>JAWDJE010000001.1:42186145-52186145 GCA_035047345.1 Bradypodion ventrale
GTTAATAATTTCTTCCAAAATGTCACACAAACATAGAGATATTATAATACGCAACTATCTTGTAATGTATATATGCTGGAATTTCATTTACATTCCAAAAGTTTATCCATGGATAGGTAGAACTGATCTGTTAGTTATACTATAACTAAAGTGTATAAATATGGTATTATGAAATTATCATTACAAATTTTATTATCAAAGAGAAAATGGAAACAATATTTTTTTACTCTTGTCTGGTAATCTCCATCTGAATTTGACACAGGTGACTTTCAAATAGAAATGGATGAAACCATTAGCTTTCATTTTACATTTTCCCAATATTTTGTTTGATTTCTGTCAACTATGAATTTTAAAAAAAAAACTACATGAAGAGAAACAGATTAGTGTGCTTTTCCCTTACATATATCAATCTTTACGTGCAATTATTCCCACCTTTTCACGACTAATGCTCCTAATACAATGCACTCAATTTTATTTTCACAGAGAACGTTTCCCCTCAAATAAAAAATTCAGGCATGTGAAAATCAAAGGATAACAGATTTTTTTAAAACTTCCATATGATTTACTGCAAAATTGGGCATGTTAAAAAGGAATGACACCCACAATCACACTTTCATGCAATATTACATTAAGCTTTGACAGCAAGTTCACAGTGAATCAGTTAAAATGAGTTGGACTCTTATGTTTCCTTGTCGCTGCCTCTTCAGAAATATACATACAGTACATACATTGTAGGTATAAAATATCCATCTTTACACTCTGAGCCTTTCTAAAACAGTATAGTTAATAGATAGAGGAATGACAAACCAAGACAATTCCTTTAATCAAAGTATTCGGCTAGAAGTATGAAACTGTTTGCTAAATCATACTTTAAAGGACGTTGACAAATAGTTCAGTTCATAGTAACTCAATACAGAAATCTATACAAATTTTTAGAGATGAATATAAACCTTTTGGCCTTCATTTAGTTTTCCCCTTCATTTTGATCCAAGTGATCAGCAGTGGCTTGACTTGGACACAGACTCAGAGGCTGAGAAACAGTGATGCCAACAGAGGAGACACCATGGCCAAGAAGCATTCCAGAGCTTGAAACCTCAGATATGTCCATGAGCTTAGACAAATATCAATGGATCCTGAGACCAGCTCCTTCCCTAAGACAACATACCCTTCTCTACGGATTCTACGATATCAGTGCTGACGCCTCCAGGCAAACAACATGCTCTGCATAAGCTCATGAAGGAGTGCCAGATATCTTTCTAAGGCTTCTCTCATTGCAGGATGCAATGGAGTATGAGATACAGGTATTCATGGATTCAGGTGCTATCAGATAATGGCATAAAGATCACACTGAGTTGCACCAGAAAGGGTTGCTTCCAGAGTACAGTCTTAAAAGAGATACTTGGTCCCAATTTCACCAGCCCAGCTCTAAAAGAAGAACAGCCCTGCTGTCATGTACTATGCTGTCTAGTCACAGGCAAGTAAAGTTAACAAGGCCATGCTGTCAGTGCTCAAAATGTGATCTAAATAACTTTGCAGGCGCACCCCCCAAAGAAAGACTCAGACACCGGTATATGGATAAAGGCATTGGGCCACTTTTATTGAATAATGCCCTAGTCCGAATTATCACTTTCAATTGGTGTATTCATCCAATTGTAATTCTTAAGGCAAGCAGGCCGCAGTAACACTGGTAAGGTTCCTCCCAAAATTGCCAATGGCAATTGGCTACAATGTATCGATTTGTATCAATTTGTTTGTTGACACAAACAAATTGTTGACCGGAGTCAATAAACTATCTACTGACCCCACCCTATGACGTGTATCTGTCAAATCACGGGGTGATGCATGCTGAAAAGCTCCTGCCATCACCCCTTGCCTGGTTCGTCGTTGACCGGTAAAAGCTATTACACCTGTACCTGTCTAAGTGTTGGCCAGTAAATTGCGAACCTGCCGGATACCTATGGGTCATAAATCTTTACCTTACCAGTGCTACCCGCCACACGGGGAGGCTTCTATGAAGACTCACCGCCCCCCCAGACCGTCAGCTCGGTCAACAGGCCTGCTTGCAAATCCTCCAGAAAGAGGTTCATACCTCTAGCCGACAGGTGGACCCCATCCCCTGCATAAAGATCATAATTTTGTAAACTAAGTGCCAAGAACCAGGCAACAGCCCTGTTCACCGAGCGGCGAGCGCGGTCAAGGGCACGGAGGTCAATACCTCCTCTGTATGAATGACGCGGTACGATGTCCGACCATAGCAGCCTTGTGGACAGCCACACATAATGCAAATAAGCTAGGTCACTGCAAATCGTGAATTTTAAGGAAAGGCCAGAAATGGGCGAGGTCATTGCCCCCGAGGTGCAGTACAAGGACATCCAGCGGTTCAGCATCCCTGATGGAAAACAGGAATGGCAACAGTTCCCGCCATCTCATTCCGCGCTTACCGTACCAACGTATGCGTGCGGTTGCACGCAGTCCAAGCTGGGGTCCCCACTCTGTCGCCGCAGCATACTGCGCTGCCCAGTGCACGTAACTGTGCCCACCAGCCATACTGCCACCAGTGTGCGGGGACACACAGGGTCTGTAAAAGAAGAAAAGAGAACAGTGACCTAACTGGTACTCACGCTTGAAGAGGGCGAACATATAATGCAAAACGCATGGATCCCCATCTTCCCATCCGGCGTATATCAGCCTCAGAGTACCCAAATGCTGCAGCAGTAGATGCAGCACCTATCCTAAATGAATGGGTGCCGTAACGAGCCCTGGGGAGGCCAACACTGGATAGTGCCCTACCGGTCACCTTCCAAAATTGAAATTTAGTAAGGGGAGACCCATCCTGGTGGCAGAAAAACGGGCCAGGGTGCGCGCCACGCAATGCCAAAAA
Organism: Bradypodion ventrale; assembly: GCA_035047345.1. Classification (NCBI taxonomy): domain Eukaryota; kingdom Metazoa; phylum Chordata; class Lepidosauria; order Squamata; family Chamaeleonidae; genus Bradypodion; species Bradypodion ventrale. Next base: position 42,189,027 of record JAWDJE010000001.1, read on the forward strand.
CTCCTGTAGGGCACCAACCGGACAGATGTCTGCAATGGAACATCGTAGCAGTCTAACTCCACTGCCTATGCCGTGCTGATCAACCTTTGAGGACCGTATCCTCAACTGAGCCCACTCATTAGTAACATAGACATCGTCGAGTTCCAGTGCCCTACGAGTCGCATCCGCCTTAGAAAGTAGTACCAACTCACTGATGCGGAGCGCTCCAAAGAAGGCCACCGTGGTAGCTGCATGAAAAAGAGCCACCTCATACTTATCATAACACAGGTTATGCCAGCCTCGTGCAAGGTGGGTCAGTACCTCTGGTGAAATCAGGTGTTGAGAATCCAGGCGGTGACCTCGTTCCCGTGTCCACCCCTCCAAAACATGTCGTATGCGGAAATCCTTCGCGGATTCAGCAAAACCACTCACCTTGGCCATAAATGCCATTGCCGACAGCCTGGATGCTATAGTGCGAGGAGCCAAACCCTGACTGTGTAAATAAACCATACATTGTAAAACGTGGTCCACTGGAATGGGCCACACGTCGGGCAACTGGAGTTGCAAACAAAAGGATCTAAATTGAATGAAAGCATGTTGATACGCCTTACACGTGCAAGGTGCCAAAGACATGCCGATCGCCCGGTTCACCTCTCCTCGCCAAATGTCCAAATCTCGGCCGGGAGTGGCGAGGGGAATTCCTCTGCTTCCAGAGCCAAGGCACGGAACCGGGGGATCTGCAGGTGGGATAAAGCATCAGCAATATCATTATTCATGCCTGGTACATGTCTGGCCTTAAAAAGCACATTCAGGCGTAGGCTTAGTAACACAAACTGATGGACCAACGCCATCACCCTGGGTGACTTAGACGTCTGAGTGTTGACAATGTGCACTACTGCCGCATTGTCACACCAAAAATGGACCACTGAGTCGGCCCACTCCTCGCTCCATAGCATCAAAGCTCCCAGGATTGGAAGGAACTCAAGGAATGTAAGAGCGCGGAGGCGATCTGTGCCCCGCCATGCTGGAGGCCATCGGCCATAGGCCCACCTCCCCTCAAAATAAATCCCATATCCCAGGGAGCCGGAGGCATCCGACTGTACTTGGAATCTAGGAGAAACCAAAAGGTCGGATCTCCAGAAAGAGACCCCATTAAATTCCCGCAGGAATGTAAGCCAAACCAAAAGGTCAGCCCGCATGCCCCTGGTCAGTCGGACCCTGTGATGGCGCTTTAACAGGCCAGACATGGTGTCACATAAGCACCGGACAAATGCTCTGCCGGGTGTCACCACCCTGCAGGCAAAGTTAAGATGGCCATGAAGTACCTGAAGCTCACGAAGGGACACTTTCCGTCTGGCCAGCAAGGCCAAAATCATCGCAGAGATCCGGGTTACCTTCTCGATGGGTAACCTGGATGCCTGTGCGACCATGTCAATTTCAATACCCAGAAATGTGAGCGTAGTGGATGGGCCCTCGGTCTTTTCGGGCGCTAAAGGGAAACCCAGTTCCTGCATTAGCGTCTGAAATGTAGTGAGGAGACGCGTGCACGTGTCCGAGCCCCGTTCACCCCCGAACAAAAAGTCATCGAGGTAATGGGCTACAGACCGAGACCCAGACCTGCGAACAAAGGCCCCCTGAAGGAAAGTGCTAAAACGTTCGAATGCTGAACATGAAATAGAGCAGCCAAAAGGCATGGCCTTGTCTACATAGAACTTCCCTCGGAATCTAAAGCCCAATAGCTCAAAGTCCCGCGGGTGCACTGGCAATAATCGGAAGGCCGATTTAATGTCACATTTTGCCAGGAGGGCACCCGGACCACAAGAGCGCACCATCCGTAGGGCTTGGTCAAACGACGTATACCTGACCGAACAAAGGTCATCAGGAATAGCATCATTGACAGAGTAACCCGCTGGGTACGATAGATGGTGGATAAAATGAAATTCACCCGGGGACTTTTTAGGTACTAGCCCCAGAGGGGAGACCTTCAGGTTAGGAAAAGGTGGTTCGGAAAAGGGGCCCGCTACCCTCCTAGCCTCTACTTCTTTGGCAATACTCAGGCCAGCTACCTCCTCCTTACCCTTCAGGGCAAGGAAATTGGGCACATCTTGGGGTCCCCGCACCCCTTTGAATGGAATACGAGAGCCCCACTGGAAACCCTCCAGGAGGTACTTAGCGTCCTCCCTCCTTGGATAAGTTGAGAGCCATCGCTCCAACATATACACATTAACTGGTGAGGGGGCCTTTTGACTGGCCAGTTCCATCAGCAGAAGGTCTGCATGCCCCCTGTCCACATCTACCTCTGCCCCGTGACCCACCAGCCCGCGGGCACGCGGAGGCAGCGTGGGGGCCAGCGCAAGAGGGACACTCGTGTTTATATCGGCACTGTCGCTTATTGCACACGCCATTAGCTGAGAAGCTCCAACACAGCAAGCGGGCTGGAACCCCCTGCCCCGCCGGCTGGCGGGGAGCCTGTGTTGGAGCAGCTCGCCATATAGCATGGCCACAATGGTACCTATCCCCAGGTGCCGGACGTGTGGGGGTCATGTACAAGATCCACAACTTTTGACAGGGCTCATCCCATCTCATCTCCGGGTGTAGGGGCACCCTCATTCTAAATTCCTCATCGTAAGCCAACCACGATGGGCCAGGGAAATCCACCATCGCCCTGTAAATATTGTCCAAGTATTGGACCATAGGAATGGCCAGATCAGGCTCGGCCCTAAGGTATACCACCATATAAATAAGATATGCCGCCAACCAGTTGGCCCAGGTGCGCGGTGGCTTACAACAACGAGACATCCTTGTCTCTGTCATCCTGTCCCTCTCTCTCTTCCTTAGTGGGCTCACGATTCAATAGGGAGAATATATCCACGTACTCCCCCCGCCAAATATTCTCCCTCATGACCTGGGACAAATGATCACCAAGGGGCAAGGAATAACCAGCCGTCGGCAAAGCCGTCACCGGCACATTATGTAGAGAGGGCATACGCAGCGGGACCTGGATAGCCCCTGCGATGCTCGACACTGCCCCAGGGGCGGAAACTCTCGCCCTCAATGAGGTGCCATTTTGAAACCATGGGTCACTGGGATAGACTGGTAACTGATGCCCACTAGCCTCAACTTGACGAGGCCAGGGCCACTGAACCCCACCACTGGAAGTTGGCTGTGATGTAGGTACACTAATTTGAACCTGATACTCACTAGGTGCACCCCCGTGAGCCGCCCCCACCGGGGGTTCCGGACCACGGCGTGCATCGGAGCTCGCAACCAGAATCGAGGTCTGGGGCCATACATGATTACTCCCAGTCTGCAGATCTGGATGAACAGGGAGCTGCGAGACACCGGCAGGCGCAGGCCGGAGTGTCTCAAGCAGCTCAACCCGGCTGGCCGCCTGATGCAGCATGGCGGCCGTCGAGGTAGCCGGTGCACATGAGGGGGCCCCGGCAGAAAGAGAAGCGCCCCCCTCCACAGGAAGCTGTGGAATACCCAAGGATGCTTCCAGCACTGCTAAACGTGCTAGTAAAGCATCCACTGCAACAGAGCCCCCAGCATAAGGCGGGCCGGGTTGGCCGGAAGACCCACTAGGCATTTGGAACGGCACACCGAAAGGAAAGCCAGGGCCAGAATAGGGCCATGCCCAAAACTCCGGCCCATGACGGGCCGGAGGAGGAACGAGTTGTGTGCCTGCAACAGGCCCTCCCCCGCTACCCTGACCCATGGCTGGTAACGGCGGGCTGAGGGCCGAAGCCCCTGAGGGGCTGGCCTGTGGCTGGCCAGCCAAGCCTGGCTGCCAAGTGCCAGCCTGAATCGCCCCACCGATATCAGTGGGCAAGGTTGGCATAGTGCCCTGCCGCGGGGTTGCAGCCCTGGTCCTCCGACCCGATGGCTGTCCCCCGTCCTGCGCAGGGCCAGGAAAAGTCCTCCCCTTTGGCCATGGCTTCGTCGCCGGTGCCTTCCGCTTGGGAGGCATATCTCCAAAGGAAAATTATGATCCCTTTCCAGGGATCGCAAACCTAGCGCCAAAAGCACACAGTAGCCAAGCGAACCAAGGCTCTGCATGTACCAATCCTCCTGTCCCAGCCGGGAAAGGATCAAGGCAAAAGCCGTAGGCTAGAAAACAAACAGCGACGGAGAAAACTTCTCCTCTCTGTTGCTATTTCTAAAATGGCAGCTCGTCTGCCTCGTGGACACCCATTTTATAGAGGGGTGGCCACGCCCCCTAACTTACCCGGATGTCTGAGTCCGGGTGGGGTGGGGGGCCGCAAAGAGTGCGGCGGCCATTTTGGTGCCGCACTTTCATTCTGACTATACCCTCAGTTCAGTTTCAGACCTTTTTGTGCAAGGACCACACTAGTTCTCCCAGACACCATCTTGACCACCTTGGGCTTTCCCACTTTGCTCCTTCTTCTATCCTGTGGTCTTCTATTACTAGTTGGAATGAAAAACTATGTAACTTCAGGAAAAAGACCTGTACTTTACAGAAGTTGTATATTTCCATCTCAGTTCTTTATTAGTGTCAGATGCACCACCAACATATAACAACATAAAAAGCTAAAATTAACACATCTAAAAAAAATAGAATCAAAAAGGGCTAGATGACATCTGCCCAATATCGGGCCACATCACGTACAGTAAAAGCAATAGAAATTTCCATTATAAATTTTCTGACTGCACAGTCAAGCTCTGTAACTTACAGTCTCAACTAAAGTCAGGGTTGTTGTATTTAACAGCTGAAGGGAGATACAAACATCTGAGGGAATTATAAATATAGGGAGGTAGCAGACATACATATGCAACTGTACATGACACAGCAACACATGCATACTGGATACCAACTACATAGACATTACGGAGCATGAGGGATCATGTAGCAGCACAAGATGAAGAAAACATGGGTTTTTCCTACATAGATTCAAACTCCCTTGGATGTGTAAGGACAGAATAACTTTCTGTGTGTAATATGTTTATATCACTTAAAGCTACAATGTGTTTTTACTTCTTTGTTCTACATGAAGTAATTGCATAAATAGGAAATAAAGATTTTGTATTTCATCTCCTGGACAGAGATAATCAAAAGCTGTTGTTCAGTTCTTCAAGAAGATGGAAGCCGGGTGCAGGCGTCCATCTGTCATTATCTAAATTAGCAAGGACGATATACTTCACTTTTGAATATCTTCCAGAAAGCCAAACTACATGTTATTCAAGAGGTGCACAAATGATCACTCCGTAATGTGTTCACTGCCATAATCAAGATATTTTTACTTTAAAGCAGCTAGAGGAGGGTATTTATACAAAAATGACTCAAATGCCCATCTAGGACAATTTTTTTAATATAAAAAGATCTTAACAAACAGGAAGTAACAGCATAACAACACTGAAACATTCTCAATAATTTGTGAGGATATAAATACCTTTATCTGTGTAAAAGATGCCAGTGAAAAGAACAGCATAAATGATGTCCCCATTAGGTTCACGCGGAGGATACCATTTCACTTGAACTGTTCTGGATCCACTATTAATGACAAATACTTCAACTTTTCCTTCAGGAACATCTTCTATTGTACGAGCTTCTATCTGCAAATTTAACAACACATGCTCCTCTTTAACTTATCTGCAATAAGGTAGACATGAGATGGAATATGATACACTTGGTACAAGTAGTAATACTTTTAAAATAAAGAATTAAACACATAGAAAAAAGGACAGTCACCAAACAAGAATTTCAGTTCACAAAAATGTGAGAAAATTACAGTGCATTTAAAAATGTGCAATGACCATGTGCAAAGGATGTCACAGTTGGATGCCACAGATTTTGCCACTAGAATCCTGTAGGTATAAGTATCAAATGACCTTAAATACCTGAATATCAGCATTCTATAAAGACAGCTCTATGTTATTCTCATCGTGATCTCATATTGTAAGAAATAACTTAACTGATAGTTGTACTTCTGTAAGTGAAGCATAAATAAGGATATTTTTTTCTATTCACAGATGCAAAAATCTCAATTTGTCATTTTATTTGGGCAAAGCAGAGCATACATGGAGAACAGCCACTTAACATACTACAGCATATAACTCTCTGTACATTTTCTTTTGTTCTTCTCATTCTATCCCTTAAAAGATGCAAGATCTACTCCATTCAATGCTGTTAATGTATATTAACTGTGTTTTCTGACAGGAGCGGAATGTATCTTTTCTCATGTATCTATTCTTATGCAAATAAGTGGATCGAAAATGTGCACACTCTGCTAGCCAATGGGCTTGTTGTATTATTGTTACTATTAATGTTTATAGTGTATATAAGTCCAAGTTTTGCCCCATCCAAACTGCGTTCAAACCCCACTAATAAAAAGCTGAATTTCACTACTTCACTCGTCTGCTTCTTCATTCCCTGAATACGAAAGTAGCGATGAAGGTAGGATGGTGTCCCCACATGGCAGCAACATTGACCCACTTGACCCAGTGCCTCCAGAGAAATGGCAACATATGAACGCCGATTCTACCACGCAATGGCCTTGCAGAAGATCACCGACGAAGACCAGAAGCACTCCTGTTTCCTCGCTCAGTGCAGTTCTGGGACGCTTGAGTTGGCAACCCACCTCGTTCTCCCAAGGAACGTGGATGTGGTGCCACTCGCAGAAATCATGTCTGCACTGAGGAAACACCTGCAGCTAGAGTTCTCGATCTTCCCTGCCAGGGTGGCCTTCGACAGAAGGGAGAAGAGACCTGGGGAGTCAATTGCAGACTATGCCGCCGCTCTGCGCATTGCTGCTGCCCCATGGAAGTGGGGCAACATTGAAGAAGCACTCCAGGACCGTATGCTGGCCGGCATGAGGGATGAAGATGCTCAATGTTGCCTCATGATCAGGAAGACACTAACTTTCAAGGCTGTCCTAGAAGAAGCGGTAGCATCTGAGGCCGCACAGTCTGGCATCAAGCTTTTCCAGCATCGCCACTCCACCACCAGTGCCACCGACTCAGCTGTGCAAGCTCAGCAAAATTCATCTTCATCCTCCTCAGCATCGCCTGGTTCCACCTCTTCATCGGAGTCCAGTGACGCAGAGGGAGAGGTCCGAGAGATCTGACGAAAGCACCAAGAGCACCGTGATGATTGGGAGAAGAAATTCCTTTGCAAGTGTGATGGCTGCGGAGCCTGGCATGACCACAGGAAGTGCCCCTTCCGCACTGCAGAATGACACAACTGCGGGCGACGAGGGCACATTGCTAAAGTATGCCGACAGCGAAAGCAAAGAACTCCAGCACCTGAGTCCAAGAAGAGTCATCACCATAAAATGTCCATCACCAAAGTGTCACCAGAGCCTGAGGTGTGCCAAGTGGGCATCGTCAGCGAGCGTTTCTTCGCAGACCTGAGCCTGCAGGACATCCCCTTCAAGATGGAGGTGGATTCAGGTACTACCTTTTCCATAATTCCACAGCGGGAGTTTTTGAGAATTCCCCCTGCCTCTCGACCCAAGCTCAAATCTTTTAAAACTTCCCTCCGGGATGTGCAAGGTTGCCAGATTCCAGTCCTGGGGGTGGGAAATTTCTTGGTCAAATTCAAAAACATTCACACCTCATTGCTATTGGTTGTAGTTAAGCAGGGCACTAACTGTCTTATTGGGACCCAATGGTTTAGGTCCCTGGGAATCCGGCTTTCTGGCATTCACACAATAGACTCTGACACAATCCAGGACGTTTGTGCTGCAAATCCTGAGGTGTTCAAAAAGGGATTAGGGTTATACAAAGGACCCCCTGTGTACTTTGAGCTTGACCCAACCATCCAGTCCATCTGGATGAAGCCATGCCGGGTACCCTTTGCTTTAAAGGAGAAGATAGAAGCCGAGCTGGACAAACTGGTGGGGCAGGGCATCCTAGTGCCAGTGGACTCCGCAGAGTGGGGGACACCAAATAGAGACTGCTTTGAAAAGTAATGGGGAGGTCCGGATATGCGCTGACTACAAGTGTACCATCAATAAAGCTATTCGCCTGAACGCATATCCTGTGCCCGTGGTAAGCCACCTTCTTGCCTCCTTGCATGGAGGAAATTGCTTCGCAAAACTTGACCTTGCCCAGGCTTACCAACAATTGACTGTGTCTACTGCTGCAGCCATAGCCCAGACCATAGTAATGCATGGGGGGTGGGAGAGATTTGAGGTAACTAGACTACAATTCAGGGTGAATGCGGCCCCCGGAATATTTCAATCTCTTGTAGAACGTATTTTAAAAGGTTTGCCTGGTGTCCTGCCATATTTTGACAATGTCCTGATCACTGCTAAGGACACCGTCGAACTAGCGGCCAGGCTCAATCGAGTCCTGTCACGTTTTGAGAGGGCCAGTCTACGTCTCAGAAGAGACAAATGTGAATTTTTGGCATAGGAAGTGGAGTTCCTGGGGTACCACATTACACCCCAGGGTATCATGTCCTCTGACTCCAAGGTGACGGCCGTGCGGAATGCACCCAGGCCAAAATGTAAAGCCGAATTGCAATCATTTCTAAGATTGTTAAACTTCTATCACATTTTTCTCCATCGCAAAGCCTCAGTTGCTGAACCATTACCTCAGCTTCTTAAGAAAGATACTGTTTGGCACTGGGGCCATTGCCAGGAGAAAGCGTTCCTAGAACTCAAAAGGCTGCTATCTTCGGATGCTGTATTAACTCATTTTGATCCTAACAAGGAAGTTGTACTTGTGTGTGATGCATCCCCTGTGGGGGGTGGGAGCTGTGTTATGCCATGTACGAAATGACAGGAGGGAAGCCCCCATAGCATTCTATTCCCGATCACTCTCAAAGCCTGAGAAAAATTACGCTCAGACAGACAGGAAAGCGTTGGCAATCGTGGCTGGCTCTAAGAAATTCCACGATTACCTTTATGGAAGACCTTTTACCATCGTAACTGACCACAAGCCTCTCCTTGGAATCTTTGTGAATGGGAAGCCCACACCTCAAATTATGTCCCCAAGGATGTTGCATTGGGCAATTTTCCTAATTGCATACGATTTTACTTTGGTGCACAGGCCCATCAAGAACATCAGCCAAGCTGATGCCCTGTCACGTTCTCCACTGCAAGGCATCGTGGAAAGCGGACTGTGAGATCGAAAGCGACCACCATGTCCTTATGATTGAGGCTGTTGACTCGGCCCCAGTCGTCCCCTCAGATATAGCCAAGGCTACGGCCAAGGATGTAACATTAACTAAAGTAATGTCTTGGGTACAAAAAGGCTGACCTGTCTCTCCTCTAGCCGAGGAATTCAGAACATTCCACCAGAAGCATTTGGAACTGTCAGTGGAACGAGGTTGCCTTCTATGGGGCCAGCAGGTGGTCATTCCTGTCACTCTCAGGAAAAAAGGTTTTACATCTACTTCACACAAGTCACCCGGGAATTGTCTGTTCCAAAGACCTTGCCCATAGCTACTTTTGGTAGCCTCAACTGGACCAAGACATAGAACAAATGGTCGGCATTTGTGCCAGTTGTCAATCCTCTCACCTAGAGCAATCCCACCTTCCCTCTCGGGAATGGGATTCTGCTTGGGGCCCTTGGTCCAGGTTGCACATAGATTTTGCAGGTCCATTTAGGGGTACCCTATTTTTGTTGGTTGTGGATTCATTCTCTAAGTGGCTGGAAGTGATAAGGGTGCCTAATACCACTTCAGCCCCCATGATAACGCACCTAAGAAGGCTGTTTGCAGCATTTGGACTTCCAGATGTGCTGGTGTCCGACAACGCCTTTATGTCTGCAGAATTCCAATCCTTCATGGAAAGGAATGCAATTAGGCACATCACTGCCACCCCATTCCACCCAGCTATATGCCAAGTAGAGCGGCAGGTGCACACAGCTAAAGATCCACTTCAGCGTATGGGTGAAGGGGATTTGGAGCTCCAGTTATGCCAGTTTCTTTTTACATATAGGCTAATCCCCCTTGCCTCAGGGCTGTCCCCTGCTGAATTGCTCCAGTGAAGAATACTGTCATTCTTGCTGGACAGATTGGATCCCTCTAGGGTAGAGGACAAAGGCACAAATATAGCAATCGAATACCAGAAGGGTCTCTCATCCAGAGACCCTGTACATTGCCGCAATTATGCAGCTGGTGGTCCTATGTGGGTGCCTGGGTTTGTGTGATCAATCAAACTGGTCCTGTTTCTTACAGAATCGAAACAGACACTGGTCTGATCTGGAGGAGGCACGCATATCAATTGAGACCACAAGTACTGGACCCACTATACGAATACAGACACTCAATGCTAGGGTTGGCCCCCACCCATTTAAACCCAGGGGGCAGAGGTAATAGTCAGCAGCCAACCAACATTGACCCAGAAGTGTCTCCTAGGAACCGATTTCAAGGGTAATTTGGGGAATGCTCCCCTATTCCGGCCAGGTGTACCCCTACACTGTCTCAGCCTTGCACTCTGGATTCCTTTTTTTGATGATGACCAATTTTGTTTAAAGTCACCCTCCATGCTCAGTACACACAGGAGGGACCCTGAGTTGTCTTATTTATCCACAGAATTAGATTTTGGTTTTGAGCGATCCCCTGCCCCTCCATCTGACAAACAGAGCTTTAATTTGGGTTTACAATCCTCCCCCTCTAGTCAATCCCTCACTCCAGTCGGGTCGCTCATCCTATGAGCCCCTGAGCTGGCTCAGCCAAGCGTCTGACCCAGAAAGGAAACTAGACCACCATCCTGGTTAAAGGATTTTGTTTTTACCTGGGGAGAAGAATGTTATGTATGTTAACTGTGTTTTCTGACAGGAGCGGAATGTATCTTTTCTCATGTATCTATTCTTATGCCAATAAGTGGTTCGAAAATGTGCACACTCTGTTAGCCAATGGGCTTGTTGTATTATTGTTACTGTTAATGTTTATAGGAGCAGAATGTATCTTTTCTCATGTATCTATTCTTATGCAAATAAGTGGATCAAAAAATGTGCACACTCTGTTAGCCAATGGGCTTGTTGTATTATTGTTACTGTTACTGTTTATAGTGTATATAAGTCCAAGTTTTGCCCCATCCAAACTGTGTTCAAACCCCACTAATAAAGAGCTGAATTGCACTACTTCACTCGTCTGCTTCTTCATTCCCTGAACACAAAACAATGAGAGACCCATGATATGACCAGCAACATTAAAAAGTATATTCTTGTCTCTTTCTCTGTGGAGATTGCTCTACTAGCTAGAGATAGGAAACATATGGCCCATGGGTTGCCTGTGACCCACTTAGGATGGCTCTGTCTTGTTTTGCCCTCAAAAAGGGTTTTTAAAGAAATTGAGGTGGCCCTGTAATCAGTTCTGGATTCAGCTGGAGGTTGTATGCAGTGGGCCCAGGTTTCAGGAAACTGGCCTTCATTTCTCTTGAAATTACCTCCTTTAGAGCTACTTGTTTCAGGCAAGTTCCTTTACACTAATGAGATGGATGACTGAAAATTATACAATACATGAAGGTTTTCCTAAGGATGTTTTATTGAGATTTCCTTTCTCCCCCTCAATATGATCTTGATTTAAGATCAGAACCTGATGATGCATGCACTTAGCTCAACAAGGAGATAGGCAACATGGAACAGAAAGAAGGTTGGTGTTCCCTGGCTGCTTTTGGTCCTGAAATGACTATCTCCACTTAATGAAACAATTCACGACCCTTGGCACACTCTGAATGGATATATGCCTCAAGTTTCTCAGTCTTGCATATGAGGGCAAAACAAGTCACAGCTCACATCTCCAGTAAAATTAACCATGACGTTCTAGTGGATCATATCCAGGAAGAGTTTTATAGCAAGAACAAACACTCTATCCTTTGCTTTCTGTTTTCTATCTCTGGCTGAACAGCTTTACTATTGGCTCATTCCACCGTTTTCAGAGTCTGCCTAGTGGTATTTTCTGGTTCCTTGGTATCTGTTAGCTAACAGGTCCATCTATTATCCTTTAGGTGGGGGATATGGCCTGCCCACCTTCTTTTTGCCACATATAGTTCATCGACCACATCACACAGTCCGGTTCTTTGGCTTAATTCCTTATTGCTGACGTTATCCCTCACTGTTACTCTGCACATCCATCTTTCCATTGCTCTTTGGGTTACTACCAGTTTTTCTTCCTCTGATTTTGTTATTGCCCACATTTTGGATGCATCAACATTGCTGATATCACTGCCGTACTGAATACATTTGCCCTGATATTCATCGGCAGACTGTCATCTGTTAGCACTGTTCGGTTTATATTAAAGGCAATCCAATTTAAATTTGCTTAAATCGCACGAAAAGAATACTAGTCCTTTTTCTTTTCCAAGGATGTAATGTATATTTGCAAATGTTACCATTCCCAATGAAAAATAATGTCTCAACATGTTGAGTGCTCTGACAGCTTCTTGTAGAACATATAGAATAAGCAAAGCTCTCCCGGGACATAAAGATGCTCTGAAAAGGTTGCCAAGCAGTATTTTTCTTCATTAGCAGAAGCATTAGCTGAAAAAAATAGGGTTTTTTCCCAAATAAATTCACATGGTGTGACAATCCTTGTTATTCTGTGGAAAATGCAATGGACTTTCATTAAAAAAAACTTTTTGTCATTTTTGGAGTCTTTTTGTCTTTTGTTTTTGCAAACTAATAAGTCCCAACATGAGGAAAAATGTACAAAACCTCTTACAACCTCACCCGGCAAGGACCTTTTTAAAAAAATCACCTAAGAAAAAAAACAAGGAAAACTGAACATCCCATATTTTTATCTATAAAGCCATGAAATATCTTACCCTTATGAAGAAAAAAATAATAATTAGTTTCTCAGTCTTGCATGTGAAGACAAAACAAGTCACATTCCATCCTGCAGTACTTGTGAATTGAACTGCTGACCTCCCGCCTTCCAGTCAGCGTCTTAGCCACTTGAGCCACTAGTGGAAATTCTGTAGCCCTTATATATCTTGACTTCAGCAAAGCCTTTGACAAAGTACCCCATGATATTCTTATTAGCAAAGTATATGTGGCCTGGTAGTACAAGTGCTAGGTGGCTACACAGATATTACAAAATTGTAGTCAGTGTGCTTATTAATGATTTCTTCTCAGACTGGGAGGGGGTAACAAGTGGGGTACTACAAGACTCAACCGTGAGCCTAGATTGGGTTTTTTAAAATTCTACTACAGTATTTAGATCAAGGTGACAAGGGCCCTATCTTCTGTGGAGAGCAATTAACTTTACCATAAAACACTGGTCATTTATTAATCTGAAACAACCCTGCTGTCTGCATTTTTGGACTCTCTGAGATGTTTGGGAACCTAGCTAATGAGCCTCTACACTTCTAAATTTACTACTACACTATTGCATACTTTCACATGAAAAACGTGACAACCTCATATTTAAGCTATAAGCCTGAAACCGACTATTGATGAACTGTACCGAAGATCTGCTGAATATCAATTTCACTAGTTCTGCTTTCAAAATGCATGAAACATACAATATGAGAGTACATAGTTATTTCTTGTCATCAGAACAAAGCTTCCCAGAATCTGTGATGTACAACAATATAAACCAAATGCAAGATTACTTTGTGGGTTTTCTCTCTCTTTCAATTGCTACATGCTTCATGTTAGTCACATTTTGTATCTCAAATAACCTGACTGCAGGTTTCTGAATGTTCGGTTTATCGTGCAAGCAAACTGTGCATACCTTTAAAACAGGGGTTCTCAACCTTTTTAATCCATGGGCTGGACAACACCCCCTCAGACAGCTGCTTGGGCAGGACTAGTGGCTCCCCCACCATAAACGCTGACATAAAACTCATCAGTGGCTGTCGTAAACGCATTTATGACAGCTGCGGCTGCATTTATGGTGCATTTATGACAGCAATGGATGCATTTACGGCTGTCGTAAATGCTTCTGCTTCTGGTGGTGGCAGCGGTGGCAGACCACATGAAATGGTGTCATGGGCCAGGTACAGCCTGTGGGCCATAGGTTATGAAACCCTGCTTTAAAAGATTCAGATTAAATGGCTATAAAAACTGAAAGTGCATGCTGTTTGTTAGGTAAGCAAACTATCCTGCACAAAACATGGTCAGCAGACATTTGTCCTTCACTCACACAGCAATGTCAGATTTTAAAACACATGCTTTAATTCTAATTCAAAACATTAATATATTTTTCTGTTAAACAAACTGGTAAAATAAAAATTTGGAAAACAAATTCTCATACATACTTTTTGAAATAAGTGATATATGATTATATTTTATGTTGTTATATAATCTAGGTAATACTCATTTATCAAATATTGTAAAGTATAAACATTTGCTTTAATTTAGAGAATCATCTCTTTTGTGGTTCTCCCCCCCCCCCCAAGAGTACACACATAGAATTTTGAAATATGGACCATTTTAGATTAGGCATGCTTTTCATTATTCACAAATTAATCAATGCTCACAAGAGTGCTTTCCTTCTGTAAACAGCAAAGTGAAATCAGTTAATATTCTAAATCTATGCCCTTTTAAAGTATAAATTAATCATCTTAATCTTAAATTCCTCAGATTTTAATTAAATCTAGATCCACACATAGCTTATCTTTAAAAGGGTGGAACTAAATTATACAACACAATTTCTTAAGTAACTAATTAAACTCTTAAATGTTTTTTTTTTAAATTTTAAACAAGAGAAATCTGGTTCCTAAGGTCCTTGTATTGTATAGCATCTCTTCAATCGATTAGGACACATTAAATAAAACATCAGCAACAAAAATAGCTGGAAGGATAATATCAGTTTCCTACTGAGAGATGTCCCTGTATCTATTTAAAGTCCTTAGTAAGCTGAAGATGTTTTGTTTTTAAGTTAAGTGTTGGATATAAATGGTAATTGAGGGGAAATCTTTCAGAAAAATCAAATGAAGAAGCAGCACTTCAACTTCCTGGCGGCATTTGGGTTGAGTTGCTCTCTAAATAAAGACATTGCGTTTCCATTCTTGTGACTAGAGATAGATCACTGGCTCAGGAAAATAGTTTGCATTCTGACCAGGAGATACAGATAAGTATTAAGTTGCTTCTAAAACTCCTGAATTGCACTGAAGTCAGGGCTTTAATGAAGTGTAGTTACTTACAACTATCTTCCACGGTGGAGTGCAATAATATGGAAGCTTTTATGTATGTTAACTGTGTTTAACTGTCAAGGCGATTCAACCCGCCATGATCCTGCCCTTTCCCTAGCTGTCAAACAGCATCCCTGTTTGACAGCTATGAAATCTCGCCAGACAGCGTGGTCTCGCGAGATTTCAATATGGCGCGTAAATTAGAATCTGACAGGAGCAGAATGTATCTTTTATCATGTATCTATTCTTATGCAAATAAGTGGATTGAAAATGTGCACACTCTGTTAGCCAATAGGCTTGTTGTATTATTGTTACTGTTACTGTGTACAGTGTATATAAGTCCAAGTTTTGCTCCATCCAAACTATGTTCAAACCCCACTAATAAAGAGCTGAATTTCACTACTTCATTTGTCTGCTTCTTCATTCCTTGAAAACTAAACTGGTGACGAAGGTGGGATGGTGTCCCCACGCGTCAGTAACATCGGCCCATTTGACCCAGCGCATCCAGAGAAATGGGCAACATATGAATGCCGATTCCACCATGCAATGGCCTCGCAGAAGCTCACCGACGGAAAACAGAAGTGCTCCTGTTTCTTTGCTCAGTGCAGTGCTGAGACGCTTGAGCTGGCAACCCACCTCGTTCTTCCATGGGACGTGGATGTGGTGCCGCTAGCAGAGATCATGTCCGCACTAAGGAGGCACCTGCAGCCAGAGGTCTCAATCTTCCCGGCCAGGGTGGACTTCCACAGAAGAGAGCAGTGACCTGGTGAATCCACTGCAGACTATGCCGCCGCACTGCACATTGCTGCCACCCCGTGCAAGTGGGACAACATTGAAGAAGCACTCTAGGACCATCTGCTGGCCAGCATGAGGGACGAAGATGCTCAATGTCGCCTTATGATCAGAAAGGTGCTAACCTTCATGGATGTCCTAGAAGAGGCAATAGCGTCTGAGGTGGCACAGTCTGGGATAAAGCTTTTCTGGCATCGCCACTCCACCACCAGTGCCACCGACTCAGCTGTGCAAGCTCAGCAAAGTTCATCTTCATCCTCCTCAGCATCACCTGGTTCCACCTCTTCATCGGAGTCCAGTGACGCAGAGTGAAAAGTCCGAGCAGTCTGATGAAAGCACCGAGAGCACCATGATGATCGGGAGAAGAAATTCC
Source organism: Bradypodion ventrale (assembly GCA_035047345.1). Taxonomy (NCBI): domain Eukaryota; kingdom Metazoa; phylum Chordata; class Lepidosauria; order Squamata; family Chamaeleonidae; genus Bradypodion; species Bradypodion ventrale. Next base: position 42,205,221 of record JAWDJE010000001.1, read on the forward strand.
TTCACAAGTGTGATGACTGTGGAGCCCGGCATGACCGCAAGAAGTGCCCCTTCTGCACCGCAGAATGCCACAACTGCAGGCGAAGAGGGCACATTGCTAAGGTATGCTGACAGTGAAAGCAAAGACCTCCAGTGCCTGAGTCCAAGAAGAGTCATCATGACAACACGTCCATCACCAAAGTGTCACCCGAGCCTGAGCCTTGCCAAGTGGGCATCGTCAGCGAGCGTTTCTTCACAGACCTGAGCCTGCAGGATGTCCCCTTAAAGATGGAGGTGGATTCAGGTACTACCTTTTTCATAATCCCACAGCAGGAGTTTTTGAGAACTCCCCTTGCCTCTCAGCCCAAGCTCAAATCTTTTAAAACTTCCCTCCGGGATGTCCAAGGTTGCCAGATTCTGGTCCTGGGGGTGGGTAATTTCTTGGTTAGCTTCAAGAACATCTGCACCTCCTTGCCATTGGTTGTAGTTAAGTAGGGCACTAACTGTCTTATTGGGACCCAATGGTTTAGACCCCTGGGAATCCGGCTTTCTGGCATTCATGCAATAGACACTGACCCAATCCGGGATGTTTGTGCTGCACATCCTGAGGTATTCAAAAAGGGTTTAGGTTTATACAAAGGACCCCCTGTTGACTTTGAGCTTGACCCAACCATCAGGCCCATCCGGATGAAGCCATGCAGAGTACCCTTTACCCTCAAGGAGAAGATAGAAGCTGAGCTGGACAAACTGGTGGGGCAGGGCATCCTAGTGCCGGTGGACTCCACAGAGTGGGAGACACCAATTGTGACTGCTTTGAAAAGTAACGGGAGGTCAAGATATGCGCTGACTACAAGTGTACCATCAATAAAGCTATTCGCCCAAACACGAATAGCTTTATTCATTGAAAGGAATGCAATTAGGCACATCACTGCTGCCCCATTCCACCCAGCCACCAATGGCCAAGTAGAACGGCAGGCGCGCACAACAAAAGACGCGCTTCAGCGTATGGGTGAAGGGGATTTGGAGCTCCAGTTATGCCAGTTTCTTTTCACGTATAGGCTCAGCCCCCTTGCCTCCAGGCTGTCCCCTGCTGAATTGCTCCAGCGAAGGAAACTGTCATCCTTGCTGAACAGATTGGATCCCTCTAGGGTAGAGGACAAAGGCACAAATATAGCAATCCAACACCAGAAGGGTTTTTCTCCGGGAGACCCTGTACATTACCACAATTATGCAGCTGGTGGTCCTACGTGGGTTCCTGGGTTTGTGATCGATCAAACTGGTCCTGTTTCTTACATAATCAAAACAGCCACTGGTCTGATCTGGAGGAGGCACACAGATCAATTGAGACCCAGAATACTGGACCCACAGGACAAATACAGACACTCAATGTTAGGGTTGGCCCCCACCCATTTAAACCCAGGGGGCAGAGATAATAGTCAGCAGCCAGCCAACATTGACCCAGAGGTGTCTTCTAGGGACCGATTTCAAGGGGAAATTGTGGAATGCTCCCCTACCCTGGCCAGGTGTACCCCGACACTATCTCAGCCTAGCACTCAGGATTCGTTTATTGATGATGACCAAAAAAAATTTAAAGTCGCCCTCCACTCAGTACATACAGGAGGGACCCTGAGTTGTCTTTATCATCCACAGAATTAGATTTTGGATTTGAGCAATCCCCTGCTCCTCCATCTGATAAACGGGGCTTTAATTTGGGTTTACAATCCTCTCCCTCTAGTCAATCCCTCACTCCAGTTGGATCGCCCATCCTACAAGCCCCTGAGCAGGCTCAGCCAAGCGTCCGACCCAAGAGAGAAACTAGACCGCCATCCTGGTTAAAGGATTTTGTTTTTACCTAGGGGGGAAGAATGGTATGTATGTTAACTGTGTTTAACTGTCAAGGCGATTCAAACTGCCATGTTCTCGCGCTTTCCCTAGCTGTCGAACAGAGTCCCTGTTTGACAGCTATGAAATCTCACCAGACACCGTAGTCTCACGAGATTTCAATATGGCGTGCAAATTAGAATCTGACAGGAGCGGAATGTATCTTTTCTCATGTATCTATTCTTATGCAAATAAGTGGATCGAAAAATGTGCACACTCTGTTAGCCAATAGGCTTGTTGTATTATTGTTACTGTGTATAGTGTATATAAGTTCAAGTTTTGCCCCATCCAAACTGTGTTCAAACCCCACTAATAAAGAGCTGAATTGCACTACTTCATTCGTCTGCTTCTTCATTCCTTGAACACTAAAGAAGCACATTGAAATACATTGTAAGTAGCAAATACAGCTGTGCCATCCTATATGTTTAAACAGAACTATCTGTGCATTAAAAATAAAAGGGAGGTAATTACAATATCCATGCCTTTATATCAGGGGTTTCCAACCTAATGCCTGTGGGCCAGATCTGGCTCCTGGCACCATTTCACATGCTTCTCCACCCCTCCAAGAGCATTCAAGAAACAAAATGGCCAACCTCATCGTGCAGGCAGAGCAAAATGGCCATCTGGCCCTCAAAGTTGACTGAGAGAGTGTGACCTGGCCCCCAGATTGATAAGGTTGGGAACTCCTGCTTTACATCCTAGCTGAAGTATCCTAAAACAACACAAATGTGTTTCAATGGGTGTATTTATTTATTTATTATGTTTGTATGGCCGCCCACTCACCGAAGTGACTCCGGGTGGCTCACAATCCAATTGTACATCACTTTGCATAACCCCAACCCCCTAACACACACACACACACATCATTAAAAACCTTACATAAAACATATTATAAAATCTATTATAAAATCTTAAAAGATTTGTTGTCGCTGTGAGGCCTTTGTGCACTTTGTGCACTGGAGTAGGTAAAGGCTTCATGCAACCCCCAGGAGGCTGAAAGCAGCAGCTGTAGAAGTGGATCATTCCCTAAATTTCCAGGATGCTCTTTTTTTTAACTGAGTAGAAAATTTGGCAAAAAGCCACTCATGCTTTTAAGAGTAAATATCCATCAACCCTGTCTCAGCTATAAAATGTTTAATGCTAATAAAGTCTACAATCCTGATGGATCATATCACTTGCATTTTAAAGGATGAATCCTGGGAGGCAAATGGGGAAATGTTAACAAAAATCAAAATTAAAGATTAAATCTTTGTGTTTATTATTTTTTGAAAAATATAGTCTTAATATAGAAGAATTATTATTACAAAACAAACTGCTAAACAAATATTGCTCTGCTAGATTCAATGTTTCAGTAGGTTTTATCACTGTAAAAGAAACAGGGAGAAATCGGGGGTGTTACTGCTCATGTTTCACTGGGAAATATAAATTCATCTTCATCTAGATTAAATCTCACAAAGACTGAACTTGTTATGCCATTTATGATACATCGCTGTAGCATATAGCAATAATCATATTATTAGTCAGAGGCAATATACCAAAATAATATACTGCATCATTTTATACACTCTAGAAAACTCTAATACAGTTCAGGATTTTGTAGAATAAAAAACCTTTTTAGAACCACTGTACCAAAAAAGAAATATATTATTTTAGAATCCTTTTTTAAACTGCTAATAGTAATGCATTTATTAAATACTAAACATAGTTTGCTCCTGCATCACAGTCTTTAAACTTAGATTCACGTGTGTATTTGTTTTTCAAAACATATTATCAGTTTGGACAATAGCACTGGTGTGATATATAATGTGGTTTTCCCCTTCTGTAAAACTTGTAACAGTTTTGGCCAGGCAGAGGATATAATTTTTTACTCATTACTGGAATAGTAATTCTTCCTTTAATTGTGTCCTTATAAATCAGATTAAACCATATCTGTGCCTTTTAAACATATTAACTTCCCTTAATTTCAGTGATACACATTTCATTCTTAAAATTTTTTTCACTCCTATTCCTAGTCTTTACTATATGTATATGATATTTTGGAACAGTGCCTAGCAGTGACCTATTCCAATCCTTTGAAGGCTTTAATGGCATTTTTTAAAAAATAAAATGTCACATTTTGCCAGATGGGTTAGTACTGACCAATGTGAATCATCACCATTTACTACGATATTCTGTGCCATCTGACATTTATTATATTCGCAGAATGTAAATTGAGGTACTCACCAGTGGGCCTAAAGCACAGCCTTTTGCGGTACATGCCTGTACTCTGAAGGAATGCAGACTCCAAGGAGAAAGTCCAGATATATAATAACTCAGCTTTGAGGAGTTCTGAACCAGGATGTTGTTCATGTATAATCCATAGCTAGTGATAATTCCTATTTTCAAAAGAAAGAGAGAGAGAGAGAAAGAGTAGATGTAATAACTTTCAGACCATAACACTGCACCACACACACACAAAAAAAAGTCTGCTACTTGGTCTAATCCATGTGTCCTATGCTAAATCAAGTGTGTTGAATCCAAATCTGAAGTCTGATTCTGCCTAGGATGTCAGGATCTTAAGTTAGCAAATCTTACCCTCTTTTTAAGGTTCTTGCTTTGGTCACACAGGGTAGATTTGCCACGAATGTAGCAAAAAATGTCCAGTTTATTAACACAGCTGTGCCTACACATCTTTAGCTCAAAACAGACTCACTATGACCTTGCTGTACTGTCCAATAAGATGGTTTCACACTAGAGACAAGCCCTTGGTCCATCTCGTCTTATATAGCTCTTTCTGACGTCAGCTCACTGACTTGCCCAGCCACTGCTGGAACATGTATGCCACCAGGGGACATGGTTCAGCTGAGGCGGCAGCAGACATAGTGGTAGCTGCAACTATTATAATGTTCCCATGTAAAAATACATTACCCAATTACCAACCATTTGAACAGCTATAGCACACCTTAAAATCTGTACATGATAGGCAAATTCTGAGTTCAGATTTGGAATCAGCACACTTGATATCACGTAAACCACATGTGTTATTCCCAGTAACAAAATTGTTGTTCTGCAGTTTAATAGGTAATGGAAAGGTGGAAGGCAACTGCCCACCTGTGAAAATTCACAGCACTGCAGTTTTTCTATAACTGGCTTACAAAAGGTAACTGCAATGTTTGTGCTGCTATAAAAAGAAAAATCCACATTTGTTCCCCAAGCAAAATCCTGGAAGTACAAAATCTGGTGTTCTTTTCTTCTTCTTCTAACTAATCTTTTTGAAAATAAGCACATTTAAATAGGCCTATTTTTTAAATACATTAAAACAATCTTCTAGTTGACAACAGTAAAGCAATTCTGTTTTCCAGCTCTGTTCTACATGCAAATATATGCATACCTGTCAACCATCCTGTTTTACCCGGGAAAACCCCTTATTTTACCCCTCTTCCCACCCCCTCCTGTTTAATTAATTTCCCCGTATTTTCCCTTATTTTTTAAAAAGAAATAAGCTGCAGTATTTTTTTCGGGCCACCAGAGGTTGTTGTGTGGCTTTTCGCATGTGGAAAGGAAGAGAGAGGGGGGGAGCGTTCTGTAGTTAGTTTCTCTTTCATTTTCCTGCCAGCCACATGGCCAAGATGGTGCTTCGTTTCATGCTGGGACTAGGGATGGGAGTCTACTCTATAGATGTGAGCAATATTTCATATATGCAGGGGCAAATCAGCTCTTGGTCTGGGGGCAGAGATTTCTCTCTCACTCTCCTGCTTTATTGAGCTGTTTCTGCCCCCTGCCTTCCGTTTCTGTTCTAGAGTTAATTTGGGAGGGATGGGGGGAAGTGCTTGCTCACTATGCTAAAGGTAAAGGTTTCCCTTGCTCGAAAGACAGTCATTTCTGGAGTGCCAAGGTTAGCCATCACAGCTTTGTGCCCATTGCATCTACAATACTATATGAGAGAGAGAGGGTATGTGTGTTCCGTTTCTGTTCTAGAGTTAACTTGGGAGGGATGGGGGGAAGTGCTTGCTCTCTATGCTAAAGGTAAAGGTTTCCCTTGCTCGAAAGACAGTTGTTTCTAGAGTGCCAAGGTTCGCCATCACAGTCAGAGATTCCTACACTATAAGAGAGAGGGAGTGTGTGTTCCGTTTCTATTCTAGAGTTAACTTGGGAGGGGTGTGTGTGTGTGCTTGCACGGTTGCATAAGGGGATCTGAGTTAGGTAAAGGTAAATGGTCGCCTTTGCTCAAAAGCCAATCATATCCGACTCTAGGGTTCAGTGCTCATCTCTGTTTCAAAGCCAAAGAGCCAGCGTTGTCTGCATCTGCAAACATTACCGTGGTCATGTGGCAGGCATGACTAGACACCAGAGCGCACGGAACACTGTTACCTTCCCACCAAAGTGGTCCCTATTTATCTACTTGCAATTTCTTGCTTTTGAACTGCTAGGATGGCAGGAGCTGAGACAAAGATGGGTGCTCATTCCGTCCTGCAGTACTCGGGAATCAAACTGCTGACCTTCTGCCTCCCAGTCAGCATCTTAGTCACTTAAGCCACTGAGCAAACAAGAAATAAAACAAAACAAAAGTCCCCCAAGAAAATGGGGAAAGGGTTCTTTGGCCCACACAGCTTTGTGCCCATTGCATCTACAATACCATCTAGCCATCTTATTTTTGGCCACCCCCTTCTTTTGTCCTCCACCTTTCCCAGCATCAAGGCTGTCTCAAGTGAATCCTCTCTTCTCATTTGATGTCCAAAGTACTTTAGCATCATTTTTGCTATTTGACCTTTAATGAGCAGTCAGGGTTGATTTCTTCTAGGATCGGCCTATTTCTAACACCACATTTCAAAGGCATCTATTCTTCTGCGCTCAGCTTTCCTAATGGTACAGCTCTCACAGCCATACATTACCACCGGGAATACCATTGCTTTGACTATGCAATTTTTTTGTTTGCAAGGTGATGCCTCTACTTTTCACTATGTTCCCCAGGTTTCTCATAGCTTGTTTCCCAAGCATCAGATCTTTGATCCTAAGAAAGTAAAATCTGCCAGTCGTATCCAACTCTAGGGTGCAGTGCTCATCTCCATTTACAGCCAAAGAGCCAGTGCTGTCTGTGTTTACAGACATTTTCATGGCCATATGGCAGGCATGACTAGAGCCCAGCAAGTCATATGGCTATATTTGGCCATGCCCATAGATTTGGCCACAACCACAGAGGGGTGTAGCCAAAATTTCCCTTATTTTCAAATCCAAAAGTTGACAGGTATGAATATATATTAAAACAAGGAGACTGGAGATGTATAACCATCATTTAGAATCCAAATGACTCCATAACTAGAAAAACTGCCGATCCATAATTTTAGGTATAATGTACTAGGAAAATGTAGAGATAATTCCTCCATCAGCCTCTTGACCTCAACCTCCACTAGAATAGTTACTGTTGTCACTCACTATAGGATCACTAACAAAAATTTAATCTGGATTTTAGCCTCTCTGCTACATGCCATTCTTAAAGCAATTGAGTAATTTAGCATCATGTATAAGACACTTTGGGGATGCGTTGACTTAGTGGTTAAGACACCGAGCTTGATGACCAGAAGGTTTGGCAGGTCAGCAATTCATGACCTGAGTCCTGCCTGACAGAGTGAGCTTCCACCATCTGTCCCAGCTGCTGACGTCCTAGCAGTTGAAAAGCAAGAAATTGCAAGTACAGTAAAACCTCGTATAACAAAAATAATTGGTTCCACAAGGCACATTGTTATATGATTTTTTTCGTTATACGATGCGTGCATCATATAATGAAAATCCCTATGGGATGCATCATACAACAAAAAACTTTATGGGAAAAACCATACAAAGAAAATCTCTATGGGAAAAATCATACAAAGAAAAATTTTCATTGTACGATTTTCCCCATAGAGATTTTCTTTTTAAATATATAATTGTACGATTTCCCCCATATTTTCATTTTTATATAATTTTTATTAATTTTTTCAAATATCCAAACAAAACTATAACTGAAAAATACAAATACAAATAGCGAAAATACAAAACAGAAAAAATAAAAAATAAAAATACAATCAAAATACCAACTTAGCAATATACTGTATTTTACAGACCATAAGACGCACCCAGTTTTTAGAGCAAGAAAACAAGGAACCTGTACTTTCACCCCCAACCAGTGGTGGCGCTGCAGGGGAAATGGGCGGGCAGGTCAATTGCACTGAAGCAGGAAGCGATGCTCTAGGCTAGCCTCTTGTTCTCCCTGTAACCAGGAAGCATTGCTTTCCCCCTCTATTTTGACCAGTGTAGCAGGGAAACATGGAGCAGGAACAAGAAAGGCAAATGAAACCCTTTCTTTTTATGCACAGGTTTGGTTTCCCACTTAAATACATTGGGAAAATACAAACAGAAAAGCTGATTGATTTCCAGTGCATTTAAATGGGAAATTGCGATTTTCGCCCTCTTGTGGCCACCTGTGTAATGGCCCTTAAAATATGGTTCCCCCCTTCTTTCTTCCCTGGCCGCTGTGGGGTGGTGGTGGAGGTCTTGGCCAGCAGGGCAACAGGCTTGGTGGACACTTTTGGGGGGAGTGCGTCTTATGGTCCAAAATACGGTAACTCCCCCCTCTCTACATTATTCTTTGATGCACTGCAAAAAAATTTACTACCTACTCTGTGGGCTGGCCCAATCTGTGTGCGGGGCCAAATCTGTGGGTGTGGCCAAACATCCTGCATTATGGGCTATGGAGGTGGGCATGGCCAACCAAGTGGTTGTGGCCTGGGGGAATTTCCACTACTGGTTCTGAAGAACCTGACAGAACCTGCTACAGTGCATCACTGATTTCTATATCTTTCAACACATTATAACACTCTTATTCCAAAATGCATATTCGTTTTTGTTGTACAATTTTCATTGTACAATTTTTCCCCCACAGGGAAGCATTGCATCGTATAATGAAAATTTTCATTGTACGATGTAACATTTTTTCCAAATTCTCTTATTTGTATGATTTTTGTTGTTGTATGATGCCTTCGTTATATGAGGTTCCACTGTAGATAAATAAGTACCACTTCAGTGGGAAACTTAACACTGTCCTGTCAGCTCTGCCATCTAGTTATGCCTGCCACATGATAACAGAAATATCTGCAAATGTGGACTGTGGTGGCTCTTTGGCTATAAACAGAGATGAGCACTGCCCTCTAGAGTTGGATACGACTGGCTCTCAAGCAAGGCAAACATTTACCTTTACCTATATGGCACATTAAATGGGATCCTGGCTATTTTATAATGGCTTTGCCATTTTTTCCATTATGTATGTAGCCCCAAATGTTGCCATGGCTGTTCAACTTTCTATCTAGAAAGTGAATGCTCTGGTTTTCCAAATTAGACTATTCCTTAAAGCAAAATGGTGGTTTATAAATTGATGTTACTATAGATGTAGCCAGTTCAACTGTACTCTTCTGATGAGAGGACTATACTACTTGGTCTTACACAAGAAAAATGGTACTTCCATATTGTTTGTGTAATCTCTCAGCAACTAAACATATCCCAGGAACCTCTGGAAAATGATGAATAGTCCCTGTTCGAGTTTCTTGCACACAAGAAACTTGGTCATTTTGCTCATCAGCAAGTTTTCAGTGCAACACTTCTAGAGATGAAGAATTAGCCAGCTGCATGCTGTTGCCCAGATGATGTTGATAGTACTTGCAATACTTTCCACTCTTCATAGAGGCTCCTTCTTTGTCCCCAATCAAACCTTTCAATTGAATAGAGCATTGGTTCCCAACCTTTTTTTTTTTGCCATGCCCCACTTAAGCATCTTTAAAATCCTGATGGACCCCTGCCCCCAATGACATATAGTTCTTATTATTTTAAAAGTGAACACTTATTCTCGTGGAAGAAGCCTAAAAGGCCATTCACTGTTAATAACTCATTCTCTAATTGCCACCCTTAAAAATCAAATTTCCCACATTGGGAACCACAGATGTAGACTAATCTATGGGAATAGAGCATAGAGGAAAAGTTTTCCTCAGAATCTTGTCTGGGAGTCAACTGTTAAAGCTGTCTTCTTCATGCTGCAGTTCAACTAAAAATCTGAGGTGGAATTTTGGATTAAAAAAAACCAAGTTTAATAGCAAAATTGCAGTTTAATTTATGTTTTAGGTACAGTCAACTAAACACATGTTCAGATGGTACAGCTCAGAAACCATTTTGGGATGAAGAAAAGCAAAACTATCCCCTTTCGTGGTGAGAATATCTTATACAGTAGAACCTCAGATAACGTCCAAACTCCGTTCCACGGAGGTGGTCGCTATGCGATTTTGGCCGTTATATGGTTCCTATGAGCAGATGCCACGCATAAAGTCCAAAAAAATGGTCAAAAGCGGATGTTATCCAAGGTTCCTATACCAATACCTCAGATAACGTCTGTTTTTGAGCGGTTTGGACGTTATGCGAGGCATCATGTGTGCATAAAAATCGTGATGTTATGTGAATATGACATTACCCAATGTGGACATTATGCGAGATATTATTGTATCAATAATTCTTCCCTCCATACTTTCTGCAGGATCTTTATTTTCCTGCTTCTTTTCCCAGTGTGCAGTTAAAGCATAATATTCAGGGACAAATCTTGCAAGCATTTTTGACAACTTTATTTCCTTTGAATCAGACCTAACCTATATCTATGTCTGCAATCTTTATTCCAGTGTTTCCTCAGGTTAAAATTAAAAACTCACTGAGTCAAGCAAGACGCGCCCTTATCATACCTTTTCACACAGCTTTGTGACTGTTCATCCCCATTTGCATTGAAGTTTCAAAGCATCATTTTATATTTTGCATATGTGTCATATCACTACTACCTGTCCCACCAGAAACCTAGGGGAAATTTATTTGTTTGGTAACTGACACACAGATGTATTCTCTGGGCACACATACACTAAACTTCACTAATGTGAATATACTGTTTCAGCATCCAGAGAATGAACAGATTTAGAGAGGATGCACTTGTGTAAAATGACTGCTCCTGTCATAATATCAATGTTTTTTTCTTTATCTGCTGACATGTAAAGTCTGAAACTTACTCTATTAAACCAGTGTGGTTTAACTTTTTAATTCTTTCAGTGTTTATCTTTGTTTGCACTGACAAGGGCATATGCTCTGTATAGGTAACTAAATTCTCCATACATTGCCTATGTCTACTTCAGACATTTGAAATTATTCAAAGTAAGCCCATCACTGATAAGGAAAGCCTGGAAACATCTTGCACTGTTTAAATTTATAATGACCTGTGCTGTTTCTGCCATACACTAACAAACATCTTAACACAATCTAAAATTGGGGCATCCCATCTTATTTAATTTTCAAGTTTTTGTTCTCCCCAAACTTCCTCTCGGCTTTTGGCAACACCACTTAACTTCCAACATATTTTTGATTGTTCTTTCTGGCTAATCCCTTAAACAAACTTCACTTTGACATCTGCCCATTTCTATGTGCCATCAAATTGAAACTGATTTTTAGCTTCCCTAATAAAGCTTTCAAGATAAGCAAGATATTTAAGGAATGATTTTATCAATTCCACATCCCAGTGAGCTTCAATGGCTTAGATTCAAATTCAGGCCTTCTGAGTCCTAATCTGTTGCTCTATCCAGTACGCTATTCAAATAGTAACAGAATGAAGTAAATTCATACTCTACTATATCCAGCCAAAAAGGATAAGAAGGGTATTTATTAACATCAAACAACTAATTCCTTCCCTCCCAAAACATGAAGGCCCCAATTTTTGTGAAGTCTTCTCTATCTTCTTGAAAACTATTCACCTTTTGTGTGATTTTTTGACTTTTGCTTCAGCTTACCATCATTTGCTTTCTATCTGTAGAAATGAAGTCCTTTTCTGTCCCTTATTATGAAGTGAAAATGCCTTCCTGTATGCCTCTGTCTTAATTACCCTTGCTGTCTTGACTGGTCTATTCTGAACCATAATAAATGGATAGCCAAACCTTTGGCTGTAGTGACTGTAGAGTTACTCTTACAGGCAAGAACTGCTGGCTAGGGAATTCTGAGGGATGACATTTATGCAAGAAACTTTTTCAAGTTAGAAGTTGCAAAACTGGCAATTTTGCACGACATTTTCCTTTTTAGAAGTCTACTTCTAGTTATGGCAATTTCATTCATCAGAAACAACATCCTGATGTCACCAGTGCTTTGAAAAAGGAGCCTAGCAGGGATTCCCCCCTCCCCCCGCCAATGTCCTCACTACATTTGGTTTGCATTTGTTTGTTCCATATGCTAGTTTAAAAATTCACAACAACACTGCTGGCTTTTGGCATAATATTCTTGTTGTTAGAGCAGGGGTTCTCAAGGTTTTCACACCAGAGGCCAGACAACTCCCCCTCAGACAGCTGAGCAGGCTGGACATGTGGTTTTCCCCTGCCACAAACGCTGCCGCAAACCGTGGCGAGTGTGTTTTCACATGCATGGACATGTTTCTGCATGCATGGGTGTATCTGCTTCCATGATCATCGGCATGGACCGGATAGTGTTGTGGGCCAGGGCCAGCCCACGGACCGTAGGTTGTGAACCCCTATCTTAGAGTAAGAACTGTTCTGAGGATTTATGTAGAACTCTTTGTTGGAAGCAGAACTGCCTTCTTTCTGGAACAACATATGCACACCTTTTCTAGAACTGAAATCCAGCAGCATAACTGATACTGTTTGTCATGGTTTCCACATGTGACCTTGTCTTGATTTTAATGTGACATTTGATCCATGTAGTGTTAAGACACATATTGTAGTTTTCTTAGGCTTAGAAAGCCAGCTCTCATTTTAAAGCACGTTGGAATGCCAGGCTGTTAGTCTGACATGACAGTGATGCATAGTTAGAATAGTTGCCTCCCCAAAGGGAGGAGGGAAAAGGGAGTGTCTAGGACTGGACACATTCCAAGAAACACCTGCAGTCCCACAAGGTTACTGATTGACAGCTAGGTCAGCTGACCACACCACAAGGGAGACGACGTCTCCACTCATGTCAATCAAACTCTAATTGCCAGGACACCTGCAGAATGGAATTTTCCCAGGGAATGCAAAGGTGGGGTCCACATGTCAAACAGGTGGCACTTGCACCTGCAAACTGTCCATGAGTACAGCATGTCCCATTCTCATGGGAACACAGGTGCTTTCTCATTAGATCACCACATTCCAAAGCACCTTTTCTCAATAAAAGGAGCCCAATCTGAGCATTCAAGGGGCATCTCTGGAGCAAGGGTGAAACCGTTGTCTCAGAACATCAAAATCTTATTTCAGTGGGAGCTTTTGTCCGACAGCGGCTCAACATGACTCTTCAGGGCTAACACTCAGCCATGAGGGGCAGAACCACCCCAAACTCAAGAAGCTTGAGCCTGCTAGGGAGCTAGCAAGAATTTATTTCACTTATTTGTTTTATTAGCTTGTGTTTTATGAAGTGTAGATTAATTTAAGATCTGTATCCAGTATTGTGTTTACTTCAATAAATCTTCAAAAGCCAGTCATGTTTTGCCTGCCTTTGTAAAGAAGGAGAAGGAAACCCAGCAGAGCAGAAGTGGCTCCACTTGTTCTCATCGCTTCAACACTGGAAGCCTTCCAGAAGTCGGTGAGAGGGATTGCTCTGTCTGTTAATGGGAAGGGGGAGTAGCAAGTCATAAGCTGTGTGTCATAGACTTCAGCACTAAGAAGCCTAGCTTCTGCCAAGGGATCAATATTACCTGCCATATGCAGAAGGCTACTCTGTCCCTGTATCCCAGTGAATCGGACTAGGGTGAGGAGTGTTCATTAAGGCATAGCAAGACAATGGATTGAACGTCCGCCCTGCTGGGTGTTCCCAAAAAGAAATATTCTGGGTACTCAACGTAGCCTTTGTGAGGCATTTTCCTCCCCCTACGACTTTGATACTGTTAAATACTAATGACATGATTAACTATGTGGGTCTCCATTTTTCTCCCCTCAAGGTCCAAAGGCCTCCTTGGAATCATCATGGAGAAACCACTGGGGGCTAAGAGATGGATAAAGTCTTTAATTTCCTAAAACTGCTGTTGTTGTTGTTCAGTCGCACAGTCGGTTCCGACCCTTTGCGACCCTATGGACCATTGTTCTCCAGGCACCTCTGTCCTCCACCATCCCCCTCAGCACTCCCAGTTCTGTGCCCATTGTGTCTACAATACCATCTAGCCATCTCATCTTTGGCCTCCCCCTTCTTCTTTTGCCCTCCACCTTTCCCAACATCAGGGCCTTCTCAAGTGAATCCTCCCTTCTCATTTGATGTCCAAAATACTTTAGCTTCGTCTTTACTATTAGCCCTTCCAATGAGCAGTCAGTGTTGATTTCTTCTAAGATTGACCTATTTGTTCTCCTCGCTGTCCAGGGTACTCTCAAAACTCTCCTCCAACACCACATTTCAAAGGCATCTATTCTTCTGCGTTCAGCTTTCCTAACTGTCCAGCTCTCACATCCGTACATTACCACTGGGAATACCATTGCTTTGACTATTCTAATTTTTGTTTGCAATGTGATGTCTCTGCTTTTCACTATGTTCCCCAGGTTTCTCATGGCTTGTCTCCCAAGAATCAGTCGCCTTTTTATTTCATGGCTGCAATCCCCATCTGCCGTGATCTTTGATCCCAGGAAAGTAAAATCTGTCACTGCTTCTACTTCTTCCCCGTCTATTTTCCAGGAACTGATTGGGCCTGTTGCCATTACCTTGGTTTTCTTGATATTGAGTCTCAAACCAGCTTTTGCACTCTCCTCCTTCAGCCCAATCAAGAGGTTCTTTAGGTCTTCCTCACTTTTTGCCATTAGGGTGGTATCGTCTGCATATCTCAGATTGTTTATGTTTCTCCCAGCAATTTTAATCCCATATTGTGATTCCTCCATCCCTGCATTTCGCATTATGTGCTCTGTGTATAGATTGAATAAGCAGGGTGATAAAATGCAGCCTTGTCTTACTCCTTTTCCTATTCCAAACCACTCTGTCATTCCATGTTCTGTCCTAACTGTTGCTTCTTGGTTCATGTACAGATTTCTCAGGAGGCATATGATGTGCTCTGGTATTCCCATCTCTTTAATTACTTGCCACATCTTGTTGTGGTCCACACAGTCAAATGCCTTAGTGTAATCAATGAAACAAAAGTAAACTTGTTTCTGGTATTCCTTTGTTTTCTCCATGATCCAACGTATGTTGGCAATGTGGTCTCTAGTCCCCCTGCCTCTTCTGAAACCGGCCTGCACCTCTGGTAGTTCTCTCTCCACATGTTGCTGAAGTCTGTCCTGTATTATCTTGAGCATCACCTTGCTGGCATGTGGGATGAGCGCGATTGTTCGATAATTTGAACATTCTTTGGCATTGCCCTTTTTTGGGATTGGGACGTATACTGATCTTTTCCAATCCTGTGGCCACTGTTTTGTTTTCCAGATTTGCTGGCATATTGAGTGCAGTAATTTGACGCCATCATCTTTTAGCGCTTTGAAAAATTCGACTGGGATACCATCATATCCACTAGCTTTGTTGTTTGCAGTGCTCTTTAGGGCCTTTATAACTTCGCTCTCCAGGATGTCTGGCTCGAGTTCAGTTTTTTCATCATTGTGGTTATCAGGAGTGTTGAGGTCCTTTTTGTAGAGTTCCTCTGTGTACTCTTTCCATCTTTTCTTTATCTCTTCTGCATCAGCTAGCTCTTTTCCGTCTTTGTCCCTTATCATGGTCATTTTTGCTTTAAATGTTCCCTTTATTTCCCCGATTTTTCTGAAGAGATCTCTTTTGTTGTTTTCCTCCATTTCTTTGCACTGTTCTTTTAGGTAGTTTTCCTTATCTCTCCTTGCTTTTCTTTGAAATTCTGTGTTCAGAAGGTTGTATTTTTTCCTTTCTCTTTTGACTTTTGCCTTCCTTCTTTCCTCTGCTATTTTAAGAGCCTCATCAGACAACCATTTTGCTTTCTTACGCTTCTTTTCTTTTGGTATGGTTTTCTTTGCTGCTTCCTGCATGATGTCCTTTATCTCTGTCCATAATTCTTCTGGCACTCTGTCTATTGCGTCCAGGCCATTATATCTGTTCATCACCTCCACCGTGTATTCTTTAGGGATGCTGTCTAGGTGATATCTGTCTGGTCTTCTTGTTTTCCCTATTTTCTTTAGTCTTAACCTGAATTTTGCGATCAGTAGGTTGTGATCTGATCCACAGTCTGCTCCAGGTCTTGTTTTTGCTGATTGTATGGAGGTTCTCCATCTTTGGCTGCAGAGTATGTAGTCAATTTGGTTTCGGTGTTGGCCATCTGGTGATGTCCATGTGTAAAGTCGCCTCTTGTGTTGCTGGAAGAGAGTGTTTGCTATGACCAGTGCGTTCTCTTGGCAGAACTCTATCAATCTTTGCCCTGCTTCGTTCTGTACTCCAAGACCAAACTTGTCTGTTATTCCCTCCACTTTTTGATTTCCTACTTTGGCATTCCAGTCTCCTAATATAATTTGGACATCATTTCTTGGTGTCTGTTCTATGAGGTGTTCTAGGTCCTCATAGAACTGGTCCACTGTGGCTTCATCTGCACTAGTGGTTGGTGCATAGACTTGGATTACGGTGATATTGAAAGGTTTGCCTTGAATTCTGACTGACATCATTCTGTCATTTTTGAGGTTATATCCCATTACTGCTTTTCTTACTCTCTTATTGACAATTATGGCTACTCCATGCCTTCTAAGGTTGTCTTGTCCACAATAGTAGATATGATGGTTTCCAGAGCTGAATTCACCCATCCCTGTCCATTTTAGCTCACTGATGCCCAAGATGTCAATGCTTATTCTTTCCATCTCATTTTTTACCACTTCCAGTTTACCTTGGTTCATTGATCTCACATTCCATGTCCCTATGCAGTATTGCTCCTTGCAACATTGCATTCCTCCTCCCTCCTTCCTGTCCCTCCCCTTCCTCCACTCTGTGGTGTTAAGCTGTTACTTGGATGATATTACTGCTGGTAGCTTTTTTTTAAAAAAAATAAAAAATAAAGACTTCCCATTCTGCAACTTTCCCATGATAAAAGGATCCCAAGGGAACCTTGGGACATTCAGGGAGATTCAGACTTTTTCACCACATTAGCCTTACACAGATGCATTTCAATGTATGTTTGCTCTTTGCAGACTGGCAAAGTGTTCCTTTGCTAGAGATTAATTCTACCTTTTCTGCACAGGGCCGGCCCTGTTGGCTGCATGCATAAGGCAAACTATGCACCATCTAACTTAGACTTTGTTATGGCCATGAGAACCCTCCATCCTGGCTATGGATGCAGCATAATTTTTGTATTCCATTTAATTTAATCTTTCTTGTCTGACTTCTGTAGCTAGAAAAGTTTATCTTTCTACTGCAAAAACAGTGTCTTTAATTTCACCTCTCTCTTTTTTGTAATCATCTGCTCAAGGACAGTATGATCCTATATTGATCTCTAAGTTCTCACACTAAAACAAAACTCCGAATTATCCTGCCTAATGTTGTTTTCTTATATTAAAATTTTATTTCTGAGAAGTCCCTTTTACCCCTCTGGTGAATTATTTTTTTCAAATGTGCTTGCTACACGATTATATCTAGATTTACAAAAATCTACAGATCAGGGCCGTAAGTGGCACAACAAACATGTCCCTAGTTTTTCTTCTACCAATTGCAAGTAGCCAAATTGTGTCTGTCTTCTTTGAAAGAACTATCTCAGTCCAAGTCTGTTATTCTATCTTTAAAAACAATGTGTGATAGGCTTTTCTAGGTAAAGGTAAAGGTCTGCCTTGCTTGAAAGCCAGTCATATCCAACTCTAGGGTGTGAATCTCATCTCCGTTTACAGCCAAAGAGCCATCACTATCTGCATATGTTTCCGTGGTCATGTGGCAGTCATGATCAAACACTAGAGTGCCGAGAACACTGTTATCTTTTCTGCCAAAGTGGTACCTCTCTATCTACTTGTAATTTCTTGCTTTTGAACTGCTAGTGCAATTGCAATGGGCCTTTTGTAATGAGCCCCTAATAGTTAAGGATGAGAGAGAGAGAGAACACACAGCAGAAATAGTAATTTTGAACTGGCACAGCAGACACTTGAAGGTCTTCAGGCAGGATGGGGAGGGGAAAATCCACCAAGCTTTCCTCAGGCAGCTCTGCCCTCATATCACCATTCATCCAATGCAAATTGTTCATGGACAGGTCTGAACACTCCTGCCAGCCAGTGTCCAGCATGACCACTGCAGCCAAAGAGATGGCTGTAGGTCCATCAGGCTTCATCAGGCCCATCACACTCCACCTGCCCTTCTACCTTACTGCAGTGGTGTGCTGGCCCATAGGGATACAGGGACCCATCCTGGTGTGCCCCAGTGACTGGCACCTCCCAGAGGCAGGCAGATGTAATGGGAATGTATGGGATTTCTCCCCACAACCCCGCAATAGGTGCCCCATCACTTCCTGTCCACCACCCTCCCAAGGTACCCAGCACACCCCTGCCCTACTGGATGCAGTTGAGCGTCCTTTGCAGAGGTCACAAATGGAATGCTGAATTACACCATGTGTGTTTCCTTGCCTAGAAGATAGCAGAATTTCTCCTTTATTTCTAACACAGGAACCATGCTTCTTTATGTAGTCTTCTGTAACCCAGATTTCTAAAATGCCCATTTGTCACGTCTTAATATATTCTGTATTTTAAACACCAAGGAAAACAACTAGACTGTTCCTTACTCAAACTCCTTGGAAGAGTACGGGTGACATGTAATTAGAGACTAGGTAAAGGCAATGGTCTCCCTTGCTTGAAAGCAAGTCATATCCTACTCTAGGGTGCAGTGCTCAATGGCATGACCCAATAAATTCATATACAGGTATATGTAAATTTAAGTGTGTGTGTGTGTGTGTGTGTACACACACACACATATATATGGAAAGATATACATAAACTTTTAACAATACAATCCTTTCCATGGTTGCTGAGTAGGCACCATTCAGTCCATTGGTTAGTTGCTATAAACAGAACTGAGATATAACTTTCATCCCCAGTTTAAAAAAAAGAAGAAGTAGTGAAATCCCAAAGAATCTAACTGAAACCTGATTGATGTAATTATTTGACCCTTTCCAGGGACATAGAGAAGTACATGAATAGAATATTGCCTACCAGCATTAGGATCCTGCTGCTCAAAAGGCAGCTAACTGAAAGCAATATTTTTCCAGACTGCTCTTCTTTTCTTAGCTACATGGAAACATCTTCCAAATATATGTGTGGATATAAGATCCATAATAGAGTTAATGTTAGAAAGAGAACACACACCTTGCAACTGTTAACTGAAATTATATGGTAGCTAGCAGATAATTGGTCTTCTGACCCCCTTAACCCACCACTGCCTTCACCTGATATCTAAAGCTACCCAATGTTCTGCACATCCAAAGGGAACATGATTAGTGCTCTATGAAAGTTGTAAAATGCACAGCAAGTCTGTCTGTAATGGAACTGTGAATGTAATTAATGGTCTGTAGAACTTGTCATAGATTTTGTTTGCTGAACCTGGCAATAACCTGCCTTTTGCACATTTATTTGAGTTTAAATTTCAGTTGGATGCATGTTTGTTTTTTGCTTTTCCAGGTGAGAGCTTTGTATCCTGTACAAAAGCATTGTTTGCATGCAGTCATTGTTTACTTTGGAGCAGGATGCTTTCACTTACAAATTCCAATAAACAATAAATTTCTGTTGCCTGGAGCCACTGTCACCCTAGTTAGCTCTTCAGTGATTTGCTAGAGCACCTAATCAGCATGTCTCATTGAAATAAACTACATTGTGTAGATTGGGGAAATTTCCTACACCTTTAATAAATCCACACTGAAATACAGACAAAACACATACAGGTATTCACTCAGTGGTGTCCAATAACATGTGCTCATGCGTTCCTACCACATTACCATAATTCTTGCATACATATGGGCAGTGTGACAATAGGGAACAATGATTGTGACAGTCACACAAAATGATGCAGACAACAATCATACATCCTACTGGGATGGGGGAAGGTGGTGTTAAATAATATGTGGATCATACACCTTTTCACACAGATCAGTGCACCAAATAAACATTAACTAAAACAGGACTCTCAAATATAGTGCTTTCACTATCAGTACAACTAGCTATAAGCATATAACAGACTATGAGTTTCAGGATTATAGTAGGTATCTTGCTATTCATATACTATTTATATTACAAACACTGTACTAGTCATCTATGTAATGCTGTGCAAAGGGCGATGGGCTTCAGTCAGAAAGGACATTTGCTATCATTCCATCTACATGGATTTTGGTATTTTAAATTGATGTGGAGACAGTGTTACCCTTGCAAGGCCCTTCCCAGTGTCTAGCCATGTGGTTTTGTTGATTTTGAATCCTCTGTAGCATTGCCAACAAGTTCAAGGTGGAGGGTGCCAGGCAGGTACTTATACACAATTACCTTTTCTTGCACTCACAAACCTCAATATAAGGGGGCAGTATGTCAAGGACTATGGAAGGGAGACCCCTCACTTGGACCCATGACAGAACCCATCAGCTGATGTAGAAAAATTTAAATTGAAAATATGGAAGAACTATCATTTTTGCCCAGCCTTGCTGGGAAGTTTTTTTTTTTAAAATTTTAAATTTTTATTACTTAAAACAAGAAACATACATATATAACAACCAATAATGAAAGTATACAATACAACGTTACAGAAATATTAATGTATAACAGACGGGTGCAAGGCATATTGCAATATATATATACATATACATATACACTCACATACATATACATATAACTCACTCTATTTATTATATAGGTAATGTCATCTATCTCCAACATAGGTTGGATTTAGTTTGATCCATCAGATTTATTTTTACTGGGGTTGAGTACCATTTCCAAAGTACTTTGTAGTTATGTTCCTTTAATCTAATTGATAAATTTCTCATAACCCTTTTTTTCCATTTTTGTTTCCAACTTTCTTCATTAATACTAATATTTAAGTCACTTTCCCAGATCTCTCTCATAATTTCACCAGTGTAATCCATATTCTTTAACATTTTGTATAATTTACCAATTAATCCTTTTAATTCTGTTTTTCCAGACTTTACATTACATACTAATTTCTCAAAATCTGTAAGATTTCTATTTAGGTCTATCTCAATAACAATGCTAGAGTTCCAGTTATTAATTGCTGCAACTTGAATCTAGTTTAAATTCATTTGTTTAAACAAATTTGTTTTCTTTTCCTTGTTTTTGCAAAACTCTATCTTTTAACATTTCTATTTTGTTATGCTGAAGTATCACTTCAATTTTACTGGTTAACGATATTGGGAAGGACTTTATATCCTTTCTTTCAATTATGGGTGAAATTCTTGGAGCAAGTTTATTTTTTACAGAGTGCCAGGTGTGCAAAAGAGTTTTTATAATTTTGTTGTCTTTATTGATTTTAACCTTGTCCTTACCTAGAAATATTGCTTTTCCAGTTGTGTACAATTCATTCATGCCAATGTTTTCCCATAAAGTATCAGTGTACATTAGAATTTTTACAATGTTTTTAGTTGATGTGCCATGTAGTATTTCTTAATATCTGGTAATCCTAATCCCCCACTTTTTTTATCTTTGTACCATAATGATTTTGGAATTCTTGATCTCTTTCCGTCATTGCAATAATCATTTATTAAGTTTTGTAATTTCTTGAGGTCCTTTTCTTTAATTTGAATTGGTAAAGTTTCAAATATATAATTAATTTTTGGGACAATCTTCATTTTAATTAACGCTATTCTTCCAAACCATGATAATTTTAGTTTTTTGTATCAAATTAGGAATCCTTTTGTTTCTGCCACTAATGCATCAAAATTTATTTTTGTAATTCATCATATTGATTAGATATTTTTATTCCTAAGTGTTATTTTAAATATTAATATTAATATTGGTCTTAATGTTATTCTGAGTTTCCTTACTTGTATTAAAGAGTATTACTTCCAATTTATCCCAATTTATTTTCAGACCAGTCGCGTCCTGGACGTTTTTGAGGTGGGCTCATTTTTTGGGTATTGCGTTTTGTGGTTCTTTTATGATTAACAGGGTATCGTCAGCATACAAGTTACTTTTGTTGTTGTTTATTCCTTTTATGTCTGTATCTTCTCTAATTACATTTGCAAATATTTCAATTGCCATTATGAACAAAATTGAGGACAAAGGATCACCCTGTTTTATTCCAGTACCTAACTTTATATCTGGTGTGAAAGCATCATTCACTTTTATCTGTGCATAGCTTTGTTGGTATAAATTATCGATTACTCTTATAAATTTGGGACCAAATCCATAATTTTTCACAGTTTCTTTGATGGTTAACCATTGGAGAGAGTCAAACGCTTTATATATATCTAAAGATATTAGTCCGATTCCTTCTTTACTCTGCTCTGCACCGTGCATTAATGCCACAACTCTCCTTGTTATATCCGATAAATATCTTGCTTTCATAAATCCTACTTGATCAGTATTTATATATTCTCCCATGAATTTGTTCAATCTATTTGCGAGAATTGCTGTGAAAATTTTTAAATCCTGATTTAATAGCAATATGGGTCTGTAAGACTCCACTCTCTCTTCATCTTTGCGGCCTTAGGAATTAATATTATTATCAATTTAAGCCATGAATCGGGTGATTTTCCTCAATCCAACACATAGTTGAGTATTCTAGTGATTTTTGGCACTACTATTTTTTGTATGTGTTGGTGGTTGGAGTGGTTTTGGAGGGTACACACTCACACAACACAACCACACACACAACACAACCATACACACACAATAAACGCACACACAACACAACCACACACACAACACAACACACACATGCAATACACACACAAACCACAACCACACACACAACAGAACAACACACATACAATACACACACAACACACACAATAGACACACAACACAACAACACACAGAACCACACACACAACACAGAGACAATACATACAAACACACACACAACACAAACACACACGCGCTGAAGCTGCGCGGGGAGAGGAGGGGCTCCCCTTCCTCCCCCCCGAAGCCTCGGCAAGGCCACACACACACACACACACACACAACACAACCACACGCACACGCACAACACAACCACACACACACAATACACACACACAACACACACACACAACACAACCACACACACACACACACACACAATATACACACACAACACAACTACACACACATGCCAAAGCTGCACAGGGAGAGGAAGGGCTCCCATTCCTCCGCCTGAAGCTTTGGCGAGTCAATACACACACACACACACCGAAGCTGCGTGGGGAGAGGAGGGGCTACCCACCAAATCCTCGGTGAGGCCACACACACACACACACACACACACACACACACATACACCACAACCACACACAACACAAACCACATGCACGCACACGCCCGGCCAGCAAAGGCCTCCACCACAGCGGGCGGGCACGTCGGTTGCATACTGGGCTGCCTGCTTTTGGTTTCCCCTGCCCTATCGGTGAAGGCCTTGGCGCCAGCAGTGATGGAGGACAGGCCGCGCCATGGAGGCATGGAAGGTGAGCGGCCCAGCTCAGAAGGTGCAGAGTGTGACAGGCCCAGCCGGCAATAGGTAAATGGGGTGGGGGACATGGACTGAGTGGGGAACGGGCGGGCGGGTGGGTTTGTGTTCCCTCTTTCTTCTCCCAGACCAGGGTGGGCGGTGTGGTCCCCGGGCCCATCCCCCCTCAGTCTATGTCTCCCACCCCACTTACCTGTTGCCTGCTTGGCCGTTTGCTCTCTGTGCCTCCCTGGTGTGGCCTTCTGAGCTGGGCTGCTCACCTTCTGTGCCTCCGTGGCACAGCCTGTCCTCCGTCCCCGCCGGCACTGAGGCCTTCGCTGGTCGGGCGGGGGGCACCAAAAGCAGGCAGCCCAGGCGCAACCGACATGCCCGCCTGCCTGCCGTGGTGAGCTGGGGATGGCTTCTCTCCAGGAGACAAAGTATTTCTCAGAGGGAAGTGGTTTGCGCATTGGCTGGCTTTTTAAAACATGCGCGCTGGCTTTCCCGGCCTCCTCTGCGCTCACATCATTCAGCCTGATTGGCTGAGGGGTGGCATGGCGCATAGGACGCTGGGACGTATAGGGTTTTTTTGTTTGTGTTTGTGGGATGTTTGCCCCACTCTCTGTTTCGGGACCCTTGCAGCATTCTGAGTTCGGTTTTAAGGTAAGTGTGGGCGGCTCGGCACAGGATGGCTCATTTTGAGGCATCCATAAATATAGAACATTACACACAACAGCTAATGAAACAGTAATTTTACACTTGGTAATATGGGAGGCTGCCCA
Source organism: Bradypodion ventrale (assembly GCA_035047345.1). NCBI lineage: Eukaryota > Metazoa > Chordata > Lepidosauria > Squamata > Chamaeleonidae > Bradypodion > Bradypodion ventrale. The sequence continues at coordinate 42,229,396 of JAWDJE010000001.1, forward strand.
CAAAATTATACTCTAAACAAAACATTAAGGTGCCACAAAACTGTTATTTATTCCCAAGGATCAGATCAGCCTTATTGTACAACTGCAATCTTGCCCATTCAAAACAATTATTTTTCAATCCAACATAAATTTTATATTTATTTATTTCATTTGATCAATATCTATACCCCCCTGTCCCCATCTGGGTATTGTTCCCACTCTGGGCAGTTTACAGAATAAAACACATATATACAATAAAATAAAGCAACACAAACCCCACCCGGTGGCAAAAAGTCACAAACAGGCTCAATAAAAATTCACCCCATCACACACAAACAAACAAAGACAAACAGAGTAAATCCAGGAAAATAAAAAGGTTTAATACTTAAAGTGCAAATTAAACTGAACTGAACAGTGCTAGATAGCTGCAAGGAGAAGATCTTTAAAAACCTCTCAGAACAGGATTGTTTTCAAATGTTTTAAAAATATCTCCAGGGATGCAGTGGTATGCTGGCCCACAGAGATACAGGGACTCATCCCAGTGTGCCCCAGAGACTGGCGCCACCCAAAGGTAGGCAGAGGTAATAGAAATGTATGGGGTTTATTCCCCCCCCAACCCAATAGGCACCCCCATCACTTCATGTCCACCACCCTCCCAAGGTGCCCAGCACATCCCTGCAGGGAAGGGGCCTGGAACAGCTCCACAGGCAAGGCATTCCTCAGTGTGGGTGCTGATATCAAGAAGGCTCAATTCACCAGTGAAGCTTTTTTTAAAGCCATTTTCATTGTCAGCACTAGAAGCTGCACTGTTAGAGAAGTACAAGTGGTGCAAGCAGCCTTACTGTTAGATAACAACATCCTAAACCATAAAGGGCTCTATAAGCTAATGTTCCCACCTTGAGCTTGATATAGAATGGAATGAGCAGTGGTGGGCATCAGCAGGTTTGCACCAGTTTGCCATAACTGGTAGCGGAAATTCTGGCTGGCCCCACCCATCCAAATGCAACACACGGCTTTTGATTTGGTTCAATTTCGATTTTTATTTATATTCCGCCCTCCTCAGCTTGCATTGACTCAGAGCGGCTACGACATATTAATAATACACATAATCAGTACAGCAAGAAATTCAAAAACAAACATCCAAAGTATCCCCAATAAATACATAATATTACAATATAAAAAACTCAAATACAAAGTATCCAACAGTACAATATACAAAATACAATATTCAAAGCAATAATGAGATATACAAATCACCAGCCCAGAAGCAAACAGAGCAACAAAGTCCTCCTCCGGGCAGGTAGAGCACAGGTCAGGGTGGGCGAGAGCATCCCCAGGCTGCTAAATGGTCACAGCTGCCTCAGTCCTCAGTCCTTAACCTAACAGAGAGCAGGCGAGCGAGAACAAATGAGTCAAACGAGGAAGGTGTACGATGCCTCGAGGCAGTGACGAGAACATCTTTCTCCTCTTCAGCTGCCACAAGCCTCAGAGGCCTCCTCCTCCTCTCTCCGGTGGTGACGGGGCCAGGGAGACGCGGGCGGGAGTGCTCACCACCTTTATCCTTCCTGGGCAGGCAGAGCCCAGAAAGGAGGGTGGGGCAGCTTCACCGCCGAGACACGCCACAACTGGGTCCCCATGGCCAAGCCCACCATGCCACACTGTCATGAAAAAAAAACCCATTTTAACTGTGCTTTTCCCTGATCCCTGTAGCCATATCACTACCTAGTACTTCAAGATGGAGAATTTCATATGCAGGAGTCCCTGTGTATGACATTCCAATGAAAGACAGAAGAATGTAAATTAATTTCAATTGGTTAGAAGTCCCCACGTGGAAAGACTGATATCAAGATAATAAAACCACTGTGCAAGGAACTGCTCACTCTCTTTTGCCATGGACCAGCCATGGGAGGGCATCACAGAATGTAATTGTGAGTCAGATAGGGCCAGAGAGCCTAGATGAGCAGTTAAGTTTTCTTTATTTTTGTATGTACTTTGAATGACTACGTTTTCAAGTTTGCTTCCTTATGCTATACTCATTTTCTCAATTTACTTAATAAACCTTATTAATCATAGACCCTTTGTGTCTATGTAATTGGGACTTGGGGTTGACTGGACCATGCTGAGAGGTCACATCTATGCTTCCTAATTCTGATTCCATGCACCCTCGCCATACCTGTCAAGTTTGGTGAAATTTCTGTCAAATAAGCGAAATTTCCTGGCCAAAACGGGAAACTGGACAGCTGTGCTTATCTTGTGCTGGCCTCCAGTCTAACTCTAGTCTAATTGCAGTCTAACTAATACGGGATGACGTCGGGAAAGAGTGTAAAATACGGGGGTTGACAGAAATTTCCCGAAACTTGACAGGTATGACTCTCGATAGCCTGGGCTAAAAGGAGCCAAGGGGAATTCATAAGGGGGATTGTCCCATGGAGGAGGAGGCAGACGCTGCTGGTAAGAAGGCAAATGGTGAGGTGTGACAGGAAGGCATGATTAAACTCCCCTGAAAAAGGGTAAATATTATGATACACACCCACAGTGTGGTAGTATTTTTTTGTTGAACCCACTACTGGAAATGGGTAATCAATGTATCTGGGCCAGTGCTGGAGTGATGTGATTAATTACTTCATCCTAGAAATCAATTCTGGCATCCCGGCATAGAAAGCATTACAATAGATAGAGTAGTGTTCCATCTGCATATCAATGAGAGCCTCTAGATCAGCCCATTGTGGCTTTACCTATATATTAAATAATGTCAGGAGATGAGTGATTCCTGGGGCATGTGGAGCTATTGAAGATGAACTGAAGCCAGGGCCATAGACAGGGGTGGCCAGGGGTGGATAAGCCCCTCCTGGAACTCTTGGTGAGATCCCTCTGAGCTAACAGCCCACCCACACCCACCCTCTGCAAAGTTCCAATGTTGTGTGTGTGTGTGTGTGTGTGTGTGTGTGTGTGTGTGTGTGTGTGTGTGTGTGTGTGTGTGTGTGTGGGCATGGGCGTGCACATGTATGTGTGTGCCCCTCCTGAAAAAATACAAACATCCCTCCTGAAAACAATACCCAAGAGACATTGTTGCCTCTCCTGAAAAAATAGTCACCCCTCCAACTAGAATCCTGGCCATGGCCCTGACTGGAGTCACAATATGGTGCCTCTGACCTCTAACCCTGACAACCTCTCCTGGAGAATACAGTGGTCAACAATATCAGATACCACCAAGAGATCCAGGAGTATCAGGAAGAACAACCACCACCACCCCATCAGGAAAATACAGGACCAGAATGCAACATTAAGATGGAAATCTTGAATGGTGAGCAATGGAGCAATGGAGTATAACAGAGTTTACTTTGAATTTTTAATTAGGCCATTGAAAAATAATTTATTATCTTCATTGAGGAAAAAATGGGTTTGTCATCCTTACCCGAGCCAGAGTCCTATCATGTTTTCTGTTTTCACAGCAATGCAAAGTCTAATTAATAGGGTCCTGTTCATTTCCCTGTTCACAAACCTAGCAGATGACCAGCATCATGTTAATTAGCCATCTTGACTTCTGTGATTGCCAATAGATTTAGGACCTGGTATTTACAATGTGATGGTAAAACCCTATTAATTAAAATTGTGTTTCAGGTCTATTTTCTACTGTTCAATAAATTTGTTCATGAGAACACACATCATACCAAGAAGTAATCTTAGTATCTCACATTAAAAATAGCATTGGATTGACGGCTAGTACAGTAATCCCACTGGGCATGAGCAAGGTAGTGAAATTGTAGAAAACCTGCCACTTTCAACGATTTGCTGGCTGATGCTATTCAGGGCAGAAAATTTAGGGGGAGGTTTTTTTTTGTCAAAATGTCTCTATCATTTGTTTCTAGGCACAGCTGACTTGTGACATTAATTTTAGGGTGACCCTGGAGCTTCTCTGGGCATCTAAAACTGTTTCTTACTTTTGAAATGCCCTGTTACAAAGTGGAAATATTATCAATGGTAGAACTATACACAGAGTTTTCCACAGACGTAACTAGATCTCCAAATTGGATATATTCCTGCACCAACACAGCATCAATATACCAGTACACCTTTGTCCGATTTTTAATCCCCTCCAAGCTGGATGTTTGGGGCAGGGTGGTGGTAAGATTCATCCTGACAATAAATCCCACCAAACTCAGTAAGGCTCATCTTTGAGTACAAGAATACATTGTTAAGAGGAGTATCTGATAGGAAAAACATTTCCCCCACAATTGATTTCTCTCACGGAAAATTTACACAGCAGAACAAACAACAGCAATAACACATGCCATTGTTCATATTTTGTGTAGTGCATATCTGACAAATAAACCAGCCTTATTAAAATTCATAATTGCTTACAAATTATTCTGAAATAATCAACAGTGCTATGTCATCTGAGAGCAGAAGGCAGGCTAGCTGTAAACTTGCAGTAACTCACAGATTGCAATAGTTGCTTACAGCTTTTAGACTATTAAATAATTGATTTAACTTGACTAATCTCAACTTGACTAATCTCCTGGTACAAGATGCTTGCTATTCATATGATACATTTCACTTATTTTTTAAATAGGAACAAAAAAATGCAATAAATGCAAATTGCACAGTCGTCTTTTCACTGGCCTTGTTCATGGACTCCACAACAATGCATGTGTGAATGAAAGCTCCACCTGTAAAAAAAAGAGAAAAAATCCTAGCTAGCCATAAAGGCTTATCTCTAGATATGAAAGTTGACAACCTGGCAAATTGTGAGCAGAGAGAATATCTATTGTGGCAGTTTTTTCTCTTTCTATGATGTTCAGATATTATTAAAATGCAATACTATACATACTTTAGAATAAGCAATACTGAACTTAGTGTGGCTTACTTTAGACTGATAAACAGAATTTCTCTGTTCAGACTACATTTTAGCATTGATGATCCACTATGTATTCAAAGATGTGTGCATGGAACCCATGCAGTATCTTTCCTGCTTTAACCTATGAGCTAGATAAACTTGAGAGAGAAAGAAAGGGAGGCAGAATCAGAGAAGCTAAACAAGAATTTCACCCAGATTTCCACATCTGTCACCCATGCTAACCACCAGAATAGCTCTCCAGTCATGTGTTGCCATGATATGCTGCTCAGAAGCTGGAAAAGTTGAAACAAAAAGAAAGAGAAAAAGAAATGGGGCAACCCTGCCTACAGATAAATGTAGACTAGTTTTCAAACTCCTGCCTAATGCCTTTGCCTTTTGAAAGCAGAAATAGAAGGTAAACTACTGAATACATCTAGAAATGAATAATACTGAGACTGATGCTAAAACACCACAAAAATCAACACTTTATTAAGATGTGGCAGAGTCATTTGTTTCATAAAGCATTAAGTAAAAGCATGCAGTACACAAGAACCATCGAAAGGGAGCACTTTTGAGCCACTGAAAGAGTAAAGTGAGGCTGAAAACTTCAATCTCCTAGCTACAGACAATGATACTATCTCAGGTATTTTATGCGCTAAAATGATCATTAAAAATTAAGCACCACATATAAGCTGCCATTTAGAATATTAATTTACCTTTACTAATCATCTTTTTAACTTGAGGCTAAAAGAGTTCACTTACCATTCGGGTACTCTGGCTTAGTCCATGAGACGTTAAAGGAGTCGGAGGAAAATGACTGGGCATCTGGAGCTAGAACACCTTCTGGTGTACTTTCAGTTGTTATTGCTGAAGCAGGCTCACTTATCGTACATCCACCTTTTGTACAGGCCTTTAAAAGAAACAGGGAAGTGTGTGTGTGTGGGGTGGGTGAGGAGATCACAATAATAAAACAAGACAGATAAATAAATACACTCCCTCCCTAAACTGCCATTTAGAAAAGGTAGAACTCCAGACATTTTGTAGAGATTCATATTGATTTAATATTTTTAGAACTCAGGAAAACATGACCCCTTCATGACCCACCACTTCTGGCTCATTTTGGGGGAGGTAGTTGCAGTTATAGTTACTTAAATGCCTATGTAATGGTAGGGGAGATTGTTTTCAATCTACTCTGGAGTCTGTCCTACTTTGTCTCTCAGCAAAGTTCCAGGGCATTTGGAAATAGGGAAAGGTATTAAAATTAAAGCAGAGAATTAAAATTTGTGGAATAGAAGAAAAGGTCCTATGAGTGAAGACTACACTCGTTAATTGTTAAATCTTATATTTGTTTTATGAAATATAAACAAGGATAACTTCGTGTGAATCTTGTAATAAGCCATATAATGTTGTTTTTATTGTTTTGCTTTTTATATTTTATGTGTGTAATTTAATACATTTTGAAAATTAAAATATATATTTTTTAAAAATCAAAGATCCAGGGTTCTAATTTTAAAAGGCCTTTTAGAAAGCTTTTAGACTTAGAATGGACAGATTTAACCACCACCACCACCACCCCAGAAAAATCTTTGACATCAGATGCATGAAGGAATTTTCCTGGCAGGTTCATATCCAAAACAAACCAGGAAAATTGTTAATTTGCCTATATTCCCCATTGTCTGCTGTTGAAGAAGAGCCTCTTGAAAGAAAGAAAAGAAAAAGAAAAAAGAAAAAAAATGGCTGCTTATTTCTTAATTCACAACTACAAACACAGAGAAATTCAGAGCCAGACTTTAAATAGATAAGCAACATCACTGAATGTCCTCTGTCTGAGGGGAGGTGGGGGGGGCTCTGTCAGTTTCTCTTCCCCTCCCATCTGAATCTTTCAAATCGTAAGTTTTTTTCTGTTAAATTCATGGAGAAATGTGAAGTTTGATTCAAAATGCCAGAGAAAGGCGCAGTATTGTTGCAAAATATCACTCTTGCAAGCGCGGCGCCAAAATGGCCACCGCGCTCTTTGCGGGCCCCCCCACCGGACGAAGGCATCCGGGTAGTTAGGGGGCATGGCCAGCACCCTTATAAAAGGGGTGGCCACGAGGCAGCCGAGCTGCCATTTTGCGAAGCGAACGGAGACGAGAACTTTTTTCCCTTAGCTCCGTCGCTCTTACCTATCGCCGGGAAGCCTCTTTGGCGCAGCGGTTTTTCTTCCTTCTTCTTCGGCTTCCCAGCAAATTGAAGCAATGCCCTCTAAGAAGAAGGCAATGGCGAACGCAGTTCGCGCTGCTCGGAGGCGGCAGCCGGGTCGGAGGACCACGACTGCGCCTCCCCAGCAGCCTCCCTTGCCGGGAGAGCCCACCGGGACCGGTGGGATGGGGTCGATTGCCCCTTGGCCCGAGCCGGGGCGGCCGTGTACTGGCCCGACAGGGGCCACGGCCCCCGGCCCGCAATCAATGGCCGCTGCCCCTGGCCTGGTTCATACTACAGGGCCTTCTCCCCTTGGTCCGCAGCTTCCTGCGGTGGGCTTCAGCCATGGGGGGTGGTTGGGTCCTCTTCCCTGGCAGGGCATGCCTCCGGCCCCCCAGGGGCCAGGACTGGGCTCGTGGCCATATTCGGGCCCCACGGCCCAGAGACCTGGACCGGCACCTGCCACCAGTGGGCCGGCTGGCCCTTTGCCCCCCCTTAGCGTTGGGGGCTATGTGAATGTTGATGCCCTTCTGGCCCGCATAGCGCCCCTCGGGGCATTGCTCGGGATGGTCAACCCCTCAGGGGCGCCTTTTGGATCCCAGGTCGACGCATCTTCTGCCGGGCAGCGGCAGGCGGCAGGACGGGTTGAGCTGCCCGAGGCGTGTGGGCCGGCATCGGCCACTGCCTCGCAGCTCCCCATACAACAGGCGCCGCAGCCGGGTGCTGACCAGGCCCCATCGATGAGCTCAGTTCCGATCGTGAGCTCCGATGCCCACAGTGGGCCGGAACCCCCGGTGGGGGCGGCCCATGGGGGTGCAGTGCATGAGTATACGGTTCAATCTAGTGCACCCACACCATTAACTACATTGGGGAGAGCATTCTAGTGGCCGTGGCCTCACACGGGTGGCGTGGCATTTCAGACGCCGCCGGCCCACCCGGCGACTGCACCTCTAATCCAGAGCCCTACTTGGGGTGGGGCCTCCTCTTCTGTTGGGAACTTGCTAGGGGTTACGGGGTTGGTTCAGGCTCCTTTTACTATGCCCACCGTTCCCACCGTGCCGGTGTCGGCATTGCCGACAGCAGGGTATTCTTTGCCCCTTGGGGATCATTTGGCCCAGTCTACCAAAGAGAAGATCTGGCGGGGGGAGTATGTGGACATCTTCTCCCGTCTGAACAGAGAGCCCACCAAGGAGGAGAGGGAGGGGCAGGACGAGAAGGATGAGGAACAGGCACATCGTCGTAAGCCGCCACGCACGTGGGCCAACTGGTTGCCAGCGTACCTCATATACATGGCGGTTTACCTCAGGGCCCGGCCGGATCTGGCCATCCCGATGGTCCAGTATTTGGACAACATCTACCGGGCGATGGTTGACTTCCCGGGCCCGTCGTGGTTGGCTTATGACGAAGAATTCCGTATGCGAGTGCCCCTGCACCCAGAGATGAGGTGGGATGAGCCCTGCCAGAAGCTGTGGCTTCTGTACATGACCCCCACGCGCCCCGCGCCTGGGGAGGGATACCATTGTGGACATGCAGTCCAGTGAGCGGCTACAGCACAGGCACCCCGCCAGATTGCGGGGCAGGGGGTTCCAGCCTGCCTGCTGTGCTGGACCTTCTCGTCCAATGGTTCCTGCAGTAGGAAGAATTGCCGGTACAAGCACGAGTGTCCCTCTTGCGCTGGCCCCCATGCCGCCTCCGCCTGTCCCAGGCCGGGGGGAATGTGGGGCCGAGGTAGGGGTGGACAAGGGGCCGGCAAGACTGCCGCAGAGGGAGCTGGTCCAGCGAAAGGCCCCCTCCCCAATTAATGTGGACATGTTGGAGCGTTGGCTCACATTGTACCCGAGGAGGGCAGACGCAGCTTACCTGCTTCAAGGTTTTCAAATGGGTTTTCGCATTCCTTTCACGGGGGACAGGTCTCCCCAAGATGCACCCAACCTTTTGTCACTCAGGGGACGGGAGGAGGTGGCTGCCGTGAGCATTGCTAAGGAGGTTGATGCGGGCAGGGTCGCCGGCCCTTTCCCTGCACCCCCGTTCCCCAATCTTAAAGTTTCCCCCTTGGGCTTGGTGCCCAAGAAGTCACCGGGCGAGTTTCGCCTAATACATCACTTGTCCTACCCAGCCGGCCGATCGGTCAATGATGCTATCCCTGATGACCTTTGCTCGGTCAGGTATACGTCTTTTGACCAGGCGCTGTGCATGGTGCGCTCATGTGGCCCGGGTGCGCTGTTAGCTGAGCGCGACATTAAGTCCGCCTTCCGTCTCCTGCCGGTGCACCCGGGCGACTTTGAGTTGCTGGGTTTCAAGTTCCGGGGTGCATATTATTTCGATAAAGCCATGCCTTTTGGTTGTTCCATCTCATGCTCGGCTTTCGAGCGTTTCAGTACCTTCCTGCAGTGGGCTTTTGTTCGCAGGTCAGGCTCTCGGTCTGTAGCCCATTACCTGGATGATTTCTTATTCGGGGGTGAACGGGGCTGGGACACGTGCACACATCTCCTCCGCACATTTCAGACGCTAATGGAGGAACTTGGTGTCCCTTTAGCGCCCAAAAAGACCGAGGGCCCATCTACTAAGCTCACGTTCCTGGGGGTAGAGATCGACACGGTAGCGCAAGCATCTAGGTTGCCGGGGGATAAGGTGTCGCGGATCGTGGCCCTCATATCGGACTTGCTTGCTAAACGCAAGGCGTCCCTTCGTGAGCTGCAGGTGCTGCATGGTCACCTCAATTTCGCTTGCAGGGTGGTCGCACCTGGCAGGGCATTTGCTCGGCGCTTGTGTGACGCCATGACAGGCTTGTCCAGACCCCACCATAGGGTAAGACTCACCGGGAGCATTAGGGCAGATATGCTTATCTGGCTCCATTTCCTGAGAGAGTTCAATGGGGTATCATTTTGGAGGTCCGACCTTCTGGCTTCTCCACGTTTCCAGATACAGTCTGATGCATCTGGGTCCCTAGGTTATGGGATGTACTTCAATGGGAAGTGGGCCTACGGTGGGTGGCCGCCAGCCTGGTCGGGCACAGGTCGCCTGCGCGATCTCACGTATCTGGAATTTTTCCCATTCTGGGGGCTTTGATGCTATGGGGTGAGGAGTGGGCCAATTCGGTGGTACATTTCTGGTGTGACAATGCGGCTGTTGTCCACATTGTCAACTCACAGACGTCCAAGTCTCCCAGGGTCATGGACCTGGTGCGCCAGTTCGTTTTGCGCAGCCTGCGCCTCAATGTGCTATTCAGGGCCAGGCATGTTCCAGGTATCAATAATGATATTGCTGACGCTTTGTCCTGCCTGCAGATCTCCCGGTTCCGTGCCTTGGCTCCGGATGCGGAGGAATTTCCCTCGCCACTCCCAGACGAGATATGGACGCTTGGCAAGGAGAGGTGAACCGGGCGATCGGCATGTCGCTGGCGCCGCGCACTCGTAAGGCGTATCACCATGCATTCATTTCCTTCCAGGCCTTCTGTGCCCAATTTCGGCTACCCGAGACTTGGGCTATCCCAGTTGCCCATGTCCTCCGATTCATGGTTTACCTGCATGCACAGGGCCTTGCACCTCGCACCATAGCATCCAGGCTGTCAGCGCTGGCATTTATGGCCAAAGTGGGCGGTTATGCGGACAGTACTACTGATTTCCGTATGAGACATGTTTTGGAAGGGTGGGCGCGGGAGCGCGGGCGTAGCCCGGACGACCGCCACCCAATTTCCCCAGGGGTACTCACCCAACTGGCACGGGGCTGGCATGACCTATGTTTTGACAGGTATGAGGCAGCCCTGTTTCATGCGGCTACCACGGTGGCCTTTTTTGGAGCGCTCCGCATCAGCGAGCTTGTGATGCTGTCTAAGGCGGATGCAAGTCGTAGGGCACTGGAACTTGACGATGTCTATGTCTGAAATGATTGGGCTCAGTTGAGGATTCGCTCCTCTAAAACGGATCAGCATGGCGTAGGCAGTGGAGTAAGACTGCTACGATGTTCCTTGGCAGACATATGTCCGGTTGGTGCCCTACAGGAATTCCTTGCACTGCGTGGCACGCACCATGGCCCGTTTTTCTGCCACCAAGATGGGTCTCCCCTTACTAAGTTTCAATTTTGGAAGGTGACCGGTAAGGCATTGGCCAGTGTTGGCCTCCCTGGGGCCCGTTACGGCACCCATTCCTTCAGGATAGGGGCGGCTTCTACTGCGGCTGCCTTCGGGTACTCCGGGGCTGAAATACGCCATATGGGGAGGTGGGGATCACAATGTTTTCAGTTTTATGTCAGCCCTCTTCCGCCTTGAGTACCAGTTTAGTCACCGCACCTTTTCTCCCCCCTTTTTTCCTTGACAGACCCTGGGTGTCGTTTCACACCGGTGGCAGTATGGCTGGTGGGCCATAGCTACGTGCACAGGGCAGCGCGTTACGCTGCGGCGACAGAGTGGGGACCCCGACTGGGACTGGGTGCATACGCAAGTCTCACATGGTATGGTAAGCCCGGTATGTTATGGCGGGAACTGTTGCCGTTCCTTTTCTCAGGCAGGAATGCCGACCCGCCTGATATTCTGATCATACACCTTGGGGGCAATGATTTAGGACAGGTCACTGGCCTTTCGCTGAAGCACGGGATTTGCGGTGACCTCGCCTACTTACATTATGTGTGGCCTGCCACGACCCTCGTTTGGTCAGACATGGTACCGCGGCACGCTTACAGGGGAGGGTTCGACCTCCAGGCCCTTGACCATGCTCGGCGCATGGTGAACAGGGCTGTTGCCCGGTTCCTTATCGACAAGGGCTGGGGGCGCGTCATTCGGCACCCCACCATCAGTTTGCAAAATTATGAGCTTTATTCAGGGGATGGGGTCCATCTGTCGCAGGGAGGTATGGACCTCCTGTTAGGTGATTGGCGAGCAGGCCTGTTGACCGAGCTGACGGTCTGGGGGGGGGGGGGGGGCGTCGAGCCTTTATTGAAGCCTCTCCGTGTGGCGGGTAGCACTGGTAAGGTAAACATTTATGACCCACAGGTATCCGGCAGGTTCGCAATTGACTGGACAACACTAGACAGGCATAAGTTGGTTAAACGTTGTCCGGTCAACGACGAACCAGGCGACGGGGTGATGGCAAGAGCTAGACAGCATGCATCACCCCGTGATTTTACGGATACGCGTCAGAGGGTGGGGTCATTAGTTAGATATTGACTACGGTCAACAATTTGTTTGTTGTCAACAAACAAATTGATACAAATAGATACATTGTAACAATTGCCGTTGGCAATTTTGGGTGGTACCTTACCAGTGTTACTTCGGCCTGCTTGCCTTAAGAATTATAATTGGTCAAATACCAATAGAAATTTATAATTCGGACTAGGGCATGAATCAATAAATGTGGCCCAATGCCGTTATCCACTTTTACCAGTGTCTGTGTCCTTTATTGGGGGGGTGCGCCTGCAATGTGTTACCAGCAGGAAATGGATGCCAAGGTTTGCATAACAAAGGCCAGCCTGAATTTTGACAATGCCATAGGCAGCAGTCAAGATGGTCGACATTCATGGAGAGAATAGTGCCATTCACACAGAGACACCAAGCAAGTTAAAAAAATGCAGAAGTCAACTCCGTTTTTCTTCAGTTAACCCAGGGATTCACAACCTATGGCATGTGGGCCGGGGCTGGCCTGCAGTGCCAATTAATCTGGCTCATGGTGAGGGCCCCACTACCACCACCAGAAGCACTGAAAAAATGCCAAAAACATGCCAGAAGTGAGGAAAACCTGCCAAAAACCACCACCCAAGTGATTAAAACTACAAAAAATGTGTTGCCACAGGAAGCGGCAGAAGTGACAAAAATGTCTGAAAATGCCACCACCGTCACAAGTGCTGGAAGTAATGGGAGGAACCATGCCTCCAGCCCGCACACCGGTCTGAGGAGGTGTGATCCAGCCTGCAGTGCAAGAAGTTTGCAAATTTCTGAGTTAACCACTCCTCACCTAAATACAAAGCAATTGTCATGGCTGTTTTTCAACAAGTGTGAATGATAGTGAGTACAAGAGGGTGTTCTGTAGATCACCTTGGCTGCTGCTATTGGTGTTGTCAACATTCAGGCTAGTCTTTGCTATGTAAAGCTTTGTATACTTTTTTCTGATGGCAATAGAGTCATTATATTGTGGAACAATATTGTGCCATTTCCTGGAATTTGGTTACAGAAGCACAATATCCCACATCCATTAACTGGAGATGTTTTGAAGAATTGAATTTTAAGATAAGCATAGGTATGCAAGTCTCTCTCACACAATCACCCACTTATCTTGTTTTCACTTTGCAATCTTTTTTAAAAATTATAAGCCCAGTGGTTGCATTACAGCAAAACCCCTACTTACATAAAATGTCTGTCCCATAGCGTTTTTACGTAAATCGTTTTTTAATGTAAATTGAAGCAAACCCATAGGAAAAATGAATATTTACATAAATCGAAGCAAACCTATTGGAAAAAATGATATTTTTTTTGCATACATTGAAGCAAGACCATAGGAAATTGCATTACGTAAATCGGGACATTTACATAAATCAGGACACCATTTTAGTGAAAAATCCTTACGTAAGTCGCATTTTATGTAACTTGAAGCATACATAAATTGGGGTTTTACTGTATTAGTGATGGGCGTGAATTATTAAATTCACACTTCCCAAAATGAATGTAAAACACTTAGAATCAAATCTATCCTTCTTAACAGTTTGCAGTTTGCTAATCTGAGAAAATGGGGATTCCCTGTAGATGACAGCCTGTGTGAATGCAGAGAAGTGCAACCTATCTCCCATATGATACAATACACATGATGCCCATCAACATGCACTGAGGAGGATCTTATGTTGGCAAGAGGAAATGCTGTTGATGTGGCCCAATATTGGGCATATGTCATCTAGCACTTTTCAATTCTATTTTGTTTTTAGATGTGTTAATTTTAGCTTTGTATGTTTTTATATGCTGGTGCTGCATCTGACACAAATAAAGAAAGAAGATAGTTTGCAGTTGAATCCAATTATTTGAAGGCATTTAAATGCATATACACACAGTTTAGAAACAGTATATATAAAAATGTGAAAATTGTGGAAACTGGAAAAGGTTCTATTTTGTGGAATAGACACTTGAAAGTATGTGTCCAAGTGAAAAACAATACACAAAATGTATACATTTTAAAACATATTCAGTTTCCAAAAAGCACATGAAAATATGGACAAATATTCACACACTAATTAAAAATGCATTTTGAAAATTTGAGTGAAATTGAGCTTGACAGATTCATACATCCCTAGGGACTGTCTTTATTATTGATCTCATGTAGGTCTCTGGGATCTTTTTTCAGTTAGAGAGGGAGTTAAAATGCCTTAAATAGCCAAAGAAACAAATAAATTAACATGTTTACTTAGAAATAAGTTCTACTAAGTTCAGTGAGACTTCCTCTCACAAAGTCATAATCTAGCCTTTGTCAGTTGGAAAAGTAAAAAATAAATAAAGTAGAAAACAGAACTATTAACATTGTCAGCAAACATGAAGGTTTCAGAAGCTGCTCTTTAAATGCTAGGAAATCTCTGCATTTTCCAATGCAGGAAAAAAAATCATATTTTCAAAAAATCATATTTTCAAAGAAAATGATTGTAATAAAAACTGTGTCATAAAATTAAACACTAGAAATAAATATAGATATTTACAATATTGTTTGATAATCTTGTTGAAGAGTTTTAGTTTATTTCATCCTTAACACATATCAAGTCCTGGTCACATTTACTTGAGGCTATACCTCACTAATTTGAATAAATATACCTCATTTTTGAATAAATTATCCCCCCCAAAAAACAACAACAACAAACCACAGTATCAAAAACACAGATAAAATTGCTTACAGACAGACAGACAGATTGATATTGTAATCTGATGTATATCCCCTAAAACAGGTTCAGGACCTTGGATAGCTCAGCATAAACCCAGAACATATTCACCCACTCCATATTCTTTGATTCAGGAAGAAAGGCCCCAGCTATCATCAGGGAACAGGAACCTTGAGTAGAGCTAGTCCTAGCTAGGTCTCGAAGTCTTTTAATTTAGGCCATTCTCCCAGGTGAACCATATTTAGGTATTTGTAAACTGTTTGTCTGTCAGGTGGAATTCCCAAAATACAGAATTATTTCAAAACTCCAAAAATCCTATTCTGAATGTCACATGGGGATCACTAGATTCCAGGGCCTTGATGTCAAAGTATCCTTAGGCAGCTTTGAACCTGACCTATTATTTTTGTCATTTGGAACCATCTGCCTATGTAGCCTATGTATTGATATTGTGCAAGAAAAGCTTTATGGCAAGAGGTTTTAGATCAGGGTGGCCAAACAACGGCCCATGGACTGGACTCAACCCATAGCACATCAAATCATCTGGCCCACATCATGCTCACTGCTACCACTCACTCATGCACAGTAAATGCACCCATGGCTGTCATAAACGTGTTTATGACAGCTGTAGATACGTTTTATGACAGGGGAAAACATGTGGCCAGCCTGCCCAACAACGTGACTGGCCTGTGATGTGAAAAGTTTGGGAACCCCTGTTTTAGGTGATATTGCCCATCTCCCCCTCCAAAGCTCTAGAAATGGTTAAAGACTAATTAGACCATGTCCTGATGTAATGAGTCCAGCTGCAGAGGAAAAGGCATCAGTTAATTACTCCAGTTGGAGGAGTGTAGAGCCGGGTGCCTACTGTTGGTTTTTTTCCACCCTGGCTCAACTTACCTTGAGGCCGGTGGTGGTCTCGCCATGTCTATGGCAGGGTAGCATGGAGGAGAGGGAGTCCCTCTTCTCCCTGTTGTTCTGGGAAAGAAGGCTGGTGGTGGTCTCGCTGTGGTTTTTTGTGGGAGTTTGTTTTGTGAGGCTGTGAGGCGCTGCGTTTACCTGTGGTAGACTTGTGCTCCCATTGCGGGATGCCAGCGTTTTTTAATTTTATTTTTCATGCACCAGCTTTCTCAGCATTCTGCGCACTCACAGTGCGTAGGATGCTGGGACTTGGAGTTTAGTGTTTTTTGTTTGCATTTTTGCGCCGTTTTTTTTCTGCGGCTCAATTTCAATTGGCTGCCCCGCGTTTCCCAATGTTCTTTTTGCTTGCGCCTCTCAGCCTGATTGGCTGAGGCTCAGCGCGGTGCAGAGGACATTGGGAATTGAAGTTGTTTTCCTTTGTTTGCATTCGTGGGGCTCTTGCCCCACTGGTGGCTTTGCCAACCCTGCAGTACTCTGCGGGCCGGGTTCGGGTGAGTGCAGGAGGCTCGGTACGGGATAATATGGATGGGTGCAGAAACGTATAGCAAATTCCAACGCTTAACCCTAGGATTTATAGGTATAGATAAGGAGCAGCCTTAAACCCAGTTTTTTTCAGAGCTCTCCCACTGACAAGGAGGCTGTCCATTGCTAGCTTACCTGAGCTCCCAGGTAGCAAGAAAAGAAGGGACTGAGAGGAAAACCATTCAGTAAATATGTTTGTATTTCTGTACCATTCCAAGTGCTCTGTCCATCTTTAATGTGCTATGTTCAGTGATGCACTACAGCAGGTTCTGTCAGGTTCTGCAGAACTGGTAGCGGAAATTTCCCCAGGCCACGCCCACTTGGTTGACCACCCCCACCTCCATAGCCCATAATGCAGGATGTTTGGCCATGCCCACAGATTTGGCCCCACCCACAGATTTGGCCAGCCTACAGAGTAGGTAGTAAAAAAATGTGCAGTGCATCACTGGCTATGTTCACTGTACAAATTGTCTGAAATAAAGCTTTGCTGCTTTACCCACTGAAATGCTTATCTGGTCTCTGAAATCCTAAAAGAACCTAAGTCTGTTCAGACCTGGCCAGTCTGGATTGGCAACACAGCCTGTTCTCTGCCTTTTGTTCTTGACCCATTTGAAACTTGATTATGAATTTGGCTTCCTTTGCTGTCTAGTTGCATGATCGTAAGACATAGTCCTTCGCCTTCTCATGCACAGGATCATGCCTCTGATTTTCTTTCTTACCTTCCTACATGCTAAGTGGCAATAAGTATAAAGTATATAGGCAATTATTCATATAAAGAAGTTTTAATATGAAGGCTAATGAAACAATGTGGACTAATGCTTACAGCAAAATTAGATACTAAGCAACTGAGACCCCCAGCTGTAATCTAGAAATCCCTTCCTAGCAATCAGTCTATACCTTGGAGTCGTCATTCAGCAAGGAGTCTGTGCATTGGTGGACATCTCTGTAATGACATTCTGCAGATATAAATGGACTTGAGAAATCAAGTCCATCTGCATGCAGTTTTTTTTTTTACATTACAGGTTACCTTAGAGACCGCATCGCCCTAAGGATGTCTGTCCGTCCAACCAAAGCGGACTGGAGGGGCTCTCTAATAGTGCCATTGGCCTGGGGGGCTCGCCTCTCTAGCACAAGGAGGAGAGCCTTCTCTGTGTCCGCACCTGCCCTTTGGAACCTCCTGCCTGTGGAACTGCATCTCCAGACGGAGTTGTTGCCCTTTAGAAAAGAACTAAAAACCTGGCTGGCAGGCCAAGTTTGGGGTGCAGGTGGAGGGGTGGCTTCCATTGGGTGGTTAATATAGGGGAGGATGCCTGCCCCATGATTTCTTCAGTTCCTGCACCTCTCTCTTTTTAGGGGTGGGTTCTTATTGCTGGTTGCTATCTGTTTTATTTGTTTTTATCTGTTTTTACCCACTGTTGTGAACCGCCCGGAGTCGGCTTTGGCTGAGTGGGTGGTATAAAAATTTAACAATAAATAAATAATAAATAAATAAATATCATGTCACCCACTGGCTATGGTGGACCTAGCTCAAGGGATCCTATGGAGGAAGCTTTGGTGAGTTTTAGTCCCAGCCTAACGTCATTGACAAGAGATGGGCAACACTGCCTAGTTAGACCGCTCAAGCCCCCACACTCCAACAAGGCTCTCACTTAGCGGTCCATATCTCTAAAATGGATGATCTGAAAACAAGAAAGAAAGGTGACAGAAAGAGGAGGAAAGAAGGTGGTCAACCCACCATGAATACTACTTCAATGTAGTATTGGCAAAGCAGCCATAAGAGAAAAAGGAGGTTTTCCCGACTGTTTGGTTTGAGTATCAGACTAGAGCAATGGAGTTTTAGATTCAAATCCCCATCCATCCATGAACATTCACCGAGTGCCTGTAGATCAGTTACACTTTCCTACTTTATCCTGCCCCTAGGTTGTCAAGAGAATAACACGTGTGCTATGTTCCTTCAAAGAAATAAAAAGGGTGTGCATCCTATTGTTATGTTTATAACCAAACCATAATGCCGGTGGGTAACAAAATTCCCCCAAAAATGAGACATTAAAAATAGACCACCTCTAAGTTATTCATCATGAACAATACTTATAAGAACAAATCACAGGAATGTAAAGAGGCTATTTAACTGGCTACCTTGTGCTTATGGCTTGAACAACAAATGCAGTCATCATCCATTTAGTCACATATGTTCAACTTTGGCTTATTTCAGTGAGAATACATGCAATGCAGGTATCAGCTTTGTACAGAATAGCAGCACACAAAACACATAACTTCTCGCAGTTTACTATGCCAACATATACAAAGGGCACACAAATGCTATCAATGCGGAGTCCAAGTTATACTAAATTATTATACCAATGCCCTTGCCTGGGTGGGGTTTTTCAGTCAGCCCTTTTTGTTTCTTAAACACAGATGATTCTTTCTGAGATATAATGTGGTGTAATATTTTAGAGCACTGAAGAGCATGTTGAACAAAATGAATGCATACAAAGTGTCTACACATAAATGTAAATGTATTCATAATCAAGAGCAGAATATTTTTCTATGGCATTTATCAAAGCAAATGTCCTTATATAGGTATTACTATAAAATGATGAGAGTGTTTAAACAAATAAGGACAATCTCATGTTTATATTCAAGATATTTCTGGTTGTACTATGGAACTTAAACTGTTCTGTAATGAAAACAAAAGAAAATGACTGCACAGAAGAACAGCAATGACATATAAAAGACATTTTAAAATGCTACAAGTTAGCAATACACATCCTCTTGCAGTTTCACAAACTTAGTTTTGTGTGATGAAATAGAGAAAAGATTCCCTGTAAAAAAAGATATAAGGAAGGTAAGATTCAGCAAGTGGCACAGTAGCTAAACTGCTATACTGCAACCAAAAGGTTGTGAGTTCAAATCTGACAAGGATCCAAGGTTGACTCAGCCTTCTATCCTTCTAAGGTCGGTAAAATGAGTACTCAGCAGTACTTGTGAACCACCCAAAGAGTGCATTAAATGCTATGGGGCGGTTTATAAGTGTGATTGCTTTGCTTTTCTGTACTATTTAACAAATTTAGTTGCACATATAATTCCCTATATATATTGACACTGTATAACCATTGCTGCTGGCTTTTTGTACATTCTTTGTAATCTTTTTTTCGTTGTTATGTGTTGTCAAGTGGTCAACATCTTTTGATGACCCTATGAATGAGTGATCTCCAAAATGCCCTTCCGTCAGCATCTCTGCTCAACTCTGCCATTGTAGAATGTGGCTTCCTTTAGGACAGGGATTCTCAAACTGTGGCCTGTGGGCCGGATGCAGCCCATGTGACCCCCACTGCCTCCACCACACCAGGAAGTGCATTTGGTGGAGGAAGGGCAAAATGGCCATCCAGCCCCTGAAGCTGTCTGAGGGAGTGTGACCCGGCCCCCAGCTTTAAAAGGTTGAGAACCCCTGCTTTTCGAAATCATTCCAACCCACTTTGGGTCTTCTTCTTTTCCTGCTGCTTTCCACCTTTCCCAGAATTATTGTCTTCTACCTTTCTAATGATGTCCAAAGTAGGACAGCCTGAATTTTATCATTTTTGCCTCCAGAGACAGATGAAACTTGACTTGCGCTAGGACCTACATGTTTGTCTTTTTGGCAGTCTAGCATACTTGCAAAGCTCTCCTCCAGCACCATGCTTCCAATGAATCATTATTTGTCTAATTCATTCATTGCTGCCTTTTCCCAGTTGGATTGATGATTGAAACTAGGTATAAAAATATATTACTATCTCATTTTCTCCATGGTCAATGTTCATGTTGTATGGTTCTTCTTTAGTAATATTTTTTGTATTTTGTTTTGTTTTAATTTTCAACTACAGTCTTGCTTTAGCACTTTCTTCTTTCATTTTAATTAAAAGTCATTTCAAGTCATTGCTGTTTTCTGCCAGTATGATGGTGTCATCTGCATATCCTAAATTATTGATGCTTCTTCCACCAATATTCATTAGGCTTCTAGATCCATATAAGGTAAAAGCCTTTGTTGCAGTACCTTAGGCATCACCTTTCCTGCACAGGAAATTAAAAGCAATGACTCTATTATTATTATTATTATTATTATTATTATTATTATTATTATTATTATTATTATTATTATTATTATTATTATTATTATTATTATTATTATTATATATCCAAATCCAAATATAAGCAATTATAATGTAGCTCAGCAATGAAGACTGTCCTGAGAATATAATGCAGGGGCATTTCATCTGCCTTTTGTGTCGCAGCATGACACCTGTCATGTTCCACAAGTCACTTTCTGGTCCTGAGCCATTTAGCACACAAAGTCCTCCTCAGGCCCGGGCCAGTATTGATGAAGCTGCTGCCCTCCACCACCACCACCACCATCATCATCACCATTGTTGTCGCCGTCGCTGTCATCGTCGCCATCATCATCCTAAATTGATTCCCCTTCCTGTTCTCATGTTATTCTTTAAGCAATCTATATGAAAACAGTGCTTAGCATTTTCAAAAAAGGGAATGGAATATGTGTTGTTCGATATATAGAATGCTGTGTGTAGAAACCAAGGGTTCAAATATGTGCTCCTACATTCTTTATGTCCTCAGCTCCCCAACACCCATGGACTATACAGATGCTTTAAAAACAATTTAGAAACTTCTTACGTAGTGTTCTTTTGTGTCCTAATCTGGACTGTCAAAGCAAAGTTACCTTCTTAGCTTAGTCCTCATTGGTACACATTTCTGGTAGTAATCGGCAGACTAACAAAAGAGATGGATTCTGTATCTCTCCGCACATATACAGTGTCTTGTTGTCTGTCAGCAGCCCCCATTTGAGCATGTTGGTCTTACATTTAGGCACTCCTATCCTCAGTCTATTTAGGGTCCTCCAAGTGACATAGGGGAGGTTAAGATCCTCAGCCATATCCTCCTTCAATGTTATTCTCTGTTCAGAGAGCTCCTTCCTCCATCTTCTAATTTGATTTTGCTCTTGCGACCACTCATGAAGATTTGTTCTTTCCATAAAGTCTTCCTGGATCTGTGCTGGTGGACCTGCATATCCATTCAGAGGATGTCAAAGGTCATTCTCTTTCTTAGTTCTCTCACTGTCCACTGCTACTTCTCTCCTTATTTTAGGTGGAGTGATATCAACAAGAGGACATATTTTCTCAAATGGTATAGGTTTGAGGCACCTGTCACTACGCACATTATTTTGTTCTTACTTAGTCACCCATTGCAACATTGAAGAATATGGCCTTGTTTTGCTTTTTAAAATATATATTTTAAATATTTTTAAAATATTTATTTTAAGTTGAATTACCACTTAACAAGATAGATGGATTTCCTAGCTGCATCCACTTCTGGACTGAGGATCACTCCCAACACCAGTGCATGCATTGGTAATCTCAAAAATTGATTGCTTTAATTCTCTTTATGAAAGGCTGACCTTGAGATTGGTGTAGAAGTTGCAGCAGGTTCAGAATGCAACTCTCAGATTAGTTACGTCTCCCTTGTTCTGGCAAGTCTGTACTGGCTGCCTACCGCATAACATGACATGTTTAATTTAATTTAATTTAATTTAATTTAATTGTCACATTTATATACCGCTCACTCGGCCAAAGCCAACTCAGGGCGGTTCACAATAAAAATTAAAAAACACATGTTAAAAACAGTTAAAACTACCCACCCCCTAAAAACAAGGGCTGCAGGATCCAAAGGCACCATGGGGAAGAGTTCTTCTACACCAACCACCCAATGGAGGTTACCCTTCCACCTGCACCCCACACTTGACCCGCCAGCCAGGTTTTAAGTTCTTTTCTGAAAGGCAGCAATTCCGTCTGGAGACGTAGCTCTGTTGGCAGGAGGTTCCAGAGGGCCGGTGCAGACACGGAGAAGGCTCTCCTCCTTGTGCCAGAGAGGCGAGCCCCTCTGGCTGATGGAACAATTAGAGAGCCTCTCCGGTCCGCTCTGGTTGGATGGACAGACGTCCTCAGGGCGATGCGGTCCCTTAGGTAACCCGGCCCACTACCATATAGGGCTTTAAAGGTCAAAACCAGCACCTTGAATTGCACCCGGAGACAAACTGGCAACCAGTGCAGCTCCCGGAGCAGTATCAAAGCACGGGCATAACGCCCACACCCCATCACCACCCTGGCTGCCGCATTCTGGACCAGCTGTAGCCTCTGAATGGTTGTCAAGGGCAGCCCCATGTAGAGCGCATTGCAATAATCTAGTCTGGAGGTGACCAGAGCGTGAGTGACCATGAGCAAGGAGTCCCGGTCCAGGAGTGGGTGCAACTGGCGAATCACCCAAAGTTGGGAGAAAGCCCTCCTGGTCACAGCCACCACCTGTTCTTCTAGCAGTAGCCACGAATCCAGGAGGACTCCCAAGTTGCGCAGCGGGTCTGTCTGGGGCAAAATAGCCCCATCCAGAACCAAAGATGGTAGCTCCCGGGTTAACACAGGACCCCTTATCCATAGCCACTCAGTCTTGCTGGGATTCAGTTGTAGCCCGTTAGCCCCCATCCAGACCCCAACAGCTTCCAGGCACCTGGAAAGGACTTTGATGGCATCACTGGGGTCCCCATGGGCCGAGATGTACAACTGAGTGTCATCCGCGTACTGATGGTACCGCACCCCATGGGAACGAATGATCTCACCCAGCGGCTTCATGTAGATGTTAAATAGGAGAGGAGAGAGCACCGAGCCCTGAGGCACCCACCATTTGAGGGGCCTAGGACTGGACCTCTCACTCTCCAACCACACCGACTGGGTCCGACCCCTCAGAAATGAGGAAAACCAGGACCACACAGTGCCCTGGATTCCCAATCCTCGGAGCCGCTGAGAGGTCAAGAAGAGCAAGGACGGATGGGTGACCACCGTCCCGCTCCTGCCAGAGATCATCCATCAGTGCGACCAATGCCGTCTCGGTACCATATCCAGGCCTGAATCCTGACTGAAAGGGGTCCAGGTAATCCGCTTCATCCAGTACCCCCTGCAGCCGACACGCCACTGCCTTCTCCAACACCTTCCCTAAAAAGGGGAGGTTGGAGACAGGCCTATAGTTGGTTAGGACAGCTGGGTCGAGGGAAGGTTTCTTCAGGAGGGGGCACACCAAGGCATGTTTTAAAGGTGCAGGAAACACCCCCTTCCGCAATGATGCATTGATCATAGCCCCAACCCAGCCACCTGTCACCGCCTTGGAGGCTTTCACCAACCAGGTGGGACAGGGGTCCAATGGGCAGGTAGTGGCGCGCACAGCTGCAAGGAGCCTGTCCACTTCATCAGGGGCAACTGGATCAAACTGGTCCCAGATGGTATGGCAAGACTGTGCTCCAGCTCCCTCCGGACTCTCCCCATCCACGCCAGGATTAAACCCCGAGCGAATCCGATCGATTTTCTCCACTAGATGGTCAGCAAAGTCCTCAGCCGACCCCTGCCAACCAGGCACCGGGGTCCCCCTACCAAGGAGAGACCTGGTAACCTGGAACAGGGTGGCTGGGCGATTATCAGCGGAGGCAATAAGGGTGGTGAAGTATTGCCGCCTCACCACCTCCATCGCCACTAGATAGGCCCTAATAGCGGCTCTAGCTAGTGTCCAATCGGAGTCTCTCTGGGCCTTCACCCAGCGGCGCTCTAGGCGTCTCTTTGCCCGTTTGAGCTCCCGCAGTTCATCTGTGAACCACGGAGATGACCTAGCTCCATGAGGTCTGAGAGGCCGTAGTGGTGCGATTTCATCCAAGGCCGCTGTTGTCATCCTGTTCCACAGGTCAACCAGTGCCTCGGGCGAATCGTGTTGCCAATCCAGAGGGAAATCCCCCAGTTCCCTCTGGAATCCATCAGGATCCATCAGTTGCCGGGGGCGGGCCATTCTAATAGGCCCTGCCTCCCTATGATGAAGCGTCGCACCCAGGAAGTCTAGAGCCACCAAATAATGATCTGACCATGGCACAGGTGTTATGTCTAATTTCCGTAGTCTCAGATCACTCTGCCACCGCTCCGACAAAAAGATTAAATCTGGTGTGTGGCCACTGCCCCTGGTCGGGCCCTGAATTACCTGAATCAGGTCCATAGCTGCCATGGAAGCCATGAACTCCCTTGCCACCTCGGAGCCAGTCCCTAGCGAAGGCAAATTGAAGTCCCCCAGAACCATCAGTCTAGGGAACTCCAACGCCAATGCTGAGACGGCCTCGAGGAGCTCAGGCAGGGAGTCCCTTACCCTGCAAGGGGGCAGGTACAGGAGTAAGACTCCCAACTGACCCTTAGAGCCCAGACGCAGAAGCAGGGCCTCACAACCCAGAATTTGTGGAGCGGTAGCCCTGGCGACTCCCAGTGACTCCCTGGCTATGATGGCAACGCCACCGCCCTTACCCTCATCCCTAGGCTGGTGCCAAATACTGAACCCAGCTGGACAGATTTCTGACAGAGGAACCCCATCCTTTGGTCTCAGCCAGGTCTCAGTGATACATGCCAGGTCGGCCCGCTCCCCCATAATGGAATCTTGTATCAGGGGGGCCTTATTACATACCGACCTGGCATTCATCAGCAGCAGCCTAAGGGCAGGGTCACCCTGGGTCAGCTGCTCAGGACCTAGAGGTGTAACCGGGGGGCTGGAACGAGGGACAGATACTAAGCATCTGCCCCGCATTCCCCGAGTGCGCCCCGCCCCTCGGTACCCGCTATATCGCCCCATGCCCATCACAACCTCTATATTGGCCTCCGGAGCCTCCCTGATTGCCTTGGACAGAATGCTGCCTCTCCTTCCCGGCTGGCCGGGCAGTCTCTCCCTCCCTCCCTCCCACCCCCATATAAAACTGCCCCACCCACTCCCCCCACCACCCTCCGCAAGGCTCTGGCTGTGATGGAAGTGGTGGGGCATTCTTCCAAATCTACCTTGAGCCCTCAACTGGGGTAAGACATTCCACCCACAGTAGCGACGGTAGTGGGCCGGCTTTTCAAAGCCATCTCGAAACGTCACCTTAATTTTATCCCCATGGACCTCCAAGCCAGCCCCAGACAGACTGCTGCTGCTATTCCCTGGCAGGCAAACTAGTCCCTCAATTAATGTTTTAATGCTAACATGTTAAGCCCTGAATGGTTTGTGACTTCAGTACTTCTTGAAGCTCCTCTCCCAAAGAACATCTATGCATCCTATCCAGTCTTCAGAAACCTTGACACTGCGGATTGCCACTCTGAGAGAATATCAAATTGGAACTTCGCTTTCTCTCTGGTGGCTTTGCTATTATGGAACAATAAATACTGAGATCCATCAGGACTTTAACAGAAGTTTAAAAACAGAACTTTTTAAGGAGGCCTTTGGAAATGCTGTCTTCATAATTGGGGCTGTCTAATGGCATGCCTGCCATGTGTCCATGGAAACGTCTACAAATGCAGACACTGCTGGCTCTTTGGCTATAAACAAAGATGATCACTGAACCCTAGCCTGGCTTTCGAGCAAGGGTGACCTTTACCTGATGGGGATTTACTTAGTTTTTTAAGCACCGCTTTTTGTCTTGATTAAATGTTTGTTGATTTATTGATTTTATACAATAAGTGGGACTTGGTTTTGTGGTTTGAGTTACTTTGAGATTGTCATTGTATTTCACTGCCCTGAGTAGTGCTAGTCACTAAGTCAGGTGGCATAATATAAATAATTGGAATCCAACGTAAAGGCAAAATACTTGATGTTGGAAGAAACAATAAAAATTGGGAAAGACAGGTGAGAAACAAAAGTAAAGAGAGACAGAAACATGGCCAGAACACTTACCGTATTTATTCGAGTATAACGCGCACTCGTGTATAACGCGCACCCCTAATTTTCCATGAAACCTCGGTATAACCTCGCCAGCCGGAGGGAAGCGCGCCCCTGGGCCCGTGGGTGGGGCAGACGGCGCATCTCAGCAGGGCGCTAGACGACAAGCGGGAGGAGGGCCGTGCCGTGCTCCGTGCCTACCCTTGCCGGCTCTTGAGTCGCGCGGCGCGGGAGCGCGGGTGGCTGGCGTTAGCGCCTCCCCCTTACCGTTCCGGCGGGTGCGTGCGGGTGAGTGGCGGCAGCGGGACCTGGGCGCCTGCCGCCGCCCGGGGAGGAGGGCCGTGGCGTGCTCCGTGCCTACCCGGCGCCGGCTCTTGAGTCGCGTGGCCCGGGAGCGCGGGTGGCTGGCGGTAGCGCCTCCCCCGGAAGGTTCCCGTCTCATCCCTGCGGGTGCGTGCAGGTGAGCGGCGGCGGCAGCGGGACCTGGGCGCCTGCCGCCGCCTGGGAGGAGGGCCGTGGCATGCTCCGTGCCTACCCGGCGCCGGCTCTTGAGTCGCGCGGCCCGGGAGCTCGGGTGGCTGGTGGTAGCGCCTCCCCCGGAGGGTTCCCTTCTCGTCCCGGCGGGTGCGTGCAGGTGAGCGGCGGCGGCAGCGGGACCTGGGCGCCTGCCGCCGCCTGGGAGGAGGGCCGTGGCGTGCTCCGTGCCTACCCGGCGCCGGCTCTTGAGTCGCGCGGCCCGGGAGCTCGGGTGGCTGGCGGTAGCGCCTCCCCCGGAGGGTTCCCTTCTCATCCCGGCGGGTGCGTGCAGGTGAGCGGCGGCGGCAGCGGGACCTGGGCGCCTGCCGCCGCCTGGGAGGAGGGCCGTGGCGTGCTCCGTGCCTACCCGGCGCCGGCTCTTGAGTCGCGCGGCCCGGGAGCTCGGGTGGCTGGCGGTAGCGCCTCCCCCGGAGGGTTCCCTTCTCGTCCCGGCGGGTGCATGCGGGTGAGTAAAAGAGGCTCGTTTATAACGCGCACCCAGTCCTCGTGTATAACGCGCACCCAAACTTTGATTTCTTTTTTTGGTATAAAATTTTGCGCGTTATACACGAATAAATACGGTAATGCAGATTTTCAATGACAGATACAGAGAGAACTACAGTGGAACCTCACTTAACAAATGGCTTGCTTAACAAAAAAATCGCATAAAAAAGAAAATCCATAGAAAATAGTGATTCAGTTAACAATTCTCTCCCCCCCCCCCAGAATTGATTAATTGGTTTTCAATGCATTCCTATAGGAAATTGCATTCAATGCATTCCTATGGGAAATTCTCTTTACAAATTTTTCGTAGTACAAAAGGTCCCGGAGAACGAATTCAATTTCTTAACCAAGGTTCCACCATATTAGAATAACCAGTGCAAACAGAGAACAACAAAAAAGTAAAATAC
Organism: Bradypodion ventrale; assembly: GCA_035047345.1. Classification (NCBI taxonomy): domain Eukaryota; kingdom Metazoa; phylum Chordata; class Lepidosauria; order Squamata; family Chamaeleonidae; genus Bradypodion; species Bradypodion ventrale. The sequence continues at coordinate 42,256,849 of JAWDJE010000001.1, forward strand.
TGTACAGAAAATCCAAGAAAAATGTAAACCTAGATTGAGAATGCTGAATGACCAACAAGGAAACACACTATCTGACCAGGAGAAAATAAAGAGAAAGTGATGACAGCATGCTGAAGAACTAACTATACATAAGAGATTACAGACTCCTTTGAAGGAGAATCATCTGATGAAGAGCATGCAGAAAGTGAAGTGAAATCTGTTCTGAAAGTATAAGTAATAAATAAAGCACCAGGGTAGATAGGGATAGTAATTGCTACAAGCCAAAGATGTTGAATCTGTCAGAATCCTAATAAAAATATTTCAATATATCTGGAAAACAAAACAGTGGTCCTTGGACTAGAAACACTCAATATACATTCCAGACCTCAGGAAAGAAAAGCAGTTACTATAGGATCATTGTTTGTCTGGCCAGGTTATCCTGCTATGGTAATAGAGTAGACCATACAGTGGCCAACTCAACATCGAGTGTCAGGCAGCAGTTAACTAACCTGACCACCCTGGGTACTAACGGCCTTGGGTGTCAAGGTCCACAGGGAAGGGTAATTATCACTAATGAAGAACTATACAACATGATAATTACCATAGCAGGATAACTTGTCTAGACAGGCATCATTATCATTAGTATTTTGTTACTTACTGCTAGTTTGAAGAAGTATTTGGTGCCAGGTGAAAGGTGCCTGATAGTATAATCCTGCAAAAGAACTGTAGAATTATATACTGCATTCCAAATTGTAACATTTTTCTCATTGTTGGTGATGTACAGAATATAACGCTCTAGATTTCCATTTACTTCTTCAGGCGCTTTCCAACTGAAAACAGAATAAACAAAATAATTATATTTTAAAAGCAACTTACACAGTAGTTTAAAGAAGAAAATCCTAATTATTTAACTGACAAAAAGTTTCCAAAGGTGACTAAGAAGACCTATTTCAATGCCTCTTTTCTAAAGTCTACTGTTCAATTTAGCCTGTTTCATGTAGCTGAAGCTCAAATTATTGTGGGAATGTCTTAGGGAAGAAGCAATATGCTGATCATATCACAAGCATTTCCCCCCACATAAAGCTTTCTGCTGAAGCTATGGACATATGTAGGTTACACTGATTGCATGAAGACAAAATGGAAATTAAGAAGGAAAGTGATAATCAAAGGTTCATAGAGCCACTAAATTAATCCTTTTTATGCATTTAATCATAATAAGCTATATTTTATGTCTCAAAATACCAACTCTACTGTTGGTTCTTCTTAAGCAGAAAAGCCCAGACTGGGAATCTCAGGAAGCGCCTTTCCTTGTTATCTACACCTTGATCAATCAAGGTGAGCAGTCCTAGTTGTCAATAATGTACCCTAATATCTCCAGCAAAAGAGAAATTTTTTACTCAACTGTGCATATATTGTTTTAGAATCCAAAACGGTCAGAACCGGTGCATCCACATGATTTGGTGGCACCTGAGCTGTAAACAAGGTGACTTGGGAACTGTTCGTACAGCCAACAGTTGTGCAGGCAGTGAGAAGAAATTGATAAGCTGTAAAAACTCTTAAATCTGCAAAACAGAGAGAGAGAGTGAGAGAGAGAGATTATTATTTTTCCATTTGCATTTTTTTTTTAAAAAAAGGATTGGATTCAGGACTGGATTCAGAAACACTAAAAGCTGAACAGTTAATCTGCTGAACCACTATACATTTTTCTAATGTATATTATACATTTTTTGCTTTTTAGGTTCTTTTTGGAAAACATCATCTCTGGCCTACAACTAAAATTGAAATATGAGGGGAAAGCAGAAGTAAGTGTCTTTGTCTCTACTGTTTCATACATAGTGAATTATCATATATTACAAGCATTGAAAGGTTTTCAAAGGTTTGCTAAATTGATTTTTCTAACAAAATGTTATGTGATCATTATTATATTGGGAGATTGTGTTACTGTATTACAGGGGTTGTCAACCTATGGCCCGTGGGCCAGATCTGGCCCATGGCACCATTTTATCCAGCCAGTGCCCTTGTTCCAGTCACCACTACCACCACCGCTGTCTCAATCCTTGTCCCCTCCGCTTGGCTTACAACATCCTCCCTGCTATGGAGTGCCATTAGGGACATGCCAAGCCAAGCAGAGGGGACATGGATTGAGGTGGAAGTGGCAGATGCACGCAGCCAAGCATGGGTGAGAAGGACAGCCTGGACCCCTCCTTCACCCACACCATGCAGTTCCTCCAGGTCAGTAAGCAGGGAAGCATTATGGGTGGCTCAGAATGGTCTTGCCACCAGTGGGGGGAATGGGGGACCACCCTGAGCTCCCAACACTTGCCCACACTGCCAGCAGTGGTGAGGGAAGTGGAGGGAACCAGTCTGGCCCACCAATTGTCTGAGGGGGCATGAACCGGCCCATGGCTTTAAAAGGTTGAGGCCTCCTTCTGTTTTAGATACTGTGGGAAAATCAAAACATAATGAAACTCATTGAAATTGTAGCTCTCAATAGGGCTATGACTGCATTAAGAGGAAAAACGAGACCTTTTTGGCAGAAGATCCAAGAAATCAAAATAAAGCTTAAATTGAGACAAGGAATTCTTAAACAGCAGACATATTATTTGATTAGGATAAAATAAAGGAAAGGTGGAAACAATTTATTAAAGAGCTATGCAGAGAAGATAAAGGATGACTTTTGAAGAAGAATCCTATGATAAAGAACCTGCAACTTAAAAAGTGAAGTGGAGCTTCTGTTAAAGAAATAAATTTTGAAATAAATAACTCACAGGAAGTAGATTGAATATTGATAGAACTATTCCAAACTGCCGAGAATGAATGTCAAAAACTTGCAAAAAATAGAAAACAAAACAATGGTCCAATTAAACATACATTCCAATTCACAGAAAACATTCAACATGCATTGTGTCAATTCCCAAGGAAAGTGAATTCACTATGTTGCAACAAGACTTTTACCCTAAACAGAGCAAGAAAGTCTTGATGTTCAGCCTGGATTCCAAATCCGGAATAGGTACTAGAGAATATATGCTGGTTACATGATCACACCAAAGAATTTCAGATCAATTTATACTCTACAGCAGGGATTCTCAACCTGCAGCCCATGGCACCATTTCATGTGCCCCCCCCACTGCCTCCACCACACCTGAAAGTGCCATGTGTTGGAGGAAGGGGAAAAGGGCCATTTGGCCCCCCAAAACTGTCTGAGGGAGCATGACCTGGCTTAAAAAGGTTGAGAACTGCTCTACAGCATAGCCTTTGAATGTGTGAATCATGAGAAGCTATAGATTGTTCTGAAGGAAATCGGTGTGTTTCAGAACTTGATTTATTTTAATGCATAACCTGTATTGTAGACATGTAGCTACAGTTAGGGCAGAATATGGAGAAACAGGGAAGTTTCCTATATGATTCATTTTAGCATCTTATAAAATCAACTTTTATGCTGAATATCTCACACTGAAATCTGGATTAGATTTGAATGAAAGAGTGAAAATTTATGGAAGAAACATCAAAAGTTTAAGGCACCATACTACTACCAGAAAGCAGCAATGACTTGAAACAGCTTCTTACGAAAGTGTATGAAGATAGGGCAAAAGCAGGACTAGAGTTGAACTTTAGAAAACAAAGATATTAACTACAAAAAAGATACAACTTGCATGTTGGCAATGAAGAAACTGAAATTCGCCTCTCTAGCACAAGAAGGAGGGCCTTCTCTGTGTTTGCTCCAGCCTTGTGGAACCTCCTGCCAACCGTACTTCGCCTCTAGGCAGAGCTTTTATCCTTGCACAAGAGTCTTTAGACCTGGCTGGTGCAGCGGGTGTGGGGGACAGCTGGGGAGATAGCCCCCCCCCCCAGGCTGGCTTGTTTAACTACTGCCCGGGCTGTCACTTTTAGTATGCGGCATTGGATGGGCATTTTTTTTTAAAAAAGTAATTTTTAAAAATTTAAACCATCCAATTGTAATGCTATTTTTAATGTTTTTGTAAGTTTTTATTTGTTGTAAGCCGCCCGGAGTGGCCTCGGTGAGGGGGCGGTGGTAAAAATGTGAGTTATAAATAAATAATAAATAAAATAGCTTCCTGACGGGTGAGAGTGATGCAAGTGGCTACCCACATTGGACATTAATCCTGGGGTATATGAGTCAGTTACCGGGGGGGGGGGGGGGATTCCAGGTTGAAACTCCCTTCTGCAATATAGCCAAGTTGTTTTTGGAACTTTCCGTTGTCCTCGCTGTGTTGTGACGATGGAGGAGGCTAGGCAGGTAACACATTCAAATAACTATACCAGTTGTTTCCCTTCTCTCTTTGTAAGTGGTCCAATTGTCTTCTTCTTTCAGGGCATGTACTTATTTTCAAGGCTATTCAACATATATTTATCATGGCAAATGAGATGATTGCATGTCAATTCATATGTAGAACAAGTCCTTTCATTCTTTCAAATATGATAAGCAGCCAGAAGAAAGAGAGAGAGAGAGAGAGAGAAGTTGGTATACATTAGAAGAGCAGAGAATGCATTTCTACTGGCAATGAACCACCAAAACTATACATTTAAATGAAAGCTAGCATCAATTACTTGTTGCCTCTGATCTCATTTCAACTGCTTGCCAGAAACCAACCTATTCAAGTGCTTCATAATGGATCAATTGTTTCAACGAATTCAGGAAGAAACATAAATCTCAATCCTGAGCATCACCTAAACTCTAAGGTTACTGTTTGTCAAGCCCTCTTGATTATGGCATCTTGTTTTCCATTTGCTTGATTGGCTTATTTGCATAAGAGTAAATGTAGGCAATTGTGGGCATAAAAAACAGATCACTCTAAGAAGCATTAGAAATAGATCCACAAAATTATCCACAGATATGTTATAAGGAAATGTGCTTCAGTTTATTGAAACCTCACCAAATAATGTCAAGTAAACTGCAATGTAGAATATAAATCACAAATTTTGTGCTATTTTACAATTGATTTCATGCTTTTGTTGGATGAATTTCATTGATTTCAATTTACAAAATGAACCAATAAGCAAGGGGTTATTTTCTTTAAACTCTTCACAGAAATTCAATGTTATTCTCACATTATTACTCAATCACACATTAATAAAGTAAAAGCCCATCATTGCTTTTATTAATCTGCAAAATAATATGTGTTTTATCAGCACCATAAAGCAGTATAAATTGCTTAATGCAATGGCAGGTTGTACTCATTAGTCTATCCTTTTGAAAGTTTATGTTTCTTTACAATCTACTGTATGTGTCCACATCCATTATTTACTCTTAAGGATGATAGTTTGTACGCTTTCTTTATTGTATGTTCTGAGAGGTGTATTAGTTCCTAAAATTGCAGCTAGAACTGAGATGCTGTTTAATGACTGCAGCCATCAGGTAAGTCTTTGTGGGACCTTTTTAGGAGGCCCTGATGAAGGCCCTGTTAAACAATTGGAAAAAAGTGAAAAAGGACTTAGTCCCAGGTGTATCACTGATTATAGAAATAGAGGATATTAAAAAATTTCCAATAAATTTAGACAGTAAAGTAAAGGAAATTTTGAATAAAAATGAGATTTTCTTGCTAAAGGACTGGATCAAACTATGTAGGGATAAAGAGAAAAAAATGGAGTTATATACACAGTTAAAATTGAATTGGTTTCAGGTGATATTAGTAGACAAATGGAATATTAAATATTTGGCCGAAGTAAGATTGGAGAGAGATAAAACAGAATTTGAGGAATTACTGTGGAAAGTAAGGAAAGGAGATATGGACATAAAAGGCCTAGTGAGTAAAATTTACAAGATAATAAATAGAGAGGGTAGAAACATTAAGAAAAATATGGGAGCAAGATCTTAAAATTAATATCACAGAGATGGAATGGAAAAACAAGTGGAAGAAAAGGATCATGAGAACTATGTCTGTCAGAGTAAAAGAACATAATTTTAAAATGCTATGGAGGTAGTATCTGACCCCAGTGAGGTTACATCAAATGGATAAAAATAAAACTCAAATGTATTGGAGATGTACTGATGAGCTGGGTACTTACAAACATATGTGGTGGAGCTGTAGGGTGGTAAAGCAATTTTGGGAGGAAATAGAGAAAGAAATGTCCAGAATTTTTGGGATAAACCAAAAAGCTGGGGTCAGATATAGCGTTGCTGACAGACACAGGAAGTATGAATTTAGACAAGGATAAAAGTGAGTTACTATCTCTGTGCATGACAACAGTGGGATAATGCATAGCGAGACAGTGGAAAAATGATCAGATCCCAAAGGTGGAAGTTTGGTATAAGGAAATGTGGGACCTTGCTTTAAATGACAAATTAACATGGGAATTGAACAAGAAAAAGGGTAAAATAAAAGAGAATAGATTTTAGCAAACATGGCACTTGTTTGTTGATTCCACAGGTACAAGAGGTGATGGGAGCAGTCCAGTACTGGAACTTCATAGATTTTGGAAATAGTGAAAAAGTGTCCACCGCAACCTCCAGGGCATTGTACAGTCACATGTGGTGAATTAGTAATCACCTTTTTATTATTATTATTATTATTATTATTATTATTATTATTATTATTATTATTATTATTATTATTATTATTATAAATGTGTTATTAACTTGGTTGGGTAGTAGGTAAACAGGCCAAATAAAAATAGCAATGTCTAATTAAAGTTCAGACTGGTCTGGCATATTAGAATGGAAATTTAATATTAAAAATTGTAGAAGAGATCCAGCCTGACCAACAGGGTTTACTGAGCTGTTGATTCTACACAGTTAAGTATTTTATAGTAGTTTAATATAATAAAATGTTTATGTATCGGGTTTTTTCTCTTTTTTTCTGTGCACTATATCATTTACATGTCTTTGTCTATGTAAAATGGGTATTTTTCATATAATTTTTTACTTTGTGTATTCACTTATGTATCTTTTTTATTATTTCAATTTTTATATTCAATCTGTATTGTTGTAAAACTTAATAAAAATTTATAAAAAATAAAATAAAATAAAAAAGAACAGTGTCCTGATGTGATTGTAGACCAAGAAAATTGTCAGTGTTGAAGGAATTTTTCCCTTTTTGTTATCCATCGTGTATATGCTTTCAGAAGAAAGAATGAGGGGAATAAGCCTGCTCAATGTGCAGAAATCAAGATTACTGGGGTTATAGATGACAGACATTTCTCTGTGATTGATATCACAAGTAGTAAACACCAGTGGTCATGGATGGTGTATATAGTACTACAAATATAATGGTACCTGTCAGGAAACTAATGTGCACAAGAAGTTTCAGAGACTATTTTTATGGGATTGTCGACACAGCATCATAATGCTGTGTTAAACTCTTGTTTAGAGGATATGTTTTCCACAATATCTCTAGCAAATGGATGGATTCCAAACATGGATTTCAAAAACAGTGTTTAATGCTGCAACAGGTATGAATAGTTTGTGAAACAGGAGGTATGACGCTGCTCCAAAAATGTGAGAACAGTTTCTGCTGACAAGGAATAAAAAATATTTTGTAGTCCAAGTCAAGGCATTTTTTGAGATAGCTTGCAAGTACACATTGCAAAACAGTTAAAATTGATATTTTCTCCATTTTATACTAGAATTAGTAAACATTTGGAAGGAATATTTTGACTAATTTCTTCTTTTAAACGGAAGTGAAAAATTATATTTAATTAAAATTCAGAATCTCACAATTTATGCAGCATTCTTGTAATTTTTAAAACTAGAAAAATTTCCTTGTTAAGATTCCAATCAGTGGTCTCATCATGAAATAGAGCAAATCTAAATATGGTTATATCTATGTAAATATCCATCTACATAAGGTTCATCTATTGGCCTTAATGGCTAGCTGTATTTTTCAGTATTAAATTTGAATTTCCTTGCATGGTTGCTTTAAATGAGATCATTACATAGCCATCCACAGCTTAATTAATATTTCTTTGCTTTCTTGTTTCAATTATCGAAGAGTCAAACACTCTGGTCCCAATCCTGATCTTATTTCCTTGCATATAAATGAAGAGTAACTTCCCTGAAATAAGAGGAGATGTATAATATGAAACAGCCAATTCAGTTTCTCACAGCTAAATATGGTCAAAATACTACTAAAGAAACATCCATTCTGGACAATTATTTTACATCAGGCTTATATCACTCTAAATCAGGGGTTTCCAATGTTTTCCCATCAGGGGCCAATTTGCGCCACCACATTCAGTTATGGGGGTGGAGGCGTGGCTGCACCCACTACTTATGTTTTTGTTGCTCGTCATCAGGGGCAATTTCAGCAACATTTTGCACAGCCTCCACCACTTCCCAGGGTGGCGGGAGGCTTTTCAGAGCAATTTCACTCCATTTTTGGAATTTTTTTGCCGCTTGTCCACTGTGCTTCAGCAGCCAAACCATGGTGATTGGTGACTTCCTGGTTCAATGCTGGGAACCCAGACACTGGCGTAAGTTCCACCCAGCACCGGAAGTCGCAAACCACCATGGTTTGGCTGCCAAAGCACAACGGAAAAGCAACCAAAAAAATCCTAAAATGGAGTGAATTGCTCCAAAAAGCCTCCTGTTACCCTGGGAAGCAGTAGAGGCTGTGCAAAAAGCTGCTGAAATGGCACTATTCCTGCCACCACTGCCACCGTGGTAAGTGATGTATTTCAACATCTGGTGGTGGGGGCCAGGTCCAGAGGTGCCAGGGTTCCCACTGCGGGCTGGATTAATGAGATGCATGGGCTGGATTAGGCCCATGGGTCATAGGTTGGAAATTCCTGCTCTAAATGGAAAATGATTGTGCTAAATTGTTGGAGTACCGGGGGGGGGGCATGTGGGGATCTGATAGGGATGAACCATAATCCAAGTCCATGAGAGTGCAAACACTCCTGTTTGCCTTATGAGTTCCTCCTGAGAGATGTCCTGCATCCCTTTACTATGTTTCAATATTTCCCTGAAAGAATGTCACTAAGCTTCTAATATAGAGAGACTGATCACGCAAGTTTCATGAGGCTAGCATGCTATCTTAGTTGTTCTAACCAATCAGACACGTACTGTAGCTTGCATGATTCTCACATGGTACCCTAATGTTAGAAACAATGTATGCCGAATGTACCTATGGCTGAATACTCTCTATTCTGCTCCCTTTCTACTGAATGCACTATTGTTCCGGTATTCTTATCTGCTGCTGAAATTTGGCAATAAAAGATACTGGTCGGGGTTGTTCGTCAGAGCTCTCCTTAAGCAGCCGGCTGGACCGTATCTCTGCTTGAGCATTTTCATGGTATCAGGATTTCCTCCCGCAACAAGTGGTCCCCCGTGTGAGGCGACCAACAGCAACGATCACTCATCCTTGCCTGGAAATAGGCCTCGAGACGCGTCCCTCAGCTTCGGCTCCCAGGGTGAGTAACAATGGGTCAGAGACTAACCTCTGAACAACAACAACATGCTAAAGCCCTAGAATTTCTAGTAAACAAATGTAACCACAAGAATGAAAAAACTAACATTGAGAATCTGCTTTTGAAAATTGCTGAAGAATGTCCATGGTATCCCGTGAATGGCTCTTTGTCCCTTAAGGACTGGCACAGAATAGGGGACTTCTTCCGAGAGGAGCCCCACAAGTCTGTTGTTATTCTCTACACTTGGCAAATTGTTATGAGGCTATACAAAGATTGAACAAAGGTACCCCCAGAAATGCATTGTTTCAATATGAGCTAGACACAACATCTTTTCTCCAACTGCTCCCGCCGGCAGATATGGCTCTGCCTATGCTGACCCCCCACCATATGCTCCTCTGCCAGAACCAGAGCCCGGCAGTCACCAATTGTACCAAGGGTTGAGAGAAATGGCTCAGGAGGCTGTTGGGAGGGGGAACGCAGAGGATGTCAGTGATGCAATGCCCTTGTTGGCTGCTTGTCCAATTGTCGTGGGAGCAGGGGGAGTTCGACAGAACAACAGTCCTGGGGCATTTACAAAGAGCTCAGGAGAAGCGTCAAAGAGAATGGCATGCTCAGCTACTTCACCATTTTGATGGTAGAAAGGCTTGCCAACAACACTGACATGCTTCCTCTGGACTGGAGAACGCTGATCAAAGCCATGATCACCCCGTCTCAGTATGTGGTTTTCATGCAAGAATGGACTGATCGGGCCATGGCTTGCTCCATGGTCTACAGAGACCTGATGGGCATGGAGACAAAATTGCAATGTCAGTTCACAAAAGGGATTGGGTAGGATAAAACCCTAGAGAAAAAGTCTGTAGCCCAGGTGGAAATGGAAGCACTTAACCCAGGGTGGCTGATAAAGCATTCTGAGAAATAAATTTGAACACATGAATGTGTGCTGAGAATGTGGGAGTGTGTGGGCGCCCAGAGATGTGTGTATAAGTGAGAGAATTTGTGTTTGCATGATTGTGTGTGATGGTATTTGTGATATGTTGGGATCTTGTTCTAAAAATAATAATAAGAATGTTGATAGTGAATTCTGTTCATGGTTTTGATACCTTGTTTTTATATCTAGGGGAACATAAAGTGGGTAGGTCAGTAACTTAGAAATTAAGAATATAGCAGGGACATTAAGTGTGAATACAGCCATCCTTTTAAACAGGGTATGGAAATGCAATTAGTGACCCACCCGGGTCACAGGAAATTTTAGTTTGCAATCATAAGGGAAAATTTTGAAAAAAAATAAAAATTGCATGTTGCCTAGTCCTGAATCTCTCCTCATGCCTTTAGGGTATAGAGGAAGGAAGACTCTCATCATGTTGGCTCATTTTGCCATTTTAGAAATTTAAATTTGGAAGCACAGTGGTTCCAAAAATGGGATGCTTGCTCACACATAGTTTCTCCTCACGTACTACTGGACAAATTAATCAAGTTGTGTTTTCTTTATGGGAAATGTTATAGAAAACAGTATCTGAACATGTGGTTACTCATTTATCTGTGTAAGATAGACAAAGTTGGTTAAAAGCACTCCAAATCAGTTTCATTTGGAAATTGCATTGAATAGTTTTGAAGGGAGAAGAAATCACTCCCCCTCCTTTTCTGCTTGGCTTAGAGCAGGCAAACTATGCCTGTGTAAACCGGGCTCTCTTCCTCCCCACCATTTTTTCATAGCAGACTGGCCAGCTGTCTGTGACAGAGGAGTGGAGAGAGAGAAGCTGAAATCTGGTCTCTTGGCTGACCAGGATTGGGGGACGGGAATTATTTTTGTTAGTCCACCCCCAGAGTGTAGATAAAACCATTTGGAGATTTCCTGAATGTGATTCCGCTGGTTGAGGTCATCGTGATCAAAAATTTTTGGTGAAATAAGGATCTTTTTTTTAAAATGACATGTCTAGTCAACTTATGCATTTTCATTTCTACACAGCTTCTTTCCAGAGAATTAATCATTTATTCTTTTAGGATTGCTATTTTTGTCTCAGAGGAACACAGCATTCCTTCTCTATTCATCAGCCTGGGACTTATAAGATAACTTTGGTACAAGTTTGAGCTGGAATTGCCCAGCCAGGTTATTTATTTTTTGCTGTTAGAGTAACAGTTTGCAAGACTTTGGCTGGACTCCCAGAATCACATAGAGGTTTCTCACTCGGAAGAAAGGGGATTCTCAAACTTGAGATACCAACAGCCCACTGAAAACCTCTCCCTCAGTCCTGACATCTGCAAATAAGGGACTGACCATTGCACCTGAGAAAGTGTGGCGCACAGCTCCTTTTAACTATCTTGGGCACAAACTGCTAACTACCTGTTCTGCTCTTTTTCTCCCAATGTTAACTATGCCTTCCTCCTTCACACTGGTTTCTTTGAAACAATTTTTAGGTCATCTCATTTGGGCACGTCCGTTTCTGGCACTGCCAACGGACTTGTTTAAACCTTTGTTTGATGGCCTGTGTGGTCACACCCATCCTGCTGATGTCATTCCCATAACTAAGGCAATGCAGCATGCTTTGCATCAGCGCAATGTTACTTTAAATCATGACATGGTTGACAGCGTGCCAGCCCATGGTCCTCTAACACTTATTCTTCTTTCTACTCCTAAACTGCCTACAGGACTCTTAGCAGATCCTGCAGTTGGAGACAAGCTGCATATTGTGGAATGGTTATATCTTCCCAGTACCCCCCCTTGTAATATTTATCTGCTTTCACAGGTTTTGGCTGATCTTGTGGTGCGTGGCCACCACCGCGCTTGCCAACTAACTGGTTTTGATGTTTTTTCTTGTTTTCTCCCTATAACTGTTGCTGAGGTTAATGAAATTTCTTTTTCCACTCCTAAGGATCCATGTTTGCAGTTTATTCATCAGGTGCCTTGCCGCATATTTACTTTACAGCTCTTGATCCTTCTCTACTTTCACAATTTCTGCACCTACAGAATTTACTTTGTGACCATTGTCATCCTTACTTTCTTGCTCATGTCCACTCCCACACAGGTTTTGCAGATGCTATTTCTCTTGGCAATGCTACTGCTGATTCTGCTCTCCATACCTTGCCTTTATTTACTGCTCCTGTTCAAGCTCATGCCTATTTTCACACTAATGCCACATGTTTGGCACGTCAATTTTCTATCCCTCATGTGCAGGCTAGGGACATGGTCTCTGGCTGTCCCTCTTGTTCTCTATCACCGATTTCCTATCCTTTTGCTGCTGTCAACCCATGGGGTCTTATATCTGATGCGGTTTGGCAAATGAATGTTACTCTTGTTCCTGCTTTCGCTCCTCTTTCCCACCTCCATGTCACAGTAGAAATCTCTACGCTGAAATCTCTCCTTCATAAACAATTGAAAGGAAGGGGTCTCACCCCTGACGAAGCTCCTGAGGCTTTGGCCAAGGCACCTCATTGTTCACGAAGGTCAAGAAGAGACTTCTGAGAATTATTTCGCTGCAATAGTGGCTTGCTTAAATGCTAATTCTACCGTCATATTAGAGATTGGATTTATGCTTTGTTAGGTGGGAGAGGGAATTGCATTTAGTCCTGGACCCACTGAAATCCTGGTGGAGATGCCAGAAAATGGACAATGTGCATTTCAACCTGGACTCATTGGCATGCCAGAGGAGGGACAGGAAAAAATCAGACTTTCACGTAATCCCAGGCCCATCAGAAAACTGAAGCAGGGACTGGGAAAAAATGGACTGTTACCCACTCCCAGGCCCACTGAAATATCGGAGCAGGGCCTGGAACATGGACAACCTTGGATCTGCTGAATACCAGAACAAGGTCTCTGGGAAAATAATGCTTTTGTGTTAAAGGTAAAGGTAAAGGTTTCCCTTGCTCGAAAGCCAGTCGTATCCGACTCTAGGGTGCAGTGCTCATCTCTGTTTCTAAGCCGAAGAGCCAGCGCTGTCTGCTTCTGCAGACATTTCCGTGGTCATGTGGCAGGCATGATTATGGCAAAAAAGCCAAATTATGGGGATTGTTGGATATGTATGCATATGCCCACTAGAGCCCACAGAGGTTTGGTTTTTCATGCTGTTCCACTCAATGACTCGCAATGGAAGGCACCCCTGCCCATGTCTGGAGTATTAGTTAACCAAGCTGGTACTAATGTCATATTGGCTGTAGGGGACAGAATCCAAGAGAGGGCTGCATTTTGCTGGTCTCATAGCAATGGCACTGGCAAAAACTGCACCAAGGTCGGAGAGAATCCCTATTGTGCCAAAACTTTCAATGTTCTTTCAGAGTGGCCAGTGCTCAATACCACCAACCCAGACTACACATGTGTCACTGAATATGAATGTCATGAACAAGTAATGGGCAATCGCTCACACCGCACTCAAGTATGCAATCTTGTACAGGCCATGGTACGTCAGGTGGTCAGTCCTCGGTGGGGAATCACTAATTTGTTGGGGAACCTCTGGCTGCTATGTGGTCGGAGAGCTTATAAGGTTCATTCCCCCCTGGTGGACTGACACCTGCACGCTTGGGTATCTCTTACCATCCGTCATGATTTCATCCTCCATTCAGGGAGCTTAGCTTCACAACCGTCGAGCCTCCCATCCTTTGATATGGTCTGGTTGGTCAGAGGTGGGAAGAGCCATTATTCCGGCTGTTGGCACATCTGCCAACTACAGAGATATTCATATCTTGGCTAATTGCCATGTTTAATGAGTCAATCAAAGCCCAAAAATTGGCCAACTAAGAAATGGGCGAAATAAGAGAGGTTGTTCTCCAGAATCGATATGCTTTAGATATAGTGCTTGCCAGCAAAGGTGGCGTTTGTGCTCTCATTCACTCACATTGTTGCATATACATTTCTAATTTCCAAGCTAATATTATTATTGGAGGTTGCTTTCTCATACTTCTTTGCTGCTGCATCCAATGTGTTCCTAACTTGTTTCTCCAATGCCGCTCATTTACACAGTGTAATACAGCAAAATTAACTGGTAAAGAAATCATGATGTTGAAAAGAAATTTCAAGGGCAAAAAGTATAATCTGCTTTTCAATCCTTCTTTTAAAAATGAAAAGGGGGACATGTTGGAGTATGGGGGGCATGTGAGGATCTGATAGGGATAAACCATAAGCCAAGTCCATGAGAGTGCAAACACTCCTGTTTGCCTTATGAGTTCCTCCTGAGAGATGTCCTGCATCCCTTTACTATGTTTCAGTATTTCCCTGAAAGAATGTCACTAAGCTTCTACTATAGAGAGACTGATCACACAAGTTTCATGAGGCTAGCATGCTATCTTAGTTGTTCTAACCAATCAGACACGTACTATAGCTTGCATGATTCTCACACAGTACCCTAATGTTAGAAACAATGTATGCCGAATGTACCTACGGCTGAATACTCTCTATTGTTCACTATGCAACCAATTCTGCTCCCTTTCTACTGAATGCACTACTGTTCCTGTATTCTTATCTGCTGCTGAATTTTGGCAATAAAAGATACTGGTTGGGGTTGTTCGTCAGAGCTCTCCTTAAGCAGCTGGCTGGACTGTATCTCTGCTTGAGCATTTTCATGGTATCAGGATTTCCTCCAGCAACACTAAATCATGGACTGACTGCACGTTTAATTTTTACATTTGATCCAAAATAATGGAAACCTATACTATTGATTTACCCAACTTGGCAAAGCAGATCCTACTTATATCACTAAATTTAAGGTTTTTGAACATGTCACAAGCTACTCAGAATGCCATGGACTGAGAGGGAAACCAACAAAAAGAACTATGAGAATGAATTAATAAAGGCCAAAAAAATAATAAACTCATAAAGTTTAGAAAGTTAGAATACTTTGGTCATATAGTGAGAGATGAAAAGTCTGACGGGCAAAGTACTTATTTTGGTTAATTATTTTAGGAGAAAGAAGCTGTTCATTGTAATTAGCCAATGAGCAAATCTATCCACAATTCAACTAGATCTTAGAGATATATAATACAATTAATTTCTCCCAATAAATGCTGCAACCCAACTAACTTGTTTGAAAAATTGCTGACATCTGTTTTGCAGAGCTCCCTGAAAACCATGCATAAAAAGTGGTGTGACCATAGGAATAAATTTGGCCGCGGGGGGGGGGGGGGTATGGGAACTGTGGTCTCAAAAAAGGAAAATGGAAAGCAAAAAAGGGGGTCTGGGGGGTTGGAGGGATATTCAATTTATTTATTTATTTGAATTTTTATACTGCCCATCTGGGTGTTATCCCACTCTTGGCGTGAACAAACAGAAAACCAATAACAACAATACCCACAACAAATCAAAACCCACCACTGACAAATACATTACAAACTAAACTAAACTGAAATAATTGGTGTCTTAGGGCATTGGGACTAAGCCTAACTGGCTAATTTATTGTTAATTATTAGAAGTTTCTGTTTTGTATTAATATTGTAATTACTATTATTGTTCATATTGCTGTTAGTGTTATACTTATTCAGGTTGTCGACGTTATAGTTGTTGTGAAGCAAATAGTAACATCCATGAGTTAATAATATTCATTAATAATGAATATTTTCTACAGTTATATGCTGTGCTGAGAGTCTGGCCAGGTTATCCTGCTATGGTAATAGAGTAGACTATACTGACAGTGACTTAACGCTGAGTGTCAGGCGGTGGTTAACTAACCTGACAACCCTGAAGACTAACAGCCTTGGGTGCCAAAGACCACATGGAAGGGTGATGATTCCCAAGTGGATTAAATCCCACTTGAATCCATCTTGATGGAGGGCAGCAGCTTCATCAATACTGGCCTGGGGCTGAGGAGGACTTTGTGTGCCAAAAGTGCTCAAGACCAGAATTTGACTCACAAAACTGGATCAGTGGTTCGGGTGTCATGCTCCGATGCAGAAGGCAGATGAAAGTCCACTGCATTATATTTTCAGGACAGTCTTCATGGCTGATTGCCATAATGATCAACAATATTCGGAATCAGAGATGGCACAAGAAAAAGAAGATTTGCAATATGTACATGTTGTATAGGCTATTCTAAAAATTTGCCTTGAACTTTGCAGGAGAGTAGAGATCATTTTTATAGCAATGATTGCAGAATTGTGGAGGCAGTATTTGCCCACATCAGTCCAATGGATCAGTGGTACGCGTGTCATGCTGTGATGCAGAAGGCAGATGGAAGACCCCTACATTATATTCTCAGGACAGTTTTCATGGTTCATTGCCATGATGATTACCATTATTCAGATTCAGGAACAGCAGAAGAAGAATATGCTGTGCAGGCTGGAATACTCAGTGAGCCAGGTTGGAAGTTTGATTCCTCACTGCGCTTCTACAGAAAAAACCAGCTTTTGTAGCCTTGGGCAAGTTGCACATGCAGAAAAAAGGAATGGTAAAACACCTCTGAGTTCTCTGTACCTGGAAAATACTAGAAAGAAAGGGATACTACAACTCAGAGTTGATTTGAGGAGACATTGTTATAACATTTGTGTTGGAAGTGTGGAGGGTACTTTGAAGTGGAATATCTTGAAATAACTCTGTCAAAACTTCTAAACAGCACTTCATAGAGATTTATTATTAGCTCTGTGAGCTATCTTTAGACATGTGCAAAATGGGACCAAATCACGACTATTTGGGAGATTCCAGGGTGACTACATTGTGGCACAATGTTCAGCTATTAATCTCTAGGCCAAAAAAAATGCCTCTGCATTTGAAACCCATTCAGCATTCATGGGGTTATAATAGTTGGCTATTGAACTGAAGGAAAAAAATAATAATGCAGAAGACTGAACTTACAGTGCCAGAGAAGATGAATGACAGTTGAACCCCCCACCCCCAATAAAGTCCAAGATCTCCCCTGGACACAACAACAACAACAACTAAGGCATTAAGGAGGACTCAAGGTGAGGTAACCACATACTGTGTATAACCTTCGTCAATGCACCCTCTGGATCCCTGTCTATTTTTCCTCCTTGAGAATGAAGAAAGAGGCAGGTTCAAGCCTGGCCACGGGGAGCCCTGAAGACGACAACACCAAGCCGCTGAGCCCTCCCGGCCCCACCAATGCCAGGAGGATAAAAAGGACTCCCCGTGGCCACGGGGAGCCCTGAAGACACCACCGCCGAGCCCTCCTGGCCCATTACCGGCCAGGAGGAGGACAAGGACGGTGACTTTGGACTCTGTTTCTTGGGGCAGTTCTGCTGCTGGCAGTCTTTGTGGGGGCTTCTGAAATGAGGTTTCCCTTTTGTTTTGCAATGTCTTTGATATTATGATTGTTGTCTCTTATATCTTGTATCTGAATTTTGTAACTATTGACTATTGGTATTTTGATGATTATGTGTATTATTATGTTATTGTAATTTTATGTTTATTGATGTTTCAGCCACTCTGAGTCAGCCTTGTGCTTGAGTAGAGTGGGATATAATAACAATAATAACAACAACAACAAACATCATCATCATCATCATCATCATCATCATCATCATCATCATGCTCTGCATCACTGCTGCCAAGGGTATTTAAGCCAGGCCCATCTTCATTCCAGCCTCTTGGCAATTTTCTTTAGACAGCCCTGCAGTCTTGAGTGCTTAGGGGATCACTTTCAGGGGTTTTTTTGGGCTTTGTTTCCTGATTGGTAGATTTGCCAAAAGAACCAGCACTGTTGCCTTCTGCAGACATCTGCATGGGCATATGGCAGGCATGACTAGATGTCGGTGTGCATGGAATGCTGCTACCTTTCCCGCCAAAACACCTATTTATCTACTTGCAATTTCTTGCTTTCGAACCACTAGGTTGGCAGGAGTTGGAACAGGCACTCACTCCATCGCACAGCACTTGGGTCTTGAAACATTGACCTGCCAACCTTCCAATCACCAAGCTCAGCATCATAACCACTAAGCCACCTTGGCACTCCCAAGGTTTTTAACAGCTTTTTAACAGCTGCTGTGCAATGGCCCAGGAGAGCCAGTGTAGGGTGTTGAAATCTAACTAATGTGGGTTTCCCCTCAAAAGCACTGCACTTTAGGAATTGTGTGTGGGGAAAAGAAAATACATTATTTTACAAATAATAGCAGCAGGCTACTTTTGATGAATAAGAGACATACAGAGAACTCAGCATAACAACTGTAGCATAAATACATTTTATCATTAGTGTAGAATTCATTCTGTAGCCTTCTTCCCCCTCACACCACGTCTTAATCACTTCCATTCTTTGTTGCTCACCTTGAGCAAATTGGGAAAAAAGACAATAAATTTAACTAAGTAGCTAACAAACTAATTAACTGAACAAGAATGAATTAATCTGCCAGGTAGCAACCAAGCAAAGTCTATTGTGGCAAGGAAAATAAAAAAAGAAGTGGACATAGGAAGAAAGTAAAACTAACACTGGATCTTGGCCTGAATGAGCCCTAATTTAACCCTGCAGATGTATTTGGAATTAGAGTTCTCAGGGTGGCCATATGTTTTCTTGTAGGGAGTGCATTACTCCATTTGAAGTCTTCCATTTGAAGGACTGTGCACAGTGATGTACTGTGGTCGGTTCTGAATGGTTCTTGTGAACCAGTAGCGGAAATTCCAGGCCATGCCCACTTGGCTGGCCATACCCACCTCTCAGCCTCCCCCTCCCAGTGCAGCCAGAAATGCATCCCATTCGCCTCACCAAGACCCAAAGGCACGTTTTCACCTCCACACTTCCCTCGTGCCTTTGGCCCTGGGCGAGGTGAATGGGACGCATTTCCGGTGGCGTGGGGAGGGGGAGGCCGGCGCCAGCCCACCACCCTGCCCGGCTCACCTACCAGCAGTGCTGCCAGCAATGCTTCCTATGTGCCTCACCCAGGGCCAAAGGCGCTGCTTTCACCTCCGCACTTCCCACATGCCTTCGGCCCTGGACGAGGCGAATGGGATGCATTTCCGGTGGCACTGGGATGGGGAGGCCAATGCCAGCCCACCAACCAACCCTGCTCACCTCCCAGAAGCATCACGGGTGAAAGCATGCCCGGACGGTGAGGGGCTGACCTGCCAGCAGCACCTGGCTGCTCTGGGACTCCTCCTCCTCATCTCCGCGAAGCAAGAGAGCAAAGTAGGTTTCTCTTTTTCCCGGAGGGGGGGGTGAGGCCATGACCACAGATAGCCACACCCACTGAGTTTGTAGTATTTTTTGTTACAATGCATCACTGACTGTGCAGTCTAAATCCAATTGAAATATAAAGAACCACAAGAACCACAAGAAGAGAGAACCACAACCATGAGGCTGGCCACCCATACTAGACATCAAATACAGCAAGCATGGAGTTCCCCATGTCACACTCATCGTTACTCAACTGAGAGGGGTTGTAATTCTGTTTAAATCACAAGCATCCTTTTTAAATTTTGTTCCCATGCATATAACCATGTGTCTGGAGGCTGTTCGGATCTGGATGGGGAACAACGGGCTTCAGCTGAGCCCTGGCAAAACTGAGTGGCTTTG
The DNA here is from genome assembly GCA_035047345.1 of Bradypodion ventrale. Taxonomy (NCBI): domain Eukaryota; kingdom Metazoa; phylum Chordata; class Lepidosauria; order Squamata; family Chamaeleonidae; genus Bradypodion; species Bradypodion ventrale. The sequence continues at coordinate 42,276,633 of JAWDJE010000001.1, forward strand.
AGTGTGGGGTCCCATGTTATCCCAGGAGCTACCATCATTGGCTCTGGCTGGGGCATCTTTGCCTCAGTCAGATCTGGTGCGTAATTTGGGGGTCCTCCTGGACTCGCGGCTGCTGCTCGTGTCATTTACCAATTATGCCTGCTCCTGGACTGGGACTCCTTGCTCACGGTCACTCATGCTCTGGTCACCTCCAGATTGGATTATTGTAATGCACTCTGCATGCAGCTGCCTGGGTAGTGATGGGGTGTGGGCGCTATGCCCATGCCTCGCCACTGCTTTGGGAGTTGCAGTGGCTGCTGGTGTGCTTCCGGGTGCAATTCATGGTGCTGGTTTTGACCTTTAAAGCCCTTCATGGCATTGGACCAGGCTACCTGAGAGACTGCGTCGCCCCAAGGAATTCAGCCCGTCCTACTAGGGCAGACAGGAGGGGCTCAGTGGTGGTCCCATCAGTGAAAGAAGCACATCTTACTGGGTCCAGGAAGAGAGACTTCTCTGTGTCTGCCCCAGCCCTGCGGAACCTCTTACCACCCGAACTGTGTCTCCAGATGGAACTACTTCCTTTTAGGAAAATTTTGAAGGCATGGCTATGTCAGTGGGTGTAGGTCATGATTGTCTCCACCGCTCATGCTCGCTGGCTTGTTTAGCCTGGATGGGGGACCCTCCCCGGTCTGGAAATTCTGTTTTAATGTGGGTGGAGGGTGGGGGGTAGTCTTTTAATGATAAAATGTTGTTTATGTGTTTTAACTCTGATTTTAGTGGGGGGGGGGGAGGGTAGGTAATTGTTTTTAGCTTCTGATGTTTTAATCATTCCATATTGTATTTTTATTGTTATTTTCCCTTTCCCTTTTCCCCTTTTGTTGTTAGCCGCCCTGAGTGGTGTTCCCACCAGGAGGGCAGGATACAAATAAATAAATAAATAAATAAATAAATAAATAAATAAATAAATAAATAAATAAATAAATAAATAAATAAATAAATAAATAAATAAATAAATAAATAAATAAATAAATAAATAATAAAAAATAGCATGTGCTATTTTGTGCAAACCAATCTCCTCTGTTTTGATAGAGTTTGACAAAAACTGCCTGCCACCCACACCCAGTTGCAATAGTAATGGGAGAACTTGCCATTGGAACAAATGAATAACAAGCACAATGTGGAGGCTTAGTGGTTAACACGCTGAACTTGATGACTGGAAGTTTGGCAGGTCAGCAGTTTGAGACCCGAGTACTGCACGATAGAGTGAGCTCCCATCTCTGCCCCAACCTAGCAGTTAGAAAGCAAGAAATTGCAATTAGATAAATATCATAGATAACACTTCAGTGGGAAGATAAACAACATTCCATGCACTCCGGTATCTAGTCATGCCTGCCACATGTTCACAGAAATTTCTGCAGACACACACAGCGCTGGCTCTTTGGCTGTAAACAGAGATGAGCACTGTACCCTAGAGTCAGATATGATGGGCTTTTGAGCAAGGGTGACCTTTATCTTTATCTAAGCCTCACAAAAACTGAGGCAAGGGGTGGGGAGAGGAGAGAGATCTCAAGATATAATAGTTAAGAAATGTGTGTATAATATTTTAGGATGACTAATCTTCTGTTGACTTTCTCTTGCAGCCCCCCCTGAGTAGACCACCTGTGAGCTGGGGAGAGCAAATTGAATTTATCATTAGCAGTTGATATACCCTTTAATTGGAATCAATGTGCTAGCCTGGTCCATGTAGCATCCCTTGAAATAGCTGCATCCCTTAAATGGCACGATAAGCATGGAGAACAGAGGCAGGCGATTTACATTCTACTAGTGTCTTATAAATAAATAATAAGAGCAGATTAGAATTATGCATTTACGCCTTATAGTGAGTCTGAAATGTATAATTCACAAGTGGTGAACTCTTAAGAGACTTCTCAATTCCCCAGTCTTAAGCACAAAAATCAAGGTATATTTTTCAATTCCCTCTGTTCCCTGTTTCTGTTATTCTCCTAGCTTTCCAAGGTACTGGAAATCCATTAAAGATGAAAGTTAGAATTATCTTTTCTTTTCAGAAACTGGTTGTACAAATTTTTCATGGCTTTTTGTTTGTTCCCAACAAACCGGTAAGGAAGATGTGTGGCCTAATCAAGCCTTTTGTTGCTGTTGTTCAGTCACATAGTCCAGTCCAATTCTTTGCGACCCCATGGATCATCACATGACAGACACCCCTATCTTCCACCGTCTTCCTCAACTCACTCAGCTTTGTAACCATTGAGTCAACAATATCATCTAGCCATCTCATCCTCTGCTGCCCCCTTCTTCTTCTACCTTTGACCTTTCCCAGCACCAAGGCTTTCTCAAGTGAATCCTCTCTTCTCAATTGGTGTCCAAAGTACTTTAGGTTCATCTTGACAGACCTAGTTCTAGAACTAAGAAGCTGCCATACCTCTTGCTGGGTAACAAAACATTTAATCCTGGAGTTAAACACGTTCTACTCTAATGTTTCCTGGACATATAGACTGGTGTATAAATATATGGCCTACTAATGGAAGATTTGAGACAGATGTAATACAAATTGTTCTACATTACACTTTTCATTTTATTATTACAATGTATTTTGTCTGAAATCCATGCCTTCATTTCACATAATTTATACTCTTTACCTATTGTGATTTGAATAAACATTTCAGTTAATTATACCTATGAACTGCTTCTTGTCATCTTTGGTTATACCTTCTCACTCACTAGGCAAATTCTGAACCTTATTTTCAGCTGTCAAGAAACTACAATATACTATGCAAAGCTGATTTGTATTTTTAAAGTACAGTAATTTTAATCTGTTGATGATTTTAATTTGATGCTTATTTCTTTTTCTGTGCTTTGATTTATATATTTTCATTTTCATTTTTGTTTGCTTCCTTTAAGTATGACTTTGCATTTTATCTACAGCTTCTTAGTATCTTAGTCTTGTGTATCACCTTTAGGTTCAATGGGAGATAAAAATTTAATCCATAAATTTTGTTTCACTAACAATTAATAATGTCCCAAAGTGTGATCGGAGCAGTAAGAGATGTTATTGAGAGGTCCAATACATTGAGGTTTAGGGTGGGGGCAGCACTACCTATTCATTAAATGCTCAGTAAAGGTATTAAATGGTTTTTATAAGAGTCACTTTTCTTCTACAAACCAGTGGTATTAACAGAATAATAATCGTTTTAGTTTCACAGCTGCACTAGCATTGTTAACTGTGGCTTCTAAGGAAGCATTTCTTGTGACTGTCACCTTAAAATGAGATGATTTTGCTAATTTTCCTTTTGCACCTTTGCAAATGCTTCCAACTACTAACTACTAATAAATTACTTTTCAATTTTCAAATCTTACAGTAGAATGGAAACAGTTTACTTTCAAGTTTTTCAGATAAGCAACATCCGTTTTCCCCATAAGGAAGGTGTTCTCACATCACTAATAGACAGGTAGGTTTTTCCACTCTTTCATTTATTTTCCTTCTCATAACATACATCATATTGCTTTGTTCAGCTGCCATTCCCTGTGTGTTATATTTGCATATAAATTTAAAAAGAAAGACCAATCCTGCATAGATTCACATTCCTAATGCAGTTTAACACTACAAGGAAAAATGATTGTGTGACATTAGAACAACTACCTCAGTTCCAAATGAACAACACAACAGGAGTCCAAAGCATCTCAGCTAACAGACACGAAAACATTATTATCCCTTAATTTTTAAATATAATTCTACACATCACAGTTATAAAAACACTCTAAATAATCCATAAAATTTATGGTAGGCCAGCATTCTAAATACATGAAACTTGGATAGATTTTTGTTAGTAGTGTAGTGAAAAGATAAGTATCCTGTGATACATTTACAGAGTAATTATTAATTTTTAATCAGAGTAATAATGCATCATTATTTACCTAATGATTGTGAATATAATGCCTTTTTTATAAAATAGTGGTGGTCAAGTTTGGTTAAAAAAATAACAAGACCCATTTGCAAGTAGATGGAAGTGGGCAAATATTGCTTCCACAATTCTGCCATTATTGCTAGAAAATGATTCTATACAAGCATTTATATTTACAATTTTAAATGTACTAGCATGAAAATATTGTAACTTTTTAAATAAAAGCATGCTATTAAAACCATTGACCATTTCTAGAGTTCTGTTAGTAAGACACAGGATCATGATGCTCTCTATTTTTTCCTCTCTGCATTCCAGGGTGATTAGACAAATTCATAGCAGGGCAAGAGGCTCTGAAATTTTACTGGGCAAGGACAGACATAAGCAAAGGAATATCAGAAGTACTGTACGGGAACGTTTTACTTCCACTTCCAGGAGCGACGGGGGTGGTGGGGGCCAGATGAATTGCAGCAAGCCCATCCATGTGGATTCATGGGGGCTTGGGCTTCTGAGAATTGAAGTCCAAGAGCATCTGGAGTGCCAAGGTTCGCCATCATGGGTCTAGACCATTGATGGTCAGAGAGGGGCCATGTGGGGCCCACCTGTTCTGGCCTTATGCTGGTTAGACTCTACCACTGTCCCCACTGTGGGGAAAATTTCAACAAATTGTAGCCCAGTTTTAAATACATAATTGTGTCTCATCTCTTTGTGTGTGGCTGGTGGGGCTGGGTGTGGGGGTGGGATCAATAATCCCCAGAGATTTTTTTGTTAATCTCAGCATCTCTACACTCCTGCAAAGTTCAAGGCAATTTTTAAAAATAGCCTATACAACATGTACATATTGCAAATTTTCTTCTTGTGCCATCTCTGATTCCGAATATTGGTGATCATCATGGCGATCAGCCATGAAGACTGTCCTGAAAATATAATGCAGTGGCCTTTCATCTGCCTTCTGCATTGCAGCATGACCTCTGTCACTTTCTGGTCCTGAACCCTTTTGGCACGTAAAGTCCTCATCAGCCCCAGGCCAGTATTGATGAAGTTGCTGCCCTCCATCAAGATGGATTCAGGTGGGATTTAATCAATTTGAGGACCATCATCCTTCTTTGTGAACTTTGACACCCAAGGTCATTAGTCCTCAAGGTTGTCACGTTAGTTAACTGCTGCCTGACACTCTGAATTGAGTCACTGGCAGTATGATCTACTCTATTACCATAGCAGGATAAACCTGGCCAGACAGACATATTGCAAATGGGGTACTGTAACTTAAAAAGTGGCTTATCTAAAGCCAGCTATTGCATTAATAGCAATCAAATTTTAGCCAGGGGTTTTCTGGATCAGGAAGGCCAGTCTCTAATCCCATTATAATGCACTACATCCAGATATAGTGTCCCTGGCATTTAAATCATCAGCTACTTTGTGGTTGACCCAGATAATACTAGCCCAGGATATAACTCCAGCAATTGGCCTTTGAGTTCATGCCTCCTGGAAAAAAACAACATGGCTCGGACAAGCTATTTTGCTGGCCTATTTTGGCTCTCCCCCACCTGCCTCTTGTCCCCAATCTCCACAGGTATGGATGGTTCAACCATTTACCTGTTTGGGATAATGGGAAAGGGACTGTAATCATACAGAAAGAAAGTACAGTAATCTCAGAGCCCTTGTGGTGTAGTGGTTAATCTGTAGTACTGGAGCCAACACTCTACTCATGATTTGGGCTTGATCCTGACAGGCTCAAAGTTGATTCAGGCTTCCAGCCTTCCAAGTTCTGTAAAATGTGTGTTGGGGGGCAAAATGTTAATTACCTGTACACCACCCAGAGAGTGCTCTAAGAGCTAAGAAGCGGTATATAAGTGTAATTTCTTTTGCTATCTCATCCCCCATGAGATTTCCCTAATTAGATTGAAGCTCTAGAATTCTTGTTGCCTGTTCAATGGGACATGAAAACATGAGAGATATGAAGAACAATTCTGATACCCAGTGTGAGCAGAGTTTTGGTTTTAGTACTACAGCTTAACCACTGCACTGCAAGGGCTCTGGGATGACTTTCCTTCCTGCTCCACATTTTGAAACAGGTAGATCCAAAACAGACTCGACAGTCTTTTGGCTCAATCCATCATTGGCTTTTCTTACATTTCTATGGCATACCTATCATGTAAATAATGTTTGAAGGAAATCTAGGGTAAGGACAATGGCTGTAGAGATTCACAGCTATGGGTCAATTCAAATATGTCATCTCACCATTCTAAGAAAAAGTTGAACTGGCAAGGAAATGTTTTGTATGGCAGAGGTTCCAATGGCCATAACTACTGGAATACATCCAGTCTTACCTAGAGCAAACAATTGAATAAATGAAATTTATGTAACTGTTGATTTATCATTTAGCAATTAATTTGCTAGGTCTAATCCAGTTGCAAGTAGCAACTGAATATAGGGTAAGCCACACAACAGTGGACCTAGAAACCACAAAACCTAGTTCTAAAGTGCAGACAAATAGTTCTGAAATGAAAACACTCTGTATGACCAATCTGATCCTAATAGGCACTTTATTAGTATAGCAGTCTCTAGGTGCAGCCAGTAAATGAGAATTCTAGACCAAATCAATAACTTGCTTCTACTGTCTTAAAAGGCTGATTGGGCTAATTAAATCAGGTCTGGAATCCAACATAAGTCAGGCTTAAGTCAACTGAAATCAGTGGACAAAAGCATCCTGCATTCTGTGCTGGACTATCTTCAGAATTGCCCTCTCTCAGAATTATCATAAATGATGACATATTTCAAAGATTAGCCAGGGCATGCTTTTAAGCTACAAAGCCCATAGCAATACAGTCTCATCAGCATTAAAATCTGCTCCCCCCCAGCCCACTCTTTTCTACTTACGTCTGCAGTCCTTGTGTCACATTCAGTACTTTATTAGAATGATTAAACAATAACACCATTCCTAAATTATGAATCCAGATGTTTATTTAAATGCCATCAGATACATTTGCTAGGAATGGCATAAAAAAAATCAATACCAGCCAGCTGAAGCTGCATTTACACTATGTATCTCCCATAATGGAGTTTAGTATTTGCAGTAATGCTGTCGTTGGAGCAGTAATGAACTATATTTACTCATCTGCTTCATGATAAGCCTCTTAAAACATTAAGTTTATGCCTTATTTAAAGAATGCTAATGTGATGTTTTCCTTATATACTTTGACTTATGTACACTTAATTTTAGTGTTTATGCACTATATATTCTTTTTTGCAATACATCATATTTAACTAGAAATAAATAATTGCTATGAATATGTCTATCCTGGAAAAATCTAACAACTTTTAAAGCTGAACTGAAGTTTATGTAATAAACTTCAGTCAGAGAAAGACAGACAGAAAACAGCCTATTTTACAATAACAATGGAACATTATGGGATGCAAAAGAAACGAATAGACTGTAATGTGTTTGTCAACCATTTGAGTGAGTGGCACAAAACCATCTTGGAGATAGTACAGCTTGAGGGTCAAATAGGATCTGCCAGCAAAGTGGAACTGTAAATCTCTTCATATCTCTTATGATGTTTACAAGAGTTACATTTTGTTCTGAAGTTGAATAAACAAATTTGGTTTATGGCGGCATAATACCAAAGGTCAGATCAGTAGATCTGCAACATCTGAAAACCTTCCTCATCACTCTGGACTTGCCTGTAACATCTGTATTACTTAGCTTCACAATATCAAAAGAATCTAGGAGCATTACTAAATGGCAAACTAAATGTGGGTTGGAAGAGTAATATGATGGCAAAAACTGCTCCTAATATACTTCTTAGTGATATCAACAGTAGCATGGTGATTTAATAAGTCATGGTGCCATTATATTTTGATTTGGTGAAACCTGGTCCTGTTCTGGACACCACAGTAACAGAGGAGAGCAATCTATATCTATAAAACAGAGGTGTGGTCTTGTATGTGCTCGATAGGAACCCACACCCCTGGACCAATCTCGCTGAAAATTGGCACACCCCTACCTTGAGCTTGTGAGATCAGCACTGGGTGGGTCTTGAAACCCATTTGGGGGTTTATGCCCCCCAAATTTGGATGCAAAGGGGGCACACACACCCCAACAGGAGAAAAAGTGACAAAAACCAGTACTGCGCATGCGCACAAAACAGTGGTAGTGCGCAAGCGCACCACAGCCTCCTTTTTCCCTATTCAATCATGAAAGCTCTTTGTTTCTATTAACGTTCACAGAGGGATCCTGCCGTTGAGCCTGCGCATGAGGTGAGGCTTTTTAACCAACTCCTCCTCCCACCCACCAGCCATGCATCGCTGGTGCCACACAAAACAGTCTCAAGACTTCAGAGGCTAGAAGGAAGAGATACATTGCCACCATTTCTAACCATCACGCCCCTCCCCCTCTTGTGTAACATGGAACATGAGAGAAAGAGAAAAACTCTGGCCTCCATGACGAATTTCATGGAAGAAAACAAAGGCCCGCCCGCCCAACAAAGCAACAATGGATAGATTTCTTTTGATAGACAGTAAGTTTAGAAATACTGTACCATTAGGATAGAAAAGTAACTTCCTTGAGAGATCTTTTCAGACTGAAAGGACTGTAAGCTGTTTTTTTAAAAAAGTTTTTTGTTTTCATCAGCATCATTTCTATACCAGAAAGATCTTAAACATATCCTTGCTTCCTCTATCTCCCATCAGCATACTAAACTGGCAAAGGGAATATAAAATGGTATATTCAAATTCTGACTGTGCTCAGTACCACAGATTTGCAATGATTGGAGTATGCATTTATAAAACTCATACACAATCTAGCTTACTTTTATAGATCCAGTATACCCCTAAATGGATTCTTTATATTGCTGACTCTATTCTATTGCTGAGTGTCAGGCAGCAGTTAACTAACCTGACAACCCTAAGGACAGACGGCTTGGATGCTGAAGTCCACAGGGGAGGGTGATGGTCCCCAAATGGATTAAATCTGACTTGAATTCATTTTGATGGAGGGCAGCAATAAGAAATCAGAACTATACTTCCTTTAAAGAAAAAACAAACCCGAGCAAGGCCGGGTAATCAGCTAGTTAAAATATAAAGGGTATGGAACCCAATCTCTAACAGTAATGATCGAGGGAGTTGGACAAGTTTAGAAGAGAAGGATGAGAGTAAAATGATAGCCATCTTCAAAAATTTAAAGAGCTATCATCACATGGAAACTGTTTTCTGTCAGGATATGAACCAATGGCTTCAAAGATGGAAAGTTCAACTATAGGATTTTTTTCAGTTTAGACTTTATCTGGAATCCAAAACAAAGAGGTGGTAACTATTGATTTCCAAACTAATCCAAAGCAAAGCAAGGATGCTTGAAAGGGCGCTTACTCAAATCAGAACTCTCTGGAATGCTAAATATTGCTTAGCCACTTCAGTTAAAAATGTGTGTTTTTAAACTCAATTGGCACCAATTGGGAAAATTTACTTTAACCAGGAAAGACAAAGGAGATGGATAGTTCAGGCAATCCAGTCTATCATTCCCATTTACAACCCAGATTGAAACAACCAACTTGAACTAATAGCCATGGAATACAAAGTTTCAGGGACCAAAACAAATATTAATGATGCTAGTATCTCAGCACTGTTATATCTACGGCAAGATATTATGCTTATGACAGAATTGCCTTTCCATGCAAATATTAAATGTAGGAGTCTGGTTCTTGATAAATCTCCTACTTTACTATCAATTGTTTCATCAACTCAACCTATATTTTATACACAATAGATATAACTAGAATGGAGCCCCCCCCCCTAATATTCAAGGGCTGCTGGAAGGGCATTAACCCTCCCACTGTTAATTAGTGCTCCCTAGGCAGAAGAAAACACAACACAAAACCAATGTCATTGCCATGGGCTGAGATGCAGATGTTTCACAATCCTCCTCCATCTTCTCCCCATATATCTCAAGCTCACATGACTTAAACTTAAACCCTAGGCATAGAAGTTGCTACTTATGGCTCTGGGGGCACATCATAAATGGAAAATCCTACACCATCATCAGAAAGGAAATCCTTGTCTACTACTTTTTCAAATTTGAAACTTTTCTCTATTCCCATATTCTGTCCCTACAGTACACTATTCTCTTGTCCAGAGCATCAGGACAACAAAAGATGGCACACCTATTATATTTAGAGCAATCCACAAACTATACAGTTAAAAGTTTTACTGTAATCAATCTATAAAACACAAACTGATTACACTCCAATACCCAATGTGCCTGTATATTTACAATATGGTCTCCGATGGCAATCCCTTTTCTTAATTCAGTTTAAGAATACAAGTATGTCATTTCTTACTCCATCGACAGCAAGTGACTTTGTTGTAAAATCTTGACTATTTCTTTGTATGAATGAAAAATTAATGCAATACCAAGATGGCTAATAGCCATGTTAATATGGAAGGGTTGCCCACAGTGTGCAAATGAGATTACAGGAGATACCTGCCTTATTAGAACATACTTTTATGGAACTGCTGTACCCTGTCTTATAATGTGAATGAATGCATAGAAAATGTTATAACATAATCAAATGAGAAATTTAGTCAAGGCACATAAAGCTGCTTCTAGCCAATTCAGTCACACAGTTGCTTATGCCTTAATGGAAGTAGAGAGTGGCTCAGATTTTTTCCTAGAAGCAGCCAGCACTTCCAATGGCTTCAAGGGTGATTTGCATCCTTCAGTAGTACATGGAAATGTCCATATAATCTGTAATATTATTCCATACGTGCCTCACATGAGAATACTGTTAAATGTTAAATCTTAAGGGGACAATAATAAACTGCATTGCTTTTGGGTCTGTACTGCATCTCCTAGGTGTGTTGCCATCATTCATTACCATCTTAGGCCAGGTAGATTGTCCCCAGTGTAGCAGTTGCATTTGATATGATACACATGTAATGTTTAGTCACAGCCCAGGGGTAAACAACCAAGCAACAATAATTATCCTACAATATATAGGTCACAGTTCTTGTAATACCTACAGTGTACTATTCTATTTTCCAAAAATCATATTCCTTCAAATACAGTTTTTCATTTTCACTTTCCATTACAGAATTCTGTGTTACAACTTTAGCTACTCCTCAGTAATAATACAACACTTTTTATTGCAGGAAATGTAACTAACCTAGCTGTACAAATGCCTTGTCATGAAAATTTATATTAGAAAGCCATATTTTTAAAATAAAAAAAACCTAGAAATCAAGAGATTTTACTTTAAAGTACATTTAAAGTGTATTGGGTTTAAGAAATGCAAATTTAGAAATAAAAAAACCTATAAAGATACAGAAAAAAAACCTTGAGATAAACTTGCATTTCCTGTACTGTGTACCAATCTGAACCAAAATCTGCTAAATATTTTGAAATGTTTGTTTTCTGCAAACTACTGCATTTCACTTCTGAATACATTGGCTTCTACTGTATGTGGTACTACTTGTATTAATGGGTTAAAATGTTGCACATAAAAGGTACCTTGTTTATTGCATAGTTACATATAATGCATTAAGATTTTTATTTGCACCTGAATGACAGGCTGCAATTGTAAACAGTATCTGGGACTTTGCCTCACTGAAGTGAGTGAAACTAGTTTCTCAGTAAACATACATTGCAGGCACACCCACCCAAATAAAGACTCAGACACCGGTATTGGATTAAAGGCATTGGGCCACTTTTATTGAATAATGCCCTAGTCCGAATTATCACTTTCAATTGGTGTATCATCCAATTGTAATTCTTTAAGGCAAGCAGGCCACAGTAGCACTGGTAAGGTTCCACCCAAATTGCCAATGGCAATTGGCTATTATGTATCAATTTGTATCAATTTGTTTGTTGTCACAAACAAATTGTTGACCGAAGTCAATATACTATCTATTGACCCCACCCTCTGACGTGTATCCATTAAAATATCAAGGTGATGCGGACTGTGAAGCTCCTAGCATCGCCCTGTTCATGATTTGCCCTTGACCGGCCAAGCCTGTTTCCCCTGTACCTATCTACGTGTTGGCCAATCAATTGCCAACCTGCCGGATACCTAAGGGTCATAAATTTTACCTTACCAGTGCTACCTGCCAAAAGTGACCAAAGTCAACTTACCCCATATCTCAAACACTAGCGACAGTGTGGGATGGGCGAAAAAGCCAAGAACCAAAGTGCCAATTGTAGGTTCAAGCAAAAATTCCCACCCGGCCCCAAAGCGACCAGAATAAGTCACACTGTCCACTAGGGAGGGGGTGGAGGGAAAAACTTCTCCGCTCCGTCGCTGTTCTAAAATGGAGGAGGGGCCGCCTTGTGGCCACCCCTTTTATAAGGGGTTAGCCACGCCCCCTAACTACCCGGATGTCTGAGTCCATGGTGGGGCCCCCCGCAAAGAGCGTGGCGGCAATTTTGGCACCGCGCTTGCCTTGCAGGCGCACCCACCCAAATAAAGACTCAGACACCGGTATTGGATTAAAGGCATTGGGCCACTTTTATTGAATAATGTCCTAGTCTGAATTATAACTTTCAATTGGTGTATCATCCAATTGTAATTCTTTAAGGCAAGCAGGCCACAATAGCACTGGTAAGGTTCCACCCAAATTGCCAATGGCAATTGGCTATTATGTATCAATTTGTATCAATTTGTTTGTTGTCACAAACAAATTGTTGACCGAAGTCAATATACTATCTATTGACCCCACCCTCTGACGTGTATCCATTAAAATATCAAGGTGATGCAGGCTGTGAAGCTCCTAGCATCACCCCGTTCATGGTTCGCCCTTGACCAGCCAAGCCTGTTTCCCCTGTACCTATCTATGTGTTGGCCAATCAATTGCGAACCTGCCGGATACCTATGGGTCATAAATTTTACCTTACCAGTGCTACCCGCCTCATGGGGAGGCGTCCATGATAACTCACCGCCCCCCCCTGACCGACAACTCAGTCACCAGGCCCGCTTGCACGTCCTCCAGAAAGAGGTCCATACCTCTTGTTGACAAGTGAACCCCATCTCCAGAATACAGGCTAAAATCCTGTAACCCTATTCCCGGGTGACGAATGGCTGTACCGAAGCCATTCTCCGTAAGGAACCGGGCAACAGCCCTATTCACTGACCGCTGGGCACGGTCCAGACCACGGAGGTCAATGCCTCCCCTATAACAGTGTCTCGGCACGATGTCTGACCATAGCAACCGTGTGCATGGCCATAAATGGTGAAGGAATGCCAGGTCACTGCACACCGACATCTTTAAGGCAAGGCCAGTGATCTGTGTGAGATCATTGCCGCCGAGGTGCAGAATTAAAACATCTGGCGGTCTGGCATCCCTGATGGACATCAGGAATGGCAACAGTTCCCGCCACCTCATGCTGTGCACACCATACCACTGCATATGCGCGGATACACGTAGACCGAGATGGGGTCTCCACTCCGACAAAGCAGCGTACTGTGCCGCCCAGTGCATATAACTGTGGCCCACCAGCCACACTGCCACCGGTGTGCGGAAACACACAGGATCTGTAAAAGAAGGAGAGAGAATTGAGGGCATAACTAGGCACTCATGCAGTGAGGGGATGGACATACAAAGAAAAGCGCACAGATCCCCACCTGGCCATCCGACGTATATCAGCCTCCGAGTACCCAAATGCAGCCGCAGTTGGTACCTAAACGAATGGGTACCACAACGAGCCCCAGGGATGCCCGCACTGTGAAGTGCCGTCCCAGTAACCCTCCAGAATTGGAATTTGGTAAGGGGAGACCATCCTGGTGGCAGAACAACAGGCCAGGACGTGAACCACGCACTGCCAAAAACACATGTAGGGCACCAACCGGACAGATGTCAGCAAACGTGCATCGTAGAAGCGTCACACTACTACCCTTCCCGTGCTGATTGGCCTTTGAGGAAAGAATCCTCAACTGAGCCCACTCCTGGTTGAGAGATACATCTTCCAGTTTCAGTGCCCTACGAGACATGTCCCCCTTTGAAAGTGGGACCAGCTCGCTGATTCTCAGAGCGCCAAAGAAAGCTACGGTGGTAGCTGCATGAAAAAGAGACTCCTCATACCTCTCATAACACAGGCCATGCCAGCCTCGAGCAAGGTGTGTCAGAAGACACGGTGAAACAGGCTGATGTGTGTCCGGGCGACGGCCGTTTTCACGTGTCCACCCTTCCAACACATGGCATATACGGAAGTCACCCATGCAATCAGTAAAGCCCCGTGCCTTAGCCATGAATGCCAAGGCCGAAAGCCTGGTGGCAATGGTGCGTGGGGCCAAACCTTGAGCATGAAGGTGCACCATGTACTGCAAAACATGGTCAACCGGAATCGGCCACATGTCAGGCAGCTGCCTCTCCCTACAAAAAAGCCCTAAACTGAAGTAGCATGTGCTGATACACCTTACGCGTGCGAGGTACCAAAGACATGCCAATCGCCCGGTTCACTTCTCCTCGCCAAAGGTCCACATCTCAGCCGGAAGTGGAGAGGGAAGTTCCTCTGTATCTGGAGCCAAGGCATGGAACCGGGAGATCTGCAGGCAGGATAAAGCATCAGCAATATCATTGTCAATGCCTGGCACATGTCTGGCCCTAAAGAGCACATTAAGGCGCAAGGACCTAAGAACAAATTGTCGAACCAAGGCCATGACTCTGGGAGACTTAGATGTTTAGGCGTTAACAATATGCACTACGGCAGCATTGTCACACCAAAAGTGAACTACGGAATTAGCCCACATGTCCCCCCAGAGCATAAGTGCACCTAAAATCGGAAAAAACTCAAGGAATGTAAGATCGTGTAAGCGATCCGTGCCTTGCCATTCCTGAGGCCATTTAACGTAGGCCCACCTACCCTCAAAATAAATCCCATACCCAAGGGAACCTGAGGCATCTGACTGGACCTGGAACTGAGGGCTGACCATACGCTCCACCCTCCAAAAGGAGACACCATTAAAGCCCTGTAAGAACATGAGCCAAACCGACAGGTCAGCCCGCAAACCCCTAGTCAGCCGGATCCTGTGGTGCTTTTTTGAAAGACCCACCATAGCATCACAAAGACGCCTAGCGAAGGCCCTACCTGGTGTTACCACCCTGCAGGCAAAGTTCAGGTGGCTGTGGAGCACCTGCAACTCCCGGAAAGACACCTTGCGTTTGTCAAGCATTGCCAAAATCGCATCTGAGATCCGAGTCACCTTTTCCATGGGTAACCTGGATGTCTGGGCAATGGTGTCAATGTCTATACCAAGAAAGGTAAGGGTGGTGGCTGGGCCCTCTGTCTTTTCTGGTGCCAGAGGAACACCAAGTTCCTCCATGAGCCCCTGAAATATGGTAAGCAGGCATCCACACGTGCCCGAGTTGTGTCCACCCCCGAACAAAAAATCGTCGAGGTAGTGTGCCACGGACCGGGATCCCGACCTCCGAATGAAAGCCCAATTAAGAAAGGTGCTAAAACGTTCGAAGACCGAGCACGAAATGGAGCAGCCAAAAGGCATGGCCTTGTCCACATAAAACTTGCCCCGAAAACAAAAACCTAAAAGCTCAAAGTCATCAGGGTGCACCGGCAACAATCGGAATGCCGATTTGATGTCGCACTTTGCCAGTAGCGCCCCGCGACCGCATGAGTGTACCATCTGCAAGGCCTGGTCAAAGGACGTATACCAGACCGAGCAAAGGTCATCTGGTATAGCGTTATTGACCGAGGAACCCACAGGGTAAGAAAGGTGGTGAATCAGACGAAATTCACCTGAGGACTTTTTAGGCACTAAGCCCAGAGGGGATACTTTTAAATTTGGGTATTGGGGCGTATCAAATGGTCCAGCAACCCTACCCTCTCTAACCTCTTTGGCTATCTTCTCCGCAGCAACGTCCTCATTATCCCTAAGAGACAGCAAATTCGGGGCGTCCTGAGGCGCGCGAACACCCCTGAATGGGATGCGGAAGCCAAAAGTAAAACCCTCTAGCAGATAGATCGCATCATCCTGTCTAGGATATATGCACAGCCACCGTTCAAGCATGCTAAGATTAATTGGGGAGGGGGCCTTTTGAATGGGTAGTGGAGTCAGAGGGAGCTCTGGCCGACCCCTGGTATCCCTTTCCCCTACCCCGGGACCCACCGGCCCACGGGCACGCGGAGGCAGCATGAGAGCCGGAACAGGAAGGGTACTCATGCCTAAATTTACATTGGCGCCTGTTGCACACTCCATTGGTGGAGTAGCTCCAACACTGCAGGCGGGCTGGAACCCCCTGCCCCGCCGGCTGGTGGGGAACCTGTGTAGTGGCAGACCGCTGTATGGCATGGCCGCAGTGGTACCGGTCACCTGGCGCCGGCCGTGTAGGGGTCATATACATGAGCCACAGTTGCTGGCAGGGCTCGTCCCACCGCATCTCTGGGTGAAGGGCCAACCATGATGGGCCAGGGAAATCAACGATGGCCCGGTAAATATTGTCCAGATACTGGACCATCGGAATGGCCAAACAAGGACGAGCCCTAAGATATACTGCCATGTATATTAAATGGGCCGGTAACCAGTTGGCCCACGTACGAGGGGGCTTACGACGATGGGACAATTCCTTGTCCCTGTCATCCTGCCCCTCCTTCTCCTCCTTAGTAGGTTCACGGTTAAGGAGGGTGAAAATATCAACATATTCCCCCACCATATCTTTTCCCTGGTGGCCTGGGATAAATGGTCACCCAGGGGCAGGGAATAGCCGGCCGTCGGCATGGCCGTAGTCGGCACAGAATGAAGTGGGGGAACATATAATGGGCCCAGTCGCCCCCCAAGAAATTGAGCTGGAACTGATGGGGCTGTGATATCTGGCAAAACCTGAGAATAGTTGGGAGCCCAGGAGGTCAGAGGGTATTGCACAGTGAACTGGCCACCTGCAGCAGACTGGTGAGTCCAGGGCCACTGCACCCCACCAGTAGCATGTGTCAGTGTCGCCGATGTGCTGACTCGACCAGCATACTCACTTGTTGCACCTCCCTGGGCCGCCCCCACTGGGGGTTCCAGCCCCTGGCGGGCGTCGGAGCTCACAATGGAAATCAAGCTCTGAGCCGCTGGACGTCCAGGCCAAGTAGGGATGCCCTGCTGCGGTGGCCGGACAGGGAGCTGCGGAGCGCCAGCATGCGTTGGCTTGATGGCCTCCAGCAGCTCAACCTGGCTGATGGCCCTCTGAGAGGCCAGAATAGGCATATGGGCCATGGCCGAAGAATGGCCAAACCCATAATCCAGTGGTAGTGGGGCGATCCCCATGGATGCCTCGAGGGCCGCTATGCGGGCAAGCAATACATCAACTGTATCCGACCCACCAGGATAAGGTGGGCTGGGTGGCCCACCGGGCAATTGTTGACTAGGCAGAGGGGGAAGGCCATGCAGCAGTCCCTGGCTGCAATATGGCCAGGCCAAATAATCTGGCCCATGGGGTGCTGGTGCGATGACGGGGCGCGATCCCGTGTCATGCCCAATTGGGCCACCATGCCCCAAGCCAGGTAAAGAGTCAATGGGGGCGGAAACCCCCGGGGAGCAGGCCCGCACAGCCCCCGCTCAAGCCCTACGACTGGGTGGAGGGGCAGGGGCCTGGTCACCAACATTGGTGGCAGTGGTCAAAGGAACCCTGCTGCTCCCCCTTGGCACTCTCGCATGAACCCTCTGGCCCGATGGTAGCCCAAGAGAGGTGGTCGAGGGGGTAGGGTGAGCCGTTCCCCCTGCATGTGGCCGCGGGGCCACGGGAGTCTTCCGTTTGGGTGCCATGGCCACCCAAACCTATAAGCACTGATCAGAGGAGAGATATCCCCGATCAAGGTCTGAATGAGGGAAGCCTACAGCACCCAGTATTCCCAGGCGATTCAGCAAAGTCAAAATAGCAGCGTCGGAGCGAACTTCTCCGCTCCATCGCTGTTCTAAAAATGCGGAGGGGCCGCCTCGTGGCCACCTCTTTTATAAGGGGTTAGCCACGCCCCCAACTACCCAGATGTCTGAGTCTGGGGTGGGGGGCCCCCTCAAAGAGCGCGGCAGCCATTTTGGCGCCGTGCTTGCCATGGATCACACTATCATTTTGTAGAAGGTATTTCATGATCATGTGAGATAACCTGAAAAATACAAGATCCTATCGTACATGTCTGAAGAAAATAGGACAGTTTGTTCCCTTGGTCAATGATAGCTATACACTGTATTTGTTTTTCAAGAGCATGGTATAATTCCCAGTTAGTATTATTGAATTCTTCCTACCGACAGATTTACATATGATAGAAAGAATCTATTTTCCTCACATCTAATGCGTAAATGGGGTATCCCAGCTTTCTAGTAGAAATAAAATTTTAGGAAAAAGCACCCAGAATGAATGCAATAAACCAGAAAGTAGTGCGTCTTTATTTCCCTATAAATAGATGGTTTAAATCATGGCCATAGCTATCAATCTGCATATGCGACATTCCTACAGACCTCTTTGATTATTTAAATGAAACTGAGCAGTCCCTGAAATATTTTTGGTACTTAGTGTTTGGATACAACGATTTGGGATTAAAATTTAAGAAATCTAAGTGGCGATTTAGGAATGAAAAATAATTCCAATTATTGTAAACATTCAATCAGATTTTTGCAAAGGAAGTTCAATTGATTGATCTTGGAACAAATGCAATATTTGCTAAATAAATGGTTTCTAAATGAGGATTCTCATGTATATTCCTGCATGATTATGACCCTAAGCTATCATCATCATCATCATCATCAGCAGCAGCAGCAGCATCACCACTACCACCATTTTATTTTTCAGAAGGTTACAGTCTATAAAAAGAAATGCCAAATAAACTGTGAGTCATTAATACTTTTTTGTTGTTTTTGCTGCAATATAGTAACACCTATTTCCCCCTAGAAACAAGAACCATAGACCAATCATTAATAATAATAATAATAATAATAATAATAATAATAATAATAATAATAATAATAATAATAATATAGCACAGGGGTGGCCACCTTTTTAATGTTGTGGGCCTGGCCATTCCCCCTGGACAGCATTGTGGGCTGGACCACACACCCTGGAAGCAGGCACATTTACAGCTGACATAAATGCACCCACTTCCACATTTATGCCATCTATGGGTGTGTTTGCTCATGTGTGGGTGTTTTACAATGATGTAAATGCACCTGCTTCCACTTCTGGGTGCAGCTGAGGCTGCAACGGGCCAGATGGGATGGTGTTGGGGGCGGGGCCAGCCCACAGGCCGTAGGTTGGGAACCCCTGGTATAGAGTCATAAACCAGAGCTTTATCTGCACTTGGAATCTTTACCTATAAAAAGATGGTTGGTCCGTGCATGTCCAGCATATGTGGCCACACCCAGCCCAACCATCCTGTACCGAGCCGGCCACACTTACCTTAAGACCCTGCAATCATCGCCGCAATGGTCCACCAGCCAAGAACAAACCAGAACAAAAAACAAAACTACAAGGCCCAGCGTTCTCCATACCGTGCCATCCCTCAGCCAATCAGGCTGAAGGGCGTGAGCATGTAGAACGCTGGGAAGCCGGGTGTTAAAAAAAACAGCTGATGTGCGATCACATTGCATGGGGCCCCCGCCAACCCAGGGAAGTGAAGCAGTTACCTCCAGGAGATGAAGGCGGAACAGCACTCCATTCCGCCTTTGACTCACAGAGGGAAGCTATCGCTTCCATCAATGGGGGGGGGGGGAAGCAAAATTGGAATTTCACCCCCCACACACACACACAACCGAGGAAAGCAAGCAACTTCCTTCCATGAGGCAAAGAAGGCAAAACTGTGCTCCGCCTTCTTCACCTCATGGAGGGAAGCTACTGCTTCCATCGGTTAGGGAGGGATTTCACCCCCCCAACAGAGGAAAGCAATCAACTTCCCTCCGTAAGGTGAAGGAGAAACTGCATTCCACCTTCTTCACCTCACGGAGGGAAGCTACCGCTTCTATCAGTTGGGGGGGGGGAGTTTTCCACACACACCTCAACTGAGGAAAGCGAGCCACTTCCCTCTGTGTGGCAAAGAAGGTGGAAGCACCGGCCTCGCCGCAGTTTTGGCAGGGTTGCCGGGGAGGAGGGGGAGCCCCTCTTCTCACTGCAGCCCTAGGAACAAAGGCCAGTGTGTGTGTGTGTGTGTGTGTGTGTGTGTGTGTGTGTGTGTGTGTGTGTGTGTGTGTGTGTGCGTATGTGTGTGTGTGTGTACGCGCGCGCATGTGTGTGCGTGTGTGTGTGTGCATGCGTGCGTGTGTGCATGCGCACCCCCCAACCACCAACACACAAAATACACCTGCCCGGCAGGGCTGGACAAAAAATACTAAGAAGCTATCTCTTTGTATCAACACGTGTTTCTATAGGAGCCTTCGGGGTTTTTTGTTAGAACTTTTAATGTTGTCATCCCTATGAATTTATTTTCTGAATGCTCTTTTACATGTTAAGAGATCAACAATCCAGGCAGGGACAGTATGTGTTCTCCCCTGGCTCACTGTGTTACCCAAATCTGATTGAAGGACAAGAGACTCAAATCCAGCTTGTCCAGCTGTGGCATTATAATGACACCATTAGATTTTGCTCCCTAATCAAAGCCCCTAAAAGCATGCATAGCTTTGGGCTTAGTATCTGCAACAAGGTTAACTGAAATCTGCAGCAAGGATAACCACTTTAGCAGATTGTATCACCAGAAAATATTTAAACACTATTTAAAGGGATTTTAAATAAGCAGATTTTATTTAGCACTGCATTAATGTTAGAGAAAACGATACAACATAGATGCCACAAATAAGCACATTGCTACTGTAAAACCCCTCCCCGGAATGTCACATCCAGAAAATGCACTGAATTTCTTCTGCTTAGCTACTGAAATACCAGTGTGCCAAACTCGGCTAGTCCTATCTGCCCTTTTGTTGGTGGTATGCTGAATTTGCTTCCTGCATATACAGAATTAATGATACCAAGCACTGATCAATGGCAGTGTCACTATTCTCAAATGGACTACGTGTTCTTCAATTTGGATTGTTAATTTCAGGGTAATTTAATTATTCCATAACATACCATTGTAAAGATATAGTGTCAGTGCTGATTATTATTATTTTTACCACAGTGCCTGCAATCTTGTTATTTAGCATAGCACATCATACTAAAGTAAACATATTTAATTTAATTTAAATGGGTTTACTCTAATTGCAATTCACTATGCTTAAGCAAGTCACAACTAGAGTATACCCATTTGAATCAATGGAATTTACAGAAAAGTTATTTCACCAAATCCACGTTGATTACTGTCATGTGATTTAATATACTGAGCAACAGGATTTTGGCCAATAAGTGTAATGCATAAGAAGAGTGGAATGGATGAAGCATTAAGGTTTTAGTGTGAAAAATTAAATATGAACCACTATTGCCAAAGCTAACTTAGACAGCCTAGTAGGCAACAAGGTAGACCATTAGAAGGCCTAATCTTAACCATAGCTCATAGCAAATACAGCTACTAAAAGGAAGTAGCTAAATAAGAAAAGGGTTTCCTTTTGATCTGTAACAATTACTATTGATAATGTATTTATTAATAAAATTACAAGCAGTTCTACATCCAAATTTCTACAAGTAGAGGTAAGGGACAGTGTATGTAGATATGCACAAAGATTGATGGTGATCTTGAGGGGGGGAAAGAATATAAATGACACTACAAGAATATAGAAAAACCTGGAGTAGGATATTAATTGCACCTATACATTTGATAAATATTTATTTTTTTGCTGAAGAAAAATGCATACTAGTTTAAACTGTCATTATGTGAACCTATATCCTATTTTTCATATTATTAGCCATACATAATGTGGTAGTTTATATTCAAGAATAAAACTAAAATGTATATACCTCATGTATTTATCCAGAAATACACCAAGGTTACTATGGTTACTGAAAATCCATTACCTTTGAATACAGAATGAAAAAGTTTGACTTAAAGTGTGCACTATTTATTATAGCATACATCAACAGCCTTCAAGGGGTTCTCTAACTGGGCTCATTCTTCAGTGTCAAAAGTGACCCACTACACTAGTATCTTGTGGGATGTGCATGGCAAGAAATTTTAACTGAACGCATTGCAAGATGTTGTTCAGTCGCACAGTTGAGTCTGATCCTTTGCAACCCCATGGGCCACAGCACGCTATGCACGCCAGGCTCCTCTGTCATTGCAAGATACGCTGCACCGAGTCAAAAACACCAGCAACAACACACCGTCAGGTACTTTGTATCAGTAGAAAATGAGCTACATCTTGTTCCACAAACCTGGTAAATCCAGATTGTGGATAATATCAGATGATACCCCAGGATTTTAAATCAGTGCAACTCATTTCTCTATTTTTGCCTATAGCTATGTGTGGAAACTGGTTGGATATAACAATATGTGAATTAGAAAATATTTCCACTCCTGAGTACTTAGTGATTTAGATCAACTAACAGGATCCAGGAGGATGCAGTTTGAGCAGGGGCTCAAGTGCTTCTCTGCTTAACCCATACCTGTCAAGTTTTGGATTTGGAAATAAAGGAAATTTCCCGGCAAATAAGGAATACTTGACAGCTATGCTGATCCTGTGCTGCCCTCCAATGGCAGCAATAGGGCATTGCAGTCTAATTAACAAGGGATGACGGCGGGAAAGAGGGTAACATAAGGGGTTTTCCCGGCCAATAAGGGATACTTGACAGCTATGGCTTAACCTAGAAGGCCTAATCCCTGGGTGGTGATCTGATGTAGTAGTAAGGCCATGAAAAAGTGAATATCCAATATTGCCATCAGGCTAGCTTGTGGTCAAGGGCCTCCATTTTGCTTAGGACATTATGTAACATGGATCCATGAATCATTATCCAGACAATTACTTACCTATGTTATTCTCCAAAACATGGAGAAAATTCTGTATGATGACTTCCAGAACCTTTCAATATGTGAGAATAGTAGTCCACAAAATTAATGTTTTTAAGCTCTGTGGTAGAAATTATCTACACTGGCTAGATTTTTTAATGTTTAGTCAACTTAATCATATCACCTCCATTTTTCTAAGGATACCATCCAACTTTGTTTTAAGAACCTGTTTCTCATTGTACAGATGTGTTTAGTTTCCATTGTAGATGTTTGTCAGTTAAGAGTAAAGGTAAAGGTAAAGGTTTCCCTTGCTCGAAAGCCAGTCGTATCCGACTCTAGGGTTCAGTGCTCATCTCTGTTTCAAAGCTGAAGAGCCAGTGCTGTCTGCTTCTGCAGACATTTCCGTGGTCGTGTGGCAGCCATGACTAGACACCAGAGCACATGGAATGCTGTTACCTTCCCACCGAAGTGGTCCCTATTTATCTACTTGCAATTTCTTGCTTTCGAACTGGTAGGTTGGCAGGAGCTGGGAAAAAGATGGGAGCTCATTCCATCCTGCAGTACTCGAAAATCGAACTGCTGACCTTCTGCCTCCCAGTCAACGTCTTAGCCACTTGAGCCACTGCAGTACCCCAGTGAAGAGTAAGAGCCCTTAAAACCTGACTCATCATCTTGTTTGCTCATGTTACTAACCACTTTTCATATTTTCTATAACAGCTTTAGAGGGATTTCCTAATTTCTGTCTGCATAATCTGTAGACAATGACATGCCACCACGTCTGTCCCTAATCTTGTTAGCCTGCAATTCAAAATACATTCACCATAAAGTAGTACTCACCAAACAGAATGCTGCTTAATTGCTCAAAACATGATTTTGAGTAAACATTATGAAGAACCTTCTGACAGGAAAAGCTATCTGAGTGTGGACTACCTTGAAAAATGGTAGGCAGTCTTTCATATGGTTTTTTAAAGAGTGGTTGAATGGTTGAATGCTTAGCTATATATTTCCTGCTTAGGCATAGTAGAAATGTATTTTTATTTTCACCAACAATTGAGAATTCAAGAATAATGTCAGCTTTCTTGTTCACTGGCAGCACCTCAACCTACATAGTATTGTGTGAAATGGACTGGCCCATTTACCAGAAGGAGCTTTGGCCATTCCATGTTTTTGTACAATAAACAAATTTGTCTATTCAATTTGCATGCATAGAAGTGAAGCCCACTATGCTCAATGGCACTTTTACATACAAACATAGAACCACTGTTAAAACTAGAAATAGTAGATTTTGAAGACCTCTTCTGGTGTAAACCCCCATAAGTCCGGGAGCCGGAGTTATCCGACCATACTTGAAATCTAGGGCAGACCATCAGGTCTGATCTCCAGGAAGAGACCCCGCCAAACCCAGGAGTAATTTGAGCCAGACCGGACAAAATTAAGGTGGCCATGAATTAAATGCAGCTCACGAGGGCACACTTTATGTTTGGCAATCAATGCCAAACTCGCCGCGGAGATCCAAGCCACCGTATTCATGGTTAACCCGGATGCCCGCGCGACAGAGACAATTCAGAAATGTGAGCTTAGGAGCTGGCTAAGATGGCCGCTGTGTAACATCTAGTTTTGGACGCTCGCGCTCAACAAAGTGGTAAACAATGGGAAGGAGCAGAACAGAAAAAATTTAAAGTGGCAAAGCCTAAAGATAAGATCCTTGCCTGTCTCCGTGGAAAGTTTGGTGAGCTTTTGGGGCTGGCTGATCGAAGTTCGAGAGATTCTCTGGCGGTGGAAGCTACGGCGGCAGTCGCGGCTTTTCTGCTGGAGCTAAGGAACGGGATCAGCAAGACTGTGGAGAAGGCGTTTGGAATCGGCTTTGAAAGGGGCAAGAGGAGCCTGAGTGTGAAGTAATTTGCATGTAAGTGCCTGTGGGGAGCTACATTCTCAGTGCAAGCTATAAAACCAGTTGGGATCTTTTTTTTTTTTTTTTAAAAGAAAAAAAAAAAGAGAGCTGAGTCTTTGAAATGGAAAAGGTGGAGGCTTGAAATGGTGACGGTCAGGGAAAACGAAAGTGACTGTGCGAGGGTTGTGATTTTTTTCTATACTCCAGAGGACCGCGCCACGTTTTGATATCAACAAAGGTGGATTAATTTTTGTTTTTTCTCTCTCTCTCTTATCTCTGGGCTGGAATATTGGAGAAACTGTGGGAGTTTCTTTTTTTCTTTTGCTTAAGCTGTCTGCTCCTTGCAGGAAGAGGGGGAAGAGGGGGGGCCTTTTCTCACTTAAAAGTTAAGGCACTCGCTGGAGAATGATGCTTTAAATACCCATCTCAAAGGAAGGAATGTGTGGCTTTGATTGCTGGTTTCTTTACTGTGTGGATTGAGGAATATCTTGCTCATCACCCCAACCCCTCAGAAGCTGGATTTTTCTTTTCCTCCTGAGCCCCCCCCCCCTCAACAACTGGGCTAACTGTTTCTCTGAAGCCTGTTTTTTTTCTGTGGCTGGAAGACGTTTGTTTGGACCGCTGGCTTTGGGGGAAACGATCTGTTGTGGTCAATAATTTTTTTTTTTATTTTTAATTTGCCTGCTTGGAGAGTTGTTTCCTTTAGTTTCATCGTTGTGGATTACAGTATTTTGGTACCTTCTGCTGACATAAGAACTTTCCTGCTGTAACTGTGGAACCAATGACTGCAGAGTTGTAAGCCTTACTATATTGACAAACTGTTACAGCGATCTGCAACATTGGGTTTGAAATACAGTGGATTATTATGGAAAAAGTTACAAGAGGAAAAGCGAAGGAGGAAGAACAAGTTGTAAAGTCTAAGACGACTGGAAAAACAACAGTGGGTGAATCTGCTCAACCATCATCTATGTCTACAGTGCCAATGGACCAGACGCAAATTATGGTGGAAATGGGTAAATTGATGCAAAAATTCGAGAAAAGTGAGGCTTCAAGGGTGAAAGATAGAAATGAAATAATTAAAGGGCAAGAAAAGATGATGTCAACATTGAATGATTATACAAAAAAAATGGATTTAAATTTGAATAAATTTGCGGGAATGCTGAAAGTGGTTCAAATTGAGGTGGATACTGTAAAGAGGGAAGTAAAAGGGACCCAGGAGGTGGTGCGGGACAGTAAGCTAAAAATGCTGGAACAAGAAATGAGGATTGATGTTGTGGAAGATTTGATGAGAAAGCAGAATATTCTGATCCGTCAGGTACCGGAACGGACTCCGGATTTGTTAAGAGAGAGGGTGGTTCAGTGGTTAAATGGTCTAAAAATGGGGAAGGAATTTGTTCAGGAGGATTTAGGAAGTGTGTTCCGGGTGGGTCCAAGAAGAGGGAGAATGGCACAAAGAAATGTGCTGGTTAAATTTGCAAATTGGGCAGATAAACTAAAAGTAATGGCTCATCTGAAAAGAGCAGGTTCTGATGCGTTGAAACTTGATGGTTCAGAGGTTGAAGTCTATAATGATATTTCATTAAAAGAAAGAACATGGAGGTACAAGATGAGGCCTGTTACTAAATTGTTGAGGAGTAAAAACATAAGGTATAATTGGAGATTTCCACAACAATTGCGCTTTTTTTATGAAAAAAGAATGCAAGTTATTGATGAAGGCACTAACCCATTGGAATATTTGAGTATGTTGGGATTGGTACAAGCAGATTCAGAAGAATGGAAAAATCTTAAGAAGGAAATGATGGATTCTGGAGCTTTGGGAAGGGAACAAGGGAGGGAGGAAGCTGGCGGGGCAACAGGTGGAACACCTCAGCGAGGGGAGGAGGAGGAGGAGCTGTCTTTGATTATGGTGGAAGAGGAGATAGGCAAGGAACAATGAGATCTGGATAGCAGCAAGCTTAAGTACTTAATAGAGGTAGAATGGGCAAATAGCGCATAGCGCCGGCAGTAGGGCACGTCTTGCAGGTCCCCCCTCTCCCCTCTTTGGTTGACAGAGGCGACTTTTCGTTGGAAGGTGGGGAGAGTGAAAATGTGTGTTATATGTAGTGGTATGGTGGTAGGGTTGTTGGTGGCACGCCCGATGGAGAGTTTAAAGTTGGAAGAAGAAATTGGATATGGGAAGTATTAAAATAATATCATGGAATGTGAAAGGTACAGGTTCTGTTCTCAAGAGACGGAGGTTGGAATTGGCGTTGAAAAAAGATAGACCAGATATTTTGTTTTTACAGGAGACACATCAGAAGTCAAAAGATACGAATAAACTTTTTTTAGGTTGGATGCAACACTATGAGATGGCGTTTGGAACATCTAAAGCAAGAGGGGTGGCAACTATGATTTCTAGAAAGTTAGGATTTGAAATCACAAAAAAGATTGTTGATCAGGAGGGTAGGTACTTGTTGTTAAGAGGAAAATTGGAGGATGAGGAAATCTTGTTGGTAAATATTTATGCTCCGAATGACCACCAAACAGTGTTTCTCGAAAAAATTCGGAAAATAGTGGAGTTGGAAAATGTTGCTAAAACTATTGTGGCTGGTGATTTTAATTTGATTAGGTCAGGATTAGATTGCACAAATATAGCTAGAAGTGGAACTGGTGTGAAAGGGAAGGTGATGGATAATTGGATGAAAGCTACGGGTTTGAAGGACTCGTGGAGAGAGTTTAAAGGTTTAGAAAGAGCATATTCATTTTTTTCTCACGTGCATGGGACTTATTCGAGAATAGATTATGTTTTTCTTTCGGAAAATTTAATTGGGGATATAGAAGGCACGGAAATCGGGATTATTAAGGAATCGGATCATGCTAAAGTATATTTGGAACTGAAAGTACAAAAAAATACTCAAAGAGTCAGAAATTGGAGGTACGATCCTAATTTGTTCAAAGATCAGAAGAGTAAAGAGCTAATTATGGAAAGCTGGAAAGAAAGTTGGCAATGGAACGATAATAATGAGGTTAATTTTAACGTTGTGTGGGATACCATGAAGTCGGTATTTAGGGGTGAAAGCATAAAATTGGCAAGCTTTAAATATAAAAAGAATAAAGCAGAGTACATAGAAAAAGAAAGGGAAATAAAACAATTACAGGTAGAACACGCAAACAGTAAGGATAAAAAATTTTTTTTGAAACTACAAGGACTTAAGGCAGAAGTAATGGGTAAAGATATAGACAAAGTTAAACGAGATTTGATTTATCTAAATAGGGAATATTTTGAATTTAGTAATAAGAACTCAAAATTATTAGCAAGGGCAGCTAAGGTTAAAAGGGAAAAGAGAGAAATTGGGGTGTTAGTGGATAGGCAAGGTTCAAGGTGCAATAAGAATAGCGATAAATGTAAAATAGTTAGAGAATTTTACCAGGAGCTATATGCAAAAAAAGAAATAGATAAAGAAAAGCTTAAGAAGATATTGGAGAGGCAGTTAGGAAATGGGATAAAACAAGAGCACAGGGAGAAAATGGAGGAAAAAATAACTGATAAAGAGGTTAGGGGGGTAATAAGTGGATTGAAGATAGGGAAAGCCCCGGGGGATGATGGATTATCAACAGAGTTCTATAAAGAATTCAAAGAGGTAGTGGTTCCGAAATTGGTGAAATTATACAATTATATATTGGATGGAGGATCAATTCCGACCTCATGGTATAACACCACAATTGTTCTTTTGCCAAAACCTGGAAAGAATTTGGAAAGAGTGGATTCGTACAGACCAATTTCGCTTATAAACCAAGATGCGAAGATCTTCACAGCAATATTGGCTAATCGTTTAAATAGTTTTATGGGGGAATATATAGAGGTTGATCAAGTTGGGTTTTTAAAAGGACGACACATGGCGGATTTGACTAGAAGGGTATTAGATTTAATAGACAATGTCAATCAAACAAAGGAAAAAGTGGGACTACTATCATTGGATATTTTTAAGGCATTCGATTCACTGCAGTGGTCTTCAATTAAGGAAATAGTTAGAAAATATGGGTTTGGGGATAAATTTAATAGGGTTATAGATTTACTATATCAAAAAGGAAATGCTAAGGTTAGAGTGAATGAGGAGCTAACGGACTTGGTAAAGCTAGAGGCGGGTACTAGGCAGGGTTGTCCTTTATCTCCTATCTTGTTCATAATGGCAATGGAGATTTTAGCTAAAAGTATAAGGGAAGATTCAAATATAGAAGGGATTATGGGTAATAAAGTGAGTATGTATGCAGACGATACATTGCTTATGGTGAAGCACCCGGAACAGGTAATGGATAGGATTAAAGATCATTTACAAATATTTCAAGCTATAACTGGATTAAAGATAAACTGGGATAAGTCTGAATTGATGTTGTGTAATTTGAAAGTGAGCGAGATGGGTAGGACGGTGTCGACACTTAACATACAAGTTAAAGAGAAGCTGAAGTATTTAGGGATAATCATTTCAAACAAATTAGAAGATCTTAAACGATTGAACTACGACAGCTTGAGAATCGAATTTAAGAATAAAATACAAGAACTCCAGAAGTTAAAGCTGTCATGGTTCGGAAGGATTGCTATGTGTAAAATGATACTGCTACCAAAGATTAATTTTTTATTTGATACACTAGCGATCCATTTAAAAGAGAAAGAAATTAATGAGTTTCAAAAAATGTTTAATGGGTTCTGTAATGGAGGAAAAAAATCTAGGCTTCCAAAGAAACTATGGTATATGTCTCAGAAAAAAGGGGGTTTGGGTATGCCTAATTTGCTAGTATATTACCGAGCATTTCAAGTCAGGAATGTTGTGAAGATCTTGGCAAGAGAAAAGGTGATTTGGGAACAATTGGAAATGAAAGAGTACAGAAATATTGGAAACTTGATTTTCTTGGGAATGAAGGATAAGGTGAAAAGGTCAAACAATACTATGATGAAAGGTCTCATGGAGGTATGGAAGAAGGTAAAAAAAGATATGGTTCCGAATCTCTCTCCAATTTTGGAATTGACTGATATGATGTGTTTCCCAATAAAATTAGATAAAGAAAAAATGGAAATATTGGATAAAAATGGGAGGTTGTTATTGAAGGATTGGTTAAAAGCATGTGAAGTTGATGACGAGCGGAAAAAAATGTTTGAGATTTTAAATCTGAACTGGTTTCAGAAGTTAAAGGTGGATAATTGGAATAAAAAATATAAAAAAGAAATAGGGATAGATAGAGTATATACAGAATTTGAGGAATTGGTAAGGAAGATTAGAAAAGGGGAAAGCAGTACTAAAGGTCTTGTAAGCAAGCTTTATAATATATTGAATAGAGGTGCAGATCCACAGGAGGACTTGAAACGGAAGTGGGAACAAAACTTGAATATAAAAATTGGGGAGATTGAATGGAAAAACAAATGGAAAAAGAGAATTATGAGAACAATGTCTGTAAGAATTAAAGAACATAATTTCAAAATGTTGTGGCAATGGTACCTGACACCATTAAGACTTTACCAGATGGATAATAAAAGAGATAAGTTATGTTGGAGATGTAAAGAATATGTCGGAACATATGAACATATGTGGTGGAGCTGTAAAAAAATAAGGGATTTCTGGGCAAGAATAGAAAATGAGTGTGATGAAATATTGGGTAAAAGTGTTAAGTTGGTGTCCGGTACCATTCTTTTAACGAATGTGGAAGGTTTGGGTTTAAATAAGGAGGAAAAAGAACTATTGGAAATCATATTGACAACAGGTAGACAATGTATAGCTAGAAATTGGAAAAACGATATAGATATACAGATTGGAGAATGGTATAAAGAAATGTGGAGTTTAGCACTGAATGATAAATTGACATGGGAGATTAAAGTCAAAAGAGATAATTTAAAAGAGAATAGATTCTGGAATATATGGAAACCGTTTGTGGATCACTCTATTATGGCAAGCGATAGTTCAGGACCAGTACCATCACAAAGAAGCTTCTGGAATTGAGTAGAAAATAAACTCTCCGGGCATTGTATATATACACAGGGTGATTATTATTGGTTAAAAAAAAAAAAAAAGATTAGTGCTAGTACAGAAAGTTTTTTCTATCATTTTGGATATTGAAATAATGGTTTTTAATATTTGGTGGTTAAATAGCAGTTAACGAGTATAGATATTGTTATGTGCTAGCATATAGTAATGTCTGTTAGTATGATATTAAGGATTTGTTAGTGTATTGTATCGTTAATGTATTGTTAATGCTTTTTTTTTTCGTTTTCTGTATGTCTATTAAAAACTCAATAAAATTTATAAAAAAAAAAAAAAAAAGAAATGTGAGCTTAGTAGATGGGACCTCGGTCTATTCAGGCGCCAAGGGGACACCCAGTTCCCACCTGAGTGTCTGAATGGTAATGAGGAGACACGTGCACGTGTCCAAGCCCCGTTCACCCCCGAACCAAAAGTCGTCGAGGTAATGGGCTAGAGACCGAGACCCCGACCTGTGAGCAAATGGCCACTGAGTGAAGTCCCCAATCGGTCGAGTGCTGAACATGAATTAACTCAGTCAGAAGGGGGTTGGCCTTATCTAAGTAAAATTCCCCTCGGAACCTAAAAAACCCAATAGGTCTAAATCATTGGGTGCACTGGCAATAATCTGAAAGCCGAGTGCATATCACACTGTGCCAAACAGCACTAGAACTGCGTGAGCGTGCCACCCATAGTAGCCGAACCAACTACGAGTACCTGACTGAACAAGGTCATCAGGAATGGCATCCCTGAATGGAAAACCCACACGGTAAGCTGAATGGAGGATTAAATGACATTCACCCTAGTTCTAGCTCAGTATGAGCTTCATGGGGGAGACATTCGACTTAGGAAAGGTGGTTCCAAGAAGGGCCCCTGCTACTCTCATAGCCCCAACTCCCTTAGCTGTGGACAGTGGAGCCCCCTCTTCGTTACCCTGCAAGGGAACCAGATTAGTAGCATCCTGGGACCCCCAACTCCCCCGAATGGATACAAAAGCCCCCATAGAAAACCGCCGGCAGGTATCCCGCCCAATCCCTTCTTGGTTGACTATACTAATTGGGGCGGGGGGGGGGGCTTATGAGAAGGTTAATTGCTTCAGACGGAGCTCTGATCGCCCCTGTGCACCCCTACCTCTGCCCCGTAACCCACCAACCCGCGGGCACACGGAGGCGGCGTGAGGGCCAGCGCAAAAGGGGACACGAAGTCGGTAACGACCGTGGTGCTTAGTACACGCATCGTCAGCTGAGCAGGCCGAACACAGCAGGCGGGCTGGAACCCCCTGCCCGACCAGTTAGCGTGGAGCCTGTGTCTGAGCAGCCCGCTGCTCAGCATGACCACCATGGTACCTATCACCAGGCACCAATCACGTGGGAGTGATGTACACGAGCACACTTGCTGATAGGGCTCATCCCACCTCCCCTCAGGGTATAGAGCCACCCTCATCCACATGCCTCACCGTAAGCCAACTGCCATGGGCCCATCTAATCAACCATCACCGTGCAAATATTAGCGATGGATGGAAGCACCAGGATGGCCCAAGCAGGTCAAGCCCTGCGACACACCACCATATGTACAAGGTATGCCGCCAACCAGTTGGCCCAAGGTGCGCGTTGGCTCACGACGATGGGACATCTCTTTGTCTCAGTCGCCCTGTCCCTCTCTCTCCTCCTAGTGGGCTCACAGTTCAATAGGGAGAATATCCACATGTCCCCCTCCAGCCCTTACCCCTCATGGCCTGCGGCCAATAACACCCAGGGGCAAGTAATAGCCGGCCATCAGCAAAGCCCTCGACAGGACAGTCTGCATAAAGGGCATGCGCAGCAGGACCCGGACAGCCCCTGCGATGCTCAGCACTGTCCCGGGGGCGGACACCCCAGTGCGTGGTGGCTTACTACGGCGGGACCGCCCATGTCTCTGTCCTCCTGTCCGCACAGCCTATCCTTATTGGGATCTCGGTTCATAGGGAGAATATATCCACGTACTCCCCCCACCAAATCTTTTCCCTCGTGACCTGGAACAAATGATCACCAGGGTGCAATAAATAACCAGACATCGCGGAAACCCCCACCCCCCAACGTCGTGCCAGAATGCAACCAAGGGGCACTGGGATAGGCTGGCAAGTGATGCCCACTAGCCTCAAATTGGCGAAGCCATGACCACTGAACCCCACCGCTGGAAGTGGACTGTGATGTGGGTGCATTCAACTTGAACCTAATACTCACTAGTTGCACCCCCATGAGCCGCCCCCACTGGGGGTTCCGGCCCATGGCGGGCGTCGGAGCTCGCGACCGAAATCGAGCTCTGGGGCCACATCCGACCACACCCCGGTTGCAGTTCTGGACAAACAGGGAGCTGCGAGACGGCGGCAGGCACAGGCCGGAGTGTCTCAAGCAGCTCGACCCGGCTGGCCGCCTGTTGCAGAGTGGCAGCAGTCGAAGTAGCCGGCAGACATGAAGGGCCCCGGTAGATAGGGAAGGGCCCCCTCCCACTGGATTGCCCAGGATGCCTCCAGCACAGCCAAACATGCTAACCAGGCATCCCCTGCCACGGAAACCCCTGGTATAAGGTGGGCCAGGCGGGCCGGACGGACGGCTAGGGATTGGGCCAGAGGCCCCAATTTGAGATCCTGGGCCAGAATAGGGCCATGCCCAAAACTCCGGCCCCTGAGGGGGTAAAACGTGCTGTGTGCCAGCACCAGGCCCTCCCCCCAATCATTCTGGCCCATGGCCGGCAACTGCGGGCCGAGGGCCGAATCCCCTGAAGGCTGAGAGCCAAGGGCCATACCCCAATCTGCCCCATCCCACCGGTAACGGTGGGCAAAGGTGTTGTCTTGCTCCATTGCAGGGGTGCAGCCATGGCAAGGTGGGCCATATGGCCCACTGGTTGATACACTGGGGACCCCCATTTGGGAGCCAGGTCCTGAATAGGGCCATGCCCAAAACTTCGGCCCATGAGGGGCCGGAGGCAAGCCCTGCTGGGTGACCGCACCAGGCCCTCCCCCATTGTCTGGACCCATGGCCGGCAATTGCGGGCCGGGGGCCGAAGCCCCTGCAGGGCCATCCTGAGGCTGGAGAGCTGGGGGCCATGCCCTAATCTGCCCCATCCCACCGGTAACGGTGGGTGCCATCGATGTGGGGGCCCTGTTGCGGGGGCGCGGTCGCGGTCCTCCGACCCGATTGCTGCCCCCTAGCAAGTGCAGGGCCAGGCAAGTGCCTCCCTCTTGGTCGTGGCTCGGTCGCTGGGGCCTTCCTTTAGGGAGGCATAGCTGAAGAAGACGATCCCTTTCAGGGATCAGAAGCGCCGAAATGGCTCGACAGCCGAAGACTGGGCTGGAGAGCTGAGAAGAAAAAAGGAGCGACGGAGAAAAGCTTCTCCTCTCCGTCGCTGTTTCTAAAATGGCAGCTCGGCTGCCTCATGGCCACCCCTTTTATAGAGGGGTGGCCATGCCCCCTAACTTACCCGGATGTCTGAGTCCGGGTGGGGGGGCCCCGCAAAGAGCACGGTGTCCATTTTGGCGCCACGCTTTCATTCTCCCTCTTCATTCTTTTTGTCCATTCAGAATTGTTTTCTTCATTTTATGTGCAAACGCAATATATTATTTCCTTTAATAAACTAATTTTCCTCATTCCTAACTTCTTCTGCTCTATGAGCAGAGTTTTTAAATCATGGCAAGATGCTCGAGAAATTAAATCTTTGTGCATTCTGATGTGAAAATCAGTATTCAAATGTCAAAGTAGAATTTCAAAAACAAAATAATGCAGAAACCTCAGGAAAAAAACCATATAGATTAATACTCATGAAACTTTAGGTAAAGGTAAAGGTCTCCCTTGCTTGAAAGCCAGTTGTATCTGACTCTAGGGGGAGGTGCTCATTTCAATTTATAGCCAGAGTTGACTGCATCTGCAGACATTTCCATGGTCATGTGGCAGGCATGACTAGACACTGAAGTGGATGGAATGTTGTTACTTTTCCCACCAAAGAGGTACCTACTTATCTACTTGCAATTTCTTGCTTTTGAACTGCTAGGTAGACAGGAGTTGGAACACATGATGAGCGCTCAATCTGTTACACAGCACTCTGATCTTGAACTGCTAATCTGCTAACCTTCCGGTTGTCGAGATTCCCTGTGGGATGATGTCATTTTATGTTAATTAGCTGTTAGTTTAATAGGATTTTACTTAGAGATACTAGCACTGCATTTATTTTCTCTCTATCATTTATTCCACTTAGCCTAAGTGAAGCCATTTTGGAAAAGCACACTCTACCATTTTACCCAGTGACTGGGAAAGCACCTCTTGTACTTTTCCCAAGGCTAAGCTCCAGGAACAGTACCAAAAGAAGGTCCAATCTCAGGTAGTGAGATGAGAACACTGATAGCCAGCCACCTGCTATCTTTGAAGTACGCATGAAACTGTCACTTTGAGTGGTCAATTAAGACATTTCTGGGACATTTTTCTCATAGAAAAAGGTATAAAAACCTACCCAATTTCTTAAGCGAGGAGTCTGTTCTCCAATGTTACGAGGACCCGTATAGTTTGACATCTCAATGAGTCCCGATTCAACCTATGTTGCATGGGGCGGCAAAGACCGCCACACTTTACCTTAGGCAAGAGGTAGCTTATAGCTTTTTATTTTGTTTCTTTCATTTTACAATTATTTTTCCTTAATTCTTAGTTTAGTTAGTCATTTTTCTATATTCTGCATTTACTGGACTTTGCTTCTTTTCCAATAAAAAAACATAAAAGGACTTGGTTCATCAAGTACACTCATTTTGCTCATTTTGCAACTTGGGGCAAATTGAGGAGGGGGAGCTAAATACAAAAAGGCCTGATTTTTACAAAGAGGACTGTGTCTAATTTGTGTCAACTTCATGGGCTCTGTTACCCAGAAAGAATAACTTTACTCGGGATTCCGGAGACAGCGAGTTGCTGCTGCAAAGAAGGTAACAGAGGGTTCACCCCATGCACCTTGCTATGCCATCAAGGCCATTAATTCCTCCAGAAACAAGATAAGGGTGACTTTTGCATGAGAAAGTGGGAAATTCTGTCCCGGGGTCCTTGCAGTTAATTTCTCCTGTGTAGCAGGTCCCCGATCACCATTTCTCTGCGAACCTATGAGTCAGGCTTACTGGACAAGTCTCTCTCTGCCTAACCTCAAGAGAGCCACCCTTTCGCCCGCTAGCCATCGAGGCTTCTCGTCCTGTGCCGCAACCCACAGCCCCTATTAGGAGTCTAAGTCTGGTGCACCACCAGGCAAGTAAAGTCATCGATACCGGTCATCAAGCTTAGCATCTTAAACACTAAGCTACCACAGCCCCTTGTTAAACTTTAGTTCTATGCTAAAGAATAAACCGTGCACAAGGAAAAAGCTACTGCAGCTTTGTTCTCTTCTTTTTCCTCTCATTTATAAGGTTCTTTTCCAGCCCCTCTATGTTCCTGTTCTCCCTGCTGCCCAACCAGAAGTGCTTACATTAAAGCATTGTTATTTAAATGGCTGAACATCAGTGGAATAAAAAGACTCCAATATGTTAGCTTAACTGCTTGAGGTATCACACTGCCATGGTAGAACAGGGGTGGGGAAACTTCAGATGTCAAGGGGCTGCTTACCACATTTTGATCTGTGACACTACATGAGGCCAAGAGACCACATGTTGCCCACCCTGAAGTAGAATATGCCCTAGTTTGAAATAGCAGATTTATCTGCAAAAATCTGAAACATTTCGCTGTATGGGCAAAAATGAAAGCAAAGAAATAAAGAAAAGCAGCAGCGAGACACAAAACACTGACAGCCATACAAAGGACATTTTAGTTGCCTTCTTTTTAATTTGTTTTTCTATTTAAAAGCATCCTGATTCTTGGTATAATTGCTATGCATTTATTATGCCTTTCTGAGATTTATTATCACTCCACCAACTTCATTTTTCTGCATGTTTGACAATTGTTTCCTTGTCCCACATACTACAGGTACATGTCATTTTGTCTTCCCAGATAAATACAGTAAAATTACTATTTATGTATGCTTCTACTTACATAAAATTCGACTTATATAAGGGTTTTTGTGTGTGTAAATCACGTCCCAATTTACACAAAAATTTATTTATTTATTTATTTATTTAATCACATTTTTACGCTAGGAGTTTTCCTGTGTTTTGTAATTCTAAAATGGCAGCACTGCCATTTTAAAATTAAAAATTCCACCCCGCACCACTTACTGTGGTGACAGTGGAGGTGGCATAGGAAGCAGCAGCAATTGCGGCACTTTTGCTGCATTCTCTGGAGTCCCTGCTGTTTCTACCGGGACTCCCCACCAGAGATATCTCTGGGGTTCCGGGTTGGCTGGGGACGAGCTTTGAATGGAAACCACTCCATTTCCCTCTTCTCCAAGGCTTCTCCATGGCTCTGGTTTGGCTGGGGATGAGCTTCAGAGGGAACCTGCTCCATTGTCCTCTTTGTCCAAAGCTTCTCCGGGGCTCAGTTGGGCTAGGAACGTGCTTTGGAGGGAAACTGAGCCCCAGAGAAGTCTTGGAGAAGAGGGGAATGGAGAGGTTTCCTTCAGAAGCTTGTCCCCAGCCAAACCGGAGGCCCAAAGAAACCTTGGTGGGGAGCGCGGCTGAGGGGACGTGCCCCCTGTACTCTACCGGAGCCATAGGAGCAGCAGGGGCAGTGGTAGCGGCACCAGCACCAGCACTGGTGGCATGTTATGTATGCATGTACAATGTCTCTTTAAATGTATGAATGTAACAAGCCTAAATCACAATGTATCTCAGCTGCTAAGGAACGCGAGCAAGCCGCCCATAGAGGGCAGCTGCGAGCGTTCAGTCTCACATGGTTCACATTCCCCAAATCACGAACAGCAGCGGGAGATTCCCGCATGTCAAAGAACCACAGAGGAACTACAGAAGAAGAACTACAGGAGAGAGGCGTGACCGGGGCGAGGTCACGCCGGTAGCAGCCAATAAGCTACCGTGCAGCCAGATTCAAATGTATTGTGTTACTGTATATAATGAGATGTACCTCCGCCATTACCACATGTTCTTACAGACCATCAATCAATAAACCTGTGTTAGTCCTTCCTGCGACTCCTTCTTTGTCTCCCGTGCAAGACACTAAATTGGCGACGAAGGTGGGATAGATGGCGAATCCCAAGGTCAAGCCGTACCAGTTCGATGTCAGCGAGCCCGAGCAGTGGGAGCTCTACGAGTGCCAGCTTCGGCACGCGATGGAAGCCAACGGCGTCGACGACGACACGCTGATGCGCTCGCACTTCCTGTCCCAGGTGGGACCGGCCGCGATGCGCATCCTGATGACCCTCGTGGCCCCCCGAAAGGTGGACGAAGTGCCCATCGACCGCATCTTGGAAGCGCTGCGAGAGCACTTCCAACCGCCGGTCTCAATCTTCCCAGCCCGGGTCGCGTTCCACCGGCGAGACCAGCGCCCAGGCGAGTCCGTGTCCGCCTACGCGGCGGCCCTCCGGCTGGCAGCGGTGCACTGCCAATGGGACGACCTGGACCAGGCCCTCCGAGACCGCATGTTGTGTGGGTTGAGGGACGAGGAGCTACAGAGGCGCCTGATGACCCGCGACAGCCGCCTCACGTTCAACGAGGTGCTGCGGGAGGCCCAAGCGGCCGAGGAGGCCAGGAGTGGGGTCAGGCTGTTCAAGTCCCGAGGGGTCGCGGCCGAGAGGGCCAAGTCACCAGTGCAAGCGGCCCGGCGGACACCAACAAAGACTGCCTGGCGGGCCCCCAAGCCGCCCGCCGGCTCACCAGCGATGTCCGAGGAGTCGTCTACGACGACAGACCCCTGTTCCAGCGAGGATGACGACGTCCAGCAGATTCGGAAGCGCGGGGAGAAGCGTGAGACCCGCGACAGGAAAGACCGCCGTTGCGACGGTTGTGGGGCGTCCCACGACCGCACGAGGTGCCCGTTTCGCAAGGCCGAGTGCCACAACTGCGGCCGGAAGGGGCACATCACCAGAGTTTGCAGGCGCGGACGGGCCGAGGACAGGAGCGGCCCAAGTCACCCCCGGGGACACCAGCGTAAGGCGACCGGCACGAGGAAGGTCGCGACCGATTCCTGCCAAGGAAGGCATCGGTCGCGGAGCCACTGCACGCCCTACTAAAGAAGGACGCGGCTTGGCGGTGGGGGGACAGGCAGGAGAAAGCATTTAAAGAGTTAAAGTCACTCCTTTCCTCGAATGCTGTCCTGACCCATTTCGATCCGAGGAAACCAGTGGTTTTAGTATGTGATGCATCCCCGGTGGGGGTGGGGGCAGTTCTGTGCCACGTGCTAGAGAGCGGGCGGGAGGCCCCAGTGGCATACTATTCAAGGTCCCTTTCTAAGGCTGAGCGCAATTACGCGCAAACGGATAGGGAGGCCCTAGCCATAATTGCGGGAACGAAAAAGTTCCATGACTTCTTGTATGGCCGCGAGTTTACGGTGGTGACTGATCACAAGCCGTTGCTGGGAATCTTCACCACCGGCAAACTGACCCCCCAAATTTTATCCCCCTGGATGTTGCGTTGGGCTATATTCCTCAATGCTTACCAGTACGAGCTGATTTACCGCCCAGGGAAAGAGATCTCCCATGCAGATGCACTATCCCGATCCCCTCTCCCTAGCCTAGGAGACCCCACATGCGAGGTGGAGCAGGACCACCAAGTCCTGCTGATCGAGGCCCTCGACTCACCCCCCATTGTCCCGGCCGACCTCGCCAAGGCGACGGCGGCCGACAAGACCCTAGCCCAAGTCAGCTCCTGGGTTAGAAAAGGGTGGCCCACTACTCCCCCAGGTGAGGAATTCCAGCCGTTTGGCAGACGCAGAGTGGAGCTTTCCCTGGAAAGGGGCTGCTTACTCTGGGGATAGTGGGTAGTCATTCCCGAGAAGCTGAGGGCGAGGGTGCTGAAGCTACTGCACACCAGCCACCCGGGGATCGTGCGCTCCAAGGCCCTAGCTAGGAGTTTTGTTTGGTGGCCTAAAATAGACGCAGATATAGAACGGTTAGTGGGCACGTGCGAGAGCTGCCAGAGCTCTCGGCCCGAGGAATCCAAGCTACCCCATAGAGAGTGGGACACGGCCCGCGGCCCATGGTCCCGAATCCACGTGGATTTCGCTGGCCCCTTCCGCGGGTCCTTGTTCCTCCTAGTCGTTGACTCTTACTCCAAGTGGTTGGAGGTAATTCCCATGAACAGCACTTCCTCTGCCGCAACCATTAAACAGTTGCGCAAGCTGTTCGCCTGCTTCGGCCTGCCCGACGTTCTTGTAAGCGATAACGCTAGTACCTTCACGTCGGCAGAGTTCAAGACATTTATGGAGAGGAACGCCGTCAGACACATAACCGCTGCCCCGTTTCACCCTGCCACAAACGGTCAGGTAGAGCGCCAAGTGCGCACTACGAAAAACGCACTGCGGCACATGGGTCCCGGTGAGTTGAACCTGCAATTGTGCCAGTTCCTCATCTGCTACAGGACAACCCCCTTAGCCTCAGGTTTTTCCCCAGCCGAACTCCTCATGAGGAGGCATCCGGCAACTCTTTTTGACCGGATGGATCCGTCCAGGGTGGAGGATGAAGGGAGGAACATAAGCATGGGGGGAGGGAGCTCCAAAAGTTTTGCGATAGGGGACCCGGTCCACTGCAGAAACTACGCGACCTCGGGACCAGCGTGGGTTCCGGGCACAATTGTGGAGCAAACGGGGCCGGTATCCTACAGGGTCGAAACCAGTTCAGGGCTACTTTTCAGAAGGCACGCCGACCAACTCAGAAGGCGAGTCACAGGGGAAGGGGCGTCAGCGTTAGGGTCCTCCCCCACCCGCAGTACCCAAGGGGGAGACACGGAGGAACCCGCGGATACAAACGCATATCCTGGGTTCTCATCCACAGAGGAGGATACTTTGAAAGAGAGGGATCAGTTTAGTGATGATTTTGATTTTCCGTACCAGGGGGAGTTAGCGGAGTGGTCCCCCACCCGTCCTAGCGAGAAGAGGGGTTTCAGTTCAGCCCCTGGTACCTCCAGCCCCCCCCGGTTCCTGTATCCTAGAGTACTCCATAGCCCCGGCCCCTAAAAAGAAAGCAGCTGGCGGGAGCTCACCCGCCCCAGCCACTAGTTCCCGAACTCCCGAACAGACAACAGGAGGTGGCGGGACCGCGAGGGCATCCTCGTCGGTCCCGAGGTTTGTGCTGGGAGGGTCCCCGGGGTCCTCAGGAAATAAACAGGGGTTCACTTCCCAGCTGTTCATTCCATTTCCGTCCCCCAAGACAAGGGCATCACAAGCGCCCCACGGAACCACTAACGAGTCTCCATTTTCCGTTGCAGGACGAGACTCCACAGATCCAGGAGTCCCCGGCGCACTTGCGGCAAGCCTCAATGGTTGAGGGACTTCGTCCCATCCTAGGGGGGAGGGATGTTATGTATGCATGTACAATGTCTCTTTAAATGTATGAATGTAACAAGCCTAAATCACAATGTATCTCAGCTGCTAAGGAACGCGAGCAAGCCGCCCATAGAGGGCAGCTGCGAGCGTTCAGTCTCACATGGTTCACATTCCCCAAATCACGAACAGCCGCGGGAGATTCCCGCATGTCAAAGAACCACAGAGGAACTACAGAAGAAGAACTACAGGAGAGAGGCGTGACCGGGGCGAGGTCACGCCGGTAGCATCCAATAAGCTACCGTGCAGCCAGATTCAAATGTATTGTGTTACTGTATATAATGAGATGTACCTCCGCCATTACCACATGTTCTTACAGACCATCAATCAATAAACCTGTGTTAGTCCTTCCTGCGACTCCTTCTTTGTCTCCCGTGCAAGACACTAAATGGCAGCAGCAGCAGTTCCCACTCCCTCAATGGGCAGGAGGAAGCAGCAGCAGCATGCAAAAGGTAGGGAGATCGCTACATTTAAAATCCATTTTTTCCCCTTCAATGCATCCCTATGGGGATGCATCAATTTGTGTTAAAAACAAAAAACAAAAACAAAACAAAAAACAAATGGGTTGGTAGTATAGGTCCAGAAATTGATTCTCAATAGATACATTTCAAAAATGGAAGGGAAACTCTTGCATAGATTATATTTCTAAACACACAAGCACAGAGAGCGCATTTGCTAGGTCTTGCTTTCTTTCCTGGAACTACAGGTTACATTTAAGTGCAGTTCTATTTCACTTAGCGCTTACTCCAAAACAAATTTCAATGAATTCAGAGGGACTTCCAAGCAAGTGTACAGTAATACCCTGCATAATGAATGCTTCGCATAGCAAAAAATTCACATAACGAAGCATTTGTTATGCAAGGGCGATACCCCGCATAACGAAAAAATCATTCGTTATGTGGGGTATTCAGTAGCTGGGGTATACCCAGTCAATGGGAACTGCAGATAACTAACTTTTTTGTTCATTATCCAGGGAATCTCCCATAGGCTTCACATAACGGGGAAAAACACAAAGTGAAGCAACTCGCAGAATTGAGGGTTTTTTTTCTTATCCGGGGTATTACTGTACTTAGAACTGCAATCTTTACCATTCTCATAATCATAGTCTGCTCAAAGAAGCAGTTCAGTCATACATCATAGAGTTAGTGTTGTAAACCCTTTTGGCAAAGAGCAGATACAGTTTGTATCCTAGTATAGTTCACTAAGTTAAAGAGCTTTCCCTTTTACAGTTGCTGAAGCAGTCCCTGATGTGAAATCTTCCTTGGTATTGAGATGAAAATCATCTTAGGTAAAGGTAAAGGTTTCCCTTGCTCGAAAGCCAGTCGACTCTAGGGTTCAGAGCTTATCTCTGTTTCAAAGCTGAATAACCAGTGGTGTCTGTTTCTGCAGATGTTTCCATGGTCATGTGGCAGGCATGACTAGACACAGAACACTGTTTACCTTCCCACTGAAGTGGTCCCTATTTATCTACTTGCAATTTCTTGCTTTCGAACTGCTAGGTTGGCAGGAGCTGGGCAAAGACGGGACCTCATTCCATTCTGCAGTACTCAGGAATCGAACTGCTGACCTTCTGCCTCCCAGTCAGTGACTTAGCTACTTGAGTCATTGCAATCATCTTATTCTGCAATATAACAGAAATATCCAAAGTGCCCACAGTCTGTAGATATCATGACCTGTTTGCCTACTATGTAAGATACAAGCTGCTAGTGTTATCATATAAGGCCCTATACGGTTTGGGACCTTGTTATCTGTTGGATCATCTCTCCCTCACAACAACTACTTACATCACCCACTCATCACAATCTACGCAGCTCCAGGTGCTGCCCCCGAGGATGACTAGAAAATCTATAACTAGAAATAGAGCCTTCCTGGTGGCGGCACCAACGCTTTGAAACTCACTAACGGTGTAGCTGCACCAGGCCCCATTCCTGTATATCTTTTTAAAAAAACAACAACTTAAAACTCTACTCTTCAAGGAAGCCTTTCAGAATATTACAGCCTTAACAATAAACTAGATGGTCAGTTGACCCTCTGTGCCCACAGACACCATGCATTTCATTTTATTTTATGATGTACTTATTCAGTTTATAAAAGTTTATAAAATCATGCACGGTGTGGACAGAGTAGATAAGGAAAAACTGTTTTCCCTATCGCATAACACTAGAACTAGGGGACACTCCATGAAACTTTTGGGTACTAGTTCTCAAACAAATAAGAGAAAGTACTTTTTCACCCAGAGGATCACTGGTCTATGGAACTCCCTGCCAGAAGAAGTGGTGACATCTGTCAGTCTTGACAGCTTCAAGAAAGGATTAGACAAGTTCATGGAGGACAAGGCTATCAATGGCTATAATTATGGGTACCTAAGGACAACCTCCGGGTTGGAGAGATAGGCAGGATATCTCTCAATGCCATTTCCAGGGAATCCTAAGCAGGTGAAGGCATCTGCTTGGGAATACCCTGAAGCACATGGTGAGCCACTGTGTGAGACAGAATGCTGGACTGGATGGGCTGTGGCCTGTTCAGGAAAGGCTGTTCTTATGTTCTTATGTTCAGTTGTTTTATTTTGTTGTTTGTTTTATTGTGTTATTTTGTTATTTGTATGTGCACAACCCAGAGTGGAAATATCCCAAATGTATGGTATAAAAATGTAATCAATAAATCAATCACTCACTCAATCAATCAATCAATTTTCCTGTGACATTCAGTTCTAATTCCCCCAGTTTTCTGTTCCCACTCACCTTCAAGCAATCAGGTAGTCCTGATCCATCTGCAAGGGGTGATATTTGAGCTATTTCCCCTCTCCACAATTTGTTTGTACATCTTCAAATCATGGGATTTTCCTAAACCTCTCATGTCTAGTGCTATTTAACCTACTTAAGGACCAGTACTTAGAGAGAGAGAAATTCACAGTCAGTATATATGGGTATAGAACACTACTGATTCATTCACACATATTTTGTTCACCATTTAATAATACTTTCTCTGTTGTCTAATAGTCATGCCTTAACATACATACTTCCATTTACTCTTTAGTAACATATACTTGTTATATGGGCAAAATGCTAAATGTATTTTCATGAAGAGGACTTTTGTGGTGTGAATCTCTGATCCTATATTGAAAGAATGTACATATGAATTGGGCTTATTCCTAATGTGCAGTAAGGATAATGAGTCTGAAATGTGAAACACTAGATATAAATATCTCCTCAGTGTCATGTGTATATGAGTTATCAAAAAGACTCACCCTTGACTATATATTTGGTTTCATTTCCTGTGTAAATTAGTTGTGCATCCATGTATAAAGAATAACATGTTATAATCCCATTGGGTGTTTTTGGTGGAGCCCAGCTCAGCAGTAAAGAGGTGGGGAATGAAATAGCTGTTGGTGGCTGGACATTTTGTGGAGCTGTGGAAAGAAATAAAGGACACATTATAATAACAAATGCAAGCTTTCCATCAAATAAGTACTAAGAATAATAAGCATGATGCTTGAGATATGATACAAATAATATCTCAGAACATATGCCTTAGGACAGTGATGGTGAACCTTCAAACTGCAACCCAAAACCCACCTTTTTTTTTTGTAAAATGCCAACACGGCAACAGGGGAAGGAGGAAGTGCTCCCATTGGGCTGCTGGGCAGAGGGGCAGGGCAAACTCTGTGCTGGGGGAGGGGGAGGAAGGAAGTGCTCTCATTGGGCTGCTGGGCAGAGGGGCAGGGTGAACTCTGTGCTGGGGCAATGGTGCATGTGCCCACAGAGAGTTCTCTGAGTGCCCCCTCTGGCATGTGTGCCATAGGATCACCACCACTGCCTTAGGACTTTTCATAGAATTAAAAAA
Organism: Bradypodion ventrale; assembly: GCA_035047345.1. Classification (NCBI taxonomy): domain Eukaryota; kingdom Metazoa; phylum Chordata; class Lepidosauria; order Squamata; family Chamaeleonidae; genus Bradypodion; species Bradypodion ventrale. Next base: position 42,321,512 of record JAWDJE010000001.1, read on the forward strand.
CCTTTAAATAGTACTATGTAAAGCACAGCCATTTCAAACTATAAAATAATTGTTAATTGAAATATATTTTAGAACTATCTTTTCTGCTTTTCCTTATTAACAAATAATAGTGCCAGGTAGGGGGGACACTCAGAGCCCTCTCTGTGGATACGTGCACCATCACCCCAGCACAGAGTTTGCCCTGCCCCTCTGCCCAGCTGCCCAATGACAGTTCTTTCTTCCTCCTCCCAACACGGAGTTTGCCCTGCCCCTCTGCCCAGCAGCCCAATTGTTGTGATACCCAACAATCTCACATTAGCATAGTCTATTAAACTAGCAATTGTACATTTTCAGAGTACAAAGGTCATATCTAGGATGTCAAACTGTTTATGCCAGCAACTATACATCTTAACCTATAAATCCAAGTGTTCACCGTTGGAACTGGCTATAGGTTGCTATGCGTCGCCCTACTGACCCGCACCCAACCTTCGTGCGCACGGCCGAATTGCCTACGCAGGTCAACGAAGGATTGAAAAATCCGGCACGGGGGCCTCAGCCCCACAAAGGGCAAGAAAGGGAAAGAACTTCACTTCCCAACATTCCTTGCGCCGTGCTGCGCCAGAGCCAATCAGGCTGAGAGGCTCTCGCACGGCGCAGCGTTCGGAATCGCGCCGCAGCCAATCAAAACAAAACCATTTTAAAAAAACGCAGCACACACAGAAAGCACCAACCCATTACTACAATCCCCAGCGTCCTGCGCGCCATGAGCACGCAGAACGCTGAGGAAAACGGCACCCAAAAAATTAAAAAGAAAAACAACTCACCGCGTCACAGCCAAACACACACCAGCCGGCTTTCTTTCCCTCACCCACGGCGCCTGGAGTTTCCCCTTTAATATCAGTGGGTGGGGGCTGCGACCCCCCTCTCCGGTGGCTTTTCTAGGGTTGGGAGGTTTGTGGGGAGAAAAGGGGAATGTTTCCAAAACCCTTCTGGACTCTGGACACCAGGGAGAGAGGATCGATTCCCACCCCCCTCCTTAAAAAAACTCCGTCTTTTCTACTCTTTAAAAACTGAGTTGTTTTAAGGAGGGGGGGGGAGGGAATCGATCCACTGTGCTTGGTGTCCTGAGTCCAGAAGGGTTTTGGAAACATTCCCCTTTTCTCCCCACAAACCTCCCAACCCTAGAAAAGCCAGCGGAGAGGGGGGGTCGCAAGCCCCACCCACTGATATTAAAGGGGAAACCCCGAACTACTTTCACAACTCCACACAAACAAAGCACCATAAAACAATAAAGCCCCCCTCCCTACCACCTAGCCCACACTTCCTAACCCCCAACGACCATGCCCCCCTCCCCACCACCTAACCCACCCTTCCTAACTCCCAACGACCATGCCCCCTCCCCACCACCTAACCCACCCTTCCTAACCCCCAAAGACCATGCCCCCCTCCCCACCACCTAGCCCACCCATCCAAACCCCCATGACCACGTACCTTCCCCACCACCAAAAAAATAATTTTTTAAAAATTACTAACAACACTCAAACACAGCCAAAAATACACAAAAACAAAAACACCAAAAACAATAAGACAATAGTACAAACAATTCAAAAACACACAACAGCCCCAAACAAAACACAAATTCACAATTATACACAAAAGGTCACACCAACAAAAACAAGTAAAAAAAATTACACTAAACACACTTTCACACAAATCACAAATATATGTCAATCAAATACAATAGAAACTTTAAAAAATCCTGTGCTGAGTTATTATATCAAACTTTCTTCTTTTATTAATCCTCAAAAAAACCCAAAAAACCAGATCACAGTTAATAACAGCCAAGCCAAACAAATTTAACATAAATAAACATTTAAAAAATTAAAATTACAGACTAAGCAATTTTTAAAAAACAACAACACAATTTAACCTTCCAACACAATGTAAAACTATTGCAAAAATAAAATTGGCTCATTTTTAATTAAAAAACACGGGGGGAAAAGCCCGGCAATGCCGGGCAATCCTTGCTAGTTAGCTTATATAAGTAGCCATACAACTGCTTGTGCAAACTCTTGCACAACTACATCAGCAATATTTTTACTCTCCTATAGGTACAGTAAGTGACATTCAGGCTACCAGGTTGTATCCAATAAATAAATAATACAATATGCTGATATAAAATCCTACTATGCTCCTTGTAAACTCATTTCTGTAAAAGAAACATTTCAAGTCACAATAATAAAGGCCTCTGATGGGCCAGTTTTGAAGAAAACCAGCTAAACACTTCAAATGTTTGCAAAAACATAACCTTTCTCAATGCTAAAGCTGTCTTCTGCTTTCTATTATCGCTTTAAGCTCTGGCTCAGCCTCATGGATATGGACAGGCAGCTTTGATCATACACAACCCTTTTGTGTAGCATCAGCCAATACTGGTCGGCAATGTGCATGTTAAATGATGAATGGTTCAATGGGGAAATGCTCAAAGCTGGAGGGTATGACTGTTGTCCATCTTCTGCATCATCAATGTATTGTTGCTATGCATTCAACATAAGCATCCCAGAATAGAAACTGCTTACATTGACTTTGTGTCCAATCCTTCTAAGGGATAAAACACATGTTCCCCATGGCTTTATTTGATTTTTGTGAAGGGAAAAAATCATTGTATACAATAAAGTGCATCTGCATAAATGAGATTATTTCCTGAATCACCAAAAGAATGCCTGCTCTGGCTGCTGCATGACTTCTCAACAGATAGAAAAGAGCTGACCATTTTCACAGATTAAAAAAAAAAGAATCCTCCAAATAATTTTATATAATGCAAAATACATAATAGTATGAGAGTTGTATATTTATGTATTTGTTGTTTGTTTGGGTTCTTTTCCAAAGACATCCATAAAATATTCTAATTTTCATTGACAAATGGTAGCAGTGCATTAATTTATCAATGCAGTAAAGTATCAATGAGTGCATTTAGAACACTCTAGGAGAGCCTATTTATTTATTTGCAATGATGCCTCTAGGACTAAAGGCGACATGTGGGATATGAGAAAGATTCATGTTAATAAGAAGTACCATGTGGTGACAAAACTTAAGAGGTGTATCTGCAGGGAACCTTCCTCTATACCCTGCTTGGCCTTGTTACAAAATTTGAAGGAGTCAGGAGATGGACAATCCCAAACCTAGAAGATAGTCAGATTAATCTGGTTCCACTAAATCAGGGGTGGCCAATCTTGGTGCCCCTGTGTTATTGGACTTCAATTCCCATAAGACCTGATCAGCAGGTGTGCTTAACTTTGACTTCTGGTAATTTAAGCTGAAGAACCCCAAGGTTGGCCACCCCTTGCACTAAATGGTCAGTTATTGAATGTACCACAGTCCGCCCAAAGTCAAAATCCTAAAGTCAGCTTTCCTTTCCTAGACTTGTCTCAACTCCAGTGAGCCTCAATAGTGGGGTACACAGATTCTCCTTGAAGATTGTGATATTTTTGAACCTCAATCGGGTGTACCCCTGGCAATGGCCCCCTTGTGCAGGCTAATCTTTCTCACACCAGATGAGGTGAAAGAAAGTACAGAATGAACTCCCCAAAAGTGTATTCATTTTGGCAGTTTCACATCTGGCCAAGAAGGAGGAGGAGGAGGTGATGACAATGACGACTCCGTAATCCATTAGTAACTAGATAATACAAACTGTTAAGCAACTAGCTCTCTAAAAGCCCATTCTTAGAATCAGGTGTGGACAAACAGTAGCCAACAGACTACAGATCTTTAGGAGCTTTTTGGAGCTTCGCAGTGACCTCTTAAACCCCTCTCCCTTCTGGTGCAAAAATGCATTTGCAGCTGCTGGAAATATGCAGGAGCAATATTTTTCTCTCTCAATTCACACCACCAAAAATAAAACAGAATAAAAAACAGAAATGGACTTGCAGCCACTTTCTGTTTTGTTTTGCAGGGACATTTTGACAGATGGTGCAACCAATAATAACTGATGAGGACAGGAAATTGGACCAGATTCCTCAGAACTTGCTCAATTCTGCTTAAAATGTCTACTATCCTCCCAGAAGGCACTGCTTCAACTTTTAATGCCATTGTTTCCATAGGAACCTGACAGGCACACTGAAGTATATGTTACATACAAAGATTATGAAGAAAATGATAATTCTATAAATTAATCAGATACACAACTTGTGTGGCAAACAGTCAGCTCTTATAGTAGAAGAATAACCTGGGAAATAGTTGAAGACCAGTAGCCTGGTGGTATCCAGGCAGAACATGACAGCTTCACAATGTCTTGGTGGCTACACTAAAGGAACAGAATAGATTTAGAAATCTTTGTAGATGTCTTTGTAAAAAAAAAATAAATAAATCTGGTCTTCGAATCTTCCTCTATTCTATTCCAATGGTTTGCAACTTTGTGTCCCCAAATGTTCTTGGACTGAAATTCCTAGAAACCTTCACTGTTAGCTGTGCTGGCCAAGATTGCTGGGAGTTATAGTCCAAGAACATCTGGTTACCCAAGGTTAAAAACCAATGTCTATTCAGAAATCTTTGTAAAAGTTTCTGGATCTAGAATCATACTCTAGTCAGAGTTCAAACTGAAGAGATAGAGAGGGCTGGCCATTTGGTTTTTCATGGTTTCAGAAAGCTGTACAGAGTTTATGTTTTTATTAAATTTAGAAAGCGCCCTAGTGATCTCATTTAATGCCTTCACTGCCTATTCTCTTCAAAGCTCAAGCTCTGCTTCTATTAGTAGTTGCCCAATATAGCCATGTCCTGCTTGAACTGCCATTTCCTTCCTTGATAAACACAGCACAAAGTACACTTGCTCTCTCCCAACTCCAGAAGCTGGTGCTTTGTGGCAGCTTTCTCCCTAATCTCCTATTCCTAGCCACACATCAAGCCCAAAAATCAAGAGGACCAATACCTCTATTTAGAGCACTAAAACCATCTTCTTCTTCTTTTGCTGTATCCGATTCAAAATATTGGCGATCATCATGGCAATCAACCAATCCTGAGAACATAATGCGGTGGCCTTCCATTTGCATCACAGCATGACACCCATACATACCCATCAAGTGTGGAAAATACCGGAATTGCTCCGGCCCGGGTGTGCATGTGCAGCAACAACTCCTTTGCGCATGCACAGAACCCCTTTGCCCATGTGCAGAACCCCCTTGTGCATGCACAGAACTTCCTCTGATGGGTGTACATGTGCAGTAACCCCTTTCTCCGCCATTCAAAATATGGGACGGCAGCGGGAAAGTGGAGGAATGACTGCTGAAATACGGGAAATCCCGGCCAATACAGGATACTTGACAGGTATGCACCCATACCACTGATCCAGCTCTGTGAGTCACTTTCTGGTCCTGAGCCCTTTTGGCACACAAAGTCCTCCTCAGCCCCAGGCCAGTATTGATGAAGCTGCTGCCCTCCATCAAGAGCAGGAGTTCTCAACCTTTTTAAACCATGGCCCTGGCCATGCTCCCTCAGACAGCTTTGGGGGCCGGATGGCCATTTCTCCCTTCTTCCACCACATGGAACTTCCTGGTGTGGTGGAGGTAGTGGGGGTCACATGAAATGGTGCTGTGGGCTGTATCCGGCTTATGGGCCACAGGTTGAGAATCCCTGATCAAGAGGAAGTCAAGTGGGATTTAATCCACTTGGGGACCGTCACCCTTCCCTGTGGACTACGCCACCCAAGGCCGTTTGTCCTCAGGCTTGTCAGGTTAGTTAACCGCTGCCTGACAATCACTGTTGCCACTGGCAATATGGTCTACTCTGTTACTATAGCAGGATAAACTGGCCAGGCAAGCAATGATTCAGCAGAAAGATCTGAACCTCTGGGTTCTGGTTATCCAGATTATGATGTTATTGGGCAATCATAGAGGATGAAAACACTTAACGGCCTATGATGGCTGATCATATCATAAAACAAACATGAGGAAATTTGACCACCGCTCATCAAGAGGCAAGGCAACTGCCTTTTGATGAGAGCATCATTCTTTCTGGGACCATTCGCTGCTGCCTCATTTTAGTTCACATTTTTTGTGAAGAAACTGCATACCATGTAACTATTTCCTTATAACTGAAAGCTATGGAGATGGGAAGGGAAGGCTATTTTAACATACAGAGAGGTGTGTTTTTGTGGTGTTTTTTTAAATAGGAGAAAAATGACTTATTTTTAGCACCTAAAATGTTATGGAATGAATCCTTCTATCTGTTCTTATGGAACAAAATCTGTCATCAATACAACAAGTAATACCATTTGTTTGATGAAAGCTGTGGGTTTATGTGGACATAAATTTAAAATCTGGCTCAAGTTATTTCCTTTTATGTATAAGATGAATATTCTGTCAATCTTTCTTCACTAATTGATGCACAGAAGTTATTGAGCTGCTGGCTCTTTCTTTCTCAAGGCAGAACTGGAACATATTTTCCCTTTCTTGCTGCTCTTATGGCTAACACCAGCTTCAGAAATGTATGCTTGCAACTTTTAGGTTTCAAGTACAACAGATTAATAAACGGCCCAATTGGCATTTTGAGCTTCCATCAGGCTGAAATAATTGTTGCCTGTGCTAGTGTTTAGCAGTTAAAAGAGACCATGGAAATCAACCGTTTGATTCTCAATTTCATACTGTGCCATACGATCAATTCTTTTTAGTCAGACTGTCTCTAGATTTACTTCTGAGCCATAGTAAAATGAGGAAGCTTTCATTAATCTTTCAGATGCTTCATATTAATGACAAGGCTCTTGCATGAACAATGTAACAGCAATTAAAAAGCCCATTAATCTGCATTACAGCTATTAAAGATGCATGTCATTAAAGGGTATGGAGTTTGATTCATTTTAGCACCCCCCAAAAAATGGAGCAATTATGGTCTGGCAATGCACTTTGTCATCAAATTAGGTTGGGGTTTTCCAGCAAATGGCTCTGCAGCATTTAGCTCCTCTCCTGTTTTATTATTCATGACTGAACTGTGGAAGTCAAGACCTTTGAAATTACTTTACCTTCTTGTGGAGTGGAGATGTTCAAGGCATGTGAGCTCTCAGTACAGCCAGCCAAAGTGCAAGCTGTTAGGGTTACAGCATACTTTGCAAAGGGCCGCAAACCTGTCAGGATTCCTGCAACAGAAAGCAGCAACAGTTTGTGTCCATGTGAAATTGGCAAAGCAAAGAGCAAGGAGCAGGCATATATACGTTAAGATCGTTTAAACACAACCACAAATTGAATTATGCACGATCGCAACAGACAAGAATGTCTATTGAAAGTCTCGTACAAAAACTGGAGTAGCCCTGTTGAAAAAGTTCCTTTGAATTTTTTCACAAGTTTTCATCTTAGCTCTACACAGCTGTTCTAAAGCTAAGTCCCAGCCACATGTGTATGACTCAAGATCAGGCTTTCTCAACCTTTCCAGGGCGAGGGCTGGATCGCTCCCCTCAGAATGGCTGTGCAGGGTGGTCAAGTGTTTTGACATGAGTTCTTGTGTGAAAATGCATGTTTTTGGCAAGATCTTGCAAGATTTTGGTGAGATCTTATGAGAGTTTTGCGAGGTCTCGTGAGATTTTGCTCAAGAACTCTCCAAAAATGTGCTTTCTCAGTTTTCGGTGCTTCTAGGCGGCAGCGGCGAGAACAAGGAGGATTTCAGGGGCCGGATGAAAAGGCTTTGGGGGCCAGGTTTGGCCTGCAGGACGTAGGTTAAGAATGCCTGCTCAATATAGTCTCCAATGGATACAGAACCAGATCTCCCTGTGTGAATCAGCTTATGAATATAGATTCAGTCTCTCACTGAAACTGAACAATACCCTCATTGTTTTCACAATTCAAAGATCAAATTAATTCTTATACACTCCAATGAGTGTCATAAATAAACACCTTATAATCTTTACAGCCTTTATTCTCCAATGGTCACAAACACATTTCCCTCTTCCATGTCTCTAATTGAGAATTGCCAGAGGTGCAGGCAGGGTTCAGAAGAGGCAGGGGGACTAGAGATCACATTGCCAATATACGGTGGATCATGGAGAAAACAAAGGAATATAAGGAACAAGTATACCTCTGCTTTATTGACTACACCAAGGCCTTTGACTGTGTGGACCACAATAAAATGTGGCAAGTACTTAAAGAAATGGGAATACCAGAACACCTCATATTCCTCATGAGAAATCTGTACAAGAGTCAAGAAGCAACAGTTAGGACAGAACACGGAATGACAGAATGGTTTGGAATAGGAAAAGGAGTAAGACAAGGCTGCATTTTATCACCCTACCTTTTCAACCTATACACAGAACACATAATGTGCAATGCAGGGATGGAGGAATCACAATATGGGATAAAAATTGCTGGGAGAAATATCAACAATTTGAGATATGCAAGACGATACAACCCTAATGGCAGAAAGTGAGGAAGATTTAAAGAAGCTACTGATTAGGTTGAAAGAAGAGAGTGCAAAAGCTGGCCTGAGACTTAACATCAAGAAAACCAAGATAATGGCAACAGGCCCTATCAGAACCTGGAAAGTAGACGGGGAAGAAGTAGAAGCAGTGACAGATTTTACTTTCATGGGATCTAGGATCACTGCAGATGGTGACTGCAGCCATGAAATAAAGAGGCAACTGATTCTAGGGAGACAAGCCATGAGAAACCTGGGGAACATGGTGAAAAGTAGAGACATCACCTTGCAAACAAAAATCCGTATAGTCAAAGCAATGGTATTCCCAGTGGTAATGTATGGTTGCGAGAGCTGGACCATTAGGAAGGCTGTGCGCAGAAGAGTAGACGCCTTTGAGATGTGGTGTTGGAGGAGAGTTTTGAGAGTACCCTGGACAGCAAGGAGAACAAATAGGTCAATCTTGAAAGAAATCAGTCCTGACTGCTCCTTAAAAGGTCAAATAGTAAAGATGAAGATGAAGTACTTTGGACACCAAATGAGAAGAGAGGATTCACTTGAGAAAGCCTTGATGCTGGGAAAGGTGGAGGGCAAAAGAAAAAGGGGACGGCCAAGGGTGAGATGGCTAGATGGCATTGTGGACGCAGCAGGCACCGAGCTGAGTGGGCTGAGGAGGAGGACAGGGGTGCCTGGAGATCAATGGTCCATAGGGTCGCAAAGGGTCGGAATCGACTGTGCGACTGAACAACAACAAAAATCACAGTTGCTATTTATCTCATTCATGCCTCCGCCGTGTCACTTCCTTCACATAGATAGCCTGGTCTGGTCCTTTAGCCATTCCGATCAGCTCAGCAATGATACCACAGATCCTGCAACATTTTGGTAGGTAGCTGCTATTCCTCCTTTGAGTTGAGGTTTCCTGCTGCTAGCCCATTGGAAATTATCCCCCCTCATTCCAGCGGTCTGCTGCTGTTGTCCCTCTAAGTTTCTCATATCAAGTAAGCATACCAAGTAAGGATAATCAAGTAAGTTCAGGCGATAAATATCAATAGTCATCACACCTTTATGGGCTTGGCAAAAGTCAGTTTGTTATGGTGAATAAACAAACCAAATAGAAAAACTAGGAGGGGGGAGACTAAAACAACTCAAACTAGCAGAATAAACTAAATCAAATATAGGAGCTGAGAAAGTCAGGCTGTCACAGGTGCCATCTTAAAAAAAAACTTATGAGAAAAGTTTCCAATTCCACAAATGGTAGAATTTATACATCCATGGTCATTATTAGAAGGGTGTGTGTGTGTGTGTGTGTGTGTGTGTGTGTGTGTGTGTGTGTGTGTGTGTGTGTGTGTGTGTGTGTGTGTTGGTGTGGGTAAAAGAGACAGTTAAGGGCCATAGTGCTGCACGGAGGAGTGAGTGCCCATAATCTGTCCCAGCTCCTGCCAACCTAGCAGTTTGAAAGCACAAAATTGCAAGTAGATGAAGAGGTATTGCTTCAGCGGGGAAGGTAACAGCATTCTGTGCATTCTGGCATCTAGTCATGCCTGCTACATGACCATGGAAATGTCTGCAGATGCAGACAGCACTGGTTCTTTCACTGTAAACGGAGATAAGTATCACTTTCCAGAGTCAGACACAACTGGCTTTCGAGCAAGGGAGACCTTTACCTTTAAAAGAGCCAGTAATGTAGTAAAAATCAGAGCCGAAGGCTGCTAACAAAAACTCACCACAGTTTTGACAGTTAGATGGGTGAATTTCAATATAATTTTGAGCCACCTACATCTGCCTCAGTTTGGGATGATTCTTATTCTAATGCATTCAGGTAACAGATAGAAGATGGTTTGCCATGGAAGTGACCCACACACTATGATTATGGAGCCATCTCCTGTGGCACACATGAAATGAGACATGCAGGATTTAACGCTGGGACTGCAATGGACTGTTGCAGCCTTGAGGTTATGGACAAGGTGCGCCTTCACAGCCAGTCTACCTGGGATCCACCTTAAATAAATTCACGGTAATGTCATTTTTCCTGCTTCAGGAAAAAATGCATTCTCGGATACAAGTTGCAGTCAACAACAACAAGAAGATGGTGGAACATTGTTTGCAGGAAAAAAAATCTTAGTAAAATAAATGTTCTCTTTTAATGGCCTCTTATCACCATAAAGTTATTAAAGAATAATAAAGCACCAGGGAAGGAATTTTTTATACTGCCAGAACTTTTAAAGGATATTATTTATTTATTTATTAGATTTATAAAACCGCCCTTTTCACCCAAGTGACCCTGGACGAATCACAACATCAGTTAAAGCCTAGACCCAGTATTAATTAAAACTAAAGACTGTAAAACTATCTAAAAGTGTTTATAAAACCTTCCTAATCCCCTTAAAAAGGACACCCGGGCGAGAATAAATAACAACAACTAAATAAGCCAGCAGGGCGGGTTTGTGATGCCAGTTGTACCCCATACCTGCTGGCATAGCCACGTTTTTAAGGCCTTCCTGAAGGGAAGCAACTCTGCCTGGAGGCGCAATTCAAGTGGCAGGAGGTTCCATAGAGCCGGAGCAGATACTGAGAAGGCTCTTTTCCTGGTCCCAGTAAGATGTGCCTCCCTGACTGATGGGACCACTAGGGAGCCCCTATGGTCTGGTATTGTAGGACGGGTCGAAAACCTTGGGGTGATGCCAGTGATGCACTACGGCAGGTTCTGTCAGATTCTGCAGAACTGGTAGTGGAAATTCCCCAGGCCACGCCCATTTGGTTTGCCATACCCACCTCCATAGCCCATAATGCAGGATGTTTGGCCATGCCCACAGATTTGGCCCTGCCCACAGATTTGGCCAGCCCATAGAGTAGGTAGTAAATTTTTTTGCAGTGCATCACTGGGTGATGCGGTCTCTTAAGTATCCTGCCCCACTACCATGAAGGGCTTTAAAGGTCAAAACCATCACCTTGAATTGCATCTGGAGGCACACTGGAAACCAATGTAGCTCTTGTAGCAGTTGCGAGGCACCGACATAATGCCCGCCCCAGACCCCATCACCACCTGGGAAGCCACATTTTGAACCAGCTGTAGCCTCCGAATGGTCATCAAGGGCAGCCCCATGTAGAGTGCATTGCAATAATCCAGTCTGGAGGTGACCAGAGCATGGGTGACCAAAAGTAAGGAGTCCCGGTCCAGGAGCGGGCGTAATTGGCGGATGACACAAAGTTGCGCAGAAGCTGCAGGCTGCAGTGGCTCAAGTGGCTAAGATGCTGACTGAAAGGCGGCAGGTCAGCAGTTCAATACCCGAATACTGCAGGATTGAATGCGCACCCGTCTTTGTCCCAGCTCCTGCCAACCTAGCAGTTTGAAAGCAAGAAATTGCAAGTAGATAAATAGGGAAGGTAAAACAGCATTCTGTGCACTCTAATCATGCCTGCCACATGACCATGGAAATGTCTGCAGAAGCAGACAGTGCTGGCTCCTTGGCTATGATACAGAGATGAGCACTGAACCCTAGAGTCAGATACGACTGGCTTTCGAGCAAGGGTGACCTTTACCTTTACCTTTAGGCTGCTTTACTGGCTGGTTTGTTCTCTCACATAAATAATAGTGGGTGCATTCCATGTGGTTGGAAGCTCATCTTACTTGTTCCATCATTTAGAAAAGGAAACTAAAAAGACGTTAGAAACTATAGGCTGGGGGTGTTCCAATATAGTTTCTAAGGTGTTGTGGAGGTGGTACTTGACCCCAGTGAGATTGAGTCAAATGGATAAATCTAAGAACAACTTATATTGGAGATGTAAGAAAGGTTTGGGGACCTATTTACATATGTGGAGGGACTGTGAGGTAATAAAGGGGTTTTGGGATGACATCGAAAAGGAAATGGTGGGATTAATTGGAGAGGAAATAAAATTGGGATCGAGTTGTTGTTGTTCAGTCGCACAGTCGATTCCGACTCTTTGCGACCCTATGGACCATCGCTCTCCAGGCACCTCTGTCCTCCACCATCCTCCTTAGTCCACACAGCCCCGTGCCCATTGTGTCTACAATACCATCTAGCCATCTCATCTTTGGCCGTCCCCTTCTTCTTTTGCCCTCCACCTTCCCCAGCATCAAGGCCTTCTCAAGTGAATCCTCTCTTCTCATTTGATGTCCAAAATACTTCAACTTCATCTTTGTTATTTGTCCTTCTAAGGAGCACTCAGGGCTAATCTCTTCTAATATTGACCTATTTGTTCTCCTCGCTGTCCAGGGGACTCTCAAAACTCTCCTCCAGCACCACATCTCAAAGGCATCTATTTTTCTTCGCTCAGCCTTTCTAATGGTCCAGCTCTCACAGCCATACATTACCACCGGAAATACCATTGCTTTGACTATGCGGACCTTTGTTTGCAGTGAGATATCTCTACTTTTCACTATGTTCCCCAGGTTTTTCAAAGCTTGTCTCCCAAGAATCAGTCGCCTTTTTATTTCATGGCTGCAATCCCCATCTGCAGAGATCTTGGATCCTAAGAAAGTAAAATCTGTTACTGCTTCTACTTCTTCCCCATCTATTTTCCAGGGACTTATAGCGCCTGTTGCCATTATCTTGGTTTTCTTGATATTGAGTCTCAGGCCAGCTTTTGCACTCTCTTCTTTCAACCTAATCAGGAGCTTCTTTAGGTCTTCTTCACTTTCTGCCATTAGGGTGGATCGAGTACCATCATGTTAATAAATTTGGAGAAAATTAATTTGGACAAAGATAAAAAGGACTTGTTATCAAATATGATGACGATAGGGAGGCTTTGTATTGCAAGGAAGTGGAAGAATGACGAGAGCATTAAGTTGGAGGAATGTTATAAGGAAATGTGGCAACTGGCATTGAATGATAAATTAACATGGAAATTGAAGGAAAAGAAAGGGTTAATAAAAGATAATAGATTTTGGAAAATTTGGAAACCGTTTGTGGAGCACGGTTCATGCATAGGAATCAGGAAACTCATAGTAAAGGTAATAATGTCATGGAATAACAACTAATCAACTAGAACATGGGTTCCCAACCACTGAGCCATGGACTGTCTTGAACCAGGCTGCAGTGGTGGCAGGACAAAGTAGATAAGGAAAAACTGTTTTCCATATCGCATAACACTAGAACTAGGGGACACTCCATGAAACTTTTGGGTACTAGTTCTCAAACAAATAAGAGAAAGTACTTTTTCACCCAGAGGATTACTGGTCTATGGAACTCCCTGCCAGAAGAAGTGGTGACAGCTGTCAGTCTTGACAGCTTTAAGAAAGGATTAGACAGGTTCATGGAGGACAAGGGTATCAATGGCTATAATTATGGATACCTAAGAACAACCTCCGGGTTTGAGAGATAGGCAGGATATCTCTCAATGCCATTTCCAGGGAATCCTAAGGAGGTGATGCCATCTGCTTGGGAATAATACCCTGAAGCAAATGGTGAGCCACTGTGTGAGACAGAATGCTGGAGTGGATGGGCTGTGGCTTGTTCCAGCAAGGCTGTTCTTATGTTCTATGTTCTTTACCATGCTTTAACAAGCAAGATCCATACAGTTGAAAGTTGTATTTTTTCATAATTCCTCTTTAATTTTTCTGTTAATTATGTTGTTTCAGCTGTGCATAGTCTTGGTTTTCATACGCCTAAAGCAGGGGTCAACAACCTACAACTCATGGGCTGAATCTGGACCATGGCCCCAAATAAGCTAGCCCCTGCCCTCACTCCAACCACCACCATCACCACCACCACAAGTGGACATGGACACATTTATGGCATCTGCAAACGTGTTTACGGCAGCCATGAATGCATTTAGAGCAGTGTTTATGGTAGGGGGACCACCAGTCTGGCCCCCCTAACTGTCAGAGGGAGTGTGACCCAAACTCCAATTTAAAAGGGCTTCGACCCTTGGCCTAAAGTCTGGTGACAGGTTATTGAGATTTTTTTATATGTAGACAATATGATCTTACTTTCTACAACACAGGCAGTTCTGTGAAGACTGATCAGAAAGCTTAGTGCTTATTGTCAGCAAAATGACCTGGTGATTAAATAGTAGTAAATCAAAATTGTTAATCTTTGGCAAAAAGAGAGAGAAAGCAAAGGGAAAGGGAAAAAACTTATTCATGGGGTTTAGACTCCAAAGAAATAGAAAAGGTTGGATCATATAATTACTTGGTCCTTGGACTTTCATCTAGTGGATCACTGTCTCCCCAGATAAAGAGGAATCAAATGAAAACATCTGCCTATGTTCAAATCTGAATAAATGACATAAATATACAGGCTCACTCCAACAACAGGCAAAGGTGATGTTATGTTAATCTTTGACACAGAAATCAGAGGATTTACCAATAATAAGAAAATTGGAAAGACACAGAATCAATTATTATATTTGCTCTGAGAACTGTCAAGAGCCTCCCAAGGCCAGGTAATTAAAGATGATTTTAGAATGGCATTTGTGTCAGATCCTTACCTTCTTGGGAATATTTAATTATTGGAATAAGTTAGTTCAAATGAGAGTTGTCAGGCTTCCTGAGGTACGTTTAAATGAACAGTTGATTAAAACATCAGAAAAATCTTGGTTCTTTAATTTTTCAAAATTGCTTTTAAATCAGTGTTTTAATTAAGTGTGGTTAATTTCAATATGAGGAATGTTTTCAGACAAAGAATATCATATATCAAAGAACAATTGGCTATAGCTGACCTGTCAGCTGTAAAATCTATGAAATGGCTGGCAAAAATTAAATCCCAATTTCAAGAGTAAAATACTTGTATTTCCCAATGAAAAAAAGATTTACATACAGTCTTCACTCATTTTTGTTTTGAGCAGATGGATACAATGAAATAAGAAGGACAATTTCAGGTATCCCAATATACAATAGTTTTTGCATATGAGGGACAGGCAAAGTAGTAGATCTTGCCCACTATTTCTTGTGTGGCCAGCTGAATTCTGGCATCAAAGAATATTATTTGACAGTACAAGAGAATGGGAGAAGAACAAACTGAGATTCTTTTTACAAAGGTCCAATCCGTTTGTCACATAGAGGATTGTCCTTTTTGCAGTTAAGAAGAAAGAAAAGGAATAAATGTTGTTTGAACGAGCCATATAGTGTTTTTATCTTTAGTGAGATTTTACTGGAATGATAGCAGTTTATTTTATTACGACTAACTGGCTGACTAAATTGTATACATACTTTTAGTATACTATAATTTTAACACTTGGTGAGTTAAATGTTTGCTGTTGTTTTTATTAGTCTGTATGTTGTATTTGAATATGAAATTGTCTGAAGACTTCTTCATTATCTATCTATCTATCTATCTATCTATCTATCTATCTATCTATCTATCTATCTATCTATCTATCTCATAACTCACAAAGGCAAATTGCTGCTAATTAATGAGTCTATGCCAGAATTCCTAGTAATGAGCCAAGCCATGTTACTGGTATGCAATAATTAATAATTATTATTCCACACCAGTAGCAATAATGTATTGCTACTGGTGGGAATGTATTATTGCACAAGTGGGAATTTATTAATTGTCTGCAATTTACCAAATCAAGTTATGCCATTTCCCTTCTGCTGACGTAAGTACTCATTAGGATTTGGCTGTTATGTGCATAGCCCTTAACAACAACCCTATAACAACAACCCTATAAAGTTAGGATAATATTAATTCCATGTTGCAGATGGGGACTGGGGTTGTTAACAATGGTATGCTTGAGACCAATTGATAGGTTAATGGATGACAAATAACTGCTGGCAGTTTCTTCACCAGCATATTTAGGGTGAAACTATACTAGAAAAAGTAGGACAAGGGTTAATCATCCAACCCACCTCGTCAACAATGGAGCATGCTGCCATTAGTGTACTTCATTAAAATGGCTTTCTCTTAATAGCAGCCCCACAGTCCTTGAATAGTGAATATCTGCCTGTGTACTTAGAGTATAATTTCATCCTCGTACTCATGCTTCATCCAATGGTGGCATGGTTCTCCTGGATTTTGTGTGCACCTAAACTGATGTAATTTAGTTGTATATGACACGAGCCATAATTAAGCCATCATGTAAGCATTTTTCACATATTACATTATATTGGCAGTTTCATGTGCCAGTAATGTGCATGTGTATCAACTTGATGGGACCAATCCAGATATGACATTTTGAATAAAACACTTTATGATTTTGTAAGTCATCCTTATTTATTTCTTATTTCTCTAAATTACTGACAAGTTCAAGCAACCCTTTCTGGTGTTAATGACATGGAGTGACATTATTAGTCATTTTGATCCAGTTTAATATGGTCTGAATTGCATATCAATCAAGCATCTGCTTTAATCACTCAGGAACAGTGACTACTCCATGTGACTTAGCAACATGAAAGGGGAAAAACAAAACAACTAACTAAAAATAAACAAAAAACAAATCACCATTTCTCCAACACCAAAATCAAATTGGTTTTACATGCACAATGTGATTAAATTATGTCCGTACTGTATTTTGATTAAGTAGCTATAAAGTTCAATACAGAGTGAATGCTGCGTCAATCTCAGTATAAAGAAACTTCTTGTCTTGAGAATGAGCCCAAAGAGTATCTGTCCTATTTTGAATGAGGAAAAAGTAAGTTCATCGTTTTTACACCAGCGCTACGGGGATGGGAGCCACCTGTGCCCACCGCTGCTCCCGCTGCCCCCTTCCATGCCATGCTTGTCTGGAAGGAGTGAAAAAGCCACCGCCACCACACGGACATCACAAGCTCTCCCTGTAGCCACACCATCACTACAAGGATGGGAGCCACCTGTGCCCGCTGCCGCTGCCTCCCCCTTCTGAGCCATGCCTGGCTGGAAGGGGTGAAAAAGCCACTGCCGCTACACGGACATCACAAGCTCTCCCTGTAACCATGCCATCACTACGGGGATGGGAGCCACCTGTGCCCGCCGCCTCCCCCTTCTGAGCCATGCCTGGCTGGAAGGGGTGAAAAAGCCACTGCTGCTGCACAGAAGTCCCAAGCTCTCCCCATAGCCACACCATCACTATGGGGATAGGAGCCACCTGGGCCTGCTGTTTGCCGATGTTCCTGAGGACTTTGCCTGTCCGGTTTCAGGCTTGATGTGAGCGCGGGCTTGTATTTGTGGCTTGGACTTTTTGAACCTTTCTATTGATTCTATTGACTCCTATTGTATTTTTGCATTGTATTGATCATGCTGTTGTAATTTTTTATTATGTACAGGTACCTGTTTTCTTTCTTTATTCTGTCATTATTGTATTTTGGTTCTTTTTGCTGCTGTCTGCTGCGCAGTCAGCATGCAATGGTGTATTGTCGCCTTGACTCAGCTTCGGCCGAGAAAGTGCGGGATATAAATTAAAATTTATTATTAATTATTATTATTATTATTACAAAGCTTTCACATTATCTTTTGAGAGAAAAGAAAGTTTGATTATTTGCTTAATCCTTCCTTTCTTCAAGATATTTATTAGTCACTTTTAGAGCCATTAGACCAGTGTTTCCCAACCTTTGGTTCTTGGACTTCAAATCCCAGAATCCTAAGTCAATTACCAAAAGCACTGATCAGCCAATGTACTGACTTAGACTTCTGGGAATTGAAGACCAACAACCAAAGGTTGGGGAACACTGCATTAGACAGATTGTCTAAGTGTACAATAGAAACCGCATTTGTGACTTTCATAAATATATGGGAAAACAGGCTTTACCATTGGCTTGTTTCTAAGGAAATGCATCAGCAATAATATAGATTTTCATGGACCTACATGATGGTCAGTCTGAACATTCACTTATGCGAGACATAACCCTGTACACTTCTGTAAATGTATCAAATTTAAAATTTAAACTTTTCAGAGTAGGGCACTGCATGAAGAGAGGTTTTTTTCTTTTTGCAGCCACCTTTCTTGTCTAATTTTGTGAGGGAACCTTGAGGAAGGCTTTACAGAAAGACCTCTGGATAGTTAGCCACAGGAAAATATAGGGTAAAACCAGTCATATCTGACTCTAGGATGCAGTGCTCATCTCTATTTACAGCCAGAGAGCCAGTGCTGTCTGCATCTGCAGACGTGTCCGGAGTCATGCGGCATGCTGTTACCTTTCCCAACAAAGTGGTACCTATTTATCTACTTGCAATTTCTTCCTTTTGAACTGCTAGGTTGGCTGGTGCAGACTCTATCACACAGTACTTGGGTCGTGAACTGCTGACCTGCCGACCTTCCAGTCATCAAAATATATTGACTAATATCCCAAATGCAAAAAGGGAAAGTACTGCTTTCCTCCCAGCAGGTTTCCCATTATGCAACCAATTGCGTGATTGATTTTGTAAGCTGTGTGAGAGTGCATGTTCACAAGAAACCCTGCAAAGTGAGGAAATGCTTATGCAATTGCACTTCCACTCCACATTAGGCAATAGGTTACTATCCATATTTTCCTCATATTTCCTTTAATTCATAGCTGGGAGGTCATTTTCAGAAACTGTCTCAAAGGCTACATGCTCAACCTGAAATAACGAAACCCACAACTGGCAGAAAGGGTATGTGACCAAAGGCCAGGTTTTAGAATGCTGTATGATTGTGGTATCTCTTGAGAGGTGATTTTTGAAGGACCTTGAACTACCATTTAGTCTAGTGGTGGGCATCAAAAAATTTCCTACCAGACTGTGGCCGTGGCCATGTGACTGGGTGGGTGTGGCCTGTTGGCCATGTGACTGCTCTTCACTATAGGTAAAGGTAAATGTTTCCCTTGCTCAAAAGCCAGTTGTATCCGACTCTAGGGTGCATTGCTCATCTCTGTTTCAAAGCCGAAGAGCCAGCGCTGTCTGCTGCTGCAGACATTTCCATAGTCATGTGGCAGCCATGACTAAACACTGAAGCGCATAGAACACTGTTACCTTCCCATCGAAGTGGTCCCTATTTATCTACTTGCAATTTCTTGCTTTCAAACTGCTAGGTTGGCAGGAGCTGGGACAAAAATGGGAGCTCATTCCATCCTGCAGTACTTGGGAATCGAACTGCTGACCTTCCACCTCCCAGTCTGTGTCTTAGACACTATAGAGCTATGAAAATAGAAGTTTCTATTTTCATCACTCTATAGTGAACCTCTGAAGCCATTTCCCCATTGTCCAAGGCTTTTCCAGGGCTCTGTTTCACCCCAAAGTGCCTCCGGAGTGGCTGGGGATGTGTTTCGGGGTGCACTTCTGGAGTGGCTGGGGATGTGCTCTAAAGTAGCTGGGGATGCACTTTGGGGTGAAACGGATCCCAGGAAAAGTCTTTGATGAAGTGGGAAATGGAGGCAGCCCCCCCAAAGCCTCTTCAAGGAGGAGGAGGAGGTGGGTGAGGTGGGTAGGTGGGTGGGGCCAGCCATTTTTACTATCGGTACATGCGTACTGGTGCGAACCTGCTGATGCCCACCACTGATTTAGTCTCAGGCTGAGCAACACTTTCCTGTTGTTGCTCAGCCCTGCTTGACAATCCTGTTGAGACTATTAAAAAGATGACCAAAGTGTCTAACTTAAGGTTGCTGTTTAAAAACGGAAACAAAAAAGAACCAGTGGTGATTTCAACTTTATTTCATATGCTGTATAGCAACTGTGATTTTTTTCCCCCAGTGAGAAATGTACACAGTCAGGACCAGTTTTAGAACCTTACCAGTATAACAAATTTTCATACATTTTCTTCATTTTCCTCCAATAAATTAAAACAAGCCTCAAGGTTTGTCTTCCTAAGCAGATACTAAATTAAATATTGCTAATAATTAAACAGGAGCTGTTTTAATAAGATTGAGATCTTGCTTTGCATATCAAGTGGACCTCTTGTGCTAGGTGTGATTTCAGTGCTCTCCTACATTTGTCACTTCACATCCATATTTAACAAATGACATTATTCAGTTTCATGGGGTCATTGTGTCAAAATGTCTGTGTTGGAATTTTAATTTATCTCCAAAGGTTCCCTTCGATGGGCAGGAAGTATGGTACCTTCAATTGATTTACTGTCTGTAATGTACCATGTGGATTTTAAAAGACTGGGACTTTTGCTGTGGTTTAATTAAATTAAATTAAAATTTTAAAGAAAAAACCTCACTGCATTGCAGTAGTATTACCACTGCAAGATCGCTTAGGATCTGAATATTGCTAACACACATCTGCCTTAGTCTTGTCTTCAGGAACTAAGAGAAAAATCCCATATGTATGTCAGCAACTCATTTTAAAATTATTTTTATTAATGGGGTTGCACTGAGCAGGAACTTTACTCATTATGCTAGTTTTTAATCATTTGATTCTTGGGTGAGCATTTATGTTTGAGAAATTATGTTCATTATCAGAAAAAAGTGAAGAAAACATGTCTGAGAAGTTGTAATTATTGGAGGAGGAGGAGGATATATCTAATCATAGATTAACTTTAAGATAGCTAGCTTCAGGAGTTTGTATAATAGATAGTTTTACAGTCGTATGGTTTGTCTTTTTAAAAAAGCAAAGCACAATTCCTAAGAGTCATGTAAGATCGTAACACACACACACACACACTATGGTTGAGAGAGAATAAATTTCACTAAAACACAAAGAAATGCACCTTAAACAAGCAAATCAGCAAACCCAAAATACTCTAATCTGCTGCACTGACTGCTAAAGCCGAGGTCCCAACTTTTTTTGCACCACGGACCAGTTTCATGCTAAACAATTTTCCCATGAACTGGTAAGTGGGGGTTGTGGGATTGTACAGTGCACACAGGCAGTGGATGGAGTCCTACCATAGTTAAGCAACATGGAGGAGGGGCTCAGCAACCTGCCTTTCTGCTCTGTCTGAAACCTGTGCTCTTGCTCCGTTCGCCGAGTAGACCCAATGGAGTATGATGAGGCAGAAGGCTGCCACCGGGGCTCCCAGCACACACATGTACACGTGGCCCAGTTCGGAACAGCCTGCAGCCCAGTGGTTTGGGGCCCCTGTGTGCTGAAGGAAGAGTTGTATGAGCTAAATGACTACAGTACATGATTGCCTGAAATTATATATTCTAGCTGCCAGTAAGCATAGCCCGACTCCTTTCCTCGCCCTCCAAACATTCTGCCATCTTGCATTTACAGAGTTTCTCTTCACAGTCTGTTTCTTCGAGCACAATATAGACATCCAAATCACCAAATCAGTCCCAGTCACCGTGGACCATTTTGCTTTGCTGTAGAACTGAATCTGGCCATTCTGCCTTGGTTTGGACCTTGTACATATCAGGGCAGATTTGATCAGCTCAGTTCCCTGGTTTGGCCAAAGTGAATGTACATCCCTAGAAGAGACACCTCTCCAGATACTGCAAACTGCCCTCATCCCCAAGTTCAACAAAGTGACATCTGAACAACATCTTCAATGGGTTAAAACGAACAGCCTGCAAAAACAACTTCTTCAATAGTCAAACTATTTTGGCTGATGTTTCTGTAGGGCAGGGATTCTCAACCTGTGGCCTGTGGACCAGATTTGGCCCATGGTGCCATTTCATGTGTTCCCCCACTGCCTCCACCACACCAAAGAAGTGCCATATGGTGGAGGAAGGGCAAAATGGCAGTCCAGCCCTCAAAGATGTCTGAGAGAGTGTGACCTGGGCCCCGGCTTTAAAAGGTTGAGAACTCGTGCTGTAGAGCATTCTTTTTCATTCCAAAATAATGCCTTAAGAAATTAACAGGCTTTGTGCAGACTAATGATCTATCTCATCTTGCCATGAGAGGTGTCTCCTTCATATAGGAAATCTATAGGGATACTCTTCAGTTTTTTGCATACATTGAAGAACGCCATATCTAGGTGAAGTAATGCAAAACAGATCTCAAGTCAGGGCAAATATTACCTCCTGTGCCAAGATTTGGGAATCCATTCTGCGGCAATAGCTAGTTTTATAATAAAAGTTAACTCTCAAATCAACTACAAGCACCTATGACAATCTCACAATATTTTTATAACAATGCATAATTTAATTCGCTCAGCAATAAATTATTGTGTGTGTGTGCATGCGTGTGTGCGTGCGTGCACATCACTGATAAGCATAGTTATGGGGCTGCTGACTTTGTACTGCTGGATAGGCAGGCGCGGAGTATAAATTTCACTGACTGATTGGAAGTACAGAGGAAATGAGTGGGTAATGAGAGAAGAGCAGCCAGTGCTTTAATTGAATTAAAAGCTGGGTGACACCGATGCAGACACCTGTCCAATTACAGACAGGCCAAGGTGTTTACCATTGCTGTACAAGCGATTTGAAGATGACAGGAATCTTTCCGCCCACAGATTAACATAATGAAGGAGAACAGATTACAGTGGATGCTAGCCAAACAGCTAGCTTGGCAGCTGAGAGGAGAGAGAAAAAGTAGCTTACTGAACTATGTAAAGAAAAAGGCACACTTTTTCATGTTTACCTGCTGCCTTGCTCAACACATTGAGACATTTGGGTTTCTGACTTGTCCTCTGACGGGGGAGGAGATGCAAACAGAAAATATACGTATCAGACAGTAAACAAAACAAAACAACAAAAAGTTGTGGCATCTTAAAGACTAACTCCTGCATTTAAATATGAGCTTTCGTGGATCAAGTCTACTTCGTAGACTTGATCCACAAAAGCTCATATTTAAATACAGGAGTTAGTCTTTAAGGTGCCGGAGCTTTTTGTTGTCTTTTTTGATGTTTTGTTTACTCTCAGATATGCTTGCACAGACTAACAGAGCTACAATTTCACAAATGTCAGCTATGAAAGAAAATATACAAGAACCCAAAACAGTTAGACAGGACTTGCAGGAGATTCTCTGAGACTTTTAAAAAATAAATCTTGTTTTTTTCACCAATACATGGCTATTTTGGTCACTTTGTATGCACTTTCCTTTATCTGTCTGTCTGTTTGCCTGCCAACCAGCCAGCCTGTTTTAAATAAGAGCGGAAGGACATAATGCAAGCATATTACACCATTATTATTATTTTATAAAGAAATATAACTAAGTGTAACTAATGTGATGCTAAGGATGTAATCACATCTTCTTCAGCAGCTCAACTTTACTTCAGCAGGGTCTCTCCCACAAAGCTGCCTTTTACATTCCCTGAGTTTAAATGTTAACTTAAAATCAAGTCAAGAGTATCACTAAAGAAAGGCATGGGTATTTCTCTTTATGCCATGAACATACAAAAATGTGTTACTTCACTGGAACCTGAATTACCCATACAGTGCCTTAGAACTGTGGCACCTGGTGTATCATCTCCCATATTCTCTGCATTTAGGAATGGTCATGAGCACCTCATGAAAAAGAAAGTGAATATGGTGTCTCACCAAAAAAGAAAGCTGTTTTGATGTCCTAGAACAAAGCATAGTTATAGCCCTATAGGGTCTTGTATAGGGAAATAAATTGTTGGTTCTCTTGTCCTTTACAATGAAGACAAGGAACCTTTGATGTTCTGGTAGAAATGCGAAGCAGCCAGCATACAGGGCCAAACACCTTTATTAGGCAGTCAGAACATGGGGAGCAATGGCGCAGCACTGCTCAATATATACACTCAGAAATGGATACATTTGGGCAGGAAATGGTCGTGGTCACTCATGCTCTGGTCACCTCCAGACTAGATTATTGTAATGTGCTCTACATGGGGCTTCCCTTGACGACCATTCGGAGGCTACAGCTGGTCCAGAATGCGGCAGCCCGGGTGCTGATGGGGTGTGGGTGTTATGTCCATGCCTCGCCACTGCTTCGGGAGCTGCACTGGTTACCAGTTTGCCTCCGGGTGCAATTCAAGGTGCTGTTTTTGACCTTTAAAGTCCTACATGACAGTGGGCCAGGTTACCTAAGAGACCGCATCGCCCTAAGGACATCTGTCCATCCAACCAGGGCAGACCGGAGGGGTTCTCTTATTGTACCATCTGCTAGAGGGGCTCGCCTCTCTAGCACAAGGAGAAGGGCCTTCTCCGTGTCCCCACTGACACTCTGGAACCTCCTACCAACAGAGCTACGTCTCCAGATGGAATTGCTGCCTTTCAGAAAAGAACTTAAAACCTGGTATGGGGTGCAGGTGGAAGGGTGACTTCTGTTGGGTGGCTGGTATAGTGCAACTCTGGCCCCCTCGGTCCCTGCACCCATTTTTAGGGGGAGGGTAGTTTTAAAGCAGTTTTTAATTATGTTTTTATTATGATTGTGAACCACCCTGAGTGGGCCTTGGCCAAGTGGGTGGTATAGAAATCAAAATAATAAATAAATAAATAAATGACAGGAAGGGGAGAGGGGTGACTGGGAGGTCAATGGACCAGAGTGAAGACTGTACAGACTACATAGTTTAGGCAGGAATGCAGTCCCGCGATATTTCAAAACCAAGAAGAAGGAGACAAAATGGAGGATCATACTGATCCCAACTATTTTACAAAACGTTACAACAATAAATGTATTCAAACATAACATCCCTCCCCCCCTAGGATGGGACAAAGTCCCTTAGCCACTGTGGAGGCCCACAAACTCTTTTGGGCCATGCTGATACCTGACTACGTTCAGACTAGGCAGACTAGGTTCCATTGAGTGATACTCCGTACTGGGGCACCGTTCTGAACCATTTGTATTTTGGGAGCATTGTCCCAACTCGAAGTTGGAACCAGGGAGAGGGCAAATTAAATCAAAACCCTGTTTGGATGAAGCAGGAGCAGGGGATCGCTCAAAATTAAAACTAGGACCAGGAAGGGAGGTTGGAGACCGGCCTATAATTAGCTGGAATTGCTGGGTCGAGAGATTGTTTCTTCAGGAGGGGGCGCACCAGAGCATGTTTTAAAGGTGCAGGAAACACCCCCTCCCGCAATGAAGCATTTATTATAGCCCCGACCCAGCCTCCCGTCACCCCCTGGGAGGCTTTCACCAACCAAGTGGGACAGGGATCCAAAGGGCAGGAGGTGGTGCGAACAGCTGCAAGAAGCCTGTCCACTTCCTCAGGGACAACTGGATCGAACTGATCCCAGATAACACTGCCAGACTGTCCCATAAATGCTGGCAACGCTGAAGACATGGAGGAGTGGGGCAATGAACCACAATGGACCTGCATAGTGGACTCCAGACCACCGGAGGCGGCAGGCCTGTGCTTGAACGACTTGACACCCGACCTCGCAGCCTTGGACACCAACGCCTCCCGGAGGACCAACTTGAAGGTCAGGATGTCCCTGACCATGAGCCGGCACTGCATCTCCTTGTCCCTCATGCCGGCAAGCAGACGATCCCGCAGCGCTTCCTCTAGGTTGTCCCATTGGCATGGGGCGGCAGCCAGCCTCAGCACAGCGGTGTAGTCAGTGATGGACTCTCCCGGCATTGATCTCATCTGTGGAACACCATCCAGGCTGGGAAGATTGACACCTTCGGCTGGAAGGATGTCTGAAGAACTGCCAGGATTTCGGCAAGTGGTACAGTATTGATGTCCCGGGGCAACACGAGGTGCGTGGCCAACTCAGCGTGGCCAGGCCACACTGTGACAGGGAGCAGGAGTGCTTCTTCTCTTCATTGATGATATCCTGGGCCGCCATGGCGTGCTGAAACTGGTGCTCATAAAGAGTCCATTTCTTGGGAGCGGCCATGTCAAACGGAGCTAGAGTAGGTGTATGGGACGCTATTATTCCATCCTTGTCACCAATTTGATGTTCTGGTAGAAATGCGAAGCTGCCAGCATAACAGGGCCAAACAACTTTATTAGGCAGTCAGAACATGGGGAGCAATGGCATAGCACTGCTAAATATATACAATCAAGAATGGATACATTTGGCCGGGAAACAACAGGATTGGACAGGAGAGAAGTGGGGTGACTGGAAGGTCCTGTGATATTTTAAGACCAAGAAGATGGAGACAAAGTGGAGGATCGTACTGATCCCAATTATATTACAAAACGTTATAGCAATAAATGTATTCAAACACAACAGACAGTGACTGCCACGGAAGTGCTCCAGGTATTAGTCCCTTCTCATTGTGGTTCAAGGCAAACGGACTAAAATCCTCTGCTTTGCCAGCTTTGCTATAATTTCCCACACAGTATTTTTATTGTAAAACTAAAACTGCCTCAGCACAGGAAAAGAGACACATGCATTTAGTTGCCTTATTATTAGGGATGTGCTTCCTCCATTGCTGAGACTTATTTTTTTAGACCAAATAATGACAATACTGTACTCTAGTTCAGGGGTCCACAACCTTTTCTGCACCATGGATCAGCTTCATGCCAAACAACTTTTCTACTGACCGGCAAGTGGGAGGCAGTGGGACTGGACAGCGCAAGCACACAAGAAAATATGACAAAGTACACATTGTGCACAGTCAGGGGAGGAGCCCTGCTGCAGCCCAAAGACAAGGAGGAGGGGCCCAGCCACCCACCAGCCACTCTGCACACAGGCAGGTCCCCACTGAAGTTACGCAATGTAGAGGAGGAGCCCAGCCTCCTGTCCATTCGGTGTGTCTGAAGCCCATGGCCCCATCCCACCCACTGGGAAGATCTGGTGCAGCACATCGAAGGCAGAAGACTGCCACCGGGGCTTCCAGTGCCACCCATAAGAACATAAGAACAGCCTTGCTGGAACAGGCCACAGCCCATCCAGTCCAGCATTCTGTCTCACACAGTGGCTCACCATTTCCTTCAGGGTATTCCCAAGGAGATGCCTTCACCTGTTTAGGATTCCCTGGAAATGGCATTGAGAGATATCCTGCCTATCTCTCCAACCCAGAGGTTGTCCTTAACTATCCATAATTATAGCCATTGATACCGTTGTCCTCCATGAACTTGTCTAATCCTTTCTTAAAGCTGTCAAGACTGACAGCTGTTACCACTTCTTCTGGCAGGGAGTTCCATAGACCAGTAATCCTCTGGGTGAAAAAGTACTTTCTCTTATTTGTTTGAGAACTAGTACCCAAAAGTTTCATGGAGTGTCCCCTAGTTCTAGTGTTATGCGATAGGGAAAACAGTTTTTCCTTATCTAATTTGTCCTGCCACCACTGCAGCCTGGTTCAAGACAGTCCATGGCTCAGTGGTTGGGAACCCTTGTTCTAGTTGATTAGTTGTTATTCCATGACATTATTACCTTTACTATGAGTTTCCTGATTCTTATGCATGAACCAATCTATTTCTGTGTCAGTTTCACATTTTTAAGTTTCTTCTGTTCAAACTATGAATTGATTTCTAATTTTTAATGCACAAACATTCATGATAAATTATTATTTTCTAATAAAAATTTGTTTACTTAGATGGATTTATGTGTTTTTACACTACCTTCATCAATAGATGTATTTTTGCATTCACCATTTGAACTAAGAATTCCATCACAGAATTTGGAGAAGTCTGAAAGAACAAATGCTGAAGCTAAAGCTCAAGTACTTTGGCCACCAAATGTGAAGAGATAACACACTGGAGAAGACCCTGATGCTAGGAAAGATTGAAGGCAAAAAGAGAATGGGTGACAGAGGATGAGATGGTTAGACATGGTAGAGATAGTTGTTGATGCAGTGGGCGTAGATCTGGGTGGATTAAGGAGGATGGCAGATGACAGAGGAGCCTGGCATGCTGTGGTCCATGGGGTCCAGGGCTGCCTTCAGAAATTTCTGGGCCCTGTACTGAGCAATCTTATTGAGGCCCCCCTTCTTTCTGATCCTGGTGCGCACGCAGGATAGCAATGGAGTGATTACACATTTTTCAGCGGAATTTTGAGAGAGAGGAAGTGGGCTTCGTGCCTAATGATGTGTGTGTGTGTGTGTGTGTGTGTGTGTGTGTGTGTGTGTGTGTGTGTGTGTGTGTGTGTGCAGAGACGGCAAGGTGAGGGGTCCCCCAGGGCTGGTGAGAAGGCTAAGGAGTACGGAGGGCAGTGGGGCTCGTGGCAGAGAACCACCACCAGACAGCAGCAGCTGGAGGGGGAGGAGGGAGAGAGACCCAGTGGCCAGGATCAATATGGTAATATGGCACTTCCTGGGAAGTGGAGGAGGGAGGTGGAAAGATAGAATGGGGAGTGGCCCTTTGTAGTGAGGAGTGGGCAGGGCGCCGCTGCCTGAGGGACTTTTCTCCATCTCTCCCTACAGCAAGGGCTATGAGGGGTTGGGGGGTCATCCTCAACTTGAAGGAAAGCCGTGAAGAGGCAAGTCAGAGCTCAGCCACGGCAGCTCCCTTTCCCCTCCTCCCTTCCCCCATTTTTTTTTAAAAAATAAAAAATAAAAATAAAAAATTAACACAGCGCTGTTGGGCCCCTGCCAGCACTGGGCCCTGGATGGCAGTCCCCCTTGTGCCCCCCTGACGGTGGCCCTGATGGGGTCACAAAGGGTCAGACTCAACTGCAACTGAAAAACAAAAACAAATAAAGCAAGCAATCACTTCACTTTAATCCTTATACTGTATAATGCTGGGACTTCAAATCAGGCCCGTCCGCTTTAAATCCTTTTAAAGAAGAAATCACTAAAATAATGTTTAAAAAAGTGAATGCTAGAGATGGAAACATGTGGAAAACAAAGGGAAATGGCAGGAAAGCAGAAACGTGGATATTTGTAAAGCCCACTTTAGAAGTGTAAGAATACAAAACGTTAGTGCAGCTCTGTATAAACTCCAAAAAAAAAAAATCCAAATGCTCGGTAGGTTTCAAATATGTGTCTTAGATATGTTCTTTTAAAAATGCAAATGGCACATGTAGATGTTTGATTCTTGCATTTTTTTAAAAGCTGGAGATAACTGAAACCCTAGTTTTATTTTATTTTATTGCTTATCCTTTCTAACCCTACAGTGCTGTGGTATGTCACACGTTGTCACTGTTAAGCGTTAATGCATTTTGCATTAGCGCTTAGTGGTGAGATCTTTGGTAAAGCTGGTGCCAAAGAGCTTAATAGAGATGCCAACACTTCTGCCTTACAAGGAATGCTAACACTTTGAAAACATCAATAATGCTTACTTTATGTTTATTGAATTCAGTTTCAGACTGATCCTTTCCATCACTGGAAGATTAGAAGCAAGGTCTATAGTGCTACTTGTGACCCAGCTTTTACATTTGTGTTCTTTTCTGCTACATTTGTGTATGATTCATTGATGGTTTTGAAAGCTATGGCCAGAGAGTCAAATTTTCATCTTGCATTAAAGTTGAACCTATGCTTGTGCAAAAAATGAAAGTTACCAGAATATCAGAATCAGTACTAACAGACCATGGTCTGAACTGGCTGTATACTTTCCCTCTCAACTCAGTCTATGAGATGCCCCGAGTGAGAATCAAGTTGATGCCAGAATTTCAAGATTCATCTGTCAAAACTTCTAAAGTCTGAGAGAAGGGGGTGCTGAAAAGGAAAGTCAGGAGGGTCAAATTCTCCAGGACCCTCAAGGAATACTCAAAGCCATCATAAGAAAAACTCAACTAAAATGTATACTGCAGGTCAGTTTCAAGAGAAAAGCAAGTTTCCTTCAGGCCACAGAAGTCCTTCCCAAAGAAGAGGAACAAAAAGTAGGGAAAGTGTGCATGAAAGAAATGAAAGAAAACAACATGGATTTTTTAAAAAAAGAATTTTAGGATGATATAACTACTTTTAGGCCATCAGTAAAACAATTATTTTAAAATATTAGACATAGAAAACAAGTAAGAGACAAAAAAAGGAATATTCAAGTGGGAATAAATATTAAAGTGGAAATAAGAAAACTTCAGGGAAGCTCTATGACTTATTTGTAAATGGCTTCTTTGCAGACTACAGGGTATGTATTACTTGAATTGACATTTTCACCTGAGACAAATTCTTCTGACAAGAGGTGACACTCCAAACCTAACTGGTAAATTGAATGAAAACAAATCACAAGGTTCAGTTGGTACCAATGAAAACAATCCATACACATTCACATGTGAAACTGCTGCTCTTCCAGTAAAAACAAATGCAACACATCCCTAAAAATAACTTCTGTAACAGAGAACTGGAAAGTGACCACAGTACTGCCAGGTGTTTTATTATTTTTACAATGGTTTCTATAAAGTCCCAAAGCATACTTCTAAAAGCATAAGCTTCTCTGTGTCATAGAATCATAGAATCACGGAGTTGGAAAGGAGCTTTTAGGCCAGGGGTGCCCAAACTATGGCCCAGGGGCTGGATCCGGCCCCTGATGCCAATTCATCCAACCCGCGAAGCCCTCATCACTCCTGAAAGCGGAAGTAAAATGTGCCCATTCCATATGGCCTTCATTTTGTAACAGATCTGTCTTATGTAAGTTTAATTAGTAAGCATTGAGAGGCAGAATGAATTCTTAATACTTTCTGCAAAGTGTCATAAACACATTTCAGAAGAAAATGTTATTATAAATCCCTCCACTTACTACCCTTGTCCTAGGCACGGACAATGGGCAATTATATTTTCTGCACTAACTAAAGAATATGAGAAATTATTGTTCTGTCTCACTAATTATTGTTCTGTCTCACTATGAATTTCACTCAAAAGTAGTTGGGGAAAACTGGAGCAACATTGGTATAGCACTTGTTACTCAGTTATGGGAGAGAACTTATTACTGAAAGGCTGTTTAGAATGTCTCTTTTTTATCGCCTCCCTCTAAGACACACTACCTAATCTCAACCTATGGCCCAGGGGCCAGATGTGGCCTGTGACATCTTTTCATGTGGCCCCGACCACCTCCATCACACCCAGAAGTGCCATGTGTGCAGGCAGGGCAAAATGACCATCTGGCCCTCGAAGCTATCTGAGGGAGCATGACCTGGCCCACAGCTTGAGAAGGTTGAGAACCCCTGATCTAATCTCTCCATGGCATGGAAAAGGGTATTCAGCACTACACCTTCTACAAGACTGCCAGTTCCAAAACAATAACATATCTGAAATCCTGTAGGTTACACTCTATAAGTCTCATCTTGTCATCAGCCCCATCAATTTCTCAGAAATAAAACATTTCTGATCTGTCTCCCTTCTCCCCAGAAGGTCCTGAGGCTCCAATGGAAACACTTTCAGTAGCCTTTAGAAGCTTGTGGGACTAGGACAAAGTCTTTAATGTCCTAAAATCACCAACATGACTTTAGCAGCACAAAAAAAAAAACCCACCCCTGTGTGGATGGTGGCTGCACAGCTCCTCCTCACCAGTCTTAGTTGTGTAGACATCTGAAGTTCACCCATCCTTAAGACTGTGCCCCCTAGTATCCTTTGCTATTGGCAGGGCTGGCTAAGGCTAATGGGCACTGCAGTATGTCAACAAGTGGAAGGGTACCTGTTGCCCTCCCCTGAATAAATATATTGGATTTGATTATTTTCTTGACTTCAGTTCCGTGTTCTTCATCTTTAGTGACCTTCATTTGTATTGTTATATTTATACATTTTACATTGTTTATTTTAAACTAAGTACAGTAAAACCCTACTTATGCAAAAAGTCTGTTCCGTAGACTTTTGCTTAAATCGGGTTTTTTATGTAATTCGAAGCAAACCCGTAGGAAAAATTAAATTTTTCCTGTAAATTGAAGCAAACTCATAGAGAAATGAATTTTTACATAACTCGAAGCAAACACATAGGAAATTGTGTTATGTAAATTTATGTAAATTGGGACATTTACCTATATGTAAATCGGGACATGGTTTTAGCACAAAATCATTATGTAAGTCAAATTTTATGTAACTTGGGGCATTTGTAAATTGGGGTTTTGCTGTAGTTTAGAATACAGAACAATCAGAAACATAAAGAAACATGTTTTTATATGTTTTTAATTCTTGTATGCCGCCCTGAGTCGGGTTCACCTGAGTGGGTGGGATAAAAATTGAAGAATTCAATTTAATTCAATTCAATTCAATTCAATGACTGAATAGGCTTGTGTTAATTCAGACCTGGACCAAACTGATTCTCTGGTCTCCTCTCTGGGCCAGCCGAGGCTGCGAGAGAGGGGAGGAAAGGATCTTTAGCTGAGCAGGGCAGTGGGCAGTTATATGAACTGCTGCCGCTCACTCCCACCGCCGGTCTCCTCTCCCGGCCAGCTAGGCTGTGAGAGAGGAGAGGAAAGGACCTTCAGCTGAGCGGGGCAGTGGGCGGTTATATGAACTGCCGCTGCCACTGCCTCCTGCCGCCGGTCTCCTCTCCCAGCCAGCCGGGCTGCAAAAGAGGGGAGGAAATGACCTTCAGCTGAGTGGGGCGGTGGGCGGATTCTTGCCGTGGTTGGACCCCTGCCGCGTTTTCCCGTCACCCTCACCATCAGTGCGGGGAAGGAACTGGCAGCACCTGTGGAGATGCCCCACCCCCTGGCCCTGCCTGGCCAGAGGATAAAGTGGGATGCCCACAGCACTGGAGAACTCTCACTGCAACCAGACTCCTGCCGTGTTTCTCCATCACCCTCTCCACCGGTGCAGAGAAGAAAACGGATATCACCCGAGCTCCTTTCCCGGCCCGGCATTGGCCGTGGGGAATTGGGAGTACTTGGGTGGCACCTCCTGAAGGGTCTCTGTATGGGGCCTGTATTTTGTGTTCGTATTTAATATTGTATTTTTTCCTGACTTGTAATCTTGTAACTTGATGATATTATTGTATTATTTATTGTATTGAGATATTTACTTATGTTACTGTACTATTTTATTGTGACTGTGTACATCGCTTTGAGTCACCCACTGGTTCAAGTAAAGCGATGTAGAAATTCAACCTGAAATGAAAAACCTGAAATATTCTGCATAGCTTGCAGTTATTTGGGAACAATGCTTTATGCAGTTATCACAATGCAGGCATTTGTTGATACATATGGAGAAGAGACACATTATGATAATTTTGATTTGACAATACTGATTGCTAGACTGTGTATCAGGTAGTACAGTGGTAAATACTGAGCACCAAGCAGGAAAAGCATTTTTCCACTTGTCTGACTGCAGATCTGATTCACTGAGGCTTGAAATCTCATTTGCAAAAGAGGCAAAGTTCAGATGAAGAAAAGTCCAGGGAAAGTATTCAGGGAAGTCCTTTTCCACTCTGGCATTTAAACATATGCATTTCCAGGATATGCCATAGAAATAATTACCCATACACATATGACTTTCCAGAATTACTATACAAAATGTGATCACTGTTTCATTGAAATTCCAGTGCAAATATCATTGAGTTATACTTGATAACTCAGTTAGGTATATGGCTATGGAGCCAGAGGTTAAGAGTTCAAACCTCCACTCTGCATCCCAGAAGAGGCAACCTGTGTGGCTGCACAGTTTCAGGATGCCCACAGAAGAAGGGAATAGTAAACCATTCCCGAGTACTCTCTACTTAGAAAACCCTGCAAATGGTAACCATAATTACAATTGACTTGATGACACACCGTTATTATATGATTATAGTGGATAGAGTAACAGACTAGGACTCAGGATATGCAGTTTAGATTCCCTGTTCTGCCATGTAAATTCATGGGAAGGGAATATCAGTGAAAACACTGCTTCTTAAATATCCTGATTACCTTGAAAGTCCTAGTAGAGTTGCTATAAATCAGTTCCAACTTGATTTTACATAACACACATGTAAGTTCTATTCAGATATGAAAGACTAACATCCTGTAGTTAGTTGCAACTAACGAAAGTCCACTGAGTGTCAACAAGCATGTGGATAAGGGGGAATCCAGTTGACATTGTTTATCTGGACTTTCAGAAGGCTTTTGACAAGGTCCCGCACCAAAGGATCTTGAATAAACTTACCAGTCATGGAATAAAGGGACAGGTCTTGTCCTGGATCAGCAACTGGCTAAGGGACAGGAAACAGAGGGTAGCACTAAATGGACACTTCTCCAAGTGGAGGGAAATAAAGAGTGGGGTCCCCCAAGGTTCAGTACTGGGACCCCTGCTTTTCAACCTCTTCATAAATTATATAGAAGTAGGAATAAAAAGCAAGGTAGCCAAATTTGGTGACGACACTAAATTATACAGGGTAGTGAAAACTGTGAGAGATTGTGAGGAGCTCCAGAGGGATCTCTTGACACTGGGGGAGTGGGCAAAATGGTGGCAAATGAGCTTCAACATTAGTAAGTGCAGTGTGATGCATGTTGGGGCAAAAAAAAAAATCCATTTACATTTATAAACTGATGGGGTCTGAACTCTCTGCGACAAACCAGGAAAGGGACCTTGGTGTCCTGGTGGCCAGCTCAATGAAGGTGTCAACCCAGTGTGCCTCAGCAGTGAAAAAAGCAAAATCTATGGTGAGGCCCCATCTGGAATACTGTGTACAGTTCTGGTCGCCATACCTCCAGAAGGATATTATGGAGCTGGAAAAAGTGCAGAGGAGGGCAACCAAAATGATTAGGGGACTGGAACACCTTCCTTACCATCTGAGGCTGCAATGGTTGTGCCTTTTCACTCTTGAACGACGGCATCTAAGAGGTGACCTAATTGAAGTGTATAAAATCATGCACTGTGTGGACAAAGTAGATAAGGAAAAACTGTTTTCCCTGTCACATAACACTAGAACTAGGGGGCACTCCATGAAACCTTTGGGTACTAGTTCTCAAACAAATAAGAGAAAGTACTTTTTCATCCAGAACTAGGGGGCACTCCATGAAACCTTTGGGTATTAGTTCTCAAACAAATAAGAGAAAGTACTTTTTCACCCAGAGGATCACTGGTCTATGGAACTCCCTGCCAGATGAATTGGTGACAGCTGTCAGTCTTGACAGCTTCAAGAAAGGATTAGACAAGTTCATGGAGGACAATGGTATCAATGGCTATAATTATGGATACCTAAGGACAACCTCCGGGTTGGAGAGATAGGTAGGTTATCTCTCAATGCCATTTCTAGGGAATCCTAAGCAGGTGAAGGCATCTGCTTGGGAATACTCTGAGCAAATGGTGAGCCACTGTGTGTGACAGAATGCTGGACTGGATGGGCTGTGCCCTGTCCCAGCAAGGCTGTTCTTATGTTCTTATGTTCTAAGACTGAAAAGCAGCAGGTGGTCATTATGCTTACTCAAAAGCATGGCAAAATAAAGCCCTTTTTAAAATGGCTTCTATTTAGAGCAAAAGCTTGAAGTGACACATGGAAAAAAAGGAAAACGGCTGGGGTGTGTGAACACAGGAGAAAGAGGAACACCCTCAGAAAAGATGAAGCAGAACAATAATGTGAAAAATATTTAATATTAAAACCACAAAGTCCCCAGAGAGTTGGCAACTAATTACAGACGCTGAAAATATAGAAAATTGCAGTCCATGGTCATAAACCGTCAATAAACTTACTTGACAATAAATTTCCTAGGGTTCCTGTTTTGCATCTACTTCCCAAAATTCATAAAGTTAATTTTGATTCTTTGTCTATTTCTCGTCATGTCCCTTGTAGACCTATCATTTCAGCATATAATTCTCTATTAGAGCCATTATCCAAATTTGTTGATCACCATATCAGACCCTTTGTTCTCCTCACACCATCTTATGTTAGGGATTCGTCCCACTTTATCCAATCATTAGAAAATGTTTCTGTTCCGCCCGGTGCCACTCTCCTCACTATGGATGTGGCATCACTTTATACTAATATTACGCTACAAGAGGTGAGAACCATCATAGAACATCACCTCACCATGCGTTCGAATCCCGACCCCCCCCCACACTAGTTTTCTGTTGGACCTTTTGGATATTTGTTTTGAAAATATTTTTTTTCGTTTTGACAACACTTATTATTTACAAGTTCAAGGGGTAGCCATGGGTTCGAATTTTGCTCCCTCTGTGGCGAATATATTCATGAATCATTTTGATAAAACTTTCATTTTGGACACCGTCATAAATCCTTTCTTTTCGGATATTATTGTTTACAATTTAATTTAATTTAATAGTCATATTTATATATGCCGCCCACTCAGGCAGAACCCGACTCAGGGCGGCATTACAACAAGTTCTAAAAACACATAAAAACACTTTAAAAGACCCACATCCCACCCACTTTAAAAGACCCATATCCCACCCACCCATCCCACCCACTATAAAAAGAAGAAGAAGAGAGAGTTCTTAATTGTTTACATAAGCCAGCAGGCGGGGACCGTGTTCCCATTCGAGCCCCACACCTGCCCTGCCAGCCAGGTCTTCAATCCTTTCCTGAAGGGCAGCAATTCTCTTTGAAGTCTTAGATCTGTTGGCAGGAGGTTCCAGAGAGTTGGTGCGGACACAGAGAAGGCCCTCTTTCGGGTGCTGGACAGATGTGCACCCCTAGCTGATGGCACTATTAGAGAGCCCCTCCGGTCCGCTCTGGTTGGACGGGCAGACACTCTTGGGATGATGCGGTCTCTAAGGTATCCTGGCCCACTGCCATATAGGGCTTTAAAGGTCAAAACCAGCACCTTGAATTGCACCCGGAGATACATCGACGATTTATTTTTTGTTTTTAAAAACCCTCTGCTTGTTCCTTCTTTTGTGGATTGGATCAATTCTCTACATGTCAATCTCAAATTTACTCACTCTGTTAACTCAATTTCCTTACCATTCCTTGATTTATCTATCTTCATTCAGAATAATCATTTGAAAATGTGCCTCTATCAAAAACCCACAGACAGACAGGCATACTTGCAATTTACCTCATTTCACCCCCATTTTCTTAAAACCAACATTCCTTTCAGTCTCATGCTGAGAGCCAAACGAAACTCTACTAACAATGCGGACTTCAGACTAGCATTAGGTTGTATTGATAACGCTTTGCAACACAGGGGTTACCCTAAGCATGTCATCAGAGCTGCTAGAGCCAAAATTAATACCTGCCCAAGACATACTCTTTTCAATCAACCTGTAAGACTTCCCAGATCCAATGTTTTTTGGTCACTTGACTACATTCCCTTGGCCACTGGAATCAAACAATCCATACTTAGACATTGGCACATCATCGATTCCATCTCCGGATGTAGTCAGCCACCTACCATCGGGTTTCGCAGAACCCGTACTTTAGGTAGCCTTATTTCCCGGACTGATGTTTCTCGCACCGTGCTTCATTCCAGCTTGCCCAATGGTCATTATAGATGTGGTCACTGCAAATTCTGTAACATATGTGGTGCACCAGCCATGTTAAAGTTTCCAGCAGTGACTTTAAACTTGATTTGTCATCCTTCTCTAATTGTAATAGCCAGAATATCATTTATGTGATCACTTGTGAATGTGGGCTGGCTTATATTGGACAATCAAGGCGTTCTCTTAAAATCCGACTGGGGGAACATTTATCTCGAATCCGCAACTGCGTCTCAACAGCGCCCTTGGTAAATCACTTTCTTGAGACTAACCATTCTGCTAGAAATTTAAAAGTTGTCGTCTTGGAGACCTTACGCTCCAGTCCCCATGACAGAATTGATTTGGAGCATTTCCTCCTACAACGGGAGGCTTTTTATATACACAGGTTTCGTACCATCATTCTATTTGGTTTAAATACAGACATGGACCTCTCGCCATTCCTTTAAGTCCCAAGCTTCTTGTGTTCCTTTCTCCTTTAATACATTAATTACGTATGAATCACACATGTGGCTTATTGAGTTCATTGTCTTTATATTCCCAGAATGTTCCATTCTGTTTAACGCTGTAACCCTATAAGACTGACCACACCAGAAGGTTGTATTCAGCGCGATAATACTTTTATCCAGGTATTTTACTACTTGCTACAATGTAATAATTCTTGTCTATGAAATGTATGTTTGATTGTATTATATACTTACCCGTTTCTTGTTATACTAGTGAGTGTTTTAACCTTTTTACAGACTCTTGATGAAGTCAATGAAATATCCCATTATCGCGGATGGATATCGAGACTGAGTGCTGTTTCGCCCATCGTCTCCTGTTGGAGTTATTATTTGCCGCTGATATATAGGTTGCTCCTTATGATTCCATCTGGTTCCCGTCTTCCCTGTTTTGCTGTACTTCTATACTTTGTATTGGACTCCCATTAATTCCCATATACATTGGACTTTACGATTTATTAATGGTTTATGACCATGGACTGCAACTTTCTATATTTTCAGCGTCTGTAATTAGTTGTCAACTCTCTGGGGACTTTGTGGTTTTAATATTAAATATTTTTCACATTATTGTTCTGCTTCATCTTTTCTGAGGGTGTTCCTCTTTTTCCTGTGAAGTGACACACAGCTGACTGAGTGTGTGTCGTGTCCGGCCCTTATAAGCAATAGTCCAGGCAACGATGAACAGAACAACAGCATGAGTTTATTGAACAGTATTTCAGGTTACACTTACAAGGTGCTCCAGACATGTCCCATGTAGTCGGTTCCTCGTGTTTCCTACCATAGAGGCAGTGACTAAGCTACACCTTGGCGTGATAGCGTATAGAGGAGACCCAGGCTTAGCCCGGCACTGGCTAACCTGTGCGGTAATGGTAAGTATAGATCCGGTCTGGCCCCACCCTTGTTTACCCATGGGGCTTATATAGTGTCTCCCCAGCGGTGACTCCTTGTTACAATGTAGTAACCCGCTGGATATATAAGTATTAACCAATCAGGAACAGGATCCAAAGTTGTAAACAATCACAGAACTCTAATTTAGCATAATGAGTGTGCCCAGAGAGGGAGATTACGCGCCAACTAGCTCCTAATTTGGATGGCGGGAAACCGCTATTTTATCTTTGCAAGGCGTTGCTTGAGCAACTTGCCATTCTACCTTAATAACACAAGAGTGAAAACCCCAAACAGAGTAAATATGTGTAAAGCTTAAAGGTCCATGTGTAAATTTAAAACCCTTTCCCACAAACAGCCAAAAGAGGAACCAAGAGTCAGAAATAGGGGTGTAAATCCTTTCTTGTCCTATCCTCACATGAGAACTGCAAATGAATTTGGAATTATAAAGTCATCCGCCCTGCCCTAATAAAAGCATATAGAATTTTGTAGACAAAAACATTGAGATGAAAATGAGAACAAGACTAATTTTTCTACAAATTAAAAAAAATTGTACAAATAACACTTTTATACAAATACTATAATACAAATTACATGAAATGTTGATAGATAAAGGTCGCCCTTGCTTGAAAGCCAGTCATATCCGACTATAGGGTTCAGTGCTCATCTGTTTACAGCCAAAGAGCCAGCACTGCAGACGTTTTTGTGGACATGTGGCAGGCATGCCTCAGCACCAGAGTGCACAGAATGCTGTTTACCTTCCCACCAAAGTGGTACCTATTTATCTACTTGCAATTCCTTTCTTCCGAACTGCTAGGTTGGCAGGAGCTGGGACAAATTGAGATCTTTATAAAAACGATGTTTGTTGTTTCATTGTCATATAGAAAGAAGGAATCTCACAGAGCTGAAAATTCCTCATTCAGCTATTTTGCTCAGATAGTAACAATCACAAGAATAAATAACGTAGTGAATATCATGAAAATCACTAGTCAAACAAATATCACCAGCATTCACTGGAGAAAAAACTCAGTAAAATCAGAAGACCAAACTCCGTGGTTCACTAGACATGGAGTTGGAAAGCAGCGTTGAGTTTGAGGCCTACCAATGTAGAGGAATGAATGTGAACACAATTCAGCTTTGTCACAGCAGAATGTGAGGCATTGAAGAACCTCATGAGATGTGGTCTCATACTGTAAACACAACAAATGCAGTTCTCTACCCATTCCCAGCTACATATACCAGGAGGACAGGGATTGTACAAAGAGTCCGAGTCAGATGGAGCAGTCCAAGTTTTACATTCAAGGAAGTATAGTTTTGAATCTATACTATAATATATGGAGAATACTTAGACTCAGAAGTAGTCAGACCAGTCAAGAGGATTAATACAGCTTGTCTCCTGTGTTGGTAACTAAATGTCTGGGTCCCACTCCTCAGGAACATATGTTTCAATTCCTCCTCATCCTCAATGCACTTTGGCTAATGGACCAGACTGTTGGATAGCATATCAGAATGACTAATTGCCCCTGCATCCTTTCCATCAAGTGTCATACATAACTGAAAAAGCATTTCTCCACTTTAAGTACCCTGATAGGATCACCATCTCACAAATCATAGAATTTGACTCTAAATCTTCACAGTACCAATGACTCATAGTCACCTGAGGAGAAAGTAACAAGTAGGGTTATGTCTTGGGCCCAGTATTGCTTAAGATCTGTTTAAATTGTTTGAATTGAGATGTAGTTAAACCAATCCTGCAAATAAGAAGGGATGCTAAATCTCAGAAGATAGA
This sequence comes from Bradypodion ventrale, assembly GCA_035047345.1. Taxonomy (NCBI): domain Eukaryota; kingdom Metazoa; phylum Chordata; class Lepidosauria; order Squamata; family Chamaeleonidae; genus Bradypodion; species Bradypodion ventrale. The sequence goes on from JAWDJE010000001.1 coordinate 42,361,912, forward strand.
TTCAATATAAATTTAAGAGATTAGAGAACAGGGACAAAACAAACTATGGGCAAAATCCTGTTGTGTAACCTTATGTCTGTGTAAAACCAGATCTGCATCTGGAAATAATTACTTTCAACTAACTGAAAGCTTCCTTCCCTCACTTTTCACTTTCTGAGGTTCCCAAGGGCTCCCTTTTGCCCTGGACAAGCCTTGGAGAGAATCACAATGACTTGGGAAGCTGCCACCGCCAAGGGAAGCAGCCCCGTTTGCCCAGCAACCGGCTGGTGGGACAAGCCACAGCTGGAGCTCAAGAGGGCTACAAGAGCCACCCTCCCCTGCCTTGTTGCCACCACCATTGCTGAGGGAAGCAGCCCCGTTTGGCCGGCAACCGGCCAGTGGGATGAACCCCAGCTGGGGCTCGAGAGGGCTACAAGAGCCGCCCTACCCTGCCTCGCTGCTACCACCACCGCCACCAAGGAAAGCAGCCCCATTTGCCCAACAACTGGTCGGTGGGACGAGCCACAGTTGGGACTCGAGAGGGCTACAAGAGCTGCCCTCCCCTGCTGGAGGCCACGGGCAGGAGAGCCCTGTTTTGCTGCACAGTTCTAAAGCCCACATCGGACTCTTTCCCTCGTCCATTCCCTGGTTCTTGAGGGAGATGGCAGGCAACTGTGCAGCGCAGACAGTGCTACTGGAGCCATCATTAGACTTTCCTCCCTCAGTCACTCCTTGGCCTTGAGGGAGATGAGGACTCTTGCTGGACTTTCCCTCAGCTGTGTTCACTTTGCCAACCTTACTGACTCTGCCCTCCTGGCTCTGCCTGTCGGGAGGGTTTGGGAATAATCCGGGGCCTTTTCAGTATGTTTTTGTACTTATTGCATTTTTGTATTACTGTTGGATTATGATGTATTGCTTTGTAATTTTGTATTTTGTATATGAAAACGTATTCTTGCCTTGTAATTTTTACTGTATTTCTGTATATTTTTGAATATTGTGACCTGCTTTTGGTCATCCACAAAATGAGGAAAGCGGTATATAAGAATAAATTCAAATTCAAAATTAATTGTCAAAATTGCCACTGAATTGCCACCATGAGAACTGAGATCAGTAACAGTGATTTTTTGGCTCTAAAACCTCCCTCCATCCCAAGGCTCCTAAAGCAAAAGGGAGCTCTAGGGAGTCTTGGAACCTAAAGAGAGAGAGATAAGAAGCCTTCAATTCATTTAAATTAAATGTTTCTGGCACCAGATCTAGTATATGCAGCATAACTATACTCCAACAAGGTTTTGCTCAGCAAGAGTTTCAACAGGAAGAAATGTAAAGTTCCACATTTAGGCAGGAATATTCATCTGACTGCTGGCTTGCAATGGTACATGTGAAAAAGATCATTGAGTCTTAGACCAAAAGCAAAACATAAGTCACCAGTCAACAATCATCATCATCATGAACAACAACAAAACAACAGTATATGCAATATGAGGCTGCATCAACATATGTTCAGTACCAAGATCTAAGGGGCCATTGTATTTTGTTTTCATCAGACATCAATTACTGTGTCCAGTTCTTTTTTAAAAAAAGTTTAAAAGTTGTGTGGTCCATGTACACCATCCAAAGACCACTAAAATCTCACAACCAAAACCTGGCTTTCAGCTCTACATGACTCTTCATCAGGCTGGGCATTGCATACTAATGTAGAGGAACTTAAAATTGCAAAATCTGTGACCAGCTACAGTATGTGGGACAGTTTTCCTTGCTTAAATTCCAGGACTGGGACAGGCAGAATAAACTCAAAGCTTGTAGGTTTCAGACTTCATCTCAGACCATATGGATTATATTTTCTCTCCTAAACTGTACTCACCCCCCCCAAAAAAAAAACAACCACAAAAAAACAACCAGGTGTTTTGATTCAAAAAAAGACTTGTGTCCTGTCTGATGACGCACCGTTAGTGCCATGATCTCTAACCATTGGCAGGACTAGCTAAGGCGGATGGAAGTTGATCTCCTGTAAGATCTCATGGGTTACCAGTTCCCTACCCTTGTCTTGAAGGATGACTGATACAGAATCAATGAGAAAGACTGAACACAAATAGAAAATGCTGCTATTTGTTCAGGATTATCTTGTAGATATCAATAAGAAGAAATGTCATTCCCCAAATATTTGTGCTGACAAAAATCTGTTCATGTGAATTTAAGTAAACAGCAACTAAAATTGGTGTAAGCATATGGTTGAACTGAAAAGTCCTTGAAATGCATTTGCTTTGTCACAATATTTTCAAGGCAGGAGTCTGATTTTGGGATTTCATAGTTGTAGATTACTGAAAACAGTAATGAAGTTATCAAATTTAGCTTAAATGATTTAATGACTAAAAAGAGAATTTTGGAAAGTTGAAAACAACAGCATCTCAACTTCTTCTGTCCCTGCCCTCCAGGGGCATAGCCAGGATTCTAGATTATTATTATTATTATTATTATTATTATTATTATTATTATTATTATTATTATTATTATTATTATTATTATTATTTGGGGAGGTTAGGAGAGGCAAAAAAAATTCAGGAGGGGCAAAAATGTCACACTCACATATATCACACTAGCTGATTACCCGGCCTTGCTCAGGTTTTTTTCTTTAAAGGAAGTAAGGAGGCTGTAGTGCGTGTGTGCAGTATTACTGTTTCGTTGCAATGCACGTGCACAGTACTGCTTTTCCATTGCTGTTTCTCCTGTTGATGGGGGTGTCCCCTTTGCGTCCCACGTTGGGGGCCATAAACCCCCAAATGGGTTTTGGGACCCCCACAGTGCTGATCTCGCATGCCGAAGGTATGTATGTGCCAAATTTCAGTGACATTGGTCCAGGGGTGTGGGTTCCTTTAGAGCACATACAAACCCACACCTCTGTTTTATCGATATGGATTGGCACCACAGGGTGGGGGTGGGGGGTTGCTGTTAGCTCAGGAGGGTCCCCCCCCCAGTCCCCCTGGCTATGGCCCTGCTGCCCTCCATCATGGCTTTCTTACTCTGACAACAAAGCAACAGGCTCTGGAATACTGGAAAGGACTGAGTATGTATAGCTTTCAACGAGTGCTTCTTCTATTAAGCAGAGTGAGATGCCTTTGGTGTTGCATGATAGAGCTAGCAAATAATGTGATCCAACTCTGGTCAGGAGCACTGGTGGCTCTCTAGCTACAACAAATGGCATCATAAGAAAGTACTTTGCACAAAATAGATGACGTTGTCAAATTTATCCGACCAGGTGTCTCCTAGCTGTAAACTTTAGGTAGCCAAAGAGTGGCTAGCAAGACTTTCTGGAGTGGCAGTGAGGCTCTTCTTGCAAGGGGGCACATGATTCTTTTGCTTTCTAACTTCACCACCCAAGATGGGTACCTTACAACACCTTATGAAAGAGTTATTCAGGGGCATATGTAACAACTTCTTCCTTACTCCCTCTTTACCCTTTCAGGTGTCCAGAGAGATACAAGGTTCTTGTTCTGGCACTTCTAGTGGCTTCCACTGGCGTTATTTGGTGTTTTTTTTCTGTAATAATTATTTGATGTTATCGCTCTACCTTCCTCTGGATCTGCCTTGTGCTCTTTGTCATTCTCCTCTTTTCAATATGCATTGCATGGTATGGAATCCCAAGGCATTCTCTCCAAGTGAGCAAACCACTTTATTTGTTGTCTCTATATGTAATTTAAGATTGGTTCTATTCCAATTCTTTCCCTTATAATCTCATTCCTTAATTTATCCCTTCTAGTTACTCCTGTAGCTTTCCTCAGACATCTTATTTCCCTGGTGACCAACTTTCATTTATGTTTTGTTGTAAATGTCTATGTTTGGCACTGATAACATAAGGCAAAATGCACAATTTCAAGCACAAGGCTCTAAGCATTTTTTAAAAGTAGTATTTATTTTGATAGAAAAGCTAACACTGTATGGATTTTAAAAAGGGGGTAAAACAAAGTCGAGGATTTGAGAAAATCAGTCAGTTTCATTTTCTCCCACATTCAAATTGCTTAAAACTCTTATTCTTCTTGTTGCTTCAAAAATGTTGATGAATTCAAAAATGAGCCAAAATGATTTTTTTAAGGATAGGAAAGCTTAATGGCTGAAATTTTGTTCTGTAAAGGACCTTTATGTCACCAGTTGTGGTGAATTTGGTCACAGGACCTTTGGGGGTGGGGGGTGGGAAGGGATCAGAAATGTTTTACTTCCAAAAAATCACTGCGGTGTTACAGAACAGGAATTCAGCCATGTCCATCGCTGACTCAATATGGAGAGAACAATATTGCACCTTCCTTTCACTCACATAGACACAGACACACACATGGACATTCAAATACACTCATAATACACACTTCAATGCCTCTCAACAATAGATAAAATTATTGCTTTAAAGATAAATTTATGGGCATGTACCTGTGCATGCAGTAGTGTTAGTGATTTCTACACTGACTGTAGAACCATCTTTCTCAGCTGCTTTCAGGATATACTTCTCAATTACACCTTTGACCCCAGCTGGTTTGTTCCATGTAACCTCAATGCTGTAACCATTTATGCCATGAACTCTTGAGGGTGTTGGCACATTTTGTGGGACTGTGAAAGGATAAAAAAGAAACAGAGAAAATAGCAGTCCTAGGAAGACTATTGCTGCATTCTTCACTTTTAATAGTTGCAGTAAATCAGATTCACCATTAGCATAAATACAATTTATTACAGTTGTAACTTTCCAGCATTGATTTAATATGACTGCACATCTTGAGCCACTCAGTTTTAGCTATATTTCAAAACCATCAGAACTCCATCTACATAGCATTCTTCTTTGCCTAGTTCAGTTTTTTTGGAAAACATTGAATGTACCAAATGTGTTGAAACATCGCTCACAAAAGCAAATAGGAGGATGGTACAAGTTCAAGCAATACATAATGATGTTGTTGAGTAAGACAAAATCATCACACTATTAAACACATGCATTTGATACTTCATTGCCATGAAGCCACCAATTATTTTTTATGAAATGAAATCCAATATAAATATATGCTGCTTTTTATTTTTTTTAAAAAATATCCCTGAAACTAGAGTTTAAAGAGAAAGTGGCAAAGTTGAGAATTCTAGGAGCAATCTCAAATTCTCTCTCCCTTTACCTTTGTAAAGTCATCTATTAAGGTCAACAGGGATGTTTGCAAGAATGAAGATATTATTATAAAGTGATACTTGAGATTTGACAAGCCTTTATACTCACAACTCTTGTCATGGGTCTGTTCGAATGACAAACTAAGGATGTGGGCTTGCTGCTGTTTTTAAAGTGGTGTTTGAAAGAATTTTGAAAGCCCAATTCATGCAAGCTCAGCAACCTCACTAAAACATCCCATTTCTATTAACCTTTATCTATTTATTTGATATTGCTCTATCAGGTAAAGTCATGAGGAGAAAGAAAATGACTGCAAAAAGCATGCCAAAGAAAGGCCCAAGAAACTCTATGGCAGAATGATAGATGATGGTTTGGCTATAAAATGCACGTGTGCTTTAGAGTCCTGATGATTAGGATTGCTGCAGCCTCTAAGCATCAAATATCTCTTATTCCTTAGATCTGTTTCAAAATTACTGAAGGGAAATGGAAGGTATATCCACGTAAAGGACATTATATGAAATGTCAGGGTATCTGAATGTTCATTGTTCTTCCTGAAAGCAGCAACATAGTCTGCATTCAAAGCTTCAGGCTGCTGACAATACCACATTAATATATTGATTTTATTAGTTCTGAAAAGCATCACAGAGCAAGGTAAGGCACTGTATAGCAGATGGTCTTCTCATAGGGGACACAACAAAACTGACTCAAAAATAATTAAATGGCGCAATTATTTTCCAGCCCTTGGGAGCATGTAGCTGCTCTGTATTGTGGCCAGACTGTAAATATAAATTTATGGCCTACCTTACTTTGGTCAGACAGACAGGGCAAAAAATGGCTGTACTTGCTCACTCTGAGATGGTCAGCCACATGGTGGCTTATGCAGCACATCTGCAAGTCAAATCCCTGCCTTGGTAAAACAAACAAACAAAATTGTAGGTTGATTTGACTGCAAGCAGTACAAAATTTTGGTAGCTTTTTTAACACAGAAAGAAAAGATAAATCTGTTCCACTTCAGCTTCTTGAATAAAAGTTGGAATCCAACACAGATGTATGTCTGCTGAAACCTACTCATATCAACGGACACATATTTACTGAGTCCTATGATGAATTATGACCATGGCCCCATGGTTTCAAAAAACATGACTAGGATGGATTACTTGAGAGTCACTTAGATTTCACTGAGATATACAGTCCAGACAGAAACCTTGATTTTTTTGTGTGTTTTTTTCCATAGCGACAACCTAAAAATTATCCATGCTGGCATGCTGGCTGGCACGGAACCAAGGAAAGAATTGATATGGGAACAAAATGTAAAAATGTTAATTACCCGATTCTCTTGTGCGGCCACGGTTCCAAGCACTAGATACAGACCCTCCTTCATTAGAAGCAATTACCCGGTACAGATATTCTTAAGGGTGAGAAAGAAAGAAAAACAGAAGATGTCTAAATGTAAGAATACGTTTTCACAAAGTGAGCTGCAGCTGTTCATATAAGGAAAGGGACAATGTAATACCTGTAAATGATTGTAGCCCATACTCATAAACACTTCTCTCTTCTCCTTGGTACACAAGGATGGAGTCATTTCCCCTGCAGTTAACAGCTCTGTCAGTTGATAGGCATCCGTCCAGATTGACTCTGACAGCACTGCTGGACACAGATGCCAAGTTAACGACAGCGTCTCGTGTAAATTTAACATCCTTCATGCAGCCACCAAAACCTAGCAAATAGTAAGGGATTAGTATCACATAAAGGGCTTCAGATCCTAATTAAGAATCATGTTTTACTTCTTGCAGTGCCACTTTTCAGTGATAAGGAGAGCTAGATGTAAATATTAAAGTTGAACTTATCTTTGAAAAAATATTCTTTCAAAAACAATCCTTAAGCTGATGCAGGGCTATCACTGTTGATATTATACCAATGCAGAAATGTACACTAATTATTCAGCCTATTTGGAAAAACCTTCATTTTCCTACTCATATGTTCAAGCACATCAGTGATAACAGTGTAAAGTATGGAGTTTGGGGGAAACTGTCAGAGAGAAAAAACTGAAATATAAGGTTAACAAGGCTAACAAGAAACATTTATTTTAATAACAGAAAGAGGTGGACAAGGGTATTATCATGAAACAAATACACACACACATTTTGCTCTACAAATGTTGCTTACAATAAAATGGGAGACGAAAAGGCCATTTCAATTGCTATCATTTGCTGGAGGGGGACAATTGTGACATAAATACATAGTGTACAGGTACATATCTGTACATACTGGAGTTCTGTAGCATCACTACATTCTCCCCAAAAGGTACCTTGATTTTGGCAGTTTCGCATCTGGACTAGACACAGCAGAAGAAGACTTATGGAAAAGATAAACATGTTTGCATTTAGAAACCTTTCTGGAAAATTCACACTTTTTCCAGTAGTTAGGAATGGCTGTCTGAGATAAAAGAGGGAGCAGATTTTGCCTGCAAAGGGATGGAAATACCCCTTATAGTTTATCATTTGAGCTAAGACCTAAAGTACTGTGCTAACTGGGAAATGATTTCATCTGAAGGAAGAAGGACAGAAATTATCTTGCCTTCAATGAACTTTCAAGGGAACATGAAGCCTATTTGGTAAACCATTTCAAAAATTACTGAAAGTGATGAATAAAGTGGGGAAAGAAGTTCAGATCTTATTTTAGTTGGCTTAGTTATCTCTTAGGAGATGCTATCCTCAGATTCTGTCCTATTATGCTGTGTTTTGAGGCATGTATTCCATACCTGCTCTAGATTATTCTGATGCTACTCCAATGTGTAAGTATTAGGTAGTTTAGTTAGCATTCTTAATTTTTTGTGTTTGCTCTGTATAGCTCGTGCTTGATTTTTTGCTCCCAAATAACTTTAATGCCTTTTTTATTTTAAAAAAAATATTTGCCTTTTTGCTCCCCCCATCTTTAATAAAATATAAACATTTCTACACAATTGTCTATATTTTGGGACAAAGAGAGTTTGTAGTATTTAAAACCTGGTCTTGCCTTAATGACCCTTCTGGGAGTTTGAATACTTTGTAGATGCAGTGGCAGTTCTATTTTGCAGGGCTGCCAAGAACTCTAACCTGATGTATTTTTAGAACTTTCTGGAACCACCATTTGGTGAGACTAGAGTGTTGGGAGATTGCTGGAACAGGTAGATTTCCAAGCCATCACTACATCTGACTACTCCAGAACCAGCCAGGAAATGTGGCGAAGTGGTTAGTGAAAGACTCCCATGCTTCATATTTGAAAGGCACTAATCTATTAAACAGATGAAATATCATCGTTCAGAGTTGCTATGACCATTAAGTCCATTTGAATCAGTTGAATTGAAGTTGCCTCTCTAAATCTCCATTGGTTCAGTAGGTTTACACTAGGGCATTATACTATACTAAGTAACAGAATTTTGGCCTCATCTAAAAGAAGGGTTTTAACAGTGGATCAACTTCCATTCATAGAAGAACTACTTTTGCTCTTGATCATATGTATGTGCCATTTGTGTATACATTGTTCCAGTTGAAATCATTTTTCCTTGCAGAAGCATACCTTGTTCTAATTCCAGCTCCTTGAACCTGTTTTGGATCTCATCTGGGATTCCTCCTAAGTAGACTGGAGAGTTTACAAATAATTGGTTGAAACCAGGTTCTATCGTACGATCTCTCAATTCATTCATACTGGCAGAAACTATTGAGCCTCTTTTCTTCAGAATAATTTTATTCCACCTTCCATCACAATAGGACAATCCCAACCAGAGATTCACATGTGAGGACACACCACTATTTTTTAGAAGAAAAGTTAGAATTCCACTTTTCAGTTCAGCCTGCAGTTTGAGATTAAAACAGAAAAGAATGACAAGACAAATATACAGTACAGGTTTATATACATCAGTACTTAAACAATATCCCTCAAAGAGAGAGAGAGAGAGAGAAATTATGTTGCACATTTAGACAAATGGAGTAACTTTTTAAAGTGAATTGCCTTAAGAAATATATGTAGAGTGTCAGATTTTGTCCAAGAGGAGTGGCCAAAATCCTGTTGCTTATTGTAAGACAAATCTTAACCTATAAGGAAGGGATGTGGCCATGCATGTGCGGAATGCGCGTCCACACACGTGCAACCTATCCTGTAATGTGCTGGACACACTTACCTTTTGTCCCGGACATCATCGCCGCAAGGGTCTGGGAGCCGAGAGATGGGCCAACACCCCACAAATGGCAAAAAAAAACCTACAAGTTCCAGCATCCTCCGTACCATGGCACGCTTCAGCCAACCAGGCAGGACAGCCTGAGCGTGAAGGAGGTGGGACAGCCAGCGTGTGCAAAAAAAACAAACGGCCGACAAGTGCCCAAAACAACAGCTCAGGGCCCTGCCTTACCAAGGAAGACAGAGCCCGGGCTGAGGGAACAGTCTGCCTGCCGCCCCTTCTGCACTGCCTGAGAACATGGCTGGGCAAGGCGCTACCGTAGGTGCTGCTTCTGCCATGCCACCCCTCCTGCCCTCAGCCACGCCACCTGAAGATGCAGCCGGGTGAGGCGCCGCAATAGGCGCTGCCTTTGCCCTGCCAGCCCTCCCGCCCTCAGTCCAAAATGCCACAGCAGGCACCCAGGCCTCATAGGTGGAGGAGGAGGAAGACCCGGACAAGTAAGTGTGTGGGGGCCAAGAAAGCCGAGGGTGGCGGTGTGTGTGTGAGAGAGAGACCGGGTAGGAGTGTGGGTGGATGTGTGTGTGTGTGGGGGGGGGGGCAGAGAAAGGAGAGGGTGGATGTGCATGTGAGAGGGAGAAGGAGAGAGACTGGTTGGAAGTGTGGGTGGATGTGTGTGTGCATGCATGAGAGAGAGAGCCGTGTGTGTGTGTGTGTGTGTGTGTGTGTGTGTGTGTGTGTGTGTGTGTGTGTGTGTGTGTGTAGCAGACACTGGGTGGGAGGGTGTGTAGCTGGCACATGTGAGAGAGAAAGAGAGAGAATGGGTGGGATAGTGAATGGCTGTGTGTGTGTGCAAGAGAGTGTGAGAGTAAGGCACTGGGTGGGAGGGTGTGTAGATGGTGAGTGTGAGAGAGACTGAGTGGGTGTGGTGGGTGCATGTGCGCAATAGAAAAGATGGTAGAGCCGCCACTACCACCCACACACACATCCCAGCTTCCGCCTCCCCCCTTCTCTGCCTCCCCCCTGGTCAAAGAAAGGGAAGGGGGGACAGATCGCATCCACCTCCCCCTTCCCTGCCTCCCTCCCAGGCAAAGACAGGGAAGGGGTGATGGATCGCGTCTGCCTCCCCCCTTCTCTGCCTGCCCTCTCCATAGGGCCCAAGTGACCCGAACGGCAAAGCCAGGTAGCAATCGCTAGTCTTACACTAAATCCTAAATCTAAGCAAGGGCCCCTTGATATGATTTGCTACGGGCCCCACACTGGCTTAATCCGGCACTTCTGATTGCATCAGACTTTTTATTACTAATTTGTGTGTAATAAGCTGATTGTACAACTGACCGAAGACTGACCTAAAATATGACTGCATATACTAAATACTATAGGAACTAGTAATATATGCATTAACCAATTTTAATAAGCACTATATGCAAGGGCTGTTTAGAAAGATACCTCGAATCTCTTTAAGTGCTCTGAAATATATTTATATTTTTAATAGAGAAATATATATTGATCTAGCATCTCAGATTTTTATATAATAAATGAGTATATTAATTATATGTTTTTAACAATATTTGGATGACTGTGCATTTATAAATCTATTCTTGCATCAAAAATACTGATCAAAATAATCTTTTTTTTTTTGTGGCTAAGCTGTCTACAGGTGCATGCATTTGTAGCCCACTCTGTATCACAGGATCTCAGAGTAGGTTCCAAAGAAATAGTAGCAATTATGTCATGTTTGGGATAGAGCAGTCAGCATATTTTGAGATTCTAAATTGACTAGATCTGGGTGGAGAAAGAAAAATTAAATAAGGTTCTTTGTGAAAGAAAAGATTAACAAGTTCACAGGCAATGCAGACTTTTTTGCATTCATGCCTATATCTTATTATGTAAAATAGAGTAACTTAAGATATTGATCTTTTCCTTAAACAACTTAATATATATTGTCATCTTATACATCAGTAAAAAGTCTTATTACCATATTGCCATGGAGAACATAATTTTTAGTAAAAATGACCCTAACTCTCAAACATGTGTTTTCTGCTGCCAACCCAATTCTCTCTCTGCTCCCAGCCTCTCCTGTCCTTTCATCTTCTGAATTCAAAGACAGGGAGCTGTACAAAAAGCGGTCACGGAGCTTTCACACACTCCTTTCCAATGAGACTGTAGTGTTAACTCTCAAGGAGGACCATATAATCCCATCTGTTCTGATCCGTTAAGGGAAGAAACTGGCTGTGCATAACAAAATAACACAAGAAGTCACAAGAAGCAGTGTGAAGCGAGAAAACATACATCATATTGATATCCTATACATCTCTTCAGCAACTGTGGTCTGTATTATTGGGGCAAAAGGCAAGATAAGTACCCTGCAAAGAAAGAGGTCTTATGGTATATTAGATGTTTGATTTGAAGAGTGGCTCTAGGCTGTCATTTGCAGATTGAATACTTAAAGGAGTACTTCTGAACAGAGTTGCTACCCAGCACCTGACACAAGGCCGCCGTCAGGGGGGGGACAAGGGGGACTGCCATCCTGGGCACGGAATGTAAGTAATATGCAAGTATGTAAGTAATATTCAACTTATACACAGAGCACATAATGCGCAATGCAGGGATGGAGGAATCACAATATGGGATCAAAATTGCTGGGAGAAATTCTGGAGTGGCTGGGGAGGCACTTTGGGGTGAAACAGAGCTCTGGAAAAACCTTGGACAAGGGGGAAATGGCTTCAGAGGTTCACTACAGAGTGATGAAAATAGAAGAGGCTTCTATTTTCATAGCTCTAGAGCGAAGAGCAGTCAAATGGCCAAAAGGCCATGCCCAAACAGTCACATGGGCATGCCCACAGTGTGGCAGGAAAAGTTTTTGATGCCCACCATTGCAGAAAATAGAGTGTTTGAATAGTATCTGCATCAGAGTTTGAGTATACTCTTCACTCCAGCTAAACAAATGCACAGAAACAGCAGTTCAGATTTTTGGAAGAGATAGAAACAAAGTGAGGATGTCAGAAGTTATTTCAGGCACCTTGGCAGTGCAGGATATTTCTCTTTAAGTATCTGTTGTAGGGGAGTAGATAGGTTTCTCCCTGGGGTGATTCTCCTTCCAGGTATATTCATATATGTTTTATTGGCTGAAATTCTAATCCACAGTTATGCAAATAGTGTAGCTTTTACAGGATAATTGATATAAATTAAGAAATCTCCATAGCTCTTACTTATTGCACATTGAGTCAAGCAAATCAGAATGCAAGAGAAAATATCTACATAAATTAGACCAGAGGTTCCCAACCTACATCCCATGGGGCAGCCCTGGCCCATAGCACCATTTCATGTGGCCCACTGCCACAACTGCCCCCGGAAATGGATGCAGACATGTTTATGACCATAAAATGTGCCCACACATGCGTAAACACATCTGTGACTGTTGTAAACATGGAAGTGGGTGCATTTACAACAGCCATAAATGCACCGGCTTCTGCTTCCAAGGAACAGTGTCTGGCCCGCTCAGCTGTCCGTGGAGCATGGTCCATCCCATGGCATAAAAAGGTTAGGAACCCCTGCATTAGACTGTCATATCTTACAGCAATTCCACTTCCAAAAGTTACACCATTTCCATAACTGCAATGCTCAAAGTGTGGAACTGGTAAAACCACTCCTTAAATATCTTGAAAGCCCTGTTAGGATTGACATAAGTCAGTTTCAACTTGACAACACATAATTACAAATGTAATGCTATAGCCTCATATTTTAGCTGTTAATTATAAAGATGTTTTAAAGTAACCACCAGAGCATAATAAGAAGCATTTGAAGTTCAGGACAGCAAATTTGGTTCTGTTTTTTGTGTTGTAGTTTTTTCCAAAAATAGACATGTAAGAAGCTCATTTGATTTTCACTATTCAGTCTGACATAAGAAAAGCTGGGTAGCCTTTCTCAAGTCTTGCTTAGATAAAACTACCTTGAAGAGTAGAAATGATAAAATGTTTTTGTGCATCACATTATCCATGGACATCAGTAAAGCAGAAAGGAAATGAAGCATGCAATTGAGAACTATTGTACTGGGTTACACTGCAACACTAACTTTAGAAATTCTCCTGATTATGCCAGAATTTTACAAAAATATAGTTGGGGCAGAGTGAACTCAAAGAACAACAAAGTATTTGAATGACATAAATCAGCCTTTTCCTATGCTGGATGTACACATGAGCTCTATTCAGGCATTGCTCACCCTACCTTAAAAACATGTGAGCAACTGGATGGAATATCTCTAAAAGGGGGAGGTTCTTTGTGATGCACTGCTCTGCACAAGGAAAATGCAGCAATGGAAGGTGCAGCAATTCTGCTCCCCTCTTTGGATAAAGTATAGTAAGTAACACCTGAATAGGGCTACTGTATTCCTGTAAATGTGTGTACAAGGCATTTGAATATCACCAGAAATGTCAGTCATAACACTGCTCATCTATTTTGTGGTTCACTTGTGAGGAGTTAAAATAAAAAATGGTATCAGATTTTTAAAAAGAGGGGAGAAAGCCACTGGCTGATCAGCCTTGTCCAAACTGAACAACCTATGTTCTGGAAAGAACTAGAGAGTATTTATGTACAGCAAGGGTTATACTGCTTTTTTGTGGTCAAGCATCTCTTCAATTAGGGCCAAGGTGTTTAGGACTCGGATTGTAACCCTCTGAGCAGGGATCATATCAGTAAAACTCTTAGTGCTCAAGCAATGATACAAACTAATTGATGGCCTATTCAAACTTCAACTTTTAATAATCTGTGATCCCATGGTTGTATAGAGGTAGGGAATTCAGATGGTCTGGTGGAGAAATACATTAGTGAAATGGCAGGAGACAAAAATCAATACAATACTATTTTGTGGCTGTAAAACTATACAGGAAAGTAGATTAGGTCATAGAGGTTATGGATGTATCACTATACCTAAGGAAAAATTTGAGAGCCTAATGAACAGTCTTTATAGCTATATACTCTGATTCATAAAACCACTGTTACAATTCAGCTGCTCTTCACTGTATTAAGACAAGGCAAACCAGTTAGTTCAGTTGACAGTTTCACCAAATGGCAATGGACATATTCTTTTGTATAAAAGTGTCATAAACATGGACTTGCATCAGTGGAACTGCTTCTGCCTCCATACATATCATTTCATAAATATCCCTTCTGAAAATGAAGATAATAGAACTTACAGCAATGTAGTCAGGCCCTTCTTTGTTGTAAACAAACAGAAGTAATCCATTCAGCTGATCAGTTTTAAATTGAAAGGAGATCTCGATGTTCAGACCACCATGAAATATATTTGAATTGAGTTCTAGAAAACCTTGAGAAAAGGGGTGTGGGGGAGAGAGAGAGATGATCAAAATTGAGAGATATGAGATATAACAAAAATTTCATACTGCAGCTGGTATACAAGTCAGAATAATATTTAACACAACCTAATTTATGGAATCTATACATATAAATCCAAGGGTTAACTGTTGGAACTTGCTATACATTTCTGCACCCGTCCATCCTATCCTGTACCGAGCCTCCTGCACTCGCCTGAACCCGGTCCGGAGGTTACTGCAGGGTTGAGAAATGTGCCAGTGGGGCAAGAGCCCCACGAACAAAGGGAAACAAGTTCAATTCCCAATGTTCTCTGTGCCACACCACAGCCAATCAGGCTGAGAGGCGCGAGCAAAAAGAACGTTGGGAAATGCGGCACGGCCAATTAAAATCAAGCCACAGGAAAAAAAACGCCGCATGAACGCAAACCTCAAACACAAAAATACAAGTCCCAGCGTCCTGCGTGCCATGAGCACGCAGAATGCTGAGAAAGCCGGCGCATGAAAAATAAAATTACAAAATGCAACAGGAGCACGAGTCCGCCGCAGGCAGACACAGCGCCTCACAGCCTCGCAAAACAAACACCCACAAAAATCCACTGCGAGACACCCGCTGGCCGTTTTTCCTGGAGCAACAGGGAGAAGAGGGACTCCCTCTCCTCCACGCTACCCCACCGAAGACATGAGGAGACCACCGCTGGCCTCAAGGAAAGTTGAGCTATGGAGAGCATACATGAGAGCATCAAAGCATCAGTCAGAAATGCTGTTTTAGAAAGTAATGTTATGGTTATCAGTTGTGACCTGGGGTCTTGGGTGCAAGGAGGAGGACTTTCAGCCGGCCTGCTGCCGGCTCCAACTTGGAATCTGAGCCTGAGGAGGACCCCTTACCAATCCCCCAGGCCACAGCTGGCTCAGATCAGGAGGCCGAGTCGGAGGATATGGACATGGCACCAGCCTCGTAGCCAGCTATCACTCCGGAGCCTTCTCAGCTGGGCCAAGCCGGGCCAGAGGATCAGAGTTTGACAGCTAGGCTAGGTGCCAGCAGGCAGGCTACTCAGGAGCAGGCCGGAATGCCTGCTCATTACAAGGATTCATTTAGGCATCAGATGCAGCTGAGAAGGAGGAGGGCTTGGGCACGCGTCCTGAATAGACCCACAGCTGTGGGGTCTGACTCCCCTTAAAGGAGAAGTGTGCTGGCAGGCCCTTGTTGGGCCAATTCGTCACTTTGGTGAACCCGACACTGTGCTCCTGGCTTCCTGACCATGATTCCGAACATCAGACTGTGACCTTGACCACCCTCTTAGATGACCCCTGCACCTCTAGTATGACTCCACTGGCTCCTGACCCTCAGACTTGCAACAAAGACTCTGTTCCTTCTGAAACCTGAAGTAAGGAGAAGCTCCCCTTCCCCCATTCTGGCTCTGCTGGTGCTGGGCTCTGACATAATCCTTCAAACATTATGGGATGTGCAGACCAATCTGCATCATCCCACACCACGGGAGCACCAGTTGCTCCCATTTGGCACATAACTAACTTATGCAGACAGAAACCTCAAGTAGAGACTCTTAATTATAGTTCCTAAATTATTAGAACAGCTTCTCTTCAACACTTGCACTGCAATTATTAGATGACCAAAATGGCTAAAGCTCAGTTGAGCCAATTTTAGGCTAACTGAATCTTACACTGAATAACACCCCCACCCCACCCCGAGCCAAGGAGTGTTGGATTTTACTTCTGGCTACCCTTAACCTTGTGCCAGAATTATAAGTACAGTCACAGGCTGGAGGAAGTTCTGCAGAAGGTTCTGGGAATCTGGTATAATGTAGCTGCTCTTTCACCCCTTTCAGCTTTTCCGTCAGCAGAGGAGTTTTGCCAGTAGATTACTCTGTCAGCATGTTTCTGAGATGAGTTGGTAGACAAGAGTTGCCCTAGGACAGGGGTGGCCAACCTTGGTGCTCCAGGTATTCTTTGACTTCAATTCCCAGAAGCCCTGATCACCAGGTGTGCTGACTTGGGCTTCTGGTAGTTGAAGTCCAAGAACACCTGGAGAGCCAAGTTTGCTGTCCCCTGTACTAGGAGAAGCAGCATGAGCCTAATCCTAATCACTTACTGACAATACATCTTGGAGTTAAGGTTACATTCTAAACTTTCTGAATGCCACTAACCATGTTTGTTTAGGCAAACAATTTGAAGGGATAAAATTGTCTTTTTTTGTACTAATTTCAGCAATTGGATTTTATCATTTTAAAGCCACAATTTGCTCATGGTAGTATACATAATACTGTAATGAAATTTACTACATGTAACTCAAAACAAAAAGAAAAGGCACAGATTTTTTTTAAAAAAGAAATGATTATACCTTTTCCAAGAAAATGCACTCCATTTGAAAGCATTCTGGGACACCCTTCCCAGCTGTGATAAACATTTCTTTGCTCCACTGCTTCGTTCCATTCTAAAGGTTCCCAGACTTCATAAGGATTGTGCCTTGTTTTCAAGAACAGGTCTCGGAGACACCCCACAAATCCTTTTCTGATTATTTTAGTGTTACCTGGCCAACACATGCACACACACACACAAACATAAATCAATTAATTGATTAGAAATTATGCATATCATGACATTTTAAAGTAAAACAGAATTATTTTATAACTTCAGAGGGATGTTGTGTTGCTGAAGTAGATTACAGATTTAGGTATGCCATTCTTCTTCTCAACTTCTCCAACTTCCCTCCTTTGAGACATTTCTAGGATTAGATATCAAAAAGCTGGTGGAAGAACTGCTCAAGAATCTAGGGCAGTGATGGCAAACCTCGACACTCCAGGTGTTCTTGAATTTCAATTCCCAGAAGGCCTGATCAGCAGGAGTGCTAACTTGGGCTTTTGGTAATTGATGTCCAAGAACACCTGGAGTGCCAAGGTCCTACTTGGTCTATGCTGTTTACCAGTAACTTTAAGGTTCTTAATATTTTTTCTATAAACTTGGCTGTAAGCCACTATTTTGGATGGACTGTTTCCATATCAAATAGATTTGCAATGCAGAAATATCCGCAAGTGATAATAATAGAAGGTGGATATAGCTGTAAGGGATGGCAGTGGCTCAAGTGGTTAAGACACTGACTGGGAGGCAGAAGGTCAGCAGTTCAAAACCTAAGTACTGCATGATGGAGTGAGCGCCCATCTCTGTGCCAGCTTCTGCCAACCTAGCAGTTCCAAAGCAAGAAATTGCAAGTAGATAAATAGGGACTACTTCAGTGGGAAGGTCAACAGTGTTCTGTGCATTTCAGTGTCTAGGCATGCCTGCCACGTGTCCACAGAAATGTCTGCAAATGCAGACAGCGCTGGGTCTTCGGCTATAAACAGAGATGAGCACTGAACCCTAGAGTCAGATATGAATGGCTTTTGAGGAAGGGTGACCTTTACCTTTACCTATAGCTGTAAAAGTAATTGCAAACAAACACTTTCCAGTACCAGCAAAAACTCAACTTTTAACAATAAAGCAGGAAGCTTACAAGAGACAAATAAATGCATGCAAAGAAGTCACTAATGAAACTGCAGTTGCATTTCAAGCAGTCTACCAACACAACACAAAATGGGCCTGGGAATTTCAAATGCAAAAACTTAGCAAATCCTTCTCACCTGAGTCTTTTCTTACTATTGTAAAACCTTGAGGAAGACCACCAACATAAACCCCTGTGTTTTCCCCTATGATGGTACTACCACTGGTAGCTGAAGATGAACCTTAAAAGACAAAGAGAAACTCTTTATTGTAAGCCTTTAAGATTACCATGAAATATAAACTAGAATTTAATTCAAAACATATGTTGACCTAACTTTCAAATGCTACAGATCGCAACATTTACAACCCTAGTAGTGACTGAGATTAAAGAAGGTAACCTGATCTTGTGGACACAATGGGCACAGAGCTTGGTGGGCTGAGGAGAATGGTGGAGGACAGAGGTGCCTGGAGGAAAATGGTCCATGGGGTCGCAAAGGGTCGGAATCGACTGTGCGACTGAACAACAACAACAACCTGATCTCAGGGGGGGGGGGGGGGGAAATGTGACAGCCAGAAAAAAGAGAAGAGGAAAATTAAGGAAACAAAGTTGCACCAAGTCCAATTTCTTTCACTAGCTGTCATCATCACAGTGGTTAAGAAACTTGCCTTGTTAGCTGGAAAGCTGGCAAGTTGGCAGTTTGAGACCCAAGTACTGCATGACAGATAGAGTGTCTGTCTCTGTCTCACCACCTGCCAACCTAGCAGTTCGAAAGCAAGAAATTGCAAGTAGTTAAATAGGGACCACTTTGGTGGGGAAAATATCTTAGAGGCATGAAAGGAGCCTCATTCGGGCATCCCCCTGAGTGGAGTTTCTCCAGCAAAAATCCTTTCAACCCAGAATAATTTCTGACCCAAAATTATTATTATCATCACAGTGGGAACGGGCAGGGATATGCTTCTGCAAAGAATTACAGTAGATGAAATTTTAAATCTGTTAATTTAAGCAATTAAAAATTGCTTCTTTCTAAATGTTCTTCCTAGAGGGCCCTGGTGGCATAGTGGTTAAACTACTGGACTGAAGCCATAACATAGTTTCAAAGTTATTAAAATGAGTACCCAGTGTGCTGTGAGCAAAATGTTAATTACTCTGGGTTAATTTCCAGAGAGTGCAATAAGTGCTATGGAGCAGTATATACCATATGTGCTGGTGTATAAGACACATCAGAGTATAAGACACATCCCATTATTGCCAAAACAGCCCAGACCACTATATAAAGTACAAGACACACTCCATTTTCCCAGTGTATTTTAAAGGGAGAAAATGGGTCTTATATGCCAGCAAATACAGTAAGTGCGATTGTTTTGATTTAAATTCTACCCAGCCATTTTTCCCCAGATCAGGCTATATATAATTTTGAACAAGTAAGGGTGGGGATAAAATTACTATATCTATTCAAGAATCTCTGGATATAACTCCCACTGTGGCTGCTGAACCTCCGGGGTGTGGCACCCGTGTGAACTGAGGAAATTGGGATTTTGGGTTGCAGAGAAAACTCCTCTATGATGAGGAGTTTACCCTGCCTTCTTGGGATCTGTTTTTACACCAACAGAAATCCAATGCTGAATCCTGTCCATTTGAATCTATGAGAGCTAATAGATTGCCTCCATTTTCTTCATCTTTCCCATCTACTAACAAACTTCTTGTGTGAGTTCCCAACATTATGGTTTAGCAGTTGTACAACACACATTTAAAGTGTGTTCCATTAGTCTGTTTCATTTTCTCGAACCTATGGTGAGTGAGTAGGAATGGAGGAGAATTTCCAAGTGTTCCACATTTTTAGTTCTCTCTTTGCAAATGATATACATATCAGAACAATGTTATCCTTAAATCTTAAATGTTATCCCCAATCTTGTTGTTCTGTGCAGGACAATGACAATAAATATTTATCTATCTATCTATCTATCTAAAACTCCAACACAGTTAATTGTTTATGCTATTCTCACCTAAAAAACTAAATAAAATGTGTATTAGGAACAATAGATAACAATAAACATTTGTACTTATGAAAACATGCAAGTTAGTTTGTTACAGGGACTTGCATAAAAAAAATTGGATCAAACGGAACTGAAAATTATCTGTATGCCCCTAATTAGGGGGCATCCTGAAAGCATTTACAGGTATATCAGAGGGCAGCATAGAAATGAATCAAATAAAAATATAACAGAAATAAAAAGTAAAGTTGCTGTTTCTTTTAAACACTTTTTGTAAATGTTCTAAACTGGGGTACAAAAATGAGAAATGAAACAGGCATACACATGTCAGTTACCTGCTCTTCTGTACTGTATTGTGTTGGCATAACATTTGGGAGGAACTGCCGGTATTGTCATGGAAGTATGGTTGCCAGATGGTATCCTAAAGGAGGACATGTCCTCCTTTTCTATAATTCGTCCTCCCTTACCTACTGTATGTACATATGGACATACAGTAGGTAAGGGAGGATGGGAGGACAAATTATAGAAAAGGAGGACATGTCCTCCTTTAGGATACCATCTGGCAACCCTACATGGAAGCATGGAGGCCTGAGCTGCTTACATACGAGTTTTCTGTTATTTGAGAGAGCCATTAGATGTATCTAATAGTAGTTTCTGACTATTCAATTAGAACAAAGTGAAGTATGCAACCAGATACCCTCCGATTGTTTTAAACTAATTCCCATGTTCACTATACACTGTCTGGACCTTTCAGTACAATGAATTGTTTGGAATAGTAGCCGTGCTTGTCTGTGGTTCAGGCATATCGGGGGGGGGGGGGATTAAAAAAATTAAAAATAAAAACTGCAGCACTTTAAAGACTAACTGCTATACAAACTGCTATACAAAGCTTTCAATACAAAGCTTCTACAGGGTCCAAAATTCCCCATGTCTTTTCAAAAGAACAAATCTCAGAAATGTTTGCCATTGACTCTAGGCTGAAATAGTTTAGGAAGGCCAAGACATCAGAGTTAAAAAATAAAGCAATTAAATATAATTTTTTTGTGTTTTCATCATTGCTACAGCATTCCAGTGAGAACGTGTTTGCATATCACCTTGGATGTTAAAAAATAGCAACAACTAACAGTGAAAGAAAAGTCTATAGAACATTTCAGGATAAAATAATAAAGCAGCAGTCACTTCTGAGAAAATTAACAATAAGCCTACAAACAGGCAGTCATGAGAGAATTACCTGTGAACTGCCCATCAACTGTGATTGTTCCCAAAGCTTGATTTCTTACTGCAATTATATGGTGCCAACTGTTATCGTTATATTGTCTTCCACCATCATTATCTGGAGTTAGTGCAACAGCAGACCCCTTTTAAAAGATATTTAAATGATTAATAAAAGTGTATCCAGGTACGTTCCTGAGTCATTGCTACATAACCCTTACAAGGGTAACTTCATTTCACTGGGAAACAAGAATTATCTGGAAGTATATGAAGATTATTTTCAGTACTGAAATAGGGCAGAGCCATTGACAAATTAGACTTTTCAGCTTTGGCATAAATATAACCTCATATTATATATACATTGAGTAACATCAGTGCAGTCCATTAAACTGACTGAAATAGGTTTCAGGGCAGCAGGGAAAGGAAGGAAAAGAGAGGAAGAATATATTGCCCATGTTTATACTGTCCATTCAGACACAACCCCTTACTTTCCAGAGTTCTTGGTTATGCAGAAGGTCTACATATGAACGGTCCTATCCCATTGCAAAGACCATGAGGTACTAGTGCCTCTCTATTCAGCACTATTTAGACTACATCTAGAGTACGGTGTCCAATTCTGGGCACCACACTTTAAGAGTGATACAAACAAATTAAAGCAGGTACAGAGAAGGGCAACAAGGATGATCAGAGGACTGGAAACCAAGCCATGTGAGAAAAGACTGAAGGAACTGGGCATGGAGAACAGGAGCCTTGAGAAAAGGAGATTGAGAGGGGATATAATAGCATTCTTCAAATAGAGTAAAATCTCAAGAGAGGAA
Source organism: Bradypodion ventrale (assembly GCA_035047345.1). Lineage (NCBI taxonomy): Eukaryota > Metazoa > Chordata > Lepidosauria > Squamata > Chamaeleonidae > Bradypodion > Bradypodion ventrale. The sequence goes on from JAWDJE010000001.1 coordinate 42,384,019, forward strand.
CGCCTCTTGTGAAAAATTTGCGACATGAAAGAAAATCTCAAAAAATTGCTTCGAGATACGAATTCTTTTTGAGATTTTTTTTTGGGGGGGTCATCTTCTGATACTTCCCATGGTGGCAGGAGGGTGTTTGGAGCATTTTCACTCTCCTTTTTGGAATTTTTTGTCTCATTTTGGCACTGTCAGAAGCTTTCATCGCAGCCAGGAAGTGCTCAAAATCCCCCCTTACTCTCAACAGATGCATACCTGTCAAGCGTGGCTCCAGACAATACGGGACCTGCGCAGAAGGCTTCTGTGCAGAACCCTTCTATTCATGTGCAGAAGACTTCTACACATGTTGTTGTGTATGCATGTCTTGTACTGTCAGAATGTAACCACCCCAATTACAATGTATTGCAGCTGTAAAGGAACGCGAGCAAGCAGCCCATAGAGGGCAGCTGCGAGCGTTCAATCTCACATGGTTCACATTGCTCAATCACGGACAGCCGCAGGAAAACCTTCCCCGCATTCAGCAGCAGGAAAGAAGAACTACTGAAGAGAGGCGTGCCTGGGCGAGGCCTCGCAGGTAGCGGCCAATGAGCTACCGTGCTACAAGATTCAAATGTATAACCCTACTGTATATAAAGAGATGTATCACCGCCATTACCTCATGCTCCACCAGATCCCTATGCAATAAACCTGTGTTAAGCCAACCCTTCGGCTGTTCTGTTGTCTTTGGTCCCATACAGTAAACTGGCGACGAAGGTGGGATATGGCTGCCCACGGGACCAAGACATGCGCCGGCTACGAGATCAGGAAGCCGGGAGACTTGGAGCTGTTTGAGATAGACTTCAACGGAGCGCTGGTGGAGCTCGAAGTCTCAGATGAAGACAAGAAGAGGGCCATCTTCGTCCGCATGCTCGGACACGAGACAAAAAGGACTCTGGTGGACCTGATCGCGCCGAGGAGGGTGAGCGACTACAAAGCCAAAGAGCTTCTGGCTGTGTTGCGCGCCCACCTCCGGCCCGCGGTAGCGATGTTCCCCGCTCGGAGTGCGTTCTGGAGGCGAGTCCAAGCGCCCGGGGAATCGGTTGCCGAGTTCGCCGCGGCCCTGCGGCTGGCCGCCGGCCCCTGCAAGTGGGAGACCCCAGAAGTCACCCTCCGCGACTGCCTGCTCTGCGGCCTGAGGGACACCGAGACCCAGCGCGCGCTGATGAAACAGGAGCCGCCTCCCACGTGGCAACAGGTCCTCGACACGGCGCAGGCCGCGGAAGCCATGACGGCCGGCGTGCAAGAGCTCCAGGACTGGCGACCAAAAAACGCCAAGGCAGAGAGCTCGGTGCGCGCGGCCCGGCGGGTTTCGAACTCGTCCACGGAGAGCGGCGACGACGAGGACGTCCGGCGGGTCCAGAAGGATGGCCGACGCTGCGACGGCTGCGGCGCCGCCCACGCCCGCGCCAAATGCCCGTTCCGCAAGGCCGAGTGCCACAACTGCGGCCGGCGCGGGCACATTGCCAGGGTCTGCCGGAAGCGGCGCGAGGCCAAGAGGAGTTCCCCAGACCGCTCGGCGAGGCAGGACCGCACCACGAGGCCCAAGGACCACGGCACCCGGACCACGAGGAAGCGGGACGGCGTCGGACGCATCTCCGACGACAGCGAGGACGACGCTCCGGTTTTCAGCGTTTCCACGGAGCATCCCCGATACTTCATCGAGGTAGTAATACAAGGGGCCCCTGTTAGGATGGAGGTGGACTCGGGTTCTTCTTACTCTATTATCTCTCAGGGAGAGTTCCTAAAGATACCCCCCCACGTGCGGCCCAAGCTCAAGGCGTTGAGGGCCACACTAAAGGACGTGCAAGGGAACCGCATCCCAGTACTGGGGGTTGGGAAGTTCCAGGTCCAGTTCAAAAAGCGCGCTGCAACGCTTCCCCTAGTCGTCCTCAAAGGAGGTAAATGCAGCCTCCTCGGGACTCAATGGTTTCAGCCCCTGGGGTTGTTCATCGGGGGGGGTGCACGCCGTGGGAGTACACGCCGCCGGGACTGATCCAATACAGAGCGTGTGTGAGGCGCACCCCGAAGTCTTTAAAAAGGGACTCGGAAAGTTCAAGGGCCCCCCAGTGACTTTCGACCTGGACCCTGGAGTACGTCCAATCAGACTTAAACCGCGCAGGGTGCCTTTCGCCCTAAAAGACAAAATAGAGGCGGAGTTGGACAAATTGGTGGGCCAGGGGATTCTTGTTCCTGTTGATTCTGCGGAGTGGGAAACTCCAATTGTAACAGCACTCAAGGCCAACGGGGAGGTCCGCATATGCGCCGATTACAAGTGCACCATCAATAAGGCGATCCGCCCTAATGCGTATCCGGTGCCGGTAGTCAGCCACTTGTTGGCCAGGTTGCACGGGGGGAGGTGTTTTGCTAAGCTCGACCTGGCCCAAGCCTACCAGCAGCTCCCGGTCACCCCCGCCGCAGCTGCTGCGCAGACCATAGTCACACACAAAGGGGCGTTCCAAGTATCGCGCCTCCAATTCGGTGTGAATTCGGCGCCCGGGATTTTCCAATCACTCGTGGAACGCCTCCTAAAGGGACTAGAGGGGGTGTTACCCTACTTTGATGACGTATTGATTACAGGGGGGAGCCGGGCAGAATTGGCAGAAAGGTTGGGAAGGGTCCTAGAAAAATTCGAAAAGGCAGGGTTGCGGTTGCGAAAGGACAAATGCGTCTTCTTCGCAACCGAGGTCGAGTTTCTAGGGTTCCGCATTACTCCCGAGGGAATAAGGCCATCCCAATCCAAAGTGGCCGCCATCAAAAAGGCCCCTCGCCCCACCTCCAAGCCCGAGCTGCAGTCGTTCCTTGGGCTGCTCAACTTCTACCACTCCTTCCTTCCTCGGAAGGCAGCCGTGGCGGAACCGCTACACAAATTGTTAAAAAAGGACGAGGCATGGAAGTGGGGCGACGACCACGAGAAGGCTTTCAATGACCTGAAGCGACTCCTGGCATCAGATGCTGTACTGACCCACTTCAATCCCAAACGCCCAGTGGTCCTGATTTGCGATGCATCCCCGGTGGGGGTGGGGGCGGTGTTATGCCACATGCTGGAGAACGGGAGGGAGGCCCCGTTAGCGTTTTACTCTAGGTCCTTGTCCCAAGCGGAGAGAAACTACGCCCAGACAGACAGGGAAGCACTAGCAATAATTGCGGGGACCAAGAAATTTCATGATTTCGTGTATGGCCGCCCCTTCACCATAGTGACTGACCACAAGCCCTTGCTAGGCATTTTCACCGCAGATAAGCCCACACCCCAAATCCTGTCCCCGAGAATGCTCAGGTGGGCCATTTTTCTCAACGCGTATCAGCACGCGTTGGTATACCGGGCCGGAAAGGAGATCAGCCACGCGGATGCCCTGTCGAGGTCCCCCATTCCCCGGGATTGCTGCCACGTGGGCGAGGAAGAGAGAGACCACCAGGTTTTAATGATAGAGGTCCTAGACTCCCCTCCAGTAGTACCGGCCGACATCGCCAAAGCGACCGGCAAGGACAAAACGTTAGCTACAGTCTGCTCCTGGGTACAGAAAGGGTGGCCCGTGTCTTCCCCAGCAGCGGAATTCGACACATTTTTCAAAAAGAAACTAGAGTTGTCCCTAGAGAGGGGTTGCCTGTTGTGGGGGCAGCGGGTAGTGATTCCCACGTCCCTCCGGCCGAGGGTGCTTAAGCTGCTGCACGTCAGCCACCCGGGGATCGTCCACTCGAAGGCTCTAGCCCGCAGTTACTTTTGGTGGCCGCAGCTAGACGCCGACATTGAGCACATGGTCGGCACTTGCGAAGCGTGCCAAAGCTCCAGGCCAGAAGAGGCTCGTCTGCCACATAGAGAGTGGGACGGAGCGAGGGGGCCCTGGTCCCGGGTACACGTAGATTTTGCAGGGCCGTTCAGGGGAACGCTCTTCCTCCTAGTGGTGGATGCGTTCTCAAAGTGGTTGGAGGTCATCCCAGTCTCGAGCACCTCCTCGGCCACCACAGTTAAACAGTTACGGAGGGTCTTTTCCACGTTCGGTTTACCCGACACCCTCGTCAGCGATAACGCTAGCTGTTTTACGTCCGCAGAGTTCAGGGAATTCGTGGATCTCAATGCCATTCGGCACATCACCTCCGCCCCTTTCCACCCGGCCACCAACGGCCAAGTAGAGCGCCTCGTGCGCACCACTAAAGACGCGCTACGGCGCATGGGCTCCGGAGATCTAGACCGACAACTATGCCAATTCCTGCTACGGTACAGGGTCACCCCGTTAGCGTCAGGGTACTCCCCCGCGGAATTGCTAATGCGCAGGAAGCTGGCTACGGTAATCTCCAGGCTAGACCCCACCAGAGTAGAAGACAAAGGGCGAAATGTAGAGATGGATTCCTCAAAGAGTTTTAGCGTAGGCGCCCCCGTGCATTGCAGGAACTACGCCAGCGGGGGACCAGCCTGGGTGCCCGGCATTGTAATAGAACAAACCGGCCCCGTCTCATACCGCGTGGAGACCAATACAGGCCTCCTGTGGAGGCGGCACGCAGATCAACTCAGGCGGAGGGTCCCCGGAAAGCAGGACGAAGACGAGAGTAGCAACGAATCAGCGTTAGGGTACTCCCCCACCCGCTTAACCCAAGGGGGAGGGAAAGGGGAACATGGGTCCCCACCAAGGGGGGAGGAAAGGGAATCGATCCTCAGAAATCTTTTGCGGGAGTTTGCGGCGGAAAGGAAGAGCCCCGATCCCACACACATCCCCCGGGAGCGTCCCAGAAATACAGATTCCCCAAGGAGTTTAGACCTTGATTTACAGTGCCAGGGGGAGTTAGCGGAGTGGTCCCCCACCCGTCCTAGCGAAAAGAGGGGTTTCAGTTCAGCCCCTGGTACTTCCAGTCCCAGTAGCCCCTGTGAATTAGAGTGCAACATAGCGCCAATGTCCCGGAGACCGACACCCCCAAGGCAGGAGGCAACGGCGAGGCCGTCCGCCACAGTCTCAAGGTCCCCCGAGCGGGGGACAGAAGGGAGCAGAACCACAAGGGCATCCTCATCGGTCCCGCGGTTCATGATCGGAGGGTCCCCGGGGTCCGAGGGAAACAGACAGGGGTTCACTTCCCAGTTGTTCATCCCATTCCCTTCCCCCAGCGCAAGGCAGGCACAGACGCCCCACAGAGCCACTAATGAATCCCCGTTTCCCGTTGCAGGACAAGCACCCACGGAGTCAGGGATCACAGGCTCTCCGGTACTAGGGCAGGCGCAAGCGCGCCCCAAGCGAATGTGCGGCAAGCCACATTGGTTGCGGGACTTCGTCCCATCCTAGGGGGGAGGGATGTTGTGTATGCATGTCTTGTACTGTCAGAATGTAACCACCCCAATTACAATGTATTGCAGCTGTAAAGGAACGCGAGCAAGCAGCCCATAGAGGGCAGCTGCGAGCGTTCAATCTCACATGGTTCACATTGCTCAATCACGGACAGCCGCGGGAAAACCTTCCCCGCATTCAGCAGCAGGAAAGAAGAACTACTGAAGAGAGGCGTGCCTGGGCGAGGCCTCGCAGGTAGCGGCCAATGAGCTACCGTGCTACAAGATTCAAATGTATAACCCTACTGTATATAAAGAGATGTATCACCGCCATTACCTCATGCTCCACCAGATCCCTATGCAATAAACCTGTGTTAAGCCAACCCTTCGGCTGTTCTGTTGTCTTTGGTCCCATACAGTAAACATGTGCAGAAGGGTTCTGCGCATCCCCTCCTGCGCAGAACCCTTCTTTGCATGCATAGAAGGGTTCTTTGCATGCGTAGAAGGCTTCTGCGCAGATGGGGATGCACAGTAACTACTTTCCCCCACTGTCAAATTACGGGATGGTGGCGGTTCCAGGTGGGAAAGTAGAAAAAGCAGCACTGAATTACGGGAAATCCCAGCCAATATGGGATACTTGACAGGTATGAACAGATGATTGTTGGGACTAGTCCTGCAATTTCCAGAGCCGGCCACTAGATGGTGTGGTCGGAAATGTGCCGAATATGCATTGAAATTCATTGAAAACCTTCTGGAGCTCAGAAAAAAGTAAGAAAACAGTCTTTTATCTGTTCAAAACTCTTTCTAAAGTGTACTTTGGATTTTTTCACCATGTTTTCACCACTTTAGAAAGAGTTTTGAACAGGAAATATAAGTTTAGTTGGCCTTTATCTAAGCTCTAGAACCCATTATTTGATTTTTAATGCATTCCTATGGGAAATCGCGTTTCAAGAAGTGATTTTTTTCAAGATATAGAAAACTTTGAGGAATGAATTAATTTTGTATCTCAAGGTATCACTGTATCTGAAAGATGGTAATAAAGAGGAGGTGTGGGATCTGTTCTGGGTCATCCCAGAGCAAAGGACACATAATAATAGGCTCAAACTAAAGGAAGCTAGATATAGGCCGAATATCAGGAAAATCTTCTTAATGGTTAGAGCAGTATGACAGTGGAACCAACTGCCTTGAGAGGTGCTGAGCGCTTCAAAACTGGAAGCATTCAAGAAGGAATTGGACAGCCATCTGTCAGAGCTGTTTTGATTTGGATTCCTGCATTGAGCTATCTTCTCAAGATTATCAATACCAGCAAAATTATTTTCCTCCCTAAGCAGTCAGAAGTCAGCCTAGAGCCGTGATGGTGAACCTTGGCATTCAAGGTGTCCTTGGACAAAAACATTAATGTACATGCAGTAAACCCATTCATGTGGTTTCACAGGGACGAGTATCTGGGAATTGTTGTTCAAGAACATATGGAGTGCCAAGGTTCACCATCACTGGCCTAGAGCCAGGAACCAAGACCCTCAAGTTACAGGATATACCTCACTTTGAAGTCTTTTTGCAGAGGAAGTAAAAGAAATTCAGGACAAAAATAGATGAGACAATCCATTATTAGGAGAAGAAAATCCTAAAGGCCTGATCGTGTGTCACAACAAGAGTCTTCCAGAGTTTGTAAATTAGCTTGCTCTGTGCATATGACAGAGATTGGACCTCAGGACTTCCTTTGAAAACTAAATTCTCAAATACAAAATACTCAAACGTTTTCAGCTCTAATGACAGGCTAAGATATTTGTTCCTGCCTCTGTGTAACAAAGCAGAAATGCATATTCTAACCCAGACTTGGAAAAAAGTTATGAGGAAGTCAAAAGAATCAAAAGAAAATGAAGCTTGTAGTAAGGAATGCTAAAAACAAAACACCTACCACAAATGTGATATTTCCCCTCCATCTTAAAAAAAAAGCAGATTGAACAAAATAGTACCCAGAGCAGCACATGCATATTAATTCATTGTGAGATTTGTAAGAAGATTTGAACATGCAGCAGAACGATTATCTTACTGAAATGCAATGCTGGAGAGGTATGTGTAAAAAATTGCAGGTTTATTCGGACTCTGTTTATTCTCCTCTCCAATCAGTTTGCATAAGATTTTGCACATCCATCTCTGACTGTTATTATTATTATTATCTTGGTGAAAAGTAAGTCAGACATAATAAGACATAAGGAAAGTTCTGACCATTTTCATACCATTGAAACATGTAGAATCTGACAGATTAACACAGCAACCTTACATTTCAGTGGTGGTGAAGGAGAATTAAGATCAAACTTTCAGCTCTATTTCTTCCAAAGTTCATTTTTCAGCTTAAGGTATAAGAATGTAGGTGGAGGTATGAAAAAAAAACATTAATAGGTCCTAGTTATGCATCCAAAGACACAAAAATCAATACCATTTTTGACACTAATTGCATCCTTTTGCTGGAGATTATTTATGGAAAGCTCTTTATAGCACCATGTCTAGCAGCTTGAAGAAAAGTATACTGTAGGAAATGAGTGTGGAAACTGTATTTAAAGGGTGACCTTTAAATAAAGGATGACCATCCTAAAATAAGTAGTCCTTAAAAGAAGAATAATGCATGGAGAATGGAGATAATATACTAATTGAAAGCAACAACTCTCTGAAATCATTTGTATGTGAGAAATTGATACCAAAATAAATTTCTTTTTAATTACAATTCTCTCCATTTTTGTTAAAATAACTGTCTCTTAACACATGAACAACTGTAAGCTATTATGAGAGTCATAATTTTAGTGATCTGAATGACTAATACCTGGTAAATCAACTCTATAAATTTTAGATTTTTTTTTAAAAGAAGGAAAACTAATGCTGGCAGAATACTAAAAAAACATCATGACACAAGCAAATTGGCATGGCTAACAATAGTCAGAATTAAAACTACAAATAAACAGTAACAATAGGTTGATCCTGTTTTAAAAATATTTCTTGCAGCTACGCATCATATATTACACATTCTGAGGTCAATCAGGAATTGGATTAGTTCACAGCTTCATATTCATCCCTACAATGAGGACATCTTTTGTAGCAGAGTTTTAAATTTCTGGCAAAATTCCCTGTAGGTGCACCATAGAAGTGCAGAGACCCAAGGAGGAGAACAACTACAAGTCTCAGAGAGTCCACTCCTTCTCATTAAATGGCACTTATAATCTCAATAATTTACTCTGAGACATTTGCAGGAGAAAGAATAAAAAATGTTTCTTTACTTACAATTACTTGGAATTACAGATGTCTACATGCTACTATTTTTACTGCACACCTGCCAATGAAATATACTAGAGGTGGTGAACCTATGGCTTGCATGCCAAAGGTGGAACTCGGAGCTCTCTCTGTGGGCACCTGTGCAGTCACTCCAGCACAGAGTTTGCCCCTCCCCTCTGTCCAACAGCCCAATGGGAGTGCATCCTCCCTCCCCCAGCAAAGAGTTCATCCCACACCTCTGCCCAGCAGCCCAATGGGAGCGTTTCCTTCCTCCCCTGTTGCTGTGTTGGCACTTTGTGATAAAAAGTGGGTTTTGGGTTACAATTTGGGCACTCAGTCTCTAAATGGTTTGCCATCACTGAAATAGACTAACAGCAACAAACGCCTGGCAACATCAAAGAGATGGCAAAATGATAGAGCACAGAGAGGTCTCTTTGAATAGTGAAGTGGAAAGGAATGATTGGTTAGCACTGCATAGACAGACAGTCAACCCAGCCAAGAAAAATTTATCCAAGACAATCCAACTACAGTACAAGCAGCATGTGAGGTTGTATAATTTTATTTTTGTCTGACTGTCTGGCTGTCTACTTATTTCTTGCCCATCTGGAATATTCTCCCACTCTGAGCGGCTTACAGAAGTTAAAAAAGAATGTTTTACAAATAATTTTAAAAATCCAGCCTATCCCAATCAACCCAATATACATTAGAAATTTAAGAATAATACTATAAATACTAACAGTGGTGACAATGGGTTATAAATTCTCATAGAATAATTAATACTATTGATCAGCTGTTGGGAGAATATCTTTGAAAACATCTTCACTTGCTTTTTGAATATAGGGAGAGATGGCACAGTTCTACAGGTAGTGCTTTTCAACAACATCTTTGATAAAAACATTTTTTGGCAAATCTCTGTCTAAAGCACTGGAACTGAAAGAGTAAACTGCAATGCATTTTAATTCTGAATATGTGTTTTTTATTTTAAATGGATGATATAGTAGCTGTGTGCCATATGACTTAAACAAACCTTTGGACTTTTCCTGACTGTAGTTTCATCAAGCTCACAGCATTACCATGGGGCAGGGGATGGAGGAGGCCTGTATCATATTCACTGTGGGTGAATATGCAGAATATATGCCATTCTCCTCTAATCAATTCCTGTTCTGCAAGCTAAGGATGGCCCTGGTTGTCTTCAGCAGGGCTGATGCTTGTGCAAGAAGCAATCACACTTTTATACCACCTCATAGCACTTAGTGCACTCTCTGGGTAGATCACAAGTTAATTAGCATTTTGCCCCCAACATGCTGGGTACTCATTTTACTGACCTCAGATGGATCAATCAACCTTGCGCTCTAGTCAGGATCGAAATCACAACCTTTTGGTCACAGTACAGCAGTTTAACCACTGCACCACCAGGGCTCTTTCATGAGTTCCAGGAAAGCCCAACCACCACCAAGTGCAATGGAGTGCGACATGCACAGAACCAGGTAACAAGAGATGGCCTAGGCAACATTATTTACACAAGTGTGTGTGAATTATGTGTGAGGTGTCTTTGTGTGCACATGTAGTAATTAACTGCTGGTTTATTGATCAGAGTTATCACTCCACTAGAACGTGATGCCACTTTGTATTGCATGCATGGCATACATAAAAGTTTTCTGTCCTAGCAGAATTTTACAGACCAAAATGCTTTCCATTTTTTCACACTATTTTTTATTGTCTTCCATCCTATTTCAACATTTTAATATTTTACAAACACACATTTCATTATCGTAGTTTAATAATTAAAACCAGAACTGGTGTCATGCCCAATTAATGTGCCCTGGTAGCATGCCCATTAGTTTTTCCATTAGTGAATTCAACAATACTAATGGGATTACTAGCATGGGATGCTAATTGGGCGTGACATAAGAAACTGGCTTACTTCTTAGCATACCCTCGCTAATGATGAAATTAATGAGCATTTTATTAAATGCTGTCTCATCAAAGTGTACTTAGTTAGCGTTAAAATTGTTACAAACGATGCTGCATGCCAAAGATCAGGTATCTACAAAAGTGATTCTTTATATGTTTTGGCAACAATCTGGGACATTTTATTTTATTAATCAAAAATCATATTTGTAGCCATCCTATTTCAGCACATTAAGCTTCATAACCAACTTAGGCCAACCACAGTGTAAATTTGAAGAACATTACAGTTTGAATTCAAATGCATTCCTTTGAATGCAAAAATCTGAATGTCTACAATGCACAATCCATTTACTTTGCAACAGTGTTGTCAGCTTTAATAGGAATTGCTTTGGAGTAAAAAAAAAATTCAGATATAATTATCATATTTAAGTATCTCAGATAAAAGACAATTTTTCACCTTTGGTGAAAAACTATAATGGCTAAGACTAGCCATTATAGAAACTTATAAATAGCACATAGACCTCTGTTGAAGAAACCTTTTACACATTCTGCAGTTATGTGCCAGGGAACCTGCAGAGTAGGAACTTCTTTTGAAAGGCAAAACATATTCATAGCCACATACTAACCAAAGATGAGGAACAATTTAATTTGACCCCATACAGTTCTCAGCTAAAAAGCTGCACACAAAAAATATACTGAGGAACCTTGCATACAACAGAAATGCAATGATAGTTACACACGAAAACACATTCACTTCTTCCCTACCAGAAATGAAGAGGTGACACAATTGTGATGAGATAAATGAAAGCCACACATTTAATTAGTTAGCTATTTTAAAACTGCCCAACCTGCAGTAGAACGTCCGAAGTAGTATAGATTCAGGGACAGGAATAGGTATCCTATATGATCACTTCTGCTGCTCTCTAAGAATGAACACTAATGCCTCAAAGCCCTGTTAACATGTCTACACCCTTACACTAACCAGGGTTCTTCATGCAAGCCTTCTGGGGCCTGTGTCTTCCCACAGCCTGAATATTTGTTACCTGTAAATCTTGTTGGCCATTAAAGCTGCCCATAAGATCAAACCTTGAAATCCCATGATCCTAGCAATATTCCCTTGAACCTTAGGGTGCCCACAGAGGTCACTCTAATTTTCCACTCTATCCACCCAAAGACTATGACAAACTATTCATACCTACTTGGCCCTTGTACTTCTTATATGTCTAGTGAGCAACAGGAATGGGAAAGTGTTGTGTATTGAGGCACATTTGCAGGCAGAACCTTTGCAAGAGGAAAATGGTGGTTTCCCACCATCCTAATTAAGAGCTAAAGTTGGTATGAAAAACCCCCATTCAGGGCGCATTCATTATGTTAATCAGAGTCCTGTGATTGGTTACAGTTTTGGATCCTGTTCCTCATTGGTTAACTACATATACATCATGTTATGATTGGTTAGTTATGATTGCCCAGTGGGTCGCTACTTTGTATCAAGGAGCAACTGCAAGGGAGACACTATATAAGCCCCACAGGAAAACAAGGGTGTGGCCGGAAAGGATCTATACTACCCATTCCATACAGGTAGCCTGTACGTGCTAAGCCTGGGTCTCCTCCACACACTACCGCTTCTAGCATAGCTCAGCCCTTGCCTCTTCTACGGCAGACTCCAGAGGGATTGACTTCATGAGATTGTATAGCCATCTCTGTGTCTGGAACACCTTGCAAGCATAACCTGAAAAGACTGTTGAATAAACTCTAGTTGTTGTTCTGTTCATCGTTGCCTCGACTATTGCTTATAAGGGCCTGACGCGACAGAAAGGCAAAACCATCTGCAATCTTTCATCCAGTTAGCCAAACAGGTAACCAAGGTCTGACCAGATGGCAGACAATAATTCACACTAGAACAATGGGTGAGCCAAGAATCCAACAATGTGATGGGGAGGACTTAGCCTCCCATTCCTGTATCTACTATGGGGTCATGTGTGTTGACCCATCTCCTTCATTGGAGGAGACAAAGTGCCACCAGTTGCCTAAATGCAAAGGCAAAACAAAGAGCTGAACACAGATAGTATATCTTATGGCAGTGATGGCGAACCTTGGCACTCCAGCTGTTCTTGGACTTCAATTACCAGAATGCCAAGTCATCACTCCTGCTGATCAGGGCTTCTGGGGATTAAAGTTCAAGAACAGCTGGAATGCCAAGGTTCACCATTGCTGTCTTAGGGGAAAGAATATTCAAAATGTCTGTCCTTCCTAAATTCTAAAAGGGGATGAAAATGTGAAATACTGGGAGGATACGGTCAGTTATCAAAAGTATTCCAACCTGTGGTAGGCAACGTATGTTTTTCACCAGATCTAACCCACCAATGATACTTATATAGCGACATTTCTTGTTGCATTTTGATAGCCATCAGTTTACTTCAGTACAACAACTATGCAACTATTTAATGGGGGGGGGGGGGGTAATAGTGAGGCTTTCATACAGGACTCATCTGTCAAGGACAGCAGCACCCCACTGAATACTACATGCTAAGGCAAGAAACAAACTCTTGCCTATGCCTTGTTTGTACACTTTGCAGAATTAGCTGGCTCATCAACTTACTGTCGGAAGTCAGATGCTGCACTAGAAACACCTTGCTGTGCTCCAGTGAAGCAGTTCCTACATTGTCATGAAAACGCATGACAGGGAATATTTGCTAGTCTTTAAAATGATTCCATCCATATTTTTTGCATGTGAAAAAATAGGCCAATGGGTGAACTGGACATAGCAGAAATGTGGCTTGCTGTTGAGCAGCCTACTCCCAATTATTTGACTGATCTACAAGTCCAGATTCAAGAATCTTCCTGTCCTGGTAGAAATCCCTACCACTGTCTGAAAAAGCAAAGCTCAATTTTTCAGGACCAGAAAAGTGGTCAGACCAAAATGCATTATGTATATGCTCATTTTCTTGTATCAAAATCTCATCTGTCATGTAGAGGGAGATGGTCTGGCAATTCTGTTTGTATTTTACACCTGGGAGTCTCAATTTAAGAATGCAATCCTATAAATATTTCTCTGTGAGCAAACTCCATTTCTCTTGCTTTTGGAAGTAAGCAGTGAATATGCCATTCCATTTCTCTGAAATGTTTGCTATTTTCTGTGTCAGGGACCCTTCAGTGAGCACAAAGCAGAGTGCAACACACTCTGAGCAGCATAATCAGCCTTACTTGAACCACCAAATTGGCTTTGCAGTTGGTCCATTTCTCTAAACAAGATCTCCTCTAAATTTCTACAACCCTCCCAGAACAAAGTTTCTGGACAAGAAGAGCTTTTTGATTCCCTTATGATGAAGCTAGAGAGTTATTTACGTTGAGTAATGTTTGTACTAAGACATAGCTTGCAAAGTATTGCCCTATAGGGGGAATACAAGCTAACTTGGCTTCTTCTGAAATGATGGCAGTATCTATGCCAGAGGACTTATCTACTGCTGAGGACAGAGGAAAATCACAGCAACAAACTTCATCCACACAGACACTGCATAAGAGAGTATCCTCTGAGATCTCCTGACCAGTTTCTTCTATTGGTTCAAGGACCTAATAAGATCTTTTTTTTTGGGGGGGAGCCCAAAAGCGAGTTTTCTTGTTACATTGTTCTGCTAGATAAAATATTGGGTTTATTAGATGTATAATGTGTATTATTGTTCTATTTCAAATTTCATCTTTGGATGTATGTCATCAGTCAGAGCAATTTCTTGAAAATTAAATATTTTTCCTTTCCATCACAAAGGTGTTATGGGTCTCAAGTAATCTCTCTCATTGTCAGGAGGCTGTAGGGACTGAGAGACAGGAGGATGAAGTCTTTCATTACTGGAAGTTACCATTAGAATGACTTTACCATCAGTTACTATTTTCAGTAATAAAAGTCTTCCCGCTCCTGTGCCATATTCACCAGAGAAATTGATTACTTGGATCCCACTAGGGGCATCAGAATGGGCATCAGAAATGCATATATATTTCTGGAACCATAGGTATCTTGTCTGCTAAAAAGTTCCACTACAATTTAGATGAAGCTATTAAACTCTCCATTTATGAGCTGAGACAGAATGGAAATTATCAGATTAATAAAGGCATAAAATACCACCAAGACCTTCAACAATTACTGCATTTTTCACTACTTTACTATACCTGTGGATCAAAAAGGAAGTAAGGACGTCCACTTTGCAGCTGAAGTGCAATATATTCCTCTTGATTCCCAGGTGAAACAGAAAGAAAAATTAGACCATCAGGCTCAGTAGTTCTAAAACTCACTTTAATACCTAAACAAGAGAAAGAGACATTTACTTCTTACTTTTCTTTTATTCATAGTTTACAAATATACCTTTCTGGAAATGTGTACCTTATACAAAGAAAATCTTGAAAAGGGCTTCCATAAATAAGAACTGAGTATGTAGTGACTGCAGTGGCTCAAGTGGCTTAGATGCTGACTGGGAGGCAGAAGGTCAGCAGTTCGATTCCCAAGTACTGCAGGACGGAATGAGCTCCCGTCTTTGTCCCAGCTCCTGCCAGCCTAGCAGTTCAAAAGCAAGAAATTGCAAGTAGATAAATAGGGACCACTTTGGTGGGAAGGTAAACAGCATTCCGTGCGCTCCGGTGTCTAGTCAAGCCGGCCACATGACCACAGAAATATCTGCAGAAGCAGACAATGCTGGCTCTTTGGCTCTGAAACAGAGATGAGCACTGAACTCTAGAGTCGGATATGACTGGCTTTCGAGCAAGGGAAACCTTTACCTTTACCTTTATGTAAGTATTATATTATTACATTAGGAAAAATCCACTACATTTATTTGTTCAGTTATTTTACATCCTTTTCCACCACAAACTGCTCGTTTAAGAAGGTTTAATCTCATAGTGACAAGGAAGATCTTGCATGTCAATAAAATCAATTCAGTCTGTTAAATTATGTGTTTTTCCCTCTTGTGTAAGAGGAATAAGACAGAAAATGTGTGAACCCAAATCTGCTTTGGGTCTTTTATTGATACAGTAATGGGGAGGGGGGCATCCAAAGGCTAGTTTAAAGTTATATGAATCCAAACAATGCTGCTGGTTTTCCACATCGTATTAGCTATGAGATGTGCATAAATAAAATCATGCAAATCATGGAAAGTTCTCCTTCAGTGCTAGAACTTTTTTCACTTTTGCTGCACACGCATACCCAAATATAGAAGAGAATGGACGTCAGTGAAAATGGAAAACAGAAGGTTCAGAGGTTGAACTTGAGACAATTTCCACTGTGCCATATTACGGTTTACTCATCCTGTTATTTACATCTCAGTAGGAATGTTTCCCCTTTCTAACTAAGCCAGAAGAGAACATTCAAGCTTAGTTCATAGGAGTTAAATGTAGCATCTTCTCATCCTTCATCATTATGATTTTTAGGTGACAACAGGCATATCAATGTAGCTGTAAAGTAAACATTTGACGAAAGCAGTACTAACTCAATTAAGTTGCTTCTCCATTGAATATTGAAATTGTTATAAAATTCCATATTGTTTTCAACAAGGGTACCTAGGATTAACAATGTACTCCTACTTCATACATATTGATAGTCATGTCCTTGCAATTCTCCTTTAACTTAACACTGAGCAGGCTAATTTATTGGGTTTTACCAAGCTATATAAAATGGGGGGAAACTGCTTCATATTCCTTCTTCCCTTGCTTTACTAGACAGAAAATAATAATTAATTGAAGCTTTTTATGTAGAGTCTAATATGAAAAATTAAATACTCATAACTGTACCATGTATTCCTGTTACATAATGCTGCTAATTACCTCATGCTAGAAGCAGTATCCTTTGACCTGCACCCTTTAATCATGCCACAGGTTGTTATGCAGTGCATCACAATGTACTCACAAATATTAAGACATTCACTTGAGATAATGAACATCAATCATGCTATTAAAATAACTGTTCAGAGCTATGTGACAATTGACTTTGAATAAACATGACAGGGGATATAATCAAAAGCTCTTTTATGTTCCAATGGAATTTCAGAGACTGGGAAAGGCTAAAAGGAAGAAAAGAACTGGAGGTAAAATGGGGATAGTTTATTTAAATATAACATAATCCTTATTTAGTTGTTGGTTACTTATATTTATTTACTCATATTTACTATTTCTTAACTGATTTTCTATGTGAATATTGAAGGTGAATTAACACATGGAGAATCTAGAATTAACAACATAATTAATATATATTAACATAGAAATGAGTCTACTGTGTTCAACAGACCAGACAATTCACAAAATTGTTAAGCTATGTAGATGACACAGCAATGGCCATACATGGATCCAGTTTTGATGAGATAGCTGGCATACATAGTGGAGCACTTGAAGAATTAGGACAGTATTACACCATCAACCATTTGAAGCCTAACCCAAGCAAGACTCAAGTTTGTGGTTTTCACCTTTGAAACTGAGAGGCAGAGGTTGAATTGGATGTTATGTGGCAAGAGGATTGATTACAGCATTGTTCAGCACCAAAATACCTCAGTGTGACACTTGACAAGATGCTGTCTTTTAAGCCACACTGCCTGAATACCAAAGCTAAAGTTAGTATGAGGAACAAATTCATCAGAAAATTGAAAAATTATGCATGGGGAGCTCAACTATCCATGCTGCATACATCAGCTTTGACCCTGTCTCTGCAGTAAGAAGAGCATCTGCACACGTGAAACAAGTTGATATTGCTGTCAATGAAGCAATACACATAGTGACACAATGCCTCAAACCTATATCAGTAGAGAAAATATATCCTTTTATTGGTATCACTCCATCTATGAGAAAGAGAGAAGTAGCAGTAAACTCCAAGAGAACTAAACAAGACATCCTCTGAATGGATATGTGCCTGAAGTCTACTGACTCAGATCCAGGAAGAGCTTTATGGCAAGAACAAACATTCTTGAGGGTATGCAAGAGCAACATCAAATTAGAAGGTGGAGGAAGGAGGTCACTGGAGGAGGGATAACATTAAAGGATGATATGGCTGAGGAACTCAACCTCCCCTACGTCACTTAGAGGACTCTGAATAGGCTGAGGGCCAAAGTCAATAAATGTAAGAACAACATGCTCAAGCGGCAGCTGTTGGCATACAACAACACGCTGTATAAATATGGAGAGATACTGTGTGATTGTGGAGAGATACAGAAACCGGCTCATTTGCTGGTCTGCCAATTACTACTAGAAACATGTACCAATGAGGATTTAAGTTTAGCCAACGAGAAAACCAAGAAAGTACCTTCATTTTGACAGTTTAAAGTTTGATTTGGACATGAAAGAAGAATAGATCTTTGCTCTAGGTTGGTTATGTGTCTATATATTTATTTTGATTTATAACCTGGGTCCCAACATTTGGAGTTAAGTGCCATATAAATTAAATTAAACAAAGAAAAATAAAATAATTAGACTTCCTTTCCCTCAATGCACTCAAAGCAACATACACCGGCAGTCCTTCTCTCCACTTTCAATAACCCAGTGGAAAAGGTATGGCTTAGAGAGAATGAATTTTATAGATCATGCAGAATAAAAAGTTGGTTCAGCCCAGTTCTGGTCCAATACTCTAACAATTTCACCAAATTGAGTCTCAGGTGTACAGAATTATCGTTTAGAGGTGGAAGGTCAGCAGTTCGATTCCTGAGTACTGCAGGACGGAATGAGCTCCCGTCTTTGTCCCAGCTCCTGCCAACCTAGCAGTTTGAAAGCAAGAAATTGCAAGTAGATAAATAGGGACCACTTCGGCAGGAAGATAACAGTGTTCTGTGTGCTCCAGTGTCTAGTCATGCCTGCCACATGGCCACGGAAACATCTGCAGAAGCAGACAGCGCTGGCTCTTCGGCTTTAAAACAGAGATGAGCACTGCACCCTAGAGTTGGATATGACTTGCTTTCGAGCAAGGGAAACCTTTATCTTTACCTTATACAGCCAGGCCCACTCCAAAAAGTTATCATTAAAAACATAAAAATATAGCATCGCTGTGATGCTATAGTAACATGCTATTTGCCATTTATTGGACTATTCCTTGCATTCAGATTTTTGTATAACCACAAGGCAAATCTCTATTTGAAAATATTTGTCAGAAGTACTCACATATCCAAAGATATATGATCGAAAGCTCTACGTGGGATTTTCTGGCTAAAACAGAAACATGTACTCTATATTCTAATTTGGAATTTTCTTCTGTTATCTTAATGAATGTGAGCAATGTGCCTACTACTAGCAGAGCCACTGCAAGCTTCTGATTTCTAGTTATGTCTTTTGCTATACATATAATGCTTTTGCTCTTGGTTTCTCTCTTTCAAGAATAAATGGTCTTCGAAAGGCCACTTCAATCGATCAGGGAACACATTTCAGTGAGTTTCACAGACACAACCCATTTGGCTTCCATACAAGACAGTATGAGTTGGGTACTAAGAGTAAGATCCCTGGTGGCACAGTAGTTAAACTGCTGTACTGCAGCCAAAACATTATGAGTTTGATACTGATGGGAAGCAAAGTTGACTCAGACTTCCATCCTTCTGAGGTCAGCAAAATGAGTACTCAACATGTTGGGGGGAATGCTAATTAACTTCTGAATCGCCTAGCGAGTGCACTAAATACTATGGGGTGGTATATAAGTGTAATTGCTATTGCCAGAAGACTCCTTTAGAATGGAATAGGCTGAGGGAGAGGTAAGATGGCCACAATTGAGTCAGAGGCCTTTGTTCAGATTTGAAAAATAAAATTAAGTTAAGCAATTTTAAAAAGAATTACATTAAGCAATATCTTGAGGCCATCAAAATCTTTCTTTAGTATGTCTGTCTATAAAGCACACAAGCTGAATTACTGATGGGTACACAGATGCATAATCAAAAGTATGAATAGATGAATAAAAGAATTACACTAATTTTACCCAAATGCCACCATCAAGGAAATAATCTTGATTTAGATTCAAGTACTTTCTGCTGTCTTAAAATGACTAATTTGATACCTGTTTTTTCATTTTTTTACCACCCCATTATACCCACTACTGGTAAAACAAACAGGACATTTTAGCTTTAATCTTCTTACTACATAACCCAAATAACTTCAGTCATGTTTGCATTAATGTTGCATTAATCATGTTGTTGCGTATTAATGAGTTTTCAGGCTATGCTAATTACTGTCATAGATTCTGCAGCAGCCCATTAAATATACAAATTACAGAATTAAAGAGCCAGAGCTCTTCATGATTAATCTTTAAATG
The DNA here is from genome assembly GCA_035047345.1 of Bradypodion ventrale. Taxonomy (NCBI): domain Eukaryota; kingdom Metazoa; phylum Chordata; class Lepidosauria; order Squamata; family Chamaeleonidae; genus Bradypodion; species Bradypodion ventrale. The sequence continues at coordinate 42,403,725 of JAWDJE010000001.1, forward strand.
GAGAAAAACTAATGATGTCTGTACAAAGTTTCTCTCTACTTTGGGCTGAGTGAGCCCAATGAACAATCAATTAGAGTATTTGACGAATAAGAAACCCATAAAGTATTATATGGTTTGGGGATTTTTTAAAAAAAAGTTCCACAAAATAGATATTGATAATATTTGTTTTTAAAAAGATTTTACACTATACAAACATTTATAAAATCTCTGAATCTTTATGATTTCCTTAAGTGTCTAAAAGGCTTCCATTCATTGTCATCTGCCCCCTGGAAACAGCTGTCTGTGTATGAATATAGTAAATCAATCTTCTCTTTTTAGCAAGGACACCAGTCCTGTTGCTCCCTAGTTAAGAAGATTTACAGCAAACCTTGGTGAAAACAAAGGCGAGATAAGTTTAGAGTCATTTGATAAGATTTGATGTATTAGAAGCACTTTCCCCTCCTAGTTTCTGAATGATGTTTTGTTTAGGAAGAGAACAATGGATAGTGGTTAGGGACTGTAAATTAAGAGAGATGGATTCTGCGCCATGTTCTGCCACAGACATACTGCAGAACATTAGTCAAGTCATTTAACTTCTTCTATCCTAATTTCATGGATCATCTGTAAAATTGAGGTTGGTACTTGGTGCATCTAATTTCTAACAAAGCAGTAGAGGGGAAATTAAGTAATAAGTAAAAATCTTTTTATACTATTTGAAAAAAAAATCATTCTTATTTTAAAACACCTTGCATGGGCAAAATCCATATAGGTCTAGAAAAAGGGATAGCACCTGTGATTGATGCCAACACAGGTATGGAACATGAACATAAATGGCAGGAATAGGATTTCCTGTACAGTGATACCTCATACAATGTCCAAACTTGGTTCCACAAGTTTGGACTTTATACGGATTTGGACTTTGTATGAGGCATGCAAAATCCTAGCCACATTGCCTCATACAATGTCCAAATCCTTGCTGCGATGCCTCGTACAACGACGTTTCCATAGAGATACATTGTACTGTAACAGCACAGACTTCAGGGCAAAGTCAAGGAAACAGACAGGAAACTGACAGAACTTTAAGAAATCGTTGTCTAAAGGCTAAATACATTACAAAAACATGTCAAACAACCCTGATTGTCCAAGAACCTGAAGAATGCTGCAAAAAAAAAAACCCCAGGAATGCTTCTAAAAATTCTGATGAAAAAAATTTTTAAAATCCAAAATCGCGCTCAAAACCACTCCTAAACACTCTTCGCCTCGTGCAAAACCCACAAGAGCAATGCACGCATGTGTCCTGCCTTTTCTACTGCCCAGGCACAATGCAACCTGGGAAAACCCCCAATGCCTCATACAAAGTCGCAGCGCCTTTGTATGAGGTGACTTTTTCTAAGGAATTAGCCGATGTTGTATGAATTCGATGTTGTACGAAGCGGACTTTGTATGAGGTATTACTGTATTCATATTCTATATAGATAGTAAAATCTAGGTTTTTCCTGAGCTGGCTGGATAGCTCAGTGGTTTAGATACGTTTGGGAGTTCGATTCCCCAAAAATGGCATTGACTTGGCAACTTGCATTATTATTATTCTAGCTAGAAATCTCAACAACACTTACAACTATTTCTAGGATACAGTCTTATAGCTATTGATAGCAAAAGAAGCAAATGAACAAGTCCAAAATAAGCCAAATTTATTCAACTTTATCGATGCTCTGCATAGAGATTACCACTTGAACTGGCATAAAAGCTTAATTTAGAGCAGGATGCAGTGGGCAGTGTTTTGCAGGTAGCATTTCCCCAGAAGAGATCTCATCATTCTTTAACATTGTTGATTTTCTGTAATAAATAATTGTAGCAATAGCAATTACACCTATATAACACCTCATAACATTTAAAGCACTCTCTGGGAGTTCACAAAGTTATTTAGAATTTTGGTCCCAACACGATGGGTACTCATTTTACCAACCTGAGACTTTATTATCTTTTTGGCCAAGTTAGACTTTCAACAGATAACAGGGTAGTAGAAGTCTCTGTTTACTTCTCTTGGAATGTGTGGTGAGGTGATCAGGATGGATAGAAGGTCTATTGCAGATCTCCACAGTTATGTCATTGTTGTTTTCTTTTCCCCTGGTTTTTACCTAAAGACTCTTGACTAGCATTCACTGTTCCTGCTCTTCATAATCATACACTTCTTTTCATGCAATCCGCTTTCATTTCTGTTTTGTCTGTTCCTTTTGAATATATTTATGACAGTTTCCTTTGCAACTCTCCTCAAAGACAGGCCAAAATGAGGAGGAGGTCTGTGATTTTCATTGCTAGTTTCAGGATAAACTGTACTTGCAATAGTAGCTTGAATAGTAAAAACATTGCATGGGCAAAAAGTAGACTAGATCTAGATAAAATATTAAGATAAGATAAGATAAATTTTTATTGTCATTGTCCCCTTGCGGGAACAACGAAATTTTTCAGTTGCTATATATCAACTCGAATAAGGCATACCTCATAATTTAAAACAGCTACAGAAACACCAATTAAGACAGTGCCATAAAGTACAATACAAAAATTTAAAAATATATATAAATTTAAAATAAGATAAGATGACTTCAGAGTCCAGAGTTTCCATTTAAGGCCAAAATTGCTCTGGAGAAGAAACTGTTCTTGAGACGGCTCGTTTTTATCTTCATTGTTCTATATCTCCATCCCGATGGCAGAAGCTCGAAGAAGCAGTGGCCAGGATGCGATGGGTCTCCTACTATATCTAATGCTTTTCTGTGGCACCTGATGGTGTAAATTTGTTTTAAAGTGGAGAGTGGACAGCCGATAATACTCTCCGCTGTTTTAATAATTCTGTGCAACATTATCCTATCCTGATGAGTACTACTCCCATAGCACACACATAAGCCATAAGTGAGCACGCTCTCAATAGCACAGTGATAGAAGGCAAACAGTAGCTTTTGCGGAAGATGGTTTTTCCTTAGAGTTCTCAAAAAATACAGTCTCTGCTGCACCTTCTTCGCAAGCCCCCTTGTGTTGGCACTCCAGGACAGATCCTCCTGTATCTCAATGCCCAGAAATCTGAACGTCGCTACCCTCTCCACACAGGTTCCGTCAATCAAAAGTGGCTGGACATCGGTTCTCTGCGTCCTAAAATCCACCACAAGCTCCTTTGTTTTCTTTATGTTGAGGAGCAGACATCAAAATTAAAGTCAGCAGATTTAGACATCAAGTACTTCAGCCAAAGCAAAATCTGAGCGGAAGAGTTAAAGGTGTACAATAAAGTAGAACTTCTGCAGCAAATGAGGCTATTTATTGATTAGGCCAAGCACATCGTGAATAAAATATCAGGAGTAATTGGAGGCAGATAATAAGCTAAAGTGAAAATGTAGATTCCTTAGCAAAGGAAAGCCAGGGGGTCAAAAAAAAAATATACTGCTCTAAATTACAGTAATCTCAAAACTAGTTATAAATAGTTGTGTGTTTTTTTCTTCAGTCCATTTATTCTGGCTCATATTATTCCCTGGCATGGCATTGTCACAGATTCAAGAAGTCAAAAGCCAGAAAAAATAATTTGAACATGGAAAGCAAAGTCTCTGAGGACAAAAGTACAAAATTCAGTAAGAATTGCACCTCATAGAAAAAGTGTAGGAAGCTCATACAACTTTCCCAGACTTTCAAAGAACAACAAACTCAGCAACTGATCTGCCAAATGCTAATGATTCAACCAAGGACACAATAACTACAAATGGGAAATATACAATAACTCATCCAGTATATATACAAGTACCTTTCTACCTAATTATTCTTGACACACTGACCTTCTTTAGGGAAGGCATAGAAAACTCCACTTTATTCAAAGCAAACAAATTTTATTAGGAAACTAGATGCAAAATCTTACATAAAACAAGAAGCTTTCAAGAATCCTTCCCATTCCTAGTTTCCTTCTTCCCCTGGTTTGCTGTTCCCACAATTTATTCATTTATTTATTTAATCGTAGTGCTATATTTTTAGGTAATGGGCGCTTCCTCAGAGTGATGCATTGTAGGTGAGAGATGACCTCAGAAAACACTTTTTGGCTTAAACGCTGTTGCACAGCTCAATGTGTGTAATGTTGATGATGTCATTATCAGAAGCAACTTGCCACTGACTGAAGGCTTCCTGACTTTGTTGCATTGATAAAATTGTACACCCAAGACATCACCTTTAATTAACACCAATTTACCTTTTATCAGCAACAATTTGCCACTGATCATATCTTCCCTATTGTGCATCCAGAACTGTGCAACAGGATTTCTGCCATCCTATTTTTTGATATTTTTTTCATATTTTCATATTGTCAGCAAATAATAGAATCATAATAAAAATACTATTAAAACATTTTAAAAAGCTAAGATGAAAGAGACAAAAATGAACCATGACAACAACACCCTTCAATTATAATTCTGTAAAATGTTGTCTGAAATTTAAAATATTGTTCCAAGGAGTAGGCAAGCAGCAATGTTGAATCATAGCACCAGCAGTGAGCAAATAAGGGTGCAATCCAAGACTGAGCTTCACAGCTCATTACAGCTCATGGAATGTCAGCACCATTAACTTACACATCCAGATGTTCTTCTTTGCTATCCAGTTTTCCCTTTGTCTCACAAATGCATCAGTGATACTCTATCTGCTGGTTAATTTTGTACGTTTTTGGGATTTTAGAATATTATTAGGTACATGATTTTCTGTGGTCAGCATATCACACTCAACTTCAAAATAAATTAATAACAACAACCTCCTGAATCAAAATTACACAAAAGTTAGTCAGGTCCTGTGTAGGAAACACTGTTGTTGGTATATCATTTCTCAAGCTATTATCTGTTTATGGCAGGAATGGGTTGCATGTAGCCCAACCCCAAGGACCTTTCTGCAGCCTCCAAGGGTGTCTAAGGGCTCCTACATAGGGAAAAAAACTACATACAAGATTTTATTTTAATGTAAAATTGTGAATTTTCTGGTTTTGAAAACTTCCAGGAACAGTGGTTTCAATTTGTGGGTCTTTGGTGGGTCCCCCAAGACTACGCACCCCATCATAAAACTTTTAAACATGAAAAAATACCCATCCGGACACATTCTATATATGGTCTTTTTAAATGGGCAAAAACAGCTTTTTAGGGACTCCAAGTAGCCTCCCAAAAGGCAAGATTTGTATACAGTCCCTTTTCACTAACCCATCCCCCACTTAAAGAAATAGTTCTAGCTTAAATAGCTTTCAATTGGCTTTCTTTTATTATAATTTCAGATTGCTGAGTAAGAAGAAATGTGCTACTGGTATTTAGAGTTGTCAAACATTATCATTTAATTTTTAAGAAGTAGGTACACACAAACAAGCTTTAATTTTTAATTGAAACCAACTAGTAGCTTGAATAGGATAAATATTACATACAGATATACAAATACATGTATGTATGTACGTATGTACGAACGACCAAATAAACAAATGATGGGGCATGGTGGCTTAGTGGTTAATATGCTGAGCTTGAGGTTGGCAGTTCAAGAGCCAAGTGCTGCATGACAGAGTGAGCTTCTGTCTCTGTCCAAGCTCCTATCAACCTAGCAGTTTGAAATTTTAAAAAATGGAAGTAGATAAATAGGTACCACTTCAGTGGGAAAATGTTCTGTGCATGCCAGTATTTAGTCATGCCTGCCACATGACCACAGAATCATCTGCAGAAGCATTCAGCACTGGTTCTTTGGCTGTAAACAGAGATTAGCACCGCCCCTAGAGTCAAATAAGACTGGCTTACGAGCAAGAAATACCTTTACCTTTATGCATGAATGAATTAATTGGTATTAATTAAAAACATCAAAATGGCACTCCATGCTGAGGAAATTAATTGTCTTGTTACTGATAAGAGCATTAGCAGTAATTCTTTCCTTTGTTTATCCTCACCTCTTGAACCTCACCCAACAGAGCTACTTTTGGGTTTAAAGCTATTTCTGTTTTAAAGATGTTCTTCAGGTCCTGTTCAAACCATCCCCAACATTTTTGTGCAAATTCGCACTCCACCACATATGAATATAGGTGCCTTTTTCTTTGTTACATCTTCAACAATTATCATTCCCCATCTTAGATATCTAGTATGCCCTTACAGGAGTAAAGTACCATCTCCATATTAGTTTGAGATTTGAGATAAAAAGAGAAAAATGGTATAAACAGGTATGGAAGTTAGCTTTGAATGACAAACTAAAAACCGAAATGAAACAAAAAAAAGTGTGAAATTGCAAGAAACACGTTTTGGGAAATATGGGAGTGATTTGTAATAAATGCTCTAACTAGTAAAGAGGGGATTAAACCACCCCAGGAAGAATATAAATTTGGGACAATAACTTGAAAATTGAAGGAATTCACTGGCATTAAATTCTTGTAAAAATTTGTGTTTTCATTTGCTTGCTTAACTGCACAGGTGGTGGGATCATGGGGAAGGGTTGTAAATGCTAATGAATGTGTTGAGTTATAAAGGCAAGATTTTGTAACTTACCGTATATATATATTGAATGAAAGGTATGTATGTTAATAAAAAATGGCACTCCATGTTAAAAGAAAACAGCAATAAAATATTGAAGGGAAAATAGTTTATAAATTAATGAGAGAAAAGCTAAATTACTTGATATAAGTTATTATGCCGAAACAATTTTAATTTATTTATGGTATAATAATATACATTTTGACAATATTTCTAATAAGATATAGCTATGGACAAAAGGAGGAGGAGCCTAAATCCCACCTAGGGTCAAAATTGAATAATTATAAATTACTAAATTCTCTTTAGATACGACATTTGTTATGCAGTAGAGATCTAACTCTCACTACAAAAATCCAAATAGTGAGATATTGCGTGTTTCTAGAGTTGCTATATGGAATCAAAGATTGAACATTGACTAAAACATCTGAAAAGAGAATTGAAACTTTTGAAATGTGGATCTACAGATGGCTGCTAAGGATATCATGGGTTGACCATGTGACTAATGTAGAAGTGTTGCATCAGATGGATAAAGAAAAAGGTTTAAGACCACTAAGCAATATTCTAAGTATAGAATATTCCAACTCGCTCTGCAAGGAAAGATGCCTGGGAAGAGAGGCCCTGGACATAGGTGGACTTCATGGCTAAAAAACCTGAGAGACTGGGGTGGAATGTCCTCAGAAGAACTGTACCGAGGAGTTAATAACAAGAAGACTATCATCATCATCATAGCCAATATCCAGAATGGATGTGGCACCTGAGGAAGAATAAGTTCTTATTACCTCAGTTGGTCTACTCTAGTTGATGCTAATATTAGGAAGAAAAAACAAACAAAACTAGCCAGCAAAACCAAAGGCCAAGCACCTTTTGCTAACACAGAAAAGGGAAATTGAAAATTCCCAGTCCTTGGCTCGTTGTTTTAAAAGTTCTGGCACCCACCATGACACTGTCTGCTTCATGGGGCATTAAAAACTGGAGCAGAGCCTGAGAAGAACATTGAAGCTGGCAAGGGAGAGAGTACAGACATGTACTTTACTTTAGACGTGCTTTCTAATATACACAGGGTGAAACCACGAGTGATGCTACAGAGGTAAGCAGCATTATCTTGAATGGAACTCAAAATTCAAGCAGTCAAAGCAGAAAAGAGATCAGCTGAAGATTTTTAGTGTTTTCCATTTCTGCAATGCAAGCGCGGCGCCAAAATGGCCGCCGCGCCCTTTGCGGGCCCCCCCCCCACAGGACAGAGAATCCGGGTAGTTAGGGGCGTGGCCAGCTCCCTTATAAAAGGGGTGGCCACGAGGCAGCCGAGCTGCCATTTTACCTCAGCGACGGAGCGGAGAAGTTTTTTCCCCTGTGTCTCCGTCGCTCGTTAGCTTACCGGGAAGCCTTTTGGTAGCGATTCTGCTTTGCCGGCTTCCCTTTTTGCTTCGGTGGAGATGCCTTTGAAGAAGAAGGCAGCTTCGAGTTCAGCTCAGGCTGTTAGGAGGCGCAACCCAGGTCGGAGGACCGTGGTGCCGCCTCCTCAGCAGCCACCTTCGCAAGCCCCGGCCGGGGCCGGCGGAATGGGGTCTATTGCCCCTTGGCCCGCTGTGGGCGATCAGAGTGTGGGCGCGGACGGCGCTCCGGCCCGCGGCCCACGAGCGGTGGACACCGCTCCTTCTCCTGCCCACTCCGTCGGGCCTATTCCTTTTGGGCCGCAGCCTCTCCCTGGGCCCTCTAGCCTTGGGGGGTGGGGCGGCCCCCTGCCTTGGCAGGTTTCTCCACCAGCTCTGCCGGGCTTCGGCGCTGGCCAATGGCCATATACGGGCCCCGGGGTGCAGGGACCTGTACCCATGCCTGGATCAGGCGGGCCGGCCGGCCCTTTGCCCATGGTCAACGTGGACACCTTACTGGCCCGCATTGCGGCCCTGGAGGCGTCTTTGGCCCGGGCCAGTCAGGCGGGCGCCCCCTTCGGGGTTCCTTTTGAGGCGCTGTCGGCAGCAGGACAACAGCCGGCGGGGAGGGTCGAGCTGCTGCAGGCGGGTGGCGCGGCTTCGGCCACTGCCTCGCAGCTCCCCAGCCAGCAACCTGGTGCGGGTCAAGCCCCGGTGATGAGCTCTATGTCGGTCGTGAGCTCCGACGCCCCCAGTGGGCCGGAACCCCCGGTGGGGGCGGCCCGCGGGGGTGCAGCATGTGAGTATACGGTGCAAGCGAGTACATCCACACACATTCCCAATATAGGGGGGGCCTTTCAATGGCCTTGGCCTCGCGCGGGTGGTGCGGGGGCCACGCTGTCGGCGACCCACCCGGCGACAACGACTGCCACCTTGGGCAATGGGGTGGGCATTGGTCCTTACACTGCGGGGAATGTTCTGGGGGTGGCTGGGTTAGCTCAGGCCCCTTTTACTAGGCCGGCTGTCCCCTTTTCGGCTTTGCCGACGGCAGGGTATTCCTTGCCATTGGGTGATCACTTGGCACAGGCTACTAGGGAAAAGATATGGCGAGGGGAGTACGTAGATATCTTCTCACTCCTGAACAGAGAGCCCACCAAGGAGGAAAGGGAGGGTCAGGACGAGAAGGACAAGGAGCAGGCACGCCGCCGTAAGCCGCCGCGTACCTGGGCCAACTGGCTCCCCGCTTATTTAATATATATGGCGGTATATTTGAGGGCGCGGCCGGATTTAGCTATCCCCATGGTCCAATATTTGGACAACATATATAGGGCGATGGTCGATTTCCCGGGCCCCTCATGGCTAGCATATGATGAGGAATTCCGTATGAGGATTCCTCTCCACCCCGAGATGAGATGGGATGAGCCGTGCCAGAGACTGTGGCTCTTGTATATGACACCCACACGCCCTGCCCCGGGGGATAGATACCATTGTGGACATGCGGTCCAGCGAGCGGCTCCAGCGCAGGTTACCCGCCAACCGGCGGGGCAGGGGGTTCCAGCCCGCCTGCTGTGCTGGACTTTCTCGTCAAATGGTTCCTGCAATCGAAAGAACTGCAGGTATAAGCATGAGTGTCCCACATGTTCTGGCCCCCACGCAGCCTCTGCTTGTCCCAGGCCTGGGGGGGCGCGAGGCAGAGGGAGGGGTGGACAGTGGGCTGGCAAGGCTGCCACGGATGGAGCTAGTTCTCCAAAAGGCCCCCTCCCCAATTAAGGTGGACATGCTGGAGCGCTGGCTCGCATCGTACCCGAAGGGGGAGGACGGGGAGTATCTACTTCAAGGTTTCAAGCAGGGATTTCGTATCCCTTTTATGGGTGATAGGTCCCCTCAGGATGCTCCCAACCTTTTATCCCTCAGAGGAAGGGAGGAGGTGGCTGCGGCCAGCATTAAAAAGGAGTTAGACGCGGGCAGGGTCGCTGGACCTTTCCCCGCACCCCCGTTCCCCAATCTTAAGGTTTCGCCACTGGGTTTGGTACCCAAAAAGTCCCTAGGTGAGTTTCGTCTTATTCATCATTTGTCCTACCCAGCCGGCCGATCGGTCAACGATGCTATCCCTGATGACCTTTGTTCAGTCAGGTATACATCGTTTGACCATGCGCTGCGCATGGTGCGCTCGTGTGGCCCGGGTGCCCTGCTGGCCAAGTGTGACATTAAGTCAGCTTTTCGCCTCTTGCCGGTGCACCTGGGTGACTTCGAATTGCTGGGTTTTAAATTTAAGGGGGAGTATTATTTCGATAAGGCCATGCCTTTTGGCTGCTCCATATCATGCTCGGCTTTTGAGCGTTTTAGTACCTTCCTAGAGTGGGCTTTCGTCCGCAGGTCAGGGTCCCGGTCTGTAGCCCATTACCTGGATGATTTTTTATTCGGGGGTGAACGGGGCTGGGACACGTGCGCACGTCTCCTCAACACATTTCAGACGCTAATGCAGGAACTTGGTGTCCCTTTAGCGCCCGAAAAGACCGCGGGCCCATCGACCAAGCTAGTATTCCTGGGGGTTGAGATTGACACAGTAGTGCAGGCTTCTAGGTTGCCGGGTGATAAGGTGTCCAGGATAGTGACCCTTATCTCGGAATTGCTGGCCAAGCGTAAGGCATCCCTGAGGGAACTGCAGGTGCTCCATGGGCACCTTAATTTTGCTTGCAGGGTGGTCGCACCGGGCAGGGCTTTTGCCCGGCGCTTATGTGACGCCATGGCAGGGTTATCCAGGCCCCACCACAGAGTCAGGCTCACCCGGGGTATCAGGGCAGACATGTTCGTCTGGTTGCAATTCCTGAGGGAGTTTAATGGGGTCTCATTTTGGAGGTCTGACCTCCTGGCATCCCCCAATTTCCAGATCCAGTCTGATGCCTCAGGATCCCTGGGTTATGGGATGTACTTCAATGGGAAGTGGGCCTATGGTGGGTGGCCACCGGCATGGGCAGGCACAGGTCGCCTGCGGGATCCCACATACCTGGAATTTTTTCCCATTCTGGGGGCTTTGATGCTATGGGGCGAACAGTGGGCTAATTCGGTGGTGCATTTCTGGTGTGACAATGCTGCCGTTGTACACATTGTCAATGCACAGACTTCCAAATCGCCCAGGGTTATGAATCTAGTGCGCCATTTTGTGCTGCGCTGCCTGCGCCTCAACGTCTTGTTCAGGGCCAGACATGTTCCAGGGATTAATAATGATATTGCTGACGCTTTGTCCCGCCTGCAGATCTCCCGGTCCCGCCCCTTGGCCCCGGATGCGGAGGAATTTCCCTCGCCACTCCCGGACGAGATGTGGACTATTGGCAAGGAGAGGTGAACCGGGCGATTGGCCTGTCACTAGCGCCACGCACGCGTAAGGCGTATCAACAAGCATTCAATTCGTATAGGGCATTTGCTACTCAATTTCACTTGCCAGAGACCTGGCCTATCCCGGTGGACCATGTTCTGCGGTTCATGGTTCACCTGCATGCACAGGGCCTTGCACCTCGCACCATAGCATCCAAGCTCTCGGCGTTGGCTTTTATGGCCAAAGTAGGGGGTCATGTGGATACCACCTCTGACTTCCGTGTGAGACATGTTTTGGAGGGGTGGGTGCGCGAGCGCGGGCGTTGCCCGGACGACCGGCACCCTATTTCCCCATGGGTTCTTACCCAGTTGGCCCGGGGCTGGCCAGGCCTCTGTTTTGATCATTATGAGGCAGCCCTTTTTCATGCAGCCACAACGGTGGCATTTTTTGGAGCGCTCCGCGTCGGCGAACTCGTGATGCTGTCTAAGGCGGATGCAAGTGGTAGGGCACTGGAACTCGAAGATGTCTATGTTGCCAAAGACTGGGCCCAGTTGAGGATACGTTCCTCTAAAACAGATCAGCATGGCGTAGGCAGTGGAGTAAGACTGCTACGGTGTTCTTTGGCAGACATCTGTCCGGTTGGTGCCCTACAGGAATTCCTGGCACTGCGTGGCATGCACCACGGCCCGTTTTTCTGTCACCAAGATGGGTCTCCCCTTACTAAATTTCAGTTTTGGAAGGTGACAGCCAGAGCCCTCACCAGGGTGGGCCTACCAGGTGCCCGTTATGGCACACATTCGTTCCGTATTGGCGCAGCCTCTACAGCAGCTGCTTTTGGGTACTCTGGGGCTGACATACGCAGCATGGGGAGGTGGGGCTCACAATGTTTTCAGTTTTATGTGCGCCCACTCCCGCCATGAGTACCAATCCAGTCACCTTACCGCCTTTTTTCTCAATTTTCTTACAGACCCTGGGTGTCGTATTACACCGGTGACAGTATGGCTGGTGGGCCACAGCTATGTGCACAGGGCAGCGCGTTACGCTGCGGCGACAGAGTGGGGACCCCGACTGAGACTGGGTGACCACGCCAGTCTCGCATGGCATGGTAAGCCTGGGATGTTATGGCGGGAGCTGCGGCCTTTCCTTTTTTCTGGCCTGGGTGCTGACCCGCCTGACATTCTAATCATCCACCTGGGGGGCAATGATTTGGGCCAGGTCACTGGCTTATCGCTCAAGCATGCGATTTGCGAGGAACTCGCCTACTTGCATTATGTCTGGCCTGCCACAACCCTGGTTTGGTCGGACATTGTCCCGCGCCATTCTTACAGAGGGGGCGTTAACCTCCTGGCCCTTGACCGCGCTAGGCGCGCGGTCAATAAGGCAGTGGCGCGGTTTCTTGCCACCAGGGCTTGGGGACGGGTTAGTCATCACCCCGATATTAGTCTACAAAATTATGACTTGTACGCAGGGGATGGGGTCCATCTGTCGCGAGGAGGTATGGACCTCCTGTTGGGTGATTGGCGAGCAGGCCTGTTGACCGAGCTGACGGTCTGGGGGGGGGGGCGTCAGGTCTTCTTTGAAGCCCCTCCGTGTGGCGGGTAGCACTGGTAAGGTAAACAGTATGACCCACAAGTATCCGGCAGGTTCGCAATTGACTGGACAACACTAGACAGGAATAAATTAGTTAAACGTTGTCCGGTCAACGACGAACCAGGCGATGGGGTGATGACGATTGCTAACCAGCATGCATCACCCCTGTGATTTCACGGATACGCGTCAGAGGGTGGGGTCATAAGTTAGTTATTGACTACGGTCAACAATTTGTTTGTTGTCAACAAACAAATTGATACAAATTGATACATTGTAACCAATTGCCGTTGGCAATTTTGGGGTGGTACCTTACCAGTGTTACTTCGGCCTGCTTGCCTTAGGAATTATGATTGGTCGTTTTACCAATACAAATTTATAATTCGGACTAGGGCATTGAATCAATAAATGTGGCCCTATGCTGTTATCCACTTTCAATGTTGTCTGTGTCCGTTATTGGGGGGGTGCGCCTGCAATGCAAGCGCGGCGCCAAAATGGCCGCCGCGCCCTTTGCGCCCCCCCCCCACAGGACAGAGAATCCGGGTAGTTAGGGGCGTGGCCAGCTCCCTTATAAAAGGGGTGGCCACGAGGCAGCCGAGCTGCCATTTTACCTCAGCGACGGAGCGGAGAAGTTTTTTCCCCTCCACCCCCTCCCTAGTTAACAGTGTGATATTATGGTCGCTTCGGGGCCGGGTGGGAATTTTTGGTTGGGACCCATATTGGCTCCGGGTCCTGGCTTTTTTGCCCATCCCACACTGTTGCTATGGTTTGATATAGGGGGCTCTCTGTGTTCCTACTGTTGACTTTGGTCACATTGGCGGGTAGCACTGGTAAGGTAAACAGTATGACCCACAAGTATCCGGCAGGTTCGCAATTGACTGGACAACACTAGACAGGAATAAATTAGTTAAACGTTGTCCGGTCAACGACGAACCAGGCGATGGGGTGATGACGATTGCTAACCAGCATGCATCACCCCTGTGATTTCACGGATACGCGTCAGAGGGTGGGGTCATAAGTTAGTTATTGACTACGGTCAACAATTTGTTTGTTGTCAACAAACAAATTGATACAAATTGATACATTGTAACCAATTGCCGTTGGCAATTTTGGGGTGGTACCTTACCAGTGTTACTTCGGCCTGCTTGCCTTAGGAATTATGATTGGTCGTTTTACCAATACAAATTTATAATTCGGACTAGGGCATTGAATCAATAAATGTGGCCCTATGCTGTTATCCACTTTCAATGTTGTCTGTGTCCGTTATTGGGGGGGTGCGCCTGCAAAGGCATACGTGGGCAGCATTAGCTGAGGCTTCAGAATTTTCAAGGATAATACCATGGAGAGTGAGGTATAGAGCAGGTTCATTCTGTCTACCCTTTAATACTGCAGATGCTATTATTTACAAAGAGTGTAGATTAATGTCAATGTTAGCAGTAAAAGGTTAAGGGGAAAATAAGAATGGAAACAAAAAACATATTCCTTGCAACCAGCATAATGTTGAATTTTAGAATAATAAGTCACTGACAGGGACAGTTCAACATAAAATTCAGTGAAGAATCTTGTGGCTCATCGTAGATGAATGGTTTCATTGTGGGCAATTCATCTAATTTAAAACTTAAAAACAAGAAAACATCTTGTCAAATGTAATCTCATTGCTTACCTGTGTCCCATTTCATCCTATGAGTGTTTGATCAAATCAAATTTCAACTAATTTAAATCAAGTAATGACTTGTAGAATTTCATTTTTCTTTACTACCATATTTAGGACAAAAAAAATCTGACATATTTTCACACCCTAGAAAATGTTGCCTTCAATGACAAAACAGGCAAAGCCATTATTAAATGCTATAGTGCCACTGCTAAATCCTCCCCAACTGTTTGGACAAAAATTACATTGTTCAATCTGTGATATGATTGATTTTAAACTTAAATACTTAAAAAATCTAATAAGAGCAACAAATTTTAATTGTCTCCTCTCCTCCCTTGTTACACTGGCAATCACTCAGTTGATAAGGCTCATCATAGTTAGACAAGCTATTAGTTTGATCTTTCTGAAAGATCAATTATGGGATGATACATACTCGGATAATATTCATAGGAACGTTTCATGGTGATATTCATGACAGACAATTGAGATCAATGAATGTCTTTCCTTACTTGTTTGTTCAATATGCTTGCTTGTTAGTTTCATCATGACTGTCCTCTGCAAAAGCCACATGGTGGGAACAAGAAAACTGACATCTTGTAAGCCATGTAGAAATTGGCTTAAAGTAAACATATATTGCTGCATGATTGTTTACACGGCAATCTTATGTATGTTGGTTCAGATGTAAGTCTTTGTGAGGCCAGTTTACCATGGTTCATCAGTAGAAAAGCTCCATTTCTTTTCCATGACTTCTTTGTTACCAACTGTTCCTTCTGATATTATTTCCATATACTGTGGCTGAATGCTAATTAACCTACATACTGATAGACTGTGTTTTAACACCCACTATGTCCTTTAAGCAGGCCTACCAAAAGTTACATTTGAAAATGCAATGGACTTGGGGATTTTCTACAAAGACCTTAATAAATCTGTATTTTTCAACCAAATGAAAAGATAGGAAAAGGACTTGTTTGATGTAGATCAAAAAATATATATCCCTTAATGAAAACCAAACCCTGTCATTGCCAATCCCAAGCTTGGATGAGAAAGGAGGAGGGTTGGATGTCAGGGATCCTCAACCTATGGCCCATGGGCTGGATCCGGCCTGCTGCACCAAATCATCCAGCCTGAACCCTTACTCTAGCTGCCACTTCCGCTGCTGCCACCCCAATCCTTGTCCCCTCCACTTGGCTTGACATGTCCCTGCTGGCACTATGTAGCAGGGCGGATGTTGTAAGGCTTACAACATCCACCCTGCTATGGAGCGCTGTTAGGGACACATCAAGCCCACATCAAGAAGGGACAAGGATTGAGGAGGCAGTGGTGGCAGCAGAAGTGGAGGACTCACATGGCTGCCTGTGTCTTTCCCAGCAGATGAATGTGGCCACCTGCATCTTTCCTGGTGGGCACATCTGGCCACCCGCATCTTTCCTGGGGACCGCTCTAGCCAAGCACAGGCAAGAAGGAGAACCTGGACCCCTCCTTCACCCACACCATGCAGCTCTTCCAGGCCAATAAGCAGGGAAGCGGTGTGTGTGTGGGGGTGAAGTGGTAGGTCGCTTGGTGGTCCCACCACCACTGGCAGAGGTGGGGAAGTGGGGGGCTCTGGGTGGTGTAGGAATGGTCCCACTGGTGGTAGTGACAGCAGCAAGACTGTCATCTGGCCCCTCAACAGTCTGAGGGGGTGTGAACTGGGCTCTGGCTTTAAAAATTTGAGGATACCTGCTATAACTGCTACAGAAACAGCAAGCTGCTCAATATGCTACATATCATGGGAAGAGCTAACTCTAAGTAAGTAATGAAAAACACTTCTGTATTAGAATGGAGAAATCACCACAGAAATGGCATCTAAGCATGATTATAAACAAAGATAGCTTCTCTTATATAATGTATGTACACAAACTCATAGTCTCTCTGTCTCGGCAGCAGTCTTCCAATGTCTTTCGGAACCTGATAAGAGGCTGGTTGTTTTGCTTAAGTCTTTGGTAGTTCAGTTCATTAGAGCAGGTACAAGGTGGAATGAAAACCAATACTCATTCTGGCTTCATATAAACTGGCACAAAACAGTTCAGTCCTTTCAAGCACAAAACATACACACACTCTGGTTAAAGAGGATAGTTGGTGCTTACGGAAAGTTTCTCAAGTCCAGTTGTAGATAGAGCTTCTGCCTAAGCTATTCCGCAACAAGGGTTGCAGGTTCAGTCCTTCTGCATTCCTTCTTGCTCCAGTATCTTCAGCATGAGTTCCAGCATGAACTTCTTTGGTTATTCCAGCATAACCTCTTGTGCTCTTTCAGTACACCTGAATCTACACCTTCATAATTCCTCCAACTAAGTGCCGAGGTAGCACTTCATTTATAGAGCATTATTGCTGAGTCACAGACATCAGTTCTTACAGCTGTGCTCAACAGTTACAGTCTCTTGAAGTGATAGACGCATACATTCATCCTATACAATATACATCAATATATCATACCTGACAGATCTAACTCTAAGTAAGTAATGAAAAACACTTCTGTATTAGAATGGAGAAATTACCACAGAAATGGCATCTAACCAGGATTATCTCCGCATATTTGTAGCGCAAGTCCCTGCTATGCACATTAGAAAATTCTTAAGATGTTTTTCTCACAAATCAGCACAATTCAGTTTGTTGTGCTGGATAACTCCTTTCTAAAGTGATTCCAGCTCCCCTCCTTAGGCTTCTTGGAATTAGGAAGGAGAAATAAAAGAAATGTCTTGTTCAAGGAAGAAGTGTGAATTCCATTATAAGTACAAGGTTACAAATCTAATACAAGAGGATTTATAGTGGAAAAGATGAGTGGTTAAATTGTTTTTCTACACAGGCCATTTCATAGTGGGACGTGGCTGTATCAGCACAAGAAAGGAAAGCATGAGTCAGAACAATCTCCGCAAAGATGGGAGCCAGATCTCCAATATTAACGTTATCTGCTTGTGGAGTTAAGAGAGAACATATTAAACTACTTTAAACTGAGTCATGAATAATGCTAAAAGGTAGTAAGGCATAATGGGCATAAATTCTGTTCAAGAAAGATTTGGAGGTTGCTGGGCTCTTAGCATTCCTGCCTCTTGTGTGTGGACTACCCCAGGGCTGTGGGAAGAGTATGGGGGTGTTGCTGTTTGGTAGTGCCCAGATTTTGTTGTATTTTGTAGTGTTTTTAGTGCTCTTGATGTTCTTATCTTTTATTATTGTCATTCTAAACCTTTTATCTCGAAGGCTGTACCTTCAAATTTGTATGGGCCACTTTGGGTTGCCCTTTGGGCTGAGGAAAGCAGGGTACAAAAATAAATTTATTATTATTATTATTATTATTATTATTATTATTATTATTATTATTATTATTATTATTATTATTATTATTATTATTATTATTATTATTATTATTATTATTATTATTATTATTGATTAAATATTACCAATGCAATCTCCTTACCTGTAAAGTATGTGTTTGTTGGCAGAGTCGAACTCAGAAATTTATAATATCCATTTCCTGGGAAACGGATTCCTTTTATTACAGTTGGATTAGATTCTGCTAAAGATGCATCCATTCTCTCCAGGTGATAGATTGGAGGAGGCCCATTAAGTTCTTCAGGTTCATCCCAACTTATCTTTATTACTGAGTTGTTAACTCCTTCAATGGAAGGGGCAGTTAGCTGCCTCGGAGCTGTTGATATAGAACAAAGAGAGGAAAGAGAAGAAAACACTAGTTTACCAGAAAGACTTGGTTGTTTTATATGTATATGTTGTGTCCAGCTGTAGTAACCACACACACCCAGCTAAGTCTCCAAAACAGCATCATCAAAGTTTATTGTATGAACATTACATGCAGTTAACAGATAACTAGCAGTCGGACCAACAGACCCCCAAAGGGGCTTTAGGCAAGAGCAAAGCCACTTGCTTATACAGTTTCTGCAGCAGGTGCAGGGGAAGATACACAGACAATCAATCAGGCGTCGAGTATAATGAACCCAAGACCTTGAGCCTTATATGGGAATTGCTTAATAATTACAACAGGAACATGGTGCCCATGACACAGCAATAATTAACCTTTTATAACAGTTGAAATAATACTTAATAAACCTTAATACACAACAGTACTGTATACTACTGGAAAGCTGAGGAAAACTGCATCCGTTATAACTCTAACTATGTTTGAAAATGACCTTTGACATCTATGCTATTGCAGCTAGCCATACCAATGCAGACAGTAAAGAATCTATATTGCAGCCCTCCACTACCTTGTTTGACTAGTCATTATAGCTGATTGTTTTTACCATCATAAATAGAATATACACTGTGTGCCACAGGTTCACACAATTGTTACTAGACTATGATCAAGGATATTAGGAAATACCATGTGTGAAGCAAGAATACATTACACTGAAGAATTAGGTACAGTATCTGGCTGCAGAACCAGCACTTGGGAGTTTGATTCCTCTCTGTGAGTCCTGAGATAGGAGCCAGTTTGTGTAGCCTTGAGCAAGCTGCACAGTCCCAGAACATCCCCCAGGAAAAAAGTAGTAAATATATACAAAAATGTACATCAAAAATGGCAAATCTATAAAACAGAGGCGTGGGTTTGTATGTGCTCCAAAGGAACCCACACCCCTGAACCAATCTCGCTGAAAGTTTGCACATACATACTTGGGCTTGCAAGATCAGGACTGGGGGGGTCTTAAACCCCATTTGGGCATTTATGCCCCCCAAAGTGGGACACAAAGGGGACATCCCCCACTGGCCAGAGAAGCAACAATGAAGCAGCAGTACTGTGAACGCACAGCACAGCCAAGCCAGTGGCTTAAATTTGCTGCCGGGAGATAACACCACTAAAGAAAGCTGTGGCCACTATTAGCGGCCACAGCTTTCTTCAATGATGGGGTTTCCGGCTAGTAAATGTACAGTTCTGTCAAGCCATGGCCTTCTTTTGCTGACCAAAGGAGGCTGCGTCTTGACAGAACTTAACATTTACAGGCTGCTGGGCAGAAAGGGAAGCGCGGCGCCAATATGGCTGCTGCGCTCTTTGCGGGGGCCCCCAGCCCTGGATGCAGACATCCAGGTCTTCAGGGGGCATGGCCACCCCTCCATAAAAGGGGTGGCCACGAGACAGCTCGCCGCCATTTTGTCAGAGCGACGGAGCAGAGAAGTTTGCTCTGCCGCTCTTTTCCCCTGCTTTCCCTTGCTCCTTGCAATTTGAAAGCAAGGAATTGCAAGCAGTTTAAGCTTGCAGCTGACAGAGCGGGGGAATCCACTCCGCCGGTTCGCTTCTGTGTCCCCGTCGGGACATCGCCATTCGCTGGGTGGCCATGCCATCCAAAAGGAAGAGCGCGGCAGCCACACGGCCCCGCGCTAGGGGATGGGCTCGCCCGACCCCCCACCCAGTTCGCCCCAGGCCGAAGGGCTCGAGCAGGAGTGCCAGGGAGGACTGGCGCCGGGGTTCTTCCCCCCACTGTCACCAATGAGGGCAGTCAGGTACTTGCCCCCATGCCCAGTCGGAGGATTCGGGCGGCGGCTGTGCGGTCTGGCTCCCTGGGTGCTCCAAGCCCCATGGACCATCACTGTGACTCAGCATGGGGCAGGGTGGCCCAATGTGGCCCAATGTGGGATCGCGCCCCACCCTTGCCCCTCCACCCCATGGGCCAGATTACTTGGCCTGGCCCTACTGCGGCCGTGGGCTGGTACGCGGCCCCTCCCACCCAACTGCGGGTGGCCCTGGGCTTGGGCAAAGCCCATGGCCCCTTCCAGGGAATAGACTGCCTATGGGGCCATCTGTTGCATCCGGCCCACATTATTTTGGTGGGCCGGACATGATCGATCATTCGCTTCTGGCACGCATTGCTGCCTTAGAAGCCTCCATGGGAATTGCTTCATCACCTCAGGACCCTGGGGCAGGGCCACATCCGGCCACTCCCCCTTTGCCTGCTGATGCTCCGCAGCAGGCCCTTAGCCGGGTCGAGCTGCTAGAAGCCATCAGGCCCATGCCTGTTGGTGCTCTGCAGCTCCCCATGCGGCCGCCCCGGTGGGGCCTTCCGCTGGTGCCCGGTGCGACCTGGCCTGGACCTCAACTTCCATCGTGAGCTCCGACACCCCCCAGAGGCTGGAACCCCCGGTGGGGGCGGCCCAGGGGGGTGCACCGTGTGAGTATGGTGATCAAATTAGTGCACCATTCACACTGCCACATACAACCACGGGGGTGCAAGTGCCCTGGCCTCAGCAGGCTACTACAGCATGGCAGCCTACTGCCCCGCCCCCTCTTGCTGCGTGGGGCGCTCCCTATTCACAGGGTTTGTCGTGGATGTCTGCCCCATCCGCACTAATGCCATTGTATACTGGGCCTTATGGCCCGTTCTCCACTCCCTCGCTTAGCTCTGCACCGACTCGGGCCATGCCGACAGCTGGCTTTCCCTGGGTGACCACTTGTCTCAAGCCACCAGGGAGAAGATATGGCGGGGCGAGTATGTTGACATCTTCACCCTCCTCAACTGGGAACCAACTAAGGAGGAAAGGGAGGGGCAAGACGACAGGGACAAGGAATTGTCCCATCGTCGCAACCCCCCTCGTACATGGGCTAACTGGCTACCCGCCTACTTGATCTATATGGCTGTTTATCTCAGGGCTTGTACTGATTTGGCTATCCTGATGGTGCAGTATCTGGACAACATTTACCGTGCTGTCGTGGATTTCCCTGGCCCTTCATGGTTAGCCTATGACGAGGAATTCAGAATGAGGGCCGCCCTTCACCCTGAAATGAAGTGGGATGAACCCTGCCAGCAATTGTGGCTCCTTTATATGACACCCACACGGCCAGCACCAGGTGACCTTTTGACTCTGCATGTGCTCTTAAGCAGAGCTGCTGCTGAGGAGAGCCAAACAAAGGAAGCGAGCACTGGTAAGTTTTGCAGTTGGAGTAGAGCTGCTTTAGAGGCCTCCACTAATTTAAATTGATAATTTAAACTGCTGAGAGCCACCTCTGTTCAAACAGAGGAAGCAGTTTGAAGCTTCCAGAAGCAGGGGGGCAGAGCCACACCAGGCCCTTCCCTGAACTGTGACTCATAGGGGCGGAGCCACACTAGCCTTTAAAAGCTCTGAGCTCTTTCAGGGTCAGCCCTTTTGACTCTGCATGTGCTCTTAAGCAGAGCTGCTGCTGAGGAGAGCCAAACAAAGGATGCGAGCACTGGTAAGTTTTGCAGTTGGAGTAGAGCTGCTTTAGAGGCCTCCACTAATTTAAATTGATAATTTAAACTGCTGAGAGCCACCTCTGTTCAAACAGAGGAAGCAGTTTGAAGCTTCCAGAAGCAGGGGGGCAGAGCCACACCAGGCCCTTCCCTGAACTGTGACTCATAGGGGCGGAGCCACACTAGCCTTTAAAAGCTCTGAGCTCTTTCAGGGTCAGCCCTTTTGACTCTGCATGTGCTCTTAAGCAGAGCTGCTGCTGAGGAGAGCCAAACAAAGGAAGCGAGCACTGGTAAGTTTTGCAGTTGGAGTAGAGCTGCTTTAGAGGCCTCCACTAATTTAAATTGATAATTTAAACTGCTGGGAGCCACCTCTGTTCAAACAGAGGAAGCAGTTTGAAGCTTCCAGAAGCAGGGGGGCAGAGCCACACCAGGCCCTTCCCTGAACTGTGACTCATAGGGGCGGAGCCACACTAGCCTTTAAAAGCTCTGAGCTCTTTCAGGGTCAGCCCTTTTGACTCTGCATGTGCTCTTAAGCAGAGCTGCTGCTGAGGAGAGCCAAACAAAGGAAGCGAGTACTGGTAACTTTTGCAGTTGGAGTAGAGCTGCTTTAGAGGCCTCCACTAATTTAAATTGATAATTTAAACTGCTGAGAGCCATCTCTGTTCAAACAGAGGAAGCAGTTTGAAGCTTCCAGAAGCAGGGGGGCAGAGCCACACCAGGCCCTTCCCTGAACTGTGACTCATAGGGGCGGAGCCACACTAGCCTTTAAAAGCTCTGAGCTCTTTCAGGGTCAGCCCTTTTGACTCTGCATGTGCTCTTAAGCAGAGCTGCTGCTGAGGAGAGCCAAACAAAGGAAGCGAGCACTGGTAAGTTTTGCAGTTGGAGTAGAGCTGCTTTAGAGATTGCAAACTAGTAACAAAGGAAGAATATAGTCTTACTAGGTAGAAAGGTAGTAAACGTGTACATTTTTGAGGCCCAGAATACTGCACTTGTTAAAATGGATTCTGAGGGAACAGTTGTAGTTACCTGCAATACTTGTGCCATGTTTGTGTTCTTGCCAAAGCATATGGAGAACTACACTTGCAGCAAGTGCAAGCTGGTTGCACTACTAGAAGAGAAGGTCCAGCAGCTAGAGGCCCGCATATCTAACCATCAACAAATTAAGGAGCTTGAGCTGTTCTTGGACAGAGCGGAACAGACTGTGCTGGACAAAGAAGAGACAGGGCACAGTTCTGAGGGAGAAGGCCCTTCACTAACTCAGGAGGTAGATGTTTGGAGGAATGTGACTCAAAGGAGGAGAAGAGTAGGGGATCACTCTGAGAGTCTGAAATTACAGAATAAATTTGAGGCTCTTTCCCTCATCACACCTGATGATGAACACACAGAGGAACAACTGGTTCCACCTGATGATCTCTCTTTCATCACACTTGATGAGATCCAGGAAGATAAACAACAGGAACAAACTGAGGTTCTCTCCCTTAATATGGTTGATGAGGTGTATGTAGATGAAGAGATTGCAGGAGAGAGGCTCCTTGTACTAGGCGATTCAATAATTAGAAATACAGAGAAATGGATTTGTGATGCACATGATAACCGTATGGTGACTTGCCTGCCAGGTGCAAAAGTTGCAGACATCACAAGAAATCTAGATAGATTGTTAGAGAGAACTGGGAACGAGCCAGTTGTCATGGTACACGTTGGTACCAATGATGTTAGGAAGGCCAAGCGGTCTGTCCTGGAAGCCAAATTCAGGTTGTTAGGAAGAAGATTGAAGTCCCGGACTTCCAAGGTAGCATTTTCAGAAGTGCTGCCTATCCCTCACACAGGACCTACCAGGCAGGCAGAGCTCAGAAGCCTCAATGCGTGGATGAGGCGGTGGTGTCGAGAGGAGGGTTTCAGATTTGTCAGGAACTGGAGAACATTTTGGGACAAGCCAAATCTGTTCAGGAGGGATGGGTTGCATTTGAACCATGATGGGACCAGATTGCTGGCACTCAACATCAAAAAGGCTGCAGAGCAGCTTTTAAACTGATAACTGGGGGAAAGCCGACAGGAGCTGGGCAGCATCCGGTTCGGGAAAGTGTGCACTTGAGTAGTGAGGAGGATGCAAAAATTACTGAGCAGAGCGAGGAGCTAGTCACTAGCATTCTAGCAGAAGGATGCAAGAGGCAGTCTAACAATGCAACTGGACACAAAAGACTGTGTCAGAAAAGCATATATAAATGCTTGTATACAAATGCCAGAAGCCTCCGGAACAAAATAGGGGAGCTGGAATACTTAGCAATAGATAAGAATATTGATATTATTGGTATCACTGAAACCTGGTGGACGGATGATAACCAATGGGATACAGTTATCCCAGGCTACAAACTGTACAGGAAGGATAGGAAGGGGCAAATGGGAGGTGGTGTGGCCTTGTATGTCAAAGAAGTGATAAAATCGTATGAATTGGAATATCTAGGTGATTTGGAGTCACCATTAGAAGCTCTGTGGGTAAGAGTACCAGGCCACAAGGATGGTCTAACAGTAGGCATATACTATCGGCCTCCGACCCAAACTCTTGAGGGAGACTGGCAGTTGGAGAATGTTGTAAAGGAGGCATCCAAGAAGGGAAGCCTGGTTATAATGGGGGACTTCAATTACCCTCACATAGACTGGGTGAACTGTTGTTCAGCACATGATAAAGAGATAAAGTTCCTAGATATGCTAAATGATTGTTCCCTGGGACAGATGGTTGAAGACCCAACTAGAGGTACAAGAATCCTTGACTTGATCCTGAGTAATACTCAGGATCTGGTGCAAGATGTTAATGTGACTGATCCAATAGGGAACAGTGACCACAACTCAATTATGTTTAACTTGATCATAGACCGCAAGTCACTGATAAAATCTAACACAGAGACCTTAAATTTTCAAAAAGGAAATTTCCCAAAGTTGAGGAAACTAGTAAAAAAGAAGCTGAAAGGGAAAATTGAGAGAGTCCAAACACTCCAAGAGGCATGGAGGCTGTTTACAAAAATAATAACAGAGGCCCAATTGGAATGCATACCCAAAAGGAAAAAGGGCACTGCCAGAAATTGCTGATCTCCTAGCCAAAATATATAATCTTTCCCTCAAATCAGGCTTTGTGCCTGATGACTGGAAGGTAGCGAATATAACACCAATTTTCAAAAAAGGATCCAGGGGTGATCCAGGAAATTACCGACCTGTCAGTTTGACATGTGTCCCAGGTAAAGTGATGGAAACCATCCTAAAAGATAGAATTAATAGGCACATAGAAGAGAAGGCGCTGCTAAAGGAGAGCCAACATGGCTTTTGCAACTTTTGGGTACTAGTTCTCAAACAAATAAGAGAAAGTACTTTTTCACCCAGAGGATTACTGGTCTATGGAACTCCCTGCCAGAAGAAGTGGTGACAGCTGTCAGTCTTGACAGCTTTAAGAAAGGATTAGACAAGTTCATGGAGGACAAGGCTATCAATGGCTATAATTATGGCTACCTAAGGACAACCTCCAGGTTGGAGAGATAGGCAGGATATCTCTCAATGCCATTTCCAGGGAATCCTAAGCAGGTGAAGGCATCTGCTTGGGAATACCCTGAAGGAAATGGTGAGCCACTGTGTGAGACAGAATGCTGGACTGGATGGGCTGTGACCTGTTCCAGCAAGGCTGTTCTTATGTTCTTATGTTCTTATCTAAAGCAGTACTGAGCAATATCCACTGTGACAAGATGTCCAGATATTTAGTTGTATTGTTAGTTACAGGAACACTACACATGTCATATTTCTGAGTTCTTACACATTAAGAGAAGCTAATAACCTACAAAAGATACTACAAAATACATATAAAACCACATAACATGATACCTGCATTTTTTCCTTACTTGCAATGTTTAATTACTGTGCACTTAGAGATCACCAGAAAGCTCAGAAGGGATTTCCATCTCTCCACAACACATAAGAACATTATGGGAAATTCTTGATTATTCAGTTCTTTTATTACGTAACTAGCTAATTAACCGGCTTTGCCCAGGTTGTTTTTGTCCTTTAAAGCAAGGGTGATGCGGCTTGACTGCAGTTTTACTTTGCAGGCGCACCCTCCCAAATAAAGACACAGACACCGGTATTGGATTTAAAACATTGGGCCACTTTTATTGAATAATGTCCTAATCTGAATTATAACTTTAATTGGTGTTTCATCCGATTGTAAAATATTTCAGGCAAGCAAGCCACAGTAGCACTGGTATGGTCCCACCCAGAATTGCCAATGACAATTGGCTATCATGTATCAACTTGTATCAATTTGTTTGTTGACACAAACAAATTGTTGACTGAAGTCAATATGCTATCTGTTGACCCCACCCTCTGACATGTATCCGGTAAAATATCAAGGTGATGCAGGCTGTCTAGCTCCTAGCATCACCCCGTTCATGGTTCACCCTTGACCGGCCAAGCCTGTTTCCCCTGTACCTATCCTCGTGTTGGCCAATCAATTGCAAACCTGCTGGATACCTATGGGTCATCAAGTTTACCTTACCAGTGCTACCCGCCACACGGGGAGGCGTCCATGATGACTCACCGCCCCCCCTGACCGTCAATTTGGTCACCAGGCCCGCTTGCACGTCATCCAAAAAGAAGTCCAAACCTCTTGCTGACAGGTGAACCCCATCTCCAGAATACAGGCTGTAGTCCTGTAACCCTATCCCTGGATGCCGAATGGCTGTCCCCAAACCATTCTCAATAAGGAACCGAGCAACAGCCCTGTCCATTGACCACCGGGCATGGTCCAAACCACGAGGATCAAGTCCTCCCCTATAGTGGTGTCTCAGTATGATGTCTGACCATAGCAACTGCGTGTGCAGCCATAAGTGATGGAGAACCGCCAAGTCACTGCTCACGGATGTCTTTAATGCAAGGCCGGTGATCTGTGCCTGATCGTTGCCGCCGAGGTGCATAATTAAAATATGTGGAGGTCCGGCGACCCTAATGGACATCAGGAATGGTAACAGTTCCCGCCACCTCATGCCGTGCACACCATACCACTGCATACGCGCGGTTGCACGTAGCCCGAGATGGGATCCCCATTCTGACAAAGCTGCATACTGTGCCGCCCAGTGCACGTAACTGTGACCCACTAGCCAGACTGCCACCAGTGTGCGGAAACACACAGGGTCTGCAAGAAAAGAAAAGAAAGTGATGGCAGGGAAGGCACTCATGTGGTAAGAGGATGAACATACAGAGAGAAACGCGCAGATCCCCACCTGCCCATCCAACGTATGTTGGCCTCTGAGTACCCGAATGCAGCCGCCATTGATGCGGCGCCTATCCAAAATGAGTGGGTACTGTAACGAGCCCCAGGGACCCCCAAACTGCAAAGTGCCATCCTGGTAACCCTCCAGAATTGGAATTTGGTAAGTGGGGACCCATCCTGGTGGCAAAACAACAGGCCAAGGCGTGAACCACGCGCTGCCACAAATGCATGTAGGGCACCAACTGGACAGATATCAGCAAATGTACATCGTAGAAGCATCATGCTACTACCCTTCCCTTGCTGATTGGCCTTTGAGGAGCGAATCCTCAACTGATCCCATTCCTGGTTGTGAGAAACATCCTCCAGTTCCAGTGCCCTACGGGACATGTCCCTTTTCAAAAGTGGGACCAGCTCACTGATTCGAAGAGCCCCAAAGAAAGCCACGGTAGTAGCTGCATGGAAAAGAGACTCTTCGTACCAGTCATAGCAAAGGCTATTCCAACCTCTGGCAAGGCTTGCCAGCAGAAAAGGGGAAACAGGCTGACATGTGTCCGGGCAGTGGCCACGTTCATGTGTCCACCCCTCCAAGACATGGTGTATTCGAAAGTCACTCATGTGATCAGCATATCCCCGTGCCTTAGCCATAAATGCCAAAGCAGAAAGCCTGGTGGCAATGGTGCGTGGGGCTAAGCCTTGACCATGAAGGTGCACCATATACTGCAAAACATGTTCAATCGGGATCGGCCACATGTCAGGCAGTTGCATCTCCCTACAGAAAGCCCTAAATTGAAGGAACATGTGCTGATACGCCTTACGCGTGCATGGGGCCAAAGACATGCCGGTCGCCTGGTTCACTTCTCCTTGCCAAAGGTCCACATCTTGCTCAGAAGTGGAGAGGGAAGTTCCTCTGCATCTGGCGCCAAGGCTCAGAACCGGGAGATTTGCAGGCGGGATAAAGTGTCAGCAATATCATTGTTAATGCCTGGCACATGTCTAGCCCTGAAGAGCACATTAAGGCGCAGGGACCTGAGAACAAACTATCTAACTAAGGCCATGACCCTGGGGGACCTGGATGTTTGGGTGTTGACAATATGCACCACGGCAGCATTGTCACACCAAAAGTGAACTAGGGAATTAGCCCACATGTCCCCGCAGAGCATAAGCGCACCCAAAATCAGAAAAAACTCAAGGAACGTGAGATCGCATAGGCACTCAGTACCTTGCGATTCCTGAGGCCACCTCCCATAGGCCCACCTACCATTAAAATAAATCCCATAGCCAAGGGAACCTGAGGCATCCGACTGTACTTGAAAGTGGGGGGTGACAATTTGCTTGGCCCGCCAAAAGGAAATCCCATTGAAGCCCTGCAAGAACGTGAGCCAGACCGATAGGTCGGCCCGCAAACCCCTCGTAAGGCGGACCCTGTGGTGCTTTTTGGAAAGACCCACCATAGCATCACAAAGACGCCTGGCAAAAGCCCTACCCGGTGTTACCACCCTGCAGGCAAAGTTGAGGTGCCCGTGGAGCACCTGCAACTCGCGGAGAGACAACTTGCGTTTGGCTAGCATAGCCAAAATCGCGTCTGAGATCCGAGTCACCTTCTCTATTGGCAACCTGGATATTTGTGCGATGGTGTCAATGTCTATGCCTAGAAAGGTGAGAGTGGTGGCTGGGCCTTCAGTCTTTTCAGGGGCAAGGGGAACACAAAGTTCCACCATGAGCCCCTGAAATGTGGCAAGCAGCTGTCCACATGTGCCCGAGTCGCGTTCACCCCTGAACAAAAAATCATCGAGGTAGTGTGCCACGGCCCGAGATCCCGACCTTTGAACGAAAGCCCAATGAAGAAAGGTGCTAAAGCGTTCAAAGGCCGAGCACGAAATGGAGCATCCGAAGGGCATAGCTTTGTCCACATAAAACTTGCCCTGAAAACAAAAACCTAATAGCTCAAAGTCATCAGGGTGCACTGGCAACAATCGGAATGCCGATTTAATATCACATTTCGCCAGTAGCGCCCTGCGACCGCATGAGTGGACCATCTGCAAGGCTTGGTCAAAGGACGTATACCGGACCAAGCAAAGGTCATCCGGTATAGCGTCATTACTCAAGGAGCCCGCAGGGTAGGAAAGATGGTGAATCAAGCGAAATTCACCTGAGGATTTTTTAGGCACTAAGCCGAGAGGGGAGACTTTTAAATTTGAGCATGGGGGGCTATCAAATGGGCCAGCAACCCTACCCTCCCTCACTTCTTTGGCTATCTTTTCTGCAGCAATGCCCTCCTTACCCCTGAGGGACTGTAAATTTGGGGCATCCTGTGGTGTGCAAACACCCCTGAATGGGATGTGGAAGCCATAAGTAAAACCCTCTGACAGATAGACTGCGTCATCCTTCCTAGGATAGACGCGCAACCACCTCTCTAGCATGCTGAGGTTAATTGGGGAGGGGGCCTTTTGAATGTGTAGCGGTGTCAGATGCCACTCTTGCCGGCCCCTGGTATCCCCTCCCCCTGCCACGTGACCCGCCAGCCTGCGGGCATGCGGAAGAAGCGTGCGGACCAGCACAAGAAGGGCACTCATGTTTGAATTGCTGCCTGGTGCACACTCCATTAGAGGAGTAACTCCAACGCAGCAGGCGGGCTGGAACCCCCTGCAACGCCAGCTGGCAGGGAGCCTGTGTAGTGGCGGTCTGCTGGACCGCATGGCTGCAGTGGTACTGGTCATAAGAACATAAGAACATAAGAACAGCCTTGCTGGAACAGGCCACAGCCCATCCAGTCCAGCATTCTGTTTCACACAGTGGCTCACCATTTCCTTCAGGGTATTCCCAAGCAGATGCCTTCACCTGCTTAGGATTCCCTGGAAATGATATTGAGAGATATCCTGCCTATCTCTCCAACCCGGAGGTTGTCCTTAAGTATCCATAATTATAGCCATTGATACTCTTGTCCTCCATGAACTTGTCTAATCCTTTCTTAAAGCTGTCAAGACTGACAGCTGTCACCACTTCTTCTGGCAGGGAGTTCCATAGACCAGTAATCCTCTGGGTGAAAAAGTACTTTCTCTTATTTGTTTGAGAACTAGTACCCAAAAGTTTCATGGAGTGTCCCCTAGTTCTAGTGTTATGCGATAGGGAAAACAGTTTTTCCTTATCTACTTTGTCCACACCGTGCATGATTTTATAAACTTCAATCAGGTCACCTCTTAGACGTCGTCGTTCAAGAGTGAAGAGGCCCAACCGTTGCAGCCTCAGATGGTAAGGAAGGTGTTCCAGTCCCCTAATCATTCTGGTTGCCCTCCTCTTCACTTTTTCCAGCTCCATAATATCCTTCTGGAGGTATGGCGACCAGAACTGTACACAGTATTCCAGATGGGGCCTCACCATAGATTTATAAAGAGGCAAAATGACACTTGCTGACTTATTTTCTATACCCTTCCTAATGATCCCTAGCATTGAGTTTGCTTTTTTCACTGCTGAGGCACACTGGGTTGACACCTTCATTGAGTTGTCCACCAGGACACCAAGGTCCCTTTCCTGGTTTGTCGCAGAGAGTTCAGACCCCATCAGTTTATAAATGTAATTGGGGTTCTTTGCCCCAACATGCATCACTCTGCACTTACTAATGTTGAAACTCATTTGCCACTGTTTTGCCCACTCCCCCAGTGTCGAGAGATCCCTCTGGAGCTCCTCACAATCTCTCACAGTTTTCACTACCCTGTATAATTTAGTGTCGTTAGCAAATTTGGCTACCTTGCTTTTTACTCCTACCTCTAGATCATTTATGAAGAGGTTGAAAAGCAGGGGTCCCAGTACTGAACCTTGGGGGACCCCACTCTTTACTTCCCTCCACTTGGAGAAGTGTCCATTTAGTGCTACCCTCTGTTTCCTGTCCCTTAGCCAGTTGCTGATCCAGGACAAGACCTGTCCCTTTATTCCATGACTGGTAAGTTTATTCAAGAGCCTTTGGTGTGGGACCTTGTCAAAAGCCTTCTGAAAGTCCAGATAAACAATGTCAACTGGATCCCCCTTATCCACATGCTTGTTGACACTCTCAAAAAATTCCAACAGATTAGTGAGGCATGATTTGCCCTTGCAAAAGCCATGTTGGCTCTCCTTTAGCAGCGCCTTCTCTTCTATGTGCCTATTAATTCTATCTTTTAGGATGGTTTCCATCACTTTACCGGGGACACATGTCAAACTGACAGGCCGGTAATTTCCTGGATCACCCCTGGATCCTTTTTTGAAAATTGGTGTTACATTCGCTACCTTCCAGTCATCAGGCACAAAGCCTGATTTGAGGGAAAGATTATATATTTTGGCTAGGATATCAGCAATTTCATCTTTAAGTTCCCTGAGAACTCGTGGATGGATGCCATCTGGTCCTGGGGATTTGTTAGTGTTTAGCTTAACAAGACATGCAAGGACCTCCTCCCTGGTTATTTCTATCTTGCTTAATTCTTCGGTTTCCCTCTCTACGAAGATAGGCTCTGTTTTGGGCATGTGGTCTCTGTCTTCTTCAGTGAATACTGAAGCAAAGAATTCATTGAGTCTCTCTGCAATTTCTGTTTCCTCTTTAATAACCCCTTGCCTTCCATTGTCATCTAATGGTCCAATGGCCTTCCTAGTTGGGTTCTTACTTCTAATGTACTTAAAGAAGTCTTTGTTATTTCTCTGAGTATTTTTAGCTATACGCTCCTCAAAGTCTTGCTTTGCTTTCCTGATTGTTGCCTTGCATTTGTTCTGCCAGAATTTATGTTTCTGCCTGCTGTCCTCATTTGGACAAGCCTTCCATCTTCTAAATGAGCTTTTCTTGCTCTTGATCGCTTCCCGAACAGTAAGCCCTGTAAGCCACATTGGAGTCCTCTTGGACCTGGCAGTGCCCTTTTTCCTTTTGGGTATGCATTCCAATTGAGCCTCTGTTATTGTTTTTGTAAACAGCCTCCATGCCTCTTGGAGTGTTTGGACTCTCTCAATTTTCCCTTTCAGTTTCTTTTTTACTAGTTTCCTCATCTTTGGGAAATTTCCTTTTTGAAAATTTAAGGTCTCTGTGTTAGATTTTATCAGTGACTTGCGGTCTATGATCAAGTTAAACATAATTGAGTTGTGGTCACTGTTCCCTATTGGATCAGTCACATTAACATCTTGCACCAGATCCTGAGTATTACTCAGATAATACAGATAAGCAAGACAAGGGAGAACAGAGGTTTTCTCATTTACTATGAACAAAGGGAAAATACTTGACAGATTACTTGATTGTAAAACAACTATTCTTCAAAACCTATATGAGACATGAAATTGCCTTTCAAGACTTATTAATAGCATCAGAACTTACTATTTGTTCTTTTTAGCACTAACAACTTCCAGTGACCATTCTTTTATAGGCAACTTTTTGGGGAAATAGTCATGTCACTTTGATTTTGGTTTAAAAACAGAAAAGAAAAGTTGATTAAAAAACAGGCAGGAAGGTCAGATTTTAGGGTTTTAAATACTATGTAGTGAGGTTCTCGAAATCCCTTCAGGGAGAATTAACTTTAAAAAAAAAGCAACACAGGTCATATTGATAATGGATAATGCAATGAGTTATACTTGCTGGAATAGTAACATTAGCATTCAGAATCTGCCCTGATAAGTGGAACAATGAAAAACAAAACTAATTCTTTTTATGGAGCTAATTCCTTTGAGAAGTAACAGCATGGATCTACAGTGTTTCCCCAGCAAACATTATTTTGTAAATTGATCATGTGAGCCTGCAAAAGCACAAGGAGAGATCAAAAGTATACCATGTGTGGCAAAACATTTTTCTATTGAAAAACAATATGCACTGAAATACACATTTTGCACATTACTTCAGACTGTTGTGATAAGAGTTCATTGCAAAGATCTTCATCTGCAATAAATTAGTAAAACTTATCATTAAAGAACATTATCCTGTCTCTTGCTTGCTTTCATTAACCTATAGTATGTTGTGATTACTTTTCCTATAACATAATAAAATATTACTTTTGGCGGTAGCAATGATGGGAGACAAAAAAAAACGAACTGTGCTTTGCATTGTAAATTTTTGCTTGGACATCATTTATGACTTCACAATCTAATTAGTATCATACTGCTATGCTCAAAATTTACTATGTTGAAGTAATGCAGAGTGAGGTCACAAGCCTTTCCTGCATAAGTAGTTCTGAGCACTAATGAAATGTGGTATTAATGCACAGGTTTTAAAAGAAAACACGGCTTTACAGTTGAAACTTCACCTTTGGAGCAATTCAGTCTAAGTCAGCATTTTATCTGTGAGAGCTAAGGTTGAGTGTTCTGTTTCAGCTGAGAGATCCTAACAGAGAAATACTGAAATTCATTATGTGAAAATGAATACACTCAGCCAACAAATCTCGACAATAACAATCACATTTCACTTAAACATCTCTCCTTAATAAACAGGAATTGCCTGTACTGTAATTATAGCATCTTGGCTACCCAAATCTGAAGCTTTTATGGGGCAGGTACAATTAACGTCTTAAATGCATTGTAACACTTCCTTCACTGACAGGAAATTATTGATTTTGTAAATCATTTTCAAGTCTACTCTAGCACAAATAAATGTACTACAGTTACAGTTAATGCACTGTGTACATGCATTAAATGGTAGCATGACACAATTTATTATTTCATGATATATGGCATAGTTGTCCAACCTTTGAAAATACAAGTATTTGGTATAATATTAGTATTGTAACTACCATGTCCTTGGTGATTCAGAATTCCTGAGTGTCAACATACTCACTGAAGAGTCTGTCCAAAGTGATACTTCCAACAATTTAGTCTGAAAAACCCTTAGATAATAAACCCATAGTACTGGCCTTCATGTTTCAATACTATACAATATAGATACCAGAGACTAAAGGTCATAGTAAACATTTCTCAAAGGTAACAGTGTGGAACCAGAGCTAGCCAGAAAAAAGAAAGGGGGATGGGCAGCATTTTTACTTCATCAAAGAAATTTTTCTAAATGAGAAAATCAACAAGATACAATGTGTCAACCTTTAAAACTCAACAGTACTACCTGCGGTCCTCTATGGGAGTGAAACATGGTTATTAATGAAGGCTGAGGAAGAAGAATTATCAAGAGCCATAAGAGCCAAGGAAAGATCAATGCTAAAAGTAGCCCTTCATGACCACATCTCAAACGCCCAGATAAGAGAACAAAGAGGAATCAACGGAGCTGTTACTGAATATCACAAACGGAATTGTGCTGGCCTGAACACGACTCTTGAATGATAGACGGTGTTGGATAGCAGCAGTCACCGAGTGGTATAGATTTGTTGTTGTTCACATTATCCACAGTCGGTTCCGACCCTTTGCGACCCTATGGACCATTGTTCTCCAGGCACCTCTGTCCTCCACCATCCCCCTCAGCACTCCCAGTTCTGTGCCCATTGTGTCTACAATACCATCTAGCCATAGATGAGAATACTTAATCATGAAAAGTTGTGCTTGAACCTGGAGAAGAAGAGCAAGGCAGCGAAACGAATGGAAAACAAGTTGTGACCAGCAAGAACTTATCCCTTGATAGTCTGGTCAATCAAGGAATCAAGGAAAACAGTGTAGTACCTGTAGCCGCTGTGTCAAATGAATAGACTATAATTTTCCTTATTAAATTTGGTCACATCTTTTCTTATATATTTGCTGTCAAGGCATAGTATACTTTAGCAGAATAGGCTATATATTGCATATTTTTATTATGTACAGTTTTTGAAATGTTTCTACCAGGGTAATATATAGTTGATAAGCTACAATGTTATTTTAAACACCCACAACTCCCTGCTTGCCTTTGTGTAAAACAGGGTACCAAAAGAACCAGTGAAACAGATGGC
Source organism: Bradypodion ventrale (assembly GCA_035047345.1). NCBI lineage: Eukaryota > Metazoa > Chordata > Lepidosauria > Squamata > Chamaeleonidae > Bradypodion > Bradypodion ventrale. Next base: position 42,438,431 of record JAWDJE010000001.1, read on the forward strand.
CCATACAGCTTATTGTTAAAGATATATCATATATAAATGTTACCACATAAGTCACAATAAAATATGCTTTCCTCTGCATGTGTGTAAAAACGGAGCATGTCAGTATGTGTGTGCACATCTGCATGCACGAAGGGAAAAAATATAATTGTTGGTAAGTAAAGAGCAGTTAACTTTGTTTTGTTTGAAATGATATCATTTTAGTTTTAGAAGCTAAGACAGATGCCAGCATTTCACAGGGAACAGATGGTAATTCCATCTAATAGTGCATCTCTGTATTAGTAAGGTCTGTTGTGTATACAAACAGTAATAAACACTAGGTGAGGATCAAAATAAATTTTAATTGTTGACATTAAATTCTGGCAACCATGCTTCTAAGGATACTGTATTCTTTGCGCAAATCTGTCAGGTTTACTAATGCAGCTGCTAAAGCTTCTCTATAGCCTGTCAAGTTCTAAGGCTAATAAAAATGCATTGGCATTCAAGCGCTTTACTGATGTACTTTTCTAATGCTTTTACATTAAAAGGAAGCTCTCAGTGAAATATAAGTACTTCTAATGTTTTGTTCACTTTGGTTTCAGTCTGCAATTTACCCTTCAATATTTTGTCTTATCCTAAAATCCTGAGTAGTAGCACTCGCAAGAAACATTTTGAAAAGGTAACAGGTTCTAATAGTTTAGCCTTCATTAATTTAGCAGCTTGTAGCATAGCTCCTTCATTGGCATAGCTCTACTAGTCAGTCCACAATTCCAGTTGTTAAACGAACATGTAATTGTTTTAGTTGTCAAGTTGAATTTGAAACTCATTCTCACAAGAGGCCTGATTAATTGTTGTAAAATATTAGTAAAAGGAGCTTAAGCAATTTTATTATTATAATTAATCATTTAGCAATACAGTATGAACTATTCTATCTTGGCATTCAAGCTTCACAATAACTTAGGATTCCAGAGCCCTGGTGGCACAATGGTTAAGCTACTCTATTGCAGCCAAAACACTGTCCATTCAATCCTGACTGGGTTCAAGGTTGACTCAGCCTGACATCCTTCCAAAGTCAGTAAAATAAGTAGCCAGCATGTTAGGGGTAGAAGGCTAATTACAGTAGAACCTCGGATAACATCCAAACTCTGTTCCACAAGTTTGGACTTTATCTGATTTTGGACTTTTTCCAAATCAAGTGGGCGATGCATCGGATAACGTCCAAACAATGGATGTTATCTGAGGTTCCTATATGAAATACCTCAGATAACGTCCATTTTTAAGCAGTTTTGGACTTTATGTGATACATGTTTGCTTGAAAACCGCGGCTTTATCCTAATTGGACTTTATCCGAGGTACCACTGTACTTGTAAAACTATCCAGAAAGTGCACTAGATGCTATGGAGAGGAATATAAGTTCTATTGCTATTGCTAGGATTCCCATTATATCGAAATGGCTGAGCAACTTGTACCTAGGAGAAATGAGGTATCCAGCTATCTGTCCCTATGCCACAGGTTTGTCTATTTACATATGTGTGCATTTATTTTAAATTCATTCCCGTAAACCTCTATTTGAAAACTTTGAGGGAGTTTGGAACAATCTAGAGAGTTAAATGAAATACATCAAATGAAATAGAGACAAAAGAGAAGACCTAAAATGTAAAGCATTTCTACAAGTAGGCCATGTATTAGGTTTTTCAAAATAAAAAATACTAAATGATTAGAAAACCAAAAATTCACTACCTGAAAACATTGATTATGCTTTAAATATACAAGAGCAAAACTGAACGTATCCAATGACAGCAGAAGAAGAGCTTTTCCCTTCCTTTCAGCTACTAGAATCATTTTAGTGATAAGCTAGCTCAGTGGAGTCTCCCACCCATCAAGACCTGGTTTTATTAAGGGTGTATGAGAAGTAGTTACAGAAGAGAAGGAATGCCCATTCCAGTAGAAGCAATGGAATCAAACATGTTTAGGCCCAAGTATTAAATAAGGGTGTCTGTATGTCCTTAATCTTCAATAGACACTTCCTTTTGGCCAATGCCAGTGGCTTAGTTGTTAAGGTGTTAGACTTGGAGACTGGAAAGACAGTTTCAATTCCTGAGAGATGCATGATGGGGAACATGAAAGGAGCCTCATTTGGGCGTCCCCTGCAAAAATCCTTTCAACCCAGCATAATCTCCGATACGAAAACAAACTGCCACCATGATATTCATTTTATCCTATAGTACAAAGGGATTTGTTCTACAGGAATTAAGGTCTGGTAGAGCAGTGGTCCCCAACCTTTGGTTTTTGGACATCAATTCCCAGAAGCCTGAATCAATTCCCTAAAGCACTGAACAGCCAATATAATGAAGTCCAAAAAAACAAAGGTTGAAGGCCATGGTAGAGAACTGGTAAGTGGGGGCCATGGTAGCTTCGTGGTTAAGATGCTCAGCTGGATGACTGGTCAGCAGGTCAACAGTTTGATGCCTGAGTGGTGCACAATGGAGTGAACTCCTATTCTCTACCCCAGCACATGCCAACCTAGCAATTTGAAAGCAAAAAATTGCAAGTACATAATTATGTACTGCCTCAGTAGGAAAGGTAACAGCATTCCATGTACTCCAGTGTGTAGTCATCCCTGCCACATGACCATGGAAATGTCTGCAGATGCAGACATCACTGACTCTTTGGCTGTAAAGGCAGATGAGCACTGAAACCTATAGTCAGATACGACTGTCTTTCAAGCAAGGGAGACTTTTACCTTTACCTAGAGAACTGGTAAACAGTAGACCTGCAGCACCCTGACTCACTGCCTTGACACATTCACAAGGAAACATGCCATTTTGGGGCAAGCATTGCATAGAAGCATTGCTTCTCCTGCAGACAACACCTATACACAGCAGGATTATGGCTACCCAATTCCAATTTATAGTAGCAAGCCTTGAATCAAGTCTTTCATGCCTTTCAGAAAATCTGTGTTTTTTCTGAATCTATACATAAAATATGCCTCTAATACATATAACAAGTTTCAGGAGTTCACTTTATTATGAGTTCACATAGAATCATATTTCTTTTTTGGGGGAAATCGATGCAATGATTTTTTTTATAAAAATCCTGAAAAATATATTGCTTGTAACATATGGGACAACCAACAACTCACCAACCGATTTAAGATGCAGCATATTGAGCTGACCATATGTTACAGTGCTGTTGAATGGCTGAGTGATTCATGCCCGTCACATTCTAGTATATCAATTAAAGCTCCTTGAAGTCTGCATGATTTGTGTCTCTGTTATTAAACCCTGCTAATTCATCCCACTTACACATCTGTTATAAATCTCTAGGAGTGCTGCATGATTCATGGCAATCTGTGAGCATGGTACAGCAAATTCTTCTCCTTGTAATTAACAGTAAATTGTTTTACTGCCATGCAATGAATTTTTCAGTTATATTGCAAATGAACTCCTAAATGCACGGCTCTTTCCTAAGAACTGACTTATATCATTAGGCAATTAAAAAGCATTGCTTTGAACTAAAAGCTTTTAATCAAGAGAAATACAACTTAAACTCAGCCTAAAGACCATGCAAATTTGACATACTGGCAACAGAATAATTTGTGCAATTTCCCAAGGAGTGAAATATATCGTTTGGGGAGCACAAACAAATAAGTTTTTACTCTTACAGTGATGCTCACAAAGGACCCAGTCTAGAGGGAGTACTTGGCAAGAAAAGAAATCGAGCACACACTGTGTAGAGTTTATTTAAGTCATCTGCCATTTCCAAATGTCTCAAATTCTGTTTCATGCCTCTAATTGTAACGGAATGCCTATTTTCTTGAAATAAATAATTGGATAATTAACCAAATGAAACCATCACAAATTAGGTTTCATTTCTTCCAACCCATGAGGCTGGCATGCTTTTGAATTCCAATCCAAAAAGGGGACATGGCTTATACTTGGGTCAATGACCACAAAGCTCCCAAAATCGCACCAGATTGAGATGCACCAACAATTTAATTAATTTTACTATATTTTCATGTACAGTAATACCTCATACAACATCCAAACTTGGTTCCATAAGTTAGGACATTGTATAAATTCCGACTTTGTATGAGGCATGCAAAATCCCAGTCGCGATGCCTCATACAATGTCCAAATTACTGCCACTGATGCTTTGTATAACGTCATTCCCATAGAGATACATTGCTCAAACTGCAGGGCAAAGTCAAAGAAACACAGGAAACTGACAGAACTTAAAGAGGGGCCTTCGGCTCAACAACTTAAACAGGATATAGCAAGGAGCGGGCTCAACAACCACATTGGATCATCGCCAGAGCAGGGCAAATAATAATAATAATAATAATAATAATAATAATAATAATAATAATAATAATAATAATAATAATAATAATAATGATTATTATTATTATTATTATTATTATTATTATTATTATTATTATTATTATTATTATTATTATTATTATTATTATTTAAACACTGCAATTCTCTACCTTCACAGTTTCTTTGTTGTTGTTCAGTCGCACAGTCGATTCCGACCCTTTGCGACCCTATAGAACATCATCCTCCAGGGATCTCTGTCCTCTGGGATGCCGGAGGAGCAGCCGACAAGCCTCGCCATGACTCTCCCGGGCCCATGCCATCGGCCCGGGGTGTGAGTCAGGTGCGGCTACTGCCCCTGCCTTGACCGGAGGAATAAGAGAACGCTGGAGGAGCAGCCGACAAGCCTCGTCGTGACTCTCCTGGCCCCCCGCCATCGGCCCAGGGTGGGAGTCAGCTGCATCCAGCGGCCCCGCCTCCCTCTGGCCCTGCCTCACCTCGCCTCCACCAACACCGGGGCTTGGAGGCTGCACGGAGCTCGACCGGCAGCTGGTCGGAGGAGGCGGGGAAGGAAGAACTCACCGGAGAGGTGAGCCCCAAGTACTGTGAGTTCCTTCTTTCCCTACCTCCTCCAGCTGGCTGCCGGTCAAGCTCCGTGCGGCCTCCAAGCCTCAGCGTTGGTGGAGGTGAGGTGAGGCAGTGCCGGAGGGAGGTGGGGCTGCTGGCCACAGCTGACTCCCACCCCGGGCCGAAGGCGGGGCCCCGGGAGAGTCACGGCGAGGCTTGTTGGCTGCTCCTCCGGTGTTCTCTTATCCCTCCGGTCAAGGCAGGGCCGGAGGGAGGTGGGGGCAGTAGCCGCACCTGACTCACACCACGGGCCAATGGCAGGGGCCTGGGAGAGTCACGGTGAGGCTTGTTGGCTGCTCCTCCAGTGTCCTGGTGGACAGAGATCCCTGGAGGACGATGTTCTATAGGGTCGCAAAGGATCGGAAACGACTGTGCGACTGAACAACAACAAAAAAATGCAAAAACCCTAATGCCTCATACAACGTCCGGCAACGTTGTATGAGGCATCTTTTCCCCAAGAATTGTATGGATCCGACGTTGTGTGAAGCAGATGTCGTATGAGGTATTACTGTATTTCGATTATTGAAAGTCACTAGCACCTGCTGCATTTCCCACCCTTGGCTTATACTTGGGTCAATCTATTTTTCCTGGGTTTTCAGGTCAAAATTAGGTACCTCAGCTTATATTCGGGTTGGCTTATACTTGAGTAGATGGGGTAGTTGAGAGACAGCAAACATAAAGCATATATCTCTGATATACAGTATGCATAAGAATAGCAGCATATATAGTATTTCAGGTTTTGCTTGGATGTGTATAAGCATGTACATGAACACATATGTATATACACACACTAAGGAATGTCCCATTCACATTATTATAATTTCCCCTTTTAGCAATGGAGGAGAAAGTGACTGGCTTAGTGGAGGCTTATTCAAGACAAGAAGGTACAAAATGGATTCATAACTAGGAACAAAGATTGTATTATGAAAAAATGACAACTGCTAAGAAAGAAGGGGATGGTTGTTTTATGCATTATGAATAAAAAGGTGGTATATTTATATTAGTATTCATTAATGAATACATGTACAAGATTCCTGTAATTAAAATTATAAATTAACATACTAAGAGTGCTTGTTTAATCACTTTGGTTCCCATTCACAATGCCAGAATTTTATGTACTTGCATGCAAAGCAATGTGCATTTTCAGATCAGAGGCAAACAGTCTGTAGATTTTAGTTTCTAATAAAGGAAGGAAAAGCTAATGCACCACTAATTATCCATTAATGAGATGTGTGTGGTTTTAAGACTGTGATAGAGTATTGTACTTTAAAAAAAAAAACCTTACATGGCAGGCAAAATGTATGGCTGTTATCAGTGGCAGAAACCTTTCCATTCAATTAGACATGTAGATATAATGTAGCTTCTTCCCTTTTTAGGAATGCACTAAAATTGGGTGTTCGCCAGCTGGGAAGGTGGGGCAGTGCTCCGTCTGGAATAGGCAGGGAGGTTCCTGGGGCCCAAATTGGGGTTGTGACAGACATGGGGCGATAGGGCAGGTACCAAGGGGTGGGCCGCACCTGGGGAACATGGGACCGATGCTTGTTATCTGTCCCTTGTTCCAGCCCCTTGGTTGCACCTCTAGGTCCTGAGCAGCTGATCCAGAGTGGCCCCGCCCTTAGGCTGCTGCTGATGAATGCCAGGTCGGTATGCAACAAGGGCCCCCAATCCAAGATTCTATTCAGGAGGAGCAGGCTGACCTGGCATGCATCACCAAAACCTTGCTGAGACTGGAGGATTGTGTACCTCTGTCAGAAATATGTCCAGCCAAGTTTGGTATTTGGCACCAGCCTAGGGAGGAGGGGAAGAGCGGTGGCGTCACCATTGTAGCCAGGGAGTCTCTGGGAGTTGCTAGGGCTGCTGCTCAACAAGTTCCGGGTTGTGAGGCCCTGCTCCTGCAGTTGGGCCCTAAGGGTCAGTTGGGAGTCTTATTCCTGTACCTGCCCCCTTGCAGGGTAAGGGAGTCCCTGCCTGAGCTCCTCGAGGGCGTCTCAGAGTTGGCGTTGGAGTTCCCGAGGCTTATGGTTCTTGGGGACTTCAATTTGCCTTCACTGGGGACTGGCTCTGAGGTCGCACAGGAGTTCATGGCTTCCATGGCAGCCATGGGCCTGACTCAGGTAATTTAGGGCCTGACCAGGAGCACTGATGACACACCGGATCTAGCTTTTTGTCAGAGCGGTGGCTGAGTAATCTGATATTGCAGAAATTAGACATAACACCTGTGCCATGGTCAGATCACTTTCTGCTGACTCTAGACTTTCTGGGGGCAACATTTCACCATAGGGAGGCAGGGCCTGTTAAGCTATCCTGCCCCCGGTGACTAATGGATCCTGATGGATTCCAGTGGGAACTGGGGGATTTTCCTCTGGATCGGTTAAGCGATTCACCTGAGGTGCTGGTTGACCTGTGGAACAGGAAGACGATGGCAGCCTTGGATGAAATCGCGCCACTATGGCCTCTCCAAGCCCATGAGGCTAGGTCATCCCCGTGGTTCACTGAAGAACTGCGGGAGCTCAAACGAGTGAAGAGATGCCGAGAGCGCCGCTGGGAGAAGACTCGAACTGAGTCTGACTGGACACTGGTTAGAACCGCTATTAGGGCCTACCTGGTGGCGATAAGGGTGGTGAAGCGGCAATATTTCACCACCCTTATTGTATCCATGGATAATCGCCCAGCCACCCAGTTGACCAGGTCTCTCCTCAGTAGAGGGGGGCCGGTGCCTGGTTGGCAGGGTTCGGCTGAGGTTTTTGCTGATTACCTGATGGATAAAATCACTCAGATTCACTCAGGACTGAACCCCGGTGTGGATGGGAAGGGACCAGATCACAGTCTTGCAGTGTCATCTGGGAACAGTTTGATCCAGTTGTCACTGATGAAGTGGACAGGCTTCTTGCAGCTGTTTGCGCTACTACCTGCCCTTTAGATCCCTGTCCTGCCGGCCTGGTGAAAGCATCTAAGGCAGTGACAGGCAGCTGGGTTGGGGTGATTATTAATTCATCTTTACGGGAGGGGGTATTCCTTGCACATTTAAAATATGCTTTGGTGTGCCCCCTCCTAAAAAAACCTGTTCTTGACCCAGCAATTCTAGCTATTTATAGGCCGGTCTCCAACCTTTCCCTTTTGGGGAAGGTATTGGAGAATGAGGTGGTGCGGCAGTTGCGGGTGTCCTGGATGAAGCAGATTATCTGGACCCCTTTCAGTCAGGGTTCAGGCCCGGACATGGTATGGAGACGGCATTGGTCGCACTGATGGATGATCTCTGGCAAGAAAGGGATGGAGGTCATCTGACCATCCTTGCTCTCCTTGACCTCTCAGTGGTTTCAATACCATCGACCATGGTATCCTTCAGGAATGGCTCCAAGGATTGGGGATCCAGAGCACTGTGTTGTCCTGGTTTTCCTCATTCCTGAAGGGCTGTACCCAGTTGGTGTGGTTGGAGAATGAGACGTCCAGCCCTAGGCCACTACAATATGGGGTGCCTCAGGGCTTGGTGCTGTCTCCTCTCCTATTTAATATCTACATGAAACCGCTGGGTGAGATCATCCATACCCAAGTGTACATCTTGTCTCGTGGTGAACCCAGTGATGCTGTCAAAATCCTGTCTGAGTGCCTGGCAGATGTTAGCGTCTGGATGGGGGACAACGGATTACAACTGAACCCTAGCAAGACTGAGTGGCTATGGATTAGGAGCCAGGTGTTATCTCGGAAGCTACCATCATTGGTTTTGAAATGGGCTAGTCTGCCCCAGGCAGATCTGGTGTGCATCTTGGGGGTCCTCCTGGACTCACGACTGCTGCTGAAGATCAGGTAGCGGCCGTGGCCAGGAGGGCTTTTGCCCAACTTTGGGTGATTCACCAGTTGCGCCCGCTCCTAGACCAGGACTCCTTACTCATGGTCACTCATGCTCTGGTCACCTCTAGACTCGATTATTGCAATTATTGACGACCATCCGGAGGCTACAGTTGGTCCACAATGCGGCTGCTTGGGTGGTGATGGGGTGTTGCCATTATGCACATGCCTCACCACTGCTTCGGGAGCTGCACTGGCTTCCAATTTGCCTCCGGGTGCAATTCAAGGTGCTGGTAATTACCTTTAAAGCCATATATGGTAGTGGGCCAGGATACCTAAGAGACCGCATCACCCCAAGAAGTCTGTCCATCCAACCAGTGTGGACCGGAGGGGCTCTCTGCTTGTACCATCTGCTAGAGGGGCCCGTCTCTCTAGCTTTGATGTTTGCAGATTGATACGCAGTAGGCAGCATTCATAAGGCCAAACTCCTTTTATACAGCATGGTACATTTGAAACTGGTTACATGGTTGCTCATTGGTTACTGTCTCCTTTACGTCATTGTGACGCACGGCATTCTTCATCAGGTTTACCTGTGGCGGGAATATTTCCCGTGGCTGACTGTAATTGGTTAACTTGTATCATGTGTGTAGATTACTATCAGATGCCTCTCGATACCATCTAGAGGCAGCGGTAGCTCGTTGTAACTGTTGCAATACATTGGGTTGCATTGTTACAATCCATCTTAAAGGCATAGCATTCCATACATAACACTCCTCCCCCCTAGGATGGGACGAAGTCCCTTAACCATTGTGGTTTCCCGCATGTTCGCTTGGGCCGTACGGCGGCTAGGCTGAGCTCAGGTGAACCAGGGGCTCTGTGTTCCACAGACTCTCATCCTGCAATGGGTAAACAAGACTCATTAACTGCCTGTCGGGAACACTGCTCTGTTCGCGAACTCGAGGGCGAGAAAGGAACAAACAGCTGTGACTTGAACCCTTGCTTTGTCCCCACAGCGGCCAGGGAACTTCCTAACTCGAAACTTGATAGCAAGGAGGAATACCTTAATACTGAGTCCCGTCCGTCTCTCCATGCAGCAGGCGGTTCCATGGGTGCTTGTGTCGCTGTTTGGGAAAGGGTGGACTCCAAGGCCGGAGGACCGGGGGTACTCAGGACTAACTTAAAACCCTGCTTCTCACTCAGACGGGTGGGGGACCACTCCGCAAACTCCCCCGGTCCCAAAAATCAAACACTAACTCATTGGGCTCTTCCCTCCCTGATGGGTGCAAAGGACATGTATTTGTACATGCACACCTGCTGTGGGGCGGAAGGTACTCTGTGTCTCTGTGGGAGTCCCCTTGTGGGGAGTACCCCATTTCTCCCCCTTGGAATAAACGGGTGAGGGAGGACCCTAATGTTGATTCACCCGTGTTGTCTGCCCCCTGGTTGCTTTCGTCCCCCTGACTGACCTCCCCCTGGGTGTCTGTGACCCGCCATCTCAGTTGATCAGCATGTCTTCTCCACAGTAAACCCGCTCTGGTTTCTACTTTGTATGATGCTGGCCCAGTCTGTTCGATCACAACCCCTGGGACCCATGCTGGGCTGTTGGCCGCATAGTTTCTGCAATGCACCGGGTCCCCTACTGCGAATACTTTTGTGCTTTCCATCTCAATATTCCTCCCTTTCTCCTCCACCTTGGTCAGATCCAACCGATCAAAAAGGGTTACCGGTCTCCTGTGCATTAGGATCTCCGCAGGTGATAGACCGGATGCCAGGAGAGTTGCCCGGTAACAGATGAGGAACTGGCTCAGTTGCAGGTTCAAATCCCCAGGACCCATATGCCGAAGCACTTATTTAGTGGTATGCACTTGGCGTTCAACCTGCCCGTTAGTAGCGGGATGGAAAGGGGCTGAGGTGATGTGCCGAATGGCATTTCTCTCTAGGAATGGCTGGAATTTGGCGGACGTGAAGGTACTGGCATTGTCGGAGACAAGCACATCGGGCAGTCCAAAACAACTGAACACCTTGCACAACTGTTTGATCATTGCAGCTGAGGAGGTGTTGGACATAGGGATAACCTCTAACCACTTGGAGAAGGATTCGACCACTAGGAGGAACATAGAGCCTCGGAACGGACCAGCAAAGTCGATGTGTAATTGAGACCATGGTTTGCGGGCCATGTCCCATTCTCTGTGAGGAAGTCAGGACTCCTCGGGTTCAATATCTGTGTCTATCTGTTCAATATCTGCGTCTATCTGGGGCCACCAGAAGTAGCTCCTGGCCAAAGCCTTTGAGCGCACGATTCCTGGGTGGCTGGTATGCAGCAACTTGAGCACTCTTGCACATAGCGCCTCAGGAATGACCACCCACTGGCCCCAGAGGAGCAACCCCTCTCTAATGACAGCTCAATCCTTTTTTTGGAAAAAAGCCTGAAACTCCTCGGCCGGTGGAGTTGTGGGCCAGCCCTTCATTACCCACATGATTACTTGGGACAGAACCTTGTCCTTCGTCATGGCCTTGGTGAGGTCTGTGGGCCATATGGGTGGGGATTCAATCAGCAACACTTGGTGATCTTCCTCCACCTCGCAGTCTGCTTTCCCTAGTCTTGGGAGGGGGGACCGGGAGAGCGCATCAGCATGGCTGATCTCTTTGCCCGGGTGATGGACTATTGTGTACTGGTAAGCATTTAAAAAATTGCCCACCGCAGCATTCTCGGAGACAGAATCTGGGGTGTGGGCTTGTTTGTGGTGAAAATCCCCAGTAGAGGCTTGTGGTCGGTGACAACGGTGAACCCCTGACCATAGAGAAAATCATGGAATTTCTTTGTTCCAGCGACTATAGCAAGAGCCTCCCTATCTGTTTGCGCGTAATTGTGCTCCGCCTTGGAGAGTGACCTGGAATAAAAGGCTACCGGGGCTTCCCACCCGTTTTCCAACACATGGCACAACACCGTTCCCACCCCGACTGGTGAAGCATCACACACTAATACCACTGGCTTCTTGGGGTTGAAATGGGTTAAAATCGCCTCAGAGGAGAGGAGCTGCTTCAACTCTTTGAATGCCTTCTCCTCGCAGTCTCCCCACTGCCAAACCACGTCTTTCTTTAAGAGACGATGCAGTGGCTCAGCTACGGATGCTTTCCTTGGCAAGAAGGAATGATAGAAGTTTAGGAGCCCTAGGAATGACTGCAGCTCTGGTTTCGCGGTGGGGTGAGGGGCATCTCGAACAGCCGCAACCTTTGAGTCGGAGGGCTTAACAACTTTGAGGGTTATTTTAAACCCTAGGAATTCAACCTCCCTCACCAAAAAAACACATTTATCACGTCTCAACCTCAGCCTCGCTTTCTCGAACAAGTCAGGACCTTATCCAGTCTTTTGGCAAGTTCCCCCTCACTTCCCGCTGTTATCAATACGTCATCAAAATAGGGGAGGACCCCAGGGAGACCCTTGAGAAGGCGTTCTACCAATGACTGGAAAATCCCGGGGGCCGAGTTCACGCCGAACTGTAGGCATGTTACCTTGAAGGCACCTTTGTGTGTTACAATGGTTTGTGCAGCTGTGGCAGTAGGCATAATCGTGAGATGCTGATAGGCTTGCACTAGGTCAAGCTTTGCAAACATTTACCCCCATGCAACATTGTTAACAAGTGTCTCACTACCAGCACCGGGTACGCATTAGGGCGAAGCGCCTTTTTAATTGTGCACTTATAGTCAGCACAAATTCGAACATCCCCATTTGCTTTCATTGCCGTAACAATAGGAGTTTCCCACTCTGCAGAGTCCACCGGAACCAAAATCCCCTGGCCCACCAGTTTGTCCAGTTCCGCCTCGATCTTGTGCTTGAGGGCAAATGGCACCCTCCATGGCTTGAGCCTGATGGGTCAGATTTCTGGGTCCATGTCGAATGAGACTGGGGGCCCCCTGTATGTCCCGAGGCCCTTCTCGAACACAGCTGGGTGTGTGTCACACACGTCCCGCACTAGGTCAGTCTCGACGGCATTAATGCCAGACAGTTCAATTCCCAGAGGGCGAACCATTGAGTCCCCAAGAGGCAGCAAGACCATTGTTTGAGGACCACTAGGGGCAGTTTCTCCGTGAACCCCTTGAATTTGACCATAAAATCCCCCACCCCCAAAACCAGAATTCTGTAGCCTTGTATGTCCCGTAAATTTGACTTGAGTGCCTTAAGTTAAGTTTTGGGCATGCATTGGGGGAATGCGCAAAAATTCCTTTTGGGAGATAACGGAGTAGGACAAGCCCGAGTCCACCTCCATCCTAACCGGGACCCCTTGCAACAGTACCTCAACAAAGAAACGTCGGTGTGCCAGAGACACGCAATTCACCGTTGCATCGTCGTCTGAAACCTTTCTGATGCCGTCGGCCCTCCATCGTGGCTGGTCCACCGACTCTCGGCCTCCTCTCCACCGCCACCTGCATGCTTTGGTGTTGTGGCCTTGACGTCTGCAATTGTGGCACTCGGCTTTCCAGAATGGACACTTCTTTCGGTCATGGGATGCTCCACAGCCGTTGCATTGGCAGCCCTCCTTGTTGCTGGAGCTTGCCTCGGTTGTCTTCTTCTGGACCTTTTGGACATCGTCGTCCTCGCTGGAGCAGGAAGCCGCTGGAGCAGAGGCCTCTGAAGATGATGGGGGGCTCACTGGAGGTCGGGATGAGCACCATGCGGCCTGAACGGCTGCCCATGGTCCTTCCGCTGCAGCATTTTTTGTTCGGAAGGTTTTGATGCCGGACCTCGCCACTTCAGCCGGCTGAGCCTCCCATAGGACGGTCTGGAACGAAAGGTGCTCGCGGATCATCAGCCTTCACTGGACTTCTTCATCCCTCAGACCACACAGCAGCCGGTCCCTCAGGGATATTTCCAGGTTCTCCCAACGGCAAGGGGAGGCCGCTGCCCTAAGGGCCACTGCGTAATCAGCCACCAATTCGCCCGGCTGCTGGTCTCTCCTGTGAAAAGCGACCCTGGCTGGGAAGATGGACACGGCCGGCTGGGAATGTTCCTGTAGAGTCATGAGGATCTGCGGAAGTGGGACTGGATCAACCTTCCTCTTCCATGGCTAGGTCAGGCGTGAAACAGCCAAAATAAAGACACATTTTGGTGAGTTAATTTTGCAGTTCCTTTCGCCTGACCTAGTGTGGGAAAGATTAACTAGCAGCACAAACTTACTGTTACCAGGGTTCGCCTGTTTAAAAAATATCGCAATCTTTGTGGAGGTCCTTTCTGTGTATCCCCAAACATGGGTTATCACTAGATAAACCAGACTATCAAAAAATGGTATCATAGGCAGAAATCTATGTCTGAAATCTAGTTGGTGTAATTATGCCATGAAATGGTAATGATGTCATCACCTAGTGTCATTAATCTTTATTTTGATCTAATTAAAAACATCTTACAACCCATAAGATTCAGGAGATATTCAGGGACCCAGTGATCTAAAGCCTCTTTCCCCTTGTCATAAGGCTTCCAAAGTCTTGTCCAGGGCAGAAGGGATCCTTGATGCGATCAGCATTTATGCAACTGAATTTCAGTCCATATCTGATTAAAGAAAAGGATATTTGTGTAAGGGGTGGCACCCAAACTCTGGAAAACTTTCATATAACTCACTTGTCTCTAAACTATGGTTTCTTCACTAGGCTTACCTTTTGGTTTGTTCAGACTTTTCCTCAACAATGAATGTAAACTACCAGTGGTGGTAAAGCCACTGGTGAAGCTTTCATACCTTGAAAGTAGGAGGCATTGGTAAACTACTGCTGAACTTTTCTTACCTTGAAAGCTCTTTGATGAGGCAGTCTAAAATAAAACTAGAGATAGTGCTGGGAAATAAGACTTCTAGGTTAGAAGGCAATCCATCTGCTACAAGAAGACCAGAGAACAATAGCAGCCACTAATGTCACATCTAGTTTAAACCCAAAAGGATATTTAGTGGATGATGTGCACAGACGTGAAAGGAAAGTACAATGCTGCACACAATTTACACACAATTGGAACATACAATGAGACAAGTGTGAATCAGCGCAAACTGGAAACCATAAAGCAAGAAATGGAACATATAAACATTGCAGGGCTCAGTATTGGTGAACTAAAATGGACTGGGATGTAGTATTTTCAGTCAGAGAACTATGAAACATTCTACTATGGAAGTGACAGACTCAGAAGAAATGGAGTGACTCTAATACTGAGACAATATGTAATATAGGCAGTTTGGGGCTATAGTGCAAGATCTGATTGAATAATATCAACCAGACAATGGGAAGAATCTATCAGCATACCCATCATCCATGTGTATGCTCCAATGACCAATACTGAAGAAAATGAAATTGAAAGCTTTTACAAAAATAGATCCCCCTTCCCAAAAGAACTCAATAAAAACCCTTCCTGCATGTGACCATTGTCATCTAGATATCTTGCATTTAATACATTTTTGTGACTAGATTCTGGGAAGTAACCATTGTGTTATAATGCGCAATGCAGGGATGGAGGAATCACAATATGGGATCAAAATTGCTGGGAGAAACATCAACAATCTGAGATATGCAGACGACACCACCCTAATGGCAGAAAGTGAGGAAGACCTAAAGAATCTCTTGATCGGTTTGAAGGAAGAGAGTGCAAAAGCTGGCTTGAGACTCAATATCAAGAAAACCAAGATAATGGCAACAGGCCCGATCAGTTCCTGGAAAATAGACGGGGAAGAAGTAGAAGCAGTGACAGATTTTACTTTCTTAGGATCAAAGATCACTGCAGATGGAGATTGCAGCCATGAAATAAAGAGGCGGCTGATTCTAGGGAGACAAGCCATGAGAAACCTGGGCAACATAGTGAAAAGCAGAGACATCACCTTGAAAACAAAAATTAGAATAGTCAAAGCAATGGTATTCCCAGTGGTAATGTACGGATGTGAGAGCTGGACAATTAGGAAAGCTGAACGCAGAAGAATAGATGCCTTTGAAATGTGGTGTTGGAGGAGAGTTTTGAGGGTACCTTGGACAGCGAGGAGAACAAATAGGTCAATCTTAGAAGAAATCAACACTGACTGCTCATTGGAAGGTCAAATAGTAAAGATGAGGCTAAAGTACTTTGGGCATCAAATGAGAAGGGAGGATTCACTTGAGAAGGCCGTGATGTTGGGAAAGGTGGAGGGCAAAAGAAGAAGGGGGAGGCCAAGGATGAGATGGATAGATGGTATTGTAGACACAATGGGCACAGAACTGGGAGGGCTGAGGGGGATGGTGGAGGACAGAGGCGCCTGGAGAACGATGGTCCATAGGGTCGCAAAGGGTCGGAATCGACTGTGCGACTGAACAACAAAACAAACCATTGTGTAAATCTGTTTGCTAAAACTTATATCCCTCGGAGAATTATATGTAGGAAAATGAGTTAACCACAGCTTATACACAATCTTTTTAAAATATAGTTTGACTGCTAGACATATGAAGTTTTTATTATAGTTTCTGCTACTGATTGCTAACTAGGAATGGGCAAAATGTTCTTGTTTGGACAAAAAAAATAAAAAGCAAATACTATGGGTGGTGCCCCAATCTATATTTTTCTACTTTTTTATTTGTTGTGAAATTTGCCAAAAATAATGAATTAAAATAAAAATCTAAAATGGACTGCATTTCTGGACAAAAGTGGCCCCAATCCACCTAAATTAGACAGAACGATCCCCAATTGCAGCAGCAATTGTGTCATATAACATCTGTTCCCTTAGTTTCAAAGGTAAAGGTAGTCATAATCAATCTTGCCTGAATCAGGGCCAGTAACAATACAGGCTTATTCCTTTTAACACAACGGGATATAGCCAAACACTTGGGTCAGTGGGATTGCACTGGTAGGACTAGATAATCTGCATTTAGCTGAATTTCATATAGCAGAAGTCTACTTTATAAAGCTCATCCTAAAAAATATGGCATTACAGTGGTGCCTTGAGTTACAAATGCCTCGTGTTATAAAGTTTTCGCAATGCAAATGAAACGCAATTAAAAATAATGCCTCAAGTTAAAATTTTTATTTCTTAATTCAAAATGCAGTTTCCCTTAGGAATGCATTGCAAACCAATTAATCCATTCCGGAGGTCAGGAAAAGGTTTTCAATGCATTCCTATGGAAACCGTGTTTCAAGTTACAATTTTTTCATAATATGAAATGTCCTGGGGAACACATTAAATTCACAACTTGAGATACCACTGTATGTGTTAGTACTAGCAGCATAACTTCATTGACAACCACAAATCCAGTGAAAGCCATTATATTATCCAAATATAATAAAACAAATATATGAGAGCAGCACATGCTGCTAGACATTAGTGGGAATTTAGTCATTTAAATGCAGACTTTAGATTTACATTTACATATCTAGATAGCAAACTAGATGAGCCATGGATAAATAAGCAGTAATCCTCTTGTTTACATTTAAAATGGAATCTATAGAAATAACTACATATTTTGAATCTATGAAACACATCTTGATATCAATGCAAAGATATAAGAAGTGATCACACATTGCACAAGAACCTTTCCTCATGCCAGCTTGGTCCTCCTGACAATCCTTCTGTTTGTGCAGGTTTTGCACAGCAACACCTACACAGATGGGCCTGTCATGCCTCCTGAATGTCTAAATATTCACTTTCGCTTTGACACATGAGCAAGAGACAATAACCAAATGGTTATCTTCTCTCCGCCACCAGCTGTTCACCATTGGCAGCAAAGACAGTTGGAATATTTGCATGAACATCATTCCCTGATTTCAACAGTGATCTCTCATGATTCCCCATAGAAAATAATTACTCCAGCTTTCATGACTCTCCTTTTTGTGGATTTACTTTAAACATTGTCGAGGAAGGATAGAAGTTTTTTTTTTGTCTCTAATGTTTTCAGTAGAGAAGGAGATGAATACAGATGGAGTTCTGTATTCCTTTGTCTGGCCACAAAAGGAAGCAATCCTTCAGAGACGGTTACATAGACTAGGAACAAACACCAGCTTCCTGTGGGAGTGGCATTATAACACCATGAAATCTTTTGCTGTTCTTAAGAAGAGAGCCTGGCAGACCAACATGCCATGAACATTTTAATGCATGCCTGAAGAAGTGATCATGAATCACGAAAGCTCACCGCAACGTTTTTTTTTTAATTAATTTTTAAGTGATCCAATAAAGGTATAGCCTTCCTCCTGCATTTTTTGCATTCTTTATGTTTACTTCAGAATTGAAAGTTCAGATAGATTTTGCAAATATGAAATAACCGTGCAGGATGCTAGAGAACTTACTGGTACCCAAGGAAGTGCATAGAGAAATGAAATCAATTTGCTCTGGATGTGGGTAGTAATCCAGCCACAGAACCTGTAGCCAAAAGGTCAGATGGATGAATGTAAAGTTTCTTTCTTCAAATGTCTCTTTGGAATAATACACCATTTCTGATGAAGCAGTGGGGTGTTGATTTGTGACTCCAATTATCCCATCCTCTCTTTGCTAAGATAGAAGAGGGAAGCTCTTCCCAGTTTTTTTCTGCATAGGTTTGTGGTCTTCCTGACACATACGTGTGTGTACTGAAAATCTACTTCACGTTAGGCTGTTGCTCACTGTTGCTGATTACTACAGAAAACATGCACCAATGAGGATTTCTTCTTCTTCCATGTCTAAGCCAGACATGAAACTGCCATAATGAAGGCACCTTTTGGTGTGTTCATTCTGCAGTTCCTTTTGTCTGGACTAGTGTGAGAAACATTAGTTGGCAACACAAGGTTGCCAAATGAGCATTTATTTATGTAATTACATTTCTATACTGCCCATTTGGGAAATTTCCCACTCTAATTTTGGCCAACAATAAAGCCAAGAAGGCAGTTTAAAGTTTGGACTGGACATGAAAGAAGAAGACTGATTTCTTTATTCGCGTCAGATGCACCACCAGCATATAATACCATATGAAGCTAAAATTAACACATCTAAAACAAAATAGAATTAAAAGGGCTAGATGACATTGGTCCAATATAGGGCCACATCAACAGCATTTCCTCTTACCAACATAAGGTCCTCCTCTGTGCATGTTGAGGGGCATTGTGTGCATTTTATCATATGGGAGATAGTTTGTTCTTCTCCACATTCACACAGGCTGTCATCTACAGGGAAACCCCATTTTCTCAGATTAGCCCTTGATCTTCCTACCACAGCAAACAGACTGTTTAAAGCTTTCTACGCAGGCCAAGGTTGTTTTTCGCCAGGCAGTAGAGAGTCATGTGGTTCTGCCTAGTTATCTGGTAGCTCCTTGCTTGCCTTCCAAAGTTCTAAGGCTGTCTGTGGGGGCTGGTTGTTTTTTTTTGGGGGGGTAGAAGTTTTGAGGAAATTATGCCTTGATTTCAGTCTCTGCTGGTTGATGATCAAATAGCAGGTGTGTTTCCGAAGATCTTGCTTTGACCCACTCTTTCTGGGCAGCACATTCTTGGTGGAAATTTGGTGGAGGGATGCCAGCTAAGTAATGCACTTTTTGTATTGGAGACCAGTCTTGCTGTTTTATTTACGGTCACATCCACCTGTTTTGCATGTTTTGCTCTGCACCGTACTGGACTAGCATGTTCTCCTACAGAGTAACATAAAGCTAGCACAGAGGTTCTTAATGTTTGTGGTTGGGCACCCCATCTTGTGGCAGTTATTTTCCTCAGAATATTGTTCCTGGCCAAAAAAAAAACCTCCTTCATTTTGGTATTAAGGCAGTGGGTCTTGAAAGTGAGAGTTCAATCCAGGATAACTCCCAGGTATTTGGGGGGGGATGCAGTGTTCGGGTCTGGTGCCATTCCAAGTCATCTGCAGCCTTTTGGATGCCTCACGGTTTTTCAAATGAAAAGCACAGAGTTGAGATATTAGGCAGTTTGGCTTCAATTTGTTATCCCTATAATATATACCCATTAAATTCAAAGCCTCAATCAGTTTTTTCTCAACAGCCTCAAAATTGCGCACTGTGCAATTGTCATGTCGTCAGTGTAAAGAAAGTTCCTAGTGGCTTCTGGCAATGGTTGATCATTAATATATATTTTAAATAGTGTGGGAGCTAGCACACTGCCCTGCGGGACGCCATTTCTTTGAATTCTCCATCGGCTGCATTGTCCTTGGAAATCGACAAAAAATCTTTGGTTTTCCAATAATCCACCTATGATTTTTTTGTGGTATTTAAAATACTTTGTGATGTGGGAGATTTTCTTCAGCAGAGATGCATGGATGACTGTATCATAAACTGCAATGAGATCTATAAACACTACACCTGTGATTTCCTCCAGTTTGAAACCATCTTCTATATGTTAGGTTAAGAATTTGTGCTGTGCAATCTTTGCCAGGTCTGAAACCAGCTAGTATAAGCAGGGGTTCTACTATTTCAGATAATTCAGAATTAAACGTTCACATATCTTATATAGGTGGCTAAGAAGAAATATGGACCTGTAGCTTTTTGAGTCTTCTGGTAGCTTGCCTGGTTTAAGTATAGCTATCACCCGAGCCTTCCTCCATATCTTTGGGATCTGAACTACATTCAAGCAGTTATTGTACAGAGTAAGTAACCATTTTTCCATTATTGTTTCAAATTACAGGATATGAAAGGAGCCTCCCTAAAGATTGCTACTTCAGCGATCAGGCGCCCTCTGGGCAATGGTGATTTATCACCTGCTAATCCTTTCAATCCTGAAGCACCTTCTTGAGCAGAAAACATCTGGTTATATCAAGTTGCTTTGTAAAAGGATTTTAAAACAATTTTTGCTTTGGTTTTTGTGTTTGCATTAGTACATGTCTGTATCACAACAAATGCTGGCACTCATGCAACACATTATCTTGACACCAATGAAAGACAGTGGCTGAAATCCTGAGATCCCAAGGTTGTTGCACCAGTGGCAAATTGCTGCTGATTAAAGGTGATTTTGGGATTCACATGATTTGTAAAGAATGTAACCAAATTGTGCACATGCAGAAATCACCTAAGACTTTAGTCCAGTGATGGGAAAACTGCACCCTGTGATTCTGGGAATTGAAGTCCAAGTACACCTGGAAGCCCAAGGAAGAGAAATCCTGGCCTAGAGGTAACAGGCTAGCCCTCCAGGTGTTATGGAACTTCAATTTCCAGAAGCCCAGATTCCCCACCCCTGCTTCAATCAGTTATTATTGGATTCTGCCAATGACATCATCACAATTATATACATAGCACTATGCAACAGGATTTCAGCCACTAATTGTAAGTAAGATGATGTGGGCTCTCAGGATTAAGAGTGGGAATTTTAAGATCTGAATTTGATTTTTTTTTATAAAAAAAAACCACTTAACATTGAATGTATCTAAATCTACTGATTCTCAGTTTTTATTATCCTTTGCCTTGTTTAATTTAATTAATTTAATTTAATTTAATTATCACATTTATATACCGCTCACTCGGCCAAAGCCAACTCAGGGCGGTTCACAATAAAAATTAAAAACACAAGTTAAAAACAGTTAAAACAGTTAAAATACCCACCCCCTAAAAACAAGGGCTGCAGGATCCAAAGGCACCATGGGGAAGAGTTCTTCTACACCAACCACCCAATGGAGGTTACCCTTCCACCTGCACCCCACACTTGACCCGCCAGCCAGGTTTTAAGATCTTTTCTGAAAGGCAGCAATTCCGTCTGAAGACGTAGCTCTGTTGGCAGGAGGTTCCAGAGGGCCGGTGCAGACACGGAGAAGGCTCTCCTCCTTGTGCCAGAGAGGCAAGCCCCTCTGGCTGATGGAACAATTAGAGAGCCCCTCCGGTCCGCTCTGGTTGGACGGACAGACGTCCTCAGGGCGATGCGGTCTCTTAGGTAACCCGGCCCACTACCATATAGGGCTTTAAAGGTCAAAACCAGCACCTTGAATTGCACCCGGAGACAAACTGGCAACCAGTGCAGCTCCCGGAGCAGTGGCAAAGCACGGGCATAACGCCCACACCCCATCACCACCCGGGCTGCCGCATTTTGGACCAGCTGTAGCCTCTGAATGGTCGTCAAGGGCAGCCCCATGTAGAGCGCATTGCAATAATCTAGTCTGGAGGTAACCAGAGCGTGAGTGACCATGAGCAAGGAGTCCCGGTCCAGGAGTGGGCGCAACTGGCGGATCACCCGAAGTTGGGCGAAAGCCCTCCTGGTCACAGCCGCCACCTGTTCCTCTAGCAGTAGCTGTGAATCCAGGAGGACCCCCAAGTTGCGCACCGGGTCTGTCTGGGGCAAAATAGCCCCATCCAGAACCAACGATGGTAGCTCTCGGGTTAACGCAGGACCCCCTATCCATAGCCACTCAGTCTTGCTGGGATTCAGTTGTAGCCCGTTAGCCCCCATCCAGACCCCCACAGCTTCCAGGCATCTGGAAAGGACTTTGACGGCATCACTGGGGTCCCCATGGGCCGAGATGTACAACTGAGTGTCATCCGCGTACTGATGGTACCACACCCCATGGGAAACGAATGATCTCACCCAGCGGCTTCATGTAGATGTTAAATAGGAGAGGAGAGAGCACCGAGCCCTGAGGCACCCCCCATTTGAGGGGCCTAGGACTGGACCTCTCACTCTCCAACCACACCGACTGGGTACGACCCCTCAGAAATGAGGAAAACCAGGACCACACATTACCCTGGATTCCCAATCCTCGGAGCCGTCCCAGAAGGATACCGGTATTAATACATTTAATATGAAAGTATAGAAACTGGGATGGGAACATTCATAAACAAGTTGTCTGGATTCAATTAGCTTTTTTAAAAAGAAAAGAAAAGAAACTAACAAATAAACAGGTATGGATGTTTTATCTGTGATCCTATTTAAATTATATCACCAACTTTTAAAGCTACTCATTAGAATAATTTGTAGGAAGAGTGAGAAATAAAAAGTTACCATGAAAGGTTCTCTAACTTACATATGGTAATTGGATGCTTAATAATGTTATTTAAAAAGTGTTTTCCCGTCTTTTTTGAGCCGTGGCACCCTTTCATAATAGCTAAGTAACTTGCGACCTCTGCCACATTTGCCTAAAAAGACATTTTTAATGTGGTAAAGCAAGTAAGTTGAAAATAGACCTTTGTCCCCTAATGTAACTGATTTGCCACACAACTCACATCTCTCTAAGTTTCCCTCCTCCTTCCAAGACATCATCAATGCAATGTAGCATAACCATGGCAAGCCCCCAGAAAATACTTTGCAACCCCCTTGGGGGGTCACAGTTGAGAAGCTGTGTTACAAAAGAATAATTTCAATACAGTATAATGCACTAAGCTTTATTAAGATATAATCCAAACCCCCTCCCGAATGTTTCCAAGCTCTGCTGTTACATTACTTGAGAAGGTTGAGTTTTTGATTTGGATCCAGATTCTAATTCTTGCTAATCCTTAAATTTGGCCACCATATTCCTAAATCGAATCTGCCTGCCATAATTACTGTAAAAATCCAATCAGTTACAAACAGTGCAAATCTGTATACTTTTACTTGCAAGTAAGTCTAACTGAATTTGAATTTGCTTATCCCTTGAAATGCAGCATGTTGTAAAATGTAAAAAGCTTATATTTAAGTAAGCATCATTTAAATCAGTGTGAATTACTTAAGAGAATAGTGTATGCTTATGATGTGAGGATTCCCTTCAGATATATATATCATAACATATCATATCATTTTTTATATACCGCTTTTTTCAGCCCAAAGGTGACTCAAAGCGGTTCCCAACAGATTAAAGCAACAGTACAGTAGTAACACCAAAGAAAATTCAAAACAATATATAATATACAATAATAAACAATATAAATGCAAATTATAATAGCATACAATACAAATACATAATACAGTACAAAAATAACTCAAAAAGCAAAGTATTACAATAACATAATATCAAATGCAGTTACAATATTATATAAATATAGCAGTCAATAACAACGCAAAAATACAAAGTATACAAAATATAAAGTATCAATCAGTAGCAACACATGAATACAAAATACAAGATACCAAATACAGTTAAGTTCAATTACAGAGTTGCCCAGTGGAGACTCACACACCACACTCTGAGGGCATCAGAACAGCCCTCAGGTGCAGCTCATCCTCCTTCATGGCCAGCCATCGATCCCTGGGAGCAAGACCAGTCACTGACTGTGCTCTCACTTCCCATGGCCAGCCAGGCCAGAGAAAGAGACAGAATGGGGTTAGATGGCACAGCACCAACTGCGGCTCTTGCCGCCCCAGCTGCAATGACCAGCTGCACTCTTCCTGTAGCCAGGGCTCTGCCGCAGGTGAAAGTCTTTGGCAGTGGTAGTGGTGTGGCAACATTGCTTCCCTCCAAACACATGGCAGTGGGGGACGTCCAGCAGGGGCCGATGCCTGGGCTCTCACTTTTTGTAGCCAGAGCCCCGCCACAGGTGAAAGTCTTCAGGAGCAGTAGCAGTGCGGCAACATTGCTCCCCTCCAAACACGTGGCGGTGGGGGAAGTCTGGCCAAGGCCAAT
This sequence comes from Bradypodion ventrale, assembly GCA_035047345.1. Taxonomy (NCBI): domain Eukaryota; kingdom Metazoa; phylum Chordata; class Lepidosauria; order Squamata; family Chamaeleonidae; genus Bradypodion; species Bradypodion ventrale. The sequence continues at coordinate 42,462,612 of JAWDJE010000001.1, forward strand.
GCCTGGGCTCTCGCTTCTTGTAGCCAGAGCCCCACCGCAAGTGAAAGTCTTTGTCAGCAGTAGCAATGTGGTAGCATTGCTCCCCTCCAAACACATGGTGGTAGGGAAAGTCCTTACTACAAGCAACGAAACATATTGCTTAATGCCATTGATACTGTACCTGTAAAGCATTTTTAGTTTTAAACAACATACTGATAAAACATAGTTAGCTAATTGCAGATTGTAAAAACTGTGAGCCAATGCATGGTGTTGCATGGGCTGCCATTCACAAAAAAAATTTGCTGTTGAGAAATGAAACTGTGTGCCAGATTCACAGAAATTTCCAAACACAGAAACAAACCTGATTTGGACCAATTTGTATCATATCTGGATCAAAACAGAATGGTGAGATGCAGTTCCAGGGGGAGTAAAACTGAATTTGAAAATTCAATTTTGCCTGGACAACAAAGTTAATTTGTGTCAATTGTAGTACAAATATAGGGGAGGATGCCTGCCCCATGGTTTCTTCAGTTCCTGCACCCCTCTCTTTTTAGGGGTGGGTTCTTATTGCTGGTTTTTATCTGTTTTATTTGTTTTTATCTGTTTTTACCCACTGTTGTGAACCGCCCGGAGTTGGCTTTGGCTGAGTGGGCAGTATAAAAATTTAACAATAAATAAATATAAATAAATAAATAAATAAAAATAGCTTGCCTGCTTGCTTGCTTGCTTGCTTTGCTAAAAAGCATGATTAAAGGAGCCTAGTACCCAATCCCCAAAACAATCTGTCTGACATTGAGAAGATTTACTCTTCTAGCTTGGCAACCAGAAAGTCGGCAGGTCAGTAGTTCAGGACCCAAGTGCTGAGTGAAGGACTGAGTGCCTGTCATCTGTCCCAGCTCCTGCCAACCTAGCAGTTCAAAAGCAAAAAATTGCAAGTAGATAGAGGGCACATGTCATGGTCCACCTGACCAATGGGTGATGTGATCTAAATGGCTAGATAACTGCAAGTTGTGTGAAGTGTCATCACGGAGATGTCTATTAATCCAGGCACTTCTCGCTGAATAATGATGGCAAGGTAAATAGGTATTGCTTCATCAGGAATGATAAAGTGCTCCAGCAGCTAATCATGCTGTGTGCTCCAGCAGCTAATCATGCCTGCCACATAACCATAAAATGTCTACACATGCAGACAATGCTGTCTCTTTGGCTGTAAATAGAGATGAGCACTGCACCCAAAAGTCAGACACGACTGGCTTTCGAGCAAGGGACACCCTTACCTTTACTACAAAGTCCAAAAAGTTGTATTAATTTTGCCTTTTCCTATTCTGATCAATGAGAGACTTACAAATGGATTCAGATATGGAGCACAGATGGGATACATGTTACCCAAGATTTAACCATGATACTGTACATTTCAAAGCTCCAAATTGATCTCAAAATTAGATTGGGGACACATCCATGTCTCTGGTAAAGAAAAACTTATTAATAAATTTAAAGTTACAAATAACTTTAACTATAGCTGCTTATTGGAAGAGCTTGGAAATATAACTGTAATGAATAATGTTTAAATCTTCACAGATCTAACATTTATAACGAAGGTTTCTATATTTTAATGATTGAGACAAGAAATCTTAGTGTGAACACATATTTATCCATAGAAAATAAATTCAAGGTGAAAATACTATATTTATATACAATTGTATGATTTTAAAACATATGTACATTGAGCCTATTATTACTTCCACAGTTACAGTATGTGTTATGAAAAACAACCATATTTCACTGGGGTTTCCTTCCCATGGGCACCACACTACAACTGGTAATGAGAATAAAAGCTATTGCACCTGTGTTAAAGTTCAGGAAAATTTAGAAGAAGAACAAATACATCTGCATTCTGAAAATGCTATGGATGCTAAAGGTACTACCAATGAAATGTTATAATTAGCTTAATTAATCTTATACACACTGTCTTTAGAAAATATAAACAAGCAAATAGAGATGAAATGGCATCACTTAAAAAGGAAACCATACAGCCTTTCAAACATACTTCAAACCTATGTGGAAAACGTGGTGCTGTGACTTTAATTTGCCATGGTAAACAAATACCAATTAAGCTAGTCACTTTGTATTAATGTAACACCTATCTCAGTCACTGTGCATCAACCTGTGATCATCTATAGTGGTGCTCATTAAAAAGGTACATTAGAACTTTGCTTGAATGTAATGTTCCTCCTTACCGGTAGCTGAAGTTTGTCCCATCCCTGGCTCACTGCTGATACAACCAATTCGATTGCAGAGAGTAATGGTAAAGTAATATGTTCTGAATGGTTCCAATCCTGACACTACGTAGGACTGCTCATGCGTTTCAGCAATGTACAAAACCTGCAAAGTAAACAGAGAGAGTCCTTCTAATGTGGTGGTTTGTTTACCAACACAGGGACTGCAGTGGCTCAAGTGGCAAAGATGCTGACTGGAAGGTGGCAGGTCAGCAGTTCGATACCCAAATACTGCAGGATGGAATAAGCTCCCGTCTTTGTCCCAGCTCCTGCCAACCTAGCAGTTCGAAAGCAAGAAATTGCAAGTATATAAATAGGGACCACTTCACTGGGAAGTAAAGAGTGTTCCGTGTGCTCCGGTGTCTAGTCATGCCTGCCACATTGGCAAAAGCAGACAGCACTGGCTCTTCAGCTATGAAACAGAGATGAGCACTGAACCCTAGAGTTGGATACAACTGGCTTTCAAGCAAGGGTGACCTTTACCTTTACCAACATGAAATTAGCATTTGGGTTTGCATTTTTCCCTTCTAGGTGTTTTCCAAGAGCCATTATTAGAAATAAAATTATTTTGAGGGACCTCAACAAATTTTAATTTTAATTATAAGAATTCCACCATACCATTTTACAAAGGTAATAAACAGGTTCGTGAGTGGCTAAACAGTGAAAACAAAATGATAGCCTCATAAAGCTATATAATAGCAAAATCAAAAAGCAAAAGCAACCACACTTACATTCTGCCCCAAAGTGCTTAGTGCACTCTCTGGGTAGTTCACAAGTTAATTAGCATTTTACCCCCAATATGTTGGGTGCTCATTTTAACGATCTCAAAATAAAGTGAGAGAAGTTATGATTGAACAAGGATTTTTGTTTCAAAATAAAACGATGCTTTCAGTTAGTAAAAGAATTATTTTACCTGAAAACAGTTTTTCTTAAATAAGTTGTGTCATCACACACTGAGGCAAACATAGAGCTCTCCACCATCAATCTGCACTGGTAACAACTTTCATAACTTGCTCCACAACCTACACTTTGATAACTGCAAGTGCTTCTCCACTGACAAATTAAAATTTGGCATTTCCAAAAACATTGGGACCACTTTATAAAATTCATATGTCAATAAGCAGGGGAGAAACAGATTACTAATAGCAATAATACCTGAGAAAATGCTGGCAACTCCTTTTGTTCAGTAATTACATTGATGCTGTACCCGATCACTTCTCCTCTTGCTTCATTATCTTGTGGTTTTTCCCAAGATACATTGAGAGAATATGGAGAAAGAGGGAATACTGATGGCGGAGGCATGAACACAGGAGCTAAAATACAAATAAATGTGCTAATTTATCATAAAATAAATGAACAACATGTGCCAAGCAAGTTTTCCCACTATATTTATAAAATACCATCTGCTAAACTTGATAAAATGGCTTTCTGCATCCAATTCCTAAACAAGCAGCTTGTAGAAATTATTTTTTTTCTGGTCTGAAAGGAATTTTCATATGATTTTCCAATGGCACAGTTTTAAACTAAATGCATCCCACCTATCGGCAAAGTATAGCATCTATTATTTTTATGGTGCACTAACCACCACTTAAATTTAAAACACAATGTATGTTTCACATTACAGTGAAGTAAATGGGTTTTTAAAAGCACAGATTTCCTGTGACCTGGGAAAACCTGATTGGAAAAAAGATTGTCAAATTCTTAAACATCATCAAAGTAAATTTAATTGCTGAACAGGTCCGAAATTAACATGTCTGTCTTTTACTAGAACAGCTGATAAATCAGAGACACCTTATTAGAATAAATCTCTATTTTAAAACCTCATAGGTGCTATAACGTGACAGTATTTTGGAAAGCACATATCTATCTACATTGAAGTTAACAACTCAATCCACAAACAAAAGAAGAGGATGTCTTTGACTTTAAGCCACTGTGGGAAATCGGTATGTCTTATGTCCAACTGATATATGGTTTAAATTTTTAAGGTAATCCATGACACTGATTTAACTGATACTACTGTTGTTTTTAATCAATTTGTTAAAAAACAAAGAAATCAGAGGGATCTTCCTCTAAGAAAATCTAAATGAAGCTGAAGAGTTTAACAATTTACATCCTACTAGTTTACAGAAAAAGTTATAAAACACTCTACACCGTGATGGAGAAGAGTTCTCATCTGCTGAGTAGGTAAAAATAATTAGCCAATGAGATATCATTGGAAAAGAAAGTGAAATAGACCATGTAAAAATATCAGATATTTCATTATGACAAATACTGTACTGAAAGTAATTATCCTTATGAAGTTTTTTTAAAAAAATTAGTTGAGTATAGCTGGGTAGAACCTGGACATCAATCACATACAAGAGCTACAAATACATGTGTTTATAAAAGAACTAGCAGAGGTGCCCGGCCTTTGTCTGGGCAGGACCAACGCCGGGCTGGGGAGGAGGAGGCCCAATCACGCGCTGAGCTTACCTCGCGTGTTGGGGTGGGGGATGTTCTTACCGTCACTGCCTGGGCCTTAAGGACTCCTTCGATATTTGGAAATGTTGAACTTATCAGACTTGAACATCCTAACTCTCCAAAAAACAACTCTACTAGAAACTACATACATACTCAGATGTTACCTTAACAGTTCTTAGGTCCTTAGTTAGGGCTTGAAATGTTAATTTTATTCCAGTCCTCAAATGTGAATCAAAGGGAAGCGCAGCGGCACAATATGGCCGTTGCGCTCTTTGCCGACCCCGCCCTGAAGATACGAGCACCTGGGGCTCGGTGGCATGGCGTGGCCATGTCCCCTATAAAGAGGGTGGCCACACACTCACCCACCGCCATTTTGCAAGACCGGCTGGGCCAGGAGCACGTTTGCTTGCTCCAGCCGATTTTTTTTGCAATAGGCTCGGCGGCCTGAGCCTCCGACCCTCCGTGGCAGGGGTGACAATGGCCCCAAAGAGAAACGTGCCATCTGTGGCCTCAGCCGTGGAGCACAGCCCGGCGCAGCGGGCGGGAAGGCAGGATTGCCCGACACCTCCCGCCCCCAGGATCAGCCCTGCCTCAAGCGGCTGCTCTTGGGGCCTTGCCCTCTTTTACCACTGCCCCCTGGGTTGGGGGGAGGCAGTTCCCCCCAGCATTGACCCCCCCAAGCCAGAGGGCCCGGGCAAGGGTGGCGCGGGCGACCCCCTTGGGGGCTTCACCAAACTCGGGGCCTGTGGGCTCCCCGTGCACTTCTGGGGGACTGGGGCTCAACTCTGGGCCCATTCCACAGTCCCCAGGAGTGCCAGACCTGGTTGACCCATGGTTGCTCCTGGCCCGCATCGCGGCATTGGAGCATGCCGCGGGTATTGCGCCCCTGCCCCAGGATTACTGGGCAGCAGGGCAGCCTATGCAGGGTGGCCCCACTCATCCCGAGGTTAAATGGCCTCAAATGGAAGGCCAAGTTTGGAGCCGGGTTGAACTGTTGGAGGCCGCACGGCCCACGCCGTTCGGGCAACCGCAGCTCCCTGGCCATCCCCGCCAGCCGGGCTTGGATCAGGCGGGTCGCCCGGGTTCGACGGGACTGATGGTGGTGGCGAGCTCGACTGCGTTCCCGAGCTCCGACGCTCCTCGCCAGCTGGAACCCCCAGTGGGGGTGGCTGGGGGTGATGCAGTGTGTTAGTATGGCGGTCAAGCAAGATCACACAGTACTCAAGCTACCTCCCTGATGGGAGTGCAGTGGCCTTGGTCTCAACAGGCTGCCAATGCCTTACTGACACCTGCTTTACTCCCCCCCAGCCACTTGAAGAGCTCCTTATCTGCCTGTTCTGCCCAGTGTTCCACCTGCGGCCCCCAACATGCCATATCCGGTATGTCCGTATGGCCCGCCAGTTAATGCGGCGTACCACTCTCTCCCGACATCCGCCATGCCCACAGCTGGTTACTCCCTGCCACTTGGTGACCATCTTCTGCCGGCCACTAGGGATAAAATATGGTGCAGGGAGTATATAGATATATTCAGTTTACGCAACAGGGAACCCAACAGGGAGGAAAAGGAGCGGCAGGACGATCGGGACAAGGAATTGTCTCATCGTCGCAAGCCCCCTCGTACTTGGGCTAATTGGCTGCCGGCCTATCTGATATACGCAGCCGTGTACCTTAGGGCTCGCCCGGATATGGCAATCCCTATGATACAGTACCTAGACACGATTTATAGGGCCTATGTGGATTTCCCTGGCCCATCTTGTTGTCCTACAATGAGGAATTTAGATTGAGGGCGGCTCTTCATCCCAAGATGCGATTAGATGAACCCAATCAACTCCTATGGCTACTGTACATGACGCCTTCTTGACCGGTGGCCGGGGACTGATATCACTGTGGTCATGTGGTACAGTGGCCTAGTATTGCACAGTCTCCACGCCAGCTGGCGGGGCAGGGGGTTCCAGCCCGCCTGCTGTGCTGGAGTTATTCTTCATCGGGTACATGCAATAGGAGGCAGTGTAAATTCCGGCATGAGTGCCCTACATGCTCGGGACCTCATGCCGCTTCCATCTGCCCTAGGGCCAGAGGACCCCATGGGAGGAATCGTGTACAGCAAGGGCCTGGCAGAGGTTCTTTTGAGGCGACGGCAACTACAAAAGGCCCCCTCCCCAATTCAAGTTAAGGTTCTAGAACGATGGTTGCGCGTCTATCCGAAGAAGGAAGATGCAATTTATTTTTTAGAGGGTTTTACGTGTGGCTTCCGCATTCCTTTCATGGGTCTATGTGTGCCCCAGGATGCTCCCAATTTGCAATCACTCTGTGGTAAGGAAGATATAGCTGGGGAGAAGATACTTAAGGAAGTTAGGGAGGGGAGGGTCACTGGCCCGTTCGAAGACCCCCCCATCCTAACTTAAAGGTATCTCCACTCGGCTTGGTACCAAAAAAGTCATCTGGTGAATTTCGCTTGATTCACCACCTGTCCTACCCAGAGGGATCGTTGGTCAATGATGCGATACCGGATGAACTTTGTTCAATCCGGTATACATCTTTCGATCAAGCCCTGCAAATGGTTCGCTCATGTGGTCGTGGGGTGCTACTGGCTAAATGTGAAATTAAATCGGCTTTTCGATTATTGCCAGTACACCCTGATGATTTTGAGCTGTTAGGTTTTTCTTTCAAGGGGAAGTATTATGTTGACAAAGCTATGCCCTTTGGCTGCTCCATTTCGTGCTCGGCCCTTGAACGTTTCAGCACATTTCTTCATTGGGCCTTCATTCAGAGGTCGGGGTCTCGAGCCATCGCCCACTACCTAGACGATTTTTTGTTTGGTGGTGGACACAGTTCGGGCACCTGTAGACCGTTATTACTTACTTTTCAGGAGCTTATGTCTGAGCTGGGGGTCCCCCTCGCTCCTGAAAAGATGGAAGGCCCTGCCAGTACTCTCACTTTTTTTGGCATAGAGATTGACACTCTGGCCCAAACATCTCAGTTGCCCCAAGAGAAGGTGACCCAGATTTTGAAGGCAATAGTAGCCATGTTAGCTAAACATAAGGTGTCCCTTCGCGAGTTACAGGTGCTTCATGGGCACCTCAACTTTGCTTGTAGGGTAATTACCCCGGGCAAGGCATTCGCCAGGCGACTGTGCGATGTGATGGTTGGTCTGTCCAAGAAGCACCATAGGGTGTGACTCACCAGGGGTATGAGAGCCGACCTATCGGTCTGGCTCATTTTCCTCAATGAGTTTAATAGGGTTTCTTTTTGATGCACGGAGCTGGTCGCTACACCCCACTTTCAGGTTCAGTCTGATGCATCAGGCTCCCTCAGCTATGGCATTTATTTTAATGGCCAGTGGGCTTACGGTAGGTGGCCCAATAGCTGGCAGGGCACTGAGCTATTAAAGGACCTTACATTCTTGGAATTCTTTCCTATATTGGGTGCACTCATGTTGTGGGGTGAGATGTGGGCTAATTCCGTAGTACACTTTTGGTGTGACAATGCGGCCGTAGTGCACATTGTCAACGCCCAAACTTCACATTCACCTAGAGATATGACCATAGTTAGACAATTTGTGTTACGGTCACTGCGCCTCAATGTGCTTTTCAAAGCCAGACATGTACCAGGCATTAACAATGATATTGCTGATGCTTTATCCCGCCTACAGATCTCCCGGTTTGGGTCTTAGTGCCACTTCCGAGCAAGATGTGGACCTTTGGCGAGGAGAAGTGAACCGGGCGATCGGCATGTCTTTGGCCATGCGCACCCATAAGGCGTATCAGCAAATGTATTTGGTTTTTCTGGCATTCCGCAGGGATGTGCACCTGCCTGACATATGGCCAATTCCTGTTGACCATATACTACAGTACATAGTGGACCTTCATAGTGAAGGATTAGCCCCACGCACCATTGGCACTCGACTTTCTCCCTTGGCCTTCACTGCCAGAGCTCGGGGTTACCTGGATTACACAGGTGATTTCCGAGTACGCCGTGTTCTGGAGGAATGGATGCGTGAACGTGGCCACCATCCTGACACACGGCAACCAGTTTCCCCTGCTCTACTTGCAAGCCTGGCTAAGGCATGGCATAGCCTTTGCTATGACCAGTTTGAGGCATCTCTTTTCCATGCAGCCACCACAGTAGCATTTTTCAGGGCTCTCAGGATCAGTGAACTGGTGGCTCTTTCTAAACATGATAGGTCATGCAGGGCACTAGAACTAGCCGATGTTTCTCTTAGGCAGGAGTCGGCCCAGCTGAACATTCATTCCTCGAAGGCTGATCAACAGGGGAAGGGTACTTCTGTTATGTTCCTTAGGTGTAGTTTCACCAAAATCTGCCCTGTCAGTGCCCTGCATGCCTTCATGGCAGTACGAGGCTCAAACCCAGGCCTGTTATTTTGCCACCGTGATGGGTCCCCACTCACCAAGTTCCAATTTTGGAAGATTACTGGGGCTGCCCTTTACAGTTTAGGACTCCCTGGGGCTCGTTATGGTACCCATTCCTTTTGTATAGGTGCTGCTTCGACAGCAGCAGAATTTGGGTACTCAGAGACAGACATCCGAAGGATGGGCAGATGGGGGTCTGTGCATTTTGGTTTATATGATCATCCTATCCTTGCTTGAATATATTGCCACCCCTCATTCTCTTCCCTTTTCTTGCAGACCCAGTGTGTAGGTGCACTCCGGTGGAAGTGTGGCTGGTTGGACACAGCTATGTTTATTGGGCTGCACGTTATGCAGCAGCGTCGGATTGGGGTCCCCATCTCAGCTTAAGCACGACGGCGCGTCTTCGGTGGTATGGTTTGCGCAGAATGAGGTGGCGGGAACTGATGCCATTCCTTATGTCTGTTAGGGACGCTGAACCTCCGGATATATTAATTATACACCTGGGAGGCAATGATCTTGCGCAGATCACCGGCCTGGGGTTAATTGTATCCGTGTGCAGGGACCTGGAGATTTTACACCGTAGGTGGCCACAGACACGGTTTCTATGGTCCCCGATCATACCACGTTACCATTATAGAGGAGGAATGGATCCTTGTGGTTTAGACCGGGCCGGAGGTCAGTTAACAGGGCTGTTGCCCGTTTTCAAGCCGAACATGGTTCAGGGACATCGGTCCAACATCTGGGGATAGGGCTACAGGATTCCATCCTGTACCAAAGAGATGGGGTACACCTTTCAGTGGGAGGCATGGACCTCTTTTTGGAGGATTTGCAAATGGGCCTGGTGACCGAATTGATGGTCAAGGGGGGCAGCGAGTCATCGGAGATGCCTCCCCGTGTGGCAGGTAGCACTGGTAAGGTAAAAGTTGAGGACCCATATGTGGGAAGGCATCTGGTTTCTGTCTTGCCTGTCTTCCTAAACATATTGTAAACAAAAGCCTCTTTGCTTACTGAGAGACAACGCTTGATTGTGGGCATGCGTAGAATAGTGAAAAAGTATTCTCCTTATTTGGGTTCTGACTTTCTGATTGGCTCTGTGCCTTAAGTTTTGTTTCTGTTAAGTTTCGTTTCTGTGATACTCTGCTTGAATAAAGAGAAGCCATTAGTATCCTTTGTTCAGCCAAAGACTGCAGTCGTGTTTTCTCTCTGTCTCTTTTTTCCTTCTTACTCCGTCTAATGAAGCTGGACTTCATCAGACCTTTTAACTCTCTCTCTCAAAAGATCTGGGGCTATAAACTGCTGCTTCATGAGACTGATTGAAGAGATCTTTACATGAATCAGATTCCTACAAGTGGCGCTCCGTGGGAGGCTGGCTTTGAACTACAATGAGAGCCTTCTTTGAAATCTGCTTCAGCAATTAGCACCTAATTATCACCTCATCGACCGGGACAAGGTCTCACTCACTCGCGACCAGAGGAAAGGTCATTCGAGCGCTCGAAATTCATCCAATTCTACATTGGGTCCCAAAGGGTGAGTGAAAAACAATTTAATTATGGGATGTGTGCTGGCGTCGCAAATGCAGGAACTTTGTAAAGATATCTCAGATCTTTTGCATATGAATGGACGAACGGCTGATGAGAAGGAAATACAAAAGCTAGTCAAAGCTATAGAAAAAATCTGTCCTTGGTTTAAATATGAATGTTTGGACTTAAAACAGTGGAATCAAATTGGAAATGCATTGCAAAAGCATGAAAGACTTTCTGTTTCAGTGCTATTTACGTGGGAGGAAGTTAGAAACTGCCTTCAAAGACTTACTCCAAGAAATATGTTATTCTCTCAGAGGCTTGATGGCCCCCTCCCACAGCTTTTGCCTCCAGCCAAGGGAGGGAGTCCAACTGCCCCTCCATCATATGAGAAACAACAGCCCCCTGATGAGGATGGGGGTGGAAAAGAAGATGGGACATTATATCCTGCCTTGCAGCAATCAAGCACTTTTTAGCCCTACAAAAGACCTGTTCTCTGCTGCTTTACCTGCAGCTGTGCTGGATGTGGAATCTCCTGAGATATATCTAGTGAACAGAGAGGCTCTGGCAAATGGGAATGCTGCAATACTGTCTGCCGAGTCTAAAAAACAACTAGTGCCAGCTGATGGGGAACAAATGGTGGGGACCTCATCACTGATTGAAGCTATTAATGCATGCAAAGTGGCAAGAAGCAAGGAGTGTGATTCAAAGAGCAGCATAGGAGATCTCAGTCCGCCCGTGAAGCAACCCTCATCACAAAAGCAGGAGAAGCTGAGTAGTAAACTTGATACCTCACGTTTGGGCAGGAAGATCCTACAGAAGTGGAAGGATGGCCCAGAGGAGGAATGCACAAAACCCAAGACCAGAAAGGGGTGCAAGTACAAACTAACAGATGCAGTTTGTCATAGAATTGAGATTCAGATGCTGCAAATGAAAGAAATCCAGAGGAATAGGGGAGTGAATCCTGCCTGTATGGACAGCAGGCTGTTGCAAAAATATAAGGAGGGAGAAGACATACAGTTTTTGGCTGATTTTGAACTGCCCAACCCTCAAACAAAGAGATCCAGAGTGAGCTGTTCCAAGTTTCAAGCATCAGGATTGCAGGGAAAGCAACTTGGAATTCCCTGTGATTTTCTTCTGTGTGAAATTGCTTGCAAATTCTGGAGAAGTTCTTTGTGCCTGCCTTAATACAGATGGGTGTGACTGGAGCAAGAAGGAATGTGTGTTTGCCTGAAAAGCTGAAAAGGGGGGTTGTGTGGGATTGTCTTGTGAAGTCAGTGAGACTTAATTTATGGCTTAATTTCAACCTTTGCCATGCCAAGAACTGTGCTGGAGAGAAGAGAGTGTTTAAGAAGAAAGCTTCAATCAACGTTTGGACTTTTAATTTGGACATTTTAATTGGACTAAAAAGAAAAAAAGTTTGTGTGGACTGTAAGGAAGAATTGGCTTTGTTTGCATTTTAAAACCTGAAAACCTTTTTTAAGCAAAAAATTGTCTACCTGCTCATGCTAAGAGTGTGAAATGCTCTAATGATATTTGTACTGTATTGATTTACCATTCTATGCTGGTTTTAAGTTGTTAATGCCTTACTCATGTAAGGAAGAAGAGAAATGTTCATGTTTTGTTCATGCTTAAATGTTTGCTTATTCTCTTGCAGGGGAAAGACCTGTCTTTGCTTATGTTATATTTTGTCTTATGAAACTGCATATCTCAAGGTACCTCCAGAAGTACATGGAAGAGTTTTCAGTACCCTACACATGTAAATGGGTTTGTGACATTGCATTTGTGTTATACATCAGGCATGTTTCACGTTTAGTTATATGGTACTAGTAATAACAGGGCATGCTCCTGTTTCTTAGGGGAGTGTCTTCCTAAGCCATTGGTCGTTAATTGGCAACAAGGGGAACCTGAGTGGAAGGATTCCTGCTGGAGCGATCCGCCCATGGAGAGAGAAGAAGGTTACTCAGCTCCAGGATGGTGGTTCACCAGTAAACTAAATGTGCTGACATTTGTTCTTTTCTTTCTTACTGTGCTTCCAGCTGTAAGAACAATACTTCATGGAGGCAACCCCAACTTTTGGATTTGTCATGCTAACTATATGTTTGAAGTGCATGGTAAGAATGCAACGTTATACTATGAGCATCCACTGGCAGTGTCTCAAATGGCCTTTCTTCCGGCATTGTTCAATATGCCTGAGTTGGTTATTGGACATTTGCAACATGTTGATAGGTCTACACTCTTCTCTAATCCTCCAGAACAATTTAACAACACCCGCTGGCGAAGCATGACATTCAAGAAATACACTAAAGGACTTTGTTTCTGCTGTCATAGTTCTGGAGTCTGGAATAGTAAATGGAAGTACTGGACTCAAGCAAAACGGGTTTTGCGGAATGTAGGCAATTATACGGGTTGTGATGATTATTTTTGGTTATGGGGTAGTTATAACAGTTCTTATAAGCTTAATTATACCTTGTTTAACACTACTATTGAAGATATATATGATGTGTTTCCTATGTTTACTCCTGATTATTCTGCTATAGATACTGGTTCAATTTGCAATGGATGGCAAATTAAGGATCCCAACATGTGGTTCTTTTTTAATGGAGTTGCCACGAATTTCCATCCAGGACAATATCAGTGTGCAGCATTGGGTTATTTTACCTTACCCGTACAAGTGCAAATGCCGCTTCAGGCAGATGCATGGAGCCGGAGAGCTGCTGCCGGCCCGATGGGTTCTGGTTGCAATGATGAAGTGATAATCGATGTTCAACTTTCTGATGGTAGCTCCTGGGGAAGAGCTATAGGGGGTGCTATCACTGGAGCACTCACATTGGGATCATACCCAGGTGTCATTTCCCAGGAGAATAGAAGGTCCATTTTGGGACTCACCTGTAGGCTGGAGAAATCAATCAATGCCACAGGGAGGGTCATACGGGATCTTCAAATGGAAATCACTGAGCTTCATCAAGACCAAATGCAGGACAGGCTGGCCATAGATTACCTGTTAGCAAAATCCGGAGGATTTTGTAAACTGGTCGGGAACCAGGGATGTCGGGTAAAATTCCAGGATCTGAATAATACTATTGAGAAAGAACTTCAGAATTTACAGGAGAGCATTACTAACAATGTGCGCAGTGATGTTAATCTCTTTGATTGGGTGAATTCTTGGTTGCCTGATTTATCTGTCCTTAGACAAGTTTTCTTTTATGGGTTCATTATTATTATCTGCCTTATACCTTTGTGTTTTTGCATTTATTGTATTCCTAATCTTATTTCTATGTGTAACGCATGTCCACTGTGTAGAAGGGAGACATCGAGTTTTGCACAACGGCAATTGTACTCAATGAGGTATCATCCTCCGGAACAAAGTACCAGGAGTCAGGAGGGGTACGATGTCCAGGAGGACAGTGATGATGTATATGGAGGAGTAGTTATGGAGTATGATGACATGCAGGGGTATGATTAGCCATCCCTCTCTCAAATTTAAAAAATGAAAAAGGAGGACATGTGGGAAGGCATCTGGTTTCTGTCTTGCCTGTCTTCCTAAACATATTGTAAACAAAAGCCTCTTTGCTTACTGAGAGACAACGCTTGATTGTGGGCATGCGTAGAATAGTGAAAAAAGTATTCTCCTTATTTGGGTTCTGACTTTCTGATTGGCTCTGTGCCTTAAGTTTTGTTTCTGTTAAGTTTCGTTTCTGTGATACTCTGCTTGAATAAAGAGAAGCCATTAGTATCCTTTGTTCAGCCAAAGACTGCAGTCGTGTTTTCTCTCTGTCTCTTTTTTCCTTCTTACTCCGTCTAATGAAGCTGGACTTCATCAGACCTTTTAACTCTCTCTCTCAAAAGATCTGGGGCTATAAACTGCTGCTTCATGAGACTGATTGAAGAGATCTTTACATGAATCAGATTCCTACACCCATAGGTATCCAGCAGGCGTGCAGTTGATTGGCCAACCCAAGGACAAGGTACAGGGAAACTGGAGCTGGCCAGTCAAGGCGAACCATGAACAGGGTGATGCTATGATCTATGCAGCCTGCATCACCTTGATATTTTAACGGATATACGTCAGATGCTGGAGTCAACAGGTAGCATCCTGACTTGGGTCAACAATTTGTTTCATCGGTAAACAAATTGCTACATTTGGATACAAAGTAGCCAAATAGGATTGGCAATTTAGGTAGATTCCTTACCAGTGCTATTGCGGCCCATTTGCCTTAACAATGTTAAGGAAAGTTTAAAGTTATAAGTTAAAATGAAGTCATAATCAATAAAGTGGCCCAAAATTTTAAATCCATTTCTGGTGTCTGTGTCTTTATTGGGGAAGTGGGCCATCAATGGTAGATTTGTATCCAATAACAACAACAATAATAACTCTAACTGCAATTTACTACACTTATCATGAGTCCTTGGATTACCATAGACAAGATAGCAGAGATTAATGTGACATTCAAATTTTAAAATACATTTTAAAATGCTTGCCTTGAGAAGCCAGGTTGCCATTGCATTGACTTTCCTTTTCAGGAAACTTTTAAGCATAACATTGTCAGGGAAACTATATATATTCAACTAGAGATTTGTAAATGTTTTTTTTAATGTTTTAATATTTTTAATCTTGGTTTCAATGTTGATATATGTTTAATAGTTTCTATGATGTTTTAAAATTGTCAACAACAACAACAATGATAATAATAATAATTTCACATCAGAAATTATTCTGGTTTGAAAGGATTTTTGTGGAAGAAACTCCTCTCAGAGAATGCTCAAATGAGGCTCCTTTCATGTCCCAAAGAGCTAGGACAGAGACAGACACTCAATCTGTCATGCAGTACCCAGATTTCAAACTGCCGACTTGCCAACCTTCCAGCTAACAAGACAAACGTCTTAACCAATGAGCCACTGCAGCCCCTAACTGCTAATAATAGAATGGCTGTAATTATTGTGAGCTGCTTTGGATTCTCTACAAGGAGAATTATAAATAAAATATAAATAAATAAAATATAAATAAATAAAATATAAATAAATAAATGAGAATAAACATTGCCAATGCCAGTTTTGAGAGGGTTTTTAATTAAATTCTCAGATTGAATTTACCAGAATCCACATTTACCTGCTTCTGCTGTTCTCTGTGATGTCCAACTTGAAAATGTGCTCCCAGCCATATTGACTGATAAAACACGAAAGTAATACACTGTGAATGGCTCCAAATCAGTGATGCTGGTGTTAATCAGAGGTGCCGTCAAAGCATTTTCATTGGCAGATTCTAGCACTGGATGAGGAGTGAACCAGCCAGTAGTCTGGAAAGCACGTCTCTCCGGTAAAATATGACTTTCATCTGATTGTGGATGACCTTTCATATACAGTTCATACCTAATAATTATGCCTAAAAATTAAAAGTAATTATTTTATCAAGGGAAAATATTGATTAGAAAAGATTAAAAGTAGATACTATTATTCAGATGGTATTCTACACTGTTTTGTATAGAGCAGCCAAAGTCCTGATATAGTGATACCTCATACAATGCCCAAACTTGGTTCCACAAGTTTGGACTTTATACAGATTTGGACTTTGTATGAGGCATGCAAAATCCTAGCTGAGATGCCTCATACAACATCCAAATCCTTGCCGCGATGCCTCATACAACGTCGTTTCCATAGAGATACATTGTACTGTAACAGCACAGACTTCAGGGCAAAGTCAAGGAGACAGACAGGAAACTGACAGAACTTTAAGAAATCATTGTCTAAAGGTTAAAAACATTACAAAAACATGTCAAACAACCCTGATTGTCCAAGAACCTGAAGAATGCTGCAAAAATCCCAGGAATGCTTCTAAAAATTCTGACAAAAAAATCCAAAAAAATCCAAAGCCGTGCTCAAAACCACTCCTAAACACTCTTTGCCTCGTGCAAAACCCACAAGAGCAATGCACGCATGTGTCCTGCCTTTTATACTGCACAGGCACAATGCAACCTGGGAAAACCCCAATGCCTCATACAAAGTCGCACAACTTTGTATGAGGCAACTGTTTTCAAGGAATTAGGCGATGTTGTATGAATCCGATGTTGTATGAAGCGGACTTTGTATGAGGTATTACTGTACGTACAACATACTAATTTTAGGAAAATGGCATGGCCTGCAGTGGTAGATTGCCACTAAGTAGATCCCTAGATCATCCCAGATCATTATGAAGCTCCCTAATTCATATGCAATAAGACTAAGTTTGAACAATGAGGAATTGAAGCAGAGACACTTCAATCAGAGAAATCTGATAATAATAATATACCAGTTATACTGGTATAACTTCCCCATGAGAACTATAGCCAGTACAGTATTTAGTATACTACAGTACTTTTATATTATGCTAAGCATGCAATGTACCCTGAGAAATTAGTCCTGGTAGTGTTAAACTGCTGAACTGCAGCCAAAACATTGTTGATTTGATCCTTATGGGATTCTAGATTGACTCAATCATCTATCCTTCCAAGGACAGTAAAATGAGTACCCAGCATGTTGGGGTCAAAATGCTAATTACCTGTAAAACCACCCAGAGAGTGCACTAGGTGCTATGGGCTGGTATAGAAGTGTAATTGCTAATTGCTACTATAATAATAATAATAATAATAATAATAATAATAATAATAATAATAATAATAATAATAATAATAATAATAATAATAATAATAATAATAATAATAATAATAATAATAATAATAATAATAATAATAGTGTATGTCAATTATACCACCATTTAAACACTGTAATCACAGCTGGTAACAAATAATAAAGTGTGTAATTCAACAACTCTGCAGGCAACATTGCAACAGCCAAAGACACATTTGAGCTCCCTTTTTAATTCCACATGTGACCACTGACCATGCACACAGGAAGACATTGGAAGACATTAGTTCATGGAAACAACTCATGTTACTCCTACTCAAGAGCAGCAACTAAGGGATGAATAGGCATGAGGATTTTGGACTTTGCACTGCAGGGCGGAATGAGCTGGTCTTTGTCCCAGCTCCTGCCAACCTAGCAGTTCAAAAGCAAGAAATTGCAAGTAGATAAATAGGGACCACTTTGGTGGGAAGGTATCAGCGGTCCATGCCTGCCCACATAACCATGGAAACAAAAACCCATCAAGCACTGCTCCGGAAAATATGGGAACTGCTCCGACCCAGGTGCGCATGCACAGCAAAAACTCCTTTGTGCGTGCACAGAACCCCTTTGTGCATGCGCAGAACACGTTTGTGCATGTGCAGATGGGTTCTGCATGTGTGCATGCTTGTGTGCAGTAACCCCTTTCCCCACCATTCTAAATATGGGATGGCACCAGGAAAGTGGAGGAACACATGCCAAAATACAGGATTTCCCGGCCAATCTGGGATACTTGACAGATATGACGGAAACGTCTGCAGAAGCAGACAACGCTGGCTCTTCGGCTTTGAAACAGAAATGAGCACTGAACCCTAGAGTCAGATATGACTGGCTTTTGAGCAAGGGAAACCTTTACCTTTACACAAAAATCTGCAGGAATCCTACTAGCCAGACTTATGGGGGATTTTAATCAAGCAATTAAAGTTCTAGCATATGCTTTTCATGTTCTTCCTGCTAATGAATTCCAGCAGCTATGTCACCCTGTGGAAAAGACAGAAGAAATGGTAACCTCTGTGTGAGTTACAAGGTACTAAGGGTATGGTAGTTCTTGTTCATTAGGCTGAATGCCTTTCAAAAAAAGGCTACTGCTAATCTCTTGTAGCACCCATGGAGCTTGCCACCCATTTACACTGTATTTTCCATAGGATTAAGATTACTGTCAGAGTCTTGCTGGGGAGATTCCTGCAAAAATTTTTGGGCTGCAGTCCACAAATTCTAGTGCTGAACCACAGGGAAAAACAGAAGAATTGGTTGCCTATGTAGATACTAAAAGTCACAGCTTGCTAAATAAATGTTATCAAGAATCCTACTGTCAATGTACACTTGCATAAGGGAAATCACTTAACACTTAGTGGCAAATTGCCACTTATTAACAAGGTGCTGGTTGTGTTCCTGAGCACATGCCCTGAGTAACTCCACCAGCATGTTGTTAATGAAATGCAACTGACTGCCAAAATTTAAGCAACTTCTCTTTCACAAGCATAAATCAACAATAGGACTCTGGCCAACATATATTTACCTTCTGTCATAAGGTGTGCTGAAGGCCAAGAAATGGAATAGGAATGATGAAAAAAAGACTATAATGAACCCTATGCTGTTCTTCTGGATACTAGCTGTGGAATTCTGAGAGTCATCCTCATAAAAAGTAGATTTTCTAAGTTCCAATCTCCTTCTACATATGGAGTGGTGCTGGTAGACAATACATAGTGGCAGGTAATGATTGCAACAACAAAGGAACACAAGACAGTTGTCATAAAACATTTCCATTTGATGTAAGAATATGCTTGCAACATACTGAAACCAAAGATGTCAAAACCTACCATTTGCTTTTTTCGGAGGGGCCCATTTTACAGCTAATTCTGTAGAGCTGACACAATGTATGACTGGCGGTTCCTGTTCCTCAGGTGGAGCTTGTGCAGTGACTACTGCCACCTTTTGGCTCCGCAAGCAACCCCCACTAGTACATGCTTGAACATCAAAACTATATTTTGTAAAAGGAACCAGATTCCAAACAATTGTTG
Organism: Bradypodion ventrale; assembly: GCA_035047345.1. Taxonomy (NCBI): domain Eukaryota; kingdom Metazoa; phylum Chordata; class Lepidosauria; order Squamata; family Chamaeleonidae; genus Bradypodion; species Bradypodion ventrale. The sequence continues at coordinate 42,481,895 of JAWDJE010000001.1, forward strand.
ATGTTTCTAAGCCTTCATACTGGCCACATGGTTTAAGATCAAGGGAAGATGTGCATGTCAGAATATATTTCTCTATAGGACCCGAGTGATTTGATAGAGATGTCCAGTTGAATGAAACTGAGCGAGGACCAACAGGATGGTTTGGGTTTAAATCCAAGTTTCCTACAGGCATCCCAGGCTGGGTTCTGTATGTCAAGGCAGCACTTCTTGTCGATCCATGGGCATTGCTGGTCTCAAGTAGGTATGAATAAAAAGCATAGGGAAGCAAATTGCTGTCAGTGAAGACCTGGGCACCTGGAAGAGACACGCAAGTCCATTCAATTTGTTTATTTATAGACCACTTTTCAAGATATGGTGCTTACAAAGTGACCCCACCCCCAAGAAAGAAGAAAATGTATAAAAGCTTCAAATAAAAACCCAATACAGTATAACCAGTTGGCATGACAAAACACAGACAAATTAATATAGGAAACAGGAGCAAGGCAATACCCGTATTGGATCACTAAAAATAGTTCAAACATTGCAGAAGCTTTAGTGATTGAACATAGCTTCTTCAGGCATGCACTGATTTCTTGTAGAGAATGCACAGAAATTATCAAAGATGTGGCACCAGGTGAGTTGGAAAAAAAGCAGACTGGATCTGATATCATCCCTCATTCCACAAACACAGGAAATAAGGTGTCTACATTAGGGATTCTCAACCACAGGCCAGATGTGGCCCGTGGCACCATTTCATGTGGCCCCACACTACCTTGACCACACCAGGAAGTGCCATGTGGTGGAGGAAGGACAAAATGGCCATCCAGCCCCTGAAGCTATCTGAGGGAGCGTGACCCGGGCCCCGGCATACAAAGGTTGAGAACTCCTGGTCTACATATTGCCCTCCTTGCAGATAGGCTTCTTTTGAAACTGCAAGTTCCTTTCCTTTCTTTTCCTTTTTGGCCAAAGAAAGGCATAATACAAAGACCCAGAGCCATCCTTCAAGGTATTGGGGTTAAAATTTGGTTTGTTCGCTAGGTGCGCCAATTGTAGCTAAATCAAAGTCATAGGACTATTACCAAAGTGTTTGGAAGTAGTCCATGCCTTCAGTTTGCAGTTCTGCTGGGCTGATGTTAAAAGTCTATGTAGAGTTCTTAACATAAATACACTGTAAATCTAATAAATAAAATGCTAAAACCTGTAGCCTATTAAGGTTCTACTGAGGTTGAAAGTCTGATTTTTTAAACTCCATTGTAATGCAGGGTTGCAGAAGTTGCATGACTTCTGCAAGTATTCTTCATAGAGACCACACTCCCACAAGAGTAACCCTTGTCTAAGCAATAAGATCTTTCAGTACAATAATGGAGAAATTTTCTGCTCACCAGAAGTATTATTTTATTTATTTATTTATTACATTTATACCGCACCCATCTAGGAGATTTTCCTACTCTGGGTGGCTACATAAAATAGGATACTATATTAAAACTTTTTATTTTAAAAGTTACAGATATAAAATAGGGAGTCAATTCTAGAAAATGACATTCTAAAACCTGTCAGAATGCATGTAGTATTGTGTGAACATTGGAGGGGAAAGAGTTCTAGGACTTGAAGTTCAGTATTTGGTGGGGGGAGTTGCATATTGATTGACAAAAACCCTGAGTAGCTAGTCTTAGACTTCCCATTTCTTTTACAATTCCAAAGTGTCTGCATAAATAATCATGAATAATATATTTTATATTAGAATACTTAATATGTAGATGTTTTGGATGTTACCGATGAAGTCCACAGAAGCGGAATTAAAATGATGCCAAACAATTATAAATAATTTTTGTAATGGAGGTAACAGATCAAGAATAAATAAAACACTGTGGTAAGTAGCTCAGAAAAGGAGATTTAAGAATTCTGAATTAAAAAGATTATTATATAGCCAACCAGATGCTTCTTTTATAAAAACAAATGATTTCATTTCAGTAGATATTGAATCAACTGAATCTTTACCTATAAAGAGGGGCGTTAACCATTGGACTCCGGTATACATGCCCGCATATGACTATCGTATCCTGTACCGAGACGCCTGCACTCACCCGAACCCGGACCGCAGAGCACCGCAAGGTTGCCAAAGCTGGCAGTGGGGCAACAGCCCCATGAATGGGAACAAAGGGAAACAACTTCAATTCCCAACATCCTCTGTGCCACGCCGCACCTCAGCCAATCAGGCTGAGAGGCGCGAGCAAAAAGAACATTGGGAAACGCAGCGCATCCAATTGAAATTGAACCGTAGAAAAAAAAACCACCACACGAATGCAAACAAAACAAACAAAACTCCAAGTCCCAGGGTCCTACGCACCGTGAGCACTTCAGCCAATCAGGCTGAAGGGCGCAAGTGCGCAGAACACTGAAAACACGCCGGCCTCCCACATTGGGAGCGAAAGTCCACCACAGGCAGACGCAGCGCCTCACGGCCTCGCAAACAAACACACAAACAACCACGGCAAGACCACCACTGGCCTTCTTTCCGAGAGCAACGGGGAGAAGAGAGACTCCCTCTTCTCGCCGCTACCCCGCCGAAGACACAGTGAGACCACCGCCGGCCTCAAGGTAAGTTGAGCCAGATGGGGAAAAAACCAGCAGCAGGCAGCAGTTCATCAGGGGAAGAACACTCCCTGGCGAATGACTGGCTGCTGCCTTTGTACTACCGACGGATGACTGGCTGCTGCCTGCCGATCTCCAGTTAGGTAAGCCAGGAGAAAAAGGAGACAGAGAGGAGAGAACCATTGTCAGGCAGATAGCTCTCCTCTGCCTCCTTTTCACCTGACCTACCTAACGAACCTTACCGGGGGAAGAGCGAGCTGACTGCCGGCTCCACCTTTCCCCCATTGCTGCCTCGAAACCAAATTTTGAACCAGCAATGGGGAGAAGAGGAACCAACAGACAGGCCGTTCTTCAAGCAAAAAAAACAGAACAACAACAAAACAAAACATTTACCTAAAACGCCAACCACCAAAATTAAAAAAAAACACAAATAAATAAATAAACACATTAACCAACAAAACAATTAACAACAAAATCCACAAACAAAAAAACACAAAATACCATGAAAGCACAGAAAAAACACCTAACTACAACACAAAAATACCTAACTCAAACAAGAAAAATACCACAAATTAAACAAATAAACACAAAAGAAATCAGAAACATAAAAAACAACCAGAAATAAACAAAACAATTAAACACATCTAAAACCCAAAAAACCACAAAAGAAGAAACAGAAACACCTACCAGCCCAACACCAAAAAAAAAACAGAGAACTCACCAGCACGTCCTCCCTCCACGACTCCGGAACAGAAATGAAGAAACAAAGACTACTTACCGGTAGAAGCCCCACCAAGAGGCCAGAAGAGAAAAAGAAGTCAAACAAAAAAATAATCCAACACTATTACTAATAGCCCCACCTGCAGGCCGGAAGATTAAAAACAAGTCAAAAAAATACAAAGCAGCCCTCTTGCTAACAGCCCCACCTAGAGGCCACAAGAGTAAAAACAAGTCAGAAAAATAATAAATAAATCAAAATCACAAATAAATCTAACAAAATAGATCAAAAAAAGTCACAAAACACAAATGCAAAACACCCCCACCCAAACCACCCTTAACCAAAAAACAAAGAAACCCCCACACAAATAAAAACTGCCCGGCTGGCCGGGCACAAATATGCTAGTGATATATAAAGACTGGTTCTTTAAACAGGAAGGTAGGGATTGCGGTGTCTCAGTAGTTAAGAAGCTCGCTTTCTTAGCTGGAAGGTTAGCGAGTCACCAGTTTGAGACCTGGGTACTGCATGACAGACTGACCACCTGTCACTGTCCCAGCTCTGCCTCATTTGGGCATTCCCTGAGCGGAGTTTCTTCCGTAAAAATCCTTTCAACCCAGAATAATTTCTGACATGAAATTATTATAACAGGAAGGTAGGAAAACAATAAAAAATATAGAAAACCCCTTTTGTAGAAGTACACTTCAAATTTGTTATAAAAACAAAAAATATTTAGCCCAGGAATATCACCACTGACTCACATAACAGATTTAGAGAAATTTCCAGACAATCCTTAAAAAGGATTAATAAAAAAATTATAAAGTGTTAGGGTAAATGGATTGAATGATTTGTTATGCAAAATGTTAATTAGGGATCATATAAAAATATTTGAGACAGTTAAAGTATCTTGAATTAATACAGAGTATTACAATTAACTAAATATTAGTTAAAACAACATAATAGTTGTAGGCAACATTTGCTGGATCATGGAGAAAACAAGGGAGTGCCAGAAAAACATCTACTTCTGTTTCAAAGACTACGTCAAAGCCTTTTGTTGTGGCAAGCCCTTAAAGAGATGGGAGTACCAGATCACCTCACCTGTCTTCTGAGAAACCCGTATGTGGGTCAAGAAGTGACAGTTAAGACCAGATATGGAACAACTGATTGATTTAGAATAGGAAAAGGAGTACGACAGGGCTGTATAATATATTGTTGCCATGCTTATTTAACTTATATGCAGAGTACATCATGTGTAATGCAGGGCTGGATGAAGCGCAAGCTGGAATTAAGATTCTCCTTCTTCAGGTGCTGCATCCATTTGGGATATTGGCTGTCATCATGGTGATAGTCTTCCTGTTCTTAACTCCTCGGAACAGTTCTTCCAAGGACATTCCACACCAGTCTCTCGGCTTCTTCAACCATGAAGTCCATCTATGTCCAGGGCCTCTCTTCCCAGGGATCTTTCCTTGTAGAGTGAGTTGGAGTGGCACAATGGTGGCACAGTGGTTAAACTACTGTACTGCAACCAAAAGGTTGTGAGGTCGATCCTGACCAGGGCTCAAGGTTGACTCAGCCTTCCATCCTTCCGAGGTCTGTAAAATGCTAATTAACTTGTGAACTGCCCAGAGAGTACACTAAGCACTATGGAGCAGGATATAAGTGTGATTGCTCTGCTTTGCTTATTCTATATTTCATGCCATTCCTTCTGAAATGCCCAAGATATTGGAGCTTTCTTTGCTTAATGGTCATAAACAGTTCTTGTTCTTTATCCATCTGGTGCAACACTTCTACATTAGTCACATGGTCAACCCATGATATCCTTAGCAGCTGCTTGTAGATCCACATTTCAAAAGCTCCAATTTTATTTTCAGATGCTTTAGTCAATGTCTAAGCTTCAACTCCATATAGCAACACTAAGAATACATAACAGCTCACTATTTGGTTCTTTGTAGTGAGAGTTAGATCTCTACTGCATAACAAATGTTGCCGATCTTGCTTCTTCTATTCATATTTTAATCTCTACCTCAGGATCCCAATTTTCATTTAATAGTCTCCCCAAATAGACAATTTTATTCACTCTTTCAGTTTCTTGTGTTGATGAGCGTGAAAGCTGGCTTGAACCTCAAATTCAAAAGAAAAACAAGTTCATGACATCCAGCCCCATCGCTCCCTGGAAAATAAACCTAAGCAGCATAATAAACAGTAGAGACATCAATCTGCCAACAAAAGTCCACATAGTTAAAGTGATGGGCTTCCCAGAAGTAATGTATGGTTGTGAGGCTGGACAATAAGGAAGGGTGAGCACAGAATAATAGATGCCTTAAAAATGTTGTACTGGAGAAGACTTTTGAGAGCTCCCTGGATTGAAAGGAGATCAAATCTGTCGATCCCAAAGGAAATCAACTCTGAATGCTCCTTGGAAGGACAAATACTGAAGCTGAAGCTCAAGTACTTTGGCCACCAAATGAAAAGAGAGGACTCACTGGAGTAGACAATGATGCTAGGAAAGATCAAAAGCAAAAGAAGAATGGGGCAGCACAGGATGAGATGGTTAGACAGTATAATTGATGCAGTGGGCCTAGATCTTGGCAGACTCTGTAGGATGGTGGATGACAGAAGAGCCTGGTGTGCTGTGGTCCATGGGGTTGCAGGTGTATGAAGATGAACAACAAGTTTTAAGCACAAGTTGGGAAATGGATTTAGGAGGTAATATTAAAGATGAGGAATAGGTTAGGATATAGAAAAATTTATGAGAAACTAGCAGGGGTTCCCGACTTCACCCGGGTGGTCCCAACCCAGCTAGCTGAGTGCCAGTGTTGTCCGGGAAACCCACTGGCCAGGGGTGGCCTCTGATGTGAGCTCGGCGATAACATCACAATGCCCCCGGTTGGCCTAGCACTGGGGCAGACACAAACCCTCCTGTCGACTATACCCCCCTTTGCAGATCAATTTAGGGGGCAAACCCCCCACCCCAGGGTTCAGGACCCTGACAGTGACCTGCTCATGTGTGCAAGGTACGTGTGTGCTGAATCTCATGGCGTTTGGTCAAGGGGTGCAGCAGCCCATTCCAGACACCAAACCCACACCTTTGCTTTATAGGTATAGATATATCTGTTAAAGAAAATTGTTTCAAAACAATATGCAGTTGTCATGAAAAAACAATGGAGAATCAAACTTCCAGCCTCTGGCTCTGCAACCAAATTCTGGAACCATTGAGCTATGCAACCAACAACAATAAAGAAATGTTTCTGTTCACATAGGGAAGAGAAAAATTATTTAATCTAGGGATCCATTATGGTGCAGAAAAGCTCAATTGAATCAAACTGAAGTTTCACAAAGTTTGAAAAGTTACTTTTAGAAATGAATATAATGACACATTGATAATATCTCTGCCTAAAAATATACTCTAGGTCAGTGTTTCCTAAACTTTGGTGTTTTGACTTCAATTCCCAGAAGCCTAAGTCAATTCCTCAAAACACTGATAAGTCAATACATTGACTTAGGCTTCTGGGAATTGAAGTCCACCAGTGTTCTATGGAACATAGTTTGGGAAACACTGCTCCAGGTCAGGGTTTCTCAAATCTAGCTCTCTAGGTGCACACCTGCTGATCAGGGCCTCTGGGAATTGAAGTCCAAGAACATCTGGAGAGCCAAGTTTGAAGAACCCTGCTCTAGGTTAAAGTTTACTTTCCAGATCCTGGCAGTTCATCTAATCTCAACTCCTGTTTTCCAAACCACCAATCAAAGGCTTCTAGAAAGGCCAAAAGCAAGCACAAGTTTATGGAAATAGAGGCTAGGGATACATTGGAGATGGACTGGACCTTAGGGCCACTATCCCCCATGTCTCTGAGTCCAAAAACCCTGCTCATTTACTCCATCAAACAGCAGATAGTGGAAAAATGGCAAACAGGCCAATCTTCAGACTCTGGATTGCCAAGGGCACACTCAATCCTGCGAGTATTGACATGGTTCACTGCAGCATACTGTTATTTTTCCTATTTTGATTTATTCTTTACATTATCTTTTCTTTACATAATCAGGAGACTGGTGGCAGAATTTTTGGGCATTAAAGGCTCCCAGCACTCAGAGCTCCCAAAGCTAAAGGCTTCACCAGTCCAAAAGGACCCCATAAGGAGCCCTTAGGAACAGGCAACTTCTAATCTATACCTATAAAAGAGGGTTGGGCCGTGCGTGTGCAGAATGCGTGTCCACACCCGTCCAGCCTATCCTGTAATGAGCTGGCCACACTTACCTTGCCAAACTGGGACCATCCCCACGAGGATCCGGGGACCAAGAGTGGGGCCTAAGCCCCACAAAATGGGGAAAAGAACAGGAACTACAACTCCCATGATGCCATGGGAGAAAAACAGCAGTTTAACAGCCAGGCCTGGAAACAGAATGTTGGAGAAAGCTGATTTGCATGTTGGACTGTGATTGGTTGGGAGAAAATCTAGCCAGGCCAGGAAACAAATTGTTGGAGAGAGCTAATTTGCATGTTGAACTACAATTGGATGAACTTGAGAGTGAATGACTGATGGGGCAAGGTCCTGATGCAGATGAAACAAACCCATTCCATTTAAGCCTCTACAATCCTGGACTGATACACTTTCAATGTACATCAATGCTGTGAGAGACAGAGAGACAGGGAGTGTGTTTCTCTCTCTCTCTCTCTCTCTCTCTCTCTCTCTGTGTGTGTGTGTGTGTGTGTGTGTGTGTGTGTGTGTGTGTGTGTGTGTGTGTGCGTGTCTGAATGAGGGGGGAGGGGGAGGGGGAGAGAGAGAGACTCTGTGTGTTGGGGTGTATCAAGGTCCAAAAAACCTAAACATACAATTAGCTCTCATCCTTCCTTCCCTACCTCCAGCCGTTCTTCTCCCCTTCCTTCTTTCTTTCCCTCCCTCATTCTTACTCTCCCATCTTCCTTTCCTCAGAAATTTCCCCCTCAATGCCTACCATCCATCCCTCATCATCATGCCGAGGTGAGTCTGCCCAAGTTCCTTTACTGAGAGCCAGGGGGCATTACAAATGGTGGGGGGGAGCCAAAAAGGAAAAAAAACCTCCCCAAGCCACCCCCACCCCACGGGTTGAGCACCCCCCAAAAAAAAACTTACCGTATTTTTCGCCGTATAAGACGCACTTTTTCTTCCCCAAAACTGGGGGGGAAGTTGGTGTGTCTTATACGGCAAATATACAGCAGCCGCGCTCTCCCCGCCCCCACCATCGGCGGGGAGATAAAGGGAGCCTTCCGTGGCCCGGGAGGCTCCGAAGACGCTGCCGCAGCCGCGCTCTCCCCGCCCCCACCATCGGCGGGGAGATAAAGGGAGCCTTCCGTGGCCCGGGAGGCTCCGAAGACGCCGCCGCAGCCGCGCTCTCCCCGCCCCCACCATCGGTGGGGAGATAAAGGGAGCCTTCCGTGGCCCGGGAGGCTCCGAAGATGCCGCCGCAGCCGCGCTCTCCCCGCCCCCACCATCGGCGGGGAGATAAAGGGAGCCTTCCGTGGCCCGGGAGGCTCCGAAGACGCAGCCGCGCTCTCCCCGCCCCCACCATCGGCGGGGAGATAAAGGGAGCCTTCCGTGGCCCGGGAGGCTCCGAAGACGCCGCCGCAGCCGCGCTCTCCCCGCCCCCACCATCGGCGGGGAGATAAAGGGAGCCTTCCGTGGCCCGGGAGGCTCCGAAGACGCCGCCGCAGCCGCGCTCTCCCCGCCCCCACCATCGGCGGGGAGATAAAGGGAGCCTTCCGTGGCCCGGGAGGCTCCGAAGACGCCGCCGCAGCCGCGCTCTCCCCGCCCCCACCATCGGCGGGGAGATAAAGGGAGCCTTCCGTGGCCCGGGAGGCTCCGAAGACGCCGCCGCAGCCGCGCTCTCCCCGCCCCCACCATCGGCGGGGAGATAAAGGGAGCCTTCCGTGGCCTGGGAGGCTCCGAAGACGCCGCTGCTGCGAAGCATCGTGCCCTCCCGGCCCTTTGTTCCTCTTGGAGGTTGACTAGGGCAGGTAGTTTTTGACTTTGAGTATTTTTGTGGTGGCTTTATTGTACCTGGACATGTGGGGTTTCTGAAAAGATGTGGGTTTTTTTCTTCCCTTTTAGTACAGTATTTGGTTCAGAATCTTTTTTTTCTAGATTTTCCTCCTTTAAAATTGGGTGCGTCTTATATGCCGGAGCGTCTTATACGGCGAAAAATACGGTAAGTAATAGACACATCCCAGTAAGCCTCCATCAACACACTTCTGCAGACGTTTCCGTGGTCATGTGGCAGGCATGACTAGACACAGGAGCCCATGTAATGCTTTTTACCTTCCCAACAACGTGGTGCCTCTTTATCAACTTACAATTCCTTACTTTAGAACAAAAACGTAGATAGGAGCTGGGAGAAGGACAGGAGCTCATTCCGTCCTGCAATACTCAAGAATCAAACTGCTCACCTTCCACATTCCAGTAAGCTTCCATCAACACACAGATCAGTCTGCTTCTGCAGATGTTTCCGTAGTCATGTGGCAGGCATGACTACACACCTGAGCACACGTCAAACCATCTATGACAAAAATAACTCTGCATCTGCATCCCAAATACACACACACGCACACACACACACACGCACACACACACACACACACTAACCAGATAAACCTATCATAAGAAGGGACATATCTTCCCACAATTTTAAAAAAAACCACACACACACACACCCGCAAGGTTGGGCAATCAGGTAGTCAGAGATAAAAGACTGACCTGCACAGGGTTAGACAACAGGATTTCAGCCACTGTATGATTAGATATATGACTTAGATTTCTCTTTTAAGTTTGCATTCTCTCTCCAGAATTGACTTGAACTTTTTAAAAAAAGTTCGCCTGCTGCTCCTTATTCTTCTTTGCTCTTAGCAGAACAAAACTAAACAATCCCTTTACTATTAGTGTTGCAAAGCCATCAGTCAAATAATCAGGTTACGATTTGAGAGTCCTCTTAATTTTCCTTGAAAAGTTCAATGTTCTTACACCAGTCATTTCAAACTCTCCATACTAAGTGCATGCTGTTGCTCTTAGGTATTGTCCCCTGAGTGTATTACAGAGGATAGATACATACTGTGAAATAAGTCATAAACATAAGAATCTGGCAGCATTAACATTTTTTCTTAGAACTCAAATGCCAAATCGCAGATTATTTTCACACCATTAATTATCATGCTTGTCAGAAAATGTCAGAATGGTAATATTTTTGTTTAATAACATTTGTGTCTTCAGCAAATAATAATTTGCTGGACAGGCCTCTATTAGTCTATCATTAGGTATTCAGTATTTAGCAAACGTTTTAAGAGAAGCTGTTCACCTATGCTACTAACCTCTAGAAATGGCATCAGGGTACAGTGCTGGGTTTTGTGGGTTTAAAAAAATCCCAATATACATTTAAATTGCTAAATGTTCTCATTAGAATAGGACAACCAAAATTGATCCTGAACTTCCTATACATAAAACAAGAAGCAGTCTTTAACACACCTTAAAGCAGGGGTGCCCAAACTCTGGCCCGTGGGCCAGATACAGCCCACAACACCAATCATCGGGCCCGCAGCACCCTTGCTGATCCCAGAAGTGGATGGGGGATGTGCCCACCAATGTGCATACACATCCAGAACCACTCCCAGGAGTGGTTGCAGATGCCCCTATGCATGCACAAACACATCCAGACCACTCCTGGAAGTGGATGGGGTTCCCCCCACATAATGTGCAAATGTGCCCATGCCACTTCCAGGAGTGATGCAGACACATTTGTACATGCACAGGGGCATCCGGGACCACTTCTGGGAGTAGCACAGGCACATTTGTGCATTCGCAAACACACCTGCACCACTCCCAGAATTGTTCCCGATATGCATATGCAAACACACACCCTTTCGGGTGCATGGTTAGGCCTGTTCAGTTGTTCCAGAGGTGTGGTCAGGCCCCCGGTGCACCCCTGCCTTAATGGAAAAAAATCCCAAAATATCAGGGTCTGGATGTGATCCTCCCCCACCGTAACAAGGATCATCAGTCTGCTAATTTTTCAAAAGATGTAACCATATTGGTCTATTTTTGCTTATGTAACAAAAGTAAAAATACTGTGGCATCTTTAAAACTAACAGATTTCATTCAGTATGAACTGTCCCAATGAGGATTGGTAAAATCAGGATGAATCTGATGAAATAATGAGATTTACAGGATCAGGAAATCAATGTTTAGTGTTTAGTCAATTGTGGAAAGTGAGGCTCCCTGGAAATAAGTATGTAATAGTTCCTTGGGAAATATCTCATTACTGACAGTTTTGGGCACTGTGTCAACAATGAAGAGATTGTGTCAACAATACAGTCTGGCCAGACATCCCACTACAGTAATTGAGTAGACCGTACTCAACACCGAGTGTCAGGTGGTGGTTAACTAACCTCACTCCTTAAAGGGCCCAATGGCTATGGGCAGATAAGCCGCTTTAGGTGGGATGGTGGCTCCCTCAGTAGAGGAAATGCCACAGGAAACCATCATATTAGGCCCAGTGGCAAAATGAGCAGAGGAGGAACTCTGATTTCCAACAGTCATGGAGGCGGAAGAGGCCTTGCCAGATGGACTGGCTGTGAAGGTGCACCTTGATAATATCCTCAAGGCTGCGGCAGTCCATTGCAGTCCTGGTGTTAAATCCCGCATGTCTCTTTTCATATGTGCCACAGGAGATGATTCTGTGATCATAATGTGTGGGTCACTTCATGGCAAGATGAGATCCACCTTAAACAAATTCACACCATGCTTAAGAAAAAAAAATGCATTCTCGGATACAAGTTGGAGTTGGCTATGGCAGAGAATTGTGTGGAAGACTTGGGGGGTTTGAGATACAAATTAGAAATAAAAATTTCCACTGCTGTTCATGTCAAGATTTCAGCATTTCCAAAACTAAACACTAGTTTAAAAAAGGGTTTTCTCCACTTACATACTTCTGAGAGAGGATGATAATCTGTGGAACTCACATTCCTAACCAAAACACAAGATGTACAATTTTGGGGTATTCCTTGACTCAACGTTGCTACTAAAGACCATATGCTAGTCCACCAGTGGTTGCCTTTTCTGAGGAGGGATTAATCAGATACACTGATTCATACTTTGATACCACTCTGTTGGATTACTACAAATTTTATATAGGACTGAATATTTGAGCTTGTTTAGAATTTGGCAGAAAATTATATTTGACAGGTTTAGATAAGAAGAGCCATCTTAAAGCAAGTCAAAGAATCACACTGGCTGCTTGTTTGGTTTCAAGCTTCCAGGCCTAGTAGACCCTTGCTCATATTGCTGTTATTCCCAGATACTGGCCCTCTTCTGCTTTAAGTTGTTGTTGTTGGCTGCTATTCTTATCCAAGTAAACATTTTCCCCCTAGAAATCATTTTCTGGAAAAATGCCACTGGTGTGAATTTAAGGTGGACTCCACCTTGCCATAAAGTGATCATGGAGCCATCTCCTGCAGCTTGTATGAAATAAGACATGCAGGATTTGACATCGGGACTGTAATGGACTGCCTCAGCCTTGAGGATATTGACAAGGTGCGCCTTCACAGCCAGTCCATCTGGCATGGCATCTTCCGCCTCCATGACCATTGGGAATCAGAATAGTGAAGTGGTTCCTCCTCTTCTCATTTTGTTGTTGGGCCCTATATGATGGTTTCCAGTGGCATTTTCTCCACTGAGGGGGCCACTAAATGCTTCTAAAGGCTACGGGTGGATGAGCCCTTTAAATTATAATCACATGAGAAAAATACAAACTGAGATTTTATGTACAGATTTCAAACACTTGAATAACAGGCCCGGTTATAGTTGTGAATAGCAGCTGTTGCCTACATAATGTTTAACACAATCATTTTAGTGGGGTTTTTTTGGTTTAATTTTTTTTGTTTTAAATTATTTTAATTATTTTATGTTTCAAAATTATTTGCTACAGCATTGTAACATGTACCAAGATCCTATTAGATAGATGAAGGGAGGGAGGGAGGGAGGGAGGGAGGAAGGAGGGAAGGAAGGAAGAACTCATAGTATTTATGAAACAGTGAAAAATGCTTATGTGGTATTTCTGAGCACTCACTATATGGGTAGTTGTCCTCCGTCGTGAAGATCTGGCTGTCATTTCTGTAGAGTTTGTATGATAGCCAGTTTGAATTTGGAGAGTCGGGTGGATTCCAAGTGAGCTTGATAGCCGAAGAATTTAGGGCCTGTCCCCCTGGAGGAGGCTGCTGGAAAGGAGCTGCATTAAAATGAAGATATATTCATGCAATTAAGGTAGTCACTCTATGTCTCGTTAAGTCCAAGTGCCTACTTAAAGAAAATGCTTCTTCTACCAGGAGAAATGTTGTCAGGCAGCAAACATATAGCTTGTTAGGATAACATTAAGAAAAGCTATTTCTTTTCATTAAAAAAGATAAAGAAAGCTTCATCCTAGCCATAAACATACAAAGAAAAGAATATATGCCAGCCAAAGGAGTCAACCAGGGTGATGAAAAAACAATTAATGTAAGCCATGTAAGCTATATTCTCACTGGTCGCACTTCGGAGCTCATGATTTGAAGCTAACCCTAACTCTTCAACATTTATTTATTGAGCACAGTTGTCTGCAACTAATTCACTCAAGCAGATGCGACATAACTGGGGAAATCAGCTATACAGGTATATCCCAGCCACATACAGCCTCTGTACAATCCCCGTGTGCTGGGTTTCCTTTGCAAACAGCCAAATGTCATGAACAGTTGGAGGCAGGCTTACATGAGGGATAGCCAGAAGCCCAGCCACTCAAGGGCTAATTTCTTCTTCTTTCATGTTCTGATCAAACCCTGGACTGCCACTTTCTTTGCATTGTCATTGCCCAAACCCAAATCCCCATCGGTGCATGTCTCTGGCAGAATTCAGCAAACCAATAAATGAGCCAGACTCTGTGTCTCTCCACATCCCCACCGTGTGTTGTTGTCCTCCAGAAATCCACACTTGAGCATGCTGGTCTTGCATTTAGAACTCCAACAATCAGCCTATTCAGGGTCCTTTATGTGACACAGGGGAGATGAGATCTTCAGCTATTTCCTCCTTTAATGATGTTCGTTATCCAGGAAGCTCCTTCCTCCATCATCTTATTTGGTTTTGCTCTTGCATAACCTCAAAAATGCTTGTTCTTGCCATAAAGCTCTTTCTGGCAGACTTGAGCTGGCAGACTTGAGCTCATATACATTCAGTGGATGTTGAGGGTCATTCTCTTGCAAGGACTGGTCACAGGATTGTTATCCCAAAGCAGACAATCAACAACACCAAGAAGTTGGATTTCTCACATGCTTCCCAATCAAATTCCTAGCAATACCCTGTAACATGACTTGATATTTTTGTCTTCAGGGAATGAAGAAGCTGACGAATGAAGTAGTAAATTTCAGCTCTTTATTAGTGGGGTTTGAACACACTTTGGATTGGGCAAAACTCGGACTTATATACACTATAAACAGTAACAGTAATAATAATACAACAATCCCATTGGCTAACAAAGTGTGCACATTTTTGATCCACTTATTTGCATAAGAATAGATACATGAGAAAAGATGCATTCTGCTCCTGTCAGAAAACACTGTTAACATACATAATATTCTCCCCCCCCAGGTAAACACAAAATCCTTTAACTAGGATTTTATTTATTTATTTATTTATTAGTCAAATTTGTATATGCCGCCCGCTCAGGCAGAACCCGACTCAGGGCGGCATCACAACAATTCACAAAAGACATAAAAACAATTATAAAAAATAATTATAAAAAAAACCCCCAACCCACCCCCTTTAAAAAACCCCATGTCCCACCCACCCATCCCATCCACTGTACAAAGGAGGAAGAGAAAGTTCTTATACAAGCCAGCAGGCGGGCACCATAGTCCCATTCGGGCCCCACACCTGCCCTGCCAGCCAGGTCTTCACTCCTTTCCTGAAGGGCAGCAGTTCACTTTGGAGTCTTAGGTCTATTGGCAGGAGGTTCCAGAGAGTTGGTGCGGACACGGAGAAGGCCCTCCTTCGGGTGCTAGACAAATGTGCATCCCTAGTCGGTGGCACCACTAGAGAACCCCTCCTAGGGGTTTATCTTCTGGGTCGGACGCTTGGCTGAGCTGGCTCAGGGGCTCATAGGATGGGCGACCCGACTGGAGTGAGGGATTGACCAGAGGGGGAGGATTGCAAACCCAAATTTAAGCCCAGTTGAGGGCACCAAAAGTAGCTACGGGCAAGGGATTTGGAACGGATAATTCCCGGGTGACTTGTGTGAAATACATGTAAAACCTTTTTCCTGAGAGTGACAGGAATGACCACCCGCTGGCCCCATAGAAGGCAACCTCTTTCCACTGACAGTTCCAAATGCTTGCGGTGGAATGTTCTGAATTCCTCGGCTAGAGGAGAGACAGGCCAGCCTTTTTGTACCCAAGACATTACTTTAGTCAATGTTACATCCTTGGCCATAGCCTTGGCTATATCTGAGGAGATGACTGGGGGCGAGTTGAAAGCCTCAATCATGAGGACCTGGTTGTCGCTTTCAATCTTGCAATCAGCTTCCCCAAACCCCTGGCAGTGGAGAATGTGACAGGGTATCAGCATGGCTGATGTTCTTGCCGGGCCTGTGCACCAAAGTAAAATCGTATGTATTTAGGAAAATTGCCCAATGCAACATCCTTGGGGACAGAATTTGAGGCATGGGCTTCCCGTTCACAAAGATTCCAAGGAGGGGCTTCTGGTCAGTTACGATGGTAAAAGTTCTTCCATAAAGGTAATCGTGGAATTTCTTAGTGCCAGCCATGATTGCCAATGCCTCCCTGTCTGTCTGAGCGTAATTTTTCTCAGGCTTTGAGAGTGAATGGGAATAGAATGCTATGGGGGCTTCCCTCCCATCATTTAGTACATGGCATAACACAGCTCCCACCCCCACAGGGGATGCATCACACACAAGTACAACTTCCTTGTTAGGATCAAAATGAGTTAATACAACATCCGAAGATAGCAGCCTTTTATGTTCTAGGAACACTTTCTCCTGGCAATGGCCCCAGTGCCAAACAGTATCTTTCTTAAGAAGTCCATGTAATGGTTCAGCAACTGAGGCTTTGTGATGGAGAAAAGTGTGACAGAAGTTTAACAATCCTAGAAATGTTTGCAATTCGGCATTACATTTTGGCCTGGGTGCATTTTGTACGGCCACCACCTTGGAGTCAGAGGGCATGATACCTTGGGGTGTAATGTGGTACCAAAGGAACTTCACTTCCTATGCCAAAAACACACATTTGTCTCTTCTTTTTTAAAAATAATTTTTATTAAAGTTTTTCAACAAATACAGATAAAGAAAAACAATACATAATAAAACACAAAAATACATTGAAATAAAAACTAAGCATTAATACATCAATAAGAAATAAACACAACCTATCCTAATACACTTTTATTCTATCATTAATATTTCAAAATCCTTAATAGCTTCATTAAAAATAAATTCCCTAATTTATGACGAAGTAATTATTACTACACTACTCGAAACCTTCTTTCTAATATTACTTATTTAATAATACCACTAAGTGGTAAGGGAGGAATAAGAAGGGATTACGGTGGAGCAGATGAAGGTGGTGCTGCAGGAGGAGAGCAACCAGGTGGAGCAGTGGACGATCTATCATTGATTGTGGTGGAGGAAGAATCAGGCAAGGGTTAGAGGAGAAAGGGAAAGAAAGTAAGAATCTTTCCAGGTGTAGATGTGTTTGTAAATCTGTTTTCATAATGGGAAGGGCGCGCGTACCCCCCTTCCCTCTTTGGAAGACGAAGGTGACTTTTTTGAATAAGAAAGTGGGGAGGGTGGTAATTAGTGTTTTTTGTTTTAAGTTTTGTTTTAATTATTTTGGGTTAATAGGTAGCACACCTAATGGGGAGCTTGAAACTGGTAGAAGAGGGTGTCAAATTATAATTGAGAGGTATTAAAGTTTTAAAATTAGGTAAAATTAGAGGCAGGTACGAGACAGGGTTGCCCTTTATCCCCTATATTGTTTATCATGGCAATGGAGATTTTGGCAAAAACTATAAGAGAGGATGGAAAAATAGAGGGGATTATGGGGAATAAAATAAGTATGTATGCAGATGATACATTGATAATTGTAAAACACCCTGAGAAGGTAATGAATAGAATTAGAGTACAATTAAAGGATTTCGAGGATATTACGGGTTTGAAGATAAATTGGGATAAATCGGAAATGATGCTTTGTAATACGAGAGAAGAGGATCGGAAGAAGATAAGGGGATTGAGTAATATGCAAATTAAAGATAAGTTGAAATATTTGGGCATAAATATATCAAGTAGATTGGATGAGCTTAAAAATTTGAACTATGATACTTTGAAAAGTGAAATTAAGCTCAAAATACAAAAATTTCAAAAGTTGAATTTGTCATGTTTTGGGAGAATTGCAATTAGTAAAATGATGTTGTTACCCAGAATTAATTTTTTATTTGATGCATTAGTAATTCAATTAAAGGATAAGGAAATTATGGAGTTTCAAAAATTGATAAATAATTTTTGTAATGGGGGAAAGAAGTCTAGATTACAAAAAAATCGTACTTACCTCAAAAAGAGGGAGGTTTGGGAATGCTGAATTTGATGGTATATTACCATGCTTTTCAAATTAAGAATGTTGTGAAGATCTTAGCAAAGGAAAAAGTAATTTGGGAGGAAATTGAGATGAGGGACTATAGAAATATAGGTAAAATGGTTTTTTTTAGGATGTAATGTGGGAAAGCTCGTAAATAAAAATACTATGATGAAAGGATTAATGAATGTATGGGGGGAAAGTAAAGAAGGATTTGGCCACGAATACCTCTCCAATTGTGGATTTGTCAGATATGGCAAGTTTTCCGATAAAGATAGATAAAGAGGTAAAGGAAATATTGGATAAGAATGAAGTTTTCCTGTTGAAAGACTGGTTACGGATCTGTAGGGATAATGGAAGAAAGACAAATTTGTTTGAACAATTAAAAATGAATTGGTTTCAGATAATGATGGTAAACAAGTGGAATAGTAAATATATGAGAGAATATGTTTTGGATAGATTAAAGACGGAGTTTGAGGAATTGATTTTGAAAGTTAGAAAAGGAGAAAAAATATTAAGGGTTTAGTTAGTAAACTGTATATATTATTAAATAAAGAGGGTGATCCACAGGAGGATTTGAAATTAAGTTGGGAACAAGAATTGAATATAAAGATAGAAAAAAGATACATGGAGAGATAAATGGAAAAAGAGGATAATGAGAACTATGTTGGTTAGAATTAAGGAACATAATTATAAAATGTTATGGAGGTGGTATCTGACTCCAGTGAGGTTACATCAAATTGATAATAAAAAGGACAAATTGTGTTGGAGATGTAAAGATACAATAGGAACTTATGAACACATGTGGTGGAGTTGCACTGTGGTGAAGGACTTTTGGAAAAGAATTGAAAAAGAGATTGGTGAAATAATGGGAAAGAGAATTAAACTGGGGTCAGATACCACTATGTTAACAAATGTGGAATGTACCAATTTAAATAAAGATTTGAAAGAATTATTTAAAATAATGCTTACAACAGGTAGACAATGAATTGCTAGAAATTGGAAAAATGACATAATTATACAGACGGAGGAGTGGTATAAAGAAATATGGAGTTTAGCATTGAATGATAAACTAACATGGGAGTTAAAGGAGAAGAAGGGTAACATGAGATAGAATAGATTTTTGAATATATGGAAACCTTTTGTGGATTACTCACTTACGGGTGTTGAAAGAAATAGACCTGTACCCAATCAAAGTAGTTTTTGGAGCCTAAATAATGAGTTATTCTGAGTTCTCCAGGGCAATGTAAATAAACACTGGGTGTTCAATTTGTATATTGCTGTGTTTGTTTTTGTTTCCTATCCGAAGTAGCAGTGAATTGTTTAAAGGGGTACATTTGTCTCTTCTGAGACGTAGACTGGACCTCTTGAAACGTGAGAGGACTCGATCGAGCCTGGCCGCTAGTTTGACGGTGGCCTTAGCAGTGATCAAGACATCATCAAAATATGGCAGGACACCAGGCAAACCTTTTAAAATACATCCTACAAGAGATTGAAATATTCCGGGGTCCGCATTCACCTTGAATTGTAGTTGAGTTACCTTAAATGCCCCCCCCCCATGCCTTACTATGGTCTGGGCTATGGCAGCAGCAGGAGACACAGTCAATTTTTGGTAAGCCTGGGCAAGGTCACGTTTTGTGAAGCAATTTCCTCCATGCAAGGAGGCAAGAAGGTGGCTTACCATGGGCACAGGATATGCATTCGGGCGAATAGCTTTATTGATAGTACACTTGTAGTCAGCGCATATCCTGACCTCCCCATTACTTTTCAAAGCAGTCACTATTGGTGTCTCCCACTCTGCGGAGTCCACTGGCACTAGGCTGTCCTGCCCCACCAATTTGTCCAGCTTGGCCAGCTGGTTGGGTCAAGCTCAAAGTCCACAGGGGGTCCTTTGTATAAACCTAAACCCTTTTTGAATACCTCAAGATGTGCAGCACATCTTGATTGGGTCAGCATCTATTGCGTAAATGCCAGAAAGCCGGGTTCCCAGGGGCCTAAACCATTGGGTCCTAATAAGACAGTTAGAGCCCTGTTTAACTACAACCAATGGCAAGGAGGTGCAAATGTTTTTGAATTTGACCAAGAAATTTCCCATCCCCAGGACCAGAATCTGGCAACCTTGCACATCCCAGAGGGAAGTTTTAAAAGATTTGAGCTTGGGCCGAGAGGCAGGGGGAATTCTCAAAAACTCCCGCTGTGGGATTATGGAAAAGGTAGTACCTGAATCCACCTACATCTTGAAGGGGACGTCCTGTAGGCTCAGGTCTGCAAAGAAATTCTTGCTGATGATGACCACTTGCCACAGCTCAGGCTCTGGTGACACTTTGGCGGTGGACATTTTGTGGTGATGACTCTTCTCAGACTCAGGTGCTGGAGTTCTTTGCTTTCACTGTTGGCATACTTTAACAATGTGCCCTTGTCGCCCACAGTTGTGGCATTCTGCGGTGTGGAAGGGGCACTTCCTGTGGTCATGCCGGGCTCCGCAGCCATCACACTTGCAAAGAAATTTCTTATCCCGATCGTCACGGTGCTCTTGGTGCTTTCGTCGGACTGCTCGGACTTCTACCTCTGCATCACTGGACTCCGATGAAGAGGTGGAACCAGGCGATGCTGAGGAGGATGAAGATGAATTTTGCTGAGCTTGCACAGCTGAGTCGGTGGCACTAGTGGTGGAGTGGCGATGCCAGAAATCTTGATGCCGGACCGTGTGGCCTCAGACACTACCGCCCTTCTGTGGAAGGCCACCTTGGCCGGGAAGATCGAGACCTCTGGCTGCAGGTGTTTCCTCAGTGCAGACATGATTTCTGTGAATGGCACCACATCCACGTCCCTTGGGAGAACGAGGTGGGTTGCCAACTCAACCATCTCAGAACCACACTGAGCAAGGAAACAGGAGCGCTTCTGGTCTTCGTCGGTGATCTCCTGCGAGGCCATTGTGTGGCGGAATCGGTGTTCGTATGTTGCCCATATCTCTGGACGTGCTGGGTCAAATGGGCCGATGTTGCTGCTATGTGGGGATGCCATTCCACCTTCGTCGCCAGTTTCATGTTCAGGGAATGAAGAAGCAGACGAGTGAAGTAGTGAAATTCAACTCTTTATTAGTGGGGTTTGAACACAGTTTGGATGAGGCAAAACTCAGACTTATATACACTATACACAGTAACAGTAACAATAATACAACAAGCCCATTGGCTAACAGAGTGTGCACATTTTTGATCCACTTATTTGCATAAGAATAGATACATGAGAAAAGATACATTCCTCTCCTGTCAGAAAACACAGTTAATATACACAACAGATATGCAGCTAGGTTATTCATTGGTAGCAGTTTGCTGTCTGAATTATGTCAGTTCACATATACCGAAATAAACATTTGCATGGATTCTGTCCAGTGTTTAGTAAAAAATTGAGGAGTCATCAGCAGGAAAAATTCCTGATAGATGCTATTAGTTATCATTATTTGATATCAACATTTAGAAGTCAAAAAACAGAGTAGGGGGAAGATTTACTTCCAACTTGTTCAGCCTCATAGCTGGAGTTATGTTCATTGCACAATGCACCTTTCCTGTCTCCCCACCCTGTCTCTAAGCAATATTTCAAAATTAAGATCCAAAATATTCTGGTATATTTTGAAACATTTAAACATCAACTGGTATTGTGATCACTATTTTCAAATGTTCTTTTAAAGTTTTGCATGCTTTGTATAGGAACATTGAAGGAGAAAGCTTCTCCTCTTCTGTGCAGACTACCTTCTTTCGAAAGGTAGGTATAAAAGGTATAGACTTCTTTCAGTCTATAATTATTCATTTACATACATAATAGATTTCGTACTCCAGAGAGTGGCCAGATAATTATCCTCCATTTGGGGGAACTCTTTTTAGGAAAGAAACAATAGTAATTCTCTGAAATTATGGTTCTCTATGTGTTGTTGTATGATGAAGAGAGTGGGTGGAGTGGGTACACCTATTGATCTTGATTTTAAGGTGTGAAATTACACACATTACATCCCTTCACAGCCTTAAAAGCAACACAGCAAAGAACTTCACAGGCTTAAACGCAATGCAATCTTCCTTTTAAGATGCCAGAATTTTTTCCTAAGAGAAACAGGAAAACTGCAAAGGGGGAAAATGTTTTATCGACCCCTTTGAAACTACAAAATTATCACAGTGCTAAACTTTCAGGACTATGTGAACATATTAACCCTTATACATTTCAGCAATGTATAGAGGGCTAGATTTTCATTTCACATCAACATAACAAGACAGTAATTAGCATACAGGGACTGTGGTATCTTAGTGTCTAAGATGCTGAACTTGATGACTAGAAGGTAGGCAGGTTAGCAGTTCAAGACCCGAGTACTGCGTGACAGAGTGAACTCCCGTCTCTGTCCCAGATCCTGCCAACCTCGCAGTTCGATAGCAAGAAATTCCAAATAGCTAAATAGGTGCCACTTCGGTGGGAATAGGTGCCACTTCGGTGGGAAGGTAAACAGCATTCTGTGCTGAGACAAAAATCAGTGTTCTCACAAAGCCTCACATGGTGCTTCTAGCAACCCAAAAATTAGATTCTAATGGATTATGAGTAATGTCTATTTTAAACATTATAACTGCACTATGAGTAATGTCTATTTTAAACATTGGTAAAGGTAAAGGTTTCCCTTGCTCGAAAGCCAGTCGTATCTGACTCTAGGGTTCAGTGCTCATCTCTGTTTCAAAGCTGAAGAGCCAGTTCTGTCTGCTTCTGCAGATGTTTCCATGGTCATGTGGCAGGCATGACTAGACATGGAACACTGTTTACCTTCCCACTGAAGTGGTCCCTATTTATCTGCTTGCAATTTCTTGCTTTCGAACTGTTAGGTTGGCAGGAGCTGGGACAAAGACGGGAGCTGAGACAAAGACATTATAATTGCACTATTCAACAAGCACCAAACCAGTAAAAACTGTTAATTTGAAAGATAAACTCTTTGAATTGACTCCTACTTACTTTTGCTACATCCAAGTAGGTTGTAGACATCCAAATTACTTGCATCAAGTACACAGTTGTCACATTTTGAGCCTGTTGTGAATTGTTTACACACACATTGCCCAGTTGTGGCATGGCAGGTCCCATTAGTTGCTCCTGCAGGGTGACAATTACATTGCTGACATCTATAAATAAAAACAAACCAAAAAAACAAGGGAGGTCCATTAACATTTCTCAGTAGGACCGAAGCTCTTTTGCTTCTTTTTAACTCACATAGTACTCAAGAGCCTAAATCTCTGGGTTGTACCAGAAAAGTAAAAATTGTTATCTCCTTTTTTTTTAAGTGCAGTTCACAATTTCTTCCACGTCTGATCTTGGTAATGGAGCTGATTTCACTAGCTTGTCTTGGGGAACTTCTGGGCAAAGGTCTTTGCATTAATATTAACAGAACATGTGATTTTGCATTTAAAAAATTCCATGTTTCAGACATTGACATTTCTAGGAATGACTGCCAAGCACACTTATCTGAAACTGAACTCATAGTGGGAAAATGGGGGTAGGGGGAGGAATAGTATAAAACAAATAATTAAATAAATATTTCAGTTTCTGACTGAGACACAGCCATGTTCAGTAGGGGTCTCAAAGCTGCATCATCAATTCATTGGCCGCAACTCAATCCGAGCATACTTTTTTTTTTCTGCCACAGGGTGCTGGGAGGCCTAGTCTTGGAGGCCAGCTGGTTCTGGGCCGCCTTCGTTCTCTGAGGTAATCAGGAAAAATGCCACTTGCATGAATTTGTTTAAGGTGGATCTCAGCTTGCCATGAGGTGACCCACACACTATGATCTTAGAGCCATCTCCTGCAGCACATATGAGATGAGAAATGCAGGATTTACTACCAGGACTGCAATGAACTGCTGCAGCCTTGAGGATATGGACAAGGTGCACCTTCACAGCCAGTCCATCTGGCATGGTGTCGTGTCCAGCCCTTTTAGTAAAGAATAGTCCAACAATGAGGAACAGAACAACGAACAACGGTTTATTGTAAAGTCTTGCAGGCAATCTTACAAAGGTATCCAGACAACAGATGACTACACAATTCCCCCAGTAGTTGGTCTCTCTGAAGTATACTGTATTGAAGTAGCTAGGCTACACCCCATGTGTGTGCATCTGGAGAAGACCCAAAGGCTGCATGAGAAGGCCTGGCCCTGCATTGAATATGGAACGTATGTCCGGTCCAGCCACACCCTTGTTTACCCATGGCACTTATATACTGTCTCCGTGAGGGTTATCCCGTATACAATGTAACAACCCACCGGAAGCCCTTTACTAAACAATCATATCATAAAGCTAACAGTGTTAACCAATCAGGAACAGGATCCAAAGTTGCACCCGTTTGTTTGTTTGTTTGTTTGTTTGTTTGTTTGTTTGTTTGTTTGTTTGTTTGTTTGTTTGTTTGTTTGTTTGTTTGTTTGTTTGTTTGTTTGTTTGTTTGTTTGTTTGTTTGTTTGTTTGTTTGTTTGTTTGTTTGCTTGCTTGCTTGCTTGCTTGCTTGCTTGCTTGCTTGCTTGTTTGTTTGTTTGTTTGTTTGTTTGTTTGTTTGTTTGTTTGTTTGTTTAATGCACTTATATACCACTTTTCTATGTCCACGGACAAACTCAAAGCGGTTCACAAAATGATCAAACAAATACAAAGACAAAATAACAGTAATAATACCACAAAATTCGATCAATACAATAAATAAAGAAGTACAGTTACAAACAGACTATCATAAAATACAATAGTATTACAGTCTCAAGGGCTAACCTCAAAAGACCAAGAGCAGGCAAAACACAAAATATGCCTCCACGGGTGATGGAGAGGCTCTGGGCAGGTGGGAGGCAACCCTCTGCTGTGGCTGCGTCAGCGGCGGCTTTTCAGCCCTCCCAAGTGAGAGAGGCTCGAGGGGTGGGAGCGGCGGTGAGCAGGCACACATGCACTCCATCCCGGGTGATGGAGAGGCTCGAGGGGTGGGCGGGAGGCAACCCTCTGGTGTGGCAGCGTCAGCAGAGGCTTTTCAGCCCTCCCAAGCAAAAGAGGCTCGGGGGTGGCAGCAGCAGTGAGCAGGCACATGTACACTCCATCCCGGGCGATGTAGAGGCTCTGGGTGGGTGGGAGGCAACTCTCTGATGTGGCGGCATCAGCAGCAGCTTTTCAGCCCTCCCGAGCGAGAGAGGCTCGAGGGACGGGAGTGGTGGTGAGCAGGCACACATGCACTCCATCCTGGGCGATGGAGAGGCTCTGGGTGGGCAGGAGGCAACCCTCTGGTGTGGTGGCATCAGCAGCAGCTTTTCAGCCCTCTCGAGTGACAGAGGCTCGAGGGGCAGGAGCAGTGGCGAGCAGGCACATGTGCACTCCATCCCAGGCGATGGAGAGGCTCTGGGTAGGCGGGAGAACTCTAATTAACATAATGAGCATGCCCTGAAGAGGAGAATACGTGCCAAATCTTACCCATAATCCCAATGGCGGGAAATCACTGTTTTGTCTTTGTAAAGCATTGCTTGCACAACTTGTCTTTTTATTTGAATACACAACACATGGCCTCTTCCGCCTCTTTGACCGTTGGTAGAGTTCCTCCTCCGCTCATTTTGCCATTGGGCCCAATATGATGGTTTCCAGTGGCATTTCCTCCACTGAGGGGACCATCACCCTGCCTAAAGGGGCTCATCAGCCCATAGCCAATGGCCCTTTTGGGGAGTCAGGTTATTTACCGCCACCCAACACTCAGTGTTGAGTCGCTGGTTGTACGGTCTACTCCATTACCATAGCAGGATGTCCGGCCAGACTTCTATGTTAAATCATCCAAGTCTTAGCCAACAGATTTAATATAAGATCACTTCCTATATTCTTATTCATTTTCAGTAGTAACACATCTTCAATGTGATGCCCCTCCTCCTGCAGCTTAAGAATGTCCACCTAATGAGCATGTTGTAAGAACGGTGACATGGTGGTAAATTCCATTGTTTAAAAATGGCATACTTTAATTGCAATGTACTATGTTAAAGATTCTAGGGAATTTATGAAGAAATTGATTCACCAAATCCTCATTTAGTTCGTGGACCTACTGTAATGTGAATTATTATGCTAAACAACAGGTTTTGGTCAATATTATGTTCTTGCTCTCTCATACACTATGAGACTCTGATAACAACACTATACAATGCTTTGCTTATTTTCCCCTTCTAACTGTAGCATATTACAGTACTGTATAATTTAAATTGCAAGCATCTCTTCTCTCAGTAACACAAGAGTATTACTTTGGTGGTGGTGTTTTTGTTAAAAAAACATGCATTTTGGCAGGGCTCAAATATATGAAAATGTCAAGAGAAAGAGATCAAAGACTTGACACCACACGAATAGTACAGTTATTATCATAAAAAGAAGTAACAAAATGGGTACTGTTATCTATTTAACCACATATTAACTCATGTCAGCCATGTGGCTGACTCCTCTTTATTACTTAGCAAGATGATGCAAACTGCCAGCTTCTCACCCCACTGAAATTTCCCCTAGTATTTCAGTGCAGTATCTAGTGTGCATCTCTCTTGCTCTCTTTTTTAATTTAAAAAATGATAGCCACCCTTGTAATATGAACCCTCCACTCCCCCTGAGAGGAGTTTCGTGTCATCCGCCAATTACGCCCGCTCCTGGACCAGGACTCCTTACTTTCCATCACCTATGCACTGGTCACCTCCAGACTGGATTATTGTAATGTGCTCTACATGGGGTTGCCCTTGATGACCATCCAGAAGCTACAGCTGGTTCAGAATGCGGCTGCCCATGTGGTGACAGAGTGCGGGCATTATGCCTGTGCGTCGTTGCTGCTATGGGAGCTGCATTGGTTGCCAGTGTGCCTCTGGGTGCAATTCAAGGTGCTCTGGGTGGGTGGCAGTGGGCCAGGATACATAAGAGACCACATCACCCCAAGGTTTTCGACCCGTCCTACGAGAGTGGACCATAGGGGCTCCCTAGTGGTCCCATCAGCCAGGGAGGCACATCTCACTGGGACCAGGAAGAGAGCCTTTTCAGTATCTGCTCCAGCCCTATGGAATTTCCTGCCACTTGAACTGCGCCTCCAGGCAGAGTTGCTACCCTTCAGGAAGGCCTTAAAAACATGGCTATGCCAGCAGGTATGGGGTACAACTGGTACCACAACCCAGCCCTGTTGGCTTATTTAGCCCTGCCCAGGGTTCTTATTTATTCCTGCCTGGGTGTCCTTATTTTTAAGGGGATTGGGGAGGTTTTTTGGATGTTTTTAGATAGTTTTATAGTATTTGGTTTTAATTAGTATTGGGAATGGGTTTTAACTGATGTTGTGAGCCGCCTTGGGTCGCTTAGGTGAAAAAGGTGGCTATATAAATCCGATTGATAGATAGATAGATAGATAGATAGATAGATAGATAGATAGATAGATAGATAGATAGATAGATAGATAGATAGATAGATAGATAGATAGATAGATAGATAGATAGATAAACAAACAAACAAACCCATTTAAGTCATGGTTCCTCTGTTATGCACTTAAGTAACAGGACTAGACCAGCTATTAGCTAGAATGTGGCACCAGCCATCAGCTAGCCCCTTATGACCTTTGTCTCTCATAACCACACCAACATACTGATGGGGCAAGGAGAATGATGGTGGTGGCAGATGACCACTGTGAAATGGTGGCAACTTCAGAGTGCAGCCTAAATCCTGTGATTTGTGGGGCAAGGGCATTGGGGAAAGCACAGCCACTTTGCAGAAAATTAGACATCCAGCTACAACTCAGAACAGAAGACAGAGGGAGGTCATCTCAGCCCTTTTAAGAAAAGTAAAAGATATTGTTTCCCCTGCTTCAATTCATGATTCTTTAAGTATCAGCTGACAATCCATGACAGGATTTAACAACCTCTGGCTTATATATGCTGCTGAATTGCAACTCCCATCAGCTTGAGCCAGCATAACCATAATGCAGGAATTTGTTAATGGGAGCAGCAGTCCACCTCTGACATAATATTCTTCTTTAAAAACATTTCTCAGAATCCTACTTTGCAGGCGCACCCCCCAAAGAAAGACTCAGACACCGGTATATGGATAAAGGCATTGGGCCACTTTTATTGAATAATGCCCTAGTCCGAATTATAACTTTCAATTGGTGTATTCATCCAATTGTAATTCTTAAGGCAAGCAGGCCGCAGTAACACTGGAAAGGTTCCTCCCAAAATTGCCATTGGCAATTGGCTACAATGTATCCATTTGTATCAATTTGTTTGTTGACACAAACAAATTGTTGACCGTAGTCAATAAACTATCTACTGATCCCATCCTCTGACGTGTATCCGTCAAATCACGGGGTGATGCATGCTGAAAAGCTCCTGCCATCACCCCTTGCCTGGTTCGTCGTTGACCGGTCAAAGCTATTACACCTGTAGCTGTCTAAGTGTTGGCCAGTCAATTGCGAACCTGCCGGATACCTCTGGGTCATAAATATTTACCTTACCAGTGCTACCCGCCACACGGGGAGGGTTCAATGAAGACTCACCCCCCCCCCGACCGTCAGCTCGGTCAACAGGCCTGCTTGCAAATCTTCCAAAAAGAGGTTCATACCTCTAGCCGACAGGTGGACCCCATCCCCTGCATAAAGATAATAATTTTGTAAACTAATCGTGGAGTATCGGATGACCATCCCCAAACCCTTGTCTGCCAAGAACCGGGCAACAGCCCTGTTCACCGAGCGGCGAGCGCGGTCAAGGGCACGGAGGTCAATACCTCCCCTGTATGAATGACGCGGTATGATGTCCGACCATAACAGCCTTGTGGACGGCCACACATAATGCAAATAAGCTAGGTCACTGCAAATCGTGAATTTTAAAGAAAGGCCAGTGACCTGGGCGAGGTCATTGCCCCTGAGGTGCAGTACAAGGACATCAGGCGGTTCAGCATCCCTGATGGAAAACAGGAATGGCAACAGTTTCCGCCATCTCATTCCGCGCTTACCGTACCAACGTATGCGTGCGGTTGCACGCAGTCCAAGCTGGGGTCCCCACTCTGTTGCCGCAGCATACTGCGCTGCCCAGTGCACGTAACTGTGGCCCACCAGCCATACTGCGGGGACACACAGGGTCTGTAAAAGAAGAAAAGAGAACAATGACTTAACTGGTACTCATACCTGAAGAGGGCAAACATATAATGCAAAACGCATAGATCCCCATCTTCCCATACGGCGTATATCAGCCTCAGAGTACCCAAATGCAGCCGCAGTGGATGCAGCACCTATCCTAAATGAATGGGTGCCATAACAAGCCCCGGGGAGGCCAACACTGGATAGTGCCATACCGGTCACCTTCCAAAATTGAAATTTAGTAAGGGGAGACCCATCCTGGTGGCAGAAAAACGGGCCACGCACTGCCAAAAACTCCTGTAGGCCACCAACCGGACAGATGTCTGCAATGGAACACCGTAGCAGTCTAACTCCACTGCCTACGCCATGCTGATCAACTTTTGAGGACCGTATCCTCAACTGAGCCCACTCATTAGAGACATAGACATCGTCGAGTTCCAGTGCCCTACGAGTCGCATCCGCCTTAGACAGTAGTACCAACTCACTGATGCAGAGCGCTCCAAAGAAGGCCACCGTGGTAGCCGCTTGAAAAAGAGCCGCCTCATACTTATCAAAACACAGCTCATGCCAGCCTCGTGCAAGATGGGTCAGTACCTCTGGTGAAATTGGGTGGCGAGTGTCCGGGCGGCGGCCACGTTCCCGTGTCCACCCCTCCAAAATATGACGTATGCGGAAATCCTTCACGCAGTCAGCAAAACCCCTCACTTTGGCCATAAATGCCAGTGCCGACAGCCTGGATGCTATAGTGCGAGGAGCCAGACCCTGACTGTGTAAATAAACCATAAATTATAAAACTTGTTCGACTGGAATGGGCCACACTTTGGGCAACTGAAGTTGCACACAAAAGGTTCGAAATTGAACGAAAGCATGGTGATACGCCTTACGCGTGCGAGGTGCCAAAGACATGCCGATCGCCCGGTTCACCTCTCCTTGCCAAACGTCCAAATCTCGGCCGGGAGTGGCGAGGGGAATTCCTCTGCTTCCGGAGCCAAGAGATGGAACCGGGGGATCTGCAGGCGGGATAAAGCATCAGCAATATCATTATTAATACCTGGTACATGTCTAGCCTTAAAAAGCACATTCAGGCGTAGGCTATGTAACACAAACTGATGGACCAACGCCATCACCCTAGGTGACTTAGACATCTGAGCGTTGACAATGTGCACTACCGCCGCATTGTCACACCAAAAATGGACCACTGAGTCGGCCCACTCCTCGCCCCATAGCATCAAAGCTCCCAGGATTGGAAAGAACTCAAGGAATCTAAGATCGCGGAGGCGATCTGTGCCCCACTATGCTGGAGTCCATTGGCCATAAATCCCATATCCCAGGGAGCCGGAGGCATCCGACTGTACTTGGAATCTAGGGGAAACCAAAAGGTCGGATCTCCAAAAAGAGACCCCATTAAATTCCCGCAGGAATTTAAGCCAAACCAAAAGGTCAGCTCGGACCCTGTGATGGCGCTTTGACAGGCCAGACATGGCATCACATAGGCACCGCGCAAATGCTCTGCCAGGCGTAACCACCCTGCAGGCAAAGTTAAGATGGCCATGAAGTACCTGAAGCTCACAAAGTGACACTTTACATTTGGCCAGCAAGGCCAAAATCATCGCGGAGATCCGGGTGACCTTGTCAATGGGTAACCGGGATGCCTGTGCGACCGTGTCAATTTCAATACCCAGAAATGTGAGCGTAGTGGATGGGCCCTCGGTCTTTTCGGGCGCTAAAGGGACACCCAGTTCCCGCATTAGCGTCTGAAATGTAGTGAGGAGACGCGTGCACGTGTCCGAGCCCCGTTCACCCCCGAACAAAAAGTCATCGAGGTAATTGGCTACAGACCGAGACCCGGACCTGTGAACAAAGGCCCACTGAAAGAAAGTGCTAAAACGTTCGAATGCTGAACATGAAATAGAACAGCCAAAAGGCATGCCTTTGTCTACATAGAACTTCCCTTGGAATCTAAAACCCAATAGCTCAAAGTCCCCCGGGTGCACTGGCAGTAATCGGAATGCCGATTTAATGTCACATTTTGCCAGGAGGACCACAAGAGCGCACCATCCGTAGGGCTTGGTCAAACGACATATACTTGACCGAACAAAGGTCATCAGGAATAGCATCATTGACAGAGTAACCCGCCGGGTACGATAGATGGTGAATTAAACGAAATTCCCCTGGGGCCTTTTTAGGTACTAACCCCAGAGGGGAGACCTTCAGGTTAGGGAAGGGTGGTTCAGAAAAGGGGCCCACCACCCTCTTGGCCTCTACTTCTTTGGCAATACTCAGGGCAGCTACCTCCTCCTTACCCTTCAGGAAAAGTAAATTGGGGGCATCTTGGGGTCCCCGCACCCCTTTGAATGGGATACGGAAGCCGCACTGGAAACCCTCCAGGAGGTACCTCGCATCCTCCCTCCTTGGATAAGTTGAGAGCCATCGCTCCAACATATACACATTAACTGGGGAGGGGGCCTTTTGACTGGCTAGCTCCATCAGCAGAAGCTCTGCCCGCGCCCTGTCCACCTCTACCTCTGCCCCGTGACCCACCGGCCTGCGGGCATGCGGCGGCAGCGTGGGAGCCAGCGCAAGAGGGACACTCGTGTTTATATCAGCACTGCTGCTTATTGCACACGCCGTTGGCCGAGAAGCTCCAACACAGCAAGCGGGCTGGAACCCCCTGCCCCACCGGCTGGCGGGGAGCCTGTGTTGGAGCAGCTCGCTGCACGGCATGGCCACAATGGTACCTGTCCCCAGGCGCCGGACGCGTGGGGGTCATGTACAAGAGCCACAATTTCTGACAGGGCTCATCCCATCTCATCTCCGGGTGTAAGGGCACCCTCATTCTAAATTCCTCATCATAAGCCAACCACGATGGGCCAGGGAAATCCACCATCGCCCTGTAAATATTGTCCAAGTATTGGACCATAGGAATGGCCAGATCAGGCCGGGCCCTAAGGTATACCGCCATATAAATAAGATATGCCGGCAACCAGTTGGCCCAGGTGCGCGGTGGCTTACGACGACGGGACAGCTCTTTGTCTCTGTCGTCCTGTCCCTCTCTCTCCTCCTTAGTGGGCTCACGGTTCAATAGGGAGAATATATCCACGTACTCCCCCCGCCAAATCTTCTCCCTCGTGACCTGGGACAAATGATCACCAAGGGGCAAGGAATAACCAGCCGTCGGCAAGGCCGTCACCGGCACATTACGTATATGGGGCATACGCAGTGGGACCTGGACAGCCCCTGCGATGCCCAGCACTGCCCCGGGGGCGGAAACCCCCGCACTCAATGAGGTGCCATTTGGAAACCAAGGGGCACTGGGATAGACGGGTAACTGACGTCCACTCGCCTCAACTTGACGAGGCCATGACCACTGAACCCCACCACTGGAAGTGGGCTGTGATGTAGGTGCACTAATTTGAACCTGATACTCACTAGGTGCACCCCCGTGAGCCGCCCCCACTGGGGGTTCCGGCCCACGGCGAGCGTCGGAGCTTGCTACCGGAATCGA
This sequence comes from Bradypodion ventrale, assembly GCA_035047345.1. Classification (NCBI taxonomy): domain Eukaryota; kingdom Metazoa; phylum Chordata; class Lepidosauria; order Squamata; family Chamaeleonidae; genus Bradypodion; species Bradypodion ventrale. The sequence goes on from JAWDJE010000001.1 coordinate 42,514,415, forward strand.
GCTCTGGGGCCACACCTGAGTGCTCCCCGTCTGCAACTCTGGACAAACAGGGAGCTGCGAGACACCGGCAGGCACAGGCCGGAGGGTCTCAAGCAGCTCAACCCGGCTGGCCGCCTGGTGCAGTGTGGCAGCCGTCGAGGTAGCCGGTGGACACGAAGGGGCCCCAGCAGAAAGAGAAGCGCCCCCTCCCACAGGAGGCTGTGCAATCCCCAAGGATGCCTCCAGCACTGCTAAACGTGCCAGTAAAGCATCCACTGCCACCGAGCCCCCAGCATAAGGCGGGCCAGGTTGGCCGGAAGGCCCACTAGGAAGTTGGAAAGGGACACCAAAATGAGAGCCAGGGCCAGAATAGGGCCATGCCCAAAACTCCGGCCCATGAGGAGCCGGAGGAGGAACGGGTTGTGCGCCCGCACCAGGCCCTCCCCCGCTGCCCTGGCCCATGGCCAGTAAAGGCGGGCCGAGGGCCGGAGCCCCTGAGGGGCCGGCCTGTGACTGGCCAGCCAAGCCTGACTGCCAAGTGCCAGCCTGAATCGCCCCACCGGTATCGGTGGGCAAGGCTGGCATAGTGCCCTGCAGCGGGGGTGCAGCCCTGGTCCTCCGACCCGATGGCTGCCCCCCATCCTGCGCAGGGCCAGAGAAAGTCCTCCCTCGTGGCCGCGGCTTCGTCGCCGGCGCCTTCCGTTTGGGAGGCATGTCGAGCAAAGGTAAAATCCCTTTCAAGGGATCAAAAGAGCAGGCAAAGCACGCAGTAGCCAAGGAACCAAGGCTCCGCGTGCTCCAATCATCCTTTCCCAGCCGGGAAAGGCTCAAAGGCTAAAGAGCCGAAGACTGAAAACAACAGCGACGGAGAAAACTCCTCCTTTCCATCGCTATTTCTAAAATGGCAGCTCGTCTGCCTCGTGGCCACCCCTTTTATAGAGGGGTGGCCACGCCCCCTAATTCACCCGGATGTCTCAGTCCGGGTGGGGGTGGGGGCCGCAAAGAGCGCGGCAGCCATTTTGGCGCCGCGCTTTCAAATTAGTTGATTCAGTGTTATGTGCAACGGCATAAATAACAGTGGTTAGTTGGCAAATCGCTGCTACTATCTTTTGTCTCGTGCCAGTCTTATGGATTAGTGCACAGTGAAGGATACAAGAAGTGACTCATTAACTAGTGGCAATTTGCTCCTACTGCAGTTTATGCCACTGAATTTATGCCAGTTTAATTAACCAACAGCATTAAGCCTTTCGATCAAAGACAAAAGGAGAAGGGGGTTGCAGAGGGTAAGATGGTCAGACAACATCGTTGTCACAGTGAGTGTAGACCTGGGCAGACTATGGAGAATGGCAGATGACAGAGGAGCCTGGCATGCTGTGGTCCATGGAATCTCAAAGGTCAGACTCGACTGTGTGACTGAACAACAACAACAACAACAATTAAGCCTTTTAGTTAGAAATGTGGAAAATTTGACGCCTTGAGATTTCTCAGGACAAAGCTGCACTTTCTGCTATCTCCAATCAACATTAGAGGTGAGAAGCTATTTAAAGTCAAATGTGTGCATATGTTTATGCATGTATTTCAAAACATATACATGCACTCAGAGTATTTTAAACTTATGACCTTTTCTTCCAAGAGACTAAAGTATTTACAAAATGCATACTTTTTTCTGCACATTTACTTAAAGTATATATATTTTTTCTTTTTCTCTTAAATATTATTCAGATAATGTAGGTGAAATGAACATTAAATATATATGGTTTCTTAAAATGGATTTTCTAAAAAAAACAAGGTCACATAATATGATAATTGGTACCTTCTTTAAGAAAAGCGAGTGTGTGGTGTTTTTTTTTTTTTTTTGGGTTTTTTTCCAGTTACTCTTACTGTGTGATCTCTTGAGTTCAACACCCTTTAAAAGACTGATAAAAGCTAAGGAAGCAAAATAAGCTGCAAATTTGTTTTATGGAATAATAGCCCTCTGGGAATAAATAAAAACATTCTCTGTTGGAAACTACAATACTATCATTTTTTCTCTTTTATAATCAAGAGCAAAGGGTATTCTTACTCAAACTGTATTAAGTTCTTTCATCTTTTTGGAGTGCTTCCAAATCCATTTTAAATAGAGGTAATGTTTAGACTTTTTAACTGTCATAGCTACACAAAATGTTTTATTTTCTGGAATTTAGTGCTTCATATTTTGTACTTTATACTTTAATTATCTATTACAACTTAAGTCTCATTCTTTGTAGGGTGTTTAATGTGTCTCAGAGAGTACACGTGGAATTAGAAAATAATTCTCCCCTGATTTATCTTATTATACATCATTAAAATGGGCCTTCATTTGGGTTGCTAATTCCACTATTCATGCAGTAAAGGAGTCTTCTAAATGGAGCAATTGAATTGGGTTGCCCTGACCTCTTTTTGGCAGCTTAGTTTCAAAATAGCATCGGATTTATTGAGATTTGCATCCAAACTTTGGCATACCATCAAATTTACCCTAATGCAAAGTACATCAAGCAGAGGAAGATGGAAGAAAGCAGGGTAAGAACAGCAGCAGATATGCCTTGGTTGGAGCAAATCAACGTTTCCAAAATGAGGAGAAGGGAAAGAACATGAGAGAAATGGGGTGGCATTTCCACTCTCTCTGTATCAACCTCTACAAAAATTCCATCCATATCCACCAACCAAAAATCAAGCATTTCTCAAGCCATTGTTTTACCCCCATTAGCATTTCAACAGGGAGGACACAAGTGGCTATGCATCCACACATAGTTTCTTGGAACATCCAGCTCAAGCAGTCAAGTGATCCACCTTACACTGTCCTTAGATTATGGCTATCTATGAAATGCCGTAAGACTCTCCAAAATAAAGCTGTACAAAATAATAAACAAAAGGCTTGGAGAGCATCAACAAGTCCTAGAACCCATAAGTGGAACAAATTGAGAATAAGAGGAATGTTATCCGAAAGTCAATTCTGATTTGACATTTGGGGGAAGTTCATTTAAGATCAGTGATTAACAGTGATCTGAAAAGCATGGGATAGCTAAAGGGTAGCATTTTCTGCATATGTAGATTGAAGAATATCTTCAGTGATGTAATTCAACCCCTGCAGGCATTCCTACTGCTGACGCAATCTACATTGGCAAATTTTGTATTTTCTAAAGAAAGGTGTTGAATGTGGTAGGTGATGTAAACTCTTTTCCACTATGAAGCTCTTAACCAATAGAAATCACCTTCTCTCTCTTCCCTCTGAATTTGTGACACAACAAACTCTAAAGGAGGGGTTGTAGGGCAAATAGGAATGTTACATAAACCAGGAGGGAGGGAGGAGGAACAATGATGCCAGCATCCTTCTTCCCTCGAAGCTCAAAAACAGAAGGCCCAAACTGCTAGATTTTACCCAACATTACCTCACCCATTCAATGGCCTATCAAAGTGTAAAGTAATTTTCTAACTGGCTAGTTCTATGTTTATAAACTGCAATTCACCTCCTGGCTAACTGAGGGGATTCCTGATGTCCTTAGAAGTCAGACTTCCCTAAGTGCCGGAAGTGTCTGATGGTCAAAAAAGGATTTATGAGAGATTGGGGGGTGGGGGTATTGCTTGTGAAGAACCAAGAAAGGGGATTTATTCCTCTAGAAAAGCCAACAGTCCAACAGAAAAATAAGAGTAATGATAGGTGCTGTCTATGACCACTTGCAGCAATCATGAAATGACTGGAGAAGGTGGGAAGTGAGAGTAATTGAAGAGACATGGACAAAAAAATAGCTTCTTCCAACAGGGAAGAGAAGGAAATATTGGAAATCTGATATATATTTTTCAAAAATTTGAGACAGTCCTGGCTGAGACTATCAACTGCTGCATATATATTTATATGCATTTTTCCAGTGAATATATTTTTGGGTAAATGCCTCCACAGCTGAACAATGTGGGAAACTTATGCTGATACAATGAGACTGAAATTGGATTGCACTGGATCCATGATTGAAATGTGATTACTCACATATCATTGAACAAAATGGGACATGAAAGGAGCCTCATTTGGGCATCCACTGAGCAGAGTTTCTCCAGCAAAAATCCTTTCAACCGAGAATAACTTCTGACACAAAATTATTATTCCGAACAAAACAATCTCCTTCATTGACCATACAAACATCCAGAAAGAAAATGGAAACTCAAAAAATTAATTTTGGACTCACTTCCCAGTTGCTGCTTCAAATCCATAATAGTGGCTCTTGCATTGATCACATCTTGTCCCAGTTACAGAAGTATCTTGGCAAATGCACTGGCCAGTGAGACTATGACAGACTTCATCTAGTGAACCAGTTGGGTGACATAAACAGGGAGAGCAGCCATTGATACCATGAAGGGAACTGTAAAAACCTAAGACCAGGAGAAAGCAGTGCAAAAATATTACATCCAGTCCTAAATATACTACAAACTGCAGTAGAAATTATAAATCAGGGGTACTCATTGTTTTCCCACCGTGGGCTGGGCCACACCCCTTCAGACAGCTGAGCAGTCTGGAAACATTCCCCCACCATAAACGCTGCTGTAAAATGAATCTGCGGCTATCATAAATGTGTTTATGACAACCATGGGCACATTTACACTACATTTTTTGCTGTTTTCACTGCTTCCACTGCTTCTGGCGACGGGAGTGAAGGCAGCACATTTTAGGCTGTTCTTGCTGCTTTCACCACTTCTGGCAGTGGTGGCAAGGGTGATGGGCCACATGAAATGGTGCCATGGGCTAGGCCAGGCTCGTGGGCCATAGGTTGTAAACCCCTGTTATAAAGTGATATAAGTATATCAAGTGAAAAGGAAATTTAAAAAGGAGAAATATTTTTCCCCTATTTGTTGCATAAATACTTTCTCTCCATGACCTCTGCTTTCACTTCATCTTTTCTGTAGGCAAGGTACAATGGAATGACTGTTGAAATATGAAACTATCACACAAAATGTCAGTGAAAAAGTAGCATTATATATATTTTGTTTGTGTGTTTTGATCTTGTGGGAAAAGTTGTAACTTCAGGATTGTGAAACATACAGTACTGTGCAAAAGTCTCCCACCCTGACCACTGCCTGGCTACAGCTCTGGCCATAACTCAGACACCCTAACTCCAAACTTCAACAAACTTGGAAAGAGTTGAAAGAAGAGTCAGCAGAATATTCTATCCAATGTTGGCATGTCTAGGCATCTTGGGATCTGAGTTATGCCACACTAAATCACTCATTGAATTTCCCCAAATCATGTGGTGGTGACCTAAGGCTTTTGCAAAGTACTGTATGCCCCTTCTATTTTCTTTTAACACCTGTTTTTGTTTTACTGATGCTAGGCCTGGAAATCTATCTTGTTTCTAAGCCAACCAGTCCAAAGTATTACCCTGAACTACTATTATGATGTACTTTGGCACAAATGATTTAACCAATTTAACCTACATATTTTTATTACATATCCAATTCCTAACTTTCATATGTAATATGCATACTTTTTGACTGTTCCCTTTTGCTGAATGTAATATCTCAACTGATATTATTCCTGGAAATAAATGTGATACTATTTTGATTACCACATTTCTCCAAAAAATTAAAGAAGTTCTAGAATTGTGTACTCAACCTTGATTTCTGTTAGAAGACGGTCATGGAGCTTTACTGCTTTTATTACACTTACACTTATTCAATTGCACATATGCAAGCAGAATATAGAGGAAATCATTGGGTAAATATTCCAACAGACTATTAAGACCACTGTTCCCACATTAGATTTCAAGACCAGAGTTTGAGACCCAAGTAATGCATGACAGAATGAGTGCCCATCTCTGTCCCAGCTCCTGCCAACCTAGCAGTTCAAAAAGAAGAAACTGCACTTAGATAAATAGGGACCACTTCAGTGGGGAAAATATCTTGGAGACATGAATGGAGCCTCATTCAGGCATCTCCTGAGCGGAGTTACTCCAGCAAAAACCATTTCAACCCAGAAAGCACCATTGCGTGCTTCTGACATGATTTTTTTTTAAAAAAAAGACTTCAAAACAGAGTGGCAGAAAAACCAAATGCAGTTAGCTTACAAAGCCTCAATCTTCATTATCTGCAGATCTAAAAATATTCAATAAAAATCCTGAAATACTAACATACTGTATATGTATTTCTATGGCACATTACCAGAATTGGCTAGTAGAGACACTGTCTGCAATGTAAAATATAAGGCTCACCATTATCTGTGGTTTCAGGTATCAACTGTAGGTCTCCAATGGTATCCCCTGCAGATATGGGAGGGGAGATTGTACCTCCATATCTCCAAAACCTACATTCTTTCTTTACACAAAGACACTTAGATTATTATGTCTTTTGCCTTAAAAGGAGTGAAGGTCTGTCTCTTTTCTTATTAGATTTCCCCCATTCAGTGTGCCCCCCAAATTATCCCATATCAAGAGACACTTGGCTAATTATTATTTCCCTAGCAACATACCTTCTGTTGTAATGAAATTAATGAAAAGTTGTGCTTGGGCAACCATGTTTAGCAGTTCCCAGATTCTTCTTATGAACCTCTTATGTAATTTGCCATAACACTATATTGGGTTCTGTGATATTTAAACTTTCAGTTGTGAGTGAAGTTTTTCATCATAGTGACCTAGAATTTATTAACTTATGGAAATCAATAATATAGGTTCAGTCTGCACAAAATACTATGCATACTGCACCCCCGCTAGGTGAGAACCTTGTTGGAGTGCAGGAGCTTGAGTGGTCTAACTAGGCAGCGTTGCCCATCTCTTGTCAATGATGTTAGGCTGGGACTAAAACTCACCAAAGTGTTCTCCATCTGATCCCTTGGGCAAGGTGAAAGCGGAGGGCACATGTTATGGTCCACCTAGCCAGCGGGTGATGTGATATCCAAATGGCTAAAAAACTGCATGCAAATGGACTTGACTTCTCAATATGTGGAATGTCACCATGGAGACATCTACCATTGTGTCGACTCCTCACTGAATAATGACTCCAAGGTATGCACAGAATCAGCAAATGAGATCAACCCTATTCAGGTTATACTCAGAAAGCTTACACAAAGAGGGGAGTCCTCTAGCTCTTCTTCAGTCACCCTCCTTCACATGGAGAGTGTCTGAGAAGGGAAACTCCACTATCTTTGGTGGTTTCCCATGTGTGTCAGAATCCTGGAGAATCAGGGAAACTATTCATGTGGAGAGCTCCCATGAATTTCAGCACTTCTTCCACTTCAGATCTGTTGCTCTTCACAAATAGGATGACAAAACTAGGGAACAGAGGAGTCAGACTTGACCCATGGCCCTTTTCTGTGAGCTGTCTTTTTGGTGGTACAGTTATGACATTCTATGAAATGTAAGGAATGAAAAATATATCTCTTACAACAAATACTTAGGAAACTTGTGACATTATTGGCTTACCTGGTTTACACTTATGACACCTTCTTCCCTGGTGGCGAGGCAGGCAAATGCATTGTCCATTGATTGGGTCACAAACACTTTCTTTCAATGTCCCCAAAGGATCACAGCCACAAATCTCACAACCAAGAGGGTTGTGATTGGTTAGATTGTATGTATGAGGCATGCACTGATTGCACTGAAGGCCTGTAACACCAGTTTTGCAAGGACATTGTCCTGTTGATTTGTCACACAGCAAAGAACCACCTGCAGTACCAGTCTGATTGCAGTTACATGAAAGGCACAATAAAGAATCATTCCACTGCACTCTGTAATACCCATCTAAGCAGTCACTACATTGCCTTTCCCCAAAGTTAGGCCTACAGATGCACTTTCCTGTTTCAGGATCACATACTGTACCAGAAACAGTTCCTTCTACTGCACAGCCACAAGGCTTACAACCGAAAGTGTCCATGCCATAGAAGCCATCTATGCAAGTATCACAGTAGAGCCCTTTGACGTTTTCCTTGCAGTTGCACTGACCAGTGGATGGGTTACAGAAATCATTCACTGAACCCTGGGTGTTACACTGGCAAGGCTCACAGCCATCTTCCTTAAATTTTTGGAGGTATTTGTATCCAAAGTTGCAGTGATCACATCTGAGACCTGAAGAGAGAAATGTTTGCTGTTAAAAATAGACAGGGGGGAAGGTGGCCATAGATTTTCATTTTAAAAAACTATTAAAGATTTGGGCTAACCCCAACATCAAAGCTGTATTGTCTTATCTTCTCACTGGAACCCTAGTCACAACACAAATAGAAGTACCACAGGAGGGATACTGAAGAACAGGAGAAAGTGATTAGGAAACTATTTCTGAGTAAACTGTTTCTCTTTCTGAGTACAGTGGTACCTTGAGATATGAAATTAATTTGTTTCTCGGGGGTTTTCATATCCCCAAAAAAATTGTATCTCGAAGTGTGGTTTCCCATAGGAATGTATTGAAAACAAAATAATGCATTCTGGAGGTCAGAAAAGGCAAAAAAAGTATTTTAGCTGTTCAAAAGTCTTTCTAAAGTGGCAAAAACACAGAAAAATTCTAAACTGCACTTTAGAAGGAGTTTTGAACAGATAAAAGACATTTTCCCCCACTTTTTTCTGACCTCTAGAATTTATTTATTTCAATTTTTATGCCATTGAATGGTTTTCAATGCATATTTGGCACATTTCTGACAGCGGCCCCTAGTGACCAGCTCTGGTAATTTCTGGACCAATCCCCAACAATCAGCTGTTGAGGGGAAGGGGGAATTTTTGGCACTTCCTGGTGGTGGGGAGAGCTTCTGGTGGTGCCAAAAAAGATGAAAAATTCCAAAAATAGAGCAGAAATGCTACAAACACCCTCCCACCATCATGGGAAGTGTTGGAAGACCCCAAAAATTGTATCAAAAAAAACATATCTCAAAGCATTATTTTTCCGGTATTTCCTTTCGTATCGTGGGTTTTTCGTTAGTTGAAGCATTCGTAACTTGAGGTTTTCCTCTACACCTAGAAACCTCTGGAAAAAAGTCACCAGAAGTTAAAAGAGTTTTGATGGCATGTAAATATTATTAATAACGGATCAATGTAAGCTTTATCTGGTAGCAGCTCTGGGGCCTTCTTGTCAAACATGTGCTCTTACCACTGAAATTGCCATTAAATGGCTTTCCAGAAGACCTATATTCACCAACTGTGCAACCAATTCCTCTGATGTACAAACTGTAGAGGAAAAAAATGTATCCATGTTATATCCATCCAATGATATTCTGTTTGTGCACAGTTAGAGAATGATTGAAAGTTGTCTTCTGGGAAGGATGAATATTTCCTCCAGGTCTGCTATTTCATATGGCTTGGGATAGATTGTTCATGACAATTGGACTATCAGTCATACAGGTCACCTAGAAACCCACAGGCAGATTCTGAGTCAGGAAGAAGAGAAATCAGGAGGCAAAAGAGTTGCCTTTCTATCTCCATATTGCCCTTCTCTACATTTGTATCAACTAAGAAGCAAAAGGAAACACCTCCTCAATCACACTGAACCTTGGAATAACCCCAGTGGGTTGGGTAAACTCACTGGCCATCAGACTATATGATGGTCCACAAGTGGATTAAATACCACTTGAATCCATCTTGATGGTGGGCAGCAGCTTCATCACTATTGGCCTGGAGCTGATGAGGACTTTGGGTGCCAAAAGGGCTTATGACCAGAAAGTGACTCATGAAACTGGATCAATGGTATAATAATAATAATAATAATAATAATAATAATAATAATAATAATAATAATAATAATAATAATAATAATAATAATAATAATAATAATAATAATAATAATTTTATGTCAGAAATTATTCTGGATTGAAAGGATTTTTGCTCAGAACCTCTGCTCAAGGGAGACCGGAATGAGGCTCCTTTCATGTCCCCAAGACCTTTTCCCACCGAAGTGGTCCCTATTTATCTACTTGCAATTTCTTGCTTTCAAACTGCTAGGTTGGCAAGAGCTGGGACAGAGACGGGTGCTGAAACCATCATGCAGTACCCAGGTCTCAAACTGCTGACTAGCCTGCCTTCCAGCTAACACAGCGAGCTTCTGAACCACTGAGCCACAACAGTACCTTAATAGTACAGGTGTCACACTGTGATGCAGAAGGCAGATGAAGGGCCACTGCATTATATTCTCAGGGCAATCTAAATGGTTGATCACCATGAGGATTGCCAATATTCAGATTAGGATATGGCAGAACAAGAAGAATCAGAATTTGGGGAGCCTCTTTCTTAACTGCTCTGCCATGGAGCAATGAGGTGACTCCCCAGAAGCTGTGCAACAGAAGGACTGTTCCAGCAGTGGGATTCATTTTTTTTACTACCTATTCTGTGGGCATGGGATGGTGGGTGTGGCCATGTGACTGGGTGGGTTTGGCTCCGGCAACCAGATGGGGGGACCCCAGGGAGGCTGCACCACCGGTATGGGAGGAAGGTGCGGGCCTATATTCCAAGGCTCCAGCAACTGGATGGGTGGGGCCAGCCAGAATTTCTACTACCAATATAGGCGTTCTGGGGCATTCTGGCTGAATCCCACCACTGGAATGTTCCCTTTTCCTGTTTTTTAGCTGAAGCACACACAGTAAAGCATACAGCAACCACACAAAAGTATCTCTTTTGTCTTCGGATTTCTTTTCTACCAGTCCTAGAATTCGACCTGGAGATTCATGGTGACACCTAGTTTTAAATTGCACAAAGGAGAAAAATGTATTAAATATTTGTTTGCAAAATAAAGAGAGACTAAAAATAGCAAGAGAACAGATCATATAACTCTCCAGTAATATACCATGGATGTAGAAAATAATATGAATTTGTTTTTAACAACTTTAGTATATCACTGTTCATTAATGTCTCTTCCAAAGTATCAACAACACTTCACTTTCCATAATAACATTTTCATTTAACTGAAATTGGACTAAGTTCACAACCAAATCATTTTCTCTGTATCTCCATTAGTCTTCTTTTCAAAACCATGATTTTATATTGCCTCTGATAAAGCTTATGAGTTTTTTCTTTTCTTTTCTTTAATTCAGGCATTTTATCCATATCTATCATTACAAACTGTATGGTCCAAAAAAGAAGAGAAACAGAATTACTGCTTGAGAAATGCTATGTCACACTTCTGTTTTCCTAGTTTTAAAAAAAATACGAAATCAGACTAGCCTGGGATACAGTTGGATATGTTTACACATACACACTCTATCATACCTGTCAAGTTTTGGATTTGGAAATAAGGGGAATTTCCTGGCAAATAAGGGATACTTGACAGCTATGCTTATCCTGTGCTGCCCTCCAATGGCGGCAATAGGGCATTGCAGTCTAATTAATAAGGGATGATGGTGGGAAAGAGGGTAAAATAAGGGGTTTTCCTGGCCAATAAGGGATACCTGACACCTATGCACTCTATAGTCACGTTGTCGAGTGGGCACCATACAAACCCAAACCCGAACCCGAACCCGAACCCGAACCCTAACACTAACACTAACACTAACACTAACACTAACACTAACACTAACACTAACACTAACACTAACACTAACAACAACAACAACAACAACAACAACAATGATTTGATTTGATTTGATTTGATTTGATTTGTTTTGATTTGATTTGATTTTTAATTTGTACCCTGCCCTACTCAGCTGTAGGCTGACTCAGGGCGGCTTCCAACATAATTAAAGATACAATATGACAATACTAAAATATAGTAAACAATACAAAATATCAATAAAAAGTCAATAACACAGAAAATTACAATACATGTACAATCAATATAAAATGCAATTAACATAGTTCCTATGAAAAACAGTATAAACAGAATATCAGCAAAACCTATGAAACAAAAACAAAAATAGAGCAATCAAGCAAAAGTTAACAACAACAACAACAACAACAACAACAACAACAACAACAACAATAATAATAATAATAATAATAATAATAATAATAATAATAATAATAATAATAATAATAATAATAATAATAATAATAATAATAATAATAATATAGATAGAGTGTGTGTTTGGTGAATGTTAATGATATTAGGATGGTAGAAATGTTTCTAATATTTATTATTTTATTTTATTGTGTGGGAGGGAGACAAAGTGTGTATGTGTGTGTGTGTGTGTGTGTGTGTGTGTGTGTGTGTGTGTACCAGATAATATTTCCACTCTTCTACCATCAATCAGATGAACAGTAAATTAAAATAAATCAGAAGTCCCACATTTCAAGCAAATTCATTTTAAAAGTTTCCTCAGCACACAAAGATATATACAGCCTCCTAATGTAGAAAAAGCAACCCTCAAAATGGCAGGAAATACGTTATATAAGGACAAAAACTGGAGGACTTGAACAGAAGGCATGTTCCTTTAGCAGTGATGAATGGCTCACCTAAGGCATATCATTTAATTTCAATAAGGAAAATAAAAAAGGACCACTACTGCTGCAAATTTTAAAAATAACTGTATTGTTAACAAGAATTATGACTCATTTTGAACTATTAAAATTGGTCTACATGGATTCATATCATATCAGTTTTAAAAATATGCACAGTGCTTATTTGAATATGCCATACATATTCCTGACAGGTAATCTATTCCTAACGATACCGAGAAAGGCCTACAGGGCATCACATTCAATGTTAACAAGTACAGGGGAGTTAGCATGCTTGGTATTTAATTCACATTCTTCTCCCTTTTTTATTCTAGATGAATGACCTACTTTAATAAAATTATTGGTGCTAATGTATTTTACCAGTGATAGGATCATTAGTAAGATTTAACAGTTGTGCTAACTCTAAAGGATCATGCTACATAACATTGCAGCACTTAGTTACATTTTTTTGTTATCAAGCTTGCTTAAACAGATAACAATGACAACAGTCTAAAGTTGCTTGTATATCCGCTTCCTTCTGTGATGGAAATGCACACTGTTGTATATATTGTGGATGAGTATAATTATTGTTGGGGAGTAGAAATTGCACCTCAGCATTGATTATACAGTTAGTTGAGAGGTACTTTTATAAACAGAAGGTGAAACTATGTGGCTTGTGGTTTTAGCAGAAGATTTGCTGTGTCATGAGATAGAACAGGTGATAATGAAGATGGCCTTTTTTGGGGTGGGGGAGTGGGGGGTGATAGCTGGCTTAGAGCAGGCTGGTTAGTTCAGTGGTTTAGGTAAATGGATGCCAACCCAGATATTGGGAGTTCAATTTCGCACTGTGCTTCCTGGAAGAAGAATCAGCCCTAATCATAGAATAACTAATTTGGAAGGGACCTTTTAGGCCATTGTTATGTCTGGCCCTTATAAGCAATAGTCCAGACAAAGATGAACAGAAGAGCAACAAGTCTTTATTCAACAGTCTTTTAGGTTATGCTTACAAGGTGCTCCGGAAACAGCGATGGCTATACAATCCCATGAAATCAGTCTCTACGGAATCTGCCATGTAGGAGGCAAGGGCTAGCTACACCAGAAGCGGTAGCATAGTGGAGGAGACCCAGGCTTAGCACGTTGCTGTCTACCTGTGCAGAATGGGTAGTATAGATCCGGTCCGGCCCAACGCTTGTTTACTCGAGTGGCTTATATAGTGTCTCCCTGGTGGTGTCTCCTTGATACAAAGTAGCAACCCGCTGGATAACCATAACTAACCAATCATAACAGGGTATATATGTAATTAACCAATGAGAAACAGGATCCAAAACTGTAACCAATCACAGGACTCTTATTAGCTTTCGTGTTCAGGGAATCAAGAAGCAGACAAGTGAAGTAGTGAAATTCAACTCTCTATTAGTGGGGTTTGAACAGTAACAATAATACAACAAGCCCATTGGCTAACAGAGTGTGCACATTTTTGATCCGTTTATTTGCATAAGAATAGATACATGAGAAAAGATACATTCCACTCCTATAAACAGTAACAATAATACAACAAGCCCATTGGCTGACAGTAATACCTCATACAAAGTCCGCTTCATACAACATCGGATTCATACAACATTGCCTAATTCCTTGAAAAAAGTTGCTTCATACAAAGTTGTGTGATGTTGTATGAGGCATTGGGGTTTTCCCAGGTTGCATTGTGCCTGGATAGTATGAAAGGCAGGACACATGCGTGCATTGCTCTTGTGGGTTTTGCATGAGGCAAAGAGTGTTTAGGAGTGGTTTTGAGCACGATTTTGGATTTTTTAGAATGTTTTCATCAGAATTTTTAGAAGCATTCCTGGGATTTTTGCAGCATTCTTCAGATTCTTGGACAATCAGCGTTGTTTGGCAAGTTTTTTTTAATGTTTTTAGCCTTTAGACAATGATTTCTTAAAGTTCTGTCAGTTTCCTGTCTGTTTCCTTGACTTTGCCCTGAAGTCTGTGCTGTTACACTACAATGTAAACAACGTTGTATGAGGCATCGCGGCAAGGATTTGGATGTTGTATGAGGCATCGCGTCTAGGATTTTGCATGCCTCATTCAAAGTCCAAATCTGTATAAATTCCAAACTTGTGGAACCAAGTCTGGACGTTGTATGAGGTATCACTGTTCATAACATTCTTCCCCCCCTAGGTAAAAACAAAATCCTTTGATCCGGATGGTGGTCTAGTTTCCCTTCTGGGTCGGACGCTTGGCTGAGCCGGCTCAGGGGCTCATAGGATGGGTGACCCGACTGGAGTGAGGGATTGACTAGAGGGGGGGGATTGTAAACCCAAATTTAAGCCCCGTTTGTCAGATGGAGGAGCAGGGGATCGCTCAAAACCAACATCTAATTCTGTGGATGAATAAGACAACTCAGGGTCACTCCTGTGAGTACTAAGAGTGGAGGGCAACTCCAAGCAAAATTGGTCATCATCAATAAAGGAATCCTGAGTGCTAGGCAGGGACAGTGTAGGGGTACACCTGGCCGGAATAGGGGAGCTTTCCACAAATTCTCCTTGAAATAGGTTCCTAGAAGACACTTCTGGGTCAATGTTGGCTGGCTGCTGACTATTACCTCTGCCCCCTGGGTTTAAATGGGTGGGGGCCAACCCTAGCATTGAGTGTCTGTATTCATCCTGTGGTACAGTATTCTGGGTCTCAATTGATCCACGTGCTTCCTCCAGATCAGACCAGTGGCTGTTTCAATTCTGTAAGAAACAGGATCAGTTTGATCAATCACAACCCCAGGCACCCACGTAGGGCCACCAGCTGCATAACTCTGGCAATGTACAGGGTCTCCGGACAAGAAACCCTTCTGGTGGTGGATTGCTATATTTGTGCCTTTGTCCTCTACCCTAGAGGGATCCAATCTGTCCAGCAAGGATGACAGTTTCCTTCGCTGGAGCAATTCAGCAGGGGACAGCCCTGAGGCAGGGGGGGGGGGGTGAGCCTATATGTGAAAAGAAACTGGCATAACTGGAGCTCCAAATCCCCTTCACGCATACACCGAAGCACGTCTTTAGTTATGCACACCTGTCGCTCTACCTGGCCATTGGTGGCTGGGTGGAATGGGGCAGCAGTGATGTGCCTAATTGCATTCCTTTCCATGAAGGAATGGAATTCTGCAGATGTGAACGTGGACGCGTTGCCAGACACCAGCACATCTGGAAGTCCAAATGCTGCAAACAGACTTCTTAAGTGCATTATCGTGGTGGCTGAAGTGGTATTAGGCACCCTAATCACTTCCAGCCACTTAGAGAATGAATCCACAACCAACAAAAATAGGACACCCCTAAATGGACCTGCAAAATCTATGTGCAACCTGGACCATGGGCCTGGAGCAGAATCCCATTCCCGAGAGGGAAGGTGGGATTGCTCTGGGTGAGAGGATTGACAACTGGCACAAGTGCTAATCATTTGTTCTATGTCTTCGTCCAGTTGAGGCCACCAAAAGTAGCTACAGGCAAGGGCTTTGGAATGGACAATTCCCGGGTGACTTGTGTGAAGTGGATGTAAAACCTTTTTTCTGAGAGTGACAGGAATGAGCACCCACTGGCCCCATAGAAGGTAACCTCGTTCCACTGACAGTTCCAAATGCTTGCGGTGGAATGTTCTGAATTCCTTGGCTAGAGGAGAGACAGGCCAGCCTTTTTGTACCCAAGACATTACTTTAGACAATGCTACATCCTTGGCCATAGCCTTGGCTATATCTGAGGGGACGACTGGGGGCGAATCAAAAGCCTCAATCATAAGGACCCGGTGGTCACTTTCGATCTTGCAATCGGCTTCCCCAAACCCCTGGCAGTGGAGAACGTGACATGGCATCAGCATGGCTGATGTTCTTGCTGGGTCTGTGCACCAAAGTAAAATCGTATGCATTTAGGAAAATTGCCCAACACAACATCCTTGGGTACAGAATTTGAGGCATGGGTTTCCCGTTCACAAAGATTCCAAGGAGGGGCTTGTGGTCAGTTACGATGGTAAAAGGTCTTCCATAAAGGTAATCATGGAATTTCTTAGTGCCAGCCACAATTGCCAACGCCTCCCTGTCTGTCTGAGCATAATTTTTCTCAGGCTTTGAGAGTGAACGGAAATAGCATGCTATGGGGGCTTCCCTCCCATCATTTAGTACATGACACAACACAGCTCCCACCCCCACAGGGGATGCATCACACACAAGTACAACTTCCTTGTTAGGATCAAAATGAGTTAATATAGCATCCGAAGATAGCAGCCTTTCTCCTGGCAATGGGCCCAGTGCCAAACAGTATCTTTATTAAGAAGCCAATGTAATGGTTCGGCAATGGAGAAAAGCGTGATAGAAGTTTAACAATCCTAGAAATGATTGCAATTCGGCTTTACATTTTGCCTGGGTGCATTTTGCACGGCCGCCACCTTGGAGTCAGAGGGCATGATACCTTGGGGTGTAATTCGGTACCTGAGGAACTCCACTTCCTGTGCCAAAACACACACATTTGTCTCTTCTGAGACATAGACCGGCCCTCTCGAAATGTGAGAGGACTCAATCGAGCCTGGCTGCTAGTTCGACCGTGTCCTTAGCGGTGATCAGGACATCGTCAAAATATGCCAGGACACCGGGCAAACCTTTTAAAATACGTTCTACAAGAGATTGAAATATTCCGGGGTCCGCATTCACCCTGAATTGTAGTTGAGTTACCTTAAATGCCCCCCTATGCCTTACTATGGTCAGGGCTATGGCAGCAGCAGGAGACACAGTCAATTGTTGGTAAGCCTGGGCAAGGTCAAGTTTAGCGAAGCAATTTCCTCCATGCAAGGAGGCAAGAAGGTGGCTTACCACGGGCACAGGATATGCATTTGGGCGAATAGCTTTATTGATGGTACACTTGTAGTCAGCGCATATCCTGACCTCCCCATTACTTTTCAAAGCAGTCACTATTGGTGTCTCCCACTCTGCGCAGTCCACTGGCACTAGGATGCCCTGCCCCACCAGTTTGTCCAGCTCGGCCGGATGGTTGGATCAAGCTCAAAGTCCACAGGGGGTCCTTTGTATAACCCTAAACCCTTTTTGAACACCTCAGGATGTGCAGCACAAATGTCCCAGATTGGGTCAGGGTCTATTGCGTGAATGCGAGAAAGCAGGGTTCCCAGGGGCCTAAACCATTGGGTCCTAATAAGACAGTTAGAGCCCTGTTTAACTACAACCAAGGACAAGGAGGTGCAAATGTTTTTGAATTTGACCAAGAAATTTCCCACCCCCAGGACCAGAATCTGGCAACCTTGCACATCCCAGAGGGAAGTTTTAAAAGATTTGAGCTTGGGCCGAGAGGCAGGGGGAATTCTCAAAAACTCCCGCTGTGGGATTATGGAAAAGGTAGTACCTGAATCCACCTACATCTTGAAGGGGATGTCCTGCAGGCTCAGGTCTGCAAAGAAATGCTTGCTGATGATGACCACTTGCCACAGCTCAGGCTCTGGTGACACTTTGGCGGTGGACATTTTGTAGTGATGACTCTTCTCAGACTCAGGTGCTGGAGTTCTTTGCTTTCACTGTTGGCATACTAACAATGTGCCCTTGTCGCCCGCAGTTGTGGCATTCTGCAGTGCAGAAGGGGCACTTCCTGTGGTCATGCTGGGCTCCGCAGCCATCACACTTGCAAAGGAATTTCTTATCCCGATCGTCACGGTGCTCTTGGTTCTTTCGTCGGACTGCTCGGACTTCTACCTCTGCATCGCTGGACTCCGATGAAGAGGTGGAACCAGGCGATGCTGAGGAGGATGAAGATGAATTTTGCTGAGCTTGCACAGCTGAGTCGGTGGCACTGGTGGTGGAGTGGCGATGCCGGAAATCTTGATGCCAGACCATGTGGCCTCAGACACTACCGCCTCATTTAGGAAAACCTTGAAAGTTAGCGTCTTCTTGATCATGAGGCAACATTGAACATCTTCGACCCTCATGTCAGCCAGCAGATGGTCCCGGAGTGCTTCTTCGATGTTGACCCACTTGCACGGGGCGGCAGCAATACGCAGAGTGGTGGCATAGTCTGCAATGGACTCCCCACATCGCTGCTCCCTTCTGTGGAAGGCCGCCCTGGCCGGGAAGATCGAGACCTCTGCCTGCAAGGGTTTCCTCAGTGCACCACATCCACGTCCCTTGGGAGAATGAGGTGGGTTGCCAACTCAAGCGTCTCAGAACCGCACTGAGCGAAGAAACAGGAGCATTTCTGTTCTTCGTCGGGGATCTTCTGCGAGGCCATTGCGTGGCAAAATCGGCATTCGTATGTTGCCCATTTCTCTGGACACACTGGGTCAAATGAGCCGATGTTCCTGCGGGGACGCCATCCCACCTTCATTGCCAGTTTCATGTTCAGGGAATGAAGAAGCAGACGAGTGAAGTAGTAAAATTCAGCTCTTTATTAGTGGGGTTTGAACACAGTTTGGATGGGGCAAAACTCTGACTTATATACACTACAAATAGTAACAGTAACAATAATACAACAAGCCCATTGGCTAACAGTGTGTGCACATTTTCGATCCACTTATTTGCATAAGAATAGATACATGAGAAAAGATACATTCCGCTCCTGTCAGAAAACAGAGTTAATATACATAACATTAGCATAATGAGCGCGGCCAGAATGGGTTTTTTTTTGTGCCAAACTTAGCTCCTAATTTGGATGGCGGGAAACCGCCATTTTCTTCCTCGCAAGGCGCTGCCCGCACAACTTGCAATTGTTCCTGAATATACAACAGCCATGGAGTCCAACCCCCTTCTCAACTTCAGGCCTCTTCCCTCTTCTGTGGATTCTCTAACTATAAAACACTGAGAAGTCAGAATATAGCTGATAGCATACAATTATAATTACTATCTGGCATAAGGTATACCCTCCTCAGAGAACATTTCCTTGTGTCTGCACTGCTATTTTCAGCATCTGGCGAATGCCTTTCTTTAACATCTTCTTGTGCAGATCTTTGGCATGTAACATTTTCTTTTATAAGTTTATCAACAGGTTTTTATACTGACTTTCTGCTCAAACAGTTTTTACACTGATCTTCGTCTGAATTTTTGAAAACTTTATCTGAGTTTTATTTATATTGACCGGTTTTCCAGTATCCTTCCTGCAAATACAATTAGCCATGCATACCTTAGGTCTTTTTAAAACACATTTTGTGCCAAAATTGAATGACATGGCAGAAATTCAGTAGCATAGCAGTAGGAGTGGCACTGAATGCAGCCCGCTGAAGGGGGAAAGAGAAAAGCCCTGAATGTTATATATTGCCCACCTCTTTATTACATTCACTGGAGTATGCTGTTCATTTTTTTAACTCCAACTCCCAGAATTCCACATGCTTAGAGTTCCTTCCCTACAAATATCTAACACACACTTTACAGGCCCAGGGTGTTTCAGATCTATTTTCTCTATAAAACAAAAACTGTTTATTAAAGGCTTGCTTATTAAAAGGTCAGTGACTCCCTTCATAGCCTTTCCCCCTATAGTTTCAGAGAGCTAAGTTACAGTCAGTAGCCCCTTGGGTGCCATCTGCCATTTTGTAGTCCCACCTATCCTCACTGGTGATTCCCCAAGTCTAATTTAATTTAATTTAATTTAATTTAATTTAATTTTTGGATGTATTTTTTGGATTTATGCGCCGCCCACTCAGGCATGCCCGACTCAGGGCAGCTTACAAACAAATAAAAGCAGATAAAACCACCCACAAAAAAAACAGAACCCACCCACCACACCCACCCCATTTCTAAAAAGAAGAGAGGGGGGAGGGATCCTCCTTATTGAACAAGCCAACAAACAGGGAGCCACATTTCCATCAGGCCCCCATACCTGCCCTGCCAGCTAAGTTTTTAGACCCCTCCTAAAGGGCAGCAACTCCATCTGCAACCGTAGCTCTACTGGCAGGAGGCTCCAAAGGGCCCTCCTCCTTGTGCTAGAGAGATGAGCCCCTCTAGCTGATGGTACAATAAGAGAGCCCCTCTGGTCCACTCTAGTTGGACAGGCAGATGCTCTTAGGGCGATGCATTCTCTTAGGTATCCTGGCCCTCTACCATATAGCAAGAGAAAAAAAGATGGCTAGGGTGTAACCACAAATGGAAAGCAAGAAGCAACCACCCCAATCAAAGGAGTCAATCAGAAAATAAAATCAATAGCATTTAATATGCAGAAAGCAGAGCAACCCGGGTAAAACCCAAATAGAGCGGCCAAGGGAGTGGGATATCGAAGTTAGAAAATCATGCTGGTCAGACTAAATACTAGGTGTAGCAAACACAATGACAATAAACAAACACAGTAGAATCTATATGACCAAAGAGCAATCATACACTGACCAATAGGTATCTCAGCCTACTCTAATGAATCACGTATGACACTAAATACAGTACTCTCTGGACCAATATATAAACCAGGTGACATACACGGTCTAAACAGTATAATAATACCCCCAGCGGGTTTAAAGAGTCCGAATAATCAAGTCCAAAATGAAAGGTCCGAGATCATAAAGTCAGTAAAAGTCTGAACAATGGAATATCCGAGTGCTACTGAGAACTTCAATTTTCAAATATAGCAGAAAGGTAAGTCATAGCAGAAAGGTAAGTCCATATGCTTCCGGTAAGATGGATATTTCATAGTCCTTTGTCAAGACTCTGCAACAGTCAAGCAAAATACAAATACAATACACTATAAGGAAAATATAATATTCTCAAACAGCAACATGACAACAAAATAGCAATAATGATGGTACCTATATAACTTCAAAAAAAACGCGCTCTAAGAGACCTTCTTAGTGTAGTTTCATATTGGGTCAGAGTGTTATGAGACAATAGTGCGAGATTCAAAATATAGTTTGCAGCTAACACATGCAAAATATAGTTTGCAGCTAACCCACACCTGAAATCAAAATGGGACGGAAATTCGGGGAAAAACAGCGTTAAAGGCACATAATACAATAAGAAACCTCTATAGTGGCGGAGATCTCTATGAAACAAACTAAAGAAAAACTGAAAGATCGTAATCAGTATTCAAGCCCCTAGGAGTAAGAGTGGAAAATCGATGGATATAAAAGGCTTCTTGTTGTAAAAGAAAACGTTGTTTATCTACACTGTAATATTTACGGGGAGAGAACATTTCCAGTATTACCACCTGCATATCCAAATGGGAATGTTTTTTGTCATTGAAATGGGCGACCAGTGGAGCTGTAGTGACATTGTTTCTGATGCGGGACTGATGTTCCCCTAGTCTAGTCTTTAGTGGTCTACACGATTGTCCGATGTATGCAAGTTGACATAAACATACAAACTGGCAACCAGTGCAGCTCCCGAAGCAGTGGCGAGGCGCGGGCATAACACCCACACCCCATCACCACCCAAGCAGCATCAGGTGTACTGGTATATTGGGCAGTCGGGCTTTGTCCCACCCCACCCCACCATCACCTCTGGTGCCTTGGGGCACCAATAGCAAAGTATGGGATTCCCCCCAACACCCAACAGGCACTCCCACCACTCCCAATCCAGCACCTTCCCATGGTGCCCCTGGGTGGCATGTGGATGGGATGAGCTTTGTGCCAGGGCTGAGTGTTTCATCTTACTGAATGGCAATGGAATTTCAGACCAGAGATTTTCCTTGACTCACCAAGGGAACACGGGGATCTGAAGTGACCAATTTCTTTGATGCTTCAGGTTAAAAATCCAAAACATCTTTTACTTCAGGGGATCTTGGGGTGACCAACACTTAGCTGTGATGGAAAAAGCATCACAGCTAAATATTGGGGTACACAGGAAGAGCCTGCTTGAAGATTGTGATATTTCAAAACCACAATTGGGTGTAACCTGGGCAATGGCAACCCTATCATGCCAGCTAATCTTTCTCACACTTGATCAGGGGAAAAGAACTACAGAATGAATATGCCAAAGGTGGCTTCATTGTGGCAGTTTATCATCTGACCTTGACATGGAATAGCAGTTAAACAATGGATAAAACATTTAAATTTTGTTATGAGCTGTAAAGGCCTGTAAATAATGTTGGACTGGAACACTCATCAGGACTAACCAACGTAGACAGTGGTATGATGAGAGCTGCAATTCAACAGCACCTGGAAGGTTCCACTTTGCCACATTATACAGTTGTTTCCTTTTTCTGAGTGATTAAAAAACCTCTTCCATTTATTTGCTGCAAAAATAGTAGTTTACACAATTGAGATGTATTTATTATATTGGCCAGTATCCTATTGCTAGCCCCATCTAAGAATGAATGAATTCCCAAATAGTAAGTATGTACTTATGCAAATTCAACTGAGTGAATTCCTGTAGTTCCGTATTAGCAGAAGGGTATGTATTCTCTCCCCACCCCCACCCCCACCCCCACCCCACCCCAAAAAAAACCAGCCAGCAGCATTGACTAACACCTGTCCATTAAATATACAAATGAATGTTTGAAATTATTTCAAAAATTATGTTTGAGGTGATGAGAGATTATATGAATATTGCCTCCCATAAAAGTAAAAATCCATTATTGGTTCTTTCTTTTTTTCCTGGGGAACAATGAAAACTGCAACCTGTACCTATATCATGGAATGTTACAGTCTAAGACATGAGTTACCTTAAATATTTTATTCTGTAAATTGCATATAAATTACACACATTGTGGAATAAATGCAGTTTGAGAAAAAATTAAGATTGGTTGGCCATAGAATTGTGCATGCATGCCTATGTGTCTATACTACATGTCTGAGGCATGTACACTTACCAATCAGAATTCCTTTCATCAAAAAAAAGTCCTCCTTGCATAATATTCCCATTTATCAACATTTCAAAATGCATTATATGCCCTGTATACTCTGGGTATTTGATATATTTTATCCTTATATTGATATGGTTCCCCCTCAAATATGTTGGAAGTAATAAATTGCTATAATCAAATCTAATTTCTAGGAAAATACCTCTGGGAACAGCAAATAAAAAAAGTCTTGTTAAAAAATGATAAATAACATTGAAGCTAGTAGTTTATTATAATCAACTTGGCATTGAATTACAAAATTAAAATTATGTGACCCTTGATAACTAACCCTAGCAATGTATAAGATGTGTAGAATTATGTTGACATTTTTGCATTTCACAGGAGCAGTTCAAAGAATAATAACAGGAAAAAATTGAAAAGATTTATCACAAAAGACCCTGTAGCACAGAATATTTTTGAGGAGGAAAAATCCATTTATTTTGGTCTGTTAAGAAAACTGACATATCAACTGTTTGCTTAGAACTTATTAAGTTTATATACTCATGAAAGAGTCCTATTTTCCTGAAAGAAACATTTGGCAGTGGCAGTAAGCAAATTGCATTAGTTCTATCTTTTATTATTATGATAGAATATGTGAAGTGGAAGGTATTGCTGTATCCAATAAATATGGGGAAAGCTGAAGAACAGATTTTAGTAGCGTTCTTAAGTGAACAGTTATGGATCGTTAAGTGAGATTTACATAATTTCTCATCAAAAAAGATGACATTTGACCTGCTGTGTTTAAGAGGTTCTGGCATCAAGTATTCTATTTCTAGAAGAAAGAAGCAAATTTGGATGAATTTCTTGCTTTGCACTTACCAATAACATTTCTCTTGCATTTGCACTGGCCTGAATTTGGGTGACAGGCAATATCTCCATTGAGTGTCCCAGAGATATTACAGTTACAGGGGCTACAACCATCAGGATCTGACAGTTGAAGATTGTAGAATCCTTCCTGGCATTGATTGCACTGTCCACCAGACACATGTCTCTTACAATTACACTGGCCTCCAATCTAGAGAGATAGAAAAAGAAAAATGTTGTAGAATGATAAATGTGTCGTAACACATACACCCCATAATTGCCCTGATAGACGCTCATTAGCAACATGGGTGGGTTGACAGGTTAAAAAAAAATCTTCAAATGGAAACAGGGCTCTGCAGCTGGCTGGATAGCTCAGTGAGATGGAGCGCCAGGGATTGGGTGTTTAATTCCCCACTGTGCCTCAGGGAGAGGAGCAAGCCTGTGGAAGCATTAGACAAATGTACAGTCCTAGAATACCACAAAGAGGAGGAAACCATACCTAGGAAATCCTAAAAAGGGCCACCATAATTCAGAAATATAAATATTCATTAGTCAACACACATTTTGTTAAAAAGCCAATTCTCTAGAACAGGGGTCAACAAACTTGGCTCTCCAGATGTTCTTGGACTTAAATTCCTAGAATACCTGATCAGCAAGTGTACTAGTTTGGTCTTCTGGTGTGTGTGTGTGATTAAGATTATCAGTCTTCTCTCTCTCTCTCTCTCTCTCTCTCTCTCTCTCTCTCTCTCTCTCTCTCTCTCACACACACAAACACACACTCACTCACTCACTCACACACACACACCAGAAGCCCAAGCTCGTCATATGTGTATATATGACATGGTTGCCCATCCTGCAAAAATATTCACCTACCCACATCTAGAATCCTGGCTATGGCCCTGCCTGCTCTGGAAATATTGGTAATACAAATTAATTAGCATCACTTATGGAATTTGGGATTGAAATAAATCAAATTATATACATATGGCTCTCAGTTATCTTCTGTGTAGGCTACTGAGAGGTGATTCAAACCCAGGCTCCTTGAATTCTAATCATTCACTCTATCCACTACATCAAACAGGGTCGCCAGTGTGTCAATAGACTGTCAATAGCCTTGAATAAATAAGAAAGAAGGCAAATGAGAAAAGTCATCCCCTCAACTAGCATAAAGTAATACCCCGCAAAACGTGTGCGCCGCACAACATTAAAACTGCACAACGTTAAGAAATCTGAAGAAAAATTTGCACCACTTTGATGTTTGCAGTAGCCAGCAGTCAGGGGGCCAAACACATCTTTATTGGGATGTAGTCAATCTGAACATGAGGTCAATAGCGGAGCAATCCTCCTTAAATACAATAGGTAAGGATTCAAACCTCGTGCAAAGCCAGGTGATTGGACAACATGATAAACAACAGGGCAACAACACATTGATTGGTTACAAGGTAATTAACACTACAGCTATGGCGGGAAACAAGTCCCACGATATTTACACAAAAGGAGATATTTACATAAGAGGAAGAAGAAGGAAAGATGGAGGATCGTTAGATCCAAATTACAATCACATTACATCTGAGTTACATACACAACAACCACATAATGTTAATGTTGTGTGATACATCGTGCCCCCCCCCCCCAGATTTCTCTGCCCCAAAGCCCGCAGAGCTGCTCTCCACCTGGGAAGTGCCTTCCCAGGTGGAGACAAGCCCTGCAGGCTTGGGGGCTTGGGTCTACGAAGCCCCCCCCCTTGCTGTTCTGAGGCTTGCCTCAAAACAACAAGGGCACCTCCATAGATCTCTTGCCCTCCGCCAGCTATTTGATTTGGGAAGGGCTGGGAAGAGCACTTAGAAGCTGCCCTGGCTGGCACTGGGTTCCCACGGCCCTTACCAAGTCAAAGTAGCTGGTGGAGGGCTTTCATTGTATGATACATCCTATAGGGTTTAATGTTGTATGATACATATATCTCACAACGTTAAAAATCACACAACGTTAAGGATCATGGAACCAAGATTTAGCGTTATGTGGGGTATTAGTGATACCTCATACAATGTCCAAACTTGGTTCCACAAGTTTGGACTTTATACGGATTTGGACTTTGTATGAGGCATGCAAAGTCCTAGTCGTGATGCCTCATACAACGTCCAAATCCTTGCTGCGATGCCTCGTACAACGTCATTTCAATAGAGATACATTGTACTGTAACAGCACAGACTTCAGGGCAAAGTCAAGGAAACAGACAGGAAACTGACAGAACTTTAAGAAATCATTGTCTAAAGGCTAAAAACATTACAAAAACATGTCAAACAACCCTGATTGTCCAAGAACCTGAAAATGCTGCAAAAATCCCAGGAATGCTTCTAAAAAGTCTTGCAAAAAAATCCAAAGTCGTGCTCAAAACCACTCCTAAACACTCTTCGCCTCATGCATAACCCACAAGAGCAATGCACACATGTGTCCTGCCTTTTATACTGCACAGGCACAATGCAACCTGGGAAAACCCCAATGCCTCATACAAAGTCGCACGACTTTGTATGAGGCAACTTTTTTCAAGGAATTAGGCGATGTTGTATGCACATGTAGTGCATATTGTACTGTATATATATATATATATATATATATATATTTCTGTAATTTTTGCGGACAGGGATTTGTAATTGTACTTTTGGTGATTGATTTTTTGCTGTATTTATTGTATTTTATGTTACTGTATTTCGTATTATTGTCCGCTATGTAAACCGCCCTGAGTCGGGTTCGCCTGAGTGAGCGGTATATAAGTGCGAAAATTAAATTAAAATTAAATTAAATTAAATCCGATGTTGTATGAAGTGGACTTTGTATGAGGTATTACTGTACTGTATTTCATATCTTCCTGCTCTGCCAAATAGCCCTGGGAGGAGAAGTATAATGATCTCAATACTTAAGGTTGAAGAAGATTAATTAATCAGAAAGCATAGGTAAAGGTAAAGGTCATCCTTGCTCAAAAGCCAGTCATATCCGACTCTAGGGTTCAGTGCTCATCTTTATAGCCAAAGAGCCAGTGCTTCTGTGTCTGCAGATGTTTCCATGGATGTGTGGTAGCCATGACTAGACACCAGAGTGTACGGAACACTGTTTACCTTCCCATCTAAGTGGTACCTATTTATCTACTTGCAAATTCTTGCTTTAAAATGGTTAGGTTGGGAGGAAACAGAGCTGAGACAGAGATGGGAGCTGAGACAGAGATGGGAGCTCACTCCTTCATGCAGCACTTGAGTCTCAAACTGCTGACCTGCTGACATTCCAGTCAATAAGTTCAGCATCTTCACCACGTTCAGCATCTTCACCACTGAGCCACCGCAGTCCCAATCAGAAAGCATACAGAACCACAAAAAGACAAACTGGTTTTCAAGTTATGCCAGTTCAGGGTCTGATGGTCACCCTAGGGCAAGATATCCTATGTGGATTCTTCTTTCTCTTCATCATTTTCAGCATCACTCACACCACTGCCCGGAAGGAAGAAGTAAAGTGAACTGAGTTACATTCTGTTTCGCATGCTCTTGTATTGTTTATACACTTAGAAAAGCAGGCAAATGGAAATAAACAACAAGAAAGCACAGGCTTAAGGGCACAGAGAGATAGCATCGTGCTGCCACTCCAGTTTGGCTTCAGTATACATTCTTCAGTTCTAGCTGTTGATACCAGGACTGGTGTAAACACACTTTTGTTTTAAAATTATTGTACAAGTGCTACCCTAGATGTAGAAAAAAATTCACTGGATTTAACCATCTGATTCACATATTTTCAGGGCTTACAGGTTGTTTTGGAGAAATACGATACATAGGATGATGGAATCATAAATGTTGTTTTGGAGGAATAAAGAACACTGGATGATAGAAGCACAGAACTGTAGAACTGGAAGAGACCCCAAGGGCATTGAGCACAACATCCTTGCCATGCAGGAAATCCACAGCATCTTTGACATCTAATTTTGCTTTTAAAATTCCAATCAACATGAGTCTACATTCATTTTGAGGTAGGCCACGCAAACAGCGCTGGCTCTTTGGCTGTAAACGGAGATCAGCATCACACCCTAGAGTTGGATATGACTGGCTTTTGAGCAAAGGTGACCTATATCTTTACCTATGCTTTTAACAAACAGCTCTTTCTGTCTGCTACTGCATAGCTTAAATAGTCTTTCTTGAAATTTGAATCTATTTGTTAGGGTGTTATAGAAAACAAGCTTATTCTCCACGATTCCCAATGGGATTTTGCTCATTGGGTTACTCTTTTACAGGTCAAAGCACAGCTTTCATTTTTAAATAACAACCTGTAAAATGTATTCATGAGCTGTTTTAGTATGCTGGACACTGTGTTGGACTAAGAACCAGTTAGCTGGGATTCAAATTCTGCACTGCCACAACCCCACACCCAGGGATAGCAATCATAAACCACTCAATAACAGTTCACATGCCTTGAAAATCCTGTTAGGAATGTCATAAGTTAGAAACGACATGACAGCATATGACAACAAAAACATCTGTTCATTATATTTCTGATTCCTTTTGCAGGATGAATATAGGGCTCTTGGATGAATCCTGAGATGACTGTTTTTCAGGTAACGGAAAATAACAATTTCCATAAGACAATATTAAATAACTCAATAAGTAACTTAATATATCACTAATATTAATGATGAGTTACAGAGTAGTGGCTTCCCAATAATTAACATTTACATGGGCACAACTTTTGGGATTTCTAGTTTGGCCCCAGTAATATGCAAATGTTGTTGTTTTTAAGAGCAGTATCTGAAATTACCAAAAGCCAGGGCCGCCATTAGGGCAGTACTACCAGTACTGCCGTATAGGGCCCGGAGCTGACAGGGGCCCTGCTGCCGCCGGCCATAAGTATGTGTGTGTGTGTGGGGGGGCAATAGGATTGCTCAGTATGGGGCCCAGAAATTTCTGATGGCAGCCCTGCCAAAAGCTATGAGGAAACATAGTCTCTGGGGAAAGAAGGGAATATAAAGGAGCTGCTTAAGCAATAACAATAAAGAATAGCTTAGGGGAGAGGGAACAGCGGTTCAAGGAAAAGAAGATGCTAATTCAATGCTTAAAGAGGTTCAGTATTGCAAAATGGAAAATAAACACAGTTAATTTGTATCACAGCTCAAACTCTGAACCTCAGCAGTCTTAATAAAGTCCTCTGTGTACATAATTTGCAGGGTGCATGTTCCTTATCCCTAAATGGAAGCTTAGTGGTTAAGACACTGTGTTTGATGACCAGAAGTTCATCAGGTCAGCATTTCGAGACCTGGCATGAGCTCCTGTTGTCTGTCCCAGCTTCTGCCAACCTAGCAGTTCAAAAGCAAGAAATTGCAAGTACTGTAGATTAATCGTTAACAGTTTGGTGGGAAAGGTAACAGTGTTCCATGTGCTCCAGTATCTAGTCATGCCTTACACATGACCATGGAAACATCTGCAGATGCAGACAGTGCTAGCTCTTTGGCTGTAAAATGAGATGGGCACCTTACCCCTACAGTTGGATATGACCGTCTTTTGAGCAAGGGAGATCTTAATCACAATCAGAAGAACCTAACAAGATCTGTGCTTATCATGTTAAACCCCCATTTTCATTGGTGCAATGCTCTGCATGGCTATAAACGTTGCTGCCACATGAGTGAAGGAAATTGCCTGCACCTATCCCATGTCCCTCTATATACAGTGGTACCTCATACAATGATTTTAATCCATTCCATGGGGCTCATTTTTGTATGAAAAAATTGCTATATAATGCATGCATCGTACTGTATATCGATTTTCCCTATGGGATGCATCATAAAATGAATATGTCTTTGGGAAAGATCGTTCAACAACAAAAATCTGTTGTACAATTTTTCCCATAGAGATACATTGCATTGTATAACAACTTTAGTTGTTATACAGGGAACAATGGTTTTGTTTGTTTTTCTCAAATCCTCATTGTTGTACGATTTAATTGCTGTACTAGGCATTCGTTATATGGGGTTCTACTGTACTGCACTATCAAAAAGAAAGGTTCCAAAGTAATAAAAAAGGAGGATCAGCCTGGAGCATAACATTGCAAAACCAGCTCACAAGTTTCTGGCTGTTGTCAGCAAGAGAGCATTTCCCATTACCACTGAGTCAAATGAAAAAGGTTAAACATACATTCCATTCCTCTATTGAGATTAATGGTTTAACTTAAGCTGCAATTTGATACCCACAAGAATAAGTCATTGGGATTTATTTGTCTCTAGACATGTGAAATTATCTGCTAAAAACGAGCACCAGTGAACACAGCTGGGCTTACTTTGGAGTAACTATGCAAAGAATATCAGAGAGTAAACAAAACAAGAAGACAAAAATGTTATGGCACTTTAAAGACTAACTGCTTTATTTTAATGTTAGCTTTCATGGATCAAGTCCACTTCGTCAGACATAAGAGTGAAACTTCATGGCATCAATTTCTACACATCAGGTACAGAGGTACAGAATGGTTAGCATAACTGGCAAGTATATAAGTGCCACAACATTTTTTGTCATTTTCTTTTCTCTCTGATATGCTTGAAGCGCAAACTAACAGAGCTACCATTTAAAAAATTTCAATTGTGTAAAGAATAACATTGTTATCCTAGACTGCGCCTAGAAGAGGAAGGCACATTTGTCAATGAAAACTGACTATAAGGTGACAGAATCACTTCTCCAGAACTAAACATTTTGCTATCTCTTTTTTTAAAAAAAAAACCTAAAGGATACAATTTTAGTTGCTTTTCTTTTCAAGAATTCTGTATCTTCATTTAGGCTAAATGACATATAACTGGTTCTGTACAGGAACACATTGATGAAGTGCTAGGAATGGTAAATTATGCAGAGAAAGTATATTCAGACCCATTTTTAACACATTTCCTTGAAAATTATCTTTGTGATGTGACAATTAATTTTCATGAGCTAGGGCCTTATTCCTTATGATTCCATCTTCCTTGGGTCAGCCTTGGAAACACTTCCTTCAATAATGCTTTTCTATTTCATGTAATTCATTTCAGTCCATTCTCTGCAGCCTTACTAATCTATTTTTTAATGCCTCTTAATCATTTTGCTCTACCTTGCTCTTATTGCAGCAGTCTATTGATGTCTTATTGAGCTGCATGGTCCAACCCATTTTTTCTTATTTACTTTTTATATAAAATCTTGGTTTTAGACTCATTTTTCAGTCTTATTCATTGCTAACTTTCTGATTATTCTGGGGGATAAAACACCTTGAGCTAGAACTACTCAGTGAACAGTAGCCACTACTTGAAATACTAAAAAGGAATTCAAATTCTCTCACACAAACCATTCTCGTCACACAAACCATTCTACCATCCTTATGGGAATCTTCAAATTGTTTCCAGGGTTTTAAAGTATTTTAATTCTGATAGTCTTGGCCAGTAAAGCAGTATTATGAGACCCACAAAACCAAATCCTGCCCTTTAGACCAGGGGTGCCCAAACTTTTCAGGCTGTGGGCTGGTCATGTGGTTCAGTGGGCCGATCATGTGGTTCAGTGGGTCAGTCACGTGATTCCTCCCACCAGAAGTGGAAGTAAAACACACCTTGCAATCTGTTTTGAAACAGGATGAGATAGATTTTAGGCTGCAATTTTCTCTGCTTAAAGCAGGATGCCCAAACTATGGCACATGGGCCAGATCAGGCCCCTGACACCAATTCATCTGGCCTGTGCTGCCCTCGTCACTCCTGGAAGTAGAGGTAAAATGTGCCTGTATGGGTGCATTTTACTTCCGCTTCCAGGAACAATGAGGGTGGCATGGGCCAGATAAATTGTTGTCGGGGGCCAGATCCGGCCCATGGGTCTTAGTTTGGCCACCACTGCTTTAGACAATTGCCACTATTCTAAGTACAATGCTTGCACTTTGCTTTTTACAAGCTTAAACCCCAGGTTGGCAGTGAGCTCTTCATAGGCAAAAGATATCAAATCTTGCTGTGCTCACATAGCCTCTTGAAGGATCAAAGTTAGCAATAAAAGAGAGCTCCCAGAGAGCATAAAAACAAACACAAAATGCCAGAGAAAGACACAAAATGTTACTGGATAAAGGGATTTTTTCATCATCTCACCGGCAAAGAATGTTCAGTGCCACATAAGAATGTTTTAAGGAAATCAAGTTTTAGATGGAAGCAAATGCCAGCAGAAAGAGTGTTTTCAGCTACATATTTTGCTAGACTTTGGGGTGAGGCGAGATGAACGAATTGCTTAGTACAACACATGCTTTTTCTTCCCTATGAGCAAGTGAGATACTGGGCAAAATGGACAGAGGCTTAAAACAATTGACACCTTTTAAAATACATGTCTGTAGTGAGCCTTGAGGGAGAGACTTTATCTCCCTGTCTATGGTAGCTGCATAGGAATTAAGTGCTGGTGCAAGATTGAAAGGCAAAGGTGAGTAAGCAACAGAAGGTGATGAGCAAATTCAGCATTCGGTGCAGCAAAGAGTACTGAGGAAAGGAGAGAGAAGAAAGACTAAGAAGCAGAGAAAGATTGTGAGTGAAGAAACCTGGCATTGAAAGTCTCATAGCCAAAAAAAAAAAGGAAAAAAAACCAACAAAACCTTGCCTAACTCTAATGTCGACCCACTCATTCAACTGGCGAAAGTCAAAATTTCCATCAATTCCATGAATTCAATGCAATGGCTGTACCTTTGTTGGGACTAGCAAATACAGACAGTGAGAGTAATTTGTTGCTTTCAGGCAGGGGGCAAGGATTAAAGCAGACCCTGACAATCTACTTATTATACCATGTTCCTAGGTATAAGAAGAAAGACCTGGAATGGCTCTAAGGCCTTTCCTCTGATATAAGATTAGTCTTAGAATGATATGATGACTTGTGCAATAACACCTATTTTCTTTTCCTAAATACAAACTACTGCATTTATAGAGATAAATATTCCCTTGAACATATCTGATTTAATGAGAATCTGGCCAGGTTATCCTGCTGTGGTAATAGAGTAGACCATACTTCCAGTGAATCAACACTGCTTATCAGGTTGGGGTTAATTAACCTGCAACCCTGAGGACTAATAGCCTTGGGTGCCGAAGTCCACAGCATAGCTGTCAAGTTTTGGATTTGAAAATAAGGGAAATTTCCCCGAACAAAATAGGAAACTTGACATCTATGCTTATCCTGTGCAGCCCTCCAGTGGTGGCATTAGGGCATTGCAGTCTGACATGGCCACCGCTGGGAAAGAAGGTAAAATATGGGAGGTTCCTGGCCAATACAGGACACTTGACAGCTATGACCCACAGAGAAGGGTGATGGTCCCAAGTGGATTAAATCCCACTTTAATCCATCTTGATGGAGGACAGAAGCTTCATCAATAATGGCCTGGGGCCAAGGAGGACTTTGTGTACCAAAAGGGCTCAGGACCAAAATGTGACTCACGGAACTGGATCAGTGGTGTGGGGGTCATGCTGCAATGCAGAAGGCACATAGATGAAAGGCCACTGCATTATATTCTCAGGACAGTCTTCATGGCATGGGTACACAGAAAGACCCTCCTCGATGATCGTGTCATTTTTGAACCACAATTGGGCGTACCCTGGTAACAGTAACCTTGTGTTGCTTGCTAGTCTCTCTCACACTAGGTCAGGCCAAAAGAACTGCAGAATGGACACACCAAAAGGTGGCTTCATTTTGGCAGTTCTATGTCTGGCCTAGACACTGAAGAAAAAAAAAATGATTTAATCTGACTTTAAAAGATAATTATGTCAGGCCTGTTGAGTTATTAGAAGGGAAGCTATCAAAGAATATCTGGTATTTGCAGGTATAAGTAAGAAAGAATTCTGCCTGAAGCCCGGGAGAGCTAGTGCCAGCCATACCTGACAACATTGGGTGAGATTTTAATGTATACAATTGTATGAATACCTCCTTTCAGATATGTGTTTGTAATATTTGTGGCCCAACAACTGTAGCCCTCCATGGACTATGCCTGTGGAAGGTTCAACCAGAGATAGCTTTGATTTCAGACATTTTTCTTGCTTCAAATATTTCACTTCTCTTTTTTATGCACTACAACTTAAATTGAATAGGATATGGGTTCATCCTGTAATATTAGGCAGCATTCATTGGGTTTTTCCCCTCACCTGCCCCTTTTAGATAATTGCTGCATAACTGGATCTACTCCAAGGGTTGTTCATACCATCCTATATGTTTGCTTGCATTTGTGAACTGCGTCATGCAAAATAGCTTTTTATTCGGGCCATCACTGAGTCACTCAGGATTGGTTGTGAGTTAATTGATTGAGGTTTTTTGCAAAGCATTTTTTTTCCTTTTTCTTTCACGATTTTACAACACGGTTGCCCTGGGGATAGGATTAATCACAGATTGAGATGAATAGAATTATAGAAATTTCTGGTCCCTCTGTGAATTTACCTTAATTTTTAAACAAGAACTCTTTCTTTTGCCAAGCATCATATGTTGAATAAAATATTGTAGGACAAGTTAGTAAAAATAGAGCCTATCTGATGGCAAGCAAGATGTGTATAAACTAGATAATATAGCTATTACATTTTAAGAAAGATATCTCCTTGAGGTAATTATGATACCTGATTGTCCTAGCACAATTGTGCCATTACTTTGAAGTTTGTAAATTAGTTTGGTTTTGTATTGTGATTCATTCATTCATTAATTCTTTTTAGCATTACTATTTTACCAGATGTAATGTAAACCACTGCTCAAGACAGTGAACATCTGAAGAAATTATGTGCCTGGAGGGAAAACATAATAGCAGGCAATACACATTTTCCATAACATGTGATTTTACCCTGTGATATTTCAGGTCAGTATCACTTACCTTATCACACAAATGGCTATGGTTTGTTGTGCCTCCTGTGTAGCATTTGCAAGGTTTACAAACCTCAACAGCTGAAAGATCTGCATCTACAGGTCGATAAAAGAAATCCTTACACAACTCACAGTTTCTTCCTGAACAAAGGAAAGGTTATATGTTATAGCTTCCAATTCATTAAAATTAGCTGTGTAATTCAAAAGTAAAGACTATTCCTTTGAGAGAATTCTATAATTTTCAGGATGTCCATTTTAATGCACCTTTCATCTCTACCTGCCAATTTAGTGATCCAGAGCATATGAAACAATGAACCTGTTACAAACTGTGTTTTACACCATTAAACTTCCATCTGTTACATAACACAACACTCATATAAAACTATCCTGCCTGAATATCTATTCTATACTTTTGCAAAAGGAGCTATTCTTGAACTTCAAGCCTTCCATACTATCCTTCAGAAGGAAAGCCAAAAATATAGAAGTGTTTTTTTAAAATCATATGACATTTTAAACAAAGTTTTACATGCAGCAAGTTCACCTTCTGCTTTATACATTTTAGAAAGAATTTAAATCGTTACTTGTCTCATAATTGTAAGAAGGACAAGAAGATGTAACATGTTTCTATTCGTCAGCAAGAATGGTAAGAATGTTCCCTCTGCAGCCTGAATGAAGGAGGGACTTTAACCCCTTTCATCTCAATCAATCAAACTTTATTGCAGTCGATGACCAGTGCAGTAAAAAAGGTTTAAGTGCATGAAATACCATCAAGATGCAGCCCCACAAACACATTTGTTTGAATTAAAACAAAATAGAATAAAATTAGTTTTTAAATTTATGCTACATTTGGGACAGGTATCTGGTTTAAAAAGAATAAAACAGCACATAAAACAGTTTAAAAGTTATAGTTACAGTTATAAAATAAGGATAAAAATGTCTATATATAAGTGCACATAGTGGATATAATTACATGAGTAGAATATAAAACAGAATTACTAGTGCAAAATAAAAATCATTATTGTTGGTTTTTAACCTGTCCCTGCTGTAGCTGGTTCTCCCTAATGCTACATACCCTGGAAGCCCTCCAGACAAATCTGGCAACAGCAGCTATCAGGTCAGTGGTTCTGAGAGCATGTCTCTAAACATATGGTTACTTGGTATTGTGCCCGGCCTTGTCGGGCAGGTATTGTGTTTTGTTTGGTTTTTTGTTTTTGTTTGGGGGGGGTTGGGTGTGTGTGGCAAAGGAAGAAGGGGATGGCCAAAGACACAGCAAGGGTGAGAGGCAGGGATCTGCCAGGGTAGGCTCCTCCCCTGATGGATTCCTGCCTCTCGCCCTGCAATTTCCCTTCCACTGTTTCAAAAACAGCCCTCGAAACAATGGAGGGAAAATTGCAGGGCGAGAGGCAGGAATCCATCAGGGTTGGCTCCTCTCCTGATGGATTCCTGTCTCTCCCCTTGACATTCTCCCTCCGTTGTTTTGAGGCTGTTTTAGAAACAGCAGAAGGAGAATGGCAAGGGAAAGAGGCAGGAATCCATCAGGGGAGGAGCCTACCCTGGTGGATCCCTGCCTGGTGCCTCCTACTGGGGAATTGGTTCACTTCCCTCAGTAGGTGGGTGCCGATGGCAGTTGTGCTTTCGGGCCCCGGCACCCGTGGAAGGCATTCGCTTCCCTCCGGGAGGCAAAGGTGGAACGGAGCGCCATTCTCTGCCTTTGTCTCCTGAGGAAATGGCTCGCTTCTCTTGGTTGGTGGGGGCCAAAGGCAGCCGTGCTTTTGGCCCCCAGCCCCAGTGAAAGGTGCTCACTTCCTTCCAGGAGGCAAAGGTGGAACGGAGCACCCTTCTCTGCCTATGTCTTCTGGGGAAGTGGCTCGCTTTCCTTGGTAGGCGGGGGCTGAAGGCAGCTGTGCTTTCAGCACCTGCCCCCATGGTAGGCGATCACGCACTGGCTGTTTTTTGCACACGCTGGCTGTCCCGCCTCCTCTGCACTTGCGTCCTTCAGCCTGATTGGCTGAGGCATGCTGAAGCACAGAGGATGCTGGGTAGTGCAGTTTTTTTGTTTCCACATTTGTGGGGTGTTGGCCCCACTCTCGGTTCCTGGACCTTCACGGTGACACTGTCAAGGACATAAGGTAAGAGTGGGCGGTGCATTACAGGATGGGATGGACATGTGCAGACACGCATGCCCAACATGCCCAACCCTCTTTTTATAGGTATAGATTCAACTCAATCTGAGGGAAGACAGCAATGAGGTCATGTCTAAGGTTGTCATAAAACTGGCATTCTAGGAGCACGTGTTCAGATGTCTCCACCTTCCCAGCCTGACAGATACATAAGTGCTCCTGAACAGGAACTTTCTTAAATAACCACTCTATAAATACTGTTGGTAACATGTTAAACGCCCTAAGGACGTCTGTCCATCCAACCAGAGTGGACCAGAGGGGCTCTCTAATTGTGCCATCAGCCAGGGGGGCTTGCCTCTCTGGCACAAGGAGGAGGGCCTTCTCCGTGTCCGCACTGGCCCTTTGGAACCTCCTGCCTGTGGAACTGCATCTCCAGACGGAGTTGTTGCCCTTTAGGAAGGAACTAAAGAACTGGCTGGCGGGCCAAGTTTGGGGTGTGGGTGGGGATGGGGGTACCGTTGGGTGGTTGGTATAAAGAAGTGTGCCTTCCCCCAAGGGCCCTTCGGTTCATGCACACCTTTTAGGGGTGGGTTTTTTAACTTTTAACTTTGTTTTATTATATGTCTTTTATGTATTTACTGTCCGCTATGTAAACCGCCCTGAGTTGGGTTGTACCTGAGTGGGCGGTATATAAGCGTGAAAAATAAATAAATAAATAAATAAAAATAAAACACAAAGGAGTGTATGATCTCTTATGCTATGATACCACAAATATGTCTCCTTCCTCTTTATTTGACGAGTAGGAGGGTAAATTCTGGCGGCTTTTAACAATAGTGAGGGTGGACATTCCACATTCTACAAAGCTGTAAATTTGTACAATTGTATGAATTGTAGAAATTGTCCCAGGTAGGATGACTGTTGATTTACTTAAGCTACTTATTTGAAGCACCAGGTATTTTTGCTTTGGTATCTTTCTTAATAATCAGCTAGTCCTTCTGGTCTTGTTTTGTGAATGTGTATATACATATATTCTCTTCTCAAAGGTAAAGGACTCTAAAAACATTTTGTGCAAATTTTAGCTGCCTGTAGGAGCAAAATAAAAAAGAACTCTTTTGTGTTCCTGGGTTGAAGAATCTAATGAGCTTTCAAATTCCTCATTAAGATGGCTTTGTTGAGTCAAGATGTCCCAAATTGACAAGAACAAGGAATTTAGCACATATTCTTTCCATCCCTGTACAGTGGAAACCCGGGTTACAGATGCTTCGGGTAATGGAAAACTCTACTTATGGAAAGAAATCCATTGAAAATAATGTCTTGGCTTACATAATTTTTTTGGAATGGTTTTTTGGTTTTCATTGCATTGCTATGGGAAAATGTACTTTGCTTTATCGATTTTTTCAATACATTCCTATGGGTGCCTCGCTTTAAGGAAAAATCTCTATAAGGAAAACCCTGTGGAACTGATTAATTCTGTAACCCGGGCTGGGGTTATATTCTACTTTGAATGGGGGGGAGATCAAATTACTTTGCATACATGTAATATGTAAAAGCAGTGTTGCTGTGAATGTATTTTTTTTAAAAACCTGCCTGTCCATGTCACACCATAAGGGGTTACTGCAAATGGAAAAATCCATGGTTATAAGAAAAGGAAGTGATGCCAGTAATATTGCATATTGCTTTACCAATAGGCTCTATGGAATCACCTTTGACAACATTCTCCTCTACTGTTTAGCTTAAACATTTTATTAAATATGGTCTACATAAATCACATTGTACATATCAAGATGGCAATACACAATATATGGATGTCTTCTTATATATGAATCCACCTTAGATCCTTATGTTTAACAAAGTTTCCTATTTATTAGACCAATAATGCACAAATCCATGTCATACCAATAAATTCAATTTCCTGGGCTTATACACTCAATGGAAATGCAAATTTCCTTGCATTTCAACCTCAAATGCAATGGTACTTCTGAAGAAATGGAAAAGCCAACCAACATGACTCTATATGTACTTTGTTCTGTTAATTACCTGTGGTGTTATGTTGACAGTCATCACAGACTCCACCACCACCTCTGTAGTGGTCATTAGGATGAGGATCCATGGTACCATTGTAATGACAGCTAGTTGCATGGCCATAACATTGACAAGGTTTGCAATTATAAGCATGAACTTGATCTCCTGGATGAAAAGGCTTGTCATTGTACAGTGCCAAACAGTGATCACACTAGAATAGTGGATAATAATAAGGAGATTGTTATTATTTGGATCACTTATCTATATACATATATACTCTACTATGCATTTCATATTATGCAGAGCTGCAATATCATCCCTGTCAGGCTGGACATCCAGCTACGGTAATGGAGTAGACCGTACAGCCACCAACTCAACACCAAATGTTAGTTGGTGGTAAATAACCTCTTTAGGTGTGTTGATGGTCCCCTCAACAGAGGAAATGCCACTGGATACCATCATATTGGGCCGTATGGCAAAATGAATGGAGGAGGAACTCTTCCACCTCCATGATCATTGGGGATCAGAATAGTGAAGTGGTTCCTCCTCCGCTCATTTTGCTGTTGGGCCCAATATGATGGTTTCCAGTGGCATTTCCTCCACTGAGGGGACCATCACCCCACCTAAAGGAGCTCATTCTCCTGTAACTATTGACCACTTTAGGGAGTCAGGTCATTTATCACTGTCCAACACTCAGCATTGAATCATTGACTGTACGGTCAACTCCATTACCATAGTGGGATGTCCAACCAGACACTTTTATAGTGAGTAAGATATATATGGAGTGATTTTGGAAACCATTTCCACTTCACCTGCTTCCATGGCCGAGCAAGGATTAGAACCCAAGCCTCCTGGGTATTAGTCCATGACTCTATCCGGTACATCACACTGGGTATCCATCCCACTCTGGATATCCCTCCCACCCTAATATTGTAAAACAAATATTGTTGTTAGGAGATCTTCCCAGAGCAAACACTGAGGTTTTGAACTGGTGAAGGAGTAAGTTGCAGGAATTCATTTCTCTCTTTCACCTCACAAAACAGAAGTTTAACAGTGTTAAGGGGGAAAATACTCAGTCACACTGGATAATACTAAGCTACCGATCTGGGCTTTGCACATGCAGTGCCAGGAGCCAGGTACAGAATCTTTACCACATACTTCCAAAAAGTGTGATTTTACATTGAATCTATTCCACATGCAGATCCAGGTTTTTCAAAATGTTATGAATGTTTAGTCAATTGATATTATCCTTATAATCTTAAGCAGACATGGGCAGGTAGACTTGCATTTGGGAGGAGATGAATACGCTCTCCATGTGGGGTCTACATGCCCAGTTGCTGTGATGTATACAACTATGATTGTGTTATACCTCATACTTAATAACTCATACAGTTATTATATAACTGCCTAAATGCTGAATTATATGTGGAAGATTTGATGAGTAATCAAAACGGCTTGTACTTGAACTTGCTTAGTATATGAGATACAGAATACAATCATAATAACTTCTCCAATAGGTTGCTTCTTAAACTTACAAGTCTTCATGATCCTTTAATTAGAGTATTCTGTTAAGCACATGTAAAACAATGTATTAAGCACATCTTAATTCTCTTTGACTAAAATCAATAGAATTTTTAAAATGCTTACATTGGGCTTGATTTTATTTGCTGCCATTGGTTACTAAATTCATTACATAAATTAACAATAAAGGAATATTGACAATGTACCTAAATGCTATGGAAAACAACTATGATTTTAAGCTGTACTCCTTTGAATATATTCTGT
This sequence comes from Bradypodion ventrale, assembly GCA_035047345.1. Lineage (NCBI taxonomy): Eukaryota > Metazoa > Chordata > Lepidosauria > Squamata > Chamaeleonidae > Bradypodion > Bradypodion ventrale. Next base: position 42,555,082 of record JAWDJE010000001.1, read on the forward strand.
ACAAATAACCTGTAGCAAAACATTTCTCCACACTGGTGATGCAAAATATTTGATAAACAAAAGCTTCAACTTTATTTTACACTCTTGTTTGTACCATTCTAGATAATAATGGCATTATGGATATGTAGATTTTTTGTTTGTTTGTTTGTTTGGAGTTTTTTGTAAAACATTTGATTATGAGTGGTTAACCTTCTAATTGGAGTCTAGTGAGCTGTGATTGTTAGTACTATGTTTCTAATAAATAGCTGATTTTAAGAAAAATGTTTATTGCCAACATTTCATACAAGTCTCTGTAGTTATATTAAAGGTCACATTCACTAGCTTTTTGATGTTTTGGCTAAATCAGAAAGAATAAAATGTCTTGTAATGATCTCTTCCATCATTCAGCAGGGAGTCTAAATTATTTAAATAAATTTTCTGCCACAAATTATTCATTGATATTTGCTATTCTTAATCTATTCCTTGACTGTACATTCCAGCTGCAACTTCAGTCTATGCTGGACAAGACAAGCTTGTATGCTTGAACCTGGATAAGTCTAAGATACTTTTGCATTTTGGCTAGTGGAGAAGAAAAGGGCAAAGAACAACAAGGGGATTCAGCAAACCTACGTGCACAGCATATTACTTTGATGTTTCCTTGTTAATAGAGAGGATTGGCACTGGGTAGTGCACTGAATTTGCATCATAATTTCAAGAGCTATCTAACCAGGTGTTTCTTTAGCTGCTAAAAAAAATGGTGGGCATCTCTCTGAATCGCATATTTTTAGGGACAAACACAGGAGACTAAGGCAATTAGTTGCTGGATGACAAGGTACTTGTGATTAAAGAAGCTATACACTACTAGCAAAAGCTTCAGCAGCTAGCAGCGCATTTGGCTGTTTCCTGTAATGTAATCACATCTTCCTGAGAACCCAGGCTCCACAAGATTTATGGCATATCAGTTTTAGTGTTATAGGCTCCTGACCTCTGAAGTACAGTACTGATGAAATCTGTTTGGGATATGCTGATGGGATAAGCTTCAGAACCAGCTGTTGTTGGAACAGATGAAACTGGGCATCATCAGAGGTTCAATGGCTCACTGAATTGGTTTTGGGCCCTAGCACTAAATGTAACTACTACAAGCAATTCAGAGAACTTCATGAGTTGACATGTACATTGTGAGTCCCAGATTTTCCCCCTAACACACTCATAAAGTGGAGGGGTTTTTAAAGACCTGAATGTACCCATAGATCTGGTAGATTTGTCAGTTGGAAAATTCTGATCCTTTGCTCAATGTATTGTCGAGAAACCCCTATTTGCCCATGCAACTTTATAACCACCTGATGATATGTGTATGTATGGCCCCTAATGGCAAATGAGTCATGGCTTGGACAGAATATACAAAACAAACATGTCATGTTAACATATTCTAAAAGTCAAGTCCATTTAAACTGCTAGAATTAAATTTTATGTTACACGAATAATTAAATTCACCGTTAACTATTCAGCTAGTGCATAGACCGCAGTATCTATTTTAAGTAATGATGGAGTTAGTGAAGGAACTCTTTCACTAAACCACCATGCCATATTCTGTATGGCAATACTGTATATAAAAATGCCATCATCTACTTGGTCACTGAACTTCTTACAAATCTAAATAGGAGCCTCTTTAATTTGCTGTCACTACCCCAGCTTGCTCTTTTTGAAACTGCTCTGACAACTTCACTTTTAATTGGCTAGTTGAATCTAAAATCTCATATGGATCAGCAAAGTAAATGGTATTCCTGTGGGATAACAACCACATTTTTTTCTGATAATACAATGGCTCCTTCACATTTCACAGTATTACCAGGCTGTCTGGAATCAGATCTTTGGATATTCAAGTCAACACCTTCCTGTTTCAATAAATACTTGCCACAAATTATTTTAGAAATCTAGGATCTATGACCTGTGAAATTAAATCTGTTTGCCAAGAATGAGTTCATGGACAAAGCCATCACTACTACACGCAATTTGGAAAAGTTATTCAGAATGTTCTAGCTTGTAAAATTTCCAGTTTGATTCTAGACAGGCTTCCATGATTTGTGTCAAATTTAGCCAGGGTTATCAATCGCAAACTATTTCATTTGCATTCATGCCAAATGTATTTGTTTCTGGTTATGTTGCTATGAACAAAGGCATTGTGCATTCGTTTTATCTAAAGTCATTATGAACAGTCTGAAGCCCACAGGATTAGGTAAATTATACGTATAAAGAGTCCTGCACAATGAAGTGAGCTCCTGTCTCTGTCCCAGTTCCTGCCAACCTAGCAGTTTGAAAGCAAGAAATTGCAAGTGATAAATAGTTACCACTTTGGTGGGAAGGTAAACAGCATTCCATGCACTCCAGTGTCGAGGCATGCCTGCCACATGTCCATGGAAATGTCTGCAGAAGCAAACAGTGCTGGCTCTTTGTCTGTAAACAGAGATGAGCACTGAATCCTAGAGTCGGATTTGACTGGCTTTCGAGCAAGGGTGACCTTTACCTTCACATATAAAGAAAAAAAGAAAATTTCAATTTAACCATCTTTTTATTTTTTTAAAAAATGCCCAAAACATTTTCTTGTAGGGAAAAACACTGTTGGCATAATTTTGCACAGTCATAACCCAGATTGGGTACAAGCATCATTTAAATTTATGGAATGTTCCCCTGGGGTTCACTTTTGCAGTTTGGAAATTATTCTGGGGATTAACTCCACTCAGGGGACACCCAAATGAGGCTCCTTTCATGTCCCCAAGATCTTTTCCCACCGAAGTAGTCCCTATTTATCTACTTGCAATCTCTTGCTTTCAAACTGCTAGGTTGGCAGGAGCTGGGACAGAGACAGGCACTCAAATTGCCATGCAGTACCCAGGTCTCGAACTACCAACTTGGCAGCCTTCCAACTAACAAGGCAGGCTTCTTAACCACTGAGCCCCCACAGCCCCTTTTTTCATAAATAAAGCACCTTTCTTCCCATACCCCAAAGGATCTCAGAGGCTCCTCCATGGCAAAAGTGAGCCCGATAGAGACTCAGAACCTAATAGGGGCATAGTGATCTTTCTGTGAGTTTAAATTAACATTTCTAGTGCCCAATCTGGGTTACATCAGTGCAAAGTTATGCAACAGGATTTTAAATTACATAGTCTGCTATGAATTTATGAAGCTTTCATTATGTTTCTCAAATAAGGTTTTGAAGGAATCTTTATTCCTGTTTATTTCTTGTCTTAGTGCAGGGCAATTATTAACCATCCTGCTCCATGTCTACAGAAAGCAGGAATCAAATAATACCAGTTTATTCAGGGTTATTGCTAAGGAAACATTTCCTTGTTGTTAGAAGGCATTTCTGCATCTTCAGGCACCTAAACTGCAAAAGCAGTTATATTTCACTAGGCTACGAAACTTGTTTAGTGATAACATACTTAGGGGGAACGCATTGTGAATTGAAGCCATCATGTATCAGATTTCGATTCAAACCCCTCTGTGCTGAAATGGCTGTAAAATGAGATTGCACACTTGATTCTAATGTTCTTTTAAAAATATATATCTATACATAAAGCAGTATTTTTGTGAACTCACTCTAAGGATGAAGAAAAGATGCTTGATTCCATAACTGTATGGTTCTCTAACAGCTATGCTCACATAATATATTAAAATCATTTTGTAGTACCAAAGGCAGTACATTATATTGCTCAGCTTCATGCCAAAGCCTTTCATAAAAAGGACATTGAAAATGAGTTCCTGATGTGACTTGGCTTCTAATGTTCAAGTACAGTATCTACTCCTTCTGATTTCCACTTGGAAAATATTATAAAGGTGCTAAACATTATTTATATTGCCCAATTAGGTAATATGAAAGTATCTGTACTAAATGAAGTAAAAGGGGAATAATTAATGTTGAATCATTCATTTCCCTCATTCCTTTTAGAACATAAACACTGGCATAAAATGTACATATTGAATCACAGTTTCACATTGCTAATGACAAATATTTCTATTGGCTGTTACCAACAAAATATTCATTGAAATAGTTGCCAATTTTTTTCTGCTGAAGATGTTCATAACAGGTCATTTTCAAACTAGATAGCTGAGGCAGGTACCTCTAAGAAAACCAGTTAAAGGATGGAAACAGGCTTATTGTGGGAAATATCAATTCCCCTTGATGTCTGCTTTGACTTCTTTTATTAAAATTATGGCCCCGCTAGTAAAAAAACCAAAATGATCCCCTAGATCTGACGTCAACCACCCCTGATTTTGAATAACAAGTATTTCCTTCATAAGCAAACAGAGGAAAACCACAGACAGGGGTAGTGAACCTATGGCATGCGTGCTAGATGGGGCACTCCCAGCCTTCTCTGTTGGCATGCGTGCTGTCACCGCAGCACAGACCTCACCACGCGCCTCTGCCCAGCAGCCCAACAGGAGCACTTCCTCCCTCCCTCCCCAGCACAGAGTTTGCCCTGCCACTCTGTCTAGGCACTAGGTCTTTAAAAGGTTCACCATCACTGCCTTAGACCTAACCAGGTATCCATTTACCTTTTTTATTTTTAACAGAGACTAAGCTTGATATTCTTCTGAACAGACACAAGCCAAGAAATGAAAATAACAGTTCAGCAATGGGGACTGAAAGCCACAGCTAATACTGTGAAAGCCCAATTATCCAATATTTTGTTTAATCCCTTTTTATGGTCATTGATGTATACTAATGTGTTCAGATTGAAGAGGGATCCCATCACCATGACCATAAAGATAAGGCCTAGAAACCTGGGGTTCAAAAATTACACTCCACACATTGAAGAATTTTATGAAAGCGCGGCGCCAAAATGGCCGCCGCGCTCTTTGCGGGGCCCACCCACCAGACATCCGGGTGAGTTAGGGGGCGTGGCCACCCCTCTATAAAAGGGGTGGCCATGAGGCAGCTGAGCTGCCATTTTAGAAACAGCGACAGAGAGGAGAAGCTTTTCTCCATCGCTCCTTTTCTCTTCTCGGCTCTCCAGCCCAGTCTGCGGCTGTCGAGCCATTTCGGCGCTTCTGATCCCCGAAAGGGATCGTCTTCTTCAGCTATGCCTCCCTAAAGGAAGGCCCCGGTGACCGGGCCGCGACCAAGAGGGAGGCACTTGCCTGGCCCTGCGCTTGCTAGGGGGCAGCGATCGGGTCGGAGGACCACGATCGCGCCCCCGCAACAGGGCCCCACATCGATCACACCCACCGTTACCGGTGGGATGGGGCAGATTAAGGTATGGCCCCCGGCTATCCAGCCTCAGGATGGCCCTGCAGGGGCTTCGGCCCCCGGCCCACAATTGCCGGCCATGGGTCCAGACAACGGGGGAGGGCCTGGTGCGGTCACCCAGCAGGGCTCGCCTCCGGCCCCTCATGGGCCGGAGTTTTGGGCATGGCCCTATTCAGGACCTGGCTCCCAAATGAGGGTCCACAGTGTATCAACCAGTGGGCCATGTGGCCCACCTTGCCATGGCTGCACCCCTGCAATGGAGCAAGACAACACCTTTGCCCACCATTACCGGTGGGATGGGGCAGATTGGGATATGGCCCTCGGCTCTCAGCCTCAGGCCGGCCCTTCAGGGGATTCGGCCCTCGGCCCGCAGTTGCCGGCCATGGGCCAGAATGATTGGGGGAGGGCCTGGTGCTGGCACACAGCACGTTTTACCCCCTCAGGGGCCGGAGTTTTGGGCATGGCCCTATTCTTGCCCAGGATCTCAAATTGGGGCCTATGGCCCAATCCCTAGCCGGCCGGCCGGCCCACCTGGCCCACCTTATACCAGGGGTTTCCGTGGCAGGGGATGCCTGGTTAGCATGTTTGGCTGTGCTGGAGGCATCCTGGGCAATCCAGTGGGAGGGGGCCCTTCCCTATCTACCGGGGCCCTTCGTGTCTGCCGGCTACTTTGACTGCTGCCACTCTGCAACAGGCGGCCAGCCGGGTCGAGCTGCTTGAGATACTCCGGCCTGTGCCTGCCGCCGTCTCTCAGCTCCCTGTTTGTCCAGAACTGCAACCGGGGTGTGGTCGGATGTGGCCCCAGAGCTCGATTTTGGTCGCGAGCTCCGACGCCCGCCGTGGGCCGGAACCCCCAGTGGGGGTGCAACTGGTGAGTATTAGGTTCAAGTTGAATGCACCCACATCACAGTCCACTTCCAGCGGTGGGGTTCAGTGGTCATGGCTTCGCCAATTTGAGGCTAGTGGGCATCACTTGCCAGCCTATCCCAGTGCCCCTTGGTTGCATTCTGGCACAATGTTGGGGGTGGGGGTTTCCGTGATGTCTGGTTATTTATTGCACCCTGGTGATCATTTGTTCCAGGTCACGAGGGAAAAGATTTGGTGGGGGAAGTACCTGGATATATTCTCCCTATGAACCGTGATCCCAATAAGGATAGGCGGTGCGGACAGGAGGACAGAGACATGGGCGGTCCCGCCGTAGTAAGCCACCATGCACTGGGGTGTCCGCCCCCGGGACAGTGCTGAGTATCGCAGGGGCTGTCCGGGTCCTGCTGCGCATGCCCTTTATGCAGACTGTCCCGTTGAGGGCTTTGCCGATGGCCGGCTATTACTTGCCTCTGGGTGTTATTGGCCGCAGGCCATGAGGGGTAAGGGCTGGAGGGGGACATGTGGATATTCTCCCTATTTAACTGCGAGCCCACTAGGAGGAGAGAGAGGGACAGGGCGACTGAGACAAAGAGATGTCCCATCGTCGTGAGCCACCGCGCACCTTGGGCCAACTGGTTGGCGGCATACCTTGTACGTATGGTGGTATGCCTCAGGGCTTGACCTGCTTGGGCCATCCTGGTGCTTCCATCCACCACTAATATTTGCAGGGCGATGGTTGATTAGATGGTCCCATGGCAGTTGGCTTACGGTGAGGCATGTGGATGAGGGTGGCTCTATACCCTGAGGGGAGGTGGGATGAGCCCTGTCAGCAAGTGTGCTCGTGTACATCACTCCCTCGTGACTGGTGCCTGGTGATAGGTACCATGGTGGTCATGCTGAGCAGCGGGCTGCTCAGACACAGGCTCCACGTTAACAGGTCGGGCAGGGGGTTCCAGCCCGCCTGCTGTGTTCAGCCTGCTCAACTGACGATGCGTGTACTAAGCACCACGGTCGTTACCGACTTCGTGTCCCCTTTTGCGCTGGCCCTCACGCCGCCTCCGCGCGCCCGCGGGTTGGTGGGTTACGGGGCAGAGGTAGGGGTGCACAGGGGCGATCAGAGCTCCGTCTGAAGCAACTAACCTTGTCATAAGCCCCCCGCCCCGCCCCAATTAGTATAGTCAGCCTGGAGAGATGGCACTCAGTTCATCCAAGAAGGGATTGGGCGGGATACCTGCCGGAGGGTTTTCTATGGGGGCTTTTGTATCCATTCGGGGGAGTTGGGGGTCCCAGGATGCTACTAATCTGGTTCCCTTGCAGGGTAACGAAGAGGGGGCTCCACTGTCCACAGCTAAGGGAGTTGGGGCTACAAGAGTAGCGGGGGCCCTTCTCGGAACCACCTTTCCTGAGTCGAATGTAGCCCCCATGAAGCTCATACTGAGCTAGAACTAGGGTGAATGTCATTTAATCCTCCATTCAGCTTATCCTGTGGGTTCTCCATTCAGGGATGCCATTCCTGATGACCTTGTTCAGTCAGGTACTCGTAGTTGGTTCGGCTCACGCAGTTCTGGTGCTGTTTTGGCACAGTGTGATATGCACTCGGCTTTCAGATTATTGCCAGTGCACCCAATGATTTAGACCTATTGGGTTTTTTAGGTTCCGAGGGGAATTTTACTTAGTTAAGGCCAACCCCCTTCTGACTGAGTTAATTCATGTTCAGCACTCGACCGATTGGGGACTTCACTCAGTGGCCATTTGCTCACAGGTCGGGGTCTCGGTCTCTAGCCCATTACCTTGACGACTTTTGGTTCGGGGGTGAACGGGGCTTGGACACGTGCACGCGTCTCCTCATTACCATTCAGACACTCAGAATAGACCGAGGTCCCATCTACTAAGCTCACATTTCTGAATCGACTCTGTCGCGTGGGCATCCGGGTTAACCATGAATACGGTGGCTTGGATCTCCGCGGCGAGTTTGGCATTGATTGCCAAATATAAAGTGTGCCCTCGTGAGCTGCAGTTAATTCATGGCCACCTTAATTTTGTCCGATCTGGCTCAAATTACTCCTGGGTTTGGCGGGGTCTCTTCCTGGAGATCAGACCTGATGGTCTGCCCTAGATTTCAAGTACGGTCGGATACCTCCGGCTCCCGGACTTATGGGGGTTTACTCTGAGGGTGGGTGCACGGATCGCCTCCGCGACCTTACCTTCCTTGCGTTTTTCCCCATTTTGGAGAGCACTGATGCTATGGTGCAATGAGTGGGCCTACTCAGTGGTCCAATTTCGGTGTGACAATGCAGCAGTGGTGCACATTGTCAACACCCAGACATGCAAATCCCCCAGGGTCATAACATTAGTTTGTCTATTCTTTTGAGAAGCCTACGCCTAAATGTGCCGTTCTAGGCCAGACATGTTCTAGGTATTTATAATGACATTACTGCTGCTTTCCACCACCTGCAGATCCCCCGGTTCCGTGCCGTACTCCGGAAGCAGAGGGATTCCACTCGCCACTTTTGGCCGATGGCTGGACGTTTGGCGAGGAGAAGGGAACCGGACATGTCATTGGCACCTTGCACGCGTAAGGTGTATCACTATGCATTCATGCGTCGTGTTTGGGAGGGGTGGACACGGGAACATGTCCGTCGCCCTTACACGCGTCACCCCTGTTCCCAGAGTTTCTGACCCACCTTGCACAAGGCTGGCATTACTTATGTACAGATAGGTGTGAGGTGGCTCTTGGCCACGCAGCTACCACGGTAGCCTTTTTGGAGCGCTCCGCATCAGTGAGTGGGTGCCAGAGTTGGTGCCACCGGTGTAAGGCGGATGTGTCTCGTAGGGCACTGGAACTCGAAGATGTCTCTGTCACACATGAGTGGGCTCGAGTGGGGATGCGGTCCTCACGGGTTATTCAGCATGGTGTAGGCAGTGGTGCATACTGCTATGAAGTTTTTGAGATATCTGTCCGGTTGGTGCCCTACATGAATTTTCGACAGTGCCTGCTGCGCGCCCCAGCCTGTTTTCTGCCACCGGGATGGGTCTACCCTTACCATAGTAAAGTCCCTGAGAGTGACCGGTGCCGCGCTTCGCGGTGTGGGGCCCGTTTTGGCACCATTTACTTAAGATAGGCGTCGCGTTGATCGCGGCTACGTTTGGGGTACTCGGAGGTGGATATGCGTCTACACGCAATTTCAGATATGTACGTCCCCTCACTGTACGAGTACCTAGTTATGTCCTTCAACTTTTTTCTCCTCTTTTACAGATCCTAGGGGTGAGTTAGGGGGCATGACCACCCCTCTATAAAAGGGGTGGCCATGAGGCAGCCGAGCTGCCATTTTAGAAACAGCGACGGAGAGGAGAAGCTTTTCCCTCCACCCCCTCCCTAGTGAACAGTGTGATATTTTGGTCGCTTCGGGGCCGGGTGGGAATTTTTGGCCTGAACCTACAATTGGCCTCTGGGTTCTGGCTTTTTTGCCCATCCCACACTGTTGCTATGGTTTGATATAGGGGTTTTGCTCTTGACTTTGGTCACATTGGCGGGTAGCACTGGTAAGGTAAATATTTATGACCCACAGGTATCCGGCAGGTTCGCAATTGACTGGCCAACACTTAGACAGGTACAGGTGTAATAACGTTGACCGGTCAACGACGAACCAGGCAAAGGGGTGATGGCAGGAGCTATTCAGCATGCATCACCCCATGATTTGACAGATACACGTCAGAGGGTGGGGTCAGTAGATAGTTTATTGACTACGGTCAACAATTTGTTTGTTGCAAACAAACAAATTGATACAAATGGATACATTGTAGCCAATTGCCATTGGCAATTTTGGGAGGAACCTTACCAGTGTTAGTGCGGCCTGCTTGCCTTAAGAATTATAATTGGCTGAGTACCAATTGAAATTTATAATTCGGACTAGGGCATGAATCAATAAATGTGGCCCAATGCCGTTATCCACATATACCGGTGTCTGGGTCCTTTTTTGGGGGTGCGCCTGCAATTACAATGCACAAAATCCCAAAAGAGTAAAATCAATCTGTTAGCCTTAAAGGTGTCAGAGAACTCTCTCAGTTCAGTTGTGCTGAAATAGACAAATATGATTACCTCCCTGAAAATTCATTTTATGTGGGAAAGGAAGGAAGGAAGTTCTAGTCTGCCAATTGTTCAAAATAGGGAAAGTTGTTTCATACTGATTTATACTTTTGACCCACTTAATACAGTATTTTTAATGTTGACTGGCAGTATCTCTCCAGAAGGGGCTTTGGTGGGTCAATGGTTAAGAAGCTCATCTTGTTAGCTGGAAGTCTGGCAAGTCAGCAGTTCGAGACCTGGGTACTGCATGACAAACTGAGTGCCTGTCTCAGCCCCAGCACTTGGGAACATGAAAGGAGCCTTATTTGGGCATTCCCTGAGCAGAGTTTCTCCCACAAAAATCCTTTCAACCCAGAATGATTTCTGACATGAAATTATTATTATCTCTCCAGAAATGCAGAAATGAGGTATACCAGCCCTATCAGAAGACTGAATTTTCAACCATCTTCAGTTTAGTAAGAGCTTTCTCACTAAGTTATAGTTGTCCTCTAAAAATTTGTTATTTATTATGTTTTAATATTACTTATTTTAATCTTATTGGTCATTTTGAGCCTTCCCAAGTGGAGAAAGGCGGCTAAATGAGACCAAATAAATAAATAAATAAATAATCCTAATGCAGCTGGTGTAATACTTCAAAAGATGAAAACAGAATGTTATTTCATCTATCTTACAATTATCATGTCACTACATTATAATTACAGATAATAAAAAGGATATGGATGCATCATCCTTAAGAGATGCTGCCATATTTTAGTTTTAAATGCTTTTGTCACACATTTCTACTTTCATCCATTAGATGACATTACTTAATAAAGAGTTATTCATAAGTAATACAAATGCAGGAACAAGGCAATACCCTTATTGGATAAGTAAAAAAACAAACAAACATTATGCAAGCTTTAGAGATTCAAGATGACTTCTTGCAACAATTTCTCCTCGATAGTACATGGAAATTATCAACAAGATAATTATCATCTTTTGACAAAATAAAAAATGCATGCTAAAATGTGGTGCTATGCTTTGTTTCTTAGGTGTGAGTTGGAAAAAACAGCAGGCTGGATATCGAGTCTCCTTGAAGAGTGTGGTACTTTTGAATCATAATCAGGTGTACCCTGGTAACTGCCACATTGTGTTACTGGCTAATCTTTCTCACACTAGGTCAGTCGAAAGGAACTGCAAAACAAACTCCCCAAAGGTGCTTTCATTTTGGCAGTTTCATGTCTGGCATAGACACGGAAGAAGAAGAAGAAGATTCCCCCATTCAACAAACACAGAAAATAAGGTTTGTGCATGATGCTCCTCTGCAGATGGCCTTCTTTTGAAATGGCAAGTTTCTTTTTTGGCCAAAGAAAGGCGCAATGCAAAGACCCAAAACTATTTTACTGACTAAGAGTAAACAAAGGCATCACCTTCCTCTTACAATTGTATTGTGTAAAGATCCCACGGCTCTGTTTGTTTGTGTTTGGAATACTCATAAACAGTTTTGACTTGATAATGCTCTTTCTGCAATGAAGCAGATCTGTCATCCAGCTTTCCAAAGCACTTCTCTAGTATGCCCACCTCTATACACTCTTCATGTTCCAACTTCTATTTACTTATCTGTACATAGCTCCCCTGGTGGCTTAGTGCTTAAAATGCTGAGCTGGAGACTGGAAGGTTGGGTTTTGATACCTGAGAGCTGCACTTGGGGACATGAAAGAAGCTTCATTCAGGTGGTCCCTAAAAATCCTTTCAACCCAGAGTAATCTCTGACACAAAATTATTATTATCTCTACATAGGGGTACATTCACAAGATAAACTGCTACTTCATATGTATGTACATCCTCACTTGTTTTGTCCGTGTGCACAAGAATTAAGAACCACAAATTATTCCTACTTGTCTGTTAGCTGGTAAAATATCTTCTGAAACTATGAGAATTATAACATGTGCAAGAAAGATTTTTGTCCAGAATATGTAAGCTGTGCAAGTTACAAACATTCCATATATTGTACAGACCTACAAGAGCTGGTGCCTTGATGGGAGGACTTTCAATTAACAAAAATCTTGGATGGATTGCTTGAATCTTTTAAAAAACCAACCAGTCAGTCCTTTTGATCTTGCTATATCAGTGTGTGCCATAAAAGGAAAAACCTAGTTTTGCCAGAGGCATTTTGCTCAAATTATGGAAATCTACACACAAAAAATGTCCCTTTAATTCTTATACTGGAGGGGAGAAATCTTTCATGAGTCAGTGATTTCTTGACAGCCAACATCATCAGAAATAAGCAATTCTTCAAAAATTATTTGCAACTCTAACTCCTAACAATGATTAACTAGGATAGTTAAGGTGATTAAGGGGATAGATTGATTCGATTCCTTCATCACATAAATCTATATTACATTCATGTGAGGAATTAATGATAATTGTATTTTATTCATCTTTTGACAAAATAAAAAAACCAAAATCCTCAGATTTCTGGTGGAAAGAATTTGAGATTATTAGTATTATTATTTTAAAAGGGTGTGTGTGGGTAATTGTGATCCATCCAAGCAGAGTGTTTTGAGTGCCTAACTTTCAAAACTATGTTTGAGGTGATGAACTAGATTTCCCACGTACTTTTTTTATATAAAAGCTTTGCAACTTTTGCAGTATACAGCAGGGAGATAGCTGATGATTCTCACCTAATGGTACCTATGAATTTGACAAGCACAGTTGCTTAAGAAGTCAATTTAATTTTTTTAAAGAATGTATCAATATTTGTGAATGTTTTCAAACATTCAAGAGAAACAATTGGGAGAAAAATAATGGTTGAAGAGAAGGCAAAAATGACAGCTTTACCCTTCCCAATTCATATTATTTTACTCTGATTCATTAATCATTCATTCATTAGTTTAGGGCCCCAGGGGCTGTAGTAACTCAGTGATTAAGAAGCTTGCCTTGTTAGCTGGAAGGTCAGCAAGTCAGCAGTTAAAGTCCTGAGTACAGCATGATGGAATGAGTGCCTGTCTCTGTCCCAGCTCCTGCCAACCTAGCAGATTGAAAGCAAGAAATTGCAAGTAGATAAAGAAGGATGTCTTCAGTTGGAAAAGATCTTGGGAACATGAAAGGAGCCTCATTTGGGCAACCCCTGAGTGGACTTTCTCCAGCAAAAATCCTTTCAACCAAGAATAATTTCTCATACAAAATTAGTTTAGTGCAGCTGACACCCAATCTGTAAAACACTTATTTGCTTTAGCCACAGAATATACAGCACTTTACGAAAACCAAATTTCCTCTGCAAAAGTAGCCACTGCGGAAACAACTGGGTGGAACCTGTACTCTGCAACAATCCTGAAATAATCAGTCTTTAAGACACCTTAACATTTTCTTTTTTGGCTTTCCTTTTCATTCTTCCTAATAATCTTCTAATAAGAAAAAAAGCATATTGTGTAAAGTGGTCCTCATCATTGTACTGCAAAACTGGAAGAGACCCTATGAACATGAAGTCCATCCTCTGTTAAGGTTGTTGTTCTTGTTGTCATCATCATTGTTGACCACAACTCGATCCGAGTATATGTTTTTTTCCTGACCCAAGGTACCGACAAGCCTGGTCTTGGAGACCAGCTGGTTCTGGGCCGCCTTCACCCTCCGAAGCAATCAGGAAAAATGCCACTGGCATGAATTTGTTTAAGGTGGATCCCAGCATGCCAAGAAGTGACCCACACACTATGATCTTGGAGCCCTCTCCTGCAGCACATATGAAATGAGACATGCAGGATTTAACACCAGGACTGCAATGGACTGCTGCAGCCTTCAGGATATGGACAAAGTGTGCCTTCACAGCCAGTCCATCTGGCATGGCCTCTTCCACCTCCATGATCATTGAGAATCAGAATTCCTCCTCTGCTCATATTGCCTTTGGGCCCAATATGATGGTTTCCAGTGGCATTTCCTCCCCTGAGGTGACCATTACCCCACCTAAAGGGGCTCATCCGCCCGTAGCCATTGACCCCTTTAGGGAGTCGGGTTATTTACCACCGCCCAACACTCAGCCTTGAGTCACTGGCTGTATGGCCTACTCCATTACCATAGTGGGATATTCAGCCAAAGATCTGTCAAGGTGACACATGGGGAAACGAACACTAAGCTTTCTAACAGTTCATATAAATAATTGTATGCCATGTCAACTCTGACTCATGGAGACCCTTTTAAGGGTTTGCTAGTTAGAAAATGCAGTAATCAGAAATGATTTGCCATAACATACTTCTTGGACACTCTGGAAGTGAGCAGCTTGTCAAAGGCCACACAGACTAGATATTCTCCTGGGATGCACAATGGGGAATTGAACTCCCAACCTTAAACCACAGAGTTATCCGTTAGTTCAAAAGAAGAAATCAGGGAATTTTTCTTTTAGTACTCTAATCAACCTGTAGGCACATCTGAAGAACCACATTGCTCATTACACACCTGTCTGGGTCTTTAGTTCTTCAATGAAGAACCCCTGTTTTGAACCTGCCCCTGCTCAGGCAATTGGATCGCTTCTCTGTGGCCACCTCAAGGTTCAAAAATATCTCACCAAAGGAGATTAGTCTGGCTATTCCTCCATTACTTCTGCTGGATAGAGCCCACTGAACAAAAAATAACATGAAAGGAGGATATGGTTGAGGATTTTCTTATTTAGAAATTTCATGGTTGCTTTCTTATGTTTTCATTTAGTATTGTTGTGTCATTGCTTCATTCATCTGTCTTTTCTTTATTCATGTCAGATGTACCACCAACATATAATAACATATGAAGCTAAAACTAACACATCAAAAAACAAAATAGAACTAAAAAGGGCTAGATCACATCTGCCCAATATCAGGCCACTTCAACAGCATTTCCTCTTGCCAACATAAGCTCTTCCTCAGTGAACATTGAGAGGCATTGTGTGCATTGTATCATATGGGAGATAGTTTGTTCTTCCCTGCATTCACACTGGCTGTCATCTACAGGGAAACCCCACTTTCTCAGATTAGCCCTTGATCTTCCTATCCTGGCATGCAGTCTATTTGAAGCTTTCCACACAGGCCATGGTTGTTCTTGGCCAGGCAGTAGAGTCATGTGGCTCTACCCAGTTATCTGGTACCTCTTTGCTTGCCTTCCATAGTTCTAAGGCAGTCTGTAGGGGATGGTTGTGAAGAAACTATACCTTGATTTCAGTCTCTGCTTTGGTGGTTGGTGATCAAATCAGTGAAGCAAACACATTTTTTATTTTATTATATTTTATTTTATATTCAAATTTATTTGCTGCCCAATCAGGTAAACCCGATTCTGGGCGGCTCACAACAAGTTAAAACACACATAAAACAGTACAACCAATTAAAACCAATTAAAACCCAACATACCCACCAACCTAGCCCATTCCTCTTAAAACCCACATAAACCCACATGAAAAAAAGACAATTAAAAGAAATGGGGGGCTTAATTTATAAGCCAACTGGCAGGGGCCACTCTTCCATCTGGGCCCCACACCTGCCATGCCAACCAGGTTTTTAGGTCTTTTCTGAAAGGTAGCAGCTACATCTGCTCCTGCAACTCTACAGGCAGGAGGTTCCACAAGGCCAGTGCAGACACGGAAAAGGCCCTCCTTCGAGTGCCAGAGAGACGAGCCCCTCTGGCAGATGGAACAATCAGGGAGCCCCTCCGATCCACTCTGGTTGGATCGGTGGACACTCTTGGGACGATGCAGTCTCTAAGGTATCCTGGCCCACTACCATGAGGGGCTTTAAAGGTCAAAACCAGCACCTTGAACTGCACCCAGAGGCAAACTGGTAGCCAGTGCAGCTCCCGAAGTAATGGTGAGGCACGAGCATAACGCCCGTGCCCCATCACCACCCGGGCTGCCGCATTCTGGACCAACTTCAGCCTCCGAATGGTTGACAAGGGCAGCCCCATGTAGAGTGCATTGCAATAATCTAGCCTGGAGGTGACCAGAGCATGTGTGACCATGAGCAGGGAGTCCCGGTCCAGGAGCGAACGCAACTGATGGATGACGCGAAGCTGTGAGAAAGCCCTCCTGGCCACAGCCACCAACTGATCTGCTAGTAGCAGCCCCAAATCCAGGAGGACCCCTAAGTTGCGTACCGGGTCTGTCTGGGGCAAAGCAGCCCCATCCAAGACCAAAGTTGGCAGCTCCCTGGATAACGAGGGACCCCCTATCCAAAGCCACTCAGTCTTGGAGGGATTCAATTGTAGCCCGTTGTCCCCCATCCAGACCCCAACCGCCTCCAGACATCTGGATAGGACATTGACTGCATCACTGGGGTCCCCATGGGCCGAGATATATAACTGGGTATCATCAGCATACTGATGATACCTTACCCCATGGGAACAGATAACCTCGCCCAACGGCTTCATGTATATGTTAAATAGGAGAGGAGAGAGCACTTAGCCCTGAGGCACCCCATACGGTAGGGGCCTAGCGCTGGACCTCTCACTCTCCAACCACACCGACTGGGTATGACCCTCCAGAAATGAGGAAAACCAGGACAGCACAGTGCCCTGGATCACCAAACCTTTGAGCCATTCCAGAAGGATACCGTGGTCAATGGTATCGAAGGCCACTGAGAGATCCAGAAGAGCCAGTACGGATGGATGACCCCCGTCCCGCTCCCGCAAGAGGTCATCAACCAGTGCAACCAATGCAGTCTCAGTACCATATCCAGGCGTGAAACCCGATTGATAGGGGTCCAGATAATATGCTTCATCCAGGACCCCCTGCAACTGCCACATCACCACCTTCTCCAGTACCTTCCCTAAGAAAGGGAGGTTGGAGACCGGCCTATAATTAGCTGGAACTGCTGGGTCGAGAGTTTGTTTCTTCAGGAGGGGGCGCACCAAAGCATGTTTTAAAGGTGCAGGAAACACCCCCTCCCACAATGAAGCATTTATTATAGCCCCGACCCAGCCTCCCGTCACCCCCTTGGAGGCTTTCACCAACCAAGTGGGACAGGGATCCAAAGGGCAGGAGGTGGTGCGAACAGCTGCAAGAAGCCTGTCCACTTCCTCAGGGACAACTGGATCGAACCGATCCCAGATAACACTGCCAGACTGAGCTCTGATCCCCTCTGGACCCTCCCCATCCATGCCGGGATTAAACCCCGAGTAAATCCGAGCGATTTTCTCCACCAGATAGTCTGCAAAAACCTCAGCCGAACCCTGCCAACTGGGCACCGGCCCCTCCTGGCCAAGGAGAGACATGGTAACCCGGAACAGAGCGGCTGGGCGATTATCCGTGGAGGCAATGAGGGCGGTGAAGTATTGTTGCTTCACCACCCCCATCGCCACCAGGTAGGTCTTAATAGCAGCCCTAGCCAGTGTCCAGTCGGAATCACTCCGGGTCTTCACCCAGCGGCGCTCTCGGCATCTCTTTGCCCATTTAAGCTCCCGCAGTTTTTTTGTGAACCACGGGGAAGATCAAACCCCACGGGCTCGGAGAGGCCGTAGTGGTGCAATTTCATCCAAGGCAGCCGTAGTCATTTTATTTATTTATTTTTCATGCTTATATACCGCCCACTCAGGTACAACCCAACTCAGGGCGGTTTACATAGCGGAAAGTAAATACATAAAAGACACATGATAAAAAAGTTAAAAGTTTAAAAAGTTTAAAAAAAACCACCCCTAAAAGGTGCGCAAGAACCGAAGGGACCTTGGGGGAAGGCACACTTCTCTATACCAACCACCCAACGGTACCCCCATCCCCACCCGCACCCCAAACTTGGCCCGCCAGCCAGGTCTTTAGTTCCTTCCTAAAGGGCAACAACTCCGTCTGGAGATGCAGTTCCACAGGCAGGAGGTTCCAAAGGGCTGGTGCGGACATGGAGAAGGCCCTCCTCCTTGTGCCAGAGAGGCGAGCCCCCCTGGCTGATGGCACAATTAGAGAGCCCCTCCGGTCCGCTCTGGTTGGACGGACAGACGTCCTTAGGGCGATGCGGTCTCTAAGATACTCTGGCCCACTACCATGTAGGGCTTTAAAGGTCAAAACCAGCACCTTGAATTGCACCCGGAGACAAACTGGTAACCAGTGCAGCCCCCGAAGCAGTGGTGAGGCATGGGCATAACGTCCACACCCCATCATCACCCGGGCCGCGGCATTCTGGACCAGCTGCAGCCTCCGAATGGTCATCAAGGGCAGCCCCATGTAGAGCGCATTACAGTAGTCTAGTCTGGAGGTCACCAGAGCGAGAGTGACCATGAGCAAAGAGTCCCGGTCCAGGAGTGGGCGCAACTGGCGAATCACCCGAAGTTGGGCGAAGGCCCTCCTGGCCACAGCCGCCACCTGTTCTTCTAGCAGCAGCCGCGAATCCAGGAGGACCCCCAAGTTGTGCACCGGGTTGGTCTGGGGCAAAACAGCCCCATCCAAAACCAAAGATGGTAGCTCCCGGGATAACACAGGACCCCCCATCCATAGCCACTCAGTCTTGCTAGGATTCAGCTGTAGCCCATTTGCCCCCATCCAGACCCCAACAGCCTCCAGACAGCTGGAAAGGACTTTGACTGCATCACTGGGGTTCCCACGGGCCGAGATGTACAACTGTGTGTCATCCGCGTACTGGTGGTACCGCACCCCGTGTGAATGAATGATCTCACCCAGTGGCTTCATGTAGATGTTAAATAGGAGAGGAGAGAGTACCGAGCCCTGAGGCACCCCATATTTTAGGGGCCTAGGACTCGACCTCTCACTCTCCAACCACACCGACTGGGTCCGGCCCCTCAGAAATGAGGAAAACCAGGACCACACCGTACCCTGGATCCCCAATCCTCGGAGCCGTTCCAGAAGGATACCGTGGTCAACAGTATCGAAGGCCGCTGAGAGGTCAAGAAGAGCAAGGACGGACGGATGACCGCCATCCCGCTCTCGCCAGAGATCATCCATCAGCGCGACCAATGCAGTCTCAGTACCATATCCAGGCCTGAATCCTGACTGGAATGGGTCCAGATATTCCGCTTCATCCAGCACCCCCTGCAGCTGACATGCCACTGCCTTCTCCAGAACCTTCCCCAAAAAAGGAAGGTTGGATACAGGTCTGTAGTTGGTTAGGATTGCTGGATCGAGGGATGGCTTCTTCAGGAGGGGGCGCACAAGAGCATGTTTCAGCAGTGCAGGAAATATCCCCTCTCGAAAAGACGCGTTAATTATAGCCCCGACCCAGCCACCTGTCACCGTCTTAGAGGCTTTTACCAGCCAGGTGGGACAGGGATCCAATGGACAATCAGTGGCACGGACCGCTGCAAGGAGCCTGTCCACTTCATCCGGGGCAACAGGATCAAACCGATCCCAGGTAACACCGCAAGACTGCGCACTGGCTCCCCCCGGACCCTCCCCGTCCACGCCAAGTTTGAACCCCGAGCAGATCCAATCGATTTTCTCCACCAGATGGTCAGCAAAGTCCTCAGCCGATCACTGCCAACCAGGCATCAGGCCCCGCCCTACCCAGGAGGGACCTGGTCACCTGAAACAGGGTGGCTGGGCGATTATCAGTGGAGGCAATAAGGGAGGTGAAGTACTGCCTCCTCACCACCCCCATCGCCACTAGGTAGGCCCTAATAGCGGCTCTAGCTAGTGTCCAATCGGAATCGCTCTGGGTCTTCACCCAGCGGCGCTCAAGGCGTCTCTTTGCCCGTTTGAGCTCCCGTAGTTCTTCAGTGAACCACGGGGATGACCTAGCTCCACGGGCTCTGAGAGGCCGTAGTGGAGCGATTACATCCAAGGCAGATGTCGTCGACCCGTACCACAGGTCAACAATTGCCTCAGGTGAATCGTGTCGCCGATCCAGAGGAAATTCCCCCAGTTCCCTCTGGAATCCATCCGGATCCATCAGTTGCCGGGGGCGGGCCACTTTAATCGACCCTGCCTCCTTACGATGAAGTGTCGCCCCCAGAAAGTCTAGAGCCACCAGATAGTGATCTGACCATGGCACAGGTGTTATGTCTAGCTTCTGTAAACTCAGATCACTCTGCCACCGCCCCGACAAAAAGACTAAATCTGGCGTGTGGCCACTGCCCCTGGTCGGGCCCTGAATTACCTGAGCCAGGTCCATAGCTGCCATGGAAGCTATGAACTCCTGTGCCATCTCGGAACCAGACCCCAGCGAAGGCAAATTGAAGTCCCCCAAAACCATAAGTCTAGGGAACTCCAAAGCCAATGCCGAGATGGCTTCAAGGAGCCCAGGCAGGGAGTCCCTTACCCTGCAAGGAGGCAGGTACAGGAGTAGGACCTCCAACTGACCGTTAGGGCCCAACCGCAGGAGCACAGCCTCACAACCCAAAATTTGTGGAGCGGTGGCCCTGGCGACTCCCAATGACTCCCTGGCTATAATGGCAACACCACCGCCCTTACCCACATCCCTAGGCTGGTGCCAAACACCAAACCCGGCCGGACACATCTCTGATAGAGGCACCCCATCCTCAGGTCTCAGCCAGGTCTCAGTGATGCATGCCAGGTCGGCCCGCTCCCCCAAAATAGAGTCTTGTATTAAGGGAGCCTTATTACAGACTGACCTGGCATTCATCAGCAGCAGCCTAAGGGCGGGGTCACCCTGGATCAGCTGCTCAGGACCTAGAGGTGAAACCGGGGGACCAGAACGCGGGACAGATACTAAGCATCGGTCCCGCGTTCCCCGAGTGCGGCTCGCCCCACGGTTCCCGCTATAACGCCCCATGCCCGTCACAACCTCTGAATGAGCCCCTGGAACCTCCACCATTAACCCAGACGGAGTGTCGCCCTCTCTTCCTGGCTGGCAAGGCCATCTCCCCCTCCCTCCCTCCCTAACCCACTTAAAACATACCCTCTCACTCCCTCCACCACCCCCAACAGAATTCCAATGACGGGAGTCTCCTCCTCCCGGACCTGGTCCAAGCGCTGTAAGGTCACAGGGTGATGGGGAGGGGGGGCGCCGCCCCTAAGGCCGCCAAGAAACCCCAGGTGGGGCCATAGTTCTCCTCCCCACCCTGGTCCACGCGGCATGAGGCGCGATGCTGCAGGGATGGCGAGGGGTGCCACTTTTGAGGCCGCAAGCAACCCCAGGTACGGCCAATGTTCTCCTCCTCGCCCCATTTCTGGCAGCGCAAGGCTCGTGGCTGCCGGGATGGTGGAGGGGGCCACTTTTGAGG
This sequence comes from Bradypodion ventrale, assembly GCA_035047345.1. NCBI lineage: Eukaryota > Metazoa > Chordata > Lepidosauria > Squamata > Chamaeleonidae > Bradypodion > Bradypodion ventrale. The sequence continues at coordinate 42,576,378 of JAWDJE010000001.1, forward strand.
CCGCAAGCGACCCCAGGTACAATCAATGCTCTCCTCCCCACCCCAGTCCTGGCAGCACAAGGCTGGTGGCTGCATAAATGGCGGGGGGTGCCATATTTGGGGCCACAAGCGACCCCAGGTGCAGCCGATGTTCTCCTCCCTGCCCCCGGTCCTGGTGGCACAAGGTCCTCCCTGTAGTTGCTGCGACGGACCTGCACAGCCGGGAAAAATATCCCCTTTCCGAAACCAGCCATGGGACGGAAGGCAAATATCCAATGTTCTCAACGGCCTCCACTCCCGAAGATGAAACCGGCTAAGCGGTGGTGGAGGCGGTGGAGGTGGCCTTGGAGCCCAACCAGGAGTCCAGAAGGCCCTGCCTCAGGTGTTCTCGCCAGTCTCCCTCCCAAAGGCAGTGTTCTCGGCAGGCCAGGGGCTGGTGGCTTTTACCTTCCCTCAGGCTGAAAGAAGCAGCCCAGGATCAGCTGTGGCCTTGGTGTTCTTGGCAGGCCAGGGGCTGGTGGCTTTTACCTTCCCTCAGGCTGAAAGAAGCAGCCCAGAATCAGCTGTGGCCTTGGTGTTCTCGGCAGGTCAACGAGTGCCTCAGATGAATCGTGTAGCCGATCCAGAGGAAAATCCCCCAGTTCCCTCTGGAATTCGTCAGAATCCATCAGTCGCCGGGGGCGGGCCAAGAAGTCCAGAGTCACCAGATAGTGATCTGACCATGGCACAGGTATAGTGTCTAATTTCTGTAGTCTCAGATCACTCTGCCACCGCTCCGACAAAAAAACTAGGTCCGGTGTGTGACCACTGCCCCTGGTCGGGCTATGAATTACCTGAGTCAGGTCCATGGCTGGCATGGAGGCCATGAACTCCTGTACAACCTCTGAACCAGTCCCCAGCGAAGGCAAATTGAAGTCCCCCAGAACCATCAGCCTAGGGAACTCCAACGCATAAATAATCAAAGCCTCCAGAAGTGTCATTATGGAACTAATGTTTCTAGCATCTCTGCTAGATAATTCCAGTAAATATTAAAGTAAAAATATATTAATATGACAAAATTTAAAGGAAAAGACACTTTACGTTCTTTTTCTTTAAAGTTCACATTAAGCTTTCATGTTCATGGCCAAGATCACTGTCAAAAAATAGAGTAATATCACCACTAACAGAACAATACAATGCATATTTTATGCCAAGTTCAACCCAATTGGATCCAATGGGATTTACTCTCAGGCCTGTATGTACAGGATTGCACCCTAATTTAGATATGTTTGATGCAGAACCACAGCCATTGTCAAAGAGCTTGGTGAACTCCAGCTCATATTAAATATTTATAATTAATCCTTACAAAGTACCATTTCACAATTCTTGTTCTAATTAAAAAGACAGTGTCAACTTGAATTTTTTAAAGGGTTACTTTAAAAACTTCATTTTAGAGAGAGAACATCATTTCAGCTACAGAGGTTCAACTTTGTAAAAGTTGAAGAGATCTGTCTGATATTTTGGTGTTTTTATCTAGTCAGCCTTTTGACCAAATATAAAAGACACTCAAGCCTAAAATCTAGTAACATGTCCTTTCAAACCCTTCTGCATGCAGAAATACAAGCTTTTCACTCCTTTTTTGACACAGTCTATGCTGTAATTATACTGTTAAATGTCTTCTTATAAATCCACTGGAACAAGTGTGATCATCATATGTTTTCAACTTGCTAAAAGCAAATCATAATGTGTGACAGATTTTAAAAATAAGAGATGGAATTTTGTTTATCGAGATTAAATGGGGATTTATTTTTTCCCTTTTTTTGGCAACAAAACCATTTTCACTATAAAATGGAGACAAAACTGAAGTCTTGAGAAGGCTTGATGGAAGGAGTAGGAGAGTGCAAAGTACTGAAAAGGTAAATTTGGAACAGCCTTCAAAAGAAGTATGTGAGAAAAGCTTAGTGAAAATCATTGTTAGGACAGAAGAAATATTTGGTTATCTGTCTAGAACAGTAATTTGAAAATTTTAATATTATATTCTGGGGTTGCCATTTCCAGCAAGAGATAATATTGTCTCTTATATATAAAATCAGAAAGGTGAAATGATATCACATACTATTTGTCTGAAATTTGCATATGCAAATCTGTATGTGTGCATACGCATAGATATATACAAATTCAAAAGTAATATAATTTAAATTGAAGCATGGCACATATCACTACCATTGGGGAAACTATGACCCAGTCACTATGTGCCCTGTTCAGTCTGCTTTCTTGGTGTTAATTATTGGTGCTAAAGTTTATTTTTAATTGAGACTTCAACAGAACAGTCCTTCAAACAAGTGGATGCCTTTAAACAAAGGACTGTATATGGTAAAGTGGAAGCCTATCAAAAGAAACGAATTCCGTGGAGAACAGCAAAGAAATGAACGTAGGGATAGGTGATCCATAACTTACATGTGGTGTTGTGTATTCAGGCACATTTGCAAGTAGTGCGGGCAGCGCCTTTGCAAGAGGAAAATGGCAGTTTCCCACCATTCAAGTTAGGAACAGAAAGTGGTGCGAAATCCCCTGCACAGGGCACACTCATTATGCTAATCAAAGTCCTGTGATTGGCTACAGTTTTGCATCCTGTTTTCCATTGGTTAAATACATATATTCCCTGTAAGTTAAGGTTGTCCGACGGGTCACTACTTTGTATTAAGAAGCCACTGCCGAGAAGACACTATATAAACCCCACGGGTAAACAAGGGTGGGGCCGGGCTGGATCTATACTTCCCTCTCCATACAGTTAGCCAGCAACGTGCTAGCCTGGGTCTCTTCCATTATGCTACAATCCTAAAGTAGCTATGTATTGTCTCCTTCCTTGGCACACTCCGGAGGGACTGATTCCATGGAACTGTATAGCCATCTCTGTATCTGGAATGCCTTGTAAGCTCATCTTGAATAGACTGTTAAATAAAGACTTGTTGCTGTTTTGTTCATCGTTGTTTGGACTATCCCAGCCACGCCACCAGCCGGAGCCCTGGGCCCCGCCCCCCTCGCCCTAGGACTTAAAAGGCGAGGGGGACGCCCAGCTGAATGCCACTGCCGCACACCTGGCCTCGCTGGGGGCGAAGAGGCTTCCTGGCCACGCCATTGGCTGGAGCCCTGGGCCCCGCCCCCCTTGCCCTAGGACTTAAAAGGCGAGGGGGACGCGCAGCGGAATGCCATCGCCGCACAAATGGCCCTGCTGGGGGCGAAGAGGCTTCCCCGCCCCGCCCTCCCCCTTCGAGGGTCTCTGAAGGCATGGGAATTTGTGGGTGGTTCTAGCTGATTTGTATTTATTGCATTTTTGTATTGTAGTTGGTGTAATACCATGTACTGTTGTGTAATTTTGCATTGTTGTTTTGCTTGTGAAATTGTATTTTGCTTTGTATTGGTGCTATATTGTATTTTTGTACGTTATGCAATGTGAACCGCTTTGGGTTGTCTGCTGGACGAGGAAAGCGGTATATAAGAATAAATTTCAATTCAATTCAATTCAATTCAAGTCTATTATATTCTATTCTATTGCTTGCAAGGGCCGGACATAACATGCGGTAATAGAGAAGATATTGTCAGGTAGCAATAATGACACCTCGTGCTTTTTAAAAGAAATTTGGTCTAGTTGAGGTAATATGTTACTATCATTGAAAAGTAATCTCTAGTTACTGTTCATTATGATGTTGGAAAAGTAACTTGCCGCATTCCTTATTGCATTGCATGTTACTTTTGTTTTTGTTATTACTTGTTTGTTTGTTTTTTGGGGGGGAATAAACTTAGGACTGATAAGTGAAAGGCATAAATAAGCAAAGTACTACTGCAAAATACCTGTATCTTTAGGTAAGGGTCACCCTTGCTCAAAAGCCAGTCATATCCAACTCTAGGGTTGAGATAATAAATAAATTATTAAGTTATTTTTGAAAAGCAAGTTTGCTAATCCTTCATTGCCAGCAAAAGTAAGTAGTTACGTTTAAGTACCTAGCTTTTGACACCCTGCCTCCAAGCTTTGCATAATATTATAATGACGGCAGGACTTCTCCGCCGCCCTTGGATTCCTGTGGTCAGGGCAGAGAGGCTGCTGTGGAAACGGGCACCAGGACCTTCTGCCACCAGCGTCCTGGCCACAGGAGTCCAAGGGCGGTGGGAAAGTCCTGTCATCGCAGCAGTCTTTTGAGCCCCCGGCCAGGGGTAAAGAGCCCCCCTCTTTGCCCCTGACTGGGGAATCAAAAGACTGCTGCAATGACAGGACTTTGCCACCACCCTCGGACTCCTGCGCATAGCTGTCAAGTATCCCTTATTGGCCGGGAAAACCCCTTATTTTACCCTCTTTCCCACCGTCATCCCTTATTAATTAGACTGCAATGCCCTATTGCCGCCATTGGAGGGCAGCACAGGATAAGCATAGCTGTCAAGTATCCCTTATTTGCCGAGAAATTTCCCTTATTTCCAAATCCAAAACTTGACAGGTATGCTGAGAGAGAACGAGCAGAAGTTGAGTGGTCCAGCCGGCCATGGGAATGCCGCTGCCGCTGCCCCTACCCGCCATGGGAGGCTGAAGATGCCAGCTGCGCTGCTGTGCACTTCCCATTGGCCAGAAGGAGGACAAGAGTGGTGACTTTTTGACTTTTGTTTTGTTGCTGTCGGACTTTTTCATATGAGTACTGTGGGATTTTGCAAACAAGGTTTTTTGTTTTTGCTTTTTATAATGCTCTGTTATTGTGATACTGATGTTTTTTGTTACTGTGATTCATGATGATTTATGATGATGATATGTTGAAATGTTTTTGTATTGTGATGATATGGAACCTCATAGTTGTAAATTATAAATTGTAACTCTATATTTTCTGTCTCTGTGAGCCGCCCAGAGTCGCCCTGTGAGTGGGGCGGCATACAAGTCAAATAAATAAATAAATAAATAAATAAATAAATAAATAAATATCCAGAAGATTCAAACATTACAGAGTGAAAACGTAAGCTGTTCCCCAGTCCTCCATTATTGCCACACTACAATGCTTTAAATTGTAAGTGTCTTGGGGGCAGAAATCTGTTTTTTCCCTGCAAACACAAATTGACAGTGCCATATTTATAATAATATAAATCAGGGGTCCTCAACATTTTTCAGCCATGGGCCAGACCATGCCCCCTCAGACAGCTCAGCAGGCTATACTGGTAGTTCAACCCCACCCCCCCGCCACAAATGCTGCCATAAAAAGTGTCTGTGGCTGTCATAAATGTGTTTACGACAGCCGTGAACTCATTTACGGCTGTAGTAAACATGTTTACATCAGCCTCAGACTCATTTACAGCTGTCATAAATGCATTTATGCAGCCGTAAATGAATTTGTGTCCAATTCTGCTGGCAGCAGCGGTGGCTGTAGTGAGGTCTGGAGCTGGATTATTTGGTGCCGTGTGCTGAATCTGGCCCACAGGCCATAGCTTGAGAACCCCTGATATAAATAATCAAAATAATATTTCTTCCTTTGCTTATTTTTATCCCTCTCCTCATTTATTTTCTCATAGTTTACTTTAGAAAATCCTGGAGAAAACAAATAGAAGGTGCGAGAGAGGTGGATAAGAAAATGCATGGGGAGAAAATAGAAAGAAAGAAATCAAATAGTATTTGTGTGTTTGCCATAGGCTTAGTTTAAGTGTTCTGACTGAAAACATCTTCAAAGGGTCCTGTGGCAGAAGGAGTATGAATAAGGATCTGCAGGGACGCTAAATCTGTGCCCTCAACCCTTGGCGTTTCTAACATTTGGCAAAGTCAGTAAAAACATTCCTTTACATACCTTCCAATGACAAGAACTGGAACGTTATCAAGGTTTAACTGTGCTATCACTTGCCAAATTGGCTGCAATCTAATTCACAAAAGCCCTGTTTATTGAGTACTACTTTAATGGTGAGCAGGGCAGAGTGAAATTGAAGGCATACTTTCATTCTGGAATATATCCAGCTCTGTGTTTTATTTATTAATTTATTTTCAAAAACGTATAGTGCTGGTTCCAGTAGAGAACAAGAGACTTGACATAAATCCCTGAATTCTACAAATACAATACAAACATAATATTTTAAAAGCTGCCTTTGTATTAGAACAGTATCTTACACTCGCAGGTAGAAAGTTCATTTCAAAGAAGCAGTAAATCCAACAGAAGAAAACAAAGCCTAAATATAGAAATAATATTTCCTGCAAAAGTGCTGCTGGGTTGTTTTTCAGTACAAAGCTCACTATATGACTGAAAAATATTATGTATTTACTGCAACGAGTTGCATATTTGAGGAAATCTATCCCCTGCCATGCACAGTTGCACAGTTGAGACCATTCCATGCATTTTGTTTGTCTTACCTGCTAGTCCTTAGCTGGGTACATATAGGATTGTGCACAGAACACCAGTGACCAACATCTAGATCAATGTATCCCTTCCCACAGCTATCCAGTGTGTCATGCTTATTTATTTACTAGCTGATTACACAGCATTGCTCGGTTTTTTTTCCTTAAAGGAAGTATAGTTTCTTCAGCGGCGGCGTCTCTGGCCTGTCAAGTTCTGTCAAGCCACGGCCTCCTTTCGCTGTAGAAAGAAGGACATGGTTTGACTTTTCCATCCGGACAGAACTTTAAGTTTACGGGCCTGAGACGCTGACACTGAAGAAAGCTTTACCGGCGGCATGACCCGGCAGTAAATTCAAACCACTGTCAAGCTGCATCTTCCTTCCTTCAGTGAAAGGAGGCCGCGGTTGACAGAACTTTAAGTTTATGGGCCGGAGATGCCGCCGCTGAAGAAAGCTGTGGCCACTAATCACAGCCACTGCTTTCTTTAACAGCGGCGTGTCCCAGCGGAAACTTCAAACTGTTTTCTAGCCATGTCCTCCTTCCTTCAGAGAAAGGAGGCCACGGCTTCATAGAACTTTAAGTTGACTGTCCGGGGATGCCACCAGACAGTAAAATTGAACCGCTGTCAAGCTGCATCCTCTTTCCCTCAGTGGAAGGAGGCCACGGCTTGATAGAAATTTAAGTTTACGGACCGGAGTTGCCACTGGGTGGAAAATTCAAACCGCTGTCAAGCCGTGTCCTTCTTCCTTCATTCCCTACTTATAAACATGGCCCTCTGTGGCCTTTGTCACTTTTATGTTGTACAGTCGAGAAAGCCTGGAAACTGTCCTGTCAGTAAGTTCTCAAGGAAAAGCGCGGCTGCGGCGGCGGCTGTGTTGGCTGCGTTGGCTGCATTAGGATCGATTAGGGAAAATGGAGGCTGTGGTGCACTTGCGCAGAACTGCTGTTTCATTGCTTTTTCTCCTGTCGGTGGGGGTGTCCAAGTGGTGAGCATCAGCAGGTTCGCACCAGTTCGCCAGAACCAGTAGCAGAAATTCTGGCTGGCCCTGCCCACCCAAGTTTTGAAATAAAGTAGTCCTAAATCAGGTGCAACACAGGACTTTCCACTGGCCACACCCACCATACAACACCCACAGTGTGGTAGTAAAAAGTTTTGAAGTCCACCACTGGGGTGTCCCCTTTGTGTCCCACTTTGGGGGGCATAAACCTCCAAATGGGTTTTGTGAACCCCACAATGCTGATCTCGCAAGCCCAAGGTATGTATGTGCCAAATTGGTCTAGGGGTGTGGGTTCCTTTAGAGCACATAGAAACCCACAACTCAGTTTTATAGATTAGATTTTAATACCACCCACCTGGGATATTTCCCACTCTTTGTGGAGCACTGACAAACAAACAATAGCAACATAAGAACAAACCACCTAATAAAATAAAAAACAGGATAAATACCTGAAAAAATAAAAAATAGACTAGGAATGTAAATCTTGACTTGCTTTATCATTGCAAACTAAGAGAGGAGGCTTCTAGAGAAGCTGGGGCTTACTGTGAGACAGTGAGCTTTGGTGAAGTGGGATTAGAGTGGGGGTATGATAGAACAAGAGGGCCACAGAGTCTTAATTTAATTTAATTTAATGTTTAAATTTCTATGCCGCCCACCCAGGCGAACCTGACTCAGGGCGGCTTACAACAGGTTAGAAGCATATAAAACAGATTAAAAACCCCAAATCACTCACCCACCCACCCACCCCCTACTCCCACCCTATTCATAAAAAGAATAAAAAGGTTAAGATGCTGAGCTCAATGACCGGAAGGTCTGCAGGTCATCAGTTCGAGACCCAAATGCTGCCCCAGCTCCTGCTAACCTAGCAGTTTGAAAGCAAGACATTGCAAGTAAATAAACAGATACCTTACTGCCTTGGCAGGAAAGGTAACAGTGTTCCATGCACTCTGGTGTCTAGTCATGCCTGCCACATGACCATGGAAATGTGTTCAGATGCAGACAGCATTGACTCTCTGGCTGTAAACAGAGATTAGCACTGCCCCCTAGAGTCAGATATGACTGGCCCTCGAGCAACGGAGACCTTTACATTTTACTAATATAGAACAGAAAAATCAGGGACTGTAGGGTGTACGGGTGGTAACATTACACTCAGCATAGAGACAAGACTGTCAGCATGGCATAGAATACTCTCCTCCTTTCTGGGCATGATGCTAGATAGTGTAGTGCCTTGCTGAAAATGCTGAGTGCTAGCTTGGATGGGTTCTACTCATAGCTGAACCATATGCCCCAGCAAAGGACTTCATGTTCTCAAGGTATAATATTGACACAATTAGCTAGACAAGATCCTAAAGTGCAGAAGAGGGAAAAGAGATACAGTGGAACCTTGGCATACAAATGGTTTGACTTACAAAAAAAATCAACATGCAAATAGATATCCTGGCTAAAAAAAAAAATTTAACATACAAATTTTTAATAGGAAAAATTCAACAAACAAAAAATATACGGTGACATCTAGTGGCCTCTTCTGGCAATCCAATGTGTTTTCAACATACAAATTTTTTTGACTTACAAATAACCTTGTGGAACCGGGGGGGGGGGGGAATCATATGTAGAGGTTTTACTGTACCATTGAATTTTGAGTAAATTGTTATTGATTGCATTGTCTATTTAAACTGAAAGAGAGGGATAATCCAAGAATGGAACTTATTTTCCAGCCAGCTATGGCTTTTTAAATCCAAAATGAGGGGTTCAAAAGTGTATAGTGTAGTCCTTTCCCCAAAAGTGGAAAGGACTTGGCCTTTTCAAAAGTTAATCTGCTCTCTATGGCAGAGAAGGAAAGCAACACACATCTTAATTCAAGACTGCCTGCCACAACAGTCCCTCAAACCTTCTACTTCCTTGGCCCTTAGTGTGCCAACATTTGGAGATGGCTGCCAAGAATGGTACCCACTGCTTGCCCTAAAATGGCAGGCACAGTGTTGAACATTCTTCAGAAACTTCCATGTGCCTTGAAAGATTGACAAATCAGAGAACTATGCACAAATGACAATTTGTTCTCATGAAATGGGCCCCAGCATCTGAAGTCAGCACGGCTATAAATAGAGATGTGTGCCCAAGTCTAACAGAACTTGGAATGCCCAGGTATTCATATCTGAGAATGTTTTAATTTAGTCTTAGAGAAACTCACATTGTTGCCTTCAGTGTAGCTTTCCGTGGAGCAAAGACATTTGTATGGGTTAGTACTTGTGTCACAGTGGTCGGCATGGCCAAGGCAATTACATCTGTACAAAAAAAAGAGGGAGAAATCTATTGAGAAAGCAGCATTGATACAGCCTTTGAGAGGACATCATCTTGTTATTTTTACAACTGTCATGAACATAATTGTCCCTTGCTGTTAAAGATAAGTATTTCAAAAAAGGGCCTTTAAGTACAGTACCCATTTCATGTCTCTCTCTCTCCATTCAGCATTTATAAATGTCAAATAAGTGGTGCTTTCTAAGAGTGTAAATTGACAGCACATGTTGCAGACCAACTATTAAGTGATCAAATATGCATTATGTGCTTTCATTACATATTAAGTAGATATAAGGCCCTAATTATTAATTATAGTTAACACCTGTGTTTTCAACGTTAGGCTTTCCATCTGCAGTGCCAGAACTCCTTAAAGGCATTATTTGCATTCTTCGTTTATTTATTTTGCTTTATTTTATATCCGTTTTCCCTCACAGAGGTGTCCAGAAAAATGAGTAACAACTAAATGAGAGCTCTAAAATAACATAAAATAACCTCATAAAACTAAGAACATTTCTGACAGGAGACTCATGCTGATTTATTTTTACATAAAACTCAGCTTAGGAGTCCAACCAACAAATTAATGGATCAGAGGTATTAACCAGCCTTTCCATACAAGAAAATGTCAGTCAAGAAGACTTTTCAGAAAGGAATTCTATGAAATAAAGAATTTGGTAGAATTTTCTTTTATGTACAATCTGTCCTAACACAGGTAATAACTGAGGTACTCACAGGGAGAAATGGTGGTTGTCAACTAAAATTTCTGTTGAATAATAGTATTTAATTTGTTTTGAATGTAGCTGAGGAATAGAAGGGCAGGGTGGAAGAGTGGGCTAAAATGATTGCAGTGTTGTGTAGATAAGTCTATATATTTGCTTCATCCATTCAACTGGTAGTAATGAGTCTCCTCTTTTGTTATGGAGAATATAAATCTACACCCTAGAGAGGTATTGATCAGTTTTATATAATCAAATACAAATTGTCTTTTGTTTTTTGTTTTTGTTCTTTTTGAAAACTCTACCAATGAGTTTCATTTAAGCCAGGGGTGCCCAAACTTTTCAGGCCATGGGTGCATTTTACTTCCTCTTCTGGGAGAGACAAGGGCATCATGAGCTGGATGAATTGTCATCGGGGGCTGGATCTGGCCTGCAGACCATAGTTTGGGCACCCCTGATTTAAGCCCTATCACTCCGGATTCAGTTGTTACAAATCTTTAACCAAGCATGGAATAGGAGAAAGTGGTTCAACACCCACAAGTTCACTCAATGAACTTGTGGGTGTTGGCAGCACAGAGGTGTGTCATTTCTCCCCTGCAAGGGAACTATAGCCTGGAGAATGATCTCAGGAGATCCAAGTACAGTGGTACCTAATACAACAATTGCCCCATATAGCAACGAAATCACATAACAATTAGGTTTTTGGAGGGAATGGCATCCCGCATAACAATTTTCCCTATGGAAAAAATCCATACAACAATTTTTCAATGGGAAAAACCACTTAGCTAAAAAATCATCGTACGATGCATCCCATAGGGAAAATCACTATACGATGCATGCATCATATAGCAATTGTTTCATACAATGAGCCCTGTGGAGTGGATTAAAATCATTGTAGAGACTATGCAATTTTGTTCTACAGCTGCATTTTCTTCAACTGTAGGTGAGAAGGAACCTGTGAGATCACTCGTGAAAGGTGCTGCATTGGCAATCCAGGAAAATTGGATGACCAAGCCACACACATATACCAGAAGTACACAATGTTCTAACGGTTTTCCTAGATGAAATAGCAAGTATGCTGGGTCATAAATTATTTAGTTGAGGGTTTGGGATTTTTTGGCAAGAATCTAGAATTGGGATTTCACAGATGCAGAGCAAGTGTCATCTGTGTTTTGGGCATAGGTGGTGTTGTTTTTATCAGGGTGTATAAAACACGTGACAGAAATCTTAAAACCTGACAATATGGTCTTTAGTCCTTTCTTCCCAAGACCACTGGTCTTGATGTTCTCAGCATCATTCCCAAGGCAACCTCCATCAGGTTAATATGGGAGAATGCTGAGTAGCATGGTAAGTTGTCTTCATCAACTGCTACTAGTATCTGAGTATACTCCCCCCGCCCGGCCTGGAAATCATGTTCACAAAAAAAATGACAAACAGGAAAAATGCCATTGCTGTGAATTTGTTTAAAGTGGATCCCAGTCTGCCATGAAGTGACCTACACACTATGATCATGGAGCCATATCCTGTAGCATATATGAAATGAGACATGCAGGATTTAACACCTGGACTGTAATAGACTGCTGCAGCCTTGAGGATATTAACAAGGTACACCTTCATAAGCAGTCCATCTGGCATGGCCTCTTCTGCCTCCATGGCCATTGGGAATCAGAGTAGTAAAGTGGTTCCTCCTCTGCTCATTTTGCCGTTTGGCTCAATATGATGGTTTCCAGTGACATTTCCTCCACCGGGGGGGGGGGGGCAATCACCTGACCTAAAGGGGCTCATCTGCCCATAGTCATTGGCCTCTTTAGGGAGTCAGGTTATTTACCGCTGCCAAACATTCAGCATTGAGTTGCTAGCTGCACGGTCTACTTCATTACCATAGCAGAATATCTGGCCAGACCTAAAGTATCCCGCCAGTATTCCCAGCTTCCCAGCATAAGGTAGAGGCACTCAAAATGGGCAGACTAAAATGGCTAGCTCACTGGAAACATAGAAACCATATAGACAAAGACATCCCCCTCAACTCAGACACACAAATGAGATCAATATACTCATTCAGGACAATTCCATATGGCTTGTGTCCAAAAATTTAATCATACTGAAGTCCAATCAAAATTAAAATATTGTGATTTTTCTTTTTTGTTTGTTTATTTTTAAGGAGTTTCTCTAGTTTCAGCAGAGAAACATTTTACTCACAATGTACTTGTTATTTTTGTAAAAATTTATATCCAACAATCTTGTTTAGAAAGTTTACTTAGATTTATAATAAACAAATTAGATTTAGAATTATAATAGTTTTATCACATTATATACTATATAAGATATTCATATAAGAATACATAGGAAAAATATATTTTTAAAATCTAACTATTCAAAAGATTAATATCCTGCCTTCTTTAAAAGTCCAAACCATTAGCAAACAGCTAAGATATAATATTAATGTAAACATGTGAAATACTGTAGACACTAATAATCACTAAATCATTTTGCTCACTAAGAAAATATGGCTGAATACATATTTTTTTCTAAACATAAATTTCAAAGTTAAAAAATAATACAGTAATAGCACATCTTTCACTGGAGACTCAGTCATTACTTGATTTGCATTTTATTTACAGGGTGTAATTATGCCTTCTACCAGACTTCTGACTCAAGATATACAATAAAGTTGTCAGTCATAGATAATGCAACACTTTTGCTGATAGAAGCCTCACTTTACAATGGAAAACCTGGCTAAGACAAAGAGTTTCATTTATTATTAAGGCCATTACCATAGCTGTATTTGGAAAAAGTAGATCGCCACTAGAGCAAAGCTTTAATCAGGCTTTTCAATCATGTATAACTGTCCATCAGAGTTAGCAAATTCAAGATGTAAAAGTATGATTAACAGATAAAATTGTGTTCAAGAATCCCCCCCGCCCCGAAAAATATTTAATCTGGGACAAGACCATTTGAAACAGCTCTTTCTGGAGCCGCCATTGTAAATTATTAAGTCCCAAGTACATATGCTTCACTTTTAATAAGAATGATAACTAGCCTACCTCCCACTGACAGTAATTTCATCAACTCCATAGTATCTATGTCTGAAGTCAACTGAAGGTGCAGTAGTATAATACTGGCCATGTAGTTGGATTTTTATTTCTGAGGCTTTGACAAATTCTTGAAGTGATGGTGTGTTGTAGAAGTCATTGTATCCTGGACGACGATTTGGTTCTGGAGTAAGAATGCTGAAAGTGATGTTTCCATGAGAATATGGAGTGATACTGTGGTGGGGGAAGCAGACAAAAAAAGCACATGGAGTATTAAGACATTATAAAGAAAAAGGTAAAGATCTTCTTTGCTTGAAATCTAGTCGTATCTGACTCTAGGGTTCGGTGCTCATCTCTGTTTATAGCCAAGGAGCCAGCACTATCTGTGTCTGCAGACATTTCTATGTAACATGTGGCAGGCATGTCTAGACACAGGAGTGCATAGAACACTACCTTCTCACTGAAATGGTACCTATTTATCTACTTGCAATCTCTTGCTTTTGAACTGCTAGGTTGGCAGGAGCTAAGACGTTGATGGGATCTCACTCCATCACGCAGTCCTTGAATCTCGAACTGCTGACCTGCCAACCATCAAGTTCAGTGTCTTAACCACTTGAGCCACCACAGCCCATCTTTAAGGTATTATAGAATTCCATAAATAGGAATTTTATCAGGCAACTAGTCTGAACCTAGTTAAATCGACAGATTTATGGGCTGTCAAGTTGGAACCTACCATTAGTGACCTAACAGGGCTCGCAAGGTAAGTAAGATATTTAAGGAGTAGTTTTTACCAGTCCCACACACCCAATGAGATGCTGTGACTGAGCAAGCATTCAAACCCAGACCTCTTGAGTCCTAATCTGTCACTCTAGCAATCAATTGTGTAATTTTTAAAAAACTTCCAATAGAGTAGGGGTTTTTTTTGTTCACTACAACTTAATGTTTCCTGTGGTACAATGAATATACATAAATCTTTAGAGGGCCTTTTAAAATTCAGTTTACTGTACATCTTTCCTATACAACATCATTCACTTGAATCACTTCCTATTATCATTTATGTCATGTAATTGAAGAGAAAACAATGTTCCATTATAAAACATTTATGGAAGCGTTTTACACATTAGCTCCTGGATTCCTTTTTAAAAGATGAGCTAATTTTTATGTTTTTAAAAAGACAACTCGCCGTGAATATTTACCAAAACACAACCTTTTGCTCAGCCAATTTGGCCATTCATTACTCTCCTCCACTCCTGTTCAATGGTTAACAATATGTTTTGTGGAAAACAAATGCACTCAGAGTGACCTCTTGTTCCTCCCATAGAATGTTGAATTGTGAAAGCCCCAGGAAAGATGCTGACACTTTAAAAGCCTAGCTGCCAAGACTGAAACAGGGAAAGAAAAACATTCACACAGACACACTTGCAAAGCCAACACCTATTGTACCTGGTGAAATATTCCCTGGTGGCTTTTTGAGACAAGTGCTACATACATTTGATGTTGACTGTATTCTGAGTTCTGCCAAAGCTTGGTGCAATCAGGCAGTTATGGTTGAAAGTAGACATTTTTGAAATTTGTGCAAATCATGGCTGTAGTGAATGTAGAAAACTCTCAGGTAGAAACACAGCTATGTTTTCCCCATTAAATGGAGAATCTGTAGCCTTGTAGGTATATTCTACAGCAGGGGTTCACAACCTACGGCCTATGGGCCGGACCTGGCCACTGATGTCATTCCTTCTGGCCTGCAGCAATTTTATTTTTATTTATTTATTTACTTGGATTTATATCCCGCCCTCTTGCCCTAGGGCAACTCAGGGCGGCGCACAATCATATAAAAATATTACAAAACCCCCATAAAACTACAATAAAAGACTCTTTAAAAACCAACCCATATCTAAAAAGACCCTCCCAACAATCAGTAAAGGGACAAGTAACTCAACAGAGCCAACAAGCAGTAGTGAACATCCCGTCAGCCCCCCAAACTTGCCCTGCCAGCCAGGTTTTCAACCCTTTCCTAAAGGGCAGCAATTCTGACTGTAGCCTTAAATCACAAGGTTGGGGTGGACACGGAGAAGACCCCAACCCTGTGGATTACCCCGGGAGTGGAAGCATCCACACAAACGCAAACACACCCACCATGGTTTATGGCAGTGTTTATGGCAGGGAGAAACCACGTGTCTGACCCACTCAGCTGTCTGAGGGGGAGTTGTCCAGCCCATGGTGTGGTAAGGTTGAGAACCCCTGTTCTACAGTAAGAAGTCTTGATATATGAGGAAAGATGAGGCACTGGAGCAATGGAAATGATGTCCATCCAAGTTTTTGACCAATGCAAACACACTTTCTCCTGCCTAGTTTACATGCAGATGAGCCCAGGAAACATAACTGCAATATGCACCCTCAGCTCAGCTTTTGTTATACATCCACCTTTCTAGACCCCCACAATGAAATGTTAAATATTAAATTAATGTAAGAAATACACAACCCATTGTTGGAATTCATTTCATGATATTCAGTCTCTGAAAGTGTGTAAAGTGCTTTTTTAGGTATACAAAGTATGTTTGTTGCAGCCATCTAGTCTTTATAATAATTTATTCAGTATTTTTGTAATAGATATATTGATTATACCAAGTACAGTACTTTACAATGTCATTCATCTTTCTCGACTCTCCATAAGGTACTTGCTATTAATATTCTGCTGTTCCCAATAAAATGAGGGATTAATGATGGTGACAGTTCCAAGATTCCATTTGTGCTCAAGGTAGAATTTGAAATTTATTTATTCTCTGTGGTCAAGGGCTACAAGCCATGATTTGATCATATTTTATAGCCATGGATATCACACTGCTTTGCACCCAAACAAATCTGATTGTGACTTGTACCAGTACCAGTGGTCTAAGAATACTACTACTGGCCCCAGGTTCAAAACTGGATCTCCTATACTGCACTGTATAATCCAGCTCATTATCAGTGGCCAGGATTCTTTTAGCATTTGGAAGATTAGTATTTGCTCATACCTAGGAAGCTGGAGGCAGTTGACCGAGTCTGGATATTCCAGCAATCCATTATTCTCCATCCCAAACACACTGCAGTTTCTTGCAAAATATTGCCAGTCTTCCCAATCAAGGTCATTTTGCTTCTTCCTTTGTATTCCTATTGCTTCAGGTTGAGGGCTGAAGAACTGGAGTATAATGTAAAATACCTATGGATCAACAGCAAAATTAAGTTATATATATGTAAGTAATTTGGAAGACCTCAGCTTTTTCCTCTGCAGATGTTTGACTGAGACAAAGCTGGGTACCAAAAATATTGCACTTCAGAAACACTGTCAGGGGTGCCCAAACTTTTTGGGCCATGGGATGGTCACATGGTTTCTCCGACTGGAGGGTGTCCGAGCTCTCCCCTGAGCCGCTCCATCGCTCAGGGGATGGGATCCACCTGTGAGCTGCTGCCGCCGCCACCCCCCTTCCGAGCCACGCCTGGCTGGAAAGGGAGAAAAAGCCACCACCGCAGCCCGAGGGGTCCCGAGCTCTCCCCTGAGCCGCTCCATCGCTCAGGGGATGGCAGCCACCTGCGAGCTGCTTGTCGCTATTTATTTTAATTTAATTTAATAGTCATATTTATATATGCCGCCCACTCAGGCAGAACCCGACTCAGGGTGGCATTACAAGTTCTAAAAACACATAAAAACACTTTAAATGCTAAAGGACTCCGCCTCTTGGACTCTGTTTTTTTTTTTTAATGTAAGCACGGGTTTTTTCTTACTTAATTATGTATTTGGGACTCTTGACTATATGTATCTTGAACATTGTATTTTGTATTTTATTATGCTTTTTATTGTATTGTGTTCTAATGTAATTTCTATATCTCTGTTATTGTATCTTTTTTCACTTTTCTGCTGCTGTCTGCTCTGCAGACAGTATGCACCTATGTAAACCGCTCTGAGTCGCCTTCGGGCAGAGTAGAGTGGTATACAAAAATAAAGTGGAATGGAAAATGGAATGGAAGTGAAAGTAAAACGCGCCTTGCAATCTGTGTTTTTTAACAGAATGAGATAGATTTTAGGTTGCCATTTTCTCTGCTTAAACCAGGGGTGCCCAAACTATGGTCCATGGGCCAGATATGGCCCCAACACCAATTTATCTGGATCACAGCACCCTCATTGCTCCCAGAAGTGGAAATAAAATGCACCCATATGGGTGTGTTTTTCTTCTGCTTCCAGGAGCAACAAGGGCACTGTGGGCTAGATGAATTGGTGTTGGGGGCCAGATCCATCCCATGGGCCATTGCTTGGGCACCCCTACTTAAAGTGATAAGTTCCTTTTGCATTAAGTGGATAGTACCTTGTGTGAAGTTAAATCACAGGTATACCTAGCTTATTACTTTATGCATCAGGCAGATCATGTTGACAAGTTTCTTGTAAGGATTATTTGGAAAGAATTACTTCAATGTTATACATAAGGGAGGGTGGAAGGAAAAGATATGTGTGCTTATCTGGTTCTCACATCAAACAACTGATATTATAAAGAGTGTTTCCCAATCTGTGGTTTTTGGACTTCAATTCCCAGAAGCCAAAGTCAATCCCCCAAAGTACTAATCAGCCAATGTACTGACTTAGGCTTCTGGGAATTGAAGTCCACCTGTGTTCTGTGAAACACAGTTTGGGAAATGCTGTCATAAACTATTCAAATTGGAATATGATAGGCAGTTAACTCCAACTTATTTGCAATTTCCTTGGGCTTTTGATGGAGTCAAAAAAGAAGACGACAACCACCTTCTACTTCCCATTAGTTAGTCATCTGAATTTACCTGGTACTGTCCATTTTCTAGATCTATTGTAATGGTTACTCCATGATTGAGTTGTTCAGTGGTGTTAAATACAGATGAAATCCATGAAGTTCCAATATCATTATCATTGATGTAGTTCAAGGGGTGAGCTTCAGGGTTTAGTCTGAGGACTCTGTCATTTGTTGTGTCATCAGCACCGTTAGGGATGCAGTACCTCTGTATCAAAGGGTGCACCCTTGGATGGCTTCCTGGACAGCGACATTCAGACTGAGTATGGAGAAGAGAAAATTTCCCGGATTGTATTTCAAAAATGTCTCTAGAGTAACAGAAGAAAGAAATCAGTTTGGCACACCAGAAAGGAAACAGCAAGCATCAGGTGTAAATTCTCAGAGAACTCTATGAGAACTGCTCTACTGCCCTCTTTAAGATCCGGTTTTTGGTTGTTTAAATTTACCCTAGTTTAATCTGTCTTGAATTCCTGGAATCTGGATATGATGAGGAACCTGAGTAGTTTGAAAATGAAATGAAAGGCACTAAACCAGTGTTTTCCAACCTTTGGTTTTTGGGCCCATCAGCCTGCTGCCTGCTCCGATCTGGAATCAGAGTCTGAAGAGGACCTGCTGCCGATCCCTCAGACTGCTGCTGACCCAGAGCCAGACTCTGAGCATGAGGAGACGGACCTGGTACCAGCCCTGAAGCCTGCTGCCAGTTCAGAGCTGGCTCCTCATAGCTAAGACTGATTGGGGCTTGACAAGAGAACCAGATGTCAGCACTCTGGAGGACCAAGCAGAACCTAGCACATCTGAAAGGAGCAGGGCTCTCTTAAGACAAAATCTACAGCTGAGATGAAGAAGGGCTAGAGCACGCCTCCAGGAACAACCATCAGCTGTGAGCTCTGAGTCTCCTTAAAAGAAGGGATGTGCTGGCAAGCTCTTGTTGGAGCAATCCATCTTGGACCCCAACACTGCTTTACCTGAACTTCTGATCTTGGAAAACCTGAATCTCTGCCTTTGATACTGATGATGTCACATCCACAGTTTGCTACAGAATGGCTCCTGACCTCAGCTACCCATGACTATGGCTTTGCTTATACCTTCTGGACTGAAAAGTAAGAACTTTCTCCTGTCTCTTGCATAGCTGGGCAACCAGCTTGGCAGTGCCTGGGCCATAACAATTCCCCAAAGCAATGATCAGCCAATGTACTGACTTAGGCTTCTGGGAATTAAAGTCCCCCTGTGGGATGTGGGTCCACATTGGGAACCACTGCCATAAGCCCATTGCAGCTGTAAGCCAAAGGTTGACATTCTACAATCTAATACACTTTTGGCTAGAAATCCAAGTCCTTCAGTTGGAGTCAGGTAAAAGATAGTGGCTCTGGATAGATATCCATCTGCCTGAACCACCGAGCACATGGTTCAGAGAAAGAAATCAGTTTTTTGTATCAGAAATGAAATGGCAGTCCTTTCATGTGAAACCGCACTTGTGTATCTCCGTCCATGCTTTCTTTATTTCAGCAACCTAATAAAAAACTGAGATTCAGAAAGAGTCACCACTGACTCTTGAACCTGATACTAATATTCTGCCACCTAGTAGGGTTGGGGTGGGGAAAAATCAAAATCATCCCTTAAATTGTTACCATAGTTATTGTGCTGACATTGAAACAAAACCAATAAATTTACTGAACTACTTTTGTTTTTCTCATGTCACATATGTAATCTGTGCTTATGCATGGCATTATGACAACTGGGGCTTGATTGGATCCATGGCAGAAGCATTACTAAAATGGAAAGGGATTCCCATGGGGTATCTCATGGCCTTTTCCTCATGTCAGCAATCTGAGAAATTGGGGAGAGGGACTGTGATGTAAATCTTCCATAGTTTCATTTTGGAAGATGTGGACGGGGTAGTGCATATTTTTTCCGCTTGATTCTAATACAACAGTATCCTTTCCAGACTCTTAGTAAGGGTTCTTGCATTTGGAAGGACACAATGTGTGTTAAATTTTCAGATTGTGTAAATTATGTAGAACCATGTTAACTTGTTGTATAGACTTTTAAAAATCAGAACATTTCGTGAGTATTCTTTACAACTCTACTGGACACCTTTCCATTTTCCATTGGGTGAAATAAAGTATTTTTGACCAAGAAAATACTTGGGTGGGGGAAGAACTAATCATGATTACCAGGGCCATAGCCAGGGGGTGGCGAGGATAGGTGATGCCCCCCCCCCCACCGAGCTAGCGGTTTCCCCACTCTCAAACTTCCGGCTGTTTTTATATATGACACACATATATGACAGTGTTGCCCATCCTGAAAAAATATTCGCCCATCCACATCTACAATCCTGGCTATGGCTCTGATTACAGGAAGGCAAGCATGGTCTCTCAATCCCATGAAATAGTTTTGTCTGGTTCCTGTAGGTTCTCTGCAGGAGAGAATGGGACTTCTTTTATGTTTTAGAGCAGGGTTCCTCAAATTTGGTTCTCCAGGTATTCCTGGACTTCAATTCCCAGAAGCCCAAGTCAGCATACCTGCTGATCAGAGCTTCTGGGAATTGAAGTCCAAGAACATCTGGAGAGCCAAGTTTGAGGAACCCTGTTCTAGAGAGATTACATTATGCACTGTCAAATATTTGTTAGGATTATTTTTTAGCGAAATATCCTGGACTTTATCAGTTAATAGCCAAGTGAGTAATTGTAAAAACCCTGTTTGAATTTAGGTACATCAAGCACAATTCCAAATGGGGATAATCTTTCAAAGGAATCTCCGTAAAGATCTGTGACAGTCTGAAACAAACTTAACATGTCCACTCTAAGTCAATGCATTTCTCAGTTTTCCAAAAATGAAAAATTCCCTACCTGTTTGTAAGCACCATTTGGTACAATCTGAAATCTTGCATCCTCCCAACAAATTGTTCTGAACCTGTGGAAATACATTATAAATAAATAATCTAATTCTGTCAACCAGAAAACAGCTCTGTGCTGCATGAAGGGATCTTAAATTCAGCACACAGAGATCTCTCTTGCACAATTACCTCTTTTGAATGAAACCATCTTGGTTCCGGACAAAACTATGGAGGGCAGTGACTTAATTTTTTTGATTAAAAATGATTTATAATAACTTTATAGGAACATTTTGTACCTATCCCTTATCTGATTACAGAGGTGGCACACAGGCTGGCTCATTAGACAGAAGTAATGAGCCAGACCATGTGCCACCTCTAATTAGTGAAGAGATACAGTAGGAACAACTGTAGCTGTCACTTTATGTGATAAAGATGAAAGGTATGTTTTTAAGATTTCTTTTCCTTTTACAGTCATTGTGCATTTGGTAATCAAAATCATAATGTCAACAAGAAGCATTTTGAAATGAGAATTTTCAGGTTTTGATGTATAGGAGCTCAATAGTTCCATTGGAATAAATCAAACTTGCTTTAAGCCAGATGCAGATATATTTAGGACTTAGCTCCAAATTGCAGTACGTTCTGGATCAGTGATATTCAGCCTTAATAAATCTGCAGAACCAATTCATCACAAACAGAATTTCAGGGACCTGCAAAATCACTGGAACCTTATATTAATGGCAGTGTTCTGAACATGGTGAAAAATTATTTTATCTTTGCATCACCAAATATTCAGCCCAGATTACATCAGTATTTTTTGTAATAATGGCACCTCCTTTCCCTTCTTTGCTAAAGGAAACATTTTGATCAGCTATTTTCTTATTAATTCTTTTGACTTGCCAAAGGAACCTGTAGAGATTATGTTGAAGAGATGAAACTCAAAACATCTATGCTTTTGACAGTTTAGACAGAAGTGTGGGGAAAGACCAGCCTTCCCCAACATACTACATTCCAGATGTTCTGGACCATAACTGCCAACCATCATTACCACTGTCTATGTTATTCAAGGAAAAGAAATGTAGGTCACTGTCTGTAACATCTGTAAGTCACCAGGCTGTGCACGGTCAGTATAGACTTTAAGTATTTGAGCCTGTAAGGTAGCATCATACATGAGAGGATTTTTGCTTGGCTTCTGGAACCTATTACTAGTGTTACATCAAGATTGGAGTACCAAGTGAGTTAACATAAGAGAAAGTGGATATCAGAATGCAAGAAACATGTTTTTCTTTTCTTACTGGCATTCAAGAAGATAGAAATTTCTCAAGGTTCCCCTGCTTCACTTCACTTTATTTTTGTACTATAGTACAGTTCTATATTATTATGAAATACTTTTTAAAGAACAAATAATGAGCAATCTATTTTTCTTGGCTTTAGTGGGAAGTGGATCCTTCCCTCATAGTTTCATCTGTGCAGTCCAAATTTGAAAATGATGCAACATTAATTATGGCATGATACTTGAACAACATGTACCAGTAGATTGTTGCTGCTCTGAGACAAGCTCTGTCTACACAGTGTGAAACACCTACTGTGTAATCAACTCAGTAGCATATAATGCAGGGAAGAATAAAAGGATTCTACCTCTCTGTTTGAACAATTTGCAATTTCCCAACTGTACTATCATTATGCTTCCAAATCACCAAACCTCTAGTATTCCACCACTATATATACCAGTACACACACACATACATGTGCGCGCATACACACACTTTTATTGTGGACAAGTATATATATTTAGTGTTGTGAAAATGTGTATAAAATTGAAAGTAAATAGATTATATGCTTTTCTGCAGTAAAATACACAGTAGAATATAGAAGCTAGAACCAGAGTAAAGTACTGGGTGAATAGTATATTTATGAACAATCAGTTCTTTCATGTAATGTCTTTACTAACAGATTTTCTCAACATACACTGACTTACCATTTAAATCCTGCCCAATTCGCCATTCACCATCAACAGAGGGGTCTGCCATTAACCCAGCAAGAATTCTGGAATCAAAAGCTGTGCTGTCTTCTTCCAACCCATTTATAAAGAAACTGATCTTCATTTTGTGAACCTATAATATTTATATATGCAGCAGAAAGAGTCAGCCCTTTTGTAAATCACTCATTTTAAGATATATTTTAATGCTGTATATTATCTGCTACCTCAGTTTGGAATGCATTGCATCATTGTTGCTGTTAAACCTATCAGAAAATCACTTTACACATTTAGTTTGCAATTCCCAGTTCAGGTTAACATATATAGGTACAGAGAAAATAAAGATTTTAAATGGATAATAATAATAATAATAATAATAATAATAATAATAATAATAATAATAATAATAATAATAATAATAATAATAATAATAATAATAATAATAATAATAATAATAATTTACATTTTTCATAAAAATAAGATATTTCTTTCTTCTCATGTACATGAAAAAACTAATAGCTATAATAAATATTAGCTAATGGGACTGCAGTGGCTCAATTGGCTGAGACGCTGACTGGAAGGCGGGAGGTCAGCAATTCAATACCCGAATACTGCAGGATGGAATGAGCTCCCATCTTTGTCTCAGCTCCTGCCAACCTTGCAGTTCAAAAGCAAGAAATTGCTAGTAGATAAATAGGGACCACTTCAGTGGGAAGGTAAACAGCATTCTGTGCGCTCAAGTGTCTAGTCATGCCTGCCACATGACCACGGAAACGTCTGCAGAAGCAGACAGCACTAGCTCTTCAGCTTTGAACCAGAGATGACACTGAACCCTGGATACGACTGGCTTTTGAGCAAGGGAGACTTTTACCTTTAATAGCTAAAAGCTATAAGAAAACACAGTGTGTATACTTGGGATGTGCATTGGCTTTAAGGAAAAGTGCCCAAATGAGGTAGTACAGAGATTTTTGTACATTTCCAGATCAGATATAAGGTGGTTTGAGAAGCTCCCAGATCAGTTTGCACAATCATACAAATTACTTGTGTTTCCTGGAGCACTTAAAGGATCTACAGTGTCCAAATTTAAATAAAAATAACTGGTGCTTCTTTCTATAGCAAAGGAAGGATGTTACAAAGCAGAAGGAGATTTATAGGTCAAGGTCCAAATTTTCAATGCACTCATTTGGACATACTGTACTCAGTCAAATCAGGTAACTTATTAAAAAGACATATTCCGCTCATGCCCTTGAGTACAGCTCCTGAGAGGCAGAACAGAAGGAAGGAAGCTGGAGGTAACCCCCTTACCCATCAAATAAAGAGGCAGTAAACATTTGTGGCATCAGCCTTGGGCCAAATTTATGAAATAAATTGAATCCACTGACCTGCGGAATGGCTGGTATTGTGATTCCTGATACCAGAGCAGGAGACATCTTGTCCCTGCTCCAGACCAGATGATTGAATCCCTTGTCCCTGTACCTTGACACATACTACCCAGGCCAGCTAAGTCGGTGAGGTACCCTGGTAGGCATTTCCAGTCCTATTTGCATGAAGGGGTGTTGGATGTACTGCAGAGATGGCTCATGGTGTCCCCTAAGTGCCCAACCGATTCGTCCAAATTGTGCCAGGCACCCAAGTTTCACCTCATTCAATGATGCCTTGGGGGATTCACTACTGCCACACTAACCCAGCATTGCCTGCCTAAATTTGGCCTATTTAACCGACCAAACCCCAAGCCACAATTGTCCTGTGGTCCAGAGTGAGATAGGTTAAAAAAAAAAAAACCTCTTCCACGTGCCAATCCAGAAGTTAGCTAAACAATTCCTATCTGGCTCCCGAAAGCAACCTTAACACTCTAGGCGCACGGAAGAGGGTAGGCCATAGCGAACAGGCAAAGAGGCCTGATCGGGCCAGGACAAGTCTTAAAACAAGTCTCTCTCCCCATCCCTAGACCTCCAAGCAGGAACACTAGGGCATCCCAGGCTACTTCCTGCCTCTTCAGGCAGAAGGGGCTGGAGTCCCTATTTATTTCAGGCTGCATTGTACTGAGTGAACATGGCTTCCACACTGAAGGTTCACCACATTTCCAAAATGGATTACTCTACATAGCACTTCCCATGTCTGTAAAGAGGGGAAATGGATGGAATAAACCTTGTTATGAATTTTATTTGGATTTTATTTGTATCCTTGAATGTTATGTTATTTTATGCATTTTGTACATGTTACATATTTCACGTGAGTATGAACAAGCACACACAAGACGTAGTACACACACACACCATCCATGTCCCAACTGCTAACAATAAGCGCAGGACAAAAGTGAAAGTGAAAGCATGTTTTGCTAGTTCAATCTCCCTCCCAGCCTCCACATAAACACATTCCCCTTGCCAACCCACTCAGCCACCAGGTCCGGTATTAAGGGTTATCTCACTAACCCCCACTTTCTGTGGACATGCACCCTGGTGGCTTGCCAACCGAGGAGGCTACCTCTTGAAGCTGGGAATCGGATTGCAAGTTTGAATTTCCCACTCCAATCTCCAAGCATGGACTTATTTCATTGAAGAACAAAATAATAGTTAAAAATTATTTTCCAGTGTTTTCTTGCTTGCTGGCTGGTGACTTGCAATTGGTTTCTAAATTTGCCTTGTTTTTCGGAGCCTCAGCCCACCATGGCTGGGAGTTCGAAACCTGGGTCTTCACTATAACCCTGATTTAACCTCACAGAAATCTGGAAACTGTCTCCTTCTCCTGCACCACTCACCATCGAAGGTAATGTTTCCCTCAATAATGTTAAACCTTGCAAACATGGGTTGCCATTTCGCCTTGACCCTAATGGTGCACAAGCCCACTCAAGGGCCAGATACAGCTGCCACATTTCTACTGTGAGGGGCAGGCTTTCCTTAGCACTCCTGAGTTCAATGGGCAATTGTGAGGTGAAGGGTCACTCGAGGTAATTCCATTAGAAATAATAGCACAAAAATTATTTATTACAATTCTGAGCAGATATGCAGCCCTGCAATCAATTTTTAATATTTTGGAACTGGATTTGCATTACCACAGGCTCCTGTTGGGGCATCCCTTGACTTGAACCTTACTTATTCCTTTTTCCTCCCATTCACACCTGGGTCTGGGGCTAATCCCTACTATCCACATTTTCCTTACCCCATTGTTCCCCAGAAATCCCTAATCACAACCAACAATGACTGCAGGAAGAATTCGTCACTTTTTTAAGAACTCAGTTTACACATGTTATTCTTGTTGAGTATCTGTCTGCATCTCCAGGATTATATCTTCCAGTTAACCAGAATGTACAAATGCGTTTCTGTTCCATTTCTCTGGACCAATCTGCCATTTTCAGCTGGTCCTAAGTGCGGATCTCATTTGTTGGTGTTTGGTATCAATTTTTTAAAAAATCTGGTTCAGCACAGCAGCCCTTGTCTGTCTTTCCTTCCAGGGTATCCAGTTATTTAATTTCTTAAGAATATCTACAAGGAATAATAGGCATTCCAAGGATTTTGGTATCAAATCTGAGGACAAGTCAATCTAGTCCACCTTCAAAGCAGCTCAGGGTGGATCAGTCCCAATTTGTATAGCAGACATTTGGATACAAGTCAGACTGGATGGTATTTGCACAACCCTCATTTAAAAGTCATCAGAATTGTTAGTACTAATATTCAAATGGTGAAAACATATAGTAAAGCAAGGACAGTTAATTATACCAAGGCCATTCTCCTTCATTGTATTTCTTTGTGTTATCCTTATGGAGAAGCTACTCTCCTCCTAGACTCACAAAATCAGAGAATTACTATAGGTCCATTAGAAATCAGGATCTGCAAAGACTGACTTAACTCAGTCAAGTGACTGAGCTAGCTACCCACAGTTCCTGTAAGTTTATGAGCAGGATTGAATAAGGTGAGAATAACTAAGGGTATCTTGCATGGGACTGAGTGGAAGGGACAAGGAAATGTGAGGCTGTGCTTTCTGGCTTGAGATGGGTTGTTTGGACGTCTGTGCGATTGTGGGCTTTTGTTTGATTACAGATATGTGCTCTGCCCCAAATACATGATGCTAGGGAGATGACTAAAGCTGAGAGGAAGCCTATCCTGTGATGGAGTGCCACCTTGGCTTAGTTGAGGGGGAAACTATCATGGTTATATCCCCACTTACAGTCCTTGCAATCTCATAAGCAAGAGCACTTTGAGAGGGTGAGTAAATAGGAATGGAGTGCTTGAGTAGTTAGAAAGTTCAAGTAGAGTATTTTTCAGAAGATAAATAGGATATGAGGGATTAATGCTGAAAGGGACTTTTTAAATGTCCTATACCACCTTTGGCTTGTTTGCCTTCCTGCCTGGGGATATAGAGGCCTATATCTGTAGCACATGTAAGCTGATTGCCCTGCTGGAACAGAAGGAAGAAAACCTTTATACATACCTAATTTCAATAAGATTAAGGAAATACTAAGTGACTTCCCATAGTCAGAAATATTCAAAGACATTGCCATACATAAAGGATGCGATTTTCATACAAGTGAGAAGCTGAAGGCACAATCACAAATAATTCCTATGAGAAAGAAAAAGGTGAGATGTCTAAATAAATGTAGGTGGCTGCATAAGGAGCTTTCAGATGAGCTATGATTTAAAAGGGGCTTGTACAAGAAATGGATAAAGGGAGAAATTATCCAGAAAGAGTGTACATGTGTAGCCAATATTTCTAAAGAGAACGTCATGAAGCTGAACCTCAGAATTAGCTTTCAACTTGCAAGAGAAATTAAAAATAAAAGCAAGGAAGTAGTAAGTTTGCTGCAAGAATAGAATGGAGAAATACTAATAGGTGGTGCAGAGAAGCCAGACTTGTTCACCATCTTCTTTGACTTCTCCTAGCAAGAAAACATTCCACTGCATGCAGGCAGAATAAAGGAGGTAGTGAGATAAATAGACCACCACCTCCTCCTCCTTCCTCTTCTTCAAGAAGTGCCGTATCCATTCCGGATATTGGCTATCCTCATGGTGATTGTCTTCCTGTTCTTAACTTCTCGGAACAGTTCTTCCAAGAATAAGCCACACTGTTCTTTCAGCCATGAAGTCTGTCTATGTCCAGGGCCTCTCTTCCCAGGGTTCTTTCCTTGTAGAATGAGTTGGAGTATTCTATACTTTATATTGTTCCTCATGATATGGCCAAGGTATTGGAGCTTTCTTTGATTAATGGTCCTAAACAGTTCTTGTTCTTTATCCATCCAGCACAACACTTCTACATTAGTCACATGGTCAACCCATGATATCCTTCACAGCTGTCTGTAGATCCACATTTCAAAAACTTTGATTCTCTTTTCATTTATATTGTTACTATCATATTTGTGCCTGGCCAGCCGGGCAGTTTTTTGTGTCTGGTTTTCTTTTTGGTTAGGGGTGGTTTTGGTGGTTGTGATTTGAATTTGTGGTTTTTTAATTTATTTGATTTTGTTTATTTTATTTATTTATTTATTTTGATTTTTAAAATATTTTTTGTCTGTTTTATACTCTTCCGGCCTCTAGGTGGGACTGTGATTAAGAGTACTGCTATTGTCTTTCTTTGTTCAGTTCTGTTCTGGAGGCATGGAGGTAGGATGCGTTTCATAAGTGCTCTTGATTTTTTATTCTGTTTTTATCTTGTGTTGATTTTGGGGTGTTGGGCTGGGGGATTTAAGCAGAGTTTCTACTTAAACCCCCCAAAGTGTTTCTGCTTGTTCTTATGTTTTTATTTTGGATTTTAGATGTGTTTGATTGTTTTGGGTATTTATGGTTGTTATTTTTTTTCCACATTTATTTCTTTAATTTGTGATATTATTGTTTGTTGAGTTAGGTATTTTTGTGTTGTAGATAGGTGTTTTTAGTGAGTTTTCATGGTTTTTTGTTAGTCTCATATTTCGGGTGTTTTTTGTTGAGTTTGTTGTTTTTTGTTGTGTTGTTTACTTGGTTTATTTTAATTATTTGTTTATTTGTGTTTTATTATTTTTGATGCTTAGCGTTCTGGTTAACTGTTTTGTTTTGTTGTTGTTGTTGTGTTTTGTTGGGTGAAAAACGGCCTGTTTGTCGTTTCTTCTTTTCTCCATTACTCTTCTGAAATTAGGTTTCGATGCAGCAATGGGGAAAAGAAAGAGCCGGCAGTCAGCTCGCTCTTCGTCTGGTAAGGTTTGTTAGGTCAGTCATGGGAGAAAGAGGCAGAGAAAAGCTATTTGCTTGACGATGGTTCTCTCCTCTCAGCCTTCTTTTTCCCAGGCTTACCTAACGGGAGATCGGCAGGCAACGATCCATAAGGGGTGGTGCTCTTCCTTGCGGATTGCTGGCTGCTGCTTTTCTGTTATCTCCACCGCTATTTCATGCTAGTTCTCCAAACAGCGGTGTGGGTAGTACAATGTCAGCATCCAGTTATTCTCCAGGGAGGGTGCTTCCCCTGATGAATTGCTGCCTGCTGCTTGTTTTTTCCAACCCAGCTCAACTTACCTAGAGGCCGGCGGTGGTCTTGCCGTGTCTTCAACGGGGTAGCATGGAGGAGAGGGAGTCCCTCTTCTCCCCGTTGCTCTGGGAAAGAAGGCCAGTGGTTGTCTCGCTGTGGTTTTTTGCGGGTTTGGGTTAGCAAGGCCGTGAGGTGCTGCGTCTGCCTGCGGGGGCCTTGCATTCCCGTTGTGGGAGGTGCTGCATCCACCTGCGGCAGCCTTGCGTTCCCATTGCATGAGGCATTATTTTATTTTATTTTTGCATGCTGGCTTTTTCAGCATTCTGCGAGCTCGCGCCCTTCAGCCTGATTGGATTAAGTGGTCATGGCACAGAGGACACTGGGACTTGAATTTTTGTTCCTTTTGTTCACGTCCCTACGGCAGGTTTTTTCTGTGGCTCATTTTGTATTGGGCGCACTGGCTTTCCCAACGTTCTGCTTGCTATCGCCTGTTAGCCTGATTGACTGAGAGGCGGCATGGCATGGAGGACATTGGGACTTGAAGTTGTTTTGTTTTGTGTGCATTCTTGGGGCGGTTGCCCCACTGGCGACTGCCGGACCCTTGTGGCAATGTGCGGGTCGGGTAAAGGCAAGTGCGGGCAGCTCAGTACAGGATAGTATGGACGGGCGTGTATGCTGGAGTCCAACGGTTAATGTCCCTCCTTATAGGTAAAGATTGTTACATTGTGAAGTCAGTTCTCTTTTTTGGAATTTGGTATCACCAATAAGCTTATGACACCCAACTTTGTCTCTTTTTTCCATCTAAATCTGAAGGTGCTGTTTTGGTTCTAGATTGGTGTCTGATGCTAGCAATGGACTGGATAAAGCTAAATAAATTGAAACTTAATCCAGATAAGACAGAAGTTCTCAGGGTCAGTCGAAAGGGACCTCAAAGAATAGGGATTCAGCCTGTGTTGAATGAGATTACTCTCCCTCTGAAAACACAAGCGTGTAACTTGGGTGTGCTCCTGGATTTGTCTCTGAGACTGAATGCCCAGGTTTGATGCAGAGGCTGCCTCTGGATAGTGTTTGGAAGCTCCAGCAGGTCCAAAATGTTTGAACCAGATTGCTAACTGGAGTTGCCCATGTTATTGCAACTCCACTGGCTGCTGAGCCATTCTGGGCATAATTCAATGTGCTAGTTTTAACCTATAAAGTCTTTAAATGGATTACTGGTTAAGACACTGAGCTTGATGACTGGAAGGTGAGCAGGTCAGCAGTTCAAGACCTGAATGATGTGTGACGAAGTGAGCTCCCATCATCTGCCCCAGCTACTGCCAACCTAGCAGTTCAAAAGCAAGAAATTGCAAGTAGATAAATGGGTCCTGGCAAGTAGATAAATGGGAAAGGTAACAACATTCTGTGCCCTCTGGCATCTAGTCATACCTGCTGCATGACCATGGAAACATCTGCAGATGCAGACAGCGCTGGCTCTGTGCCTGTAAATGGATATGAACATTGCCCTCTAAAGTCGGACATGACTGGCTTTCGAGCAAGGGAAACTATTACCTATCTAAAAGACTCCATTCTCTTTTGTGAGCCTGCCTAAATCTTAAGGCCTTTCTCTCTATCTCACCAACCTCGAGGACAGGTGCAGTTGGTGGGGACATGGGGGAAGGCATTCTCTCTTTCCCAGACTTTGGAACTCAATCATTTTCATCCTTCAGGAAGCAGACACAGACCTTTCTCTTCAGGCGGTTTTTCCCTCAGTGACTGGCTGTCAAAGAGGGGATTCTTACGATGGGATTGCTTGTTGTGCCTTGTTGCTTTTAAATGTGTTTTTAGTATTGTTGTTATGCACTATTTTCAATATATTTGTTCAGCTATCTTTTAATATTGTAACCATTGTTCATAGCCTTTATATATTGTCTTTTTTAATGGTATAAGATGCTTTGGTTCCTTTATAGCTGAGAAGTGGGATAAAAATATTTTAAATCAATCAGACAATACTGCATGTGGCAGAATGAAGCTGATAGTATATGGTTTACTTATACACACACACAAAGGTACATTTATGCTTAAATAAGGTTATCTAGTAATCTGAGACTTTTAGCTTCATAATACAGTGTCAGAGATCATATTCTATATTAGCTGTCTGAAAGAGGGACAGTATCACATTATTCCTGTTTCTGTGTATCCTCTCTGTTAGTAATTCTTGTTGTTGTTTAGTCGCACACTCAAGTCCAACCCGTTGCGATCCCATGGACCACCACACAGCGGGCACCCCTATCCTCCACCATCCTCTGCAGCCCGCTCAGCTCTATGCCCACTGCGTCAACAATACCATCTACAAAGGACAAAGACAAGGGCCAAATGGATTATATAATTGAGGAAACAGGAAAACTCCATTTGAGGCACAGGAATGGTAATGTGTTGTTAATAGTTGATTTTAATTTCACAATATAAAATAGTAGATAGTCATCCAGTAATGCTATGTTCCCAAGTGAGTCCTCTCTTCTCATTTGGTGTCCAAAGTACTTTAGCTTCATCTTCAATATTTGTCCTCCCAAGTAGCAATCAGGGTTGATTTCCCTCTAGATTGACTTTTTTGTATTGTATTGTATTGTATGTTTTATTTATATACCGCTTTTTTTATTCAAAAATAACTCAAAGTGGTTCACAATATTACAGAATTATACAGTAAAAATATAGTCATACATATCAAAAGTACAAAAACAAAGAAAAACAAAATACAACAAAAATCTACATATTCATCACAGTATCACCAAGTAAGCAAGGCACAATATACTGGTCATGACGAAGGCTCGGTCGGAGGTAACTCAACAACCACAATATGTCAGATACAGTATCAGCAATGTCAACACATAAGGCAATAAAGGCACAAGTAGAGCAAATATACAAAAAAATACATACAAGGTATACAAAATATATAAAATACAATATCATAAGCAACCAGAGCAAAAATCTAATCAAAAAAGAAACTTTCAGAGATAAATTCAGTAACCATGACAATCCTTAAAGAGACGGTCTCACACCGCTATTCTCCTCCTCCCTGCTTTTCAGCTCCTGCCGATGCTGGGGTGGGGGCCCGGGGGTGTGGCAGCTCAGCATCCAGGGCTGCTGGGGGTGTGCCCGCTGCCCAAGTCCCTCGTCACCTCTCACCCCTGTACTGCTTTTCAGCTCCCGCCAATATTGGGGTGGGGGCCAGGGGTGTGGCGGCTCAGCGTCCAGGGCTGCCGGGGGTGTGGCCGCTGCCCAAGTCCCTCGCCGCCTCTCACCCCTTATGACTTATTTGTTCTCCTTGCTGTCCAGGGTACTCTCAAAATTCTTCTCCTCCAGCACCACATTTCAAAGGCATCTATTCTTCTACGCTCAGCCTTCCTTATGGGCCAGCTCTCACAACCATGCATTACTACTGGGAATACCATTGCTTTGACTATGTGTATTTTTGTTGGCAGGGTGATGTCTCTACTTTTTATTATGTTACCTAGTTTTCTCATAGCTTGCCTCCCAAGAATTAATCTTCTTTTTATTTCATGGCTGCAGTCACCATCTGCAGTGATCTTGGACCCTAAGAAGGTGAAGTCAGTCACTGCTTCCATTTCTTCCCTTTCTATTTGCCAGGGCCTGATAGGGCCAGTTGCCATTATCTTGGCATTTTTGATGTTGAGTCTCAGGCCAGCTTTCGCACTCTCTTCTTTCATCCTAAATCACAAGGTTCTTTAGGTCTTCTTCACCTGCTGCCAGGGCCGCCATCAGGGCAGTACTACCAGTACTGCCGTATAGGGCCAGGAGCTGACAGGGGCCCTGCCACTGCTGGCCATAGTATGGGGGGGGGGGAATAGGATTGCTCAGTATGGGGCCCATAAATTTCTGATGGTGGCCCTGCTTTCTGCCATTAGGGTAGTATCATCTGCATATCTCAGGTAGTTGATGTTTCTCCCAGTGATTTTAATTCAAACTTGTGATTCATCCAGCCCTGCATTGTGCATGATGTATTCTGCATATAAGTTAAATAAGCAGGGTGACAAAATGCAACCTTGTCATACAGTACTCCTTTTCCTACTTGAATATGGTATTTACAATGTGATGTTTCTAAGCAGCATCACAATAGCTGTTGGGTTGCTCTCAAACCATAAGAATACTTTTTTCCCCTTCTTGCAAAGTATACAAAATGCCAGTTACTTCATCATGGAAATACTGGTTGTGTCATAAGAGGTGAAACAACCCTGCACCCCTTAATCTTGCATAAGCCAGCATTTTACAGCTAAATGTTGGCTTTGCATCTTACCTTTAACTCAAATGGCTCTGAGCAGTGCACTAAAAGTATTTCAACTATAATATTTTAAAATAAAAAATAACCAGTTACAAAGTAATTAGTTGCTTATAATTAATTCATTTGTCCAATAACTTGGTATATTATATATTTATATTATTATATTACAAACAGAATCATCTTTATTTCTTTCACTTGCACAATAGTTGGACTTCTCTGCCACCTTGCATAGGCAGAAGCTCCATTTCTCTGATCTAAGTGATCTTCACATGAGTGAAGAGTTACACTTAGCTTGATTTTAGCAGAGTAGGGGACTGCGACCATTACTTAATGAAGAATTGTGTCACTGCTTTTGCAGCATAACTATGTTTTTAAAAAATACAATTACAGTTTCTGGCTGGAATCTTACTACTTCTTCTTCTGTGTCTAGACCAGACATGAAACTGTCAAAATGAAGGCACTTTTTGGTGAGTTCATTCTGCAGTTCCTTTTGCCTGACCTAGTGTGAAAAATATTAGCCGGCAACATAAGGTTGCCATTAATACGGTACACCCTATTGTGGTTAAGAAATACCACAATCTTTGAGGAGGTGCTTTCTGTATACCCCAGAATCTTACTAATTACTTATGTCTGCATAAATCCGATGGCATAAATTTAAGCAACAAAATTCCTCCAGATGTAAGGTTAAAGTTTATAAATCTTGTTGCATACCAAATCATGTGACTGGCATGTGACAAAAAAAACCAAGCTCCAACTTTATAACTAGTTGCAGATCACCACTGAGATTTACACTGTTGGATTTACACCACTGAGCATAAGTAGTAGGATTCTGGCCACTATATTAATTTATATTCATTTGTTTGTTCAGTTTATACCTTGCAGTTCCTCCTAATAAGCCAGAGCAGTTAGCAATTGACATAAAAATAATTAAATTGTAAGCTACAAATATAAAATAATTAATCTGAAGTTGCAAATGACACACATCTAAAATGCCTAAAATCACAGGTTGAAGCATCTGCTAAAATATGATATAAAATACAAAGAAGCAGCAATAAATGGCATGTCAACCACTTTCTTCATCCCTAAACACTTTGACAAATAGATATGTTTTTATCTGTTGTCTGAAAGACAAACGCATGGGGGACATTGGGATTTCTGATATAAAGGATTTCTGTAACTGAAGAGGTACCACCAAGATATGCTACAAATGTGGATATATAATATCTTGAACTGAGCTGAATGTATTGAAAGTCCCACAAAAATATAGGACCTTATTACATGAATGTGGTCTCACTAAATTGTGGAGAAGAAATATCACATAGTTCAAGTACAGTACTTGCTCATGTTGCATCCAGGGGTTGACTGTTAGGTCCTGTATGCTTTATTCTCTGTTCAGTTTTAGTAACAGGAAGGGTGATTTTTACCTGCAATTCATTTGTTTGTAGCAATCAGGTTTTTTTAAGTAACCAAACTTTTAACTGTAACAGTAACTATCTTTCTGGCCTTGATCTCCCAACTGTAACTAAATGCTTTTTAAAAATAACTTTCCAAGCTCTGAAACATTTTATTGCTTACGCCAGAATTCAAAAGTGCTGCCAATCTATTTTCTACCTTTGAAAGCAGGGCATGGTGAATTGAAATGAATTGCCAACAATCCCTCCACGGTGCATTCATATGAAACATTTAAGTTGAAGTAATTGGCTTTTAGCCATGTTTTACCCAAGAGGGTACATAGGACGCTCTAGTACTTCTGAGGGAAGTCATGGGGGTAAGAGCTATATTAGCCCTGAATAAACTGTTTAATCCAGCATAGCATAGCAATCTCCTCTAAAGCTGTTGTAGAGTTTAGTAAAAGGATGACATCTTCTAACCACATTTCTGGGTATACAATTTGCAGTGAATGATTTCCCTATAAACATAAGGAATAGAAAATGACTGTAACTCATCTGTTCATCCTTATTCTGTATATATTTCTAAGATGAAGATTTGTACATTTATAAACATTAATTTTTATCATTTATCGTATATGTTCTAAGGTAACAAAAATTGCAGTAGCATTTCTGGTAATAAATGAGAACAAAAATAATGATTCCAGATAATAGGAATTCCAAAAGATCAATCCCCACCCCCAACCCACTGCCACCAGGTTTTGGGGATCTATAGAGATTCATCATGGGGAGTTTTTGGGAGTCTGAGGAGGATGTACAAGATTTTCTTGGTACTCCTCATGAGCAGCTCATCTTTCTTGGTTTACTAATTCATGAGTATGAGCATTCCGCAGATCCCCATTTTCCCTGTTGTTAAACAGGAATATAAATCTTGACTTAACTTATCCTTTTGCAAGAAATGGAAATATTTAAGAATTTCCCCTTTATCACAAGTGGTTGAAATAGCTGGTTATAGCTTACGAGGTTGGAATTACCAAGGAGGCTGCTTCACCACAACTATCAGCATGTCACATGGAAGACATGAACAAGTTTTCTCATAATGAACATACATACTTTTATGGGTACTTCAATTAGAGCAAATCCATGGTTGTGGTATGCATATATAGGTTAAAAATAAATTTTGTGTCAGAAATTACTCTGAGTTGAAAGGATTTTTGCTGGAGAAACTCTATTCAGGGGACGCCCAAATGAGGCTCCTTTCATGTCCCCAAGATCCATCGTGCAGCACTCAGGTATCGAACCCCGACCTTCCAGTCTTCTAGCTCAGTGTCTTAACCACTAAGCCACTGCTGTGCTGGTCACATATAGGGTGAAAATGCCATTGATTATTGCATCAGTGAATTCCCAACGTTTCCCAGCACAAAGTGGATTTTACAGTGGTCAAAATCCTTTGGAATAGAATCCTGCACTGGCTACCCGTTCCTTTCTGTATTAGGTACAAGGTGTTAGTTTTAACTTTTAAGGCCCTAACAGTTTGGGGGCTGTTAGATAGTCTAAATAAATAAATTTTCAATCCCACCACCCTCACAGGTTTACCTGTTAAAAATCCAAATGTGGGCCTTTGTACTAAGGTAAGTCAAGCTGTCCCCTTTTTGCTGACATTCTGGAAGGGGCAAGAAAATTTCTGTTTGAGCAAACTTTTATGAGCTGCAAAACAGTAGAAGAAAACTCTTTAATGCCCTGTTCCTTCTCCCATTTTCTGACTACCAAAGGCTCCCCAGGATGAAGACAATCTCTATTAATCCCCAGAACCTACAGGGTTTGGAAAGTTTTGAGTCCCCCAAAGCAGCCATGGCTGATGGCATCATCACAGGTGCATTATGAAGCTGCATAACAAAATGCCAACCAATATGTTTTAATATTGCGATTTATCCTATTTTAACTTTCTTTAAATTTTTAAAAATCTGTATACCACCTTTGGGGGTTTTTTTGGGGGGATGGGAGGTGTAAATAAATTTGGTTGGTTGGTTGGTTGGCTGGTTGGTTGGTTGGTTGGTTGGATAGATGGATCAATAGATTGATGGAGCAATCAATCCTTTAACCTCCAGCTCAGAAAAAGTTATGCATTTTACAATTAGTGTCTGTGCATTACTGTCAATAGCAGGAAAAAAGCAAAGACCATAACTTTATTGCATCAACTTATAGAATCAGTACATTAAATGAATGGTATTAACTATTTGCCCTAAATCAGCCTGTCTTACTATGACTTATATATATGTGTGTGCAACTAACAAACTGGATGGAAAAACACTAGATTGCACAGCAACAAATATGTTTTATTTGGGGGAGCCTCATACTAAAGAGAAAGATATCTTGAGAAAGTTGGAATTCCTTGTGGTGCTGTCTTGCCATTTCATCAGATTTCTTCAAATCCCTCTTTAGGATAGCTCCAAATTTTGACTTTCATAATCATCTTTTTCCTTATAACACTATTTCAAACTTGACTCATACCTGCAATAGAGTTAGGCCCAATGTAATGTATCTCCAGACTTTATTCCATAAAAGAGGCATCTATACTTTCAGTTCAGCTGATCTTACCATTCTTTGGTCAATTTTTTGTTGCTTAGTTTAGTAGTTTACTAGAATAAGCACACTAAACTATGGTGGATTTAGTGAGTCGACTCTATATGTTCTATGGATTCAAGTGGGCCTACTGTACTTGTAACTTACTTTACGTCTATGGAACTTTTTTAAAAAGTTGACTCACTAAATCCCCCTAGATACAAGGGGTCTACTCTAATGCAGTTTACTACACTAAGCAACAAGATTTTGGTCTTTGTGTCATCAATCCCTCTAATTATATGCCTCAGATTTACAGGGAGTGCACATATGTAAAACCAGCTCTCTGCACTTATAACTAATGGATTTGCACATTTAAATGTGCTTCCCCATCTGCACAATGGATTTTATCCAAACTTCTTTGAAAAGGTTGGGATCTTTTTATGTTCATAAAGATCCCCAACCATATGAGGGATATGGCAGCTGTCCTAAGCATCTAAGTGCTCATGGTTAAGTTGGAAATGGACAATAACGTAAAGGTGGTCAATTATCTACCTTCACTCTAATGAATTTCCTGTTCATATTTGCATGAAATTAGAACAATATTTATGTTCTCAAGTTATTAGCTTTCACTGATGCCCAGTTTGTTTCAAAGGCCGGGCTGAGAATCCATGGTTTAGAAGCTTTTGCTGTCATTCTTGCTGCCTGTTTGTGGAGCCTTATTTCCATTTTGCATAAACAGGTATTCACAAATGTAAACGGACGACTGCTGTATTGTCTCACCAAATAGATACTGAGAGAAGCTAGAGTACTTTAGCCTGCCTTGATATCCACTCTAATCAAATCAAATGGGACTGGAATAATTGCATCCTAGAAACAATGAGTATGTGAAGACAAACAAAAGGCTTATGAAAAGGAAGAATAATTTGGTGCAAAAGAAGAAGATGGCTCAGAAAAATTCATTTGGAAAATCATAACATGAGCATTCAAAATGCCTTTCCACTGTCAATAAAGCCCCACAGACTTTTGACCAATATAAACAGAGTTATCTGCAAATCTAAGCCTGAATTGTTATCATTAATGCTTCAGGCACCCTGGCTATATTAGTATTTTAAATGAAAAAATGTGAAATGAACATAAAATTGATTTTTATGGAGGAATTCACCTTCTTCAAATAAAAACATGTTTAACAGATATTAGGGGTTTATTATATTTATTTCCAGAAGCAGTCAATATTCTCCAAATTTGAGAAAACATGGAATCATTGCCCTTCCACTGAAGAAAAATCTGAAGGGTATTATCATAATGGCTAGGCAGTGCGATTTGATTCAAGAAAGTTCTTGCATATGGAAATTTTCCTACTCAGAGAGCATTAGCCTCTTTCTGCGTTAGCTTTGTCCATTGATGCAACAATGCACACTGAACAAAGATTTGTTTTTATTTAAATAGAAATTCTTCCATAAGCTTATGATATCATATCACACACACACACACTAAGGCAGACACTCTGTCTGTTTTTGAGTGTGTTGCTTGTAATGTTTCCTTTTTTTTCATCACATATTTTTTACAGTCTGTTACTGTCTTTTGCTGTTTGACTGTTATCATTATAAAAGATACAGGCTCTTCTATTTTGTTATTTGTAGCATTATCTCATGTTTTACAACATCTCCACACACAACACACAAGAAACATGAAATATAACTAGTGAAAAGTTCTCGGTAGTATTAATGCATTAAAAAG
Source organism: Bradypodion ventrale (assembly GCA_035047345.1). Taxonomy (NCBI): domain Eukaryota; kingdom Metazoa; phylum Chordata; class Lepidosauria; order Squamata; family Chamaeleonidae; genus Bradypodion; species Bradypodion ventrale. The sequence continues at coordinate 42,615,719 of JAWDJE010000001.1, forward strand.
CCTGTGGTTCCATCTTCACTGTCTTTACCCAGCTAAAAGCTGATGAACAGCCAATTTTCCTTTATCACATTAGCACAGCCATGAGGGAAAAGCATTTGTTCTAGTCAGCTACACTAAAGATACTATTACCAATCTAACATATACATGTTTTATATCAGCAGTATTCTCGGAGTATGAGAGAGCCAACAATATATTAACACTAGCATGACAGTTTATTTAAGAAAAGAAAATTGTCTCTGTAAGGGACAGAAGTTAGAAATGTATGGCTAAATCTCAGTGTCACTGGACTAATAAAGGTAATAATTCTTTGGCTTTCTTTATAGCAGGTAACAGTCCAGTGACAGTCGTGTCATATCATTCAAATAAAAATGTTGTCTTTTACAAGTTTAAATGCACCTTTATTTTGAAGCCAGGAAGGAAAGGCATCTTATATTCTCGTTATATGGGAGGATCATTTCTACTTGGGGTTAAAGATTAGCTGCTCTGTCTCTGTTAGAGACGTGTTGTTTGTTACTCACAATTTAGGGGAAATATTAAGTTGTAGGTTCTGGAGTGTCTTATTCCATTTTTAGGGCTAGCAGCACCTTTCTGTATGTTGTATGCTGAAATCTACATTAAACAGATGCTTCTGTTTATGGCAGTAAAAGGAGGTGACTGGCAAATCTGGCCCAAAATACCATATTTAAATAATTTAGAATTAAAACTAGATTAAAAATCCCTCCATTTTTATTTCTAAGTTATTTAAATCTATATTTATATGCACAGCAGTGGCAGCATAATATACGAGAAATAATAATATAAGCAATAATGGAAGGTTGTATGCAATCACTAGAGCCTATATTCCCATGATCAATAAACTCAGTTTTGTGTTCTTTTTTCATCCCATTTATAATATGCTACCTAGGCGTGCCTGCCACATGTCTACAGAAACATCTGCAGACTCAGACAATGCTGGCTCTTTGGCTATAAACAGAGATTAGCACTGAACCCTAGATTTGGATACAAATAGCTTTCGAGCAAGGGTGACCTTAAAGGTAAAGGTAAAGGTTTCCCTTGCTCGAAAGCCAGTCGTATCCGACTCTAGGGTTCAGTGCTCATCTCTGGTTCAAAGCCGAAGAGCCAGTGCTGTCTGCTTCTGTAGACATTTCCATGGTCATGTGGCAGGCATGACTAGACACCAGAGAGCACAGAATGTTGTTACCTTCCCACCTAAGTGGTGCCTATTTATCTACTTGCAATTTCTTGCTTTCGAACTGCTAGGTTGGCAGGAGCTGGGACAAAGCCGTAGCCACTCACACCAATTTGTTATAGTCAAGGAATTTGAACATATCAATATTCAAGCAACAATTCATCTTGAAACAATTAAGAAAGAGGTGATCAAAAGTTCTGAGTAAAAACAATATCATTAATGCTATCCTACAATTTTAGAGAGGGATTTTCTAATATCCTGCTATATCTTTTTTTTTTAATTTTCAAAGCACCCTACTGTAAACAGCCTGTTATTATCCATGCAGAAATAAAAGAAGATGACTAGGATAATTCACCCAAAATATCATATAATTTTATATTATTAACATGGCTACCTTTACTGACCATAGTCTTAATAATCAAGCACCTATTTTACGTTTCATAAATTAACAAGAACAATAAGGGTTTTTCATATTTAGAAAGGTATATTAATGAACATATTCAGAGTTTCCAATAATTAAATTGGGGATTAAATTAAATTGATCCATACGTTGGATCATGGAGAAAACAAAGGAATACCAGAAACAAGCTTACTTCTGTTTCATTGACTACACCAAGGCCTTTGATTGTGTGGACCACAACAAAAGGTGGCAAGTAATTAAAGAGATGGGAATACCAGAACACCTCATATGTCTCATGAGAAATCTGTACATGAGTCAAGAAGCAACAGTTAGGACAGAGTATGGAATGACGGAGTGGTTTGGAATAGGAAAAGGAGTAAGACAAGGCTGCATTCTGTCACCCTGCTTATTCAACTTATACACAGAGCACATAATGCGCAATGCAGGGATGGAGGAATCACCATATGGGATCAAAATTGCTAGGAGAAACATCAACAATTTGAGATATGCAGATGATACCACCCTAATGGCAGAAAGTGAAGAAGACCTAAAGAAGCTCCTGATTAGGTTGAAAGAAGAGAGTGCAAAAGCTGGCCTGAGACTCAATATCAAGAAAACCAAGATAATGGCAACAGGCGCTATAAGTCCCTGGAAAATAGATGGGGAAGAAGTAGAAGCAGTAACAGATTTTACTTTCTTAGGATCCAAGATCTCTGCAGATGGGGATTGCAGCCATGAAATAAAAAGGCGACTGATTCTTGGGAGACAAGCTATGAAAAACCTGGGGAACATAGTGAAAAGTAGAGATATCTCACTGCAAACAAAGGTCCGCATAGTCAAAGCAATGGTATTTCCGGTGGTAATGTACGGCTGTGAGAGCTGGACCATTAGAAAGGCTGAGCGAAGAAAAATAGATGCCTTTGAGATGTGGTGCTGGAGGAGAGTTTTGAGAGTCCCCTGGACAGCGAGGAGAACAAATAGGTCAATATTAGAAGAGATTAGCCCTGAGTGCTCCTTAGAAGGACAAATAACAAAGATGAAGTTGAAGTATTTTGGACATCAAATGAGAAGAGAGGATTCACTTGAGAAGGCCTTGATGCTGGGGAAGGTGGAGGGCAAAAGAAGAAGGGGACGGCCAAAGATGAGATGGCTAGATGGTATTGTAGACACAATGGGCACGGGGCTGTGTGGACTAAGGAGGATGGTGGAGGGCAGAGGTGCCTGGAGAGCGATGGTCCATAGGGTCGCAAAGAGTCGGAATCGACTGTGCGACTGAACAACAACAACAAATTGGGGAGAAACTGAAATTGTTTGGCATTGGTCTTAGAAAAAAAAAAGCCCTGTTGATGTAACCCATGTAAAGATTCAAAAAGTATTGAAAGGAGCCACAGGGTTATATTTGTAGCTCCATTCCAACAATGTGTGGCTCTTGCCAGTAACATCCAAGTATTAGCTCAATAATCAGAGATAGGAATGTCTTAACTGTCCTATTTCAGTGCATAGGCCAGATGTCTTATGAGCCACTCTGCATACAACTCATTGAGTCCAACACTAAGATAGAAGACTTTCTATGGTAAGCTCAGAATCCTAGGTATTTCCCAACTAACAAAGTGCAAAGAAGATTGTACTTCGAGGTGTTCTGTACCTTTACAATTCAGTAGCCATTTAATTCATCTGAGTATCACTGTTGTAATTCTGCAAGACAATAGCAGTTTGACTATTCTATAAACTTTATTCATATACATTGCTTCTACATATAAGAATCTTCAAGATATTTCAAAGCTGTTGAAAACATGTCACAGGCATATGGTTCTAAATGTCTTAACATCATCTTATACTCATAAAGAAGTGCAGGCATATATGGTACTTTTAAAAAATATGAAAACAGAATACATGAGCACAAAAATAATAATACAAAATGTTTTGAATATAAATTCAATTTGGAATAATGGGTGAATTGAATTGTAAAATGCAAGCGTTTACAGTCTGGAAAGGCATGTTGGAAAAGAATATACCTTAAAAGAATTAAGCAGGAAGAAGTGGAGGAAGCAAGACACTCTGGCCTGAATCCTACAATGAAATTTCCACAAGTAAGGGTGATCATGCAAGTGGTTTCTATATTTTGCCATCCATCCATCATATGACCAGATGCACAATCGATTGTACTGTTAAGACACAATTTAACAGCATGGCAGATAGGCAGCAAGATAGAACATAGAGTCAACACAATTGTCCATTTATGGGTTCCAGAATTGTGGCTACTGGGTATGAAAATATTTCTGCCAAAGGATTTGTCTTTTTTTTTTTGTCTTTTTTCTTCTTCTTCACATAGATCTTCATAACCAAAATCATGGATTCCTGTACAGGAGTTTACGAATCAATCTTTTTCTAATCTACATCACTTTTACATCTTTTCATCAATCAACCTATATCAGTGATGTTGAAACTTGGCACTCCAGGTGTTCTGGAACTTCAATTCCCAGAAGCACTGATTAGCAGGAATGCTGACTTGGGCTTCTGGTAATTGTAGTCCAAGAACACGGAAGTGCCAAGGTTCACCTATAACACTCCCTTTTTTACAACAATCTGCAAATATTTTTATAGTCTAAATGTAAAATCACTTTTCAATACATATTTAAATGTATTATATCTCAAAATATATCTTTTGCTAAAAATGTTAAAAACTGAAAAGTATAACACTTGGAAAGTACAAAAGTTGATGGGTGACTAAAATTACAGATACAAGTTAGTACAGTAAGTGTAGCCCAGATCATTTCTCACACAATTTTGCAAAGACTGAATATCCTGTACATCCCTGATTTGGAGTCTTTATATCCTATATTGTATTTCCATTGACAGTTCAGAGTGTAACAACATCAAGGAGGTTCACAGGGATGCATTGCATTTAAACAGTACAGAAATAATAATAACAATAATTTTGTGTCAGATATTACTCTGGGTTGAAAGATTTTTGCTGCAGAAACTCCGCTCAGGGGACACCTGAATGAGGCTCATTTCATGTCCCCAAGTGCAGCTTTCATTTATCGAAACCCGACCTTCCAGTCTCCTGCTATTCTGTGAACATTGTGAGCCAGTAAGCACTAAATTGAGACCTGCTATAAAGATGCATCTACAACTACTGATAATACTGGGATTTCACTTTTAACACATCCTGCTCTGACTCTTCTGAGATAGAAACAATCAGTTAACCCTATGGCAGAACTAAAAGGGGAACCCAGTTAACCCTATAGCAGAACTAAAGGGAGAAACTGTTTAATATTGGCATTTTAGGCAGATTTTGATAACTGTTTCCTTTGCTTTCAAACAGCTCACTTATTAAAAAATCTCTGCTGTCATTTATACCAACATCAAAAGACAAACCCTTCTATCATTCTATAGCATTGCCATTTCAAATGACATCAAAAGGTAACCATTTCTAATTACTACATATCACTGTAAAGTCATCACAAGCAACTTCACAAATGGGTGAGATTATGATGTATATCCACATTGACAGTGATTGTAACTGTGACTGAATGAGAAAGCAGTGCCTGCCCTGCCATTATTTACAGTGACATCATCACAATGACCAACTCTAAATAACATCTAACTATTCTCTCCTTTACTCTATGACTGTCAATTTATCCAGAATTACCCATGTGGCCAATCAAGGAAGAAGATATAGCCACAAGAAAGGGGAAGTGGCTCTGAAGGATAATTTTGTGTCAGAAATTATTCTGGGTTGAAAGGATTTTTGCTGGAGAAACTCCGTTCATGGGACGTCCGAATGAGGTTCCTTTTCTGTCCCCAAGATCTTTTCCCACCAAAGTGGTCCCTGATGATCTACTTGCAATTTCTTGCTGTCAATCTGCTAGTTTGGCAGGAGCTGGCACAGAGACAGCTGCTCAATCCATCATGCAGTACCTGGGTTTCAAACTGCCAACTTGCCAGCCTTCCAGCTAACAAGGTGAGCTTCTTAACCACTGAGCCACCACAGTTCTGGAGGATGAGGACATATTGCACATGTTGGTAGCAAAGAAAATAACAAAACATTGGCCATTCACATGATTTCGTTTTATACAAATACCCTTATCCAACCCACCACTGAAAATAATACCAAAAAATTGCAACAGAGAAATTGTGGGACATAATTAATGCTTCCTTTTTCTATTACACTAAAAATAGATGGATAAATGTGTTCCCCAAAATGTTGGTGGACATCAGATTGCATTAGCCGTCACTATTGTCTATGCTGGCTATAGAGTTGAGAACTGTAGTTCACAATATCTGGAGGGCATATGCGCTCCATCTTGTTGTTCAGAATAGATTACAAGTGCAAGCGCAGCGCCAAAATGGCCGCCGCACTCTTTGCGGGGGCCCCACCCACCTGGACTCAGAAATCCGGGTTAGTTAGGGGGCATGGCCACCCTCTTTAAAAGGGGTGGCCATGAGGCAGCCTGGCTGCCATTTTAGAAGCGACGGAGCAGAGAAGTTTGCTCCGTCGCTTCCTTCCTGTTCGCCTCTTTTGGAGGCTCCTTTGGCTAGAAATTTCCAGGAGAGAGACATTCATGTGTCTCTCTCTTTTAACATCCCTTGATCGGAGGTTTCCTTCCTCCGAACAGCACCGGACTGCAGTGGCTCAGGTGGCTAAGATGCTGACTGGGAGGCAGAAGGTCAGCAGTTTGATTCCTGAGTACTGCAGGACGGGATACCCTTTATTTGGTGGCCCCCTTGGTCGCGCCTGGGGGGGAGGCTCAGCCCACCCCCTCTACTTTTTGGGGGTGCCACGGGCCGGGGGGCTCAGTTGGCACCCCCGCAGGTGGGTGGTGGGGTCATTAAACACACTGCCGCAAATGAGCCCAGGCTGAGGGCTCGTGAGGTGGGCGGCACAGGCCTGCGCCACTGGGGTTCTTACCCCCGCTGCTTCTTTGCCCCCCCCTTGGGGCATAGAGGCCCACTTGGGCACGGTGCGGGTTTCCGCCCCGCCGTCATTCCTGCACTCCATGGGCCAGATCACTGGGCATGCCCCTGTTGTGGCCAGGGATTACCACATGGGTTTATCCCGCATCAATTACCCAGTGGGGCCATCCGGCCCATCCGGCCCACCTTGTCCTGATGGGTTAGATGCTGTGGATCCTCCCCTGCCTGCAATTCGGCATGGGAGGCATCAATGGACATTGCTCCACCACCTTTGATGGTGGGCATGCAAACTCGGCGGTGCCGGCCATGGCTGTGCGGCAGGCTGCCAACAGGGTTGAGCTGCTGGAGGCCATCAGGCCAGCGCAGGCTGGCACCTCGCGGCTCCCCATCCGGCCTGGATGCATGGGAACACAGAGCTCAAGGGCCATCGCGAGCTCCGATGCCCACCACGGACCGGAACCCCCAGTGGGGGTGGCTTGTGGGGGTGCACCGAGTGAGTATCTTGGTCAAATCAGCACACCTGTGATACTAGCTCATCACGCTGGGGGGGGGGGTATAGTGGCCATGGTCGCAACAGGCCAATTACACCCTGGTACTTACTGGGGTGACCGCCCCTATGCTTTTACTTAATTTCTCTGGGGCCTGAAGGGCCGATTATGTGTTTCCTCACTCCACTCCGTGCCAACGGTGGTTCTGCCAACGGCCGGTTACTCTATACCCCTGGGTGACCATTTGTCCCGGGCTATTAGCTAGATTATGTAGCTTGGTGAATATATTCACATTTTCCCCCTCTTCCAACGTGAACACACTGATGAGGGCATTGAGGTGCAAGATGACAGGGACAAGGAGTTGCCCTGTTGCCGCAAGCTGCCTCCCTATGAGGTCAATTGGTTACCGGCCTATTGGGCATCCATGGCAGGATATATAGGGCCCGTCCTGATTTGGCCATCCCAATGGTCCAGTGCTTGGACAATGATTACCGGGCTGTGGTGGTTTTCCCTGGCCCATCATGGTTAGCCTAGGTCAAGACTTTAGGATTAGGGCAGCCCTTCACCCTGAGATGCCAGTGATGAGCCCTGCTAGCACTTTTAGTTAATATATATGATTCCTAAGTGGCAGCGCTTATGCTCCGTGTGGAGGGCCTACTTTCGGGCGACCACATTTGTCCCTTGATCTGGAGCTCTCAGATTAAGTTAGCTGCTGCCATCTTCAACAGGGGACATGTTTTGCAGGGCACTCGAAATAGATTATGTGCGGCTCGATTAGTAGTGAGCTCTGTGGAGGCTTTGCTCCTCAAGGGCCGATCAGCCGGAAGAGGGTACTAGCCTGGCGCTGCCATATGTCTGGTTGCTTCCCCACAGGTGTTTGTGGCAGCGCGTGGTTCACGCCCTGCCCTGTCGTTTGCTACCAAGCCGGGTCTACCCTTACTGAACTAGAACTGGTACCCATTCCTTCCAGTTAGGCACCGCATCAACTGCGGCTGCGTTTGGGTGCCTGGAGCCTGACATATGTTGCATGGGCAGGTGGGGATTTGCCCAATTTTTTCTGTCTGTCCGTCCCTTCACTGAAGGAGTGCCGTTCTGCCCTCTATTCCCCCTCCTGATTTTACAGACCCTGTGTGTTTCCGCACACTGGTAGTACTGTGGCTTGTGGGCCACAATTCTGTGCACTGGGGCGGCACAGTATGCTGTTTTGTCAAATGGGGACCCTATCTCGGGCTACACGTACCCTCGCGTATGCAGTGGTTTGGTGTGCACGGCATTTAGGTGGCAGAAACTGTTGACATTCCTGATGCTGGGATGCTGGGCTGCCACATGTTTTAATTCTGCACCTCGGAGGCGGTGATCTTGCACGGATTGCTGGCCCGGACTTATAGACTTCCGAGTGCAGTGACCTGGCGTTTCTTGGCCATTTATGGCCGTCTACACGATTGCTATGGTCATACATCATGCCGAGGCAATATCATAGGTGAGACTTTGACCCAGCGGTCGGACCATGCCCGACAGTCACGGGGCAGGGCTGTTGCCTGGTTTCTTGTCTAGAATGGCTTGGGGACAGCCATTTGTCGTCTGGGGATAGGGTTACAGGTCTTTGGCCTGTATTCTGGAGATGGGGTTCACCGGTCAACAAGTGGATGCACCTCTCTTTTGAATAACATGCAAGAGGGCCAGGTGACCGAATTGTCAGTCAAGGGGAGCGGCCCCTGCTGCAATGGGGCACTGTTGCCAAGTGGAAGGTGCCTCTCCGAGAGTGGCAGGTGATGCATGGCTGCATCAACTTCGCCTGCAGAGTGGTAACACCAGGCAGTGATTTCGCCTAGTGCCTCGGGCACACTATGGTGGGTCCGATAAACGACACCGCAGGGTACGGCTGATTAGGGGTTTACGAGCGGACCTGTTGGTTTGGCTCACATTCCGCAGGACTTTCATGCTGTCTCCTTTTGGAGGTCTGAGCTTCTGGTCAGCCCCAGTCCCGACTACAGTCAGATGCCTCCGGCTCATTGGGGTGGGGGGATTTATTTAAGGACAGTGTGCCAGGGATGGGAGGGCACGGATCGCTTACGCGATCTTACGTTTCGGAAATTTTTTCTCAACTCTGGGTACCCTTTAGGCTCTGGGGGGACAGATGGCTTAATTCTGTGCCTCGCTGTTGGTGTGGCAATGCTGCGGTATGCACATTGTCAGTGCCCAAAAGTCTTAATCCACCGGAGTCATAGCCTTAGCTTGCCTATTGTTCTTGGGTCCGTGTGCTTTGAGGCGCTCCTTAGGCCCAAACATGTGCCAGGCATTAATAGCGATATTGCTGATGCTTTATCCCGCCTGCAGATCTCCCAGTTCCGTGACTGTGCTCCAGACGCTTGGGAACTACCCTCTCCACTCCTGGCTGAGATATGGTCATTTGGCAAGGAGACATGAAACGGATGAGTGGCATGCCTTGGCAACTCACACGCGCATGGCGCATCGGCGTCCACTCCTTCACTTTAGAGTCTTTTGTGGGCAAAGGCCCAAACACACGTCACCTATTCTCACAGATATTATGACCCACCTTGCATGAGGTTGGCATAGATGAGGTTGCAGTAGGTAGGAGGAGTCTCTTTTCATGCAGCTACCGCTGTAGCTTTTTTCTGGAGCTCGACGACTCAGCGAGCTGGTCCCATGGTTGAAGGGGGACATTTTTTGTAGGGCACTGGAACTCGAAGATGTTCCTATCAACCAGGTGTGGGCTCAGTGGAGGATTTGTTCCTCAAAGGCCGATCAGCATGGAGTAGGCAGTGGTGTAGACTGCTATGATGTACATTTGTCCGGTTGGTGCCCTACATACAGTTTTGACAGTGCCTGTTGCGCGCCCTGCCCTTTTTTTCTGCCACCAGGATGGGTCTCCCCTTACCAAATTTAAGTTCTGTATGGTGGCCGGTACCGCGCTTCACAGTGTGGGGCCCGTTATGGCACCCATTCATTCAGGATAGGCGTCGCATTGATTGCGGCTGTGTTTGGGTACTCGGAGGCGGATATGTGTGGGCACGTGGGGGTTTGCGCGTATTTTACTTATATGTATGTCCCCTCACTGTATGAGTACCTAGTTGTGTCCTTAATTCCTTTTCCTCTTTTACAGACCATGTGTGTCTCCGCACACCGGTGGCAGTGGGGCTGGTGGGCCGCAGCTATGTACACTGGGCAGCAGAATATGCTGTGGTGACAGAGTGTGGACCCCAGCTCAGGCTGCGTGCATCTGCACGTATGCAGTGGTATGGTGTGCACGGCATGGAAGGGCGGGAACTGTTGCCATTCCTGATGTCCATCAGGGATGCTGGACCGCCTGATGTTCTTATTCTGCACCTCGGCGGCGAGGATCTCACACAGATCACTGGCCTTTCCTTAAAATGTTGAGGTGCAGTGACCTGGCGTTTTTTTTTTTTACATCATGCCGAGACACCGTTTTAGAGGAGACATGGACCTCCGTGGTTTGGACCATCCCCGGCAGTCAGTGGACTGGGCTTTCGCCCGGATCCTTGCTGAGAATGGCTTGGGGACAGCCAGTAGACATCCGGGGATAGGCCTGCAAAAAATTTTGTCCTATAGGCAGGAAATAGGGTCCACCTGTCAGTCAGAGGTATGAACCTCTTTCTGGAAGATGTGCAAGCAGGCCTGGTGACCGAGCTGACGGTCTGGGGGGGGGGGGGGAGTCATCATGGACGCCTCCCCGTGTGGCGGGTAGCACTGGGTAAGGTAAAGGTTTATGACACATAGGTATCCGGCAGGTTCGCAATTGACTGGCCAACACGTAGATAGATACAGGGGAAACAGGTTTGGCCGGTCAAGGGCAAACTATGAAAGGGTTGATGGCAGGAGCTTCACAGCCTGCATCACCTTGATATTTGAATGGATACACGTCATAGGGTGGGGTCAGTAGATAGTATATTGACTCTGGTCAACAATTTGTGTCAACAAACAAATTGATACAAATTGATACAAATTGATACATGTAGCCAATTTCCATTGGCATTTAGGGTGGAACCTTACCAGTGCTACTGCGGCCTGCTTGCCTTAAAGAATTACAATTGGATGATACACCAATTTTAAGTGATAATTCGGACTAGGGCATTATTCAATAAAAGTGGCCCGATGCCTTTAATCCAATACCGGTGTCTGAGTCTTTATTTGGGTGGGTGCGCCTGCAATGCACCTTCTATATAGAACTATATAGATGTTATTCTACATGGCAGTTTATATCACATCTTAAGTCACATGTTAATTATGTTACACAAATTTAATCCATGTTTCACCTACATACAAGGGTATGGAGAAATTCCCAACCACACAATGAGCTGTTCAGCACAAAGAATTTACCACAACAATGCTGAACAAATTGAAACCATCTGATTTGACTTCCCAGCAAAATTGCGAAGAGACATTTGTGTTTATGGGTGGATGGGCAAAATGCATGGCAGACCATTAGACAATAACCAGTTCTGTTTTATTATGTAGCGAATTTTCTGACCTTTAGCTTTCCAGAATTATAAATAAAATATTCCTCAGAGCTCCACGTAAACTAAACTGTGTTCAGTTACTGAGTTCTCACAATATGTGTTTTCTTCAAATGGCTTGTTATGCAGCCTACATAATGCACTTTAAAAAAAAAGTACTTGTTTCTTACATTTTTCCATGGTTCCCACTTTTGTACAATCCCAATACTGCCACACATCAGGTTCCTTCTGAATAAGCTCATACTCCTGGAGTAGACACTACATTAATTCCAAGGTGAGAAAACAGATTAAGGTTATGACCAAATTGACAGGTCTATGGTTTCCTTGAATGGCTTAATAGAGACAACAAATCAACAGTGGTTACTGATGACAACAGATACAAGAAAATACAATGGATATGGAGGGGATGAGAGAAGAGATTAGTAATGCCTCTCCATTGCATAATCAAAAAACTCAAGGATAAAATCAATTCTCACCTTCAACATTTCTAAATACTCTTGCTTTGGTTGCACTTTATTAGTTGAAACTACCAACGTAATTCAGGATATGTAGGATATCCTTGTCTAATAAGGGATAAACAAATGTTTAGAAATATGTGGATTTTAAAAAAATATAAATTTTGTCATATCTATACCAGGCCAATTAGACTCTATGTAAATAAAAACTAATTTCAGAAAACACACAAGCAAGAACTTAATAAACCAGGGGGAAAACCAAGCATTTCAATACAGTGATACCTCATACAACGTCCAAACTTGTGGTTCCACAAGTTTGGACTTTATACGGATTTGGACTTTGTATGAGGCATGCAAAGTCCTAGCCGCGATGCCTCATACAACGTCCAAATCCTTGCTGCGATGCCTCGTACAACGTCGTTTCCATAGAGATACATTGTACTGTAACAGCACAGACTTCAGGGCAAAGTCAAGGAAACAGACAGGAAACTGACAGAACTTTAAGAAATCATTGTCTAAAGGCTAAAAACATTACAAAAACATGTCAAACAACCCTGATTGTCCAAGAACCTGAAAAATGCTGCAAAAATCCCAGGAATGCTTCTAAAAAGTCTTGCAAAAAAATCCAAAACCGTGCTCAAAACCACTCCTAAACACTCTTCGCCTTGTGCAAAACCCATGTGTCCTGCCTTTTATACCGCACAGGCACAATGCAACCTGGGAAAACCCCAATGCCTCATACAAAGTCGCACGACTTTGTATGAGGCAACTTTTTTCAAGGAATTAGGCGGTGTTGTATGAATCCAATGTTGTATGAAGCGGACTTTGTATGAGGTATTACTGTAGCTAGATAATTGAGCCAGTGTTTCTTTACCATTTTGTTCGAAAGCACTCTCAAAAGGATGTTTACCACAGTAACTGTGAAGCATAAGATTAGAAACAGTTTCTTAACAGAGATGTGTGGGTTTTTTTGAAACATGAAGTTTGAAAGCGCGGCGCCAAAATGGCCACCGCGCTCTTTGCGGGGGGGGCCCCACCCAGACTCAGACATCCTGGTGAGTTAGGGGGCGTGGCCACCCCTCTATAAAAGGGGTGGCCACGAGGCAACCGAGCTGCCATTTTAGAATTGCAACGGAGAGGAGAAGTTTTCTCCGTCGCGTTCTCTCTTTAGTTGGCTATAGAGCCTTGCAGAGCTCTACGCGTTCGATTCCCGGCTGGGAAAAGAGAACTCCAAGTACCCGGTGCCTTTTTTAGGATTGCCTCTTGGCTACCGCGGTACTTACACGAAGGAGCTCGATCCCTGGATAGGGATCCTTCCTGCATCGGATGGGGGCCAGCCTTTGGGTCGGAGGACCAGGGCTGCGCCCCCACGGCAGGGCAGTGATAGACCCTTGCCCACTGGTACCAGTGGGGCCGGTCAGGCTACCACTTGACAGCCAGGTGCCAGCTTCGTAGCTGGTCAGGTGCAGGCTGGCCCTTCTGGGGCTTCGGCCCTGAGCATGCCTTTGCAGGGCCTGGGACAGGCTGGCCCAGGGGGGCCTGGGCCACAGCTCCTCTGGCCCCCCATGGGCCTGAGTTCTGGGCATGGCCCTACTCTGGCCCTGGCTCCACTTTTTGGGTTGCCTTTTCCTTAACTGACTAGTGGGCCGTCCGGCCCAACCGGCCTGCTTTATACTGGGGGCTCTGGGGCAGTGGATGCTCTGTTAGCACAGATGGCAGTGCTGGAAGCATCCTTGGGCATTGCACAGCCTCCTTCGGAGGGGGGCGCTACTCTTTCTTCAACAAGGGCCCCTTCGTCGGCCCCGGCTACCTTGCCGGCTGTAATGCTTCAGTGGGCGGCCAACCGGGTTGAGCTGCTTGAGACAGTCCGGCCGGCCCCAGCTGGTGTCTCGCAGCTCCCCGTTCGACCTGGTGTCCAGGCTGGGAGCAGTCAGGATTGGTCCCAGAGCTCGATTCCGGTCGCGAGTTCCGACGCCTGCCGTGGGCCGGAACCCCTGGTGGGGGCGGCTCACGGGGGTGCACCTAGTGATTATCAGGTTCAATTTAGTGCACCAACACCACAGCCCACTTACAGTGGTGGGGTTCAATGGCCCTGGCCTCGTCAAGTGATGCGAGCGGGCATCAGTTACCATCCTATCCCAGTATCCCATGGTTTCTAAATGGTCCCTCGTTAAGGGCGGGGGTGTCCGCCCCTGGGGCAGTGCCGAGCATCGCAGGGGCTGTCCAGGTCCTGCTGCGTATGCCCTCTATACAGAATGTGCTGACGATGGCTTTGCCGATGGCTTGTTATTCCTTGCCCCTGGGTGATCATTTGTCACAGGTCACGAGGGATAAGATCTGGTGAGGGGAGTACGTGGATATATTCTCCCTATTGAACCATGAGCCCACTGAGGAAGAGAGAGAGGGACGGGACGACAGAGACAAAGAGCTGTCCCGTTGTCGTAAGCCACTGCGCACCTGGGCCAACTGGTTCCCGGCATACCTTATATATATGGTGGTATGCCTCAGAGATGTGGCCCTTTCTGAAATAACTATGTCAACGACGAACCAGGCAAGGGGTGATGGCAGGAGCTTAACAGCCTGCATCACCTTGAGATTTAACGGATACACGTCATAGGGTGGGGTCAGTAGATAGTTTATTGACTCCGGTCAACAATTTGTTTGTGTCAACAAACAAATTTATACAAATAGTTACATGTAGCCAATTGCCATTGGCATTTTGGGTGGAACCTTACCAGTGTTACTGCGGCCTGCTTGCCTTAAATAATTACAATTGGATGATTACACCAATTGAAAGTTATAATTCGGACTAGGGCATTATTCAATAAAAGTGGCCCGATGCCTTTATCCATATACCGGTGTCTGAGTCTTTCTTTGGGGGGTGCGCCTGCAATGCACTTTTGCATTTTTGCCTTTTCTGTAGAAATTAAAGGCCCTAGGTTTCACACCACGAAGTACAAAGAATTCTGTAAACACACAGTCTTTACAATTTAGATTGCCCTTGCTTGAAAGGCAGTCATATCCGACTCTATGGTGCAGTGTGTCTTAGTGGTTAAGATGCTGAACTTGATGACTATAATGTTGGCAGGTGATGACCCGAGACCCGAGTTTGAGACCTGAGCGCTGCATGACAGAGTGAGCTCCCATTTCTGTCCCAGCTCCTGTCAACCTAGTTACAATTTAGAGGCTATACAAAATGGATGCACCATTACAGTTCAATATGAGCTAAAAAAAATCTGGAAATGCCACACAAAAATGTATCTAAGGAAGAAACCTGGAAAGTTTTTAGAGAGCTAAATGCAATAAATTACAGAGCTAAGGTATAGCAAGCCACTGTCAAACAACAAGGTCACTATTCCAAAGTTCTCGCTTGCTTCTGATCTGCATGAAAGAAAAAGCTAGCAAGGACAGGTAAAGTAAATGTTAGTTATCTGAAGCAATCCATATCTCAAAGTCTACTAGTTGAATATACCTTGGTAAAATTTCCTATAAGATTAGAAGGCAGATATTTCAGTTACACACCTTTACTTTCTCACCATAAGCATGTTCTAGAGACAAAATGTATGTATTTTAGAAGCACTTAATACTAATACAGTCTCATGCAGGATCCAATTTTTGTTCTGCAACAATTCTGCTTTGCCTTGAGAATAACAAGTACCAATCTAAAAAGGTCCCATTCAGCCTTTGTTAGAAACTGATGCTCTAGCTCCTACTCAAGTTTTAAATTAGGGCCAAGCTATATTTGGTGAGCAACCTGTCAGGGAGAGAAAGCTATTTCACATCCTTCAATGAAAGTGTCACTAACCTCAACTTACTCTCCAACAGACAGTAAGAAAACCATTCCGCTTCACCCCAAACAGATATGTAATATACTTCTATCACTCCTGCAATAGCTGGATTTCAGTGATACTACACTACCTTCTCCAGTTATGGCCCTTTCTGAAATAACTGTGGCACACATAAATTCTATATCTCCAGTTGTAGTAAGAATGATAGGTCCACATTTGTAATATAAAAGCAACTGATGGCTTCCTTATTGGCGTTCTTTGAGGGTAAATACTATGGGGGCAACCTTGCCATCAGTAATACAGAAATAGCTTTGTTTGATGCCAAGGGATTTTGCACAAATAGGTGAAGTGACTTCTTTCTGTTGTACTGCTGCAACCCAAAAATACATAGAGAGTCATGGGAAAAGCAGAGAAGTGTTTTTAAATAGCCAAATACAATCTAGCTGATTTTCTAAAAGGAGAGAGGTCCAAGTATGGCAACTATTATACTTTATGATCTTTACTTCTTTGATGCCTTGCTTTATAAGTGCATTGAATGGTTAATTATAAGGACGGATAAGAACTGAATGGCTATGGGTTAGTGGACCATACAGGGATTAATAAGGTGCTGGGCATGGGTAAAAATGAGTTTGCTGTTGTCGTAAGCATTCATTCCACTGTCATAAATAGTAATGGTTTTCTCCTGTTGAGAGTAAGGAAACTGTCGTCTTTGTCAATGTTTTAAGTAGGATGTACAGTATTTAATTAAGATGGGTTAACCAAAACCACGCCCCCCCAAGTCTTTCACTGGAATAGCCCCTGAAAAAGAGATTGTAGCAGAACAGGGTTGAGGTAGAGGTGATGTAAGGATTGTCCTTATTCATAGAGTTAGCAAGAGCAAGAAGAAATAGTATAAGCAAAAAAAAGTGTGGTTAAATACTTCTTATAGATCTGGAAATTCTGGAAATGAAACTGATTGTGCATTGTCTTTGTGTATTGCCATGCCAAGAATCCTTCACACAGCTGTTGACCCTGGATAGACATGCCAACCTGATGTGTTTGAATGAGGCCTGTTTAAAGATTTTCTGCATCAGTATGATAGTTTTACATACTATGTGCACATAATACATACACACACACACAAAAACCATAAATTCACAGACTGCATGATCATTATTCGGTTCCTGAGTCAAGAAAAGAGTTCATTCCTGTGTTTGCTGAGATTTGACCCAAGTCTTCCTTCAACCAAATTGCGGGCATCTGTCTAAGACTTTTTTTATTCTAAGTAATTCAGAAGACTGAGAAACACAAACAATAATAGGGCATTTTAGGTTTACCACCACATCCTACAAATCAACCAAGATCACAATAAGACCCAAGAGCAAGCAGATACCTTGCCTCATGGTAAATAACAGTCACATTTTCTTTTTTGCAGGGAAAGAAGGGAATTGCAGACACAGTCACTTTCCATACCTTTCACCCAAAAAGGTGGATAAAGGATCTTCAGCACATTATTATTACATCTATTCCCTGGAGGTTGAGGAGGACAATTATCAGCATCACTGATAGAGAAATGATGGTGTACTGGGTGCTGAGTTCAAATCTAGCAGAGTGTAGTAGTTAGCTATGAGCGACAGCGGAGGTGCCTGTTTAATTTTCTCCTTTACACCCAGTCAATAATAGCAGAGACTCAGTTGAACGGTGGAAAACATAAACAGCTTTTACTCAGCAGAGGTGGTGATGAAAAGAACATAAACGGTAGTATCTTATCTGTGAACAACTATGCAAACAAACTTAGTCTTTCAGTTTCACAGTAAGTACTTGCACACAGCAAAATCTCCTGCTGCAGCCTAGCTCTTCCCTGGCTCAGCTTGCAGAGTATGGCAAACAAATACAGTCCCGGTTTGCTCTAGTATTTACAGTCTTTAACAAAGCACTCTCTCTGTCCTGGACAGTAAACATATAGAAATCAGTAAGGCTATGCTGGCACACTTTCTCTGTCCTGGAAAGCCAACATATAGCCAGCAGCTTCTCCCCTTTCAGGTATGCAAAAACAGTACCCTAGGAAGATTACCTGGAAGACAGTCCTTCTTGCTGTAATCCAATTCACAAGCTATTTGCATAAGAGCTTCAGGTAACACAGTTCAGCAGAACTTCAGTACAACTTCATGGCATAAGTCCAAGAGCATTAGTCCATGCGCAGCAGCATGCCAGCAAGGTTAATTCCTGAGCATTCAGGCAGCATGGCTACAAGATTACAAATCAAGAGCCTTCAGGCAACATGGCTACAAGATCAAGATCTAGAGCATTCAGGCAGTGTGGCTACAAGATTAAATCCAGAGCAAAGAAGCAAACTACTCGGCTCTATTTTATGCAGTGACAAATGCTGATTCATTCCATCATTACCATCACCTGTCAATAGTTCAGTAAGTTACTCTTAAAGCTGTGGTACCACATATCATGTATTATTTACAATACCAGGGTGTTCCCCATGACATCTCTATCAATCACCTCTCCTACCCTTCCTTCTGCTCTTTGATATTAGGTTGGGGGTCTCACCCCTATCTATTGAAGGGAGGATCTTTCCTTCCCATTACAAGAAGCATGAGAGGTTAGAAAATGGTAAAGGAACTATTCTGGAGATTTGTAACTGCTTGGAAACCTTCCTGAAGGGAGGCAGTGCTTTAGGGAGAAAAAGAATATACAGTAGTACCTCGCTTAAAGAACACAATGTGTTCCATGGGATTGCTATTTAAATGAAACACTATTGTAAGTGACCAATTGTAACTTCTGGTGGGGGGATTGTGAATCCCCGATTTAGTTATTAAGCAAGCTTTTGGTTGGTTCTAGTTGTTAAGCAAGGTGACCATTCAGAGAAAATTCTGCTCTTTAAGCGAGTTAGTCTCTAAGCGAGGCACTTTTTATGTGACGTTTTACTGTATATATTTTAAGGGAGCCAAGAAAGCCCATTGGGCAGAATAGAAGGCAGAGATAGATGTAGCAGCAGAAAATAACTGGACTAATGTTGAAAAAATGATCTGATTGTACATTGGTCACTCTGCTTTACGGGCAGCAGTATCCTGGTTACATATGTCAGCCACAGTGTTTGAAAGTCTTATTTGCTCAATTGGTTAGTGGCAGGGGACAACTTGGTTAATTTGGAAAATATCTGTCATTCGGGATTTTACTCCACTGGAGCAGGTTGATCTGGTGTTTATCCCAAAGATCTTCTTAGATGAAATAGGAATGATGATTTGGTCTCATTAATGTTTCTATGGGTTCTCTATGTAACAGCGGGTTCAGCATAGGGTTCCAGGAAGCCGAGATAACAGTAGTCAACTGGAATTCTGTTTGCCTTCATACATACCCTGTTTAGGCATTCATAAAGCATGTGAGGTCCAAACACATACAAGAGAGCACACTAGATCGACATCCTCCACTGTCACTATAGAGAAACAACAGCAACATGTGGCAGAAATGTCCTCTTACCATAAATTTAGTGGTGATGGGTCCTACACTCTAGGGCTATGGGATTCATATGTCGGATATGACAGGATATGGCTTACTCCTTATGAATTAACCTGAGCTATCCACCTAAGGACACGAAGCACTTGGGGACAGCTTTTGAAGTCCAGTCTTCACACTAACAGGATGAGCCTTAATGAGTAAGGCTGGGCAGTTGTTCAGAAGGTGCTCTTCACCATTTATTGACTAATGTTTTATATCTGTAAAACTGAACAGGTAACACAGCATATCAGTGAGTGTCACCTCTGCTGATTATGCCATCTAACTGAATTTATACATGTGGCTCTTGTTCAGCCAAACCTTATGTGTCTCATCTCTTTATTCTTATATCTGTCTCCAAAGAGACCCAACACTGTTTAATCGTCTGATCCCAATATTTACAATTTTATTTCCTTATTGTTCCTGGATAAGGAACATAATTTTATATCTGGAAGCAAGTATGTAAAAGGGTGAGTATAAAGCTTGGTAAACAGACTTGAAAATTGTTGTTGAGTTTCCATGTATTTATTGCTGTCTGTATTTATGTTTACTTGGTGCTTTCTGATTCCCTTCTCAGATGGCGGGTGTGGGCCATGAAAGAGAAAATCCATCTGCTGGGTTTCTTTTCCAAGGTTTTGGTAATTACAGCCTAATGAAAAGCTCACATCCCTGTTACCCAGAGGTTAATAGTTCCAGATTAATGCCACCTGAGAATTATAGCTGATAAGTCTTGCTCTCCCTTATCCTTAAGTAATATCTCAAATTATAAAATCACCAGATTCTCATACTCATTGAGATTAGCTATTCACAAACAGAAGAGACTGTTTGTTTTTACCCAAAATTGGTGTTCTTCTCTCTCTATTGCTAACTGGCCAACTTAACAAGTTTCTGTGCTATGAATACCTATATCCTTGTATATCAGAAAACAAACACAAAAACACTGCAGCACTTTAAAGACTAACTGCTATATTTTTAATGTGAGCTTTCATGGATCAAGTCCACTTCATCAGACATAGGAATGAGACTTCAAGGCATGAACTCATATATACCAGATACACATACCTGTCAAGTTTCGGGAAATCTCTGTCAAATAAGGGAAATTTCCTGGCCAAAACAGGAAACTGGACAGCTATGCTTATCCTATGCTGGCCTCCAGTCAAACTCCAGTCCAGTTGCAGTCTAACTAATACGGGATGACGGCGGGAACGAGTGTAAAATATGGGGTTTTTACAGAAATTTCCCGAAACTTGACAGGTATGCAGATACATGGAATGATTAATCAGAATGACAGATAAGCATTCAAATCAATACAGCTTCCTACAGCTGACAGTAGCAGATGATTTCTGGCTGTTATTCAGATTAGCTGTAAATGTCCCCTTGCAGAATCAGAGAAACAGGATCTGTTGACTGATCATGTTAGCAGTTGGTGTATGGAGTCCAGAGAGAGAATAGTACTTCTTTATTAAGCATATGACACTTAAAACTTGGTCTTTCTGTTTAAGGAGTGCCTTCACTCATATAAGTGAAAAGGTCACTAAATTATTTTTATTCTTAGTAGGAACTAGGAACTCCCCTTTCATTTCTGTGTGGTTTTATTTGTACACTTATTGTATAATAGCATTGTTATTTTAACTTTTATTGGTTTTGTTGTATTAATTTTATTGGTTTGTGACTGCAGTAAACTATCCTGCTTCTATACCTCCTCCTCCTTCTCATTGTTTTATGTCATCTCACTATCTTTCCCCTCCCGTTTCTTTTATTACTCATTCCCCTCTTTTCTTCCAACTCTGGTGGAGAAGAAATAATCTGTGACAGAGTGCATGGGATTGTTTTGTTTTGTTTTAACTATCATTGCAAAATACTTGAAAACAGCTAGGAAGTGTATGATATGGGATGGAGAGAGCTTTAGGAGACAGAGCAAAAATTATTCATTCTTCAAGTATTATCATATTCTTTTCAAACTATTTCATTTACTTTATCTCTCTTCATTATATTTCTGGTATGATTAACAAATCAATCACTTCTTTTTCAAACTTGAATTTCTGGTTTCTGACTGTTTTTGTTTTTGCTCTTACTCCTCTGAGTTGCACAGGTGCAAATTCAAAGTTAGATTATTGAGAGTGATTTGAAACAGAAAAGAAATGATTAAATGCGAATACAAAGTATCAGTAACAATGTCTAAGATCACAAGTTGGATGTGCACCATAATCTCTTTTGTCTTGGTGAGTTTAACAAGAAAATGCAACAGTGCTTCTCTTTGTGGCAAGAAAATCTATACATTTGTAATACCAGTTTTTGGGGTTTTTTGCAACTGTGCAAAATATTGAATAACTGCTGTCTTCTTTCTCTATGAATGTTTAAAAAGAAGCACTAAATAGGTTGCGTGTATCTTTGTCAAAGATCGAAGGCAAAAGGAGAAGGGGATGGCAGAGGATGAAATGGCTAGATGGCATCTTTGGTACAGTGAGCGTAGATCTGGGCAGACTACGGAGGAAAGCAGATGACAGGAGCCTGGCGTGTGGTGGTCCATGGGATTGCAAAGCGTCAGACTCAACTGTGCGATTGAACAACAACATCTTTGTATACAATCAGACTATATTTTTCTGCTTACCATGTGCATGAGAAGAACAAATGTGTTTAGCTTTAGAAAGATGAAAATCTATAGACATTTTGCATGAATAGTGCAAACCAACGGGGGAAATGTACTTGGCATTGTAATGCCATGATGAGAGAGAAATCCCTTGAAATTTATTTTGTCTCACTTATACATGAGACACTGCTGAGATTTCTTCATACCCCAAATCTTCACCTAACTAATCAGTTTATAGACTTGTTATATGCACATATACAATATTTAACAGAGGTTCACTCAGCTTTCCCATAGTTTGCAACCTCTGTGCTGAAACACTAGAAAAGTTTTGTACAATGGGGAAGAGACAAAGTTTATGCAGTACAGTACTGCTAGGATTTGTTTTGTCCAAAAAACCTATAAAATGACAAACAGACACAGTGATTCTGTCGCCAGCATACTCCCTTTCTCCCACAGATTAGAAATGTTTCTAATTGCCATGGTCTTTACTGCTAGTATAGTATTGCTAGTTTGGCCACATTGGTACCAAATATCCTAATTTGCCCTTTGATTTTGTTGGAAAGCAGTATGCTTACCGCAGTGCTTGTACTGTACAACACTCCATATGTTTTACTCAGATATCAAGGTCTATCTTATACTCTATATGTGTCATTTGCTGTATATCATTATCCTCTTGTGAGGCATATCCTATTTGAAGGAAAATATTTTAATCATTTGCTGTTTGCATTCTAATATTTGATTTGGAATTAAAATTGAGAGAACACAGAAAGAACCTAGCAGATCTAAAGCTTGTCAAGAGATAATGAATTTATATAGCAAACACATGAGAACAAGGAATATGTCACTTTAACATGAAAGCCCTTCTCTGCATATGTCATGAGAAATTTGTCTAGGGCCTTGTTCTCAATAAGACAAAAAATATGCAAATGCCATGTTAACATAGCAGAAATCAAAGGATGATGTCCAGGAGGACAAGCTAGCTCATCTAATCTATCTACATAATATTTGACAGACCAATGGCAACAGTGAAGATAGTAATAAAACTTATTGATGAGTCTGTTCTCTATGAAAACTATAGAAATTCCAAGTATCAAAATTTGCTAGAAATTTCTTGTCCATATTTTAACTTGTATATAGCCATTGGATAACCTGAAGTGGGATAAAGCAGAATGCCATGGCTTGCAGCTGAAGGTAAGTTAACTTAAGAATGTTTATGAAAACAGTTTTTTTTCCCCTCTTTATCCGATATAATGTGCTAATCCTTAGAAGACCTCTAGATCAGTGGTACTCAACATGGGGCCCATGCTCCACAGGGGGACTTCAATTCCTTGAGGCCCAAGTTAGTACATTGCTGATCAGTGCTTTGGAGAATTGACTTTGGCTTCTGGGAATTGAAGTCCAAAAACCAAAGGTTGGGAAACACTGCTCTAGATGATCTGAGTAGAAAGCAATTGCTTTCTGAATCATTCTTATATGTTGTTATGTATGCATATACAATGTCTTTTTAAATGTATGAATGTAACCAGCCACAATCACAATGTATCTCAGCTGCTAAGGAACGCGAGCAAGCCGCCCATAGAGGGCAGCTGCGAGCGTTCAGTCTCACATGGTCCACATTCCCCAAATCACGAACAGCCGCAGGAGATTCCCCCGCATGACAAAGGACTACAGAAAACAACTACCAGAAGAGAGGCGTGACCTGGGCGAGGCCACGCCGGTAGCAGCCAATGAGCTACCGTGCAACCACATTCAAATGTATTATGTACTGTATATAATGAGATGTACCTCCGCCATTACCACATGTTCATACTGACCATCAATGAATAAACCTGTGTTAGTCCTTCCTGCGACTCCTTCTTTGTCTCCTGTGCAAGACACTAAATTGGCGACGAAGGTGGGATTGATGGCGAATCCCAAGGTCAAGCCGTACCAGTTCGATGTCAGCAAACCCGAGCAGTGGGAGCTCTACGAGTGCCAGTTTCGGCACACGATGGAGGCTGCCGGCGTCGACGACGCCGCGAAAATGCGCTCGCATTTCCTGTCCCAGGTGGGACCGGCCGCGATGCGGATCTTGATGACCCTCGTGGCCCCCCGGAAGGTGGACGAAGTGCCCATCAACCGCATCTTGGAGAAGCTTCGAGAGCACTTCCAACCGCCGGTCTCAATCTTCCCAGCCCGGGTCGCGTTCCACCGGCGAGACCAGCGCCCAGGCGAATCCGTGTCCGCCTACACGGCGGCCCTCCGGCTGGCAGCGGTGCACTGCCAATGGGACGACCTGGACCAGGCCCTCCGAGACCGCATGTTGTGCGGTTTGAGGGACGAGGAGCTGCAGAGGCGCCTGATGACCCGCGACAGCTGCCTCACGTTCAACGAAGTACTGCGGGAGGCCCAAGCAGCCGAGGAGGCCAGGAGCGGGGTCAGGCTGTTTAAGTCCCGAGGGGCCGCGGCCGAGAGGGCCAAGTCGCCAGTGCAAGCGGCCCGGCGGACACCAACAAAGACTGCCTGGCGGGCCCCCAAGCCGCCCGCCGGCTCACCAGCGATATCCGAGGAATCGTCTACGACGGCAGACCCCTGTTCCAGCGAGGACGACGACGTCCAGCGCATACGGAAGCGCGGGGAGAAGCGTGAGACCCGCGACAGGCAAGACCGCCGTTGCGACGGTTGTGGGGTGCCCCACGACCGCACGAGGTGCCCGTTTCGCAAGGCCGAGTGCCACAACTGCGGCCGGAAAGGGCACATCGCCAGAGTTTGCAGGCGCGGACGGACCGAGGACAGGAGCGGCCCAAGTCACCCCCGGGGACACCAGCAAAAGGCGACCGGCACGAGGAAGGTCTCAACCGGCTTCGACGAGGAAGGCGTCAACCGCGTGGGACTGGAGCACCGGCGTTTCTTCATTGAGGTACAGTTACAGGGGCTCCCAGTGAGGATGGAGATAGACTCGGGGTCATCCTATTCCATCCTATCCCAGAGAGAGTACATGCGCATTCCCCCAGAGGCGCGGCCCAAACTGCGGGCCCTAAGGTCAAACTTGCGGGACGTGCAGGGAAATGGGATCCCAGTGTTGGGGGTGGGAAAGTTCAAAGTAAAATTCAAGAACTATTCCGAGAGACTGCCCCTAGTCGTCCTCAAGGGGGGGATGCTGCCTTCTGGGAACACAGTGGTTTGCTCCCCTGGGAATCGAACTGTCCGGCATTAACGCCATCGAGACTGACCCAATGCGGGATGTGTGCAATGTGCACCCGGACGTTTTCAAAAAGGGGCTCGGAACCTACAGGGGCCCCCCAGTCTCCTTTGATCTAGACCCAGAGATCCGGCCCATCCGCCTCAAGCCAAGGAGAGTGCCATTCGCCCTAAAGGACAAGATCGAGGCGGAACTGGACAAACTGGTGGGGCAGGGGATTTTGGTTCCAGTTGATTCGGCGGAATGGGAAACGCCGATTGTTACGGCCCTTAAATCAAACGGGGAGGTCAGGATTTGTGCGGATTATAAATGTACGATTAATAAGGCCATTCGGCCAAATGCATACCCGGTGCCTGTGGTCAGCCACCTACTGGCCACGTTACATGGGGGGAGGTGTTTCGCCAAGCTAGACTTAGCGCAGGCATATCAGCAGCTCTCGGTAACCCCAACTGCTGCCGCCGCACAGACGATTGTAACCCAAAAGGGAGCCTTTAAAGTGACGCGCCTCCAGTTTGGCGTGAATTCGGCCCCCGGGATTTTCCAAGCCCTCGTGGAACGCCTATTAAAGGGACTCCCAGGTGTTCTCCCCTACTTCGACGATGTCCTGATAACAGCGGGGAGCGAGGCAGAGCTAGCCAGGAGGTTAGATGGGGTCCTCTCAGTTTTCGAAAAAGCGGGGCTTTGCCTCCGAAAAGACAAATGCATATTTTTCGCAAGAGAGGTCGAATTCCTCGGGTTTAAGGTAACCCCAGAGGGAATTCGCCCCTCAGAGTCCAAGGTCGCGGCCGTAAAGAATGCCCCCCGCCCCACCGCAAAGCCAGAGTTGCAGTCTTTCCTAGGGCTCCTCAATTTTTATCACTCATTTCTGCCAAGGAAGGCATCGGTCGCGGAGCCACTGCACGCCCTACTAAAAAAGGACGCGGCTTGGCGGTGGGGGGACAGGCAGGAGAAAGCATTTAAAGAGCTAAAGTCACTCCTTTCCTCGAATGCTGTCCTGACCCACTTCAATCCGAGAAAACCAGTGGTTCTAGTATGTGATGCGTCCCCGGTGGGGGTGGGGGCGGTCCTGTGCCACGTGCTAGAGAGCGGGCGGGAGGCCCCGGTGGCGTACTATTCAAGGTCCCTTTCAAAGGCTGAGCGCAATTACGCGCAAACGGATAGGGAGGCCCTAGCCATAATTGCGGGAACGAAAAAGTTCCATGACTTTTTGTATGGCCGCGAGTTTACGGTGGTAACTGATCACAAGCCGTTGCTGGGGATCTTCACTACCGGCAAACCGACCCCCCAAATTTTATCCCCCAGGATGCTGCGTTGGGCTATATTCCTCAACGCTTACCAGTATGAGCTGATTTACCGCCCAGGGAAGGAGATCTCCCATGCAGACGCACTATCCCGATCCCCTCTCCCTAGCCTAGGAGACCCCACATGCGAGGTGGAGCAGGACCACCAAGTCCTGCTGATCGAGGCCCTCGACTCACCCCCCATTGCTCCGGCCGACCTCGCCAAGGCGACGGCGGCCGACAAGACCCTAGCCCAAGTCAGCTCCTGGGTTAGAAAAGGGTGGCCCACTACTTCCCCGGGTGAGGAATTCCAGCCGTTTTGCAGACGCAGAGTGGAGCTCTCCCTGGAAAGGGGTTGCTTACTCTGGGGACAGCGGGTAGTCATTCCCGAAAAGTTGAGGGCCAGGGTGCTAAAGCTACTGCACACCAGTCACCCGGGAATCGTGGGCTCCAAGGCCCTAGCCAGGAGTTTCGTTTGGTGGCCCAAGATAGACGCAGATGTAGAACGGTTAGTGGGCACGTGTGAGAGCTGCCAGAGCTCTCGGCCCGAGGAATCCAAGCTACCCCACAGGGAATGGGACACGGCCCGTGGGCCATGGTCCAGGATTCATGTCGACTTCGCTGGCCCGTTCCGCGGGGCCACGTTCCTACTGGTAGTCGACTCCTACTCCAAATGGTTGGAGGTAATCCCTATGAGCAGCACCTCCTCCGCGGCAACCATTAGGCAGTTGCGCAAGCTTTTTGCCTGCTTCGGCCTGCCAGACGTTCTCGTGAGCGATAACGCGAGTACCTTCACGTCTGCAGGGTTCAAGACGTTCATGGAAAGAAATGCAATTAGGCACATCACAGCTGCCCTGTTCCACCCCGCCACAAACGGTCAGGTAGAGCGCCAAGTGCGCACTACGAAAGACGCACTGCGGCGCATGGGTCCCGGTGAGTTGAACCTGCATCTGTGCCAGTTCCTCATCTGCTACAGGACAACCCCCTTAGCCTCAGGTTTTTCCCCAGCCGAACTCCTCATGAGGAGGCGTCCGGTAACACTTTTTGACCGGATGGATCCGTCCAGGGTGGAGGATGAAGGGAAGAATATAAGCATAGGGGGAGGGAGCTCCAAAAGTTTTGCGATAGCAACGCTTACCAGTACGAGCTGATTTACCGCCCAGGGAAGGAGATCTCCCATGCAGACGCACTATCCCGATCCCCTCTCCCTAGCCTAGGAGACCCCACATGCGAGGTGGAGCAGGACCACCAAGTCCTGCTGATCGAGGCCCTCGACTCACCCCCCATTGTTCCGGCCGACCTCGCCAAGGTGACGGCGGCCGACAAGACCCTAGCCCAAGTCAGCTCCTGGGTTAGAAAAGGGTGGCCCACTACTTCCCCGGGTGAGGAATTCCAGCCGTTTTGCAGACGCAGAGTGGAGCTCTCCCTGGAAAGGGGTTGCTTACTCTGGGGACAGCGGGTAGTCATTCCCGAAAAGTTGAGGGCCAGGGTGCTAAAGCTACTGCACACCAGTCACCCGGGAATCATGCGCTCCAAGGCCCTAGCCAGGAGTTTCGTTTGGTGGCCCAAGATAGACGCAGATATAGAACGGTTAGTGGGCACGTGCGAGAGCTGCCAGAGCTCTCGGCCCGAGGAATCCAAGCTACCCCACAGGGAATGGGACACGGCCCGTGGGCCATGGTCCAGGATTCATGTCGACTTTGCTGGCCCGTTCCGCGGGGCCACATTCCTACTGGTAGTCGACTCCTACTCCAAATGGTTGGAGGTAATCCCTATGAGCAGCACCTCCTCCGCGGCAACCATTAGGCAGTTGCGCAAGCTTTTTGCCTGCTTCGGCCTGCCAGACATTCTCGTGAGCGATAACGCGAGTACCTTCACGTCTGCAGGGTTCAAGACGTTCATGGAAAGAAACGCAATTAGGCACATCACAGCTGCCCTGTTCCACCCCGCCACAAACGGTCAGGTAGAGCGCCAAGTGCGCACTACGAAAGACGCACTGCGGCGCATGGGTCCCGGTGAGTTGAACCTGCATCTGTGCCAGTTCCTCATCTGCTACAGGACAACCCCCTTAGCCTCAGGTTTTTCCCCAGCCGAACTCCTCATGAGGAGGTGTCCGGTAACACTTTTTGACCGGATGGATCCGTCCAGGGTGGAGGATGAAGGGAAGAATATAAGCATAGGGGGAGGGAGCTCCAAAAGTTTTGCGATAGGGGACCCGGTTCACTGCAGAAACTACGCGGCCTCGGGACCAGCGTGGGTACCGGGCACAATTGTGGAGCAAACGGGGCCGGTATCCTACAGGGTCGAAACCAATTCAGGCCTACTTTGGAGAAGGCACGCCGACCAACTCAGAAGGCGAGTCACAGGGGAGGGGGCATCAGCGTTAGGGTCCTCCCCCACCCGCATTACCCAAGGGGGAGACACGGCGGAACCCACGGATACAAATGCGTATCCTGGGTTCCCATCCACAGAGGAGGATACTTTGAAAGAGAGGGATCAGTTTAGTAATGATTTTGATTTTCCGTACCAGGGGGAGTTAGCGGAGTGGTCCCCCACCCGTCCTAGCGAGAAGAGGGGTTTCAGTTCAGCCCCTGGTACCTCCAGCCCCCCCCGGTTCCTGTATCCTAGAGTACACCATAGCGCCGGCCCCTAAAAGACAAGCAGCCGGCGGGAGCTCGCCTGCCCCCGCCGCAATCTCCCGAACTCCCGAACAGACAGCAGGAGGTGGCGGGACCGCGAGGGCATCCTCGTCGGTCCCGAGGTTCGTGCTGGGGGGGTCCCCGGGCTCCTCAGGAAATAGACAGGGGTTCACTTCCCAGCTGTTCATTCCATTCCCGTCCCCCAAGACAAGGGCATCGCAAGCTCCCCACGGAACCACTAACGAGTCTCCATTTTCCGTTGCAGGACGAGACTCCACAGAGCCAGGAGTCACAGGCTCCCCTGTATTAGGTCAGGCGGCCGCACGCCCCAGGCGCACGTGCGGCAAGCCACAATGGTTGAGGGACTTCGTCCCATCCTAGGGGGGAGGGATGTTATGTATGCATATACAATGTCTTTTTAAATGTATGAATGTAACCAGCCACAATCACAATGTATCTCAGCTGCTAAGGAACGCGAGCAAGCCGCCCATAGAGGGCAGCTGCGAGCGTTCAGTCTCACATGGTCCACATTCCCCAGATCACGAACAGCCGCGGGATTCCCCCGCATGACAAATCCCCCGCGAGATTCCCCCGCATGACAAAGGACTACAGAAAACAACTACCAGAAGAGAGGCGTGACCTGGGCGAGGCCACGCCGGTAGCAGCCAATGAGCTACCGTGCAACCACATTCAAATGTATTATGTACTGTATATAATGAGATGTACCTCCGCCATTACCACATGTTCATACTGACCATCAATGAATAAACCTGTGTTAGTCCTTCCTGCGACTCCTTCTTTGTCTCCTGTGCAAGACACTAAATATGTTCAATTATTATTTCATACACACGCACTAAAGACAATACTTGCATTAAAAAGCAACATAGGCTCAAGCTGTCCCACATTAAGAATCTCATCTTAAATACCCAATCACATTTTGTTCCTAGCCTGTATTAAATGGCTGGGTGGTTACAACGTTAACCCATTTGCTAGCACAAAAGCAGTAATAGAGCAGAAGACCTTAATTTATTTTAAGGAACTTGCGAAATATGGAGATGAAAGTTGGCATACGTTTCTGAGATAACTCCTTGTATGTGGGCATGCAGCTGATACATGTTAGAGACAATCTTGAGAATGTTTCTTCTTTAAAATAAAAATGATGCTGCCTGGTGTTAATTCAGTGTACAGGTGCATCTTTCAATGACCAGAATGCTTCCTATGATGCTTCACATTTCAGCTAACAATCTAACATCGATTAAGTTGGTGACATAAGGTTTGGACTGTGGCAGTTTTCTGCATGTGAAGAACAGGGCTATAAAAAGATGTGTGTCTCATCATTGCCAGGCAGGGCAGAGAATAGCAAGTTACCCTTTGGTGCAGTTGACTCAGTGGATTGCAGAAGTCAAGCAAAACAATATTTGCTGCCTTATTTGATGAAAGTTTTAAGAGTCTAATACACTGAGAAAAACAATCAAATAGTATTTTTGCCTGCTAGGTGAGTACTTTGTACCAAGGAGAAAGACACTGGCTTCACATAGTTTAACCCTGAGGAATTTGTTCAAATTGTAAAACCTTGACAGGGAAAAGCAGCATTCCTTTTATGCTGAAGGCAAGCAAGTGTCTGGTTCATGAAAGTCTTTTATTTAGCTATCTAAAGTCATCATTCAACCATGTGACTAATGTAGAATTATTGCGCCAAATGGATAAAGAACAAGAACTCTTTAATACCATTAAGCAAAAAAAAAAAAAAAGTTCCAACATAAAATATAGAATACTTCAACTTATTCTGCAAGGAAAGAACCCTGGGAAGAGAGGCCCTGGATGTAGATGGACTTCATGACTGAAGAACCTGAGAGACTGGTGTGGCATGTCCTCGGAAGAACTGTTCCGAGTAGTTAAGAACAGGAAGACTATCACCATGATGATAGCCAATATCTGAAATGGATACGGCACCTGAAGAAGAAGAAAGTCATCATTTCAACAACAGGAAGGAGTATTATTTCCAGCCTTAATGCAGATGGTGTTACATAATTGAGCAGAAACAAACACATATACACACCCTATATGTGTTAGATATTTTGTTCCCTTTATATATTTTTGTACTCTGCATCATGTGCTGTTGCCATAGATAATGCGTTAGGTTGCAATGTTGTGGGAAAAGAGAAAATAAATCCCTAGTTGTGTTTTATTTTTATTGATA
Source organism: Bradypodion ventrale (assembly GCA_035047345.1). Taxonomy (NCBI): domain Eukaryota; kingdom Metazoa; phylum Chordata; class Lepidosauria; order Squamata; family Chamaeleonidae; genus Bradypodion; species Bradypodion ventrale. The sequence continues at coordinate 42,646,828 of JAWDJE010000001.1, forward strand.
TTTATCCCATTTTCTCCCAAAGTGCAGTGCCCAAAGTGGCTCACATAATGAATTAACTTAATTAAAACCCCTTAAACTTGCCGGTCAATTTCAATCAGATTGGAAAGGAAAGGTGAAACTGAAAAACATTTGGCAAAGTACACCTTGCCTAAAGTTATCAGCTAGATTGACCAAAATTTCTGTTCTAGATATATTAAAACGTGGGCATCCCCACACATTAAAATGAAACATGAAATAAACATTAGGCTTTGACTCATAAGCTCTCTGTCAAGTGTATAGCAAGGCTTCTAACCACAGAGTTCAGCTGAAGGTAACTATCTGTCAAATGTAATCTGTGGAAGTGAATATGCTTAAGCTGGTGCTATGAATCAACCAAAATTGCTTTGGTCTTATTGACATTCAATTGCAAGAAGTTGCCGCTCATCCAGCTAGTAGACAATCTGACAACACCAAGAGTGCTTCAGTGACAGAAAGCTTTAAATATAGATGCAACTATCATCACAATGCACATACAACTAAACTTTATGATCCTTCATAGCATCATCGGAAATTGGTTGGTCAGTCACCCAGTGGGCACTGAGGCCATAAGACTTTGCTATCATGCTTGGCCTTCTACAAACTCCTAGCATTAACAAATCATCACAACTCATCATGAAGGAATAAAAATATGACTGACAGATAAAAGCCACCTGAAGTCACCATGCTCCTACCTGATATTTTCCTCTTCTTCTTTGCTTTTACTTTGTACATGGCTTTATTTATTTATTTATTTATTTATTTTGATTTATAGGCTGCCTTTCTCGCCTCGGTGACCCAACGCGGCTCACATCAAATAAAACATCTTGTATGTTAAATACCCATTGCTAAAATAGTAAAATCATACCATTTGTTTTACAATTTGTAAGGTAAAGGTCACCCTTGCTCGAAATCCAGTCATATCCAACTCTAGGGTTCATTGCTCATCTCTGTTTACAGCCAAAGAGCCAGCGCTGTCTGCGTCTGCAGACATTTCCGTGGTCATGTGGCAGGCATGACTAGCATGGAATGCTGTTTACCTTCCCACTGAAGTGGTACCTATTTATCTACTTGCAATTTCTTGCTTTTGAACTGCTAGGATGGCAGGAGCGCACATTTTACAGGGGTGCCCAAGCTTTTTGGGCCATGGTTTCAGGGTGCCCATACAGGTGCATTTACCACATCCTCCCCGCACACTCCACTCAGCGGGGGGGGGGGTGTGTGTGTGTGTGTAAAGGGAGTCTTCCGTGACCTGGGAGGCTCTGAAGACGCCGATGCCACCATGCTGCCATGCCCTCCCCACCCCCTCCACTCAGCAGGGTGGATAAAACATGCCACTGCCATGTTTACTGTGCCCTCCCACCTCCTCCAGGATGGAGGGTGTGTGGCTTGGACTGATTACGGATGGGTGTTTGTTGTGATGTAGGGATTTTGTATTCTTATGTGATGTGGTTTTGTATTTTTATGTATTTATTGGTTATTTGATTCTGGGTTGATTATTGTATGACTGATTGTATTGATTTATATATTTACTTGTATTACTGTATTTATTGTGACTGTTTAAACTGCTTTGAGTCTCCCGTTGGGTAGAGTAAAGCGGTATAGAAATTAAACTTGAAATGAAATGAAATTTCACTTCTTCTGGGAGCAACGAGGGTAGCATGGGCCAGATGAATTTGCATCAGGGAACAAATCCAGCCCCCAGGCCATAGTTTGGGCACCCCTGCTTCAGACCTTCAAACTAAATGTGCAAAAGTTTGGTTGCCTTCTTGGAGGGGGCGGGAGGGGGGGGAAGAAGGATATGTATGTGCTCATCCTCTGCCTATTATATTTCCCTCTCCCAGGTTATCATGCCTGAATAGGTGTAGTGAAGGAACTTGTCTTCACTGCATAAAAAGTGTTTATCATTTGATTATAATTACTGGAGATGGGACTGAAATAGAAATGGTGTTGTAGAAGCAAAGATGCACAGACAGTTTTCAACATCTCCATCAACCAAACCTAATTCTTTCTCTTTAAAATGAAAAAAATCTTCTCAAAACTACAACATCTCAGGACTAGTTGCCATTCCTTGTGTAAAGGTAAAGGTAAAGGTTTCCCTTGCTCGAAAGCCAGTCGTATCCGACTCTAGGGTGCAGTGCTCATCTCTGTTTCTAAGCCGAAGAGCCAGCGCTGTCTGCTTCTGCAGACATTTCCGTGGTCATGTGGCAGGCATGACTAGACACCGGAGCGCACGGAACGCTGTTACCTTCCCACCGAAGTGGTGTCCCTATTTATCTACTTGCAATTTCTTGCTTTCGAACTGCTAGGTTGGCAGGAGCTAGGATGAAGACGGGAGCTCATTTCCGTCCTGCAGTACTCGGGAATCGAGCTGCTGACCTTCCGCTTCCCAGTCAGCGTCTTAGCGACTTGTGCTCAATACCAAATCACATTTTGTTCTAACATGCCTTCTTATTGTCCGGTTGTGCAACTATGTTAATCCTGCTTTTAGCTAAAAGAAAAGGTGTCCAGTGTTTCATTGGCCTGCCTACCTCATCATTTGCATCTTCAATATCACCTGGGCATGCCAATAATTGGCCACTATTTTTCTGGGAACATCTAGATGCTGAAGCCATTCTGAGCTGCTAAAAAGACCTGCAAAAGTAGCGAGGAAAGTGTGTGTGGGGGGGGGGGGTGAATAAAGATGTGTCTCCTAACCTTTCCCTCTAAGGATTTGCCCATAGCTCTGAAAAAGCAATGGCACAGACAGAAGAGAGAAAAAGAAACCTCATCAGGGGATCAGAGTGACAGAACTGTCATAAAACAGAGGATCCAGGGAGGATAAAGGAGGATTGGTAAAGAAGAGTGAGGGGGAAAGGCAGGAGGAAAGGGTCGGAAGGAGCAACTTATCTCTTTGCCTTTCTTTCTTTTGCCTCAGGCCCATATCGGCTTTTCCCTTTTTTGACTTAACTGGGATGAATTTTAATTGCAGCCTCTCACTGCATTTCATAGGCTGTATATTTTGCACTCGGGTGGAGTGGATTTCCCATTCATCACAGGATTGCAAGCAAAAAAAAAAAAAAATCCCTCGGGCATTTTAGCTTTTTCTTTCAAAGTTAGCTTTGCTGTTTTTTTTTAAAAAAATCAATAACTTTGGGACCATTTTGGCTGTCTGTTACATACTCTCACATGTGTTTCAAATCTTGTGCCTATACGATTGCTTGATCCTATCTGTCCTCTATAGCCACATACAAATTTGGATTGATAAATATGCTGCATGCAAGTATATTCAGATCACACTTCCCAATGGAGCTCAGAGTTTGTCTCAGAAACTGTTTAAAGGGTGCAGCTCCATACTGGTGTTTGGAAATATGCCCTTTTAAAAACTCTCAGTATGTCAACCATTCACTAGAAAATCCCTTCCTTCTTCAAATCCTCTCTTTATCCAACCAGTGATCAAAGTCCTCGACTATTTCTTTGGCTAAATAGCAACATTCAAAACATCTCAGCTACTTTGTATTTTCCCCCAACATGTACAGAAACTCTGTCTGTTGAAACAGTCAAAATGTTTATATGAATATTTCAGACTTGACTTTAAAAAGTCTCCTGCAAATTCAGTATCATCTTTCACCAATATTACTACCTTTCCTCCAGCTTTATATTAGTTCTCTCCCTTCACTAAAACTCTTTCTCTATCTTGGCATTTTAAATCCCCTTTCATTTTCTTGGTTGTCTCTCTTATTCCAATAATATCTTTCTTATCCTTGAAAACATGTCACTCCAATTCAGCAGTCTTATTACATATGCTCCTAGCATTTGTCTAAAAGATATTTTAGCTTTTCTCTTTGCCCTCCTTTACTTTTCTCTCTCACTATCTCCGACAATGTTAATCCCTTCTCAACGGGAAATGGTTTTCGTTCAATCCAAGTCTTTGCTTTTGTGCACTATGCCACTGGTTCAACCTGAATCCCTCAAAGAACCATGTAAATTAAAAGAAAGGAAGAAACCAATGATGGGAGTCTGGTAAGCACCTGAAGCAATTAACTTATGTTGAAGAACCAGCTCTATATTAATACAAATTTAACTGCACAGAGTGAAATCAGAGAGAAATCAGACTGTGGTCTCACTCTATAGGTGCCTCAGCTATTCCCGATAATCTAAAGGGGTTCTTTATGAGTATCTGTCAAATGCTTAATGCCCACCTGTATCATGCAGGGAATATCTCAAATGTTACAAATCAAATGCATCATTAATTGCTTGCATGAGAACAATTTTAACACTCAGAGAAGATAATCAAATATCCAGTCCTATTGCTTCACTGTAGTTGATTGCTACTACTAAAAACTGAAGTTCCAGACTTAACCCATCCATGAGCTAGTTTTGTAAGAAAGAAAGAAAGACATAACTGCACAATGATTCTTTTAGTCTTTTCAACCAGATGCAAGACTATAAAAGACTAGAATGGAGATAAGTTATACACAGGAAGAAATATATGATATATACCATATTTTTGGACCATAAGATGCACCTGACCATAAGACACACCCAGTTTTCAGAGCAGGAAAAAAAATTAATACTGTATTTTGCCCCAGCAACCAGTGGTGGCGCTGCAGGGGAAATGGGCAGGCCAGGCCAATTGCACTGAGGAAGGAAGTGATACTCTAGCCTAGCCTCTTGCTCTCCTTTCAACCAGGAAGCATGTTTTCCCCCTCCATTTTGTCCACATGGAGTAGAGACAAAGGCATCAACGTAAGTAAAACCCTTTCTTTTCAAGCACAGGTTTGGTTTCCCACTTAAATGCACTGGGAACATACAAACAGAAAACTTTTGAATACAAGAAATTTATTTCCAATGCATTTAAATGGGAGATTGCGATTTTCGCCCTCTAGTGGCCACTTGTTTTTCATATGTTTTTCCCCCCTGCCCCGAACAGCTGAGAGGCAGCAGTAGTAGTCTTCGGCCAGCTGCGGCTCTTGTAAAATATCCTTTTACAACAGCCACAGCTGGCCGAAGACCAGCATTTGGACTATAAGTCACACCCTCATTTTCTCCCCACTTTTGGGGGAGAAAAGTGTGTCTTATGGTCCAAAAAATATGGTATGTTTGTGGAGTGACAACTGTTGAAACATGGTTAATATTATTACATTCAAAGCAACTTTTAGCTAAATTCATATAGAATTCTGTGAAGAAGCAAATTGTGAAGATGCCGGTTGGTGGGCCATCACAGTCCCCCACCCCCCAGACCCTGAGTATCTGGGAGCCCTGGCGTTTGAGCCAGCAGACAAGCAAATGAAAAAGTGGCCCCATGCCCAATATACCAGTTCTCAGATGACTCTCTATCCCTGGGGATTACTTCAGAAACCCTGGGAAGGATAGGTGACCCCTAGAGGGTATAAAACCATTGGCTGACACCAGCAGATAGGAGATGTAAAGATGGTATTGCCAAGAGGTATCTCAGACCCCCATCCAGAGAGGACTCACAAGGAGAAAGGCTGCCAAACTAAGAACATAAAAGAGGCTATTTCTATGTCAAAAGGGGGAAAGGAGAGGGAATCAGAGAATGGGACTTGGGGAGATGTCTCAGAGGAATTCTCTGGGGGCTGTTGAGAAAGATCTTGAACCTACCAGGAAATGGGGTTATATTTATACAGACAAAACAACAAGGAGTCGTGATCCAACAATGGGTTCCAAAAGGAGGGGGGGAGAAACATGAGAATCCTCAATGCATCACCAAACCTTATTGGAGAGAGATTTTAAAAAGCCAAAGGAACCTCTGGCCAAATAACTCCAACACCAGTAGAGAAAACAACAAAGGGATTGCTAACACTGGAAAGAGAGGTAAGAGAAGAAGGCAAGAGGACCACCGAGCTGGTGATGAGAACCAAAGGGCAAGAGACAGCTATTTTGGGCACTTTACACATGACTGCAGTGGCTCAAGTGGTTAAGACACTGATTGGGAGGCGGAAGGTCAGCAGTTCAAAAGCCGAGTACTGCATGATGGAATGAACATCTGTCTCGCTCCCAGCTCTTGCCAACCTAGCAGTTAGAAAGCAAGAAATTGGAAGTAAATAAATAGGTACCACTTCAGTGGGAAAGTAAGGAGAGTTCCGTACACTTCAGTGTCCAGGCATGCCTGTCACATGTTGACGGAAATGCTGGCTCTTGGGCTATAAACAGAGATGAGCACTGAACCCTAGAGTCGGATACAACTGGCTTTCAAGCAAGAATGACCTTTACCTTACTACAGGGTCCAAGCATTGTTTAAATCCTGTATTTGTCAACACTCTCTTTTTTCTAATTAATCATCTTCTGATGAAATATTGGAATTGACAGCATATAACAACAAGAAGACAGACATGGAAGAAACCTTATTTGTTCTGTGAATTCTCTCAAATCTGGATATTTTGCCATGACAAAACTTAACAAACATTCATCAACCCTACAAGAGATCTTTGGCTTTGATGTATGACCACTATGCCTAAATGGGTGTCCGGACGTTTGTTTGTTTGTTTAAATTGTATAAGCACAAACTTCCTGATTACTGAAACCAAGAATAGGATACTTTCTTAGAAGTCAGTTTTATTATTTGTTTATATAGGATAACTCCAACAAGGCAATAGTTATAACCTGATCCAATAATGAGTTTTTCATTAAATGCATAGAAACCAACCTGTGTGATCCATGCATTTTCTCCAAGAAAAAGAAATATACAAAGGGAAACAAACAAAGATAAACCTCATTGTCTTGCAGGAAAATTTCCCCCTCCCCACATTTTTATCAAGAATGATGTAAGGGGAAATCAAATCAGGATTCTTATTCGATATAAGACTATGAAGAAAACTTGCAATTACTTGTCATCTGTGTAGAGCTATTGCTAACCCTTGCCTTCTTCTTGCCTTCTGCTTGACAAGACAAAGATTACACTTGTCAATATGGAAAAATTGGACTAAGGAGCAACAGAGAAAACCTACAAATAAGACTGTCACAGTTTGAATTTTGTATAAATAAAGTAATATATGGTAATGGGTATAAGAAATGTAAACTTGGAAATGTGTGGTGGAATTCTAACATGAATGTATGAAGAGTAATGAACTACTTTTGCCTGCAGACTTTGAACAGAGTGAGCTGGAGGAGAACCACATGCTCATCTTGACAGGGAGTGTCTTAGAGGAAAGGAGAGCGGCTCAAAAGAAAGAGATGTGGCCTGATAGCTACCAAGCACTTAAGTAGCTCCTAGGAGTCCAGTCTGGCCAGGTTATCCTGCTATGGTAATAGAGTAGACCATACTGCTAGCAATCAATGCCAAGTGTCAGGTGGTGGTTAACTAAACCTGACAACCCTGAGGACTGATTGCCTTGGGTGGAAAAGTCCACAGGAGAGGTTGATGGTCCACAGGTGGATTAAATCCCGCTTGAATCCATCTTGATGGAGGATGGCCTGAGGCTGATGAGGACTTTACGTGCCAAAAGGTCTCAGGGCCAGAAGTGATTCATGGAACTTGATCAGTGTTACGGGTGTCATGCTGTGATGTGGAAGGCAAATGGAAGACCACTGCATTATATTGTTCCCAGGACAATCTTCATGGCTGATTGCTGTGATGATAGCCAATTTTTGGAATAGGATACAGCACTTGAAGAAGAATAAGGATGGTTTTGCAGTTTTCTTGCAATCCCATGTTTCCAATCAAAATGCATTTACCACTGGTTTTAAAACTCAATACCAGAAAGTGACTCATAGAACTAGATCAGCAGTACGGGTGATATGCTGTGATGCAGAAGGCAGATAAAAGGCCACTGCATTATACAGTGGAACCTTGACATACGAATGGTTCTACTTAAGAAAAACTCGCAATACGAATGGAAATTTTGGGAAAAAATAAGGTTCGAGATATGAATTTGTAATGTTATTTTTTTTTTTTGAGATATGAAAAAACCTTTGCGTCTTCTGATGCTTCCCACAGTGGCAGGAGGGTGTTCAGAGCATTTCCCCTCCATTTTTGGAATTTTCATTGCGTTTTGACACTGACAGAAGCTCTCGCCACAACCAGGAAGTGCCGGAAATTCCCCAGTCCCCTCAACAGCTGATCAGCTAATCCTGGAAGACTAGTCCGGCAATTTTCACAGCTGGCCACTAGAGGGAGATGTCGGAAATGTGCCCAATATGAATTGAAAACAGGAAAAGCGTTTTAAAAAATTTTCTGTTCAAAAGTCTTTATAAAATGCACTTTAAAGGCATAAATACTGCATGGTACAGTATCTATGCCTTTAAAGTGTACTTTATAAAGACATTTGAACAGGAAAAAAAGATTCGTTTATTTTTTACATTTTCAAACCTCCAGAACAAATTATTTGGTTTTCAATGCATTCCTATGGGAAACTGCACATTGAGATAATGGATTTTTCGAGATATGAATAACCTCATGGAATGAATTGATTTTGTATCTCATGGTTTTATTGTATTCTGAGGATGGTCTTCATTGCTGATCACCATGACGATCACCTATATTCAGATTCAGATATGGCCAAAGAAGAAGAAGTACTTGGCTGTCCTTTTGCCTGCTGATTTCAAAGAGATCAAACTGGAGGAGAACTGTGTGCTCAGCCAGAGAGGAAGGGGAATAGCCTAGAGAAAGAAAGAGAGGCTCAAGGGAAAGGGACATAGCCTGACAACTGCAAAGAGCTTTAAGTAGCACCTGGGAATACAAAGAAAAGGGTTTAAGATTTAAACAGAAATGTTTCTATACAGAGACTTTTTCTATGCTAATATATGCTAGCCTGCCACAATAAAACCAGGAAAACTTGAAAGCCTCATTATCACCTTCATTCTCTTGCCCAACTAAGAAAGTTCTGTTAATTATCCAGACATTCAGATGATGTTCCATTCTTGAAAAAAGTTCCAAAACTGTGTTCTTCCTCCATAACATCACTGAGGAAGTACAGTAAAACCTCGCTTAGAGACTAACTCACTTAAAGAGCAGAATTTTCTCTGAATGGTCACCTCACTTAACAATTAAAACTATCCAAAAACTCACTTAACAACTAAATCGGGGTTCGCAATCCCCCCCCACCAGAAGCCACAATTAGTCACTTACAATGGTGTTTCACTTAAAGAGCAAACTCACTTAAAGAGCAATCCCATGGGATGCATTATGCTCTTTAAGCGAGGTACCACTGTATGTGTTAACAACATAATTACAAAAGCAAATTTAAAACCAACCAAGCAATATAAAGCATGCCAATTCCAAATCTCATGAGTATTTGTTTCACAAATGTCAACAATATGTAGACGGACCAGACTGAGGAAGTCAATTGTACCCACAAAAGCTCACACTGGAATAAATGTGTTGGTCTTAAAGGTCTTGCTTCATTGTGTTCTCTTGTTTTGCTTTTTTTGCAAACATAAACGAGTGTTTCAGTATTTTTACAAGTGGTGCAGAATTTTAGCAGATGCAGCTTTTATTATTCCTGCAAAACTGCACTTGCTGAAATTCCCTTCTAAAACAAGCATGGACCATACCAAATTGTTAACAATAACCCATAGTCAAGAAAGCCTCATCACTGCATTTGAAGACCAATCATGGACAATTACTTCCTTCATGACAGTAGTTTCTCCTTAATTACAAAAGAAACTGGATTCTAACTCTAAGGATTTTTATTGTAATATCAAAAGAGGCAAGTTAAGGCTTTATCATGCTGTCTTTTAAAACTAGGAAAAAAAACATCAGAAAGATTTATCAAAACTAATTTTAACATGGAGCCCTGTACTTTGTTTGATGAAATTGTCTAATAATGTCTCTATTCTCCTCACCCATATCCTTCCACCTATTTAAATCCAGTTTTGATTTGGGATTCTGCCCCTTCACCCATGTAATCACGTAAATTAGCAGTGAAATGTAGATGTCAAATGAGGCATTGCTATTGAAGAAAATTCTTGTTCTTTATCCCCGAAAAAATAAGAAATTACCTTAAAAAATAAGAGAGATTAGCAATGAGAAATACACACAGATTAACCTTTAGGGCACTGCTGAAGTGGAACTACTTCTAGTCAGAGGCTTTTGGGCATATCCAAGTTATTCTTCACATCTCAAATGTACAGAAGCTGTGTACCAAATCTGCACAAAGTACATGACTTCAAGTTTAGGCCCTTTTTGATACATTGTGTAGTGTAGGCAAGGAAAACCTCTGAAAATGTTGTAACATTGGAAATGGGTGAGGACTGTCTATTTAGCACAGGAGTTCTCAGCCTTTTTAAGCCAGGGGCCGGGTCATGCTCCCACAGACAGCTTCGGGGGCTGGATGGCCATTTTGCCCTTCCTCCACCACATGGCACTTCCTGGTGTGGTGGAGGTGGCAGGGCCCCCTCATGAAATGGTGCCATGGGCCGCATCCAGCCCATGAACCATAGGTTGAGAATCCCTGATTTAGCAAAATGAAAAGAAGGCAAGGAAGGGGACTCTGCATAATTCTGTACCTGTAATCCTAGCAGTTCGAAAGCAAGAAATTGCAAGTAGATAAATAGGGGCCACTTTGATGGGAAGGTAAACAGCATTCTGTCTAGTCATGCCTGCCACATGACCACGGAAACATCTGCAAAAGCAGACAGCGCTGGCTCTTCGGCTTTGAAACAGAGATGAGCACTGAACCCTAGAGTCAGATATGACTGGCTTTCAAGCAAGAGAAACCTTTACCTTTACTAAAATGTGTGCAATTTTGTTTTTGTTTTTTGTCTCCAAGAACAGCATGGTGTATATATGCAACAAGTGCAAACTGGTTGCACTGTTAGAAGAAAAAAGTAAATGCAGCAAGTGCTTGAGGCAATAAAAGAAGAAAAAGAATACATAGATAGATTTCTCAAGCCACAACAGTCAAGGGAGGCACTGGAGGTGTAAGAAAAGCAGTACAAAGCAGAGGGGGAGAGTGTTGAAGGGGAGACTAAACAAAGTGGAAGAAGCACCATGGGAAAGATTCACAGGAGCAAAAGAAAGAGATGCTCTTCACCAGTGGAACTGCAAAACCACTTTGAAATCTTGAAGAGGAGAATGGTGAGCAGTTTATAGAGCAAGACCTACAACAGATCCTGGAGTACAACATAAGAGAGGCTGAAGCTCAACCAAGCCGAGTCATTAAACCCACACCATATAAAACAAAGAAGAGCAGTATTAGTAGGACAGATTGGTGGTCCCCCTTGCTCGAAAGCCATTTGTATCCAACTCTAGGGTTCGGTGATCATCTCCATTTATAGCCAAAGAGCCAGCGCTGTATGTTTCTTCAGGCATTTCCATGGACATGTGACAGGCATGACTAGACACCAGAGTGCACAAAACACTATTTACCTTCCCACTGAAGTGGTACCTGTTTATCTACTTGAAATTTCTTGCCTTTGAACTGCTAGATTGGCAGGAGCTGGGACAGAGATGGGAGCTCATTCCATCATGCAGCAGTTGGGTCTTAAACTGTTGCCCTGCTGACTTCCCAGTCATCCAGTTCAGCATGTTAACCACTAAGCCACCACAGTCTCATAAGACATATTAGATATTTATTTGTTTCCCATACTACCAACCACCTAATTAAGAAGAATATGCAGGTGAAACATTTGAAAAACAAATTGGAAGAATTACCACATGATGTAGTAATAATGGGAAACTTCATTTACACTAATGCCTGATGAGAGGCAAATTCTACTGAAAAACGGCCCTTTCAAGAAAGTCCTGATTTTTGTTGTTAATAGGTTTGTCATGCAAAAAGTGAAGAAAGAAACTAGAAGATTAACAATGTTTGATTTGAACCTAACCAGTAGGGATGGCTCAGTGGATGAGGGGGCAGTAGATAATTCTTCCTCATAGATAGTGGGAATGCTGTATCTTGATTTCAGCAAAGCTTTTGACAAAGTACCCCATGATATTCTGATTATCAGGGTACACAAAAGATGCTACCATTATATGTGGCATAATTACTCTCTCAAAATGGCATTTTTCAATGCCAGCCCTAGTGGTATTCTCAATTAATATTGAAGGTATCTCACAGAAAAAGAAGCATATTATCTGACATTTCTGTGTACCATAATTGCGATATACTGCTTCTTCAGGAAACTCACAGAGGACCAAATGATCAATGACCAAAGGTAAATGGAATGAAACTTGTTTATAGAAAGACCAAATGAACAATACGGGAATGCAATTTTTACTAAAATGAGCATCAGTATAATGAAATTTGGACTATCACAATTCTTGCACAATCACATCTGTTTATAAGCCACTAAACAAAGAATAGAATTTTTCAGACAATTGTAACTTCCATTCTCAAAAAACAAAAATAGTCCTGAGTGATTTTAATTGCCATAGTACATTTTGGGGGTATAGAGAGACAGACATAAATGGAAGAAAGCTTGAAGATTGGGTTGAATGTATAGGGTTTAAATTAATCAATGATCCAAAGTTGTCCCCATCCTTTACTAGTAGTCAGTGTAGGTGAGGATAAAACCCAAACAATATTTTTGTCAGTAATCATACAGCTTGCAAAGCTGAGAAGAAAGTTGTGCAACCATTTCCAAGAACACAAAATAGAAGCAGAGATAGTTGCATTTTAAAAAAGATTAAATTTTAAGCGAGCCCAGTGGGACAATCTGGATGAAGAAGTGACAAAAGTCAACTCTCAACCTATAATAATTTAATGTCAGAAATTATTCTGAGTTGAAAGGATTTTTGCGGAAGAAACTCCACTCAGGGAATGCCCAAATGAGGCTCCTTTCATGTCCCCAAGAGCTGGGACAGAGACAGGCGCTCAATCCATCATACAGTACCCCGGTCTCAAATTGCCGACTTGCCAGCCTTCCAGCTAACAAGGTGAGCTTCCTAACCACTGAGCCATTTTTTCAACCTGAAAATGATGGAGATTTTGTTGAACTGGTAAAGATCATATATTGTAGACACATTCCAAGGGGATGAAGAACATCTTAAACCTGGGTTGGATAAGGACTTGAAGGCTCTTCTCAAGAAGTATGAACTCTGAAGAGACAATACAAATGGTTGAAGAGCTTCTCCAAGCCATATCAACATCAAGAACAAAGAGATGATGCAACCACTTTGGACATGAAACAAAATAGCAAGGAAACTTAATAAAGAACCACCAGGATGACCCGAGAGCCCCTGCCCCATGGAATCAAGTAAAATCACTCCTGACCAAATTGTACATCAACTGTTATTAAATGAGAAAACTAAAAGAAGACCCAGAGAAACAAAATCACAAAGGTATAAAGAGGAGGAAGACCATCTTGCTACACCTTTCACATATGAAGATCTGAAAACTACTATCCAATAAATAAAGAACGATAAGGCTGCAGGCTTGGGTGAAATAAGGTCAGAACAAATTTTAAAAATTGTCCCTTAACCATTATGGGGCAAAATATCTATCTATCTATTATTATTGCTTTATTTATATACCGCCTTCCTCACCCTGGGGTGATCCAAGGCGGTTTACAAGTCATAAAATATACACAAAACCATGACAAAAATATAGAGCATACAATTAATACAATAGAATACAATAGCATATAAAAATAAATAACATAGGCTCACAGCATGTCCATAACCCAATGTCCTCAGCCACTCAGTGTCCATGATGGAGCCCAGGCTCAATGTCCTTGATGGAGCCCAGGCTCAACGTCCATGAAGAGGGCGTCCAAGGAGGGACTGGCCCTGACACAGCAACGGCAGCGAGATGTTGGCTTTTGGCCTGCAGCAATCTCAGCTGCTCCGGGCTGGGAGGGGCTGGGCCCAGAGCAGCTGTGGCAGCGTCGGTGGCATCTGTCTGTCTGTCTGTCTGTCTGTCTGTCTGTCTGTCTGTCTGTCTGTCTGTCTATCCATTCATCCATCCATCCATCCATCAGTGACAAATCACTGCCTGGTTAGTGACAAATCAATATACTGGATGGTGTATTTGGCTCAGCAATACTTCTGTTTGCGTATATACCGTATTTTCCTGCATATAAGATGACTTTTTAACCCCAAAAAATCTGTGCCAAAGTTGGGGGTCGTCTTATACGCCAGGTACTCTGGAGCCAAGGGGCCGCCCGGTGGGGAAAGCCATTCACCGCCGCTTCGCGAGGCCTCCGGAGCAAGGGGCTGCCAGTATACCACCACCCCCAGCCTTGCGGCGTAGGCAGTGAATGGCTTTCCCCGCCGGTCAGCTGCTGATCCTCCTCCTCCTCACCCCCCCTGGGATGGTGGTATCCTGGCGGCCCCTTGCTCCGGACGCCTCGCGGCGGTGGCTTTCCCCGCCGGTCAGCTGCTGCTCCTCCTCCTCACCACCACCACCGGCTGGGGGTGGTGGTGCGGAGGAGAAGGAGCATCAGCTGACTGGCGGAGAAAACCAGCCACCGCTGCCGTGAGGCCTCCGGACCAAGGGGCCACCCGGATACCACCACCCTCAGCCTCGCGGCTGTGGCTGGCTTCCCCCCCACCTGTCAGCTGCTGCTGCTCCTCCTCACCCCCCCCCCCACCCCCGGCTGGGGTGGTGGTATCCACGAGCCGCACCTCCCTGCCCCCTTCACCGGTGGGGAAGGTAAAAGGAGCCCCATCAGGCTCAGAGACGCCGCAAGCCGCACCTCCCCGCCCCCTTCACCGGCGGGGAAGGTAAAAGGAGCCGGTGAAGGGGGAGTGGAGGTGCGGCTCGCGGTGTCTCCGAGCCCAACGGGGCTCCTTTTACCTTCCCCGCCGGTGAAGGGGGCGGGGATGCCGTGAGCCACACCTCCCCGCCCCTTTCACCGGCAGGGAAGGTAAAAGGAGCCCCGTCGGGCTCGGAGATGCCATTGCACTGTAGAGGAATAATACATTTTCAGAGGGGGAAGATTTCACACTACAGAGACCAGAGTGCTGTTCCCTCTCCCGGGAGCTACAGCAGAAACTCCAAGCTCATGTGTTATGGATGATGATGAAGTGAAGCAAAGCCCATAAGGGATGGGTGTTTTCTCAAATGTTGCATCATTCTAAATCAAAATGTTTTAGTTGCCTTTTCTAAAACAACCAAGAGACATTACATTGGACAGTGATTGAACAGGAAACAATATATGAGCCCTGGTAGCACGGCTGAAATGGCTAAGACGCTGACAGGAAGCTGGGAGGTCAGCAGTTCAATTCCCAAGTACTGCAGGACAAAATGAGCTCCTGTCTTTGTCCCAGATCCTGCCAACCTAGCAGTTCAAAAGCAAGAAATTGCAAGCAGATAAATAGGGAGCACATTGGTGGGAAGGTAAACAATGTTCCGGTGTCTAGTCATGCCTGCCACATGACCATGCAAACATCTGCAGAAGCAGACAGTGCTGGCTCTTCAACTTTGAAACCGAGATGAGCACTGAACTCTAGAGTTGGATATGACTGGCTTTCGAGCAAGGGAAACCATTACCTTTTGCACAGTGGTTAAACTTCTGTACTGCAGCTGAAACTGCTGACATTGTGCGTTCAGTCCTGATGGGAATCAAGATTTACTCAGCCTTCCATCCTTTTGAGGTCTATAAAAAGAGTACCCAGCATGTTGGGGACAAAACTTAGTGGTTAAGGCGCTGAACTTGGAGACTGGAAGGTTGGGTTTCAATACCCAAAGGCTGCACTTGGGGCATGAAAGGAGCTTCATTCGGGCATCCCCTGAGTGGAGTTTCGCCAGCAAAAATCTTTTCAACCCAGAGTAACCTCTGACATGAATTTATTATTACATACTAATTACTTTGTGAAACACCCAGAGAGTGCACTAAGCACTATGGGGTGGTACATAAGTGCGATTGCTTGCTCATTGCTATGTACACTTCCATACACCTGCTCCTCCAAGTTAAAAGTGTATCAATGCACTATGTTACAGCAGTTTGATATCATTTTAGTAGCTATGGTTTCATGGCTGGTATCCTGACAGCTGTCATTTGTAAGGATGGGATTTTTCTGATTGTTTGGACTACAAATCCCATCAACAGCCATTCTGAGAGTTCCATCTGCTTTATGGACACCTAAATATATTTTATGTAGAGAAAGATTCAGCTGGAAAGCCTTGCATAGAATTTCTGCCTAAGCTTCCTATTCCTGCCCCGGTTCTAACTGGGAGGCTTTTTTTCTCTTAACAGGAAGCTAGGTGGAGATAGTTTAACTCATAAAGTTAAACCACTGAATGTGTAAGGTAAAGGTTTCCCTTGCTCGAAAGCCAGTTGTATCTGACTCTAGGGTTCAGTGCTCATCTCTGTTTCAAAGCCGAAGAGCCATCTCTGTCTACTTCTGCAGACATTTACGTGGTCATGTGGCAGGCATGACTAGACACCGGAGCGCATGGAATGCTGTTTACCTTTCCACTGAAGTAGTCCCTATTTATCTACTTGCAATTTCTTGCTTTTGAACTGCTGGGTTGGCAGGAGCTGGGAGAAAGACAGGAGATTATTCCATCCTGCAGTACTCGGGAATCGAACTGCTGACCTGCTGTCCTCCAGTCAGTGTCTTAGGCACTTGAGCCACTGCAGTGCACATCCCAAAGAAATGCTATTTTTTCTGGCTTATCTACTTTAGTCCTTCCTAATTTCAGAGAACTTGCAGAAAACAGAGAGGTTACATAGAAACCCATGCATACACTTGCTATTACTAACAAACCTGCCGCGAGCCGCACCTCCCCGCCCCTTTCACCGGCGGGGAAGGTAAAAGGGAGGCGTGGCTCGCAGTGGCTCTGAGCCCGACGGGGCTCCTTTTACCTTCCCCGCTGGTGAAGGGGAATAGGTTATATATGTTGTAAGCCGCTTTGAGTGACACTTGTGTCAGGAAAGCGGGATAGAAATAAAA
Organism: Bradypodion ventrale; assembly: GCA_035047345.1. Lineage (NCBI taxonomy): Eukaryota > Metazoa > Chordata > Lepidosauria > Squamata > Chamaeleonidae > Bradypodion > Bradypodion ventrale. Next base: position 42,663,626 of record JAWDJE010000001.1, read on the forward strand.
CTTATTATTATTACCAAAAGTTAATATTAAAATATTAAATATTAATATTAAAAATGATGATGATAGTACTAATTGCATCCTGATTTATGGCCACGCTTCCCAGGGTTTCCTAGGTAGGGAATCTCCAGATTTGAGTTTCCTTCCCTAAGGCTCTTTGGATTCTTGGGCCATTTGCCCAGCCCTCACCGCAAGCTGGCTTTCCCCACCGGTCAGCTGCTCCTCCTCCTCCTCCGCACCACCACCCTCAGCAGGTAAAGGGAGCCATCCCCAGCCCGGGAAGCTCCGAAGACGCCGCTGTTGGAAGAGGGGTAGTCATACGGCGAGTATATTGCAAACTCTACATTTTAACTAGAAAAGTTGGGGGTCGTCTTATATGCCCAGTCGCCTTATATGCCGGAAAATACGGTACTACATCCTTCCCCATTAAAAAAAGGGAAGATAATCCTATATGTTTTGAGTTGTTATGTATAGATTAGAGGAAAAGGAACACATTTCTCATAACAGAAGTGAAATTCCTGTCTTGGATAGAGAAAAAAGGGATAAGGAGTAGGTGAAAAAAGAGGACTGATGACAGCTATACTGTGGAGCAAGTAATCAATATCAATGCAAATACCTTAAAATTGTCTGATGAACAAATAGGCAACCAGTGTTAATCATGGAGAATAGATGTAACATGATCAGCATACTGCTTTGCAAGTCAGCAGTGAGAATTTCTGCCAACTGATGCCTCCTACCCATATTCAGGTGCCCTATGGATAGTCTAGGGAAGTAGTCCAGACTCGATGATGGATAATTGAGACCACGCTTTTTAAAGCCAACAAGGACCATAGCTGGTGAACCAGCCATTAGTGGAAGTAGATAGTCTTAGCCACTGTAACCTCTTGAGCCACCAGTGACAAAGCTGAATCCAGATGGATTGAGTTCAGTGAAATTTATAGCCATGAAATGAGTATCTCCAGGTTGAGAAATACTGTAAAATATGATGAAGTCTAGGGGATTGAAACAACGTAGGATTATATAGATGCCTTGGTTGTAACCTATGGATTTGGAGGTGCACCTATTGCTTAGCTTTTTACTTTTACCAAGTAAGACTGTCATTTTCTTGGCATTAACCAAGAAATATAGTGTACCAGAAACATCTGAGGAAAATATTTCAGAAGGAGTTCACAAATTCACAAATTGGAAAGGACAAGTTTTGTCCTGATAGTCAAACAGTTATGATGTAAAGCAGATTCATTAAATCATAAGTACATTAACCTTTTCTTGAAAGAACCAGAAGATTTAAAGATTTATAAAGAATTTTTTGCCTAAACTAGGAAATGACTCACATTTGACATGTACTGAAATGATAATGCTGATTTCAACAGGCACTCTAAGAGCACTTTGCTCCCAGGAGGGTAATTCAGCACTGGGTACCTCTTTGCATTTCGAATTCAACATTCTTTATAAAGCTTTTAATGTGCTACTATCTGCCAAAACATGGCATAGCCACACAGATATGATCAAGCAAAATAAAGGCCAGCAGAAAATGTTATTTAATAATTACAGACCTTGAATCTACAATAAATATGCCTAGCTTGCAGATTCAGCAGATCGCCCCACCTAATCATAGGCAGCTGTGAACATGAAAGGATAGATTTCTCAAAGGTCTAAAATTTAATCTTACATTTATTCACTGAGAAGAGAAAAATAATGGCAAAAGTGAATAAGTATTCTAGAGAAACTTAACTGAAGTCTCATTCTATATAACATATTTCTGATATTATATACTACCCATAAAATGGCATACCTCTGACAGCGAGTGTACTTGGTCCTGCCTGCCAATCAGTTATATTTACTATCTTGAACTCACCATGGGTCAGTTTCTTTTCCGAACAGGAAGTTAGCCCAAGAAGTCCTCCCAGTTAAGCCTTTTTTCCAGGTGAGCCAAATTTAGGCACAGTAAAATCCCTTTTTACAGAAGCCTCGTTTTACAGAAACCCCATTTTACAGAAGCGCATTGCACCTGGTGGGCTATAAAAGACCACCCACAGCCATTCTGGGCCCTGTGGGTGGCAGTAGAGTGGTCTGGAGAGGAGTTAGAGTGTTTTTATTCTTATTTTTAATATTGGGGGGGTTGGGAACATTTTTTAATGCATTCCTATGGGAATGCCTCATTTTACAGGAAAAAACCCGAGTTAAGGAAAAAGCTACAGAATGGACTTTGTCTGTAAAATGGGGTTTTACACTATCTGTAAATGTGGGTCTGTCAAGTAAAAATTCAAATGACACATCCCTGTTTCAAACATTGTGACAACCTAGCACAGAGTGTTTGATATTATACACCATTGTGCCAATACAGCAGCACACACTGTTGAGCCCTAAAGGAGATACTGACATAATGGATATTGATTATGGGTTGTCATCTAGCCATATTTGTCCATGTCTACCTGTCTAACCCCAAATCAACTCTGTAGGATTAGAGGACCTTCCACAGCAAATCTGAGGAACTGTTAGGAAGGAAGGGAGTATTAAGACTCATATGAACAAAGTTACACTTATATCTATCTATCTATCTATCTATCTATCTATCTATCTAGATAGATAGATAGATAGATAGAGAGATAGATAGATAGATAGATAGATAGATATAGTCTGCCACCCTTGCTCTTAATCAATGTATACTAAAAAAACTTCCAGATATCCCAGAATTTATTTTCTTTAATTAAACCTTTTTTCAAATTCAACTCCCATGTGAGTTTTTTATTTAAAGCTTTTCCCCATATTTCTTTATACCAATCGTCCACCTCTAACTTTAAATTATTTTTCCAATTCTTTGCAATATGTTATCTTGCCATTGTTAAAAAAAAGATAACAAATCGTTCATATTTTTATCTATATTTATTTCATCCAAATCAGTCAACAAGGCAGTCCTTGACTCCAGTTTAAAATCAAAACCCAATATCATTTAATTATTTCTGTCTGAAGATGACTATTAAGTACTTTGATCTTTAGGTTCTGCTTTATTGTGATTATGAAAATTATGGGTTTTTTTCTATGTCAGCTGAAATAAAAGGTTACATTTTGGCCTGGGTGCAAACTATTTTTATACCTAGATGGCACTATATTGCATTTGCTGCTATAAAACATGGGTACAGAGATGTACAGTCAGTGGAGTAGAAATAGTGAAGGCTGTAAGGGAAGTGAACATGTCCTCTTGGATTTTGTTATACTGAGTAAAGAGGAAAACCCAACCAACACAAAGAAGCATCTCATACAAAGGATGTTCATTCCCACCTTATGTTACCAGTGCCCAACATGGACATTTACAACAAAACATAAACAAAAGATGATCACCACAGACGTGAGATGCCTGAGAAAGGGATAAAATCAGACACGAGATTATAAGGAAAAGAATTGAAATAGAACCAATCTTAAATTACATACAGAGACAACAAGTAAAGTGTTTTGCCCACTTGGAGATATTTTCTTAGATTCCATACCATGTGAAAAGAGGAGAAGGACAAAGACCATGAGGCAGACCCGGAGGAAGGTAGAGAGATAACATCAAAGAAATATTACAAGAACACCAAATAACATTGGGGGAGGCTGCTAGAAGTGCCAGAATAAGAACCTTGTATCTCCCTCAACACCAAAAAGGGATAAAAGAGGAAGGAAAGAAGAAAGGAAATCATGTCCTCTTGACTTTAAGAAAGCTAATTCCAGTAAGCTTGTCAAAAATACTCAGAAATAAGCGAATACATGAAGGGAACTTCTTAAAGTTCTTTGTTGCATTTCATCAACAATGCCTGTTGATAAGAATCAGTTCCAGAACAGTTGATCCCCTTACTGCTTCTTTTGTCTTCTAAAAGATAGCAGCATGGCAAGTTAGGCATTTTCTGAACTTTACATACCTGGGTATTTATTTTTCAGTTACTCATTACTGCTATCTCACGGCTTTTCTGAACATTCAGTGATGTAATCTAGTAGGGTATCATCCAAATTTTCAGTCTGGCTACTAAGTTTGTACCAAACACCAACAATGATACTGCTGTTGTCTCTCTCAGGTCTATTTTTACCCCTTAAGTTTGCTATATTGTGACAGTCTTATTTCAGTTCTTTAACCATGCTAAATGTTGTTTGTACACTTAACTCACCTGAACACTAAGATGATTCCATTCCTTCACAAGAATTCTTCCCCATGTCATTACTTTTATTGGTTGCTGCGGCCCATTTACAGTGGAATAATAAAATGTGGTCTCTTTCTCAGAGACTGTAAGCTTGAACACAGTCTGCCCGTCAACAGCTTTCTCCACCACACACCTTTGGGGAAAATTAAAGAAGAAAAATCAAATTCAGGCTCCAGAAAAATAGTGGAGTTGTATTAAACAGAAATCAGAACAGGAGAAATATAGCATACTGAAGGCATTTAGAAAGGTGAGCTGAGGTTTAAGATAAAGCCATTTGAGAAGACTCATATGCTTCCTCTGGATAGCACATGTTAAGTTAACATCACTGCCAAAAGGGGTTCTAGTTTCTACTGCACTGTTAATCATCATACCAATATATCTCCCCTTTCATATAAACATTGTGTCCTAAAGAAGCAAATGTAGCTGTGCTGACTATAAGAAAAACCCCAACGCCTACTGTCTCTCTCTTTGATCTCATGTACAAAGTCAGTCAGATAGGTAGAAAAATTTTACTTGAACACTGTTAATGAAATTGCATCCTCCATCACCCCAGAGAGCAGTAGGTTACCCATGATGGATGGGCACAGAAAGTTCATGTCTTTCAAAAAAAAATCCCATTCCTGGGACCTTCTCTTTTTAGATGCCTCCTTTAGCTTAGCTTCTGGTTTTGCCATCAGGTTTAACTGAACTTGTGTTAAGTGAGTGTGCTCAGGACTTATATGTTTTAAAACTGGCCAATGATAACATAATTGATTTGAGCTGTACCCGCATGTAATTGGTATAGACAACCTTCCTCAGTATGAAATTCTGCTTGCGTGCGTGCGTGCGTGCGTGCGTGCGTGCGTGCGTGTGTGTGTGTGTAGAGGTTTGAAACCAAAACAATCCTCACATTATAAGCCCCAAAGAAACAGCAATTGTTGTCAGATTTGTTGAAGTGGAGGATTGAGAGATATAAGACTGCCCGCACCCTCCATTCCTCATGCAAAAATCACTATACCGTTAGCAATATATTAGCAGTGACTGCGGTGGCTCAGTGGTTAAGATGCTGAACTTGATGAATGGAAGGTTGCCAGGTCAGCGGTTCATGACCTGAGTGCTGCACAATGGAGTGAGCTCCCATCTCTGTGCTAGCTCCTGCCAACCTAGCAGTTCGAAAGCAAGGTATTGCAAGTAGATAAATAGGTACCACTTGGGTGGGGAGGTTGTTGTTCAAGGAGTGCAAGATTATTTTGAAGAAGTGCTGTTGAGTTTCCCCAATGTTCTCCTGACTTAACACCCTTTAACTTCTACCTATGATGGATCCTAAAGGAAGTGGTGTACTGTAGAAAACTGGCTATACTGGCAGTACTTTGGGAAGGAAATGTGCAGTGATACAAGTGGACACTTTGGTCAATGTTGCTCAAGCAGTTCTCCATTATCTGAGGTGTCTGGCTGCTGATAATGACCACTTTGATTACCTCTGGTAATTACAGAAGTCAAACATGACTTGTATTAATCTTTGGTTATTTAGTATATATTATATATTTATTTTCCTTTCTTAAAATGTTTTTTCCTTTCTTAAAATGTGTTATACATTTTGGCGACCTCTATATTTATAATGAGGCTTTTTTGGTTCAAAGATATAGGGTACTATGTAGGTAAACTTCAGCATGGCCCTATCTCCTTGTTTTTCAGTGGGAAATGATCCTGATGATAACCATTGACAGGTTTGTAGCTATTCACTTTTAATCAGATAAGATAAATGGAGTTGGACCCTTACTCTCTTTCATTAATGATTTTGATCCCATCAGTATTTATCAACAGAGTTTAGAAGCAAAATAGGCAGTCTGCAAGTTTGCTAAAAATGCATTTCTTAACAATTTGCTGATTCTGTTTGCATGTAAACATGTTAGTTTTTCATTTACAAATATTTGTCAGAAGACACAGCCAAGTAGGAAAATATTTAGGAACTGGATTTACCCAGTTCCTGGATAAACAATAATTGGATAATCCAGGGTTTATTAATTTTGCTTATCTAGAAACAAATATGCCTGCATGTGGAACCCCACAAGTGTTGTGACTTTAACAAGGTAAGTGACCTTGATATGTAGCACTTTAAAATATTGGAAGTTTCTACAAATGTGTGATTTAGAACTTTTAAATCATGAGACTAAGGCTTATTGGCTTTCAAATGTCATAACTGCATCAATTCTTCGTAAAAGGAAGTGTCTTTTTTCCTGGCTAAGGAATATCTATTCTTTTTAAAATTGCTTCTGTTTGTAAACCTAAGCTTTTTTTATAGGAAAAATTTGGAAATAACACTTTTATATATATATATACACACACACACACACACACACACACACACACACACACACACACACATATATATATATATATATATATATATATATATATATATATATATATATATATATATATATATATATATATATATATATATATATATATATATATATATATATATATAATGGAGAAAGATTTGATAGCAAAATGCATGATGCTAGAAATCCTAATAGGCACAACAAGATAAGAAGCATATCTGACTCTAGGGTGCAGTGCTCATCTCCATTTATTGAAAAAGAACCAGTGCTGTCTGCATCTGTAGTTGTTTCCATGGTCATGTGGCAGCCATGACTAGACACTGGAGTGCAGGGAATGCTGTTTACCTTCTCACCGAAGTGGTAACTATTTATCTAACTGCAATTTCTTGCTTTTGAACTGCTAGGTTGGCAGGAGCTGGGTCAGAGATGAGTGTTCACTCCGTCATGCATCACTTGGGTCTTGAACTGCTGACCTGCCGACCTTCCAGTCAGCAAGTTCAGCGTCTTATCCACTAAGCCACTTAATCTATATTCATAACATCTGTATCTATCTGTACATAAATAATAATTTTATCAGTGTTAACCTGCCACCCTTGTTCTACTGGACGGTGAAGTGTAACTGTTGAAATATATATATATATCAAAGTGTCGTGGGGTATGTTCCTCATACCCCATGACACCCCAGCACCGATAACACTGGGAACTCGCACCCACCTACCTGGAATGCCAGGGATGGCTGGCGCGGGAGACCAGCATTGTACTTCGGGGTCCTTGCCCCCGAAAAGAGGGTGCAAAGGTGATGCCCCCACCTACCAAAGAGGTCGGTGAGGAAATACTGGATGGCACATGCACGGAATTCCCCGACCTGCATGCGCAAACCAGAAGAGCCTCCAGGGCATCGAGCTGCAGCAGCGGCAGCCATTGCCTGGAAATGCAGGACACTGCCCGCTGCCAGGAGACACACGGACACAGCTTTGCCGGTCAAGGCTTCCACACGCACACCAGGCCCTTTGCAATGGCATTCATACACTCGCCGCCGTTGGCGCCGGTGGCTGCCATCACTGGGAGATGCAGGGACATGGAGGAGGCTGATGCGCAGGTAAGGTGGCCACTGGGGGGATTTGCACGGGGTGAGGGTGATTGTGGAGAGAGCATCAGGAGGCAGTTGTGGAGAGAGCGCTGCAGGGGGGCATGCGCCAACATGGAGTGGGGGACGGTTGTGGAGAGAGCACCGGGGGCAGTTGTGGAGAGAGCATCACAGGGGGCACATGCGCACACGGGGTGGGGGCGGTTGTGGAGAGAGCACCGGGGAAGGTGGTTGTGAAGAGAGCACCGTGGAGAGGCATGCACCAACACAGGGTGGGTTGTGTTGTGGAGAGAGCACCATGGGAGGAGGGCATGTGGCACACAGTGTGGGGGATGGTTGTGGAGAAAGTGCTGGGGGCGGTTGCGGAGAGAGTGCTGCGGGGGGAAAGTGCACTCATGGGGGCAATTGTGGAGAGAGCGCCACAGGGGGGAGGGCATGTGCACGCATGGGGTGGGGGCAGTTGTGGAGAGAGTGCTGTGGGGGATGCATGCACACATGGTGGAGGGCCATTGTGGAGAGAGCGCCATGGGTGAGGGCACGTGTGCACACTGGGTGGGGGACAGTTGTGGAGGGAGCACCGGGGCAGTTGTAGAGAGAGCTCTGTGGGGGCAATGTAGGGTGGGTGGGGCGAGCCGGGTGAGGGAACCGGGCCTGGGTCTCTCCCCAGCCTGGGTTGGGTACCCCCGGGCAATGCCGAGTCCTCTGCTTGTAGACAAAATTTGTTATTTCTTTAAGAGAAGTGTCTGATCTATACAATCCTTCTAACTGACCGTATGCTGAAAATATCCCATCAGTTTCTGCTAGATTGCAGAGAGCATACCTGTCAACCTTCCTGATTTGGCTGGGATTACCCCGTAAACTGACGTTGATTGATGTCATAACCCAGCCCCCGCTGCCAAAACCCCGTAATTTGGCAGTGGGGAAAACGCTTTCCGCGCATGCGTGGAATGCGACCTGCGCACAAGCGATGTGCGCAGGTCCCATTTTTCCGGAGCCGCGGGTTGACAGGTATGGCAGAGAGACTGGGTGACCACTTAAGACACAGCTCCAGAATAACTTCCATCTTTCAAAGGTGTATATATCTTTGAATATCACTTCTCTGTCTGTATTTATCTAATGCAGTGGTTCCCAAATAATTAAATAAAGAATTAAACTCCCAGAAGCCTTAACCATTGGCTATGCTGGCCAAAATCTCTGGGACCTGTAGTCCAGGAGCATCTGAGGAGTCAAGTTTGGGAACCAATGATCTAATGCAGGGGTGGCCAAACTATGGCCTGGGGGACAGATCTGGCCTGCAGCACCAAATAATCCAGCCTGCACCACTCCCGGAAGTGGAATTTAATTTTGCCCATGCATGTGCAAAAAGCTGCTGTAAATGCACCTGTGGCTGTTGTAAACACATTTACGACAGCCGTGGGTACATTTACGGCAGGATTCTGCACATGCATGGGCATGTTTAACTTCCACTTCCAGTGGGAGGATCCACGTGAGTGGCCTGCTCAACCACATGACCAGTCTAGGGTGCAAAAAGTTTGGCCTCCCCTGATCTAATGGGACATCGAGGATGCTTTCTATAGTTAACATTTATTGTGAACTAGCATGGCTGCCTGGGTTTCACCCTGGGGATGGGTGGGGGCCATTTGGGTCTCGGCCAATGGCAAACCTACCAAGGGGGCCTTGTGGAGCAGCAGTGGTGGCTGTGCAGGCAGCAGCATCAGGAGGGGTGCTGCGGCCACCTCTGGCGGCCTTGTGTCTCCAGCCAGGGGGGGGGGTCGTGGTGCATCGGTGGTGCAGCCTCTTTACTTGTCCAAGTAGGGTCTTTCTCTTCCTGCACCTCCATGACCCAGTCTCCTGCTGCTTTGGGGGCGTTATGTCCGTCGTCAGTCCCCAGCTGGGCCACCTTGGGCTAAGGTGGGGGCTAAGGCAGCCTTCCGTGGCTGAGGATGAGGTGGTGGCGTGAGAATGGAGGCGAGGGAAATGGGGCCGGATGTCTCTTCTGGCTGCCCCCCCCCCAGCTGCATGTTCAGTTGCATCCTTTGCCTTCCATGGCCAACAGGGCCTGTGGTGACGCCTTCCATGTATGGTCCATGACCTTGTGCACCGCTAATGTTGTGGGCACGCCTGAGCGCTGCAGGCCTCTTCGGCCTTTTTTTTTTTGTGGTTGGGAGGTTGTCCCGTTTACTTCTTCCCTCACACTGGCTCGCCCATCTTTGCCTCTGGCTCTGGGCGGCCTTTGCTGCTCTACTTGCACGTGCGTCGGCGACCTCAATGTTCCAATCGTTTTGGTGTTTTTTTTGTCAGGTGCTCTAAAAACATTCCAACTGTATTCTGTGCTTCTCCACTGTCTGCGGTGTGGCGCACTGGCTGCTGGGGGTTGTAGTTTTTTGTTCTCTCTGTTTTGTGGGGCATAGGGCCCCCTCAGTGGTCTGGACCCTGACAATGACTGTCTCTCTCGTGCCAGGTAAGTGTGTGCACAGTGTGGACGGGGACAGTTAAGGGGTGTGGGTTTGTTTGAGGGACTGACACAGGGATATTTGACTTTTATAGGTATAGATAAGGACTCTACAACAACTTTGTCCATAGGCAAAGAGAAAGAGTACAGAAAATATATTTCGGCAAAGGCTTTCAGTGTATTCATCACACACAAAAGTTATACCTTGTTCTGAAAGCAGTGGGTGTGACACCATATTTAATTGTCCTGATGTATAAAGTATACTGCAGACAAGAGACTGTGTCCCACTACAGCTGCATGAATGACCAGTGTTCTCTCCTTGACATCAACCATGTTTGGAGCAGAGAGATAATATTAAAGAGGATACGTCTTGCAAAGAAATACACTTATAATAAAATGTAGGCATGGGAGAGAAGTAATACTGGATAGTTCATTCACTTAGATTCCATTTATTTTGGCCAACAATAGCTTGGAACCTTGGAAGCCTAATGTTGGGCAATTAATATTTATCTTGGGATTGCCATGGGCAGGCAAATGAACAGAACCTGTTATTACTCTGATGCACCAAGAAAGTGACTGGCTTTGAGTTTTCAAAGACAAACATCTAGATGAAAATGAAGCCTAGGCTATATAAATGGAAATATCACTCCTTTGTGTAAATAAATGCAAGTTTAAAAACACATACAAATTCCCTCCATATTAAATAAAATGACAACTCCCTTCGCATAGAGAATAAGCATTAAAGGGAAAACACCACGCTCTACATGTTAACATTACAAAGAAGCAGTCACATGTGCCATCCCCAAATGAAAACTAAAATGATACAGTCAAGGAGGGGTTATACCACATACTATTGTTGAGCTTTTAGGAAATGAACTGTGAATAGGCTTAAGGTGCCATTTAATTTTATGTGCACCTGAACTAACTTTGGCCAATTTGGCCGATTAAGTAAACACCTGCCAGGTACTTACATTACGCCTTCTTTCTCAGGTTTCAACCACACAGTGAAAGTAAATGAAGTTGCTAGCTTCCGAGCACGAGGGGTAGAAAAGCAGCTATGTAGGTTATGAAAAATAAAACTTGAGGAATCACTAGAAGATCCAGGATGCAAATCATTCTTGTCTCGTGTGACACAGGTACCCAGGCCTTCAGAAAGAAGGGCAATATAGGAAGCAGGTGAGGCTCTGTATGGGCATTCATGAGCACAAAATTGTTGGGTACAAGAGTGAATACTTTCAGCAGTGAGTGAACCTTGACAAAAAACAGTCCGCTCTGGCAGTCCACAGGTTGCTTGCGATGGCGCAATGGATATTTTTTTGAAAGCAGCCACATTTTCAAGTCTTGGGAAATGCCCTTGTGAACTGGCAACAGGTAAGGATGGAGAATAAGCCATGATTAATGTTTCAATGGCATGAAACAGGAAACTGCAGTGCAAAGGGAGGGCAAAGCAAATCATGTTTATAGGAAGATCTCTTGATAAGACATTCCTAAATAAATAAAGATGCCAGCATCACTAGCAGTGCCCTTGGGTAGCCTACTTTCAAGAGGATGTCATGCTTCTTCCTAATTAAAAATCACCATGATCAGTGGCACACTCATGGGAAGTGGTAACACCTGAAAATAAGTAAAAAACACAAAAAAAGTGTAAGGGAAGTGGATGCTTTCCACACAATCACACCTACAGCTAAAATCGTATTAAAGCCAGACAACCTCTTAGGGTTCTTGGCAGATACCATTGCATTCAACCTATCTGCACAGGTTGCGTTATTTACTATAATGGCATATAGAAATGCAAGATACTCTTTTCTCAACTTTTACTTGCAAGGCAATAATTCCCAAGGAAATACAGCTTTTCTACAAGGGATTGAAATCACAAGATACAGCAGAGGAAATATGAATAAGCTTCACATGTTTGAATTTTTCCCCAGTTTACAATACATACCCCATAAATATGAGCCATAGTGTTTCATGGTTATAGTATACTGAACAACAGTTAAAACAGTTCAGTAGTGGATGTGTACAAAGACAGAACGCTGTGCAGTGCCAATATTTGCCTTACGTTACAAAAAGCATAAAACACCTAACATGCTAAAGTAATTTAAATTGAACTTTTATGAATATACACTTGGCACACTTCAAAAAAAAAAGACACTCGGAGGTTACACACACGCAACTTTAAGTTTGTAAAGCACTTTGCATCTTACCCTGATTGTCCATTTCATGCAGCTCCTTTTAGCTCTCAGCAAAAGCTGATTAAAACATATCACCATCTGTCCCACATGACCCTTTTTTTAGCAAACGTCTGTGCTACTTCTGATGCCGCAGATAGATCATATGGCTTATATGTATATAGGTAGAGCTAATACTATGCAAGCCCAACTGAGAGAGAAGTTGAGTTGTCGTTATTTACTGCATCTCAAAGACCCGGCCACTCAAACCTTTGGCTTGACAAGTGGCTCAAATGGCAGGCACGCTCCTCCTTGTTGCCTGGCAACAGTGGACCTCCCCCCCCCCGCCCCAATCACCAGTAATTCTTAGTAAATAGGCCTTGGTAGAGGCAGAGCAGAAGGAACACTCAGGGTCTCAGTAATGTCCCTCAGATAGTAAGCACTTTAAGTGGGATAGTGAGGGACCATCTGCTGTTCTCAGCCTTGCAGGCAGGGCTCTTGTGGGGCGGGGAGAAGTGTTTAGGAACATTCAATGCACAACCAGGAATATCTGATATTAAAGGGGCAGCCCTGGGTATCTCCTCACCAACTGAGGTTGAAGAGGAGTGGATGTTTCTACATCTCTCTCTCCACCCCACCCAGCAACTTTTGTATGTGAGAGAAAGAAGGGAGAAAGCAAGGTGTCAGCAAACGCTGCCTTTGTTGTTCAAGTCCAAAGCATAAAATATTTAGTACAGCCATTGGCAACAAATAGGTTGTTGCTCCCTTCTTTTGTCTTCAGGGGTTTTTGTGTTGCCTTGTGCTTCTTCTGCAGCTTCAGCATCGGATCTTTATTATGTGTCAAAATGGCAGACAAAACTTTCTTGCCACAAGAGAAGAGATGCTTAGGCAATAACCGTGGGGTTTTTTTTCCAGGAGGGACACTGACTAGAAGGTGACAGGTCAGCAGTTCGATACCCAAATGCTGCAGGACGGTATGAGCTCCCGTCTTTGTCCCAGCTCCTGCCAATCTAGCAGTTGGAAAACAAGAAATTGCAAGTAGATAAATAGGGACCACTTCGGTGGGAAGGTAAACAGTGTTCCGTGCGCTCCGGTGTCTAGTCAAGCCTGCCACATGACCATGGAAATGTCTGCAGAAGCAGACAGAGATAAGCACTGAACCCTAGAGTCGGATATGACTGGCTTTCAAGCAAGGGTGACCTTTACCTTTATGATAAACTGTTGAAAGTTCAAAGCCTAGTTTAGCTTGGGAAAGAAGAGAGTAAAGGGAGACACATTAATATCATGACAAAGATGAGATAGAGTCTTCCTTTCATGCTGCACAAAATAAGACTTGACTCATAATAAGGTAGCAGACTAAAAAACATTGTAAAGAAAAACATTCCATTACCCATTATGGGCAGGAAACTAAAATTACTCAAAACAGCCCAGATCAGCAATTGTCAAGTAGGACTCCATGCCAAAATTCACCTGTTACATTGCAGTAAATGGGGCATATGCAACCCCTCACAATATAGCCCCAGAAACACATTCCAGGGTGTGTGCTGGGTCTAAATTTCATATTTTCAAAAAGCCCATGAACACCAGCTTCCAAGTTGCCGGCAAAAACCAGTTGAATGGTCACATATGATGGGATGAGAGTAATATCTCAAACTATTGACCTTCCACAGGAACCACAGTCCAAACACAGATTGTGTCTGTATGCTTTTTTAAAAATAATTTTCATTGAATTTTACTAACATAAAAAAAAGATAACATTTCATCACAATAAAATACAATGTATAAATGAAGCAAAAATACATGAAAACATAATAAAATAAACACATAAAATGGGTATTGCTTTCTTTGTCATATTATTATATTTCTCCCATTCTAATACATATTTAAGGACTGCAGTGGCTCAAGTGGCTAAAGACACTGACTGAGAGGCAGAAGGTCAGAAGACTATGCAAGCGCGGTGCCAAAATGGCCGCCACGCTCTTTGCGGGGGCCCCCACCCGGACGCAGACATCCGGGTAAGTCAGGGGGCATGGCCACCCCTCTATAAAAGGGGTGGCCACGAGGCAGCCTCGCTGCCATTTTAAGAGAAGCGATAGAGTGGAGAAGTTTGCTCCGACGCTTCTCCCCCCGGCTTGATCGCCTTTCCCTTTTGCAATTTTGATTGGAGGATATTTCTCCCCCGATCAGCGCGGCACTGCTTGGGTGGCTATGGCACCCAAGCGCAAGCATCAGGCGGCCCATAGGCCGCGACCTAGTGGGAGGGCTCGGCCCACCCCCTCAACCTCCTTGGGGCAACCACCGGGCCGGAGGGCTCGGGCGGCCGCCCCACAGGGGGGTGGCAGGGTTACAATCCCCACTTCCACCAATGAGGGTGACCAGGCCTCTGCCTACCTGCCCAGTTGGAGGACTCGGGCGGGGGCTGAGCAGGCCTGCTCCCCTGGGGTTTGTACCCTTATCCAACCTTTGCCTGGCATGGGGCATAGTGGCCCATTTGGGCGCGGTGTGGGATTGCGCCCCACCGTTCCACCGGCCCCCCATGGGACGGATTATTGGGCATGGCCCTATTCTGGCCAGGGATTGCCACACGGTTTTACCCCTCCGCCCACTCATCAATTGCCTGGCGGGCCGTCCGGCCCATCCGGCCCACCTTATTCTGGTGGGTGTGACGCTGTGGATGCTCTCCTTGCCCGCATATCGGCACTCGAGGCATCTATAGGAATTGCTCCACCACCTTTGGTTGGTGGGCTTGGCAGCTCTTCAGCTCCGGCCCACATGCCAGCCACGGCTGCGCAGCGGGCCGCCAACAGGGTTGAGCTGCTGGAGGCCATCAGGCCAGCGCAGGCTGGCGCCTCACAGCTCCCCATCAGGCCATTACAGCAGGGCATTCCACCGGGGACCGGTCCTGCTTGGCAGGGACGCACCGGGACACAGAGCTTGATGGCCATCGCGAGCTCCGATGCCCACCGTGGGCCGGAACCCCCAGTGGGGGTGGCCCATGGGGGTGCACCGAGTGAATATCCTGGTCAAATCAGCACACCGTGACACTAGCTCATAACACTGGGGGGGGGGTACGGTGGCCATGGCCGCAACAGGCCAATTACCCCCAGTTTCTTACAGGGGTGACCGCCCCAATGTTTCCACCTAACTTCTCGGGGGTCCGATAGGGCCTATTATGTGTTCCCCCACTCCAGTCCATGCCAACAGCGGCCCTGCCGATGGCCGGTTACTCCCTACCCCTGGGACCATTTATCCCAGGCTACTAGGGAGAAGATATGGCGTGGGGAATATATTGACATTTTCACCCTCCTGCACCGTGAACCCACTGAGGAGTAGAGGGAGGGGCAGGACGACAGGGAAAAGGAGTTGTCCCGTCGTCGTAACCCACCTCGCACTTGGGCCAATTGGTTACCGGCCTATTTGATATCCATGGCAGAATATTTAAGGGCCCATCCTGATTTGGCCATCCCAATGGTCCAGTACCTGGACAATGTTTACTGGGCCATGATTGATTTCCCTGGCCCGTCATGGTTGGCCTATGATGGAGAACTTAGGATGAGTGTGGCCCACCATGCGGTGGGACGAGCCCTGCTAGCAGTTGTGGCTACTGTATATGACCCCTACGCGGCCAGCACCTATGCTCCGTATGAAGAGTCTATTTGCAGGCAACTACCTCCGTGGCTTTCTTTGGGGCTATGAGAATCAGTGAGCTGGTCACACTTTCAACAGGGGACATGTTCTGCAGGGCACTGGAACTGGAAGATGTGTCGCTCGACCGGGAGTGGGCTCTGTGGAGGATTCGCTCCTCAAGGGCCGGTCAGCGGGGAAAGGGTAGTAGCATGATGCTGCCATCTGTCCGGTTGGTGCCCTACATGCGTTTGTGACAGCGCGTGATTCATGCCCTGGCCTGTTGTTCTGCTACCAAGATCGGTCTCCCCTTACCAAATTACAATTCTGGAGGGTTACCGGGACGGCGCTTCACAGTGTGGGGGTCCCTGGGGCTCGTTATGGTACCCATTCATTCCAGATAGGTGCTGCATCAACTGCGGCTGCAGTTGGGTACTCGGAGCCTGACATACGTCGCATGGGCAGGTGGGGATTTGCGCCTTTTTTCTCCGTCTGTTCGTCCCCTCACTGCATGAGTGCCTTGTTATGCCCTCAATTCTCTCTCCTTCTCTTACAGACCCTGTGTGTTTCCGCACACCGGTGCAGTGTGGCTGGTGGGCCACAATTTATGTGCACTGGGCGGCACAGTACGTTGCTTTGTCAGAGTGGGGACCCCATCTCGGGCTACATGCAACCGTGCGTATGCAGTGGTATGGTGTGCACGGCATGAGGTGGCGGGAACTGTTGCCATTCCTGATGTCCATTAGGGATGCTGGACCGCCATATGTTTTAATTCTGCACCTCGGAGGCTATGATCTTGCACAGATCACTGGCCTGGACTTAAAGAATTCTGAGTGCATTTATGCATTTATGGCCGTACACACGGTTGCTATGGTCAGACATCGCGCCAAGGCACTATTATAGGGGAGCATTGACCCCCGTGGTTGGACCGTGCCCGGTGGTCAGTGAACAGGGTTGTTGCCTGGTTCCTTATCGAGAATGACTTGGGGGACAGCCATTCGTCATCCGGGGATAGGGTTACAGGATTTTTAGCCTGTATTCTGGAGATGGGGTTCACCTGTCAGCAAGAGGATGCACCTCTTTTGAATGACGTACAAGCGGGCCTGGTGACCGAATTGTCGGTCAGGGGGGGCGGATCTCTGATGCGATTTTGGCAAGGTTTGCCAAGTGTAAGGTGTCTCTCCGAGAGCTGCAGGTGCTGCACGGCCACCTCAACTTCGCCTGTAGGGTAGTAACACCAGGCAGAGCCTTTGCCAGGTGTCTTTGTGATGCCATGGTGGGCCTTTTAAAACATCACCACAGGGTACGGCTGACCAGAGGTTTACGGGCAGACCTTACGGTTTGGTTCACATTCCTACAGGACTTTAATGGCATCTCTTTCTGGAGATCAGAGCTTATGGTCAGCCCCCAGTTTCAAGTACAGCTGGATGCCTCCGGCTCCCTGGGCTATGGGATTTATTTTGAAGGACAGTGGGCCTGTGGTCAATGGCCTCAGGCATGGCAGGGCACGGATCACTTATGCGATCTTACATTCCTGGAGTTTTTTCCAATTTTGGGGGCCCCTTATGCTCTGGGGGAGCAGGTGGGCTAATTTGGTGGTTCACTTTAGGTGTGACAATGCTGCGGTAATGCACATTGTCAACGCCCAAACGTCTAAATGCCCCAGAGTTATGGCCTTAGTTCACCAATTTGTTCTTAGGTCCTTGCACCTTAATGTGCTCTTCAGGGCCAGACATGTGCCAGGCATTAATGACGGTATTGCTGACGCTTTATCCCGCCTGCAGATCTCCCGGTTCCGTGCCTTGGCTCCAGACACAGAGGAACTTCCCTCTCCACTCCCGGCCAAGATATGGACATTTGGCGAGGAGAGGTGAACCGGGCGATCGGCATGTCTTTGGCACCTCGCACGCGTAAGGCGTATCACCATACACTCCTTCTATTTAGGACTTTTTGTAGGCAAAGGCAGTTGCCTGAAATGTGGCCGATACTGGTCGACCAGGTTTTACAGTATATGGTGCACCTTCATGATCAGGGGTTTGGCCCCACGCACCATCGTCACCAGGCTTTCCGCCTTGACATTCATGGCCAGGGCACGGGGCTTTACTGACTGGGTGAGTGACTTCCGCATACGCCATGTATTGGAAGGGTGGACACGTGAATGTGGCCACCACCCGGACACACGTCACCCTGTTTCACCAGGTATTCTGACCCACCTTGCACGAGGTTGGCATAGACTGTGTTACGATAAGTATGAGGAGTCTCTTTTTCATGCAGCTACCACCGTAGCTTTCTTTGGAGCTCTCAGAATCAGCGAGCTGGTCCCATTGTCAAAGGGGGACGTGTCTCATAGGGCACTGGAACTCGAAGATGTGTCTATCAACCAGGAGTGGGCTCAGTTGAGGATTCGTTCCTCGAAGGCCAATCAGCATGGAGTAGGCAGTGGTGTTAGACTGCTATGATGTACATTTGCTGACATCTGTCCAGTTGGTGCCCTACATGCAATTTTGACAGTGCGTGGTGTGCGCCCTGGCCTGTTGTTCTGCCACCAGGATGGGTCTCCCATTACCAAATTTCAGTTCTGGAGGGTGACCGATACGGCACTTCACAGTGTGGGCCTCCCTGGGACTCGTTATGGCACCCATTCATTCAGGATAGGTGCCGCATCAACTGCGGCTGCGTTTGGATACTCTGAGGCTGATATATGTTGGATGGGCAGGCGGGGGATCCACGCGTTTTTCCTTATTTGTACGTCCCCTCACTGTATGAGTACCTAGTTATGGTACTTAATTCCTTCTCCTTCTTTTACAGACCCTGTGTGTCTACGCACACCAGTGGGAGTGTGGCTGGTGGGCCACAGTTATGTGCACTGGGCAGCACAGTATGCTGCATCGTCGGAGTGGGGACCCCATCTCGGGCTGCATGCATCCTCACGTATGTGGTGGTATGGTATGTGCGGCATGAGATGGCGGGAACTGTTGCCATTCCTGATGTCCATCAGGGATGCTGGACCACCTGATGTTCTGATTCTGCACCTCGGCGGCAATGATCTCGCACAGATCACTGGCCTTTCCTTTAAAATGTCGGTGTGCAGTGACCTGGCGTTTCTACATCATTTATGGCCGTACACACGGTTTCTATGGTCTGACATCGTGCCGAGACACTGTTATAGAGGAGGCATGGATGTCCGTGGTTTGGACCGTGCCCAGCGGTCAGTGAACAGGGCTGTTGCCCGGTTTCTTGTTGAGAATGGCTTGGGGACAGCCATTCGACACCCAGGGATAGGGTTGCAGGATTTTAGCCTGTATGCAGGAGATGGGGTCCACCTGTCGGCCAGAGGTATGCACCTCTTTCTGGAGGACGTGCAAGCAGGCCTGGCGACCGAGCTGACGGTCTGGGGGGGGACGGTGAGTCATCATGGACACCTCCCTGTGTGGCGGGTAGCACTGGTAAAGTAAAGATTTATGACCCATAGGTATCCGGCAGGTTCGCAATTGACTGGCCAACACGTAGATAGGTACAGGGGAAACAGGATTGGCCGGTCAAGGGCGAACCATGAAAGGGGTGATGTTAGGAGCTTCACAACCTGCATCACCTTGATATTTGGACGGATACACGTCATAGGGTGGGGTCAGTAGATAGTATATTGACTTCGGTCAACAATCTGTTTGTGTCAACAAACAAATTGATACAAATTGATACATGTAGCCAATAACCATTGGCATTTTGGGTGGAATCTTACCAGTGCTACTGCGGCCTGCTTGCCTTAAAGAATTACAATTGGATGATACACCAATTGAAAGTGATAATTCGGACTAGGGCATTATTCAATAAAAGTGGCCCAATGCCTTTAATCCAATACCGGTGTCTGAGTCTTTATTTGGGTGGGTGCGCCTGCAAAGAGTACATGCACCCTTGTTCTGTACCTTCAAATAGCTCATGATTTGTTATATTTGTCTTCTGCAGTGGGTGGGTTTTGTTCAGTTGTTCTATTCAGAAGTTGTTGCAATCTGTTTTTTGCAATATCAATTTCCTGCCTAGAATAGGTACTGTTTCTGGGGACATTTTCTAACTGATTGCCTCAGACACCACCAGTTGGATGGGACAAATGAATTCCATTCTTAGAAGTCATAATTCTGAGTTGATTTTTGTATATTAATTTTCTGCTGGGAATAGGAGCTGGAATGCTATTCCAAATGACAATTTGTGGCTTGCTCCATTTGCCTCATCTACTCACATAGTTGTCTTGATTTTGGTTGAGTCATGTAGACTACTTGGAAGTTGCTGTTCCAGGCAATTATGTTATGTTCTAGCAGGGTTTGAGGCAAGAAAGGGTTAATGAAAGAACAATATCTTGAGGGTTTGAGCTCTAAAATATTGTTCTGATGTTTTTTCAACACATCACACTATTTTGGCATCAGATTTTATATCGTTAAGAAGCTCGCCTTGTTAGCTGGAAGTTCAGCAAATTCGAGACCTGGGTATCTGCATGGCAGACTGGGGGCTTGTCTCTGTCCCAGCTCCTGCCAACCTAGCAGATCGCAAGCAAGGAATTGCAAGTAGATAAATATGGAGCAGAGTTTCTACAGCAAAAATCCTTTCAACCCAGAATAATTTCTGCCATGAAATTATTATCAGATTTTATTAAGACTGTCCTGTTCCAGCCCATTGTGTTCCATTCTTACTTTTACCTAGGCCAGGGGTACCCAAACATTTTGGGCTGCATGGTTCAGGGGGCTGGTTGCTATGGCCCATAGGCCAGATCTGTCCCCTGATGCCAATTCATCTGGCCCCCATGAAGCCCTCATTGCTCCTGGATGTGGAAGCAAAATGCGCCCATACAGGTGCATTTTACTTCTGTTTCTGGGAGCGATGAGGGCTTCATGGGCTGGATGAATTGGTGTCAAGGGCTGTATCCAGCCCATGGGCCATAGATTGGGCACCCCTGATGTAGACCCACTGGCCTGAGATGAATCTGCATAAATTAAATTATTCACACCAGATTACAAAATAAGAGGGCAAGAGGGGAATTGGATGACAGGATCTTTCTGCATCCCTCTGCCCTGCTGTTACCAGTAAATTTGCTCTCCTGTTGTACAGGCTTCTGTTGTTATTTCTAAGGAAAGTGGTAGGTAGTGGCTTTAATTTCCCCACCAAATTTGCAGTGTACATTTGAACTCTGGCAGCCTTCCTTTTTAAATATTAGAATAATTAAAGCTGAACACTTTAATTCATAATTGATCTCTCCATCCATCAATTTTACTTTGTATTCCGTTCACCAAATTTTTTGCTCTTTGCAAAATTCTAACAGTGTATTTAGTATTCAGGATTTATTGCAATATGTTTTACATATATGAATAGATTGTTGTAAATGCTAAAGAACTGACCTTCAACATTTATGCTGTCCTTGCTACTTACATAAGTCTTATACATTATTTCTTCTCATGGATAGAATGGTTTGAAGAAATTACCCTGCAGAATATGAGGAGTATGAATTTCACTCTGTCATGTTGAGCAAAATTCTGGAGGATCCCTGAAACAAAATCTTTGCATCTACCTTTCTTTGTAACTCTACCTCCAATGGATGCATAAAAATGAACATTGAAAAGGGTTATGATGTGACATGGAAAAAAGCTCTGTTCATGTCCATTCAACTGGTTTGCAGAAGTCTTTTTGCACCAATTCTTCAGTGCTAAACAATAAAGCTACCAAGCATGTACAGTTTTTAGTAGTTGGAGGGGGAGGTGGATACTGACATCTCAGAAATAATTAATAACTTGTATTTTAAAGGGGAGGAAATTCGGTATTAAAAGGAGATAAATACTAAAGTAAAAAAATTCTGAAGGAGCAAGAGGAGGCGGCAAATATTTTATAGACCTGTTAAGAGCCTTTTAACAGCTTTAAAAATGCCGTCCATCACACATCTTTTAGCACCAGTATTTTCTTTGTTACCAAGCAGGCAGGACTGAAGCTTTCTTTGAAACAGCAAGTTTTTTGGAGGGGGGTGGATGGTCCCACAAACAAATAACAGCACTTCTATCTAGACTAAATGTAGGAAGTTGACTAGTGAATGAATATTAAAGCAAACTGGTTGACGAGCAGATTAACTTTTCCTGAAAAAGACTGTGGTTTGATCACAGTGCTAATCCATACTTTGTTTAATTAGTCAATGTTTCTTTTGTATGTTCAAGCCTAGTCAATTAATTTTGTCCCATAAACCACTAACCAAAAACTAAAACCATGATGGTTTTTTTATTTTGTTCGTTTGTTCTGTGCATCTGGAAAGCTTCCCGCTCTGGGCAGTGTACAAATAATTAAATGAACAAACAACAATGCCATACAACAAACAAAATAACAACATAAAATATCTATTAACTATAGTTTCTTCTTACCTTCAATTTAACATGCTTTATCCTAGTCTGTTGCTTTCCTATAGAACTGTAGTCTATCTAGGTTCAGTTTGCAAATGAAGAACAGAAGTAAGAAGAGACCTTGATTTGGAGTGGGTACGGTTGTACAATACCTAGAATCCTATAGCCACCACAGTCAGAAATATAAATTACTAGCATGGGCACCTGGCTTTGCTGGCGGGGGGCACTCTGTGCAGGCACCACCGTCCCTGTCTGCCCCAGTGCACAGTGTGTGAGATGAGACCCCCTGCCCCAGTCGTGTTCCCATGCCCACCCTACCTTGCCGTCGATGGTCTGTCTCCTCCGCCATCTCTTGTACTCGCACCCCCACACAGGCCTCATGGGCATGGCCTGGAGCCCCGCGTGCCACCCTTTCCGGCCAGGGGTTTTCTGCATCCCCGCCATGCCAGCATCTGTTCTCCCCAGATTGTGCTGCTTCAGCTGCCGCGGCCACCCACAAGTGCCACAGCAGATCTTCTCCCTGGCCCCGAAGGGAGTTGTCCAGGGATTAGGCAGTCAGTGTTCTCAGGGCTGTTGGAAGTGCTGCAGCCCCTCCTCTCCCTTACTGCGAGGTGACTGTTCCTGTGGTCAGCTGGGAGTTTGCATCCTGCCGCCCGCAACCGGCCCCCCTGAATGCACACTTACTCACTCTGGCGCTTTCACTGGCTGTGCCGTGGCCAGGCCCACCAGGGTTCCATTGCTCTTGGGTGCAGCAGTGACGATTCAGCGCCTGAGGCACCCTGGGAGGTATAGTTTCTGCCATTTTTTTGCATTTTGTGGTGCCACGGCCCCCATGGGGCACGCACACCCAACAGTGATCAGCTGTGTTCCCCCCTTTCCACTCTGGACTGCTGCGAAGGCAAGGAAAAAGCTGTAGGGCAACCATGGCTTTCCAAGTGCCATGAG
Organism: Bradypodion ventrale; assembly: GCA_035047345.1. Taxonomy (NCBI): domain Eukaryota; kingdom Metazoa; phylum Chordata; class Lepidosauria; order Squamata; family Chamaeleonidae; genus Bradypodion; species Bradypodion ventrale. The sequence goes on from JAWDJE010000001.1 coordinate 42,686,763, forward strand.
ACTTTCCTTGGAGGGGTCACCATTCTCTAAGTGCAATGGCCTGTTGAAGCTGTAGTTTCACTGCTCATTATTTTCTATGGTGGCCCTCCATTTAAAGAACTACAACTCCCAGGATATACCATGTCAGTCATTTTGTTGCTGTTTTTCCTGCCGGGGGTGCCTCCTTTGTAGCCCCTTTTTTGGGGGGGGAGCCTAAACCCACAAATGGAGTCCATAAGAACATAAGAACAGACTTGCTGGAACAGGCCACAGCCCATCCAGTCCAGCATTCTGTCTCACACAGTGGCTCACAATTTGCTTCAGGGTATTCCCAAACAGATGCCTTCACCTGCTTAGGATTCCCTGGAAATGGCATTGAGAGATATCCTGCCTATCTCTCTAACCTGGAGGTTGTCATAGGTATCCATAATTATAGCCATTGATACCCTTGTCCTCCATGAACTTGTCTAATCCTTTCTTAAAGCTTCAAGGTTCCCCCACAAAAAAAGAGTCTCCCCCCCCCCAAAAAAAAACCACTTCTCGCCAGCCCAAGGTAGGTACGTGGCAAGTTTCAGAGGGATCCGTCCAGGGTTGTGGGAGCCCATTCATAACATACAAGACCACACCTTGGTTTTATATATATACATATGAGTTCTGAAGAAAAGCAGTTAAAAATGAAATCACTTTTTCTTCTTCCATGTCTAGGCCAGATGTAAAACTGCCAAAATTAAGCCACCTTTTGGTGAGTGCCTTCTGCAGTTCCTTTCACCCAACCCAATGTGAAAAAGATTAGCCAAAGATACTACAATCTTCGACAAAAATGATTGCTAGCATGTTCCATTTCTCTTCGAAGCAGTGGGACCACTGGAAAACACTTCTCTAGTCTGGAAATCCAGCTCTGTAGCCACTGTATTAAGTAGCCAAGAAATCATAGTAGCCACAGGTTCTTTTACTTTATTACCTACCGTACTTTTAATGAGAAATCAAAATGTTACTGTATATCAAATGTTCATTAGATGGGAAGGCATAGTCTGTACTAAAGGCACCTACACAATTTCTATAAAATCCTTGTCACATCATGTTTCATCCATCCCTTCTTCCGTTTTAAGGAAAATATTGTTGCTACCCTCTGTTGTTCTGCTTGCTCACAGATCATGTTGTGACACATTGGGTGGGAGGAGCAAACACTTGACTCTTCACCGAAAGAGTTGCCAGAGTAGAAAGCTATGGGTTGTTGTTGTTGTTTTTTGATACCATGAAAATTTACTCTTATGTCTGACGTAGTGGACTTGATCCACAAAAGTTAACATTAAAATATAGGAGTTAGTCTTTTAGGTGCCACAACATTTTTGTCTTTTGTGTTGTTTTGTTTACTCGCCGATATGCTTGCACAGACTAACACGGCTACCACTTCAAAAATTTCTAACAAACAAAATCTCTATGTTTTGCTCGAGGGCTTGCCAACAGCAGCTGCATTGAAGAAGAAGAAATGTACTCTCTGTTCCTGTTCAGTAGGTGGCAAATGACAACTGAATGGTGGTGAAGTTTTTAGGAATCTGCCTTATAATGGCACAGATCAGGGTTCTTAACCTTAGCACTCCGGGTGTTCTTGGACTTCAATTACCAGATGCTGAAATCAACACAGCAGCTGATCAGGGCTTCTGGGACCTGAAATCTAAGAACATCTGCGGACCCAAGGTTGAGAAACCCTGGGTTAGATCATTGTTCTATCAAGCCCAGTGTTGTCAACCTTGACTGGCAACATTTCTCCTGGGTTTCATGTGGAATTCTTCCTTAATCCTAGCTGGAAATGTCTGGTATTCCCTGATGGGTTGCTATCCATATATTAACAAGGATGAGAACAACTTCCAACATCAGACTGGACTGGGTGTGTGACAGTGTACTCAGTTCTCACTTACCACAATATGCTTCAGAATTGCAAATACATACAAAGGAAAGTGAATACTGATGTAATTTGGTTGATCATCTCTAGATGGGATCCTGGCTTCTTCAACAAACCATGGTTAAAATAAATTGTGCATTGGAATAATGTTCCAAATGTGTCGTATAATCAAAAATGGTTCCAAAACAGCATGTCTATGCCTAATTTCTATATTCTACATCAGGGGTACCCAACCTTTTCAAGATGGCTTCAGTCAGTTTTGAGGGCCGGATGACCATTTTGCTCTGCCTGCATGATGGAGGTGGCCATTTTGTCCCAATAGCTCCAAAGGAACAGCCATTTAGTTTCTCAAATGCCCTTGGAGGAGTGGGGGGCACATGAAATGGTGCTGCAGGCCAGATCTGGCCTGTGGGCCTTAGGTTGGGAACCCCTACTCTTAAAGGAATATAATGATTGCTCTTACAAGGAATATAATAATATTCTTTCGTTTAGTAGTCAATCCTATCATGTTCTTTCACTAATAAATTATTTGAGCAGTCACACTAAGTGATGTCTACTACAAATTTGTGGACCCAGACAAGTGAGAGCATGACACCCCAAAATTTCAGGGTGCTGCTCTTGCTTGCCCTTGGCAGGATGTTGCCTGTAGTTGGATGTTTTGGAATAGTACACTACAAAAGAATGCCTTTGAAGCGAATGCTGTTTTGTTGAACCAGCCACTACACTATTGCAACACTTAAGGGGGTGCTTTTTTCTAGTGAAAGGGTGAAGAACATGTAGCCTGTATACTACAGGGGGTCCACAAAGGCTTTGTGTACTTCCGACTGCCCCCCACTGCTTCACAGCCATTTTTAGAAAAAAGTGTTCCCATTTACTGTTGCCCTGTATTGGTGAGAAACAAGGAAAACAAGAGCTTATTTCAATTAGTGTTTATTGAACATCAAGTGTTGACTGCAAGGGGAATTTCAATGTGCATTGAAAGAGGAAACCTTTAATTATTTGTAATTACATGACTGTTTCCCACTAGTTATCCCCTATTTATTAGGTATTTAAACTGTGCTTGTAAGACTATTGTTTTTTTAAGCAGCCAGTTGCTACTGAGCAAACATAAAGAATATGGTCCTCAAAGTTGATTTCCAATTGTTCTGTGTTTAATTACATTCATTCATTCATTCATTTATTTATTTATTTATTTATTTGAATTTATATTGCTGCCCACTCACCAAAGCGACTCTGGGCGGCTCACAATATAAAACATCACATAAACATAAAGTTACAAGAACCTTAAAACTTTTAAAAGCATTTTAAATCACTAAAAATACACACACACCCCGGAAGTAAAATTATAACTAAAAGCAAGAATGGCCTTCATTATATAAGTCTTCGAGGAGGGCTACTGAATCACCAGTGCCCCACACCTGCTTCGACAGCCAGGATTTTAGATCTTTCCTGAAGGGCAATAGCTCTCTCTGGAGACGCAGCTTGGTCAGCAGGAGGTTCACTGGGTCAGAGCAAATGCCGAAAAGGCCCTCCTTCTAATGCTAGAAAGGCGAGCCTGTCTAGCCAACGGCACCTTTAAGGAGCCCCTTCAGTCTGCTCTGGTAGGATGGGCAGATGTTCTTGGTGTGATGCGGTCTCTTAATTACCCTGGACCGCTACCATGTAGGGCTTTGAAGGTCATCACCAGCACCTTGAATTGCACCTAGAGGCACACCGGCAACCAATGCAGCTTCCACAGCAGGGGTGAGGCATGGGCATGGCCACACCCCATCACCACATGAGGAAGCCACATTTTGGACCAGTTGCAGCCTCCGAATGATCATGAAGGGCAGCCCCATGTAGAGCATGGTACAGTAATCTAGTCAGGAGGTTTGGAGGTGACCAGAGCATGTGTGACCATATGTGTGGCCATATGCAAGGAGCGGATGTAATTGGCAGATAATACAAAGTTGTGCAAAAGCCCTCCTGGCCACAGCTGCCACCTGCTCATCGAGCAGTAGTTGTGAGTCCAGGAGGACCCCCAGGTTATGCATCATGTCTGCCTGAGGCAAAAGAGCCCTATCCTGCACCAGAGAGGTTAACTCCATACAAGGGTATCAATGGCTATAATTATGGATACCTAAGGACAACCTCCGGGTTAGAGAGATAGGCAGGATATCTCTCAATGCCATTTCCAGGGAATTCTAAGCAGGTGAAGGCATCTGCTTGAGAATACCCTGAAGCAAATGGTGAGCCACTGTGTGAGACAGAATGCTGGACTGGATGGGCTGTAGCCTGTTCCAGCAAGGCTGTTCTTATGTTCTTATGTTTAACATGGGGTCCTGACCCACAGTCACTCAGTCTTGCCAGGGTTCAGTTGTAGCCCGTTGACTCCCTTACAGACCCTAACATCCTCCAGACACTTGGACAGGACTTCAACTGAATCGCTTGGATCACCACAGGCTGAGATGTACAGTTGAGTAACATCTGCATATTGATGATACTTCACCCCGTGGGAACAGATGATCTCCCCCAGAGGCTTCATGTAAATATTAAATAAGAGAGGCGAAAGCACCGAGCCCTGCAGCAACCCATATTGGAGAGGCCTAGAGCTGGACCTCTTGCCCTCTAACAACACCGACTGGTCCGGCTCTTCAGAAATGAGGAAAACCAGGACCACACAGTGCCCTGGATCCCCAATCCTTGGAGCTGTCCCAGAAAGATACTGTGATCGACGGTATCGAAAGCTGCTGAGTGGTCAAGAAGAGCAAGGACGGACAGATTACCTCCAGCCCGCTCACACCAAAGATCATCCAACAGCGCAACCAATGCAGTCTTGGTACTATAACCGGTACCATAATTACCATGAATTTAATGTAATAATTCATTGATCTTTAATTTGTATTGGGGTGTTTTTGTAGGACAGGAAATATGATAGAAACAATAGGTCAAGCTCCTCCTTTTCCCATTTTTATACAAATTGTGTTAACTTTGGTTTTTCCTCCCATACCATCAATTTTAAGGCCTAATGTTTTAAATCTAAGTTCTGTGTAGAGGTCTCATTCTTTAAATGCTGCTGTGTCTTATTTTAGCTAGTAATACTGTCTCCTGTGTATGTGTTTTTGTTTCAGTAGCCATAAGTAGTTAAGCTACACAATGATATGCAAAACAAGGTTACTCTTGAGAATACATTCCTTTGTGCTGTTTTCTGCTACCTCGTTATCTGTGGCTGTAGGTGTCATCCAAATGCAAGCTTGACTGATGTGTCAGGAGCGTCCACTCAGGATCTTTACAGGGCAGCACGAAGGATCATCTGTTCTGATTAAAAGAGATTAACATATCTTAGAATAGTAGCAGGCACTTTTTATTTAGGAGCCTATTGAAGAAAATGCTTAGAGGGGACGTGCAGGAGAAACGAGATACCAAATACTATCCATTCTCATGGAGAGTATATCTATGAGAAACAGGTGGATGTTGTCTAACACAGCTCCAGGACTATATACATTCAATGACCAAGAAAGAACCCATAATAGACATTTTAAAAGTTAAACTGCATACTTGTTGTGATGTGAAATTTCAGGGCTATGATTCAAAATACTATAGAACTGGCAAGTCTCCATTCTATGTGTCAAATTACTTTTGGAAAGAGATGCCTTGAAGGCAATGGTTATTCAAAGGGGAGAAACAAAATAAGACAGTAAATCACAATGTTAGTGCAATCACTTCAGGATCCTAAAGTAGATATTTCTTTTAAAATATCTGTACTGTTATGGAATTATAAAGGCTTGAATCTAGAATCTGGTCCTACAGAGAGAGGTGCTCCTTCTCTGTATGGAGGTCTTATGTTCCAACTGAAGAATCCCATTAGTGGAACATGGGACTTGGAGGTCTATGCTGAATTCTCCCTCTCCCAATAGTTCATAGAGTATCCTGTGCCGCTCACCCTATTCGGGATTTGAAGAACTTTCTGAAAGTAAGTTCTAGGTGGTACTAGAGGCTGCAAATGGCTAGGGCATTGACCACCAGTAGCACTCTTATCTTTTCTCCTTTTTCACTGACTGGATCATTTCAAACTGAATTGCACAAAGCCTGTCTCACAGAACAAAGGATGTGCTTACACAGCACAAAGGTTAAACTCATTAGCATATGTTCAATGCCAGGTGTTTGTTTTGAATCCCCCAAAGTTTGCAATTGCAAAGGGGACATTCACAGCTAATCTGAATAACAGCCAGAGACCATCTGCCGTTACCAATTGTATGAAACCACATTGATTTGTATGTTAACCAGTCACTCTGTACCTGACCTCTGTACCTGATGTGTATAAATTGATGCCATGAAGTCTCACTCACATGTCTGATGAAGTGGACTTGATCCACGAAAGCTCACAATGAAATATAACAGTTAGTCCTTAAAGTGCTGCAGTGTTGTTGTTGTTTTATTCTCCGATATGCATGAAACACAGACTAATATGGCTACTATTCCAAAAAAAATGCACAAAGGATGTTTTTCTGTTGACAAAAAAGAAGCTGGATTCAAGCTAATCTGCCTGATAGATCTTCACACAGTGGGTGTGCTTACAACATCAAACAGAGGATATTCATGTGAGGACTGAAGAGATTCATTCCCACATTGACTAGATTTACTATAAATGCAACAGCTGCACCAATCATAATACTAATACATAATATTAATCTGCATTTCATCAGCATCATATCTACTGCCTGAAAGCTGAAATAATTCAACTGAACAATTATATGGTAGTTCTAGCCATCACATTGCTGTAGTTTAAGGGTAGGAGCCAAATGCATCCACCTCTTATCTTTTGAGGGTTGCAAGGGCCCTTGAAAAATACATCACCTACATTTTTTTTTAATTAAAAAGTTCCCTCCTGCCCTCTAGTGGCAATAGGAAGCAATTTCTTCTGTTCTGGATGACTTCCAGTTTTGACCCCTCCTCAAGCTTAAAACAGTTAGGAGTGGAACATGGCAAAATGCCCTCTGTGATCCTAGGACAGAAAAATATATAAGGGGGTGGTGGTTTGGAGGGGTTGCATGTGGCCTCCAGGCCACCATTTACCTTTCCTTGTCATAACTGTCTAGAAGCTCATGCATTATCTCCTTCTTAGAAAATGGAAAAATAATTGGTTGGTTGGTTAGTTGAAGCTTTTTTATGTCAGTTATTTAGAGATGCTGAGTATCTGCCTCACAGTCTTGCCATCTTCTGAGAGGTTGAAGTTTCTGGTTAGTATACTTCACCTATAGTTTTTGATCAATATATAGTAGAATTAGAGGGTGAAAATGGTGGTTTCCTCTTGCTCCATTTTTCTTGGATGGGAGAGAGACAGAAACCTTGTTATATTTAATGAGCCTAGTTGTTATTAAGCAGAGTCATCTTCTTTTCAGGGCCCCAAAATGGGGCTCACCTTGTTTGTTAACTGGAGTGGAAATTAAGGTGCCAGAAATTATCAATATGCTCATGCTTTGAGTTGGGTGTGTGTGTGAAATCTGTGGTTTCAGTTTCCATGCTTTGAATATATTGAACTACAACATTTTGCTTCAAACTAAATGTTTCTTCTCTTTTGGAAATAATTCATCTGGACTGCTGGCAATTTAGCCCCCAAATGTGGTTCCGTATTTTATCCAAACACTCTGCTTTTTACAGTGCTCAGACTGTTACCTTTTTATAGGAACCCATCCCGTTACTATTATAGTTGCTCCCATCTTTAAAAATAGCTTATTTTGTTCCTTTTTATTAACCCCCTGCCATAATTGCTACTAGAGCAGACTTTTGAAAATACATTAAAATGCTCACAAGTTCCCTCAAGTGGTCAATTGTGTTTCTTGCACACTGAAAATATTGGAATGAACACATTACAAATATTTCATCCCAGATCTTCTGTAACCCCTATGGATTATTTGGTTCAAACAAAGGGGGAGGAAATCCTAGAAAGCGGCTGCAATTCAAGAACTGGGTTAGAAAGAGCTAGGGTGTTAGAAAGGAAGATGTTGTTGTTCCACTGAAGATAAGACCCTTATCATCTTGGTTTAGGGTTTTAGAGACTATATATGGAACCATTTCCTCTGTGTTGTGGATGTCCTACTTCAGTTGATAAATACTTGGACTTTGTTCTCATTCAGTTTCAAAGGGGCATTTGAATATTTTAATTCGTCAAGAAATTCTACACTGGTGCTAGCAAAAAGAACATGGAGTGTACAAGTTGTAGCATCTAGTTTTGTTATATCACTGTTGGTTTTTTTGTTATATAACTACATATTGGGAAGAAATTAATTTTGCTTTTGCAATAATCAATACAGACAGATAGATGCACTACTATACCTTGTCATCTGAAGATTGGATAAGATTTGTAGTCCATCAAACCAAAAAAGTGGTTGGTATTCTATAAACAGGAATTCCTTGCAAGTATTTATTTAGTGGATAGATTGAAGGTACAGTATATAAAAAAATCTCTTTTCAAGAACTCCATCCACCTGGCATTTTCCTTATTATATCCATGAGCATGAGGACTTAAACATTACATCCATTTTGGGTTTGGTGCTAGGTTGGCTGGAATAATTACTTGAGGTTGTCCTGCACTAAATTTCCATATTCTGAACACCACATCCTTTGACCGTCCAGTGTGGAGAAGTCTTGTTTACGGCTCATCCTAATATGCTGCTAAGCTGCTCCTGGCAAACTTTCATCTTTAGGGACTGATACGGAATATGTTTTCATAGGTTTTGTTGAGCCCACATATCCCAAAGATGATTTGTTGAATTTATCCTTAGCAACCAATTTCACCCTGGCTTTTCATGTGAGAAACCAAAAGTGGCTGTAGCATGGTACAAGTATTACAGGTCACCAGGTTTTACCAGTGTAGGGCCTACACCATGTCTATCAAACACACTTTCCTTTATGCAACCATGGATTCTCTTTCTCTCACATAAGCATGGATACACACTTTCATGCACATACCTACTCTTGCCCTCTTGCCTGGTCTCCATCTTACCCAACCAGCCACTCTCTGGTGTGTGCTGGATCTCTTTGCAGGCGCACCCCCCAAAGAAAGACTCAGACACCGGTATATGGATAAAGGCATCGGGCCACTTTTATTGAATAATGCCCTAGTTCAAATTATAACTTTCAATTGGTGTAATCATCCAATTATAATTCTTTAAGGCAAGCAGGCCGCAGTAACACTGGTAAGGTTCCACCCAAAATGCCAATGGCAATTAGCTACATGTAACTATTTGTATAAATTTGTTTGTTGACACAAACAAATTGTTGACCAGAGTCAATAAACTATCTACTGACCCCACCCTATGACGTGTATCCGTTAAATCTCAAGGTGATGCAGGCTGTTAAGCTCCTGCCATCACCCCTTGCCTGGTTCGTCGTTGACCGGCCAAAGCTATTACCCCTGTACCTGTCTAAGTGTTGGCCAGTCAATTGCGAACCTGCCGGATACCTCTGGGTCATAAATCTTTACCTTACCAGTGCTACCCGCCACACGGGGAGGCGTCCATGATGACTCACCGCCCCCCCCCCAGACCGTCAGCTCGGTCGCCAGGCCTGCTTGCACCACACCCAGAAAGAGGTACATACCTCCAGCCGACAGGTGGACCCCATCTCTTGCCTACCAGCAAAATTTTTTTGTAAGCCTATCTGCAGGTGTCCAATGGCTATCTCCCAGCCATGCTCAGCAAGGGACCGAGCAACAGCCCTGTCTACTGACTGCCGGAACATTCCGAACCATGGAGATCCACATCTCCCCTAAATTGGTGTCTCAGCACGATGTTAGACCTTAGCGACCATATGTAAGCCATACATGATATAAAACGCCAGGTCACTGCCCCTTGACAGTTTAGGAATAGCAGTGATCCGTATAAGATCATTGCCGCCGAGGTGCCTAATAAGAACATCGGGCGGTCCAGCATCCCTGACAGACAACAGGAATGGCCACAGTTCCCGCCCCCTTGTGCCGCGCATACCATACCATCGCATACGTGCGGATGCACACAGCCCAAGTCGGGGTCCACTCTCTGTCGCCGCAGCATATACTGCTGCCCAGTGTACATAGCTGCGGCCCACCAGCCCCACTGCCACCGGTGTGCAGAGACACACAGGATCTGTAAAAGAGGAGAAGAGGTGAAGTACATAACTAGGTACTCATACAGTGAGGGGACGTACATATAAGAAATTATGTGTACACATATATCCGCCTCCGAGTACACCAAACATAGCCGCGATCAACATGACGCCTATCCTAAATAAATGGGTGCCAAAACGGGCCCCATACCGCGAAGCGCGGCACCGGTCACCCTCAGTCACTTTACTTTGGTAAGGGTAGACCCATCCTGGTGGCAGAAAAACAGGCTGGGGCGCACAGCAGGCACTGCCAAAAATTCATGTAGGGCACCAACCGGACAGATGTCTCCAAAGAAACTTCGTAGCAGTCTAACTGCACTGCCTACGCCGTGCTGAACAACCTTTGAGGACCGTATCCCCAATTGAGCCCACTCATGTGTGACATAGACATTGTCGAGTTCCAGTGCCCTACGAGACACATCCGCCATACACAGATGGTACCAACTCTGGCACCCACTCACTGATGCGGAGCGCTCCAAAAAGGCTACCGTGGTAGCTGCGTGACCAAGAGCCACTTCACACCTATCCGAACATAAGTCATGCCAGCCTTGTGCAAGGTGGGTCAGCCCCTGCGATGCTCGGACAGCCCCTGCGATGCTCGGCACTGTCCCAGGGGCGGACACCCCCGCCCTTAACGAGGGACCATTTAGAAACCATGGGATACTGGGATAGGATGGTAACTGATGCCCGCTCGCATCAACTTGACGAGGCCAGGGCCATTGAACCCCACCACTGTAAGTGGGCTGTGGTGTTGGTGCACTAAATTGAACCTGATACTCACTAGGTGCACCCCCGTGAGCCGCCCCCACCGGGGGTTCCGGCCCACGGCGGGCGTCGGAGCTCGCGACCGGAATCGAGCTTTGGGACCAAACCTGACTGCTCCCAGCCTGGACACCAGGTCGAACGGGGAGCTGCGAGACACCAGCTGGGGCCGGCTGGACCGTCTCAAGCAGCTCAACTCGGTTGGCCCCCCACTGAAGCGTTGCGGCCGACAAGGTAGCAGGGCCGACGAAGGGGCCCCTGTTGAAGAAAGAGTAGCACCCCCCTCCGAAGGAGGCTGTGCAATGCCCAAGGATGCTTCCAGCACTGCCATCTGTGCTAACAGAGCATCCACTGCCCCAGCCCCAAGTATAAAGCGGGCCAGGTGGGCCGTACGGCCCACTAGTCAGTTGAGGAAAAGGCAACCCAAAAAGGGGAGCCAGGGCCAGAGTAGGGGCCATGCCCAGAACTCAGGCCCATGGGGGGCCAGAGGAGCTGTGGGGCAGAGACCCGCACCAGGCCCCCCTGGGCCAGCCTGTCCCGGGCCCTGCAAAGGTGCGCTTAGGGCCGAAGCCCCGGAGGGGCCAGCCTGCACCAGACCAGCTACGAAGCTGGCACCTGGCTGCCAAGTGGTAGCCTGACCGGCCCCACTGGTACCAGTGGGCAAGGGTCTATCACTGCCCTGCCGTGGGGGCGCAGCCCTGGTCCTCCGACTCAAAGGCTGGCCCCCATCCGATGCAGGGCCAGGAAAAGCTCTTCCCCTCAGCCGAGGCTTCAGTGCCGGGGCCTTTCGCTTGGGAGGCATGTCTCCCTAAAAGAATAAGAAGCGCTGAAGGATCCCTATCCAGGGATCGAGCTCCTGCGTGTAAGTACCGCGGTAGCCAAGAGGCAATCCTAAAAAAGGCACCGGGTACTCGGCGTTCTCTTTTCCCAGCCGGGAATCGAACGCGCAGAGCTCTGCAAGGCTCCGACTAAAGAGAGAATGCGACGGAGAAAACTTCTCCTCTCCGTTGCAATTCTAAAATGGCTGCTCGGCTGCCTCGTGGCCACCCCTTTCATAGAGGGGTGGCCACACCCCCTAACTCACCCGGATGTCTGAGTCCGGGGGGGGGGCCGCAAAGAGCGCGGCGGCCATTTTGGCACCGCACTTTCATTTTTTCTGTTGTATACCTTGACCCACATGTGTAGCTGCCTGCTGTCACAGAAGTGCATTAGGAATTAATTCTAAATGTTGCAATTCTAACCACTGTGATTTAGTATAAAGATTAGTTCTTCCGCTCATTCAACCTTACAGTTAACCACTTGTGATCCTTTTCTCCATTTCTGAACCCCTTACTCGATCCTCCTTTACTCCTCTCTCTCCTCTCTCCTCTCCTTCCCATACCAAACAACTCCCCTCACACTTTCAGAGTAACTAAATGCTTCAAATCAGATGTCCCCACTTTCTTTCTACATAATCTAGCTGTTTGAACTGTATTTCATTTATCAGGTTATCTATCCCATATGTCTATTTTTTACTTGACTCTTTTCCTCATTGATGAACAATGACTCCCTCTTGGATGTCTGTAGCAACATTTGCTAATATCCCATAAAATTATTTGTGATTTCGGGGAGTTAGAATTTTCCACACCAAGAAATAACCTTATGTCACAAAGAAATAGCTGTATATGAGTTAGTCAGAGAAGCATGCAAAGACACACTAGTCTAGGTGGCCACATGTGATCTTTTAGAGAGTATCATCCTCATTTTGAAGGTGTCCTCCATTTGTAGGACTGTTCTGTCCAGATCTGACTCAAAGATCAAGAACCATAACATTTATCTAAGGATCTGAAAGTTGCCCAACCACAGTTATCCCCTGGCCAGAAGATATATCTAAAGCACCGATCACCTAATGCCCTGGTGGCTAACCTTGGCACTCCAGCTGTTCTTGGACTTCAATTACCAGAAACCCAAGTCAGCACTCCTGCTGATCAGGGCTTCTGGGTATTGAAATTCCAGAACAGCTGGAGTGCCAAGGTTAGCTATCAAGGACCTAAGGACTGTTTTTCTCATGCAAGTGTGATGCAATCATATCTAATTTTACACTTGTGTATAAAATTTGAATATGCAGATCATTCTCCTTTTTTGTCCTCCTTCTTGTTGACCTACATCCTTATATTTGACAACACGTTAATGGCCACACTTTATTTCTGCTTCTCAAAACACACATATTCATACATACCTGGAAAAAACACATCCAATGGGAGATCCAGTTGCCAATCCAGTAAAATCCAATCTGTAGACCCAGAGGCAGGGGCATTTCACTCTTTCTTCTCAGGCCAGAAATGCCTTGGCATGGACCTAAGAGCAGAGAAATTGCTGGAAGACTAAACTCTTGATGAACCTCTCCAGCGAAATTGTGGGCAGGGAATCAGAGAGAGATCGGTACTCCTGAGAGGATGTTTGGAAGACAAGACTCTTTTTTAAAAAAAAATCAGCTGATGAGTGTTTTGGCACATAAATAACTAGATCTATTTCTATATAGCTAGGAAGAGCATGAGCCACTGCATCTTAGTGTGTCTGAAGGAATGTCGGATGGGGGTGAGCATTGAAACATTCTTAAACTATATAGAGGATAAATAACAGATGACAGATGGGAGACTAAAGAAATGCCTCAGGTCAGCAGCTAAGAACATGAGGAAATCTGAAAGGCCAATATGCGCAGACATTATGGTAGATGGAGTAAGGGATATAATCCACACAACAAGATAATATGGCCTTTCATATAATTGGGAAAATATATATAACAACTCCATTTGAAATATATAAAAAGACAGCCTGCACAAGCTCTAATATTAATAGGGTGAGCAAATATTATTATCCTATTTAATCACAAGTGATTTAATGACCCTTATCTGATTATACAGGCATCCCAAGCAACACTATTAAAATAAATAAATAGAACATTAAAAGGTTTTTATCCGGTAAGCTGCTTGAAAATATCCATATTAAATGGTAGAGGGGTGGGGGTGGGTCATCAATTTTAATGATATCTAAATATTTAAAAGTTAATATGGGTGTGTGCATGACACTGACCAGTGTTAATAATAAGTAGGTCTCAAGCTGCTTACGCTAATATCACAGGGAGAACTCCCACTGAGTTATGTACAGGGAGCTGTACTCATCTTAGAAAGCCAGTCCCACAAGAAACACCATAAGGAAGTTCCTGCCAGTCATTCCCACAGTTCATTGCTCCCTTGCCTCTGAGATCATGGCAGTAGAGAGCAAATTCTCCATAGAATGGTGTAATATGTATGGTAGTGTACCTTCCAATAGCATACTCACATTGTTTAGACTTTGCAGAAAGGTTAAAAAAATGAGCTGGTTAGCATCTGGGGGATTTAGAGTCTGCTAGACTCTAACACAAGGGTGGCCAAACTATGGCCCACAAGCCAGACCCAGCTCACGGTACTATTTCATGTGGCCCGCCACCACCCTTGCCGCTAATGGAAATGGATGCATTTATGATAGCTATAAAATGTGCCCATGCATGTGTAAATATGCCCGCGCCTTCTGTAAACACTGTTGAAAATGTATTTACAACAGCCACGGATGCATTTTATGGCAACGTTTATGGCAGGAGGAACCACGTGACCAGCCCACTCAGCTGTCCATGGGGCATGGTAAGGCCCGTGGTGTGAAAAGTTTGGGAACCCCTGCTCTAAGAGAACAGTTAGAGCAAAGGAGAACATCATAAGGTACTACACCAAGAACAATCATGAAGTCATTAAGAAATAAGTTTCTCTCTTACATTTGCCTAAAATGTATGAATATTAGAGGCCATGTCTACAGGTATAAATGAGAAAGAAGTTAGGGTTAAAAGTAGACCTCAGAAAAGTTACTTTTAAAAACTACAGCTCCTCATATTGCCACTGGTCGTGCTGGTTTGGGATTTCTGAGGTCTATTAAAAATCATTTCTGGAAGTTGTCATCATAAGGTAGTAGAAATAACTATATAAACTCAGAATGTCTAGTCAATAAAATTCTAGGAGTAAGATGCTACAAACACCAAAATGTGAAAGGTAATCTGAACTCATCATATAAATTCACATAAGACGTGAAGAGTACTTGAAACATTTCCCATTCTTGGCAATTTTAGAATTCTCATGCTAAGGCTTCCTGTTGAGATTTGCCATTGCACCAGCCAGTTTTCCTAGCTTCCCATGGCAAAAGACTCCTCCAGACTAATTTTGTTTGCCTAGCGTTTGTTCTTTTGCACAAGAAACTGCCAGATTCTGCACTGCATTACACTTTCCCCAGGGAAGTCTCTGTAGCAAAAGTGCCAATTTGCACATGAATTGCAATAACTTTTGCACAATAAGGTGTTTCTTGCTGGATGATGAAACACCAAGATCACTGAAGATACTTCAAAAGAGGACTCTTACTGTAAAAAGAAAAGAGAGACCCTATATCATATAGGGACTTATATCACCTATGTGAAAGGCAATGTGGTGTAAAGGCTTGACTGGGACTTGGGAGAGCCAAGGTGATACCTCTGGTGAGCTATGAAACTCTGTGGATAAGCTTGGGCCATGACACTGTCTCTCATAGCCTGCCAAAAGTCATAGGGCTGTACAGTAAGTAAGTTAAGCTGGAGAAGAGCTATATACCTTACCATGAGCTCACTGGAGCAACAATGGGATATATCTATGGGATAGAAAATGGACTGCAGTGGCTTAGTGGATAAGATGATGAACTTGACGACCGGAAGGTTGGCAGGTCAGCAGTTTGAGACCTGAGTGTTGCATGATGGAGTGAGCTCTTGCCTCTGTCCCAGCTTCTGCCAACCTGGCAGTTCGAAAGCAAGAAATTGCAAGCAGATAAACAGGTACCACTTCAGAGGAAAAGTAAACAGCATTCCGGTGTCTAGTCATGCCTGCCACATGTCCACAGAAACGTCTGCTCATTGGCTGTAAAATGGAGAGGAGCACCAAACCCTAAGGTCAGATATGACTGGTTTTTGAGCAAGGGCGGCCATTTCCTTTACCTTTGGGATAGAAAGGTAGCATTTTAAAGGCCCTTCATGGTATAGTGGTTAGAGCAATGGACTCTAAACAATATATCTGATGTACTTAGCCATGGAAACTGCAAGTGAGGGAGCTGGCACTTATTAACTGCTCTTTAAATATCTTACTTACTTTTAAAGTATTATTAGAGTCAGTCCCACCTTGATGGCACAACATACCCACACACTATCTGGTAGAGAACACATGTGCAAAAGAAACAGCCAGTGTCATGGTGACCCTTGCATCTGATGAAACAGGTTACAGTCCATGAAAGCTAATACCCAAACAAAGTGTATTAGCTCTGACGGATTCTTCATCCCCCTGGCTGGAACAAAGGACTCTTCTCCCAGGATGTGGGGGGAGGGGGGAGGAAGATGTATCCTATGTTTGAGGAAAAGAAACCATAAAGGGAATAATCTAAAGCAGGGGTGCCCAAACGATGGTCCGTGGGCTGGATCTGGCCTGTGGTGCCATTCCATCTGGCCCGCACCACCCTCACTGCTCCCAGAAGTGGGAGTAAAATGCAGCTGTCATAGGCATGTTTAAGCACATTTACAACAGTCATGGGTGCATTTACGGCAGTGTTACATGCATGCATGGGTGCATTTTACTTCTGCTTCCGGTGGGAGGAATAACGTGACTGGCCCACTGAACCACGTGACTGGTCCACAGACCACAAAGTTTTGGTACCCCTGCTCTAAAGAGACTTTCCTTCAAACATTTGCAATGTGGGGAGCAGGACAGCTTCTATTTTTAATCACCCATTTGCCCTGGCTTGGAGCATGAGTTGCCTGCTGAGTACACCTACTAATGGGCAAATCAAGCCCAATCTTTTTTTTTTAAAAAAAAAGAATTGGCAGTTTAATGCATGAAAGACATTTTAATTCTTCATAACAGCCTTTTATAGTCAACGTAACAAATAAATGCCACATATTCTTTAGCTTTAATTTTGCCTACCAAGTGTTTGTGCGAGCGTGTTATGTGTTTGGGGAAAATATAAATGTCAAGTAGATCTTTAGATTAATAGCTACCATATTGGTAATTCACAAATCACTTTTAACAGTCCCTATTACTTTGGTAAAGAGAAGCTTGCTAACTGCTCTTTAATTAAGTACACTAAATGACCTTAAGGGGATTAGTAGTCTTGTCTGATAATCAATAAGCATGGCAAGATTGCTGTCCTATAAACTGGGTCTGGAGAACAAAATTAATCTGTGCAGATTAGTTCTCCTTAGTCTGCTTTGTTTGCAGAAGACAGGTTTCAGAACAGTTGTGATGGAATTCATGCATCAGAGCAGCAAGGAAAGTTGTTTGCAAAGGTAATTCTCATTTCTCACCTGCATGGGTACAAAGAACAAGAGATGTTGGAAACAAAAGTAGCAGTAATTTCATCCAAATTTAAAAGCCAACAAGAAAAGTAGCATGGAAGGGATACACTTGGACTTCAATTCCCAGAAGCCATGATCAGCAGATGTACTGACTTGAGTTTCTGGGAATTGAAGTCCAAGAACAGCTGGAGCACCAGGTTGGCCACCCCTGCTCTAGCTTTCTTCCATCCATTTTCTGTATGGGTTTGGCTACAAAATAACATTTCTTGGACAACCTTCACCTTAAATTAGGTCGATGTACAGTGAAATAATCAATCAAGGGTGGGACCTGGGCTGTCATAATGTTGCCAATAGGATTGCAGAAGGCTTTCTATCCCACTCCAAATGGTAGATTGTTATCTTGTGGGGGGGGGGGGGGAGAGGGACCGCAAGTAAACACACAAAAAGGGGACTACCTTTAACACACATATCATACAGAAAGCTAGACTAGATTCAGGCGAAGGAGGAGTGGAAATTGATGAATTCCATAATTTAAGATATGCAGATGATGCCTTCTTACTGGCAGAAAACAGCAATGACTTGACATGAAAGAAGAGCCATAGCAGAACTGCAGTTGAACATGAAGAAGTCAAAAATCATGGCTACAGAACTATACAATTTTAACATTGATAATTTAAAAAATAGAATAAAATAGTGAAAGATTGTGTATGCCTTGGTTCAGTCAGCAAGTCGAATGGAGTGTACAGCCAAGAACTCGGAAGAAGACTGAAACTCTGAGGGACAGCAATGAAGTAATCAGAAAAGGTCATCAAGTGTAAGGATGTGTCACTGGGAACCAAGACCAGGACCACCCACAATCTTCTATTTTTGACTACCATGTGAGGATGTGAAAGCTGGACAGTAAAGAAGGCTGACACGAAACAAAAATGATTTGTTTGAAATATGATACTGGAGGGGAGTTTTGTTGGATACGCTTGACTGCCAGATAGTTTGTAGAGCAAATCAAACCTGAACTATCTCTGTAGGTAAAAATGATAAAATGGAGACCGTCATACTTTGGAGACATCAGGAGAAGGCAAGATTGTTTGGAAAACAAAATAATGCTAGTGAAAGTTGAAGGCAGAAGGAAAAGAGGAAAGCCAAATATGAGGTGGAGTGACTTCCTAAAGGAATCACAGGCTTTACAAGAACAGAACAGGGCTGCCGAGGAGGACATTTTGGAGAGCTCTCATTCGTAAGATCACCGTAACACTACATAGGAACAACAATGAAACCTTGGGTATTTCCAGATGAAGAGCTCCTAGTGCTATTTTCTGCAGGCTGAAAAAAAGAGAAACTTCAAAACGACCATTGGGGATTGAGATTCTGGTCTATGTTCACAGAATATTGACTGGTTGTTGTAGAAGGGTATTGGGAGAGAAGAGTAACAGTGTCTGCTGAACGGGAAGGATCCACACTACAACATTTTGCTGTTGTTTCAAGTGTGTCCCCCTTTTCCATTGCAAAAATGGTGGTGTGCTGGCTTTATGACCTAGTTTCCTCAGAAGGTGACAACAGAACTTGATTCTTTCTACATGCTTTGAAGCAGGTCCATTGTTGTGTTCCATTGAATTATTAATTAACCCCTTCTGCAAAAAAATGGTTGTGATGGGGAGCCGTCATCCGTCTAGGCCTCACCAGTACCATCCAATACCTCCCGCATTGGTGTCACCTCCCGTAATTTCTATGCTAATAAAATAATATTTAAAAACTGGCCAGGAATCTTACATTTAGAAACTAGCTGTTTATTTCCAAAATACTCCCGTGATATAACAATGCCATTCTTTTCCGGATTTAATTGAAGCAGAAACATGCAAAAGAAATCTCTGTGGAGGGTATTTGACAATAATAAAGTATTTCTCCCAGCAGGTCAGCTAGTAGCAATTGCATTGTTGCCATCACTGCTCACATTGTGGCAGGGTCATTACCATCATAACAAGACTTTGGACCAACTGGCACAGATATGCAACATTGAGTTGCTGATGGGCACATTATTTCAGACCTTTAACTTAACAGAGAACAAGACAAATTCTCCAGGGATGGAACGATTATATTTTAAAATTCCTTTCTCTCCCTTGTCCCCACCCAACAAGAAGCCCAGCTTGATAATAAGATTCCACGTGCAATCAACTGGTGGTTACTTGCTTTCTATATATTAACACAGACTAAGAAAACTAAATGTGGGCATTTGAACCTAAGGGAAAATGCAGTCCCAAATCTTCCAGAAGGTTAGCAATGGTCATGTATCAGTCCACAGCATGTGGCAAAGCAAACACAAATAAAAGGAAGTATGCAAACAGTGCTACGGTGTCGATTTTTTGTAACCAGACTTCTGTTGAAAGTTAAACAGTGAACTTCATGGATGGTGCAGTTTTATTTGGATTGTTGAAGAGAAAGGAGAGGTATTGGCTCTCTTCAACACTCTTTGCCATATTTTTCTTAACACAACTAGATACTTCTGTACAGTCCTTGTTCTTGATAAAATGCTCAAAAGCTGGATTTTTACTGTAATATCTGCATTTGGATTTATCACATGGCTACATTGCTAGATTACAAACCTAAACATCTCCTGATTTTTTTGACTAAATTGTTTGGGGCATGTTCCAGTGCAAATATTGCACAATATAAGTGCATGTGTTGTTGTCATTCTCAAATTTTGCAATAGTAGTGGTGGCTCAGTGGTTAGGAAGCTCACCTTGTTAGTTGGAAGATGGGCAAGTCGGCAGTTCGAGACCCGGGTACTACATGATGGTTTGAGTGCCCGTCTCTGTCCCACTTCTTGCGGACATGAAAGGAGCCTCATTTGGGCATCCCCGGAGTGGAGTTTCTTCTACAAAAATCCTTTCAAGTAAGAATAATTTCTGACATGAAATTATTATTATTATTATTATTATTATTATTATTATTATTATTATTATTATTATTATTATTATTATTATTATTATTATTATTATTATTATTATTATTATTATTATTATTATTATTATTATTATTATTATTATTATTATTATTATTATTATTACCTCCCAAGGTCATGATTTCCACCTTGCAACAACACTCTCTGATAAAGTACCATTATTCTGGGCCATTCCAATAATTAAAATGCACCAACCCATAGCAACGTGGGAGAGATCTATTGCCACTACCACAATAAATACTTTTTATTTATTTATTTATTTTTTAAATTTATATACCGCAATTCTCAGCCCAAGGACCGACTCAATGCGGTTTACAAGATAGGAATACAACACAGTAATACAGCATAACAATCCCACAAAAAATACAATATATCACAATACATTACAATATATTCATTAAACAACAATATAATCAATAATCAAAGCATACAATATCAAAAATACCAAAATTGCAAAGGACAAAATTCCACAGGTAATGGAGCCATCAGCTCAACAGTTCCACTGAATGACCCTGGCGGCCCCCGGCCCTTTATCTCTCCCGGTGGAGCAGGGAGGGAAGGCGGGACCCCTCGCAGCTGCGCGGCGCTCTGGGCAGCGGTCTTCGGCCTGGCCCCGGCGGCCCCCGGCCCTTTATCCCTCCCGGTGGAGCAGGGAGGGAAGGCGGGACCCCTCGCAGCTGCGCGGCGCTCTGGGCAGCGGTCTTTGGCCTGGCCCCGGCGGCCCCCGGCCCTTTATCCCTCCCGGTGGAGCAGGGAGGGAAGGCGGGACCCCTCGCAGCTGTGCGGCGCTCTGGGCGGCGGTCTTCGGCCTGGCCCCGGCGGCCCCCGGCCCTTTATCCCTCCCGGTGGAGCAGGGAGGGAAGGCGGGACCCCTCGCAGCTGCGCGGCGCTCTGGGCGGCGGTCTTCCAATGTGTTCTCCTTCTCACTGTTTTCCTTCTATAGTTTCTCCAATTTCACTGGATAGCCAAATGGGCCATGTAAATGCAAGGTTGCTTACTTTCATTTTTTCATTTTAGATTCCCCCCCCCCCCCCCCACTCAAGTCATGGATACTCACTTAGCATGATGCTGTGGATGAAAAAGTAGACTATAAATCAAATAAGTAAGCCAACTTCTTGCTCATCTTACACACATAAGCTAACATATGTGACATAGATCAGTGACCACTGGAATACATGGTTCTCCTGTCGTAGCACTCCACACCTGCTGGGCCAGCCAGTTCTTCAGGCCTTTCCTGAATGCTGGCAGATCTGATTGTAGGTGGAGGTCAGTCAGCAGGAGGTTCCAAAGGGCTGGAGCAGCCCCCCAAAAAGCCCTCCATCTAGTGCTAGATAGGTGAGCCTCTCTAGCAATTGATACCCTTAAAGAACCTCTTATACTCAATTACTTTGCTTAAGTAAATTCAGTCGGGATTTACTTCTAAATGGATGTTTTGTTTCATGCTGTGAACCGCCTTGAGTTGCCCTTTGGGTGAGAAAGGCGATATAGAAATAAATAATACAATACAATACAATACAATACATCAATAGGATTGTGTTGCTGTGGTTGATTTCTGCAGTTAACACCAGCAACAAGTAGCACCTTTAACAAATTCTGCTGATATATAGCCAGCATATCCAGGGATCCCTATACATTTTGAAGTCAGAAGAACACTCTCAAGGCGGGCACAGAAGGCAACTTGCTCATTATTTACTTAGCACTAGGTCAAGAGACACCAGCTAGCAAGAGGATTATACATAACCACTACTGTGCCACACATTGTTAATCCTGGTAGTCACTGTACTTTTATCAAGACTACTTAAGAACAGTATGGGCTTTGTGAAAGGTATATCAGATTGCACCAACCAAGCACTGAGTTTACTGAGGCATCTAATTTAGTGCTTGAGACAAAATATATTGTGAGAAACCAGCTAGAGAGCCTATAGAGGAAAGGGGAAAAGTTGGCCCTCTCCATGTTTTGCAATTTAATTCCTAAAACTCACTGCCTCCGACAACATAAGAAAAGATAAAAAATAGTGGGGGCATTCATCAAAGCATATTGACCACTAAAGTTTCAAGATCTCTAGTCTACTGCTGGAAAAGAGTAGGAAGACTAACTATGATAGGCCTGTTATCATTGTGACCATGTGGATGTATGTGTCAAGCTGCTGTATGAGCGACATGAGGGGCAGCAGCCAAGACTATACATTGAGCTGAGGGTATTCCAAGCTTGTCCAATCAGAAATGTTGATCTATTAGAGTCTGACTTTCCTCCAGGTGGGGTGGGAAGATGGAGTTAGGGTTTATTTTATTATTTATTTATTTAGTATATTTTATACCGCTTTCCTCACCTATTGGTGACCCAAAGCGGTTTACAGACAAAGATGGTAAATTACATAAAACTTAAGGCCCATGTCATGGGTAACAGCCGCTTCCACTCCCCTGCAACCGGCTGAGGGGAGGAACTAAGGGGGCTCTGTGGCAGGGATGAAGGTGGAAAATGTCCTCCTGCCATGGAGCAATCGTCACTCCCACTCCCCTGCAACCGGCTGAGGGAAGGAGCTTAGGGGGCTCTGTGGCAGGGACGAAGGTAGAAAATGTCATCCTGCCATGGAGCAACAATTACTCCCACTCCCCTCCAACCGGCTGAGGGGAGGAGCTAAGGGGGCTCTGTGGCAGGGACGAAGGTGGAAAATGTCCTCCTGCCATGGAGCAATGGTCACTCCCACTCCCCTCCAACCGGCTGAGGGAAGGAGCTTAGGGGGCTCTGTGGCAGGGACGAAGGTAGAAAATGTCCTCCTGCCATGGAGCAACAGTTACTCCCACTCCCCTCCAACCGGCTGAGGGGAGGAGCTAAGGGGGCTCTGTGGCAGGGACGAAGGTGGAAAATGTCCTCCTGCCATGGAGCAATGGTCACTCCCACTCCCCTCCAACCGGCTGAGGGGAGGAGCTAAGGGGGCTCTGTGGCAGGGACGAAGGTAGAAAATGTCCTCCTGCCATGGAGCAACAGTTACTCCCACTCCCCTCCAACCGGCTGAGGGGAGGAGCTAAGGGGGCTCTGTGGCAGGGACGAAGGTGGAAAATGTCCTCCTGCCATGGAGCAATGGTCACTCCCACTCCCCTCCAACCGGCTGAGGGAAGGAGCTAAGGGGGCTCTGTGGCAGGGATGAAGGTGGAAAATGTCCTCCTGCCATGGAGCAATGGTCACTCCCACTCCCCTCCAACCGGCTCAGGGAAGGAGCTAAGGGGGCTCTTTGGCAGGGATGAAGGTGGAAAATGTCCTCCTGCCATGGAGCAATGGTCACTCCCACTCCCCTCCAACCGGCTGAGGGGAGGAGCTAAGGGGGCTCTGTGGCAGGGACGAAGGTGGAAAATGTCCTCCTGCCATGGAGCAATGGTCACTCCCACTCCCCTCCAACCGGCTGAGGGGAGGAGCTAAGGGGGCTCTGTGGCAGGGACGAAGGTAGAAAATGTCCTCCTGCCATGGAGCAACAGTTACTCCCACTCCCCTCCAACCGGCTGAGGGGAGGAGCTAAGGGGGCTCTGTGGCAGGGACGAAGGTGGAAAATGTCCTCCTGCCATGGAGCAATGGTCACTCCCACTCCCCTCCAACCGGCTGAGGGAAGGAGCTAAGGGGGCTCTGTGGCAGGGATGAAGGTGGAAAATGTCCTCCTGCCATGGAGCAATGGTCACTCCCACTCCCCTCCAACCGGCTCAGGGAAGGAGCTAAGGGGGCTCTTTGGCAGGGACGAAGGTGGAAAATGTCCTCCTGCCATCATGATAACTGCCCTAATTGTAGGTTCAGGTGTCTGAATAGGGCTTATGTGATTTACATTTTCAAGGCTGGATGGTCATCCTTTCAAGGGAGCTGATGGCCAGCAAAATGACAAAATAATGTTAACATGACAACCCTTTCTAGGATTTTCTAGGTAAATAATATTGAGAAGTTGTTTACAAATCCCTTCTTCCAGTGGTACTCTGGGATCATGCAACTTAGTAAAAGTAAAGGTCTCCCTTGCTCAGAAGCCAGTTGTGTCCAACTTTAGGGAGTGGTGTTCATCCCTGTTTATGCTGAAGAGCCAGCGCTGTCTCCATCTGCAGACATTCCCATGGTATTGTGGCAGGCATGACTAGAAGCCGGAGCACATGGCACACTGTTAGTTTCTCCCCCCCAAAACAACAAACAACAACCCCAGTACCTATTTTATTGTTTTTGTTCAGTTGCACAGTCAAGTCTGACCCTTTGCGACCCCATGGACCACTGTACACCAGGCTCCTCTGTGACCTGCCATCTTCCATAGTCTGCCCGGATCTACGCCCACTGCATCAAAGATTCCATCTAGCCATCTCATCCTCTGCCACCCCCTTCTCCTTTTGTCTTTGATCTTTTCCAGCATCGGGGCCTTCTTCAGTGAGTCCTCTCTTCACATTTGGTGGCTAAAGTACTTGAGCTTCAGCTTCAGTGTTTGTCCTTCCTAGGTACAGTCAGGGTTGATTTCCTTTAGGATTGACTGATTTGGTGTCTTTGCATTCCAGGGAGCTTTCAAGAGTCTTCTTCAGCACCACAGTTCAAAGGTGTCTATTCTTCTATGCTCATTGCAAGTAGACAAGTAGTAGATAAGTTGCAAGTAGATAAATAGTACCTATTTATCTAGTTGCAATTTCTTGCTTTGAACTGCTAGGTTGGCAGGAGCTGGGACAGGAACTTACTCCATCACACAGTTATCGGGTCTCGAACTGCCCACCTTCTGTTGTCAAGCTCAGCATCTTAACCACTAAGCCACTGTGGCCGCCCATGCAACTTACCCAGGGCTAAATAGGCTGGTTCTTTCCCTAGCAGACATAGTGAGGAATTAAACTTCCAGCCTCTGGCTATGCAGCCAGGTATTCATTTAACTCAGTGATTTAGCCCCAGGTGCAAAATGTATCTAAAATTTATTAGGAAGAAGTAATAAAGGCAAATTCTTTGTATGCTTTTTCACAGTATGTCTGAACCAACAGAAGACAAGTGCAACAAGTACATATTTTTAGGTAAAGGTAAAGGTTTCCCTTGCTTGAAAGCCAGTCGCATCCAACTCTAGGGTGCAGTGCTCATCTCTGTTTCTAAGCCGAAGAGCCAGCACTGTCTGCTTCTGCAGACATTTCCGTGGTCATGTGGCAGGCATGACTAGACACCGGAGCGCACGGAATGCTGTTACCTTCCCACCGAAGTGGTCTCTATTTATCTACTTGCAATTTCTTGCTTTCGAACTGCTAGGTTGGCAGTAGCTGGGATGAAGACGGGAGCTCATTTCCATCCGGCAGTACTCGGGAATCGAACTGCTGACCTTCCGCTTCCCAGTCAGCGTCTTAGCGACTTGAGCCACTTCAGTACCCACACATATTTTTATACATGACTAAATAAGAGAAAGCAGCTTAAGCCACCAGCTATTGGAAGGAGGCAAAACTAAATAAGGCCTTCATTTTCCTACCTAAGTTGTTATCCTTGAATAGCCCTCTCTGTCCCCATTTTAAAAGTGTCACTATGAACAGTGTTCCTTATCATTTGGTTGGGTCAACTCTATTGGTTGGAGAAATTCTGTTGTATCATCAACAGGAGCTCCCTGTCTCCTCCTGGGAGTCCATGCCACTGGCTCCACAGGGGAAGAGGCAGGTAGGAGCCATTCGCCACCACCGACGCAACTGCCCTTGCTCTCCAGGATGGTCCGCCAGAGAGCAGAAAAGGAGCCGTTGCCTGCCGCCTCAAGGAGCTCCCTGTCTCCTCTCGGGAGCCCACACCACCAGCTCCGCAGGGGAAGAGGCAGGTGGGAGCCATTTGCCGTTGACGCAGCTGCCCTCACGGACATTCAAACTATGGGTGTCTGTGACTGCTGGGTGGCTGAGGTTGTAATGTGTGTTATTCTTTAATGTGATTTTTCGAATTGCAATTTTTTGTATGATATTGTACTTATTTCTGATTTAATATTCTGTATTGTATAACTGCTTTTTGAATTGTACTTTATTATATTGTTTTGTTTAAGATGTTGTTGCCGCCTTGAGTCGGCCTCGGTCAGAGAAAGGCGGGGTATAAATTAAATTTGAATTGAATTTAGGTATACCATTCCCCATATCACTAAGGAGAAAAGTGTGGAAAAAGTATGCTCCAGTCCAGTCTATGGATGTGATAAGTACTGACAACATGCTTTCTTTCAGTACTTTTTGGAATTTCACCATGCCGAGATATGCTTCTCCTGCATTAGTGAGATTTCCCCAGCTCCCATGAAAATGAGAACTTGGTTTCATTCCCCTTATTTTCTCATGTTTCATACAGGAAATTGCATGGGAAATTAGCAATATCTGCACAGCCTAATGACCTTTCTGTTAAATGTCTGGTTCCTGTCTGCTCCATTCAGAACTCACCTAACAGTATTCGATACTTTCAGTGACCATGTTAGGTTGTACTTAGTCCTGGGCACTTGGTCTCTCTCTCTCTAGAGGTACTATCACAGATCTGGCATTCAGGTATTCATTCTGCAATTCCTACGGAGTGTTGGTTGAAAGCATTAATCAAACCAAGTTGATTCTTTTTTACTTTCTATCATGGGGATTTTTGTAGCTTACACAGCTTATGTTCAGGACAATGCAAACATAAGACAACAATAAACAATAAAACAGTTTCACAAATGTGCTCATTGAGAAACAAAGGGGAATAAGATGAAGAAGGAATAGGATGGAGACAGTAACCACAGAGAACAAACACAGGGATTGCTATTCTTATTTTAGTAGTTCAATGTTTTGAATTAAGAAATATCTTCTTTACCTAGTTTTATAGCTTTGCTCTTTTTATCCCATCTGGTTGTGCAGTATTTCAGTAGCAGACATACAGACAATATGTTGTTTGTTATGATTATCAAATTATCATCTAATGTGCCTCTCCAGATATTTGACTCATTACCATCAAACTCTGGAGCAAATTTATAAAATCCCAGAATGAAAGTTTACAGGCGAAACTCGGAAAATTAGAATATCGTGCAAATGTTCATTCTTTTCACTTAAAAGGTGAAGCAAATATATGAGATAGACTCACTACATGCAAAGCGAGATATGTCATGCCTTAATTCGTTATAATTGTGATGATCATGGCATGCAGCATACATGAGATTATGTGATGATTATGGGGTACATGAGATGGGGGGGGAGTTTGGTGTTTTCATAAGCTGTAAACCATAAGCATCAATATTATAACAAAGTAAGGCTTGAACTATCTCGCTTTGCATGCAATGAGTCTATCTCATGTATTTGTTTCACCTTTTAAGTTGCATTACTGAACTGAATGAACATTTGCACAATATTCTAATTTTCCGAGTTTCACCTGTATAAGCAGGAAAGGAAATGGAGATATAAGAAAGTATGATAGGATGCCACATGAATGATACCAGTGTGTGGTCGTTTGGCTTAAAACTAATCAACTGTAGCAAACCAAGACCACAATAGAGCAGGTTTGGACTTTGATATCTATTAATTTTTTTCTGTCAGCCATTCATGTCCAATTCTAGCATGGGGTGCTCATCAGCATTTACAGCCAAAGAGCCAGTGTTGTCTGCATCTGTAGATGTTTCCATCGTCATGTGGCAGGCATGACCAGACACCAGAGTGCACGGTACCCCATCGAACTGGTACCTATTTATCTACTTGCAAATTCTTGCTTTATAACTGCTAGGTTGGCAGGATCTGGGGCAGATGACGGGAGCTCCCTCTGTCACGCAGCACTAGGTCTCAAACTTCTGACCTGCCAAACATTCCAGTCATCAAGTTTAGCATCTTAACTACTAAGCCATTGCAGCCCTCATTGGTAGAGTAGAGACTTTATAAGCAGAGACGTTCTGGCTCAGTACTGCTGACTTCAGATTAATCTTGGGAAAAATCCTGCTGCCTCCAGAGTTAAGTGTTCAGTATCAAGAACGCAGGGCTTAATAGCCAGACTCAGGATAAGGAAGCTTCCTCTGCCCATATCAATATTTTACTTTGTTTTATTCATTGATTTTTAGTTTTATATTTTTACATCTTATTGCCCAAATTATTTTAACTAATTTATTGATTGATACATTCCACAATGGTGAGCTATTTATTAAGAATATCAATGGTATAAAATCCAGACTAATCTCTATGTGGAAAATATATGTATTAAATATTCTGAGATTCTAATGTGAAAAATACTAATGCTCATAATTAGTGGTTTTTTATATTTAATCAATCAACATTTATTGTGTAGTCGCAGATCCGACACATTTGTACGGTAAAAGTATTACCACTGAAAATATTACGCTATCGAAAAGACATTTTATTGAAATAAAGATTATAGGGAAGGTAGAGGAAAACATGATATCTATGTATAGAAAATCTCCTTCCTTTCTTTAAATAGATTTTCATGATGACATTTCTGTTTCCATTGCAATTATCCCACATTTCTTCATCAAACCTAATATGTAAACATAACACTTATTATGGTTATATTTTTTTAACTACGATTAGATTTTATAACAAAGTTTGGTATTAAACATAACACTTATTATGATTATCTTTTTTTAAACTACAATTAGATTTTATAACAAAGGTTGGTATACATACCGAAGCCTAAAGTGTTACTTCCTGATATATTTAAATCAAATTTCTGCAGAGACCCTGTAGCACTACTAATGATAATCACTATCACCAATCTAGCTATTGAGTTTTCAATTCATAAATCATGTTGCAGATGAGAAGGGGGAAATGTGTTATTTTTAGGAGTGGAAGAACTAAATTAGCAAAAAAAGAATCCATTCATGTTTTAACGGGTGGAGCAGATTCAGCTATTGATGAAGAAAGCAAGTAGCCAGTTGTGGATGGTAATCATACAATCTTAAAATAGTGGGGAACTTTTCTTTCATGATACTGTTAGCGAGGCAATGATTTTCAGTAATGTGGTTTGATGTAGAGATGTTTTAGGATTAAAGAAGTGCTTGTCAGAATGAATTCTAATGTGCTAAGAGACAGTCTGCATATTTAAGAGTGCACAAAATGACTACACCACACTGAAATTCATTTTGACAAGTCTTTATATAGCATGTAGTTGTGTGGCTACATTAGCTTAAGGGTATAAATCTGTACCACTCTACTCAAGGTGGTGTTTATTGATTTGAATCTGTGATACGGAAAAGGGGGAAAATGCAAAATAAAACAAAATCCACAACACAAAAATATTTAAAAGCAATTAAAAGTGGAAGCTTGTTTAATATTGCTCTACCATCATCCTGAAAGGCATAGTTTGAGTTACACATCTGAACTGATTGGAGTTACAGAACCATATCTCCTTTTTGCATTTAACAATATATACAATATAAAATAAATACATTTACACAAATGGACATTGGTTGGAGCACACAATATGATACACATCACAAAAATATACAGTTGATTGCTTTACAGATGTGAAGCCCATCTACAGCTATAGACATGTTTTTTTTTAATTTGTGTTTTTACTACTGGTTATTATGCAACTCCTGGATTATAACAAGCAGCTTAATTCAGTTTCCCCCCTTTTTGTGATCTTTACACAATAAGACTGCTATAAAGTGTTTTCCTAGGCAGGTAAACAGAGACGCTTAAATAATTAAAATACAATTACCAACACCCATTTTCTCTTCCATAAGAAAAATAGCAGTTTTAATTTTTTATATCTTTTTATGTTAGCATTTAAATGCAAAATAGTGGAATAAATACAACAATCTGGTTTGATTGAAACAAATGTGCAACTTCTAGGAGTCACACAATCATATTGCTTTAAATAAGGAGAAAAAAAAACAAGCAGGGGAAAAAATAGTTCAGGGTACTATCCATCCAAAATGTCTTCTACACATTAAACCAAAATAGAGAGCTGAACAAGAACAGAGTGTGTCTTATACTATGCCCTTTCATTTTAATGGTTTGTGTAGAAGAAATTGCATGTGGATTTTATTCCTCCAAATGAAATTTGTTACACTAAACATACTTGAAATCTTCCCCAGTACTTCACATTAAGTAAGTGCTTGTGGAAATTTCTCTCTGCAAGATGAATGGTATTCTAATGCCTGTGCAGTATATGCGTGTTTCAGTTTATATTTGTACAGCCATGAAAAATTTTGTTCATTGCAGCTCTGAAAAATTACTGAAATTCAAAGTAGAAATTGCACTGTGTTCCTTAAACACATCCCACCTTTCTTTGTATGTTTTCCCCTTTCTGAGCGCGTTGATTGGTTATTGACCCTGAAAACCCAAGTTTTTCAATGTGATACAGCAAAAACAATATTTATATTAGATATTTATATATACATATATAGTGTAGTTAACACTAGCAACTTAAACCCTGCACAAATTTTCTGGAAAATAATTATTTTGCACTCTTAAATATATAAATAATTTTACAGAATCAGCACCATTTACCCCCCTCCCCCAGGAGTTGTAAGATGTTGTAATTTTTGAAATTGTGCCAATTTCCAAACTCCCATCACACTGTTCATTTCAAGTTCTTGGCCAACTGAATGAATTGCTAATGATGATTTATCTAGGATCACATGACAGTCACTTCTCTACTGAGAAAACCACAATCTACAAGATATTCCCATATAGCTAATGAGAGATACACAGTATTTCTAGCACAGGGTTGATGTTAACATCAACCTGCCGTATTTCATTTAAAGCACACAAGTAGCGATAATTTTCAAAACGTGTTTGCATTAAAAAATGTTTTTCAACAACACAGAGCAAGTGAACATCTGAGAGATGACTGGATGAAAGCCATATTTACAGCATTTAAAAATTAAACTTATCTATAATCTTGAAATATTCAAAGTTTGAGTTCTAAGCTATACATAGGTATTCTATAATAACTGTTACAGAAATTATTCTTTGTTTTGAAAATATTATGATTTTAGTGTGTACCTGTTCATAGTGAGTACTTGGTTAGATTTTGCTTTTTCAATTTCTTGATTATTAGTAGGAAGAACCTTATTACCAGAAGGATTAGAATATACTACTGTAAGTCTCCTGAGGAATTTTACATCCAATATTGTCTCTAATTCTACCCTGTGTCTATAAGCACACACCACAAGAATCCAAACACCACGAGAAGAACAAGACAGTAGTCTTTGAATGCAACATAAGAATTTCCAAAAAGCACAGCAAACATGAAACATTGAAAAGCTGAACTACATTTCTTTTGTTTGTTAGGATTACAATTTTAATTACATTTGTGTACATAGAATAAGGTTGTTCACATAGTACAGGGAGCAGCTACTAACACTGGTACATTGGTATAGCAATTGATGGAGGTTATTGTTTACTGGCTATTTAGAGACTGTAGTTTTCTGGGGGCATCAGATTATTTTATACATTAGATTACACCTATTACAGAGTATTGAAATTGATCAACTTTCACACCCTGACAACACTGGTTGAAAAAGCAACTATATTGGTTAGGCTGTTTGCTTGAAAGTGGGAATCTACCTCAAATAAATGTTTAACAAATTCATAAATAATGTGTACAAGCATTAATTATATTTCTGATTTGGTCAGAGACTGACTATTCTGATATCTCAGTTTATTTTATTGCTAGTAGGGGTGAAGTGAAAATATTTCAAAGTCTATGTTTTTGTACAGGTCAAACTGTATCTTTAGTTAACATCATGTAACAATCATACCTTGGCCAAACGGAAATACTTAACTAACTCCTTTTTAAACTTCTATTCGACATGGCATCTTAATATATCAGACTACTCAAATACATAGCAGGTGTAATCTAATCCTTTGTTTCAGTGAACACTTCAGTATAAACTGGAGATCATGCAAAGAAATGGGATGTCTTGGACCAGACTGGCACACAACATAAATTGCATCCGTGATAATATGCACCTTTCCTTCAACTATTGCTTGAGTAAGATAAATTCCCATGTTAATAAATGGCTAAAGAGTGGTAAAGCTGGTAGAAAAAAATCTTCTGTTAGTAAGAAGAACGGAAACATTTGTTTAAAAAAATCTTGCTTCAGGATTCATTTGTCCTTAATTAATTGTTCATCACTGTTCAAGACAGCACAAAAATGCAGTATTTATTTATTTTTCCTCTTTAGTATTGCATGAATGAATAAAGCTCAAACTATTCCCTGAAAAAGTTATATTGTAGCTAACCTAAGAAATATCTGGAAGACTTGAAAAAACAATTAAGGAATCAAATGGCTGTAACTGATCTAGATGGAAATGCAATGATAAGAAACAGCCAATGCATCGTCATCGAAGTTGTCTAATTAGAGGCTGTTCTTGTGAAATCTAATACTGCATCCAGTCAGTTCATCGTGTTGTACTGTACTGTTAGTTACGATGGTTCTCTTTCGATTCCTTTGTCATTGGAGTATTGTGGTTCGTAATAAGTTCACTGGCATCCATATTATGGATTTCCATCCTTTGGCAGGCCTGGCTTCCATCTCTGCTGTACTAGAGACCTCTTCGTAAAATATTCAGCAGCAAAGGCGGAAAAATTACAAAGACAAGAGAAATAAGAAATAGTAAAAGACAAGAGAAATGAAGAAGGAAAACTGCTTCGGGAAAGACACAAAATATAAAGAGGCTCTGCTTCTCAGTCTCACTGCTAAGGATCCATGCAGGCATGTTAGTTTCCTTAATTTAAATGCTAAAGTTTCTTTGCCGTGGTTTTCCTGTTGGAGTTTCCCTTTTGTTAACATTTCTGCGTGCACAACTGGAAGGCCCAGGCTGCTTTGGTCACACCTTGGCCTCCAGCATTTCCAAAAAAAGTTTGTGCATGGGGACTTTGCCTTCCAGTTTGATATTGTAGAAATGTTGCACAGCCTTCGTGGAGGTTTGCCTCAGCAGCGGAAGTGTCATCAACATCTTGCCCGCTCTGCGTGGGTCTTCCATGTGCTGCCCAGCCTCGTAATCCTGCAGCGCTTCATGTAAAACATCCTGAAGTTTTTGAACTGCTTCAACATCTTCTATATGCATCGAGTCTGCAAAACAAAAGAAAGAACAGCTCTTTTCACTGTTTAGCAGAGAAAGCAGGATTACATGGATTTTTCTGCTCTCACTTAGTAGTACATAATTACTCTCTTATTATCATAATAACCTTCTGGAAAATATTTGGATCCCTGGTGTATATCGCTGTATATCCCTGTCTATATCCCTGGTATAAACCTTTAATTCACTCCTGAGCAGGGGGGCTAGCCCTGTGGTTCTGATATCTGGCTGTGGAGACAGAGGTTCATTTCCCCATTGCACTTCCTAGGAAAGGAGCCAACTTGGGTTGCCATGGAAAAGTTACACAGGCCCAGAGCACCCCCAGAAGAAAGCAATGGTAAACCACTTCTGAGTATTCTCTAGCTAGAAACCCTTGGAAAAGGTTGCTATATGCCAGAATTGATTTGATGGCACATCATCATCATCATCATCATCATCATCATTATTATTACTATTATTATTATTATTGATGATGTTTTGGCTGATATAGAGTAAGAGAAACTAGTATTGAAACTTGGTTGAAAAATCTTCAAAATGAATTCCTCAGATATACAGAAAGTCTAAAGCACTATGGTAGCCTAAGGTATAAATCTAGAAAGTATGCAGGCCAGACATTATGCAGTTCTAAATTTAATTATGTTTGAGAGACAGAAATCAGAGAATGCTACTTTAATTTTGCATATTTTTAACTTCCCATATTCTTAGACCTGGGGAGATCCCCAGATTTCTATACTACTTCAAGAGTAGATTTCCAATAGGTGGGCTCGATGGAACAGATTAAATGATGGGCAGAGCTATTATAAGGCAGCATTTTATTTTAATTATGGTAAAAAAATATAATTTAATTACTTTAGCATTCTAATTTATTTTGAATTTACCCATATTTCAACAATTTAAAGTCATGCAATACTCTGATACAAATAAATAAATAAATTTTATTTTTATACTAATAAACATTAGCCCTATGCTGCCAAGCCTGGCATAGGTTATGTTTCAGAAGAAAGATATATTTTTTCCCCTTACATTATTCAAAATCCACTGTTGTGGTCGTATAGTACCCAAATAGTAACACAGGGCTAAAAATAAGGCATACTTGGATTATTTTTTTTTAATATTTATATTCAAATTTATATGCCGCCCAATCAGGTAAACCCGACTCTGGGTGGCTCACAACAAGTTAAAACACACATAAAACAATACAACCAATTAAAACCCAACATACCCACCCACCTACCCCATTCCTCTTAAAAACCCACATTAAAAAACTACCTTCATTGACAATTAAAAGAAATGGGGGCTTAATTTATAAGCCAACAGGCGGGGGCCACTCTCCCACACCTGCCCCGCCAACCAGGTTTTTAGGTCTTTTCTGAAAGGTAGCAGCTTCATCTGCTCCCGCAACTCTACAGGCAGGAGGTTCCACAAGGCCGGTGCGGTCACGGAAAAGGCCCTCCTTCGTGTACCAGAGAGATGGGCCCCTCTGGCAGATGGAACAATTAGGGAGCCCCTCCGATCTGCTCTGGTTGGACGGGCAGACACTCTTGGGATGATGCGGTCTCTAAGGTATCCTGGCCCACTACCATGAAGGGCTTTAAAGGTCAAAACCAGCACCTTGAACTGCACCCGGAGGCAAACTGGTAGCCAGTGCAGCTCCCAAAGTAATGGTGAGGCACGAGCATAACGCCCGCGTCCCATCACCACCCGGGCTGCCACATTCTGGACCAACTGCAGCCTCTGAATGTTTGACATGAGCAGCCCCATGTAGAGCGCATTGCAATAATCTAGCCTGGAGGTGACCAGAGCATGTGTAACCCTGAGCAGGGAGTCCTGGTCCAGGAGCGAACGCAACTGACGGATGACGCGAAGCTGTGAGAAAGCCCTCCTGGCCACAGCTACCGCCTGATCTGCTAATAGCAGCCCCAAATCCAGGAGGACCCCTAAGTTGCGAACCGGGTCTGTATGGGGCAAAACAGCCCCATCCAGCTCCCTGGATAATGCGGGACCTCCTATCCAAAGCCACTCAGTCTTGGAGGGATTTAATTGTAGCCCGTTGTCCCCCATCCAGACCCCTGAGATGGGCGGTGAGGTTCCCAGGGCTCAAATTGGGGTTGTGACGGGCATGGGATGATATGGCGGGTACCGAGGGACAGGCCACACACGGGGAACACGGGACTGATGGTTGGTATCTGTCCCTCATTCCAGCCCCCCAGGTACATCTCTGGGTCCTGAGCATCTGATCCAGGGTGACCCCGCCCTTAGGCTGCTGCTGATGAATGCCAGGTCGGTCTGCAACAAGGCCCCCCTGATTCAAGATTCTATTCAGGAGGGACGGGCTGACCTGGCATGCATCACCGAAACCTGGCTGAGACCAGAGGATGGTGTACCTCTGTCAGAAATGTGTCCAGCTGGTTTCGGTATCTGGCACTAGCCAAGGGATGAGGGAAGGGGCGGTGGCATCGCCATTGTAGCCAGGGAGTACTTGGAAGTCGCCAGGGCCACGGCTCCACAAGTCCCGGGTTGTGAGGCCCTGCTCCTGCGGTTGGGCCCTAAGGGTCAACTGTACCTGCCTCCTTGCAGGGTAAGAGACTCCCTGCCTGAGCTCCTAGAGGCCATCTCTGCATTGGCGTTGGAGTTCCCTAGGCTGATGGTTCTGGGGGACTTCAATTTGCCTTCACTGGGGACTGGTTCAGAGGTTGCTCAGGAGTTCATGGCTTCCATGGCAGCCATGGACCTGACTCAGGTAATTCCTGGCCCGACCAGGGGCAGTGGTCACACACCGGACCTAGTTTTTTGTCGGAGCAGTGGCAGAATGATCTGAGACTTCAGAAATTAGACACTATACCTGTGCCATGGTCAGATCACTATTTGACTCTGGACTTCCTGGGGGCGGCGGTTCACCGCAGGGAGGCAGGCCCTATTAAATTGGCCCGCCCCCAGCGACTGATGGATTTTGGCGAATTCCAGAGGGAACTGGGGGATTTTCCTCTGGATCGGCTACATGATTCATCCGAGGCACTCGTTGACCTGTGGTACAGGATGACTACCGCTGCCTTGGATGAAATCGCACCACTACGGCCTCTCCAAGCCCACAGAGATAGTGATTCCGACTGGACACTGGCTAGGGCTGCTATTAAGACTTACCTGGTGGCGATGGGGGTGGTGAAGCAACAATACTTCACCGCCCTCATTGCCTCCACGGATAATTGCCCAGCCACTCTGTTCCGGGTTACCAGGTCTCTCCTTTGCCGGGAGGGGCTGGTGCCCAGTTGGCAGGGTTCGGCTGAGGTTTTTGCAGACTATCTGGTGGAGAAAATTGCTCGGATTCACTCGGGGTTTAATCCCAGCGTGGATGGGGAGGGTCCGGAGGGGATCAGAGCTCAGTCTGGCAGTGTTATCTGGGATCGGTTCGATCCAGTTGTCCCTGAGGAAGTGGACAGGCTTCTTGCAGCTGTTCGCACCACCTCCTGCCCTTTGGATCCCTGTCCCACTTGGTTGGTGAAAGCCTCCAAGGGGGTGACGGGAGGCTGGGTTGGGGCTATAATAAATGCTTCACTGCGGGAGGGGGTGTTTCCTGCACCTTTAAAACATGCTCTGGTGCGCTCCCTCCTGAAGAAACAATCTCTCGACCCAGCGGTTCCAACTAATTATAGGCCAGTCTCCAACCTCCCTTTCTTAGGGAAGGTACTGGAGAAGGTGGTGATGCAGCAGTTGCAGGGGGTCCTGGATGAAGCGGATTATCTGGACCCCTATCAATCGGGTTTCAGGCCTGGATATGGTACTGAGATTGCATTGGTCGCACTGGTTGACGACCTCTTGCGGGAGCGGGATGGGGGTCATCCATCCGTCCTGGCTCTTCTGGATCTCTCAGTGGCCTTCGATACCGTTGACCATGGTATCCTTCTGGAACGGCTCAAAGGTTTGGGGATCCTGGGCACTGTGCTGTCCTGGTTTTCCTCATTTCTGGAGGGTCGTACCCAGTTGGTGTGGTTGGAGAGTGAGAGGTCCAGCGCTAGGCCCCTACAGTATGGGGTGCCTCAGGGCTCGGTGCTCTCTCCTCTCCTATTTAACATATACATGAAGCTGTTGGGTGAGGTTATCCGTTCCCATGTGGTAAGGTATCATCAGTATGCTGATGATACCCAGTTATATATCTCGGCCCATGGGGACCCCAGTGATGCAGTCAATGTCCTATCCAGATGTCTGGAAGGCAAAATTGAACTTTATCTGAATAGAAACCATGTTATTTTCTAAACTGTAGACCATTATGAAATAAACAAGCCATGATATAGATCAGGGGTGCCCAAACTATGGCCTGTGGCACAAAATCATCCACCCGCACCATCCCCAGAAGTGGAAGTAAAATGCACCTTTGCATGCGCAAAATGCTGCTGTAAATGCACTCACAGTTGATGTACATTTGCAGCAGTGTTTTGTGCATGTGTGGGCACATTTTACTTCCACTTCCGGTGGGAGGAACCATGTGACCTGCCCACGGCCCAAAATGTTTTGACACCCCTGATATAGATTTACGGTGAAGTTTCCCCAGTGTAGTTTTTGAGGTGGTGGCATCTTATTCTTCTGCATTAAACAACTTTCCAACAGAACATGTAATCTATCATGTTTGTTCTAGATAAACATCTAACATTTCTCCAATTTCTGGATTATAATAAAGACAAACCATGATGCATAGTTCTAGTAAACTATTTCTGCATAAAGTTATAGCAACACCATTTCCAGCTCCCTCTCATAACACAGAAAAAAAATTTAGGCTTTGCTGCTGACCTTCCTAGCAATTGAATTTGCCTCCCTAGGGCTTACTAGATCACATGTTCCCTTTCCATTTTATTGATTCTGATAACTGTTTATCCATCACTGCATATGATCCAGTCTTCTGGGGATCCTTCACCCTGAATAATTTTGTGTTGCAGTAAACCTATGCCCTGGAACCATTCAGCTACATTAACCGTGTTCTCTAAAAGTTTAAAGATATTTTAAAATACCAATCTATGGATAGGCCTTCTTACAGATTAGAAACGGTTTAACAGTAACTACTGGCTTTAATGTTTAGGCTGTCTTACTGGCTCTTAGAATAATGTATATAGCTTTCTAGTACTTCAACATGTTGATTTTAATTTTATTTTCACTAACTTACTCATTTTCATTGTGAAAATGTGATTTAAATTATTGTTTCTGTTTTTATATTTGCAAAATGCCCTGAAGGCATACCACTTTTTCTGGTACGTAACCACTTTAAACAAAAAACAACAATAACAAAAACCAAAAAAACAAATCATTTACTTGGGAGAAAGTACCAATCAACACAACAGAACTCACTTGTAAATAAACAGACCTTTATAGATTTGCTCTATCGGTGTGGGTGGGTGGGGTGGGGGTGGGTGGGTGTGGGTGGGGTGTCTTATTAGACCAGGGATTCTCAACCTGCAGCCGGTGGGCTGGATGCAACCCATGATGCCATTTCATGTGGCCGCCACACCGCCTCCACCGCACCAGGAAGTTGCCATATGTTGGAGGAAGGGCAAAATGGCCATCCGGCCCCCAAAGCTGTCTGAGGGAGCGTGACCCGGCCCCTGGCTTAAAAAGGTTGAGAATTCCTATCTTAGACTAATACATATGATTATATCAGGATTCTTTTTATGTTTTGTTATTGACACTCTTGCATGGGATACATATGTGTGAACAGAAGATACTGAAATATGTGGCAAGTTCTCAAACATCCTTCTTCAATCTGGTGTTCTCAAAATGAATAGATTATATTCATACTGAAATAGCCTAGATCTCAGGGTATGGAATCACTGTACAGATTACTGTTCTAGTGCCAATAATTCATTTCTGCCTTTATCCTTTCTTCTCCCACAGCTCTGAGATGCACTGTTTGATACTTTAGCTGAGTTACATGACAGACATATTTCGGAAGCATGTTGCCTCAGAAAATGAAAGGCAGTACTTGATGCCCAGTTATTATACATAGTGTTTTCTATCTGTATTTCATTTTCATGAGTACTATACTCAATGATAATAAATAAGGTTATGTTAAAGGCAGAGTCAATCCACTGAAACTCTCTATGGATATAATAATATATCACATAGGTATATGACTTCACTCTTGGGGAAGATCTTAAGATCTCAGGAGACCACATACACATACACTGATAGAGATTAGATTTCCCCTAGAAAATATGAATTCTGCAAAGCACTAAAGCATTTCACAAGTTTGAGACATCATCTATTTGTCACTACATTTATAATACATCTTTATCACAAGAAACTAAATGAAGTATACATTTTTCTCTTCCTCTGAGTTCCATTTCATCCTCACAAAAACGTAAAACAAAACAAAAAAACAATATCACTCCTAACTGAGAGACTTTATTTTATTTATTCACACATATACCCTTTTGAAGCACCACTCAGTGGCTGGATGAAAGTAAAAATTGGGTCTTCATGGTTGAGCGGGATTTGAACCTGTGTATCTGTCTCCATTCCAACATTCTTACTACCATATCACTCCGATTCTCCACCTTTTGCAATAACCAATTTGTGAATCTCCTTGTACATGTTTTAACTACATTTGGAACATTTCTAAAGTGTAGGAGAAATCGTTGAATGTTATGGATATGTTACCACCAAAATAATACCGACAAAATAATTGGGGTTCTAGAATGGCACAATGAAGTATATAATGGGCTGGTAGAAGTGCTTTTAGGATTGCACTTCTACCTCAGTGCTAGGGCAACTACTGTGGGTACAACCTTCGGTTGTGCATGCAGTTGCAGAGCAGGATTTTGGCTATTGTTTCTAAAACAGTTATGTGAACAATCAGTCCATTCTTCCACTGTGAGAACTGTTGTGATTCCATGTGGGACGACATCATTTTTATGTTAATTACCAGTTAGTCTAGTAGAATTTTACCTAAATATGCTAGCACTGCTTTTATTTTCTTTCTATCATTTATTCCGCTTAGCCTAACTGAAGCCATTTTAGAAAGCACACTCCACCATTTTACCTAGTTTCTGGGAAAGCACTTCTTGTACTTTTCTCAAGGCTAAGTTCTGGGAACCATACCAAGAGATGGTCCAATCTCATGAAGTGAGATGAGAACACTGATAGCCAGCCACCTGCTATCTTTGATCTACATATGAAAATGTTACTTTGAGTGGTCAATTAAGACTTCTCTAGGACATTTTCCCATAGAGAAAGGTATAAAAACCTAGCCTTTTTCTTGAGAAAGGAGTCCGTTCTTGAATGCTATGAGGTCCCGTATTGTTTGCCATCTCTAAGGGCCTCGCTCTACACTATCTCATATGGGGCAGCACTGACCGCTGCACTTCCATTTAGGCAAGTGTTAGCTAATAGCTGTTTATTTCTTTTCTTTCATAAGAAATGTTTCAGCTTTATATTTAGTTTAGTTAGTAGTCATTTTTCTATATTCTGCATTTATTGAACTTTGCTATTTTTCCAATAAAATCATAAAACAGACTTTGTTCATCAAGCATTCTCTATTTGCTCCTTTTGCAACTTCGGGCAAATTGAGGAGGGGGACCTAAAACCATGAGGCCTTATTCTAAAAAGGAGAATTGTGTCAACTTCGTGGGGTCTGTTATCCAGAAGAAATAACTTCGCCCGGCATCCCGGAGACAGCGAGTTGTTGCTACCAAGAAGGTAACAGAGGTTTCACCCCCACGCACCTTTCTGCACTGCCAAGGCCATTAGTTCCTCCAGAAGCAAGATAAGGGTGTCTTTCGCATGAGAAAGTGGTGCTTCCATCCCAGGGGTCCTTGCAGCTTAATTTTCCCTGCGTAGTTAGTCTCAGATCGCCATTTCTCTGTGAACCTATGAGCCAGGCTATCTGGACAAAGTCTTTCTCTGCCAAGCCAAGAGAAAGCCACCCTTTCATCCTGCTAGCCCTTGGGGTTCTTCTGCCTGTGCTGCGACCCACTGCCCCTTAAAGGAGCCTAAGTCAGGTTTGCCGATGGGTGGGAAAGATCCCGATAAGAAGTACCACTGAAATTATTTTAAATTTCCTCAACTTGGCAGCTATTTCTCCTAAGAAACCCCTTACAAGTTTTGTTTCAGGTTTTGTTTGAGGCAAATTTAGCAGCAATTCCACAAAATCCTAGATAAGAACTTTTCTTACTTAAGATAGGCATTTAGCAGAACTCCTGAAGTTTAACAGTTGTATAAAAATAAGATATTCTGAAACAATGCAAACTAAAAAATGTGTAATGAAGGGGAAGATCAGCATAAAAAGACTGCATTATCGATTAGATCTGGTACATATTGATTCTTAACTTGCATTAAATGAAGATGGATAGATATATGGAGAGCATGATCCACTTTAAGATGGTGTGTGGAAACTACCATTTCAAAACTACTTAAGAATGCAGAGGAAAATTCTGAAACTTGATGCTTTCAGTTACTTCACAATAATTATGCTATTTGAAATTAGATTATTAGGCATCAACTTGTTTCAATTGTTTTGGACAGTTTCTAAGCATTTTTAATTTGCTGGTATAATGTTCCAATACGGGAGAGCAGATTATATTGAAGACTGACAGAAGATTTAAGACAGGCCTGTGTATCCTGTCAAAGATACCTTCAGTAACCACTACTCACTGGGGTCTAGTGCAGTGAGAAAGCACAACTGTCCTTTGACTTCTGAATCAATGGAAGATCAGCATACAAAGACTGCATTATGGATCTATCTAATACACATGGATTCTGAATTCAGCAAGATGGTTAAAAAAAGAATAAGAATCCTTTCTTCTTTTTGGTGTTTGAAAAGGAGTGTAACAGCTTAATTGCATTCAGACTGCAGCGCGTTGATGTCACCAACAGTCAGTTCTCATCCCCATGAATCCCTTGCAAACATATGGTATCGTATGGCAGGATGTAAAGCCCTGTCAGAAATCCTTTACTTACATTTGCTCCCTGGAAAAGGAAGTAGTTTGGCCATTTTTAAAAATTACCAAAGATAAGAGAAATGGAACACTTTTTACATTGTTGGGGGAGCGAGAGAAGAAGATTTGATTGGGAAAGTATGCATTCAGATGCAAAACATAGAAAGAATACTTAAATGAAGATGGATAATCCACAGTAAATAAGAGATGGTTCATGGGCTGAGCAAATGCAGGGCTTAGCCCTTTCATGGCAACCTCTGCCATGCCTTTCTTTGTTCATGGAGAGGCATCAAGATTACCAACCTATTTATTTAATATTGACCAGTCTTATAACTCCCTCTTGCTGTCTCTAAACTGCCACTTGAGCACAATGACAGAATTTTTAAGTTATTGTTCTGCTCTTCATGTTATTCACTTTAAGTCTGCTAGGTTAATCCACTTGAAATTTGTCAGCTTTTACAAGATGTTGTCTTCACAGAAGCATATTTTTAAAAGAATTCAGCCCATGAAAGAAGGTTCTGTAAATTGGATGTGTCAAATGAATTTAAAATCCACATGAGCTGATTGAGGACTGAAAGCCTTTTTTTAAAGTACAAAACTACAGATTTTTGACAAAATAAAGATGGATCTATGAATGTAAATTCTTTCATTTGGAATTTTCCAATCAATACAGAGCAGAAAGGGACAGAGAGAACACTTTTTATTAGGCTGCAAAGAGTTCACCTGTCTCCATGCAAGAGATAATTGGTACATACAAGTACACATTTGTGGAAACACTGCTCCTGCCTTGCTTGTATAATGCAACCATTGACAAGGCCCTCTTACATTAAAAAAAATCCAAATGTTATATCCTGAAAAATGTTTGGTTCAATATATATCCACAGGTTATTGTTGTCATTAAATGGTAAAGATATGAAAACAAAACACTTAATTCTTATCAGTTTTCCAAGTCTTGCCAAGCCAAATTTATCACTTAGACTTCCCTCTCCACTAATGAGATTCTCAGCTCCTTTCTAAAACAAGATCCTGCTCTCAATTCCCCTGTTTTTTCCCTTCTTCTTCCATTTCCCCGTTCATTTGGGCCAGAAACTCACAAATTATGTACAACTCAAAGTCCTTTCTGCATAATTATGCACAGGAAAGATACCATTGTAAAGAAAGAATTGTAATAATTCTACACAGATTAGTGTTTCTTCTGGGGAGTGGGAGGGGAGAAGGACCACAAGACTTCTTAGAAATCTCATGACAACTCTTGAAGGGGGAAAATAATTTCTCTCTGTGGGGAAGAAAATATTTTTGTCTCTGTTTCTCACTGAGATTGGAAAGGTTGTGTGATTCACATCCCTATTTAGCAGCCTACAAAACACAATTGACTCAATTCTGATGGTTTTTTTTCCTAATGAAGCTTCTTTAATCATGGAAAGCATCTTTTTACATTAGCCAGAATGAATGACATTTAAGCAAGAAAGGTTTTTGTTGTTGTTGTTCAGTTGCACAGTCGACTCCAACCTTTTGTGACCCCATGGACCATGGCCCACCAGGCACCTCTGTCCTCCACCATCTTCCTTAACCCACTCAGCTCTGTGCCCATTGCATCTACAATACTATCTAGCCATCTCAATTTCTGAAAAATGTAATAAAATACAGAGATGGAAGTCATTGCATTTCTGAATTCCAGGAATGTATGAAACACTTGCTATTTCACAATACAAAAAAAACCTTGCCCCTTTGCTAGCCACCTGAATCCAGTGTTTAGGCAGGCAATAGCCTTGGTATAGACTGAATTCTAGAAGACATGATGGGGGAATACCAACTTGCCTTATCTTTCTAGCCTCATGACCATTTCATCCTGAGTCTCTCAAATGACCCAGTTTTTGCCTCAATTCAGAACAGGAGGTGTCTACGAAAAGTTATGATCAGGGCAGAAAAAAGAATTAGCACACATCTGGACTGCCATCTTCTCCCTTATGCAACTGCATTTGTGTTTTTCAGATACCCACTGAGCTTCTTTGAAAAGCCTCCTGTTTTCAACCTCTATAAACTGGAGTAATAATACTTGTGACATTTGGCTCATCTTAATGCACACAAGCCCTATATGTTTATAGAAGAGAGGGAGGGGACAATGCTACTGTTAAATCAGTCCACCGACTTAGAGCACAAAAGAGCATTAATTATTATTGAATCAAGCCAGATGTTTATGCTAAGCTGATAATTTCAATGAATGTCATATTAAATCTCTACAGGTCAAATGAAATACTCTTTCAGTCACCTCCAAACATGCAGAGGTTAGCTGCCTTTTCATAGGCTTAAAAATGAATAATTTTGTATGAACAATACCTGCCTTTTGCATGAACTATACCTGCCTTCTAAATGTACTGAGCTGACTTTCTATCTGTGCAACAAATTGCAACAATGATATGATTGCTGGTTTTGACCTTTAAAGCCCTATATGGTAGTGGGCCGGGTTACCTAAGAGACCGCATCGCCCTGAGGACGTCTGTCCGTCCAACCAGAGCGGACCGGAGGGGCTCTCTAATTGTTCCATCAGCCAGAGGGGCTCGCCTCTCTGGCACAAGGAGGAGAGCCTTCTCCGTGTCTGCACCGGCCCTCTGGAACCTCCTGCCAACAGAGCTACGTCTTCAGACGGAATTGCTGCCTTTCAGAA
Source organism: Bradypodion ventrale (assembly GCA_035047345.1). Taxonomy (NCBI): domain Eukaryota; kingdom Metazoa; phylum Chordata; class Lepidosauria; order Squamata; family Chamaeleonidae; genus Bradypodion; species Bradypodion ventrale. Next base: position 42,731,436 of record JAWDJE010000001.1, read on the forward strand.
AAGATCTTAAAACCTGGCTGGCGGGTCAAGTGTGGGGTGCAGGTGGAAGGGTAACCTCCATTGGGTGGTTGGTGTAGAAGAACTCTTCCCCATGGTGCCTTTGGATCCTGCAGCCCTTGTTTTTAGGGGGTGGGTAGTTTTAACTGTTTTAACTGTTTTTAACTTGTGTTTTTAATTTTTATTGTGAACCGCCCTGAGTTGGCTTTGGCCGAGTGAGCGGTATATAAATGTGATAATTAAATTAAATTAAAATTAAACATAAAGAAGGCTAAATTCTTCCAGGTACAAATAAAATGAGCATTTTACAGGTACGTTAATACTAGAATGACTATTATAGAAAAGCTTGTGTCTCCTGTATTTATAGAAAAAAGGTATTTATATTCACTATATACAGTGAATATATATATATATATATATATATATATATATATATATATATATATATATATATATATATATATATATATATATATATATATATATATATATATATGAATGCCCATATCTATACCTATCTATCTATAAAGCAGAGTTTTGTATTTTAGATGTTTTTAAAAAATTAAAACCGCAATTCAAAATGCAAACTGCTAACTTCCCTTATGAAGACAAATAGGATGGTCTAACTTCATTGTTGAAAACAATTTTCTTCCTATCAATCTGAGGATCCGCGCATCGATATTGTAGATGAACTGTTAATTACAAAATCAATTAAAAATTATTTCTAAAAACAGTCACGCGCCCTGGCTCTCAGGGGGGCAATTTGGGCAGAAGGTCTCATCTTACTAGGACCGCACCAAATCACAAGGCGTTATCCACAAGTAAGCAAAAGCAATCTGGATTTTCATTTTTCAGCGCGGCTGAGCCCAGCCTGAGATTGATCGTCACATATGGCCCCAGAAAACAAACTGTCAATACCATGAATGCTGCAGAATTTGAACAAATAGCCGTCCGCCCATTCAAGCCACTCATTGCATCCCATTTAACAGATTTTATTGACAGTTTCCTTCTTGTAATTAAAGGGAAAACTACTGGCCAGCAACCAAGATAAAGTTCAAAGATAGGGTCAAAACAAAAGCAGATGGAGGGGCACGGTGTGCCTGTCAGTGGTACATAACATCAGAGCATGTTATTGACACACAGGTATCTAATGATCGTCACGTCATTAAAGAGGGATCTATCATGAACTTTATGCAAATGCTAAAAGGGACTTAAGACCACAATAAAGCATTAGGGAGGCACAAAAGAAAAACAACAAAGAACAAACGATTTTTTACTTATCAGACATTGCTTCACTGCTTCAACACTTTTAAGTACAAATGAAGAAAAGAATCCTCCCCTGATTTCTTAAATCCTTCTGAACAAGCCATACCTGTCAATTATCTAGCTATTATAAAAATCAAATTTGTATGGTGGGGGAAAATCCCTGTAAACCTAAACAGTGATCTACTTCTTTTCCTCATAAAACCTGAGTTCACCTTACCTATTGAGTTCACTGTGTTTAGTAGCTGGATTGCAGAGATCTTATATTTCATTTAGTCATAGGCTGTTTCATTCTACTGGGTTTCAGTGAACTGATTAGACTTATCTGGATTATGAAGGGGATTTAAGAAGAACAACATTTATGTTTATTGGAAATCATCTTTACTTTTAATACCTTTCAAATTTCCTGGCTTCTTACAGTCAAATTAGAAACCCTGTGTAACAAATGCTTATGCTCACAGCTCTCCCCTTAATTTGAACTCCTTGTTTCTAGCCATTCAACACTATCCTGCAGTAGTATGATTTTAGAATTACTTATTCCTACTGTCATGTTTAGAAATTGTCATGCAGAAGGTATTAGAGAGGGGGGGAGGGAATGACATGAGCCGTCATGCCAGTCTGCCAACCTGAATTAGCAAGCGCGATAGCTTTGAGGGTGACAAACTCTTCTTTCTCCAGCTTCATGCTCTTGTATTTTTTTACCAGTTGCAGGATGGCATTGTTGAGGTCAAGAAGGCCAGCTAATTTAGACTGATCTTCATCCATGATATAGTCTTCAGCATAGACAAGCTCATCCTCAAAGGAAAGTGATCGGTATACAACACCCAGAATCAAAATCTCCATCCAAGCGCTTTGTAGAAGGCTCATCTGGTCAGCAAGCGATAAAGTGGAAAATCCTAAACCAGAAGAAAAGTACACAAAACATAATTAAAATGGTCCTGAGCCATCATAATTCTGCATTCTAACTATACCTTTGTGATTGTTATTGTTATGTAAGTGATAAATCTGCATCTATGGATTCTACCCTTCCTGATCTCTAACATAAAACATTTACAGTAAAGATTTTTCTCAAGTAAACTTGAATTAGCCTGCTTTTTTTGTCAAGCTATTTTAAATTTCTGGGGAGCATTGTTAGAAACATGAATCTGCTGCATTTCATCTTCTCAGTGTTAGGCAGTATATATATTTAAAATACATGGTAAATACATATTACGTTTGATAACATCTACTATGGAAATTACTAACATCATTTGAATGAAACAGTTTTCTGGAAACACGTTGACAATAATGGTTATGGCTGGTATAAAGAATGCAAAAAATAGTAATCATACATGCATTTACCTGGAAGGAAAAAACATGGAATCAAATTATTTCTAAGCAAATGCATACAACTGCATTGAGAGCATGTCAAAGCTACTTTAAAAGGAAGTCATGGGAAGGGGGAAATTTAAGGGGAGAAAGTGATGCCTTAATAGAATTAAGGTGGTGATCACAACAACCCGAGTGCTTTTTGACCTTCTACCTCATCAAGGCCTACCCTCTTCAGAAAAGAGACTAATTACTTATGCAATGCTTTCTGTTTCTACTACAACACTGAAATAACATGATCTCACATCAGAATTCCAAATCTATCATTTGTACACACTCCGTCAGATTTTGAAGAATTAAAAAAGTAATACTGTATCTTAATGAATTTAGACTTTACAGTTATTTCTTTCCACATTTCTATTCCTCTTTCTCCTAATAGGATCTCTAAGGACAAGTATTTTTATTGTCATATCTTTTCAGATTCCCTATTTACAGTAGCTGTTAATTTATTATCTCCGACTGATAATATTCCCCATAAGGTGCCAGTGAAGAAGTGATTTCCTGGCCTGTTGGTAAAATGTAGTGGCTTGCCAATTGGCACCAGCAACTACCAAGTACTTAATAAAATCATCAAAGGGGATTAGTCAAGCTTTTCTTAAGGGGTCTTAAGACATGTCTAAAGCTTTCAGTTAGTTGTTTATGGAGCTGCTTACATGTGCTTTGACAAGGATCCTGCAGAAAGAACAGTCTGTGTTGCTCATTTATCTTTAAACACATTGCCCTCTTCCTTTGAAAAGCCTTTCCTTGTAACAGAATAAGTGTATATCATATGACAGAAAACAAAAGGCAAAAAGAAAGCCATAGGCACTAATTTAGACTCAGATCATTGCACTTTTAAAAATAAAAAAAAAATATGTCAGAGAATCATTTCAAATTGGGAGGCCTCTACATCAACAGCAAAATACTTAAGTAAATGTTGCCTCTTTCTTTTCTGCAATTTTTAATTTCCCCCCTCCATACTGTGTTTTGTGCCATGTGATAAAAAGGTCGTTTGTAATCCTTCCAGATCAAAATCAACAACATTTTTGCACAAGTCAACAACATTTCTGAGAGCGACGACAATGCCTAACACTGCACTCCTTGTCGGAAATGGGAGGAAATGAAACAGAAATAATAATTTGAAAGGGTTGGGAAAGGAAGGCATATTTTCAATTAGCTTCAGCCTCTCCCTCTCTCTCAAGAATCACTTTTTCTGCTACACCAGATGGACAGAGAACGTTGCCTGAAGCGCTGTCCTGTGACAGCCCATTCTCCCTCCCAGACACTGCTGTTAGTAAATAGATTTACACATTCTCCAATCTCCACACATCTTTCTGCCGAATAATTAAAAGCAGGATGATTAGTTTATTGAGTGGAAGGAGGAACTTTTTTATTGAGGTCCGTTCATGATTTTTATCAGGGCCAGCACTTTTACGGTTGTCATGAGGGTGCAGGCATCCAATTTTTCTTATCTGCCTGATTAATACAAACGCTGTTTCAGGACGCATTAATTAACAGATACAAATCTACGTTCTCATGGAAGGATCAATACAGAGAAGAAAAGAGGCATCAATGTGAATTTAGTGCTGATGATGGAGAAGCCACTCTATTGACATTTACGTGCATGGAAACTTTAAAGTTGCAGTAGAGCCCCTTTGTCCCTACGATTTACAAAGTAACATTTTTTAAAAAAAAACATATAACAATGTTTCACACACTTCTGAGGCATTTAATTAAGCAAAAGGCAATACAATCCCATTTGATCACAAAAGAAGTTTTAATTTCAATCATTTTCCTTTCTACCCTCTCCCCCGCAAGAAAATCCCCAATTTCCCTGTGTTTTTAAAAATGTATGTACTAACTTCTCTGTGTTATTTCTTTTCATTTAAATCGCAGTGTCCTTTGCTACAACAATTAAAGAAACACAAAAAGGAAATCAGAGAGTAAACAAATCAAAAAGACAAAAAAAACATTGTGGCACTTTAAAGATTAATGGCTGTATTTTAATGTGAGCTTTCGTGGATCAAGTCGTGTCTAATGAAGTGGACCTGATCCATGAAAGCTAACATTAAAATACAGCAGTTAGTCTTCAAAGTGCAACATTTTTTTGTCTTTTTGTTTTGTTTACTCTCTGATATGCTTGAAACACAGACTAACACAGTTACCATTTCAAAAACTTCAACAGAAAGGAAAATAAATAAATAAATTTACACGATTTCCTATGGGTTTGCTTCGGTTTACATAAAAATTCATTTTCTTATGGGTTTGCTTTGGTTTACATACAAATTCATTTTCCTATGGGTTTGCTTTGAGTTATGTAAAAAATAATTTTTCCTATGGGTTTGCTTCGAGTTACATAAAAACCTACGGAACATTTTTTTCATAAGTAGGGGTTTTACTGTAGTTTGTTGGAGAAAATTAGCCATTATAATAGATCTCTGTACAATTTGCCATACAAAAGAGGGGGGAACGTATATGTACATCTTCAAATTTTTGACACATGGTTTGTTTTTCTCCTTGCTGAAATAAAACAATCAAGCTGTCTATAGATATATCTTCTGCTAAGTTAAAAGTTGCCCTAGCTCAAAAAGCAATCGTATGACTCTAGGGTTCAGTGCTCATCTCTGTTTATAGCCAAAGAGCCAGCGCTATTTGCATTTGCAGACATTTCCGTGGACATGTGGCAGGCATGCCTCAACACCTGAGTGCATGGAACGCTGTTTACCTTCCCACCGAAGTGGTCCCTAGCTATCTACTTGCAATTTCTTCCTTTTAAACTGATAGGTTGGCAGGATCAGGGACAGAGACAGGAGCTCATTCCGTCATGCAGTACTTGGGAATCAAACTCCAACCTTCCAGTCGTCGAGTTCAGTGTCTTAACCACTTGAGCCACCACAGTCCCTGCTCTGCTATCTAAACTACTTAATAATTTCTAACCCTCCCCACTGAGCTGTTCCACAAAATGTAAAAGAGGCAGCCCTGATGATATACACCAGCACCTCACATTCTGTATTACACAGCACCTTAATCCACAGTGTTTGATAGGTCACAGTTTTAAATGTTCAGCCATATTATGGCTTTTAAAAATACACTTCAATGCAATGGTGGCATATTTCCACACAGACCAATTCCACTCATGCTGGTGACAACTTTGATCTCTTTCTGTCTCTCTCCACATGTCAGTGCCATTTAATGTATCCCAAGCATTTTGCTAGCAGAATGATTCTGTACCTTGACCTGCAGTTAAATAGCATGTTTATCTGCAAGACAGTGTGCTCCAAATAAACCAGATGACAGTTGGGAATAACGTCATTTGGAAGGATTGAAAAGCTTCTCAAGAGTCAGGTACCCAGAGGTAATAGGCTTGAAGGAAGCATATTCTGTGCCAACCCTCCTGCCATCTTCTTCTAGAAGCTCATGTACTTGACAATGATGCCATAGGCACTTGTCAAGACTCCCTCTCCTTCCTCTCTCTCTCTCCCCCCACCTCTTTCTTGCTTTTTTTCTGGTGGGGAGAGGAGGCTGGCAAACTGATGCACTTTACAGTCAACTTACAAAAAAGGCTAAGCATTTGAAAGTGTGAAGGGCAAAAAATATCTGACGGCTAGTCTTCAAAAATACACTTTCATTTCACAAAGAATAAATGTTTGTTTCCCAAGTCCAGTCTTGACAGAAATAGGCTGCAGTGCAGGCATAAGAACTTAACCCCTGCTAGACATTCTCTTCTGTGCCATTTTTACATTGCTGGATGCAAGACGCCGTAAATCTATGCAGCTTTTTTGCAAACAGCTATAAACAATGGCACTGATTTGCTGGTTACTTTATTCTCTGTTTCCCCGCCTCACTCCAATGATTTTACCAACAAAGTATAGCTTCTGGAGAGACTAAGGAATATAAATGTACAAAAGAGAATGTTCAGAGAAGCACACACCATTGTGCTATTTTTAATAGAGCCCGACATTGTTTTCTACAGTTAAATTATATTCATTCTGAAAATCACTTTTGAATATAATATTCAAAACTCAAATATTACATTCTGTAAGTTATAAGGATTTTTACTCTGCAGTGCATATTACTTTGGATGCATTAAAGTATTCCACTTGAAGAAGTTTTCCTTTTCAAAGCATACTAAATGCTTTGAAAATTAAAAAGCAAACCCAAACTGTAAATTTTTGCCTTTTATTTACTATTTCACAATTAAATTTTATTTTGTAAATATGTGGCTAAGAAGTCACAATGTTAAGATCACTGCCAATGCTGCCGCCGCCGCCAAACTGCAGAGCATAAAGACCCCTATGGATTATCAAGTCCAGCCCTCATGGTAGAAATCAAATTCCCAATCCACGAGTCTACTGTCAATTACCAGAATTTGGTAGACAAACAATTTCCATAGTGTGGTCAGACATCAAAACTTCTCTTTATACCTATTTAAATCTTTTGTGATTTGAAACTAACAAAGAATCCAGATCATCCTTTGCACTTGATTACTCTGTGTACTTACAATTGTAGTAACAAATCTTTCAAGCTAGCATAATCATCGACACAGCTACAGGCAACAGAAAACCCTTTGTGCAAACCAGACTGTATTACACAAATTCTTCCCATAAGTCAGCCTGACTTATTGAAAAGATCTAATGGAATAAAGAAGCAGCTGCTTAGGTGCGCAGAATGGCATCTAGGAAGATACCAACCAATTCTGAAATAGGAAATATGGTAGTATACGATTTCAAATATCAGAATAAATTCTACTTTAATGCTGGGCAAAACAATGCAAGCAATGCTACTCCTTTTAAAATAGTTGTCTCAAATTAAAGTAAAAACCAAAAACACTGCCTTGCATTATCCATTTGGTGGCCCCTTTCAGAAACACAACTGCTTGACACAAACAAAAAATGAGATGTGTTAACCTACAAAGAAAGCTGAATTGTGGGAGATGCTTTGATATGCATAACTGATCCTTAAGCAAAATTGCAAAAGAACCTTTGTAGGATTCTCATCTTTGTGTTTGTTTGTTGAAAAAGCAGTTATTCTTGGTGAGTTAAAAACTTTTAAACAATCATAAGCTTCTACATTCAGCATCCTTCTGTCAGTTGCTTCAGACTGTTGCTTTTGAAAAAAGATTGGTGTTTGGAATGTGATGGCATGTTGATAAGATCATAGTTTCAAGAGGGGAAAAAAGTCAATTCATTTATTTAAATCAGGGGTTCTCAACCTTTTTACATTGGGGGCCAAGTCACGCTCCCTGACAGTTGAGGAGGCCAGACTGGTGGTTTCCCCTGCTGTAAACGCTGCTGGAAAATGTGGCCACGGCTGCAAGAGGAGCAAGGTTGGGGCCTGGATGATTTGGTGCTGTGGGCCAAGTCCAGCCCATGCGCCGTAGGTTGAGAACCCCTGATCTAAATGTTTGTTGCTTCTCTTCTGCTCAGTTTTCATGCTGAGAACTTTAGCTGGACAGCCATCTTTATCATATCTCCCTTCTTCTTTTGCTTCTCAAGAAATATAGTATGTCAATCATGAATAGGTGGACATTAGGATCTAGGACCCAATTATGCCTCAAAGAACTCATTATATGATGTCCACCCAAATGTGTTTCTCTTGCATTTATGAAAACCAGAAATGAAAAGTTCCCTTTTAGTCACGGAAAGGTTTCTGAGACTGTGAATTTTCATTATCGAATAACGTTTTTCTTTCTGCTGGGGCGGACTATGTAAATTCCTTTGGGGGCTACATGATTCCTTGCCTTGATTTATAGCCTTCTAATACAGGATACTGTGACCAGCAGAGTCAAAGCTATTAGGGAGATATGAATAGAAGCCCTAAGATTTGTATATGTACATAATCTTCCTGAGTGGACCTACAACAATTATTCTGTGTTATGAGAACATCTAAAAAAAATCAGCAGCAAATTTAAATATTTTAAAGGTACAAAGTAAAAAGATGAAGACTTTGCAACAGTTGTAGAAAATATAATTAAAAGTTCAATGTGGCAGTTTAAAGAACATTAGGTGTACAAAATCGAACTGCATGGGTTTCCCTATGGAGGACATTCCAAAGCTAGGGAGCTACCACTGAAAAGACTCTTCTCACTGTGTAGCCACAGATGATGATTTCTAAGGATAGGATCATAAACAAGCAGACAGTTCAAGAGATCTTTTTTAAATGCTTAGAATAGTACTTAGAATTGAGCTCAATGTACTTTGTTTAATTATGTCAAGAATTAATCTTGCTATCTAGTCCCTGCTACCAGTCAGTCTGCAATACTGTGGATTATTGCCTCAGGGCAGTTTGTGTCCTTTCCCTTTGAGAGGCAAAGTGTGCACAGAAAAGAAACACAATAAACAGAGACTAGTTTGGGGTGCCTAAACTACGGCCCATGGCACCAATTCATTTGGCCCGCACCACCCTTGCCACTTCCAGAAGCAAAAGTAAAATGCACGTGCACAGGCGCATAAAGTGCATGCACATTTTACTTCCGCTTCCAGTGGGAGGAACCACGTGGCTGGTCATGGGCTGAAAAGTTTGGGCACCCCTGGACTAGATGATTATTTTTTAAAGATGCTGCAAAGAGTTTGACAGATGCTTCAAATTTTTAAAAGTCCACGAAGCAAAGAAGCAATTGTCAAGTTACACAATTTGCAGAAACTATTTATCTATATACTGACAAAATTTATATACCACTCTACGTAGTGGCAAGACACTACTCAAGGGCAGTCAAATATAAAACAATATTCCCCACTAACCCCAACATACATCCTAATAATCAAAACTACATTCTACAATCATGTGCAATCCAGATGGGCACTAAGGATTGGGCCACTAAAAAAATTTTGGACTTCCAACCTCAGATTTCTCAATTCTGGGAGACACACATGACAAACACCAAAATGTGGCTCACCTGACAAAAAGGACTAAACTGGGTGATTTTGTGGCCCAGCATCTAGCTCCTTGATAAAAAAAGGAAGCTGTGTTAGTGTTTGAACAGGCAGCTAGATAGAGCTAGGCTTCAACTTAGACCATCCCAGCCACATTTAGACCATTTAGGTGTCTGTAAGTGTGGCGGCTTAGTGGTTCAGATGCTGAACATGACAACTGGAAGGTCAGCAGTTTGAGACCTGAGTGCTGCACAATGGGTGAACTACTGTCATCTGTCACAGTTCCCCAATCTAGCAGTTCAAAAGCAAAAAATTGCAAATTGAGATATAGGTACTGCTTCAGTGGGAAGGTAACAGTGTTCCGTCTGCCTAATAATGCCTGCCACATGACCACAGACACATGTGCAGATGCAGACAGCACTAATGCTTTGGCTGTAAACAGAGATGAGCAACGCACCCTAGAGTTGGATATGACTGGCTTTCAACCAAGGGAGACCTTTACCTTCTTTACCTAGGTGTCTGAGTGTTAGATGTGATTGCCTGAATCAAACATTCTGGGATTTTTAGTCCAAAAACCCCCACACAAATGACAAATCCATAGTCAATATAATTATTTGTTCACATGTTTCAATCTTGTATAAATATCTAGAGATCTAATTTTAACATAAAAGAGATATTTGGGGGAAAAGAAGGGATAGATTCCAAGCTAAGAAAGAAATATCCTTTAATGTTAGAATGAGACCAAAAGTAGGAAAGCAAAGCAATCACACTTATATACTGCCCAATAGTGGTTCACAAGTTAATTAGCATTTTGCCCCCCCAACATGCTGGGTATTCACACCTCGGAAGGATTGAGGGCTGAGTCAACTTTGATTCCTGGGCAGGATTGAACTCACAACCTTTTTGGTTGCAGGACAGCAGTTTAACCAGAAAAGGGATTTTAAGCAGAATGTCATGTTTGCAACCTTTAAATGTGCTCTATGGTATTTTACATTGTTTTACTTAGTTGTTGCTTTTAATATTGCAATTTATTGAATTTTAAAGTATAGTAAGCCATATCTACACCTTTATTAGGAGAAAGGGAAGGTATAAATAAAATCAATGGACGGACAAGGGAATGAATAACAATAGAAGGGCTGAAGTAAAACTCTTATTTATTTATTTATTTATTTATTTATTTATTTAGTCGTATTTATATATATGCCGCCCACTCAGGCAGAACCCGACTCAGGGCGGCATTAAAACAAATTCTAAAAACATATAAAAACACTTTAAAAACCCCATATCCCACCCACTTAAAAAAACCCTTATCCCACCCATCCATCCCATCCCACTCTTGCTCCTGAATCCAGTTGTGTTGTGGCCTATCCAAATCCTCTATTTTTTATTAAATGTATTTTATACTTCTTTCTGTTTGTTTGTTTTTTAAATGTATGTTCCTATAAAATATAAATGAACTCAACATAACTGATAGGGAAAAAATACTGGCCATAAGCACTTTTCCAATGAATCCTACTGTTAGGATGGCAAGTGCCACAAAACAGATTGAAAATCCTGGGGCTTTTATCATCACGCTACGTTCATCTCCCTGAAACAAGAGCAGATAGGTGGCACGGCAATACAAATGCATTCACACTGCATGTCCATCTCAATCCATTAAGAACAATGGATTCTCACTAAGCAAATATTCACTTGTCAGAAATATTTGCAACAGTGGATTCATTCAGTAGGACTAAGTAAGTGAAGTTCACAGCAATTTAAAAGCAGCAAATTAGACATTTACAAGCAGCAAAAATGCTGCTTGTCTACCATGACCTTTTGTTCAGGGTATACAAGAAGGTGTTAATGTAATTTAAATGCCAGTTAGAAATATTTCAGTGCTTTTTTACCTGCTACCAAACCTTATATAAAATAATCCCACAGAAGAACAATTTAAGCTCGTCTTTTTCTTCTTCTGTACAGAGACTTCTGTCTCAACTTGCAATTCAAATTGATGTAGCTGTTTAAATGTAAAGCTTTCCTCAAAAGAAGAAACCTTGCCTATTTCCTATCTTTAATCTTTCCCTCTAGATTAATAATGATGGTGGTTATGATGATGATGATGATGATGATGATGTCCTTGAATTTTAAAAACCAGTGATTTTGCAAATATATCATCTCACCTGCAATGTTTAAGAACCTGAATGCTAGCTTTTAGACTTGACTCTTTGACCTGCTCCACTGCACAAACTATGCCAGGGGTGCACAAACTTTTCAGGCTGTTGGCTCATCATGTCATGCAGGGGGCCAGTCACTATGGCCCAGGGGCCAGATCCGGCCCCCAAGGCCAATTCATCCAGCCCACAAAACCCTTGTCGCTCCCAGAAGTGGAAGTAAAATGCGCCCGTACTTCTGCTTCCAGAAGCGACAAGGGTTTCGTGGGCTCGATGAATTGGCATCGGGCCCCCAGGCTGTAATTTGGGCACCCCTGAGCTATGCTGAGAATTAATAAATATAATATAACAAATTTTAACAACTGGTACCAGTATGTGGTATTGTGTTTCTGTAACATTTTTAGAGGGCAAATTTCACAACATCTAGTTTTGACTGTAACAGGGCAGAAGTGTAATCACAACAAATGCTATTTCAATTTTACAGTTTAATCTTGAATACTGTATATCAATATGAAAATCCATGATCCTGACAATGAAGTTTGATTTTCCATGTTGAGCCCTGAACTCCTCAGAACATGTACCTATTTAATTACCATCTTCTTCCTGTCCTAATAAGCAAGTTACTCAGATAATTCTCAGTTGTTTGGAAATTGATTTCAGGAACTACATATGCATTAAGTAAATTCAATTAATTAGTAGGACAACACTCTTTATTCAAGGACTTACTAGCATCACAACAGATTATTCTAACATTCATATGCCCACAGCATCTATATAGTTGTTGTTTAGCCTAATAAGCCAAAATCTCATCATGAACTAGTGAAAAAAATCAGCACAATTTTTACAACTTATTTGTGGTTAGTTGTGCAATTCTTTGAGTGGTCGGTTTCAAAACTGGAGGACTATGGGATTCACAACAGACAGATGGCAAAATGCATCCCATCACACATGAAATTTGTTTCTAAGAAATTGTGTAAAGAAACAGAATTCTGTCCAAAGGCTCCTTGCTGATGTACAGCCATTGGCAAATGTCTAGTTGATGCCAACAATGACAGAGACAATCCTCAGAATGTATAAGCAGCTGTCCAATTATTTTAAGTGACACAATGCTATTTTAACCAAGGACTGTTGTATGGAATGGCAGGTAATCTCATTTGGCCTCTATTTGGTTGGTTGCTGGACCCTCACCTAGTCTGGATATTAGTTCAGAGCAACTTTAAAAAAAGCAAGGTTTATGCAAATAAGGTTACGTACAACCTTATTAAATGTTTTGCTCCACTAGTTCTAGAAAATCTAGACAACTTCACACAGTTGGTAAAGAAGTAGCTAAATGTTCCTTACCAGCTATAGAGAATGGAGATATTTTTTCCTACAAAATAAGATGACAAGCTGCATTAGTTATGATGATAATGTTACTACGTTTGACACCATCTCTTAAAATATTTTCATAGGTTTGGCCTGTTAAATGTCTGATTGAAAGTAAAAGTCTGGTTGAAAATTGCAGCCTATGGCTTTGCAAAAGTCTGGCCAGGTTATACTGCTATGGTAATAGAGTAGACCATGCTGCCAATGACTTAACGCTGATCATCAGGTGGTGGTTAACTAACCTGACAACCCTGAGGACTGATGGCCTTGGGTGGCAAAGTCCACAGGAAAGGGTGATGGTCCCCAAGTGGATTAAATCCCACTTGAATCCATCTTGATGGAGGGCAGCAGCTTCTTCAATACTGGCCTGGGGCTGAGGAGGACTTTGTGTGCCAAAAGGGCTCAGGACCAGAAGTGATTCATGGAACTGGATCAGTGGTACGGGTGTCATGCTGTGATGCGGAAGGCAAATGGAAGACCACTGCATTAAATTGTTCCCAGGACAATCTTCATGCTGATTGCTGTGATGATAGCTGATTTTCAGAATTGGATACAGCACTTGAAGAAGAAGGATGGCTGATCTATTTTGTAATATTCTACTCACATCAGTTTCAGGCAGCTTTTTATAAAAACTGATCAAGCAATGTTAAACCTCTCAAACAACCAATTCACCAATTAAAGAGTTCTATTGCCACTGTTAAGTCTCATTGCAAGTCACTTAAGACTTATCCAGTGCCTTCAAGAGTCCATTAGCGAAGCCCTTCAAATGGTATGAGAGACTTGCCACCTCTCTGCATTTGCATTTCTGATTTAAGCATGGAGGTTTTGGTATCACTTGCCTGACTTTGTTGGTGTTGTCAAGACTACAAACAGGAGGCAGAGTGTCTGAAGTCTGAAACAGTTCAAAGAAAGAAAAAGAGAAAAACCCCGCCTGATTCTAATACACCTAATTAGCCATCGGCAGACTCTTAATTGCATACATTAGGATGATTCCATAGTGGAGATTAATTCTAAATATACCCAAGCAGCTGGTTAAGATGCCATGGATTACAGTGTGGACTGTACTTTTCCACTTAATTAGATATCAAAATTAAGCAGCAACAAGCATTTTGACATAACGGGGATCAAGCATCCCTCAGCTGCTCTAAAGTGACCGCTAAACAGAGCCGCACAGATGGAGAGATATTAAATGCCGCACTGGAAAGTAATTTCAAATAATAAAATATCAATATTTACATTTTAATTACCCCTACTGAGAGCCGCTCTGTCATTTTCACTATTGCCAACGCAGCAAGGGGTAGTGGAATGACATTGCAGCTCTGTCAGCGATGACTATTTTGTTTCCATTAAAGAATGACAAGTGTTTTAGAGGAGTGACACCCAGTGTGTGTGCAAGAATGACAACCGATCAGAAAATTCCTGTTAAGGGAATAAATGACTCAACGAAAGAACTGACTTTAAGCAACCAACTCCTCCTTGTACGAAGCACATAATCAGTTCCAAATTTCCTGGCAAAAGTTTTTTTTTTAAATGAAAAGACACTTCAGAAAAGCCTTAGTATGCCACAAAATATTAAAAACCTAACACAGTATGTAACTTGCCCATCTCAAATGGACAATATTAAGAGAAAACTGTCCTCAGAGTTTGTGACAGAAAGGGAAAACAGTTTAATCAAGATGGGTATAGTTGTAAAGCAATGCAATTTCAATTTGAACAAAGTCTGGAGTCTACTTGAACACCATTTTGTTTGGGCTTCTTCATTTTAACTATTATTGTGACAAAGAAGCTCATCCGACACTTGGATTGACCCTTAAGACCACTGAAACATGAAGTGGGAAAGTGTAAAAGTGCAATTTTAACAAGCAAGATATGTAGCCCGGGGAAAGACATTTGTTTGTTCTAATCATAATTTAAATTTCCACATTATCCATTCCCTATGCTCACTATGGTGTCTTAGTAGTTAAGACACTGAACTTGATGACTAGAAGGTTGGCAGGACAGCAGTTCAAGACCCGAGTACTGCACGATGGAGTGAGCTCCCACCTCTGTCCCAGCTCCTGCCAACCTAGCAGTTTGAAAGCAAGAAATTGCAAGTAGATAAATAGGGACCACTTTGGTGGGAAGCTAAACAGCATTCTGTGCACTTCAGTATCTAGTCATGCCTGCCACATGTCCACGGAAATGTCTACAGACACAGACAGCTCTGGCTCTTTGGCTGTAAATTGAGATGAGCACCAAACCCTAGAGCTGGATACAACTGGCTTTCAAACAAGGGTGGCCTTTACCTTTACCTATGCTCAGTTTTTGTTGTTGTTCAGTCGCACAGTCGATTCCGACCCTTTGCAATCCAATGGACCATTGTCCTCCAGGCACCTCTGTCCTCCACCATCTTCCTCAGCCCGCCCAGCTCTGTGCCCATTGTGTCTACAATACCATCTGCTGAGCACTAATAGAACACACATTTAGAGGCTCTTCAACTCATATTACAGAATCTTTATCCTGAGGAAGCTATATGTGAAGGGCTGGTTATACCGGAACAGTCTTGATGTACTTTGGATTTGTCTTTACATTGCCCCTATATTTATTATTATTCATATCACCACTGATATTGTCTTGGATTTTTACATTAGAAGAATTCCACTTGATTTATCTATGAATTTTGAAGACAATTTGAAGACATGCTTTTTAGATCTTGATATTTTGGAGTACAGTATGAAGCTAATACTTTACCAAATATATATTCTTTAAAGACACAGAACTTTGATTTGCTCCTTAATTGGTTTTTGTCTTTTTTCTGGTATTCATACCGCTCTGCCATTCAGTGTACTTTTTACAATACCATCTAGCCATCTCATCTTTGGTCGCCCCCTTCTTCTTTTGCCCTCCACCTTTCCCAGCATCAAGGCCTTCTCAAGTGAATCCTCTCTTCTCATTTGATGTCCAAAGTACTTTAGCTTCATCTTTACTATTTGACCTAAGGAGCAGACAGGGTTGATTTCTTCTAAGATTTGTTCTCCTCGCTGTCCAGGGGACTATCAAGACTCTCCTCCAACACCACATTTCAAAGGCATCTATTCTTCTGTGCTCAGCTTTCCTAATGGTCCAGCACTCAAAACCATACATTACCACTGGGAATACCATTGCTTTGACTATGCGAATTTTTGTTTGCAAGGTGATGTCTCTACTTTTCACTATGTTCCCCAGGTTTTTCATAGCTTGTCTCCCAAGAATCTGTTGCCTTTTTATTTCATGGCTGCAATCCTCGTCTGCAGTGATTTTTGATCCTAAGAAAGTAAAATCTGTCACTGCTTCTACTTCTTCCCCATCTATTTTCCAGGGACTGATAGGGCCTGTTGCCATTATCTTGGTTTTCTTGATATTGAGTCTCAAGCCAGCTTTTGCACTCTCTTCTTCCAACCTACTCAGGAGCTTCTTTAGGTCTTCCTTACTTTCTGCCATTAGGGTGGTATCAGTTAGCTTACAGCATTAAAAAAAACAAAAACCTTAATACTAGCCTCATGGCAAGAGATGAGAAAAGTTAATTTGTTTGGAACACAACTCACAAAGAAGTAATATAGACTTTTTTAACAGTCAGCACGGCAACTAGAAAAGATATTTGCATATCACTAATGTCAACTTTTCTCCAAAGCTCAACAGCAAGTTCAGGAAAGTGGACATTTTTACTGACATCGCAATGGTGGAGGAAAAGAATAACACATTCCTTTTTTCAACACACACACAGCATACTTCTAAGCCGGAAAGAACATCATCTCCAGACTAATTATTAAAAATATTTTTTAAAAAACAACAACAACCCACCAACACTAGAAAACTATTTCAAATGGGATGTTTAGCATCACAAGGAGTTTCACCTTCATTCCTAAACTAATCTCATACTCAGCATTCACCTTTGCTTGCAGAAAGTACACAACCCCTCCTTGACCCATCGTTGCTCATGCCAGCTCAACTCTGGCCAAACCGAGTGGTATTAGAAAGATTCCTCCAAGTGCTGAGGTTTGGGGTTGTGATGAGTTCCTAACGAGTGGTGGAATTCCTTAATCCTGGGATAGCAATAAAGATCATGCCCTCATTAGCGCTTTATTTTAAGAGCTTAGCATCCCACACATTTCTGAGGGACCAAGATGTAGTTGTGCTATCAAAGAATATAGCAGGAAAGAAAAAAACACAGGGCAGTCCTGTACTTCCATCCTGTGGAATGCACCATGTACCACTAGAGAAGCTGAACTATAAGTATGAAAAAGGGTAGGTTCAAGGAAGCAGATTAAATTCCTCCCAGCTCTGTTTTGACCGGTTTGACACTGTTTACAAGTTTGCAGAGCAAAACACAGATGTTAATCACTCTTAATGTTAGCTGCCTAACAAGTTGTTCTTCACATTTGTTGCTTTCACAGTTCCCTGGAAGTACTTTGTAAGCATTCCTAATGCTTTTAGGACTAAACACTTTCGCCCATTTTTCAGCCACTAGCACCTTTTAATTTCTGAAACAGCCATGGTTGAAAATCTTAATTAATTGTTCCATACTGCTTCAGGATCATTATACAATGTAATAAAGGCCGTGTAATTATGAAATTTTACAGCCATTACCAAGGCTGATGGCTCGTATTTCATCCTCAGCTGGACCCAATGGCTTTTAGCCATTCAGCTTCCTTTTGATGAACTACAGACAGATCTATCAGGCCCAAACAATATCCAGGCAAGGCAGCTATAATAGCTACCTACCGATGAAGCCACAGATAAAGATAAACTATAAATCTACGCACAAATGCAGGCACGTTGCCTCAGGATGACAGAGGAAAGACAATGAGACACTTGGGAAAGCTTTCGAGGAGTAGGAATACAACCCTTTCTTTTATTTAACATATAAAAAATAGATTGGTTTGTTAAACTGCAAAAATCTTACCAAAAAACTTCATTTTCTAATGCCCCATCAGAAATATCATATATTAGAAGTATGATTATTTCTGAAGGGAGTATTTGAAATTAACAAAGCTGCAGAAGCTACATTTAAAGTATTTGCTTAATTAAACCTTTTCAGCAACATGCCACCAACACTGACATCTCCATGGCAGGTTATTTCTAAGTATAAGTGAAATCTGTCAGTTCTGCTTTCTCACACATTCAGGTTTTTTTTTATACAAACAGTTTTTTTACTAGGTCCCCTTCAATGAAGAAGTAGTAAAATTTGGTAAACTATTCGGTTCTTCAAAACACTGGGGAATTTTCCCACTTGCAATGGTCAAATCTTGTAAGTAGAGCTACCCACACACTGTGTTGCACCTGCTTGCTTTGTAAGTGGCAGGAAGAAAAGAAATAGGCACCTTAATTCAGCTTTAGCAAGCTGTAATACAGAAAGATTCAAAGCCAGAAAGAGTCTGAAAGGGTTAGGCACGAAAATGCTATGATCCCAGAATGACACAGAGCCACATACAGTTGTGGCCTACATCAGTTTCAGATTCTCCCCCTGTACTTCAAAACCCGGGTATTGCTGCTATCACAATGGTACAAAAGAAAGCCTTTTTAGTGATTGCTCTCAGCCTGTGGAATTTCCTTCCAAAGAAGACTGGGCTGGCTCCCTACTACAAAAAGTCAATACTTTTGGAAAGTGAACGAATGTGTTGATGTGGCCACTGAAAGAAAGTATCAGAAGTATGTATATTATGTAGAGAGGGATGGATTCTTTTGGCAAACAAGGCTGACCTGTCTATTTTTCAATGGACACCAGAGTATTTGCACATGTTTTGAAAGAAAGAAAGAAAAATGCAGAAAATTCTGCCTGTTCATGGAAGAAAAAGGGGGCATAAAAGTATGTCTGTTTTAGGAAATGTATGGTTGCTCTTTTAAAGTATACAACTTTCTTCTGACTTTTGCATACAAAACATTTCCCAGCTTGATTGTTTCTAAGATGCGCAGAATCCCTCTTCTCTGGTATTACAGTAAATCAGCAAGATGCCTCTGTGCAACACAGAAGCATGACATTTACTAATGTGCTGAGATTCAGGGATTCTCTTTGTAGAAGCCAACCGTAATAAGAAAGATATGGTTCAGTATCTTGGGTAATCTTCCAAGTTTTATTAATTAGGTGAGAAACTACCCCCCCGGTTGCTATTTATTAACACTTCTGCTCACAAACCAGAGCAAACGTACAGCAACAGAGATAATTGTTACACATAGCAGCCTGTGTTATCAACTTACTAGGGACAAGCAGAGAGAGAGGGTTTTAGATTATGATCTTTTTCATGATATTTTAATTATGCTTCTTAATCTCCTAAATTAAAAAAAAACTCCAGTGCAATCTTACTGAGATCATAAATGAAAAGGAGATTGTATCAATTTTAAACAAAATGTATGAATACTATCTGCTTTAATTGTATGGTCAATTTAATAGTAAAATTTATGTGACCACAGAATGACTAAAGAAGTATGTCCCAACTCGGTGCCTTCCACATGTGTTGGGCTATAAATCTCATCATACTTATCCAGCAATTCTCTCATGTTACTCTTTTTCCTTGATAAAATAATTCACAATGCAAGCTGTCCCTTATACACACTGAGATTAAATGCTTTCAAAAGACTAAGAGACAACGGCTGCATGATAGTGCTTTTAGGGCCCCCATGTAGAAAGATCAAAATCCAAAATGATCCAACCAGCACATCAACCTGTAGGTTTTCAATTTCAGGCAATACTTCTTCTTCTTTTTTTTTTTTGGGGGGGGGAGAATTCAACCTGCTCTTTAAATTCCAACAAATTAAATGTTATACCTCTGTGTTTTCCAATTTTAGTAATGCTGATGTAAGAAAAAAGAAAGACGCCTGAATGTGACATATATCAGGTGGAATTAGTCTATTTCTAGCCAATGCCAGGTTGCAGGTATTTTCTGGAAAGACTGTTCCTCAGATTTTTTCACAAAAGTTAAATGCATATAAAACTACAGTGGAGGAATTCTTAGTCCTGGTGCATTTCAATGTGAACTTTAAAATGCATTATCTCTCAATATAGAGGTATTGAAATTTATTTTGATATTTTTCTGAGCTAAGAAAGGCTCAAGGTGGTTTTAAAAGCTGGTGGATAACTAAGTCTGGCCTATATATGAATGTGAGAGGTGCAGTTCAGGTCATGTCTGTAGCAGGATTTGCAGAAATCATTCCTCAAGCAACAGGATTCGTGGATTAAAAATCTGCATCTACAGAAATGTGTGTTAACATTACTTTGCTGTTTATTAGTATCATCCTTTCACTATAGCTAGAGGTGGCATAAGCAGCACTGACAAAAAGCCCTTTCTATCTGATCAAATATGAGTGGAATAAGAGCCATGCTCTCCTTTGTATCTGGCATGCTGAGGGCTGCTGAAAATAACATGAATGAAACGAGAGATTGGATGCATTTGTCTGATGTCAGTGAAAAAAAGGGATATCTGTGGATAAAGTGATGCTCAATCCAGATAATGCAGAAATTCTTTAGGTTGATAGAAAGTTCATCTTGGTTTTGGGATTAAAATCTATTCTGGATGGGATTGAACACCCTTTAAAAGACCATGATCACAGACTGGCAGTGCTCTTGGTCCAAACATAATTCCTAGAAGGCCATGTGGGGGAATAACATTTGCAGAGATTGAATAGCAGCACTGCCATCTAGTTCTAGTGTCTCACCAGTCAAGAATGCTACCGGATCCTGACTAGCATTTGTTGTTGTTCAGTCGCACAGTCGATTCCGACCCTATGGACCATTGTCCTCCAGGCACCTCTGTCCTCCGCCATCCTCCTCAACCCGCCCAGCTCTGTGCCCATTGCATCTATAATACCATCTAGCCATCTCATCTTTGGCCGCCCCCTTTGTCTTTTGCCCTCCACCTTTCCCAACATCAAGTAAATCCTCCCTTCTCATTTGATGTCCAAAGTACTTCAGCTTCATCTTTACTATTTGACCTTCCAAGGAGCAGTCAGGGTTGATTTCTTCTAAAATTGACCTATTTGTTCTCCTCACTGTCCAGGGGACTCTCAAAACACTCCTCCAACACCACATTTCAAAGGTATCCATTCTTCTGTGCTCAGCCTTCCTAATGGTCCAGTTCTCACAATCATACATCACCACCAGGAATACCATTGCTTTGACTATGCGAATTTTTGTTTGCAAGGTGATGTCTCTACTTTTAACTACGTTCCCCAGGTTTCTCATGGCTTGTCTCCCAAGAATCAGTCGCCTTTTTATTTCATGGCTGCAATCCCCATCTGCAGTGATCTTAAATCCTAAAAAAGTAAAATCTGTCACTGCTTCTACTTCTTCCCCATCTATTTTCCAGGGACCGATCAGGCCTGTTGCCATTATCTTGGTTTTCTTGATATTGAGTCTCAAGCCAGCTTTTGCACTCTCTTCTTTCAACCTAACAGCAGCTCCTTTAGGTTTTCCTCACTTTCTGCCATTAGGGTAGTATCATCTGCGTATCTCAAGTTGTTGATGTTTCTCCCAGCAATTTTGATCCTAAATTGTGATTCGTCCAACTCTGTGTTGCGCATTATGTGCTCTGTGTATAAGTTGAATAAGCAGGGTGACAAAATACAGCCTTGTCTTACTCTTTTTCCTATTACAAACCACTCTGTCATTCCGTATTCTGTCCTAACTGTTGCTTTACTGAGGCAAATTGCCACTAATGAGGCACATGTTACAAGATGTGCACTCAATTACACAATAGCTACTTACCTAAGTAATGTGACTGGTAACTTCTTCATTAGTGGCACCTAATCCTGGCGAGTTACATAATTTCACTAACATGTCAGTAAATTGACAACAGGTATAGTATTTCCTTTGGCATGTAGATAGTTGCACTGGTATTTCCTAGCAAGAATGTAAAAGCTTTCAACTGGACTTTAAAAATGTGTTTACCAAAAAAATACACATTAAAATATATGCATAGAAATATATATAATGTTCAAAAATATGTTATATAGATATGCGGTTCAAAATAACTTTGCAACATAACTGACAAAGCAATGCAATACAGAAAGCTGAAGGGTAGCATTGACATTTTTGTGGAGTCATCCTGATCTCTTCAAAAGACATATATTTAGGCCAGCATCTTTCTATACTTTATGTATTTTTAAATGTTAAGGAAACAATGCATATTATTTGCCAAATTGCTTGGAATATCTTCTGAAGAAATGCATTTTTTTTTTAAAAAAAAAGGCAATCCATATATTATTTACTCAGTGAATGAGAATGTCTTCAAAAAATCCGTTCTGGTCTGTCAAATAAATACATATTTATGAATGGTTTCTAAAATGCATATTATTTACTCTATGGACTGTAATGGCTCTTTCAGTGCCATTACATTTAAATATGTAATTACCAACATAATAAAAACCCTTATAGAACCATCTCTGAATAAAAAGAAAAGGAAAGCCATCAATTCTTCATCAACAAAAGGAAATGTTTCAACCTATTGTTTTAATTTTGGTTTCAAAGTCTCTGAAATATTTGCATAGTGATGAACTGTCACTTGTAACTTCTCAATTTTTTTAAAAAAGAAACAACAAGCATCTTTTTCATTTCTACAATGGCTGAATGGTTTTCCAGTTTGACCTCTCTAAAAATTTCACCTCCACACAAGGTCCTATCATGAAGACGTCAACCAAAAAAGGTGTTTGGATATTTCTGAAAAGCAGAGACTGCAATTCATGATTAAACAATGTGCATTTGCCCTACTTTTATAAACACCCTAAAAATTTCATGGCTTGGAGATAGGGCAGTGTGTTAAATTATCTGGAACCTTGTTATATCAAATCACAATGGCCTAAGAAGAATCCACCAAATATTTTATGTGTTAATATGGAAGAATGATCATTGATGTATCCTGGCAGACAAACTTGCAAAGTGGAAGGATTGAAAAGGAAATTGAAAAACAGGCCATGTCTGGATTAGGAAACAGTAGTAGATATGTTTATATTATTTCCTTTAGAATGGGTCATGGAGAAAGTAAATTTTAACAATAATTGAAAAATGAAAAAATTGAATCTAGAATGTCCTTTGCTATACTTACTACTGCTAGTGTGGACGATTAGCTGCAACACTGATTGAAATATAAATGTGGTTATGTATTCAAGAACAAGATGATTAAATCTTGTAGCACAGTGACCAATGTGGCACAGATTTTATATAATGCTAGATGGCATTGTTGAAGCAATGGGTCAAGAGCTGAGCGGGCTGCAGAGGATGGTGGAGGATATGGATGCCTGGCGTGCAGTGGTCCATGGGGTCGCAAAGGGTCAGACTCGACTATGCAACTGAACAACAATAGGACAGCACCACTAGTGTGGGTGTCTCCTGCCTATCAAGGTACTATTTTTGATTTCTTGGAAACACAGGATTGATACTTAAATGTATGTAGTTCTGCCGTACAAGTTTTCAATTAGGTTTATTACTGATTTGATGAAAAAAATAAATTAAACATACCATGGTAGTATGTAAATTGTATAGTGGGAGAGAGACTATAAGGTTGTGTTACTAAGTTTCCTAACTACAGTAAAACCTCTCATAAAGAGCACCTTGCTTAGAGACTAACTTGCTTAAAGTGCAGAATTTTCTCTGAATGGTCTCCTCACTTAACAACTAAAACCAAGCAAAAACTCGCTTAACAACTAAATCAGGATTTGCAATCTCCTCACCCCCCCACCCCCCACCCCCAGAAGTCACAATTGGTCACTTACAATGGTGTTTCGCTTAAAGAGCAATCCCGTGGAATGCATTATGCTCTTTAAGCGAGGTACCACTGTACACAGGTTCTGTATGTGGTTGCAAGAACACTAGTTTTAAAGGTTTCTGGCAAGGAAAAGAGGAATTCAAAAGGCTCACTGAGTAACCTTGAACCTTTCCCTGTTCTCACTCTAACCTAACTTCATGGGATTGTTATAATTATAAAATGTATATGTCATTTTGAGGTCACTGGGGCGGCGGCACAAAAAATCCAATAAATTAAAATGTTTGGTTTATTCAATGAAGGAAATTGAATCTGTATAATTCCAGTGTCTCTAAATGTTTGGCACTGAGGGTTAATATATGTGTGGCAAACAAGTAGCTCCATGTAGTGTCTCAAAATCTATTTCATTTATGCTCTTCTGCCAGAAGGAAAGCAAAACTTTCAGTGCCAAGAAAAAATTGTATGCAACAACTGCTCAGCACTTCACATTTTCATGTCTGCAAAGTCCACCTCCTTGCCAACCTTGCTAGTAAAAAGTCTCAATGGGATTTGGCTTCCCAAACATGTGGAGCCTCCCACCACAGAAATCTCTTATCTAATTTACACTTAATTTATTTGCAAAAATCAAATCAAAAGGCTGCTGAGACCAAAATTATTCTTACTGTGGCAGTGGCTGTGAAAACTTTTTCAGGATGTTGCCAGCAGGTTACCTACCACAGATCAGTTTTGTTCCCTCTAATGGGAAAGGCAGCCGCAGTAATTTTTTTCCAGTGGTTTGGAGGTGTTCAAGAATGGAAGGGTCAAGCTTTTGGCATTGATGTATCTGCATAAAATTACAACACTTACTCCTCTGAAGGTCAGATGCAGAAAAGACTAGCTGGCATATCAGCTTGCTGAAAAACTATGTAAAATTAGGGGTATGTAGCCCTACGGAAGAACCCAGTTTTTATCACGATGCAGCCTTGGCAAACACTGAGCATCCACCAGTCATTATTCTCTTGTTTACTCACTTGTTCACTATTATTCACTTCTTTAAATGATTCTGTCCCAGTGTTGAAACTGGCAACAGATTACTGGCATATGCTACTTATTTTTAGATATAAAAACAAAGGGTCCTACAATACCTTAAGTAAAGGTAAATGTAAATGTTTCCCTTGCTTGAAAGCCAGTCGTATCCGACTCTAGGGTTCAGTGCTCATCTCTGTTTCAAAGCAGAAGAGTCAGTGCTGTCTGCTTCTGCAGATGTTTCCATGGTCATGTGACAGGCATGACTAGACACCGGAGCGCATGGAACGCTGTTTACCTTCCCACCGAAGTGGTCCCTATTTATCTGCTTGCAATTTCTTGCTTTCGAACTGCTAGGTTGGCAGGAGCTGGGACAAAGACGGCAGTTCATTCTGTCCTGCAGTACTCAGGAATCGAACTGCTGACCTTCCACCCCCCAGTCAGCGTCTTAGCCACTTGATAACAAATTTTATTTGGTGTTATGCTTTGTGGACTTCAGCCCACTTCTGCGCATACCGGTTCTTCCAGATGGGTCCTACGGCACTCTTTATTGATTTCTTTGCTGTTGGACAGTTGTGGTGTTTTCCCCCTTTGAAAAAGTGTCTTTGTTGTTAGTTGTGAGATCTCTGTGTTTCTGTGCTGGTAGACTTCCCTCTTTCATATCTCCAGTTTCCTCAACAGTGGTCCCACCATTGCAATGAACAGCATGGTGCTGTTCTGAAAGGTGTACAGAAATCAATTCTAGTTATATTGTGATATTTTCCCTGATTGCTCCTTTTTATTTGTAAATCTTTCCTTGTTTCCTCTCCCCCCGCCCCCACTTTCATTACGTTCTAATCCCCAACTCTGTTGTGAATGCTGGAAAGAGGATAGTAATTCTGCATTCAAGTCTGTAGAAAGAAATTTCTGTTTTACAAAGAAACTGGTAAGGTAATGCTCTTGCATGTTTTAAGAACCTTGAACCAGAATCCTTTTTCCTATTGGCAATTTTTGCTTCATCTTTCTCCAAAATAAACTCACCTTTAAGCTTTTATGTTCTATTCTTCCACCCAAATGTTTGTTCTCCAGACTGCCCTAGGTTGTTCTGAGTACTATTTCTAATTTGCTGGCCATCTAGCAATGACCCTCCTATGAGTGCTACAAAAAAGATTGTCGACCAGGATGCTCTTTCATGCCCTATTCCTTCTACTATGCATCTCTGTGTGCTGGTTTCTGTAGGTATCTAAGTGTTTCTTTTTGTCTCCTTGGGTAAACAACACACAGTAGCAGTTGAAATGAGGTTAAATAGAGTGAAAATGATGGGGAGTGTGAAACAGGAGCACCCAGTCACACATAGCTTTCACAATTGTGGCCAGGGAATGCCACCTATTTGCGAAAAGAAAGATAATTGTCTTCTGCAATGGAAATGATCCCATGATTATTGTAAGAAGTGTTTAAATAAAACAAAAATGAGGGGCACCGACATAGAACCCAAAGTCTAGTATGGATCTTGACAGGACTATGGGAAGTTTTCCGAAAACAGAAAAAATGTTGGCTCTTTGGCTATAAACAGAGATGAGCACTGAACCCCAGAGTTGGATACGACTGGCTTTCAAGGAAGGGCAATCTTTACCTTTTCTTTAGGGAGGGACTTGCCCTCTTGGTCCAATGCCAGCTGGTCCATCTTACTGAGCTTTCCAGCCATTTTGTTTATGGCATAATTTATTTAAATTTCAGAAAAATACTTTGATAAACATAATTGAGAGTAAACTTCAACCTCGTTTCACATTTTTGCAAGAATTATCCTGATCCACAATAAGGCTTATGGAACAATGCAAAAGCAGTACTACTTTTGAAGGAGCTCCTATCAATGGCTATAATTATGGCTACCTAAGGACAACCTCCGGGTTGGAGAGATAGGCAGGATATCTCTCAATGCCATTTCCAGGGAATCCTAAGCAGGTGAAGGCATCTCCTTGGGAAGAATACTCTGAAGGAAATGGTGAGCCACTGTGTGAGACAGAATGCTGGACTGGATGGGCTGTGGCCTGTTCCAGCAAGGCTGTTCTTATGTTCTTATGTTCTTATGTTCTTATACAGCGGGGCAATAAATAGGCTTTCTATATTATGGACAAGCAAACAATATATAAGAGAGGTCTTGTAAAAACAAAACAAAGCAGAATTTTAGCAAGTGGCTGGAAACAGAACTGGGAAGATGAAAATGAGCATGGAATATAGAAAGAATATATGAATATTTTGAGTAGCATAGGTGCAGGGTATGGAAAAGAATTAGAGAGATATTTCAACTGTTTCATGATTTATAGAAACTTGTACTGCAGAAGAAGAAAAAAGACATATATCCAGACATCAGGCAATTCATTAAGACATTTCTTGCTGGGCTTCTTGCAATTAAAAGGGAATAAAAAGCCCAATCACAATTGCAGCTATTTTTTTTTTTAATTTTGGAGCTTTATTGTGGGCAGCATTTACAATGAGAAGGAGTGAGACTGCTGTTTAAACTTCTACAGAAAGCTGTCTGAGGTTTCTCCCTATGGAAGCAGTCTCTTGTAACATTTTTCTCTCTTTCTGACAAGTTGGTTTCCTAAATTGTAGCTCACAGCATCTAATCCAGGGGTGCCTATACTTTTCGTTCTGTGGGCCGGTCACATGGTTCAGGAGGCCGGTCACTATGGCCTGTGGGCCGAATCCGCCCCCAATGTCAATTCATCCGGCCTGTGAAGCCCTAATTGTTCCTGGAAGTGGAAGTAAAACATGCTAGTACGGGCGCTTCTGGGAACAACAACTGCATTACGGGCCAGATGAATTGGCATCGGGGGTGGATGTGACCCACAGGCCGTAGTTTGGACACCCCTGATCTAATCAAATAAAAGCAATTAGATAGCAAAAGGAAAGCACCATAATGCAGAGGTAGATCACATGCTTTGCCAACTGAAGCTCCAGGAGATGAAGCTTTGGGGAAAACATTTACTTAGTAGTAAAAGATGAAAGAAATGGATCTTAGCTAAATAGTATCCACCTTTTCTGTTATACTCTGGCAGTCTTTGTGAGAGAGACATCTCAAAATAGTAGGTCTGAGAGATACACCAAGGAGCTGCAGTGGCTCGGTGGTTAAGAAGCTCGCCTTGTTAGCTGGAAGGCTGGCAAGTTGGCAGTTTGAGACCCAGGTGCTGCATGATGGATTGAGCACCTGTCTCTGTCCCAGTTCTTGGAGACATGAAAGGAGCCTCATTTGGGCATTCCCTGAGCCGGGTTTCTTCTGCAAAAATCCTTTCAACCCAGAACAATTTCTAACATGAAATTATTATTATTACCAAGGCCAATCCCAGGGAGTCCATGCAGATGCAAGGATGGAAATAGGTAATAATGTTGTAGAACCAGGAGAAAGCAGGTAATGCCACAGAGCAAACAAGGACCAGAACAGTCTTGCCCTGGAAATGAGTGTGAGCCGATAAAGTGTGATCAATCACAACACAGTAAAAATAAAGCATAAGGAAGACCATAGATCTGGTAGAACACAAGCTTTGCATTCAGAATGTCCCTGTTTCAATCACTGGCATTTCCAGTTAAAGCCACCAGGGCTCCTCGAGGCTGTCTCAGCGTTGGCGTTCCCTAGGCTGATGGTTCTGGGGGACTTCAATTTGCCTTCGCTGGGGTCCGGTTCCGGGGTGGCTCAGGAGTTCATGGCTTCCATGGCAGCTATGGACCTGGCTCAGGTAATTTGGGGCCCTACCGGGGGCAGTGGCCACACACCAGGTTTATTCTTTTTGTCGCAGAGGTGGCAGAGTGATCTGAGTTTACAGAAGCTAGACATAACACCTGTGCCATGGTCAGATCACTATCTGGTGGCTCTAGACTTTCTGGGGGCGACACTTCATCGTAGGGAGGCAGGGTCTATTAAAGTGGCCCGCCCCGGCAACTGATGGATCCGGATGGATTCCAGAGGGAACTGGGGGATTTCCCCCTGGATCGGCAACACGATTCGCCCGAGGCACTTGTTGACCTGTGGTATGGGTCGACGACAGCTGCCTTGGATGTAATCGCTCCACTACGGCCTCTTAGAGCCTGTGGAGCTAGGTCATTCTCGTGGTTCACAGAAGAACTACAGGAGCTCAAACGGGCAAAGAGATGCCTTGAGTGCTGCTGGGTGAAGACCAGGAACGATTCCGATTTGACACTCGCTAGAGCCGCTATTAGGGCCTACCTAGTGGTGATGGGGGTGGTGAGGAGGCAATACTTCACCTCCCTTATTGCCTCCGCTGATAATCACCCAGCCACCCTGTTTTGGGTGACCAGGTCCCTCCTTGGTGGTGGTGGGGGGCTGTGCCTGGTTGGCAGGGATCGGCTGAGGACTTTGCTGACCATCTGGTGGAGAAAATCGATCGGATTCGCTCACGCTTTAATCTTGGCGTGGATGGGGAGGGTCAGGGGGGAGCCAGTGCACAGTCTTGCTGTGTTATCTGGGATCGGTTTGATCCTGTTGCCCCAGATGAAGTGGACAGGCTCCTTGCGGCGGTCCATGCCACTAATTGTCCATTGGATCCCTGTCACGCCTGGCTGGTAAAAGCCTCTAAGACGGTGACAGGTGGCTGGGTTGGGGCTATAATTAATGTGTCTTTTCGGAAGGGGATGTTTCCTGCACCGTTGAAACATGCTTTGGTACGCCCCCTCCTGAAGAAGCCATCCCTCGATCCAGCAGTCCTAACCAACTACGGACCTGTTTCCAACCTCCCCTTTTTGGGGAAAGTATTGGAAAAGGCAGTGGTGCGTCAGTTGCAGGGGGTACTGGATGAAGCGTAATATCTGGACCTCTTCTAGTCAGGATTCAGACCCGGATATGGTACTGAGACTGCATTGGTCGCGCTGATGGATGATCTCTGGCGAGAGCGGGATGGCGGTCATCCGTCCATCCTTGCTCTTCTTGACCTCTCAGCGGCTTTCGATACAGACGACCACGGTATCCTTCTGGAACGGCTCTGAGGATTGGGGATCCAGGGCATGGTATGGTCCTGGTTTTCCTCATTTCTGAGGGGCCGGACCCAGTCGGTGTGGTTGGAGAGCGAGAAGTCCAGTCCTAGGTTCCTAAAATATGGGGTGCCTCAGGGCTCGGTACTCTCTCCTCTCTTATTTAACATCTACATGAAGCCGCTGGGTGAGATCATCCGTTCCCACAGGGTGCGGTACCACCAGTACGCGGATGATACAGAGTTGTACATCTCCGCCTGTGGGGACCACAGTGATGCAGTCAAAGTCCTTTCCAGTTGTCTGGAGGCAGTTGGGGTCTGGATGGGGGCGAATGGGTTACAGCTGAATCCTAGTAAGACTGAGTGGCTATGGATAGGGGGGTCCTGTGCTATCCCGAGAGCTACCATCTTTGGTTTTGGATGGGGCCATTTTGCCCCAGACCGACCCGGTGCGCAACTTGGGGGTCCTCCTGGATTCGTGGCTGCTGCTAGAAGAACAGGTGGCGGCTGTGGCCAGGAGGGCCTTCACCCAACTTCGGGTGATTCGCCAGTTGCGCATGCTCCTGGACCGGGACTCTTTGCTCATCGTCACTCATGCTCTGGTGACCTCCAGACTAGATTATTGTAATGCGCTCTACATGGGGCTGCCCTTGATGACCATTCGGAGGCTGCAGATGGTCCAGAATGCGGCGGCCCGGGTGGTGATGGGGTGTGGACCACCCATGCCTCACCACTGCTTCAGGAGCTGCACTGGTTACCAGTTTGCCTCCGGGTGCAATTCAAGGTGCTGGTTTTGACCTTTAAAGCCCTATATGGTAGTGGGCCAGGTTACCTTAGAGACCACATCGCCCTAAGGACATCTGTCCGTCCAACCAGAGCAGACCGGAGGGGCTCTCTAATAGTGCCATCGGCCAGGGAGGCTCGCCTCTCTGGCACAAGGAGGAGAGCCTTCTCTGTGTCCGCACCGGCCCTTTGGAACCTCCTGCCTGTGGAACTGAGTCTCCAGACGGAGTTGTTGCCCTTTAGAAAAGAACTAAAAACCTGGCTGGCGGGCCAAGTATGGGGTGCAGGTGGAGGGGTGGCTTCTGTTGCGTGGTTAATATAGGGGAGGATGCCTGCCCCACTGTTTTTTCGGTTCCTGCACCCATCTCTTTTTAGGGGTGGGTTCTTATTGCTGGTTTTTATCTGTTTTTATTTGTTTTTATCTGTTTTTACCCACTGTGAACTGCCCGGAGTTGGCTTTGGTTGAGTGGGCGGTATAGAAATTTAACAATAAAATAAATGAATTAATAAATAAATTTATGTGAGACCTTAGCCACCAGCCACAGTAGACTATGAATGATCTGTCTCCATATAAAGCAGCCTCTTTTGGTCACAACTGTAGAACAGCTTGAGGAAACTATGGTATTAGATGGTGTTGGACTACATCAGCTTCATCAGCTGAAGTCCATCATCTAGATGGCTTGCCACCACCACCACCACCACCCCTGTAGAAAGCTGGAACTTGAAATCAACTCTTTTGAAATCTTGGAGATGGTGAACCTTGGCCCTCCAGCTGTTATTGAACTTCAATTCCCAGAAGCCCTGATCAGCAGGAGTGCTGACTTGGGATTCTGAGATTTGAAGTCCAAGAACACCCGGAGTGCCAAGGTTTGTCATCATGGGCCTATAGTCTCTGTTGAGGACCTTGATTCAATAAGCTAAATCCAATGGAAATCCAGCTAAGGACCCACTGAAATGACCAAGACATCTTAGACAGAACTAACGTCAGTCCTTTGATTTCAATGGGTCTTTTCTAAATGAGATCAATGCTAAATTTGGATTCAGGCTTCAGTTTTCAGCAGGTTAATATGCTAAAAATGTCTTTCACAGCTATGGGATAAAACAAGATAGGAGACTCAATTATTAGCAGTTTTTCCAGTTTGCTATGCCAAAGTAGGAAATCAAAAAGTGGAGGGAATAACAGGCAAGTTTGGTCTTGGAGTACAGAACGAAGCAGGGCAAAGATTGATAGAGTTCTGCCAAGAGAACGCACTGGTCATAGCAAACACTCTCTTCCAGCAACACAAGAGGCGACTTTACACATGGACATCACCAGATGGCCAACACCGAAACCAAATTGACTACATACTCTGCAGCCAAAGATGGAGAACCTCCATACAATCAGCAAAAACAAGACCTGGAGCAGACTGTGGCTCAGATCACAACCTACTGATCGCAAAATTCAGGTTAAGACTAAAGAAAATAGGGAAAACAAGAAGACCAGACAGATATCACCTAGACAGCATCCCTAAAGAATACACGGTGGAGGTGATGAACAGATATAATGGCCTGGACGCAATAGACAGAGTGCCAGAAGAATTATGGACAGAGATAAAGGACATCATGCAGGAAGCAGCAAAGAAAACCATACCAAAAGAAAAGAAGCGTAAGAAAGCAAAATGGTTGTCTGATGAGGCTCTTAAAATAGCAGAGGAAAGAAGGAAGGCAAAAGTCAAAAGAGAAAGGAAAAAATACAACCTTCTGAACACAGAATTTCAAAGAAAAGCAAGGAGAGATAAGGAAAACTACCTAAAAGAACAGTGCAAAGAAATGGAGGAAAACAACAAAAGAGGCAGGACTAGAGATCTCTTCAGAAAAATCGGGGAAATAAAGGGAACATTTAAAGCAAAAATGACCATGATAAGGGACAAAGACGGAAAAGAGCTAGTTGATGCAGAAGAGATAAAGAAAAGATGGAAAGAGTACACAGAGGAACTCTACAAAAAGGACCTCAACACTCCTGATAACCACAATGATGAAAAAACTGAACTCGAGCCAGACATCCTGGAGAGCGAAGTTATAAAGGCCCTAAAGAGCACTGCAAACAACAAAGCTAGTGGATATGATGGTATCCCAGTCGAATTTTTCAAAGCGCTAAAAGATGATGGCGTCAAATTACTGCACTCAATATGCCAGCAAATCTGGAAAACAAAACAGTGGCCACAGGATTGGAAAAGATCAGTATACTTCCCAATCCCAAAAAAGGGCAATGCCAAAGAATGCTCAAATTACTGAACAATTGCACTCATCCCACACGCCAGCAAGGTGATGCTCAAGATAATACAGGACAGACTTCAGCAACATGTGGAGAGAGAACTACCAGAGGTGCAGGCCGGTTTCAGAAGAGGCAGGGGGACTAGAGACCACATTGCCAACATATGTTGGATCATGGAGAAAACAAAGGAATACCAGAAACAAGTTTACTTTTGTTTCATTGATTACACTAAGGCATTTGACTGTGTGGACCACAACAAGATGTGGCAAGTAATTAAAGAGATGGGAATACCAGAGCACATCATATGCCTCCTGAGAAATCTGTACATGAACCAAGAAGCAACAGTTAGGACAGAACATGGAATGACAGAGTGGTTTGGAATAGGAAAAGGAGTAAGACAAGGCTGCATTTTATCACCCTGCTTATTCAATCTATACACAGAGCACATAATGCGAAATGCAGGGATGGAGGAATCACAATATGGGATTAAAATTGCTGGGAGAAACATAAACAATCTGAGATATGCAGACGATACCACCCTAATGGCAGAAAGTGAGGAAGACCTAAAGAACCTCTTGATTGGGCTGAAGGAGGAGAGTGCAAAAGCTGGTTTGAGACTCAATATCAAGAAAACCAAGGTAATGGCAACAGGCCCAATCAGTTCCTGGAAAATAGATGGGGAAGAAGTAGAAGCAGTGACAGATTTTACTTTCCTGGGATCAAAGATCACGGCAGATGGGGATTGCAGCCATGAAATAAAAAGGCGACTGATTCTTGGGAGACAAGCCATGAGAAACCTGGGGAACATAGTGAAAAGCAGAGACATCACATTGCAAACAAAAATTAGAATAGTCAAAGCAATGGTATTCCCAGTGGTAATGTACGGATGTGAGAGCTGGACAATTAGGAAAGCTGAACGCAGAAGAATAGATGCCTTTGAAATGTGGTGTTGGAGGAGAGTTTTGAGAGTACCCTGGACAGCGAGGAGAACAAATAGGTCAATCTTAGAAGAAATCAACACTGACTGCTCATTGGAAGGGCTAATAGTAAAGACGAAGCTAAAGTATTTTGGACATCAAATGAGAAGGGAGGATTCACTTGAGAAGGCCCTGATGTTGGGAAAGGTGGAGGGCAAAAGAAGAAGGGGGAGGCCAAAGATGAGATGGCTAGATGGTATTGTAGACACAATGGGCACAGAACTGGGAGTGCTGAGGGGGATGGTGGAGGACAGAGGTGCCTGGAGAACAATGGTCCATAGGGTCGCAAAGGGTCGGAACCGACTGTGCGACTGAACAACAACAACATACTGTTAACGCAGTCCTGTGACCATCATTGTTACTTGGCAAGGGCAGTGTTATATAATTTTCAAATCACATAAAGTAATATAAAATGAAGCAATTAAACCACACAATACAATAATTAATTTTAAAATTATTCTGATTTCTTTGGTTGTCTGCTAAACATAAAGGCTAGTATCATTTTCAACTTACTGCAAATCTGGAAGCAGTTGTGGTGATATGAGAGGTCTGACCCCCACCCAAGACATCATTCCACAGGTTCTTCTACACAATAAACACCCCCCCCCCAAAAAAATAGTACACATTCAAAAAAAAATTTGTATTGCACGCAACACCCAATGAAACACACTGCAGTTTCTTCATCTTAAAGTACAGATGAATCTTGAGTACAAATAGATCCATTAACAGGAAGTAATATACTTTATGTAAGACAAAAGATCTATTAATTAATCATTAGGATACACATGAAGCAATCAATTTCTCAAATCCCTAATCAATTAGTGAAGAGAAACAATTTGAATTTATATATCTTTACAAAGAAATAAAAACAGGTTACTCAATTACTATTAAGTCTTCTGCAGTTTTATCCTGTCCTCTTTATAAATTGGCAAATACTAAATAACACTAAATAACTCAAGAGAAGAGTAGGTACAGATAATATATGGAGTTACAAACCTTAATTATCAGAATACTTTGGACAATATGAAATCTGTCTTCAGGACATATATTACAAACAAAGCATATTACCAGTGTGCCTCACAGTGGTGGACAGAAAGTTCGTAGACAACAGAATATCTGGGAAAACAGGGTTCTATTACAAATAAACACGGTTCAGGTTTTTTCTTTCAAATGATACAGATAGCAATATGGCTTGACTTGGTTGTTGCTTTTCAAATGAGGAACAACCATGAAATATTCCTAGACATAAAACTTTCTCTCTCTCTCTCTCCCTTTTTTTTTTTTGCTATTTGGTGCCCAGTGGGTGAGATGCTAACTTCAGACATTTCATGAAGTTTGACATGTGCCTCTGTGTGTGTATGTGTGTGTGTGTGTGTGTGTGTGCGCATAGCAATGTCCATTTGAAGCTTGTCTGTGAACTTTGCATGAACCGCCAGAAATAATGTACTGTGATGACAAGCCAGTTATACCTTCCACTAAATTTGCTGTCTGGAATGAACTGAAATAGTGTTTGGTTTGTGTAATTACGTCCATCTATCTTTATATTCCAGCGGCATATCGCAAATTGAAAATACTAAAAATTGACTGTTGGTTCTGATATTTAATGATTGCCAAAGACAAGACGATGATTTATTGGTTACTTACCGATGTGACACATTTGCATCTTATTAGACAGAGATTACTATTCCTTAAAATGCGGACGCGGCCTGATCATGTCTGATGGATTGATTTGATTTGCAAATGTAATCAAACTAATAAGAGGGAAAAAATGAGCAATAATGCCTTGTTTTTCAACTAGCAATCACTCCCCTGCCAACAACGCTGATATCCCTGACTAAGCAGCCTTCACACAGTCTTCCTGTCTCCTCAAATAAACAAAGGGAGGCAACGAGGCCGATAAGAAGATAACAAGCCAAGTACGGATGTACCATAGAGAAGACACTTCAGAACAGTAGATATATTACTGGCTGGTACAGGAGAATAGCAAGAGAGTTACAGCAAATTCTACAACTTTTTTTTTAACAGACCAAAAATGAGTAGATATAAATTGCATTTGTAATGTAGGGAGAACCCTGGAGATATGCTCCAACCATCCCTATTTTCACAGAGAATGGCCTTATTTTCTAGTTTATCTGTCCCCTTGGCCTTTTTTATTTTTGCCTTTTTCTCATTTTCTTGTTAAAATTCTGACACTGCCATTTGCTAGAATTGCCTAAAGTTTCTAAAAGTATTTGATAAATTGGGAGAGATGAATCTTTCCCCTGATGTACATGGATGTAAATGGACACACACAAACATAAATTAAGGTGCCATGTTATGCATACACTGTAATTTCACGTACTAGGTGATAAGTCTTTGATAAATTAATAACAGATTATAAAACCATTAGGTAACCTCCACCATTCCTGCTTAACCTAAAGACAAAACCCTCCTTGCATTCTGGCTACTAGGGTGGGAGCGAAGAAAGCATACAGGAGGCATGTTATTCAGAAATATTCTATTTGCTGGGACTGCAAATTGTTAAAACCCCACAGCTATCACCTGAAACTTTATTGTTCCCATCAGAATCAATGTGCTGAATATTTAGAGACTGGAGATAAATGCAGCAAAAGCTCTTCCTGCTCATTTTACTCATACAATTAAGTAGACGAGCCTCATCAGAATAATTGTTTGGCAAAACTATGATGGAATCCAACCCTCTCCTGCTGGAAGATTTCCGAAAATAGAATGGTGAGGGGCGTGATTATCAACAATACCACATCTCCCTACTGACTCCTATTTCCCACTCCAAATCTGTTCTGGATGGTTGGGGAAACCTACGGAGCAGATCTGGAAGCGTGGGGACTGCAAGAGAAAAAAAAATAACTAAAGATTATTCCCTTTCTATTTTGGTGACAGAAGCACTCTGTTGGAAGGGAGAAACTAGTTGGATTCATGCCAAGACTGGGCTATGGTTAATTAAGACATCAGCATATAATTTTGCATAAAGCAAAATAGTATAAGATGAAAACAAAACTCAATTATTTTATCCAGAATTATAAGTTAAATTCTCTAATTTTAATTTCCTTTAACATTTTAATATTTTGCCTACTAGGAAGCCCTATTTTGTTTCACAATCACTACTTATATTACTCAATTTATTGTATTACAAAGTTTTATATATTTAATTGTATATTGATTTCTCTGCCTTTAGCAGTGGTTCTAAAATGACCCAAGGTCAGGTTTTCGAAAATGAAGATAAACAACATCTGGAAATTCAGATTGGGCCATCACAGCCAGTTGGATGACTCAGTCCATTATGACAGGAAATTTTAATTTCTTGGTATTGATGGTCACTTTTTTAAAACCCTCCATTTTTCCATAACAGAACTGGGTTTACTATTTGCACAACATTGCATATTGGAGCCACAAAGAATATTATGCATAGATTGCATGTTGATCCCAGTAATACACAGCTAATATTGTTAGCAAACACCAGATTGACAACACAATCAAAACTTAATGTTGTTCATTTCATTTTTTCTCTAATAAAAAATTCACCCAGGTTAAGGTTTCTATGAGGATATTAACTCTCTCTCTCACACACACACACACACACACACACACACACACACACACACACACACACACACCACCACCACCACCACCACCACCAATAATTCTTTGGTGGAATACAGCCTATATTAATACTAAAACAGATGGAACACACATACACACATGTCCATATTTCGTCTGCCTCTAATCACGGTAGAGTACTATGGCTCAGATATTTCTTTGCTCCACCTGCCTTATGCTAACACCTCTGTCAGGGCACGTGCCCTGCCGGAAACGTGCTGGCAGCCTGTGGGGGCCTTGTAATTCAGGTGCTTAATCCTATTTCAATCTAGGTTAATCAGGTGGGGAGCCTGCAGCATCCAGAGAGAAAGTAGAAGCTCTTTAAAGTATTTAACTGGGCACAGCTTAGTTCAGGAAACTAGACTGGTTCATTCTGCTGACCTAATCATGTAGAAATAGACCTGTCTGCTCTAAATCCAGGCAAAGCAACCAGTGCTCTCTTCTTTCCCTTCACCTTCTGTGATTTACAGCATCAACAACATGTGGCACTAAGACTAACCTCCTGTCCTCCACCCACTTCTGTCAGAGAAAGAGCTTGATGATTAGCTGTGACCTGGTTAGTTGTACAGTTAACCAGATAGAGCCACGATTGACCTAAGGTAAGGGGTGGCGGATTTCTCTTAGCATTCAATGCTGGGCACTGAAGGCTGATATTTCTATGGTACATAATGTTATTTAAAATCTATTCACTAAACCTTGTATGATAATGTATGGGCCCCCTGTAAGCCATATGGTCCCACCCAACAAGGCCAGGGGAGCCAGGGAAATGGCATGTTTCCCAAGTCTTTAGCTAGCTGGAAAGTGGAATTGCAAGTAGAGGAAGGCAAGCTAGCTGACATGGGACAGCTAAGAAGTGCAACAGCAGGGATAAGAGGACTGGCATTGGGAAGCTTAGTGGGGTCATCATCGACAACATCAGAGGAGAGAGAGATGGTAAGAGGCAGAACAAGGCTCATGTCCCATCTTACATGCCTCCACAGAGTGGCAAGTGAGGAAGTGTTGATTTAACTTTTGTTTTCTCTACTGAATAAAAAAGTATTTGACAATGAAGTGTCCAGCTTAGCTTCCCTTGGAAAGGAGGTCTAGAATGTGGGATGAACCATCAAGAAGGTCTTCCAATTGATAGTGGCTTTCTCAAACACTCTGCCAACAGAAAGCTCACCAAAAGAAGCTATGATAGCATAGCAGGAACAACACATCCTGCACATGCAGATGGTTGAATAGAAGCAGGCACCAAATGAAGGGAAAAGGCTATTGCAGAGATACCAGAAAGCTATGGCCAATTAGCTTCAGCTGAGAAGGGCAGTATAAATCAAAAATTATTATTATTATTATTATTATTATTATTATTATTATTATTATTATTATTATTATTATTATTATTATTATTATTATTTAATTAATTAATTAATTAGAGCAGACTGGATCAACAGCTTGAACTGAAAGTTTTCTACATCCACTATTTCTGGGACAGCATACATCTGTCCATTGGGTGCAGTTTTGAAAACTGATTCAATGGGAAGGGACCTAGAAGAAAGGTTAACTGAAGAAAGGTAAGGCCTGGGCCTCAAAACAAAAACATTGCCTTGTCAGAAATGATGTGTCCATGTAGATATTTCCTATCCACACTGCTATGACATCAGTAGATATTGTGTGCTGATTCCTACCTAAATGGAAGTGTGGGCATACAACAGAATGCAGACCTCACTAAAAGCAATGCAATGTGCAAAAACATTCAGATGAACATGCAGTTTATTCCCATGGTTCCGGACACAGCAAGTGAAGCAGAGTGGAACAAAATGGCAACTCCATGCCATAGCTGTCAAGTATCCTGTTTTGGCCAGGAAATACTATAATCCACCCCTCTTTCCCGCCGTCTTCCCATATTAGAACACCCAGAAAAGGGGTTACTGTGCATGCACACCCTTCAGAGGCAGCGGTGCACATGCACGAACACCTGCGCCCAGAAAATTTCTCTTATTTCCACAACCAGAACTTGGCAGGTATGCTCCATGCCCACGGTTAGAAAAGTTACTGCAGTGCTTCTTATCAAGCAGAATTAGAAATACAGTAAAACCCCTACTTATGAAAAAAGTTTGTTCCATAGGCTTTTTCTTAAGTTGAATTTTTATGTAACTCGAAGCAAACCCACAGGAAATTGTGTAAATCGGGACATGGTTTTAGCACAAAATCATTTTGTAAGTCAAATTTTATGTAACTCGGGGCATTTGTAAGTCGGGGTTTTACTGTACTCAGTAAATTTTTCATTCTCATGTACTTGTCTTGACACAAGACAACATCTCAATTGGAAACTTTTCAAGTTCTGTAAGGCTCCTTGCCTACAGCTGAAGGTTGTACAAAAGCCCCATGACCTCTCTTTAAGAGATCTGTAATTTGTACAAATGCTTGTAGTGCTTTCCCTTTGGTAAGCAAAACACATGCATACTCATGCACAAAATAAACAGTGAACTCAAAAGGAGATGACAATTGTAATGAAAGTTGCCTATAACTCTTCCAGTTCTTCAGATTTTAGACAAAACTGCATTTATTCTATTAGGACAATTTTCATCATCAATTGAAATACTGTGAGGGGAAGAATTTGGTCTTGCCTCACACCCTCCTTTACTATTTATTTTAGCTATTTTTTATAATTATTATCTCCTCTTTCCTCAAATATGTTCAAGGCATTGTATGTGGCTCTACTCTCCAATTTACTCTCACAACAATCCTGTGAATGGGCAGTCCAACCAAGGCTGTCTTCTGAGTTTGATAGCTTAGTGGAGTCTAGAAACTGCATATCACAAAACCCAAGTTCAGCACACAACCTTTTTGGTTATGGAAACTCAAGGGAGGCCGGCAGGTGGCTACATGCTTTTCTTCATTCCTTACAAGAAGATTGAGAGCTCAACACTGTACACTACTGGCAGGGTCCAAAGGTAGCAAGAGAGCTCTATGCACAGCAGGGATATGAAGAATATTTGAAAAATTATGTAAAGGTAAAGATCTCCCTTACTCAAAAGCCAGTAGTGTTTGACTCTAGGATGCAGTGCTGTTTACAACCAAAGAACCAACACCGTCTGCAGACATTTCCATGGTCACGTGGCCATGACTAGATGCTGGAGAGCACAGAACACTGTGGTACCTATTTATCTACTTGCAGAGTTTTGCCTTCAAACTGCTAGGTTGGTAGGAGCTGGGAAAGACAACAGGAGCTCACTCTGTCATGCAGCACTCGCGTCTCAAACTGCTGACCTGCCTTCTGGTTGTCAAACTCAGCATCATAACCACTAAGCCACCATGGCCTTTGTTACTTTTTTTGCTATTTCCCAGGTCCTACTATCTCAAGATTCCTTGGTGAAACATTCCCCTACACCAACAAAATTGCTCAGTTTCATGTGCAAATAAAGCTCAGATCTTATTTTTTTAGTCCTTCCCCATAATTTTAACTTATTATTTTGTGCAAGAAACTGCCACATTCTGCACAGCTCAGAGTCTTGTACATCAGGGTTTCACAACCTTTTTGCGCCACAGGCTGGGCCACACCCCCTCACACAGGTGAGCAGGCCAGAGGCGTGGTTCCTCCTGCCACTTCTGGTTGTGGTGGCAGGTGCATGCATGGAGCAATCTCACCCATTTTTGCCACTTCTTCCACTTCCAGTGGCAGTGGGAGTGAGGGTGGCACATTTTCGCCACATTCCCAGCTTCTTCCATGGTGTTTTTGCCCTGGTTTTGCGACATGTACATGACATTTTCACCACTTCTAGTGCTTCCAGTGGTGGTGGCGGCTCAAGGCTCATCACCATGGGCCAGATAATTGGTGTTATGGGCCAGATTAGGTCTGCGAGGCATAGGTTGTGAACCCCTGTTGTACATGAAAGCTGCTATTTTGCACACAACCTGAAAATAATTCTTGACAGATTGGTTTCCCCCCGAAACCAATCACAACACATCCCAAGCATATCAGACTAACACAGCTACCATTTCAAAAATTTCAACACAATCCAAAAATCCTATAAGATTTCTTGTGCAATGAAATCTTCCAGTGAGGAAAATAGAGGCATTTGGGTGTTATTCTGGCATTTTATTTGTTTTGTTGGTTGATTTTGATTTCTCACCTAGCATAAGAGACTGTGCGGATCACATCCCTAATGCATGGGGCACATTTTGCTTTATGGCCTATTTCAACATCATTTATTAGGATACATTAAGCATATATGGTTTTGTAACAAAAAAAAGTCTCAGTGGTAACCCAAATACCTTCAGGACCATATCGATCAGGAGTTCTCAACCTTTTTAAGACGGGGGCTGGGTCACACTCCCTCAGACAGCTTTGGTGGTCGGACGGACATTTTGCCCTTCCTCCACCACGTGGCACTTCCTGGTGTGGTGGAGAGCCACATGAAATGGCGCCACAGGCCGCATTCAGCCCATGGGCTGCAGGTTGAGAATCCCTGATATAGATGAATTGGGACCATATGCTGCCTCTATTCACAGCTCTTTCATTGTGCTTCTTCTGGCAGTATTCCACCACAGACAAACTAACATCCTCTGCCAACTTGCTCGTATAATGACCTGTGTTGTTTTGCAATGCTTACGGTACAGAAGATGACAAAACTGAATGGCAACCAAGTTACATTATCTCTTGCTAAACACTGCCTTTCTGGCAGAGAGGCTGAAAGGACTAAGTGTTTACTTGCCTCTCCGGGAAGAAGTCAAGTCCCCTCTTGAGCTGAATACATTCAGATACAATTAAATATATCTCACCCTCCTTGAGTCTTCTTCACTTATGCAAAATTGACCCTCTTTGATCTATTTAGGGTACAGCGTACGTTGTTTGGGAAATGAAGCCCCCTGAAAGATTATTTCAGCCATTTAAATTGGTTTTTTATAGCACTCTCCTAATTAAAAGTCATTTAAGATGTCTGAAAATTGGACTAAATTATGTGGGAAACAGCATGATTTTTAAGGAAATAATATGTCTGTAAGTGCCTGGGATGCCCCTGGTACATCTTGTGTGGCACTCCAGATGCTCTTCCATTTGCAAAATTCCACCACGGCTTGAGTTTCAGGTCAATGTTGAGGTCACATACTGCAGCAGCTGGCCTATTAGATTTCTTACAAATGAAAAGAGAGGGGAGCAGCAGAGAGTGTAGTACAGTACCATGGAAATAAGGAAATAGGACACACTTTATATTCTCTTTCTTTTACTAATAAGGTCAGTTCTGTGTGAAAATGTAAGGCCCAAGCTCTCTACATAGTCTGCTCACCTAGGAAAATCAGAGTGGTACAAACAATGCATAAACACTTTAGCTCCATCTCTAACCAGCTCACACTTAAACTAAATAGGACTATTCAGAGATAAATCTGACTATCACTAAATCCTAATCCAGAGTAAATGGGTTGAGAATGACAATATTATGATAAGTGAGTCTCTTACAGATCATATCTTTAAAGTGTGACTAGTATACACTTGACCGGATTTGGTATTCATTTGGCCTTGCATAATGAGATATACAGTACAGTGGAACCTCACACAACAATTGCCCCATATAGCAACGAAACTACATAACAATTACGGTAGATTTGGGGTGGGTGGGATGGTGTCCCGCATAACAATTTTCCTTATGGAAAAAATCGTACAACAATTTTTCAATGGGAAAGAATAGCAAAACATAAATAAATTGTTGTACAATGCATCCCATAATGAAAATTGCTATACGATGCATGTATCGTATAGCAATTGTTTTGTACAACAATAAGACCCATGAAACAGATTAAAATCATTGTATGAGGTACCACTGTATATGTAATTCTATGTTGCTTGGCCTTTTGGTTTCCTTTTGTAACAATATCAGTTAAAAGTTTCATAGCTAATACCATGTCAGACTAAGCAGTTTGAGGCTGAAAGATTAAGGTAACACTCACTGTTGGATCATTCTGCCTATGAATATAATCTGCCATTGGTTAGGACAGCACCTAAAAAAACCATCCTTGCTATGACTTAGGTTTCAGGGCAAAATTTTGAGCGGTGGCTCAAGTGGTTAAGACGCTGAACTCGACGACTGTCCCAGCTCCTGCCAACCTAGCATTCGAAAGCAAGACATTGCAAGTAGATAAATAGGGACCTCTTGGTGGGAAGGTAAATAGAGTTCTGTGCACTCTGGTGTTGAGGCATGCCTGCCACGTGTCCATGGGAATGTCTGCAAATGCAGACAGCGCTGGCTCTTTGGCTATAAATAGAGATGAGCACTGAACCCTAGAGTCGGATACGACTGGCTTTCGAGCAAGGGTGACATTTAGTTCTCAAACAAATAAGAGAAAGTACTTTTTCACCCAGAGGATTACTGGTCTATGGAACTCCCTGCCAGAAGAAGTGGTGACAGCTGTCAGTCTTGACAGCTTTAAGAAAGGATTAGACAAGTTCATGGAGGACAAGAGTATCAATGGCTATAATTATGGATACTTAAGGACAACCTCCGGGTTGGAGAGATAGGCAGGATATCTCTCAATATCATTTCCAGGGAATCCTAAGCAGGTGAAGGCATCTGCTTGGGAATACCCTGAAGGAAATGGTGAGCCACTGTGTGAGACAGAATGCTGGACTGGATGGGCTGTGGCCTGTTCCAGCAAGGCTGTTCGTATGTTCTTATGTTCTTATGTACCTTTAATATAAGAACTTGGTTTCAGGAAGTTATATCAGTTGCTTGAGTTTAACATTTAAACTTTAAGCTGATATTGCTAATAAGCAAGGAACACATAATTGCAAGGAAGTAGCAGAAACACTTAAACCTTTTAGAATGGGACAAAAGCTGGGAAACTACCATTTCAAAGCAAAGCAATCACACTTATATGCCACCCCATTGCACTTAGTTTACTCTCTGGGTGGTTTACAAGATTTCAGACAGATCATGAGAAAGAGAGATGCCCTTCAGTGAAGTTAGCTGATGTTTCACATTGCATGTACTGCACCTGCTAGTGACCCAGTACACAAATCCAAGTGTATAGATAGGGAAAGATATACTATCCTTTAAAAACCCTTATGAACCACCCTTATTAATTTAACATTGATCCCATCAGAAATGCCATAGTGAGAGTCACAAAACTGAAATCTATTGCTAATAATCTATACAAAAATTGACTCTATTTAAAACCCTACATTTCTTCATACCTGTAATTCTTTGGAATATCTTTGAAACATATTTGATCAAAATGAAAGAGCTAGATATTTTTACTGTGAATAGTGTGTGTTAGATGAATTAGGTCTTCAGCTGCACAATATGTCAATCCAAAATTGACTGTCTATATCAGGGGTGCCCAAACTATGGTCTGGGGGCTGGATCTGGCTCCCGATGCCAATT
Organism: Bradypodion ventrale; assembly: GCA_035047345.1. Taxonomy (NCBI): domain Eukaryota; kingdom Metazoa; phylum Chordata; class Lepidosauria; order Squamata; family Chamaeleonidae; genus Bradypodion; species Bradypodion ventrale. The sequence continues at coordinate 42,776,095 of JAWDJE010000001.1, forward strand.
CATCCGGCCTGCGAAGCCCTTGTCGCTCCTGGAAGTGGAAGTAAAACATGCCCATATGGACGTGTTTTACTTCCGCTTCCAAGAGCAATGAGGGCTTTGCGGGCTGGATGAATTGGCATCAGGGGCCAAATCCGGCCCCTGGGCCATAATGACCAGCCCCCTGTACCACATGAGCGGCCCGTGGCCTGAAAAGTTTGGGCATCCCAGGTCTATACAATAATCTAGTTTCAGCAGCTATTTATTCACTCATTTAAGTACATATGTTTTTAAGTAAATCAAGAGATTCCCCCATTTAGAAAAAATGGCGAATATCATAAACAGGTCTCCAGCTGCCACACAATTTATATCTCTCTCCTTTGCTCTTTGTTTTTCAGGCATTTCCCCTGAATGTCAAAGTCAATTTAGTGCATTTCACTTTGCTGAATAAATCAGAGGCGAAATCCTTGCTAAAAGTGAAAATTTGATTTGCTAAAAGGAGCTTAGGGCAACTATTAATCAATATATCCAGAGTGTCAAAGCTAAGGCCACGATAGGCATGCATTCATTTGGAGATTGGGTGAAGCAAATAAAGGGGGAGACTGGGGAAAAAGTACAATTAGCAGTGTGTGTATATGCGCATGCACATACTCACATGTGTGTACAAAGCATGGAATCACAGATGTGTATAGTTGAATGGTAAAGAGCTGAGTTTTAGAGAGGTAAAGAGGAGAAACACTGTGGAAGAAAATGTATGAAAAATATTGAATTCTCACTCTTATGTCTGACGAAGTGGCCTTGATCCATGAAAGCTAATACAGCAGTTAGCCTTTAAAGTGTGACAATGCTTTTTGTCTTTTTGTTTTGTTTACTCTCTAATATGTTCTCATTATTGAAAATGTTATATTTTTTAAAAAAATCAATACATTCAAGTCTAACTTTTTTCCTAACAAAAACAACAACAACAACAACAATTTTTTTACAGAATCACCCTTAATGACCATACCGGGCTTTTCCAGTCACTAACATTTTAAGCAGGGCTTTAAAAATAATCTAAAATTATGATTCTAGATGTTTATGTGCCATGCAGATATATGTAAACCATGTATAGATAAATATACAGATAGGTGCATGTATACAGAACAGCCAACCATGCACAGATGTCAGCTGACATCACCTGTGCATAGTAGCATTCTTAAAGGCAACATCTTGCTATGAAACAGTTATGCATTTAGCACATTTAACATTAAATTTTTACTTCAAAAATGCTGCCAAAAATTATATATGGCAAAATAATACACTAGTAATTTATAAAAGCATTATTAAGGAGAGAACAACAGAAGTGCAGATAAACAATAAAAGCAGGAGTGTGCATGATTAAAATGACTATTAAAAACAGAAGTGCTGAAAGTTTAATCTATCTATATATATAAAATAGAGGTGTGGTCTTGTGCGTGCTCTGGACTGATCGGCTGAAAATTGGCATATACGTACCTTGCCCTCTGGAGACCAGTACGGGGTGGGTGGGTTCACGAGCCCCATGGAGGGGTGTATGCCCCTAAATTGATCTACAAAGGGAAGTATACACAACAGATATGTGTGTCCCCGTGATGTCATAGTGATGCTAATGTCATAACCCAAGGTAGGTCACCCGATTGTGACATCATCGTGATGTAATTGAGCTGGCTAATGTCACAGTCCCTGGTAGGGATGCAAAGGGGACACATGTATGGGAAGGATTAGGGCGGACCGTTGACAGAGAAGCGGGACGGGTGAGGAAAGAGAGAGATGGAGGAGGGGATGTCCCAGTCCTAGGTAGGGACGGATGAGGGAGGCAGAGAGGGGCTAGGTGAGGGAAAAGAGAGATGGAGGAAGGGAGGCAGGAGTGACCCACACCCCCCCCCATGAGGTTTCCATGGGAAAGGCTGGCCTACGGGGGAAAAAACTGGGCAAGGCCGGGTAATCAGCTAGTAAAATATAAAAGGTTATTGCATGATGCCTAAAAGATTTTACATTCTATGCCAAAAACCACATACCCAAAATGTGGGCCACCACTGAAAAGACTCTCCTTTAGTTTATTAGCTGTCTTGCTACCAGCATCATAGTACTTCCGAAAAAAGATCTTACAATCTGGACAGATTCGTGTCCTTGAGGAACACTGAACCTAAGCCATATATGACTGTAATAATCAGAAAAAAGCATACACATATATACTGTGGAGCTGGCATATTTTGATATGCACAAATGGCCTGCCTGGGTTGAGAGCTGATCAGATGCAAGCCCTACTCCATGGTGTCTACATCTGATGGGTAATTTATGGTCTTCCAGAAGCTACTGGACTGAAACTTCCACTATTCTTCTCTATGGTGGTTATGGGTGTTGAGAGATCAGCCTGTATCTACAGAATCACATGTTGCCACCCTTCTTAGAGATCCATCTTAAATGGGAATAGGTTTACTTTGGGGAAGGACTGCCTTGGTTACAATGTAGAATTAATTATGCCAAACAGGAAATTGGGAAGAGTCACCATGGCAACTCTTCTGGACCAGTGGTTCCCAACCTTTGGTTTTTGGACTTCAATTCCCAGAAGCCTAAGCCAATTCCCCAAGGCACTGATCACTGAAGTTCCCATTTGGGGCATGGGCCACATATTGGAAAACACGGTCCTGGACTGACTGAGCACACATAAGAATCAATATCATGTTCTCTCAAATTTGGATTCTTTTAAATCTCGTTCACAAAATGAAGAAATTTATAAATTTTGGCAAATTCTTTAAAAATAAACAGAAACAAAATCCTCCTCTCAAACAGTTATAATTTTTTTAAAAAATTATTCTCTAGCCACCCAAATATTAAAATCATTGTAAATTGTAGGAGACTCTTATTTTTTTAAATAAAGTGAACAGAAATATAATTTACTTGTGCAAAAAAAACCTCTCACACAGGAGTAAAAATGGTCACAATAACTAACAATTTTTAAATCAGGATATTTCGATCAGTCTCGACATCTTATTTTATCAAGGATGAGAATAGCTGTGCATATCCCTTAATTCTTAGCTAGAAGCTATCCTATTATTCGTAATGACAAAAAGTGTTAATAAAAAATACTAAAGGTGTTTAAAACAGTTTCATATATTGTTGCCTTGTTAGTATCTTAAAGTAGTTTTGTTTCTGTTAAACTCTTTAGATCTTTTAGTGGTGACTGCCTCTTATATTTTAATCTCTGGTGGTTTTAAATGGATTTTTGTGTGGCTTTTGATGTTGATCTTATGTATTATTGGATTTTTATTTGTGTTTTATCTGTATTTATGTAAGTCATCTTGAGACCAGTTTGTTACACAGCAGGCTGTACACTGAATAAATAAGTATCTGTAAACCAAAGCATAAGGGCATAGCCATTGTTATGGAATTCACTCTTTCTGGAGACTCATTATTTTTTGGAAATTGTGCTGACATCTATTATTTCCATTTCTTTTTCAGCCTTCAAAGATGAAAGAACAAGAAGTGTACACTTATTATGTTCTACTTGTTTCAAAAATTAGAAACTAAATGGTTTTTTTTATTTTGTTTTCTTCGTTACCTAACCAGAATCTGTTGCTTAAAACCAAGGCTATGTCCAACAAGAGCAGACCCATTTAATCATTTACTGAATGGAAAATCAACATGTAGGCAAATTCCACTGCTTCAGGGGGTCTACTTTAAAATACACTAGCAACTTAGAAATTGACTTTCATTACAAACCTTCCTTTTTTTATTCCCTTCCATCCAACACTCTCTCTGCTGTAGCTGGTGAATTTTATTCTAAGGGAATTGGTTAGATTTAAAGCAGGGGTTCAAAAACTACAATCCATGGACTGGCCCCGGCCCCCAACACCATTCCATTCGGCCCGTGGTGACGACCTCAGAAGCAGAAGAGGCTGCACCTGCACAAGCATGCCCATGCAGGCACAAATGTGCCCACACATGCACAAACACACGCGCGCATGCGCAAACCTGCCCAACACCATTTTGTCTGGCCTGCGACACACGGTCTGAGGGGGGAGTTGCCCAGCCCATGGTGTGGTAAAGTTGAGAACCACTGATTTAAAGGACGGTTAATCTCATGATTGCTAAAATCCTGTTTTCCATTAATGAAGCAGATCTGGCCAGTGATCCATACCTTATTTACCGTATTTATTCGTGTATAACGCGCAAAATTTTATACCAAAAAAAGAAATCAAAGTTGGGGTGCGCGTTATAAACGAGGACTGGTGTGGCAGTGGCGGCCGGTCCCTTGAGGGCGCGAATGGTGAGTTCCCGCGAGTTCACGTCACCTTGTCGTGTACAGTGTGCGTCACAAATAGGGTTGTGCCACTTCATTTCCTCGCCCACACGGGAGACTCAGTGAGCGCATGACGTCACCCACCCTACAAGGACGGCGCCGCCGTGGTTTTCTCCAGCAGAACGGGGCATGGCCTCCGCCTCCAGCCATTTCCCGCCATACGCCTCCTCACTCCCGGAGTCCCACCCCCGTCGCGAGCCTCTTTTACTTCCTTTTTAGAATTGGGTCGGCTGTCTATTGCTGCGGCGGGTGAAGGGGAGGCGGGGGCGTGGCTTTGAAGAAATTGACGGGATCTGATTGGGTGGCGCGGGAGACGAGGCGTGGCCCAGAGGTAGCTCTTATGAACAAGCTTTTTCACCACACATTCAATTACAATGCATGGTGTGAAACAAAATTTTATACCGAGGTTTCATGGAAAATTAGGGGTGCGCGTTATACACGAGTGCGCGTTATACACGAATAAATACGGTATCTCACTTTTATGCTAATATTATGCACTACACTTTTGTGGGGGAAAAATCTGAAAACAGGTGGAAAGCTGTTGTGAAGTCACATGGTAGGCCCACATGACATCTCAGTAATGTGGATCAAACAGACAAGGATTATGTGTATGGTCAAAACTGCTTCTGGTCAAGCTGGTGAAAGGACATCAGGGTAATCCATGTAAGTGGGCCTAGAACCAGGTGAAGTCAATCTAACAAGGCAGTATTTCAACCTATGCCATAAAAATTGGATTTTTTAATGACAGGAGAGCAGGATAAGATGCACCCTATTATTACCAAAATAGCCCATTATAGGCAAATATACAGTACAAGATGCACTCCATTTTTCCAGTGCATTTTAAGTGGGGTGCGTGGGTCTTATATGCCAGCAAATACAGTAATTCTCATAGCATGGCATAAAGTTGCCATGCAATGAGAAATATATCATACATGCAAAAGAAGATTTCAGGAATTTAGCAAGCACTATTTCCATCCATACACTGTGGGCCTCTTTGTTGCTTTACTTTTAGAAACCAAACATATTTTAAATCTATTGACAAGCAGTAACAGAACAGGAATAATTATAATAGGCATACTTGTATGCATTTGGAGACCTTTTATTTTACTCTTATAATGCATTTGGAAAACCTTGGCTTTAATGTTTTTATAAGAATTTAAAATAATTTTAAGTGCAAAAAGTCTTTGGTCTATTTGATGAGTTTTTGTGTCTGAAAAACAGAATGACAGGGAACGTTTTGTCTCTTAAACTTCCTGCTATGCACGTTTAAAGAGCTTAATGTTTCCTGCCTCCGCTTAGTAAAAGGAGAGCACTGCACATTACTGTAGAATGCCAATGAGACAGCTAAATTATAGGAAAAAAATAACTACAGTGACTTTGAAACTGTGGTCAGACATCAGCGGAATCTCTTCTTGTGGAAAAACCAAGCCTTATTCTTTTAAGATGCTCAAAAGCAAAACTGACACTCCTCAAAAGTGCAGTGCACAATAAAATCATCAAATGCTTTCAGCATCCAAGTTAGGTTCTGCAAATCTAACTCACAGCTTTATCTAGGTCAGCTAATGTAGGTATTATCTCAGTGGAAACAAAGCAGCCTTAGCACCTCCCTAAATACCTGTAGTATTTTACTAACGAAGTAACAGTACACATGAATATTTTAATCTGACACAAAGAACAACAATAGATTTGACTGCTGGGCTGATAATCTTCTTATCACACTCTGTGAAACCTAGCTCTAATATTTGACAGTGTGAGCTTCTATTACTCGGCAACCCATTCTATAAAGGCCAACAATAGAGAAAGAATGAAGTGGAGTGTGGAAGAACCTTCATATCTACATAAAAGAGATTAGAGGCGACAGCGTTCCATTTTACAGCTCAATCATATTGTGTTAGCATGCGCTTATCCGAGCGCGGATGAAATTGAAAGAGAAATAAAAAAGGAGTCAGGCAGATAGGAACCAGAAAAGCGAGGCATGAGCAATTTCCAAGGATATAAAAGGATGCTAATGGTGGGCCCCTGTCATTCTTAAAAAGGGCTATTAGGGCACCATCATCTGTTCTTGTGCCTTTATGCTCCTGTAACTAAAGTCAAGAATTTCCTAATGCCTGTAAGATAGTTTTCATCTGCAGATAAGGTGTGGTCATGCTTCATTACAATACTTTTCATTTGTTTCATTTATTAATGCAAATAAGTTAAATTCATCTACTGATAAAACTGACTTTATGTGCCTTTTTTGCAAATACATGCAAACACACAAAAATAAAATAAAATAAAAACAAAACAAAAAAAACCAGCACTCTTTTCTTGAAGAACTATTTATTTTCTTCTTCAATAGAAATTGGCAATCATGACTATTTCATGTACGTGATATTGCACTGGAATGGGCAGCAGAATGCCTGCTTAATAAAATAGAAAAGAGAAGTTCGAATACCAAAGAATTACTTCCAAATGTTAGTAAATGGTTATAGAATGCAATAGCATTTCTTTGAAGGAATTAAAACCAAATTTAATTTATTATAATAATTTTTGAAGTTTCAAAATCATTAATACATGTCATTTTTTTTAAAAAAAACCACAGTACAAACTTGAATGCATTTTTTTATGTCACCAGTTACAACTGATGTTGTAGTAACTACATTATGCTACAATCCTATCTTCACTCAACTGCTTTCCTCAGTGGGATTTAGTTTCGAGTAAACATGTACTCAATTGTGCTGCTCAGAGTCAAACAAAGTTTCCATTAGAGAATAGTTTGTTTTGACATTACATACAATCTACATTTATGTCTTATATAAAAACATAGGGCATCAGTGTTTTGAGAATGTATTCAATTGTTCAAATTTGTGTTTAAGTGTGTTGTAAGATATTTTGGGGATTCTTCAATTCAAAAGACAAAATACAGATTTTTTAAAAACATATAAAATGATAAATAGAATAATTTTAAATCCTAATTGTATACATTTCCTCCTTTTTACCTACATTTATCATAAAGACATCCATACCAACATAAAAGATCAGAATTAAATGCAACTATACTAGGTTGGTTGTTGTTTTTAACAATAGTCTCCAAACCTAAAGAAAAATGAATTTGAAAACTATCTGTATCTTCAGTTGTTTTGGAGATTTTTTTAAACATACCCATTTCTTAGCTTTTTAAAAGATGGTTATTGGTACAGTACTGAAAGAAAATGTGGTTCTATTGTTGCAGATTTATACTAATGCAAATCACCAAGACTAATTTGTAGTAAGGATTCCTGTTGTTAGAAACACCAAGCTTCCTATTCTTGCACTATGTTGCACTGGATATGATAGTTATATACAATACAATTAGTAAACTAACATTTTATCTATTGCCTCTGCAGACACAATAGCTTACTAGAAGCTGTCCAACTTCATCTTTCTCTTTCTCCTGCCAATGCAGCCATCAATGAAGAAAGTTAGTTAATAGGTCTAATACAGCATCATAAACCAGGTTTTGTTTGTATTCCTAAAGTTGGGCTGCCGCTTAAGTGTTCCATAGATCACAACCCCTTCGGATCATTGCTTCCCAATTTAGAACTTCAGCCTAAAGCATCTAGCAGTTTTTATTGTAACTGCAGCCCTGGACCATTGTTTGGTCTGTCTCTCTAACCTGGATCCTTCATTAGCAAGACTATTCCATGTATTGTACACAGAAGACAAATCATACTGATAAAGAATATTTGGAAATCACTATGATGTGCTATTGACCGACTTTTAGGCTGAACAACCCCATCTTGCAAAAACTGGTGTATGCATTGTCCGGAGATGAAAACTCAAACTCACCTATTTAACTAGCTTTGACTTAATCTGGGGTGCTTTATTAGCAACCAGTGTAAGACAAAGCAGCTAGTATAATACAGAGTGATGTTTAAATTAGTTTACAATTTGCTTGGGCTCATCTAGACCGGCTCTGAACAAAGCCATTCAGAAATGTCAGCTGTGTTCCTAACCACTGTAACAAATTGTTGCCTGAACGCTGCACACCTAATGACTTCAAATTAGCTTCACTGCAATATTGCCTGACAGTTCGTTACGACTGTTAGTAACATAGCTGCCGTATCATGACCAATAAATTGGTTTCAGTGTGGGCTGGGAAAGGGACTTCCATCAATTTGATTAAAGAAATTACTGTAGCATTCAAAGCATAAAGACAAACTAGTTTAAGGAGACAGAAATAAGTTAACTGTACCAGAAAAACATTGCTCATGATTCAAAAGCTCGTTTACAAGCCATTTGTGATGCAAACTCTGAACAACTAAATTCCTTCAGCAGAGAAAATGTGGAGCAGTTCACAACGTGTGTCATTCTCTTCTTTCCTAAACAAATTATGATTTAGATGCATATTGATCACTGTTTATTATTTGGTTTAGGGAAGTAATCAGAATAATTCAGGATTGTGCTTTATGCTGTCCATTTTCACTGGAAGTGACAGCGCCTGAGCTGAAGTGCAAAGAAAAGCATTAAAGAACAAGAAAAAGTCCCAAAGGCAACTCTATATGGTGAACTATCATATAAAGAGACCACAGTTGTTCTTGTTGTCAATATATTTTGAAATCCTAAAAATAAAGGCAAGTAACCAGAACCAATTAGGCTTATGGGCAAATGTTCGGCACACATATTGTTAACTAACTGAGGAACTATACCACACATAAGCAGATACTGGGTGTGCATTTCCCTGCCATGAAAGCTCACTCTAACTGAATCCAATAGGAATAGATCAGTGTTTCCCAACCTTTGGTTTTTGGACTTTAATACCAAGAGGCCTAAGTCAATTCCCCAAAGCAGTGATCAGCCAATGTACTGACTTAGGCTTCTGGGAATTGAAGTCCCCCTGTGTGGCCCCACATTGCAACCACTGGAACAGATAGAATGAAACTCTCCCTGATCCCAAATAAATGAACAATCAAATAAAGAGTACGTGCATTCAAGGGGAATGGATGATGTCTAAATCATAGATAGAATATATGGTACTACGATTTTGCCAAAATAATCTAGTATAACTCAGACATAAATCAGTGTTGATTCCAAAGTGTCACCCATTCCTCTGAAGCAGATTTAGTGTGCGGGGGTCAAGACATTTACAGGAAGGAAAAAAATGAATCAAAATCACCTTTCCCTCTTTCTTGGATGCATACCTTAATGTGATAAAGGGGTTTGCATGAGTCAGTGAGGCTGAGAGCTATGTTGCCAGGAACCCAGATTCCATTAAAATCCTGGACAAAGTCACCCAAGGAAGAATGGTCACAACTAAGACACCAGCCCACACTGGCAATAGCATATTATGATATGGGTTATAAAGCAAATCTTTGTGTGGAGGTTTATCTTGTAATCATGAGACCTAAAAACACCTAATGATGTACTTTGCACTGAAGAAGTGTCCTCCATAGACATATACCTGCGTATCATAATGATAGTTAGTATGCATTCCACATACTATATAAAAACAACAAACTGTAGAAAAAATAATTAAACAGCAAAATGTAATTCAATTTTTAATAAAAATGCTAATCTTTTTTAAACAGAGGATGTTCATGTAAGATATATTTTCTGTACCTGGAATATGTTTAGCCCAACCAATGATGACCACCAGCTCTCGATCTGCCAGATCACAAAGAGTGGTGAGGGCCTTAATGTCACTGTCCGGTACAGTGGGATCAGGCATGGCATAGATCTTCTCTGGTTCAGCCACCAGCAAATGAGAAACAATTTTGTTATCTGAAAAGACAGAACAGGGTAAAAGTTACTATTAATATCAATTCTTCCCCCACTGCTGTTGACTCAGTTTGATGATTATAAGATTTTGATAATGTTCCACTAATTCCTCATAGCACTTCAATTGTACTCTCTGTAAAACCATGTTCTTACTCTTCATTTTTTTAATCCGGTATGCAATGGAAATACAGGTATACCCTGAGACCAAATACGATAATGAGAAAAGAGCATGATATTGGTGGGAAAGAGTCAGATCCGTAGGGCGTGATAAAGATTTTGGACCATTTCTTGTCTTGCAGTCTAGCCTAATATGTAGGACTCATGAAAAAACTAATGTCGCCAGGTTCGAGGGACTACAAGGGCCACCGCCAATGCTGCTCCCGCCGACATCATCCTAGCTCCTTCTCTGGCCCAGCTGGCCATGGGAAGTGTGAGTGCAGCTGCTGCCCATTTCGCGGCGAGGTTACAAGAGCCACCATCAATGTTACTCCTGCTGACAAATTGCAGCTTTTGGAGATGCCGGGACTGTTGGGGGTTGAAGCTTTTGTTGTAACTGTGTTGGGGCCAGCTTTCTCTGGTTTTCTCAATGCATCGTCATGGACATTGAGTCTTGGGATCTTTCGCAGCTGTTGAGACATGGGCCTCCACCGTGGGGGTTAAGCCACAGGCTCTGATGTGGATGCTGGATGACTGAGGGTATGCTATTGTATAATTTGTATTTACTTTGCGGGAAATATATATCCCTGGTATCTTTGTTAACTATTTTCTTATTTGTAACTAATATTATATTGTATTATATTATGTATTGTACTGTATCGTATTATGTTTTGCATTATATATTGTTTATTACTGTGTATTATATATTGGTTAAAATTTGTTGTAAGCCACTCTAAGTGGTGCGCGCACCAGGAGAGCGGGGTTTAAATAAACTTCTTATCTTATCTTAATGGGAGAGGAACCGCATGCTTTCCCTAAACTTATGAAAAGGTGGTGAATATATGGCTCTCTAGATGTTATTTAGCTACAATTTCCTGCACTACTCTTCATTGACCATGCTCACTAGAGCTGTTGGAAGTTGCCTCCACAACTGGCAACATATCTATTATCTTTCTGGCTAAAGGAAGGATGGATTAAAAACATGTAATAGTGGTAGTAGTAAGTATAATAATATCTATCTCTTAGCCCAGAGTATGCTTGATATGAGCACATATGCACTAAATTACTCCAGACACTTTTGGATAGTTTTGTTTTATGACAGAGATTGTATGAACTAATTAGAAGCACACATGCAGCATTAAAACAAGTGTAAGAGATCTCAGGCTGGCTGGCTACTGCAGTCCATTGATTGTGGGAGTTGTTTCTCACTGGTTTCATTTAAAATTAGTTTAAATGTTGCTGGGGAATTCAGAGTAAGCTGGAGAGAAAAAACTATCTTACCAGCCACTATTCCCATTCTCTTATTAGCAAGGATTCTGTGAGACAAGTAGACTTCAGAATTGGAAAGCCTATCCAAACTTCCTTAGTAGCTTCTCAAAACCTGACTATCACCTTATTTCACAGAATCAGTCTTTCCTTCTGCCCAGACAAACTCACCTGCCTGCTAGTTTGACTAACCTGGACCAGCCTGCTCTGTAAAACTTGGGAACAGAATGTACAACGGTCTGTGATGTGAAGCATAAGAATATGTGAGCCAAAAGAAAAAGTGGAAATGCAGTACTGGATATGGTGATTAATAAATAATACCAGATTCTCCTCGTATTACAACCAAATAACAGAACTCATGGAAGGAATCTTCAATGATAGTATGGATTACTCTTAGTATCTCCCTACTTCTTCTATTTTTAGGCCAGTTGCGAGACTGCTAAAATGAAGGCACTTTTTGGTGAGTTCATTCTGCAGTTCCTTCCACCTGACCTAGTGTGCAAAAGATTAGCCCCACTGAAAGCTAAAGTATTATAGACAGAACAGGATGCAGCACGGTTTAGAAAATATCTTTATCCATAATATTTTGGTTTATTTTACTTATGATGTGTAAATAAATGACAGTGGTCTATTCTTCTACACAGCCATGCTGTATAAACCAAGATTAGTCATGTTTTCCCATTAAGACAGGAAACCTGGTGTGTGAATATACAGATAAAGAGGTAGAACGATGAAGATTGTCTCAACTCTATGGGATGCTTCAATGGAATAGCAAATCTGCACCAAAGGTATTTACTAGAGACTTCTCTCCCTCCCAGTCTTCAAGCAGACATGTATTCTAGTAAAGATAGGTGGTTATTCTTGTTATTGGTTATACAGACCACAATTATAAAAAAATGCAAGAATTAACTGTCCATACAATTGGATGACCATTGATATTTTGAACTGGAAACTATCTCAAGAATCTGTCAAGACTGCTGGAGACCAGGGAATTTTGCCACTACAGTAAAACCTCTCATAACGAGTGCCTTGCTTAGAGACTAACTCGCTTAAAGAGCAGAATTTTCTCTTAATGGTCGTCTTGTTTAATTAAAACCAACCCAAAAACTCACTTAACAACTAAATCGGGGTTCGCAATCCCCCCCATCAGAAGTCACAATTGGTCACTTACAATGGTGATTTGCTTAAATAGCAAAGTCGCTTAAAGAGCAATCCCGTGGAACACATTATACTCTTTAAGCGAGGTACCACTGTACATGATATTGGATGTGATACCACTTTGGACCCTTTCAATGAATCTATGCTTCTATGAATATTTGAAATACTATAATTTTCCTCCTGGCATAAGGCTGATAAGAATAAGCCCAGATTTAAAAAAGAAAAAGCTCAATTCTATAATTTCTGGTAGCTGTTGCCAATTAGCATTTTCCATCTCAGAAACCAAACCTTTTCTAATGTGACTAATTCAGTCCATAATGTTTTATAGCCCTTACTCTTCAGCTTCACTCTCTAATAAAAATCTTTTTTTAAAAAAAAAGAACAGAAAGAAATTGTATCTGAACTGTATAAGCACAGTTGTTTTCAGCTTAAAAGCTGTTCCACAGCAATTACCACGCTGTGTGCCAGGGTATAACATTGTGCTATGATGAGAGCTAATCTATGCCTTGAAAAAACATTAAGAACATACCGAAAGAGCTTCATCACAACATGGAAACTAATTTAATTCTTAATACATGAAGTTTCACATTAATTAATCCAAACAGAATTCCTCCAAATTTCAGTTTGAGCAATGGTATCTTTATCACTGAAACTACTGAGATTTCTTAAATGATAAACTTTGAAATGAACATAGTGAAAAGCAGAGACATCACATTGAAAACAAAAAATTAGAATAGTCAAAGCAATGCTATTCCTTGTGGTAATGTACGGATGCGAGAGCTGGACAATTAGGAAAGCTGAGCACAGAAGAATAGATGCCTTTGAAATGTGGTGTTGGAGGAGAGTTTTGAGAGTACCCTGGACAGCGAGGAGAACAAATAGGTCAATCTTAGAAGAAATCAACCCTGACTGCTCATTGGAAGGTCAAATAGTAAAGATGAAGCTAAAGTACTTTGGACATCAAATGAGAAGGGAGGATTCACTTGAGAAGGCCTTGATGTTGGGAAAGGTGGAGGGCAAAAGAAGAAGGGGGAGGCCAAAGATGAGATGGCTAGATGGTATTGTAGACACAATGGGCACAGAACTGGGAGGGTTGAGGGGGATAGTAGAGGACAGAGGCGTCTGGAGAACAATGGTCCATAGGGTCGCAAAGGGTCGGAATCGACTGTGCAACTGAACAACAAACAATGGTTTTAACTTATGCATAATGTTTAACAAATAAATAAAAATCTAATCACTCTTTTATTCTAGGGAAGCTGTTAGGATGCAGAGAAGTCTTCAATTTTTCAAAAATCACTGCTTTATGTAGTGTAAATTGCAAAACAGGATTTTATTCTCTATGGGGCTGCAGTGGCACAGTGGTTAAGAAGCTCGCCTTGTTAGCTAGAGGGCTGGCAAGTCAGCAGTTCGAGACCCGGGTACTGCATGACAGATTGAGCACCATCTCTGTCCCAGCTCCTGCCAACCTAGCAGTTGGAAAGCAAGAAATTGCAAGTAGATAAATCCCTATTAAATCTCACTTCAGTGGGAAAAGATCTTGGGGACATGAAACGAGCTTCATTTAGCCATCCCCTGAGCGGAGTTTCTCCAGCAAAAATCTTTTCAACCCAGAATAACTTCTGACAATAAATTATTATTATTTTTATTACCAGAGCTTGCATCTGTTATATATGTTCACTGCCCTGAGTGGCCCTCTTGACCAAAAGGGTGGTATATAAATACAATGAATGAATAAATAAATGAATAAACTGATAGTATCTATAGAAATTTCTTAACTTCAAGCGGTTAATCTAAATATGTTTCCGCTTTTGTGTAGTTACACAAAATATAAATATATATTGATTAAAATATATGTACATACTAACAGAGGTATCTTGTTGTTAACATGATGTGGCCTTACTACTATTCTGGGAGCTCAATGAGAATATATTCAATTTTCAGTGAGGTATATCTTTCTTTCAGAACAAATCGATTTAAATCTAAGTGATTTAAATCAACTTAAGTCTGCAAGGAATAAAGGCTCAAAAATATAACACCAGTTTCCCATTGATATCTTCTTCATGCACTTTTTTACAAAATTGCACAGGTCTCAATGTCAATTCATGCTACTTTACAGCTTCATAAAACATTATTTATATGAACTATTTCATTGTAACTAGCAGGCCTTGCACTTACTTTCTGCCCTCCCTACAGTGTTTAAAAATAAACCAACAGCCCTTTTTCACATGTTTTGTAAATATCTAGATGAGAAGTACTGTTTGAACGAAATACATGCCTCAGACAAGCAAAGGCTCCCTCAATACAATCAGTCAGATTATCTATCAATCTATATCTATATCTAGCTATCTATAAAGAAAGGTGTTGTGTTGTGTTGTATGTTCTTCATACAAATCAACACCATGCAACTGATCGCACTGGAAACTGTGCACACGCCTACCTGGAATGCCTAGGATGGCTGGCACGGGGGACCAGCAGTCCATTTTAGGGGTTTTCACCCCAAAAATGGGACGCAAAGGGCACCCAGCAGGCAGAGACGGTCAAGGTAGGCGGTAATGCCCATGCGTGAGTCTGTGCAGGCACCTAAGCCTGCCCACCATCCAAGGTGGCAGAGAGGTGACTGCACATGCGCGAGGGTCCACGCAGGTGCCTAGGCCTACCCACCATCCCAGGCGGCAGGGAGGCGACTGCACCTGAGCGAGAGTCTGCGCAGGCGCCTAGCCCCCAGTAGGTACAATGGCAATGGTGTCCAGTATGCTGTGAAAGCACATCGTGGTGCCTGGGCAGGCCATCCCAAGGGGCAGCGGCCGCATGACTGGCCCCGCAGCGAGGCACCAGCAATGCCAGTGCAGCAGCCTGCTCCAGAGCCCCTGACTGACCTCCCGTCCCGCCTTGCCTCACTCTGGCCGGCGGCAGCCTCTCCATTGACTACTGCCGGCGGGCAGCCATCGTGGCCTGGCTCCTCTGCCTCCTGGGGCATGCCTCAGGTGGTAAGGGGGACCCACATGAAGGAGGGTGGAGCCCAGAGATGGAACCGGCCTGCCATCGTCCACCTGGGCCGCCCCTCAGGAGGATGAAGCCAGGCTGCTTTGGCCGCCCACGACAGTAGTTGCTGGGGAGGCTGCCGCCACTCGGCCTGCCCTGCCCGGGTGCCACACTGTGCTTTCTTCGCTGACCGGAGCCATCCGAGCCAGGCCCCAGATCTACCTCTGGCCCTGCCCATGGCACCGCAGGCCCAAGCAAGGCCTAGGCCACTGCCAGCACCATCACAAGGGCGATGCCAGAAGACAAAAAGGTAAGACAACTGGGGTGGGGTGAGGGCCAGGGGGCCACCAGGTTCGGGTCTCTCTTCAGCCTGGGTTCAGTACCCCCGGGCAATGCCGGGTCCTCTGCTAGTGGCTAATAGAAGGTAGCACTCCTGTTGTAGATATGTTTAAAAGCTTCAGAGGGGATGAAAGCCATTGCTCAAATTTATACAAAGCATCCATTGATCAGTGGCTTATTTATTTATTACATTTCTATACAACCCATTTGGGTGGTATCCCACTCTGAGCAAAACATATCGGGTTCAATTGTTGAAACCTCCAAATATGTAAGGGAAACTAAGTCGTGCCAGAGAGTGTAACAGTATTGAACTAGATGAAATAATATGGCTTGGAATAAGGAAGTTCTCAGTATTTCTAGATAATTTTTTTAATGTGAAATATGAGTTTCACAAAGATTAGCATGTTAAATTCCTCTTTGTGCATAGTACTTCTGTCTATTCACAGAGACCATAGCGGTACTCAGAAAGAGCCTCCTCAAAGATTGTGGTATTTTTGCACCACAATTGGGCATACCCTGGGCAATAGTAACCTTGTGCCAGCTAACCTTTCTCACACTAGTTCAGGTGAAAGGAACTACAGAATGAATTCACCAAAAGGTGGCTTCATTTTGGCAGTTTCACATCTGGCCTAGACATGGAAGAAGAACGGAGACCATAAAGAAGAAACATAGAGTTTTGAGACTCTAGTTCAGGGATTCCCAACCTATGGCCCAACCTCTTGTCCTCCAGAGCAGCAAACATGTTTGCCCTATTACCCGCACGACAGCCCTTCAGAGAGTCAATGGCTCAACTGCCTCTCCCAAGGGTTTGCTTCTATGTATAATGCCGTTCACCAGGAATTATGCCAGGTGGAAAAAATATTTTGAATCATCACCCAAACTTCACATGGGCTAACTTTCTATAAAACAAAAAGCATGAAAGAGATGAGAAGGTCACTTTTGGTTTTGCTCTGTTGTGTCATTTATTCTGGAGTTCTGATCTATTTGTTTCTAAAGGTAAAGGTTTTCCTTGCTCGAAAGCCAGTCGTATCCGACTCTAGGGTGCAGTGCCCATCTCTGTTTCAAAGCCGAAGAGCCAGCGTTGTTTGCTGCTGCAGACATTTCCGTGGTCATGTGGCAGATGCCTAGACACGTATGGAACGTTGTTACATTCCCAAAGAAGTGGTCCCTATTTATCTACTTGCAATTTCTTGCTTTTGGACTGCTAGGTTGGCAGGAGCTGGGACAAAGACGGGAACATATTCCATCCTGCAGTACTCGGGAATCGAACTGCTGACCTTCTACCTCCCAGTCAGTGTCTTAGCCACTTGAGCCACTGCAGTCCTTGTTTCTAGCAAGAAGAAAATTCAGGCCCAACAAAGACTCTAAAGCAGAATAGTGTCCCTGGAGTCTTCTGGGGACCATTCTTCCTCTTTTATACTCAAGAGGGGCTTGAGTGGACAAGTGTGGCCACAAAAATGGCATTTGAAGGTTTCATGCAGTCCAGAAATATATGAAATATTTGATTGCAACTTAAGCATAGGGGTTGAGAACCTGGTGTGTTCTGAAAGTAGGATAAGAAAAATGTAATGTCATCATGGAAAAAACTCAGCTGATCACAGAAAAATATCAAAATATCATTTTCCATATAGAGTGAGATATCTTTTTCTAGTTTTCCGCCTTGAGAGATAAATATGGAGGGATAATGGTGGCATAGACCCATTATATAAATTCTGTGTGTCTCAGATCTAAAGCAGGGGTGCCCAAACTATGGCCTGTGTGCCAGATCTGGCCCCAATGCCAAACTATCCAGCCCATGCCCCTCCCAGAAGTGGATGTGTTTGTGCATGTGTGAGTGCATCCACATTCACTTCCAGGTGCACCACAGATGCGCTCACAACATGTGCCAACCTGTCCATGCAGCACCCAGAAGTGAATGCAGACATGCATGAGCAAACACGTCCACTTCTGGGGCATGGTCAAGCACTCTCAGCTATCCCAAGGGCTTGGTCAGGCCCATGGTGCAAAAAGTTTGGGCACCCCTAAACTAGAGGAAGCATCATGGAGAAACTATTGCAAAACAGATCACATGGCAGTGTTAACAGTGCACATACATGAAGCAAATGCACATACATGAAACACACATCAATTGGGAAAAGAAGTCACAAAATCTCTTACAGTCTGAAATATATTCTTTAAGATTAACCACACAGGTACAAAACTACATTTAAATGTAGAGGCATTTAAATTATTTTGCTCGCCTAAAAACTTTTTAGAGCTTGGCAAAAAGAAGTTCAGATATTTACCAGAAAGACACTGATAAAGCAAAGAGAATATGATTCTATTGCTGATAACAGACATCCAAAGTGACTGTCACCCAGCATGCAGTTAGACCCCCTCAAATCCCATTGATGGCAATGTTGAAAATTTAGGTAAGAATAGAAAACTGCAGACAATGGATTAAAACAATTTTTAATGTTCTGTTGTGTCATTTATTCTGGAGTTCTGATCTATTTCTCTCTACAATTTTACAAATGTGTATGTCAGGAAAGTGGCATGGATCACTCCTTCATGAAACAAATGCAAGAGCCAACTACAAGATGTCACATCACACATGCTTTATCCTTATTAATAAGGGCTTTTTCTTCAAGTGACAAGTGGGACACTTTTAGTCTATAACGCATCACTTGTGAACGTTGCTGATGCAGGAGTGACAGCAGAAGATGGCTCTTTTACAACTGAGAGGACCTTTTAACCAATGTAGACTGTGTATTCAAACTGCAGATAAATTATAATCTGAAAAGCGGTCTTAGAGTTATTACTTATTTAAAAACCAGATACTGTAGGTTAGTATTCATGGTTTTATGAGAATTACAAAAACCATGCTAGAAAAATAAATCTTTTCCCCAACATGATAGTATTATCAAATTGATTAATGGGGGATACTTATTTAATTAAACAAGTATAGATAGCAATTTTGGCACTTCCAATTTCCCATCATAATGTTAAACTTCTGATTTTGACAACAAAAAACAACAAAAACAATACTGTGCCATCAAGTCAATTCTGACTTATAGTGACCTGTTTCAGGATTCTCCAGGTAGAGAGTACTCAGAAGAGGTTAATCATTCCCTTCTCCTAGGAGAATCCTGGGACTTTGCTGCTACCCAAGACATCACTGGGTAGGTAGCTCTTCCAAGATATCCAGTAGAGCAGTGGTCCCCAAACTTTGGGTTTTGGACTTCAATTCCCAGAAGCCTAAGTCTGATCAGTGGTTTGGGGAATTGATGTAAGCTTCTGGGAAATGAAGTCCAAAACCCAAAGGTTGGGGACCACTGAAGTAGAGAACTGAACTCCCAACCTCTGGCTCTACAGCCAGAGGCCTAACTCACTGAGCTATCCATCCAGCTGGAAGAAAAAGCACTCATATAAATACATCCTTCAATCAAACCATTAAGTACTTTGGGCATCAAATGAAAAGGGAGGATTCACTTGAGAAGGCCTTGATAGTGGGAAAGGTGGAGGGCAAAAGAAGAAGGGGGTGGCTAAAGATGAGAAAGCTAGATGGTATTGTAGACACAATGGGCACAGAGCTGGGTGGGCTGAGGAGGATGGTGCAGAACAGAGGTGCCTGGAGGAAAATGGTCCATAGGGTTGCAAAGGGTCGGAATCGACTGTGCGACTGAACAACAACAAAATTAATCCATTGTTTCCTTACCTAAGGCTCATGTTACTTTCTAAAGAAAACTAAACTAAAATGAACGGGCAATTCCCTACCCCCCCTCCCCAGAAAACTGATGATCTGGTCCCAGATTTGTCTAGGATTAAAAATAAAAAAGCAGATAAAAGGCACACACTACTTAAAGATTCTGAAACATATGCTACGGTACCATATACAGCACCTCTACTTCAAAACAAGTTCTACTAGATTTGGTAGAACTTACAACCATAAAAATGTTTAAGGCACTACACGCTTAGACTACACAGTTACATACATATTTCTGGGATGGAAATCAGTCCTACTGGACTCAGTGAGTCTCACTTGTGTAGTCAATATGTATAGGACTTTGCATTAATGCAATAATTATTAAAGTTCTAAGTTTGCTGCAGTACAAATTTCCTCAAATCATGTTTTTGAAAACAATCAGATGAAAACAGTTAGTTGAGCAAGGGCAAAAAAATAGAATAATTATTTCCCCCTCTTTTTTTAAAAAAAAAAGCTTATGTGTAATGATTCAGGATGTGCACAACCTAATTTATGCTTCATAAAATTTCAGTACCCATTCTTCTGAAAACATGACAAGACCTGGGGGAAAAAGAAAAGGAATTAAAAGATGGGAGAAGGAAAAAGCAATGTGAACATTTTTATCTTTATTATTTTGTTATTTGGAAAACTATAAGGATGTTGAAGTACAAACATAGGGGAGTTTTTGCATGTGTTTAAGAAGCCCCATCAGTCAGAATAGCCACAAGTACAGCTTCAAGGTAAATCTTATTTAACGTCTCCCTAATTAGAATCAATAAAACCCAATCTTCATTCCTCTGCCTTTATTGTGCGTGAACTATCTGTCACAACCCAGAAAATCTCCCCGGCTACTCTTTCAGCCAAAGTGACTTCGCTGTTTCCTTTTGGCATTTGTAGACATCAATTCCAAAAAAAAGGGGGGGGAGTTAACTTGTATACTTATTTCCTAGATGAAATTACTTAAGAAAAATGTTTAATAATAAGTATGTGTCAAATTGATTCAGGGAAAAAATGCATTCTTGGGTAAGAGTTGCAGTCAACGATGATTCTTTGTATCTTCATCCTTTTGTTAGTACTTTGGAACTGTGTGATGGGCACACAGAGAGTAGCAACAGTGAAAAAACCATTTGAGATGAAAAATACAATCAGGAAAAAAATCTTGTAGAATGCTTGATAATAAATTTAATAACTGTAATTCACATGAATTCTCGAAAAACAAAACATAAATCCAATAGAGTTGATCTCAAAGTTGAGCCGGTTAATGAAAACTTTTTGTGTTTCTTATTACCTATAGATTTCCTGAAGAAAGATTATTCTGAAAAGTTTTGATTAACCGGCTCAACTTTGAGATCAACTCTCTTGGATTTATGTTTTGGTTTTTTGAGAATTCATGTGAAGAAACAAACCTTATTTTGATTTATTCCTGAATCAACTATTGTGAAGAAACTTTTTTTTAACTTTAAGAACTACAATTATAGTTATTAAATATATTATCAAGCATTCTACAAGATTTTTTTCTGATTGTATTTTTCACCTCAAACGTTTTTTTCACTGTTGCGTTTCCACACCATTTGGCCGCCTTGTTTTTTGATCACACAGAGAGTAGAACACACAGCACCTTGTTAATATCCTCAAGGTTGCAGCAACCCATTGCAGTCCTGGTGTTAAATCCTGCATGTCTCATTTCATAAGTACCCCAGGAGATGGCTCCATGATCACAGTGTGAGGGTCACTTCATGGCAAGCTGCAATCCACCTTAAACAAATTCATGCCAGTGGAACTTTTCCTGTTAAGTACCAGGGAAAATGTATACTTGGATACGAGTAGCAGCTAACAATGGCAACGGCCACTGGCAGATGTTCAGCTAGAATGATCATCTTACCCTGAGGAAGATCCAAGATGTTTAGCCTGAAAATTCGGCAAAGGAATGGGTGGGGTTGGACCCCAAATGTCCATGTATGCATATCAAAGCCTTGATTTTTCCTTCAGTGGGACTTTTTCCAACATTCTCAGGCTGGTATTAAAAAGATCACCAAGGAGGTTTCCTTTTGTGGTTTTAATTAGAGATTATTAATGAGATTATTTTATTTATCTTCACACACAAAACAGGCCATATAGTGGCATAGATCAGGGGTTCCCAACTTAATGCCCATGGGCTGGATGTGGTCCACGCGCCATTTCATGTGGCTCCCACCCCTCCAAGGGCATTTGAAAAACAAAATGGCCACCCCTTTGAAACTGTTGGGTCAAAATGGCCACCCCATTGTGTAGGCAGGGCAAAATGGCCACCAAGCCCTTAAAGCTGTCTGAGAGACCGTGACCCGGCTCCCGGCTTGAAAAAGTTGGAAATCCCTAGCATAGATGGACCAGAGGGCAAAAGAATTAGCAAAAATGGGATGATAGGAAAGAAGAGGTAGCTGTGGACTGTAGTCACATCCTGTATGAACAGGAACTCTTGGATAAATCCACAGCCCATGTGTGAGCACTGATGTGATTTCAAGCATAATATTGTCTGCTACTCCAAGTTCCAATTCAGCTTTCCAGTTTAGTCACATCCAAAGTCCTTTTAAACTGAGCAGGGACTTTAAACCAGGGCAGTGTAATTCCCATTCATGTCAATGGGGCATTCTCATGACATCTTCCAAGCGGATTGTGCCCTCTTTAAATCCTTGCATTTTCAGCCCAGCAGCATTAACCTGTGTCTGTGATTAAAAAGGCTTAATTGTGTGTGCATGTGCTGGGCTGTCAGCAATTCCACTCAATGGCACAATATAAAATAAATGAAATGCTGGCAATCTGTGCATCCAGAAAAGCTAAACCTCTAATGAAATTAAGCATTAAGAGTTTATTGAATTTTATTGTATTATCAGAAAGTTTTTATTATAATGCACAAAATCTGCTTAATGCAACCCTAGATTGTATTTACAGAGTAGTGGAACAGCTTATGCAGACTGTGTGGAAGTTGCCAGATTGGACAATTGAAGATATAATCAGCATAATGTTTTTTGGAAAGGCAAAAGGAAATGATGCCATATGTTCACTTAAGCCTTAATTTTATGTAAAACTGTTTTTTTTTTCCTTTGACATAGCTAAAATGCCCTTTCACTTACAGTTCAAATGCTTATTTGCTTTCCAGATCTCCAAAATGCTTACATGCATCATAAATAGTCACATCCCATGTTGGTGAATGGAGGTGAAAAATAACATATTGTTGTTTGTTTGTTACAAAAGCAGGTAAATGCTATAAGTATAATCCACAGAGGCTTTTACTACTGATCTCCAAAGTGGAGGCTTTTGCACTCTAAATGCACATGCCTTTGTATAGGCATCAAAGCAACAATTATGAAAGTGAAAGACAAAAGGATTCATCAATACTTTGGCTGCCAATGTATGATTTAGGAGATAACTAATCTGGTCCTTGTGTTGTCTTTATGCTAAAGAATCAGCATCACATCGGCGTCAATGTGTACAATCTGCAACACCTTTAACATATTGCTCTGCTTCTTGCCCTTTCTTTTAATATTAAGTGGATAGGAGAACATTAAACCTCTGAAAAAGATGATCAAAGAACATCAGCAAAATAACCTATGCATGTTATATGTTTAGCAGATTCTGTTTTAATCTAATACAAGCTAGTGTGTTAGCCTTCTATTGCTATAAATTAATGAGGCTCCTAATGTATTTTCATTGGCAGGTTGAGCAGTCAATCTCATTTAGTTAGTAAAAACTACAAGAATCACTTTATTGTGAAATCTGAGATTCGGAAGCTTCAATGAACTAATGATCACAGCATGAGCTGTTTTATGTACCACTGAAAATAAAGTTCACCTCTAAATGGAAAATTTGTACTGCATAAATTGTGAATTAGCAAGCTCTCACCCTTAAAAGCATCTTTCTTCAGACTCTAGTAAGAAAAGATGACTTAAATAGTTTGCAAAATTATCCACTGATAAGGAACATACCAGCTGCAGGCTCTCCTCAACCAGGGGGGATTTGGTGACTCAACACGTATCTCAGTTCTACTGATGCAATAGGTCAACTCTAGTTGTGACTTACTGCTAGATTTTGGGTATAAACATGATTTTTTTTGTTCTGTTCACTTTACTCAGATTTTATCAACATCTAGAGCAATGTTTCCCAAACTTTGGTTTTTGGACTTCAATTCTCAGAAGCTTAAGTCAATTCCCCAAAACACTGATCAACCAATGCACTGACTTTGGCTTCTGGGAATTGAAGTCCCCCTGTGGGGCTTGATCTAGAGGCACATGTCATGTCAGCTATAAGAGAAACACCACCATCAGTTGTACTTACATGGCTTTTTGGCTGGCTGAACTAGTTGAGGATTCAGATATGGACTATTTTCTGCATCTATTCTGCGCTTGTACTTCTGGCGACCTCCACGTACTCTGTCTAGGCGGACTCCTAAAAGGGGAGAAAAATAGAGGCACACTGAATACATTCACATGCAGGGAAATGTAACAAAACACATTCATATATAGCAACATGTCTTACATAATGACCGGGGGAAAAACTACTCCAGTTATATTATTGTGCAGCATAGCAAAACAACACTCTAAAAGGCAATTCTAAAAATTATAACTTTGAAACTGGACTTTGGATCAGCACCAAACATGGCACAAAAGTAAGGGACAGTTGGTTGTTGTTCTGTGCCAAATGTGGGGAAGCTTGGTCAATGGGTTTTTGAGTTATGACTTTTTAAAGTAAAACTGTTTATGTGCAAAACCAGAAACCTTTTATATCTCTAGATTGAAGGAGAATGGCTGGTCGCACCTGCTTGTCTTTATTTAGAAAGAGTCCCTGGTGCAAGATTTAAAATATATATCCTTTGGAAAAACCTCAAAAAGGGAGAAAACAGTGACAGTTATAAACTGTGTTGAAGAAGCTTGCCAGCATAGGATGTTCCAAAGTATAAATACATTGTAGCAAGTTCACTGAGCTCAGGGGCAATCTGATCTTTTGACTCTGCCAATCGGGACCTAATTAGCTGATATTCAAAAAGAAAACTTTAACTTATTCCTAGTCAAACAAGTATTAAGAAAGGATTCTGTTTGTGGTTGTAAAATATTTTGAAAGATATTTTAAACAGTATTGCAAACAAATATTCAGAAGCTCACTTTTTTAAGATGTGAAATTACTGTTTTTTTATGGCTTGGAATGGTCTTAGAGTTTACTCATTTTTTCTCAACTGATAGTTCAGGCTTGACTTGATTGACTCATTTGTCTGACTTTCTCAAATTGCTGGTTTTTTTAAAATTTATAGCTGGAAACTGTCTTACTTGATGTTAGTATAGCTTTGGTGCCTATTCCATTCGTTTTGTCTCCATATACAAAGTTTAAAAATACAAAATAAATAAATAAATAAAATATAATTGTTTGGAAACTAAGGGGGGGGGGGACTCCAAAAATGATATTTGCCATCAAGTCACTTCAGACGTGTCAATGAGATTTGCAGGTAATATAATGGGATTGCCAGAGCTTTGGTACACGAAAATAGTGGACTGGTGCTGCAAGGGGGCGGGGAGAGGGAGGGAAATCAGGTAGACCAAAGAAAACATGGAGAATGACTTTTAGAGAGGATTTGAATAATATACAAGATCCCTGAGATGAAGCACAATTTACTCATGTTTGTTCTAATGAGAGCTCAGGATTGACTTGAATCCATGTTTCTGGTATCTGTAAAGCTAACTTCCAACACCACATTTCAAACAAAATTTACTTTTTTTCTCTGTATTTCTTCCCTGTCTTTTATATAATATGGATGGTTTTGACCTTGGTCTCCAGTGACAATCTTTGCTAACCTCAGCCCTCCATTTTTGTATTTCAAAAGGCAAGGAGATATCTTTTAGCAAACAAGCATGTTGGTTGAGCTTTTGGTCTGATATACCATTTTCCCCTCAGGTTTCCTAAACCAAGGAGAGGGTTTGGAAATTGTAACCTAGCTTTCTAGCCTCCATTTTAGTGTTGGTGTTTGTTAAAATTCAGACTGGCCTTTGCTACGTAAAGCTTGGCATCCTTTTGCTTGCTGGCAACGTGGGCATGATGGGACTGCAATGGCTCAAGTGGTTAAGATGCTGAACTCGCTGACTGGATGGTCGGAGTTCCTTCCAAGGTACTGCATGTCCCAGCTCTTGCCATCCTAGTTCGAAAGCAAGAAATTACAAGTAGATAAATAGGGACCACTTCGGTCGGAAGGTAAACAGTGTTTCATGCACTCCAGTGTTGAGGCATGCCTGCCACATGTCCATGGAAACAACTGCAGATACAGACAGCACTGGCTCTTTGGCTATAAACAGACATGAGCACTGAACCCTAGAGTCAGATATGACTGGCTTTCGAGCAAGGGCGACCTTTACCTAATGTGGGCTTGATACTTTGGGCCATTTCCTGGCATTTTAAATCATTGATAGCAAAGAACAATATCTCACATTCAAACATCAGAGGTATTTTTATGAGTTGAATTTTAGCCAAAGATCCTGTGTTTTTTCACCCAAAATTGCTGGCACTGGAAATAATTGAAACAATAAGACCCAGAGAAAAATTTGCCTTAAATACATTTCATTCATCGCATATGTTGCAAAAAAAGTGAATAATTTATTTATAATTCAACTCCCAACCTCTAATTTTTCAGCCAGATACCTAAACCACTGAGTCATCCAGCCTTAGAAAATCTAGGAGATTTTCTTTTTTATGTATTTACTTGGCTTGGAAAATATACGGCTGAGCTGGGAAATCCTCCCTAGGGATAGAGTTCTCCAAGTGGGGCATATGGCATTTTTTATTTCGTAAGAGCCATACCTTAGTTACACATGCTAAGTGATTTTTATTCCACTGCATGTTAAAGTTACAGAACAGGTAAAAAGTAATCTAGAGTTGAAAAATGTACATGCCCATTTTTGAAAACAGAATCCTGAGTCATCAAAAAAGATAAAAGCTATGGATCACATTAAAGCTTTCCTGCTCTACTGCTGAATTAACAATTAGCAAGGAGAAGTTAATTTCTGTCTCCTGATAGTTATCAGCACTCTGAAGTTTAGGAAGGCTTGAAAAGACATTCTCTTTCTTCAGTCTGTTTGTTCACATGCACATGCACACACACATAATAAAATATGCTACTCAGAGGAACAGAAATATGGCAAGTATATTAGATTATGATGGTGGTGGAGGACCACCATGCAAAAAATTGGAGGTTGTTGATTACTATAAATACAACATGCAGCAGAAGGAGAAAAACAATGCCTAAATTGAAGCAGAGAAAATTACTTAAGATGGTGAAAATGGAAATTTTTGAAAGCAATGCAAGAAAGGTGGAATATAAGAAGCAATTTGAATATAAGTTAAAGAACTGGAAAAATAGAATTTTGCATAGATAACAGAAATATTGTAGGAAAACATGATAATATAACTTTAGAATGGCTAATATTAGGAATCATCAAGACAGAAACTGAAGTTTTGATTTTTTGCTGCACAAGAAAAGCAGTTCAAACGAATGTTATGAAAGCTAAAATTCAAAAAATTGTCAAGAAAAAGATGAAATTGAGTCACACCTCATCTGTGAATGTTCAAAAAGTTATGCAGACAGAATACAAAGCAAGACCATGATAGAATAGCAAAATAAATACACTGGTTCCTATGTAAAAATACAATCTACCAGCATCCAAGAATTCATGGGAACATCAGGGAGAGGCATTAGAAAATGACCAAGTTAAGATATTGTGGGATTTTCAGATACAAATTGACAGACACCTTGAATATAATACACCAGACATAATGGTAATGGATTGAAGAAATGCCTGGATAATTGACACTGTAATTCCAGGGGATGCCAGAATTGAAGATAAAGAACTTGAAAATTTATCAATATACAAAGACCTGGTAATCGAAATAATATGATTATGGATGAAATGCAGTTCAGTGGTCCCCATAGTCATCAGGATATAGTATTGAGAAAAAAGTGTGTGTGTGTGTGTGTGTGTGTGTGTGTGTGTGTGTGTGTGTGTGTGTGTGTGTGTGTGTGTGTGTATTCATATTACACTACTATTTAACTGATACAGTACTGGTTTTTTTTGTTAAAACTTTTATCTGTTATAGAATACCAGCCAATTTTTTACATAATGTTGGTTTTGATTGTTTTGTATGGAGGAGGAGGAGAAGTGGCAATCCTAGGAAGGTAAGTTAGAAGAAAAAGATATTGAAAAGATGGTGAGATATCAAGATTTGAGAACTGAAGTACTACATCTCTGAGAGAAAAGAGCAACAGTGATAACAGTATTGTTAGGAGCACTGGGAGCAATCACAAAAGTGTTGAAAAAAACATTTGAGTATGACTGGCATTGATTACATCAGTTACGGAGAGTAAAACTCTTAGGTACCAGGAGATATTTCACTGACTCTTAGGTCCAGGGCTCAGACCAAAGCAGTAGGGTTCCAAAGCTCCAGTCCAGACATTTGGTCAGCTGTGGGTACCCTTGATAATGATGAGGATGAGAAAGACAGGGAGGAGGTATCGGATGATGGTGAGGATCCCAAAACAGTGAAACTAGCATCATGCCCAATCATTTTTATCCACCAGAATTGCATGCTGCATTCTGAAATGAGAGATGTTTAAAAGCCATTTGCAAAATATGCCTCGAAAGTCAGCTATTTGAAATAAATCTGAACAGTTTTGAACAACTCTCTTGACCCTAGTCAACATATTTGAAACATGGAGGGAAAAAATAAAAGTCATTTTGCATTAAAAATCAACTTCCTGAAAATAGCTGCATGGCAATTTATTTGAAGCCCACACGCAGTTGTACTTCAGAGTCTGTACTTCCATGTAAGATTCAAAGAAAAGTTTGATCTAAAAAGCACTAGGAAGTTCCCTGGGACTACTATGGTACAAATAATACATCTTCATATACAGTAAACTTTGGCCAACTATTTTCAACTGTTCTGCATGTGATTCAAAAGGTTTGGAGCATATAAGGCTTGCTGCTCTAATTTGCACTATTTACAAATACAAAATAGATTACAAGAGCAGGTGACAGATTTTAATTCAATGTCTTCTGTCTACAGTGCTAAATGACAATCAGGAGCTTCTTTAGGTCTTCCTCACTTTCTGCCATTAAGGTGGTATCATCTGCATATCTCAAATTGATGATGTTTCTCCCCACAATTTTGATCCCATTTGTGATTCCTCCATCCCTACATTGCGCATTATGTGCTCTGTGTATAAGTTGAACAAGAAGGGTGACAAAATGCAGCCTTGTCTAATTCCTTTTCCTATTCCAAACCACTCTGTCATTCCATACTCTGTCCTAACTGTTGCTTCTTGATTCATGTACAGATTTCTCATGAGGCATATAAGGTGTTCTGGTATTTCCATCTCCCTAATCACTTGCCACATCTTGTTGTGGTCCACACAGTCAAAGGCCTTGGTGTAGTCAATAAAACAAAAGTAGACTTGTTTATGGCATTCCTTTGTTTTCTCTATGATCCAGCATATGTTGGCAATGTGGTCTCTAGTTTCCCTGTCTCTTCGGAACCCAGTCTGCATTTCTGGTAATTCTCTCTCCATGTGCTGCTGAAGTCTATCCTGTATTATCTTGAGCATAACCTTGCTAGCATGTGGGATGAGCGCAATTGTTCAATAATTTGAACATTCTTTGGCATTACCCTTTTTTGGGATTGGAATGTATACTGATCTTTTCCAATCCTGTGGCCCCTGTTTCATTTTCCAGATCTGCTGGTATATAGCATGCAACAGTTTGACTCCATCATCTTTTAGGGCTTTGAAAAATTCAACTGGGATACCATCATCTCCACTGGCTTTGTTGTTTGCAGTGCTTTTTAGGGCCTTCTTATTTCACTCTCTAGGATGTCTGGTTCAAGTTCAAATTCCCCATCATTTTTATTTTCAGGGTGTTAAGGTCTTTTTTGTAGAGTTCCTCTGTGTACTCTTTCCATCTTTTCTTCATCTCCTCTGCATCCGCTAACTCCTTGCCTTCTTTGTCCCTTATTGTGGTCATTTTTGGTTTAAATGTTCCCTTGACTTCCCCAATTTTTTTAAAAAAAGATCTCTAGTCCTGCCTCTTGTGTTGTTTTCCTCTATTTCTTTGCATTGTTCATATAGGTAGGTTTCCTTATCTCTCCTTGCTTTTCTTTGAATTTCTTTATTCAAGTTATCATATTTTTCCTTTCTCCTTTGCCTTTTGTGTTCCTTCTTTCCTCTGCTATCTTAAGGGCCTCATCAGACAACCACTTTGCTTTTTTACGCTTCTTTTCTTTTGGTATGCTTTTCCTTGCTGCATCCTGCATAATGTCTCGCATCTCTGTCCATAATTCTTCTGGTACTCTGTTTATCTTGTCCAGACAATTAAATCTGTTCCACAACTCCACCGTGTATTACTAGGAATCATTACATTATACCCAATTTGACATGAAAGATGATTCCTACTTTAGAACCCAGTCCTACTCACTAACTATAACAGGACCTCCTAGTTAAATACACTTAACATTGGTTCCCTGTTCTAACATACACTTTCAATTGACTTGTTTAATAGCTCCTGACTCCAGAGAATTTTATCACATTTTGTGAAACAGGAAATAAAATTTAGCTGATCTCATGTAACAAGCAGTGAAATTTGGCATTTAGGGTTGTTTTCATCCTCTGTCTTCCTGAAGAAAGCAAATATAGCCATGCCCACTAGTGGCTCCTGACCAAAATGGTGGTCCACCACCAAATCTGAGGTAAAATGTCCACACGATCAATTATTTGCTTATTAGTTCTGAAAGATCTCCAAAAAGGTAATGGTTAGAAATGTATGTTTGTAATAATAGGAATTGATAATAGCTAAAAGGATATATTTACACTGTAATCACTGTAATACTGATTTCACACCTTACATATTGGATTAATTCTATCTCCATTTTGATTCTCTGAGAGCCCCAAATTGGCCCATTGAGAATTAGAGTGCATTTGGTGGACATGTCTTCTAAGTATGTCATATAAACAGCTGCCTTTCCCTCTGTCTACAAACTAACTAGTTCATGTGCTGTCCATTAGCTTTTGGCCTCTCTCTCTCTCTCTCTCTCTCTCTCGCATTTATTTTACCATATAATAATAATAATAATAATAATAATAATAATAATAATAATAATAATAATAATAATAATAATAATAATAATAATAATTATAATTATAATTATTATTATTATTATTATTATTTTAAAAATTGGCTTGGGTGATGACACCCTAGGATGGAAACAAATCATAGAAGCAATTTAGGCTGAAATTACTGTTCTTTTAACTTGTGATAACTGCATGACTGCAATTGTGAAATTGATACCCACATGTTTCTAAATAAGTAGTTACATTTTTGCATGACACAAACAGAAACGAAGAGTTGGGCGAATCCTGGCCTGAGTGGATGGAGGGAGGGAAAAAATGGGCAAATGGGACAAGAGAGATCAAGCATTGGGACACCGGCATGAAACTAACAAAGGTAAATGTGGATAGTTTCACCAGTTTCAAATAAGTACTAAAAGAATGAATGAAAAGGAAACAGAGCATTAAAACATTAGCAATTTTAAAAAACAAATCACAGAAATCTGAAGGAATACACATGAGATGGTTTTAAACCGGAATGCACATTTGATCTTAGAAAAATCCAAAGGTACACCACATCCTTAGCTACCCCTCTGAATTATTCAGATGCAATTTTCCCAGCTTTATTTCTATATTTATTATCTACAGGAACATTTCTTCAGCAATTTCCTATGCTTAATGTAAAGCAGAACTTGAGGTACAGAGACATGTTAAAGCAGTTACTTTCATCACAGAACAAAGCACCTCATGGTATAGTCAGGCAAAACCAAAACTTTTTAAAAAAAGATTTTAAGGTGGTGGTTTTTTATGTTTAGTTTTGCTACCATTTACCCATAAGGAGTGACAGGTTGGGTGATCATGAATTTTCTAAATTGTTAGAAGTTACCCACTACTACAGGAGTTCTCAACCTTTTTATGCCGGGGGCCAGGTCCAGCTTCGGGGGCTGGATGGCCATTTTGTCCTTCCTCCACCAAATGGCACTTCCTGGTGTGGTGGAGGTGGTGGTGGGCCACATTAAATGGTGCCATGGGCTGCATCTGGCCCACAGGCCATAGGTTGAGAATCCCTGCTCTACTAAGTCTAAGAAAAGCAGGCACCTATAAATGTATAAACCTATAAATCTCAGGGACTGCAGTGGCTCAAGTGACTAAGATGCTGACTGGGAGGCGGAAGGTCAGCAGCTCGATTCCCGAGTACTGCAGGATGGAATGAGCTCCCGTCTTTGTCCCAGCTCCTGCCAACCTAGCAGTTCGAACGTAAGAAATTGCAAGTAGATAAATAGGGAACACTTCAGTGGGAAGGTAACAGTGTTCCGTGCGATCTGTTGTCTAGTCAAGCCGGCCACCTGACCACGGAAACATCTGAAGAAGCAGACAGTGCTGGTTCTTTGGCTTTAAAGCAGAGATGAGCACTGAATCCTAGAGTCGGAAACATCTGGCTTTCGAGCAATGGGAAACATTTACCTTTACTATAAATGTATCTCAAAGAATGAGTCTTTCTGATGTCACAAGGGCTGCAGTAGCTCAGTGGTTAAGAAGCTCACCTTGTTAGCTGAAAGGCCGGCAAGTCAGCAGTTCGAAACCCGGGTACTGCATGATGGAGTGAGAGCCTATCTCTGTCTCAGCTCCTGTCAACCAAGCTGTTTGAAAGCAAGAAATTGCAAGTACTGTAGATAAATAGGGACCACTTCGATGGGAAAAAGATCTTGGGGACATGAAAGGAGCCTCATTCCGGCATCCCCTGAGCGGAGTTCCTCCAGCAAAAAGTCTTTTCAACCCGGAATAATTTCTGACACGAAATTATTATTATACTGATGTCACACCTATTTTCTTTCATATAAACAGGCTCAGTTGTGGAAAGGTTTGTTGGTACAACTGTGAACAGTTCTCTGATTAAATTACCACTTAGCTCTAAAATAAGCCAAATCTTAATTCCACCTGAAATTTATTCTGATGTGCTTGAGAACTGACAAGGAAACCTTGAAAAATATCCGAAAACATCACTGAGGGGAAGTAAAACTCATTAGCACAATTTCAATTATGGCATCTAAACTATGATTTGAAAAATAAACTATCATGAAAAAATGTAAAAGTGAATTTATGTCATTTGAAGGTCAAACACAAGTCTAGATGCTATATTATATAGGCAAAACTTTTCCAGTGAAAAGAATTCAAGTGATAAGTCAATGACACCTCTAAAGAAAGAAGTCTAACTGTTAAGTTCTGGACCATTTGCTAGCAACTCACAAGAGATATGGAGACATCGAAATAAAATTCATTACTGTAATCCAACTGTGAAGTCCTGATAGCATGAAATCAGGATCTCTGTATCAGCTTCAGAAATAATATTCAGTAAGCACTATTTCATCTAAGAACTTGGAAATTTCAGGATTTCTTTAGGGAGCCAGTAGAAGGACATACCTGCCCCCACAACAAAAGCTATAGACAATAGTTCTGAATGTAGTAACAGGCAAGAACTGTGTCCTGAAAATGATAATGCTTACGTCAGGACGTCTTTGCTGACACTGTCGCTCTTATTTCCAAGGGTGTAAAAGCACAAACAGAGCAGAATCCACGACGTGTCATTTAGAGCCAAGAAAACCTTCATTTTTAATGCAAACTTCCAGGTGGAAAAAATTATCACACACCAAAAGAAGTCATTAAGAAGATTCTTATAATGAAGGACCTATAGTTCTTGAAAGCCAAGTGAATGTTGCTCTGAAAGAATTGGGAAGAAAAAAATCACCAGGTATAGACTGGTTGTGCTGGCCAAGATTTCAGGGAGCTTTAGTACAAGAAAATCTGTCGACCCAAGGTTGGGAACTACTAGTCTAAAAGAAGGGCATTAAACCATTTAGTTTAGTTTCTAAAGCAAGGCTGGGCAACCTTTGTAAATGTGGTATTTGGAGGTACTGTATTATATGAAGGGAAGGCAGGTGATCGGGGCTTTACCACTCCAGGAGCTAATATTTTCTAAAAACAGAAAGAGCTGAAGAAAGGCTTAAAAATTGTAAAACTTTCAGGGAGCATCTCTTGCTTCATGACCCCTTTGTTCTAAAGACATATATTTGCACCACTGGCTGCAGTATCTGTGATGTAAATTGTACAAGATTGCTGCAAATGTTATGATTAGAGTACCTTATTGTGTATAAGGCCACATTTAAGACAATTTTGTTTAAGGCCATCCTATTTTTAATATTACAAAAGCATTGGGACCTATCCCAGTTGCCCCAAATCTGGAAAATGCCCCCTTTATTTTCATTTATATTTTATTTTCAATAAAATAATTTTTTCCATTTTCCCCTGACTATACCCAATAGACATACATGTCCACAAACACCACACTGTACCATGATTTACTTGCAGGTAAGATAACTGCAAAGGTTGATTTTTAATAAATTTATAAAGATCTCAAATCGCTATTTTAAAAGGCCATGGTCAAGCCCACCCCCTTCTCTTTCTGTTTAAGCCAAGCCTCAGAAGTAGTGAAAAAAGTCTGGGAACTGCAGTTTGGTTTAAAATGCATTTTTCCTTTCTGTGAAATAGACACAGCAGATGTAACCCTTTCACTCCTGATTAATTTTATTTCATTAGCAGTTATACCTAGGATGTCAAATATATTAATAAAAATGTTTTCATGTACTTTAAACTGTTCAATTCATGTCTATTCAAGCAAGAATCTCTTAACTTCCTCTTCATATGCTCAGACCATATTTGGGCAAGCAGGATCTCAATCAAGGAAGCTCTATTCATCACTAAAGCTTCTCAAGACTCTCCTGATGTTCTGTTTGTATTAAAGGGTAATTCTATTTTTTCTGGGGAAGTGAATGTTAGGAAATAAGCATATGTGTACACAATAGTGGTAGGGTTTTCCTACTTGGGGGCTATTGAAT
This sequence comes from Bradypodion ventrale, assembly GCA_035047345.1. Classification (NCBI taxonomy): domain Eukaryota; kingdom Metazoa; phylum Chordata; class Lepidosauria; order Squamata; family Chamaeleonidae; genus Bradypodion; species Bradypodion ventrale. Next base: position 42,810,753 of record JAWDJE010000001.1, read on the forward strand.
AACATGGGGAGCTCCACATTAGGTAATATTATTTTGGTAAATATTGGTTCTTCCTTATAAACTGCTATATAAGAAGGTAAAAACTAATATTTTAAATTTGCTTCATGTCTTAGAAGGTCAAATTGAAAAGGAACTAAAGCCAGAGATATTGCTGCAATCTGGCTGTTTGGAGAGGCCAGAGTGAGAACAATAAGTGCTATTTACTAATCCCATCAGGACGGAGGAAACCTCTTTGTTAAGGAAATTTGCTCTCTGCAGCTATATGCAAAGAAGATGACAAACAACCAGGAAACTTTAGGCTGGGCTTCTGGATGATTTCCTCCAATCAAGAGTGTGTTTTGGGGAAAATACCATATATGGACTTTTGCAGCTGACCTCAATCTTCCCATCATGGCAGCCTCCAGAGGCTGGCCACATGGCGAAACTCCTCCCACATCTCCATGTGACATCCTGGACCAACCAGATTTGGGGGTGGACTTCTCCTCTTCCATGTGGACACTCCTGAGCAAATCAAATATGGGGGCAGACCCATTCCCCTCCCATGTGATACCTTGGACCAATAGTGTTTGTTCAAGCACCTTCCTGCTCCATTTAAATGCACATCATATAAACCAGCTTCCTCCATTGGGACATCTTTCCTTTCTGGTTCTACCCTGTGGTAGCAATTTGCCATAGCATATTGGCCATGTGTTATGGTGCGATTTATTTATTTATTTATTCTTAGATTTTTATGCCGCCTACTTGGGGAAACCCGACTTAGAGCGGTGCACAATGGTAGAAACAGATAAAATACAGTTAAATATAACAAAACAGATTAAAACCCTAAATTGACCATCCAGCAACCCACCCTCCCACTCCCACCCCACTTAAAAAGACTAAAAAGGGAATACAGTTCTCACAGTACTTATTTTTCTTTCTCTATCCAATGTCTATTTTCTTATTTGTTTTCTAAGTAAACTCTAATTTGTATCAAACAACTTGTCTGTGGCTCATTTCTTAGTTAGGGGTTCATTATGTGGGTGGACTTTATTTTAATTGAGATGGTACCTTCAATTCAATAAACTCTCTTTTAATTGAACCCACAATCTAATGTGGTTTTTGGTTCCTGATTCAACCCTGCCTGTGGAATGTTCCCCTAAATTTAAAAGGTAACAATTTTTCAGGTAACATCCCATTATTTCTCCCATTGTACTGCTAGATCTCAAGGCCCCTGATAGAGTCTAAAGGAAGTGTTGTGCTTTCCCAACTTTGCAGACAAATTCTGCACTTACTTCCATGCTGTTTTGCAGCACTCCCTTTATGACACAGCAGATTTTGAGGGACTGGAGGAGAAAAAAAGAATGTTGCTAAGAATCTCCTCTGCTCCTCTTTTAATAGAGAGATCCAATGAATCAAGGAGCACAACCGGATCGAGCTCCACACATGAGTGCAGTTTTTCTGAGGAATATATCCCATAAAGTGACAGCTGTTATTTTCCAGATGTGTCTTTCTGTGGTTTAAAAAAAAATCCCATGTGAAGTAATATGATTGCAATGAGCCAGGCTGCAGTCAAATTATTTGGGGGACTGTTCTGTAAAGTGGCAGCTGGCTCCTTTGATCCTCTGGATCCTGGATTAGTGTAAGAGATCATGCAGAAGACCAGATGTGGAGTATTTAACTCCAGTGTGCACCATACAACCCCTGCCCTTTGGGCTCAAACGCAGGGTGCAAAAGCTTGTTTCTACATGGAGATTGCATCCCAATGAATTGGGGACAAGGATTGAAGCAGGCAAATATTTTAGGCTAATTAAATTGTTCGTATTTGCAATATTAAAAAATATCATCTATTTTTAATGTAGATATATAGATTATTTTTTCTTCAAAAATAGAAAGGACACAATCAAAGTTCTAAAATATCCAATATGCAGAACTTTCATGTGCTAATTTCATCACCCAAAGACAAAAACAAGTATGTTGTTAATGTGTGGTAGCCCCCATATTATGGAATAGTTTACAATCTGAAATAAGATCAGCTCTCTCTTTAACTGCCTCCTGTAAACAGATAAAAACATTTTTTCATCAAGTGTTTTCATCTGGAACCACTCCTTCCAGTTATAACAAAGATAACTGGTTTTGACATATTAGGTCAGATTTGGTGGAAATTTAAAAAAAGAAAATTATGTTATTATAGTAATTTGAATCTACAATGGCTATCCGGGTGGGTAAGTTTAATTGCTTATTTGTATTTATTAAATTATTGTATTATATTTTTATTTGTGTGAATCAATGATTAATGTGATTCTGGTTGGTTTATGTAATGTTGTGAGCTGCACTGAGTAGTGTGTTTGAACTAATTGGAGTGGGATACAAAGCCAACAATCAAATAAATAATAGGTAGAGAAATTGACATTTTGTTTATCCAACATTGACAGAGCTCCAAGTGACCTATCATGGTAATTTTTAAAAAATTATTATATAATTTGGTAATATAATACCTAATTTTAATTAAACAGGAAAATGCCAAGTGCCCACCAATTTGTTCTCGACTCAGAAAAATAAATATCATGTACCTACCAATTTGCTCTGAAGCCAGGAAATCAATATTACTCCAGCAGCCAGAAACATAAATGCAGCTAGGAAAATAATGGAGCCATGGCCAACTGGAGCAAAAAATCTTTCATTGATCAGTGCACACACTGGAGGGAAATGAGGCAGGGCATTACTATTTCTTTTGATTGTCAGTTATCCAAGTTCCTTTACACTCATTGGCCACAACACTGAAAGTTACTCCTTAGTAAACAACTTGGTGGAATCCTTCCTGTATGTTGCATTTTTAGTTGTAAGTTAACAGTGCAGGCAACCCTCACATGTGTCTTTCCTCAGTTGACAACTCAACACAACTCAGCATGCAACTCCATAAAGATCTACAACTTCAGTAGAACGGTGCATTTGCTTAACAACTTACTATTGTTCATTTCCAAATAGGGAAGCGTGCTAAGTACACCTGTGACAGGACAAAACATAAAAAATCAACTACAAAAGTTATTTATAATAAATCTGTGGAAATATGCAGAAGAGATTAAGAAAAGATGGAAAGAGTACACAGAGGAACTCTACAAAAAGGACCTCAACACTCCTGACAATCACAATGATGAAGAAGTAGAACCTGAGCCAGACATCCTGGAGAGCGAAGTCATAAAGGCCCTAAAGAGCACTGCAAACAACAAAGCTAGTGGAGATGATGGTATCCCAGTTGAATTCTTTAAAGCGCTAAAAGATGACGGTGTCAAATTACTGCATTCAATATGCCAGCAGATTTGGAAAACAAAACAATGGCCACAGGATTGGAAAAGATCAGTATACGTCCCAATCCCAAAAAAGGGCAATGCCAAAGAATGTTCAAATTATCGAACAATCGCGCTCATCCCACACGCCAGTAAGGTGATGCTCAAGATAATACAGGATAGACTTCAGCAGCATGTGGAAAGAGAATTACCAGAGGTGCAGGCAGGTTTCAGAAGAGGCAGGGTGACTAGAGACCACATTGCCAACATATGCTGGATCATGGAGAAAACAAAGGAATACCAGAAACAAGTTTACTTCTGTTTTATTGACTACACTAAGGCATTTGACTGTGTGGACCACAACAAGATGTGGCAAGTAATTAAAGAGATGGGAATACCAGAGCACCTCATATGTCTCCTGAGAAATCTGTACATGAACCAAGAAGCAACAGTTAGGACAGAACATGGAATGACAGAGTGGTTTGGAATAGGAAAAGGAGTAAGACAAGGCTGCATTTTGTCACCATGCCTATTCAACCTATACACAGAGCACATAATGCGCAGTGCAGGGATGGAGGAATCACAATATGGGATTAAAATCGCTGGGAGAAACATCAACAATCTGAGATATGCAGACGATACCACCCTAATGGCAGAAAGTGAGGAAGACCTAAAGAATCTCTTGATTGGGCTGAAGGAGGAGAGTGCAAAAGCTGGCTTGAGACTCAATATCAAGAAAACCAAGATAATGGCAACAGGCCCCATCAGTTCCTGGAAAATAGATGGGGAAGAAGTAGAAGCAGTGACAGATTTTACTTTTCTAGGATCAAAGATCACTGCAGATGGGGATTGTAGCCATGAAATAAAAAGGCGACTGATTCTTGGGAGACAAGCAATGAGAAACCTGGGGAACATAGTGACAAGCAGAGACATCACATTGCAAACAAAAATTAGAATAGTCAAAGCAATGGTTTTCCCAGTAGTAATGTACGGATGTGAGAGCTGGACAATTAGGAAGGCTGAACGCAGAAGAATAGATGCCTTTGAAATGTGGTGTTGGAGGAGGGTTTTGAGAGTCCCCTGGACAGCGAGGAGAACAAATAGGTCAATCTTAGAAGAAATTAACCCTGAATGCTCACTGGAAGGTCAAATAGTAAAGATGAAGCTAAAATACTTTGGACATCAAATGAGAAGGGAGGATTCACTTGAGAAGGCATTGATGTTGGGAAAGGTGGAGGGCAAAAGAAGAAGGGGGAGGCCAAGGATGAGATGGCTAGATGGCATTGTAGACACAATGGGCACAGAGCTGGGAGGGCTGAGGGGGATGGTGGAGGACAGAGGCGCCTGGAGGAAAATGGTCCATAGGGTCGCAAAGGGTCGGAACCGACTGTGCGACTGAACAACAACAACAAATTGTTGCATACTTAAGCTAGAATAATTAAGTGAGAATAAGCAGCTAAAAAGCTTTGCTGTTCTCTGCTCCACTATTTTGCCACATATGAAATCTACTTTTATAAAGTTAATATGGTAGTAAATGTGTTTTATTCATTAATCTACTATATACTAATATTGGCCTCAGAACCAGATGAAAGCCACACTAAGAGGTTTGGAAGCCAATATTAAAAGTTGGCTTGTTAAATATTTTAGGATTTACAGTTACATAAAATCCTTACTTTCTACATAAAAAATGTTCAACACAGCAATCCAAACATGTTGTTGTTCAGTCGCACAGTCGATTCTGACCCTTTGAGACCCTATGGACCATTGTTCTCCAGGAGCCTCTGTCCTCCACCATCCCCCTCAACACTCCCAGTTCTGTGCCCACTGTGTCTACAATACCATCCAGCCATCTCATCCTTGGCCTCCCCCTTCTTCTTTTGCCCTCCACCTTTCCCAACATCAAGGCCTTCTCAAGTGAATCCTCCCTTCTCATTTGATGTCTAAAGTACTTTAGCTTCGTCTTTACTATTTGACCTTCCAATGAGCAGTCAGGGTTGATTTCTTCTAAGATTGACCTATTTGTTCTCCTCGCTGTTCAGGGGACTCTCAAAACTCTCCTCCAACACCACATTTCAAAGGCATTTATTCTTCTACGTTCAGCTTTCCTAATTGTCCGGCTCTTGCATCCATACATTACCACTGGGAATACCATTGCTTTGACTATTCTAATTTTTGTTTGCATTGTGATGTCTCTGCTTTTCACTATGTTCCCCAGGTTTCTCATGGCTTGTCTCCCAAGAATCAGTCGCCTTTTTATTTCATGGCTGCAATCTCCATCTGCAGTGATCTTTGATCCTAAGAATGTAAAATCTGTCACTGCTTCTACTTCTTCCCCATCTATTTTCCATGAACTGATTGGACCTGTTGCCATTATCTTGGTTTTCTTGATATTGCTTGTCATTATTCTTGAAAACTCTAGTATATTTTCTTAGTTAAAATTCCCCACAATAACACCAATTTGATAAGACAAACTGCATTTATAGTAAAATGTGGGAATAAGTATTGTACACTTTTCCTTCTTCCAAAACTTAAGTTTTTTTTACTTATGTTCTTGATTAACCACCATTTACTGTTGCATATTTACGTTAATGGTTAATCTTAATATGTTGAAAAAGCCAGTTTCATAAACAAAGATTTGAGGTCAGCTTTTTCTATATAGACATTATTGGGCCCATCTATATCAATACCTAAGAAATTTGTAAGGATTATTTAGGATGATTAATAAAGAAGTCAGTCAGTCAATCGGTTTCTTTGACTTATATCCCATCCAATTGGTATAAGCACCACTCTGGGTGACTCACAATATTAAATAAACTTAAAACATAGATAGAAATGTCATTTTAATATACTTTAATATGGGTTGTATACAGCAGTAACTTTGCCTTTCCAGAAAATATTTCTGCTTGTGTAAGATTGAAAATCCACAGCCCACCTCCACCCACCTTTGAAAATCTGGATTTGAGAGCAAGGTCCTTTATATGAGAAATGATTTTGTACCAATATCTGCAGTAGGTGACAGTAATTGGTGAAAATTGGGAATCTCAACATGAGAAAACAAAGGACATTCTTCTAATGAAAATTGCCATTAGAGCCAACAGTAGTTAATTTAACCAGACTAAATAAATTGGCATTTGAAAAACTAGAAGAAAGGCCAATAATCGCTGCTGTCATGAGACATATTCTTTTTCATTTCAGAAACTTCCCTAAATGCTATGCAAGGTATCATTTGAACATAAAACATAATTCCAACTGAATTGGCCCCACAACTGTTAAAAGAATAGAAACACTTGTAATGATCTATGACTTCAGATAATGACTAAGAATCCCTGAAACTGTTGAAAAAATATAGTAAAATTATTAGGGAAGAAATTCTATACAGACTAAGAATTGCAAATATATTATTGAATCTTTTTCTGAACAGGTGTTGGCCTTTCTTATGTCTTTTTCATTTCCATTGTTGGAACTAAACCAGTTAATTTTTGAGTGGCAGAATTTAGGCGATTCAACAACAGGCAGAGTTCACTGTGTGTGTGCGTGTGTGTGCATGAGAGAGAGAGAGAGCAGAAGCTTAGCTAATTGGTTTTCTAAGTAAGGACATGTTTGAAAAATGAAACAACATATATAAATATGTTTATAAACAAAGAAAAAAGTCCATATTTTACCTGTCAAAATCACAAGACATATAAGTCAATAAAAATAGTACTAGACTACAGGGGGGTGAAGACTGGTGGCAAGTGCAGGATGCAACTCTTTGCTTTATGGAGGTCCCTTTCTGAGTGGGTGGAGACCACAAATCTCAAGCATTTGTATATGAATCTCACATACTGTATATGAAAGTCACCCTTGGAGACCTTCAATGAGGCCCAAGAGATGTCCCAAATGATACCCTTTCAAGCTTGACATTGAGGTTTTGACAGGCTAATGATAGCATATTTTTTTCATAGAAGACATTGTGCAAATACAACTCTATATACCATTCTTCTGCTATTAATGGGCATGATTATGAGTGAACAGTTAACACTGCCTTTTTCTGTACATTTTCCTTGTTTGAGGTGAGATAAGTGTTAGAGTATAGTGCAGGGATTCTCATCCTACAGCCCGCAGGCTGGATCTGACCCATGGCACCAAATCATCCAGCCCGTGCCCTCACTCCACCAGCTGCATTCCCAGCAACTGTGGATGTGTTCTCGGTGGCTGCAAGTTTTTTTCTGGCAGATGTGGACGCATTTCTGGTGGCCACGGAGGACGGAGGTGTTCCTGATGGCTGCAAATGCATTTCCGGCAGCAGCAGAGGTGTTCCCAGTGGTCGCAGAGGCATTCCTAGCAGCCACAGCAACATTCCCACATTTCCTTCACCTACGCCACGCAGCTCCTCCAGGCTGGTAAGCAGGGGGAGCAGTGTGTGGGGGAGTGGGAGGCTTTTTTGGGATGTGGTGGGCTCAGGGTGGTCCTGCCACCACCACTACTAAAAGTGGTGGTGGGGAGAGCAGTCTGGCCTGCAGACAGTCTGAGGGGTCACGATCCGTACCCCAGCTTAAAATGGTTCAGAACCCCTGGTATAGGGAGTGGCTATACAAATATGTGAGAAGAGAATGGTGTGTACCTTAATGGAAAGAGTCATTGGTTATGTCTGATCCATTGCAAGATCAGCCACCCCCATCACTATATCAATCCTGGTCATGGAGAGAGACATGAATCTCTAAACAGCTGCCCACCCAACATCAGATGTGAAAAATCCTGCCTACTCCTAGTATCACCTTCCTCTCTGTGCATCACCAATTTGGGGGTCAAGAGTTTCTCTGTGCAGATTTGGATTTTCCAACTCAATTTTAATTCCAAAACAGAAAATAGATTGGTATATCTTATTTGAGTCTTAATATCCTGTGGGGACAGAGGACAGCGACTGCATGGCCTCTCTTCTATAATAGATACAAAATAACAGAGAAGAGAGACTTCTTTTCTGGAATTTTTCAACATGTCACTTCAGATGAAATAAGAAATTAGTCTCCTCATGCTTTCTCAACTAGACTAACTAAGGTTATTTTGCTTCTGTATGCATTTCTTTCATATAGAAAAGAGCAAATAATAGGGTTTGGAACATGAAGCTCTGATCAAGAGTTAGTGATATGAGGAGGGGAACACACTATCTCACTCCCATCATCCCTTCCTTGAGCGAAAAAGCTGGGTCTGAACATGACAGGCTCTTTTACCTATGAGGGTGTGAATGTGTGGGCGTCTACATGCAAGCCATCTTGAATATCCAGGTTCAAGGATTAAACAGGCTCTTGTCATCAGATACATCATTTCCACACAAGAAAACCAGCCACAGTTTGGGCTAGGAATATACATATATCACAAACGCCTGAATAAGAATTGACCATTTTTATACTGTACTTCACTACTACTTTATCCATCATGCTTATATCACTGATTTGCATTTTAGTGGGGTTCTTAAGAGATCTATAGTGTCATTCAGGAGTGCTCTGAACTTCTCTAGCAAAAAATTCCACATACCTTACCAAACAATAAATCTCAGGTTTCCATAGGATGGCAAGTCAAGTGATATAGTTTTGCTGAAACTATGCAGTATAGATATGCTCTGATGAGTGGCAGCAACAAAGAGGGCAATAACCAAAGATCTCTAGCACATTGAGATTCTTGGGACAGGGCGAGCTGACTCTGGAAATTTATATGCCTTGGAAATAAATGTGGGAAGTTACTGCTTTGGACTAAACTTCACAGAATGCACCAGTCAGCATGTCCAGTGGCTTTGCTGACTGTGTGTGTATGTGTTGGGAGCGTTCTGGAAGTATGTTCTGAAAAATCTGTTACCCTCTGTGCTAAATAGCTTATGAGTAAATAAGTTTGGTCTTTAATCTACAGAATGAACAGGAAGCCTGCTGACTGCAAAACTAAAGATCATTTAATATTACCTAAAGGGGCTAAAACCCAGTACAAAAAGTGCATTACTTAGCTGGCATCCCTCCACCAAGAATCCGTCGAGGAAGTGCTGCTCAGAAAGAGTGGGTCAAAGAAAGTTCCTTGGAAATACACCTGCTATTTGATCACCAACCACCAAAGCAGAGACAAAAATCAAGGCATAGCTTCCTCACAACTTTCTCCCCTCCAAACAACCAGCCCCCACAGACCACCTTAGAACTATGAAAGGTGAGTAAAGAACTACCATATAACTGGACAAAACCACATGACTTTCTACCGCCTGGCCAAGAACAACCATGACCTGTGTGGAAAGCTTTAAACATACTGCCTGCAGAGGTAGGAAGATCAAGGGCTAATCTGAGAAAGTGGGGTTTCCCTGTAGATGACAGCCTGTGTAAATGTGGAGAAGTACAAACTATCTCCCATATGATCGAATGCACACAATGCCCCTCAACGTGCACTGAGGAGGACGTTATGTTGGCAAGAGGAAATGCTGTTGATGTGGCCCGATATTGGGCAGATGTCATCTAGCTCTTTTTAATTCTATTTTGTCTTTAGATGTGTTAATTTAAGCTTTGTATGTTGTTATATGCTGGTGGTGCCTCTGAGATGAATAAAGAAAGAACCTAAAGGGCATTTGCCACTCATGAACAACTAATACATGTACATTTCTTCATTATAAAGACAGATCAAAAGTTAAATGAATAGATCTATAAAGAACTCAAATGTCTCCAAAACAGATAAAACCCTTCAGGAGGGGAAAGAACTTTCTTTTTTGGGGGATGGGGACTATTCCAGCTCTGTAGCTCAGGCATCAAAATGTCTTCATCTGGACATCAGAGAACTGCAATTACTAACCATTATTTTGAGCAGCACTAATTTGCTGAAGTTGCCTCTGGGATATCGCCATGGCTCTTACAAATGAAGAATATCATGCTCTCATTCTGAACTGCTGGTTTGCTTGAAGATTGCTACACACACACACCCCTCCATCCCCCATGTTTAAAAGGGTCTCCCACAGCCTTAAGCTTTACTTGTGTTAGAAAGCTGCTTGATCTCAAAGGAAAATTTTTGGACCTATTTGTTTTCATTAGAATGCTTGCTGTGCTGCTCTGTAGGATTGTAAAGACAATCAGAAGAGCACCATAGGATACTGCCCTTGTTAGATGGGTTTAGTAATAATAATAGCATGTTTTCACACATTGCTGTGACTGGAGGTATATGACCAAGGTATGGATCCTGACAATATCAGGGAGAAAAACCGACACAAAGAAAAAGAAACCAAGCTTCTTCATAGCACAGGGAGGGAAGGAAGGAGTTAGCAGCTGCTCAACAGGCCTGAAACCATCTTACATCTAGCAAAATTATGTGTCAGTTACAAGTAACATCAGTATGTTTTCTGGGGGGAAACAGTCAGGCACATGTTTATTGGGGAAAATCAAAGCAGACGGCAATAAGGATAGATCTGGTGAGGAAGGCCCAGGGGTCTGAATGCTGGCTTTTTATTAATCTATGATCTCAGGCATGTTAACATTTCAGGGTTTTCTAATACTGTGTCCTATTGCTTTACATCTTTTTCTTACATTCTGCACATGAGAGATGTAGGAAAAAGTCCCTTGTTTAGCCATTGTTTAGGCATATGTGGATTTTAATAAAGTTTTTATCTTTAGACACTTGCTTTTCTGTTTTCTTCCTCACCTTGTTAGCTGGAAGGCTGGCAATTTGGCAGTTTGAGACATGGGAACTGCATGACAGATTGAATGCCCATCTCTGTCCCAGCTCTTGGGGACATGAAAGGAGCCTCATTTGGGCGTTCCCTGAGCGGAGTTTCTTCCGCAAAAATCCTTTCAACCCAGAATAATTTCTGACTAATAATGATGATGATAGTTATTGTCATCATCATCATCATCATCGTTGTTGTTGTTTGTTGTTGTTCTTGCTCTGCTATTAGATCACCAGTTTAGGAAGATATGCACAATCATCTCTGCACACTGAATGAACATACAGAGGATAAGCGGTATGACTACATAGGCTGGGTGCATTGATGAACTTCCAGCGTACCATTCCCAAGATACCCAATGCCTATTTATTTGATGTTTATGGAAAAGGCTTTCCATATACACAAGTAGACAATTCTTACACATAAAGTGGCCACATGAAAAAAAAGAGGAAAGGGCCCTTGGACCTTTCACAGTCGTATAAAAAGGTGAATTCCAGCAGATTTTGCTTGTAAACAAATCAAATCTGCAAAAATGATCTCTTCATAAAACTATTACAGAAGACCTGTCCTCTTCATGTAGCTACCCTAGAAGAGGCACCATGCAACAGAGAAAAGAATGTGAGGGCATGTTCCTCCAGTCTTTAACATCATAACCCAACTGCTGCCTCCTTCTCCTTCAGGTGCCATATCCATTTCTTAACTTCTTGGAACAGTTCTTCTGAGGACATGCCACACCGGTTCTTCAAACACAAAGTTTATCTACATCCAGGGCCTCTCTTCCCAGGGATCTTCCCAACTGCTTTTGTTAACAAAATACAGTACCACCTGCAGACATGTCCCATCTTTACAAGAGCATATCACAATTAATTGTTGGTGTGGGGCATTTGTCAGCCATTCCAGCTTGAAAAAGTAGTAAACCCCCAGCACCAGAGGGGCGGAGGAGCCACTTTGAGAGCAAAAAGGACTGCACCAATTGAAATTAAACTTGTGTTCATGTTGTCAGTAAAAACATCCTTAGCTTCCAATAAAGTGAATCTTCCATCACTGGCAAGGAACAAAGGAAGATCTTAGCTCTTAATGTACTAAGACATGAGTAAAGATGGAAAATTTAGCTTGGGAAAAAAATCAATGATTCTTCTATTCATAGAGTAACATTTCCTAGATTTTTCAAAACCACAGGGATGAAAGAAAAGGAAAGAACAAGTGTTTAGGGAACAAAGGTGTGTAAAAGTTTGGGTGGGTAATTAATTTGGGGAAGTACATGAAAGGAGAATATATATTCTGAACTTGTGGAGTCTGTTCTGAAAATAGCTTTGAAATTTTTTTTAAAAAAAATCACTTTATTTCCAGAAGGTTTCTAGATTGATTTTGTATTTAGGACATTAAACACAACAGAATCCAACAAATTTCTGCTCTTCTGAAGGATTATGATATTTCAAAGTACACAATGTTTGCATAGAACATATGAATTAATTAAAGCCAATCAAAACAGGCTTCCATATCACCCTCACTTAGAAAGAAGCCTCATATACAAATTTAGACATCTTTCTGTTTCATTGAAAAATCTATGATCTCATCAAAGAATCATGTGGGAACCTAAGGATTAAAAGATTATATGTCACATAAACCTTTATGGATTGCAGCCCACATCTTCAGATGCAAATAGGCTGTATTCCACAGAAGCATATGCCCAACAGTACCTGTTAATCTTTAAGTTTCCACAAGACTCTTTCCTGTTTTTCCCCTGCAGTAACTTAATACAGCTACCGTATTTATTCGTGTATAACGCGCAAAATTTTATACCAAAAAAAGAAATCAAAGTTTGGGTGCGCGTTATAAACGAGGACTGGTGTCCCACCCCCGTCGCGAGCCTCTTTTACTTCCTTTTTAGAATTGGGTCGGCTGTCTATTGAAGGGGAGGCGGGGGTGTGGCTTTGAAGAAATTGACGGGATCTGATTGGGTGGCGCGGGAGACGAGGCGTGGCCCAGAGGTAGCTCGCAGTTCGAGTGAGGCTCCTGGGGGTCGGAAGTGCTCGTTTCGGATTGCATTTTCTTTATCCTGCAACAGGTGGGTCTGATTATCCCCCCCTCCCTCAATGTTTTAAGGCGTGCTCTTATGAACAAGCTTTTTCACCGATATAACTGGTACCCGTTAGATGGCATCTCAGGGTATCAAGCGTGGTGTGAAACAAAATTTTATACTGAGGTTTCATGGAAAATTAGGGGTGCGCGTTATACACGAGTGCGCGTTATACACGAATAAATACATTTCCCAGTATACTATCTTGATTGCCTCTTATTTCCAATTAGTAGGGTTAAGTCTCACAGCATCAGTTGAAGTTTCACTGTTATGTTTGCCTGGGTCTTTTAGTCAAGGAGACGAATCTCCGGGCAAGCAGAGCTAGCTGGTAATAGAAAAAAGTTTTGTTTTTGCATGTGAAATCTCTTTACAGCCTGTACATCCATCTCCATCCATCTCCAGCTAGTACAAGGGTTTCTGTGATGCATTGCAAATTTTTTTACTACCTACTCTGTGGGCTGGCCAAATCTGTGGATGGGGGTAAACAAACTGTGTTATGGGCTATGGAGGTGGGCGTGGCCTACCAAGTGGGCATGGCCTGGGGGAATTTCCGCTACCAGTTCTGCAGAACCTGACAGAACCTGCTGCAGTGCATCACTGAAGGGTTTACTGGTTCAATGTAAATATGGGCTCTAGCAGGAATGACAGCATCTTCTGACAGCTTATCTGGCTGCCAAATCCTCTGGGTTGCCATATTACAGTATTTGGTTAGTCAGGTTTTCCTTGATCCACTTCCCCACTCTTGTGTCTATTTTTACAACAACCTGGCTCTGAAACAATTCTGGTCCTTCACCCTTTTCTTTCCCATTTTTGTACAAAGGCCTGACCCCATGTTTAGATTATGATTGAAAGCCCAGGGAATGGAATCCTGCTAACTAGGTAACTGTAAAATTACTTAAGAAGTGTAAGGCAGTTTAATTAATGCAACCAGTATTCATGTCATCTATTTTTCCTTCGTAACTCATTGTTATTCTTCATCTCTCTCTGTTCCTAGAATGGAATGAGGCCCTTGCTGTGATCTCTGATTTGTAAAAATTATATTTTCAGGCAAAACAGTATCATTGCAATGAAACTTTTGCTGTTTTCATTAAGTTATAATGGATCTGTTTTGAGCGAAAATGTATATCATTTTTAGAATTAGCAATTTGAAACCTGAAGTGAACCCTGGTTGCTTTTTCTTGTAAGGCCAGAGGTGGTCTATAAAAAGCATTTCAGTCTCAATTTGAATTTCATAGCAGCTTTGAAATTTAAAAGTACCAGAGTGACAATTAGCTCTTTACTCCCCCCCCCCCCCAACGATAATTCAAAAGGTTTTGCTTTGTGAATGCACTCTTATCTACACAAAAGTGTTTTGCTTTTTATATCGGCTTGGAGAGTGCAGATAAACCTTAATGAAGACTAAAATGCAGTAAAAGGACTGGCAAAAAAATAAAAAATAAAATAGCCCCTGAACAAAATTTAAGCCACTATATCCAATGATAACAAATTCAACAGTACCATTTTATATCTCTCCTTCTGTCACTATTCCTTTTATAATAGCAATGCTAGGTAATGGCTTAGTGGTATACTTGTACTTTAGGGTTATTAGCAATAAACAGGATTTAAAAAAAGAAAGAATGAAAAGAGAAAGAGATGCCATATATAAGGACAAAATCTGTCCCAACCAATGCTTTTTCTAAGTAGTTGAAATGCTAGAAACAATCTTTTGTGGCATGTTCTGAGCTGTTTTCACATGTTCACACAGAATGGGGAGTGGAAATGTAATGAATCCTAAAATCTATGTATTCAGCTAAAGTTGTGATTAGAATTCTTGTACATACAAGTTATACATGTGTAAAAAAATTCATAGCACAATCAGAAGCCTGGAAAAAGTCAACATCTCTGGTCACAGGTACGTTTGTGTAGACATAGGTTCTTTTCAGACTCAAAACACGGAGAGGTCAGGGTGAGGACAGTGAACATAATCCTGTTCCTACCTTTGTGACCTTACATGTTCTACTTAAGAGATAGACACGTGATTTGGGGAAGAATGAAAGGTTCTTTATACTGTTGGAGTGCTGTTTCAGAACTGTGGACAATATACAGTTTGGAAAAATTATTTTTTCAGACATGAGCTCACAGAATTCCCTAGCTAACATTCAACAAACCACAATTAAATAAGTAACTCCCCCAAGTTTTCCTACAGTGAATGACAATAACTCCCCAAAGTTTCAGGGGCTGGGGATGTTCTGCATACAAAGCATGTGCTCTAACACTGAACTACAGACCTTCAGATCTTGAAGTACTGAAGGCTGCATGCATTCCATTTGAGTTCAGGTGTGATGTGTTTAAAAGGAGAAAGAGCTGCTTCCAACCCCTTTCATGCAGCAACAAAGGAAAAATAGAAAAGGGAATGTATGAGCCCAGCCCCTCAACCACATATAATATATCTGATCCATTACATCTGAACTGAGATAATAAAATCAAGAACTGGTTGGTAAAATCCAATACATACTTTTGACATAGTCTTCACTTAGTATGATTTAAAACAGCAACAGAAAATTCTGTTTTGGAAAATAATCGGCAATAAAATAATTAATCATATGATTGTTTATTCAAAATAAACACAAACTTCTTGTCATGGTTATTACATATTGTGAAACTATTTGTTGACAAACTTTAACTGAAGGATGGTGATACCTGTGAAAAAAGGATATACTAAAGGATAGACTAAATATACTACTTAACCCTCTACCTAAAAATTATACATAAATGACCCATGTTGATAGAATATATACTGTATTTGCTGGTGCATAAGATCAACTTTTTACCCCTTAAAATACACTGGAAAAACTGAGTGCATCTTGTATTGTATTTAGTGGCCTCTGGTGGGCTATTTTGGTAATAATGGGGTGCATCTTATACTCCAATGTCTTATACCCCGGCAAATATGGTATATACCAAGATGTGTTCCTGAGCTTTCTGCTACTCCTTGTTTTAACTTAAATGGCACTTGTTTTTGCTTTGTTTGTTCACTGCACACTTCTAAAATCATTTTTTTAAAAAAAAACTACAGATACATTCCAGCTCCAGCTGTGCATACTATATAAACAAAGGGCAATGGCAGAGCAGGTAGGAGCCGTGAGGTAGAAAACCACCCAAAAATATGAATGACACTGAGCACGAACAGATATATAAAGTGTATTCAACAGTCTAAATGTTCTCAACAAAAATGTTCTTAACAAAAATCGGTAACTTCACCACAAATTGAGTCTTGGAACCACAAAATAAGTCTTGAAACAGTACCATTTGCCAAAGCACTAGTACAGTCTTAATAATCTATAGTCCATACAAAACTATGAGAACATTCTAGACAGAAAAAGGAGTAGAAAATTCTATATTTTAGATATCCATCCAGTATAGGATATTTCAACAACGATCTTCGTCAGAAGAATACTCCTTATCTACAACTACAAAAAAACTAAGAGCGTTCATAAGCCTCTGGTTGTTCATTCGTATCGGGCATGGCCAAGGGAAAAGCCCTGTGTTGCACCCGAATTAGGACTACTTTATTTCAAAACTTAGATGGGCAGAGCAAGCCAGAATTTCTGCTACCGGTTCTGATGAACTGGTGCGAACCTGCTGATGCCCACCACCGGGTTCAGTTCTCATCTCTGTTTATAGCCGAAGAACCAGCGCTGTCTGCATCTGCAGATGTTTCTATGGACATGTGGCAAGCACGGAACACTGTTTACCTTTCCACCGAAGTTATACCTATTTATCTACTTGCAATTTCTTGCTTTCCAGCTGCTAGGTTGGCAGGACCTTGGACAGAGACGGGAGCTCACTCTGTCTTGCATTACTTGGGTCTTGAACTGCTGACCCACTGACATTCCAGTTCTCAAGTTCAACGTCTTAACCACTAAGCCACCTCAGTCCCTTTACCAGCATGCAGTCTGAACTGAAGTGAAGTCCAGAAAGACTTCTAAGGCTTGTACTTAAGAATGCCTATAGGCTCGATTGCGTCAACGTTCTCTCTCAGACTGTAGTTCTTTACAAGATCAATGCCCAGTACGTTGTGCCCTGAGTCAATTAATCTGGTGATTAAACTGATTAAACTCTGTGGTCCTTAGTTTTGCCTCCTCTGTTTTGAACTCAATTGATCTAGTGCTGTGCTGTACCTCAAGGAGCCAGGAAAAAGTGGGTTATGTAAAGCCAATTGTACATTTCTCTTACCAAGTGCTTATATACAGTCCACCACTTTTATCCTATACATCCTCAGGGTCAATATGATCATAGAGAAAGCCAGACTAGGAACAACCAAAAACGTGATTACTCTTCTAGTTTTCTCTAAACGCTCTAGGTAGCCGTCACTTTATCCTATGTACACCACGTTCTATAACTGCCCAACCTAATAAAGACTTCTGTCACTGCAATAGCTTTTCATCTTCGGGGCTCCTTTCTCCTCTCCTGATAATGCTGCCAACTTCACTCTCTGTAAATGAGCTCACACAAACACTTAATTTTCAGCTTGCAAAAACAAATAGGCTACCACTCAGCACTGGAGCCTGAGGGGTTAGCCTTCTGTTTTCAAAGCTAGAGCACAGCATTTGAAATGGATTAAAACTAACCCAGGAAGTTTTGTTCAAGGGGGGGGGGGGTTGGGGGGAGAAGGGAGAAAGATCTCATATACAATAGTTGAGCTTGCTCACTTACAATGCAAATTGGTTTCTGCGCATTCAAACTTGCTCACCTCAATCAACACAGCATGCCAACATTCAGATCAGTTTGCCAACATCCGGATGTACATTTGAACTGAGCAATTTATAGGCAGGACAGATGGCTATGCCATTACAATGAAGTCAGTTTGAAAATAAGTGAATCGCCACAACAACTTCTCCATCCAAACAGTAACTAAATTTAATTTTCTTTCAAGCAGTGGCATATGTTTGCATCTGCTTATAAAATGACTTGGGCCAAATCTGAGCTGGTAGGATCTAGTAGGGGACACCACAAAATTTTATTAGTATGTTTTGTTTATTATATTTTAAATTACCCAGTAAATGAATTTCTCTGTACAAAATATAGATACATTTTGTTGTTCAATTACCAAATCTGTAACAAGTAAGAAGCCTTTGATTTTAAAAGATTACTTATTTTACTGGCCTATTGCTTCCAAAGGTATCTCTTAATGTATTTACCCATTTAGTTTTTTTCTTAAAGAAAAAAAATATTACATTATATAACAGTAGTGGTGAGCCTATGGCATGCTTGCCAGAGGGGGCACTCAGAGCTCTCTGTGGGCACACACGTCATTGCCCAGCACAGAATTTGCCCTGCCCATATGCCCAATGGGAACACTTCCGTCCTCCTCCCAGTAGAGTTCACCCCGCTCCTCCGCCCAGCAGCCCAATGAGAGTGCTTCCTCCCTCCCCAAGCACAGAGTTTGCCCCACCTCTCTGTGGTACGGACAGCAACCTATTGAGTTTGGAAACTCAGTCTCTAAAAGGTTCGCCATCACTGATATATACTATCCATTCATTTACTGACTTGATCATGTTGATTCATGTGGCTCTTCCACTTTGATATTAATACCCAAAACCTATGCTGCTTCTAAAACATTTTGTATAGTAGTATTCATACTATGTAGCCCGATTCCATATACATTTTCTGGGAGCTGTATTAGTCTCTGCATAAGTAAAGAGAAAAAAGGCAAAATATTGAACCATATTATACACTAAAAGATTTCAATATGAGCTTTCATTGATCAAATTCCATTTCTTCAGAACAGCTAATGCAAATAAATGAGAGTAAATATAGGGGGCACATACTGTACAGTATTTGTATTTCCTATGCCAGAAGGATTTTGACTCATGAAAGCTCACAGTGAAATAAATTCATCAGTGTTTAAGGTGTTACATTATGTCCATTTTTCCTTTTATTTACCACTTCCCACTTAGTTTGGCCAACAATCATATGCATGTACAGACCTGCACATTTTCAAACAGGGTTCCTTTAACAAATGCAATCCTGCAAACAGCAGAATTCAGAAAGCACATTAATACCCTGCTATCATATACATATATTTGCCCAAAAAATAATGCTCATAGATAGTGAAATCTGTGATTTGAAATATTCATTTGTAAAGCTCTCTGAAAACTTTCCAGAACAGCAGCTTCTACATCAGAAGCCTATATTGGCCATAGTCCCACTTGAAGGAGTTGTGCAATAAGGATGAGCTGGAATGGTGTGAGCCAACAGATGGTGATGAGTGGACTGGCCATGCAGACTGTAGACCCTTGCGAATACAGGAGGCTGAATCCCGAAACAGATAAAAGTTTGCTTCAGAGTCAGAATGGGGGTCTAGACTCCATCTCAGCCCATAAGAAGAGAGTTAGACTAAAGGCATGAGTTTGGCTTGAGGAACTTGGATGAAGTGCTAGGCTGGAAAGGGAAACTCCACATGAATAAAGTCTTTCTCAAGAGATCTCTGGGGAAAACTCTCCCCCCCCCCCCCCCAGGGAGAATTGCTATCCAATCACCTGTAGCTGAACTCTGGGAGGAATCCCAGGAGTCAGCACTATAAACCTCAGTGCAGGGATTGTAAGGCACTTGTAAAAGCTTCCCTGGTAGCTTATAGGGACAGGGCATAGCTAGACCACCTGGATTACTAGCCAGAATATGTGCAGTGATCATTGGCTTTGCACTGTAACCAGTCACAAAATGATAGACTGAGATGGAGAAAGCAGTCTACATTCCAATTTCTCTAAAACTTAATTCTTGGTCTAAGTGGTTTATCTCAGAGATTCTCAACTTTGGGCCTACAGATCTTCTTGGATTTCAATTACCAGAGACCCAAGTCAGCACACCTACTGATCAGGGCTTCTGGGAATTGAATTCCAAGAACATATGGGGGCCCAAGTTTGAGATATACGCAACTGATATACTGAGTGTCCTTCCTCCCCCAAATCACTGTTATCTTGGAACCAGTATAAAGCCTATCATTCTTATGTGCAACTAGCTGATTGCCCGGCCTTCACCGGGGTGTGTTTGTTGTATGTGTAGGTTTTCCGGCCCCTGATTCACCCCAACACACACAGAGAGACACACACTCCCTGTCTCTCTCTGTCTCTCACACAGCAGTGATGTACATTGAAAGTGTCTTATTCCCGGGCTATAGAGGCTTACATGGAATGGGTTGTTCCATCCACATCTGTTTTATAGATGTAGGTTTTCTCAGGAATTCCAGGACCTTTCCCTATCAGTCATTCACTCTTAATTAATCACAGTCCAACATGCAAATCAGCTCTCTCCAACATTCTATTTCCAGGCCTTGTTGTTAAACTGCCATTTTTTCTCCCAAGGCACATTGGGAGTTGTAGTTCCCGTCCCTTTCCCATTGTGTGGGGCGCAGGGCACACCTCGGGGCCCGGGGCCCACATCTTGACTATCTCTCCCATGCCAGGTAAGTGTGTGCACAGTTTGGACGGGGACAGTTAAGGGGTGTGGAAGCCTTTCCGGGACCCACCCAGGGACATTTTACTTTTATAGGTATAGATAAACCAGAGGTGGCCAACCTTGGTGCCCCAGGTGTTCTTGGACTTCAATTGCTATAGGCCCTGATGTGTGTGCTTACTTGGGTTTCTGGTACTTGGGGCATCAAGGTTGGGCACCCCTGCAATAAACAGGATTGTGTCCCTGCATCTCTACCACAAATATTTCATCTTACAAAATCCTATGTTCTTGTTCTGACTTCTCTGCTGAATATGGCTGTCTTTACTATGCCTCTTGGAATCTTCCTGCCAGTTTGGTGTTTACACTGGAACTGGTTAGACCAGGAGTTCTCAACCTTTTTAAGCCGGGTCACGCTCCCTCAGACAGCTTTGGGAGCTGGATGGCTATTTTGCCCTTCCTCCACCACATGTCTCTTCCTTGTGTTGTGGAGGTGGTGGAGGGCCGCATGAAATGGTGCAATGGGCCACATCCGGCCCTCAGACCACAGGTTGAGAATCCCTAGGTTAGACCCTGTCTTGTTCCTGAACTATTTATTTATTTATTTATTTGATTTTTACCCCGCTCTACTCAATCCAAAGGCCAACTCAGAGCGGCTACAACAATTTAATATACACACTATCACAATCAATAAATACAATACAAATACAAAGCATAAGAGCAAAAATGCACAGTCTCCTGAACAAGATTGGGCTCTTCATTATATGCCAATCTCTGGTACAGTCTGTTTGTTTTGAAGCCATCGTGTGCCAAGATTTTAAATCAACCACTATTAAACCACCCGAATTATACTGTACTTGATCCAATGTTAAAATAGATGTAATTTTAAATGTGATTATCCTAAGCCTTGCTGGCCACCTCCTAACTTAGAAAAAAGTGTCAGAGAGGGTAAACTCCTTCTGTTTTTATCCTCAATTGCTACTATTCTCAAAAGTCTTCCATATTTTCAGCTGTTATTCCATTCGTTGCAAAGAGCTCACTTAATAATGTTCACTCTAACAACCTCATTTATTTTCCAGAAAATTAACTCAGTTTCAGCCCTGATTAATGATTTCATCTAAATGAATCAAATTAAAAAATGAAAATTATATTTCAAAAGCCAAAAGAAAAAAAATGACCATTTCTAGTTAACAAATGATCCTTTCAAATATTAAAAGATGACCAAGAAGAGTATGTGACAGTAATGAAATCTAGCTGGGGCCTGCTGCTTATCTAGGGTTCAAGAAGGAAAGGGAGGGGGGGGGGGGGGAAGCTGTATGAATTGTTAACACAGAAGTCTCTTGGGATCCCAAAATGACTTCCACTAAGTCTTTGCCTGTAATCAAAATAATATAAGAAATTCAGACTTAATTAAATAGGTAATGCTGAAGAATTGTACTACTGCTAAAGAAGAATTAGAAAAGTACACTCAGTATAAGTAATAAGAACATAAGAACAGCCTTGCTGAAACAGACCATAGCCCATCCAGTCCAGCATTCTGTCTCACACAGTGGCTCACCATTTGCTTCAGGGTATTCCCAAGCAGATGCCTTCACCTGTTTAGGATTCCTTGGAAATGGCATTAAGAGATATCCTGCCTATCTCTCCAACCCGGAAGTTGTCCTTAGGTATCCATAATTATAGCCATTGATACCCTTGTCCTCCATGAACTTGTCTAATCCTTTCTTAAAGCTGTCAAGACTGACAGCTGTCACCACTTCTTCTGACAGGGAGTTCCATAGACCAGTGATCCTCTGGGTGAAAAAATACTTTCTCTTATTTGTTTGAGAACTAGTACCAAAAGGTTTCATGGAGTGCCCCCTAGTTCTTGTGTTGAGAGAAAGGGAAAAGTTTTTCCTTATCTACTTTGTCCACACCATGCATGATTTTATAAACTTCAATCAGGTCACCTTTTAGACACCGTCGTTCAAGAGTGAAGAGGCCCAACCGTTGCAGCCTCAGATGGTAAGGAAGGTGTTCCTGTCCCCTAATCATTCTGGTTTCCCTCCTCTGCACTTTTTCCAGCTCCATAATATCCTTCTGGAGGTATGGCGACCAGAAATGAACACAGTATTCCAGATGGGGCCTCACCATAGATTTATAAAGAGGCAAAATGACACTTGCTGACTTATTTTCTATATCCTTCCTAATGATCCCTAGCATTGAGTTTGCTGTTTTCACTGCTGAGGCACACTGGGTTGACACCTTCATTGAGCTGCCCACCAGGATACCAAGGTCCCTTTCCTGGTTTGTCACAGAGAGTTCAGACCCCATCAGTTTATAAATGTAATTGGAGTTTTTTGCCCCAACGTGCACCACTCTGCACTTACTAATGTTGAAGCTCATTTGCCACTGTTTTGCCCACTCCCCCAGTGTCAAGAGATCCCTCTGGAGCTCCTTACAATCTCTCACAGTTTTTACTACCCTGTATAATTCAGTGTCGTCAGCAAATTTGGTTAGCTTTTTTTGTGAGCCGCCCTGAGTTGGCATATGCTGAGTGGGCGGCATACAAATCAATCAATCAAATAAATAAATAAATAGCTTGCTATTTACTCCTACTTCTAGATCATTTATGAAGAGGTTGAAAAGCAGAGGGCCCAGTACTGAACCTTGGGGGACCCCACTCTTTACTTCCCTCCACTTGGATAAGTGTCCATTTAGTGCTACCCTCTGTTTCCGGTCCCTTTGCCAGTTGCTGATCCAGGACAAGACCTGTCCCTTTATTCCATGACTGGTAAGTTTATTCAAGAGCCTTTGGTGTGGGACCTTGTCAAAAGCCTTCTGAAAGTCCAGATAAACAATGTCAACTGGATCCCCCTTATCCACATGCTTGTTGACACTCTCAAAAAAGTCCAACAAATTAGTGAGCCATGATTTGCCCTTGCAAAAGCCATGTTGGCTCTCCTTTAGCAGCGCCTTCTCTTCTATGTGCCTATTAATTCTATCTTTTGGGATGGTTTCCATCACTTTACCTGAGACACATGTCAAACTGACCAGTCGGTAATTTCCTGGATCATCCCTGGATCCTTTTTTGAAAATTGGTGTTACATTCACTACCTTCCAGTCATCAGGCACAAAGCCTGATTTGAGGAAAGATAATATATTTTGGCTAAGGGGGTCAGCAATTTCATCTTTAACTTCCCTGAGAACTCATGGATGGATGCCATCTGGTCCTGGTGATTTGTTAGCATTTAGTTTAACAAGACATGCAAGGACCTCCTCCCTGGTTATTTCTATCTAGTTTAATTCTTCGGTTTCTCTCTTATGAAGATAGGCTCTGTTTTGGGCATGTGGTCTCTGTCTTCTTCAGTGAATACTGAAGCAAAGAATTCATTGAGTCTCTCTGCAATCTCTGTTTCCTCTTTAATAACCCCATGCCTTCCATTGTCATCTAATGGTCCAATGGCCTTCCTTGTTGGGTTCTTACTTCTAATGTACTTAAAGAAGCCTTTGTTATTTCTCTGAGTGTTTTTAGCTATATACTCCTCAAAGTCTTGCTTTGCTTTCCTGATTGTTGCCTTGCATTTGTTCTGCCAGAATTTATGTTTCTGCCTGCTGTCCTAATTCGGACAAGCCTTCCATCTTCTAAATGAGCTTTTCTTGCTTTTGATCACTTCCCGAATAGCTCCTGTAAGCCACATCGGAGTCCTCTTGGACCTGGCAGTGCCCTTTTTCCTTTTGGGTATGCATTCTAATTTGGCCTCTGTTATTGTTTTTGTAAACAGCCTCCATGCCTCTTGGAGTGTTTGGACTCTCTCAATTTACTAGTTTCCTCATCTTTGGGAAATTTCCTTTTTGAAAATTTAAGGTCTCTATCTTAGATTTTATCAGTGACTTGCGGTCTATGATCAAGTTAAACATAATTGAGTTGTGGTCACTGTTCCCTATTGGATCAGTCACATTAACATCTTGCACCAGATCCTGAGTATTACTCAGGATCAAGTCAAGGATTCTTGTACCTCAAGTTGGGTCTTCAACCATCTGTCCCAGGGAACAATCATTTAGCATATCTAGGAACTTTATCTGTTTATAGTAAGTAATCATGACAATAAGTAATCATGGCAATAAATATCATTTGGTAGTAAAAGTAATCAATATGTAAAGTGCAATCTGATGCATGCTTACTTAGAAATGAATTTCACTACTTTCAGCACAGGTACATTCTAGGTAATCTTACAAAGTTAATTTGTCATCTTTCAGTTCTGAACTGATGAACTGTTCCTTATTTTCTCTTTTGTTCCAGAGGATTATACAAGTTTTCTACTGGTAAATTCACACAAGAAGATATTTATTTGGTTAAATTTGCTAAATTTGTTGCTGCATTCTGCTTAAGCTTCTTAAACTGATTTGCTTACACTGAAAGCTAATTCTTCTGTACAATGTTTTCTCCATTGCATCTTTTCTTTCCCTATGGTGATGTACAGATATAAACACAGGGTATTGTGTCTGCAGAAGTCCCAAATCTATACAGCCACAGATAGATAAAACTTTCGGCACTGGATCATTACACAATTCAATTCTACACACATCGACATAATTCATAATGAACAAATGGGGCTCACTATCCTGACTGCAGCTGGTGATCAAGAACATCTGGAGAAATATTTACTGATCCCTGGACTAGATGATCAGTGAGTGCCCTTCAATTCTATGATTCTATGATTCAATGATTCAAAATCTGATTTTGATATGATTCTCTGATTCAAAATCACATCACTGGTACTCACTGGTCATAAAGAAGTGTCAGGCAATAAATATATTTAATATGTGGTTCCATCTACAGCTATAGCTACAACTATCTATTTTTATATAAGTTAAAATATTGAACTATCAGGTACAATATCATAAATTGTGGCAACATAGTGTTATATAGTTTTGGTTTGAAATGCAGCATGTGCAAATGGAAAGTGGTTTTCCTTAAACACAATTTTCCCAGTTTCTGCAATCCCTTCCTTTCCAAGGGTTTCCCAGACCTTTAGGACTACATTGGGGGAAGGGGGTGAGAGGAAGACAGGGTTGGGCACGTGGGAAACAATGTGGGGAAAACCCACAGTAGTACAAATAGTTTTATTACAAATGTTCAGTGGAGAAAAATAATGGAAGAACTAAGGTACGCCATACACCTGGAAAAGCAACACAGATAAACTAGATTCAATGGCATGCATGTACTGGAAATGTGCATGTTCCAATGTTGTTGTAATGTTCTCATAGTTGTGACATAATACAATGGTTGCAAAGAATATCACAAGCAGGAATTTTTGTAATACATCAATGAGTCTTTCTTTCTTTGTTCTATAAAATCTATGCATACTTCTTTAAGTTCTAATAATTATACTAAGAACTTAAAAAGCTTAACAAATCAAACATAAAATACAGTATGTGCTTCTGTATACAGGCATAGAGAGTATACAGGCATAGAGAGTATGGGAACTGATTGCAACTCCAAAAGAAGTGCATTCCACACTCCCATGTGTATTGGGAGCAATATAAGTAAAACCTCTGGACCACAGATTCACCGTGGCCCTCTGCAGGTATAGATATATTGAAAAGACATCTCTTTAGAAATCGAGATACAGTAGTTCCCCATGAAGCATGCCGCCCCTTAACTACACAGATTGATAGCTGTTTAAATTTTTGAAGGTTAAATCCAGCAATCTGATTTGAAAGCAGAGTCAAAAAACAAAAGGAACAGCCAATGCAAGTTTTCAGCATTGGAATGTCATGAGCTTAATATATATTAGACACCAGCCTACCCTGTCACATTTTGAACAGTGGTGGGCATCAGCAGGTTTGTACCAGTTTGCCAGAACCAGTAGCAGAAATTCTGGTTGGCCCCACCCATCCAAGTTTTGAAATAAAGTAGTCCTAATTCAGGTGCAACACAGGGCTTTCCCCCTGGCCATGCCCATCACACCACGCCCATAGTGTTGTGGTAAAAAAAATTTTTGGGAGCCTACCACTGATTTTGAACCATCTGAAACTTACTCTTCAAGGATAAATTGATGTGGACTACATTGCTTCAGTACTGGCTGGATTAAACTAAGGCATAAATGACTCTTGCCAAATTAAACTAACTCAAGAAAAGTTGTAGTCAGACCCCTAAACAAGATTCCACAAAAACACCAATTTACCGCTGCTATCACCTGGGAATACAGTGTTAGTGCACAGTTAAGAAGCATTCCCAGATTATCAATCTAATTTTCCAATGGAGCACAACCCATTCCAGAACGTATTCTATTTTAGTTGTTAGCCAGATGTTCTAATGAGTATCAGCATCTCTATTCTGTCATACAGCAGATGCTAAATTAAGAAAGGCCAAGAGGTTGACTTAATATTCAATGGACAGAGTATTTAATATAAGAATTACCAAAACATGAAACTCCAAGCAGATTTGAATGGCTACACTCTTATAATGCATATATACATTGCTATCTATATCCTGTGTCATGCTCAAGATCCTACAAGCTAGGCTTCAGCAGTATGTAGAGAGAGAACTTCCAGAAGTGCAGGCTGGGTTCCAAAGAGGCAGGGAAAATAGAGACCAAATTGCAAACACTAGATGGATAATGGAAAAAGCAGGTGAGTACCAGAAAAGAGTCTACTTGTGTTTCATTGATTACACCAAAGACTTTGTCTGTGTTGACCACAATAAACTGTGGCAAATACCTATTGGGAATACCAGACCACCTCTACCGTCCTCTGAGAAATTTGTATGCGAGCCAAGAAGCAACAGTTAGGATAGGATATGGAAATACTGACAGGTTTAGAATAGGAAAAGGAGTATGATAAGGCTGCATATTGTCACCTTGCTTATTTAACTTGTATGCAGAATTCATCATACGTAATGCAGGGCTGAAGCACAAGCTGGAATTAAGATTGCTGGGAGAAACATCAACAACCTGAGATATGCAGATGACACTACTTTCCGCTAATGGCGGAAAGTGAAGCAGACCTAAAGAGCCTCTTGATGAGGGTGAAAGAGAGTGAAAAAGCTGGTATGAAACTCAACATCAAAAACCCCCAAGATCATGGCAAGTGGCCTCATCACTCCCTGGCAAATAGAAGGGGAACAAATGGAAGTTGTAACAGACTTCACTTTCCTGGGATCTAAGATCACTGTAGATGGTGATTGCAGCCACAAAATAGACACTTACTTCTTGGGAGACAAGCAATGAGAAACGTAGATAGCATAATAAAGAGTAGAGACATCACCCTGCCAACAAAAGTTCACATAGTCAAAGCAATGGTATTCCCAGTAGTAATGTATGGCCATGAAAGCTGGACCATAAGGAAGGCTGAGCGCAGAAGAATATACACCATTGAACTGTGGTGCTGGAGAAGACTCTTGGACTTCAAGGAGAACAAATCAGTTGATCCTGAAGGAAATCAACCCTGACTGCTCATTAGAGGGAGAAATACTGAAGATGAAGCTCAAGTATTTTGGCCACCAAATGAGAAGAGAGGACTCACTGGAGAAGTCCCTGATGATGGGAAAGATGGAAGGCAAAAGAAGAAGGACACCAGAAGATGAGGTGGATAGATGGCATTGGAGATGCAATGGGCGTAGATTTGAGTGGGTTGAGGAGGATGGTGGAAGATAGAGGGGCCTGGCACATGATGGTCCATGGGGTCGCAAAGGATCGGACTCAACTGTGCAACTGAACAACAACAAAAAAACCAGTGTAGTGTAGAGTGATGGCCTAGAACTCACCAGGCCCAGGTTTGAATTCCACTCAACCACAGAAACTACTAAAACCACTCCTTCAATAACTCACTTACCTTCAAAGCCCTTTTAGATTGCTATAGGTCAGTTCTGACCTGACAGAACACAACAACAACAGCAGCAGCAGCAGTAATTATTTATATTTTGAACTATAGTTTTAGAGTGAAAATTGCTTACACATATTATTTTTAATTATAAATGTTCAATTTTAACTGCAGAATCACTGGATGCATGCAGCAATTACTATGTCTACATTATGCTATCTACTATATTTATTAAAGTTGCTTTTCCATATATATGTGTATCAATAGCTAACAATTGTAATTTAAGACAATTTAATGATATAGTCAGACCACATTTTTGTGAGCCACTGATACACTAATCATATTATAAATATAGAGGAAATGTATATACTGTATTGTATTTCAGCTAGTGAATCTGGTCTAAGGATTGGGTATTTTCAAGAGACCTGATAAAGAAGCTTTATGGAGGTGGGAGCACATGAATAAGTAATAAAAGAATAAACAAAAGACAGGCTCTCATCTGCACAAGTTCAAAATGTGTGAGCTGAATAAATGGGGAAAGAATCCTTAAAGGGTAGTCAAGAGCCCTGGAGTTCCTGCTATCTGTGTAATATGAAAGTTGATTTTAGTTTATTTGTTTTCCTTTCATTGTTTCCCAGATAGCAGTCCCAAGTTAAAGGAGGGGGTGGACATAAAACACATGAAAGCAAATTCACATCAGTAGTATAAAACAAATCAGAGGGTAGTAATAAATGTCAGCACTGTAGTGGCAAAGACGAGTCACAGTTTTTTCCTCATACTTAAAGTGAAATACCTAGCTGTTATCTTTGTGCCTGCACAGGCTTCCTATTGTAGATTCAATAATACAAGAGGCTTCTTATCAGCAGTCAGGGTGACTGATTGGAGCCGTGATATGTTTAGACAATGCACTGTGTTTAACTGAATTTACAGATGCCCCAACTCAGACCATAGTAGTAAACACCAGAGACTAATAGGAAATTAAACATGTACAATGGAGTAACTCCATTTGCTCTCTTACTAGGTAATGTGTTTAGTTAACTTACTTACAGTCACACTTTATCTTTTTCTCCATGGATTCATCGGGATATGTTTCAAATTGGTCAAAGATTAAATCTTCCTTTTTGTTCTTCCCACCACTATTTTATTGCAGCATTCCCTTATTATTTGCCACATTTTCTCTTGCACAGATAAGCTAAACAAGATGACCCTGGGTATATACGCTCCCAACCCAATTATCAGATAGCTAAGAACTAAAGTAAAAGGTATGGGAGACAGCATAATATTAATATTAATACAGCAAGAGTGGGACAAACACCAGCACTTATTTAAATTAAAAGCAATGGTATATTTAGCTCATTTGAAATTAAAATGGGAATGTTAATATGAATGGTGAGTAGCAAAGAAATATACAGAGCAGTATAATAAAAAGGCAAGTCCCATTCTAACTGTTAGTTATGTTAGCATTTTCATTTGTAAAATAGCTTTGAGAAAAAAACACATGCTACATTGAAGAACAGTATTATTATCTAGCAGGAAGTACAAAGAATTTAACTTTAAAATCCTTACAAAAAAGAAGTGATTTACTGTTTGATATGTTCAATAATTGATTGGTTGATCTATATATGTTTCTTGTCAGGTGTTTTTTTAAACTGAAAGTAATATAATAGCAACAATGGAGTAGTAAAGCATTTTATGTCTTTAAGAAATATGAAAGGTTTGCCTTGTTATTATATCATCAACATGGAAGTAGAAATGGAAGGATATTTTTTATCCATCACTCATGGGGAAAAGAAGAGGCTTGATTTTCATATTTTAAATTTTAAGCAAAGGTACTCCAAACAGCCCACGTTGTACAGTTCCCAAATGCTAGAAACGCATCTGTATTTTATCCAACATTTAATAGGAGACTTTAAAGATTTTAAACCACAAACTGTGGATTTATACAGGTATAGATTTTCTATAAATTGTATTACTTTTTCTTGCAAAATTAGTGTGTACTTCTTTATCTACTATATAAGTTTCTTCTTCTCTGTCTACATGAAACCTAAGGAGCAAATACCTTCCTTTCCCACAGAAGTATCATTTATACTACAATTTGATTATTCCTTGACTAAGCTGAGAAGATGGTATTGGTGTTCCCCCAAACTGTTTGAGGAGGATGTCCATCTCCATGCCACATCACCTTTATCAGTTAATACCTGGATCCAACCAGGTGCCTCAAGTCTGCTGGCTCAGATCTAGGGAGAGCTTTATGGCAAGAACAAACACTCTTGAGGGTATGCAAGAGCAAAACCAAATTAGAAGGTGGAGGAAGGTGCTCACAAGTTAAAGAATAAAATTAAAGGAGGTTATGGCTGAGGAACTCAACCTTCCCTATGTCACTTGGAGGACCCTGGACAGGCTGAGGGTTGGAATGCCTAGATGTAAGACCAATATGCTCAAGTAGGGGCTGATAGAGGACAACAACATGCCATATGAATGTGGAGAGATACAGAATCCAGCTCATTTGCTCGTCTGCCGATTGCTACCAAAGTCAAATTTAATTTTGTTCAACGACAGAGCCAGGAAGGTGGCTTCATTTTGGCAGTCCAAAGTTTGATCTGGAACCGAAAGAAAGAAAAACCTGGATCCAACAAATGGCAGAGCAAACAGGTGACTTGATGTTTAGCAGTCACAGTAAAATAATTTCTGAGTGAAGAGGGTTTCAAAGATGCTCAGTCATCATGGACAGCACATTATAATTTGAATCTCAACCACTGCAGGGGTGCGGGACCTATTATGATGGTATGAACTCAGAAATTAATGGATGCGAAAAGGATTCCCGAATGCCCTCAACTGCTAGAGCAAACATGTCTGTGAAAGACCGAGTGTCCTGGTTCAAGAAATGGCCGGTGTGTATACATGTTTTTAAATAGACTCTTCTCAACAGATTAGTACAGATCCTTTGGTTTTCTGTTAACTTTGGGCTAATGACCTGGGCATATGACTAAAGTAACACTGAAAGAAAACTGAATCTAAACTAATACAAGTAACAACTTGTCTTAGACCTTCCTTGTGACAAACAGAATTTAGCAAAAACTGAAGGACTGTAAACTAGAATAAAATGAAACTGAAAAAATTTGTCCATCACTACTGAGAATGTACACAAGTTCCTTGAAGGAATGGAACATGTTTCTTTGATCCATAACTAGAAAAGCTATCAGAAGAAAGCTGGATTACTGGTAATGCAAAATGCAAACCATGTCTTTCCTTTCTAGGTATACTATACTTGGCAGATGTATTACTGTTTCAGCAAGTCACTTTATTGAATAATAATAAAAAGAAAGCAGTAGAGGAGAATTGCTTCCTTCAAAATATCCATTCACAGCTGACTCAGCTTACAAGATCAACAAGGAAGAGAAGAAACTGCTACTGGAAAAGATGGGGTGACATACAGGTGTGACTCAAACTACTGGGAAACGTTCTGCACACTAGAGAGAGAATCAAATGAAATTGTAGCCCCTCAGAATATATTATCACAGCAGGACACCTCCAAAATTGCTCTGTGAATTGCCCAAGCAATTTACTCTTCACCTGCAATGCTTTTCTCTGCCCCTCCTCTACCCATTCCTTCTCAACTCCTTCCTATATTTTTGTTGAGTCTAATTTTTTTATTAGTACCCTAACTGAACCAGGCAATTCTAGATGTACCATGTTAGGCAGATGCTTTGTCACTTATTTTACTTATATATATATATATATATATATATATATATATATATATATATATATATATATATATATATATATATATATATATATATATATATATATATATATATATATATATATATATATATATATATATATATATATTTGGGGGGATCTCATTCTGCTGAATGTCAGCATGCCAACTGTTTCAATAGCTGTTGCTTTTGAACTGGGTAAAGGTTACTCACAAGTAAACCAGGTAAACTTTACTTAGAGCTGAAAAGCGGCTCCCATTATAATTATGGCAGGTGGACTAGATTGACTTTCTACACAAAAGAGCTGTCACAGGAAAGCAATCTCTTGCACGCACGCATGTACGCACACACATACTGCAGATGGAGAAAACTACAAAAGGAATGACGTAATAAATACAACTTTAACTTCAGTTCTCCCCTTCCCTTAAAAATAGATACAAATTTTGCTTCAAGCACATGAAAAGTTTTTTTAGGAGAATTTCAGCAGAGAAATGCAGGAGGATGGAAGGTGGATGTCTTCAAAAAAAAAATCCTCTAGAGCAGGGGTTCCCAACCTTTTCAAGCAGGGGGCCGGTCACACTCTCTCAGGTTCGAGGGCCGGATGGCCATTTTGACCTGCTTGCACGAAGGGATGGCCATTTTGTCCCAAAAGCTTCAAAGGAGTGGCCATTTTGTTTCTCAAATGCCCTTGGAGGGGTGGGGGCCACATGAAATGGCACTGTGGTCCAGATCCATTAGGTCGGGAACCCCTGCTCTAGAGAAAGGAAAGGAAGGGAGCAGGACAGAGAAAGTCAATAAACAAAAGGGCAAAAATTTGAAGCAAGCTACAGACCTTGTCATAGGAGAATAAGCATCTCCAGTGTTGGCAAAAGGTATGGTTAAGTGAGATAGAATGTATTCCAGTACAGATAACAAACTTTTCAGACTGCTGTATGTTCCCCTGCATAGACAGGTTCTAAGGCTTTTGTCTAGGAAGCCAAGGAAATGGAGTGGTGTATAGTAAGGATCAGGTCCTTCTTATGGTTAGAGGAACCACATGTCTGGCCCACTCAACCATGTGACCGGCCTATGGGCCAAAAAAATTGGGCACCCCGATCCAGAACCTAGAAATGTGTGTTCAGTAAACATTCTTGCTAGATTTATTGTGTCTAGATGCATTGTATCCTTCACCTTGTAACTGTGCATTTGGTTTCTTTTTCTTAGGTTTAGTTTTATGGAAGGCAGGAGAAAACATGATTTATTAAAACTATAGCATGAACCTCTTGGGTGTATTGTTGATGATATGGGAACAGTCAGATTCAGTTAGTCACCTGGTTTAATAAAGTGGTGTGATTGAGTGTAGCCTTGTTAAAGTGCGGCAAATGCCCTGTGAACAAATTAATACAGGGTAAATTCAATGTTTCAGTTTTGTCAAAACTAAATAATTTGATTATTCCAACTACAGTGGTACCTCGCTTAAAGAGCATAATGCATTCCACGGGATTGCTCTTTAAGTGAGTTGCTCTTTAAGTGAAACACTTGGTAAAAGCGCCACCACCGCCACTGTAAGTGACCGATTGTGACTTCTGGTGGGGACGACTGTAAACCCCGATTTAGTTGTTAAGCGAGTTTTTGGTTGTTAAGTGAAGCGACCATTCAGAGAAAATTCTGCTCTTTAAGCAAGTTAAGTCTCTAAGCGAGGCATTCTTTATGCGAGGTTTTACTGTAACCTGAGAGCCATAGTTATATTTCCAAAATATTTATTATCGTAACAGCAGAATAAATCACTGTTATCATGTTAATAATGGAAATTCAAAATCTCAGTAATACTTCATAGAGGCATAGAACAATCGAGTTGGAAGGGGCCTATAAGGCCATCAAGTCCAACTCTTGACTCAATGAAAAAAAACCAATCAAAGTATACCTGACAAATGGTTATCTAAGCTTCCAAAATTAGAGAGCTCACCACCTTCCAAGATAAAGGGTTTTGTTGTCTTACAGCAATAACAGTTGGGATATTATTATTATTATTATTATTATTATTATTATTATTATTATTATTATTATTATTATTATTATTATTATTATTATTATTATTATTATTATTATTATTATACCAAAATCTGACTTCTTGTAACTTGACCCTAATATTATGTGTCCTACAACCTGGAATGCCTAAAAACAGATCCTGCCCCTCCGCTGTAACATTTCAAGTATTTAAAGAGTTCTATCAGACTTCTTTTCTCAAGGCTAAACATTCTCAGTTCTCTTAGTCTTTCCTCATAGGGCCTGGTTTCCAGTTCCTGATCTTTCTTGCTGCCTTCCTCTGAACCTCTTTAAAGTATAGTGTCCAAAACTGGGCACTGTACTCAAGATGACACTTACCCAGTGTCAAGAAAAGGGGAATTAGTACTTCATGACTTTTCTAGACTATACAGCTAATACAGCTTAATACAGCTTGACACAGCATTGGATTTTTCTGAAGTTGTATTATACAACTTACATTATAATACATGTTGTTTTAATAGGATCCCTTATTTTATAACTGCTTTTGGTTTCTTTTCCCCAGATATACAACTTTGCACTTATCCCTGCTAAAGTTTACTGTTATTTTCAGCCCAGAGCTCAAGCCTATCAAAATGTTTCTAAATGTTTTGTCTTCCAAAATATTAGTGTCATCCAAAACTCTTTTTTGCTATCTTCCAACTTTTTTCTGGTTGGAACTTTTGAATTTCCCTTTTTAGAAACACACTCATCTTAGACGCCTTTTCTTGTTATGATTTCTTGCCATGGGAACTTATTTATTGTTCTGAACTTATTAAAATTGGCTTTTCTAACATCCAGCATACACATATGGCTATGCTCGGCTTTTGCTTCCTTTGAAATCAAGAACTAAAATATAACATGTTCATTCTCCGCCATAGTTGGCCCTTTTGCCACTTCATCTACTAAAGACCTTCCTATTGGTTAAAATCATTTTCATAGGAAGAATAATTAAAAAATAAATAGTAGCATCAGAAATCTAGTAACCAAAAATAAAATGTTTAAGGTTGTAAAACTCTAATTTGACTGATCTTAATTTCCTAAATGGAAATCAATTGGTACATTTTGCAGACAGAATTATAATAAAGTTGGGATGAAATAATATAGCTATTTCTCAGCAAGATAGGTTTCATATTAATCATTCTTTTCAACCAGTGGACAGAGCTATAAATGTTACTTCTCTTAATCAGGTCTGATTGGTATTTGCAGTATGAGACGCATGCAAATCTTTGACCAATCTTTAATTAGTATCACTGATGAAATATTTATTCTTTTAATTTGAATCTGGAAACCGAATAAAACTGTGTTTGCATCTTCCATCAACTTAAATAATATCCTGCTTTATTGCTTTTGTCTTAACTGCAGACCTTTGAAACCTTTTCCTATGAAGAAAATTCACACTTTGTGAACACACTTGATGAATTCATAGCTGCTATGGGATCCACGTGCATGTAATTGAGTTACAAGGTTTTTTAAAAAATTACAGGGAAATTCTGAGCAGTATACCATTGTCTTTACTGCCTTGAAGTCTACCTGAATGTGAACAAGAAGAAGCCTTGCACACATGAGAGAATACGTAAGTGCATGGTAAATTGCATTGGAAATTTTAAAGATTTGGCTTCTCAATGCACCACTTACTGTTCAATACAGAAAAGCCAATTTAAACAATTAGTGCATTTCCCATTATAGGCTGCTTTGGTAAAGAAATATTCTATGGATACAAGAAGGCTGCTATGACTGATTTTTCTCTTTCGGCCAATACTGCAGGCACGCTGGATCTACAATTCCAGCAGCAGACATAAGAGGTAAGTAAGAATGCACAAAGCCTCCTGTATCTGATCAACCTCAGTTTGACCTATGTTCATTCATAGTTTCATTCTATCTTGTTCTGGCATTAATGTAGAATATATATATTCAAAAAAATGTAATTTAGAAGGCATTTCAAATATACATTTTCTTAAAAAATCCAGATGTGTCTATTTTTTACTATAACATTTTAATAAAGTTACCTCCTGAACTTCCAACTAACTATATTTCCCTATGCCATGTATAGTACTGGGATACCTGCTTCAGTACTGTAAGGGAGCGAAACCCATGCGATTCTTATAATGAGATCCTCAGCATTTTTAAAAGGACATATAAAGATCAACTTCCCCTACCTTCCACCTGACAGAAAGGACTCCTGGTGGTGCAATGGTTCAACTGCTGTACTGCAGCCAAAACATTGTGATTTCGATCATGACTGGGATCAAGGTTGACTCAGCCTTCCATCCTTGTTGGTAAGTACAATTTCTATCTACATATGGTACCTGCTAACAGAAAATCTTGCCCAGTTCAGTTAGTAAAATACACACCTAAGCACCAAAACCAAGACAAAGTACAATTCTAGTTGCTTATAATGCTACTACTAACAAATAGAATTGTTCAGTCACACAGTCAATTCTGACCCTTTGCGACCCCATGGACCACCGCACGCCAGGCACCACTATCCTCCACCATCCTCCTCAGACCACCCAGCTTTGTTCCCATTGTGTCAAAAATGCCATCAAGCCATCTCATTATCTGCTGCCCACTTCTTCTTTTACCCTTGACCCTTCCCAGCATCAAGGCCTTCTCAAGTGAATCCTCTCTTCTCATTTGATGTCCAAAGTACTGTAACTTCATCTTCATTATTTGACATTCCAAGGAGCAATCAGGGTTGATTTCTTTTAAGATCGACCTATTTGTTCTCTTTGTTGTCCAGTGTACTCTCAAAATTCTCCTCCAGCACCACATTTCAAATGTGTCTATTCTTCTGCGCTCAGCTTTCCTTATGGTAGAGCAACATATATATATTATTTGTAATCAATATTTACCAATCTAGAGTATGAAGAATAAACATTTCGACACACACACACACACACATAATAATAATTATATATATATATATATATATATATATATATATATATATATATATATATATATATATATATATATATATATATATATATATATATATATATATATATATATATATATATATATATATATATATCACTAAAAACAGAATAGAATGGAGCATGGCAAGCGAAACCACCACAGAGGATTCAATGAACAGAATTAGGTCTGATATGACTGAATGCTAAAAATTACTGGGCCCTGCTTGAGTTCTTATGGCAAAAGTAAAGGCTTGCATTTCAAAAGTTTAAATGATCATCCTAGTGCAGTGATGGCCAACCTTGGCGCTCCAGGTGTTCTTGAACTTCAATTCCCAAAAGCCCTGATCAGCAGGTGTGTTGACTTGGGCTTCTGGGAATTGAAGTCCAAGAACACCTGGAGTCCTATTGTATCACTGTCGTGAATCCTCACAATTAGAGAAGATGAAAAAATGATGAAACCTTAATAACAGTTGTTCTAATCATCATTGTGCACCAATTCTGTCTAATGGTGTCTCTGTTCAGACATGGATTGCCATTCCCTCTTTCTGGGAACATCCTGGGACATTATAGCTTGCCCAACGCCACACAGGCCGGTTCTCAAGGAATGCATAGTGAGGAACCAAACTCCCCACATCTGGCTTCACAATCAGATACCTCACTCACTGAGCAACCCAGCCAGCTTGGTATTGCTCAAACTGTGCTGTATTACTGACTGCTATTGCTTGCAGAGGGGGGGAAAAGTTGGAAATCAACAAAAGGGACAAATTTTTAGGAGACAGAATGCCACGTTTCCTATGCACTCTGAGCAAAATCTGGACTCTGTCATGAGTTCTACCATTTTCCTCAGTAACAAAAGAGGTGAAGTGGTGTGGGTAATAGATTGTGTGATGATTTCATATTTCTTATTAGCATGTCATATAGGAGAGAGAGAGTCATGCCTTATATAACTTCAACATTTTTCAAAGCAGCCCTATAGTTTTAGTAGTACCCAATTCTACTCAGAGCATGGAAAAAAGAATACACTTTTGTACAGATTATTTCATCATTTGCTCTCCATCTGCTTGTTGTAATATTGCCACCATGCACACAGATTAGCAGTATCATTATAGGTAAATGTCCTTTACTCTATTCTATACCTATTCAATATGCATTTTCCCTTTGGTTTAAGCAGGAAAAGATCATGGGGTATTTTAATATCCATATTTCAACATTTCTGGACAAACAAAAAGATGTTCAAGTCAGCTTCCATGGTTGCTATGAAATTTCATCAGGGCAACAGATCATAAAGTAACTACAAATCTTTATCCCTAGATAAGATATAGGGACAGGTAAAGAAACAGATATACAGACAGACAGATGATGAGTTTGGGGTGATTTGTATTACTACTTTACCAACTTTCAAATATATAATGATTTATTACACAATGGTTCAAGCTAAGGCTGGTTACTGTGGTGTTTAATCACCATTCACGTGTTGTCATTCTCCGCACAAGTGAAGTCACCTGTCACAGAAGGCCAAAGCCATCACTTATGCCATGTACTGTATAATACATCGAGGCATGTGTCTATATGGGAAGTATTACATGATAAATTAATTAGCTTCTATCCTGTCCCAAATTGTCTCCACAGTTCCTGACCTGGATAAGTTGTTACCAACTGTGAAGGACATACAGTATCTATTGTCATTCAGTGTATCAGTTTTGCCTTTGGAAATACAGTATACATCAGAGTCTTCTCTCCAGCAAATTCTTGGGTTCATGAAAAACATATAGAGGATCAATCCAGAATTGCTAAGGCAATACAAAATAGGTAATGGCTGGAATCCTATTGTAGTGTAAGCCCAAGAGTAATTTTACATCCATTTCTCCCTGCTAAACATAGCAATGCTGCTGTGATTCTCAGGGGTGAGCACATACATGCACCAAGCTAGCATGCACTCATGCCTCTAAGAATTGCAGAGAGGAAGGGAGGGAAACTTATGCTTCGGCTTACACCAAGAACAGGATTTCAGCCAATATATTTTTTTATCAGACAAATATCTATCTTTTCTGTTTTGACTAAGAAAACTTTGAAAGTAAAGGAACATATCAATCTATGATATATAGTTTTTATTGTATTTTTATTGTCTCAGATCATATTTTTTAAGGGGGTGTTTATGGTATGTATGTGACTGTGCACCGCCCTAAGTTGCCCTAGGGCAAGTGGGTGAGATATAAATCCTACAAATAAATAATAATAATAATAATAATAAAATAAATCTATGTACATTCCATTAAAGGTAAAGGGTTCCCTTGCTCGAAAGCCAGTCGTATCCGACTCTATGGTGCAGTGCTCATCTATTTTTCAAAGCCGAAGAGCCAATGCTGTCTGCTTCTGCAGATATTTCCATGGTCATGTGGCAGGCATGACTAGATACTGGAGTGCACGGAACGCTGTTACCTTCCCACCAAAGTGGCCCCTATCTATCTACTTGCAATTTCTTGTTTTCGAACTGCTAGGTTGGCAGGATTGCAGGTCACCATTTATGAGCATTAGACTAGAAGTGTTATTTTTGTAGGGTTTGTGTCACATTTGAAGCAATCCTAATTCTTCATTAGGAAGATTGGGAGTGGGGATATAGTTCATTCTGAAGTTATTTTTCTTCCATTACTGATGAAAATGTCATGGAAACTTTTATAGCAATAGAAATTCTGTATAGTCAAGTCAATTCAGACTTAAGGCAACCCTCTACAATACTTTCTATGTAGAGAATATACAGAAGCGGTTTACCATTCCCTACTTCTGTTGGGATAATAGCATGTGTTAATGCTGCTATTACTATATGGGTAATCAATTGAAAATTCCACAATATCTTCTGGAGTGCCTTAAGATTGTGGAGCTTGCTCATGACTACACAGGCTGGATTTTCTCCCATGAGGCACAGTGAGGAATCAAGCTACAAACCTCTGGCTCTTCAGTCAGATATCTAAACCACTGAGTTATCAATCCAGAAACTAGGATAGGTAGTAAATAATGCATACAGTTTTCTGATCTAAAGACCATTTCATACATGTCATCATAGGGTCTTTAGATCAGAAAAGTAAGTAATATAATCCGTGTATTTAGTGTATGACCTAATCAATGGAGCATAAAATGGAGCAACTGCAGCCCTAAAAAGTGCAGAAAAAGCACATTTGGGACCATGTCACACAGAAGAAGAAAACTATTTCCTGCATACCATCTTCCCAAGAAAATTCTTTTCACTCCTCAGCTGCTGATGGAACTATTCACTCAGAATCCTCCCTGAGTGGATAACGGTTTTCTTTTCCTCACTCAGCCCCAACAGACTTGTCATCACACAGCTTTCAAATTACAACAACACTACAAATTAGTAATTTGCAAAGGTTATATGATTAACATTATGTCTGGCTGGACATCCCACTATGGTAGTGGAGTAGACTGTACAGTCAACAACTTAACGCCAAGTGTTGGGCGGTGGTAAATAACCTGATTCCCCAAAGGGGCCAATGGCTACGGGCAGATGAGCCCCTTTAGGTGGGGTGATCATCCCCCTCAGTGCAGGAAATGCCCCTGGAAACCATCATATTGGGCCAAACAGAAAAATGAGCAGAGGAGGAACTCTGATTCCCAATGGTCATGGAGGCAAAGGAAGCCATGCCAGATGGCCTGGCTGTGGAGACGCACCTTGATAATATCCTCAAGGCTGCAGCAGTCCATTGCAGTCCCGGTGTTAAATCCTGCATGTCTCATTTCATATGTGCCGCAGGAGATGGCTCCGTGATCATAGTGTGTGGTTCATTTCATGTCAAGCTGTAATCCACCTTAAACAAATTCACACCAATTGCATTTTTCCTGCTTCAGAAAAAAAAAATGAATTCTTAGATATGAGTTGCAGCTGACGATGACAATATGATTAACAAACTCACTCAGGTCTTGCAAACTCACAGTTGTGGTTTCTTCACTGAGCCAACCAATCTCTTATTTATTGTTACTTTTCTCCTGCTGCC
Organism: Bradypodion ventrale; assembly: GCA_035047345.1. Classification (NCBI taxonomy): domain Eukaryota; kingdom Metazoa; phylum Chordata; class Lepidosauria; order Squamata; family Chamaeleonidae; genus Bradypodion; species Bradypodion ventrale. The sequence continues at coordinate 42,851,668 of JAWDJE010000001.1, forward strand.
GTTAACTTTTCCCAGCATTAAAGATAATTGGGACATATAGTGTGAAGTTTCTGACTAGATGAGAGAATGCATTATTTAAATATTTTATATAATTATTGTAAATTGCAATTGTTAATACAGATACTTTGTAGCAAGAAATTACATTTCTGACCTCTATCCCTACTCAGTAAATTTAAAGTTTTGTTTAAAAAAATCATAACAAAGTACTTTGCAGTGCTTTGACATAGGATATCTTCATTCTTTGATTTCTACCTTTTTTTAAAAAACAGAATAGTAAACTAATAATCTGAAAGTGACAGATTTTACTTTCCTAGGATCTAAGAACACTACAGATGGCGACTGTAGCCATGAAATAAAAATATGACTGATTATGGGGAGACAAGATATAAGAAACCTGGGGAATATAGTGAAAAGAAGAGACATCATCTTGAAAACAAAAATTCGCATAGTCAAAGCAACGGTATTCCCAGTGGTAATGTATGGGTGTGAGAGCTGGACCATCAGGAAAGCTGAGCACAGAAGAATAGATGCCTTTGAAATGTGGTGTTGGAGGAAAGTTTTGAGAGTTCCCTGGACAGCGAGGAGAACAAATAGGTCAATCTTAGAAGAGATCATCCCTGACTGCTCCCTGGAAAGACAAATAATAAAGATGATGAAGCTGAAGTACTTTGGACATCAAATGAGAAGGGAGGACTCACCTGAGAAGGCCTTAATGCTGGGAAAGGTGGAGGGCAAGAGAAGAAGGGGGCATCCAAAGATGAGATGGATAGATGGTATTGTGGACGCAATGGGCACAGAGCTGGGCAGACTGAGGAGGATGGTGGAGGACAGAGGAAAATGGTCCATGGGGTCGCAAAGGGTCGGAATCGACTGTGTGACTGAACAACAACAACAACAAGCTGATAATAACATGCAATGTGGACAATTTTTTTCTCAGTCTTCAGACCTGTCAGAAAAAAACTTACATTTCATGGATCTATTAGCTGGGAAGAGGACAAAGAGGATTGTTTTGTTAATATAAAATTATATATACAGTGGTACCTTGTTTTATGAATTTAATGCGTTCCATGGGATGTTTTGTATTATGAAAAATTCATAAAGCAAAACATGAAAATTGTTCTGAAAAAATTGTAAAGTAAAATGCGGCTTCCCAAAGGAATGTGTTGAAAAACAATTAATCTGTTCTGGGGGAAATCGTAAAGCAAGGCATTATTTTCAATGGATTTTCATTCGTAAAGTGAAAATTACGTTAACCAAAGGGTTCATCAAGCGAGATACTACTGTATATATAATTTGTTACTATAATAGCAATTAACATGATAGTGTAATTTGTGTGTGTGTGTCTTTGTTTGAATGTTGTCTTGTTTGTTGTTAGCCACCCAGAGTAGAAAAACCTCCTCGATGGGCGGGGTATAAGTATAATAAATAAAAAAACTAGCTGAAAAGATATTGTATAGCATTTAGTGTTTTTGATTTCATTATCTATCTCCAAATATTCATGTTCTGCATCTGTATTAAAGGAATATTTTAATCTCCCACAACTTGTACTTTTTAAAAGAAACAAACAAAAAGAAAAACACAATGTCCCTAAGTCTTAGCACCAACTACTACCCCACAATTTGATTAAACACTATAATGTTAAACATTTCTTTTTAATTTCTATCTGGAAGCAAAGCAGTTAAAGTTTTACAAAGTGCTAAGAGGTTTCAGATATTCCTTCCCTCCCTTTAAACCTGAATAATTGATAAGTTATTAATCAATATGTTCCTTTACTTATGGCCTGCTCTTCCCCCAACTAACCTACATCACGATATCAGTTTACACAAAGAGCAACTTCCTGTTTAACTACTACACTAAAATATCACTTACAAGCCCTCTTCAGCTCATGTTGTCTATGTTGCACTAAATGCGAAAACCGTCTCCCTGATTCTGCACTCTGCTTTACAAAAACACACCGTTTGCAGATCAAAGGAAGACGATTTATGCTTTCATCCCAGCTGATGGATGATTAAATTAAAACAGATCAGCAGTACAGTGCATGGGCAGGTGGCTTTAGCCGCCACTGTCGGCCTCAGAGCGATTAAATTGCGGTAGAGATGGAGGGCCTTCCCCTCTCATTCCCGCACTTCCAGATCAAACAGTGACAAATGAGATGTTACTGCTCTTGTAAAGCAAGGCTACAATCTGTCAAAATCCAACATAATTTGTGACCCTATGTGACATCTTCCTTCTCTTTTTTTACTCTGACATTTGAATACAGTGATTGTGCTGGAGTCAAGTCCATTTAAGTGAACATAGTCCATTCTATCTAAAGGAATACAGGCCACTGGCACTAACATGGGAACTGCAGTTATATCTATCTGGTTAGTACTTCCATGACCCTACATGTTAAGTGCAATGCCATTAACAATGCATTCTAATTCCACTCCTACCACCCAAGATTTACAGTCTGATGAGATGACAGGATGAACACTTAAAACAAAACTAGCTGTTTCAAATGGGTTTATTTCTATTTCTTAAATGTCAGTATCAACAATAATGTCATGCATATAAGTCCTTTCAGTTATCGCTGGATTGGAAAACATTCCTGCATCAAAAAAGTGTTTGAAAAGAGTTTGTTCTGAAAATGGATTGAGTCAATTATAATGTCCTCATGTAATGCTTAAATGCTTCACAAACCCTATTTAATGTACCTTTCTTTTATTTTTGGTTTAATGGGTAAGCTCACTGGCATACCATGCATGAACCATAAAAGGACTGCAATGTATTAGTTCAACGACAAGCTCACAGTAGCAAAAGGCCAGCACAAAGGGAGAGAAAATGCAATATTCAGATTTCTGATCAAATATTTGTGTAAAGAACTCTGCACAGGGACAGGACTATTTGAAGAGCTAAAAGATATGAACTCTGAATTTGCAGCAACAAACCATGCATATGTGCCTGAGTTCCATATATCCCTGTAAGTATGTGATTACTGGTTCTGTCAAATGTGCAATACTAGGAATGAAGAAACAATGTAATATTAGTAGATATCCCTAGCCATCTAACTATAGGATCACCAAGGTTAACAACCTTTCTGCTAAGCCTCCAAGAATTTATAGCATTCTTTTAACCTTTTAAGGTATCTACCTCAAAGCAGTCAAAGATCTCATTGGAAAAGGTCTTTAGACTTCCTCGTGACCATTGATCTTAGGTTGGACAGCTACACACTCCGGGGTATTAAAATGGAAACGTCTTTATTTGCACAGAATAATAGCAGCATATACAATTTCTCAGATGAAAAACTCTGAGGGAGATGGCGAAAGAGACATTGCTGTGGGTTCACTTCAATAACTAAATTTCAGAGGACATGATTTATGAAATAAAAAGGGAGTGCTCTGATAAAGCCTGGACAATGTTTCCTGTGCTTGTTTTTTCTTGCTTACACTCATAACGCTGAATTATTATTATTTTTGGAATACATGTAGTAGCTGTTTTAGTCTGTGTTTCAAGCATATCAGAGAATAAACAAAACAAAACAAAAATGCTGTAGCACTCTGAAGACTAATTGTTATATTTTAATGTTAGCTTTCATCATCAGAAGTGGACTTGATCCATGAAAGCTAACATTAAAATAGTTATGGGAATGTTCAGTATTTTTGTAAATTACAGAAAGAGAGAGAGAGAGAGAACTTTGTTACAGGGTAAATGGGTTACAAGGTAACAAGGTAAAGAGTAGTCAAGCAGAATGACAGATAGGCATGCATACAGTTTCCTATGCATGCTTATCTGTCATTCTGCTTGATTATTCTTTACCTTGTAACCCATTTACCTTGTAACATCTCGACCTCTGCATCTGGTGTATATAAACCATACCTGGAAGTTTTACTCCTTTGTCTGAAGAAGTGCACTTGATCCACGAAAGCTCATCCAATCTTGCCTAATAAAGCTAGGGTCTCTGTTCAGAATTCTATCAGGCCAGATGAGGCCATGTATGCAGGTGATGTTAGCAGCAAAAAAGCATTTGAACCTAACAAGGCTACTGCAAAATCTGTGCCATTGGGGCTGTTACATCAAGAGTGCTTTAGAAGCATCACACGTTGCTAATGACCATTGGTATATTTTGTTGTACAATAAATTCATTTGCAGGAAATAAAGTGCCCCCAAATATTGCACTTAAATTGATAAAACCTGGCAGATATTTAGTAAGAAAAAACATTGCCACTCTCTCATTCAAGCAATGCCTGCAGTTGCCAAACAGAATTAAAAAGATCCTATTTGTATTATGAAGTGTTTGCTAGCAATTCCCTTTGAGAATTAGTTTGCACATTCTTTCCTGTTAATCTTTACTTCTTGTATTGGGAATGAACTCTTACCAGTAAAACCTGGTGTACACAAGCGATTGCAGCAGACCTTAACCATTCTAAGTTAATATGTTAACCTATAAATATTCATGACTGCAGCTGGTAGGGGCAAGAAGTTTTTTTAAAAAATAAATCAAGCTCATTTGGAAAACAAACCAAAAAGACACTTTGCAGACGAGTTTTCTTTTTCTATCCCTTTTATGCTTGCAAGATTAGGAGGGCAAACTGGTTAGCCATCAGGTATACCATAGCAAGCACTAAAGGCATGATAAATATTAACAGTAGTGTTTTGCTGCTTCTGATGACCTATAAAAATGTACTGGGAGTCTTTTGTTGGTTTTGCAGCAGGACATCCTATTGTAATGACAAACAACCATCGCTCAGGGTTGCCAACTGGCCCGTGTTGGGAACAGATTACTAGGTTTTATGAGTTCTGTCTGGCTCCTGTTTTTGTAAAGGCTTTTCTGGTTTTATAGGATGCCACAAACCACAGAGCTGATCTCAGTGCTCCGCTTTCTCATTCCTCCCGCTCCCCTCCCTCCTTCTGATGTAGATTCTCTACTAGTCACAAGGGACATCAGGCAGGCTTTCACCTTTGGCTGTGAGCATGATAGCGGGGAGAGCAAGGTGGCAAAAATATTATTAACTTAAAAATCTCTCCACTTTCTCCAAGATGAGAATAAATTGTCCCCCAAAGACATGCCAAACTAAAAATAAACTGTTTCTGCTCTCTCCAACCCACCCCTGAACACTTTTCCCACATAAGGGGAAGATATTTTTATTTTCAATTTTTTTAAGGGAAGAAAAAGATTATCAACTACACAGATGAAATAAAACTGTTTTATTTTTCCCAACACCAAATAAATCTGTCTGATTATTTCTTCCCTTTTTCATTAGGATAATCTAACATCTTCTAATTATACTTCCTGGCTGAACATTGCATATGTTGCTTGTTTTCAGGGATTAATGTTGTTTGTATATGTTATGCTTCTATTTTACAATAAACCACTTCAAGCTCAGGAGAGATGAAAGATAATATTTACAGAAACATCACAACATGTACACACACAATTTGTATCATATAGGTCCTAGAATAAGATCATTAGTGAGACTTGAATGTTCCTTTCATTTATCTTTCTCATGTGTAAAGATGCTATTAAAAGCAACAATACAGTGAGAACATAGTGGGTCTGGTTTATAAATATCACCATTTATAATGCATAGTCAAAATGCCTTATGATTTGTAACACTAAGCCCATGCAGTCACATTGTGTGTGTGTGCATGCGTGTGTGTGTGTAAGTAATACCTAATGTGTACAAAAATAGTAACAACACTCACATCATAGGCAAAGCTGGCTTCTATCACACAGATCCAAGCCAGTTAACATTAAGTGCCAGCCAATTTGCACTTGCCTATATTTAAGAAGGAAAGTGGTTGAGGTGATGATGGTGGTGGTACAAAGGGTATGAAATAACACTGTATCACATAACAGAGCTGAAACAAATCCAGCTTAGATTTAATGTTCAGAGGTGAATACATACTGTATTACTCATGTCCAGCAACACATTTTCCTTACAGGAATCCTAAGCTTCTAGGCTGAGACCCAACCAACACTTGTTGTTAAAGATAATTAATGCCACCACTGAGTTTAAACAACCTTCATATATGGACAAAATTAGAATGTAAAGTGTTTGTCGGTCATGGATTGGAGAGATTGTTTTTAGCAACGGTTTTAAGAGCACTTGACTCGTGCAAGTCATGTGTCTTAAATGAATTGTTAACACACAGCGTACAAACAGCACGAGGGAAAATGCCTGAAGACTATGGAAGAAATCCTATCATATGGACAGCAGCCTTAACTGCTTACTCACATGCCATTCCAGGCACATTTCAAGAACACAACCGTATATTAGCATCACATGCATCTTCCTGGAAAGATGAATTTGGAACATTGCAAGGTAGAATAATAGCAAAAAGCCTAGCAATATTTAATGGAAGAATCTAAGTTTTAAAAGAACTAGGCCTGGAATGCTACACACTGCTTTAGTATGATCATCTCAGCTTCGTCAGTTTTTATTCATTAGGCAACAGTTCAAATCAGTCTTTTTAGAAGTGAATTTTCAGATGAACGGCTGGAAATATGATATACATGAATAAATGGTGGATAGATTGAAACCTAACACTTCCAGTGAGAAAGGCCTGGTCATGAGACAAGTCAAGATATGCATACATGCTTCACACACGCTCAAATGCACATACATCTTCTTAGAACAACCATTTACAAATCATCCAAAATATAAAAAGGCACAAAAGAAGATACAAATTTCAGTCTCACAAACCAATTGTCTGTGTATAAACAGATTTGAAAACAGCCAAACCCCTCTTTGCATAGTTATAAGAATGTAATGTTAAAGGCATAACTTTTGAAGGAAACTGTCTGAATTTAAGAAATCATAGAGGATGATAAAAATAACATTTAATATCAAGGTAATAAGGGTTATTCAATGATATTGGGGGAGTTTTTATAAAGTTTGTATTACTAAAAGGGAAATCTTAATTAATTTTGCAAGAAACAATGCAATTTCAGAAGGGGAATGGGCCTCTGTAAATTGAGGAAGATCTGATGGTATTGCAAATAGTCCTGATGGTGGTGGACACTGTTTGAACAATTAAGTTGAAGTTGAATATATATTGTGTATTATTTCTGTTAAAACAAAAAATTGTTTAAAAAGAAATTAGCATAGGGTTTTTCAATTGCATATGGAGCCAGGCATTTCCACTTGCTACAGATAATGTCTATGGTGATTAATTATACCACTAGTGTTACGTCAGTGTTACTTTACAAGAGGGCTTTCGCCAATAATTATTAAAAGTTACACAGAAATGCAGTGAATTTAAAAAAAAATAGTTGTGTAATCTTTTCTGAGTTCAAAGGTAGGAGCAAAGTGTTACCTTTATTGGACCACTAAACATCAAACACTGTTTAAGCTTTCATGATTCAAGATCACTTCTTCAGCCATTCTTGTAGGTAGTTGTTATGTATGTTAACTGTGTTTTCTGACAGGAACAGAATGTATCTTTTCTCATGTATCTATTCTTATGCAAATAAGTGGATCGAAAAATGTGCACACTCTGTTAGCCAATGGGCTTGTTGTATTATTGTTACTGTTACTGTTTACAGGAGTGGAATGTATCTTTTCTCATGTATCTATTCTTATGCAAATAAGTGGATCGAAAAACGTGCACACTCTGTTAGCCAATGAGCTTGTTGTATTATTGTTGCTGTTACAGTTTATAGTGTATATAAGTCCGAGTTTTGCCCCATCCAAACTGTGTTCAAACCCCACTAATAAAGAGCTGAATTTCACTACTTCATTCGTCTGCTTCTTCATTCCTTGAACACTAAACTGGCAACGAAGGTGGGATGGCGTCCCCACACGGTAGCATCATCGGCCCATTCGACCCAGTGCATCCAGAGAAATGGGCAACATATGAACGCCGGTTGAGCCATGCAATGGCCTCGCAGAAGATCACCAATGGAAACCAGAAGCGCTCCTGTTTCAGTGTGGTTCTGAGACGCTTGAGCTGGCAACCCAACTCGTTCTCCCAAGGGACGTGGATGTGGTGCCGCTCACAGAAATCATGTCCGCACTGAGGAGGCTCCTGCAGCCAGATGTCTTCCCGGACAGGGTGGCCTTCCACAGAAGAAAGCAGTGACCCGGTGAATCCATTGCAGACTACTACGCCGAAATGTAAAGCCAAATTGCAATCATTTCTCCCACTGTGGGGGTGGGAGCTGTGTTATGCCATGTACTAAATGACGGGAGGGAAGCCCCCGTAGCATTCTATTCCTGTTCACTCTCAAAGCCTGAGAAAAATTACGCTCAGACAGACAGGGAGGCGTTGGCAATCATGGCAGACACTAAGAAATTCCATGATTACCTTTACGGAAGGCCTTTTACCATCATAACTGACCACAAGCCCCTCCTTGGAATCTTTGTGAATGGGAAGCCCACACCTCAAATTCTGTCCCCAAGGATGTTGTGTTGGGCAATTTTCCTAAATGCATATGATTTTAATTTGGTGCACAGGCCTGGCAAGGACATCAGCCACGCTGATGCCCTGTCACGTTCTCCACTGCCAGGGGTCGGGGAAGCCGATTGTGAGATCGAAAGCGACCACCAGGTCCTCATGATTGAGGCATTCGACTTGCCCCCGGTCGTCTCCTCAGATATAGCCAAAGCTACAGCCAAGGATGTAACATTGACTAAAGTAATGTCTTGGGTACAAAAAGGCTGGCCTGCCTCTCCTCTAGCCGAGGAATTCAAAACATTCCACCGCAAGCATTTGGAACTGTCAGTGGAATGAGGTTGCCTTCTATGGTGCCAGCGGGTGGTCATTCCTGTCACTCTCAGGAAAAAGGTTTTATATCTACTTCACACAAGTCACCCGGGAATTATCCGTTCCAAAGCCCTTGTCCGTAGCTACTTTTGGTGGCCTTAACTGGACCAAGACATAGAACAAATGATCGGCACTTGTGCCAGTTGTCAATCCTCTCGCTCAGAGCAATCCCACCTTCCCTCTAGGGAATGGGATTCTGCTTGGGGCCCGTGGTTCAGGTTGCACATAGATTTTGCAGGTCCATTTAGGGGTGCCCTATTTTTGTTGGTTGTGGATTCATTCTCTAAGTGGCTGGAAGTGATTAGGGTGCCTAATACCACTTCAGCCACCGCGATAATGCACCTAAAAAGGCTGTTTGCAGCATTTGGACCTCCAGATGTGCTGGTGTCCGGCAACACGCCCACGTTCACATCTGCAGAATTCCAATCCTTCATGGAAAGGAATGCAATTAGGCACATCACTGCCGCCCCATTCCACCCAGCCACCAATGGCCAGGTGGAGTGGCAGGTGCGCACAACTAAAGACGCACTTCGGCGTATGGGTGAAGGGGATTTGGAGCTCCAGCTATGCCAGTTTCTTTTCATGTTTAGACTCACCCCCCTTGCCTCAGGGCTGTCTCCTGCTGAATTGCTCCAGCGAAGGAAACTGTCATCCTTGCTGGACGGATTGGATCCCTCTAGGGTGGAGGACAAAGGCACAAATATAGCGATCCAACACCAGAAGGATTTTTCACCGGGAGACCCTGTACATTACCGCAATTATGCAGCCCGGTGGTCCTCCGTGGGTGCCTGGGTTTGTGATCGATCAGACTGGTCCTGTTTGTTACATAATCGAAACAGCCACTGGTCTGATCTGGAGGAGGCACGCGGATCAATTGAGACCCAGAATACTGGACCACAGGACGAATACAGACACTCAACGTTAGGGTTGGCCCCCACCTGTTTAAACCCAATGGGCAGAGGCTATAGTCAGCAGCAAGCTAACTTAGACCCAGAAGTGTGTCCTAGGGACCGATTTCAAGGGGAAATTGTAGAATGCTCCCCTACTCCGGCCATGTGTCCCCCTACGCTGTCCCAGCCTAGCAGTCTGGATTCCTTTATTGATGATGACCAATTTTGTTTGGAGTCACCCTCCACTCTTAGTAATCACAGGAGGGACCCTAAATTGTCTTATTCATCCACAGAATTAGATTTTGGTTTTGAGCAATCCCCTGCTCCTCCAGCTGACAAACAGGGCTTTAATTTGGATTTACAATCCTCCTCCTCTAGTCAATCCCTCACTCCAGTTGGGTCGCCCATCCTACAGGCCCCTGAGCCCCAAAAGGGAAACTAGACCACCATCCTGGTTAAAGGATTTTGTTTTTACCTAGGTGGAAGAATGTTATGTATGTTAACTGTGTTTTCTGACAGGAGCAGAATGTATCTTTTCTCATGTATCTATTCTTATGCAAATAAGTGGATCGAAAAATGTGCACACTCTGTTAGCCAATGGGCTTGTGGTATTATTGTTACTGTTACTGTTTATAGTGTATATAAGTCTGAGTTTTGCCCCATCCAAACTGTGTTCAAACCCCACTATTAAAGAGCTGAATTTCACTACTTCACTCGGCTGCTTCTTAATTCCCTGAACACTAAAGTAGTGCAGGTGAGTTAGGGGGAAAACCACAGGCTATGGAGGTGTGATTTTCAAAGTATACCTCAAATAGTCCCCCACTCTTCAAACAAATGAAAGAACATAATATGCATATCCTGATCTGTCACAGATAGCCCTCTATTTTGTTAGGGAACACAAAGGCCTTTCTTCAAGGATTTGGGGTTAAAATTTAGTTTACCCACTAGGTAGCACCAAACACAAACCTAGGGTTATGTTGCCAATCATTTAACAGAAAAGGGAATGTACAAATCTAAGGATCTGGTACATCATTTCCAAACGAGAAAATACCTTGCATGTAATTTCTAGTGTAGAAGTGAGGGCTCCCCAGTGCCTATTATACCTTTCCAGTTTTTGGTGGTGGTGGTGGAATTGGGTAAGTAAGAAAGTGACAAAGAAATAAGGAGCTACAATTCAAACAGTTGGCAGTTTCAAGTGTTACCATTCAACAGTAACTGAGCAAAGAACTGTATTGATCTGAACTTAGTTCTACATCTACAGCAAACCTCTTATGTCCTGCTTTTCAATACAAATTTGTATCGATGGATTATGTCTTCAATCTTACATCCCCTAAGTTTTAAATCATCAATAACATTTAATATTTACCAGAAAGATTTTTATATTGAAATCAACATTATTAAAAACACCATGTGAAAATTAATGTGTACATCTTATATTCTTCAACAGTATAACCCATGCATACATTTTGTATAAGATATAACAGCCATTAAGGATTGACAGCAAATCAACGGACAGTAATTATGGTCAGCACATCAAATCCAGCAATTCTTAGGAACAGTGGGGAAGAAACTTCACAATATAATACAATGACTGAATCTTGTTTGATTGCCATTTCCAATTTAAAAATGGTTGCTAATCTCTTGCTGAAGTTTCAGGGAATTGGTGTGCTTGATTTGTGTATGAGAAAATATTTGCACGTGGTTTGATCCAAATGGCACTGATGGACTCCAGTGTGAGTGTCATGCTTCTCTCCTCATTTGCCTCCTCATGCTCCTGTATTTTGGATGATCATGCCATTCTGTGGAAGGCAGGCAGTGAAGCGCAAGCATTGTGACTTATGAGCCATTTTCCTGCACAAGATTCAACAATGGTGGTGTAAATACTGTGGGAGGGGGGAACCCACTTCCTGTCTCCATCCCTGCCTTAGTCACATCACAGTTCCTTCCCTGGGTAATCTCCAGGGTCTGCCGCCTAACCTTACAAAATGTTATGTTGCTGATCTGACAATCCTCTAGAGCAGGGGTGCTCAAACATTTCGGGCTGTGGGCTAGTCATGTGGTTTAGGGAGCCACTCACTACAGCCCGCGGGCTGGATCAAGCCTCTGATGCCATTTTATCTGCCCCATGAAGCCCTCATCACTCCAGGAAGCAGAACACGCCCATATGGCCGCCTTTTACTTCTGCTTCCAGGAGTGACGAGGGCTTCATGGGCCAGATGAATCTATGTCAGTGGTCGAATCTGGCCCTGAGGCTGTAGATTGGGCACTGCTCAAGAAATATGAACAGAGATGGTAAAAGTTAGGTTAGAGGGGAAATGCAGTACAATGGTTCAGACAGGTACAATCATGTTTAAGCTTAAAATCATTACTGTGAGCATTCTTAAAGCAAATGTTGATCTACAGTGCAACCTAATGGATGGGGATTTTTGAGATCTAGTGAGCCAGGAAACCCATTGAGTGACTTTGGCTAATAACACTGAACCTGAGGTACTGTACCTGCCAGAATTACTAAGAGGATAAAGCAGAAAAGACAAGCACATAAGCTACCTTGAGCACACAGGAGAAAAAATCAGTATAGAGATAACTGATAGATACATTAAAAATATCTTCACATTGGACTTTTGGAGAAGAAATAACTGGCACAGAAGTTAGAAAGTACCACTTCTATATAAAATTATTTTGTGCCACTAAGTTGCTTCTCACTTATGGTAACCTTACAAATTAATGACTTTCAGAAAGTTCCCTGATCAGGTCCTGCAAGCTAAAAGTGTAGCTTTTCTTGTTGAGTTAAATCAGTATCATATTAATTGTTCCTCTTTTCTTACTGCTTTCGATTTTCCTTAACATGATTGTCTCCTCTTCTACAGAGTATTGTTTTCTCATGATCCGTCCAAGCTATTGTAGATTCATTAAATCATTTTAGTTCATGTGAAAATATAATTAACATTTGCATGATATTCCCAGTTCTTCAGTGTGCTTCACCTGCCTTGTCTACTTGAAGTCTAAGTCAGTATAGCTAGTCCCTCTAATGCATAGAGAGGAGACTGAGGTTGGTTAAGAGAAAGGAATGGATAGAGAAAGAGGCAGAGACAGCTACTTGCCTAAGGCTACTTAGTGAGTTGAAGCAGAGGGAGATCTAGACTAATGGCTTCCTGATTCATAGCTCAGTCTCTTACCCAGTGCATGACCCCAGCTCAACTCTTTCACTGAATGTCCTATACTTATTATCCCCTCAGCTCTACTTGTCTAATCCATTCTCAGTACTCACTGTGAATTCCTGGCCTTCCCAGTATTGCACAGTTTATACCTTACCATGAAATGTCTCACTGTTCTGAATTAGCCTAGTGTCATGATGGTGAACCTTGGCACTACAGATGTTCTTGCACTTTGATTCCCAGAAGCCCCTGTGAATCCACATGAATGGGTTTACTGCGATTCATCCAGCCACATTTTACTTCCGTTTTCAGGAGCAACGAGGGCGGCATGGGCCAGATGAATCGCAGTAAACCCATTCGTGTGGATTCATGGGGGCTTCTAGGAATTGAAGTTCAAGAACATATGGAGTGCCAAGGTTCACCATCACGGGACTAGTGAGATACTGCTACAAGCTGCAATGCTCCTGTATGAGCCCTCAGTTTTCACTGTTTTCTCATTCCCATTAAGCAGGCATCCAACCATCTAGATCAGTGGTTTCCAACCATTTTGGGACAATGCCTCACCTCAGGATCTCTAAAATTCTTATTCCCTCCACTCCTGTGACATATAATTCTTATTATTCAAAAGACTAAAAGGCCATTAACTTGGTCTAAACCAGGGGTGGCCAACCCTTTTACATCATGGGCCTGACCACACCCCCGGACAGTGTTACGGGCAGTCATGCCCCTAAGGAAGTAGGCACATTTACATCAGGCATAAATGCACCTATTTCCACATTTCCCATGGGTGCATTTGCACATATGCGGGCATGTTTTATGGATGATGTACATGCACCCGCTTCCACTTCCGGGTGCAACGGAGGCAGCGATGGCCCAGATGGGATGGCGTCGAGGGCTGGGTTTGGCCCACAGGCCGAAGGTTGGGAATCCCGATCTAAACAAACTTCCAATTGTGCCCCTTAAAAATCAAATTGCTCTGGAAATGATATTCTTTTGGCAGGCAGTGAATTTTTGTTCATTCTGGCTCTTACAGTTTTTTAAAATTGACTGCTATTTCTGCTACTGCATTTACTGTTCTGTTATTTATATTGCATTGCAACTAAAGATAAAGGTTGTCATTGTGCAAAAGCCAACTGTGTCCAACTCTAGGAGCCAGTGCTCATCTCCAATTAGAGCTCAAGAGCCAGCGTGGTCTGCGTTTGAAGACATTTCCGTCGACATGTGGCAGGCATGCCTAGACACCCAAGTGCACGGAATGCTGTTACCTTCCCCACCCAAATGGTTCCCATTTATCTACTTGCAATTTCTTGCTTTTGAACTGCTAGGTTGGCAGGAGCTGGGACAGAGATGGTAGTTCAGTCTGTCATGCAGCACACAAGTCTCAAACTGCTGACCTGCCAACATTCCAGTTGTCAAATTCAGTGTCTTAACCATATTGTACTTAAAACACATGTACCTAAAATGCATGTGTTTGACAGGGAAAGGTACTTACAAAATTATGGAAATAATGGTAATATTTAAATAAAAATCAAATGTAGGTAGCTTAGAATGACAAGTCAAACAGGTTTTGGTTCCAGTTTGGAAGTACAGCATTACCAGTCCCATCTCCCATTCTAAAACTTAGTGGCAGCATCAAACTTAACTCAAATGAGACCTTCTACTAATGTATCTCCCCAGGTTTTTCCCATATGGTGCTTTCCAGATGACTAATATTATAGCTCCCATCACCCATACCTGGCACGGCACATGGTATGAGATGATGGGAGATTCAAGCCAAAGCATCTGGGGGGTACTATACTGATGAAGGCAATGCAATTCAATTAACCTTGGGGGGCGGGAGAGAAATTGAGAGCCATAAACTACATCACTCCTATTTTGCTGGACTTAAAGTTTTTATTGTGTGAAAAGAAAATAGGAAATACTATGTTCACCACACTCAGACCCTGCCATTACCATCCTAGAATTAAAACACATAGATGGCAATGCAGAATAATTTGTCGATTTGGTGCAGTAATGCTTCAGGAAACACTCCAGCTAATTCTGGGACATAATAAAAAACAAAAATAGGAAAAAAAAACTTGAAATATGTGCACTCCAATCCTATGGATAGTCATTAAAAATTAATGAGGCATTTGATGCTGCCCCCAAACATATAACAAGATTGTAGCCTTAATTTTGACTAAATTCCTGTCACCATAGGTAAACCTTTTAACATCATGATGGAAAATTGGTCTGCACAGTTTCTCTTTCTTAGACAAAATAGCTTGTTCTTTCTTCATTACACATTTAATATAGGTATATACCATGCTTTGGTAAATTTTCCCCACAACAAATGCTATAGTCATATATACATTTTCTTCTTTTTAGTTATCTCAATTGTCGTTTTCTTTTTCCATAAAATATACATTAGTACCACAACTTACTCGCTCTGCTTGGAATACTCTCCCTCCTTCCCCAGTATCATGGGACCCTCTTCTTTTGTAACTAAGGAACCTTATATAATGTAAAGAAGTGACAGACCCCTAACTACAGTTTATGTCTGTATAATAAAAAAAAAGAATTAATGTCGCCAATTTGTACAACTGTTCCTGTAACAAAAAAAGGCCCCATTTCAACAGCAATCCTTTCAACGGCTGATTGGCAAGCCTGTCCGTTTCTAGTTTGTGGTGTTGTCACTTGTCTCCAACATGATAATGAGCCTGTCACTATATTCAAATAGCCCTGTGACAGCATGTTTTGTGAGCATGACGTCCACTGCAAAGGGTCTGTCAAAAAGCACCTTTCAGAAAATGAAAAGAGAGTGTATTTTTTTCCTCCTGATGATAAATCTAATTTCTCCATAGATAGAAGACTGAGATTTTTCCCCACCCAACACCACTGCCATCTGATTATCCACAGAGTTGTGTTGTATTTCAGTATCATGAAATGCCCCTGCTTTCAAACAAGTAAAAAGAATGTTTCAAATATACCTATAAAATCAACCATTAACAACTACAAAAATGAGAAAGGAATTAACAATGTCACAAGCAAGCCGTTAAAAGTGTGTATCCATCAAGAAAAATTAAAATGTTAATTTTAATTAGTTTGTTATCAAAACAGATACAACTTAAAGAACAAAATCAGACTGTACCATTTCATTTTTACGTTTACAATGTTATAAAATTCTCTTTACTTTGTGTTGCCCTCGTTTATCAGCAGGATTGTGTACATATTTTATCACCATGAGAAGGAAAGAAGGAAATTATAGATGTGAAGGGTTTTCCTCATTTTTTGACATGAGGATTCATGTTTTAAGTGCAGACTGTGATAGAATCCAGTCCAGGGTCTAGCAGCTGCTGCCAGTAGCACTGATTGTGCGCAAAAGGTTTATAGACTGTTCTGGGATGCTTATGAATTGGTAAAGTAATCACAGCTATTATTCTGAACTAAAAATAAGCCAAGCATGGGCATTTAGAATATACTTTACCACCCTTTGTTTTGAAACAGTTGCATGTCGGTATGGCTATATATATAGTCTGTCTGCCTTGTCTTTCCGATAGGGATAACTGGTTTGAGTCTTTAACAAAAATAAGGCAAACATTCTCATTAGCTTGTAAAGGTAAATATCACCCTCACTCAAAAGCCAGTCGTATCCAAATCTAGGGTTCAGTGCTCATCTCTGTTTATATCTGAAGAGCCAGCGCGGTCTGCATTTGAAGACGTTTCCGTCGACATGTGGCAGGCATGCCTAGACACCCAAATGCACAGAATGCTGTTTGCCTTCCCACTGAAGTGGTACCTATTTATCTACTTGCAATTTCTTGTTTTCGAACTGCTAGCTTGGTAGCAGCTGGGACAGAGACAGGCGCTCATTTTGTCAAGCAGTACTCGGGGTTTAAACTACTGACCTTCCACCTCCCAGTGAGCATCTTAACCACTTGAGCCACTGCAGCCCTCATTAGCTTGTACAGATACCTAAATGATACAGCACCCAACAGGTGTAAAAAAATCAATAATATACAAGCATCTCTTATAAGGGACAACTGATTAGAATAAGGAAACTATGAGTATAATCTAAAAGAGGGTCATATTAATTATTGACCAAGAATTGTCAACAATAATAAACTATAATCACTGGCTATTAAGAGGAGAGAGGAAAATTATGCAAATAGATTTGAACTTTAATTTCTCTGAAGTTGTATATGCTATGATCCAAAGCAATGGCCTATATGCAAATTGGATATGTGACTAAGAGTCACAATTCTGCTTGTTCCAACCAACCTTTTTCTTTTCTAATTAGTGTCACATAAACAAAGTAGAAAATATTCTAAAGATGTGGTGAGCTGCTATGCATCTTTGAAGCAATCTCCACTTCTGAAACTCTACCATAAGTGTTTTTCAAATCATCCCAAGCCATACAATTGATGACTGATGCTTGCCAAGTGTTGACCGCTCCACAGATCTATTTCTGTTCAACCAAACAAGTTAATTTATATGAAGCTGCCTTATTGGTCAAGATTTGGTTTGTCAAGGCTAGCACTATTTAATGTCATAGACAGCAGATCTACGTTGCTTCAGGCAAAAGTTTTCTTCTTATCAGCTGATCCTTTTCATGAAAGAGCCAGGGATTGAACCTTGGATTTTCTTTCTCCAAAACCAAGTATAATACTACTCCACACAAATCCTGAGCACATAGACTGCAAAACATTTTTAAAAGCTTCTCAATTTACAACAGGCCTATGGGGCATATAGATCTGTTCTTAATCATTGTAAAAATTTGGAAAACCCCTGTATTCTGGAAGCACCCTGTGCCTATTGTAACAACTGAGGAGGCTAAGACAGGATCATACAGTTTATTCATCCGTAATATGTGCGCATGAAAAGAATTTACAAATATAATATAAACAAAGCATAACTGAAAGCCAGAAACTTAGTATTTCACAGCCATGTGAATAGATAATCAACATTTAAGGAGAAAGAGAAATCATTGATTATCTAGAATGAAGCAACATAACCAGCCAATGCACAACACAGTGGACAGCTGGCTTTGCGCAATGCTTTTTCTTTGCCTAAATTTTCAGCCATTCATGTCTCTGCATAAAAGAAGGGTGGACAAGAATGGAAAAGACTTCTAAAGTAGGCTATACAAATACACAAAGCAAGCCTAGCTGAGGCTCCCATTGTCTCAGAAAGTCATCGTCTGATCCCTCAGTAAAGCTAGGAAAATGCCGGGATGGCATTACAATGAATGCAAACCATTTGCGGCAAATTTCTGCTTGCACCATCCCCAAATACAGGCAGGCATTGCATAATCCAAGCAGCAAGAGCTCCTGACAGGTGGATGATTTATGCTCATAGTCGGAAGAATCTGAGAGCCTGTGGAGGACACAGCGTGAGCAAGGTGGTGGCAAGACAGATGCTCTCAGTAGGCTTGCAGAGGCTGGCAGGCTCCAGCCAGCTCAGGTGCAACCCGAACACTTTAGTATTGAACCCTTATTGCTATAATTCTATCGCAGCAAGAGTCCATTTGCATTATTATGTGCATTAGATATAGTTTTACAGCTATCCATAGGTTACTAGGAAAGCTTCCCCTCCCCCATGCTATTTCAACTCTCTTCCCTCTAAGTATGTGTTTGCATATGTTTGTCTTACTTTTAAAAAATTCAAGCAGTTTTGCAAAGAATATATTCCTTTTATTATTTATATCCACCAAAAAGTAAATGACGGCTGATTTGCATGCTACACATTTTGTTTCAAAAAAGGGAGGAGGGGAAGGAGGAATATAGGTAGATCTGTGTACAAACCACATACATCTGAACAAATCTACTTGTCTTGTGTGCTGTCCATCAGTTCTAACTTATTGCAACCCTAGCTGATTTCCAAGTTATGTAAAATTAATAAGGGACTGTTTTGTCATTACGGGACTGTGGTGGCTTAGTGGTTAAGATGCAGAACTTGATGACTGGAAGGTCAGCAGGCCAGCAATTTGAGACCCAAGTGCTGCATGACAGAGTGAGCTCCCATCTATGTCTTAGCTCCTGCCAACCTAGCAGTTCGAAAGCAAGAAATTGCAAGTAGATAAATAGGTACCGCTTTGGTGGGAAGGTAAACAGCATTCTGTGCACTCCGGTGTCTAGTCATGCCTAACACATGTCTATGAAAATGTCTGCAGACAGCAGTGCTGGCTCTGGCTATAAATGGAGATGAGCACCGATCCCTAGAGTCGGATACAACTGGCTTTCAAGCAAGGGCAACTTTTGCCTTTGTCATTACACATTCCCTCATAAGCTCCCATGGCCAAGCAGTGATTTGAACCACAGGTTCCTGAATCAGAGTACAACTTTATCCACTATGCTATACTGTTTTCTTAATTTTTCAAATAAAATTAACTGTAGCCTAATATACACTTCTGCAGGTATAGTGGTCGGGAAGGGGGAATAGTATATTATTTGTAAAAAAAAATCTTACAAGATATGGGTGTAATAGAATGAAAAATCTTGGTTAGTTTAAACTGAAATGTTAGTCTTAATATAAAAGCTGCCCAGATTTCACTGACAAATCTGAAACCCCATTATTAGAAATTCCATTTTAAAGTTCACCGTGCTCCTGAGGTATATTTGCAAAATATATTGATTGTCTAGTTTAGTGCTCAAGAAATATTAAAGTTCCAGTTCAACAGACTGAGTATGTGTACATGTATCTTTAGACCAGACAGGAGTGTACTAAAAATGCCCTTTTAAAACATGCTGATCTGCCATTTTATCAGAAGGAAGAATTGGTGAGCAGGCAAAAATTGGTGAGCAGACATAGCAACTTCTGAACAGATAATTGGGAATGATGAAACAATAGAGTTCTGCAAACACAGCTCCAAATATTGGATTATGTAGGGCTTGGATCGTGGCATGCACCTGCTTGGCCATGTGTGATGATCCAAGACCTACATAGTCCAATATTTGGAACTGTGTTTGTAGAACTCTATTGTTCCATCCTTCCCAATTATCTGTTCAGGCAATGCTATGCCTGCTCACCAATTTTTGTCTGCCACATAACTGGTAAAGGCACTGGTTATTTAAATGTTATTTTTCATGTTGGTTTTCAGTCCTGATAAGTCCCTAGTATGCTATACCACACCTAATGGCAGTAGGTTATAGATTCGTTCATTTTTGTGTCAGAGATTATTCTGGGTTGAAAGGGCTTTTACAGGGAATGCCCAAATGAGGCTCCTTTCATGTCCCCCATTATGCAGCTCTTGGGTATTGTTGAGTCCGGCGCTTAAGAAGTATTCTGACCAGCAGGATCGGGTCAAACACAGTGATTGACTATGATTCAGCTCATAGTACTGAACTGGGGAACATGTACAAGGTGGCCAGCTTATATACAGTGGGAATGGCAGTTACACAGGTTGATACATTTCGGCAGGCTTCTGGAGAAGCGGGAAAGTTTGTACTGACAAATCAGCTATTTTGACAGGCATTTGAAAATGGTGACTTTGTAAAAGGCGCACGATTCCGCCGTAGACTTCACGGCGCTTAAAAGCGGTTATAATAAATAACACTTGGACACAACAGGTATTGAACCCATGTTTCCAGTCTCCAAGCCTAGTGCCTTAACCAGAGGAGGTGCAGGTTATAGGTGGGACATTCAAGATCATGCCTCACAAATTCTTCTAATACAAAGGAATGGGCATATGGGGGCCTCTGAAGGAATGGATATAAATGTTGCAGTCTAGCAAGAGGGCTAAGACTTGCAGTACTTAAAAAAAAGCTGGTATGGATTGTGTCTTGTTCTGTGCATGTTTGTTTACCTTGGCAGTTTAGTATCTGTTCCTATGAAAGGTTCTTAACCTTCTTTTTCTTGTTTGTTTTTGTTTTTCAGGTATTATTATAGTGCAGTCCTAGGCGTATGCTGAGGGTAGGAGGCAGACTGCATTGGACCCACTGAACTCATTGCATTCTACCCTAAATTCTGAGCACATGTCCATATAATAAGCCACTACTATTTTCCAGAAAAAAAGGCATAATAAACCTTTACCTTGTTTTCAAAGATGAATCAAACTCTGGGAGGCTTTGGAGTTTACAAATAGGATATCCCCTACACACAGCTTGCTATCACAGTGCAGAGGCATAGCAGATATTGCGGGGAAATGGTGGGTACCTGTGTATATGTATTGTCTAGCCCTACTATAGTGCTGTTTTTGCATTTATTATTAGGGATAGGAAGATGATGCAAAATATTAAGCTGAGTTGGAGTGATGTGTCTATTTTAATTATGTCACATTTATTGTCTTTCTTGTCTACATTTCATGTTTTTTTCTAATATTTGAATTTGACTCTATACCATCATAAGAGTTGGGGTCCAGTAGCTGAAAGATCATATCCTTCTTTACAAACCCAGGCAGGCTATAGCATCTGTGGAAGGGGTCCTTCTAACCATCCTGTCATCATCAGAAGGCCATCTGGTGGAGACTCAAGGCAATGCCTTCTTGGTGGCCATGCCTATAGAAATCTTATAAGATTCAACCCTGACAGCTCTCCTTCTGGTGGCAGGCAACAAACTTGCAGGCCTTCAGTAGCTTACAACCTCTAAATCATGCCCCACCTAAGCATCTCTAAAATCCTAACCACCACCCCCTGTGACATATAATTCTTATTATTCAAAAAGTGAACACCTATTCATGTGAAGGAAGCCTAAAAGGCCATTCACTGTTAATAACTCATTCTCGAATTGCACCCTCCCCCCCCCCAAAAAAAACACCCCAAAACAAAACACCAACAACAACAACACACAAATAGTCTCCATGTTGGGAACCATGGCTCTAAATATAAGACTGATGTGTCAGTTTTTATTGTTTTAAGTTAAATTAAGATAATTCAGGGCAAATTATTATTACTATTTTGAATTAAATTATTTGAAAGTATTTTAATTTTAATTGCATTTTAATGATATGACTGAATTTAATTTAATTTCATTGCTGGCGATTTTACTGTATTTTCATCTTCTGCTTCAAACAGGCCTGTAAGCTTGCCTTGGGCCCCAATTCTGGGAGAAAGATTGCATATAAAATAAATATATACTTATGAAAGTGCGTGCGTGCGTGCGTGCATGCGCGCACACACACACACACACACACACACACACACACACACACACACACACACACACACACACAGTATATGAATAAATAAATAGGGTAGGTATATATTATCTACAGAGAAAAAGAAATAGTGACATGTCCATCTACTTGACTCGTTTCAGAACATTATCCAAATCAATTAATAAACTGGACTAAAGGCATATGCTCAGTTTTTAAAATGCTGAAATAATTCTCTCACTACCTAAAAAGAGTTAAACATATTAGGTTATCTAGGTTGAATCTGGACCTTTGCTGACTCTCTGTTCCTCTCTACTCTAACCGATAGGGTCAAAGGTGGAACTGCAGATGAGAATTAAAGACACATACATCCCTTTAATCAGATAAGGTATTCAGAGACTTTCAAATTCCCAAGAAGCCAGTTTGCCAGGCACGTGTCACAGTCCAATCCATGCAAGAAAGCAGAGAGAGGCAACAGAAGAGGGAGGAAAGAATTTATTCCAACAGATAATTTTTTCATGCTAGAAATTAAAGAAATAATAGGAATAATATAGGATGTACAGCAAGCAATTCAGAGTATCTTTTGACTGCACAATTCTCCCCTGAGAGTAACTCCAGCAATTGAAGATTCACAGTCTGCATCCAAATGCATTTTGAACTTCATCAAGCAGCTATACTTAAGAACTCTTCATAACAAGTATTTTAATTAGACATGACATGTTGCTAAAACATCTCAACTATCCAGATACAGTTCAGCAGCATCAATGAGACATTGATGGTGGGAACAGGGGTAACCAACCTATATTACAAAGATAGGGCTTTTTACAACTAAGTAAGAGATGAATAATAATGGTGGTAAGTGGTGCTAGTAATAGTAGTTGTTGTCATTGACGTCATCATCATGATCACCACCATCATCTTAAAAAATGGCCTAGAAATGGGATGTGTATATAAAGCTGGGGTTCTCAACCTTTTCAAGTCGGGGACCAGGTCACGCTCTCTGAAACAGTTGAGAGGGCCAGACTGGCTGTCTTCCCCCCTGCCATTTACGGCTGTTGTAAACATGTTTACAATGTGGCAGACTCAGTTTTCAGATACAGTGTCACCCATGCCATGCCAGACTCAAGAGTAGCTCAGTTCATACTTATAGCCATATTTCCAAATCTTTTTTTTTAAAATGGGAATATTTGGGGTGTGATAAATGCTATGTTTATGTTTTTGGGATATTATTATGACACAGACAGAAAGAAAAACAGCTCTAAACCAGGGATAAAAAATTGATGTGAAGTTATTGTATGTGCTACTACCCACTTGACCCACAGGCGTTGGTAACCAACCATGCATTTAAATAATGTAAGGAGACAGTTGACATGGAGCTATTGTACCATCCTCTAGGCAGATTACTTGTAAGGCAGGAATGGGAATTGTGTGGCCTCTGTTTGCTGTGTCACCTTCATAGGAGGCCATGAGGCCCCTCGCAGAACCTTCTATACCGGCAAGTGCACTAAGCACTATGGGCCGATATGTAAGTCTGCAGGATGGAAATGAGCTCCCGTCTTCATCCTAGCTCCTGCCAACCTAGCAGTTCGAAAGCAAGAAATTGCAAGTAGATAAATAGGGACCACTTCGGTGGGAAGGTAACAGCGTTCCGTGCGCTCCGGTGTCTAGTCATGGCTGCCACATGACCACGGAAACATCTGCAGAAGCAGACAGCGCTGGCTCTTTGGCTTAGAAACAGAGATGAGCACTGCACCCTAGAGTCGGATACGACTGGCTTTCGAGCAAGGGAAACCTTTACCTTTACCTTAGTAATTGCTACTGCTTATTACTAAATTCACCTTTGACACCATAGGTGCCACAAACACTTCCCAATATTTTAAAACTGGCACTGAAGAACTTCTGAGGTAATTACTTATAGAAAGACACATATGACTTAACATTTAATTTTGTGTGAAAAAGAAAAATACAATGCACTAGATTAACAGCCCATACAATATTCTGTTGCTCCATCAACAGCTACTGCAGTGCTGGGCATTTCCAGAGGTATGCATTTCCAGAGGTCTGAAGATCATGCGTATCCATCTATAAAACTTTATAGATTGTGAAGGGTCACACCTGTTCCTATTGTCCACATTCCCTCAATTATTTTTTCTTTATATGATGCACTTATTTAAAAATGTGAAAATAAATCCACTCACTCCCTCTAGTGGTCCACACTTTTAAGGGAAAAATGAGGTGTATGGGACCCAGGGAGGATGTGACCCCCTCATTCCTTAAAGAGGGATAAGAGGCCATCTTAAGACATTTTTCCCTCTTCTTTCATTCCTTAAAAAACATGTTTCTGGGATGTGGAGGAATGGCAGCCTCAAAGGTTAAAAAAAGGGGGAGCAACTTCTTTACACCCCTTTGGCCTAAGTAGTCCAGCAAGTTATCCACCCAAGCTAGATAGTCTCATTTGCGAATAATTTGTTTTTAATTCAGTGAAGGAAGTTTCTTGGAGACACATGCTTCAGCAAGTGGACACACAAAATAAGGTAATTTCCTAGATGACACATGGCCCAAAAGCAACTGGAATATCTAGTTTGGCTGAAGCTCCTCACAGACTGAGGGCAGGCTTCATGGGGAGGGACCTTGGGTATTCCCCCAAGTCTTGCCTGAAATGGAAGTTGGCAAAGGCTCATGAGACTTTAGTGAAAATCTCATGACACTTAGTGAAATAACACAAGGCTTTAAGATGATGCTTGAGGAGGTGTACATGAGGTCAGTGGTGGGCTCCAAAAAAAAAAAAATACTGCCACACTGTGGGCATGGTATGGTGGCCGTGGCCAGGGGTGAAAGCCCTATGTTGCACGCTAATTAGGACTACTATATTTCAAAACTTGAATGGGCAGAGCCAGGCAGAATTTCTGCTACCGGTTCTGGCAAAGTGGTGCGAACCTGCGGATGCCCACCACTGAATGAGGTCTTTCTTCATGTGTGACCGCAGACACTGACTTCAGATAAAGGAAGGAGAAGAACTTGCATTCATGTGTTTCTTAAAATAGAGTTCAGTTTTCCCACACCTTTCCTCCTATATTGCTATCTGAGGAATGTGACGTGGAAGGGTTTGGTTTTGCCTTTAATGTATAAAATATGAATAAATTTTATCAAAGCAACATGTAAATGAATCTGTAGCAGATTGGAAATGGAAACAAATCGATACCCAGTAAGTAGTATGCACACAAAACATGCCATTATTATTTCTGAAAATGACTAAGGGCTTGTAGCCAGGTGGCAGCCAATTACTGCCATATTATAAATCTAAGATTCTAAGATTACCAGTAATAAATCAGAGCAAACAGAAAGTACATCAGGATCTATGGCTAGATATTTGGGTGAATTGCAGTAATAATAATTTTGTATCAGAAATTATTCTGGGTTAAAAGGAGTTTTGCTGGAGAAATTCGGGGGACACTCGAATGAGGCTCCTTTCATGTCCTAAAGATCTTATCCTACTGAAGTGATCCCTATTTATTTGCAATTTCTTGCTTTCGATCTGCTAGGTTGGCAGGAGCTGTGACAGATTCTGTAATGCACTACCCGGGTCTTGAACTACCAACTTGCCGGTATTCCAGCTAAGAAGGCAAGCTTCTTAACCACT
This sequence comes from Bradypodion ventrale, assembly GCA_035047345.1. NCBI lineage: Eukaryota > Metazoa > Chordata > Lepidosauria > Squamata > Chamaeleonidae > Bradypodion > Bradypodion ventrale. The sequence continues at coordinate 42,877,168 of JAWDJE010000001.1, forward strand.
GCAGCCCCTATTTGCAGTAGATTCATGAGAGGCATTCTGACTCACAGTTTTTCAATAAGTAGCAAAAATAAAGAAGGAAGGTTAGAGGATGTGTGAGAAGAATAAGGACTCTTTCTTTCAATCATAATCACAGTTCCGTTCCTGGATTCAGAATAAACTCGTAGTTCTTCTCCATTCCTCCAGTTATTTTCTTTATTGCAATACAAAAAAGTACCCCCCAAAACCCACTGTTCAAACATGGTCAACACACAGAGCCGTAGCCAGGATTCTAGATTTGGAAGGGCGAATATTTTTTTCAGGAGGAGTAACAATGTCACACACATACATATATAATATTGGTATCCCGAGGTGGGGTGGGGGCGATCTGTTAGCTGGGGGGGGGTGATCCCCCCTGGCCACTCCCTGGCTATGGCCCTGTCAACACTGCATGTAAGGGTCACACCATCAGTACAGCCCTACCTCAAAAATGCTTACACCTTCTCAGTTCTGGACTTTCTTAGGTTGCAGAAAGAGGCCTAAAGTGGATTTCTATTTAGGTTCATTAATTATAGGCAAAACTTTTCTCATGTCTCAGCAATGAACTGCTTCTCACATTCACAGGCCATATATCAGTGGATCCCAATGTGGGTCCCATACTCCACAGGGGGACTTCAATTCCCAGAAGCCTAAGTCAGTACTGTACATTGGCTGATTAGTACTTCGGGGAATTGACTTAGGCTTCTGGGAATTGAAGTCCAAAAACCAATGGTTGGGAAACACTGCACTATATAAAGCATTACTCTTAAGCTAAACCTGCCCCCTAGAACTATGTGAGACAGAATGCTGGACTGGATGGGCTGTGGGCTGTTCCAGCAAGGCTGTTCTTATGTTCTTATGTTAACCCCGACAAACAACAAGTTGAAATAATACAGTGGCTTCTGCACAAGCCAAAGTGAATAAAAATTCCTTTCAAATCTCTCTGTGTAATGCAAGGAGATGGTCAGGTACAAAGGCAACAGAGACATAGGGGCAGGACTCAATTTGTTCAATTCAATATCCTCTTGTACATATTTATAAGCTATTGTATGCACAATGCCTGAACTTAGCCTAAACCAATGGTTCTCAACAAGAGGTACAGTAGGATATGAAAGTAGTTTATTAAGTACTGAATTGTCTTAAGTATTAAATAAGTAGTCCCAGAAGTAGTATAAGAATTGAGTCTCCTTGAATCTCCATTTCCTCCTGCAACTGTGATATGTTATCTCCCTACTGCAGATTACCCAGTTATGACCTTTGATCATGTTGGTAACTTAAGACACTAAGCATTTCTCTTAATTGCCGCTGCCCCCCCAAAAAAATCTCTCTGAACAATAATAGTATAATACGTAATAGTATGACTCTACACATATAGACATCATTTCTTGAGGAAGGAAGGGTTTATTGTGTTTAACATGTGGAAGTTAGGTTATTTTGCAAAGTTTATAAAATGTGAAATTATGAGAGCCATGATCTTTCACACCGAACTTTAGTGGGTTGATATTGAGGTTCTAGAAAAAAAGGGGGTATATCATGTCCAAAGTTTGCCCACAATGCACTTAAAAATTAGTAAGTATTTTACATCTCTCTCTCTGCTTAGGTTTGCGAGATGGAAAGAACAGTTAGTTACAGAGACTCATTTTCTCTCTTCAAATTGGAGCTAGATCTACCTTCTCTAGTGACTCACATGGCTATTTTTAAGCTCAGACAACCAGAAAAATACATTTTTTTCATACATTTTTTTAAATTTCTCACAATTTCTGTTCTATTTTGTGCATCTGGCTCAAAATATGCTACCAAGCATTAACTACTGACCGTCACATACACACTCTGAAGGATACTTGTAGTTCTTTCTTCATGTTAACTTTACGATGTCCAGCTCCTAAACATTGCAGACTACAAGTAAAATAATAATTTGGCTCTGACACAGAGTGTCACAGACTGCGGAAAATGACAGATGCTGCTGACTGGGAGAAACTCCAAACAGCTGACTGAACTGAAACAGTGTGGCTTGGCTTGTGACTGGATCAAGGAAATGTTACTTGGAACAACATCTATACCAGGGCTGCCCAAACTATGGCCCGGGGCTCAGATGCAGCCCCGATGCCAATTCATCCGGCCCACAAAGCCCTTGTCACTCCTGGAAGTGGAAGAAAAATGCGCCCGTACTTCCGCTTACGGGAGCTACGAGGGCTTCGCGGGACATATGAATTTGTGTCGGGGGCCGCATCCAGCCCCCAGGCCATAGTGACAAGCCCACTGAACCACATGAGCGGCCCACGGCCCAAGCAAGGCACAGTTCAATATTCAGGGAGTATCCACTGGACAGCTCCTTGAGATCATACATATGATATTTACAGCTTGCAATTTTAGTGTTTCTTGACACCCTGTCTGCTTTGATTGATTGAAGAGGTCATGTGGATTTCCTCAACATTAGCCAGCAGGTCTGGTGCCAAGAACACAAAGGTTTGTCTCTTCAAGCACTACCGAAATACTACTCAGTGCCAGTGGTTTAATGTTACTCTGGCAGGACTAGATACTGAAAATAAGACTGGGGTGGGTTGAGAATCTTGCCCAAACGTTGTTGCCTTCATTTCATTTTAACTGGAAGACTCTCTGAGTTCAAGGGGAAAATATATTATACCTGACCTCATGTGCAGATTTTTCTAGTCTGAAAATACGTTTCTCAGTGCCACGTCTATTCAATGTTATATGTACAAGAGGGTGTCAATCCTATTTTTCTTGTGAAGGATATAAATGGGAAAGGGAAGTGACAACAATAAAACTGGTAAAATAATTTACACAAGTAGCATTTTTCAAATATAATACAGATATGCTTTATGTTAAACAGAGGCATTTTGTGAAACAAAAGTGTTTCATTGCCAAGCAGAAAGGGCAAGAGGCCACTATTTGTCTCAGAGCTGGTAGGGAATGATGTCACATCAAATCAAATCCTATGTCCTGTGGGCATGTCTCAGTCTTCCCCTTAGTTATCACTTACATGGCTGTCACTATTCCTGGTACATAAGCAAAAGTTCACCCATTTCCCACCCTTAGGCTAGATCAAGTGAGTACATTTTTCAAGGAATAATATTTTCCTAGTAAGACAAAATGCTAATTTCCTTTTTAGCCTAAGAAATAAGTATATGACAAATGGGGATGTCAGAAAGTCAAGAAAAGGGGGCAATATACTTTGCTTAATTAAAAGTGATGGACTTCTAACAGTTATATAGTGCAGAGTGGCTTCTGAACCCACAGAAACCTATACCTTCTAAAGCCAAGGAGAAAAATATGCAGCATATGGAATAATCACAAAGAAAAATAAATTGTATAGACGTATGCTCACACTAATACATTTTCTTCATGAGAAGCTAAATCATAGCACACTCTTGGATATGGTGTCTCTTTAAAATTATATTAGCAAGAATAATTATTTAAATATATCACCAATAACTTCAGTTGTTTTATCATGTTTTCTTCTTTCCATTTAGAAGACACATAAGCAATTTTAGCACAAAAAAGATCATCTAAATTATTTGAATTGAGCTTTTCCACATCACTTTTTGGTTCAGAAAGCAACAACACTACAAAATACAGTTCAGTTAATAGTTTTGCTTGTTATAAAAATATCAACATCATATTAAATATATATTTATGACTCTATGTAATCTGACATCAAGTCATAAATGCATGCATTTCATTTTTCACAAGAATAGTGTTTTCACTGAGTTCCAGAAATACACAAATAGACATCAGATAAAAGAGTTCCCAAAAAGGCAGGATGGGTCCTAATTTGTATTCCATTATTTTGGCATGGACATGTCTAGTAATTTTTTAAAAAGGAAGCAGCTAAAGAAATGAAGTTAAAATCCAAAAGGAAAGTATTAACTTGGCTGAAAGTACTGTAGGAACATAGCCATGTATAGTATAAAGTCAGACTAGTGATGAGAAAGAAAGAAAACTTTGCTGGTTGATATGCTGCTTAGCATATGCTGCTTACTCGGGTCTCAAACTGCTGACCTGTCAATCTTCCAGTCATCAAGTTCAGCATCTTAACCACTAAGCCACCACAGTCCCTTAATACTAACTTAATACTAACTGCATTAGTAGTAATCTCCATATCACTTGAAATTCTTGTAGCCATTTAGAACTGCCTGGCAAAATCCATATGTTATCATGTGTATTTGAATCAGCACCACGATTATTGTTGATGACTTACAAGGAAGTTTGAGGAGTAAACAAAAATAACATAGCTATTTCTCTCTTGTCTCAGTGCTGATTGATTATCAAATGAACTTATGGTATACAATCCAATTAGTGAACATGCATCAGTTCCTCAGTTAACAAATGAGTCTGGCCATCCATTAAGAGAAATCTCAAGAATTTCAAATGACAGCAGAGCATAAGTAATTAAAATAGCAACTGTAGATGCACAGACACTAATAAGCAAGGAATATTTCAGTCATTACTGGCAGAATAAAAAGTCCATGTTGGCAATAAATGAACAGACCATCTCTACTGCAGAACAAAGAACAGCCTTTACCCATATATGTTTAATCAAACAGATTATCTAAATCAGGGCCTGTGAAAGGTGTTTGATGTATGGAGAAAACAAGTTGGGTGACTTTAACCACTGGGATATGCAGCTGCATCCAATTCTGGGCAGAATAAGAAACAAAATGAGGTGAATTTTGCAGAGTGTCTATTTGAGAGAGAAAATCATTTTCAGTGAGAACTGATCAAAGCTCAACTCTGGGACCTGGTGCTCTTCAATATTTTTTATCAATGACTTGGAGAGGTACAGGGAATGCTTATCAAATTTGGGACAGACACAAAAGGGATGGAATAGCTAATATCCTGGACAATAGAAACAGAATTCCAAAAGGTCTAGATAGGCTTGATCACTGGACTGAAAACAACAGGATGGAATTTAACAGGAATAAGTACAGTGGTACCTAGGTTTACAAATGTCTCAGTTAACGTAATTTTCAGTTTACGAATGAAAATCCATTGAAAATAATTGCCTGGGTTTACAAATTTCGATACCGTTGACCACGGTATCCTTCTGGAACGGCTCAAAGGTTTGGGGATCCAGGGCACTGTGTTGTCCTGGTTTTCCTCATTTCTGGAGGGTCGTACCCAGTCGGTGTGGTTGGAGAGTGAGAGGTCCAGCGCTAGGCCCCTACAGTATGGGGTGCCTCAGGACTCAGTGCTCTCTCCTCTCCTATTTAACATATACATGAAGCTGTTGGGCGAGGTTATCCGTTCCCATGGGGTAAGGTATCATCAGTATGCTGATGATACCCAGTTATATATCTCGGCCCATGGGGACCCCAGTGATGCAGTCAATGTCCTATCCAGATGTCTGGAAGCGGTTGGGGTCTGGATGGGGGACAACGGGCTACAATTGAATTCCTCCAAGACTGAGTGGCTCTGGATAGGGGGTCCCGCGTTATCCAGGGAGCTGCCAGCTTTGGTCTTGGATGGGGCTGCTTTGCCCCAGACAGACCCAGTACACAATTTAGGGGTCCTCCTGGATTCGGGGCTGCTACTAGCAGATCAGGTGGTGGCTGTGGCCTGTAGGGCTTTCTCACAGCTTCGTGTCATCCGTCAGTTGCGTTCGCTCCTGGACCGGGACTCCCTACTCATGGTCACACATGCTCTGGTCACCTCCAGGCTAGATTATTGCAATGCGCTCTACATGGGCTGCCCTTGTCAACCATTCGGAGGCTGCAGTTGGTCCAGAATACGGCAGCCCGGGTGGTGATGGGGCACGGGCGTTATGCTCGTGCCTCACCATTACTTCCGGAGCTGCACTGGCTACCGGTTTGCCTCTGGGTGCAGTTCAAGGTGCTGGTTTTGACCTTTAAAGCCCTACATGGTAGTGGGCCAGGATACCTTAGAGAACACATCGTCCCAAGAGTGTCTGCCCATCCAACCAGAGCGGATCAGAGGGGCTCCCTGATTGTTCCATCTGCCAGAGGGGCTCATCTCTCTGGCACACGAAGGAGGGCCTTTTCCGTTTCCGCACCGGCCTTGTGGAACTTTCTGCCTGTAGAGTTGCGGGAGCAGATGGAGCTGCTACCTTTCAGAAAAGACCTAAAAACCTGGTTGGCAGGGCAGGTGTGGGGCCCAGATGGAAGAGTGGCCCCTGCCTGTTGGCTTATAAATTAAGCCCCCATTTCTTTTAATTGACTTTTTTTATTATGGGTTTATGTGGGTTTTAAGAGGAATGGGGTAGGTGGGTGGGTATGTTGGGTTTTAATTGGTTTTAATTGGTTTTACTGTTTTATGTGTGTTTTAACTTGTTGTGAGCTGCCCAGAGTCGGGTTTACCTGATTGGGCAGCATATAAATTTGAATATAAATAAATAAATAATAAATAAATAAAATTTGTAAACCAAAATGCAGTTTCCCATAGGAATGCATTGAAAACCAATTAAACCATTACAGAGGTCAGAAAAAAGGTTTTTAATGCATTCCTATGGGAAATGACATTTCCATTTATAAATTTTTCGCAATACGAAACATTTCAGAGAATGCATTAAATTCGTAAACCGAGGTACCGCTGTACTAAGTTCTACACTTGGGGAAAAGAAACCAAATGCACAGTTACAAAAGAAGGGATACTTGATACAGTAATACAATGAGTGATAAAGATCTTGATACTGTTTAGACTACAAGCTGAATGAGTAAACACTGCAATACAGCTACAAAAAGGAAATGTTATTTAAGGCTGTATTAACAAAACTATAGACTTCCGGAACCCATGAAGTACCCTCTATTCAATGCTGCTTAAGCCTCATCTGGAATACTGCATCACATTCTCAATTCCACATTTTAAGAAGGAGGCTGACGAACAGTAACAACAGCAATAGCAATTATGCTTAGCACTTAGAGCATTCTCTGGGTGGTTCACAAGGTAGGTAGCCCTTTCCCCCCAAAAAAAAATGCTGGGTACTCATTTTGCCATCCTTGAAAAGATGGAAACCTGAAGCACCTTGAAACTGTCACGATTGAACTCAGAACATGAGCAGTTTTGGTGGCAGTACTACAGTTTAACCACTGTGCCACAAGGGATCTTCAAGTTCAGAGGAAGGCAATTAGGATGGTAAAGAGATTGGAAACCAAGCTCTATGAAAAATGACTGACGGAACTGGTCACTTTTAGCTCTGAGAAAAGAAGACTGAGGGAAGATATGACAGCAGTTTTCAAATGCTTAAAACATTCTCCTACAGAGGAGGGGCAGGACATGTTCTTGATCATTCCAGAGTGTAGGATAGTTAATAATGGGCTCAAGTTAAAGGAAGCCAGAATTTGCTAAAATTTCAGAAAATATTCCCAAACTAACAATGGAACAAATTACCTCAGGAGGTTGTGAGTGCTCCAACACTAGAGGTATTCAAGAGAAAACTAGACAACCATCTGTTACATATACAGTAAAACCTCACATAAAGAGCGCTTCGCTTGGAGACAAACTCGCTTAAAGAGCACATTTTCTCTGAATGGTCGCCTCGCTTAACAACTAAAACCAACCAAAAACTCGCTTAACAACTAAATCGGGGTTGGCAATCCCCCCCTCCCCGAAGTCACAATTGTTCACTTACAATGGTGTTTCGCTTAAAGAACAAACTCGCTTAAGAGCAATCCCGTGGAACGTATTATGCTCTTTAAGCAAGGTATCACTGTACATTGATTTGGATTCCTGCCTTGAACAGTAGGTTGGCCTTGATGGTCTTATAGGTTATTTCCAACTCCATTATTCTATGGTTCTATGATTATGCCTTTTCCTACACTAGTCTACATATTTGATTGAGGCCAGCCCATTAAACTTTTCCTAGAGTTAGCATCATCTTAGGTGAGAAGTGTGACTACAGTGCGTACTTGTGCCCCATTTATGGCTTCTCCTGCCCAAATACCACAATCTAGCCCTTATGCTGCTCTCTTTTGGCCCCAGGCACAGACCATTTTATTCTCCTCCACTGTTCTGACACTGTGCTTTAATGTGCTAGATTCAATTAGTGGATTTGTTTTTACATTGTCTCACCTGTATTATTTTGTGTCACTTATTTTCATTTTGTATGCTTCCCCCCCCTCCCCAATTATTGTTCACTTCTCCAAGAATTAAGTGAATAATGGGTGGTAAACAAACTTGTTAAATGCACTGAGCATGGCTCTATCAAGAAGAGGAAACATATTTTGAAGTGCAGATTTATCCAGAAGAACTTTTCCACAGCCTGAGGGTTGGTAATATCAATCACCTGCTTTTATTCTGACTTTTATCTGGCTATAGAGGTTTCTGTCTTTTTGTCTTTAATGTTTAGATGTTAGTGCCTATGTTTTATTGTTGTGTTTCATTTTGTGTTAGTGGTCACTTGCTGGAGAACAGCATGGGTTGTTCAAGAAGGTTACACATACAGTTAGAGAGTAGGAATAGAGAGCATGCCTGTGCATAACTGTACTCTGCTTTGGGAATTTGATTCTCAATGAGTCAAAAGTGCTTCCGAAACAACATCTGGGAGGAAAAAGAAAACAGGGTGCTGGAGAAAATAGACATTTGGACTAATTTCATTCTTATTCATTCCCAATTGCTCCTGTGAACATGTTTTATGTAACTAGTAACTTGCAACTTGCCCTTAAATTTCAGCAGGAGATATATCTTCTCAATGATACAGAAATTTGATTTTATTTCAAGTCTTGCAGCTAATTTTCTTTTAACTCAATAGATTTGGGCTATCAATTTTTAGTCACACCATGCCATCGGCATGTAAGAACTGCTGTAGCCAACATGAAGGTTGCAACAATAAATTCTATTATAGACTGGTAATTGAATTGAACAGGTTTACATTTGAATAGATTTCCTCCAGCAAGATTTTTGACATGCTGCATGGGATTGAAATCTTTGTCTGCACATTGAAAACACATCTGAGTCAGTCAATCCTATTTTGCTCCAATGTAACAAAACCGTTACAGAAAAAATAAACTGGTCTTGATCACCTTCTACTTTTGTTCTGTGTTTTCTACATGCTCTAAGAACAAAAAGTATAAACAAAAAACTTTAATTGAAAATAAAAAAAATCTGTAATTTCATTGCATTTGCTTTAAAACGACAATTTCATTAGATTTGCATATAGAAGATTGACCATATTTCACCAAATGAAAAATTATAGTTCCAACATCAACCTTCAACTATTTCACCTGAGCAGTCTATTTTGACATATTAGAACACACACCTGAAGCCAAGGACTAAATAAGGCATAGTGGTAACATCTCCTCTTTTGCTCTGAAACTAAGAATCATGTTTGGGTTTACAAGTAAAGCTAAAGATATGGCTGTAACATTTCCACCTGATGGAATCTCCTGTTCTTCTGATACTACTAGTATCCCTTATGAGCATTCCATCTAGTTATCAAATGCACAACATAATAAAGGATTGTCATCTTTCAATGTACACCTCATGAGCTTTCATATAAACAAATCATGGCTTCCTCTGAAAGACCAAAGGAAACCTTGCTAACTTTCGGTTTTGCCAGTGTCTCCTCATTCTAATTAAATTTCTAAACTTTGCGGTATTTTGCAATAGACTCAAGAGTTTATAAAATCTTCCAATAATTCATACTGTCATAAAGAAGGAAGTATTCCAAGACTTCAGAAGGGCTTCAGGCAGTGGTGGGCTCCAGCAGGTTCGAGAGAACCGGTAGCAAAGCTGGCTGGCCTGGCCCACAGCCCCACCCACTAACTACTACTCTTCTCACACCACTCCAGATGAGACTCCAACATCCTTACTGCTGGGTCTGGGTGCCTGGAGTGGAGTGAGGCTGAACCAGAAGTTACTCTGCTGCAGTTACTCTTTAAAGGAAAATTAGAGCATCGAGGTATAATTGCTAACTAATGGTCTGATGAAGTGGACTCAATCCACAAAAGCTCACATTAAAATACTGTACAGCAGTTTAACCACACCCACCTAGTCACCTGGCCACACCCACAAAGTTGACCATGCCCACAGAGTTGGCCACTACGCCCACAGTGGGGTAGTAAAAATTTTTGAAGCTCACCACTGGCTTCAGGCCAATACATATGGAATCTTTCACATTCCAACTGTTCATTGGATTTGTTTGATTTTCTTTTAAACTTTAAATTGGTTGCAAAGGTGCCAGATTTGGACTAGGCCAGGAGTGTCTGAAGTGCCCCATTCTTGCTGCTAACAATGTAACTTCTGACGGAAAAAAGGTGCTGGAGAGGGAATTGCTTAACCTTCCTGCATTTTTTCAATCCATTTTTCCAAGCTGATGTTAAAATTATATATATACATGATGCAGCTAACCTTTTCCTACTATAAAGTTTATGTTTACTTTATTACCTCCAATCATGGTGCTCTCTCACAACATAAACTTTAAGGCATAGTTTCCTTGAAGGTGGAATACTACTCCAAAGGTAGTATTAAAAGTAGCATAGGAATAGCAGTACAAACGGCTAGAAATAATCGTTCATGAGGATCATAATCACAAACCTAAACTCCACACGGACTTAGATGACAGCAAAAAGCTTGGTACCACCTTTTGGGAGTCGGCACCCACAATAGATTTCTATTACAACTGGCCAAATATGTTAAACAGTGTGAACTGTTGAAAAGGAGTCATTGTCATGTTTTGGGTTCATCTAAAGCTTCCACTAAAGGTTTTTATACTATGGTTTTGTAGTATGAAACAAATTATTTTTGTCTACATGGAAGAACTCCTCTGCAAATAGAAATTTTTAAAGAGCCAAATCCTGTATCGCTCGGTGAAGCAAAATCCCCACTGAATTAGACAGGATTTTTTCCGGAATAAGACTAAAGGCGGCAGGCTTTGGCTCACAGGATCATGGTGCCTGCCAAAGCAACCCTACACAGAATGAGGTTTATTCTTAGCAAGTATAATCCAATAAGAATATGTCTGTAGGTGTGTGATAGGCCTAATTTTTTCTCTGCCATCTCAGCCCATGCTCTTTCAGGAACAACAGCTATAGAGAAACTGGTTGCATAGGCTTCACCTTCTGAACAGAAGGAAAAAAATATTTCACTGCAAACTGTACTTTAAACTATTTGCTTAATAGTGATATACGGGACTTCTAAGCTGAACTAATGAATGAATTTAGTTCCTCTACATAGGAACACTACAACATCTGATTTGTCTTTCTTATACCACAGATTAAATTTCTTATGATTTTAATGATTTTGCTTATTCTGATGGTTTGAACTGCTTTATTGTTCTCCCCTTGCCCCTTGTTTTTAATTATCTGTTTGTTACCCTCCTTAAATGTTACCCTTTTAGTGTGCAGAATTGTATTATTTTTTAAAATCTCTTCCTCTCTTTGGCAAAACTACAAAAACTTCATAAAAATGTTTTTTTTCTATATTTGAAATTAAAGATTCTTTAATTAGTTGAGTGTCATTTGGGAAAGGATGCATAACTATTCCTGACTTATGAGCCATCCTTTCTGGCCAGCTCATTCAAGACTTTCAGAAAATTAGCTAAAAACTTTCTTATTCAGAAAGACTTTGGGATCATTAAGGAACAACAAATGTGGGATTTATTGCTTGTGAGGGTACACTAGATTTGTAGGTTTATATTATCGAAAGAAATATAGACCACAAAAGGAATTGTACTGAGTTTTCCCTCCCAGGTAATCACAATGGTTGCTTTTCATTCACAAAAATGAATTGCCATTCTTAATAGCGTTTGAGACAAGGTATGTAAAAAAACTTGAGTAACCTTACCTTCTTTCAACATGCCAACTTTTAGACACTTCATAAAGCGACAAGCTTGGCAGGACTTGCGTCTGCGCTTTGTGATTTCACATTCGTTTGTTGCTGGACAGCTGTATTCTATATTACCTGTGTTCGGGATTCAGAAAGAGAAGAAGTAACTGAGTAATGAGAGCTATTAATCATCCTAACATAATAAGAGTAGCATATAAACTGCTGAAAGTGTATGCAATAAAAGAATATTTAATTTAATTTAATTGTCACATTTATATACCGCTCACTCGGCCAAAGCCAACTCAGGGCGGTTCACAATAAAAATTAAAAAACACATGTTAAAAACAGTTAAAACTACCCACCCCCTATAAACAAGGGCTGCAGGATCCAAAGGCACCATGGGGAAGAGTTCTTCTACACCAACCACCCAATGGAGGTTACCCTTCCACCTGCACCCCACACTTGACCCGCCAGCCAGGTTTTAAGATCTTTTCTGAAAGGCAGCAATTCCGTCCGGAGACGTAGCTCTGTTGGCAGGAGGTTCCAGAGGGCCGGTGCAGACACGGAGAAGGCTCTCCTCCTTGTGCCAGAGAGGCGAGCCCCTCTGGCTGATGGAAAAATTAGAGAGCCTCTCCGGTCCGCTCTGGTTGGACGGACAGACGTCCTCAGGGCAATGCGGTCTCTTAGGTAACCTGGCCCACTACCATATAGGGATTTAAAGGTCAAAACCAGCACCTTGAATTGCACCCGGAGACAAACTGGCAACCAGTACAGCTCCCGGAGCAGTGGCAAAGCACGGGCATAACGCCCACACCCCACATAAGAATATGCTTAAAGTTTATTTATTTAATTAAAGTACCGTATTTTTGGACCATATGACGCACCTAACCGTAAGACGCACCCAGTTTTCAGAGCAGGAAAACACAAAAATAATAATACTGTATTTTGCACCAGCAACCAGTGGTGGTGCTGCAGGGGAAATTGGCATGCCAGGCCAATTGCACTGAGGAAGGAAGTGATACTCTAGCCTAGCCTCTTGCTCTCCTTTCAACCAGGAAGCATGTTTTCCCCCTCCATTTTGACCACGTGGAGTAGAGACAAAGGCATCAAGGTAAGTGAAACCCTTTCTTTTTAAGCTCAGGTTTGGTTTCCCACTTAAATGCATTGGGAACATACAAACAGAAAACCTTTGAATACAAGAAATTTATTTCCAATGCATTTAATTGGGAAATTGCGATTTTTGCCCTCTAGTGGCCACTTGTTTTACATATGTTTTCCCCCCTGTCCCGAACAGCTGAGAGGCGGCAGTAGTAGTCTTTTTTTCATATGTTTTCCCCCTGCCCCGAACAGCTGAGAGGTGGCAGTAATAGTCTTTGGCCAGCTGCGGCTCGTGTAAAATATCCTTTTACAACAGCCACAGCTGGCCGAAAACCAGCATTTGGACTATAAGATGCACCTTCATTTTCCCCCCACTTTTGGGGGAGAAAAAGTGCGTCTTATGGTCCAAAAAGTACAGTATCTATTCACCACTTTTACTTCCCACTAGAGTACTTTGGCTATTCAAAAACAAACCCCTAGCCACAAAGTCAACTCAGAAGCCATATGGAAACCAGTGCAGTTGGGTCAAAAATAGCATAACATAACCACTTGAAGAGCATTCCAGACAATAATCTGGAAAGCATATTTTTCCCTTTCTGTAGATTCCGAACACTCTTCAAAGCTATCCTGCCTAGCGTCTGTTACAGGAGATAATTATGTCATTGATCACTGTGTCCAAGTCTTCCTTCTTAGGAAAGTGAACAGCTAATGTATCAGCGTATAGAAGCTAAATAAATAAAATAAATAAATCATAAATAAATGATTACCGGCAACAGAATTGATTTTATTTTCATTTCTATTTATACAAATAGCATTGTTCTCATTGCCACAGAGAATTTCTCCTTTTATACAGAAATTAAAATCAAAAGCAAAACACAAGGCACTTAAAAATCTTCTGTCTTAATGTGCTTTAAAGTCTCATAGATTCTTCCCTCAAATGTTTTCCTCAGTGGTCGGAATCTTGTTGGTATTCACATAAAATCTGTATAAATTGCTATGGTTAACTATGCCAGGTCACATTTTAGTTGTGTAACTGAGCACAGGATCAGACCCATGACCAAATCATGGCTCAGCACCTCATCAATCGGTGGCAATTAACCATAGCAAATTGTATGTGAACACCAACAAGATAGTCTGCCATCAACTAAATCTCCATCTTACACACTCTCGCCTTTCCAGTATCTCCCAAAGTTGTGTGCTTCATTTTTATTCAACACCGAGAAGCCAGTGAATAACAATGGATACTCGTAGACTTGAGAGATGTGGGTTCCAAAATCCTGATCATGTATTAAGTTCACTCTGACCTTGGGCTAATCACTTGCTTAAATTACCCTGTCTCCTAAAACAGTTGTGAAGACAATCTGGGATAACTGTTTATAACCTACTCTGAGTTACTTGCAGTATAAAACCCCATTGTGTACACAATATTGAGCCCTCCAAGGCTAGGGGATAACAATCCTGCTATTGTCTTATGAGATCACAACCCTCTTAACAATATAAATACATATATGCTTTATAGGCCTTCCCTGGCCTGTAATAATTACTTCCCTCATTTTTTTATGCATTCTAATAGTCTAAGTTCTATCAATAATAATTACCATGAATAAACAGAACAAATAAGTCCTGCTCTTGCTTTCAATGCATTTCCTACTTAGTGGCATCTTGGAAGCAGTTATTTGACGAGTAATGAAACTAGGGACTGTGGTGGCTTAGTGGTTATGATGTTGAACTTGATGACTGGAAGGTTGGCAGGTCAGCAGTTCGAGACCCAAGTACTGCATGACGGAGAGAGCATCCATCTCTGTCCCAGCTCCTGCCAACTTAACAGTTCAAAAACAAGAAATTGCAAGTAGATAAATAGGAACTACTTTGGTGGGAAGGTAAAGTGTTCTGTACACTCTGGTTTCTAAGTCATGTCTGCCACATGTCCATGGAAACGTCGGCACACACATACAGCGCTGGTTCTTTGGCTATAAATGGAGAGAGTACCAAACCCTAAATTCAGATGTGACTGGCTTTCGAGAAAGGGTGACCTTTACCTTTATCCAGTGAAACTATGCTGGACTTTATGAGTTTTAAGTTTGATCCAACAAAGGATTTCTTATTTTATTTTCCAGTGACAGAAAAACTTAATGTAATACAGAGTTTTCTAATGTTTTGTTGTTGTTCAGTCACACAGTCGATTCCAACCCTTTGTGACCCTTGCCCGCCAGGTACCTCTGTCCTCCACCATCTTCCTCAACCCGCCCAGCTCTGTTCCCATTGCATTTTAGATTATGACTCAGGAGATATGGATTTAAATCTTTACTCTGCCATGAAATTCACTGGGTGACCCTGTGCCAGGCACCATCCCTCAGCCAAACAGTGACATGCCGTACAGGGTTCTTGCAAGGATAAAGTGGGAATTGAAAACTCAAGTACACTGCTCACTCAAGGAAAGGTAGGATATACATGCAAATAGTAAATAATTAAAGCAACATCTAAAACATTAATAATAATCTCATAACATATATATATATATATATATATATATATATATATATATATATATATATATATATATATATATATATATATATATATATATATATATATATATATATATATATATATATGTATGTTATGAGATTATTATTAATGTTTTATATAATGTATATATATATATATTGTTTTAATGTTTTATATTTAATGTTTTATAATGTATATATATATATATATATATATATATATATATATATATATATATATATATATATATATATATATATATATATATATATATATATATATATATATATATATATATATGATAAAAATGTCTTTCCTTATCAAATGCTGCCTTAACTCACTTTATAGGTATTTTGTTACATTCTTAACCCTTTCCCCTGTGATTAAGTGCATTAGTATCTTAATGAAAATGCATTCTGTTCATTGCTCTCTTGGGAAGTGGGAGGTCATCACACCAAATGCATAAATTGTCATCAGAGACAGTCCAGACATAATTGCAATTTTGCTGCTCCATGTTTTCGACACTCAGATCTGTGGAAGTCCCCTGAAACATGCACAGATCCTAGTAATTAGCATAGAGTCTGCCTGGGACCACAGCATTGATGAAATATTTCAGAGTTAATCACACTTTGTAAACACTGATTTATATTGACTACCTTTCTCCAGAATGATGTCTCCTCATTTAATATCACATCAGCGAATTGCAAGATTATACAAAGATTCAAATCCTCTGCAACTGCTAACTCAGCAAGGAATAATATTTTATGCACCATTTATATATGCCACAAAAGAGCTAAGTATGTATGCTAAAAGATGCAGACAGAAGGAAAGCACTAAGTGTTCCAATTTAACAAGTTAAAAGGAGAAAAAAATATGATAAAACCAGCATCATATTATTCATGCTGAGAACACTATGCATTCACCTATGTTCAACCTGTTTATTTGTAAATCAATCCAAATATTTCAGAACACTGTAAGAAAACATCTCCCCAAGGATGCAGAATCTGTTAAGCTCTCTACCATTGGAACTCTTCATCACTTGAGCACTGTTTTTGAAGGCATGAAAAATCCTGCTTTGTCAGTTTTAGTGAATTATTCCATAGCAAATAATTTTTCCCTATTATAACTTTTCTGTATTTTATATTTATATTAGACACAAGGAAATCAAAAAGTGCACAGTCACAAGGGTCAAATTCATCTCTTACCAATGTATATTAACATATTGAGTGAAAATCTGAGCCTATGTTTAGTAACACCCTAAATCAGGAGTTCTCAACCTTTTTAAGCTGGGTGATGGGTCACGCTTCCTCAGACAGCTTCAGGGACTGGATCGCCATTTTGCCCTTCCTCCACCACATGGCACTTCTTGGTGTGGTGGAGGTGGTGGGGATCCACATGACATGGTGCCATGGGCTGCATCTGGCCATGGGCCGCAGGTTGAGAATCCCTGCCATAAATATTACTACATCACTGGCTGGGGGGGGGTCCAATTTATGTTCATTTGGGGGGGGGGGGGAATCACTTCCTATGGCACATTATTACCTTTCTCACAAATCTTTCCTGCACCCAGTTGGTTAAATTTAATTATGACAAGCAATGGCTATAAAAAGCCATTGCTTGCCAATCTGAAGTTTAAACAATTAAGCACATGGAAGATCTGTGAGGAAATGAATATAAATCTGCACAGGTCATGGTAATCTGTGACCTAAACCTTTCTGGAATTATTCACAAATGAAGAAACACTGTGGATTTTCATATCAACGCTACACAAAATTGCTATTGACCCTTCTAAGGGTGCAAGAAGAAAAAGATGAATTCTGTTTTAAATTTGGGGCTTAGCTACTTTATACAGGATTTGTCCCGTAAATTGCTTTATATAAGAAACAAAAACAGCCTGGTAGGTCAAGTCTACATCTACGTATAACAACTGCTATCTGGTTGTCAGTACAGACTAGGTTCTAGTCATGTATTGAAAAATATTTTGTACGATTGGTTTGCAGATTATAAAATTCTCACTAGAAGTAAAGGTCACCCTTGCTCAAAAGCCAGTCATATCTGACTCTAGGGTTTAGTGCTCATCTCTTTTTATAGCTAAAGAGCCTGCGCTGTCATACTTATTTATCGACTTGCAATTTCTTGCTTTCGAACTGCTAGGCTGGCAAGAGCTGGGACAGAAATGGAAGCTCACTCTGTTGTGCAGCACTTGGGTCTTAAACTGCTGTTGGTGATCCACAAGAGCCCATGGCATCAAATCATCTTGGCCCATGCCCTTGCTCTGGCCACCACTTCCACCACCACCACCTCAATCCTTGCCCTCTCCACTTGGCTTGGCGTGTCCCTGCCAGTGATCTGTAGCAGGGTGGATGTTGTAAGACATCAACTGAATATTGACAATAAACTTTGAAAAGGAAGCCAACAAAGTGGAACAAGTTCAGAGGAAGGGCAACAAGGATTATCAGGAGACTTGAAAGACTGACATAACTGGCCATGTTTAGCCTTCAGAAAAGGAGACCGGGGGGGGGGGGGGGATGATAGCACTTTTCAAATGCTTGAAAGATATTAAGACGAGTGGCAGGATCTGTTCTTGATAATCAACGAGTGCAGGACATATAACCATGGGTTGAAATTACAGGAAAACTGACATAGGTTGAATATTAGGAGGAAAAATCCTTAACTGTTAAAGCAGTATGATAATGGAAACAATTACATTGGATGGTGGTGAGCACTCCAACGCTGGAGGCATTGGAGAGAAAACTGGGCAATAATCTATCAGGTGTACTTTGACCTGGATCTCTGCATTGAGCAGGGGGTTAGACTGAATGGCATCAAAGGCCTCTTAAAACCCAATCATTCTACGAATCTATGATTACCCTGCAGTGAGATTTGTATCAACCTGCTTCCTCCTCATATTTAATAATGTTATGTGCTTTTGTGAGATTATTTAAGCCAATGTATTTAATATTATTAAGAAGACCAAAGGAGATCCAAATGAAAATGAAACATGGTAGTACAAATGGAACTCTATTCCTTAAGTTTTACACATCTTTAAAAACATAGAATTGGAAGTGGATGTTGAGTAAGATATAAGACCATTTTATAAAAATAAAGTATATGATCTATAATCAGTCTTAAAGCTTCTTGAGCCATAACATTATTTTAATGTAAGTAGTGTATGTGGCAAAATTGCTATCCCTCATTTATAGACAAGTGGCACTGAACCAAATGTGTGCTGCATTTCCAGGTATGACCCCCTACATGCCAAGGAATACAGAAAATAATAATAATAATAATAATAATAATAATAATAATAATAATAATAATAATAATAATAATAATAATAATAATAATAATAATAATAATAATAGAATCTATTGTGGGGAATATATAGTCAGAAAAACTGAAAATATCTGGAAAAGTATTGTGGCTTTCTCAGGTTATGCATTGCAACTCAGTTCTTTGTCTACAGAATAACAGCACCATAATGTTCCCTCGTGATTTGCTCTAGATTTTCTTCTTTTATATGTTAAACATAACTGTTGGTTGGTTGTCTGGCTGGCTGGTTGGTTGTGTGTTTAAGGATGAAAACTGATACAGGTAGATCAAAACTTACTAGGGTGGTTTTTCATTCTAACAGGAGCAATGTCAATAAATGGAAATGTGACTTACATCTACCACAACTTATCATTCTTTAGCTTAATCTCTTGAAAATACTGTTGTTTGTAGAATGTTGATAACAGAGGCCATGTGTTCAACATAAGAACTGGAGACTTTACCAAGTAACTTGGGTATACTCCTGGACTTATCTTTGAGTCTGGACTCTTAGGCCTCAGTGACAGCCAGGAGTGCATTTGTACACTTATAGATTCTGTACCAGCTGAAACTGTTCCTGGAGATGCCTGATTTAACTACACTGACACATGTCTTCACTGGTTACCTATCCATTTCTGAGTCAGATTCCAAACCACTTAGGGTTTGAAGTCAGGTTCTTTAATAGACAGTGGGTGACCACTGTCCTGTAGCTGGGTTGATTTCAGCATTTTCTCTGCCACTCAGGAGTTCTTGCTGAAAGACAATGGAAAGCTCTGAATGGCTTCCTTCTCCAGGTCACAACTTTCCTTCCCCAGGTCACAACCTGGGAGAAGTACCATTTGCCTCAGCAATATGGTTGAAGGGTATAGGAAAGAGAGAAAAGGACTATGGACTTGAAAGAAGGAAAGATTATGCCATGCACTATACCATTTTGTTTCGGGCTTATTATTACCAGAGGAAAAAGAGAATTACTTGAACATGACAAAGGGACTGAACTGTAAGGTGTAGAAAGATTGAGAGGTGTCCAAAGATCCAGTGGCTCCCTTGTAAATAATATTGCTAATAAAGGTTTTGTTCATGGGGTTCCCAACGTTTTCCTGAAAGGGGCCAGTTCCTGCCACCACGCTCAGCTGTGGAGGCATGACTGTGCCCACTACTCAAGTTTTCATCATTCTCAGCAGCAGCAGCGGAAATCGGGCTATTTTAGTGGGTTCTCGGACAGGCACTGCCACTTCTCATGGTGGCAGGAGGCTTTTTGGAGCATGTTTGCTCCAGTTTGGGATTTTTCCAATGCTTCTCGGCTGCACTTCAGCAGCTAGAGTGTGACCGTTGGGTGACTTCCTGGTTCCACACTGAAATCCCAGGTGCTGACATAAGCTCAACCCGGCACCAGAAATAACCCACAGTCACCCTCTAGCTGCCGAAGCACAGCCAAGAAGCATCAGGAAAATCCCAAACTGGAGCGAACATGCTCCAAAAAGCCTCTTGTCACCCTGGGAAGTGGTGGAGCCTGTCCAATAACCCGGAAAAATCATGATTCCCGCTGCCACTGCAGTAAGTGATGTATTGTTATTTACAGTGGAAGGGGTTGGGTCTTGAGGTGCCCGGGTGGCCACCACAAACCAGATTATTGATATACACAGGCCAGATTAGGCCCAGGAGCCAGGGATTGTGTTGTAAAGTCTATGAGACCTTCCTTTTGATGACAGCATGCCAATTTGATGTTCATCTACCGATGGATGGACTAAGCTTCCTCACACTCTCTTTGAACCTTCTCAAAGATCTTCAGGAGAAGCTATTTTATCAGTTTTCCTGCCTTCACAGACACATCTGGTAGGAGTGCAAGAAAGGGCCTTCTTAGAGGCTAGTCCCAGGCTGCACAATAACCTTTCTTGGGAGTCTAGGTTGACTCTCTGCTTCCTGTCTTTCTGGTGACAGTTGAAGAATGTTCTTTCTAAACAGGCTTTTAACAATTAACTGGGTGGTGAAGAGTTCTTATCTTGTGTGCTAGATATTATACGGTTGTGCTCTGTTTTATTTTAGAACTTTCAAATTCTGGTTTAATTATTATTTTTAATACTTATACAATTAGTCTAAAGTAATAATTTATCACCATTTAAATCAG
Source organism: Bradypodion ventrale (assembly GCA_035047345.1). Lineage (NCBI taxonomy): Eukaryota > Metazoa > Chordata > Lepidosauria > Squamata > Chamaeleonidae > Bradypodion > Bradypodion ventrale. Next base: position 42,897,962 of record JAWDJE010000001.1, read on the forward strand.
GGATTCTCAACCTGCGGCCTGCCGGCTGGATGGGGCCCACAGCACCATTTCATGTGCACCCACACTGCTTCCACCACACCAGGAAGTGCCATGTAGTGGAGGAAGGGCAAAATTGCTGTCTGAGGGAGCATGACCCAGCCCCTGGTTTTAAAAGGTTGAGAACTCCCGATTTAAATTATGAGCACCTTTGGTCCTTTAGCTTGGAGAAAAGTGGCATAAAAATGAAATAAATGATTCAGTTAACTAAATAAGTTACATTCCATAACCATTTCTCACATAGCAAAGTATAAAATTGTTAACACCAAGATGTAACTTTTGAATTTTCACTCTAGTGTTTCGTTTTTGAGTTTTCAGCAGGGATTTCTCCCAAGCAAGAAAAAATCCTTAATATTTTCTTTTTTTCAACTGGGACTTGGGACAATAAGACAGAAGGCTTCTAATTTCTTTTGGAAGTCTTAACAGATGGGTTTGGCCATGCTTTATAGTCAGTGATTTGGATTTTGGAACTGAGGATCATTTCCCTCCAGACCACTTGGCCCTGAGACACCCTCTTTTATGCTCTGTTTTGTTCCCTGCTTGAGTCTGGAACAATTTGCACTCTGAATGGATGATTCTGCAGCAAAGTAGAGAAGGGCCATAGTTGACTGGCATATGTTCTGCATGCAGAAGGTCCCAGGCTTTTAGAATGTACAGTTTAAAGCAAGGGTGCCCAAACTACGGCCCATGGGTCCAATTAGGCCCATGCATATCATTAATGTGGCCCCACGGTGAGCACCCAGAATCACCACGGATTGCCCCACAACTGCCCCCACCGCCTGTCGTCAGCAGCAATGGTGGCAGCAGCAGCGATCGCACTTCGTCCCAGCTGCTCCGAGCACCTCTTATTCCGTCCCATCCCCTCTGCAGCCTTTGCCAAGGCCGATTGCTGCGTTTGGGAAATCTTCGGAGCCTCCTCTGTTTCAAAATCTGCAGCACTAGGAGAGCCCCCTGGTGTGTCTGGGATGATGTCACCACAGGGCACCAGGTTTACCCTTCCAGTGCTGCAGATTTTGAAACAGAGGAGGCTCCGAAGATTTCCCCAATGCGGCAATCAGCTTTGGCAAAGGCTGCAGAGGGGATGGGCCCGACCCAGAGGCTGCTCGGAGCAGCACGGACAAAGTATGATCGCCACCACACCTGCTGCTGATGTCAAAACTGTCAGCGGTGGGAGCAGCCCGCCTCCAGCCCCCACAAGTGTGTATCAGAGGCGGGACCGGCCCGTGAAAAAAAGTTTGGGCACCACTGGTTTAAAGAGTTGAAGTTCTGGTGAGCTGTGGCTAGTTAGTCTTGGAAATGTTGACTCAGATGGACAAAAAGCTTCATCTGGCATAAAGAAGTTTACTATCTTCTTCTGCACTTGCTTTTTGCTTGAGATTTGCCATTGTCTGAGCTGAAGTTTGAACTAAGACTATGCAGGGGAAATGGTATCAAAACAGAGGATTGAGACTGGTGGCATTTGGGATTCTTTAGATCTTAGTAACTGAATGATCAACATTATTAAAATCTACAGTACCATTGCAGAAGAGATTACTTTCATAGTATTCCTTGGTACTGAATTTATTTATTTAATGATTAGTTAGTCAGAAAATAGTTAGAAAATAGGGTCACAAGCTAAACTAAAGGATCAAATGTATGGCAAGATTGCTTAGTTTTGAGCCATCAAGTTGCATCCGACTTATAGGGCTTTCAAGGTAAGTAAGATATATAAGAAGAGGTTTTATAAATTCCACTCTCACAGTGAGTTTCCATGGCCACATGAGGATTTGAACCCTGGTCTCGAGAGTTTTAGCCCATCAACCCACTACATCCCACTGCGTGTCATGTGACAAGTAGCTTGCCTATAACATAAGATAAATTCATAATACAGAGAGTGCCAAAATGTATACACATTTTAAGAAAGGAAAAATTGTTATTAATATAATACTCAATATATACTGATAACAAAAAGATGAATACAAGTCATGTTTCATTTCTGCAATTGCAAGAGGTACTCAAAGTGGTTACCATCAAGGTCCAGACTTTTCTGATTATGACGAACTACTGCTTGAGCAACGTTGATCAAAGTGTCCACTCGTATTGGTAAAATTCAAGGGGTGTTAAGTCAGGAGAACATGGGGGAAACTCAACTGTACCTCGTTGTCCTATCCTACTCCACCATTTTGACTGTTCTGCCTATTGCGTGGTGATGCTAGCATTCATTTGATTAACATCACCTTTGGACCAAACACCATTCTACACATTTCTATCGTAATTCAATTCAACTTTGATAATACATAGATAACTTCTCATAAAATGTGTATACATTTTTGGCACCCTCAGTATATAAGAGGTTCCAGTACCAAATACTAGTACGTCATAAAATGCTAGTTTAGATGGCGCTTTCACTGTTAGAAGTAGTTTCTCAGAATCCACAGATAGATAAAGGGAAATGAAATGCAAGACATTCTGCTTAGTTGTTTTTTTTTAAGTGAAGAGGCTATCAATTTACATGGTGTGGTCCTCATCACATAAAGCTATGGCCAGATTAAACTGGAGTTTGGTATAAGCATAACTAAAGACAATAAAATGTTTCCCAAAAAAGGGAAGGATACATAATTACTATAATGAGAAATGTTCTTCCTATTGGGTTTCTGTTCCTGAGCAAAGTGAAATGACCCACTGACCTTGAATTGTCCTCTTGAAGAAAGCCTTGCAGGCCTCACATGAGGCAACCCCATAGTGGTACCCTGATGCAATATCACCACACACCAAGCACAGTCTTTTGGGCATTGAGTTCAGCATGTATTCACACTTGGTTTGTGAATCTTCAGCGATGGTACTAGAACAATCATCGTATCGTTTCCTGACAGGGCCATTACCCACAAGGCCAGGGGCGGAAGGGTAGAGTGGTGGTGAGTCTAGCCCATTCTGATGTCCATTCATGGTTGAACTGTAGCTCCCACTGGCGTCAGAGGAGCCACCAGGGCTGTGGTGATTGATGCTGTCCGTCAAAGAGGCGGGGCTGGACGGTTCCGTCTTGATATATGACGAACAGCTAGAATCAATGTGTCGATCCTTGCTTGACATTCTGCAGAGAAGCCTGCATTGTAAGGAGACAGAGAGAGAAGTTTATGTGCATTAAAGATAATACTCTTTAAAAGCAGCACTACAAGGACTAAGGACCACACATCATCCATTCATCCATCAATACCTCTTGTTTTACATGAAGGTAATCAACACAAGGGCATGACAGAGCTTTATCAAATCTGCAGACAGGCAGTAAACAAAAACTTTAAAGAGACTGAATCTATTTCATCTTTTTTCTTCCTGTTCCTGCATTGTGATTTTCCCCCTTCTTTTACCATTTCCCTAAATTCCACCATACTTGTCATTTGAAATGACAAATAATTTTGTATCATATAACTCCTGGAGCTCACAAGCACAACAATACATACAAGTTAAAACTTTTCCATATATATTTGTATTTGAGCAGATGAATGTTTTCTCAGTAATTACTGTTTGTCAGCATGTTTCAGCAAAGCATAACTGCATTCGCTATTGATTGGACCTCAGAATCAAAGAAAAAATCATTTTAGGTGCATACTTGTGGTGAGGAGAAAGGGGAGAGAAAGAAAAAGAGAGAGAGAGCACTATTTAGTAATAGATCATCTCAGTTTCTAGGAAATAATGAAGGTTTGACTTCTGTTTCACAAAATCTACAGTAAGTGAAGTGATTCATCAGCTTTGCCTGCTATTGCTTTCAGTCATTATCACTGAAACTAAGTAGTAATAACTGGGCAAGCATCACATATATCTGAAAGTCTATGTTACGTGCTTTCCAGCATTTCCGAAGCTAGGTTACTTTCCTTATGCTTTAAAAGTAAGAAACTGTTGGAAGTTTGATATACTGCAATATTACATCATTGACCACATCATTGCTTTTTTAAATTTAATATCTAAAGCAGTACAAGACATCTGAGGTTGCAGATGACTTACTCTCATGTGACAAGTGAAACATCAAGTATTTTTGTGGTACCAAAATTTATTACATATTAATAAATACTCCATCAACTGAAGAGACAAAAACACCAAATTAAACACTATGATAAGTACAGTTTCTGAAGCATATTTCAGGATGCAGTAAGGAACATTATACCCAGTCAACTGAAGCAAACCTGACCAGAACTAGATGTACATTCAAGAGTATTTCATCCAGTGATAGTACTCTGACAGATGTAAATATTTGATACACAGGTTGCTTTCTTGGGTGAAAATTTTAATGTCTCACACGTGAACTATAATGTGTAAAACAGACTGCATAATAGGAAATGAATTAGTAAAGGATTTCATAATACTTTTTGAACTGTTACCAACAGTACAAAATTCCAACTGATTAACTGCTTGACATTTAACACAACATAATCTATCAATTCATGAATATTTTGTAACATATCAATAAATGGCTTCTGTGATCATGAATGATACTCAGATTTGTTCTGAACTTTAAAAATTTTGTTCTTTAATAATGCGAGTGAGTAACAACAGTTGAAAGCAAACATGTCTTCACTTACAGCTTTATGTCTATTCCCTTAACCAACCAGCATCTTCTGCCAGTATGAGACAAATGTTTGCTTTTGAACTGCTCTGGTTGATTGTTCATTGGCATACACAAATCCACTTACCGGTTTGCCAAGATTGATCTTGTTCCCATCTGTTGAGAAGAATACCCAACAGTTTGCATCCCTGCCATCATTTGAGCAGCAATCCCTTGCACTTGGGTTTCAAGGAGACCAAGCTACAAAATCTATTCCCAGGTCTCTTCTGGAAGAGGGTCTGGGCCACTAGCAATTGGGTTAAAATGCTGCTTTCTCAGTGTAGACTGATTGTTTCAATCTTGTAAATCTAACAAGACTTGGCCACCTGATACAGAGAAGAAACTTGGCATGTGTCTTTATGGGTTACCTTTTAACATGCACAACAGAATCTATCAATTCTAGATTGTCTGTAAAGGCCTATTTGAAAAGAAATGTTTTCAGAAATTTTCTGAAAACCAAGAAGGAGGAGGCCTAGTGGATCTCAACAGAGGGAGAGATTGTTCCAGGTTGAATGGGTTCTTTTTTTCTGGTTTCACTCTTTTTTGCCTTTCTTGCGGGAGCCACCATCAGAGGATCTCATAATTCCTGCAGGAGGGTAGCTCCGCAAGGTAACAAAGTCCCAAGCCATGTAGGGCTTTGTACTTGGTACAGAATGCAATGGATAACCAGTGCAGGTGGGCAAGAGCGTGAGTTATATGATCATACTTCCGAGTTCCATTTATAGGTTTAGCTCAGGGTTCAGCAATCTTAGTTCTCCAGGTATTCTTGGACTTCACTTACCAGAAGCCCAGGTCAGTACACCTGCTGATTAGGGCTTCTGGGAATTAAAGTCCAAGAATATCTAGAGAGTCAAGTTTGCTGACCCCTGGTCTATCCGCTACATTTTCAACCCTTTGGAGCTTCAGTACCAGCCTCCAAAGCAGCCTCACATAGAGAGCATTACAGTAATTGTTTTTAGATATTATCAATGTGTAGACCAATCTGGCAAGGGATATCCAGATATTTACACTAGTGTATCAACAATAGCATAACTCAGGCAAGCAATAGTTGCTAAAAAAAACATGCCCCTGACTGAGCTGGTAATTATCCACTGAGTCATTCATCTAGTGAGCAATTAATTAGCAGTTATTCATTATTACAAGTTATCCCATTGGTCTTAGGCTGGTGTAACTATTCAGTTGGGTTCTTGCTTTAACAGTACCAAGAAAGAAGGTCCTCTATCCACTTTGTCCCTTCAGTTGGATTCTCACAAAAGACCTCCTTCTCAAGCTATTCTTGCTTTATGCCTAACTTCTTCCTAAAGCAGAGCTTAGAGAAAGATCCACAGTGGTCTGCCTGTATTAGACACATATTTTGACTCTACAGTCTTGAAGAGGAAATGTGATGACCAGCTTCTATCCTGGAAGGCTGAAGAGAGATCAGACCACTTATATAAGACAATTTCAAAGGCATCTCTCTGTTTGACTTGGGACCAGGGATGCAGCTGTATGGTCTTTAAACTACTGGTCAAGTGTGGGGTATTTTTCTTTCCACCAAATAAATTGTTTTCCCAACCTACTTCTTGTCTCCTTCCAGTCTCCCCAATGATACTTATACTATTCTAGTCCAAACTTTTAAAACAGCATTACCTTTATACTTTTTTAACTCTTGTGGTACTGCCCAACATGTGGACATCTCTTGTTTTCCAGTGGTTCTATTTTGAGTCCAATCCTTTTAGAATTCAATACCTGAGATCGTTATTGTTATTAGATGCAGTTAAATCACACCCAACTTATAGCAGCCTATGAATAAGCACTCTTTAGTTCTAAGGATTCTCCTCCTCTAGGAGGAAATAGTTACTAGAAGGAGTAAAATTTAAAAAAACAGGCTTCTGAAAGAATGCTGCTTCCTAATTAATAATTAGCTCGCTACACTGAGAGCTTCCCTGAGCTACCAATATCTAGTACCAAAAAAAAAAAAAATCAGATTCATTCCTTCTCTGTACATTATTTTCAGCAGCTCTTTTAAGCAAGCCTGAAATATTCACAACTGTCTATAAATTCAATTGTCAGCTAGTGATTTTTATTCCAGACCTCACTTCAATCTAAAATTAGAGGCACTAAAATTCACATTAACTCTGAGAGGGATGCAGTGAATAGGACTTTATTTCAAAAGAACACCTTTTTGTCAAAAAGAGCTATTCTCAAGATGATGGCTTTATCTGCATTCAAAGTCCAATTCCACATTGTGCTGTTAATACAGTTTTTTTAAGGTCACAGCAGATTAACAAAAATCCAAATGAAGTTAATGCTTGCAATGAGAAATAAAGTGTCCAATATTTAAACAAACAATTTTATTTTAAAGCCATTGTGTGACTGCTATTGTTGTCGTTCTTGTTGTTCCTTCAATTAACTAATAGTTCTAATTGTTCATCCACATTTATCTCTTAAAGGCAGAAGGGTGGATATATGTAGGTACAGTGGATTAAAATGAGGCTGGGAGTTGTACGTGTTGTTTCTGGAAGATTACACAAAATTGAATTTTATAAAATAGGCAAATGATTATATTTGATTTTCACATTTATGAGGACTTTTTAATGTAATTTAAATATTTTTCCCATGGAAATTTTAGGGAAAGTAATTATTCATTTCTCCTCTCCCCCCCCCCCTTCTACTTTTTGCACTTACAGAGAGAGACTGTCAGCCACAGCTCCATAAGACATTTTGCTGGATTAAGTCGCTGAATGGGCAATAGTGAAAGCAGCATTGCAATCATATAGTCTTCAACACTACACAACCGGTTGCTGCAAGGGTATTGCAGTGGATACTGTCTTTAGGAAAATTCATCAAATGTATAACTATGAATACAACAGGACTTTTGCTAGCACCATGACACCAGTCATTTCTTACTAACAAAATACGGCTGTGCCCCTCTTAGGTAGGAGATAACAGCAATCAAAAAATAACCCCAGCAATAATGGCACAAATTCTCTTGTGGATCTTTTTAAACAACAGGAAGGAGAGAGTAGGAACAAATGGAGGGTTAAGAGAGATTTCTGCAAGGGAATAATCCAAAGAGGATGGTTTTTAATTTGCTTATATATGACCCAGAGTAGTCAGCAATAAACTAGCAACACTTGTATTGATATCAAGTTATCAAAAGCATCATGGATAACTTTTTAAAGATATTTTCAAACTAATGGAAAAGTCATTAATATACCAAATGCAGTTCGACATAAAAAGTGTCAAGTGATAAATGTGAGTTAACTAGAGGTGACTGACCAGAAGGGGAATTTCGGGGTTTGTAGTGATAACTTTATAAAAAAATGTCAAAACAATGTACAAAAAGCAGTGAAAAGGACAAATTCTGTGTTGGGGATCCTTACGAAAGCATCAGAAATGAAAATGCCACTATTACAAACCCTTTCAAACAAATCTATGGTGGGATCACACTTTTTTAATATTATGCAAAGATCTAGTCCAGGGGTGCCCAAACTACGACCCGTGAGCCAGATTGCCACCGCCAACGGAAGTGCTCGGATGTTGCCGGAAGAGCTTAAATCAAAACATTTTCATGCCAAAATGTGGCAAAAACACACTATAAAAATTAAAAAGGGCGCAAAAATGCTCCCCCAATGCAAGATTTGAAGGATGGAAAAATACCTGGGTGTTATTTCATGTGCTGCTTCTGGGAGGAACCATGTGACTGGACTGCACAGCTGACTGTTCAGGTCGCTGGCGGGAAAAGTTTGGGTACTCTTGATCTAGTCCCTGCCTATTGAAATGGATATATATATAACAATTCTTGTTCTGTTATACTGTACAAAGAGAAGAAGAAAGAAAAGGACCTTTCCCCTTTTAATTTCAATCCCTATTACCAGACTACCATTCTACCTCATTCTACCATTCCTTACTACATTTTCCCTTTATGATTGAGTATCTTGTAAAGTAACATCATCCACCATATTATACCAACAAAATTCTTCTTCTCCAGCCATTTCAAAATGTTCTACTATGAAGCAGAGGCCAGAATGGTTAACATGCATGGTTTTTATGTCAAAAGTCTCAGAGTCAATCCAAGGCCAAATGGGCTGAGAAGGACTTTTATCTGGCTTTACTTATCATGCCAGACAGTAATAAGGACTTGCAAAAGTCATCGCTTCTTGGCTAAGATCAAGTGCATGTAGACTTGCAAAAGTTAAATCACTTGAACTCTCCCCAAAACCTAGCCAAATACTGTACACCTGTTACTCTGCTAAACACTAACCTGAATCAATCCACATTTCTGACTGAAAAAACACACACAATATCTAGAACTTGAAAATTAAATTCCACTAACACATACTCAATGCTTCCACATAAATGGTGTGTATGTGTTTAAACTGGGATGTAAATTACTCAATGCTATTTTTATGTCCACAGATTAAGCAATAAACACAATTACAAGAATTGTGCAGAAGAAAATGCAGAAATTTATCCCAACAAGGTGTCACCTGCAAGCCATTTGCACACCTAATTACACTTCCAATACATACCTGGCACATATCTGGCATCTTGTCAATAAACTGCAATTAGCCACATCAGCATCCACAAGTCTTTTTGCCTGTGCATAAATATCCAATGGGGATTTTGGCTAACATATCTCAGAGTTTCACAAATCAAACAAAAATACCTAATCCAAAAAAGATTACAATTTCTACTGTGACAAAAGTGAATGAGATGCTGGTTTATTTGTTTGTTTTTGTAGAAAGAGAGACTCTTTAGCAGGGGTTGCCAACCCCAGCCTGCAACACCATGCCATCTGGCCAGTCGCTGCCTCTGCCACACCCAGAAGTAGAAGCGGCCACATTTACATCAGCCATAAAATGTGCCCATGCATGCACAAATTCAATTCAATTCAATTTTTATTTGTATACTTCCTTTCTCAACCCATACGGGTGACTCAAGGGAGTTCACAACAAACAAAATGTATAATAAAATACAGAATACAAGAACTAATAAGAAACAGCAACAAGATACACAAATGCACCCGCGGCTGTCATAAATGCAGAAGTGGGTGCATTTACGACAGCCATAAATGCACCTGCTTCCAGAGTGTGTGGTCCAGCCTGCTCAGCTGTTCGGGGGCATAGTCAGGCCTGAGGTGTAAAAAGGTTGGCCACCCCTGCTCTTTATTCTTTCTTCTGTGATTTGAAGAAGACAACAAAAGATCTTTGCGTTAGGAAATACAACTCTTCCATACACTACCCACTTACTGATTCAAACTGACTCTTACCAGCACTCGTTACAGAGTGGAGTTATAATCTCAGCTAAGCTATTTTGCAATGAGCAATTTTTTTTCTGCTTCAGCTAATTGCACTCTAGCAAAGTGGCAAAATGTGAATCACTTAGCAGGAAAATGGGCACCAGCTGCTTTTGTCAGAGAATGGCAATGCCGAAGAAAAGGAAAGCAACTGAATGAAGTGTCATGTCAGAAATCAACGGTGCAACGTGTGATTTGAGAAAACATGACTACTTTACAGAGACAGGGTGTCATTATGGCATCACTGTAATACGATGCTTTGACAACCACTATGTCTAACATATCATCATTGCATTAAGGTGCACTGGCTTAGTTAGGAAAAGAATAGAAAGTACCCCCCCCCCATTTTTTTTAATAAGAAATATCTTAAGGGGTGTCTAGTTAACCTAATGGATAAGACCATTAGTAGTAGAAAAATCACATATAATCCTGACCCAGAGAAAGTACAAACATTATATTTTGTTGCAGTGGTTTCCCTTAATAAACATCTGTGTATAAATTAATTTTAAAAGGCTTATACCTAAAACTATGTTTTCTCTGATTCCGTTCATTAAAAATGTGTTATGTTAAGTGCACAGCTACAAAAAATATCTCAAATCTACTTTTCTCTTGACCCCATTCTCTCCTTTTATTTATTTCTCTCACTCTCTTTAATACAATTGTACAGTAGCTTAATGTGGATGACATTTCAGAATGCTCTTCAGATAATAAGCAAGACCATAGTCCACACTTAAAAGTTATTTCAAATAAGCATGCATGAAACCATCCCTCAAGAAAAGAAATGACTTCATGGGACCCTGAAAATTAAGAACTCAGAACATTCTGCAGCATGTAGGGATAAAATCAGAAGCAGCAAAGGCACAGGAAGATAATTTATCTTCAGTTAATTTTCTTGGGCCTATTCCAGTCCACAGTAAGCATCATTTTTACTGCTCTAAATATTATACATAAGCAACTGACAGATCAATAAAACTGTTAAATGCATAATAATGTGATGTAATTATGTAAGCAATATTTTGCATAACTAACTGGCTGAGGTGTTCATTGATATAATGGCTATTTAGGCAGCTCAGAGCAACCTATAAGCCTATAAAGCACACACATTTAATATGAATAAAGATTAGGGGAACCTCTTGTCTTAATCATCTGAATCAGACTTTGGCATTATATGACATAGAGAGAATGTATTCGCCTTTCTCTCCTGCCAAGTCCAAATCAATTCTTATGGCGTTACTCTATAACTAACGTGATATTTCACTGATAATCACCATTACCCTGATGACTTTTAAGTAATGTAATAATTGAAGAAATACACTTGGATTAAACAAACTACTGCTATCTAATCAATAATATCGAGACGAACTAAGTGTTTTAACAAGTCTGTATATATGCACTAATGTAGCTTTAATTAAATGTGTCCTTAGACATCCACCATCTCTGCAGCAGATGTGCCTGATGGATCTTTTAAAGGCCAGGGCTTGCTGCTAGATTTTGATTGCAAGGTCAAGATTAGTGGTAGGCATCAAAAGTTAAATGTTTTTATATCACACAAATCATGTTTTGTTCAATGAAATAAAACAAGATTGCAGGATCTTGTTGGGGAGGGTGAAAGAGGAATTCTGCAACTACCCATCTTATCCTGTGTGTTTTAATATTACAAAGTTACTCAAGTAAAATCATCAGAAGTAAAGGTACAGTGGAATCTCATACAACAATTGCCACGTATAGCAACAAAATTACATAACAATTAGGTTTTTTGGGGCGGAAATGGTGTCCCGCATAACAATTTTCCCTATGGAAAAAATTGTACAACAATCTTTCCATGGGAAAAAAACACTTAGCAAAAAAAGTTGTTGTACGATGAAGCATGTATCATATAGCAATTGTTCCGTACAACAATGAGTCCCGTGGAACGGATTAAAATTGTTGTATGAGGGACCACTGTAACTATATGATAGAAAATTAAACCCAATTACATACATTCACAACATCTACCTGTTAGTCAACTTGGCTTTCACACATCTGCATGTACCTGACACACATAGTCCTCATTCCCTTGCACCAATTCAAAATGCTAATTAAGAAATGTCCTTTTTGAGAAGAAGTAATATTTCTAGAAATCACAAGTTTTCAAAAATAAATATGGATCAATAATGGATTTTTTTTATTGAGACAATTTAGCAAACACTTAAATAAATGGCCCAATAGCTGCATATAATAAATAACCCAGAATTTATTTATTTATATATCAATCTTATGGTACAGCATTAAATATACATAAACTCATAGGTTAGTTCTATAGTAACTAAGAATTGTGCATATCTAAAACACACACACACACACACACACACACACACACACTAACATTTTCAATTCCTTGGTTTCACAGATTTATAACAGAGGGTATACTGATGGCAATCACTTTAAAGTGGCTTCTGAGGTGGCAAGGGAGTTCATGGCTTCCATGGCAGCCATGGGCCTGACTCAGGTAGTCCGACCAGGGGCAGTGGCCACATGCCAGACTTAGTTTTCTTGTCGGAGCAGTGGCAAAGTGATCTGAGATTACAGGATTTAGTCATCTCACCTGTGCCATGGTCAGATCACTATCTGGTGACTCTTGAGTTTCTGGGGGCGACGCTTCATCGTAGGGAGGCAGGGCCTATTAAAATGGCCCGCCCTCGGCGACTAATGGATCCAGATAGATTCCAGAGGGAACTGGGGGATGTTCCTCTGGACTGGCTACACGATTCACCCAAGGCACTTGTCGACCTGTGGAACAGGACGGCAACAGCAGCCTTGGATGAAATCGCGCCACTGCGGCCTCTCCGCGCCCGTGGGGTTAGGTCATCCCCGTGGTTCACGGATGAACTGCGGGAACTCAAACGGGCAAAGAGATGCCTAGAGCACCGCTGGATGAAGACCCAGGATGACTCCGATTAGACACTAGCTAGAGCTGCTATTAGGGCCTACCTAGTGGCAATGGGGGTGGTGAGGCGGCAATACTTCACCACCTTTATTGCCTCCGCTGATAATCACCCAGCCGCCCTGTTCCCTCCTCGGTAGGGGGAGATCGGTGCCCGGTTGGCAGGGTTCGGCTGAGGACTTTGCTGACCATCTGGTGGAGAAAATCGATCGGATTTGTTCAGGGATGAATCCCGGCGTGGATGGGGAGGGTCGGGGGGGCACTGGAGCACAGTCTTGCTGTACGATCTGGGATCGGTTTGATCCTGTTGTCCCTGATGAAGTGGACAGGCTCCTTGCAGCTGTGCGTGCCACTACATGTCCTTTGGACCCCTGTCCCACCTGGTTGGTGAAAGCCTCCAAGGTGGTGACAGGTGGCTGGGTCGGGGCGATAATAAATGCATAATTACGGGAGGGGGTATTTCCTGCACCGCTAAAATATGCTTTGGTGCACCCCCTCCTGAAGAAAATATCCCTTGACCCAGCTGTCCTTAACAACTACAGACCGGTTTCCAACCTGCCCTTTCTGGGTAAGGTTTTGGAGAAGGCGGTGGTGTGCCAGCTGCAGAGTGTCCTGGAGGAAGCGGATTATCTAGACCCCTTTCAATCAGGATTCAGGCCCGGGTATGGTATGGAGACGGCATTGGTCACACTGATGGATGATCTCTGACGGGAGCGGGACGGGGGTTATCCATCCGTCCTTGCTCTTCTTGACCTCTCAGCGGCCTTCGATACCGTCGACCACGGTATCCTTCTGGAACGGATCAAAGGACTGGGGATCCAGGGCACCGTGTTGTCCTGGTTTTCCTCTTTTCTGGAGGGCTGTACCCAGTCGGTGTGGTTAGAAAGTGAGAGGTCCAGCCCTAGGCTTCTCAAGTATGGAGTGCCTCAGGGTTCGGTGCTCTCTCCTCTCCTATTTAACATCTACATGAAGCCACTGGGTGAGATCATTCGTTCCCACGGGGTGCAGTACCATCAGTACGCGGATGACACTCAGTTGTACATCTCGGCCCGTGGGGACCCCAGTGATGCTGTTGAAATCCTATCCGGATGCCTGGAGGCCATTGGGGTCTGGATGGGGGTTGGAGAGCGGCTGAATCCCAGCAAGACAGAGTGGCTGTGGATAGGAGGCCCCGTGTTATCCAGGGAGTTACCATCTTTGGTACTGGATGGGGCTGTTCTGCCCCAGACAGACCCAGTGCGCAACTTGGGGGTCCTTCTGGACTCGCGGCTGCTGCTAGAAGAACAGGTAGCTGCTGTGGCCAGGAGGGCTTTTGCCCAACTTCGGGTGATTCGCCAGTTGCGCACGCTCCTGGACCGGGGCTCCTTGCTTATGGTCACCCATGCTCTGGTCACTTCCCGACTAGATTATTGTAATGCGCTCTACATGGGGCTGCCCTTGACGACCATTCGGAGGCTGCAGCTGGTCCAGAATGCGGCAGCCCAGGTGGTGATGGGATGTGGGCGATATGCCCATGCCTCACCGCTACTTCGGGAGCTGCACTGGTTACCAGTTTGTCTCCGGGTGCAATTCAAGGTGCTGGTTTTGACCTTTAAAGCCCTATATGGCAGTGGGCCAGGATACCTTAGAGACCGCATCGTCCCTGGGGGGGCTGCCTGTCCAACCAGAGTGGACCGGAGGGGCTCTCTAATAGTGCCATCAGCTAGGGGTGCACATCTATCCAGCACCCGAAGGAGGGCCTTCTCCATGTCCGCACCAACTCTCTGGAACCTCCTGCCAACAGATCTAAGACTTCAAAGAGAATTGCTGCCCTTCAGAAAAGGATTGAAGACCTGGCTGGCAGGGCAGGTGTGGGGCCCGAATAGGAACACGGTCCCTGCCTGCTGGCTTATGTAAACAATTAAGAACTGTCTCTTCTTCTTCTTTTTATTGTGGGAGGGATGGGTGGATGGGATATGGGTCTTTTAAAGTGGGTGGGATGTGGGTCTTTTAAAGTGTTTTTATGTGTTTTTAGAACTTGTTGTAATGCCGCCCTGAGTTGGGTTCTGCCTGAGTGGGCGGCATATATAAGTATGACTATTAAATTAAATTAAATTAAAGGACCTTGAAAACTGCATTAGAAACTTTGTGACTTCTAGTTTTCATTATTTATTACTATTATAGCTGGGCATAGCCAATATTTCAGTTTTGATAATGTTTTCATATTCATGTAAGCCCCTTTTACATCTAGTTAAATGTCTACCTTTCTCAATTGCAAGGTACATTTAATAACCAAAGGACAAAAATTTCCACAGCAACATTGTTTATCATTTTTCTTTCACATCTGCAATAGACTACTTGGGCCTATACAAAGAGAGATATCCAGTAAAATATATGCACCAAAAAAACTTTTTTAAAAAAAAATTAAACTTATTAGCCACTCATAGTAAGATTGGTGGGACCGCTATCACCAGTGAAGACAGGCTCAAGATACCAAAATATCTGGACTAACACCGACGTTGATGAGATGACACTGATGAGACAACATTTAGCCTGTATTTAAGTTTTTTTAAAAAATTCTTAGAGGTTTTTGAGAAGGAAATTCTAACTTAGAGTAATTCATACAAAAGTAATCTACTATATTTGCCGGCATATAAGGCACATAGGAATATAAGACACCTCATTTTTATACACATTTTAAAGGAAAATGTGGGGATCGGCGAGGGGATTGGGGTCTTTTTGAAGCTGCCCTTTCCCTGTCTCCAGCTGCCGCCGATGCCTACCAGCTGGGGAGGTAGAATTTAAAAATACCCTTCTCCCCTGATGGTGGGGATCGGCGGCCGCTGGAGACGGGGGACGGGGTCTTTTAAACATGAGAGAGATAGGCTGACTGAATTTTCAACATTATAATTTAGATTACCGACACACAAGACACCCTCCATTTTCTGGTACATTTTAAGTGGGGGAAAGTGCGGCTTATACACCAGCAAATACAGTATATGTCTAACTGAATACATGACCCAGCAGTACAATTCCACAACAAAGGCAGAAGCAATCCCAGGGACTGCAGTGGCTCAGTGGTTAAGAAGCTCGCTTTGTTAGCTGGAAGTCTGGCAAGTTAGCAGTTTGAGACCCAGGTACATCATGACGGATTGAGCGCCTGTCTCTGTCCCAGCTCTTGGGGACATAAAAGGAGCCTCATTTGGGCATTCTCTGAGCGGAGTTTCTTCTGCAGAAATCCGTTCAACCCAGAATAATTTCTGACACAAAATTATTATTATAACAGAAGCAAACTAGATAACATAGATAGCAACTTCTATCTTAATATTCTGAAAACAAGATTTGCCAAGCTAAGAATGCATCAGCATATGGAGACATGCTGATGCATAATGACTGACTGCTCCAAGATTTTTTTTTATCAGACATATCACAACATTCACCCAAAACAATCACACTTATACCGGCCCATAATGCTTAGTGCACTCTCTGGGTGGTTCACAAGTTAATTAGCATTTTGCTCCCAACATGCTGGGTACTCATTTTACTGACGTCGGAAGGATGGAAGGCTGAGTCAACCTTGAACCCTGGTTGGGATTGAACTCACAATCTTTTGGTTTCAGTACAGCATTTTAACCACTGGGCCACCAGGGCTCCTTACCCATATCACAAAACAATCTTTGCATTAAATAGTTGGTTTTTTAGATAAACTAGTAAAGGTTTCCCTTGCTCAAAATCCAGTTGTATCCAACTCTAGGGTTCAGTGCTCATCTCTATTTCAAAGCCGAAGAGCCAGCGCTGTCTGCTTCTGCAGACGTTTCCATGGTTATGTGGCAGGCATGACTAGACACCAGAGTGCACGGAATGCTGTTTACCTTCCCACCGAAGTGGTCCCTATTTTTCTACTTGCAATTTCTTGCTTTCGTACTGCTAGGTTGCCAGGAGCTGGGACAAAGACGGGAGCTCATTCTGTCCTGCAGTACTCGGGAATCGAACTGCTGACCTCCCGCCTTCCAGTCAGTGTCTTAGCCACTTGAGGCACTGCAGTCTAAGATAGTTTAAAATAAAACCTTAATTTTTTTCACAAAATTGTCGCATTATAGGAATAATTCACAAAAGCTCTTGTAATCTCATCCAACAAGGCTATATTTTAGAAGTGAAAAGAGTCCTGTTTTTACAAGTGAAGATTTACATTCCTAGTCTAAGCCTTGTTCTTGTGCAATCATAGTTGTGCCCACATGATGAAGCCCTTGATTACCTCCAAAAGATCAATCACTGATGGATCCGGATGGATTCCAGAGGGAACTGGGGGATTTTCCCCTGGATCGGCAACACGATTCGCCTGAGGCACTTGTTGACCTGTGGTGTGGGTCAACGACAGCTGCCTTGGATGCAATCGCTCCGTGGAGCTAGGTCATCCCTGTGGTTCACGGAAGAACTACGGGAGCTCAAACGGGCAAAGAGATGCCTTGAGCACTGCTGGGTGAAGACCAGGAACGATTCCGATTGGACACTAGCTAGAGCCGGTATTAGGGCCTACCTAGTGGTGATGGGGGTGGTGAGGAGGCAATACTTCACCTCCCTTATTGCCTCCGCTGATAATCGCCCAGCCACCCTGTTTCGGGTGACCAGGTCCCTCCTTGGTAGGGGGGGAGGCTGTGCCAGGTTGGCAGGGATCGGCTGAGGACTTTGCTGACCATCTGGTGGAGAAAATCAATCGGATTCGCTCAGGGTTTAATCTTGGCGTGGATGGGGAGGGTCATGGGGGAGCCAGTGCATAGTCTTGCGGTGTTATCTGGGATCGGTTTGATCCTGTTGCCCCAGATGAAGTGGACAGGCTCCTTGCGGCTGTCTGCGCCACTAATTGTCCATTGGATCCCTGTCCCGCATGGCTGGTAAAAGCCTCCAAGACGGTGACAGGTGGCTGGGTCGGGGCTATAATTAATGCGTCTTTTCGGGAGGGGATATTGACTGCACCGTTGAAACATGCTTTGGTGCGCCCCCTCCTGAAGAAGCCATCCCTCGACCCAGCAGTCATAACCAACTACAGACCTGTTTCCAACCTTCCCTTTTTGGGGAAGGTTCTGGAGAAGGAAGTGGCACGTCAGCTGCAGGGGGTACTGGATGAAGCGGAATATCTGGACCCCTTCCAGTCAGGATTCAGACCTGGATATGGTACTGAGACTGCATTGGTCGCACTGATGGATGATCTCTGGCGAGAGCAGGATGGCGGTCATCCGTCCGTCCTTGCTCTTCTTGACCTCTCAGCGGCTTTCGATACCGTTGACCACGGTATCCTTCTGGAACAGCTCCGAGGATTGGGGATCCAGGGCACTGTGTGGTCCTGGTTTTCCTCATTTCTGAGGGGCCGGACCCAGTCGGTGTGGTTGGAGAGTGAGAAGTCCAGTCCTAGGTCCCTAAAATACGGGGTGCCTCAGGGCTCGGTACTCTGTCCTCTCCTATAACATCTACATGAAGCCGCTGGGTGAGATCATCCGTTCCCATGGGGTGCGGTACCATCAGTACGCGGATGATACACAGTTGTACATCTCGGCCCGTGGGGACCCCAGTGATGCAGTCAAAGTCCTTTCCAGTTGTCTGGAGGCGGTTGGGGTCTGGATGGGGGCAAATGGGTTACAGCTGAATCCTAGTAAGACTGAGTGGCTGTGGATGGGGGGTCCTGTGCTATCCCGGGAGCTACCATCTTTGGTTTTGGATGGGGCTATTTTGCCCCAGACCGACCCGGTGCGCAACTTGGGGGTCCTCCTGGATTCGCGGCTGCTGCTAGAAGAACAGGTGGCGGCTGTGGCCAGGAGGGCCTTCGCCCAACTTCGGGTGATTCGCCAGTTGCGCACGCTCCTAGACCGGGACTCTTTGCTCATGGTCACTCATGCTCTGGTGACCTCCAGACTAGATTATTGTAATGCGCTCTACATGGGGCTACCCTTGATGACCATTCGGAGGCTGCAGATGGTCCAGAATGTGGCGGCCCGGGTGGTGATTGGGTGTGGACGTTATGCCTATGCCTCACCACTGCTGCGGGAGCTGCACTGGTCACCCATTTGCCTCCGGGTGCAATTCAAGGTGCTGGTTTTGACCTTTAAAGCCCTAAATGGTAGTGGGCCAGGTTACCTTAGAGACTGCATCGCCCTAAGGATGTCTGTCGTCCAACCAGAGCGGACCGGAGGGGCTTTCTAATAGTGCCATCGGCCAGGGGGGCTCGCCTCTCTGGCACATGGAGGAGAGCCTTCTCTGTGTCCGCACCTGCCCTTTGGAACCTCCTGCCTGTGGAACTGCGTCTCCAGACGGAGTTGTTGCCCTTTAGAAAAGAACTAAAAACCTGGCTGGCTGGCCAAGTTTGGGGTCCAGGTGGAGGGGTGGCTTCCGTTGGGTGGTTAATATAGGGGAGGATGCCTGCCCCATGGTTTCTTCAGTTCCTGCACTCCTCTCTTTTTAGGGGTGGGTTTTTATTGCTGGTTTTTATCTGTTTTATTTGTTTTTATCTGTTTTTACCCACTGTTGTGAACCGCCCGGAGTCGGCTTTGGCTGAGTGGGCGGTATAAAAATTTAACAATAAATAAATAAATAAATAAATAAATAAATAAATAAATAAATAAATAAATAAATAAATAAATAAATAATCACAAAACAAAGCAGCATCACAAACAATGGAAGGGGAAAGGAAAAGCTCTGGCTGTGACAATCAGATGCCTTTTAGTACTTAAAGACTTAGGGCTTCTGGTGAATTGCTATCTCTGTCATTCAGTTTACCCCTTAGTGTCCAGAACACAACAAGCAATATCTCTATTCCGTGCTAGTCAGGTCATATTCAGAGTACTGACTCCAGTACAGTACTGAGCATCCCTTTGTAAGACAGGCAATGACCATTCCTCTGTTGTACTCTGTTAGGAGTCTGCAAACAGAAAAATAGTTTAAGTGTATCCAGAGAAGAATAAGCACGGATGGTGAAGTGTCTGGAAACCAAGTTCTAGGCAAAAAAGAAACATTCAAAGAGATGGACAGGTTTAGTTTGGAGTGGAAGGGATTAAGGGGAGATATGACAACAGTCTTCAAATATATGAAAAGCTATTGAGTTGAAAATAGACTAGATTTCTTATCTATCGCACTAGGGGACAGGAAAAGAGCTACTGGGTGGAAATTGCAAGCAAACATATTGCAGCTAAACATTAGGAGAAACTTATCTGCAGAGAGACCTATTTAGCAACGGAAAAGACTACTTTGAGAGGGGGCATGTTCTCTTCTATGGTGACATTTAAGTAGTGTCTGGATGTCACAGATTATTTAGTTGCATCCTGAACTGCAAAGCCTGGCCATGGAGTTAGACTAGACGACCTCAAAGTTGCTCTCCAACCCTGTGTACATAAAAGGAAGGATAATAGCTGGTAGTTGGTAACCATATTTAATAGTTTCCACTTAACAAGAAATTAGAACAAATTCTTCCCTCAATTATAATATTGTTGGATCCGGCCCTTATAAGCACTAGTCCAGGACAATGATCTAACAAACAGCAACAGGCTTTATTAACAGTCAAATAGAGATGAGCTTACAAGGAGTTCCTGGATCCTGAGATGGCTATACAATCCCAGCATATTCAGTCCGTCCGGACTCTTGCCCATCTTTGGGCAATATACGTGCTACCATGAAGCGCAGAAGTTGAGGGACCCAGGGCATAGCGCTACCCGGCTACCCGACTGGTGTGTGGGAAGTATAGGTCCGGTCCGGCCTCACCCTGGTATACCCGTGGTTGCTTATATAGTGTCTCTCCAGTGGTAGCTCCTGGATACAAGGTTGCAACCCACCGGACGGATGTAACTAACCAATCATAATGAGGGATGTATGTAATTAACCAATGGAGAACAGGATCCAAAAGTGTAACCAATCATAGGGCTTAGTTTAGACTACTAGGCATTCCCTTTTGTAAGGGTTTCACACCACTTTGGGCTTCTTGCTAGAATGGCGGGAAACCACCATTTTTCTTTTGCAAGAGCGCCTCTGTGCTACTTTGCAATTGTGCTTCAATATGCAACAAATATGCCATAAAATAAAATAAAAATATGTATCCTAATTTTCTAATATATTTGTTAGGCTTAGAAATCAGGCAGGTACTACGGAGTTCTCACATGTGCAGATTAAATGTCTGCCACAGCTTTCAAACACAAGCTGAATTTCATGGCTACAGGTGGTATAAACATTATATTTTACACTCTTTTTCCTTTCCATTCCAGTTTACCCAGCAGGTAAGTCACTCCATTTCCATAGCCAGTAGTTCAGCTGTCAGCAATACTGCCATATAGTTGCTTGTTTCACTGCAGCTTCATGAAACCTCCTTTTTAAGCAATAAAGTTATGGCTTTTCACAACTCACATTGTTGCATATCTCCTATCCCACTATGTCTTCCACCCCCTCTGGCACAAGAATCCATCTAATAAATCACAATCACACACACAAACTGGAAAAGGCAAAAATGATTTTTAAAAAATCATAGCAGCAAAGCTGTATTCTGATGTTTGTTTTTTAAAATACTGCCTAAAGTAGCAGAACATCAGCATTGCATTCAGTCAAGTAAACAAAATAAAGATAGTACAAAAATAACGGAAGATTCGTTCCAGGACATAACAGGCTTTTCAAATAAGGATTATATTGAAGTGATTACAACATCAAAAGCAGTTACTTGTGCCAGTCACAAATCTGCTGCTTTGGATCACGGCTGCCTATTTGTCTGTCATTTTTAAAAGGAATAAGAAAGGAGCAATAAAGAGACAGAGAGAAAAATAGACAGGAATCTTCAGACAGACTCAGTTTATTTTCAACTGTTTTTAAAAGATTATTCCAACATGCTCACTGAAATCAGTTAATGTCAGTCGATCGTATCAACAATCTGGCTTATTTCCTCTGCTCCTCTTTAGAAGTATAACATGGGTGTGTATATAGGTTAGATAGCTATGATAGACAAAGCAATAGAAAACCACACTCTTTAAAATGTCAACACAAAGTAGTTTACAAAGAATAAATATCTGTCGCAAATACTGAAGAATTTTAAACAGAGAGGCAGGAAAAATTGCAACCGAAAGCTGATCCTCTTCTCTACGCCAATTTCTTAGCCCGATTTCCTCATTCATTTATGAGAGACAGAGAGAAAGAGAGAGAGAACTTGGCAAGTTGTGAAATGACGTTCGCCTGCAATCAGCATTTAAATGAATGTTTTCCCCACTGTGTTACACCATGCTGTCAGCTGCCAGCAGGAAGTTGTTGAGTTATTACTACATTTGATTTGACTACCACTTGGAAGTTTTATTTCCACCCTTAGTTGCCAGCTCTAAGGATCTTGTCTTCACTCCTTGAAAGAGGATCCTCCCAGTTTTATTTCAAGTTTTTGTCTGAAATTCTTTAGGAATATGCAGTCCATTCCAGTCAAATGCAAACTTGTCATCTTAAATGCAATAATTCAAATATATTGAGCACACTAGCAGGTTGAATTTAAGATCTGTCTTCCTGGGGAGTAATGAGGATATTCATTTACATAAACAAATATATTGGCAGGAATTACTGTTTTGATCTTCAGTAAAAAGAGGAGGGACAAGAAAATTACGGGCACCTCTATGATAATTTGAGCAATTTATCGAGCTCTTGTTAGACCTTACAAAAGCAAGGAATATTATTCTTAAGGAAAAGTGTGTGCATGTGCGGGGGGGGGGGAGGGGAGATGAGGCTTTAACTTTACTCATGGCTTGCAATTCTTTTCCCATACACAATAATGATTTTGATAATTAAGAACTAATTAAAACAGATCAGACAACAACTTCTGATAATGAAAAGAAACTTTAGCAAACCGAGAGCATATGTGTGTCCATGTGAAAGAGAAGAAAGTATTCGTATGAGATGTACAAGGATTCAGTTTGAATAGAAAAATAATTAACACTAAAGAGTTATAACTGTAATTAATGAAAACTTCATTAAAAAGAGATAGGTGATCCTGCTTTCCTAAATATGATGAGACGCTGTATAAAAATAAAATAGAAGCTGATTTCAGTGAGTTGAGCAGGAAGGCCACGTCTTTAACCAGATCAAATTCTCAAAATTGGCTGTCAAGACGGGATTGTTGTGATTTATACCCGTCTATCAAGTGCATGAAAGAGAAAGACAGAGAAAAAGTGGCAAGCTGCTGTCGCTTCCTTTCGCAGAGCACCTTTAATTTCCACTGCACCATCTGTTACAAAATCTAATTCATACTCCCCTGCCCCTAACTGATTTAGTTCTGTAATTCTAATTCTTCCATTACCCCTTATGAACACGAGTCTCCAGGAAAAGCTTTGGTTCTGAGTTGGTAAGAAACTGAATATTACATAGTTTAGGTTCTGGTGACTTAAGCAAAACACGCTGTCTATTAAAATGCACTCCTGGGTAAAAGGATTTGTCTTCAGCCAATGCAAAGATATGGAATTCCTTGCACTTGGGAAAGGGAGGAGGGGAAGCGGCAGAAAGAAAACCAAAAGGAATTTTAAAAATGGTGATAGGAAAGTAGGTTGGGGACATGAAAGCGAAGGTTGTCATAAAATACAATTGTTGTCAAGTTTAGTCACTTTCAATACTAGCTATAAAATCACTTTGTCATGGTCTCATACAGAAAGCTTGAAAATGTATTTTTGTTAAGGGAACCAAAATGAGCTGCAGGTTTAATATTCAACAACAGGCAGGAGAAAATGTTTCCTTAAAAAATTGTAAAGCACAAATTCATTTCACATACTGTACTATCATGAAAACTCTTTTTTAAATTGCCACTACAGCAATGATATGCAACTTATCTAATTGTCTACTTCGGGGTGGCCAACCTACAGCCAGTGGGCCGGACCTGGCCCATGGCACCATTTCATGTGGCCCATTGCCACCCTTGCTGCTAACGGAAGTGGAAGCAGATGTGTTGACAACAGCCATAAAATGCACCTGTGTAAACGCTGTTGTAAATGCACCCGCGGCTGACATAAATGCATTTACAATAGCCACGGATGCATTTTACGGCAGCGTTTACAGTAGGAGGAGCCATGTGACCGGCCTGCTCAGCTGTCCCAGGGGGCATGGTCTCGCTCATGGTGTGAAAAGGTTGGGAACCCCTGGTCTACTTATACCAACCAATAATAACATGTGGCCTACAATATAAAAATTAGCTTGAAGCAGACAAGAAAAACTCAGAATCTAAGATAGGAGTTCTCAACTTTTTAAAGCTGGAGGCTGGGTCACACTCTCTCAGACAGCTTTGGAGCCCAGACAGCCATTTTGCTCTTTTCCTCCACCACTTCCTGGTGTGGTGGAAGTGGGGGGGGGGCACATGAAATGGTGCCCTGGGTCGCAGATTGAAAATCCCTGATCTAAGAAGTTTGCTCTTTGCCACTCTTGCACATCTGAAACAGCTAGTCATCTACTCAGACAGCCTCATGGATCCCCTCAACCCAAAATTCTGTACTGGGACATCTCTCGGCTTTCGTCACAAGACTACCTTTTGAATCTATTTCAAAAGTAACCATTCCAGAATATCAGAAGATTCCTCACCATATTCACTCCTCTTCTGTTGTACTGGGCACAGAAATGTGAAGAAAGAACTATTTAGTTACTGTACAAATTTCGTTAAGTAGAACAGACATTAAGATGGAGGGAAATTCTTCTAGTTGCTAGTAGAGAAGAGATTAGCAAGCAGTGGAGGCTTGTTCATTAGGTCAAATGGGAGGACCAACATTAGCCTACCCCCCAGCCAATCCACCCCTGCTTGCCTCCATACCAAGGGCAGAAGGTCAATGCCTCATTAGTGTCCCTTCCTGCTGAACTCCCAGCCTCACCTCACTGTGTATATGTGTGCAGATATGTGTTAAGAAGCAGAGACCAAAGAAGAGAACAGTTGCCTATATGTATGTGCATGCATATGTGCACAAAACCTACTTTTGCTCTTCACTTTACCATCCACTAATAGCTGCTATGCCTACTATTTTATCTGGAAGCATAACAGAAACCAGGATGTAAGAAATCAGAAACAAAGAGCAAAGCAGGATCAAGGTACTGTTAAGGAACGGAGCAAGGAAGCGTGGTGGCTTAGGGATTAAGATGCTGAACTTGACAACTGGCAGGTCGGCAGTTCGAAACCCGAGTGCTGCAGGATGGAGTGAGCTTCTGTCTCTGTCCCAGCTCCTGCTAACCTAGCAGTTTGAAAGCAAGAAATTGTAACTAGATAAATAGGGACCACTTAGTTCCTCACATGCCTGCCACGTACATGTCCATGGAAACGTCTGCAGACGCAGAGAGCGCTGGCTCTCTGGGTATAAACAGAGAAGATCACTGAATTCTAGGGTTGGATAGGACTGCCTTTGAACAAGGGTGATCTTTACCTGTATCTAAGGAATGGAGCACACAATTTTAAGGTACATCTCTAGTTTTTAACTACATATTCCAAGGCTTGGGAAGCTCTGGTGTTACAGATATTTGGTCTTCAGCTTTTAGGAACCCAAACCAGCAATATAAAGAAATTTTGGAAGTTGTACTCCAAACGCTCTGGAAGATCAAAGTTTCCCCAGTTCTGTAACATACGTATACCTTGAAGATGGGCTTCTCCCAATGGCGATATTCTTTCAGCTGCAGCTGAACTCTTGAAGGAATCTCTAATGCCAAAATTTAAACTCAAGAGTATATAAGGAGTGATTTTAACAGGCTACTTCTGAACCATTATTATGAAGAGTACCTGACAATGCATGCTTGCTTCATCAGCTTTCACAGTGCATTATGCCTTCTTTCATGTCCCAATCATACTCTGGATTGCCAAAATGAAAGCACTTTCTTGGCTTTGTAATTGGCCAAACTTAAGTTCTCATTGGTGAATATTTCAGGCAGTAATCGGCAGACCAGTAAATTCTGGTGTCTCTCCACATTCACACAGTGTGTTGTTGTCTGCCAGCAGGCCCCACTTGAGTATGTTAGTCTTACATTTAGGCACTCCAATTCTCAGCCTGTTCAGGGTCCTACAAATGATGTAGGGGAGTTTGAGTTCCTCAGCTATATCCTCCTTTAATGTTGTTTCGCCTCCAGTGAGCTCCATCCTCCATCTTCTAATTTGGATTTGCTCTTGTGTATGCTCAAGAATGTTTGTCCTTTGGTTTGATCTGGTGTTAGAAAGATTAGCCGGCAAGGTTGCTGCCCGATTGTATTCACAATCTTTGAGGAGGCTCTTCATTATGTGTTATCAGGTTGCTTCTAACGTAAGGCAATCTTAATAGGGTGTTTAAGATATGCAGAGTGTTCAAGGAGGGTTTATCATAGAGTGAGGTCTCGTCTACAGTGAGTTTCCATCACCAAGTAGAGATTTGAAGCCAACACTCCATCCTCTACACCTCACTGGCTCTCACTCTAGTGTAATTAACAGGAAAAACATTCTCACAAATGCAAACATTCTTATTGACGACAGTCAAAAATATATTGCCATCTCAGAGGTGAAAATAATAATTCTGCATGTCTACTCTGTGTACCTCTAGGCACACAATGGTAGATCACGAGGATTCTAGTTTTAAAAGACCAGAGAGACTGGGAGGAAATTACACAAATTAGCCCATTCCATTGTTTTACTGCAAGTTCAATATCAGAGTTGCTGATGGTATAAATGTTCAAGGTGCAGTATCTGAACATATTTTTCAGTCATTTCGACTGAAATGTCCTGACTGACTGCAGCAGGATGCATTCCAAACAATATACTTTGCACCTTCCGGTACAGATTCTCTGACTCATGCAATCAACTAAGAATTTTATGCTTGTGTCTCTGAGTATCAAGAAGAAGAAAAAGACGTTATTTTTTAATTGAAGTGTTGCTTTCTATTTCTTGCAGCATTTGAGAAATATAATGTATACTCTTTGTTTGCAGAGAAACCCCCCTCCCTCAGCAAAACTGCTAGTGGCACAAACAGATTTAGCCAGCCCAGAGAGTAATGTGTGAGCACTATGTAACTGTGAAAAGCCCTGAGGTTTATGCATTCTTAAACAAATCTTCAACAAAGTGAGTGAAAGAAAGAGAAAAATATGTTTAGAAAATAATCAGTAATACATATACTTTAAATCAAAAACAAGTCAAAATGCTTAAGAGAACCCACATCATACACATCTTAAATGTTTAAAGTAGTAAAGAAACAAAAAGAAAGTTTTAAGATTCATGAAGTAATAAACATATCCAGTTAATAATCAGCTGCACAGAGTATAGATCAAGGATACTCAACCTGCGGCCCGTGGGCTGGATGCAGCCCATGGCACCATTTCATGTGGCCCACCGCCACCCCATCCAGAAGTGCCATGTAGTTGAGAACTCCAGGTATAGATAATTCCCTTTACCTTTTGGAACTATTTGATTTTAAAAATATACCCAGTTATCTTCGTTAAATGTGCTTCGTATAACAGAAGCAAAATAAAGTTTGCCTCTATTAGCAACCAAGCTCAAGACAACTACCCAAGTGACTAAAACTGAGTTGGAAAAAAGCACAACAAAACAAGAATACAACTGAGTAAATGCGGTATTAGATTCTACTGAACCAAGATTTTTCTCAGGCATCACTACATGAAAGTTGAGGATATGCTATGAATTATGCTGAAGAATGGAAAATTAGTGTTTCTCAAGTTCCTTTCCGCTAATGCCTACAAGAGATTCTGCACCAGGCCTGTTTGAGGACTAGAAGAACAAGGCATAATGAAGAACAGATGTGTCAATTATCCAACTACTGCAGGCAACTGGGTTGAACATAACATTTTAAAATACAGTGGTACATCATACACCGATTTTAATCCGTTCCATGGTGCTCGTTGTTGTACAAAACAATTGCTATACGATGCATGCATCGTATAGCAATTTCCCCTATGGGATGCATCGTACAACGGGTTTTTTTGCAAAGTGGGTTTTCCTATTAAAAAATTTTTGTACGATTTTTCCCTTTGGGAAATTTGTTATGCGGGACGACATTTCCCCCTAAACCTAATTGTTATGCGGTTTCATTGCTATATGGAGAGATTGTTGTATGAGCTTCCACTGTATTGAAAAACTTTATGCTTAACTGCTTTGAGACATGATTGCTGCACAGAATAGCAATCGTTGCTCCCTGAAGCAAAAGTAAAATGTGCCCATACGGGCGTGTTTTACTTCCACTTTCAGGAGTGATGAGGGTGGCGTGGGCCAGATGAATTGCAGTAAACCCATTTGTGTGGAATCACGGGGGCTTGGGCTTCTGGGATTTGAAGTCCAAGAACATCTGGAGTGCAAAGCTTCACCATCATGGTTGTAGGATGTCCTTGAGAATTCTTTCCCATTATCCGTTAACTAACTCCTAACTGCCAGACAGCAGAGATTGAGCCTGTGCTCCAGGTAGTTATCTATGGAATCTCCCCAAAGCTGTTGACTTCAAGATTTAAATAGAGTTTCCTTGAAACATCTAGTTTTCCAGTATTAGAAACCAGATTTTAGGAGGGGGCATGGAAATCTCTCTTCTTACATTACTGCCTTCTGTATGAGCACAAATATTTAAAAAGGTAACACACACACACACCCCTTTTTTTCCCCTGCAGTAGTTACATTGACTTGAGAACGACTGAAGGTCAGGTTTTGCATATCTAATATGTTCCAGAAGCAACACACTGCAAAGAATAAATCTGCCTTGTAGTACAATGGCATATCAAGACCCTGAAGTACAAATAATAAGAAAGGATGACAAATGTCCATAAAAGAAATCACATGTTTTAATACAGCTATAAAGAACAATTAAGTACAGAATCTTGGTATACTTATGCATATCATACTATGAAAGTCCTAGCAAGTATAATGTCTTTACAAGTATATGTATGCTTGCTGTAAGGAAACTGTATGGTATACTTTAGAGTCAGAAGAATTGTCAGACCTTGATTCCTCACTTTCAGGTGATACAGAGACAAGTGTTATTTTTGCTTGAGATCACCTCTATAAGTTGTGTAAACTGACTGGGGAAATCTAGGGTGCTTTCCTTTTTTGTAGCAAAACAGACATCCGTGCTCAACTGTGCAAATATACACTTACCCAACCAGAACAAGTACAGAAGCTGGTTGTTGAGCGAGATGCAAATGCTCCTCTTGATGCTTCTAATCATTTGATGTTTACGCAATACCCCATCCCTCTTCATTAGTTGCGTTACTTTTTATTCTCTTTTGTTTACTGTTTGTTGTTTGTGTGCATTATATTATGTTTAGTTTTATATTGTTCTCTGTAAAAAAAAAACTTAATCTGTTGTATGGCAGCCAGAGTGGGATAATATTCCAGATGGGAAAGAAGGAAGGAAAGAAAGAAAGAAAAGAAAAGAAAGAAAGAAAAATTCTGTAGTGGGACAAAGGAAATAACTGTACAGTTCCTCTTCCTAGCCTTCAAGATCAAGACAGGGCAAACATTCACATGACTTAGTTTGAGATCAGAAGACTAATGCCTCTCTAGCTACCCTTCTAAATATTCAGCTATTTCTGTATATAGTTGAAGTAGTTAAATAAATAACCCAGCTGCACGTCTTCAGGTGACTATATACATTGACTAATGTATATCACAGCAAAATACTGTGAAGAGAAAGTGTATATAGAATCAGAAAGGCTTTCATCCTTCATTAGATTTTAGCAAGCATGTTGTGAGAGACTAAGCAAAACATAAAACCTTTGGCTTTTCACAGTTACACATTGTTCACATATTACTATGTGTAATTCAAAGCTATTTGTGCCATTGGTCGTATGTGTTAGAGCTTTGCCTTAGGATTCACAGAGCAAAGGTCAGGCAGGACCTGGTATAAATGCTTTGTGAAAAATGGTATATAAATGGTATATGAATAAAGCAAATGAATTCACATGACAAGGAGAGTCTTCAGATATCTTTTTATTCCTACATAAATATAGATGTCTTTCTTTAAGAAAAAACAAACCAATCAACTCTATGTGTTGCCAGAATTTTCCCCACACAAATCAGGGCAAACATATCCACCTGGTTTTTTTAATATATAGTTTTTAAGGATCACCCTAATATGTATATTATTTAGTATTAATTTCCCAAGAATAGTAATTTCATTATGCTAATTTAGAATTGGATTGAAAAAGGTTACAGGGTTAACTAAACCTTAACATAGCAAGTGAGTTTGAGTGTGCAAGAGAAGCCAACAACGATGCCATAGGAGGCTGGACTTCACACAGGATTGCCCAAGGCAGAATGTTCACAATGGAGGAACAAGACTACAATGCATTCAGCCAGGAGTATTGGTTAAAACACTGAACTTGATGACTGGAAGGTCGGCAGGTCAAGACCTGAGTACTGCAAGATAGAGTGAACTCCCATCTCTGTCTCAGCTCCTACCAACCTATTAGTTCGAAAGCAAGAAATTGCAAGTAGATAAGTAGGGACCACTTTGGTGGAAAGGTACACAGTGTTCTGTGATATCTGGTCATGCCTGCCATGCCTGCCACATGTCCACGGAAATGTCTGCAGACACAGACAGCCGTGGCTCCTTGGCTGTAAAACAGAGGTAAGCACTCCCCCCCACCCTCAGATTCGAATAAGACTAGCTTTCAAGCAAGGGCGATCTTTACCATTACCTAGAATATGCATCAGCAGAGGAAGATGGATACTTCCAATGGTGATGAGGGTGGAGGGCAGCTACTGAGTAGTAGTGATGGGCTGAGGCTGACATTGGCGGAGGATCTTTCATTGACAGCAGTAGTGATAACTCTAAGTTTTGTTAGTACAGAGGAGAAGGCAGCAATGCTTAAACCTTTCTTACCATAAGAAGTCTTATATTGTGACAGTCCAAAATGCAACAAAAAATAGGCTGAAAGATCAAACTCCCAAGTCAGACAGCAATGAATCAACTACTTGGGAAGAAAAGTGGACGAAGAGCACTGTTGCTAATGACACAACTAGATTAAAGACGAAAAAATGCCTAGCAAAAAATTGTACACAGAGGTGAAAGAAAAGTCTTTCATACACACGTGAGAAGTTTAAATCAAGATATACTAGAAACTGTAAATCAAGAAATAAGCTGCTGGAATACTCCACTGCTTGGTGTCAATGAACTAAAATGACTTGGAATGGGATATTTTCAGTGAGACAATTGCAACTTAATATTGTTAAAGACAAGTGAGAAACAAAAGTAAAAGATCGAAAGTAGGGTCAGAATTCTGAATGGAGCTTTTCAATGACTGTCACATACAAACAAAGAGAACTATTATAATGGCCACTGCAAAGAGATAACAAAGAAGAACAAATGAGGAAAAAATAATATATCTTTTCCAGAAAATCCAATAAGTCAAAGGGAAATTTAAACCTAAATTAGGAATGCTGAAAGACCAACAGGGAAGCATACTTTATCACCAGGAGAAAATAAAGAAAAATAATAGAAACAGTATACTGAAGACCATTTCAGAAGAAATGAAAGAAAGACGTTCCAGAGGAATCCTGTAATGAAGATCTTACATTCTATAAAGTGAAATGAAAGCTGCTCTGAAAGCATTGGAAATAAATAAATCACCAAGGGTTGATGAAATTGGCGGTGGCGGCTGCTACTCTTGTCCGAGTATACATTTCCCCCCTGAAGGTTTTAGAAAAAATGCCATTGGTGTGAATTTGTTTAAGGTGGATCCCAG
Source organism: Bradypodion ventrale (assembly GCA_035047345.1). Classification (NCBI taxonomy): domain Eukaryota; kingdom Metazoa; phylum Chordata; class Lepidosauria; order Squamata; family Chamaeleonidae; genus Bradypodion; species Bradypodion ventrale. The sequence goes on from JAWDJE010000001.1 coordinate 42,929,423, forward strand.
CTTGCCATGAAGTGACCCACACACTATGAACATGGAGCTATCTCCTGTGGCACGTATGAAATGAGACATGCAGGATTTGACACCGGGACTGCAATGGACTGCTACAATTTTGAAGATACAGTAATACCTCATACAAAGTCCGCTTCGTACAACATCGAATTCATACAACACCTAATTCCTTGGAAAAAGTTGCCTCATCCAAAGTCGCAGCGACTTTGTATGAGGCATTCGGGTTTTTCCCAGGTTGCATTGTGCCTGGGGAGTATAAAAGGCAGGAGGCATGCATGCATTGCTCTTGTGGGTTTTGCAAGAGGCGAAGAGTGTTTAGGAGTGGTTTTGAGCATGATTTTGGATTTTTTTGGATTTTTTCGTCAGAATTTTTAGAAGCATTCCTGGGATTTTTGCAGCATTCTTCAGGTTCTTGGACAATCAGGGTTGTTTGACATGTTTTTGTAATGTATTTAGCCTTTAGACAATGATTTCTTAAAGTTCTGTCAGTTTCCTGTCTGTTTCCATGACTTTGCCCTGAAGTCTGTGCTATTACAGTACAATGTATCTCTATGGAAACGACGTTGTACGAGGCATCGCAGCAAGGATTTGGACGTTGTATGAGGCATCACGGATAGGATTTTGCATGCCTCATACAAAGTTCAAATCCGTATAAAGTCCAAACTTGTGGAACCAAGTTTGGACATTGTATGAGGTATCACTGTATTGAAAAAGGTCTGCCTTCACAGCCAGTCCATCTGGCATGGCCTCTTCCGCCTCCATAACTATTGGGAATTAGAATAGTGTAGTGGTTCCTTCTTTTAGCTGTTGAGCCCAACATGATGGTTTCCAGCGGCATTTCTTCCACTAAGGGGGACCATCACCCCACCTAAAGGGGCTCATCTGCCCATAGCCATTGGCCCCTTTAGGGAGTCAGGTTATTTACCGCCACCCAACACTCGGTGTTGAGTCGCTGGCTGTACCATCTACTCCTTTACTGTAGTGGAATGTCCGGCCAGACTGATGGTCAATGAAATAATGATACTATTTCAAGCTACCGAGAATGAAATTGCCAAAATAAAAAAAAATAAAAAAATGTCAACAAATATGGAAAAGAAAACAACGCCCCACAAGCTGGAGACATTCCATAAACATTTCAATCCCCCAGGAAAGTGATGCCAAGAAGTACAGTCCCTACAGGACCACTGCTCTAATTTCCTATGAAAGTAAGGTAATGCACAAGGTGCTGTAACAATGGTTTTTACTTTATATGCTGAGAGAAATGTCTTATCTTTAAGCTGGATTTAAAAAAAGAGGAGGCACCCAAGATGATATTGCAAATATGCAAAGGTTACTGGATCAACCAAAGAAAACTAGTCTATGATACTTTATTAACTACAGCACAGTCTTTGATGTATGGATCATGAGAAGCTATGTGTTTTTCTCAAAGAAATTGGCATGCTTCAACACTTGATTGTCCTGATACATAAACCTGTATTGTGGACAAGAAATCATGATTAGGACAGAATATGGAGCGACAGAATGGTTTCCTACAGACACAGTTGTCAGACAAGAGTGAATTTTATTTCCCTGTCTGATCACTCGTATACAGACCATATCATATGTAAAGTCAGAATAGAAGCAGTGAACATTGGAATAAAAATCAGTAATCTAAGATATGTAGGTGACAGCATCACACTGGAAGAAAGCAGCAATGACTTGGAACGATTTCTGATGGAAGTGAAAGAAGAAAGTTGAAAAGCAGGACTGCAACTGAACGCAAACACAAAAATCATGACTACTGAACTATGCAACTTTTAATGTTGACAATGAAGAAATTGAAGTAGTAAAAGATTTTGTTTATGTTGGCTTAATCATCAATCCAAATGGAAACTGCAGCCAAGAAATCAGAAAAACACTGAAACTCAGAATGGCAGCAATGAAAGAATGAGACCAAGTACAAGGATGTGTCTCTGGACACTTAGTCCACTATCTCCCACATTTTCTATTCCTAATTATTATATATGGGCATGAAAGCTGGACATTGAAGAAAGCTGTCAAGGAAAAAAATGATTCACTTGAAATAGTGTCCTGGGAAATAGCTTTGCCGATACAGTAAAACCTCTACATACATTTTTTTCGACATGCAAATAACCTAGTGGAACAGGAAAAAATCGTACTGTGTGTCGGAAACACATTGGATTACCAGTAGAGGCCTTTAGATGTCACCATATTTTTTTGTATGGGGAAACTTTCCTATTAAAAATGTGTATGTCGATTTTTTTGTAAGTCAAACTGTTTGTATGTCGGGCTTCCACTGTACCCTGGATTGCCAAAAGTACAAACAAGTCGGTTCTAGAACAAATCAATTCTGATGTACCTTTGGAGGGAAAATGACAAAACTGTCATAATTTGGGCACATCGGGCAAGATTCACCAGAAAAGGCAATAACATTAAGGTAGAATATGACCTATCATGTTATCTTTGAAATGTAGAAGGATTGTACAACCTCATTTTCTGGTTAATCCAAAACATTTTCTATAGCCAGGTGGGTTTTATAAGGAGGCTTTCATGTACAGAAGAAAATAAAAACTGTACCATGTATCTGAGTCAGTAACAAAGTTTGTGTATATAGATTTAACATATGGTCTGTAAATTTAACTGATTTCACTTTAATAGTTGGATATGCTCGATGAATGTGACCCAAACTCTAAAAGGAAAACAAAAAAGAATGATTCTGAAATCTCACAAACTGGTTTTAAAATATAATTTGTTGGGGAAGGAAAGATTTCAATTAGACCAGGCAACAAAATTTGTATCTCTGCAGAACAGCCTGAAGAAAAACTGTTTATTTTTGTATGTAGGAAATGCATGCATGCGTGTGTGTGTGTGTGTGTGTGTGTGTGTGTGTGTGTGTGTGTGTGTGAAATATGTATATATACACACACACTAAGAAAATGCATATAATAACATTAGATAACTTTAGCATCATCATTTCTCCAGCTCTCAATCTCGAAACTACTTGACTGAGGGGGGAAACTATAAAGTTCCAATTTAGACAATAAATACAGTCTTCCTTTTATTCCACCACCTGGCTGTATCAAATATGTCATCAAACTTTAACTGGAATATCTTCTAACATATCTGTCAGGGGAAAAGAAATAAACAAAGCCAGATGATGGTGTGTGATTGGTTTGCTCTGTATTACTAAAGGATTGCGAGTCTAAAGGTTTTTATTAAAAATGAAAGCTAAAGATTTATATTATCAGTGATAAGGCCAAGAATGCTGTAAAAGAGAAAAAAATATGGCAACAGTATGCAGTACATCACTGGCAAGATAATTATTTATATAAAAAGTTGGCATTCTTAGACTTCCAATATAGAGCGGATGAAATTCATATATTCAAAGGAGACATAATAATAACCTGTCAGCTGTTGGTGATGGATATGTTTTTAATCCAAATGGCCACAATCTTCAGTCTACCTGTCACAAAGGGACAGGAAAAATTGGAATTTTCCTTTCATAATTCTTAAAAGTTGAAAGAGAAAAACCTAGAAGCATGATAAGTGGTTCATTCCAGTGGACAGATGGACAGGTAGTACTATGAAAGAGCAGCACAGAGGCTTTGCTAATGCAGTTTCATTACATTACACTCTCAAACTGTGTGACAGGCAAAGGAGGCCATAAAAAGAGCACCCGTTTTACTTAAAACAAGCACCTGTAATTTTAAATTGCTATCTTAAAACAAAATCTACGGTAATTAAAATATCTGAATAATGAAAGTCAGGCTGCAGCCAGAAGCAGAAAATAATTTTAAGTATCTGTGAATGCTAGAGACGGTTGATGGAAGTTATCTCTTCTGAAGCATTCATTTCTTACATGAAAAAGTGACCTGTAGGCTTTTTTAAAGGTTATACAAATTGACATGCTCTGTGCTCATAACTAATAAATTAATTTGTTCTAATCAAATTCAGGAAAAGAGAAGGACTAGACGAGTTTAAGACTGTTTGTGTGCTTGCATATACAAATTCTCACACATATTTTTACTGATTGTTTTCCTCCAGTGGAACTCATGACCATTCCTCGTTCTCTTTCTCATTCTAACATAAGAAAAATACTGATTGCATTCAGATGGTCATATCTAGAATTAATAAAATGAGCACTAATAAGCCTTTTTCCTGTACATACAAGCCCCTTCACCTTGCCTACTATTATCTGCAATTAAATTACATTTCTGATTGGTCATGGTTTCCCATGTTGTCCAACTATGGAAATCTTGGTTACTTTCTGATTTTAATCACATGTCATGTTACAGGGGGAAAGGCTCATTCAGATCTTGGTTTATTAAGCCGAGATATGGTTGGCCAGATTAAGTCATCATTTAAGTGGGGAAATACATTTCTCTCCTTTCAAAAATTAGGTTAACTTGGCAAGAATTGTGGAAAGAACTGACCTACCAGAACATCTTTTTTTAAAAACATTTCCCCCTATTTTTGTTACTGTCTGCTTATACATTGAGATGGTAATAGGATAGTCCATGGCAAATTAATAAGGCAGGGTGGGGAAACAGGTTAATTAGTCAATTTAACTCTTAATTTGGTGAACTCAAAACAATTTCATAGTGAAAGCCTATGTATAGCTACATAGCTCCACAGGGTTCAATATAGTTGATTCTAAGCAAGGGGAGAAATGGAATTCCACACTTATTGACCTTTTTTTTCTTAAAGGGACTCTTGGGAGGTTGCCATTATTTCAAGCTATCCCAAAGAATATGGCCCTTTTAGTTTGCTGCAGAGGTTGTATGTCTCTGGGAACTCTCACCCCACCCCTGACTTGAGTTAGGGGGGGGGGGGGTGACAGTGGAAAAATCTCTCTATGATAACCTTATACTTTTTATAACTGTAAGGAACTATTCTTCCAAACTGTTGTTTAAATAAACAAAATACTGTTTTTAACAAGCACACTAAGAAGGAGAAAAAGGGAAAACAACAAGAAAAGACTTATATGAGTATATACATTTTCTTGCTGGTTCAGTGTTCATCTCACAATAATGCATTATAATTGATCTCCCATATACATGGTTTCATTTCTTGAACCTTCCCTGATGCTTCTTTTTAATTTTAAAAGGAGGAATTGGGTAATTATGAAAAGTAAGGGTTTGGCAACATTAGAGACGTAATTTACGGAAGAGAGAAGTGGCCCCTGTTCAAGTCGTCCCAGGCTAATTTTTAGCATGACTCATTTCTCCTATTGGCGCTCAGAAGTCATTTAAGGTGACACAGTCACTTACTCTCCATAACAAATTTGCTTTTTTGCTCCCTCTAAACTTTCACTGAGGAACAGCTGAGAAAGAAATGTAAGTACATAATGATATTTTAGACTACAAATCCTATCAGCAAAAATTCAAGGATTACAAGAGTTGTGACTGAAACATATAGAGAGCAATAGGCTGTCTATTTCCAGTTAGAAATTGTAGGTCTTTAGTGAGTGTGTTGACGAATAAATTCTCAAGACTACTCATATTAGTAGGCTAATATAACTATCACCCACTTTTTTCTTCAGATTTACAAGAACCACACAGCTTTCTTCCTTTTTAATTACTTTCTCCATTGTCTTATAGTATATCCTAAGACTAGTTTAACTCCATGCTTTTTCACATCTTACCACAAGACGTTCATGCACTTCCTTCCATTTTATCTCTACCTGGGGTACACAGAAAGAGCCTCCTTCAATACTGGTATTTTTGAACCACAATCAGGTGTACCCTGGTAACAGCAATGTTGCTGGTTAATCTTTCTCACACTAGGTCAGGCGAAAGGAACTGCAGAATGAACTCACCAAAAGGTGCCTTCATTGTGACAGTTTCATGTCTGGCCTAGACATGGAAGAAGAAGAATCTCTACATTATTTTGCTTATTCTATCTTCCCCTCCTTCTCTTACCTTAAAACTGTCAAACTTGTGAATGTAAGTTCCCTGGACAGGAATATTTCTTTAATACATGTACTGAAAATAATTTGGAATGATTGTACTATACTAAATAATGTTAGTTGTAAAAACATATAAGTCCTCTATGTGTAGGTGATTGTAAAAAGGTATGTTATGTATATGTATGCCATTGTTCTCTGCTGGGGGAAAGAGACTGCCTTCTTTCCCTGGAATCTTAACTCTTTATTATTTGAAGATACACTAACAGATGATAGTGTTGTAGTGCCATGCACTAAGCATGCAAATTGCAGTAATATGCAGATTTGTTCCCTCCAGGAAAATTATTGTGGATATCTTAGAGTTTCACCATTGCCCTCTATACGTTTTGTCTTCATACCACCATTTGTTGTTAAGTGTTGCTACATATCAGGTAGCTTCCAACTTACTGCAATCCTACAAAATATACTATTAGCTATTAGCAGCCCTGTTTAGATCTTGCAAATGAAAGGACATGGTTTCCTTGATTGAATCAAATTCATTGACCATTTACTCTTCCACTTTTCTACTGTGTTTCACTTTTACTTACATCATCTTTCCCATTGAGCCTTGTCTTCTTGTGATGTGTCCTAAGTATGACAGACTTAGTTATTTCGTTACTAAACAGTTCAGGCTTGATTTGATTTAGAACTCACTTAGGTTTCAATATCTTCTTCAGCATCTCATAACACCATAAGTGTTATAAAATAATTTGTACTGTGGAGCTAGTGGATATAGATAAGCTTTTCTTTCATAATAATAGAACATTCACTCCTTTTATAGTACTAGAACATTGACTCAAAATGAACAGTGAAAGATTGGAGAAATAAATAAAGATATATCTGCATATAGTGTATAGTTAAATCATGGTATTTTCATCCAACATCAACCTGATGAGAAAGTAAAAAAATCAATCAATGCAGCAAAATCTAGTACATGGCTGATAAAACACTAGCGAAGAAGCCCACTTCTGGTCAAAAATAGTCTAATTATTTTAACATCTTAATTTATTTTGAATTTTATCTACATTCTATGTATCCATAGTTTTAAACCAGGGGTGGCCAACCTTGTTGCCCCAGGTATTCTTGGACTTTAATTCCGAGAAGCCCTGATCAGCAGGTGTGCTGATGGGCTTCTGATAACTGAAAGCCAAGAACACCTGGGACACCACGGCTGGCCACCACAGTACACAGTACAAATTATTTTATAATACTTACGGTGTTATGAGATGCTGAAGAAGATATTGAAACCTAAGTGAGTTCTAAATCAAATCAAGCCTGAACTGATTTAAACTATGGAATTCTCCGGTAAAAAGAAATAATCCACTTGATTTGTTTAAAAGATTAAAATACACATAGAACAAGACTATAACTAAATTAATTCATCCAGGACAAGATTTCCAACTGAAACCATCATGATCACCCTTGGCAGGAAGAAAAAGAAAGGGATTGTAATATTTAGGTGTCCCCCCCCATGGTTTTTTGTTTGTTTGTTTGGTTATGGTACCCTTCTGTGTATAGGACATGGTAAGTAAATGACATTCACAAAATCCTTCTCTCATCAATTTACACTTTTTTCAGTCAGCTACTGAAATGAGGTATTGTCACATTCTATGAAATGTCTGACCGGACATCCCGCTACAGTAATGGAGTAGACTCTACAGCCAGCAACTCAACGCCGAGTGTTGGGTGGCAGTAAATAACCTGATTTCCTAAAAGTGCCATGTCAGTGGAGGAAATGCCACTGGAAACCATCATACTGAGCCCAACGGTAAAAGGAGCAGAAGAGGAACTCTGATTTCCAATAATCCTGGAGGCGAAAGAGGCCATGCCAGATGGACTGGCTGTGAAGGTGCACCTCAAGGCTGTTGCAGTCCATTGCAGTCCTGGTGTTAAATCCTGCATATCTTATTTCATGTGTGCTGCAGGAGATGGCTCCATGATCATAGTGTGTGGGTCACTTCATGGCAAGCTGGGATCCAAACAAATTCACAGCAATAGCATTCTTCCTGCTTCAGGAAAAAATGAATTTTTGGATACGAGTTGCAGCCAACGATGACATTCTACAAAACTCATCATCTCTGTGCCAGAGCAAGACAAGGTTTTTTTTTCTTGTCAGTCTTCATAATGATGCAGACTGTTTCTGTACAAAAAGCAAACAATTAAAAAAAAGGCAATAGAACAGAACCAAAATCTGGGTGTGTTTAGTTTTTTTACAAACAAAGTATGTGCATGATCAGATACATACACACTGAACAAGTATAGACAACTGACTGGTTGTTAAAAAGTTTGGAACAACCCGTCTAATGCTTTTCATTTTCAGAAGCCCATGAAACAAAGCAGCAGCCTTTTTCATTTTGTGTACTTTGTGTTATTTGTGTTAAAATTCTTTTCCAGACCTTTTTTAAATTTGTGCAAAACAAATCCTACCCGTGTCCTGTTCTCCTGCTAAGAATGCTATAAAACACATCACCTGAAGGCTGAGACAAGATTTACATCCCTAATGGAATAATTCAGCTTCAGGATGTTTCATCTCCTATTCAGATGGCTGGAACCAGAACATTATGTTTTGGGGATGCTGCTTCACTGCCATGGATTCACCAATTGAATTTCCACAAGAATCAGTCTTCTGTCTATGCAGAACTGCTGAGTGGTGTTATTCAGAGTGCACTGCTGGTAGGACATTAAAGGCACATGGCTCTATTTCTCATTTTTATCTTCAGCAGGTGAGGTAGTGAATGTGCTGGATTAAAAATAGAGTTGATTACAGCCAACCAAATGAGATTGAATTCCAACAAGAGTGAACTACTATTGGTTGCAGTTATCCATAGTCCAAGATGGTGTGTGCATACTACAGCCAAAATTTTTGGCAACCTCCTCCACCACCACCCAGGGCTGCTTTAGCTCCTGGTGGTTGGTTGACAGATGCATGATGAGTTAGCTTCCCCCTTGAAATAGCTTTGTAACTTGAGGTTTTATTGGACCTGTCGTGAATCCTGATGAACTCCTGATGAACTAGATAGGAGTCATTTTGAATCTTTCATCCATGTTAGAGGCACTTTCTCACAGGAGAGGGCCATAGACATTCGTGCAGAGTCATTTAGGGGAAGTCCCTTGGAAAGTCCCTAACCTGACCACACCTCTAACCAACCAGGAAAGTCTCCACCAATACCCTAAAGGAGGGATAGGAGCGATCCATCCTAATAGAATACTGTTATCAAGGGTTTAATTTGGTTGGTTTTTCTTATCATAGACAAACCCATCCTGGGGAGGAGATCTGTGGATCCTAAGAGTATAACTAGGGTCACATTTCACTACTAAGATGGGGACTGTTAGCTAGAGACCCAGGTTTCGCTAATACAATTCCCCCGACTCTGAGAAGAGCATAAATATCTAACGAGAGCATTTTCCTGTCCGGGATCATGCCAAAGGGAAATAAATTCTGACTAACTATTTTTCTGTGTGTGTTCTGTACTTTGTATTTTTCAGATGAAACTCTTTAATAAAACTTTGCTGCTTCAAGTCTGAGTGGAACTCGGTCTTTTCAGGCTAATCTTGTTACAATAAGACTCTCTGCCTTACACGTTACCAAAACCTGGAAAATTGCATATTCCCTGGGAAGGAGAGATCGGCCCCGTGGGTGGTGTACAGGTTCTGTGAGGTTCCGGTAACTGCTGCATGAGGGAGTGTGCGTGGAAAAATATACAAAGAGTGGCATACTGAGAATCACCCGCCTCACTATACCAGGGTACCGATCTACGAGGGTTATGACAGGACCCACTGATAAAAAGAGACCTTTCCAGTTTAGCTCTCTTCTATCTGAATGTCTCCTTATGTCTCCCCCGCCCCTTTCTTGGAAGCTTAATTGGTCTCAACATTATTATTGTTATTGTAGCAATATATTCAGAAATTTCTCTGCCTTCCGAATCTGATGGAATGTGATTGGTTAATTTTAGAATACCAATCTTAAGGAAACTGATTACCCTTACAGTTTGTTCATGCAAAAGTTGTTGCCGTATAATATGTGTTGGTTGGAAGAGCATACATACTAGGGAGGATCAAAGGCTTTGAAGCTCAGGAATTTTTCCAAAACAGGTGCAGGGGAACCCATATGTGGAAACATAGAGACCACAAAGAAGAAAGCAGCTTATCCTACAAATGTTTGGCATCAGTGTGAAAGAAATCATACTGGGGGCAAATGTGCATGGTGATTTAGCTGGTGCATGTGTTGCTGCCATTTCTCCACATAGCGACCATCACATTTTGGAAAACAAAATCTGCACAAGTAATAATTATGGTCTTAGGTCAGCATATGATTCTTGCTAAATTTTCAGCAGGGACTGAAACATTCTGAGCTCACCCATTTTAGATTTCAAACTCCATTAGAGTTCTGTGCTTTCCTGCTGAAGACACTCCCACAGAAGCCTCCCAAACACATTTCCTAACCAAAATGGAGGCACATTTATCAAATGAGTTGCAAGACATAAAACTGGTAACCTCCACATACATGTATAAGTATCCATATGTTTGTGAATTATAATTCTGTTACAAAAGGACGATAGAAATAAAATTCTTTGGACTGCGCAGACAAGTCTTTCTTGCCCTCACACGTAATAATAATGATGCAGTAAAACCCTGACTTACAAATGCCCCGAGTTACATAAAATTTAACTTACAAATGATTGTGTGCCAAAACCATGTCCCGGTTTACACAATTTCCTATAGGTTTGCTTCGAGTTACATAAAAAATTAATTTTTCCTATGGGTTTGCTTTGAGTTACATAAAAATTTGGCTTAAGAAAAAGCCTATGGAACAGACTTTTTTCATAAGTGGGGTTTTTACTGTAATTTCATGTCAGAAATTATTCTGGGCTAGAAGGTTTTTTTTGCTGGAGAAACTCCACTCAGGGGATGCCCAAATGAGGCTCCTTTCATGTCCCCAAGATCTTTTCCCACCGAAGCGGTCTCTATTTAGCTACTGTACTTGCAATTTCTTGCTTTCGATCTGCTAGGTTGGCAGGAGCTGAGACAGAAACAGGCACTAATTCCATCATGCAGTACCTAGGTCTTGAACTTGCCGGCCTTCCAGCTAACAAGATGAGCTTCTTAACCACTGAGCCACTGCAGATTTCTCCTTACCCTGTGAGAGGGAACGACATTTTCTGGCCATATGGATAATATTCAGGCAAACTGTGGGTCTTTCAAACAGTGTGCACTTTGCACAAATTACTCAAAACTTCAATTACTGAATGATATAATATTAAAAATAAATGATTGGTATAAGGAGATGTGGGATCTCGCATTGAATGAAAAATTAACATGGGCATTGAATTTTAAAAAAGGAATAATTAAAGAGAATAGATTCTGGAATATATGGAGACAGTTTATGGATCACGCTTTGAAGGGAGAGGGGAAGAATAGACTGACACCAGACCAATTGAAGTTTTGGGCACAGTAGAAATCAATGGGAAATACCACATCCTCCTGGGCAATGTAAATACACGGGGTGAATGATGTATAGAATGTAATATTGGAATAAATAGATAAGGATAGAAACAGAAATATAATTGTTTTGGATAAATTTGATTTGAATAGAAATTAGACAAAATAAGAAGTTATTCGTTACTAATGTTTAAGAGTAAAGTTGGGATATTTATCATTGTGATAATAAAACATTAAAGTGATAGGAAGTTAAATGTTAAATTTCAAAAGGGTTATATTTAGACATATATACATCTAATTCTATTGTCTAAAGATTTTTCTTCTTCTTTTTTCCTTTTAGTGATAATGTCAATGTATCATTTACATGTTTTTCTATGTTGTTTTCTTTTTCTGAATTTGTATGTTACCTTTTTTTTCGAAAATCAATAAAAAAAATTTTTTTAAAAAAAACCTTTAATTACTGTTTGTTACCTTGTGTAGTGTTTTTTTTAAAAGAGAAGTATAGAATGGGTTCTTTATTACAACTCTTCTGTGTTTGCTGTGTGTGCCAGGTTTCTTAAAGGAAAATGGCATTACATTTGCACAGAAAACCACAGAGCCACTACATGCAGACATCACAAAAAAAAGAAAAAAAGAAACACACTTTCTCTTATTCTGAAAGTGCAAAATTCTGCAGGTAATTGCTTGCTGGGGCATTTTGTATTATCAAGACAGGCTAAATCAGTAAGAGCAAGGAATTTAGCAAGTATTATTCACATCCATATGAGACAATGAGATAAAACACAGTGGCCAGAATCTGGTTGATGGAGCTGCACCATGGAATCGAATGACATCTTCAGGGTACAAAAGATGGGAATTTTCAAGTTTTAAATGATTTGCCACTGCATTATGTGGCTCCCCAAAGGCTTACCCAGGACAAAGGGGATCCCTAAGGAATCCCAGAACCTGAGGAGAAATGTGAAGCTTTCAATTCCCACAAAATGGCTGTGGTATGGCTGTGGTTGAAGACACTGTCTGAGTGTCACAGCATAACTAGAAAATAGGATCCCAACCAAAAATTACAACCAGGGCTGTTTTAAACACTACACAATGTGCAAAACTCTTGGTTACCAAAGGGAACCCTAAGATCTTTATTTGTGTGTATGTGCGCGTGCATGTGCGCACGCGTGAGTGTGCGAGTGAGTTATCTGCTAAATTAGGGGTTCTCAACCTTTTAAAGCCAGGGGCCGGGTCATGCTCCCTCAGACAGCTTCGGGGCCCAGATGGCCATTCTGTCCTTCCTCCACCACATGGCACTTCATGGTGTGGTGGAAGTGGTGGGGGCCACATGAAATGGCACCACGGGCTGCATCCAGTCCACAAGCTGCAGGTTGAGAATCCCTGTGCTAAATTAATGTGTTAAACTGTCCACCAGCTTCACTTAGGGTAAAAGTCACAAGTGACTCTCCAGTTAAAAACAAGCTATATGCCTAAATCTAGACAAAACTCATCGGCTTGTAATCTTTACATACATCTAAATCTATATGCAAATCAAATGCTCTTGTGCATTAAAGCATTCCAAAGCACCCAGGAGGTAGAAGGCTCACTGTCTTTCTTTGCCGTGCCCCCCCCCCCCCGCCGCCGCCGCCGCCACCAGGGTCCACCTTCTATTTCCCTTTCTTTATTTACACTAGAAGTCCCTAAATAATTCACACTGCCTCCTTTTCAGGATGAACATTCTTCTGTTGAAGCTTGCAATGAGCAATTGCAGTAACCAGATGGACACATGAATGCAGCAGGTGGGACAGATGGCAGACCGCCCTGTCTGAGGCTGGCTGCCTTGGCTTGTGCTGCTTTTTCCTTCCAGGTACATTATCATCACTGTAGCAGAAAGTGGTATGTAAGAAAAGGAGGGGGGAGGGGAGGAGACAGAATTTGTGTACAAAACTATATGAGTTAGTTAAATAAATGGCCAGCTGCTCACTGGCATTTTCTATCTAACCAAACATAATTCTTTCTTTTTTTTCAATCGCAGCCTTCTCAAAGAAGCACCTACCCACCTCATATTGTTTTATTAGCATGCTGTTCACAAACATAGGTGCACTACAGGCAAAAGGATAAATAAGATCTTCACAGAACAGGAAGATTTGCTAAAACATCTGATGCTTTTGAACCAAGGGTGGTGGTGTGGGGAGAACCACCAATGTATACTGTGGTTCCCAATTCTGAAATGCATTTCTACATTTGCAAACCATTATGCATCATGTTATATGATGCTTGGGAGGCAAGTCATGAGAAACCTGGGCAACATAGTGAAAAGTAGAGACATCACATTGCAAACCAACATCCGTATAGTCAAAGCAATGGTTTTCCCAGTGGTAATGTATGGCTGTGAGAGCTGGACTATTAGGAAAGCTGAGCACAGAAGAATAGATGCCTTTGAAATGTGGTGTTGGAGGAGAGTTTTGAGAGTTCCCTGGACAGCGAGGAGAACAAATAGGTCAATTTTAGAAGAAATCAACCCTGACTGCTCCTCAGAAGGTCAAATAGTAAAATACTTTGGACATCAAATGAGAAGAGAGGATTCACTTGAGAAAGCCTTGATGCTGGGAAAGGTGGAGGGCAAAAGAAGAAGGGGCAGCCAAAGATGAGATGGCTAGATGGTATTGGAGACATAATGGGCACAGAGCTGGGTGGGATGAGGAGGATAGTGGAGGACAGGGGTACCTGGAAGACAATGGTCCATAGGGTTGCAATGGGTCGGAATCAACTGTGCAACTGAACAACAACAACAACAATGCATTCAAATTGTTTAAAACATGTTTCCAGTTTCTGCCTGAAGTTGCATTGCTTATTACACACAAACTCCTAATCTCCATGACTTCACAACCAGGTTTAGGTGTACAGTGGAACCTTGGTTAACGTAACTAATGTGTTCTCCGGCACATTTCTTACAACAGAAATTACTTTAACTGAATTTCCCATAGGAATGCATTGAATGTAATTTCCCATAGGAATGCACTCAAAACCAAAATACTTTAACTGAAACAGTTTCCCATAGGAATGCATTGAAAACCAATTAATCCATTCTGGGGGGAAACTCCGTAAACCGAGCCACTATTTTCTATGGATTTCCTTTTGTTAACAAACAACCAAGTTGTTTGTTAACCGAGGTTCCACTGTACTGATTTCTGCCTAACTTCCCACTTCAAAATATATATAAACATGATTTTGTTATAGTTCCAATTTGGGATCTTAAAACACAGTGGAGCCAACAGATACTGCATTACATTCAGAATTTCTTTCTTGATCTAACAGGAAATGAATAACATGGGGACATTTCTATGCGCTCTTGACTGACCATGACCTTTCTTTGCCTATGCTTGTCCCTGGTACATTCCTTTTACATCACCAATATGTGTCCCTTCTTCAGGAATATATCTACTTCCTGTCCTCCATGTGCACTTTCTTCCATGTGCTTGTTACCTATCTGTGACACATATTTTACTGATACTGAGAAACAACAAAAAATCCCATCTCATAACCTGTCTTCTCAGACAAAACCCAATGGGCTCAGTGAGACCTGCCAGGAGGAGCTCTCTCTCCCTCTTACACTTTTGAATAATTATGACATAATAACTTCTGTTATCAGTGCTAATCAATCCAGCAAAAACAAGAGCTTATTGAAAATGTTACTAAACTACGCAAGATACAGTAATACATGAAAGAATCAGTTGTGGATTGCAGTAATAAAAGTAAGAATTGATCAAATGAGCATTGAGACTGTTTTGAAAAGGCAAAAACATATGGAGAAAATGTGAATATAAATTCACTCTTAAAAATGGGAAGTCACTGTGAGGATGGGGAGGGAAGAGAAATAGAACCTCTAAAATACCATTCAAATTATTGGTATAATTGCACGAACATTGTTCCATTTAAAATCTTGCAAGGCAGTCTGTTCTCATAGGATTTTGAGACTGATTTTGAGGCCAGAGAGGTTAAGCAGTTTGGATAAGCTTCAGATAAGCACACAAATTTTTATACACTTAGGAGCAATGCACAAGTCTCTGAACCTTTAAAGGCTGCCTGTCATTAATGCTAAAGTAAGCACTGGAACTACAGAAAGAACTCAACAATTATTTTTTCAGCTCTGTATGGAGTAGTCAGTGACAGTAATACAGAACAGGGGGGTCGTTCAGGAACAAAATCCACAGAGATGGTAAAATATATTTATTTAATTAACCAAAATTCAATGTGATATGCAACCTTATAAGTTGTGAATGATTCTTCACAAAACTGGATGTTAAATATGCATGCACATACACTCAGAGGAAGTTATTTTACAAAGCTTATAGGGCTATGCTTTGTCTGTAGTTTATTTTATTCCTGAAGTACTAATGTGGGATACTTTGCAAATAATTAGAATTATTATCCTACATGAGAGACAGTAGGATCCAGCTACAGTCAGAGATCTGCCATCAGAATGCTATGGTATGCAGTTATTATTCAGACGAGCGTCTTGCCACTTGGAAGGAGGTCAACTCTTTCCCATGACTCGTACCTTCTAAAAGGCCTTGAATGTATCCTAGAAGTGAAAATAATAATATTTATATTTTTTAAAAAATCTCTGGTTCCTCCCATACTAGAATAAGTGAAATTTAGTCCCATGTTTTCACTCTGGTTTAGCAATACAGTCAACCCTCACATAACAACCATTCGGATAACATCATTTTCACTTAACAACGCATTGTTATGCACCACGTATCCCCCCCCCCCCACATAACAATGTTTTTAGTGTCGTTGTCTGGACAACAACGCTAAAAACATCATTATGCGGGAAACTCCATATAAACCCGCATAACAACAAAAATCGCTTAGCAACGTTCATAGCAAGTACAATGAAGAAGTAATTTGATCTATTAACCTTATAATCTCCTTCTGGCTGATCTGAATGTAGGAATAATTAGAAAAATGGGAACCCTTTTAGCACATTGCCCATTGGAAGGACAAATTGGGTGAGCACATTACAATATAGGAAGGACTAGCAGATTTTGCCCGGCGGTGCCGGGCTGTTTTAAATGGTTTTGGAAGGTTTTTTTTCTTAATGTTGGTAAAGAGCCGGACTGTTTTAAATTGTGTTGTAAGGGATAATTTTTTTGGATAATTTATGTAAAAAAGAGGTGTGTTGGTGGTTAGGGGTGGTTTTGGGTGTGCACAACCACCACTACCCATACAATAGCACTCCAACCACCAACACACACATTAAAATTTCCTGGCAAGGCAGGAGTGGTGTGTGTGTGTGTGTGTGTGTGTGTGTGTGTGTGTGTGTGTGTGTGTGTGTGAGAGAGAGAGAGAGAGAGAAGCAGTGTGTGTGTGTGTGTGTGTGTGTGTGTGTGTGTGTGTGTGTGTGTGTGTGTGCACGTGTATTGTCCCCCCAACCCTTCCAGAGCCAGGGGAACCTGCAGAGAGGGTACACCACCGCCCGGCAGGACACCCCGTTATTAAAAAGAAGAAACCAAGCTCTTTCTTCTCTTTTAAAACAGAGTGTTTGGGAGGGGGGTGTATTCGATCTCCTCTTCCTGGTCCCCTGGGTTTGGTAGGGTTGGGGGGGATGAAAGGGGTCTGTCCCGCCAACCCTTCCAGAGCTAGGGGACCCAGCAGAGAGGGGATTGTCTCCCCCCACAAAAAAACCACTCCATTTTTAAAAAGAAGAAACCAAGTGGTTTCTTCTCTTTTAAAATGGAGTGTGTGTGTGTGTGTGGGGGGGTGTATTCGATCTCCTCTCCCTGGTCCCCTGGGTTTGGTAGGGTTGGGGGGACGAAAGAGGTCTGTCCTGCCAACCCTTCCAGAGCTAGGGGACCCAGCAGAGAGGGGATCATTCCCCCCAAAAAAACAAAACACTCCATTTTTAAAGAGAAGAAACCAAGCGGTTTCTTCTCTTTAAAAACGGAGTGTTTGGGGTGGTGGTGGATGTTTCGTTCCCCTCTCCTGGGTCTCCTGGGTCCAGAAGGGTTGGGGGGACAAAAGGGGTCTGTCCCCCCAACCCTTCTGGACCCAGCACCTTTCATTGCCTCCTCACCCACCCCCTAACCCTTACCTAACCCTTACCTTTTCCTGGCTCCCTCCAGCTGCGTCTTTCAAAGTCTTTCCCTCTGGCTCCCACAGTTGTTTTTTTAAGTCAGCGCGCATTCCCAGCCTCCTCTGCGCTCATATCCCTCAGCAATTGGCTGAGGGGTTGCACAGTGCAAAGAATGCTGGGAATTGCAGTCCTTTTTCTTTGTTCACGTTTGGGGGGCTCCTGCCCCACTGCCATATTTCTCAACCCAACAGTTACCTGCGAACCCGGTTCGGGTGAGTGCAGGGAGGCTCTGTCGGGGCTAGTGGGGCCTGGTGCAACATCCTTTGTCACATTCCAACGGTTAACACACAGATTTATAGGTATAGATGGATTAAAAACGTCTAGTTCAGAAGTAGTAGTATTGCCATTATTTCCCCATTCTTGTGTATTCTGCTCAAATAATTAATTTATAAAAATGTTTTTGAGACATATGGGCCAGTATCTTGTTGCCTAAACATAAAGTACAAAGTAAATTGCATCCCCAATAATATTCCTGTTCTGTAACTAGCTGTATAACCATAACAGTAACCACAGTGAATACAGGAAACCTACAATGTGTCTGCCATAATGGGGAATACTTATGTGATTTCCCTTTGTCTCCACATTTATGCAAAAGGATACTACCATATTTTATATAATATTGAGATACAATTCTATTTTAAATCAGAAGATACCAATAGACTTCAAATTTCTTTCTTCCACATTTGTATTTATTTAACTAAGCAATCTATGCGACACCATTCAAGAGTGTTCTAAACCTGGCTAATAAAAGTTTCATATATTTATATACAGCATGGCAATTTTCACTGTCTTAATTTTGTACAGAATTAAAATACAATTATATATCAATTTATAGAATTAACTTGTGATAAGATTGCTTTTCATACCTGACTCTTTCCACGTACAGTAAAGGTAATGATGTGCTTGAATTTCAATGACACTTTGAGAAGTACTCATTTTCTGCTTCAAAATTATGCACATACAGTATAGCAATAACACTTATATGCCACCCCATAGTTCTTACACTGCTCTGGGTGTTACACAAGGTAATTAGAGTTTTGCCCCAACATGCTGGGTGCTCATTTTACCAACCTTGGAAGGAGAGAAGGTTGAGTCAAACTTGATCCTACCAGGATTGAACTCAGATCCTGAGCAGAGGTTTTGGTGCAGCACTGCAACTTAACCACAGCACCACAAGTGCTCCTCTATTGGATACTGAGAAACTGAGCTCTCTTTAAGGTAACAAATTAGCAACAGCTTGAGCATATTTTCGAAAAAAGTAAAATTTCCTGAGTTCAACGAACATTTTACTCGTGCGGTGCTTCCCACCTTTGGTTTTTGGACTTCAATTCCCAGAAACCTTAGTCAATTCCCCAAAGCACTGATCAGCCAATGTACTGACTTAGGCTTCTGGGAATTGAAGCCCCTCTGTGGGGCCTGGGCCCCACATTGGGAACCACTGCTCTTGTGAGTTAATGCAGGATTGGAACTGAAACAGTATATCACAAATTATAACAGCTTCAAAACTACCCTTATTCTTACAAGTACACATTCATTCTTACACACACAGGAAAAAATAGGACGAAGCAGAAGTCTCAGTATCTTGTTTTAACTTGAAGATGTTTCTGCTGGGTAGGAAAACTGCTGGACTCTCAAATTAGCTACACTGACTCTAGATAACATAATTCATCGCAGTGCACAGCTGCTGCAATTGGGGTCAGAATTTCAAAGGAGCTGAAACTCAGCATCTCCTGCTTTTCTCAATGGGAGCTGCAGGAGGCACAGCAATTTTGAAAAACAGCGGTTTTTGTTACGAAGCTCCTACAAAAGATTGCTGAGCATTTTTCCAAAATCTTTTCACATATTTGCTCAAGTGAAGAAGGAGGAGAGTCTGAGGTTGACAAGGAAACAAAAACAGTGATGACACCCATGTTTTGAGAGAAAATTATATAGAATATTTATTAAAGCAAAACACTGTCAAATGTGCACTCTTGTAAGTCTAAAATTGCTTAGGTCAGGGGGTGCGAATGCCAATTTAATAGAGGTGAGCAAGGAAACAAACTCATAAATTGTCACACCACTATTCTAGATTTTTTTCTCGCTTCCATGTCTAGGACAGAAATCAAACTGCCAAAATGAAGCCACCTTTTGGTGAGTCCAGTCTGCAGTTTCTTTGGACTGATCTATTGTGAAAAAGATTATCCGGCAACACAAGGTTACCGTTACCCAGGTACGCCTGATTGTGATTCTAAAATAGCACAATCTTCGAGGAGGCTCTTTCTGTGTACCCATACCATGAAGACTGTCCTGAGAATATAATGCAGTGGCTCCTCATCTGCCTTCCGCATCACAGCATGACACCCGTACCACTGATCTAGTTTTGTGAGTCACTATTCTAGATAAACATGGTCACAATTTTAATACCTTTTATTTATCTCTATTACAACCAAATATAAGTAAATTAGAGGATTGTGGAATTTAGAAACCTATTGGCTCTATAGCCTTAACACTCATTTTCATTCATTTTTCCATTCCACTCTATCTTTATCATTCATATAGGTTTCCAAAGAAAATTACCAACATCTTTGGAGATGTAAATAAAATCCTCAACATTAAAGTTTTAAAAAAACATTAACGATGTCTTGCATACAGATTTTTATGTGTTCCCTGATTTACATGTTTATTAGGTGGGTATTGACTTTGCTGTGACTTAGTGGTTAAGATGCTGAACTTGACGACTGGGAGGTTGGCAGGTCAGCAGTTTGAGACCAGAGTGCTGTCCAATGGAGTGAACTCCTGTCTCCTGCCATTTGAAAGCAAGAAATTGCAGGTAGATAAATAAGTACCACTTCAGTGGGAAGGTAAGTGTTCTGTGCTAGTCATGTCTGTCTCATGACCATGGAAACGTCTGAAGACGCAAACAGTGCTGGCTCTTTAGCTATAAATGGAGGTGAGCACCGAACCCAAGAGTCAGATATGACTTCGGTAGCTATTAAACCTTTGGGTAATTTTTAAGACAAAGAAGTTAAAGAGAAACTGGCTATACCCTATTCAAAGAAAGTATTAAGCTTTAGTTACTTCTATCAACTTTTTTTCTTCTTCGGTTCCATGGGTCGTGCTAATTCGTCCCTAAAAATAGACAACAGAGTTGCTCCACACCTTTCCCTTGATGTTTGGGAGTCATGAATTTATGTATCTTCTCTTTAGAATCAAATCGTGTACAATCTCAAATTAAAAGCTTTTCTTCTCAACAGAAACTGATTTTATCACTTACAAAATAATGAAATTAACAGTAACAACTGCTTGTTCTTAAAACATCAGAATAATGCCCTGGGATATTCAGAAGACCACATATTCAAGAGGTCTGTGCCTTAAATGTATGCCCACCAAGGGGAAAATAGACAAAGGTAGAGGAGTTGGATATTTAAAAGTTTTCTTACCTTTCTGCAGCAGTTGGGAAACACCATTTACACAGCTCATTGGACAGTGTTTAGTAAACAGGGTGTGTATGATGAGTACATGTTTCTATTTGACTGTCTGTCTAAAGAAAAGGCAGAGCTTATGTTTTCAGTGCACACTTCGGTTCAGTGTTAATCCTGTTTTATGTTGTTCACACCTGCTGCTGACTAGCAACCTACTGATGGTTTATGGTTTGTGCTGCTCTAAGTGAAGCTCTGCTAACCCCAACCTGACCACCAACAAAAGCCATTCTGCTGAACCCAAAACAAAACGATGATTTTTAGGGTGTGTGGCTTTTAACTGTCTAAAGCTGTAGGATTTCACATTCAGTTTCTTCTCCAAAATGTACAGAACTCTACATTAGTTTTCAACAAACTGAAAACCTGATACTCTTATAAATATTTTTTAAATACATTCAATACAAATTCCATGCTGCATAAGTAAAATTCACCTCAGTGTAAGTATCAATTCTCTGATATAAAGTTAGACACTTCCTAGCTTCCAACAGGAAGTTTACTATTGGACATGTATTTAGCAATTTGCCTCATTCTTGATGATTTGTGTCAAGTATACTGTACAGTATTTCAAAGCACATATTAGGGTTGAAATTTTTTCCTACCTCTCAAAAAAGCTGAAAACAACTCTACATGTTGAAGTTCAAATATGGGGGGAAATTAACTGATAGTTCTTAGTGGTCTCTATGACTATTTCAATAACAATTAATTAAACTTCACCCTTTTAAACTAACTTTCCTACTTTTGTTGAAGTTTTCTATGGATGATTACTTAGAAATAATAACTAATTCTTTGATATTACCCCTAGTAAGTACACTTAGGATACAGCCTTTATCTAAATTCAATACCACTATGAAATACACACTCATGGCACCAAAATAGCTCCATCTTATCCACACAGTCTTGGCTGCTGTAGTGTAACTAACTACACATTCTTTGTGCCCATAATAGGTATCATGCAAATGGTTCGATCCTGTCCTAAATCTTGCAATGCTAGCAAATAAGAACAAAGGAAGAGTAAATTGATCACTGTATCACAAAACAATAATTCTATTGGTTTAGCATAATAACAAGAACCAGTGAAGGTCCCTTTTACATACCCGTCAAGCGCGGCTCCTGGAAATATGGGAAATGCTCCAGCCCGGGTGCGCATGTGCTGCAGCAACTCATCTGTGCATGTGCAGAACACCTCTGCGCATGTGCAGAACCCATTTGTGATGGGCGTGTGTGCGCAGTAACCCCTTTCCCCACTGTTCAAATACAGGACAGCAGCAGGAAAGGGGAGGAACTAGCGGAAAAATAAGGGAAATAGCAGCCAATCCGGGATACTTGACAGGTATGCCCTTTTACCAGTAATAGTACTAGCCCAATGCCAACCAAGTGACAGCGCAGGACCCTGTAGACTTCAGGTTTGCAGGATTTACACTGTCTTTTTATGAACACTTGCTCTCAACAACACTGAATGGAACCTAGGTACAGGCAAAGTGATACGTACTTCAAATCAAGTAACAGCATATCTTTAAATATATACTCAGTCCTGAATTTTGTGTTTATTAGAGTCAAGAAGACAAGTCCTTTCATTACAAAGAAAGAAAAAACCCTAAGCTAACTCTCAAACATGTTTGACAATCTAATTTACAGAAAGTAGGGGGGACTACAACAGATAGTAGTGTTGTAACATAGCCGTAAATTGTCATCATTGCTATAAAACTGGGAGTCAGAGTTCCTTACTGATCTACTATAAATTAGCAGATTATTCCAAAGGATACTAAAATGTCATAAAACATCAGCCCTGAATTCCTTCCAGGACTCTTTCCCAGCTTGCCTGGCAAAGTCCTGGTTGAACACAAGAACATTTGCTTGTAAAGCATGTGGTCAACCCTTGGGCTACAGCTCACCCTCATATTGCTGTTACAGCTCTACAGTAGATAAGAGAGTCAAGCATCTAATTATAGACATGCACCTTTAAAGTTGGTAGCCTATCACCTACTACGCCTGTTTTTGTAGCAATAGGACAAATTTCATTTCACTTACTTCTATATAGTCTTGTTTTCCCGAGGCTTTGGGGCACTGACTTCACAAGTGGGTGTTCGGGTTGATATAGTATTGCAGATTGAAGCTGTCCTACAACCAGGCGGGCAGCTGACCATGTGTCATCACACGGGACAGAAAGAGTGTATGCACAACTTTTCCTAGACACACTGCAGCAAGAGGATGAACCGTGGAGCCATAAGCCAATTCATACCCTTTTGTCCCTTATCTACAGTCAGCTGAACAAAGGAAATCTTTTAAAATGACATTAAACAATTTTCCATCACTCTGTAAATAGCTCAGAAAATGGAATCAAAAGATTTGCCAAAGGCCCACATGGGTCGGTCTCTCACATAAACACAAGTCTCAGGACTGCTACTTGAAAGCCAGACCTGCAACCCCAAACTAAATTCACAATCAGTTGCAATGTTTAGTTCTGTAAAATATCCAAAGACTAGGAAAAAAATTCTGTGAGGTCATTAAAAAAAACATTTCAAAACCAACGTTTTGTGATAATGGCATCATGGGAAAGAGCTATTGTTACATATTTATCTATCAGCAGCAATATTTTACCAATCATATGGCATTTGTTTTATTCGGCAAAATATTGTTGATTCCACAACTATGATATTTGTCACTGAAGAATAAAACAGTAGTGTGATCCTTTGCCTTCAAGCAGTATTTTCAAGAATGCCTCCTTCAGTAGGAGTTTTAGAACTACTTTATTCTGATTGCCGTATTTTCCCCAGGCAGGATATTTTATTTCAGTTTGAATCTTTAAACCATTACATTTTCAGTGATGCATTTTTATATTTACAGTTGACATCTTCATAGGTGAATGAAACCTCTGAGCAACCGCTCTAAAAACATGAAGTTTGCCTCAAGTAAGTACTTAATTTATTTTACACCCAAATGGAAACAAGTTGTTTTTAACTAAAATTTGATAAGCCTGAAAATGAAGACCTTTTCTTTAAACGGCAGTCTCGAATTGTGAAAATAAACTTGCCAATGGAATATATATTTTATCCATTCAAAAAGCCAACAGAAACTGGAATAGTTGAGGCAGTTCATCAGCTTGCCAACACTGTGCTTGTAAATTCCCTGTCTCAGTTAAAGGTACAGAACTGGTATGCCCTGATTAATCAAATACTATTGACTTAAATGTGTAACCGTGATCTCACTGCAGCTAATCAATTAAAATATCAAATCAATCTATTGTGGCTTGCACTACAATTTATTAACCTGAATACATTCAAGTTATCTACATGCTTGAAGAAAAGTGTTAAACAGTGGTATTAGAAGAGTGCGAAAAGATCATGCTGTGTAAAAGACTCACTAAACCAGAAGTTTAAATACTGACTCAAAATAGCATGTAATCTATGTTTCATTTTATATATATTATTCAGACTTTTTAACTATACATGCGATATTATTTTTGTTTTAATATGGTCTTTTTTTAAATCTTATTTTTCACAATAAAACATGCAAAACCATAGTAAAGTTTTTTTTCTTTAAATCATCCATGTGTAACAGCGAAATTACAAGAGCTTTAATTTTAACTTAATACAGGTAACAACAGCATTTCAGAATGTCATTTATCTCTCTCTCACACACACAATACTGGATACATTGGATTATATAGTAAATGCTCCCTACTAAGATTAGGATATACACTTAATAGAATGGAAGAGGATAAAGATGCTGAAATTTTCTGAAGAACGCTTGAAACAGATATATTCCACTTATCAAAAGAGCTGTTATTGTTGCCAAGGGCTCCTTTCTCAATATATTCACCTGCACTTTAGTCAAGGTAATAAGTCGTACCCTTCATTACTGCATACTCACAAGCACCCTACTATTCAATTTAAATGGAAAAAAGGCATGACATGTCTAAAACATTTACTTTCGCTAATGTAAAAGTGTTGGCATTTTTCTCCACTCCTGATAAGCTGGTGCCAGTGGAAGTGATTATTCTTTTCTTATTCAAAGCATATCAGCAGTCGAAAGCATTCTCAATCTTATCAGGTGTATGAACAGCGCAGTTGCTGAAAACAGTTTGTCCTGTGTCTCTCTCTTTCTGCCAGGCTATCAGATAAACCCAACTAACTAACTGTATATACACACACAATCAAACAGAAGCTGTATCTTCAGCGAACTGCTGACTAATTTCAACACGCTATAGGTCTGATGCTCAATTTTAGTGTCCCAAAACAAGTAGCAGAGTATATCCTGAAAGCACAACCAAGAAGAAACCTCTACAAAAACACACCACTAACATATATTGGAGGCGAGGGTGGGGGACATGAAATATACACAGAACCCCAGTACTGACCTTAAAATTAGCTGTTTTAAGGCAACTCCCCATACAGCCAGAATTTCAATACTTTCCTGATTTCAAGGCATGCCCAAGACTTTCTTTGACATTAGTGTGTGTGTCTACCTGTACTGCATTTTATTATGCTCTTAGCATGCTAACCTCTATGTATTTCTCTTTCCAATTGTTGATTAGTAAGCACAGAAAGCAAACACTTGCACCGTGGGGAACACATTCAATATTACATTTGACAGTTATATAATCCTAGCTCCAAAGATGGCAAAAGCTATGGTGTGTGAATGTTCCACAACTGCCTGACTTTTTTGCCGAGCACCTCTGACAAGAAAATAAAAGGGGTAGGTGAATGCCACCACCTGAGCCCTATCCTATTCTTCTGCCTCAGCTTGAAGAACAAAATGAGCCATCCCCTAGATTTGTAGGAGAACAATGAGAGGAATTAAGCCAAGTGTGCTGTGCTGTGTAATTTAACCGATTGTTGCTTTTCCGCCTGTGAAACCGAGGTCTCTGTGATTAATGGGACAGGTGTCATTCATGCTAATGTAAACTCGTGGTAAGTGATGTACAGCTCCTGCTAATATGACCTTGCTCTTGTAGAAAACCGTTTTCTAATGCAACAACAATATAGTGCCCACTAGCTTTCCTCTCAATATCAGAAGTCCCAAATCTACCGCTTCTAGGAAGAGATAGGTTGAAATCAATGGCATTTCACTACAGATCGGCACATATGCTGATCCCTTCCAGAAACAAGGCTATAAAAATTAAAATAAATATTTAATAGAAAAAATGTTTAATTTAACTAGCTAGGCTGGACAGAATCTACACAGCGTTTGTAATTACTCATCACATTTATCTGCATGTTGATGTTGACACCATTAAAAATAAATGTCATTATGGATTTTTCCATTCCCCCCCCCCCGAAAAGTCATAAAATCACTTATAATACCCCCCCCTACTTTTACTTAACTTGAAATAAACATAGCAAATTATTTATTTGTTGGTTCACTAACCTACATGGACCAGGCTTGCCAAAATGAATTCCTCTGGTGTATATTTCAGCCATAATACCCTTTTCATCTGACATCACCTGGGGAATATTTAAGACAAAAAAGAACCTTTAACTTTAGAATCAAACTAAAACCTGAAGTAAATCCCAAGAAAATGCAAAATGTGAAAATTTCTTGGGAACAAAGAAAAAAAGTAAAATGCATATAGAGATACATACGTCTTGGTTTTCTAGTACTATATCCACACATTGAGTATTATTTTATACAGCATGGATGCACTGAAAAATCATGCTACGTTAACACAATATTAACATTTTAGTCAGTATTCTATTTACAGCACAAAAACGATTTTAAAACACTAAGGATGTTAAACGTGAGCAGGTATTTTCTCCAATATTATTTCTATAAACAGACTATAAGGAGAAAAGGGAACAGGATCTCAAGAAATATAAACAAATATTATAAAACAAGTCATATTGTCAGCTCTTCCTCCAGCCACATTATGCCCTTAGCAACTTTCATCTTTCTATGACAAGGAATTTAAGTACTGCTCAGGAGCCAACCAATGTCATTCCATGTGACTTTTTGCCCCCAAATTTGTTACAGACTGCACATTTGTTTGCTTTTAAGGAGATAAAAGTTTGGGTTGAGAATGTCTTGTTTCTGGATGATTTGTTTGACCTTTTTGTTATGGGGGCTGATAACAAGCACCCATATATTGGCAACTTATTCTCATTCTAACTAGTCACAGCCATCAATCTCTGATCACACCTATTAAAATCTCTTTTTAGCCTACACAACATCTTGTGACAACTTGGTCAGTTTTTTGAAGGAAGGGTCGTGTGATGGAGCAAAGCTAAATTGACACATCTGTGATACTTCTGATGCCTCTCAGCATGAGCTAATATTAATTTGTTTTCTTTGGCTAGGTAAGTGCTGCCAAAACACATTACATATGGTACATAGCTCCAATCAAACTGATGAAAAGGAGATGTGCACTTTTGTCTTGCTCAAGAAACATGAAAAGACAGGGGAATAAGTGAGACAGTAGCTTTCAAACAAATACTGAGAAAGTGCTGCAAAGATTTTGGTTTACCACTGTGATTCACGTGGAAACTTCAGTTTCTTTCAGTGGCAAGAATCCGAAGATGCCACTACAGTAGTGGAAGGAAATTCCATTCATGTGGAAAGCTGAAGATGCTTACACCTTGTTTCTGCCACTCCTCTCCCCTAGATCCGTAGTTCTCAACATGGGGCACATGCCCCACTTGGGGGCAATCTGATTTTAAGGGGGGAGGGATTCGAGAATGAGTTATTAACAGTGAATGGCCTTTTAGGCTTCCTCCATGTGAATAGGGGTTCACTTTTTGAATAATAAGAATTATATGTCACCGGGGGGGTCATGATTTTAGAGATGCTTAGGTGGGGCATGGCCAAAAAAAGGTTGGGAACCACTGCTCTAGAGGTTGATGGCCTCTGTTGAGTAGACTCAGCAGGTTAGGATGGAAATTAGCTCTCTTCTCCTCTACAATCACAGCACCTTTGTACATGAATTTCTTTCAAGCTTATAGGACCTGTGTCCAAGTATGCATATTTATGAATCAATGAAGTATAATTTTCTCATTTAGTAACAGTATTATAAACTCTATTTTTACTCTTTTAAGTAAAAACACAGACAACAGCTATTTTCTAATTTTAAATAAGGTAATAAGACTAGGTAGATGTTCAAACATATTGACACCATATTTTAAAATGTCTATAGGAATAATATAGATAGATAGATAGAGATAGAGATAGAGAGATTGAGACTGGGGAGAAGAAATTCCATCAATATTTGTAGAAACTGAAATTTTAAATCACTGCAGCATAATGAAGGACCACTTCCGTTTCTTCTCTCTCTCTGTATGTATGTATGTATGTATGTATGTGTGTGTGTGTGTGTGTGTGTGTGTGTGTGTGTGTGTGTGTGTGTGTGTGTGTGTGTGTGTGAGTGTGAGTGTGAGTGTGAGTGTGTGTGTGTGTGAGAGAGAGGGGAGAATGTACTGCTTTGGATGAAAAGAACATTTTGACAAGAAATGTACATGTTACGCAATTAATATAATCGTTATTTTTCAAAAAATTTAAGATATGGCTTTCAGTATAGCTCTAGGGAAAGGGAAGAAAAGGGTTTTTAAAAAGGGGCCAATAAAGTGATCTTATGACCCAAAACCTAAACATGTAGGAGAAAATTCTAAGCATACAGGTGCACACAAACCTTTCATCAACTAATAATGAGCGACAAGAGTCTTGGGGAAGAAAAAAGCCCAAATGTACGACAATACTTTTCTTTCATAAAATCAGACAAACAATTGAAATAAATTAATCTATAGAGACTAACCTAAATCTAGCACCAACCCAAATTTAGCACAATAACTGTACTAGATTTTATATGGTATGTGAACAAGCAAGGCTATATTGCCATCTTAAGTCCTGTTATTTAGTAGCCTATCCTGCTGACGGAGCCTAATTATATACATTTTGGAAGTGGGGAATTACAGCCTTTTGGAAGGATTAAGACTTTAATCATTTACTATTACGCAAGATTGGCACAAATTATTTTGTAAAGTTGAACAATTATAAATAGTTTAAATAATTATCATCCGAATTTCATTACACAATTTGGACTAACTAGTGCAAAATTAGGTAGCACTTTCCTTAACTTTCTATGTGCATCCAAACTCAACATAAAATATTCAATTCAATTTTATTTATTTTGATGTCAATTCAATTTTACATAAAATATTAGAACTGGAGATCAAAGGAAATTGAAAGGTATATATTGAACAATATATACTGTACACTAAAACATATTTTTAGCCTAATGCTTTTCATTAAAAAAATTGATCATCTGTCAGAAAAATTATGCCTTCCTTTATGATTTCAGAATAGAAATATTTCTAAATCTAGCTAGTGTAACTGCTGAGTGAAGAAGAGTAATTTTGTTGCATTGTCCACTTTTGCACACACAAAAATTGAATGTGAAAATGATGGCTTCCAGGCTACATAGCCAAAGGAAGGCATCACGGGAAAATCAAGACATTTCTACTCTTATTTCTCTGCTTCTTTTTCCATAAATGATTGAATATGTAAATGGTGTATAATTTACATATTCAAATGGTGTATAATGGTGTATAATACCAATAATATAATACACAGGGGTACACATACAAAGCATGCACCTATGCTATACAACAACTATCAACTTAAATTTAAAAACATGGTAATGCTTTAATATCGATGGAAATAAATACTGATTTGCCTCAGTCAAGTAAAAGTGTAGGCTACGAGGGGAAAAGAAAGACCGGGAAGAACCATCTCAAAACATTTTAAAAGGGATTCTAGTCTACAGAAGACTGCTGGTTGCCATCCCAGCGCTATCAAACATATACACACGAGTATGATTGGAGACAGAGAAGCTAAATATTTCACTGTCAGAGCATGTCGAGGAGTGCAATTCATTTCTCTCTCATGTGCTTTAGGACAATGACAATTTAATACAAGGCCAGTGGATGTAAAAGAGATAAAAACCGAGCCATCCCGGCATAATCACAGATTTCCTCCTGAGAGCTGCTTGGGCTAGAAAGGATCTAGGGTACAGATCATCATTTTATTCTTTCTGTCCCCCAGTGAACATGCTTTGAAGCAGTATTGACAGCATGCATAATAAAACTGAGTTACTTTAAATTTGTACAGGGATCCAATTTACCTCATTTGTTTTAATTTTCATGATTTTTAATGACTGGCAACCACCCAGCAAGAACATAAAGGGGCTGGTTTAAAGAGCATCAATGAATAATACAAGTATTGTTCATTTCTTTTTTTATTTTTACAGTGAGACCTAAGCCAAAGGTTATTGTCTATTAGGAATGCTCAACAGCAGGAAGTTTGCCAGGTTGTTTAAGCATGCTCTTAACAGAAACAGTGCTGGGGGAAAATAAAGCCTATCATCATAATAGTACATTCAAAGGTACCATATACTGTATTAGTTATGTTAGGTCTTAGGTCTTGAAAAAGGAAAGGGATTAAAGAATCATTAAAAAAACTCTCACAGTCAAGATATCTCCTATGCTTCACAAATAGTGTAATGCAATTTTTAAAATTAATCACAAGAGTGGACTTGGCAAAGAAGACAGATCCTCAGCAGTCCAGCAGATGTATTTTTCCTTGTAAACTTAATTTGTTTCTCCTTTACTTAAATACCTAACATGATATTCCAAACAACTTCAAATCAGTTTGCCACTTGAACCACCACTATCACCCCAAAATGATATTCAGGAAGGAACAATAGAGTTAATTCTTCCTATTATTTTATTTTTATTTAAAAGAAGTTTTCTGAAACCTATTTCCCTTTATATTGCTAATCACGTTTAGAACAACCCCTCGATTGTGTTTAGCTATTGTAATTTTGCTATTTTTCCTCATTTCTCACATGACTTTTAAAAAAGAAAAATACTTTCGAAAGCCTCTTAAGGTAAAGGTAAAGACCAATTTAGAAATTGGTGCACACGTGGAGGGAGAAAATAACAATGTGGAGAAATGATCATCCATTCAACAGAATTAATGGATATTCACAAGGGCTTTGCTCATAGCAGAGGTTAATTACTGCTGCACCGCACCAGGCTCAGTAAATAAAATGAAATAAAATAAAAACAGAATGATAAACGCATTAGAATGAGCAACCATCACTTAAAATGAGCAACCATCACTAAAAAAGGAGGGTCAGGCCCAGCTAATAAAAAGCTGTCAGACTGCCATTTCAGCACCGACACTTTGCACTCTGTCAGCTGTAACAACTTACAGAAAAGGCAAATGAACAGCATAAATCCAAAGTTTGAAAATGCTATAACAGGGGTGGGGGGAAGAATATATATCAAAGCCTCCTAGGGTGAATATGTAAGGACTGATTATGAAAATCAGTCCTTCAATTTCTATTTAGTTGGCAGGCATGGTCACACCTTTCTGCATTTGATTTGGGGATGGTGTTCTCTCCCCCCCCCATACCTGTCAACTGCACATTACATTAACGCATACATATTATGCGCAACACAAGAATATAAGTTTGAGTAAATGTATATGGGATAGCTATCAGTTCAATTATAAAGGAAGCTCTGATCCTAACCTCCTAGAGACTTAACCTCCTCCCCACTCAATAAGTCCCACTCCCCCACAACACATGCCTGAACATAATTCCAGAACGAATTCTACTGGAAAAAACAACTATTTAATCATGGAGAGGAGGAGTAAAAAATTATCAGTTCTACTATCTAGCTATTTAAAGAATAATATTAATAAGGAAATGGGGAAAATGAATAGAACAGCTCACAAGCGTGAAGAGTGAATGTTGTTGAATCTTTCAGAGCGCTCACACATCTTTTGTCTCCCGGTTTTGACATCAGTGCTCACTACTGGAATTTCAGCTATCTGCCCTATGTATTCTCATGTGTCACCCAGGTTGTTTGGTTTTTAAAATCATGGGTATTGTGACATACTAGCCGTCCCTCATCTCCATACTGTTGCGTTTTAATGGAGGCAACATGGAAGGGGTCGAGGGTTCAAATTCATGAAAGGATCAGAACTACAAAGGGAAATGTACACAGTGCAGAGAAGATATCTGAAGTCAGAAATCTATTTGCTTTTCTATGCCTGACATTCAGAGATCATGTTTAAATTTTCTAGAAGAGTTCCTCCCCTCCCCCCCCCCCCTGCCTCTTTTTGGAGTGTTTCAATTGCCTTTCCTTCTTCCAACAGCTGTGACAACTGTTAAAACAGTCAGTAAAATTAAGTCCGCAGTATAATCCTTTAGTCAATGTCACATTTTAATCATTGGTTGGAGGAGATTCTGTATTATGAGCACACTGTTTCATTAAGAACAATTAAAGCAGCATCTATGTGTAAATCAGCCAACATATTTATTGCATCTGTTCTGTTATTAACTGCTCTTTGAAATTATTAGTGTTAATTTTCTAGTGAAAAAGGGGGGAAAGCAAGAATTGCAAAGGGCTTTAAGTTTTTGAATTCTTCAGCATGCATAGCATGCCAGCATCAGAGCATATCAAGTGACAGTAAGGCAGGTGCCTATGTGTTCCCCAAATATTGTATCAGATTTTAGCCTAACCACTTCCACAAAGTGCGAATTTGAGTAATAATCCACTACTTTCATTTCTTCTCTGCATATACCTTTACTGTTCATATGCCACAAAAGCAACAACACAATTACTACTATCAATATTTATAGCAAGTAAGTCTCTGTGGTTTGTTAATTGAGATAGAGAGACAGATGTGTTGCTGGGCATTAAATTGTTCGGCCTGCCCACTGAACCACAGATCCATCCAGCCTTACATCCTGAAGACTTCTAACAGGGGGGGGGGGAATGGAGAGAGCTAATTGTGGTAAAGGGTGGGATGGTGGGGGTGGAGAGATAGGTTGAATCTTCCACCAGAGCCAAAAAGACACATGCCCTGATTTCATTTAAATGCATCTACTTTAAGAAGCTTATCAAAACTAATCATTCAAATTAGCTCTAAGAAGGTAAATTCAAGAAAGCTCCTTAAAAAAAGAACATCTTCCTAACTTTAGACTCTCATCCCTCCCCTTTCTCTTCACCCACCAAAGAAAACTACTCATCTCAACTTGGAACACTGACAACTCCACTTATGCAGAGATTAAGATATTTGAGACCCTGCTCTACATCAATTTACTCAGTACTGATCTATAAACCACATCACAATGAGCACACCAATACTGTTTATTTACCTCCTTCTGCAGAGGAACACGAAATCCTGCACAGGTAAAGACTGGTTTCCCCGCTATCAGGCTCTTTTCATGCTTGCCTATATTGTTTCCCAACATCCAAGACACTTGGGAGGAGAAATTCACCAAAAAAACCTACCCCTTTTTATTTCAGCTTGCTAATAGAACATGCAGGCACTAAGGGCAGCTAGTGGGCAAGTACCTGCAATGCATGGCCACTCGGGAGTCTAAGATACATATTCTGTCTAAGGGATGAACAATCTGACAACTTTCTACACTGGGTAATTATTTTGGCCAAAATTAAGTTCATAAGTTCCAGAGTAGTACATTCATGCTTGGAATCTCCCCGCCCCCCAACTGTGCCCCAGGGAAATTGCTCCTTTCTACTTTGCTGTCAGTTAATAATTATAAGAACATGCATTAAACAGGACACTTTTTGAAAGGAGTCTCTATGCACCAGACTTTACTTTTACTATATACAAAAGAGCAAAAGGGGAGGGGGGGGAGGATGTGAACCTTTTTATACACACTATGTTGCAGTTCTGACAAAACAACACCCCAACAGAGGCTCATGAAATGCCACACACCCCTACCCACCACCACTTGCTACTTAAGCAACCGATTTGTCTCAGTGAAGGACTAGAATCTTACATTAGACCTTAATTACAGAGCACTATTCTTAAAGTGGGATTAAAAGGTTGGGCTGTGCCCCCCCCCCTTTCCCCAAACTCCTTCACCGGGCATGTGGAGGATCAACTAGATATTTTTTAAAAAATACTGATCATTCTGGGAAAGGGTCCTAAAGATCTAAGAGAACCCCTTCCTAAACTTCTCTGGGGATGGATGGAGGGGTGTGTGTGTGTGTGTGTGTGTGTGTGTGTGTGTGTGTGTGTGTGTGTGTGTGTGTGTGTGTGTGTGTGTGTGTGTGTGTGTGTGTGTGTGTGTGTGTGTGTGTGTAGGTAGTTGGCTGGAAAGATGTGTCTTTTTTGGAAAGAGCTGTTTAAACAATTCCCCCTGCCTTGGTGCCAAGTGCCTATTCTTAGTACCTGGATAAGTCAAGGAGTGTCACTCACACAGCTGTTTCGCCGACAAGCCACACACTGCTCGCAACTCCCCCACCCCCCCACCCCAAAAAAAGAGAGGTAACACTGGAGGGAAAGAACAATGATCTCACTTACTGAATTAACAGATCAAGACTGGCACAAAAGAGACAAGACAGACACCAAACAGCCTCTCTCTGCCCCCCCCCCCGCCGCCAGCCTCGCATGCAGACGCCAGAAGGCATTACCTGACACAATGTTTAACACCAGCCTTAATGCGCCCCGCAAACCACCACTGGGGAGGGACTGGGAAGGCTGGGGCGGGGGGGGGTGGAGGGAAAGGCAAAAGGCAGGCAGGGAGAGAGGTAAGAAGCCAGCTACCTACTCTTCTTCGTAGTGCAAGGAAAAAGACTCGGGCAGGCAAAGTTCTACCGGATCCATGTGCGCCGGGCAACCATGATCCGCGCGCCCTGGCTGTGAGCAACCAAAGTTCCCTCGCCCACTGGTGGCACCGAGCGAGCGGGAGCGGGAGCGCGAGAGCGAGCGCGAGCCCCCCGCGCCAGGAGCCGCACCGTCCGGGAAGGGAAGGCACGGCCAGCCCAGTGGGGACCCAACGCACTCCCCACTCTCGCCTAATCAAGGACTTAAAGCCCCGATTGGAAGCTTATAAATATGAAGTAGGGCTTCACATATGCAGTCCCCCTGGCCCAGGCGCAGCCCCGATTGGTAGCGGCGCGGCCAATCAGCGGCGCGCAGGACGCCGGCTGCACCGATGGTTGAGCCCAGCCTGGGCAGGTAGAGAGAGAGAGAGAGAGAAAGAGAGAGAGCGGAAGGGGACTGACTGGCCGGGGAGGAGGAGGAGGAGGAGGAGGAGGAGCGGGGGGGGGGTGGAGTGGGAGGAAAATGAAAGAAAGAAAGAAGAGAGAAAGAGCGATAACTGAGCATGCATAGAGAGATCTAAGCGATGCAAGGTGGCTTTTTTCCCTTATTTTTTTTTTTTTTGGTGGGGAGGGGGTGTTTTGTCTCTGAAAGTGGTCAGTTCTCACCAGGGCCAAAATTAGAAGATGGAGGAAGGAAGCTCGCTGGACAAGGGAGAGCATTAAAGGAGGATCTAGGTGAGGAACTCAACCTCCCCTGTGTCGCTGCTTGGAGGATCCGGAGTAGGCTGAGGGTTGCTTGGAGGAGTCCCTTACATGCAAGACCTATAGGCTCGAGTAAAGCGGGGGCTTTGCTGCTGGCGGTGTGAAGGTGGAGACACACCGGATCTGGCTGGTTTGCCGGTGACTAGCAGAAACTTGTGCCGATTCGGGTTTAAGTTTGGCCCAATGGCAAAGCCAAGAAAGCGGGCTCGTTCTGGCAGTCCAGAGTTTGATCTGGACACGAAAGAAGAAGAACCAGGCAGGGCCTTCTTCTTTTCAGAATATATTGGAGGGTTGCACCCCAATTATTTGGGAGGGGGGCTCGTCAACAGGTATAAGATTCAGCTGCTGAGTAGTGATTTCTCTTTTGCATTTATTTCTCTCTTGCTTTTTTGTTGCTGCTGCGTTTCCCGGTTCGCGTTAGCATAGAATGAGTAACGACTGTAACGCTTTGCCTAGTTTTACGCGTGTTGACTTAAAGGGCGATCGGGCAGATTTGCGTGTGTGTGTGCGTGTGTGTGTGTTGGTACCGGGTCATCGTGGGATTAGAACTGGGGAAGCAAAATGCGCACTTTCCAGGAAGGGGGGGGGGGGACCCCATTGGATTTAAGTGGGATGAGATGAAGCGCTTCTTGCTGAGAAATAAAGTTTGATTCACTCAAAAGTTGAGGCGCGCGTACGTCGACTGGAAAGAAAAAATGCTTCGCACCCTGAACCAAACACAGGACTGGCCTTTCAGTTTTTGCTTACTCAGTTTGATCTGGCTCTGTTTTACCTTTCTTAAGAATCAAGAGATTTCTGTGCCAGTTTTGCGTTGCTGAGTTTTGTAAACAGGTAAGGCTAGCAGTGTTTGTATTTGCATCACTCCCAACAAGGAACTAAAATGAGACGAATACAGTATGTCCTTTAAGCACAGGAACATGGACCTCTTGAGAGGCATGCATATAAACAATGATGCCTGTAAAGGCAAGCATATTTTACTTGCTCCTCCATGAACGAAAAAGATATTTTTATTGATCATTACCTTAATTTGAGTTCAAGTCCCATTAATTTCAAGGGAACGTAGGTCTATCCATGAATACAGTAGGGTCGTCTCTCATACTGGGGTCTTCAGCAGTGCCAAGGTTTCAATGTATAACTGATATCAATCTCACTGAATCTGGGTCCGCAATTCTAAATAAACATCCTTTGGATTAAGTTGTGTCTGCTTAAATGGTGAATGCTGTGGTGCAACATAGTTGCCTTAGCTGCAGATGTGCACAGAAACCCCAGTAATCTCTTCAAAGATGGATGCAAATACATTAATGATCTGCCTCCTTGCCTGGAAAATTATCCAGCCCCTTCATTTCCCACCCCCTAGCTCCAGTGTGTTAAAGTGGCTGACCTCCCTCACCAACAGACCTATTTAATGCAAATAAATGGATGCCACTCTGATGAAAACCAAACATTTTACTAGGTCCCACAAAAATAAAACAAAGCACAACACTATCCTAATACATTTCTGTTAATTTCATGAGCATACACTGTACTTTTTAATCTTTCTTCAAAGCAAGAGCTATTTTCTTTCTACCTACCAAGCATAACTAGCATCTATTTATGGTGCTAAATTATTACAATCACCAAAAACACATTTTCTACTAATTCAGCTGTGCTGCTGCTACATTTTTCCCCCCTGAGTGAAAGACTCCGTGATGCAAATGACATAATCTTTTAGATCAAAACAAATCAGTGCTCACTCTCTGAATGCATTAATGCCATTCACAAACAGGAACACAACAGCTGTCTCCAAATCTATTTGACGGCTTTCACCACAGTAAAATGACAAGAGAAGACAAATTTATGTACGTCCAATGGACATGTTTGCATCATTTTACTTTGCCGATCAACTTCCAGCATGTAATATGCCCCACTGCCCGTTTGCAAGTCTCGGTACTTATGCCTGAAGAAAACTATACATATTTTTAGGATTCAAAGTCTATATAGCAAAAGGAGATCTTCATCAATGTTTTTTTTAAAGTAGTAAAAACTTGATTGTCAGCAACTTTATAGTGCCTGTATTGCTAAATGTAGACTCTAAGATGTACATGTTGGTTCTGAACAGTGCCTCATAAGCACTTGGGATGCACCTTACTCAGTCATTCTTTAAAATCAGTAAACAAGCAAAAATACCAAGCATCATAATAATTTTAGAGCTAAGCAACTTGATACCACATAGCAGCATATCTTTTTAAAATATTTTAATAAATGAAATGACTCATCTACAGCCCATATACTTAATTTCCCTGTCATTTACATCCAAACTGTTTTGCAGTCATAACCTAAAGCACATTCCTATGCACAAGAAATGTATTTAACAGACATTACTTTTTTGGTTGAGATAGTTTAAAGTGTGTTTGAAAGCAGACTTTTGTTTAGATTTTATTATCCCTGGCCTGGCAAGTGGAGTTTACAAAGAGTACATTCGGTGTTGTGGGATCATGCGTATCAATATTAGAAAATACAAAATTACCTCATGTTTTCATTAGATGATTATAGTTAGCTGTGGATATTCTTTGGATTGTTGTCTTCTTTTGCGCTCTGTTTCCCCATCTGCTAAGCTTTCCTTGTCCTCAGAGATTCTACCAGCCTTTTGCTTGCCTGTGTCATCTTATGCTCCCCCCATCACCAAATTAAGTATTGCTATCTTTCCACCAGACACCTTGTAAGCATCTGTCTTCGTTGATGGTATTGCTGCTTAGAAGACCACAGCCGTAGTATTATAATTTATGCATTCGTGAAAGGCAGTTTGCCATGTCCCACGGGACTCAAAATGTCACTTCCAGTACACCTGGGCCTGAAATTTCAACTGTTTCCCTGAACTTGGACATGCTACTTACGGTTCAGTTGTTTAAATAATAAAAAGACATATTACAAAATATGATGAGAGCTCTCTTTTCTCTGAAAAATGTTTGTTTCATTAAACATGGTTTTTTTTAAAAAAAAGATATTCTCAACAAATAAATAATGAAGGCAATTCCTTATTATACCATCTCTAGACTACTGAAATTGCCTGTTAGGAAAGTGGTCTGTCAGTCTTTTTCTCACTCCCTTGTATACATACAAACACTGGCATTCTCTCTCATATGCACACATGGACCCTTGGTGAATCAAAAACTCCAGTGTAAAATCTCACCTCAAAGAGTGAATCCACAGGAAGCAATAGTAGTGGAGTCAAAGCTGTCATGAGGATCTGCACCAGTCAATGAGCATTGCTGAGCAGTATCTATATCTTCACATCCCCTCTGTGTGTATAATTATTCCCATGCAGAGTACTGTACATCTTTAAGCGCCTTCACATTTAAGTGCTACCGACATCTCACTGCATCCAAATTGCCATACTCCTAAACCATAGCTACCTCAAGGCTAATGAAGTAAAGATTCTGTGGCACTTTGCAGAAGCCATACACTTAGTTGTGCCAAGTAGCTATTTAAAAAACAACTAGACAAAGACAAGAAGGGCAGCCATGTCTACCTGGAGGTAAGCACAATGTAAACACAAAATGGCTTAAAGGAAATTACTGTATATTCCACCCCCCCTCCATGCTTGCCACAACAAGAAATCCTATTGTTCTTTCACTTAAGTCTGAATTAAATGCTGTCAAGTAGTCATGATTCTTGGTTCTCTGACATTAATTATGAAAGGATTGGAAATAATAGGTTTACTGTGCCTACCTTTCTAGACAGAAAAAAAGGTCAGAGAACATCACACTTAAAGAGTGCACCTAAGAAATTGGAGCATTAACTGTAAAGGGTCTAATTTGAAGACTATTGCAGTTTCTCATGTGCTTGTTTAAAAGCAAATCCCATATGTATTTAGGAGTGGGTGCCTTTTCTACCTTTTCTTAGAATGTGCAAGATAGTCCTGGGCATAGCCTCCCCCCCCCCCCACACACACACACACATGAACACAGCAAGTGACATGCTTTTTCCTCTGAATTTCTTTGCACGCTTTTATACACTTGAGAAAATGGTAGTAGATTACTACTTTAAAACCATTTGATGCTTTCATTTATATTTAGCAGAAGTAATGATCACCCTGCCTAGATGTTAGACAAGGTGCAGCATTAGAATATGCTTTTAAATGCACGCCGCATACATGTCCAAGTAAATGGATGCATGTGTCTGTGCATCCAAACACGTTTTGTCTTCCATGTATTTCTAGACAGAATTATGTAAAGTTTTTCTCAGGAAGAAGTCATGCCAATAATTTCATTATATCAGTGCATTATGGTAGATTCATCACAACAGGTTTCTTCCTTGCTAATTCTTCAGTTAGATTTAGGTACTGCTATTCAAATGAGCATTTAGGCTGTAATGTAATTTAGAAACACTTCATATAAACTTGTAATTTTTCCTCTTAACCTTGAAGCATTTTAAAGGAGGTTCGAATCTTTTGCAGGAACCATCTGGTAAAAGAAATGTTTATATCAGCCAGAATCCTGTACCTTTACACGATTTAAGAAGGGCAATCATTCAAACATTTTTCCCATTGCTGACAGGTTCTCTATTGTGCAACTGGTTATGAAAATGTATTGTGCAACTCATCACACAACAGATAGGTGAAAGAAATGGAAGAACCACTGTGTGATGTCCTCACATCCAAGTTTTGTTATTGTTGTTTGCCTTATGTAAGCTGGTGTATAACCCACAACCTTTTCCAGTATATTATATGCTTTTCCTAGGACATGTTCTCAGAGAGAACTACACTGTTACTGTCTTAGAAAGTCAAGGAGAAGATGACTGAGGAAATTCAGTCACGGTTTCATTAACATAGGATTATTTCACTGTCATTCTATGAAGCTAATATTATGACTGGTGGAATGTCAGTAAAAATTAAATCCTAAACTAGTGGAGTGCCGGGGGAAAGTTTTTTGTAGCTATGGAGTATTCCCAGAGATATTTTGAAAGATTTTATACATATTTACACTGGTAAAATACCACATGCTGTTCCATATGATACTTAAAGATCTGTATGACGTGTTACAGAGAAAGAGTTAAAATTTTTAGATTATATATCAGTAACAATATATTGTTTCCTGAATGGAAAAGTAATGTGCTAAATGGAGATGTACACTCAATGTCAACAGCATATTTTGGACAATCTCGACTATTAATATTATGGTGATCAAACTTGAAATATGTATAGAGATAAAGGTAAATGCTTCCCTTGCTCGAAAGCCAATCATATCCGACTCTAGGGTTCAGTGCTCATCTCTGTTTCAAAACCGAAGAGCCAGCTCTGTCTGCTTCTGCAGACATTTCCGTGGTCATGTGGCAGGCATGACTAGACACCGGAGTGCACGGAATGCTGTTACCTTCCCACCAAAGTGGTCCCTATTTATCTACTTGCAATTTCTTGCTTTTGAATTGCTAAGTAGGCAGGAGCTGGGACAAAGATGGGAGCTCATTCCGTCCTGCAGTATTTGGGAATCGAACTGCTGACCTTCCGCCTCCCAGTCAGCGTCTTAGCCTAGAAAAAGCAAAATAGCCATCTGAGAAAGATATCATGATAAACTTCTGAGGGGAACAAATATATGTTACTGCATTTCTCTCACCCTAAGTTGTTTATTGGGGGAATTACACAACCTTTTAGAGTTTCATTTGAGTTTCATCTCATTCTTCAAAGACACTACATTCTGAGAGAAAGCAGTGACTAAATCCTTCCCCTGCACCTAGATTAAAATGTTTTTAAAACAAATTTTAAAATGACTTCATATAATCAAAAAGATAATGCCTTTTAAGAGAAGAAAGCAGCAAGTGTCATCTGAGATGATTACGATTGTAACCCATATCAAATGTGGGATGGGATATGATGGTTCTTTGAGTACACACACACAGAGAGACAGAGCTTCCTACCTAACTAGAAGCTCGGCACTAAAAATAGAAAAGAAGATGGAGTGCAAATATTTCCCCAGTGAAAACACCAATAATCTTTACTGTGAACTGACATGAATTGCTTGTTACATTGCCCTAGGATGTCTTGGCCTGAAGCGACAGGATGCACGAACGCGTGCGTGCGTGCACACGCGGGCGCACTCACTCACTCTCTCTCTCTATCATACACTCAAAACCATTAACCATTGATAAAGCAAAAGTAATGTGCGTTTCCGTATGTGTGTTTGCAGTGGCCCTGTAAAAATTAGCTGGCATACCTGCCCTACAAAACACAACATCTGTACCTGCCAGGTTATTTTCTCCCTGAATACCTTAAGCCATCTTTTTCTCCTCTGACTTGCTCTGTGCAGTTTTCTCTAGCATTTTTATTATTAATGTCATTATTATTACTACAGTCCAAGCATAGGCTAATCCACAGGGATGCCTGTGTAAGTTAACCCCCAAAGTGCTAAATTTCTTCACAAGTATGATAACACAGGTTTGTTGTAGCCTCTAGCAATATCCTAGGAAGACGAGTGATGGCGGTGTCATATCATCACATAGTGATTTAATCTGTTGCGACACCCAGGCAATGGGCAACTGAAAAGATTTACGGAAGATGTTTTCCAACTGCATACAAACATATTAGCCACCTTTCCCAATCAGCCAGTAATCAGGATCAAACTGGAACATATTCCACCCATCTTTTTCTCCTAGCTCTGAATATTAAACTCAGTTTCATGTAATCCTACTGTTCCATTACTTGAAATCATTGTGCAAAATATAGCACAAATAACAGCATTTTTCAAATCTAGTGAATGTCTACCAACCCAAGGAAGGGGTCTTACTGGTCAGTATAATTTTCAAATGGTCTGACATCACAATCATGGTTCAAAATAATAATAATGAAGCAACACTTTTTTTAAGGTGCCAGGTATATGATATTCAGATATTAAAATTGTGATCCAGCCCTCCTCCGACTCTGAAGAGGATCTGGATCAGGGGGCACTCCCTATGCCCAGCCCAGTTCTGCCTGCACCTGAGCCCGAGGATCCCCTGAGCCAGGGATCTCAGCCTATGCATGGCCCAAATCTGTTTTCCTTGCCAGCTGACCTGTCAGATCAGGAGTTTGGCTCTGACAGTGATCAGCCCTCAGTCAGGGAGAAGTCCAGGAAATAGCTACACCTGAGATGCAGGCAGGCTAGAGTGAAGTACCAAAGAAGGCTCCCAGCTGATACTGATTAGCTGGGAGGCTTATAAGCAGGCTTCGTGCAGCCTGCCAGCGTCAGTACAACTCTTGTGCAAAGACTGACATCCCGCTTGACTCCAGACTGCCTTCCTAAACCCTGACGTCTTTGCCAACACTAACAATGCCCCTGGACACCCTTTGGATTAGACTACTGACTTGGACTACTAGTAAACAGACCTTGGGTTGCCTTTTGGACTTTGATATCTGGACTATCCTCAAACAAGACTCTGTGTAGCACCGCTATGTGGCGACCGTGCCTGCCTGAGTTGGTCAGCACAAATATTTAGCTGCAATAAATGTTGACCCAAAAAAAGGGAAATAATGATGGATACATGTATTATTCTGGCTTGACAACTTAAATATGCTTTCTATTCTGTTTTGTTATTTAATAATTCTCTTACAAATCATCTGTATTGTAAACCTAGACATTACTATGTTGTTTTATGCTGCCATGTTGCCTCTGTCATATGGCAACCCTATAAATACGTTTTTTGGAATAGCAAAGCAAAGCAATCACACTTCTATACCTCCCAATAGTGCTTAGTGCACTCTCTGGGTGGTTCATAAGTTAATTAGTATTTTGCCCCCAACATGCTGGGTACTCATTTTACTGACCTAGGAAGGATGGGAGGCTGAGCCAACCTTGTTTGGTTTTTTCCCACTTGTATGCCGCTCTACTTGCAGCGTCACTCAGGGCAGCTAACAACGTATCACAAAGCATTGCAAAATATCACACACTATCAGATAAACATCAAAAGCACAATAAATCTCAATAGATAAATCCAAACAATAAAACAACAAATAAATAAATAAAGTAAAACACATTGTCCTCTGTCAGCAGTGCAGCCGGATGTTAGTGAGGGCCAGAGGTTGGACCCCGGAGCTCAACGTCCTTGACGGAGCCCAGGGTTCAACGTCCTCAACAAAGCCTGGTGCTCAATGCCCTTGACGGAGCCTGGGGCTCCGGGGCTCAACGTTCTCGACGGAGTCTGGGGTTTGACATCCCCGACGAAGCACAGCTTATCTACTCC
Organism: Bradypodion ventrale; assembly: GCA_035047345.1. Lineage (NCBI taxonomy): Eukaryota > Metazoa > Chordata > Lepidosauria > Squamata > Chamaeleonidae > Bradypodion > Bradypodion ventrale. Next base: position 42,972,917 of record JAWDJE010000001.1, read on the forward strand.
CCGACCCCAGGAGGGAGGGTTGAGGGTGGCAGCTGGCCCTCGGCTGCTCAGCACAGCTTTTCTGCTTCCCCGACCCCAGATGAGAGGGTTGAGGAAACACAGCACTCAGCATCTTCAGCCACCTCAAGGCCCGGCATTGGTGTGGTTGGAGGGGAGGAGACACAGCACTTGGAGTCTTCAAAGCCCTGGTCAGGAGTGAACTCACAATCTCTTGGTTGCAGTACAGCAGCTTTTAACCACTGCACCACCAGGGAATATTAGCTGTATTATTCTGAGTTTCAATCATATCAGAGTAAACCAAAAAAATAAAAAATGTTGTGGCACTTTAAAAGACTAACTGCTGTACAGTATTTTAATGTTTAATTGACTTGATCCATCAAAGCTAACATTGAAATGCAGCAGCTAGTCTTAAAAGTACAACATTTTTGATGTTTTGTTTTGTTTATTCTCTGATATTCTATAAATGAGTAATCTCCAAAATATTCTGTCCTCAAAAAAGCTCTATTCATTTCTTGTAAATCTAAGACTGTGGTTTCCTTTAAGGTTCCTACATCAATCCATTTCACATTTGGTTTTCCTCTTTTCCTGCTGCTTTCAACCTCAGCCAACATTATTGTCTTTTCCTGAGTATCTGGCCTTCTTGTTATATGCCCACATTAGGACAACCTCAGCTTCATTTTTGCCTTCAGAGATAGTTCTGTCATGTTTTGCTCTAGGACCGACTTGCTTGCCTTTCTAACAATCCAAGGTATTTGCAAAGCTCTCCTCCTCCATATTTCAGATTAATCATTTTTATACTGTCAGGTTTCTTTGCTGTCAGGTTTCTGTACTGTCCAGATTTCAGACTCATACATAGTGACTGAGAGGATGATCTTGGTCATTATTGTATATTGACATTGTTGCATCAATGACATTTTTATATCAATGTTTAAATTGGCTTTAAATGCAGGACTTGTATTTGACTTTAACATAATGAGGTAAACAGAGGACCCACAGTCATGACTGTGTGAATATGGTTCTTCTAGGTGGCAGTGACTGATGCACTGACACCATTAGATGTGGTGGCAGATGGATCTGAACCTTGTGTCTGCATGAGTTCACCGCTGATCATAAAGTAGGTGATTGCTACTGACCTAGACTGTATGTGCAGTTTTTCTCTTGAGCATAAAAGGATCATAAATGCATGCAAATGTATGCCTTGTTTTCGTGATTTTTCCACTTCCAAAAGCAGATGTGGAGGAATTAGAATGGAAATCAACAATGATAGATCTGTTTGAAAGCTGCATGAGTTATACCATAGACCTATGCACTGAAATAGAAACATCTAATCTGAGTTCCCAGGCTCACCATATGTCAGACACTATTGTGATCATTTTATTGTACTCTGTATTAGAGTACAGAAACTGAATTCCTATTTAAACCATGTTCCTAAGGCTGCATATGTATATTTGTGTCTGAACTAGCCTCCTACCTTTGGCCTTAGAACTCTTTTTACATATGACAAATCTGTTAGTAGAGCAAGCTGCTATTAAATTAATTGGTATAAAATTGGAATAGTTAGTAGAGTATGCTTGCTCCTTGGTGGGGCGGGGAGAGAGATTAAATCCACATTTTTATGGCAGTGAAATGAGAAAGCTAGTATTTATTAGAAAAATCCCCATTGATACAACAAAATAACAGAGAATAAACAAGCCAAAACAAAAACGATGTAGCATTTTGAAGACTAACTTATATTTTGATGTTAGCTTTCATGGATCAAGTCCACTTTGCACAGACAAAGTGCAGAATTATTGCAATTCCAGCACTAAATGGCAGCATTCCCATATAATATTTCTGTAAAGGCATTAGCTGTGCAGAATCTGGCAGTTTCTTACACATACACAAACATATAAAAATGGAGAAAATAATCAAGAATGACAAATTTCTTTAGTATGCTACATATCCTTAGTGCGTACAATGCTATTATTACAGAGTGCCTGTGGCCTGTGCAGTAAAAAGTTAAGACTACATTGGCAGAGATCATTAAACAAGACAACATAATCCCAAAATGATTTTTGGGAAATGGACCTTTCCATTATTGCTCACTGATCAGTCAGTTATGTCCACTCAGTTATTCAATGTCAATCAATAAATTCAGCCCAAGGATAGATCCCTTTCCTACCCAATTTAATTCATATATATACTAATTTAAAGAATGTGTTAGTTTTCTATCTCTATGACTGATATTCTGTCTTTTTTCTTCCATCAGTGGAAGTAGTCCCCTCCCCCCCTGGAAAATATGCTGTTGTTACTAGATTTTTAAATTTCCAGTAAGATAAGTCAAAATCACTTAGAGGTAGACCTAAAAATAGCCAAAACTAGAGATAAATTAATAAAAACATGAAAACAATTAGTGTGAACACAAAAAAACATAGACTGGATCTAGTATTTGTCTTTTCCTACACATAGAAGGTTTCTGATTCAAAAGAAGAGACCTGCTGGCAGAGGGAACATTCTCTGCAGCTTCCCAAGAAATGTCTTCCAGAGATTCAAGTCGTTGTGGAAGTGACACTGGAGGAAGCAGGAAAAAACCTGATTTATAGCCAAAACACCTTCCCACACATTTTACTGGCACCAGCAGAATGAAGGATAAATTATGGCTGATGGAAGAACTCCAGATCCAACACCATGAATTGCAGTCAGTATTCTCATCCAACTTATGACAACTCTCTGAATGAGTGACTTTCAATATTCTTAGGTAGTAGCAAATACTAAAATATTAACTTCCTAGTCATCTGCTATCTTCACCCAGTTGTTTAAATCATGTGCATGTATATACACATGTGAAAGTGTACACAGAACATGGGCTTCTGTTTTGGATATAATACTGGGCCATTCTAGGTCATTTTGACACCTGAGAAAGAAAATACAGGAAACTTCCCAATATTTTAAAATAAGATTTAAAAATTGACTGTTTTCATTGACAACCAAACTGCTACCATGCAGCTGCTTCTCTCTGTCAGGAGGGCAGTCCAAACATTGTTGGTCCAAACAATTGGCTTTAATTATTTAGTAAATAATAATTTCATGTCAGAAATTATTCTGGGTTGAAAGGATTTTTGCAGAAGAAACTCCGTTCAGGGAAAGCCCAAATGAGGCTCCTTTCATTTCCCAAAGAGCTGAGACAGAGATGGGCAGTCAATCTGTCATGCTGTACCCAGGTCTCGAACTGCCGACTTGCCAGTCTTCCAGCTATCGAGGCAAGCTTCTTAACCACTGAGCCACCGCAGCCCTAATTATTTAGTGAGAAGGAATAGAAAGAAGACTTACCGATGTCTTCATTATAGCCAATTGAGGTATCTTGACTCAATGAGGCATCTCAACAAAGAATTTTCAAGCACCATAAGATTCCTTGGTTCCAGGTAAAAGCAATACAGGAAACACTCTTGTTCATTGTTAGGCTGTCTGGAATTTGTGCAAACTATCTCTGTGTGAAACTAGTGTCTTTTCCATTTTTGTAGGAATGCTCACGTCTCAGCAAACACAAAATGACTGGTTGATTTTTCTGAAAACCCTTTAATTCTTCTAGCTGGATAGATAACTCAGTGTTTTAGGTATACTGTATTGGGATTCTAATTCCCCATTGTGCCTTCTGAGAAAAGAATAAGCCAGTGTATTCATGGGCAAGCTATGCTGACCCAGGATGCCTTCAGAAAAAGAGAAGGGCAAACCATTTCTGAGTATTTCTACATAGAAAACCCTGGAAAGGATCACCACAACACAGAATTGGCTTGACAACTTGCACCTAATCCTTTAAAGTCCATGCTACACAGTAACAATCATAATTTTTTTCACAATTAGCTATTTGTGTGAAATTATTATTTTCATTATTTGCACAATTTTGTTTATTTTACACACAAAAACCATTCTTAAAAAATCATTTGTGATCTCTTCTGTTTTCAAGGGTACCATGAATTATCTTGCCCTCCCCTGGAGAAAAAATGAGTTAATTTTGCAGTTCCTTATCTTCTTGTGTGAGGACAAAAAATAAAACTGTATATCCTGCAGTGGCTCAAGTCGCTAAGACACTGACTGGGAAGCGGAAGGTCAGCAGTTCGATTCCCGAGTACTGCAGGACGGAAATGAGCTCCCGTCTTCATCCCAGCTCCTGCCAACCTAGTAGTTCGAAAGCAAGAAATTGCAAGTAGATAAATAGGGACCACTTCGGTGGGAAGGTAACAGCGTTCCGTGTGCTCCGGTGTCTAGTCATGCCTGCCACATGACCACGGAAACGTCTGCAGAAGCAGACAGCGCTGGCTCTTCAGCTTAGAAACAGAGATGAGCACTGCACCCTAGAGGTGGATACGACTGGCTTTCGAGCAAGGGAAACCTTTACCTTTACTTTATCCTTACTCAGAACTCTATAGGAGTTAAAAAGGAGATTTTATTGTTCTCTCTCTGAAGAAAAGGGGAGCATACCATTTGTTATTTAATGGGATTTTCTGCCTCATATTCCAAAATGAATTGCAAGTTAGAAGACTATATACCCTCCCTCCCTTGCTTCCATTTGCTGCTTTGCGTTAGGCAGCAAAATGTCTCAGGATGGTCCTAAAGCTAGGAAATATGTTTTTGCTAATTACAAATTGTAGATTCCTAGTTTGCAAGATACAGGTGTGCTGGGCATTTGTGCCGCTTCAAAGATGGTAGGTGGATGAAAGCTATCACAGAATAGATACCACTTAATATAAAGTAACCACTAGGAAGGCCAGCAACCAGATGGGAAGACCAGTTCAGGGCAAAGTTCCCAAGTCCCTGGAGGAGAGTGGCATGGGATCGGAAACAGTGGAAGACGATGCTTCAATCCACTATGTCAATCTGACATGTGAAAACGGATCAACCAAGTAACCAAGTAAGTAAGTAGACTCCTACAAGACTATGAAATTCTGGAAAAACCATAACTTGCCCAAACTCAATTTAGTACAGAAATGTACTGTACTGTATGATTTGGGAATAAATCTTGCCATAATTTAACCATTTCCCTTCCCTCTCCACTGAGTTTTGCCATATGATTATAGGGTAAGTCCATCTTTTTAAATTATTTTATTCCCCATTTCCTTTGGTATCACACAGGCATAGTGCAATCTTTAGTAATCTAGCAGTAAAGCTAGAATGATTTATCACAATATTTCTAAATAAATTCTCATATCTGAATGGATTAATCCTTAATACATTATGCTTTGATGTAATGATTTAAGAGTTTCTAGATCAAATCAGAGAGTTGTTATTTTCAGTTCTTATATGGATTCTAAATTGTATTAAGCCCCAAGAGCAAGACCAATGGTCAGTGACAATGAAAGCTAGAATCTAACAGGCTCAAAAAAGTCTTAGTTTTCCACCCAAATTTTAAAGAAAGTCATATTCTTAAATAACGATAAGACTCTCACCCCACCTTCATCTATTGACAAGGCTATAATTCTAGATAAAACAGCTGCCTTGCCCTTTTCCTTGCTTACATAGCAAGGAATCTTATTTTCCTAATAGGTCTACTTGCAAATCAAACTAGAGCTACTCTTGAAAGTGAAGAGGTCTAGTTGTCAATCTCAGATTTGTCTCTGCTTTGAACTGTCCCATAGCTATAGATTTATACTAGACAAGGTAGAAGAAAGATAGGCACAGTTCTATTTTTTAATGTGTGCCAATTTCATATAACAGATCTTGCTGTTTAATTAAAAGCAAACAATGAAAGGGCCAAATCAGTTTACTTCCTTCCCAAATCCATTTGTCAAACAAAAGTTGAGATGCTCAGCATTTAGTATTGGAAGCTTATGTTGTAATTGATGAAGAAATTAAAATCAGTGCTATTCTTATTCATATTTAAAAAGTCCCTTTGTAAAAGAAATATTCTGTTCTTTTAATATATATATATATAGCATCTCCAGTTAGAGGAAGTAGGAGGCTTCATGTCAGAGAATGTCTCCTCCCAATCTATCAAGCCCCTTTATGTCATATTTGCATTTCTATTCAGATGAACTGCATGACAATGAAGTAAATGGGTTTGCCTTATCTGTACAATTGTGGACAAGAGAGAATTCTGAGCCATACAGTAGAATTTGATATGAGATTTGAGATTTTATTTATACCCCGCTCTCCTGGTGCACGCACCATTCAGAGCGGCCCACAACGTAACACAAAAAAAAATTACAATATAAATGCAATAAATACAGAAAATACAGAAAAATACAACAACACACAATTATCATAAAAATACAATATTACAACCCACAATATGACAACACCTTACCATCAGCGGTTCAACACTTTCCACTTAAGTCCCTTAAGATACGGTAGGGAATGCTGTCACACAAACACCTGTCTCTACCAAAATACTACTACACAACAACAACAACATTTAAACTATCACATTTGGGGGAGGGGAATAATGTAAAAACAGAATAAAATACCCAACATGACTTTCCTAAAAGGAAACCAAATAAAAGTAGATCGATAAATCGATTGATTGATTACATTTAGTAATGAAAACTACTCTGGGTGATCAAATACAACAAATGATATTCAACAATCTGACCCAAACCCAAAATAGGAATAACCATACCTGTCAACTGTGGCTCCAGACAATCCTGGACCTGCGCACAACGGTTCTGCACAAGTCACGTTCTACGCATGCGTAGAAGGCTACTTGCGCAGAAGGGATGTGCAGTACCTCTTTCCCCCCGCTGCCAATTCCGGAGTTTTGGCAGCTGCGGGCGGGAAATGGCGCAAATCAGCACCAAAAATCGGGAAATCCCAGCCAATCCTGGAAGGTTGACAGGTATGGGAATAACCCTCTCTCGTAAACCACAACATAACAAAATGAATGGAAAAAATAACAATAAAATACCAATGAGATGGCAGTACAGAATGACAGCCTGAAATTGATTAAAACACATGTAAAAATTCATAATAAGCTCAGGTTATCCAGCCCTATCCATGAGAAGAATGTTTTGAAAGGCCTCCTTAAATAACATAATTTTATTGCCTTCTTAAAGGCTTTAAAGGAGAGGGCCTGATGAATCTCTGGATCAAGTCCATTCCATAATAAAGGAGCCAACACAGATAAGGTAAGCCACAGGTAATCAGTATAGCCCTGCCTAGAGATGTGAAGGCCTGGGAAAAACCCAGAACATTTCAGAATATATATTTTTTTCCTGAAGACTTTTTTTCCCCTGAACAAATTGAAAAAGTAAGAAAATTGACTATGGAATATTTTATTTTAGCCTAATAAAGAAAAAAATTTAAGAAAATATTTCTTCATATATTCTCCAAATATTTTTCTAAAAATCTATGTACAGTATAGCTCTGAAAATTAGTCCGATTAAATTTCATGCATATTCATTGACTCTTAGTCGCTTCCACACACTCCCTCCCCCTCAATTTTTTAATGGGGATGGGTACTTTATGTCTATTTTCCAAAAAAAATCTTAAATCCCCTCCCCCACCCATGGCTTCAAAATTTCTGGAGATTTTACATCAAATATATGACCCTCAGTAATTAGTCTGCTTTCTGTACCTGTTGGAGCTTCCCTATCAACCCCAAGGGCAGCATTACATAGACAGCATTATAGTAATGAATTTCTGAAATTACCTATGCATGTGGTGTTGTGATGAACTTTGTCCAAAAATGGATGGAGCGGGCAATCCATCTAAACTGGTAATAAGTGGACCAAGCCACATCTGATATCTATTATTCCAAGGAGAGACTCAAGTCCAAAATGACACCACTCCCACTACCCCCAGATATGAACCTGCTCCCTTAATGGGAATGTAATCACTGCTAATCTGGAGAGATTTCTATTCAAACAAGCAGGGCTGGCACCAATAGCAGCATCTCCACCTTGTCTGGATTCAGCCTTAACTAATTGGTTATTATCTACTCCATCACCAAGGCCAGGTAGCACTCTAGGACTTTTTAGAGGATCCACTTCAGAAGAAGAAAAGGAGACAAAGAATTGTGTGTCATCAGTATACTGATGACAACAGACTCCAAATCTCCAGATGACCTCCCCAAGCAGCCTCACATAAGAAGCACTAATAAGATGACTGAACCCTCTGGGACCTCACATGGAAGTACCCAAGGACTTGAAACTATCTCATAAGTCTGAAAAATCTTGACATGCTTATTAAGGAAGGGCTAAAGCCAGACCTTCAGTGCCTAACCCTGATAGGCTGTCAAGGACGATAGTGTGGTTGATGGCATCAAAAGCTGCTGAGAGATCCAGGAGGGCCAATAGGGCCACCATTAGCCTCCCTTAACATGCCATCATGCAGAGTGAGCAATGCTGTCTTTGTACCTTGACGAAGCCTGAACCTCAACTGGAATGGATCCAGACTGTTTGTTCTATCCAAGAACACTTGCAGCTGATCTGCCACCACTTGATCAATTTGCCCATGTATGGAATATTAGCGACCAGTCTGCAATTGTTACAATTGTTATTTGCTGTGTTTTGTTTTTCCAAAATGGGCTGGATAATCATCTCCCTTAAGTGGGAAGGTGAGGGACTGCAGTGGCTCAAGTGGCTAAGACGCTGACTGGGAAGCGGAAGGTCAGCAGTTCGATTCCCGAGTACTGCAGGACAGAAATGAGCTCCCGTCTTCGTCCCAGCTTCTGCCAACCTAGCAGTTCGAAAGCAAGAAATTGCAAGTACAGTGATACCTCATACAATGTCCAAACTTGGTTCCACAAGTTTGGACTTTATACGGATTTGGACTTTGTATGAGGCATGCAAAATTCTAGCCGTGATGTCTCATACAACGTCCAAATCCTTGCCGCGATGCCTCGTACAACGTCGTTTCCATAGAGATACATTGTACTGTAACAGCACAGACTTCAGGGCAAAGTCAAGGAAACAGACAGGAAACTGACAGAACTTTAAGAAATCATTGTCTAAAGGCTAAATACATTACAAAAACATGTCAAACAACCCTGATTGTCCAAGAACCTGAAGAATGCTGCAAAAATCCCAGGAATGCTTCAAAAAATCCTGACGAAAAAATTCAAAAAAAACCAAAATCGCACTCAAAACCACTCCTAAACACTCTTTGCCTCATGCAAAACCCACAAGAGCAATGCACACATGTGTCCTGCCTTTTATACTGCCCAAGCACAATGCAACCTGGGAAAACCCCAATGCCTCATACAAAGTCACACGACTTTGTATGAGGCAACTTTTTTCAATGAATTAGGTGATGTTGTATGAATCCAATGTTGTATGAAGCGGACTTTGTATGAGGTATTACTGTAGATAAATAGGGACCACTTCGGTGGGAAGGTAACAGCGTTCCGTGCGCTCCGGTGTCTAGTCATGCCTGCCACATGACCATGGAAACGTCTGCAGAAGCAGACAGCCCTGGCTCTTCGGCTTAGAAACAGAGATGAGCACTGCACCCTAGAGTCAGATACGACTGGCTTTCAAGCAAGTGAAACCTTTACCTTTACCTTTAAGTGAGAAGGTAAATAACCTTTCCAAAGATACAATTTAATAATATGCATAGCGCAATGTCTGATTACTCCATTAGCCGATTTTATCAGCTAACAGGTACAAAGATCAAGCAGAGAGGTGGTGGTTCTATAGAACCATGTCCTCCAATTTTACAAGTTGAAGCCAATCCAACAAACATGGACCAGACAGTGCATTAGACATCTTGTTCTGAATAAATGCATTAACTGTAAAATAATAAGACTTGAAAGAAAGAAAGAAAAGCCAAGCCTCAGTTGGTAATGTTGCAACCCTGAATTCAATTCTGTACCCCAGCAATATGACAAGCTTGTTCCAGTTTGTAATTTTACTCCTTTTTTATTAGCCACAAAAGTCTACATAGAGAAAATGGTTAAATCTGACAATTTGCTGTAGTTTTCTTTTAAATCAAATCACATTTAGAAGGCAGTCCTCATGACTTGTGTCATTTCATTACTTTGTAAGAAAATTTCAGACTAAGTCCTTTAAAATTAACATTCTCCCCCTGATAAGAAGAAGGTATATCAGCCAGGTACTAGCTGAAATCTCCAGATCAGCTTTGTGTTATGATGAGACTTACACTAGATATATCCCCGGCTAGGACTTAACAGAGTCAAGAAAAGTTGTAATCAGGCTGCCCTATTCAAGCTTTGTAATAGCCCTTATATATGGCACTATGCTACTTTTCTGGTTTGTATGCAGCCTAGTTCAAATTCTGGTCTCTTTAGGTATCAAGGCAAATGGTAACTATCAAGAAATCTACTGTACTAAACGTGATCTGAAGTAGTTTCTTTGCAAGAACAATACTACAACAATTTGGTTTTACTTTCTCTTTGTCATGGTAAAAAGCAGCCGTAAGCCAATTCTCATGTTAGGAGTGGTACCAAATAACCTTAGTAATGGATCATATCTGTGATACTGAATGGACATTCTAGTTCACAAGGGTTCCTATACCAGGAAGTGTGAGCTGCATCCTGTCAACTTTCCAAAGATATCTATATTCAAATGCAGAACTAAAATGTTGGATAGTGAACATGAATGTTCATCCCTGGCAGTGCTTCAGCAGAGCCATATGCAAAAGAATTTTGAATAATCCTAAGGGCCAGATCTGGCCCATGGTGCAATTTCATGTGCCCCCCCCCCCTTCCAAGGGCATCCAAGAAACAAAATGACCACCCTTTGAAGCTGTTGGGACAAAATGGCCAATCCCCATCGTGCAGGCAGGGTTAAATGTCTGTACAGCCCTCGAAGCTGACTGAGAGGGCGTGACCTGGCCCCCGGCTTGAAAAGGTTGGGAACCCTAGCTCTAGTATCTCAGAATGAGTGTTTTCACATGCTTTGAAATCTTGGAATTCCTCAGAAACTATTTAGAAGCTCATCAATCAGTAAATCTATACATGGAAATGTTGTAATTGCTGGCTCAGCACCTTGCATCGGGAGAGCTGAGTGCATCTGAGTCCTTTGCTTCCAGAAGGAGGCTCAGTGGTGTGCTTCTAGAGATGTAAAGAAATTTTGATAGTCTCCTAATATATACTCATAACAAGCTGTTGAAGTTTCATCAGAATCTTAAATCCAGTATAAAGATGAGACAACTGACACTTTTCCCCTGCACAATTTATATTCAGTGTGTTTTCTTTCTATAGCTAAGTATGCCTACACAGAGTAAGCACAAAAGTACAACCTGATTGTTCATAGACACAATCCATTCAATAGTCTATACCAGGGGTTTTCAACCTACGGCCAGACCCGACCCATGGCACCATTTCATGTGGCCCGCTGCCCTCACTGCCGCTGCTGCAAGCAGCAAAAACAGCTGAAAACATGCCGTCAATACACCCATGGCTGTCGTAAATGCGTTTTGTGGCAGCATTTACAGCAGGAGGAATCACCAGTCCGGCCCGCTCAGCTGTCTGAGGGGGCATGGTTTGGCCCACAACACGAAAAGGTTGAGAACCCCTGGTCTATACAAATTCAACAGTTAACACCATTTTATATGGTGTATATTTAAAGGAATGCATATAAATTGTTCTCACAAGCATTCAAATATTATCTAAAAATAACCACAAAATAAACCAATCTTGCCATTTCATAGTGAGAAGGAGAAAATGTGAACCTTCTTGGACAGGGTTCAAGGGGAAAAAAACAGAACATGATCTATTCCCCTATCTGCTTTTATTTCCTCCTTCCAGCAACTATACTACTTGATTTCTTTTTTCTATAATGCATATACCACCTAATTTTATATCAGCTAAGACTAGTTGAAAATTAAAATTCAGAGAAAGGAGATTAATCACTATAATGAATGAATAAAAACTTTTTCCAATCCTGCAATGGACTCTCATAGTTGGAAAGTATGTCAGAAAAAAATGTGCTTAATGAAATCATTTTTAAAGAGCATATGCTCTTCTTCACCCTCTTCCCTATGTACATAACTGGGTGTGTACAGATACCTTTTCAAATCTGGTGAAGTAGACATATTTCTTTTTAAAATCTGGTGAAAAACGTATACGGTCCTTTTTATAATATTTTGGGAACCTTTCATATCCAGATAGTTTGATATTTTTGTACAATATTATAACTCTGACTTTCAGATATCCAAGAATCAGCTGCAGAAATGTGATTTACCTGGTTTATTTTCAGACCAATTCAACTACCATTATTATGCATTAAATAAAATTATTCCATAATTCTAAACATTCAGTTGCTAAGCTCTAAGTGTTGGACACAATATATCTTGTCTGCATTTGAGATATATTAGTTGTATGTATTAGTTGATATAGCCAGGATTTATTAATGAAATGTCTCTCAGGGCCTCCATTTTAAGAACTGAAAATTAAGGACTAACAATGGTCCAGGTGCGGCCTGTAGTTATATTGTTATAAGTGGGCTTGCTGCCATGATTGTCCCACAGTTTGAGAAGCAAAATGGGTGACAATTTTTATTAGGCAAATGCTTACTGGTGAGGGTGCAGATGCTTCTGACCTTCACACAGTCCAATCCACAATCCTGTTAAAATAAAAATCTTGGATTTAAGCCCGTTTAATTCCATTCACTTCAACAAGACAAATTCAACTTCAACAAAAAATGTTTCTCCTCAGGAGGATTCTGCATGGAAATTAGAGATGCTATGTCCCATGAAAGAGCTTTATTGTAGTTTCACATCTTACACAAACATAGTAAAACAAGCAGTGAAGACCTTTAAGACTGTTCTATATATTTTCACTTCTGCAGGATTGTTGGACAGTACATTCTAAATCCCACTGCTTCTAAATATTTTGTCACGTCTGAAGCAACCTGTTTATACAGGAGATTCTAAAAAGTCTAGATTTCTAAGACTGTAAAAATAATAAACACTAGATGCACATTTATGTAACACCACAGACCTTTAATTCTATTTGCCAAAATAAACAGAACAAAAGTCTTGTGATATATTTAAGACTTAACAAATTTTTTTCATTTGTTAAATTTTCATGGATTATAACTCACTTGTTTCTGAAGAAGTTGACTGTAATCCATGAACATTCATGGTGAAATAAATTTGTCAGTTTTCAAGGTGTCACTATAGTCCTATTTATGTGTTTGCTGAAACACAGCTACATCTCTAAAAGCAATTTTATTTATGATATTTTATTCACTACATTTATAGCAGCTGACCGCCAAATTTTGGAGAACATTGGCAGGAATTCTATTGGAGTTCGTGTAAAGTTTCTTCAATTTACTGTCACTAATTGCAGCTGATTCATGAGGTGCTGGATTGCATACTGGTTTGTACAGTCCAGCATGTGACCAGATATGTGACTGAGAGATGCCCTTGTACCTTGTGGAGTAGCCACACTTAGTTGTGGCAAGTTATGCAAACATTCTTGAACACCAGGAGGATTCTGACAATGGAACATGCTATATTGGTAGAATTAAGAGAAGGTAAATATATTCTGAATTATATATCATCCTTTCCATTACCCCAATCGTGCCCCCCAGCCCCAAAATAGCAGATGCTTCTTAACAGGATAAAGGTTCCACCAAATGTCTAGGTCAAGAATCAGTCTGTAGATTTGTTTTTCTCTGCAGCAGAGGATGAGGTGGCTAGATGGCATTATTGATGCAGTGGGCATAGATCTTAGCGGACTCCACAGGATGGCAGATGACAGAGGAGTCTGGCGTGCGGTGGTCTATGGGGTTGCAAAGGGTCGGACTCAACTGTGCAACTGAACAATAAAATGTTTAATTTAAATTCTCATAATCCAATGAATTTATACAGTTTCTTAATGGTGGGAGGGGAGGTGTATTTTTTTTAATGCCTACTCTTTCCAAATACGTGGCCACTGAATAAAAAGGGTTTTTAAAATCAAAACTAAACATGTCCCAGTTCTTCAGTTGATCTTTTCTAGCCGGGATTCACAACTAGATTTAGTCATCAGTAAAGACAAATAAAATTGTAGGCCTATTCAAATGAGCAACAGAATTCTGAAATAAACCTTCTAGCATCTCTGCGAGATGTGATCCAAATATTTTGAAATCATTATGATAAAAGAATATACATAAATGCAATTTGAATAGACCACTTTAGATTGTGCCATTGCACAAATCATGCAAAGTGCACAGAACTGACACTCTGGAAAAGAGGAATGTCAAGTGAGAAAATATAGCAGCAGAGAAAGAACACAAATACATTAAAAAAACCAGGTTATAACCACCTCGGTTTAAGTTTGCTGCAGTTGACAACAGCAAATCCTATGGAAATGCCATCCCAGTTTACAAATCTTTAATTTCTTTTTGTTTATAATAATCAATTCAGGACCATTCTTTTTATTTTTCAGTGCATCCTTATGGATGTTTAGGTTTACAATATTTTTGGGTTACAATGGACACTGTTGTAATGGACCTCCATCGTAAACTGGGGTTTTACTGTACAAGAATTTACAAAACATACTGCTTGTGTGATGCGAAGAAGCTCCACTAAGTTGCAAAACAGAAGACAAACCTATTTTTTTCTAACTGTATTTGACAAATTATTTCTCATCCTCATCAAAGGGATTTACTCTACAGTTTCCTGTTTGCAAGAGCTATAAAGCAAGAGAGAGAAAAATCCTTCTGGAATTCAATCTGAGTCAAACAAATGCAGCATAGGATGAAACACCCTGACAAAACAGACATACATGTTTTACACAGAGTAATAAATAAGCTCTCGTGTAATTTTTGGCTTAATGAATTCTACAGAACTATTATTATTTTTTTCTTCCATTGAGTAAAATTCCATTTTTTCCCTCTGTCTTTCTCTGGAGGCAGGCTATAGTTTGGCAATTGAACGGCATCACATACAATGGGGTAAATCCTTCCCTATTGACCAATGCTACATATGGTATGTGCTTGCACTGTCTCCCTGGTTCAAGAAGTCTGCACTGATGACACCTGTTAAAGCTGCTTCAACTTAGCTGTTCTGCATTTGTCTAGCTGGATTTGGGCTTTCTGGATCCACACTTGAATACAAAGTATGTAGAGAGATGGGACACTGTTTGGCAACAAGCACAGTGGGGAATACTCTGACTGTTGGTATACACATGTGTGAATGTGTTCCTCATAACATCTCTAAGGAAGCATGCTGTTTCACTCTCAGTGCTGTTGAGATCAAAATGATCACCTTTGTTGTTACTTGTTCAACAGCAGCTGTTTAATGTAACTTCAAATGATCTGCTTGAATGAAGGTGTCATTCTTGTATTCTTGTTGGGTGTATTTAAAAAGAAATGGCCTGGCCACAAAATACTGTGTTTCTATTGTTCTTCTTCCACATTTTAAATATGTAAAACCTTGCATAAAGAGTGCCTCGCTTGAAGAGAAGAATTTTCTTTGAATGGTCGCCTTGCTTAACAACTAAAACCACCCAAAAACTCATTTAATAACTAAATTGGGGTTCACAATCCCCCTCACCAGAAGTCACAATTGGTCACTTACAATGGTGTTTCACTTAAAGAGCAAACTCGCTTAAAGAGCAATCCCATGAAACACATTACGCTCTTTAAGCGAGGTACCACTGTATTTGCACATTTCAAAGTTTGTACATTTTAAATGTTTCAGATACTCTAACAAAACAATGAGTGCCAAACAGAAACCTGAAAATGCACATGCATTGATTTAAATTCTTTGAAATATTCTGTTAAAACTGGTCTCTTCTCTAAAAAATATTCCTCAAAGAAATAAATAAGGTTGATTTATTGTGAAGCTAAGCCTCATAACTGGAACTGCTACATATCTCTATAACAGTGCAGATTAAAGCAATATAATTCTTAATGCCTACTAAATATGAAGCTTAGGTAAGCATTTCTTCTTCTTCTGGGTAATAGTACTGATAGCACACTGTAATCCTTGGAAATATTTGCAATCCCTTAATGAACAATAGAGGGCACTAATGCTTCTAATCTGGCAAAAACATCACACATCAGAGAGAAGAAAGCAGTGAGAAAAGAGATACAGTAGTATATATACACCATACTGTATGCTAAAAGTGTAAAGTGTATAGGTAGCTTTGTTTTTGCTGCCCAGTGTAAATGTTGCACTTTGTTTATGAAAGCAAGGTGCCAGAATTCAAAGCCTTGGCACATGTTTATAATAAAGTATAAAGTATACTCAGTACAGATTGTCACACAAGAACTGTAATTCTCTTTGCTAAAGGCTACTTCAGTGGTTCCCAATATTTTTTGGGCGTGTCCCACCTAAGCATCTCTAAAAATCCTGATTCCCCCACCCCACTGTGACATATATTATTCAAAAAGTGAACTCCTATTCACATGAAGTAAGCTTAAAACTTGGTCTAACTTATTCTTGAATTGCTCTTCTTAAAAATCATATTGTCCCCCTGTGGGGTGTGGTCCCCAAGATAGGAACCACGGGGCTAGTTCCACTTAGTGCATGATGTAATATGTGATTTTGTAAAAAACAAAAGGGGAAAAAGCTAATGAGGTAGAAGTAATTTGAAATGCTACAGACTAAGGAAAGCAGCCAACTACAGAGATAGTGAGACAGTCACCAAACAACATTGGGATATGTTACGTAGACACACATGTGCTTGACCTGAAAATGTACACAAAGAACATGAGTAACTGAAGGATAGATGACATGGCCATACAATGGGTTTTGATTGCAACTGGCAACAGAACTAGTGAAAGACCAGCAAATAACTTTCGCTCTGGGCTCTACAAATTATTAATGACAGTTGGGTGGAATCCTCTACGTAAAAAACTAAAACAAGAACTGACGGAAATCTTATCAAAATATACGTGTTGCCTGAATATTGCATAGGACTATTCATTTTGTTTTATAAAGCACCTTTAAGTTTATATTATAGATGCACAGCAACATTGCAGGCACACCCCCTAAAGAAAGACTCAGACACCGGTATATGGATAAAGGCATTGGGCCACTTTTATTGAATAATGCCCTAGTCCGAATTATAACTTTCAATTGGTACTCATCCAATTATAATTCTTAAGGCAAGCAGGCCGCAGTAACACTGGTAAGGTTCCTCCCAAAATTGCCAATGGCAATTGGCTACAATGTATCCATTTGTATCAATTTGTTTGTTGACACAAACAAATTGTTGACCGTAGTCAATAAACTATCTACTGACCCCACCCTCTGACGTGTATCCGTCAAATCACGGGGTGATGCATGCTGAAAAGCTCCTGCCAACACCCCTTGCCTGGTTCGTCATTGACCGGTCAACGTTATTACACCTGTACCTGTCTAAGTGTTGGCCAGTCAATTGTGAACCTGCCGGATACCTATGGGTCATAAATCTTTACCTTACCAGTGCTACCCGCCTAAGTGACCAAAGTCGAGAGCAAGAAAACCCCTATGTCAAACCTCAGCAACAGTGTGGGATAGGCAAAAAAGCCAGAACCCAAGGGCCAATTGTGGGTTCCGGCCAAAAATTCCCACCAGGCCCCGAAGCGACCAAAATATCACACTGTTCACTAGGGAGGGGGTGGAGGGAAAACTTCTCCTCTCCGTCGCTATTTTAAAATGGCAGCTCGGCTGCCTCATGGCCACCCCTTTTATAGAGGGGTGGCCACGCCCCCTAACTCACCTGGCTGTCTGAGTCCGGGTGGGGGGGCGCAAAGAGCGCGGTGGCCATTTTGGCGCCACGCTTTCATTTTCAAAGTCACTTAAGACTTTTTCTCAAAAGCAACTCACATACCTTGGGCTCAATGTGATCCATTTTTATTTGTTTATTTTGGCCCTGCTGCTTCCTGTGGAATCATTTTTAACTCACTTTGCTACCTTAGCTTTGTCAGTATATAAAACTTTTATGTGCCTTTTTTCAAGTTCTTGATTCACACTCTACAGAATTCAGTGTATGCCATGTTGTTAATTTAACTTACTTTAGAACAATACAGTAATACCTCGGATAACGTTTGCATCAGATAATGCTAAAACCGCATAACGGTAAGCAATCTGAAAAAAATGCATTGCATAACATCAAAATCATATGGGATGCATTGGATAATGTTTGCTAAAGCCTGTGCCGGTTACAATGTATCTCTATGGAGCTTTAAGGTTATCCGATGCATTCGACAGGATTTTAACGTTATCTGATGCATGCATTGGATAACGTTAAAAATCGGATAATACTAAGACTTGTGGAACCAAGTTTTAGTGTTATCTGAGGTTTTACTGTATATCGGTGTTTTTCATGGCTTATGGAGCATGTGAGTTTCTTAATGTTTCTTTGTAAAAAAAATTACAATACATGTTATCGCATGGCAATATTTCCAAGTCACTAAAATTACAGTAAAACCTCTACATACGAATTTTTCCCCGTTCCATGATGTTATTTGTATGTCGAAAAATTTGCATGTTGAAAACACATTGCATTACCAGAAGAGGCCACTAGATGTCACCATATTTTTTTTGTAGAGTGGTACCTCGCTTAAAGAGCATAAAGTGTTCCCCCAACGCTATACCAACCAGCCCATGGCACCAATCCTGGAAGTGGAAGCACATGCATTTACAGCAGCCGTAAACATGCCCACACATGCGCAAATGCGCCTGTTGCAGTTTGAGGCAGTGTTTGCAGCAGGTGAAACCACGTGTCTGGCCCACAGCATGGTCTGAGGTGGAGTTGTCTGGCCCATGGCACAGTAAGGTTGAGAACCCCTAGGTTATATTCAGATGAAGGTGAAATGAGCATTGGTGGAAGAAACATCAATAATTTAATATATGCAAATGATAAAGTGTTACTGCAGAAAGCAACAATGTCTGGGAGCAAATATTGAGAAGGAGTAAAGAAAAAAGTGCAAAAGCAGGAGCAAAGTTAAACATGAAGAAAACAAAAATAGTGACTATAGAAGTATTACATTACTTTAAACATTGTTTTAGTTGTGACAATATACAAATAGTGTCTAAAATCCTGTTCCTAACATAAGCTAGGGTGTAACTTTGGCCCTTTACTTGCCACTGTTACAGTTCTCAGGGGTGCACAGGTACACACAGCAAACCACTGTGTGTGCACACCCCCAAAAATCTTGGAAGTGACAATTTGTTTACTTTAATTTATTAAAGCTACATCACTGAAGTACTTATTATGTCAAAGTGGGAAAATAGTAAAAAAAATGGCAGTAGAGAAGAAAGATTTTTTTATTATTATAACAACCCAAAATGTAGTATTGTTAGGTTTTACAAATGTGACTTGAGGAAAAATTGGGAGCAAAGCTTATTACATTCACAAATCCCTAACTTGTACTACAGTATAAGAGAATGGCCACAACAGTAAGAGAATCAAATAAAAGAAAAACATTGAGGTTTCTTCCAGTTGGCCATGCAACATAAATTCTCCTTCCCTGGCCGTCAGCATCTCAGCTATGTATGACTGCTCCCACTATTATTATTCTGTATGTCATTTGGCTGTCTTGCCATTGTTGCTTGGAGGCCCCATGCAGGTCAGAAATTATACTGAATTTCAGTGTTACTCTCTTCCCTGAAGTCATAAGTACTCTAAAAAAGTAATTTCATTACAAAACTGCAGGATACATAAAAACACAATTTCAAATATTTTGAAGGACACAGAGTATGACTCATCTGTCCCACTTGACCCTACTCCTGTTTTTCTCTTAAGGCATTGTCCACCACTTCTCCATGCTGATCAGCTGTCTTTCTCCATCTCAATCACTGTCTGACACAATATTTTTTTCCTCACAGATTAGAAAGTACTGTACAGAAAGTAATGCAGAGGCCAACACTCTAACTTTTAGAAGCCCAAGGCTCTTGCATCCCAGATAGAATTGGAAAACAATACTATTTTACTGTTAATTTCTCAGAATATATTAGTTTTGCTGTTGCAACTGATATAAAAACAAAAACTTTCCATAAGAATAAAGGTTACGAAATTTAAATTAAGGAATAATAATTGTACAGTAAAAGAATTCCAACAAAATTCCATGTTTCACTTTACCCTGTCAGTTATTTATTTGAGGATTCATTGAATCTTGTAAAGTGACCTGTATCCATCTGTCTGTCTATCCGTCTTCCTGTCTGTCTAGTATCCTTCTGATAACAAAAACCATGATAAGGAAACTAAGTAACACTTTATGATTCCAGATGTTGCTCAACTGCAACTCCATCTTTCCTCATTTCTATCTTGACTTGGGTTGTTGGTGAGCTGTGCTATGCCCACCTTGGTCTACAGTCTGTAGATCTCTGTTCTGTACTGGTCTATAACTACAACTCTTCCTTTTGCAAAATGCAAATACACATGTATTTTTTCAGGTTATTCAAGTCCAAAGTGGATATACTGTAATGATAGATGTGGTTTTTGCATTTAATGTTCATATTTTCAAACATATTATACAATTAGTAGCTGTGGTAAGAGTTTAATTATTATCAGGTGCTTCTTAGAATTACCATTTGTGAAGACCGTTCTAACATTCTTGCACAGAGGCAACTGCAAAGATGTTTGGGTTTGTTGATGTTTTGAAAATAACCCATTAGCGCTCCCATGCTTGAGAGGTAAAATGAAGTCCTCAGCGTCTTGTAAAGCAAATGCATACTTTAAAAAAACTTTCTGATATAGCCAAATCACGTGTAACTGACTCTGGCGATACTTATGAGCAAGGGACACGACAAACATGTAAAATGTCAAAAAGCAGAAACTAAGAATTGCCCCAGTGAGTCATTTAGTACCACGGACAGCTTCTTAGAAAGAGATACTGTAGATAGTGCTTACTGAACCTGATAGACTTCCAAGTTATAAAATTGAGTTGACAAAGGACAACTCTCTGTACATGCATTCCATTCGCTCTTCACCACTACTAGGGAGGAGTTGCTGGTTCTTTATGGTTCAGTTCAAGGTCTGCTGTCCTTGATGATTGTGGCTCCAATATTTTTGATTCAGATGGTCCTTGATTATTGTACATAGACAGTCCTATGGCACAGATCTACTACTACTATCTGAGATGCTTCTGGTTCATCTGGTGTCTCTGACATACAGTAATCCTAATTTTCATCTTTCAGTAGTGTACAGGTGTACTTTGGCATTATACAGGTGTGCGTATGTGAGGGCAATTGCCACTGAGTTACAGTGAAAAGTGAGAGCCATTAGTACACAGGGTAGTGGATACTTCCTTGTATGAAATAACCTACTAGCAAAACTGAACTGTGGAAGCATAATGCCACAACTGGATAAAGACATACTGGTCCAAATGTAAGAATAAGCCCCACACATATCCCACTATCATAGGACACCTTCCACCTTCCAGAGACCTGTACCCATTCCAGAAGCCCACATAAACCTTTGTGCTGCTTCAAATTACCTGGTCCTGCTCCAGGCTAGAGAAATCGATGATAGGTTTCAATCACTGACTGTTTATGCTTACAAACCAACCAGATCAGGTAGAGCATTCAGTGTGAATTAACTTAATGGTAGCATTACCAATAATGAAATTCAGGAACTGGACTTTCTCCCACCAGCTTAAGGTATATAAGGGGAAAATACAACTTATTCTGGCTACAATCAGGTTTATTTAGAAGAGCAAATAGAAAAGTTCAGGAAAAGGCACAAAATAGAAAAAAGGAACATTTTTAACTAGCCCCTTTCTCAAAATAAAACAAGGAAAGCATATCTAGCTATATTTCTCTGGAATGGCCTAGCCTGCTAACACATTTGACTACATTTTTCTATTATTTACTCACAATCACATATTGTGGCAATAGATTCTAAGTCATGGCAAAATCATGGTGTTTATCCTCCACATTCCAATATAACAAAACTCTTTTTTCACTCATCCCTCCTCTTCCTGGGTTTTAACCAATTAAAGCACAGCACACATTTTAGTTCTGTTCACATAGTTTTCAGCCTGTTATGACTACATCCAAAAGTAAACTAACTAACATCTGCCTTCAAGGTTGCTTCCCAGGCTTCTCTAGCTCTGCCCAGGAAATTAAGAACTCCAAAACCTCCCCCAAAAAACTACTTTACTCATTAAAAGCAAAAAACCCTATTTTAATTAATTGCACCAAGTAAGTGCCCAAGTAAGTGACTGTCATCTAGATCGGCACACTGAAGTATTTTGGAAGTCCTGTACTGTCTCTATGCTGGAGATTGTTAGCATTTGAAGCAGTGTTTTCCACAGATGCTGTTTGCCCACACTGGAAGGAATTTATATAGTGAGGCAGCAGTGTTTCCAACATCCTCTTGTTGGATTACTCATCTTTTGTCATGCACAAAAGGTTTTGCTGCACCACCTTGCATATTTTTGGTCTGGACTGTGGGATCCATTCCAGATTCTGTAGCCTTCTTGAGAACTTGAGCAAATCAGAATGGAACTATTCATTTAAAAAATTAAACCAGAAAAAGCAGTCCCACTTGCCTGTTCGGGT
The DNA here is from genome assembly GCA_035047345.1 of Bradypodion ventrale. NCBI lineage: Eukaryota > Metazoa > Chordata > Lepidosauria > Squamata > Chamaeleonidae > Bradypodion > Bradypodion ventrale. Next base: position 42,995,276 of record JAWDJE010000001.1, read on the forward strand.
GGCACTGAAATATTGTGCGACATGGCAACTAAATCAACTTCCAAACTGATTAATAAAAGATAAAACAAAGAACCAAATGTTGATGAGACATTCCAGTCAGAATTAAACTGTTTTAAGTGGCCAAAAGAATATGTTCATACCTCAAAATTGCACAAGATATTCTTGTCCTTTCTGAAAGAATCTTTGTGGTCAAATTTTAAGAAGCTTTCTTCATTTCATATGCTCCTTTTAAATGTTAAATTATTTAGAAGTGTATGTCTTTGAGTTACCAGTTACATATACAATATCTGCTCTAGATTACTCCTGCTTGAGTGGCATCATAAATGGGTCCATTCCCCAGCACTTGTCTACTGCAGATAGAAACGTGACAACCTCTACTTAGTATGTCTTTCATAGTACACAATGAAGTGTAAAAATGCTGGGGGGGAAACAGCCTGTATTTCAAAACAAACCATCTTTATAATAAGCACTTTAAACACGTTCATTAATATATTTATGTGTAAGAATAAAAACTTAATGTTGCTGCAAGACTACTGGAAATAGTGAGAGGAAAACGGGAATTGTATTTTAAGTTTTAACAAATTCAAAATATATAAAATAAAGCATGTGAATGTATGCATGGCTGCTTAGTAATGTAGAATGTTCTACATATACTCACGCACATGCATGCATGCACACACATACCCTAATGCTCAATCAAAATCTAAATTAGTAAATATTGAATTTAACCACTTTTATATCTCAGGTATTAGCAAATACCTTTGGTCTACAGAGATATAGTCCCTTCTAATCTTTATCTGAATTTGCAATTAAGACTTCAGAGGTACAGATATCTGTACATAGCTCCATATGCAGTTCTGCTCTCTTATTTTTAAAAGGCCAGCCCCAAATCAAATCAGCTTCCCAAATGCATCAAAAGGTAAACGTCTGATGTCTAGTTGAACTAATAGATAACACTCTTTTAAACCATGCTGCTAATGCTTAGCAAAGGCTTCTCTCATGCGGGAGAAGAGACAGGGGATATAAAATGTGCAAAGGGGAAAGCTGTCATGCTATTACCTTTCAGCTGCTTGGTACAAAGATACAGCTATGTAAATATTTACCAATTGTTTCCCAAATATTATTCTGTTTCACACATACACAAGATTTAAATGAGTTCAGATTGAGCCTTTTACTCTTCCACTAATTGTCACCTCCAACAGGACATTGTAAGAGCCTCAAAATGAGCACTTATGAGTTTTCTTTTCCAATCTCTTGTGGGCTTCTCCCGGTTTATCGCAAATGAGTAATTGTGTTGGAAAGGCCTCCGTCTGTTTAATGTCATTAGTGATTGTTTCATAAAACAAACAGCCACTCTAGCATTTTGCCGCAGTTAATCTTAAATCTAAACTTGGCGGCACTCAGGGAAAGTCTTAAACATAGTTTGCTCTAACCAATACACATCTCTTAATCTGTTGCAATTCAGGGTGATGATCTCTTTGTGCACAATTTACAACAGTGCTTTCTTTGTCCAAATACTAAAACCAAATCTCATTGATATTGCCCTTCTCTTCTCTCTTTGAATGTTTCTCCACCTTATTTCAAGACATTTATTTATCAGTTGTGGCCTTTTTATGCAATATTGGCAATGTCAAATAACTTAAGTGGGAATCACTGGGGTATTTCCCTAATTTGGCTTGGAAAGGTGAACCATTAACTGAGCATTGAAGTCTAGGATGTTCGTATTAGAAAATCATTTACCCAACACTGAGCCCACAGGGTGAAAGCCATCTTATAGGCCTCATGCTCTTTGGATTCGGAAAACTTCCACTCACAAAAAATTAATTACTGGCTCAAACAGCTTGGCATTTTCCACTTACATATCCTATGGTTCTAGCTTTATGCCCCTGTGTTAATTCATAATAATATTGTAGGCCTCCATCTCCCCTTTACAGATAATTACAAGAGACAACATGATATGCTCACTGTTATCACATTGTTAATTGGTATGCTGTTTAGTCAGGCAGAACGCATATGGGGAAAAACCCACCCTTCCCCTTGATCCTAAACCACATTATTATTATTTTAATTTGTATAGATTCTTTTCTATTCCTCCTCTTAACCTTGATACATATAACTCAAATTGTGGGATGATGGAGTATTTCATTTGGTCCTTGTTTTTTTAAAAGAAATAAACTGACCTCATTTACATTTTTTGATCTAATAAGCAGTTATCCTTTAGTCTGTGCACTTCACAAACACTGGCATTCATTTTGAAGTTCCAAAAATATATAAAAGCATATATCTACCAGACAAAACTATGTACAAAAGATTATATATTAGGGGGAATTGCATGTGAAAATCATTGTTGCGGCTGCTACTCATATCCGAGTATACATTTTCCCCCTGAAAATCATTTTCTGGAAAAATGCCATTTGTATGAATTTGTTTAAGGTGGATCCCAGCTTGCCATGAAGTGATCCACACACTATGATCTCAGAGCCATCTCCTGCGGCACGTATGAAATGAGACATGTAGGATTTAACACCCAGACTGCAATGGACTACTGCAACCTTGAGGATATTAGCAAGGTGCAGCTTCACAACCAGTCCATGGCCTCTTCTACCTCCATGACTGTTGGGAATCAGAATAGTGAAGTGATCCCTCCTCTGCTCATTTTGCCGCTGGGCCCAATATGATGGTTTCCAGTGGCATTTCCTCCACTGCGGGGGCCATCACCCCACCCAAAGGGGCTCATCCGCCCATAGCTGCTGGCCCCTTTAGCGAGTCAGGTTATTTACCACCACCCAACACTTGGCATTGAGTCACTGGCTGTACAGTCTACTCCATTACCGTAGCGGGTTGTAAAAATAATCTTTAAAAATAAAACTACTAAGAGGTCCATATCACTTTTTAAAGTGCACAAATGTGTCTGGAAATTAGGGAAAATGCACACATACATAAAAACATACAAATACACACAAGTTCAATGTAAGATGAAAATCCACAGTTTTCAACCCATAAGAGTCTATCTGTCATCACCTCAGAACAGGTCATGGCACCTAATAGCAGTATTATCCTCCCTCCAGAAAAACAACCAAATTGTGTTCGCTCAAGTTTTCTCATATCTCCAAAGCTTTCACCAGTGAAGAAGCTGGGGATGGAATATAATGCCCTATTTTATTTTATTTTATTTTAATGACATAGTTTTATGTGCTACTTCCTTTTCCATCTACCCATATCTCCTCCTCCTTTTCCAAGAGAAAGATCCTATTTCAAACAATGAGTCTCACAGTCAACCCTGGATAATCATTATGTTGTACCAAAAGATCTGAACGTCACTGCAGGTTTCATCTGATTGACTTTGTTCTAAAAACACAGACACACTGACCCTGGTAGAAACTTTCAAAGGCATAAATGTTTATTAGGAGCATACAAAGCAAATGAGGCAAATGGTCCCCTTGCTTGAACTCTCTGATATGCTAACCACAATCTAATCACATGCGGTGCCCAATTGTTGTTCATGAAAAGTTTGTTAAAATAGTGAGATAACAAATCATCTCAAGACGGCAGACATGGAGTCTTTATAGCAGTATTGGTACACAGAGCATTACCAGCTCAATATCCCCAGAGCAATGAAATTCAGATGGATTTTACCTGTTTGATTAACATCCAATAGACAGTTTATGAACACAGGATGCACAATTCCATGGATGAATGGAGAACACACCATATACAAAGCTCACCCTTGGGAAATATCAAAGTTGCTCCCATGTACCCCTGGTATACAGGTGAAACTCGGAAAATTAGAATATTGTGCAACTGTTCATTCATTTCACTTAAAAGGTGAAACAAATATATGAGATAGACTCACTACGTGCAAAGCGAGATACGTCATGCCTTAATTCGTTATAATTGTGATGATCATGGCTTGTACAGCGTACATGAGATTATGTGATGATTATGGGGTACATGAGATCGGGGATTTGAGGTTTTCATAAACTGTAAGCCATAAGCATCAATATTATAACAAAGTAAGGCTTCAACTATCTCGCTTTGCATGTAATGAATCTATACACATGGGGGGAAATGAGGCCAAATGGTGTAAGTTGAAAAGGATACAGCCAAAACCATTTGTGAAAAAACTCTGTAAATGTAGGCTTAATAACAGTTCAAAAATATATTTATTGTGGTAGTCCATATAGGAAGTTTGAAAAGTAATAAAAAACTAATTAAATATCCTTACTTGCAGGTATCCCGTATTTATTCGAGTATAACGCGCACTCGTGTATAACGCGCACCCCTAATTTTCCATGAAACCTCGGTATAAAATTTTTTTATGCGTGCAGGTGAGCGGCGGCGGCAGCGGGACCTGGGTGCCTGCCGCCGCCTGGGAGGGTAGGGCCGCGGCGTACTCCGTGCCTACCCGGCGCCGGCTTCTTGAGTCGCGCGGCCCGGGTAGCGCGGGTGGCTGGCGTTAGCGCCTCCCCCGGAGGGTTCCCTTCTCGTCCCGGCGGGTGCGTGCAGGTGAGCGGCGGCGGCAGCGGGACCTGGGCGCCTGCCGCCGCCTGGGAGGGTAGGTACGCGGCGTGCTCCGTGCCTACCCGGCGCCAGCTTCTTGAGTCACGCGGCCCGGGTAGCGCGGGTGGCTGGCGTTAGCGCCTCCCCCGGAGGGTTCCCTTCTCGTCCCGGCGGGTGCGTGCAGGTGAGCGGCGGCGGCAGCGGGACCTGGGCGCCTGCCGCCGCCTGGGAGGAGGGCCGTGGCGTGCTCCGTGCCTACCCTTGAGGCTCGTTTAAAAGAGGCGCACCGAGTCCTCGTGTATAACGCGCACCCAAACTTTAATTTCTTTTTTGGGTATAAAATTTTGCGCGTTATACTCAAATAAATACGGTATAAATCTCAAAAATACAATGCTCAGAAGAAATATTCTCAAAAGAGAAGTTCTCAAAACTGCAATGCTCAGAAGAAAATTTGTGAAAACATAGTTCAAATAAATGTCTTTTACAAAAACTTAAATCTTGTAGAAGTAATATTTCCGAAGCTATCCCGGTAAATAAAGCTTTTCAGACTAAATGTCTTTCTTCAAGGAATCAATTCAATAGTTAGAGTATATCCCGTGTCCATTGCCTCTCTATGTGTATCTGTATATTGTGCATTTGGACGTCCCAACGCACAATATACAGATACATGTAGAGAGGTGATGGACGCAGGATATACTCTAACTATTGAATTGATTCCTTGAAGAAAGACATTCAGTCTGAAAAAAGTTCGGTTTCACTTACCCGTGATGACTTTCGTTCTTCGAGTATATAGTTTGCGAATACACACTATTGGGTTATGCGCCTGCGCAGAACGCCGATCGGAGGCTTGAAAAGCTATTGGTCAGAAGTTTTGGTGGTAAGACCGCCCACCGTACCGCCCACCCTGAGGCGCCCTCGCGCCATTTTACCTCAGTTCCATACTTAAGCCAAGCACAGGATAAACCAATCGATCTCATCCGTGTAGCTCAAGAGGGGAGGCAGGGTGGGTAGTGTGTATTCACAAACTATATACTCGAAGAACGAAAGTCATCACTGGTAAGTGAAACCGAACTTTCTCCTTCGTATAGTTTGTGAATCCCCACTATTGGGAGATTAGCAAGCTCACACTCACTTGGTCGGTGGGCAGTCGGATGAGATGATCCCACGATGAGTATGATGGTCCAGTAGATTGATCCGTCAAGGGCGTTGAGTCCGGAGCCCCCTGGTGAGGACGACACGGCCGAGCCTGGCGTCCGCAGTGGCTCTGGTGTCCACCCTGTAATGCTGGACAAATGTGGAAGGTCTGGACCAGGTGGCAGCCTTACATATGTCCTCAAGCGGTGTGCCCTCCAGGAAAGCAGTGGATGTGGCAACCGCCCTGGTGGAATGCGCCCTGACATGCGGTGGAGGTGGCAGCGAGGCTGACTCGTAGGCCAGGTAGATGGTAGATGTGATCCATTTGGAGAACCTTTGGGCAGAGATGGGTTCACCCTTGGACTTTCCTCCATAAGCCACAAAGAGGCGTAGCGACTTCCTGAACTCCCTTGTCCTGCTGGTGTAAAACAATAAAGCTCGTTTCACATCCAGCGTGTGCCAAGTCCTTTCTTGGGCGTTAGTGGGGTTCTGGAAGAAAGTTGGCAAGGAGATAGTCTGTGCCATATGAAACTGGGAGACCACCTTGGGGAGGAAGGTGATATCCGCTTGGAGAACCACGCGGTCATTGAAAAACTGAAGAAACGGTGCATCTGCCCGCAGAGCAACCAGTTCACCAGCTCGTCGAGCAGACGTGATAGCCACCAGGAACGCCGTCTTCCACGTGAGGAGACCAACATCCGCGGTAGCCATGGGCTCGAAAGGAGTCCTGGTGAGCGCGTTGAGAACGGCAGACAGTGACCATTGTGCCGTTGGAGTCTTGACCGGAGGGAAGGCGTTCCGTAGTCCCTTGAGGAAACGCTTCACCGTTTGGTCGCGAAAGGCACCAGAAGCGGGCGAACCAGCCGGAGAGTGAGCCACCACCGCTGCGAGGTGGACTCGGATGGAGATGATGCTAAGGCCAGACTCCGCCAGATGGAGGAGGCAGGTCAAAACGTCCTGCAGTCCCACCTGTGGAGGGAATGTCTGCTGGGATGCCAGAAAAGCACAAAAGCGTCTGTATTTGGAAGCGTAAGACTTCCTTGTGGAAGGGCGCCGTGCTAGTTCCAGGATCCTGGATAGTCTGGGGTTATCCTCCACGCGGTGAGGTGGAGGCTGGGCAGATCCGAATGGTGAAGCTGGCCGTGCTCCATTTGGAGAAGTGTTGGTGATTCCGGCAGTGTGCGATACTGTGACGACATGCGTAACAGTAGCGGAAACCAGGGCTGGCGAGGCCATGCTGGGGCCACAAGAATTGCATTGGTCCTGTGTTGGTACATCCTGGTGAGGACCTTCTGGACCAGAGGAAACGGAGGAAAGGCGTAGAGATAGTCCTGATCCCACCGTTTCATGAAGGCATCGCCTTCGGAGTTCAGTCCGATGCCTGCCCTGGAGCAGTACCTGTGGCATTTCTTGTTGGACTCCGATGCAAAGAGGTCGATGCTCGGCGTCCCCCAGGCCTCACAAAGTGACTGAAAGACCTCGTCGTTCAGTTCCCATTCGTGGGTCGTCGAGGTGAGACGGCTGAGATGGTCGGCCAAAACATTCAGTTTGCCCTGAATGTGCACTCCAATCGGGAAAATGTGTCTTTCCAGGCACCATTCCCAGAGTTGCACAGCAAGGTACAGAAGGGTGGTGGATCGCGTTCCTCCCTGCTTGTTCAGGTATGCCACCGCCGTGGTATTGTCCGAGGCTACTTGAACCGCCTTGCCGGTGAGTAGGGTCTCGAAGGAACGTAGGGCCTTCCAAACGGCCAGAAGTTCCAAGTAGTTGATATGGTGCACCATCTCGTGAGGTGACCAAGCGTTGTTGACCGTGAGAGTCCCGCAGGCAGCCCCCCAGCCGAGGTTGCTTGAGTCGGTCAATACCTGCAATGAGGGTTGCGGGGGGTAAAAGCTCTTCCCTGTGGCCACGTTGAGTGGTGTCGTCCACCACAGCAGCTGGTCCATCAGCTCCGGAGACGGGGTCAACCGTTTGGACTGGCTCTCCCGGAGCGCATCGAATTCGTGAAGGAGCCACGACTGCAGGGACCGGAACTTCAACTTGGCGTGAGGGATTACCGCCGTCGTTGAGGCCATGAGGCCTAGAAGTCTCTGAGCCTTTTTCGCCCGGATGAACGGTTTGGTGCGAAAGTCGCTTACCCCTTGCGCAATGTCCTGCAAGCGTTTCTGGGGGGCGAAGGCTCTGGTAGTAAGCGAGTCGAGTACCGCTCCAATGTACTCGACGCGCTGAGAGGGGATCAACTTCGATTTGGTGAAGTTGATCCTGAGGCCGAGACTCTCCATGAGGTGGACCGTGAATTGTGTGTCCCGAATGGCCGTCGAGCTGGTGGGGGATACAATCAGCCAGTCGTCGATGTACGGGAAGACCCTGATTCCCCGCTGTCGAAGGAAGGCAGCCACTGGAGCCATGCACTTGGTGAAGACCCGTGGTGCCGTGGCCAGACCGAACGGTAGACACCGGTACTGGTACACGGAATCGCCGATGCGGAATCGAAGGAACCTTCGGTGCTCCTCGAGGATGGAGACATGGAAGTAAGCATCCTTGAGGTCTATGACTGTGAACCAGTCCCCTTTGTTGATGATGGGGAGGACGGTCTGCAGGGTCACCATCCGGAACTTCCTGGTGTGGATGCACTTGTTGAGGTGACGTAGGTCCAGAATTGGGCGAAGTCCTCCGTCCTTCTTCTGAACCACGAAGTACCTCGAGTAGAAGTCGTTGTCCCAGTCGGGCGGCGTTACCCGCTCGATGGCTCCCTTGGACAGAAGAGTTGATATTTCTTCCTCCAAATGGGGGGACGAGGTGGTGAAACGATGTCTTCCTACCCGAGGCGCCCGCACGAACTCGATGGCGTAGCCAGAGGACAAGATCTTTAAGACCCACCGGTCATCCGTGATGCCTGACCATACCTGGAGGAAGTTACGGAGGGGAAGGTATGGGATGTGGAGCGAGAGAGACTCGGCCGTCGCAGCTTCAAACTCTGGACTTGGACTTCGCGTCGGAACGCTTGCCCTGCCCATAAGGCTGGTAACGGGACTTGTGCTGGCGCCGTTGCTTGTAGGGGCCAGACCTGGGCTGTTCCGCAGGGCCACCTTGTTGCTGCGGGTTTCCCTGATACCGCCGCGTGAAAGGTTGGAACATCGGCCTGGCAGGCGGAGCCGGCGTGGTAAGTCCCAGGAACTTGGCCGTAGAGTTTGTTTGCCGCATTTCGTTCAGGACCTTATCAGTGTCCTGCCCGAATAGGCCCTGTCCGTCGAACGGGAACTCCTCGATGAGTTTTTTCATAGCATCATCGAGGGAGGTGCCCCTGAGCCAGGCATGACGATGGAGCAAAATAGCGGAAGCCATGTCTTTTGCCGCGTAATCATTGATGTGCCTGGCCGTTCTCATCTGCTGCTCCGACAGAAAGTCCCCTTCGGATGCCAGCGCGTCGAACCGCTTCTGAGCTTCGGCGGGTAGCGTGGCCGACAGGACCTTCACCTGCTCCCAGAGGTGGGACTGATAAAGGCCCATGGCAGCTGAGTAGTTGGCGGCTCGGAGAAAGAGGGAACCGGTGGCGTAGAACTTACGGCCCACCGCGTCCAGCTTCTTCCCTTCCGGAGTCGAAGGTACCGGAAAACTGCTGGTGGCCGTCCTGTGCTGGAAGGCCTTGACCACCAGCGAGTTCGGCAAGGGGTGAGCTTGGAGGAACTCAACGTTCTCGTCCAGGACTCTGTACATGCCGTCGAGCCTGGACGAAACGGAGTGCGATGATACTGGCTTCTTCCATGTCGCCTTCGCTGACGTCAACATGGACGGAAGCATGGTGATGTGGACCGGCCGAATCGCTCGTCTGTCCAGCTTGGTGGTCATTTGGTCCTCGCCCTCCAGTGGTGGCTGGTCCACCTTCAGGTTCAGGGCGGTCCCCAAGCGTGTCAGCATTGCCGTGAGCGAGCGTTGATCCTCACCACGCGGTGGGTCAACCGCGCCAATGGCTTGGTCTGGCGCTGGAGTCATCGGAAGATGAGGGAGGGACCCTGGTGTCCATGTCGGGACCGCGCCAGTACGGCCTGGGCGGGTCGACGGGATGGGATTCCACCGCATCGACGTCTGGACCACACCAAGACGATATGGGTGGGCCAGCGGAGCGGACACTCGACCCTCGTGAGGTCGGTGGAGCCACAGTAGGACCAACATCCCTGGGGCTTGCAGTGGTCAGCACCGGAGCCGCAGAGGCCGCAGGCATGGAGGTCTTGAACTGCTGGGCAAACGACTTTGCCATGGCCTCGAACATCCCCTTGAAGAACTCCATCTGGGATGCATCCACCGCCGATGGTTGGGACAAAACGGTGGCCGACGAAACGGTGGTTGGGAGGATCGGAGACGAAACGGTGGCCGGCATGGTGACTGCCGTTTCATCGATAGTTGGAGTCCTAGGTCTTGGGGAGATGGACGCCTGCCTCGTGGGTGAACAGCCCCTCCCCCGAGGAGGAGACGGGAGGACCTGCAGTGGGCGAGCTGGAGCCCCAGCCCTGCAACCTTTTTTCAGGAGATCCTGAAGAGGACCGTTCCCCCCAAATGGAAGATCCGGGTGACGGACATCTCGCGACCGAGAACGGAGGCGAAGGCCCCGGAGAGATGGGAGGGCGAAGAGTAGGCGGGAGAGATCGCCTCTTCTCCGACCCATGTTTCCTCTTCTTTTCCCCATTTTTGTCCTTCTTCTTCTTCTTCCTGATGGAGAGAGTGGAAGAAGAAGCAGGAGGTGGAGGAGCCTGAGATGCACCAGCAGAGGTAGAAGCGGCCGCGGTGGGAGCCAAAGCGAGCTCCATCAGGTGGGCTTTCAGCCGGTTGCTCCGGTTCTGCACTGCAAGCCGGGTAAAGTTCTTGCAGTGAGGGCAGGACTGGCTCTGGTGAGACTCTCCCAGGCAGAAAAGACAAAGGCTATGCCCGTCGGAAGCAGGGAACTTCTTGAGGCAAGCAGAACACTGCTTGAAGGCTGCAGCCATCAAAGAAAAATTCTTCCAACGGAAGGTTCGAGAAGGTGGGCACCCCGAAGGGCAGGCCAGCCGCCACCCCCTTGAGGGGGGAAACGGTGACCGGAGCGAGTAGGCAACTGAGTCCACCAGAAGAAACAGCACCGGGGTGGCAATCCTGCCCGAAGGACAAGATCGCCGCAAAAAATTGTTTGAAATAGCCAAAGACTTTCCCTCAGAAAGGCAAAAAAAATTGAGAAGCTCTCAACGATCGTCCTGCTGCTACGGCGGAAAGAAGAGAACTGAGGTAAAATGGCGCGAGGGCGCCTCAGGGTGGGCGGTACGGTGGGTGGTCTTACCACCAAAACTTCTGACCAATAGCTTTTCAAGCCTCCGATCGGCGTTCTGCGCAGGCGCATAACCCAATAGTGGGGATTCACAAACTATACGAAGGAGAACTTTATTTACCGGGATAGCATCGGAAATATTACTTTTACAAGATTTAAGTTTTTGTAAAAGACATTTATTTGAACTATGTTTTCACAAATTTTCTTCTGAGCGTTGCAGTTTTGAGAACTTCTCTTTTGAGAATATTTCTTCTGAGCATTGTATTTTTGAGATTTATACCTGCAAGTAAGGACATTTAATTAGTTTTTTATTACTTTTCAAACTTCCTATATGGACTACCACAATAAATATCTTTTGAACTGTTATTAAGCCTACGTGTAATGTGTCTATCTCATATATTTTTCACCTTTTAAGTTGCATTACTGAACTGAATGAACATTTGCACGATATTCTAATTTTCCGAGTTTCATCTGTAATCTCTGTTTCAAACTGTACATACATTATTGAAAATAAGAGCCAATAACTGAACCATAGCATAACGGTTAACCTGGAGCAACAAGCTTTGAATCATTCATGGTCACTCATGCTCTGGTCACCTCCAGTCTAGATTACTGTAATGTGCTCTACATGGGGCTGCCCTTGACGACCATTCGGAGGCCACAGCTGGTTCAGAATGCAGCTGCCCGGTGGTGATGGGGTGTGGACGCTATGCCCGCACCTCCCCACTTCTCCGGGAGCCGCATTGGTTACCAGTTTGCCTCCGGGTACAATTCAAGGTGCTGGTTTTGACCTTTAAAGCCCTATATGGCAGTGGGCCAGGATTCGTGAGAGACCGCATCGCCCCAAGAGTGTCTCCCCGTCCAACCAGAGTGGACCGGAGGTGCTCCCTAGTTGTGCCTTCAGCTAGAGGGGCTCGCCTCTCTTGCACGCGAAGATGGGCCTTCTCTGTGCCCACACCAGCCCTCTGGAACCTCCTGCCAACAGAAATGAGGTTACAGATAGAATTGCTGCCCTTCAGGAAAGGTTTGAAAACCTGGCTGGCAGGGCAGGTGTGGGGCCTTAATGGGAATATGGCCCCAGCCTCTTGGCTCATCTCCAGTTAGTGTCCAGTTAGTGTCCCTCCTTCTGTGTTGCTGTACCCCTCCTATTCCCTTTTATTCTTTTTAAATGGGGTGTGGGAAGGAGGGTGGGTAGGTGACTTGGGGTTTTAAACCTGTTTTCATATGTTTTTAATTGTTTTACGCCGCCCTGAGTCAGGTTTGCCTAAGTGGGCAGCATAAAAATTTAAAAATTAAATTAAAATTAAATTGAATTTCTATTTTGGGGTTTTTTACAGGCTGAATTTACAGAATCAAAGGGTTAAATGTCATGAGAAGAGGTCAGTGGTCTTTGTTCAAACTCACATGTCATTCCATGAGAAGTGGTCATGGAAATAGCAAGCAGAATATACAATTTCCTCATACAACCATAATAATATGTGGATAATCCATGGTAGTCAAGAAAGGGATGTAAGCCCAAATAACCTATAATTTGTTGGACGTGAAGACAAGGGGTTACTGCAAGTCAGCATCTATTGGGCAACAGCCACTCAGTTTCAGTTGCTTTTCTACTTGGTTCACAAACCTCTTGACCTTATCCAAGCCTATTTTAATGCTCAGGCAATATTGATTTCAGCAATATATGGTCAGCTGAAATGACCGAGAAACATTCAAGTACACACTTAATATAAGACATGAATGGCAAACCATTGAACATACTTCTGAACAGGATCAATCTTACTGTCATCTACTCTCTTGACAAGATCACAGCACTGTTAGAACTGAGTATGCCAGGAATCAAAATCTTAAGAGTCATATACATACCCGTCAAGCGCGGCTCCTGGAAATACGGGAACTGCTCCAGCCTGGGTGCGCATGCACATGCAACAACTCATCTGCATATGTGCAGAGCCCCTCTGTGCACACATAGAGCCCATTTGCTATGGGCGCACGTGTGCAGTAACCCCTTTTCCTGCTGTTCAAATATGGGATGGCAGCGGGAAATGGGAGGCACAAGCGGAGAAATACGGGGAATTCCGGCCAATCTGGGATAATTGACAGTTATGCATATGTATCCTGCATGGATAATTTAAAGTGAATCAAACTACCTAAGTGCTATGTCAGAAATTTTCCCATGAGAACTTTGGTCATTTTCAGTCATTTTTGTTTTTTTAAAAAAGACATTCTCTTTGAGATGCGATGCAAATTCTCATATGTGAGGTTCAGGTTTCTTGTGCTTATTTTACTTAAGAGATAGGAGGAGTAATTGTGGATAAATGGTCTTTCATTATAGAATAATCACTGTGGCAATTAGCAACTTCATTTCCCACAGCTTAATTAAATCACCAAGTAAGATGTCACAAGATAACTCCCTCTATAGGGTTTCTTTTCCAGATCAGGAAGTATGACAGTATGGGAAGTTGCAAATGATAGTAACTATGTGCCATCAAGTCAGTTATGACTTATAGTGACCCTTTTTAGGGTTTTCCAAGTAGAGAATACTCAGAAATGGATTAGCATTCTCTTCTCCTGGGGTCATCCTGGGACTGTTCAGCTTGCTCAAGGCCACACAGAATGGCTCTACTATCAGACACCAAAGTAGGAAATCAAACACCTAACCTGTGACTCCACAGCCGGATACCTAAACCACCAAGGTGTGGCCTGTATAGTACAAGTTTCAGGTGGATGTACATGGTTACCAAGCTTGGTGGTTTAGATATCTGGCTGCAGAGTGATGATAACAGAGCAAAATATAATAAATGGGGTACCCGTGGCGACATTATGACAAAATAAAAATATAACCTAAGAGGATTGTAAAGGAAGATTGAAGCACTGAAGTGGGCAACTCTTTGATGTGAAACTAAAACTTTTGGAAAGCCAAAAATTCCAAACTATCTGCCCCATATTGATACACTTATTTATTTATGGGTGGTGTTCTTCCTACCACTATCATCACAATATGTGTTAGAGGGCACCATAGAATCAAAATGGTGGCCAGGCTGCTATTCTTGACTTGATTCTAGCCAATAGAGATGACTTGGTAGAAGAAGTAACAGCAAGAGGAACTCGGGGGGGGGGGGGGGGGAGTGACCATATTCTACCTGAGCTCTTGATTTCAAAGTAAACAAAAGCAGAGTGTAGCTGCACATATACACTGGTCTTTAGGGAAACCAATGTTATTGAACTCAGAACCATGCTAGATAAAGTTCTGTGGCAGGAGATCCTATTAGCAAAAGGAGTCCAGTATTGAGGGGGAGGTATTTCTATAAAAGGAAATTTTAAAGGCACAACTCCAAACAATTCCAGCAAGAAATAAAGGTGGAACACAAAAAAAAGAGGCCAATGTGGTTTAATTTAATTTAATTTAATTTAATTTAATTTTCGGATTTATATGCCGCACACTCAGGTAAAAACCCGACTCAGGGCGGTTCACACAAAATATACAATCACAGTAAAAGCTAAACACGGGAGCTAAAAACATAAAAAAATAAAAACAGATTAAAACCATCCCCATTAAAACCCACCCACCCCATTCATAAAAAGAGAAAAGAGGGGGACCTTGCTTATTAAGCAAGCCAATAGGCGGGGGCTACATTTCCATCAGGGCCCCACACCTGCCCTGCCAGCCAGGTTTTCAGACCTTTCCTAAAGGGCAGCAGTTCTGTCTGTAACCGTAGCTCTGTTGACAGGAGGTTCCAAAGGGCTGGTGCGGACACGGAAAAGGGCCTCCTTCTTGTGCTAGAGAGACGAGCCCCTCTAGCTGATGGTACAATTAGAGAGCCCCTCCGGTCTGCTCTGGTTGGACAGACAGACATTCTTGGGGCGATGGGGTCTCTAAGGTTCCACAAAAAGCTCAGAGTAGAGCTAAAAACTAAAAAGGACAAATATAGGAAATGGAAGGAAGGCCCAGCTATAAAGGAAGAATACAGTCAAGTAGCAAAGAATTGCATGGATGGTGTTAAGAAGGCAAACACTGAGAATGAGCTGAGGATGCTGACTGCAACACCAACAAAAGAATTCTTCAGGCATGTGTGAAGCAAAAGACGGAGAAAAGAATTGGTGGCTCAACTACTCAGTGGGGATGAAAAAAATGATACCAGATGACAAAGACAGTGCAGAAGTGCTCAGTTCCTACTTCAGTTGAATCCTTTCCCAATAGGTACCCTCCAGGTAATTGTGAAGTACAAAGAAGAGGAAGCAAGATTGCAGCTTGAGGATGATAAACAAATTGTCAAGGAATATTTTATTAATTTGAATGAGTTTAAGTCCCCTAGGCTGGATTAACTGCATCCAAGGATATTGAAGGAATTAACTGAAGAGAACTCACAACACTGTCTATCGTTTTATATAAATTATGGAGGATGTGTGAGGTACTAGGTGACTGGAGCAGGTCTAGCATTGTCCCTATCTTCAAAAGGGGCAAAAAGGAGGAACCAGGGAACTACAGACCAATCAGCCTAACATCAATCCCAGGGGAAATTCTGCAACAGATTATAAAGTAGTCACTCTGCAAGCTAGTTGAAAACAATGTGGTAAGAAGAAATCCTACCAGACTATTCTTGTCTCATTTTTCAGTCTGACAACTTCCTTGATAGATGGTGGGAATGCTGTAGATGTAATATAGCTTGACTTCAGCAAAGTCTTTGACAAAGTGTCCCAAGATATTCTGAATAACAAGCTAACTAGGTGTGGCCTGTATAGTACAAGATTCAGATGGATGTACATGGTTACAGAATCGTACTCAGAGATTATTTATCAATGGCTCCATCTCAAACTGGGAGGGAGTAACAAGTGGGTTATTACAAGGCTCAGTTCTGAGGCCAGTGCTCTTCAACCTTTTCATTAATGATGTGGAGGAGGGAGTGCATGGAATATCTATCAAATTTGCAGATGATACAAAATAGCTAACAGTGGAATAGCTAATACCTTGCAACAGAATTTTAAAAAGTTTTTGATAGGACTGAGCAGCAGGCTGAAAACAAGAGAATGAAATTGAACAGGGATGAGTGCAAAAGAGCCCTGGTGGCACAGAGGTTAAACTGCTGTACTGCAGCGAGAATGTTGTGAGTTTGATCCTGACCAGGAATCAAGGCTGACTTAGCCTTCCATCTTTTTGCAGTCAGTAAAATGAGTACCCAGCATGTTGGGACAAAATGCTAATTAACTTGTGAACCACCCAGAGAGTGCACTAAGCACTATGGAGCATTATAAAAGTCTAATTGCTATTGCTATTTAATTACTTTATTGACTGTTTTGATTTAATTTATATTCTGCCTAATTGCACAACTCTGGCCAGCTCACAACATTAAATAACACACCCGGGAGGGGGTACCAAATGCACAGTTACAAGATGAGAAACTCTTGGCTCTGTAATACTGCAAGTGAGTACTACAAGTGAGAAGAATCTTGGAATTATTGTAGATCGCATGCTGAATATGAGTCAACATTGCAATTTGGCTGCAAAAAAAAGGGCCAAAACCATTTTAGACATCATTAACGTAAATAAATTCTCCAAAACCCATGTGGTACTAGTCACCCTCTATTTGGCAATAGTTAGACAATGGACACTGAACTTTAAGAAGCATGCAAACAAACTGAGACAAATTCGGAAGAGGACAGTAAGGATGATCATGGGACTGAAAACCAAACCCTGTTAAACAAGACGGAAAGAACAGGTTGTGTTTGAGATTGAGGGATCATGATAACACTTTTCATATACTTGAAAGATAGTTGTAAAGAGGAGGGGGAGATTCTGTTTTTGATCATCCTAGCATGCAGGATATGTAACACCAACAGGAAACTAGATATAGACTGAATATCAGGGGAAATTGCTTAACTGTTAGAGCAGTACATGAGTGTTCCAATGATGGAGGCATTCAAGTTAAAATTGGACGACCATCCAATTTGAGGACGTTGGACTCAATGGCTTCATAGGCCCTTTGCAGCTCCATTATTCTATGAGTCTATGATAGGACAATGGAATCAATTACCTCAGGAAGAGGTGAGTGCTCCAATGCTGGAGTTATTCAAGAGAAAATTGGACAACCATCTGTTAGGTCTGCTTTGATTTGGATTCCTCCATTGACCAGGGTTTGGACCTGATGGCCTCATAGGTCCATTCCAATGCAATCATTCTATGATTCTTTGGTCGTCACCATTTGAAGTGACACTGCAAAAACAAAAACAAAATCCTTTTGAAAGGAAAGAACAAAGCTGTGCTACAGCCACTTCTAATGGTATGACCCACATCTAAGAATTTGGGAGGAGGATTTGGTGAATTTGGTCCCCCCCTCTATCCACTGATAGTGTGGAAAGTTTTGGAAATTCATTTGCACACAGCTATAAAATCTATATAATGTAGATAAGCAGTTTCCACTATATATCAGTCTACAGGAAAATAGAGCAGAATAAAGATAGACGAATAAGTATGTTTCAAACAGTGTGACAGTAATGTAACAGATTATTACACAGGGACAAATTTAATTATGTTGAATTTCCAACAGCCCATGAATGCAATTGTCTAGAAGGGTTATGTATTTAATGTTCTTTGTTAGTAGAGTACAATGGTGCACCCTCCTGGCACTGAAACTGCTAAAAAGGCAAAGTCAATTGGTTAAATAGTAGCTTTAGGTCAGGTGAAATCGGATGTGGCACTTGAAATAATAGCAATAACAAACAAATACAAGAAAGTAGAAATGAGAGGGGATTCCATCTTCCCACTGTATTACAATAAGAGCAATTCTCAAGGGCACATTCTTATCAACTGCTACTACAGCTCTAGATAAGATCAAGGCAGAGTCTTTTCACATTCATAAATATGAATACTCACATGCACAGAGAGATACTTTAACTTTTCTTGGCTGATTTTACTTTCACAAGCTTTTTTTTAACAATACAAACTTAAGCACCAATTTGTGTTAATTTAACAGGGAATCTCATTTCACAGTAGCATTCTAACGAACAGTGTTGTGTGTGTGTGTGTGTTAACGAACAGTGGTGTGTGTGTGTGTGTGTGTGTGTGTGTGTGTGTGTGTGTGTGTGTAAAACAAAAATCAGTCAAAAATGTAAAATTCTACAAGCTTCAACATGTTTAATGTTTGAGATCTCAATTTCCTTAAATAATAATTCTTGTGGCTTTTAAGTATTAGGAACAAAGATTAGAAACTTTTTCTCCCCCCCCCTCCCCTCCTTCTACCAAATTAATCATTGGAAAATGTTTAAAGCAGGGATTCTCAACCTGTGGCCCACAGGCTGGATGCAGCCCACAGCACCATTTCATGTGGGCCCTCACCAGGAAGTGCCATGTGGTGGAGGAGACAAAATGGCTATCTGACCAGTGATGCATTCCAAAAATATTTACTACCACCTCTGTGGGTGGGGCCAACACAATGGGGGTATGGAGGTGGGCGTGGCCGGCCAGGTGGACGGGCCCTGCAGGAATTTCCGCTACCTGTTCTCCTGAACAGGACAGGACCTGCTTCAGTGCATCACTGTATCCGGCCCCCAAAGCTGTCTGAGGGAGCATGACCCAGCTCCTGGCTTTAAAAGTTTGAGAACTCCTGGTTTAAAGAGTGCTTAGGAAAAGTGATATTGTAATATAATGAAATATACTGCTCCCCTTGCCACTGATTATTAAAAAGATTATGTATGTTGTCTGTTAATTTGAAGAGTTATATAAATCATTATCTGTACAATTTGAATAAAGTTTATAGGAAATGTAAGTGCCAAATGTTAGAACTTCTTCCAAACCATAATGTGCCAAACCACTAGGCCTGAAGCCAGCCACCTTGGGCCTCTCTGCCAAGACAAAGGCAGGATAAAAATGAAATTGAAGGCCTTATGCCTTTCTGCATCACAAATTAATTTCTTACGTTTGCGCAACTATTCAATTATTTACTTGGGAAGGATACAGTAGTACTCTGAATCCATTGTAAAGCATTTTCAGCAGTTGATAGAAGTAGAATGGTCATTTCATTTCAAATGGTCCAGACAGTAAATTATTTTACATATCAGACAAGAATTATGAATTTGCTAAAGGCTATTTTCCCATATAATTGACATGAAGTTTAAAGAAAGTCCGTTGCCTGGGGAAACAAAACTGACAAATGCAGTAAGGTCTTTTCTTTTGCCTTTCTATGAAATTGGCTCATAACTTTAAGAACTTGCTGGCTTTGTGATAGACTATAAACCCAAAAGTATTAGATATGGCAAAAAGGTTAGTCTCCAGTTTCTCCCTGATTTTTTTTTTAAAAAAATAAAGTAAACTACTCCACAAAATCTCTACCAGATAAGCAACACAAACAATTCTATGATCAATTATCTTTGTGGCAGTGCAGATAGTTGCACTGTTTTAACATAACCCTACAGCCATGTTAATTCTTACATCCTCCTGGAATATGACAACAATTCATCAGGTGTTCTGGAGATGTCTATCTTTCAGAACTAACCTAAACTACTTTATATATACTTTGTGTTGATTTCACCTCTAAAAAAATATATGTCTTTTACACAACACATCTAGGGGAGTCATACTGGACAAAGTATCTGTAAGTAAGGAGAATTTCCCTCCATTATTACTCTATGATACAGGTTCAATGATATATAGTAGTTCTGATGCTACATGACCACATAAAATGCAAATCAAAAACAAAGGAAGAAAAAATGTTAATTACGTTAAATCATGGCCATGCTCACTCATCACAATCCCAGACTGAATAATCAAATCTCAGGTTATGCTGCCACCTTCTCCTCCATTTCTCTTCTCACTTAGGTTTTTCCCATAGTTTTGGTATTTAAAGTGTGTTCTACATATCCCTCTGTTTAAATTTGTATTTTTATATTACTCCCTGCAAATTCCTGCATAATAAGAATATGTTTAGAAAAGATGCATTATATTTGGACTTGAATATGCATACATTATTGTATAAATCTTTTCCCACAACAATAAAGCTCTTAACCTACCGTATAATAGCAACCCCTTACATTCAGCTCTGCTAGACAGTGTACTGAAATTCATATCTTTAACAGGCAGGGACATTTGCACTTTGCTACCAGATGACTAAGTAACTCACTCATGACTCTGCCACTTATGAGTAATGGCATGGTTTTCTCATTATTTGACTCTTAAGTATTTTCTTTCTGTCTCTCTCTCACACTGTATATATTAATATATAATTTCCATGTTGGCTATCAAGATGCATGCAAACAATATCCGTTGCTGCTTGAGAAAAAAAGGACATTTTCAGCTGAGATTGAGGAATTAACTTCCCAATCAAGGTGCTGACCTGTTGATTTTCAGGAATCAAGCTACATAATTTCCAAGCTACCTTTTATCTTTATTTTTCATGCATGATACAAACTAAAAAAAAGTTCATTTCCACTAACTGTTTTTTAAGGTATTCTCATCAAGCAGTATCACTCTCCTTGTGGTTTTTTTATTTATTTATCTCATTGTGAGATGAGAAAAGATGCCATTTTATTTATTTGCTAGAAATTATTTCTCCATAGCATTGACATATTCTGCTAGCACTAGTTAAAGAACATTTTTGTATAAAAGCTAAATTCATGCACACATATCCAGATGTTCTGGAATGCCCATCTCAAATTTAAATAACTATTACAATATCCAGAACAAAATAGCTGTTTAGAGAACTCATTGTTGTATAAATGAAGAAAAATGTTGGAGTACAGTTATTGAATTCTTTTTTACAACCAACACAAAACCTCTGCAAGTAGAATAGATGTGCAGAATAGATATGGGAGATCATAATTCTTCTTTTGTCTGTATGCTCTATTTCTCAATTATCCTGCACCTTTGTCAATGCCCCAAAGTACTTGAGCTGGACCAGGAAATAAACCTCTAGCCTTGGGTATAATGAGGCAAGGAGAAAGCTTTTAGGTTTCAGCCTTCCTCCACTTTCGTAATGGTTTTTTTTTTACTCAATACTCTTAATGAAGGTTGCAGAATAGCAATACCTGTGTAAAGTTTTTAAACAACAAAAATGCTTTATATTTAGGCATAATTTTAATTTTTTTAATGTAGTCTCAGAAAATAACTTGACTACTGTGAAGAATTTAAAACAGTAACAGCACTTGGCAAATCTGAAGAATGGCCAACTGTTTCTCCTCAGAATGGGCTAACAGCCAGTGGAGCCACAATATCATGATTCCAACAAGAATGAAGAGTGGGAAAACATTAATTAATTAGTAATTAGTACTGCAGCCATGGTATCTTTGGCTGGAGCTGTTTATTCAAACTAATTTATTCAAACAAATTTTCTTTCTGTTGTAATGAAGTTACATAGCCTGAAAATAAAAGCAGCCTGGGGACCTCTTTCCAAAAGTGACAATCTGAAGTAATCTGTAAAAGAAAAACAAGTAAGTATTGAAACTAGAAGAAGATGATGATGGAGGAGGAGGAGGAGGAGATAACATTACAGTGTTAGAATATGGATAAGATAAAATAGGCAAATCAAATGGAGACAAAACATAGAAATAATCTAATAAGAAAAAGGGGTGAAGAGAAAGCCAAAGGCATAAGAACATGTACTGTACTTTTCTATGAAGGTCACTTGCATTGATACAGAAGAAAAGCTAGCAATTTCTGGAATATTTTGTACTACAATTTCTGTTGCTTGAGTTTTTCATTTGTCAATATATGTTAAAAGTCCATATCTCTTGTTCTGGTATTTGACATCAGCTCAATAGACTTGTGGCCAGTTCTTCCTTTTATTCCCTATTGAAGTCTGTTCTTATACACCTAATATCTCTTGTTCCTAACCTTTTTATTACTGCATATACAAGAGAACTGTTTTCTACTTGTCACATTACCATACCCCTTTCCTAATCTACATTCAATGTTCTATCTATTCATGTAAGGCAAAGCTATGGACCCACAACTTTAGGAGTTAAAGAGCTTCTCTATCTTAGTTTGAAATCTTCCTTACTTTTTAAAGGAACTTGAGGGTGGGTAGGAGATAGGTATCCTTTGCAATCAACCTCTTTATTTTATTTTATTTTATTTTGGGGGGGGTGCATATGTTGAAAGGGTTGAAAGCCTAGAGTATTGCTTCAGTACAACCATAAGGGCAATATAATGGATTAAACCTCCCACTGGTTTATTATTATTATTTTTAAAACCAGGGCTTTAAAAATCTCAAAAACATCTGCTCTTTTAAATCCTGCAGAACCCTTGTGCAGACTGGTTACCACTGAGCTGGAGAAAGGCGGAGGCCCATAATATTTTTAGCTAGATGTTGAAGCTGGGAAGTCCTAGGATTGAGTCTGCAAACTCAAATATGTGATTCAAATTGTTTTGTTAACATGTGAGGAATTGTTACAATTATATCTGAGTCTGAATGATCTCAGTAGACAGAGAGAGACATTGGGAGTGCATTATTTCTGGTTACAGTACTTGGGTTCTCTGCATTCTATAATAGAGAAGATGTAGATTGCAAATGTTTAGCTCAGTGTAAGAGAAACAACAGAGAATCTGATCAGAATATGATCAGCTGGTGGACCCCTTGATACAACAATGCTCAGTTTAGGTTTATTCATTGGCATTTATGTGCTAGCACAATATTCCTAATTTTTAATGTTCATTTCAGCTCTAATCTTGTATTGACTAAGGGTCAGAAAAAGAATCTCAGTGATATGTAAGCATGCAGAGAAAATTGTGCAACTACAATTCAAATGGAACCATCTAAAGCTATATGCCAAGCCACAAATCAAACACCAAATGTATATTGAAAGCATGGTCCCGATTTGAAATCATAGTTGTTGTTGTTTTGGAATTGGGGCTCTAATGGCCTGAACTGAACCTTACATAGCTTTGTAGTCCACCTGTCCATTCTACTGCTACCTCCAAATCTGCTGAACAACAGGCCTGAGAGGAAAGAAAGTTTACAATAGAAATGGCTTCCTATTCAGATTTGAAAACATAGTATTCTCGATTCATACAAAAATATAATGCTGAAATAAGTAATCATGAAAGTGCTAGCTACACCAAAAAAGGTAATGATAATATTACTATAGTGAAAGAACTGTATTTCAGCAGACAGGTGAGCTGCACCTTTTCATTTTAAACTAATACAAGCTGCCATCTTGCATTTCTCAAATCAAAGATAAACTTTATGGAATTTCAGACTTGCTAGATGACCCAAGACCCAAGACACCACAGTATTTGTTCCCTTGTAGAACTGCTGCTTCGCTCTTAACTGATGTAGTCAAATATAAATGAAATGATTTTATCAATATATTAGCAAATGTGCTACTTATCAGTCAGATTTATAAGATATAGTTTATTGCATTACCTTGTAGTTTCAAAAGAAAACATGTCTTTCTGCTATTCTCCAGGTTATTAGTCTGAGGAGATCATTTCTAACAACATTTTCTTTTGGGAGATGAAATTAAATAATTCCTGAATTCAGATTTTGCATTCTTATGCCACCTCATTCAGAGATGTAGGGGTGAACTAATGGACATTACTGCTTCTGATAATAAACAACAATTCTATGCTGTGCATATCTCAGGAGGAATCCATTGGTGTTCTGCTTGCAGAAAATATTTGAACCAGCAGATTTGTCTGCTAGCAAAAAGATCCCCAATTCCTAGAATGGAGCTTTGAAGGCACAAAGCAGAGTCATTTTATGTTAGCAGAGTCATTTTATGAATCAAAAACCACTCTCTGAGCAGAACATCATCAGTGGCTTCTTCCCCTTGCTTTTAACAGGGATTCTCAACCCACAGCCCGTTGGCTGGATGTGGCCCAGTGCAACATTTCATGTCGGGGCCCCACCACCAAAAACCACACCAGGAAGTGCCATGTGATGGAGAAAGGGCAAAATGGCCTTCTGGCCACCAAAGCTGTCTGAAGGAGCATAACCCAGCCCCTGGCTTTAAAAGGTTGAGAACTCCTGGCTTTTAAGATAACAGAAAATATTTTCAAAGCAGCTCATTTAAAAAGTTCCAAAGAGATGTCTCTACAAATATTCATACCTCAGCTGGGATAAAGAAGTGCGCGGGGGGGGGGGAGGGTCGAAGTATTTCATTGCTGAGAGAAATAGATTTCATGGTGTTGCCAGGTTCCCTTATACTTTTTAATTTAGTTTTAATTTAGCAAAATAGGCTAATAGCAAAACAGTGTCACTGTAGTAACATCCAAGATGTCTCATAATGCTTTTAATTTAAAAGCATACAATTAAACAGAAAATAAGATATGATTTATTAAAAGTTCCTAATGTAAATACTTGTCACCTTGGTTCAGAATGAATAATATAGGATGATGGATGAGATGATAGATTCATAGTTAAGTCAAGCAACTAATCCAAGCAATAGCTTCAGTGACTATTTTGTGAGTGCCTGTGCAGGGAAGTACAATTAATAACAAACAACAATTTGTACTTCCATACCACCAGTCATCTTGAAGTATCATCTAGCATGCACAGAAGCAAAGGAAAATATTAAATGACCACATGAATTTTAGGGAATAAATCTATAAGTCAATCATAGAAAAAGAAATGATCTAATACACCGCCATATTACTCAAAGTGGGAACAAAAAAAAAATCCCAACATTTCTACATACTTTTACTCAGTATTTAGCCCGTATATGAGTGTGGGGGGGACTTAGTTCAATTGCCAGATATTGTAGATATGATTATAGTCTTAAGATTGCAGTTCCCAGTTTGGAGTAAGTAATATTCAATTCACTTCAGAACAAACATGCATTGGATCAGATTGCACATCCTTCCATGATAATTAGACACACAGTTTTGATAGAAAAAGGAAAAACAAAACCTGCTATAATATTCAAAATAAAGTTTCTAACAGAAAGAAGCAGCATTTTTAGTGTCATGCTAAAAATCTTGAACATAACAGCTATGCACATGGCCTAAAAAACTGGCATGAAAATTTAATAGTTAAAAATAAATTGGCAGCAAATTGGAAAATAAACTCATTGTCATTAATGTTTAACTGAAAGTGCTTAACATGGTAAATTACTGGTATTAATGTGTTCATTTAAATGTTAATTTCATATTACTTTGTAGAGGGCACACATCCGTCCACATTCCCAATCCCCAAAATGAATCATAGAATTAAAGAATAATGGAGTTAGAAGAACCCTGAGAAGTTTAATGTAGGTATATCCAAATCAAAGCAGATCTGTCTGACAGATGGTTGCCCAATTTTCTCTTAAATGCCTCCACCACTGGAGTGTTCAACCCCTCCTGAAGTAATTGTCTCCATTGCCATACTCCTGAAACACAATTTTTCCTCATATTCAGCAAATATCTGACTTTCTGTAGTTTGAGGTACAGCTATTGAGCTATTATGTGCCCAGCACTGTGGGATGGATGAGAACAGATCTTTCCCCTCCTCTTAATGACTAGCTTTCAAGTATTTAAAAAGTGCTATCACATCAGTCTCCTTTTTCTCATGGTTAAACATGCCCAGTTCTTTCCTTATAGGGTTTGGTTACCAATCTCATGATCATCCTTGTGCTGCCTTCGGAGCTTGTTCCAGTTTGTTGGCATCCTTCTTAAAGTGTGGTGTCCAGAATGGGACACAGTGCTCTTCATGTGGTTTAACTAGTGCCAAATAGTGGGGGACTAGTACCTCACAGATTTTTGAGACTATGCTTCTGTTAATGCAGCTTAAAATAGCATTTGGCTTTTTGCAGCCAAATTGCAATGTTGACTCATATATGATCTACAACAATTTCAAGATCCTTCTCTCTCATAGTATTACTGAGCCAAGTATCCCCCACCTTGTAACTGTGCATTTGGTTCCTTCCCCCCAATATCCCCCCTACTCTAGAATGTTCCCTGGGATTGATATCAGAATGACTAGTCTGTAGTTTCCTAGTTCCTCCTTTTTGCCCTTTTTTGAAGATAGGTACCAATGTTAGCCTTCCTCCAGTCATCTGGCACTTCAACATTCCTCCATGATTTCAAGAAAATGATAGACAGTGATTCTGATATCTCGCCAGCCAGTTCCTTCAATACTCTTCTCAATCTTATTTTCTCAAGCCAGCTTCAGCTTCATTTCAAGTCTCCTAATTATCCGTGCTGCCTTCCTCTGAACTCAGCTGCAGGGAGTTTGGGGATGGCGGCTTCAAAACTGCTGCCCCACCAACGCCAAGGCCACCGGACATTCGCTCCCTCCCTCCTCCCGCTGTGTTCCGGACTCTTGCTGTGTCTCAGTGCCTGCACCTGTGGACGCTACCCCCTCCCCCTGGCCCTGCCTGGCCAGAGGATACAGAGGGACACCCGCAGTTACGGAGGACTCCTGCCACATTCCAGACTCTCACCGCGTCTCCCCGTCGCCCTCACCATCAGTATGGGGATGGAAGCGGTCATTAGCCAGGACTTAAAAGACCGTAGAGGTGGCTGGACTTTTGCCGCTGCCTCCTGTCTTTCCTGCAGGGCAGAGAGGCTATGATGTTGTTTTATTTATCAAGATGTTATTGGACTTTACTGTATTTTTATTTGCCATTGTGTTTTGTATTTTGCTGCTGTATTTTTTGTATTATTGTATTGATCTGCTGTAAGCCACCCTGAGTCGGCGTAGGCTGAGTAGGGCGGGATATAAATAATAATAAAAAAACCTGTTCCAGGTTTTATGAATTCTTCTTAAAGTGTGGTGTCCAGAACTGGACACAGTACTCAAGATGAGGCCTTAACAGTGTCAAATAGAGGGAAACTAGTACCTGACCAGATTTGGAGAATACACATCTGCTAATGCAGCCTAAAATAGCATATGCCTCTTTCGCAACAACATTGCACCATGGGCTCATGTTCAAGTTTTTATCTATAACAGTTTCAAGATCCTTCTCATCTGGGGAATTACTGAGCAAAGTATGCCCTCCCCCATCTTGTTACTGTTTGGTTTCCCTCCCCCTAGATATGGAACTTTGAGCTTCTCCCTGTTAAATTTCATGTAGCCTATCAAGAGCTTTTTTTAACAACCCCCCCCCCCCAATGTATTCCAGGATATTAGCTATTCCATCCAATTTTGTGTCATTGTTGTGTATTCAGGCAGAATTGCAAGTTGCTCAAGCAACGCCTTGCAAAGACAAAATGGTGATTTCCCACCATCAGAATTAGGAGCTAGATTTAGCATGCAATCTCCCCTTTCAGGGTGTGCTCATTATGATAATTAGAGTTCTGTGATAGGTTACAACTTTGGATTCTGTTCCTGATTGGTTAATACTCATATATCATGTTATGATTGGTTAGTTCTGATTGTCCGGCGGGTTACTACATTGTAGCAAGGAGTCACCACCGGGGAGACACTATATAAGCCCCACGGGTAAACAAAGGTAGGGCCAGGTTGGATCTATGCTTCCCATTACCACTACAGGTTAAGCCACGGAGGGCTAACCTGGGGTCTTCTCTATACGCGCACCCACAGGGTGTAGCTTAGTGCATTGCCTTCTATGGTGGAATTCAGAGAGACCGATTACATGGGACTTGAGTAGCCATCTGATGTCCGGATAGCCTTGTAAGAGTAACCAGAAGGACTTTACAATAAACCCTTGTTGTTGTTCTGTTCATCGTTGCCTGGACTATTTTTTCCAAGGGTTGGACATGACAATCATCTGAAATGTTGGTAAACATTCCCAAGTTCCCTCATCCAAGTCATTAGTAAAAATATTGAAGAGCACTGGTACCAGGACTGAATCTTGTAGTACTCCACTTGATCTCTCCCCAGCTTGAGAAGGAGCCTCTGGCAATCACTCTCTGAGTATGGTGCAATTGTGCATCTAAATTTGACAACTGTTCCATCCCTCATTGGGCAATAAAGTTCCCAAACTCTCGCTCTGTAGCTAGATACCTCACTGAGCTATCCAGGCAGTCCAAAACACCACCTCCACACTATTATATTGCCAGAGAGTACTCTAATTTGAAGTTAATATTCACTTCTGAGCATGAGCCTTTTAGCATCTCATATTACAAGCTTCAAAAAGGACTACAAAGTTCTTAAGCTACAAACACAAGTTAGTTTTCCTCAGGTATGCTGAAATACAGTTGTTGCTAACAATACCATCATGGTGTTGCAGTGGATCCCCCAACTACCTGAAGTATACTTGGAAAAGACACACCAAACAAGGAAAAATTGAGGATCAAAGTATTACAGAGTTGGGACCATTAATCACAAAGTATTACAGAGTTGGGACCATTTATCACCAAAGTGGTCACTTCCACTACAAACCACAATGCTGAAAAATGTAGCTCTGAACAATCCAGAGGACATTGTGGGAATGCAACCAAACTACTGCATCTCCTAGTTAATCACATTTTCTTAGTTTACCCTATAAAGTAGCAGTCTGCAACTAAGCGTTGTTGAAGTGTTTTTTTTAATTAAAAAAATAGGATCCTATTCTGAGGTCTCCTTTTCTTTCTGATGTGTTGTTGTTGTTGTTGTTCAGTCGCACAGTCGACTCCGACCCTTTGCGACCCCATGGACCATTTTCCTCCAGGCGCCTCTGTCCTCCACCATCCCCCTCAGCCCTCCCAGCTCTGTGCCCATTGTGTCTACAATACCATCTAGCCATCTCATCCTTGGCCTCCCCCTTCTTCTTTTGCCCTCCACCTTTCCCAACATCAATGCCTTCTCAAGTGAATCCTCCCTTCTCATTTGATGTCCAAAGTATTTTAGCTTCATCTTTACTATTTGACCTTCCAATGAGCAGTCAGGGTTAATTTCTTCTAAGATTGACCTATTTGTTCTCCTCGCTGTCTAGGGGACTCTCAAAACCCTCCTCCAACACCACATTTCAAAGGCATCTATTCTTCTGCGTTCAGCCTTCCTAATTGTCCAGCTCTCACATCCATACATTACTACTGGGAATACCATTGCTTTGACTATTCTAATTTTTGTTTGCAATGTGATGTCTCTGCTTTTCACTATGTTCCCCAGGTTTCTCATCGCTTGTCTCCCAAGAATCAGTCACCTTTTTATTTCATGGCTACAATCCCTATCTGCAGTGATCTTTGATCCTAAGAAAGTAAAATCTGTCACTGCTTCTACTTCTTCCCCGTCTATTTTCCAGGAACTGATAGGGCCTGTTGCCATTATCTTGGTTTTCTTGATATTGAGTCTCAAGCCAGCTTTTGCACTCTCCTCCTTCAGCCCAATCAAGAGATTCTTTAGGTCTTCCTCACTTTCTGCCATTAGGGTGGTATCGTCTGCATATCTCAGATTATTGATGTTTCTCCCAGCGATTTTAATCCCATATTGTGATTCCTCCATCCCTGCACTGCGCATTATGTGCTCTGTGTATAGGTTGAATAAGCATGGTGACAAAATGCAGCCTTGTCTTACTCCTTTTCCTATTCCAAACCACTCTGTTATTCCAATTCTGATGTGTAGCTCAATGTATCTGCTGTCCTTGCTAACAGGACTCAACATGGGGCTCCCATTTTTGGCAGAACACCAACATATTTGTTTGCTTTATTTGAGCAGCATGCAGTTCTGTCCATAAACAGACTGATTGTGAGTGCAGTCCTGCACTATTCAAAAGGATGCCCCACTGTGTTCAATGTAGCCTGAAGCACGTGCAGGACTGCAGTATTTTCCCACCTGTTTCACCATGTTTGCTTATAACCTCTTGACAAAATAATCAGACAACTGCTTCAGCAGCCATAAAATACACTGCAGTTCTTCATTAAGGACTGGTGTAGAGTCTGTGAGAATGTTTTACATAGCCTGCTCACAACTCACGCTAGAGCTCTCTAGTCTTGCATGGAGTCTTAGAGCTTAAAGGATGTAGGCCAAACGCAACAGCAGGTGGGAACAAAAGCAACAGTAAATATTTTAGACACATGCTTTGTTATTCCTATCTCCCACATGGTACTGGTGTCTGGCTAAATATCAACATATTTCTTCTTTTTCTGAAACAAATATAATCTCTATAACTGAAATATTTTCCCAATCATTAATTGTTAGTTTGCATGTACATTATTGTAGTAACATTTTCCTGATGTGTTACATAAATAAAGAGGTAGCAGGAAAACAGATGGAGAATACTATAATGAATTGAAATGTTCTATTTAAAAACTGTTTGTCAGCTGTAGTTAAGTTGACACTGTCATCATGGCAACAAATCACAACAGTTCACGCATTGTGCCACATGTTTAGGTCAGCTACAAAGGCAGCAGGGGTTAGCTGGAACTTAAGATTTGGAAACTCAGTAAATGGAATGGCTTAGAGAATTAAAGAGTAGAGAAAGATGGCTTGGATCCAATAGAAATGCATTGCTAATGGAAGGAATATCCATTTATTCAACCATTAATTCTGGTCTCGAGCTACAGATCCCCATGAACTGCCCCATCCCATTCAAAGCAGCCCACAGAGCCTGAAGATTTGATTTCTGGATGTCTCCAGAGGCTTAAGCAGGAAGGAAAAATTTGGAGGACTCTTACAGAATGGCAAATTTAGTACCCAATTATGAAGAAAATCATAATATCTAATAGAAATTTTGAAGTACCATGACTATACAGAAGCAGGATTAGCCTGTACTTCAGTCAACTACTGCCATTGCTTTACTTGCTTACTCTTTATTTTATTTTATAGATTTTATAGATATTTTACATAGGTGTAAAAACATATAGATGCTTTTGATAAATATGTGAGCAAAGGATTTGTTTTTCTTATGCAAAAGAAGAAGAGGTCATAGTTTATCGTGCATAAATATTAGATATAGGTTGAATCAACAAATGCCTTGATTTATTAAAGCTTTAAACAAGTTTCATGCATTAACGATCCTCATAAAGAAAATGACATGTTCTTTCCTTAAAAACAGCTACACGTTTCAGGACAAGTGACATGATCCAAATGATTTAGGCTGACTTTGATCCCCATTCTAATGCAGTGCAGGAATAGCTGAATGACTCACCGTCTACACTGCTGCCTTAAACAAAGAAAGGAAGCATTTTAAAACAGTGTTTCTTTCTGAGGAGAAATGAACACAGAAGAAATTCCTTCTTTGGGTGGAGACCTTCAGTACTGCTATATCTTTGAACATAAAGATTGCATGTAGACTGATATGTGAAATCTCAGAAGTTATGCAAAGCAATCTGAGATACATCTTGTTGCACAAAATCCTAAACTGCTCTAAAGTTGAGCCTATCCCGTTAACTGAATAGAGTGTCTTTAAAGCAGATGCTATAAAAACAAGACATAAGTAATTAATCAACAACAAGCAACTTTAGGAATTAAGTCAGTGAGTCAATTTGGACCATCTTTATTCTCATTTTCTGTGTCCTCCATGTCAACAGTGGTTACTTATTGTTTCAAAGTGATCGTTTCTTGTCTTACCTTCTCATCTAGGGTGAAAGTAAATATTTTAAAACATCTCTCTCTCTCTCTTTGCGCACGCACGCACGTGAGGATTCTGTCTGTGGTCACTGATCACTCATCCTGCACTTAGGGTTAGAGCAGGAAGGAAGTCATAGATGCCCTCTTATGATTTTAATATAATATCTAATTTGACCCTCATTGTACATAATTTACAAAACATAACCAGACAAGTAATTCCTAAGTATGCTAATGAGATGTACCTGAGCATCTGAATGGCTTCCATCTACGAGTCAGGTCAGTGGCTTCAGTTGACCTCATTTCCACCCCAATGGGAAGGTAGAGCACAGAATGGTGGTTTTGTTGCTCACACTGTCTGAAGATACCAGGAGTAACTATTTAGGACTTCTGGATTTAATATATACAGGTACTTCCTCCTATGTGTATTTCCCTTGTTACATATTAGTATGACTTTTTAATGGATTGTCTAACCTTAGCATGTGTTTAGCAATATGAATCAATTAGCCTATTTATATTTGCATGACCATTTAAACTTTGCTGAAGTTTGTAATTGCTAGTGGATTATCTTGACACATGACACTGTTATGTAAACTCTCAGGATATTGCTATGAACAGCACAGTGTACTGTGGAAGATTATGCAAATTGGTAAAAATAGGAGTTAGTGGTGCAATAGTTATGGTTCATTGGCAAAGCCAATGCTCAAGTTCTATCCCTGGCATCTCCAGATAGGGCTGGGAAAGAATTCTGCCTGAAAACCTGGAGAGTTTCTATCAGTCAATGACAACATTTTTTGACAGGCAGATTCTCTTAACAGCTTGAAAAACCAGTTAAAACTCCTTTGTTTAAGGAGGCTTTTGCTAACTGTTTGCCAAACATGGACCATAGGGTTTTTTAAAATCCCCATTTAGCTGCGGTTGCTCAGTGGTTAAGAAGCTTGCCTTGTTAGCTGGAAGGCTGGCATGTTGGCAGTTTGAGACCCAGGTACTGCATGATGGATTGAGCACCCGTCTCTGTCCCAGCTCTTGGGGACATGAAAGGAGCCTCATTTGGGCATCCCCTGAGCAGAGTTTTTTCCACAAAAATTCTTTCAACCAAGAATAATTTCTGGCACAAAATTATGATGATGATGATGATGATGATGATGATGATGATGATGATGATGATGATGATGATGATGATGATGATGATGATGATGATGATGATGATGATGCTTCAAGGTATTAAGTCCTGGGGAACACTCTCATCAAAAATAAAAAAATTATAAAATGTTGATTTGATATCTTATTGAATTCATTTATATTACTGATATATTTTATTCCTTCTTTTCTTTTTAAACTAATTGTATTTAGTTATTTTTGTTGGTTTTTTGTAAACAACCTGGAGTAGTGACATGCACTAGACTGCCGGTATATAAATATTGCAAGCAAACAAACAAACACAAACAAACTAGCAAAAGTAATTGGGCAAAACGGATAAATAGTCTGATTCAGTACAAGGTAGCCTTCTCTATATTTATGTATCCAGTCACAGTGCCCCACTGCAATGTTGGAGTTGGACTGTGGAATGGCTTTTAAACACCCCTACCACCACCACTGCCATCTTCAGATGGAACAGATGGGTAGCAATGTCTGGTCTGAAACATACTTACTTATATTCCATAAGCATTGTACTGTATTAATATAATGCCACCACTGGTTCTATGCAACTTTCTCTGAAAAGCAGCACAGTAACAATTCACAATGGCAACCTTGAAATAGTAGTTTGGGATGAATACGCAAAGCACTATAGCTCTGATCAAAGAGGAAGGAAGGAAGAGTTGGTCATGGTTCAGGCCAGAAACATTAGATTTTAATCATATGTGAGTTTACTGGGATTGAATGGCAGATTGAAGAAATAAAGAATTGTGGAAAGACAGCCAAGTAGTTAAATTAGGAGATAATCTTTGAAGTGCAGAGCTGGACATGCCATTGGATGGGATGAGGAGCTTGCCTCAGGCAGCAGAGTGTTGGAGCCAATGGCAGAGCTGCCACCCCCACTTGTTGCCACCTGCGGCCGCTATCCCCGGAGCCCTACCTCAGCTGGGATAAAAGGGACGGTGTAGCCCGATGCCGAAGGACCTCGCTGCCACCTCTTCCTGGCCCCTACCACCAGCTGGGAGATTCGAGGCAGCTGCGGCCACCATCCCCGAAGCCCTGCCTCAGTGGGGATAAAAGACGATGCGGCCTGATGCTGAAGAACCTCGCCACCGCCTCCCCCATGTTGGCTTGCTGAAATGTATGGACTTTAAATGAAGGATTTTTTTTGGTAATGTTATATTTTTATGATGATATTTTGTAATGTTGTTTTTATGATGATACTTTGTAATGTAGTATTTATGACTTATATGATTTTGTGATATGACGTGTATTGTTCCTATTGATATATTGTCTGGATTGAATATTGTAATGTTTGATTTGTTGTGAGCCGCCCTAAGTCGGCATATGCTTAGTGGGCGGCATACAAGTCGAATTAATCAATCAATCAAACCTAAGTTGACATTTTCCCAAGCTAGATTTTTTTTTTGCTTCTTGTTCAGCTACCTGTATTTTAATAACGTCTAGCAGCAAACTGGCCTGGAAGAACTAGGCACTATGGAAGGTGGTAGCCAAAAATATCAACAAGAATTGACCAAGCTCCTGGAGGTCACAATTATAATAGGGAATGCACTGGTGGCAGCCTTGTCTTCTTCTTCTTGTGACAGTTGTGTTTGTTGGTGAGAATGGGGCACTGCCAATAGGAATTTAAAAAATCCCACAGATTTCAAAATTCACAGAAGTTTGCTTTGAATTCTCTTAGTCGTTTGATCTTACTTACGGTACTTATGTACTTATTTATTCAATTCACAATTGAGAAATTGTGGGCTCCGAAAGGAAAAACTTTCCTGCCAGGCCAAACAATGGCAAATTTTGTGAGGTTCATATTCACACAGAAGTGCCCTTGTGTAGAAAAAAAAAACCTGAATCTAATTATGGAGATACACAGAATTTTATTTTAATCTTCATGGGCAAGCGTCATGCTACACATTGTTACCATAACTCAAATTAACTTTGAAAAATGAGCTATAGATAACATCTCTTAAAATGTGTATAGTTTTTGGCACCCTCTGTAGTTGGCAAAATCCCTGTCCAATCACACGCTCTTTCTCACTCTTCAAATGAAATAGCTCAGATAAAATATTCCATCTCTTTACAATCCATTAACTTGTGATCAGGTTGAAATATGTCAAAATGTCACAATAGCATGTAAAGTCAAATCAAGTATACACCTTGGTACAACACAGGATTTTTGCAGGAACACAATCCATGATGGCATATTTGCCAAAGTTGCTAGAGTCTTAAGAGAATAATGTGAGCCTTCTTGTACTTTAGAAACTCGTCATAAACTTTAAGTGTCAAGTCTTTGGGCCCTCAGGTGCTTCATTTAAAAAATGCATCCTTGATTTTCTGCTTCACTTGCACAAAGACTGCTTACTTGTCAAAACTATGAACAATAAACTAGGAGGAAGAGTTCAGTGATGATCCTACTTTTGTCCAAAATGCTTTAAATAGAGAAGCCATGTGTAGCTGCCCTGTCATCAAAAAAGCACAGCAATACATTTGCTCTAACACAATTGAAAATTGAAAGGCAAAAAAGGTGTGGGGGAAAGCTATCCGAACAGACGAACAAGGGGGTGGGGTTACTTAATAGCCCCTTTGTGACATCTGAATAAAACATGAAACAGAATAAAGCAGCAGGTATTGATGACATAAGAACAGAGCAGATAAAGCTGTTTGGTCCCTACACTTTGGAATGGCTCCTGAAATTAATGAACAACTTAAGTTCCTAAATTGTGGAGATAGGCTAGAGTTGTTGCTTTGTTGAAACCTGGCAAAGACCCAGATGACTCAAAAAGTTACTGACCAGTATCGCTCCTTTGCCATCTTTATAAGGCACTGGAATGGATGATACACAATCGCATCTCCGAATTTATTAATGGAAAGATCATAAAGGAACAAGCAGGCTTCAGGTTAGGCAGATCACGTTGTGGTTGAATCCTTAACCTTACCCAACACATTGAGGATGGCTTCTAAAGAAAGCTTCCAGAGAATGCACCAATGAGGACTTGTATTTGGACGACAACAAAGTAAGAAAGTGGCTTCATTTTGGCAGACTCTGGTTTGATCAGGGCTCGACAGAAGAAGAAGGAGTGGGATTTAATCCATTTGGGGATCATCAGCCTTCCCTGTGGATTTTGGAACCCAAATCTGTTAGTCCTTAGGGTTATCAGGTTAGTTAACAGGTTAACCTGTCACTTGGTGTTGAGTCACTGGCAGTATGGTCTACTCTATTACCATAGCAAGATAACCTGGCCATACTGGTCCTGGTTTACTGTGTCATTTAAACTATCCCAGTTTACACAATTTCTATAAACTGTAAGCAATGTCCCAAATAATGTGCTCTTTCTCAACCCCTCTTCTAATAACCTAACTGTGGCTACTACAAATATAAAAACCTTAACAATAACCAATTTAAAATGCAGATTTCAATGGCCATCTTGAGTAATACTAGCCATAGTTGAAATTGGAAGAGGCCTAGATTTAGCATCATTTAGAGCAGGAGAGGTGCTGGGGAGTTTGTGAAAGATAAGACTAATTTGGAGGAGAAAAAATAAAATACCACAGCACCCCCTTATTCACTTAAAATTGATGGAGATCCCGAGCCTTATATCTGGAATGAGTCTATTCCAAGAAAGGCAGAAAACATGCTACCAAATTAATTTAATTTTAATTTTAATTTAATTTAATAGTCATATTTATATATATGCCACCCACTCAGGTAGAACCCGACTCAGGGCGGCATTACAAGTTCTAAAAACACATAAAAACAATATAAAAGACCCATATCCCACCCACTTTAAAAGACCCATATCCCACCCACCCATCCCACCCACTATAAAAAGAAGAGAGAGTTCTTAATTGTTTACATAAGCCAGCAGGCGGGGACCGTGTTCCCATTAGGGCCCCACACCTGCCCTGCCAGCCAGGGCATTTAACAAAATGTGATAAAATTTTACTTGGTTTCATAATTGTTAATGAAAAGGTAAATAACTAATTGAATATATCACAGGAAAACTAGACACACTTTTAAAGACAATAATGTTGGGGAAAGTGTAAGGTAAGAGAAAGAGATTTAACATTAACTCTATCAAGGAATCCATAGTCTTCTGTTTTCAAGATCTGAGCACAGCTGTTAATGACAGGACCTTAGGAAGGTTATTAATGCATAAGGTCACAATAGATCAGAAGGAACTTGACAACACATAAGAAAAATAGATGGCAAAAGGAGAAATGCAGAGAAATTGTGTTCTAAAAATCACAACAGTTATCAGTCATGCCTGCCACATGACCACGGAAACGTCTGCAGAAGCAGACAACGCTGGCTCTTCGGCTTAGAAACAGAGATGAGCACTGCACCCTAGAGTCGGATACGACTGGCTTTCGAGCAAGGGAAACCTTTACCTTTACCTTATCAGTCTGTATTGAAATAAAAGCTGTTCTTTTATATTACAACGTGGAAGCATAATAGCTTTATAGATTTTCACTTCTAAATTCCCATCCATTTCTGTAATGCACTGGTCAGAAGCATCTGTTTTGCAAGTATGTGGACATTTTCCCTTTACAGAAATGACAGAAGAGTTAAAAGAGACTTATCAATGATATTTATCAATGAAGAGGAATAAACATATACAGTTTGGTTCTAGTATACCTGCCTAGATAGAGGACTCATGAAAAAATTATATACACAGATAACTATCACTTTTTAAGGTTGGATAGAGTCCTTATCTCTGAGACACTGTGAAAAATAGTGCAAATCCTCTAATAAAGGCAGTTTCCTTGCCAGAGGAAACTGGCTTTGAATTCAGTCTGCTCTACATATCAAGGAACACTTTTGTATCCTGAAAAATAACTATTTCATCCATATTATTCCATTTTGTTAAGTCTACTCATCTTATGGGGCATCTGAGCTTGTCCAGCTCAGTGTATAATTAGTGTATTCCTCCTGCCCCCAGCACTTAAGTTCTCTCATTCTTTTTGGTAAACTCATTCATAATATTGGTACATTTGGAAGAACTGACTGCCAGCCCCCTCCTGCCAGATATTCCCTTGTCCTGCAGCTGTATCACAGGAAAGCCTATAAACTTACAATTCAAGCGAGGCTTTCCCATTCTGATAAAGACTCTGCAGGTAAAGAAGACCTTCTGTTTAACAGTGGAGACAAGAGGCGAGAGGAACTCTATTTAGGAAATCTCCACTTATCTCTAACACATGCTACATGTGCAGTCAGGAACCCTAGAGTATGTGTTTCCACAGCTGTCAGTCTCATGGGCATTTTTCACAGATATAGAGGGCCAGTACTAAAGTCAAGGGGGTAGACCCAGCCACCGGCCCCACTGGAATTCAGAACTTGGCATTAAGATTGTCACTCAGAATTGATTCACTTTACACAAACATGCTAGAAAAGGAAAGTGTGACACATCCATGAGTCCTCTATATGTGCTTCTGATTTTTTTTTTGTTTCTCCACAAAATAAGCTGGTTTTACATCACAAACATTGCCTTTCCTGCCGACAAAGATAAAAGTTGCCCTCCCCTTATATGTTCCAAAACATATTACAGGCATCCTGAAACCATGGATAACAGCAACCCCTATATTTACAATGTAGACAGTAGTCTCTAGCGGCCAGCTCTAGTAATGTGCCAGTAATTTTGTAGTGAATTTATTTAGATAACTAAAACTATGGATATTGAACCCACAGATATGGGTGGGGAGAACCTGTACATAATTTTTTTATGCATAATATATTCCCACATTTTGTCTGTACTTCTAGTAACGTTAGGCATGCAGCATTCATCAATCCACTAAATATCTGTACATTAAGCTTTTATTTCTAGTTCTAACTAGCTCATCATGTTAGTTTCAAACAAGTCTGTTAGAACTGTTCATAAATTTTAACTGATGAAATTGCAAGAGAAAGGTGGAAAATTATTAACCATAGATAAGGACAAATTACTAACACGTGATGCAAACACAGTATATGTTGCTTTCTCAAAATGAAATCTAAATATATTGTATTTTATTTTGCCTCATACCATTGTTAATGTGCATTTCTATTATTTAGAAGGGTAGCAAAAGATACCTGCCTTAGCAAATAGTTATATTCTCTCCATCTAATGGGGTGGGGAAAGCTACAGAGATACAGTTCACTTTACAAGTCAGATATACAGCATAGAAATGAAATGAATAAATAAATAAATATTCGCCTATCTGATGCTGTCGCATGGTAAATGACAATCTTAATCTCTATTTAGCTGCTGTAAATTCTTTCCTTTTGGCAAAATAGCCCTCAGTTTACACTCATGACTAATGCATTTGAATGTGTAGCACGACCGAATACCAAATTTCTTGTAATTCTGTCTCTGCTCCACCTACCATTCTTGGTTTTTTTTAAAAAAAATGTTCTTTTTGAGATCAGTTTTCCACAGCAATTCTTAGCTTTAGCCCTCTCCCTCTAATGGGGTGGGGAGAGGTACATATATACACTTCGCAGCATTTTTTTACAATTGCAGCTCTACTGTGTAAATGCCCTAACATTCTTACTGTGTATTGGAAGTGTAAGTTACATTCCCAAAATTATTCTCTCAATCCCGTGACAATTTAATTATATATTTTTTAATCTTGTGCTTTTTGACTCTTTTTAGCTAGCTATGTCTCGTCACTATTTCATTCAGATGTAACATGGAAAAGCTGAACCACCCTGGGCTAACAGCCAGCCTTGTCTGTGACTGACGCTTACTTAACTGAGGAAAGAGTTGCTCTGCTCCAAACAGGAACTTGACTACACAAGAACCCATAGTGACAGCGAGGGTATAGGAATGAATTCTAACATCACCGTTTCCAGCTTGTGCCCAGGCAAGTGGAACCAGTACTTTAGCTGAATGCTAAACAGCTTCAATCTGCTGCTTTGTCACAGTTTACCTCCTGTATGAAATCAACGTATGACACCAACCTCTGATAGTATAACAAATTATAACATTTGCAAAATAAATGAAATAACTTTTTCAACTAAAAATTCCATCTTTAACTTTATGCATATTGGTCTTAATGTTTATTACACAAAAGGAAGAATTAATACAGGTATACTCAAGGAGTTCTCAACCTTTTTTTAAGCCTGGGGCCAGATCACGCTCCTTCAGACAGCTTTGGGGGCCAGATGGCCATTTTGCCCTTCCTCCACCATATGGCACTTCTGGGTGTGGTGGAGGTGGTGGTGGGCCACATGAAATGACACCATGGGCCACATTCAGCTCACAGGCTGCAGGTTGAGAATCCCTGGTAATCTCATATGAAGAAGGAGGGGCAAAGAATTTTTTTTAAAAAAAATGAATGTGCCATTATGATGGACACACATGGTAAGGATGGTAATGTTAATGCTTTTAGAAATTCATACAATGAATAAAGATGGACAGTTAGACTGAGGTGATATGGTGGGTAGTCAAAATGGTTGCTTAACCAAAACTTTTAACTGTCTGTCATTTTTTAAAATGTCAGATTATCATCAATTTACCCATGCCCATCACTTAACATTTCCTCCTCTTGCTTTAGAGATGTAACCTTGCTTATTTGGTCCTCATATGTGAGAACATGAAGAGCATAAGAAATGTGCAACTGAATAAAAAAATATGTAAAGATCCCTTTAACACAAAAAAGACTTTAAAGCAAGTACTAAACATGTGAAAAATATCAAGGGGTACTGTCATGGATTTTTAATGATCAGAGGCATCAGAGGGGTTGTTTGCAAAGGTGGTCTTTCTGTGCTTGTTTTCTCTTTGCTTGGCTTCCCAAAGGAATGAGTGCCAGTTTTGTGCAGAGAAGAGCAAGAAATACTGAAATCTGTCTGTAGGTGCGAAGTGGCCTCTTGTGCAAAACAAGCGAAACACTTTGTTGCTGCATTCTCTGTATGTGCCTTACAACTGCCTGTCACTTAAAAACACTTAGCTATGTGAGGCTCTTTGTTCAATCTTATGGCCATCTATGGACCATCTGTACAGCTACAGTCTTTTAGAAGAGAGCACAAGCTTAAGTTATTTGCAGTTATTTGTTAAGTTACTCCTGCCAACCTAGCAGTTCGAAAGCAAGAAATTGCAAGTAGATAAATAGGGACCACTTTGATGGGAAGGTACTTTTAAAGACAATAATGTTGGGGAAAGTGTAAGGTAAGAGAAAGAGATTTAACATTAACTCTATCAAGGAATCCATAGTCTTCTGTTTTCAAGATCTGAGCACAGCTGTTAATGACAGGACCTTAGGAAGGTTATTAATGCATAAGGTCACTATAGATCAGAAGGAACTTGACAACACATAAGAAAAATAGATGGCAAAAGGAGAAATGCAGAGAAATTGTGTTCTAAAAATCACAACAGTTATCAGTCATGCCTGCCACATGACCATGGAAACGTCTGCAGAAGCAGACAGCGCTGGGCTATTCGGCTTGGAAACAGAGATGAGCACTGCACTCTAGAGTCGGATACGACTAGCTTTCGAGCGAGGGAAAACTTTACCTTGCAGCATCCAAACTGAGAGGGCACCCTTCAGGTACCATCTGTTGGGGAGGCTCGCCTCTCCAGCACAAGGAAAAGGGCCTTCTTGGTCGTAGCCCCCACACTATGGAACCCAGTAGAACTACGCCTCCAGGCCCAGTTGCTACCATTTAGGAAAGAATTGAAGAGATGGTTAGCAAAACCAGTCTGGGGGCCGGGATTGTCAACAAGCTCCCCTTTTTGGCTCGTCTGAGGCACCCCCCTCCTGTAATTAATTTGTTTTAATGTTAAAGTTTTTTAGATTTTAGATTTGTTTTTAGATAGTAAATGGCACAGCAGGGGGTAATATTGCTATGTTTTTAAGGGTTTTAGATTGTTTTATATTGGTGTTAACTTGAGTACACCGCCCAGAGTCCATTGGATAGGGCGGTATATAAATCTATTAAATTAAATTAAATTAAATCATGGCAGTATTGGGCAAATGCTTACAAAACTAGACCTGTGGGCATTTAGGACAAAAGCAGTGCACAATCAGTATAAAGTTGCACTGACAAGTTTCTGCCAGTTAGCCTAGGACAGTGGTAGCAAATCTATGGCACTCATGCCAGGGAGGACACTCACAGCCCTCTCTGTTGGCATGCATGCTGTTGCCCCAGCACAGAATTCACCCTTCCTCTCTGCCCAGCAGTCCAATGGGATAACCTTTTCCTTCCCCCAGCACAAAGTTTGCCCTGCCCCTCTGCCCAGCAGCCTAATGGGAGCGCTCCCTCCCTCCCCGAGCACAGAGTTCACCCTGCCCCTCTGTTTGGGCAATCAACCTCTAAAAGGTTCACTGTCACTGGCCTAGGTGGATGGACATTTTTTATTCATGGACCCATCAAAATACAGGAGAATCATAATTTTCATGAGAAACAAGTTCTAGAATCTGTGGTCATTTCCCCATCTCCAAGATTTCTTCCGAGTTACACCTGTCCCTTTACTTAAGCCTTGAATCAGCTAAAATATATATATTTCTAGTCTGGAGGAGGAGAAGAAAAACAAAATACTGAATTTTTAAGGAAGTTTTTTCTTGCTGTTACTAGAAACAAGATAAGGGTGAATTTTCAAAAATGGGGTGAAAATCTGGCAACATTCTAAGGCTACCATCCTAGTTCAGGTGGTGAGTGCCAAGCATGTGTCAGACATCACCAAGCTTGGCTTGGAAAACTCAGATGGAGTCTTTGGTGTCTTGCACGGAAGACAAAGAAGGAGTCGCAGTGAGGACTAACACAGGTTTATTGGGTGATGATCAGGATGAACATGTGGTAATGGCGGAGGTACATCACATTATATACAGCAATACAATACATTTGAATCTAGTTGCACGGTAGCTCATTGGCTGCTACCGGCGTGACGTCGTTCCAAGTCACGCCCCTCTTCTGTAGTTAGTGATAGTGCGGGAGAGTTCCCGCGGCTGCCGGTGATTTGAGGAATGTGAACCATGTGAGTTGAACGCTGGCAGCTGCCCTCTATGGGCAGCTTACTCGCGTTCCTTAACAGCTGAGCTACATTGTAATTCTGGTCAGGTTACATTCATACATTTCTTAAAGCAACATTGTACATACATAACACCCCTCCCCCCTAGGATGGGACGAAGTCCCTCAACCATTGCGGTTTGCCGCATGTGCGTCTGGGGCGTGCGGCCGCTTGACTTAACACAGGGGAGCCGGGGGCTCCTGGTTCCGCGGAGTCCCTTCCTGCAACGGAAGGGGGGACTCATTAGTGGTTCGGTGGGGACTCTGCGACACCCTTGCATTGGGGGACGGAAATGGAATGAACAGTTGGGACGTGAACCCCTGCCTGCCGCTTGAGGAGCTTGGGGTCCCCCCCAGTACGAATCTCGGGACCGACGAGGAAGCCCTCGTGGTCTCGCCACCCCCTGTTGCCTGTCCGGGAGTTCTATAGGCTGAGGTGGGCGGACTCCCCCCTGCTGCCTGTCTCGGGGGTGTCTGTCTCCGGGGAGCTGGAGCTATGGTATATTCTAAAACAAAAGGGCTAGGGGGACTGGTGGTACCAGGGGCTGAACTGAAACCCCTCTTCTCGCTAGGATGGGTGGGGGACCACTCCGCGACACCCCCCTGGTACTGCAAATCATAATCAAACTCATCCCTCTCTTCCAAAGTATCCTCCTCTGTAGCTGAGAACCCAGGGTATGCATTTGTACCCGCGGATGCCGCCGTGTCTCCCCCTTGGGTAACGCGGGTGGGGGAGGACCCTAACGCTGATTCCCCTTCACTGGTGACTCGCCTTCTGAGTTGGTCGGCGTGCCTTCTCCAGAGTAGACCTGAGCTAGTCTCGACCCTGTAGGATACTGGCCCCGTCTGCTCAATGATCGTCCCTGGTACCCACGCTGGCCCCGAGGCCGCGTAGTTCCTGCAGTGAACCGGGTCCCCTACTGAAAAACTTTTGGAGCTCTCTCCCCCTATATTTATATTTCTCCCTTCATCCTCCACCCTGGACGGATCCATCCGGTCAAAAAGTGTTACCGGACGCCTCCTCATGAGGAGTTCGGCTGGGGAAAATCCTGAAGCTAGGGGGGGTTGTCCTGTAGCAGATGAGGAACTGACACAGATGAAGGTTCAACTCACCGGGACCCATGCACCTTTCGTAGTGCGCACTTGGCGCTCTACCTGACCGTTTGTGGCGGGGTGAAATGGGGCAGCGGTAATGTGCCTGATGGCGTTTCTCTCAATAAACGTCTTGAACTCCGCAGACGTGAAGGTTATCTTGTTATCGCTAACAAGTACGTCTGGCAGGCCGAAGCAGGCAAAAAGCTTGCGCAACTGTTTAATGGTTGCCGCGGAGGAGGTGCTGTTCATGGGAATTACTTCCAACAACTTGGAATAGGAGTCGACTACCAGCAGAAACATGGACCCGCGGAAGGGGCCAGCGAAGTCGACATGAATCCGGGACCATGGCCCGCGGGCCGTGTCCCATTCCCTATGGGGTAGCCGGGACTCCTCGGGCCGGGAGCTCTGGCAACTCTCACACGTGCCCACTAAGCGTTCTATGTCCGTGTCTATCTGGGGCCACCAAAAGAAACTCCTGGCCAGCGCCTTGGAGCGCACTATTCCCGGGTGACTGGTATGCAGTAGCTTCAGTACCTTAGCCCTTAGCTTCTCTGGGATGACTACCCGCTGGCCCCAGAGTAAGCAGCCCCTTTCCAGAGAAAGCTCTACTCTACGCCTGAAAAATGGCTTGAAATGTTCCTCGGGGGGAGTAGTGGGCCACCCTTTCCTAACCCAGGAACTAACTTGGGCCAGCAGCTTGTCGGCCGCCGTGGCCTTGGCGAGGTCGGCCGGGACAATGGGGGGTGAGTCGAGGGACTCGATCAGCAGGACTTGGTGGTCCTGCTCTACCTCGCATGCGAGATCCCCTAAACTAGGGAGGGGAGACCGGGACAGTGCGACCGCATGAGAGATCTCCTTCCCTGGGCGATAGACCAGCTCATACTAGTAAGCGTTGAGGAAGATGGCCCAACGCAGCATCCTGGGGGATAGAATTTGCGGGGTGGGTTTGCCGGTAGTGAAGATCCCCAGAAGTGGCTTGTGATCCGTCACTACCGTAAATTCGCGGCCGTATAGAAAATCGTGGAACTTCTTCGTTCCCGCGACTATGGCCAGGGCCTCCCTATCTGTTTGCGCGTAATTGCGCTCGGCCTTCGAGAGGGAACTTGAGTAGTACGCTACCGGGGCTTCCCGCCCGCTCTCCAACACGTGGCAGAGGACCGCCCCCACCCGCACTGGGGACGCATCACAGACTAAAACCACTGGCTTCCTCGGGTCAAAGTGGGTCAGGACAGCATCCGAGGATAGTAGCGTCTTAAGCTCCTTGAACGCTTTCTCCTGCCTTTTCCCCCACCGCCAAACCGCGTCCTTTTTTAGTAGCGCATGCAGTGGCTCCGCGACCGATGCCTTCCTAGGCAGGAAGGAGTGATAGAAATTTAGGAGCCCTAGAAATGACTGCAGCTCCGGTTTCGCGGTGGGACGAGGGGCGTTTTTCACG
The DNA here is from genome assembly GCA_035047345.1 of Bradypodion ventrale. Lineage (NCBI taxonomy): Eukaryota > Metazoa > Chordata > Lepidosauria > Squamata > Chamaeleonidae > Bradypodion > Bradypodion ventrale. The sequence continues at coordinate 43,040,227 of JAWDJE010000001.1, forward strand.
GCCGCAACCTTGGATTCAGAGGGTTTGATTCCGTCTGGGGTTATCTTAAAACCGAGAAACTCAACCTTCCTCGCGAAGAATACACACTTGTCCCTTCTTAGCCGGAGTCCCGCCCTCTCGAACACTGAGAGGACCCCATCTAGCCTCTTTGCTAACTCTAATTCGCTCCCCGCCGTTATCAACACGTCGTCGAAATATGGGAGAACACCTGGAAGCCCCTTGAACAGGCGTTCCACGAGGGACTGGAAAATTCCAGGGGCCGAATTCATGCCGAACTGAAGGCGCGTTACCTTAAATGCCCCCTTGTGTGTCACGATCGTTTGCGCAGCAGCAGCGGCCGGGGTTACAGAGAGCTGCTGATATGCCTGCGCCAGATCTAGCTTGGCAAAACACCTCCCCCCATGTAATGTGGCCAGTAAGTGGCTGACCACGGGCACCGGATATGCATTTGGCCGAATGGCCTTATTGATCGTACATTTATAGTCCGCACAGATCCTGACCTCCCCATTTGACTTAAGGGCTGTAACAATCGGCGTTTCCCACTCCGCCAAATCAACTGGGACCAAAATCCCCTGCCCCACCAATTTGTCCAGTTCCGCCTTGATCTTGTCCTTGAGGGCGAAGGGCACTCTCCTTGGCTTGAGGTGGATGGGCTGGATTTCTGGGTCCAGCTCAAAGGAAACTGGGGGGACCTTGTACGTCCTGAGCCCCTTCTTGAAAACGTCCGGGTGTGCGTTGCACACGTCCCGCATTGGGTCAGTCTCGATGGCGTTAATGCCAGACACTTCAATTCCCAGGGGAGCAAACCACTGTGTCCCCAAAAGGCAGCATCTCCCCCCTTTGAGGACCACTAGGGGCAGTTTCTCAGAGTAATTCTTGAACTTCACCTTGAATTTCTCCACCCCCAACACTGGGATCCCATTTCCCTGCACGTCCCGCAAATGTGACTTCATGGCCCGCAGTTTGGGCCGCGCATCTGGGGGAATGCGCATAAACTCTTTTTGGGACAGGATGGAATAAGATGACCCCGAGTCTATCTCCATCCTCACTGGGAGCCCCTGTAACAGTACCTCTACGAAAAAACGCCGGTGCTCCAGGCCCACGCGGTTCACGCCTTCCTCGCTGTAGTTGGCTGAGACCTTCCTGGTGCCGGCCGCCTTCCGTTGGTGTGTCTGGGGGTGGCTTGAGACGCCCTTGCATACTCTGCCGATGTGTCCCTTTCGGCCGCAGTTGTGGCACTCGGCCTTTCGGAACGGGCACCTCGTGCGGTCGTGGGACGCCCCACAACCGTCGCAGCGGCGGTCTTGCCGTTCGCGGGTCTGTCACTTCTCCCCGCGTTTCTTTATCCTCTGGACGTCGTCATCCTCACTGGAGCAGGAGTCTGCCGTCGTGGACGACTCCTCGGACGTCGCTGGTGTGCCGGCGGGCGACTTGGGGGCCCGCCAGGCCATCTTCGCCGATGTCCGCCGGGCCGCCTGCACTGGTGACTTGGCCCTTTCGGACGTGGCCCCTCGGGACTTGAACACTCTGACCCCGCTCCTGGCCGCCTCGGCTGCTTGGGCCTCCTGCAGTACCTCGTTGAACGTGAGGTGATAGTCGCGGGTCATCAATTTTCTCTGGACCTCCTCGTCCCTCAGGCCACACAGCATGCGGTCTCGGAGGGCCGTGTCCAGGTCTTCCCACTGGCAGTGCACCGCTGCAAGCCTGAGGGCCGCCGTGTAGGCAGACACGGTTTCTCCCGGGCGCTGGTTTCGTCTGTGGAACGCGACCCTGGCTGGAAAAATCGACACAGGGGGCTGGAAATGTTCGCCCAGCACTTCCAGGATGCGGGCGATGGGCACCACGTCCAGCACTCGTAGAGCTCCCATTGTTCGGGCTCGCTGACATCGAACTGGTAAGGCTTGACCTTGGGATTCGCCATCGATCCCATCCTCGTCGCCAATTTGGTGTCTTGCACAGAAGACAAAGAAGGAGTCGCAGTGAGGACTAACACAGGTTTATTGGGTGATGATCAGGATGAACATGTGGTAATGGTGGAGGTACATCACATTATATACAGCAGTACAATACATTTGAATCTAGTTGCACGGTAGCTCATTGGCTGCTACCGGCGTGACGTCGTTCCAAGTCACGCCCCTCTTCTGTAGTTAGTGATAGTGCGGGAGAGTTCCCGCGGCTGTCCGTGATTTGAGGAATGTGAACCATGTGAGTTGAACGCTCGCAGCTGCCCTCTATGGGCAGCTTACTTGCGTTCCTTAACAGCTGAGCTACATTGTAATTCTGGTCAGGTTACATTTATACATTTCTTAAAGCAACATTGTACATACATAACAGAGTCAGAGAGAAAAGAAGTTGAGGCAAGGAAGCAAAGGTCAAAGGATACATGGAATTGGAAAGTAAAGGAGGTAAAGAGTAGCTGAAAACAGAGTCCAAGAAACAGAGCCAAGACTAAAACGGATCTAGTGTTATCAGGCCATCCATTGTGTGAAACTCAGGGAAGCTAGAGTCCATTATTATGCCAAGGTCAGATGCTAGAAGAATATATCAGATATGTCATGGATGCAAACAGCCAAGAAACACCAGGGATAAATGTGTTGTTTCTAGCAGTTCTTGTTGCTGAAAACTGCAATTTTATGCAGCTTCTGCCAGCTCCATTGTACAAGATCTGTAGAACCACAGCAGAAGTATATAGCGTTCTTTACTGCAGAGGACTCCTTTGCTGTTGTGTTGCATGTCTGTTGGCAATAACATTACTGTACTTAAGCATTGCTACTCTTGGGACTTGGGTAGAGCCATGTTTTTAGGGCCTTCCTGAAGAGGTACAGCTCTGCCTGGAGGTGCAGTTCTAGTGGCAGGAGGTTCCAGAGGGCCAGGGCAGACACCAAGAAGGCTCTCCTCCTTGTCCCAGTAAGGTGTGTTTCCCTGGCTGATGGGACCACCAGAGAGCCTCTACGGTCCGCCCTCATAAGATGGGTCGAAAATGATCAAGAAATTCCTCCCCTGAACAGCTGAAAAGTAAGGTAAAGGTAAAGCTTTCCCTTGCTCAAAAGCCAGTCGTATCTGGCTCTAGAGTTCAGTGCTCATCTCTGTTTCTAAGCCGAAGAGCCAGCACTGTCTGCTTTTGCAGACATTTCCATGGTCATGTGGCAGGCAAGACTAGAGTGCACGGAAGCTGTTACCTTCCCACCGAAGTGGTCCCTATTTATCTACTTGCAATTTCTTGCTTTCAAACTTCTAAGTTGGCAGGAGCTGGGACAGACGGTGGGAGCTCATGCCGTCCTGCAGTACTCGGGAATCGAACTGCTGACCTCCTGCCTCCCCGTCAGCATCTTAGCCACTTCAGTCACTGCAGTCCCTAGCTGAAAAGTAGGTCCTCTGTAAGAGGCTTGTTTTTATGCTGCCATTGTAATATCCCCCTTAGCAACAGCTGTGTTTTGAAGATAGCCCAAACCCATAGCTGAGACATGGCTCCTTCAACTATGCTCTATTTTATCCCATCACCAGTGTGTATATGGCTAATGAGAGTTCAAAATAGGTTGTGCTGGGTACAATTTGGGATGTAGTGGAATGACTGAAGAAGTGTGGATTCCATTAGATCAGTGTTTCCCAACCTTTGATTTTTGGACTTCAGTTCCCAGAAGCCTAAGTCAATTCCCCAAAGCACTGATCAGTCAATGTACTAACTTAGGCTTCTGGGAATTGAAGTCCCCCTGTGTGGCATGTGCCACACCTTGGGAACCATTGCATTAGACCAATCAAGCTCAAAGAGAAATGGGAGTAACAAAGATTCTTTAATGACAGTACTTTGAAATTTAAAACATTGAAAAGATTCTTCATAACTAGTAGCTCCATCTAGTATCATGTCAAGGAATACATGAAACACAACCATGTATGACAAGCATAATTTACTATGACGTTCTCCAGTGAAAAGGAATGATGGAATAAATTAACTGGAGAACCTGTTCATTATACAACACCTACTTTTATCATGGGGCGTCTGCAAAACTGCTTAGTAGATTGAACATGTGTAACTGTAGCATAGAAGCACATAGAAATGCTTTAAAATGACATGGATAATGGCAACAGGCCCAATCAGTTCCTGGAAAATAGATGGAGAAGTAGAAGCAGTGACAGATTTTACATTCTTAAGATCAAAGATCACTGCAGATGGGGATTACAGCCAAAAAATAAAAAGATGACTGATTCTGGGGAGCCAAACTATGAGAAACCTGGGGAACATAGTGAAAAGCAGAGACATCACATTGCAAACAAAAATTTGCATAGTCAAAGCAATGGTATTCCCGGTGGTAATGTATGGTTGTGAGAGCTGGACCATTAGGAAAGCTGAACGCAGAAGAATAGACGCCTTTGAAATGTGGTGTTGGAGGAGAGTTTTGAGAGTCCCCTGGACAGTGAGGAGAACAAATAGGTCAATCTTAGAAGAAATCAACCTGGACTGCTCATTAGAAGGTCAAATAGTAAAGATGAAGCTGAAGTACTTTGGACATCAAATGAGAAGGGAGGATTCACTTGAGAAGGCCTTGATTCTGGGAAAGTTTGATGGCAAAAGAAGGGGGTGTCCAAAGAAGAGATGGCTAGATGGTATTGTAGACACAATGGGCACAAAACTGGGAGGGCTGAGGAAGATGGTAGAGGACAGAGGCGCCTGGAGGACAATGGTCCATAGGTTTGCAAAGGATCGGAATTGACTGTGCAACTGAACAACAACAATAATTTAAACCAGGAATCCTCAACCTCCAGCCAATGGGCTGGATCCAGCCCACAACACCAAATCATCTGGCCTGTGCCCTCGCTCCAGCCAACACTTCTGTTGCCACCACTGCCGCCTCAATCCTTGTCTCCTCCGCTTGGTTTGGCGTGGCTTGGCCTGTCCCTAATGGTGCTCCATAGCAGGGCAGAAGTTGCAAGGATTACATCTGCTCTGCTAAGGAGCATTGTTAGGAACACACCAGGCCAAGCAGAGGACACAAGGACTGAGGCAGCGGTGGTGGAAGTTGCTGCAGGGATGTTTCTGGCAGCCGCGGGCGCATTTCCTTCACCCATGTGATGCAGCTCCTCCAGGTTGGTAAGCAGGGGAATGGTGAGGGGAAGGGTACTTTGGTGGTCTGTGGTGGGCTCAAGGTTGTCACCGATGCCACCAAAGGCGCAGCAGTGGGGGGAACCACCAGTCTGGACCGTCAACAGTCTGAGGGAGTGTGACCTGGCCCCCAGCTTTAAAAGGTTGAGGACCCCTGATTTAAACTAATATTAAAATGTTAAAAGGATGTCTGTTGGGAGATATCTGAAAGTATGATGACATTAGTCCTCATAATAATTATTATATGTCAGCAAGTTAGATCTGATTTGTGAAATACTTGAAAAGGATCTTCTAGTTGGATAATACACAGAGGTGGCTTATCATTCCCTTCTTCTGGGGGCATCCTGGGACTGAGAAGTTTGCCCAATGCCACAAAGGATGGCTTTCCCAAAAAAAAAAAAAACCTCTGGCTCCACAGCCACATATTTAACTCACTGAATTATCCTCATAAGCCTGTTGTAAAAGATCAGGATGGTAGAATTGATATGTTCACATTTTTAAAAGTTGAGAAAAACCCACAGGTATTGCTAAATGCCTCACGGAGCTCTTTCTCAACAAGAAATCCAGGGCCACCATCAGAAATTTCTGGGCCGCATACTGAGCAATCCTATGCCTCCCTCCCAAAATAATAATAATAATGTTGCAGTTATGGCCGGCGGTGGCAGGGCCCCTGTATATATATATATATCTGTGACACACACACACAGAGACAGAGATCATATTATTGAATATTTCAAATTAAAAAATAATACATCAAGCCAAAGCTGACACCTAGCTTTTCACAAGGCTGAATTATAAGAATTCTGTTTTCTGACGATATTTTATACAAGCAAGTAGAACCATCACATGTACGGCATGCTAAAGGCCGCAGCCTTTGTCTTCTCCTAGTTCTGTCTATTTCAGAGGCTAACATACTGCAATTAGTCTAATTAATGTGAAACAATGAGCTGTGTTACCACTTATCAAATTGATTGTTCCCCTATCAAAACAAAACAGGCTGGCTTTTTGATGTAATTTCAAGAGATGATTTGAAATGTCATGTTGCTGCAAGCCAATTACCTTATGACTGGAGTCACGGTCAACAGAATACATAATTAGCAAGAGTTTGGGAAGGCTGCTTACTGCTGGTATGCTAATTAACTGTCTTTTGTTATAAAACAAAAAGGTTGTAGCTAGGGTTGTGAAATAGGTCTTTTTTATTTACATTTCTTTGTGCTTATCAATGTGAGGCATGACAATGCAAAAGAATGGAAAATTTTAATTCCGCTACTTCAAATTAATACTGAGCTACAAGGTCAGGTTTAATGTGGGGCTACAATAACATTCAAACTGTTTCATGCAACACTCAGGCTGCATATAGTAACAGGCACTGGGGGAAATTAAGCACAAAAGCAAGTCTCATTCCCAAGAGTCATTGAGACTCACCTAATGAATCACAACATTAAACTAACATCATACTCTTTTTTCTCCTAAATTAGAAATTGTCTAAAAATGAAGGCTATCCTTCTGGCTCCGAATTGCTCTATGGTTGCTATTACAACTGCTTTTATGAAATAACAAAAGGCAGTATCTTAGCTCTAAATGAATTTGTTTCAGAAGTATGTCATCTTCTGCCAATCTCATGTGGAAATTTCTCAAACCATTGTCCTGCTCTGTGCAGGATCCTGTGAAGTTGTTGTGCTTGATTAGAGGAAGTAAAGGATACAAATTTCAAGCCAATTTGATGCATCATGTGCAGCCATGAGATACTGTTTTCCTTTCAGTAGAAGTGCTGCCTAGGGATGTGAAGAAATTATGCCAAAGTGTCATTTGTGATCAAGCAAGGCTGTCACTACTGCATGCTACCAAGCCAAGGATTTCCAAACATTCATGAGAAATCTCAGCTCCGACACAAAAGCAAGTTCCCAAATATTTTGGGAGGTGGTAGTGAGAGTATTCCATGCACTCTGGTGTTGAGGCATGCCTGCCATGTGACCATGGAAACGTCTGCAGAAGCAGACAGCGCTGGCTCTTCGGCTTTGAAACAGAGATGAGCACTGAACCCTAGAGTCGGATATGATTGGCTTTCAAGCAAGGGCAAACTTTACCTTTACTAGTGAGAGTAATCAGTCTTTGTGAAAAAAATGTCCCTAAAATCTTTCCCCTTTCTAAAGCTAAGAATATAGCCAGAAAACCCAAAAGGACATGTTGCTTGTTCACAAAGATAAAACAAAATTTGGCTTTAGATTTATTTATTTATTTTATTTTATTTTATTTTTTTATTCATATTTATATAGCCGCCCAACTCACGAAGACTCTGGGCGGCATACGATCTTAAAAACCCTTAAAACAAGAACAACCCCATTAAAACAAATTACCCCGCTAAAACCCCCACACATATTAAAAAGAGGAAAGTTACTTTGACATTAAACCAACCAGCAGGTGGTGGTCACGACATCTTCAGGACCCACACCTGCCCTGCCAGCCAGATCTTTCCTGAAGGGCAGCAATTCTGTCTGCAGCCTTAGTTCCACTGGCAGGAGGTTCCATAGGGCCGGAGTAGACACAGAGAAGGCCCTCCTTCTTGTGCTAGAGAGGCAGGCCCCTCTAGCAGATGGTACAAGCAGAGAGCCCCTCCGGTCCGCTCTGGTTGGATATCTGCAAATTGTCGGTGAGACCGGTGGGGTGGGGTGGGGTGGGGTGGACAGCTTGTCTACTCTGCATGACAATACAGAAGCATGTCAGAGGCTGCTACAAACTTTTATATGCTGCACCTTGGTGTTTAAATTGCCACATATGGTAATTCACACAGTTCAATTATTTTGGGAAGGTGAGGTTCACACATCACACACCTTTCTCTGCCATTATCACCATCCTCTTACCCACCCCATTCCCTGGCATACAAATCCCTTCTCTCTCCTTTTTTTTTTTGAAAAAACACTTTAACAAGTTACATACCGATGAACTGAAAAGACACAGTAAACATTTGTAACAGTGCTGTTTAAGTGCAAATGTTAGTGCTATAGCACTTAAACTAGGAGGAAAATATTTTTTTTTAAAAAAAATACAATGGCAGTAGAAGGCAGACAACAAGGTAGGATTAATTCCATGACATGGTCCACTTCATGCATCATCAGGAATCTCATAGGGGTGTAGCCAAAATCAAGATAAAATAATGCAAGTGGAAAGCCTGCAAAATCATGATAACTGTTGGCTAAACAAAAAATACTGCATTCTCATGCCATAATATTGGATCTACTTAGCCCTCATGTAATGTAGTCAGTGGAATAAATGAACATTAGAAACACAACACAAACAGTGGGAGAAACAGTGGCTATTTTCTTTGATGAAATCTTAGCACTGCTAGAAAGCAAAGTGAAAGCTGCTCTGGAAGCACTGGGAAGAAACAAACCACCAAGGGTGCACCTTCTGAGCAGTTCACAAGGTAATTAACATTTAGCCCCAACATACTGAGTACTAATTTATTCTCTTCAAAAGGATGGAAGGCTGAGTAAATATTGTGTCTGTTGGGATCAAACTCCGTGAGCAAAGTTTTGGCGGCAGTACTGCCACTCAACCACTGTATAACAGGGGGTCAAAGCAAGTGTATTGATTTTTCGGAGACTGATGTCTTCCCTACCACATCATAGAGTCTTTTTGTTATTATTAAAACTTTGAACATCAACATGGTACCTGTTTAGCACCATCCATTATTTTGAATGCTTTCATCAAATGTTCAAAATAGTACTGTTTTGCAAGCTTACTTCTGAATATGGCAGTATGCATTTACCTTTTCTGAAAATAAGGAATGCATTTCTTCTTCTGTTAACATTATCCGACCCACTGCTCTTCTCCATTAAATGAATTTGTTCGAAATATCTATTTAACTGCTGGCATAATTACTGAAAATCAATTCCTTTGCAATCTGGCAATAGTCTGCAGTTTTATTCTAACTTATGAAACCTACAACTAGCATGAAAACATTAATTTCTTCTGCTGCTGTCATTTATTAGAATCAATATCATCCTTCCTGTCTTTATCCAGCAGAGAAAACAAAGCTAATCCCAATTTCTAAAGAGCCAGCTAATAAAGGAGTCAAGGGATCATTAGTCTAATTAACTCATTCCTGTTTTCAGTTTACATTTCATTATGCCATTACACTCCCTGAAATGCCAGTTTTTATATTTCATGAAAACCTGTTTAACATATGGACATTAAATAAATCATAGCATATATTATGTATTACAGATAATTAATGTGATCTGAAATTTAAGCAAATTCTCTTCATTTGATAATAAATTTAATCAAATCATATTTAATGTAAAACTTATTGTATAAATATTTGTATTATGATTTTTCACAGCTTTGACAAAGATCCTTGTATTCAGTAGGATTACTCTTGTCTGCAAAACCGAGCATACACTCAAGTATCACCTTATGGCATGGTTTGAAACAAAAGAGGTGATATTTCTTATGGAAACTGTGGCGTTACCTTTTGCTATTGCAGTTGGGTGGAAATTCTTTCTGAAAACCTCTTAAATGTGAAATGTCCATCTATATGAATCTGATTTTCAGAATGATAGAAAATGCATTGGTTCCATCAATTTCCCAAGTGTACTTTTGTGCATAAAATTGGTTCCTTAGAGTATGTCACATACAATAACTACTACTCACCTCCTTTTTTTAAAAAAGGAACTTAATATATAAGTTGTAAATTATTTCAGCCTCAGATTTTTACAGAAAATATTTCTGTGTGGGTTTTAAAAATGATTTCAGCACTATGAAGTGTAAGAAGTCTAAAAAAACATAGGCAGCAATGTACTGTGTAATTAGTACAACATATTTATTGATTAATGTTCCAAAATAGGGCTAATTTCATTTTTGTTGGGGGATTTACTGTCCCAGGGTTTGTGTTCATTGGGACTTGAGGATGGGAGGACCAGTGCCCTGTGTGGTTTGGAAAAATGAGTCTCAGGACAGAATCATAGCAGAAGCACTAATACTGCATTGGTGCATACTTCTGAAAAGCCAAAGATGTGATACTTATGTGATACACAGAGTCAACAGATGGCCATTTTGTGAATAGAATGGTGGGTTAGATACTTTGAATTTTAAGATTTTTTTAAATTACAGTTCTCAGTCTAAAAACAAATCTGCACTTCTCTGGTTAGATTCAACATGGCTTATTCTATATGCTTATGCAATTATTCATCACATGCAAGAACATATAATTTTTTTAAAAAGTATTCTTCCCTATTTGCCTTTAATTATCTGGATCCCTGCACTTCAAACATACCCACAGAACTTGTATAAATGAGTGATCAATCTCAAAACATTCACCACAGTTAGAATGCTAACATGTTAGACTGAATTTATTTATTTTTATTTTATTTATTCACATTTGTATTGCCGCCCACTCAGCAAGCAACTCTGGGCAGTTCACAGAAATCAGACACCACCCACATAAACATTACTGACCTTAAAAATACCCTCCCAACCCTGCTAATTAAAATTATAACTAAAAGTGTGAATGAAAATGCCATTGATCTTGTTGATCAAGAGCATTTTCCTTGTCATTTTCTGTATGGATGACATTTTTTCTATATAGGAACAATGAGCTACCCTCTAGGTTCCCAATGTGGGGCATGCATCTTACTGGGGGACAATTTGATTTGGGGGGGGAGCAATTTGAGAATGTTTAGACCAAGTGAATGGCCTTTTAGGGTTCCTCCATGTGACTAATAGTTCACACTTTGAATAATAAGAATATGTCACAGGGTTGGGGTATCAGGATTTTTGAGATGCTTAGGTGGGGCCTGGAGAAAAAAGGTTGGGAACCACTGCTCTAGAATCAGATGTTCCACTTAGTGAAAATGGTTGTTATCTAACCACAGACAGTAGCCAACCATGACCCTTGTTAATGATGGGGGCCTTTACATTCCAACAACTTAAGCCAGGAGTTCTCACCAGCTTTAAGCTGGGAGCTGGGTCACACTCACTCAGACAGCTTTGGGGGCTGGATGGCCATTTTGCCCTTCCCCCACCACATGACACTTCCCAGTGTGGTGGAGGTAGTGGTGTACCACATGAAATGGTGCCACTGGCCACAGGTTGAGAATCCCTGACTTAAGCTCTCAGCCATTTTGTGCTGACCCACCTGGGGAGGCATGGTCACCGCACGGCGGCGCTACATGGAGAGCCTTGTTCAAGGATAGTCCAGATATCAAAATCCAAAAGGCAATCCAAGGTCTGCTTACCGGTAGTCCGAGTTAGAAGTCTAATCCAAAGGGTGTCCAGGGGCATCATCAGGGTTGGCAGTGAAGTCAGGGTCACGGCAGGCAGGTCAGGGTCTAAGCAGGCAGTCTGGAGTCAAGCAGGATGTCAGTCTTTGCACAAGAGTTGTACCAACACTGGCAGACTGCAAGAAGCTTGCTTATAAGTCTTCTTTGGTGCTTGGCTCAAGCCTGCCTGCGTCTCAGGTGTAGCTGACTGAGGGCTGATCACTCTCAGAGCCAGACTCCTGATCTGACAAGTCAGCTGCCGGGAAAAACAAACATGGGCCAAGCACAGGCTGAGATCCCTGGCTCAGGGCATCCTCGGCCTCGGATGCAGGCAGAACTGGGCTGGGCATAGGGAGTGCCCCCTTGTCCAGGTCCTCTTCAGAGTCGGAGGAGGGCTGGATCACAACAAGTTTACAGCATCATTTTCTAATGTAATGTCTGAAATCCTGATACCTTTTTACATATGCAGAAGGCAAACAGCATACCATCTACTCATTTCTAGCCAGCAATGAACGAGCCATTAAGGCAATTCTCTGTAGTGCATTTACCTGGTGGCTTGGCAAGCGCTTGGGAATCTCACTGTAGACTTGTTAATGGCCTTCTAGAAGTGAATGAATGTTCCACAGTTTGTCTTCTGCATGGATAAAAAGCAACAGGATTTGTTGTAACAAGATAAAACATATTGAAATGTACCATTATATGTTGGAAATACTAAAGTGTGCATGCTTATTTTATAAACAGCATATGCTGAGTGTTTATTATCAGTTTGGAGTTATTTTAAAGGACCTGTTTTAACAAATTTAATATGGTATAAAAGTGTTCAAGCTGTGTTTTGTTTTTTAAAATGCAGATCATGCTTTTCTGTATTTCTCAAGTGTTATGTTTCTAGGTATTTTTGATGCTACCCCTAACTCACTGTTTATAGAAAATACCATGCAGAAAATATATATTTTTGGGAGCAGGCTTTCAGGAAAAACTGAAATGTTAAAGCCAAAATGAAATGCTAAACCCAGAGCTTTGGCACCGTAAGCCTGTCTAACAAGGTGCTGAACACCAGAGCCCAAGGGAGTACTGGTGTTCTCACCATGAAGATTAGACAGGAGCACTCACGCAGGACACAGAGGGAGTAAGATGGGACAAGAAGCGAACGGTCCCAGCAGACACCTTGTTGAAATGTCAGTCAGGCACAATGACTCCACCACCTTTCACAAAGCTAAACATCTCTTTATGTCAGGACAAATTTGGTGATCCTCAAATCTCTCTCCTCCCCCGCCCTTCTCTTCCTTGACTTCAATGCAATGAGTACATGCAATGAAAAAGATGGAGAGAGGAATGGGGGATGAGGAAGGAAGGAAGGAGAAAATGAATAAGAGAGTATAAAGAGATAGTTCAGTCTAAATATTGGTATTGACAAGTCTTACGAGCGTTTTGGAGTAATTATAGTAACAACAGCAGCTATAAGTCTTATTTCAGTTGTATTGGAACATTTCTCTCTTTTCTAAATAATTAAGAGTCATTCTGCACTAACAGCCATAAATACAAATATATCATAGTCATTATCTGGTTACTGACATCTGACTTCTGTGTTTCAATGGCTGTCAGGTGGAAGGTGGAAAGAGATTGTTCTCTGCTGCAATAGCCGTTAGGACCCAAAGCAATGAACTAAATAAAATTACAATAAAGAAGATTTCAATGAAAAATTAGGAACATCTTCCTAACAATTGAAGCTCCATCTCTGGAAGTTTTAAAACAGAGGTTGGATTGTCAATCATTTTTTTTAAATTGAAAGACATTATTCATGATAAAGGAATGCATGAATTTGCATGGACAAATTATGTTGTATGGTTTAAGTCAGGGGTGCCCAAACTACAGCCCATGGGCTGGATCTGGCATGCACCACCATTCCGCTTCCGGGAGCAGCATTATGCACATGTGTGGGCGCACTTTACCTCCGTTTCTGGTGGGAGGAACAACATAACCTTCCTGCTCAACCATGTAACCAGCCCGCAGCCCAAAAGGTTTGGGCACCCCTGGTTTAGGTCAATTAATATTTGTTCCCACTCACATTTCTCAGTGTATGTTGGCAAAAGTAAAGAAAAAAGAAGGCAAACTATTGTGGCATATTATAAACTAATAGATTTCTTTCAATGTGAGCTTTCATGTATTAAAACCCACTTCTTCCGACACAAGAAGTGCAAATTCCTTTATATTTATAAATATCTTTATGGTGGTAGCAGTCATGACCAGGTGAGGATATACTTAATTAACAGATAAAGTAACAGTGTGTAATTAAAATGAAGTGACTATCAAGATATAAACTACTTGAAATTACAAGCCATAGCCAGGATGATAACCCATATGTGAGGAAGATTTGGCTGTCACAGAAATGCCAGAGGTTGTTTATAGGATAGGGGTCAGAGTATGGTTTCAGTGTAGTAGTTCTAAATTATTTGGATATATAGCACATCTGGGCACAATGTATAGAATCATTCTGAGCAGAAGTAGAACAGCAGACCATCTGCCAGTTCTAAAGATCTGCTGACTGCCACAAGTCAGAGCAAGGGAGATAAAGGGAGCCTGGTTTGGAAGCGATGATGTGTTGGATTTTTATGTTTTAAACTGCCCCTTCTTCATTTAAAACCAATGCTAGAAGGCATGACTGATGGTCATAGTGCTGAAGAAGTGAAGTGACTTTGAAACAACCAAATCCAAGGTCACTCCAACTCTCCCCAATTATAACCTTAAAATTTCAGTGCTTCTTCTTCTTCTTTGTCTAGGCCAGATCTGAAACTGCCAGAATGAAGGAGAAGGCAATGCCTTTGTTGGAACACTAAACAAAAATAAAATTAAAATAATTGTGAGCTTTCGTGATTCACGATCACTTCCTCAGGTATGCATTGGTTTCTTGTGGGTAAGGCAGGAAAATTATCAAGGAAAGCCCAAATGTTCACGGCATGATGGTCTGTTTGCCAGGCTCCCTTCTTAAGAATGAATGTGCAGCAGCAGCAGTCCATTTGATACACCTCCCCCATTTGACAAATACAGGAATGCCAAAATGAAGGTACCACTTGGTGAATTCATTCTGCAGCTCCTTTCGCCTGCCCTAGTGTGAGAAAGATTGGCCGGCAACAGGGAAAGCCTGATTGTGGTTTAAAAATACTACAATCTTTGAGGAGGCTCTTTCCATGTACCCAGGTAGAACCTCTTCAGTCATCTATTTTAAAACAGATTAAGATTAAGGATCAGAAGTGTGCTGTTTTGGGAATTATGGGAGTTATACTCCCAAAACAGAATGTACAAATCTGCACACCTTTAGTTAAGAATCGTAAGGTCTACGGTAGATTAGTGGTTAAGATGCTGAACTTGATTACTGGAAGGTCATCATGTCAGTAGTTCGAGACCTGAGTGCTGCATGATACAGTGAGCTCCCATCTCTATTCCAGCTCCTGCCAACCTATCAGTTCGAAAGCAAGAAATTGCAAGTAGATAAGTAGGGACCACTTCAGTGGGAAGGTAACAGTGTTCCGTGTGCTCCGGTGTCTAGTCATGCCTGCCACATGACCACAGAAATGTCTGCATAAGCAGACAGCACTGGCTCTTCGGCTTTGAAACAGAGATGAGCACTGAACCCTAGAGTCAGATACGACTGGCTTTTGAGCAAGGGAAACCTAGAAATCTGGGGGAGAGGAGCAACTTTAACCCACTGTTGTGTTCTCAAACACTGTACCCTTATACAATGTACCTATTCATGTGTAACCAATGTATCCTTCTACTTGTAACATGATAACCATCAGCTGCATCACTGTAACCCTAATAGGACGCGAGCTAGTGACCACCAGATGGCAATAGCGAGCGTCCAAGCTCATTGGTCCAGACTCACCTAAAAACAACAGCACGGGAAGATTCCCGCCATCACCTTCACCTGGACAAGAAGGGCGTGACCTGCAATGACGTCACGCAGACAGTAGCCAATACACTGTCAAGGAGCCACATTCAAATGTATAGCCACTGTATATATTGAGCTGTTCGTCCGCCATTACCTCATGTTCCCTCTGACCAGCATGTAATAAAGTTGTGTTAAGCCAGCTCTTCGGCTGCCCTGGTGTCTTTGGTCCCATACACAAAATTGGCGACGAAGGTGGGATTATGGCTGCCCACGGGACCAAGACATACGCCGGTTTCGACATCAAGAAACCGCAAGATTGGGAACTCTTCGAAATGGATTTCCAAGGCGCGCTGGTGGAGTTCGAAGTTACGGACGAGGCGAAGAAAAGAGCCATCCTCACCAGAATGCTCGGGCACGACGCCAAGAGGGTATTGATTGACCTCATCGCACCCAAAAAGGCGGCGGAATTCAAGGCCAAAGAGCTCCTGAAGGTGTTGCGAGACCATTTCCGGCCCTCAGTGGCGATGTTTCCAGCTCGGAGCGCGTTTTGGAGGCGAGTCCAAGCGCCTGGAGAATCGGTCGCCGCTTTTGTAGCGGCCCTGCGTCTGGCTGCCGGCCCATGCAAATGGGAGAACTTGGAAGTCACCCTCCGGGACTGCGTGCTATGCGGCCTGAAGGACGCCGAGATTCAGCGCACGCTGATGAATCAGGAGCCGCCCCCCACATTGCAGGAGGTCCTGAAAGCGGCACAGGCCGCGGAAGCCACGAAGGCCGGGGTGCAAGAGCTGCAGGACTGGCGACCGAAGGCCAACAAAACAGAGAGTTCGGTGCACGCAGCCCGGCGAATTTCGAAATCGTCCGCCGAAAGCAACGACGACGAGGACGTCCGGAGGGTCCGGAAGGAGGGCCGGCGTTGCGACGGCTGCGGGGCGGCTCACGACCGTGCCAGGTGTCCGTTCAGAAAAGCCGAGTGCCACAACTGCGGGCGACGTGGGCACATCGCCAAAGTCTGCAGACAACGGCGCAAGGACCGGAGGGGCTCGCCCGACCACTCAGCAAGGCCAGACCGCTCGACGAGACTAAAGGATGGCGCCCGGCCCACGAGGAAGCAGGATGGCGTGGGCCGCATCTCCGACGGCAGCGACGACGACGCCCCAGTTTTCAGCGTGTCCATGGGACACCCCCGTTACTTTGTTGAGGTACTGGTGCAAGGGGCCCCTGTTAGGATGGAGATTGACTCTGGCTCCTCTTATTCCATCATTTCCCAGAGGGAGTTTTTGAGAATTGCCCCCCGCGTACGGCCCAAGCTCAAAGCGTTGAGGTCCACGCTTCGGGACGTGCAAGGGAACAGTATCCCGGTGTTGGGGGTTGGGAAATTCCAGGTCCAGTATAAGCGGCACGCCGCGGAACTCCCCCTAGTCGTTCTCAAGGGGGGTAGTTGCAGCCTACTCGGGACTCAATGGTTTCAGCCCCTGGGTCTATTCATTGGGGGGGTGCACGCCGTTGGGACTGACCCAATACAGAGGGTGTGCGACGCGCACCCTGAAGTCTTCAAAAAGGGACTTGGGAAATTCAATGGACCCCCAGTAACTTTCGACCTGGACCCGGAGGTCCGCCCAATAAGACTCAAACCGCGCAGAGTGCCTTTTGCACTAAAGGACAAAATAGAGGCAGAACTGGACAAATTAGTGGGCCAGGGGATTCTTGTTCCTGTTGATTCTGCGGAGTGGGAAACTCCAATTGTCACGGCATTGAAGGCCAATGGGGAGGTTTGCATTTGCGCCGATTATAAGTGCACCATTAATAAGGCAATCTGCCCTAATGCATATCCGGTGCCGGTGATCAGCCATTTGCTAGCCAGGTTGCATGGGGGAAAGTGTTTCGCTAAGCTCGACCTGGCACAGGCCTATTAGCAACTCATGGTAACCCCTGCCGCAGCTGCTGCACAGACCATAGTCACGCATAAGGGGGCGTTCCAGGTGACGCGCCTCCAATTCGGCGTGAACTCGGCGCCTGGAATTTTCCAGTCGCTCGTGGAACGCCTCCTCAAAGGGCTGGATGGCGTTTTGCCATATTTTGATGATGTTTTGATAACGGGGGGGAGTGAGGCTGAGTTGGCTGAAAGGCTAAACAAGGTCCTGGAGGCATTCGAACAAGCGGGGTTGAGGTTGCGAAAAGACAAATGCGTCTTCTTCGCGAAGGAGGTTGAGTTCTTAGGGTTCCGAGTAACACCCGAGGGGATAAAACCGTCCAAATCCAAGGTGGCTGCCATCAAGAAAGCCCCTCGCCCCACCTCCAAGCCCGAGTTGCAGTCGTTCCTAGGGCTCTTAAATTTCTACCACTCCTTCCTTCCTCGGAAGGCTGCGGTGGCTGAGCCGCTTCACAAGTTGCTCAAGAAAGATGCGGCATGGAAGTGGGGCGATGACCAGGAGAGGGCATTCACGGAATTGAAACAACTCCTGGCGTCTGACGCCATTCTGACCCATTTCGACCCCAAACGGCCGGTGGTACTGATCTGTGATGCATCCCCTCTGGGGGTGGGGGCAGTGTTATGCCACGTGTTGGAAAACGGGAGGGAGGCCCCAATAGCGTTTTACTCCAGGTCCCTGTCCCAAGCGGAGAGGAATTACGCCCAGACAGACAGGGAAGCGCTGGCGATAATTGCAGGGACCAAAAAATTTCACGATTTTCTATATGGCCGCCCCTTCACCATCGTGACCGACCACAAGCCCCTACTAGGCATTTTCACCGCAGATAAGCCCACGCCACAAATCCTGTCCCCGAGGATGCTAAGGTGGGCCATTTTTCTCAACGCCTACCAGCACGCGTTGGTGTACCGGCCCGGGAGAGAGATCAGCCATGCGGACGCCCTGTCGAGGTCCCCCCTCCCCCAGACACACAGCCACGTGGGCGAGGAGGAGCCGGACTGCCAGGTGCTCATGATTGAAGTCTTAGATTCGCCCCCCATAGTACCCGCCGATATCGCTAAAGCAACAAGCAAAGATAGGACGTTGGCAGCGGTTAGCTCCTGGGTACAGAAAGGGTGGCCAGTGTCTGCCCCAGCGGAAGAATTCGCCCCATTCTTCAGGAAAAAGTTGGAGCTGTCCCTAGAGAGGGGGTGTCTCTTGTGGGGGCAGCGGGTGGTGATCCCCACATCCCTCCGGCCGCGGGTGCTTAAACTGCTGCACGTCAGCCCCCCGGAATTGTGCGCTCCAAGGCGCTGGCCCGGAGCTACTTTTGGTGGCCCCAGTTAGACACCGACATCGAGCACATGGTCGGCACTTGTGAGAGTTGCCAATGCTCCAGACCAGAGGAGGCCCGTCTTCCCCACAGAGAGTGGGACGCGGCCAAGGGGCCGTGGTCCCGGATACACGTAGATTTCGCGGGCCCGTTCCGAGGAACTCTGTTTCTCCTTGTTGTGGACGCTTTCTCTAAGTGGTTGGAGGTCATCCCAGTTACGAGCACCTCCTCGGCCGCGACAATAAAGCATTTGCGGAGAATTTTTTCTACGCTCGGCATACCCGACACTCTAATTAGCGATAACGCTAGTTGCTTCACGTCCGCCGAGTTCAGGGCATTCACAGAGATTAACGCCATCCGGCACATCACCTCCGCCCCCTTCCATCCGGCCACCAATGGCCAAGTGGAGCGCCTCGTACGCACCACGAAGGACGCGCTGCGGCGTATGGGCCCCGGGGACCTCAACCTGCAAGTGTGTCAGTTTCTGCTAGGGTACAGGGTGACCCCGTTGGCATCAGGATACTCCCCCGCGGAGCTTTTAATGCGCAGGAAACTGGCCACCATTCTCACCAGGCTAGACCCCACGAGAGTGGAAGACAAGGGGAGGAACATCGGGCTAGAGGCCACAAAGAGTTTCAGCGTAGGAGCCCCCGTGCATTGCAGGAACTACGCCAGCGCAGGGCCAGCCTGGGTGCCGGGGGTTGTCGTGGAGCAGACCGGTCCCGTATCGTACCGCGTGGAGACCAGCATGGGTCTACTGTGGCGGCGACATGCGGACCAGCTCGGGAGCCGGGTCCCAGAGAGGCAGGGCGCAGAAAGCACAGACAGGGATTCAGCGTTAGGGTTCTCCCCCACCCGTTTAGCCCAAGGGGGAGGAGAGGGGGGCCATGGGTCCCCACCGAGGGGGGAGGAAAAGGAATTTGTCCTCATAGATACCCCGCGGGATCACCCAGCAGAGTTTGATTTTGAGTTTCAGAGCCGGAAGGGTCTTTCGGAGTGGTCCCCCACCCATCCAAGCGAGAAGAGGGGTTTTACGTTAGCCCCTACGGTCTGCCCACAATGGAGTTTGTCCGTTCCCCTAAAGCTGCAAAACCGCAGCAAGCCTCTAACAAGTCTCCCTCTCCCATTATAGGACAAGGGACCGGGGAACACGGAAGCGGTAGCGCCCCCAGGGCGGGGCAGCCCACATCGCGGCCCAAACGCAATTGCAATAAGCCATCTTGGCTGAGAGACTTCGTCTCATCCTAGGGGGGAGGGATGTTGTGTTCTCAAACACTGTACCCTTCTACAATGTACCTATTCATGTGTAACCAATGTATCTTTCTACTTGTAACATGATAACCATCAGCTGCATCACTATAACCCTAATAGGACACGAGCTAGTGACCACCAGATGGCAATAGCGAGCGTCCAAGCTCATTGGTCCAGACTCACCTAAAAACAACAGCGCGGGAAGATTCCCGCCATCACCTTCACCTGGACAAGAAGGGCGTGACCTGCAATGACGTCACGCAGACAGTAGCCAATAGACTGTCAAGGAGCCACATTCAAATGTATAGCCACTGTATATATTGAGCTGTTCGTCCGCCATTACCTCATGTTCCCTCTGACCAGCATGTAATAAAGTTGTGTTAAGCCAGCTCTTCGGCTGCCCTGGTGTCTTTGGTCCCATACACAAAACCCACTTAAACTGCATTATATGCAGATTATAAGTGATCAAAGACACAAACAAAAGACATAAATGGCCTGTCAATACTGTAGATGATTAGTTTGTTTGTAAATGTTATTCTTTAGAGAATGATTCCTTTCTTCAGTTTTCTTATACAGAAATTTAAAATGAGATCAAATCAATAAAGCAATTCCTTTTTAAGTTAGCAGATGAATTGCTTTTAGCAATCAACTGGGAAACTGTTAAATACCCATATAGCTCATTTAGTCAGTGGCCATTAACACCATGCAAAACCCAGAAAGACACCATATAATAAACTATGCATTAGTTCTGGTATTCCAAAAAAGAAGAGAGTCTTTTTAAGCAAATAAAATGCCATTGATTTTTGCAGGTGTTTAAAAAAGATAAGCTGAAAGGACAACTTCTAAATTTGGCAGTGGCAAAAATGAATTTGAATATGTTTTTAAAAATATGAAGTCTTCTAAAATGGTTGTATAAGGGAAAAGGCAAAGATATAAATACTGTTCCTTGCATTATTTTGAAATATGGAATAAAAATGTTCAAAAATTCAAAGAGTTGTGCTGCTGCAAAATAGCATTTCATTTAAATATATTATTTGGGAACCACAAAAACATATTTTATGCTTATTTAGTTGACTATTATTAAACAGGAAAGTATTTAAACTCCTCCAGATGTAACAACAACCAGGAATAAGAAACACTGTACACCCAGCAAACAGGAGAAAGTTACTAAAACCACAAGTAAAATAAGAGATGACCCACATCGTAATAAAAGATGACCTATATCATACTACTGGGGAAATGTCCCTTTGGTTACTCACACAGTAACTCTGTAAACACTCAGACTGTGGTCTTCTGAGTAACAGGTTTAGTTTTTTTTTAATTGTTTAATCTTTTTTAGAGCCTTGCAAGACTTTTATGCTACTTGAATAGCTCAATGAGTTGTGTAAAGGTAAAAGTCGCCCTTGCTCAAAAGCCAGTCATATCCGGCTCTAGGGTGCAGTGCTCATTGCTGTTTCAAAGCCGAAGAGCTAGTGCCGTCTGCTTCCGCAGACGTTTCCATTGTAATGTGACAGGCATGATTAGACACCAGAGCACACGGGACGCTGTTACCTTCCCACTGAAGAGGTACCTATTTATCAACTTGCAATTTCTTGCTTTTGAACTGCTAGGTTGGGAAGAACTGGCACAGACGACGGGAGCTCATGCCGTCCTGCAGTACTCAGGTCTCAAACTGCTAACCTGGTGACCCTCCAGTCATCAAGTTCAGCGTCTTAACTATTAAGCCATCGCAGTCCAATGAGTTGTGTGTCTATCTGTAAAAGCAAAGAACAATGAACAATGCCTACTAGGATGAGAGTCTGGCTATGCAATTTCGGGCAAACTAGACAATATAAAGCACTCCTACAAGGAAGGAATGGTGAACCACTTCTACATGCTCTGCAAAAACTTGGAAAGTAATAATTTTTACATAATGCAATTATTAATCTTTCATTCTCATTAATCTTTTCTGAAGGGCATTAGCTCTGTCTGGAGACGAAGCTTGGTCATCAGGAGTTGATTGGGGTTGTGTGTTGGGGGAGGGGCTTAGTGCAAACCCCCAGTATGTCTTGGAGTGAATAACTGGCTTCTGTATTATTAGATACAACAAACAGTATATACAAAGACTAAATAAATATATAAATAATACTGAGTCAACAGCTAATCCTGTTTTACAAAGAAAATCTGTTAAAGCTGCCATTGTGTCATGGGATCATTAATATAAAATATGCTTATTACTTTGCATTTTGCTATATTACTGTTAAGGATTTCAGTGTCCCTAACTGACCTGGTAAGCTCACTGTAGCTTGGACTGTAAATTGATTCTATTTTCATGTAAAGGTGAAGGAACAATTTCTTCCTTCCACCTGCAGCCCCACCTTATATCACCCCTCCCTTATTTTCCATGGTCTGACAGCTCCAGGATAAGATTTTAGGGAGAGAAAAGAATGAGATGCTACTCAATGAATTTGAACTCTGTTCCCTACAAAGAAGAAAACTTAGGATCCAAGTGAAACACAGCAATCATTATATGAGGCAGATTAGATTTACAGAAGGGATGGATTTTATTTGCTCTTCATTTTTAAGCTAACCAGTGTAATTCCCACTTTCCAAGTATCACTGTTTAAATTATCGTTAAATTACATGTGCCTCTGAATTTTCTGATGTAGTTCTAACCTGACTGTCTGGCCAGGTTATCTTGATATGCTAATATTGTAGACTATACTGCCAGCGACTCAATGGCGAGCATCAGGCAGCAGTTAACTAATCTGACAAACCTGAGGACTAGTGACCTTGGCAAAATCCACAGGGGAAGGGAGATGGTTTCCAAGTGGATTAAATCCCACTTGAATCCATCTTGATGGAGGGCAGCACCTTCATCAATACTGGCCTGGAGCTGAGGAGGACTTTGCATGGCAAAAAGGCTCAGGACCAGGAAGTGACTTGAGGAGCTGGATGAGTGGTACATGTGTCATGCTGAGATGCAGAAGGCATTATATTCACAGGACAGTCTTCATGGCCAATCACCATGATGATCACCAATATTCAGAATCAGATATGGCACACAAAGAAGTTGTAACCTACCAAAATGTGAGCAAAGAAGTCTATATTTGAAAATGTTGCATATGAAAATAAAAACATGTGTTCATGCTTTAAAAAATCTCAGACTAGTACAGAAATTTTAATGGAACACACACGTGCAAAAGTAACATGGATCAGAAGCAGATGGAATTCTTAAATTTGTGCTTAAACCTTATCCAAAGCCAATCTGCAAACTACATGATTATCAGAGAACTGAACACAGACTTTTCCCATTTAACCACAGTATTTGGCCACTGTAATATAGTTAAATGGAGAGGCAATCTGCCTCATTGAGCCTCAGTCCCTTCTGTCCTGCGGCATTTTAAATCCAGACCTTACATCTCCAAATCTGCCAGAGTTTCATCACAGTTCAATTTCAATTAAGACACACTGTATTTACAGCAATGTAGCTGAAAGTAGATTTTGGCTCATTATCTCCATAAATCTGAAGTAATATACTAGCGTCTCAAGACATTACTTCATTTTCATAAGTAGGAGAAGATTTCATTTCTGTGGATTTGTGTGAAAAGCAATTTGGAAACTTTGCAACAATGATATTACTTACCATAAAAACTGAAAGCAATGAATGTATCATGAGGAGCTACTATTGCGTAATCTTAATATCTAATTCTTCCATCTTAATTACTGTGGGAATTTAAGCGTGCTATATTTTTAAGTTGTCTAAAAAATTAGCTCATTTAAACACTTGAGAGGAAAATATCATCGTCTCAAAATAACCTTTTCCCCTTTATATAC
Organism: Bradypodion ventrale; assembly: GCA_035047345.1. Lineage (NCBI taxonomy): Eukaryota > Metazoa > Chordata > Lepidosauria > Squamata > Chamaeleonidae > Bradypodion > Bradypodion ventrale. Next base: position 43,063,778 of record JAWDJE010000001.1, read on the forward strand.
TTCTTTTCATTCTTATAAGTGATATTAAAAAGATAATACTGTATGTGGATTGGGTTGCAAGTGTAGCCAGGTTTTTCTGCTATGATAATAGAGTAGTCCATACTGCCAGTGATTCAACTCTGGTTAACTAACCTGGCAACACTGAGGACTGATGGCCTTAGGTGGCAAAGTCCACAGAGAAGGGTGATGGTCTCCAAGTGGATTAAATCCCACTTGAATCCATCTTGATGGAGGACAGCAGCTTGTCTGGGGCTGATGAGGACTTTGCGTACCAAAAGGGCTCTTGACCAGAAAGTGATTCGCAGAACTGGGTCAGTGGTATGGGTGTCATGGTGCAATGCTGCAGGCCACTGCATTATATTCTCAGGACAATCTTCATGGCTGATCACCATGACGATAACCAATAATCACAATTGGATATGAAGAAGAATGAGGATTGGAACAAATATGTCTTCATTTCTAAATAGAAAAGAATACCAGAGGGAAATCTGGTAGTTCATGATGGTACAGCTAACTATGTAATTGAGTCCCCCACCCTCCCATTACAATATTTGGACCTGGATATTAAGCTAGTTCACAACATATAAAACATAGTGATTTACTAGTAATATATCCAAAAAGAAAAACTTAAGGAATCTCTATGATCATCTACGGCAACCCAACCGTTGGGTTTTGGACTTTATATCCCAAAAACCTAAGTCAGTACATTGGCTGATTTCTGCTTTAGGGAATTGACTTAGGCTTCTGGGAATTGAAGTCCAAAAGCCAAAGGTTGGGAAACAATGATCTACAGGGAACATCAGAGTCCCTTAACGTTTCAGCCCTGAAGTCTGTGCAGGGTTGATTTAGGAACTGTGGCAATTCATCCCATACCACAGAGGCACACATATACATATATTCATAGAAACATCCCCTGCCCCACACAACATTTCACACTCTTTCTTTTGCACACAGAAATCTCAGTCAACTATGATTTTATAATCTGGAAAAGATTTTTGCCATCTTTCCACATGAGTTGGAGGGCACCTTTGGGGGGCCCATAGGTTGCAGGCAGAGGCACCATGCACCCTTAGACCACGGGCCATGTCTACACATTACTCCTACATCAGTTTCTGTAGGGAGTTATAGAAACAAAGTGAAACAACTTAATAACCATGTCTCTAGTTTCAAATGGACTGTGGTGGCTTAGTGGTTAAGATGCTGAACTTGACTAGAAGGTCAGCAGTTCAAGACCCAAGTGCTGCATGATGGAGTGAGCTTCCATCTGTCCCAGCTCCTGCCAATCTAGCAGTTGTAAAGCAAGAATTTGCAAGTAGATAAATAGGTGCCACTTCAGTGAGAAGGTAAAGAGTGGTCCATGTCCATGGAAACATCTGCAGACACAGACCTGGCTCTTTGGCTATAAACAGAGATGAGCACTGGACCCCGGAGTCGGATACAACTGGCTTTCAAGCAAGGGCAACCTTTACCTAGTTTCAAATACCAATGCTTTTCCTGAGAAAGTAAGAATACACTGATGCTGAAAATAAGCTTTTGATGTTCATAAACTCAAGCATTGAGCCAGTGAGTAATCATTGCAGAACAATGAGTAGATTTTCTGTGTGAAAATAATAATGTAAACCTTCCTTTTACTAGTACAGTTTGGAAAGGAAGTACTGAGGAAAGAATGAAAATAACATTATGAAGGCCTATGAATAAGAAATCAAACAGGTGACCTAGTTTTAAATGCTGTGTCATTTAGAGACCGCATCGTCCCAAGAGTGTCTGCCCGTCCAACCAGAGCGGACCGGAGAGGCTCTCTAATAGTGCCATCAACTAGGGGTGCACATCTGTCCAGCACCCGAAGGAGGGCCTTCTCCGTGTCCGCACCAACCCTCTGGAACCTCCTGCCAACAGATCTAAGACTTCAAAGAGATTTGCTGCCCTTCAGGAGAGGATTGAAGACCTGGCTGGCAGGGCAGGTGTGGGGCCCGAATGGGAACATGGTCCCCGCCTGCTGGCTTATGTAAACCATTAAGAACTCTCTCTTCTTCTTCTTTTTATAGTGGGTGGGATGGGTGGGTGGGATATGGGTCTTTTAAAGTGGGTGGGATGTGGGTCTTTTAAAGTGTTTTTATGTGTTTTTAGAACTTGTTGTAATGCCACCCTGAGTCGGGTTCTGCCTGAGTGGGCGGCATATATAAATATGACTATTAAATTAAATTAAATTAAATGAGGGGAGCTTCCAATTGCAGGGTCATTATGGAATAAAATGAAGTAAAAGAAATAGAAAAAAGTTACTTCTCCTTTTCAGTAGCTGGACTGAATTTCAAGGATGCTATGAATTCACTTAGATACTTACACTTACCTCAACAAGATTCTCTAGCCTCTGTAACTAAAGTGTTTTTATTCCAAGCAATTGAGAAGTATTTAAACGGCCTTCATCAATGTAACATCTAAGCATCAAGCAAGGAAGAGGTATGTCTTAGCAAAAGGGTTTTGCAAGGTTACAGACCTCCAGCTGAATAACTTGAACAGCTGAGGAGCAAACATATTTGCTTGAAATCCTAAACTTTGGGATCAGAATCCTACCAATCACACAGTTGATATAAAACAGGGATTCTCAACCTGCAGCCCATGGAACAGATGCAACCTGCAGCCCATGGGCTGGATGCAGCCTGCAGCACCATTTCATATGACACCCCATTGCTTCCACCACACCAGGAAGTACCACGTGGTGGAGGCAGTGGTGGGCTCCAAAAAAATTTACTACCACACTATGGGCATGGTATGGTGGGCGTAGCCCTGTGTTGCACTCAAATTAGGACTACTTTATTTCAAAACTTGGATGGGCGGGGCCAGCCAGAATTCCTGCTACTGGTTCTGGCGAACTGGTGCAAACTAGCTGATGCCCACTACTGGGTGGAGGAATGAGGGAGCATGACCCGGTCTCCAGCTTAAAAGGATTGAGAACTCCTGATATAAAAGGTAGATGGGATCTGATTTTCCTCACAATGAAAGTAGAAATTGGTGAAAATGGAACAGAGACATATAATTTTATTTAAGTGATGGCTCCTTGTATGAAAACACACTGTGATTTGTTGATATCAGATTTTTTAAAATGGAGCTTAATCTGTGTCTTTTCTCTCTGGCAATCTGTGCTGGAAAGTAGGGTACTTTAGGCTTGACATAGGTACATCTAACACAAAGAAGGGCTTTAAGGAGAGTTTTAGTCACAGACCTCTGTTTCAATGCAATGGGAACTTCCCTTAACACAGGGGTTCCCAACGTAAGGCCAGTGGGCCAGATCCAGGCTACCGTGCCATTTCATGTGACCCCCACCCCTCCAAGGGCATTCGAGAAACAAAATGGCCACCCCTTTGAAGCTGTTGGGACAAAATAACCACTCCATCATGCAGTCAGGGCAAAATGGCTGTTCAGCCCTCCAAGCTGACTGAGAGAGCATGACATGGCCCCCGGCCTGAAAAGGTTGGGAACCCCTGTCTTAACACCACATCTACTTATTAATGGCACATAACACAGCCTTTTCATATGGAAGATTTTAAAATGTCCTGTACTATACAGCTTTGGCATAGAAAAAAAATTATTTATCCACCATCATCCAGAAATTGTAATTTTTTGTAAATGTATAAAATGTTAATATTCTACAGACTATGCTGCCCATTGGTAAAAATGCTAAATCACGCTTCTAGTTAAGAAAACATAATTTGTTAACACAGGATGGATTAGGGAAGATGCTTGTCATTTTAAGGGCAAAATGGAACAATACAATTTTTTAAAAAATAAAAGAAGAAATAAGGTATTAATAATAATAATTTCATGTCAGAAATTATTTTGGGTTGAAAGGATTTTTTTCTGGAGAAACTCTGCTCTTTTCATGTCCCCAAGATATTTTCCCACCGAAGTAGTCCCTATTTATCTATTTGCAATTTCTTGCTTTCAAACTGCTAGGTTGGCAGGAGCTGGGACAGAGATGGGTGTTCAAACCATCATGCTGTACTTGGGTCTTAAACTGCCAACTTGCCTGCCTTCTAGCTAATAAGGCAAGCTTCTTAGCCCCCAATAAGGAATTCAATCATGGTTTCTCCACCTGCCACAATTTCCAATTCCCAGCAGATGAGTTCAACCCAGAATAATTTCTGACATGAAATTATTATTATTAAGGTAGTCTATTCCAGGGGTGCCTAAACTTTTCAGGCTGTGGGCCTGACCATGCCCCCTGGACAGCTGATCAGACTGGTCATGTGATTAGCTGATCAGACCGGTCATCCCAATGGCAGCAGAACTTGCATGTGCGGGATGCATCACACACATGCGCATGCGCAGAACACTGCCATAAATGACCCATGGCTGTCATAAATGTATTTATGCCAGCCATGGGTAATTTACAGCAGCATTCTGCACATGTGCAGTTGCATCACACAACTGTGTATGCCCATTTTACTTCTGCTTCTGGGAGCAGCAAGAGCATCAGGGGCTGGATGAAATGGCTCTGGGGGCCCGATCCGGGCCATGGGCCACAGTTTGGGCACCCCATGTCTATTCATTACCTATCTGCCACCCATAACATGCTGCGTTTACAATGGCAAAAGACCTTTACAACCTTTAAGAAACCTTTGACTGTCCATATAAGATAGGGTGATGCCACCACTGCATTTTATTACGAACCAAATTGTGGGGAGGGGCATAAATAAGGTTGGGAAAACACAAAAGATGCTTAGCTAGTTGATAATGATACTACTAAGAAAGTCCACAAAAAAACACCCAAGCAAAAACAGGCAATTCCAGAGAAAGGTGCTAATATGGAAATTATGTTTATTTGTCCTTAAACTATTATGACAAGTTACTGAGAGCAACTCCTATGTGCCACCTTCTCTCTACTATCTCACTGTCAAAATTCTGTTCTAAACATTCCTGTCCTATATACAAATAAATCAACAACAGAATTGTAACTCAACCTTCTAATAGCAAAATCACCACTTTTGTCCAATTTGTTATTAAATTTAGAGTGGGAGAGGAATCCTATTTTTCCCATACACCATTTTAGATCAAAACTGAATTTTGAAGGAAAAATGTTTAGAAAAGAGCTATGTGGTCCTCAAGGAGAAGCAACACAAACAGAGGAGCTAGCTTGGGCTGTGTCTTGTATCTTTTTTAAAAGAGACTTTTCATGTTGAGAATAGCCCAATCATCCTGAAAGCACTCAAAAATATATATAAACATTTTCAGAAATTAATTAGAGACACATTGCTATCAGCTCCAGGAAAATAATAAATTGAGAGATTAAGAAGCAAGCAGATCTTTCTGAATTGTAAAATAGGTTTATAGGTCCTCTAATAACAACTTTTACTCAAACCTTACATAAATAGGCTTATGTGATATAAATATTACGTGGGCTATGTGGAAACTACACCATCCGTAATCATGTTTAGGGATTACTTGACAGAACAGAGACATTTCATTTCTATTGGACCTAGGGATTACAGAAAAGAAACATCTAATATTCCATTTTTTAATTTCATGCATCTTTTATTTACCTTTAATGATGCTGTATATATTCATCATCCTGAAATATTAAAACAGTATGAAAAAAGTAATAAATTGGTGGAAAATTTAAGGAATGGGAATGCAACAGCACGCAAATCATACACTATCAAGTGCTTGATACACATTTAAAATTACTGCCTAGTATGGCAAAGCCAAATTCCTGGCAGATTTCTGAAGCGCAAAGTCACAATAAGAAGATCAGCAGAACAGCCTGAAATAATAGAATATTCATCCCCCTAATCCATATGCAATTCTTTAGGGCTTTTTTTTTAACAATGCATATGAGGTCTGACTGTATTCAGGATTTAAATAAGTTGTCTCCCTTCCTCTCTGCGCCCTCCTCCCTCTCTCTTTCTCTCTCCTCTCACACACAATCAGACTCAGTTTTTTGTTTAAAGAATGTATATACAGTTATCATTTCTGCTCTACTGCACTCACAATGACAAGGTTAGCACATCTTCTCACACCTCAAATAAAGCAATCACTTTTTAAACAACAAAAGTGTTAAAAGTAATACATTTATTCATACAAAACAAAAAGAGAGATAGCTGGACTTTTTGTTTCTGAAAAAGGAGATTTTATCCTTCTTTCTTCTTCTAAGCAAATAACTCAAAACTCATGCAATGCTTTAAATTGTACGTGCACTTCTTTTAATATAATTTGGAGGGAAGGACTCCTGGTATGCAGTCTTTGAGATCATGGATACCTTTCCAGATATGTGTGATTTTAGATATATTATTTAAAGAAGGGAAAACCCAGTGACCTACAGAAGAATAAATTCAAGAAAACTCAAGGCACTCATGCTAATAATGCTAACACAGCAAATGCCACTGTGGATGTAAACACAGCAAAGAAAGAAATGTTTTATGTGATATATAGACAGTATTGCTACAAATCTAAAATCAGACATGACAGAGGCCCTTAAATTATCTTGTATATCCAGTTTTCAAAAGATAAATACTGAATTTGATCCAATATCCAAATTGCACTTAAATTCAGATTCATTGAATCTGCTATATGCTATAGTCAACTAGAGCTGCATTTTATACTGAACTGTCTCTGGCGGCAAAAGAACTAAGAGTTTGCTCAACTCAAACAGTTTCTCTGACTGGTAGACAACTTATCAGTTTATCTGGAAATCAACTGTTTTTTTTAAAAAAACTACAGAAATAGAGCTTGTTGTATGGAATATAATATACTGAGCTATGAAGAGTTGATGGTAATAATCAGGTGATCTTTTGTCAAGGAGCCAGCCTCTCCAGTGTGCTGTCATGGGTAGAGTGTCAGGCTAGGAGTCAAAACCATCATTTAGCCATTGGAAACTCTCCGGAGGAGATGGTAGGAATGGAAAACTGCACCTTGGAACATCTCACAAATTTTAGAAATCCTATTAAGGTTGCCATTAGTCAGAAACGTAAGTGTATATAAGTGTAACTGTTATTGCTATTGCTGAGCTCCTTGATGACACATGATAACAATAGGTTTCACAGGCTGCTGGATGCAACATAATAATGAGGGGTGAAGCACATGCACCAGAGATGCATGCCCCTTCACAACTCCCCCTTAATGCACATGCTTTTGCTTTTTGGAAGGAGACAGGAGTGAAAGGGGAACTTGGATGTTACTTACAGAGAAAAGCTAGTGATAAATAACAATCAAGAAATTACAGCACCCACAAACGAAATTATATACTGTGCCCAGTCAATGCAATGCCAGATCAGAATGTGAACGTGAACAAGAAAGATGAACAGGTGGGTCCTAGAGCAAATCAAACCCACACTGTCTCTGGAGGCAAAAATGATGAAGCTGAGGCTATCCTACTTTGAGCACATTGTGAGAAGAAAAGACTCTTTGGAAAAGACAATAATGCTGGGAAATGTGGAAGATGGCAGGAAAAGAAGACCAGACATGAGATGGATAGACTCCATGAGGGAAACCACAGGCTTGGGTTTTTAGGCACTGAGCAGGGGTGTGGATGCTAGGATATTTTGGAAATCTCTCATTCACAGCTTCGCCATAGGATGGAGATGTGATGGCATGTAACAACAATAGCATTTCTAAGTAGTGGTGGTTTATTCTGTGGTTCAGTTTTAGACTACCAAGTTTGGTCACAGAGTGATTGTGAATGGGGAATTGACCCTTTGAGTGCTTGTCTTGACTGCAACATGAGCACTGTTCAGGTGCATTGTTGCTAAGTTCATAGAAGCACCGAACAGGTCAAATTGTAAGCATGCAACATCCACATATCTGTATGTGTGTACATAAGAGCATTTGAGGTGAGAAAGCAATTGAATTAACTTAATAAAATGATAGTATTGCGATGCTTTCTCTCCTAATTTTAGGATTAGAAGCAAGGTGTCCACACACACACCCCCCCCCCCACACACACACACACTTTCTAGGCAACCACCTAATCTCAGCTAACTTTGCACTGCAACATTTGAGAAGGGAAAATGTCTGAAAGCAGTCATACTTTGCCTGTCTTTTAAAATATTGTCCTGGTTTCCTGTGGTGAAAATATTTTTTTGCCATTTCTGATTAATTTGCCAGATAATGTTTTAAAAGGTGAATGTTTGGCAGTGAGCACACTTGACCAAAGTAGTTTCAGACTAAGTAATGCCTTACTATTTATAAGATTCGTCATACTTCCCTTTTTAGAAAAGGCATTTAGATTAGCTATAGCACTAATTTATTGTCTTGTAACCCCTTTCTGAGTTTTGTATGCAGCATTTGAATCACACATAAAAAGAAAACTATATGCATATCAGGTTTCCAATAACTGATCTCATCCAGGAATGGATGCCAAATTATCTAATTCTAGCTCTAAAGACTGAGGTTAACTCCTTAGGCTCACAGTTCTTGCCATTCAAAGTGGTTTTGCTACTGAATTCATATGTATCTCTACCCCATGTCTAAAATACTTTTTCTCCCTCTCTCTATTTGGATCAGCATAATCTCTGATGGATTACTATACTATCAGACCTTTATGGAACTTCTTTGATTTTTCAAGCGCCTCCAAATACCACAACTGTCACTGTAAAAGGAAACAGTGAAGCTCTTTATAAGCTGTTCATCAGAGCTCAAATCTTCTCCTAATAAAATCCTTGTAGGAGCCCAAGTGCCTTCACCTCAAGGTTCAACTGTGTTGACTTCAATCAAAATTACTTGTAACATGCATGAGCAGAATGAGCTACAAAAATATCTACTGAAAAGGGAGAGGGATGTGCTTGTTTTGTACACTAATGTATTATAGATTACCAGCACTGGGAGTTATATCTTGAATTAACCTGCCCAAGATGAAATGCTGTTTACCAATATCAGTGTATTTATTTATGTATTTATTTACTACATTTTTATACCACCCATCTGAGATATTTTAGTTACCTAGACTACTTCAGTTATTATGTTGTCTGCCTGAGCAACCTTGAATCATTTTTTAGGAGAAAGGTGGCACCGACCCTCTAGAACCTCCCGCCAACAGAGCTACGTCTCCGGAAAAAATGGCTGCCTTTCAGAAAAGAACTTAAAACCTGGCTGGCGGGTCAAGTGTGGGGTGCAGGTGGAAGGGTAACCGCCATTGGGTGGCTGGTGTAGAAGAACTCTTCCCCATGGTGCCTTTGGATCCTGCAGCCCTTGTTTTTAGGGGGTGGGTAGTTTTATCTGTTTTTAACTTGTTTTTAAATTGTCATTGTGAACCGCCCTGAATCGGCTTTGGCCGAGTGGGCGGTATATAAATTTGACAATTAAATTAAATTAAAACTATTTTAAACAAATAAATAAATTGACTAAGTGCATGCATTTTTTTAAAAAGTGTGGGTCATGTTAATGTTTCAGACCAATCACTCTCTCACTGCCAGTGATACTAATTGAGTCTGGCCAGGTTGTCCTGCCACCTGAATCCATCTTGATGGAGGGCAGCAGCTTCATCAATCCTGGCTTGGGGCTGAAGAGTACTTTGTATGCCAAATGGATCAGGACCAGAAAGTGACTCCAGGAACTGGATCAGTGGTATGGGTGTCACACTATGATGCGGAAGGAAAATGGAAGGCCATTGCATTATATTGTTCCCAGGACAATCTTCATGGCTGGTCGCCATGATGATAGCCAATATTCAGAATCAGATACTGTACATGAAAAAAAAGAAGAATAGACACTGATAGGATGGAAGAAGAAGACACATGGAATATTAGTACTATAGTCATTCCACAATTTTTTGTCTCTGCAAATGCAATCTTGACCATTCTTCTGACAAAATGGCAAGGAAGAAATTCATATATGTTTTTAAAAATATAGCAGAACACCCTTTTTTTCAGGACTAGAGTCAAATTCAGATTCTGTAGGTCTCCACTATGTCAGCAGTGAGCTGTAGGCAAGTGATCCCCCCCCCAACAGTAAGTTTCTCTATGTGTTTTTATAAGAGGGCCAGTGCCTTTGGAAGTAATTCAGAGCACTCAAACAGGCACTTGAACTCTGAGTATCTAACAAGAGAAGCTATTGATAAATGTGTCTCTACTTGGTAAAGCTTAGTAACGGGCAACTTTTAATTCAGTCTCGGACATCACTGGTTGAGATAGTACAGACTTCTCATGAAACTGTACCAGATATAGGTGCCCCACACAAAGTGATTGCATGTGAATACAATGGTCCATTTAGTTTAGCTGCCTGCAAGCACAGATCCCATCATCATCAGTGATATAATTAAATGCATAGTGAGTATCAAGTACTGAAAAACCAGTCTTGTCCAATGACTAGGAATTAGCTTGAACTCACAATTCTTTCGAAGAATAAATGTTGCAGGGCCTTAAGCTTATCACTATGTAACAACACATTTACAAAGTGGCCACTTACTACTGAATGCAAGTATTTAGTCAGTAAACTTCTAGCCTTTCATATTTCAAAGAATCTCAAGATTCTACCCAGGTATGGTTTGCCATCTATATCATCTTGCAAAAAGATTTTAGAAGTTCTTATCAAGATCAGATGTTTATGTGAGACAAAATGTTTGTGGATTAAAAGGGCATGCAACCTTTGTATCCCATCTGGTTGTTACCAGGACATTTAAAAAACAGAAGCACAATCCTTCCTGTACTTCTAGGTAATGTGCAAATGATAAATTCACACTTTTCCTGCACAGTATGTAGTCTCAGTTCAACAAAAGTTCATGTGTTTCCCTACACACAAGTATTTCCCTTTGCATATTACAACGGAAACACAAAAAACAGAACATGATTCGTCAGCACTTCCTAGTAGTGTATGAAGAGTCCCCAAAACTTTGTTTCTCATTTATAAAATGGATACAAGTATAATTTGTCTCGCAAATCTATAACAAACCTAGAACATAAAAATAAAAGGGGAGAATTGCTAACATCTAAATTGTCTATGATTGACAACTATAGTGTGATATCATTACTGATGGGTCTGATTTGGCTGTGATAGACCTTGAAAGATATTTCAGGATGAAGATAAATAACTGAAAGGAAATATCAAACTCAGTGCTTGACAGAAGATTAATATCTGGTAGTATGGATCATTTTAGAAAGTGATTTTAAAATGTCACCAGTATCACAATGTCTTTTTACATATCTATGGTATGGAGAGTACATACCATGTTTCCCCAATTATAAGACCTTTTCCCATAATAAGTCACCTCCCCCTTTTTCCCCCCTGCCTTTGAAATATAAGGCCCCACCCGAAAATAAGACCCCCTTACCTCCTGGCAATCCGATTGCATGCACTCCCTGCTTCCGGTGTCCAGGACAGAAAAGAAGGACGAGCAGAGCCAGAGCCAGGTACGGTACTGTAATACCGGTATGCCATCTTCCACCGCCGGCCCCCTCCTCCCGGCATGTAAGAAGGCCTGCCGCGTCGGAGTCTTGATTGCCTACCCGCTCACACCCAAGGGAAGTTTCCCCTGGTGAGAGCGGGATTGAGACTCCGACGCAGCAGGCCTTCATGGGCCATGCTGTCCGCCTCACAGCTGAGGCCAGTCTCGATCATGCTTCCCCACTCGCAACCAAGGGAAGCGTCCCTTGGTTGTGAGTAGGGAAGTGCAATCGAGACTGGTCTCGGCTGGCATGGCCCATAAGAAGACCTGCTGCATTGGAGTCTCGATTGCCTCCCCGCTCACAACCAAGGGAAGTTTCCCCTGGCGAGAGCAGGATCGAGACTCCAACGCAGCAGGCCTTCTTATGGGCTACGCCGGCTGCCTCACAGCTGAGACGAAGCATCCCTTGGTTGCGAGTGGGGAAGCCCGATCGAGACTGCCCTCAGCTCAGCTGTGAGGAGGTGTCGGTGCTGGCCGCCTTACAGCTGAGACCAGTCTCGATTGGGCTTCCCCACTCACAACCAAGGGACACTTCCCTTGGCTGCGAGTAGGGAAGCGCAATCGAGACTGGTCTCAGCTGTGAGGAGGCGTCGGAGCTGGTCACCTTACAGCTGAGACCAGTCTCAATCGGGCTTCCCCACTTGCAACCAAGGGACGCTTCCCTTGGTTGTGAGTGGGGAAGCGCGATCGAGACTGCCCTCAGCTCAGCTGTGATGAGGCGTCAGAGCCGGCCACCTTACAGCCGCGACCAGTCTCGATCGGGCTTCCCCACTCGCAACCAAGGGAAGCATCCCTTAGTTGCGAGTAGGGAAGCACGATCAAGACTGGTCTCAGCTGTAAGGCGGCTGGCGTGGCCCATAAGAAAGCCTGCCATATTGGAGTCTCGATTGCCTCCCCGCTCACAACCAAGGGAAGTTTCCCCTGGCAAGAGTGGGATCGAGACTCCGACGCGGCAGGCTTTCTTATGGGCCACACCGGCCGCCTTACAGCCGAGACCAGTCTCGATCGCGCTTCCCTACTCGCAACCAAGGGAAGCGTCCCTTGGTTGTGAGTGGGGAAGCCCGATCGAGACTGGTCTCGGCTGTAAGGCGGCCGGCTCCGACGCCTCCTCACAGCTGAGCTGAGGGCAGTCTCGATCGCGCTTTCCCACTCGCAACCAAGGGAAGCGTCCCTTGGTTGAAAGTGGGGAAGTCCGATCGAGACTCGTCTCAGGTGTGAGGCGGCCGGCGTAGCCCCTAGGAAGGCCTGCTGCACTGGAGTCTCGATCCCGCTCTCGCCAGCGGAAACTTCCCTTGGTTGTGAGCGGGGAGGCAATCGAGACTCCGATGCGGCAGGCTTTCTTATGGGCCACGCCGGCCGCCTCACAGCTGAGGCCAGTCTCGATCCCGCTTCCCCACTCACAACCAAGGGAAGCGTCCCTTGGTTGCGAGTGGGAAAGCCCGATCGAGACTGGTCTCGGCTGTAAGGCGGCCGGCTCCGACGCCTCATCACAGCTGAGCTGAGGGCAGTCTCGATTGCGCTTCCCCCACTCGCAATCAAGGGAAGCGTCCCTTGGTTGCAAGTGGGGAAGCCCGATCAAGACTCGTCTCAGCTGTGAGGCGGCCGGCATGGCCCATAAGAAGGCCTGCTGCGTCGGAGTCTCGATCCTGCTCTCGCCAGGGGAAACTTTCCTTGGTTGTGAGTGGGGAGGCAGTCGAGACTCCGATGCGGCAGGCTTTCTTATGGGCCACGCCGGCTGCCTCACAGCTGAGGCCAGTCTTGATCCAGCTTCCCCACTCACAACCAAGGGAAGTGTCCCTTGGTTGTGGGTGGGGAAGCGCGATCGAGACTGGTATTCTTCTTCATGGAAAAGTAAGACATCCCCTGAAAATAAGACCTTTTCCTAATTTTGGAGTTTAAAAAAATATATAAGACAGTGTCTTATATTCGGGGAAACAGGGTAGTACTGGCTACTCCATTTTGGAAAGGCTATTATATAACCAGAAAAGGTTCAAGAAAGGGCACTCAAGATGATCCAATGATTGTAAACAACTTCCTTAGGTTGAAATGATATTATATTGGGACTTTTTGGTTTAGAAAGAAAAATATATACATGAGCACATATTAGAGAATTACAGAAATTGAGCATGCTGTAGAAGAGCTTTCCATAACATCCATGAATAAGTAGAATTTTATCCCATATACATGATGCCACTTTTCCTAAAGATTGAAAAGAACAGTATTTAGCTTATGCATCTATTCAAGTATTGTTAACATTTACATGGAGGATTCTGGGTAACTGGATCTCTGGCAAGAAAAGTAATTGTAGAAAGTTAATGACAGCAACATTTTGTGTGATTAAATTTAGAAAACATTCTGAAAAGGGTATAGAAAACTTGATTGTACAAGCTTGGCCTGTGCATAGTTCCATCACTCTTGCAGTCACAACTGTATCATATTTTACCAGTACAGTACTGTATACCATTTTGCTACTTTACTTGGTGTGGTTAGAATAGAAATTTGCATTTGGCTGGTCAAACTCTACGCAAGGCTATCAGAATCACACTCTTTGCTTACCATAACATCACCACTAACAGGTTTTTTTTTAACTGAAGCCTATGCTTCATGCAAAAGCAATGCTGAATATCATCACGTTATAACAGAAATTCTCAACCATTTAAAGCCGGGGGCCAGGTCACGCTCCCTCAGACAACTTCAGGGGCCGGATAGTCATTTTGTGTTTCCTCCACCAAATGGCACTTTCTGGTGTTTTGGAGGAGGTGGGGCCACATGAAATGGTGCTGTGGGCTGCAGGTTGAGAATCCCTGCATTATAGTTTCATGCAAATGATGTGGCTCCACTCTATAGTGAAACTTTTAGAGACTGAATGCCCAAACTGCAACTCAAAATCCACTTATTTATCACAAGGTGCCAACACGGCAACAGGGGGATGGATAAAACAATCCCATTGGGCTGCTGGAAAGAGGGGCGGGGTGAACTCTGTGCTGGGGGAGGGAGGAAGCATTCCCATTGGGCTGCTGGGCCAAGAGGCAGGGAGAAAGCACTTCTATTGGCCTGTTGTGCAGAGGGGTAGGGTGAACTTTTCTGGGATGATGGCACACATGCCCACAGAAAGGGCTGAGAGTACCCCCTCTGGAAGACATGCCATAGGTTCACCACCACTGCTATAGATGTTCTTTTCTATAGCTTCACATTTGTATAGCTCCCTGCAGCTTCTAAAACTTGAAGTGCCATTGCCATTGTCTGAGAGCAAATTATTTTTTTCCTACAGAATTGTTTGTTATCTAATATGCAGCCTGATTTTTGTCCTTATTCACTTGAAGGAAAAATCCCCCCAATTTTAGCTCTGTGAGCATAAGTTTACAGACTAGGAATATTGCTAAATTTCAGTACAAAATTCATTCTAAAATATTGTAGGACAGAATGGATTCCACAGCCATCTGATAACATGTGTCTAAGTACTCACCATGAAAGAAATAGCTTTTAAAATTCTCTGAAATACTATTAGTTATAATTGGGTTTAATGCATAAAATGGCTGAGTAATTTAAATGTTTGAAAAAGAAAACAGTCTTTCTTAGAGTTTATGAAGTGGCAAACTATTTCTCACAATGATTAACTGTGACTCATCATTTCAAACATGAGCATCTTGAAACATATGCGGATTCTGTGAGGGAACACATATTACCCAAATTAATGAGTTCAATTTTCATCGCAGCCTGAATTTTTATACCAGCAAAAAGTCTATTGACCTCTTGGGATAGTTCTTGGATTTCATGGATGAAATTAATTCATATTTTTGCTATTCTTGAATAGCCTTTTGAAACACATAGTATATTTATATAGCCTCTGTAGCGCTGATGTTTACCATATTTTTTTTAATTTTAAAAGCTTAGTAAACTTTGATTTGGGGCTAGAAGTTTAACCATAAAGATAACGTTGTAATGGAAGAAAAGAACAAATCCTGGACAGGATTTGCCACAATGATCTTGGAAATTTATTTTTGGAGGAGAATTACCACTGGTCTGCTGGTTGGAGGGTTCTGGGAATTGTAGTACCTAAATTCTGGTCTCTAGTATAGTAGATAATTAATGGTTTGCATGGAACATATTATATTGGAAGGTGCTGGACTCTCCTTCATGGAAGTTTTTAAATAGATGTTGGATTACCATCTGTTAGGGATGCTTTAACTGTAGATGTTTGCATTAAAAGGAAACTGGGCTAGATAATTCTTGGGGTCACTTCTAATTCTTAATTAATAATAAATACATGCTATCAAGTTGATTCAGACTAATAGTGACACTTTTCACCTACTGTAGGTGTAGAGTACTTAGAAGTGGTTTGCCATTGCCTTCTTATGGGGGCAGTTCTGAAGCCATATAGCTTGTACAAGACTCTTCTATAATAACATAGTTGGGAACCAAATTCCCAACTGCTGACTGCATAGTCAGGTGCTGTGCTCATTGAACAATCCAGCTAATAACCTCCATTCTATCAATAGTGGTTATACTTATCACTGAGCTGGACATAAAGCTCTATCTTATGTCGTGATCTTGAGTTGACAGCTTCATACAACCCATATGGGGAAAATAATTTGAGCAAGAGTATGAAGTTGTGTAAGTGCATACAGGTTTATATAACTTGAATATGTGTTAAATAGTTCATTTTAGAATCAGGCTTGCAAATGACACCCATATTTAAATCCTGAAAATGAATTATAAAAAACAACCATAAAGCAAACTAGAAGAGTTATAAAAAATCTCCTGCTGTGACAATTAGACAATTTAAATCAGTTCACAAATGCCTTCTTTTTCTGATGAGCTGTATTGTTTGGCCCTAAAACTAAGTCAGGGATAGGCTTTTACTATATAGATCTATCTTTCTTTATTTGTATCAGATGCACCACCAGCATATAATAACATACAACGCTAAAATTAACACATCTAAAAACAAAATAGAATTTAAAAAGGCCTAGAAGACATCTGCCCAATATTGGGCCACTTCAACAGCATTTCCTCTTACCAACATAAGGTCCTCCTGAGTGCACGTTGAGGGGCATTGTGTACATTGTAACATATGGGAGATAGTTTGTACTTCTCCGCATTCACACAGGCTGTCATCTACAGGGAAACCCAACTTTCTCAGATGAGCCCTTGATCTTCCTATCCCTGCACACTCACTATGAAGGCAGATATCATGGTTAAGCCAATAAAGTCAAATTAACTATTTTTCTGGTAGAATAGTTCTCTTCCAACCACTACAAATACTGTACTCTTCTTATATCATAAAAGATCAACAATTACATTTTATACATATAACCCTCTTATTTGAAAAGAAAGCTCCCAGAAAGCTTTGGGGCAGAAACAGGAAGCTTAGGCAGAGCTAGGTTTAGTTTCTCTGCCCAGGTGAATGACATTTAGGGGTCTACAAGGCAGTGATGGCTAACCTTGGCACTCCAAGTGTTCTTGGACTTCAATTACCAGAAACCCAAGTCAGCACTCCTGCTGATCTACCTAAATGCTCTTATCAAAATGTGCCATCATCCAAAGTCATGCCTTAATTTGTTATAACTCATGGAAGGGCATAGACATGTCAACTTCAAGAATCTCTGCATGGGTCAAACAGTCAAACTTTGAAAATGTTTCTATTGGAGCACAGTTCTACTTCTTCAATTGATAATAGAAACTGATCAAGGACTAACAGTATTGCAGTTTACAAGTGACAACTAATCAATGTTAATTTTTTAAAATCATGTCAGAAGCACACAAGGGTGGTTTTTAGGTTGAAAGGATTTTTGCTGGAGGAACTCCATTCAGGGGATGCCCAAATGAGGCTCCTTTCACATCCCCAAGATCTTTTCCCACTGAAGTGGTCCCTTGCAATTTCTTGCTTTCAAACTGCTAGTTGGCAGGAGTAATTATCAGTATTAATGAACCAGCTCCAGTGCGGGGATGTATGACTTGAGGAGCCATTACATGGACAGCACCATAGTTACTTCAAGAATAATAATTTCAATAAGCAACAGTCAAACTTGTATCTTAATTTAGGACATCTTCAGTCTATCTGCATAATACAAGACCAGGTTATTTGAACTAGATACTATCAGAAAATAATTATGAAAAAAGTGTAAGTAATATGTGTGGGACATGTCACAATCTAAAGAAACAATTAATCATATAATAACTGGATGCCCTGAGCTAGCATCAACAGATTATTTGTGCAGGCATTATCAATTTGCAAATATCATTCTTCAGCTTTTGCCAGATTTTACAGATTAGTCACATATTGTCCTCCATACTATACATTTCAGCCTGCTCCAGTTTAGAAAGTAAAACTGCAATGCCACATTGGAACAAAAAAGTTATCAAAATGAAACAATTGTTTTTAATAAACTATATATTACACTTTTGGAACAGCTGTTTTCCAAAATCATGTCTTTGCTAATATTTTTTATGCTTGGCCCTTTTTTCTACTTTTCCCTCAAGCACCAGCAATGCTGCAAAATAAGAAGTGGAACTACTACTACTACTACTACTACTACTACTACTACAACAACAACAACAACAACAACAATCTCTCCTGCTAGAACAGGGGTGGCCAAACTTGGTACTCCAGGTGTTCTTGGACTTCAATTACCAGAAGCCCAAGTCAGCACTCCTGCTGATCAGGGCTTCTGGGAATTGAAATTCCAGAGCAGCTGGAGCGCCAAGGTTGGCCACTCCTATGATAGAGGATGGACATCATCAAGCTTATTAAGATTTTGGATATGTAACTCTAAACCATTAGTCCCCAAACTATTTTTGGCTATGCTTCACCTAAGCATCTGTAACATCCTGATCCCCCCTCCCCCATGACATATAATTCTTATTATTCAAAAAGTGAACTATTCACTGGAAGAAGCCAAAAAGCCCATTAACTTGGTTTAAACTCATTCTCAAATTGCCCCCCTTAAAAATCAAATTGCACCCTGTGGGGCATGGGCCCCATGTTGGGAACCATGGCTCTAAACAAAAATACTGTGTTGCATCCAAACCAGTCTCCCATATTCTTCAGCCAATAGGTATTTCTCCTTCTGAAATTATTGTTTCCAACTGAGCCACAGTGGAATCAAGAATAGAGAGCATCATACAATGTGCATTCTCAAAGCCAATTATAAATTTTCAAGCATATCAGAAAGCAAAGGCAAAAACAAAAACAAGCTGTTCCAGGCCCTCTCTATTTGTTTTTTTTTTTTAATTGTACATCTATTATCTCACTATTCATTCAACAAAATTCCATAGTACTGGAATATGATTCATACTTTCATTTTGGGATCTTTAACTGTATTTTTTTATGTTTGCTCTTTATTGATTTCTATCAGTTTGATTTGCATAAGCCAGTATTCTGCCCAAAATTTGCCAGGTTGTGGTTCCTCCAATGGGAAAAAGATATGAGTACCTATATATTTTTATTCTGTCAAAAATCTAGCTAATGGGAGCAATGTTCTAAGTGACAGCTTTCATAGTCTTGCCCACACACCATCACCCCAACTCATAGTCCTTAAGAAAGTAACCTCTATATCTGCCATGCTTTTCAAAAAATTAGAAAAGACATGAAGATAAACCTAAATTAGCTTCTGAAGCAACCTGTAGCCACATGAAACATTTTTCATTGTCATTTTCTAACTGCAAGATAATTAAAGCATAGAATCTCAGCCAGAGCTGTGGTGATGTATTGGTGACTATCAATCAGACGCTAACATTATTGTAAGAGAAGCTGGATGCTTTGCACTTTTGATTCATTTGTCAGTTAACAAAAACAAAATAAACCAAAGATGCAGCAAAATTGAAAACCAGTTTCTTTGGTTTCTTGTAAGGGAAGAAACGGAACCAGTAACAGACTTTACCTTCTTGGGATCTAAGATCACTGCAGATGGTGAATGCAGCCATGAAATAAAAAGATGCTTACTTCTTGGGAGGCAAGCTATGAGAAACCTAGGCAGCATAATAAAAAGTCAGCCTGCCAACAAAAGTCTGCATAGTTAAAGCAATGGTATTCCCATTAGCAATGTATGGTTATAAGAGCTGGACCATAAGGAAGGCTGAGCATAGAAGAATAGATGTATTTTAATTGCGGTGCTGGAGGAGACTCTTGAGAGTCCCCTGGACTCCAAGGAGATCAAATCAGTCAATCCTGAAGGAAATCAGCCCTGACTGTTCATTGGAAGGATACATACTGAAGCTGAAGCTCAAGTACTTTGGCCATCAAATGAGAAGAGAGGATTCACTTGGTAAGGCCTTGATGCTATGAAAGATCAAAGGCAAAAGGAGAAGGGGGTGGCAGAGAATGAGGTGGATGGATGGAGTCATTGACATGATGGGCATTGATCTGGGTGGGCTGTGGAGGATGGCAATTGACAGAGGAGCCTGGCGTGTAGTGGTCCATGGGGACACAAAGGGTTGGACTCAACTGTGCAACTAAACAACAACAAGCACATCTATAGTAGCTTACTGTTTTTCTATTCTTTACATTTCATACAGAGCATAATGAGGGCTGCTTATATCTTTAAATTTATATATGAGAACCCATATTGAAGCAGTTTAACTATTTTAGCAGCAATCACTCCCATTTCTGAAAAAACACTCAATTTTCTAATTCAAATTAGTTTTGAGATTGTGGTTCAAAGGCATCTCAACGCTGAATGTGGATACATGATACTGCCTTAAGTTGAGTCACAACATTGTTTCATTTACTTCAGTGATGACTACTCTGACTGGCAGTATCTCTTCAAATAAAAAACAGTTCCTCATCCAGTGTTGATCACAGCAGGTATTGTCTGAGCAACCCTAAAATAACCCTGCTTTCCTTCTTGACAAACATCTCCCTTTATAACCATATCTTGCTTTTAAAAATCTCAGGAATCTCCTCAGAGATATAATAGTTTTCTGTTATATGACTAGAAGCAATCCAATCAACCAACCAACAGATAAATGACTACATTGTGCTAAATCCTTTCCATACATCCTGTACATCAGATTTTAATGCTGCAAAGCCACATAATACTTCTGCTCCTGCGTATCCTAGATAGATAGATAGATAGATAGATAGATAGATAGATAGATAGATAGATAGATAGATAATATTTTGTCAGCATTTGTTATTGCCATATCACTCATTTCCCTGGCATTCTTATGCAAAGGTTTGCCACAGTTCTGAATGAGGTAAGAAAAAGATCTTGAAGTGTGGTCATAGGCACACACGGAGTGATTTCTTTAAAAAGCCTAACATCTTTACAAGCATCGCTTTTCTGCTGCCATTTTTTCATTGTCTAGAAACTTTTAGAGAGCATTACAATGTATTTATCACAGAGTGCTATTAGCACACAGCTCACTTCAAGTGTTACCAATTCATGGATAGATTAGAGGGCACATTAATAACATAGTTAATATGAAGTGTTTAGAGCCTCTACGTCGGTGACAAATACGACTCAGCCAAATTTCCTGACCATTGAGGCCACGGAGGAACAATTTGGTAGATTTCATCAACAGTTCTAATTATGTTCCTGTCAAGTTGAGAACAAAGCAATCCATAACTGGGGGGCTGCTTAGAGACAGTGGCACATAAGAGTAATTTATGCCTGAGACAGAGGACCCTTTCTGTAGTTAGTGTGAACAACACTCGACTAACAAGTGGGTTCAAAAAGGAATTTATTAAGGAAAAACAAGAGCCTTCTAGCTCTGATTCTCTTTTCAGGGACAAATTTAGGAGGTAGTGGAAGACAAGGACGTCTAGTTAAATCTTGTCTGTAGTGGTATGTGCCTTGTACTTTTCACAACAGTACATTAAAAGAAACAGAATTTCAGCTACAAAACTCCACTTGGACTTTACTTTTCACACTTTGGGCAATCTCTATATCAGGGGTTCGCAAACTTTTCACGCCATGGGCCGGACTATGCCATACCCGTCAAGCGCTGCTCCAGAAAATACAGCTCCGGAAACCACTGTAAACACTGCGGTAAAATGTGTCCATGGTTGTCGTAAACATGTTTATGACAGTCGCGGGTGCATTTATGGCAGTGTTTAAAGCAGGTGTGTGCACATTTACGCATGTGTGGGGCACATTTTACAGCTGTTGTAGATACATCTGCTTCCACTTCCAGGAGCAGTGAGGGCAGTAGCGGGCCATATGAAATGGTGCCAAAGGCCGGGTCCAGCCCGTGGGCCGTAGGTTGGCCACCCCTGCTCTATATGAACAGGATTTTTTTAAAAAAAAGATTTCTACATGCAGCAAAATATGACTCCTAAACATAGTGTTGATACAGATAGCTGTACCCTAGTGCCCACTTACTATTTTGTAGCATTTCAATCATCATCATCATCATCATCATCATTTATTAACAAATTAGGCAACTGACTATATCAGGTCAAAATGAAATAAAATACATTAGATAAAATATGATTACTCAAAACAGGCTAAAACAGGCTAAATGTAGGATTATACAATCACAATAAAATGAGATATAAAATGTTCTCAAAATAATTTATCAATACATTTTGTCACCTTTACATGCATCACAGAAACAGAATATTACAAAATACTTTTTTTATAGGAAGTTATAAATAACCTACCATTGAAAGACACAAAGGGATTATTAGCAATTGTAAACTAAAATGTCAGTTTTGCCTTCGTAGGACAGCTGAGCAGGGGCAGGAGGACAGAGAAGAGAAGAGAAAAGAACAGGAGAAAGCTCAAGTATAATTTTGAGTAATTTTCCACGGTGATCTATATTCACATGCTGTTTGTGTTCTTTCAAACAGAGTAATTTTATAATGACATTCTTATTAGATTTTTGAAAAGGCAAAGAGGCCTCCCTGGTGTGAGGGAAAGAGTTATGATTGGAAATATATCATCAAGGTTGAGATTTTTTGTGTGTGTTACTACTACACTGTAGATTAGCATAAAATAATGCTTAGTAAAAGTGAAAATTAAGTGAATTAGCCAAATAACACTCAAATTTTGTACATATTAGAATTGTTTAATAATAGGCTGTGGTTTTTTATTAGTAGAACATAATTTTATTAGTACTAGGATTATTCTTTGTTTGTTTTTATTTTTTCAAAAATTGACAAAATAAAATTACTCCCAACTAAGAATGTTGTCAGTCATTGACTTCCACTTTCACAACAGACTAACCTCCTAGGTCAAATGGAGTAGGTGATGGCTAGCAGACAAGAAGGTAGGGTGCTATTTGTGGATTATTTCTTCTGTAGATTAATGGTGCTCAACCTGTTTTGAAGTGGGATGTATTCCCCTTTAGAAAATCAGAGTTTGAGGCTCAGGCAGCCTCTGCCATCTGTAGCCCTTTTTTAACCAGCTTCAGCTTCTATTCTAGCAACAGCCCTATTTGGATGCACTCTGGATTGCATTCACCATATTATAATAATGTCTTGCATTAATTGCTGCAATGCATTGTAAATGGGCTTTTCTTGAGAATGGTTTGGAAACTTCAGCTGGTGTAGAACATGGTAACAAGACTTTTAACTGAGACCAGACACAATAAATATCTTATCCTTTCTTACCTTCACCAGATGCTGTTTCTGGGCTAAATCTAATTTTAGTTCAACCTAGATTAGGTCATTTTTTTTCATGTCAGAAGCACACAAAGGTGCTTTCTGGATTGAAAGGATTTTTGCTGGAAGAACTTCGCTCAGAGGATCCCCAAATGAGGCTCCTTTCATGTCCCCAAGATCTTTTCCCACCCAAGTGGTCCCTGTTTATCTACTTGCAATTTCTTGCTTTCACACTGCTAGGTTGGCAAAAGCTGGCACAGAGATGGGCGCTCATTCTGTCATGCAGTACTTGGGTCTTGAACTGCCAACCTTCCAACTAATAAGGCGAGCTTCTTAACCACTGAGACACAGCAGTCCCTTATTAGGTCAATTGAAATCAATGGAACAAATCCATTGATTTCAATAGATAGATAGATTAGATTAGATAGATAGATTGATTTTACTTTGGCTGGGAGTGTCTTTGCATAATTGAAACCAGTTGCACCTGCTCACAGAGATTCCTAATCCAAAGAATTAAGTTCAAAGCAAGATTACAGCAGAATATTGACAAGGCAATGAGAGAGGGAAAGAATAAAAGTGTGCTCTAATGTTGAAATAAAAAAGATAAAAAAATAGTTAAAGACGTCCTATATACTGGCTTGAAATTGTGACTGCAACCCAGGAATCAGAAGATGAATGAGTTTTGGAAGGGCAGCTATGAAACAACTGGGAAAGATTTTAAAGTTTTGTTACTGGTGAACAAGGCCAAGATATCTGATTACTATGTACAGATTTTAAGGCTGTGGATGATAAAGTTAATGAGAAATATGAGTTATCTGAAATGTTTTGTTCAAATGTTTACAAATATCATGGAGTACCAGAAAGACAAATAAGTGGAGGTTATATCACATCAAGCCAAAATTGTCTGTATAAATGAAAATAAGTAAACTGAGGTGATCACAATATGGAGATGAAGACAAGGTTTTAACATGATTGGTTATTTAAAGTTATAAGGTATTGATTTAACAGTTATGGTAAGTGCCTTCAATTCGCATCTGATTTATGATGATCCTAGTAGGGTTTTCAATATATTTGTGACATGTAAGGAGTGGCTTTAGACATACTCCATGAGTTTTCAAGGCTGAATAGATAGCAAATTTGAACCCAGTTCTGCAAAACTTTAGTCTAACCTTCTATCCACTATTTTCAGGAAAGGTCTGGAAACCTGGCTGACAGGGCAGGTGTGGGGCCTTAATGGGAATACAGCCCCAGCCTGTTGGCTTATCTCCAGTTAGTGTCCTTCCCTCTGTGTTGTTGTATCCCTCCGATTCCCTTTTATTATTTTTAAATGGGGTGGGGGTGGGTGGGTGAATTGGGATTTTAAAATCTGTTTTTATATGTTCTTAATTGCTGTACGCCGCCCTGAGTCGGGTTCGCCTGAGAGGGCGGCATAAAAATTAAATTAAATCCACTATATTACCCTGTACTTTTTTTAAAAAAAAATCATGTTATGAGCCACCTAAAATCCTGCACTGAATGCTTCTGTTAGGAAAAATATACACAAAGATACAGTACTTTAAAAATATCTGTTTGGGAAGGAAAAAAAGCCTTATCCAGATGTTCTGATAAATGTTTGAAGAAGGATGGCATCTGTTAATGATTTCCCACACATCATGGTGTTTTGGTTAAACTGCAGTACTGCAGCCCAACATTTGCTCATGAGCTGAGTTCAATCCTGACAGCCTCAAGGTTGACTCAGCCTTCCATCATTCCAAGGTCAGTAAATTGAGCTCCCAGCTTGTTGGGAGCAAAATGCTAATTACTATGTGAACTACCCAAAGAGTCCTTTTAAGTGCTACGGTGTGATATACAAGTTTTAATTGCTATTACTATCATGGCATTTCCTAACCATGTATTACTTCAAATGTGTTGGCTAAAAACCTCCATCAGTTCATGTTTGTCAAAGATTCTATTATATCTAGATGCAAAACAACAAAGATGCTAGACCTAGACCCTTCAAGACTTTATAAACAATAGTGTCTGAACCTCACATAACTCCTTTTGTCTGTAGATGGTAAAAGAGATTCAGCCACATTGATCAAAGAAGAATTCTTAAGATGCTTATACATACGTTGTGATTTAATTGTCTTATACTAAAACAGCAGGACAATCTTGACCCTTATTCCTCATTTTCAGCAATTGCCAATATAATTCTGCAGTGCAATACACGTCTTCACGGAAACAATACTAGTTGCATAAACATAAGCTTAAATGTGAACAGGTGGCAGCCCAAAGTACTAGGATGCAGAAATAGCATGTGGCAGTATCCTTTCTGGATACTAATTACTTCAGATAAAAAATAATGAACTTAAAATATCAACCTGAATAGTTTTAATAATAAATCCATTGAATCAATTGAACTTGTATAAATATTCATTTACCAAGCTTCATTGATTCAGTGGGAATACTTTAGTTGGGACTAATGATTAGATTCAGGCCATCATAACAGTGTATACTAGTGATGATTACTTCTCTGGTCCCCAGATCTCCTTGTTCTGGCAGGTTTTTTGACATGGGGCAGGAGCAAGTGGTCATTCTGCAACAAGGATGGCACCACATGCTATTTCTGCTTGTTTGAAGTGTCTCCTTGTGTAGTTGAGACATGATGATCCCATTAAGTGCCTCACATCTGTGACTGAGCAGTGGAAAACCAATTTGGTCTTCATTTGTATGTAGAGCATAAACTGGATACATTTGCAGATTGACTCACCCTGTGTTTTACCAAAACAAATCAAACTTTGATGGATAGCTCAGCCACAGAGATTAGGTTACGACTATCAAAGGAGTTAGAGTTAGGCAGAGGCTTCTGCCACTATGCCAATTTGGCTAGATTTTTTTTTTAGTATTATAATTCACATAAACATTGATTCTGAAATAAGCCAATATAAAATATAGCTCTTGCCTTGTTCAGAATATAAATTGTTGGATGTTACTCTATTTAGGAACATAGGAAGCTCCCTGAAGCTGAATGAAATCATCGATCCATCAGTCTATTATTATTGAAATCTATATAATAATAAAGGAAATTATTTTTGCAGACCATTTCCTTGGAAGTATATCTTATTGAATCTACCCAGGGAAGTCAAGCAAACATTGTAGCCTTTATATGAAAAATAAAAGAGAATTGTAAGTCCACAGTGCTGGTAGGAACATTTCACACATATACTCCATCTGTCCAATATATTTTCATTTGAATTCCTGCACTGAACAGTGGGTTGGACTCGATGTCGTTTACGAACCTTTTCCAACTTCATTATTCTATGATCCTGTGTCTGACACCCTACAAAATCCACGGTGCTAGGAGAGCACCCTGGCGTGCCCGGGATGACATCACCACAGTGCACCAGGTTTACCATTCCAGCGCCATGGATTTTGAAACAGAGGAGGCTCTGAAGATTTTCCTAACACGGCGATCAGCTTTGGCAAAGGCTGCAGAGGGGATGGGACTGAGCAAGAGGCTGCTCGGAGCAGCCAGGACAAAGCATGATTGCCGCCACCGCTGCTGATGTCAAAACTGTCAGCAGCGGGAGCAGCCGGCCCCCACAGCTGTGTGTTGGGGGCAGGACCAGCCTGCAAAAAAAGTTTGGGCACCACTGTCTTAGATAAACATCATCTGTCCCAACAGACTTGAATTCATTTAAAGCAACTATGTGTTCTCTCATTGCCACTTTAGCAATCTTGGCCACCGACCCAATTAATTCCTTTTTTATTTTAATTCCACTAGGCTGAGCACTGATTTCCCTCTGGCTATAAAGTTGGGTTTAGCGGCAGTATTTGTTCTCACATGAGTCAGAAGATAAGAATAATGGTCAGTGGGATCGATGAGTCTTGGTAAGCTATCTATCATGTACTGAATCTTCACAACAGGGAGGAAGCACAACTCCCAAAACATTCTGTCAGACATTGGAACTGCTGCCTCTGTCCCTCACAAGAGAGATTTACCTACCTAACACCACCACCACCCCAAATCTTTTTCTGTTAAGTGGCAGGATTCGTTCGATCTACAAAATATTCTACATCTACTTCTGTGGTCTCTGTTGGCTTCCATCTATGTTTCAGCAAATCAAAGTTATTGTTCATTGGGAAGACCAGCTACTGCTATCCTCATTCAAGTGGCTCAGAATTATGGTCCATAGCAATGGCCTGATATTGATTTTATATTTACACACACTCAGCATGCTTCTTGACAGTCCTGCTTTTGTTTCACATTCCTTCAACTACTTGCTTCAAGCACTTGGTTTTTCTTCCAAAATGCTTGAAAAACATTTTTTTAAAATAAGCTAATACAATGTAAAACATTTGCATTTCAAAGAATGCAAGTCACATTAACAGCTACTTTTTTGTTCAAACAATACTTGATAAGAATTTGAAAATATTTAATTTACTTTTGAAATATCACAAATTAATGGTACAAAACAAATCATCAGAACGTGTCATTCTACAGGTAGTAGTAAAGCATTGCTGCCAAGAGCTTCCGTATGATGGAAACAGAAACCATGAATGAATTTAATGTGTTTTCTTCACCAGTTAGTTAAAACCCAAAGCTGTAACTTGACAAGTGCATGTCATTTTGTGGATTTTCCTCCATTCCCAGAATCAGAGGAAGAACCCAACCTGGCAAAACTGTAATCACTCAGCAGGAATCTGGTAGAAGGACAATACAGCCCACAGCTGGGCAACAGGAAAATAAAGGAAATCTCTTTCTTTTTCTTTCTTAGGTTGTTTAAAGGGGCTTGGCATAATTGAATCTTTCTTGCAGCCACCATCAATTTCTTACTAATTCAAAGCAATCAACAATTACAGCATCGAACAGTTTAGTGGATATACAGCTGGTAGCAGCAGCATGGTAAGTCCAGCATGCAAACATTTTGGCTAATACAAAGTCCTTGTCCTGTAGAATCAAACATGACAAGATAACAGCAAAACTGAGAGGCTCTTATACTAAAATAAGAACCATTGAATGGCTGAAATTAGTTTGATTGGGTGACACAATAGGAACGGAAAAAGCAGAAATATCAGAAGGTGACAGTCTAATCCAGGGGTGCCTAAATCTGGCCTATGGGCCAGATCCAGCCCATGGTGCCTAATAATCCATTCCACACTGCTCCCAGAAACAGAAGTTAAACACGTCCATGTACGTGCAAAACATTTTCGTAAAGCATCTGTGGCTGTCCTAAACACATTTACGACAGCCACAGGTGCTATATGTCGGTGTTTTGCACATGTGTGGGTGTGTTTTACTTCCACTTCCGATGGGAGGAACAATGTGACCAGCCTGTTCAACCATGTGACCATCCCACTCAACCACATGATCTGCCTGCTCAACCACATTATCGGCCCGCTCAACCACTGTGGCCTGAAAAGTTTGGGCACCCCTCGACTCTAATATTTTAAAAAAATCTCTACAAAGAAATATTTTTTTGAAAGTGAAAATTTGAAAAAATAAATAAGATAAATACTATGACCAAGTAAAGATCACACATTTAAAAAGCATGCAGAAAAACTGGTTGGCCACATATGTTACAAGAAGGATATATTTGCCATAGAAAACTGAAGTTTTGCTCACTACAAAGGCAAGGCACCATGGACAGAAACTAAAAAAAACCAACAGTATGCCTAGGTCCAATGGGTATATGTCACAGAACTGGTGGTATTTGTGGGAGATAGACAGCAAAGCAATTTCATTTTGGAAAATATTTGGGAGAATACATTTAGAGCAATGATATTCACAAGCCAGGAAGCCTGATGATATCTTCCAGCACATGTAATTATGTCTAGTGGGATCACTGGAGAGCAAGTAAATTGTTTTAGCAAGATTAACAATATAAAAGGGCTAAAACTAATTTTGTTTAATAGGAGTGGGTGCACGCACACCTTATAAAGAAGGCTGTAAGGTAAATAGCCACTTAAAATATAGTTTTTTAACAGAAGCATTCAATTTAGGATAGCTAAAATATAAAAAGGTATTTAGAAAGAACATAAATGGCAACAGGTCAAGTTAAGTATTGTGTCCCACATTTTGAGCTATTGTGTCAATATTTTTTCCATGGTGTGCAGGATCTGAGAAAATAAACATTTTAGCAGCTATTTTAGCAGGGTGATGTAATGGCAGGGTGAACTGAAAATAAGCAAAAGTGAAAGGTTATAAATTAAAGAAGTAAAAATAAATGAGATTGGGTGGTAGCGAAGAGCATTTACCAGGTCTTTAACTCAACTATATTCTTCGCATAGAAACACATGACAAAAACCAAAGTCTCAGTAACACACTGTTTACATTCTTCCTGTTACATTCTGATGTTATTGTTCATGATTCTCACCTGCCTACATAAACAAAAGCACTGAGCTATTCCTACTGTTGAACTTTGGTAAAGCTGTGATAATATGTACGGTGATAGTATGCATGATAATACAGTAAAACCTTGCATAAAGAGCGCCTCGCTTCGAGAATAACTCACTTAAAGAGCAGAATTTTCTCTGAATGGTCACCTCGCTTAATTAAAACCAACCAAAAACTTTCTTAACAACTAAACCAGGGTTTGCAATCTCCCCCACCAGAAGTCACAATTGGTCACTTACAATGGTGTTTCGCTTAAAGAGCAAACTCGCTTAAAGAGCAATCCTGTGGAATGCATTATGCTCTTTAAGCGAGGTACAACTGTATGATGGGAGGTTACTGGCATAGAAACTGGCAAACCACGTCAGGAAGTTTGCCAAGAGAACCCTATTGACCAAAACAAAAGGCAAAACAAAGGGGCAATTTAGATGAAACCGGATGCTTAGCACATCAGATCAGAAGGAGAGGGACAGGAAAGGGGGAGGAGTAATGCAGTGTTGTAAGGAACAATACTGTATAGGGACATGGAATGTAAGATCTATGAACCAAGGAAAACAGGAGGTGGTAAAAAAGGAAATGGAAAGAATAAGTGCTAACATCTTGGGAATCAGCAAGTTAAAATAGACAGAGATGGGCGAATTCCGCTCTGGAAACCATCATATCTACTACCATGGACAAGAAAACCTCAAAAAAAAATGGAGTAGCCATAATTGTCAATAAAAGAGTGAGGAAAGCAGTAATGGGATACAATCTTAAAAATGATAGAATGATGTCAGTCAGAATGTAAGGCAAACCTTTCAATATCACTGTAATCCAAATGTACGCATCAACCACTGGTGCAGATGAAGCCAGAGTTGACCAGTTCTATGAGGGCTTACAACTCCTCATAGAACAGACACCAAGAAATGATGTCCACATTATCATAGGAGATTGGAATGCCAAAGTAGGAAATCAAAAAGTTAATGGAATAACAGGCAAGTTTGGTCTTGGAACACAGAATGAAGCAGGGCAAAGATTGATAGAGTTCTGACAAGAGAACACACTAGTCATAGCAAACACCCACTTCCAGCAACACAAGAGGCGACTTTACACATGGACATCACCAGATGGCCAACATCGAAACCAGATTTATTACATACTCTACAACCAAAGATGGAGAACCTCCATACAGTCAGCAAAAATGAGACCTGGAGCAGACTGTGGCTCAGATCACAACCTACTGATCGCAAAATTCAGGCTTAAACTTAAGAAAATAGGGAAAACAATTAGTCTAGATAGATATGACCTAAACAACATCCGTAAGGAATACATGGTGGAGGTGTGGAATAGATTTAATGGCTTGGACCTGATAGACAGAGTGCTAGAAAAAATATTGACAGAGATGTGGGACATCATGCAGGAGGCAGCAATGAAAACCATACCAAAAGAGAAAAGAAGCATAAGAAAGTAAAGTGGTTGTCTGATGAGGCTCTTAAAATAGCAGAGGAAAGGACACAAAGGCAAAAGAGAAAAGAAAAATACAATCACTTGAATAAAGAATTTCAAAGAAAAGCAAGGAGAGATAAGGAAACCTTCCTAAATGAACAGTGCAAAGAAATAGAGGAAAACAACACAAGAGGCAGGACTAGAGATTCTTTCAAAAAAAATGGGGCAATCAAGGGAACATTTAAAGCAAAAATGACCATAATAAGGGAAAAAGACGGCAAGGAGTTAGCTGATGCAGAAGAGATTAAGAAAAGATGGAAAGAGTACACATAGGAACTCTACAAAATGGACCTCAGTCTTCAACACTCCTGATAACAATGATGAGGAAATTGAACTAGAGCCAGACATCCTAGAGAGTGAAGTCAAAAAGGCCCTAAAAAGCACTACAAACAATAAAGCTAGTAGAGATGATGGTATCCCAGTTGAATTTTTCAAAGCCCTAAAAGATGATGGAATCAAATTATTACATTCTATATGCCAGCAGATTTGGAAAACACAACAATGGCCACAGGACTGGGAAAAATCAGTATACATTCCAATCCACAAAAAACGTAATGCCGAATGATGTTCAAATTATCGAAAAATTGTGCTCATCCCACATGCTAGCAAGGTGATGCTCAAGATAATACAGGATAGACTTCAGCAGCACATGGAGAGAGAACTACCAGAGGTGCAGGCTGGTTTCAGAAGAGGCAGGGGGACCAGAGACCACATTGCCAACATACATTGGATCATGGAAAAAACAAAGAAATATGAGAAACATATTTCTGTTTTATTGACTACACCAAGGCCTTTGACTGTGTGGACCACAACAACATGTGGCTAGTAATTAAAGAAATGGGAATATCAGAACACCTTACATACCTCATGAGAAATCTGTACATGAGTCAAGAAGCAACAGTTAGGACAGAAAATACAGAATGACAGAGTGGTTTGGAATAGGAAAAGGAGTAAGTCAAACAAGGCTGCATTTTATCACCCTGCTTATTCAACTTATACACAGAGCACATAATTCACAATGCATGGATGGAGGAATCACAATATGGGATCAAAATTGCTGGGAGAAACCAACTATTTGAGATATGCAGATGATACCACCCTAATGGCAGAAAGTGAGGAAGACCTAAAGAAGCTCCTGATTAGGTTGAAAGAAGAGAGTGCAAAAGCTGGCTTGAGACTCAATATCAAGAAAACCAAGATAATGGCAACAGGCCCTATCAGCACCTGGAAAATACATGGGAAAGAAGTAGAAGTAGTGAGAGATTTTACTTTCTTAGGATATAAGATCACTGTAGATGGAGATTGTAGCCATGAAATAAAAAAGCAATTGATTCTTGGGAGACAAGCTATGAGAAACCTGGGGAACATAGTGAAAGGTAGAGACATCACCTTGAAAACAAAAATTCACATAGTCAAAGCAATGGTATTCCCAGTGGTAATGTATGGTTGTGAGAGATGGACCATTAGGAAAGATGAGCGCAGAAGAATAGGTGCCGTTGAAATGTGGTGTTGGAGGAGAATTTTGAGAGTACTCTAGACAGCAAGGAGAACAAATAGGTCAATCTTAGAAGAAATTAACTCTGACTGCTCCTTAGAAGGTCAAATGGTTAAGATGAAGCTGAAGTACTTTGGAATCAAATGAAAAGAGGATTCACTTGAGAAAGCCTTGATGCTGGGAAGGGTGGAGGGAAAAAGGAAGAAGGGGACGGCCAAAGATGAGATGGCTAGATGGTATTGTAGACACAATGGGCAAAGAGCTGGGCAGAGGTGCCTGGAGGACAATGGTCCATAGAGTCGCAAAGTGTCAGAATTGACTGTGCAACTGAGCAACAACAAGAAGAAGAGAATATTTATTTAGGAGGAGGGAGGAGCCTAAGGTAGCTGGTTGAAGTGATTTCTGTCATCTCCTTCTCCAGACAAAGAAAAGAGGTCCTATTTAGGTTAAAAGTACCATGGAACTAGCTACTGCAGTCCTTTGGATGATAAGGTACCGTGGGAGGTGTTGAAGGTCCTGTTGAATAACTATTTGCTGATAAATCTTCTGTTGAAAAATACCAGAGAGAAAAGTGTTAAGAAGAAGAGGGCTGCAAGGCTTTTAAAGCAATAGACCTGCCATCTCCCTTTTGTTGCTGTGAGGACTTTCTTTTTCACCTCTTTACATCTGATACAATTTCAGAGGTAGGAACCGCCATATTGGGCTGAGCCAACAGAGCTGGCACGAAGCAAGGTGCTTTTTGTGATAAGATAATGCTTTGTGGTTGTAAATTAAAATAAAACTGCAGTCTCTTAGTAGCTGGTGGAAAAATATTTGTGGACTATTGATAGCTGCAAGTTGCTGAGCAAACAATATCAGGTACTGGAAGAGAGACAACAGTAAGAGACTTTTTTTTACAAGAGTTACTGCAGTGGTGGTGGATCAAAATAAATGAAGAGGAGAGTCTGGAAAAAAGACTGTATCTGATAAAGCATATAGATTTCTTGTCAGTGCAGATGACAGTCCAATAAACAAAGAAGAATCTGAAAACATGGATGCAAGACTACCCTCTAAGGAAAAATCGAGTGGAGATCTGACTCTGTTGGAATTAAAAGACTTTATAACTACAAAATCTAATGAAGATAAAAAAGAAATTAAACAGTTTGTTAAAGAGGTGGTCATAGAGGAAGTGCAATCTCTGGAAAAATCAATTTCTGGATTAAACATGAGAACCAATACTTTGGAGTCAGAGGTTAAGGACTTGGTGGAGATTGCAGTAAGGCATGAAAATACTATGGACAAAAGATTTAAGCAATTGGTGAAGCTATAGGATCAATTGAAAAAGAAAAACATCAGGATTAAATTTTCCCCCGACATGGATAAAGACAATTTAAAAATTGAAATGGTTAAATGGTTACAAACCTTTGCTTTGGACTCTGGCCCAATTAAAGAAGAAGAGAACGAAGCAATTTTTAAGGTTGGTTTCAAGAGAGGTTAACGCCCCAGAGATATGATAATTACTTTTGTATCAGGTTATAAAAAAGATCAAGTAATGGACTATTTAAGGAAGCATGATGACTCTGCATTAAAGATAGGAGAAGTAAAAGTACAAGTATATCATGATTTAAGTAATGAGAATATTCAATGGAGAAGACAGATGAAGCCGATAACAACTTTTGTTTAATTGCAATATAAGATATCAATGGGGTTTCCCTATCTTCTTAAAGATATTTCATGATGGGAAGGTGGTTAGAGCAGAGGACCCAAAGGGAGCAATGAGACAACTTGAATTACTAAAAATTATAGAGATGGGAACCCAAATTGGGAAAAACTGGTAAAAAAATCTCTATGGAGAAGGTTCAGAAGGATCAAAGGGGAAAGATGAGTATCAAGCAAAGGGGAGAGACCATTCAATGGAGAAACAAAGGGAGAAACCTTTGGGTTATGGAAGTGGAGGGGAAATAAGAGAAGAAAAGGATGCAGAATTGTCTGGTGCAAAGATAAAGGTAAAAGCCAAAAAGTAAAAATAATATATAAATATAAATAGGCACAGGCAAGAAAGTGTTAACAATTTAGGAATATGAATAGAATAGGGACCAAAAGAATTAAAATAGAGGAAAAATAAGAGAAGGAGACGGGGAATAGTGAAAGAAGGAATTTAGAATAGAAGGGATAGGCTCTCCCTCCTCCCCCATTCCCTAAATCGGAGCGGCCAGGCAATAATTAAGCTGGCGGGGGGGGGGGATGAGATTTTTGAGTGTTGCGTGTTGGTGGGTGGAGGGTTATATGTTACATGTTGCATGTTATATGTTATAAAAAACAAAAACAAAAAAGAGAATATCTATTTCAACTATGTAGAAAATCTGCAAACTTTCAAAAATGTCAAATGTTTGGATTGTGATATGCAAACTTTACATTTGAACTGTTTCAGTTATTAAATTAATTATACTGAATTTGGAAAATCTTTGGATCTTAAATGTTGATGCTGAATGACTTAAATTTTAACAATATCTCTTAAACTAGAACAAATTATCCTATACTGTACTAATTATTAGATTGAAAGCTCTTCACCAGTTATACTATAATCGACCACAATATGTGAGATAAACACAAAAGGCCGTATTTGTTTCCCTACTTCTTATTGCAGATCATTTTGGGTGTTGTCATAAAGCATTAGTTCTTTCGATACTTACTTGGTGCTTTATAGCTCTCATATAGGGAGAAATGGGGATCCCATTAGCCATTGTCAAACAGTAAGAGATTTCACAGGAAGATGGTGTTAAGAACCTCATAAGTACTAACCAAGATATTAAGTAGCTCAGCAGGGTATTAAGTACCTTAAGTATAAACAACCTTTATTTTGTGGGTTCAATGCCATGAATATATAAAAGCTGTTTTTTCTGGTATGTATATTTGTTTGTTTGCTCAATTTCTATAGTGTCCAATTATTGGAAAGCCTCTACTCTGGGCTGTGAACATCATAAAAGCAGTAAATCCTCCTATCCATGTCCACTTATATTCATCCCTCCACTTCCCAACCAAACTACAAGAAAATGGCCATACGATAGTGACCAAAGATTAAAAACAGTGAGAGCTGTAGGCTATCAGTTCATAACTTGTGGGATTGCATTCTTAAAATCCACTTTAAAGAGCTATGTCTGCATCTATTGCCAGGGGACCTTTGGACCTTTATAGGTCAGTCAGCAGTACCTTGAATCATGACCAGAGGTCCCCTGGCAACAGATGCAGTCTGGAAAGAACAAATATGAAATATCCATTGTGTTGAACTCCCAAAGCAGGTGTACAGTTGGAGATCTCTATTACTCTTACAGGGATTTAAAGAGATTTACAGTAATCTATCTGCTATTGATTATCATATTGAAATACATTGACTAAACATTAATCATATAGAAGATTAGTTGTGATATGCCATCATTAATTTACAGATTCAGGAGCCATTTCTTGTCAACGAGGCAGCCTGCCAGTCATTAGGAGGCTTAAATTAATTCAGCTGCAAGCTCACCTCTGACACTGACCCAAACTGGCATAGCAACCATTTTTCTCTATCCCCTCTACAGAACAAAGAAAAATTACTCTCTTTCTCGCTCTCTCAGTCTGTCACACACAAACAAAATACTAAAATACTGCTGCAAGTTTAATCATTTCAAATTGCTACTGAGCACTGATCTAACACATTTATACCATGGTGCTTTCTTCATTCCCTCCTGTCTGGAAGTTAATTTCATATCTCATGCAACAGCTCAATGAAACCTCAGTTCACAGTTTAGCAAGGCCTTACTTAAAAAGTAAGCCTGATACAGGTCCTTAGGGCATCTCATTCATTCCGTGCTTGGATGGCATTCACCACCAAGGGACCCCATTAAGAAGGAAGGGCAATCTGAAATCCTAACCCAAAGTGCTCTGAAACACAGTTCCAGTATACAGTATTGGCAAATGCACAATGAATGAGATTTCATTTGTCTTAGAAGTATGGGAACCAATATATCTCTTTCAATAAACTCACTTTTATTTTCCAGGCCTGTAGTATTCTTAAAGCAAAGTACATAAGCCAGGATTTCCACCTGAGAGTGAGGCAGCAAAGCAGAATCATCTAGTGCTTTCCAACCCAGTATTACACTCCATTATGGTACAGGGAAAGCCAATTCAGAGATCCATTGCTCTTACTTCAGATAATTTGCTCCACAAAAGAGATTGGTCAGTAGCACATAGCAAATTGGCAGTCACATAACTTAGTCAGCGTTAACTTTAATTTGCTTTGACTAAATTTAAATGAAAAAGATCATAGATACAAACCACATTTACTCTGTTCAATTGAAGATTTACCTTCTTTTGATACATAAGATTTACCTATCTTTTATCTAATGGCAAGGATTATTTAAGCAATATCTTAATGAACTTTTTTATAAAGCCAATGTTTTCCTTATTGTTTTGGGGGCAAGACAAAATAAACGTGTAGGTCAAATTGGGGTTTCCTATAGGTTCTAAAAATATTTAAACATAAAGAAAAGGACATAAATTCCTGATGCATAGTAAAAGTAACATTTCCCATTGTCTAGAGGGTTCAGACAAACATAAGAGTCTCAGAAACCATCAGCCATAGTTCAATGAAAATCTATCTTTCTGCAATTTTAGTTTTCGTGGCTGGGTGTTGCATTTCTTCCATAGGAAAGACAAGGTAAGAAACTACAGACTTTTTATTCACTTTCTCTCCAGTAAAAGAGTCAGAAGCAAAGGAAGTGAACATGGGCCAGGGAGAAATGGGAACAAGAAGGACAAGCCAGTACATGGTATTGGTCTAAAGCAGACGTCAGCAACCTACAGCCTACCGAGTGAATACGGCCCACATCACCAAATCATCAGTCCCCCACCCTCACTCTAACCACCGCTGACGATGCTGCTGCTAGAAGTGGTTGCATTTACGGCAGCTGCAGATGTGTTTATGGCTGCTGTAAATGTGTTTACAACAGCTGCTGGTGTATTTACGGCTGTTGTAGATGCGTTTATGACAGCTGTGGACACATTTACAGCAGGGGGACTACCAGTCTGGCCCCCTCAACTGTCTGACAGAGCGTGACCTGGCCCCTGACTTTAAAAGGTTGCCAACCCCTGGTCTAAGCCAGGGAGACTAATGTTTAAGTTTCTACTGAGCCAAGAAACTTGGTGGATCACCTCTTAGCAGTCATCTTGGTCTTACCTATATGACAAGATGTTGTGAAGATAGATAGATAGATAGATAGATAGATAGATAGATAGATAGATAGATAGATAGATAGATAGATAGATAGATAGATAGAAAGAAAGAAAGAAAGAAATTTATTTCTATACCGCCTTTCTTACCCAGTGGGCAACTCAAGGCAGTTCACAATAGAAAAAGACAAAATACAGAAATACAAAGTCAAAACAAGCATTGTTTCCTAACCTCCGGCCGGGTAGGGAATGGAAAAGTGAACACGGCCATGGTCAACAGGGAGAAAAGTAGGCATCCTTTTCAAGCTGCGGGAGCAATCCACAGGTGCTCCCACCCACCACCCACCAACCGGATGGGCCCGGGGGAGGAGCCCGAAGCTCCGACTTCCTTGTGGCCAATGCCAGGCCGGGGAATGAGCGCTGGCAGGGCGGCAAGGCGGCGGGTCTTAAGACCAGAAGCAGCTGAGCCCCAGGTGCACCGACTTTCCCTCAGCCAAAGATAAAATACAAGTATGCTGCCTTGAACTTCTTGAAGGGAGGGGAGTGTAAAAAATGATGTCAGCTTCCAATACCCTCCCCAGTTTATTTTGTTCTCCCAAATCAACTTCTTTATATATTTGCAGTATGCATGGACTTTGAAAATAGGGATGGAGCTTTGAATTTTTTACATAATGCATTTATAATTCATAAGACATTTATGTATTGAATATCGTTAGCAAAAACACTGGTGTTCTATATTATGATGGACTATTTAGATTAAATATTGCAGAGGTATAAGAAGGGTTCTTATTATTCAGTGCTAAATTCTGACCTAAACACTTGTATTATACAATAATTGTTGAAGGAATGGTTCAATCTACCTAAAATTAGAATTAAACAGTCAATACATTCACTGACACTGTTATTATGTTGTTATGTGCTATCAAGTTGGAACCAACTAGCAGTACTTTCAATGTAAGTGAAATATTTAAAGAGTGGTTTTAACAGTCCCACACTCCCAGACAGCTCCCATGGCTAAAAACAGGAGTTCCCAACCAAAGGCCTGTGGGTCAGATTTGGCCCCCGGCACCATTTCCTGTGACCCACCACCCCTCTAAGGGCATTTGAAAAATAAAATAGCCACCCCTTTGAAACTGTTGGGACAAAATGGCCATCCCAATCATGCAGGCATGGCAAAATGGCCATCCGGCCCTCGAAGCTGACTGAAAGAGTGACCCAGCCCCCGGCTTGAAAAGGTTGGGAAACCCTGGCAAAAAGGGATTCAGATCCAGGCCTTCTGAGTTCTAGTCTATCAGTCTATCTAATACATCACACTGGGTTGACCTTAGTAAGTCTTAAATATATCTCAACTTTGGATGCTTTTACTTTCAAAATAACATGCAATTTGCTCCTATACATGATATTCCAGTGTGTTCATTGCACATTTGCCCAGATGAATGTAAAAGGATTTCAGCCTTTTATCATGACTACTAGTTTCAAGGTATAATCCAGGAACAACTGAAGTTCAATAAAGTTTGCTCAGAAAATCTGCAACGGCGCAAGAACAAAACGGGTTATCTCTTAATTTTTGATACAGCACTGACTCACAATCAGGAAATCATATTAGCTTTCATTTATAGGCTGCCAAGAAAGATAGAGCCCAAATTGAAAGCAGAGGAAAGAACAAGGGCAAATTATATTTAACTACTGAATTTATTTGTTTCAGACAAAGATATATACCATTCAGCAATTAAGTCTGCAAGAGCAAAAGTAACTCCATTATAATTACTACACATTTGGAGCCCTCATTTCCCCTCACACATCCTTAGAGAGTGGAGACTTTCGGAACTTGATTTTATTAGAGCAAGACAATGTATTTTCAGCAGTGTTTTACAAAATATTCCATCAGCAGAAGTGTAAGGCAGGTCGGAGACAGACTAACTTTTCCAAGGTATTAAATTAAAGGATGTTGAATTAAGTTAAATGCCCCACATTGAATTGACATTTCCCTTTTTTAATGCAAGCTAAGATTGATGAAAAATACCACTTATCTACATTAAGGGTCAAAATATCCAGCAAAAGAAGTCTCTGGTTCATCGCGTCAGAGCAAAGTCAGTCTTACATAATCCGAGGACCAGGACGCGGATCACATTCCGATGATCCAATTAATGGTGGGATACTTTGCAATCAGACAGGAAGCAAGGCCCCTAACAGATTGTGGGGCTGTAACATCAATTTCTTAAGTGCATTTAAAGGATTACAAATGTTAGTCCTGGCTTGAGATTGAAACACCTATTGAGGTGCTCTGAACCACATTACAGTAATTGGGTACCTGAATTAATGCCATTTCTCTTGATGGTGGACTGAATGCATTGGAAATAAGAGTTTCTTTTGCTTTGCTACACACACACACACACACACACACACACACACACACACACACACACACACACACACACCGGACCAGATCTAGGAAAGTACACGTTTTATAACTACAGACCCAAATACTATCATAATTGTATTTTTCATATCATTTCAAAATATAAAGTGGAGGGTGCACCTGTAAATTAGTGAAGATGGAATTGTTCAAAATGGCCTTTGTTGATATTCTGTCCCCTAGCTGATTTTATTTGATTCTTTTGATCCCAGTTTATGTTTATTGGTGCTACATATGTATAATGCTTTACCACCACTGTTTTATCTGCCTTTGAATTATAGTTTTTACGTGTAGAGGTGGATGATATAGTTGAGAAGATTTTTATCTATTTATTCCTTTTTGTACACTGGCCTTAGTGACTTTCTATTCATTGTGGTGGTATTATTATTTATTTATTATTTATTATTATTTCAAATTTATATACTGCCACCCAACTCGAGCAAGCGACTCTGGGTGGCATAACAACAATACAAAGCATAATAATCCTAAAACCTTAAAACACTAAAATTTACCTCCCACACAAACACACACCCATCAATTTAAAAACCACAGTTTAAAGGGTGGCTTAAAAATCGACTCAAAAAACCAGAAAGGCCTGCACTATATGAGCCAGCAAAAGGGGGGTGGGGGTTCACCACACCAACGGTGTCCAACACCTGCCTTGCCAGCCAGGTTTTTAGTTCTTTCCTGAAGGACAACAGATCAGCCTGGAAGCGCAATTCGGTTGGTAAGAGGTTCCATAGGGCTGGAGCAGACACTGAAAAGGCCCCCCTTCTTGTGCTAGAGAGTCGGGCCTCTCTTGCTGATGGTATCTTCAGAGAGCCTCTCCAGTCTGCTCTAGTGGGATAGACAGATGTTCTTAGAGTAACACAGTCTCTTAGGTATCCTTGCCCACTACCATGTAGGGCTTTAAAGGTCATGACCAGCACCTTGAATTGCACCCGGAGGCACACCAGTAACCAGTGCAGCTCCCGGAGCAGTGGCAAGGCACGGGCATAACATCCGCACCCCATCACCATTGCAGACTCCGAATGGTCATCAAGGGCAGTCTCATGTAGAGCACATTATAGTAGTCTAGTCTGGAGGTGACCAGAGCATGTGTGACCATGAGCAATGAGTCCCAGTCTTGGAGCGGGCGTAACTGGCGAATAACACGAAGTTGTGCAAAAGCCCTCCTTGCCACAACTGCCACCTGCTCTTTGAGCAGTAGTTGTGAGTCCAGGAGGACCCCAAGTTAGGTATAGGAAATAAAATACAATTACATAAGTAAGGAAGTAAATAGATAAATGTCTCTTTCCCAACAATTAACAGTCTGAGAATTGATGCACTCAGAAAACAAAACAATATGACAACCTGAATGTTAGGAGAACACCAGAACA
Source organism: Bradypodion ventrale (assembly GCA_035047345.1). NCBI lineage: Eukaryota > Metazoa > Chordata > Lepidosauria > Squamata > Chamaeleonidae > Bradypodion > Bradypodion ventrale. The sequence goes on from JAWDJE010000001.1 coordinate 43,105,032, forward strand.
ATACTACAATCACCCCATCTTAAAGTAGTAGAATTCTTTTTTAAAATTGTATTTCGTTGTTTCACAGAAATACATTAATTGCTTCCAAATAAGGTCCTTACAGAAAAGATAGCACCACAGTAAGAGAACAAAGCATGACAGATATTACAAATCTGTTATCATTACTTAGTAGTTTTTCACTCATTAGACAGTTCTGATTGAAATGATTTACAGACAGATAATTAACAATGAAATCCCCAAAGCCTACTTACCTGTTCAGCAGTATACAACCATTTCCTTATATCTTGTTTTAAATCCATTACAAAAATTAATTTCTTCTCAGCCCATTACACTGCACAACAAGTTGTAACTGTTTGTTGTTGTTGTTGTTTTGCTAAATTACACCTTTTCATCAAGTAATCTTATAAAGAGTTAAATTTACTATTCTGGAGTTGGGATCCATTAATTTAGAACATGGTTCCCAAAATCAAGGCCCACAGGCTGCATCTGGCCCATGGCACTATTTCATGTGGGGGCCCCACCCCTCCAAGGGCATTCAAGAAACAAAATAGCCACCCCCTTTGAAGCTGTTGGGACAAAATGGCCACCCCTATCATGCAGGCATGGCATAATGGCCACCCGGCCCTTGAAACTGACTGAGAGTGTGACCGGGGCCCCGGCTTGAAAAGTTTGGAACTCCTGATTTAGAAAGAACAGATTACTTATGAGTAACTGTAGAACCTCATATGGGTTCTTTGTGCCTGTGAAGACATCCAGAGACTCTTCCAGAGACTAAAAGCCATTAGCCGAAACCTTTCACATAGTGCATACTCCACTACCAACAGTTATTCCTCAGGTCCCATGTCTGCTGCTGACTTTAACATCCACATAGCAGACTGAGGCGAGGTTGTGATGGTTATATGAATTCAAAGATGATCACTTGAAGGAACAGGTAAGTAACCTGCCCTTCTTTTTCATGGTCTCTGTGATTTACGCATATGAGTTACTGTATTGCCAACACTAATAATATTTAATGTATGGTTGTGAGAGCTGGACCATTAGAAAGGCTGAGCGAAGAAAAAGAGATACCTTTGAGATGTGGTGCTGGAGGAGAGTTTTGAGAGTCCCCTGGACAGCGAGGAGAACAAATAGGTCAATATTAGAAGAGATTAGCCCTGACTGCTCATTAGAAGGACAAATAACAAAGGTGAAGCTAAAGTATTTTGGACATCAAATGAGAAGAGAGGATTCACTTGAGAAAGCCTTGATGCTGGGGAAGGTGGAGGGCAAAAGAAGAAGGGGACGGCCGAAGATGAGATGGCTGAAATGGTATTGTAGAAACAATGGGCACAGGGCTGTGTGGAGTGAGGAGGATGGTGGAGGACAGGGGTGCCTGGAGAGCAATGGTCCATGGGGTCGCAAAGAGTCGGAGCCAACTGTGCGACTGAACAACAACAACATAATATTTACAGCAAAACCAAAGAATGCATCAAGCTTAAAAGGTTGCTTAAAAGACATCATGAGATTTATTTATTCATTTATTTGTCCAATTTATATAGCCGCCCAACTCGAAACAACTCTGGACAGCTCACAAAGTTAAAATCAAACATCATAGTCTAAACTTAAAACCCATAAAAACCCAATTAAAAGTACTACAAAAATTACCCCAACAGCTAAAAGAATGAGGGAGCGATACTGCTTTATCAGCCAGCAGGCGGGAGTCACCACATCACCGGTGCCCCACACCTGCTTTGCCAGCCAGGTTTTGAGTTCTTTTCTGAAGGGCAGCAACCCCGTCTTGAGTTGTAACTCGATTGGCAGGAGGTTCTATAGGGTCGGAGCAGACACAGAGAAGGCCCTCCTTCAGGTGCTAGAGAGGCTAGCCCAGTGATGGGCAGTCTTGGCCCTCCAGCTGTTCTTGAACTTCAATTCCCAGAAACCCTGACCAGCTGGTGTGTTGACTTGGGCTTCTGGGAATTGAAGTTCAAGAACAGCTGGAGGGCCAAGACTGCCCATCACTGGGCTAGCCACTCTAGCGGATGGCACAATGAGAGAGTCTCTCCGGTCTTCTCTGGTGAGGTAGACAGATGTTCTCGGGGTGACGCGGTTTCCTAAGTATCCTGAGATGAGACTAAGCCACAACCTTATAATTTTCTTTCATTTGAATTTCATAAAGGAAGGCTGTTGAAGCAGCAGTGGAGTGTCCTCTTCAAGAATTCAGCAGGTTTTTGGTTTTTTTGCCAACTGGTATGACAAAGTAATATTCATTAGCCATTTGGACATGCAGTGTGATAAAACTTGGTTACCCTGCCTTGACTTTGATAACAAATAAACATATATTAGTTTCCTGAAATTATTTTCTTGTTGAATTATAAAAGGTTCATACTCTACGGACAGCTAACATTATGTAGTCACTTTTCCAAGTCAGTTGTTGGTGATGGGAAGAAAGTAGGCAACTGATATGAAAATTGAAATGACCTTTGGTGGACAGGAAATGTCTATTACTTTATGCTTATAAAGCTGTACAAAGAGAGAATCATGATGCAATGTGCGGAACTCACTTATCCTTCTTTCTGACACAATTGTAACTAAGAATGGAGTTCTACATGTTAGAAAATGTAAATGAGAAGTAGCCATTGGTTCAAACAGGTTTGAAGAGCCAGTGAAAATAACCATTGTGGTACTGGAGGTCTGATAGGTAAAGGTCACCCTTGCTCGAAAGCTAGTCATATCCAACTCTAGGGTTCAGTGCTCATCTGTTTATAGCCAAAAAGCCAGCACTGTCTGCATCTGCAGACATTTCCATTGACATGTGGCAGGCATGCCTAGACACCGGAGTGCACGGAATGCTGTTTACCTTTCTACTGAAGTGGTCCCTATTTATCTACTTACAATTTCTTGTTTTTGAACTGCTAGGTTGGCAGGAGCTGGGACAGAGATGAGAGCTCACTCTTACATGCAGCATTCGGGTATTGAACTCCGACCTTCCAGTCTTCAAGTTCAGCATCTTAACCACTTGAGTCACCACAGGTCTGATATATGGGTATAAATTTCTCAAACTCTTCAGAAATCTTTTCAATATTGGATATTTGAAGTAGGACCCCCTGATTTACTGGCAACTATTGCTGACAAATAGAGTTTAGTAAGGAAAATGCCAGCCCCTTCTTTTAGATGCAAAAGGAATTGAAAAACAATGTAAAGTAGATGATTTAATGTACAGTATTTCCTATTTCATTCATAAATATATATTTGCCTTGTTGTTAGGTTTTGTTTTGTTTTTTACCTCTTGAAGTCCTTATATCATTGGCAAATTCTCTATACTGTTAATCTGGCTAAATCTGGATAGTAAATAGCCATTTTGTGTCTCATTATAAAATCTGGTATCACTGGCAGGTAGTAAACCTCTGATGCCATCTGACAAAGAATTGAGTGTTTTTCTTAAATAGGTTGTCCATTACATCATTGGTCCTGTCATTGAAGATGTCCTCCCATCAAATAGTAATCTTCGATGCATATTCTGGAATCTTCAAAAGTTCCAAATGACCTTAGCTAAGCATAGTGGGTCAAAAACATAGCTGATGACTTTTTTTTCTTTTTGCTGCACAATCTATGACATGATGAGCTGAATGGATCTGGTGTGTGGCTAAGGGAAAAGTGTCAGGATATGCAGCTGCTCCTCTAAGTCCTGCAGAACTGGACCTTCACTCTGCTGCAGATGCTAAGACCTGGGGAAGGTTCCATCCCTTCATAGGCTCCACCTAGAGACCTTGGGTGGCTTTGCTATATCAGTGATGGCTAACCTTGGTACTCCAGGTGTTCTTGGACTTCAACTACCAGAAGCCCATGTCAGCACTACTGCTGATCAGGGCTTCTGGGAATTGAAGTTCAAGTACAGCTGAAGTGCCAAGGTTAGCCATCACTGCTATATAAGAACCAGCCCTTCCTCCCAGAAGCTATCTCAGTAATGGAGGTCAACAGACTCACAGTTGCTTGGTTCTCAGAAGATATCCGGCCTTGTTCCTGATTGTTGCTTTGGAAGACTTCTGCCCAGTTCCTGGTCCCTATGGATTGTGGTTGTGTCTTTCTGGAGGATCATTGCTCCTTGAATTCTATTCTCGCCTTGCTTCAGCCCCAGAAGATTCTCTGCTGTGTCTGTTCTCTAGCTCATCTGACTGCTGATTTGTTTGGACTACACTTTTGTGGTCTGGACTAATCATGCATCCCTGGCTTGGTTTGGCTTGGACCTTGGAATGAGATATAGTTACTGTTTGGCCTGTTACCTGGTTGTCCTGGTTCCTGGCATTCGTGTTACCTGCCAGTTGCATATGCCCCCAAACCCAGACAATAAGCTTCCTGTTTAAAAGTTGAGGCTAATGTTCTCATGTAAATTTAATAAGAGGTTGGATTTTTCCCATATGGCAAGCAACAATAGCAGCTGAATGATTTGCTACTCTTATGTCTATATAATGAATAAATTCTTCTACTGTCCATCCTATGGCCTTGTCTAGTTATGGATGTCAAATTATATCATTGTTTAGATCTTGTCTGAGATAGCCCTACAATAATTTAATTTGGTTGTGAATGCATAAACAGAAACTTGCTGCTTTGTCTTGAACATGGTGAGGAGCATAAGGTTGATTGTTTTTTGCCTAGACAAATCTAAAGGAGATGGCAATAAAATTATTTCTACTGTTGTTGTTGCATTTCTCTGTACTTGTCAAAAAATGGGTCAAATTTAGGAGGAGGTGAATTTAGTACTTTTATTTAAAACAGTGTTTCCCAACCTTTGGTTTTGGGACTTCAATCCCCAGAAGCCTAAGTCAGGTCCCCAAAGTAATGATCAGCCAATGTACTGACTTAAGCTTCTGGGAATTGAAGTTCCCATGTGGGGCCAGGGCACCACGTTGCGAACCACTGATTTAAAGAGATTTTCCCCTTAGCATTAGATATGAAAGGATATTAATATCCTCTGATGGTGAAGGAGGATTCATATTAAAGACATCAGAATCTGGAGAATTTTCTAATAATGATGGTGACTCTGGTGAAGACATATTTTCAATGTTCAATTCTGATGAATGTAAGTTTATATATTTCTGATTTTAACTATTGTACCAGAGTGGGAAAATAACACAGATGGGTAGTATAGAAATTTAATAAATAAAATAAATAGCGGTGATCTCAAAACAAACAAAATGAAAAATGACTAGCCTGAATTTGACATTCAGGTAACACTGATGCATTCCTAGTTAGAGAGGACATTGTACTCTTATTTGCCTCATAGGTGAAATAGTTTTATTTGTCGATTGATATGGCATATTCACATGTTATTCATTAAAAGTAAAACACAGCAGAGAAAATGCAAAATATACAAAATGAAGTATAAAATTACAGATATTTATGAATATAATTTTTTGCTTCATTTGTCACAGTCGGAAAATCAGTGAAATCTCCATTATAGGCTGTTTTGGCACTCTGTCACTTTGTGTTGGATAGTTCGAGTTTCAGCCCCACCATCACAATGTGACAGTTATTTTGTACCACTTATAAAGGGCATCTGTGCATCTACCACAGGCTGCACCAATTCTATTCAATGTTGTCCATATCACAAGGGGACGGTCAAATCCAGATGGTTTTTTTTCCTGAGATGCAGGGTAAGCTTCAAAATTGTGGAGGGTAATTTTCTAACCAATGCTGTTTCCACATATTATGTATGTCAAAATCATCTTCTACAAGTGCTTTATCAATTAGGATGGCTGAAGGTCTATATCCCAGTATATTTCAATCCAGTTTGGGTACATTGTTCAATACAGACATTTGGGGAATATTAATAATCTTCCATATTCTTGAGGGAGGGCATTTTTCTGTCTTACACTCAGGGGTGGTACATGGCTTAGAACAGCTAGTATGAGGGAGTTGATGAGAGTATTCCACTGATGATGTGCATTGTCTCATGTCCGTGACATTCCTTAAGTCACGCATGTCCCCTGGGTGGTGCCAAAGAACAGTCACTTCAAGGTAAACAAGCTATATCACAATGCTATAAGTACAATACAAAAATAGTATTTACAGTGTAGCAAACAGCAACTTCAGTAGAGTCATTTGGATTGGGGAAATGGCATGGGGTGCAGGATTAAAATTCATTCCATTACTTTCTGCACAGGAATTGTAGCCTCTGCAGTTGCTCTGAAATAAAGTGGAAAACATTTTTATTGCTAAAGCACAACCTTGTTTTGTGATCTCTCTGGTACCTTCTGTTGAAGAATTAGTAGTAGCTTTAATCTCTGACACAAAATTATTATTTTACCAGCATCCAAACCATAAATGCCGAGTTGGCTTCCATCCTCACCTTCTTCTTTATATTGTTTTTGAAGGGGAATACATCACTGCCTATTAGTCTTACCTATATCATATAATGCAGATCCCTTGTTAATCTAGCTTTACTGATACTAACAATTGTTTGCCATCAAGTAATTTCTGATTCATGGTGACTCTTCTGAGGGCTTTCTCAGTATAAAGTAGTCAGAATTGATTTACCATGTCTTTTTCCTAGGGATGCTCTTAGATTATATATCTTGGCAAAGGCTACAAAGACTGACTTTTCTCATAGTGGGAAATTTAATTCCTGATGTTAAGTTCTGTAGCTAGATACTCTGACTCACAAAATTATCCTGACAGCATACCAAAAATACAGCACCAGAAAAGTGCCCCCTGATTTCCAGTGTTTTACCAGTACTCACACTGGATGTACAGAGTAATGTTGTTGCCATTTTGTAGGAGAAGCCTTCTGTGACCGGTGTTGATTGGCTGTGATGTCACATAGTCTTCTCCTTCTTAAAATCTCCAGAACAAACATTTGTAAATGCCATTTGAATTAATAAATGCATATACACATGGTGGGATTAAAAAAAATTACTACCACTCTCTGAGCATGGTGAGATGTTGGCCATGTGACTTGCTGGGTGTGGCCATGTGACTGGGGGGGGCAATCTAGTCATGCCTGCCACATGACCATGAAAACATCTGCAAACACAGACAGCACTGGCTCTTTGGCTGTAAATGGAGATGAGCACTGCACCCTAGAGTCGGATACAACTGGCTTTTGAGCAAGGGCAACCTTTACCTTTATTCACCACTTGCAACTAAACAGGGCCAAACTTCACAGCAAATTTCAATACCAATCAGGGATCTTCTGTTATTAGGTAAAGGTAAAGGTTGCCCTTGCTCGAAAACCAGTCGTATCCAACTCTAGGGTTCAGTGCTCATTGCTGTTTATAGCCAGGGAGCTATCAGGTTGTAAAGGAACCCCCCCAAGGGGTTCGCAACCTATGTGCCCTCCCACTGCCTCCACCCCACCTGAAAGTGCCATGTGTGGCAGGCATGGCAAAATGGCCATTGAACGCCCGAAGCTATCTGAGGGAACGTGACCTGACTTAGCCCTCAGCTTGAAAAGTTTGCTATAACCCATTCTTAGCATGTGCAATGGCTGAGATCAATTCCTACCACCCGCATATAACCCCTATTCAAACAAATGAGACATGTTAGTACCCCAGCACTATATTTTGTGGTAAAATTCACAGGTGAGTTGATCTACATGTCGGGCATTGTGAGTCATTTTTTGCTTGATGAGCTGTAACAAATGTCCTCAAGTTTCAGTGCATTGTGTATACAGTACATAGTTTTTTCAATAGACAAAATAACAATGTAACAAAAAATGTCAGTAAAATCTATTGCATTTCACCACTGGGGTACTTTTTATTCTAGCAAATGTAATGTTTGGGGATTAAAAGTCTCATGCCATTTTCCAGCAAACTATGACACTGAAAAACAGAAAGCACATAATCTGGTTGTCAGTATATTTGCTCTATTTCAAACAGCGGCCCATTTCAAACAGTGACCTGTGACACCAGCCCTAAACATAACTCTTCTGTTAACCCTCAGTACACTGGAATTTCCATGGAGCAGAAAAATGCCCAAAAGTCACCTAAAGCAATTGTTTTAAAAAAACAAAAAAACAAAACAACAATGCTGCAGCACTCTAAAGACTAACTGCTATATTTTTAATGTGAGCTTTCGTGCATCAAGTCCACTTTGCAACAGTTAGATCTGCTACACCTGTGATATAAGAAACTCAGAGACTGGAAAAATTATCTTTGTGGACATACACTTTAGAACACCATACCCAAATCTACAAGGTCCATACCAGCGGATGGATTCTAAGACTAAAAATCCAAAAAGAATCCACCACTGCAAATCCCATCTCATGCCTCAACATGGCGCAACGGTGACCCTGGCCGTCTGACAGCTATGGTGGTGGGAGTGTATTCCCCTGGTAGGTTCAAACATGCCACAAAGGTGTCGGCTAGTTGTCCAGAACAGGGAGTTCTCCATTCTGGAACTGCGGGTCAGCTAAGTGGGGTTGGGTATTTGGGCATTGCATTTCTCTAATATGGCCAACTTGAACATGAGCCCAGCCAGCTGTGTTGTCATATTGAAAATGGCTAAAGGAGCATCAAAAACATGGGCCTCAGTCCTCCACGCACCATCAGACCCTGCTATGGTAGCAGTAAGAGCTCCCGATGGCGAGAGGCAGCTAAAATCTTGAAACAGTGGGAGACGATGCTTCAATCTGCCATGTCAAACTGATGTGTGAAACACAGATCAACCAAGTAAGTAACTTTCCTAAACTTTGGAAAGTCAGCTTCTGGAGAACCTAAACTGTCATTACCACTCATATTAGATTAATTCTGGGCTTGTATAAACATGTATAATGTAACTTTCTTTAGCAAAGTTTCACAACTTAGCTGTAGACTGAATGCTTGAAAGGCAAAAAGCTCTGAGTTTCATGTCCAGCTTTTGCTAACTGGGCTAGGAAAATTATTACAATTGAATCTCTAAGAACAGGGGTGCCCAAAGTATGGCCCAGGGGCCAGATGCGGCCCCTGGTGCCAATTCATCCGGCCCATGAAGCCCTTGTTGCTCCTGGAAGCATAAGTAAAATGTGTACTGGTGTACTGGCATTTCAAAAAATCTAAATATAGTTTCATCCCTGCCTTACAACTAGCAAGAAGATAGACAGACAGGCACACCAATTATTAGTGTTCAACTGAACCTGATTTATTTTCAGTTGATGTAAGTTTCCTTGACAATGTGGCTCCAAATGACAAACCGTATTTATTCGTGTATAACGCGCAAAATTTTATACCAAAAAAAGAAATCAAAGTTTGGGTGCGCGTTATAAACGAGCCTCTTTTACTTCCTTTTTAGAATTGGGTCGGGTGTCTATTGCTGCGGCGGGTGAAGGGGAGGCGGGGGGTGGCTTTGAACCCCGGGGGAGGCGCTACCGCCAGCCACCCGCGCTCCCGGGCCGCGCGACTCAAGAAGCCGGCAAGGGTAGGCACGGAGCACGCCACGGCCCTCCTCCCGAGCGGCGGGTATCCCCCATGAACCGCTGCCGTCACTCACCCGCACGCACCCGCCGGAACGGTAAGGCGACCCACCGGGGGAGGCGCTAACGCCAGCCACCCGCGCTCCCGGGCCGCGCGACTCAAGAGCCGGCGCCGGGTAGGCACGGAGCACGCCACGGCCCTCCTCCCTGGGCGGCGGCAGGCGCCCAGGTCCCGCTGCCGCCACTCACCCGCACGCACCCGCCGGAACGGTAAGGCGACCCACCGGGGGGAGGCGCTAACGCCAGCCACCCGCGCTCCCGGGCCGCGCGACTCAAGAGCCGGCGCCGGGTAGGCACGGAGCACGCCACGGCCCTCCTCCCCGGGCGGCGGCAGGCGCCCAGGTCCCGCTGCCGCCACTCACCCGCACGCACCCGCCGGAACGGTAAGGCGACCCACCGGGGGGAGGCGCTAACGCCAGCCACCCACGCTCCCGGGCCGCGCGACTCAAGAGCCGGCGCCGGGTAGGCACGGAGCACGCCACGGCCCTCCTCCCCGGGCGGCGGCAGGCGCCCAGGTCCCGCTGCCGCCACTCACCCGCACGCACCCGCCGGAACGGTAAGGGGGAGGCGCTAACGCCAGCCACCCGCGCTCCTGGGGCCGCGCGACTCAAGAGCCGGCACCGGGTAGGCACGGAGCACACCGCAGCCCTCCTCCCCGATTGTCGTCTAGCGCCCAGGAGCTCCACCCGCTGCTGCCACTGGAACGGTACGGGAACCCTCTGGGGGAGGCGCTACCGCCAGCCACCCGCACTCCCGCGCCGCGCGACTCAAGAGCCGGCAAGGGTAGGCACGGAGCACGGCACGGCCCTCCTCCCGCTTGTTGTCTAGCGTCATGGCCGCACGTGTTCAACAACGTTTCTTATGTCAATTTCAATGCGTGGTGTGAAACAAAATTTTATACCGAGGTTTCATGGAAAATTAGGGGTGCGCATTATACACGAGTGCGCGTTATACTCGAATAAATACGGTATATTTATTTATTTAGGTATAGAAAATTTAATAGTACCTTTCAGAAACAATAACTTCCCTAAATTGTTTACATAACACAGACCCCCCCCCGAAAGCTCTGAATAACAAACAAACAAACAAAAACACCCTGAAGTCAAAAGCACCAGAATTATAATTTCTATAACATGCTAAAAACTATGTGGAATAAAAATTATTTCATTTTCAACATAAATATCATCAGTGATGGAGTCAATGTCAACTCCTTTGAGAGAGAGTTCTATAACTGGGTTGTCTCCAGCAAAAATCATTTAAACCCAGAATAATCTCTGACACGGGATTATTATTACAGAAAAGTAAATAAACTATTATGTGAGATGTCATTTCATACAAATAGTTCAAAGAACTAGATTGAACATGCTGTAGCCAATTGGAAATATGGGCTGATTTCCCTGGTTTTGGATTATGTTCAGTATTCAGGAACTTTTCACATTTCATAGATTTTTAAAGATAAAAAAGTACATTCATGTACTCTTTCCATCATCATATTTCTCAAATATTTTCAGCATATATCTCAAATTGAAAGGAGAACTAAATCACTTAGTTTACACTTAGAATTCTCAGTAGTCAAGTATCATAAAAGTTATACAATGGCACTTCACCGTTCTTTATACTTATCTTAGTTTTAACAATTAGCCAGACAACTGACTCCAGACTATTGCCTTATCAATGGGAATTCGTCACATGTACAGGATAGAAGACAAGTAAAGCATTATATAACAACATCACAGAACTAATTAATATTTGACGGTATGTAGCCAAATACTGATAGGAAACTATTTTTGTGGTACGTAGTTGCACTTATTAAATTTGATAGCAAATGAAGACAAAATACACTTGTTACATATTTATCAGCAGCACTCTTTTATTTCTAAAAGATCAAAAGACTTCTTTTTGTTCCATTTTCATTTGTGCAATCTAAAGCAATCCTTTGTCAACATTATTTGATAGGAAATGGTTATTTAGAAAATTCAGTAATAAGCAATCAAAGGTAGAAGGTACTTAACCACTGAAATAAAATCTAAGCTGCCTCTCTCTTCATCTTGTGCATAAACAGAGACACCTAGGTTCCTTACAAGTTACATTTTTAAAAAAATTAAAATGGGAAAGACAACCCCAATTACTGGGATGAGAAAATCTGTTTAAATAGCCCATTAGTAGCAACTATAGTTTACTTACCTGCATATCCATTTTAATTTCTATGCAAAGTTGCATTTTAGAAACCTTCCAAAATATAAAGAGAAACCAGCAATAAATTTTCGAAGAAGAATGGAAATGTTTTTTAAGAAGAATGTGATACAAATATTGAGATTTTATAGCTTGCTATTCATACCCCTTTCTTCTTAAATAACACTAGTGTTTCACAAAGCAAAATAAAATTATATTTAACCAATAATACTAAACAACCACAGCAGATAATCCAGCAAAATGAAGAAGCAAACGAAAATAAGCATGCGATAAAAAATGCAACATATTAAAATGGGTTTTTTAAAATGGAGATTGGAGAGACATTAATTTTTCTAGACCAGTGCTACAGTAGGGTTCATCCTTCCTTTACAAGAGGACCCAGAGAGTAATAATAGAGGACTATCTATCAGTTCCTCAGAAATTGTCATGTGGAGTCCCAGAGGGCTCAGTTTAAGCTTCATTGCTCTTCAAAATATATGTGAGACCACACAGATCATCTGTGGCTTTGGCATTTGATGCCATTAATATGCTAAATACACAATATTATATATTAACTAAGCAACTTGAGGCAGTTGTGACAATGCTTGTTCATTGTTTGGAGGCTGTGGTAAAGTGGCTAAAGTTCAGTAACCTGTACTTTGCTAGGTTTGATTTAAGGTGTTGGCTAATACCTTTAAAGTCCAACATGGCTTGGGCCCAAACATGTATTGGACTCCTCTACCTCTATGAGTCCCTGTAGCTAGAACTGCAGTCCAGCTTGATCGTATTCAAGGGAGATCGTTTTATGCTGCTGCCCTCATGTTTGGAATTCTCTTCCCAAGTCCCTGTAAAACATATCCCAGGAGGAATTCAGGAGGGGGTGTAAGACAGATCTCTCTCTTTTTTGGCAAGTTTTTGGAGGCCAGGAATAGCTGTTCTAATACTTATTTGGCTAGCTTTTTACATATTAAAATTGTTTACTTTGTCGCTAGATTTCATTGCTTTTTATAATTTATATGCAGTATTCTTTTGTTGTGTATGTTATATGAATTGTTTTGTGTTGTGTGCCATTCTGGAGGGGGAAAGAGCATATAAGTGAAAAGAATAAATATTAAAATCAGTACAACATAATGCTATAGATGAAAAAAATAATAATATCTGAATTAACATTAAAGGCCTCTTTAGACACCAAGGTATTCAGCAGTGAAATATTCTAAGAATAGTAGCTATAAGGTTGTCCCTAAAGGATTACACACCCACCCCAGAAGGAGGAAGCATCCAGGGAAGAAAGGCCGGGCAGAAACCATTGAGTGTAAGAGGCCTATTCCAAAGGCCACACACACACACACACCCCAGAGGGAGGAAGCATCCAGGGAAGAAAAGCCTGGCAGAAACCACTAAGGGTAGGAGGCCTATTCCAAAGGCCCCATCCCCACCCCAGAGGGAGGAAGCATCCAGGGAAGAAAAGCCTGGCAGAAACCACTGAGGGTAAGAGGCCTATTCCAAAGGCCCCATCCCCACCCCAGAGGGAGGAAGCATCCAGGGAAGAAAAGCCTGGCAGAAACCATTGAGGGTAAGAGGCCTATTCCAAAGGCCACACCTCCACCCCAGAGGGAGGAAGGATGCATCCAGGGAAGAAAGGCCGGGCAGAAACCATTGAGTGTAAGAGGCCTATTCCAAAGGCCACACACACACACACCCCAGAGGGAGGAAGCATCCAGGGAAGAAAAGCCTGGCAGAAACCACTAAGGGTAGGAGGCCTATTCCAAAGGCCCCATCCCCACCCCAGAGGGAGGAAGCATCCAGGGAAGAAAGGCCTGGCAGAAACCACTGAGGGTAAGAGGCCTATTCCAAAGGCCCCATCCCCACCCCAGAGGGAGGAAGCATCCAGGGAAGAAAAGCCTGGCAGAAACCATTGAGGGTAAGAGGCCTATTCCAAAGGCCACACCTCCACCCCAGAGGGAGGAAGGATGCATCCAGGGAAGAAAGGCCTGGCAGAAACCACTGAGGGTAAGAGGCCTATTCCAAAGGCCACCCCCCCCCACCCCAGAGGGAGGAAGCATCCAGGGTAGAAAGGCCTGGCAGAAACCACTAAGGGTAAGAGGCCTATTCCAAAGGCCCCATCCCCACCCCAGAGGGAGGAAGCATCCAGGGAAGAAAGGCCTGGCAGAAGCCACTGAGGGTAAGAGGCCTATTCCATCGCCCGCAGCAACAGACCCACCATTGCCCGCCGCCACCTCCACTCGCACCCTGGGCAGCGGAGGTGAGGGAGGGGGAGGAGGGAGGACCCGGCAGGCTGCCCACCACCAGCCATAATCAAAGAAGCATGCAAGTAACTTAACTAAAACAATGTAGTCTGCAACTATAGCAATGTAGAGACTTGATATAGTGGACTTTTCCTTCATACTAAGTTTTTACTTTTACTTTTGTAACAAATGAAGTACAACTGTGTTTTTTTATTATTTTAAACTGATAATATGCATTATAATACTTTGTTTTGAACTGTAACAACATGTATGATGTGAGGATAATGGTGTAGGAACCGGCAAACCACGCCAGAAATTTTTGCCAAGAGAACCCTATGGACCAGAACAAAAGGCAAAACAAAAGAGGCAAGTTAGATGAAACAGGATGCTTAACACAGATCAAAAGAAGGGGAGAGATGGGAGAGGGGGAGGAGAAATACAGTGTTGCAAAGAACGATACTGCATAGGAACATGGAATGTGAGGTCGATGAACCAAGGAAAACTGGAGGTGGTGAAAAATGAGATGGAAAGAATAAACATTGACATCTTGGGAATCAGCGAGCTAAAATGGACAGGGATGGGTGAATTCAACTCGGGAAACCATCACATCTACTACTGTGGTCAAGAAAACTTCAGAGAAAATGGAGTAGCCATAATTGTCAACAAAAGAGTGAGAAAAGCAGTAATGGGATACAATCTCAAAAATGATAGAATGATGTCAGTCAGAATACAAGGCAAACCTTTTAATATCACTGTAATCCAAATATATGCACCAACCACGGGCGCATATGAAGCCACAGTGGACCAGTTCTATGAGGACCTACAACACCTCATAGAACAGACACCAAGAAATGATGTCCACATTATCTTGGGAGATTGGAATGCCAAAGTAGGAAATCAAAAAGTAGATGGAATAACAGGCAAGTTTGATCTTGGAACACAGAATGAAGCAGGGCTAAGATTGATAGAGTTCTGTCAAGATAACACACTGGTCATAGCAAACACCCTCTTCCAGCAACATAAGAGGCGACTTTACACATGGACATCACCAGATGGCCAACATCGAAACCAGATTGATTACATACTCTGCAGCCAAAGATGGAGAACCTCCATACAGTCAGCAAAAACAAGACCTGGAGCAGACTGTGTGTCAGATCACAACCTACTAATAGCAAAATTCAGACTTAGACTAAAGAAAATAGGGAAAAGAATCAGGCCAGACAGATATGACCTAGACAACATCCCTAAGGAATACACGGTGGAGGTGAGGAACAGATTTAATGGTTTGGAATTGATAGACAGAGTGCCAGAAGAATTATGCACAGATGTGTGGGACATCATGCAGGAGGCAGCAAGGAAAACCATACCAAAAGAAAAGAAGCATAAGAAAGCAAAGTGGTTGTCTGATGAGACTCTTAAAATAGCTGAGGAAAGAAGGAATGCAAAAGGCAAAGGAGAAAAGAAAAAATACAGTCACTTGAACACAGAATTTAAAAGAAAAGCAAGGAGAGACAAGGAAATCTATTTAAATGAACAGTGCAAAGAAATAGAGGAAAGCAACACAAGAGGCCGGACTAGAGATCTTTTCAAAAAAATTGGGGAAATCAAGGGAACATTCAAAGCAAAAATGAGCATGATAAGGGACAAAGACGGTAAGGAGTTAGCTGATGCAGAAGAGATTAAGAAAAGATGGAAAGAATACACAGAGGAACTTTACAAAAAGGACCTCAACACCACTGATAATCACAATGATGAGAACATTGAACTTGAGCCAGACATCCTAGAGAGTGAAGTCAGAAAGGCCCTAAAAAGCACTGCGAACAACAAAGCTAGTGGAGATGACGGTATCCCAGTTGAATTTTTCAAAGCTCTAAAAGATGACGGAATCAAATTACTGCATTCGATATGCCAGCAGATCTGGAAATCAAAACAGTGGCCACAGGATTGGAAAAGATCAGTATACGTTCCAATCCCAAAGAAGGGTAGTGCCAAAGAGTGTTCAAATTATCGAACAATTGCGCTCATCCCACACGCTAGCAAGGTGATGCTCAAGATAATACAGGATAGACTTCAGCAGCACGTGGAGAGAGAATTGCCAGAGGTGCAGGCGGGTTTCAGAAGAGGCAGGGGGACTAGAGACCACATTGCTAATATACGGTGGATCATGGAGAAAACAAAAGAATATCAGAAACAAGTATAGCTCTGCTTTATTGACTACACCAAGGCCTTTGACTGCGTGTACCACAATAAAATGTGGCAAGTACTTAAAGAAATGGGAATACCAGAACACCTCATATGCCTCATGATAAATCTGTACAAGAGTCAAGAAGCAACAGTTAGGACAGAACACGGAATGACAGAATGGTTTGGAATAGGAAAAGGAGTAAGACAAGGCTGCATTTTATCACCCTACCTTTTCAACCTATACACAGAGCACATAATGCGCAATGCAGGGATGGAGGAATCACAATATGGGATAAAAATTGCTGGGAGAAACATCAACAATTTGAGATTTGCAGACGACACCACCCTAATGGCAGAAAGCAAGGAAGATTTAAAGAAGCTACTGATTAGGTTGAAAGAAGAGAGTGCAAAAGCTGGCCTGAGACTTAACATCAAGAAAACCAAGATAATGGCAACAGGCCCTATCAGCACCTGGAAAGTTGACGGGGAAGAAGTAGAAGCAGTGACGGATTTTACTTTCTTGGGATCTAGGATCACTGCAGATGGTGACTGCAGCCATGAAATAAAGAGGCGACTGATTCTAGGGAGACAAGCCATGAGAAACCTGGGGAACATAGTGAAAAGGAGAGACATCATCTTGCAAACAAAAATCCGCATAGTCAAAGCAATGGTATTCCCGGTGGTAATGTATGGATGCGAGAGCTGGATCATTAGGAAGGCTGAGCGCAGAAGAATAGACGTCTTTGAGATGTGGTGTTGGAGGAGAGTTTTGAGAGTACCCTGGACAGTGAGGAGAACAAATAAGTCAATCTTGAAAGAAATCAGTCCTGTCTGCTCCTTAGAATGTCAAATAGTAAAGATGAAGCTGAAGTACTTTGGACATCAAATGAGAAGAGAGGATTCACTTGAGAAAGCCTTGATGCTGGGAAAGGTGGAGGGCAAAAGAAAAAGGGGATGGCCAAGGATGAGATGGCTGGATGGCATTGTGGACGCAGCGGGCACTGAGCTGAGCAGGCTGAGGAGGATGGTGGAGGACAGGGGTACCTGGAGATCAATGGTCCATAGGGTCGCAAAGGGTCGGAATCGACTGTGCGACTGAACAACAACAAAGGATTACATACAACATATTTGGTGAGAACCAAAAGTACTCCTTAGAAACTTGTCACACTCTTCAATAAGCAAGGTATTACAGACTCAGGTGTTGAACGAGGTATCTTTCAGATAACCATGTCTCAGTTTCCTGAGGTGTTTAAAAGGAAAATGGCAACCTTATATCAAAATGGCCAGTGCAATTTTAATATCTTTGGATTAGTTAATACGTTTAACTAATCCTGGCATGCAGTGGTCCATGGGGTCACAAAGGGTTGGACTCAACTGTTCAACTGAACAACAACAAATATGTTTAAATCTACTTATACCAGACCAGACCGGACTGAATGAAAGACATATGTTATTCTGGTACCATTACTTTTCTGAATATCACTAGGGCTTGTCTATCAAAGTAACACCTCCTGAAGGACAATATAGTGTCAGGGTTGACTGTTCACTGGAGAAACCAGGCCATTTAATATAGAACATCAGCAAGTTAATTCTTTCTTCTGTGTCATTTCTCTGCTAAATACATTAGGGAAAGACCAACACAAAATGTACTGATAAAAGGAACATTCAAGTGGAAAAACATGTACAAGCAGTCTAGACCTGTTCACTTGTATGCCAGGCAGCCACCTTAAATCGAAGGACACATGAAGGACTTGATAGCAAGTTCAACTCAAGAAAAAACAAGAAGGCAAAAGCTCACACGGATAATGGCAAAGTCTCAGTGCTATTGTACAAATGGAAAGTTCTAATATGGTACAGTTAATAGAAGAAAACAAAATAAAGTAGGTTTCTTGCTACCGATCTTCAGAATCAATTTCAGAATGGGAGCCACTGAAAAGTGTTTGTGCTTGGTAGTGGTGGGAGAGTAGTTAAGGTAGGGTTTGGTCAGAATGGGTATAGGGCAGTTTTGAGAACTCCCTTACTCCTTCCAGGGTCCCAACCTGGAAAATAGGATGTGCAGATGTATTTTAAAATAAAATAAATAACCACCAAAATATAATAGTTTCTGAGAGGGTCACCACTGCTGACACCTCGAGCTGGCCATCTGATCTCACCCAGCACTCCTGGAAGGCCCACCAAATCTGGAGATCACTGAACCTCCTGCCCTGCCCAGGAGGAGAGTGCAACTTCAGGAGATAAGGCCTAGCATTTGGAGAAAGAGGAGGGCTGCGTGAGAAGTTTGAAGAAGAGATAGAGAGACAGTTGGAGACAGAGATTGAGGAAGTTGACTCTCGGGTCCCTGTTAAGGGAGAGTACTGGGGTAACAATGTGGAGAAACCCATGTTTGAATTCCTGGTCTTCTGAGTATAGCATTTCGGAAGGGGCCATGGATAAAGTGCCTAGTTAAGGATCTCTAAAGGGATTGTGCTGCCTAGAAATCCCAACAGCAACTGCTGACACTTCAGCTCTCCTAGTTTGAAGACTCCTCTGCCACCTTGTTCAATGATCTAGATTCTAATCCATACCCAGAAGAGATAATGGAGGTACCAAGGCTAATGTCTGTGGGATCTACAAGGTGTCAGACTTAAATAACAGCAGAGGATAGTAAGAAGTTACAAGCTCTTCTTTGTAGGGCAAGGATGCTTTCAAGGACTGTTGGCAGCTTCTAGACTCCTGTTCTACTCAGCTCCCATGAAGGCAACTGGTGATCCGGAATAGACTGAGACAAAGAGAGAACAGTGACAGAAACTTGTCCCTTCAGAGACTGGATTTCAGGGAAGATGGTTCTTATTGAGAGAAAGGTTGCTTATAACCCCTCTCCCAACAAAGATAGCATTGCTTCAACTTTCCAGTCTAGTTATACTTGCATTGGGGAGTGGTTGTCTGCCACCCCAACTCTTGGAATGGGCAGCACTGTTCACATAATTGCAATGTTTAATTTGTACATGACATCATTAGGTAATAAACAACATCTGAAGAGTCATAGTGCACAGGCATCATTTTCATATCTTTTTACATCACTTTGAAAAAACAGTGCTTTTCAGCGAACCAGCAAATGAGCACTAATCAATTGCAGAGAAATCAAATATTCACATGCCTTTCTGAACAGATCTAAAGAGGCTTCAGTCCAAGTATTGTAGCACTCAACAGTTGCCAGAAACCTCGTCCTTTAATGTACAAATAATTATCCTGATATCCCATGATAACAGTAAGAAGCAACACTGCTTATTCAAAGTGATTGAACCACTTTCCCAAATAACATCTGCAGGTATTCTCTCCAACATATTTTCTCCAACATATTGCCTACTGACTGACTGGCAGCTACAAGGCTAAACACCTGGGCACCAGACATGCACAGATGCAGGTTTGATGTTGCTGATTCATCTACACAATAGGCTAACTCTCAGATTTGACAGTGGCTGGGACATCAAGGTGAGAAAGACACAGTCTGGAGTATATCAAGAAGCATATTTTTAGTATCTAGCCTCCTATTTTTAGCCAGTCATCAGTTCTAATGTCTTACACAACAAGAAAAAGATGTCACTTGTGGCCAAGCTATGGACTACTTCCCAACTGTTGACATGTGAAAAGCATTCAGTAGCATATGCTAGTTCTCAGATATGTCACTTTAGCTAATTACCGGGACTCTTCTAGCAGGCCCTTTTGAAGCTGGATTTTTTTTTCCATTGCTTAAAAATATATCTTCCTAATATTACATTTTAAAAAGATATTGTGTAATTAGGTTTAGGGTTTGTGATTACTGGATGCTCATCCAACATCTTGTGAGCAAACTTACTTTCATGCAATGGAACATTCTCTTCTTTATTCCAATCCTCTTTTACATCTCCCATTTCCATTCTGTTCAAGGGTTTTCTAACTACGCAGAGCAACTTTGTGATATGTAAGGGTGTTTCAGACACACAGGGAGAGAATCCATTTCATATAAGGTGTCCACTCTGTTAGGGAATTAAGACGGTTGTAATTTAACCCTTGGGACTGTGGTGGCTTAGTGGTTTAAAGATGTTGAACCTGATGACTGGAATGTCAGCAGGTCAGCCATTCAAGACCCGAGTGCTGCATGATGGAGCGAGCTTCTTTCTCTGTCCCAGCTCCTGCCAACCTTTACAGTTTGAAAGCAAGAAATTGCAAGTAGATAAACAGGTACTACTTCGGTGGGAAGGTAACAGGGTTCCAGTTGTCTAGTCATGACCATGAAAACATCTGCAGATGCAGACAGCACTGGCTCTTTGGCTGTAAATGGAGATCAGCACTATACCCTAGAGCAGTGGTGAGAACTTATGGCACATGTGCCAGATGGGGCACTCAGAGCCCTCTCTGTGGGCATGCACGCCCCAGCACAGAGTTCACCCCGCCCCTCTGCCCAGCAGCCCAATGGGAACTCTTCCCCCCTCTCCTAGCACAGAATTCACCCCACCCCTCCACCTAGCAGCCCAATGGGAGCGCTTCCTCCCTCCCTTGTCTGGGGTAAGGAGGGTGGCTCACATGCGGTGTGAGGGTGTGGTGCGGATGACAACCTGTTGAGTCTGTGGTGAAGGTGAGTTGTTTTTCTAAACCAAAACCTCAGCATTCAGGCTAAATTGCTATGTTGACACTTTGCAATAAATAAGTGGGCTTTGTGTTGCAGTTTGGGCACTCGGTATCTAAAAGGTTCACCATCACTGGCCTAGAGTCAGATGCAATTGGCTTTAGAGCAAGGTTGACCTTTACCTTTACTAATCTAACCTTTGATTTATATCAATTTGAGGCAACTTATTCTGAAATTCCTCTCATGTAACACATTTCAGAGGGGGAGGTTGGGTAGCAGGCTATATGTAGTTAAGTCTACCTCTGGCATTGCCACTTTCTGCCCCTTCAGCCCAAGTGGGTAGGAACTTTCCTGAATAGGAGATGAAGAGAAAATGTTTACTCACAAAATAAATTATTATCACCTGTGCAAATAATTTTAGTAGAAGAGGGTTATTTTGCAAAATAATCTTGAGCATATCCTATGACCACTATAAAGTGATTCAAGCCAAACATCTTTCAAATTAGCAGTTGATTTAAAACAAACTTGATCCTTCATAGAGGTACAGATGTTTGAAACATACACAAGTAAAACTAATTTAACCTTTGAAAAGGTATCTCTAGAGAGAATGGAAATCCCTTTATAAGATTTTTAAGCACTGCAATTATTGACAAGGACTGTATTACTTCACTTTCTGTGATAAAAAAGTGAAAAAGAAAGGCAGAAAAAGAAGCAAAACCACAGGAGACTTTGGCAGCTGCCAGGCTGTTTTCCAGTTGTCGTGAAGTAGTTTACTGTGGGCTATTGCCATCTCTCAAGAACCAGTTAAGAAGGCTTTTTAAAATGCCTTAAAAATCCAATTCATACATTAATCAATAATTAAGCCCTCATCCATACTTACTGCAATACATCAATTACCATGTCTTTTTTATTTTAATAAATTCCAGTTGACAGCAGACACCTTATTAAGGGGTTGCTAAAATGATAGAAGTAAAAGGCTATTAATATTGCTTTCCCCCCACCCACCCCGCTGCTATTGTCTTGTCGCACTGGTCTGCAAACATATTCCAGCTGCATTACAATTAATGCCAGTGGAACTCCTTCTAATGACTTCCAGCTTGCTAATTTTTAACGCTAATAATAAAAAAAGCCATTGCTATGCAAGAACAGCCCCCTTTTATCATGCTCACATGGCACGCTAGAGAGTTCCTCCCATTGTTCACATGAAAGACAATTAAACCCAGGAACATCAAACTCAAAAATGACAATCTGCTAACTAGCACTGGGGATTGCTAGATGCTTTCCTCTATTCTCTGAAATGATATAAAACAATTCTCCAAAGGCATCTTTCTTGCATTCACACCCTTTTAAAAATATAGTAGTAGTCTGAAAAATACCCATTGCTGATTTATGCATTACTGCTCAGAATTTATTAACTGTCTAGGGCCAATTTCATACCAGCACTTCCATAGCCTCCAGGTTTGAATTCTGGCCACATTTCAGAAAAATGCACCAATAATATTGTCCCTACAGTTTCATATTTAAAAATAAACATTAAAAATCTGTGGTTCATGTTTTTCTGAAACACAATATAAAAAGCCCAAGGGAAAGGCAAAAGCTAGTATTGCAACAAGTTTATTTTCCATAGATCTCTGGGAATGGGAGGACTGAAAGGAGAGAAAAGTCCTTATGTCTGTTTGAAAATTATAAATTAAGCAGATTCAGAATTTGAATGTTGACTATGGTTAGTCCTGCACAATAGATAGCTACTCAAAACCAATAAAACAATAGTGGGCATGTTTACGGCTTTCTCCTTGACCACGTCATTTAATAAAAAGGAAACACTGCTGACAGCTGAATTAGTGAGCTTATTGTTACCATAACAATAGCAATGCTTTTAGCAATCAGATGGTTAGGTTACAAGCAGTTGTCCTGCAGACAATCCATGATGAGGATTGCCCACATTTTTTTTAAAAAAAGTTAAGAGCAGATACTCCTATCAGTTTGGAAATGTGGTGGGGAGGTGGGGAAAACCAAGCCAATCCCACCAGTTAAAATTATCCCTACCTAAATTTCTCTGTGATGGCGAACAGCAAGAGGAACAGTTAAATTAGCAAACAACACAGTGGGAGAAAGTTCATACTCCTTTCCAAACATGCAATTTTCTCTCTGATTCTCACCACATGATCGAACTGGCAGCTACTTTGTGTTGGTTTTTTAATCATAGACATCCCACATTGTGCCTGTTTACATCAGAACTACAAGAAAGCAATTCTCATTAACCAGAATTTATTACATAAATTGACTCATTTAGAAATCAGTGGGACTTTCTTTTCACTGAATAAATCTATCTATCTATCTAATCTATCTATCTATTGTACCTCTTCTGACAGAAAAAGCACTCAAGTTGTCCAATAACAGTAAAAGTCAAACTTAAAATTTAAAAATATCTACAAACAGAAACAATCCCTTTTACAGCTGTAATCCCATTTTGATACTCAATTAAATTTCTGAAAACACAGTGATTATACCAGTTTACAAGGATCTGTGTTCACCAGTTCTTAATAAACACTGGAGTCAGACATTCAAACATGTGTCTGCAATATTCCTTTTCCTTCTGATGACTTTAAAATGACAATGGCTCACATGCAGCTTCTTGTATACATGGCACATAGAATCATATGGTTACTGACAGCATATACACAAATATAATTTACATGACACAATGACAATTTTTTCCAGGTGTTAGTGATAGAGCTGAAATCTACCACTCACCCATTCATATTATGTGTCTGGTTGCATTTGATACAGTTTGCAATAACATCTTTTAATTTAATAATCTTTTTATTTGCTGCAAGGAAACATTTGATATCTGGGCCTTACTTTGAACTAAAGAATCACCTAGAAGTTATTCCATATGACAATAGAATCATAAAGTAATGGAGCTGGAATCCAAATCAAAGTTTGTTTGTTTGTTATATTTATCCTCTGCCTTATTGGGCAATTGGCCATTCAGGGTAGTGGACAAATATGGTTGAAATAACTATAAAATGCAAACATTGATTCAAGTTAATATGGATCCAGAGAATGAGAAAGAGAGAGCTGGTTACAATAAAAATGATAAAATAAAATATATTAAATTAACCAACCAATAAAGTATATCTGATGGATTGTAGACTAATTTTCTTTTGAATGCCTCCAGTGCTGGGGCACTAACAACTTGAGATAATTGTTTGCATTGTCACATTGCTCTAACAGGACATTTTCCCTTTTTTCAGATGAAATCTGGCTTCCTGTAATTTAAGCCCCCCCTCCCCAATTGTGTTTAAGCAACTCCTACCAATTTTGGATTCCTTTTCTTGTTAGGATTTCCTGCCATTGGGGCCTTATGTAGAATTCTGAATTTATTAAAATTTGCTTTCCTAAAATCCAGTGCACATGTGTGGCTGCACTCTGCTTATGTTTCTTTTGAAATAAAAAACTCCAGCAGAACATGGTCATTTTCCCCCCAGAGGTCCCCTTACTGCCACTTCTTCCACATCTGTATTGATAAGAATCAAGTCAAGGAGAGCTAATCGTCAAGGTTTGCTCACTAACTTTTGTAGGAGAAAATTATCAGCCACACAAGACATGTACTGTACTGTATTTCTTAGAAAAGCCATGTTTGGTAGAATTTGCATCGATAACTGATATCAGGCTATCAAGATAAATGAAATCTCCCATTACTAGTATATCATGTCTCTTTGAAATTCTTGCCATTTGTTTTGGCAATTGTTTCATCCTTATCTTCTCCTTGACTGGACAGTCAGTAGTAGACTTCACCTAGTATGATTCTTTTATTTTTCACCCCAATTATACTAATCCAGATGCTCTCAATGAAACAACAAAGCTTATCCTCCTGTATTTCTATGCAGGAATATGTATTTTTGACACAGTGCAACTCCACCACTCTTTCTATTCTTTCTGTTCTTTTAGAACAATTCAGATCCTTCAGTTGGGATTAGTCCTATCAAGTTTCAGTTATCCCTATCATGTCATATTTACTCTCTTGAACTAAGATTTTCAAGTCTTCTTGTTTGCTTTAGATACTGTATTCCTTGGATTCATATATAGGCACTACAGATTATGTGATTTGTAGCCTGTTTTCCTCAGGACATTTTTATGAGGATGGCTATTGGATCACATTAGAGCCACTTGCTTGGTTCCGCTTAATGTACCTAAGATTTCATCTGTCTTTTCCTCTGAATTTGTGTCTCCCTCTCTCTTTCAATTCAGTTTAAAATCCTCCTGATGAAGTTATTCTGGCATTCATACAGCACTGTTATAAAACAATTTCATTCTTGCTATTAGCTCTGTTATACCAGATTTATTCTAAATTATTCTAATTTCTAGATTTTATGGTGTACTTTCTTTTACTTGTTTTAATTTTAGCCACCAGGAGAACTGTGGTAATTCATCATCATACAAATCCATATGCAGGTCTAAGGTAAGGTTTCCCTTGCTCGAAAGCCAGTCATATCCAACTCTAGTATTCAGTGCTCATCTCTGTTTCAAAGCCGAAGAGCCAATGCTGTCTGCTTCTGCAAACATTTCTGTGGTCATGTGGCAGGCATGACTAGACACAGAATGCTGTTACCTTCCCACCGAAGTGGTCCCTATTTATCTACTTGCAATTTCTTGCTTTCAAACTGCTAGGTTGGCAGAATCTGGGACTAAGACGGGAGCTCATTCCACCCTGCAGTACTCGGGAATCAAACTGCTGACCGTCTGCCTCCCAGTCAGCGTCTTAGCCACTTGAGCCACTGCAGTCCCTGTGTGTGGAAATGCACACATAAACAAATTCAGCAACTGGCATCCAGAGAAATAATTCTAAGCTCATGCTAAAATTTCAATAACTTCCTCAATTCTTACTGTATTAAGCTTTTTGTTACAGTATAAGTATGTAGCTTCTGTCTACTGAAATGTTGAAAGAGTATATTGCTTGTTAGGCAAGAAAAGAAACAAAATGAAATGAAACAAAAAATGAAGACATAAACATTGTGGCACCTTAAAGTCTTTGTTATATTTTAAAGTTAGCTTTCATAGATCTAGTTCACTTCCTAAACTAACATTAAATATAGCAGTTAGTATTTAATGCCACAACATTTTTATTTTATTTTGTTTCTTGTCTGATACTCTTGCAAAGGCTAAGGCAGCTACTATTTGGAGTATGTTGTTAGTGAAGATACAAAATAAGTGCTTCAGTTGTTAACCTACTAATAGTGTTAATTATATCAAGAAACCAGATGACTGGAATCAAGAGTTTTGTTTTAGCTACATGTTTTAATAAAAATGAATACTGAATGCTCTGGCGCACTCTAGTATGTTTTTTTAAAAAAATAAAAAGAATGTCTATTGCACGCAGATGGCAATTCACCTTTCTCTGCAATTGTCATGGCAGTAATTTTATCACTCATATTATTATCCCTTAAAGATGTATTGTGGACAGGCCTGTCCTAGTGTCCCCTGCTAGGCTGTCCCTGTTTTATAATCTGAAAGCCTTATAGAGTGTACTCTACAGGGAAACTGGAGGCAGGAGAAAAAGAGAACCCTCTTCTTAAAGAAAAGAAAAAAGAAGGTGGAGAGGAGGGAAACCCTGAACAATGCAACAGTCCATTTCGTTTGAGAGAATGGTGTCTACTACACTATGAGGTTGTTTATTGACCCCTGACAAAAGCACCAACATTTGCTTCACTCAAAACTCCTGCTGTGACTTCAGGAAAATAACAAAACGAATTCTAACTCACTCACTATCCTTAAAGCATAACTTATCCTACTATTCTCTCTCTCTGTCACTCACTCACTTACTCACACACACACACACACACACACACACACATGTACACATGTACGCACATTCGCATACACACACACACACTGAGAAAAATAGCAGAATATAAAACAACAGAAAGGACTCCAAGCTTTGACCACACTTTTGAATGCATATAAAGCTGATTTATGGGTTAAACATATAGTTATACAAAAGGAGTGTACCCCTGTTTTTAAAATGACCTTTTCTTTCCATTTCCGTTATGTTTACAGGAGGCAATACATCTGTATTTGCAACTGAATGGAGATCTCTATTATTTTAGTCTAAACAGGATAATTCAGAGAACTGGTTAAATAAGCATGCCACTGTTGCCTGTGATGGTCTGAGCCCTTAGCACCATGATGCAGCCACAACAGAAAACATGTTCTTTATTCCTCACCACTTCTGCTCCAAGGCTTACCTTTGACAGACATTTGAGGGCCAGGCAGATGTATTCTAAGGAGACTTCACAATTGGGCCAGCTACCTACCATGCTTGCTGCTCCACAACAAGATCACTGCCTGATGGTCTGATTTCTTGTACATTGCTTTCTCCTGTAACTGAAATTAAACAGCTGCTATGCTTTAAATGAAAAAGAAAGTAAGCAAGCCATAGAAACTGCCCAGCAAAGTCCTCTGTTTCTGTAAATATCTGTTTATACTGATCAGCAGCTGGAGGAACAGACCAGGCCATTGCTACCAGACCATATGTTCAAAGCCTCCCCCTAAGACTTCCCCAGCTCAGCTAACTCTATAAGGTATTTTCAGACTCAGCAATATTGCACAAGAGTTTCCTACAAGTTTAGCCAAGATGTACACAACAGAGGTGGAATCTTGCATGACATTAAGCAGCTTATGCGTAGTGCAACTACTATGGAATCTAGCTACCAGCAGCATCAGAGGGGAGAAGTGTCAAGGCAACGCTACAGTTCTGTGTTGAGTGGTGAAGTAGCTTGGCCTAGCCCTTCTTCTTCTTCCATGTCTAGGCCAGACGTGAAACTGCCAAACCGAAGCCATCTTTTGGTGAGTTCATTCTGCAGTTCACTTTGTCTGACTTAGTATGAGAAAGATTAGCCAGCAACACAAGGTTGCTGTTACCAGGGTACACCCGATTGTGGTTCAAACATCACAGTCTTTGAGGAGGCTCTTTCTGAGGCCTGGCCCTGTGAGGGAAGGAGTGATGAACTCTGCCTAAGATTTACAGGAATCCTTTTCAAGCAGGTCACCAAAGGTCAGAAAGGGCTCCAGCATGACCTACAAGGCTAAGTGGAGGAGGAAGATTAAAGTGCAACCTCTTTGTTCAAGTGCTAGGCCCTGGGGGACCTGAGCAAGAAAAGGTACAGGATTGCTTCTTCCTGAACAGGGTTGCCAACGTGCACGGTAACTACCAAGGCACACAGTAGTTAAGCCCTCCATTTGGTATATGGTTACCATACGGAGAAAGCCAGTAATTAGAGAATTACTAAAAAAAAATTACTAAAAAAGGTTATTTAGTGACTCTGCCCACTTCCAGCTTTCACTCTGCCCTCTCCGCCCATTACTTCACCCACTTCCTCCCTTGACTCCACCCACTCCAACCTTTACGGTATAAATTCAGTATTTTTACTTCAGTCGCAAGACTATCCGCGGTCCCCGGGTTGGCAACGCTGTTCCTAAAGGAAACACAGACCACAATATGGCACTGTAGTAGCATGGAGTTCATCTGCATACATTTACCTACATGTGTAATAAAGACAAGAAACATCAGCCATATAGTTTCTGGAAAACTCCCGAAAGGGAGCTTTGTCCTGAACAAAGCTCAGCAAATTAAATCACAAAACTTCTAAGTGTGCATTTTTGAAAGGCAACTATGGTAACAAAACAACAATAATGACAGGTGGCAGAAGCAAGAGAGCTGTTTCTGGTAAATAGGAGAAATTCTAGCACTGTGAACCACCTGTCAGAAAAAATCATAAGACATCTCCTCACAGAATAAAGAAGCTGAGCCATTCTCATGACTATGGTAATTTTTGTTGCAAGGTTTTTCTTCCATTGCATTATTTTCTCGGGATATCTTTAAGCATAATGTTTCTTCCAGGTGTCCTACTCACTGAAGCTTCAACCATAACAGAGACATAAATGAAGCTCTGCCAGACTCATTGTCACATTATTTTGAGGCATTTGGTGCACAAAAAATATCAACCACATTGTACTTATATTTGGTCACCCCAGGCTTTCTTTGTATACCATGCATTGTACCCCTTCATTTTAAAGATTTCTACCTTTTTTGCTAGCTGTGTTACTGGCAACGAAGAGCATCTATCCTCTAACACAGTGGTGCTAAAACTTTTTTTTCAAGTGGGCCAGTCCCGCCCAGCACGCAGCTGTGGGGGCCGGAGGTGGGTTGCTCCCGTGCATACCATTTTGACATCATCGGCAGCAGCGATTGTGCCTGTTTGGGGTCTATTTCCACAGCCTCTGCAGCTTTGCTTTGCAGCAGCAGGCTGTGTTGGGCATGGTCACTTTGTTTTTGGGCTCTTGGGATGCCCATCAGTGGTGCTGCAACAGGGGAAAGCTAGCCGTTCTGCAGCTTCCGGGTGTCACGTTGGTGATGTCACGACACTGCCTGCATCACCAGTGCAACACTGCCACCGCAGTAATATATTGTAATTTCCAACATTGGGAAGAGGGTGGGGATGGGTGGAGGCGTGTCCAGAAGTGTTCAGATTCTCACCGTGGGCCTGATTAATTATATGTATGGGCCTAATTGGGCTCATGGGCCGTAGTTTGGACACCCCTGCTCTATCACTTAGTCATGCTGATTATTTAGAGAAGAATTATCTAAGATGGCAATTTTACAATAATAAATGAAGCTGCCTTGAAAAATAGTGTCTGATTGACCCCCAGTATTGTTTCAGACTTATGCAAGGGTGTGATCACATAGGGAAACAGATTGCATTTGGGAACACTTGTGGACCAGTCAGATGTGATCTATTTCCTGGTGATCATACAATGGAGGGAGAAACATGTTCCAGCCCAATTCCAGCTCCTGTGTACAAGCAAGACATTTTTTGGTCTAGCCATTTAACTTTTACTTTTACATTTTGGGACTGACCGAGAGTGATTCCATGGCAGACAAAAGGGCCATTTTACAAGAGATCACTCCTGTTTAAGCAATGCTTTCTGTGCGATAAGGTACGCATCCTTGCAATTGTCTAATTGCAAGTTGCAAATCAGTTTCCTTTCCTTGATTATTAGTTACCAGCTGGTAAACACTAAGCTTTCATCATCTGTTTCTTCCTATTAGGCCTAAAAATAATTTGAACATTCTGCAGGTCAGTTCATTTTCGTGTCAGAGATTACTCTGGGTTGAAATGATTTTTCCAGGGGATGCCCCAGTGAGGCTCCTTTCATGTCCCCCATCGTGCAGCTCTTAGGAATTGAACCCATCTTTCCAGTCTCCAAGCCTAGTGCCTTAACCACTAAGCCACCGGTGGAGCTAGTGATGGCTAACTTTGGCACTCCAGGTGTTCTTTAACTTCAATTCCCAGAAGCCCTGATCAACAGGATTGTTGACTTGGCCTGCTAGTAACTGAAGTCCAAGAACACCTGGAGCGCCAAGGTTAGCCATCACTGCTGTAGGTTCTCACAGCATTTGAAACTCAGAAGCTAAGGAGGAGAAACTGGGAGATAACAGGAAGAATAAGGAGGGTTGCTGAGGGCATCTTGCTTGATATATTTTTCACCCCCAACCTGGAGGTCCCAAAGTTTCCACTAACGAAAACATCACACACCCCAATTCATAGAATCATAGAATAACTGAGTTGGAAGGAGCTTTGTAGGCCACTGGGCCCAACCCCCCTGATCAATGTAGGAATAAATAGATGGAGCTACACCACTTTAAATTTATTTCTTTTTGAAGAAAAAGAGTATGTGAGACTAAACGTAACCTCCTCCTGGAAGATACTACCTCTGTGCAGATAGTTAAATGGGGTTGTGCATTCTTGACCAGGAGAAGACAGTAAGAACTGTGCTTTACTATCTCCTCTGAAAGCTGGTAGTTCCTTCATGTCACTTCTCTTTTGTTGTGATGAGAGACATAAACATTGTCCAGTTTGGTTTTTGCAGTTCCCTCTTAACTACAAAACTGCACTTTTTGAGAACTGCTTATTCTCATTGTAATACAACATTGTATTAGTAGCTCATTCTTTGCTAAAATCACTACATTAATTATGCTCTATAACAAATTGTTGCTCATCCCAACAAGAGTTTATACCAGGGGTGCCCAAACTACAGCCCGTAGGCCAGATCCAGCCCCCAATGCTAATTCATCCGGCCCACACCGCCCACATTGCTCATGGAAGCGGAAGTAAAACGCGCTCATGCAAGCAAGTTTTACCTCTGCTTCTGGGAGCAATGAGGGCAGTGAAGGTCGGATGAATTGGCATCGAAGGCTGGATTCAGCCCGCGGGTCGTAGTTTGGACACTCCTGGTTTAAGCAGTGAAGATGACAGCCTAAAATCTATTTCATCCTGTTGCAAAACATATCTCTTGTAAAACAGATTACAAGGCATGTTTTACTTCCGCTTCTGGTGGGAGGAACCACGTGACCAGCCCGCGGCCTGAAAAGTTTGAGCACCCTGGTTTACACATTAGCAAAGTGGCACTTTTCAGGTGTAGTTGAATGCTACTGTAGTTGAATGAACTCTGTCTACCAGGAGCAAGAAAGCCACAAACAAATTGGCACTGAATTCTAATGGATGTCTGTGTCCCCTCCCGTCCATTCTCTTTCGTTGTAGTACTTTATGGGGGATAAAATTTATCTTCACTTCCAACACTTTCTGTAAAGAAGGTGGTGAGCATCCTTAACCTTAAAAACAAAGCAAAGCCTACTTTTGCTTTTGTGCTCATTTAAAATGGTTGGAATTGAGCTTTGTGCCTCATTTCACTTTAATGGATATACTACTAAAATGTTGCCCACAGTTATCAATGAAAGACCCTGGTTGTTGTTTGTCACATTAATTGAGTGGGGAAGGGGAAAGAGAGATTTATTTTTATTGTATTTTTAAAGAAGCAAAGGAAAATCAAAGAAGTGCTTCAAAGTAGATTTTTTATATCAAACTAGCCAATCTACATAATTGTTTTTATGCTACTGAATACAACTGGCAAATGACAACTACAGTACAACAATATTCACTAGCATCTGGTATAATACATAATAAGGACTGAAGATTCTTAAGTGCCAGTTTAAGTTTATGATAAACAGCTAATTTTGAAAAGGAATGATATACTGTATTTGCTGGCATATAAGACCCACTTTTTCGCCTTAAAATACACTGGAAAATTGAGTGCATCTTGTAATGTATATAGTGGCCTATAGTGAGCTATTTTGATAATAACGAGGTGCATCTTATACTCTGATGCTTCTTATATGCCAGCAAATAAGGTAACTAATAAGTTATTGCTATTATTATTTTATATCATATCAAGTCCCACTTGCATGAATATGCAATATTTTAAAATGTTATGCATGTCATATGTATAGGAAAAGGTAAAGGTTTCCTTTGCTCGAAAGCCATTCGTATCCGACTCTAGGGTTCAGTGCTCATCTCTCTTTCAAAGCCGAAGAGCCAGCGCTGTCTGCTTCTGCAGACGCTTCCGTGGTAATGTGGCAGGCATGACTACAGAATGCTGTTTACCTTCCCACCGAAGTCATCCCTATGTATCTACTTGAAATTTCTTGCTTTCGAACTGTTAGGTTGGCAGGAGCTGGGACAAAGACGGGAGCTCATTCCATCCTGCAGTACTCGGGAATCGAACTGCTGATCTCCCGCCTTCCAGTCAGCACCTTAGCCACTTGAGCCACTGCAGTCCCACTGTCATATGTATAGCATAGGACAAAAACATGCATGCTAATATGGTGGAGTTATATTATATAAACTGCACCACACCTGAAAATAATTGTTATTTGCCTTTAATGAGCAAAACTAATTATTTTGTTAACTAAATTCTAAAATATATTTTGTTCACCATGCAGGATCTTTGCAGAATTTTTCTCCTTCTCCAGCCATCTACTTTTGGGCAGTGTAAATTAGAGAGCACAACATGTACAGAGGTTAATCGGGCGGGATAGCTTGACACAAAAAGCTACAATGTATTGAATCAAATCACTGGTTCACCTAATTTGAGCACTATATACTTTTGACTGAAAGACAATGGATATTTGGAGTTGGACAGGGTCCATTCCCAACTTGATTTAAAGCAGCCAGAGATTGAACCTGGAATTAGCTTTGCCCCTAATTTATGACCCCACTCTAAATTAGGAGGAATTCTAGACATGTATTTGAAAGATACACATTTGTGCCCACATGTGCATATCAATGGGAAACTTTTACAGTTGGATCTAAATACAATCAGATTTAGATTTTAACTGATTTAAATATCACTTGTGAAAATGCCCTTGAGTAGATAAGCTGGCTAGACAACATCAGTATAAGCAGAATGCTAAATTCATATGTACATTTTGATTGTTTTAATAAATAATGCCCTGTATATACCGTATTTGCTGGTGTATCAGACCCACTTTCCCCAACTTAAAATACACTGGGAAAATGGAGTGAATCTTGTACTGTATATAGTGGCTATTAGCAGGGTATTTTGGTAATAACGGGAGACGTCTTATACTCTGGTGTGTCTTATACTCCAGCAAATATGGTAATTTAACATAAACTGGGGGACAAAGATAGAATGTGAACGTTATATTTAGAAAATCTGACAGTGCCAGTGCACTTGCAACATTTAGAAGGAATATACTAAGATTTGGGAGATGCAGGGTCTAGTTTCCATTCAGACATGACATTAATTTGATGACATTGAGTAACCATATTTGCAGACATATAAGATGCATCGGACTATAAGACACACCCCATTATTACCAAAATAGGCCACTATATACAGTACAATATGCACTCCATTTCCCCAGTGTGTTTTAAAGGGGAGAAGTGGGTCTTATACACCAGCAAATATGATAATTATATTTTCTTATTCTGACCTCACAACATTATTGTGAAGATACAAATGGGAAACTTTGTATGCCAAGCAGTCTTTAAAGGACAATTGTTATGCAAAAGGATTAAATCAGGGGTGCTCAAAATTTTCGGGCTGTGGGCCGGTCATGTGGTAGAGCGGGCTGGTCACGGCCAATCACGTGGTTTCATTCCACTGGAGGCAGAAGTAAAATGCACCCACACATGTGCATAACACTGCCGTAAATGCACCCACAGCTGACGTAAATGCCACAGATCATTTACAGCAGCATTTTACACATTTTACTTCCGCTTCCTGGAGCAACAAGGGTGGCGTGGACCAGATCCAGCTGGTGGCCTGTAGGTTTGGCACCCCTGGATTAAATAAATAAATAAATACTTGAACAGTTTTCAAAGTGTGTGGTTCTCTCTCCTTATATTAGACTCATAGAAAGGGACATATGTTCAGTCATTAATGTCAGACCAGAGTATGCTTAAGCAAAAGCTTATTTCTAAAAGTACTACTTGAATTGTGACTGTTGGCAAAATTGTAATAAGTCTTTTATTAGCTGAATTAAACTGTAAGAAGCATAGCCTGAAACAGGATGTATGTTCTGTGTGATGGATTTAACCAACTGGTTTTGAGATGAGCCATAAGCCAATGTGATGAACCAAGTTAAGTTCACTCTCTGCCAGACTGGGATACCTTTCATTACCTTTCATCAGTTTAGAAGTGAACTCTCTGAAAGACAAGATTACAATAAAAATGTAAGCAGAACAACTGATCAATAGCTCTTTCTTTAGTCTGTCCATAACTAATATACTTCTCTAACAAAACAAAAGTGAAAAGAAAAGAAAATATTCACTGGAATACTTTCTATTCTGCTTTCTATTCTTGGCTTCAGTTGTATGGAGACGGGGCACAGCTGTCTTATTGTGATTTTGTCAGAATATACTTGATAAAAGAGGACAACAATGCGAACCTGGGCCCATTGAGGGAGAGGGAGAAAGAGAGGAAGGGGTTACACTAAAAAGACAATGATCATTTTAAAATATCAGCAATTACACTTCTACAGAAGTCAGTCTTTTGAGTATTTGGTATAGGACAGTTATGATGAATTAAATTTCATTTTGGGGCAATGAAGGATGCATGAAAACATTGAACTATTTTGCATCTTAAAAACTAAGGAAGTTTTAAAATGCTGCAAGACCATTGTTTTTCTGCAACAGTATAATCTGACTACCTCTCTGGAGATATGAAATGTACAGAGCTGAGATGATACAGGGAGGAAACACTGTTTTAAAAAAAACACCTGTCTGAAATGAGAAGCACAAGAACACAAGTTGTTGTTGTTGTTGTTCAGTCGCACAGTTGATTCTGACCCTTTGCAACCCGATGGATCATTTTCCTCCAGGCACCTCTGTCCTCCACCATCCTCCTCAGCCTGCCCAGCTCTGTGCCCATTGTGTCTTCAATGCCATCTAGCCATCTCATCTTTGGACGCCCTCTTCTTCTCTTGCCCTCTACCTTTCCCAGCATCAGAGCCTTCTCAAGTGAGTCCTCCCTTCTCATTTGATGTCCAAAATACTTTAGCTTCATCTTCACTATTTGTCCCAACAATGAACAGTCAGGTTTGATTTCCTCCAGTATTGACCTGTTTGTTCTCTTTGCTGTCCAAGGGACTCTCCGGACTCTCCTCCAACACCATATCTCAAAGGCGTCTATTCTTCTGCGCTCAGCCTTCCTAATGGTCCAGCTCTCACACCCATACAT
This sequence comes from Bradypodion ventrale, assembly GCA_035047345.1. Classification (NCBI taxonomy): domain Eukaryota; kingdom Metazoa; phylum Chordata; class Lepidosauria; order Squamata; family Chamaeleonidae; genus Bradypodion; species Bradypodion ventrale. Next base: position 43,140,247 of record JAWDJE010000001.1, read on the forward strand.
TACCACTGAGAATACCATTGCTTTGATTATGCGAATTTTTGTTTTCAAGGTGATGTCTCTGCTTTTCACTATATTTCCCAGGTTTCTCATAGCTTGTCTCCCCATAATCAGTCGTCTTTTTATTTCATGGCTACAGTCGCTATCTGCAGTGATCTTAGATCCCAGGAAAGTAAAATCTGTCACTGCTTCTACTTCTTCCCCATCTATTTTCCAGGGACTGATGGGACCTGTTCCCATTATCTTGGTTTTCTTAATATTAAGTCTCAAGCCAGCTTTTGCACTTTTCTAACATAAGTTAGGAGCAGTATTTTCAAAAAACAGGTTCCCTGTAGGAGAAAGTTTATCTCTGTTTGGGATGTAGGGAAATGGTTTGCACACTGACTAGTAACAATTCCAACCAGGGAAAAACTGTAATTTGCTCCTTGTGGAAGAATATAAGGCTCCCTGATAGAACAGAAGATGGAGAGAAGATGCAGCATTATTACCCAGCAATAGCCATGACAACATTCATAACAGTAACCTGGAATCTAGTTAAGATATTAGTAACTGAGAATTGACCCAGTTTACCAGTATTTCTACTCTGCTGCTACCACTTATTATTATTCCCATGCCAAGTTCTGCATACAGGCAGCACCTCTATGATAAAACATTGCACACTGCTTTAGCCTTGCTAACTCCATAATAAAATCACAAATAAAAATGTACGAAGTAATGCAGTAAGGTACACTAAGACTGCAATCCATTTATAGGTGCCTAAGAGGTGTCCTACCCAAAATCTATATTTAGATTTTGCAGGAGTGTTCTTATAATTCTAAGTAGGATCCACTCTTCTCTGAAAGAATATCCAGCATCCCAAACAGCAAGAGAGTGAATTGAAAGCCCAAAATAGCACCCGGTAGATCAATAGATTTGACTGAGAAAGCGTTTGCATTCTCAGGGGTAGAGATCATTGTGTTCCTAAGTGGATCAGAGATATGATCCCTAGCTACTGTGAATGGAATGGAAACTGGATGCCATCAGAGGGAGATACAAGTACTCATTTGATGAAGTAATACGGCGAAGAATAGACCAGTGGGAGGAAAGAAAGGCTGCACAGAAAAAATCTTTAAATAAGTTCAGCCTGAAATTCTAATTCACAACAAATAAATTAAGCGATGGATGAAGAAAATATTATATTCCATCTAAAAACCATTTGTAAACATAGAATAATATTCAGCATTGCTTTCCTGCTAGTAGATACTAGAGACAGCATTTTAGAAAATTCTCTACACATATTAACTTACAGGATGTAAATGACTGAACATCATTTTCTAGATGAAAATCAAGAATATTGCCTTTTAATAGCAAGACTGCATCAAACATAAGTTAGATGTAGAGTCTGATTGGACAACTCAAGGTAAGATGCTGAGGAGCCCATTAAAATTCAGAAATGTCAGCTACCAATAACCTAACAGCAGAAACTGTAAAAACCGATAAGCAGGGCCAACATCAGAAATGTCCGGACCCAGTACACGCCCCACCCATTTTGACCACGCCCCCATGTTTTCTGCACATGCATGGTCTATTTGCGCATGTGTACATCGGTGGTTTCCCAACATCGCCACACCTCCGTGGTTTTCCGCGCATGCATGGTCTGTTAGCGCATGTGCACATCGTTTGTTTCCCAGCACCAACGGGCCCCTGTCATCTCCGGGCCCGGGATGGGAGTCCTACTTGTGTCTCCCCTGATTGCGGCACTGCCCATAAGGTAACCTGTAGGTACAACTCACAAACTCAGATAATTGAGCTAGTGAAATTCCCAGCTTTATCACAAAAGATGAATCCTATTGCGTTTTGAAGAAGACAGAATATGCTGAAGTTAAAAGCACTCAAACAAACATGGAAGATAGAATGCTGTGGCCACCATGCTATGAAATGCTGACCTGCTGTTAAATATCTTTAAAATATTACAGCTAACATTAGAGACAAAAATTTATTTGTGGATAAAGACTAACTACATCCACTTCACCAATGAACACAATTAAATACTTTATAATTAGCCACATAGGGGACTGCATTGGCTCAAGTAGTTAAGAGGCTGACTGGGAGGTGGAAGGTCAGCAGTTCAAAACACAAGTACTGCATGATGGAATGGGTGCCCGTCTCTGTCCCAGCTCCTGCCAACGTAGCAGTTTGAAAGCAAGAAATTGCAAGTAGATAAATATGTATCACTTTGGTGGGAAGGTAAACAGCGTTCTGTGCACTTCGGTGTCTAGACATGCCTGCCACATGACCATGGAAACGTCTGCAAATGCAGACAGCATTGGCTCTTTGGCTATAATCAGAGATGAGCACTGACCCCTAGAGTCAGATATGACTAGCTTTCAAGCATGGGCAACTTTTACCTTTACCTAATTAGCCACATATTACGCATGTGTCCCGCTCTCTGCCACTCTATTTGTTTCTTATCAAACATTTACACCAATTATGAAAACTGATACAACATCACAACTGAGCAAATTGGTGAGCATTCCAACACTGGAAGCATTCAAGAGAAAATTGGACAACCCTGTCAGATTTGCTTTGATTTGGATTCCTGCATTGAGCAGGGGATTGGACTTGATAGTCTCATAGACTCCATCCAACTCAGTTATCCCATGATTCTATTATTCTAATTATGTGAGGGTCTGATAATATTAAATATATATCTTGCCTTTGACATGAACACACTGAGCAGTCATAGGGAAGTTGCTCCCTCTCTTTCCTCTGTTCATCCAAAAATACTACGGTGTAGAAGTTGATAATAGTAATTTACACAAGAAACTATTTATTGTAATGATAACAGAGTGGTGAGATAAAGTGAATAACTCTTTATAAACATTAGTCTTTTGAGCTGATAATTAGTTCTCCAGGACCAAAGCTTGTCACGGGTAGCACCACAAATTGATCCCTCACACACAGAGTGAAACGTTCCCTTCAGGGCTATCTTCACCGATAGATAGATAGATAGATAGATAAATAGATAAATCTTTATTGTCATTGTCCTGCACAGAACAACGAGATTGGGTCCCAGGAGATACAGGAACAATAAAATAACTTGTAATATCATGATCATTGATATTGCATATAATGTTGTGCAATTAGATTCCAATCAGAAAATAACTTTGGAAAAATATTTTTCTCCTTGGGAAAAGAAACTTGTTTTTTGTTTTTTTAAAAAAAATAACATATGGTTACTAAGGCTGCAAATATGGATTTCGTGACAAAACGTATGGAAGCCCATAAGGAAAACAAGGTTTATTTGCCACATTTTTATCCCTTGATAAGAACAGTACAAATCTACCCTTTCGCTGTACAACTTTGTTTGCCGATGGATTAGGCTGTTATAAATTCACATGCAAATTTGACAAAATATTCTACTGTTATCATCTTTATTAGATTTTCAAAGACAGTCCTGCTTATTTCCTTTTATTTTCTTAATCCCTTTCATCACTTAATAGCTTAGAAGTAATGGATTTTCAGCAAAAAGAAGAGGCTTATTACAATAAATCCTGTTGCACTGTTGTGTGTTCTCTCTCTCTCTCTCTCTCCTGCTTAACTAATGAAACTTATTTTTTCTCTAGAAACTCAACAGACATTTTTTTTTTCTAAAAGGAAAAATGTGCTTAATACAGTAGTGACATGTAATACCAAAACTACATTATTCTTTTTCTTTGGGTGGCCGTAGAGTTTTGCAAATCTAGTAATCATGCTGCAGCCACCAAAATCTGTGCTGTAGTGAAGGGGTTCACAACCTTTTTGTGCCATGGGCCGGTCACACCCCCTTCACACAGGTGAGTGGGCTGGAGGCATGGTTCCTCCCGCCGCTTCTGCCACTTCTGGTTGTGGCAGGAGTGAGGGCAGTGTGTTTTTGCCCATTTTCACCACGTGCACAACTTCCCATGGCAGCGGGAGCAAGGGTGACACATTTTCACTGCTTTCTCAGATTTTTTTGCCATATTCTCGTGGCATTTTCGCCACTTCTGGTGACTGCGACAGCCCCGGCTCTGGGATCCTCCTCACCATGGGCTGGATTAATTGACACTATGGGCCAGATTAGGCCCACAGACAGTAGGTTGCAAATCCCTGCTGTAGTGCAACAAGAAGCTAATAAACCTTGCTTAAGGAGATATATCAAATTTCTCCTTAAAATAACAGGAAATATGGTCATGAACCTATGCCCATAGGAAAACATTGGTGTCCTTTTCCTTGGCCCTCCTACAGTGGGATGGAATGGGGTTCAGCTATACCACAAAGATATATTTCACGATGAAGTAATGGAAATGCCTAAAAACAAATTAACCACATAGTGAAATTCACTGAAAAGAGTTCAAAAACCAAGGGCTAAATCCAACTGATAGCCCCAATTATACCTACCAAGGCAATTGAATTTGCAACATTTATGTAAGACCCATTGATTTTATGGAGTACACTATTGGTAGAATGAAGAAATGGTTTCAGTTCACTGTTTTATACCAAACGTAGGCTCTGAGTGTAAATGGGTTGCGTTCTTTTCAGTGCATGTGCCTGTCAGTGTCTGCATTACCTTCTGTATCTCAAATGAAAATGCAACTCTAGTTTCAAATTATACCCATCACCATGATCCATTAATCCATCTTTTCTGTGTTCCATCATAATTTTACCACATTTTTAAAAATGTGATCAATAAATAGCTCTCGTGGCATAGTGGTTAAACTGTACTACTGCAGCCAAAACTGCTCACGTTTTGAGTTCAGTCCTGATGGGCTCAAAATTGATTCAGCCTTCTGAGGTTAGCAAAATAAGTACCTAGCATGTTGGGAGCAAAATACTATTACACTGTGAACCACAGAGAGTGCTCTAAGTACTATGAGGCAATGTACAGTATAATTGCTACTGCTAATAAATAGCTGATCTTACTCAAGTGCTTGATTAGGACAATTATTGGTTCAGGACACAGATCTAAGATATCAAAGTTCAACAAAGTATTAGTTATTTAATTTATTTTATTTTATTTTTTTTAATTGCCAGAAAGCAGATGGTGCCTGCATGATAGGGGTGGCCATTTTGTCCCAACAGCTTCAAAGGGGTGGACATTTTGTTTCTCGAATGCCCTTGGAGAGGTTGGGGCATACCTGTGAACCTTCCCGGGTTGGCCGGGATTTCCCCTTTTTTGGCGCCGATTTGCGCCATTTCCCGCCCGGAGCTGCTAAAACCCCAGAATTTGGCAGCGGGGGAAAAGAGGTACTGCACATCCCTTCTGCTCAAGTCACCTTCTAAGCAGAAGGTGTGTAGAAGGCTTTTACGCTTGCATCGAACCCTTCTACGTTTGCGTAGAAGGCAACTTGCGCAGAACCGTTCTGCGCTGGTCCTGTATTGTCTGGAGCCGTGGTTGACAGGTATGGGTTGGGACCACATGAAATGGTGCCACAGGCTGGATCTGGCCCGCAGGCCTTAGGTTGGGAACCTCTGTCCCAGAATATGGTCCTTTTCTGCCAGTATTTGTTCATCTGATCAGCTTTACTCACATAACCCTGTTGACTGTGGCCTGCATTCAAAGCCAGAGAAGTAAATAAGAATGCTCCCCCTCCCCCCCATTGACTTAATGAATGAAATTATTTGTGTGTTTGTGGAACTGGGCCCCAAGCCCACTGAATGAACTGTAACGATAGATTGTTTGTAGAGCTCTAACCAATGAGCAAGGCAGCTAAGGATTCCACTCCAGAGCAGACAAAAAGAGGATTATCACTCAGGCATGCATGCTTTCTCTCCAATAAATGCTCCCAACTGATAGATTTGTATAAAGCTGACTTTGTGATTAGTCCACAGATATGAATACTCCCAGATGTAAGAACAAAATGGGAAAATAACTTTCACAGATTGAAATGCAATGCTCAATTCAATTAAAACAAAATGCGGTGATCTGGAATTGACCCAAAGCTATACAATAATGTTATTTGTTTTATGCCAGGTTTAGATGTTTTCTACAGTGCCCATTCACTTGACTTTTATGGGGGAAATGACCTTTTCACCCAGAACAGCAAGCTAATTTCATTAAAGATGTTAGGGGTTTTTCTTTTCTTCTCAGATTGTGACCATGCCAGTTCCTAGCATTCCACTCCTTTATTTCCACCCTACATCTTGCTTGAAAAAGCTGTTTTCAGCAGCAGTACTCTTCCTGTTCTCTTGCTTCATACCAATTTGTCCCATTCCTCTCAAATGGAAATGATCCAGATGGCAGCTTGTCTCATGATAGCTTTAGCATCTGAGTTGCTCACCACAAATGAGGAGAAAATCCACAGGACAAAGAGAATAGCTAGCATGGTTTCCTTAGCCATTTCTTCTCTTTCCATCCAGCAAAAATGTACATAAGCCACATAGACTAGTTGGGCTCCTCCACAGGCAACGGCAATAATCCTCATAGTTTGCAGGTGTCCAGAGCACAGGGTACAGCAGATGTAACATTCTGAAATTCACTTTTTTATTTAAACACTCTTGGTACTATTTACTCAAATGTATAACTACACCCTAGAACAGGAATTCTCAACCTTTATAAGCCGGGGGCCTGGTCGCGCTCTCTCAGACAGCTTTGGGGGCCAGACAACAATTTTGCCCTTCCTCCATCACATGGCTCTTCCTGGTGTGGTGGAGGCAGTGGGGCCCCCACATGAAATGGCATTGTGGTCCGCAGGTTGAGAATCCCTGCCCTAGAATACTGAAGTATGCAAACCTCAATATTGTAGCCTACATCCAAGGTTTTTATATAGTACAGTGGAACCTCATACAACAATCACCCCATATAGCAATGAAATTGCATAACAGTTAGGTTTTTTTGGGGGGAATGGCGTCTCGCATAACAATTTTCCCTATGGAAAAAATCATACAACAATTTTTCAATGGGAAAAACCACTTAGCAAAAAAAAATCATTGTATGATGCATTCCACAGAGAAAATCGCTATACGATGCATGTATCATATAGCAATTGTTTCATACAACTATGAGCCCCATGGAATTGATTAAAATCATTGTATCAGGTACCACTGTATCTTGATTGACTTGCATGGATTAGGGTGAATGTTTTGACTGAAAAGGCTAGATTTGAATATATGAATTTGTATGGCAGGTGCTGGATACTAAACAAAGTGATTACTATCTTATATATCTTTAAAACCAAGGTGTCATGGCCCTTGTTACTCATGAGCCACGACACTGTGGCACCCTCCACCCCAGAACCTTGCACCCGCCTACCTTGGGCACCTGGGGTGGCCGGTGCGGGGGAGTGGCAGCCCATTTTGGGGTTTGTCACCCTGAAAATGGGCCGCAAAGCCCCTCTCCCCCACCAGCCGGCAGAAACCAAACAGCAATGGAAGAGCGGCCCTGGTGCAACCTGGGGATCATAGTTCCTCCATTGAGATGAATGGAGAGTGTGAATACAGTTCCCAGCGGCCTTTGCGCTCAGGGACAGCACACCCCTCTGAGGAAGTGATTCCACAATGGAGTTTGAGGAGAGACCGCTGGGAGCTACAGTTAGCAGAGGTATTTTATGCTCCTGCACACAAGTTTGGGTGCCCATAGCAATGGCTATGGAATGGAATAAAACCAATACCTTTGGTTGCCCTTTTTGAACTATGATGGTATGCTCTTGAACAGTATGCCAAGGAAACAGAAGCCCTAAAAATACCTCTCTCTCTCTCCCCACAGATTTTACTTGTTACTCTCTTGTCCAACAGGTTGACCCTGCTGGATTACATTAAGGCTAAATAAGACCAACTTGCCATTTCAAATGGGAACCACAACCACCACCACCCCATGACTTTTCACTAGACGTAATGGCAGTGTTGTAAGGTTGCTGTTGTGCCAATTCCATATATGTAGGAGGTTCTTTTTCAGCAGTTCCTACTTTTAATTCCCTGATTTGTGAAAAGCTGTTTTGGTATCTAACATTGGGTCTGCAAGCTGAAAACCAAACTACAAAAATCTATAAATGAACACAGAAAAAGTCTTAAAGGTTTCTCAAGGAAAGGACCGGGGTGGGGGGTGGGGTGGGGGGAGAGAACACATTTAACCATTTTTCAGATTCTATTTATTTAAGAAGAAGAGCTATTTCTTGCCAAACCAGCAAGTGTTCATAGAGGGAATACGGTCAAGTGGTCAGGAACAGAGCTGATGTTAATTAGCAATGAAATGAGAAATGAACTGGCATTAGCCCTGAGAGTAATCAATGGGAAAATCACTCCAAGCAGGCAGCTTAATAAAGTACAATACAGCTGTTTATTTTTAGTCTTTTTTTTTAGCCTGGAAACAAAACCTCTATTAATTTTAAAAAAAATATTTTAAAATGTTTTGAGAGACATATTGTAGTTTTGATTTGGATTTTGTGTTAACTATTTTAGTATCTAACATAATCTTGCAATTAGCATACTATTTAAAAATACAAGGCAAGTCAAACAATACTAAACTATTAGTACAAATTATGTTCAATAGTCTGGTTTTACTAGATTTTTTTTTACTACTATAGCAATGCCTGCATTCAATGAGCTTTCCTTGAGCACTTTCAAGCACTGAGACTGCTTTGAATGTTGTAATGACATTGCCGTTCTTACAATGATTCAATAAGGCACTCCTGTATTAGATACAAAACTTTGAAAATAGCAAGCATTACCTTGTTACTTTACAGCCGGGATTCTCAGTCTGCAACCCATGGGCTGAATGTGAGCCACGGTGCCATTTTGTGTGGCACCCCACTGCCTCCACCACATCCAGAAGTATAAAGTGGTGGAGGAAGAACAAAATGGCCGCCTGGCCCCAGAAGCTGTCTGAGGGATCATGACTCAGCCCCTGGCTTAAAAAGGTTGAGAACTCCTGCTTTACAGCTTAGAAGAAATTTAAGCAGAGAATTGGCTGGAACATAACTCAAGCTATAATCATGTCTACAGGAAGTAATTCCTTTCCTGGAAGTGCCACTAACTTCCAAATTAAACATGATGAAGGTTACTATGCATGACTCTTGGAGGCAAACTGTCATTGTTCCTATTTAAAAAAAAACACAATAAGACGTTAAAGGGTGCAGGGCCATCCTTGATATTAAGCAGAATAAGGCAACTGCCTTTAGTGGGACATGCTGAGAGGCAGACAGAAGTGTCAGGATTTTAGAGTTGTGTTTTCTACACAGCATGCTTCTGAGCCCTATAAGCCTGTCTGCCTCCCTCAGAATAGGACATTGTCCTATCATCAATACTGAAGTGAGAATGAAATGTCGGTCCAGCTGGCTACTATATGTGGGTGCAAAAGTTACCATCTTATCCTTCAAGTCAGGCAGCAAATTTTTTTGGGTTGAACTCTAGAGGGGAGATTTTCTTGGGGCCACACAGAGATTAAATTCTTTGCTACTTCATTATCCCTTTCAAGACTGTTTCCTGTAGTACTTTTAGCTCTATGTGGTAAGCTACTATTGGCATATACGGAAGCTTCTCTCTTCGGACTTAATGGAAGATACAGTGGAACCTCATACAACAATCACCCTGTATAGCAATAAATCGCAGAACAATTAGGTGTTGGGGGAACTGGCGTCCCACATAACAATTTTCCCTATGGAAAAAATCCATACAACAATTTTTCAATGGGAAAAACCACTTAGCGAAAGCAATCATGGTACAATGCATCCCATAGGGGAAATCGCTATCTGATGCATGTATCATATAGCAATTGTTTTGTACAACAACAAGCTCTGCGGAACGGATTAAAATCGTTGTATGAGGTACCACTGTATAAAGATTTTCACCAGTAGTGATTCTGCTGCTGACATAACCCTGCCTATGACTTCCACCCACTTCTACCTTCTATTAACATTTTAAGAAAACATTCTGTAAAAAAACTACAACTACAATAACAACGCTGTGGCACCTTAAAGACTAACTCCTGTATTTTAATGTTAGCTTTTGTGGGTCAAGTTCATTTCATCAGACACAAGAGTGGGTTTTCATACCATACATTTATACATCTTCCCAGAGTAGCTGGACAGAGTTAGTTGGTTCAAGAGATTGATATGCAAATCAATGAGTTATTTACAACCAGTAACAAAATGCAATCAGTTTGGTTTTTTACAGCGGTGAATCTCTGATGGAATTCAATTTGAGGAAACATTAAAATACAGGAGTTAGTCTTTAAGGTGCCACAGTGTTTTTTTGTATTTGTTTTTGTTTTGTTTTCTCTCTGACATGCTTGCACAGACTAACATGGCTACCACTTCAAAAATTCTGTAGCAGGTTAGCCTTCTGTCACAATGTGACTCCAATTTTGAACACATACTAGATCTCAAACATTTAGCTGTGCTGTTCGAGTGTAGCCTTAAACTTTACTTACTGTATACATACTTCCCATGGCCTGTACTATATCCTTCTGAGATTGCAGAAAGCCATACTATCCTTTAGAAACTAAAACATCTTATTTGTCATAAGCTTTTGTGCACTTCAGTTCACTTCAGCAGATGCATGCATCTGATAGGGCAAGATGTAATCAATAAAAAGTTCTGCAAAATAAAATGTATTAACTCTTTAAAGTGCTACAAATCAGTGGACAGCATCTTTTCGTGTAGCTCTGTCTTCACAATGAGAGTAATATCACTGCCAGTGACACATAGCCATTATTTATCTTTTTTATTTAAGATGTGCAACTCAAAAATATTAAGTCATATATATCCCAAAATTGAAAAAAGAGCTGTTTAATTAGCACTAACCTGCTGCTGACAATGCAGATTGTGCAATGTAATTGGATTCTTTCTTTCTTTCTCTTTCTTTCTTTCTTAAATACCTACTTACCTACCTACCTACTTACTTACTTGACTAAAAAGCACAAAAAGCTAAAGATATTAGAACAATTTATTGAAAACACACATTAAACAAAAATAGCATCTAATACATGAGATCAAAAACTGTCCAATTAGTAAAAGCCTGCCTAAACAAGTTAGTTTTCACTTGTTGATGGAGAAGACCAAGGAAATTAACCTCCTCAAAAAAAATTCTGCAACAGCTAAACACAGCTAAACCCCCAGAAACATCATAAGATAAAATTATTTTACTTAGGCATGGTGTAAACCTGTGACTGAAAGCAACTGTGGAAACATGAAGTCGATATTTGGTTGGCCCTTTAGAGTAGTAGCAACAATTCTGCAAACTCTCTTACAATTAAAGGGTTGTCCCCTAATTTGTGCTATGGGGTGGAAATAGGCATCCTATATGGGAGAGTATGATGAATCAGTGAGGCAATATAATAAAGAAAAAAAACAGGAGCATATTAGCCCAGGAAAAATGCTATCTTTTTATCAGTATTTAAACTCACCCATAAAATAACTTTCTGGTTCATGCAACATTAAAATACATACTTTGAACTTATAATATTGCTGATTCCTTTTCTATTTACTTACCATACCCTTTGTTACGTTACAAATAACACTGTTTTAATCATACAGAAGCGTTTTCTCAGTGACAATAGAACAGAATATAGGAACCTGTCTTAAATCAGCAGCTCACGTAGTCTTTAAGTTGATGTCAGCAGAGACAATTTTTAAGTCAAGTTCACCTTTGGAAGATGAAAACATTACTGTGAATGTATTCATTAGGTCTCAACTGACAAGCCTTAATTAAAATGCTCTGTCTGCAAAAGAGGGGTAGAAGCTAAAGGGTGGGGGTAGAGTGGAGTACAGGGCAGGTGCACATATTATATACCATGCAGAATGTTAAAATGTTAGTATTCCTGTTATTAGCTTACTGAGAGAAATAGAAAGCAGGCAAGAGATAACAACATGAGATTGTATTTTTTTAAAATCTAAGGTGTACATATTCATAGTTTGAAACCACTTTTTGAAAAGTCAGGAAGGAAAAATATATTTTGAAGCAACTCACATCTATTTAAATAGAATATACTTTGGCAAAGGATGTTTTGGATCACAACATCAGGAGGCATAATTTCAAAAATAGTGAAGATTTGTTTTGAAAGGGGGATTTACACACCTATCAGTCTGGAGCCTATCCTTAAAATGTAGCATTAAGGCAGAATGCTCATAAAACTTGATTTTAAAATAATGAAAGTATGTCAAGTTGATTCTAAATGTCTCCCTCAACAAGAGGGCAAGGTTACAATACCTCCCTTATGGGCTTTCAAATGTAGGAAGAATCCCTCCTCCACCAACTAAGAGAGCATATTTAAACATGAAACCCCCATCTGTCAGAGCACTCCTAGGGGAAACTGATGGGTTTAGTAGCAGATGGTGCTCTTGTTATCTGTAGGAAAGGATATTCTTGAACCACCATTGGGTGCACCCTGGTAATGGCAACCTTTTGTTGCTGGCTAATCTTTCTCACAATGAGAACTGCAGAATGAACTCACCAAAGGGTGCCTTCATTTTGGCAGTTTCAAGTCTGGCCTAGACTTGGAAGAAGAAGAAAAAGAAGTAGGAAAGGTTTATTTTACATTATTTTAATTTTTAGAGTACACCATTTTAAAAAACAAAGTTAATTCTACAGCATTTTTCTGTAACAGGTGACAAAGGAGTGAAATTGGCAGGGGGAAAACATCAGAAGTGGATTTGATCTACGAAAGCTAACACAATGTGTGTGTTTTTTTATTTGTTTTGTTTACTGCATATACTTAAAATATGCAGATAATACCATCTTACTGTCAAGGAGCAAAAATGACTTAAAACAAGTTCTGATGAATGTGAAAGAGAAAGTGCCAACGTAGAAATGCAGCTGAACATTAAGATGACAAAAATTGTGACTACAAAGAAACTACACAAATTTAACGTCAACAGTGAATAAATTGAAATAGTAAAAGATTTTGTATACTTTGGTTCAATTTTCAAATTAAATTTAGACTTTAGCCAAGAAATCAGAAGATTAAGTCTTGGAAGGATATCAATTGAGAAATTAGAGATGATTATCAAGTGTAAGGATGTGTCATAAAAATCTAAGGCTAATATCATCTACATTATTGTATGAGTATGAAACCTAAACAGTGAAGAAAGCTAACCGGGGAAAAAATCATTTGAAATATGGTTCTGGAAGAGAGTTTTATGCTCTGGACTGCCAGAAAGATGAACAAGTAGGTTCTAGAGAATAAGTAGGTCCTAGAGCAAATCAAGTCTGAATTAACTCTGGAGGCGAAAAATGACAAAACTGAGTTTGTCTTACTTTGGACACATCATGGGAAGGCAAGAGTCTCTGGAAACAACAATAATGCTTAAGAAAGTTGAAGGCAGCAAAGAAGGAAACAAAATGTGTAACAAATTGACTTCCTAAAGGAGTTCACAGCCTTGAGTTTACAAGACAGCTAGATGCTGAGGACAGGACATTTTGAAGATCACTCATCCATAGAGTCAAAGGCAACTTGATGGCACATAGGTACAACAGCAGATTTTTAGTTTCTTTTCTGCATAATCTAAAAATCGTGTAGAAAAGAGTAGTCAGAGTCAAGAAGGAAAGATATTTAAACTTAGACTTCTTGCTTCCTAAAGCGTCTTGTTTGCTGAACTTCTAAATGCCTATTTCTTTTAATTAAACAGAACAACAACATAAACAACCATTTTAAAAGCAGGACAAGTTCAAGAAGAAAATGCTGTAGATTTTTATCCAGAGTATTTTACCCTTTTTTCAGCCTACTCTCAGAGCTCATGGGGATCTAAACTCAAAGCACAACACTATGCAATCTCAGCCACTGTTTTGGAAATTGCTGCAGATTATTTTGAGGCACTGCAAATGAGAGATAGGCATAGAGAGGGTTAGAAATTATAGCCTTTTCTGAAAATAAATAAATAAATGAGAATAAAGAGGAAGACAAATTACCTCAAAGACCATATTCTTTAAGTCATTGAAGCAAAACATGTTTATTTGATTTGTTTGTATGCCTATTATGAAAATGCTACTTTGGGATTCTAGAAACCCAGCCTGTCAATTTTTCAGCCTCTGCACTTTCATGGTTGCTTAGAGCTGTTTAATGCAAATACAGTTCCAATAAGAGATTTCATGCCCTTAAATTACACCCAGTTAAAGGCGAATGAAAATGTAAGGTAAATAACTATAATCAGCCATATTATCTTTCTCTTGGCACCTCTCACTTTACAGAGATATTTAAAGATATCTCTGGGGTCCTATCCTTAACAAGCTGCAGAATAGTTTGTAAGATATTACTTATGATGCTCAACTATGAACATGACACAGGTTAAAATGTCTAGAGATCTAAAAGAAAAGGCAAAGGGGGGAAGTATCAGTTGAAGAAGAAGGCATGTTTTCTTGTTTAGAAATATTAGAAACAGCATCTTCCTCAACAAAGGGGATAAAACTGGAGGGGTGAGAGACAGATTTAAGCTGATCCTTTGTGTACAATATTGTTGATCAACAATGATGCCAATAAGGGAATTATATAGAAGAGTAACAATCTAGCACAGAAATCCACAGATCTAATTCAGAAATCCATAAATCTAATAACGTGCTGCACATTCAGAAATACAAGCATACCTCAATTAGTGGATAAATGCATGAAAATGTTATTTGGAAAATGCATGTGGTTTTCAGAAATACATCCTCAACCTAGGCCTTTAAAACTTAAGAAAGGAAACTGGATGAATGAACCTAGAGGTGAGAAAATGAGAAAAGTCTTGGAAATGTATTTGATAGACACACACCTTCTAATCTGATCTTCCATCCTCTTAATAGCCAAGCAGACGAGAGAGGGGGGGGAGAGAGAGAGAGAGAGAGAGTTGAGTCCGAGTATTAATTGCAACGCGACAGCAGATCGGGGGGTTAACCAACAAGTTAGCTCAGTTCAGACTGATTCGGACTGGGGGAAACAGGGACGAGGTAGCAACTTATATACAGCCAGAACGGTGTATAGTGATACATTTGCCCGGGCTTTTCCTAACGTGGGAAACCTGTGTAAACCAATCAGGGTACATTGAGAACATATGAATGAGGTGCCTTACAGAAAAGGGTGCGCGATTACAGCAAAGACTTAATGGTGATTGCAACTTAAAGCAATGTGCGTTAATAAACATTTGGACACAACATAGAGAGAGAAAGAGGGAGAGAGAGTGATGAACAAGAATTAAGAGATGTGAATCATAAAATACTGTTGCTGTTTAGATTGTTTTAAAGAAATTATGCTATATTTTATCTCCATTAGTAAGGACAATGTGCTCTAAACATCACTTAGTGGGAGCACAAATGAGAGCATAATATTACATTCCTTTCAAGCTTGTGGGTTTCCCAATGTTCCCAAATGTTCATATATTCCAAAGTGAGTGATGTGTCATTGACAGTATAAAAGATCTAAGAAATAATTGCCTGAGAGTTGGTTCCACATCAGTCTATTGCTGAGTAAAATTAGTTGGCTTCTTATTTATTTATTTATTCACATTTGTATCACCGCTCCCTCGCTGAAGCGGCTCCAGGTGGCTCACAGATAAAAACATAAAAAACATAAAAACATATACAAAAAGCCACAATAAAATCATTTAAAACCATCCCCATTAAAATCCCACCCACCCTTTCTGTAAAAAAGAGGAAGGATCTTGATTATGTTTTATACAAGCCAGCAGGCGGGGGTCACACCTCCATCAGTGCCCCACATCTGCCCCGGCAGGCAGCAATTCTGTCTGCAGCTGTAAATCTATTGATAGGAGGTTCCATAGGGCCGGTGAGGACACAGAGAAGGCCCTCCTTCTTGTGCTAGAGAGACGAGCCCCTCTAGCAGATGGTACAATTAGAGAGCCCCTCCGGTCCGCTCTGGTTGGATGGACAGACGTTCTTGGGGAGACGCGGTATCTTAGATATCCTGGCCCACTACCATGTAGGGCTTTAAAGGTAATCACCAGCACCTTGAATTGCACCCGGAGGCAAACTGGTAACCAGTGCAGCTCCCACAGCAGCAGCGAGGCGCGGGCATAATGCCCACACCCCATCACCACCAAGGCAGCCACATTCTGGACCAGCTTAGTTTGTTTTATTATTACTTACTCTGAGATATCTGGCACTGTGGTATGAAATTCTTTCATGGCACCATTAAAAGGTCACTTAGGAAAAAAAAGGACTACATTTGAATGTATTTTGTATGAGGCTACAGCTCAGTGGTAGAGGACATGTATTGTACTTATAAGATTCTAGGATCAATCACTAGTCCCTAGGGTAGGACCCCACCCGAAACCCCAGACAGCTAGTATTAGCCTGCCACAACAATGGAACAAATGTTTCATTTGTACAAGACAGATTCCTATGTTCCAAAAATGCCCCTTAATTTTCGATTTTTAAAATACTAATCTCCTAATTTGTATACAATTTAAAGGAATACTATTTATAACAAACCTTTCTTATGAGAATGGTTCACTTTTTCTTATCATATTTGTTTCAATACTGATAATTAGTGGACCAAAGTCAACTTTTGTGAAATGGTTATTGAATGTGAATGTTTTTCCTCTGTTTTTCAACTGTCAAAGGTTAGCTGCTGTTACTTTATTTGTTTTTGGTTCATTAGTGCTTCTGCCACAATGAGGGCAAGAAGCTTTCTTTAAAACATATAACTTTCAAGAACCTAATAGGTTCCCAAATCACTGATGTTATTTAAGACTATTAAGAGAGTTGTGCATTGTCCACACTGAGATTTTTAGTGTGATATTTTTATTTCTTGCAAAAAAAATTGTGAATTATTTCTTGCCAAGACATATGACTGATGCAAATAAAGAAATCTGACTTGAAATTTGGAAATGAAACTGAATAAATTACTCTTCTAAGCTTTGGGTATAGATTTCAGTCTACTTTTTTATCTTTACTTTTGCTTATGCTGACATTGATGGTGCCTCTTAAATATTTTGTCCAAGGACTATTTGACAGATTATGGAGAAATGCCTCCATTGGGTAATGATCTACACAGCATAACATCTACAAGAGATCTTAAACTCGAGGAATGAGACAGAAGGAAGAATATCACAGAGATACTCTGGATGTGCAGCATTAGCGAGCTTCAGCCAACAGAAGGAAACATCAGCAAAGCCAGAAAGAATATCAACAAGTCATTTTATGGGGAAAAAAATCAGAAAGCTGCTCAAGCAGTGCTACTAAATCCTACTAAAATTGCTATATTTGTTTATGTTGTATGAGTAAGGCCTGCCATTAGGTAAGAGCCTTGTCGAGGCACGGGACTTGAGCGGTCTAACTAGGTAGTGTTGTCCATCTCTTGTCAAGGATGTTAGGCCGGGATTAAAACTCACCAAAATATCCTCCATTGGATCTCTTGGGCAAGGTGAAATTGGAGGGCACACATCATGATCCGCCTAGCCAGCAAGTGATGTGATATGCAAATGACTAAAAAAACTGCATGCAAATGGAATGTCATCACGGAGATGTCTACCAATGTGCAGACTCCTTATTGAATAACAACTCCAAGGTATCCATGGTATGAGTATTACACAATAATTGTTGTATTGGAAATTCCAGTTAGTTAGATATCTGGTTGCAGAACAAGAGGTTGGGAGTTCACGTCCGCACTGGGCATCCCAGATAAGCCAGCCCGAGTGGCCTTTGGCAAGCTGAGCAGTCCCAGGGTGCTCCCAGAAGAAGAGAATGATAAATCATGTTAGAGTACTATATCTAGAAAACCCTGAAAAGGGTTGCCATAAAACAGAATTGAATTGACAGCACACAATATTTTTTAAAAACTGCAGTCAGAAAGAAGTGAAACATATTTTGCTACTTACAAATTGTTTTAGAGTCCTGCATTATTTCCCCCCCCCCTCTCTTTTTAATAATTAATTCTGGATAGTTAAAATCTATACCTATAAATCCAAGGGTTAACTGTTGGAACTTGCTATATGTTTCTGCACCCGTCCATCTTATCCAGTACCGAGCCTCCTGCACTCGCCTGAATCCGGTATGGAGATTACTGAAGGGTTGAGAAACGCGCCAGTGGGGCAAGAGCCCCACAAACGTGAACAAAAGGAAAGAACTTCAATTCCCAACGTTTTCTGTGCCACGCCGCACCACTGCCAATCAGGCTGAGGTGTGAGCAAAAAGAACATTGGGAAAAGCGGCGCGGCCAATTAAAATCGAGCTGCAGGAAAAAAAAACTACCACACGAATGCAAACCACAAATGCAAAACTACAAGTCCCAGCGTCCTGCACGCCATGAGCGCACAGAACGCTATGAAAGCAGGTGCACGAAAAATAAAATTACAAAACACAATGGGAGCGCAAGTCCACCGCAGGCGGACACAGCACCTCACAGCCTCGGAAAACAAAAAGCCACAAAACTCCACCGCAAGACACCCGCCGGCCTTCTTTCCTGGAGTAATGGGGAGAAGAGGGACTCCCTCTCCTCCATGCTACCCTGCTTAAGACATGGCGAGACCACCGCCAGCCTCAAGGAAAGTTGAGCTGGGGTGGAAAAAACCCCAAAAACAGGCAGCAGTCCATCAGGGGTAGCACCCTCCCTGGCGGATGACTGGCTGACACCTTTGTACTTCCAAATACAAAAGCAGCAGCTAGAAATCCGTAAGGAAGAGCACCACCCCTTACGGATCGCCGCCTGCCCATCTCCAGTTAGGTAAGCCAGGAGAAAAAGGAGTCAGAGAGGAGAGAACCATCATTAGGCAGAGATAGCTCTTCTCTGCCTCCTCCTTCTCCCTCGACCGACCTAACGAACCTTCCCGGGAGAAGAACGGGCTGACTGCCTCTTCCTCCTTTCCCCCATTGCTGCATCGAAACCAAAATTCTAAGCAGTAATGGGGAAAAGAGGAACTGACAGGCAGCCTGTTCTTCACGCTAAGGTAAAAACCAAGATCAAGCACCAAAATTAATAAAAAATAATAAAACAAAAATAAATCAATAATTAAAAAAACATTAATAAACAAAAAAGTAAATCACAAAATACACAAACAAAAACATCCACAATACCACAAAAGCACATACAAAACACCTAACTACAACACGAAAATACCACAAATTACACAAAACAACAATGAATTACACAAATAAACAACAATGAAATAAGAAAAATTAAACAAAACCAGAAATAACCAAACCAATTAAACAAACCTAAAACCCAACCAAAACAAAACAGAACAAACAGAAACACCTCCCAGCCCACCACCACAAAACCAAAACAAAGAAAAACCCCAGAAGAAAGAAAACCAGACAACTCACCAGCACGTCCTCCCTCCACGACAACCGGAACAGAAATGAAGAAACAAAGACTACCTACCGATAGAAGCCCCACCTAGAGGCCAGGAGAGAAAAAACACGTGAAACGAAACCAAAACCACTAACAGCCCCACCTGCAGGGCAGAATAGTAAAAAGAACTCAGAAAACACAACAGCCCCACCTAGAGGCCACAAGAGTAAAAACAAATCAAAAACATAACAATAAATCAAAAGTTTACACAAATAACAAACATATGTTAAATAAATAAAATAAAATTTTTATAACATCCTGTGTTGAGTTTTAACTCAAATAAAAACCCAAAACATCTAAACACAGTTTAAAAACATTGAATGTAATGTACTTTCACATTTTAAAAAATATTACCTACGGTACAACTATTAACCAAAAAAACAAACAAACACAAACTAAAACATTATTTTGTTAAATAAAACAATTTGAAACAATTATATCATCCTTTGTTCTTTTTTTAATCCACAAAAAAACCACCAAAAAGCTGATCACAGTTTATAAGAGCCCGGCAATGCCGGGCAAACTATACTAGTAAACTAATAATAATTGCTGTGTCCGCAAGAAAACTTCTGTATTCTGTGCATATTTCACTTTGTCACTTTTAGTTTGTCAGAACAGGATCTGAAACAATGGCTTAAAAAGACAAGATGGCTCCTAACAATGCTACTATTAATCACAAAAATTGCAGTGAGTGGTTTCAATTTTCTATGCAGTCCCTCATGCTTACACACAGGCAAGAGGAATTGTTTGGGGCCACTTGCCTGTGCAAGCTGGCCCAAATGTTAAGCACCACTAGCAAGAAACACATTCAATTATTATTTTCAAGTTAGTACTAAATGCTCATTGAAACCAGTTTTTACTTTTGATGGGATCAATCCCAACAAAAAGGAATTGATTTTTTCCCATTTGAATTGAGAAACTTGAACACTTACAAGTTTTGTAAAAAGATCTGAAGCCACTGCTCAATAGCTGCCACATAAGAAAAGTTTTACCCCTTAATCCAGCCCTTAATGATCAAGAGATATCAGAGTATGTCGAAAGAGATAAACTTGGTTATCCCAAATAATGCAACTATATTTTCCCTTGTCAGTAGTGGTTGATCTGAAAGTTTCAATCTTGTTTTATGAATATACAAAGATGTCATCACCTTTCTAGCCATAAGCTTATCCTTTATATTCTTAAAACCCTCCTGGTCACTTTTCTTCGCAGAAATTAGTCCAAGATAACCCCAGATGCGCTTAAAAACAGAGTACTGATTTTTACCTGCCTCCAAAGGAAAGCTGATAACAAAACATATCTTACTCATTGTATATTGCAGTACCTTTCATGGGTCACAATATTGTCATTTTTAAAATATTATACACAAGACCTACTTGTACAGGTATAAAACGTGACTTGCATGACAAAAGGACATGCACAACTATCTGATAAAGAAAGGCATGTTGACTATGAAATAAAGTCACTCTTTGCCTCTGGCTAGAGAAAAGAAAGCTGTCTTGCGTCTTGAGGATCCCATTTTTTCCTCTGTTATCTCTTCTCAGCAGAGAACTGCTCAGCTCAACAAAGTAAACTTGGCTTTACTTATCAGAAAGAGTCCAGGAAGCTCTACAAGGAACAGAAGTCCAAACAAATCAGATGCAAACTAAGCATGAAACCCTGGAGGTTGCTGAACACATATAATAAATGTCCTGTGTACTAGTTCCCATTTGGATAAGAGATCTTCCATCAGTTAAGAACCACAAATAGGTCAGCTAAATTGTATGTGAAGCAATTCATTAGTCTGCTAGACAAGCATCCATTTATATAACTGTGAACATCCTGGGAATCTAGAAAGTTTTTGACTCTAGACTAGTGGCTCCCACAGGGGGACATCAATTCCCAGAAGCCTAAGTTAGTACAGTGGCTGATCAGGTTTTTTTTTGTTCAGTTGCACAGTCAATTACGACCCTTTGCGACCCTATGGACCAATGTCCTCCAGGCACCTCTGTCCCCCACCATTCTCCTCACCCACCCAGCTCTGTGCCCACTGCGTCTATAATACCATGAAGCCATCTCATCTTTGGCCGCCCCCTTCTTCTTTTGCCCTCCACCTTTCCCAACATCAAGGCTTTCTCAAGTGAATCCTCTCTTCTCATTTGATGTCCAAAGTACTTTAGCTTCATCTTTACTATTTGACTTTCTAAGGAGCAGCAAAGGTTGGGTAACACTGCTCTAGACTTAAGAACAAAGCAGACATTAAAATTACAATAAAATTTGCAAACTTTTTTGAAGTACTGTAATCTCTTCAAAACAAGACAACTCCTGTACAATGTCAACAAAAAATCTTATATCACACATAACTTTTTTTACTGTTTTTCAATATAAATCCTGTAAGGTAAAGGTAAAGGTTTCCCTTGCTCGAAAGCTAGTCGTATCCGATTCTAGGGTGCAGTGCTCATCTCTGTTTCCAAGCCAAAGAGCCCAGCGCTGTCTGCTTCTGCAGACGTTTCTGTGGTCATGTGGCAGGCATGACTAGACACCGGAGCGCACAGATCCTGTAGAATCCTGTAGAAAATACTAAATTTTCTTTGGATTAAGACAAAACCCTACACACTGAAAAATATGACAAAAATTGCCTCTTATGCCCATTGCCTATCTTATTGTCATGTTTCAGGGTGAAAACCATATGGCCCTTCACATGATGCTGGAAGAAAACTGCCATCACCCCCAAATATTATTCAACCCAATAGGACCTAAAGGAGTTGGAGTCACACTGCATCTGGAAGCCACACATTTTCTGCCCCCATATTATTTGTTCTTTAATATGTTTTTCTTCTATTTATTAGGACCGAAGAAGTTTGTTTTCAATTAGCCTTTTAATATGATAAATATCATTGCATATAAATGCACCAAAATGACAAGACACAGCGAGGGACACGATACCATTAGGTGGCTATTGATTTTGAACATCAAAAAGCTCTTAAGACAGTAAGCAAGCATTAATGTCCATGGCTTAAATCAAGTTTTAAATATTGTTATTCATAATTGAGCTTGATTGTGAAGTAGCAACAGGCATTAAGGAAGGGTTTGTGAGAAGGTGAACCGTACTTTTCTAAATCTATTGACATATTCTGACAGAGACTTCTTCTTTAAAACAAATCACTTTTATTGACTTTCTGAAATGTGTACAATAAATTATAAGAACCAACACCTAGCGAATAACAATACATTAATATTCTCAGTTATTACATTTACTTTCATGGATTATGTAGCTCATAGTTTATATTAATAATATTTGGATATGTTCATCAATCAAATTAGAACACTCTACAAACTGTAGTGTGTGCACTTGGGCAATGTCTACTATTTCCTAATTAACACTGGTGATAAATTTATACCAAATTTAAATCCAAAATTAATCTCTGATTCTGATTTTTTAGATTTTATCCAAACTTTGTTAGATTATGATTTAGGCTTTCAATTATAATCACCGACACACTAACTTTTTTGTTTTGTTTTCCAAGCTTGTGCCAGTTTCATCCAAGCTATCATTTAAAAGAAGGTAAGTGAAAACAGATAACACAATACTGTATCTCATTTTCTGCTTTGAAAACTGACAGAGCACTGTAGTGGGTAGTGTGATAGTGGCATGGGTTTGAATCTCTGTTTATCCATGGTAACTCACTGGGGAGTGGACCTGATAAAACTACTCCTTAAATATTTTTTACTCACATTGAAAGCCTTTTTAGGATAGATATACGTTGATTGCAACTTGACAGCACATAGTGACTAATGAAGTTGACAATAAACCTAACATTTTATGATTTTGCTTGCTTCTTGGATAGCTATCCAAATTTTTTAGTGTATTTGTACATACTCATTATATACAAATGAACAAGATGAACTTGAAATCTTGACATTTCCATGTATGACAACCCAACAAAAACCATCCATCCAATCAAATTAGAGAGAGTGATAGAACAAGCCCCAAAGCAACCCAGAAACAACATTATAATACTTGTTCCCAGCAAAAAAATCAATATTGCACAAAACAGCCAGTTTTGGCATCACTTTTGATTAATGGGTATTCACTCTATCCTACTCACCTTTTACCTAGTCCCTGCTGTTGAAAATAAACTGAAATCCTATTGCATACCTCCTTGTGAACAATGGAGACTATGTCAGCATCAGCAAACGATTAATAGTTAGATTCAAATTGTTGTGATTAAAGGCAATTGCAGGTGTAAATTACTCATACACAATACAACAAAGTCACATGCACACCAAAGAAAACCTTGTGTTGTTCGGCATCCTTATAAATGACTTGAATAGGACTGCAGAAAAAATGCTCATTGAAATTGCAGATGATATTAAACTGGGAGCGGGAGCTAATACTTCAAAAGACAGAATCATGATTCAATGTGACTCTAACGGATTGCAGTTTGGAAATTCTACTCTAAGGAGCTGAAATCAAATGCACAAATATAGGATGGGTTGTCCTGGTTTTCCTCATTTCTGGAGGGCCGTACCCAGTCGGTGTGGTTAGAGAGTGAGAGGTCCAGCCCTAGGCTTCTCAAATATGGGGTGCCTCAGGGATCTGTGCTCTCTCCTCTCTTATTTAACATCTACATGAAGCCGCTGGGTGAGATCATTCGTTCCCACGGGGTGCGGTACCATCAGTACGCGGATGATACTCAATTGTACATCTCGGCCCGTGGGGACCCCAGTGATGCTGTTGAAATCCTATCCGGATGCCTGGAGGCCATTGGGGTCTGGATGGGGGCCAATGGGCTTCGGCTAAATCCCAGCAAGACAGAGTGGCTGTGGATAAGGGGCCCCACGTTATCCAAGGAGTTACCATCTTTGGTACTGGATGGGGCTGTTTTGCCCCAGACAGACCCAGTGCGCAACTTGGGGGTCCTCCTGGACTCACGGCTCCTGCTGGAAGAACAAGTGGCAGCTGTGGCCAGGGGGGCTTTTGCCCAACTTCGGGTGATTCGCCAACTGCGCACGCTCCTGGACCGGGGCTCCTTGCTTATGGTCACTCATGCTCTGGTTACCTCCCGACTAGATTATTGTAATGCGCTCTACATGGGGCTGCCCTTGACGACCATTCGGAGGCTGCAGCTGGTCCAGAATGCGGCGGCCCGGGTGGTGATGGGGTGTGGGCGATATGCCCATGCCTCACCGCTGCTTCGGGAGCTGCACTGGTTACCAGTTTGTCTCCGGGTGCAATTTAAGGTGCTGGTTTTGACCTTTAAAGCCCTATATGGCAGGGGGCCAGGATACCTTAGAGACCGCATCGTCCCAAGAGTGACTGCCCGTCCAACCAGAGCGGACCGGAGAGGCTCTCTGGTGGTACCATCAACGAGGGGTGCACATTTGACTAGCACCCGAAGGAGGGCCTTCTCCGTGTCCGCACCAATCCTCTGGAACCTCCTACCAACAGATCTAAGACTTCAAAGTGAATTGCTGCCCTTCAGGAAAGGAGTAAAGACCTGGCTGGCAGGGCAGGTGTGGGGCCCGAACGGGACTATGGCCCCCGCCGGCTGGCTTTTATAAGACTCTCTCTCTTAACCTCTGTGTGGTAGGTGGGACGGGTGAGTGGGATATGGGTTTTAAATGGGGGTGGATGTCGGTTTCTTCTTATTGGGTGGGTTTTTTTATTGGGTGGGTTTTATAAGGTTTTATAATGTTTTTATGTATTTTTTGGAGTTGCTGTAATGCCGCCCTGAGTCGGGTTCTGCCTGAGTGGGCGGCATTTACAAATGTGAATGATAAATAAATAAAATAAATAAATAATGGGTTGGCTTTGCACTAGCATGTGTAAAAAGGATCTAGGGGTTTTAGTAGACCATGAGTTTAACAGGAATCAACAGTGTTACGTGGTAGCCAAGAAGAAGAAGCAGCAGCTCTCCTGCTTCATTTCTGACCCCTAGGCCAAAATTTGCAATAATATTTTGTTTTGCTTTCTTTCCTACTTCTTTATGTATGCAATTTCTTCAATGAACTTTGTGCATAACTGTTCTCATGGCATCCCAGTTATAGTGGGGATATAGTTTGCAAAGATTTATCTAAGGAAATTATTAATAACTCTTTGATCTCATCTATAGGCTTATATAATCATAGGGCTCAAGCATCAACATTGTACAGTCAAACCTATACATACGAATTTATTTAATTCATTCCTTGAGGTTGGTTGTATCTCAAAAAAATCTTATCTTGAATTTCCCATAGGAATGCATTGAATTTCTTATCTCAAAAAAAATCCTATTAAAAATTCTTATCTCAAACCTGATTTTTTTCTGAGATTTCCGGATGTATCTCAAGTTTTTCTTAAGTCAAGCCGTTCTTATCTAGAGGTTTGACTGTACTTTGAGTTGATGCTTGTCTGCATAGAGATCTAATTTGAAATAGGCATGATCCACTGTTAACTATTCAGGCAATGTATCCTTATTGCTCATTTTAGAAAGATGTACAAGGGGACTGCTGAGGCTCAAGTGGTTAAGACACTGAACTCGATGACTGTAAGGTCAGGGTTATATTCCCGAGTACTGCACGATGGAGTGAGCTTCCGTCTCTGTCCCAGCTCCTGCCAACCTAGCAGTTCAAAAGCAAGAAATTGCAGGTAGATAAATAGGGACCACTTTGGTGGGAGAATAAACAGCATTCCATGCAATCCAATGTTGAGGCATTCCTGCCACATGTCCACTGAAACGTCTGCAGATGCAGACAGCGCTGGCTCTTTGGCTATAAACAGAGATGAGCAATGAGCTCTAGAGTCGGATACGACTGGCTTTTTGAGCAAGGGCGACCTTTACCTTACAAGAATTTATATTAAGATCTCTGCTTATTTTATTAGAATTGATAGTCCTATATGCTTCAGTTTTTAACCATTAAGCATCATGTAAATTGTATTCCCTTGGCAGTACTGTATTTATAATGGCAATGACGTGCAACTTTCTTTTGTTATTTGAGAAGACTGTACTTAGGCTCCCACATAATATAATCTCCCTGTTTTTGAAATTATGGAGCAGGTATAATGTCTCTTGCAAAAACTGGATCTGAGTAGAACCTACAGCCAGCTTCACTTGTTCTAACTGAGAGAAAAAAGAAGACAAAAAACAGATGCTGAATGAAATTAAATATTGTTTATAAACAGCCAGTGTGTTGAGTATATGGATTCACAAACTAAGCCTTTTTAGAAACTCAAAATCATGTTTGGGTGAGTTTTAAAAAACATCTCTCACTGTCACTCTCTTTCTGTACTTAGCAGGAAAATATATTTGTATGCAGCAGGAAAATCCTACTGTTTGCTCTATGCCAGATTGGCTGATTTTATCTATGCTGAATTCATATGCCCAATTGTTTCTGTAAAGTTCCAGCTGTACATTGTGATAGAACTGGATAGGGTTCCCATTATGGGTGAGTGCTTTGTGTAATTTTTTAAAGTCTGTTTTCACTTTGAATTTGATTTTGATAGCACTTTGTTCTATTTTGATCACCAAAAGAAAAGCCACACATGCTATTTGTGCTATTTTATTCATTTTATAGCAATCGCACCTACTAAGAGTTTGTATTTTATCAGTCAAATCTTATCTAATGAGTCCTGTACCATCTTTCTTAATTGCATGGTTGTGGTTGTTGTTTTTTTGTTTTGTTTTGTTTTTTTGGGGGGAATGCTGAGCTGTTAATTTTTTTTCCATTAAGACTTTCCTTTGTCAAAGTTGTTTGACACAAAGAAAGACCAGGCCCCAACTGCCCAGAAACCATCCAGAGGCCTGAAAGGGAGGTGAGTGAAGAATCGGCCCCTCCCTCCCACCCCATCCTAAAACCTGGGTGTAAGGAAGAAAGAGGCAGAGAAAGACCAGGCCCCAACTGCCCAGTCACCATCCAGAGGCCTTGGAGGGAGAAGGTCACCATCCACCACTGCAGCCAGAGGCAGAGGAAGAGGAACAGCTGAGACACAGGGAAAACATCCACTGCCCGCCACTGCGATGCCCCTGGAGCAAGGGACCCAGAGACAACAACCCCACCTGGGGAGTGAGGACACAAGGATAAGTAGCTGATGTGAAAAATGTAGCTGAATTAATATAGCGACTGACATAGAGACTTCATACTGACTTAATATAGCAATTAACATAGAGACTGTGTTTTAGAGTGTGATAATTATGCATGATAATATGTTGTGTAAACTGTTTTAAACTTTTAAAACTGTGATATGATGTATGATGCGAGGGAAAAAATGGCGTAGAAACTGGCAAACCACGCCACAAAGCTTGCCAAGAGAACCCTATGGACCAAAACAAAAGGCAAAACAAAAGGGCAGGCTAGGTGATACAGGATGCTTAACACCTCAGAGGGGAGAGACAGGAAAGGGGGAGGGGAAATGCAATGTTGTAAGGAGCAATACTGCATAGGGACATGGAATGTGAGATCAATGAACCAAGGTAAACTGGAAGTGGTAAAAAATGAGATGGAAAGAATAAGCATTGACATCTTGGGAATCAGTGAGCTAAAATGGACAGGGATGGGCGAATTCAGCTCTGGAAACCATCACATCTACTACTGTGGACAAGAAAACCTTAGAAGACATGGAGTAGCCATAATTGTCAATAAAAGAGTGAGAAGAGCAGTAATGGGATACAACCTCAAAAATGACAGAATGATGTCAGTAAGAATTCAGGGCAAACCCTTCAATGTTACTGTGATCCAAATATACGCACCAACCACGGGTGCAGATGAAGCCACAGTGGACCAGTTCTATGAGGACTTACAACACCTCATAGAACAAACACCAAAAAATGATGTTCAAATTATTCTAGGAGACTGGAATGCCAAAGTAGGCAATCAAAAAGTGGAGGGAATAACAGGCAGGTTCGGTCTTGGAACACAGAATGAAGCAGGGCAAAGATTGATAGAGTTCTGCCAAGAGAACGCACTGGTCATAGCAAACACCCTCTTCCAGCAACACAAGAGGCGACTTTACACATGGACATCACCAGATGGCCAACACCGAAACCAGATTGACTACATACTCTGCAGCCAAAGATGGAGAACCTCCATACAGTCAGCAAAAACAAGACCTGGAGCAGATTGTGGCTCAGATCACAACCTACTGATTGCAAAATTCAGGCTTAGACTAAAGAAAATAGGGAAAACAAAGAGACCAGACAGATATCACCTAGACAGCATCCCTAAAGAATACACGGTGGAGGTGATGAACAGATTCAATGGCTTAGACTCAATAGATAGAGTGCCAGAAGAATTATGGACAGAGATGAGGGACATCATGCAGGAAGCAGCAAAGAAAACCATACCAAAAGAAAAGAAGAGTAAGAAAGCAAAGTGGTTGTCTGATGAGGCTCTTAAAATAGCAGAGGAAAGAAGGAACGCAAAAGTCAAAGGAGAAAGGAAAAAATACAACCTTCTGAACACAGAATTTCAAAGAAAAGCAAGGAGAGATAAGGAAAACTATCTAAAAGAACAGTGCAAAGAAATGGAAGAAAACAACAAAAGAGGCAGAACCAGAGATCTTTTCAAAAAAATCCGGGAAATCAAGGGAACATTTAAAGCAAAAATGAACATGATAAGGGACAAAGACGGAAAGGAGCTAGCTGATGCAGAAGAGATTAAGAAAAGATGGAAAGAGTACACAGAGGAACTCTACAAAAAGGAACTCAACACTCCTGATAGTCACAATGATGAAGAAATTGAACCTGAGCCAGACATCCTGTAGAGTGAAGTCAGAAAGGCCCTAAAGAGCACTGCAAACAACAAAGCTAGTGGAGATGATGGTATCCCAGTTGAATTTTTCAAAGCTCTAAAAGATGATGGCATCAAATTACTGCATTCAATATGCCAGCAGATTTGGAAAACAAAACAGTGGCCACAGGACTGGAAAAGATCAGTATATGTTCCAATCCCAAAAAAGGGCAATGCCAAAGAATGTTCAAATTATCGAACAATTGCGCTCATCCCACACGCCAGCAAGGTGATGCTCAAGATAATACAGGATAGACTTCAGCAGCATGTGGAAAGAGAATTACCAGAGGTGCAGGTTGGTTTCAGAAGAGGCAGGGGGACTAGAGACCACATTGCCAACATACGTTGGATCATGGAGAAAACAAAGGAATACCAGAAACAAGTTTATTTTTGCTTTATTGACTACACTAAGGCATTTGATTGTGTGGATCACAACAAGATGTGGCAAGTGATTAAAGAGATGGGAATACCAGAGCACCTCATATGCCTCCTGAGAAATCTGTACATGAACCAAGAAGCAACAGTTAGGACAGAACACGGAATGACAGAGTGGTTTGGAATAGGAAAAGGAGTAAGGCAAGGCTGCATTCTGTCACCCTGCTTATTCAACTTATACACAGAGCACATAATGCGCAATGCAGGGATGGAGGAATCACAATATGGGATCAAAATCTGAGATATGCAGATGACACCACCTTAATGGCAGAAAGTGAGGAAGACCTAAAGAATCTCTTGATCGGTGTGAAGGAAGAGAGTGCAAAAGCTGGCCTGAGACTCAATATCAAGAAAACCAAGATAATGGCAACAGGCCCGATCAGTTCCTGGAAAATAGACGGGGAAGAAGTAGAAGCAGTGACAGATTTTACTTTCTTAGGATCTAAGATCACTGCAGATGGAGATTGCAGCCATGAAATAAAGAGGCGGCTGATTCTAGGGAGACAAGCCATGAGAG
Source organism: Bradypodion ventrale (assembly GCA_035047345.1). Lineage (NCBI taxonomy): Eukaryota > Metazoa > Chordata > Lepidosauria > Squamata > Chamaeleonidae > Bradypodion > Bradypodion ventrale. Next base: position 43,170,153 of record JAWDJE010000001.1, read on the forward strand.
ACCTGGGGAACATAGTGAAAAGCAGAGACATCACCTTGAAAACAAAAATTAGAATAGTCGAAGCAATGGTATTCCCAGTGGTAATGTACGGATGTGAGAGCTGGACAATTAGGAAAGCTGAACGCAGAAGAATAGATGCCTTTGAAATGTGGTGTTGGAGGAGAGTTTTGAGGGTACCTTGGACAGCGAGGAGAACAAATAGGTCAATCTTAGAAGAAATCAACACTGACTGCTCATTGGAAGGTCAAATAGTAAAGATGAGGCTAAAGTACTTTGGGCATCAAATGAGAAGGGAGGATTCACTTGAGAAGGCCGTGATGTTGGGAAAGGTGGAGGGCAAAAGAAGAAGGGGGAGGCCAAGGATGAGATGGATAGATGGTATTGTAGACACAATGGGCACAGAACTGGGAGGACTGAGGGGGATGGTGGAGGACAGAGGCGCCTGGAGAACGATGGTCCATAGGGTCGCAAAGGGTCGGAATCGACTGTGCGACTGAACAACAACAACAACAAAGACTTTAGATGTTTGCCTTTCAAGGTGCAGTATCTTGGGACATGCAACCACCATTATGCCTTAATTTTGAAAATTAAAATTGTATTTTTATTTCTTATTTGTGTGGCTGAAGCTGGAAAACAGCTGGAAATGCCATAATATCTTAGTGACATCATCCACCTGTTTCTGATAGGATTTTAAATGAGCTGTAAATGAAAACTGAGACAAAAATAAAGTCAGTTCAGCTCAATTTTAATTTACAGGCCGTAAACAAAAGACAAGAACACCAGCATCGTGGAAATGTTATCCACTGGATTGATATGAGCGTGATAAAATCACACATTCCATGCGAATCTGGATGTATTATTTCATTTATAATATTTACAGTATGTGTTGCACTGTGACACCACGTCCTCTTCAACCCTGCAGCCTTCCCTTCAACACTTATGTTTGTACTAGGTTAGTTATTACAGACGAATCTCTTCAGCTGGAACATTTTGAGCAGGTAGCACTCCATGTTGCAAAACTGCTCATGCAGCAACACTGAGAAAAAGGCATATCCTGGCCACCGGCTGTTCCTGACTACAGGAAAATGAAAATACAGCATCTCTGCACCTGTTCACCTGATGGTGAAGGAAGGAAAAGCCATTACCAAGTGACAGGAGACAAAAAACCAAAATCCACTTCAGCAACTCATTCCAGCGTTGGTGATTAATCTCATACTCCCACAGCCTGATGCACATTAACCAGATAATTAATAATTTCTTTGGGGACTATGACTCGGCAACTGTTTTATCAACCTGCACAGTATTAACAAGGAGATGGTACACTTGTGATCAAACTGATAGAAGTCACAGAGATGGCATCTGAGGGAACAATGAAACATTTAAAAGCAATTTGTAAGTACCACAGGCAGGAATCAAACTTTTTAAAAGAAAGTTGAAAACCAGCCTAATACAAAGTATACACGCAAATAGATAATAATAATAATTTTGTGTCAGAAATTATTCTGGGTTGAAAGGATTTTTGCAGAAGAAACTTCACTCAGGGAATGCCCAAATGAGGCTCCTTTCATGTCCCCAAGAGCTGGGACAAAAATGGGTGCTTAATCCGTCATGCCATATCTGGGTCTTGAATTGTCGACTTGCCTGCTTTCCAGCTAACAAGGTGAGCTTCTTAACCACTGAGCCACTCCAGCCCCTATAGATTGTAATGACAATATTAATATTATCAAATGAAGAACGATATCTACACACTTTTGCATCTTTTAAAGACATTTTATAATGTATTTTGAAATATGTGTTTATGCAACTTTTTAATGTTATATAATTTTGAACCCTCTACTTAACTTTTTTCTATAGATAATATATCAGATTGGATCCAAAAAGATTAGTGATAAAATAAATACCACATGAGATCACAACATGTTAACTTAGAGCATTTCAGGTAAGATTATAATATATTTTTGCATACCACATGCCAAATATTTTTATGCACATTGTTTTCTGTCTTTCAAAGAAACAAAGCAGGTTGAATTAATGAGTTTTCTTCATAACTCAACAATATATTTGAAGGCAGGAGGAAAAGAGGAATGCCAAAAAATTAGATAGATTAATTCTGTGAGGGAAGCCACAAGCTTGAACTTATAATTGCTGAGTAGGAATGTTGGACAGACATTTTTGGAAATCTCTTATCCATAGGGTCCTCATGAGTTGGAAATGACTTAATGGTACTAACGATAGCAAAATACCACAACATATCCACTGTACATCTTTTCTAAAACTTAGGAGACTTTTGCAAAAGATACCAGAGAGACACATTGGAAAGAAAGACTTGAACAGTATGTTAATCTCCCAAAAGCCCAAAAATTGCTGGTGAAGGAGAAAGTGCAATACTGTTGTTGTTCAGTCGCACAGTCGATTCCGACTCTTTGTGACCCCATGGACCATTGCTCTCCAGACACCCCTGTCCTCCACCATCCTCCTTAGTCCACACAGCCCCGTGCACATTGTGTCTACAATACCATCTAGCCATCTCATCTTTGGCCGTCCCCTTCTTCTTTTGCCCTCCACCTTCCCCAGCATCAAGGCCTTCTCAAGTGAATCCTCTCTTCTCATTTGATGTCCAAAATACTTCAACTTCATCTTTGTTATTTGTCCTTTTAAGGAGCACTCAGGTCTAATTTCTTCTAATATTGACCTATTTGATCTCCCCGCTGTCCAGGGGACTCTCAAAACTCTCCTCCAGCACCACATCTCAAAGGCATCTATTTTTCTTCGCTCAGCCTTTCTAATGGTCCAGCTCTCACAGCCATACATTACCACCGGAAATACCATTGCTTTGACTATGCGGACCTTTGTTTGCAGTGAGATATCTCTACTTTTCACTATGTTCCCCAGGTTTTTCATAGCTTGTCTCCCAAGAATCAGTCGCCTTTTTATTTCATGGCTGCAATCCCCATCTGCAGAGATCTTGGATCCTAAGAACGTAAAATCTGTTACTGCTTCTACTTCTTCCCCATCTATTTTCCAGGGACTGATAGAGCCTGTTGCCATTATCTTGGTTTTCTTGATATTGAGTCTCAGGCCAGCTTTTGCACTCTCTTCTTTCAACCTAATCAGGAGCTTCTTTAGGTCTTCCTCACTTTCTGCCATTAGGGTGGTATCATAACTGTTGCTTCTTGACTCATGTACAGATTTCTCATGAGACATATGAGGTGTTCTGGTATTCCCATCTCTTTAATTACTTGCCACATTTTGTTGTGGTCCACACAATCAAAGGCCTTGGTGTAGTCAATGAAGCAGAAGTAAGCTTGTTTCTGGTATTCCTTTGTTTTCTCCATGATCCAACGTATGTTGGCAATGTGGTCTCTGGTCCCCCTGCCTCTTCTGAACCCAGCCTGCACCTCTGATAGTTCTCTTTCTACATGCTGCTGCAGTCTATCCTGTATTATTTTGAGCATCACTTTGCTAGCTTGTGGGATGAGCACAATTGTTCCCAATCTCGTTGTTCTGTGCAGGAAAATGACAATAAAGATTTATCTATAATTTGAACATTCTTTGGCATTGCCCTTTTTTGGGATTGGGACGTATATTGATCTTTTCCAATCCTGTGGCCACTGTTTCATTTTCCAAATCTGCTGGCATATAGCATGTAGTAGCTTGATTCCATCATCTTTTAGGGCTTTGAAGAATTCAACTGGGATACCAATACTGTGATGATACTTATTTGTTTTCGACTATTATCCAAGGAAGAGGTTTCCAACCTATAGCCTGTGGGCCGGACATGGCCCACAATGCCATTCCAACCGGCCTGTAGCCATCTCCCCTGCACCCGGAAAAGAAGTGGGCACATTTAAGTCAGCCATAAAATGTGCCCGCACCCTCACAAACGCGCCTGCAGCTGACGTAAACATGGAAGTGGGTGCATTTACACCAGCCACAAATGTACTCACTTCCGGGGGTGTTGTCCGGCCCACTCAGCTGTTCCAGGGGCATGGTCAGGCCCGCAGTTCAAAACGTTTGGCCACCCTTGATCCAAGGTAACTCTGTGATACAGTAGAAAATTATGACTGTCTGTTGTGGGCCTGGATCCTGAGCGCAAGGAGGAAGACCTTTTGCCAGCTCCTCAGCCTGTTGCCAGTTCAGATCTGCCTCCTCGTGACCAAGAGGAAGACTCACGGTCAGCTCTGCAGCCTGCTGTCCTCTTGGTCAAGCTGATCAAACTGATCAGGATTTGACAGGGGAACTTGCTGAGGCACCAAGTGCCAGCAATGAGGAAGACAAGACGGAGCCCAGCATGTCCAAGAGATGCAGAGCATGATTAAGGAACACATTGCAGCTGAGAAGGAGAAACGCGAGGGCTCGTCTCCAGAGACCATCTCCAGCTGGGAGTCCTGAATCTTCTTAAGAAGGTGCCAATGTTTGCAAAAGCCTTTGTCGCAGCAATCATTTTGGATCCCGACACTGTGCTTCTTGTACCTTTGCCTGTTTGCTGGATATTGGACCCTTGCCTGAAAACCTGACCATGCCTTTTGATCATCCCTTTCTTTATAGTTCTACCATCGACCGGCTCTTCAACCTGGCTATTCCTGACCAACGGCTTTGCTTTATCCTTTGGACTCCCGTAAGACTTTCTTCCTTACCACAGGTGCAGCGGCTGCAAGCCAACTCGCTCTGCTGTGTGCCCGGGGTCATAACACTGTCATACTCAACTCTACATTTTTAAACGGTGGTGTATATTTAGAAAAGAATTTCATATGGAAATGAAAATACAATCATGATCCTGAAACATCTGGGACTGGAACATCTATTCTATACAAACCTGGAACAGGAGTCATGATCTTACTCAGAACCCAGCAGGACCAGATCAAAGCTTTTCAGAGAAAACTGATAGTGACAGTATCTTCATTTGTATGCAATACAATGGTCTACATCCAAACTGCTAGCTACTTTTTGAAGTATTTGTCAGGGGAATAAGACTGTTATTTGCTTTTATATGTTGCTTTTAAGGACTTCTATTCATTTGGGGGTTTCTCCTATTCTCCCTCCATTAAATAATATTTTAACTCATCTGTTCTTTTCACTTCCTTTTTTTATTTAAAAAAAGGCCTGGGTTCAAACATTAACCTTTGATGTAACATTCTTGCTACTCATCAGAATAGATATATTGAGCTACAAAAGAGCGACTGAACTGAAAGAATGAAAAGATGATGTAACTTCAAACATAAACTACTCACAGATCATTTGTAAAATCTACTCGGTTTGTGCTGCAAATACTTAACTGCCAATTTTTGAAATTCCCTAGCATATATAGCTACTAAAGAGCTGTAACATTAGGAGAAATTTCAGTGAGGCGACTTTCAGCAGCAGCATTTAAAGATTAAATTCTCCTCCTTCAATTCCCATTCCTCTGCAGCTTGCTTCCATTCTAAAGCTGCTGTTTACATTTCTTAAAATTCATTACAACAAAACGTTTAATTGCACATCATATCTAACGTAGCTCTCAGTTTACCAAGTCAACCAAAACCAAGGCTGCAGTGGCTAAGGATGGCTTTAGTCAACCACTAGACAGCGCTGGCTCTTCGGCTTAGAAACAGAGATGAGCACTGCACCCTAGAGTCGGATACGACTGGCTTTCGAGCAAGGGAAACCTTTACCTTTACTAGTGCCAAATGAGAATAAACATCTGTTGTTGCTGCTGTTAGTCTAATTCCATTGATCAACAAACAATATATTCTGTTGACTGAGGATTTTGAACCTTTGCCATATTCTGGTCTAACACTCATCAAGTAAGTAAAATTTGACAAGAAGTATTCTAGAGAAATGTAACAAGAAGGGGGAATATAAAACAAGTTGGTAATTTATCTTTATGATTTATAATGCTGTGCCACATTTTTGAGCAACTGACATGATTTGAACATTAGCCATCAAATTGGCTAAATGGTTAAATGAGAATGGACTGGCTGTCACATACCCATGCATCCTAATGTATATTTTCAGATGTTCATACATTCAGATGTACATACAGAATATACTCATCACCATTATGGAACAGGCAACGTCTGGGGAAAACAGATGGCTCAGCTTGGTTCATACTGTTACAGTAGCTATATCAGCATCTTTTGACAGAATGGATCATGGAGTCTTGAAAAGACTGAAAAATTTGGGCCTAGCCAGACCAATTATGGAATGATTTCAATCTTTTATTTGCAGGAAGATCAGAAGGTGATAGTAGAATATTGTTTATCAGACCCTCTGATAAATGCTCTGTGGTTTTAGAATCAGAGCTCTTCAACATGAGGTTCCTTTTGAGATCATCTATATAGTAATAATGGTGAACCTTGGCACTCAAGCTGTTCTTGAACTTGAATTCCCAGAAACAGTGATCGGCAGGAGTGCTGATATGGGCTTCTGGGAATTGAAGTCTAAGAACACCTGGAGTGCCAAAGTTCACCATCACGGATCTATAGCTTTAGAATTAGGTATCATCAATGTGTTGACAACATCTAGATATATCTTTTGTTAAATAAGCAACTAGAGGCAGCTGCAATAGACCATAGTCATTGTCTGGAAGCCACGGCCAAGCGCCTAAGGGTCAAGAAAATAAAACTGAATCCAGAGAAGACAGAAGCTACACTAGTCAATGTCCCTGATAAAATCAATTGTCACTTTTCTGATAGTTCCTTAGGTGGCTTTATTATAGCCAATGCTTAATGTTTCTCATGGAGGAACAGGAAGGAGCAGTGTTGTGGTCATCATTTTTCACCTGTCCTTGATCCAGAAATGCTCCCGCTACATAGAGTGATTTGATGCAACTACACTGATGTTATTGGGTCAAAACACTGATACACATGGTCAAAACTTTAACATTAGACTATTAAACTATTGTAATTTGCTCTGTTTAGAGCAGTGGTTCCCAGCATGGGACACCACCACCCCTCCACAGGGGGACTTCAATTCCCAGAAGCCTAAGTCAGTACTTGGCTGATCACTGCTTTGGGGAATCGACTTAGGCTTCTGGGAATTGAAGTCCAAAAACCAAATGTTGGGAAACACTGGTTTAGATGCAACTCTTGAAGACAGCTTGGAAGCTACAACTGGTACAGTAAGTAGCTGTTGGCTACCAATACATACTTCCATTTAGAATAAAGCAACCCCTATTTTGTGACAGCTAAACTAGTTGCCAATAGTCTTTTGGGGTCAGTTCAAGGTGTTGATAACCACCTTTAGAACATTAAAAAGCTCGGGGCCCACATACCTTCTTTAAATTTTTCTAGGAAACTATGGCAGCTTAGTGGTTAAAATGCTGAACTTGATGACTGTAAGGTTGGCAGGTTGGCAGTTCGAGACCCGAGTACTGCATGGTGGAGTGAGGTCCCATCTCTGTCCCAGCTCCTGCCAACCTAGCAGTTTGAAAGTAAGAAATTGCAAGTAAATATTTACCACTTTTGGTGGGAAGGTAAACAGTGTTCCATGCGCTCTGGTATATAGTCATGCATGCCACATGTCCATGGAAACATGTCCATCTGCACATGTAGACAACACTGGCTCTTTGGCTATAAATAGAGATGAGCACTGAACTCTAGAGTCAGATACAACTGGCTTTTGAGCAAGGGTGACCTATGCTTTAAATTGTTCAAAGGTGTTCTTTAAAGTGATACAATATTCAGGTTTTTTGTTAATTTGCTGTGTCTCTTTTAGAAGGTTATACTGACACAAACTGGATGCATTCTATGCTACCAGAAAATATGCTATCCAGGAAGACAGGACCTCACTTACATATCTGCATCTATCTCTCTGTTTGTTACAGAGCTTTAAATATATTCACACTAAATCCTACAACTAAACTGAATTGTTTCAATCTGTTTACCAATACCATGCTGAAAATAACCTATTCTCTGTAGAGATTTAGATAAATATTCGAAGAACGGACTATTCCTCTTCTTCCCCATCCACCTCCAATTGGTCTCCTTCTAGGAGCATAAACAGGGCCGGAGCCAGGGGGAGCTTTGCCCACCCTGAGTTAGCAGTTTGCCCACCCTCAAACTCCCTGCTGCGGGCCATTACCACAGCTGGCCACTAGAGGGCAGAAAGTGTGGTTTCCCATAAGAATGCATTGAAAAGAGCCCCCCACCCCCCAATGCCTTTATATATATATATATATATATATATATATATATATATATATATATATATATATATATATATATATATATATATATATATATATATATATATATATATATATATATATATATATATATATGACATTGTTGCACATCGTGAAAAAAATATTCGCCCACCCACACCTAGAATCCTGGCTATGGCCCTGAGCATGACACTTTGTTCTTTACATCTGTGGCATAGTGAAGATGTACTGCTTACTACTAGGACAACTGTCTGTTCAATATGTTAATAAATTATTAAGACTAGCTTGGAGAGTCAGCATCCTAAACCCTGCATAGTTTTATGTGGAGAAAGGTCTGATTATTTTAAGGATCACATCCTAAATATGCCTGGCGACATTTTCTTTATTAGTGTTGCCTGCCATTGCCAGTTCTCTGTGTACTAGAAAGAGTGATTCCGCAGTGCACAGTGCAGGTCTTTGAAGTCCTCTCAAACATTACATGGAGTGTCACTGTTTATTAAAGATAACTAATGCCCTAAGTCTTTATTTACTTGTGTTTATTGCTGTTTTAGCAGGAGTCACCAGAGAATGGCTTTGCTTTGAGTCCACCAGGGTTCTTTAATCACTGTTAGTAGGTAAAATCATCTGTGACAACTAATCCAAAAAGCAGATTATATTTATTTTGGCTACAGTGGCTTGCTATTCGTTAAAATCAACAAAGCCTTTTCATTAGCCCCCTGCTGATGTCCTAAAAACAGACATTTCCAGGGTCTCAAAACACAGAGGTTCACATATGCAGGGAAGCTGGGTCTTGACAGATTTCCACTGGCATTCTTATTGCAAAAAAATCTTATTAAAAGAAGGAGATCAAAACCTCTACTTCCGTTCCATACAAAAGCTTAAATAATGAGTCCAAAATTCCAGAATCAAAGTCATACAGGCAGCATTGCTTAAGCCTACTAGCATGAATATGAGTCAACCTGCATCGATTGGCAATGAAATATGCACGTAGATCTTATGCTTGAATTTCTGGGGATGAGATCACACAGTCAGCAAATGCCAATTTTTTACCTGCTAAATTGTGAATGTTCCTGCTTTCAGACAGATTGGCAGCTCTTTAAGAGCTATCTAGTTCGTTTCTAGCCAGTACTAATATTTCTGAATCACTTCAATAAGAATAGTCTAGAATTCAGTGCACATAAATACATTGATGTTGGCTGTCATTATACTGGATCTTACTTTATGACAAGAGATTCTAGATAGAATTCATTTGCCTTTTCTGGAGGATTGATCACAAAAACCCATCGTCCTGACATACCTATATTATTTTTTAAAAATCTATAAAATGTTATATTTTAATATAGATTCAAAATAAGCAACCCCCTGAGTGTTAAAAAAACACCACTTTCCAACAGAAAAAAATATGCATACTTAGTTTTTGTTCATGTAGTTGCCAATCTTTAAATCAACTTCAGGCATGGCAGACTCAAGGCAAAAACAAGAGTATTATGCCAAATAGTCAAATACTGTGTTAGGAGTCTGGACACTATCTTGCTACCTATATAACTCATTTTACCTAGTATAATTTGCATCATTTTAAGGCTTTGTAATATTAGAGGCAGAGAGGTAAACACTGCAAAATGGAGAGTACTTCACAGTATGGGAGACACATAAGATTTTTCTTTTCTTTTATGCAGGTCTCTGCAGCCATTGATAGTCTTAAGAAAACATCTTGACATCCACACAGGCTAATAAATTATCTATGCAATAAAAGTATTCTTAAAACTATGCACTATTGCCCTCCTTACACAAACACTATCACCCCTGACATCCCATGAAGTCAAGAACAAATAGGTTTCATAATACAGTACTTCTTAAAAATAGTCATGCTTGGCCTTGGTGAATTCTTCAGGAGAAGGAGTTATCTAACTGTGTGGAAACCTAAAAATACCATGTGTGCACCCAACTCATACTTTGATTAATTTGAAGGAGCATTGCAATTAACTTCAAAATGATTTAAAAATGCAAAAAAAATGTTGGATTAAGTGCTTTCTTCGAAGGATTTGTTTTGTTGTTCAGCATCTAAAAAGATCATGCACAATTAATTATATCAACAAACGTGCACTAGCTTTGATACATAGTGAGAATGTCACAGTCAGCAGTTGCCATTCTCTTGCTATTTCACCACCATCTAAAAACAATGTCCAAAAAAAGTATTTGAAATAAAAGGAAGGACTATTCTTTATAGTTCTGAAAAAGACTAAGAGAGCCAAGTGGTTCTTTCACAATACAAATGCAGGAGCACATAATTGGAAAAGGTATGGTTGAAGAATAGATGTCTTCGAAATTTGGTATTAGAGGAGAGTTTTGAGAGTCCCCTGGACAGCGAGGAGAACAAATAGGTCGATCTTAGAAAAAATCAACCCTGACTGCTCCTGAGAAGGTCAAATAGTAAAGATGAAGCAAAAGTACTTTGGACATCAAATGAGAAGAGAGGATTCACTTGAGAAGGCCTTGATGCTGGGAAAGGATGCTGGGAAAGGTGGAGGGCAAAAGAAGATGGGGGCGGCAGAAAATGAGATGGCAAGATGGTATTGTAGACACAATGGGCACAGAACTAGGTGGATTAAGGAGGATGGTGGAGGTCAGGGGTGCCTGGAGGACAATGGTCCATGGGGTCGCAAAGGGTCGGAATAGACTGTGCGACTGAACAACAACAACAAAATATGGTTGTGTATTTCTATTTTTCTATTGAAAGTAGAACTAACAAGTACAGAAATCAAGAAAAATGGTAAATTTCAATCAGTACATAGAGTCTAACTTTGGGATTACAGTATAGTTAAAGCAGAAAGGAAGAGATAGGGGAAATGCCATATTCTTTATTTTGCAGGTAACAAAAAGCAATTAGCTCTTTGTCATTGAGAAAAAATGCTTTCATCTGGTAAAGAGGTAGCAGGATGACATCAGGGAAAGTTACATGAAGTCATAAAGGAAGCTGATGAATACGAGATTTCAAGAGTCAGCAGGTGTAGCAAACCAGTGTCTTCAGGATATCTGTTTGGAAAGAAATTTCTCCTCTTCATTCCAACATTCATCTCCCCTTCTCTCTCTCTCTCTCTCTTTCAGTCTTTCTCTGTGTGAAGGGATCTGTAAATTTTAACTACTTTGTTTTATTTCAATCAACTCATAGGACTTTTCTACACTGTAGGTGAGAGTTTCAACAAAATGTATATATTTGCATATAGAATGCCTAGCATAAAATAAACCCCTCATAGCTGAATGAATGATTTCAAAATGTTAATATTTTAAAAGTACCACCTTGATCATAAGAGAATGAAGAAACTTGTAGGAACTTCTTTTTTGTACAGTATTTCCTTGCAGGCTAAATAGCCTAGATTAGAAATTTCAACTTGAAAAGTTTGATGGATGAAACACAGAGGATAAAGAGTAAACTTTTGAAATGTGAGAGAACCTCACTTACTCTGGAGCTTTAAAAAAAATCAGTAGAAAAGGAAAGGTTCTACCAAGTGAAATAGTTCTGTAAAAGAAGAGTATGAGAGAAGGCATGAGAATCAGCCCAGATAACAGGATTTTCATTTTTCATTTAATAAGCTGTGACTAGACAGTCTGGTCAGGTTATCCTGCTATGGTAATAAAGTAGACCATACTGCCAGCGAATCAACACTGATTGTCAGGGAGCAGTTAACTAACCTGACATTCCGTAGAACTAATGGTTTGGGTGCCGAAGTCCACAGGGAAGGGTGATGATCCTCAAGTGGACTAAATCCCACTTGAATCCATCTTGATGGAGGGCAGCAGCTTCATCAGTACTGGCCTGGCCCTCGGGCTGAGGAGGACTTTGCATGCAAAAAGAGCTTAGGACCAGAAAGTGACTTGCGGAACTGGATCAGTGGTATGGGTATCGTGCTGTGATGTGGAAGGCAAATGAAAGGACACTGCATTATATTCTCAGGACAATCTTCATGGCTGATTGCCATAATGATCGTCTATATTTGGATTCGGATACGGCAGAAGAAGAATAGTCTTATTGAATCTATGGGAATTTAGTGAAACAGCTCCTTCCTAACTTCCATTGATTGAATGGGCCTACTTTAGTTGCAACTTACTGTGCTAAATGACAAGCTTTCAGTCAGTATGTTCAGAAAAAGCCTTCCTTCAAGACTGTGATTGTATTTTTGAACCACAATCATGTATATCCCAGGTAACAGCAACCTTGTTGTGCCAGCTTATCTTTCTCACACCAACTCAGGTGAAAAGAACTATGGAATAAATTCACCAAAAGGTGGCTTCATTTTGGCAATTGAAAGTCTAACCTAGACATGAAAGAAGAAATAGTATTTATTTAAATTATTGACCTGACTGGTAAAAAAAATAACAACAGATAGTAAGGAAAGTTAAAGATTTGAAAGAAAGGGAACAGAGTATTCTTGGAAGAATGATTAAAACACCTGTGTGCCTGTTTCCCAGAAACAATGCACAAAGTTCATGGTAAAACAGCTGACAGCTTCAGCAGCTACCAAGGAAGCTTACTTGTCCTTTCTAGCTGAGAGGTTACAGCATGATGTGGCAGCTGATTTAAATACATCATCATAACCTCATTAGCAATATCAGATTTCTTTATAAGGATCAGTAGTGCCAATAATATAGTTCACTGTCAGAGAGATGAAAAGTTACAACTGGCCAGATTGGAGGATTGCCTAGGAGTTGTATCAGCTAGAACAGGGGTGGTCAAGCTATGGCCTGTAGGCCAGATCTGGCCCTACATGCCAATTCATCCAGCCTATGCCGCCCTCGTCCCTCCCAGAAGTGGAAGTAAAATGTGCCCATTTTACCTCTGCTTCTAGGAGCAGCGAGGGTTGTGTGGGCCAAATGAATTGGTGTCAGGGGACAGGATCCGGCCCACGAGCCATAGTTTGGCACCCCTGGTTTAAGCAGAGAAAATGGCAGCCTAAAATCTAGCTCATCCTGTTGCAAAACATATCTGTTTTGCAACAGATACTTCTGCCTCCGGTGGGATGAACCACGTAATTGGCCCGCTGAACCATGTGATGGGCCCAGGGCCCAAAAGGTTTGTGCACCCTTGAACTAGAAACTGGTATGTTTAATTTTAGTATATACAGGAGAATATCGTGCAAATGTTCATTCATTTCAGTAATGCATCTTTAAAGGTGAAACAAATATATGAGATAGACTCATAACATGCAAAGCGAGATATGTCAAGCTTATGAAACCCCCAAAGTTTATAACAGGAGTAACTATGGGGACTCTATACAGACTATTGTCCTGCTCTTTGGTGTGTTGATTGGTTGGTCCACTATTTTTTTTCTAGCATCCATGCATGATGCACACTGGAATGGTCTAATCTATCCCAACATATGTCTTTTTGAACTCCCATCAGGTGGTTCTACAATTTTCGTGCATTCACTTGGGAGTGTGAATGCTGGAAATGGACTACAAGTGCATTGTGCATCAGTCAAATGAATCCTCCCCACCACACCACCCCCATCCTTTCAGCTTTCTTTACTATCCAACTTTCATACTTACACATGGTGATTGGGAATGTAATATTGTATATTATCTTGATCTGGGTCTACAACAGGAGTTCTCAACCTGTGGGCACCATAGCACCATTTCATGTGGCCTCCCACCACCTCCACCACACCGGGAAGTGCTGTGTGGTAGAAGAAGGGCAAAATGGCCATCTGGCCCTCAAAGCTGTCTGAGGGAGTGTGACCCAGCCCCCGGCTTTAAAAGGTTGAGAACTCCTGGTCTACAGTAACACATGCTTTATATTTGATGATCTTTTCCAATTCTTTTATTGCTTCCCTTTCAAATCTTACTGTTCTGCAATGTTTCTGTTTTTTAGGAGAAATAATTGAGCTGAATAGCCTGTATCTCCATGAATCCTTGTCTAATAGCTACAGTAAGGCATTCTGACCTAACTATTATAGGTCAACCACACTTTTTAATCTACTATGATCCCTTCTTCTGGTGGTGCTTTGGGACCATGCAGTTTGCCTAAGGCTGCACAGGCGGCAGGTCATGGAACCCCATCAGCTATATGCTCTATATGTGATCTCATCTGGCCCCTATCTTGTGAGGCACAGAAAGGGGTGAACTTCCAACCTCTACTCTGCAACCAGGTGCTCTCACAGGCTGACCTATGTTTAGATTAAATGATTTCAGTGAGAGCAGACAAAACTTATTTGAAACTAAGTACTGTTGCTGAAACATAATAAGGATTGTTTTTGAATTATGTGTAGCATGGGTCATAGTAAAACATATTTTTGGTTATTTCATTGATCAGTGGCATTTCAAGAATGCAGCTTCAGGAATAAACCCTTAGATATTTAGAGGAAAGAGGGAAAGCACCAAGCATGCCAATGTTCTCTCTAAAAAAAGTCTACTGGGGCTTCTGGTAAGCCAATATTACTGTTAGTGTTATATTAATAACAATAAACATATGAGTGAAGGAACATGTATAGAATGAAATTCCACCTCAGCTAATAAGTATGGTACATAGTGTCATATCTTTTTGTTGTTTGTTCACTGTTGCTTTTCACATTTCCCTATAGGTAGGATGTGAACACAGCATACAATAGTAATGTAGTGGTGGTAGTAATAATAATAATTGTAATCCCCTCCCCCATCAGTTTGATTATTATATTTCTAGCATTATTTGCCGTATTCCAATACTTTTATTTAATTTACAGATTTAATCAGTGTGGAAAAATGACTGATATAAGTAGATGACTAGTGGTTGAATCCTGTTTATGCATAACACAGCAGCACTATTCAGGCATTTCATTTCTGAGTTTTGTAAACCTGTAAGGAGGGAATGTGCATTTCTCTTGCTTTCATTTGGAACCGTCAGCAAAATTAAGAACAGGGGGCAATCAGAATTCTGAACTAAATGGAGAATAGAAAGAACATTCCTTTATGACAGAGCAACTTTTCCTTTTTAAAAAAGTTACCATATTTTCAGGCGTATAAGATGCATCGGAGTATAAGACACACCCCATGTTTTATACACATTTTAATGGGGAATTATTTTTCTACATTTTTTCATGAATTCCCAATATTAACTCCAGGAGGGTGGGAGTGGGGAAAGAGGGTTCCTTTGAAAGCCATTTCCTCACCATCCCACCACCACTGGCCACCAGGAGCCGAGAAGAATGGGATGGGGGGGGGAAGGATCCTTTAAGCCCATTTCCACTTCATCCCACCAGCAGCCAAGGAGAGTGGGATGAGGGGGGATGAAGGATTCTTTAATCCCGTTTCTTTTAACACCTCCAATCCCACTCTCCTTGGCTGGTGGTGGAATGGGGGCCTCTTACCCAGAGGATCCCACCACTGTTGACCATCAGGAGGTGGGGTGGCGGGATGGGCCAGGCAAGAGAGCTCCTTTGGAAACTGCCCTTCACCCAGCTCCTAGCAGTCAGCGGCAGCTAGCTGCCAAACTGCACCAGCATGGTGTATGTGGGCTGTTACTGGTGTATAAGACTCACTCTGTTTTTCTGGTGTATTTTGAGGGCAAAGTGCATCTTATACGCTTGAAAATACAGTACTCTCCACATGAGGAGATTACTAGAAGCAAGGACAGCTATTGTGCTGCATGTGTTCATCTTTACCTATAAGGAGGGACGTTAACCGTTGGACTCCGGCATACATGCCCACACCCATCCATAGTATCTCGTACTGAGTCACCTGCATTCGCCTTTACCCAGAGTGCCGCAAGGGTCCCGCAGTTGACAGTGGGGCAACAGCCCCACGAACGCAAACAAAACAAAACAATTTCAATTCCCAATGTCCTCCACGCCACACCACCACTCAGCCAATCAGGCTGTCAGATGAGAGCAAGCAGAATGTTGGGAAATGCGGTGTGCCCAATAGAAACCAAGCCACAGGAAAAAAAACCACCACACGAACGCAAACAAAATAAACTAAACTTCAAGCCCCAGTGTCCTACGCGCCATGAGCACTTCAGCCAATCAGGCTGAAGGGCACGAGCGTGCAGAACACTGAAAAAGCCGGTGCATGAAAAATAAAATAAAATACGCCTCATACAACGGGAGAGCAAGGCCGCCGCAGGCAGACGCAGCGCCTCACAGCCTCGCAAACAAAAACCCACAAAAAACCAAGATGAGACAACCACCGGCCTTCTTTCCCGGAGCAACGGGGAGAAGAGGGACTCCCTCTCCTGCCCGCTACCCTGCCGAAGACACAGTGAGACCACTGCCATCCTCAAGGTAAGTTGAGTTGGGGTGGGGGGGAAAGCAACATGCAGCATTTCGTCAAGGGAAGCACACTCCCTGGTGAATGGCTGGATGCTGCCTTTCTACTACCTACACCATTATTTCGAGAACTAGCACAAAGCAGCGGTGGAGGTAATAGAAAAGCAACAGCCAGCAATCTGCAAGGAAGAGCACCACCCTTTATATATCACTGCCTGCCGATTTCCTGTTAGGTAAGACAGGAAAAAAGGAGCAGAGAGGAGAGAACCATCGCGAAGAAGATAGCTCTTTCTGCCTCCTTTTCACCTGACCTACCTAACAAACATTACCAGACGAAGAGCGAGTTGACTGCCAGCTCTTCCTTTTCCTCATTGCTGCATAGAAACCTAATTTCGAAGCAGCAATGGGGAAAGGAGGAAACGACAGATAGGCCGTTCTTCACACAACAAAACACAACAACAACAAAACCAAACAGTTAACGAAAACGCCAAGAACCAGAATTAATAAAACACAAATAAATAAACAAATAATTAAAATGAACCCATTAAACAACAAAACAATAAACAACAAATCAACAAAAAATACCCAAAATACCAAAGACAAATGAAAAACCATAAAAGCACACTAAAAACACCTATCTACAACACGAAAATACCTAACTCAACAAACAATAATATCACAAATTAAACAAATAAATACAGAAAAAATCAAAAAAAAATAACAACCAGAAATAATTAAAACACATCTAAAACCCACAATACAAACAAACATTCTGAAACACTTTGGGAAGTTTAAGTAGAAACTCTCTACTTAACACACCCCAGCCCAACACCACAAAATCAAAACAAAATGGAAACAGAATAAACAATCAAGAAACACTTTGGGGGGTTTAAGTAGAAACTCTATTCAAACCCCCCAACCCAACACCACAAAATCAAAACAAAAAAAACCCAGAATAAACAATCAAGAGCACTTACCAAACACGTCCTCCCTCCATGGGGTCTGGAACTAAACTGAACAAAGAAAGGAAAATTGCAATAATCTTAATAACAGCCCTACCTAGAGGCCGAGAGAGTAAAAACAGTCAAAAAATATGTAAAAAATCAAAATAACAAATATAAATTAAATTAAATAAATCAAATAAAGTCACAAACCACAAATGAAAAACACCCCCACCCAAACCACCCCTAACAAAAAAACAAAACACAAACACATAAAAACTGCCCGGGCTTGCTGGGCAAACTATGCTAGTTGAAATATAAACAGAATGCCCAAATTGAATTTGTATTATGTCTTTGTTGTATGCCATTAAGTTGCCTGTCGCTTATGGTGACCTTAAAATGTATTCAGGGTGTGGATTACCATTACCCACTCTCCCGAGTGAGTTTCATGGCCAAGGAGGGATTTGAACGCAATTTCTTGGGTCCTTGTCTGACACTTAGATTACTCCATTGCTGTGGCTCTTGGTTTATTTTAGCTCTCAATGCAACACTGCCATGTTAGTAATTGGCTGCCTGGCAGCAAAAGGCAACAACATTTTGGACACAGATGCAGAAATCAGAAGAGATAAAGAGCACTCTATTCCCAGTCTACCCACTCACCCTATTGCAGGAACCATAATGGCCTTCTGCAAAGTGAACTCCCCTTCCCCATGCCCAGCGGAGAAATGCAAAGGATACTTGCATGACAGCTGGAGGGCTTAGTTAGCCTCTATGAGGCTAATATTGGAGGGAGGGCGGAGTAGACAGTATGCCTGATAAGAGGCATAGCTTCTGCTGCTGCTGTTGCTGCCACCATATCCAAATCCAAATATTGGTGGTCCTCATGGCATTCAGCCATGAAGACTGTCCTGAGAATATAGTGCAGTGGCCTTCCATTTGCCTTCCTAATTGCAGCATGACACTTGTACCACTGATCCAGCTCTGTGAGTCCCTTTCTGGTTCTGAGCCCTTTTGGCACACAAAGTCCTCCTCAGCCCCAGGCCAGTATTGATGAAGCTGATGCCCTCCATCAAGATGGATTCAAGTGGGATTTAATCAACTTGGGGACCATCACCCTTCCCTGTGGACTTTAGTACCCAAGGCTGTTAGTCCTCAGGTTTGTCATGTTAGTTAACCACTGCCTGACACCCAACATTGAGTTCCTGGCAGTATGGTCTACTTTATAATCATAGCAGGATAACCTGGTCAGACTGTTAAGAGGCATATGCAGTATTTATATTCCATCATCCTTTTCAAAATAAAATATTGAGAATTGCAAAACATATCACAACACATACAATAAAGTGAAGTTCTGACCTAACCACAAGAATGCATTCATCTGCATGTCTGGCACGCATGTGAATACATGCACTACACATTCTATCCTAATACTGTAAGTAGTTCTTCTTTTTAAAAGCAAAAAGGGCAAAGCTCAGGCAATATGCTACAATGCTACTCTGTTAGATATTCCTCACTTTTCACATCACCAGATCAATAAATATGGAGCTGTGATAATGACAATAAAAAAACCAAACAGGAGTTCATGTCCGTTCTAAATATTAGTAAATCATGATTTAACATTTTTATATAATTAATGGGTTTTATGGGCATGGGTGGGGGAGGGTTTCCCCAAGAAGAATACATCAAACCTCTTTTTTTTGCATTACAAGGGAAAAACCCTTGAAATGAGGGAGTTACATAAATGAGAGCAGGTGCAGTCGTGCAGAGGTAAGTATGCAGCATATGTAAGTGCAGTTGGAAAATCATTGTCTTGCAGAGAATACTCGAAATTGGTCCCTAATGGCCTTGGGTTTTGTCATATGGTCTTGATTATCAGGCTAAAATTGCATTGCCAATGCCTTTAGTGTGAACGAGATGGATGAATAATTATTACGTGCACTGAATACCTTTCCACAAGGAGGAACCAGTACATCCCCCCCGGTCACCCTAGCTACCACTTTACCCTGCTGTCAGGGAAAAACTATAATCGGCCTATTTATCTCTTCTTTACTTCTGTTATATAATATAAAAATCTGGGTATATGTGCAGGTATATTTGTAGATACCAACACATGTGCATAGATATTTGTGAAAAGAAATGGTCAAATGTGTAATTCACATTTGTGAGAGATTATTTTTAGAGAAACAATAGTCTCAATCGGGAGCTGTTCGTGACAGTTTATTGTTTGCTACTACACAAGCAGCTGTGTTTCAGAACGTGCTGTTTTGGTTGCAATTCCATGACGAGCTAAACTGGTAATATACTACTGACCTCAGCAGGCTTTAACCACTTCCCAGTTGCAAATCAAGTTGGAATCGCAATGTTTCTGAATGAGAAACTACAAGAATTTTGGCTATAGAAATAGACATGTAGTAAAATGCTCATTCCTGCAAGAGCATTGAATGGCAGGATCCTACTTGGATATAAATTATGCCTTTTATGTCTCTAAATAATTAAGTGCTGTATTATGGTTAGGTTTAAGGTTATGCCCTAACCCTAAGCAAAAAGGTGCTTTCTGCCCTTTCTCCATTCCTTGCATTTATTTTGCTTTCTTCTTGTAAAGTAATCGTAGGTTCCCGTTAATGAGGCAACAAAAAAAATTCTAGTGGAAACACTAAGAGTAATTCTCAAAGGTACTAAAGAGTTCACACTGTCTTCCATCCTCTTCCCCTCAAAGCAACAATGCTTTTGAAAGATCAGAGATGACAAAGTTCAGAACCACTCTAAGATCCCAGACCATGACCACACTGCTCATTCATCAGAAAAATATTTATTCTAAACCATGGCCTTGTGTGGCTGCACTTGCCCTTTATGCAATTCTTTGCAATTAGTTATGAGGGCCCTTAGCAACTAAACATGGTGCCTTGAACTTCAGAGGAAACACAAATAGACCACAACAAATTGCGCTTCTTGTCACAGGAATCCTGAATGCCTGATCAGAAGGATTATTTGTAGAGTGTGCAGGCTATTCAAAAGAGGCTTTTCTGAGCTTGAAGGTTTCTTGATTAATTGTTTGATGCCTTTCGTCACTAAAACCCTAATGAGATGCAAAGGAGGGGGAGGACTCTACAGTTCTGATTAAATAATCAGCCAATCACATCAGTAATTCTGCTTTACTGATTATTTTTACCGGCTGTTGTGTTGGTAGCCATTCTTTCAATAACTGAAAGGGGAGGGAGGCAACAGTGCTTTTGTACAGTTCCACGACATGCGGGTAGAAGTCCTTGTTTTCTAACCCCAGATTTTTAACACTTTTTATTGTATTGAGCTTAAAGGCAGTTTTTTTTAAAAAAAAGTTGGTGCTATGCCTTTTTTCTAGTCTTAAAGTGAAGATTAGGGTTGTTGCTAGAGTTGAAGCATTCAGGGATATGGATGGAATCTTTCATAAACCCCAGTTTAAGTGAATGGGAGATGTACAAGAGAATAAGAGGTCTTGAAGATGTGTTATTGCAAAGGTCCTGTTAGTTTCAATTATGTTTGCTCAGGAGTTTCCTTGAAGTTTCTTAATCCCTCCACAAAATGAATAATCACACCCTGTAGAAAAAGCAAAGGAATAGATGGAGGATCTGTGGAGGAGCTTAGTTGCTTTTTTAATATTTTCTCAAGAGCAATGTAGTACACAACATATACAATGTTGTGTATATACATATACAACATATACTACATATACAATGTAGTATACTGGACAGAGTGTCTAGAGATCTAAGTTCAAATCCCAGTACTGCCATGGAAGGTTACTGGGAATGGCAAGGATAAACTACTTCTTGTATATGTCACATGCATTTAAAAAAGTATGAGGATTGCCACAAATAAAAAGCAACTTGGTGATACTAAAAATCCCAATCAAAGTATGGTCCCAGAAAAGCCACAGTGGTACAGTCTACTAGCCTGCTGTGAACTGAATGGAAACAGGAACCATAATATTGGTGATGCAGCCTTTCAAAATTGTTAATGTGTTAATATATCCAGCCAGCATATTAGTAAGTGGAGGGTTTTTGTTGACATCTAAAAGAATACCTTGAAACCTGAACACCTCATGATATCAGAGCCAGCTTCTAAATGTGGAAGAGGGAGGTTTGTATAATCTGAATCCTCATTTAGATTTTCAAATAAGCAATAGCTAAAAATGGCTTAGCCAAGTGACAGAAGTGCTATCATGATCCATTCTGAATCAATAGGTTTTAAAAAAACCAGCTTCATATGGCAGTTCAGAAATAGAAAATGTAAATATATCTCTACTCCACTCTGTTCTAGTATGTACTATATAAATGATACTTTGGCAGCATATTTCTTAGCAGTACAAAAGGTTTGTGTTTATGCTCCATGTTGTGAACTGTGTTTATAACAATACCTGTATGTCTATATTAAGCTATTATAGCTACAAATGCTATCTAAGCTTAAACTTTACAAATATTGCTGAAAACTAGGTTATGATACTCTAAATAGTAACACCAGTATTAGCACTTGCAAAATCTTCTATGTTCCTAAGAAAACCTATGTACTCCTAAATAAGCAAAAAAAGGGAAGTGATTTAGTAGTCCTCTGAGTAGTAAATTTAAAGCAGGAAATAAGTAAACAATACAATGGCCATCAATAATATCTCATAGTTCTTAATGTTGAACATCGTTTAGCTCTGTGTAACAAAACTCTTTATCTCTCAGTAATACATCTTGTTTTACAGAATCTTGTAATGTTGTTATATTTTGTTTGCTTACATAAAACACAATAATTTGAATGCTGCACCCAGGGGTAACTGCATGAATAGTCTTGCCCTTAGGGTTCTGCAAACTAATTTTGTGCTGAAATGCAGTGTTACTGAAGCCTAAGAATTATACCCAGTTTTTAGTGTCAAGTAGAGTTATGGCTGTGTAGTTCATCAACTAAATTTCAGCAATTGAATCAGACTTTTTAAGACCCATTAATAATCCAACTGATTTAATTGATCAGCTCTAGCTGGGACTGACAGTTGGATTTAGTCCAATGTATTTGTTTGTTCCTTTTTCTAAGCCACTACATGTTACTTTGCTATAGTTGGCAGATCGTGTGATAGAGCCCCCATGGTTGAAATTGACTTACCCTTATACTGAATGCTTTGCAGAAAATATTAGATTTGATTAGCAGTAGGGGAAAATACTCTATCCCCTATACATTTATTATTGGCATGTGTACTAGATCTTGAGAATAACAACTCTAAAACTTACCTCCTAAAGTGAATCTTTCAAAGCTCCTTTCATTCTGTCAATGAGTACATATTAAAAGTTTTGCAGGAACCATTTCTGAAGTGAGATTTAAAAAGATTATTTGATCAAAACAGAGGGAATAAATGGCACTATGGAACCATGCTTAAGGCTGAAGCTTTGTACCTTGTCACTGCAGAGCAAATTGTTTGGTTACCTAAGACTCACTGATGTAAAGCTGTGATATAATTCACAAGAACTGAAAGTCTATCTGTTTTCACAATCAGGACTTAAGACAGGTTATGTACCCTATGCATTCTAGTAGTTGTCTTATTGAATCATGATTACACAGGACAAACTAAAGAGCTTAATAAGTTAGAACGTAGGAAGAAAGTATATAAAATGCTACATTAAAATTCCACAAATGGCAAAGCTTTCAAACAAAAAGCTACTAACCTCCAGTCTCCCATACAAAATTGAGTTTGAGGCATATTTTTAGAAGTTTGCATTTTGAGCAAAACTAGCCTTTGACCTGAAGTCAAAGCTGGAATGATTTGCTTACTGCCTTCCCTAAGGTAACAAAAAAGTAGTCACTTTTTTAAAATGACAAGCCAGTTCATAAAGTATATTGAAGCAGTAATACAAAAGTCTATGTGAAAATGGTCAGCAAATTATTATTCTTGAGTGTGTCTGAAGCTTAGCTCAGATGCAACTTCCAACCTCCTCATCTTTGTCTATGCCGGCTAGTGTGTCTGCTGTCATTTGTGCACAATTTCTAGAATCCCAGGCCATTTGTTACACAGGCAAGGGAACCTTTTCCTGTTGGAAGGCTGCATGTACAGTATTTAATAATGTCAAAAAACCTTAAGACTAACAAAAATCTATTAATAAATATAAAATGATTTGTTCTGTAAAATATGAATTCATTCAAACAGCCACACTTAAGGACCTAGGAGGCCATATCTGGCCTTAATGCTGTAGGTTCCCCACCCCTGGATGAGGATTTCTGGAGGCTGTGGTCCAAAAACCTATTAGGTTCCAAATGATGGAGGCATGTAGATTGCTTACTTCTAGGGGGAGGGTTGTGTACACCCAGCTGTCCTCTATAGATGACACAGTGCAAGTAATGATTATAATGAGCAGAAAAATAATTAATATGAGAGATCTATACCTATTTGACAATAGGTCTGAGACAAGGGATCAAGCTGCATTCATATCCCATTGAAAGGCATTCCAAAGGCAGCTGCGTGGCCACTGTGTGAAGAGATCGTTGAACATAAAGTAGCCTTTAATCCAATCCAGTATGGCTGGTCATATGTCTCTATGTCCTCTTCCATATTCTACAGCAATGTTCAGAAAGTTAATGGAAATACTTTTTGTCTATCTAATGTTTCAGATTTAAGTATGCAAGTTTTTAACTTTCAATTTATAACTCTTTATTAGTCAGAATAGAAGTGTTTATTCTATTCTTTATTCTCAGCTATATAAAGACCAGGATTATTCACTAATGCCAATGCATCATATCCATTTGGATATTTGATGTGAAGAATTCTGCAATACAATACAATTTATGTTTGCCATCAGTGTTTGATCAAATAAAATGGTATCCTCACATCTATTTTATACTTATTTTCTGAGAACATCTTGACAACAATTTTGTATAACAAGGTATTTTGAAGGAGGGTGGCATCCAGAAAAGATAGAACCAGCCAAGGAGTTCCATCTGTAATCTGATCATAAGGCAGACCTGGGCAAATTTTAAATCTGCTAGTGTAGTTTTGCCAAAATGCCAGATGCTATTTCTGAAAGCATTTTCTAAAAACTGGCAATAATGTCCTGGGGCTATCACCTGAAAAGGAAAAATTGTTAGACCACAGCAAAAAAATATGTAATGGGAATAAGCATATCCAAGTATATATGTACTTGCTACTTGCTATACAGAAAGTTTGTTGTTTCCGACACATCAAAATATTATTTTCCCAGAATGACTACAAAGACTACAAAAATAAAATCTGTAAGAAATTTTTAGCCTCCTTTTAAAATAAAGTTAAAGATGTAAACTACCATGGCAATTTCAGTAGAATGCTATGAAAATGCCACAGGAACTGAAGTATGGTTCCTTTTGCAATACATGTTTTTAAACATGCCAGCTTATTATTCTATAGTAAGTCATTCCCCTTTAGACCAGGTCCAGAAGATTAAATGTTTGCTTTGCCAGCCGCAAATATCATATATTGCATGATATAAACTCTTAATAGTGATGAACTGCCAAAAGTTAGGTCTTACACTGATTTTAACTTTATTATTTTTTACCAGACTAATTGACAGAATAGTAATGTTCTAAGCAGAAAAAGAAATTATTAACCGACTGTCTGCAATAGTAGAACCCCGGCTTATACCACAGCAAGCTGGTTTCTGACCTGGCAAAGATTGTACAGCACAAATTCTTAATTTAACACAGTACATAGAATAGGGGTTCTCAACCTATGCCCTGTGGGCCAGATCTGGCCTATGATGCCATTTCATGTGGCCCACACCCTCGCTCCACTCAGTGCTTCCACCATCTCCTTAATCCTTTTCCCATCTGCTTGGTTTTGTGTGTCCTTAATGGTGCTCCATAGCAGGGCGGTTGTTGGAAGCCTTACAACATTCACTCTACTATGGATTGCCATTAGGGACATGCCAAGATAAGTGGAGAGGGAAAGGACTGGGGCGGAGGCATAGGCAGCTGCCCACGTCTTTCCCAGGGGCTGCTCTGGCTGAGCGTGGGCAAGAAGGACAGCCTGGACTCTTCCATGCAGCTTGTCCAGACTGGTAAGCAGGGAAGCAGTTTGGGGGGGGGGGAGTGGGGGTGCTCAGGTTGGTCCCGCCTGCAGCAGTGGTGGCAGAAGTGGGACCACCATGAGCCCACCCACTCACCCCCACTGTCAGTGGTGGGAGGGTCCAGCCAACCAACAGTCTGAGGGGGCATGGTCTGGCTCATGGCTTAAAAAGGTTGAGGAAACCTGACATAGAAGATGGTTTTGAATGGAAGGAAATCACAGGCACAGTGTTTATAGATCTCACTGCAGCTTATGACACAGTCAACCACACAGCCTTACTGAAGAAAGTCTCCTACATCAAAAAGGATTTTATATTCACAAGTTGTTTATTGGAAAACCATAGATTTTCTGTCAATTTCCAAGGACAACACAACCAATGGAGAATTCAAAGAAATGGCCTCCCATAGGGTAGAGTGCTAGCCCCCACACTGTTTAATATATACTAATCAACCACTGCCAAAAGCCACTAGTTTTCTTTACACCAGGGGTGCACAAACTTTTCAGGCCGCAGGCCGGTCACATGGTTCGGGAGCTGGACCCCGATGCCAATTCATCCAGCCCACGAAGTCCTCATTGCTCCTGGAAGTGGAAGTAAAATGTGCCAGATGAATTGACATTGGGGGACACATCCAGCCCCTGGGCCATAGTTTGGGCACCCCTGCTTTACACCAATGACCTGGCGATTGCCGCACAGTGTGCAACCATTGAAGCTGCTGAGAAAAAACTGACTGAGGCTTTGAATTTAACGGCTATAAATTATAGAGATAACCAACTGAAGCCAAACTGTCTAAAAAATCAATTCTGTGCTTTTCATTTGAAAAACCATGAGGCATCAAGAAGCCTGCAGGTGACTTGGAATGGCACCAGGCTCAAATATTGCGTCACCCCCCAAATATCTGGGAGTTATCCTGGAATGAACTCTCACTTTCAAGACCCACTGTTTAAATACCAAACAGAAGGGTTTTGCCAGGAACATATTCTGAGGGAAATAACAGGCACAAGTTGGGGTGCCCAACCACACCACACACATTAAGAACCTCTGTGCTAGCTTTATGTTACTCTGCAGGAGAGTATGCTAGTCCAGTGTGGTGCAGATCAAAGCATGCAGGGCAGGTGGGTGTGGCCCTAAATGAAACAGCGAGATAGGTCACAGGATAAATAAAACCAACCCCAATACAAAAAGTGCATTACTTAGCTGGCATCCCTCCATCAAAATTCGATCAAGAAAGTGTTGCTCAGAAAGAGTGGGTCAAAGCAATTTCCTCAGAAATACACCTGCAATTTGATCACCAGTCACCAAAGCAGAGACTGAAATCAAGGCATAGCTTCCTCCCAACTTCTGCCCCTCCAAACAACCAGCCCCCACAGTCTACCTTAGAACTATGGAAGGCGAGCAAAGAGCTACCAGATAACATGACTGTCTGGCCAAGAACAACCATGGCCTGTGTGGAAAGCTTTAAATAGACTGTGTGCAAGGGTAGGAAGATCAAGGGCTAATCTGAGAGAGTGGAGCTTCCCTGTAGATGGCAGCCTGTGTGAATGTGGAGAAGTACAAACTATCTCCCATATGATACAATACACACGATGCCCCTCAATGTGCACTGAGGAGGACCTTATGTTGGCAAGCTGTGGCCTGATATTGGGCAGGTGTCATCTAGCCCTTTTTAATTCTATTTTGTTTTTAGATGTGTTAATTTTAGCTTTGTATGTTATTATATCCTGGTGGTGCATCTAACACGAATAAAGAAAGGTGGGGGACACAATAGCTTAATCTCATTCTCTAGGACTGCAACATACCAGCCAGATCTGCAATACTCAGCTGCCTGTTTTTATGTGTCCCTGAGTCTAAAGTCATTTTTAAATGTGAGTGATGCAAAAAATTTTGCATCTTTCATTTAATATGCTGCTTGGTAAACAGTGTTGCAGATTAGTATATTTGTAATTTAAATGAAGACAATACATCAATGCAATTTTTATAAAAGATGTAGTTTAAAGCATGATTGATGTATCTTTCATTGTTATGCCCTGTTTAAAAGGGAAAAATGGAAGGAATGTTTATGGAAAGAAATGGGTGGAAGGTGAAATAGAAATTATCTTTCCCGGGCAGGTATATGCTGTTTTTCTAAACCCATGGTCAGACACAGTGTCTAAATCTCTGCTGTCTTCTAGTACACTAATAAATTCTGCCTAATTCATTTTTCATTCCCTCTTGGGGTCTGCCTGCAGATTTGCCTTAACAAAGGAAGCATCATGTTACTTCTTTTAAATAATTGATAGCTCTGAGTCCAAGTCAGCTCCCAGGAAATTCCTGAAAATAGGTACTTATTGAGTAAATACTCTGCCTTTTCACCACTGCCAACTATCCATTCCTCTATTTATCCTGTTCTATTGCAGATGATCTCATCAATGTTTTGTAGACTCATGGCACTTAACAGCTCTGATTTCATTTAAGTGTATTTTTATATTTAAGAAAAGGGGGAGCTATTAATTACAATCTGCCTAATACAACTAGGGACTGTGGTGGCTCAAGTGGTTAAGACACTGAACTTGACAACTGAAAGGTCATAGTTCAATACCCGAGTACTGCATGACAGAATGAGCTCCCGACTTTGTCCCAGCTCCTGCCAACCTAGCAGTTCAAAATCAAGAAATTGCAAGTAGATAAATAGGTACCACTTTGGTGGAAAGGTAAACAGCATTCTACGCACTCCGGTGTCAAGGCAGCTCTGCTGCATGTGTAGACACAGGCAGTGCTGGCTCTTTGGCTATAAAAAAAGATGAGCACTGAACCCTAGAGTCAGATACAACTGGCTTTCAAGCAAGGGCAACATTTACCATTACCTGATACAACTAAGAGCTCTTTAAAAATCATCATCCACATGCTATATCACATTGCCAACCAGAGGTGGATATTTTGACTTCAGACATACAAGTTTGACCTCATACCCTTATGTTAGAGATGCAAAAGATAGTCTTTTGGGAGTAGGTTTTTAAATGCCAAATCAAGTATGTCTCTAACATATGATCCATTTTCTTGGTTCTTTTCCCAAATGGACAAAAATTGCTGAAACGGAATCATTTTGTTGATACTATTCTGAAGAACTGTGTTCTATACTGCAAATAACCTTTTTTCTCTAGCCTTTGAAATAGCTGAGGGTTGTTTAGTTGCCTTTCAGCCCACGTTCAGTAGGAAAGAAACTGGAGTTCTGCCTGGTCTTTAGAAGGATTATTTGGGATTGTATAGGGAAGTAAAAATTAGTTTGTTAAGATCTCGTGGCTGCATGAGAGATCAAAACTTTCAGCTTCCTCTTTTCTAAAATATAAACATATATGTACATTAATGCATACTATTATACTACCACTCAGTGTTTGAATAGTAGGACTTAAATACCTGTAGATGTGATAAACTCGCCAAATGTTTGTGCTCCTTTTCATATTATGCAAACCAGTGTTTAGTTGCCACAGCAAATAAAGTTGACTTCTAAAAATGTGGTGCATGTTGCAAAAATCTTTGTCTTCAATGAATAAGTTTGCAGTCCTTCTCTTGGAGTGGACAGACACTTTTCATTTTCACTGTCTTTGAATGTTTCATTTCTATTCTCAGATATTATGGGAGAATACAATGGTCAGTTTGCAGTTGTTTTGCCTTTGCTATTTTTATGAGCAATTTAATATATCAACTGGAAATTCATAACCATGTAGTACTGTAAAGTGGTGTAATATTATAGTGTTGCAAATTGTATATTTAAGAGTACTCTCACTTGCAATGTCTGAAAACTTGATTTTTAATCTCTAGATGTAACTGCTGACAAAATTTGAACAGATTATGCATACTCCAAGCCCATAGTCTGCACAGCCATTCCAGACATATCCGTAACACCTTTATTATTATTATTATTATTATTATTATTATTATTATTATTATTATTATTATTATTATTATTATTATTATTATTATTATTATTATGCCATCAAGTCATTTCCTATTTGTTGCAAACCTACCGTGCTATTCTAGATATAAAATACTCACATTGTGTACCGATGCCTCTTTTCTGCTCGCCCTCTGGAACTGTGCAACTTTCCAAAGGGCACGCTGGTGTATAACTCTGTTAACTGTACCACAAAATACAATAGATACAATATCTATTCACCGCCGCTAGGTGAGAGCATTGCCGAGGCACAGAGGCTTGAATGGTCTATCTAGGCAGTGTGGTCCACCACTTGTCAATGATGTTAGGCTGAGACTAAGACTCACCTAAGCATCCTCCGTGGGACCTCTTGGCCAAGGTGAAAACGGAGGGCACACGTCATGGTCCACCTAACCAGTGGGTGATGCGATATCCAAATGGCTAAAAAAACATGCAGATAGACTTGATTCCCCAGGTCCATTTGCATGTGCGGAATGTCACCACTGAAATGTCTACCATTGTACGGGCTCCTTTCTGAATAACAACTCCAAGGTATCCAAGGTAACTGTATATATTCCATATAGTCTCAGCTTCCTGATCTCCTGGGAGGTACACTGCAGATTTGAATTCTGAATTCCAGACTTTGCAGTCATGTGGTCCAACCCACTAATCTGCTGTGGTATTTGCTGTGTTCAGATCAGACAAAAAGGCTTTCTAGTGACACTAGTGGTAGGGTTGGTTATTTCTAAAAAAAATCTGCTCCCTGGACACTTTCCAGGTATAAAATATGCCACAACTGGTAAGCAGCCATGATACTTTATTTATTTATTCTTCAAATTTCTATTGCCACCCAACTTGGCAACAACTCTGGGCGGCTAACAATTAAAAGCAACATCCAACTCATTAAAAATCCCATTAAAAATTCTAAATAATTTACCTACTCACCCATCCATTAAAAGAGAGAGTGAGAGAAATCTTTATATGCCCAGACCAAACCTTTATACTTGGTATGGAAGGGAAAGAACTCCTATTAGATATGTACAGGTGAAAACTCAGAAAATTAGAATACAGGTATCGTGCAAATGTTCATTCATTTCACTTAAAAGGTGAAACAAATATATGAAATAGACTTACTACATGCAGAGCTAGAGATGTCATGCCTTAATTCATTCTAATTGTGATTATCATGGCATACAGCATACATGAGATTATGTGGTGATTATGGGGTACATGAGATTGGGGAGTTGGGGTTTTCATAAACTGTAAGCCATAAGCATCAATATTATAACAAAGTAAGGCTTCAACTATCTTGCTTTGCATGTAATGAGTCTATCTCATATATTTCTTTCACCTTTTAAGTTGCATTACTGAACTGAATGAACATTTGCACAATATTCTAATTTTCTGAGTTTCACCTGTATGTGTAACTGGCTATACCTTGCACGCTGCAATGGTCAAACAAATAAACACTAAGTAGTAATATCTAATAGGCTTTTTTGCTCTTGCTTCTCTCCTGCAGTAGATATTGTATCTAATGTATTTGGTGGTTTAAAAAATTAGTCTTTAACTTCCATTTTATCTTTGATGTTAAGAAACCAAACAAATCTACCAACAATTATATGGTTAAGGTATAAAAACTAAAGGAAAACTGGTTGATCTACTAACAAATCCTTAATCATTTTAGTAAGTCCCATTATATATTTATTTAATTATCTGAAAAATATTGGACTATATTAGCATCTTTCACAGACAGGCAAACACAGGTATTATACAATATTTGAAAAGTGTCATTGTGTGGTGCTTGTAAAAGTTTCTGCATTTATTAATTTGATTCATATCCAGAAACTAAGGTAAAGTAGCCTGACAACAATATTTTAAAAAATAAATAATCAATCTTTATAATTAAATTAGTTTTTAATATTAAAACAAAGTCATGAAACACTTACAAAAACCACCAGAAATTGCAGACAGTTCTCTCTGACTCATTTCCCTCTATATAATATAATCAGGTTATGGATCTGCATGGGTTCATTGTTCTGTTTTACTGGAATTCAAACTCATTTGTTAATACAGCAAATTTTCTTAAGGCCCTAGTACTTTTTTCCTGTGCTTCTGAGGTTTACGAAGAAACATCTACTCCTTAGTTATTACAATAATTTTCCAAATGAACACTTGAACATGTAGTTCCTAATATACATAAAAGCAGAGTTTGCTTTGATGCCGACAATTCAACATTTATTTTAGGACTGGCTGGCTGCTTTCCAGCAATGTTCTTTTCTCTGCCTCATGTACATGTTCTTAAAGTAGCTAGTTAAAATAGCTTGTCTGAATCAGGAAGTGGCAAGAAAGAGTTGCTTTCAGGTGAGAATTTACCACCTCCAATGAAATTCAAATCAAACGTGATTTTCAGCTCATTTGAGCCAGAATATAATATTGTTGAGCTTCACTGACTCTTAAATGCAAACTCATAGGTGAAAACTGATATCATCTGTCAGTAAGGGTGGGAAAGATTGCCCTCGCAACGTAATATTCTGGAGAATTAGGACTTTACCTGATAGAGTTCAAATTATTCTAACTGACTTAATCATAGGCAAAGTGATCAATAATTTCTTGAAGTTCTTTAAAAAAAGTGTTTCTTCTACTGTTCATTAATTTTAACAATAAAAGAAATTTTGTTGGGATTGTGTGTGTGTGTGTGTGTGTGTGTGTGTGTGTGTGTGTAAATGGAATTTATTGCAGCCAATTGACAAGAAGTCTGTCAGGTGCAAGGCCTGCAATTAGTACATGTCAATTAGCTGCTTTTTTAAAATTGTGTCAGAAGCACACAAAGGTGCTTTCTGGGTTGAAAGGAGCTGCTGAAACTTGCATGATTCATGCTATCTTTGTGCAAAATTTTGGTCTTTACATACACTTTCTGACTTTAATTCCATGGGGTTTTTATCCCCTCTCCTTGGGGGTAGTGGTTTAGCTGAATTTGAAGTGTCGTTTTTCCAGGTTCAGAGTTGGTCCCTGAGGGAGGATAAAAGATGATGGAATTTCCTCACTGTGCCATTCCTTAGGGAATGTGGAATGTCTGTGAAGCAAAGCCAAGGTTAGCAACAAGCCTTTGCAAGAGAGATAGCATATTTTTTCCCTTGAGAATGGGCCCCAGTTGTTATCAGGCATGGGGCATATAGGCTGTAACAAGCTGGGCTTCTACTCTCCCACCACAATCCTAAGGGAGAGGGTGCATTCTTGGAGTAGGAGAAATAGACGGTGATTAAAACATCTTATAAGGTTTGGTCTGGCCAGACATCTCACTATGGTAATGGAGTATACCATACAGCCAGCGACTCAACACCGAGTGGCTTTACTCTTGAAAGTGACATACAGATATGACACTTCTTTATTTGCTGTAACAGAAGATGCAATAGTAGGGCAATGTGTTCCTTTGGGTTTAGTAGCTTTCATTTTATTTACTTACTCCATCAGACATACAGTACACAGTTTAATGAAAGAGATCTTAACATTTACCATCTCTGATGATATAAAAAGTAAGACACAAATGTATCTCTCATGCACAAAACCTGCAAGAAGATATTAGTTTACATATTTGATATAGAGCCTAAATTAAGTTGCAGAGGAACAAACATGAATCTTACAAGCCTCATTATCAAGACTCTTTATACTTCAAATATAGGAAACACATTTCAGAAATAAAGACCCAATAGGATTTTAATAGTACAATAAATTCTAACTATAGTTCCTACTAAGCACAATTCACAATGTGTTTCATTCGAAGAACCTTAGCTCAGCTAAGAACCAGATTTAGAAATGAAGAACAGCATGCAAAAAAAAGGCATTGAGCCCATTCAAAATACATTTTTAAAATAATATTTCTTTAAAAGATTTGACTACATAGTCACAGAAAGACACAACATTTATCCTATACTATTTCTGGAACAACACACTACATTTCCCCTCTTTCTGTATACACCCTATAGCAGGAGTACTCAACCTTTTTAAGTCTAGCTGTGGCCAAATAGAGGGGGACTAGTACCTCATCGATTTTGGAGACTATACTCCTGTTAATGCAACCTAAAATCGCATTTCACTATTCTGCAGCCACATCATACTGTTGATTCATATTCAGTCACGCTCCATCAGACAACTTCGGGAGCCAGACAACCATTTTGCCATGGTGTGCTGGAGGCGGTGGGGGGCCCACATAAAATGGTTGAGAATCCCTGCCCTATAACCATAAAAGACCAGAACATTTTCAGTCTTTCTTCCTCTCGAAAGCATTTTGCTTACTTTATGATCTCTTAGTATCATGCAGTACCCTTTCAAGAGTTGCAATACATCAACTTTTTCCACAATGCTGAAGTAATCACCCATTAATTCATAAACCTAAATTATTTATTTATTTACTACTCTATACCCATACCCACTCAGGGCAGTAAATATACATGGTTTAAAAACAGCATAAGCAAACATATTCATAAATTGCAATTAACAACATAGACTAATGAACACCACAAACAACAAACAT
Source organism: Bradypodion ventrale (assembly GCA_035047345.1). Taxonomy (NCBI): domain Eukaryota; kingdom Metazoa; phylum Chordata; class Lepidosauria; order Squamata; family Chamaeleonidae; genus Bradypodion; species Bradypodion ventrale. Next base: position 43,203,948 of record JAWDJE010000001.1, read on the forward strand.
GGGTGTGTTGAACAGAACAAGCACTAATAACAAAAACAAGTAACCATGTGAGTCAAACTAGGAGAGAGGTAGAATGTTGTTGATGTAATTGATACCATTGGTTCTCTAACAATTAAGAAATTTTCCTGAAATTCAATCTATATCTAGTTTCCGGTAGGTTCAGCTCATTATTACATGTCCTGCAGTTTGGGATAATCAATAACAGATCCTGCCCCTTCTCTTTATGACTATCTTTCAATTATTTGAAAAGTACTATCAGTCTCCTTTTCTCGATGCTAATGTGCCCAGTTCTTTCAGTCTTTCCTCATAGGGTTTAGTTCCCAGTCTCCTGATCATCTTTGTTGCCCTTCTCTGATCTTGTTCCAGTTATCAGCATCCTACTTAAATTGAGGTGTCCAGAATTGAACACACTACACCTAGAGTCTAGCTGTGGCCAAATAGAGGGGGACTAGTACCTCATCGATTTTGGAGACTATACTCCTGTTAATGCAACCTAAAATAGCATTTCACTATTCTGCAGGCACATCACACTGTTGATTCATATTCAGTTTGAGATCTACAATTCCAAGAACCTTCCTGCTTGTAGTATTACCGAGTCAAATATCCCATCTTGTAACTGCACATTTGCCCCCTCCCCCATGTAGAACTTTGCACTTATCCCTGTAAAATTTCATTCAGCCCATTGTTGAAACCAATCAAGATCTGTACAAATATTGGACATGTAAATCTCCTTCCCATGATTAGGCAAAAAGCACCTAATCTATTTGCATTTTAAGGAAGTATTTACTGACAACTGATTTTTTGACAAAATGGTGAGCTCTAAGAAGGGAAAATCGGCAGATAATTGCCTGTTCCAGGTGACTAGGCCCCTCCTTGGTGGGGGGGGATCTGGCCCCAGGTGGTAGGGGTCCGCCGATCAGTTTGCTGATTATCTGGAGGATAAAATCACTCAGATTCGCTCAGGGTTTAACTCTGGGTTTAACATCATGTCACAGGAGTTGGTCAGGAGCCAGTCTTGCCAGGTTATCTGGGATCAGTTTGGTCCAATTGACCCTGATGACGTGGACAGGATCCTTGGGAGTGTACACACCACCGCCTGCGAGTTAGACCCATGTCCGGCTTGGCTCGTGAAAGCAGGCAGGACCGTGACGGGCAATTGGATTCAAGTGGTGGTCAATGCTTCGCTGAGGGAGGGGGTGTTCCCACCACAACTTAAACATGCTCTGGTGCACCCCCTCCTAAAAAAAAATCACTTGATGCGAATATACCATCTAATTTCCACCCTGTCTCGAACCTCCCCATTGGTCGTGCTGTTTGATGATCTCTGGTGAGAGCGAGATGAAGAGTACTCGTTCTTCTTGACCTCTCAGCGGCTTTCAATACTGTCGACCACAGTATCCTTCTGGACCGGCTACAGGGGTTGGGAATCCGGGGCACTGTGTTGTCCTGGTTCTCCTCTTTCCTGAGTGGCTGGACCCAGTCAGTGTGGGTGGGGTATGTGGTGTTGAGTCCGAGGCAGCTCACGTGTGGGGTTCCTCAGGGCTCAGTCCTCTCACCCCTACTCTTTAACATCTACATGAAATCACTGGGTGAGATCATCCGATCCCACAGGGTGAGATATCATCAGTATGCTGATGATACTTGTATATCTCTGCCCGTTGTGATCCCAGTGATGCAGTCAAGGTCCTGACCAGTTGCCTAGAGGTGGTTAGGGTATGGATGGGGGACAACGGACTACAGCTGAATCCCAGTAAGACTGAGTGGCTGTGGGTGAGGGGACCCGGTCATCATAAAGAGTTATCCCCGCTGGTTTTGGATGGGGCACTGTTGCCCCAATCTGACCTGATGTGCAACCTGGGGGTCCTCCTGGACTTGCGGCTTCTGCTCCAGGAGCAAGTTACAGCTGTGGCCAGGAGGGCCTTTGGGCAAGTGCGTGTTATTAATCATTTGCGCCCACTCCTGGACTGAGAGGTCCTGCTCATGGTCACCCATGCCCTGGTCACCTCCCGTTTGGACTATTGTAATGCACTCTACATAGGGCTGCCCTTGATGACCATCCGGAGACTGCAGTTGGTCCAGAATGTGGCAGACCACGCAGTGGTGGGGTATAGTCGTTTCGTCTGCACCTCGCCACTGCTGTGGGAGCTGCACTGGCTGCATATATGTCTCTGAGTGCAATTCAAGGTGCTGATTGTCACCTTTAAATCCCTTAATTGTAGCTGACCAGGATAGCTCAGGGACTGTATCATCCCTAGGACATCGACCCGTCCCAAAAGAGCAAACCAAGGGGGCACCCTTCATGTGCCATCTGTTGGGGAGGCTCGCCAAGGAAAAGGGCTTTCTCAGTCATAATCCCCACACTATGGAACTTCCTCCCAGTAGAACTACACCTCCAGGCCCAGTTGCTACCATTTAGGAAAGAATTGAAGACGTGGTTGGCAAAATGGGTCTGGGGGCCGGGATTGTCAACAAGCTCCCCCTTTTGGCTCGTCTGTAATTAATTTTTAGGGTTTTTGTAGATTTTATATTTGTTTTTAGATAATAGATGGCATGGCGGTGGGGGTTTTTTAATATTGTTGTTTTTAAGGGTTTTTAAAAATTGTTTACCTGTATATTGGTCTTAACTTGTGTACTCCGCCCAGAGTCCTTTGGATAGAGCGGTATATAAATCTATTAAATTAATTAGAATATTACATTTCATATATCAGCTTCATGAGCCCAAAACTGCTCAGGTTTCTACATGCTTTTTGGTTTATATTATTAAAAAAAACCATGCCTAATGACTTCTGTTTAGGCTATATGCAAAGTATCTGGAATTCTCAGCATGTAGTAAACATAGAAGTAAGCACTAACATACTAACTATGTGACAGGAAAGGCTTATCTGATCTAAATGAAGTTATTTGTTTGGTTTGTCTCTAGAAAGCCATTAACAAATTATGTTTTTCTCCTTGCCTTGCTGAACTTCCATGAGTGTCTACACTCTTTTTACTAGAATACAGTACGTGAATTCTTCTTATTACCTCTACTAATGAACTCATGTATTCTATGAAGACTTTTGAGAGCATGTAGTAAGTAAAAAAAATTCTTTTTTCCTTAAGCTTTTTGTCTGAGTGTTTTATTAGTAGGGCTAAAAGGAGAACTCTGAGACTTGCCTTAATATTTGCCTAACCCTTGTTCTGTTTTTGAACAGCTGCTATAATAATAATTTCATGTCAGAAATTATTCTGGGTTGAAAGGATTTTTGCTGGATAAACTCTGCTCAGGGGATGCCCGAGTGAGGCTCCAAGATCTTTTCCCACCGAAGTGGTCCTTATTTATCTACATTAAAACCCCGTATAACAAATTTAATTCGTTCCGCGGGGCTAGCTGTTGTATGATTTTATTGCTATACGATGCATGAATCGCATAACGAATTTCTCTAGGGATGCATCGTATAACGGATATCTCTACAGGAAAAATCGTACAAAGAAAAAAAATCATTGTACGATTTTCCCCATAGAGAAATTTGCTGTACGATGCATCCCATAGGAAAGCATTGCATCATACAACAACAAAAATCATTGTATGGTGCAGCGTTTTTTCCCCCTTCAAATTCCATTCACTGTCCGGTTTATTTGTTGTATAATGCAATCATTATATGAGGTTCCACTTTATACTTGCAATTTCTTGCTTTCGAACTGCTACGTTGGCAGGAGCTGGGACAGAGACAGGCACTCATTCCATCATGCAGTACCTGGGTCTTGAACTGCCGACTTGCCAGCCTTCTAGCTAACAAGGCGAGCTTCTTAACCCTGAGCCAGCCGCAGTCCCAACAGCTGCTATAAAACACAATTAACACTGCATCTTGTTTGACCACAGGATGCATAGCTCTCATCTACTGCTTGGCTGATGGCCTGAGTCTGACCTGCTGTACCAGTACATAAACATTTAGGAAAGAGCATATCATGTAAGAACAACAAAAAGAAGATAACTGTGCCAGCATCAAAGGGCAATTCCAACAATACTGCAACAAATTTTTGTCAGAGTACCAGTAGAATTATAAAAAGAGTTTAAACAACGAAATTGATCATCTCATCATAAACAAGCAAGTTCAGGCTTAATTCCTTGTAGGAACTCAGCATTAGAGCTCTGAACACCTTAAATACTATTTAATAACTAATCTTGCCTTAAATATGCGGCAAGGAGTGAAACAGTAAATTTTTAAAATAATGTAAATAACAACAATCTACCATCACCTTCCAGTAATGACTTTTGTTTATATTACAGTTGTTCCTAGATTTTGCTTTATATTTAAAGTTTCTAATTCATCCAGCTATTACTAAAATATATACTTGCAATTAAATCATGGAATATTGTCTGAAATTTTCCAGACATGAAACAAAAAATCTAATATCTTTTATCAGTTAAAAGACAACAACAGAATCCTGCTACTTTATAACATTTATAGATGCCCTCCTTTTTAAATTGAAATTTCATCTAAGGTGACCACCGCTTTCCTTCTGCTTCTCTAACCTCTCCTTGCTCAAAGACCTATAACTTGTGAATTATTTAACAATCATATTTGCAGCTGGAAATTGATTTCAGACAGAATCCATATTGATTGAGATGTGCATGAACAATGAGTCAGAAGTTAAGATGTTGAATTATATCTATTGTTGAGTATTAGTGCATTTTTATTTTGGTGTCTTCTATCAATGTACAGTACTTAGGCACCACTTCTACTCACATGTTTATCTAACAGAATTTCAGAATAGAATAATTTTTATATAAAAATTCTGTCTGCACTTTATTCCAATTGCCTGTATACTCTTTTAGAATACAAAGAATTTTAGTGTATAAACTGGTGTGTTGTCAAGGTAGTGTTTTTGCTTTCCTGGTGCTAGAAATTATAACGTTATAAATAACGCAGGACTGCAAAAGAAATAAAAAATAAATCAGCTGCATAGGATATTTTTGGTAAATTTTATGTTTTCTAGTGTGCTGAATCAAAAAATGACCTCGCTTGTCCCCCATCACATACAGTTCCCCCCCTAGCAAAATATGAGGATTTTGCATTAAAAAGCATAAGAGTGATGAGAAAATCACCATTTTATTACAATGAACTTAACATATTATTTCTTATAATTAAACAAACAATTTCTTCATAATATACTTAACATTCCGTGTTCACTCTTTTTGTCTGTGAAACCTTTTCTTCTCTTTTATGCTCCTGCGAACACACTTTTGCTTTCCATTTTCTGTTTCCTGTTTAAGCATCCAATAGCAGTCAGCTAGCATATTGGCATTCCATCTTCCTTGGTAGTGTCTCTCAATATCACGGACATCCTGGTGAAATCTTTCACCCTGCTCTTCACTATAGGCTCCCAGGTTTTCAGGAAAATATTCGACATGGGAGTGTAAGAAATGAACTTTTAAACTCATCTTGCATCCTTGAGCTTTATATGCATTCAACATGTATTGTACAATGGTTTTGTAGTGAAGGTCTTTAGTATTCTCTCAAAACTTGTGAGCCCCAAGCTTCCTTTTCTTTTTCTCCCATTGTTTCTAAAACGAGGGGATAACAGTTTTTGTATGTCAGGGTCAGTAAAAACTCCCTCTTTCACACTTGGCTTCAGACAGTTTTGGGAACTTGGAACACAGATATCAGAAACATTCCCCATCTTTTGGCAGTGATTTAACAAACTGCTTCATAAGCCCTAATATGAAGAGGTGGCAATAAAACCTTTTCTGTTGGAACAAAGGTTGTATTAATAATGTTTTTTCATGCTGAGGATTAAGGTGTCTCGAAGCGGCCAGTCAGTTTTTGTCCAATGGAGGTCTCTGGCTTGACTATCCCACAGACATAGGTAGCATGGATATTTTGTATAACCTGCCTGCTGTCCTAACAACATGGTTAGTATTTTAAAGTCTCCACAAACCATCCAGCGATGTTCTTGATATTTGATTTTGTCAAGAATCACAGTTAAATCATTATAATTTTCATCCAAATGCACCGAGTGTCCTATGATGCAAATGTATTTCCATTATGCAGCAAGACTGCTTTGAGGATTGTTTTAAACGAATCAATCAATAGGTGCCACTCAGATGAATCATATTCTATTTCAAAGCACTTCATTAGCCCTTGAATATTACTACAATAAATGAGATTTCCATCGTTGGAGAGAAACTGAGTGAATTCACTAGTGGTATCTTTCACTACTGCTGATGTTTATTAGCAAGTCCTTCAAGAACTTCCTCACTCCATCATCCACTTCTCCATATTTGACCATGTGTGATCCTCCTGAGAGTCTAGACTTGTAACTTCTAGCCTCCAATGAATACTACTCTCATTTTTTTTTTGGATTAATTCGAACTTCTTACACAGTAAGAGGAGATACTGTATGGCAGAGGTTCTCAAACTTTTTAAGATGTGGGCCAGACTGGTAGTTCCCCTCGCACTAAATGCTGTCATAAAATGCTGTTGTAAGCACATTTATGACAGCTGCGGGCACATTTACAGCCATTGTAAATGCATTTACGACAGTCGTGGGCACATTTAGGGCTGTCATAAACGCATCTGCTTCCAGTGGTGGCGGCGACATGGGTCACATGAAATGGTGCTGCGGGCCAGGTCTGGCCTGTGGACCATAGATTGAGAACCCATGCTCTTTGGTATGCTCACTCCTCCTGAAGTCTCATAAAAGCTGATCCATATCAAAGTCCCCATTCTGATTATCTTCCATCTTATGTCTGCTTCAGTCCCAAGTCATAGTTAACATTTACTGTATTGTGCTTCTCATTGACGGCTAATTGTCCTTTGTGAGATTTTCAGAAGAAACTGCCTTCCTGTATTATTTTTCACAATATAGCATATAACTACTTATACTTCTCAGTTGATATTTTTGGTAAAAGAACTAGTTTTATTTCTGCTCTACAAGTTTTATTTCTGCTCTACAAGTTTTCCAAGATGCCAAAATGATGAAAAGACATCCTTCAATTTTTTAGTCTATAGGCACTGAATTAGCATTTTCAGTTAGTTTCCTCGAGTGAAGTCCACCCTTTCCTAATTTACTAAGAAGTGAAGGAAAAGAACTTTACAGGATGCTTTTCCATTTTTCCCTCCCTCCTACAGATGTCTCTGCTCATGGCAAAGCTAACTTACTCAAGAATGATGTATTAAAAGATAAAGCAAAAAAGAAATCCAAATAGAGTTTAAACATTTATGATATATGTTTAAACTGTTGACTGCATCTGTTTTAGATAACAAATTTGTTTTGTGTCACTCTAAATCAGAAGACTTATATTTTTGTTTCTATTATTGATTTTGCAGCCATGCCAGTTAATGCTATTATCCTGTATGGTACATTCAAAAGTTACCCGTACAGACATTTTAAATAAAAAAAGACATCAATTGGGATCTCAGAAATGAAATAAGATGGCTATATGAACTAAATAAAACCCCAAACACCTTAGTATATCATATATTCCTTCTCCAAATGACCTATTGCTTTACTACCCTTCACTTTAACATATACAATGATTAGGACAAATCAAGGACAACATAACCCTATTTTTACCCGCAAACAGATTGTTTAGAATGTATAAAATAAATGAAACCAAGGACAAAATGTTTCACATAAATCGTCTCATCTTCCAATTGACACACTCATAAGCAGAAGCAATGTCATCTTTATTCAGACTATTGGCATCAACATTATTATGAAAAATGAGTAAATACTCCATAAGAAGCAAGGGGTGGCAGTTTCTCAGTCTCTGGAGGGCAAATGGACCTCAGGGGAATGAGCAAACCTTTCTCTACAACCAAATGGGATGAGTTTCAACTATTCTTTCAGGTTCTATCGCAGGAAAGTGCTCCTTTTCTCTGTAACATTGTGTGGATGTCGAAGAATACCTGTCTAGAGAAAGGAGCGATCAAAATTACAAGCTATCTCAGTACTAATCATGATGAGTCTACAATATTTTCACACTGCAATGGGGGGGGGGGCAATGTTGGTGGTTCTAGAGGGCATATTTGCATCCCTCTACACATACTCAGCCTGTCAATAGCAGAAATAACAAAAATACAAATAAACAAAACCCAAATTGTGTAGAGAGCTGCAGTAATTCCCCCTCTGGTATACATAAAGCAAAAATGTTGTGGTTTATTTTATTTTGTTGTTTGTTTTATTATGTTGCTGTTGTTCATTTGTCTGTACACTATCCAGAGTGGCAAATATCCCAGATGAGCAGTATAAAAATGTAATAAATTATTACTCTTCTTCTTCTGCTGTATCGGAATCCAAATATTGGCAATCAGCCATGATGACTCTCCTGAGACTATAATGCAGTGGCTTTTCATCTGCCTTCTACATCGCAGCATAACACCTGTACCACTGATCCAGTTCCGCAAGTCACTTTCTGGCCCTGAGCCCTTTTGGCATGCAAAGTCCTCATCAGCCCCAGGCCATTATAGATGAAGCTGCTGCCCTCCATCAAGATGGATTTAAGTGGGATTTAATCCACTTGGGGTCCATTACCTTTGGACTTCGGCACCCAGCCCTCAGGGTTGTCAGGTTAGTTAACTGCCATTTTACACTCAGCATTGAGTCACTGGCAGTTTGGTCAACTCTATTGCCATAGCAGGATAACCTTGCCAGATGCCAATTAATGTAATAAATAAATAAAATTGCCAGTATTAGAAGCAAAAAGCAATTTCATTATCATCATTATGCCCACTAAGTCACTACCTTGGTGTGGTGGTGGGCTCCATCCTCCAATGTGGAGGAAGGCTACACTGATTATGTAGCTAGTACCTAGTAATGCTATTCTCTGCACCTGCTCTGTCGTGATCTTATCAATGCCAATCACACTCATATGTTTTTTTCAACCCAAGCCAGTATTGGAGAAACACTGTTAAATCTATCAGTCTAACATGTGTTTTTTGCACCTGCTGTAGTATCTTCATAGGTAGCCCTATGTTGAGTGCATTATAGTAATCAAGCCTCAAGAATGATTGTCCAAAGGGATTGCCTGTCTAGGAATGGGCAAAGCTAGGCAATTTTCTTGTGATGGAAAAAGGCTATGGCAGATAATTGCCAAGCCACAGAGCAAGGGTTTTCAACATTTTTAAGCAGGGGGCCAGTTCACACTCCCTCAGGCAATTTAGGGGCCAGACTGGTGGTCCCCCCTCTGTCGCTGCTGCCAAAAGCAGCAGAGGCAACCACCCCAAGCCCACCACACCCCCAAAAACCCACACACTGCTCCCCTGCTTACCAGCCTGTGGGAGCTGCGTGGTGCGGGTGAAGGAAACCCCTCCCCCCGCAGCCACCGGGAACATGTCTGTGGCCACTGGAAATCCCCTGCAGTTTCCAGAAATGCATATGTGGCCACCAGACACCCCACCCCACCCCACCCCCACAACCACCAGGAATGGAACCGCAGCCAGCAGGAATGTACCCATGGTTGCTTATGGTGGCAGCAGTAGAAGCAGCAGCAGCTGGAGCAAGAGCGTGGGTTGGATGATTTGCGGCTGGGGGCTGGATCCAGCCCATGGGCTGTAGGTTGAGAATCCCTGCCAAAGAGAGAGCTGCGTCCAAGATTACATCCAGATCCTGAACCGGATATGTCTGGGGAAGAACCAACCCATCCAGAGAAGGATAGTAATAATCCAACCAAGTGACCCTCCAACCAACAAAGTCTCCATTTTTTCAGGATTCAGCCTAAATCTATTTGTCCTTGTCTAGTCCATTACTGCAGCCAGATAACAATCTAAGACTTTCAAACATCCACTACTGGTGATGAAAAGAAGATTTAGAGTTGCATGTCATTTGCATATTGATGACAGCAAACTCCAAATTTCTGTATGACCTCACCCCTCAGGTTCATATAGATCAGTGTTTCCCAACCTAAGTCAGTACATTGGCTGATCAGTGCTTAGGGGAATTGATTTAGGCTTCTGGGAATTGAAGCCCAAAAACCACAGGTTGGGAAACACTGATATGGATGTTAAACAACACGAGAGTGATAATTGAACCCTGCAGCACACCATATTTTGTACTGAAAAGGATCCGGACTATCAGTATCCTATCAGAACACCTGCAACTGATCCATAAGCTCTCACTTCACCAACTTGCTCGTAAATGTGATGTTAGAAGAATTCAGCCTATAGTTATTTAGGTCTTCCATGATCAAATTTAGTTTTTTTAAAAAAATAATGGGTCTCTTTCAGGCTAGGCAGCATTTGTCCTGAAGGGACAAATTGATAATCTCTATGTCCCAATCAATAGCCATCTCCTTAGCTTCTTTAAGGGGCCACAAAGGGCAAGGGCCAAGTGGGGAGATTGTAGCTTTGCGCAGTGCAAGCACCTTGTCCATGTCATCAGGTATCACAGGTTGAAATTGATCCAATACAACTGGACAAGACATCTATTCGTGGTTAATGGTATGATTCCACATTGAGAATATTCTAGATTTGCTCACAGACTGAAATTGACCCTTTCACAACATGAATGTTTATAATGCAAAACACAATCCAATCAGGAAGTTCCACTTAGTTCAACAGAGAAATGTAATCAAACTAAAAATCAGTTGGAAATTAGATGTGCAACATCTTTTTTCTGTCTTTCTAATTAGAACATTCTTCAATTTTAACAGTGACTATCACCTTATATAATTCACAAGAAAATACAATGGCACTTCTCCATACAGTAATTTATGAAAACTTAGGTCTACAATTTAGTAAAGCTGGGCATTTAAAACAACACTTCCCCTATTTATAATGTAACCCTATCTTGTACATTTAGAGGCAAAATTGCTGGCCCAAACAAGGGCAATAAAGCAGCCCACCCCCAACCCATGTCTGCTGCATGACAAAGAGCATGAGCAGGCTCTAAATGACTTCCCTGACAAGAAAAAAGTTTAAGAAAACAATGGCGATCCAGTATCAATGATATGTTCTTTTGCATAGTTATCTGCACAGGAAGAACAGAACCAATTGGATCATGGCTACTGAGTTCAGTGAGGTTTACAGTCAGATATGTAGAAATAGGATTGCAGCCTTAAGAAACTGTCAATCTATAGTTACATTATGTTCAAAGTATAGCGCTCATTTAAAAATTATAAGGATTTTCATTTCAGGCATGAGCACAAGGCATGTAAATGTATTATCTTCTCAGCTTCACTCAAAATATGTTGCTTGTTCCATGTGCCTATGAGAGAGATGGTATCTAAGGCCACAATCCTGAAACCAATATTCTTTAAAAGTCAAAACATTTAAGTGGCATTTAGGGGTGCAGAGGCAGCTCTGAAATCTAGAGAGGGTCATATGGAACTACTGGAAATTTTCTACCTCTGCTTCCAGTCCATATGTTCTGGGTATGTTTTACTTATTTTTTTAATGCTACAACCTCTGTACATTTGGCTTAATTACTTTTTAAAGGGCTTGTGACATTTTACAGCTCTTGATAAGCCACCTTAAAAGATTTAGAGCCCTGTGAATAGATTGACCATCTTTTTTGAAAAATATGGAAAATTCCCACATGATATTTGTGAAGTGATAATTCTAGTGATGGTAATCTAACCTGGGTAGAAACACAGTGAACCAGATTGTTACATGGTCCCATTACATCAATCACTCATGGATTTCATCCTTTATAATACCCATAGCTGATTAATAACCATTTTGAAAAACCTCAGTATGTGGGATTAGCAAAACATCAGAGAAAACAGTGTGCACTGAGGTATTAAAGATCATGTACATATATTCCTTCCCCAGTATTTTTTCACTGTGTGCATCTTTAAAGTATTATTTTCAGCTTCATCAAGATTTTAAGGTCCAGTTATATTTTGAAGATATATTGCATTCAGATAGGTCATTTGGTTACCTAATTTACTCTGCTTCACATGTTGTAATATTTGGGTTACTAATTTAACAGTAAAATAAAAGATAAAAAAAAATAAAGACCAAACAAGAGATGGATCACGTTCGTAAAAATAACCACAAGGTTGTGTTTGCAAGAGCTGAGCAGTGTTGTTGAGGATAGGACATTCTGGAAATCTCTGATTCATAGAGTTGCCATGAATTGGAGACTATGTGATAGCAGATAACAAAACAATGTAAAATTTAAAAAGAATTGGATGGAAAAGTACCTTGTTTCAATTATTCTTCGAATTTTCTTATTGTGTCAGATTTTGCTTTATTTGAAAGAGTTCAACAGAGTTTTATGAGTGTGCTCCCCAAGACTTCTATATTGTGGGGAAAGGGGAAAAAAAGGGCTATGGATGTCAAATAAATGTGGGTTTTTCCCCCTACAACAAATCCTGGCACTGTTCTCACCACGTCATGGCCCTGTGATGACTGCTTTCTTTGAAGCATGACCAATGATTAGTGGGGCTGTGTCTGTGTATCTCAACAGTAATGGGGGCTATCTTTCCATTTGCCTCATATTGAAATCTAAGCGCTTCATTGGTTCATGCATTTTCAGTCTGATGAATTCATTATTCTCCATCTTCTTTCCTCCATACTTCAGATCAGATCTTTCGCCAAATGGTCGACTGGTACTTTTAATATTTCAAATTGCATTTAGTATTTTTTATGACTGTATCTTTAATTTCTACAGAACTGTAAAAATGTGAGGCAAAATCATCTAATTCAAGCATGACTTAATATACATGTAATAGGTTACAAGGAGGTTGGATAACTTATAAACACACATACTCTCTCTCTCTCTTGTTTTTGTGCAGGATCTTTAGCATCAAAACAGATCAAGATGGTATCACGTACCAAAAACTACTGGAGTACACTGGACTTCACATTGTTAACTGAAAATTGCACATTGGCCTATCAAGAATCCCTGAAGGGGAAAAAACAGAAGAGAAAGGAAAACAAAAAGAAGCTGGAATAGTTTACCAATAAAACAAGAGAAACCAAAATAGAAACAGAAAAATAGTCACATAAAATACTAGCCTTACTGTCAGTAACCAAAAAAAAAAACAATAAAAAGCAACCAGAATGGGTCCAATGTACTCCTATACCTTATCAGAGCATTCTTTCCCCAAACTATGTTATAGATAATTGCAAAAATGTCACAGTAAGTGTTAACGGCTTTGTGACAATAGTCTGCCTGGAAAAAGAAGTAACCCTTAAGGTGAAATTTATTCCCAAGGTTGAAAACAGCCACCAAGTGCTTTATTATTGGAGTGTTGCTATTACAGTAAAAACAAATAGGAATATGGAAGAAACAAGTATACAAATGTAAAATGTCTACACTAGTCGCCTTCTTGGATGCACAACTCAAAGTAATGAGAGGGTTTATAATGTGTCAGAGAAGCTGAGAGAAATACCCTCAGGAGGCTAGACTCCCTGGAATCCTAGCAGGATCACCCAGGCAGAATGTTCACAGTGGAGGCACCAGACTAAGATGGATCCTCATCTTCAGGAGCAATGGTCACATCAGCAGAAGAGAATGAGCAGTTCCAATGGTAAAGGGGACAGAGAAACATCTGGAGGGCATTTACTGGGGAGCAGTATTAGCTGAAGGTGATGCTGGTAGAAGATATTTCACAGAGAAAAGCCATGGCATTCAAATTTTGTTAGTACTGCCCTAAACCCTATAATGAGACAGTCAGAATGAAACAAGGGATAGTGCTGGAAAATGAGACTCCCAGGTAAATAGTACTCAGTCAGTTACTGGGGGAGAACAAAGGACAAGTACAAATAGCATTGTTGCTAATTATGCAACTATATCTGTGGCTGATGTATACAGAGGAGAAAGAAAACTCCAATGCTGCACAGCATATACAACTGGAACATGGATTGTGAGAAGTATGAAACAAAGTAAAATGGAAACCATAAAGCAAGAAATGGAACATTTAAACACTGCTGTGCTTGGTAAGATAAAGGTCACCCTTACTCAAAAGCCAGTTGTATCTGACTCTAGGGTTCAGTGCTCATCTCTGTTTATAGCCAAGGAGCCAGCGCTGTCTGCGTCTGCAGATGTTTCCATGGACATGTGGTAGGCATGCCTTAACACCGGAGTGCACAGAATGCTATTTGCCTTCCCACTGAAGTGGTCAGTATTTATCTACTTGCAATTTCTTGCTTTCAAACTGCTAGATTGGCAGGAGCTGGAACAGAGACAGGTGCTCACCCCATCATGCAGTACACGGGAATCGAACTCCAATCTTCTAGTCAGTGAGTTCAGCATCTTAACTACTTGAGCCACCATAATCTGCTTGGTTATCAGAGAACTAAAGTGGATATTTTCAATTAGATAATTAAGAAAGGGGTCCACTTTGGAAAAGACAAATCCAGAAGAAAATAATACTGAGGCAAGATGTCGCAAGGCAATTAGGGGTATAGTGCAAAGTTTGACTGAACAATATCAATCAGACTCCAGGGAAAACTTAGCAACATAACTATTGTTGAACTCTGTGCTCCTACTACAGATGCTGAAAAAGTTAAAATTGCAAGGTTTATACAAGCTTCAAAGAATAAATTGATCATAGAACAAGGCATGCATATACAATCATAGGTGATTAGAATGCATAAGCAGGAAACAAAGCCGAAGTAAATGTTACTGGGAAATTTGGTCTGAGGATCAAAAATGAAGTCGAATGACTCATAGAGTTCTGCAAAAACCAACAGTATGTTTCTTGCAAATATATGCTTCAAGCAACCAAACAGATGACTGTACATTTTATTTTATTTTTCAATTTATATGCCGCCCCACTCACAAAGTGCGACTCTGGGTGGCTCACAAAAATAAAACCTCAAGACGAATTATAACAAGACAACAAACTATGAAACACATTGTCCTCTGTTAGCACCACAGCTCGATGTTAGCAAGGCACAGGGGTCAGAGCCTGCTGCTCAGTGTCCTTGACGGAGCCTGGGCTCAACATCCCTGATGTAGCCTGGGACTCAACATCTTCGGAGGAGCCCAGGGTTCAACGTCCACGACGGAGCCCGGGGCTCAACGTCTTCGGTGGAGCCCAGGGCTCAACGTCCACGATGGAGCCTGGGGCTCAACGTCTTTGGTGGAGCCTGGAGCTCAACGTCCTCGACGGAGCCCGGGGCTCAACATCCTCGACGGAGCCCGGGGCTCAACGTCCTCGACAGAATGCAGACTCAACAACCTCAGTGGGGTCTTCTGCCGCCTTGAGCCCCCAGTGGCCCTTTATCATCCTTCTCCGTACATATGGACATAAGTACAATGGTGCTATAGAGTTAAGAGAAGGTTTTACATTTTGTGTTATGGTGTTGTTTTTTGCTATGTTCATCACCCAGAGTTAAGTATAAAATGAAATACAAGATAATACAAGATCGATCAATAGCTCAATCACTGGCCAGTACCCAAAATTGTCATGGTTTCCTTAATTCCTCTCTTAGCATACGTTCTAAAAACTTCTGCATTGGAAACACCTATAGAATGTATGGTAAACACAGGTGCAGCACATTTTCTCACGGACCATCCATTTCTTCCTTCTTCATCAATGTCTAAGAAAGTTGTCACTTATGAGAGTGTGGAAAACCCTCCTATGCATCTTTTCTGTTCTTCTCTTACTAAAATCAGGTTAGGGCCACTTTCTTCTGAAATACTCATTTTTTTCTTAACCCTAATGATGAGAATCTCAATGTTTTGGGATGGGACCTATTCTGTAAAGACAAAGCAACAATTAACAGCACTGCTCTTGGTGTCTATTTGGGAACTCTCTGCTACCTCAAGGCCATGTGATTTAATGGCTGCTCTTACTGAACAGGCTAGTACAGGAGTTTTCAACCTTTTTAAAGCCGGGGGCCAGGTCACTCTCACTCAGACAGCTTCAGGGGCCAGATGGCCATTTTGCCCTTCCTCTGCCACATGGCAATTCCTGGTGTGGTGGAGGTGGTGGTGGGCCACATGAAATAGTGCCATGGTCTGCATCCGGCCCTTGGGCCACAGGTTGAGAATCTCTGGGTTAGTGCTTCCACAGAAGTGGGCCCTGACACTCTCTGGGCTACAGATGTCACCACTGTTGAGAAGCAGAAATATGCTGAGCCAGTTCAAATTGCAGTCAGGATAAATGTGGATGCTTCTTCTATAAGAAAGTATCCTCTTTCAAAAGAATATGGAGAAGGGTTTTAGCTCTCCAAGGTCTTTTTTTTATTGCAGGCAAATGTGCTTTATCTTGCAATATGTAAACAGGAACATGTTTTATCTTGAATTATGCAAGCATGTATGTTTAAAAAGGAAGAAAACATTAATAAGCCTATATCGCCATCTTTTGAGAGCTGTAATATTCCGCAAGATCCTGATGGAACAACTCAAGTTTGCAAGCATTGGAATTTGCACCAATTGAATCTCCAATTACTGCAGAAAATAAACAGTGCATAATTACATTACTGTTTACATGGCAGTATGCCAGCTTCTCTCACACCAAATTTAGGATTGATAATATTGGCTATGGAAACCTATATTGAAAGAGAACCTATGCAAATTGCTAACCGAGGACCAGCCTGGGGCTACAAAGAGTGTTTATGTTTCAATAATATCAATTAAAAGTATAAATAACAGTTAGAAAGAAAACCACACACACACATATGGGTAAGGAGAATGACAAACTGTGCCACCAAAGACATGTAGCAACTAGGCAGCTTGCTTCTCCAGAAGAAAACAACATCAACATTATGGATTCCTCAAACTAGTTTGGCTGGATAAGCATATAATCCAGTCCATATTATACCTTGTGAAAGCCTTGCTGAAACTGATCCATAGTATATTCAGAATTCCCTTCATCTACCATTCTTGTGGTTCAAAAAGGGTAAACTTGATCTGGCATGATCAATTTTTGAGAAACTCATGCTGTATTTCAATAACAGTGTTCTCCTCTTAATAATAATATAATGACTATTTCATTAAATTCTGTAGAACTATTGCTAGTATTGCTGTAAAGTTGACCTGTCAGTAATTGCCTAGATAGTCTCACCCTCTCTTACCTTTTGTTAAGATTGTGATAACGTGCTTTGAGATAATACCTCCAAGTTCCTTTAATGCCCTCAGTCAAGTTCATGACCTAAATGCATTCAAAGCAGCTAGAACGGTATCAAAGTTTTATTTATCACAAGCAGTAGCCCACCATTCTGTTAGCACTAGGGTGACCACAGTTTGACTTCTGAGAAAAGACAGCCAAAGTAGATATTCAACAGCTCTGCCTCCTCTCTATCTTTTTTATTTTTATACCAATAAAATCAAAATATTACATATTTATAAAAACGTACTTACTTTATTTTAATGAGAACACTGAATAATTTAAAATTATGAATATTCAGTAATACCCCGCATTACGACGAAGGTCCGTTCCAACTGCCTGTTATAACCTGAAAAAAATTGTAAGCCAAAACACCCATAAGGATGCATTGAATAATAAAAAATGGTCCTGAATTGATCATTGTAAACAAAAACAAAACCATTAAAAATATGCAAACATGGACGGCATTTCCATAGGATTTGCCAATGTAAACTGTAGGAAACTTAAACCTGGATGGTTGTTACCCAGGGTTTTACTGTATATGAAATATACTATAGATATAATAATAATTTCACGTCAGATATTACTCTGGGTTGAAAGGTAGAATAGAATAGATGAAGATTTAGATGAAGGAGTGAAAATTGGGGAAAGATATGCATAGGATACCATCTTACTGGCAGAAAGCAGTAATGACGTGAAACAATTTTTAGTCAAGGTGAAAGAAAAAAGTGCTAAAGCAGGACTGTACCTTCTTCCAACTTAGTGAGTCTATGATTCAATGAAGACAACAAAAATCCTGACTACAAAACTTAATAACTTTAATATTCAAAATGAAGAAACTGAAATAATGAAAGAATGTGTATACCTTGGTTCAATACCAATCCCAAAGGAGAATTGAACCACGAAATCATAATATAACTGAGACTTGAGGGAACAGTAATGAAGAAATAGAAAAAAATTCACATATAAAGATATGTCACTGACCAATATCGCCTACTCCAGGGGTCCTCAATGACTGAGCCATGGACTGGTACCAGGCCACGGGGCGTCCCGAACCAGGCAGCCTTCTGCCCTCATAGTGCTCCGCCCAGTTTGCCCAGCAAACAGAGTGAGAGCATGGGCACCAGACCCAGCAGATAAGCAGGTGGCCAGGCCCCTCTTCCATGTTGCTTAACTATGGCAGGGCTTCACCGCCCACCTGTGTGCAGTGTGATACCTCACTGCCAGAGTCAAACGGCGTGGCTGGCAGGCAACTGGGCCCCTCCTCCTTGTTTTTGAGCTACAATGGGCCTCCTCCCCCCATCTGTGCACTTTATCGTATTTTATTATGCACTTGCACCTCCAATCCCACCCACCCAATTTACCAGTCCATGGAAAAACTGTTTAGCATGGAACTGGTTCGTGGTGCACAAAAGGTTGGGGACCCCTGACTACCCACTTCTATTTCCATTCACTGTGCATGGATATAAAAGCTGGACAGTAAAGAAAGCTGGACAAGTATATACATGCCTTGTGTAACAATGCTATTCCTGCACATTTCCTGTATAGACTATTCACTTTAAAGAAGTTATATCTTTCAATCACTACTTTCCAGTGACAAGTTTCATTCCATTAGGTTTCTGTAAAGCCCATTATTGCATATTAGTTTTCCTATTTTAAGAACTGAAGCTCATCTGATTTGTTTCCCCCATTCTGTGCACTAGTATAGAGAAAAACTATGGATCATTTCTCTTATCTAATTTCTTATTGTCTTTTCCCATCCATTTGTGTGTTACTGTCTCACTGTCGCAGTTGATGGTATAAACATTATTAAATGTATGTTACGCCATGAAGCCACAAACCACTTCACTGCATTGCTCATCGGTTCCTCTTTAATTAATTTATCCACAGTTCACTTACATTTATCTTTTTATGCTTTCTTTTTAATGAGAAAAGGCAAAGATCTATGCAAGAGAATGAATTTTTATATCCTGGGACTGTTGGATTGATTTTTGTGTGTGCAAATTCTTTCCATAGAAGTTTTAAAAAAATGCGACACTCAAACTCTCTCTAACATACTGATTTTCAATTCACTTTTTCTTTTTACTGGCCCCAGAATACTGAATTCTAAGAATAATTCTAATCTAGGTTTATTAAGAGGGCCAAAATAGTTGTTCTGAGGATTTGAGATGGGTTGAATGAGGGATTCTCAACCAGTGGCTCATGAGCTGGATGCAGCCTGTGGCACCATTTCATGCGCCCCCACACCAGGAAGTGCTATGTGGTGGAGGAAGGGCAAAATGGCCATCTGGCCCCGGAAGCTGTCTGAGGGAGCGTGACCCGGCCCCCCGGCTTAAAAAGGTTGGGAACTCCTAGGTTAAATTATGTACTTTGTAATGTAAGAAAAGAAACTAGCCATTGGTTCTGCTTAAGTCACAAACGTACAGCAACTGTTTTACTGAATGGTCCTTTGGTACTCATTTATATATATATTTTCTTGACCAAGTATAATACCTAGCCTCCCTCTCTTTTCACCAATTTCAATATGCTGCAGTAAATTTTGCAGCTGCAATTAGGTGCCCTTTAGTTGACTTGTAAGTACTTGTTCATTCTTTATGCATGGTTATGCAGATCAAGCCAGGACGGAGCTGTGGTGTGGTGCCAAGATTTTTCCTTGCCAAACTGAAAGCAGGAAATTTGATGAAGTCAGCTGCCCTAACAGGTAAAACAGTTTAGTATTTGTGTCTCTTTGGCCCCCACAAAGTAAGAAATCGTTATTAAACTGAGATTATGTCCTTTATTAGAAAGTTGTTGAAATTTAATTAAGTAGAGACCAAGCTTCTTTGAACTGAATGTGCCTTTCTTTAAATGAAGATTTAAAACTTTTTAAGAACAGTACACAATCAAATGCTAACAACTAACCACACAAACAAAGTCATAAATGCCTTGGGTCCCAAGTCCAAAAAAGTCTCAGATGTGGATAGGTCCTTCTCTAACTTCCAGCAAAAAGAGGTACTGGATTAGCGAGAATGACCATTTTGGGCTCTGCTTCTCAATTCTAGAACCTTTCTTAAAACATGGATGTAAAAGCTGGACAGTAAAAAAAGCTAGACAAGTATATGCATGCCTTGTGTAACAATGCTATTCCTTTCCTGTGTTTGTCAAATGGGGAAGGAATATAAATGGACTGCTACTTCACATTTATTTTTAAGAATGGAGCCTGGCTAACAGACCACCATACCATGAACATTTGGACTTTCATTGTTGATTTCCCTACCTTTGCATGCCTGAAGTGATCTTGAATCACGAAAGCTCTCAATGATTTTTTTATTTAGTGATCCAAAGGTATCGCCGCTGCCTTCTACATTTGTTTTGTATATGGATCACACGGCTGATTTGTTTGTTTCCAAAGACAGTTTTCCTTGTCTTTCCCTTCATTATTGCAGCCAGTGGAAAGACAGTTTTGTTCAAGTGGGTTAATATTTTATGCTGTTTTATGTTTATCTGCCATAATCATGCCAATGTTATTGATTTTTTAAAAATAGTTTTATTTGTTGATCAAAAGTTTATTTTCTTTCTGAGTCTTTCTAGCCACTTGGAACATTAATCTTGTAGTTAGAAATAACATACTTAATTTTTAAAAAATAGCCTAGTAGTGTAAAAAGAAAATTTTAGCCAGGATCTACTGAAAACCAAAACAGCAATGTTCTCTCAAGCAAACACTTCAACATCATCTCTGGAAGACTGAAAAATCCTTTGAAGTCCATTTACAGGCAGCAAGTTGGGCTGTGGGTGGGGTGGGGTGGAGAACAAAACCTTTATGCACGTTTAAAAAACTGTAAAAATACATTGACTAAGAAGTCGACAAACTATGGCACAAACTAGGCAGGTTTGCTTCTGCTTGGCAGTTGTAGAGCAAGTTGTGGGGTCAAGTGCAACTCCAAGACTGTTTTTTGCAAAACATGCAAAATCTCTGTTCCTGCAAGTCTCTGCTCATACACATCCACTTTTTATGGCAAAAAAAGATGAATTGCCACTTCTGAAAGCCATCATTTTTTAAAAGTTCACAGAGCTTCTTCTGCCCTATTTAAGACACTGAAAATACTCAGTGTGGATAGATTTCCATCTGCTTGCAGATTAGTTTTGTTTTCTTTTTTCCTTTTGCATTATTGTCAGTCTCTATTGCTGCCAAAGAATCTTAGACACAATTTTCCTGGACCAGTGGTGGTGAACCCATGGCATGTGTGCCAGAGGGGGCACTCAGAGCCCTCTCTGTGGGTATGTGTGTCATCAACCAGCCCAGAGTTTGCCCCACCCCTCTTCCCAGCAGCCCAATGGGAGTGCTTCCTCCATCCCCTGTATGGGATAAGGAGACAGTTTGGGAACTAAGTCTCTAAAAGGTTCACCATCACTGTCCTAGACCCATCAAAGTGGTTCCCCTGCTTTAGAGCAGATTTCAAATTGTTAGGGGATGGGAAGCAGAAGAAACTAGTGAATAACATGTTGATTTCAAATGGCACAGACCAAAATACAGGAACATAAGAAAAGTTTGAGTGAGGCACTGTATAATTTCATACAATAACTAACAATTGCATCATTCAGTTCATACGGAACCCAAATCAGCACTAATACATTCCCTTGTTCTTCCTCAAAATCCAATCTGGGAGAATGACTTGGGCAACCAGTAATTCACTTATTCAAAGCTATATCAGGATAAGACATCCTTGCTTATTTAAATTTTTAATTAGGTGTTTTCTGTGCAACTCTGCAGAAATATAAAATGCTATGAATTACTCCTGAATTGATTGTGCAAATATGTATTACCAACATACATCAAAATTTCCTTTTGAACAAACTTTCTTTTTTAAAACCAAAATCCTTCACTAAAAAATATTTAATGCATAAGCAAAATGCATACTCAGCTTTCATCTTTTTGTAGGTTACTATAAAGACATTATAGGGGACTATATTCCAGTTAAAAGGAAAGAATGGCACACTAAACATTAGTAGGTAATCTGACATTAGCCAAGACAAAAGGTGCATGTTTTGCAAAACATGTCACACGCTATGAAATGTATGTGTCTTCTAGCGGGGCCTTGAAATGGATTGCAATTGCTTGCCTATTCAGAGTGAAGGCAACAAGCACTACCCTCATTTTAATTTGCCTTTCTGGCATCATGTAATTTGCTGCTTGACAGTTTGATATCATTGCCTATGTAAGCCCTGCTTTGCCGTATATAACTCCAGAATAAGTCTGTTTGGCTGCCCGTTTTTAAAAAAATGGAACAATAGTATGTGCAAACAGGCAGTGAACAGCATATGCAAAGAAAAAGAAATGTGTGAAAAATTTTCTCCCAAAATTTTCCAACTTATTGTTATAATTTCGTGTCAGAGATCACTCTGGGTTGAAAGGATTTTTAGGGGACGCCGAAATGAGGCTCCATTCATGTCCCCAAGTGCAGCTCTCAGGTATCGAAATCCTACCTTCCAGTCTCCAGCTCAGCGCCTTAACCACTAAGCCACCAGGGCAGCTTCTTAAAAACTATTGTATAATCACAGCATTGCAATTGCAAATTCCTTCCATTAGTCTTAATGATGATACAATTTTTAAAAAACTCTCAGCAACTGCCTAGAGCTCAAAGGCAAGATACATGAACCAGAAGATCAGGAGGTTCTTTAGAAGGTCCAAGATGTCTTAGTATTGGCAAGGCGCTAATGGGCAAAACCCAAGACAGAAGCTAATTGCCTTTAAAGTGAGCAACGGGAGGGGTGGAGATAGTTATTATCTTGTCCCCACTAGTAAATGGTTTCCAAGAAAACAAATCAGACAGTATTGGGAACAGTATTCTTTCGGTTTTGTCAGGATGAGTATTTCTTCAAATTGCAAATGTACACATTTCCAGTTCTCTAATTTGTGAAAAATGGTACTCCTTATTTCTGCTAACCTCTTGGGAGAAAACTGTTGGATTAACAAATAAAAGGATAAACTATTACTGAATTTGTAGACATCTCTTAAGAGGTATGTGGTTCAAGTGGCTAAGATGCTGACTGGGAGGCGGAAGGTCAGAAGTTCGATTCCTGAGTACTGCAGGATGGAATGAGCTCCCGTCTTTGTCCCAGCTCCTGCCAACTTAGCAGTTCGAAAGCAAGAAATTGCAAGTAGATGAATAGGGACCACTTTGGTGGGAAGGTAACAGCATTCTGTGCGCTCCGGTGTCTAGTCTGCCACATGACCACAGAAACGTCTGCAGAAGCAGACAGCGCTGGCTCTTCGGCTTTGAAACAAGGATGAGCACTGCACCCTAGAGTCAGATACAACTGGCTTTCGAGCAAGGGAATCCTTTACCTTAAGAGGATAGCTTACCACAAACAAGACTGCAATCTTTAAAGTAAACAAAAAATGGAAGCAAAAAACTCCACATAAAGCATGTCTAAATATTACTTGCACATATACCCATTTTGGCATCTATTCCCATGGACCTAAATGTTTTGCAACTTTATACTGCACATTTCCATCATAATAGTATCTGAAGGCTCCATCTGCTATCTCTATCTCACTGCTAACTACCATGGAGATAAGAATGTGTCTGATATGGTCACTTACTCCAGTATGAAACAATGGCAAATCAAGAGCCACTGACTGCCCTCCTCAAACTCAACCCTCAAAGCCCACAGAATCTTTTTCAATTTACTG
This sequence comes from Bradypodion ventrale, assembly GCA_035047345.1. Classification (NCBI taxonomy): domain Eukaryota; kingdom Metazoa; phylum Chordata; class Lepidosauria; order Squamata; family Chamaeleonidae; genus Bradypodion; species Bradypodion ventrale. The sequence goes on from JAWDJE010000001.1 coordinate 43,227,608, forward strand.
CCAACAGGTGCTTAATTCTCAAAACACAATTCATAAATTAGCAATCCAATACAGTATCATCAGTTTTAAACCCATTTATCTTCTTCTGGGTGTTAACCCCTGGGAGTCATGAGTGAAGACTAGTCAATAATCACCATGAAAAAGCATAACAAATAAAATTATTTGCTAATTAAACAAGTACCAAATGACTATTGTGTACTGTTGCCATCTCAATATGAGATAATTTTTCCTCCTCCTGGGTTTTATGTATAGTTGTTTGTATTACTGTATAAGCTTCCTAAAAGTTCGTAATAATGCTTCTAATCATAGGCTTTTAAAGCCTCTAATAACGACTATAATTCTCTATGATTTGGTGCTCAGAATGTAACAAGTACAGAGGTGTCACAGTGATTAAATTCCCAGGACACTTATTTTAAAAATGGTTTTAACTGATGCATACACAACCTACTTATCATACAAAAAATACAACTTACTTATACAAAAAAACATACAAAAAAGCTTTACTTTCCACTGGAAATATTAAAAATAAAATTAGACAATTATAATTTGCACAACTGCATAGTCAGTATTAAGGTACTTTGAGAAACAAAAGGGAGTCTTTTAAGTATGTGACACTTGTACTGCTAAATCAAAAGCAGTATCTTAAACAGCAATTTATGGTTGAATCCGAGCATTTTGAAACTGGAGGGCCGTGCAAACAGCACAAGAATAAAGCCCTATAACCCTTAGCATGATTACAGTGCTATTCCATGCATATCTACTTAGATATAAAGGCTAAATAAAAATATGTTTATTTCTGAGTTGACTTGCATTGTTAATTAAAATCTTTTTTATTCAGTGACACTTATCAACACATGGAGAATTGAATAGAAAGCATTGGCTGAAATACTTTTGCTTAACATAGTAAGTCACAAGTAGGCCAATCAAATCAGATTTAATCTGGCAAACAAACTCATCTGTTACTTCTATTGATTCAAGTTGGCCTACTCTACTTTTGACTTACTACATTAAACAACAGGACTTCAGTCATTGATTATTTAGTGCTCCAACATAGAAATAGTTCTAGAAATACTCTTATCATTCCCCACACATTCTCTCTTATGTTTAATTTTTAAGTTCAAATACACTGAAGATTCTTACACAGCAAATCTATGAATAACCTACATTTACCAATAGATGTGCTTTACTTTTTCAATAAATCTGTGTTTATTAATGGGCTGAAAATTATCATTTTCTGTAAAACCATTACACATGTTCAACGACAAGGTGACCAACTAAAAGACAAAGGAAAACAAAGACTAATACAGCAAGATAGAGCTTTAATATCTCAATGGAAATGTTCTGTTGTAATGTCACTTGACAATCTTTCCACAGATATGCTGACATTAAGGATAGAGTTCTGATCTTCACATATGATCAAAACATGATGAAAGGTAAGTCAAGAAACTCATACCTTTCTCCTCACTAGGGAAATGAGCCTTTCCATATAAGAATTGTTTTTGCTTTGAAATGGAAATATTAGTATCTAAAACACTATGTAATAGAGTACAATTCATTCTACCATAAGAAAAACAGTAGCACTTTTGTTTATATATTTCAGTGATAAGAGTCCACTCCTGAAATCAATGCTGATTGTAATTCTTATCTAAGAAAAAAATTTCAAAAATATATTTTAAAATGACTTCTGCATATATCTTCTCATAATCCCAGTAGAGGAAGTTATAGAATGACACAATTTCACAGATAAAAATTTTTTTTTGAAATTGTATATACAGTATATTTCTGTATAGCTCTTATCTTTATATTCATTTGGTTCATGTATATGACCAACACACGCAAACACTTCTTTATCTAAAAACATATTCAAATAAATTTTGCATACACTTCCCTTTCTGATGCTCTATACATACACACACACACAAACACACACGCACACAGCACTGATCATCCAATGTACTGACTTAGGCTTCTGGATCAAAAAATTGATCAATGGAGCTCATAGGACACATTTTTCCACCATTTCTAAGAAGGTAAACAAGGATTGTTCATGGAAAAATTAGCATCAAAGAAAGATTGTCCACTGCTGTTGATCTGTCTGTAATGCAGAATTTTAGAGCAGCATTCTAAGTTTGCACTGAGAATGGACAAGAAACAAACTTTTGTAATACATGAACTACATGAGTTTAGCACATTCCTGGAATTTAACTTTGAATTCTATGGTACAATTTTGAAAATACCTTCACGAACAATTTAATGTTTAGAAGAAACATGTTTGGTAAACCATTGGGTCGTGTTTTTCTGCTGTGCCCAGATTAAGAGAGAGAACTTTATTTTTATAGGTTCTTTTAAAACCTGCTAGCTAATAGTTAATGTTGTGAATTTTGTCTGTCGCCGCTAAGCACTCATGCATCACTTAAACTATAGTCTTCCAAAAGTAAAGAATATTTGTATAAAAATCAGGGAAGAAAGGAACAGTAATGTCACTATGACGGTCTGCTACTAGACACATAACCAGACTGAAGATTTGAATGACACCCTTATAAATCATATAACCAAACATTGAAAGAAGAGAGACTTTGTTATAATGGATGACTTTAACAATCTTGATCTCCAGTTTGGCAACAAAATGTAGATAGTCAGTAATTCTTTATTTTCCTTGTCATCCTCTAACAATGGCCAGCAAACTTGACTCTCCAGGTATTTTTGGACTTCAATTACCAGAAGCTCAAGTCAGTATACCTGCTGATCACGGGTTCTGGAAATTGAAGTTCAAAAACTTCTGGAGAGCAAAGTTTGCTGCCCCCTGCTCTAGAACATGAAATAATCAACAAGGAGATCAACACTTCTATATTTAGTTCTCACCAAAAGAGAAGGATAGATAACAAGTGTTATTTTACACATATTATTTTACACATATATTCCAGAGATAATGAAAAACATCTTTCCTAATACACACCTTTCATTGAATGAGAATCCAATCATATGTTCGCTTGTTAAAGGGCACTGGCCTTCTCTGCATAACTATAATGTACATTGAAACACTACTGCTGTAAAGGTAGCAAAGATATTTCAGTAAATGCCATAGTGTTAGTTACATACAGTATATGCCTTTTTTCTCTTTATGCTACATTCAGTTTTGGATTTCCTTCAATGGAGTCATCTTTATTTTCTTGACCTGAAATGTCAGATTTATATTTGCTAGTTTTCTTGTTGTGTACCTGATGTATACAAAATAATTATTTCCTCTCTAATTTGTAATTACACAAGAATGTCACCATCCAAGTAAATCAAATTAAGTTCAGATTGTTATATTACATTTAGTTTCTTGGACTAAAAGCAAATAAAGCCTAATCATTTATGAAATGTTAAACTGTCTTTTTAAAAACAAATTTTTGTGATGTTTCAGATAAACCTATCTTTACAATATAGGTCACATTCACTAAATGAATAAATGCCAGTAATAGTCAGTTTGACTTTGGACCCTGCATTACAATTTGGAATCCCAATGGTATAAAATCATATGACCCATAGAGCCAATTTTATGCTGCCTGGCTAGTATAAAATTAAAGCATCTATTTAATTCCCTCTACATGGTCAATGCAGTTCCAAAGGAGACCCCCACTGGCTAGCCCAGACTTACTACCTCAAATTCAATGTGCCAGGCAATTCATGCTTTCAGCCATGATGAGATCCAAGTATCCTAAATGCATTTCTATTTGTCTTCTGTACAGAACACACAGTTCCAAAATGAAGCCTGTTAAATCCCTAAACCTGAGCAATAGTGAGATATTATACTCCATTACACAAGAGACTTGCATGTAATGATTAATCTATCACTTTCTTGCACCTTTGACAGAATATATTTGAAGTAACTGCCATCTGCCATTATTTTAGTCTATACTATGCCCATAAAATTGTGACTAGTATATTAAGAAAAATAATTGTTTGCTCTCAAGTCAATTCTGATTGATAGTGACCCTTTTCAGGGTTTTCTATATAGAGAGTATTCAAATTTAGATTAACATTCCCTTTTTTTTGGGGGGGGGGGGCAACCTGGAACTGTGCAGCTTGCCCAAGGCTACAAAGGTAACTCTTCTAGGATGCACAATGGGGAACTGAACTCCCAACCGCTGTCTCTACCTAATTTACTGAGCTATCCAGCCAGTGGACAGAAGGGAAACATCTTTTGGAAGCTGTACCCCACAGATTCAGTGTTTCTTCCATTCCCTTCTATCCCACCACTTTAATTTATCCAAGAAACTTGTTGGAACTAAGTTCAAGGCAGCAAAAGCATAGTGTTCCACCAGTGAGGCACGTCCCTTTCTTCATTAGATATAATCCTTTATAAAAGAAAATCTGTGCCACTTGGAAAAGCGAAAAAATCACTGCTCCTCCCTTGCAGTGAAAAGGGGGAAGAATTTAATTATAATGTATTCGTGTTCCTTCCAGAACTAGGAAAAATGTTTTTGTCAGTGTTCCATGAATGACAGCAAGACTAAAAATACTGCAACCCTCCAAATAGAGGAAACATAAGTCTCAGATTCATTTTTGGAAAACAGATTTTGGTCACATTGGGGAAAGTAGATATACTGTAACTCCAAAGAGTGCAAGATAATTCTATATCCTGCTACAACCTATTCTTCTTTGCTTCAAAACCTGAAATCTTGTTTCTTAAGGTGACATTGTATGTCCTATCAACTAGTGACCTGGCCAAGAAAGAAAAAAAGCCACCTCAATTATCCCTAGAAACTTGTGCCATATATTCTTCTTAGTACACTGAAGACTACATACATACAATAACTGGTTGTGAAATTGGAAGCAATATTTGGAATGCTGCAATTCCAGCTAAAAGATAAATGGTAGATAAATCAGTCTTGGATACCAAGGGTTGGAAGGTTCCATGAAAGAGATATGTCATGGTACTTTAATTGCATGACATTCAAATCTAGCATAGAATATTAAGAAATGACACCATAGATGACAAGTTTAGATAGGTTTAAACATTCTGAAGCTCTGTCTAAAGCTCATACTAGATTTCTGTGATAGCACTATGAAAGCACGTGTTAAGAAACAGGGTTGAATAAAGTTATTTTTGACAGACTACTAAAACACTTGTCTATATGCAATTCTGTCTGTCTTCAGGAGACCATGGTAGATTGAGAAAAAATAACAGATGTCCACTTGTTATCTGCAATTAAATATGAAGATACTGTTACAGATATGGCAGGCATTTTTATAGCGATCAACTGGTCTATACCATTTTAGAATTTGCATGCATGCGTTTCTCAGAAAGCTGAAAAGCCAATAAATGAACCTAGTTATTGAAAAGTAGGACAAAAAAGCCTATGGTCTTTTTTCCAAGAGGGAAAATCAATAGATGAGGGGAGGGTTTTAAAATTTTATTTATTGTTACTACTACAGTGTTGACTCTAGCAGTAAGTGTGATGTAGATCAGAATTCAGGATAAAGGCAGTTGAGTGATATAAAAGAAGGAACAGAATGTCTGGAAAGCTTGGGAAAGTCTGAGTGTATCCTTAGTGCATTATTGAAGACTTGAAATTTAACAGATACTGTATCAGCCATAAACCTTCCTTTTAAATATAACAGACATGCAGTGGTAATTACTCAAACAGTTTGCATACTCTGATAAGACTTCTATTGCATGATTAGCTACAATGTCAAAACCAGTTTGTTGCTAGTTACATAACAGGCACATCTACCAGAGGTCACAAACCACTTGATTGCTTACCATGACATGTAGGTTTGAATCCAAACACTGTAACAGACCCAATCTTTTTTAAAAAAACACCATAATTTCTAGTTGGTTTCAGGTAGAATGAGCAAAGAAATGATGATTGATGATGATGATGATGATGATGGTGATGATGGTGATGATGTACTGGGTTTCCAGGGTACCATAAAAGGTGGAATTTTGAGTCCTCCATCGCTCTTCTGCTTCTTCTTCAGGCTGGGCATAACAAAGTTTGAGATACCTATTCTTGAAGAATGAAGAGCGATGGAGGATTTAAAACTTACCTTTTTATGATATTTTAGCTAAGCAATAAAAATATTACATCATCCATATTCTGGATTGGGTCCATGAGTCATATGACTATTTCTTTTCCAACATATTACAGTTGTGAGTGCTCATTTAAGAGGAGACAAAAAGAGGCACAGACTCACTTTCCTAGGAGATTGTTCCATTATCAAAATGCCATTAAAAGGCCTTTTCTTTGCACTTTGCAACCAAACCCTTGTCACGGACGGAGTAAAAGATGAACACCCACAAGGGCTTCTGAAACTAAGTACATTTTAGAACATTCACCCAAAAAAAAAGGCTAGATAGTTAATTTATCTTTGTTCTCTAATTAATGAAGATCGCCAAGAATAGAAATGTCCGTCTCCTATCCAGCTTAAAAAAACCCCACAAACTAGGAAATAAGATGATATAGAATAGGTGAAGTAATGAAAAATATTGTTAAAAAACCCCCACTAAATACTCCTACAAGAACCTGCCAATAAGAATTTTAAATCATAGTAAATTACACACTGCATGCTTGTGACTTGGTCATAGGAAATTATAAAGCTATGTGATATCTCATTTGATGTGTTGAAGACAAATATTAAAAATTATGCCAAGAATCTCATTTTCATGTAGAAATTCATCCCAAGACATGGCAAGCCTGCTGGTTATAATTATTTTTCTTAATAACACTTGTAACATTCAGAAAACAAGAGATTATAAGGAAGTTTGATTTTTGTCAACCTGATCCACATATTTAGGTAAACTATTGAGATTAAGAATCACTGTGAGATACAGTATCTGGCAGAAATAAATGATACATGCACCAATACAGATCCCTATGCATCCCTGTTCTGCAACAGAGAATTATCACATTCCTGCTTAACTTGCATTTCAGATAAACATGTAAACAACAACATTGGTGCAGGTTTAATATGAAGCTACTTTTAAAATCTGCATTCTTAAAATCAGCCGGAGATGCAGCAGCTGGCCTCGCGGCTATGGAGATTTGAAAATGGCGCCACCGTCACTGCCGCAAAGGCTCCGTGCTCCTCTCCTGACCCAGCCAGTCAGCAGGAGTTGCAGCAGCTGGCCTCGCAGCTCTGGGGATTTGAAAACACTGCCACCATCACCGCCGTGAAGGCTTTGTGCTCCTCTCCTGGCCTGGCTGGTCAGCAGGAGTTGCAGCAGCTGGCCTCGCACCTCTGGGGCTTTGAAAACACTGCTGCCATCACTGCTGCGAAGGCTTCGCGCTCCTCTCCTGGCCTGGCCGCTAAAAAGTTCTGAGATAAATTTACTGTACAAGTACTAATCCGACTAAGAAATCTTAAAACCTTTTCCCGTTGAGTATTTCGTCTGCCATAAAGCAAAGGAGACGATGTCAATAAAGGCAAAGAAAGGCAAAGCACTCAAATTAAACAAGACACTTGTTTCTTTTAATGCTTGTTTTGACAAGAAATTTCAAGTTGTTTGTCATTTCTGTTTCACAAATGGTATTTGTGATTATTAAGGCAGGACGGCCTTGTTTGTATCTTGTCACTCTAGCCTTAAATTGAGGAAAATAAACCTGATTTTAAAAGTTTCATCTCTTTATATGACATGTATAAAAATTATACTGAAATGAACATATTGTTGTTCTTTGGGCTATCCTAAAAACAAACTGCATACTAAACAAACATATCTGTAAAATTAACATATTGGTTTATAGATAGAAAAGTTACTACTTAAGGCTGCTGGGATTACAATCTTGATCAGTCCCTATTTGTACATTCCAAAGAGACTTCAAAAATAGTCTAAGGATAAAAAAAACTTTTCTAAACAGAAAAATGCTGCAGTAGTCTATTTCCTTGCATATGGCACCATGTTTACATAAACCTGACTAGGTCAGAAAGGGCTCCCCCCCTCCTTTTTTTTTCTTTTTAAATGGAAAAATAAGCAGGCCATGAAATAATTATTTTTCATTGTGCCCTGCCAATCCTACCCAGCCAACGGCTAAATTGAGCTGCTATTGTGATTATTTGAACTGTGGAGCCAAAAGTCCTCACTGTAAAGCATCCCAGCTGTCCTGAATTTTATGATGGCAAGATTTCATGTTGGCTTGTACCTAGCCAAAACTATTCCACAAGAAACAGATACCATAGATGCTCAGTTCATCCTGAATTCATTAACTAATTCATTATATGCAGGTTACTTTTCTGAGAACTAGATGGTTTAAACAAATCACTTCCAGAATTGGTTACACAAAGATTTACATGTGCCGACAGCTAACTTCTCGTATGCATATAGATATAGCAAAGCAAATTAAGAGTAAATTCTAGTCTGCTGGTAATAGTTTTCATAATATCTCATTACATACAGAAAGCTTAAGAGCACTCTACACAAGATCAGCACTAGCCTCACAAGACAAGATCTTAATAATTAAACATGTGTCGTCAAGTCAATACTGACGTATGGCAACTCTCGTAAGGTCTTCTAGATGTAAAATATTATACGCCATTTACCAGTCTTTCCTTCTGATGGTGCCCTGGGACTGTGCAGCTTTCTCGTGGCACTTAATCCCATCAGCCACATATACTCCAGATAATTTCAGCTGACTCCTCTCTTAAGAGGCACAGTGGGGTTTCCTATTCCCCCTCTCCAGGGAGCAATCCTAGCTATGCAGAATACCTTACCTTTCAGTCCCGTTTCCTCAGAAAATGTGCTGAGGATTGGACTGCAAATCTATGTAATCAATTTACTTCAAAGAAACACCAATACCATTACATTAAAGTATAATGAAAGATGTAGTCCTACTAACATTTACATATGAGCAAGCTCAGTTGAATACCCTGGACTTCCTTCTTAGTAAGATTTTTCATAGATAAACAGAACAGAATTTGAAAAGGCAATTTTTTTGGAGTTTGAGTGCCAGAACTTCTGAGCTAGTGTGGCCTCTTGCCAGAGGATTTTGGAAGATGTGACCCAATTAAAAAAAATTCAAACAACCATTACAGTAGAATAAGTGACCAAGATACCATCTCTAGAAGTAAATGTAAACCAATATACCCTATTTGCTGGCATATAAGACTCAGTTTCCCCCCCTTAAAAGACAATGGAAAAATGGAGTGTGACTTGTACTGTATATAGTGGCCTATAATGGGCTATTTTGGTAATAATGGAGTGCAAGGAGCCCCAGTCCAATTACACACATTCCTGGACTGGGGCTCCTTGCTCATGGTCACTCATGCACTGCTCACCTCCCAGTTGGATTATTGTAATGCACTCTACATGGTGCTGCCCTTGATCATCATTCAGAGGCTGCAACTGGTGCAGAATGTGGTGGCCCACACAGTGATGGGGTGTGGTCGTTATGCCCATGCCTCACCCTTGTTTCTGGAGCTGCATTGGCTACTGTTGTGCCTCCAGGTGCAATTCAAGGTGCTGGTTATTACCTTTAAAGCCCTACATCGCAGTGGACAAGGATACCTAAGAGACCGCATCACCCCGAAGATATCTGCCCATCCCACGAGAATGGACTGGAGGGGGTCTCTAAAAGTACCAATGGCTGGACAGGTTTGCCTCTCTAGCATGAGAAGGAGGGCCTTTTTGGCATCTGTTCCAGCCCTGTGAAACCTCTGGCCGACTAACCTCCGTCTTCAGCCATATTTGTTGATTTTTAGGAAAGGACTGAGGACATGGCTGGCTCATGAGGTGTGGGGGGCTGTGGGAGGATCAGCCCCCCCCTGGTTTATATGACCATGAGAATAACTGCCATCTTAGATTTTGGATTTTTAGATTTTAGTGTTACAGATGTTTTGATAATTGGTTTTTAATTGGGTCCTTATTTCTTTAGTGTAATGGTTTTTAATGATAGTGGACCATTTTATTGTGGGTTATGAATTGTGAGCCACCCAGAGTCACTACAGCGATAGGTGCGGCCATATAAATATAAATAAATAAATAAATGTTATGCACCGGTGTATCTTATATGCCGGCAAATACGATAACTAAAGATATTAATAAAATGTTTTCTAATTAAACATTTGTCAATACGCAAAATAAATACTAATCATATTTTATTTTTTAAAATATTTATAAACAGGTTAGCACTGCCAGGATACTCAATCTGTTTGCAAATTCTGCAGCGTGTCTTTATACCACGAGTTCTCAACCTTTTAAAGCTGGGGACCGGGTCACGCTCCCTCAGACAGCTTCAGGGGCCAGATGACCATGTTGCTCTTCCTCCTCCACCTGGCACTTCATGGTGTGGTGGAGGCGGGGGGGGGCACATGAAATGGTGCCATGGGCCACAGGTTGAGAATCCCTGCTTTATACAATGCAGCCAATTGAGAATGCAATCAGATGCACATTAGGTCACTGCTTCGTTAACTTCTGGAATTGGTTGGCTCACTCCTTTTTCTGACAATCATATGATGCAATTGCTAGAGCAAATCAAATCATCAGAATGATGATGAAATCACCAGAATGATTTTCAAAAAAGGATCCAGGGGTGATCCAGGAAATTACCGGCCTGTCAGTTTGACATGTGTCCCAGGTAAAGTGATGGAAACCATCCTAAAAGATAGAATTAATAGGCACATAGAAGAGAAGGCGCTGCTAAAGGAGAGCCAACATGGCTTTTGCAAGGGCAAATCATGCCTCACTAATCTGTTGGAATTTTTTGAGAGTGTCAACAAGCATGTGGATAAGGGGGATCCAGTTGACATTGTTTATCTGGACTTTTGACAAGGTCCCACACCAAAGGCTCTTGAATAAACTTACCAGTCATGGAATAAAGGGACAGGTCTTGTCCTGGATCAGCAACTGGCTAAGGGACAGGAAACAGAGGGTAGCACTAAATGGACACTTCTCCAAGTGGAGGGAAGTAAAGAGTGGGGTCCCCCAAGGTTCAGTACTGGGACCCCTGCTTTTCAACCTCTTCATAAATGATCTAGAGGTAGGAGTAAAAAGCAAGGTAGCCAAATTTGCTGACGACACTAAATTATACAGGGTAGTGAAAACTGTGAGAGATTGTGAAGAGCTCCAGAGGGATCTCTTGACACTGGGGGAGTGGGCAAAACAGTGGCAAATGAGCTTCAACATCAGTAAGTGCAGAGTGATGCATGTTGGGGCAAAAAACCCCAATTACATTTATAAACTGATGGGGTCTGAACTCTCTGCGACAAACCAGGAAAGGGACCTTGGTGTCCTGGTGGACAGCTCAATGAAGGTGTCAACCCAGTGTGCCTCAGCAGTGAAAAAAGCAAACTCAATGTTAGGGATCATTAGGAAGGGTATAGAAAATAAGTCAGCAAGTGTCATTTTGCCTCTTTATAAATCTATGGTGAGGCCCCATCTGGAATATTGTGTACAGTTCTGGTCGCCATACCTCCAGAAGGATATTATGGAGTTGGAGAAAGTGCAGAGGAGGGCAACCAGAATGATGAGGGGACTGGAACACTTTCCTTGCCATCTGAGGCTGCAACGGTTGGGCCTTTTCACTCTTGAACGACGGCGTCTAAGAGGTGACCTGATTGAAGTTTATAAAATCATGCACGGTGTGGACAAAGTAGATAAGGAAAAACTGTTTTCCCTATCGCACAACACTAGAACTAGGGGACACTCCATGAAACTTTTGGGTACTAGTTCTCAAACAAATAAGAGAAAGTACTTTTTCACCCAGAGGATTACTGGTCTATGGAACTCCCTGCCAGAAGAAGTGGTGACAGCTGTCAGTCTTGACAGCTTTAAGAAAGGATTAGACAAGTTCATGGAGGACAAGGCTATCAATGGCTATAATTATGGCTACCTAAGGACAACCTCTGGGTTGGAGAGATAGGCAGGATATCTCTCAATGCCATTTCCAGGGAATCCTAAGCAGGTGAAGGCATCTGCTTGGGAATACCCTGAAGGAAATGGTGAGCCACTGTGTGAGACAGAATGCTGGACTGGATGGGCTGTGGCCTGTTCCAGCAAGGCTGTTCTTATGTTCTTATGTTCATCCCCAGAAGGTTCCTACCAGCATCTTTCTGAGCTACTGTCAAGGATTCCTCCTTTTTTTGATGTGGGTAGGATCACTCTGGTTTGGTTTGTTTCCCATATATGTGATCCCTGCTGCGAAGAGACCAAAAGCAAACCTTCATGCTGTTAAGGATCTTTCCAGTTGGAATTTCTATTATAGTGAAATATAGTAAAACCCCTACTTACAAAAAAAAAGTATGTTCTGTAGGCCTTTACTTAAATCAAATTTTTTTGTAACTCGGAACAAACCCATAGGAAAAATTATTTTTATATAACTCGAAGCAAACCCATAGGAAAAAAAATCTTTATGTAACTCGAAGCAAACCCAAGGGAAATCGTGTAAATCGGGACATGGTTTTACCATAAAATCATTATGCAAGTCGAATTTTATGTAACTTGACGCATTTGTAAGTCGGATTTTACTGTAGCTTAATAAGCTATCCACTTCTTGATATTGTCAAATTGAGCAGAGTAGAGGAAGCAATATTCATGTTTTATGATTACTGCTAATGTTGTTTGTCCTTCTTTCTGTTTATTTTGAAATATTTGTTTTATAGCTTTGTTTGAATTTTTAAAATTCAGCATTTATGATAACAAACAGCTTAAAACTGATCTCACTCACACTTTCTTTTTTCTTTCTCTAGCTTGTTGAAAAGACTCCTGCCATAAGTCAATGCACTACTGAAAGCAAGTATGAAGAAGAGACTGGTGGAAATCCCAAAGGACCTCACTGAGAATGAACCAAAGAAAACATAATATATTACACAACATTCTTTCATAAATACAGACTTTGGCATCTCTTCTGTTAGTAAGGAAAGAAACCCCAAATCAAAATTACTGGAATATGATTCCTCCTTTTTGAGAGAGAGAGAGAGAGAGCTTTTTATCATTTAAAAGTGAACCTGTAATCATGGACTACCTGTTTGCTAATACAAATGGAAACTAATTCCTAGAAATGCCCTCAATGTACTGTTACACTGACAATTATGCCCTGATCTGTGTTGCTGTGGTCCAGGAAGAAATTCTACCTCATGTAACTATGAGTACAGAGCAATGACTAGTACTGGTCACTACCAACAGCACAATGACACAACATTTCCCTTGGGCGTCTAATGTAGGTAACTATCATTTCCTGCAACATCCATTCTATATAGCCAACAGCCTGCATTTTTAAAATACATTTACATCCAAGACCTGGTCAATTTTATTATAAAGTCCACTGAAATATTATTAAAGAATAATAAACACACCAGAGATTTCAGATACAGTAATGCCTCGGATAACGCTAAAACTTCGTTCCACAAGTCTTAGTGTTATCTGATTTTTAGTGTTATCTGATGCATGCATCGGATAACGCTAAAATCCTATGGGATGCATCGGATAACGTTAAAACTCCATAGAGATGCATTGTAACCGGCACAGGCTTTAGCCAATGTTATCCAATGCATCCCATTGGATTTTAGTGTTATCCGATGCATTTTTTTCCTTCAAAATGTCATGTTGTTATCCGATTTTAGTGTTATGTGATGCAGTTGTTATCCAAGGTTTTACTGTATAGTTAACTACATTAAGAAGATCATAAAAAATCCACAATTTACCAAAAAGAAAAAAAATGTGAGAATGGAGAAAGACACATCACCCAAAGGTAAAGTTTACTCGAAAGCTAGTCGTATTCGACTCTAGAGTTCAGTACTCATCTGTGTTTATAGCAAAAGAGCCAGCGCTGTCTGCATCTGCAGACATTTCCATGGAAGTGTGGCAGGCATGACTAGACCCCAGAGTGCACAGAACGCTGTTTACCTTCCCACCAAAGTGGTACCTATTTATCTACTTGAAATTTCTTCCTTTCGAACTGATAGGTTGCAGGAGCTGGGACAGAGACGGAAGCTCATTCCGTCATTCAGCACTCGGGTCTCAAACTGCTGACCTGATTACCTTCCAGTTGTCAAGTTCAGCGTCTTAACCACTAAGCCACCGCAGCCCCTCATCACCCAAAACAAACAAACAAACAAAAATGCTCAAAGACCTTTTGAATCACCCATTTTAACAAGTGTGTTCTCAACTGAACCAGCCACTTTATTAATGGAGACAGTATAGCTCAGCAACTTAAGTGGAAACCTGACTTTGCGTTGAGCTTTGATGAATTTGTATGTTTGGTGGCAAAAAGGCATACTGTTAATTCACTTGCTGCAGTCTGATTCAACGTGCTATAAATATGTTTGCCCTTTCTACTAAGCCTGCCTTAGGGATTAGCACCCCACCACCACCAAGGGGAAAAAAGTTCAGTTGAATATTAACTGCATTAGAATATTAACTGCATTAACTTTGAAGATTGTAACATACTGTTTCACTCAAACAGCCTAGGGTGCAGCATGGATGACTTGCTTAATGCAAGTACTGTATTTTCATGCAAAACTTTTCTTATGGCTGGACCAAATATCCTTTATTAAAAGAGGATGACCACCCTCACTTTGCTTGAGTAACATACAAACAAACTGGGGGGAAATTGAAATTTCGGAGCAACTCAAGACTTCATTTTGATGAGAAATTAAAATAAACAGACTGTGATGAAAAGGTAAATTGATAATACATTTCTATGAGAGAGAGAGAGGAAGGAAGGAAGGAAGGATGTTCAATATTGTTTACTTTCATATGCAAAGACAGTACAACTATTTTTCCAAAGGGAGTTCCAAATAACCTTCAAATGTGTTACATCAATATAAGGTTAATATTTTCAATGTTCAGGTAAGAAACCCAAATCAGATGGAAACTTGTCACAAACAAGTCCAAAATATATGTATGAATCAGAGCCAAGGTCCACTTCTTAAATTTAAATAGGGTCATTGGTAGTGTTGTTCAAAGCAGGAGACAGGATAAAACTGAAAACAGTAAGTAGCAATTAAGCATTATGAAAAGTAAACTGCAGTTTGGAAATGATGAATTTTTAACCAAAACACTGTTTGTATTCATCAGTATTTACATATAGAACAGCTTGTTTTAACTTTCAGGACTCCAAACCATGGATTTTTAGGATTTCTGATTATATGAGGCAAAGAAGGCTCCGATGCTGCTGTTCCATGGTGTGCAATAAGCATAGGTCTTAACTACAAATCCCACAATTCTACAGGATGGAATTACGGAGGTTGAAGTGAAACCAAGCTAGCATAATTGTGTAGTGCAAATATGCACTTTGAATTTGTCCCATTAAAAAAATTAAATCCCATGTGAAATTATGCCCTTTTTTCCAGTTTTTCAAAATGTACTTGTAGTGGAGGGTGTGTAAGTGTGTTAGTCTATGTCTGTGGCAAACAAAGGATAATTGATCTTGAGTCTTACAATATGGACTAAAAGCTTTGCCAGAAGGATGATCAAGACATTTCAGAATTTTATTTCAGTGGTCTATAATTCCCAGAAACCCTAGCTAATTAGAGTCCCAATGGATCTTTGTCATGGAAACTTCCTTTAAGTCAGAGCTTTAGATGGTCCTCTCCCAAAATGATTAGGTTAATTGCGGCCAGACATCCAGCTATGGTAATGTCCGCTATGTCCAGAGTAGACCATACAGCCAGCGATTCAATGGCAAGTGTCAGGCAGTGGTTAGCTAGCCTGACTCCCTACAGGGGCCAACGGCTATGGGCAGATGAACCCCTTTAGGTGGGGTGATGGTCCCCTCAGTGGAGGAAACTCCAACGGAAACCATCATATTGCGCCCAACAGCAAAATGAGCAGAGGAGGAACTATGATTCCCAATGGTCATGGAGGTGAAAGAGGCCATGCTAGATGGACTGGCTGTGAAGGCGCACCTCGTTGATATCCTTAAGGCTGCGGCAGTCATGCATGTCTCATTTCATACGTGCCACAGGAGATGGCTCCATGATCATAGTGTGTGGGTCACTTCATTGCAAGCTGGGATCCACCTTAAACCAATTCACACCATGACATTTTTCCTGCTTCAGGAAAGAATGCATTCTCGGAAGCCGAGTTGCAGTCGTTAACGATGAAGAAGAACTGCTGCCCCAAAGGTAGTTATTATGATAGATGCTGGGTTTTTTTAAATGAACTCTTTAATTTCCCATTTCTCAAGACTAGTCAAAATAGATATTTTAGTCCCCCTTTTTAAAAAAAATGTGAACATTACAAGCCACTGGACTTTAGGACAAAATATAATTTTATCTACCTCTTTGCTGTCTCAACACCCATAATATAGCTGTACAAACACATCCAGAGCAAGCAAATTAGCTGGGTGCAATCCTCCGCCATTTAGTGCCACAACACAAAAATTGCATAAGTACTTAAAAAGACAAAGCTACGTTTTAAAAATAAGAAAGTATAAATAATTTCGTATCCAAATTTATTCTGGGTTGAAAAGATTTTTGCAGGGAAAACTCTGCTCAGGAAACGCCCAAATGAGGCTCCTTTCATGTCCCCAAGAGCTGGGACAGAGACGGGCGCTCAATCCATCATGCAGTACCCGGGTCTTGAACTGCTGACTTGTCAGCCTTCCAGCTAACAAGGTGAGCTTCTTAACCACTGAGTCACCGCAGCCCTAAAAAAATAATAATTAAATATTTCATTCAATTACAATTACACTGTAATGATATCATGCAATTATATCTTAAATTCTGCTGGGCTAGACATATCTCTTGGTTGACAGCAGGGTCTTGGACAGCAGGAGTCACCGAGTTGTATCCCAGAGGAGTAAAAAGAGCCCTTGGTAGGCCCCCCAAAATATGGGAAGAGCCAATCATGAAAAGTTTTGGTCGAACCTGGAGAAGAAGAGCACAGCAGCAAAATGAATGGAAAACCTTTTAATCCAACTGTAAACTGCATAGTACATCAGTCCCAGAGACTACATGGAATTTCAAACTGTTGCATTTACAAATGAATTAAGTACTCCAGGGTCTGGGTGAAAATATTTTTAATATATTTTTCAAGCAGCATAGATGAATATTACACCTGAAGGGACCAGCAAGGTGCAAGAAATGCAGGTCAGAAACTCAGCTGGCACTATGCCCGCATTGAAGATATCCAGTTGCCAGGGCCAGCAACACAACCACTGTATCATGGCTCTGTTGCCTTAAATTGGCACTTTGACATACTGAGTTTGCATCAGTGCCTTTATCCTTGTGTAGATAAATCTGTATCACTAGTGTAAATAGCCTTTTTAATATTTTTAAGTTTTTTTATATACATATAGGTCGCCCTTGTTTGAAAGCCAGTTGTATCTGACTCTAGGGTTCAGTGCTCATCTCTGTTTGCAGCCAAAGAGCCAGCACTCTCTGCCTCTGCAAACATATCTGTGGACATGTGGCAGGCAGGCATAAACACCAGATTGCATGGAATGCTGTTTACCTCCCCATCTACTTGCAATTTTTTTGCTTTCGAACTCCTAGGTTGGCAGGAGCTGGGACAGAGATGGGAGCTCATTCCGTCCTGCAGTACTCGGGTCACGAAATGCTGACCTGCCAACCTTCTAGTCATCAAGTTCAACGTCTTAACCACTTGAACCTCTGCAGTCCCCTATATACATATGCTGTACAGTATTTAAGGTGGAATAGTGCTAGATCATTGTTATAAATGGCTTGGTTTTACAACATAAGTGACCAGTGTGGCTCCAGCTGCAGTTTTAAGAGCTTATGCAATACAGAGCTAAAGTTGAAAATAAAAAATGGTATAGGTTGAAACTGAAAGATATCCTGCAATCTAAAACCTGTTATCTGGCCACTGAATACTTGGCAAACCCCAGAGACAGTGTACTCCAACACAGGTGGATCACACATGCCCAAGTGGTTTTTAAAAGGGACTGGAATCAATTCAAAATAAATAACCTCTGCTGGGGTGTTTAAAACAAACCCCTTTCTGGCAGAAATCAAACGCACACTTAACTGCATGTCATATAATTTCTGATCTTTAAATCAATTTCAAGCATGGCAAAACAAACACAAATATAAGAATATTACAACATGTAGTCATACTCTGAGATGAACAAGCTTTTTCTAGCAAAGAATTCTCAGTACAAATCCTTTTCATTATTCAAAACTCTTAACAGCTCCTACCATTTAGCAGTCTATGTATGAGAGAGAATGGCACTGTTAAGTGCTTGTACTCCATATAGTCTAAAAGAAACGGGGGGGAAATCCATGAGGAAGGGCAATGTGGATTTTGTTTATTTTAAGGATCTACATACAACTATTAATGTATTCAGGGAAAATGTCAGACATGAAACAGAATTTTATTGACAAGGAGCAAAAGGAGAAATTGTTTGGAGGGGGAAAAAACAAAATTAAATGACCAGAACGAGTTGGTCCTTTTCATCGTAAATACAAAGACTGGTGCACTAAAACAACAAAAACAATAGAGGCAACCCTGCTAAAGAAACAGAAATGAACCCAAAAGAATGTTTTTGCTGTGCACATCCTTCTTTCTCAGTATGGATCAAAATGAAACATGATTTGACAAATACATGAAAGACTCATGTGTATGCAACCCCCATGCACATGTGTATGTGCACACACACACACACATGAATATATAAAATGTAAAGGGAAATGTGATATTAATCAGCAATGCAGCACACAAAAATTAAAATTTAATTTTCCCCTCTCCTGAAACAATATTATTAAAAATCACTCACAAATTGCTTTTAGTGCAGAGTTGGTGGAAGAACCCTTGCTTGCAATGATGGAATATTTTTTCCCCTTGGAGCTAATAGCATCATCTAAAAGGTTATCAAATTTTCAGTTCCCCTCTTCATCTGGGGCAAAAAAATTCAGTATGCATTTGCCTATAATTGTTGTTGTTATTGATGGTGATATAATAATGATTTCATGTCAGAAATTATTCTGGGTTGAAAGGACTTTTGCGGAATGCTGAAGTGAGACTTCTTTCATGTCCCCAAGAGCTGGGACAGAGACAGGTGCTCAATCTATCATGCAGTACCTGAGTCTCGAACTGCTGACTTGCCAGCCTTCCAGCTAACAAGGTGAGCTTCTTAACCACTGAGCCACTGCATCATGATGATGATGATAATTCCTACTGACATATTTAGAAGCAAATAATTGTATGATCACTTCAATCTGCAACTATACCATGAACTCACCCTCCCCCCCCTCCCTGACTAACCATAAGTGTATATACTTGTCAGCTAGAGACATGGCACCAGTCAATGAAAATTTATGTAATAATAACTTTACTAAAATTGATACTACAACTCTCTCCATTGTTTTTCCTGGAACATATGGATACAGCACCCGTTGTGAAAAATATTTTATGAAGCAACTTCAATATTTATGATGAGTCCTTGTGATGTGTATAACAATAACTCTGCATTGGCTTCAAAACTAAATCTGTTTGAACACTATGTTTTCTTACTGTACTGTCAAGTTCATATTAGTGTCAATAAACCACATACTTCAAATTAATGATTAAAATTCAGTGAATCATGTAGCAAAATATTATGGTCAGCAGAAAATACAAGTATAAATAATATTTTTACAGAATTGTTTAAAGAAAGGGGATCCAGCAAATCACCACCAAAAGCAGGCATCTCAAAAGGGAAACTTATTTCTTATACTCAACATTTAAAAATAATATCAAACCACTGGCACTCATAGTTAAAATTGTACTCTTGATAACTCAGCAAAAGGAATTCATTCTTTTAGTACTTTAAAGACTTTTGGCTATGGCTTACCTGAATAAATAGAAAGAACTAATTTACTAAAGAAACGCCCATGGGCAAACATGTCCTGGCTAATGAAGTGTTCAGTTTTTGCATGATTAACCAGCTGGTAGGGGTGGTGAAAAATCACAGGGCATAAAATAATAAGGAAAAAATGATTATTGGTTCTCTTTTAAAACTGTTTCACAAAACATACTCTTATTTTAATTTAGTACTTGGGAAATGAATGTTCAGAAAGATACACACACTGGAAAAAGCTGGAGGCCACATCAGACAATCATTCTTTGCAGTACTGTATCATGGGAAACAGTTCAAGTGAGAGGAAATACAATAGTTCCAGAGCAACTTACATAACAGGTATTGCCTCTTGTCGTAAAATTAGGTTTTGAATATGGAACATTACAAGGCATATTATATAAGTTTGTAACTGGACTTCCGTTAGTTTCCTTTATTCGTTGGTTTTCTATTGATTTAATTAAAACAATCAGATACAATTTTTCTAATTCATAAACCAAATGGTGGCATGTTTAGAACCAAACTTATCCTTGGTACAAATTTCTCCCCAATAAGATCTATGCTTTATCTTCTTTAAGATGGTTTTCCTATTCATTAAACATTATGTTTGACTTATGGTCTGTGCACCATAGAAACCCCTAAGGTTTAAGGAATCATTAGAAAAAGGGTAAGCTTTCCATTGACATTCTGGCCAAAATATAAAATTCATCTTTAATGATCTGACTTATCAGAGGTCAATGAGGTGATGCTATTTAAAGGAAGCCCACATTTTTCAGTTCATCAAATGTAACTACATAAGCAAATAATTTAACAGAGAGATGACATGACATCTCTTTCACAATTAATGCATTATGATGTAATAATTACAACAAAATTTTTAAGAGGAGCAGTAAATGTCAATTCCAGGCGCCCATAACACTATGAACAGCTAATAATGAACGTTGTTCATGAACATTGTTACTTCAGTTATCCATCATATTCAAGGATATTTATTTTTAATTTTAATTCTTCTATTAACATGTTTCAATTTTTTATTGAAAAAGCCAAATGGCTCGACAAACAGCTTGCTACCTTACCAATATTAATTTTTGCCATAGCGGTAACACTGGAAAAATGTTCAGCAATTAATTTTAAAAAGCAAGATAATGATGCTACTTTAGTACTAACATACCATTTTACCATTCCCTCCTAGGCTTGAGAGTGAGAATCGACATATTTATAGCGTATGCTCTGTGACTCAACCATTCCAACAACATCAAGGATGTGCATAAAATGTAAAAGAGAGAGAAGGAATTACAGTCGCCAAACAAAGCATAAAGCTACAAGGGAGTGGCTCTTTCATTTAGAGACATGCCATTTATTTTAATTAATAGCTTTCTGTACTGTGCCTTCTGAAGATTTTTGTAAAATAGTTTGCTGTCCCTCCGATATTAAGTTGAACATGCAAATCTATAAAATCTATAAAAATATTAATCATGCAGATAAATATAATTGCAAGGGTAATTTGTATAAACCCTCTTCCAAGCTAGAAGTATAGTTATAGTAAGCAGGGAGGAGTTGAGCTGTTTATTAATTAAATTTAGACAAGCTCATAATGAGATAGAAGGCCCCTTTAGATAGCCAAACCTTTAGCTAGTTAGAGATTTAAAGGTTAAAAAACAACACCTTGATTTAAGCTTCATTTCATTTATTCGATTTATATCCCACCCTACTTGGCCAGGGCCAACTCAGGGCGGCTTACAACAAGTAAATTAAATACAATATAACAAGAGAAAACAATATAAACACACAAAACACAATAGTATACAATTACAAATCAATACAAAATTAGTAAACCATGTACATAAGCAGAATACAATACAATCCATACCAATATACCAATACCCATATCAATATACAAAATAAATAAATAGGCAATAAAATGCCAAAAGTCCAAGAAATACAATTCAAAAATACAATAGCATTATACATAATAAATACACCAAACTACTATAAGGTAAAGGTAAAGGTTTTAAACAAAATATCAAAACATCAAATACAATAAAATTATACATAATAAAATACCATAATAGAGTAATTACAATTAGACCACAGAATAGAACAAAACACCCTCCCCAGTCCATAGGGTCCAGGGAGTGGAAACCAGGGCCCGACAACCATGAACGGAACCCAAGGCTCCATGTACCTGTAGGAGACCATGTTCTACGCTCCACAGGGCCCAAATCAATGTCCCTCATAGGAGGAAAGGCAACCCCGGCCCAGGCACAGCTGTGGTGGCAGGTCTTCGGCTATCCACAACTCGTCGGTATCTTCTTCCCTTCCAGATTGAGCGGGGGAGGCAGCCCCGGGAACAGCTGTCGAGCGAACCGGCAGGCAGAGAAGCAGTCCGGTGTGTGGGGGGGCAGTCCCAACGCTGGCATTTTAAAGCCACGCCGGCTGCTCCCAGGTGTTTCTTGGCTCCTCTGAGCCTCGACCGGGCTGGGGAGTGAACCGGCAGGCGGAGAAGCAGTCCTGTGGGGGGGAAGTCCCAACGCTGGCATTTTAAAGCCACGCCGGCTGCTCCCAGGTGTTTCTTGGCTCCTCTGAGGCCCAACCGGGCTGGGGAGCGAACCGGCAGCTTGGTAAACAAGTGACAACCAGCACAAGTCATTCATATTGATAAACTGATTTATAAGTAGGTATATTTACTGCAGAATTATGTACTAGATAGCATCCTAGCTGCCATATATTGCACCAACAGAAGATCCTAGACCTTGCTCAAAGTTAGCTCCACATGGAATGAATTGAAATATTCATGACATAACTAAGACATGGATGACTGTCCCTAAGACAAATCCACTCAGAAAAGGTTATAGCTGGCTCACAAAGCAGAATTGTATAAAGGAAATCCTTGTCACCAATGGCACCTGAGAATCAGCAATTAAAATGAGGTTCTTTGCTAATAGACTGCTTCCTGCGTCCAAGAAAAAGCTAAATGTCTGCTTTATTTTCTACAAGGTTATAAGTGGTATCTAATAGGGAGCACACGTATACCATGTTGATATGTTTTATTATCATCATCATTATTAATGCTCCTCAGCACTGTAGTTCACAGGATATTCTCCCTTTGAACAACAATTTAAATCTGGCCTTTCCACTTATAATTATTGCCCAACACTTCTTCTAACTACAAAGCAGTATATGATGAGCAAACATCATACACACACCTGGTTTCTATCAATTGGAGAAGCTGAAAAGAACTTACATGGCCTTTCACCCCACTCTAGAGGTGATAACAGAGTCCTTCTAAAATTGCAGACACATCCTGAGACTGACCGGGGCTGTTTGTAAACTACTATGGAAATATTTCTAATTATAAGTCTTTGGTGCTAAAATTAGAAGGTCAGTCAGTTAACTGTTTTAAAAAAAACCTTCCAAAAATGTTCAGCTAAATGAGAAAAGCTAGTGATTATTAAGTTAGTGATATGGGTAGAGGCCTTGTAACATGGAGAAGTAAACTTAACTGCATGCCATCAAACTTTGTACTCATTTGAGACTTTCCAGCAACAGTCCCCGTGACTGTTCGTTCCCCTACTGTTTTATAAGTAGGTATATTTACTGAAGAGACATGATATCCACTGAAGTGCAGTGATCTCCACCCCCTGCTTTGAGCAACTGCATCTGCAACCCAATTGTAATCTTTCAAATCGTTTCGACAGAAACATTTGCCCTTCAGAAGTAACTGACACTTTACATGCTTGATTTTACAAAGTAACTACAGTACTTTGTTGTGGACATATGGGAAGTCCTACACGAAGCTATCTTTACCGAAACACTACTCAGCAAACAAGGGACTGCGGTGGCTTAATGGTTAAGATGCTGAACTTGATGACTGGAAGGTCGGCAAGTCAGCAGTTCGATTCCCGGGTACTGCATGACTGAGTGAGTCTCTCTCCCAGCTCCTGCCAACCTAGCAGTTTGAAAGCAAAAAATTGCAAATAGATAAATAAGTACCACTTTGGTGGGAAGGTAAACAACATTCCGTGCACTCCAGTGTCTAGTCATACCTGCCACCCACATGTCCACGGAAACATCTGCAAATGCAGACAGCACTGTCCTTTTTGGCTGTAGGCAGATGAGCATTAAACCCTTGAGTCAGATATGACTGGCATTCAAACAAGGGCAACCTTTACTTAGCAAACACAAGGCAGCCATTTGATATTTTAAATGAGCTCCCGTCTTCATCCCAGCTCCTGCCAACCTAGAAGTTCAAAAGCAAGAAATTGCAAGTAGATAAATAGGGACCACTTCAGTGGGAAGGTAACAGCGTTCCGTGCACTCCTGTGTCTAGTCATGCCTGCTACATGACCACGGAAACTTCTGCAGAAGCAGACAGTGCTGGCTCTTTGGCTTAGAAACAGAGATGAGCACTGCACCCTAGAGTCGGATACGACTGGCTTTCGAGCAAGGGAAACCTTTACCTTTACCTTACAATACTAAAGGGCTGTAATAATGAGCCCAATTGGAGCTGAGAAGACCCAGACTCCATAGCCAACTAGCCTTCTTCACTACTTCTCCACTCATTTGGAAGCAACAATGCTCAGCTCTCACAGATTTATTTAATCTTGGCCCTAAAAATAATGACTATACATTCTAATTCTATTAGAGCTGGAAATAGTAAGGCTTTGAAGATACTATACTTCTCAACAGATTAGCTTTTTATTCACTGAAAAATGCAGCAACCATAATATTTGAGGCAAAATATATTCCTTTTTAGTAATCGCATTTGTTCCAAATTAGCTCAACTAATCTTTGCAAGCATACCTGCCTTCACATAAATTTAGGAAATAGGGATGTTGCTGCCTAAACTGAACAGTCAGTTATTTTCACCAGATCTCGTTTTTTAAAAATATACGCTAAAATGTGAATTCCATAAATTGAGACGCCTCAAATTTAAAGTAATTTAAAATGATGCTTGATATGTAATCACATGGCAATGCTTTGCTTAGCTTTGAGCTTAATTTGGGGGTTCATTTCTAGCAGCCAACTAGAATCCATTTTGAAGTGTCTGCCTCAAATCAGCAGATGCAGCTTTTCTCTGCCCGAGAAAGCTGTTTCACTAGCAAGTGTAAACAATGTACTCTGAGGAGTCAATCACAAGCAGGAATGCAAACTGTTGCCTCCATGTTTGGGTTATGGGGTAAAACCCCGCCACCAGAGGATTTCCAAGTCAAGATATGATCCCAGGTGCAGAGCCCTGGATCATATTCTTGGGGTGCTCTGTAATCTGTCAATCACAGCATTGATGCGCAGACAACGCACATTTAATTTCAAAGGTTCCCATGAGAGCCCTATAAAAAGGGATCTTAATGTAAACAACATAGATGAAGGTACTTAATCCTGAAATGCTTCGGATTCCGTTAGCCATGCTTTCTGACTGAACCACCTATTTTATTATGGGCAGCTTTGCCGCATAATGGACTCTTATTCTATACTTTGAAATATTCTTTCTAGATATGTACTCCAGCTAAACTAGAGAACTAGGATGCATTAACTATATTTTTATATATTCTGGAGTCATGCTATTTCTTCACAATAAAACTACAAAAGAAGATTGTTTGTTAGTTAGTTAGTTAAAGATCTCCCACACTAAACCTGGGAGTGTGATAAGGGGTAAGAATTTCCAAAACGTACACACTGTACAAATGGTTCAGCAACGCGGGAAGCCAGCTCCAGGAATTCCAGCTGCTTTGCAACAAGGAAGGAGCCATCCCAAGATGGGGAGTGAAGGTATGAAGCTACCCACACTCACCCGCCTTAGCAATTCAAGGCCAACGAGCCTACCCCAATCTAGAAGGGAAAACAATGGGTGCTGTTCTCATGAGAATCATGTCCTTTAAGGAGTGGCCATCCTTAATCTCAAACTGGACATTAAATTGCCACTGGGGCAACCTGAGAACCATCCTTTGTACTCTCATTCTGCTCATTCTGCTTGGGAGAGTATCTCAAGCCATTGTCTCCTTAAAGGAGAACCCTTCACCAGCCAATGCTTACCAAAGCTATTGGGGATGGGGCTTGGGTGAGTTCCGTGAGCTACCCACGTGTCTCCGACATAAAATACTTAACATATTAAAAGGTTCTGCATGGAATATTAATTACAATTGTGAATGTAAATTCTAATAAACAGGGTTGGTGCATTTGATAAAAGTCTCCCTTGCTCGAAAGCCAGTCATATCCAACTCTAGTGTGCAGTGCTCACCTCCATTAACAACCAAAGAGCCAATTCTGACGTTTCCATGGTCATGTGGCAGGCATGATTAGACATGGGAGTACATGGAACACTGTTACCTTTCCCATCGAAGCAGTATCTATTTATTTACTTGCAATTTCTTGCTTTCAAACTGCTAGATTGGCAGGCGCTGGGACAGAGTGCAGCACTTAGGTCTCAAACTGCTGACCTGCTGGTTGCCAAGTTCAATGTCTTAGACTTAGACACTAAGCCACCGCAGTCCCCCTGGTGCAGTTGAAACACACTCTATTATCCTTCCTTATCCTAAAGCAGAAACTCCTCTTAACTATACTGTATTTAGTAACCAGTTTCATGGGATGATTAAGAATGAACTGAGGAGTCACATGGACGGTTCTCTCAAACAGATAAAATCTTCAAGCAACTCTCACGGATTTAAGCATTCATCTTAATAATTAATCCATACAAGTAATACCAAAAACTATCTTCAAATCTGAGAGGTCCTCAACAAAATGTCTTTTGGTAGACATACCTGGCTGCCATGATGCTCTAGTCCAGGGGTGGCCAACCTTTTTATGCCATGGGCCTGACCATGCCCCTGGACAACTGAGTGGGTTGGACCATGCCCCCAGAAGCAGAAGCAGGCACATTTACACCTGTCATAAATGTGCCCACTTCCACATTTGTGTCAGCTACGGGTGCATTTATGCATGCACATTTTACTGCTGGTGTAAACGCACCCACATCCAGGTGCAGCGGAAGTGGTGACAGGCCAGATAGAATGGCAGGCTGGGTCCAACCCACGGACCATAGGTTGGGAACCCCTGCTCTAGTCCCTGTCCTCGTTGTCGGCTGCTACTTGCATCCGAGTATACATTCCCCCACCCCCACCCCCCCGGAAATCATTTTCATCAGGGAAAATTCCATTGGTGTGAATTTGTTTAAGGTGGATCCCAGCTTGCCATGAAGTGACCTACACACTGTGATCACGGAGCCATCTCCTGCAGCACATATGAAATGAGATATGCAGGAATTAACTGCAACGGACTGTCACAGCCTTGAGGATATTATGAAGTTGCGCCTTCACAGCCATTCCATCTGGCATTGCCTCTTCCACCTCCATGGCCATTGGGAATCAGAATAATGAAGTGGTTTCTCCTCTGCTCATTTTGCCATTGGACCCAATATGATGGTGTCCAGTGGCATTTCCTCCACTGAGGGGACCAGTTGGCCCCTTTAGAGTCAGGTTATTTACCGCTGCTCAACACTCAGCATTGAGTCTCTGGCTGTACGGTCTACTCCATTACAAAAGTGGGATGTCCGACTAGACAAACAAGACTATCTATTCTTTATAGATTACAAATCCACAATGTCGAAGAGAAATGCTCGGTAAGGAGAACTGTGAGAAATGCAAAGCACCTGCCTGATGTTGCTCAGAGTGGCCAGCCAGGAAAAAGATGAGCCCGAAAGGCAACAGCAGCACGCTCTGTCAAGTTGTCCCTAGATGCTGTGTGCTGACAAGCAGCAATGTTTCTTTTCTTTCAAAAGGACTTAGATCCATGATGGCTAACCTTGGCACTCCAGATGTTCTTGGACTTCAATTCCCAGAAGCCCAAGCACCCTGTGAATCCACACAAATGGGTTTATTGTGATTCATCCAGCCCACGCGGCCCTCATCGCTCCCGGAAGCGGAAGTAAAACGGGTACGTTTTACTTCCACTTCCAGGAGCGATGAGGGCCACACAGGCTGGATGAATCGCAATAAACCCATTATTTATAGGGTGCTTGTGCTTCTGGGAATTGAAGTCCAAGAACATCTGGAGTGCCAAGGTTAGCCATCACAGACTTAGATGATCAACAGCACCATTATGGATGGGTTTCTGATCTTGTCCTAATCATACAAGAACTGGTTCCCACAAATGTTTCTTACACAGACAGAGAGAAAAAAAATCTAAATGGCACCTTTGTTACTCTTAACTACAGCTACTGTTGGTGTTAACCAATCTATCTAGTCAAGAAAGTGCAAGAGGAATGAGTGCTCTGAAAGGGAGAGGCTTAGTGGCAGTCTGGATGACAAGAATATGTAATCTATCAATCCACCCCTGCCGTTTTAAAACCACAGGAGGAAAGCTGTTGGTTTACATAGTTGCATTGCAATTTAAAACGTCTCATTCGAAGTCTCTGCAACCAACTTTGCTGCAAGAAGAGTCGCCTCCTAAGTAGATGTTTCTGTAACCATTTAAAGGCATTGAGTGTCTTCGGTGCTAGGAATGAAGCTGGGATGATTTCAGAATAAAGGCCATGTGAAAAGAGAGCATGGCACTTGGCCAGGTTACCCAGCTGTTTTCTAAATATGATGACAGGTGCCCATTTTTTCCATTTGCTTGTGGAACGCAATACATCTTCAAACAACATTTTTGCCAAGCAAGCTGAGCAGTTACATTTCAAAGATCTAGCAGACTAAGCTCTAGACAACAAATTGTTTTGTTTGACAGCTACCACAGTAGCTTCCCTCTTCAAATACAACCCCACTTCCCAGTATTTCAAACAACAAGAATAGACATACATTCTACAAGAAAACAACAACAAGGCAGGCTTCAAATGAACTTCAGCTTAAGACCTTGCATACTGTAGCCTGTATTACATGTATTTTGCTGTAACACATACAAATATACTTCAAAGATAAGGCAACCATATTTAGAAAAATGCATGCATGTGATTGTATATATCCTGTGTGGAGGTCGTCTTCTCCCGTGTCTAGGCCAGACAAGAAACTGCCAAAATGAAGATACTGTACCCTTTGGTGTGTATGTTATAGTCACAAATTTACATCCTAAATAGTCTTTGGTCTAAAGAATGTTTTAGGACAGTGATGGTGGATCTTTTTGAGACCAAGTGCCCAAGTTGCAACCCAAAACCCACTTATTTATCACAAATGCCAACACAGCAACAGAGGGGGAAGGGAATGCTCCCATTGCACTGCTGGGCATAGGAGTGGGGTGTACTCTGTGTTGGGACAAGGGAGAAATTGTTCCCATTGGGCTGCTGGGCAGAGGGGCGGGGTGAACTCTGTGCTGGGGGAGGGAGGAAGCCCTCCCATTGGTCTGCTGAGCAGAGGGGCAGGGTGCTGAGGTTACTGTACGGGTGCCCACAGAGATGGCTCTGAGTGCCACCTCTGGCACACGTGCCAGAGGTTTGCCACCACTGTTTTAGGATGTCATTTGTGAATCTATATGTGCACCTTTGCAAGCCAACCCTGTCATGGATTTGTACTGCTTAAAATATATTTTGTGCGAAGAGCATCCATGATCTTGTGATAGAAATGCAGGCTTGTGTATTTTGAAACTGTAATGGAAATTTCTGTGCACTGCTCACTGAAGGAGAGGTGGCTAATTTTTGAGGGACATGGAAGACTGTGTAGTGATTGGCTGGAGTCATTCAGGGGAAGGGCCTAATTGTCTAAAGCAGGGATTCTCAACCTGCGGGCTATGGTACCATTTAATGTGGCTCCCCACCGCCTCCACCACTCCAGGAAGTACCATGTGGAGAAGGAAGGGCAAAATGGCTGTCTAGCCCCCCGAAGCTGTCTGAGGGAGTGTGACCCAGCACCCGACTTTAAAAAGTTCAGAACTCCTGGTGTAAGTGGATAAAAGAAGTGGGAGCAAAAGGAGTTTGTTCTCATTGCCATGCTTTGTAAGTGGTTCTCTGGAGTCTGCTTAGAACTTAGAAAATATGTAGTCCCTTTTAAGCTAAGAGGGGGCCCTCAGGGCTTCCACACTTAAGACAGGTTTTCATTATTTTAAATGTGCTTTCTGAACTGAAAAATGTTTCATTTGCTTAAGATATCTGTAACTGGTTTTGCTACAATGCATTTTTAAAAGACACTAGCATAGTTTATAAACTGTTATAAACTGTGATCAGCTTTGGGGGGGAGGGGGGTTGTGGATTAAAGAAAGAACAAAGGATGATATAATTGTTTCAAATTGTTGTATTTAACCAAAGAATGTTTTAGTTTGTGTGTTGTTGTTGTTTTGTAAATAGTTGTACCGTAGGTAATATTTTTTAAAAAGTGAAAGTACATGTTTCTTTAAATTAAATGTTTTTAAACTGTGTTTAGATGTTTTGGGTTTTTATTTGAGTTAAAACTCAACACAGGATGTTATAAATATTTTTATTTTATTTATTTAACATATTTTGTTATTTGTGTAAACTTTTGATTTATTGTTATGTTTGACTTGTTTTTACTCTTGTGGCCTCTAGGTGGGGCTGTTGTGTGTTTTTGAGTTGTTTTTACAATTCTGCCCTGCAGGTGGGGCTGCTAGTGGTTTTGTTTTAGTTTCACGTGTTTTTTTCTCTCCTGGCCTCTGGGTGGGGCTTCTTCTGGTAAGTAGTCTTTTTGTTTCTTCATTTCTGTTCCGGTCGTCATGGAGGGAGGACGTGCTGGTGAGTTGTCTGGTTTTCTTTCTTCTGGGGTTTTTCTTTGTTGTTGTTGTTTTGTGGTGGTGGGCTGGGAGGTGTTTCTGTTTGTTCTTTTTGTTTTGGTTGAGTGTTAGGTTTAATTGGTTTGGTTATTTCTGGTTTTGTTTAATTTTTCTTATTTCGTTGTTGTTTATTTGTGTAATTAGTTGTTTGTGCAATTTGTGGGTTTTTTCGTGTTGTAGTTAGGTGTTTTGTATGTGCTTTTGTGGTATTGTGGATGTTTTTGTTTGTGTATTTTGTGGTTTACTTTTTTGTTTATTAATGTTTTTTTTAATTATTGATTTATTTTTGTTTTATTATTTTTTTATTAATTTTGGTGTTTGTTTTTGGTGTTTACTGTAGCGTGAAGAACAGGTTGCCTGTGGGTTTCTCTTTACCCCATCGCTGCTTCAAATTTTGGTTTCGATGCAGCAATGGGAGAAAGGAGGAGGAGGCAGTCGTCAGCCTGTTCTTCTCCTGGGAAGGTTCATTAGGTAGGTCGGGGGAGGAGGCAGAGAAGAGCTGTCTCTGCCTAACGATGGTTCTCTCCTCTCTGTCTCCTTTTTCTCCTGGCTTACCTAACCGGAGATGGGCAGGCAGTGATCCGTAAGGGGTGGTGCTCTTCCTTCCGGATTGCTGGCTGCTGCTTTTGTATTCGGAAGTACAAAGGCATCAGCCAGTCATCCACCAGGGAGGGTGCTTCCCCTGATGAACTGCTGCCTGTTTTGGGGTTTTTTCCCCCACCCGGCTCAACTTTCCTTGCGGCCAGTGGTGGTCTCGCAATGTCTTCGGCGGGGTAACGTGGAGGAGAAGGAGTCCCTTTTCTCCCCGTTGCTCCGGGAAAGAAGGCAGGCGGGTGTCTCGTGGTGGAGTTTTGTGGCTTTTTGTTTTGTGTGGCTGTTGAGGCGCTGCATCCGCCTGCAGCAGACTTGCGGTCCCGTTGCGTTTTGTAATTTTATTTTTTGCATGCCGGATTTCTCAGCGTTCTGCACGCTCACGGCGCGCAGGATGCTGGGACTTGTAGTTTTACATTTGTGGTTTGCATTCATGCGGCGGTTTTTTCCAGCGGCTCAATTTTAATTGGCCGCGCCACATTTCCCAACATTCTTTTTGCTCGCGCCTCTCAGCCTGATTGGCTGTGGCATGGTGCAGCACAGAGAACGTTGCGAATTGAAGTTCTTTCCCTTTGCTCCCGTTTGTGGGGCTCATGCCCCACTGGTGCCTTTCTCAAACATTCAGTAACCTCCGTACCGGGTTCGGGCGAGTGCAGGAGGCTCGGTACAGGATAGGATGGACGGGTGCAGAACCGTATAGCAAGTTCCAACGGTTAACCCTTGGATTTATAAGTATAGATGAAAATGAGTGGAGTTGTTTACTTTGCTATCTGCTACCTTACTAACAGCCTGACTTAGGTCAGGACATGTGAGAAGGGAAGCTAAAATCCTGGATTGCTTAGCCACGGGCCGACAATTCAGGTATGGTCCCACTTACTTGTAGGCCCAAGGGTCTACTCGGGAGCAGCAAGTCTGTTACACCCCACCCACCCACCCATCCCAGGAGCTGACAAGGCCAGCGTCCCCCAAGGCAAACTCAATGAGCTCAGGGTGGTTCCCATAGTCCCTTTCCCCACTATCACAGAGAGCTAAGTTAAGCTCACTAGCCCTTAGAGCACCTTATCCCTGTTCAGGGACCCAGTTAGCATTACTTGGATTCCCAAAATCCATATCCTTGATTAAATTGCTTAGTTTCTGTATGGACTAGCTAATGGAGGAAAAAGATTAACCAGCAGCTTTCCTTCAGAGCTCATCTTCCTAAACCTCTGGTCCTTGAAATGCCGGCCTTTGCCTGGCCTTTTATCCCTGTCTCAATAGCGTCATCCAGCTATCTCTCATTTACAGGTTTCAGCTGTGTCAGCATGTTCTTTGAGGGCCTCACCATCTCTGTGACTTTCCTTATCCTGAGAATGGGGCCCACCTTGTATCCCTGCATGCCTCCCCTTCTCACATTAAGTGATGTCTGTTAAAGGAAAGGAAAAAGACAAGTGTTTAAAAGGTGACACTCCATCTTGTGGAAGGGGAAAGTTATATGGATTCTTCCATATGTAATCAGACCTAAGTTGAAAGAGAACATGATGTAAGAGAAATGAGGAATACAGGCATTATAGACATAAACAGCCAATATGCGTATGTTTGGTATATCCAGTGCAGTGTGGTGTAGGTCTCAAGAATCCCCGCTTGGCCTTGGAATTTCACTGGGGAAATGGAATGAGTAAAAATACTCCTTAGATATCTCACTTACCTTGAAAGCCTCAATTAGGTTGCAACTTGATGGCACAAAACAGAAGCTTGTGCTCAACTTTCTTAGCACTACTTCAGAGACAAATAATTCTTGAGAAAAATAAAACACTAAAGGGTTAAATGTGAAAGAAAAAGTCACAAAACAATATCCTGGCTATTCAGTCTCCTACAATCTTCTCTCACTAGCTAATGTTGAGATGTTAATATATGTAAACATGTTAATACATTTTAGTAATGAATTTTCAGAGAATTTTGTTTTTGTTTTTTCTGGAGTAAAAGCCAGGAATACCAAAAGTAGCATTGATAAAATCAATTGAGACAACCAGTATTGTCTATATTGCATGTACAGCTCAGCAGGAGTTCTGAGTAATCCTAGCCTACCATTCGCAGATAGAGAACTGATGTACACAACCCATTCATAAGGACACACAAATCTTAACCTATCATAAGAAAATGAAAAACTAAACAATCACTGACAGCTTAATATATGGTGCTTAGGGCATCATTCTAGTAAACAAACCAATGACCATAAACCCAGAACAATACTTCATTTGCAATTTTGGCTTACATGAGGACAGATCTGTTTGAGAAAACATGCTTCCAATTTTGGTTATATGCAGCACATGAACAGTAAGCAAATATTCTCCTAAATTCTGGATTGTAATTGTGTGTACATGCAGCCTTTGTTTAAATACTTCAGAACTTTTACATACTACAAGGTATGAGTCAAATATTCTAATTTGTTAGATTAATAATTAAAGTCCTGTTTGTATCCTCAATACAACTGCTGGTTAGGATAAAGATTTTCACAGTTGGGAATGAGCATGCAGTCAACAGATCTATATTCCAGTTAATATACAAAAAAGATGTTGCAGGAAGATATACAAGACATTCTTGTGATGAAAACAAAGAGCTTACCCTTTAAATAACACATGAAGCATGGAAAGAATGTGCAAATGACTTGCCATCCCTTGTAAACCATGGAGCAGTGGTGAGAAAAACAACATTGTAGGGGATGCTTCCATCAGTGAACACAAAATATTATTTGAGCTACTCTCAAATAATACAGCAGGTGCTTCATACTGCATTTCACTAGCTGTGTACTAACCATCCAAGTGAAAGTACTACAGAAACTGCAAATTTAGGCTTGAATGCTCCAGGCCATTAGCAGGTGCTTTGAGCAGTCATCCAAATCAAAACAAGACAGTGAGAAAAGCCAAAGATTGGTTAATAGAAGCCTACAAAAAGCATAAACTCCAATAAGGGCACATGAAATAATTTTGTGGTAGTAGAAATAGGCTGGCAAGGTGAAAGAGAGGATTGTATCGAACATATTGCTGCATAAAGCTTTCAATGAATGTTTTTGTTTTGTATATGAGGCCCAAAATACAAGTCTTGGCTAAGGAGCTGAGATCAGCACTTATATGTCCTCAGGTGTTTAGAAACAAGACAGAAAAGAACTTCTGACATTTGGAGAGCATACTGGGGCCATTTGACTTGAGCATAGGTGGGTTTTCCCTGTGGGTATTGTCCTAAAGAAAGCTCCAGGCAACTTCAAGCTGATTCATCACTTGTCAGCACCAGAAAGTGAATCAGTTAATACTCTTCAAAGTTTGGATTTACATTTATCTATCCCAATCAGCCAAATGCTGATTCCCTCCTGTTAAGTAGTTAAAATGCATGGATATCAAGAGCAATCAATGCATAGGCATCTGATTTACAAGCTTCTTCTTCTATTGTTTCCTTCCAAAATTCATCTGCAAATTTTTATTAAAATGTTTCTAGGCTCCCACTATGACAGGGTTTTCTTGAAGATATAAACTAATAATGATTCTGATACCCTGCATGGAGGAAATAAACCCTTCATGACATGACTGGGCCAAGTCTTGTAGCAAGTACTAACTTAGCAGTAAGGCATATTTACAGGCATCTGTAAAGACTACCTATTTTACGTGGAAGCTGTTTATTTCCATTTTGTGGGTTTTTTGTACAATCAAGTTTTCTCACTCATTGAAGTTAAAAAGCTCTATTCATGTGATCAAATGAGAACATATAATGGTCTTTCTCTGCGCAAAATATAGGATCTATGTATTCACAAGGGAATCTGAAAGAAAAGTGGAATGTGTGTAGGATCACTACCTTTACTTTTATATTTTAAGTTGCCCTGCTAAATTGACTGACATTCAAGGAGTAAACCTAAGGAAACAGATAATAAATGAGTGTGCATTTCAGGAACAGTATACATGTATATACATAGAAATTACAGATTCTTTGGTAAGGCCGGCCAAAGGGCTAATCTAAAGGCACATAATGGACTTCTACTCCTGAAAAAACTGCTAAGCAGTTAGAATAGCTTATGTCCAAGCTCATAGGATATTAACATTAACATTGTCTGTATGCAGGCATGTCCAGAGTCCTAGAAAATAAATTTCATGCACTAGGGGTCTAAGTACTACCAAATATATGTCTCTACAAAAGCATATACATTTTGTTCAATGTGCATAATTCCCAGATATGTGGATGCAGGACTTTGGCCTAATTTAAATATATAGGCCTCCTTTACCTTTAGGTCAATACTCAGAAATTCTTTAAGTTACATCTTATGGCTGGAATGTTTCTTTCTTGATGTTTGTACCACAAGTGATAATTTAGGAGAGTATTCCAATCAAGAGACTCACTAGGTCTAAGAAAATGTTCCCAAACCCTTCTTTTTAAGGGATAATGTTCCATAAGTCACACAAAAACAACATTCAATTGCTCAAAAAATAATTACAAAAGAGTCATTTGTTCTATTCATGCTACTCTACAATAGATTTTGGAAAACACTGCTCTGTGCAGCAAGCCCCTCAAGAAAACAGTTGGCACAGCCAAGAGATGTTTATAGGCAAAAATAAACAGGTGGCATTCTAGTGCGCGCACACGGACACAGACACACACAGACCACAAGGAAGGTAAGGCAGTCAAAACAAGGTCAATTTCTTTTTTCTCACATAGTTAGCACAGTACCCAACAGACAGAAGCAGAAATAGCCATGAGGAGAGAGACATATAGCAGACATCTTTGAAGGGGAAATGCAACATAAACTAAATACATTTGGAACTCGTTATTTGTTTAGGCTTTTTTAATGAACCCTTATCCAAGAATACAAGGTTCATAGCACTTAAAAATAACCTATAAATGCACAGGATGAAAAGCCAGATGCAGTATTAGTGAAACACTGAATATTCCCATACCAGCATAAACTAAACCATTTAAAAACAGCTAAGGCAAGAAGATATTTCCCCATTATTTCTGCATTTTGTTGTTCAGTCGCACAGTCGACTCCAACCCTTTGAGACCCCATGGACCATTGCCTGCCAGGCACCTCTGTCTTCCACCATCCTCCTCAACCCGCCCAGCTCTATGTCCATTGCATCTAAAATACCATCTAGCCATCTCATTTTCTGCCGCCCCCTTCTTCTTTTGCCCTCCACCTTTCCCAGCATCAAGGCTTTCTCAAGTGAATCCTCTTTTCCCATTTGATGTCCAAAGTGCTTTATCTTTATCTTTACTATTTGACCTTCTAAGGAGCAGTCAGGGATGATTTCTTCGAAGATCGACCTATTTGTTCTCCTCGCTGTCCATCAGGACTAGAGAATTGTGAGCTGAAAGTGGGGAGTGTGAACATACGAGCCATGGTAGATCAGACTAAAGACCTTTCCAGTCTAGTGTTCTTACCTACAATAAGGCATGAATATAGTGAGGTAAAGGTAAAGGTCCCCCTTGCTCAAAAGCCAGTCATATCTGACTCTAGGATTTGATGCTCATCTCTGTTTACAGCCTTTTAACCAGCCCTGGGAAGGTTAAAAGGAGGCCAGAGCGCTCCCGCCCGCTCACCCCCAGCCCCGTCTTCACTGGAGGAAGAGGAGGAGGACCGGCCCCAGCAACGGCTCGTTCAGGCAGTGGTAGCTGCTCCTGCCTGCCTGCCCGGGCTCCACCTGCCCGGGGAAGGTTAAAAGGCAGCGTTGGACACCGAGACCATCAACGGCGTCCCCTGGGCCCCACCTCCAGCCAGGACTTAAAGGCTGTTGAGGCAATGGGACTTTCACTGCCACCACTTGTCACTTTTGGACTGGTTGGTACCGGAGTGAGTTGTGTGTTGTATTCGGGGCTAAAAGACCTTTGTTGCTGCCACTTTTCATTGAGATGCCGTTGTACTCTACTGAATTGTATTTTGTTACTTTTTTATTGTATTTTGTGCTTTGCTCTTGTCATATTGTATCTCAGTTTTTTGCTATATTGTACCTTTATTGATGTGTTGTGAGCTGCCCTGAGTCGGCCTGTGCTGAGAAGGGCGGGGTATAAATCAAATAAATAAAGAGCCAGTGCTGTCTGCATCTGCAGATGTTTCCATGGACATGTAGCAGGCATGACTTTACCTTCTCACCAAAGTGGTACCTGTTTATCTACTTGCAATTTCTTGCTTTTAAACTGCTAGGTTGGCAGGAGCTGGGACAGAGCTCACTCTATTGTGTAGCACTCAGGTCTCGACCTGCTGATATTCCAGCCATCAAGTTCAGAGTCTTAACCATTAAGCCAATATAGTCCCTAGAAATATAATAGCACTGCCCTATTTATGTTACCCCTCATCTGTATACAGTTTTATAGTAGTAGTATACAGATGCATACTACTACTGGTACTAGACCTCATACATGCTTTCTTTTTTATTTTATGTGGCTATATCCCACTGGAGGGGTGGAAAACCCATAGCCTGCACCATAGCCTTCACCAATGATTAATAAATTCTATTGGATTCTTGAATGTACATGATAATTCGGTGTACCGGTAGTAGATGCTCCTGTTTAAACCCTAGATGCCTTCTGTAATAGAAAGACGATATGACAGTCGCTATGATCACTGTCAAGTACCCTCTTTTCCTGAACATAGTCCTTGGTGTATACATGTGCAGAGAGACAGAAAGTAAATGGAGAAGCAGCTGGGACACAGGTGGATCAAAATTTAATTCTGATTGAATTAAAGAATCCTTTTTGGAGCTTACTCTGCAACACTGGTGACTAAGAAGAAGGGTCCCTTTCGCGAGCGTGACTGCACAGAATGAGAGGCCTTTGGCACACCTCCAGGTTGCATAATTGCACCACCGGTGTGGCAGTTGGGGATTGGTTCAGAGTACGAAAGGCAGAGTTTAGAGGGGTTTTCAAGCAGAGGCGGTTTCAGTCTTCTCTGTGGTGTCGTGTTTTTCAACGTCCCTCCCACCCTCCCTGAAAATCGGTATACAGTAATACCTCAGATAACAAATACATTGGATAACGCTAAAATCAGATAATGATGCAAATTTGTGAAACAAATTTGCATCATATAACATTATTTCAGCATCATCCGATGCATCGTGTTTGGCCCTTCAGGAAGGGAACTAGCCAAGCGCCTGGCCACTTCCCTTCCCAGAGGGCCGGAGGGTGAAAGGCAGTGGGTGAAAGGGAGAAGGCAAGGCAGGTGACCCACTGGTTTGTTTGGGGTGAGAGCGGGTGCAGGTGCCCGTTCTCACCACAAACAAACCGACGGACTGAGCGGTGGACCACCAGTTTGTTTGAGGTGAGAACATGCCATGTGTGCCAGTTCTCAGCCCAACCAAACCGGCAGTCTACTACTCAGACCGCTGGTTTGTTTGGGGTGAGAAAGGGCACACGTACCCGCTCTCACCCCAAACAAACCAGCGGTCCACCACTCAGACCACGAAAGGAAGCCGGTCATCAGGCGCTGGTGGTGCCTTTGCTGTTTCGAGTCAAGCCTCAAAACAGCGAGGGCACCTCAGAGGTCTCTTCCCCAATGCCGGCAGGGCTGGTCTCCACCTGGGAAGGCACTTCCCAGGCGGAGAGCAGCCCTGCCAGCTTTGGGGCTTGGATCTCCTCTTGCCTGCCTCTTTGGTTGCCTTTTCAGACGTTAAAAATCAGATAACGCTAAGACTTGTGGAACCAGGTCTTAGCGTTATCCGAGGTATTACTGTACTAAATGGGTCGCAATATTTTGGGCCAGGCAAGGAATTTTTTAGCTTCGATGAATTGGCCATTTCAAAGTCTTTTTCGTCTGCTCTATACCGATGAGTAGGGGCCTGGGCATTGTAAGGAGATTTGGTCACTTTTATATCGTGTTTTGTTAGGCAGAAAGTACAGAGACTGCCACGGTGGTTTGGGAGGTAAGGAGCCCATAGGACATGTTTTTGCTGGAAGGGGTTGGCAGCTTCTGCTTGGGGAGGGTGTGGCCTAGGAGTGCATCACTTCCCAGGTGAGGGCTTCCTATAGGTGTCCATGCAGGTAGGCATCTCTGTACTTTGATGTCCTGCGTTTTATTGTTACAATTGTTAATAAAAGTGGCCCTAATTTATTCCACACCGGAGTCCTGCCTTTTTCTTGGGATGTTGTGACAAATTGGTTTTCTTTCCTACTGATGTATTTCTCTTTAACAATCCAGAGTTGTTTTTCAGAATACTGCAGAGCCTTTTGAAATCTGGTTCATAAAAAGACCTAGTAGAACCCTTAATCTATTATGAGAAAACTTTGAGGGTAAAGATAGCCACATATTTGTCATGACCTAGACTTAAAAGATTAACATATTAATGAAGTGTTTGGAACATTAGCTGGCTATTTTCTTGGACAACTTTTCTATAGTGTGTGAACAAAGTATTTGAAGTCTAGCTGGTAATGTGCATCTTTGACTCTTACATTTTGTGTCTTATTAAACTTGGAAAGGAGGGAACTACAAATACCAAATTTAGAGTGACAATGATTTTAGGTGTTGTTGTTTTTAAAGTAAACTTATATTATTCACTTTGGAAAAAGTCTGGTCTGCACCCAGTTGACATTAATGAACATATGACAGCAGTTAACATTCCTGTCCTTGACAAGGTGACTGAAAGAGAAATGACAACCTACCTTTTTAACAAACCAAATAGCTAGATTCACTTCAAGTAGCTTTTTGATCTGGACTGGGGACGGAAACTGCTTTAGTTGGATCTGCTGAACGCTCTTTTGGAAGAGAAAAACAGGGAAAGAATGACATCATTGATTTTTCATGACCTCTGGGCAGCCTTTAATACTATAAACCAGGACATTATTCAATACACCTTGTCCAGATTGAGAGGCACAGCTTGTTGGTGGTTTTTCCTGTTACTTGAATAACTGCACCTTGGAAGTTGTACTTAGGTATCTGGTCTTCTGGCCAGTCCCATTTTGGTTAAGGCCCACAAGTTTAAATACGACTTCCATGCCATTTAACATTTAAATAATGCTGGAATAGTCCTTCAGAAATTTTTACCTGAGATTTCATTTGATATTAATACCCTGTCCTTCCCTTCTTTTCACCACTGTCTATTTTTATCATAGGCAGGTAAAGTTGCAGCTACACTTAACCAATGCTTATGTGTAATAGGTAATGGATAGAAGGTGCAAAAAGAAACTCAATTAAAGTAAAGCCTGTTTTGTTTGGGATTACATGCCTCCTAAAACATCATGTGTATAGCCTATAGATAGCTGCTGACCGAGCATTAGAAGTTCAAGTGACTTCTGAGGCTAAAAGTGCTTTTTATCATCTCTAAATAATACCATAGCTGAAACCTCACCTGGAGACCAAGTAGCCATGATTATCCACCACCACCTTAAAAAAAATTACCATACCTTACATATGAAGGGCAAATTAAAAAATGGGCTAGCAACTGGAGCTGATCAAGTTTATTAAAGATTATATAAAAGGATTTCTTCTTTTGTGTCCTGATCAAACCCTGGACTGCCAAAATGAAGCCACTTTCTTCGCTTTGTTCTTGCCCAAACCCAAGTCCTCACCCATGCATGTCTCTGGCAGCAATCAGCAGACCAGTAAATGGCCTGCCAATCTGTAACAATGCTCATGACAGTGATGGCAATCCTTGGCACTCCAGGTGTTCTTGAACTTCAATTCCCAGAAGCCCAAGTCAGCACTCCTGCTGATCAGGGCTTCTGGGAATTAAAGTTCCAGAACACCTTGAGTGCCAAGTTTAGCCATCACTGCCTTATGATGTTGCTGCCTTCCTACTGTTTAAAGCACTTGCTATGTACACATCTGTGTACACTTACTTGAAGAAAGGGTTTAGTGAACTCATTGGGACGCATATGTTAATAGACCTTTATAGGATTGTGGTATTCAGTAGATTAAAACTTAGAAAGAAGTGCTAGACTTTGCACAGTTAATTCTAAATTGTCTTCCACATACCCTGTTGGTTTATGTGAGAATAGTGACTTATCTACATGATGATACTTCTCCAACATGTACACAAATTTAATTCCTCTGTCACACAAAATGCATTTATATCACTAGTTTATCAGTCTAGACTGATTTTTAAAAAATCTGAATGTGTGCTGCATTCTCTTTTTGGATTTACCATTTGCCCTTAATATTAATTTCTATGTTTCTTCTAACCATATGCAAAAATTTGGGGGGGAGGGGGGGTTTGCAAGCCATCTTGGGTCTGCTATGGAGAGAAAGGTGACCAATCAATTTCTGTATAACAGCTTCTAAATACTTTAATTCTTTATTAACATGCTGGATAGATGTTATTGAATGGGCTAAATGTCACTTCACATTGACATTTTTAGTCTATTAGAGCAGCTCTCCTGTTTCCTATTCTGCATCTATTTATTTGTTATTTATTTTGTTTATTTTGCTAGGTAGGTTTTTGACAGCTTGCTATTGTGATGCTGCTTTCTGGGAGCAGATTTGCAAATACAGTACATGCAACAACTGTACCCCCTAGTCAATGATGGTGAACCTTGGCACTCCAGGTATTCCGGAACTTCAATTCCCAGAAGCCCTGATCAGCAGGAATTCCAGACTTGGGCTTCTGGTAACTGCAGTTCAAGAACTCCTGGAGTGCCAAGGTTCACCATCGCAGCCCTAGATCAAGTGAGAATTTT
Organism: Bradypodion ventrale; assembly: GCA_035047345.1. Taxonomy (NCBI): domain Eukaryota; kingdom Metazoa; phylum Chordata; class Lepidosauria; order Squamata; family Chamaeleonidae; genus Bradypodion; species Bradypodion ventrale. The sequence continues at coordinate 43,269,244 of JAWDJE010000001.1, forward strand.
CTTCAGTCCCTTTCATCTAATTTGACATTTTGTGATTGCCTCCAACTGAAGGATTCTGGGTTTCTAGTTTGAAAAGATTACTGTCCTGAAAAAACTGGTGTCTCCCAATTTTGGTGTACAATCAAGCCTTGTTATCCTTTTTGAAGACCCAATAAATTTACTGGTAAAAGCAGACAGTCACAGTAAACTAGCATTCACATGTATATACAGACATTCACTGTTATGAATAGTCACTGCAACAGAGATTTTATCTCTTATTTTGGAAATTATACATTTGTGGAACGCAGCGGATAGTTGTGATGCACCATGTGATTACATGAATCAATGGCAGAACCAGGGACAGATTAAGTATACCTCCTACCACGAGCTTTCAGATCTAAGTAGCATTTCTCAGAGAGGCATGCATGCGGCTCTCATTAACCCCAAGTTAAGAGAAGATGTGCAAATGCAACTAAAGTACTAAATTTGTCCTTCAGTTATTTTCCCCATTCAATTACTGATGTTATTAACCTCTTCTGCACATCATATGGCCACATTAGTAGATCACAGACAATTGTATTGCTTCACTTACCTAGCATTACTCACACAAACTAATACAGTATCTAGAATATCCTCCTCCTTTCCGATATACTCTTAGAGATAAGAAAATAATCAAGTCTAGGGGCCCCTGCTTACTTGCTTTTTCCCAAACATCTTTCTAATTTGATGTCTATTATGGAACAGACACTCGTAATCCTTTGGAATAAGGAAAGATAAAGAGGAAGCTGTATTGCAGGCAGAGCAAAGAGAAGACTGTGAAGCTTTTTATTAAAAATAGAGAAAGGTCAGTACCCTCTCCCCAAAAGAAACTATGAAGGCTTGTAGGAATTATTACACCACAGTGTTTCCTTTATTGAATTTAGTATGGGGGAGAAAGCGGGGGGAAAAATAAAGTTTCACTTTCTTCAGACTTTATGGAATATTCTCTGACATGTCAAAAGGTTTGGAAAACTCAAACTTTCACTGAAAACCTCTCAACAGAGAGGTAATAAGGTTACAACCAGGATCAAAGTAGATTCTAAATTATAAACCTAATTAGATTAAGATTAGCTATGTAGTGGAAACCTGGCAACCAGTGATTTACCCTGGTGTGACTGAATTGACATAAACATTGTTTTAGATTCTTACTAAATATACTGGGGCTGCAGTGGCTCAGAGGTTAAGAAGCTCGCCTTGCTAGCTGGAAGGCTGGCAAGTTGGTAGTTCAAGACCCAGATACTGCATGACAGATTGAGTGCCCATCTCTGTCCCAGCTCCTGCCAACCTAGCAGATCAAAAGCAAAAAATTACAAGTAGATAAATAGGGACCACTTTGGTGGGAAAAGATCTGATGTGAAATGAGCCTCATTCGGGCATCCCCTGAGTGGAGTTTCTCCAGCAAAAATCCTTTCAACCCAGAATAATTTCTAACACGAAATTATTATTATTACCAAATATACTTGAAAGAAAGCACTGTTGAAACAGGTTTTTGAATTTTTGAGTTCAACAAATGCAGTGTCCAGTAAGCATTTTTGAACGGCAACCTTAAAATAAAAACAATATATTGTTTTAAAATAACTTGTGGTTAATATGATATCACTAAATATACTTTCAAATTATCTAGTACTAATTTAACACCTTGTTTTTCTTGGCAGCCCCAAATAAAATCCAAGAATAATGTTCTTGGTTCACATCCTTAAAATGCTACAGATTTCTTTTCCATCCACACAAATGCCCATTAAGATGTTTCCATAATGGGAGTGACAGAGACCTTTTTTTTTACCATAGATGTTGCTTCCAAACAAAAAAAGGTGATTAGCTGCTTAATAAACTGTACTTATATTTTGTTGTTGTTACATGTCATCAAATTTCCTCTGACTGATGCCAACCCTATGAATGAGACATCACCAAAAGGCCCTGTCCTCAACATCCTGGTCAGCTCTTAAGACCTCAAGCCTGTGGTCCTTCTAGAGAGTCAATCCATCTCATGTTTGGTCATCCTCTTTTCCTGCTGGATTTAACTTTTCTAGCAGTATTATCTTTTCCAGAGGATCTTGCTTTCTTACAACATGCCCAAAGTAGGAGAGCCTTAATTTCATCATTTTTGCCTCCAGAGTTGATTTTCAGTAGGACCCACCTGTTCATCTTTCTGGCAGTCATTGGTATTTTCTGGCCATGCTGATGCTTCTGTGGTATATGTGGTATAGTGTGTGTGTGTGTGTGTGTGTGTGTGTGTGTGTGTGTGTGTGTGTGTGTGTGTGTGTGTGTGTGTGTGTGTGTGTGTGTGTGTGTGTGTGTTTTAAAATGTGTGACTGTTTTTAATGTGTGAGTTTTCTGTTGTTAGCCACCCAGAGTAGGAAAATTTCCTAGATGAGCAGGGCATAAATATAATAAATAATAAAATAAATAATAATATATGGGGAAACTCTGCTACTTGTCAGCTTAAAATCTATTGTGCCATTTTTGAACCACAATTGGGCATACCCCGGAAAATTGCACATCAAGCATTAATGCACATCAAGCATTAGTTTTTCTCATTTAAGCTAGTTTTACTCATTTAAGGTCAAGCAAAAGGAAATATGGAATAAATTCACCAAAAGGTGATTTCATTTTTGCATTGTCACATCCAGCCTAGATGCAGAAGAAACTGAAGAAGTCTGAAATCTCTAAACTGTGTAAGAGTTATTTAAATCTCGTGCTTTTTAATATAAGAATGGCAACCCTTTGACCCTCCCAGATGGTTTTTTTTTAATGCTTCAGCTCCCATCTACCACAGCCAACACAGAAAATGATCTGGAATGTTCCTTGACTTCATGAAAATCCTTTCTATTTTTATTTGTGTATCCAAGGCACCATCAAGAGATTCACCTAAATATCTCAAAAGAGAAATAGACAGGCTGCAATGTCAATACTATGTTAAGAGCTGTTCCATTTAGTATGAGCTTGTGTTGTAATGTTTCTACAGCTAAAAAAAGTTACATTCTAAATATTAATGAGCTGTGTTATCAGCTCATAGAACAGGTTCAACACTACAAATATCTTGGAATGATTTTCCAATCTAATGGCCGCAGAAATTCCCACATTGCACACATAGCAATGAATGCCCAGAAAAGTGTGGGAGCAATCCAGAAATTTTACTCTATAAATCTATGGTGAGGCCCCATCTGGAATATTGTGTACAGTTCTGGTCGCCATACCTCCAGAAGGATATTATGGAGTTGGAGAAAGTACAGAGGAGGGCAACCAGAATGATTAGGGGACTGGAACACCTTCCTCACCATCTGAGGCTGCAACGGTTGGGCCTTTTCACTCTTGAACGACGGCGTCTAAGAGGTGACCTGATTGAAGTTTATAAAATCATGCACGGTGTGGACAAAGTAGATAAGGAAAAACTGTTTTCCCTATCGCACAACACTAGAACTAGGGGACACTCCATGAAACTTTTGGGTACTAGTTCTCAAACAAATAAGAGAAAGTACTTTTTCACCCAGAGGATTACTGGTCTATGGAACTCCCTGCCAGAAGAAGTGGTGACAGCTGTCAGTCTTGACAGCTTTAAGAAAGGATTAGACAAGTTCATGGAGGACAAGGGTATCAATGGCTATAATTATGGCTACCTAAGGACAACCTCCGGGTTGGAGAGATAGGCAGATATCTCTCAATGCCATTTCCAGGGAATCCTAAGCAGGTGAAGGCATCTGCTTGGGAATACCCTGAAGGAAATGGTGAGCCACTGTGTGAGACAGAATGCTGGACTGGATGGGCTGTGGCCTGTTCCAGCAAGGCTGTTCTTATGTTCTTATGTTCTTATGTACTGGAGAAAGGGCGGGTGCAATATTGTGGCAGCTCTTAAACTTCATCTGGCAAATCCTTTCACACAGATGTCATATGGGGCTTCATTTTGCATGGGCACTAACATCGCCAGCTTAGAGAAAATCCAATCAAAATCTTTGAGATCTAGACTTCAGATACCACCTAGTATCTCTAACGCTGCAGCCAGGCTGGAAACTGGAATGTATATGGTTCATTCCAGGTTATGGACATGTTCGTTGATGTTCTGGCTAAAATTGTTATTTTCCCCAAATGGACTACTGAAACTAATGTTGTCAGATACCACAGCAGCTTCGTGGATATCTATTCTTGTAGGAAAACTGGCTTCATACGGCCTCTCAAAGCAGTTTGTTTTATTTAACAATTAAAAAAGGATATTGGATATCCATCGGCAACACGATTTAAATAAAATAAATAGTCTGCTCTTTCAAATGCCCCCACCCAATAATATGAGGCCCTTATCTTACTTATCCAGCTCAAGTAACCCAGAGCATAGGAGATCATAAACTCTTTTGCATTTTAACATGTTACCATCAGTATTCAAGGAGGGGTTATTTAAGAAAGTTCCTGTTCAGGAGCGCTTATGTATCTGTCAGGTGGAGACATCTGAACATGTGCTCCTAGAATGCCAGTTTTATGACAACCTTAGACCTGACCTCATTGCTGCCTTCCCTCAGATTGAGTTGAATAACCACATGTTTAGAGACATGCTCTCAGTTAGAACCACTGACCTGACGGCTGCTGTTGCCAGATTTGCCTGTAGGGCATTAGGGAGAACTAGCTACAGCAGGGACAGGTTAAAAACCAACAATAACGATTTTTATTTTGCACCAGTAATTCTGTTTTATGTCCTACTCCTACTCATGTAATTATATCCACTATGTGCACTTATATATAGACATTTTTATCCTTATTTTATAACTGCAACTATAACTTTTAAACTGTTTTATGTGCTGTTTTATTCTTTTTAAACCAGATACCTGTCCCAAAAGTAGCATAGATTTTAAAACTGATTTTATTCTATTTTGTTTTAATTCAAACAAATGTGTTTGTGGGGGTGCATTTTGACAGTAGTACTTCATGCACTTAAACCCTTTTTACTGCACTGGTCATCGACCACAATAAAATTTAATTGAGTTATAATTCTTAAATCCTGTAGAAATTGTTTTTCTTGTTGCTCTATTTTACCTGAAATCAGCTATTGGGGTCAACAAATTGGGGAGGAGGGAGACACCTCCCACAAAATATACTTGTTTCTAGCCCGAAAACAAGGAACAGAAAGAAAGAAAAAGAACAGGATGGATTAAAGAAATTTAGGAAGAAGAGCCCAACAAAGAAAAGCAAAAGAAAAGATTCAGGAAACTGGCAACTACACAGAAAGGATCTAATGTCGCCTACTGCAAAGTAACAGTATCTGGGCTATACATATGTTTGTCAAAAGTATCTATAGCACAGATAATTAGGTTAGTGCAGTAAACTAGCCACATGCTTTGAACTATGCATGCAGTTGGTATACTAACCTTTCTTTCACCTGATAGGTTAAGCTCACCATAGCTTCACACATACTTGCAAACTCATGACCTACACTCTGTCCTCATTAACACATCATTTATGGTAGACAACCTGTTGGAATGGATACTCAAGAGGTCTGTACAGCTGAATACAGATTTCTCCGTACAAGAACTGCCAAATACTACAGGTGAAGAAGGGTCTTCCATTTCCTGTGTGTAATATTCTTTAAAGATTACAGGGTCTGAACCAGAGGCATTCACACACCAAACACTCTTACACAAGGATAAATAAAAGCTACAGGAAGCAGGCATGCTGACTACAAATATGTATCTATTTGCAGTTATGATCAGAAGAAAATAGTTGAACAAAATCTACTTGTTAAAAAAATGACATGTCTGTGTGTGTGTGTGTGTGTGTCGTTGTTGTTGTTATTGTTGTTGTTGTTGCTGCTGCTGCTCCAGGCAACAGCTCTTTTCTCAAACTGTTTTCACAACTTTTAGTAGACTATAGCCAGTCTCCAGCTATGTCTATTTAATATCATAGAATGAATTTTCATTGAACACGTGGAAAAAATGTGAATTAAGGCAGCATTATTTTAGAGATGTGAATGAAACACATTTCTCCAGGATCCTGTGCAATGTCACAAAGGATTCTAACGCCATTCTCAGATCACGTGCCTCTGCGACATTGTTCTTTTGCAAGCTGGAAGAATATCCACAGCTGTCCTAGCAGCTGATCCTCCAATCAAGCAAATAATGCGGCAAGATTAAAAAATAGAAGGCTATGACAGCCCAACTCCTTCTTACATCAAGAACACTCATAAGGCATATGAGTCATCTTGGCACAAAAGAGCTCTTTGAAGATTAATGCTTGATGTGCATTAATGCTTGATGTGGCTGGAGATTGGCCATAGCCTTCTAAAAGTTGTGAAAGAGGGTTGAGAAAAGAGCTGCTTCCAATGATATATGTTCACATTTATTTTGCCTGGTTGCCACTTTTTGTCAAGTAGACACCTGAATGTTTTCAGATGTCTGAAATTGAGTCATTTTTTTGCTGCTGTGAATACATACGTGTATTCTCAGCAGCAATATATCTATATATTAAAAAATAAACAGTCCATGCTCGCTCTCAACTTTGAAGAACAGTACCATTAATACTACCCATAGTGCAAAGGACATAGATGATCCTACCATTTTGGAAGTGAATAGGGCCAGTGAAGAACAATGCAGTGGCTTATCTACAAATTAGAGATAAACAAAGGTAGGCAGTACCTGGACAGGCAGCCATGCTATAATATGGTAGTTATGTCGCATCAAAACAAGGACTATTTTATCATTGTTAGTCTTTAAGATGACATATGACTCCTTTTTAGTTTTGCCACAATATATATATTTAAAGAAATAACTGTTTAGCAACTTTAATTTGGCATGTATCATTGAGTTTCCAGGACCTATGCAGTTTTGAGTGAAGTTGAGATATAAAGTTACAGCTGTCACTTGGAATGGAGAAAAACTAGCTCTCTCAAAACTTAAACATTAATACAGTACTGTATTAAGGGCCAAATTATATGTCCTAGTTTAAGCCATGCATGTTTATTTTGCATGAATTATATTTGAAGGGAGAGCCAGATTAGGGATGGGGTTTCTAATCCCAATAAGTCACCAGCTGCTATTTAACAGTAAAACAAACACAGACCTAGGCCAAAACCACATAGTTTGGCTTCAGCAACCCTAAAGTTTGGGGTAATAAGCCTGTGAGGCATAGTAATCTGACATCACTAGAAGAAGGACAGGGAATCACCATTCATCAATGTGGATTTTTCCCCAAGTACTAAGTGTTTTTATAGCCTAAGTGACTTCATTTTGGCAATCCAGGGTCTGATCAAGACACGAAAGAGAGAGAGTCTAAGAGAAAATGGAATTAATTTATGACATTAAATGAAAGCAGTATTCACATGCAAAGTTACACCTCACAAAATTCCATTTTCCATATGATTATTACAAATGCAAGAGTTCTGTTCTCATTTTCATGTGCCTTCACTATATAAAATGCAAACTGTACAGGGTGGCATGTATGGAATCTTTCTCTATATTTGCCACTTATTGTATCCAGGGTGTCCCCAGTATTATTGTGCTCATGTACCCACGTACTTGTCACAATACGCTTTTCAAGTGTAAATGGGCTTAAATTGACCATATTTCTCTGGTGGGGTGGGAATTATAATACATATGGACAGGTAGAGACTTACGGGCCACCCTATACAGTACTGATAATAGTGCTATGAAATTAATTATATTTTCCATGTCCAGCTTGGCATTCATCCTCTCACAGATTTGAAACACAGATAAAATACAGAAGGCCCAACATGTGGTTGGTGCATTCATGTTTACACCACAGGCATGTGATTTCATATCATAGAAAAACAACTCCCACATTAGTATGCATGAAATGAGGCAAAGATAATGAGCAACTACAAGCAGCGTTTTGAAAGTAGCACGAGGTACAGGGGCCCAAATGGGAATCAAGCACTTGCATGGCTTTTGGAAGTCTTCAACCTTTTACTCCACCCACCTACCCATTGCAATCCAGAACATGTCTCCTAGAACTTGCATATGCACAAGTGGGAGTTGTCATCCAAAAGATGTCTTTTCCAAAGTTTGCTAACATAAACTAAGAGATTTTTGTAAGCAAGAAAGTCTGTCCAGATTATCCTGCAATGATAATAGAGTAGACCATACTGCCAGTAATTCAGCGCTGAGTCAGGTGATGAATTAACCTGGAAACCCTGAAGACTAACAGTCTTGGGTGTCGAAGTCAACAGGGAAAGGTGATGGTCCCCAAATGGATTAAATCCTACTTGAATCCATCTTGATGGAGGGCAGGAGCTTCATCAACACTGGCCTGGGGCCGGTACTTTGAGGACTTTGTGTGCCAAAAGGACTCCAGACCAGAAAGTTACTCACGGAATTGGATCAGTGGTACAGGTGTGATGCTGCAACAAGGAAGGCAAATGGAAGGCCACTACATATTATATTGTTCCCAGGACAATCTTCATGGCTGATCGCCATGAGGATAGACAATATTTGGAATCGGATATGGCAGCAGCAAGTATGGGGTTCCTAGGTTGAACTGATTTTTTTCCATCTCCATTTTAATCTGTTCCTTGATCATCTACTATGCTTCACTGCTGAGCGGGAACTTGCATCTGGCTTGCCTGTGTCTTGATCTGGCTCTATTGTAACTTATGTGGTTTCGAAAGTATTTGCCCACACTGTTCAGAAGTTCACAAAAGATACCCTGGTATATAGAGAAAGATATGTCAAGTTATGCCAGCATATCCTCACCTATCCTCCTTAAAATGCAATTGTCAAAGTTCTCTGTTTTTCGAGTCAGAAATATAAATTTCAGTGTATCATATTGCATTATATTCTAAGGTCAGAGCTACTGTTCAAATAATTTTAGTTAGAAGGCATTTTGTATGATCACCTGAATTCTGTCTTGTTGTTTCACTTTAAACTGTATTGGAAACATTAGCAAAGTTCGCAAAGTTGAACAGGAAATGCACCGCAAAAAGGAAAATGTTTTCAATATTCGACAGTTCTCAGATAAATTGCTGTGCTTTTTTAAAAAAAGAGTGGAGTAATGTGGTATTGAGTTTGTGGTGTGTTCTGTTTTTGCTTTTTTCCTCCCAGGGTTTACGTAAGCAATCTTATGAACAACATTTCTGATACAGTGAAGATATTTAAAAAAAAAAAAAAGCTTGATAGGTAACTAAGCAGCAAAATGTATAGGAAACTGTTTTTAGCACCTCAAAGCTATGGTAAGCCAAGTAGCCCAAACTTCCTCATACATGCAAAACTCAAGATTTAATTTTCTGCAAGACTAACCACAATAATTACAAAGTTTCTGTAATACATCCCTAAAAAGCTCACAACTATGGAATCCATAAGAATTGATCCTTTATCATTTTCTTTCCCATATAGTGTGCATGTATCCACATCATGCATAATATGGTTCACCAGTTCAATGCAGGCAATGTCTAATTTCTGCAACTACTAAAATTAAGCCTGCTTTTGCAAAGTCAGTGAACAGAAAAACTGCATGTGTGTGTGTGTGTGTGTGTATACAATTTTTTTTGAAAAAAAGCTAAAAACACAAGTTATCATGTTAAATATTAAACATTAAAATAATTAGATTAAAACAGCTAAACCATTTTTAAACACATATGAAAACTACCGCAACAAGGTACTGTATTCCAAAACCTTAAATTGAGAAAGGCATTCCACATCCTGGGAGCAGCCATTGAGAAGGTTTCTTCTCCAATCCTCACCAGATGTACCTATGAGGGTGTGCAACCAAGTGAAGGGTCTCCCACTGAGCTCTAGCCCATGTTCTTTCGAATCTACTCAGAGTGTTCTGCCATCATCACTGTAACCTTTATCCCACTCATATCATTGTCTACTCCCTGGTGAGCCATATTTAGGACAAATGTTTGATGGTCATGAAGGACATAAAGTCCAGAGCCACTCTTAATAAGATAACCTTGGAGTGCATAGTTGAAGACCTGCAGAACAAGATGAGTGGATTTCAAAACCACCTGTAAACCAGCTGAGGCAGGAAGACTGTTGTCGAGGGAATAGGCCACTGAAGAAAATTTTCCCCAAAAAAATACTAAACCCCACTTCTTAATGTGTATCATATATGGCAAGGATGTTAGTAATTGTTGTAATTATAAGTGACAGTCTGAAGAGAATAAAGAATGCTGGAAAGATTTGAGATACAACATGCCAATGTCTCACATGATCCACATGTCAGACTATATCATCACAGCTTATCAAGTTATATTGGGGGTATTGAATGAGAAATGAAAGTGATAAAGCTAAAACTTACTGTTCTTCAATTTATATTAAGTTTATACCTTTCTAAAAAAATGCAAAATTTGCAATGCATACATGTTAACATGTCACTAACACCATAATCAGGTTTAGAGATTTCAAATGTCTGAAGAAGTAGATTGTAATCTACTAAAGCTTGCACTGAAATAAATCTTTTAGTTTTCAAAATGCCACAATAATTGTGACTGGTTTTTGTTTTTGTTATACATGCTTAGTGGCTAACCTTTTTAAGTCCCCAGACAAGCCCCAGCCTCTGTGCCAGGCCACACACCCTGACAAGCAATGCACGACCATGCTGGGTGCCGGAAAAGCCTCCTGGGCTACAGAAAAGCCCCGTGCAGCCACCAGAAAGGCCTCCTGTGCTCCGGAGAAGCCCCAGGAGCCTTCCTACCCTCCAATGGGCCTTCCTAACCCCTCTGATCGGCCTCCCCCCACAAGTGCTCCCCATCTTACCTCTCCCAGCTGCAGCCTCCCATGGTTTCAGGCTCTCCTCTTGTCTCTCCTTTGGCAGAGAGTGAGGAGTGTTGGGGAAATTGTGCCAGCTGGGCTGCGTGTGGTGGGGCTTCCTCTCAATGGCAGCGTGCCAGGAGAAAGACCTCTGCGTGCCACTTCTGGCATGTGTGCCATAGCTTCACCAGCACTGATCTATGAGTTAAGAAATCTCCCTAGAAATTATTTCTAGCAAACTGAGTCCTGAAATTGGGCATGCAATAGATAAGGTCTATGGGGATTCCTTAATTTACAATTGTTTGCTTCCAAAATTTACACTATTTGCATACTTGCATAACAGAATTTCAGCCAATAATTCCCAGAATATAGGGCCAACGTGATCATCTGGGAACAGTGGCCATATTCTCATCACTTAAGAATATAATAAGCCATTAATTCATACCGAAAATGTTATATTCTACAACCTACATGAAAACACGGTTGCTCAAAAGAAAGTAGCACTGTGTCAAGTGAGGCTTACTTCCCAGGAAACATGCCTGGAAGTGCAGCATGAATTATGTATTTCAAAGAAATATTCACAGGCTCCTTTAGTTTAAATAACTTTTCTGTGCATTTACATTCTGTGTCATTTATTGCTTTTCACCCAGACAAAAGATAAAAAAATAACCTAAGTAAGACACTGAAGCACAATTTACTGAACACTGCAAATCTTAGTCACCAATTGGTTGGGCTTTAAGATTCCTTCAAGGATATATTTTTTCATTCCATATTGTCTAGAAATTTGCTTTTTCAAAATAAAACACTGCATTATTACATTTTGCAAAAACATGTTAAAAAACTCACACATGATATTAGGCTAAATCAAGGGTCATTGGTCATGCTGTACTTGCGAAAAGTTACAGTTAATATGCTATTAAAGTTAGAATGGAGCCCAGTAGAAATGCAACATTTAAACTGGGGATTCTCAACCTGCGGCCTGTGGGCCAAATGCTGTCCATGGCACCATTCCATGTGACCCACCACCACCTCCAGCACACCAAGGAGGTCCATGTGGTCGAGGAAGGGCAAAATGGCCATCCAGCCCCCGAAGCTGTCTGAGGGAGTGTGACCCGGCCCCAGGCTTAAAAAGGTTGAGAACTCCTGGTTTAAACTGAGCCTGAGTAGGGGGAAATGAGACACTTTTCCTTTACTAGTGAACACATACTGATCTTGTATCACATGACCCTTGCTATAATTTCTTTTAAAATCATTTCATGTCTGATTGCTTCCGCTATCCTGGCTCATTTGTATTGTTTACAACAAGTCACTGCACTCAGCAGTTAGTAGTGGTTGAATCCACGGTTACCAGTTTATACATTCACTAGTTAAACGGAATGCAGTTATTCTGTAGGTTATGCTGTGATAGTTCAGCTATCAATCAGGCTAACCTAGAAGAAATTTATCTTATAAATAAAGATATTGTTTCATAGTAAAGTTTAATAGAAAGGGAGCTCAATGACGTATTTTAATTAGCTGTAGCTGCAAGATAAGCTATATTAAGATCTGGCACTCTGGTCCTAAACATTTACATGGAAACCACCACCACCTCATTTTAAAAGGAGTTAATTTGTGAGTTAAATATAGTGACTACGACTTTGTGGGCTACTTTGTATAAATCCACATGGCAGTATTTCTAAGTGTGCTGGAATAATAGAAACCTATTTTATTGACAAGTGCTATATTTTCCACATCTGCATTGCTTAAAACTAGGATGCATTTGGAATGTAAATACAGAGTGCTTAAATACATGTTTAATATGACTGCAGTCTAACCAAAAACCTTAATTAGGTCCTGACATATGAAACAGAAAACTGAGTAGAATTCATTTACGGCAAAAATATTCTTTATGAGTAAATTAAAATTACAAGCTCATATATTTCAATGTTAATTAAGGTAAATATCAATCGTTTTTGCTTCATTATTTACTGTTTGTCTACAGAGCCTTGGGGGGGGGGGATCTCTTTGTTTACAAGATAGATAACACACATTTACATCCCTCAAAATAAAATTAAAGCATAACAACCAGAAAAGTTCCATGTACCTTGTCTGTCTCATCAGTCACGAGAAAACAACAAAGAGTTAAATCAAACATTTTCCTAGCTCATCTACTGCAAAGTCACTGTATCAGAAGCCAGAATTGATCTGTTTCCTCAGAACAAACTGAAAAATGAATGTAAGAAAATGGGGGCTGGGGGGTTAGAAATCCCTACCATGCTGTTAATCAGATATTGTATAATAGTTGGTTGCAGGTTTACTCTGTACTATTGTTGCCTAAATCAGACATACTTACAGGTTCTGGGTTCTTCCAAGAGTTTGGTGCAGTTTCAAGGACAAATGTCTTAAAGATGCCTTTTCTACCATGCAGCAATGATCTTGGCTCTGATCTGATTACATGAGCAAAGTGCTAAATCTGACAATATATTTTTTTAAAAGAAAAGAAAGAAAAGAAGAGGAAAACTCCCTTGTAGACAAGAAATCTTGGGGATCAAGTCTTAGGCTTGATAAAGGCTGCTTAAAATTTGATGGTTAATTTGCTCCCTAGTTATAGCAGCTGATGCCTTTTGCAGCCCTGCAGAAAGAAACCTTTACTGAAAAACCAATGGCATCACATTTCAGTGAAGCTTACGCTAGGGCACAGAATGCAAAGCAACATCTGACAAACTTCAGAGAATTCAAATAATTTGAGTACACTGCTGCATGTATAGGAATCTTCTATGTGTATAGTTACTGTTTTAGTTTATTTAAGGATGACAGATATACGTACTTCAGTTCAGATGCATATTCCCAAGAAACAGAAAGTTCAATTATTTGAAGTGGTAGCCGTGTTAGTCTGTGCAAGCTAACAGAGAGTAAACAAAACAGCAACAAAACAAAACAAAAGACAAAAAATGTTGTGCCACCTTAAAGACAAACTTCTGTATTTAAATATGAGCTTTTGTGGACCAAGTCCACTAGTTCAATTAGTTAGTTAGAGTTCCCATATGTAAAAGAGAGTTAGGGCTGTTGTGCATTAATATAAAAAGTGTGCATCGACAAGGTATAGAATAGACAGAAGGGGTTTAAAATTTCCTTCTTTTGGGGTCACCCTGGAACTATGCAGCTTGCCTGGTTCTTCTCCAAGTAGGCGCAATGGAAAATCAAACTCCCAGCTTGTGGGCTCCACAGCCAGATTCCTAGAAATCTGCCCTATCCAGTCATCTATCATTAATAACCTTAACAGTTGTATGAAAAAAGAAGCTCTAGCAAGGACAGTTCTTCTCATTCCATTTTAAGTATTAAAGATAAAGGAGCACTCTTGTCCTGTATTATGGCTCACTGTGAGCACAACAAACGGTTGGCTGTTGCTTCAAAAAATTTCTTAGCTTAATATCAGACTTGACATTACAGGTGTATTCATGCCATCAGAGAAGACAGGATAACTTAAGGATAGAATAACTGAAGCACTGAAAGACATTGTGCTGCATGAGTTTTCCAATCACTTATAGTTTCAAAATATGCTTGTTTGTGATTTGTCACTCTCATTATGATTGCTTAGACATGGAGATCTACTCTACTGAAATCAGACAAATCATAAGATAAGAAAATGTTCAAAGAAACAAACAACCAATTCAACTGGCTACATTGCAAATTATAGTACAGTATGTGTATTTTCCTATAATCGCTACAGCAGGGGTTCTCAACATTTTTAAGCCATGGGCCAGACCATGCCACCTCAGACAGCTGAACAGGCTGGACTGGTGGTTCCCCCACCATAAACGCTGCGGTAAAACGCATCTGCAGCTGTCGTAAACACATTTACAATGACTGTGGACGCATTTACGGCTTTTGTAAATGTGTCCGTGTCTGCTTCCGCATCAAGTGGCAGCGGTGATGCAGGCCACCTGAAATGGTGCCGTGAGCTGGGGCCAGCCCATGGGCCGTAGGTTGAGAATCCCTGCACTACAGGCAGCTTTTTATCAGGTGCAGTGGGTGAAACATATTCCATGCCCAGTTTTCTGTGACCAACAAGGGAAGCCGGGTATATACCACGTGGCCATGATCAGAGCATTTACAACTATTCCTTCACTGAGCTGAAAACTTTGTTTCTTTTCAACATGTTCTTGATTCCTTGCAAACTTTATGCAAGAAAGTGGTTAAACATGTAGCAGTGTCTGTTGCTTGAAGAAGAACTATGAAGGGCATTGCAGCTGAAACTCTGACCTGAAAAGGGTCACCATAACTCAGAACTGACTTGACAGGACACAATTATAAAAAGCACAGGGGCCCCATGTGGTGACTGGCTAGCAGCTCAATGCAAGATATGTTTTATGTGGGGAAATTACCTTTACCCCAACACAATCAAAGAAGGCTAGAACTTTGTAAACTATGCTGTTCCTTTGTTTGCTAATAGTTGAATCACTCCCTCTCTGTTTCTCCAATACAGTCTAGCTTCAGATGATGGGGGGGGGGGATTAGAATCAGACAGGCAGTGGATTTGATGTTACAGGATTCAAGGACAGATGTCCTTCCATCTTCTGCTCAGTTAGGGCGAAGGAGGCACTCACAGGGCATACAAATGGAGTGGAAGCCTTTGCCTTGATGCATAAGGTTGTGCTATGAAGGAACATTGTGACTATTGAGTCTTAGATGTCATCACTTTATTTATTATTTTACTATTTTGTTAGATTTCTATCCCGCCTCCCTCAACACAACGTGTGACTCGAAGCGGCAATACAAATGAGTCCGAAGGTCGGAGCCCAAGGCTCAATGACCTTACCAAAGCTTATAAAACAAGAGGGGAACCTCTTTGCATAAGCCCCACAAAGACCGCCCGAGCAAAACCGCCCCAAGAACAGGTCAAAAGTGAACTGCCCTTGTCCATCACCTGGCCGATAATAGGCTAGGAGGGTGCAGCAGGCAGCGGTGTCTTCAGGCTCCCCTCGGCCAAGGGGAGTCCCTTTTAACTTCCCAGCAGTGACAGAGCCGGGAGGGCGTGGCAGGGGCATGGCAGAGGCATGGCAGGGGCACGGCAGGCTCACGGCGGCAGCGTCTTCAGGCTCCTCTCGGCCAAGGGGAGTCCCTTTTAACCTCCTGGCGATGACGGAGCCGGGAGGGCACAGCAGGCTTGCAGCAGGGGTGTCTTCAGGCTCCCCTCGGCCAAAGGGAGTCCCTTTTAACCTCCCGGCGGTGACGGATGTAGGCTGCATTCAAACCTACATTCCCATAAGAACATAAGAACAGCCTTGCTGGAACAGGCCACAGCCCATCCAGTCCAGCATTCTGTCTCACACAGTGGCTCACCATTTCCTTCAGGGTATTCCCAAGGAGATGCCTTCACCTGCTTAGGATTCCCTGGAAATGGCATTGAGAGATATCCTGCCTATCTCTCCAACCCGGAGGTTGTCCTTAGGTAGCCATAATTATAGCCATTGATACACTTGTCCTCCATGAACTTGTCTAATCCTTTCTTAAAGCTGTCAAGTCTGACAGCTGTCACCACTTCTTCTGGCAGGGAGTTCCATAGACCAGTAATCCTCTGGGTGAAAAAGTACTTTCTCTTATTTGTTTGAGAACTAGTACCCAAAAGTTTCATGGAGTGTCCCCTAGTTCTAGTGTTGTGCGATAGGGAAAACAGTTTTTCCTTATCTACTTTGTCCACACCGTGCATGATTTTATAAACTTCAATCAGGTCACCTCTTAGACGCTGTCGTTCAAGAGTGAAAAGGCCCAACCGTTGCAGCCTCAGATGGTAAGGAAGGTGTTCCAGTCCCATGAATATGACATTTTAGCTGTTATGTGATGCTAGTGTACATGACTGTTTCCTGAAGCTGACAACTGGAGAAGACCAATTCTACATGATGTAGACATATATTCCCTGCTTTTTGGGAATTTCAGTTGTACTAGTCAAAGACTGAGATGCAAAAGAATTTGGCTGTTGGTATATGACTGTTAGAGAGGACTGCAGTGGCTTAGTGGTTAAGATGCTGAAAATGATGACTGGAAGATCGACAGGTCAGCACTTCAAGTCCTGAGTGCTGCACAACGGAGAGCTCCCAATTCTTTCCCAACCCCCTGCCAACCTAGGAATTCAAAAATAAGAAATTGCAGGTAGATAAATAACACCACTTTGGTGGGGAGGTAAACAGCATTCGGTGCACTCCGGTGTCGAGGCATGCCTGCCACATGTCCACGGAAATGTCTGCAGACAGACACACCATTGGCTCTTTGGCTGTAAACAGAAATGAGCACCAAACCCTAGAGTCAGATATGACTGGCTTTCGATCAAGGGCAACCTTTACCTTTTACTGTTGTTCCTCTCTTAGCAAAATACTCTTTTCCTACTGACCCAGAGAAGTTGCATACCCTTTCAGTTTGCATTTTTTTCCCTTTTGCTATTTGGGCACTGTGTCGCATGGAGTTTCCATGCTTCCTTCCCTACATAGGCTGTGACTGAGAATAGTACTTGTGAGCAGTGCATTTCATAGGCATAAATTCATCCGTCCTTATTGAGTGCAGCAGCAGCAGCAGCTGAGTCACTACTACCTATGCAGAATTAATGGAGTGAGGGCACTGTGGCATCAGTGGATAGGGCTGAATGTCTTGAGGCTTGAACCTGTAGCAATATGTGGATTGGTTCTTTTGGTTTTGGAGTGACACAGGAGTGTCATTGCTGTCACAGACATGAAAGACTGTCCATGGCTGGTGAAAGCGCAGCTGTCAATTCCACTGCATTGTATATGTTACTTACAGTATTTTCTGTTCTGGCATGGGCTTATGCAGAAATTTATGGACAATTATGCCAAATGTAGCAGCGACATATTTCTCTCTAATTTATATGTGCTATGAAGGATTGTTTTGTTTAAAACATCAGAACATCATGATTAAGCACATCTTCATAGCTTGTATTAGCAGCAGTTGAAGTAGTCTTATTTTTGACCATTATAATCACTCCAGTAATCACTTCTGTTTGCCACTTCTTTCCTCCTTCCGGCACTTTTGGATCTTCTAGCTAGCAATATATTGTATGTTATTTTTTCAGTACTATGAACTTTGCTCCTAAGTGCAGAAACCGAAGCTGACAGTAGAGCAAAAGAACAAGCTCTGGAATTCACCCAGGAAAACAATTAAGATCCCAGAAATAGATATATACATACCTATATAGGTACCTCTGGTTATATAACTATATACGTGTGGGACTGAGAAATATTTACTACATGATTAATCTCTACTGCTTTGTATGCCATTTAGAAACAATTGATTATGGACATGTGACCCAAAGGCTATCTACAAAAGCAGCAGTCTGCATCTATGAGCCAAGATTTTTTTGTTCTTAGAACATCCCACTTTTTTCTACAAGCTTGCATACCCAAGGACTAAAGTGATACTTTTTGGCAGAGGATGAAGTAATTTGTATTGTGAAATAAGAAGAGGGAATTTGATATAAAATAACCAGGCACACTTGAGCGGTGTGACTTTGATCATATTTTATTTAATATTCTGTTCTTTATTTCCCAAATCTGTTTTCTAAAGTGAGGACCATGTTTCAAAGAAAATATCTAGTTATTTAATAAATTTAAGAGTGATCTTTAAAAGGCACTTTACCATAATTCTTCCTCAGTGTGTACAACACCTGCAACATGCAAGATCTTATTTATTTATTATTTTATTATTTTATTTATTATTTTATTTTATTTAGTATATTTTTATACCGCTTTCCTCACCTATTGGTGACCCAAAGCGGTTTACAGACAAACAAAGATGGTAAATTACATAAAACTTGAAATACAATTAAACTTTGTGGCTGAACATCCGAGCCTAAGAGACGGCATCCAGGCTCAACGTCAGTGACAAATCATAATTATCTCCCCTGTTGATAAAATTTTGCAGAGAGGCAGAGCCAACATTCTAGAAATCATACTATTTTGAATGAAGGCAATATCATTACTTCATTTTACAGCAAACACCACGTTAAAGAAGGGATATATAATTTCTATGTTGGAATTCGAGAGTATTGGGAAATAATGGCAAAAGGATGCAGGCTGCTGAGTGGTCAGTTTTTCGTACTTCAGCAGATAGTAAGGTAAATTACATTTATAAACTGATGGGGTCTGAACTCTCTGCGACAAACCAGGAAAGGGATCTTGGTGTCCTGGTGGACAACTCAATGAAGGTGTCAACCCAGCGTGCCTCAGCAGTGAAAAAAGCCAACTCAATGCTAGGGATCATTAGGAAGGGTATAGAAAATAAGTCAGCAAGTGTCATTTTGCCTCTTTATAAATCTATGGTGAGGCCCCATCTGGAATACTGTGTACAGTTCTGGTCGCCGTACCACCAGAAGGATATTATGGAGTTGGAAAAAGTGCAGAGGAGGGCAACCAGAATGTTTATGGGACTGGAACACCTTCCTTACCATCTGAGGCTGCAACGGTTGGGCCTCTTCACTCTTGAACGACGACGTCTAAGAGGTGACCTGACTGAAGTTTATAAAATCATGCACGGTGTGGACAAAGTAGATAAGGAAAAACTGTTTTCCCTATCGCATAACACTAGAACTAGGGGACACTCCATGAAACTTTTGGGTACTAGTTCTCAAACAAATAAGAGAAAGTACTTTTTCACCCAGAGAATTACTGGTCTATGGAACTCCCTGCCAGAAGAAGTGGTGACAGCTGTCAGTCTTGACAGCTTTAAGAAAGGATTAGACAAGTTCATGGAGGACAAGAGTATCAATGGCTATAATTATGGATACTTAAGGACAACCTCCGGGTTGGAGAGATAGGCAGGATATCTCTCAATATCATTTCCAGGGAATCCTAAGCAGGCATCTGCTTGGGAATACCCTGAAGGAAATGGTGAGCCACTGTGTGAGACAGAATGCTGGACTGGATGGGCTGTGGCCTGTTCCAGCAAGCCTGTTCTTATGTTCTTAAAGGTAAAGGTCATTCTTGTTCGAAAACCAGTCATATATAACTCTAGGGTTCAGTGCTCATCTCTGTTTATGGCCAAAGAGCCAGAGCTGACTGCGTTTGCAGATGTTCCCGTGGACATGTGGCAGGCACCAGAGTGCACAGAATGCTATTTACCTTCCCACCAAAGTGGTACCTGTTTATCTACTGTACTTTGGCCATCAAATGAGAAGAGAGGACTCACTCAAGAAGGCCTTGATGCTGGGAAGGACTGAAGGTAAAAAGAGAAGGGGATGACAGAGGGTGAGGAGTGATAGGCATAGACCTGTTTGGGCTGCAGAAAATGACAGAGGACAGGGGTGTCTGGAGAACGGTGGTCCATGGGGTCGCAAAGAGTTGGGCTCAACTGTGCAAATGAACAACAACAAATGTTCTTGCTTTCAAATTGCTAGGTTGGCAGGAACTAGGACAGAGACAGGAGCTCACTCCGTCAAGCAGTACAGGAAAGAATGAAGCACCAAAAACTCATCGATTCATTTCCTTTCTTCTTCTTCCCAAAGGTAAATCTCAGGCAACTAATCCCTACAAACCTGGCTGCCAGCATTCTTCCTATCACATATCCTGAAATTGACACAGGCCGAAAGTTATCATCCCACACAACACACTTTATCTGAAAAGTATCGTAATTTCTCTCTCTGTAGACACAGAACATACCTCACCAGCATACCTGAAATTGAGTTGCCCTTCACTTTCTCAACTTGACTCAGGTCCACATATACACAGTACTGTCATTAATGTAAGTTTGAACACAATGACTTCTCACGAACTTGAAATAACAGAATAAATGAAGTAACAAATCATTTGGAAAATAACTGCTATGCTTTTTCTATATTACCACAATAATTCATAAAATCTTCCAAATAATACCTAAATATGCTGATTATATAGACCTCAATTCCCAAAATTTATTCAAATTCTTCATGGTCTTAAAAATTTTCTCATAAGCAAAAGCTATCCAAAAATCTTTTTTTTTCCCTGACCGGTTCTCTAAAAGAACTATTTCTGATCATTGTTGTTGGCTGAATGATTATGAAAAGCAGGTCTGAGAATCAAGTAAAAGGTGTATGACACTGTGACACCATGCAGTTAGCATTCATTCTTGACTATCATACAGCCAATGTAGAGAATGTTGTGTTGGGATAATAGCAATCTTGTATGCACTAACTCTGGGTATCAGTGGGAGGGTGCTTTACAGCCTGTGACTGTCCTTTGCCACCAACGTCATTGGGTAAAGGTTGTTTCCATGCCCCAAGCTTTGGCATTTGTGACAGGCCCTAGCTCTCTCTCCCTGATTGTTTGTTTTCTTCCATTGTTTTATTTATAACTAGCTTGGGCTACCCGACTTTGCATTCGTGGGGCTCCTGGTGCACCTCTTCGGGTCGTGGGGTAGGCGTTGGGGCAGGTGACTTGGGGGGAGTGGGTGTCTTTGTAGGGTGCCGTAGCTTGTTTGACCCAGGGGAGGGCATGGGTAGGTTTGGTCTGGCAGCAGCGTGGGAGGACGTTTCTGTGCATCTGTTATCAGGCAGAGCGATTGTCAGTGGTTCACTATTACCCCAGGCTGCAGCACTGTCCGCTCGGCGTGTGGCTTCCCTGGTGAGGTGGGGGAAACTGGGCAAAGAGCCTAGGTAGCCCCCTCCCAAGGTAAAAGCCCATCGTATCCAACTCTAGGATGCGGTGCTCATTTCTTTTTACAGCCAAAGAGCCAGTGCTGTCTGCATCTG
This sequence comes from Bradypodion ventrale, assembly GCA_035047345.1. Classification (NCBI taxonomy): domain Eukaryota; kingdom Metazoa; phylum Chordata; class Lepidosauria; order Squamata; family Chamaeleonidae; genus Bradypodion; species Bradypodion ventrale. Next base: position 43,290,655 of record JAWDJE010000001.1, read on the forward strand.
CAGGCATTTCCATGGTCATGTGGCAGGCATGACTAGACACCGGAGCACAGGGAAATATGTTACCTTTCTCGCCAAAGTGGAACTTATTTATCTACTTGCAGTTTCTTGCTTTCAAACCGCTGGGTTGGCAAGAGCTGGGACAGATGATGGAAGCTCACTTCATTATGCATTACTCAGGTCTCAAACTGATGACCTTCCAGTCATCAAGTTCAGCATCTTAACCACTAAGCCACCGCAGTCCCCTCCTCCCAAGGTAAAGCCTGCAAAATGAACCCAAGCTGGGTACTCCATGCTTCTTTCACTATTGCTGAACAGATTTATAGAATGTAATCAGAGCATAGTAATTTATGCCCTCTAATTATAGCTAGTTCCCATATCTTTATCAACTTTACATGTCCCATATTCTACTAGGAATTTGTGGTAGCATACACACATGGTTAAGAGCAATTTTGCAGGTTAGGCTAATAAGATATGTAATTTAATAGACATTTGAAACAGGGTCTGCTGATTCAAGTAAACTTTTAATACACTACATCAAACTAATTTAACCATCATATTGTTCTCTACTGATAGGAATGGGAAGAGAATATATATATGCCCAGCATTATTTAATTAAAAATAAAAGGGAAATGTTGGCAACGAGGTAGTGATGGCAAGTTGGAGAACAAACTAATAGACATTATGGAATGTTTATATGCTCAAATTCTCTACCTGAAGGTTACTGTATATGTTAAGAATAAAATCCAGATCATGCTTACTGATTCACAGCATCACAAAAAAATTACTACAGTAGAACCCCATTTAACAACAGCACCAGAGAATGACAAAATCGGATAACGACGCTAGATTTTTAGAAAAGTCATGCACCAGCGTCATTTTGTCATTATCTGGTGCATCGTTTTTGATCTCCTACCTTGTCACACTGTTTGGGGCTGGAAAAATCATCATCTTTGGGTGCATTTTTCCGGCTCTCCAGCAGGCTCTGGGGTGTGTGGGAGGAGATTTTCCACATTATTCCCGCCTTCCTAGGAGATCCCTGAGCCACACAACAGCTGAATAAAGTTGTGGTCTCCATTTCTGGGAGGCCGATCCGCACTGTTTCCAATGCCCCTGACCCTCCCCCCCCCCCAGCGGTGCTGCAAGCCAAAACCTGCGGCTGACGATATCCAATACATGCACTGGACAACAACAAAAAACAGACAACGACACGACTTGTAGAACCAAGTTTTGTTGTTGTCTGGGGTATTACTGTATTGTCTGCTTCTTGGTCTAATCCAACGGTCCTATACTAAATCAAGTGCGCTGAATCAAAATCTGAAGTCTGATTCTGCCTAAACAGTTACTTATGCACTTATGCAATACAATGTGCATTTATTAACTATACAGTACAAGGTGTGACTTACACAATTCAAGGAATGATACACTGCATCACAAAAAAAAATATAACTACTGTCTGCTACTTGGTCTAACCCATGTGTCCCATACTAAATCAAGTGTGCTTAATCCAAATCTGAAGTTCGATTCTGCATAGAACATCAAGATTTTAAATTAGTTAACCCAATTACCAACCATATGAACAGCCATAGCATGCCTACAACTTAAAATATGTACATGATAGGCAAATTCTGAGTTCAGATTTGGAATCAGCACACTCAATAACATGTGAATCATATGTGTTATTGACAGTAACAAAATAACTGTTGTGCAGTGTTAACAACATTTTCACTTTTTAAAACATATTTTAGATATGCAGATTCTGAAACAATCCTGTGACAATAGTGACAATCAAAGCTCACATTCTGAGATTCCTGCAGACTCAATTCACATTCTTTCCTCACTTTAACCACAACTTCCAAAACATATGAACCTAACCTGTGATATGCAACTTTATACATTGGGATTTCTCACTAATTGGGAAATAAATTTTTAATCATTAAGTTTAATGGTTTGTACAAACTGCTGCAGCAGTCTAATCATATAAAATAGCTTGGAAATGCATGTTGCTTTTGTTTATTATACTTACTGTACAGTTGCTATGGTCATCTATAACTCTGCAACAATTTCTTTGATTTGTGTTTAAAAACATACAGGGCATGAAATGATGCCTGCAACTTCACATTTTCCTCAAGAACATTGTGAGGAGAAGATATAGTCTAAAACATCATGTCAGATTCCTTCTTATGCCTGCTTTTTAAAATAAATGTATGACAATTATGCATGCTTCAAAGATACTGCCACTAGATCCCCCATCTAAAAATATGTTCAAGAAAATAGCACCACTGTCTTTATATGGTATTACATATGTTTGAATATATGCTTGAATATATTCAATCATATACTTGAATAGCATTTTTCTTTCTTTGCCTGAAAGAAACATTACCGTATGCAGTACATTGTTTCCAAAAGACCCATTGCACTATTTTACATCTACATATGCAACAAATTTAGCAAGTTACCTTTAAAGCCCTACATGGTAGTGGGCCAGGATACCTAAGAGACCGCATCGTCCCAAGATTTTCTGCCCGTCCAACCCGGGTGGACCGGAGGGGCTTTCTAATTGTGCCATCAGCTAGAGGGGCTCACTTCTCTAGCACAAGAAGGAGGGCCTTCTCAGTGTCCGCCCCGGCCCTTTGGAACCTCCTGCCAGTGGAACTTAGGCAACAGACAGAATTGCTGCCCTTCAGGAAAGAACTGAAAACCTGGCTGGCGGGGCAGATGTGGGGGGTTGGTGGAGAAATAACCCCCACCTGCTGGCTGGTTAAATAAGAATCATCCTCCCATTTTAGCATGTGCGTGCGGGTTTTTAACAGGGTTTTAAAGGGGATTTACTGTTTTAATGGGTTTTATTTATTGGGGGGGGGGTTCTATTGTAAGCTGCCCAGAGTCCTTGTGATTGGGGCGGCTATAGAAATCCGAGTAAGTAAATAAATAAATTCTGCATTGAGTTTTCAAGAAGATCATCTTCCTGACTATATTCAAGGACCTCCGCATAATTTTCTACAGTACCTTTTATTTTAAAATCATTAGTTATTTTTTGCACTAAAATATTTAAAAGTGGGTGGGGGGAGTGAAAGAGACGAGGGAGCTGGAGGGAATCGGGCTACTTTCGAGGGCAACGTTACCACTCTGTAGATAAAGAGTTTTAACATCTACTACCCTATTAGAGGAAAGAAGGCAGCGGCCAAGGCCTCAACTGCCTAGTCGCCATCAGAGGCCCAGGAAAAGGTGAGTGGCCCATCTTGCCATCTCCCTCACATCCAAAAACCTGAGGCCAGAGAGAAAAGAAGGCAGTGACCAAGGCCTCAAATGCCCAGTCATTATCACAGACGCCCAGGCAGAGTTGCTGCATGTGGGCGGGTGACAGAGGACACCAACCCAGGCCGCCAGGCCTAACCAGCGGCCGGAGCCAGGAGGAGGGAAGAAGTACCACAATGGATCTTCTCACCAAAGACTCATAGCTGCATGCATTTGATAAGTAATAAAATTACCGTAGTTGACTTGATATAGCGAACTTTCCTTTTCTTACCAAGGTTTTCCTTTTCATACCAAGGTTGATGACTAACAAGATACTTTTGACTTTTGACTACATATATAACTTCTTGTTTCATATATCCAACATTAATCAACTTAATTTTAGTCTGTTACTTTGTGTTAAATTGTGATAATATGTATGACAGTAAAATACTGGCATAGAAACCGGCAAACCATGTCAGGAAGTTTGGCAAGAGAACTCTATGGACTAGAATAAAAGGCAAAGCAAAGGGGCAAAATAGATGAAACAGGATGCTTAGCCCACCAGGTCAGAAGAGGGGGCTGGATAGGACAGTGAGAGGAGAAATACAGTGTTGTAAGGAACAATACTGCACAGGGACATGGGATGTGAGATCTATGAATCAAGGAAAGGTGAAAGTGGTAAAAAAGGAAATGGAAAGAATAAGCATTGACATCTTGGGAATCAGTGAATTAAAATGGATAGGGATGGGCGAATTCAGCTCTGGAAACCATCATATCTACTACTGTGGACAAGAATACCTCAGAAGAAATAGAGGAGCCATAATTGTCAATAAAAGAGTGAGAAAAGCAGTAATGGGATATAATCTTTAAAATGACAGAATGATTTCAGTCAGAATCCAAGGCAAACCTTTCAATATCACTGTAATTCAAATATACGCACCAACTACTGGTGCAGATGAAGCCATAGTTGATCAGTTCTATGAGGACCTACAACACCTCATAGAACAGACAACAAGAAATGATGTCCACACTATCATAGGAGACTGGAATGCCAAAGTAGGAAATCAAAAAGTAAAAGGAATAACAGGCAAGTTTGGTCTTGGAACACAGAATGAAGCAGGGCAAAGATTGATAGAGTTCTGCCAAGAGAACGCACTAGTCATAGCAAACACCCTCTTCCAGCAACACAAGAGGAGACTTTACACATGGAATCACCAGATGGCCAACATCGAAACCAGATTGATTACATACTCTGTAGCCAGAGATGGAAAACCTCCATACAATCAGCAAAAACAAGACCTGGAGCAGACTGTGGCTAAGATCATAATCTACTGATTCCAAAATTCAGGCTTAGACTAAAAAAAATAGGGAAAACAATTAGGCCAGACAGGTATGACCTAGACAACATCCCTAAGGAATACACAGTGGAGGTGTGGAATAGATTTAATGGCTTAGACTTGATAGACAGAGTACCAGAAGAATTATGGACAGAGGCGTGGGACAACATACAGGAGGCAGCAAGGAAAACCATACCAAAAGAAAAGAAGCATAAGAAAGCAAAGTGGTTGTCTGATGAGGCTCTTAAAATAGCAGAGGAAAGAAAAAATGCAAAAGGAAAAGGAAAGGGGATAAAATTCAACCAATTGAATACAGAATTTCAAAGAAAAGCAAGGAGAGATAAGGAAACCTACCTAAATGAACAATGCAAAGAAATAGAGGGGAACAACATAAGGGATAAGACTAGAGATCTTTTCAAAAAAATTGGGGAAATCAAGGGAACATTTAAAGCAAAAATGACCATGATAAGGGACAAACACGGCAAGGGTTTAGCTGATGCAGAAGAGATTAAGAAAAGATGGCAAGGGTACACAGAGGAACTCTACAAAAAGGACCTCAACACCCCTGATAATCACAATGATAAGAACATTGAACTTGAGCCAGACATCCTAGAGAGTGAAGTCAGAAAGGCCCTAAAAAGCACTGCAAACAACAAAGACAATGGAGATGATGGTATCCCAGGTGAATTTTTCAAAGCCCTAAAAGATGATGGAATCAAATTATTGTATTCTAAATGCCAGAAGATTTGGAAAACACAACAAAAGGTCACAGGATTGGAAAAGGTCAGTATATATGTTCCAATCCCAAAAAAGGGTAATGCCAAAGAATGTTCAGATTATTGAACAATTGTGCTCATTCCACATGCTAGCAAGGTTATGCTCAAGATAATACAGGATAGACTTTAGCAGCACATGGAGAGAAAACTACCATAAGTGCAGGCTGGGTTCCGAAGAGGAAGGGGGAGTAGAGAACACATTGCCAACATACTTTAGATCATGGAGAAAACAAAGGAATATCAGAAACAAGTCTACTTCTGTTTCATTGACTACACCAAGGCTTTTGACTTTGTGGACCACAACAAAATATGGCAGGTAATTAAAGAGATGGGAATACCAAAACACCTTATATGCCTCATGAGAAATCTATACAAGAGTCAAGAAGCAACAATTAGGACAGAATACAGAATGACAGAGTGGTTTGGAATAGGAAAAGGAGTAAGACAAGGCTGCATTTTGTCACCCTGCTTATTCAACTTGTACACAGAGCACATAATGCACAATGCAGGGTTGGACGAATCACAATTTGGGATCAAAATTGCTGGGAGAAACATCAACAACTTGAGATACGCAGATGATACTACCCTAATGGCAGAAAGTGAGGAAGACCTAAAGAAGCTGCTGCTTAGGTTGTAAGAAGAGAGTGCAAAAGCTGGCTTGAGACTCAACATCAAGAAAACCAAGACAATGGCAACAGGCCCTATCAGTCCCTGGAAAATAGATGGGGGAAAAGTAGAAGGAGTGACAGATTTTACTTTCTTAGTATCAAAGATCACTGCAGATGGTGATTGCAGCCATGAAATAAAAAGGCAACTGATGTTTGGGAGACAAGCTATGAGAAACCTGGGGAACAGTTAAAAGTAAAGAAATCATTTTGCAAACAAAAATGCGCATAGTCAAAGCAAAGGACCTCGTCGCCGCCCCCTAGCCCCCACCAACAGTTGGAGGGAGGAGCCGCCATGGCCCTGAAGGGCGACTGAGGAGGACCTCGTCACCGCCCCCTAGCCCCCACCAACAGCTGGAGGTAGGAGCTGCCGGGACACTGCTGCTGCATCTGCTCCAGAGACGTTGAGCCCAGGCTCCGTCATAGATGTTTCTTGTTGTATTTGCTTCACACTGTAAGCTGCCCTGAGTGATGCTTGCACCAATAGGGCGGGGTATAAATATAATAAATAAATAAATTCCCAGTGATGATGTATGGTTGTGAGAGCTGGACCATTAGGAAAGCTGACCACAGAAGAATAGATGCCTTTGAAATGTGGTTTTGGAGGACAGTTTTGAGAGTACCCCAGACAAAGTGCCCCATTCTGAGCTCTGTTCAGTCATTTCCAACAATATCCAATGCAATTCATCCAGCCATGGAGATTTGAACTCATTCAGAGGAGTAAAGTATTCTTTGACTATTTCTTTACCAAGTTGCCATTGTGCCTTCTCCCTTTATAATTTACATTTGCCTATAACAGGGATTCTCAACCTGCGGCCTGTGGGTTGGATGCGGCCCACAGCACCATTTCATTTGCCCTCACCCCACTGCCTCCACCACACCAGGAAGTTTAATGTGGTGGAGGAAGGGCAAAATGGCTATCTGGCCCCTGAAGCTGTCTGAGGGAGTGTGACCCAGTCCCTGGCTTTAAAAGGTTGAGAACTCCTGGCCTAGAAGGTCTTACATTAACTTTTGGGGAAAGTCTGAGCTGAAATAGGAATCAAGCACTTCTGCCTTTTCTTTGTTGTTTGTTGTAATTTTCCTATCCCCACAGAGTAGCTGGGGTACTGTTTCTTTCTTCTGTCTTTGCTATTCATGTACTTCAAGAATGCTTTTTTTGTTGTTTTAGCATCTTTTGCTAACTTCATCTCCTTCTCAGCTTTTGCCTTCCTAACACCATCCCAACAATTCTTTGCTACTCATCTGTATCTTCCTTTGTATCTTGATCTTCCTTCCACTTCTTATATACTGCATGTCCTTCTTTGTTTTTAGTTTCACTCTGAACTTTTTGTGGAGCCACATTGGTCTTTCTGTCTTCCGCCTTTCTTTCTTGTATGAAAGGAGCCTCATTCGGGCGTCCCCTGAGCAGAGTCCCTCCAGCAAAAGTCCTTTCAACCCAGAATAATTTCTGTTGTTGGAATTGTTTTGAATTATACCTTTTTAGTTTCCTTTTTTATAAACTCCCCTCATCTTGAACTCCTTTTCCTGGTTGGATCTCCTGCTATGGGATTTTACCTATTATTGTTCTGTGTTTATTAAATTTGGATTTTCTAAAGTCCAGCATATACATAAGGCCACAGTCTGCTTTTTGTTTCTTTGAAATCAAGAACTCAAGTAAAACATTGGCTGCTATCCCCCAGAGTTCCTCTTGTTATCACTTCATGCATCAAGTCATCTCTATTGGTTAGAATCAAGTCAAGGACAGCTACTCCTCTTGTTTTTTCCTCAATTTTTTTTACAAAAAAATAATTAGCCACACAAGCCAGACATTTGTTGGAAGGGCCAAATTTGAATTTGTCTCCCAATAGATAATTGAAACCTCCCATTATACGACTACTTGTGCACTGCTTCTTTTTAGAAGTACAAGTATGTTCATCTTCATTCCTAAATGTTTTGGTCATTTTAAAACAAAAAGACTGAGGTGGACTAACACAGCTATGTAAAATTAAACTACTGCACCAAGATCGATTTTAACTTAGTCTCTCCACTGTTTTAGTTACTATAGCACCATGATGGAAAACCTTGGCACTCCAGGTGTTCTTGGACTTCAATTACCAGAAACCCAAGTCAGGACTCCTGCTGATCGGGGCTTAGCCCACTGCTTTATATTCTCTATATGTTTGATTGTGTCTCTGTCCACCCTAACAATAGGATTGTCAAATTTGCAGACGACACGACCGTGATCAGGCTCATCTTTGATAAGGAGGGTGAGACGGCTTATAGAGATGAGGTGGAGCAGTTGACAACGTGGTGCAAAATCAATCATCTGCTCCTCAACATAAAGAAAACAAAGGAGCTTGTGGTGGATTTTAGGAAGCAGAAAACCGATGTCCAGCCACTTTTGATTGACGGAACCTGTGTGGAGAGGGTAGTACCAACATTGAGATTTCTTGGCATTGAGATACAGGAGGATCTGTCCTGGAGTACCAACACAAGGGGGCTTGCAAAGAAGGCGCAGCAGAGACTGTATTTTTGATAACTTTAAGGGAAAATCATCTTCCGCAAAAGCTGCTGCTTGCCTTCTATCGCTGCGCTACTGAGAGTGTACTCACTTATGGCTTATGTGTGTGGTATGGGAGTAGTAGTCGTAGGGATTGGATAATGTTGCATAGAATTATTAAAACAGCGGAGAGTATTATCGGTTGTTCACTCCCCACTTTAGAACAAATTTATACCACCAGGTGCCACAGAAAAGCATTAGATATCTTCGAGCTTCTGCCATCAGGATGGAGATATAGAACAATGAAGGCAAAAACGAGCCGTCTCAAGAACAGTTTCTTCTCTACAGCAATTTTGGCCCTAAATGGAATCTCGACTCTGAAGTCATCTTATCCTATTTTAATTGTTATATTGTACTGTATTGTACTGTACTGTTTCAATTAGTGTTTTGCAGTTGTTTTTTCTAAATTATGGGCTGTGCCTCATTTGAGTTGATATAGCAACCAAGAAATTTCGTTGTTTCCCGCAAGGGGACAATGACAATAAAGATTTTATTCTATTCTATTCTGGAAATTGAAGTTCAAGAACAGCTGGAGTTCCAAGGTTTACCACCACTGCTATAGCACATACCATATATATTCAAATATAAACCAAGTTTTGGGACTTCCACGGCAAAAGAATCTGTGGCGCAATTACACAACTAGCCACAAGAGGGCGCAAATCGCGATTTTCCATTAGAATACATTGAAAATCAAGTTCACCTATTCTGGTTTGTTTTCAATTAATTCCTGTGGGAAACCGCAAATGAAGAAAGAAACTCTACAATGCAATCATGCCCCCCTTCCAAACTGGTGTGGAAAAAGAAACTATTTTACTTACCGTAATTTGTGCCTTTGTCCCTGCTCCATGTGTCCAAGATGGAGGGAGGAAGCCATTCTCCTTCCTTGAAGGGGGAGCAAGAGGCTAGGCTAGAGCAACACTTCCTGCCTCAGTGCAATTGACCTTCCCACCCACTTTACTTGCAGCACCACCACTGGTGGGTGGTGCAAGTACAGTTTTTAAAAATCACTAACATAATTAATATTACTGTATTTTAATGTATTTTAATTAATGAAACTCACTAGCAGCTGCTGCATTTTCCCACTCTTGGCTTATACTCGGGTCAATCTATTTTCCTAGGTTTCAAGGTCAAAATTAGGTACCTCGGCTTATATCCGTGTCAGCTTATATCTGCGTATATACGGTAAGGTAAAGGTAAAGGTTTAGTTAATATTTGTTTGGAGCAGAGAGAATGTTACATATGAGAAGCTTTTTAACTACATAGTCTCTGAAGCAAACTTGGATTAATGTGGGTTTAAAAAAAAATACTTTGGTGCCCTAAATGTGTATTGTGCTATTATCCCTGAACCTGAAAGGGTCTTTCAGCCCTCTGTAGGGAAAGTATTTAAAACTTGGCCACTTGTGTTTAAGAATTTGAAATATTTTCCAAGCTTCCTTTTAACTGCCCCCCTTTTAGCTAACACAAACTACAGAAATAACTGAAAGTATGTGTTATTCACAGTCTGATCAACTTGACATTTTCTGCTGGTGTCTCTGTGTGAAACACTGACATCATTTGAACCCTAAGTGTGGTTAACACAAAAACACCTGGACTAAAGGAAATGAACTATTTGAAGAAGTTAAGCTTTGACTTACTCTCTCCCTCTGGCATCCCACCCCCTCCCCACATGCCACCTCTGATGTTAGCAAAGTACCTGTTTTCACATTTTTCTTATAATGAAATCCTGAAGAACTGATAGAGTTAAATTGCACGTACAGTACACCATACCTCTATTGTCCATGCAGCTCTGCTAGATGGCATCAACAGTTGTTCCCCTATTTTCACAGTGGGAAATTACCTGGCACTCACTATATAGGAATAATCAGAGAGAATCTAGGTCAAAATCAAAGGAAGTCTGTCCCTTGCATTTGAAGGGGCTGGGGTGGGGAAAATTCACATGCAAGCATTATGGTAGTATAAAAACAAGGAACTTATCTGTCAGCATTATAAAATATTCTCAGACCTGCTAAACATGGTTGAATACTGCTTTAACTTTTTTTAAAAAAAAACACAGAAAAGAAAATGGCACTTTCCCCCCAGTATGGCTTTTCAAAAGGCATTTAAAATCAATATAAAACTACAAGATTAGAAAAAAAATTATTATCATTATTCAAACAACTGACTTGAAACGTTCCTATGTTCATGGGGAAATCTTCAGTTAGTTTTTCAAGTACTAGTAGTTCAATGGAAAGATTCACCAACTGCACCCTGGAGAAAACTGCAGATCTGCATTTAAATGGAGATATATTGTTTCCAAATGTTCACTACCTGGAAGGCAGATACTGTCAAGGTTTCTTAGCGAATGGATTTTAAATTGTATTAAGTAAGTTTCTGTACTGCTTCTCTTATTGTTCCATATGATGGAGGCTATTTCCTTAACATTTTGCCAGCATGCATTTTTTGCCCTAATAATTCAAAATTAAACTCTACAAAGCTGATCACTAACAGTAGATGATCTCTGTTTTATAAACATGCATTCAGAGATGCCCAGGAAGGACCACACTTACCTCCTAGAATGCAACTGTAAAATATTTGAAAAAAATGTGATGTCTTAATAGAGTTATATAAAGCTTGTTTTACCATATATCTAGTTCAGAACCATAAAATACTGTGTAAAATGAATGACTGTTAATTGTTGTTATATGCCAGGGGTTCCCAAACTACAGCCCTTGGGCTGGACGCAGCCAGTGACATCCTTCCAACAGCCCATTGCCATCTCCCACACACCCGGAAGTAAAAGCGGGTGCATTTATATCAGCCATAAATCTCACCCAAGCATGTGCAAATGCACCCACGGCTGACGTAAACGTGGAAGTGGCGGCATTTACGTCAGTTGTAAATGTACCCACTTCCGGGGTGTGTGGTCCAGCCCGCTCAGCTGTTCTGGGGACATGGTCAAGCCAGCAGTGCAAAAAGGTTGGCCACCCCTGTTATATGCCATCAGGTCGTTTCTGACCCTGTGAATGAGAGATCTTCAAAATGCCCTATTCTCAACAACCCTGCTCAGCTTTTACAAACCCAAATCCTGTTTATTATTGAGAAATATTTTACAAACATTTTAAAATGTTTTAACTATATTCACATGTGAATAACAGTGTAGCCCTAAACATATTTTAAATTAAATTAAAATATTGCTCATCAATGTAACAGGTTATCAACATACATTCTTTCTCCTTCAAACACAATAGACTAAGTTGTCAACAATACACATTTAAAACCTGAAAGATTTTTAAAATCATATGTATCCTATTTGGCTGGCATATTGGAAAACCATTATCAGATGAAATGATTCCCCTTTTTCTATTGCACATGAATACAAACATAGACCTGCATTCCTTTAATCCACTCACAGAAACACACAAATCCCTTCCAGAAAAGTTTTGTCATCAGTATGCTGTTAAGGAATATATAACGTTCATAAAGGAAAAGACACCCACAATCAAACACTTAGACATTAGGTCTAGGCAGCCTCCTGCTGAATTTCAGGTTGTAATGAAATGTGCCTGTAAACAAGGTTACTGAGAATGGACCAAGATATCCTTCTTAGTAACACCTTCACCAGAAGCCCTTCAGCTGTCTACTTAGTTTGCTATCCCTTATCTTGCAGCACTGACATTCTAATGCTGATTCAAATTCTGGATTCAAAATGAAAGATGAAATATCTTTGAGATCACTTAATATTGAAATACTGACACAATAACATGCAGTGCTAGGATCACGATGCAGACAGAATACCCTAGATGGTAACCTTTTAATTTTGGGAATATGCTGCAAAATCTAATATGATAGGGCATAGTTAAACTATCTTTTCTATTTTGATGGAATATATTAAGCATCAAATTAACATCTTCCTTTACTGAATATTTTGTATATGAAGTCTGCAATAGTTTAACTAAATAATAATAGGTGGCATACTTTACAAAACAAAAAAACATAGATGGGTTGAAGATCTTTCATTATGTGCGTGAGAGGTTTTAGTTGTGGGCTGAAAGTGGCAACCAGATGTGTTCGATTGCTTTCTCTTTTAGGCCTGTCTTCCCCACAAGTAAAACCTCTTACACGCATAATAAAAGATCTTCAACCAATCTTGGACAAGAATGCTTCTCTCTACAAGGCTCTTGGTGGCAGACCTCTGCTGGCATACAGACAAACTCCCAATCTCAAACAACTATCGACACACAACAGACTATGCAACAGTGAAACAGAGATGGGAACTAAACCCTGCTGGAAACCCAAATGTCAACTGTGCCCCCATATTTACTCTGGCAACAGTATTACTGAACCCAACAACACCACACACAACTTTAAGGGCAGTTTTACTTGTTCCTCTGCCAATGTGATTTATGCCATCTTTTGCCAAAAATGCCCTTCTGCACTCTACATAGGACAAACAGGACAATATCTCTACATAAGAGTTAATGAACATAAATCAGACATCAGGAATGGCGACAAATGTTTCAAATCATTTTAATCCACCTGGACACTGCACGTGGGACTTGAAAGTTGCAATTCTGGAACAAATATATTACAAGACAAGGATCCAGCGAGAGACAGCAGAGATAAAGTGCATATATATGTTGGACACCCATCTCAAAAGTTTGAATATTAGTCAAGGGTTTCTGGGACCTTATCAAATTTGATACACCATACCTAACAGGTTGTTATATGCTGCTATATATGTTGTATGTTATATGTTGTTATATTATACCACCTTCACAGATACTACTTCAGTAGAATTCTCATCCACAGCATAAGCTTCCTCACAGAACACAGGATGAAATCACAGGATTGACAATAGATGATGAAGGTTAAACTCATTAGCCAATTTTTAATGTCAGGTGTTTATCTTGCATTCTCCTACTAACCATTTGCAATTCAACAAGGCGAAACCTCACAACTAATCCAAATGACAACCAGAGATCTTCTGCTATTACCAGGTGTAAAAAGCCATATACCTTATCTGTTACCTCTGTATCTGATCTATATAAATTGATGCCATGAAGTCTCACTACTATGTCTGACAAAGTGTACTTGATCCATGAAAGCTAACATTAAAATACAGCAGTTAGTCTTTAAAATTCCATAGCATTTTTGTTTGTTTTTCTCTTTGATATGCTTGAAACACAGACTAACATAGCTACGATTCCAAAAAAACAACAACTAAACTCAAAGATTCAGAACCAGAACTAATTTATTTTGTGCAGTGCTTGAACAGCCCTAGTTGCTCATTCTAATACATGTTTATTGGGAAGATTCACAAAGTGGAATGAGACATACTTCTACAAAGGTGTGTTTTGCACTGCAACTTGTATCCTCCTGAACTGGACACTATACAACTTCAGATGCTTCTTGTGTAGAAGACAACATACCATGAGGTCTTCATACCTCTTCATGCGAAACAAGACTGAATGCATAAACTCTTGTTTATTCATTAGATTTATATCTAATATATATCTAATAGATTGATATATAATTCATTGTCTGGCCAGACATCCAGCTAAAGTAATGGAGTAGACCAGGCATTCTCAACCTATAGCCCGCCAGCCAGACCCTCCCCCGATGCCATTCCAGCCAACCCCCGATGCCTTCACCACTTCCAGAAACAATAAACAATGCAATCTGGCCAGACGGTAATATGCAAGAATGAAAGAAAATCATCTGAGGCAGGTGAAAACTTCATAGAAACAATTGTAATGAGTTGTAATGAGTTATTAATCATCAGGTGAGTATTTTAATCTTCAAATAAAGTACTGACCACCAGTCTCTAAATAATCGTGGTCTGTGATTTTAAGTAATCTCTCAAAAAATATTCATACATGCTTCTTCCAAAAATTCAGAAAACAGTTCCAATAACTCAAAAAGTGAGATAACAGGCTTTATACGATGCAATATTAAAACATACTAAGGTATTATTGTCATTTACTGAAACTTTTGTCATTCAATTAAGCTATAATGTGATAGATCTGCTGAAATAAGTTGTTAATGTACTTGAAATGTTATTAGTATTATGTATTTATATTTTTGTTGTAGTGATCCTAAAGAAGATTCGATTGAATTGAAAAGTTGAAAGCAACAGGGACAGCTTTGATCATATTGGATTGCATGGATTATATTGATAATTAGATTACATTGACAACATTGATATCATTTTCAGTTTACCACATAAGATTTTTTTAAAGAATTCTAAACTGCTATGAATAATACGAGAGCCTGTTATCTCACTTTTTGAGTTATTCGGACTGTTTTGTGAATTTTTGGAAGAAGCATGTATGAATATTTTTTGGGAGATTACTTAAAAACACAGACCATGATTATTTAGAGACTGGTTGTCAGTACTTTATTTGAAGATTAAAATACTCACCTGAGGATTAATAACTCATTACAACTCATTACAATTGTTTCTATGAAGTTTTCACCGCTTCCAGAAGCAGAAGAAAATGTGTTCCACACGCACACACAGAATGCAGAAATGGGTTCTGCACATGTGCAGGATGCGTTTTACTTCTGCTTCTGGGTGGGAGGAACCACATGACCAGCCTGCTCAGCTGACTGGGGAAGTGTGATCTGGCCCCCTGCGCGAAAATGTTGAGAAAGCCTGGAGTAGACCATACAGCCAGTAACTCAACACCAAGTGTTGGGCAGCGGTAAATAACCTGACTCCCTAAAGGGGCCAACTGTTATGGGTCGATGAGCCTCTTTACGTGGGGTGATGGTCCCCTCAGTGGAGGAAATGCCACTGAAACTATAATATTGAGCCCAATCGCAAAAAGAGTGGAGGAGGAACCACTTCTCTGTTGTGATTCCCAACGGTCATGAAGGTGGAAGAGGCCATACCAGATGGACAGGCTGTGAAGGTGCACCTTGTCAATATCCTCAAGGCTGCAGCAGTTGATTGCAATCCCTGTGTCAAATCCTGCATGTCTCAATTGATACGTGCCACTGGGATGATCCACCTTAAACAAATTCACACCAATCGCATTTTTTTCTGAAAATGATTTTCAGGGGGAAAATGTTTAGTCAGACACAAGAGGCAGCCAACAATATACCACTTTTCCAAAAAAGGGACATATTTCAATTACCCCAATTAGATCCATGCTACATTGTATAACTATGATGACAGCTATTTGATGGACTTTGAAGTTTTCCTTCTAATAGCCATGTGCTTTTACAGCTAACTTTATTTTGAGCCTCTTTCAGCTGTATAATTGTATAGTGGAGAAGGGGAATGTCCCCTCTTCTCCTGTCTTTCTTTCTTTAGCCTTTGCACCAATCACCTAGTAAATTCCCAAGTATTGCTCAACTTTCTTGTCCCCAATAGGTAAAGGTTTCCCTTGCTCGAAAGCCAGTCGTATCCGACTAGGGTTCAGTGCTCATCTGTTTCAAAGCTGAAGAGCTAGCGCTGTCTGCTTCTGCAGACATTTCCATGGTCATGTGGCAGGCATGACTAGAAGCCGGAGCGCACGGAACGCTGTTACCTTCCCACCGAAGTGGTCCCTTTTAGTGTTTCAGAAATGATGAGCAGCAGCCAGCAATACGGGCCAAACACGTAACTTTATTACAGGATACTGAACACAATTTTAACTGCGCCACAGCCACTTATATACAGGTGCGCAAATATACATTTTGGCGGGCTTTAACAGGATTGGTTGAGGGAGAGAGGGGTGATCGAGGACTTGTTCTCAATCGTGCTTCTCGTAGCAAAATGGCTTGAACCCTAATCTCACAATACTTAAAAACTGAGGGGAACATAAAATGGTGGACAATTACATTCAATACACAACACTCTCTGATATGCTGTTACCTTCCCACCAAAGTGGTCCCTATTTATGTACTTGCAATTTCTTGCTTTCGAACTGCTAGGTTGGCAGGAGCTGAGACAAAGATGCGAGCTAATTCCGTCCTGCAGTACTCGGGAATCGAACTGCTGACCTTCCTTCTCCCAGTCAGCATCTTAGCCACTTGAGCCACTGCAGTCTACACTCTTTGAAATGCACTCCTTTTCAAAAGGAGTCATTCTCAAGAATGCAACACACTACTTGTTCACTTGAACTGCACTGAACAGAACTTGTCTCCAACGTAAGTGAACATGGGACCACATTCTTATATTTGCAGCAACATGTAACAGAATTACTTTAGTAGGTAAGGTAGGTAGGTGGGTGGGTGGGTAGATTGATAAGCATTCTCCTAACATTTAACCCTCCTGCCAACCTAGCAGTTCGAAAGCAAGAAATTGCAAGTAGATAAACAGGGACCACTTTGGTGGGAAGGCAAACAGCATTCCATGCGCTCCGGTGTCTAGTCATACCTGCCACATGACCACGGAAACATCTGCAGAAGCAGACAGCACTGGCTGTTGGGCTTTGAAACAGAGATAAGCACTGACCCCCTAGAGTCAGATACAACTGGCTTCCGAGCAAGGGAAACCTTTACCTTTACCTAACACCGTGATGGTGAATCTTGGCACTCCAGATGTTCTTGGACTTCAATTCCCAGAAGCCCAAGCTCCCATTAATCTGCACGAATGGGTTTACTGCGATTCATCCGCCCCGCGCCGCCCTTGTTGCTTCTGGAAGCGGAAGTAAAATGCACCCGAATTCCCAGAAGCCCAAGCCCCCATGAATCTGCACGAATGGGTTTACTGCGATTCATCTAGCCCACGCCGCCCTCGTTGCTCCTGGAAGCGGAAGTAAAACGCGCACATTCGGGCGCGTTTTACTTCCGCTTCCAGGAGCGATAAGGGCGGGGCGGGCAGATGAATTGCAGTAAACCCATTTGTGTGGATTTTTGGGAGGCTTGGGCTTCTGGGAATTAAAGTCCAAGAACATCTGGAGTGCCAAGGTTCACCATCACAGACCTAACATTTCACCAGCAAGCGGGTCTTTTTTGTCCCCTAGTAAATCACTTTCAGAAAGTGTTTTGAGAAAGGCTGGAGACAGGAGAACACACCAATTTCTCTTCTCACTGGGTCTCTCGTGCCACACGGAGCTTTTCAGTTGATTATCTCATCGGATGGGTCGCTTCTACCCTTGGCAGTCCGGGAGGTGAGGCAACAGAAGTAACACCCGATTGGCAAAGCTGGAAAAAGGAGTGCGGTTTAGGAGAGGCAGGACAGGCGCGCATATGCACACAGACATGCACCTACACTGGGCAAGCAGCGCAACACAGCAGCAAATCATAATAAACACAGCTAGAACTGCAGGCACGCCAAACTGACAACAGCTGTAAAGTCAAGTGCTCCCACGCTCAGTCTTTGTACCCGTACCCAGGGCTTTTTTAATCCAGTTCCCCCTGAATCTCTTTCTCCTTGAGCCTTGCCCAGTTTCCCTGATCTTTTTTTTTTTTATGGTGATCATTTTAAATAAACCAATCCCTTTTACAAGAGAAGGGGATGAAGTTGAACAGAAGCAGCGGGAAATCGGTTCTTGTCAAACCTACATTCACACACATGGGGTGGGGAGAAAGCAAAAAAATAAAAATAGGATATTCTTTTTTTAAAAAAAAGATCAGTAATAATTAACATGGGTCAAGGATTAATTTGGAAATAATAAATTCCATAGAATTGAAAATGGTAATGGACGGGTGGGGGTAAGATGGAATTGTATTAAAATAATAAGTAGGATTTTTTGTCTTCTATTAATATAGTACATGTAAGTTTGCATACCAGTAGAGATTATAAGGTGATATTTTTGTATGTACTTTAATTGAATAATTCTCTTTTTCTTGTGATGTGTGTAAAATTAAAATCTAATAAAAATAATTAATAATAATTTTTTTAAAAAAAAGATCAGTAAAGAGCAAAACTCCTGTTTGAAAGCAAGAAATTACAAGTATATAAACAGGGACCACTTCGGTGAGAAGGCAAACAGCATGTCTAGTCATGCCTGCCACATGACCACGGAGAAGCAGACAGAGACGAGCACTGAACCCTAGAGTCGGATACGACTGGCTTTCGAGCGAGGGAAACCTTTACCTTTACCTAAAGACAGAGGGACAGAGAGAAAGAGAAATCAACAATGCCTCCTTCGCTGATTTGTCTTGTGTGATATATTTTTTTTTCCTATTTTAAATAAAAAAAAGGAACTGACTCCTAAGGAATTCGAACTGAACGAGGTTTGGAGGTGGAGAGGAAGGAGGGAGTGGAAAGAGGAGGAGGAGGAGGAGGTGTAACAGCCTTTCCAATTTAAGAGAGAGAGAAAGAGAAAATAATGCTCCAGATGCAATGTTAGTTTCCAGATGTGCATGACGAATAGATAAGGTCTGGTCTAGGTTTACCTGGTCAGGGCAGAACCGCAGGTGAGTCGTCGGGGGATTGTTAAGAAGCCGAAGCCGGTTTCTTGGCTAGGAAAAGTCTACTCAGTCCCAACACCAGGCATGCAGGGACACATTGCCAAAGCTTTACACACGCCTCCTCCTTTAACTGGGCTGCCGCGACCTCAGCCGGAGAAACGGGGGGGGAGAGACACCGGGGCGAGGAAGCCCGAGCCCCCCTCCTCGCGCCCTCGCCCGGCCTGGCGAGCCCTCACGGGGCATGGGGTCCTTTTCTGCCACGGCTTGGCGCCGGGCGAAGCGGCGGGCGGGGAGAAGGAAGGCAACGGCGGGCACCCGGAGGAGGCGGCGCAGGCTGAGGCCTCCTCCTCCTCCCTTCTCCCCTTGGTAGAGTCGATCCGCACTCAGCCTGACCCAGGACGTCACTGTCTGTTTTCTCAATGATAACTTGGCAAGGGGAAAGGGGAAGCTGCCTCACACACACACACACACACACACACACACACACACACACACACACACACACAGCATCTTTTACACACACACACACCGCTCATTACTTGGTATGTGCACTTTTCCCGCATGCCTATTTTAATATATATACATATATATACTAGTGATGGCGAACCTTGGCACCCCAGAAGTTCTTGGACTTCAATTCCCAGAAGCCCCCTGTGAATCCACACGGATGGGTTTACTGCGATTCATCCAGCCCGCGCTGCCCTCGTCGCTCCCGGAAGCGGAAGTAAAACGCGCCCGGACGGGCGCGTTTTACTTCCGCTTCCGGGAGCGACGAGGGCAGCGCGGGCTGGATGAATCGCAGTAAACCCATCCGTGTGGATTCATGGGGGCTTGGGCTTCTGGGAATTGAAGTCCAAGAACATCTGGAGTGCTAAGGTTCGCCATCACTGTATACACCCATATAAACATGGGGGGATGCCCTGACAGCGTCTATGTGTGATCCTTAGCTGCCTGGATGCTTTTTGGTCTGTTTACTTGCCTGTTGTCTCCATGTATTGTGTCTTGACTGGTTGAAGTGAGTGTGGGGCAAATCTGTGCAGGGTGTGCGTGTGTGTGTGTAATGTGGATGACACCGAACTGTTTTTGGTTTGTGAAAATAGTGCACCAATATTAACTAATCTGTATTGTGTAATTTGCATCTTTCCTCACGGACAAATAATCAACACAACAGCCAAATTGAGACTGGATCCTGACAGAGCAGAAGATATTTTTTGCCATTTGCTCTCTCCCAATTCTACTAATGATCTATTTTGAATAATTATCTGGTTTTTTTCCTCTTAATTACAGAAGTCATCCTATCCCAGCCCGTGGACAAAAGAGACATTCCATCTCTTTTTGGAAAGTGAATATTTTTATTTACTTACAGCCAGTGTCCAAGGGTGTAAGAAATTACTTGAAACTGCTCTTATCGCTATCCTATTTTTTATTTTACATCCCACCTTTGTCCAGTGTTGAACACAAGTTGGCTCATACCATGAATTAAAATATACATAACCGAATGTGTTATAACACTAAAACACCATTAAGTTAACATTTTAAAAATGAGCACATGGTTAGGTAAAGGTAAAGGTTTCTCTTGCTCTAAAGCCAGTTGTATCCAACTCTAGGGTTCAGTGCTCATCTCTGTTTCAAAGCCAAAGAGCAAGCGCTATCTGCTGTGGTCATGTGGCAGACATGGCAGTGCATGGAACACTGTTTACCTTCCCACCGAAGTGGTCCCTATTTATCTACTTGCAATTTCTTGCTTTCAAACTGCTAGGTTGGCAAGAGCTGGGACAAAGGTGAGAGCTCATTCCAATCTGTTCTGCAGTACTCGGGAATCAAAATGCGGGAGCCGTCCAGTCAGCATCTTAGCCACTTGAGCCACTGCAATCTTGTGCACATGATTCTAATAATGTAAAAAATCATTTGAATCTGCAACAGGAACAAAGAAAAGCTACATGTTAAAGTGCTCTTCCTCAACCTAAAAAACTCACATCTGGATCCAAATGGGTTAATTTAATGGTTTTTAATTATAATACAGAAATAAGGTATCTAGAATAGGGGCTGGCAATTTTGTTGAGTCTGGGAGCCAGATTTTTAATGCTGGAATTTTCAGGTGGGCAACATCAACAGCCCAAAAAAAAGGATAATGGCTTTTTAAAACAGGAATTTTCTTGGGATCACCGCAGACAGCCTCTCAAACTTATTTAAAGGGTGAATCTTGAGTTTACAGGGGGGGGATTCACCCTTTCTTGCTTGAGAAAGCTCTAGTCATCACAGGAGAAGTAGAGCCTGGTTGGGCTAAGACAGTGATGGGCAGTCTTGGCCCTCCAGCTGTTCTTGAACATCAATTCCCAGAAGCCCAAATCAGCACTCCTGCTGATCAGGACCTCTGGGAATTGAAGTTCAAGAACAGCTGGAGAGCCAAGACTGCCCATCACTGGACTAAGAGCTGCAAAAATATCCTAGTGATTCTCAACCTTTGGTCCTCAGGTGTTCTGGGACTTTATTTCCCAGAAGCCTGAGTTAGTACACCTGTTTATCAGGGCTCCTGGGAACTGAAGTTCAAGAAAATCTGGGGACCCAAGGTTGAGAAACCTGAGGATGCCAACCAGAGAACAACCCAGATTAATGTTTTAAAAATATAACTGCCTTTGCCATCTCATTATATGTTTGTGATGCCTTGCTATATAATGTCATTACTAGTTGCAAAATTTCGAGGGTGACCATATCTGTCATTTGTAGTCCACATCAGCCAAAGAACCTTGACCACAGTCGTGGATTAGTTGCACCTGCACTAAGGATTGTGTGTATATGGCAAGATATGTGTTTTCATTTGTTCCTAGCTGTCTCTGTCACGCTGAAAGGCACTATTTGAACTTGTAATGAGAAGTATCTGCCACTTCTTTATAACAAAAAGCTCACTTCATCAGTGCTTCTGTCCCATATTCTTCTCTGAATGGAAGGCCATATACTGTATTTATTGTATATTTCATCTTCTGAGTAAGGGCCAACTAACAGAGAAATTTTGACACAATGCTGGGGTAGTGAAGCCATTGTGAGTTGACAGATCTCTGCACCATAATTAGATTAAATCCCCTCAATCAATACCTAAGAATAGACTTTAGCTCAATAAGATTGGAACGTTTCTTGCATGTAAGAAATGTCATGTTCAGTCATTGACTTTGCTGTGTAAAACTAGGAAGAATTCATGTCTTCAAAAAATAACTTAAACTTTCCTTTACAAGGAAGCCTTTAAGAATATTAACCCCCTCAACAATAAACTAGCTAGTCAGTTGTCCCTCTGTGTCCACAGACTCCAGATATTTTATTTTAGGATGTATTTATTTTATTTTTGTTGTTGGTTTTATTATGTTATTTTGTTATTTGATGTGCACCGCCCAGAGTGGAAAATATCTCAAATAGGAGGTATAAATATGCAATAAATAAATAAATAAATAAATAAATTATATATATATATATATACACACACACACACACACACTCTGTATAAATGTCTGAAGCACTGGTGTATTGCTTCTAGAGAGCCCAAGGATCTCTAAGGATCTGAATTTGTTTTAGGCAGCTTCCAAAACCTGGTTCACGTAAATCCTGTTCAGGCATGACGACTTGAAACACTGTAGGGTTTTAAGTATGCTAGGTTGGGTAGAGATGCTAGTGAAGCCTGCTTCCAACATCCTTTGCCCCTTCCAGAAGTCGCTGAGAACTACTGTGGACCATTCATTCAATTTATCATCAGCTGCAACTCATATCCGAAAATGCATTTTTTCCTGAAGCAAGAAAATTGCCATTGGCATGAATTTGTTTAAGGTGGATCCCAGCTTGCCATGAAGTGACCCACACGCTATAATCATGGAGCCATCTCGTGCCACACATATCAAATGAGACATGCACAGTGGTAGGATTCAAAAAAAATTACTACCTACTCTTTGAGCGTGGTATAGTGGGCATGGCCAGAGGGGACACCCTGTGTTCTTTCAAAATTTGGATAGGCAGGGCCAGCCAGAATTTCTACTACTGGTTCTAGCGAACTGGGGTGACCCTGCTGAATCCCACCACTGGACATGCCGGTTTTAACATTGGGACTGCAACGGACTGCTGCAGCCTTGAGGATATTGACAAGGTGCATCTTCACAGCCAGTCCATCTGGCATGGCCTCTTCCACCTCCATGACCTTTGGGAATCAGAAGTGTTTTCTCCTCTACTCATTTTGTCTTTGGGCCCAATCTCATGGTTTCAAGTGACATTTCCTCCACTGTGGGGACCATCACCCCACGTAAAGGAATTCATCCACCTGTAGACGTTGGCCCCTTTAGGGAATCAGGTTATTTACCACTGCCCAACACTCGGCGTTGAGTCTCTGGTTGTACGGTCTACTCCATTACTGGAGCGGGATGTCCAGCCAGACATTTCATTCAACTTATATACACCCCATAATGCAAGCACTCTTTGAGTGGTTCACTACAGAATCATACAATCACAGTGAATAATATAATACATATTCAGTGTGAAGATTTGGAAAGGCACCTGTAAGCATAGTCATCTCAACATGCTTGCATGGGGCAGCTCAGATAAGGTAGGCATATTCAACTTTTTAAAATTGGCAAATATGGTAAAGTGAGTTGTGATTTCTACAAATCAGAAACATGTCTTAGCATTAATAAGCACAGCAAAAAATGGCCAAACGGAGAAAAGGATACAAACACAATGTACTGTTTGTGTATGCCCCAAAATGATGAAGATAATGATAAACAAATCTTCTTATAAGGTCTTTGTATTCTTAATGTTATTTTTATTTTTTATTTTGCAAACTCTGATAATAAACTGATGTATATTAACTTGTAATGTCATCAAACAGAAACCAAACTCAGATACTTCTCTGCACAAAAGGTCTTCAAGTTCCTTTTGTAATCTTGACAATAGTAACCAAATTCAAATATGTTCTCTTCAACTTCTTCACTATGTCCTTTGTAACAATATGAAACAATGATTCATTCCTCTATTACACTTTCTATCTCTCGTCCAAAACAGCTCATAAACTCGTATTCAGTTGGGAAGTCAAACTCCCATATAAATTGGCCCCAAACTCCCGACGTCTATCTGGTTAATTAGACATTTCATTCAATAAATTTCATCAGGGGAGTTTTTGCAATATCACTCTTGTGTTTCGCGTCCTCTCTGTCTCTTCTGTAATTTCTCTATAGTTGCTAAGGACGTACAATATGTTGGAAATTAAATACGTAATCATGTTTTATAAAATGTATATTACTGGTATATGTTTTATATAAATAAAATTGCCTCTGATTTAGAGCTGGAAAAACTATAGCACTTCTTTTGTGAAATTATTAATTTTCTATTTTCAAAAATTCTTTTATTTTATAAGTACAAAACATGAAACTTAAAAAGGGGGCCGGGATACCTTAGAGACCGCATCGTCCCAAGAGTGTCTGCCCGTCCAACCAGAGCGGACAGGAGGGGTTCTCTAGTGGTGCCACCGACTAGGGATGCACATTTGTCTAGCACCCGAAGGAGGGCCTTCTCCGTGTCCGCACCAACTCTCTGGAACCTCCTGCCAATAGACCTAAGACTCCAAAGTGAACTGCTGCCCTTCAGGAAAGGAGTGAAGACCTGGCTGGCAGGGCAGGTGTGGGGCCCGAATGGGACTATGGTGCCCGCCTGCTGGCTTGTATAAGAACTTTCTCTTCCTCCTTTGTATAGTGGATGGGATGGGTGGGTGGGACATGGGGGTTTTTAAAGGGGGTGGGTTGGGGGTTTTTTTTATAATTATTTTTTATAATTGTTTTTATGTCTTTTGTGAATTGTTGTGATGCCGCCCTGAGTCGGGTTCTGCCTGAGCGGGCGGCATATACAAATTTGACTAATAAATAAATAAATAAAATATAAACTACCAATACAAACATCAAAATAATATTTCAAAGAAAAAGTACACACCCACCCCATACCAGGACTAGTAGAGATACATAACCCCTTCCAATGTCTTTTCAAGTCCTCATTTATTTTCCAAAAGATAAATTATTGTTTTTTCTCTATCTTCCTATTTAACTTTGGCCTGTGCATTTGTTGGTCTTTGTAAACAACTGTACACTTCCAAAGGCTCTGATCTAAAACTGCAGCCTTTCTTTCCACTAAAAGTAATTCAGAGATGTTAACTCTAGAAGTTTCCCAAAAAATGCCTTGCTGTTATCAAAATCCATTTTCCCTCTTTCTCTTACTCAACAGGTATGATTAGGAATCCAGAAAGGGGAAAAAATACTCCTCAGACAGTTATGAGATATTTTAGTTAAAACCTGGGGTGTGTGGGAGAAAGAAAACTCACAAACCCTGAAAAATGTTTGTTAGTTACCTGTTTGCTTCTCTGGTCTCAGGGGTCATAGCCTCTTGTAGAGTTTTGGATTTCTGATAAAATTCCTTTTAGCTTTACAGTAGAATTAGAGAGACCTATAGAGGAGAGGAGCTACAAGTCTCCAAAAGTCCACCCCTTTCTCATTAACTGGCACTTATAGTTTCACTAACTCACTCTGAAACATTTTTAGGAGGAAAAAAGTATCTTTACTTACAGTTACTTGGAATTACAAATGTGTGCTTCCTGCTTTGTTTTTTGCTCACATGCTACCAAACAACTGAACAGATACTGTAGAGAGTAACAAAAAACTGATACCAGCTGATATAAGAGTGGGAAAGAACACAGAGCTGAGAGAGATGGCGGCTCTCAATGAATTTTGTGACTGGAAGGGTTGATTACTGGTAGTTCTGGCTAGATAGACAGTCACTCCAGCCCAGAAAAGTCCCTCCCAGGCACTCTAACTACAGACAGTATGTGAGGTTGCAATAAAAACTTCCAACATGGAACATGGATGTTTTCAGCAGGTTGAAGGGCAATTTACCAACAGTCTGAGGGGAGTGACGCAAAAGAAGAGTAGTGAGGCTAATTTGCATATTTAATTATTTTAAGTCTGGTGTGATACAGAATGCAATAAAAGTGGTTCAGGACTATTCACTATGGCCAAGGGTATGCAAGAGTTGGAACAAAGATCCCTATGTGATATTCAGTGAAAACTGCTGCACAGTTCTAGTAATAATAAATGACAAATAAAATGTGAAGTGGTATTAATCTCTGACCTTCATCTCAAAATTTCAAAGTGGAAAACACATTTTTAGATTTGTGGAGATAGTCTCTCACGCACACACATATTGCACACTATCATACAAAGATCATTACTCCTAATGTTCATCCCAAAGGAAATCGTCAGCACTGCAGTATTCCCTGCAGTGGTAAGTGATGTAACATGACAACCTGAAGCTGACAGTAAAAGCAGCATCCTATCAAGGCTACACAGAAATGGTTCCACTATGGGATCTTTGGACTGAAGCCATATAATATTATTTGAGTTCACATTATTCCTTGTCAGAACATAGCCAGATTATTATTATGTGGCATTAGTCTGGAGTAAGTATAATGAATTCCAGTTCTTCTGGTTTCTTATTTAATGGGAGGAATGTGTAAAATTAATATCAATGTGGGTAAACACTATTTGTTGTCATTTTCAATGTATTTACAAACATAAGGGGTGCCACTCCATCTTGCCACTTGTCAAGCTAGAGATCTAGTGCAGAAGTGACATATGAGGATCAGTTTTAGGTGTGAGAGATGATGTGTTAACCCAGTATCCCCTAGTCCAGGAGTTCTCAACCTTTTAAAGCCAGGGCCCAGGTCACACTCCCTTAGACAGCTTCAGGGGCCGGATGGCCATTTTGCTCTTCTTCACCACATGGCACTTCCGGGTGTGGTGGAGGTGGTGGTGGGCCACATGAAAAGATGTTGTGGGCCGCATCTGGCCCATGGGCTGCAGGTTGAGAATCCCTGCTCTAGTCCCATCTCATCAGAACTAGGAAAATGTAGCACTTGGAATCTCTCAACCAGCATTATGATAACAATGACAAGAAGATTCTGTGAATATTTATCCAAAATGTTTCTAAAGCTCTGGATGTATGTCATTCTTGATAAAATGTATGGGCAGAGAAGGGTCAAGACGTGACAGTTATTTTCTTAGTTTTATTCCAGCATAAACTTTGTTCACTAAATCAGGATGCATTTTGGAATATCATTTGGTAGAGTTCCTTAAAAAGTAATTTTAAGGCATTGAATACATCTGTTGGTTAAAAAAATATAGCATCTCTTTATAATTTCTGTAATATGTGATTATAAGTGCTATTATAAGTGAAGGATCTACTCTGTCATTGATCAGAAATCAATAATCCAGTCACCTAATAGACTTGAATAAAATGTTTTACCAAACAACGCTAATGAAATATAGTATTTTGGATGCTACAAGATGATTCTAATTGATTTGCAGGAGTGCTGACTTGGGCTTCTGAGAACTGAAGTCCAAGAACAGCTGGAGTGCCAAGGATAGCCACCAGGATTTAGGGCAGGAGTGCTCAAACTATGGCTCATTGGCCGGATATGGCCCACACCACCAATTCATCTGACCCTGATGCCCTCATTGCTCGTGGAAACGGAAGTAAAACGCACCCATATGGGAAGTAAAATGTGCATTTTACTTCCACTTCCAGGAGCAACAAGGGTGGTGCAGGCTGGATGAATTGGTGTTGGGGCCAGATCCGGCCCACAGGCCATAGTTTGGGCACTCCTGGTTTAAGCAGAGAAAATGGCAGCCTAAAATCTATCTCATCCTGTTGCAAAACAGATTGCAAGGTGGGTTCTACTTCCACTTCGGGTGGGAGGAACCAGTTGACTGGCCCACTGAACCACATGACTATCCTGCCACCTGAAAAGTTTGGGCACCCCTGATGTAGCGTGTCATCACACAGGGTGATAGATCACATTTTGTACCACTTGCATATTTCTGAAGAGCAGACCATTGTGATCTAGTTTCTGGCAATGACACAATGTATTGGGAATTGTGCCTAAGCAAGATCTTGAACTATGCCCAAACTGGACCTTTTTGGTCCAGCTGTGGGGTTACTACTTTTAGGGGCTGAAGTGACAGATGGAAGAGTCATTTTAAGGGAGATCACTCCCTGTGACCCTTTCCACTGTAATCTGACTTGCACCTTTCCCGCCATCTGATCACGCTCTTATATCTCAACAGTCAAAAGACAGCGCTAATCTAAACTGAGTGAGATCAGTGTCCAGCTCAAGTAACATAGATATTTTTGGCAACATTACAGAAACGAAAGTCTGACTAAATCTAAACAGGAAGGAATGTCACTGTTGATTTAAAGATCAGCAGAGACGCTGCTGAAAGTATCCTGACTTGTTTTATGACATAAATGCTTATGGGAATTATCTATTCTCTGAGATTCACTAAGCTCTAGCACCAGGCTTGTCCTTTCTGACAATAATGGGGGCAGAGAATGGGATACAGAATGAGGAAACACACACACTTCCAGCGGAACAAGTAAAGATTTTTTAAAAAATAGAAAGAAAAAATGATGATTTTGCATAGTTGTTGCAAAACATTTTCCCTGAATGGAAGGAACTGACTGCTTTATCAATGATCTGGAACAACTTTATTCTTGGTCGTGCAATATATAGCAATAATGAGCAATGTGTACAGCTTCATGGAAAGGGCTCCGGGCTTGCTGCCATGTCAGTCACTCGGCTCCCCTTTCCACTCAGCTGACCCAAGAGCCAGCTGATTAGCAGATCACTCTGCCTGAGGATTGTTTCCAGACTGCTGATCACCAGACTTCCCATCCACATGCTTTCTGTGCCTGATTCTGTCACAGCTGCCTTTCTTGGGATGGCAGAATGTCCTTAGCAGTTCTCTTGATACTTCATACCTTGAAGCACCCATAGCATTTGATACTGCAAATCTAGCAAATAGAAGTACTGTACAGTTAGTGTGTGGATACAAAAAAAAAATCAGCTGAGATTTGGAACACAGACACAAGTCCATTGGGTCTGTGGAGGTACATCTCTTCATTGGTCTTTGCTTTGCTGCCATGATAAGTAAGCTTTCACAAGATATTCTAGTGCAGGGGTGCCAAACTATGGCCTGTGGGCCAGATCCAGCCCCTGACACCAATTCATCTGGCCTGTGCTGCCCTCGTCGCTCCCAGAGGCGGAAGTAAAACGTGCCCTTATGGGCGCGTTTTACTTCCGCTTCTGGGAGCAATGAGGGCAGTGTGGGCCAGACGAAATGGCATCAGGGGCCGGATCTGGCCTACAGGCTATAGTTTGTGCACCCTTGGTTTAAGCAGAGAGAATGGCAGCCTAAAATCTATCTCACCCTGTTGCAAAACCACATGACTGGCCCACTGAAGCACATGACTGGCCTGCTGAAGCATGTGACCGGCCCATGGCCTGAAAAGTTTGGGCACTCCTTGTCTAGTGGAAATATTATTGTGTATGACAAGCATTTACTTTGTCCTAGAAATCTTATTAATGCAGTCTGTGTCAACAGCCTGCTGGACAAAACTAGACTGCCAAACTAGATGGGTTTGCCGCACGCTCTTTTTGACCAAAAGAATGCCAATTATACCAATTGGAATAAGAGAAAATGAAAGAAATAGATGGGTCTTTAAATGAATATTTATGTAGACATCACCCACTGCAGATGCATATATAAGCACAATCCTCACTTGGTTAAATAGAATGTCTTATTGAAAATAAAAGCAACTTTGCACTTGTGAGCATTTACCAAACAAAGTGATGGTAGGCATTTTAATAAATTAGAAACGTGTCTTTCATTAGAAACTAAATCCAAGTAGTGCTGAGGAGAATCCATGAACAATGGAGTAAAGCACATTCATGACAGTGATGCGTTCAGAATGGATGCTGACAATATAAAAAATAATAATTCACTTAATAGAAAAGGTGCAAATACTCAATGTATTCAAACAGGAAAAAAGGTAATTTTAGCCAAACTTCTCCAGTTTAGCGATTCTCAGATGTGTTGGAGTAAACTCCTTGGCTAACAGAAAACAGCTACAAAAAAATCACACTGACCAGGTAAGTGTGAATTGCTAGATAAAGGATTCTACAGTAAAGTATTGTTCCAAATGGATTGTGTTAGAGTTAATATTTCTTCATGGGGTACACAGAAAGAGCCTCTTTGAAGATTGTGGTATTTTTAAAACACAATTGGGCATACTCTGGTAACAGCAACTTTGTATTGGTGGCTAATCTTTCTCACACTTGGTCAGGAGAAGGGAACTGCAGAATGAACTCACCAAAACGCACCTTCATTTTGGCAGTTTCATGTCTGGCCTAGACATGTAGAAGATTGAGCACTGCTTGTTTAATTTTGATCCTAGTCAGTAGGTTAATAATGTTACATTTTGATTTAAGATGTGGTTCTCTATAGGCACTGGGCTCTCTAATGCAGCTAACATATCCCAGAAGATTGGGGACTAGTGTCCTAGAGACTATTTCAACCAGGCTTTCCTGTTACATCAGAAACTCTGATTTCCTGGCAGGAACAAATTGTGTATTTCTTTGGTAAACTGGGATTCACCTAGACCACCTTTTTTCTGAGGATGGAGGATCTATTATGCTTAAAGAAAACTGAGTCATGTCTGTGCGGCTGACATATTGGTCTGGGTATCAGTTTCTTTTTCAGAATGATAATGTTTAAATGTTAAAGCAGGGAAATGGGATTAGTTCAGCAGGAACAGTAGCAAACTTCAAACTGATCATAAACAACTTCAGCTAATATGCAAGGTTTATTAAATTTGTTGGGAACAGTAACAACATTTTTGTGAAGTGTGATAGGTCCACTCTCCACTTCCATGCCAATTGATTAATCCATGCCAATTGATTAATCCAGCCAACTGGTATGATCAGGAGCGGTCACGTATTGCCAGCTGAAATCAGAAAAAATATAAGGCCTAGAACATTATTTTTAAGGGGGTAGGAAAGAGAGAAATTAAATTATCTGATCTTTGTAGCTGTGTTAGGACCACAATAATATGAATATTTTGGAAAAAGCAGGAGATTTACTAGAGGCCTCACTACTTTCTGTGAGCAAAGGAAAATATGGATAGTTAATATTTGCTGTCAAACTGCTGTTGTGAATGTCTGATGAGAGAAAGAAAAAGACCTTTACTGATAGATCGTAACTGTAAGATTAACGCAGGCATGATATTCAGTTAGATACTAGAGAATTCTTTTGATGGTGGATTGCAGAAACATTGACAAACAGATTATAAAAATCAAATTCCAGTTATGTACCATATTCAGGCCTTCTTCAAGTGGCTACAAGAATCAGTCCGTCAGTGCTTACATTATACTCATATGATTGCAAATACATAATCAGTATAACAAGTGAGTTTTGCAATAAAGTGTTGCAGTGTCAACAACTCATGTTCAAGATTTGAGTTATCCATTTCTTTTCCTAGGGCACTCAAATCCATTGCAGGCGCACCCCCCCAATAACGGACACAGACAACATTGAAAGTGGATAACAGCAAAGGGCCACATTTATTGATTCAATGCCCTAGTCCGAATTATAAATTTGTATTGGTAAAACGACCAATCATAATTCCTAAGGCAAGCAGGCCGAAGTAACACTGGTAAGGTACCACCCCAAAATTGCCAACGGCAATTGGTTACAATGTATCAATTTGTATCAATTTGTTTGTCAACAACAAACAAATTGTTGACCGTAGTCAATAACTAACTCATGACCCCACCCTCTGACGCGTATCCGTGAAATCACAGGGGTGATGCATGCTGGTTAGCAATCACCATCACCCCATCGCCTGGTTCGTCGTTGACCGGACAACGTTTAACTAATTTATTCCTGTCTAGTGTTGTCCAGTCAATTGCGAACCTGCCGGATACTTGTGGGTCATACTGTTTACCTTACCAGTGCTACCCGCCACACGGAGGGGCTTCACAGAAGACCTGACGCCCCCCCCCCAGACCGTCAGCTCGGTCAACAGGCCTGCTCGCCAGTCACCCAACAGGAGGTCCATACCTCCTCGCGACAGATGGACCCCATCCCCTGCATAGAGGTCATAATTTTGCAGACTAATATCGGGGTGATGACTAACCCGTCCCCAAGCCCTGGTGGTAAGAAACCGCGCCACCGCCTTGTTGACCGCGCGCCTCGCGCGGTCAAGCGCAAGGAGGTTAACGCCCCCTCTGTAAGAGTGGCGCGGAACAATGTCCGACCAAACCAGGGTTGTGGCAGGCCAGACATAGTGCAAGTAGGCGAGTTCCTCGCAAATCGCATGCTTGAGCGATAAGCCGGTGACCTGGCCCAAATCATTGCCCCCCAGGTGGATAATTAGAATGTCAGGCGGGTCAGCCCCCAGGCCAGAAAAAAGGAAAGGCCTCAGCTCCTGCCATAACATCCCAGGCTTACCATGCCATGCGAGACTGGCGTGGTCACCCAGTCCCAGTCGGGGTCCCCACTCTGTCGCCGCAGCGTAACGCGCTGCCCTGTGCACATAGCTGTGGCCCACCAGCCATACTGTCACCGGTGTAATACGACACCCAGGGTCTGCAATAAAATTGAGAAAAAAGGAAGGTAAGGTGACTGAATTGGTACTCATGGCGGGAGTGGGCGCACATAAAACTGAAAACACTGTGAGCCCCACCTCCCCATGCTGCGTATGTCAGCCCCCGAGTACCCAAAAGCAGCTGCTGTAGAGGCTGCACCAATACGGAACGAATGTGTGCCATAACGGGCACCTGAAAAACCCACCCTGGTGAGGGCTATGGCTGTCACCTTCCAAAACTGAAATTTAGTAAGGGGAGACCCATCTTGGTGACAGAAAAACGGGCCGTGGTGCCTGCCACGCAGTGCCAGGTACTCCTGTAGGGCACCAACCGGACAGATGTCTGCCAAAGAACACCGTAGCAGTCTTACTCCACTGCCTACGCCGTGCTGATCTGTTTTTGAGGAGCGAATCCTCAACTGGGCCCAGTCTTTGGCAACGTAGACATCTCCGAGTTCCAGTGCCCTACCACTTGCATCCGCCTTAGACAGCATCACGAGTTCGCTGACGCGGAGCGCTCCAAAAAATGCCACCGTTGTGGCTGCATGAAAAAGGGCTGCCTCATAATGATCAAAACAGAGGCCTGGCCAGCCCCGGGCCAACTGGGTAAGAACCCCTGGGGAAATAGGGTGCCGGTCGTCCGGGCAACGCCCGCGCTCGCGCACCCACCCCTCCAAAACGTGTCTCACACGGAAGTCAGAGGTGGTATCCACATGACCCCCTACTTTGGCCATAAAAGCCAACGCCGAGAGCTTGGATGCTATGGTGCGAGGTGCAAGGCCCTGTGCATGGAGGTGGACCATGAACCGCAGTACATGGTCCACCGGAATAGGCCAGGTCTCTGGCAAGTGAAATTGAGTGGCAAAAGCCCTATATGAACTGAGTGCTTGTTGATACGCCTTACGCGTGCGTGGCGCTAGTGAAAGGCCAATCGCCCGGTTCACCTCTCCTTGCCAATAGTCCACATCTCGTCCGGGAGTGGCGAGGGAAATTCCTCCGCATCCGGGGCCAAGGCGCGGAACCGGGAGATCTGCAGGCGGGACAAAGCATCAGCAATATCATTATTAACCCCTGGGACATGCCTGGCCCTGAACAAGACATTGAGGCGCAGGCAGCGCAGCACAAAATGGCGCACTAGATCCATAACCCTGGGCGATTTAGAAGTCTGTGCATTGACAATGTGTACCACAGCAGCATTGTCGCACCAAAAATGCACTACCGAATTAGCCCACTGTTCGCCCCATAGCATCAAAGCCCCCAGAATGGGAAAAAATTCCAGGTATGTGAGATCCCGCAGGCGACCTGTGCCTGCCCATGCCGGTGGCCACCCACCATAGGCCCACTTCCCATTGAAGTACATCCCATAACCCAGGGATCCTGAGGCATCAGACTGGATCTGGAAATTGGGGGAAGCCAGGAGGTCCGACCTCCAAAATGAGACCCCGTTAAACTCCCTCAGGAATTGCAACCAGACGAACATGTCTGCCCTGATACCCCGGGTGAGCCTAACTCTGTGGTGGGGCCTGGATAACCCTGCCATGGCGTCGCATAAGCGCCGGGCAAAAGCCCTGCCCGGTGCGACCATCCTGCAGGCAAAATTAAGGTGCCCATGTAGCACCTGGAGTTCCCTCAGGGATGCCTTACGCTTGGCCAGCAATTCCGAGATAAGGGTCACTATCCTGGACACCTTATCGCCCGGCAACCTAGAAGCCTGCTCTACTGTGTCAATCTCAACCCCCAGGAATACTAACTTGGTCGATGGGCCCTCGGTCTTTTCGGGCGCTAAAGGGACACCAAGTTCCTGCATTAGCGTCTGAAATGTATTGAGGAGACGTGCACACGTGTCCCAGCCCCGTTCACCCCCGAATAAAAAGTCATCCAGGTAATGGGCTACAGACCGGGACCCTGACCTGCGGACAAAAGCCCACTCTAGGAAAGTACTAAAACGCTCGAAGGCCGAGCATGATATGGAGCAGCCAAAAGGCATGGCCTTATCAAAATAATATTCCCCTTTAAATTTAAAACCCAGCAATTCAAAGTCACCCGGGTGCACTGGCAAGAGGCGAAAAGCTGACTTAATGTCGCACTTGGCCAGCAAGGCACCCGGGCCACACGAGCGCACCATGCACAGCGCATGGTCGAACGATGTATACCTGACCGAACAAAGGTCATCAGGTATAGCATCGTTGACCGATCTGCCGGCTGGTTAGGACAAATGATGAATAAGGCGAAACTCACCTAGGGACTTTTTGGGAACCAAACCCAATGGTGAAACCTTAAGGTTGGGAAAAGGGGGTGCAGGAAAAGGTCCAGCGACCCTGCCCGCGTCTAATTCCTTTTTAATGCTGGCCGCAACCACCTCCTCCCTTCCTCTGAGGGATAACAGGTTGGGAGCATCCTGAGGTGATCTAACACCCATAAAAGGGATACGAAATCCCTGCTTAAAACCGTGAATTAGATACTCTCTGTCCTCCCCCTTTGGGTACGATGCGAGCCAGCGCTCCAGCATGTCCACCTTAATTGGGGAGGGTGCCTTTTGGAGAACTAGTTCTCTCCGTGGCAGCCTTGCCAGCCCACTGTCCACCCCTCCCTCTGCCTCGCGCCCCCCCAGGCTTGGGACAAGCCGAGGCTGCGTGGGGACCAGAACACGTGGGACACTCATGCTTATACCTGCAGTTCTTTCGATTGCAGGAACCATTTGACGAGAAAGTCCAGCACAGCAGGCGGGCTGGAACCCCCTGCCCCGCCGGTTGGCGGGTAACCTGCGCTGGAGCTGCTCGCTGGACCGCATGTCCACAATGGTATCTATCCCCCGGGGCAGGGCGTGTGGGTGTCATATACAAGAGCCACAGTCTCTGGCAGGGCTCATCCCATCTCATCTCGGGATGGAGGGGAATCCTCATACGGAATTCCTCATCATATGCTAGCCATGAGGGGCCCGGGAAATCTACCATCGCCCTATATATGTTGTCCAAATATTGGACCATGGGAATAGCTAGATCCGGCCGCGCCCTCAAATATACCGCCATATATATCAAATAAGCGGGGAGCCAGTTAGCCCAGGTACGCGGCGGCTTACGGCGGCGTGCCTGCTCCTTGTCCTTCTCATCCTGACCCTCCCTTTCTTCTTTGGTGGGCTCTCTGTTCAGGAGTGAGAAGATATCTACATACTCCCCCCTCCAAATCTTTTCTCTGGTAGCCTGTGCCAAGTGATCGCCCAGTGGCAAGGAATACCCTGCCGTCGGCAAAGCCGAAAAGGGGACAACAGGCCTGGTAAAGGGAGCCGGAGCTAACCCTGCCACCCCCAAGACATTACCAGCAGTGTAAGAGCCTAGGCCCACCCCCGTGGGCATGGTGGCAGTCGTTGTCGCCGGGTGGGGCACCAGAGGGGTAGTCCCCGCACCACCCGAGCGAGGCCAAGGCCACTGAAAGGCCCCCCCTATATTGGGAATATGTGTAGATGTACTCGTTTGCACCGTATACTCACATGCTGCACCCCCGCGGGCCGCCCCCACCGGGGGTTCTGGCCCACTGGGGGCGTCGGAGCTCACGACCGATGTAGAGCTCATCACCGGGGCTTGACCCGCACCAGGTTGCTGGCTGGGGAGCTGCGAGGCAGTGGCCGTAGCCGCGCCACCCGCCTGCAGCAGCTCAACCCTCCCCGCCGGCTGTTGTCCTGCTGCCGTTAGCGCCTCCAAAGGTACCCCAAAAGGGGCACCTGCCTGACTGGCCCGGGCCAAAGACGCCTCGAGGGCCGCAATACGGGCCAGTAAGGAGTCCACATTAACCATGGGTAAAGAGCCGGCCGGCCCACCTGATCCTTGCATGGGGACAGGTCCCTGCACCCCAGGGGCCGTATATTGCCATTGACTACCGCCGAAGCCCGGGAGGGCTGGTGGATTAACCTGCCAAGGCAGGGAGCCGGGCCACCCCCCAAGGCTAGAGGGCCCCGGGAGAGGCTGCGGCCCAACAGGAATAGGCCCAACCGATTGAGCAGGAGGATGAGCGGTGCCCACCGCTCGCGGGCCGCGGGCCGGAGCTCCCTCCGCGCCCGCACTTTGATCGGGCCAAGGGGCGATAGCCCCCATGCCACTAGCCCCGGCCGGGGATGGCAAAGGTGGCT
Source organism: Bradypodion ventrale (assembly GCA_035047345.1). Classification (NCBI taxonomy): domain Eukaryota; kingdom Metazoa; phylum Chordata; class Lepidosauria; order Squamata; family Chamaeleonidae; genus Bradypodion; species Bradypodion ventrale. Next base: position 43,327,152 of record JAWDJE010000001.1, read on the forward strand.
GCTGGGGAGGCGGCACCGCGGTCCTCCGACCCGGATTACGCCTCCGAACCACCCGAGCTGCATTCGCAGCAGCCTTCTTTTTGGAAGGCATCTCACCGCAGCAGAAAGGGAAGCTAGCTAGTAAACGGAACTAAAAGGCTTCCCGGTAGCACCAACGAGCAACGGAGACGCAGGGGGAAAAACTTCTCCGCTCCGTCGCTGAGGCAAAATGGCAGCACGGCTGCCTCGTGGCCACCCCTTTTATCAAGGCGGTGGCCACGCCCCTAACTACCCGGATTCTCTGTCCTGTGGGGGGGGGCCCGCAAAGGGCGCGGCGGCCATTTTGGCGCCGCGCTTGCATTCTTTGTCCTCTCCCACAGATCTGATCTACATCTATTCTTATATCAAATAGTAAGCATATGGGGACTTGCCTGTCTGCGAATAACAGAAAGCCTTCAGTTACTTACCATTTACTCTTATCCTAATTATATTTTGACACGATAAAATATTCATCTGTAGTTATTTTGAGACAAAGCCTACTACTTAAAAGTGCCTTTACACAGAAAATTTTAAAAGAAAAATATATTCAAAAATATTCAAGTTATGTATTCATATTTCTAGAAAAAATAAAATACCAGGGAAGAAAATGTATATATGTAAAAGGTAAAGGTCACCCTTGCTTGAAAGCCAGTCGTATTTGACTCTAGGGTTCAGTGCTCATTTCTGTATACAGCCAAAGAGCCAGCACTGTCTGCGTCTACAGACCTTTCTATGGACATGTACCAGGCATGACTAGACATGGGAGTGCACGGAATGCTGTTTACCTTCCCACCAAAATGGTACCTATTTATCTACTTGCAATTTCCTGCTTTTGAACTGCTAGGTTGGCAGGAGCTAGTACAGAGATGGGAGCTCATTCCATCATGCAGTACTCAGGTCTCAAACTGCTGACCTGCCAACCTTCCAGTCATCAAGTACAGCATCTTAACCACTTGAGCCTAGGTAGGAACAATAGATTTTATCTTGAGTATCAATCCATTATGATCAAAGGATAGATGGATGATTGGCATGCCTTTTTAATGTAAAAGTACCCTCTATTTCATTGTTGCATTGTTGTTGCATTCAGGTAATTTCTAGCTCAGAATGAAGCTGAAATTATTATAAAGAACCTGCCTATCATTTATATTCAACCGTAAACTCTAGGTGGAGTTAACCACTTTAAACCCTTTTTTCAAAGAATCAACATCACCTGGTTTGTTTTTGTCCATCAGACCCCTCCCCCTGTTCTTAGCAGGCAGAGGGTGGAAAGAGCTCTTGTTGGGCCAAGTTGCTTTATTACAAGGTGAAGTGTGTCAAAAGATTCATAGAAGCAACTTCATTTTGACTCGGGGCCCCAGATTCATCCACACTATAGTCGGCGGCGGTGGCTGCAACTCGATCTGAGAATACATTGTTGTTGTTTTTCCTGCCCCAGGGTGCTGGGAGGCTGGGTCTTGGAGGCTGGCTGCTTCTGGGCCACCTTCACCCTCCAAAACAAGCAGGAAAAATGCCACTGGCATGAATTTATTTAAGGTGGATCCAATGGTGGGATTATGCAGGTTCGTACCAGTTTGCCAGAACCGGTAGCAGAAATTCTGACAGACCCTGCCCATCCAAGTTTTGAAATAAAGTAGTCCTAATTTGGGTTCAACACAGGGCTTTTCCCCTGGCCACACCCATCATACCATGCCCACAGAGTAGGTAGTAACAAAATTTGAATCCCACCACTGGGTGGATCTCAGCTTGCCATGAGGTGAACCACATACTATGATCTCGGAGCCATCTCCTGCAGCACATAGGAAATGAGACATGCAGAATTTAACACTGGGACTGTAATGGACTGCCACAGTCTTCAGGATATTATCAAGGTGCACCTCCACAGCCAGTCCAGCTGGCATGACCTCTTCTGCCTCCATGACCATTGGGAATCAGAGTTCCTCCTCCGCTCATTTTGCTGTTGGGCCCAAGCTGATGGTTTCCAGTGACAGTTCCTCCGCTGAGGGTATCAGGTGGCAAATAGTTGCTTTTAGAAATGGCAGGAGGAATTTTTTTTTTAAAGCAGAAAGAATTATTTCAAAGCAGTAAGCAGTAATGGAATGAAAGCTCTGATATAATAGGGTCACTGGCTATGGTGCCAACTATGATCTAATAGTGCTGACATCCTTATACTGAACCGCTATGTGAGCCCAGTGCTTCACAGAATCAAGCTGTAAATTTCACACTAATCAAAAATAAAGGCATGCATTACAATGGTCTACTACGAATATAATCAGTCTGTAGTAGACTGTAGCTTGACTAGCTTCAGAAAACAAAACATATGTTTTAAGCTTTGGGAACTTGGTCATATATAATTATAATTTCATGTCAGAAATTATTCTGGGTTGAATGGATTTTTTCTGGAGAAATGGGGACTGCCGTGGCTCAGTGGTTAAGAGGCTCGTCAGGGTAGCTGAAAGACTGGCAAGTCAGCAGTTTGAGACCTGGGTACTGCATGACGGATTGAGTGCCCATCTCTGTCCCAATTCTTGGGGAAATGAAGGGAGCCTCATTCAGGTGTCCCCTGAGTGGTCATTTATGATTGGAGTCCATTATGTGCCTCGTTTAACATCAAGACTATTAATGAAAATATATAAGGAGAACCATTTCTTATATGCTGATACCACAGTGTCTCTAGAACAGTCAATACTACTGTATGGATTTTTCATATATTTCCTGTTGGGGAAATGAGTTTATTTCTTTTATAGTTTCACAGCCTAATTTCCAGATTACATTACTCCTTTTAGATATTGTCATAAACAGATAATAGTCTGCTTCATGTCATTTGGTCACAGGATGCTCCCAACTCTTCTGCAAATGAAAATGCCATCCCCAAAAAATATTTGCTGCAGAGTTCAGGAATCCCATGAATGTTAATGGTATGTCGTTTTTGTTTTTTGTTTTTTAATGCTTTGCGCCACCTTGGATTCTTTTTAGGAGAAGGGCAGGACATAAATATTTTAAATAATCAATAAATTGATGGAGACTGCAGGAATAAGATAGAATAAGTTTTAAAAAAACCTTCTTTCTCCCAGCACTAATCTCTGCATAATAAAAATACCCAAATCAGTTACAATAAACCTGTGGCCCACAATGTGGATGTGGTCCATGGGAATTTATTTATTTATTTAAAATATTGTTACCCAGCCTTTCTCCTATAAAAGGACCCAAGGTAGCTTACATAATTACATAAGGCAATACTAGAAACTTATTTAAAATCAACAACGACAGAAGCAATCCCATTTTAATAGCCCCCCTCTTAGATAGCTGGTCACTGAGGGGAACCCTCTTAAAGGGAAAGAGCAGATCTCTCCAGAAATTGACATAGCTGACGCATTAGGTTTTAAATATGCAAATGCACTCCTAGCCACTGCTGAAACCTGGGTATCCAGGTTCAGAGATGAATCCAGGAGCATATACAGTACAAGCTGCACAACTGTGTTTTCAGAGGAGTGTACGTTGTCTAACACAGTTGGATTCCTTTTCCTTTATTTGCCTGTTGAATGCCCCAGAGTTTCAGTTTGTTTATCTATTTGAATTTATTGAATAAGGACTGCGGTGGCTCAGTGGCTAAGAAGCTTGCCTTGTTAGCTGGAAGGCTGGTGCCATTTGTGCAGGGACTACAGCAGCTTAGTGGTTAAGATGCTGAACTTGATGACTGGAAGGTTGGCAGGTCATCAGTTCGAGATCTGCGTACTGCACGATGGAGTGACCCGCAGTTCTGTCCCAGCTCCTGCCAGCCTAGCAATTCAAAAGCAAGAAATTGCAAGTACTGTAAATAAATAGGTATCACTTTGGTAGGAAGGTAAACAGCATTGTCGTCTAGGCATGCCTGCCATGTGTCCACGAAAACGTCTGCAGACACAAACAGCATTGGCTCTTTGGCCATACACAGAGATGAGCACTGTAAACCTAGAGTTGGATATGACAGGTTTTCAAGCAAGGGTGACTTTTACCCTTTACCTGCCTTACACATAACTCTCAGTTTGTGCAAAGAGCCAGCCAATGATGGCTCTGCCCTGTTACAAAATGGCTATGCTGGCTGTGGGATTCTGAAAGTTATGCTCCAGGAAAGTAACAATTCTCATCTCTTGCTGTAAACAACAGCTTTCAGCTGACAGATATGCTGAGGGCTGCCAATCTGCAACATTGCTGCCTTGAGATAAGCAAAGTATTTTTTCTACTTTATTTACCACCAGTGTTGTCAAGTTTTGCTACATGCAAGGACTGTACACCTCAGAGAAGACGCCTATAGCTTCTCCCTAAGAGGCACAGCAGAACACAATAAGACTGAATATGGAATATGTAATTTTTGTGCCATTTAAAAGAGTGAGGTAACAGGTAATTTTTAGACAAGGCAACAAATATGCTGCTCACACCAAAGTGAGGTAATATGGTTAATTTATTGGTGTCACCTTTCTCAGTCTCATTCCTGCCTTGCTAAAGCTGCTTTATGGGTTTAGGAAGATAAAAATGTTATTTCAAACTTGAAGATTTTCTGAAGAGTGACCTCATACCTTGAACACATAGCCAGAAGAGGAATGGACCCAATCCTCAGAATTAATTAGTGTATGCTTGATTTAACTGATCCTTCATTGCATTGTCAAAAGAATTACATTGTGATCCTAAACAAATTTACACAGATGTAAGTCTGAGTAAGTTCAGTGAGACTTACAGTAATGTATTTAGGTCTACAAGAATATAGTTTGAATATGTGCTAACATACCTCAGATTAAGCTGTTAGCCTTTTTTGTTCACTCCTTTGGAGACTCCAGTTTAAAGAATACAGAACATTGCTTGCCTATTTCCTCCCAGTTAAACTGGTTATCCTCACTAGTCTTCCTCTGTGTCTAAATCTGCTTTATTTATATGCACTCAACATACAGTAGAAATTGACTTCTTAGTCTTGGCCTGAGCTGACTAGAAACTTGTTTAATCAATTACAGAAATAATACTACTGGGTCTGTCTTTATTAATTCCCTAACTGAAATTTGAAGCAGTCTGTTTTGCTGTGAAAAGCTGTTTATCTATACTGTGATACATTTTATCTCTCACTTGAACAACCTGTCTGTCTGCACTGGCATTGGTTATTCTCCTGTGACAAGAGTCCATACTGGTCTTTAGATCAATTCATTTGTCTCTCTTTCAATTATTGACACTTTGTTTCTTGTCCCCTTCCCTGCCTTTCTGTAGAGCAGTGAGTAGTCCCAACCTTTGGGTTTTGGACTTCAATTCCCAGAAGCCTAAGTTAATTCCCCAAAGCGCTGATCACCCAATGTACTAACTTAGGCTTCTGGGAATTAAAGTCCAAAACCCAAAGGCTGGGGAGCACTGCATAGAGCAGGCATTTGCAACCTACAGCCCATGGGCCAGACCAAGCCCCCAATGCCAATTCATCCAGTGCACGCCCCCCTCGCCGGTCCCGGAAGCAGAAGTAAAATGCGCCAGCGCATGCACAAAACACTGCAATAAATGTATTCTGCGCATGTGCGGGTGTGTTTTACTTCTGCTTCCAGCGGGAGGAACCACGTGACTGGCCCAATCAGCTGTCCAGGGGGGGTGCATGGTCAGGCCCGCTACCTGAAAATGGGAGCCAGGAGGCAACTTCTCTCCTGGTTTACTTACGAGAAAGGAGAGAACAGTAGTGGTGGCAGCAATCACATAGCAGGCTGAGTTAGCCTTCCTTTTTGTTTCCCCTTGTGCACTCGGGATGACATCACCGCAGCGCACCAGATTTACCCTTCTAGCGCCATGAATTTTGAAACACAGGAGGCTCCGAAAATTTCCCCGAAGCAGCGATTGGCTTTAGCAAAGGCTACTGGGGGGTGGGACCTAGCAAGCGGCTGCTCGGAACAGCCCGGACAAAGCGTGGTCGCTGCCCCCGCCACCACCGCTGCTGACGTCAAAACTGTCAGCAGTGGGAGTAGCCCACCTCTGGCCCCCATAGCTATGTGTCGGGGGCAGGACTGGCCTGCTAAAAAAAAAAGTTTGGGCACCACTAAGTTAAGGCATAGCTTCTCAACTTTGGGCCCTCAGATGTTCTTGGTATTGACTTGGGTTTCTGGTAATTGAAGTCAAAGAACACCTGGATGCCTGAGGTTGAGAAACACTGAATTAAGGAATTAATTTTTAAAAAATTAAACTTGACAAAAGTATAGGAAGTAGTTTCTCTGTCATTCATTTTAACTCCACAATTCACTGCCTACATCATAGCATTGTCACCTTTGTAACACCACCCACACTCTATTTGGGTGTGAACTAACTGTCTACATACAGAAAGAGATAATTAGAAGTGTACCAAAATAAATGCAGTCATAGTGTTGTACCAGGAAGTAACAAGACATCAGTAAGAAGAGGTGTAGCATTTTAATTGAAAACACATGTATATGCCATAACTTTAATAGACTCAAACCATAGCAAAAATGATAGGAAAAGCAAAATATATGCCAGTGTTGACAGGTTGTTTGTTAGTTTAAAAGTTATTGTTAATATATATTTCCTGGTTGTAATGATCATAAAATAGGCTTTGAATTAAATTAGCTGCTGGACTATTGTGCTTCCCTATGGAAAGGGTTAATAGCTAGAAGGGAGAAGAAGCAAGAAGAAAATGCCTTGTTTTCCTAACTGACTTCCACAGGTGTCTTGATAAGCAGAGTTGACTCTGAGACTCTCAAGGTCAAGAAAGGAGTGAAGATGATACACCAAGACACAGCCAGGGGTGTGCAGGGCACCATGGAAATGTGCTGGACAAGGAGTAGTGGGGCGCCTATTGGGGATGGTGGTGGTGGGAATACCATATATTGCTATTGGTGCCCGAGGGTGCCAGAGGTGAGGGTGGGGTGGGATAAAGCCCAATTGCCTGATATACCAGCATGCACCTGGACACAGCAATTAATGGAACCACATACCATTCTAATTAGCAGTAAAACAATTTTCATAGGAATGAAGACTCTAGAATGGGGAAGTGATTGACTTGATTGGTTAATTCTAGGATGAGATTAACAACAACAACAACATCATCATCATCAACAACAACAACAATAATTTTATTATTATTATTATTATTATTATTATTATTATTATTATTATTGCAGTCAGAAGGGAGATGTAGTTAGAGTGTTAGAAATAGTGTTCAGTTAATCTTTGTTATTCAGTTAAGTAGTTGTTTAAAGCTCTTTTCTGAGGGCTAGCACAATGCCTTCAGGATATCTTTACAGTATGATTACTTAGCAGTAGGGTTAGTTCGAATCTTTTTTATTTTTCCTGGGGTGTGAGAAATAGATGACTATCTTATATTAAGCCTTTTGCTCTGGATTGCTATTCTTGTTTTTGTATTCAGCTTTATTTTGACATGTTTTGCTACTTTTTGCTTTTTGACACTTTTTATTCTTTACAATAACATTTCAAATATTTTCCCAAGTGTCATCATTGGAGTTGGAAGAGTTAGGTAGTGTTTAAAAAGGTGCTGAGCCAAAAGGGCCAACACTACACTACACTTACAAGTTAGGACTCAGTTTTACTGGTCTAGCTGTTATGTAATAGCAACCCCCAGGAGAAACCTAGAGGAGATTTTCTCTAGTCTCAAGTTTCCATGCACCATGTCTTAGGCTAGACTCCACAATAAAGGTGGTGGGGAAAATTTTAAAGGTAAAAGTGGGTGGAAGGAGCCTCTTTTAGTTGCATTCAGAGGAATAACTACTTGGGTTCATAATATGGTGGCAGCAGTGGGATTTTGAGCAAACCCAACTCTTAAATTTTTGTTCTAAGATAGCTCCTAAAAGCACACCTAGCTTGAAAGGTGGTCTGGAACTGCGCATGCCTTCCAGGCTTGGAAGGAAAATTGGATCTTGAAATAAATGACTGTATTTAGTAACACTATAGCAGAAGAATTTTTTCCCTCATGCTATTGGTCACAGGCAAAACGGGAGGGACTGAAGACCTTAATTTTGATTTTTTTCATTACTGGCAAAGGAGACTTTTGATTTTTTTTTTAGACAGACTCGTAGTACCGTAATTTTTTCTAACAGCTGATACTTAAATATATAAACACATTGCTTCAAGGGATAATTGAGATTAGATAATGCCATCTCAGGTGGTAGATTTTCTGTGTGGTAAGATATAGCATATCATGTGAAAAATATGTTTGAAAAATATTTTAAGCCAACCTAGCAGTTCAAAAGCAAGAAATTGCAAGTAGATAAATAGGGACCACTTTGGTGGGAAGGTAAACAGTGTTCCGTGCACTCCGGTGTCTAGTCATGGCTGCAACATAACCACAGAAACATCTGCAGAAGCAGACAGCACTGGCTCTTCAACTTTGAAATGAAGATGAGTACTGATCCCTAGAGTTGGATATGACTGGCTTTCAAGCAAGGAAATCTTTACCTTTACCTAAGCAATTATGAGGTTATTCCATTTATTTTACTATATTTGAGTTCCTATCATAAAGGTATACTATTTCAGATTATATCTCCTGTTTTTTATAGCTACTAATTGAATCCTGAGAGAAATCTCAGTATAATGTTATAATTAATGAACAATAAATAATAATAAAACATTACTAGATGACCTGAGACACTATTTTTAAAAGTTTCTATAAAATAATATATAGTGTTCTTTTTAAAGTGTTTCTTTCAGACAACTACATCATCTTATTATTAAAATGAATACTCCTAGAAGAACATGCTTTTCTTACCTTGTTTTTAAAATGTATTTAAAATATCTTTAATACCTCACAATTGTATGGATTTTTATTATAACTCAGCCACATTCAATGTCAGTATAACAATTATATTTACTAGCAAAAAGTACTGAAAATATGCATTTGTGTAAATGAAAATTTAGTAAATCAGTAAATTTTCTACAGCGTTCTGAAAAATAAATCATTCAGTTTGGGATTACAATACATTAACACTATCCTCCTCCTTATGTTCTAGCCTTCCGACAAGATAAAAATTTAATATTCTCTGCTTTTATTGTAACAGGAAGTTTGCATGGTAAGTTAAATAGATGGTTCAGTTTATCTGCTTACAGACTACATATAATCATATTCAGAAAGCAGATCATAAAGAAGGAACTTTTTTTCTTTTCTTCTCTTCTCCCCATCATTAAATAGAATAAGTAAGTAAACTGCTTCAGGTCCTGTGTGTCCACTGAGGAGGAGGATATAGGTCAATGGTGGTGAACCTATGGCATACGTGCCAGATGGGGCACTCAGAGCCCTCTCTGTGGACACATGCACTGTCACCCCAGCACAGAGTTTGTCCCACCCCTCTGCCCAGCAGCCCTATGGGAGTGCTTCCTCACTCCCTTGTCTGAGGTAAGGCAGGTGGCTCACATGCAGCATGAGGTTGTGGCGTGGATGGCAGCCTGTTGAGTCTGTGGTGAAGGTGAGTTGTCTTTTCTAAACTAAAACCTCAGTATTCAGGTTAAATTGCCATGTTGGCACTTTGTGATAAATAAGTGGGGTTTCGGTTGCAGTTTGGCCACTTGAACGCTAAAAGGTTCGCTATCATTGATATAGGCAAACCCAACCTTTACAACATTTGGCCTTTTCTCTCCTCTGTAAGAATGTATGTGGCTTCCCAACTCAGGCAGTTGATCTGGAGTATCATAAAAGCACAGTAAATATTTCATTGTTTCATTTATTATTATTGTATTATTCTCCACCAGGAAAGGAGTAAAATATGTGGTATTTTCTGACAGACACCAAAATAACTTGACCAGGTTTCAGTACTATGCACTGAATTGTGTGGCACAGATGACCATTTGTTCTTATGTATCAGGCAGCAAAATGAAAAAAAATCTTATTCTCTCCCACCACTCCCACTCCCCAGACTATTAAAAACCAATGTTTACTTTGATCTGTAATCCCCTTTTCTCTTATGAAAAATTTAGTGATTAAAGAGGTAGGTACAGGTTTTCACATTTATCCAACTATCAAACCAGCCATCATCTCACCACTATTTCCTACTGATACTTGTTTAGATTTCACTGCCACCATTTTCCTCTCTGCACATAATTATGGTGTTTCCTCTTATATTTCTAATGCCTTCAAATGGATATTTCTCAATCCAGTCTATGACCCATTTTTAGCACAGAAAAAATTCTTGTTTTCACTGAAAGATGAGCTGTGTTGGGAAAAGAGCAGAGAGAGAGCAGCCCTTCAAACAGCCTTTGGCTGTTAAAGCAGATTTGAAATGAAGGACCATAGTTTTGGCACAGTAGCACAACAGTTTTGCACCTCCCTAGAAAGCAGTTTGCAGAAGAAGTTGATAGAAAAGTTCTACTTGGGACTGTTGCATTTAGATAGGAGTCCTACAGAATATTGTCCTACTCTGTAACATTTGCATGAGGCCACTGGGGGGGATATCTGAAGATCTAAGGTGCTAAAGGCATGTGCTGCTGCTTTTCCTTTATATTTAAACTGAGTGAGACAGTGCAAATGCTAAATTGTGCCAAGAATTAAAGAAATCTGGTTCAATAATAGACTCTTAACTCCTGGCAAGAAGGAAGTTTTGTGATGTTAATTTACTGTACTGGTGTCCAGGGATTCTTGACAGAGTCACCCGTTGGGCTGAGATAGAGCGGTATATAAATCTAAATAAATAAATAAATAAATAAATAAATAAATAAATAAAATACACACCTGCTAAAGAATCAGGTTTGAGTTTTGAATGGAAGGGCTACTAATGGGGAACCAAACATTGAAAAAAATATGTCATTGGTATATTCCAGTGTACGTCTGAGCCCAATGAAACTGCTAATGCTTATTTAAACCCTTGGAATCTTGGTATATAAAGGAATGTCTGATCCCATATTCTAATTTTATTTATTTATTTATTTATTCAATTTCTACCCCACTCAATCAGACAAGGCTGACTCCCATAGTCTAATCCAATCCCATATTCTATTCTAATCTAGAATAATCCCATGTTCTAATCCAAGGACTGAGGTGATTTCTGGAGTCTCTTTTTCTGATGCCCATCAACATGTGAAGAGATGCCTTCTCAGTTGTGGCATTCTCTGTGTAGATTTTTCTCTTCAGGAAATCTCTTCTTGGATGCTTTTATGTTACTGTATTTTTGGTGCCAGAAGAAAACCTTTATTTTCTCCCCACCCCCCTCCAGATCTTTGAAATTGTTGTACTTGCTACTTTTTTGACTCGTATTTCTCTAGATAGATTTGTGCATATTGTTTATAATGATGGTTATTCTTATGATGTCCTCTGGTGGTTGTTCTAGAAACACTCTCAGATGGCATAGAAATATGACTCTAACTGCATGTAGTCAAGAATGTCACCATGCATAACATAGGAGTTCATGCAGAGAAAAACAAATAAATTCTCACCCCTCTGTGATCTATTAAGATAGGGAGCATAATGGTGCAGTCAAATCCTTCTCACTAGGATTCCCCTTTATTCTCAGAAGGGAAAGGTTTTTGTTTTTTTTGAAAAGCAGTATAGTATAGTGGTCAGTGTGTTGGACTGGGATTTGAGTTTTCCAGGATGTAGTCCATCCTGAACCATGAACAGGGTTGTTGTGAGGATGAAGTAGTTCAGGAGGAGAACTGTGGATTCATCTTGATCATTGGAGCAAAGGAAGGATATAACTGTGACAAATACTGGTAAATAAACTGTGTTAGAAGTATGGCACCTCCTTCACTACATCAGAGGCATGGGATACATTTCAGTGTTTTATGTATCCTAATGTGATGCATCAATAACATTTTACTCTCCTTTTTGCAGGCTGAGGGATGACATGCAGTGCAACTAAAATAATCATGTAGGTCTATGGCTAGAGATAATAATATCTCTCTGAGCAACACTGAATTTATTCTTCACCTCCCTTTAGATCTTTTGACAGTGGAATCTATTGTTGACGGCTAACAGCTAGATACTCTTCTTTTGCCAATATTCATTGGCAGCATGAATGCAATGCATTTACCAACCCATGCCCTCCCATGTTCTTAGAGGCTTCAAGCAGAGGCAGTTCTCTTCCATCACAAAACACCTTTTTCTCAACATGGAAGAAGAGATCCCTTAGCTACATAAGCAGAGAGGAAGAACATACACTCAAAGTATACAAATCTTTCACTGCTGATTGTCAAATGAAAAATGAGGAAGCTCACTTTAATGTAGGAAGTGAACAAATGCAACCCATCTTACCACTTAGGAAGACCTATGTCTTTGCATAAGGAAAAGTGGAGAAAGAGAGGACTTCTTCAGATTTCCTAGATCAGAAGTCAGCAAACTTTGCTCTCCAGATGTTCTTGGACTTCAATTCCCAGAAGCCCTGATCAGAAGGTGTACTGGCTTCTGGTAACTGATTTCCAAGAACAGCCAAGTTTGTTGACCCATGTCCTAGACTATTCTTTACCGGATATGATTCCCCCCACCCCCAACCTTAGCTTCCTCTTCTTGGGATCACCATCATTGGTGTCACTTCCTTCCCTTGAACATTTTTTCTCTTGTCCCACCAAGGAGAAAACATGTTTGCTTTGTTTTCTAGAGATGAAAGAGGCAGCCATGGCTTCTAATATCTTTGTCTTAGACCATGTCCAGATTAGGGAATTAGAATTGCTCTGAAAAGTTCCTTACTGTGACTGCATTCAATTTTATCTCTCAAGTCTAGAGGATCATTAAAACATTCCTAGCATTCACTCAATACATTTTTAATTTTCTGTACCAAGGATCCAGACATGTTTTAAAATCGTTCTTCATGGTCCCCTTGTTTGGATAATGACAGTGATTTTCCCATCGCCTGCCCCACCTTCCACTGCAACAGGTATTGCTAAGTCAATTTGAAGGATAATACATCTCTGTTTCATATATTTATTTATCTATTCATTCATTCATTGATTTACTTACCTATTTCCCCCTTTCATACCTGTCAAGTTTCGGGATATTTCTGTCAAATAAGGGAAATTTCCTGGCCAATATAGGAAACTGGACAGCTATGCTTATCCTGTGCTGGCCTCCAGTCTAACTCCAGTCTAATTGCAGTCCAACTAATATGGGATGACAGCAGGAAAGAGTGTAAAATATGGTGTGTGTGTGTGTGTGACAGAAATTTCCCAAAACTTGACAGGTATGCCCCCTTTCCATCTCTCTCAAACACAACCTCAAATTCACACTTTATTTCTCCCCTTCCATCTCCCTTTCCTCTTCCAACAACCCCACTGCCATACCTGTCAAGTTTCCCGTATTGGCCGCGATTACACCGTAATTCCACCCCGATTTTCTCCATTTCCCACCCGGAGCTGCCGCTACCCCATAATTTGGCAGTGGGGGAAAGGAGTTACTGTGCATCCCTTCTGTGCAGGTCCTTTCTACGCATGCGTAGAAGGTTTCTGTGCAGAATGGAATGCATAGAAGCGACCTGCGCAGAACGTTTCTGCACAGGTCGCTTTTACGCATGCGTAGAAGTCTTTTACGCATGGGTAGAATGGACCTGAGCAGAAATGCTCTGCGCAGGTCCCGTAATCTCTGGAGCTGCGCTTGACAGGCATGCCCACTGCATCTAAGCTGTTCCTCTTCCAACTTCCCTTCTTCTTAAAATTACTATAGATGTGGGGATGTGTGGGGATTGTGAGCAATGGCAGGTAGATTACTTGCTTGGTTTAAAAGTGGTGGTGGTGGATGGAAAAAGAGAAGGGCTTTGTGTGTGCATGTGAGATGAAAAAGGGAAACAGAGGGAGAAAGTTTGTTGGTGAAAACTTAAAACTGCAGTGTTTTGTTTAATTGGCTTCTCTCCCCCCCCTCCCCCCCGTTTAATAAAAATGTTAAGTTTACATAAGCTTTATTTTAAACCGTATGTATTTCAGCAAGAAGACAAGCTGGGAAGTTGAGTATTTTACTAAACCATAGATCTTTCATAGTAGGACACAAAGGAAGAATGTTAACTTTATTTCTTATGTATAAAAAGTAAATAAAAAACAGATAATAGTGGGGTTGGAGGGGGGGTCATTTAGCAATACTTTCAACAAAGGAAGATTCAAGGTGCTCGGATTATTTAGTGTTCAAGGAATGAAGAAGCAGACGAATGAAGTAGTGAAATTCAGCTCTTTATTAGTGGGGTTTGAACACAGTTTGGATGGGGCAAAACTCGGACTTATATACACTATAAACAGTAACAGTAACAATAATACAATAAGCCCATTGGCTAACAGAGTGTGCACATTTTTTGATCCACTTATTTGCATAAGAATAGATACATGAGAAAAGATACATTCCGCTCCTGTCAGAAAACACAGTTAACATACATAACATTCTTCCCCCCTAGGTAAAAACAAAATCCTTTAACCAGGCTGGCGGTCTAGTTTCCCTTCTGGGTAGATGCTTGGGTCAAGCTCAAAGTCAACAGGGGGTCGTTTGTATAACCCTAAACCCTTTTTGACACCTCAGGATGTGCAACACAAACGTCCCGGATTGGGTCAGCGTCTATTGCGTGAATGCCAGAAAACCGGATTCCCAGGGGCCTAAACCATTGGGTCCCAATAAGACAGTTAGTGCCCTGCTTTACTACAACCAATGGCAAGGAACAGCGAATGTTTGTGAATTTGACCAAGCAATTACCGACCCCCAGGATTGGAATCTGGCAACCTTGCACATCCCGGAGGGAAGTTTTAAAAGATTTGAGTTGGGCCGAGAGGCAGCGGGAATTCTCAAAAACTCCCGCTGTGGGATTATGGAAAAGGTAGTACCTGAATCCACCTCCATCTTGAAGGGGATGTCCTGCAGGCTCAGGTCTGCGAAGAAACGCTCGCTGACGATGCCCACTTGGCACACCTCAGGCTCTGGTGACACTTTGGTGATGGACATTTTGTGGTGATGACTCTTCTTGGACTCAGGTGCTGGAGTTCTTTGCTTTCGCTGTCGGCATACTTTAGCAATGTGCCCTCGTCGCCCACAGTTGTGTCATTCTGCAGTGCGGAAGGGGCACTTCCTGTGGTCATGCCAGGCTCCGCAGCCATCACACTTGCAAAAGAATTTCTTCTCCAGATCGTCACAGTGCTCTTGGTGCTTTCGTCGGATCGCTCGGACTTCTCCCTCTGCTTCGCTGGACTCCAATGAAGAGGTGGAAACCAGGCGATGCTGAGGAGGATGAAGATGAATTTCGCTGAGCTTCCACAGCTGAGTCGGTGGCACTGGTGGTGGAGTGGTGATGCCGGAAAAGCTTGATCCCGGACTGTGCAGCCTCAGACGCTACCGCCTCTTCTAGGACACCCTTGAAAGTTAGCGTCTTCCTGATCATGAGATGACATTGAGCATCTTTGTCCCTCATGCCAGCCAGCAGATGGTCCCAGAGTTCTTCTTCAATGTTGTCCTACTGGCAGCAATGCGCAGAGCGGTGGTGTAGTCTGCAATGGACTCCCCAGGTTGCTGCTCCCTTCTGTGGAAGGCCATCCTGGCCGGGAAGATCGAGACCTCTGGTTGCAGATGCCTCCTCAGTGCAGACATGATTTCTGCAAGCAGCACCACATCCACGTCCCTTGGGAGAACGAGGTGGGTTGCCAGCTTAAGCGTCTCAGAACCGCACTGAGCGAGGAAACAGGAGCGCTTCTGGTCTTCGTCGGTGATCTTCTGCGAGGCCATTGTGTGGCGGAATCAGCGTTCGTATGTTGCCCATTTCTCTGGATGCACTGGGTCAAATGGGCCGATGTTGCTGCCGTGTGGGGACGCAATCCCACCTTCATCGCCAGTTTAGTGTTCAAGGAATGAAGAAGCAGATGAGTGAAGTAGTGAAATTCAGCTCTTTATTAGTGGGGTTTGAACAAAGTTTGGATGGGGCAAAACTCGGACTAATATACACTATAAACAGTAACAGTAACAATAATACAACAAGCCCATTGGCTAACAGAGTGTGCACATTTTTTGATCCACTTATTTGCATAAGAATAGATACATGAGAAAAGATACATTCTGCTCCTGTCAGAAAACACAGTTAACATACATAACAGATTATGAATAGGAAAAAGGATGGTTAATCCCAGTTTAGTGTGTTGTATGTGCTTGTGCACTCCAAAGTCCTCCTGACTGGTTTAGTAAAGGTCACCCTTGCTTGAAAGCCAGTCATATCTGATTCTTGGGTTCAGTGCTCATCTCTGTTTACAGCCAAAAAAACAGCGCTATCTGCATCTGAAGACGTTTCTGTGGTCTTGTGGCAGGAATGCCTCAACACTGGAGTGCATGGAACACTGTTTACCTTCCCACCAAAGTGGAATTTATTTATCTACTTGCAATTTCTGGCTTTCAAATTGCTAGGTTGGTAGGAGCTGGGACAAAGACGGGCGCTCATTCCGTCCTGCGGTACTCGGGTCTCAAACTGCTGACCTGCCAACCTTCCTGTCATCAAGTTCAGTGTCTTAACGACTTGAGCCACTGGTTTACCTCTACTGTAACACTCTTGGATTGTCACAGAGATAACTCCCGCCATAGCTTCATTTGAGATGAAATAGCAATCTGAGCAGGTAGCAGAGATATGTGTTTTGTAATGCTGCAAAAAAGAATACTGCACAAGTGCAGTGTCTAAAAAAATCATAAACAGGAAGAAAAGACGGGGGTGGATCAATCGATGCTACATCAAATCTAGATGCAACAAACTGACCGAGCTCCAAAGAGCAGACTAAATGCTTGCCTATACACAGAGCCGCCTTCAAAGGGGGACTGTCAGGGCACCGTCCCGGGTCTGGAGACCATGGGGGCCCGGCGCCAGCTGGGAAAAACAGGTCTGTGCATGCGCTGAAAACAACGCATGTGCAGGAAACAGGGAAAATCAAATCTGTGCGTGCATTGAAAACAATGCATGTGCAGGAAACAGGGAAAAACAGATCTGCGCGTGTGTTGAAAACCATGCATGCACAGGAAACCACAGGGGCATGGCCAAAATGTGTGTGTGGAGCCCGTGTACCGGGCCCGAAAATTTCTGATGCCAGCCCTGCCTATACATGCTCTTAGTTAGCTAGACTAGTGGTTCCTCACATTTCCTATCTCAAGTGTGTTCCTGTAATAAATCCAAGCTTTCTTATGTTCCTTGAACACAATGAAGTTATTTATTTTATTTCTATACCACCCTATAGACCAGAAGGTCACTCAAGGTGATAGATGTGATATTTTACAAGTGGCCAGATGGCCCAAGTGTTACAGAATTCAAAACTATAGTTATATCTGAATTATATATACATTCAAATAAATAAAACATTAAAAACATTCTTAGTGACCAGAAGCGGGGTACTTCAATGGCGTTATTGCAGCCATTTATTATATCTCCTTTTGTACACATTGTGGGGCATTAATTGTGTGTACATAAATGCTTGTATTGATTGAATTTCTCTACATTCAAAGAAAATTTATCCTGTACCTAAGTATTTTACCTGATTATTCTATGATCTTCTTATTTCACTTCAAAGTCTATTAAGTGATTTTCAGATAATCCAGCCAGAATCCTGTCCTGGCAAATGACATGCTTTGGCAGTCATCCATTCGGCGATGTATGTTGATTTTGTTCTCCATACGTTTAGCCTAGCCTCTTCTAGTTTAATATTTAGAACGGAAAATTTTTCCTTGATTTTAACTGTCATCTAGGAAATGATGTCTGTGAAGTGGATGGGTTTGGTGCCACATTACCTTATTTCATACATTAAATGCTAGTGCCTCTTGACATACTTCTAGAGGGGCAATGATGGCCAAATAATAGACAATTGGAATAGGTTTCAAGTAACCCTGACCCATTCATTGGTAATCTCGCGGATTGACTACTATAATACTCTCTATGTTGTGTCTGATACTGAGATTACAGCAGGTCCAGAATGCAGCAGCCAGGCTGGTGACAGGCTTAAAGAAATTGGACTATATTTCCCCAGCCTTGGCAGGTCTGCACTGGTTACCTGTTACCTACCGTGTCAGATACAAGGTGTTAATCTTATCATATAAGGTCCTATAGGGTTTGGGACCTTGA
This sequence comes from Bradypodion ventrale, assembly GCA_035047345.1. Classification (NCBI taxonomy): domain Eukaryota; kingdom Metazoa; phylum Chordata; class Lepidosauria; order Squamata; family Chamaeleonidae; genus Bradypodion; species Bradypodion ventrale. Next base: position 43,345,163 of record JAWDJE010000001.1, read on the forward strand.
TATCTGTCAGAGTGACTCTCCCTCAGAACAACTCGGTGCAGCTCCAAGTGCCGACCCCGAAGAAGGCTTGAAAGTCTTTAACTAGAAATAAAGCCTTCTTGGTGGTGGCACGAACACTGTGGAACACTCTACCAGTAGAGCTGCACTAGGCCCCATCTCTGGCTATCTTTAAAAAGAAATTAAAAACTTTCTTTTTCAGGGAGGCTTTCACAGTGTTGTCCCTTTACCAATAAATTAGTCAGTCAGGTTGACCCCCTATGCCCTCAGGTGTCAATTACTTTAGTTTAGTTTAGTTTGTGCCATATTTGTCGGTTGTTTGTTTTGATCTGCTGTGGAGTTTTTTTTTTTGTTATTTGTTACCTGTTTGTTTACTGCCCAGAGTGGATACCACCCAAATGGGTGCTATAAAAATAAAATAAAATAAATAATACCGCTGCATGATTCATTAAGAGCTACATCCATGTTTGGCATGTGCTCACTTATTCCATTCAACACTAGCATATTGTGCTGTGAAGTAGCATAGGGACAGAGCTGTTATTCTTATTGTTTGTGGATGTGCACCCCAGTCTGTTTCTTAAGTATGTTAGTAGAAAACCTTTCACAGTTGCAATCCTGTATGTTTTGATCAGGGATTCTCAACCTGTGGCCCATGGGCTGGATGCGACCCATTGCACCATTTCATATGGCCCACCACCACCTCTACCACACCCGGAGGTGTGTTGGAGGAAGGGCAAAATGGCTGTCTGGCCCTTGAAGCTATCTGAAGGAGTGTGACCAGGCCGCCGGCTTTAAAAAGTCGAGAACTCTTGATTTTGATCCTTACTTGCGATACTGTGATTTTAGTTCAAACCAGTTTAAAACTGCAATCCTACATGCACTGCTACTTGCAAACAGATATGTAAGGCCAAAGCTTTTTAATTGTTTGGACATGAAATATTTCCTTTTCTCACCTAAAATCAGTGTTTGCTATTTTATTCATTATAGCTATCCTACCTAACCAAAGGAAAGAGTTAAAAATAGCTTACATTATGCCTTTTTATAGCTAAATTAGAAATAGCACGGACTAGTAACACATGTCAGAAGGATACGCTGAATTTAATCCTGTAGGAGCCCTTCTTTTGGGGCAGATCCCTAACTATGATTTCTGAACCAGAATGTTACATTTAAAATATTCATATTAAACATATACAGTATTATGAAACCAGGTCATACCCTGTTATAAATGAAGAAATAACTTACATTATAGAATCCTGGGCGTAGAAAACCTCAATATTACAGACCTAATAAATCCATAATAAAAAAGTGGACACATCACCCTGCCAACAAAAGTCCGCATAGTTAAAATCAATGGTCTTCCCAGTAGTAATGTATGGCTGTGAGAGCTGGACCATAATGAAGGCTGAGCACAGAAGAATAGATACCTTTGAACTGTGGTGCTGGAGGAGACTCTTGAGAGTCCCCAGGACTGCAAAGAGATCAAATCAGTCAATCCTGAAGGAAATCAACCCTGACTGCTCATTGGAAGGACAAATGCTGAAGATGAAGCTCAAGAACTTTGGCCACCAAATGACTCACTGGAGAAGGTCCTGATGCTGGGAAAGATCGAAGGCAAAGGAAGAAGGAGGGGGTGGCAGAGGATGAGATGGCTAGATAGCATTATTGATACAGTGGGTATAGATCTGAGTGGACTAAGGAATATGGCAGATGACTGAGGAGCCTGGCATGCTGTGATCCACTGGGTCACAAAGGGTCAGACTCGACTGTGCGACTGAACAACAACAATAATAAATCCAAAATTGCATAGGCTGAAAATGTTTACAGCTGTGCAGAACCAACTATTATCTTAATGTGAGCTTTCCACAATCAAGTCCACTTTCTCAGACATGAAAGCTCACTTTAAAATATAGCAGTTAGTCTTTAAGTACATGTTTTGTGGTGGGGTTTTTAAAACCTTTTTGTTTTATTACTTGTCTGATATGTCTGCATAGACTAAGATGACCACCACTCCAAAAATTGTAATACATTTGTTGTGTTCATCTCTTATAGTCAGTAAATAGTTGGGGGTTGGGGGTTTTTTTGGAGAGGAGAAAAACGTGAAATATATAATTTTGACTAGGGAAAATATTAGAGTTCTAGATATTATTGGGAAGAAAACAACATGACAGCTATTAAAACAAGTGACTGAAGCAAAACAACTCTAAATGGAAGGTATTTTTCTTGGGAAATGTGCTGGAAAAGAAAAGGAAGGAAGGACTGGAGGAACTGAGGATTAGTCTTGATAAAAAAGAACTCAGTGAAGTTACATGAAATAAATGCTGGTTAGTTAACAAGTGATGTTACCAAGCCATCACTATACAACTCTTCTAGCCATATCTTTATATTGCCCAATGTGAAGATACAGTGCGCTCAACAAATACAGCAGGTTTTCATCTAAAAGCCATCAGTTATTGAATAATTAAATACTGTACAGTACATATGTTATGAACCAATTTTATCAATTATTTCTATATACTTTTTGCCATTAGGTTTGGAATATTACAATTCTTTCTGTGAATTTGAACCTTACAGAGAAATACAATACAAGACATCTCACCTTGTCTTCACTTGGAATGATAATAGAAAGGCAATAGACCAATCAGGTCAGAGAACGAGAATCAATCAATTCAGAGAAATAAGCTGGAGAATGGGATTCTCAACCAAAGGAGGGGAAAACAGTTTGAACAGAATGGTTCTTTGCGACCTGTTTTCTCATAAAAAGTATAACTAAAGTATCTAAGCCAGGGGTACCCAAACTATGGCCCATGGGCCAGATCCAGACCCCAATTCCAATTCATCTGGCCCATGCCACCCACGCCGCTCCTGGAAGCAGAAGTAAAACACACTTTGCATTTCAGATTGCAAGGCACATTTTACTTCTGCTTCTGGGAGTGACATGACCAGCCCACTGAACCACATAACTGGCCCACTGAGCCGTGTGACTGGCCCGCAGCCAGAAAGGTTTGGGCACCCCTGATATCAGCAAACAAAGAAATAGGTAATGTATCTTAAAGGACTGTAAAGAGAAAAATAGAATGGAATGGGTGGTTAGTTCAGAAAGACCATCAGAGGATTAAATAAAGACTCCAAGTTGAAAACCTTCACAGCATTTCATTAACCAGAAGAGGTCAACCTATTTACATGCTCTGAAAGCAAACATGTAAGATAATAGCAAAACTTTTACATGCTAACAAATACAGCTCTATGATCTGTTAGCCATTAATCCATATTAATGCCTCCATCATATTTTCATAAATTTACAAAATTAAAGAATTTGCAGCACACAATCTAGGAACACAGAAATTGCTACTTTTAAAAAAAAAATGTCCAAAAGGCATTATTTCATTTTGGGAGGAGACACTATACTCTTATGTTTTTATTCCAATTGTTTATTTTAATCTTTTTTTTCTTGAGTGCATGTAGAGATGAGAAAATTATATAAGAGAGAAGACTAGGGAAAATAAAGGTGAAACGCTACAACTTTTTAATTCGCCAATGCTTTTTTGGAGGGGCTTGTCATCTGGCCTCCCCCAGTTTTCAATACAGAGCTGCTGGTTGACTATCTTGATTTAGTAATACTCCTTATAATAAGGAAGTTGGAAAGATGCAGAGGAGAGCCCTGACTGCTGAGTTCCAGAAGGCATGTGAGAGGTTATCAGTCAGAGCAAATGTATCTAGCCTATTTAATATCTGTACATCTCAGCAACCAGGAAATTGTATGATTGCACCTTGCCAGGAGTAAAGAGCTTTGAAATACAAATATATTATTTCGACTGGAGCTAACAGGTCCCATTCCTGACCCACTTTGAGGCCCACAGGTCCCTTACATGGTGTGCTTCCTAGGTGAGATATGAAGAGAGGAGCAAAGAAAAGCGTCACCTGCCCACAGGGCAGTACTACCAGTTCTGCAGTATAGGGCCCGGAGCTGACAGGGGCTCTACCGTCGCTGGTCATAACTATGACATTACTGTGTGGGGGAGCCTCAATAGGATTGCTCAGTATGGGGCCCAGAAATTTCTGATGGTGGCCATGCCTGCCAGCACCAGTTCAACGGGTCAGCAGAAACAAAGCTTTTCCTCTACTGAGCCAAGACACAAGAGGACTGAGATTGGGCAGCACAGAAGCTCAAAAGGCGGCTGGCTGCCATTCATTGAAGGGAAGTAAAAAAAAGAAAAAAAAGAACAGGCTTTAGTGTCACCTATAAATGGCCCTGGATCGAAGTCACTTTTTCCACATGAGGCAGCAAAGTTGGAGCACAGTCCCTGCAAGTTCCTGCTGCTATTTTCTGGGACTGCGCTGCCCTCCCAGCTATGTGCCCCGGCATGGCAAGATCTCTTCTTTGCCAAGTGCCCACCGATCCATCCCAGGAACTGGGTACCAAGAAATGCAAGTCTAAGAAACCTCTCCACCACCACCCCACACACTCACACACACAGTCACTCCCTGACATGCTTGAGCTTCCCCACTTCCGACCCTCTTTCTCTGTGAATAGAGGTGACCTGCCGGGCATGGCACATCCCACCTCCCTCTTTGTCAATTTCACAGGAGCTTCCAAAGAGAGCAAGCCCTCCTGGTTCCCTCAAAGGAGAATTCTCCAGCCACTGATCCTGCTCATGTCAGGAACCCACTTGCCTAGCAAAAGCCCTGGTTATTTTTCCCCTTGGCTCTGGCAGATTTGCATTCCTCCCCAGTCTCTCTCTCTTTCTCTCTCTCACTCGCTCCCATAACCTGTAATTTAACGCGCAGGCTGGATGCGAGTGGCATTAGAAAGAATAAGAGCAGCAGGGGATAATCTGTAGTTCCCCTTTCCCCTCCTCAAGGGGGAAAGAAGCCCTTCTATGTAAACTCTTCTGTTCCCTTGTCACAGCGGATGAATGTTCTTATTTTGTTTGCCTAGATCCGTGATGGCGAACCTTGGCACTCCAGATGTTCTTGGACTTCAATTCCCAGAAGCCCCCCCCCCCCCGTGAATCCACACGGATGGGTTTACTGCGATTCATCCGGGCCACGCCACCCTCGTCACTCCCGGAAGCGGAAGTAAAAACACGCCCAGCTTCCCTGGCATGATTCAAAATTCATCCCTGGCATGGTTCAAAATTCAGAATAAAGCACAGTGCAATTTCTCTCCAACAAGTTCAGAAGCCCAAGCTCCCATGTGAATCCACACGAATGGGTTTACTGCAATTCATCCGGCCCGCGCTGCCCTCGTCGCTCCCGGAAGCGGAAGAAAAACGCGCCCAGACGGGCGCGTTTTACTTCCGCTTCCGGGAGCGACGAGGGCAGCGCGGGCTGGATGAATCGCAGTAAACCCATTCGTGTGGATTCACACGGGGGCTTGGGCTTCTGGGAATTGAAGCCCAAGAACAGCTGGAGTGCCAAGGTTCGCCATCACCGTCCTAGATGTAGATCCCACCAGGAGGCAGCTGCCTCCCAACGGATATATACAGTATCTATATGTTGCAGAATCGCAAAGATCGTGCCCCTTCCCGCGTTGTTAAAAATAATAATGATACATACAAACAAACCACCGCTTACTCTACTCGTCCCCTTGGAAGGGGAGAAGAGTTCTAGGTCTCGAAACGAGAGGATCTGATGAAGGAGAATAAAGCTGCAGGTGCTAGTTTGGAACCGACTCGGACCCAGGTATTTATTCCCTTGTTTTCAGCCGCCCTTTCCCATTCATCCCATCCCTGCCTCTCTTCATCTTGGCAGCAGCCAGGCGAGAGATCCAAATGACGTGGATTAAAAATAAATAAAAATAAAATAAATCACCTTATTATACACAGTCAAGGCGCACGAGAGAGGAGGAGGAGGAGGAGGAGGAGGAGGGAGTGGAAGGAATAGTCAGGGGAAAGGAGGAGAGGAAGATCCTCATCGATCGGGAGGACTCACATGGTTTGCGTGACGACCGACCGGGTTTCCTCGCTCTCGACGTCTAGTTTCGATCGCAGCCTCCTCGTCCTCCTCGTCGCCGATCTTGCAGGGAAGCGATAAAAAAAAGCTGCCGCGCCGGTCACTTTGCGAAAGGGGACACAACAAGGAGAGGGTTTGTATTACTGCAAAGGTTCGGGTGTGCAGGCTATAAATAGCAAACTTTTTTTTTAAAAGGAATCAGCTAACAAATAGGAGGAGAAGACGTATATTTGCTCGGGGACACCTCCTTTCCCCACTGGAAGACGAGCCCCCCTACCTGGCAGCGACGGGGCTTGTAAGTAGTAGGTACTGTATCTTAGAGCAAAGAGATTTGGCTCCGATGTGCTTAAATCTATGTTGGTGGAAGGTTGCTAACTTGTCTGGGAGGTTTCTCTCACTATACTTTGGACACTCGCTTGTTTGTACTACATTCTTCAGGAGTATAAGGGGGGAAAGACAGGCCAGTCTGTTTAAAATGTGATTGAGGTGGAAAAGGTAAAAAGGACTAGAACTTGCCCTTATCCAGCTTTAGCTTCTGGTGAAATCCTAAAAATAATTGAGATATATTGAAATCTGTCTCCCACACTGCTTCAAACAGACCTTGAGTTCCATACACCACCACCCATTATATGAGTAGCCTTAGCTGGATGTTAGGAGAAAGTGAATGTATGTGTTTGAGGATTTGGATAATTCAGGATTTGCTTGCACTAGCTCTCAAAGCCTGGGTCATCCTAGAATCTGATGTGAACTATAGAGAGAGAGAGAGAGAGAGAGAGGAGAGAATTAAGAGTTGCTTACTGCAGTTAAGAAGGAACTAGGATAGACTTACTTCCATTCCCACATGCATTTTCTGACAACCAACAGTGCTTACCTCTGTAAAACTTTGTCTTTTTACTAAATTTGTTGGTTCTTTAAACACTCAGAAATGGCCAAACCTTGCCTTCAGACTTTTGATAGTTGTTCTTCCCTTAGCTTAACAGGTCTCTTTAGTAATGTATATAACTTTTGCTAGTCCCTATGTGGACTAAGAGGGAATGAACTTGGAAGCAGTAGAGAGTCTACTGGTCAGTGCAATGTCTATTCACCTTGATTTGGGTCCACTGTTTCTATTCTCATCCACTTCTTTTGCTCAAGGAATCATAATAGCAGCCCGTGCAGATTTCTCTTTTATTTCAGATTCCAAAAGTTGACTATAAACTTTCACTTCCCTCAAAGAAATCATATAAACTGGACTGAATAAAAAGCAAAGGCTTACTGTGAAATGATGGATATCTTTGAGTCACCTTGAAGGAAGCATTAGCAAAAGGGTTAGAGAATATCTGGCTTCTCTGCTGTAAGGGAGAGCAGGAGCTGGATGACATTTGGCTGCCCTTGCTGATTTCTGAAGGGTGGCAACCCCCCCTTTTCCCCCAGAAGTTAGTAGGTATATGATGTAAGTATTCCACAAAAATTGCATACATTTATATCACAACCATCTAGCTTTGTTTTCTTATTTCCAGGAATAATAAAGGAACATATATTAGGAAATTAGATTATATTAGATTGTTACAGATAATCCTGCAGGAAGAAGAAGAAATTATGACTAAAGAACCTGAAAGATTAGCTTTGATGCTATACAACAAGTTGCCTTATCCAAAGTCAGTTTAATTATGATAATGCCCATCGTGTATTAGGGCATGAACAGGAAGAATATGAGAAAGAATTCCTCCTTCACCTACTGCTTTTCCATTAATTTCGTCTTTGAAACCGTGTGTTCTGTTTTCTGCAAATACTCGCAAAAACTGAAGAAATCCCCTTTTTACAAATAACCTTCTACCAGTGAAATAGATTTTTTTAAAAAAGACAGACTCTCTGATGTTGCTATGATGCAGAAGTGTAGGAAACAGCTGTAACAATGGCACTTACCCCACAAAAAATATGGAATAGGAGATACTAGGTGCTAATATAAACACTGGTCGATATTTTGGCACTAGGTAAAGGCATGCACCATACAATATTAGTGTTTGTCTACTATCTGAACTGTAAATGTATTACTCCTAAAGGTGGGCTTCCCTTCCTACCATCCTGTTGCTCCCTTCTTTATTTGCTTTTGCTGATAAACCCTGAGATATTGGCATATGGGGTAGAGGGACCTTCTTCTCAGCTTGCCTCCATGGGGCATTGATTTCCTAGAGCCTGGAAGACTGGCTCTCTTGTTGGCATTTGAACAGCTGCTTGCAAAGAAACCCCAGCCCTGGAGCTCTGAAATGGCTTTCCTCTTCCTCCTGACAGGTAGCTGTCAGTGCTGCTGCTGAGGAAGTGCTGACCTGTCTTAAAAAAAAAAAAAGGCAACTGCTTCTCTGAGAATTTTCCGGACAGATGTTTCCAGTTTGTTCTGTGGAGGCTTTCATCAGTTTGAGTGAACTGAGTGGAGCTGATGACTGCTTGGGTTTGGCAGCGATGGGAGGTGTGTACATAATGCCATCAGACATCATGTGCCACCAACTCTCTGGGAAGTGTCCACTTCTATCCAGCAAGGTTTCTAAAGCTTCTTCACAGCAAGCCTGTCTGGGATGAACCTACTGTGCCTTCACAAAAATTAAAACTGGAAGATGTTGAAAAAGTATACTTTGAATTAATGTACTTTTGCTCCTTTATCTCTCTTTCCTTTCAGCCACTTTACTTTCTTCCTTCTGCATTTCTTGCCTTTTACTACTTTCAGATTTCTACTCCTCTCCTATGGCCTTTTTTGATTTTTCCCCCTTTTGTGTATGCTTTTCTCTTGAATTACTGTCCCACTTTATTGTCACTTCTCATTTTAAAAGGCCTTGTCTGAATCAATGGAGAAAATCATTTCTCAAATATATGTAAACTCACATTTTAAGTAATTCTGTTTGTTACCCAGGCCCTATCCTCATTCCAGTCTTGTTTCTAAGTAGGTTACAGGAAGTTGTCAATCAAATATACAAAACCTATGTGTAAGTTACTGTTAAAAAAGGAAAAAAACAGTTTAAAGCCATGAACCCTTAGGAATGTTCTATCCAGTCAACAGCCTGAGTGAGTGAGTAAATAAGAAAGAAAGAAAGACAGAAAGAAAGACATTTTAAAGTTATGTGAGGTATTAAGCTTATTAATTGTCATTGCTGGAAATAACACATACTGGGATTGTGTCTGTGTATGTGTGTGCGTGTGTGTGTGTGGGTATTAATCTACTGTATTTTAATAGGAAAAGGTTTAGTGTTGAGGGGCCTTTATTTGTTTAAAAACATTGTATTGTATTCAATGATAATTAAACAAATTATCATGAAGAGCTGATCATTTGTAAAGTAGAGGAAATTTGGTTGGCATTTTCTTATTTTCTTCCTTCCTTTTCTTTTTTCTTTGTCTTTTTCAGACTGGGAATTTTAGGCACAAAGTTCTGATCATTCATTCAACTATACGAAACATAAACTTCTTGTAGAGGGGATTTTCCAAATAACAACAAATTTGCCCAATTAAATTTTAAGCTGAAAAGTAAACCCAGTTGTTTGTAATGTGTGCCTTTATGTCTACAGTACCTGGTTTTATATTAATCTTGTCTGTGATATCAAATATTGAGAATATATTTTTCCAGAGATATGTTCTTATTATACAGTGTATGTACACTGAAAAAGAGTAGGGCAGGGAGGCTTCAAGGACTCACATTTCCAAGGCAGCTTGGAAATATTTTGGCACCACCACATATGTGAGTAGTGGCACCAGAGGGAAACCAGTGTCTGTCTGTAGCATGTATATGCATATATGGAAACAAAGTCAAATAATTACAGAAAAGCTGAATCCCAAACCATATTCTCAAAGGGAAAAGTTGTTAAATGACCAGTGCTAAACATGGTGATAAGAGATATTCTCTTTCTCTGTCAGAACCTAGCACTCCCTTTTAAAATCTCTTCCTAAATAGCATTGATCAGTGATGGTGAACCTTGGCACTCCAAGTGTTCTTGGACTTCAATTCCCAGAAGCCCAAGTCAGCACTCCGACTGATCAGGGCTTCTGGGAATTGAAGTCCAAGAACACCTGGAGTGCCAAGGTTCACCATCCCTGGCATAGATGCTCTCCAGAATGTCCTACTTTCCCCACTAAATAAAAACCCATTCACCACCTTAATACAAGTACTTTCTCCCTATCCATAGATTATAATTTCCATAATTCAAATTACATTGCCCATATTGCACCTAGATTAGATGATATAGACAAACTTTGACTTTTGGTAACTTTTCTGATACCACCTGTTTAAAATTCCAAATCTCCAAAGAGCTATGAGACTTCTTTTCATCCATGTGTATACAAGATTGGAAATCAATCTTAAGTGAGCTTTTGCCCTAATTTTTAAAAAAGCAGTCCATGGAGCTGAGTGATAAATCTATAGTTGGTTAAGAACCTTTGCTGCTAATCTATCTTTAACCTGGTTTTGAAATTGGATTCATAGGAGTCCAACTTGTGCCTAAATTTCAGATCTTGTGCCAAGGAAACACAGTGAAGAACCACTATACAAAAACAATGTGTGAATTTCACTGCCTAGTTTACTAAAATGTAAAAATCTGAATTAATACACCACTTTTCAAAATATTTTGTCATAAAATGTTAGTACACTAATGAAACTTTGGAAGCATTCATGCAGGCTAGTCCTAATATTATTGTTAGGGTATGAAATGTATGGATTGTAATTTAAAGAGTGTTATTACTTAAGTAGGGTAAAGCTGATGGGAAAGGTCCACAATTCAGAGACAGTGCATATATTATTGCCTGGGGAAAGTCCTATGAACATTTCTGGCATTTCCTATGAAATCATCAGATAGCACAAGGACTTTGGTTGTACATCCTGGAAACTTCCACTCTAGTAGTGAACTAGATGGACCAGTGATCTGAATGAAAGAATGTGTCACACATGTATACTTGTCAATATGAGAGGCTGGGTATAGTGGAAATTAGCAACCACTGGGAGGGATAAGGCATGAATCAAAGTGTTGGAAGGCAAAAGGTTATTGTCAGATGGCTGATAGAACTGGGAATTAGAACTCGGAAGCCATCATAGGCAAGATTATCTCAAACACAATACTATTTAATGGAGCAGTTCATACAATTTGCCTGAAATCTAAGTACTGTACTGAATAACCAAGAGATGATAATTTAAAATTATGTGCACCACAACTATGAATTGTTCAGTAAGAATTGTTCAACTTTCCCTCTTATTCTGGAATACTGCCATTGTTCCAAAAGCTTTATGGTCCAGATGGTTATTGTGCCACTATTTAGGACAGCAACAGAGAAGCTGGTAGCAATATACTGAATAAGAGAATCAGTCATGCAGATAAATTGCTAAGAAACTATAGTGAGCAAAGCAAGGGAAAAAATTATCCATAAATAAGGGGGAATGATCCTTTAGAACCACCTATTTTCCATTCTCTCTCTACACAGGGTTAAGAAATCTCAAGGTTACTTTAAAAATCTACTATAAAATGTTTAGGAGGATGCAGTCCTCTCACACTCATTAATCTGTCCAAGGGGATGGAAAATTTCTATAGGGCCTAATTAGTATATCACTCCCATTTCCCTTCTGCCTCTCAGATGGGATCTCTGTTACAAGAAAAGGTTATTGCCACCAACCTGCATGTAGTTTCATCATCCTGTAACTCACCAGAACCCTAAGAATGTGGAATATCATAGGTATAGACTGCCTTACCATGAACAAATGGTCAAGCATACCGCAATACACTCAGGCTAGGCTGAATCTAAGGGAATCTCTGTTACATTCTCTGGAGATGTTTTTCCATAAGGAGAGATCATACTGGAAAAGTATGCTGTCTTGTGGCACCATAAAAGCCCCCTAATCTTAAATGGCACACACTTGTCTCTTCTGGTACACAAAAATTGAACATCAATAGATAGACATTTATGCACCCAGGGAATATATCTGTCTGAGAAGAAAACACTCCATGTGTCTTTAAAAGTGAGCTGGAGTACATAAAAACTTAGGCCAAATAACTTTGGTTAGTCTTTAGCATATGGCAGGACTCTCTGTTGGGTTGACTGCCAAAAGACTGGCATGGTCATTATTTTTGAAATTTCTGGAGAAGTATAGTAGTTCAGTTGTAAGTTCATTAAAAAAAAACTGTTTCCATCTTCTTCAGTCAAAAATGGAAAGCTTACATTTTTTGAAAACAACTACATAGGAGAGGAAAAACTTTTTACAAACCAAAATGACTACACCAAAAACTTAATTTATGTTCCTACTTCTCTTTCTCATTTCACTTTTTTTTTTACTGAAACTTGAAAATATAATGATAAAACTATTAAAAGATAAAGCAGAGTCAAGAGAGGAGAGACAAACTTGCAGGACTTTGTTTCAAGTTAATTCTTTAGCCTGTCAGTATTATCTCCTAGATACTCAAAGGAATGTTCAGCATAGTAAACTTTCTAGCAGCTTGAATGAAAATGAAGTTGAAAGGGGAGAAGCAAGAGATTGTTCAGCGTTGGGTTTTTTTATATATATTTATATATATTTGCCATTTGTGGAAGACAACACTGATTTTATTTATTTATTTATTTATTTATTTATTTATTTATTTCTCATACTTCCATGGCTACCCAACTCGACAACGACTCTAGGCGTTTTACTTCTATATGTCAGTAGAGTGAAGAAAAGTATGATGCACAATTCTAGAGAGTAACCAGCATCTTTTTCACCATATCACATCATTTCTGAAGATGCTACCAGGTCCCTTTCCTGCCCCTCTTTGAGGCCCACACAGGTTCCTTGCATTGTGTGCTTCCTATGTGAGACCTGAAAGAGGAGCAAAGACAAGCATCACCCGCCCTCCTGGCCAAGAAACCTGCAAAGCACCAGTTCAACGGGTCAGCAGAAACAAAGCTTTTCCTCTACTGAGCCAGAACACAAGAGGACTTGAGGTTGGGCAGCACAGAAGCTCAAAGGCAGCTGGCTGCCATTCATTGAAAGGGGCGGGAGGGGGGGGGGGGAAAGCAGGCTTTAATGTCGCCTATAAATGGCCCTGGATCGAAGTCACTTTTTCCACAGGAGGCAGCAAAGTTCGAGCAAAGCCCCTGCAAAAGTTCCTGCTGCTATTTTCTGGGACTGCGCTGCCCTTCCAGCTATGTGCATGGCAAGACCTCTTCTTTGCCAAGTGCCCACCGATCCATCCCAGGAACTGGGTACCAAGAAACTCAAGTCTAAGAAACCTCTCTCCTCCCCCCTGCCCCTTCTCTCTGTCTGCCCAGCAAAACACACACACACACACACACAGAGACAGAGAGACAGTGGCGCTCTTGAGCTTCCCCACTTCCGACCCTCTTTCTTTGTGACTAGAAGTGACCTGCACACGGCGCCTCCTCCCCTCTCTTTGTCCATTGCTTTGCTCACTATAGTTTGGAGGCACAGGAGCCTCCAAAGAGAGCAAGCCCTCCTCGTCCGATCCTTGTTCCCCCAGAAGAGGATTCTCCAGCCACACTGATCTTGCTTATGTCAGGAACCCACTTGCCCAGCAGAAGCCTGGGCTTCCGGGAGCGACGAGGGCTGCGTGGCAGGATGAATCGCAGTAAACCCCTTCGTGTGGATTCACGGGGGGGGGGGGGGCTTGGACTTCTGGGAATTGCATCCAGTGAGTCTCTCTCTCTCTCCCTCGTGCGCTCAACCTGTACTTGGACGTTGTTGGCTGGGATGCCAGAGGAGCTCTGATCCCATGGCTCCGAAGCAGGGGAAGCTTATCCATTTGGATGGGTCGGAGTGGGTGTGTCGCGAGTATAGGTCTAAGCTCCACGACATCTGGGACCATCCATCTCTCCCCACTTCCGCAAAATAAAAATAAAAATGAATTTACCTCCCTCCCCACCGGTGAATATTGCAGCCTGCTTTCAGATCAGCTGTCCATCGATCGCTTTTGCTCGAGGAGAGTCGCAAAAAAGACCTTCGAGCTCGGAGTGATCATAGATGGATCTATCCCATGTTTAGGGAGGACTCCTAAATAAATGTCCCAGTGTTAAGAACCGGGAGAGAGGGAGGCACGGTCCTTTCGCTGCCAGAGTCTAAGGCCGCGATGGTGCACTTTGGCTCTCCAGATGTTCTTGGACTTCAATTCTCAGAAGCCCAAGCCCCCCCCCCCTGGATCCACAGGAAGGGGTTTACTGTGATTCATCAGGCCCGTGCCACCCTCATCGCTCCCGGAAGCAGAAGTAAAACTGTTTTACTTCCGCTTCCGGGAGCGACGAGAGTGGCGTGGGTCGGATGAATCGCAGTAAACCCCTTCCTGTGGATTCACGGGGGTTTCTGGGAATTGAAGTCCAAGAACATCTGTAGTGCCAAGGTTCGCCACCACGGGTCTAAGGCCATCTGTGGGCTCTGAGAAGGCATTCCCCTATCGCAAACCTTTCCCACTTCGCCTCGTGGTCTCTTCTCGTCGCCAGCTCGGTTCCCTCCGTCCCAGTCGCTTCCTTTCCAACCGCTAGTACAGATCACACACGTTGGTGGGGAGGGGGGGAGAGGATAAGAAAAGGAAAGGCACAGCGAAGCACTTACGTGGCTGCTTGTGGAACAAGTTCCCCGGACTCTCGAGCCCCGATGGTGGTCTTTTATTTTATTTTTATTTTTGCCTCAGCCTGGTTTTCTTTTTGGATTTGTAGCTCGTTTTTCTCCTCCGCTCCCACGAACAAAGTGCTCAAAAAGCTGCTGCTGCGCCGGTCACTTGGCAAAAGGGAACCAACGCGGGAGGGTTTGTGTTACTCCAGGTTCATGTGTGTAGCCTATAAATAGCCAACTTTTTGATGAAATCAGCTAACAAATGAGAAGAGAAGGCGTAATTTTGCGCAGGGAAGCCCCCCTTTCGTCTCTGGAAGATTAACACACACACAAACACACACAAGCACGCACGCACGCACACCCCTAGGCAGATGCCGAGGCTGAAAACTGCGTGTATTATATATATAGTAAAGGATTTGGGTTTGTCGCGTATTATCCTTGCGTTTATTGAGCGGTCATAGGACGTCGGAGGTCTTTGTGCTGTTTTTAGCCTCATATCTATATCTAAATATTGAATTTGCTTGTCTGTGTTACTGACACTGATCATAGTTACTAATTCTACTGACCGTAGTTTATACAAACGTTATTAATGAGGGGCGTTGTGAAGATTAGGGAGCTAAGTTAGAGCACAAAGGTGGGGGAAAGATCAGTGGAAGATTTAAAAACCATCAGCCTTTCTTAGGTTTGGAAACTTAAGCGGATCTCAAAACCTAAAAGGCAGAAATGATGGATCAGCACAAAGCACTTTAAGAAATAAAGAGAGTAGGAGTAGGGCCAACCGTCTTCTTCTGCATTTCCACAGGTCGAGCATCACAATTTGTTGTGGCTGTTGTTCTTAAAAAGACTGTGCGTCTTCCTGGCAATCGCCCTAACAACTGGGCAAGTCAAGGAGTTGATGAAATAACAGCTGGTCAAACGTAGGGACAGCCAGGTCGGTAGCCAGAGGGTGGCTAGGATGGGCATTGCCCACCTTGAGTTAGCAGTTTGCCCACCCTCAAACTCCCGGCTGCTTGCGTGTGTGTGTGTGTGTGTGTGTGTGTGTGTGTGTGTGTGTGTGTGTGTGTGTTTGCCCACCCTCAAGCTCCCGGCTGCTTTTGTGTGTGTGTGTGTGTCTGTTGCCCACCCTGAAAAAATATTTGCCCACCCACATCTAGAATCCTGGCTATGGCCCTGCGGACGACACAAGTCTAATGTCCTGTTGATATTGCAGTCGAGTATCACACACATTGGGACAGCAGTGGCTCAAGTGGTTAAGATGCTGACTGGGAGGCGGAAGGTCAGCAGTTCGATTCCTGAGGACTGCAGGACGGAATGAGCTCCCATCTTTGTCCCAGTTCCTGCCAACCTAGCAGTTTGAAAGCAAGAAATTGCAAGTAGATAAATAGGGACACTTCGGTGGGAAGGTAACAGCGTTCCGTGCGCTCCGGTGTCTAGTCATGCCTGCCACATGACCATGGAAACGTCTGCAGAAGCAGACAGCGCTGGCTCTTCGATTTTGAGACAGAGATGAGCACTGCACCCTAGAGAAGGATACGACTGGCTTTCGAGCAAGGGAAACCTTTACCTTTACCTATCACACACATTACTAGCGAAAAAGTTGCACTTAAGGATGGGTTAATAATATCCTCTTGCGTCTCGCCTCTCCTTTTGGTTATTACAAGCTGGAACATTGGTATGCCGGATGGGGGCATCTCCTTGGCTCGCCCACAAGGGACCATTGATCTCTTAGTGCCCGGAAGACTGGCTCTCTGCCGGCAGCGGGGCAGCGGCTGCTAAGGACCCTGGAGCTCTAGGATGGGCTTTCTTCCACCCCACCCCACCCCACCCGCACACCAATGTTCCCTCCTCCCCGATAGGGAATGGTCGGCGCTGACCTGCTCGAAATGCTGACCTATCTAAAGAAACGCGTCTCTGAGCATTTTTCGGGGCAGATGTTCCCAGTGCGTTCTGCGGAGGCTTCCCTCAGTTTCAGCGCCCTGAGTGAAGCTGATTGACTGCTTGGGTTTGGCAGCAGCGAGAGGTGTGCATATGATGCCATCAGACATCATGTGCCACCGACTCTCTGGGAAATGTCCACTCCTATCCACCAGTCCACCAGCAAGGTTTCTAAAGCTTCTTCACAACAGCGAGCCCGCCTGAGAGAGACTCTAAAGTACCCAAGTGTGTGTGTGTGTGTGTGTGTGTGTGTGTGTGTGTGTGTGTGTGTGTGTGTGTGTGTGTGTGTGTGTGTGTGTGTGTGTGTGTGTGTGTGTGTGTGTGTGTGTGTCTTTCTCTCTCTCTCCTTTTTGGGACTGTTCTGCTTCTTTATATTCATTGGCCAGATTGACGAAGAGTTCTACAGGACTCGAAAGCGCTCTTCTTTTATGCCACTTTAGATATCAAATGGAGATATTAACCCAATCTTTTTTAGGACTGGAAAGTCATTGAACAAGTAGTCTCTGAATTAGTTTCTTCTTTTAAAGTCATTTATTGCCGTCCCTTTCTACTTTTCACGCTCGCTCTCTCTCTCCCGTTTTGTTCTCCTGGTCGCTCCCCCTCTCCTTTTCAGCCATTTTCAGACTTTCTTCTGTGTCTTATTTTTATTTACGTCTGTTTTCCCCAACGTTTTAAAGATTTACTGTAACATCACCAAAAGCAGGTCGCTGTACTCGTCTAGTGTACGCGTCTAGTGTATCGTCAGAACGGTGCTCATCACATCTCGCTTCTTTCAGTTGCCCAGGTTTGATCTGACTGTATATCGTTGATGCGCCGCCTGCCTCTAGACTCTACTTCAGACACATCTACAGCTCTGCAGACAGACAGGTCCTATTGTGTGCCGTGGATGTACCCTGTAAACGGTTCACTTTGTGAACATAAGGTCACAATGAACATATCGTGCAAATTGTTTTCCCCAGTATGTGTGTGCAGTGCGATAACTATGTTGTATTTAATCTGCATCCTGTAAACTGATTCTGAATGATAAAAATGTAAGCAATACACAACACAAGCAAGAGATTGCTCTATATTTTACGGCTTCCTATACTGTGTTTTCCACTTGGTAAGTGTATAGTCTTATTCTATAGTTTTGCTTGTGTTCATAGGAGAGGGTACAAAGCAAGGTGGAGAGAGTCGTCAGCAATCCCCCTTTCTCCTGTTCTGGGCTGGGGAGGACATTAAATTGTTACTTCTGGCCGTCTCCGACATGCTTTCAAGTGGCTTTTTAGTCTGGCGCACTGGTCTATCCATATACATTTCCAATCTCATGCCTCATAAACTATTAGCAAAAGGATTTCATTATTCACCTTCTGTATCCTACAAAAGACATGGGGGTAAAATATACTCCTAGTCACAATGAGACCAGAGCTAGGTTTAAATCACAGGGAACTGAGACGTGGAAACTTCCTCAATCCATTTAGTTTTTCTCCACAACCTTTTCTCTCGCAGGTCCGCTGGTATATCTGTAAAAAGTGTTGCAGATTAAAATGCGTTCCTCTCTTCCTTTGTTGTTGTTGTTTGGTGTGAGTGTGTGTGTGTTACACATTGTTTTGTGCCTAAGTTGCTGCCTAGTAGAAATCAAGATGGAAGAGGCTCTTCCTTGAAAGAGAAGGAGGATCGGTGTTTTACTTTATACACAGGAAAGAGAAGAGGAACCCTGCTAAAGTTGGCCCCTTTTGATGCAACTCTAAGACGGGCAGGTACAAAACACGCTTTTGCTCGTGCAGAAGCAACCTCGGATCTGCCTTGCCTCTGACCGAAAGAAAGAGCATCGACCACAAATGGATGCTGAGCGCACTGCATTCTTTTCGTGAGAAGCGAGAAGGCGGGTTGTGGGCAGAGAGTTTCTCGAGGAACAAAAGTTCGAGGAAACTGGGGCCGAGGGATGGTCGCAACTGCGATTTCAAGGGACTCCAAGCAGCCACCGATCTGCAATTGGATCAAGTCAGTGTGGGGAAGGCTGTGAATTTGCCCCTTAACATCCTTGCAATTGGGATCCAACCAGACCCATAGGGGAGCTCATTAAATGAAAGTCAGAGATTGATGAGCCCTGGATACATGAGGGCATGGAAAAGCGAAGCGTCCTGGGAAGGCTGACAACAGGATTGCCAGAAAGCAGCTTCTTATTATTATTATGCTCCCCCCACCATTCAAGAATATCCATACATGGCAGCAGGGAATCAGGATCCTATATTAGGGTTCTGATTTACCCCAAGAGCCTTTGATTCTTCAAAGTTTCATTTGACTGCCACCCTATGAAAACAGAAGGTTAAACTGTGCGCAATCCAGTCCCCCCAAAAAACTATTGGAAAAGATTAATAAAACAGGACAACCCCCTGTGTACCCATTTTTGAATCACCCTCCTTTGTCTTGGCTCCTGTCACCCCTGTTCCCAAATAGTGGAATGGACGTTTTAAGTTTGTGAGGTGGCTTTAGAAAAACCAATTGGGAAATGTTTAAAGTAGTTTTCAGAAAGTGAATGAGGAAAGAGGACGTAATAGGAACACTTAGCAGTTCTGAGGCAATGCCACAAGATTATCTGAGCGAAGTCTCAGGTCAATTTTAAGAAAGAGCCCAACCTATCCTGGCTGTTTAATATCCAGGGAAATGGCTGAAAAAAAAATCCATAGCTAAGAACTGGAGTTCTGAAGAAAAGAGGCAAAAATTGCCACGGGGTGTGTGTGTGTGTGTGTGTGTGTGTGCGCGCGCATGCGTGCACGCGCGTGCACGTGCACCTGTGTGTGTGTGTGTGTTGGAAGGAGGTAGATAACGGGACTCTTCAAAACTAAAATTTAAACTTGGTATAATTACCTTTTACAGAAGGCATCCTATCTAACTTAAATAGCGTAAGGGGGAGCTTACATAGTACCTTTAAAAATTGCAACTGTTGTTGTGAAAATTGTAAAATCTATATATTTTTACAATTAATAATATTAAGATTATTTGTTAAGCACCTCAGGACTATGAGTGAGTGACCTCCTGGGCTCAGATTTAGTCTTCACTTTGACTTCAGGAACAGCTGCATGTTAAATTCAAAAAATCTGCCTCACGTCTTTTACCTGTTTTGGAGGACAACAGGAGATATTGGAGAGGGCTTATCTTTTGTCCCTTTCTCTCTCACACAATGGAAAAATGTTTTTGTCTTAAATAGTCTGTCAAATCCACGTTCGCTGGAAGTGGGCGAAAAGAGCTGGATTATGAAAGATGCCTCTTCTCGTCACTGAGGGAGTTCTGATTTATCCCACACTGGGATCCTGTGGAGAGCTACTCAAAAGTAAACCCCACTGAGTTTTGGCTTGCAGGCAAATGTGTATTAGAACAGCATCACTGGCAAGGGGCTGAGGCGAGGTGACTTTGGCGCTGAAAAAGCTAGTCAGGATTACCTCAGAACTTTTTAGCAAAGACATTTCCCTCCATTTTTGCCCACCGCTACCTGATGAGGTTGAAAAAAGTCTGGTTTTGCAGCTGAGAGCTGCCCTTTGGGAGAGAAGCCTGTATAACTAAAGGCTTCTTTCTTTCTTTCTACCTCTGATTTCAGGCAGGCTTCTTGAAACTGGATAAGGAATTCTAGGAAAAGAGAAATTCAACACCATACGGGCACAGCAAAGATTAAACACAGCATAATTTGTTGATTAATTCATCTGGAGCGGGCAGTCGCCTGTCAGCTTTTCCCCAGGGAGAAGCTGAAATTTGTCCCTCGCACACACACCCCTCCTTTTCTCTCATGATTTCAGAGCTCCATTGCCAATTCACCTCCTCTCTCATCTACATCTGAAAAACAGACACACTTTCCCGACTAATGTCCCTTCAGGATTTTTCTTTTGTGTTGAGCTAGTGACACAGAGTGGTAGGCAACACACCTCCTGTTATTTAGCTAACATATGCTGTGTAGAAATGTACAGCAGCTTTTTCTCAGGCCCTTCCCTAGACCCACTTTTATGGGCCTTTCAATCTTAGCCTGTAATTTTAAACAGCTGAAGCACATTCTGCACCACAACTACCGACCGGAGTGTATAACTCAGGAGTTAAATAGTAACTTCTGTTGGAAGTAATAAGTAATGAAAAGCTTTTAATTCTCTGTGTGGTTCCTCCCTTTTGTCTTGGAAACCAGATACAGGGTTAGTATATTTTTGGTGTGATCCAGCTGGGTCCCTCCTGCTTTCATCTGTTGGTGGACTGCAGTCTTGTTTTTGAAATTCTGTGTTATTTTCTTCCAAAACAAGATATTCTCATCAGTTGTTCAAAAACAATGGAGGAACAGGGTCCTTTCGCATATTTTGTTCAGTAGTATCTCTGTCATTTGTGGTGCTTTTTCTCCTCATTACAGGAATCACAGGAACAACAATTGATCAAAAATATATTTTTCTTCTCTTTTCTACACAAGTATGCATGCATAAAAACACATAGAGAAGAAAGAGTGGGGGAAATGAACCAGAAGATCCCATTTTTGTAAGGCACAGTACCTTGCAGAGGAAATCTATGGGATTACCTTAATTGCTCAAATTTTAGGGCTGCATAGTTATGGAAAATCATAAATTAGCCTGCCACAGAAGCAGAGTACACACCTGATATCTAGGGAGAGGCAAGCAGTGGCTCGCTGCAGCTGATCCCCTATTTGATTTACTCTGTATTGTTAGCAGGTATGCTGAAGTGTTTTGATAAGAAGAAACAAAGGAGTCAGCAGTTTGATTTCTTTTATTGCTGAAAACTGCTGCAATTTTAAAAGCCAAGGCATTTGTTGTTGTTGGGGATGGTTCCACCATCCACCCCTCTGCTGCACTGTTCTAGCTCATCAATTATTGTCAGTAGTTAACTCCTTTCTGAGACAGTAGCATGAAGTTCTTTAGATAGCCTGTCCACTCCAGACCTTTAGCACCTGCAGTTGTGCCACTCCAGGAAATTCATATTTGGCAAAGGATTTTTAAACAATGATAAAGTCAGCAGCTCTGATTAAACTAGTCACCTCGGAGAAGCATCTGTCTTCAGCACAGTCCTGGAGCCCTGCTGCCTCACAAACCTCTTGTTAGATCAGGGCCCTGCCATTCTTCATATGTAAGGCCCTGGGGCAGCAGTCTCGTTTGAGGATGTTTACTTCATTGTTAATATGTCCAGACACTAATGCAAGCCAGGGTCCTAAGCGCAGGCAGCTTGTTTTTGTCCTCAACTTCATTAACTTTATTTATAACTTCAGTTCATCTCTTTGTTCAACAGTGAGCATTTTAATAAACAAATAGATACATAGATGGATACAATTTAGTGGATAAGGGAAATTTAGGAAGCATATTCTTTTCCTATACAAATAACTATACTAAAATGTAAAGACTGTACCACTTGTACGGGGACTGCAGTGGCTTAGTGGTTAAGATGCTGAACTTGATGACTGGAAGGTCGGCAGTCATTACAACAGTCATCAGTTCGAGACCTGAGTACTGCATGATGGAGTGACCCCCAGCTCTGTCCCAGCTCCTGCCAGCCTAGCAATTCAAAAGCAAGAAATTGCAAGTAGATAAATAGGTACCACTTTGGTGGGGAGGTAAACAGCCTTCCGTGCTCTCCAGTGTTTAGTCAGCTGCTTGTCACTTGTCCATGGAAATGTCTTCAGACACAGATAGCATTTGCTCTTTGGCTGTAAACAGAGATGAGCACTGAACCCTAGAGTTGGATACAACTGGCTTTTGAGCATGGGCAACCTTAACCTTTACCTTTACTATTTGTATAGCCCAGGATATACATTATTTTGAATTTTTTGAAACATGGAAATAAAGAAAGGAACCACAGTAGAAAATGAAAGTATGAGGTGTCATAGTCCTAATCCCAGCCACTTCAAAAAACAATTAAACCGTTCTCTAGTTTTTAATAGAGTGGGCTTTCCTTTAGCAGAGATCCTGGTGTAGCTTTACCTCAAGTCTACAAGTCACCAGGGTGAACACTTCTGTTGAGAGTGCAGCATTTACAAAATTTAACAGTCTCACTTTTGTACTGTACTATCCTTATACTCCAGTTACAGAGAATTAAATGAGTTCATTGATGAGATGGCATTTGGGTTGATGTCAAGCTGAACAAATAGGGACTGTGGTGGCTTAGTGGTTAAGATGCTGAACTTGATGACTGGTCAAGCAGTTCAAGGCCTGAGAACTGCATGATGGAGTGAGCTTCTGTCTCTGTCCCAGCTCCTGCCAACCTAGCTGTTTGAAAGCAAGAAATTGTAAGTAGATAAATAGGTTCCACTTTGGTGGGAAGGTAAACAGTATTTCACACACTCAGGTGTCTAGTCATGCCTGCCACATGTCCACAGGAATGCCTGCAGATGCAGATAACACCTGCTCTTTGACTATAAACAGAGATGAGCAGTGAACCCTTGAGTCGGACTCAACTGGCTTTTGAGCATGGGCATGGGCAACCTTTACCTTTACCAAGCTGAACAGACACACCAAAATAAAATTGCAATGTATACAGTAGTAGAAATAATCAAATAATATGGACTAACTAGGAGTAGTCCCCTGCCCCATATGATTAACCATAGCCCTACACAAAGGTAACTGTTGATTAGCAATAGCCTTAAACAAAGACAACTGAACCAAGGCAATAGACAAAAAATAAGATATGTTTTTTCAAGAACTATTTGCTTATTGCTTGCAATTTGTGTGTGGTAAAGTTCAAATCTGCAGATAGGCTAGATGTAATGGCAGGAAATTGAAAAGAAGAACTTTAGTTTTGATCACAATTACTATTATAGAGAAAGCTACTTAACTTCAAGAGAGTAAGACATAACTTCAAGAGAGTATTTCAGCAAGGTAGTTATTGAGCCCTGTGTACGGAGGTGAGAAAGGGCCATGGGGTTATAAATGAGTTATTATTAGCCTAAAAACTCTACTTTCAGGTACTGGGCCAAACATTGGGCTTGAACAGACCTCTCAGTCTCCCTTCCACCTAGGTGCTTAAAAAAAGATATTATGATTATAACAAGAAAATATCTTGCAAAGCCAAAGAGTTACTTCTTATGGACTTTCTTAGCTCACTTCCCACTTAACTGGGTATAAATCCTATTTAAATCAATGGGATGAACTTCAGAGTAAATATTTATTAGGTTTGCTCCAAGTTTCTATCCTATGATCCCAACACTTTTGTTTTCCTATATATCTCATTTTATGTCCTGTTATTTCCTTCCTCCAAAAGTTTGCCTTTGGTTAAGGCTACCCCATTTGCTTGAGGTCAGGAGTTCTAGACCTAAAAATAAACTGCTTGGTTACACATATTAGTGCATGAACTGATATAATAATAATAATAATAATTTCGTGTCAGAAATTATTCTGGGTTGAAAGGATTTTTTTGCGGAAGAAACTCCACTCATGGAATGCCCAAATGAGGCTCCTTTCATGTCCCCAATAGCTGGGACAGAGACGGACACTCAATCAGTCAAGCAGTACCTGGGCCTTGGGCTGCCAACCTGCCGGCCTTCGAGCTAACAAAGTGAGCTTCTTAACCATTGAGCCACCACAACTGATATAAACTCAGGCACTTAGCAAGAAAAATATTTTAAAAAGTTTAAAAGAGGTGTCTAGATAGTATGGTATGTACTTCATGGAAGAATAGTTTGTGCTGCCAACTACAAGGATAGGTTTGATGTGTACAGTTGGGGCCCCAATTTAATATGGCAAAAAAGTATATACCAATAGTTATTTAGAACATTTTCATTCATTAAATTCCAGTGCATCTCAGGGTACAGATGTGTCCCAAAATAAGTCCACCTGTGTGTTGTTGTTTTTTCTCATTGCAAAATCTCACTAGACTTTCCCCTCCACTTCACTAGTTTTCATTAGTTGGGAGGAAAAAGTGCCCCTGTGGGGAAAAATTTGTTGCATTTGTGGGATATGAGTCTGTCTGAGTAATTTATGAGTTTCCCTCCAGAATGCAAGCATGGTTGTGATGGAGAGCGATCCACTGTTAGAACTCTGTGAAGTTCAAAGTACCCCCCCCCCCTTTCACCTTTTTAAATACTTTAAACAGAGGACGTAAAACTGGTGACACAATGGTTAGACTGCTGTACTGCAGCCAGAATATTCTGAGTTCGATCCTGACCAAGACACAAGGATGACTCAGCCTTCCATTCTTCCAAAGTCAGCAAAATGAGTCCTCATCATGTTGCAGGCAAAATGCTAATTAACTTGTGAACCTCCGAGAGAGTGAACTAAGCTCTATGGGGCTGTAAGGTCCAACTCTAGGGTTCAGTGTTCATCTCAGTTTATAGCCAAAGAGCCAGTGCTGTCTGCATTTTTCAGATGTTTCTGTGTACATGTGGCAGGCATGCCTCAACACCGGAGTGCACAGAAGGCTGTTTACCTTCCCAGCAAAGTGGTCCCTATTTATCTACTTGCAATTTCTTGCTTTTGAACTGCTAGGTTGGCAGGAGCTGGGACAAAGACAGGAGCTCACTCCATCATGCAGTACCTGGGAATTGAACTCCGACCTTCTAGTCATCAAGTTCAGCGTCTTAACCACTTGAGCCACCGCAGTCCCCTCTATGGGTCTGTGTACAAGTGTAATTGCTATTGCTAAACTGTCAGGAAAGAAACTTCTCTGCCATGGATGATTCCCTTGTTTTAATTGCTTATCACTCACCCTTAAGCATTCTCTGTGAGATCCGTAAATTAGGTTGTATTTTAGAGTTTTTTATTAAAATGTTTGATCTCTTCTAGCTTAAATATGTATGTCCCATTAAGGTATGGTTCAGGAACTGTAATAAATAACTGAACCTGACTCCTGAGTCATCATTTATGTCCCAGTACAGTGGATTGAAACACCTGCATGCCAGGAGATCAAACATTCATTGTGCCTTCCATGAAAGGATTCAACCAAGACTACCTAAATATATAATAATATAATAATAATATTTTCACGCTTATATACCGCCCACTCAGGTACAACCCAACTCAGGGCGGTTTACATAGCAGACAGTAAATACATAAAAGACACATGATAAAAAAGTTAAAAGTTAAAAAAGTTTTAAAAAAACCCACCCCTAAAAGGTGTGCAAGAACCGAAGGGACCTTGGGGGAAGGCACACTTCTCTATACCAACCACCCAACGGTACCCCCATCCCCACCCGCACCCCAAACTTGGCCCGCCAGCCAGGTCTTTAGTTCCTTCCTAAAGGGCAACAACTCCATCTGGAGACGCAGTTCCACAGGCAGGAGGTTCCAAAGGGCTGGTGCGGACATGGAGAAGGCCCTCCTCCTTGTGCCAGAGAGGCGAGCCCCCCCTGGCTGATGGCACAATTAGAGAGCCCCTCCGGTCCGCTTTGGTTGGACGGACAGACGTCCTTAGGGCGATGCGGTCTCTAAGATACCCTGGCCCACTACCATGTAGGGCTTTAAAGGTCAAAACCAGCACCTTGAATTGCACCCGGAGACAAACTGGTAACCAGTGCAGCCCCCGAAGCAGTGGTGAGGCATGGGCATAACGTCCACACCCCATCTGTGTGTGGCTGATGGGGCTACCTGCTCTGTGACTTGTGTGGGTGTAGGCAAGTTGAATAGATTCAGAACACCAACAGAAGGAGAGACAGGGAAACTACTTCTGAGTACTTTAAACTCTAATTGATTATTTACTGTCAAGTTTGTTCTGACTCTTAGCAACCCATCCAGGCTCCCTAAGTATGAGTGCTCAAAAGTGTGTTACCAGTCTGGTAGCACTCTGTAAACTGAAGTTTTCCAAAGAAAATCTTTTATAGCTGGAATGGGCGAGAAAAGTAAGAATCAACTTGATGTTGCATAATTATACTGTAGTATGTTCCAATAAAACTCAAAATAGATTTCATAAGGTTGAGGCTTATTTGCTCTTGAATCTACGTTCATGAATCATTTTTTTTAAAAAAAGAAACAGACTTTGAGTTTTGCTCTTAGTGAGCTTTTTTCTTTAATTCCAACAAAAAAAAAGGAAAGAGAAAGCCTTTTGACTGGGTAAGCAAGTATAAAAAGATCTTACATGAATGTAAAACAGAAGAAAATCAAACAAAGTAAGTTACATTTATGAAAAATAAATATAATGGCTTTCTGAAGCCATCAATAACTAGATAGTTGTATAATGATGCTCTGGGTCCCAGAGTACCATGCTACTTCTGCTCTGTCATGGATAATTTTAATTTAATTTCAATTTAATTTTTAAATTTTTATGCCACCCACTCAGGCGAACCTGACTCAGTGCAGCTTCCAGCAGATTAAAAACATATAAAACAGATTTTAAAAACCAAAATCACTCACCCAACTACCCACCCAACTACCCCCACCCTATTCATAAAAGAAATAAAAGGGATGCAAGAAATACAGAAGGAGGGAGATTCTAGATTTAGCTTGAAATGAGCTAACAGGTGGGGGCCGTACTTCCATTGAGGCCCCACACCTGCCCTGCCAGCCAGGTTTTCAAACCTTTCCTGAAGGGCACAATTCTGTCTGTAACCTTAACTCTGTTGGCAGGAGGTTCCAGAGGGCTGGTGCGGACATGGAGAAGGCCCTTCTTCATGTGCTAGAGATGTGAGCCCCTCTAGCTGATGGAACAACTAGGGAGCCCCTCTGGTCCACTCTGGTTGGACGGGCAGACACTCTTGGGGCGATGCAGTATCTTAGGTATCCTGGCCCACTGCCATATAGCACTTTAAAGGTCAAAACCAGCTTTGTTATGTCATTATATCAATTACTCTTTGGAGTAAATCGGCAAGTTCAAAATAGTAACTGTTCTTTTAAAATGGTGTTATATGTGCCTATAGGATAGAAGGCAAAAGGAGGTAGTACAGAAGAAAAGATAGGACATTGGTTAGAGAGACTGCAGAAGTTACATTGCTCCAGGACACTACATGGAGTTTGTGGTTCTTAGTTGAATAAAAGAAAAGCGTTAGTAGTGGTAGAGGGGAAAGGAAGTTCAAGTTCTGCTTTATTAATGGCATGGATACCTACAAAATAAGGCAGACAGATTTATGTGATAAAACAAAACCTGAATGGCACGTTACAGCCTGTTATTCTAAGCAACAATAAAGAGTTAAGCCTGATAGGAACACTGTACTTTATTTTTAATGCCATAAAATTTATGTCAACTATGGGTTGGCTTGCCCTTCATTATGTATTTGTGATCCTGCTAAGTACACTAAAGCCAGAAGTACACTAAGTACTAAACACACCTGTGTTTGAAAGCTTAGCCAGATATTAGAGAGTGTGAGGACAGTGATGAAGGCTCCCCTATCTTCAGGCCATCTCACTCCCCCCCCGCCCCCCCACACAACCAGGGCTTGCCAAAGAACTGTTTGCAGATGTGCCTGAAGAGTTCCAACCTGTGGAATCTGGAAGACGGGAAGAAGGCACTCAACCTGAAGATTTGGTGGAAGAAACAGAGGACAAACAGGACAGAGAAAGCAACCCCTTGGGAGGAAAATGGGGGCCATGGATGTGAGAGAATATAAGGAGGGACTTGGGTGAAAGAAGAGAAGAAGCAGGCAAAAAGAAAGCAGAGTCACAGGATACGGAAGGTAAGAATTAGCCTCAGGTAGAGGTCAAACAGGAGGAAAGTGAAGACAGGGGTTCTTAAGTGGATGCCCTGGAAACCCCCACTGAGGCCTGTCAAACTGAAGAAAGACACCCTGGGGACCCAAAGT
Source organism: Bradypodion ventrale (assembly GCA_035047345.1). NCBI lineage: Eukaryota > Metazoa > Chordata > Lepidosauria > Squamata > Chamaeleonidae > Bradypodion > Bradypodion ventrale. Next base: position 43,373,272 of record JAWDJE010000001.1, read on the forward strand.
CTGCTTGGGACTGGACGTACCTTTACAAAGAAGACCTCTGGACCAGAGATGTGGTCCAACTTTAGGTTCCTCAAGATGAAGCAGCGCATTGATGTAATGCAACCAATAGTGACCCAACAGGGATGCTGGAAGAGACACAAGCAAAAGGCCAGAGAGAGCCAGAGAAAATCTGGACCACGGGTGCCACCACAGAATTTTCTTCCTTGCCAACCTCATTGTGGACAATGTATTGGTTCTCCACTCAACTTGGAGACACAAGAATATTCTCATTTATTAATTTTTTAAAAAAGGATCTGAGTCTTCCCCAGTAATGTTAATTGGAGAGGAGAAGGAGTGGACATTGGCCTCTCAAAGAGATAGCTGGGTGGTTCAAGGAACCAGTCTAGGCTCCTTACATAGTAGTTCAATTATTGCTCCTAATCCTGTTTCAATAAAGCTCATTTTGGTTCAATCAAACTTTCCTGTCTCCGTATGGGCATGTTTTACTTCTGCTTCCAGGAGCGATGAGGGTGACACAGGCTGGATGAATCACAGTAAACCCATTTGTGTGGATTCATTGGGGCTTGGGCTTTTGGGAATTGAAGTCCAAGAACATCTAGAGTGCCAACGTTCGCCATCACGGGTCTACTCTATTACCTTAGTAGAATAACCTGGTCAGACAGGAAAATATAATTAACAAAGCTAAAGTTAAAGCAGAAAGTCCTGATGTTCTGCAGGGTGCAGGAGAAGTGTTTAATTTTCTCATATCATTTGCTCATCATCCACTTACCAACACAGACAAAGGTAGCTTGTGTTGTTTGAAACTTCTCCTCTGTCCTCAAGCCACCTCAAAATCTGCAATTTAGTTCCCTCCTTAAGATATTCCAGACTGCCCCCACAGGGGCAGTATTGACAGGCCCTACTGTTAGATTATGCAAGTAGATAATGATAAAGCATCAAAGGCAGATTGCTTGTCCTCCATTTGAGGACCAGCCTAGTTGAATACAAAATCATTACCAGAAAGTTGGCAGCAGCTGATGAACAATATAAGCAACATAAATAATATGAATTATTTGAAATCTGCATCACCAGAAGGACTATGTGGATTAGTGGATCTTAAAGGTATTAATGGACATGGTACCAACTTTTTAACATATCTGAAAGTCATAATTCTTATGTAAGCAAAATCGATCTTGGATACTATACAATGTCATAGTGCATAATATAATTTCCATTATTGTTTTCATTCTGTATTGCCCAAGGAAGGTGAGATACAAAAAATGCAAAAAAATAAAACTGATGTGTATTGTAGGATAGCTGAGTTGTGGACTGAGCCCTTATTTCTTATACAGTGATACCTCATACAACCTCATACTTGGTTCCACAAGTTTGGACTTTATACGGATTTGGACTTTGTATGAGGCATGCAAAATCCTAGCTGCGATGCCTCATACAACGTCCAAATCCTTGCTGCGATGCCTCGTACAACGTCGTTTCCATAGAGATACATTGTACTGTAACAGCACAGACTTCAGGGCAAAGTCAAGGAAACAGACAGGAAACTGACAGAACTTTAAGAAAACATTGTCTAAAGGCTAAATACATTACAAAAACATGTCAAACAACCCTGATTGTCCAAGAACCTGAAGAATGCTGCAAAAATCCCAGGAATGCTTCTAAAAATTTTGATGAAAAATCCAAAAAAATCCAAAATCATGCTCAAAACCACTCCTAAACACTCTTTGCCTTGTGCAAAACCCACAAGAGCAATGCACGCATGTGTCCTGTCTTTTATACTGCCCAGGTACAATGCAACCTGGGGAAAACTGAATGCCTCATACAAAATCGAGTGACTTTGTATGAGGTTGCTTATTTCAAGAAATTAGGCAATGTTGTATGAATTCGATGTTGTATGAAACGGACTTTGTATTACTGTACAACACTATGGATTGTATATGAAATGTAATAATACCCAGAATTACAACTGTCCTCAATGCTAGGGATCATTAGGAAGGGTATAGAAAATAAGTCAGCAAGTGTCATTTTGCCTCTTTATAAATCTATGGTGAGGCCCCATCTGGAATACTGTGTACAGTTCTGGTCGCCATACCTCCAGAAGGATATTATGGAGCTGGAAAAAGTGCAGAGGAGGGCAACCAGAATGATTAGGGGACTGGAACACCTTCCTTATCATCTGAGGCTGCAACGGTTGGGCCTCTTCACTCTTGAACGACGTTGTCTAAGAGGTGACCTGATTGAAGTTTATAAAATCATGCACGGTGTGGACAAAGTAGATAAGGAAAAACTGTTTTCCCTATCACATAACACTAGAACTAGGGGACACTCCATGAAACTTTTGGGTACTAGTTCTCAAACAAATAAGAGAAAGTACTTTTTCACCCAGAGGATTACTGGTCTATGGAACTCCCTGCCAGAAGAAGTGGTGACAGCTGTCAGTCTTGACAGCTTTAAGAAAGGATTAGACAAGTTCATGGAGGACAAGAGTATCAATGGCTATAATTATGGATACCTAAGGACAACCTCCAGGTTGGAGAGATAGGCAGGATATCTCTCAATGCCATTTCCAGGGAATCCTAAGCAGGTGAAGGCATCTGCTTGGGAATACCCTGAAGGAAATGGTGAGCCACTGTGTGAGACAGAATGCTGGACTGGATGGGCTGTGGCCTGTTCCAGCAAGGCTGTTCTTATGTTCTCTCTCTATTATATCATGAGACAATGTTGAGCAAAAAAAATAGTTTTTTAGTATTTTTTTCTATAATCATCACCATGTCATCCTGCATATGTTTAAATCAAATCAGAAAAATCCTAAAACAACAGAGCCGAACATAAAATAATATTATTTCAATGGATTAAGGGAATTTACAAGGGCTTGAAAATCTGATTAACAAATTAGTACTATGAAGAAAAATGGGAATCACCAAATGAGGACCTTTGCTTAATTGCAAATACAGAACAATAACTAGTGCAAACACCCTATGTATTATGTCTTCAGCTTTGTCATACAATGAATATAAAGTAAGAATGTAATGAAAGGTTTATCTGCTGACTATTGCATCTTCTAGATTTATACAAGTTAAAAGAACAAATGAAATATGAACAAGAGACTTAACAAAATCCTAATACCGTACTTACCGAAAAGGAAAAAAAAGCACCCTATACATAGTTGTTCGTAAATAGACTATTGACTTTCATCGGGTTAAAGAGCTCATATTGTGATTAGGTTTGGGAGATATAATTGTTCTTGTCATGCAAACTCAGCTTGCAGTCAATATCTTTTTATCATATAAAATTTTAATCACATATTAATAAACAAGAAGGTGTGTTTTATTGATGGTTGGATTAGATTATTGACCATTCAACAACTCTGTTCACCAATTCAGAAAATATGAACAAGGTCATACTATAAAGACAATATAAGTTAGATCAAAGATGGAAAATATGTTTTTCCTTATATCTTTGTGTGTCTATTGTATATAAACATTTCTTTTCCATTTAGAAAGTCAATATAGTCAACAGTTTCAAGTTTTTGATAGACCCCCTCCTTCCACTGTATGTGGTTTGCATAGCATATTAAAAGCCTAAGAGCAAATTTGAAGTAATCTAGATTAAACCCACCTTCAGAAGGTGGGTACTATGCCCTACTGAAAACCTGACAGTAGAACAATATTATTTACAAGCAAGATTTTAAGACAATGCATTCTTTTTCTATTTTCTCCTATTCAAATATATTGGTACATACTGTATATTTGTGAGTATACACATGCACATACATTATATTTTTATTTTATTTTATTTTAAATTCAGATTTCTATGCCACCCAATCAGGTAAACCCAACTCAGGGCAGCTCGCAACAAGTTAAAACAAACATAAAAACAATTAAACCATTAAAACCCCAACATACCCACCCAGTTCATCTTTAAAAAACTACCCACATTAAAACTGCATGCATTGAACAATTAAAAGAAATGGGGGCTTATTTTATAAGACAATAGGCGGGGACCATCCTTCCATCTGGGCCCCACACCTGCCCCGCCAACCAGGTTTTTAGGTCTTTTCTAAAAGGTAGCAGCTCCATCTGCTTCCGCAACTCTACAGGTAGGTGTTTCCATTATATGCATGTATACACAGAATATTCATAATTTCCAATGCATTATATCACCTACGAGAATACAGACATGAATTTTGTCGTGTTACATTTCCTACTTCATAACGAGAGGAATAAAGTAAACGATGGAATTCATGCAGGATATAGACAAAAGCAGTTCATACAGCTGTCCTAATAAAGTAGTGTTTTTAAATCGAGTTCAATTTAACTTGAAATCATTAGCAGCAATAACATATTCTAAGACTTGGTTATTGAATTGAATTGAATTGAAATTTATTCTTATATACCACTTTCCTCGTCCAGCAGACAACCCAAAGCGGTTCACATGCATAACGTACAGAAATACAATATAGCACCAATACAAAGCAAAATACAATTTCACAAGCAAAACAACAATTGCTTAACATGGGCTACTAAAATCATTATTCTGCTCAGTCATGTTTGCAAAGTTAATCCACAAGAAAGCATACCATGTTAATCTCCTTCCATAAACTCAGGATGTCTTTCTCATTGGTGAATTGTCTATTTACCTTACTTTTAGGGAGTCACCAGTCAGCAGAACATTTCACATTACCGCATACAAAAGCCCCCCCCCCCCCCCCAATACCCCACCTTTCCACGTGAGTAGTATTTTCAGGACATTGGATGGGATAGCTTGTGGACAAAGTAGGAGAGACACCTCTCTACAATTTTTCTTTACTTGATCAATAGCTTGTAGGGATGAAAGTTCCTACTTTCCTTTTGTCAGTGCAGTTGTATATACCAAAATGTGGTTCTAATCTGATTGCAATAGCCATTATACCTATATACTTTCCCTCAGTGCTTACAACACTCTCTGGGTGGTTCAAAAGGTAATTAGCCTTCCCGCTGACCCTGATCTGCTGAGTAATCATTTTACTTACCTCAAAAGGATGAGTCAACTTTGCACCTGTCAGAAATAAATTCAAATCTTGAGCAGAGTTTGGCTGTACTGCAGTTTAATCACTGTGCCAATCGGCTTGTGATTCAATAATTTTATGTTCTTCCATCTTTAAATGGTAGCATATTGATTTTCTTCAAAATATGGTAAACCACACAGCTCTGGTTTTTTATGAGGGCCCTTTTATTTGTTTCCTTGAGTTGGGCACTGGTAATCTCTCCCAAAGACCTTTGCTGAATAGAACCTACTAAACTGACTGACTTCATTTGTGCATATCTTTAGTACCAGACACTTGCTTATTAACCAACTGTTTTATCCATATATCTGTGCCTTGAACATTATGGAGCGTGTTTTCTCTTTCATAAATGTGTAATGAAATTTTTTGCTCTATAGTGTAATGGAATGAGGTAAGATAAACACGTGACAAAGGGTTGTATATCAGCCTTATCTACTTCTTTGAGATTTTTGCTGCCCTGTATGCATGAAGGGTCATGGACTGTGATGGCTTAGTTGTTAAGATGCTTAACTTGATGACTAGAAAGTTGGCAGGTCAGATGTTTGATACCTGACCTCCATGGAGTGAGCCCCAGTCTCTGCAACAGTTCCTGCCATCCTAGCAGTTCAAAAGCAAGAAATTGCAAATAGGTAAATAGGTACCAATTTGGTGGGAAGGTAAACAGCATTCTGTGCACTCCAGTGTCTAGTCATGCATGCCACATGCCCATGCAAATGTCTGCAAATGCAGACAGCTCTTGCTCTTTGGCTGTAAATAGAGATGAGCACTGTACCCTAGAGTCAGATACTACTGGCTTTCAAGCAAGGGAGACCTTTACCTTTACCTATGCATGAAGGGTGATGTTTTGAATGGGAAGGTGTCCTCAACATGCAAAGATTATAATACTGCTTTTCCAAAATTCTGAATTGCATGGTGAGCCTTTCCTGATAACCATCCTCCACATAAAAGTCACCTCCATGTGACAAAAGTGATGGAAGCATATGAGGAATGAAATAGATTTAGTGTATTTCCCCTTCTTACATTATTAGTCTACCTACTTTCACAGTGGACCTCCAGTGTGTTCAATGGTACTTGCTTCCAAGACAAATGAGCACAAAGATGCTGCCTAAACATCACAGTGACCTAAATCTAATGTGATCCTTGCTGTGGTTTGAACATTTTACCCTTTCCCCCTTCCATTTTCAGCATTGGCAAAAAAAATACATCTCAATACAGTTTTTTCATTCACTCAAGGAGGAATTTGAGGTGATTGGCATCATTATAGCAGGGTGATATCTTCCACTTTTGTGTACATGGAGGTCCAGTACCAAATACAGCTCACATTGACTCTGTTTTTTTGTACAAATTGTTAGCTTGCAAAACCTTTCACCGACATGGTTTGAATTGGAGATATACTCACAAAGTTAAAAAAATCCACAGAATTCCAGGTGAGAGATGATTGAACCCCGTTATTGAACTTTAATCAGACTTCACCTGGAATATGTTCTCATGTTCTGGGAGCCATCATTTAAGAGGGATGTCAACAAACAATAACATGCCCAGTGAATGTGGCAAATAATTTGGAAAGCAAGCTCTGTTGAAAAAGTTGGGTATGTTTAGCCTCAGGAACATCAGACAGAGGACTGATATGATAATAGATCACAGAGGCTGTCATGTGAAAGATGGATGCAATTCCAGGACTCAGGGCATGAACTAATGAATTCAAATTAAAAAAAAATGAGAGTTTGTCTAAAGATTAAGTAGAACATCTTGACAGTAAGAGCTATTTGATGATGGCATGGGTTACATCCTGCACTGGAGGTTTTACAAAAACCCATTGTATGCCCATCTGCTAAATATGCTTTATTTGTTGATTTCTTGTTTCTTGCAAAGGACTGGACTCTGTGACCCTTGGTGTCATTTTCAGGTCTACATTTCCATGACTGTTTGAAAAACAAAGTATTAAATATATAACCAAAATTAACATTTCTACATGCATATTAATTTGTACATTACAGAACTACTCATTACCACCCATGATAAGATTCCATTAAATACTGAAAACCAACGATTTTTTAAAAAGACCCCCCCCCCATCACAATGAATCCTATTGGCAACTGATATGTGTGGAAGTGAAATTGTGTAGGTCACAGTGGCAAATCACCACTAATTAATGAGATGCCAATCACTTTGCTGTTTCTGTGCCTGTTGCAAGATCAGGCATACAGCCAGCACCTCATTAACTGGTGCAATTTGCCACTGTGACTTATAAAGTTTAATTTGTCCACATGTAAATCCACAGAAAAGTCCAGCAATTTTATTTTCAATAAAATGCTGATCCAGTTATATTTGAAGGAGGTGCGGCTAAACTTTCTTCATAATGTTTTCTCAGCAAGTTTTTAGCAAGGCTTCCATTGTAACAGTTAAAATGTAAGGGTTGTTCTATATTATCTTTCTGGTACTGCCGTATAATATGTGGGCCATTAGTCAAGGGGAACACTTAAGATCTTTATATACCAAGGTAAGAAAAGGCTTGGTGTAATGACAAGGAAAGAACTACCAGTGTAGAAAGTTATTAAACATTACCAGTAGCCCAAGGGTACTGTAGTCTTGAATGGGTATCTTTACAAAGGGAGAGGTATGGAAGAGAAATGTGTACTCCATTAATATCATGAAACATAATAAGAAGGGAACTCAAACATAAATGAAGGGCTGGAGCATACTGCACATTGCCACAATAAATATCCTTCTGACAGAAAACAAAAGGTGAAGCAGAAAGATATCTATGCCAAATGCAAAAGAGAAACCCACACATTGGATAAACTGTTCATCCTTGTTAGACTGTGATCCTTAGAATGCTGCCAAGTGCACTGAGAGATACTGTGTTACAATTGCCAGTCATATAAGGTAAAGCTACCTGGAGGCACCATTAACTGATGCATTTCTCCTTGCCAGAAGTTGTCAAAGTTTTTATTTTGTTCTAGCCAAGAAATGTCATTTTACTGCTTCATTACTTTCATTGGGCTATACATCTGCTACCCCAATATGCATGTTTGCACACACCCCTTGCTCGTCCATCAAAAACTAATGAATAAATAACAAGGAGGATAAGAGGCCTGTTGAATGGAGAGGGTGAGAGATAGATCTCAAAATGTATACTTTATAAAGGAGCTGCACAGATTTTTTTCATTTGGCAATTTTTGGAAAGCAACACGCAAAGTGCAAATGCAAGCCTTACCAGTGAAGAGGAAGAGTGAAGGTATTTCAAAAATCTGAAATGACAGCACTGAAATCTTTTAGAGTCAAAAAGGAATGTTGTGGGATGTTGGAATGCAATCAAAATTCTAAGACAGGCATTCTCAACCTACGGCCCATGGGCTGAACCCGGCCCCTGAAGCCTTTTCATCTGGTCCCTGACATCTTCCTCATTGCTGTTGCCACCTGGAAGCACTGAAAAATGGCAAAAATGTGCATTTTTGGTGAGTTCTCGCATGAGATCTCATGAGATCTTGCCGAAATCTTGCTAAAATCTCATAAGATCTCACCAAAATCTCACGAGATCTCACTGAAAATGCGTGTTTTTGCACAAGAACTTGTGTGGAAACATGTGACTGGCCCGCACAGCCATTCTGAGGGGAGTGATCCAGCCCCCACCCCGAAAAGTTTGAGAAAGCCTGTTCTAAGACATATGGTTAAAAGGGGGGAAAATACAGGGTAACACAAATTTTGAATTTCTGGTTCTGTACTAAACTGATCCCAGCTATTGTTCATACATAGGAATCAGGGCATCCCAGGACAGCAAAAGCTACTTTATTTCACTGCTTGAGGAAGAGAAGGCTTCTCTGTAAAGTCAAAGTGCATAGCACCTGGTCTGGAAGTAGCATTTCGTTACCTCTGTATCTCTATAGTGAAAGTCCTCTTTGAACTTTCTGGCGAAAGATGAGAAGGCCAAAGTATACAATTCATTTAAAAGGAAAGAGAGTTAGACAAAGGCCCCCCCCCCCCCCAACGCGTGCAAGTAGTTGTAATAATGTTAAATATTCTGTTTCATTGACATGGAGAAATTTCGCTGTGCACAAGCAAATAGCAACTGTCAAGTCAAAAGTGCGAGAATAGCAATGTGATGGGATACTACTGCAATCTATAAAAGGAAAGATTGTATATTATAATGTTGTGCTGTAGCGAACTATTTTCTGCCTATATAAAACTAGCATGACAAAGAGAATGCTAAAACAAGTCCCTGAATGTTGAGGGATATTCAAGCATGTAAGCCACATGTTTGCAGCAGGGTGGTAGGGATTCTAATATGCTTGTACAGGTCCTCATTAAATCCAAGACTATAATTCCATGATGGCGAACCTTGGCACTGCAGCTGTTCTTGGACTGCATGTATGCACAGTAAACCCATTTGTGTGGATTCACAGAGATTTGGACTTCTGGGAACTGAAGTTGAAGAACAGTTGGAGTGCCAAGGTTCACCATCACTGCTATAGTTAATTGTTTTAACATAATAAGCAGGATGTATAATATTGACTACAATCAGTATGACTAACAAGTGTGCTTGTTACTTCCAAAATACATGTGCACACATATCTGTAGCACCATATCCCTGTAATAGACACATTGTTATTCAAACTTCTGACTATCCTAAAATATTTGACATCCCCAGGTAATTTACAAAAATAACTTAACATTAGCATATTTTAGCATTGCATTCTTATAAATAATATTACTAGCCCACAGGCCCCCCTTTTACTAGCCTGTACAGTGACCTATTATCCTGTGTTTCCATAGACAAAGGAGAGCCTTCTCATCCCCAGAGACAGTATGGAAATGCAAATGATTAGAACCTAGCAATGTAGTAGCTTCTTCTTCTTTCTTGTCCAGGCCAGACCTGAAACTGCCAAAATGAAACCACCTTTTGGTGAGTTCATTCTGCATTTTCTTTCACCTGACCTAGTGGGAGAAAGATTAGCAGACACAAGGTGGCCATTGTGAGCACCGCTCTGCCTGCGCCGTCCCACGTGGTGTGACCACGTGTTGGCACTCTAACCTGATTTACCCTTGATTATTTTTTTCTGCTAGCCACCCCGGGTCTCATCAGTAAGGGGAATGGTGGAACTTTCAAAATTCCCAGTTCATTGGCCTTGTCTTGGTAGCTTCTGCCTTGGCCAGTAGTAGATTATTGGGTGAGAGAAGTGGCTCCCCTGCTTCTCTTTATTAGCTGGGTAAAGGGTGGCTCTATAAATGAAGTCAATTTCCTTTGACTCCTATAAGTAAGTGTCTCTTCCCTATTACCTTGCTGCACTGGGAAGAATAGAAGGTGAATGAGTATGTCCTTGTGAGATACTTGGGTGCCAAGTTGTGGCCCTGTGCCTTCTTTGTTGAAGTTTCCCCCTTCACTTTGTCCCCTTTCCATCAAAGGGTGAAGGCTGGCCTGCTACCCTTCTTCTCAGGACTTCTGGTTTACAAGTCTTTGGAGATTAAAGGAATAGTCTCTTTGTTTAGAGCTTGTTAAATTTCTTATCTCACCTTCCATTCTCAATTTCCTATTTGCTTTGAAGAAACACACTGTTCCATCAGCATAGGATCTCTTTATTAGCAAGAGAGCTATTTTCTATAAAATAGGCATTTGAACAACATTTAAAAACTTGCTTCTTAAAATCCTGTCTCTCTCCTCTGAGCATTCAATAAGTGCAAGAAAGAAACATAATAAATTCAGCTTTCATAGCTACCTGTTTTCTCTGGCTAATTGGCTTCTTGGATTGGGCCGTACGCCCCCATGAAGTTTGCATTGGCACCAAGTCACTGGCATTTTGATGAGGTTTCTCCCCTCACCGGAGCTGTGAGCTGTCAGCTGCTTGTGTATTTTATAAGATTCTCCACTAGACTACATACGTCATTATCTTATGGCTAATGATATAGATTGTTTACATTTGTGTGCCAGACTGGGTCAAATATTGTACATATCAATGTATGGATGTCCTTAGGTAAGTGTATGTTGAACTCCCCCTCCCATCTAGTGGATGAGGTCACATATACATTGCTTCTCTCTCTCCCCTCCTAACTGTGAGTCTGAGGTGAAAAGTTTGACTAATTAAATTCTTTCAGGTTACTTGCCAAGTACAGTGTGTGTAGGCTTATGCCAACTATTAGAAAATGCTGGATTCTCAACCTTTAAGCAAAATGCTTTCTATCAACTACAACTAGGCCCTTAATACATGTTGTATAGGTCCTAAAATAAAGGATTATTTGACAGCCATTGCCCAGGGTACGCCCAATTGTGGTTAGAAACACCACAGTCTTCAAGGAAATGCTCTCTCAGATGCCTGCCTCCCCCTGTCCCTCCTAAAATACCAAACACAAACCTTCAGGTTGAGTGATGGTTTGATGTGGCCTATGAACTACTGACTTTCAGTATATCAGAGGGCAAACAAAACAAAAAAGACAAAAAAACCCCCACATTGTTAGAGTTGCCATAATTCTCTCCCACAAAACCGGGACAGAAATATACTTGACAAAAATAGACAGGTTATTTACAAAATAATATAATGACAGCTACAAAACACTTTCACATTAAATATATAAACTCTTTCACATTAAATATACCAATATCACTTTATCATTTTTAATGTATTATTTTACTTTAAACCTGGTTTGGGGGATTTCCTCTGATTATTTCTTGTAGAAACACACCATTGTAATATGCACTGCCTGTGTTAACTTCTCTTTCATACCAAACAAGTCTGCGGCTGTATACACTTTCATAGGAAAAAGCCTGGCGCTTTAAATCTAGGATATTTTATCTACAAGATGCTTTTTCTCATACAATCATAGTTATAGTGTATGCATTACTACAAAATTATTATTAATTTTTTAAAGATCTAATTAATGTCTGTCATCTGAGAGATGTAAGTTTGCAGTCCTATCTATCAAAATGAACACAACTTTACTGCACTTACAGGCCTTGGAACATTTTGCATTTATGAGAAGTTAAATCTTAACCTATAAAACCAAGTGTTAACCATTGGAACTGGCTATAGGTTGCTATGCCTCACCCTACTTGCCTGCACTCACCCTTCGTGCAAACGGCCGATCTGGGTCCGCAGGTCAACAAAGGATTGAGAAAACAGGCAGTGGGGCAACAGCCCCACAAACGCGAAAAAAGGAAAACAACTTCCTTTCCCAACATTCCTTGCGCCGTGCCGCACCAGAGCCAATCAGGCTGAGAGGCTCTCGCACGGCACAAGGAACGTTCGGAAATGCACCGCAGCCAATCAAAAGAAAACCATTTTTAAAAAAACGCAGCACAAACACAAAGCACAAACCCATAACTACAAGCCCCAGCATCCTGTGCGCCATGAGCGTGCAGGACGCTGAGGAAGCCGGCACCCAAAAAATAAAACAAAAACACCGGGAGAGCAAGTCCGACAAGCCGCGGGAACCAAAGCCCCCCTCCCCATCGGCGCCTGAAGCTCCTAATCGGAGTTTCCCCTTTAATATCACTGGGTGGGGGCGGGGGTGTTGTGCTCCCCCTCTCTACTGGCTCCCCTGGGGTTGAGAGGGTTGGGGGGACCAAAAGAGCCTGTCTCCCCGGCAGAGAGGGGATTCCCTTCCCCCCACAAACACACGCCCCATTTTAAAGAGAAGAAACCAAGCGGTTACTTCTCTTTAAAAACGGAGTTGGGGGGGGAAATCCCCCTCTCCGATGGCTCTCCTGGGTCCGGAAGGGTGGGGGAGACAGACCCCTTTTGTCCAACCAACCCTCCCAAACCCAAGGAAGCCAGCGGAGAGGGGGATCACAACTCCCCCCTGATATTAAAGGGGAAACCACAATTGAGATTTCCCTTTTAATATCAGAGGGTAGCCTGGATTCGATCCCCTCTCCTGGGTCCCATGAGTCTGGAAGGTTTGGGGAGACAAAAGGGGTCTGTCCCCCAAAGCCTTCCAGAGCCAGGGGAGATGGCAGAGAGGGGATCCCCCCCCATAGGACACCAAAAACCACAAAAACAAACAATCAAAAACATTCAAAAATACACAAAAACAAACAAAAATAACACCAAAAAAGTAAACAACAACAAACATTTCAAAACACACCCAGCACCCAGCCAAACACCACAAAATCCAAACACCACCACCACCCCAAATAAAGAAAAACAGCTAACTCACCACCAGACGACCTCACACAACAACTACTGGAAAAGAAATGAAGAAAGAAAGAGACTACTTACTGGAAGAAGCTCCACCCAGAGGCCACGAGAGAAAAAACAGTCAAAATACAAGATAACCCCTACCAGCAGCACTTGCTGCCCACAATAATAAAAAAAATTCAAAAAGACACAATAGCCCCACACAAAAGGCCCCAAGAGTTTTTCGAAAAAGTATATCATCCTTTATTCTTTTTTTCATCCACAAAAACAAAACACCAAACAAAACTCATCACAGTTTATAACAGGCCATTAAAAAAAAATTGTATAAATAACAATTTTAAACATTTCAATTATAGACTAACCTCTTCTTTACAAACATTAACAACAACAACAACAACAACTTTCCAACACCATTTAAAACAGCCCGGCAACGCCGGGCAACCTTTGCTAGTCTATACCTATAAAATGGTGCGTTAACCGTTGGAATGTGACAAAGGATGTTGCACCAGGCCCCACTAGCCCGTAATGGGCCTCCGTTCACTCACCCGAACCCAGTTCGCAGGTAACTGTCGGGTTGAAAAGGAACGTTCGGAAACGAGCTGCGGCCAATCAAAAAAAAGCCGCAAGGGAAAAACCGCTACAGTAAGCAAACAGGCGCAGCCAAAACTACAAGCCCCAGCGTCCTGCACGCCATTAGCACAGAACGCTGAGGTGGCTGGCACGCAAAAAATAAAAGCTAAAGAAACACCCACCGCCGCTGCCATTCTTCCCCTTCTGTTCGAAGGGCCAGCCGGCACGCGAAAAATACAAGCAAACCCCCCCGCAACTGCCCTTCTTCCCCACGGGCCAGCCAGTATGGCCCACGGGGAAAAAAGGAAACCCCCCACCGCTGCTGCCCTTCCTTCCCACAGGCCAGCCAACATGGCCCATGGGAAAGAAAGCCTCCCCGCCATTGCCCTTCCTTCCCATGGGCCAGCCAGCATGGCCCGTGGGAAAGAAAGCCTCCTCGCCATTGCCCTTCCTTCCCATGGGCCAGCCAGCATGGCCCGCAGGAAAGAAAGCCACCACCCCCCTGAAAAAACAAAAACAAAAACACAAACTAAAAACATTCAAAAACACACAAAAATCCAAAAATAAAACACAAAAACAGCCAAAAAGAAAAAAAGAAAAAGCACACAGACAGCCCCCCAAAAAAATCCCACCCCCACCCCCCAAAACCCCCCCAGAGAACTTACCAAAAGACATCTTTCATCTATGAGGACCGGAACTCAAATGAGAAAAGAAAGAGAAAACTTACCAGAAGTGACACCCAGAGGACAGAAGAGAACAATTGTAGAGAGGCAACAATTGTAGAGAGGCAGAAAAGCTCACCACCCCCACCCAGAGGCCAAAAGAGAAAAAACATTCAAAAATATTAAAACTAATAAGATTAATTCCAAAATTAATCAAATAAGTTATAAAAACATTCAAAAATCAACACACTAATCTCAAAAATTACCAAAAAAACCCCAGAAATTACTTTTCACTCCAAAAAACCAAAACAAAAAATAAAAATGCGTAAAAATAAACATTTTAAAAACCAAAATTAAATTTTAAACTAAATAATATTAAATTAAATTAAATTAATTAAATTAAAATAAAATTTGCATAAACATAAAACAAAAACGTTCAAAAACCAATTTAAAGAGCCCGGCATTGAGGAAGCCAGCACGCAAAAAAAAAAAAAACCAACAACCCCAAAAGAACAAAACAAAAACCACTGGGAGGGCAAGTGCACTGCAGGCGGACGCAGCGCCTCGAAGCCACAAAATCACAAAACCTTACAACACCATTTAAAACAGCCCAGCACCATTGGTTCAAGAAAAAAAATGAAACCCTTTACTATCCAACACAATTTTAAAAAGCCTGGCACCGCCGGGCAAAATATGCTAGTACAGTATATAACAAGACCTCATAAAAAGGAAGGGGGATATTTGTTCTGATCACACAAAAAGTCCTTTATGTGACATGTGCCCCTGTCCTGTCACATGTTTTACAGCTTACACATGCATGACATATAAGATTTATACATTTTAAAAAACCCACCCACTTTAAGTAATATTCTTTAAATCTTACTTTCTGACAGTGCTACTATTTTCTTAGTAACTGTACTAGGTGTAGTTTTCAGAAATTACTGAATAAAAACTGACAAGATATCAGGGGAATCTGAATGTATAATTGATAGGGGCATAAATTAATACGATTAGGCCTTTATTGGGCACCATTGCTGCCAAGCCTACAAAAGGGGCATGGAATAAAACAGGGTTATGTTCTCCGTGCTGATAGGCATCAATATGTAATGCATATTATCTGTAGCCTTCTCATGTTGTCTGCTTATGACAGCACTCAACCTAATTGAAATTTTTATCTTTCTGTTGCATACAGACAGTTCTGACTTGCTGCTTGCAGAGCAACAGAGAGAATGACCCAAATGAAGGCTTCTCTATGAAAGTATGTATACTTCTAACAAATTACTTTGAAAAAATTGCTTCTCTGTTTTGTAAAATTAAAAAAAGAATGTCATATACACAAAGATATATTTAAAATTACCAGGTTTGCCTTATCCAGTTAAAACTGAGCCCAGGTATGTTTTCCTTGTTGAATAAAGACCTGAAAAAGTCAAGACTTGACGCTCTAATTCTATTCACATCTTGTCTGTCCTGGGAGTGCTTAGGAACAGAGGTGTTTTTTAAAAAAAGCAGGCATCTAGACACATGTGGTAGAGGGGGAAAGTAGGGAGTTTGACAGCTATATGCAGCTGGGAAAAAATATAAAAAAATTAAGTACATATGATGCATTAGACCAGGGGTTCCCAACCTAAGGCCTGTGGGCCAGATCTGGCCCATGGTGCCATTTCATGTGGCCCCTACCCCTCCAAGGGCATTTGAGAAACAAAATGGTCATCCCTTTGAAGCTGTTGGGACAAAATGGTCACCCACATCGTGCAGGCAGGGCAAAATGGCCATCTGGCTCTTGAAGCTGACTGAGAGAGCGTAACCCGGTCCCCGGCTTGAAAAGGTTGGGAACCCCTACATTAGACAGAAGTGGAAAATTATAATACCATGACCAAGTAAGATCCCTTGCAAAGCTTTAAAGATATTGTTATTGTGTGCTGTCAAGTTGCCTCTGACTTCTGGTGACCCTGTGAATGGGAGATCTCCAGAATATCCTGTCCTCAACAGCCCTGCTCAGCTCTTGCAAACTCAACTCCATGACTTCCCAAATGGAGTCAATCCATCTCGTTTGGTTTTCCTCTTTTCCTATCACCTTCCACCATTCCCAACATTATTGTCTTTTCAGCTTTAAAGATATACAAGGATTATTTTGAACCTAGAAATTTTTTTGGCTCATGTAACCATGAAGTGGCAGTTGTGCAAACTTCCATTTTGCACCTCACAGGGTCACTTACTAGTGACCATTGTTGTACTAGTTGTAAAATGGGGCATGTGACCAGTGACATGACCAATTGTATGGAAGATAGCCCACAGGAGGAGGAAACAGACTGCCTGATTGTCCAGCATACATGGTTTTTGCTCACCGAATTCTGCAGGACACAAATATTGTTGGGTAGAAAGAAAGCAGATCACTATGGAGATGTTTGACAGTTCTAGACAGGTATTGGTTTAAGATTTTTTTAATTTTTAATTCATATTTATATTGCTGCCCACTCACCATGGTGACTCAGGGTGGCTTGCAGACAATAAATAAATAAATAAATAAATAAATAAATAAATAAATAAATAAATAAATAAATAAATAAATAAATAAAAAACAATCAATGTTGGTGGGGGTTTGGGGCAAAGCCTCAGCCTCCTGCTTCTTCTCCTTCATTCCCTGACCATTGGGCGGGGTGTGTGTGTCGGTGTCGGCGAAGCCTCCTGCTTCTTCTCCTTCACTCCTTGGCTGTTGGTGTGGGCTTGCGGGGTGGGTGGGTTGAAGCCTCAGCCTCCTGCTTCTTCTCCTTCACTCCCTGGCCATTGGTGTGGGCTCAGGGCAGGGAGGGCGGGCAAGCCTCAGCCTCTTTCTCCTCATTCACTCCCTGGCCATTGGTGTGAGCTGGGAGGGAGGGGGGCAGGGGGCAGCAAAGCCTCAGCCTCCTGCTTCTTCTCCCTCACTCCCTGGCCATTGGTGTGGGCTCAGAGGGGTGTGTGTGAAGCCTCAGCCTCCTGATTCTTGATGAAGACACAAGAGAAGGCCTTTCCAGTGGCTGCTCCCAACCTGTAGAATTCTTGCTCATGTAAAGCCAAGTAGCCTCTCTCCCTGTTGTCCTTATGATGACAGACTATAAACTTACAGATGATGTGGGAATTTGCCAATTGAATAGCTGCCAAAGAAAGAGCTTTCATGAGGGGAGATGTACATCTTAATTTTTAGTATGCTTTTAAATTGCTTAATTTTAAAAATTCAGTTATTTTAATATGAACATATGTTTAATTGCTTTTTATTATATACAGATCACTCCTGTATCTTTGGGTTCAGTATCCACAGTTTTGCAGGCTGAAAATATTAAGTGAAAGATCCCTGAAATATTTCTAAGGTACATTGCCAGAACTGGCCACTAGAGACCACTATACACAATGTAACATTATGAAGAAACTGTCTTCTAATTAATTGTGTTTTCAGGGAAGCCATTTCAAGACTGCATGTGAAGAACAGCAGAAACAGCATTTCTAGAAACAGCATTTCTAGTCACCCACCCAGTGGTGGGATTCAGCAGGTTCACCTCAATTCACCAGAACCTGTAGCAGAAAATCCAGCTCGCCCTGCCCATCCAAGTTTTGAAATAAAGTGATCCTAATTTGGGTGAAACACAGGGCTTTCTCCCTGGCCACGCCCACTATACCACGGCC
This sequence comes from Bradypodion ventrale, assembly GCA_035047345.1. Taxonomy (NCBI): domain Eukaryota; kingdom Metazoa; phylum Chordata; class Lepidosauria; order Squamata; family Chamaeleonidae; genus Bradypodion; species Bradypodion ventrale. The sequence goes on from JAWDJE010000001.1 coordinate 43,391,331, forward strand.
ACAGAGTAGGTAGTAAAAAAATTGAATCCCACTACTGCACCCACCCATGTTTGTGTGACTTGATGAAGGGGTCCCCAGCCTTAGCCCCCAAAAGTGTCCTTAGCCTGCCCAAGAAATGCCCCCACCCATAGCCCCTGCCAGCTTCCAAAGGGGGAAGGCCAGGCCACATGGCCCACAACCTGGGGTCAGTGTCAAAAGGCACGACCGCAACAACCTCCAGAGGTGCCCCCCGGACTAAGCTGATGAGCGCGAGTCCTTATGAGACCTGCAAATATAGCTCCCAGAGCCACAAACTCCTTATCTTCCCCACCAGACATCCCCATTCCACATACCATTGTTTGCCTCTGTCTCCTGGTTGCTCTCTCTACCGCACATATACCCATCAATGTATGTACACTCATTAATGTATGACCAATGTACATGGAACCCATTGTTTCAAACCCACTTCCTTTTAGTCTGTGATGGACGTGTGATTGCGCTAGGCACGCATGGACTAAGGAATATTGCCAGGTAATAAATACAGTTTGCCCGGCGCTCCTCGCTGTCGCCTCATCCTGATGCCTTGACCTGCATGTGTGTCTGATTCCATCCCTATGAGCGGCCGCGATTCCTACAACTTTAGTATATGTGCCCTTTATTGAAAGAAAATTAGGCTATGAATGAATATGTTGATAGAAAAAAGTAAAATCCCAAATACTTGGGATATGATACTGTCTACCAGCCAGATTGAGTCAGACAAAACTATAGATTTTCTAAATCACCTTTTAGACACACAGATAAGAAAAATAACGTTTGAAGCCTCTGTCTTGGTAATACAGTACTGGAATCAAGATTAAATTACATCAAAATATAACAGCCCCTTGCACATAAGGCACTAAGTTTCACAGCTAAGAAAGACAGTGAAAAATATATGCAACAAAAATACATATAGAAATTAAAAGAAAAATATGCATTTTTAAAATGTATTAACCCAAACTTATTGAAAAGTGTCAGTAAAAAACCAGTTTGTTTCATATTAAAACTAATTCTATATCTCCTTGTTATATCAAAGGTAGATTCTTTATTATATTGCCCACCATTTCATACAGTTTATGCACACTAACATTTATTTTTAAAGTCTATGAATCTATTTTCATTTTATTAAAATTAACCAAATAAGCTCAACATGCTAACTTCCCTTGAAAAAGGTACTGTTACGTTTCTCATGTTAAAAAGACAGCAGAACAGCTTTGAAATGCATTTTATTCTACTAAGTTACTATTTACCAACTTTTAAACTGTAGGTCATTCATAAATATAAAAAGCCAACTGTTTTTGAAACTTGTTTGTTTATATTTTGCATCTTCACCTTTAATTTTCCAGCAATTTATATTGTTCACAGTGTACAGAATATTCTCATTTATATTTTACACCTGTCTATGGTAGTTTCATATTTTATGTTCAAACTTTTACAAAACCATGTAATTTCTTTTGTCTTAAAACCACAAAGGTCAGGGCATTTTATAGTTTCTTAAACAAAATATATGTTGATGTTTTGGAACTAGTCAATGAAAACTAACGATTCATATGAAATTGCACTGAAACCACATGAAAACTTTAAAGTCTTTTAAAGCTCTGGTTATAAAGATATATTTTAAATTCAATTAAAAGGCCATGTGAATAGTATTCAAAATCAGATTGCCTGAGGGGAAAAAAAATCTCAGTTCAATTTCCAGTAAAAGTTATAGTAATATGCATTGTAGAATACATTTTGTTATGTTATGTGCCATCAAGTTGGCACTGACTTATAGTGGTCTTCATAGAGCTTTCAGGGCAAGTGAGATATTTTAGAAGCAGTTTTACAGTTCCACTCCCTCAGTGAGTTTTCAAAGCTGAGTGGGGATTTGAACTCAGACTTCCTGAGCCACGTTTTAAATTCTATCACTCTATCTACTACATTACATTACTTTATAGCTCATCTTTAATTTTGTGCTGTTATTGAATTTTTTAAAAATTATTGTATGCCACTCTGAGTGGGAGAATATCCCAGATGGATGGACTATAAGTGTAATAAACAAACAAACAAACAAACAAATAAAATATTACAACCAAATTATTTGCCAACACAAAGTGCCATAAGGACTGGAGCAGGGGCCTACTGATGCAGTTCTGACAATATAACTTCCTTAACTGAACGGTGACAGTCTAGAACTCAAGATGGTATGCTTAGCACATACAGTATTCTGAAAATGCTGTTTGCTCATGTAGTAAAAAGATGTTTTTATCATAGCATACATTTTCCTGCATCTTGCTTCTAGCTTTGTGTTGTTTGTGTCCATCTAACAGTTTTTTAAATTTTAAAATGAATTTTATAATATAACATACAAAATAAAAAAAATTACATTACATTGTACATTTATTTATTTATTTAAAACATTTCTATCCCGCTTCCTTCACTCGAAAGTGACCCAAAGCAGTTTAACAAGTTTAAAATAACAATAAAAGCAATCAAATAAATCCCCTTCTATAAGCCAATTAAACACACACACACACATACCTTCCCTCCTACCACGGTTAAAAAAGCTGTCACGACAAAAGCCAAATGAGCTAAATAAGCCAGCAGGACTAGGAGACTGATTTTTATTTTATTTTTAATTTAATAGTCATATTTATATATATGCCGCCCACTCAGGTAGAACCCAACTCAGGGCAGCATTACAACAAGTTCTAAAAACACATAAAAACACTTTAAAAGACCCATATCCCACCCACCCATCCCACCCACTATAAAAAGAAGAAGAGAGAGTTCTTAATGGTTTACATAAGCCAGCAGGCGGGGACCGTGTTCCCATTCGGGCCCCACACCTGCCCTGCCAGCCAGGTCTTCAATCCTTTCCTGAAGGGCAGCAATTCTCTTTGAAGTCTTAGATCTGTTGGCAGGAGGTTCCAGAGGGTTGGTGCGGACACGGAGAAGGCCCTCCTTTGGGTGTTGGATAGATGTGCACCCCTAGCTGATGGCATATTAGAGAGCCTCTCCGGTCCGCTCTGGTTGGACAGGCAGACACTCTTGGGATGATGCGGTCTCTAAGGTATCCTGGCCCACTGCCATATAGGGCTTTAAAGGTCAAAACCAGCACCTTGAATTGCACCCGGAGACAAACTGGTAACCAGTGCAGCTCCCGAAGTAGCGGTGAGGCGCGGGCATATCGTCCGCATCCCATCACCACCCGGGCTGCCGCATTCTGGACCAGCTGCAGCCTCCAAATAGTCGTCAAGGGCAGCCCCATGTAGAGTGCATCCATGCCCCATGCCAGCTGACATAGCCATGTTTTCAGTTGTTTTCTAAAGGGGAGCAGCTCTGTCTGAAGGCATAGTTTGGGTGGCAAGAGGTTCCAAAGGGCCAGGGCTGACACGGAGAAGGCCCTCCTCTTGGTCCCTGTCAGATGGGCATCTTTCACTGAGGGGAACCACAACTGAGCCGCCCTGGTCTGCCCTTGTGGGACGGGTTTGACACCTTGGGGTGATGCAGTCTCTTAACTATCCTGGACCACAGCCATGAAGGGCTTTAAAGGTCAAAACCAGCACCTTGAATTGCACCCGGAGGCACACTGGCAACCAGTGCAGCTCCCGAAGCAGCGGAGAGGCATGGGCATAACGTCCACGCCCCATCACCACCCGGGCAGCTGCTTTCTGGACCAGCTGAAACTTCTGAATAGTCATCAAGGGCAGCCCCATGTAGAGCGCATTACAATAATCCAATCTGGATTAAAACACAAACCAAATAAGAACATTTTCTTCTGATATAAAGAGTAATTCTCATATTAATAAACTAAATTATATTATACCTTTCTTAAGTGATAAATTTGTAATATGTTGATATACTGTTATGTGCATATTTAATTTTATAAATCTATGGTGAGGCCCCACCTGGAATACTGTGTACAGTTCTGGTCGCCATACCTCCAGAAGGATATTATGGAGCTGGAAAAAGTGCAGAGGAGGGCAACCAGAATGGAAGCGTGGCGCCAAAATGGCCGCCGCGCTCTTTGCGCCCCCCCCGGACGAAACCATCCAGGTAGTTAGGGGCGTGGCCAGCACCCTAATAAAAGGGGCTGGCCACGAGGCAGCCGTGCTGCCATTTTGGCGAACCGACGGAGCGGAGAAGTTTTTCCTCCTTACCTCCGTCGATCGTGTCTTCTTGAGGGAAGCCTTTTCGGGCAGCTTTCTCTTTCCTTTAGACTCCTTAGCTACATTGGCCATGCCCTCGAAGAAGAAGGCAGCCGCAAACGTGGCTCGATCGGCGCGGAGGCGTCAGCCGGGTCGGAGGACCGCGACTGCGCCCGTTCCGCAGCCACCTCTAGCAGATCCCACCGGGGATGGTGGGATGGGATCGGTAGCTCCTTGGCCTGGTGCGCGGAGCATAACCGCAGCCCCGGACGGGGCCTCGGCCCTTGGCCCGCAAACGACGAACACGGCCCCTGCCATAGTTCGTCCGGTGGGGCCTTCTTGCCCGGGTGTGCAGTTCCCCATGGGGGGTGTGAGCCACGGAGGGTGGTTGGGTTCCCTGCCCTTGCAGGGCGTTCCTACGACTTTCCAGGGGCCGAGCATGGGCTCTTGGCCTTATCTGGCCCCTGGGGCGCAGGGACCTGGTCAGGTACCCGTGAATTTTGGGCCGGTTGCCCAATTGCCCCCTGTCGGGGCTGGGCCCTGCGTCGACGTGGAGGCCCTTCTTGCTCGGGTTGCGGCCCTTGAAGCGTCCTTGTCGAGGGCCAACCGAGTAGGCGTACCTCTAGGTTTCCAGGTTCCCCCTTTGGCCGCCGAACAACGGCCGGTGATGGGTCGGGTTGAGCCGCCTGAGGCGTGCGGGCCGTTGGCGGCCACTGCCTCGCAGCTCCCCACCCCACAGGTGCAGCAGTCTGGTGCTGGTCTGGCCCCGTCGACGAGCTCAGCTTCGGTCGTGAGCTCCGACGCTCCCAGCGGGCCGGAACCCCCGGTGGGGGCAGCCCGCGGGGGTGCAGCGGGTGAGTATGCAGTCCAAGTTAATGCACCCACACAACTGACTTCACCGGGGGGGGGGGGGCTTTTCAATGGCCTTGGCCTCGCTCGGCTGGCACGGCGGCACAATGGCCCCCGGCCCACCCAGCAACTTTGACCACGACACAGGGCTTGGGGCGGGGAGGTGCCCCCAACGTGCTGGGAAATGTGTTGGGGATCCCCGGGCTAGCTCAGGCTCAATTTACCTTGCCCGTAGTTCCCTCGGTGCCGGTGTCGGCTCTGCCAACAGCAGGCTATTCCTTGCCCCTGGGGGACCATTTGGCCCAGTCTACCAAGGAAAAGATTTGGAGGGGCGAGTACGTAGACATCTTCTCACTTTTAAATAGGGAGCCGACCAAGGAGGAGAGGGAAGGTCTGGACGAGAAGGATAAGGAGCAGGCATGTCGTCGTAAGCCGCCACGCACGTGGGCGAATTGGCTGCCAGCGTACTTGATCTACATGGCCGTTTATCTCCGGGCCAGGCCGGATTTGGCTATTCCCATGGTCCAATATTTGGATAATATTTACCGGGCTATGGTTGACTTCCCGGGCCCGTCATGGCTGGCTTACGACGAAGAGTTCCGAATGGGAATTCCGCTGCACCCAGAGATGAGGTGGGATGAGCCCTGCCAGAAGCTGTGGCTTCTGTATATGACCCCCACGCGCCCGGCGCCTGGGGAGAGATACCATTGTGGACATGCGGTCCAACGAGCGGCCCCAGTACAGGTACCCCACCAAGCGGCGGGGCAGGGGGTTCCAGCCCGCCTGCTGTGCTGGACCTTCTCGTCCAATGGTTCTTGCAACAGAAAGAATTGCAAGTACAAGCATGAGTGCCCCTCTTGTTCTATCCCCCATGCTGCCTCCGCCTGTCCCAGGCCGGGAGGATACAGGGGCAGGGGTAGGGGCGGACAAGGGGCACTGCCATGGAGGGAGCGGGTTCACCAAAAGGCCCCCTCCCCAATTAATGTCGACATGCTGGAGCGTTGGCTTGCATCGTACCCGAGGAGAGCAGACGCTGTGTACCTCCTTCGGGGTTTTCAACTGGGTTTTCGTATTCCTTTCACGGGGGATAGGTCACCTCAGGATGCACCTAACCTTTTGTCACTTAGGGGAAGGGAGGAGGTGGCTGCTGCCAGCATTAATAAGGAGGTTGCTGCGGGCAGGGTCGCCGGCCCTTTCCCCTCACCCCCGTTTCCCAACCTTAAAGTGTCCCCGCTAGGACTGGTGCCCAAGAAGTCACCGGGCGAGTTTCGCCTGATTCACCACTTGTCCTACCCAGCCGGCCACTCGGTCAATGATGCTATCCCTGATGACCTTTGTTCTGTCAGGTATACATCCTTTGACCAGGCATTGCGCATGGTGCGCTCATGTGGCCCGGGTGCAATGTTGGCTAAGTGTGACATTAAGTCGGCGTTTCGCCTCTTGCCCGTGCACCCTGGTGACTTCGAGTTGCTGGGTTTCAAATTCCGGGGTGAATATTATTTCGACAAAGCCATGCCATTCGGCTGTTCCATATCCTGCTCGGCTTTTGAGCGTTTCAGTACCTTCCTGCAGTGGGCATTTGTCCGTAGGTCAGGGTCTCGGTCTGTAGCCCATTACCTGGATGACTTTTTATTCGGGGGTGAATGGGGCTGGGACACGTGTACACGTCTCCTCAATACATTTCAGACGCTAATGGAGGAACTCGGTGTCCCTTTAGCGCCCGAAAAGACCGAAGGCCCGTCTGACAAGTTAATATTCCTGGGGGTGGAAATTGACACGGTAGCGCAGGCTTCTAGGTTGCCCGCAGACAAGGTGGCAAGGATAGTTGCCCTTATATCGGACTTGCTGGCTAAGCGCAAGGCATCCCTTCGGGAATTGCAGGTGCTACATGGCCACCTCAATTTTGCTTGTAGGGTGGTGGCACCTGGCAGGGCCTTTGCTCGGCGCTTGCGCGACGCCATGGCAGGCTTATCCAGGCCCCATCATAGGGTGAGATTGACACGGGGCATCAGGGCAGATCTGCATGTATGGCTCCAGTTCTTGAGGGAGTTCAATGGGGTCTCATTTTGGAGGTCTGACCTCCTGGCTTCGCCCCACTTTCAAATCCAGTCTGATGCCTCGGGATCCCTGGGTTATGGCATGTACTTCAATGGGAAGTGGGCATATGGTGGATGGCCACCAGCCTGGTCAGGCACGGGTCGCCTGAGGGATCTCACATATTTGGAATTTTTTCCCATACTGGGGGCCTTGATGCTATGGGGTGAGGAGTGGGCCAAATCTGTGGTGCATTTCTGGTGTGACAATGTGGCTGTTGTCCACATTGTCAACTCACAGACCTCTAAATCTCCCAGGGTCATGGATCTTGTGCGCCAGTTTGTATTGCGCAGCCTGCGCCTCAATGTACTGTTCAGGGCCAGGCATGTCCCGGGGGTGAATAATGATATTGCTGACGCTTTGTCCCGCCTGCAGATCTCCCGGTTCCGTGCCTTGGCTCCGGATGCGGAGGAATTTCCCTCGCCACTACCGCAGGAGATATGGACCATTGGCAAGGAGAGGTGAACCGGGCGATAGGCATGTCACTGGCGCCACGCACGCGTGAGGCGTATCACCACGCGTTGGTTTCATTTCGGACCTTTTGTTCCCAATATTGTTTGCCAGATACCTGGCCGATCCCAGTGGCCCACATCCTCCATTTTATGGTTTACCTGCACGCCCAGGGCCTGGCACCACGCACCATAGCATCTAGGCTATCAGCGCTGGCCTTTATGGCCAAGGTGGGAGGTCATGCGGACAGCACCGCTGATTTCCGTGTGAGACATGTTTTGGAGGGGTGGGTGCGGGAACGTGGGCGTAGCCTGGACGACCGTCACCCAATTTCCCCTGGGGTACTTACCCAACTGGCACGAGGCTGGCATGACCTATGTTTTGATAGGTATGAGGCAGCCCTGTTTCGTGCGGCTACAACGGTGGCCTTTTTTGGAGCGCTCCGCATCAGCGAGCTTGTGATGCTGTCTAAGGCGGATGCAAGTCGTAGGGCACTGGAACTCGAAGATGTCTATGTGTGCAATGATTGGGCTCAGCTGAGGATACGCTCCTCTAAAACAGATCAGCATGGCGTAGGCAGTGGAATAAGACTGCTACGATGTTCATTGGCAGACATCTGTCCGGTTGGTGCCCTACAGGAGTTCCTTGCACTGCGTGGCACGCACCATGGCCCGTTTTTCTGTCACCAAGATGGGTCTCCCCTCACTAAATTTCAGTTTTGGAAGGTGACAGGGAAGGCACTGGCCAGAGTTGGCCTCCCAGGGGCCCGTTACGGCACCCATTCATTTAGAATTGGGGCAGCCTCTACTGTGGCTGCTTATGGGTACTCCGGGGCTGACATACGCAGCATGGGGAGGTGGGACTCACACTGTTTCCAGTTTTATGTTCGCCCACTCCCACCGTGAGTACCTTCTGAGTCACCACGTATCTTTCCTTCCCTGTTTTTTCCCTTGACAGACCCTGGGTGTCGTATCACACCGGTGACAGTATGGCTGGTGGGCCACAGCTACGTGCACAGGGCAGCGCGTTACGCTGCGGCGACAGATTGGGGACCCCGACTGGGACTGGGTGCATACGCACAATTCACATGGCACGGTAAGCCCAGTATGTTGTGGCGGGAGCTTTTGCCATTCCTCTTTTCATCAAGGAGTGCCGACCCGCCCGACATCCTGATCATACACCTAGGGGGTAATGACTTGGGTCAGGTCACTGGCTTATCGCTGAAGCATGCGATTTGCGCGGACCTTGCCTACTTACATTACGTATGGCCCGCCACAACCCTTGTTTGGTCAGATATGGTCCCACGGCACGCTTATCGGGGAGGCTTCGACCTCCAGGCCCTGGACCGCGCTCGGCGCATGGTAAACAGGGCGGTGGCCTGATTCCTTTCGACCAAGGGCTGGGGGCGGGTCAGTCATCATCCCGCCATTAGTCTGCAAAATTTTGGGCTTTATTCTGGGGATGGGGTCCATCTGTCGCGAGGAGGTATGGACCTCCTGCTGGGTGATTGGCGAGCAGGCCTGTCGACCGAGCTGACGGTCTTGGGGGGGGCGTCGAGCCTTTATTGAAGCCTCTCCGGGTGGCGGGTAGCACTGGTAAGGTAAACATTGATGACCCACAGGTATCCGGCAGGTTCGCAATTGACTGGACAACACTAGATAGGCATAAGTTGTTTAAACGTTGTCCGGTCAACGACGAACCAGGCAAGGGGGTGATGGTACCACTAGACAGCTGGTATCACCCCCTGATTTTACGGATACGCGTCAGAGGGTGGGGTCATTAGTTAGATATTGACTACGGTCAACAATTTGTTTGTTGTCAACAAACAAATTGATAGAAATAGATACATTGTAACAATTGCCGTTGGCAATTTTGGGTGGTACCTTACCAGTGTTACTTCGGCCTGCTTGCCTTAAGAATTATGATTGGTCGTTTTACCAATAGAAATTTATAATTCGGACTAGGGCTTGAATCAATAAATGTGGCCCATGCTGTTATCCACTTTCATTTGTGTCTGAGTCCATCATGGGGGGGGGGGTGTGCGCCTGCAATGGAAGCGCGGCGCCAAAATGGCCGCCGCGCTCTTTGCGGGCCCCCCCCCCACCGGACGAAACCATCCGGGTAGTTAGGGGCGTGGCCAGCACCCTAATAAAAGGGGCTGGCCACGAGGCAGCCGTGCTGCCATTTTGGCGAACCGACGGAGCGGAGAAGTTTTTCCCCTCCACCCCCTCCCTAGTTAACAGTGTGATTTTTTGGTCGCTTCGGGGCCGGGTGGGAATTTTTGGCTGGGACTCGCATTGGCCCTTGAGTCCTGGCTTTTTTGCCCATCCCACACTGTTGCTATGGTTTGATATAGGGGTCGTTCTGTGCTGTTGTTGACTTTGGTCACATTGGCGGGTAGCACTGGTAAGGTAAACATTGATGACCCACAGGTATCCGGCAGGTTCGCAATTGACTGGACAACACTAGATAGGCATAAGTTGTTTAAACGTTGTCCGGTCAACGACGAACCAGGCAAGGGGGTGATGGTACCACTAGACAGCTGGTATCACCCCCTGATTTTACAGATACGCGTCAGAGGGTGGGGTCATTAGTTAGATATTGACTACGGTCAACAATTTGTTTGTTGTCAACAAACAAATTGATACAAATAGATACATTGTAACAATTGCCGTTGGCAATTTTGGGTGGTACCTTACCAGTGTTACTTCGGCCTGCTTGCCTTAAGAATTATGATTGGTCGTTTTACCAATAGAAATTTATAATGCGGACTAGGGCTTGAATCAATAAATGTGGCCCATGCTGTTATCCACTTTCATTTGTGTCTGAGTCCATCATTGGGGGGGTGCGCCTGCAATGATTAGGGGACTGGAACACCTTCCTTACCATCTGAGGCTGCAACGGTTGGGCCTCTTCACTCTTGAACGACGACGTCTAAGAGGTGACCTGATTGAAGTTTATAAAATCATGCACGGTGTGGACAAAGTAGATAAGGAAAAACTGTTTTCCCTATCGCATAACACTAGAACTAGGGGACACTCCATGAAACTTTTGGGTACTAGTTCTCAAACAAATAAGAGAAAGTACTTTTTCACCCAGAGGATTACTGGTCTATGGAACTCCCTGCCAGAAGAAGTGGTGACAGCTGCCAGTCTTGACAGCTTTAAGAAAGGATTAGACAAGTTCATGGAGGACAAGAGTATCAATGGCTATAATTATGGATACTTAAGGACAACCTCCGGGTTGGAGAGATAGGCAGGATATCTCTCAATATCATTTCCAGGGAATCCTAAGCAGGCATCTGCTTGGGAATACCCTGAAGGAAATGGTGAGCCACTGTGTGAGACAGAATGCTGGACTGGATGGGCTGTGGCCTGTTCCAGCAAGGCTGTTCTTATGTTCTTATGTTCTAATTGTATATATATTTACTCTGTTATATCTAATAATCTAGTACTGTAATATAAAATACTCCCAATATTTCAAAAACATGATAACAAACAAAAATCATAAACACCAGTGATATTTACAAAGCCCTGTAGACTGCGTTTGTCTTAGCAATTATATTACTGCTTCACAAAACTCAGTTGATCTGGCACTGGTCTGCCACCTTTACCTTTATACAGTGTATAATCCACAAATGGTTTCCATATTTTCCAAAATTTATTTTCCTTAATTATACCCTTTTTTTTGGTTCAATTCACATGTAAGCTTATCATTCAACGCAATATTCCATATTTCTTTATATCATTTTTCCACTTTCAAAGTTAGGTTATTTTTCAGTTTTTGTCTGTGTATAAAGGTCAAGGTCTTACTTGCTCAAAATTCAGTCATATCTGACTCTAGGGTTCAGTGCTCATCTCTGTTTATAGCCAAAGAGCCAATGCTGTCTGCATTTGTAGATGTTTCCATGGACATGTGGCAGGCATGCCTAGTGCATGGAATGCTGTTTACCTTACCACCAAAGTGGTCCCTATTTATCTACTTTCAGTTTCTTGCTTTCCAACTGCTAGGTTGGCAGGAGCTGGGGCAGATGATGGGAACTCACTCCATTACACAGGACTCAGGTCTTGAATTGTTGACCTGCCAACCATCTGGTCATCAAGCTCAGCATTTTAACCACTAAGCCACCATATATCCATGTACTCAGATCTTGGGGTCTTACTGCAGATCAGGATGAACAGTTGAACATGAGTCACTAGTATCAATGATGCCTCCTCTTACTTGGCATGCACATAGTAAACTATCTGTGTAGACCTTACTAATCCTGGCTGTGGAGCCAAAGGTTGGGAGTTTGATTTCCCACTGGGTGTCTCAGGAGAACAGCCAATCTGTACAGCCTTGAGTACACTGCACAGTCCCAGGATGCTCCCAGAAGAAGACAATGGCATATGACTTCTGAATACTCTATACCTAGAAAACCCCAGAAATGGTTGCCGTAAGACGGAATTGCCTTGGTGCCATGTAATTATTACTATTAAGCAGTTCAAACTGTCCATGAGTAGGGCCTGGTGAAATTGTGACAGCAGGCTGCAACCTTCCCAAGAAGATGTGTGGGATAGCAATCCTAAGAATTGGTTTTTAATTGCTTATCACTCCAATCTAACATTAATTCAATTTTAAATGGTTTCAGCCCTGACTATACTGGAACAGGCAGTGATCCATCATACACAGCTATACAATTTTTTAAAATGGTAAAGCCAGAAATGGAAGTAGTAGGGGTGACACCAAGAAACAGGCACAGCCTTGTAGGTCTCACCTAATAGTTCCAGAAGATTACCTTTTCTGCCATGCACCATAGAATATGACAAAATGTACCCTGTTGTGGTAATATTGAAATCAGTCAAAATCTGAAAGTTAAAGTGCATGTCCTGAAGTTTGCTGGAACAAATCTCCTTCCCAATGTTAATATTTTCACTCCAAAGAACCTGCTGGGAAATTTCAACATTGTGACAAATCCATAATATCAAAGTGAAAGATTTTACATGTTAGTAAAATACTCTGCAAGAAGCCGTGGGTTCTACAAAGACCATTTATCATTTATGGAAAGTTGCAGAGTAAATCCTTTTGACTTTGCACCACCACATTCATCCTTGTTCCAACTAATGTAATTTAAACATAGTATTGATATTTCTCCCTAGATTTTTGGGGGGAGGGAGGATGAGAGACTGTCTTAAAGATGGTGTCACACTGTGTTTGATACAAGTGAGTTTTATATCTCTCTCCTTATAGAAGTATGCAGAAGATGTACTTAGCCATATTGATCTTTGAGGAAATGTGGACAAGGGAGATAATGTGAAACTTTTATTGCCATTACTGATTCTTGCAGAGGCGCTCAACATTTTTCCAGTTATCTAGCCAGATTTGTTGCAGTACTTTTGCTAGGCTAGTAAAAAAGTTAAACTACAGCCATATACAGATCCTATCAGTCAGGATTCCCATATAAGAAATCCAGGAAAATAAATTCATTTTTGAGGTTAAATTCATCCAGAGTCTGGAATATTTATTTATTTGAGCTACAGATCCCAAAAGCCTATAGCAAACATACAGGCCATGCTGGCTAGGGAATTGGGGAACTAACTAGTCTAAACAACTCTTACTTCCCCCTTTCCCCATAAACAACTAGTATCCCGATATTTATCACAGAATGAGGAGTGGGACAGTATTTCTTTGTCTTGCTAACCAATATGAGTACACAATTTGATTCAACTTCATCAACTACAGCAAAACTTCATTACAGTACAATGTGGCAGTCAATAACGATCAGGGGAAATCCTGTTGGAACAAGAAAGTTTTCAGCGATTTTCTAAATGCCAGCAATGATGATGAGGTTCTAATTTCAGCGGGCAACTTGTTCCACAGGGAGGGGGCTATGGCACAGAAAGCGCTAGATTGGGTCACCACCTTTTTTGCTTCTCTTGGTTTGACCACCCTTAACTTCCTCAACTGAGTGCTCCAGGTGTTCTCCTTAAGGATAATGGGCTCCCATAGATAACATTGCCACAATATGTTTAGGGCTTTATACATTAGCAACTAACACCAACAATCAGTCAGGCCCCCGCATTCTGCACCCACTGCAATTTCTGTACCAGACTCAAGGGAAGCCCCATATTGAGAGCACTGCAATAATCGATTCTGAAGATTACCAGTGTTTAAGGTAAAAGTAAAGGCCACCCTTGCTCGAAATCCAGTTGTATCCTGCTCTAGACGTTTCCGTGGACATGTGGCAGGCACATGTGGTTGTTTACCTTCCCACTGAAGTGGTCCCTATTTATCTACTTTCAATTTCTTGCTTTCGAACTGCTAGGTTGGCAGGAGCTGGGACAGAGATGGGAGCTCATGCCATCATGCAGTACCTGGGAATCAAACTCCGACCTTCCAGTCAGCAAGTTCATTGTCTTAACCAGTGCTATTAGACTTCCTGTCCAGGAGTGAGCAGAGCTGGCCTATGCATCACAGATGGTAGAAAACAGTCTTGATCACAAATGTCACTTGTCCTTCCAATGTGAAAGACTGGTCAAGGTGCACACCCAGATTGTGAATACTCTACTTTAATGGGAGAGAAATGCCACCTAGATTCAGGGAAATTCTCTCAACTTGAGAATGGTAGCCCCTAACCAGCATGATTCCCTTAATTTCCTACATCTATGTCCTGACCACCTCCAAGTATTCCTCTGGGGTCTGGATGACGTCCCCTGCTGAGGTGGAAAAGGAGAGATAGAGCTGCGCATCATCAGCATACCGATAATAGCGGGCCCCAAATCTCCTGACAATCTCTCCCAGCAGGCTCATATGGATGTTGATGAGTACCAGGGAGATCACTGACCCCTGAGGCACCCTATACAGTTCTACCTAAGGACCTAAATTTCTCCCTGAGCTGTACTCTCTGGACACACTCCTCCAGGGTGACCTCCAATATCCACACCAGTAAGCCTTTCCAAAAGGATAATGTGGTCAATGGTATCAAAGGCCGCCAATAGAGTGTCTGCCCACCCAACCAGAGTGGACCGGAGGGGCTCCCTTGTTGTGCCTTCAGCTAGAGGGGCTCACCTCTCTGGCACATGAAGAAGGGCCTTCTCCATATCCGCACCAGGCCTCTGGAACCTCCTGCCAACAGAATTGAGGTTACATACAGAATTGCTGCCTTTCAGGAAAGGTTGAAGACCTGGCTGGCAGGGCAGGTGTGGAGGCCTAATGGGAATACGGTCCCAGTCTGCTGGCTCATCTCCAGCTAGAGTCCAGTTAGTGTCCCTCCTTCTGTATTTCTGTATTCCTCCTATTCCCCTTTTAGATTTTTTAAATGGGGTGGGGGTAGGAGGGTGGGTAGGTGGGTGGGTGATCTAGGGTTTTTAACATGTTTTTATATGTTTTTAATTCTTGTATGCCACCATGAGTCGGGTTTGCCCGAGTGGGTGGGATAAAAATTGAAGGGTTAAATTGAATTAAATTAATTAAATAGATCCAAAAGGGCCAACAGCAAGGATTTACTCCATCAGCCTCCCTTAGAGCTTCATCCAGCAGGGCAACCAATACCGTCTTGGTACCATGGCGAGGCCTGAACCTGGACTGATTTGGATCAAGGCATTTAGTCTTCTCCGGGAATGATCCCACCTGGTCTGCCACCACCCTCTCCACAACCTTGCTTCCCCAAAAAATAAGGATCGTCCCAAGAGTGTCTGTCCATCCAACCAGAGTAGACTGGAGGGGCTCTCTAATTTTTCCATCTGCCAGAAGGTCTCGTCTCTCTGGCACACAAAGGAGGGCCTTTTCCGTGTCCGCACCTGCCTTGTGGAACCTCCTGCTAGTAGAGTTGCGGGAGCAGACGGAGCTGTTGCCTTTCAGGAAAGATCTAAAAACCTGGTTGGTGGGGCAGGTGTGGGGTCCGGATGGAAGAGTGCCCCCCACTTGTTAGCTTATAAAATAAAGCTAAAAATAAAGCTATATATATATAGCCACCCTGAGTTGGGTTCGCCTGATTGGATGGCATAGAAATTTGAATTATAAATAAATAAACAAATAAATAAAATATTGGCATCTGGACAATAGTTGTTAAGATAGTTCGTGTGACAATTTTTTTCATGGCAGGTCAGATAATTGTTTCCTTCAACCGAAGAGGAAATACACCCTCCCAGAATGAAGAATTGATTATCCTTTTGACACATCCAATTATTTCATCACTGACAGTTTTCACGAGCCAAAATGGGCAAGGGTCATGGCAGGTAGTAGTAATCTTAAAACGAGAAGCAGGGACAAACTATGGGTGCACAATCCATCATGCAGCACTCGGGTCTCTTACGGCTGACCTGCCAACCTTTCAGTCATCGATCTCAGCATCCTAACCGATAGGCCACTGTGGCCCAAAGTGTTATATGTGGCTTTTAGGTACTGTAAGCTACTGGACCTACAGAGAGTTGAATCTTGTTCCATATCTGAGATTTCTTTTGAGGTTACCATGAAGAATATCTCAATCTTCTTCTTTCATGTCCTGATCAAATCCTGCACTGCCAAAATGAAGCCACTGTCTTCACTTTGTTGTTGCTCAAGCCCAAGTCTTCATTGCTGCATGTCTCTGGCAGCAATCTACAGACCAGTAAATGGACCAGACTCTGTGTCTGGTCACACTGTGTATTGTTGTTGTCCGCCAGCAGTCCCCACTTGAGCATGTTGGTCTTGCATTTAGGGACTTGATATCTCAATGATAAACTGAAACAAATTTTTAGATCCAAAATACACAATATAATATGTTACAGGGGGATTTCATTTTCACCTTGGCCATGCCAAGGTGTTATTCCTGAACAGCGGACCAAGCCAGAAAGTGACCCCTGATTGTTCAGAAGTTGCCTGCTTCTGGTGAAGAGAGGTTTCTATTTACTGGTTGAAATCCTTTTTGGCACAGCTATGCCTGAGGATAAATGATGACATCATCAGAAGAGGGAGATTTTTGGTAATTAAAGATTTCATGCTTCTCTCCTGCAACTTTTTTTTTAACTTGGAAATTATCCCTTGAAGAACCATGGAATTTACTGAAAATCACCATCACTGGATTATGTTACTGCCAAAGGATGTGTGTGTGTGTGTGTGTGTGTGTGTGTGTGTGTGTGTGTGTGAACAAATGACTTCCTCCTCCTGTTCCATGGTTCATGTGACAAAAGAAGTTATTTGCAAGTTAAAAAAAAAGCCTAAGAGAGAAGGATGAACTCATTAATCACAAAAAATGATAATATAATTACCCTACTGAAGACATAGTTATGACAATAGGATGCCACCACTAAAATTTACATTACTTTCTTTAAAAAATGCTAATTAAATATACATTAAATTACTGGAAATAAAGAGTGTGATTTATGTTACAATTATAAAAATTAGAAGCCTAAATTTTAGGGAAATGATAAGGCATATCACGCACAACATGTACAATATTAAGCAGGTCAAAATTTCAAATATTTCTGTAGAAAGTGATAAGAAATAGAAGACCGTATCTCAATGACAAATTGAAATAAATTTTAAAATTATCTCTAAAGTGCTAAAGCTGACATAATATTTTTATGCAGATAGCTATGTTTGGTGAAGTGCTTGCTAGTTCTCTCTTATTTTCTGCTTGAAGGAAGCTTGAAAGGTGGTCAAAAAATTGAGAAGAGGGGAAAGTGAAGACAGAACTAGAGGGCAAAACAGACCTGAAGCCTAAGGTGGACTTTCCTCCTTTGACAAAATCTTTGTTCTCTATGAAAAACACAAGATATTGATACATTAATTTCATAGGAATTATACTTTCACACAGCAATATAAAGGTGTTGATAAAATTTACTATTTAATGTGTAACATACAAAACTTTTACTGTATTTCCTTTACACTCTTTAATATATATTATATGAAATACTGTATATATATTGAATGAGATACAGTGTGGTACAGTGAATAACATATCAGACTAGGATTTTCAAGACCTGGTTTCAAATCGTCAACTTTATCCATAAAACTCATAGAGAAATAATGGTGAACCACTCCATGAATATCTCACATACCTTGAAAACTCTAGTAGTAGCACAGTTTAGTCAGGAGTGACTAGATGGCACAAAAGGCACACACACACAAATTTATAAACAAGGAAGTGGGCTGGGGAAACAAGAAGAAATGATGCTATAAAATATGGCACTTGGATGTCAAGAGGCAATTACACTGTTTAGGACATTTGCAAATTGTTCAAAAGAAATTGGGGCAAAACATGGCAGAATGGCAGAGTCAACTGCTTAGACTTAGGCACTGCAAGTTTTTTTATAAGTTGTCTCAGAAGCACACAAAGGTGATTTCTGGGTTGAAACTATTTTTTGCTGGAGGAACTCTGCTCAGGAATCACCCGAATGAGGCTCCTTTCATGTCCCCAAGATCTTTTCCCACTGGAGTGGTCCCTATTTATCTACTTGCGATTTCTTGCTTTCAATCTGCTAGGTTGGCAGGAGCTGGGACAGAGACAGGCACTCAATCCATCATGCAGTACCCAGGTCTTGAACTGCCAACTTGCTAACCTTCCAGCTAGCAAGGTGAGCTTCTTAATCATGAAGCCACCACATTCCCGGCACTGTAAGTGACTAACATGTAACGGCCATACCTATCAAGTTGCGGTTTTGGAAATCCGGGAGCTGGGCACGCATGCGCAGTAGGTTTCCAGGCACTGGGCAGGAAATGGGTTACTGCCCATGTGTGGCCATCAGAGGCAGCGGTGCGCATACGCAGTAGCTACTTTCCGTGCCATTCAAAATACGGGAATGCTGGTGGGAAAGGGGAGGAACTGGCATGGAAAAACGGGAAATCCCGGCCAATACGGGATACTTGACAGGTATGGTAATTACTGCTTGTGTCTACTTTTTCCTATCTAGGCAGCAAAATATTTATGAAAGCCTACTTCCCCATCTCTCTCTCTCTCAGCATATTCAAAGTTTGAGCAGAGCAATTGGATGACAGTACATGTTATTAGGCTTTTCCATTGGTAAACTTACACAATAAGAACAGCAAGCCAGTTGCCTCATTATTTTGACATCACAATATTTAGAAGAAAAAAAACTGCATCACCTTGTACTTCCTGCACAGCATGCCTCTAATTTCACTTTCCAATTACTTGATTTCAATTTTAGGCTTTCTACAAATATTGATATTTATACAAGCTTAGCAATAATTTCTTTCATGAAAAAAACCCCAACTTTATTGAACTGGAAATCTTACCCTTTAGCTATTTATTAATATAGTTTTAAAGGAATTCTCAGATTTTTGTTGGTAACTGCTCACTTAGGTTAAAATGTGATGCACTTGTTGGTGGCGTTGCCCCACAGGGACTGCAGTAAGACAGACTTACTCAAGCTTCACTTGAACACAGAAATGAAAATCAATAAACAATTTGAACTTCTCAGAAGAGAATTTTTCTCCTCTAATGAATATACAAGCTTGGTTACAGCTTAATTTAAAGATTGAATTTAGTGTGTGTTTTCCCCTGCACTACCAGCATGACAAACACAAGCTCCAAGTGACATGTCCCAGAGGGGAATGTATTGTTAAAAAGAAAACAACAACTAACAAAAACCGACAATAGCAGGCTAACTTAAAAGGCAAAAAATGTATTTGTTGTGGTGAAAAAAGTATGGTCTATAATTCTCTATACAACATGAATGAAGCCCACATCTTATCTGAGTCATCTTTGTCAACCTGTATAAGTAACACTAGACAAAGACTTCTGAAGTTGTATCTATACAGACAAATTGGTATATTTGTCCTTTCTATATTTTTTCATCACCTCTTCCTTCAGCACTTCTGGAATGGAAGGATCAGCTGTTGTTGTGCAGAAGGACATTCTTTTTGGAACCTTCTTCTGCGTCACCTGCATCTCAGGTTCAAATCAAGGAAAAGCTTTGTCAGAACATCTGTGAATCTTGAAGTAACAGGAGAAAATGCCAGGACTATAAGGTGGAAGGAAATAACTACTCCCCCCTTCAATGAATGGAACCAATACTCTTCTTCTCCCAACTTTGTGTTCCTCTTTGTATCCCTTCTCTATCAGTTGAGTTGGTGGGACCATTTACCGTTTACCACTATCCACCAAAATGAAAGTGTGTACAAAATACTGTATGCCACTGCCCCCATACTGTCCTTAACCTAATTGTTCCCATATCTTGGTGGAGATGGTTGAAAAATTTGTAGCTCCTGTCATGCATAAAGTCATAGCTGATTTTCTTTAATAAATATATCCAAAGGATCCATTCCAAAAATTAGTGCTCAAGTCTTTATAAAATAATTGAGATTTAATTATTTCAAATTTCCAAACTTAAATAACTTTCTTCAGTAGATTTAAGGTAAGTATCCAACTTAAATCACTTTCTTCAGTAGATATAAGGTAAGTATTCAATTTATATTTTTCTGTGTTAAACTTTCTTCTTTAGTAAAAACTCAAAGCATAACAAACATCTTGTAATCTTGTATGTTTCTTCTTAACAGGATGAAAAACCAAACAAATACTGTCTAAGAAAATTTGATATTTTTCTTTTTGTGAGCTTCGTCAGGAGCTTTGCTAGAAATGTTTGCTGAATTTTTATTGATCTGCAGATTACAAGGAAATAAAAAATATATCACTCAGCATAGGTCTCCTAGTATGTTATAACCATAAACCAATACATACAAATCTTATCCATTTCTATAAAAGTTATAGAATGCTGTCTTACCAATTCAATGAAACGGGGTAACATTATAATTGTTCTTATAAGCGTTATTGCCTCTTAATGTGAATTCCTTTTGGGCATTCAACGTTACTATGTAGCAACTAAGAGTTACCTTTATAGTAGAGATCTATAACATACAGGTGATTTGCATTTACTCAGAACGGGAAAGGAGGGGGAGTCATATTGGCTTTGCAAAAAACAACCTCAGTACCTGGTGAAAAACTTACAGTCCACGTTGCATATAATTTCATAAAAAGCATGAGAGATCCTGCTCTAAGTTTAGTCCATGCGGTTGCAATGTATCTAAACAGAAAATATAAAATGCCTCTCTTCTTAATAGGATCTTATCTACATCAGTTCTTTCATATACTTTTGATTTTATAACTTCTAGTGTTGTAATGGTCCGTGGGAGTCGAGGTGCTGAACTCAAGAAAGGCACGCGAGACTGAAGTATGATGGTAAAAGCCAGTCCCAAGTCCTCGGGTGGTCTATATTTATTAGCTTGCATTCTGAATCACTTGTGCACAGACTACACATGACCCCTATAACAGAAGGCTTGCTTATGTAGCATGTTGCTGGCTAAGGTACATTTGCCAGCCTAGGAAAGTACTGCGTGCCTAGGTTCGCCATAGGCAGAATAATCAGCAGATGCAGCAGGACTCACTGTTCCTGCCTTATCTCAGTCCTAGGAGACTCTGTGTACCTATGCATAGCTTGTTTGGTCTAGCTGCGGTTTGCTTTTGCTCAGCTCAGTCCATGGACGTGAGCCAGATACTGTATGCTGTTTACTAGGCATTGTGACATTTGGCTGACTTCTGTCCTACTACTCTCAGCACCCCAGCCATGGAAACATGAAGTCACTACTGCTCCCTATTACTATGGGCCCATACCCAATTTCCTTTCCGGTCGAGCCAGGTTGGTCTCAAGCTTGTTTGCATAGCCCGACAAGCCCATTGGGAAAGGTTGCTGTCCAATCAGTGACCTGGGCAACCAAACGAAGATCCTCAGCTCTATGTCCTTTTTCAATAAAATGTTGTACCAGAGGAACCTGCGTGTACTTATTCATGATCCTAGATAAATGCTCATTCATGCGCAAACGTAAAACCCACCTAGTTTTACCCACATAATATTTTTAACAAGGACAATAAATCAAGTAGACACAGTTTGAACTATTGCAATTAGACCAATGATTTAATATTGTTTTTTTAGACCCGGAAGGTTAATTTCCTTGGTATCAAAAGTCTAAGTACAGATGCTACAGTGGTAGCATCTGAAGTGTCCTACATTTCTACTGGTGTCTAAGGAAGCCACCCAGAGAAACTGCAGATACAACCCCTTTTAAATTGTTTCTGTCCTTCCAGGTAAGCCACAAGTCCAATATACATTCTTTTTCATCATCAGATTTCTATATGCCTGATATTATGAACAATTCACTGGTTTGTGTGGACAACAGGTGTTCCTTCTTCTACTTATATTCTGTACCCACTGTACCAACTGAACTGTCTAAACCAATGTTTCCCAACCCTTGGTTTTTGGACTTCAATTCCAAGAAGCCTAGGACAATTCTCCAAAGAACTGATCAACCAATGTACTGACTTAGGCTTGTGGGAATTAAAGTCCCCCTGTGGGGGCTTGTGCCCCACATTGGGAACCATCGGTCTAAACTCTGAAAAATGGACATACTTAATACATGGAGCTGCAAGGGTGGCAGAAGACCATTCACCCTCTATTACAGGGGTGGCCAACCTTGGAGCTCCAGCTGCTCTTGGATTTCAATTACCAGAAGCCCAAGTCAGCACACCTGCTGTTCAGGACATCTGGTAATTGAAGTCCAAGAACAGCTGGAGCACCAAGGTTGGCCACCCCTGCTCTGTTGCTTTCACATAGTTTTTGTCCATGTAAAACTTTGTCAGTGCTATGTTTCTAGGTCAAATCTGATATCTTCTCTTGATGTTCATTTAAGAGCTGATAGCCACTTCAAATCTGATAACCCTTAGGCTATATACGTACATGATGCAAGGAAACCAAGGGTGTTGAAAGAGACTCTTGGTGTAACAGTTTTTTGCATCAGCTGCGGAGCAGATTCATCTGGGAAATCCTATGCCTGAATGGAGACTGGCTTCTAGAGATCTGTGTCATGACATTCATTAGACAATTTGGTACCATGGAGGGAAACTATAACTGTAAGTAGAGCAGTATTACTCCTAAGGTATCAGGCATTCATTTCTAACTGCAATAAATGCTCCAGAATATCTCTATCATGTGTACTGTTCTTTCACAGTTAGTCTGAACCTCAGTCAGAGTACTTTCAAAAGCTTTTCATTTAAACTACTATTATTCTTTTGTCTACTGGGAGCCCAGTGCAAAGATGATGTCCTGTGTGCAAGAAGCAAGCAGGCTGAATAATAATTAACAACCCTACTTAATATTCTGAAGAAGAAGAGCAACAATCAGTTGTGAACCTCTATGTATTAACTGGCAGATCATTGTTATTCCAGGAGGCATCATAAGGCCAAATGCAGGTTACAACTGGTTTAGAAAATCTCTTTAATTAAGATACATGAAAGTTTGTCTCCTATTATAAATATCTTATTGTGAATATAAAAGACATAATTAAATAGCATGGTGGCACAGCGCTTCTATGTACTAAAAGGTGATAAAGTGAACTTAGAATCATTCATCTGTTTTGGGAGGTGAATCCAAAAGGAAAATGTTCTTTAAAACAATTTCTCACTTTGAATAAATAATTTTAAAAACTTTTACAGGCCATTTAGTAGCTTACCCAGTTAAAACATTTAGCAAAAGCAGCTTAGGGGGAAATTGAAAACATTTGAAGAGGGTCTTTCTTTTGGTTGATAAAACAGTCTAGAACTGCATACATAAAGAAAACCTTTGAAAAGATTGTTTATGTATGGTAATATATACCACTCTTATCTAATAAAATCTATCCAAGTTTTTGTGAATCTTGTAGTAAGGGTGGGCAGATCAGTTATAATTTTGTGTGTGTTTCTTATGTGAGTGTACATCATGTCCTATTTCTTAGAGGATAACCTCCCAGTCACCATGCACTATTACATGTGTGGGTAATCTGTGTCTTTCACATTGTTGTTAGCTTATAACCATCAGCATACCTGACTGTTTACTATATTCCCTGGGTGGATAGCAGGTGGGAACAAGGTTGACTCAACCTTCCATCCTTCCAATGTGGGTAAAATGAGTACCCAGCATGTTGGGGGCAAAATGTTAATCACCATGTGAACTGCCCAGAGAGTGCACTAAGCACCATGGAGAGGAAATGTAAGTGTAATTGCTAGTTACCACCTTTGGTACTGGATGGGGCTGTTTTGCCCCAGACAGACCCAGTGCGCAACTTGGGGGTTCTTCTGGACTCGCGACTGCTGCTGGAAGAACAAGTGGCGGCTGTGGCCAGGAGGGCTTTTGCCCAACTTCGGGTGATTCGCCAATTGCGCACACTCCTGGACCGGGGCTCCTTGCTTATGGTCACCCATGCTCTGGTTACTTCCCGACTAGACTACTGTAATGCGCTCTACATGGGGCTGCCCTTGACGACCATTCGGAGGCTGCAGCTGGTCCAGAATGCGGCGGCCCGGGTGGTAATGGGGTGTGGGCGATATGCCCATGCCTCTCCGCTACTCCGGGAGCTGCACTGGTTACCAGTTTGTCTCCGGGTGCAATTTAAGGTGCTGGTTTTGACCTTTAAAGCCCTATATGGCAGGGGGCCAGGATACCTTAGAGACCGCATCGTCCCAAGAGTGTCTGCCCGTCCAACTAGAGCAGACCGGAGGGGTTCTCTAATGGTGCCACCAACGAGGGATGCACATTTGTCTAGCACCCGAAGGAGGGCCTTCTCCGTGTCCGCACCAATTCTCTGGAACCTCCTGCCAATAGACCTAAGACTCCAAAGTGAATTGCTGCCCTTCAGGAAAGGAGTAAAGACCTGGCTGGCAGGGCAGGTGTGGGGCCCGAATGGGACTATGGTGCCCGCCTGCTGGCTTGTATAAGAACTCTCTCTTCTTCCTTTTTATAGTGGATGGGATGGGTGGGTGGGATATAGGGGTTTTTAAAGGGGGTGGGTTGGGGGTTTTTATAATGTTTTTATGTATTTTGTGTATTGTTGTGATGCCGCCCTGAGTCGGGTTTGCCTGAGCGGGCGGCATATACAAATTTGACTAATAAATAAATAAATAAATATTTATATAGCACAGTTTCCTCGCAGCTGCCCTATGGCTGCCAAGCCTAAATACACTTGTTAATTTAACACTCTTCTAGTGCATGGACCACTCAGAGCGGCTTCCAACAGTAAATGATAAACAATATACAATACAATATAATAAGAATACAATACATATAAGCATAACATCATATATAAGATTACAACTGAATAAGAAAAAAGAAAAAGAAAAAATCATACCATCAATTCAAAAATGCAATAAGCACAATTCATATGAAAAACAGCAATAAGAATAAGAATCACATATCATATCTCAATCAAAAATCTTAACATTACTATCAATATGAATACAAGGTAACACAGTAGCCCTACCAAAGTTTCCCACCCCAGCAAAATCAAAGTAACATATAAAAGTTCTTATACAAGTACATTTTAAAGCAACAAATCAGCATAAACAGGGCAGCAATACAACATCAATGCATATGAAATAAAACACTACAATAATACAACCCAATACAATCAATAAACAATCCAATAATAATCAATAAACATCTCATAATACAAAGTATCAAACATCAATATCTTCAATATTAACTAAATCCCCAGGTGATGGAGCTCACATTCCAGATGGAGCCCCAGCTCACGTCTATAGCTGAGGCAGCATCAGTCTGTCACCCTGTATCTCTCCCTGCCCCCCCTCTCACCATGCACAGGGAAACGACAAGTCCAGTGGCTCTGGCACCGGTATGATATTAAAGCCACGCTGGTTGCCCCTCAACTGGGACCAGTCTCTCTTCAGTCTCTCTCCCCGCCCTTGCTCTCACAAGAACGGGGGTCTGGAGAATCAACAGCTCTAGTCATGCCAGGGCAGGTGTCAGCTGCGCTCCCACCTCCCATGACTGGCGGGGCCATGGGAGGGAGCTGAAGTGAAGATGCTGGATTCGGACACAGCGGTGGTGGCTTTTTCATGGCCCAGCCGCAGATGGTCCTCAGCTGCACTCAGCGGCGCTCCCACTTCCCATGACCAGCGGGGCCACGGGAGGGAGCAGAAGGTGCTTATCCTCTCCCCGCTGGTGGAAGGGGCAGGGGCAGCATCACGGCATCAGCGGCAGAGGCATTTTAGAAACACCCCGCGGTGGCATCATTGACACAGTGGACATAGCTCTGTGTTGGACAGACTCGACTGTGCAACTGAACAACAAATGTTGTCTCACTGGTAAGCTCACATATTGATTACTGTAATGCTCTCTACGTGGGGCTTCCTGTGTTCCTGATACAGAAGCTTCAACAGGTGCAAAATACAGTGGCCAGGCTGATTACTGGAGTGTGAAAATGTGAACATATCTCCCCAGCCTTAGCAGGGCTGCATTGGTTTTCCATGCTTTTCCATATCAGGTTCAAAATGTCAATTCTAACTTTTTGAACCCTAAACAGTTTGAGACCTTCCTACCTGGTGGAACTTCTTTCCCTCATAACAGACTCATGTGATTTTTAAAAAAGGAAAGCTTTGGGTCATTGGACCACTAGCAAAATATTAAGAAGATGAAGGGAGACTCCAGAAAGAAGTATTCAAGAGAAGGATCCAGGCTGAACCCAAATGGGAAGGGCTATTAATCTCCTGGTCATTGATTGGCTTAACACAGGATTAATAGCAGGTTCTCTTCCTGTGAGCCATCATGTGATCCACCATTGACCATTTGAAAAAGGTCAGCTCTGCAGATGCAATTGTGGCAGAGAAAATGACTTTGCTATCAACACTGCTACAGAGCAGGTCTTCCAGGGGGCCTAGCCTATATTTTGTCAGAATTTCTCCAAGTTTACCACCAGAGATTCTAACTCTGTTTCACTTGTTTTGTCAGCACCAGCTCCCTAGTAAACCAGGGGGGCGGTTTGACTCTACTTCGCAGGAATGCATACTTAGGAGTGATCTTGTCAATGACCATGGCCATTTCCCTATTCCAGAGGGCTTCAGCAGAATCATCTGACAAGGTGTTCCTCAACACAACAAGCTGAGGAGACTCTATACTACCTCCAAGACTAGCCCAGTTAATTCAGGAAGAGATATTGTTGATAAGTGGAAGAATAGGATTGAATTCCTATTCCACCTTGGACTCCCACTTTCAGATATATACTATACATTCAAACCCAGAAACCTGGGGGATGTAGACCTGGAGAGTGGGATGGAATCACACTAGACCACTGCAACTCCATCTGCCTACTATTTGTGCCTTTCCCGCTGCTGCATATAAAATCTTGGTGAACAAAGATGAGTGAGATTAACAACCTCAGCCTCATCCAACTGAGTCTCTGTAATACACCCAGGTCGACTTGCTCATCCAAGATCAGGTCCCGGACAGCTATTGTTTTCCCATTTATTGATCTGGCATGTAGTGGTGGTGGTGGTTACAACAACAGCAGCAATATAGTAAATATTTCAACTGAGTACTCATGTTGTCAGCTCTAAGTTCCTCTGTGCTAGGCTTCTGACACTGCTAAGCATTGTACTCACTTACATGGAAGTGTGGTTGCAAATTACGTTTACGTCTAAAAAGATTGTGCTGTACAACTGTTGCCTGAAAGGGATTTACCAAGCAGTTGGTTTATTTTCTTATAATAAATGCCTACGAAGTGTAAACTCTTTTCAAGGAGTAAACTCCATCAGTGGGAATTAGCACCAGAGAACAAGGTTAGACCCAAGCTGATTCTTCAGAACCACTGATGCACACTTGAAAAGAAAAATAAATAAAGAAAAAAATGGAAGAGCACAATGGATTTTAAAATTAGCATGGAGACCACAGGGAAAATAGTCAGATCCTTGCACTGATTTCAATGAGGCAATCTTACTTTTTTATTACTTTGCAAATTAATTTTAAATAAAATCTGTTCTGTGAACTATCATGGTAGTGTACTAACATCTAATAACTTCAGAATCACTATATATATTATTTGCTGTTGAAATTAGCACTAAGGTATGAAGAGAAATTTCTGGAAACATTTAGGCTTTTCTTTTTCAATAAAACATACCAAAGGAAATAAAGGGAATAAACAAAGGGAATAAAGAAATTCTTTACCCAAATTAATGGCGAATTATTTTGTCATGAGAATAGGAGTTTATATTCATTTAAATGAAAGCACACAAATTGTTCTTGACAAGAAAAACAAAGCTAGCCTAGGGCGGTATTTTTGTGATAGAAAAAGGCACATGTCCATGAATATCTAGCATAATATTAACAAAAACTGTTCAATTAGCTATTCATGCACCATCGTAATGAATATTTATTTGCATTGCAACTAAGTAACACCAATACCTTTGTTCAGGAATTTCAGAGATTTAAAATGAAATGAACATCATTCTGCTAGGTTATGCTGAGCTCATACAAAGTAAATGGGTGAAAGACTGCCTGTGCTTTTGATGTAAACTTCTTCAAGGAACTGACTGAACTTCTGACTTCCCTTTCAAACACCAACTCTGTTTTTCCTCCCCTTCTGAAACCTGCTTGGGAAATGCTTGATTGTGGTTCTTATTGTTTAAAAAATTACATTTTGGGGGAATCAGTAAATTAAATGTAGGCGAGCAAGAGGATGCTTATATTTTAGTGCCTGATAGTACGCTTCCATCCAGTAAAAGTGTAAACAGGGATGTGAAAATTAAACAGTTTTGATTTTGTTGTATTTCAGGTCCAGCTGCATTTTCTTCCCATCCATATTTAATTACAAGGATTTGTATCCTTCCTGCACTGACATTTGTGCTGATTTTAAAACCGTATTTTCCACTGTGTGCATTTCTGTGTTCCTTTCCCCTAATTTATATAAGTTTCTTTACATGATAGGACTGCAGTGGCTTAGTGGTTAAGAAGCTGAAGGATGGATGGCATGTCAGAAGTTTGAGACCCAAGTGTTGCATGACAATGGAAGCGTGGCGCCAAAATGGCCGCCACGCTCTTTGCGGCCCCCCCCACCGGACGAAGCCATCCGGGTAGTTAGGGGCATGGCCAGCACCCTAATAAAAGGGCTGGCCACGAGGCAGCCGTGCTGCCATTTTGGCGAAGCGACGGAGCGGAGAAGTTTTTCCCTCTTACCTCCGTCGCTCGTTTCCTTCCAGGGGAAGCCTTTTCGGGCAGCTTTTCTTTTTCTTCGGCTTCCTAGCTAATCCAGCTATGCCCTCTAAGAAGAAGGCAGCTGCGAACGTGGCTCGATCGGTGCCAGTCGGGTCGGAGGACCGCGACTGCGCCCGCCCAGCAGCCACCTTTAGCGGAGCCCACCGGGACCGGTGGGATGGGATCGGTGGCCCCTTGGTCTGCTGCGCAGTGCGTGCAGGCTGCCTAACGGCAACCACTGCCCCCGGCATGGTCCGTGCGGCTGGGCCCTCTTGCCCGGGCGCACAGTTCCCCATGGGGGGAGCGAGCCACGGGGGGTGGTTAGGTTCCCTGCCTTGGCAGGGCGTGCCCACGGCTCCCCAGGGGCCGAGCATGGGCTCTTGGCCTTATCTGGCCCCTAGGGCCCAGGGATCTGGACAGGTACCCGTGACTTATGGGCCGGCTGCCCATTTGCCCCCTGTTGGGGCTGGGGCCTATGTCAACGTGGAGGCCCTTCTGGCCCGTGTAGCGGCCCTTGAAGCATCCTTAGCAAGGGCCAATCAAACAGGGGCGTCTCTAGGATTCCAGGTGGACCCTTTGGCTGCCGAACAGCGGCTGGCGACGGGTCGGGTTGAGCTGCCTGAGGCGCGCGGGCCGGTGGCGGCCACTGTCTCGCAGCTCCCCGCTCAACAAGAGCAGCAGTCTGGTGCTGGTCTGGCCCCGTCGACGAGCTCAGCTTCGGTCGTGAGCTCCGACGCCCCCAGCGGGCCAGAACCCCCGGTGGGGGCGGCCCGTGGTGGTGCATTGGGTGAGTATGCAGTTCAAGCTAGTGCACCCACACAACTGACTTCCCTGGGGGGGGGCTTTCCAATGGCTGTGGCCTCGCACGGGTGGCCCGGCGGTCCAATTGCCCCCGGCCCACCCGGCGACTTCACCCCTGACCCAGGGCCCGGGTCGGGGTGGCGCCCCCTATGTGGTAGGGAATGTGTTGGGGATCCCCGGGCTGGTACAGGCCCCCTTTGCTTTGCCCGCAGTTCCCTCTGTGCCGGTGTCGGCATTGCCAACAGCAGGGTATTCCTTGCCCCTGGGGGACCATCTGGCCCAGTCCACCAAGGAACAGGTCTGGAGGGCGAGTACGTAGATATCTTCTCCCTTCTTAATAGGGAGCCTACCAAGGAAGAGAGGGAAGGGCTGGACGAGAAGGATAAGGAGCAGGCACGTCGTCGTAAGCCGCCACGCACGTGGGCAAATTGGTTGCCAGAGTACCTGATTTACATGGCCGTTTACCTCAGGGCTAGGCCGGATTTGGCCATCCCTATGGTCCAGTATCTGGACAACATTTACCGGGCTATGGTTGACTTCCCGGGTCCGTCGTGGTGGGCTTACGACGAAGAATTCCGCATTAGGATTCCACTGCACCCAGAGATGAGGTGGGATGAGCCCTGCCAGAAGCTGTGGCTTCTGTATATGACCCCCACGCGCCCGGCGCCTGGGGAGAGATACCATTGTGGACATGCGGTCCAACGAGCGGCCCCGGTACAGGTTCCCCGCCAAGTGGCGGGGCAGGGGGTTCCAGCCCACCTGCTGTGCTGGACCTTCTCGTCCAATGGTTCTTGCAACAGGAAAAATTGCAAGTACAAGCACAAGTGCCCCTCTTGTTCTGGCCCCCATGCTGCCTCCGCCTGTCCCAGGCCGGGAGGATACAGGGGCAGGGGTAGGGGCGGACAAGGGGCAGGTAGGACTGCCACGGAGGGAGCGGGTTCACCGAAAGGCCCCCTCCCCAATTAATGTCGACATGCTGGAGCGTTGGCTCGCATTGTACCCGAAGAAAGCAGACGCTGTGTACCTCCTTCAGGGTTTTCAACTGGGTTTTCGTATTCCTTTCACGGCGGATAGGTCACCGCAAGACGCACCCAACCTTTTGTCACTTAGAGGAAGGGAGGAGGTGGCTGCCGCCAGCATTAATAAGGAGATTGATGCAGGCAGGGTCGCTGGCCCTTTCCCCGCGCCCCCGTTCCCCAACCTTAAAGTGTCTCCTCTAGGACTAGTGCCCAAGAAGTCCCCGGGCGAGTTCCGCCTGATTCATCACTTGTCCTACCCAGCCGGTCACTCGGTCAATGATGCTATCCCTGATGACCTTTGTTCGGTCAGGTATACATCCTTTGACCAGGCATTGCGCATGGTGCGCTCATGTGGCCCAGGTGCACTGTTGGCTAAGTGTGACATTAAGTCGGCTTTTCGTCTCCTGTCGGTGCACCTGGGTGACTTTGAGTTGCTGGGTTTCAAATTCCGGGGTGAATATTATTTTGACAAAGCCATGCCATTCGGCTGTTCCATATCCTGCTCGGCTTTCGAGCGTTTCAGTACATTCCTGCAGTGGGCATTTGTCCGTAGGTCAGGGTCTCGGTCTGTAGCCCATTACCTGGATGACTTTTGTTCGGGGGTGAACGGGGCTGGGACACGTGCACACGTCTCCTCAACACATTTCAGACGCTAATGGAGGAACTTGGTGTCCCTTTAGCGCCCGAAAAGACCGAAGGCCCGTCTAATAAGTTAGTATTCCTGGGGGTGGAGATTGACACGGTAGCGCAGGCGTCTAGGTTGCCGGGAGACAAGGTGTCAAGGATAGTGGCCCTTATATCGGACTTGCTGGCTAAGCGCAAGGCATCCCTTCGGGAACTGCAGGTGCTACATGGACACCTTAATTTCGCTTGCAGGGTGGTCGCACCTGGCAGGGCATTTGCTCGGCGCTTGTGCGACGCCATGGCAGGCTTATCCAGGCCCCATCATAGGGCGAGATTGACACGGGGCATCAGGGCAGATATGCACATATGGCTACAGTTCCTGAGGGAGTTCAATGGGGTCTCATTTTGGAGGTCCGACCTCCTGGCTTCACCTCAATTTCAGATTCTGTCTGATGCCTCGGGATCCCTTGGTTATGGGATGTACTTCAATGGGAAGTGGGCTTATGGTGGATGGCCACCAGCCTGGTCAGGCACGGGTCGCCTGAGGGATCTCACATATTTGGGATTTTTTCCCATACCGGGGGCTTTGATGCTATGGGGTGAGGAGTGGGCCAACTCTGTGGTGCATTTCTGGTGTGACTATGCGGCCGTTGTCCACATTGTCAACTCACAGACCTCTATATCTCCCAGGGTCATGGTCCTCGTGCGCCAGTTTGTATTGCGCAGCCTGCGCCTCAATGTACTGTTCAGGGCCAGGCATGTCCCGGGGGTGAATAATGATATTGCTGACGCTTTGTCCCGCCTGCAGATCTCCCGGTTCCGTGCCTTGGCCCCGGATGCGGAGGAATTTCCCTCGCCACTCCCGGAAGAGATATGGACCTTTAGCAAGGAGAGGTGAACCGGGCGATCGGCATGTCGCTGGCGCCACGTACGCGTAAGGCGTATCACCATGCATTAGTTTCTTGTCAGACATGTTGTACACAATTTCAGCTGCCAGATACCTGGCCGATCCCGGTGGCCCACATCCTCCGTTTTATGGTTTACCTGCATGCCCAGGGCCTTGCACCCCGCACCATAGCATCCAGGCTGTCAGCGCTGGCTTTTATGGCCAAGGTGGGAGGTCATGCGGATAGTACCGCTGATTTCCGTGTGAGACACTTTTTGGAGGGGTGGGTGCGGGAACGTGGGCGTAGCCTGGATGACCGCCACCCAATTTCCCCTGGGGTTCTTACCCAACTGGCACGGGGCTGGCATGACCTATGTTTCGATAGGTATGAGGCACCCCTGTTTCATGTGGCTACAATGGTGGCCTTTTTTGGAGCGCTCCGCATCAGCGAGCTTGTGATGCTGACTAAGGCGGATGCAAGTCGTAGGGCACTGGAACTCGAAGATGTCTATGTTGCAATGATTGGGCTCAGTTGAGGATACGCTCCTCTAAAACAGATCAGCACGGCGTAGGCAGTTGAGTAATACTGCTACGATGTTCCTTGGAAGACATCTGTCCGGTTGGTGCCCTACAGGAGTTTCTTGCACTGTGTGGCACGCACCATGCCCCGTTTTTTCTGTCACCAGGATGGGTCTCCCCTCACTCAACCATTCCTGCAGGATGGGGGCGGTTTCTACTGCGGCTACTTTTGGGTACTCTGGGGCTGAAATACGCCGCATGGGAAGGTGGGGATCACATTGTTTTCAGTTTTTGTGTTCACCCTCTTCAACCGTGAGTGCCAGTTTAGTCACTGCAATGTTTGTCACCCCCCCTTTTTTCCTTGACAGACCCTGGGTGTCGTTTTACACCGGTGACAGTATGGCTGGTGGGCCGTTGCCAAGTGCACAGGGCAGCACGTTACGCTGCACAGGGCAGCGCGTTACGCTGCACAGGGCAGCGCGTTACGCTGCGGCGACAGAGTGGGACCCCGACTGGGACTGGGTGCACCCGCACATCTCAGGTGGTGTGGTAAGCGCGGCATGTTATGGCGGGAACTGTTGCCATTCCTTTTCTACATCAGGGATGCTGACTCGCCTGATGTCCTGGTTATTCACCTTGGGGGCAATGGTTTCGGACAGGTCACTGGCCTATCGCGGAAGCTTGCGATTTGCAGTCACCTGGCCTACTCACATTATGTGTGGCCTGCCACACCCCTCATTTGGTCGGACATGATACCGCAGTACGCTTACAGGGGAGCGTTTGGCCTCCAGGCGCTTGACCGGGCTCGTCGCTCCAGGGCTATTGCCCGGTTCCTTTTTGACATGGGTTGGGGACGCGTCATTCGCCTCCCCGCCATCAGTCTGCAAAATTATGAGCTTTATTCAGGGGAGGGGGCCCATCTGTCGCGAAGAGGTATGGACCTCCTGCTGAGTGATTGGCGAGCAGGCCTGTCGACCGAGCTGACGGTCTTGGGGGGGCGTCGAGCCTTTATTGAAGCCTCTCCGGGTGGCGGGTAGCACTGGTAAGGTAAACATTTATGACCCACAGGTATCCGGCAGGTTCGCAATTGAATGGACAACACTAGATAGGCATAAGTTGTTTAAACGTTGTCCGGTCAACGACGAACCAGGCGAGGGGGTGATGGTTACCACTAGACAGCTGGAATCACCCCCTGATTTTACGGATACACGTCAGAGGGTGGGGTCATTAGTTAGATATTGACTACGGTCAACAATTTGTTTGTTGTCAACAAACAAATAGATACAAATAGATACATTGTAACAATTGCCGTTGGCAATTTTGGGTGGTACCTTACCAGTGTTACTTCGGCCTACTTGCCTTAAGAATTATGATTGGTCGTTTTACCAATAGAAATTTATAATTCGGACTAGGGCATGAATCAATAAATGTGGCCCAATGCCGTTATCCACTTTCATTTGTGTCTGAGTCCATTATTGGGGGGGGGGGGGTGCGCCTGCAAAGTGAGCTCCCATCTCTGCTCCAGCTCCTGACAAACTAGCAGTTCATAAGCAAGAAATTGCAAATAGATAAGTAGGTACCACTTCAGTTGGAAAAATAACAGCATTTGGTGCATTCTGGCATCTAGTTATGCCTGCAACATGACCATGGAAACATCAGCAGATGCAAACAGTGCTGGTTCTCTGGCTGTACATGGAGATGAACACCGACCCCTAGAACTGGACACAACTAACTTTCAAGCAAGGGAGACCTTTACTTTTACATGACATAGTTGGATGTTGAATGGTACTGACCATGGATTGTCAATATCAAAAAATCAGAGTAAAACTGAAAAAGAATGCTAAAAAAACAGTGCCAATATATATAAAGCATAGATCTGTACTGCTAAACTCAGGTCACTGGATTGAAACCAGAGATATTATCAGGTAAGAATGCATAAAGAAATCCTTTTAGTTAAAAGAAAAAGAAAAGCCTGATGACAGAAGAAACACTTGGCAAATGTCAGGCAAGAAGCAAAACTAATAGGTGACAGAAATAAGGTCTGATTGTCCTGATGCATGACTGTGGACTGTTAGTTTAGTTTTGTTATTTCTAGTGTATTCTTGATTGTCTTAGCTTTGTCACAACTGTATTGTGTTCCAATTGCTCTTTGAATCTTGTTGAAATGTTTGCCTTTTTGTTTTTAGTAAAATATAAAAATTTCTTCAATCAGCTGTCTGGATTTTTGGCTCAAATGGTTTCTAGTGGAAAATCCAATTTTTGCCTTGACAGCTACCAGGAATTTGGGTGTTTTTGTGGAAATGACAGCAGTTTTACCTTGCAGAGGAGATTCACTTTGTGGATTTCTGGACTGACCAGAAACACTGCCAAGTCGGACTAGACTGGATTGTTGAGAGGCACCAGTACTAGGCAGGTTCCATAGATAATCACCATAACTGACTCTTATGAGTTCCCCCACTCCAGTATAAACAGGGTAGTGTGGCTAAGTGGCTAGAGAGGCAGAATACCATCACATCATGGACCTTCAGAAAGATAAATAAGTAGGTCCCAGATCAAATCAAACCTAAATACTCTCTAGAAGCAAAAATGGCAAAATTATGGCTGTCATACTTTGCCACTTCATGAGAAGACAAGATTTGCTGGAAAAGGCAATAAAGTTGCAAAGGAGCCCCAAGAAAAGAGACAGACCAAATACGAGACTCTCTGGAAAAGACAATTATCTTAGGAAAAGGTAGCATGAAATGAGGCAGACCAAATGCCTCTGGAAAATTCATCTTAATAAACAAAACAGTTGAGTGACCTCACTGCTCTTGCTCCATCATATAATATTTGCAGTTTTTGAAGAGTACCAGTGTAGTAAAAATTATTTCAGTGTGTAATGGACTTGCATTACAGAAAGCCAGATTTTGGCTGAATATCAGGAAAAATTCAAAACTGTTAGAGCAGTATGACAATGGAACTGATTACTTCAGGAGGTACTGAGCACTGCAATGCGAGAGGCACTCCAAAGAAAGTTAGCCATATGTCAGATATATTTTATCTTGGATTCCTGCACTTAGCAGGCAGTGAATTTTATGTCTTTATAGGCATAACTCCACTATTCTATAAGATCTTGCTCATCCTCTGTATGATAGCCTTTTATGTATTTGAAGAGTGCTATCATATCTTTTCTCGGGCTTCTTTTCTCAAGATCAAACATGCTCAGCTCTTTCAGTCATTCCTCATAGGGCTTGGTTTTCAGTTCTTGATTGTCCTCATTTCACTATTCTGAACATGTTCCAGTTTGTTCTCAATTGTTTCTAAAAGTAGACATCAAGGTATCTTTTGTGCCCTGATCAAACCCTGGACTGCCAAAATGAAGCCACTTTCTTGGCTTTGTCATTGGCCAAACTTAAGTCCTCATCGATGAATGTTTCTGTCAGTAACCAGCAGACCAGTAAATGAGGTGGATTCTGTATCTCTCCACATTCACACCACATGTTGTTGTCCACCAGCAGCCCCCACTGGAGCACGTTGGTCTTACATTTAGGGACTCTGGCCCTCATCCTATTCAGGGTCCTCCAAATGACATAGGGGAGGTCGAGCTCCTCAGCTATATCCTTGCCCAGAGAGCTTCTTCCTCCATCTTTTAATTTGGTTTTGCTCAAGAATGTTTGTTCTTGCCATAATGCTCTTCCTGTATCTGAGCCAGTGGACTTGAGGCTAATATCTATTCAGAGGATGCCAAGGATTATTCTCTTGCTTAGTTATAGCGACATATACTGCTACTTCTCTCTTGATCTTAGGTAGAGCCATATTTGATTGATTTGATTTATTCAATTTGTATGCTACCCACTCAGCATACGCCGAATCAGGGCGGCTCACAAGAATCACAACATAAATCAACAATATACAAAAGAAATACACAATAATACAATATACGAAATTCAATCTACAAAAAACAACACATTATAATATACAATAGCATAGTACAAAACTATATTATAATAATAGAGCCACAACCACATAGAAAAACTCCCAAAACAAAGTCCAGGGATGGGGTGGCAGGCGTCCTCAGCCTCAAAGCAGGACCCCTCCACCCTGGCCGCATGGAAGTCCGTGGGTGGCAGCGGAGTCCTGCCACTGTTGCAGCCTTCTGTGCCCTGGCCCGGGACAGGGCCCAGGATGCCGGCGGTAGTGGAGGGTCCCGGTGTCCATCACTGCAGCTGCCTCTCCTCCCTGGCTGCAAGAAACAACAAGAGGGTACATTTTCCCAACTGGTGTAGGTTTGAAGCATCCTGTCACTATACAAATGGCTCCATTTACAGCAATATCAACTTGTTTTGCATGTGTGGATATGCTCCATACTGGAGCAGCATACTCTGCTGAAGAAATGCCCAGGGGTAAAGTTGATGTACGCAGCATGGCTGGTTGAGTTTCCCATTTTTATTTTGTGAGTTTCCTGATGATGCTGTCCCTTGTACTAACTTTGGCTTTGGTATTTAGGCAGTGCTGCTTAAAAGAGAGTGTTCTGCCAAGTGTCACGCCAAGGTACTTTGGTGCTGGGCAATGCTGTAATCGGTTCCCTTGCCACGTAACATCCAACTCAAACCTTGCCTCTTAGTTTTGAAGGTGGAAAGCACATATTGGAGTCTTGTTTGGAGTAGGCTTCATATGTATGATTTTCAGAGATAGTATTTGAAAAAGAAAAGTTTGAGTAAGATTGGTAGGAATTTTCTGAACCAGACTATTACAACACAATGATGAAGTAGGAAGTAGGACCATTCCCTTAGAACTGGCAAATGTTTATCTTTCTATTCTTATTATCACCAGCATCCATTCTAGCAGGCTGCAATAAAAGGGGGATGAAAAGGGAAGCACAGGCATTCTAACAGTCCTACTGAAAGTTCACAGGAGTCCATGAAAGGTCTTCTCTCAGCAGACACCATGAACACAGCAACCATTCCAAAACCTGACAGCTTTAGGCTGGTAGCTCTGAAAAGGTATGTGCCATAAATATTATCCATAAGCAGGCAATGGATTATAATTGGAGTTTAAACAGCCTGAGTGTGCTTCCAGAATATTCATGGTAGGGTTGCCTTAAGTATCAGCTGGCCCCTAGAACTAACAGTTAATGAAACCCCTGTAAGATTTTAGATGTACGTTTAAATGTTTGTGAGTTTGGTAGCCTATCTGTGAAAGTTTTAAATTTCAGGCTGTTTGGTTGTTGATGGTCAGGCCTGGTGATGTATAGTGAGCATTTTCTCATCAATTCTACGGCAAGCATGGGTAGTCACAAGAGCAGTGTGCAGCATCAAAAGAAGTAGCATGTGAAATCCCAGAGCCTGGCATAAGCGTGGGCACAGAGTCAAGCAGCACCCAGTTGTAAAAGAAAAGGCTACAGCTTGACAGAAAGACTAAGTACACTAATTCAGCAGCTTCAAAGGTTGAGCTCAACTGAAAGAAAACATAAATTCTAATACTGCTTTGAAGGCAATCGAGGGAGAAAAGACCTCTCTATGTCTGAAAAGAGAGAAAAGTTTAGAAGAATAAGCGAATTTGGTATTTTGTGTGGTGTCAGAAGCAGACATGGAATAATAAAAATACAAAGTAGGATTGGTCTTTTTTTTAAAAAAACTTCTGCTCTAATCATGCCTGCAAGATTTTCTTAAGCAGCTAGATTATATTTGTTCTCTACACGCACGCATGCACGCACGCACACACACGCACGCACGCATGCATGCACACACACATTGAACAGACAGACAGATAGAAATAAAGAAAGACCTAATACTTTGTCTGCTGATAAAATGGTATAAACCATTTAAAATACAAGATCTAAATCAGGAGTTATCAACCTTTTAAATCAGGGGGCAGGGTCATGCACCCTCAGACAGCTTCAGGGGCCAGAGGGCCATTTTAATTAATTAATTAGATTTATATACCACCCTATCCAAAGGACTCTAGGTGGTGTACACAAGTTAAAACCAATATACAGGTAAAACAATTTTAAAAACCCTTTAAAAACATAACAATATTACCCCCCCCCATGCCATCTATTATCTATAACAAATATAAAATCTACAAAAACCTTTAAAAATTAATTACAGGAGGGGGAAGCCTCAGATGAGCCAAAAAGGGGAGCTTGTTGACCCAGACAAATTTTGCCAACCACGTCTTCAATTCTTTCCTAAATGGTAGCAACTGGGCCTGGAGGCGTAGTTCTACTGGGAGGAGGTTCCATAGTGTGTGGGCTACGACCAAGAAGGCCCTTTTCCTTGTGCTGGAGAGGCGAGCCTCCCCAACAGATGGCACCTGAAGGGTGCCCTCTCGGTTTGCTCTCGTCGGATGGGTCAATGTCCTAGGGATGATGCAGTCTCTGAGGTATCCTGGTCCACTACCATGAAGGGCTTTAAAGGTGACAACCAGCACCTTGAATTGCACCCGGAGACATATAGGCAGCCAGTGCAGCTCACGCAACAGTGGCGAGGCACAAGCAAAATGACTACACTTCACCACTGCGCGGGCCACCACATTCTGGACCAACTGCAATCTCCGGATGGTCATCAAGGGCAGCCCCATATAGAGCACATTACAATAGTCCAAACGGGACTATTACCCTTCCTCCACCAAATGGCACTTCCTGGTATGGTGAAGGCCTCCATGTGGGAGGCCACATGGAATGGTGCCATGGGCCGCATCTGGCCAATGGGCCGCAGGTTGAGAATCCCTGATCTAAATCCTCAGTGCTTTAGGTATTTGGCTGTGGAGCCAGAGGTTAGGAGTTTCAGTTCCTAATCATGCTTCCTTGACATAGGCTGGACTTGCTGATCTATATAGGGTCCTGCCCACCTCTTTAGTTCTATTATCTGTTAGCAGCCAAAAACAAATGATAGCAGATTTCCAATTTATCTTTCAACTGCAGGTTTTAATACCTTCCTGCTGTTTTTATTGATGGTTTTCTTTAGTGTTATAGTCTTCTTTTAAATGTTACATTTTTATAATTATTTATATCTTGCGGTTTTTATTAATTTAATTTAATTAATTTAATTTTAATTATCACATTTATATACCGCTCACTCGGCCAAAGCCAACTCAGGGCGGTTCACAATAAAAATTAAAAACACAAGTTAAAACAGTTAAAACAGTTAAAACTACCCACCCCCTAAAAACAAGGGCTGCAGGATCCAAAGGCACCATGGGGAAGAGTTCTTCTACACCAACCACCCAATGGCGGTTACCCTTCCACCTGCACCCCACACTTGACCCGCCAGCCAGGTTTTAAGATCTTTTCTGAAAGGCAGCAATTCCGTCCGGAGACGTAGCTCTGTTGGCAGGAGGTTCCAGAG
This sequence comes from Bradypodion ventrale, assembly GCA_035047345.1. Lineage (NCBI taxonomy): Eukaryota > Metazoa > Chordata > Lepidosauria > Squamata > Chamaeleonidae > Bradypodion > Bradypodion ventrale. The sequence goes on from JAWDJE010000001.1 coordinate 43,431,033, forward strand.
GGCCGGTGCAGACACGCAGAAGGCTCTCCTCCTTGTGCCAGAGAGGCGAGCCCCTCTAGCTGATGGAACGATTAGAGAGCCCCTCCGGTCCGCTCTGGTTGGACGGACAGACGTCCTCAGGGCGATGCGGTCTCTTAGGTAACCCGGCCCACTACCATATAGGGCTTTAAAGGTCAAAACCAGCACCTTGAATTGCACCCAGAGACAAACTGGCAACCAGTGCAGCTCCCGGAGCAGTGGCAAAGCACGGGCATAACGCCCACACCCCATCACCACCCGGGCTGCCGCATTTTGGACCAGCTGTAGCCTCCGAATGGTCGTCAAGGGCAGCCCCATGTAGAGCGCATTGCAATAATCTAGTCTGGAGGTAACCAGAGCGTGAGTGACCATGAGCAAGGAGTCCCGGTCCAGGAGTGGGCACAACTGGCGGATCACCCGAAGTTGGGCGAAAGCCCTCCTGGTCACAGCTGCCACCTGTTCCTCTAGCAGTAGCCGTGAATCCAGGAGGACCCCCAAGTTGCGCACCGGGTCTGTCTGGGGCAAAATAGCCCCATCCAGAACCAACGATGGTAGCTCCCAGGTTAACGCAGGACCCCCTATCCATAGCCACTCAGTCTTGCTGAGATTCAGTTGTAGCCCGTTAGCCCCCATCCAGACCCCCACAGCTTCCAGGCATCTGGAAAGGACTTTGACGGCATCACTGGGGTCCCCATGGGCCGAGATGTACAACTGAGTGTCATCCGCGTACTGATGGTACCGCACCCCATGGGAACGAATGATCTCACCCAGCGGCTTCATGTAGTTTATGCTGGGTTTTTGTTGTTTGATGGTATATTTATGCTACTGCTGATTACTGAGTTTGTATATTATATTAGTGATTTTGGTTGTTGTTTTTTTGTAATGAAATTGCATCTGTTTTTTAAGCATTTTATGTCACACCAGGAACCTTGATGTTGAGTCATAAAATTTATAAATAAACAAGGAATGTTAAAATGATTGTTGCCAACTGTCAGCTGCCCATTTGTATGTTTTTGTTTCTGCTATCAGGATGTTTGAGGTGATCTTTTTTTTAAAAAAAAAAACTTATGGAACCCATTCATGTTTCTTCCAGGTCCCATTTCCTCACCCACAAAACTCTTTCCCCCTTCTCTCATTTCTAAGATATAAAATCATTTGTTTCACCATCAGATCTATCAAAATAGATCTAGTTCTAGTTTTGTAATGTGTTACAAATAGCAGCATCAGCAGCAACTCATTACATTTGGAGATAAGAAGAGTATATTCTACTTTTTGAAGACTGGTTAATGTAATTACTTGCTTAGTGTAAAAAGTAATGGGATTTTTTTTTGGTCATTTTCTATTTAAAGAAAAATAAAATGAAAACACTCCAAAACAATAATAAAAAATAGTAACAAAACAACAAGAAGATGTTGCTGTTAAATACCTAAAAGAATAATAAAAATGCTTTGTGCCCATGTTATATGTTATAATGGGAAATGGTCTGCTTGGGAAGAATAAAAAGTAAAGCTTAACTTATTTTGAAAATGATAGTTCGTCCTTTGCCTCTAATCTAAAAATTCACCATGCTACTGGTTCACTTGATTGGTCCATTGGCTCTATCCACACTGATAAATCTAAATGGTTTCCTGAAAGTTCTTGGGAAGTTTCCTGCTGCCTTGACAGAGGATTCTTTCAAAGTTGCCCGCTGGAAGAGGGAAATAGGATCATTCCTAAGCATCCCCTCCTGCAGAGATGAGCCAAACCAGCTGCCTCTTTTCCCAGAGAGTTGGTATAATAATAATTTCATGTCAGAAATTATTCTGAGTTGAAAGGATTTTTGCTGGAGAAACTCCACTCAGAGGTCCCCAGAATGAGGCTCTTTTCATATCCTCAGGGTCTTTTCCCACAGAAGTGGCCCTTATTTATCTACTTGCAATTTCTTGCTTTTGATCTGCTAGGTTGGCAGGAGCTGGGACAGAGATGGGCACTCAATCCATCATGGAGTACCCAGGTCTTGAACTACTGACTTGCCGGCCTTCCAGCTAAACCACTGAGCCACCACAGCCCCGGTGATGAAATGAATGGGGCTCAGATAAGAAACTGGGAAACCCTGGACTGAATCTAAGGGAACACAGGCTAAGGCTCATTGAAAGCCTACTCCGTGACAGTAGTTGCAGTGAAGAAGTCACACTTTTTTTGCCAACATTGCATATGCACAGAGTTGTCTTGTGGATGATGAAGGGCCAATTGCATGCTGGCCCATAGGGAGAGAATAGAGACCCCACTGTACCCCACTGTGGAGACTATTGCTTGATCTGCCCTGACGTGAATGCTGTAATTCATACGGGTTCTTTGAACTTAGCTTTAGCTCCTGCTTGTAACATGTAACTAGTTTAAGTTCTAAATTATATATCAAGAGTAGTTGCAGACTGTTTAGCTTAAATAAAATTTAAACTAGATTACCTCTGTCATCTATTTCACAAGGAAAAGTGGCATGGAATCATTTAAACAATCAATTGCAACCTGTGAACCATTAATTGCAATTAGTGTCACTGTTTCCTGGCTAAAAGTAAAGGAATGTTTGGGAATGGGGGTAAATCAAGCCTTTAAGATGAAACCCAGCTAGCAAACCATGTGTACTGTGTTTGGCTGAGTTGGGTCCCCAGCCTGGACAGAGCTTTTCTATTGCTTGCAGGATTGGACCCTCACTCTGCTTCTGCTTATGGGATTCACCTGCAGGGTCTGGGAGCCTGGGCAATATAAGAGCCAGCTCTTCTTCCCAAAATGCTTTCAGTAATGAAGGTTGGTTGATTTGTTGCTGCTTGGTCTCTGTTTTAGAGCACCTCTCGGATGGTTCCTGTGTGCTATTGTTGTGCTTTGCTGTAAAAAACATCCACTTCTAGGGGTGTGGTCAGGTCCGCTTAGCTGTCTGGGGACATGGTCAGGCCCATGGTGCAGAAAGGTTGGCCACCCCTGATTTAGAGCTGTGTTCCTCTCATTTCCTCTTGGGGGCCTGCCTCACTTTGAGACCAGAGGCTATATCTTCTCATCCACTCTGATAGGATTTCCAGTTAAAACATTCTGTTGTGTCTTGGCAAAAATATGACTCTGCAGGGGTGTTGTGTAAATCTTGCCCATCTGGTATCAAGACCAATCTAACAAAGAGCTGGTCTGACAGAAGTACCTAGGAATTTAAGAAGTACCAAGATGGATCAGATCAAGGGTATATCTAGTTCAATGATATGAACCCAAAATGTCTAATCAGTTGTCTATGGGAAACCTCCTAGCAAGACCTTTAGTCTTGCATTTTCCAGTAACAGTGAATGGAGATATTTATTTATTCAGATTTATATTGCTGCCCACTCGCCGTGGCGACTCAGGGTGATTTACAGACAATACAATCAATAATAATAATAATAATAATAATAATAATAATAATAATAATAATAATAATAATAATAATAATAATAATAATAATAATAATAATAATAATAAATGTTGGTGGGGGGTTGGGGTAGCAGGGAAGCCTCAGCCTCTCACGTCTTCTTCTTCACCCCCTGGCCGTTGGTGTGGGCTCAGGGAGGGGGGCTAAGAATTATCCCTCTGGAGGTAATACACAGTCATTCTGACTAGTAGTCATCAAAGACCCCATTCTCTGTGAATTTATCCAACCTGTTTGTAAAGCCACCCAAGTTGGCAGTCTTCACTATATTCAGTGGCTGTGAATTCAGCAGTTCAACTGAGCATTTTTAAAGTCCTGATAGCCCCAAAACGATGCCAATACAGGTAAAAATAATAGTAGCTTATACAGAACTAATTCCTGCCAATCTTGAAAAACTAAATTGTAGGCAATTAGCTACAATTTAGAATCACACCCTAAATATTTCACTGGGCCAGGACAACTAAAATGGTCAGTATTAATAAACACAAGAGTGCAACACCTAATATTATTCCACAGGTATGAATGAATACACCATAAGCACTTTATTCTTCTCACATAATTTCTTCTCAGTGACATTATTGAACAGGCTGTGGAAAACAAACATTGTTAAATGAGAAAAGAAGAGCAGGCGCCTGCTTAATTCCCCACTGCAACATTTTCCCAGTGACGAATGCTCCCTAAATGGATTTAGCTTTTTGAAAAGAAGTCAGAGAGAAATTTGATGTGGCCCCCTGACCCTTGGTAAGCACATGTATCTTCACCTGTCACATAACACACTGGCACTTGCTTACTTTTCTGCAAAGACTATTGATTTTGCTTATTGGCTGCAGGCTAGTCCATAAAGAACAAATTACAAAGTCAGAGGTCCACAGTTAGCAATTGCTTGCATGATAACAGGGGACTCAGCACTATCTGTTCCAGGTGGTATTCATATGATTACAAATGCAAACAAACCAAAAGCACAGGCCACTGGGTGCAATGGCTCTGGTTTCATCAAATAAACTTAATACAACCTCTTTTGCTCATATAAGGTAGATGGATTTGAGCTTAGTCAATGGTAATACAGAGGAACCTTGGTTAACGTAATTAATGCATTCTCTAGGATGTTTCTTACAGAGAAAATTGCTTTAACCGAATTTCCCACAGGAATGCATTGAAAACCAATTAATCTTTGTAATTAATCTGTTCCAAAAAAAATCTGTAAACCAATCCACTATTTTCTATGGATTTCCTTTTGTTATGCAATTTTTATGTTAACTGAGTTGTTTGTTAACCGAGGTTCCACTGTAGTTTTAAAAGTATTCTTTAAAATATGTATAAATGTATATTAAAAAGACTGTAGATTGTTTAACTGAACAAAATGTGGATAAGTTTTACTGAAAGTAAAGAATTTCTGCCTTTTGTCTGCAGAATTTTATAGGGGGCAGCCCTACCTAGTGTTACATTATAATGTAAAAACGCGCAATAAAAGGAAAACGGTGTGTGGTATGTGACTTGGATTCAATTAACAAGTGTGCTTAAGGTGGTTTGTGGTAACTATATTTTGTGCAATGCCATCTGAATCCTGGCCTAAGACTGAGAGTGCAGTGAATGCATAAAAACTAAATACTGTACTTAGATCTGATATTCACATTCATAGGAATCTGCATTGAAGCTAGCAATTTCAACGTGCATTGGTGCATGATATGATGGTAAAGTTGTTTCAGGTACTAAATGAAGAGTTCTTGGGGCAGAGAACAGAACAATCCAATCTTGCCCTGCATGCCCATAATAAAATCTGAAAAGACCACCAGTTTATACGATTAAACAACTATCTGGACCTGTCATTAAGCACAGTACCTGTAAGCCAGCTATCAGACAAATTTGCGGTGTATTGAAAAGGAAGCAATAGTTATTTCACTGGAATTATATTTTTCATGCTAAAGAAGGGAGAATGTATGTTAGATTTTCTACTACAAGTGACAAAATATTTCCCAGAAATATTTGACTTCAGTGGCTAGGGGTACAATTTACTGTTCTGTCTCTGAAAGTGAAATCTCTTAAGCCAACCCTGCCCTAAAATGACTATCACTTGATAGTTAGTTTCCTGGAAAGGGACAAGCCTTGAATATACAAAATGCCGTATATGTACACAGTTGTATATACAGACTTTTTCTAGCATTTATTTTGAATGTGTGGTGAATAGAATAATGCAAGGCTCATTATACTATATATGTTATAATAGCTTTACAGGGCTGATCTGTGGGAAAAGTTTTGTTCAAACAAATGGATATGTCTGTAATGGTGTTTGTGCATGCCTGTGTTTATACATGTCTAAAAGGACTGTGGATTATTGAGGGAAAGGAAGAATCTGAATACAGAAGAGAACAAAAATTGTGCAGAAACATGTGTAATCTTTATAAGAAGGGTGATGGGTGGTGCATGTCTGGCATTAGCGGCCACACGCGGCCCATCTAGCCTGTACCAAGCTGCCCACACTTACCTTTAGACCTAACTAACATCGCCGCAAGGGTCCGGAAACAGAGAGTGGGGCAAACGCCCCACAAACACTAACAACAAAAAGCATCCTCTGCACCATGCAACCGCTCAGCCAATCAGGCTGAAGGGCACGAGCATGGAGGAGGCTGGGCAGCTGGCGCACAGGTAAAAAATCCCACCAAGGGTAGCCATCTCTGCCGCTCCGGCAATGGCCAGCGCCAGCCTTGCTGCGGCTTCGGCTGGGTTCTGGGGAGGCAGGGGAGCCCCTCTTCTCTCCGCTATCCCAGCGATGAAGGCCAGCGCTGGCCTCGCTGTGGCTTCAGTGGGGTAGCAGGAAGAAGAGGGGGAGCCCATCTTCTCTCCGCACCCCTGCCACTTCCCTCAGGGAGACAAAGGCCAAGAACGACACTCCATTCTCTGCCTTCACCTCCTGGAGGGAAGCAAGCCCCTTCCATGGGGGGTCGGGGCCAAAGGCACTGCTTCCTTCATGCCCCTCCCACCAAGGGAAGCGAGCCAATTCCCTGGGAAGCCAAGGTAGAGAATGGCACTCCATTCTCTGCCTTCACCTCCCAGAGCTAAGCGAGCCCTTCTCCGACAGACAAGGGCCGAATGCGGAGCACCAATCCCCCCCCCCCTCTCTCTCTCTCTCACACACACACACACACACCGGGTACCCCTGCCTGGCCAGGCAGTTATTATCTGTGTGTTGGTGGGCGGGGTGGTTTTTTGGGGGGTGCGCACCCCCCAAAACTACCCCAACCACCAACACACAAATAGTAACTGCCCGGCAAGGCCGGGCAAAAAATGCTAGCTGTTTATATATCAAAGTATAGTTTTTTTACTACAAGCATGAAATAAAACACATTATCTACTTCAAAGAGCAAGCTGCAGTAGGTTTAGCCAATCAAAATATTCTGTTGGTATGGAACTATCAACTTCAGATATATTCAGAAGTTCACCTATTTGAAAACTACTCCAAGAAATAACAGTTTCTACATGGGAAAAGCTTGTACAAGTAAAGTCTCATCACTAGTTTCGTTGTCAACTGCAACTTGTATCCAAGAATGACCTAATGCTACTATAGTGACCTAACACTACTCTCTTAGGTGCCAGCTCGGGCAAGGTTTCGGTTACTGAAGCTAGACATTTGTCCATTTGGTACCTTTTCCCAATCCCTGTACTCTATTTAGAATCAACATACTTCAACACATGGTTGGTTTTTTAATGTCAAATGGATGGAATAAGCTTGTCATGACACAGTACAGGAAGCAGCCAAAAGCTGGAATGTCTTCCACAATGATTACTGTTATTAATTCTGCTGTAAAATATGTAGAGCATCTGCATGAGGAATTTTATGAAGAGCAGCCAAAATAGAACTGGCTTTTATGTCCAAGCTCCTGGTGTCTGGGTAAGACAGATCATAAGGCAGATCATATGACCTAAGTCAATGCAATAACTCATCACTTTTCATGGGAGAACAGTAAAGTGCTGATCACAGGATATTTGTGCTGAGGGAACAAAGATAAAAAATCTGCAGGTTTATCTTTCAAAAGAGCATGATACTAAATATAAAGACTTGATATTTTAACAGACAGATATTATTTCTTTTAAAACACCTGAAAGGATCATGTAAATATGCATACAATTATACAAAAATACAAATGTGAATGAATGAAAATCTAGGTAACTAGATTTGCAACATTGTTAGATGTTAAGTCTACCATAAATGTGAAGAGTACATATCTATGAGAATTGCAGCACATTTGGTTGAAGAATAATAGACAAACAGAACACACACACACACCTCATTTTTCTTCTCATGAGAAACAGGCAGCTTTGAATTATATATCTAGCCTGGACTGTCTCATCTTTTGAAAGATTTAACTATCGTTTCATGAAAATAGATTAGTAGCTCCAATCAATTTTTGCGCATGTGATATAACTGCAGTCACTTTTATCTGAATGGCCTAGAGAAAACACAAAACATCAGGATAATAAGAAGTTCAGATAAACATAATGATTATATTCAGATGAGACTACTTTGGGAACGTTCAATAACTTTAGGTGATAGGAGTTTAAAATAATTGATGTTTGAATAATAGGATTTCTCCTTTACATAGAGGCACACAGATACACATTTCAGTTGGTATGTGGATCATCTTGGTTCCATTTAGAATTTTTTTTATGTACAGAAAAATAGCTTTACAAATGAAAATGATTTATTCTCTCTTTCTAACTCTTGCTACAAAGATCTGAATAGTGATATGTTATGTATTCCTAGTGTTGCTATATGGAGTTGAAGCTTGGATGTTGACTAAAGCATCTGTAAAGAGAATTGCAGCTTTTGAAATGTGAATTTACAGACAGCTACTAAGGATTTCATGGGTTGACCATGTGACTAATGTGGAAGTGTTGTGCCAGATGGATAAAAAAAGAACTCCTTAAGATCATTAAGCAAAGAAAGCTTCAATACCTTGGCCATATCATGAGGAACAACATAAAATATAGAATACTCCAACTTGCTCTGCAATGACAGATCCCTGGGAAGAGAGGCCCTGGACGTAGATGGACTTCATGGTTGAAGAACCTGAGAAACTGGTATGGCATGTCCTCTGATGAACTGTTCCGAGGAATTAAGAACAGGAAGACTATCGCCATGATGATAGCCGATAACTGGAATGGATATGGCACCTGAAGATGAAAAAGAAGAATTTGTATGTCATCCCTATTCATTTGGGGTGGATGAGAATTACATTTTGGTTTGTTTTAATGATAATTTATCAAAAAATGTCTGTGTTTCTTTATTTTAAATATGGAAGAAAAGCACTTGTGGTTAGAAATTTTGAAATGTTGGAGATTGCTTAATTAATTCATGTTGCATTGAAACATATCAATGAAAGTATCTAATTGCTGTTGTTCAGTCACACAGTTGAGCCCGTGCGACCCCATAGACCACAGCACACCAGGCTCCTCTGTAGTCCACCCAGATCTATGCCCACTGTGTCTACGATGCTGTCCAACCATGTCATTCTCTGCCTCCCCCTTCTCCTTTTGCCTTTAATCTTTCCTAGCATCAGGGCCTTCTCCAGTGAGTCCTCTCTTCTGCATCCAATTACCTGGATGAAAATAATCACAGTAAAATTAGGATGACTTAGAATCCCTATATATTTTCTGAGTTTTCTCTTTGTTGATGCTGATTTAGTTGATAGCATCTCTGTGCTGGAAACAGAAATGTTTATTGACTGTGAATAGCCAGGGAGGTGTAGTGGACTTTTCCAGGGAGTTTCCATAGCCCTTAGCTATGGAAACTCCCTGGAAAATTGAAACTGGTAAAGCCCCCCTTTAAATATCTCACTTACCTTGAAAGCCATTTTTAAGGTCACTATAAAGCAGTTTCATCCAGAAATGTTGGATTACAATTTACATAATCTCCCAGCCAACGCAGTTACAGAGCTCCAGGCTGGGAGACTTTATGGTAAATCAATAAGCATGAGGGTTGAGCTAATGGATTTGGATTCCTTTGATTTTAGTCTGTTTCTCTAAGCCAGAAGTTTCCAACCTAAGGCCCGTGGGCCAGATCCGGCCCATGGTGCCATTTCATGTGCCCCCACTCCAAGGGCATTCAAGAAACAAAATGACCACCCCCTTTGAAGCTGTTGGAACAAAATGGCTGCCCCCATCATGCAGGCAGGGCAAAATGGCTATCTGGCTCTCGAAGCTGACTGAGAGAGCGTGACCTGGCCCCTGGCTTTAAAAGTTTGGAATCCCTGCTCTAAGCATAGCTGGTTTAATAGCTCAGTGAGTTAAGTATCTAGATGCAAAGGCTGGGAGTTCATTGTCCCACTGTGCACCCCCAGAAGACTCAATCTGTGTGGCCTTAGGCAAGCCACACAGCCCCAAGTTGACCCTCATACCACTTCTGAGTACTTTCTACCTAGAAAACTATGAAAAGGGTTGCCATGACACATGATCAGCTCTGTTTCATCCCTCTGAATCCTTTGGCACTATGAAGGCTATGAAATGCACTGTGATGTATGACCTTCACTGGTCAAAGCCCCACCTCACTTTTGGTTCACAGCAAGTTGAATAATTCCACTCAAGTCTTTGGTAACTATGTTTTAGAAAACTAATCGCTTAAATGGCCCTGTACACGGAGAGGGCTCTGATTAGTGGTTATTAATAACTAGAGTGGAATTTCATTTTATTGATCATCACTATAATGATAAAAAATTACTTTCTAAAACCAATTATCCATTTGATTCAGTGTGTTTATTTTCATCCAGGTAATTAAATGCTTTCATTGATATGAAGGATTTTTATATTTTAGCAGTAAAGTGGTACCTGGTACCAACTTTCACTCTTAAACATTAGTTAATCAACCTTGTCTTTAAGAGACAAAGCTTGAAGTTAGTTTCTTTGAGTAACATACAGGTATGTCATATTTACATGTTTTAGCTTTAAGAAGCAAACTGTCTTTGTAGCAGGAGACTGTGTGTGATCTGTGTGTATCACCTGATAATGTAGCTGGTACCTAGTAGAGCTACTTTCTGGAACTGCTCTATCATGATCTCATCAATGTCAAATACATTCAGATGTTTTTATAACCCTTTTGGGATCATTCCCAGTGTTCCTGTCTCTACTGTCATCACTGGCTCTTTTCTCCCAAAGATGCTATACTTCAGTTGTCAAATCTAATGATCTTTTCAATCTCCTTCTCTACTATCCAACCATTACCTGGGATAGCCACACCAATCAACTTAACCACCACCACCACCCAATAGTAATTCTGGAGTGTAGTATTTGAGCTTCTTATTGGTTTGGATCTTAAAGTTTAGCAAGATCTTAACCATCTCATTATTATTACAGCAAAAATTAGCTTTAATTCTTGAACATTTCAATGGAAGCAATAGATGGAGAAAATCCAAAAGAGGAATTCTGTTTTAAGCCTAAAAACTATTTGCATTTTCATATTTATTTCTTTTAGGAAAAGGAAGCTTTCATTTCAGGCGTATACGGCTGTAAGCATACTGTTGTTAAAATGCATTATATACAGAAAACATAATTTTAGTTTTTATGTTCCTTTGTGATGCATAAAATTCGACTTACATAATGATTTTGTGCTAAAACCATGGGTTTGCTTCGAATTACATAAAAATTCCATTTTTCCTATGGGTTTGCTTCGAGTTACATAAAAAACCGATTTAAGCAAAAGCCTACAGAATGGACTTTTTCCCCTAAGTAGGGGATTTACTTTATACTTTTTTATTACATGTGTTCTTAGTCACCAACATTCTCTATCTGTGACACATGTTCACAGATGTACTCACATTTTATTTGAAACTCGCCCCAATCTGTAACAATTTAGTTATTTATTGATAACTGAGGAAGAGCTTCAGTAAACATTTCAAAAGACATAGCTCTGCAAATTTCCTTAGTGTTATAGTCTCTTTTTAATGTTTTAGTCAAAACACTGATACAGACATGCAGCCTATCTCATTTTAAAAAAGATTATTTTTCTTTACTACATTATAGTTTTTTCATTTAAATTTCTTTATGACATAACGTACTGGGACTATTTTGGATAAAACTTCTGTAGTGAATTATCATCCTATGGCCAGAATCCTAAAGGTGATTTGTTCCAGCAGAAATAAAAATGCATTGCAATCAGCAAATTGCAACTAATTAATGAGGTGCTGGTCACATGCCTGGCTACACACATGGTCATGTGAACAGAAGATACCTTATTAGCTGAACTTTGGTACCACAATTTACACAATTTCAATGGCCACATATTAAAATTCGAGGTGAATTCTGGTCTATGTATTTATAGTTGTAAGTAATCCATACCTGTCAAGTTTTGGATTTGGAAATAAGGGAAATTTCTCGGCAAATACGGGATACTTGACAGCTATGCTTATCCTGTGCTGCCCTCCAGTGGTGGCAATAGGGCATTGCAGTCTAATTAATAAGGGATGACGGTGGAAAAGAGGGTGAAATAAGGGGTTTTCCTGGCCAATAAGGGATACTTGACAGCTATGGTAATCTCATTGCCTGAAATATTGTTGTGTAACTCTTTATATGCACCTGTGATAACATCATCAGCAGTGGCAAACAGCCACTGATTAAAGAATTTCTTTGACAGTTTAATGGTGTACATGACTTTGTAACCAGTTGCATACTCCCTTTGAATCAGCAGTGATCTGTTGTGGATGATGACATAACCTCTATTGTACGTATGGAACTGAGAAACAGGATTTGAGCCATTTTGTTCAGTCATGCTTATTTCCTGGAAGGTCTGTTTACAATTAAAAATTAAAGTGAGAATTAGGCCTAATGACTCAACACTATATTGTTATAACATGGTGATTGAATTTCACAGATCATCAGTGAAATTTACAATGTGTGAATTTTTAAAAACTGGCTTTTGAAAAATGTATCACTTCTCGAGCTAGAACAGAATTCCTATGTACCATTTTCTCCATTCTTGACATTAAATGGTATATGAATTATATATACTGCCTATATATCATTTCTCTTTTCTCAAAATACAACATCATCCTTTTTCTTCCCCATTTTTTACAAGATGCACTTGATGAATGACTTTGTTTGCTACACCAACAGACAGACTTATGGTTGCCAAATATGTCCCTATCATAGCCTGAATTGTTTATTTATTTATTTATTTATTTTTCTGTTGTGCTATAGCTTGTATGTGATCTCAAGCTCAAAACCTAGTCAGTTTACTGAGGATAGCCATACATCAGGGATATGAGAAAGGCAGTTTGGGTTCTACTGTTAGATCTGAACAGTGCTTTGTAGTAGATCAGCCAGAGATTCTGACAGTAGCTATAACAACAAATTAGGTTTTTATTTATTTATTTTATTTATTTATTGTTAAATTTTATACTGCCCACTCAGCCAAAGCCGACTTCGGGCAGTTCACAACAGTGGGTAAAAACAGATAAAAACAAATAAAACAGATAAAAACCAGCAATAAGAACCCACCCTTAAAAAGAGAGGGGTGCAGGAACTGAAGAAACCATGGGGCAGGCATCCTCCCCTATATTAACCACCCAACGGAAGCCACCCCTCCACCTGCACCCCAAACTTGGCCTGCCAGCCAGGTTTTTAGTTCTTTTCTAAAGGGCAACAACTCCGTCTGGAGACGCAGTTCCACAGGCAGGAGGTTCCAAAGGGCAGGTGTGGACACAGAGAAGGCTCTCCTCCTTGTGTCAGAGAGGTGAGCCCCCCTGGCCGATGGCACTATTAGAGAGCCCCTGAGAAGGAGGGAAAATGGTCAGGAGGAAAAGTAGATTTGTATGTGAAATAATTTTTATGAGGGCTTTGACTCTGATGATGCAAAGAAACTCCTAACTGAACATATATGTTGAGCAGTCCCCTTTAATTTAATAGCAAAAAACAAACAAACACCCCTTATACTTGGTATAAGGGAGATTATGTTATCCAGAAGCAGATTGCTGATATATCAGAAAACAAAAACAAACTGTAACCCCATTTTCAGAAAATGCACCCCCCGTCTTTTATTTCTATCTTTCTATCCCCTTTTATTTAACTTATTCTGTTTTATTCCTCTCAAATAAACTTATTTCACTCACTTTATTCTGCCACACATGTTTAGAATTGATTAGGCTTATGTGTACACAAGCACCACTCTGACCATGCACCCATTCACACACACTTGAAGGTATATACTGCAAGGGTTGACACAACAGACTTGGCCCCTTTCACTCCTAATAAATATTATTTCATTGGCAGTTATACCTGGGATGTTAGATAACTTAATAAAAATGTTTTCTAATACCTGGAACTGTTCTATTCAAGCTAGCATATTTCCTTTGCTCTGTATAGATTATGTCCCCCCAAAAAGACTCTAAAATATTTTAGATTTGATTTTAACATGCTCTGTTTGTATCTCAAATCAGGGTCTTTTCTTGCACCTCAGCCTACCTCCTGCAAGCATCCAGGAAGGCTCAATGCCACAGGAAGCCATCACTTCACATTTTGCCCCAAGCCACCTTGATTCCTCTGTTTACCTGTTGTATTGTTTTGTTTACTCTTGCACCTGGCATGCTCATTGTTTTTGGGACCCCTCCTGTATTCAATTGTAGATAGTGCTTGGGCTGACTCAGGATAGATTAATTGCTGGGTGGGAATGGAATATTGCCAAGAGCCTCAAGCAATTCTCCTCCTCAGGGGAGTCTGAAGGATGCCCATCTTCGTCATTGGTCCTTTTGCATCCTGGATTCAAATCTGGACTTCTGATTTGTGCCAAATCACAATCCTGCCACCCATTGGATGTCACCTGAATGATGTCACAACCTGCATTTGCTAAACTATGAACTCTGTCATTTCCAGGGCAATTGCTCTACCCATCACCTTTTGTTCTATGTAATTGACCTGTTTTGTCTCTATATGATTGACCTTTTAATGTAACAAAAGAGTCTGGTGCCGGGTTTTTGTTCACCATTGTAAATCTCTTATTTTGTAAACTTGTTAGCTAGCAGTAGAACTAGTTGAGCTCCCTTGGGTGGAGGATATAAAAATCTCCTGATAGGAAATGTCAGGAGCGCTCTCAGCACATTTGCACGCAAAACATCGGAACCAAAAAGAGCTGCTCACTTAAGGGACTTTAATAGGCAAAAAGGTTGAGACTAGGGCTTTTCCCGGCACCTGGCCAGTGACGCTTAAACCCCTTTTCAATAAACCAATTTTAATTTTTGCCTATATTAAACGCTTCCTTGTTCTTGGGAGAAGGGCTCCACCAGTGACTCGAACCGAAGTTGTAACTGTATCCAGTATCCATTTTTCTGGTAACAAAATGAAAAGGAAAATGAAAACACTGCAGCACTTTAAAGACTAACTGCTATATTTTTACTGTGAGCTTTCGTGGATCAAGTCCACTTCTTCAGACAAAGGAGTAAAACTTCCAGGCATAGTTTATATACACCAGATGCAGGGGTCAAGATGTCACAAGGCAAATGGATCACAAAGCAATGAGGTAAAGAGTAATTAAGCAGAATGACAGACAAGCATGCATATCAATGCAACTTCCTACAGCTATCAGTAACAAATGATTATTCAGATTAGTTTTAAATGTCCCTCTTTCAATTTTAAAAGTCTGAAGTTGCCAAGCAAAGCATATGCTAATGAGTTTAACTATTCCAAAAGATTGCTGATAGTTATTTGCTGATTTCATTCTGGATCTTACACAATTTTCTCACAATGAGCCTGATTGCACATGAGCTGTGGAAGCCTGAGGGTTGAAGCTGGAATGCTTCAGTTGCCAGGCAATTCTCCTTGCTGGATGACATCCTCTCCCTTATGTAGGCTATGTTGCTCAACAGGATTTTGGCCTAAAAATTTAAACTGCACCACACAATTAATATGGATCCTGCAGAATCTTCCAATTTGTAGCGTGTTGTGCGGCTTAGAAATATCTGCTGGAGAGCTCTCATTCTCTCCCTTGAACTGTGGCACTAGAGGTTTCTAGCAGAATATTTCTAGTAACAGTTTTTAGTAAAATATTGAATACAGCATCCAAGTATAAATCCAGAGATTGTATAGCACAGAACCATGGTAATTAAATTGGTTTCAAACTATTAACTATGTCATTTGGTACACTCTCATGTCTACCAGCTTGAACGATTTCTCACCTGCATCCAGTCCAATAGGTGGACCTCTGTGCTCTAGTGTAAAACAAGAGAGATGGCTACATAGCTAAAATCTGTATTCCCTTGTAATAAGTAATTTGTACCAACATGCAAATCTTAACTAAGCAGATATAAAGATATTACAGATGCATTTTATCTGCTTTCTCTTGTCTGAGTGGAACAAAATCAATGGTATACATTGAGACTACAGCAAATTGCACTTCATTATTTTTGTTCTTGACATTACTTTTCATAGAGATGATATGTAAAGAAATAAAAAAATACTGATGGTCATTTAACATAGCCAGCATTCACTTAAATGAGCTGCCAAAGAAATCGAATTCTTAAAATAATTTATTCCTTCCTCATCATATGAAAAATGTATAATACCATACAATGAAGTCCTTTTAAACAAAAGTCATTTTGTGTCCATTAAAGGAAGCATAAAACACATGGAGGTGCTTAATTAACATACTCTTGAAAGAACTGATTTCCAGTTCATAAATTTGCAAAATATTTTTAAAATATGGCGAAGGGGGCCTTTCATAAAACTTAACCTTTGTCCTGAACTTGTTACTCATTGGAACAGCATGACAATCAAACCTGATGGCTGTGCCTTTTAACGATAAATTTGCCACACTTGCTCTTTTCTTGATTCCGCAGCCATGCTGCTGCTGCTGCTGCTGCATTACATTTGCTGAATGCATGGGGTGATTTGAAAATGACAACTACCTCATGACAGGCAATAGCAGACAAGCAGCCTTGAAGAAAAAAATCCATAATGACCTCACCTCCATCCAGCTCTTATTGACAGTTGTCATTCAAACTGTGATATCACATAAACACTATCCAATCTGCAGCTTAAGTTTTCATAGTAGGGCAAAATCCTGTTAACTTCTGACCCACCTCTCAGACATCCAGTCTGATACATTTATGTTTGCAAACCATTGACATCTTCCCTAAGAAGAAATCTATGGCTCCTGATCTATCCTCGCTTGCTCAGATACTGTTAAATTGAAGACAAACATTTATTAGTTGCTGTGAATAAAATTAAAAAGAAGGACATTTCATTCTTTACATTGTAAAGACTGCATTTTTCCACACAGGAAATAAGAGTGCTGGTGGTAATTTTTATTTCCATATTAGAAATGGCAGACCTGACGGTGGAGAAATCCTGCAAAACTTTATTTTGTTTCAGATGGTCCCATGTAGTCAAGATAAATTAGACTGCTTCACCCACTTCTATCCACATCCTGCCTATTGGAAAGAACAAAAATAGTAAATTTATAGCTGTTTATGCTGTTGGGCTACAGCTTCCATCCATAAAGTAACAGTTAGAAATAATAGCCAATATGTAATAATAAATAAATAAACCCATATATAGTAGTAAGAGGATTGTAGGGTTTATATTGGAGCAAATTTGTGTCATTTCCCAACTGATAGGTAAAGGTCTAAGTCTCCCTTGCTCGAAAGCCAAGCATATCTGACTCTAGGGGGTAGTGCTCCTCTGTTTACATCCAAAGAGTTAGTGCTGTCTGTGTTTGCAGACATTTCCATGGTCATGACTTGATGCAAAAGCACATGGAACACTGTTACCTTTTCCTCTGAAGTGGTACCTATTTATCTACTTGCAATTTCTTGCTTCCGAACTACTAGGCTGGCAGAAGCAGCGACAGATGACAGGAGCTTTGTCTGTCATGCAGCACTCAGGTCTCAAACTGCTGATCTGCCAACCTTCGGGTCATCAAGTTCAGCATCTTAACCACTAAGTCACCATGGCCTCTCCACTGTAAGACAACTGCAATTCTAGGAAAACTATTCATGGTGATATTGAATATGGTGCATGAGCTGAGGGAAGAACCTAAATGAATGAGTGCAGATCTGTTAGCACCTGTTAGTTAGTTATGGGCTTATAGTGCAAGAATTCATAGGTCAAAAGATCTTATAATTTAAAAGATTTCAAACCAGCAGATAATGTGGACTGCTTGGTAGGAGGTGGCAATCATCTTTACAACATGATGGAGGTCCTTTTGTACTCTACTCAGCACATACCATAGAGACTATACACCTATCCTAGACAACTGAATTTTGTCTTTCTGGGACCATTGCTGGTTTGGACAGAATTCTTGGAAAATTTTAGAAATTACAGTATCAAATCACAAAACAACACATCCAACAATGTGGATTTCTCCCCAAAATGCCTATAATGACCTTCTTGTAATGCCTATATGCATTGGCTCTATCTCAATGACAAGTCAATAATTTATTATATATATTATCCACCTTTCCTTCAACAAACTCAGGATGGCACACATAGTCAGTTCTCCCTCTGGGTTCATACAACAACCCTGTTGAGAAGTATGGCTCAGTGGTTAAGAAGCTCACATTGTTAGCTGGAAGGGCGGCACGTCGGAAGTTCAAGACCCAGGTACTGCATGATGGTTTGAGCACCCATCTCTGTTCCAGTTTATAAGATTGAGGTTCCAGGGTGGTAGTGTTTTGGGGGCTGATCTGCCCTCACCTCAATCTCTGGGTTTCCTCAGGAACGAACACAGCCAGGAAAAAGCATCTTCAGTAGTCTGATTTTTATTTAAGATGCAAAGTATACAGAGCATTCATGAGCAAATAGTGCCAAAATAAGAACTCTAACTTGAAAGTCAGCAGGGCTTCCACCCTAACCCCCAATAACCACCTGCATCCACCAGGCATGGTGAGATACGAGTCCTCCTCCCACAGAAAAAAAAGAAAAAAAATCAAAGTTAGCAAAAAGCCTGCAAACATTGTGGTACATTGTATATATAACATTGCATCACTCCAAGACCCATCCTCCAACTCCCTCCTGCCCCTCGCAGTTGTTACCTAATCCTGGCCCCTCTAGAGGTAATTAGTGGCCTCACTCATTCCTGTTGTATCTCCGCCCATCTTTCCCACTCCAAGCTAGCCTTCCCCCTCCCAATGGAATCTCTTCCCGATAAACTGGTGCAGACCAGAGAGCTCCCTTGTCTCTCCATCCTTCTTCCCCACTTTCATTGCCACCTGCCCCTCCATGGAAAAGGTCTCCCCCAAGGAAAAAAATAGAGGGTTTTTTGGACACCCCGGTTTTTACCCTGTTCCAGAAGTGAGGAGGAGCACTAGTTGGTTACCTAAAAGCGTAAAAATTAAGTGTGGCACAGAAAAAGAGAAAACAAGTGATTGGGTTACAATACCATGAAGCAGTCATACTGCCAACCTAGAAGTTCAAAAGCAAGAAATTGCAAGTAGATAAATATGGACTACTTCAGTGTAGGAATGTATCTGGTTTCTGTCTTGCCTGTCTTCCTAAACATATTGTAAACAAAGGCCTCTTTGCTTACTGAGAGATAACGCTTGATTGTGGGCATGCGTAGAATAGTGAGTGTTGGGATTTGATTCATGTAAAGATCTATTCTCAATCAGCCAGCCTCATTAGCAGCAGTTTATATTCTCAGATCTTTTGAGGTAGAGACAGAAAAAATGACTCCAGTCCTTGGCTGGTCAAACGCTACTGAAGCCTTCTCTTTATTCAGGCAGAGAGACTCAGAAACGAAACTTAGCAAGCATTGTATACCAGAAACGAAACTTAGCAGAGACAAAACTGAGGGCAAACAGCCAATCAGAAGTGTCAAAGCCCAAAAAAGGGAGAGATAAGGAGAATAGCAAGCAAAGAGGCTTTTGTTTACAAAATGTGTCAGAGACAGGCAAGACAGAAACCAGATGCATTCCTACATGTCCTCCTTTTTCATTTAAATTTGAGAGAGGGACGGCTAATCATACCCTTGCATGTACCTCATTGAATACAATTGCCGTCGTGCAAAACTCGATGTCTCCCTTCTACGCAGTGGACATGTGTTACACATAGAAATAAGATTAGGAATACAATAAATGCAAAAATACAAAGGTATAAAGCAGATAATAATAATAAACCCATAAAAGAAAACTTGTCTAAGGACAGATAAATCAGGCAACCAAGAAGTCACCCAATCAAAGAGATTAACATCAGTGCGTACATTGTTAGTAATGCTCTCCTGTAAATTCTGAAGTTCTTTCTCAATAGTATTATTCAGATCCTGGAATTTTACCCGACATCCCTGGCTCCCGACCAGTTTACAAAATCCTCCGGATTTTGCCAACAGGTAATCTATGGCCAGTCTGTCCTGCATTTGGTCTTGATGAAGCTCAGTGATTTCCATTTGAAGATCCCGTATGACCCTCCCTGTGGCATTGATTGATTTCTCCAGCCTACAGGTGAGTCCCAAAATGGACCTTCTATTCTCCTGGGAAATGACACCTGGGTATGATCCCAATGTGAGTGCTCCAGTGATAGCACTCCCTATAGCTCTCCCCCAGGAGCTACCATCAGACAGCTGAACATCGATTATCACTTCATCATTGCAACCAGAACCCATCGGGCCGGCAGCAGCTCTCCGGCGCCGTGCATGTGCCTGAGGCGGCATTTGCACTTGTACGGGTAAGGTAAAATAACCCAATGCTGCACATTGATATTGACCTGGATGGAAATTCGTGGCAACTCCATTAAAAAAGAACCACATGTTAGGATCCTTGATTTGCCATCCATTGCAAATTGAACCACTATCTATAGCAGAATAATCAGGAGTAAACATAGGAAACACATCATATATATCTTCAATAGTAGTGTTAAACAAGGTATAATTAAGCTTATAAGAACTGTTATAACTACCCCATAACCAAAAATAATCATCACAACCCGTATAATTGCCTACATTCCGCAAAACCCTTTTTGCTTGAGTCCAGTACTTCCATTTACTATTCCAGACTCCAGAACTATGACAGCAGAAACAAAGTCCTTTAGTGTATTTCTTGAATGTCATGCTTCGCCAGCGGGTGTTGTTAAATTGTTCTGGAGGATTAGAGAAGAGTGTAGACCTATCAAGATGTTGCAAATGTCCAATAACCAACTCTGGCGTGTTGAACAATGCCGGAAGAAAGGCCATTTGAGACACTGCCAGTGGATGCTCATAGTATAATGTTGCATTCTTACCATGAACCTCAAACATATAGTTAGCATGACGAATCCAAAAGTTGGGGTTGCCCCCATGAGGCATTGTTCTTACAGCTGGAAGCACAGTAAGAAAGAAAAGAACAAATGTCAGCAAATTTAGTTTACTGGTGAACCACCATCCTGGAGCTGAGTAACCTTCTTCTCTCTCCATGGGCGGATCGCTCCAGCAGGAACCCTTCCACTCAGGATCCCCTTGCTGCCAATAAATGACCAATGGCTTAGGAAGACACTCCCCTAAGAAACAGGAGCATGCCCTGTTATTACTAGTACCATGTAACTAAACGTGAAACATGAGTGACATATAACACAAATGCAATATCACAAACCCAATTACATGTGTAGAGTACTGGAAACTCTGCCATGTGCTTCTGAAGGTACCTTGAGATATGCAGTTTCATAAGACAATACATAACATAAACAAGGACAGGTCTTTCTCCTGCAAAAGAATAAGCAAAACATTTAAGCATAAACAAGACATGAACATTTCGTTTCTTCCTTACATGAAGGAGGCCTGGTTGCATATTAGAAAGCAGTTCTTACTTCCCCAATTACATGAGTAAGGCATTAAATTTCTTCTTCTCCCACTAGATGTAAAGTGAAAGAGGCATTCAATAACTTAAACCAGCATAGCATGGTAAACCAATACAGTACAAATCTCATTAGCATGAGCAGGTAGACAATTTCTTAAAAAGGCTGTCAGGTTTTATAATTCTTCTTTAAAGTCCACACAAACTTTTGTTCTTTTTAGTCCAATTAAAATGTCCAAATTAAAAGTCCAAAACTTGATTGAAGCTCTCTGAAACACTATTTTCTCTCCAGCACAGTTCGTGGCATGGCAAGTTGAAATTAAGCCATAAATTAAGTCTCACTGACTTCACAAGACAATCCCACACAACCCCCCTTTTCAGCTTTTCAGGCAAACACACATTCCTTCATGCTCCAGCCACACCCATCTGCATTAAGGCAGGCCGAGGAGGTATGAAGGCACAAAGACTTCTCCAGAAGTTGCAAGTAATTTTCACACAGAAGAAAATCACAGGGAAGTCCAAGTTGCTTTCCCTGCAATCCTGATGCTTGAAACGTGGGACAGCTCACTCTGGATCTCTTTGTTTGAGGGTTGAGTCGTTCAAAATCAGCCAAAAACTGTATGTCTTCTTCCTCCTTGTATTTTTGCCACAGCCTGCTGTCCATACAGGCAAGATTAACCCCCCTTTTTCTCTGGATTTCTTTCATCTCCAGCATATGATTCTCAACCTTATGACAACCTGCATCTGTTAGTTTGTACTTGCACCCCTTTTTTGTCTTGGGTTTTGTGCGTTCCTCCTTTGGGCCATCCTTCCATTTCTGCAGGATCTTCCTGCCCAAACGTGAGGTATCAAATTTACTACTCAGCTTCTCCTGCTTTTGTGATGAGGGTTGATTCACGGGGGGGGGCTGAGATCCCCTAAGCTGCTCTTTGAAACACAGTCCTTGCTTTCCGCCACTCTGCATGCATTAACAGCTTCAATCTGTGATGAGTTCCCCACCATTTGTTCCCCATCAGCTGGCACTAGTATTGCAGCAGTCTCATTTGCCAGCGGCTCTCTGTTCACTGGATATACATCAACAGGTTCCATATCCAGCACAGCTGTAGTTAACGCAGCAGAGAACAGGTCTTTTGTAGGGCTAAAAGGACTTGATTGTTGCAAGTCAGGACATAATGTCCCATCTCCATTTCCACCTCCACCCCCATCAGGAGGCTGTTGTTTCTCATATGATGGAGGGGCAGTTGCCATGGCCCCCCCTTTATCTGGAGGCAAAAGCTGTGGGAGGGGGCGGCCATCAAGTCTTTGAGACAATAAAATATTTTTTGGAGTAAGTCTCTGAAGGCAGTCCCTAACTTCCTCCCATGTAAATAATATTGATCTAGAAATTCCATTATACTTCTGCATTTCTCTCCCGATCTGTTTCCACTGTTTTAACTCCAGACATTCATCAAATTTAACCCAAGGACAGATTTTTTCTATAACTTTAACCAGCTGCTGTATCTTCTTCTCATCAACCTTTCGCCCATTCTCATGCAAAAGATCTGAGATATCTTTACAAAGTTCCGTCCCTGCCGAAGTAAGCACACATCCCATGATAAAAAAATATTTTTCTTTTTCCACTTACCCTATATGGGACCCAAAGTTGACTTTGGATGAATTTCGAGCTCGATTTATGACCTTCCCGGTCGGGGTAAATGAGACCTTGTCCCGGTCGATGAGATGATAATTAGGTGCTAATTGCTGAAGCAGATCTCTTCAAAGCATTCCTTTGAATTTCATTCAATGGCCTCACGACGGGGCACCAGTTGTTGGGATTTGATTCATGTAAAGATCTATTCTCAATCAGCCAGCCTCATTAGCAGCAGTTTATATTCTCAGATCTTTTGAGGTAGAGACAGAAAAAACGACTCCAGTCCTTGGCTGGTCAAACGCTACTGAAGCCTTCTCTTTATTCAGGCAGAGAGACTCAGAAACGAAACTTAGCAAGCATTGTATACCAGAAACGAAACTTAGCAGAGACAAAACTGAGGGCAAACAGCCAATCAGAAGTGTCAAAGCCCAAAAAAGGGAGAGATAAGGAGAATAGCAAGCAAAGAGGCTTTTGTTTACAAAATGTGTCAGAGACAGGCAAGACAGAAACCAGATGCATTCCTACAAGTGAGAAAGTATTCTCTTTATTTGGTTCGGACATTCTTCGGACACTTCTAATTGGTTGTATGTGCCTTAGTGTTTCTGATATACTCTGCTTGAATAAAGAGAAGCCATGATTATCCCTTTGTTCAGCCAAAAGTGCAGTGTGTGTGTGTTTGCTTTCTCTCTATCTCTGTTTCCTCCTTACTCCGTCTAATGAAGCTGGACTTCGTAGACTCTTAACTTTTCCTTTGTTTATCTGGGGCTATAAACTGCTGCTAATGAGGCTGATTAGAGGTCTTTACATGAATCGGACTCCGACAAGTGGTGCCCCGTCGCGAGGCCATTGAATGAAATTCAAAGGAATGCTTTGAAGAGATCTGCTTCAGCAATCAGCAATTAGCACCTAATTATCACCTCATCGACCGGGACAAGGTCTCATTCACCTACGACCAGGCAAAAGGTCCGACCGGGAAGGTCATAAATCAAGCGCTTGAGAAAACATCACAAAAGGGTGAGTGAAAAACAATTTAATTATGGGGTGCGTGTTGACTTCGCCAGAGAAGGAGTTTTGTAAAGACCTCTCATATATTCTGGATAAGAATGGACGAAAGGCTGATGAGAAGAAAATACAACAGCTGGTCAAAGCTATTAAAAAAACTGTCATTGGTTTAAATATGACTGTTTGGACTTAAAACAGTGGAATCAGGTTGGGAATGACTTGCAGAAGCGTAATGGGATTTCTGTTTCAGTGCAATATACTTGGAGTGAAGTTAGAAACTGCCTTCAAAGACTCACTCCAAAGAATATTCTGTTGTCTCAAAGACTTGATGGTCCCCTTCCATAGCTGTTGCCCCCAGCCAAGGGAGAGACTCTGGCAACAGCCCCTCCATCATATGAGAAACAACAGCATAAGCCCCCTGATGGGGATGGGGGTGGAAAAGGAGATGGGACATTATATCCTGCCTTGCAGCAATCAAGCACTTTTAGCCCTACAAAAGACCTGTTCTCTGCTGCTTTAACTGCAGCTGTGCTGGATGTGGAATCTACTGAAATATATCCAGTGAACAGAGAGGCACTGGCAAATGGGACTGCTGCACTACTGCCTGCCAAGTCTGAAAAACAACTAGTGCCAGCTGATGGGGAACAAATGGTGGGGACCTCATCACAGATTGAAGCTATTAATGCATGCAAAGTGGCAGGAAGCAAGGGTTGTGATTCAAAGAGCAGCATAGGAGATCTCAGCTCACCCCTGAAGCAACCCTCATCACAAAAGCAGGAGAAGCTGATTGGAAACTTGATACCTCACGTTTGGGCAGGAAGATCCTGCAGAAGTGGAAGGATGGCCCAAAACCGAAGCCCAAAAAGGGGTCTTATTGCAAGTACAAACTAACAGATGCAGTTTGTCATAAAGTTGAGATTCAGATGCTGCAAATGAAAGAAATCCAGAGGAAAAGGGGTGTGAATCCTGCCTGTATGGACAGCAGGCTTTTGCAAAAATACAAGGGAGAAGACATACTACAGTTTTTGGCTGATTTTGAACTGCCCAACCCTCAAACAAAGAGATCCAGAATGGGTTGTTCCAAGTTTCAGCATCAGGATTGCAGGGAAAGCAACTTGGACTTCCCTGTGATTTTCTTCTGTGTGAAAATTACTTGCAACTTCTGGAGAATTTGTCCTTTGTGCCTTCATACCTCATCTGCCTGCCTTAATACAGATGGGTATGGCTGGAGCATGAAGGAATGTGTGTTTGCCTGAAAAGCTGAAAAGGGGGGTTGGCTGGGTGTCTTGTGAATTCAGTGAGAAGCAATTTATGGCCTAATTTCAACCTTGCCATGCCAAGAACTGTGCTGGAGAGAAGATAGTGGTTAACTTGTAATCTGAGAAGAAGAAAGTTTGAAGCAACATTTGGACTTTTAATTTGGACATTTTAATTGGACTAAAAAGTTTGTGTGGACTCTAAATAAGAATTGGCCTTGTTTGCATTATAAAACCTGAAAACCTTTTTAAGCAAAAAATTGTCTACCTGCTCATGCTAAGAGTGTGAAATGCTCTAATGATTCTCTTGCAGGGACCTGTCTTTGCTTATGTTATGTTTTGCCTTATGAAACTGCATATCTCAAGGTACCTTCAGAAGTACATGGAAGAGTTTTCAGTACCCTACACATGTAAATGGGTTTGTGATATTGCATTTGTGTTAAATGTCAGGCATGTTTCACGTTTAGTTACATGGTACTAGTAATAACAGGGCATACTCCTGTTTCTTAGGGGAGTGTCTTCCTAAGCCATTGGTCATTTATTGGCAACAAGGGGATCCTGAGTGGAAGGGTTCCTGCTGGAGCGATCCGCCCATGGAGAGAGAAGAAGGTTACTCAGCTCCAGGATGGTGGTTCACCAGTAAACGAAGCATGACATTCAAGAAATACACTAAAGGACTTTGTTTCTGCTGTCATAGTTCTGGGGTCTGGAATAGTAAATGGAAGCACTGGACTCAAGCAAAAAGGGTTTTGCGGAATGTAGGCAATTATATGGGTTGTGATGATTATTTTTGGTTATGGGGTAGTTATAACAGTTCTTATAAGCTTAATTATACCTTGTTTAACACTACTATTGAAGATATATATGATGTGTTTCCTATGTTTACTCCTGATTATTCTGCTATAGATAGTGGTTCAATTTGCAATGGATGGCAAATCAAGGATCCCAACATGTGGTTCTTTTTTAATGGAGTTGCCACGAATTTCCATCCAGGACAATATCAATGTGCAGCATTGGGTTATTTTACCTTACCCGTACAAGTGCAAATGCCGCTTCAGGCAGATGCACGGCGCCGGAGAGCTGCTGCCGGCCCGATGGGTTCTGGTTGCAATGATGAAGTGAAATCACTGGAGCACTCACCTTGGGATCATACCCAGGTGTCATTTCCCAGGAGAATAGAAGGTCCATTTTGGGACTCACCTGTAGGCTGGAGAAATCAATCAATGCCACAGGGAGGGTCATACGGGATCTTCAAATGGAAATCACTGAGCTTCATCAAGACCAAATGCAGGACAGACTGGCCATAGATTACCTGTTAGCAAAATCCGGAGGATTTTGTAAACTGGTCGGGAACCAGGGATGTCGGGTAAAATTCCAGGATCTGAATAATACTATTGAGAAAGAACTTCAGAATTTACAGGAGAGCATTACTAACAATGTACGCACTGATGTTAATCTCTTTGATTGGGTGACTTCTTGGTTGCCTGATTTATCTGTCCTTAGACAGGTTTTCTTTTATGGGTTCATTATTATTATCTGCCTTATACCTTTGTGTTTTTGCATTTATTGTATTCCTAATCTTATTTCTATGTGTAACGCATGTCCACTGCGTAGAAGGGAGACATCGGGTTTTGCACGACGGCAATTGTACTCAATGAGGTATCATCCTCCGGAACAAAGTACCAGGAGTCAGGAGGGGTACGATGTCCAGGAGGACAGTGATGATGTATATGGAGGAGTAGTTATGGAGTATGATGACATGCAGGGGTATGATTAGCCGTCCCTCTCTCAAATTTAAATGAAAAAGGAGGACATGTAGGAATGTATCTGGTTTCTGTCTTGCCTGTCTTCCTAAACATATTGTAAACAAAGGCCTCTTTGCTTACTGAGAGACAACGCTTGATTGTGGGCATGCATAGAATAGTGAGAAAGTATTCTCCTTATTTGGTTCGGACATTCTTCGGACACTTCTAATTGGTTGTATGTGCCTTAGTGTTTCTGATATACTCTGCTTGAATAAAGAGAAGCCATGATTATCCCTTTGTTCAGCCAAAAGTGCAGTGTGTGTGTGTTTGCTTTCTCTCTATCTCTGTTTCCTCCTTACTCCGTCTAATGAAGCTGGACTTCGTAGACTCTTAACTTTTCCTTTGTTTATCTGGGGCTATAAACTGCTGCTAATGAGGCTGATTAGAGGTCTTTACATGAATCGGACTCCGACACTTCAGTGGGGAATGATCTTGGGGACATGAAAGGAGCCTCATTCAGGTGTCCCCATAGTGGAGTTTCTCCAGCAAAAATCCTTTCAACCCAGAATAATTTCTGACACAAAATTATTATTATTACCACATTGTTATTTCTATTGACAATCCTGAAAACCTTTGAGGCATCAATCATCTCATTGCCACCCAATAATATAGATTGCCCAGTGCATAGTGCAAGCAACTTGTTTGTTTGTCCTCTGCCCCCCCCCCCCCCCCAATCTATCTCTGTGAAAAGAGCTCAATAACATTGTATGGTTAGAAGGCAACATTCAAAATTAAATGTGGTGAAAAACGTATGCAACTCTAAGGACAAGACACAAATAAAAATTCAGATATTGAATTAAGCAGGGCAATTCTACAAAGATTGAATTTAGGATCACAAGCACAGTTTCATAACATAACTTCTATTAGTGCTTCCAATTCACAGAAGCTGAACAAATAAGATCTGGTGTTTGTGGATGTGTGGCAAATACAGATGTAGAATGAAAGGCTGTCCTTTAAAATTAGAGATAGTTTGGAGATACGGATTTATTCTTAAGGATATTTTCCTTCCTGGATGTCAGGTGCCATTTGTCACACCCAGGTTTTGCTGTCCATCATGATTGAGGGGGAGGGGAGGGGAATGAAAAAGAGGGAGAAGGGGAGGGGGAGATAGAGAGGGAGAGGGAAAGAGAGGTGGGCTTGATAGTGCAGATTATTGATCAAAATTTCACAGAGAAAAAGGCACAGTTGTTCTCATTTTATTTTTTTAATAATCATTTAAGCATGCTTACTGTTCTGTTTTGCAACAATAGAGTACAGACATAAAAAGATGATTCACACGTTCCGACACAAATATTTATTTATTCTACTTCTGTACCACCCCATTAGTGTGAATACTCTCAGGGTGGTGTATGATATGAGTTTAATCTAAAAGTATTTTGCACCATTTATGGTGCCTGCACTGCAATACCACAATTCACACACTACATTTATGGTTTAATTATTGTCTATATTGTCTATTGTCTATTGTATTCTGTATTGTCAGGGGGCCCTGAGTGGACAGCATATAAATGTGTAAATTAAATTAAAATTGAATTTCTCCATATGTCCACATTATCCCGGCAAACCAGAATGCTGAAATAGAGACAAGAAGGAAAACCTCTCATTTAAACTCACTCATACATGTATTTTCCAAATCTGATGAATAATTTGCAGCAGTATTACAATTGTAGATTTAGTCACAGTTCTGTTTACCTATCCACTACC
Source organism: Bradypodion ventrale (assembly GCA_035047345.1). Classification (NCBI taxonomy): domain Eukaryota; kingdom Metazoa; phylum Chordata; class Lepidosauria; order Squamata; family Chamaeleonidae; genus Bradypodion; species Bradypodion ventrale. Next base: position 43,459,607 of record JAWDJE010000001.1, read on the forward strand.
TGTATTAGCTTCAAGTTGTATTAGTCGTGCTATATAAAGTGCATGAAAAATTAGGAAATTTGTGTTTAAAACAAATCATGGGTGAAAAGAAGCTATGATGAGAACAGGGTCATGATGCTTAATTACGTTTTCCCCTACATCACTTTCCTTGATTACATTTTCCCCTTAATGTGGCCCTTGGGGAATTTTTTTAATAGACAGCTATAGTACAGAAAGTTTTCCTAAAGGCAAATAGCTTTGGGTACAATGCCATTTACATTTAGGACAGTCCAAGAATAATAGCTAACCTTCCTTCCTCCCTCATCATCACAGCTTTATCACAGCCTCTCTGTCTTTCCTCCTCCTTGTAACGGACACTCCATTCATTGATTCTTCATGGTCACATAATATTTGGCTCTTAATCTTAGTAGCTATAATTGAGAGCAACTTAATATTTTATTTTATTTATTAATTTCTACCCTGCCTTTCTGCTTCTAGAGGAACTCAAGGTGACTTACTAATTATTTTAAAACATAAATATTAAGACATTTAACAAAATAAATAGCTCATTTTAAAAATATATATAAAACATATTAATTACTAAATGATGCTAATTAAAAAAACATTTTAAAGCAATTCAGAAATACATTGAGCAAGATACATAGGCAGCTGCCCTTTAAAATCACTTCCTCAACAGCAGGTTACAGGTCAAAGGCTTGCCTGAAAAGAAAGGTCTTGGCTGGAAAAGATGTAAAATGGAATCACTCTAGGTGGACAAAGTGAAGTCCCCCAGGCCACTTTTGCTATTGAAGAAAGTTCCTTCTGGGCCTATAGCAGTTCTAGCACATCCTCTCTTAAAATGACCTGGAATAGCCAATCAAGGTTTCAAGGGACACACTTTGCAATTTAGGCCATTCTTTTTTTTCAGGGTGTTGTGGTGTGGCAAGGTCAGAAAATAAAAATTACAAGCACTGTTCTTTGAGGCCATATGGATATACAATACAGGAATTAATAGTAAAGTTTGGTTAAGATCCAGAACTAGACAAGGAGAAACTAGTGTTCAAAATAATACATGTCAAGTTCATTGACGAAATCATCCTTCCCGCCACAGTAATGAAAGCAACCAAAGAGGGTCATCAAGGGCATAGATGGTTATTTCCACAATCCAAAACTTGAGTTTATTATCAGATCCAGGATCAATCTCTGAGGTCAGAACTATAACGTGCAGATGGTAATGCTGTGTTAAACTATGCTATGTCAGAAAGTCAGGCCTGTGATTACAGACATGAGTTGCATTAGCTAACAGCTGGTTAGATTACAAAGAGTGTATTCTTTTGAAACCACAATTTCAAAAAGTGTAGTTGTGTGCAATCAGAAAATGGTGGTGGTAGAACAGGGGTGCGCAAACTTTTTGGGCTGTGGGCCAGTCACGTGGTTCAGGGGGCTGGTCACTTTGGCCCATGGGCCGTATCTAGCCCCGATGCCAATTCATCCAGCCCACAAAGCCCTCGTCACTCCCGGAAGCAGAAGCAAAACGCGCCCGTATGGGCGTATTTTATTTCCGCTTCCTGGAGCGACGAGGGCTTCGTGGGCTGGATGAATTGGCATTGGGGGCTGGATCTGGCCCATGGGCCATAGATTGGGCACCCCTGTTGTAGAAAGTGACTGGTCACCAAATGGCGGAAATGGTATGGAAGGTCTATCCAATAGCGATAGCAGTTACACTTATATACCACCCCATAGCGCTTAGTGCACTCTCTGGGCAGTTCACAAGTTAATTAGCATTTTGCCCCCCAACATACTGGGTACTCATTTTACTGACCTTGGAAGGTTGGAAGGCTGAGCCAAACTTGATTCCTGGTCAGGATTGAACTCACAACCTTCTGGCTGCAATACAGCAATTTAACCACTGTGCCACCAGGGCTCTTCATTTTAGGACTATCCAGTCATAAAATGTGCCTCTCTGAGACACATAAAATTTACAAAATGGAAAGGGAACTATACATATAGAAGCGAAGGAAAAGTGAAAAGGAAAACCCCACCCTAGCATACACGTGAAAAAAACACCGGGGTGGGGGGAATATATACACAGAAAAATAAAAATATGTATATACAGATAGAAAAGGGGGCAGAAAATAAGGGATAATTTATTACATTCATTTTTTCCTTTGGAAGTAACACACATCAGTTTTTTTATTTTAAAAAAAATCCATAGTTCTTCACAATCCCCAAAGATGTTCTCCAATCAAAAGAATAATGGACATACAGGTATATATGTATATTAGGTGAAAGTGTGGACAACAGCTTATATATTAGGAAAAATAACATTAAAACTGCATTACATTAAGAGAACTGCTACAAAAATATATGATTTAAAATGTGTACAGGATGTGTGTGTTAGAAGATATGTGCGCCAAAATGTGCATGAATAGTTGTACAAAAAGGAAGAGAGACTTTCTCCTTACTCAATAAAATGGAAAGATATTTATATTCACTCATACGTTATGAAAAGATGCATTTTTAAAAGGCTGGTTCCAGGATTTAGCATGGTTTTTGTCATACCTCTTTTCTGGCTTCCTTCCTTCCTTGAACTTGTGGATTTCATTGTGTGAATTTGTTTCACAGTAGAGGTAAATTCAGAGGAGATTTCTTTTTCCAGAATGAAAGCCTCAGATCTATAGCAGTGAAAATGACAGGGCACATTAGCAGATCTATTTTCTGCCTGCCATAAGTTTTGAGTTTTGACATTAAGTCCATTTTTAGACCTGGATTTATTTTCCATGACACTCTTGCAATTTTCCTCTGATAATGAATATACAAATAATGGAAAATGGGTTTAGAATGTGCAGTTATGGCTGTCAATTCTGAATCTCTCAGAAGAATTAAGGAAGTCAAAAAAAGAAGAAGAACCCAATTGTGTTAGAATAGAGGCAGGGGAGGAAAGTGAGAACTTACACTCTAGTGAACATATATTCTACTTTGTCAGATCTGATATTTGCTGTGGCACTGAAGAGATAAGTATGAAGTGACAAAAAGTGTTTATTACCCAGAGAAGACAACAGTGGAAGGATCAAGGCCTCTTCCACAAGGATACAGCAGTCCACAAAGCACTTAATCCTGGCCAATAGGCTTTGGCATAAAAGCAGGTCACACAGAATAGCTTTCTTTTACTGTGCATGATCACATAAATCTAGGCTTAAAGGAGTTAAGAACTCCCTTTTGGCTACCGATGGCACTTCAACTTGATAGAGTCTTGGCAGAAAGTTGAAAAAGCTGGGAATGCTCCTTCCCTCCCCCTCAACGCACTGCCACAATTGACTTTTCACAGTCTTACATCCTCAAGCTCATCCAGATTTTGCATGCTTTCACAACATGGTATTTAACTGCTATTATAGTAATTAAATAGGATCAGGATTGAAAAACAAAGCAAAACAGAATGATGTTGCATGATACACCTGTAAGCCTGCCTCATCCTTTGAAAGCAAAACAAATTATTATATAGCTTGAAGAAAACATCATAGAGTTATTCTGGTATATTAGACAGAAAATACCACAAATAACTCTTGTCAGCCTCAATAGGCAATCACAACAAATTAAATAATGTGCAATGGTCTGCCCTCAAATCTGATGTCTCAGACAATTTCCTTGCTATTACTAGGTTGGCCTAGGAAGCTCCCATCCTAGAGGGTGACATTTTAGTTTGTTGAGCCTTCCCCACACGGACTCATTTATTACATGCAGAGTTCTTAAAACTGAAATCTCTGGGGGAGCTTTTTGAAACATGACAAGTATCATCCAAAATAGAGTTTTCTAGTTTCACGTCGGGCCTAAACATCTTGCTACTGTAATGGAGTAGACCGTACAGCCAGTGCAGGGCCATATCCAGGGGGTGGCCAGGGTGAGCTTTGCCCACCCTGAGTTAGCAGTTTGTCCACCCTCAAACTCCCAGCTGCTTAGATATGTGGCGCATATATATATGCCACTGGAAACCATCAGATTGGGCCCAATGGCAAAATAAACGGAGAAGAAACCACTTCACTATTCTGATTCCCAACAGTTATGGAGGCGGAAGAGGCCATGCCAGAAGGACTGGCTGTGAAGGCGCACCTTGTTAATATCCTCAAGGCTGTGGCAGTCCATTGCAGTCCCAGTATTAAATCCTGCATGTCTCATTTTATACGTGCCACAGGAGATGGCTCTGTTATCACAGTGTGTGGGTCACTTCATGGCATGTGCGAACCACCTGAAATAAATTCATGGCAGTGGCATTTTCCTGAAAAGGATTTCTAGGAAAAATGTATACTCAGATACAAGTAACAGCTGATGACAACGAGACATGGAAGAAGAAGAATTGCCTCAGTGTTCCTCCTCATTCTTCAAAAGGAGTACCATTTAGAGCAGGGGTGCCTAAACTATGGCCCGGGGGCTGGATCCAGCCCCTAACACCAATTCATCTGGCTCGCGCCACCCTCGTTGTTCCCAGAAGTGGAAGTAAAACATGCCCATTTGGGAGTGTTTTACTTCCGCTTCTGGAAAAGAAGAGGGTGGCACAGACTGGATGAATTGGTGTCAAGGGCCAGATCTGGCCTCCAGGCAATAGTTTGAGCACCCCTGAACCATGTGACTGGCCCATGGCCTGAAAAGTTTAGACACCCCTGATTTAGAGGAAATAGAATGACAATTTTGTTTCCCTCTCTTTAAGCCTCATAGCGTCTCCACTCTCAAATGTGAACAATGTTAAAAGGCAGAACAAACTTTCACCAATTCATTAAGATTCAGCAAGCTATTCAAAACTCCGGGCATAATGTTATCCCATTAGCTTTCTTGTTACTTTCTTTCTTTTGTGTGTTTCCAGTATTTGGAAAATAAAACTTGGCATCAAGTTGGTTTCAGGAGCATTTGACAAACGGCAGTCCTGGAAATATTTTTTTTTCCTTTCTGGCAAAACAAGAGAGGCAGGAGATCAGAGAGCAGCCAGTTTGGCCTAGTGAACACATATGAAGAGCTGTAAGATAGTGTCCAAATGCCATTCACCCTGAAGATTGTAGGCTGTCCAGCAGATGGAATCATAGCTGTCAAGTATCCCTTATTGGCCGGGAAAACCCCTTATTTTACCCTCTTTCCTGCCGTCGCCCCTTATTAATTAGACTGCAATGCCCTATTGCCGCCATTGGAGGGCAGCACAGGATAAGCATAGCTGTCAAGTATCCCTTATTTGCCAGGAAATTTCCCTTATTTGCAAATACAAAACTTGACAGGTATGGACAGAATGGTGTGAAATGCATTGACCCTTTGCCTGACTCTTCTACTGGGCACTGATAGTGACATCAAGTGGATGTATTAGTGAATTTAAAAACTGAATGTTGTGATAAAAAGGAACTGTGTCAGCACAAGATGTGAATGTAATTAATACAGGGGTGCCTAAACTACAGCCCGTGGGCAGGATATGCCTCCCGATGCCAATTCATCCGGCCCATGCCGCCCTCATCACTTCCGGAAGCAGAAGTAAAATGTGCCCGTATGGGCTCATTTTACTTCTGCTTCTGGGAGTGATGAGGGCGGCGGGGTCCAGATGAATTGGCATCAGGGGCTGGATCTGACCACGGTTTAAGCAGAGAAAATGGCAACCTAAACATCTCATCCTATTGCAAAACATATCTTTTGCAAAACAGATTGGAAGGCATGTTTTACTTCCGCTTCTGGTGGGAGGAACATGTGACCAGCCTGCTGAACCACGTGGCCGGCCCATGGCCTGAAAAGTTTGGGCATCCCTGATGTAATATGACCTCATTCCCCTGCCATTGGCTTCCATGGTCATGGAGGTTGGGCTACTATTACAATGGGAAATCTGGAGTGGGAAGAACAGGTAAGGGAGTAGAACCAAATAATTTTTTATTTTATTTTTATTTATTTATTCCACTTGTACCCCACCCATCTGGGAGGTCTTCCCCACTCTGGGTGGCTAACAACAATATCTTAAAATCACACAATAAAAATACAAATACCAAACCTAAGGATAACTAAAGAAGAAAGCAGACTGCAGCATAAACCTAGGTTTTTTTATGCCAGAACATTTAGAAGTAAAAACTTTGGTCAAATTACTCAAAAAAGTAGTGAGCAACTAGGAGCATTCTGTGTGAATGCTGCCATTGAATTGCACCAAAGACTGACTTAAAATCCCATTCATACAGCTTGATAAAGTCAAGTGATGATTTTTGGAAATTAAACACCCCTTTTCTCTTGGTTCACAATGGTTTCCCCATTATGAAAGGGGTTCCTTCATGAGAAATGTTTTATTTAGGGACAATTGCTACAGCCAATGACATCATGAGCTTTACATGAAGTAACTGTGTGGACAGAACTTTGGCTGCTGTTTAATAAATAAATGGGTGATATTGCCAATGAGAAGAGAGGATTCACTTGAGGAAGCCTTGATGCTGGGAAAGGCTGAGGGCAAAAGAAGGGGACAGCAGAGAATGAGATGGCTAGATGGTATTGTTGATGCAATGGGCACAGACTTGAGCGGGTTGAGGTGAATGGTGGCAGATAGGGGTGCTTGGCATGCGATTGTCCATGGGGTTGCAAAGCATTGGACTCAACTATGTGACTGAACAACAACAATATTTCCAACACCAATGTGGAGCTTTAATATGAGTAGAGTTTGAGAGAGAGAAGACAGATCTATGGAAGCCAGGTTTCTAAATGTCTATGTTGGTTCAGTTCCTAAGCATAGTGTAACTAGAAAAGTTTTCTTCACAACTTTAAAATACACATGAGGACTTTCTCGAATAACAATCAATAAGTAGTCATTGCTATGTATCAGGCAATAAGGTTTCCTTTCAATTCTAGGCTTATGTCTGTTATCTTCTTTTTCTATCCAGTCGACTCCAACATACAAGTGCTTTTGATAAACAGACTATCTGTCATCTTTGACCAGCAAGCATTTGCCATTACATCACAGGCATGTATTTACCTTTAATGCTCTACTTCCAAGTGAACCAGAATGTCAGATTCTGTCCTCCCTGCCCACACCTCTCAAGTCACGGCAAAGAAACATTGCACTCTAGCATTTCACTTTGAAATGCTCCAGGTCACTTCAATTTTTTGACAGAAAAATGTAAAAAAATTTTTTTCCCACAGATAACAGCATAACACTTAATGAGCACAGAAAAAGATTCTCTACAGTTGCATTGTTTACCTGTGGCAACAACTCTATAATATTTTGCATAGGAATACAGGTTTTGCAATGCATTTACAATGCAAAATGCTTTATGATAATTCCTATTGTCAGTTCCCTTCTCCCAGAGAGATTACAACACCCCCAAAAACAACAACTAACAAACCACAGGGCATTGGATTGGGCAATATAAACAAATGAGGAACAGGTCTTTTGTCAAGCTGATGAATCTTCATTGCCTGTTCAGGACCAAATCACTCAAACATTTTGTAATAGGAAAGGAAAATTTTGCAACAATATACTTTTCCTGGAAAAATCAATGTTTCTCCCATAGTGTTCACCAAAAATGCTATTTACTTAATTTATGTACCGTCCTTCCGGTCAGAAGGCCACATAGAGTGGTGAACTTAGAGACCATAGGAAAGCTAGAAGAGCATGACAGATGAGGTCATTATTCCTACTTTTCCATAAATTAGCTGTACTGTAAAATGTTAACACTGCACTACTGAAAATGCACATTCAGGTTCTCATACAACCAGCTCCTCTTATACATGAATAATATTGATATGAACAGGGCATAGAAAGTGCAAGAAAGGTTTTATTTCTTAATGGCTTCAGTGAAACATTATTTAAGAGTCACTTATGTTAAGCATCAGGCAATTAAGGCTATTTGAGGGATTTTCCTCCATTTTTGTCTCTCTTTCACCTTCTTCATATATAGCATTCACAAGTGTCCTGTTTTTAAATCTTGTGTTTTGAGTTAAAGGCATGTTAACACCAATAACACTACAACGCATATAGACACACATACGCATATCAGAAAAGAGCAAGCGAGAAGGAATATGTCATATACTGACTACAGGGAAATAGTGCAAAACATCTAATCACAGCAGTGCCAGCAAACTTGAACCTGTCCAAAAGGATCCTGGGCTCTCAATGTTTAATTGCTGTTGATGGCTCTTGGTCAGTCATGCATGACAATGCATGTGTCACGCTGCTTCCTGCCTGTGTTCATTCCTGTCATCCTTCACTCCAGGTGATGGAGTGCTGCTTCTCTGACCAGGCTGGAAAGCAGAGGGAGGAGGAGGAGGGAGGGAGTGGAAGTGAACTCTTGTGAACATAAAGCAACATAGACCCAACTAGCCAAAATGAGAAGGAAAGAGCACCAAAATCTAGGCAACTGAGGGTTGGTTTCCTCGAAACTTTCCTTCCATTAAATTAAAATAGACTGGTGGAGCATCTGTGACCTCTAGCATTCCAATTGGCAAGCTTCAATTCTTCTGCTGAATGCAGGCTGGAGGCTGCATGGAGCAATTTGAATTACAATGGAGGAGCAATGAGCATTAGCATTTTGGGTGAACTGTAGCTTTAAAACTGCTGATTTAAACAGCTAACAAGAAAGAAAACTAGACAGGAAAGAAGGAGGAAGAAGATGTGACTTAAATCATCTAGAAGCTGCCTAATAGCATCCTGCCTCTTTCCTGAAAGCAATTATTTAAATGGTTTGCTATATGTTTGGGTCTAGGTTTAGCCAAGCATTTCACTATTGGGCATACATTATCAGTATGTGTATATGTGATCTCATCTCAAACAAGCCAAGCTCAATCGCTCTTTGAAATATAAGTATTTAAACTTATGTCCAGCTCACTCATTTTCTGGTTGCTTGAAGAGGGGGGTGGGGGTGGGGGTGGCTAAATAATATTTAGCATGTTCCCCCTATCCAAACAGCCCAAGTGATTTTGTCAAATGGTAAAGTAGCCACTGCAGAGGAGCAGGGGAAACTATTTAATTATTTAAATTATTTTCCCCTTCCTAGCCAATCTTTTTTAAGTGCTTGATCAGATAGGAGGGTTTTTTAAAAATCTTTTCCCCCTCTGTTTTCTGCAAATCGAATCCATGGCTGTAAGTGGTTTTTCAGTTAGCAATAAAACAGAAAAATGAAGACCTTTTTTTAATTAAAAAAAAAAACCTCCTACATGATCCAGTGGTTGAACAATCGGGGTGGGTGGGTGAGTAAACACTTCCCCTGTCCCTCAGAGGAGCAGGGGAATGGTTTAACGCTAATAAAGCAAAGGAGCAAAGCAATCACACTTATATATTACCCCATAGCGCTTAGTACACTCTCTGAACAGTTCACAAGTTAATTAGCATTTTGCCCCCAACATGCTTTGTTGTTGTTCAGTCAAACAGTCGATTCCGACCCTTTGCGACCCTATGGACCATTGACCTCCAGGCACCCCGGTTGTCCACCATTCTCCTTAACCCACCCAGCTCTGTGCCCATTGTCAGGATGATAGGGCTTGGAGTCCCTTCCACAGTATTGTATTGGTTCGCAGTTTCCCCTTTAAGAGTTTCTCTGTGATATGTCTCAGGTGTATCAGATCACAGAGTGACTCAGCAGTTCTCAACTATTTTAGGAGTGCTAGCAGTTGAGCATTTGGCTTCCTCATACTCTGGCTTCCTATGCTCTATGTTTACTGACTTACTGCTTGGCTAGCTTACTTTGGCTGACTACTGCCTCAACTAAACTACTCGACTAGAACTGCTGACTGGGCTCACCACTATCTCCAGCTGTTCCTGAGAGGAGTGTGGGTTGCCCAGGCCACTAATTGGAAAGCTATCTTTTCCAATGGGTTTGTCGGGTTTTGCAAACAATCCCGAGACCATCCTGGCTCGACAGGAAAGGCAATTGGGTACGGGCAAATTAGTTATAGGGAGCAGTTGTGACTCCATGTTCACTTGGCTGAGGGCATTGAAAGCAGTAGAGCAAGTATCATGTAGAGAGAGACTCAAGGTCTCGCAAACAGCTATGGTATCTCGCACACATTCGTGTATAAGGACTGAGCAGACACTAACCACAGTTAGACAAAATAGCTATGCATAGGTACACAGTCTTCTAGCTTGAGGTAAGGCAGGAACAGCGAGTCTTGTCACTATCTGCTGATTAATCCTGCCTATGGGCAACCTGGGCACGCAGGCTGGTAAGTGTAACCAATCAGCCAAGTGCCACATAGTAAACTTTCCATCACAGGGGTCTCACGCAGACTGTGCATGCTGACTCCCAATTGTAGTCAATAAATACAGTCTATCCGAGAATTCGGGGCTGGCTTTTACCATCATACTTCAGTCTCGCGTGAGTTCAGCACCTCGACTCCCACGGACCATTACAACAGAGGAGGTCTAGTGACTTTTGCCCATGCCACCAAGATACAGCTAACTACTGCCTGGAGGTAACCTCTGCAAAATACTTTTTGCTTTGAATAATTGCTTGGACAATTCTTATCTGTTTTGGTCTGCTGCCAATATTGCTGACAGCCGTTATCTCAAGCCTGTGTTTTTCTTTTGTGTTTTGCCAAGCTGAAGTAAAGCGTTTTTCTTTTGCCTTGTACTGCCTGCTTGCCTGTGTGAGATTCATCCCCAGCTGACGCTGCCTGCTCACAGCTTTGCCACTTTCCTCTGCAACAAGTTTACACAGACAAGTCACATTGGTGTACCTAACACCCATTGCGTCTACAATACCATCTAGCCATCTCATCTTGGGTCGCCCCCTTCTTCTTTTGCCCTCCACCTTTCCCAGCATCAAGGCCTTCTCAAGTGAATCCTCTCTTCTCATTTGTCCAAAGTACTTTAGCTTCATCTTCACTATTTGACCTTCTAAGGAGCAGTCAGGGTTGATTTCTTCTAAGATTGACCTATTTGTTCTCCTCGCTGTCCAGGGGACTCTCAAAATTCTCCTCCAACACCACATTTCAAAGGCATCTATTCTTCTGTGCTCAGCTTTCCTAATGGTCCAGCTCTCACAACCATACATTACCAGTGGGAATACCATTGCTTTGACTATGAAAATTTCCCCAACATGCTGGTTACTCATTATACCAACCTTGGAAGGATGGAAGGTTGAGTCAGCCTTAACCTAGACAGGACTGAACTCACCACCTTTTGGTTGTAGTTCAGCAGTTTAACCATAGAGCCACCAGGGCTCCTATGCTGATAATATGCTGATGGGTCTTGTTGGCTGGATGTTTACCCTGGAAGCAGCCTTTGACGGCTGCTAGTTTCCCTTATACACCTCCCCAGCACCCAGAAGTGCTAGAAATAGTTTATATTTCAGCACAGAAAAAGCAAAAAAAAGTAGAAGCCATGATGGATGTTCAAAAAGGAACATTCAGGGAGAGGTTGGGGTGCTCTAACATCTGTGAAATCTGGGCCCATAGAGCCCATACCAACTCCCAAGAGGTCAAAAATTGCAGGCTAAAAGCCTGTCTAGGCATGCTAGAAGTTGCTGATCTTGAAACATTTAGACAAACCAGCCTGCAGTTTCCTCTGTATATCGCTACAACAAAAGTATTATGCTTCATTTTGTTAAGTGTTATAATTTTTCTCTCAAACCCATAATAAAATGAAAAAAGTATCATCATTGGTCATTGTCAAGAAATTCACCACCAGTCTGTCCCATCTGTTTGTGCCCCCCCCCCTCACTCTGAGGTCAGATGAATCCTCAGAAGAGGCACAGCCAGCTAAGGTCAGCTGAGAGGGATTTCTTTCTGCAAAACCTCATGGACACCACCTCCTATACCAGTAATGGTGAACCTTTTAGAGAACAAGTGCCCAAACTGCAACCCAAAACCCACTTATTTATCGCGCAGTGCCAACATGGCAACAGAGGAAGGAGGAAGTGCTCTCATTGGGCTTCTGGACAGAGGGGTGGGGTGAACTCTGTGAAGGGGGAAGAGAGGAAGTGCTCCCATTGGGCTGCTGGACAGAGGGGCAGGGCAAACTGTGTGCAGGGGTGACTGCACAGGTGCCCACAGATAGGGCTTCACATGCCACCTCTGGCACGAGTGCCATAGGTTTGTGTTGGTGCCTAGGTTGACAGCTGGTAGCAGAGTGTGAACACAGCAGGTGCCAGAGGAAGACACTCACCTGGGTTTGAAAAATCAGCAGCAACACAGCATCTTGGCTTGGTGCAAAGTAGAGTTGGTTTACTTACAAGAGTGCAGTAATATTTACAGTGGAGTTGAACAAAAGCAGAAACAGTCTTTGGCTTCCTCCCCTAGTTGCATTCACGGGGGAAACAAACATAAGCAAAGTCTATACAAGTCCCAAGCAGCCTGGCAGCAATCCAACACTCAGGCTGTAGCAGCAAACAGCTTTTGCTCTTTACTCACGAGTCGTCTTTCTGTCCTGGAGCTGAAGCAAGCTGAGCTAGTCCTTCACCTCAGAGCTCCAAGTTCCAATCCTTGCAAGGAAACAGGAGAACACAGTAGCAAGTCAGAAAGCTGGTACAGTATGCCTGGCAGTTACAACAGGCATAAAGTCCACAGTATTGATGCTCGACACGACCGGCCGGTGAGCTCAAAGGCTGATTCCTGTGTCTCCTGATGTGTAATAAATACACAAGTCAGAGAACCCTCTGGAAGAGCTGGGGAACTCTCCAGAAGAGCTGCTGCACCTGTGCATCTCTAAGTTTTCCTCTTAAAGTTACAGTAACAAAAGGCAGTATATGCTTTGCAATACTAATCAGAACTTACTCCACCAACAGTTCGCCACCACTGTCCTATACTTTATCAAAGCCAAAATGTTACTAGTTAATATTCATCCCAGTAGATGTTAGCCTAAATGGTCATGGGCTAGATTTAGTACACACTTTTCCTTAACCAAGGAAAAGGGACTGTGGTGGCTTAGTGGTTAAGACCCTGAACATGATGACTGGAAGGTAGACAGTTCAGCAGTTTGAGACCTGAGTGCTGCACAACAGAGTGAACAACCATCTCTGTTCCAGTTCCTGCCAACCTAGCAGTTTGAAAGCAAGAAATTCCAAGTAGATAAATAGGTACCCCTTCAATGCGCATGCACTCCGTTGTCTAGTTATGCCTGCCACATGTCCAAGGAAACGTCTGCTGTCTGCACATGCAGAGATCGCTGACTCTGGCTGTAAATGGAGATAAGCACCGAACCCTACAGTTGGATACAACTAACATCTACACTTATACTCATGTAAGCCCCTTAGATTCTTAGGAAAATATCAATATTTCCCTGACCTGTGGCTTCTATAGAACAGCCTATCTGGACCTCCATCCACTTTCTCAAGAGATTCCCTGGGAATCTCACTTTTCTAGAACAATTGGTAATTCCATTCAATGGCTCTGGCTATTAGCTCACAGTGGCTCTGCATGACTTCTAATGGTTCTGCAATATCTCTCTAATGTCTAACTTGAAGGAATCCTCAAATTCCTGAACTGCTAGGCAGATCTGCTAGCTCTTCATTGTTATTACAAATACCTTTCTGGTTTTTCCAGTTCAGAGACATCTATTTCTCTGCCATAGGGCACCTGGATAAGACATTCTACACTACATCTTTTACATTTCTTCTGAACATTTGCATAGTGCATTTTTGCCTGACCAACCTGTTAACCATTTAATTTCCTGACAGCTGTCCTATATTGGTAATCTCAAATAAAAAGCAATGCGTGGGACACCTTTTAGCATGCACAGCATAGATGTGTGCTACTCAAGAGAGCTATTAACCTTCACCTAAAATGTAAAATAAAATCACTTGTATTCTTCAGAACTGTTATGGCTCTTTATGAGCTTACAAGACTCTTTTTTTAACCTTTATAGAGAAATTGAAAATATATTTTTTAATTTTAATTTTAAAATATAAATAAAAACAAAAGAAATGAGTATATCCAACAAATTTGATTGTGTAGGTTCAGGATATGAGAAAATCTATGACATTTTATTTCAATTTCAAGTGTTCAATCTGTTTTGGACTGAATTTCTGGCATCTGCCTTTTTTGTGGGGGGGGGGGGGAGAAAACATTAAAGGGGTTAGGCAGCATTTTAAGATTTCTACAATTAGGAGAAAATCTAATTCTTAATTCTTAATTTAAACCTTTTAGAACCAGTGTACCCAATCTCAGTATCCAGTCAATCTCCCTTTTCAACTGAGCCTTAGCATTGGTTTTATAACATTCAGTGCTTTGTGTCCTCTTTCTAAAATGCATCAAAAGCCTTTAGAAATGTAGATTTCCTAAGCACAGTGTACTCTTTTCCACTGCCAGTCTTGGTACTTGTGAAATGGATATTTTTCTACAAAAACACAAACCTACTGAATACTCTTTTCCATCCTTATGTACACCTCAGGTTATACAACAAATCTGTAAATTCATATCAGCTTAGCACAAGGAACTCAACCTTTTTAGCCAAAGGAGAATCTCTAATTAAGTGAGCAGTTACATCTGCAGATGCAGACAGTGCTGGATCTTTGGCTATAAACAGAGATGAGCACTGAACCCTAGAGTTGGATATGACTGGCTTTCCAGCAAGGGTGATCTTTACCTTTACTATCCTGTTAAAACTGTGTTAGAATTGTTTTTTCCCCATTCTGATTTCGGGTTGTGATTTTTTAAATTGGTTTGCATGTCCATTGTGCAAACAATTTCTCCTATGTTGTATATTGATGAATGGTTCAGCAGCCAAAAGTTAACATATATGAAACAAAGTAAAATATATTGCTACAATAGCAGATTTTGCCCGGCGGGGCCAGGCTGTTTTAAATTGTGTTGGAAGGTTTTATTTTTTGGTAATGTTTGTAAAAAAGAGGTTAGTCTGTAATTGTTCTTTTAAAATTTTTTATTTATGCACAATTCCTTTATGTTTTCATTTGTTAAATAGATTGTATTGTTGTGATACTTTACAGTAATAACAACTTGTATTTTGTAATTTTTCTAATGTGTTTTTGAATATTTGCTTTAACATATACATTAATTTTTGTTACAATGCTGGGCTCTTTGTTTGGTGTTTTTTTTGTGGATTAAAAAAAGAACAAAGGATTATATATTTAACCAAATAATATTTTAGTATGTGACCTTTTTTTAATGGTTGTATCTTAGGTAATAATTTTAAAAATGTGAAGGTACATGTTTTTTACATTCAATGTTTTTAAACTGTGTTTAGATGTTTTGGGTTTTTATTTGAGTTAAAACTAAACACAGGACTTTAGAAATCTTTTTATGTTATTTTTTTAGATATATTTGTGATTTGTGTAAAATTGTGATTTTTTGACTTGTTTTTGACTTGTTTTTGACTTGTTTTTACTCTTGTGGCCTCTAGGTGGGGATGTTGAGGTTTTTTGAGTTGTTTTTACTATTGTGCCCTGCAGGTGGGGCTGCTAGGGGTTTTGGTTTCATTTCAGGTGTTTTTTCTCTTCTGGCCTCTGGGTGGTGCTTTTTCTGGTAAGTCGTCTTTGTTTCTTCATTTCTGTTCCAGTCGTCATGGAGGGAGGACACACTGGTAAGTTGTCTGGTTTTCTTTCTTCTGAGGTTTTTCTTTGTTTTGGTTTTGTGTTGGTGGGCTGGGAGGTGTTTCTGTTTGGTCTTTTGTGTGTTGGTTTATTTTTAGTTTGGTTTAATTGGTTTGATTATTTCTGGTTGTGTTTAATTTGTTTTATGTCATTGTTTGTTTGTGTTTTTCGTGTTGTAGTTAGGAGTTTTGTTTGTGGTTTTGTGGAAGTTTTTGTTTGTGTATTTTGTGGTTTATTTATTTTGTTTATTAATGTTTTTATAAAAAATTATTGATTTATTTTTGTTTTATTATTTTGTAATAGTTGTGGTGTTTGTTTTTGTTGGTTACTTTTTGTGTATTTTGTTGATAAGGGGTTGTTTTGGTGTGGGCACGCACATACACACTGGGCAGGTTTGAAATGTCCAGCCCAGTATGTGTGTGCTGCGCCTGGGTGAGGAGCTCTGGGAGGCGAACGCAACGACCAGAGGCCCATTCGGTGTCTTTGCTTCCCGGGGAATTGGTTTGTTTTCAAGGGGGGGGAGAGGTACTGGTGCACTCCCCCCTTGAAAGCAAAACACTTCCTCAGGAAGTAAAGGCAGTGACCGGAGTCTTGTTCGCTACCTTTCCTTCCCAGGGAATTGGTTCGCTTTCGGGGGGAATGCTCCAGTACCTTCCCCCCCTTTGAACCCCCCTCCAGTTTTTCTGGGGTTTTTCCCACCCTGGCTCAACTTTCCTTGAGGCCAGTGATGGTCACGCCATGTCTTCAGTGGGGTAGCATGGAGAAGAGGAAGTCCCTCTTCTTCCCATTGCTCCAGGAAAGAAGGACGGTGGGTATCTCGCGGTGGCATTTTTTGGCTGTTTATTTTGTGTGGCTGTGAGGCGCTGAGTCTGCCTGCTGGGGACTTGCACTTCCATTGCCTTTTGTAAGTTTATTTTTCGTGCACCGGCTTTCTCAGCATTCTGCGCGCTCACAGCATGCAGGACGCTGGGACTTGTATTTTTGTGTTTGTGGTTTGTGTTCATGCAGCAGTTTTTTTATGCGGCTCAATTTTGATTTGCTGCGGCATGTTTCCCAACGTTCTTTTTGCTCGCACCTCTCAGCCTGATTGGCTGTGGCGCGGCGCAGCGCAAGGAACGTTGGGAATTGAGTTTGTTGGTCTCTTGCCCCATTGCCGCATTTTTCAATGCTCTAACCCACGATGAGAATACAACAAGAGGTGATTTTGAGCGCATTTATTACAGATCTTGACAAAGACCACAAAAGATCTCTTTACCGGAAGGATATTGATCTGTTTTTTCTGCAACAACTTTGTTCTTCTAAGATATGTACTCGTAGCCTTCCTGGCTTTCACTATTTGGACTTCCCTTCGTTACCTATGGATTTTGATATGGACTTTCGATACGGACTTTTTGATACCGATTATTAGACTATTGTATTGCTATCTACGGACTCCTTTATTTGGACTATTGGCTTTACAGCAACAGGATTGTCTTCATTTGCTTAGGTTGATAATCTATATATTCTTAGGATTTGCTACATGCATATATTCTGTCTATTTCAGCTATCAGTTTACCACCTGTTTGATTGTGTAATCCTGTAGATTTCTTTGAGCCTTTATAGCTTTATTGCTTATTATACTGTTTGTCTTCTCTTTATCATTACCGTAGGCTCCTCCTTTTTCAGCTGCGGTTTTAAACACATGATATATTAAAGCACTTTGTTTCTATTTCTATTTGGGTGTTGACTTTCCTCCGCGCATTTCTCAACCCGACAGTTAGCTGCAAACCCAGTTCGGGCAAGTGCATGAAGGCTCAGTACGGGCTAGTATGGCCGGGTGCAGAATCCTTTGTCACATTCCAATGGTTAACGCTCAGATTTATAGGTATAGATGGGTTGATAGTGGGCCATGAAGAATTTTGACGACATATATAACTTCTTGTTTCATATATCCAGCATTAATCAACTTAATTTTAGTCTATTACTTTGTGTTAAATTGTGATAACATGTATGACAGTAAAATAGTAGCTTAGAAACCGGCGAACCACGTCAGGAAGTTTGCCAAGAGAACTCTATGGACTAGAACAAAAGGCAAAGCAAAGGGGCAAAAATAGATGAAACAGGATGCTTAGCCCACCAGGTCAGAAGAGGGGTGTGGATAGGACAGTCAGAGTGCCTGCCCTGCTAAAGACATGCCAAGCCAAGTGGAGGGGTCAAGGATTGACGCAGTGGCAGTAGTCATGGCCAGAGTGAGGGTGTGGGCTGGATGTTTTGATGCCACAGACTGGATTTGGTTTAGAGAATATATCACCAGCAGAAAGTAAGTATTTAGCTGCTGCCCAAGTATAATCTCTATAATGTTTTCTTCCATCTGGCATAATTCTTGAAGCCAATGTAAATTTTTAAAAAAACTCACAATCTTCTTTGTATTGGGTCAGAGTTCTGTTTCATATGAGACTAAATTATTTGCCTTACCTAGCTCAGCATGATTTACTACACACTGATTGGTACAATTTTTAATGGATCTAAGACAAAAAAATATCTTTTTTCTAACCTCTTACCTGATCTTTAAAACTGGAGATGTCAGGAATTGAACCTGTAATCTTGTGGCTACAACCCACATTCCCTTTACTGCTTCATCTTCTTTCATGTCCAGATATGGTGTGAGAAAGTTTAGCTGTCAAAACAAGGTTGTTCTTTCCTGGCGTACACCTGATCGTGGTTCAAAAATGTAAAAAGTATCCACAGCCTTCTTTCTGTGTAACACACACACACACACACACACACACACACACACACACACACACACACACACACACACACACACACACACACACACACACACTTTACTACTGCATAATACTGTACAGGCAGACGTAGAAAACATTGATCTTAGTTCTTATTAGGACTATCCAGCTTTTTTGAAAGATACAAAGATGAAATATAACATTTGTCAAAATATTACAATAGATTAATCTTCAAAGTAAACAGCTTCAGTTGCAACTCTGTCAGCCCTTACACAGAAGTTATTCTCAGTGACTTCGACATGCATGTGTAGCATGCTGTTTGATATTCTTTCTTTATGTAGTTTTAGCGAAAATACAGTAGAACTAGTAAAAAAATCACTTTATGGTTGCCAATGAGCAGCTTCTCATATCTGTGAGGAAGTGATTCCAAATCAATGTTCATGCCAGTACTGGCATTTAAACATGACTTTTCTTTTTCAGCCCAGTTTTTGTAGGGGGGCAACCTCATGAAAATAAAATTAAGGATCAGAGCAGTGGAATGAGCAAGGCCAAATACATATCTGGTTAGTTGTAGAGCACGATTGAGGCAAAAATCCTACCTTCCTCTCATTGTCCTGTCATTGTAGCTGCACTCTGACATGTCAGCCTTCAGGGTGTGGTTATAAAGGACTGCCCTCCAGTGTATCAAAGGAAACTTCTACATCCTTGCTCATTCCAGTTCTTGTATAAAAACTGACAGATATGTCAAAGGTGTGATGGGGTTGTGAATAAGTAATAGGCCTTGACAAGCTGGACCTTCTCATTCCATACAGCCTAAGGTGAGGCAGCAGTCTGAAGTAGGGGGGGGGGGGGCAATTAAAAACAACAACATAGCATTCTAGATGAATGACTTGTCCTATGCCCCACATTATTTGTCTAGGGTTCTTTTAGGACCACACAAAAAACCCAGAGCTATGCATATGTAGTCATCAAGTTTTGATTTCATCCCAAATGTTGATTTTATTTTATTTTTAAAGTTGAGTCTTTGTAATAGGTTGTAATAGGTTGTAGCAGTGCACATTTTATAATGTGGACTACATTTGTTTGAATGATCTCCAGCCATTTCACTCAGTGGCTTTGTTGCCACATGGATCTCAGAGGTAAAGAGGCAATTATTTGTCTGTTGAACCACTCTAATCCCGAGACATCTGTAGGTCAACTTCCAACCAAGGAGCCAGTTCAGATATCTTTGCTTACAAAACATACATACTGAAATCCCTTCTGAAAATTTTCCTGTTTGTGAAAGGCAAATCACTGGATAACAATGATATTTTTTAAATTAGAACTTAGAAAAAGAACACTTTTTAAAGATGTAACATTACCCTACAGTGTAGTATATGGGTTCTTTTTGTTCTGGACATAATATTCTTTTTCCCTTGTGTTTCAGAAATAATCTTTCTGAACAGCTACAACATACACAATGCAAAAACAAGAGACAATGAATTAAAAGTAGAAAATAATAAAAAGAAAGACAAGGGGGAAATCACTAATTTCATTATAGGCTGAGGTATTTGTTAAAGTATGTTGCACCATTGCCGAAAACATAATAGATTATCAGGTGAGCTACCTTTGGAATGCTAACTCATAAACTGAATTCTTTAATCAACATCTTTAACTTATTAATACCTCAGATAGGGAAATATATACTATATCAGGGGTTCTCAACCTTTTCAAGTCAGTGGCCAGGTCACACTCCTTCAAACAGTTGAGGGGGACAGACTGGTTGCCCCCCCCCCCCATTTATGGCTGCTGTAAATGAATCCATGGCTGTCATAAATGTGTTTGTGAAGGCCACAGACTCATTTATGGCTGTTGTAAAAGCGTTTATGATGGCTATAAATGAGTCTGTGGCCAATTCCGGTGGCAACGGCTGGAGTGAGGGTGGGGGCCAGATTATTTGGCACCACAGACCAGATCCAGCCTACAGGCCATAGGTTGAGAACCCCTGTATACTCTGTTTTTTCTTTACATTTTATAAAACTTTCAATCAAGAACCCCTGTACTATATCCTTGGAAACCCTCTTATTTCTAGTGAATATTCAGTTAAAGAAGCAGTAATAGTGAGGAGGCAGAAACTGCAGTTGGGTAACCACCTGTTTTTATGTCCTGCTGGGTAGTGTTAGCAGAGTAGAAGGTGGAGGGAAATTTGTTTTACTTTCCTTTTGACCTTCAAAAAAGCTGCCTCCTATTGCAAATAAATCCCCTGCTAGTTCCAGAGACATTTCATGTTTGCCTGAAAACAGTGCACATGCCAATTCAACACTTATTGCTCTTTCATCTGAGTATCAGAGGGGTCCTCTTTGTACAGTAAGATGTATTACTCTGCCTTCTTCACCATTTGATAAACCATTTCTGGGACTCTTTTTTTTCCAATCTGTAAAGAGAATTTTGGGATAGCTACCCCAAAGTGCAAAAGGAACTGTGGGGGCTTAGTTGATAAGACACTGGACTTGATGACTGGAAGGTTGGCAGGTCAGCAGTTCGAGACCTGAGTGCTGCACGATGGAGTGAGCTCCTCTCTCTCTGTCCCTGCTGTTGCCAACTTAGCAGTTCGAAAGCAAGAAATTGCAAGTAGATAAATAGGGACCATTTCGGTGGGAAGGTAAATGGAGTTCTGTCCATGGAAACGTCTGCAGACACAGAACAGCACAGGCTCTTTGGCTATAAACAGATATGAGCACTGAACTCTAGAGTCAGATATGACTGACTTTTGAGCAAGAGCAACCTTACATCCAAAGTACTGCCCTTACAGTGCTGCAATATAGTTCTGTCACAGAGTCCATATCTGAAACAGAAACATGCACATTCACGTCATTTAAAGTAATCAACCTTGTGGTTTAGCTTTGTCTTGAGAAGTCCTCAGTGTATACTCAGAAGAGAGATGTCTAAAACACCTTAAATTTACAAAGTCTGCAGGAAGTTAAAGTGTTACATAAGTAACATTCCTTATAAGGTAAGGTTTCCCTTGCTTGAAAGCCAGTCGTATCCGACTCTAGGGTTCAGTGCTCATCTCTGATTCAAAGCCAAAGAACCAGCGTGTTGGAGTATGGGGTGTGTGTGTGGGAATCTGATAGGGATGAACCATAAGCCAAGTTCATGAGACACACACCTGTTTGGCTTTGAGTTCCTCCCGAGAAATGTCCTGCATCCCTTTACTATGTTTCAATATTGCCCTGAAAGAATGTCAGTACGCATATAATCAAGGTCTATAGAGAGACTGATCACGCAGGTTTCACGAGGCAAGTATGCTCTCTTAGCTGCTCTAACCATTCAGGATGCTCATCACCCAACTGTAGCTTGCATGATTCTCACACGGTACCCTAATGTTAGAAACAATGTATGCCGAATGTAACCTACGGCTGAATACTCTCTATTGTTCACTATGCAATCCATTTTGCTCCCGTTCTACTGAATGCACTATTGTTCCTGTATTCTTATCTGCTGTTGAATTTTGGCAATAAAAGATACTGGTTGGGGTTGTTCGTGAGAGCTCTCGCCAAGCAGCCGGCTGGACCGTATCTCTGCTTGGGCATTTTCATGGTATCAGGATTTCCTCCTGCAACACCAGCGCTGTCTGCTGCTGCAGAGATTTCCATGATCATGTGGCAGGCATGACAAGACATCGGAGTGCACGGACCGCTGTTACCTTCCCACCGAAGCAGTCCCTATTTATCTACTTGCAATTTCTTGCTTTTGAACTGCTAGGTTGGCAGGAGCTGGGACAAAGACAGGAGCTCATTCCGTCCTGCAGTACTCGGGAATCGAACTGCTGACCTTCCGCCTCCCAGTCAGCGTCTTAGCCACTTGTGCCACTCCTTAGGAGAATCCCTTTTTTGCATATCAATTAAAGATTTCAATTGACAATGAATTCAATTAAATTCAATGAAGGAAATATTTATCACCAAATTAGGAATTTCCAGTTCCTCTCCCTCCTTCCCTTCCTCTTCCTCACTCTCTCTAATGCACAGGGAACTTGTATTCCCACTCACTTCTTGACTGTAAGTTTCACGTTTTAAGAGAATGCCAAGCATGCACACTTTGAACACTTTCATTTTGATACTGTCATCCTTGCCAAACCTTCGGAACATTTTTTGCCAGAGTGCTAAGGACAAAAACCCTGGCAACATCCATCAAGAAGGACTTTGCTTTCCCTACAGGGAGAAGGAAGCACCTAGTTGTTTTCTACTCATTAAAGTGCTTGAAAGCAAATCCGAAAACGGACCTCTATACCAGTCTCCCTTGCTTGAACACTGCAAAGACATACAAGGGAGAAGTGCTCAGAGGGTTTAATGTAGGTAAATAGATATATGATATGGGGGGAATCTGAGAAGACTTTGAGATTTGAGAATGGCAAAGATCTCCTATTACAATGCCCATGCCTCAGAATTTTTCCAGGCCATTCTGGAAGAGTACTGAGTAAATACATATGTCTAGTGGTTAAGACGCTGAACTTGATGAATGGAAGTTCCGGCAGGTCAGCAGTTCAAGACCCGAGAGCTGCATGATGGTGTGAGCCCCCGTCTCTGTCCCACCATTTCCCAGCCTAGTAGTTTGAAAGCAAGAAATTCCAAGTAGATAAATAGGTAACACTTCGGTGGGAAGGTAAACAGCGATGTGTGCTGGTTGTGCGTCATTGGTTATACTGCTAGGCATGCCTGCCACATGACCATGGAAACATCTGCCGATGCAGATAGTGCTGGCTCTTTGGCTATAAACAGAGTTGAGCACTGAACCCTAGAGTCGGATATGACTAGCTTTTGAGTATGGATAACCTTTACCTAAGAAGGGGATTTAACTCGTGTTGTCTAAATTTTAATAGTGCTTTTATTTGATTGACTTTTACAGTACAGTTAAATCAGGAGTTCTCGACCTTTTAAAGCCGGGGCCGGGTCACGTTCCCTCAGACAGCTTTGGGGGCAGGATGGCCATTTTGCTCTTCCTCCACCAGATGACACTTCCGGGTGTTGTGGAGGCAGTGGGGGCCACATGAAATTGTGCCGTGGGCCACATTCAGCCAATGGGCTACAGGCCAGAGTCACGGCAGTCAGTCTGGGATCAAGCAGGACAATCCCTGTGTTAAATCAACATTTTATTTTTACTCCTGATTCTTAGTACTGTTACCCACCTGGAGACATTTTTGTTTGGGTAGAAAAATTAGTGTGCCAAAATACATGTATACCTACCTATCAGTGGATGGTGGTGTGATTTTGTACTGTTGGCAAATCTGCTCTACAGAAAATTCTGTTGTAGAGGTGGGGGAGTAGAAAGAAGCATGATATACAGTGGTACCTTGGTTAATTTAATTAACGTGTTCTCCAGGACGTTTCTTACAGCGAAAATTATGTTAACTGAATTTCCCATAGGAATACATTGAATGCAGTTTCCCATAGGAATGCATTGAAAACCAATTAATCCGTTCCGGGGGAAAATCTGTATACCGAGCCACTATTTTCTATGGATTTCCTTTTGTTACATGATTTTTATGTTAACCGAGCCGTTTGTTAACCGAGGTTCCACTGTAGTTCAGTGGTTTAGGTATCTGGCAGCAGAGGCAGAGGTTTGGAGTTTGATTCCCCACTGTGTCTCTTTGAGAAAGGCTGGACTCCACGATCCACAAGGTCCCTTCCAGCTCTGCATTTCTAAAATGATGATTTTAAAAACTTGACCATGGAATTGCAATGTTCTTAATCCTGTGGTTTTTCCTAAGAGCTGTTCATAATTAATTATCATGTTGGGGATTTAGGCTGTGGAACTAAGTTGCAATGAAGCAGACTTTTTGAGTGGTAGGCCACCAATGCATCTTTCAGTTCAATTTCTGACCAGGCTAACAAACTGCCTTTTATGTTTCTTAAAGAGCTGCTTCAATGACTATTATATTGTCAAACAAAGCATGCCAGATGCAGGCATATGCGTGTTGAGGCAGCTAGTGACACATTCAGGGCTTTTGCTCTGGGCTATGCAGATGACATGGAGTGTTCACTTTTCTCCTAGACTGGAAGAAATGTCTCCTGTCATGATGTATAGCAGCCTTGCTGCTTCTGGGAATGAGGTTGACCGGCTGTAAGAATCACACAGAATTGCATCCTTTTGTATATAGCCAGAGGGGAGCGTTAATTGTTGCAAGGGGCTTACAGATGAGCAAGTGGGAAATAAATAAATGAGGAGTTAGGGGATGATTACAAGGGGATATTTGCAATATGAGAAAGAGCAACTTACTTAGTCATTACATTTGTAGCACATCTTACCTCAAGGTTTGAGTCTTCCTTTGAGGAAGAGATATTAAAAATGTCCTTTCAAAGTTGTCTTCAGGTTTCCAGTTCACAGAAATGTGCTATAATTTAATGGTTCATGAATGAATCCGTCAGAGAGAATGATGATGCAGGCACTTGTCCTCCTGCTTGGTTATCTGCGGGGACAAGTTGGTTCATTCCTTTTGTCAGCTTCCAGATGATGTAAGTGCCAGCGCAAACCAGGCTGATCCAGATTGTTCATATCCACAACTTTCTGTTCCCTATCAGGGATTTTGGTTTGTTTCCAGCACGTGTGCTTGCTAGGATCAAAACAAAAGCAGAGCTTGCTGCTTTCAATCTCCTGCTTTCAATTTCCCAATATTGTTAAGTGGCTTAAAAAGAGGATAGCTTAGCCACTTCACAATATTGAGAAATTAAAAACTTCTGCTAATCTGGGAAGGGGCAGAGGAATAAAGCAAAAGTTTTTTAAAGCCTATTAGGCCTATTAGGAAACTAAAAATAAAATAAAATAAAAATGAAACCTTTCTCCCAGAAGAAGGGGAGAAGAGGTGGCAAGGAAATGGATGGGTTTTTTTCTTCTTAAGGGTGATGTGCCAAACTTTGTTGCTTGAAGTACATATTCTATGTGGATGTGAAGATCACATCAAAGGGCAAATCAGGCCTCTACATGATCTTAAGTGATTCAGCCTGCTCCATTTGTGCTGTATAGCTAAGCCCAAACTTGCATACACTCCAAATAAAGAAAGGAATGTTTTAATTAGTAGCAAGCTATCATTGCTTGTAAAATTGTTCTTGTGGAGTGGAGCTGTACAACAGAACAGTGGCCAGTTATTTAAAATGTGGTTCTGGGATACAAATGAGATGCATTGTCAAAAAGACAAATCAAAGTTCAACTTTCATTAGCTAAAATGACTAAACTGAGTCTGTCATGCTTTTGACATGAAAAACAAGGAAAATAACTGGTTATTTTTGAAGGAGTAAATGGAATGACATAAATTGAAATGGTGAATTGCTGCTAGTATAAGAATTGCCACTTATACCCCTCATCATGTACCTAGTCACATGACTAGTATGCAACAAAATCTAAAGTTGCAACTATTAAACTGGTGCCTATTCACTGTGGTGATTTATGGTATTGAAGTCATGTAAAACCCAATACATTTGTTAAACAACCCTAGCAAGAGCGCTAACATGAGATGGACTGACTCAATGAAGAAACCAACATCCTTTAGTTTGCAAGTACTGAGCAGCATTAACAATTATAGAGCAGTTTGTAAAGCTGTCATAAACTCGGGTTTGCTATATGTCAGAATTCTAAATAAGTGTCTGAAAATGTCAGAAGAAGTGGGTATATCCGTGAAAGCTCACCCTGAACTAGAAAAGCCTTTAAATTGCTGGGACATTTTTTGTTTTTGTTTTTTGTCTTTTTATATTTGTCTGGGCATATACAATTCAGAAATGACTTCATAGGATGTCAGAGAGCAGAGGCATTGACTATTTTACTGCAAAATAATCTTAATGCATCGTAAGCTGCCTGTGTAAGAGTGAATAAGATAATGTTTCATATTGCATTTTGTATTGTATACCAAATGAATTATTTTGTGCAGAAAGAAATATTTAAAGTGAAGAAAGGATTTGATCATTTTGGTGGGAAAGACATCATACTGATTTGATTTAGGCAAGCAGCACAGCCTAGCCAAATGCAGCTCTGTTAGTCTGTAGTTGCAAAACACCCCCCCCCCCCAAAAAAAATGATGAGATAAAAGCAAAAGAGTCTTGTTGTACCTTTATGACAATTTTATTATGCTGTAAGCTTCCATGAGGGACTGCAGTGGCTCAAATGGTTAAGATGTGGAACTTGAAGACTGGAAGGTTGGAATTCGATACCCGAGCACTGCAGGACAGAATGAGCTCCCATCTTTGCCCCAGCTCCTGCCAACCTAACAGTTAGAAAGCAAGAAATTACAAGTAGATAAATAGGGACCACTTAAGTGGGAAGGAGCCATTCAACAATTATGTGATCCTTGAAGGGGAGGGGAGAGGGGGTCTGCCATCTGAATTACTGAAAATTACATGGGGGTGGGGGTTCAGGTCAAAGATTACATAATCCATTTGAAGCTGTTGTGGTTTCGAAACATGGCACTTTTTAGGTTTAAAAATGATCTCTGGGAATTTTGATCTGATTTGATATTCCTGAATTGCTTGTGCAGTCTATTTCTAACCGAGATAAATTTATAATCCTTGTAAAGAAGATAGTAGAAGAACACTATCGGAACTTACCCAACATACTCATTACTCCCTGCAAAAAAAAAAAAAAATCTCTTCGCAAAGGGTGTGATGCATCAAGAATCCTCACCGATACATTCTGCAATAGGCACCAATAATGAAAAGCTCTAAAAATTTGAGTTTTGATACAAAAGCTCTGGATTACGTAATTTTAAAGGGAGGGGTGTCCGAAGCGAAAATTACAGTCGGCTTACAGGGGAGGGTTAATTCCCCCCCCAATGGATCACATAATTGTTGAATGGCCTCGAAGGTAAACCGCATTCTGTGAACTCCACTGTCTAGGCATGTCTACCACATGTCCACGGAAATGTCTGCAAACACAGACAGTGCTGGCTCTTTGGCTATAAACAGAGATGAGCACTGAACCGTAGAGTCAGATATGACTGGCTTTTGAGCAAGGGTGACCTTTATCTTTACCTTTAAGTTTCCATGCCAATATATGAGGAGTTACCTAATTTGATGGGTCTTTCTGCACAAGCTTGGTGGTTGGGAATGGGGTATGATGCAAGAAACAACTGAAATGCAAAGAAAAAGTGGATGCACAGAACCTGAGTGTGGCTAGCAGTGGATATTATTTCAGACAATACAACAATTCTCTATAGCACCTGAATTTTCTGGCCTGAATTTCCTGCTATTGTTTCAGATGTGTAATATACATCTGTTTGTCCCATGCACTTGCATGCATCCATTTCCCAACCCAGCATATGAAAGCGGGGCCCCCCCACCCGGACTCAGACATCCGGGTGAGTTAGGGGGTGTGGCCACCCCCTCTATAAAAGGGGTGGCCACGAGGCAGCCGAGCTGCCATTTTAGATTCACAACGGAGAGGAGAAGTTTTCTCCGCCGCGTTCTCTTCGTAGCCCTTCGTACCCGGAGCGGTTCTGGCTTACCTCTTTGCTACTTCGGGCTCAGGAGCTGATCCCTGGATAGGGATCCTTTGGCAGATCTTCATTTTAGGGAGACATGGCTCCCAAGCAAAGGGCCCCGGCAATGAAGCTGCGGCCGAGAGGAAGGGCTTTTCCTGGCCCTTCATCAGATGGGGGGCAGCCTCTGGGTTGGGGGACCAGGGCTGCGCCCCCACGGCAGGGCAGCGACCGGACCTTGCCCACAGTTACCAGTGAGGCCGATCAGGCTACCACCTGGCAGCCGGGTGCCAGCTTTCTGGCCGGGCCGGCAGAGGCTGGCCCCTCGGGGGCTTCGGCCCTGAGCGCACCTTTGCAGGGCCCAGGACAAGGTGGCCCAGGGGGGCCTGGTGCGGGTTTCCGCCCCACAGCTCCTCCGGCCCCCCATGGGCCTGAGTTCTGGGCATGGCCCTATTCTGGCCCTGGATCCCCTTTTGGGTTGCCATTTCACCAACTGCCTAGTGGGCCGTCCAGCCCACCCGGCCCACCTTACACTGGGGGCTCGGAGGTGGTGGATGCTCTAATAGCACGTATAGCAGTGCTGGAAGCATCATTGGGCATTGCCCAGCCACCTTCCGAAGGGGGCGCAACTGCTTCTTCAACTGCGGCCCCTTCGTCGATCCCAGCCAACTTAGCGGCCGTGACCCTTCAGCGGGCGGCCAACAGGATCGAGCTGCTTGAGGCTATCTGGCCAGCTCCAGCTGGTGCCTCGCAGCTCCCCATACAACCTGATGTACAGGTTGGAAGCGGTCAGGTGTGGTCCCAGAGCTCGATGGCAGTCGCGAGCTCTGACGCCCACCGTGGGCCGGAACCCCCGGTGGGGGCGGCTCACGGGGGTGCAACTAGTGAGTATCAGGTTCAATTTAGTGCATCACCACCACTATCCACTTATACCGGGTGGGTTCAGTGGCCCTGGCCACGTCAAGTCAATGTGGGTGGGCAGCCGCTCCCACACTGCCCCATTAACCCCTGGTTGCCAAATGGTCCTTCGTTCAGGGCGGGGGTGTCCACCCCTGGGGCCGTGCCGAGCATCGCAGGGGCTGTTCAGGTCCCGCTGCGCATACCCTCTATGCAAAATGTGCCATCAATGGCTTTACCTACGGCTGGCTATTCCTTGCCCCTGGGTGATCATTTGTCACAGGTCACGAGGGATAAGATTTGGTGAGGGGAGTATGTGGATATCTTCTCCCTATTGAACCGTGATCCCACTAAAGAGGAGAGGGAGGGACAGGATGACAGAGACAAAGAGCTGCCCCGTAGTCGTAAGCCACCACGCACCTGGGGCAACTGGTTACCGGCATACCTCATATATATGGCGGTATACCTCAGGGCCTGGCCTGATCTGGCCATTCCGATGGTCCAATACCTTGACAATATTTACAGGGCGATGGTTGATTTCCCTGGCCCATCGTGGTTGGCTTACGATGAGGAATTTAGAATGAGGTTGGCCCTACACCCTGAGATGAGGTGGGATGAGCCCTGCCAGCAATTGTGGCTCTTGTACATGACTCCCACGCGTCCGGCGCCTGGTGATAGGTACCATTGTGGCCATTCTGTGCAGCGGGCTGCTCCAGCACAGGCTCCCCGCCAACCGGCGGGGCAGGGGGCTCCAGCCCGCCTGCTGTGTTGGAGCTTCTCAGCTAACAGCGTGTGTAATAAGCGCCAGTGTTGTTTCTGACATGAGTGTTCCTCTTGCGCTGGCCTCCGCGTGCCCGCGGGCTGGTGGGTCACGGGGCAGAGGTAGGGGTGGACAGGGGGCGGTCAGGGCTCCATCTGAAGGAGCTAGCCATGCGAAAGGCCCCCTCCCCAATTAATGTATACATGCTGGAGCGATGGCTCTCAGCTTATCCAAGGAGGGAGGATGCGAGGTACCTGTTGGAGGGTTTCCAGTGGGGGCTTTCGTATTCCATTCAGGGGTGTTCGGGGACCCCAAGATGCTCCTAATTTAATTTCCTTGAAAGGTAATGAGGATGTTGCTGCACTGAACATAGCTAAAGAAGTGGAGGCTATGAGGGTGGCGGGCCCCTTCTTGGAACCACCTTTCCCTAACTTGAAGGTCTCCCCTCTGGGGTTAGTACCGAAGAGGACACCAGGTGAATTTCGTTTAATCCACCATCTATCTTACCCTGCGGGTTCTTCGGTCAATGACGCGATTCCTGATGACCTTTGTTCAGTCAGGTACACGTCGTTTGGCCAGGCCCTACGGATGGTACGCTCATGTGGTCCCAGTGCCCTCCTGGCAAAGTGTGACATTAAATCGGCATTCCGATTACTGCCAGTGCACCCAGAGGACTTTGAGCTATTGGGTTTTAGGTTCCAAGGGAAGTTTTATGTAGATAAGGCCATGCCTTTTGGCTGCTCTATTTCATGTTCGGCATTCGAATGCTTTAGCACTTTCCTTCAGTGGGCCTTTGTTCGCAGGTCAGGGTCCCGGTCTGTGGCCCATTACCTCGATGACTTTTTGTTCGGGGGTGAACGGGGCTCGGACACGTGCACGCGTCTCCTCACTACATTTCAGACGCTAATGCGGGAACTGGGTGTCCCCTTAGCGCCTGAAAAGACCGAAGGCCCAGCTACTAAGCTCACATTTCTAGGCATTGAAATTGACACGGTCGCACAGGCATCCAGGTTACCCATGGATAAGGTGACTCAGATCTCCGCGGCGATTTTGGCATTGATTGCCAAACGTAAAGTGTCCCTTTGTGAGCTGCAGGTACTTCATGGCCACCTTAACTTTGCCTGCAGGGTGGTGACGCCCGGCAGAGCATTTGCCTGGCGCCTGTGTGACACCATGGCTGGCCTGTTAAAGCGCCACCACAGGGTCTGACTGACCAGGGGCATACGGGTGGACCTTTCGGTTTGGTTCACATTCCTACAGGATTTTAAGGGGGTCTCTTTCTAGAGATCAGACCTTATGGTCTGCCCTAGATTTCAAGTACAGTCAGATGCCTCCGACTCCCTGGGTTATGGGATTTATTTTGAGGGGAGGTGGGCTTATGGCCGATGGCCTCATGCATGGCTTGGCACAGATTGCCTCCGCGATCTTACCTTCCTTGAGTTCCTTCCCATTCTGGGAGCATTGATGCTATGGGGTGACGAGTGGGCCAACTCAGTGGTCCATTTTTGGTGTGACAATGTGGCAGTGGTGCACATTGTCAACGCCCAGACGTCCAAATCCCCTAGGGTCATGGCATTGGTTCGTCAATTCGTGTTAAGAAGCCTACGCCTAAATGTGCTGTTTAGGGCCAGACATGTTCCAGGTATTAATAATGATATTGCTGATGCTTTATCTTGCCTGCAGATTCCCCGGTTCCGTGCCCTGGCTCTGGAAGCAAAGGAATTCCCCTCGCCACTCCCGGCCGAGATTTGGACGTTTGGCGAGGAGAGGTGAACCGGGCGATCGGCATGTCTTTGGCACCACGCACGCGTAAGGCATATCAACATGCTTTCATACAGTTTAGGACCTTTTGTGTGCAACTGCGGTTGCCTCAAGTGTGGCCCATACCAGTGGATCAGGTTTTACAATACATGGTTTATCTTCACAGTCAGGGTCTGGCTCCTCGTACTATAGCATCCAGGCTTTCGGCACTGGCATTTATGGCCAAAGTGAGGGGCTTCGCTGACTGCGTGAATGACTTTCGCATATGTCATGTTTTGGAGGGGTGGACACGGGAACGTGGCCGCCGCCCTGACACTCGTCACCCGATTTCACCAGAAGTCCTGACCCACCTTGCACGAGGCTGGCATAACTTGTGTTATGATAGGTATGAGGTGGCTCTTTTTCACACAGCTACCACGGTGGCCTTCTTCGGAGCGCTCCGCATCAGTGAGTTGGTACCACTGTCTAAGGCGGATGCGACTCATAGGGCACTGGAACTCGACGATGTCTATGTTACTAATTAGTGGGCTCAGTTGAGGATACGGTCCTCAAAGGTTGATCAGCACGGCGTAGGCAGTGGAGTTAGACTGCTACGATGTTCCATCATGTAGGTTGGTGCCCTACATGAGTTTTTGGCAGTGCGTGGTGCGCACCCTGGCCCATTTTTCTGCCACCAGGATGGGTCTCCCCTGACTAAATTCCAATTTTGGAAGGTGACCGGTATGGCACTAACCAGTGTTGGCCTCCCCGGGGCTCGTTATGGCACCCATTCATTTAGGATAGGCGCTGCATCAACTGCGGCTGCATTTGGGCACTCTGAGGCTGATATACGCCGGATGGGAAGATGGGGATCCATGCGTTTTGTATTGTATGTACGCCCCCTTCATGTCTGAGTACCAGTCAAGTCGTTCTTCTCTTTTCTTCTTTTACAGACCCTGTGTGTCCCCGCACACCGGTGGCAGTATGGCTGGTGGGCCACAGTTACATGCACTGGGCAGCGCAGTATGCTGCGGCGACAGAGTGGGGACCCCAGCTCAGGCTACGTGCAACCGCACGTATGCGTTGGTACGGTAAGCGCGGAATGAGATGGCAGGAACTGTTGCCATTCCTGTTTTCCATCAGGGATGCTGCACCACCTGATGTCCTTATACTGCACCTCGGTGGCAATGACCTTGCCCAGGTCACTGGCCTTTCCTTAAAATTCACGATCTGCAGTGACCTAGACTATTTGCATTATGTGTGGCCATCCACGGGGCTGCTATGGTCGGACATCGTGCCGCGACATAATTACTGGGTAGGTATTGACCTCCGTGCCCTTGACTGCGCTTGTCGCTCGGTGAACAGGGCTGTTGCCCGGTTCTTGGCAGACAAGGGCTTGGGGATGGCCATCCGGCACCCCAGGATAGGTTTGCAAGATTACTATCTCTATGCAGGGGATGGGGTCCACCTGTCGGCCAGAGGTATGAACCTCTTTCTGGAAGATTTGCAAGCAGGCCTGGTGACCGAGCTGACGGTCTGGGGGTGGGGGTGGTGAGTCATCATGGATGCCTCCCCGTGTGGTGGGTAGCACTGGTAAGGTAAAGATTTATGACCCATAGGTATCCGGCAGGTTCGCAGTTGACTGGCCAACACTTAGGCCAGTCAACACTACAGGGGTAATAGCTTTGGCCGGTCAAGGACGAACCAGGCAAGGGGTGATGGCAGGAGCTTAACAGCCTGCATCACCTTGATATTTAATGGATACACGTCATAGGGTGGGGTCAGTAGATAGTTTATTGACTCCGGTCAACAATTTGTTTGTGTCAACAAACAAATTGATACAAATAGTTACATGTAGCCAATTGCCATTGGCATTTTGGGAGGAACCTTACCAGTGTTACTTCGGCCTGCTTGCCTTAAAGAATTACAATTGGATGATTACATCAATTGAAAGTTATAATTCGGACTAGGGCGTTATTCAATAAAAGTGGCCCGATGCCTTTATCCATATACCGGTGTCTGCAATGCCATTGATTCAACCATCTAGACTGTTTCTCTTACTTTTTAGACAATTCCGTTCTTTGTATCTCCTTCTTTCCCTTGATCCTCTGCCAGTTTGTTCAGCATATGACAGGAGCAGAACCTGCTTGATCGGTTGTTCTTTTCCCCAGCCACAATATCATCAGAGGCCTTGATTTGTGAGTATGAGGGAACAAAGACTGTGTTTTGCTTGGGTCACTGGTAATTAAGGGATGTCAATGATCAAGAAACCTGTGTGGGAGAGAGGAGAAATCAGTTCAAGCCAAACTGAAGCATTTAAGGTGTTTTAGCGATGAATCCCTTTTAGACCTCTCTCTGCTTATAAATATTAATTTAAAGACTACCAACAAGGACAGTAAACGGATTTAGGCATAAAACTTCCTGTCAGGGTTGATTTATGCTCAATAAAAGGAGAGCTGGATAGAGAAAGCCTGCTTCGCTAACTTTATGATAGACAGTGAAATAGTGCCATCAACATTTTTTTTAAAAAAAGATTTTACTGTGTAGGTTTCTGTACAGGGGGGCTCCATTCTTAATCAGCTTTGGGCAGCTACTGATGTTTTCTTATTTACCATGTTGTTTTCTTTTATAAGGACATGTGATACAATAAGCTAAAAGGTTTTCCACAATGTAAAATATGTCAGCGAGTTCTTCTCTTTTTGTGTGCCATTGTTACCACAGACACTAAAGGAAATGCTGCTATTCTATTTTCTTTCTAGCAACCTGATATTGAAATGAGAGGTTGAATATGTAGATGCTGCATCTCTCATCATTCCTAGCAGTATAACCAATGACACACAACCAGCACTTTGTTAATTAGCTTCAAACAGTTGTTGACATCTTCCATGTATTCATTACACACAGGGAAAAAAAAATCACATTTGGATTCTATCTTAAGTCTACCAGTTGTCCACGGTACTGAAATTATTTTAAAATTTTGCATCTGATTTTTATTGCCAAGCAGCTTTTTGCTAAATTAGGGTATGTCTTGACAGCCCCACTTCCAGAGGGCTTGAGGGCTAGTGAGTCCTCCAGATAATAATTCTATGGGCTCCATCTTGGATTTTGCATTTCTTCTTCAGGTGCCATATCCATTCCAAATATTGGCTATCATCATGGTGATAGTCTTCCTATTCTTAACTGACCAGTATCACTCCTTTGGAACAGTTCTTCAAAAGACATTTCACACCAGTCTCTCAAGGTTCCTCTGCTACAAAGTCCAACTATGTCCAGGATCATCTCTTGCATAATGAGTTGAAGTATTCTCTTCTTTTTGTCATTCCACATGATATGCCCAAGTTATTGGAACTTTAATTGTTTAATGGTCTTAAACAGTTCTTGTTCTTTATCCATCTGGCATAACACTTCCTCATTAGTCACACTGTCAACCCACGATATCCTTAGCAGCTGTATGTAGATCGATATTTCAAAAGCTTTGATTTTCTTTTTTCTTCAATTTTTGCATTTATGCAACTTTTATTAAAGGAATAGAGTTAGCCCTAACTGCCCCTTCCTCCATGTTCATAGTGAGGTGAGTTTCTGGTACTAATCCCTTGGCCATACCTATCCTGACTGGCCCCCCTGAAAGTCCAGTATGAGTCCCAGGATACAATCCTTTTAAGGAATCAGGCTAGGAGGGAGGAGGTGGCTTCTTTATTCTCAAGTTGCATTTCAATGGAGGTGCAGAAGATAGGAGCACACTCCTCAACTACCTCTGTAGCTCTGTTGTGTTCTAATAGGGTAACCATCTTCATGTGATAACAATGTATCATCTCCTACCAGTAACAATATAGCCTTCAGCTGTATCACTATAAACCCTGTATGAGGACGCGAGCTAATGACCACCAGTGGGCAGCGGCGAGCGTCCAAGCTCTCTCGGTCCATACTCATCAAAGGTTACAGCGCGGAGTTTCCCGCCACTACCTACACCTGGACAAGAAGGGCGTGACTAACAATGACGTCACGCAGACAATAGCCAATAGGCTATCGTGGAGCCACATTCGAATGCTTTACTACTGTATATATTGAGCTATGCATCCGCCATTACCTCATGTTCCCTCTGACCACCATGCAATAAACCTGAGTTAAACCAGCCCGTGGCTGTTTCCTGTGTCTTGGTTCTCATACACTAAAAGCTCCCTACTGTAATGGGTACATCCATGCTGGCTAGGAGCCTGGGAGACGCCATTTCTCTCAAGCTCCCCTGGGCCTATGGAGTGAGAACAGGCAGCCCACTGGGGGCTCTCAAGACAACCCCCTCACAAAGAGTTGGATCCAGATTTAGATGTGTGTGACTAGCCAGGCTGAGGTCAAATTTACCCAGCAAGGCCAGATGCCATTTGGGGTGAGTGGGTCAGAAAGCATTGTAACTAAGAGTTAAGGTGACAGCCAAGGCCAGTGGCAAAAGTAGAATTTATCTTCCCATAGTAAAGCAAGGAAGCATTAACATGCACACCCAAACAGATACAGACTGGCAGACATTCAACTCAGAATTTGCATCTCACCTCCCCCTCCCCCCTATTGTTGCTTTATTGAAACCTGGCTAAGACCCATATGACCAGAAAACTACTGAGTGTCACTCCTTTGCCACCTTCGTAAGGCACTGGAATAGATGATTCACAATTGTATTTCCAAATTTATTGATGGAAAGATAATGAAGGAGCAAGCAGGCTTTAGGCCAGGAATATCATGTTGTGGTCAAATTCTCAAACTTACGCAGCAACATTGAGGATGGCTTCAAAAGAAAGCTAATTACAGGAGTGGCTTTCATTGACCTAACTGCAGCGTACGATACTGTCAATCATAGGAGTCTGCTCCATAAAATAAATAATGTTATGAGAGATAATAAGCTTATTAGGGTCATTAGCAGCTTCCTTCAGAACTGGAGCTTCTATGAATGGAAAGAAAAACAGATGGAGGTTGCAGAAGAATGGACTGCCCAAGAAAGTGTATACCCGTAGTCTCTGATACTGTATAATATATAGACAAATGATCAAGGAGTTCCTGAAAATACAAAATTGTTTATCTATCTGGATGACACAGCAATGGTCATTCAAGGATCAAGCTTTGGTGAGGTAGCTGGAAAACTTACTGGAGCACTTGAAGAATTAGGACAATATTACAACTCAACCATTTGAAGCCTAATCCAAGGAAAACTCAAGTGTGTGCTTTCCACCTTCAAAATCAAGAGGTGAGGGTTGAGTTGGATGTTACCTGGTAAGGGAACCGATGACAGCATTGTTCGCCATCAAAATACCTCAGTGTGATGCTTGACAGGACACCCTCTTTTAAGCAGCACTGCCTGAATACCAAAGCAAAGTTAGCATGAGGAACAACATCATCAGGAAACTCACAAACTATGCATGGGGAACTCAAAAATCCACGCTGCTTACATCAGCTTTAGCCCTGAGTGTCTCCACTGCAGAATATACTGGTCCAAAGGATGCTGGCACATCCATACATGAAAAAACAAGTTGACATTGGTGCCAATGAAGCCATGTGTATAGTGTATAGTGACAGGATGCCTCAAACCTACAGTGATTGAGAAAATACATCCTCTTGTTGGTATCATTCCACCTAAGATAAGAAGAGAAGTAGCAGCAGATGCCAAGAGAACTAAGCAAGAGAATGACCCTTGGCATCCTCTAAATCAGGGGTGGCCAAACTATGGCCCACGGGCCCAATTAGGCCCCTGCATATCATTAATGTAGCCCACAGTGCTCACTGTGAACTGCCCCTCCACCTGCCCCCACTGCCTGATGTCAGCAGCAGTGGTGGTGATCGCGCTTTGTCCTGGCTGCTCCAAGCAGCCTCTTGCTCGGTTCCATCCCCTCTGAAGCCTTTGCCAAAGCCGATTCCCATATTAGGAGAATCTTCGGAGCCTCCTCTGTTTCAAAATCTGTGGCGCTAGCAGAGTCTTCTGGTGCACCCGGGGTGATGTCACTGCAGCGCACCAGGTTTACCCTTCCAGCGCCATGGATTTTGTAAAAGAGGAGGCTCCGAAGATTTTCCTAACATGGCGATTGGCTTTGGCAAAGGCTGCAGAGGGGATGTGGCCAGGCAAGAGGCTGCTCGGAGCAGCCAGAACAAAGCGCGATTGCCGCTGCTGCTGCCACCACCACCGGTGCTGTAATAGAGAAGCAGCCTTGAGACTACGTCTTTGGTAAGGAGACAGGCAGCAATGGACAGGATGAGACATAATAAGCTGGGGAAATGCCAAGTTTGGCCTAATGGGCCAGTCTGTACACCTCCCCTCTTTGCTTATGACATCCTCTTCCCTCTTCCGTGCTGTACACAGACTTGAGGGGTGCAGTTGAATAGAAAAATAGCAGTGAGGTACAAGATCCCAGAAAATCAGGTTGAAATTTAAGCTTAATATGGAAGGGAAATCCCACTAGAATCCATCTTGAAGGAGGGCAGAAGCTTCATCAATACTGGCCTGGGACTGAGGAGGACTTTGCGTGCTGAAAGGGATCAGGACCAGAAAGTGACTCGTGGAACTGGATCAGTGGTACGAGTGTCACGCTGTGATGTGGATGGCAGATGAAAGGCCACAGCATTATATTTGGAGGACAGTCTTCATGGCTGATCACCATGATGCTCACCAATATTTGGAATCAGATATGGCACAAGAAGAAGAGAAATATGAACTCCAAAAAATTAATAGTAGATGCAGTTTTATCATGAAGCTGTAAAATGTCTATATGGCAAGGGTGGCCTACTTGGGACTCTCCAGATGCTGCATGACTGCAACACATGCTATCTTTAGGGGAAGTAAAGGGAAAGGTTTCCCTTGCTCGAAAGCCAGTCATATCCGACTCTAGGGTTCAGTGCTCATCTCTGTTTCAAAGCTGAAGAGCCAGCGCTGTCTGCTTCTGCATTTTGCTCCCTTTCTACTGAATGCACTATTGTTCCTGTATTCTTATCTGCTGTTGAATTTTGGCAATAAAATATACTGGTTGGGGTTGTTCGTGAGAGCTCTCCCCAAGCAGCCGGCTGGACCGTATCTCTGCTTGGGCATTTTCATGGTATCAGGATTTCCTCCCGCAACACCAGCGCTGTCTGCTGCTGCAGAGATTTCCATGGTCATGTGGCAGGCATGACAAGAAATCGGAGTTCACAGAACGCTGTTACCTTCCCACTGAAGCAGTCCCTATTTATCTACTTGCAATTTCTTGCTTTCAAACTGCTAGGTTGGCAGGAGCTGGGACAAAGACGGGAGCTCATTCCGTTGTGCAATACTCAGGAATCAAACTGCTGACCTTTCGCCTCCCTGTCAGTGTTTTAGCCACTTGAGCTACTACTCAGGGGAAAGGAGTCCAATAATGGCCCATCAATCCTACAGGATATATACATTCCAAAACAGAGAATGTTAATATAGATACAGTAAATAAGGAGTGTAGCTTCTGAGATGCAACCTTGACCCTTGTTTTTTATTTAGGAGTCAGTCCCTTGATTCTGCAAGAATTTTTTACCAAGATATATTCTGTTTCTGGTCATACCTGTCAACCCACGGCTCCGGAAAAATGGGACCTGCGCACATCGCTTGTGCGCAGGTCGTGTTCCACGCATGCGTGGAAAGGTTTTACCCCTTCCACGCATGCACGGAAGCGCTACGCTGCTTGTACAGCCCTTACGCAAGCAACGTAGTGCTTCCGCGCATGCGTGGAAAAGGTAAAACCCTTCTGCGCATGCACGGAAAGCGTTTCCCCCGCTGCCAAATTACAGGGTTTTGGCAGCGGGGGCCAGGTTATGACGTCAATCGATGTCAATTTACGGGGTAATCCCGGCCAAATCGGGAAGGTTGACAGGTATGTTTCTGGTAGCTGTAACATGGAAAGTAACTTTCCCAAGATCTGACCCAATCCCACTGAGTGCTTGGACAGCTGGTTTTTTTTATAAAGTAAAGTATTCTATTTGCTCTTCTTAAAGTTTTGCTATAATAGATGGGAATCAGAGTTGCAAAACAACAACAACAACAACCTTGAAAAGGGGGTTACAAAAGGCCTCTTAAAATGATGTAAAATGCTCTTTAGAAAACACTTTTTGAAGTAGAAATGATTGCTTGCTACATAAATAATCCCATTCCCATCTTTGTGATCAAAAAAAGTAACTCGTTGCAGTTGTTATGCTGCTTTTTGACTATCTGCCTCACCTCACTGCCAGTTTATAAATTCCAAGGTGCTGTGCAACTTTTCTATTCTTTTCTTCAATATGACTTTTTGAGTCTCTCACAAATGAACTTACACCAAAATGAATGGGAAAGATAGAGCAGGGTTTGCATCCTAAATCAGAGTTGCAGTGTTAGTCTCTGGATTTAGAGCCAGAGTGATTTTCTGAGCTGATTGTATTAGTTTGTACTATGAACCTTAATAATCAAATTCAATCTCCTGGAGTGTTGCCCTGTTGAATGAAGTCACTTCCTCTCACTTTATGGGAACACCAGTGAAGTCAATGAAATCTGACCACAAAACCAACTTATGAAATTTCCTGGCACCTGATTTAATGGTCTAGCTAACAGGCGAAACTGTATGGAACTAATGCCCTTCACAGATTAATTTTGTTTACAGCAGATTGACTGGGATTCCTAATTTATAGAAGATGCAATGCTGCAATATATTCTGATATCTTAAAAACAGGGCCCCTATCCACGGTTCTAGTTTGCTGGCTCGCTGCCCTTGCACTTCTTAAGGATATGCCATATTGTTCTTCCTGATTATTTCTTTTTGAAATGAAGCTCATCTTTCTGTAGCTCCTCAGCATGATCAGCCTTTGTTTCTCTGAATTTGTTCCTCCGACCTGCAGCCAATGGTGGGATTCAGCAGGTTCGTCCCAGTTTACCAGAACCAATAGCAGAAATTCTGGCTCCAAGTTTTGAAATAAAGTACCTGTACAGTAAAACCTTGCATAAAGAGCACCTCACTTGGAGACTGACTCACTTAAAGAGCAGAATTTTCTCTGAATGGTCACCTTACTTAACAACTAAAACCAACCAAAAACTCACTTAACAACTAAATCAGAGTTTGCAATCCCTCCTCCACCACCAGAAGTCACAATTGGTCACTTACAATGGTGTTTCATTTAAAGAGCAAACTCGCTTAAAGAGCAATCCCGTGGAATGCATTATGCTCTTTAAGTGAGGTACCACTGTAGTCCTAATTCGGGTGCAATGCAGAGCTTTCCCCCTGGCCACACACACAGAGTAGGTAGTAATTTTTTAAAATCCCACCGCTGCTTGCAGGTTTTCAAATATGGTAGGTGGTTTAGTTAGTCTTTTTTAGTCTGCAAAATAACAATGAAAAGAAAGCTTGTGGCACATTTGAAACTAACAGATTTTTGTCAATCTAGGCTTTGTGGATTTATTGTCCACTTCTTCAGAACAAAGGTGTGAGCCAGGGTTGAGGCTTGGGGAGTGAAGAAAGGCAAGAGGAAGCCAGGAAAGGCTGGTGAAGGTACTGCTGTTTCACCATAGCCAGAATGTAGTTG
This sequence comes from Bradypodion ventrale, assembly GCA_035047345.1. Lineage (NCBI taxonomy): Eukaryota > Metazoa > Chordata > Lepidosauria > Squamata > Chamaeleonidae > Bradypodion > Bradypodion ventrale. The sequence continues at coordinate 43,500,155 of JAWDJE010000001.1, forward strand.
GGAAGCAACATGCAGAAATGGCAAGACCATACCTGTCAAGTTTTGGATTTGAAAATAAGGAATATTTTGGTCACACCCCTCTGTGGGTGTGGCCAAATCTGTGGGTGTGGCCAAATATACCCATGTGACTTGCTGAGCTCTAGTCATGCCTGCCACATGGCCTTTAAAATGTTTGCAAACACAGACAGCACTGGTTCTTTGGCTGTAAATGGAGATGAGCACTGCACCCTAGAGTTGGATATGACTGGCAGATTTTGCTTTCTTAGGATCAAAGATCGCTGCAGATGGTGACTGCAGCCATGAAATAAAAAGGCGACTGTTGCTTGGGAAACAAGCTATGAGAAACCGGGGGAACATAGTTAAAAGTAGAGGCATCACCTTGCAAACAAAATAATTGCATAGTCAAAGCAATAGTATTCCCGGTGGTATTGTATGGGTGTGAGAGCTGGACCATTAGGAAAGCTGAGCACAAAAAAATAGATGCCTTTGAAATGTGGTATTAGAAATAGGCCGATGCTAGAAGAAATCAACCATGACTGCTCATTAAAGGTCAAGTAGTAAAGATGATGCTAAAGTACTTTGGACATCAAATGAGAAGAGAGGATACACTTGAGAAGGCCTTGATGCTGGGAAAGGTGGAAGACAAAAGAAGGGGGTGGCCCAAAATAAGATGGCTAGATGGTATTGTAGATGCAATGGGCACAAAGCTGTGAGGGCCTTCTACAAGCGAAAAGCCTGCCACACAGTGACCTCTGGTGGCTGGGAAAAAATACTGCACCTTCACCTGTGAGGGCTCCGGTCAGGATATTTTTTTTAAAAAATAAGGGAAAATATGGGGAAATTAATAAAATGGGAGGGGCGGGAAGAGGGGTAAAATAAGGGGTTTTCCTGGGAAAAACGGGATAGTTGACAGGTATGCAACATAATGCCAACATTTCTTTATTTTCTTTGCCCTTGCTGCTCAAAAAAGCTTTCTTCCTTTCCATTTAAAGTGTGCCATACTGAACATGTTGCTGAAATGTTTGAGACAAACAAGCAGGTTAGGGGGAAAAATCCTGGTAGGAGTAGAAGTATGCAGTGGCGAGGGATGGAAGGTGATGACTCACAGCCTAAAAGTTGATCCTTGTGGGGAAGGAAAGAATTGGAAGGCAAGGTTACCTAAGAGACCGCATCGCCCTGAGGACGTCTGTCCGTCCAACCAGAGCGGACCGGAGGGGCTCTCTAATTGTTCCATCAGCCAGAGGGGCTCGCCTCTCTGGCACAAGGAGGGGAGCCTTCTCCGTGTCTGCACCGGCCCTCTGGAACCTCCTGCCAACAGAATTACGTCTTCGGACGGAGTTGCTGCCTTTCAGAAGGGATCTTAAAACCTGGCTGGCAGGTCAAGTGTGGGGTGCGGGTGGAAGGGTAACCACCATGGGGTGGTTGGTGTAGAGGAACTCTTCCCCATGGTGCCTTTTCGATCCTGCAGCCCTTGCTTTTTAGGGGGTGGGTAGTCTTAACTTTTTTTTACTGTTTTAACTGTTTTTAGGATTATTATTGTATTTGTGAATAGTGTCTGTAAACTCCTTGGGTTGCCCTGGGGTTACTTTTTATGTTGTTAGCCGCCCAGAGTCGGCCTTGTGTTGAGTGGGCGGGATATAAATTGAATAAATAAATAAATAAATAAATAAACTCCTTCCCCTGTTTCCCACCCTCATTTTTTTCTCTTTTTCCTTCTTTTTGAATTGCACCAAAGGCAAAGGAAGACCTGAGAAAGAAGCAGGAGGGGCAAATTAATGAGAGTTTTATTTGTGATGTATTTGATCATGTAAGCATGTGAGGGGGTTGGGGGATGGGAGTGAAAGCAGCCACTCTCTGTTGGAGTTAAAATGGGATCACAAGTTGTGAAAGAACATTCTCTGCTAGCATATCAATAGGTTCCTATTGGATGGGAAGTGGAAGGGAAAGTATGATAGTGTGTGTGTGTGTGTGTGTGTGTGTGTGTGTGTGTGTGTGTGTGTGTGTGTGTGTGTTTGTGTGTGTGTGTGTGTGTGTGTTTATGTGAGCTACAATGGCTCAGGTTTGAAGAATACAAATGCCATGCCAGAATCTATTTGCAACTTTTTGCCCATGTGCTTTGCAGCGTGTACTATGGGTGCACAAATTTTGTTCTCGCACATCTTGTGTTGACCTACTTGGATCCTTGGCTGTGCCTCTGTTGTTATTAGTTGTACTGTTGTCTGTTTTAGCAGAAGATTGACTCTCTGTCACCTTGCCTCTGCTTTTTTTCTTCTACATGTTCTTAGGGCTTTTTTGGACTATTGGTGCTAGGAAAATGAATGGGGAAAAGAAACAAAATGACCTGAAAGAGTCATGGTAAAAAAAAGGACTGACGCAGGAAAAAAATGAAAATGAAAGAGGATCTCCATGTTAAGTATTTTAGACACAGCAGTAAAACAGGGCAGTTTTACAATTAGATTTATTTTTGCAAATTAGATTTAGTTTTGCAAATTTTGCAAATTTCCCAAGCCTTATACAGGTACTCCCTGTTGTAGTCCAGCAATTAAACTATCCACACAAAATATAGCAAAATAGTTCCTTTACTTACAGTTCTTTCAAAGATATAAACAGATGCTTTTCTTTGTGAACATTTCTATACAATAAGTTTCATGTGGTAAACAAAAGGGTTTTCTTAACTAAATGTGCTTTGGTTATAAGGCAAATAGCAACAATGATAGAGTGGGGAGAGAGAGAGAGCAGAACTGAGGAAAATAAGAGACCCGAAAACAAGCAGCTTAACACCATGTCAGGTGACCCTAGAGGTGGGAAAATAGAAGCCTTTTCATATTGGCTAGTTAGAGGTACAATTTACATTAACAACCCATTGCATTAGTGTCTTTGAATATGAATACCAAATAATCCTATTAAAATTGTTTTAATGTCACTTGAGGATATGCCCTATAAAACTGCAGAATCTCTTTGCATGTTTATTTAACCACATTTCAGATTCCGTTTAAAAAAGGGGGTGATGAAAATTAAACTATTACTCTATATATTATAGGATCTTTATGACTTTATTCTCTGTCAGAGATCACTTCTATAAAAAAGTGGCTAATTGGTGCCCACAAATAGAGAAAGAGAAGACTATGAAGAGAAAGTAGAGTAGAATAATGTATTTCGGGAAAATACCTTTTGAAAAGCCAAAAGAGATGGCGGAGCACACACTGTATTAGATAGAACTATGCTTTGCAGCTGGAATAAATGTGAAACCAAGGTCCTCAGAGAGGATCACTTTGAAAAGAAATGAAAAATGCATAAAACTTTGTTTAATTTATGGAATTTATACGCTGCTGACCAGTAAGTATAAAGTTCTGTTCCCTTGGCCCTCACTATCATTCATGTATTACTTGTCAGTGAATGTGGTGCACTCAGAACATAACAGCTACGGTAATATTTCTGTTCCCACTGCAGCTTTACTACACCCATGAAACCCTGTAATCTTTAAACTCCCTCACTGTTAACATCTGCTGAAACATTATTGGTCCCAGCATAGCCAAGCTGCTCTGAAATTACATTTAGCAAAGTAGTTAATGCTAACAGTGTAATTTTAGAAGCAACCACATTTTAAAAAGGCTTTATAACTGGCATGTCAACCATGCTTCCCTTTTGGATTGTGTTGCTTTCCTCATTTCTGGCTTATGCCGTTATCTCATTTGTATGCCACTAAACATGCTTATAGAAAATTTAGAAAATATTTTTAAAGTCAATACAATCTCATTCTTTTCCTTTTCTTTGCACATATGTCCATCTCTGCTCTAAATCCCCTGGAATAACTTTTAGAAATATCTCCCCCCTTTTTCCCCAAGTGTACTTAAAAGATTCCACCTCAGGATTGGATTATGTAAGTGTTTAGAGGGTTGAAGCTGGAAACTAATCAGGTCTTAATAAGATGAATATATTTTGTCATCGGGCCAGGGTGCCTCATATGTTTGAAATTCAGATGTCTATGCATAGGAGCAAAACAAGCAGGTTACCACAGAGTCTCTCTTAACAAGGATGCATTTGTGTGCTTTTGTAAGGAAATGACTGTACAGACGGCACTCAGCTTAAATGATCCAACTGCTCAATGTTATAACACAGAGGAAAGAAAGTCTTTTATAGGTTCTTCACTGTATGCTTCTAAAACTATGGCTGAAATACTTTCACAAGGCACACTGAATCAGGGGATTTAGCAAATCAACTCCTTTAAGTTCCATTGATTCAAATATGTCTACTCTAATTGCAATATGGAGTAGATGCACTTGGATCAATAGAACCTATGGGAGAGCTGCTTCATTAATTCCCCACTAAATCAGTGGGCCTACTCTAGTGTAATTGACTATACCAAACAACAGGATTTCAGCCTGTATCTCAAATGTACTATAGTTTAGCACAAAACAGGGGTTGGAGATCTCAAAACCTCAGGCAGAATCTGGTGATCCTGGCATCCCAATCTTGTCATCTAAAGGTCTTCAGATGGCCATGTTTCCTTCCTCATAATGCCATTTTAGGTAGTTCCCATGTTCCCCATTTTAAAACTTCAAAATGTCTCTAGTTTGTCCGTGAGAAAGACATCAAATTCCACGCCTATTTCTAGTGATTTCATTCAAAGTAGGTGATTTGTTTCAAATACTTGTTGCCTGGACTACTCAAGATCTAACCATGTTTTTTTTAAATTTATTTCTGGTCTCTTTGGAATAAACCACAGTTAAAACTAACTGACACTTGCTTTCTCAGTCTAGCTATATATTACAGCAGTGATGCCCAAACTTTTTCTGCAGTGTGCCGGTCCCATCCAGCTGCGGGGGCTGGAGGAGGTCTGCTCCATTTTGATGTCAGCAGTGGCAGCGGCAATCGCACTTTGTCCCTGCTGCTCTGAGCAGTCTCTGGCTCAGTCCCCTCACTTCAGCAGTCTTTGGGGACATGGATAGATCCCTTGGGGAAATTTTTGGAGCCTTCCCCACAAAGCGCGATCACCGCTGCTGCTGACGTCAGGTGGTGGGGATTGGGGGGTGGCAGTCTGGAGAGGGCCTGGGTTCTTAGCCCAGGCTGGATTAATGCGATGCACAGGTTTAATTGAGCCCATGCGCTGTAGTTTGGGCACCGCTGCATTGCAGTGATCAAGCAGTGCTAGGGAAAGTTATTTTCTGGACTACAACTACAAGAATTTTCCAGATAGGTAAAGGTAAAGGTCATTCTTGCTCGAAACCCAGTCATATATGATTCTAGGGTTCAGTGCTCATCTCTGTTTCATAGCTGAAAAGCCAACACTGTCTGTGTTTTGCAGATGTTTCCGTGGTCATATGGCAGGCATGCACGGAACACTGTTTACCTTCCCACCGAAGTGGTTCCTATCTACTTGCAATTTCTTGCTTTCAATCTGCTAGGTTGGCAGGAGCAGGGACATTGCTGGGAGCTCATTCCATCCTGCAGTACTCAGGTGCTGAATTGCTGACCTGCTGCCTCCCAGTCAGCATCTTAACCACTTGAGCCTCTGCAGTCCAGATAGCACAAAAAAAATAAATGCTGCCTTAGGAATTATGGGAGTTTTACTCCAGAAGCATGACATTTTATGACTTCATAACCCCCCCCCAAAAAAAAACCAACCTTTAAGATGACATACAATTTAAGATGGCAGTACTGCAGAACAGTACCGTCTTTGTCCTAGCTCCTGCGAACCTAGCAGTTCGAAAGCAAGAAATTGCAAGTAGATAAATAGGGACCACTTGGGTGGGAAGGTAACAGCATTCCGTGTGCTCCGGTGTCTAGCCATGCCTGCCACATGACCACGGAAATGTCTGGAGAAGCAGACAGCGCTGGCTCTTCAGCTTTGAAACAGAGATGAGCACTGAACCCTAGAGTCGGATACGACTGGCTTTCGAGCAAGGCAAACCTTTACCTTTACATAGTAAGATGATATTGCAAAAGTCTTAGACCACCACCAGTTGGTTTGGGGGAAAATTCAGTGAGTGATTTGTGGGATGATAACTCAAACACCCTAACTCCAATCTTCAGCCAACCTGGAGAGAGATAAAAAGAGAGTCAGCAGAAAATGCTCTCTAATTATGGTATGTCTAAGTGTCTTGGGGACTGAGTTATGCTCCCACACATCACTCAATGCACTTCCTCCAAATCAGTTGGTGGCAGTATAAGACTTTTGCACAGTACTATACATTTTCCCCAAAGAGACAGGATAGAATGAGAAAAAGTGAATGATGTTGATCGAAGAAGTAACATGGTTTTTTTAAAAATAGGAAGCCACTTCCTGGATCAACATCTTTGCATTTTAAAGACCAGCCTCTGTCCCAGCTCCTGCCTACCTAGCAGTTTGAAAGCAAGTAGATAAATAGAAGCAACAGTTAGGACAGGATACGGAACTACTGATTGGTTCAGAATAGGAAAAGGAGTACAACAAGGATGTATATTGTCACCCTGCTTATTTAACTTATATGCAGAGTACATCATGTGTAATGCAGGGCTGGATGAAGCACAAGCAGAAATTAAGATTGCTGGGAGAAACATCAACAACCTGAGATACGCAGATGATACTACCCAAATGGCAGAAAGCAAAGAAGACCTAAAGAGCCTCTTGAATGAGGGTGAAGGAGGAGAGTGCAAAAGTTAGCCTGAAACTCAACATTAAAAAAACAAGATCATGGTATCTGACCCCATCACTACCTGGCAAATAGAAGGAGAGGAAATGGGACGCAGTTTGACAGCTTAGGAAAGCGCGGGAACATGGCGATTTGAATCGCCTTGACAGTTTAAGCACAATTAACATACATAACACTTTGACAAACCTAGGCAGCATAATAAAAAGTAGAGACAGATTGAAGGCAAAAGGAGAAGGGGTGGCAGAGGATGAGGTGGATGGATGGAATCGCTGATGCAATGGGTGTTGATCTGGCCGAGTTGCAGAGGATCACAGAGGACAGAGGAGCCTGGCGTGCAGTGATCCATGGGGTCGCAAAGGGTCAGACTCAACTGTGCAACTGAACAACAACAAAAAAATAGGTACCACTTTGGTGGGAAGGTAAACACTGGTGTCTAGTCATGCCTGACACATATCCATGGAAACATCTGCAGACATAGACAAGCACTGGCACTTTGGCTGTGACTGGATTTTGAGCAGGGGTGACCATCTTTACTTTATTATGCACATCACCTGGTCGGTAATGAAATGGGTGAGGAGCTATACTTTGCCAGTCTGCAAGACATTCCTTCATAATTATACCCAGTGGTTTCTATATCGATTTGTATATGTCAGATGCGAAGAAGTGAACATGTTCTTGTTCCCCAAATTCACAATTTCTCCATAATTGTAAAATTAAATAACTATCCATATTTAGACTTCTATGTTTTAAGTATATGAACAGAATGGCTATCCATATATTCTTAAGAATGTGAACGTTTAGTACTTAACTTTACTTACGAATATATGCAAGACTAGCTGTTCTAAATAAATCTAACCACTGCCTGATTCATGAACAGCGGTGAATGACATCTGTGCCAGATAGCAGCCATTATTTACATTTGCTTCCACTCTGATTTGCATCCACTCCTTCCATATCTTTTCTTAGCCTGTGCTAATTGTGGAATCAAAATGCCATTGTCAGTTCTAACCTCAAAAGGTTTTGCTAGATTAGTTAATACAGTTACAAAACAGGCCTTATTGGATCATACTCCATTATTACTAAAAACTATTCGCTGGTGTGTCTCTGTTCTCTCGTGGAGTTCACCCAGAGAAAAATACCTTTAATGGAATGCAGGAATGTCATTCTTTCGTTATTGTTGATAATCCTATATTGTAGGCCTTGCTCTAACTGGTATAATAAAATGTTATAGAGCAGGATTACTAAAGCTGCTGTGTTACTGTATATAAATTATTAGTTTCAGTAGTATAAGCCTTCAAAAGACTAAAGGAATATAGTAATATATGCACTTGCAAAGATAGATAGATAGATAGATAGAATTCTACAACTCTGATTCATAGTAAAGAAAAGGCAAAGAGTGATAATATGATGTGACAATAGTGTAGAAATATATGTTAGTGAAGCATAATTGCACTGAAAATGTAAATGTGTTGTGCAGAAAGAAATCAAATATAGATGTGTGAGGCAGTGATTAAAGAATGGACTTGCTAAAGATTTATAAAATCATGAAAGATGTGGGAAGAGTAAAATAAATGCACTGCTTAGTCTGCAATGTCAGATCAAAAGAATTAATTGATGTAAATTGAACATGAGGAATACACAAAAACCTCTTTGAATCATTTAAACTTAAACTTATTTTATTGGACTTTTATACTGTCCATCTGAGAAATTTCCTCCCCACTCCTGGTGATTTACAAGGTTTAATAGTAAAAATACAAGAAATTAAATACAACCTATAATGGCAGAAATGTAGTAATAAATCAAATACCTTGTAATATAAATGTATATTCTCCACCCACCAGCCATAAAAGTAAGGGAAAGTCCAAACTGTCCAGGAATTCAGTTAAACAAACTAAGTTAAGATTAACAAGATTTACTAAAATGAACCAACCTAAATTGGTTGCTATTGGTAATAAGCCTTTAAATGTCGCCCTGAATAGTGTTGGATGGAATATAGCAACAGCAAGACTTCAGATAAAGTAAGCTGTTCTGGGAAGAATAGGAACAAGTTTGAAACAGGAAGGAAGCTAGGAAGATCCAAGGTCATGGTTTGGCTTAAATTCCAGAGAGATTCATTTATCAATAGCATCTTTTCTCTTTGGGTTACACAGCAGAATTCTCCAAACAGTTGTCATCCAAAAAAAAAAGTAAATATTCTAAGCTCTGGATTACCTCCTCATCTGCTTATCCCCACAATAACCTTTGAGGTAGGATCAGGTAGGCACAGAAAGAGTGACTGTTTCAAGATGGGGATCTGGATGTTGATCCCCAAAGCCCAGCCCAGCACTTTGATAATGATGCTTCATCAGGTCAGAACCAACTTAGTAATGACCCTAATAGGACTTTCAAGGTACATGAGATATTAAAGGAATGGCTTTACCAGTTCCATTCCTGCTCATTGATTGTTCATGACTGAGTGAGGATATGAACCAGGTCTCCTGAATCCTAGTCCATTATTAGGTATCCCACATTACCATTGACACCACATTAAAGAGGAACTTCCATGCCCAGAAATAGCTTTCCCCTAAAAGGAAACAACTTGGTGTGAACGTACTTATGGTTTTTCTGGATTAGGCCCATTTGGTTAGACATTGTGGGAAGTCAGAAGACCTTCAGATATGATCCAGTGGGGTTGTTCTTAGTTTTAGGAACTTTTCTCAGAGATGAACTAGAGGAGACTGGAGAGGACAGACAATATCAGGAAAGTGTAACTAGAGGCAAAGTTTTGAACTATGAATTCTCCGAGATATCATGGCCACTGATTGAGGGATTTGAGGCACTTTAGTTCCCCAGAAAAGTAATGTTTCCAAGTTTTAAAAAGATGGAAGAAGAGTAGGGAAAGGATTGGGAGATTGGGAGGGAATCTAAGGATAAGTGGGAGATGTTTTCCTGAACAGGAACAGAATACATATACTAATCAATTTGTAGCAGTCTGCAGCTAGATTTTTGTATTCTTCCAGAGCAATAGGCCTGATTAGCAGATTCTAACGGAAATTTTGTTCTTCTACCAGCAGTTTATGGTACACTTCCTCCCCCCTTTTTTTGAAGAGCTTTAAAAAGCAACACAATCATTTTCTGAAATAGCTTTAGAGATAATTAGAGCTTGCTGACAGATGTCATACCCGTATTTATCATTAATACTAAAAATAATACTTAGTTCTATAAAGTACTTTAGCACATCATTTCTCTTCTAACTCCTACTTCCTCTCCCCTTCTGCTCCCTCCCATGTGTTGCTTAAACATTTGCTAATGATTCCATTAGTTCTTGATTATACTAATTAAAGATGGACAGTAATGGGCAAGATACATCCGGTCTTTTTGTCTCCCCATTTCTGCTCCATCTTATTTTTTTATATATTCTTTCCTTCCCAAAGATTCCCACAAGCTATTTTGGACTCTCCGTTTCCTTTCCTGAACTCCTTATGTTTCTAAAAGCTCTTGGCCTTTGCCCACCTGTCTAATTGCACCACTTAAGATGAACAGCCTATCTTGAGACTTACTTATAAGATGCCTTTCATTAAGCAGAGAAAATGGCTGCTTAAAATCTATCTCATCCTGTTGTAAAACAAATTGCAAGGAGCATTTTACTTCCGCTTTCAGTGGGAGGAACCACATGACTGGCCCACGGAACCACATGACCAGCCCATGGCCCAAAAAGTTTGGGCACCCCTGCTTTGGACAATGAGGGACAGGTTCTTGGCTCTTTCAAGTCATGCTGGTGCCATGCACTGTGTTAAGAAGTCTTAAAGGGGCTACTGAAGTTTTTCCCCAAAGCCTATATTTCTCACCTTGTAGAGAAAAGTAAGTTTAGTAAGTTTTTCCCCAAAGCTTATATTTCTCACCTTGTAGAGCATTTCTTCTCTCAAGGGAAAGACATCAGCGTACAAATCTCAAGGCATACACAAACATAACAGCAGCTTCCTCGAAGCATTGTCTGAATAGTTAGCTTGGTTAATATTCTTTACATATATTACAGCTTTAGTAATCAATGGGACTATGACTTATTGGGTCTTCTTGTGAAACTGCCAAAATGAAGCCACCTTTTGGTGAATTCATTCTGCAGTTCCTTTCGCCTAACCTAGTGTGAGAGATTAACTGGCACAAGGTGGCCACTGCCCGGAGTTTGCCCGATTGTGGTACAAAAATACCACAATCTTTGAGGAGGCTTTTTCTGTGTATCTCACTTATTGGGTAATTTGCAGTCATAAAGGCTGTGGTTATTGTACATTTCCCACTTGTATGGGGTGAAAATAGAGGCAGCATCCCATTCCTGGTGATTTCCAGACCAAAAGAATAACCAGGAGGCAGAACCCTTTGCAGTCATGGTTTGGAGCCGGGTAGACATAGGAGAGGCTTTCTTTTATGTTGCTGCTGCCAGGCTTTATGCAAAACTAAGTCTCTTGAATCTTGTACTGTATTTTAATGTTAGCTTTCCTGGATCAAGTCCATTGCATCAGATATAAGAGTGAGGCTTCATGGCATCAATTTATACACATCAGGTACAGGGGTATAGAATGATTTAGCATAACAGATAAGCATACAAATCAATGTGGTTTTTTACAACTGGCAACACTTGTTATTCAGATTAGTTGTGGAGCTTCGCCCTTTTGAATTGCAAATTCTTAGTAAGTGGATGCAAGAGAGACATTGTGACATATTAACCATTTCTACAGTTACATTATGCTAAAGATTTTTAACCTGTCATTTAGAGCACACTATTATTACAAGTAACTTTACAAGATGATGGAAACATTATTTTGTTATTCTGTTTTATTTTACTCTATTTGTGTTCTGCCTGTCTTCCAACAAAAAGACCCAAGGTCACTTACAAAGTGTTGCAATACTATAAATTATAATATGAAAACAATAAACATTTTGGTTGAAATCCTGTTCATGTAAGTTATGCCACATAAGGCTGATATCAATTAGGACCTTTCTTCAGAAATTAAATATTTTCTATTCTTGTCCCAAGGGGCTGTGAACTTGGCAGCAGGTCAGCAGTTTGAGACTTGAATGCTGTGTTGATGTAGGTTATCAGAATCGTATGCAGTGGCCAGAAAGAGGTTCCCACCTGGCAAGGTGGTTCCTTGTGAGAAAAACAGGCAGACAGAAAGAACTTGGTGCAGAAGAAAACTCAAAGTAGGTTTACTCAGGAAATAAAAAGGTGCAAGTATATACAGTGCAACAACTGTAACACGAAACAGATATATTCTCTTGGGCTGCTCAGTTGACCTCACTGACACAGTTCATTTGTGCTATATACAAGTCCATACAGTTCAGTAGCAGTCCAGTCCACCAGGGTAAATGCAAGCTGTAATTACAGACAAAGACAAAGAGTTCTACAGCTTCTGTCCTCCTGGTGGAGGCTTACCCCAAGTAGTGCTTCTTTGTCCAGCAAGCACAAAAGTCATCATCAGAATCAGTGCAAAGATTTAGCCCTCGTAGCAGGTTCTGGAAGACACGGGAATCTTCATCCAGACTGTCAGTAGAGGAAGGTGAGGATTAAAGCTCAGGCAAGTTGAGCATTGTAGCTGGAAGTCTGCAATCCTGCTCTGCCCTATATACACTGGCCCATGGAGCACACCAGGGAAAAGTCCCAGCACCTGTGTGCCCCTGCAGTAGGGTCTTAAAGGCATCACAGACACAATATGCCTTGCAACCAGTTAGGGTGTGAGGCGAAGACTTACATCCCCTAACATGCTACATGACAGAATGAATACTTGCACCTTCAAAAGAGGTTTATAAGGATCCAAATGAATCAAATAAATAAATCGTCCCAGTCAGTTATTTAGGGTTTGTAAGAATTTCATGAGTCTTCTGCAAAATACTTCAAACTGAGCAAAACTACCTGAAAAATTCCTACTCAAAACTCTCCCTCTGGAGTTAAGTGTTTGAAATCCCTGGTTAATTGTTTTTTTTTACCATTCATTCATTCATGTTCATAAAATAAGGAAGAAAACCCATGCATTTTGCAAAGGGCTTTTTCCCTTAGGAAAAAACACACACATACCAAAATAGAATTTAAACTTGCAAAGCCATATTGTAACAGCTTTAAGACACTCCTGGGCACATTTTAGTGGTCCATTAATACACACCTCAGGCAGCTAAATGTGTGCGGCTGCACATCCATGACAAGTATTAATGAACCGTTGAAACATACCCTGCCAAGTGCTGGTGTTGTATGGCAGTGCTATCTTATCAGTAAGGAATAAAAAGTTTAAAAGGACCTTCAAAATGCCACAGATTTTTTTTTAAAAAAAAATCCTGATGAATTGCCTCTATGTCTCTATGCATATACATGTGAGTGAAGTGAATGGTTCACATTTATTGAAATGAGTCCTTTGTATAGTAAAGAATTAAGCCAATGGCAGGAATGATTAGTTTGTCTCTTACACTCAGGCATGCTGCCAGCTATTCCACTCCAAAAGAGTTCAGGTCTTGTGGCTTTCTAGCAAAATGGCAGAAAATATGAAATATTTGTGGTCAGAAGAAATGGTAAGAAGAAATGAAAAATGAGGCAGAGAAAACTGGGGAAAGACAAGATTCCTATGCTAAATTGATCCTGGAAATAATTACTTCAGGTTGAAGGGATTTGAAATTTACTTATTCTGTTTTTGATGCAGACAAAATGCAAGCGCGGCGCCAAAATGGCCGCCGCGCTCTTTGCGGCCCCCCCCCACAGGACGAAGGATCCGGGTAGTTTAGGGCATGGCCAGCTCCCTTATAAAAGGGGTGGCCACGAGGCAGCCGAGCTGCCATTTTAGCTAAGCGACGGAGCGGAGAAGTTTTTTCCCTGTGTCTCCGTCGCTCCTTACCTTCTTTTGGAAGCCTTTTGGCGGCGAACCTTCTTTTTTCGGCTTCCCTTTGCTCTGATCGATGCCCTCGAAGAAGAAGGCGGCTTCGCGTGCGGCTCGCGCTGTCAGGAGGCGCAACCTGGGTCGGAGGACCGCGGTGGCGCCTCCCCAGCAGCCGCCTTTGCCGGTACCCGCCGGGACCGGCGGGATGGGGTCTATCACCCCTTGGCCGGAAGCGAGGGACCGGAGTGCGGGCCCGGTAGGGGCTCCGGCCCGCGGCCCGCAAGCGGTGGACACCGCTCCTGGCTCTGCCAATCCTGTTGGGCCTGCAGCAGTTGGGTCGCAGCTTCCCTCGGGGCCTTCTAGCCTTGGGGGGTGGTGTGGCCCCCTGCCTTGGCAGGTGCCTGCACCGACCCTGCCAGGCTTCGGTGTTGGGCAATGGCCCTATTCGGGTCCTGGGGTACAGGGACCTGTACCCACGCCTGTAACGGGCGGGCCGGCCGGCCCTTGGCCCCAGGTCAGCGTGGAGGCCTTACTGGCCCGCGTTGCGGCCCTGGAGGCGTCCTTGGCTCGGGCCAGTCATGCTGGGGCTCCCTTTGGGGCTCGTTTTGAGGCGCCGTCGGCTGGGCAACAGCAGGCGACGGGACGGGTTGAGCTGCTGCAGGCGCGTGGCGCGACTTCGGCCACTGCCTCACAGCTCCCCAGCCAGCAGACAGGTGCGGGTCAGGCCCCGGTGATGAGCTCTACGTCGGTCGTGAGCTCCGACGCCCCCAGTGGGCCGGAACCCCCGGTGGGGGCGGCCCGCAGGGGTGCAGCATGTGAGTATGCGGTACAAGCCAGTACACCCACACACATTGCCGCTATGGGGGGGGCTTTCCAATGGCCTTGGCCTCCCGCGGTTGGTGCGGTGGCCCAGCCGCCGGCGCCCCACCCGGCGACGATATCTGCCACCCAGGGCCCCGGGGTCGGGGGTGTTTCTTACACTGCGGGGAATGTTTTGGGGGTGGCTGGGCTAGCACAGGCCCCTTTTCAGATGCCTGCGGTGTCTTCGGTGCCGGTTTCGGCCTTGTCAACGGCGGGATATTCCTTGCCACTGGGTGACCACTTAGCACAGGCCACCAGGTAAAGATATGGCGGGGGGAGTAAGTAGATATCTTCTCACTCCTAAACAGAGAGCCAACCAAGGAGGAAAGGGAGGGGCAGGATGAGAAAGATAAGGAGCAGGCACGTCGTCGCAAGCCGCCACGTACCTGGGCCAACTGGCTGCCGGTTTATTTAATCTACATGGCAGTGTACCTGAGGGCGCGGCCGGATTTGGCTGTTCCGATGGTCCAATATTTGGACAACATCTATAGGGCGATGGTCGATTTTCCGGGCCCCTCGTGGTTGGCTTATGACGAGGAATTCCGCATGCGGATTCCCCTGCACCCCGAGATGAGGTGGGACGAGCCGTGCCAGAGGCTTTGGCTTCTGTACATGACGCCCACGCGCCCCGCGCCAGGGGAAAGATACCATTGTGGACATGCGGTCCAGCGAGCGGCCCCAGCACAGGTTCCCCGCCAGGTGGCGGGGCAGGGGGTTCCAGCCCGCCTGCTGTGCTGGACTTTCTCGTCCAATGGTTCCTGCAATAGGAAGAATTGCAAGTACAGGCATGAGTGTCCCACCTGTTCGGGCCCCCACGCAGCCTCTGCCTGTCCCAGGCCTGGAGGGACACGGGGCAGAGGGAGGGGCGGACAGTGGGCTGGCAAGACTGCCACAGATGGAGCTGGTTCACCGAAAGGCCCCCTCCCCAATTAAGGTAGACATGTTGGAGCGTTGGCTCACATTGTACCCGAAGGGGGAGGATGCGGAGTATCTCCTTTAGGGTTTTAAGCAAGGGTTCCGTATCCCTTTCATGGGTGATAGGTCCCCTCAGGATGCCCCCAACCTTTTATCCCTTAGGGGGAGGGAGGAGGTGGCTGCTGCCAGCATTAGGAAGGAGGTAGATGCGGGCAGGGTCGCTGGCCCTTTCCCTGCACCCCCGTTTCCCAATCTTAAGGTATCGCCCCTAGGCTTGGTTCCCAAAAAGTCTCTAGGCGAGTTTCGCCTTATTCATCATTTGTCTTACCCAGCCGGCCGATCGGTCAATGATGCTATTCCTGATGACCTTTGTTCGGTCAGGTATACATCTTTTGACCACGTGCTGCGCATGGTGCGCTCGTGTGGCCCGGGTGCCCTGCTGGCTAAGTGCGACATTAAGTCGGCTTTTCGCCTCTTGCCAGTGCATCCGGGCGACTTTGAGTTGCTGGGTTTCAAATTTCGGGGCGAATATTATTTTGATAAGGCCATGCCTTTTGGCTGTTCCATATCATGCTCGGCCTTCGAGCGTTTCAGTACCTTCTTGGAGTGGGCTTTCGTCCGCAGGTCAGGGTCCCGGTCTGTAGCCCATTACCTGGATGACTTTTTATTCGGGGGTGAACGGGGCTGGGACACGTGCACACGTCTCCTCAACACATTTCAGAAGCTAATGGAGGAACTCGGTGTCCCTTTAGCGCCCGAAAAGACCGAGGGCCCATCTAACAAGCTAGTATTCCTGGGGGTGGAGATTGACACAGTAGCGCAGGCTTCTAGGTTACCGGGGGATAAGGTGTCCAGGATAGTGGCCCTTATCTCGGATTTGCTGGCCAAGCGCAAGGCATCACTGAGGGAACTGCAAGTGCTACATGGTCATCTCAATTTTGCTTGCAGGGTGGTCGCACCGGGCAGGGCTTTTGCTCGGCGCTTATGCGATGCCATGGCAGGGTTATCCAGGCCTCACCATAGAGTCAGGCTTACCCGGGGCATCAGGGCAGACATGTTTGTCTGGTTACAGTTCCTGAGGGAGTTCAATGGGGTCTCATTTTGGAGGTCTGACCTCCTGGCTTCCCCAAATTTTCAGATCCAGTCTGATGCCTCAGGATCCCTGGGTTATGGGATGTACTTCAATGGGAAGTGGGCCTATGGTGGGTGGCCACCGGCCCGGGCAGGCACGGGTCGCCTGCGCGATCTCACATACCTTGAATTCTTCCCTATCCTGGGGGCTTTGATGCTATGGGGCGAGGAATGGGCCAACTCGGTCATGCATTTCTGGTGTGACAACGCTGCTGTGGTCCACATTGTCAATGCACAGACTTCCAAATCGCCCAGGGTTATGGACCTAGTGCGCCAGTTTGTGCTGCGCTGCCTGCGCCTCAACGTCTTGTTCAGGGCTAGGCATGTCCCAGGGGTTAATAATGATATTGCTGACGCTTTGTCCCGCCTGCAGATCTCCCGGTTCCGTGCCTTGGCTCCGGATGCGGAGGAATTTCCCTCGCCACTCCCGGACGAGATGTGGACCATTGGCAAGGAGAGGTGAACCGAGCGATCGGCCTGTCACTGGCGCCCCGCACGCGTAAGGCGTATCAACAAGCATTTAATTCTTACAGGGCATTTTCTGCCCAATTTCACCTGCCAGAGACCTGGCCTATCCTGCTGGACCATGTTCTGCGGTACATGGTTCACCTGCATGCCCAGGGCCTCGCACCTCGCACCATAGAATCCAAGCTCTCGGCGCTGGCTTTTATGGCCAAAGTGGGGGGTCATGTGGACAGCACCTCTGACTTCCGTGTGAGACATGTTTTGGAGGGGTGGGTGCACGAGCGCGGGCGTTGCCCGGACGACCGGCACCCTATTTCCCCAGGGGTTCTTACCCAGTTGGCCCGGGGCTGGCCAGGCCTCTGTTTTGATCATTATGAGGCAGCCCTTTTTCATGCAGCCACAACGGTGGCATTTTTTGGAGCGCTCCGCATCAGCGAACTTGTGATGCTGTCTAAGGCGGATGCAAGTTGTAGGGCACTGGAACTCGAGGATGTCTATGTTGCCAAAGACTGGGCCCAGTTGAGGATCCGCTCCTCTAAGACCGATCAGCATGGCGTAGGCAGTGGTGTAAGACTGCTACGGTGTTCTTTGGCAGACATCTGTCCGGTTGGTGCCCTACAGGAGTTTCTTGCACTGCGTGGCACGCACCATGGCCCGTTTTTCTGTCACCAAGATGGGTCTCCCCTTACTAAATTTCAGTTTTGGAAGGTGACAGGCAGAGCCCTCGCCAGGGTGGGCCTACCAGGTGCCCGTTATGGCACACATTCATTCCGTATTGGGGCAGCCTCTACAGCAGCTGCTTTTGGGTACTCCGGGGCTGACATACGCAGCATGGGGAGGTGGGGTTCGCAATGTTTTCAGTTTTATGTGCGCCCACTTCCGCCGTGAGTACCAATTCAGTCACCTTACCTTCCTTTTTTCCTCAATTTTCTTACAGACCCTGGGTGTCGTATTACACCGGTGACAGTATGGCTGGTGGGCCACAGCTACGTGCAAAGGGCAGCGCGTTACGCTGCGGCGACAGAGTGGGGACCCCGACTGGGACTGGGTGAACACGCCAGTCTCACATGGCATGGTAAGCCTGGGATGTTATGGCGGGAGCTGCTGCCTTTTCTTTTTTCAGGCAGAAGTGCTGACCCGCCTGACATTCTCATCATACACCTGGGGGGCAATGATTTGGGTCAGGTCACCGGCTTATCGCTCAAGCATGCGATTTGCGAGGACCTCACCTACTTGCACTACGTCTGGCCTCCCACAACCCTGGTTTGGTCGGACATGATCCCGCACCATTCTTACAGAGGGGGCGTTGACCTCATGGCCCTTGACCGCGCTAGGCGCACGGTCAATAGGGCGGTGGCGCGGTTCCTTGCCGACAGGGCTTGGGGACGGGTCAGTCGTCACCCTGCTATTAGCCTACAAAATTATGACTTGTATGCAGGGGATGGGGTCCATCTGTCGCGAGGAGGTATGGATCTCCTGTTGGGTGATTGGCGAGCAGGCCTGTTGACCGAGCTGACGGTCTGGGGGGGGGAGTCAGGCCTTCTTTGAAGCCCCTCCGTGTGGCGGGTAGCACTGGTAAGGTAAACAGTTATGACCCACAGGTATCCGGCAGGTTCGCAATTGACTGGACAACACTAGATAGGAATAAATTAGTTAAACGTTGTCCGGTCAATGACGAACCAGGCGACGGGGTGATGGCGATAGCTAGCCAGCATGCATCACCCCGTGATTTCACGGATACGAGTCAGAGGGTGGGGTCATGAGTTAGATATTGACTACGGTCAACAATTTGTTTGTTGTCAACAAACAAATTGATACAAATTGATACATTGTAACCAATTGCTGTTGGCAATTTTGGGTGGTACCTTACCAGTGTTACTTCGGCCTGCTTGCCTTAAGAATTATGATTGGTCGTTTTACCAATACAAATTTATAATTCGGACTAGGGCATGAATCAATAAATGTGGCCCAATGCTGTTATCCACTTTCAATGGTGTCTGAGTCCGTTATTGGGGGGTGTGCCTGCAATGCAAGCGCGGCGCCAAAATGGCCGCCGCGCTCTTTGTGGGCCCCCCCACAGGACGAAGGATCCGGGTAGTTTAGGGCGTGGCCAGCTCCCTTATAAAAGGGGTGGCCACGAGGCAGCCGAGCTGCCATTTTAGCTAAGCGACGGAGCGGAGAAGTTTTTTCCCCTCCACCCCCTCCCTAGTTAACAGTGTGATATTCTGGTCGCTTCGGGGCCAGGTGGGAATTTTGGGCTGGGACCCACATTGGCTTCCGGGTCCTGGCTTTTTTGCCCATCCCACACTGTTGCTATGGTTTGATATAGGGGTTCTTATGCTACTACTGTTGACTTTGGTCACATGGGCGGGTAGCACTGGTAAGGTAAACAGTTATGACCCACAGGTATCCGGCAGGTTCGCAATTGACTGGACAACACTAGATAGGAATAAATTAGTTAAACGTTGTCCGGTCAACGACGAACCAGGCGACGGGGTGATGGCGATAGCTAGCCAGCATGCATCACCCCGTGATTTCACGGATACGAGTCAGAGGGTGGGGTCATGAGTTAGATATTGACTACGGTCAACAATTTGTTTGTTGTCAACAAACAAATTGATACAAATTGATACATTGTAACCAATTGCCGTTGGCAATTTTGGGTGGTACCTTACCAGTGTTACTTCGGCCTGCTTGCCTTAAGAATTATGATTGGTCGTTTTACCAATACAAATTTATAATTCGGACTAGGGCATGAATCAATAAATGTGGCCCAATGCTGTTATCCACTTTCAATGGTGTCTGAGTCCGTTATTGGGGGGTGCACCTGCAAACAAGTTGGGCTTTGCCTAGAGTTGCCATAATTCTCTCCCACAAAACCGGGACAGAAGTATACTTGACACAAATGGGTGGGTTATCTACAAAATAGCCTCTTTTTAAAACAAACATACAGTAATATAATGACAGCTATGAAACACTTTCACATTAAATATATCAAAACATAAAATAATTTATTTACATCAGTTAATTCTTACTGTAAGATGATCTGTTGCATGTCATAAGAGTCAATTCTTAATGTCCTCAGTTCCAGGAAACACACTCATCACACTTATCAGCTGGTGGTGTGAGGATGTTAAGATTTGTCTCCAGTATACTCCAACTCCAATGTGGTAGGAAATCACTCATTTGATGGTGAGAGTTCGAATTTATTTTAATGGTGTGTTATAATACACAATCAGTAAGTTTAAAAAATCTGGGACATTAACATGATTTTTATTGAACTGGCCAGGACAATTTTTCTGACTTTGAATCCGGGACAATCCCGGTTTTCCGGGACATATGGCAACCCTAGCTTTGCCCAGTCTCACCTGCTCTGCTGAATAATAATAAGAAAAAAACAATCTGGATGCTTCTTGGTTAAAAGAAAGAAAACACCTTTATTTACATTTATTGCATTTGTTCTTTCCTCATATGTGTATTGTAGGTTTCCACACGATTTTCTCTGGAGAGCAGGAAAGGCAGCTAACAAGGGAGCTATAGAAAGGAAGAGGTAGAATAGTTAACAGCAAAATCTCTTATAGCATGGGAAAATGTCTGCTAGGAAAGTAATATTGATGCAACATGGTCTTCACCAACACCAAGTATAAAGGGAGAAGGGTGACAGATGGTTATCTAATTTTCTCCTGACTGCCTCCAGTGTTGGAGCATTCACTACACTCTAAGGTAATTAGTTCCATTGTCATACTGCTCTAACAGTTAGGAGATTTTTCTTGATATTCAACCAAAATCTAACTTCCTGTAACTTGCTCCCATTATTACGTGTCCTGCTCTCTTGGAAGATTGATCATTGTACTGTATTCTTTTTGTGCTCATTGTTTGTCTATTGCTATTTACTATTACTATTACTGAGCAATGTGAAGAAGCACAGACACATCTGTTCAGCTCAAGACTTAAAGCTTTATAGTTGGAAGAAACAGTCCTATTGTTAGGCAGAATGGCATACCATTTTCACATAAGAAATACTGTAAGCTTGAGAGTAGGAGAGGGAGATAGACACCAAAGCAGTATTTTGTTGTGAACTGCCTCAATCTGTATTTAAGTGCTTAAATATACTTCAGTCAAGTTTTTATACCACAGACTGGTATAATACTACTTATGATTGGGGGGGGGGGGGGAATGTGTGCATAGGAATTAACTGCTGTCATTCCTCTTAAGAAAGCTCTGTGTTTCACTACCACTCATTTAGTCCTGGAAACTATGACAGTTACATCCAATGATTAGCTATAGAAGAGAAGGACTATATATATCCAATTCCAAAGGGAACTACCGTAAATCTGACCACTGGTCTCTGTCTATTTATTAAAGAATTTAAAAAGGAAATGGATATATGTTGCTAGACTGGTCTCTAACGTTACTAAGCAGCCTGTAGTCACTAGTCTGGCTACTGAGCAAAGTAATTAATTAAAAGATATCAGACAATGATGTTGTTCAATCAGGACCTAGTGGTAAGAGTCTGATCCATCCCCCAAGGATTGGAAAAACAGACAGGAGTGGCATAATGTAGAACAAAAACAATAATATTTTAAAAAGAGAATATAAACTGGCCAGCCCTTCTCACTTAATGCTTCTCTAGTAGAGTAATAAGATACCTTCAGCATTATAAATAGTAGCACAGATGTTGACAGAAAAATGCTCCCTTAATTACCATACAAACTGCTTTACTTGAGTGAACCGTTTAAAGCGGCCTCTAAAGGAAGTTCGCTCAAGCAATTCCACAGATTACAGCTAATGAACAATATTTCCTCACTCCTATTTAGTGCTCATTAAAATGTAAAAGCCTTTCATTTTCAACAGGCACACAATAAATAATTTCTCTCCCTTCTTTCTAGTCTGAGCAGCAAAGATAGAAGAAGGGAGGGGAAACAGCGGCAAAGTGGGGGTAGGGAGCTTTGGAAATATGAGAAAGAAACATCCATTGCATTAAGAAACCCCCACTCCATCAAAATAGCAATAGCTACAACAGTTACTCTAGTAGTAGAATATGTGGTATGAGTGGAACTCAGAAAACTCAATTTCTTGGACTTTAGCTCCAAAAACCCCAGGCAGTGTGGCTGCTGCCACTACTATTGGCTTTGAGATACTCAGAAATCCTGTTGCTTAATGTAGTAAGATTCACTAGAGTAGGGCCATTAAATCAGTAAGGCTTGGGTGAATCCAACTCTTCTGTAAGTTCCATTGATTCAAATAGAACCAATTCTAGTTGTGATGTGTTGTTGTTGTTCAGTCACATAGTCGAATCTGACCCTTTGCGACCCCATGGACCATCGCATGCTAGGCATCCCTATCCTCTACCATCCTCCTCAACCCAGTCAGCTTTGTGCCCATTGTGTAAACAATACCATCTAGCCATCTCATTCTCTGCCGCCCCCTTCTTCTTTTGCCCTCCACCTTTCCGAACATCAAGGATTTCTCAAGTCAATCCTCTCTTCTCATTTGATGTCCAAAGTACTTTAGCTTCATCTTCAATATTTGACCTTCCAGGGAGCAATCGGGGTTTACTTCTTTTAAGATCGAACTATTTGTTCTCTTTGCTGTATAGGATACTCTTAAAATTCTCCTCCAACGCCACATTTCAAAGGTGTCTCTTCTTCTGCACTCAGCCTTCCTTGTGGTCCAGCTCTCACAACCATACACTACTAATGGAAATATCATTGCTTTGACTATGACGACTTTTGTTTGCAAGGTGATGTCTCTACTTTTGACTATGTTCCCCAGGTTTCTCATAGCTTGTCTCCCAAGAATTAGCTGCCTTTTTATTTCATGGCTGCAATCACCATCTGCAGTGATGTAAAGTCTGTCACTGCTTCTACGTCTCAGTGTTGGCGTTGGAGTTCCCTAGGCTGATGGTTCTGGGGGACTTCAATTTGCCTTCGCTGGGGTCCGGTTCCGGGGTGGCTCAGGAGTTCATGGCTTCCATGGCAACTATGGACCTGGCTCAGGTAATTCGGGGCCCTACCAGGGGCAGTGGCCACACACCAGATTTAGTCTTTTTGTCGGAGCGGTGGCAGAGTGATCTGAGTTTACAGAAGCTAGACATAACACCTGTGCCATGGTCAGATCACTATCTGGTGGCTCTAGATTTTCTGGGGGCGACACTTCATCGTAAGGAGGCAGGGTCGATTAAAGTGGCCCGCCCCTGGCAACTGATGGATCCGGATGGATTCCAGAGGGAACTGGGGGATTTTCCCCTGGATCGGCAACACGATTCGCCTCAGGCACTTGTTGACCTGTGGTGTGGGTCAACGACAGCTGCCTTGGATGTAATCGCTCCACTACGGCCTCTCAGAGCCCGTGGAGCTAGGTCATCCCCGTGGTTCACGGAAGAACTACGGGAGCTCAAACAGGCAAAGAGACGCCTTGAGCACCGCTGGGTGAAGACCAGGAACGATTCCGATTGGACACTAGCTAGAGCCGCTATTAGGGCCTACCTAGTGGCGATGGGGGTGGTGAGGAGGCAATACTTCACCTCCCTTATTGCCTCCGCTGATAATCGCCCAGCCACCCTGTTTCGGGTGACCAGGTCCCTCCTTGGTAGGGGGGGGCTGTGCCCGGTTGGCAGGGATCGGCTGAGGACTTTGCTGACCATCTGGTGGAGAAAATCGATCAGATTCGCTCAGGGTTTAATCTTGGCGTGGATGGGGAGGGTCAGGGGGGAGCCAGTGCACAGTCTTGCTGTGTTATCTGGGATCGGTTTGCTCCTGTTGCCCCAGATGAAGTGGACAGGCTCCTTGCGGCGGTCCACGCCACTAATTGTCCATTGGATCCCTGTCCTGCCTGGCTGGTAAAAGCCTCCAAGACGGTGACAGGTGGCTAGGTCGGGGCTATAATTAATGCGTCTTTTCGGGAGGGGATATTTCCTGCACCGTTGAAACATGCTTTGGTGCGCCCCCTCCTGAAGAAGCCATCCCTCGACCCAGCAGATAACCAACTACAGACCTGTTTCCAACCTCCCCTTTTTGGGGAAAGTATTGGAAAAGGCAGTGGCGCGTCAGTTGCAGGGGGTACTGGATGAAGCGGAATATCTGGACCCCTTCCAGTCAGGATTCAGACCTGGTTATGGTACTGAGACTGCATTGGTCGCGCTGATGGATGATCTCTGGCAAGAGCGGGATAGCGGTTATCCATCCATCCTTGCTCTTCTTGACCTCTCAGCAGCTTTCGATACCGTTGACCATGGTATCCTTCTGGAACGGCTCCGAGGATTGGGGATTCAGGGCACTGTGTGGTCCTGGTTTTCCTCATTTCTGAGGGGCCGGACCCAGTCGGTGTGGTTGGAGAGCGTCCTAGGTTCCTAAAACACGGGGTGCCTCAGGGCTCAGTACTCTCTCCTCTCCTATTTAACATCTACATGAAGCCGCTGGGTGAGATCATCCGTTCCCATGGGGTGCGGTACCATCAGTACGCGGATGATACACAGTTGTACATCTCGGCCCGTGGGGACCCCAGTGATGCAGTCAAAGTCCTTTCCAGTTGTCCGGAGGCGGTTGGGGTCTGGATGGGGGCAAATGGGTTACAGCTGAATCCTAGTAAGACTGAGTGGCTGTGGATGGGGGGTCCTGTGCTATCCCAGGAGCTACCATCTTTGGTTTTTGGATGGGGCTATTTTGCCCCAGACCAATCCGGTGCGCATCTTGGGGGTCCTCCTGGATTCGCGGCTGCTGCTAGAAGAACAGGTGGCGGCTGTGGCCAGGAGGGCCTTCGCCCAACTTCGGGTGATTCTCCAGTTACGCACGCTCCTGGACCAGGACTCTTTGCTCATGGTCACTCATGCTCTGGTGACCTCCAGACTAGATTATTGTAATGCGCTCTACATGGGGCTGCCCTTGATGACCATTCGGAGACTGCAGCTGGTCCAGAATGCGGCGGCCTGGGTGGTGATGGGGTGTGGACGTTATGCCCATGCCTCACCACTGCTGCGAGAGCTGCACTGGTTACCCATTTGCCTCCGGGTGCAATTCAAGGTGCTGGTTTTGAGCTTTAAAGCCCTATATGGTAGTGGGCCAGGTTATCTTAGAGACCGCATTGCCCTAAGGACATCTGTCCGTCCAACCAGAGCGGACCGGAGGGGCTCTCTAATAGTGCCATCGGCCAGGGGGGCTCGCCTCTCTGGCACAAGGAGGAGAGCCTTCTCTGTGTCTGCACCAGCCCTTTGGAATCTCCTGCCTGTGGAACTGCGTCTCCAGACGGAGTTGTTGCCCTTTAGAAAAGAACTAAAAACCTGGCTGGCGGGCCAAGTTTGGGGTGCAGGTGGAGGGGTGGCTTCCGTTGGGTGGTTAATATAGGGGAGGATGCCTGTCCCATGGTTTCTTCAGTTCCTGCACCCCTCTCTTTTTAGGGGTGGGTTCTTATTGCTGGTTTTTATCTGTTTTATTTGTTTTTATCTGTTTTTACCCACTGTTGTGAACTGCCCGGAGTCGGCTTTGGCTGAGTGGGCGGTATAAAAATTTAACAATAAATAAATAAATACTTCTTTCCCATCTATTTTCCATGGACTGATCAGGCCTGTTGCCATTATCTCAGTTTTCTTCATGTTGAGTCTCAAGCCAGCTTTTGCACTCTCTTCTTTCAAACTAAGCAGGAGCTTCTTTAAGTCTTCTTCACTTTCTGCCATTAGGGAAGTATCATCTGCATATCACAAATTGTTGATGTTTCTCCTAGCGATTTTAATTCCAACTTGTGATTCATCCAGCCCTGCATTGCACATTATGCGCTCTGCATATAAGTTGAATAAGAGGGTGACAAAAATGCAGCCTTATCTTACTCCTTTTCCTATTCCAAACCGCTCCATCATTCTGTATCCTGTCCTAACTGTTGCTTCTTTACTCATGTGCAGATTTCTCATGAGGCAGATAAGGTGTTCTGGTATGCCCATTTCTTTAATTACTTGTCACATTTTATTGTGGTCCACACAGTCAAAGGCCTTGGCGTAGTCAATGAAATAGAGGTAGACTTGTTTCTGATATTCCTTTGTTTTTTCCATGATCCAATGTATTTTGGCAATGTGGTCTCTAGTTCCCCTATCTCTTCAGAACCCAGCCTGCACCTCTGGTCATTCTCTATTCCATGCTGCTGAAGCCTGTCCTGTGTTATCTTGAGCATGACCTTGCTAGCATGTGGGATGAGCACAATTGTTCAATAATTTGAGCATTCTTTAGCATTGCACTTTTTGGGGATTGGACTATATACTGACCTTTTCAAATTCTGTCGCCATTGTTGTGTTTTCCAAATCTGCTGGCATATAGAATGCAATACTTTAATTTCACCATCTTTTAGGGGTTTGAATAATTCAACTGGGATACTATCATCTCCACTAGCTTTGTTGTTTGCAGTGCTTTATAGGACCCTCCGGACTTCACTCTCCAGGATGTCTGTCTCAAGTTCAGAGTTCTCATCACTGTAATTGTCAGGGGTGTTGAGGTCCTTTTTGTAGAGTTCTTCTGAGACCTCTTGTCATCTTTTCTTAATCTCTTCTGCATCAGCTAAATCCCTGTAGTTTTTGTCCCTTATCCCAGTCATTTTTGCTTTAAAAGTTCCCTTGATTTCCCCATTTTTTTGGAAAAGATCTCTAGTCCTTCTGCCCCTATTGTTTTCCTCTACCATTTTGCACTGTTCATTTAAGGTTTCCTTATCTCTCCTTGCCTTTCTTTGAAAATCTGTATTCAATTGATTGAATTTTTCTCTTTCACTTTTACCTTCTGCATTCCTTCTTTCCTCCACTATTTTAAGAGCCTCATCAGACAGCCACTTTGCTTTCTTATGACTTTTCTTTTTGTATGGTTTTACTTGCTGCCTCCTGTATGATGTCCTGAACCTCTGTCCATAATTCTTCTGGTACTCTCTCTATCCAGTCTAAGCCATTAAATCTGTTCCACACCTTCACTGTGTATTCCTTAGGGATATTGTCTAGGTCATACCTGTGTAGTCAAATTGTCTTCACTATTTTCTTCAGTCTTAGCCTGAATTTTGCAACCAGTAAATTATGATCTGAGCCACAGTCTGCTCCAGGTCTTGTCTTTGCTGACAGTATGGAGCTTTTCCACCTTTGGCTACAGAGTATGTAATTAATCTGGTTTTGATGTTGGCCATCTGGTGATGTCCATGTGTAAAGTCGCCTCTTGTGTTGTTGGGAAAGGGTGTTTGCTATGACCAGTGCGTCAAAGCAATGGAACATACTTACTAACCCCACACTGGCTAACAAAAATCCATTGATTAGATGGACCTGCTCTAGTGTAGCTTACTGCGTGAAGCAACAGAATTTCAGCCAATAAGAGTTGTAGCTCAAAAAAGCAAAATTTGCAAGTTCTTGATTTTAGAATGGCAAAATATTTTCAAAGCAGAGCTAGAAATTTTTCATTTAAATCCATCCAGCCTATCCCATAATGAGCCGGCCACATTTATCTTGCGCAACTGGGAACATCCCTGTGAGGGTTCGGGGGCCGGGAGTAGGGCCTAAGCCCCACAAAATGGGGAAAAGAACAGAAACTAAACCTCCCATGGTGCCATGGGAGAAAAACAGCAGTTTAACAGCCAGGCCTGGAAACAGAATGCTGGAGAGTGCTGATTCGCATGCTGGACTGTGATTGTTTGAGAGTGAATGACTGACAGGCAAAGGTCCTGGAATTCCGGAGAGTATCTAGCCAGGCCTGGAAACAGAATGTTGGAGAGAGCTAATTTGCCTGTTGAACTGCAATTGGTTGAACTTGACAGTGAATGACTGATGGGGCAAGGTCCTGATGCGGATGGAACAAACCCATTCCATTTAAGCCTCTACAGCCCTGGAACAAGACACTTTCAATTTATATCAATGCTGTGAGGGACAGAGAGACAGGGAGTGTGTGTCTCTGTGTGTGTGCAAGACAATGCACAAGACAGTGGGTTTCGGATCAGTTACTTGTGTGTGTGGGTGTGCCTGAATGAGAGAGAGAGAGAGAGAGACCGTGTGTTGGGGTGTATCAGGGTCCGAAAAACCTAAACATACAGTTAGCTCTCATCCTTTCTTCCCTACCTCCAGCCGTTCTTCTCCCCTTCCTTCTTTCTTTCCCTCCCTCATTCTTACCCTCCTGTCTTCCTTTCCTCCTAAATACCTACCATTCCTCCCTCATCATCATGCCGGGGTGAGTCTGCCTAGGTTCCTTCACTGAGAGCCATGGGGCATCACAAATGGTGTGGGGGGAGGCAAAAATGAAAAAATCCTCCCCAAGCAAACCCACCCCACAGGTTGAGCCCCCCCCCAAAAAAAAACAACCCATAAGTAATAGGCACATTCCAGTAAGCCTCCATCAACACAAAAATCAGTCTGCTTCTGCAGACGTTTCCATGGTCATGTGGCAGGCATGACTAGACACCAGAGCCCACGTAATGCTTTTTACATTCCCAACAATGTGGTGCCTATTTATCAACTTACAATTCCTTGCTTTAGAACAAAAAGGTTGGCAGGAGCTGGGAGAAAGACGGGAGCTCATTCCGTCCTGCAATACTCAAGAATCGAACTGCTCACCTTCCACATTCCAGTAAGCCTCCATCAACACATGGATCAGTCTGCTTCTGCAGACGTTTCCGTGGTCATCAAATACACACACACACACACACACACACACACACACACACACACACACACACACACACACACACACACACACACACACACACACACACACTAACCAGATAAACATATCATAAGAAGGGACATACCTTCCCACAATTAAAAAAAAACCCAGTAAGGCCAGGCAATCAGCTAGTACACACACACACACACACACACACACACACACACACACACACACACACACACACACACACACACACACACACACACACACACATATACATATACATCTATATGGGGAGATGGTGTGTAAAAGGCACAAGGCATGGAGGGGTTTTAGCTCATTCTTATTCCAGCCTTGTTTAAACCAGCAATTCTAGTGAAGAAGGGCCCTTACTAGAGGCACTGTCTTAGTAGCATTTTTCAGCAAGCTGTACTTGGCTTTTAACTAAGGTCATTTGAAAATGGCCTTCCAACACCCAGCTCTTTTGCTCTTTAATGCTTGCCAATTTAGCCTTGTATTCAAAGTGATTAATTAGTTTGTAGTGACGGTTTATTAGGTAATCTTTCCATCAATCAAAATTCACTGTGATCTCAGGATTGAGCAGGGAACACCAAGTGGTTTTATGAAGCTGGGAAAATGATGTTATCATTGCATACAGAAAAGCTAGGCAGAGTGTGTCACGTGGAAGGCTCAGAAAAGAGTTTTGCTCCCCACCCCCAAGAATTATGAGAGAAGAAGACCTCTTTGTTTTTCATTTGCATTGATTTAACCTTTAACATTGCTACCAATTTGTTTAAATGCAGGATCCAATGAGATCTCTGGGATGTTTAAAGCAGGAAAATACCAAACCAGTTGGATTAGAACAAGTTGTATTGTAAAGCTCACTGCAGGTAATACACTAGTCACATTACTAAACATGCATCTGTGGCACAACTAGTAAAATGCTTTGTAACATGACAAGTAACTCATTAATTAGAGGCAGTTCACACAGATGAATTGGTGGTAGTAGTTGTCTGCCTCTTGTTTTTAAAAGGCATTATAGCAGGGTTTCTAGAGCTCCAAAATTGGAAGTAGATAAATAAATGCTGCTTCAGTGGGAAAGGTAACAGTGTTCTGAGACAGAGATGGGAGCTCACTCTGTCATGCAGTGCCCTGGTCTCGAACTGCTGACCTGCTGACCTTCCAGTCATCATGTTCAGCGTCTTAACCACTAAGCCACCACAGTTCCTTGTAATTGTATAGACATTGATTAATATGCTAAAATGCTATATATTCTGAGTTTCTTTTTAAAAATCTACAGATCATTTAATCATGCAAGGTTCCACAGAGGCTACCCCATCAGTATTCATGGGCACTTAATTAAAAAGTGCCAGAAACTGGAAACGCACACCGATTTCATTTATTGTACACATGTTATGTCTGAATACTTCCAAAAATGCCACCCCTACACTTGGGATTATTTGAAAAATTATACCCTGTCCCCCTACACAGCTCTAGTGCCTTTAGCAGCTTCATATACCACAGGTATGCACTAGTGCCTCTTTTGCTACCATATGATCTCATTCCTGGGGGGAAAGTATAACCTGTTACATTTCTGCCTGCCATGTACCTGTTGAGAGGCACAGCAAGCCCATCCTGCCCCCAAATGAAGGTAGAAAATCTAAATATTTTCAACAATCTTGTTCTTTAGATCAGGTTTGCAGCAAAAGTAGCAAGGTTCCCCATTGAGAAATATGTTGCTTCTGGTGAGAGCCATGGAATCAGCATGTTGTCAGAAAATTCAGGATGCAAAGAAAAGGAAAAAAATACAGAATCAAGTGACCTATTGCTTGTATTGAAGAAGGGCTGGACTAATAAAAACCCAAATCATTTTGTTATTTAAATTCCATTAAAAAGATATACCCACGCACAGTGTGTTGTCTGTCTTCAGGAGACGAGACTATTCTTTGCAGTGTCTGTAGTAGATGGATGGTATGTATGGCAATCTAACTGCAACATCCTGCCTGAATATGAACAACAGATTTGTCAGTGTGTGACAGGCTGACAGCACAGCTCCCAGCTGCTTGTCCAGTGTTGTTAAATCAGTACCTTGTCTAAGTGTTCAGCAAAGAGGCAATTTGCTTCCTCCATTCGTACAGGCAGGTTGCCAGTTAAAACAAGTAATGTCTTTAGGCTGCAGTGCCATAATGCATTGCAACGATGCAATTTAAACCTTTGTGTGTTCCTTAGGCAAGGCAGCAGCCACAGCCGAAGTTCAAGCTTCTTTCTTCAAAACAACAAAGACAAGTCTAAATGAGATCAATGAAAGGCAACTGCGAGAATTCAAAAACAGTGATTTAACTAATAGAGGAGATAAAGTACAGTTTGGCCTGGAACCGGGATGAAAAAGCTGTCAGGCATATTAGTAAAGGGCAAGTTGCATTTTTGTGCATCATGTGTTGTGTATGAAAAATACTTCTAGGATGAAATGTGCTATGCTTGGTCTAAAGACAGCACATAATGTAAAGTGCAATGCAGAGCATGCACTAGTATTACATTTGTGCTGGCACAAAATTGCTTGTACGTGTGTGTAGTCTGAGATGAGATATAAAACACCTTCCTTTTTTTAGTGTTTTCCCTCTCTTCCTTCCAGAAATGTGAATTTATTTCCCAAAATTCCTCTCACTTTCAGTATTCTTTGTTTCCCTTCAATAATGGCATTCTTTTGTAGAATCAGGTTTATTTATATTTATTTATTTATTTGTAAATTTCTATCCCGCCCTCCTGATGAAAAACATCACTCAGGGTGGCTAACAGCATATACAAAATACAGTAAAAACACAAGTAAGACAATAACATTAAAAAACCCCAAACCAACACTAAAAAACAGCCTAAAATACATTAAAAAACTACACAAGTTGTAGCTAAAAAACACCCACCCCCACCCAGCATAAAATGACAAAAATAATCCACAGAAAGTGAAAGAACCGGATCCCTTAGAATGCTAAATGATCCAGCGGGCTTGTGCAAAAGAGTCACACATACCCCAAGCCCGCTGACATACAAATCACCAGGACCAGATGGCATCCATCCACGAGTTCTCAGGGAACTTAAAGATGAAATTGCTGATCTCCTAGCCAAAATATATAATATTTCCCTCAAATCAGGCTTTGTGCCTGATGACTGGAAGGTAGCGAATGTAACACCAATTTTCAAAAAAGGATCCAGGGGTGATCCAGGAAATTACCGACCTGTCAGTTTGACATGTGTCCCAGGTAAAGTGATGGAAACCATCCTAAAAGATAGAATTAATAGGTACATTGAAGAGAAGGCGCTGCTAAAGGAGAGCCAACATGGCTTTTACAAGGGCAAATCATGCCTCACTAATCTGTTGGAATTTTTTGAGAGTGTCAACAAGCATGTGGATAAGGGGGATCCAGTTGACATTGTTTATCTGGACTTTCAGAAGGCTTTTGACAAGGTCCCACATCAAAGGCTCTTGAATAAACTTACCAGTCATGGAATAAAGGGACAGGTCTTGTCCTGGATCAGCAACTGGCTAAGGGACAGGAAACAGAGGGTAGCACTAAATGGACACTTCTCCAAGTGGAGGGAAGTAAAGAGTGGGGTCCCCCAAGGTTCAGTACTGGGACCCTTGCTTTTCAACCTCTTCATAAATGATCTAGAGGTAGGAGTAAAAAGCAAGGTAGCCAAATTTGCTGACGACACTAAATTATACAGGGTAGTGAAAACTGTGAGAGATTGTGAAGAGCTCCAGAGGGATCTCTTGACACTGGGGGAGTGGGCAAAACAGTGGCAAATGAGCTTCAACATCAGTAAGTGCAGAGTGATGCATGTTGGGGCAAAAACCCCCAATTACATTTATAACCTGATGGGGTCTAAACTCTCTGCGACAAACCAGGAAAGGGACCTTGGTGTCCTGGTGGACAGCTCAATGAAGATGTCAACCCAGTGTGCCTCAGCAGTGAAAAAAGCAAACTCAATGTTAGGGATCATTAGGAAGGGTATAGAAAATAAGTCAGCAAGTGTCATTTTGCCTCTTTATAAATCTATGGTGAGGCCCCATCTGGAATATTGTGTACAGTTCTGGTCGCCATACCTCCAGAAGGATATTATGGAGTTGGAGAAAGTACAGAGGAGGGCAACCAGAATGATTAGGGGACTGGAACACCTTCCTTACCATCTGAGGCTGCAACGGTTGGGCCTTTTCACTCTTGAACGACGGCGTCTAAGAGGTGACCTGATTGAAGTTTATAAAATCATGCACGGTGTGGACAAAGTAGATAAGGAAAAACTGTTTTCCCTATCGCACAACACTAGAACTAGGGGACACTCCATGAAACTTTTGGGTACTAGTTCTCAAACAAATAAGAGAAAGTACTTTTTCACCCAGAGGATTACTGGTCTATGGAACTCCCTGCCAGAAGAAGTGGTGACAGCTGTCAGACTTGACAGCTTTAAGAAAGGATTAGACAAGTTCATGGAGGACAAGGGTATCAATGGCTATAATTATGGCTACCTAAGGACAACCTCCGGGTTGGAGAGATAGGCAGGATATCTCTCAATGCCATTTCCAGGGAATCCTAAGCAGGTGAAGGCATCTCCTTGGGAATACCCTGAAGGAAATGGTGAGCCACTGTGTGAGACAGAATGCTGGACTGGATGGGCTGTGGCCTGTTCCAGCAAGGCTGTTCTTATGTTCTTATGTTCTTATGACATAGCCAGGTCTTCAACATTTTTCTAAAGGTGAGAAGATCCGACTGGAGACGCAATTCTGGTGGTAAAAGGTTCCACAGGGCAGGGGCAGACACGGAGAAGGCTCTCTTCCTGGCCCCACTGAGGTGGACTTGCTTCCAGATGGGACCACTACTGAGCCCCTCCTGTCTGCCCTAGTAGGATGGGCTGACCACCTAGTGGTAATGCGGTCTCTTAAGTACCCCGGCCCAATGCCATGTAGGGCTTTAAAGGTCAAAACCAGCACCTTGAATTGCCCCCGGAGGCAAACCGGAAGCCAGTGCAACTCCCGAAGCAGCGGTGAGGCATATGCATAACGCCCACACCCCATCACCACCCGAGCAGCCACATTCTGGACCAACTGAAGCCTCCGAATGGTTGCCAAGGGCAGCCCCATGTAGAGCGCATTACAATAATCCAATCTGGAGGAGACCAGAGCGTGAGTGACCGTGATCAAGGAGTCCCGGTCCAAGAGTGGGCGTAATTGGTAGATAACACGAAGTTGTGCAAAGGTCCTCCTAGCCACGGCTGCCACCTGCTCCTCGAGCAGTAGCCGTGAGTCCAGAAGAACCCCCAAATCACGCACCAGATCTGACTGGGGTAAAGAAGCACCAGCCAGGACCAAAGATGGTAGCTCTCGGGAAATCACGGGGCCCCTGATCTATAGCCACTCAGTCTTGCCAGGATTCAGCTGTAACCCGATGTCCCCCATCCAGACCTGAACAGCCTCCAGACTTTGACAGCATCACTCGGGTCCCCACGGGCTGAGATGTACAGATTGGTTGTGTTCTTATGCCCAATGATGTTGTTATGTCAGAGGTGACATTCTAACACTGTCTCATTCTCAATGACATCCTCTATTGGTTGGGTGGGATCATCCATGTATTCAACATACAAAACATCTGGTGGAGAGGAGGTGGTAGAGAAATAGCTGCCAAAGAAAACAATGTCATGATAATGCAAATATTCATTAAAATTTGAAACTAATAAATATTTAGTTCTGTGTTAAGTCCTCGATGGATCTGTTCTTTCTGCACACACACCCTTCCAAAAGACCCAGACTCCTATGCATTATTCAGATTCAGAATGTAAGAAGTCCTGAAAAGTGCTAAGAATGGGGAAGGTTTAAACATATAAATAGCAATGAGTTAATTAAACTAGTTAAGCAAGTCCAAGAGTGATAAAACTCCAGGTAGCTGAGTGGAGTTACAACTCACCTTTGACATAATGATCAGATATTGGGGAACTAAGAGAAATTTAACTGGCTGGTTAGCTTTGTAGTTTAGGAATCTGACTCCCAGAGGTTGGGAGTTCAATTCTTTACTGTGCTTCCAAGGAGAAGAGTCAGCAAGTGTGGTCTTGAGCTAGCTGCACAGTCCTAAGATGCTACCAAAAAAAGAGAGAATGGAAATCCACTTCTGTGTAATCACTACCTAGAAAACCCCTGGAAAGTGTTGACACATGTCACAATTGACTTGGCAGCACATTATTTTTAGCTGTCTGGATAGGTCAGTGGTTTATGTATCTGGCTACAGAGCCAAAGGTCTGATTCTATACTGTGCCTTCTGAGAGAAAAGCCAACAAGCTTACCCTTGGGCAAGTTACACATGGTAAACCACTTCTGAATATTGTCTACCTAGAAAAGCCTGAGAAAGGTCACAATAGACAGAATTAACTTGATGGCACATGGTTAATATTATTATTAAGCAAGATTTACAAGATAGATCACAATATCTCTTTCTTAGCAGTTATGGTCTGCTGAGCAATTAATACATTATATTTAAGCGTCCCTAAGTGCACATTTGTATAGCAAACCCTGTTGGCTCAGAAGGAGACACTAAAGGCTGCTGAATGAATAACCATCACCATCTTCATTCAGGTTCAGTGCAGATGGTAGGATGTATAACAGGTAGACAACATTTTGACATCAGCTCAGTGTTTGCTTAGGCTGTTCTGGGAAATCATACAGTTTGTATTTCTCTCCCTCTTCGAAGTTACATTGGAAACAATTGTTCTCTTGTGCCAATAATGAGATCATATATATACATGACCAGGATCCTACAGTCAATTTATACCTGCATAAGGGAAATGGTACAACTCTTAGTA
Organism: Bradypodion ventrale; assembly: GCA_035047345.1. NCBI lineage: Eukaryota > Metazoa > Chordata > Lepidosauria > Squamata > Chamaeleonidae > Bradypodion > Bradypodion ventrale. Next base: position 43,535,444 of record JAWDJE010000001.1, read on the forward strand.
GCATATATCCATTAATTAATGAAGTGCTGATCTTCTCCTGGTCACATGCTTCATTGCACAACTGGGTGCAAGCCCAAGAATGCTTTCAGCATGTCATTAATTAACAGCTACATGATGTTCTCCTGCCAACCTAGCAATTCGAAAGCAAGACATTGCAAGTAGATAAATAGGGACAACTTTGTTGAAATTTTCAGAAGAAAAATAACTAAAATAAATATAATGGTGGAGATACAAACAATGATTATGTTTGGTTTGGGCAATAATATAACTATTAGCTATAATCAGGTGTTTGCCTTGGAATCTAAGGAAATTAAATAGATTTTGTGCTTTCCTTAATGGTCCTACCGTAAATTGTTTTAGTTCAACCTTCTTTTTTCCTCTTCTGTCATTATGGAATACCTGTGTTACTGAACATTTTGACAGAGATTAAAAATTCATTAGGAGGATTAGATTTTTGTTACTCAAATGTTGAATTATTATATTGGCTGAATGAAGCAGATATATAGGAAATTCTGAGACCTAGAGAATCCTTGGATGTATCCCATTTACATTTTATAAAGAATGATGGTTTACATTAGGGTTCCCCTTGCTCGAAAGCTAGTCGTATCCGACTCTAGGGTTCAGTGCTCATCTCTGTTTCAAAGCCGAAGAGCCAGTGTTGTCTGCTTCTGTAGACATTTCCATGGTCATGTGGCAGGTATGACTAGACACTTGAGCACACAGAATGCTGTTTACTTTCCCACCAAAGTTGACCCTATTTATCTACTTGCAATTTCTTGCTTTCAAACTGCTAGGTTGGCAGGAGCTGGGACAAAAATGGGAGCTCATTCCGTCCTGCAGTACTCAGGAATCTAACTGCTGACCTTCCACCTCCCAGTCAGCGTCTTAGCCACTTGAGCCATTACAGTCCCTCTGGGGGACATTAGCGCTTAGAAAAAAGTAACAGTTGAAGTCCCACAATTATGGTTTGTTGAATGTTAGCCTGTTGTTTCTAAGCTTGTCGCTATTATGTCCGCAGTTTGTTAGCTGACTGCATGATTGAATTAGAATTGTGGGCATGCTGATGGTGGGATTCTATGACCAACATCCAATTGGTTAGTTAGAATGAAATATATACAGTGGCATAAATTACAGTAGAAAATTGCTGATAGTTAATAGGTTGCTGGTTATGTCTCTCATTATGCATCAATTCAGATGTCTTGTGTGTCACTAGGGATAAAATGAGGACTTGCTAACTGGCAGCAATTTGCCACCACAATTTATGTCATTGTACTTAGCCTGGTATAACTAACCAGTATGTTTCCAACTTGTGAATTTAACTTTTTTTAAGGGGGTGGGCAAAGGAATGTTTCTCATTTCCAACCAGAAGTGGGGGAAACATGAATCAACTTGTTTTGTCATAAGCATGACTTGTTTTGTCAATTCACAGCTGAAAGTACAAATCAAAGGATCATAGAATAAATGTTGGAAGGGGCGACATGTTGCACTGAAAATGAGTCTGTGTGTGTGACAGGGAGGGAGGGGCAAGGGGGAGAAGATAGGAGAGACTAGTTACGTGATGGGTGATCTGCCACTTTTCAAACCATGTCAGTTCACTGTGGCCATGGCAGGTGGAGGGAATTAAATATTTTCTTCCTCCTCCTCCTCCTCATGCTCCTCTATGGTAGTTTAGTGGTTAAAATGCTGACTGGAAGGTCAGCAGGTCAAGGCCCAAGTGCTGCACAACAGAGTGAGTTCCCGTCTCTGTTCCAGCTCCTGCTAACCTAGCAGTTCAAAAGCAAGAAATTGCAAGTAGATAAATAGGTACCACTTTGGTTGGAAGGTAAACAGCATTCTGTGTCTAGTCATGCCTGACACATGTCCACATAAACATCTGCAGATGCAGACAGCACTGACTCTTTGGCTGTAAACGGAGATGATCACCAAACCCTATAGTCAGATACAACTGGCTTTCAAGCAAGGGTGACCTTTTACACTCCAAAAATGTAACTTTCCAAGCTCTGTTCTAACTGACAAGATTTCATTATGAAATGTTAAGGGAAAGGAAATAATACATCATTGTAGTATTACTATATAGGAAACCTGTGCTAATGACACTATGTAACAACAAGTAAGAATTTAGACCAGATGAAACTCTTATTTCACTAGAGTGAATATAAGGAAGGATTTATAGTAACATTTGAAACAGGAATATCTTTACTTCTCAGGCAAGACTTTTTATTTTTAAGCAGATAATTTTACTTAGCTTTACAGCAACTCTGATTTAGAGATAATTCTGTGTGAGCTTCATATTATGAATCCTGTTTAAGTATGCTTAAGATCTCTCACTCAGAGTTAAATGGTAAAAGAAAAGGCAAAATTGTCTTTGCAGATGTTGAGAAGAAATTCATTGCAGGCAGTCCTCATTTAATATCCACTGCTGACTTTTTGAACAAGTGCTTTTGGTAAATGCTAAATCAAATGAGTTGGCACCAACAATAATCTCTTAGAATATGAATGTGAAAACCCCCCACAAGAATATTAAAACAATAGAAACATTAACACACACAAAACCCAGCTATTAGGAAAGAAATGGCATTGAGAAAATGAGCTTTTTGTTTTAGTGCATCTTTCCGAAATAATGCCTGGAGCACACACAATCTTAGATGGATGGAAATTCACACAATAAAATGGATACAGTGTTTGTGTTCCCCCCAACCCAGAACAACAGCTGGGGCTACATCATGAATGGATTCCATGTTCCTGTCCAATTATCTTCCCCTGCCAAACAGCCTAGTGGTGGGATTCCATATTTTTAAATAAAAGGAGCAGCTTTGACTGCTGGGTATGCAATGCCTTCAATCTGGGTGGACTAGACATGTCACAGACTGTGTTAAGAAGCCCTGTTCCCACAATTAGCAGCATTTTTGTATTAATTTCTTCCTCAGCAGCCGTTTGCATTGCCCTCCCAACACACATTTGTCATTTAGTAGACAACAATGCGTGTGCAGAAATGGATGGGGCTCAATGCACATTGCTGTGAGCTAATATGTAACTGGAAATATACACATAGATAACCCAATCATATATACTTCATTTATTAGAGTACTGTATTTTAAATTTTGCTCTAGAAATAGATTCTCAGTATAGTTTAAAATGCAAAATTAAATATATAAGAAAAAAATGTAAAAAACAGGTTGAGCAACCTACGGCCTGTGGCACCAAATCATCTGGCCCCCACCCTCGCTCTAACCACCGTCACCGCTGGAAGGGGCTGTGGACATGTTTATGACAGCCGTAAATGCATTTACAGCAGCTGTGGACACTTTTACAGCAGCATTTACAGAGGGGGGACCACCAGTCTGGCCCCCTCAATGTGACCCAGCCCCCGACTTTAAAAGGTTACTGACCCCTGTCTTAAAGGAACAGGGTGAGATTGCCATGGGAATAATGCAATTCAGACAAAAAAGGCTTGGGATGTTCTGGCTAGTCTTATGTTCAGTGTTTTTAAAGGCAGTTTGGAGAGAGCTGAGGCTGGCTCCGATTCTCCCTCTCCTTCCAAAGAGATGGTATATAGTTAAGGTGGCCACTAATACACCACCAAAAAAAAAGAAGAAGAACAAGATCAAACCAATTTGGATAAAATTGTGCATGCTAGTATATGTATTACATATAGATACACCCCACCCAAGGACTTTCACAACAGAAACATTGCTACAATGCACCTCTCCTGAATAGAGGAGATTGTAGTCATGACCTGGGTACCTGTTGAGTCAGTTGTCTGGGTCTTCTTTTTCTTTCGTGTCCCAATCAAACCCTGGATTGTCTAAATGAAGCTATTTCATTGCTTTGTCGTTGCCAAAACCTAAGTTCTCATTGGTAAACAGGAGTTGTCTGGGTGCTGTTTATGAATGAGCAATGCTATATCCCTGATCTCCCTCCTTATATTCCTTTACCTTTAAAGCAAGCATGAATTGGATTCTTTCAAACAGAGGACACTTTGAAAAGGAGGTTCATCCTCTGCATAGCTTTTGAATTGAAGAATTGCGCTTTGTTTCAACAGGTTACATAGTTATCGTCTTTGTGCTACTGAATGGCATCTGACCAGGGTTTTAACTCTTGCATTGAAGGATCAGTGGCTGATCAGTTGTGTTGCCAAAAGGAGGAAATGCATGACCAGAGAAGGACAAAAGAGAATACTGATTTATATAAAATTTACCAATACGTTAATGTATGTGCAATATTTAAAAATCATTCCAATTATTTAAATAGGAGTACAGGATGCTTCACCATAGTTAGAGGACCATGGCCAGTTAATCTGGTGTGTCTGCTAAATTTGTCATTTAGGTACTCCATGTTGATGGGGAAATACAAGGCTCAGCTTTCCCTCATTGGTTTTTTTAATGCTTAAACCATAGTTGGAGGATGAAATCTGATACAGATTTCTCCTTTGTAAAGGGCTATCTTTATATTATTCCATCAGGTGGTAGGTTGAAATGAACCACCTATTCTCACAAAGGTGAACTCTAGGAGCAAATGAGGAGGCCAAGTATCACTAGCTACTTTTAAACCACATTTACTTAAACCACATATATTCTGCCTAGAAAATAGCAAATCTAAGGAGCATAAATTATGTAAAAAATCAACAAACGTTCTGGATGGCTTCTCAACCTGTAACAGTCTTTGTATTTAGTCCTCAGCCTATGATCCACTGTTATTTTTAGTCAACTGAATATCCTGAAGGAAACAAAGCCAGATATTCAATCTCATGTACCAAAACAAATAATCTGATAAACTCTTGCTGTTGTATCAATTTATAAGTTAGGGTTGATTCTGCATCTCAACAAGGAATGTCATTTGCGGTTGCTTTGTGCCGCATATTGCTTTCCATAGGTTACTTTCCTTTGAATTCAAGAAAGCAAAGGAGGAACAGTACCGGTTAGTAGTTTGACAGAGTGAACGTATCCAGTCAACTCTTGTGAAGTCACAGAACATTCATCTGGAAGTCACTGCAGCTTCTCTCTCTATGGCTTCCTATTGGCCAAATGGAGCAAGAAGGAAAAATGTAGGGCATGGTTCTACTGAAGTAACAAACACAACAATCAAATTTTTAGCCTTGATCAAAATTTGTTATTAATTTGATGCTCACTTTCCAAAATCTCATGTGCAGGATTGTTCCAGTGCAGTTTGTTGATTTAAGCTAAAAGCAAGATGGCATTTCCCCATTACTTGTATTACATTATATATATTGCAAAGGTTCATGCTACTATAGCAGATATTGGTTATGTATCTGCTCATATATTTCTCATTTATCATATTTTTGATCATTCTCAATTGAGAATAGCATTCCCTGAAATCACAGAACACCACAGGAAACCTGACTGTTACACTTTTCATTATTTTTTAAAACAAGGATAGCTATGTCATTTTGTTGGAGCTAAAACATCGACAATTCGTTCGGCATCTTAAAGACAAACATATTTTATGACAAGCTGTGGATCTGGAGAAGTGGGTTATAGTCCACAAAAGCATATGCATAGAGCAACTGTTAGCCTTTAAGGTGCCACAGAACTCTATTGCTTTTTAATTTTATTCATTTCATCATTATCATAATTGGCCACCTATGCTTTTCAGTGCATTGTCATTACCATTATCTACTACTTGATGCATTTCCCTGATAAAAGAAAAATAATTCTAAACTAACATCCCCATTCTGCCTAATTCTCATTGTATGGCCTCACAAAGGAATAGCCCTGGATCAAGCCTCAATATATTTATTTGGATGTTTAAATCAAAAGGAGGAGAAAGGTTACCTTATTAGCTACAGACAGCTTAGATATAAGATTAAAAATGATACCAGTCATTTATAATATTCACCTGCACCAACCTCAGTCTTATTATAACTGTAATCTAACCTGTAATACCTGACCTAAAACTGTAAATCTTTAAGTGATTACATGGTCAGGGAAGTTCAGGCAGATATAATTTAATCAGTTCAGAGCAGATTTAGCTGTAGGCTGGTTGTTCAGGCTGCTGGCACCTAGTCATATTTATGACACATTTAAATAAGAATAGCCAAAAAATGAATCAGACTTGACTTTGATGCAGGTAAGCATTTAGTAACTGCCTAATTGTATTTATCCATGAAAGAATTATTATAAAATGTCTTTATTAGATCTCAGTTCTAGAGCATGGTAGGCTTTTGCACTTTTCCAGGATCCTGTATAGATCTGTAGCAATTCCAGTAAGTTCCGTGGTCTCTAGAGTTCAAAAGAAAATAATATTAAATTTGGGCTGAATTTAGTATTGCAAATATGCTACAAAATGTGAATTTTCTTGGTGTGATCATCTGCAATGCCCATAGTTCAGAGGGATAAGAAGACCTGTTAGAGAACATAGGATAAGAGAAAGATGCCTTGGCTTAAAAGATGCAACCCAAACCAGTGACCATGTTGCATTTAAGTGACACAAATATACTCCTGTATAAAGTGGGGATTTATGCTCTGATTCTAAGCTTGGGTGTCATAAATCCACAAAAAGGGGGGTTGCTTTTAAGAAGTCAACATAGCATGGTAAACATTTTTCATAGCGCAGAGATTTAGACCTTCCCAGGATATGTTTCTTTAACATGGAGCAATTGTACCACTGCTATTTTTAAAAGGTGAACTAAATTCATTGCCAATATAAGTAGAATATGTAGAGAAAATAATGTCTTGATTATCCAAGAGATCATCATCATTAGTATCTGAGAAATCAGAAGTCTCAACTTCTATTATACATGTACCAAGCTGTGAAAAATAGCTGCAAGTAAATAGCCATCAAACTCGTGAACTCTGAGGATATCATTGAAGTATAATAGTTCCTTGTACCTTCCAAAATTTAAAAGTGTTCATGAATAAGGATAAATTTCACTTTCACACTATAACACTGTACATGTTCAGTAACATACTTCTGTTTTTCCTTATTTTCATAGGATGCAGAAAGAAAAAGAAACACTGATGAATCCGGCGCTTAAGAAGTATTCTGACCAGCAGAATTGGGTCAAACACAGTGATTTATTGTTCAGCTCATAATACCAGACTGGGGAACATGTACAAGGTGGCCAGCTTATATACAGGGAGAATGGCAGTTATACAGGTTGATACATTTTGGCGGGCTTCCGGGGAAGTGGGGAAGTTTGTGCTGATGAATCAGCTATTTTAGCAGACATTTGAAAATGGCGCCTTTGTTAAAAGGCACACAATAGTGCCATAGATATTACGGCACTCAAGCAGTTATAACAAATAACTCTTGGACACAACAAACATAACCATGTGATTCATGCACAGAATCCAGAATGGAGGTGAGGTAGGGTGGAGAAGGTAATAATTTTGTTAAACTTAAAAGACAAAAGGCATTTGAAATGAGAGAAATGAAAACAACAACCACCCCACATTCCAATACTGCCTGTGGGGGAAGGGGTTACTTTAAGGATATTATGGGGCATGAGTATGACCTTGAATTGTAAAAATGAGACATATTTATCATACAGGTATTGTGAGTGGGCAAAGGTGGATGGAAAGAAGCCTTTCATCTCTCATGAGATGGCCACTGACTGGAAGACAACCATATAAATCTGTTTTGTTGAACTTCTGTCTGTATCTCAGTATGAGAGGGTGGGAGGGACAAATAACATGTATGTATGAGATCAGTTGATATGAGATTGTGAGCTATTAGGAAATTATATAAATTTGACAGCCCATAAAAGTCGTGGGGAGAAGGAGGAGACAGATAGGATAGCATGGATCTCCATCCATAGAGTCAAGGAGGCATTGCTGGGTGAGATGCTTTCTGTGTGTCAAAAGCAAAGCAAAGCAATCACACTTGTATCCCCCCCCAAAAAAAACAAACAAACAGCACTTAGTGCACTCTCTGCGTGGATCACAAGTTAATTAGCAACCGACCTCGAAAGGCTGGGTCAACCTTGAGCCCTGGTCAGGAGCGAATTCACAACCTTTTTGTTATAGGACAAAACTGCTGTCCTGCAACCAGAGGGTTGCGATTAACATGCTTAGAGGCTAAGTAATACTTTTATTGTAAAATTTCCATTTTTAATATATTAATGTTTTAAAGAAGCGCTTTTCACTTTCAAAGTGCTTGCTTGTACCATATAACTCATATTTTTAAGTACTTGCCTGTAACTTAGGTTTAGTTTATACCTCTTACTAATCTGGAATATTTTGAAGTGGGGTTGGATTTTTGTCCAAAGCATTCTTGTATATAATTTCCTGTGTTCAAAATTTCATATTTCATATAGATCTACAATTCTATATGATTGTACAATGATGCTAAGACATTTTGGATCACATATATGTTATATGTTTACAATAAATTTGAAGTACTTTAAAACCAATGTAGAAGAATAAATGTTTGTAGAATAGTCAAGCTGCTTTTGCCTTGCATTATTTAATACTGTCCTAATTTTTCAAGTGCACCAGTAAATTTTCCAGCTATCTTGTCAAACTTGATCCTTGTATGCCCATTGCTGTGTTGTTCCCATAGATGATAAATTTTGTATTGTCAGGAACTGATTGGTCATTTGTCTCTATATTATACAGCATTGGAGACTATACACTTCCTTGTGACAGTCCATTCTTCTGCAACCTCCATCTATAGCAGGGGTTCCCAGCCTACAGTCCGTGGGCTGGACCCAGACCCTAACGCCATCCCATCCGGCCCATCACTGCCTCCGCCACACCAAGAAGTGGAAGCGAGCACATTTACGGCTGACGTAAATGCGCTGGCATCCGTTTCTGGGGTGTGTGGTCCAGCCCACTCAGCTGTCTGGGGGGCATGGTCAGGCCCACAGCAACAAAAGGTTGGCCAACCCGATCTATAGGTATGATGTGTGCAGGAAACAATTCTAGCAGATAATACTCTTTATCTCACTACCAGAACAGATTCTTATGGTAAGCCATTATGGTTTTAGCATATCACCGCTAAACCTGAAACCTTTAACAGAGTCTGAATTTCCTATAATGTTTGTCACATATTTCTGGAACCACTATTCTTCCTATCTTTAAAAAGAAAACTATTACAACTGTCTAACGACAACTGCTCTGTTTGCATCTCAAATGCTTTACTTGTCCAGGAATTACAAGCTCTTTCTCTGTGTATTGTGAACCTTTACCAATGCTGAATGATGCCTGCAAATATGGACATTTACTGAAATTAAGCTCAACACGTTTAGCTGAGTTGCTGGGTGGAAAATTGCTCAAAACGTTATTTTAGAAAACGGGGGCAGGGGTGGTGGAAATCTCAAGCAGTGTTCTTTTAAATACCTTCCTTGTTATAAATTTGCTGATTATGAGGAAAAGAAGTGGGGGGAAATGCTATTTGTTTTTCATAATCAGATTCAGCAGGATCTAATCCTATATCGTATTTATGGCTGTGTGCTAGCTATTCAAAATTAAAATGAACCTTTCATCCATGTGTATCATAAATGGGCATTTATCAGGATTATATGATTTTGCAATCCATCTGAATATGTAACCGGAATTTGTTTTCTTTCCGTTTCACTATGTAATTACCAGGCGACAATAACAAAAGTGACATGTTTGAAGAACAGATAAAATGCTGTAAATTGGCCAGTAATGGTGATATTTCCTCATCTTCTGAAAAACCCATTTATTCTCTCTCTCAACAAATCAAGGCATTGTCAGCCCCCACTCATATAGTGGCCGGAGGGGCTCTACCAATTTCTAGATGTAAGTGAATACTGGAATGCAGATGAGGCCTACTAACTAAGGCTTTCAACTCAGGCAGCTGGTCTTAGCTTGCCTCAATTTCTAAATCATCCATAATGGGGCCAGGACCTCTGAAGCACTAAAAAGAGCGAGCTGACATGCTGGACAAACTGTTAATTTTTTTTCCTGAAGAAGCTGCTATATTGCACATCTGTCACTGCTATGCAGACAATTACTCACAGGGAGGGGGGGGAGGAATCTGGTGCTTGTTTTTAGTGTACTTGTTAACTGACATAGTGGCGAAATACAATAGTGCAAGAGAGGCATAGAGAGGGGGGGGGGTCTTCCTCTTCCCTCTTTCAAAATCTCCTCAGTTGTTTTCTCATTTTGAATACTTCAGTATTCTGGACCATTCTAGGCATATAAAAACCCATCCGGTAAAGAGTAAGGGGAAAGTGCATCCAAATACTGATAACAATATTTGAACTTAGCAACCTCAGCTTTGTCTATCCTGCTTCTAAAACCTCTTTTTCTATATTTTATTTGTTTCTGTATGTTATTATTTGCTCTTCTTGGTTTTCCTTGGTTTCTTTTGTAGTTGCAGAGGGTTTTTTTTGTTGTAATTCCAGTCTGGCCAGGTTATCCTGCTATGGTAATAGAGTAGACCATACTGCCAGTGACTCAATGCCGATCGTCAGGTGGTGGTTAACTAATCTGACAACCCTGAGGCCTAATGGCCTTTGTGAAGTCCCCAGGGAAGAGTGATGGTTCCAAAGTGGATTAAATCCCACTTGAATCCATCTTGATGGAGGGCAGCAGCTTCATCAATACTGGCCCCCAGGCCTGATGAGGACTTTGCGTGCCAAAAGGGCTCAGGACCAGAAAGTGACTTGTGGAACTGTATCTGTGGTACAGGGATCATGCTGCGATGCGGAAGGAAGATGAAAGACCACTGCATTATACTTGCAGGACAGTCTTCGTGGCTCATTGCCATGATGATTGCCAAAATTCATATTCAGATATGGCACAAGAAGAAGTTGTAGAAAGCAGTGACCCACTGCAGAACTTGTGACTGCCAAAAAATAACTAGTCCAAAGACTAGGAGTTTCCAGTCTCAGGACACTAACGCATTCCTTGAGGAATTTCTGTGTTTGTTCAGGTTTCCTTAAGGAGCACAAACCTCAGACTGAGCAGTTCTGAAGGAAGTCTGGGTATCTATCTACACCTAACTAGTGCCAGGACTCACTGGCTTAGTGGTATGTTTGTATGTGTGATGTGACTCTGAAAAGTTGATGTCCTATATAGGAGCATACCTGTCAACCTTCCCGGATTGGCCGGGATTTCCCAGTTTTCGGCGTCGATTTTTGCCCTTTCCCGCACCGCGCTGCCGAAACCCCGGATTTTGGCAGCGGGGGAAAGAAGGCACATGCGGGGGAAAGGAGGCACATTTCGGCAGCGGGGGAAAGGAGGTCGTGTTGCACGCATGCGTGGAAGGGCTCTACACTTCTGTAGCTCCCTTCCACGCATGGGCAGAAGGCTACGCCGCGTGCGTAGAAGGCTACGCAAGCAGCGTAGCCCTCCACGCACATGCGTACAACGCGACCTGTGCAAACCCGGTCCGTACAGGTCCCGGATTCGCCAGAACCGCAGTTGACAGGTATGTATAGGAGCCAGGGCAGAGGAGCTTGGGAAGGGAGAAAGCTGATCGGTTCATGAATGTGAGTCCATTGTATTCTTTGAAGCAGAGCAAAGCAAAGCAATCACACTTATATACCCCCATAGCACTTAGTGTGCTCTCTGGGGGGTGGGGGGGGTGGGAGGATGTACACAAGTTAATTAGTGTTTTTCCCCCAATATGCTGGGTACTCATTTTAACGACCTTGGAAGGATGGAAGGCTGAGTCAACCTTGAGCCCTGCTCAGGATCGAACTTACAACCTTGCTGGGTACTCATTTTATAGACCTTGGAAGGATGGAGGGATGAGTCAACCTTGAGCCCTGCCCTGATCAGGATCAAATTTACAACCTTGCTGGGTACTCATTTTATAGACCTTGGAAGGATGGAAGGATGAGTCAACCTTGAGCCCTGCTCAGGATTGAACTTACAGTACAGCAGTTTAACCACTGTGCCACCAGGACTCTTAGAAGAACACCATTGTTATGACTCATGAGTCTTTTTGTTGCAGAAGGCCAGACAATAGAACTGGTAGGAGACAGTATCCCCAGGGGCTGCCACTCACCCAGCACATCTGCCACAAGAGTGGGCTAGCAGCACCTTGGCCCTATCTGCCCTTAAAGGACATATAAAAGACACCCCGCCATTTAAAAACAAATCAGATCCAGTGTCAGGGAGGTGAACCCCATGTCCCTGAACAGGTCAGGTCAGCAAATTGTTTATTATAGAGGAAATCCATTTAGGAATAGTGAAGGAGAAGAAAAATGTAAAACCTGGTTAGAGAAATTGCTAAAACTAGCTTACTTCCCTATTTGCAGACTTATTGTTCTGTTTAACTAAAATGGAGGAGCAGATACATAATGGACCCAGGACAAAAAAAAGACCTAATAACACACATTTATGTGTAAAAAGTTAGTGGAGGAGCAGTTCGGAAGAAAACACTGAGGCCTGGGCTATTTCATAGAGGTTATTATTTTCAACTATCATATTTTGCCCGGCGGTGCTGGGCTTTTTAAAATTGTGTTGGATAGTAAAGGGTTTCATTTTTTCTTCTTGAACAAATGGTGCTGGGCTGTTTAAAACGGTGTTGAAAGGTTTTGTGATTTTGTGACTTTAAGGCGTTGCATCCGCCTGCGGCAGACTTGCGCTCCCAGTGTGTGTTTTATTTTTATTTTTTGCACGCCGGCTTCCTCATTGCCGGGCTCTTCAAAATGGTTTTGGCAGGTTTTTGTTTTATGTTTATGCAAATGAGGTTAGTTTTTAATTTTGCTTTTTAAAATCTTTATTTTGACACATTTTTTATTTTTTGTTTTGGTTTTTTGGTTTTTCAAAAGAGTAAAGGATGATAAAATATTTTATAATTATTGTATTTAACCAAATAATGTGTTACTATGTTGTGCTTTGGATAATCATTTTTAAAATGTGTAAGAATATTTTTAATCACTGTTTCCATACTGTTTAGATGTTTTGTTTTGTTTTTTTGAGTGAAAAGTTTTTTCTAGTATTTTTTGTGATTAGTGTGAATATTTTTGAATGTTTTGATAACTTATTAGATTAATGTGGGAATTAATCCTATTATTTTTAATATTTTAGAATGTTTTTTCTCTTGTGGCTTCTGGGTGGGGGTGGTGAGCTTTTCTTCTACTCTACAATTCTTCTCTACTGTCCTCTGAGTGTCGCTTCTTCTTCCGGTGAGTATTTTCATTATTTTCTCAGTTGAGTTCCGGGCGTCATGGAGTAAAGACGTCTCCTGGTAAGCTCTGTGGTTGTTGTTTTTTTTTGGGGGGGTTGTTTTGGGTTTTTGTGGGGGGGGGGGGTCTGTGTGATGTTTTTGTGTTTATTTTTTGGATGTTTTTGTGTTTCTTTTTGACTGTTTTTTTTACTGTTTTTGGATGTTTTTGTGTGTCCCTTTTTTGGGGGGGGTGTCTTTTTTTTCATGGGTCAGGCTCGATCCCTGGCCCATTGAAAGAAAAGGGTGGGGGGTGGTCTTTTTCTTTCATGGGCCAGGCTCGATCCCTGGCCCATTGAAAGAAAAGGGTGGGGTGGTGGTCTTTCCCCCCCCCGGCCCAGGCTCGATCCCTGGCCCGTGGAAAGGAAAGGGCATGGGGGGGGCACATTTTACTTCCACTTCTGGGAGTGATGAGGGTGGCGTGGGCCAGATGAATTGGCATCAGGGGCTGAATCTGGTCCAAGGGGCATAGTTTGGGCACCCCTGGTTTAAGCAGACAAAATGGCAGCCAAAAATCTATCTCATCTTGTTGCAAAACAAATTGCAAGGCACGTTTTACTTCTGCTTCCAGTAGGAAGAACCACAAGACTGGCCCACTGAGCCTGCGGCCTGAAAACTTTGGACACCCCTGTTCTAGACAGTCTTCTTAGTCCTCCTCATCCAGCAGGAGTTACCATCCATGCTTACAAATTTTGATAGTGTTAAAATTCATTGGTTGGTGATGTTTCAATATTCCTAATGAGTTAAGCAGGCTATGTATGAGGTATGCCAAAAGAGGAATGATGTGTACTTCCAGATTTTTGGTGCAATGAATTACATTTCCTGGCAACACAGAAAGAAAGACAACTCAGAAGATATACGGAAATTTCATTTGAGGTTATCTGGAGAAAAAGAGAGGAATAAGTAGAGATGAAGTCATTACACTTCTGACAGTATAGCCATTTTCAGACAGAGGGCTCCTCATATGAGCAATTAGAAGCCACTGAAAAGCTATTCCATCTTTTTCCTCTTCATAGATTTTTCTACTAAGAAAAAAGAGACAGAAATAGAAGTGGAAAAATAGGGGAAGTTTGTGGGTGATGAGCAATGTTGTTTGATTCCCCCCGCCCCATGAATGCAATGAATGGAACAGGGCAAAGACAAAGTAAAAGCTGCCAAAGGCATGGGAACCTCTTCCTCACACCTCACCTGGATCTTCTCTGTATCTCCAAAGATCAAAGTACCTGCTCACAAAAAGAATAGACCTATTTTTAACCTCTGTTTCCAATTTATCTCTTCTTGAAAATCAGACCTTGCTAGAAACAAGTGAAAACTATTGGAATACTCTCTAAGTTATTTCCCATTTTACCATTGTTTCATTATTTTTAGAAACTGAGGTTTTTAAAATTTTACTTTGATTGTAGTCCTATTTGTATTTTTAAATAATAAAAGCAGTATTAAAATTTCATAAACAAGCAAATCCTAAACCAATCCAATCTACTGCTTGTGCCTTAGTAAGGTATCTGAAAGGACTATATTTAAATCATTTCAACTGCTAGCCCATCCTGTTGCAATGAATCAAAGAGACTTGATGTATAGAAAATTGTCTATTTTTTTAAAGAATCAGCTTTATGTAATAGTTATACAGTAAAACCCCAACTTACATATGCCTCGAGTTACAAAAAATTCAACTTACATAATGATTTTGTGCTAAAGCCATGTCCCAATTTACACAATTTCCTATGGGTTTGCTTCGAGTTACATAAAGATTCTTTTTCCTATGGATTTGCTTCGAGTTATGTAAAAATCCATTTCCCTATGAGTTGCTTAGATTTACATAAAGATTTCATTTTTCCTATGGGTTTGCTTCAAGTTACGTACAACAATTTTTCCTATGGGTTTGCTTCGAGTTACATAAAAAACTAATTTAAGCAAAAGCCTACGGAATGGATTTTTTTTGTAAGTAGGTGTTTTACTGTAATAAAAATGTGGGCAGGGCTCAGAAATTGGCATTGTTGTTGAATTACTTCTCTGTAGCCAGACCACCTTTATCATTCCTCCAGTGGCACAAATAATTCACTGAGTTGTATGCTATTAACATGTAGTTACCATCTTGAAGCTACTCACCTCCAAATATTAAGCTACTGACATTGTTAGTATAGCTAAGCAAGAGGATTTGGGCCAATGTGTTACTTTGAATACCTAAAAGTAACTTTATAACTACTAGTTTACATTACTGTTTGCCAAAAAGTTATATGTGGCTACATAACATATGACTACCTACTTCCAAGCTCTAAGCATGAGTCATTGTCGTTGTCTGCTACTCGTATACGAGCATACATTTTTCCTTGAAATCATTTTCTCAATTGATGGATGTGTCTCAGGCGACTCAATAAACTGTTTCTGGCATGAAACATGCGACCACACACATTACATCAAATGGAAGCGTGGCGCCAAAATGGCCGCCGCGCTCTTTGCGGGCCCCTCCCCCCACCGGATGAAGCCATCCGGGTAGTTAGGGGCGTGGCCAGCACCCTAATAAAAGGACTGGCCACGAGGCAGCCGTGCTGCCATTTTGGCGAAGCGACGGAGCGGAGAAGTTTTTCCCTCTTACCTCCGTCGCTCGTATCCTTCCGGGGGAAGCCTTTTTGGGCAGCTTTTTTCTCTTCTTAGGCTTCCTAGCTAACTCAGCTATGCCCTCTAAGAAGAAGGCAGCTGCTAACGTGGCTCGATCGGCGCGGAGGCGCCAGCCGGGTCGGAGGACCGCGACTGCGCCCGCCCAGCAGCCACCTTTAACGGAGCCCACCGGGACCGGTGGGATGGGATCGGTGGCCCCTTGGCCCGATCCGCGGTGCGTGCAGGTTGCCCCGGACGGGGCCTCGGCCCTTGGCCCGCAAGCGATGACCACTGCCCCCGCCAGGGTCCGTGCGGATGGGCCCTCTTGCCCGGGTGCACAGTTCCCCATGGGGGGAGCGAGCCACGGGGGGTGGTTGGGTTCCCTGCCTTTGCAGGGTGTGCCCACGGCTCCACAAGGGCTGGGCATGGGCTCTTGGCCTTATCTGGCCCCTGGAACTCAGGGGCCTGGACAGGTACCCGTTACCTATGGGTCGGTTGCCCATTTGCCCCCTGTTGGGGCTGGGGCCTTTGTCAACGTGGAGGCCCTTCTGGCCCGCGTTGCGGCCCTTGAAGCATCCTTGGCGAGGGCCAATCAAACAGGGGTGCCTTTAGGATTCCAGGTGGCCCCTTTGGCTGCCGAACAGCGGCCGGCGACGGGTCGGGTTGAGCCGCCTGAGGCGCGCAGGCCGGTGGCGGCCACTGCCTCGCAGCTCCCCACTCAACAGGTGCAGCAGTCTGGTGCGGGTCTGGCCACGTCGACGAGCTCAGCTTCGGTCGTGAGCTCCGACGCCCCCAGCGGGCCGGAACCCCCGGTGGGGGCGGCCCGTGGGGGTGCATCGGGTGAGTATGCAGTTCAAGCTAGTGCACCCACACAACTGACTTCCCTGGGGGGGGGGGCTTTCCAATGGCCATGGCCTCGCACGGGTGGCCCGGCGGTCCAATTGCCCCCGGCCCACCCGGCGACTTCACCCCTGACACAGGGCCCGGGTCCGGGTGGCGCGCCCTGTGTGGTGGGGAATGTGTTGGGGATCCCCGGGCTGGTACAGGCCCCCTTTGCTTTGCCCGCAGTCCCCTCTGTGCCGGTGTCGGCACTGCCAACGGCAGGGTATTCCTTGCCCCTGGGGGACCATCTGGCCCAGTCCACCAGGGAAAAGATCTGGAGGGGAGAGTACGTAGATATCTTCTCCCTTCTTAATAGGGAGCCGACCAAGGAGGAGAGGGAAGGGCTGGACGAGAAGGATAAGGAGCAGGCACGTCATCGTAAGCCGCCACGCACGTGGGCAAATTGGTTGCCAGCGTACCTGATTTACATGGCCGTTTACCTCAGGGCTAGGCCGGATTTGGCCATCCCTATGGTCCAGTATCTGGACAACATCTACCGGGCCATGGTTGACTTCCCGGGTCCGTCGTGGCTGGCTTATGACGAAGAATTCCGCATGAGGATTCCACTGCACCCAGAGATGAGGTGGGATGAGCCCTGCCAGAAGCTGTGGCTTCTGTATATGACCCCCCACGCGCCCGGCGCCTGGGGAGAGATACCATTGTGGACATGCGGTCCAACGAGCGGCCCCGGTACAGGTTCCCCGCCAAGTGGCGGGGCAGGGGGTTCCAGCCCGCCTGCTGTGCTGGACCTTCTCATCCAATGGTTCTTGCAACAGGAAAAATTGCAAGTACAAGCATGAGTGCCCCTCTTGTTCTGGCCCCCATGCTGCCTCCGCCTGTCCCAGGCCGGGAGGATACAGGGGCAGGGGTAGGGGCGGACAAGGGGCAGGTAGGACTGCCACGGAAGGAGCGGGTTCACCGAAAGGCCCCCTCCCCAATTAATGTCGACATGCTGGAGCGTTGGCTCGCATTGTACCCGAAGAAAGCAGACGCTGTGTACCTCCTTCAGGGTTTTCAACTGGGTTTCCGTATTCCTTTCACGGGGGATAGGTCACCACAAGACGCACCCAACCTTTTGTCACTTAGAGGAAGGGAGGAGGTGGCTGCCACCAGCATTAATAAGGAGGTCGCTGCGGGCAGGGTCGCTGGCCCTTTCCCCGTGCCCCCTTTCACCAACCTTAAAGTGTCTCCTCTAGGACTAGTGCCCAAGAAGTCCCCCGGCGAGTTCCGCCTGATTCATCACTTGTCCTACCCAGCCGGTCATTCGGTCAATGATGCTATCCCTGAGGACCTTTGTTCTGTCAGGTAT
Organism: Bradypodion ventrale; assembly: GCA_035047345.1. NCBI lineage: Eukaryota > Metazoa > Chordata > Lepidosauria > Squamata > Chamaeleonidae > Bradypodion > Bradypodion ventrale. The sequence goes on from JAWDJE010000001.1 coordinate 43,553,337, forward strand.
ACATCATTTGACCAGGCATTGCGCATGGTGCGCTCATGTGGCCCGGGTGCACTGTTGGCTAAGTGTGACATTAAGTCGGCTTTTCGTCTCCTGCCGGTGCACCCGGGTGACTTTGAGTTGCTGGGTTTCAAATTCCGGGGTGAATATTATTTTGACAAAGCCATGCCATTCGGCTGTTCCATATCCTGCTCGGCTTTCGAGCGTTTCAGTACATTCCTGCAGTGGGCATTTGTCCGTAGGTCAGGGTCTCGGTCTGTAGCCCATTACCTGGATGATTTTTGTTCGGGGGTGAACGGGGCTGGGACACGTGCACACGTCTCCTCACCACATTTCAGACGCTAATGCAGGAACTCGGTGTCCCTTTAGCGCCTGAAAAGACCGAAGGCCCGTCTAATAAGTTAGTATTCCTGGGGTGGAGATTGACACGGTAGCGCAGGCGTCTAGGTTGCCGGAAGACAAGGTGTCAAGGATAGTGGCCCTTATATCGGACTTGCTGGCTAAGCGCAAGGCATCCCTTCGGGAACTGCAGGTGCTACATGGACACCTTAATTTCGCTTGCAAGGTGGTCGCACCTGGCAGGGCATTTGCTCGGCGCTTGTGCGACGCCATGTCAGGCTTATCCAGGCCCCATCATAGGACCAGATTGACACGGGGCATCAGGGCAGATATGCACATATGGCTCCAGTTCTTGAGGGAGTTTAATGGGGTCTCATTTTGGAGGTCAGACCTCCTGGCTTCACCCCAATTTCAGATTCAGTCTGATGCCTCGGGATCCCTTGGTTATGGGATGTACTTCAATGGGAAGTGGGCCTATGGTGGATGGCCACCAGCCTGGTCAGGCACGGGTCGCCTGAGGGATCTCACATATTTGGAATTTTTTCACATACTGGGGGCCTTGATGCTATGGGGTGAGGAGTGGGCCAACTCTGTGGTGCATTTCTGGTGTGACAATGCGGCCGTTGTCCACATTGTCAACTCACAGACCTCTAAATCTCCCAGGGTCATGGACCTCGTGCACCAGTTTGTATTGCGCAGCCTGCGCCTCAATGTACTGTTCAGGGCCAGGCATGTCCCGGGGGTGAATAATGATATTGCTGATGCTTTGTCCCGCCTGCAGATCTCCCGGTTCCGTGCCTTGGCCCCGGATGCGGAGGAATTTCCCTCGCCACTCCCGGAGGAGATATGGACCTTTGGCAAGGAGAGGTGAACCGGGCGATCGGCATGTCTCTGGCGCCACGCACGCATAAGGCGTATCACCACGCATTGGTTTCCTTTCAGACTTTTTGTACCCAATCTCGATTGCCAGATACCTGGCCGATCCCAGTGGCCCACCTCCTTCGTTTCATGGTTTACCTGCACGCCCAGGGCCTGGCACCCCGCACCATAGCATCTAGGCTATCAGCACTGGCTTTTATGGCCAAGGTGGGAGGTCATGCGGACAGTACCGCTGATTTCCGTGTGAGACACGTTTTGGAGGGGTGGGTGCGGGAACGTGGGCGTAGCCTGGATGACCGCCACCCAATTTCCCCGGAGGTCCTTACCCAACTGGCACGGGGCTGGCATGACCAATGTTTCAATAGGTATGAGGCAGCCCTGTTTCATGCGGCTACAACGGTGGCCTTTTTTGGAGCGCTCCGCATCAGCGAGCTTGTGATGCTGACTAAGGCGGATGCAAGTCATAGGGCACTGGAACTTGAAGATGTCTATGTTTGCAATGATTGGGCTCAGTTGAGGATACGCTCCTCTAAAACAGATCAGCACGGCGTAGGCAGTGGTGTAAGACTGGTACGATGTTCCTTGGCAGACATCTGTCCGGTTGGTGCCCTACAGGAGTTCCTTGCACTGCGTGGCACGCACCATGGCCCGTTTTTCTGTCACCAAGATGGGTCTCCCCTCACTAAATTTCAATTTGGGAAGGTGACTGGGAAGACACTGGTTAGGGTTGGCCTCCCTGGGGCCCGTTACGGCACCCATTCATTTAGAATTGGGGCGGCCTCTACTGCGGCTGCTTATGGGTACTCCGGGGCTGACATATGCAGCATGGGGAGGTGGGGCTCCCAGTGTTTCCAGTTTTATGTTCGCCCACTCCCACCGTGAGTACCGTTTTGAGTCACCACATATCTCTTCCTTACCTGTTTTTTCCCTTGACAGACCCTGGGTGTCGTATCACACCGGTGACAGTATGGCTGGTGGGCCATAGCTACGTGTACAGGGCAGCGCGTTACGCTGCGGCGACAGATTGGGGACCCCGACTGGGACTCGGTGCGTACGCAAGTCTCACATGGTACGGTAAGCCCGGTATGTTGTGGCGGGAGCTCTTGCCATTCCTCTTTTTGGCAAGGAACGCTGACCCGCCCGACATCCTGATCATACATCTTGGGGGTAATGATTTGGGACAGGTCACTGGCTTATCGCTGAAGCATGCGATTTGCAGTGACCTCGCCTACTTACATTACGTATGGCCCGCCACAACCCTTGTTTGGTCAGATATGGTCCCACGGCACGCTTATAGGGGAGGCCTTGACCTCCAGGCCTTGGACCGCGCTAGGCGCATGGTGAACAGGGCGGTGGCCCGATTCCTTTCGACCAAGGGCTGGGGGCGGGTCAGTCCTCATCCGGCCATTAGTCTGCAAAATTATGGGCTTTATGCAGGGGATGGGGTCCATCTGTCGCGAGGAGGTATGGACCTCCTGCTGAGTGATTGGCGAGCAGGCCTGCCGACCGAGCTGACGGTCTTGGGGGGGGGGCGTCGAGCCTTTATTGAAGCCTCTCCGGGTGGCGGGTAGCACTGGTAAGGTAAACATTTATGACCCACAGGTATCCGGCAGGTTCGCAATTGACTGGACAACACTAGATAGGCATAAGTTGTTTAAACGTTGTCCGGTCAACGACGAACCAGGCGAGGGGGTGATGGTTACCACTAGAAGGCTGGAATCACCCCCTGATTTTACGGATACACGTCAGAGGGTGGGGTCATTAGGTAGATATTGACTACGGTCAACAATTTGTTTGTTGTCAACAAACAAATTGATACAAATAGATACATTGTAACAATTGCCGTTGGCAATTTTGGGTGGTACCTTACCAGTGTTACTTCGGCCTGCTTGCCTTAAGAATTATGATTGGTCGTTTTACCAATAGAAATTTATAATTCGGACTAGGGCATGAATCAATAAATGTGGCCCAATGCCGTTATCCACTTTCATTTGTGTCTGAGTCCATTATTGGGAGGGTGCGCCTGCAATGGAAGCGTGGCACCAAAATGGCCGCCGCGCTCTTTGCGGGGCCCCCCCACCAGACGAAGCCATCCGGGTAGTTAGGGGCGTGGCCAGCACCCTAATAAAAGGACTGGCCACGAGGCAGCCGTGCTGCCATTTTGGCGAAGCGATGGAGCGGAGAACTTTTTCCCCTCCCCCCCTCCCTAGTTAACAGTGTGATTTCTTGGTCGCTTCGGGGCCGGGTGGGAATTTTTGGCTGGGACTCGCAATTGGCCCTTGAGTCCTGGCTTTTTTGCCCATCCCACACTGTTGCTATGGTTTGATATAGGGGTTTGTTCTGTGCTGCTGTTGACTTTGGTCACATGGGCGGCTAGCACTGGTAAGGTAAACATTTATGACCCACAGGTATCCGGCAGGTTCGCAATTGACTGGACAACACTAGATAGGCATAAGTTGTTTAAACGTTGTCCGGTCAACGACGAACCAGGCGAGGGGGTGATGGTTACCACTAGAAGGCTGGAATCACCCCCTGATTTTACGGATACACGTCAGAGGGTGGGGTCATTAGGTAGATATTGACTACGGTCAACAATTTGTTTGTTGTCAACAAACAAATTGATACAAATAGATACATTGTAACAATTGCCGTTGGCAATTTTGGGTGGTACCTTACCAGTGTTACTTCGGCCTGCTTGCCTTAAGAATTATGATTGGTCGTTTTACCAATAGAAATTTATAATTCGGACTAGGGCATGAATCAATAAATGTGGCCCAATGCCGTTATCCACTTTCATTTGTGTCTGAGTCCATTATTGGGAGGGTGCGCCTGCAATGGAAGCGTGGCACCAAAATGGCCGCCGCGCTCTTTGCGGCCCCCCCCACCGGACGAAGCCATCCGGGTAGTTAGGGGCGTGGCCAGCACCCTAATAAAAGGACTGGCCACGAGGCAGCCGTGCTGCCATTTTGGCGAAGCGATGGAGCGGAGAAGTTTTTCCCCTCCCCCCCTCCCTAGTTAACAGTGTGATTTCTTGGTCGGTTCGGGGCCGGGTGGGAATTTTTGGCTGGGACTCGCAATTGGCCCTTGAGTCCTGGCTTTTTTGCCCATCCCACACTGTTGCTATGGTTTGATATAGGGGTTTGTTCTGTGCTGCTGTTGACTTTGGTCACATGGGCGGCTAGCACTGGTAAGGTAAACATTTATGACCCACAGGTATCCGGCAGGTTCGCAATTGACTGGACAACACTAGATAGGCATAAGTTGTTTAAACGTTGTCCGGTCAACGACGAACCAGGCGAGGGGGTGATGGTTACCACTAGACAGCTGGAATCACCCCCTGATTTTACGGATACACGTCAGAGGGTGGGGTCATTAGGTAGATATTGACTACGGTCAACAATTTGTTTGTTGTCAACAAACAAATTGATACAAATAGATACATTGTAACAATTGCCGTTGGCAATTTTGGGTGGTACCTTACCAGTGTTACTTCGGCCTGCTTGCCTTAAGAATTATGATTGGTTGTTTTACCAATAGAAATTTATAATTCGGACTAGGGCATGAATCAATAAATGTGGCCCAATGCCGTTATCCACTTTCATTTGTGTCTGAGTCCATTATTGGGGGGGTGCGCCTGCAATAGATAGTGGAGGGTGTAGCGGAGTTTGATGAAGCTTCCATGCTTGTTGCTTAGCCTCTTCATGCCTGCATCATTCTCCTTCAAAGTGATCAGTAGCAGCAGAGATAGTTTGGCATCAAAGTGGAGGCTCTACAGCTGCTGCCTCCCAGGCTTGTGGGTTTATACCTGACACCTTCATGGTTTGTTTCAGCTGGTCCTTATAATGCTTCAAAGGAGCTCCACAAGGTCTGGTACTAGAGCTAAGTTCTCCATAAAGCATTTGACAAGGAAACCTCAAACTGTCCATATGGCAGACATGCCCTATCCATCTAAGATGATGATCTATGATGGAAGCTTCAATGCTATTTACATGTGCCTTATCGATAGCTGTGATGTTGGTGACATAGTCAACTCACTTGGTGTTCAAGATGGACCTTAGCTTCTGTTGGTGAAAGCGCTCAAGCTTTTTGATGTCTTAGTGATAACGTTGAGGTAACAACAGCATGGTATACCATGAGCTTTGTATGAACTGTTAAATCTTTGTTCATGAAGACCCGGTGTGATAGATGACGAAAGGCAGAATGGGCAGCACTGATTCTCTTCATCACCTCCTGTTCACAGATGCAGTTTTTAGACAGGATGCTACCAAGGTAAGAAAATTGGTCTACCTGTTCCAGTGTCGAATCTGAGATGGTAATACAGTAAAGCCCCAGTTTACAATGTTGGTCCGTTCCGACAGCCTTCGTCCTAAACGAGAAAAATTGTAAACTGAAGCATGTTTTTCCATAAGAATGCATTGAAAATAAAAAAGGTCCTGACCGGAACAACAACAATAATAATAAATCCAAAAAACCTGCTAAAAAATATCCAAAAAGCTCCAGACATGATCATCCCCCAACCCCACAAAAGGGAAACAGTTCTGGCTGGACCAATAATAATAATAATAATAATAATAATAATAATAATAATAATAATAATAATAATAATAATAATAATAATAATAATAATAATAATAATAATAATAAAAACCTCCAAAAATACAAAAATGCCAGACATGACCCTATCCCACCCCCACAAAAGGGACGAAGCGATCTCCCTACCTTTTCCATACTGCAACCTCTTCCTGTACGGTTTGTCCAGCTGCTGGGGGAGCCCAGTCTCCACCACTACTGGAGGCGGGAGAGTGTGGGGACCTTATCTGCTCAGTTCTGGCTTTCGCCCGAGCTCCCTGCGCAGCACTACAGCCAGGAATGAGCTTCCAGTAGAAGTGACGGACAGCGTGGAAATAGCGGCAAAAATGCTGCTGCCACCACCGCCTCCACTGTTGCAGCTGCCACCTCTGCCATTTGACTCTAAAATGGTGCTGGTCATATCAATTCCTGGTCGTAAACAAACAAAAAAAGTAAACCTGTGTCATAAATTTAATACGCTTTGCCGTCGCAAAATGCAGCAAACGTTAACCGAGGCATTCGTAAACTGGGGTCTTACCGTACTGAACTCTGGAAGGGCTTTTCCTTGGGGCAGGTTGTGCAAGTACATTGGTTTTCTGAGCCTCACTAAACATGAGTAAAGAACCATGATCTGGGTCTGTAAAGTCAAATTGTTCATGCAATGGATCAAACAGGGTGAGTAGTCTAATTTTGTTCACTACTTGTGTGTAAAAGTATCTAGGACCTAATTGTGCAAGTGTAAGCCAGCTATCTAATGACAATTTCTGCTCATATAAGGACAATATGTAGAAGAAAGCCATCTTGCATTACTATACACCTGAAGAGAAGGATATATGGGACCATTTAGAGCATGTGTGGCTGATGGAGACAGGTGCCCGGCCATTTGTGGAGCTCTAGGCAAGCATCATCATCGTAACACACAATGATGAGAGGACAAGAACACACCTCTGAGTGCTTTATGCTTACCTGTAGATAACCTTGGGTTGGTCACTGTACCTTGGAAACAACTTGATGACACAGTTATAATGTGAATCATAAATATCCTTTTCTGTTGTTAGTTATGTGCTGTCAATTTGGAACCAACCTATTGTGACCGTAATAGGACTTGCATAGTAAATGAGATATTTATGGAGTGATTTTGCCAGGTCTACTCTCCCAATGAGTTTTCATGCTCAAGATAGGATTTGAACTCTAGTCTCCAGAGTCCCAATCCATCACTGTATCCATTACACCAACCTGAATACCTACTGCTGTTACCTACTGTAACATTAAATGTTATACAATTTGGAAATATTTCTCTTCATTCAAATTAAGGGAGGAATGATCTTGTAGGTTTTGGCTATAAGATTTTCCTCATAGTTGTGTGCATAACTAGGATTTGGGGATGAACAAGCAATGGCACAAAATGACAAAATATTTTTGTTTTCTCTTTTGTGGGAAAGGTTGTTAAGAAATCAAGCCTCATTGTTCCACTGCAAATGCAGCGATGTCTGAATTGGGGATGGGGTGGGGGTGATTTATGCTGTTTGACAATTCAAAGACAGGAGACAACTAATGTACAGATAAAACAAAAAGTAGCAATAGTAGATCATCACGCTGGCAGCTAATGGGGTTGACTTGCTGGAGAGAAATCTGGATCTTCTTAAAATGTCAGGTGTATAAAGTAATGAGTCTTTGCTTAGTGGAAGACCACCAGAAGGAAGCTTCATGGTCCACTTGTTAGTTGAATATATAGAGTAGCAAAGCTGGCTACATCAAGGAGTATATAATACTGAATTATTTGGAAGCTTTGTCCTCATAAAAAAAAGGCAATTCAATGCTCCTAAAGTGACATGTGGTTCTATCAGAGCAACATTTCTTAAAATACAATAAGTTTGGAAAGATTAACATAACAAGAGAAGCTGTGGGCAGTCTTTAGAAATAAGCAACTGAACTTTAAAAAAAAAAGATGACTGGTCACCTCATCATATTGTTCCAGAGCAGCATTCAGCAATATTTATGTTGTAATTATCCGTGGGAGTAAAGGTGCTGAATTCAAGGAAGGCAAGGAGAGTCGAGTGTATGGTGGAAAAAGCCAGTCCCAAATCCTTGGGTGGTCTGTATTTATTCTATTCCTGGATCTCACACGCACAGCCTGTGTGAGACCCCATGACAGAAGGCTTGTTTTCCTAGCATATCATTGGCTAAGTACATTTACCAGTCTAAGAAGTTACTGCGTGCCTAGGTTAGCCATGAGTATGCAAATCAACAGGAACAGTGGAACTGACTGTTCTTGCCTATCTGGAGTTCTTGTAAACATTAGGCATCTTTGCTCTAGTTGTTTGGTCTAACTGTGGTTTGGTGTCTCCTAGGATGTGAGTAATCTTCTATGTGCTGTTTACTAGTCACTGCGACATTTGGGTGACACTTAACCTACATCCACTCAGTGCTCCCAGCCAAGGAGACATGGAGTTACTTCTGCTAATGCACTATTAGCCCATACCAATTTCCTCTCCTGTAAAGGCCGGTTGGTTTTCTGCTCGTGTGCGAGCTAGACGACCCAATCGGGAAAGGTAGCTGACCAATCAGTGACCTGGGCTACCCACAATTTTCAGGAATATTTTTTATAAGAACTGTGGTCTAGGTCAGTGGTCTTCAATTTTTGTGGTTCCAGATTTCAGCTCCTAGAAGAACTAACCAATATGGCAAATGATTAAGTATTTGGGGAGCTGACGTCTGGAACATCTGGGAGACCAACAGGTGAGAACCACTGATCTGTGCAAGAAGCTCAGGAAACTCAGAAATACAGGCTCCACTTTAAAAAGGGATCTAGCTCCTATGATTCAAAGTAACTATTGTCTTGTACTAAGGCATTTTAAATCCAGATCACAATATCTGGGATATTATTACTGAATCTTTCTCATCCCTGCAGAACCACATCCTTTCACAACACTGCAGATCACACCGGTTCCCATCTCAATTTAGAAATGAAATGGGTCTGGTTAGTATCTGGTGTGTAGATGATCAGGAAATAGCTGAGATCTTGAGGTAGGGATAGAAAATAATTCTGTCTGAAAGGATTGGTGCCAATCAGAGTTGACAATACTAGGCTAGATGGAGCAAAGGTCTGATTTACTGTAAGGCAGATTAATATATTATTAAATGCAAGCCCAGATTTCCTCTCCTGGAAGGCAGGATGAAAGAAGACTTGAAATACTTGAAAGATAGCCATCAGAGGTGGAACAAGATCAGTTTCCAATCATTCCAGAGTACAAGACAATTCATAATGGGGTCAAGCTACAGGAAGCCAAATTTCAGTTGAATATCAGGAACATCTTCCTATAACAAAAGTATGATAATTTAATTTAATTTAATAGTCATATTTAAATATGCCGCCCACTCAGGCAGAACCCGACTCAGGGCGGCATTACAACAAGTTTTAAAAACACATAAAAACACTTTAAAAGACCCATATCCCACCCACTTTAAAAGACCCATATCCCACCCACTATAAAAAGAAGAAGAGAGAGTTCTTAATTCTTTACATAAGCCAGCAGGCGGGGGCCATGTTCCCATTCGGGCCCCACACCTGCCCTGCCAGCCAGGTCTTCAATCCTTTCCTGAAGGGCAGCAATTCTCTTTGAAGTCTTAGACCTGTTGGCAGGAGGTTCCAGAGAGTTGGTGCGGACACAGAGAAGGCCCTCCTTCGGGTGCTGGACAGATGTGCACCCCTAACTGATGGCACCATTTGAGAGCCCCTCCAGTCCGCTCTGGTTGGATGGGCAGACACTCTTGGGACGATGCGGTCTCTAAGGTATTCTGGCCCACTGCCATATAGGGCTTTAAAGGTCAAAACCAGCACCTTGAATTGCACCCGGAGACAAACTGGTAACTAGTGCAGCTCCCGAAGTAGCGGTGAGGCACGGGCATATCGCCCACATCCCATCACTACCCGGGCTGCCGCATTCTGGACCAGCTGCAGCCTCCGAATGGTCATCAAGGGCAGCCCAATGTAGAGCGCATTACAATAATCTAGTCGGGAAGTGACCAGAGCATGGGTGACCATACGCAAGGAGCCCCGGTCCAGGAGCGTGCGCAACTGGCGAATCACCCGAAGTTGGGCAAAAGCCCTCCTGGCCACAGCCGCTACCTGTTCTTCTAGCAGCAGCCGCGAGTCCAGAAGGACCCCCAAGTTGCACACTGGGTCTGTCTGGGGCAAAACAGCCCCATCCAGTACCAAAGATGGTAACTCCCTGGATAACATGGGGCCTCTTATCCACAGCCACTCTGTCTTGCTGGGATACAGCCAAAGCCCATTGGCCCCCATCCAGACCCCAATGGCCTCCAGGCATCCGGATAGGATTTCAACAGCATCACTGGGGTCCCCACGGGCCGAGATGTACAACTGAGTGTCATCCGCGTAATGATGGTACCGCACCCCATGGGAACAAATGATCTCACCCAGTGGCTTCATGTAGATGTTAAATAGGAGAGGAGAGAGCACCGAACCCTGAGGCACCCCATACTTGAGAAGCCTAGGGCTGGACCTCTCACTCTCTAACCACACCGACTGGGTACGGCCCTCCAGAAAAGAGGAAAACCAGGACAACATGGTGCCCTGGATTCCCAGTCCTTTGAGCCGTTCCAGAAGGATACCGTGGTCGATGGTATCGAAGCCCGCTGAGAGGTCAAGAAGAGCAAGGACGGATGGATAACCCCCGTCCCGCTCCCGCCAGGAGGTGACAAGTATTTCAACACTAGATACATTCAAGGGAAAATTAGTCAACCAACTCAATTACTCTATGATTCTACCATGTGTCTGACGAAATGTAATTTCTGGCATCTTTGGTCTCTGAGACCCTATACAAGCACCTCCAGTTACAGCAAATGACATTAGTCTCGATAGACAATGTCTGATTTCCTCTAAGACAGCTTCTGTGTGTATGTGAGAGCTGGGTCTTGCTTCCGTTCTCTTAGAAGACTTGCCTCATCATCACCTTTATTTAATGCGGCTTCCTTTCCAATCATTCCAGATATACCGTATCTCCTCTCTATAGCTGTGTTTCCAAGAGGATTCACTAGCGCCTAAGCTTTGGAGAATGTCGTCCTGCGCTGGGACTTATGTTCTAAGTCAGGGGTTCTCAACCTACAGCCCATGGCGCCATTCCATCTGGCCTGTGCCCCCACCCCTTTCCCCTCCGCCTAGCAGGGCAGATAGTGTAAGAAGGCAGTGGCAGGGGGGAACACCAGCACAGTCCACCAACAGTCTGAGGAGGCATGATCTGGCCCCCGGCTTTAAAAGGTTGAGAACCCTTGTTCTAGGTAAAGGTCATTCTTGCTCAAAAGCCAGTTGCATCTGATTCTAGGGTGCGGTGCACATCTGTTTACAACCATAGAGCAAGCACTGTCTGCGTTTGCAGATGGTTCCATGGTCATGTGGCAGTCATGAGTAGATACTGGAGTGTATGGAATGCTGTTACCTTTCCATGAAAGGGATACCTATTTATCTACTTGTAATTTCTTGCTTTAGAACTGCTAGGTAGGCAGGAGCTGGGACAGAGATGGGAGCTCACTCCATCATGCAGCGCTCGGATCTCAAACTGACCTGCAGACCTTCCAGTCATTAACTTCAACATCTTAACCACTAAGCCACCAGTCCCTTCATGTTATAGAGATACTGTAACAGTATTGTTTGTTTCTCATATAAGTATGCTCTCTCTTAATTTCGTCTCTTTACAGTTTCACCTGTTAAGTCCAAGTGTTTGCTTTTCTAGCAGTGGAGGAAGGCGAGCTACATGTTACACATGCAAATGTGAGTGAGGAGGGAAGGATTGGTGTAGTAGCTACAAGGATGCTGCTTCCAGAAGTACAAAGACAGTGATACAGTATTTCTGCATATATGCCTAAGGGAGAAGACAGATGAATAGTTGGTCCTCTAAAACGTGTAATTCTCTGGAAACATCCTTCTTCTTCCTTTTCAGTTTCTGACATGATGCCTCCTGCCTGTACCAGAAAAGGAGTACCACATAATTGCAGTGATGTGGGACTTTGTTCTATACCAGTGGTTCCCAACATGGGGCCCAAGCTCCACAGGGGGACATCAATTCCCAAATGCCTAACTCAGTACATCAGTGCTTTTGGGAATGGACTTAGGCTTCTGGGAATTGAAATCCAAAAAGCAAAGGTGGGGAAACACTATTATATGCACTATTTATAATAATTAAATGCCATCAAATCAACTCCTATTCATGCAGAACTTTCCAGGGCTTTCCAGGTACAGTAAACCCCGACTTACATAAAAAGTCCGTTCTGTAGCCTTTTACGTAAATTGTTTTTATGTAAATTGAAGCAAACCCATAGGAAAATGAATATCTACGTAAATTGAAGCAAACCCATAAGAAATCACATTACATAAATTGGGACATTTACCATAAATTGGGACACCACTTTAGCGAAAAATCCCTACGTAAGTCGAATTTTTCGTAACTTAAGGCATACGGAAGTCAGGATTTTACTGTATAGTGTGTTTTACCATTCCCTTCTTCTGGGTGCACTCTTGGAACATACAGTGGAGAATTCAACTCCAACCCATGATTCCACAATCAGATACCCAACTCAGTAAGCTCTTCCACCAGGCTACATACACTATTTGCAAATCTATCACTTTCTTACAAAGCATCAATGCAGAGACTAACGTGCCAACACTGCATGAAGTTACTGTCATGATAATCCCAAGGGACATTCACACATTTTAATTTCTTTTCATTTATTAAGTATTAAAGTTCATATAGCATATTCTCTGTAAGGTTGAGAAAGGCTAACTCGATAGGGAAGGCACTCGAATGTCAGCAGCATTCAATACACCAATACACATACCATTCACATTCCACACATGAAGACATCACCAAGCATCTGGTTAAGCAACATTTAAACACCTGTGAGGGAGCCCACGCTTGTGCATTAGCAATTGGACGGAGATAAATCCAAGGTAACAATGGGGCATTCAACTCAAAGGAGGGGAGAGGAACTCCACCCAAGTCTTAACAGGAAGAACACTTTCACCAGTCTTTTCACACTTTGATATTCACACTTTCAACCATCACCTTAGAAAGGGGAAAGGTGACATTCTCGTAGAAGTGGACTATGGGATACTCAACACCTGTGAGAGGGGTTACATCATTAGTTACATCATTGTCTGGGAAAACACCAGGATAAACACCTGTTAGTCAAAACAACCAGATACTTCACATTCTGGGGGAGGTGTGAGTGGTCAAAATAGAATAAAAACCACAAGATTTGAGGGTTCAGAAGCAATTATTGGGAATGGACGTGAGCCTACGTCACTTCAAACCCAGTCCATGGACATCTAAAGAAACCCTATGGGGGCGAGAGCCCAGCACAGCAGGCACTGAGTCTGCTGAAACCATCTGGGGCAAAGCACTTAGAATCTGACAGAAGAAATGCCAATTTACAAGAGTTAGTTATTTCTTATTTTATTTAGCTTGTTTAACTTAGGATAGATATAGGGGTCCTTTCTATGGACATGATAGTGTATTTAGGGATTCAAAGTAGAGTTAGATTGATTGCTTTGATCTACATTTTGATATATTTTGGATGAAAATACTTCTTTAATAAAACATCTCAAAGACACCAGCACAAGCCACGTCTCTGACCATCAGAAAGAGAAAGTATTTGCGGAGCAGAGAGGAGCCAAGATAAGGGGCTGTGGCCAAACTAAAGGCTACATCTTTGCAAGGGCTTAACCTTGAGATGCAACTCTTCTCAAAGAAGACTTTCACTTTGGGAGTGATAAGGTTGCCATAGTCATAGTGATCTTGAGGAGGACATCTGCATCCCTTGCCTGGGCTGGGATTACTATCTGCCGGGGCATCCCAGTCTTTGAAGGTAAAAGCTATCTTCGAGCGGGGCAACTTCCCAGGGCCAGGTCCGCTCTGTGTGTGTGTGTGAAGGCAAGTGGAAAGGGGGCTGTTTTAAAAGGACTGTTTCTCAGCCGAGCTACCATATTTCCCAACTTCAAAGGAAGAAACGTACTCCCCCTGTCCATGTCCCCTGACAGTTATGCGTTATGGTGTTGACATCCACAGCATAAGTGTTTATAATGCAATAACAGGCATATTGGGGGGATTTCTTATATTTCCTTTAAATTATAAACAAAAAGAAAGTCTGCAGGGAAAATGGCCCCAAAACTTTACTGCAGGGGTGCACAAACTTTTCAGGCTGTGGGCCGGTCACTTGGTTCAGGGGGCCTGTTTTGTAACAGGATGAGATAGATTTTAGGCTGCCATTTTCTCTGTTTAAACCAGGGGTGTGCAAACTACAGCCCATGGGCTGGATCCGGCCCATGGGCCATTGTTTCGGCACCCCTGCTTTACTGGCTGACAAACTGTCCAGGGCTTTAAGTAAAATACCACAAAAAGATTTCCTTATCTTTCATGATAACCCAAAGCAGGCTTTTCTGAACATGGTACACTATGTACCTTCAGCCCATATCTACTCTGTATCCCCCATGAAGTTTAAAAAATGTACACATGGTAAAGAACATTTGCAGTTTACCACTTTGGGACCTGCCCCATTTTATTATGTAACTTATTACTTTGGGATAGCAGGACTATATCAGAAACAGTTTCACAACTGTTTATCATTGAAGCCTATGTCTACTTTCTTTATTTTCCAGTCATTTGATTTTTCCTGTATAAGAAATACCAATTTATTGTAAACCTAGACCTGGCTGAAAAGTAGTAAAATTCCCTTTCCCACAAGAATCAGCTATGATGGAGTGACAAGTAATATTCTTCAAGTGTCCAAATGCTGGAAGAAATTCCATATCACACTGGTTATCACCCACAGATCTCAAGAGTCACTGAGAATTCTGCCTGCTATGGAACTTGATTCCATTTCTTCCTTGGACTAGTGACATCTGAGTAACCCCCTTCCTAACTTCAGGAATGGAATTTGATTATGTCACCTCTTTGCTTCAAGCAAGATTTCCCCCATTTTCATCTACAATCTAAGCGATTCTTCACACTTTGTAAAAGCAGAATTATGCTCTGATCCTCTATATCTTGACAATATTGATATGGGAATATTACTAAGTCAATCACAGTTGTGGAGGAAGGTATAAAACAGGAGCAGCAACAGTACATGAATTCTGTTTATGAATGTTAAAGCAATCTCTTCAGGGGGCAGGTACAATTTAGCCAGACAAACACAAATAACCCTTTGTCCATTGAACCAAGACCTCTTTAATGAACATGAGGTGTCAAACAGAAAGGCAAGCCAAAATTCGTAGCATGAAATTATGATTGTTCATATTATGAAACTATTGTCAGATTTACTATTTGAATTCTTTTAAAAATTCATGCCCAGAAGGCCTCCCACCATTATCTGTCAGTTAAGAAATATTTTTCAAATTGCAGTTTGCTCCACTGTCTCATTTTTTAGTCCATGAAAACTACACATTCACAGCAATGGGTAAGAATGACAGTACAGTTGTTTAAAAATGTTTATTTTAAGCATGCCATGTAAGATGGGAAGGGCAAGGGCCCAATTAAAATTCTCTGCAAGAGGGTGCTGGTCTATGTGTATATATTCTTCACTTAGTGCAAGCAAAATATGTTGTCTGACACACATTGTTCATGCAAAACTGCATACTGGGAATGTATGCAAAATCAGTGACAAATATTGCACACCGAGAAAGATACCTATGTTTTGACCTAAAATGTGGCAAACGTAAAAAGGGCCTTCTCTAGTCAGACTCTGTTAGCTCTGATGACAAGACTTTGGCTTCCACAGAGAAAGTATCTCAATCTTTTAAAAAGAGTGTCAGTCTTACTTTGCCAACACTATAGCTCCTTACTTAAACAATGCTATATCCATGTTGTTTAGTACACAGACTATCAAGACCTTTTAAAATGGATGGGAGATGACCAACAGAATGTTTGCTAGATTGCTTCATCATTGTCCTAGTTGGTTAACACAACTGTTTTGTGAGTTTTCCACAATAAGTAAAAGCAGCAAAAATCACATTTTGTATAAAGATCTTGCAAAAAAGATAATTCAGGTCTGTGTGTGGTATTGAAAAGCCTATGATAAAGGGAAGAGGAAGAGTGTATTCAACTACTTCTTGAACTTTTTGACAAGAATTAGTTAAGACCATGGCTTTTTGAAAAAGTAAAATTTAAAATGTTAGCACCATTACAAATTTAGGATTAAAACACCAGGCCTGCCTTATTGGTTGGCATCTTGCTGTTTTAACAGAAAACACTGAAATGTCTTGTCTGCAAAAGTTACAGGAAGAATCACTAGGTTATCTGACAACAGCTGAACAGAATGTTTTCAGATGTATCAAAGTTAAGGTTGGTCATCTTGATGTGTTGTCTTTCAGTCAACTGAACCCAAGACCAAGTCCTTTTGGCCGCTGGATTGCTCGGATTGGTTCAGCTATCCCCTTGCCGTCTGGTCCGAGGCCTGTGCCAGGTGTCCAGCCCATACTCTGGAGCATCCGACTGCCAATGTTGCTATCTGAGATTGGTTGAGCATTTTCACCTACAAACCCTGAGATTAAAAGAAACACATAGCGTTAATCATTATGGCCATATGCAGAAAAACAGGATAATCTCCCCATAAGCCTTAAATCTTCTTATTCTCCTGATTTATCAATAGGTGGCTAGAACGGGATGTTTTTCCACACACTGACCTTAGGGTTACATACTCATTGGAGGATTTTACAGGCTAATTCCCCCCTTATTCCGTAGGGAAGTAAGTATCTGCTTACAAGTTACAGTGGGCTGGAAAATTGTTTTCACATTCCTGCATAATCAAAGAGGTATAAAAGCATACAAATCAAAACAAGAACATGAGTGATGTTTATCACTGTTTACCCCCAGTGACGCAGTAGTTAAATTGCTGTACTGCAGCCAAAAGGTTGTGAGTCCAATCTTGATGAGGAACAAGGTTGACTCAGCCTTCCATCTTTCTGAGATCGGTAAAATGAATACCAAGCATGTTGGGGGCAAAATGCTAATTAACCTGTGAGCCACGCAGAGAATGCACTAAGCATTACGGGGTGGTATATAAGTAATTGCTATTGTTATAATCTATGTGAAAATACTTCTCAGATTCTGCAAACCATACCCTGACTAAACAAGTGTTATATCATACAAAACACTAAGGGGATGCTTTTTGATTGTGTAGCTGATGAAGATTGGTTATCAAAGCTATGCTGATCAAGTAATTCACACTTTGCCAGGCTGGATGTATACAGGACCCACAAGTGGTAAAATGACCTCTAATGCACATTTAGTGGCCATAATGACCTGCCAAGAAGTATTTACCTGAACACTGGTTTTGATGTACATATATGGATTAAGACTCTCTCTCTACTTCTGCTTTCTGATCATTTTCATTGCAATCGACCTTTCAAAACTTTCTGACCAAATAAAGTGATGAGAAGTTCTTTCAACATACAAAGTCAAAGGTTCTCACAAGTTCAGTAACTTGAACTTGTAAGGCATTCACTGAAAAGCAACCAAGCAACTGCTGGATCTCCCTGAATGAATTACTCTGCGAAATAGATGGTTGCTCTATTATATATTTCATCACAAAACTACACCTGATACCACCACCTGGTAATATTCTTCTCATTTGGAAGAAATTTCAGGGCTAGCTCTACTGTTAGACAAAGTGAGGCAGCTGTCACAGACAGCAGATGCTAGGGGCAGAGGATAAAGCCGAGCCATTGGATAATCTCCTTCAGATGCAATGGAAGATGCCATCCTGTTCCCAGTTTTAAAATAAGATTAAATTGCCAGTCTAGTTGGCTTCTATAAGTGGCTTGTGTAGAGTCTGCATGCCATTTTCATCATTCCCAAGAAGTGAAATGTCTTTGGGCTGGAACTAAAATGGTGAAGAATCCACCGCAGATAAGAACCGAACTTAACTTTGCAAACAAATATAACAGTACTTGCATAAAGTTAAAAAGGAGAGTCTGCAGAACCAAGACTTATAAATGTTACCTGAAAGCAACACTGTACTTAGAAAACAAAGTTGAACACCCTGTACTTTGAGATATACGACTTTATAAAATGGTGCATCTATTCTTGATGCCAGCCCATCAATACAAAGTATATAATTTTCTGTGAGTGACAGGTAATTGGAACAGTGTTGTTTTTAACACATGCTTAAGCACTTTAATATACAATATAATGAATTTTCCTCCTCAACCTAAGATATAATTATCAGAGTTTGAAACCCAAGCATTCTGTTCCACTCAGTACCTATTAATAAAGAACCCCAAAAGCAGCTTTGTTAATTGTATGGCGAGACGACTTACTGTTGCTCCCATCATAGTGACTGAGTGCTGGATATGCATGTGGATTGCAACCTGATTTAAACCGAACCTCAGCTAGGAAAACTTGCTGGGTGGAGTCTTTGAACAAAAGCATCCTTACCCCAATAACTTGACTTTCTTTACGCAATTCCTCTGAAGATAAAATGTAGTAGGCTTGAATTAGAAAAGTGTAGAGAATTGCAGAAAGGGCTATGGAAAGAAAAAAACATTCTTGCTTTCATAGAATCATGGAAGAACTGAGTTGGAAGGGGCCAGTAAGATGATTGTGTCCAACCCCTGCTCAAGAAAGGGATCCAAATCAAAGCAGATGTTAGACAGTTGTCCAATTTTCTCTTAAATGCCTCCAGCATTGGAGGGTTAACCATTTCCTGAGATAATTGGTTCCATTGTTGTATTGCTCTAACAGTTTTAAAAAACATATTACACATTCAGCCTATATTTGGCTTCCCAGAGTTCCAGCCCATTATTATGTGTCCTGCAGTCTGGGATGGTTGAGAACAGGATCCTGGCCCTCCTCTTTACAACTATCTCTAAAGTATTTGAAAAGTGCTCTCATATCTCCCCTTTGTCTCCTTTCTCAAGGCTAAACATGCCCAGTTCCTTCAGTCTTTCCTCAGGGTTTGGTTTCTAATAGCCTAATTGTCCTTGTTGCCCTCTTCTGAATTTGTTCCAGTTTGTTGGCATCCTTCTTACAGTGTAGAGTTTTCAGAACTGGACACAGTAATGTAGATGTGGGTTGACTAGTGCCAAATAGAAGGGGACCATTATTTCATGGATTTTTGAGACTATATTTCTGTTAATGCAGCCTAAAATAGCATTTGCCTATTTTGTAGCTACACTGTACTGTCGACTCATATTCAGCTTGTGTTCTACAACAACTCCAAGATCTTCTTGCTTTTAGTTGTCACTGAGCCATGTATCCCCCATCTAGTAACTGTGCATTTGGTCGTGTTCCCCCCGCCCATGTAGAACTTTGCACATATCCCTGTTAATCGAGCGTCTACTGTATAATTAAAGAATGAAGTTTAACGACAAAGCTTGGTTCTCCAAGTCGTGTTGTTACCTGGATTTTGACGTTGTGTGGGTGGAATTTTTTCTGCCCATTTTCGGGTCCCGGCCATCCTTGGGAGGCTCAGGGGAGGTGATCCAAGCTGTTTCCGACCCCACTGGACCTTTTCCAACGTAGCTGCAAGGAAAACCCCTGGGGTAAACCCCTTTGTCTGCTGAAGGTTTCTGCTTGGAGCAGCATCGGAAAAGGTCCATGGGGGTCGGAAACAGCTTGGATCGCCTCCCCCAAGCCTCCCAGGGGCAGCGGGGACCCAAAAATGTTTGAAAAACATTTCACGTCTCCATCACCCCTGCCACCTCTGGGAGGCTTGGGGGAAGCGATCCGCACCTCTGCCCATTCCTATGACGTGCTCTCCTACCTTTCAAAGCTAGAAAATCACCATAGGGGTGTGTGTGTCCCTGTTTCCGGCTCTCTGCCTCTCCAGCAGTGTGTAGGAGGCTTGGAGGACCTATTCTGCACTATTTCTGCCTTCCTAGGGCTGCCATTTTGAAAAACAAAAACCCCAAACAAAATGGCGGCTGCAACTATTATTAGCTGTTGCACGGCACAGGGAGCACCTAGGAAGGCGGGAATAGTGCAGAACAGGTCCTCCAAGCCTTCCACACTCTGCTGGGGAGAAAGAGAACCGGAAACAGGGACACCCCATGGCGATTTTCCAGCTTGGAAGGTAGGAGATGAAACACGGCCCCTTGAATAACAATGCTACGTCATTAACCGAGAGATGACTTTGATGCAAAAACCGCATTGTTAGTCGAAAACAATGTTAATCGAACACGTCGTTATTCGGGGGTCCACTGCACAGAAGTCAGAATATGAGAATGTGTCTCTGGCTGTGCAAAGTCATAGAGGAAAACATCCCAAATTCATTCTCTGGCATTGAAACTCTAACAGGTTTTTGTTGCTGTCATCAAAGGATGCATCCGATGACATGTATACATTTTTTTGGTGGGCAGAAATGCAGGTCATCAATGGAGAAGTCTGAAGTCTGCAATAGATGGAGCCAGAACCAAAAAAGACATCCCTCTCTCCTCTTCCTTCTTTCCTGCAGAGGGCTTTTGAAATTGTGGTCAACCAACCATTGTTGGGCGTCCGTGAAATTCCCTTTAAGTAAGGGAGAAAGGCACTCTTTGCTTACAGTACAGTCAAAGCTCGAGATAAGAATGGTTCAACTTAAGAAAAACTCGAGATATATCCAGAAATCTCAGGGGGAAAAATCAGGTTCGAGATAAAAAATTTTAATAGGATTTTTAACGATACAAAATTCAATGCATTCCTATGGGAAATTGCATTCAATGCATTCCTATGGGAAATTCAAGATACAACCAATTTCGAGCAATGGATTAAATTCGTATGCAGAGGTTTGAGTGCACTAGGTATTGTAGGTTTCAGTCTGCTGCCCCTTCCATCCTTCTTCCTCTTTTATTCTTCTAACTCCAAAATTGTGCTCACCCACTCAACTGTTAGCACAGCTGCCACAGGCTATCTGCTCCTCCAGTCTGCCTGGCAGCGCTGCCCTGGGCATTTGCCTACATCCCAGTATGACGTGTCCTCCCCCAATGCGGCTGGCATTTCCTGCTGGCATTTCCACTGTTCAGGGTTTAATCAGTATTCCCATTACACTTCCTAATACCCAGGCACTGCTGGCTGCTGGTGTGCACTCTTTTTGTTTAGCACAAACACTGGGGATGGTGTCAGAGGATTCAGGGGAATTTTTTGAAAACGTTTTACCTATTTATGTTTTTCAAAGAGGAAAATAATGACCATATAATATTCATACTGAGAGTAATACAGTTCTGGATATCCTGAAATTCTGAATCTTTAAAATCCTAAAATCCAAATCTGAAGGGCTGTAACTCTGAATTCCAAATCCAAATTTTGCTGCTTGTGCACATCCCTACTATAAAAGCTATTTTGAAGAAGGAAATGGCCATGGCTTTTTAGGTAGTGCATATATTATATGGGCTGAAAAATATGAATTATTAGAAGAATGTTCCCTCCTGTGAGAAAATGCCTGTTTTAAAATGCACAGCTTTTTAAAGCACCTTATCATGTTAAAAAAATAACTATCATTAAAAAACAAATTGTTCCCAATTAAATCGGAGCAGTTTTAATCAATCAGTTACAAACTCTTCAATATAAGCAGTTAATTAACTTACAATTGATGAGCAATTTTCAGCACACTCTGAATACTGCTAATTTAACCATTTGGATTTACCATTGTCTAATGTTCATTAGCCAGTATATTTAGTAATACAGTAATACCCTGGATAACGCTAAAACTTGGTTCCACGAGTCTTAGCATTATCTGATTTTTAACGTTATGCGATACATTTACCGCACACCATTTTTAAAAAAAGCTAGCTTCCTTTGGGGGAAGCTGGGGACGAGTGCGCCCACCCGCTTCCCCCCCAAACCAAGGTGGGGATCAGACGCTGCGATTCCCAGGTTGGTTTAGGGGAATGGGCGTGGGCGCACCCGTGCGCATTCCCCCAAACCAAGGCGGGGATCAGATGCTGTGATTTCCAGCTTGGTTTGGGGGAATGCACGTGGGCATGCCCATGCACATTCCCTCAAACCAAGCCAGGGATCAGACGCTGTGATCCATGGCTTAGTTTGGGGGAAACCGCGTGGGTGTGCCTGTATGCATTCTCCCAAACCAAGCCGGGGTTCAGATGCTGTGATCCCCAGCTTGGTTTGGGGAAAACCACGTGGGCACGGCCATGCGCATTCCCTCAAACAAGCCGGGGATCAGAAGCTGCGATTCCCAGCTTGGTTTGGGGAAACCGTTCAGACCACCCATTTCCTTGGTGTGAGAGTGCGCACATGGGCTCTCACGCCAAGGAAACTGGCGGCCCAACATTCAGACCACCCGTTTCCTTGGGGTGAGAGCGTGCGAGTGGGCTCTTATCCCAAGGACACCGGCGGCCGGACACTCAGACCACCCGTTTCCTTGGGGTGAGAGTGTGTGCGTGGGCTCTCACCCCAAGGAAACTGGCGGCCCAACACTCAGACTACCCGTTTCCTTGGGGTGAGAGCATGCACACAGAGATCAACGTCGGGGAATTTGAGGAAAACTTCTGCATTGCACAACATTATCTTAATGTTGTGCGGTGCAAAAGTGTTCCTCAAATTCCCCGACATTATCTGATTTTAGCGTTGTCCGATGCATTCGTTATCCGAGGTATTACTGTATGTGCATATAAATGGGGAGAAGTGTTCAATAATTTCTTCATAAGGCAGTGCCATTTTATACTCAAGACATCTTTTCTCTCACTTCACAACAGAAAAGACTTAACTGCAATAGTCTTGATTCTCAGCTCCCTTTTCATAAGATCACCAAATACAAATTTAACAAGTTTGCAGTGGCAAAACAGCCCACAAGTATTATTTTCTTTCCCAGCACTCTTGGCTGTCCTAAATCCTTTAAATCCTTTCCTAGAAGAATCACTTTTAGTTCAGGCAATTTTTCGCACTGTGAGGCTTGGTAACTTTGACCACCCCCATCCTGGATCTCTCTGATGCCTATCACAGCCGAGTTACACTTTCGACAAATTTCCAAGGAGCACTGGGATGGTAATTCACTTGAGTAATTGGCTCAAGAGATGAAAATCTTGTATCTGCCTCTCTTAGCCACTAATCTATCCAGCTGACTGCAAGCCTAATTGGCAGCTTGTTTAGTAATTTGGCTCCTAAAGTGTTGTATTGATGTTGGATAAACAGCCAATGGAAAACAGGGAGATACATGCTGCTTTGCTTTATAACTGAGTATACCTCCCCCCCACTTTTCTCTCTCTCTGAAGGCATTTAACATTCAGGGTACTCCTTTCAGTTGTCTCTTTGTGGCTGCAAAGCCAGCCAGCAAAATGCAAAGGTCTAAAACAGTGGACTTTTAATAATGATGCAAGGAAGCTGTGCTACCACAGCGTTGTCCTCAAAAACCATACATTGTCTCGCTCCAATATTTTTTCCTAAAAGATCTCCCAGAGCAAGTAAATCGGTGAATATGTTTTTAAGTATAGTACATACATACATATATACCGACTAGTGTCTATGCAGTGGTTCCCAATGTGGGGTCCATGCCCCACAGAGGGACTTCAATTCCCAGAAGCCTAAGTCAGTACACTGGCTGATCAGTGCTTTGGGGAATTGACTTAGGCTTCTGGAAATTGAAGTTCAAAAACCAAAGGTTGGGAAACACTGGTCTGTATGGATAACATGATCACTTTCAGCAATCAAACAGTATATATTTCAAAACAATTTATTTTGTTTTTCAGAAACCTTTTCTATTATCCAGTTAAGAATGGCAAATATCTAGATTAATCCAGTTAATGTCTCATAGAACGATAGAGCTCAGTGGAATTTCAGAAACTGTTCTCTTTGTTGAATTGGTATAAAGGTCATACATACTCACACTCATATAGCTGCTCTAACTGTTTCTGTAGCGTAGTCTTATATACTCCTTCAGTGGATATTCTTCATATGAATATATAGCACACAACTATTGAGTGGGCAATATCCAATCACACCAATTTCATGTAAGTATTGTGGATACCATCCTATCACCTACATCTGTATGAAGTGAAGAACTTATATTAAAATGCTATGCTTTTATATAGTCTTTAAAAAAAAGATTCATATGCTATCACTAATAGGTCATTCCCCACATTAAAGCCATCAATTGGGGAACAAGCCAGAGATCTGAAGTAACATGGTCATGTAAAGCTTCCTAATTTGCTTCTAATGAAACAAGCTTTCAAGTGAAGATGATTTAACATAATCCTGTAAGAAAATGTTTATCTATTCACATTTATTTCTAGCCAACTGATGGCAAAATGGCATTTAGAAAATAGGTTACAGACTCAAGCCTATTGTCTTAGCTCCACAAATGGAGCTCCTTTGGATCATGTGACTCACCTACACTAATTACTTGTGGTTTTCCATATCAGATTCAAGGTACTGATACTAGCATATAAAGCTCTTTTTGGTTTGAAACCTTGCTACCTGTCAGAGCACATTTCCTGTAGAATAACTACCCATCTGACACATTAATCTCAGATTTGGAAGTCACCTACAATGAGGGAGGGCAGAAAGGTAGTAACTAGAAGCTGAGCCTTTATAGTAGTAGCTCCTATCTTGTGAAGTGCCTTCCCACAAGAAGTGTGCCAGGTCCCCTCCTCTCCTGGTTTCTAAAAGACACTTGAAGATAGAGTTGTTCAGGAAGCATTTTGAGACATTTTCCCAATAGGGAGTAATTTATGCATCAGCTTTGCCACTTTTATTGAGTGTTTTTAAAATCTTGTATTATTGTTTAATTTTAATTGTTTTGTTGGTGGCTTCTGTTTAATGATTTGCATACATTTCCCCGAGTACTGAATTCATCACTAGATGTACAAGATATATTTTTAAAAATATGAATAAATAAGGGTTTTCAATGGGTTGCCTTGATTTTTCAAGCTACCATTATTTGTTGAGGATGATAAATGCAAATATTTGTTAAACCCTTTGTCTTTACTGCTGAACATATCTGTGGCTTAATGAGCCATAAAACACGCTCGTGCATGTGTAAATGTGCCTACAACTGTTGTAAACGTGGAAGTAGGTGCATTATGACAGATGCAAATGTGCTTGCTTCCGCTCAGCTGTCCAGGGGCACGGTCAGGTCTGCAGCATAAAAAGGTTGGCTACCTCGGTGTAAATAGACAGGAGAGATTCAGTCAGTGGTGGGATTTAAATTTTACTACCTACTCTGTGGGCGTGGTATGGTGGGCATGGCCAGGGGAAAAGCCGTGCATTATTTTAAAACTTGGATGGGCAGGGCTGGAGAACTGGGATGAAACTGCTGAATCCCACCACTGGATCCAGTACATATTACTTAATTCAATTAGTAAAAAGCTTTGGACAAACTTGCTCACCAAAGACTTAGGAGCAAGCATAGCAGTAGTGAAATAAGTGCTAAAACCTGGTTGAAGAACACGAAGCAGAAAGTGGGAATAAATGGACAGTCTTTGCAATGAAGGGACGTGGCCAGTGGAGTTACTTAGAGATCTGTAGTATTTTCTAATTTGTTCATAAATTCCTTGGAGTTAGTTCTGAGCAGTAAAGAATGCGTATTTGCTGATAAAACAAAAGAAAGCAGAAGAATTGTAAAGCACTCCAGAAGGCACTCTTCAAACTTGGAAAATAAGTATTAAAAAGGCAAACAAGATTCAGTGGAAGCATACTACAGCTAAACAAGATCCAGTTGTCAAGCACATTGGGGAATAATGATACAGACTGGAGAGAGAAAAATTGAACTCCACATATACACTGATGGAATCTGAGCTGCCAGCATCTGATCAAGATAAGGATATTTGGGTTGTGGTAGACAGTTAAATGAAAATATTGACCTATTGTTGATAAAAAGCTAAACAAAGCAAAGCAAAATAAACACCAGTTCCATTTGGGGGGAATAAGGAAAGGACTTTGAAATAAAACTGCCATATCATATTTCAAATTCAGTTGTTTAGAGCTGAATTTATTCCACACTTGACCTTGCAGTAGCAGATATTCCATGGTTTATGTAAACTCATATCACAATGCCATGCCAACAAACAAGATGCTTTCAACATAAAAAAGGGTTTGTCTGTATCACCCCCGGATACAAATGGCCATAGTTTAGAGGAAGATTCGCTTTGTACATAGGAAGTCCCTGGTACATTACATTGTACTGCCAGTTAAAAGAATATTGAGTAGTAAGCATGAGAATGATCTCTGCTCAATTCCTTGGGAAAGTTTATTCCTGCAAGCTTTGACTACAGTAAGCCAGCTTCGTTTATTCAGCAAGTTTCAACATTAGTAAGTGCAGAGTGATGCATGTTGGGGCAAAGAACCCCAATTACATTTATAAACTGATGGGGTCTGAACTCTCTGCGACAAACCAGGAAAGGGACCTTGGTGTCCTGGTGGACAACTCAATGAAGGTGTCAACCCAGTGTGCCTCAGCAGTGAAAAAAGCAAACTCAATGCTAGGGATCATTAGGAAGGGTATAGAAAATAAGTCAGCAAGTGTCATTTTGCCTCTTTATAAATCTATGGTGAGGCCCCATCTGGAATACTGTGTACAGTTCTGGTCGCCATACCTCCAGAAGGATATTATGGAGTTGGAAAAAGTGCAGAGGAGGGCAAGCAAAATGATTAGGGGACTGGAACACCTTCCTTACTATCTGAGGCTGCAACGGTTGGGCCTCTTCACTCTTGAACGACGACGTCTAAGAGGTGACCTGATTGAAGTTTATAAAATCATGCACGGTGTGGACAAAGTAGATAAGGAAAAACTGTTTTCCCTATCGCATAACACTAGAACTAGGGGACACTCCATGAAACTTTTGGGTACTAGTTCTCAAACAAATAAGAGAAAGTACTTTTTCACCCAGAGGATTACTGGTCTATGGAACTCCCTGCCAGAAGAAGTGGTGACAGCTGTCAGTCTTGACAGCTTTAAGAAAGGATTAGACAAGTTCATGGAGGACAAGAGTATCAATGGCTATAATTATGGATACTTAAGGACAACCTCCGGGTTGGAGAGATAGGCAGGATATCTCTCAATATCATTTCCAGGGAATCCTAAGCAGGTGAAGGCATCTGCTTGGGAATACCCTGAAGGAAATGGTGAGCCACTGTGTGAGACAGAATGCTGGACTGGATGGGCTGTGGCCTGTTCCAGCAAGGCTGTTCTTATGTTCTTATGCTACTCTCTTTCACAAACACTTCTGTTTTCCCCCCCAAAAGCAAAAGGATCTTTTCTTGGGAAGAGGGGACTAAAAAGGCTTGCTACATGTCCATGCTACAACATTCCATATTTAGGCTTATGGCAGCCTAAACTTATTTAGGCTACTATATGCAGACAGTATACTGGTTCCTATTTTTGACAGAATCTTTAAACAGGTGTATGTGTAATGCCAACAGAAATTTCTGCTTGACACAGACAATGTGGAGGCCTGTTCAGAGGCTAATAAAGTATAAATCATAAACAGAACTGGAAGCAGCCTCTCATGTTCAATGTGTTATATGTTTTCCCCGAGTTTATCCGGCTAACCCAAATCTGTCTTTCTTCCATCAGACTGACCTTCACCAGAAGCCTGGCCTGGGTAACCTCTGCTAGAATAGTATAATCATAGTATTTTCAAATCATCATTTTGGCAGTGCACATATTCAAGTCTGATTTTTAATCACCACCACATTAGATGTCAGCAAAATAGTTATGCTAGCAATTTTTGAACGGAATGAAAACATTTAGCCTTTTGATTACCTTGTTAAAGAGAGTCATGATGACCTTACAGCAGTACAGTACTTGATATTATATGCCACATCTGAGAATCTGTCAGATTTTTCATTAAAACACATTCTCAGAAAAAAAAGAATAGTTAACACAAGTCATTCTAAAGTGCATCAGCCTGAAATGTGACAGGCAGTTTACCAACTCAAACAAAACTGTAAAAAATTATTTTTGAACAAAGACTATCTGTTAACAGTTACATGCCGGCATTTGCTGAATCCTACCTGGGAAGGATGTAAAGCAAGATTTTTAAATGTCACACGTGTGCCTAGGACAATTGTCACCATATTTTGATGTGGCCATGATTTTCTTAAATATATAGCACTTCTTATCAAGGTAATTCACATGGAACAAAATCCTGCTGCATAAATGTTTGCTGGCATAAACTGGATCCAGTGCAGGAAATTATTTAAACAAATTGAAATATTCTTACTCTTTCTTCAATTTCTGAGGTTCCCTAGGGTTTCCTTTTGTACTGGGGAAGCCTTGGGAGAGTTTTGGGACGAGGGAAGCTTTCAATAGACAAACATTGTCACTGAATCACCTCTGCCAATCTTTATGAAGACAGAGTAAGTGACTGGGAAAGGCCAAACTCTGTGGAAACTGCAAGGCACTAAAGGTTTGGTGCTTTAATGAGAGGTGTCCAATATGGACCATAACGTGCAAGGGGATTATCAAACCCCAATCCCTTGGAGCTCCCAAATGCTCAGAACTTCCACTAGCTTAATATTGACTCTTCATGTGTGAGATAGAGCTTTTATTCCACAAGTGTTAAGAGAGGAAATAACCCACCAGATTATGATATTTTGACTAAAGCACCCAGAATTCTGGTTGAGGGAATTCCTGCACCCTTCCAAGGACTAGTGGAACAAATATGATAGTCCCATAGCTGACCTTATAATGCAGGCCAGGCAAAATAGAGATATAGTCCTTCTCATGGGATGGATGAAATCCACAAAGTACTTTAGATGCCATCATGGGCATTTTGAATTGTTGCTGGAAATGAACTGACTGCCAGTGAAGTTGATGTGACAGGGGGACTATGTGCTCCCTATAATCAGCTCTAGACAGGACTAGCATGCCACGCCTACTAACATTTTCAAATACTCTTCAAAGGCAGACACATGCAAAGCATGTTGCCACGATGCAGATAGAATGTAAATAAGGCATGTATCTCAATGAAGGACAATAGTTAGTGCACTAGTTTGCACTACCCTTGGCTATCTTTGCAACTTGCACATCCACAGGGCTATATCTAGGAGCATGCCCTAGATGTGAATCTGAGTTTTCAGGGGGAATGTACCCTTATCTAATACATGTTGAATCCCTATTTTCTGATCTGGTTTTTGACTGATCACGAGCACTTCTATCTTTTTCTGGACTAAACTTTGCATGGCCTTGTCTAGTCTACAATTGAAATCAGCCACCTATTTAAAATGTAAAACAGACTTATTGGAGTTAGGTGGAAAAGACATGAGTTGGATGTTATGAGCATATAACTAGCACAGAAGTGCCAAACTCCCCAAAACCTTGCCAAATGGTTTCATATGTACACTGAATAAGATGGGGACAGAAGTGAATTCAGAATCCAATAGCTAGTATGTTGGACAGGATCCCTCCAACAGAGTCTTCTATGCTTCCCCTTCTATGAATGATTGCAGCCATCATAAAACTGAGTCTTAGAGAGTTGGCCCCAAAGGATAAACTGGTTGATTTAACAAAAGGCTTCTAGGAGTCATAGCAGAATCAACATCCCAGTGTGAGGTTCCCAGTGCAGGTAATCCACCAAGGCAATTAGAGCCATCAGAGTATCATGACCAGGTCTGAAGTCAGACTGAAATGGATCTAGATATCCATTTCATTCAGGAATATGTGAAGTTGCGAAGCCAACACATACCCTCAAGCCTTGTAAGGAAAGGCTGAAAGAACTGGGAATGTTAGTCTTGAGAAAAGATGACTGAAGAGAGAGATATGACAGCACTCTTCAAACACTTGAAAAAATTGTCATATAGATGTGGGGCAGGAACTTTTCTCAATCAAACTGCAGGACAGGTAATAATGGGTTCAAGTTACAGGAAGCCTTAGTTTGGTTGAATATCAGGGGGAAAAACCCAATTCTTAGAGCAGTACAACAATTGAACCAATTACCTTAGGAGATGGTGAGTGGCATTCTGGAGAAAATAAGAAAACCACTTGTCAGATATCTTTTGAGTTGGATTTTTGGATTCTTGCAGGGGGTTGGACTTGATGACCTTGTATGTCCTTTCCAACTACATTATTTTATTATTCTAGAATACCTTGCCCAGAAATGGAGTACTACAGCCTGGCTGGTAGCTATAAATCAGGAACTCTCAACCTTTTCAAGCTGTGGGGCGGACCACATCTCCTCAGACAGCTGAGCGGGCCAGGCTGGTGGTCCTCCCTGCTGTAAACGATGCTGTAAAATGCATCCGCAGCTGTTGTAAATGCATCCACTTCCACTGGTGGAGATGCAGGACACGTGAAATGGTGCATGGGCTAAGTTCAGCTCACAGGCCATTGGTTGAGAATCCCTGCTATAAAGACTGGTGGAGTTCAAGGAGGGATTTTCTAATTATCATTTTCCTACTACCTCCTTTAGGCACATTGCAATTGTGCCCTGGAATGAGGAAGCATTCACAACTTTCCTTATTTAGTAAGTGATCAAGTTGCCTGTATCTTCTTCTTGGGGGCAAGTGTGTAAATAAGCCCTTGATCATTTATAACTGTTCTGCTGGATGGCTCTCTGAAAATACAATGGAGCCAGAAAAGAATGTTGTTGTTTTTTAGTCACAAAGAAGGCTTTCCTATGAACTCTAAGCTTATTTGAATGTGCTCCCAATTTTCTGCCTTCATCATTCTGGTCTCCCTCTGACTTGTTTCATCATTGACAGCTCCCTTGTAAACAAAGGGGCTAGTTTGGCTCTACTTCATGGAATGAGATGCTTATGAGTGATCGTGTCCATTGCCCTGGGCATTTCCTCACTTCTGGAATAACTAGGAGCTGACAGGATCACATGTCCCCCAAAGCCCCCAGGAAGCCATTTGGATCCATATATATCCTGGAGTGGGCCAACTTAATTGGATCCCATCTCCATTGAAGCTGGGAGAAAAATCCTAGTGTGAGAAAGTATAAGCAGCCTTTCTCAATCTGATGACGTCCAGCCATGATGGATTACAATTTTTGCCACTCAATTTATGCTTACTGGGGATAATGAGAGCTATAGCCCAACAGCTCTTGAGGACTCCAGATTTGGGATGGCTGATACAGAGGATGGTATAAGGCAGTGATGGTGAACCTATGGGACACGTGCCAAAGGTGGCACTCGGAGCCCTTTCTGTGGGCACCTATGCAGTCACCCCAGCAGAGAGTTTGCCCCACCCCTCTGTCCAGCAGCCCAATGGAAGCACTTCCTCCCTCCTCTAGCACCACCCCTCTGCCCAGTAGACCAATGGAAGCACCTTCTCCCTCCTCCCAGCATAGAGTTCTCCCCACCCCTCTGTCCAGCAGCTCAATGGGAGCATTTCCTTCCTCCCCTGTTGCCGTGTTGGCACTTTTCAATAAATAAGTGGGTTCTAGGTTGCAGTTTGGGCACTCGGTCTCTAAAAGGTTCACCATCACTGGTATAAGGGAAAGATGATTGAAGAGTGAATGAATGGAATAACCGTGACAAGAAAATACTCTACATTCAGGAAGCATACAGAGGAAAACACATCTAGGGCTCTGAAAAGCAATCCAGAAGATGGAAACAACTGATCTCAATGAAGCATAGGTGAAGAAGGTACAGTTAGCTATGGAAATCAAATTACAAGATCTACATCAATAAACTTGATTAAATTTGAAGTCCCTTGGCAGAATCTTAGAAACTTGCAGTTATTTTAGAGAACCCCAGTTTAAGCATCCACCTACAACATGTTTTAAGATGTATGCAAGCCCAATTAAGTTAAGTCTGAATCACTTGCCTCTCACATTAGCATTGTTAATCTGGGGAGGAAAAATGCACTCTACTGAATATTGGAGCTGGATTATTTGATGTTATGCTCCCCTCATCACACTCCAAGGAATCAGTAGAATGTTCTTAGCAACAGAAGCACAATATGTATTTTTTGAGAATGCACATATATTTAGTGATTCAAGGA
Source organism: Bradypodion ventrale (assembly GCA_035047345.1). NCBI lineage: Eukaryota > Metazoa > Chordata > Lepidosauria > Squamata > Chamaeleonidae > Bradypodion > Bradypodion ventrale. The sequence goes on from JAWDJE010000001.1 coordinate 43,585,011, forward strand.
CACACTGTTTTTGCAATAAAGCCTCTTAAGGATCCATAGTGAATAGTATTACTGTCTGGATGGTTAGCAAGCCGACAAAGGCATTCAGAATGACACGATCCTATGCCAGATACTATATTGCTTCACTAGACTTCAATTCCTTTAGGTATTTATTTCCTGAAACAAATTCATGGCCACCATAATAGGAACAATGCATTCTAACTATTCTTTGAAATTTTAAAAGGTTGTAAGTAAACTGTGGGCAATATAGGAAGAGAACTGTCTTTTGTTTCAGTTGGTACTCTCACTGGTTTGTTGCTGCAATGCTAAAAAAGCTTTATCGTAGACTATAAAGTCAAATGTTGCCTGTTTCAAGAAAAAATAAAGATTAGAACCATATTACTTTAGCTGTTGACTGGGAATTTTCTGATAGAATTCACCTTATGTCTTCACTGCTTTAGTTCACCTTTACAGATGACATTTTTCAAACTATAAAATGCTCTCCACTGCTCAAAGTTTTTTTGCTTCAACAGTTTCTCATTGCTATAAGAGTATATCTACACCCATTGTTACTAATACACACAGTGCTGCTACTGGTATGTGACTTTGTCTCAAGGCTGAGAACAGGCTATAAATTTAGAAATCAATAGCTAACTCTATCAATATTCATTTTACTTTTTCAATACAAAATACAAAGGTGAAAGAGCAGTAAATAAGCCAGAGCGCTGAAATAAATTGGGTGTTCTTGTCACAATTAATAAATGTTTAACCAATAACACTTCTAGCTACAGTAGTCTACAGCCTTGTAACATATCTGCAAGTAGGTGCTGAACAGAAGATTCACAAACACACAAACACCCAATTTCAACAGTTTGTTAGCTCCATTGTGCTATCTATAAAGCCATTCAGCATGCTGCATAAAAAGATAGGGGAAACCGTTTGTCATCAATGGACATTTATGAATGTGGAAACTGGAATCTTTTCTTCATGGGCTTGCTAGGGTAACAAGTCTATTACTATGACATAGCCCTTTCTTCAAGATCTCTGTCTTTGGAATAAGGTTAGGTAAATAACTAAATTAATTAGTATATAAAAGAGAAGAATAAAATTATATATGAACCTAGTTGCCCATGGATAAGACGTCAAAAAGAGGAACATTGAATTTGATTATGTTTAAGATTTAATTCACTGTGCATATAAAACTTACAACGGTACTTTAATTCTTCCATCTTTTTAATATAGTTTTTGCAGAATGGACCATGGCAATAGAATTATGCTCATCCTCCAATCAAAGAAAAGGAAAGCAGGTTGTATGTTTCTATTAAATATTTTATTCAACTTCATTTTTAAATCAAAAAGGCCCAAATCTCATTTATTTTTGAAATCTGCCAAAGAGGGTTACACAGAAGGAGCCTCCTCAAAGATAGTGGGCATATGTTACATTTTAACTTTAAAACCACTGTCAGATGTACAATGGGCAAGGGCAACCATGTTTTGCTGGCTAATCCTTCTCCCACTAAATCAAACCAAAGGAACCTAGAAATGAATTCACCAAAAAGGTCTTTGACAAGGCCAATCCTAAAAACAATCTCAATAAATATTGAGGGGTTGTCTAGTAATAAAAGTATTTTACTAGCGGATATGTACATACAAATGACGTATCTCTGGTTCAGGAAACACATTGGGGGATAGCAAATCACAGACACAAAGTGGCTGGAATAGAATTAGTGAATGAGAGATTGCATGACCAGTACAAGTTTTGTTAGACCTGATCTTAGTATAATATCAGGTGCATTGACAGAAATTAGTAACACTGAAATTCTCACATCTGAACCCCACAATTCTGTTACCTTTGCTTATATGATAGATAGATAGATAAATCTTTATTGTCATTGTCCCCGTGCGGGAACAACGAAATTTCTTGGTTGCCATATATCAACTCAAAAAGGCATACCCCATAATTTAAAACAGCTACAGAAACACTAATTAAGACAGTAGCATACAGTACAATATAAAAATTTAAAATAAGATAAAATGACTTCAGAGTCCAGAGTTTCCATTTAAGGCCAAAATTGCTCTGGAGAAGAAACTGTTCTTGAGATGGCTTGTTTTTACCTTCATTGTTCTATATCTCCATCCCAAAGGCAGAAGCTCGAAGAAGCAGTGGCCAGGATGCGATGGGTTTCCTACTATATCTCCTACTATATGCTTTTCTGTGGCACCTGATGGTGTAAATTTGTTCTAAAGTGGAGAGTGGACAGCTGATAATACTCTCCGCTGTTTTAATAATTCTGTGCAACATTATCCTATCCCGATGAGTACTACTCCCATACCAAACACATAAGCCATAAGTGAGCACGCTCTTAATAGCGCAGCAGTAGAAGGCAAGCAGCAGCTTTTGCGGAAGATGGTTTTTCCTTAGAGTTCTCAAAAAATACAGTCTCTGCTGCGCCTTCTTCGCAAACACAGGTTCCATCAATCAAAAGTGGCTGGACATTGGTTTTCTGCCTGCTAAAATCCACCACAAGCTCCTTTGTTTTCTTTATGTTGAGTAGCAGATTATTGGTTCTACACCACTTTGTCAATTGCTCCACCTCATCTCTATAGGCCATCTCACCCTCCTTATCAGAGACGAGCCTGATCATAGTCATGTCATCTGCAAATTCGACAATCCTATTGCTAGGGTGGACAGAGACACAGTCAAACGTATAGAGAATATAAAGGAGCGGGCTAAGCACACATCCCTGTGGCATTCCCGTATTTGTACTAAGCATATTAGAGGTATAAGGGCCCAACCAGACCCTCTGGGAGCGTTCTGACAGAAAATCCAATATCCACCCACAAAGTGATGGCGGGAACCCCAGATCTCTCAACTTAGATACCAAATGTTGCAGTAGAATGGTGTTGAATGCCGAGCTGAAATCCACAAAGAGCAATCTGGCATCCCCCCCCCCCCCAATTGCTCCAAATGTGCAAGAACAGCATGAAGGGCAATCACCACAGCATCCTCTTATAAGCCACCAGAAGTAAATTTGAGTGTTAATGAACCAGACAATTTTATATATGATCACATAATTTTTTGTTATTGGAGATTTTAATTGTCAAGTGAGGCTTGGGGATATAACCAGACCAATGAAGACAGTGTAAAACTTGTATCTTGGGCAGACAGCAATGATCCTCAACTTGTCCATGAGCCAAAACTGCCTGCATCCTTTAACAGTGGTAAATGGAGGATATAATCCGGACATCTTTGCTAGCAAGAAGATAGCAGAACAGTGTATGGAAGTTATCAATGTTCTGATTCTGCGCACTCAACACAGACCCATAGTGTGTATAGTAAATGCTGTAGTGAAACCCCAGGAAGTGCCTTTTTGCAGACATTTTAATTTTAACAAGGCTAAATGGGTGAATTTTCTAGAACACTTGGATAAAAAGTGAGATGATTCCTTCGCACCCAGATAACTATGATGAATTTATCAATCTTGTGAAAATAATTTCAAGGAAAAATATTCCAAGACAAGGCTACTTCATGCGTTAGTGATGTAAAAAGTTGATTAGTGCAATGCTCTCTATGTGAAGCTGCCCTTGAATTTGGTACGGAAGCTTTTGCTAGTCGAAAATACAGTGGTCTGGTTAGTTTCCAAGGCAAGCATATTTGATCATACTTACCTGATTCAGGCCTTCCTGAATTGGCTCCGTGTGTGTTTCCATAACAAATTCAAGGTGTTGGTATTGTCATATAAAGTCCTAAATGGTTTGGGACCTTGAGACCTGTCAGAGCCTCTTTCCCTCAAAAATTGATACCCATGTCACCTATTCTTCTCATGCCTTTCTGTTACTGGTGCCCACATCAGGGGAGGCCTGGAAGGTGCCAGCTGACCTTCTTGGTGGTAGCTCTATCTTTGTGGAACTAACTTCCACTAGACGTTTGCCAGGCTCTCTCCTCCCCAAACTTTTTTCAGTTTGTTAAAGCAGAGCTTTATAAAGAAGCCGTGAGTAATATTTTCCCTCTGCAGTAGTTTCTTCTTGATCCCTATTTTTAAATCTACTGCAACATTTGGTGTCTATGTTTTGTACTTGAATTTTTTATTTTATTTTTGCTTGGGATGGGATGGTGGTTGCATGATTTTAACATTGGTGTAAACTACTGGGACAGTGGATTTCATTAAAAGAATGTCATGATAATAAAATAAATAAATTCTAGGTTCAACCCAAGTTCTGGACTTTTATTTAGCTATTTGCTAATTTGGTAATACATATAACTAGATACCTCTTGTACTCTGACCCTATTCTGGCAGACTGTGTTCCCAGCTACCGCAGAAAGAAGATTATCAAGTTTGCAGATGACACAATGGTGGTTGGTCTGATTACTGCTGGGGAGGGGGAGTCGGCTTACAGGAAGGAGGTTGAGATGCTGACAGAGTGGTGTAGGGAAAACAATTTATTCCTCAAAGTAAAAAAGACAAAATAAAAAGGCGACTGATTCTTGGGAGACAAGCTATGAAAAACCTGGGGAACATAGTGAAAAGTAGAGATATCTCACTACAAACAAAGGTCCGCATAGTCAAAGCAATGGTATTTCCGGTGGTAATGTATGGCTGTGAGAGCTGGACCATTAGAAAGGCTGAGCGAAGAAAAATAGATGCCTTTGAGATGTGGTGCTGGAGGAGAGTTTTGAGAGTCCCCTGGACAGCGAGGAGAACAAATAGGTCAATATTAGAAGAGATTAGCTCTGAGTGCTCCTTAGAAGGACAAATAACAAAGATGAAGTTGAAGTATTTTGGACATCAAATGAGAAGAGAGGATTCACTTGAGAAGGCCTTGATGCTGGGGAAGGTGGAGGGCAAAAGAAGAAGGGGACGGCCAAAGATGAGATGGCTAGATGGTATTGTAGACACAATGGGCACGGGGCTGTGTGGACTAAGGAGGATGGTGGAGGACAGAGGTGCCTGGAGAGCGATGGTCCATAGGGTCGCAAAGAGTCGGAATCGACTGTGCGACTGAACAACAACAACAAAAAAAAAAAGACAAAAGAGATCATTGTGGACTTTAGAAAATGCAAATTGAACATCCAGCCACTTATTATTGAAGGGAATTGTGTGGAACAGGTCTCAGTGTTTCGATTTCTGGGAATGGAGCTGAGGGATGATCTAACATGGGGAGCAAACACCAATGATCTGATGAAGAGAGCACAGCAGAGGTTATACGTCTTGAGAATCCTCAGGAAGAACAATCTTTCAAAGGATCTGCTGTTGGCATTCTACCACTGTACCATAGAGAGTGTGTTAACCTATGGTCTGTGCGTATGGTTTGGGAGTTGTACAGCTAGGGAAAGAACAATGCTGTCCAGGGTCGTAAAGACTGAGGAGGGGATAATCGGGCGTACTCTTCCCACTCTAGATCAAATCTATGCCACCAGGTGTTATAAGAAAGCTGTAGCGATTGCGCAAGATAGTACGCACCCTGGAAATGATCTCTTTCAGCTTCTGCCTTCTAGAAGAAGGTATAGGGTCATAAAGACCAGGACCAGCCGCTTGAGAAATAGTTTCTACCCAAAAGCAGTTCTGGCTTTGAATGCACTGCAATGCAGTCTATGAGGGAGCTTCTGTATATAGTTTTTAGAGTTTTAGAGTTTTTAGAGCCTTAGAGTTTTAGAGCTTTTTAGGGGTTAATTGTGTATATGTGGGGTGGGAATATGTTGATAATTTTGTATAGTTGTATTTTGTTTAGGTTTTGTTGAGTTGATAAGTATCCCCCCCCCCCCCCCACACACACACAAATCTTGTTGTTCTGTGCAGGACAATGAAAATAAAGATTTATAAATTTATGGTGAGGCCCTATCTGGAATACTGTGTACAGTTCTGATCACCATACCTCCAGAAGGATATTATGGATTTGGGAAAAGTGCAGAGGAGGGCAACCAAAATGATTAGGGGACTGGAACACCTTCCTTACCATCTGAGGCTGCAACGGTTGGGCCTTTTCACTCTTGAACGACAGCGTCTAAGAGGTGACCTGATTGAAGTTTATAAAATCATGCACGGTGTGGACAAAGTAGATAAGGAAAAACTGTTTTCCCTATCACATAACACTAGAACTAGGGGACTCTCCATGAAACTTTTGGGTACTAGTTCTCAAACAAAATAAGAGAAAGTACTTTTTCACCCAGAGGATTACTGGTCTATGGAACTCCCTGCCAGAAGAAGTGGTGACAGCTGTCAGTCTTGTCAGCTTTAAGAAAGGATTAGACAAGTTCATGGAGGACAAGGGTATCAATGGCTATAATTATGGATACTTAAGGACAACCTCCGGGTTGGAGAGATAGGCAGGATATCTCTCAATGCCATTTCCAGGGAATCCTAAGCAGGGTGAAGGCATCTCCTTGGGAATACCCTTAAGGAAATGGTGAGCCACTGTGTGAGACAAAATGCTGGACTGGATGGGCTGTGGCCTGTTCCAGCAAGGCTGTTCTTATGTTCTTATATCTATCTATCTATTTATCTATCTATCGATATTCTCTCTCTTTCCCTCTCTCTCTCTGTGTGAATTTATACCCTGCAAATAATTTGTATAAACAGTAGTCTAGGAAGCTTATAAAAGCATATCATGGGAGAAAGAAGAGAACAAGGCTAATAGATAATAGCTTGCCTGGCAACACCCAGTTTTGTACCAGAAGGATTTAGGGCTCACAGTTCATGCGCTTAAAAGCGGTGGCAATCACTAATATGAAGAGCACTTCCATCTATTCTTACTTTGTACATTGGTGATTTTAAAGGTGTAGCATTAACAGCAACATGAAAGCCCATTTCGCTGAAATAATCCAAAGTTATGGAATACAAAACTAGTGAGAAGGCTCTGACTAGAAGAGACTTCTTGGTGATGGCTCCGTGGAACTGCACCAGGCCCAATCATTGGTTGTATTTAAAGAACAATTAAAAGCTTTTCTTTAAAGAGGTTTTTAGAGATATCCTTCTAATAGCCAACTAATAGTTTACTTAATTTTTGATATTTTATGCCTCTTCGTCACCATTGTTTAAGAGACCGCATCGCCCTAAGAACATTCATCTGTCCAACTAGAGCGGACCGGAGGGGCTCTAATCATACCATCAGCTAGAGGGGTCCGCCTCTCTAGCAAAAGAGGAGGGCCTTCTCCGTGTCCGCATCGGCCCTTTGGAACCTCCTGCCAGTAGAGCTACGGTTGCAGAAGGAGTAAGCAGGACCCCCCCCCTCTCTCTCTTTTTAGGAATGGGGTGGATGGGTAGGTATCTTTTTTATGTGGGTGGTATTTCAACTGTTTTAAATGGTTTTTATATTTTATGTATGTACTTTAGACAGTTGTAAGCCGCCCTGAGTCAGGCTCGCCTGAGTGGGCGGCGTATAAATTCAAAAATTAAATTAAATTAAATTAAATGACTATGTTTAAGTTATATATTGTAAACTGGTTGTTATGGCTACAATATTTGTAAACATTTTAACTGTTGTACACAGCCTCGAGTGAGATAATATCCCAGATGGGCGGTATATAAATATAATGAATAAATAAAAATTAATGTTTTGAGTGTATGCTGCTGCTACAAACATTGCTGTACAGGTGAACCGATTTTTACTAACAATAAAATACTGAACACATTGGAAGAATGGGCGAAAAACATACACTAAATTCCATTTTATGTTTCTTTATAGTTTATACTTACATTCACTCAATGAAATTACTTCCTTCTGTCACTTGCAAGTGGTGAAGTTAAATTAACCTTGTAGCAATAATTATATTATCCTCTCCTTGGTCATTAAGAGCTTTTCTTCTCACTCTGCATATGGTTGGAGTCTTAGGACCTGACCCCTAAATTTTCTTTTTCCACATTACTGCCACCAAGGTGCTTTAGCAATATTTTTAGGCTGTTCTTGGTCTGCTGCTAACATTGATGACTGAAACAGTATGGAACTTGACACCAATTTGACTTGAGTGCCAAAGCCGGACAACTCCAGGGAACAGCTCTGAAGGCCAGAGCTGTGCATAAAAACTACATGTGAATCGACAATAAATATGTTTCCTTTTCGACAAATGCACAGCACAGTCGCTTTCCAAGACTCACAGAAACTAAGCCATGGTAAATTACAGCCAATTAACAGGAGTCATTTCATCAGTGGTTCATGTAGATACAAAATCAATAAAGGTGTGCTTCTGATAATATGGAAATCACTTTCAGAAAATGTATTTTGTATACTTCATATGCCTACTGAACAAACAATATTAAAGATTAAGCAGTAACTATGTAGAAAGCAGGATCAGGGCTGTGGCGGAATGTACAGAGGTTTTACTCTTTCACCCCCTGATGTGATCGTGATTTGAAATGAGGCTTCCCATCTCAGTAATGAATGGAATGCTCCCACTATTGCTAATGAAACAATTTTCTACACAAACAAAACAGCAAAGAAAGATCAGGGCTGGCTAGTGACTGGACAACAATTCCTCACAGTTTTCAGTATCATGCCACAACATCTTGTTTTGTTACACATCAGCCTATCTGCTACAAGACTGCAATCCCATGTGTATTTATACTGAAATAACTTCCACTATGGTCAAGGGCACTTATTCTCTCTTAAATTAGTTACGAGAGTCTCCAGCCTTAAAAAACTTCTTTGTCAAACATGAAAATATGTTTTGGAAAGTCAAGCAAACCACTCTGAGCCTAGGTTTCATTCCTAATAAACTGCTGCACTAGGTTATTCTCTCTGCTCTTTTGCAGACTGATACATATTGATACATCATCATAGTAAATCAACTTACCAGTAGATCCCGACAGTGGTGCAGCTTTTCTCCTTCGTTTGATATCACCCATGCATAAAGATCCTAAGTGGACACTTGTCTGTCTGTAAGCAATTACCAGAGAGAGAGAGAGAGAGGGAGAGGGAGAGACATTAACAAATCATAAAGATACAGTATACAGTAAAACACCGACTTACAAATGCCCCGAGTTACATAAAATTCGACTTGCATAATGATTTTGTGCTAAAACCATGTCCCGATTTACATAAATGTCCCAATTTACATAAATTTACGTAACATGATTTCCTATGGGTTTGCTTTGAGTTACTTAAAAAATTCATTTTTCCTATGGGTTTGCTTCAAGTTATGTAAAAATTCACTTCCCTATGGGTTTGCTTCGATTTACATAAAAATTTCATTTTTCCTATGGATTTGCTTTGAGTTACATAAAAAATAATTTTTCCTATGGGTTTGCTTCGAGTTATATAAAAAAACGATTTAAGCAAAAGCCTATGGAATGGACTTTTTGCGTAAGTAGGAGTTTTACTGTAACTCAGGGATTCTCAACCTGTGGCCCATGGGCCGAATGCGGCCCAAGGTGCCATTTCATGTGGGCCCCCACCAGCTCCACCACACCAGGAAGTGCCATGTGGTGGAGGAAGGGCAAAATGGCCATCCATCCCATGAAGTTGTCTGAGGGAGTGTGACCCGGGCCCCGGCTTAAAAAGGGTTGAGAACTCCTGATATAACAACTTAAATAATAAATATTGTTAAATCAGCATTTTTGCAAAAACTGTGTCAACAAAGATGGAGATGTATATTGGAATCCTTCCGATAATGAAAATCTAATTGTGTTGAGCAATATTCCATTTGTACAAGTGACATAAATAATGACTGGAATAAATAATATACAATAAACACCTTTATAGTTTCAAAACTAGCAAAAAAATTGTGCTCAAAATGAAACACTGATGACAAGATTATAACATCCATTGACCAAAATTATTACAATATTCCTGGTGAATTAGTAGTCAATTGGCTTCTAATACCTACTTTTGGAATAACATCTATAGCTGTAACTGCTAACATAATCAGTCTTCTATTGCATTATTAAGTGACTCCTCTAAGGATATAAACCTTCAACAGACACACTACTTTTTAAATACCTTCTGATTTTTTAAATGGCAGGCACAAAGCGCAGTATTTTACTTTGCTTTAAAATTGTCAGTCATAACTCATGACAGCTTCTAATAAAGAATTCCATATTTGTTATTCAGTATATGAAGAAATAGTTACACCTGCTTGTCCTGAATATACCTATTTTGTTGAATAACTCAGTAGCAAGGATTGATCGGGTGCAATCTTTCACTATCTCCACAATATTTGCAGCTTTATAAATATCTTGCCATTGACACCAGAGTTATTCTGACTCATCTTCTTCCTTTGGAATCCCAATGATCATGAATGAACCTGGATAAGATGAAGCTGTAATTATTCCAGTTTTACCACTGCGAGTAAATCCATTCTAAAACACTGTGGAAAAGGGTAGCTCTATCAGGAACTGCATAATTGTGTAGCACAGTCTTTTAATAAGCATGGGAATGATTATTCCAATTCAAACATCTATCTGGGATACAGAATACCACTCGGCTAATTTCCAGTGTCAGTCCATACAGTTTTTCCAAAGAGTTACCGAACCCTCATTTATTTGCCTGAAGAACTAACTACATAGACATAGAGTAGTCAAAGCTATTAGAACCCTTTCCTCTTTCAAAGTGAATCTGGTAATAATGCAGAGCCTCAAATTGCACTGCTACTCACAATTAAATACACAACCCCCAAAAAATTAAATGGCAGAGAGAATGTGTTAGGACAAATATATAAACAACAATAAAAGCCTTCAAAAGGCAACATTAACAATATCTACTCCAGGTCTATGGTAGGCAAAGATATAAACAGAAAGGTGAGTCCAAAGTCAAAGCATACATTTAGAAGCTAACATAAAAGCTTTCAAAAACAATTCATTATTCTGCCATCTGGGCCAAATCAGGATGGGGTAATCACATTTAACTATTAAACTCTTCCCTACCTATAGGTTTCCCAGGAACGTATTCCAGCCACTTTGTCTAGTTCGGATACAGGAAATGGGCTGGGAAAACAGAAGTGAGTGGACTAGACAACAGTTGGGAGGTAAGCCATGAGTATGGAGTTACAGATCTTTCTTCTGCATTTCCTTGTTTTTTTCTAATTGAATGAGGACAAATGAAAAAGTTTTGATTATGTTACCTAATTTGCTCCTCAGTCTCTTTGAATGGGTGGGTTTAAAAGCTCCAATATTATGCATTTAAGTGTACTTTTGATAACTTTGGTAAAATTATCAGCCTCCTCTCTACAAACTCATCACAGCAAACCAGAGTTTAATTTGTTTGGGCTAAGGAAAAGATTTTTAAAAGAAGGGATTCAGGTACCCTTCATATGAAGATATACAACCATTTTGTATTGGACCCACGGAAGACTGGTTAAACTGTACTTTATGTTTCTTCAGAAAAATAAATAAATTGTCAATTATCCCCAACAATAAGATCAGTATCAACTTGAAGATATCTAAATTGAAATGCAAATACAGTAATGTTGAAGTTTTTTTAAAAAAACCACACAGGTTTTGTAGATTGACTGAAGTTGGTCCAAAAGCGGACTACAGTAAAACCCCTACTTACGCAAAAAGTCAATTCCATAGGCTTTTGCTTAAATTGTTTTTTTATGTAACTCGAAGCAAACCCATAGGAAAAATTATTTTTGTAGGTAACGCGAAGCAAACCCATAGGGAAATGAAATTTTTATGTAAATCAAAGCAAACTCATAGGGAAATGATTTTTTATATAACTTAAAGCAAACCCATAGGAAACCGTGTTATGTACATTTATGTAAATTGGGACATTTATGTAAATCAGGACATGGTTTTAATCATTATGTAAGCCGAATTTTATGTAACTTGGGGCATTTGTAAGTCGGGGTTTTACTGTATATAATAGAATACAGTACATGAAATCTAATATAACTTTCACAAAGGAACATTTAGCCCTGAGGTGCCCAAACTGCGGCCAGTGGGCTGGATCCAGGCCCTGACACCAATTCATCCAGCCCACTCCACCCTCATCGCTCCCGGAAGCAGAAGTAAAATGTGGCAGGCATGTTTTACTTTCGCTTCCAGGAGCAACGAGGGTGGTGTGGGCTGGATGAATTGGCATTGGGGCCCAGATCCAGCTCACAGGCTGTAGTTTGGGCACCCCTGGTTTAAGCAGAGAAAATCTATCTCAATCCTGTTGGCACAACAGATTGCAAGGTGCGTTTTACTTCCGGTTCTGGTGAGAGAAACCACGTGACCGGCCCATGGCCTGAAAAGTTTGGGCACCCCTGATTTAGCCTCATTCTCTGTTCACAATATGTCCAAGTATTATTGCAAGGTCACTGAACACAAGAGATTCCTGTGCACAGCCCATACAATAATAGAATTCAGTATTTGTCAGGACTGTTATAACAAAGGCAGCCTGAGAAGAAATGTGGAAGGCAGGACACAAGAATTCAAGCAGGATGGAAGATAAAAATTAATAAAGTCAGCCAATTGAACCTGAAGACCCTAGCTCCAGGAATCACAGCTAGCTGTGCTTGAGTAATTCTGTTCACATTGATTATCTGTTACACTGCATTGAGATATCTAGATTATTGATCAGTTAGATTATGGAACTTGGACCCTCCCCTGCCGCTCCTCCATTGGCACATGAAATGAACTTGCAATAAATAACTCTTAAATAAGGACTGCTGTGTTATTGTTGTCACCCCTTTGTGTAGAACATAGCAGTTACTTTTTAATTTAAAATCAATGAATATCTGAAAGACAGCTATGTTCCTTCAGCATAAATGAATCATTTGTCTTTGCAAAGCACAACCATTTACTCACTACTCAAGGTGAGAATTATTTTTACTGCTGTTTTGATGAAAAGCAGGGTTCTTTTTGCATACTAAATACAATTAACGGTTACTAAGGATTTTTAAAAGGAAGAGCTAATATTAAAAATCTTCCCTGTCCCCTCCAAACAAGATAATCAGTGTGGTCAAACTTGCATTTTAAGTAGGAGAAGTCTTTTGCATGTTAACAACAAAAGGTGGAAAGGGGCTATGCAGTACTCTTTTTCTGTGTCATTTCTAGATAAAGCAAACTTGACATGTCAGCTACACAATGAGCTGTGAAAGCTTTCCTCAAATCTGAGTCTTGTGTATCACTCTGTCTGGGAGTTCTGGTTAACAGCAGGAAGTGAAAATGTGGACCTATTTGTACATCTATGGTTTGCTGCAAATTGTAACACATGGAGAAAATGTGAGTATTGTCCTAGAAACAATTTAATTTTCAAGCAGCATTGTTTCCAGAAAAGGCTCTTCTTCAAAGTGCTGAATTAATAAGAATTTTTTTAAGCTACCTAGTACCAGTTATGGACAGATGCTTGCAATCAGAATCACTACACATATGCTAAATGATCACCTAGGACAGTGGTGGCAAACTATTTAGAGACCAAATGTCCAAACAGAGGGGCAGGGTGAACTGGGGTGGGGGGAGGGAGGAAAAGTTCCCATTGGGCTGACGAGCAGAGGGGCGGGGAAAACTCTGTGCTGGGGTGACAGCGGCATGCCAACAAAGAGGGCTCTAAGTGGCTCCACTGGCATGTGTGCCTTAGGTTGACCACCACTGATCTAGGATATACCGATATGAAACTGAAAAATTAAGCTTTGAATGTAGTTTTAGATTAGAGCACTGTCTTTGCCTCTCGAAGAGGACCACTCCTTCTCACTCACACATCCCCAGCAGCCCACCAAACCCCATCCCACAAGTTCAGGGAAGCCTGGGAGATAATGAGTCTCCTGGGTCTTTGCCAGCAGGAAGGTGCCACCATAGGTCAGTGATGGCAAACCTTGACACTCCAGCTGTTCTTGAACTTCAATTCCCAGAAGTCCAAGTCAGCACTCTTGCTGCTCAGGGCTTCTGGGAATTGAGGTTCAAGAACACATGGAGTGTCAAGGTTTGCCATCACTGCCATAGGTCAATGAAGGTCAGTGAGTGGAGAGTAAAGTGGAAGGGATAAGAGGGTGAGAGTTCCAAGGCTTGGAAAAACTCATCAATTACCCTGGATGAGGAAGAGATGTTTGGCTGTGAAAAGCATTTGGGACTTGGGGTCTTGGCAATGCACTCCCCAACTGATTCAGCATCACCTTAGCCTTGACATCTTCATCACTAGACATGGGTCATGGTGCCCTGCCCAACCAAGCTATTAGTGGTGAAAGACATAGCAAAGGAGTCTCTAAGAGGAGTAGAGCCGTGCAGTCCAGTACCCCTTATCTGGCTTTAAAACCCCTCTCTAAAACCCCTCTTTACATCAGGGATTCTCAATCTGTGGCCCACAGCACAATTTCATGTGGCCCCTCCACCACACCAGGAAGTGCCATGTGGTGGAAGGGCAAAATGGCCATCTCGCCCCTGAAGTTGTCTGAGGGAGCGTGACCTGAGCCCCGGTTTAAAAAGTTTGAGAACGACTTGACTACATCCTGGATTGAAATTTCTACTTCTTAGCCTCTTCTTTGGAGTTGAGATCAGGTAGGCTGGTGGGTTAGTTCCAGAAATGTGACCCTCTGGGAACACATGGGAAGGGACTTACTTTGTGCCTTTCTTAAAAGCCCAAGCCTCCATGAATCCACACAAATGGGTTTACTGCAATTCATCCGGCCCACACAACCCTTGTCGCTCCCAGAAGCAGAAGTATAACACGCTTGTACCGTTTTACTTCCGCTTACGGGAGCAACGTGGGTGGCACGGGCCTGATGAATCGCAGTAAACCCATTCGTGTAGATTCACGGGGGCTTGGGCTTCTGGGAATTGAAGTCCAAGAACACCTGGAGAGCCAAGGTTCGTCATCACGGCCCTAGGGATTCAACTCATTATTGCAGTTTTTTGAAATAGCTTATTTTTACTCTTTTAACCAGCCATTACTATTCTTGTTCATCATATCTATGCCTCTCTGGGAGCCCTGTTGGCTAAGGGCAGAGGACAACTGCTTGAAAAAAACAACCCACCAATATCCTGAAGGGAGAAGGTACCCAAATCCATGTCTCCCCCCTTTTAGTGGGACACATCTAAAGTAGAAGAGATTCTGAGCAACCCCGCTTCTGTGTTCCTTAGCTTGAATCCCTCAGCTTTGAAATGACAAAACAGCTAATTCTCCTGATTCCTCTCTACTTATCCATACATCGCTGCAAGCTATCATTTATAAATAGTGTTCTGGCAGGAAGCTAGGCATGCTATGTGGCAGTGGCGATAGAAGTTGTTAAGACCACCTTGCCTGAAAACTTGGCTGTTGATGTGCTGGTGACAGGGACTCGAGCAAGCTGTGTCAAAGGGAATAATTTTAAAGGAAAGACAACAGAAACTTGTCGCCTCTTTGTATGCATTTACAAACAGGGCTTTCCAGAGTATTAGGCCTAGTTAAAGCTGCCCCCTGGTTAAAAAGTGTTCCTGAGCAGCCTCAGACAAGCTCGGGAGACAAACAGATGTGACTATGGTCCCTGGCATTTGGCAAGAACACTCACTGTCACTGAGAAAGATATAAGCATGGACAGGGCATCAGCTGCACAACAGTGGAGCAGGCCTGCAAGTGTCACGGCTGCGGCAAAGTTGAGGCAGAGGGAAGGAAAAAGGCTGAAAAAGCCAGACCAGTGTGAACTTGTACTACTAGGCCAAGCATATATTTGTTATTCTGACATAAAATGAACAAACTGGGGTGGGGGGGGGGGCAGAAAACAATCGCCAAATTCTTTTCTCTAGCATTCAATATGTAGTATTTCCTTTATTTTGGTAAGTAATTACAGGGACAGAGATGCTATTTAGAAATACAGGAGGTACACTAGGGAAGAATTTATGGTGATCAATGGAAAGTTATTAATCACCATTAATAGCTGCGGCAATGCTACCAGGCAAATGTTTTCAGCTGATTTGATAACAATAAATTACAGATCCTATTTGATGTTGACAACATTGCTTTCTATCCATTGTTGAAATTGCCTTCCCTTAAGAGTGTGGCAGCAAAGGGAACGGTAAGTGCGTTGCGACTAGCAGGAATAGGAATTCAGCCCTAGGTAGTCTGGTCAATCGAGGAATCGTGTTACATGGCAAACAAATCTCTCCTTCAACTTTCTCAAGCAACTACTGCTACTGTTGTATTTTAAAATGCTGAGAAATTCTCTGCCGGACCAAGCATAGCATTGTAATGCTTCAATGCTGCAATCATTTGTATAAAAGCCATAAAAATGCAGTCTAACAAAGTATGTATCGTTTACTACTGTTAATTGCAGTTGCTATGGTCCTCAGATAAGAATTAGAACCATACTAGGTGGATTGCAAGGGCTGCGGTGGCTCAAGTGGTTAAGATGCTGACTGGAAGGCGACAGGTCAGCAGTTCAAGACCTGAGTACTGCACAATGGAGTGAGCTCCCATCTCTGTCCCAGCTCCTGCCAACCTAGTAGTTTGAAAGCAAGAAATTGCAAGTAAATAAGTAGGGACCACTTTGGTGGGAAGGTAAACAGCATTCCGTGTTTAGGCATGCCTGCCACATGCTCACGGAAACGTCTGCAAATGCAGACAGCACAGCAGATATGATTAACTTTTGAGCAAGGGTGACCTTTACCCTTGCCTTTACCTAGGTGGATTACTGTGTGTAATCCTTTCTTTTCCACCAAAAATCTTTTATATATTTTTGTTACATTTGGATCCTACATTTTCACTTCACACCTCAAATTGGTGATTTCCAACAAGATTCTCCTGCTTCTCCATTTAAATTATTATTATTATTATTATTATTATTATTATTATTATTATTATTATTATTATTATTATTATTATTATTATTATTATTATTATTATTATTAATAATAATAATAATAATAATAATAATAATAGACTGTTATTACATTTTCCATAAACAATTGCTTTTGGTAAAGAAGCTATACCAAAATTTTACTGTGAAGCTCTGTGTGACTAACACAAAGTTTACTGCAACATCATGAATAAAAATGAGAGGCAAAAGTACTACTCATAATGCATTTCTGCATCTGTATTCCACAATAGGAGAAACTGGACATTTGCAGTTGATTGTGGAAACTGGACTGTCTGAGCCTTGCATGCTTACATTGGTATAACTTTACATTATGTCAACATGACCAGGATTTTATTCACGGTCTGCTTGTAAGATTTTTTTACTCAGCCGTGGTTATTTCCCCCCAAAATCAACTATATAATACAAATCCAAATGGTTCTACTCCTTCTGGGAAGATTCACAATTGATATGTCTTCAAGTTTTCAATAATTTAAGCTTAGCATCCAAGTTACAAGATTTAAGAGATCCAGGACCTTGTTTCTGTTTGCTGCCACTGTATGCTGTATGCTGAGTATGAGTGGCTTCAATATTCCACCTTGCCTTGGCACATATACCCCATGTTATATTTTGGGTGGCAACTCGAAAGCCTTCTGTTTCTAAGGAAGGCGATAGATGTCATACAAGTGCATTCATAGAAGATAATATAATTGTACCTAAATCATAAAAAACTGTTGTTTTTTATTTCTTTTAGGTTTGACAATAAATTATAAAGTGGGACTAATTCTCTATTAAAAATACAAAAATAATAATAACACTCATTCTCTATTCAGAACAGTTCAAATGATATAATAAGCTGTTGACCAAGGAAGCTAACCACAGTTGCCTCTATAAGAGTTCTGTATGGTTAAATTTGAAAGCTTTCATGCTGTCTTCCTAAAAGTATTTTTTTAAAAAAAATCATTTTCTTTCATTTACTTAAGCAGTAAATTGATTTCAGTCTAGATTTTATTTTATATAGAGTACTGTAATCAACACATTTTTGCTCAATTAGAGAAAGATGAAGTATTAAAAGCTGCAGGAGAATACTGGCACAGTATCAGTGAATTCCTGCAGATGGCTGCAGAACCCTTTGATTTTATTCTTTTGTGTGCAGTTAGGTCACAGGCTGGATAAGAAAGTTAATATCCGCGGTGATCTCAGAAGAATAGAATAAAATGTCCAGAGTTAATTTTTCTTTATTTCTGAAAGGAGAGAAAATAACTTCAGGTAAGTGAAATTTTAGAATGCAACTAATTCAAAAAACAAAAATTTATCTTCAGGCATTTTGGTGGATTTTGTAAATTGTAACAATTTAGTGAAGCTTACATGCTAGATGTAAGATTGTATGTTACATACTGTACACTAAATACACATTGTATTTAGGGGCACCTGTATTGGAAAGTTGAAAAACAGAAAACAAAAGGTTAAAAGAAAAAAGGTACAAAAGCACAAACATTTGTTTTAATTGCAAAAGCATGGAAAATGAAATGAAAATAGTTAAAATGAAGATGATTTATATAGGACAAGTTCCTGAAAGTGCAGCACTGTCTACTTATATCTTATAAAACTAAGATTACTGATGCAAAAACAAGCAGGCTTCCACATGTTACGTGTATGCATCCTACACAATGATAAACTGTGCCCTTCTATTTCCATTTAAATTATTAATTTCTACACACAGAGTAACTTGGGGGTAACCACCATAACGGTTTGAACGGAGAGTTAGGAACTATACAATGTGTTCTAAGTACAGCTGTCTTTACTTCCTCTTGCTTTATATATTACAAATGAAGGAATGTAGTTCAGGTCTTGGAAATGACAGAAAACTTTTCACTTGGGAATATGGCGACACTTACAACAAAAACTTGAAATTAACCATCAGTAGAGCCCATATCCATACCTGACTTGTATTTGTATTTATTCCTTGTCATTGTAAACTAGTAGGAGAATCTGGACAGCAATAGTAGAGTCAGTCCATAAAATGAGAGCAGCTGTTTCACATGCCAATTTTTTTTTAAAAAAAATCTTCACCTACCAGGATGGGACATTTTAGTCCCCGAGGAGCATATTATGTTGCAGAATTCATACAGAACTAAACCTACAATGTAGATGTTCTATGACACTGTCACCTGAAGAGCTATAAACAAGGTTCCCAAGTTTCAGCTGCTTGTCATATACAGTTTTGTTTTAACAGATACAAATGCCTGGGGCAAAGATTATTCTAACAGATCTGATGCTTTTTACTTGGGATTTTTTGTCCAGCTCATCTGTGTATCCTCTCCCTAGAAAACCCTGGAAAGAGATCCCATAAGTCAGAATTAACTTGATGGCACGCAATTATTGTTGTTGTTGTATAAAAAGGATTCATGTGGCACTGGAATTCTCAGTGGGTTCAGGAAAAACAAGGTGTATAAATTTAAGCTAAACTCTAACCATTCTCCTAACACCAGTTCTATTACTAATCTGCAATTCATTGTCACTCCCAAGATATTGGAAATATCCCAGAATTAACACAACAAAAGAGATTTTAAATTCATAAATATTATATTCTAATATAAACAGACAGACAAACAAACAAACAAACAAATGGAGGCCCTGATAGGATTTTTAAGGTATATAAGCTATTTATGGGGTGGTTTTTACTATTGCTGCCCCATAGAGCCAAGCATGAATTTGAATTTAGATCTACAAAATCTTAATCCACTGCAGCACATTGACACTGGATACCACTCTGGCATAATTTGGCCAAAACCTGTCCTATGTAACTTCATGCTATGGCGAACTGTGTTATTTGCTGTTGCAGCCCCCCCCCTCAGAATTGGTCATGCTATGACTAATAATAATTTAGTGACAGAAATTATTCTGGGTTGAAAGGTTTTTTGCTGGAGAAATTCCACTCAAGGGACACCTGATTGAGGCTCCATTCATGTCCCCAAGATCTTTCCCCATCAAAGTAGTCCTTATTTATCTACTTGCAATTTCTTGCTTTCTAACTACTAGGTTAGCAGGAGCTGGGACAGAGACGGGCACTCAAATTGTCATGCAGTACCTGGGTCCCGAACTGCTGACCTTCCAGATTACAAGGCGAGCTTCTTAACCACTCAGCCACTGCAGCTCCTATACTATGAATAGAAATATCCTTTGATAATAATACTTAATACTCGGAGGGGGGAGGCAATCTAGCAGGCACTTATTCAAGCAGTTCGGCCCATCTTAATTTTCTGAGAAACCCTGTATTTTATATTTGAGAAACTTTTGTGAACATAGTCTCTAAAGATGAAAGGGAAGGAGGGAGAGAAGGGAAAAAATAAAAAACCTAAATGATGAATGTCTTATCTTTGACTCCTCAGTCCAATCAAATGTCAAAAATCTCATGTATCTTTCATAGGAAAGCTTAGATTAGAGCATTGTCATCTGGAGGTTTCAATATAGAATGTTGGTTGCTGTTCTAATATCTGCAGATGTAATTCTGGCAGCTGTTATCATGGTAAACTGCTCATAATTTTCTACTCATGGAGGCCAGAAACTAGAGCTAGCACAACATTTCTTATTTAGGCTGCATAGTAGAAACAAATGGTTTGCATTTACAGCCAAATGCACCCATGCCAGGGACTAGTAGCTTGAATTCAGATTTATCTGGCACCAGCAGTTTAGCAACTTCTGAACAGCATGTAGACAGAAATGTTCAGCACAACAATTACAGTTATCTTGAAGAGATGCATTTTGATTTTATTAAGTTGCTACTACAGACGTACAGTTTTGTGTTTTTGGATTACAACTCCCAGAATTCTGGAGGTAGCATGACAGCTGAAGGATTCCAGGAATTGTAGCCCAAAACATAGATGCACATACCCAGCTGGTGTGGTGTGCTGTTGTTGGATCTACTCCACCCCACTGGCTCATATGAAAGGCCGTTTGGGTTTTAGTTTTAACTTACTGTGATTGTTGGGTAGGCATTTTAATGGCTTTTAAATGTTAAATGTTTTTATGATTTTAATTGCCATGGGGATGTTTTTATATTTGAGTGTTTTATGGTGATTGTGAGCTGCCCGTTGTTGCTTTGGTGAGGGGCGGCAATAGAAATCCATCATTTTTGCTTAACAATGTGTCATTATGCACCACGTGTTCTCCCGCATAACAACGTTTTAGTGTTGTTGTCCGGACAACAACGCTAAAATAACCATCATTATCCGGACAAAAACGTTGTTGTGCGGGAAACTCCATTGAAACCCGCATAACAACAAAAATCACTTAGCAACGCTACTTGGGGAACCAAGTAACGTCATTATGCAAGGGTCTACTGTATTTTAATTTTCTCAAAAATAATCATTGTGAAGTGTGTGTAGGCTATCATAGACACTCTTTTAAATGGGTGATTGGGCAAATATATCTCCACAATGTACAGGAATTGATGATTTGGTAAAATCCATTCTGAGCTCCCTAATGGAATTGTGTGATAGAAATTACAGGAAAGAGAATACAGTAATGTACTGTATCACTAAATGAGCCACCATGAATTTTTCACTGGTGTTTCCACTACAAAGAAACACAAATGGATGGCAGTTCTTTGAAAAATGAGAAAAACTACTTTTTCATTCCCCCCCCCCCCCAAATTGTTTTTAAGAATATACTTCTGTGGTTATTTTAACAAGAGTAGGTGTAAGAATTACTCAACGAAATCAACTATTGGCGTGCCTATTTCTGAACCCTTTCCTCAGTTTTAGCTGTGACAATGACATCACTGGCATAACACACATTGCAACACCTGCTTTCACACTACTGAAAATGCAATTGTACTAACCAACAAAAACTATGATCGTCCTTTAAAAAAATGAAATGTTAAACAGATGTGATAGAACAATTCAGCTATCTCAAACTCCTTTCACACAATGCCAATATCTTAAGATTAGGGCTTTAACAGTGACATATTTGTTTTATGTGAAATAGTAACATATGAAAGAGGGAGAAAATTATCATTTTTTTCATTGCCAGCAGACACTCTCTCATTTCCTTGCACAGTACTCTTACACCTCCTAGCTGCTTCTACACAGTTGTTGTTGGACATTTACCTGCAGCAAGCTGGATGCAGGTTTTTTTTTAAAAAAGAAAAGGAGTCTCTAGGAAATGAAATCCAACTGTACAGTTATTCTACACTATCTTGTCTCTAGAGACTCATGAACTTTATGCCAAACAAAAAGACTTAAACAATATCTGTATTGGAATCTTTCTGTCCTCGGAAAGGATAATAGGTTGTTTCTTCTTGCTTCTAATTAGTAATTTAAGCATATGCTCAGCATTTAACTTTAAATGTTTGCCTTTTCCCTAAGCTCTAAGACAGCTGTCCAAGTTGTGAATGCCAGAAAGCATTTAAATATCAACATCTGCTGAATTATGTTAATGCAGTGTAATATAATTGGGCATGAGTTGGAATTGATCAAAAGTATATGAATTAGACAAAGGCAACCCTAAACCAATATTTCATTTCATAAACAAGTCAAAGGTAACAGAAATCCGTTTGTTAATAAACTAACACAATCAGGGCACAATATTCATGCCACTTATATAAAAAAATCTTAGAATACTGGGGGAAAACAACACTATTCTAAAAAGTAATATAAATATTTTTATAGAAATCGTAACTGTTTATCAGCTCTGGTGTGGGATTCTTATGTTTTTCAAAGACAGTTGTCCTGTAAAATTCTACTTCAATCAAGTTTTGTTTAATGCTAAAAATCAACTAAGAACATACAGGTCAGATCCAGTGAAGTAAAAAGGTTTATATGACAGCAAAAATCCCATTATTTCAGAAATTCCAAGAAAACATTTTCCCCCTGCTTTTCCTGTAGAGAACATTAAAACAAGAATTTTGTTTTGCACAAATTGTTATTTTGAGCAAAAATCTTCAGTATTTCATCTTCTTTGTAACTCTTAAAGTTAAAATAATCGGTGTTGATGGGACTTCTAAAATTAGGTCCTGTATGAATGAGGTTCATGAATCTGTTTTCAAAAAAACTTTATGCATAATACTAATTCATGAAAAATTTCTTCAAACTCTAAGAAACAACTTTTGCAGAAAAATGCTGTTAAGCTGAATATTGCTGAATATTGCTGCCCAACAGTAATGGTGACATTGCATTGATACTGTTGTGTTAAATGTCTATGAAATGTCAACATATTGTATTGCAATGTAATGTATTGTTTGTAAGCTGTGCTGGGTTGCAACAGCGAGTGGGTGGCAATATAAATTTGAACTAATAAATAAATAAAGTTACACAACTCTTATTTATTTATTTATTTATTATTTCGATTTATATACCGCCCACTTGACCAAGGCCAACTCATGCTAAAGATAGGATCAACTTTCAAGAGTGAAAAATGTACATGGTATATAGCAGTGATGGTGAACCTTTTAGAGCAGGCAGTGGTTCCCAACCTTTTCAAGCTGGGAGCCAGGTCACTCAGTCAGCTTTGAGGGCCGGACAGCCATTTTGCCCTGGCTGCACAATGGGGGTGTCCATTTTGTCCTAACAGTTTACAAAGGGGTAGCCATTTTGTTTCTTGAATGCACTTGGAAGGGTGTGGGGGGACACATGAAATGGTGCCATGGGCTGGATCTGGCCCATAGGCCTTAGGTCAGGAACCCCTGTTTTAGAGAACAAGTGCCCAAGGAAGCAGTGGCACACGGGCAGGCACCGCGTGTGCACCACTTGAGGCATGCCAGCGATGTCACATGGGTGCATTTGTCGCCCAGTGACATAAAGTGGGTGTGTGCGCACATGCGCCGATTGAGGTGCAACAATGATGTCATATGGGTGAATGCGCACATGCGGTGCCCACGCACCTCCTTCTCCTTGGGCACTCACACATACACGCAAACACACTTGTAAGTATAGGAAGTGTGTGTGGGGGGTGTCTGGTAACCTCACCTCGCTGGGGCGACAACGCACGTGCCCACAGAGAGTGCCATAGTTTTACCACCACTGGTATATAGGCTCATCTTCCACCATAACTTGCTGAAAAGGAAACTCAGTAGCACTGAAGTATGAAACAAGTAGCATTCTAAGGTTCCAGAATGACTCTATATTCCTCTTGCTAACCCATTGGTTCCTCATATTCTGCTTGGCCATACAGGGTTCCAAGTCTGGTATAACTCTTTCTCAGCTTGCCTTTCAATTACAACAGGGGCACCCAAACAGCAAACGGGCCAGATCCAGCCCCTGACATCAATTCATCCGGCCCATGCTGCTCCCTTTAGAAGGAACCATGTGACTGGCCAATAGCCCAAAAAGTTTGGGCACCCCTGAATTACAGCTCCCCAGCCTGTCAGTCTATTTATTTCAACATTTAATTTTCCTCCAGCTGGATTTCTCAGCTCAGGAGACCTGCAACCGTTCCTTTGCATGGGGGACTTTCTATTGGCAGGAAGAACAGAAGTAGGCAGGCATTTCTCTTGGTTATTTTTAAAATCCAGGCAAATTGTTATTAAAGAACAAAGTGTTTATGTTTTATACAATCAGCCTTCACCTTTTTGGTGCTGTCATTATTCTCCACAAAAACCACATGAAACAATTATAGGTCTGGTAATTAACCAGTAAGTATAATGTACAGTTTTTCTATCCCAATCTATTAACAGCTGCTGAAAAAAATGTAGTAATTAATGGTTTCATTTATTTTTGGCAAACCGAGCAACACAACAAGTAATTTTCTATCTATTGTACATTAGGACTCCTTTCCAAACACCAGATGACATGATTGGGGAAAAGAGAGCAGGCATAACACTTGCACATCTTTACCTCTTTAGAAGATCAAATAACAGCAGCTGTAATTCTACTTGAAACCTTTGTGTAACAAAATATAGTTATCTGTATCATCAGAAGGACTGTACAAACTCTGTTCAGATGGAAAGAGATTTTTCACCAACCAAATGGCATAAGGCTTCTTTGCTAAAGACATATGGAAGTTTTTGTATTCAGCTATTCCACTGGTACTTACCGTATTTGCCGGTGTACAAGACACATCGGAGTATAAGACACACTCCATTTTCCGGTGTATTTTAAGGGGAGAAAGTGTCTTATACACCAGCAAATAAGGTAGGTACCAGGACACATCTTGAATATTCTCAATTTCTTTTGTTAAATTTGAGGGTATAATCAGAAATAATTTGATGATATCTAGAGTTGTATATTTATGTAGTTAGTTTTGGTCTTAACAATAACTAATAACTGCAAGTAATTACAAATGTTGGTGAATATCGTATCTGCCGGCGTATAAGACGCATTGGAGTATAAGATGCACTCCAGGTTTTCCGGTGTATTTTAAGGGGGGAAAGTGCATTTTATATGCCGGCAAATATGATATTCACCAACATTTGTAATTACTTGCAGTTATTAGTTATTGTTAAGCCCCAAACTACATAAATACACAACTCCAGATACCATTAAATTATTTCTGATTATAACCTCAAATTTAACAAAAGAAATAGAGAAAATTCAAGATGTGCTTAAGTAAAACTTGAGAGATTACAAATTTAAATTAATTTTCCATTTTCCTTCAGCAAACCCATTGTAGAAGTTCTGAGATTTGCCTAAAGATAATGTTTGAAAACCAACTGCTCTACTTTAAGAATTGATTCTCTAGCTAAGAAATGTATAGCCTTCACACTGGAACTCTCTTTTCTAAAATAGTGAACAAAAAAAAAAAACCACCAGAAAATAAGGGCTGTATGTGTACTTGGAAAGCTTGTGAAAAATAGCTTGGGAGTAGTGCAACAGCTCATTTTACAACCAGGTATTGATGTTTATAGACAACAGAACCACTAAAATCAATGTGAAAGTAATAGTAACATAACAATAAATGTAATGTAATCATGTACCTCTCTTGTAGATACACACATACAGAGAAAATGTATTTTATTTCATCTGTACTATCATGTCTCCTACAGTCCTGAGATCCCTATAGGCAACTATATTCAGTATTGTCAACTGGTTTAACACATTCAGACCACCTTCTAAAAAGCTCTTGTGGCTGAGAGGCTGCAACAGTGACCATTTTGATTGGTCTAAATTAAAGTAAGATTGATAACGCATATGCAAACAATAATTACGTCTTTCTGCACTCATATCAGAGGTTCAGCAACTAGGTACATTCTGGCATGGAAATTAAATACTTAAATACTATGCTGCTCCAAAATATGAAGGGAACACCTAAACAATGTAACCCCAAGTCAATCATACTTCTGTTAAATCAAACTGTCCACCCTGGTAGCAACACTAATTGACAATCAATTCCACATGCTGTTGTGCAAATGGAAGAGACAACAGGTGGACATCAGAGGAAATTAGCAAGGCATCCCCAATAAAGGTGTGGTTCAGACCATTTCTCAGTTCCTTTGCTTCCTGTCTGATGGTTTGGTCACTGCTGAACGCTGGCGGTGCCTTCACTCTATAATGGTAGCATGAGACGGAGTCTACAACCCACACAAGTGGCTCAGGTAGTGCAGCTCATCCAGGATGGCATATCAATGCGAGCTATGGCACGAAGGTTTGCTATGTCTGCCAGCGTTGTGTCCAGAGCATGGAGGTGCTACCAGGAGACAGGCCAGTACATCAGGAGAAGTGGAGGAGGCCGTAGGAGGGCAACAACCCAGCAGCAGGACCTCTACCTCCGCCTTTGTGCAAGGAGGAACAGGTAGAGCACTGACAGACCTGCAAAATGACCTCCAGCGGGCCACCAATGTGCATGTGTCTGCTCAAACGGTCAGGAACAGACTCAATGAGGGTGGTATGAGGGCCCGACGACCACAGGTATGGGTAGTGCTCACAGCCCAACACCGTGCAAGACGTTTGGCATTTGCCAGAGAACACCAAGTTTGGTAGGTTCGCCACTGGTGCCCTGTGCTGTTCACAGATGAAAGCAGGTTCACACTGAGCACATGTGACAGACGTGTCAGGGTCTAGAGATGCCATGGAAAACGTTATGCTGCCTGCAACATCCTCCAGCATGACCGGTTTGGTGGTGGGTCAGTAATGGTGTGTGGTGGCATTTCCCTGGAGGGCCGCACAGCCTTCCATGTGCTCGCCGGAGGTAGGCTGACTGCCATTAGGTACCGAGATGAGATCCTCAGACCCCTTGTGAGAACTTATGCTGGTGCGGTTGGCCCTGGGTTCCTCCTAATGCACGACAATGCTAGACCTCATGTGGCTGGAGTGTGTCAGCGGTTCCTGCAAGATGAAGGCATTGATGCTATGGAATGGCCCACCTGCTCCCCAGACCTGAATCCGATTAAGCACATCTGGGACATCATGTCTTGCCCCATCCACCGACGCCACTTCGCACCACAGACTGTCCAGGGAGTTGCTTTAGTCCAGGTGTGGGAGGAGATCCCTCAGGAGACCATCTGCCACCTCATCAGGAGCATGCCCAGGCATTGTAGGGAGGTCATACAGGCACGTGGAGGCCACACACACACTACTGAGCCTAATTTTGACTTGATTTAAGGACATTACATCACAGTTGGATCAGCCTGTAGTGTTTTCGTCCACTGTCACTCTGAGTTTACCTCCAAATCCAGACCTCCAAGGGTTGATGAATTTGATTCCCATTGTTAAGTTTTGTGTGATTTTGTTGTCAGCACATTCAACTACAGTATGTGACCAACGATAGGAATACAGTATTTCAGTCATTCCGATCGTTGGATGCCTTATTTTTGTGTGCCCTTAATTTTTTTGAGCAGTATATTTAAATTTTAAGCAATGGGTATTGTAGCACCATGAAGATGAAAGAGTTTTTTTTTTTAGTATAAGACTAGCTGATTGCCCGGCCTTGCCGCTGTGTGTGTGTGTGTATGTTATTTATTTTTTTAATTGTGGGAAGGTATGTCCTTTCTTATATGTTTATCTGGTTATTGTGTCTGCTTGTGTGTGTGGGATGCAGATGCAGTGTTTTGTTTTGTCATAGATGGTTTGACGTGTGCTCCGTGTGTGTAGTCATGCCTGCCACGTGACCACGGAAACGTCTGCAGAAGCAGACTGATCCGTGTGTTGATGGAGGCTTACTGGGATGTGGAAGGTGAGCAGTTCGATTCTTGAGTATTGCAGGACGGATTGATCCCCCGTCTTTCTCCCAGTGCCCCCTGGCTCTCAGTAAAGGAACCTGGGTAGACTCACTTCGGCGTGATGATGAGGGAGGGATGGCAGGTATTGAGGGGGAAATTTAGGAGGAAAGGAGTAAGAATGAGGGAGGGAAAGAAAGAAGGAAGGGGAGAAGAACAGCTGGAGGGAGGGAAGGAAGGATGAGAGCTAATTGTATGTTTAGGTTTTTCGGACCCTGATACACCCCAACACACAGAGTCTCTCTCTCTATCTCATTCATTTCATTTCATTTATTCGATTTATATCCCGCCCTACTTAGACAGGGCCAACTCAGGGCGGCTTACAACAAGTAAATTAAATACAATATAACAAGAGAAAAGAATATAAACACACAAAACACAATAGTATACAATTACAAATCAACAACTGCAGAATTAAATATACAATCAATGCAAAAAGACTAGTCTATAAACAACAGCATCCTAAAATATACCACAAAAATTCCAAATAACAAAGTAGCACAGCACAGAATCAATATGCATTACAAAATTCAATATACAAATAATCAAAAAATTCAGCACAATTATCACAATCCCATAAAGGTTGTGTCCTTATGGTTCCCACAGAGCCCAAAGTTCCACGCTCTCAACAGACTGGGAAAAATGCTCTGCTCTCTGTGCCCCAACGTCAGGTGTTAGTGAGCACAAACATGTCCCCTCGTTGCTGTGAGGAGATGGTGCAGATGCTACCACTCCCTCCAGAACGAGGCACTCGTCCGGTGGCCTCAGAGGCAGCAGAGGCAAAGTTCTTTTAAAGCTGCCTGCCTCCCTCTCACAGGAGGCACACCCACACACACAAGTGATTGATCAGGAACCCACTGTCTTGTGCATTATCTTGCACACACACACAGACACACACTCCCTGTCTCTCTCTGTCTTTCTCTCACACAGCATTGATGTACATTGAAAGTGTCTCATTCCAGGGCTGTAGAGGCTTAAATGGAATGGGTTTGTTCCATCTGCATCAGAACCAATTGCAGTTCAACATGCAAATCAGCTCTCTCCAACATTCTGTTTCCAGGCCTGGCTAGATTTTCTCCCAACCAATCACAGTACAACATGCAAATCAGCTCTCTCCAACATTCTGTTTCAGGCCTGGCTGTTAAACTGCCATTTTTCTCCCATGGCACCATGGGAGTTTTAGTTTCCATTCTTTTCCCCATTTTGTGGGGCTTAGCCCCAGTTTTGGGTCCCAGACCCTTGTGGCGATGGTCCCAGTTTGGCAAGGTAAGTGTGGCTGGCTCATTATGGGATAGGCTAGACATGTGCGGACACGCATTCCGGACATGCACAGCCCAACCCATTCTTATAAGTATAGATCTCATGAGTTAAGTCCATAGATAACATGCTATTTTCAACATATTGAAAATAGAAGGATCAGAGGCAATAAACATGCAATAATTACATGGAGGGAAAATTGTCATAAATAAAATTTGTTATAAACAAATGTTAGAAGCCAAACCTAAAACAAGATAAATAGCATTTATTTAAACAGATGCATTTTTGTTTAATTGTTTCCTTCTGGAATTTCTCTTTGAAGTTATTTTGTTGAAGGATGGACTGCTTGATATGGGGGTGGGGAGAAGTTAAAATGCAGCAACAGGTAGATCTAGAAAAATATGGCTAAACATTATTAAGTCTGTCTATTATGTAGTAGCTTCACTGAAGGATGAATTAAGGCACTGACTGTTCTGGAATGAGTTCAATGGTGGAGCTACTGAATTCCTGGTAAAATTTCATTGATGCATCTTTTCCATTACAGTAAAACCCCTACTTACGTAAAAGGTCCGTTCCGTAGGCTTTTGCTTAAATCGTTTTTTATGTAACTTGAAGCATACCCATAGGAAAAAATATTTTTTATGTAACTCGAAGCAAGCCCATAGGAAAAATGAATTTTTAAATGTAAATTGAAGCAAACCCATAGGGAAATTAATTTTAATGTAACTCAAAGCAAACCCATAGGAAAAAGAATCTTTATGTAACTCGAAGAAAAACCCATAGGAAATCGTGTAAATCGGGACATGGTTTTAGCAAAAAATCATTATGTAATTTGAATTTTATGTAACTCGAGGCATATGTAAGTCGGGGTTTTACTGTACTCCACTTAATAAATATGCATTGATAAATAGGAGGTATAGGATAGGAGCAAAGCAATACCAATGTCTGTTAGATAGTACCAATGAATGATTCTTAGCAACCTCCTTTAAGATAATATTTTGCATTTTGACTGCATTTCACACAGCCTGCTCATTGTGGCTTCACTTGTTGATCTGATGAAGTACTGCCAGATAATACCATATATCTCGTGAAATGATGGTATCTGACACCAAATAAAACTTGTTAGTCTTTAATATGTCACAAGACTCATTGCTGCTACTGTTGACTAACATGCAATTTCTCTTAAGATATAAGCCTTATTGCATATTAAACTTGCCTGCTTGCTGTTTTTACTGAGCTGTTTTTCTTGTGTCCTCTTTCTGAACGGTTATCCCTGAGGAGTTGAAGCTAGACACAAATAAAAAATAAAATTAGCTTCTTCCAGATGTAGCAACAAGTTAGAATTTCAGAGAATTCTAGTTTGTTATGAGCAAGATATAGTTGGTACATAAAGTTGTTCAGACTGGAATTCCTGGTTTATAACATTGCTTATAGATCAGAGCCACTGGAACAAAGGTTTGTTTCTGGATGATAATTTCTGTTTGTCATCAAACAGAACTGAAATCCAGGTTTAGTTCGTAGCTAATCTGGCTATTCCCAGCAGTGGAATGAATAAGCAATGCTGAGGTAAATGAGATATGTTCATTAGCATCCAGTTTATTCATAGCAAACTAGGATTCCCTAGAATTACTTATTACTAATGTTTAGTTTTAAAAACATACAGCAGAAATAACGTCCTTTCAGCTCCCCCCGCCCTTCACACTATAAAGCAGCAGAGGTGAATTCTGTAGTCAGAAGAACTGATTTCAGGTTCGTATTCCACCCCAACCCACAGGATTGCTGTTTTTGTAAACAAATGAAAAAGAGGGGATCCAAGCCACAGTGGTGCTTCATGTATATGTTCCTCCCATGGATCGTAGGATAGCGTAGGCCTTAAGAAAATTGAGAAAGGGGAAAGACTGACGCACAAGCCCTGTTTGAATTAGCCACTGAGGCTGAATGGAGGGCAGATTTTGTGGATGGAAAGGTTTGTGTTATACTTTACTTACCTTGGATACCATGAAGTTGTTATTCAGCGAGGAGCCCGTGCATTGGTAGATGTCTCTGCGACAACATTAAGCTCATCCAAATGGACTTGAGAAATCAAGTCCATCTGCATGCGTTTTTATAGCCATTTGGATATCACTTCACCCACTGGCTAGATGGACCATGATTTGTGCCCTCCACTTTCACCTTGTCCAAGGGATCTGACGGAGGACACTTTAGTGAGTTTTAGTCCCAGCCTAACATCATTTATATACAAGAGATGGGCAGCACTACCTAGTTAGTCGGCTCAAGCTCCCGCACCCCGACAAGGCTCTCAGCTACTATTTAGCTTAATTAGTTCATTTTGCTTCCCACCCCAGAGTCTCTGTGTGAGCAAAGATCCTTTTTCTTTTCGGTTTAGGTACAAACCTTGGTTTGCTGACTTACCCCATCCTTATTTTGTTTTCTAATAAAGTTTTTCTTTTAAAACATTTTGAGAGCTGTGAAGTGCACTGAGTGCTCTAGTGTGCTAAGTCCAGTTTCTGATCTAAGATTTGGGGAGAGTAGATGGACAACAACTGTTGCTCAGATCAGCTACTGAAGGGAAGGGCAGGTGTAGTGTTGCTACTTTAGAAGTGAATGATCTGAACTATTCTTTAACTATTCAGTTAACAACTAAGTAGACTGCCTACAACAGGAAGATGGAAGATGGTACCACAGCCACTAGCCTGAATCAAAATCTAATTTATGGACATGTACTGTAAGGAGTGACCTGCAGTAGCTCAAGTGGCTAAGACGCTGATTGGAAGGTGGCAGGCCAGCAGTTCGATACCCGAATACTGCAGGATGGCATGAGTTCCCAGCTATGTCCCAGCTCCTGCCAGTTCAAAAGCAAGAAATTGCAAGTAGATAAATAGGGACCACTTTGGTGGGAAGGTGAACAGCGTTCCGTGCGCTCCGGTGACTAGTCATGCCTGCCACATGACCATGGAAACATATGCTGAAGCAGAAAGTGCTGGCTCTTTGGCTATGAAACAGAGATGAGCACTGTACCCTAGAGTCGGATATGACTGGCTTTCGAGCAAGGGTGACCTTAACTGTAAGGAATGCTCACTCTCATTAATACATAAATGCTTGCAGAAGCCTCTTTTTGTTCATGTTTATGCTTTATGTCTCTAACAACCCAGATGACAGAACACATCTATACTTGAAAAATGATTACCCATATTATGGTAGTTGTAGCTTATTAAACTGAAAACAACATCAGCATTGTAACTGATCTCTTGTTGGTTCAATAAGGGTAAGCTGGGCAATTGGGTTGAAAGGACATGATGGATCAAGCACGCTGAAACTGAACTGATTTAGGTCTCATCAATGCCAGGAAAGGAAACCACTTGAGAACCTGTGCATATGGCTTTGAGATCCATAGAAAGAAGGTCCCCGATTTGTATACTTTAAAACAGGGTTTCTCAACTTTTGGCCTCCAGGTGTTCTTGGACATCAATTATCAGAAGCCTAAGTCAGCACACCTGATGATCAGAGTTTCTGGGAATTGAAGTCCAAGAACATCTGGGGGCCCAAGGTTGAGAAACCCTGCTCTAAAACATTTCAATAGTAGATAGATTTATATTCTTCTATATTACTATTTTTTGTTTGGGAGTGATGAATTTTACATTTCATAAAATATACATGGGGCACACCGGCTCCTCTTCTGCCCACCCAGGCCTTGGGTGGGCGAGAGTCCCAGGGGTGGGGGAAGCAGTGCAGATGGAAAAGCCGCCTCTTCCCCCTCCCAATGGCTCCTCTTCTGCCCACCCAGGCCTTGGGTGGGCGAGAGTCCCAGGGGTGGGAGTGGGTGGCACACATCAAGATGCACAAAAGAAAGATGACAGGAAATATATTTGACTGATTTGAAATTTGGTAGGAGAGCTTTGCATGAATACTGGACTGTCAGTTGGGAGAAGTAATTAGGATATTCTGGGTTCAATGTCTCCAATATGCGGATGGCACCCAACTCTATCTCTCCTTTTCATTGTCTGCAGTGGATGCAGTCCGACGTTTTGATGAGTGCCTGGACTCGATAATGGTACGGACTAAAGCTAACAGGCTGAAGCTGAACCTTGACAAGACAGAGGTTTTGGTGTTTGAGAGGCCGTCTGCCCAACTAGGAGGCCTGGTCCCTACTCTGGATGGAACTGCTCTTACCCCTAGGGACCAGGTCCACAATCTGGGGATCATCATGGACCCACTGCTTTCATTAGAACAGCAGATAGTGATGGTGTCCAAAGCTGCTTTTCCCCAGCTTCAGCAGATTGCGCAGTTATGTCCCTACTTGGACAGGTAGTCTCTCAGAACACTGACCCATTCATTGGTAATCTCGCGGAGTGACTACTGTAATGGTCTCTACGTGGAGCTGCCCTTGTGTCTGATACAGAGATTACAACGGGTCCAGAATGCAGCAGCCAGGTTGGTGACAGGCTTAAAGAAATTTCATCATATTTCTCCAGTCTTGGTAGGTCTGCACTGGTTCCATGTTGCCCACCATGTCAGATTCAAAGTGTTAATGTTATCATTCAAAGCACTATACACTTTGAGACTTTGCTATCTGCCGGAGTGTCTCTCCCTTAGAACAACTCCCCACATCACCCGGTCATCACAGTCGGCACAGCTCCAGGTGTCAACACCGAGGATGGCTCAAAAGTCTTTTACCAAAAATAGTATTCTCGGTGGTGGCACCTACACTGTGAAATACACTACGGGTGGAGCTGGGCCAGCCCCATCACTGGCTACCTTTAAAAATAATTAAAAACGCTCCTGTTTAAGGAGGCCTTTCAGGGCGTTGTTCCCTTGATAGTAGATTAGCCAGTTATGTTCAGTTTCAATGTCCTCTGTCGCCAAATTATTTTGTTTTAGTCAATGATGTATTTGTTGGTGGTGGGTTTTATTGTGTGGGTATTGTTGTCATTTATTTTCTGTTGTTCACTGTCCAGAGTGGGATATCACGCAGATGGGCGATATATAAAAGAATGAATGAATGAATAAGGTTGCATAAGACTCATTAAAAGAATAAATAAATAAACAAAGTTGCATAAGTCTCATTTTCTCCCAAGACAATCCAGAATTCACCATTAGTTTAACAAAATAAGGAAAACTTTCTGCCAAATCTCAGGGACTTCAGCCTGCTTCAAATGCTATCTCTCCACAAATGTGCCCATCTTTTACTGCTCTACACCTGAACTTCAATTCCTGAACAAGAAAGTCTAGGAGCATTGTTTCATGTCATTTGAATAAACTTCCATTTGTGCAGGACACTAGATGTAAAAATCAGAACTGAAACCAAACAGAATAGAAGTGGTGCACATGGCCCTGCTAACCATTCATATGTTCTTTGAACATGTGGGGGGGGGGGAGAGATAACTTTTTATGATGAATAACTGTTAAACTCAATTTGCATATAATGTTTTGTAGATATCTCTCCTCATTTCCTACAGTATATTAGGCATTAAGTGTGCTGATGATTCCTGTAAATACACTACCTTGGCCACAAGGATTTTCATATCAAGTTATATGTTTTTAAACACTTTAAGGAAGTATATGGTGATATTTTGTGCCTGGGTGCTCCTGTTGGTCCAGACAAGTGACAGTTAAATTCCTTCAGCTATGTGAAATAAATTGTTCTTGATCAAAGTAGTTCTTACCTGAACGTGTTCCTTTCTAGCCCCAGGGCTAAACCAATGGCTATGGGAAGAAGAAAAGGTTTAGTAACATAGGTAACTGAAGCATGAGCTGTCATATGACCAGCCTGCGCGTGCTCTCGGGTATTTTATTGTCCACCAGAAAAATGTAGCCTTTGGCTATGATTTATTTAAATGGGATATTTTACAAAACTCTCAAGGTCTCTAACAATATTCACAAAAATTTATTTCATTCCACAGATTTCTGCAGTTTAGCCAGTGAATATCTACTAAAATCAATTTAGAAAACCTTCATGCCAGAGATGCTACAATTCTTTATAAGGTAAATTGCTTTGATAATATTTTCAGCGCATTGGTGCTGCTAAAATCTAAAACCTGCATATCACGCAAGGGAAACTATCAGAAGCTAACCAGAACATGTTTATTCATTATTAGAGTTTGATTCTATAGCCTGTGCTCTGGTGCACACACACACACATAGAGGCAGACAATTTACAATGTAATCTTATGACTGTCTACTCAGACTTAAGCTCCGCCCCCATGCTCAATGATGTCTAATAAATAATGTGGTTCACATATAAAGAATGTTTGAACAGTTTTTCTTGATAGACTACTGGGCAATTTGGAGCGTTCTCACTTTCCACTAGTCTCAGGATCAAGCTACTTCAGGTCGCCCTTGATCAAAAGGGTTCAGTGATCATCTCCGTTTATAGCCAAAAAGCCAGTGCTGTCTGCGTCTGCAGACGTTTCCGTGGACATGTGGCAGGCATGACTAGGCATCGGAATGCTGTTACCTTCCCACTGAAGTGGTACCTATTTATCTACTTGCAATTTCTTGTTTTCTTACTGCTCGGGTCTCAAACTACTGACCTGCCGACCTTCCAGTCATCAGGTTCAGCATCTTAACCACTAAGCCACTGCAGTCCCGCTACTTCAGTTGGCCTCAAACTAACGTCAATAGGCAGGAGAAAACAGTACACAATATAGGAAATTAGAGCTATCAGTATAGTAAAACCCTGACTTACGAACGCCTCGAGATAAGAATTTTTCAACTTATGAACTGTTTTTTCATAAACTGGGATCCCAACTCATGAAAAAACCCATTTTACGAAATACCCCGGGTTAAGAAAAAAATTAGTATCTCAAAAAACTGTTTTTGATTGCCCAAAATGGCGCCACCACCATTTTCTACACTAAAAATCACTTACAGTACCGCCAGAAGTGTAAGAAAAGGAAGAAGCAGCAGCCAGAAGGTAGGAAATCTCTCCGTTTTTATTTTTTAAACGCATGCCTCGAGTTACGTAAAAAATTAAGTTACGAAATAGGCCAGGGAACCGCTTTTTTCGTAACTTGGGGTTTTACTGTCATTTAGATTTTTAATCCAAATACAGTGTTAATTAGCTGACAAATACCAGGATATTTGAATCAGCATCAACACTGCTTTGTGAATGGATACTTCAAGAATCTGAATACTTTTAATTTTTAGGAAATTGTCACATTCAGCACACACAGCATTAAATCCCTCCACATCTCAGTATAGCGGAACTCCGGATAATGTCCGAACTTGGTTCCAAAAGTCTGGATGTTGTCCGGATTTGGACATTATCCAGCCCATCACCAGATATCACTAAAACAACAACAACCCGCTTTCCCCCAAACCAAGCCCTGGCTTGGTTTGGGTGAAAGCAGGTGCGCACCCACAACCTCTCCAGGAAGGGAAGGAAGCGCATGGTTGGTTCCCTCCCTGGAAGAGCACTGGGTGGGTCTGCACTCTCCCATCCACACCTCCGAGCAGGGAGCCACGCCTCCCCCCAAAACAAACCGGGGGTCTGTTTCGAGCCCCACCCACAGCCTCTGTCATTTACCAGTGTGGTGGAAGGCAGTTTGGAGGCATCTTGCTCTGTCTGGATGATTTTCCGATGCTTCCCCACTTCGCTAGGCCACTCGAACCCGTGGCTGGGCAACTTCCTGGTTCTGTGCTAGGAACCAAGCCAATGACGTGAGCTCTGCCCAGCACAGGACTTTTGGCGGGGGAGGTACCACCCGGCGCATTCTCCCCCCAAACAAGCTGGCTCCCTGTCCGCAGCGACGGCGGTTTGTTTGGGGGAGGCGCCACAGTGGGTGCATGCAGACCCGCCCTCCGGGGGAGAAGCAGCCACACGCTTGGCCTGTTCTCCCCCCGGAGGGTGCACATAGACAGCTCCGGACAACCTCCCAACGACTTTCTGGTCCATCAATTTTCTGAAAATTGATGGACATTGTCCGAATATGACGTTATCAGGACCAGATGTTATCAGGAGTTTCACTGTACTTAAAATCCGCTCTCTCTTTGTGTTCTCAGATACGTGCTTGATCTGCCAATCTGCTCTCTCTTTGTGTTCTCAGATACGTGCTTGATCTGCCAATTCAGGATAACTTTTCGTGTTTTGGAAGAAAAGGACTGCAGTCCATGGAAGCATATCTCTTAGTAAATGTGTTTTCTCTTTAAAGTGACTTTTTTTTGAATTTTGAAAACAACATACATCTCTCTTTCTTCTGTGCTCTGAAAAGTTCATTATGTAACCGACTGGATCTTAAGCGTACACTCATTGCAACATAATGAAATAAGAATACAGTTAACCAGACAACTAATTCATCTTGCTCCTTTTTCTTTCTTGTTATACTTCTGGCTGTAGGTTGGTCAATGCAAAATATGTAGTATACACAAAGTTGCAGTATACTGAAAAGTTTTTGTGTAGTTGATTCACAAATATGTTTCCAGACAGAAGTACTGTACTCAAAATGATTGCACATGCACTAGGTACATGACCCAAATACTAATCAGTGTTGATAGAATAGACAGAATAAAATTCAAGGTATAATTAAAACAAGAAGAATTTTAAAGCAGGGAGAAAATATTATGATGATCCAGACATGGATACTTACTCATGGTGATGAGACTCTTGGGACAAATGTGCAGCTTTCTTGTTATTGCATGTGCCTGGAGAAGTAACCTAAAATGAAACATAAATAAGTTTTATGCATTGTGTAGAATAATGTAAGTATTACTACCCATATATATGTAGAAAGTCATAATGATGAGACATCATCAGGTGTTCAGAAGTTTATTTGAAATTGCTAGAAGGAACATAATTCCAGCCATGCTCCCTGCCTGCCGCTGGCTCCATGTGCAGGAGGACAATCTGAAAAGCCCTGGAGTTTTTCCATGCAATCACAATGGACCATGATTTTTTACAGTGATGGTGAACCTTGGCACTCCAGGAGTTTTTGAACTTCAATTCCTAGAAGCCCTGATCAGTAGGACTGCTAACTTGGGCTTCTGGTAAGTGAAGTCCAAGAACACCTGGAGTGCCAAGGTTCGCCATCACCATCTTAGGATATCCAGAATTATGTAGTATGTAAGGCAAGCTTCCCTGTTCAGGTAGTCATTTTCTCTTATGGAATTGACAGAAAAATTGATGGAAAAGACAATACAACAGTTATGGAACTAGAATGACAAGGGCAGATTGCGCAGTATATACTGGTAAGTGTAATTTCTATTACTATTCCTACAGTTAGGTGACACTTACTGCAGTTTACCCCAGCCTGTAGAGCTGACTAAGGAATGCAGTTGTGATGCATTGGCTCCCTGGGATGGGCTACTTTATTTACAAGCAGAAGTAAACCTGCTATAACACTCTTATTATTATTTCTGTATCTCTTTTGTGTGTGTGCACAAAATGTATCGTACAGACAATAGTTCAGGTGAAGACATAATAAACACTGATGGAAGTGCACCAGTAATTTAAGATATATAGATGACTACGTATTATGAGCAGAAAACAGCAATGATTTGAAATGACTACTAATGGTTAAAGTAAAAGGACAAAGGCAAACTTACAGTTGAACATTAAGACAAAAATGTCTACAAAAGAAAACATACATAAATGTAAAGTTGAAAATGAAGACATGAAATTTGTTAAGGATTTTCACGTCATTAATTTATAGGATCACTGTGACTCAGAAGTAACTTAACAGAACCTAACAACATATGAACGAAAACAACTATATTTGTGAATAATAAAATTGTTGTTTCAAGTAGCTTGAAAGGAACAGAGGTTACAGGAGGCTTATTTGTAAAACAAAGTTTACAACTAATGTTTAAACCTTTTAAAATAAAAAACAGATGAAAGTATGGTATACCAGCAGAAGAAAAAGCAATAAAGTACTGTACAGCAATTATGAAATTGTAAGCCCAAAGGAGCTACTAATGCTCTCTTGCTGTACCAAAAATTTCAGATAGGCAAGGGCCTTAATGTAACAGTTACCTTAAAAAAAGGAGTTCAATGGAAGTGCATCATGCTGACTTTAGGACTATGAAGCACATCTGACATATTATTATCTATACCTATAAGAAGGTGGATGGGTGGTGAGTGTCCGGCATTAGCGGCCATACCCGACCCAACCATTCTGTACCGAGCCGCCCACACTTACCTTTAGACCTAACAACATCGTCGCAAGGTCCGGAAACAGAGTGGGGCAAACGCCCCACAAACATGAACAACAAAAAGAACTATGATTCCCAGCGTCCTCCGCACAACACAATCCCTCAGCCAATCAGGCTAAAGGGCGCGAGCGTGGAGGAGGCTGGGAAGCCTGTGCGCAGGTAATAAAAACCGCCGAGGGAAGCCCATCTTCTCCCCGCATGCCTGCCGCTTCCCTCAGGGAGACAAAGGCCGAGAACAGCATTCTGTTCTCTGTATTCGCCTCCTGGAGGGAAGCGAGCCCCTTCCACGGGGGCCGGGAGCCAAAGGCACTGGTGCCTTCGTCCCCCTCCCACTGAGGGAAGCGAGCCACTTCCCTGGGAAGCAAAGGCAGAGAACGGCACTCCGTTATTTGTCTTCGCCTCCCGGAGGGAAGCGAGCCCCTTCCACATTAGCACACCCCCCAAAACCACCCCAACTACCAACACACAGATAATAACTGCCCAGCAAGGCTGGGCAAAAAATGCTACTTACTACTAATAAAAAAACAAGACATCCAGAAGCAATCATCAACTTCTATACATACTTAGGAATGTATGAAGGGATTAGATATAAACAGAATGAATACAGCAATAATAATAATAATAATAATAATAATAATAATAATAATAATAATAATAATAATAATAATAATAATAATAATAATAATAATAATAATAAGTTAGTGTCAGAAATTATCCTGGGTTGAAAGGTTTTTGCTGGAGGAACTCTGCTCAGGGGATACCTGAATGAGGCTCCTTTCATGTCCCCAATATCGTTTTCCATTGAAGTGGTCCCTATTTATCTACTTGCAATTTCTTGCTTTCGATTTGCTAGGTAGGCAGGAGCTGGGAAAGAGACGGGCACTCAATGCCTCATGTAGAACCTGGGTCTTGAACTGCCGACCTTCTAGCTAACAAGGTTAACTTTTTAACCACAGCCACGGCAGCCCCTAATACAGCAGTAATCTGCACATATAACAGCACTTTTTATTCCACTAAATAATATTTACTATGAAATCTAAATGCTCATATGCAATTGTTTTCTACCACTAACCAGGTATGGGTTGTATGTGTCCCACAGTTTTCTGCAGTGTCTACCATACAATGTGTAAAGGGATCTAAATTAGGAGGGGAAATAACTTGTGTGAGCTAGCAATCTCTGAGGTTTCTAATCCAGCGAATTGCACATATACCGGTACTTCAGCACTTCTTGAAGATGTCCTTATGATGTCATTAGGGATAAAGGATTTACTCAGTTCTGGTGGTGTGTTCTTATAGTCTACTCTTCTACATAATAGACAACCTTGAGACTTCTAGATCAATGACCATGTTGGCTGGGGTTTCTCGGAGTTGTAGTCAAAATCAATTGTAGAGAATCATAGCTTGTTATATAATGATATCACTGCACTGATACAAAATCTGCTGTTATTGGCAGCATATTTTTATAGATCGCACAAATGTGACATGCAGTACAGCTAGAGGTGGCCGGGTGGCCACCAAAGTCCGGATTAATGATATGCACAGGCTGGATTAGGCCCACAAATGCCTACTATAGTTTGTAGCTTCTATAAAGATCAATCTGCTGTTTCCATTAAACAGTGTTATTTACAAAATATTTTACATCTGAAAGAGATTCTGTTCATCCTCAAGCATTTCCAAGGCCTTCTTCAAAAAGCGAAATCAAGGAAATCGTTTGCACAACCACTTATATACAACGTTGAGCAATGGGTATTGAAACTGTAAGGTAAAGGCAAAGGACACCCTTGCTCGAAAGCCAGTTGTATCCGACTCTAGAGTTCAGTACTCATCTCTGTTTATAGCCAAAGTGATAGTGCTGTCTGCGTCTGCAGACTTTCCATTGACATGTGGCAGGCATGACTAGACACCGGAGTGTACGGAACTCTGTTTACCTTCCCACCAAAGTGGTACCTATTTATCTACTTGCAATTTTTTGCTTTTGAACTGATAGGTTGGCAGGAGCTGGGACAGTGACGGCAGCTCACTCCATCATCCAGTACTCAGGTCTCGAACTGCTCACCTGCTGACCTTCCAGTCATCAAGTTCAGCATCTTAACCACTAAGCTACTGCACAATATAATTCAGCACAATTGAGCAAGAGGGGGATTTTCACTCCATTACCATTATGCTACATTCAGACCAAAGTTACCTTCTCAAAGTATATGCACAAAACTCTCTTTAGTTCCTCACACACACTACTTTAAAGTCTACTGGAAAAGAAATTAAAATTACAGTATTTTCCTTCATAATATATATAAGTCAAATATTTTAAATTTGTATCTGACATATATATTGAAAAGAAACGACTCTGAGATGAAAGCATACCATTTGAAATTTGAAAGATTTTAATAATAAAAATCCATCTTGCATAGCTGACTGATTATAACATTAACAACTCTACAGTTACTTTAACATTGGAGGCAAACATTTGGCTTAGGTCTTGAATTGCATCCTGCATTAATCTCAAAATGAGGTTTTCATGCTATTCCAGTGGGTATCCCTGAAATATAGTAATCCATTTTCTACACTGTGGCTATAAGAAAAGCCGACTGTGCCTATGTCATGCTTTG
Source organism: Bradypodion ventrale (assembly GCA_035047345.1). NCBI lineage: Eukaryota > Metazoa > Chordata > Lepidosauria > Squamata > Chamaeleonidae > Bradypodion > Bradypodion ventrale. The sequence continues at coordinate 43,626,832 of JAWDJE010000001.1, forward strand.
TTAGAGGTTCATGATCACATTATCTCATGGTGGACCTGACACTTTTATTCAGTTTACAGTATGTTCTGTGTATAGGCAACTTATTTCCTTTGCCAGGGCTGCTGACAACCTTTTCCACACTATATTAATCTTGTTTACTGACTTTATCTTGGTACAAATATCAGAAAACTGAACTTTTTATCTCACCTAGAAAATAAACAACATGTTGACAGAAGCAGAAGCTATTTTCTGGACTAAAATTGGTTGTTTACCTCCAGTCATACTTATGGAAAAAATGTTTTTAAGTCTCCATCTTGCACAAAATACATAATCCATAATTTAATAAATGTGGAAATTCCATGAAAAGTCATTCAGAGATACTGGAAAGGATAAGGACAATACAAAAACTAAACAAAAATACAATTTGTAGATAATTTACAAATAAATATAAAGGATGCTTTACCTAGTCATGAACTGACTAGAGTTTTTTTAACTACCAATTAGAGGGTTTTCATTATCATGATTTACAGTTGTAACCATTGTCCTAGCATTCAGCAAGTGATGAAGGTGAAAATAATTTAGAGAGGTAGACAATCATGTTGAAGGCCTCTTTTATTGTTTATTCTTATCCTTTAGAATCCCAAACAGTGAAGAGCTAATAAATTTGTTTGTACAATTGATTAACAAATGATGATGTAGAGGTATCACGGGCAAAATGTGGCATTTCACATATTGTTCATTGAACAATCCCACCAGTCACAGCTATTACGCCCTCTTACCCATCCCTGAAGTGTGAAGACTATCAGCATACATATAGGTAGAGATTGAGGGGTTGTTTTTTTTGGGAGAGTAGGAGGTTTAATCAGTCAGAAAGAAATGTAAGTTACGAAAAAACTGTTGGCAGGGTCAGAGCACATATTTCTGCTATGTTTAGAGTAGACTGTACACAAATCTAAGGAAGGAAAAATATATCGTCAAATTGGTGTCCAGCTTTATGTAGCACGCTGTGAGTGGCCTCTACTGGCTACAAAAGTCACCTTGTCATCTATTACTATGATGAGAGCTTCAAAATGGCTGAAGAAATACCTAAGATGTTTATTTCATTCATCAACCTGTAAAGAGTACCGGTATATACTGCAAAAAAATCTATGGATACTGTGATTGTAACCCACTTTTGTAATACTATGACATAAATAAGATAACTATATAAAACCATCTTAATGCATGTTCAAAAAACAAATCTTCACCCTTTAAAAATAAAGGAAAGAGTTACTGAGGGAGTTACAATCATCCATTTTTCTACCTATGAGATATCTGGGAGTGCATGGAAACCTCTTTGCTATCACTATTATTGCTGGCCTGGTGAGAAGTGATATATTTCCATAAATACCTGGAAGCAGGTGGAAACTGGAGCAGACCACCAGACAGCCTCTAAAGAAATAAGGATTTATTTGTTTGTTTAATAGGTAAAGGTAAAAGTTGCCTTTGCTCGAAAGCCAGTCATACCCAACTCTAGGGGTTCAGTGTTCATCTGCAGACATTTCCATGGTCATGTGGCCAACATGACCAGACACCTGAGCGCATGGAATGCTGTTACCTTCCCACCAATGGGATACCTAGTGATCCGACTGTACTTGCAATTTCTTGCTTTGAAACTTCTAGGTTGGCAGGAGCTGGGACAGACAACACGCTCTCACTCCATCGTGCAGCACTTGGGTCTCAAACTTCTGACCTACCGACCTTTCAATTATCAAGTTCAGTGTCTTAACGACTAAGCCCCCACAGTCCTTGATTGTTTAATACCCCCTCCTCAATTGGTGCAAGCACCACTCTGGGCAGCTTACAACAGTGAATAGACAAAAAACCAAAACAATGGCATCAAACAAAACAATCAAAATACAGTAATACCTCATACAAAGCCCTATAAGGCAGTGGGCCAGTATACCTTAGAGACCGCATCGTCCCAAGAGTGTCTGCCCGTCCAACCAGAGCGGACCGGAGGGGCTCTCTAATAGTGCCATCAACTAGGGGTGCACATCTGTCCAGCACCCGAAGGAGGGCCTTCTCCGTGTCCGCACCAATTCTCTGGAACCTCCTTGCCAACAGATCTAAGACTTCAAAGAGAATTGCTGCCCTTCAGGAAAGGATTGAAGACCTGGCTGGCAGGGCAGGTGTGGGGCCCGAATGGGAACATGGTCCCCGCCTGCTGGCTTATGTAAACAATTAAGAACTCTCTCTTCTTCTTCTTTTTATAGTGGGTGGGATGGGAGGGTGGGATATGGGTCTTTTAAAGTGGGTGGGATGTGAGTCTTTTAAAGTGTTTTTATGTGTTTTTAGAACTTGTTGTAATGCCGCCCTGAGTTGGGTTTTGCCTGAGTGGGCGGCATATATAAATATGACTATTAAATTAAATTAAATTCATACAACATCGGATTCATGCCTGGGCAGTATAAAAGGCAGGACACATGCGTGCATTGCTCTTGTGGGTTTTGCATGAGGCGAAGAGTGTTTAGGAGTGGTTTTGAGCACGAATTTGGATTTTTTTTTATTTTTTTGTCAGAATTTTTAGAAGCATTCCTGGGATTTTTGCAGCATTCTTCAGGTTCTTGGACAATCAGGGTTGTTTCACATGTTTTTGTAATGTTTTTAGCCTTTAGACAATGATTTCTTAAAGTTCTGTCAGTTTCCTGTCTGTTTCCTTGACTTTGCCCTGAAGTCTGTGCTGTTACAGTACAATGTATCTCTATGGAAACAACGTTGTATGAGGCATCGCAGCAAGGATTTGGACATTGTATGAGGCATCATGGCTAGGATTTTGCATGCCTCATACAAAGTCCAAATCCGTATAAAGTCCAAACTTATGGAACCAAGTTTGGACGTTGTATGAGGTATCACTGTAAAATCAAATCCATAATATGGCTTCCAACAAATTTAAAATCTTATAAGCATTAATAAGCTTTATTCGCAGCAGCATAACTCTAATCAAGAAATAAAAAGGCTTGTCAGAAGGTACTCAACCTATGGCCTGGGGGTCGGATGCAGCCCATTACACAATTTCATGTGTCCCCGAAGCTGTCTGAGGGAGTGTGCCCTGGCCCTCAGCTTGAAAAAGTTGAGAACCCCTACTTTAGATGCACCTCACAGATCTTAAAATGTTAAGTGGATAAACCGGCTGACTGAAAACAGGCGGCTTCTATAAAATCTGAGCAGCATAACTCTTCAAATTTACACAACTATTCTTTGTATGAGATATAGGTGAAAGAGAAGAAATGAGTTGTTGGTTTGTTTTATTTCTATGACACTTTTCTCCTAGTGAGGGGACTTATCTATTTATGCACCAAACCAACCAGTAGACAACTGTTGTTTGATGTTGTGAGCTTCTAAGTATGCATTTAAATACACCTTCTTGGTTTGTACTTCAAGGTTTAATGAAGGATAGTTTCTTCCTCTAATCCAGTTTTTTAAAAAAAGGGAAGGTGGAAACTTGGGTACACATGTTTTCTTCCTGGTAAAATAAATCAATAGTCTACCAATAAAAGCCAGAGTCCAACAGCCTTCATAGTGTTTGCTGAAGCAGCAAAACTATGACCCACACCACCCATAAACAGCCTGCTCAAAAGGTCTGGTAAAAATCTCTAAAGCAGGCTTGCAATGTTGGAAGTAATTGCAAGGAGAGGGGATTATCTCCCAGCAATAGACATGGACTCTTCCTACCACCACAGCCATCTCTAAAGCAGGATTTAGGGGAAGTCTCAGGATATGTGAGGGGCAGAAGGTGGTGGTGATTCAGAGTACATTTGAGCTGAGCCAAAATGCCACTAAGCATAGCAAGGGGAGTATTGAAAAATAATAATCTAAATCAGACTTATAAAATGTATTGTTCACTTTTGTAGCATTGTAAGATAAGGACAGTGCTAAACAAACATTTATATTTATTTTTTTATTAATTTTCAAAGGGATAGCCTCAGTAGCTTTTTGCATCAAGAAACAACAAAATTACATGGCAACTTAAAGACTTTTTTATTCCTTCATAAGCAATAACACCAGATGACCCAAAAAGCTACTGACCAGTGTCACTCCTTTGCCATCTCTATAAGACAATAGAATGATTTTCGATTGTATTTCAAAATGTATTGATGGAAAGATCATGAAGAAGCAAGCAGGCTTCAGGCCAGGTAGGTCACGTTGTGGTCAAATTCTTAACCTTACACAAAAAATTGAGGATGGCTTCGGAAGAAAGCTAATTACAGGAGTGGCTTTCATTGACCTAACTGTACAATGCTGTCAATCATAGGATACTATGCTATGTAAAATAAATAATTTTACCAGATTTAACAAGCTTACAAGGATCACTGGCAGCTGTCTCCAGAACCAGAGATTTTATGCGATGCAAAACTGTAAGAACAGTAGATGGAGGTTGCGCACGCACACACTCACGCGCACACTCACGCACACACCCATAATTAAAAAAATTCCCCGGGTTATAACCGTTTTTCAGTTTATGATCGACGATTATGCTACAGTATTTTAAACTCTAAGATGGTAGCGATCTCCCTACCATTTCCACACCGTTTGGGGACCTTCTCCGACAGCGATAGCATCTCTGCAGCAGTAAGCACTGCATTGTGACTTCAGGTGGAGGGAGTGACGGCCATTTTAAATTCTAAAATGGTTGTGGTGGCCATTTTGGAATTCAAAATGGCCACCACAACTATTTTAGAATTTAAAATGGCCACTGCCCCCTCCACCGGAAGTCACAATGCAGTCCTTACTGCTGCGGAGGTGCCATTGTCATTGTCAGATAAGATCCCCAAATGGCATGGAAAAGGTAGGGAGATCGCTCCATTACTTTTGTGGGGGTGGGGGGACAACCGTGTCCAGCATTTTTTGTTTGTTTGTGTGTGGTTTTTTAAAAATTATTATTATTTTGGGTCTAGTCAGGACTTTTTTTTATTTTCAGTGCATTCCTATGGGAAAACGTGCTTCAAGATATGATTTTTTGTGTTACGACAGAGGCTGTTGGAACGGACCTCCGTCGTAACCAGAGGTTTTACAGTATCTATCTATCTATCTATCTATCTATCTATCTATCTATCTATCTATCTATCTATCTATCTATCTATCTGTTCAACCAGTTCTTAACAATAAACAATTGTTCATCTATGTGGGTGACAAAACAAAGGGTATATGAAAACCACATTTAGACAAGAAAGATGGAAAACTTACTGGAGCATTGAAGAATTAGGATGGTATTACACCATCAACTATTCAAAGCCTAATCAGAGCAAGACTCAAGTGTGTGCTTTCCACCGTCAAAATCGAGAAGCAGGGGTTGAGTTGTATGTGGCAAGGGAATCGATTACAGCTTTGTTCAATGCCGAAATACCTTGGTGTGACATTTTCTCTCTCTGTCTCTTTATTTCACATGAAGACACAGTCATACGTACACTTCACTCAACATGCATAATCCCTTTGTTAGTACCATCCTCTAAAACCATCCCTGTGCATCAACTAAGGATATGATTTCCTCTGCTTTGAAACACCCTTAAAACCAACAGATTTCTTTCAGCATAAACTGAATTATTTTAATGCCATTTTGTGGATCACAATGCACTTTCTAACTCAAGAAAGCACCTGACAAAATGTAACTGTTAGTCGTTAGGGTGCCACAAACATCTTCAATTATTTGCTATAATGAGAGATTGTTTATTGCAATGACATCATTAATGTTTCTTTATGAATGAACAACCCAATTGTTATAATTACAGTTTTAGCATTTTGTCATTCTGCGATCTCACTGCTTGCAGTACCACTAGTTCATTTATACACACAACCACTACTCCTGCCAACTTGAAATGCTTGATACATCAGATGAAATGCATTCTAGCTCACAAAGACCTATGCCACATTAAAAGTGTTAGACAATAGGGCCTGAAAGAACTCCTTCTTGTCAACATTTATTGAAAGACCAAATTAATATATGTACCCTGCCAGCACCACCTGGCAGCTAGTAATGGCAGGATCCCCGATACAAACTCCATGGCTTGAGGTCATTTTCTTTACTTGAAAAAGGTTTTTATTAAAGGCACAATGGCTTCCCCCACAGTTCTTTCTCCTCCAGTCTCAGAGGGCTGGCCCCTTGAGTGACTTCACCCAGTTTGGAGTTCCAGTTAATCTCACTTGTAAAGCCAGTCGTATCTAACTCTAGGGTTCAGTGCTCATCTCTGTTTACAGCCAAAGAGTCAGCGCTGTCTGCATGTGCAGACGTTTCTGTGGTCATGTAGCAGGCATAACTAGACACTGGAGCACATGGAACACTGTTACCTTCCCACCAAAGCAGTACCTATTTACTTGCAATTTCTTGCTTTCAAACTGCTAGGTTGGCATTTCTTGGGACAGAGATGGGAGCTCACTCCATTGTGAAGTACAGTGGAACCCCGGGTTATGGACGGTTCGGATAATTGAATACTCATCTTACAGAAAGAAATTCATTGAAAAGAATGCCTCGGCTTACGGATTTTTTCAGAACTTTTTTGGTTCTCAATGCATTCCTATGGGAAACCGTGCTTCACTTTATGTAGTTTTTCTTTTCAATGCATTCCTATGGGAAACTGTGTAATGTATTACTATGGGTGCTTCATGATGAGGAGTTTTTGCTATAGGGAAAACATTGTGGAATGGATTAATTCCATAACCCGGGGTTTTACTGTACTCGGGGCTCGAACTGCTGACCTGCCAACCTTCCAGTCATTAAGTTCAGTGTCTTAACGACGAAGCCACCACAGTCTCTAACCAAACCACAGTCCCCTAAAGTCTACGTCCAAGGAGACAGGTGGATCTCATGCTAGTGGCACTTCTTGTAGTGGGACCTGGTATAGACAGGCAGAAAGCGCCAGGAGTGGTGGCTCCTCCCTTCCCAGACTCTCCCCTAGTGTACCACTTATTACTTATCTTTCCAGTGTTGCCACAGGTGCTGCTGAAGGCAAATATGAGTGTGATGTTCTTGGCTTCTGTCATCTGCTGCAGAAGAGGAAGCTCAATGTTTCTTCTTCCTTTGCCTTTGCCATTGTGCAAAAGGCAAGGTCCCAGCCTTCTCCCGTATCTTTCCCAAACATCCTCCTCTTATGCAGGTAATGATGACAACAACCTACAACCTCCCTGGGCCTTTCTTCCCTTTCATATTCCTGTGAGTCCCACTTCCTCCAGCTATTTCCCACCAGGCCACATCCTCTTATCCAACTGTGCCAGTGCTGGCTCGGGATATAGGAGTCCTGCATTCCCCTTGGCCTCCCTCAGCTTGCAGGTTGGGGCCAGATGGCCTGTTAGACAGGTACTTGGATGTCCACACATCCACAATCTCACAGGCTATTAAAATAATTTTAGCAACAACGTAGCTTATTTAGAAGATCACACTTTTGAATTCAAATATAGTCCCAGGTATTTCAGCCAAAACATAACACTATTAGCATCAGTGAATTACACTTTGACATTTAAGTATTTACTACGGACACCTATGTGGAATTTCCAACATGATGCATCTACATTATAACGGTGCCACACTAATTTTCAACGCATTTATTTTGAAATTATTATTTTTTCCAAGTAAGCATTCCCAAGATTGCAGGCTTCTCTCTAATTCAGTATGAGATTATGCACTTGATTCTATCATTCCCTTAATTGCACCCTATTAAGGAGAATGTTGTCAGACTTAAATGACTAATGATGCCAAAAGGTGACTGCAGTTATAAGAAATATTATTTTGCCGACACACTGCATGGTAGTCTGGGATACTTCTAACCTTATATCAGAATTATACTTTGCTTCAGAATTCAGTCCCATTATCTTGACTGTTCAAAATTGTTCACAGGGTTATCTAGCTGACATATAAGATAACCCTCCATCTCACTAGACACCACTGGGATATGACATGCTGACCCACAGTAAGCCTTGATTATTAGCCTGAAATATATACCACACAAAAAGGGAGCTCTAACTGAAGAACAGCTTTAAAAAAAAACCTTTTCTCATGTATATAAATGTCTTAAGATGTACACTAAACAATTTACTGGAGATGGTTTAAAACATAGAATGATAGTAGAAGTTTACACCCTTATCCTTAACAAATGTGCTTGAAAACAAGCTCCAATGCTTTCTCTTTATTTTGTTTTTAAAAATTATCCGGATGCTTCTGCTTCCTGGAGCGACGAGGGTGGTGCAGGCTGGATGAATCGCAGTAAACCCATTCATGTGGATATGCAGGGGCTTGGGCTTCTGGGAGTTGAAGTCTAAGAACATCTGGAGCGCCAAAGTTCACCACCACAGATATAGGATTTTAAGCAATTGATTATTAACTGCATTGCTGAAGCATGCTGGGGAGAACAATGAATATCTCTTTATTGCCATTCATTGTGATGATACTACACAAAATAATACCAATAAAAAGAGAATCATAAAACATAGCTTGATTATGGAAGAAGTAAAGAATGATGGTTTCTGCAAAGTCATACTCATTTTTTCTGAAAGCGATTCAAATGCCAAGCAACTCCAGTCAAAGGTAAACCAGTAAGTAATATAACAGAAAGCCCCTTACTGAGAAGAGAACTAATATGCTTCTCTCACATGTGCTTTGAAACAGTGGCCACAATTCAATGTATGTAAAAGCAATTAAATCATATTTGAGATTTTAAAAACATGCACTAGAAATCCAGATTGAAAAAAGAGTTTTCATATATATAAACTGTGAAATATCCAAACCTTGATTCTTTATAAAAATAAAATAGAAACGTTTATCCTTTTCACTCACAGTATTATTCTGTCAGAAGCACTTTGTATCTTAACATTGTAATAAAACAACAATGAAATACCTCAGTGAACATTATTCAATTCCTAAAATAAGTAACCATTGCTGCATTCTAAATCTCTTATACAGGTCCTTGGGGTGGAGTGCAGATCAGCTTTGCTACTAAAACCTGTCCATCTTGCCAGCTGTTGAAAGTGGCTTGACAGTTCCAAATCACTATAAACCATGCAACAAGGCAAGCTTATTTCACACCAGAAATCAGATTTGGATTCCACCTGCTTCTCCTTTTCATTAAATTGTTCATGGACAGAGCATCATGACAGAATACCCAGCAAACATGTTGTCATGCCATGTGCTAGTACCTCACTGTTGACAGACATCTGACCTGACACATCTACAAACATCTAGAAGAGTGTGTTTGTTTGTGAGATGTTTTATTCAAAACCCTTCAGTTTCAGATCAGTATGTGGATGCATTGCAGAAGAGGAAAAAGGTGTAGAACAGGAAACCATACTTCTGATGTTACCGATTTCAGCAGCAGCAGCAGCAGCAACAGCAGCAACAACAGGAACAACAGTAAGAGATAGATAGATAAACCTTTATTGTCATTGTCCTGCACAGAACAACGAGATTGAAAAACCACTTATCGACCCAACAAAACCTAAACAAAATACAACTATACAAAATTATCAACATACTTCTACCCCACATATACACATTTAACCCCTAAAAAGCTCTAAAACTCTAAGACTCTAAAAACTCTATACAGAAGCTCCCTCAAGGACTGCATTGCACTGCATTCAAAGCCAGAACCGCTTTTGGGTAGAAACTATTTCTCAAGTGGCTGGTCCTGGTCTTTATGACCCTATACCTTATTCTAGAAGGCAGCAGCTGAAAGAGGTCATTTCCGGGGTGCGTACTATCCTGAGCAATCTCTACAGCTTTCTTATAACACCTGGTGGCATAGATTTGATTTAGAGTGGGAAGAGTACGCCTGATTATCCCCTCCTCAGTCTTTACGACCCTGGACAGCACTGTTCTTTCCCTAGCTGTACAACTCCCAAACCATACACACTGACCATAGGTTAACACACTCTCTATGGTACAGTGGTAGAATGCCAACAGCAGGTCCTTTGAAAGGTTGTTCTTCCTGAGGATTCTCAAGAAGTATAACCTCTGCTGTGCTCTCTTCATCAGATAAAGGTTATATTTAAAGTAGAAAATTTGAAGCTGTGGATTACTACAAAAACAATTAATAGAGGAAGGAAAAAAGAAGCCTAAAGATTAGATCAATAGAAGTCAAGAAAAATTAGTCAAGGGGTGAAAAGGAAAAATATTTTGAATACAACAGAAATAAAGGCAAGATATAAGAAACAATAATTTTAAGATGTTAAACAACTGGTAAAATAAGCCACTGCATGGGCAACACCTGAGAAATATTGATGGACATGATAAAAACTTAAAATGGGCATGGCTAAAACTGGGAACTATCATGATAGAAACAAAAAGTTTGAGTTTTGCTACACAAGAAGTACTCCAAATTTTAGCTACCTAATGTAACATAGCTAAAATTCAAGCAAATGTCTCTTTCAATAAAAATATGAAGTTGTGTCACATTTCACTTCTGAATGTTTAAAGACTGAGCAGACAGTTTATAAAGTAAAACATGATCGAGTTGCAAACTTAATACACTGGTCATTAAGTGTGTGTGTGTGTGTGCGCGCACACACACACAAACACACACACACACTCTCTCTCTTAATGACCAGTGTATTAAGTTTATATATATATATGTATGTCAGCATTCAAGATTAACAGGAACACTTGAGTATAATACACCAGACATAACAGTAAAAGAACAAAGAAACGTCTTGATAATTGACATTGCTATTCCAGCGAATGCCAAAGGAGAACATAAAGAACTGGAAAAATTAACAAAATTACAATAGAAATGATTCAATTACGGATAAAACAAATCTTAGTGTTCTTTATAGTTACTGGGAACATAGCTGAGGAATTTCAGAAAATATAACTAACTGCAAATATTGGAAATAACGCCAATAGAGCTGCAGAAGACTGTGACATTGGGAACACCATATACAGTATATCATACTGCTGTTTAACACACACTTAGGTTTTTGGTTATAACTTGTACTGTCTATATAATACCAGTCTGTATTTTTTATAATATTGTTTTGACTGTTCGAATCATCATCACCATCTTAAAACTGCAGATCTGGTAAGGTTCTCAAGTCCAGCCCTTGTTAAGCTTTCAGGGCCAGATGGCCATTTTGCCCTTCCTCCACCACATGGCACTTCCTGGTGTTATGGAGGCAGTGGGGGGCTACATGAAATGGCGTTGGGCCTCATTTGGCCTGTGGGCCGCAGGTTGAGAATCCCTGATCTAAACCATTGAGCTATCCAGCAGGTTTTAGTGTTGCTCTCCCTAAAGTAGAATGTAAGCATTGTTCTAAATTCCATAAGGCCAGAAAAGTATGCACAACTTTTTGGATGTGACACAAACCATCCTTTCCACTAAGAAAAGCTCCAAGGTTTTATTTTATTACATATTATATTTTCACCATTGTAGCCACATAAGGAGAGAAGTACATATCAAACACACTGATCAGCAGGAGTACTGACTTGGGACTCTGGTATTTGAAATCCAAGAACATCTGGAGTGCCAAGGTTCACCATCACTCCTCTAGGAGCTGCTTCCTGTACCCATGAAGGCAGTCTCCCAAGATGGTAAGACATGCAAAAGGCCTCTGCTGAGGATCTCAGACTCCAGGCAGGTACACATGTAAGGAAGGGGTCTTTCTCATAGTCTAAGGCAGGAGTTCCCAGACCCGGCCCGCAACACCATTTCATCCAGCCTGTCGCCACCTCCACCGCACCCGGACGTGGAAGCGTGCACATTTATACCAGCTGTATAACACACCTACACATGCGCAAATGCACTCATGGCTGTCGTAAATGCAGAAGTGGGCACATTCACAACAGCCATAAATGCACCGACTTCTGCTTCCGGGGGGCATGGTCTGGCCCACTCAGCTGTCCAGGGGTGTGGTCAGGCCCACAATGTAAAAGGTAGGCAACCCCTGGTCTAAGGGGTATAGTCCAAATATTTATTCTATTTATAGAATTAGTATTTACACCTGAGATATTAATGAGGATAGAATGTAGAACAGTGTTTCCCAACCTTTGGTTTATGGACTTCAATTCCCAAAAGCCTAAGTCAATACCCCAAAGCACTGATCAGCCAATGGACTGACTTAGGATCCTGGGAACTGAAGTCACCCTGTGGGGCCTGTGCCTCAAGTTGGAAACCATTGATGTAGAACATTACAGTATTAGCATTGTATTTAATCACCTAAGGCTGCATAACAAGCTATGGCTGATTTAAATAATTTAATATATGTACAGTTAACAAACTCACCATGCCAATTCCACAGGCATAAAAAATGTACATAAATTAGTTGATTTATAAAACATTCACAATTTTTATATCAGAGGGATTGTATACCAGTCTACATTTAACATTCTAAATTACATTTTAAAAAGCATGTAACCTTATATCATAACTGATATCACTTTATTAATATTTTATATTTATTTATTACATCTCTATACCACCCATTTGGGAAGTTTCCCACTAAAGTCTATTTATCCAGTTTGCTTAAAGAAAAACACACATTATTTTTCAGAGAAATTGTTATGATTTCTCACATTTTGCTATTTTCTGTTCTTTTCCTTTTGTTTTTGAGCTATAACCTTCATACAGCTTTATTTAATTGAGACTCATTGGTTTGAAACTTAATAATGGTTTACATGTTGAAAATGCTGTGTTTGTGCATATAACTATTAATATCTTTTGTCTCCATGTAAAACATTGAAATAGATTGACCAGTAAATATTTTGAAAAAGGGCAACTGCTACATTGTTCCCTTGACACACCACAATGGCAAGTCAAACTTTTGTTCCTCTTGTCCTACAAACAATTTTCAATCCAATGTTCAATAAATAAATTTAGTCTCAGCTCTCCCAATCAGGGCTACACAATCCCCTCAGTAGCAGACCTATGATAAATGGACTTATTTTCCCAAATCAAACACTTGAATTTAAATTCAGATGAGTTAATGCAAAGGTCAACATTGTAATCAGTTCTTTTGATCTTTATAGAATTTCTGGAGTAATACATAATAAATCTGAAACAAGGCAATTTGCAGCTCTGTATGGGTGGCTGGTAATAAAAATCTTAACGATTAGAGCCTTTATGTACTTAGGGAACGTTTTATAGTAATGGCTATAGTGAGAACCTCAATGCAGAGGGAATGATGGCAATAGATAACACAGAAGGACAAGATTGCTTGAGTGTTTGTGGTTTATGCAGTATGTGTTCATATATATTATAAAACAAATCACACATCTGTTGATGAGCTTAACATTGTTATGCTCACTGCTATGTGCATCTGGCACTTTGCAAGCTTATAATACAATCCTATGTTTACTCAGAGGTAAGCCCCACTATGCTAAAAGATACTCATCTCCATTTACAAATGCAGGTACGGTATACCTAATAAAAGTATCTTCTTGACTAACATCTAAGCAGACATATGGAGGGCAGGACAATATTTTTAATGACCAATTCCAAACCTGAAATCCTCTGCTAAAGAGTAAGAAAACATTCTAGAACAGATTCTTCCTTTATTCAAAGTACAGTAATACCTCAGATACCAAACTTTGTTCCACAAGTCTGGTCGTTATCCGCTTTTTAGCGTGATCCGATGCATACATTGGATAACGTTTAAAAAAAGACTGGTTCCCACCCCCTCCCCTTCCAAGGCGACCCAGGGTGAAAGCAGCCCAGCACTGATAGAGAAATGGAGTCTCGCTGGTCCTTCTGCTGTTTCGGCAAGTGGACCAGCGACACACCATTTCACTAACAGCGCAGGGGTGTCTTTGGCTGGAGAAGCACTTTCTCACGGGTAAAGTGCTTCTACGGCCCAAGGCCCCCTGAGCTGTGAGCGAAACAGATTCTCACTAGTCCCCTTGCGCAAACAGGGGGACCAGCAAGAATCCGTTGTTTCTCCCACTTCCCACCAACCCAAGATTAAGTACAATCAACCAAATCAAATCAACTAGGGGCCAGAGTGTTTGTAAGGGCCATCCAAAACAATTCCGCCTTTACTAATTTGTGGAAAATACAAATTAGAAAAATAAAATACAATAAATAAAATAACGAAGGACAGGGCCTGTTGGGCATGTGGGAGAAGAGTATTCCATAAATGCAACACCACCACTAGGAAAGCCCAATTTTTTGTTACGGTTTTCCTGCAAGTTTGTGAGAATCTGGTGGTCTGGGATATATGTATTACAGTGATACGTGTGATGGGCAAATTAAAAAGGAAGACATTTATTCTCATTAATTTTAATTGTGTGAAGTAGAAATGTCCAGTTAGATTTTTATTCTATGATGTAATGCTAATTACCAGATGTTCAGGTGTTAGCCAGACATTCTTTCACACACCCACATATTGATGCCAAGATTTGAAGACCCTATGTCTGAGAATCTGACAGATACATTTATCTCACAGGATGAGAGATAAGAATCTCACACACGCATGCAGGTGCAAAGATACAGCTGGCAGAGCCCAGGTGTCCAGTCTTAATGTCGCCAAGATAACATAACTGGGAGTTTTGACATTTTTCCAATGGTGGGTGTATGAAAGAAAAACGTATAAATACTGATATCTTTTAGTGTTCAAAAGGTCGGATTTTCTCATGCCTAAGAGAAATGCTGCCTGTCTTTTCTTTTCCTTAGAAATCAGACAATGGCGGTCTGATCTCTATGGAGGGGTCTCTGGCCCCAGCCATTAGTTTTACTTAGTCAGCTTAGTTATTCATGTTTGTTTTATGATTTCTATTTTGTATTTTTAAATGTCTATTTTAACCGCATAGTAATCTACCTCACTTTTGTAAACCAAAAAATGCTGCTAATTTGATGATCTTAGTAGTTTTGGTTTGTACTCCTCTAAGATGAGAAGGGGGAGAATTTTAGAAGTCCAGCATAAGCCATAAATTTAAGGTTTTGTCAGGAAGGCTAGATTCCAGCAGCTAAGAAGAGGACTGGGCCTCTCCGAATATTGTTTTGAGAACAATATCTTGCTGGTACCTTCCTGCACTGAAGCAATTATTTCATCTCAAGGTAACGCTGGACTCACTGAGTGCCTTAAGCAGGAGGGGAGCGCAGAGGAAGGCAATGTTTGGGTTTTAGAAGAAACACTCTCATAAATCCCTCATTGCTATTTTTAATTGTCAGCTGAGGCTGATTAATCAGAGAATCAGTGTACCTCAAAACACTGCCTGCAAAAGATACCCTGAGCAGGGAAGTCTCTCAGAAAGTGCTACGCTGCCTCTGCACTATAAATCTTTTAGACTGCTGTCTGTAAAATCTCACAGGGTAGTTTAGTCTAAGAGAGAAAAGCCCGCGACAATACGGATTTGGACTTTGTATGAGGCATGCAAAATCCTAGCCGTGATGCCTCATACAACGTTCAAATCCTTGCTGCGATGCCTCATACAACATCATTTCTATAGAGATACATTGTACTATAACAACACAGACTTCAGGGCAAAGTCAAGGAAACAGACAGGAAACTGACAGAACTTTAAGAAATCATTGTCTAAAGGCTAAAAACATTACAAAAACTTGTCAAACAACCCTGATTGTCCAAGAACCTGAAGAATGCTGCAAAAATCCCAGGAATGCTTCTAAAAATTCTGATGAAAAAATTCAACAAAATCCAAAATCGCGCTCAAAACCATTCCTAAACATTCTTTGCCTCATGCAAAACCCACAAGAGCAATGCACGCATGTGTCCTGCCTTTTATACTGCCCAGGCACAATGCAACCTGGGAAAACCCCAATGCCTCATACAATGTTGCACGACTTTGTATGAGGCAACTTTTTTCAAGGAATTAGGCGATGTATGAAGCGGACTTTGGATGAGGTACTACTATATATGTACAGTACTATGAAACATGCATGAAGGACAAATTGTAAGTACTTAACAATTAGATACTCATTTTATTTCAATTTTTTAAAATTTTAACTGCACAAATAAAAATCATGCAACAGGTACAGAAAACACAAATGGAAATTTAAAGAAATTTAAAGATTTTGCTACCCCTCCCCCTGGGACCACACCAGCGGCCAGGGAAAGAAGCCAGGGCCGGTCGAGGACTTTGCCACTCCAGCCCGAGCCCACACCAGTCGCTGGGGGAAGAAGAAGCCAGGGCCGGTTGAGGACTTTGCTGCCCCTCCCCCTGGTCCCACACTGGCAGCTGAGGGAAGAAGCCAGGGCCATTTGAGGACTTTGCCACCCCTCCCCCTGAGCCCCCATCAACATATTGTAATGTATTGTTAGTAAGCTACCTTGAGTCACTATGGCGAGTGGGTGGCAATATAAATTTGAACTAATAAATCATCATCATCATCATCATAAATAATAAGAGAACAAAGGTAAAATGATCATAGCAGAAAAAAAAGGGATTACAGTTCAGTATCTACATAATGCTTCTAGCTCCAATCCTCAAAGTGGACAAGTACAGAATTCCATCCTCCTCCTCCACATCAGTAGTTATGGACTCAGAGTACAGTGATCATGATGATGATTTAAACAGGAACACCTGAGTCCTCCTATCAAATTACCACTGCCATCGTCCAAAAGTGAGTACAAATTGCCTTTATTTGCCATGGAACATCAGTAGGGAAGAACTTGTTGACTTCAAGAATCTTTGCATTGGTCAAATAAGGTCATTCTGTGTGTTCAAATAGCATACTTGTGCAAACCACCATCAGAATTTTCTAGAGCCCAAAAGCCTAAAGGAGGTGGGTTATGTGAATGAATAGGATAACTACTCAGAGAAACAGTTACAGGTAAGTAACCTGTCCTTCTTCTTCATGGATGATTAGCAAGCACACTTACTGGAAGGCAGGTGTCAAGCATCACTGATGATAAAATTGCTCTTCCAAAAGAAGAATCCCTCATGGCATGAAGATGTATCCTGTAATGCTTAGCAAACATTGTACACTGAGACCAGGTAGCAGTTTTACAAATGTCATGCAGTGTTATTCCCTTTAAGAAGACAAAGGATGTTGTGGCCGCTCTTGTTGAATGATTTTTTGGCTTGCCAGGGCAAAGGAATTTTAACAATTTCATAAGCCAGTTGTATGAGGGAGGCCATCCATTTAGCCAAACTTTGAGATGAAACAGGAAAGCCTTTATGGGGCTCTGATAATAAACAAAGAGTTTAGCAGTTTTTCCAAAATTCCTTTGTTCTGAAAATATAAAATGCAAATGTCTTCCTAATATCCACATTATATAGAAGTCTTTAGTAATCAAGACTCTACTTCTGCATGAAATGATGGCAGAAGTATAGGCTGTGAGGCATGAAATGGTGTTACCACCTTCAGGAAAAATGTAATGTCCAGAAATAAACTCCCCCTTTTCTTATTAAATTGAATGTAAGGAACAAAAGATCTTAACACAAATAATCCATTCACTCTCCAAGTAGATGTAATATCAACCAGAAAGTTTTCTATCTGCGGAGTCTCAGGTTTGAAGAAACCATAGATTCAGATGATGGTCCCATTGATTTGAATAAAATAAGAGACAAAGACCATACATTTGGTGGCACCTTAATGTCAGGAAAAGTATTAGTTTAAAACTTTTAGAAAATTCTTAACAGTAGAGTGAGTAAATAAGTTGGAGAGCAAGTGGTGAACATGTTGCATTCAAGGAGGCAGGTACCATCTCCATTCCATTGAACTTGTTAACTGAAGAAACCTTCGCAATCACTCAGTTTTTAGATGAAAGTTTTTAATAATGTAACTGTACAGTAAAACCTCGCATAAAGAGCGACTGTCTTAGAGAAGCTATGAGAAACCTGGGGAACATATTTAAAAGTAGAGACATCACCTTGTAAACAAAAATTCACATAGTCAAGACAATGGTATTCCCAGTGGTGATGTATGGTTGTGAGAGCTGGACCATAAGAAAAGTTGAGCGCAGAAGAATAGATGCCTTTGAAATGTGGAGTTGGAGGAGTTTTGAGAGTCCCCTGGACAGCGAGGTGAACAAATAGGTCAATCTTAGAAGAAATCAACCCTGACTGCACCTTAGAAGATCAAATAGTAAAGATGAAGCTAAAGTACTTTGGACATCAAATGAGAAGAGAGGATTCACTTGAGATGATGGGAAAGGTAGCTGGCAAAATAAGAAGTGGACAGCCAAAATGAGATGGCTAGATGGTATTGTAGATACAATGGGCACAGAGCTGGGCGGGTTGAGGAGGATGGTGGGGGTCAGAGGTGCCTGGAGGGCAATGGTCCATGGGGTCGCAAAGGATTGGAATCGACTGTGTGACTGAACAAAAAACAACAACATATTTAATGCTTAACAGATTCATTTACTTTTGACAATGTAGAACTGATAGTATATTTGGGTCATCTTAAATTGCAGGAAATATCAGCGAATGTCAGAAGGCAAGTTACTTTCCAACTTGTTAGGAACTCTTTGAGTCAAGCTGGATTAAAGCATTGGTGTCAGTACAAAGATTCTCAGTTGTGAGTGTAGCAATCTATGAGATTTCAAATGCCAACAGCACCACACAGACGAAATGTCAGCAATCTCAGCTTGATGGTCATAATAATCTTTACTTTGGTCTTTATAGCTACATCAGCACAGGATAAAAATCAACATGTATAATCATTCTTATGAAATTGGCTATTTTAACACCCCAAGGTACCTATAGTATACTTTACTGAAATGTTTTCCAGGGATTCTACCAAGGTACACAAACCTTGAAAGAAGGTATTCTGGCAAAATAAATTACACATGTGTGCCGAGTGAGCTAGTGTACAAAGTAGCTTTCTGGCTAACTATAGGTAAGCAAAAATGACAACACCATACATGAAGCAGCAAAGAACACACAGCTCCATTCCACAGAGGATATGGCCACACAAACTGTTATTTTCAGATAACGTGGGTTTGGGATAAAGATCAATTCCTCACTGTCAAATGAATAACGAGAGTTCAATGAATTCAACTGATGAATCCCCTGGAAGAAAAACAGAACCTGATGCTTTGTATCTCCAGAGATTTTGATCAAGATGATGCTGAGTTATTACTTGTATCATATGAAACCCAAACCTGCCTTTTACAATGTCATATTGGCGGCGTTACTAGTTGAAGTTCTTATACTCATGAAGCAAGGTGCTAAAATGCTATTATTTTAGCTTGCATATTAACACATCTGTCAGCTTTGTAATGAAACAATACTATATCTCCTTCAGTAAATTACACATGAATACAACCTAACTCCCTGGCTATATATCATATTATAGAATTCCTAATCTCTGGCTCAAGGCAGAAACTGCCATTCCCCTTTACTCATGCAATTTTTGGAAATTATCTTATTATAAGTGAAGAGGTCACAACTGCTAAAAATGAATAAGATTTGCCAAAACTATCTGATATACAGCTGCCTTGAAATTTTCTTTCACTGTCCCAAAATTTTCCACATATTTTCCACAATATGACACTAGTAACTAGTGCTAAGCTATCAGGCTTTCTTGTAACATTATTTTTTTATGCTTCTTTGTTAGCAATTTGGGTAGTATTTATATTAAAAAAAAGTTCAGCAAAATAATGGTATAAATGTTACTTTTGCATTATTCAAAAACGATACAAAATTTATTGCTTGGGGGTTTGTACACAGTTCCAAAGTTGTTTTGTGTCCCCTAGAATCCTCCCAATGCCTTTGAGATGCATCCAGACTAAAATTCATTTTCTGAACTGTAAAAAACGGTCTTTCTGTTAATGGAGCCCTCCTAGAGGTGATGAACTTATGGCATGCGTGCTAGAGGGGGCACTCAGAGCCCTCTCTGTTGGCATGTGCCACTACACCAGCACAGAGTTCGCTCCACTCTTCTGTTTGGGCACTTGGTCTCTAAAAGGTTCACCATCACTGTCCTAGAGTCACTGTTTGGTGCTGCCCCCTAAAATCAAACCTGGAAGTGGACACAGAGCCCATTTTATCACCTGGGGGTGCTGAAAGCTAAAATCTGCCCCCAATTCCTACAAGTTGCCCACTTCTGGTTTAGAAGTTTTTCTAATGATGTACTTAGCTGAGACAAAAGGGGGAAAGAAATAATTTCACTAACATTTTGATTTTCAGCAAATATAACCAAGCACATATGTCAAATTATGTAAAGATATGATAGGGGCAGTGCTATTCTGTCATTCAGTACTAGCAATAGAGTGGCATTAAATCAACACACACATTTTCTCCCTGCTGGAAAACATCATGAGTATATTGTGCAAAATACCTTGTTACAATCTGCCTAAAACATATTTTAGCTATGCAGAACATAAGGTCTTTGAATGGAGAAAAAGGTTTTCTACTTCTAGTGCAGGAGGGGAAAAAATCTCATTTATTGGTTTAATTTATAGACTGTTGAAATTTGCACTATGATTGACAATCTTTCAATAGAGTGCCTCAATTTTTTCATCAAACACAAGAAAATATGCAAATATTTGTTATACCCTTAGTCTTCAATGGCAACACATAGCCAGATCTGACTGGCAATCCACTATTCTGCAATGAAATTTTCTTTACTATTATTGATTGGATTGGATCCTGCAGTGAAGAAGTAATAGTAATAATCACCAGTAGCAGCAGCAGAATGGGGGGAAATGTCTTATGAACATATGTTTAAAAAGGAATGTGGTATTTGGTTTGCCTGCAGATTCTCCCAGGCTATCACCTCAAGAATAGCATCTAAAAGTTAAATGCCACATAACTGGACGTACCACTATGACATATCCATTTAAAACTGGGTTTGTCATGCTGATAATACTCTACACATAGAGCTCTACTACAAAGTTTCATAGTCTTTTAAAAACAATCTCCCTTTCTATTAAACATTAAAAAATCTCATGTTTATCCTTCAAACAAGATTCCATCCAACAATGTTATTAGAAACTTAAAATATTGTAACTAAAAATAATTTACAAATTTAGGCATGCTATTGACCATACAGTATTAGGAAAATGCAATAAGCTCAATGTGAAGAAAACAACAGACACATTTCCCCCATTTCAACTCCCCCCCATGCACATGCCTCCTCTGAAATCCCAGGGTCAATGTTCCTAGCTCACTGATGGATGTATACAGTGGATGATTGCCTTAGACATGTATGTGCATTTACATCAGAATCTGTAACTGCACAGAAAGCTCTTTTCTGCCTGAGTGATTCTAGATTAGAACCATTATATTTACTTATGGCAGGGCCATTGGACATAGGATAGGTTAAAAAGACAGAAGAGGAAGAGGAGGAGAGAAAACTATTTGTTCTATTGACTACTTTTGATGAGCAAAATCAATTTCCAAATCTGGGAAGGCAGTTTAAATCTAATGCAGTCGTACCTCATGCAACGATTTAAATCCGTTCCATGGGGCTCATTGTTGCAGGAAACAATTGCTATACGATGCATCTTTCCCCTATGGGATGCATCATACAATGATTTGTTTTCGCTAAGTGGTTTTTCCCATTGAAAAATTGTACATCCATAGGCAAAATTGTTATGCGGGATGCCATTTCCCCCCAAAACCTAATTGTTATGCGATTTCGTTGCTATACAAGGCGATTGTTGTATGAAGTTCCACTGTATTGTGAAACACCTTTTACATAAAGTAAATTCAACATTCTGATGCATGTTACTTGACTGCTTCTTTCAAAGGCAATGTAATCCTGTGTAACAAATAAAAGTATCCACTCTATGTGGATCTACTGTGTTGTTGTTATTTGTTATCTGTTTGTTCAACGCCCAGAGTGGGATACCACCCAAATGGGTGGTATAGAAACATAATAAATAATAAATAAATAAAATAAGCATATTAATGAACAGTGTTTTCATATAAACCAAAGCCACTCAAATGAATAATCTATTGAACCTATGGCAGCGATAGGGGGAATGTGTCCAATTTCAGCTGGATCATGATGACAACTCTGTATGTTCCAATGCAACAAAAAATTACTTTGGAACCTTCAGTTAGGTTACAAAGGGGTGCCAAAAATAGGCTGGAAATAGCTTCTTGACTGAAAACAAACTGCATAAATTGCAGCATCCTCAGCATATGTTTCCTTGTGTCTCCTGCTAAGTCTGGGGAAAAAATGAAACATAATACAATGTACTTTTAAATTTGGAAACTATTATTCCATCTATACAGTAAAATATACAGAGACTGCGGTGGCTTAGTGGTTTAGACACTGAAAATGACGACTGCAAGATCAGCCGTTCGAGACCCAAGTGCTGCATGACAGAGTGAGCTCCCAGCTTCTGCCAACCTAACAGTTCAAAAGAAAGAAATTGCAAGTAGATAAATAGGTACTGCATTGGCCGGAAAGGCAACAGTGTTCTGTGTGCTCTGGTGTCTAGTAATGTCTGCCAGATGACTAGGGAAACATTTGCAGATACAGACAGTATCTTTGGCTGTAAATAGAGATGAGCACCACACCCTAGAGTCGGATACGACTGGCTTTTGAGCAAGGGAGTCCTTTTTATACAGTAAAATCCAGATAAATCCAAATAGATGCCTCATACAACGTCCAAATCCTTGCCACGATGCCTCATACAATGTCATTTCCATAGAGATACATTGTACTGTAACAGCACAGACTTCAGGGCAAAGTCAAGGAAACAGACAGGAAACTGACAGAACTTTAAGAAATCATTGTCTAAAGGCTAAAAACATTACAAAAAACTTGTCAAACAACCCTGATTGTCCAAAAACCTGAAGAATGCTGCAAAAATCCCAGGAATGCTTCTAAAAATTCTGACGAAAAAATTCTCCTGAGCACTCTTTGCCTCATGCAAAACCCACAAGAGCAATGCGCGCATGTGTCCTGCCTTTTATACTGCCTAGGCACAATGCAATCTAGGAAAACCCCAATGCCTCATACAACGTGACACAACTTTGTATGAGGCAACTTTTTTCAAGGAATTAGGTGATGTTGTATGAATCTGATGTTGTATGAAGCGGACTTTGTATGAGGTATTGCTGTATCTAGGAATCACACAGTATTAAAGAAGGAAAAAAATGCCATGCTGGGTATGACATTTTATAAGCAGTCTGGCTTATCACCTTGCAAACAAAAGTTCACATAGTCAAAGCAATGGTATTCCCGGTGGTAATCTATGGTTGTGAGTGCTGCACCATAAAGGAAACTGAACGCAGAAGACTAGATGCCTTTGAAAAGTGGAGTTGGAGGAGAATTTTGAGAGTCCCCTGGACAGCAAGGAGAACAAATAGGTCAATCTTAGAAGAAATCAACCCTGATTGCTCCTTGGAAGGTCAAATAGTGAAGATGAAGCTAAAATACTTTGGACATCAAATGAAAAGAGAGGACTCACTTGAGAAGGCCTTTATGCTGGGAAAGATAGAGGGCAAAAGAAGAAGGGTGTGGCAGAGAATGAGATGGTTGGATGGTATTGTTCACGCAGTAGGCACAAAGTTGGGTGGTTTGAGGAGGATGGTGGAGGATAGGGGTGCCTGGCATGTAATGGTCCATGGGGTCGAAAAGGGTCGGAATCGACTATGCGACTGAACAACAAAAGCAGTCTGGCTAGGAGGGTCATATTTCTTTTAAGCCAATGACCCATCATATATTTAGTGGGGAGCATGTTTTTTTTAAACTTTGAAGAAACACGCTTCCCAATACTAAGTGTACAAGACATAATTTGAAACATTGGCTTTAGAAAGAATAACTTTAATATGACAAAATGTGCATTTATAGACATAAAGTGACCATAACTCATTATAAAGCAAACTAATTTTTCAAGTTATAAGAGAATGCTGATGTGTACTAAAGCAATGATTAAACTATATATACCAGAAGACATCTTTTTGGTCATATGGAGATCTGCAGTTTAACTGTACTACTTTAGAATAAAGCCCAATAAACAAAAAAGTTATCACTTGTGAGAACTACTGCTTTTCTTGTGGGGTGGGGTAAGTAATCAATTTGGGATTCCATGATAATCACGATATTTGACTAATTGTATTATATCACCAATCTACCTAAGGATTAAGTGAATATTACATCAATTGCCATGCTAAACTATGCAATTGCCAGTTTTTCTGGAAGATATGTTTGACAGGCTTTTAAAAGAAATTCATGTCAGCCTCATAAACAAAACATATCTCAAAACTACCTGTACAATGTAAACCTCAGATAGGCACATGGCTGCATTATACTAGAATCATTAGAATAAATCCTCATTTTGCACACATTTCAGCTGCTTAAATCCTATTGAAGTTAATCAAATTAAAGCAGCCTAATATTGGGTAAGATTTCAGCTAAGTTTATGAAATGTACTACAGACCTAATCAACTTAAAGTAGCATTCATAATGTTTGTTTTGTTTGGGGAAATCTGCAAATGACCCCAAAGAAAGGCAGAGGAAGATTTCAACTAGATGAAATATTTTAATACAGGTAAATACAAAGATTTTGGAAGGTTATGAGGACTTTAAATGGAATGTGGATACAGGCTGAATTAACTTTCTACAAAATATTTCTGTGGAAATACCTAAATTTTGGGCCTGTAGCTAAAAAAAAGCAGCAGAGAAAAAATATTTAGTAAGTTTAATTACCAGTGATGTATCAAACAACAGAGCCATATTGTCCCACAGCATGAAGCAATGAGATATCTGCCTAAAATGATGGACAGC
Source organism: Bradypodion ventrale (assembly GCA_035047345.1). Classification (NCBI taxonomy): domain Eukaryota; kingdom Metazoa; phylum Chordata; class Lepidosauria; order Squamata; family Chamaeleonidae; genus Bradypodion; species Bradypodion ventrale. The sequence continues at coordinate 43,651,413 of JAWDJE010000001.1, forward strand.
TCTGGCCCACTGAACAGGCAAGGGAAAAAGGGGGAAAAATCCCATTTACTCTCTGCCAGATGGGACCTACTGGACGCTTCAGCGCAAACAACTCATCCTTCTTCAGACCTTCTTGTCCCGCTCTTGAGCTAGCTCCAGCTGATAATGATGGATATCAAGGCTACAGTAAAGTGGGTGACAAAAGCAGCCTTGTTATAGCTGCCAGTCTTTCAGTCTTGTCATTATTACACATTGAAGATTTATTTGAGTTTATTGTTGTGCACTGGGTCTAGCCATTTGTAATTCATCACCTAGTACAGAAGGTTCAAGATAGTGGCCATTGCTATAATTGCCACCTCCACCTGCTTCTTGAAATTATGAGGTCAGCAGCTAGGGCAGCTCACTGTTCAGAGAGCTCTCTACACATCACCGGAGGTGTCTGCTATAAAATACCAGAGCTGTTCTTTCCAAAATAAAAGTTGGTGACAACCTTGTGGAAACTCTTCATTATATTGTTAGTTTACTCAAGCAAATCTATGCATGGTTTTGAGAAAGACTGAAGATTCACCAATAATTAAAAAAAATGTATCATGGAACACATGGTTGCAGTTTGACTTGAGCAGAAAGCATGGAAAAGATGGCACCTGGCAGAAAAAAAACTGCTCAATTCAGTACATGCATTTTGGGTTTCTCCCAAATGAAGGAGGTACAACAGCTATAATGCTTTTACTCAAATAATCATCTAACTAATTCCTCTTAAGCTTTTAAAAATATCTTACTGACGTAGTGCTACATCCTGTTATAAAATTATAAATAACTATTATTACTTTTGCAGAATTCTGGCTTGATATGTGAATACACCTCAAACTTGCATTCTGAAATATGCTGCAGTCATAAATTATGGCATCTGAGATTCCTGAAAAACTTTTTTTGCTAGAAAGGTACATTATACATTAATACCTCATACAACGTCCAAACTTGGTTCCACAAGTTTGGACGTTGTATGAATTCCGACTTTGTATGAGGCATGCAAAATCCTATCCACAATGCCTCATACAACGTCCAAATTATTGCCACTGATGCTTTGTATAACGTTGTTCCCCTTGTGAGAGTGGGGAGGCGGGGGGCTAAAGTCTGGCCCCAGCTGTGAGGTGGCCAGAGAAGCAACCGTGGGGGAATCCCCCAAAATATCCAAGCGGCCCCGAGCACCCTCGCCCGAGGACAGGAGGAATGGGGCGAGGAGGAATGGCGCTTCCGGGACGGTGGCGGGAGACCCGACAAGTCTCCTCCTCTTCGGGCACTGGTTGTTTCTCTTGCTCCTGCCGGCGAGTCTCGCTCCCACCTACCCGCTCTCAAACAAGGGTCGCTTCCCTGGCGAGAGCGGGGAAGGGAAGCGAGAGGCAGCGTGGCACATAAGAAGACCAGCCACGCTGGAGTCTCGCTTCCCTTCCCCGCTCTCAACCAAGGGACACTTCCCTGGAGAGAGCGGGGAAGCGATTGAGACTCTGGCGTGGCTGGTCTTCTTATGCGCCACGCTGCCCGCCTCACAGCTGAAGCCAGTCTCCAAGGGATGCTTCCCTGGCGAGAGCAAGGAAGGGAAGCGAGACTGGCTTCAGCAGCCTCCGACCAGCTGAGGTGAGCCCTGCCCTTCCTCCCTTTGCCAGGAGAGGTAAACGGCCGTCGGGGCCGGCAGAAGACAGCAGCCTCCTACCAGCTGAGGTGAGCCCCACCCTTCCTCCCTTTGCCAGGAGAGGTAAAGGGCAGTCGGGGCCGGCAGAAGACAGCAGCCTCCGACCAGCTGAGGTGAGCCCCGCCCTTCCTCCCTTTGCCAGGAGAGGTAAAGGGCCGTCGGGGCCAGCAGAAGACAACAGCTTCTGACCAGCTGAGGTGAGCCCCACCCCTCCTCCCTTTGTCAGGAGAGGTAAAGGGCCGTCCGGGCCGGCAAAAGACAACAGCCTCCGCCCTCCTCCCTTTGCCAGGAGGTCATTGGGACTGCCCTCACCATCGGTGTCCCGGGCGTCCGCCTCCCTGCGGGGGGATCAAAAGGCTGGTAGCCGTGGATGAACTTCCACCGCCACCCTGGAGACACCTGCGGCCAGTTTGGAGCTCGCTGGGACCACCCCACCATCGGCTCCCAGGCTCCCGCCTCCCTGCGGGGTCTCAAAAGGCCAGCAGCCATGCGGGATTTCCACCCCACCCTGGAGACACCTATGGTCAGTTGGAGCTCGCTGGGACCACCCCACCATCAGCATCTCGGGCTCCTGCCTCCCTGCAGGGAGCTCAAAAGGCTTGCGGCTACGGAGGAACTCCCACCGCCGCCCTGGAGACACCTGCGGCCAGTTGGAGATTGCTTGGCCCCCATCATTGGCATCCCAGGCTCCCGACCCCCTGCGGGGGCTCGGTAGGCCGGCGGCCGCGGCGGAGCTTCCCCTACCACCGCCCTGGAGACACCTGCGGTCAGTCGGAGATTGCTGGGACCACCCCACCATTGGCGTCCCGGGCTCCCGCCTCTCTGCAGGGGGCTCAAAGGGCCGGTGGCCACAGCGGAATTTCCACCGCCGCTCTGGAGACACCTGCAGCCAATCGGACCTTGTTGGGACCACCTCCACCATCGGTGTCCCGAGCTCCCACCTCACTGCGGGGGGCTCAAAAGGCTGGCAGTCACACCGGAATTTCCACCGCTGCCCTGGAGACTCTTGTGGCCAGTCGGAACTCGCCGGGACCATCAACACGGGTAGAGAGACTATGTTTTAAGTGGGTTAGGGAGGGAGGGAGGGAGACATGGCCCTGCCAGCCGGGAAGACGGGATGACACTCTGTCTGGGTTAATGGTGGAGGTTCCAGGGGCCCATTTAGAGGTTGTGACGGCATGGGGCGTTATAGCGGGAACCGCGGGGCGGGCCGCACTTGGGGAACGCGGGGCCGATGCTTAGTATCTGTCCTGTGTTCTGGCCCCCCGGTTTCACCTCTAGGTCCTGAACAGCTGATCCAGGGTGACCCCACCCTTAGGCTGCTGCTGATGAATGCCAGGTCGGTATGTAGTAAGGCACCCCTAATCCAAGATACTATTCTGGGGGAGAGGGCCGACCTGGCATGCATCACTGAGACCTGGCTGAGACCAGAGGATGGGGTGCCTCTATCAGAGATGTGTCCGGCCGGGTTCGGTGTTTGGCACCAGCCTAGGGATGAGGGCAAGGGTGGTGGTGTTGCCATTATAGCCAGGGAGTCACTGGGAGTCACCAGGGCCACTACTCCACAAATTCTGGGTTGTGAGGCCCTGCTCCTGCGGCTGGGCCCAAAGGGTCAGTTGGGGATCCTACTCCTGTACCTGCCCCCTTGCAGGGTAAGGGACTCCCTGCCTGGGCTCCTCGAGGTTGTCTCAGCGTTGGCGTTGGAGTTCCCTAGGCTGATGGTTCTGGGGGACTTCAATTTGCCTTCGCTGGGGTCCGGTTCCGGGGTGGCTCAGGAGTTCATGGCTTCCATGGCAACTATGGACCTGGCTCAGGTAATTCGGGGCCCTACCAGGGGCAGTGGCCACACACCAGATTTAGTCTTTTGGTCGGAGCGGTGGCAGAGTGATCTGAGTTTGCAGAAGCTAGACCTAACACCTGTGCCATGGTCAGATCACTATCTGGTGGCTCTAGACTTTCTGGGGGCAACACTTCATCGTAAGGAGGCAGGGTCTATTAAAGTTGCTCGCCCCCGGCAACTGATGGATCCGGATGGAACTGGGAGATCTTCCCCTGGATCGGCAACACGATTCGCTCGAGGCACTTGTTGACCTGTGGTGTGGGTCAACGACAGCTGCCTTGGATGTAATCGCTCCACTACGGCCTCTCAGAGCCCGCGGAGCTAGGTCATCCCCGTGGTTCATGGAAGAACTACGGGAGCTCAAACGGGCAAAGAGACGCCTTGAGCGCCGCTGAGTGAAGACCAGGAATGATTCCAATTGGACACTAGCTAGAGCCGCTATTAGGGCCTACCTAGTGGCGATGGGGGTGGTGAGGAGGCAATACTTCACCTCCCTTATTGCCTCCGCTGATAATCGCCCAGCCACCCTGTTTCAGGTGACCAGGCCCCTCCTTGGTAGGGGGGCCCCTGTGCCCGGTTGGCAGGGATCGGCTGAGGACTTTGTTGACCATCTGGTGGAGAAAATCGATCGGATTCGCTCAGGGTTTAATCTTGGCGTGGATGGGGAGGGTCAGGGGGGAGCCAGTGCACAGTCTTGCTGTGTTATCTGGGATCGGTTTGATCCTGTTGCCCCAGATGAAGTGGACAGGCTCCTTGCGGCGGTCCGTGTCACTAATTGTCCATTGGATCCCTGTCCCGCCTGGCTGGTAAAAGCCTCCAGGACGGTGACAGGTGGCTGGGTCGGGGCTATAATTAATGCATCTTTTTGGGAGGGGATATTTCCTGCACCATTGAAACATGCTTTGGTGCGCCCCCTCCTGAAGAAGCCATCCCTCGACCCAGCAGTCATAACCAACTACAGACCTGTTTCCAACCTCCCCTTTTTGGGGAAAGTATTGGAAAAGGCAGTGGTGCGTCAGTTGCAGGGGGTACTGGATGAAGCGGAATATCTGGACCCTTTCCAGTCAGGATTCAGACCTGGATATGGTACTGAGACTGCATTGGTCGCGCTGATGGATGATCTATGGCGAGAGCGGGATGGCGGTCATCCGTCCGTCCTTGCTCTTCTTGACCTCTCAGCGGCTTTCGATACCGTTGACCACGGTATCCTTCTGGAACGGCTCCGAGAATTGGGGATCCAGGGCACTGTGTGGTCCTGGTTTTCCTCATTTCTGAGGGGCCGGACCCAGTCGGTGTGGTTGGAGAGCGAGAAGTCCAGTCCTAGGTCCCTAAAATACGGGGTGCCTCAGGGCTCGGTACTCTCTCCTCTCCTATTTAACATCTACATGAAGCCGCTGGGTGAGATCATCCGTTCCCATGGGGTGCGGTACCATCAGTATGCGGATGATACACAGTTGTACATCTCAGCCCGTGGGGACCCCAGTGATGCAGTCAAAGTCCTTTCCAGTTGTCTGGAGGCGGTTGGGGTCTGGATGGGGGCAAATGGGTTACAGCTGAACCCTAGTAAGATTGAGTGGCTGTGGATGGGGGGTCCTGTGCTATCCCGGGAGCTACCATCTTTGGTTTTGGATGGGGCTATTTTGCCCCAGACTGACCCGGTGCGCAACTTGTGGGTCCTCCTGGATTCGCTGCTGCTGCTAGAAGAACAGGTGGCAGCTGTGGCCAGGAGGGCCTTCGCCCAACTTCGGGTGATTCGCCAGTTGCGCACGCTCCTGGACCGGGACTCTTTGCTCATGGTCACTCATGCTCTGGTGACCTCCAGACTAGATTATTGTAATGCGCTCTACATGGGGATGCCCTTGATGACCATTCGGAGGCTGCAGCTGGTCCAGAATGCGGCGGCCCGGGTGGTGATGGGGTGTGGACATTATGCCCATGCCTCACCACTGCTGTGGGAGCTGCACTGGTTACCCGTTTGCCTCCAGGTGCAATTCAAGGTGCTGGTTTTGACCTTTAAAGCCCTATATGGTAGTGGGCCAGATTACCTTAGAGACCGTATCGCCCTAAGGACGTCTGTCCATCCAACCAGAGCGGACCGGAGGGGCTGTCTAATAGTGCCATCGGCCAGGGGGGATCGCCTCTCTGGCACAAGGAGGAGAGCCTTCTCTGTGTCTGCACCAGCCCTTTGGAATCTCCTGCCTGTGGAACTGCGTCTCCAGACGGAGTTGTGGCCCTTTAGAAAAGAACTAAAAACCTGGCTGGCGGGCAAAGTTTGGGGTGCAGGTGGAGGGGTGGCTTCTGTTGTGTGGTTAATATAGGGGAGGATGCCTGCCCCATGGTTTCTTCAGTTCCTGCACCCCTCTCTTTTTAGGGGTGGGTTCTTATTGCTGGTTTTTATCTGTTTTATTTGTTTTTATCTGTTTTTACCCACTGTTGTGAACCGCCCGGAGTCGGCTTTGGCTGAGTGGGCGGTATAAAAATTTAACAATTAATAAAAAATAAATAAAAATAAATTAGTCAGCATGACAGATAAGTATACAAATCAACATGGATTTTTACAACTGGCAGTAACAGATGATCTCTGACTGTTATTCAGATTAGCTTTAAATGTCCCCTTTTCAATTGTAATAGTGGGAATACCGGGTAATGAACATTTGCTAATGAGTTTAACCTTTGTATTACTGTGTGAGCACATCCTTTGTTCTGTGAGACATGTTGTAAAAGAGAATTTTGCAGGAAAGTTTGTGAAGGGGCAAAATATACAAAATATAATATATATAGCAGCATATCTGTGTATCAAAATTGACAGTGTCCCAGAAACCCCTGGCTAATATTTAAACCTTTGTGATGGGTGTCCAACAGATGGATGTATTCAGTGGTAGGCTCCCAAAAAAATTACTACCACACTGTGGGCGTGGTATGATGGGTGTGGCCAGGAGAAAAGCCCTGCATTGCACCCAAATTAGCACCACTTTATTTCAAAACTTGGATGGGTGGGGCCAGCCAGAATTTCTGCTACTGGTTCTGGCGAACTGGTGCGAACCTGCTGATGCCCACCACTGGATGTATTTTATTTCTGCTGTCTCTCTCCGGATCCTAGTCTTTTAATTTCTCTGTTCCAGAATCACAACTTTCAGGTGTTGAATAGAGTGCCCAGATAGATTGAAATGGTTTGAAACAGGTTTCTCTGTGTTGCCATTCCAGATGTCTGATTTACGTTCATTAATTGTTTATGGAATCTGACACCTTCTTTTCTTATCTGATGGTGTGGAGTGAGCTCCCCACCACCATCACCACCATAGTCTGTGATGCTCAGATATAACATGGTCAAGGCAATACATGCTAAGAGAGAAAGGGATTTCTATGATTGTGTACACTGAAAAATGGGGTCAGGCATGGAGGTGGTGAAGACCTAATTTCTAGTGGGATGACCTTGTAAAGAATTTGTTCTGTGCAGGGCCAAACAGTCTCCAACAATGATGTATAATGTGTAACAGCATGAGCTGATAAAGAACTAAACAGGGAAGTTGAGATTGGAGACTGTGAGGGAGAGACCAGGTAGGAGACAGTCACAGTTGCCAGGCAGTTATCCCCAGTGCCCAGCCACCCAGAGATCTGGACGTCCAGGTCTCCAGTAGATTGGGAAAGTGACCTGATCCAAAAGGAGTCCTGAGAAGAAAGGAAGGTTGTAGGGTTGGTCCTGGGCCAAGCAACTGGCACCAAAAGCCTGGAGGGCATAAAGGGAAACCTGAAGGAAGAAACCAGCATGCCCAATCCATCAAAAGTCACCCTGACAAGACACAGCCAAGTAGTCCTCTTGCCACAACCACTTCTTAGTTGAGATTAGGATGATATAGTTACTCTCATCAGCCTACTATCCTTGAGGTAGCTGGACTCCAACCTTGAGGACAGAGAGGGGAGAGAAGGCAAATCCTACTCCTGGCTGGAAGTTGTTCATTCCTTTGTTACACTGTTCTGTTCCCAGTTGAGGTTAACAAATCGTTGATTTGCAAGACCTCAGTGTTTACCTCATTCCATTATGAAGGGATTACAGACCACGCCTCAGACAGGCATTCACAGAGATACAACACCCAAAATGCTGAAATTGAGACCAATAGGTCATGAAAGAAGTGTTTGCCAATAGTGGAGGTCCAGTTGCCATTAACTGATAGATCGGTATGTCAAACATCTGATCTTTGATCTGGTGTGGACAATCCTGCAGGAATTTGCACTGTAGGTTTTTCATAGGGTTGACCACAGCAATTTCGTACTGTAGGCACTAAATAGATAAAGAAGCAGGTGGCTATAAATCACAATTCTTTTCAGTACTGGAGCTGAGTGGGGGAATCGTCGCAGTTAACAGATTGTGAACAGTGAAAATCAGGACTTTTCATCACTATGCTACTCTTCTTGATATCCACTAAGTCTAAGATGTTGACTGGCTTTCTTCATTGTAAAGCAGCTCCTGATATTGATCTTGACATTGGTTGTCTCTATCTTTATGCCTCTCTCATTCAGAACAATGGCCACAGGGAACAAAGGTCCAGTAAGACAATACCAGACTACCATGTCATTGGCAAAGGAAACAGCAGTGGTCTTCATGCATCAAACAATAGTCCCTATAGGAAGGTAATTGGGTTCAAGAAGAAAAACAAAGCTGTTAAGACTGGGAGTGACAGTGGTTTTCATGTGAACATGATGAGGCCTCTGATGAGACCAAGCCAGATGAGTTGGCAGTGTGATAGCTGTGTGTTAACTATAAACCCTGAGTCGGGTTCGCCTGATTGGGCGGCATAGAAATTTGAATTATAAATAAAATAAACAAAACTCTGCGTGTAGTGAAAAGCAAACTTAGATATCCCTCCCCCATAATGCAATCCATTTCCTTCTTCTCAGTTTCCTCCTGAGAGAGAAATAAAGAATTGCTAAGGTATGGCAGTGAATATACAATACACTGGGACAAAGTTCTTCCTAAAACAAAATTCAGATTGAGAACATTTCAGTGGCTCTGCAGAGACACAACACCTGTGTCTCAGAGACCATGAAAAAGACACCAATATTTTGAATGGCATTATAATTTAAGTTTCAGAATCAAAATAATAGATATGAACCATGAAAGCTGGTGTGATGGGAAATCAGATGCTGCTGCTGTAGTGCTGGCTATGGACCTTAACTCTACAAGTTCTTTCTAGTGTATTAAGATACTTCAATAACACAGGTAAGTAATTTCAAGACTATTTCCAAAGTACTGTAAAGTAATACCTAAGCTGAACGTTCCTTTCCCCTGACAATCCACATATCAAATAGTCAGCACATTAGAACCAGTGAATTATATCACCATACCAACCTAAACACTCTGAACTCTCCTAATCTCAGAACCTAAGCAGATTTGGGCTTGGTCTATACCTGGTGGGTGACCAATATACAGGTAGGACCCTAGTAGGGAAAAATAATAATTCAACCTGTAAACGTGGAGATACTACCAAATCAGAGTTGACAATACTGAAATATATAGCTTAACAGTATGAGTCAGCATAAGACAATTTCCTATGTTTCTAATAGTTCTAGATTCCTCAAACAAGCTGCCAATCAAACATTTACCCAAACTCCCACCCCTTTACTGTAAAGCTTCTGCATGAATAAAGCAATTCAATGGCTTAAAGAAAAAATAACTAGAAAATTGGTACATGCACGTTGTACTTATACTTATTTTACCAAACAGGCTTCACTAGAGCTTTAAGCTAAAAACATAAGTTTCAGTTGTGAGTGTTGTGATCATAAAAGAAATGGAATCTTATTTTTCATTTAATTTCAACGATTACAAATACTTCAACATGTTTATACTTCAAACACCTTGCAAAAAAGTCTAAGAGAAAAATAAAACTATTCAAATGGGCCATGTATGAGCATTGTCCTGGCAGACAATTCATGTTATCAGAGCAGAATACTAGAAATACAAAGCAGATGCTATTATTGGCTTATTTAGGTATCCTCAAAGAAAAGGCAGGTTAAATAGACTAATCTTAAATACGTGGATAATTAAATACAAATGAATTTTCTGCATCTTCTAAGGTAGTCTGTTGATGACTGGCAAATACATAGTAAAAAGAGCACCAAAAGTTTACCATCTCTAATTTGACAAGTGGTATAAAAATAATCTCTTAAGAAAGATAACATTATTTGCAAATTGAGCAAGAGGACCCCAATGATAGCCATATATAATCAGTTGTCACCTTGCAGCTCAATTAGCCCTCATGTAAAAACGAGGCATGTAAGGAGAAATGAGGTTTTGACATTATCTCTGCCAGCAAGATAATTACACAGCCTTCATTTAACAGTAGGGCAACACTACAGTAGCAACAAATTAACTCAGCTCCATTTGCAATTCATGGTGTGTTTTCTCATTTAACACCATTTGTCTTCCTCCAGTGAATGTTTCCATTACTTTTCTTCAGCACAGTAAAATACTCAATTTTGACTTCAACATTACATCACCAAATCACTATGTATCTGTTCCAATAACTTTGATTGTGCCAATGTAAATTTGATCTAATGTTCTTTTCTTAAAATTTTAATGAAAACCTTTGTGCTTTGGTGTATAGCCAAATAGTAACAGAATAGGCACTTTTGAATTTGATGAATACTGAAATTTGTGGCACTCTGTATTCATTTCATCTAATTGAAGCTCAATTTGCCATTTTATTAATAATGATGAAAGGGAATATAACTAAGCAAAATCTCTGGGAAAACCAGCACATCCTTATGTTTAGTACTGCAGTGCATATGAGCAAGATAAAATGCTATGTCGAGGCAAATCAGTCGGCAGGTTTGAATACATCCTTAGAAAAGCACGTTCTCTCTCTCTCTTCTTCCTCTCACTTTTCAGAGCAAACATACTTTTTGTATAGTTGTCTCTATGGTTTAATTTTTACACAATGAACAATACTGAACACTCTCAAAGTCACTTAGATTCCCACCTAACCAATGTTTGTAAACACACTAACTCCTAGTTATAAATGATGATTAGAAAGGAAATATGATCACATTTTACATGGTCTGAAATTTGCTCATGTTTCAAAAGAGAGTAATGGTTCTGTCAGCAGGGAGAAAACTCATCAAGACACAAAAATGTTAACCACAAACTCATCAAACAGTTTGATGGTCCTCTATAAACAAAGATATATAGATCTGGGTAGCTAGCTGCCAAGCCTGTAAGCAATACTGACCAGTCCTATTAGTATTTTATATCATAAGGACATTACCAGAACACCCATAAGCAAATGTTGGCAGCCAACTTATTTGCAAAATTCCATTTACCTTGTTGTCAATGGCAAAATGATATGCCAGGCCATCTGATTTGTCATGGTTTAGTGAACACACCATGTTGGCATACGTACTCTATTTGTTTCTTCCTTCTTGCAGGCAGGTAAAACTAAGCAGCCAGTATTTATTTGTCATAACAGTAAGTTAAAAATCTTATTTTAACCTGTTTATGAGAAGGGAGGAGGGACAAAATAGGCTTTCATCATTATGGTTAAACACCAGCAAACCAGGATAAGCCAGGCATCCTAGTTTATTATGTGCAAATATCCAGACTAACTGCAATTCCTGCTATACTAGGAGACAGAAAAATGACCAAGTACCACCATGAAATAAACAGGGAATGGGTACAATTCAGCAGAGCTGTTCATCAGTTAACAACTGAACAAGCATAGTTAAAATGTAGATATCTGATTCCCACGCAAAAATATTAGATCTGTAGAATAACCAGTTATGATAGGGGGGAAAACAGAGCACAGCGGGAAAATGTCTCCCGTTTACAGGTGTGTAGATTTATGTCTTTTGATTAAAGCTCCTATAATTCTCCAGACAGCACAGTTACATGAGGAATTCTGTAAGCTGAAGTCCTGCACCCCCAAACCCCCCCCCCCCAAAATCCTCATGCCTCTATTCCCATTGAATATGTGAATCTTTTGTAGAGAAATGCAGGTGCAATTGAAATAAATAACTTCTGTCCTGATATTTTGTGTCATCAAGATGAGACATATTTGTTTGGATTTAGTTCTTTTTTGTTTCCTCTTTTATCCCATCTGGTGTGGAGGGAGATGCAAGGTTATTGTTCTGGCACTTCTAGTGGCCTCCACCGGTATTATTTGGTGTTCTTGTAATATTGCTTTGATGCTATCTCTCCACCTCCTTTCTGGTCTGCGTCATGGTCTTTGTTCTTCTCTTCTTTCCACATATGCCTTGTAAAGTATGGAATTCTAAGATATTCTCTGCAAATGAGCAAACTACTTATTTGTTGTCTATATATGTAGTGCAAGATTGGTTTGGTTCCATGTTTGACACTGGTAACATAAGGTGGGAATAAATATGCTTTGTATAAAGTGTTTTTTGTTGTTGTTGATTGATGTTGCTTTGTGTTGTAAGAGCGGAGCTAACTGTCCCAATATTTGGTTTGCCTTACTGCACCGTATATTAATCTCTATGTCCATTTTGCCATTTTCAGTAAACGTTGTTCCTAGATATTTGAACTCTGCCACTTGTTTTTAAACTTCTTCCCTCTATCTCAATATCTAGAGTATTCTGTTTCCTTCCAATTGCCATTACCTCAGTCTTCTCTTTATTGGAGAGAGAATTACCAGAAGTGCAGGCTGGTTTCCGAAGAGGCAGGGGAATTAGAGACGTCATTGCCAACATACGTTGGATCATGGAGAAAACAAAGGAATATCAGAAACAAGTCTACTTCTTTTTCGACTATACCAAGGCCTTTGACTGTGTAGACCACAACAAAATGTGGCAAGTAATTAAAGAGCTAGGAATACCAGAACACCTTATATGCCTCATGAGAAATCTGTACATGAGTCAAGAAGCAACAGTTAGGACAGGATACGGAATGACGGAGTGGTTTGGAATAGGAAAAGGAGGAAGACAAGGCTGCATTTTGTCAACAACACTGTAATACAATTTTCTCACCTCCCTCTCTACTACAAAAAAAAAAAAGAAACATGTGGGATAGAAGTCAAAGTAGGAAACTAATGCAATTAGTACTACAACAACATATATTATAAATGTAATAACAATATATCATAAACACAAGTATCCAAACATAAAAATCTGGAAAATAATGATGCAAGATGTCAATAAATATATTGTGATACCCTTCATCAATGCTGGTGGGCTATAAGCAATCTTCCTGGATATCTATCACAAACACTGTGCTTTTCAAGACACAAAAATAACTGAGTTGTGTTAATTAAGACATAAATTTTAAAAACAATGCCACCACTACTTCAGACTGGATACCAAGGGACCACAAAAGACAACTAGGCAGCCCACAAAAACGATGGAAAGAGCCGATGGTAAAGTTTTTCGGCCAGAGATGGAAACAGAAGGCAAAGGATAGAACATTTTGGAATTCAGTTGATTTGCACTTAAATAGATAATCAAAGTCAAATCGATATTGGATATTGGACAACTTCAGAAGATTAGCAGTTTTCTTTTGTCTCATTGGTAGTTCTATTATCATTTGTATCATATGGAAAACTTATCCAAGAGATGCCCTCTCTTTACCCTCCAACAGTTCTTTCTGCATACAACAGTAGCTTACTAACACATGGCATCTCTGTATTAACCTAAATGAGCTATTTGGAGAGGTCTTTGTTACTATAAAATTAGACTACCTGCTTTAGATACATTCACATTGCTGTAGATACCTGGAAACCAACAACAAAATACAGAGTAAGCACTTCATGTCAGAAACTCACTCAAAAACTAATTAAAGAAACTGAAAACCTTAGATGGAATCTATTACAACTTTTCTTTATTTAAACACTATATTGAGTGCTACTGTCTTCTACTTAGAATGAATAACCTCTGATAATCATCTGACCTTTTTTAGAAAAGGAAAAAACAACAAACTAAGTTATTTGGCTTGCATTATTTAACACACATGAACTTTGAGAGAATGTCAAAGGAACACAACAATTTCTCAAATTAATTAAACAAACAACAAATACAACAGGAAAACAGCTGATCTGTCTAACTCAACTGTACGAGAGCTATCTAGCCTATAGTCAAAGAAAGGGTGTCACTTTCTGTTACATGATTCCAAGGTGACTGCTTATATTGAACTGCTGGGCTAATTCTAGCCTGAACAAAAATCTGTCTTTTATTTCCTAATTACTTCTCATTGTCAACACTGGTAGATATTCTTTTGGTACCAACCTACTGTGGCTGTTAACTATAACCAAACCATGTGTGATAAAAACAATCACTATCCTGATATTCAGAAAGCATGAAATGAGTACAGTGTTTGATAAAACAACAGACAATATATACACTCTGAATTAAAAAAACTGGATTAATTAAAACTATACTATTAAACTTCTATAATTTGACTGTCACATCATGGTCCGCCTAGCCAGTGGGTGACATGATATCTAAATGGCTAAAAAAAACATGCAGATGGACTTGATTTTTCAAGTTTATTTGCATGCGTGGAATGTTGCTGTGGAGACATCTGCCAATGTGCGGATTCCTCTCTGAATAATGACTCCAAGGTAATTTAACTGTTCCAACATGCTTTTTAACCAGAGCAAGGAAGTACAGTGGTACCTCACTTTGTAAATTTAATGCGTTCTTCGGGACGTTTCATATTGTGAAAAATTTGTATCCTAAAACACAATGCAGAACAAGATGCATTACCAGAAGTGGCCACTAGAGGCCTCTGTATACCATGTAATTTATAGGAAAACTTGCTTCGCATTGCGAAAAATATCATAAAGCGAGGCATTATTGTCAATGGATTTTCATTCATAAAGTAAAAATTAAGTTAACCAAAGCGTTCGTAAAGTGAGGTACAGTGGTACCTCACATAACGAATGCATTGCATAGTGAAAAATTCACATAATGAAGTGTTCATTATGCAATGGCGATATCCCGCATAACAATTTTTTCATTATGTGGGGTTTTTTGTAACCGGGGTATACATGCTTAATGGGAACCCCGGTTAACAAACATTTTTTTTTCATTATGTAGGGTATCTCACATAGGGAACAGCATAACAAAAAAACGCATAGCAAAGATCTCTGTGGAACAGAGTTTTTCGTTATGTGGGGTTCTACTGTACCACTGTGATATGTTGTGTTCTTACCTGAATCACATTATTTTGTGACACTGTTTACTCAGAAGTAATAGTGGCCAAAACCTTATGCAGTTACACAAATGATGTAACTTTTGCAAGCAAATTACCTGTTGCAGACAGAGTCATATGCCTGACTGAGTATGTAACAGATAAAGTCTCTGGAGATTCATGAAATTATAGCAATTTATGTGTAAAAGTTATGCTATCTCTCTCTCTCTCACACACACACGCCATTATTCATGGGGATGCATTTCAAGATCTTGCACAGATACATTAATCTGCAGATAACAGTGAGCCTTATATTTAAAACACACGCCTGAGTCATAGAAGCGGGATCCATGTAAACATTGCATTGCAGACAGTTCAGGTAATGCACCACAGAAATACTGTACACATATATTATGTATTTCAGGAATGTTTGATTTAATATTTTTAGATCTACAGATAACTGAAACTGTGGATAATGAACCTGCAGATATGTGACCACAGTATGTAACCACCACCATGGCAGTGGACCAGGGTACTTAAGAGACCACGTCACCCCAAGGTATTCAGCCTGTTCTACGAGGGCAGACCAGAGAGGCTCTGTAGTGGTCCCATCTACAAGAGAAGCACACACTAGGAGAGCCTTCTCTGTGTCTGCCCCGGCCCTGTGGAACCTCTTACCATCTGAACTGTGCCTCCAAACTGAGCTCCTCCTGTTTAGAAAGGCACTGAAGACCTGGCTATGCCAGCGGGTGTGGGGTATGTCAGGTGTAACATCACAGCCCCATTGGCTTGTGTAACCTGTGTAGCCTGTCTAGTTGCCTTAAGGGATTTTGGTTTTACAGTTCCCCTCTTTCTTTTTTACTTTTTAAAGGGTTAGGTAGGATGTCAGACAGTTTTAGATAGTTTTTATGATTGAGTTTTTACTTGCCTTGTTGCGTTTTAACTGTGATTTTAACTAATGTTTTTTAACTGATGTCTTTTTATAACATGTTGGAAGCCGCCTTGGGACATCTTGTGATGAGGAAGGCAGGGTATAAGTACCATAAACAAACAAACAAACAAACAAACAAACAAACAAATAAACAAATAAATAAATAAATAAATGTGACCTGCACTCATCTTGTTTGACTCTACCCACAAATCTCAGTCTGTGAATAGATGCAACAGGAAAAATTTATAGAGTTATAAGTTCTGCTTATAAAGGAAGACCCTAACGTCGTTCCTCCAAGGAAAAAGTATAAATTTTGTTGTACAAATGAACTCAATTGTGTAATGCTGCAAGGTGTTTCATTATCTATTAACCACTTGCCACTTTATAAAACAAAGCATCACAGGAGTAAAACTGAATATCTTCAGTTATTACCAATGTAATAAGCACATTGACTCACATGATTTCCAACTGTATATACTGTATTAACCTACCATTGTCCTCTTTTATCTCCACCTGGTCATGGGGCCATGCATTAATTGTTGCCATGCAATCCTACTCTGAGGAAGTAGACTTGATCCACAAAGACTAACATTAAAATATAACTGTAAACTACAACATTTTTGTCTTTTTGTTTTGTTATGTTTGCACAGATTAAAGCCAATGGACACTTGAAAAGGAGATAACACATCGATGTTCTCCTTTATTGGAGGATATTTCAAAGTAGCTCAAATGAAATTTTCATATTTATCTTACATTTCAAATTTGCTACAAAGATTGTTTTTTCAGGAGCAAGTTCACTTCATTCCCAGAGGGTTATGAAGATTTTGGATGCTGGAAAGAGAGCAATTCACAAATCTACCTATTGTTCTGTCAAACGTTGAAGGAGATTAAAAAGATGAAAGGTAATTAAGTTGTTGTTGACAGCAGATCACCAAATAGCCCATTTTATTGCATAAAATACTAGCTAGTGAAAGTTGAGGTTAGTAGTAGCATCTCTCTTAAGAGAATTTGCTTTTACTTATGGTGGTTCATCTCATGCCAGAAGGGCGATGGAATCTCTTTACTTTTCTAACCAAGTTGTGTCTGACTGCTTAATCCCTCCATCCCAATGCTAGTATAGATAGGGTAGATTCATTTTTAATGTTTTCTGGTGTGTTTATCATTTGAACTCCTACACTTTGAGAAACCTATTTCTGAGTAACTGTGAAAATTCACCCTTTTGCTTTTTGAACTACTTTGCTCATTTCTTTCTTTTGTTGTGTTATTGTTTGATAGATTGGCCTTAACAACCGGGTTTAAAATGGAGCCTATGTTAAATGTGAATGTTCTTTATATGATTAACAGGAAAGCCATAGGCCCATTTTTCCCCTCTTTCCTGCTCTGAAGCAGCTGTATGCTGGTCTTAGGGGGTTTGGGCAATGACAAAGCAAAGAAAGTGACTTCCATGTGACCCTGAAGAATTATTATGCTGTCATCATCTTATTTGTAAGTAAGCTTTGCTTGTAACTTGATGAAGAATGAGGCTGTTTCTCTTTAAATAGAGAAGCAATCTCTACCTCTCCTAGACTTTATAAAACAGTTTACCTAATGTATTAACAGTATTTTTCTCTGCTTTTCTTATTAAAGATCTGCTTTGATGTTTAATTGTTAGTCTGCTCAGAGGTGTCTTTTATTTCTGATTAAAAGTTGTCCTATTTTGGCTGCTCTGTTGAGAAATCTTCTCTCAGAAAGTATTGGCCAAAAGTGAAAGTATTTTCTCTCTTCCATGCAAGCAAGACATTTTGAATCCTGCTAACCCCTTTTAGGCCATTCTAACAGCTGTGGGGAGGTTTTGTCTCAGTTTAACAATGGTTCTTTAAATATAAAGGTCATAACTACATTGTTTTATATCTTCAAGAATTGATCTGCTCTCGCTCAAGTGACATACTTGTTGGCAAACTTTTTAAGCCATATAAGCCTTGACTCCACAAGGCTCAAAAGATCCTCTCCAGATACACTGAGTGCCTATCTCAAGGCAAAGGAGAACTTCGTGCAGAGTGACTATCAAGGGGCTATGGTTGCTCAGTGGTTAAGAAGTTTGCCTTGTGAGCTGAAAGACCAGCAAGTTGGCAGTTCAAGACCCAGGTATTGCTTGATGGATTGAGTGCCCGTCTCTGCCCCAGTTCCTGCCAACCCAGCAGATCGAATGCAAGAGATTGCAAGTAAATAGAGACCACTTCAGTAGGAAAAAGATCTTGGGGACATGAAAGGAGCCTCAATCGGTAGTCCCCTGAGCGGAGTTTCTCTAGAAAAAATCATTTCATGAAATTAATATTATTATCAAAGAGATCTGTCCTGGAATTATGACAATAATCATAAATGGTCAGTTCACACAATAGAAGAATATAAGTGTGAGGTTCTATGAAGATTTATATTAAAATCAGTAGTTTTTATCTTCCTCATAAATGACCTCGAATCGAGGATGAATGTGGCTAAGACTAAACGCCAACAAATTATTGAGGTAGGGGATTAAAAACAAAAAAAGATAGCAAAGTTGCCCTCAATGTTGGGGAATGGACATTAAAATGGTAAAAGGAGTTCAATATGCATGTGAAGTATGGGACAAAAAAATCACAATTATCCTTATGGTGTCTCAGCTTACAATGACTAATCAGGAAAGGGGCTCAGGGGTTGTAGTGGACAGCTGTTTGAGAACAGTGCATAGCTGCTGCAAAAAGGACAAGTTTTATGTCAGTATTAATTAGAACAAACATTGAAAATAAAACTGTACAAATCACAATGCCTTTTTACAAATCTGATGTGAGACCACACTGTCTCTCAAGAATGACAGAACGTGGAAAGAAATGTAACCAAAGCAATTAAAGGATCACAGCCACTCCTCTATGGGGAAAAGTTCCAGTGGCTGGTATTTTGTTCAGTTATGGGAAGGCACCACATCAGTCTGAAAAATGCTGGTCATAGGCTGGCTGTGTGCAACTATCACCTCAACAGATTACCACAACAGCATCTAGTTAGGAGTCTTAGTATTGTACATACTGTAGTATTAAGTGAAATAGTTTCTGAGTATCAATGCTTGTGCTACTGGCACTCAGAAATTGCCCATGGGTTTTCTATAGGCATCTGGTTAGCCACCATGGAAACAGAATTGAGGATTAGATGGACCGCTGGGTTAAGTTCAGCAGAGCTCTTATGTTTGTATCATGTTTGGGCAAGGCAAATAGCTTCACAAGTCATAGTAAAGGTGGATTTTTCTAAACAGAAATTCCATTACGCAGTGCTTAAATTACTCTTGAAATAATATATTACTCTGGTTCTAACTAGCTTGCATTGGCTGCCCATTGTATACTGTGCCAAGTTCAATGTGCCGATACAAAGCTTTTCATGGTTTAGGACCATGATATCTGTGGGAGCACCTTGTGCTAGCCGGAGCACCCAGGCTCTTAAACTGCATACTGTTATGCCCAGAGAAATAAAAAAAGGCTGTGACTAGATCAAGATCCTTCTCTACTGTGGCTCCCTTACTGTGGAACATGCTGCCAGAGGAAATTAGATCTGCTTCCATGTTATTGGCATTTCAAAAACAACTAAAGACATTCCTGTTTCAGCAAGCATTTTCTTTGCTAGTGAACTGATTATACAAGTGCAGAAAATCTCTTTCATTAGATTCAATGAGCTGGGATGTATGTTTTGGTCAGGTGCCTTGGGATATGAATGTCATCTAGCAAGTTATTTTATTTCTGGTATTGTGATATGTGTTAACTTGTATTTTGACTGATTGTTGTAATTACTTTATCTGTGTTTGTTTGTTATTTAATGTTGTGAGCCAATTGTACTGTACCTTAACAGCAAGTAAGGTACAGTACAAATGGCAAAAACTGCAATCCTAAGCATTACTTCTTCCCAAGAAAACCAATGAAAACCCATTCTGAGTAAACAAACTTACACTGCTGCAAGTACAGATCCTGAGCAAGCCAGTAACAAAATGAACAGGAGAGCACAGAAGTGATTGGTAGATTAAGACGCCTAGAGCAAAAATCTTAAGTGAGTAAATTTTTGCATTGATTGGCAATGGTTTAATGAGAACTCAATCAACACTTAAGCAGATGTCAGGGGATGTTCTGATATAATTTGATGGCAGGTGATAAGAAGCAGATATATTACCAAACAAAAGTCAGAAAATCTGAAGATGAATGCTTAACATGGACAGTTTGTACAGGAACAAATATGTAAATAAACAATTCTATCATTCAGCCTGAAAGGTATCAAGAATTTGGAATTGATATTTCCAGATTTATTTTTATTGAACGGCAGTAATCCAAGTACATTCACATCATGAACTAATTCCTTTTGAATTAAATGAATTCTATTATAATGGAATGAGTGAGAGACTTGAAAGAATTGCTTACTGCATAAGGAGTGGAGGAAAGGTAGCTAAGTCTAAATTAAGATGTCGACTATGAAGTTTCCAATAGGACCTTGACATGACTGTTGACCTACTCATGACATGATCACACCAGTAAGGATTTGGAATTCTATTAGTATTACCAGAGGAAAAAAGTCAAGGAGTCATCAGGAAAACAAATCTATATCTGCTGCTCCATCAGCCAATTACTGTTGTTAAAGTGGAATTAGATGGGTATTGACAATGCAAAGGGGATAAGGATTAAGCAGATGACTTATACAGCAAGCACCATTGCTATGCTTTTTCTGTATAAAGTTTTGAAGAAAAACAGCCTGGGAAAGGAAAATAATATCCTATATATGACATCTCAGAATTCTGTAGTACAGGAACATGCATTCAGATTAGCATGTTAGAGGAAAATGTGAGACTAGTTAAAAGAATAAATAACAGCACTCTACTGAGAGCACTAACAGAATATTATTATGCTATTAACTTGGCAACAGAGTTCAGCCTCGATTATCTCAATGCCATGGGGGACCCCAAATAATTTTAAATAATTACCTTTTTTTAAAAAAAAAAGTATGATCAAGGGATTTCTTTCAACTGAGGTAACAGATGTATGGGGGACATGAACCTAATAGTGGTGAATGGAGATTGTATTAGTGAGGATGGACTGCAATATTAAGTTACTCTAATACAATGTGGTATATTACTGAACATATTAACTAAGAAAGCAAACAAGCAACAATATCCTCACTTTAAAGTAAGAATGGTACAAAGGTACAGCTGACTCACACATATGTATAATTTGGTTAAACATTGTTCTCAGGGAACATCTATGGTTCTTTAAAACCAGATGGGAGACAGAAACATTGCATAGCCACTATAATTCAACAATGTGCTGAACCAATTTGCTTTTAAAATTTACTTGCAACACTATGGAACCTCCTCCCAGTAGAACTACGCCTCCAGGCCTAGTTGCTACCATTTAGGAAAGAACTGAAGACGTGGTTGGCAAAATGGGTCTGGGGGCCGTGATTGTCAACAAGCTCCCCCTTTTTGGCTCATCTGAGGCCCCCCCTCCTATAATTAATTTTTTAATGTTAAGGTTTTGTAGATTTTATATTCGTTTTTAGATAGTAAATGGCACAGTGGGAGTAGTATTGCTGTTTATAAGTGTTTTTAATTGTTTTATATTGGTTTTAACTTGTGTACACCACCCAGAGTCCATTGGATAGGGCGGTATATAAATCTATTAAATTAAATCGTATTTTCTGCCTTCTACACAATAAGAGGCAAGGCGACACACACAAAGCAACAGATTGAAAATAGCAACGTGTATATTTAATATCAAGAAGGTGCTCGAAAAAATATTCTATTCTCAAATTTCTTAGTTGTCAATTGCTAAACCGTGTTATTGTACGTATGACAAAAATTATATCGAATGTATCTATACATATATACACATACATATACACACATATGCAATCCCTCACAAGGAGCCCGCAAAAGATAAAGGTTATTTCCCGAAGAAAAATCCCCAAGTTCGTGTCCACAGTACTTTCACAACTCGGTGGTATGAGTGAGTCCAACAGTTCTCGAATAACCAGTAAATAGTCTGCGGGATTTCTGTGAGTGTGTATCAGCTACAAGAGCCGTCTGCGATGTTAACTTCGGAAATGATGTTTTGGGGGAGCCTTTTTGCTCCATTTGAGCTGCATCTGGATGTAATGCCAAATCAACTTAGCATGATGAAAAATAGTCACACTGAGCCTCAAGTTCCTGCATCTGCTGCTCCCCTCACCTTGCTTGGTTATAGGGGAGCTTAAGGAAAATTGCATTTCTGAATGAAACTCTTAAAATCTTCCAGACACCATGGGACTACAGTTCTAAAAGTAATTTCCCCCAATTCTAGACATTTTTGTTCCAGATTAATCACAATTAGCATTTTGTCCAAACCCTAATAAACTGGGATTAATCTGAATCATTAATAGTTATAACCAATTAAGCACAGTTTAATCAAGTTCAAATACTAAAATCTAAAATGGAGGGGAAATATTCCAAAATTCTCCTTATGTCTGAGTTGGTAAAGAATGGATAAGGGCAGAAATGCATCTACAGTGGAACCTCGCTTCACAAATGGCTCGCTTAACACAAAACTCGCATAACAAAAGGAAATCCATAGAAAATAGTGGCTCGGTTAACAATTTTCCCTGAATGGGTTAATTGTTTTTCAATGCATTCCTATGGGAAACAGCATTTCAGGTAACAAATTTTGGTTTTTTGATACATTCCTATGGGAAATTGCATTCAATGCATTCCTATGGGAATTGTGCTTTACAAATTTTTCATAGTATAAATGGTCCTGGAGAACACATTAAATTTGTTAAGTGAGGTTCCATTGTAATCCTAAACCTGATTTTGCATTATAGCTTCCCTTTTTAGAGAGGATTAGTATTTTTTGCCCGGCCCTGCCGGGCAGGTATAACTTGTGTGTTGGTGGTTGGGGTGGTTTTGGGGGTATACACACACACACCACAACCACACATGCAACACAACCACACACACACACAAACATACACAACACAACCACACACAATAAACAGAGAGAGGGGGGAGAGAGGGGGGAGAGTGAGAGAGGAGAGAGAGAGAGAGAGAGAGGAGGCTGCAGGTGTGGAGGCTGCACCCGCGTGAGTAGGGAGGGAAGGGGGGGAGGCGGAATCATCTATTTCCCCCTTTCCCTGCCTGGGTTGGGGAAGCAGGGAAGGGTGGGAGGTGGAACTTTTCTGTTTCCCCCTTTCCCTGCTGTGGGGGGAGGGAGGCCTTTGTCTCAACTGTTTCAATGTTTTTTTTGTCAACCTTCAAAACAGCTGAGG
Organism: Bradypodion ventrale; assembly: GCA_035047345.1. NCBI lineage: Eukaryota > Metazoa > Chordata > Lepidosauria > Squamata > Chamaeleonidae > Bradypodion > Bradypodion ventrale. Next base: position 43,674,265 of record JAWDJE010000001.1, read on the forward strand.
GGAAAATACAAAGGCAGCAGGCAGCGATTCGTGAGGGGAGGCGATCTCCCTGGCGGATCGCTGGCTGCCGTCTCTGTATTATCCCCCACCGCTGTTTTGTGTCAGCTGTCAAAACAGCGGTGGGGGTAATACAAAGGCGGCAGCCAGTCAGCGATCCAGCAGGGAGAGCGCCTCCCCTCACGAATCGCTGACTGCTGCCTTTGTTTTTTCCCCTCAACGTATCCTAGGATGGCAAAGCACTGCATCCGCCTTTGGTGTCCTTGTGCTCCTGCTGGTTGAGGCATTTTTGATTTTGCATGCGCTGGCTTTCCTGGCCTCCTCTGCACTCGCGTCCTTCAGCCTGATTGGCTGAGGGGTGGCGCGGCGCAGAGGATGCTGGGACATGTAGTTTTTTTGTTCGTGTTTCTGGGGGGTTTGCCCCACTCTCTGTTTCGGGAACCTTGTGACCACCCATCCACCATCTTATAGGTATAGATTTAGTAGCTACTTAGTCTCCGCTAGTGCAAGAGGATTAACAGCCAGAATTAGCACTGAGCTGAATTGTACAGCTTGGGTGTAAACCACTGGGGGGGGGGTGGCCTTTCAAAAAACAAGTGAACCAATGCAAATGTAGCTATATCAAGCCTCATAAACAAATTGTCTATTTTAATCCCCTTATTGAAAGCTCTCGCTTCCAGTATTAGAATACCACTCACATACCTCTAGGGTAGAAGACTTTGCTAAGGTTTCTCTATTATTGGCATTAACCCCTACATAATTCAAATAGGGAACAAATACTGCTCTAGCTATGAAAAAAATAAGATACAGTATATAAAAGAAGGGACAACAGACATCAGGTTTGAAAGTTAAAGTCCTAATATTTGTGAATAATCCCCCCCTACTTTCAAGTAAACTAACAAAGTATTAATCTATCATTTATTTGCCCAAATAAATATTTTTGAAATATCCCTCCTTCCTGCAATATTTCTGTTCCTATTAAACTGTGGGTTTAATATAGGTTGTAGGGGAAAGGAAGACAAAACTATGTAATGTTGTTGATTGTTTGTGGCATCTCAACATTTGTCATTATTAACTGCTAGCTGTATCCCCACAGTAAAACAGATGGGGCACTGCTAAAAAGCAACTTTCTTTTCAAATACTATATCTACATAGTACCTTTTGAAGTTAGGAAACAGGCCCAGTTTTCAACTATTTTAAGAAAAACAATTGAAACATAAAAATACTGTACTATGATACACAATATGATTTTTTGTGGATTATAGTCTGCTTCCTCAGACATACAGTCTGCATTATTTAGGCTACATGTTTATCCATACAATATACAAATAAAATGGGATACAAAAGATGAAATTATCAACAGCAGTAGCGAACTCTATATAATTCTATATAATACTCTGTACAGTGACAAAAGGACAATGATGTACAATTCTACAGCCTCTCAGAGGACTTTGATATTCTATCATATGAGCACATAAATTATGTGTAGTATGTGCTTACACACTGATTGACATGAACTGATCATCATCATTAGTAGAAATTTGTTCTATATAAAATATCAACAGGAGAAGATAAAACCTGCTGCAACATACAGTGGAACCCTGGTTAACAAATGACTCAGTTAACATAAAAATTGCAAAGCAAAAGGAAATCCATAGAAAACAGTGGTTTGGTTCATGGATTTTTTTCCAGAATGGATAAACTGATTTTCAGTGCATTCCTATGGGAAACTGCATTTTGGTTATGGTAATTTATTTTGGTTTTCAATGCATTCCTATGGGAAATTTGGTTGAAGTAATTTTCACTGTAAGAAACATCCCGGAGAACGCATTAATTACATTAACTGAGGTACCATTGTATCGTATTTGCCGGCTGATAAGACGCATCCGAGTATAAGATGCATGCCGTTATTACCAAAATGACCCACTAGAAGTCACTATATACAATGAATATTGTATCTGCCGACACACAAGATATACTCCATTTTTCTGGTGTATTTTAAGAGGGGGGAGTGCGTCCTATATGCCGGCAAATACAGTAACTTGTTGCACCTGTTCTTCAGTCTGTCGTTTGGTAACAGTAAAACAATAAGTTTGGAAGAAGAGCTCTGGAATTGCAGTGTACTGCATAATCAACAATCATCCTACTGCTTGCAGTGAAGTTACACCAGTATAAGTGACGAGAGGGCAGTAGAAATGTTGCTGGTAAGATGCTAACACCTTGACATGAAAGAAGAGAAAGGGGAGAAGATTGCCACAGTGGTTTTTGTAATGCACCACTAGTAAAATTAAGTATTTCAGATAAATTACTGTTCTGGCAAACATTGCCAAAAAAAATTGGGTGGGGGGAATTTATATCATAGTAAAGCACTTCTCAATTTCCTTGTTAAAGTATTCAAAATACAAAGCTAAACTTATTCAATATAATTCTGCACTCCTCACCTATAATTTGTTTTCCTTACATTGGTTTGATATATTGAAGCATTGCAGCACTAAAAGACATCTTATGTTCTTGTGACTTATTACAGTCTACTCGGATTAATATTATCCAAAGTGTTATGAAACCTATTTTTTTATCTTGCGAACCTAAGAAAATCTTGTATTTATTTTATGTATTAATAGACACACAGCAGCCTCACTTGGCTAACCAAGTGTGTTGCCTTGAGAAGGGTGATGGAACAGCAACAATGTTTGCTTTATACTACACACTAACACTTGATCAGCCAAGAGAAACTGTAGACAACTACAACTTAAATGTTTGATACAATTGTACTTAATCTTCAAACAAGGAAAACAAATTTTACAACCCATGGCAAAATACTTTGTGCACAGAGAGTGTCAAATGAGACATTTCAGATACAACACTGCATCATTCTTTAATTATTTATACCATGGGTTCTCAACCTTTTTAAGCCAGGGGCCGCATCACCCGCCTCATACAGCTTCAGGGGCCAGTTGGCCATTTTGCCCTTCCTACACCACATGGTACATCCTGGTTTGGTGGAGGGCCACATGAAATGGTGCCATGGGCTGCATCTGGCCCGCAGATTGCAGGTTGAGAATCCCTTATTTATACTTTACTAGCATTTCCCCCCGGCACTGCTGGGCAGGTATTTTTTGTGCATTGGTGGTTGGGGTGGTTTTGGGGTATGTGCACGCACATGCATGCATGCACGCACCCATGCACACAAGCACGCATGCACACACCCACAGACAGACACACACACACACACAGGTGTGTGTGTGTAGCTCCACATTCGGCTCTTGTCTGTCGAAGAAAGCAAGCCCCTTCTCCGACAGGCAAGGGCTAAATGTGGAAGGGGCTTGCTTCCCTCTGAGAGGCGAAGGCAGAGAACGGAGCACCATTTTCTGCTTTTGCTTCCCAGGGAAGTGGCTCGCTTCCCTTGGTTAGAGGGGGACAAAGACACCAATGCCTTCAGCTCCCACCCCTGTGGAAAGTGATGGCAGAGAACGGAGTGCAGTTCTCGGCCCTTGCTTCCCGGGGAAGTGGCTCGCTTCCCTTGGTTGGAGGGGGCTGAAGGCACCAGTGCCTTCAGCCCCTGCCCCTCGTGGAAGGGACCCGCTTCCCTCCGGGAGGCGAAGGCAGAGAACGGAGCGCCATTCTCTCCCTTTGTTTCCCAGGGAAGTGGCTCACTTCCCTCAGTTGGTGGGGGCCGAAGGCACCAGTGCCCTCAGCCCCCGCCCCCGTGGAAAACGATGGATTCCCTCCGGGAGGCGAAGGCAGAGAATGGAGTGCCGTTCTCGGCCTTCATCTTCTGGAGGGAAGTGGTTAGCGTGTCGGCGGGTTTTTTTGCACATGGGCCGGCTGTCCCACCTCCTCTGCACTCGTGCCCTTCAGCCTGATTAGATGAGGAGTTGTGTGGCGCAGAGGACGCTGGGAAGCGTAGGGTTTTTTTTGTTCAGGCTCATGGGGCATTTGCCCCACTCTTGGAGTCTGGACCCTTGTGGCGATTCTCGCAGGATCAAAAGGTAAATGTAGGTGGCTCGGTACAGGATGGTTGGGATGGGTGTGGCTGTGCATGCCAGACATGCACGGCCCATGCACCTTTTTATAGGTATAGATGCACCGTAAAATATAAATGTTAGTTTATTTATACTTTATTCTACATTGCATTGCTTGATGTTTTACTAAATACAACTAGTACAATAATTATTTGTAAAAGCTCTATTGCTTCTAAATTTTTGGTGTTAATGTTATGAATACTATGAAGATAAATTAAACAGACAGATGAACAAGCTAACAAATAGATCATGGTGAACAATATAGATATTTCTTAGGTTAACCAATGCAAACTTTGAAACTCCAGTAGTGATTCATACACATCAGCAGTTAAGATGATATATTCATCACTAGATTCAATCTCTCTATGGCCCATAGTCTTTGAAAATATTTTCACATTAAATTCCCTAATGATAATAATTGTATGCTATCAAATCAACTGAAACTTGTGGTAACCCCTTTCCAGGATTTTTCTAGGTAAAGTCCTGAATGCAGATTACCACTTCATTCTACTTGGGGCACCCTGGGACACAGTAGTTTGCTGAAGGCTATACAGACTGGCTTTTCTCTTAGAAGGTAGAGTGAGAAATCAAACTCACAATCACTGGCTCTGCATCCAGCCTGTAAGCTACAATATTAAGACATAGTAGGAAATTACTTTATGTAGATAATTGTTCTGTCTAGTATAGTATTTACAACACTGGCATGCAACAGAAGCAGGACTCCAGGATGGAATGATATGTTAATACTGCATCTAGAATCCAGTTGTGCACTTACATGGCCATATAACTTAATACTACTTTACGTCTCTAAATGCTATCATCAATTGATCAAAAGGGAATCACACAATCAACTACACAATTGCTCTATGCCAGGGGTGCCCAAACAACGGCCCGCAGGCCAGATCTGGCCCCTGATGCCAACTCATCCGGCCCACGAAGCCCTCGTCGCTCCCGAAAGCAGAAGTAAAACATGCCTGTAAGCAACAAAGGCTTTGGGGGCCAGATGAATTGGCTTTGGGGGCTGGATACAGTCCATGGACCATAGTGACCGGCCCCCTAAACCACATGACAAGCACGTGGCCCAAAAAACTTTGGCACCCCTGCTCTATGCAGTCTTTGTTGCCAAGGTGGAATGCTTGGCACCTTTACAGCAGCGTAACTTTACGTTATACCCTGACGAACTAGAATTAGGCTAATACTGGATGTTATTCCTCCTTAAGTTAGAAGGAGAAAGCAGGGAGTTCTGGTTTTCAGTGGCAACCACAATCTCTACTAATACTCCATTGTATGTATAAAGTGAAAGAGAGGGTCACAGCTGTTAGAAGCTAAAGCCCAAAAGAGTAGAATTCTTCCTCCCTGTTGCTAAGGGATGTTTTGCCAGAGTGTTACATATAGGCATAACAGTCCTTCTAGGATTTCACTTTGAAAAAGCCTATAGTAACAAAGTTATTGAGTGGGACTGCGGTGGTTTATTGGTTAAGATGCTGAACTTGATGACTGGAAGGTCGGCTGGTCAGCGGTTTGAGACAAAAGTACTGCATGACAGAGTGAGCTCCCATCTCTATCCCAGTTCCTGCCAACCTAACAGTTTGAAAGCAAGAAATTGCAAGTAGATAAATAGGTACCATGCCTGCCACATGTCCATGGAAACGCGTGCAGATGCAGACAGCACTGGTTCTTTGGCTGTAAAAAGAGACGAGCACCTAACCCTAGAGTCGGATACGACTGGCTTTCCAGCAATGGCGACCTTTACCTTTACCTAACAAATCATTTATTAATTAAAAACTGCTGTTGTCAAATGAGAAGGAACAGAAAAATTTTCCCACCAGCATTCTGAAAATCAATATACTGTAATTTCATATCACAGCTTTTAAAACAGATCATATATTGAAAGACACTAAGAATAAATTTTTATTTTAAAACAATAATTTTTAAAAAAATAATTACAAGAAAATGTTACAAAAAGTCAAAAAATCACAACCTTCTGTACTGGAACTAACAGAACCATTCAAGGGCAGTTTGATTAATGTGTAGCAATTAATACACTTTAATAATTCAATTTTCAGTACGCAAAACAAGCCTTTAGCCCTCTTATAAAAATTTTGACACTTTGAAATATTCTGGTAAAATTAAGGATAGTAAGCCTCTACACTCAGCATACTAGATTCGAACCTTTCTCAACAAGCAGAATGGGTCAGGTAATCCAGACAGGACACATATCACTTCCTGAAAATTAGCTACTTAAAAGGCCTCTGTGCTAAGCAGTGCATAAAAAGCTTTGAAGAATCCTCTCCAAGTGAATCTATGCCAGGCAATTTGCCAAGAGACAGACCATTAAAGGCTTCAATGAGCTCTTCCTTGGAGATGGACCTGCCAAGACGAATCCTCTCAGATATACTAGAGAGGTTAAGTGAGGTTATAAAGTCCCTACTCTCCCAAGCTGTGGGTATTTTACCAGCCTGAGCATTTTGCTAGAGAAATAAATGAATGCTTTAGGAGTTTATCTTTAATTAGGCTTTTGCCAACAGAGTTTCTTTGAGCTGCTACTGTGCTTGGGCTTTTGTCTGGCTTGATTAACATAGCAAAACAGAGCATTGTTTCTGTCATCCTACTGGAGCCATCTATTTTATCAAAGTCAAGGCCATTTGATACCTCTGGGCTATATTCAGGTTGACTGAAGAATTGGCCACTTCCAGTTCCTCCAGCAAGTTACATTGAAAGAAAGCAAGGATGTACACCTGCCTCAAACATTTTTTTTAAAAAGTTCAGCACATGTCAGAACTACTGTATTATGCATTTATTTGAAAACATCAAATATTATTTCCAAGAGTTTTAAATTTATTTTGCAATTAAAATCTTTCTGAGTACTTCAGCAGGAGACTATCTTACAGAACTTGACTTTTGTTTCATTTTACTGAGGGAAATTGCTAATTAAAGATTGCCACAGTGACTCTGGTATGTGTTACAGGATAGCTCATAGACAGTCATTAGGTGATAAATAAATGCCACCTTGGCTTAGTGGTTAAGACGCTGTGCTTGAAGACTGGAAGGTTGGGGTTCGATACCAGAGTGCTGCATAACGGATCTTGGGGACATGAAAGCAGCCTCATTTGGGCATCCCCTAAGCAGAGTTTCTCCTGCTAAAAACCTTTCAACCCAGAGTAATTTCTGACACAAAATTATTTTTAGTGCCATCTTGCATTTCATATCTTATACGTTTACCCTATATTTCACCTTTGTCATGGTTGTTTTACTATCTTTCTCTCTATTTCCAGGTGCAAGTAAGGTTTTTACACAGAGATTTTTGAAATAAACAGAAAAAGACAAATGCAGTAGATAGAAAGCTAATTAAAAATCTAAGAATCTTTTAGGAAGCTATCAATTCCTTTTTCTTTGAACATAATTTAATCTGAAAATAGCTTTATTAATGAGGCCTTAAAAACTCCATAATGGCATAAGACTTCCTATGAAAATCAACATTTAAAGACAGAAAACGGAACATATTGACACTATTTTTAGACTAACAGGTAAGACCTGTAATTAATGTCTGCTCTTTAGTGAAGAAAACATCTGTTTTCTTCACTATGTAATTAGTGAAATTAATGAATTCTAATACTTCCATGCAAATTATTTTTTACCTCTCAAATCAATCATTTCAACATCCAAGATGTTATCCTCTGAACAGATTCACCAATATGTCACAATTTCAACTAGCTCTACTATATTTAGTAAGTCATTTCGCCCCTCATTCACTGTTGTCTGAAATGTTTTCTAACATCTTAGTCTGTCAACATTCTGATATCTATAGTAAACAAAATATGATAGGTATTATGACATTTGTCTACTGAATGATAACTACTGTACATTTATTGCTAATTACTTATCAGAACTTAGAATATGGCTGATAAATATGTGAAGCAGATTTGAGGTCAGTTCGGAATACAATGAATTCTTCTTCTATCTTCAGTACTTTAAGGGTTGATATCTCATTTTTTTAAAAAAAAATGTCCTGCAAGGAATAGATAGGCATACCTGGGCTATTATGTCTCTGTGCTGTTCTAGTTTACTTTTTGAAGAAAATGCTTTTGCATGAGGAAGCTTTTTAAAAACTCTCCCCACCTCATGTCTTAATCACTTCATTCTGATTTATCTATTCATCTTACATGTCAATGAATTCAAAGTGCTGATGTTATCATAGCAATGAAAATACTGGTTATGGGAAGATTTAATGTTTCTATAGAAACATTCTATAATAGCCATTCTTGGCATAGGTTTATTTTTAGCTTGAAAAAATAAACAACTGAACCCGTGTGAGTTAAAAAAAAAGAGAATATGGTAACAGAATATTTTTTTTTGGCGTACACATGCAGGTATGTATGTGGCATCACTGATGTGACCCATTATAGACACTTGTTATTTTACTGTAAGTGAAACAGAACATTTCTTCTCATATTCACTTAATTAAAACACATGTATCTTCTCATTGGCTTTACTTTTCCTCCATATGCTTTAAGCAATCTAAACCTGCAATGAAAATTCTCCTAATATTCTTGCAATTAGTTGCATTCCTGTGTGGTCCTTTTTTCAACAAGTTATAATAAAAAGCCTTCCAATCACCTTATTATCAAAATGTATTGTATTGCATCAAAGTTCAAGGGTATTAAAATGTATAAAGGACACACCAAAAAGGAAAATTGTTGGGCTATAGATTTTAACTTCTTAACTAGAAAATTGACTCAAAATAGATTTTCTGATTTACAATGAATCAAAAGGGAAAAAAACCTTAGAGCATAGCAAAACTGGCACAAATGTATCAAGCAGCAAATGAATAAACATTTGAAAAGATTTATTATAAGAAATTGCAATAAATTTTCAAAAGATGAATTGATTTTAGTTAAAAGGTATAACTGACAATTTATTGGGCGGGAAGATGCATTATTTTCCAATTGTTATCCACCTACAGTAAAACTGATTTGTGTCCTATTGTATTTTATGGAAAAGGAGAGAGCAACTTTCAGTGATTTAGATTAAATATATTAATCATAACCAGACACTGTGAACTATATATCTACTATTAAAGAAGATTTTTGACATTTAATTCTGTAGCAATATTTTGACTCTGTACCTCTCTTCCTAAATCTAATTCCTGCTACAGTTGGCAGATTTCTTCCTCTAAATTTTATGAGACTTAAAGTAGCATTTTAACCACCCATGCGGTAAATAATGCAGGATTAGAAATATTTAGTGTTTTGTTTCCCTTTGAAGACTACAAATCCATCAAAATCCAAAAGGGCTTTCTTAAACAAAACCTACATTTTTAGCCATATCCAATATTAAGTACAGGGAAACCTACAAAGAAAGAAAGCATATGCCAAATATGTTAAAAATTCTGGCATCTATGAACTTGAATCCAGATGTACCTTAATTTACAATTTTTTAAAAGTAAACTTAAAGGTTTCTCTTGCTCGAAAGCCAGTCATATACGACTCTAGGGTTCAGTGCTCATCTGTTTCAAAGCTGACGAGCCAGTGCTGTCTGCTTCTACAGACGTTTCTGTGGTCATGTGGTAGGCATGACTAGACACCGGAGCACATGGAACGCTGTTTATCTTCCCACCAAAGTAGTCCCTATTTATCTACTTGAAATTTCTTGCTTTTGAAATGCTAGGTTCGATAAGATAAGAGAAATCTTGAACCAGAAACTTCTCTTTGTGCAGGCTTCTCTGCATGTAAACAGACATTTCAGTGCACCCGATCCATTTCAAATAGTTGAGCGGATGGAAAGCTCCATATCTACTCTTCAGAGGTATGCTTATGATCATTCTGTGCCAGACTGGGTTCATGCAATCTCAATCTCAACAAGACTACTAATTTATTTTGGAATTACTTAGCCCTTGCTCTCAGCAACATACTGAGGCAATAAGAGTTAACAAGCTCTTTTCATTCAACAAGTACGGTCTGTGTACAGACTCAAAACTAAATTGTCTGGGCCCCCGCTCTGATTCATCTCCTAAATAGGAAGCATTTATAACAACATAATACTAATCCAGGACCCCTGTGTGCCCCCAAATGCACCACTTCTGTAGCCCCTTCTAATGTAATCACCAGTCTATCCTTGAATGTAATGTTCTAAAAATTGAAATGTATACCAAGGTTATCGTTTAAAGTGAGCAGCGCTGAACAATTTTTGCTTGGAAATCAGCATTAAAAACAGTGGCATTTTAGGTTGCATCCATTATTTCCTGCAACAGATCTATTTACCATATTAGGGCCCTAGAATTCCTGACTACATTTCCTGAGGGCCTTCTGTGAGGCTCAGTTCCTGCTGTGAATCTCTTCTTTCCCTATGACACATTTCTTCATTGCCAATGTTGCTAAATAACAAATATGTGCTTGTTGAAGGTTAGTTCAATAAATTATAAGGATGGGATTATTATTCTTCTGAAAATTCAGATTTCCAATTTGGAGGTTGTGAAGGTAGTCCACCCCAACATTTGGGCTGCATCTTTCCCTGCCACTTCTGTATGTCTCCCAACACCTTCAAGAAGTGTTGGGGAAATTCTGTCAGTCCCAAACACAGAGGGCAAACTACTTACTGCCTCTAGCTACTTTCTTCTTCTGTGTCTAGGCCAGATGTGAAACTGCCAAAATGTTGTGGGTTGTTGTTGTTTTCTTCTTTTTGGGGGGAGGGAATAGTAACCATGTTAGTCTATGATTCAAGCATATCAGAGAATAAACAAAAACAAACAAATGCTGTAGCACTTTGAAGACTAATTGTTATATTTGAGTGTTAGCTTTTGTGGATCAAGTCCACTTCGTCAGACATGGGAGTGAGGCTTCATGGCATCAATTTATACACATCAGGTACAAAATGATTATCTCATAACCCTGACCCACTCAGTGGTAATCTCGCGGATTAACTACTGTAATGCTCTCTACCTGGGGCTGCCCTTGTGTTTGATACAGTTATTACAGTGGGTCCAGAATGCAGCAGCCAGGTGGGTTACAGGCTTAAAGAAATTTGATCATATTTCCCTAGCCTTGGCATGCCTGCACTCGTTACCTGTTGCCTACCATATCAGATACAAGGTGTTAGTGTTATCATATAAGGCCCTATATGGTTTGGGACCTTATTATCTGTCGGAGCGTCTCACCCTCAGAACAACTCCCTGCATTACCTGTTCATCACAGTTGGCACAGTTCCAGGTGCCGACCCTGAGGACAGCTAGAAAATCTATAACTAGAAATAGAGCCTTTTTGGTGGCGGCACCAACACTGTGAAATACACTACCAGTGGAGCTGTGCCAGACCCCATCACTGGATAGCTTTTTAAAACAAATTAAATACTTTTTTATTCAAGGAGGCCTTCCAGGGCGTGGTCCCTTTAGCAATAAATTATTTATTTATTTATTTATTTAATATATTTATATACCGCTTTACTAGTCTATTGACCACTCAAAGTGGTTTACAAAACAATCAAATAAATACAAAGCAAATCATAAGTACGGGGGAAGGGGAGGAGGAGGGGAAATACAACAACATACAGAAATAACAGTGCAAAATACCATAAATAATACGTCACAATAAACTTTACAAAAATTCAAGTCAAGTCAATAATACAATTAATTGTTTCACTTACAAATACAAAAATCACATCATTATAAAGCAACACAACCTAAACCCACTCACTGAGTCCAAAAACATGGAAGAAGTCCATGGTTGCAGGCATCCTTTTGACACCCCCCCTCCAACAAGTCTCCCTCCTCAAAAAATGCAGTGTTCAATCCCCACAATACAATACATTACTAGCAAAAACATATTAAACACAGCAAAGGACAGCAGCCGCAAAAGTACTTTTTATGCCGTGCAGAGGTGGTATGCATGACCGGGAGGGGGCTCCAAGCCCCGGTGTTGGCGGCGACCCCAAAGGTCCTTTTGAGCCCTGCGGGGCAGAGCAAGTATAGCCCATTCCTCCCTGGTATGCATGACCGGGAGGGGGCTCCAAGCCAGCTAGTTAATCCTCTGTGCCCTCAGATGCCAGCTATTTTCTTTTACTTATTTTATTTTACTCTGCTATGTATTTTTCAAATGCATGACTTTTTTAATGTGTGAGTTTGTGCTGTTAGCTGCCCAGAGTAGGAAAATTTCCTAGAGATACCTGTCAAGTATCCCGTTTTGCCTGGGAAAACCCTGTAATTTAGAGCCCCTCTTCCCCAATCACGTTTTTTTTATAATCTCCTGTATCTTTTAAAAAAAACAGGGACATGTAAATCTCCCATATATTATTGTTCTGTATCTTTATTCATGAGGTGTGTGCCTTATACCAGAGCAGAAGAGTGTTGGGCTCCCCCTGGTGCAGGAAAAACCACTCCTTAGCATGACTGCTTTCCCCTCACGGGGGGGGGGGGGGGAGCAGTTAGCAAGGCAAGCTTACTTACCTATTCTCTCCCTATTCGAATGCATTTCATATTATGGCGATTTTTCATGGAACTGTTTTTTACACTTTAATCAGTTAAATGTCTACTGTCTTAGCCTTTTCTGCCTGAATTTCATTTTTAAAAAACTCTGTGTTTAAGAGAAAACCACGGACGTATCCTATATATGCTGTATGCAAATATACTTGAAGCCGATTGGCTCATTGACTTCCCTTTAACACCCTCTTTCCCAGTAGAGAGAGGGCTTCAAATATATTTACATACAGCATAAACATACTTCCGTGGTTTTCTCTTAAACACAGAGTTTTAAAAAATGAAATTGAGGCAGAAAAGGCTAAGACAGTAGACATTTAACTGATTAAAATGTAAAAAACAGTTCCATGAAAAATCACCATAATATGAAATGCAGTCGAATTAAGAGGGGGAAACTTGAAATAGACTTATTACAATAAACCTGGTTTGCTGACTGTTTTTTCCCCTGTGAGGGGAAGCAGTCCTGCCTTTGGGGGTGGTTCTTCCTCCACCAGGATAGCCCAACACTCCTTCTTCTAGGCTTTTGGGTGTGCCTGGATTTTGGAGAGGAGGGAGTTTGGTCTGGTAGAAAGGGCCATATTCTAAAATTTCCCTTATTTTAATGTCTAAAACTTGACAGGTATGTTCCTAGATAGGCGGGGTATAAATATAATAAATAAATTATGCTAACCAATCACTCTGTACTTCTGTACCTGATGTGTATAAACTGATGCCATGAAGCTTCACTCCCATGTCTGACGAAGTGGACTCGATCTACGAAAGCTAACATTAAAATATAACAGTTAACCTTCAAAGTGCTACAGTGTTTTTTGTTTTGTTTATTCTCTGATATGCAAAAATGAAGCCACCTTTTGGTGAATTCATTGATAGGTTCCTTTCACCTGACCTAGTGTGAGAAAGATTAGCCAGCAACACAAGATTGCCGTTGCCTGAGATATGCCCAATTGTGGTTCAAAAATATGACAATATTTGAGGAGCCTAGTGCCTCTATTAGCATTTCCCAAACTTATTCTATTGTGGAATACATAAAATTTTAATGGAACACTTTGGTTTTTTTAAATAGAAAGATAGGTTTGGATTTTTCAGTTACATAAGAAAGTAAACAAAACAAGATAAATTAGAGATTAAACAAAACAACAACCAAAAAAGACAAAAAGTTTTGGCACCTTAAAGACTAACTCTATAGAACACCAGTGGAACATAGTTTGGGAAACACTGCAGTAGCTAAAAGTAACGTACATTTTTCAGATTATAACAGTTTCACTGGATATTGATCTTTTTCAAAGAACAAGTCAAAGAGCAGTTGATAACATAAAAAGTCCTACAACTTCCTAGACCAGTTCTAGGAAACTTATCCTGCCATTTGACCCCATTTAGGCCCCTGAATCTTTTCCCAACTTAACTACTCTCACAGGGACATTTGGTGTGGATTCAAAAGAAGATGTTCACAACGATTGCTCCCAAACTGGCAAATATCCTTCCAAGAGAAGCTGCTGAGAAAGGGACTGGAATGGGTGGGTGCAAATAATGTTTAATTCAACAGTTTAATAAAAATTATTTTACAATTTTAACTTCCTGCACTTTTATTTCTAAAATGTGTTTAATCCTGCAGTAAGCTATAAGTAACTTCTAGTTTTGGAAGGAAAACATGACAGTGTTTCAATAAATAAATAAATAAATACTACTCAAGTAATCTACCACTCTGAAAAGATCCAGATCTATTATACTGTATTTATACTGCAGATAGCACATTGAGTCTGAGAAACAGGCTTTTGTAATACCACCTAACAAATCTGTGGCAGAGATCAGATTTGAACTACCGTATTTTCCGGCGTGTAAGATGACTGGGCGTATAAGACAACCTCCAACTTTTCCAGTTATAATATAGAGTTTGGAATATACTTGCCGTATAAGACTACCTCTCTTCCAATGCACACCAAATAAAAATTAACCCATACTCAACCCGAAGACGCGCAGCCCTCCGAGTCGCATGGGCAGGTTCTGGTGGAGAGCCAATCCACGCTCACGTTCTCCTCCTCGAGGTACAGGAAGATGTGTGCAGCTAGTTCCTCTTGCTTCATACTCCCCGCACAGAGCAGGGACTCGGCCGCGGCACCCACCATATGCGCCGGACATATGAAGCAAGGGGAAACAAGCTGCAGTTAAGTACCTGTCCTATAAGACAACCCCCGACTTTGGCACAGATTTTTCTGGGTTAAAAAGTAGTCTTATACGCCAGAAAATACAGTATTTCACAGAACCTTAGTAAGTACAGTATACTAGTTCTAAGAACATACTTAAATATTTCTGCTCTACAATTTACACCAAATATAAAACATAGTCACAGTATTACATCAGCAGATGGAAAAGGTGCACTACAGGCATAAATGAATACTGCTGTAGAAAAGGCAGCATGCTAAAGTGTATTACTTATCAGGGTATAAATAAAAACAAAATTCTGTCATTTCGCAAAACTCTAAATTTGCAATTGTTCAGAATGTTCAAATGGATGTTCAAATATTTTTCAGAGTGTTCAAATGGGTGTTTCAGAAGGAGGTGAAATGAACAGCCGTGTAAACAAAAAACCTTCTTACAATTTCTGGCTCATAGCTGTCATTTTTCTACATTGAGAAAAAACAATCAAGTATACTCTTAAGTGAGACTACTGGTATATCAGTACAGAAGAGCTAAATTCAAGAGGAACATCATTATCTTTAAGACTCTTATGAAGCTGTGAAGTGCTGATCAGCCAGCCTAGTCGTGCTGAATTCTTCCTCAAAACAGCCACTGTACTGCCTTCCAGGTGCAGTTTTATTGTGGTGAGGCGAGCAGGTAGTAAAGATTTGGAAAACCCTTTCAAGAGTACATCTGACATACAAACACACCACCAACGTATACTTTTAGGATAGGATTGTCAGCAAACTTTTCCTGAGTCGTAAAAATCTATATTCAATAAGGGAATGTCCTTTTGAACTCAAAAAGATATCCCTCAAAGTAAACATGCATAGGAGTCTGTGTAACTTAAATTTTCAATTGCTGTATTAAGTTGCTGTAAACTTTTTCAGATTTATGCTTACATTGTACTGATATTTTGACAAGCTGTTTTTCATTAGTTTGTTAAAATGACAGAATATCAATAATAACAGTGTATTTAATATATGTTCCACATGCAAAATATACTTCAATGGGAGATTGAACAGTTTCCTGCAGTTAGTCTATTTTACTAGAATGCTAAGGTTTTGTAGAGTATTTTTTTCCAGTTGTACAGAATAATAACAGTAGTAATAATAGCAATAGTTGTGTTGGTGGTGATATTTTATGCCTAACACCTTTGCTACTAGTGGACTGACATAATTCAATCTTACCACAGCTCATAGAGGTTGTTTTGGATATTTAGTAAAAAATAATAATCAGAGTTTCCTGCAGTTAGTCCATTATTGAGTCAACATATTTCTAGGAAACATCAACAGTTTAGGTCACAGGGATACAACAGTATAGTATAGCACAATCAGGTCCAGGTTTTCAGTGCATACAAATATTATATGGCACTCAGATGATAACCCATTAAAATGTGTGTTCTTTCCTTCCTTCCTTCCTAGGTACTGAACTGATGATACTGTGCAGGTATAACCAATCTATGTTAAAAGTAAAAGAATTGGATCATCCCAATTCTGTTCAATAAGTTGCATTTGCCATATTCTTCTAAGCTAAGAAATTAATCTTTCTAAAAGCACTTTTGCTTTCAGTGCAACAGCCTAATAACTGCAATTACTTCTTGTTCTGCACTAACGCAAGCCAGAGGTATTGCACTTTTCCTTTCTTTTTATCTTTGAATAAAGACTGCCTTTGAAATTTCCTTATGTATGTATTGCATGTATTGCAATTCCAATTTATGTTGACCCTTTTCAGGTTTCCCAAGTAGAGTATACACAGAAATGGTTTATCATTCCCTTCTTCTGTGGGTGTTTTGGGATTGTGCAGCTTGCCCATGACTAAACCACTGAGCTCTCCAGCCAAATGATGGCTACGAAGCATATTGTTCTGCCGACAGCCCAAATTTCCAAATGTACTGAGTACGACTAAGAGCTATAGGAGAGAAAAGGTTGCCTGGCTGCTGGTAAAACATGAAATTATGCATGGCAACCTATAGTGAAGTGTACTATTGCCCAATAATACAGACATAGCCACTTCATCGTCTCTAAAAATTGCTACCTTCACAGCAAACACACCACTTTTAACCTCAAGCAAGCTACAAATATGGGTGCTTTCCTCTATAAGCATGCATTTGATACAATAAAGATTACCTAAGTACAGTGGTACCTCATACAACGATTTTAATCTGTTCCACAAGGCTCATTGTTGTACTAAACAATTGTTATACGATGCATGCTTCATATAGCGATTTTCCCTATGGGATGCATCAAACGATTTTTTTTTTGCTAATTGGTTTTTCCCATTGAAAAATTGTTGTATGATTTTTTCCATAGGGAAAATTGTTATGTGCCAGAATGCAATTTTTTCCAAAACCTAATTGTTATGTGATTTTGTTGCTATACAGGGCGATTGATGTATGAGGTTCCACTGTAAATATATTTCCCTATAATATTTACAAAATAATAAAAACTGACAATTCTGTCAAAAAGCTATGTTCATAAACTGAACAAGTAATATCCTATTGTTTCTAGACAACAGGTAGTTGTTTCTACAACATTTGGCTACACAAAATATCCAGTCATGAGGATTATTCAGCACTGCCAAATTCGTCTCTATATGGCACAATTTTATAACATCTACTATTAATTTGCAGGAGGAAGACAAGATTTCTATTGAGACACTGTACCAAAACAATTCTTCACTCTCCTTTATATTTATACACAAATATAGTGTATCTCCACCAATTGAAACCTAATCACACTGTTACAATTTGGAGGGGTAAGACAGTTTTTAGTGTGGCTGAGCCATGTATCATCAACACCATGAAGTTAACCTATCAGTTGTAATAGCTTCTATTAAATACCAGAGTGAGATTGCAATAAAGTAGGAAATGGGCTACAAATCCCAGATATGCTCAAGCAAGCATTGAACCAAAAATAAAAATAGGGAGACCTGCAACCAGCAACTAGATGCCATTCATCTGATTCATTACCCTAAAGGCAAAGTTCACAGGCCAAGATTGTAAACAAGATTATTCAACACAGAACTGCTGTTTATTAATAAACCTCTCCAAGTTACCCAAAATAATTTCCAGATTCTGCCATTAGTCCCAAAATCATACGAGATTTAGCAAGCAGAGAAGAAGCAACTTAAGATTCTGTTAGTTGCAGCCACATGCTTCAAACAAATCTAATCAGTAAAGATGTGTTTTCCATTTTCATGCTACCCTATGTCTTCTATGAAATGGAAAAAAATCACTGATTCCAGTACAGCAGAGTTATGTTACTACCAATGGCACTAAAGGAGATGAGGCGGCTCTGACTATGGATCCAGCAATAAAGGCAAAGAAGAAGTGTATATAGTCTATAAACGAATTTCCATCCATAAGCACAAAAATGATTTTGGGTTAAAAGACATGAGCAAGTGCTTCCAGAATAAATAAATAAGTAGAGCATTTTAATATAAAAAGCTTCCCTAGACTAATACTTAATACTGTCAATTTGACCTTCAGCAACAGCATTCACATTGTGTTCAATGAATTGATACAGTTCTAAAAGGATAGCCAACTATTAAAAACGTCAGAACTGAGTGTCACCTTTCTGATTTGTACCCTGTAAAAAATTACTTTCTCTTATGCACAAACAGTAGATACTTTCAAAATGCTATAACGTAATGGAAAATGCAGTTCATTGTAAATTATGAGAAACAGCCTACCATTGTGGTTGGGTTTCCTGTAGCTTTTTTGATGTTCCTTGCTGGCATTCCATGAAGGTGACTAAGTCTTGTCTGGAAGTCTACAAAACAGAATTATAGCTTAAACTAAACACACCTGGTGCAAATACATTTGCAGTTACTAAAGACCAATCTACGAAATAAAAATTCCTTCTTGTCTGATTTTTTATTGCTAGGCTTAAGCCTGCTCTCCTCTTTTGTTATAAAGGATTGAATAATCACTGCAAATGAGCAGAAAATGTAAATAAAGATAGCTTATTATGTCCCAGTATTTGTTGTCAATCCAAGCCAATACTCTGAAAACTGATAGTGTCAAACAATTACATTTCTCCAATGAGTTTCCATGGCTTGGTAGGGATTTGAACCCATGTCTCCTGAACACTACTATATCACACAGGATATAACAGCTGTACAGGGGCAAAAACAATTACAGTGGCACCTCATACCACGATTTTAATCCGTTCCACAGGGCTTGTTGTTGTACGAAACAATTTCAATACGATGCATGCATCGTATAGAAATTTTCCCAATGGGATGCATTGTACAACATGTTGGTTTTTTTTTTTTTGCTAAGTGGTTTTTCCCATTGAAAAATTGTTGTATGATTTTTTTCCATAGGGAAAATTGCTATGTGGGACACCATTCCCCCCTCCCCCCCAAAAAAAACCTAATTGTTATGTGATTTTGTTGCTATACGGGGCGATTGTTGTATGAGGTTCCACTGTATTTCTGATGTAGCTAGCACCTACACTGTCTAAAAATAAAATGGGAAAAATCTCTTCTCCAATGCTGCCTATCAGTTCTAATCCCATGGTTATTTTGTGCATTATAAGACAATGAAGCATTGTAAGGACAGTATTTTCTTAAAATGCAACAGGATGATTTTGTACATCATGCAAGTGCAGTTTTAGCATACATTCAGTACTACTAGCATGGTGACTGTGCAATCACAACCTGTGTATGGGATAAGAACTTCGCCTTTGCTCATTCCTATCCTATTTCTTTAATCTAGCCACATTAACCTGTAGTTTAATGTAGACGGCTAAATAAACCAGAGAGTAAACAAAACAAAAAACACAAAAAAAAGACAAAAAACATTGTGGCACCTTAAAGACTAACTCCTGCATTTTAATGTTAGTTTTTGTGGAAAAAGTCCACTTCATCTTTTAAGGTGGCACAACATTTTTTGTCTTGTTTTGCTTTGTTTACTCTCTGATATGCTTGCACAAAGTAACATAGCTTCAAAAAATTCTAAATAAACCAGATTTCAATTTGATCTTTCTTTCTAGTAAAATTTCACTCTTAAGGGAAATTTTTGAAAACACGTTTTTTACTTGTATGACATTGCTAAGATGTGGAAGGGGCTACAGGTGCAGATGTTAATATACAATGCTAAATCCACCATTGTGTTTGTGGTTGCAATGGAACATTTTCCTCTATCTTTCGTCCATGGTGCCTGAAAACGAAAGAGCTCTGGAGAGTTTATCTGCCTTACAGGTGTTGCAGTATGGAGGGGGAGTGCCCCCTCAGTTGAGCTATGCTCCACTGTTGCACTTGCGGCAGATGTGCATCTTAATAAAATCACCATTTCAGAGACTACTGCAACATTACTAGGGGGCAAAGGGAGGCATGAAAATAGCAATGTCCAATAAGCATCTGTAACACTCTAACATGTGAAAA
The DNA here is from genome assembly GCA_035047345.1 of Bradypodion ventrale. Lineage (NCBI taxonomy): Eukaryota > Metazoa > Chordata > Lepidosauria > Squamata > Chamaeleonidae > Bradypodion > Bradypodion ventrale. The sequence goes on from JAWDJE010000001.1 coordinate 43,694,317, forward strand.
CCTATGGTATTAGTACGTTACCTCTAATCCTAGACAAAACATACATGACTAGCAGGCATTGATGACCTCCATGATGAACTCCACAACTGTTGCACAACTCCACCTACAGCTCTGCATAGGCTCATAGATAAATTTTACAACAGCTGAAATGATTTTATGACAATGTATTTGTAAATTATCACAAAAGGTCCAAAAGAACTACACAATTAGCCATGGAGGTCTAAACTCTCAGCAATTAAAACCCTTTTTCCTGGAACTGATCTTGTTAGTTAAGCATAAGACTTAAAGAATCAATATCAGTACTTGTAGAAAAGCACTGGAACAAGAGGGAAAAACTGTTGCCCTCCTAATGGTTTTGACTGTAACACCCCATAATTTCTCTTCAATGTTTATGCTGGCTAGGCCTGATGAAAACCGTGGTCCAAAAGTAACCTTAAGTGGTCCAATCTTACACCACAGATAATAGCAAACACTCTAGAAATTTGAGAATTTCTGAAAGGTTATTTTTTTTAGGTACAATGATAAAAAATCATTATTTACACAAAATGGTAACAACTTCAACATAAAATTATTCTGTCTTTCAAAAGCTTCTGACCTCTCTTTCCTGAATGGGACATAAGAGGGAAGCTTCCCATTAGGATACTTTCAAAAACTGGATCAGGTAACTCTTTCTCAAGTTCTGCAGAGTCCTCTTTTTCCCACCATGGAATGATTCCAGTGATCCCGCAAGCACCTCCCGGTTCACTTTCATGAAACCAGTCACTCTGCTCATCATCACCTATGATTAAATAAACAACACAAAAACTCAAATTAAAAAAGAGAGGTTAAGGTTTATCAGCCAAAGAAGTCAGCTTCATAATCAGAATTTGTGTTCCTTTACTCTAGCTTTGGGGTCCCCAACCTTTTTTGCACCACAGACCTGTCTCGTGCTAAACAATTTTTCTACAAACCGGTAAGTGGGGGTGGGTGGGATTGGACAGTGCAAGGTTGGGGTGTGTGTGGAGCCCCGTCATAGTTAAGCAACATGGAGGAGGGGTCCGACCATCTGCGGGGCCCGGCCACCTGCCTATCTGCTGTGTTTGAAGCCTGTGCTCTTGCTCCATTTGCCAGGCAGACCTGGCGGAGCACATTGAGGGCAGAAGGCTGCCATCAGGGCTCCCAGCACCACTCACTCCCATAGCCTGGTTCGGGACAGCCCGTGTCCTAGTATGAGTCCGCAACCCAGTGATTGGGGACCCCTGCTCTAGCTGTTCTTATTGTTGTTGTTCAAAACAAGGCATTTACTAACATCAGAATTTACAGGACTGTGATTGGCAAGAGGACATAAAATGTAATGTTTTATAACCAAATCAGAAGTGTGAAAAATAAACTAACTAATCCCTCAGTGATAACGACAGAGAAATCTCTTTAAATTATTGCAATCTCAGCTCTAACTCTCTCACACACAACACAAGCTTTAATCTCCTGCAGGGAATTAAAGGGTATAAAACTACAAAACTAGTTCATTCGGCCGCTTATGTTATATAATTAAATTAAATTTCATGATTTGTCTGATATATAAAAGGGAAAAACTAAATGAACAGATGCGGCCAAATAAAATTAATCTGATTAGGTTCATTAAGAAATAAGTTTTGAAAAAGTCATTTTTAAATGAAAAATGACAGTACCACAGAAAGTATTAGAGTCCAGAAATACTTTAATGGCTCTTTACAACTAAAAATTCAGAAGTGAAACAAAATTACGCACTTGATCAACATCTGAAATTCTTACATACATTTATTCTAGAGTCACTTTAGAAGTTAAAGGTCGCCCTTGCTGGACAACCATTCATACCTAAGAGACCGCATCGCCCTAAGGACGTCCGTCCGTCCAACCAGAGCGGACCGGAGGGGCTTCCTAATTGTGCCATCGGCCAGAGGGGCTCACCTCTCTGGCATATGGAGGAGGGCCTTTTCTGTGTCCGCACCAGCCCTTTGGAACCTCCTGCCAGTTGGAATTGTGTCTCCAGACTGAGTTGCTGTCCTTTAGGAAAGAACTAAAAACCTGGCTGGCGGGCCAAGTTTGGGGTGCAGGTGGAGGGGTGGTTTCTGTTGGGTGGACGGTTTAGAGGATTATGCCTTCCCCCTCAGTTCCTTCAGTACCTGCACCCCTTTTTAGGGGGTGGATTTTAATTCTGTTTTTATCGGTTTTATGTTGTGATTGTGAACCGCCCTGAGTCGGCCTTAGTCGAGTGGGCGGTATAGAAGTCCAGCAATAAAATAAAATAAATATCTGACTCTTGGGTTTGGTGCTCATCTCCATTTACAGCAGTCTGCATTTGCAGACGATTCCATGGCCATGTGGCAGGCATGACTAGACACAGAATGCTGTTACCTTCCCACCAAAGTGATACCTATTTATCTACTTGCAATTTCTTGCTTTCAAACTGCTATGCTGGCAGGAGCTGAGACAGAAACAGGAGCTCACTCTGTCATGCAGCACTTTTTAGCATCTGAACTCTTAAATTTGATTGCTCTCATGGTTACTATTTCTCCTGGATTCAGGACAGGCCCATCTAGCAAATTACTCTAGGATGTAGAAACATTTCTTAACTCAAAAAACTGTCGTGATTCCATGTGGAATGACATTATTTTATGGTATTTACTTGTTAGTTAAGTAGGATTTTATGTAGAAATGTTAGCATTGCTTTTATATTTCTTTCTATGAGTTATGTCACTTAGACTAAGCAAAGCCATTTTAGAAAGCACACTCCACCATTTTCCTAAGACGATGGGAAAATCACGTCTTGATCTTTTCTCAAGGCCAAGCTCTGGCAAGCGACCCAAGAGGTGGACTTCTCTCATGAGAAGAGATGAGATCTCCGATAACCAGCCATCTGGTATCTTTGATCTACGCACAAAACTGTCACTTTGACAAGTCAATTAGAATTTCTCCGGGACAGGTTTCTCATGGAGAAAGGTATAAAAACTTAGCTAATTTCTTCATTGGAAGGTCCGATACCCGATGCTACGAGGACCCGTATCACTTGTCATCTTGATGGGCCTCGATCCGTACCATCTCGCATGGGGCGGCGAAGACCGCCGCAGCTTACGTTAGGCAAGTGGTAGCTTATAGCTTTTATTTCTTTCCTAGGGCAGTAATTTCTTTATTTTTCATCTTTTGCATTTTCTGGACTTTTACTATCTTTCCAATAAACTGACAAAACGGACTTCATTTGTCAAGCTTACTCCTTTTTGCCCCTGCTGCCACCGGAGCAAATTTGAGGAGGGGGAACTTTAACAATAAGCCTTTATTGTAAGAAGGATTGGGTCTATTTTTACCAACATCGTGGGGCCTCTTATCCTGCAGAAGCCAGCAAGTTGCTGCTTCAAAGGTAAAGGTTTACCCCCATGCACCTTCACGTAGCCAAGGCCAGAAGCTCCCCAGAAGCGAGATAAGGGTGACTTTTGTATGGAAAAGTGGCGCTTCCATCCCAGGGGTCTTTGCAGCTCAATTTTCCCTGCATAGTCAGTCCCGGATCGCCATTTCTCTGCGAACCTATGAGCCAGAATTATCTGGACCAAGTCTTCCTCTGCCAAACATTGAGGAAGCCACCCTTTCGGCCCGCTAGCCAAATCGGGGCCTCTGCCTGCGGAACCTCTAAGAGGGGAGCGGAGCCTGCCAACAGGTGGAAGATACCCCGATAAAAACAAACACCTAGAAATCAAACCTTCACGCCACAATGCTTTAGGTGGCAAATGAAATGCAGTCAGAAGAGATCTTATATTTATGTTTCAGAAATTAAGAGGTGTGTGCTGTTATCTTAAACAACCTGAAGTCTAAAATTATTTGGGTTTAAATTTTCGAGTTTTCCTTTATGGGTTTGAAAATTATCAGGGGAGACGTTTCTCTCAGTCTGGCCAGTTTCACAGGCATATTTGATGAGGACATGAGAGAAGGTCTGCTTTGTCACTCCTTCCAAAGAGAGGCCAGTCTAGTCTCCCTCTTCATGTCAGAAAACAATTTTCACTTCAGGAAGTTTTTCTTCTTCTAAGTAACTGGCTGTCTAATAAGGGGTTTCTAAAATGGGACTGTTGTCCCCCCTCCCCCCCCCCCAATTATTTGATTTAATATTGTAATCTGCCTTCTATCCTCATGAGAATAAAAGCAGAGTAAAACTATTTTGAGGCCACAGTGGCTTAGTGGGCTTGATGACCAGAGGGTTGGCAGGGCAGCAGTTCGAGACCCAAGTGCTGCTTGATAAAACGAGCTCCTATCTCTGTCCCTTGCTTTGAAACTGCCAGCCTAGCAGTTTCAAAGCAAGAAATTGCAAGTAGATAAATAGGTACCACTTTGATGGGAAAGGTAACAGTGTTCTGTGTGTTCTGGTGTCTTGTCGATGACCACAGAAACATCTGCAGACGCAGACAGCACTGGCTTTTTGGCTGTAAATGGAGATGAGCACTGACCCCTAGAGTCAGATATGACTGGCTTTCAAGCAAGGGAGACCTTTACCTTTAAAACTATTTTTTTTAAAAATAGAAAATCTTGGTCCACAGCCATAAAACAGTGTCATTTTAAAACAACAACAACAACACACGCCCTTAAATTTCTATGTGGTAGATTAAAAATACTGGGCAGTGCTTGTAGGACTTTAAAATGATACTGTTTGGAAAGCAAAGCAAATAAGTAAGCAAATAAATACATGCTTCCAGTACCTTGTCTTCCCTCGTCATTGGTAAACAAACCAGCATCACTACTGCTCAGACTGCTGGATTCACTGTAATAATGGAAAGAAAGGAACAGATCAAAAGTGCAATTGATATCCCTGTCATAAAATTTTAAAGAGATAAGATTGCACTCAGATGAAACTTAAGCCTTAACAAAACCTAAGAGAAAATAAGCTAGTTTAAAAAATAAGTGTGTGTGTGTGTGTGTGAGTGAGTGTGTGTGGGAGAGAAACATCAAGCTGAAAATATCCCAGTTCCATTAACTACAGAACATATTATTTTTGGCACATAAAACCACAGGAATCTAATGGGACCCTGACAGTAAGCCAGATGTGACTGCAATGAGGTGCTGACACAATTGATGCGTTTTATTATCTGTTTCCATCAAATGCTCACTGCTCCTTTCTTATGCTGTGCAATTCAGCTTTGATCCAAAACACCACCGCTCTGTTAAAAAGGGGCATCTCAATCACAACCATTTCAAGCTTTTCTTCAGCACATGAAACACAAGTGTCTATAGATATAATGACTTTTCGTAACATTTGCAAAATATTCTGGAAGATACACCACATCAAGATACAATGGAATTCTATTATTAAGAGGGGGGAGAATTGTTTACAGAATGGCAACCTATTAAAAGAAAGGTCACCCTGAGGAAAACATACCATATCCATACAAAAAAAGAAAGAAAAGGAAATTGGTTTCTCCCATCTAATTTCCTATTGAGGACTGTTATCACATTGTATACTTTAATGGCTATCGTCCAAACAGTGTAGAAATATATGCATTAATTATTATTATTATTATTTGTTTATTAAAATTAATTCCTGCCCTTTCTCCAGTAAGCCCATCCTCACAATGACTCTATGAAGCAGGTCAAAGAGTCAGGTTGGTCCAATTCAGTAAATTACATAAATGACTCTGGATGTGAACTTCAGAGTGCCAGTCCATCATGCTGTAATGCCATAATCACAAATGGAGATTTAAATTATAAGAAAATAATTTAAATAGATCAAGATAGGTTGGTGGAGAGAATATTAGTTGTAAAGGCAATATCGAAGTATTTTTGATATGTAACATGCAAAACAGCTCTCAATTTTGAAACACAAGTACATCAGCATGTGCTTCAAACATTTTTCATGCATCTGTTTTTCCACACATCATTACTTCCCCCCAGTTATTAGGATAGTCAAATACAGTAAAACCCTGGTTTACGAACGCCTCAATTAACATTTACCACAGTTTACGATGTTAAATTCTATAAATAATAACGTCCTGGTTCACTATTTTTTGGTTTACAACCGGGAATTGCACCATTTAAACTCTAAAATGGCAGCCCTGCACCATTTTAGAGCCTAAAATTAAAATGATCCCCCCCCCCCGCCGCCAGAAGTTGCAATTCATCCCTTACCACTATGGAGGCTGCGGAGGAGGCGATGGTGGTGTTTTTGCTGCTATTTTCACATTGTCCGGTGCTTCTACCAGAAGCAGGAGAGTGTGGGGACCTTATCCGCTTGGTCCCTGTGCAGCGCTACAGCCAGGAACACATGCCTCCCCCAGGCACCCGCTCCTGGCTATAGCACTGCACAGGGAGCTCCTACGAAGACTGGAACCAAGCAGATAAGGTCCCTACACTCTCCCGCTGCCAGTAGCAGCAGAGACTGGGCTCCCCCGGTGGCTGGACAAACTGCTCAGGAAGAAGCAGCAGCAAGGCAATGTTAGGAAATCACTTCATCCATTTGGTGGGGGGTGATCATGTCTGCCATTTTTTGGAAGTTTTTTGTATTTTTAAAAAAATATTTTTGATCTGGTCGGGACCATTTCCCTTTTGTGGGGGATGATCGTGTCTGGCTTTTTCTGCATTTTTTTTGGGGGGACAGGGGGTTGTATTTGTTTTTTGGTCTGATCAGGATCATTTTTTATTTTTCTATGCATTCCTATGGGAAAACGTGTTTCAGTTTACAATTTTTTTTGGTTTACGATGAAGGCTGTCAGAATCGACCAACATCATAAACCAGGTTTTTACTGTATAACTAGACCAGTGGTTCCCAAAGTGGGCCCCACAACCCACAGGGGGGACTTCAATTCCTTCAATTTCCAGAAGCCTAAGTCAGTACATTGGCTGATAAGTGCTCTGGGGAACTGACCTAGGCTTCTGGAAATTGCAATTAAAAAACCAATAGTATTTGTTGTTCCTATGATCAAATTGAGCAAATGTGTATGAACTACCCTACCCTTCAAAATTTGCTGCCAATCTTCGCTGCAGCATACCTATAATCATTTCCCAACATCAAATCCTAAAGCAAACCCAATTTGTTTCGTACTAGCAAAAGTAGCTAGCTTTATATTGGTTGAAGGAGCCCTAGAGCTGTCAAATAAAGGTTAGCAGCCATCAAATGTTAGCCAGACTGTGTTCATGTCATCTGTGTGATGCCATGATGTTGGGGCTTTTGGGCATATCTGTGTTCATAATACATATCTACAGAAGCCTCGTGAAGGTCTGATTAATCTATGACCATACAGTCCTTCAGTCTATTAGTCTTCAAACTATCAATTGCAAACTTACCATATATACTTGAGTATAAACTGACCCAAATATAAGCCGAGGTTCCTAATTTTGACCTGAAAACCCAGGAAAATAGAATGACCAGAATATAAACTGAGGGTGGGAAATGCAGCAGCTGCTAGTGAGTTTCAATAATCAAAATCAATGAAAATATGGTAAAATTAATTAAATTGTTGGCATATCTCAATCCAGCATGATCTTGGGACCCTCGTGGTCATTGACCCAAGTATAAGCTAAATCTCCTTTTCTGGGCTTATTTTTGGGGCTAAAAAACTCGGCTTATACTCGAGTATATACGGTATGTGCTGGTTGGTTCTGCCATCTAGTGACTGAAGATGGTATTGCAAGCCTCAAACAATTCAAGAACCAATCTGTGTGCTGAAACTCCTGTGAGTACTTAGATTTTTCGACTACAGCTTCCAGAATTTCGACTACAGCTTCCAAAATTCCTGTTGAGCTGAAGTGAAAGAAATTAGAACTTGCAAACAATACTGAGCAAGCAGAAATCAGAAAACATAATAAAGTATCTTCAAAGCAAAGGTAGAGTTACAGCTTCAGCAATGTCTGTTATGAATATACATTTTGGCTTGGCTCAAAAAGCAAAACACTGAATTGAGAAATGAACTCACGCTTATCAGTGAAACAGAGAAAGGGATAAAATACATAATTAAGAAAGACAGCATACAAGTTGTAACTAGCAACCAATACAGAGCAAGCAGAAATCAGAAGGGAAAATCATTCTAACATGACTCCTAGTTAACAATCAAAGAATGAAATTACAATTAACTTTGATACTGAGTTTTAGTATTTCACTGAATCCTAATTTCATCACATTTTTAAATCTGTGTCTTATTTTGAAAGGAAAAGAGGGCATAACACTATATGTTGTTGTATTTTATAATAAAAAACCTGAAAATAAATGTGCTACAAGAAGATAAATTGGCTGAAATCCTGTTGCATAAAGTAAGTAAAGTCATACATTTTAGTTTGTTTTTTGCTAATAATCAAAGAGCTCCCACAACCATTCTTGGGAACAAATGCACATGCAGCAGCCAGCATATGCATGCACACCAAAAAATCATGGCCGGACTGCTTATTTAAAAGCAAAGAAAAGACTGAAACCTACAACTTTTCTTACACCAGGCAACAGAATTTTCACCAATGAATTCTATTACCTGAATGAAGATGATACAGGATATTCTAAATAACAAAAAAGAATAATACTTTAGCAAGAGATGAACTCAATAATCCCAGAGGGTTCTTAATAACTCTAAAATTCTATGATGCTATAAATACATAAATATATAGTATTTATTTCAACTTATACATTTCTGTAATTATTTCTATCCATTCGATACTTTGGGAAGCTGAAGTGTTTATTTCAGTGTATTTTCAATGTAAGACTTTGTGTTTAAATGAAACTTAATAAATAGCAGTGTACTGGGAAATACAGGTAGTTACTGAGGTTGTAATTCTATGAAATATCCAATGAGAGCAAATCATATTGAACTGTGGGCTAAATTTAACTGCTAGTTTTAACTGGAGTAGATCCAATCAAATAACTGGATTTTTGTAAGTTTGCAGTTAACAACATACTTCAGCTACTATATACATTATATACTATAATGTATATTTATGAATGCGGGTGGGATTTTAATTGGGGTTTAGTATGTTTTATTGGGGTTTTATGTGTTTTTAGTGTTTGATATCGTTAACTTCTGTTAGCCGCCCAGTTGTTGTCGAGTTGGGCGGTGATAGAAATACAATAAAATAAAATAAATAATAATAAATAAAATGTATTACATATAGTATACATATTACATAATGTATTATCATATATGTATAGTATATGTACTATACAGTATGTATAGTAATGTATTATAGTATTGTTATATTTTTAACATTGAATACAGAAGAGGAGAAAAATAATGTATTATCTAATATTTGCAAAACCACAGAATTAAAAGGAAAAATTAGAAGTAACCTGTCACTCATGTTTTCATCTGAGCCCTTCTGTTCCTCATATTCCATTTTATCCTTGTTTTTCTGGTTGATTTCATCATTCTCTATGACCACGCCTTCATCCAAAATGTCTTGTCCTTGCCTACTTGCTGCTAGCTTCCTTTTTTTAATTTTGCTTTTTGTTAATTCCTGATGTTGGCAAGGCCTGTTGTCATTGTCCATATATTGATCCTTAATATTATCAAACTGTTGGGGTAACGTCAGTGTGTTTGCTACTTCAGAAGGTAGATCAATTGCCATCCGTTTCACCTTCCGTCGTCTACGGAGAGTCCTGTTTCCCAAGCTATCAACTGCAAGATCAGATTCATGCCAAAGAGGCCTTTTGCCTCGCAGGTTATTTAAATTTGAAGTTGGCCTGCGTTTTGCAATCAACAGTTGATCATCAGAGTCACTATGATCTTTCTTATTATTTACATGATTCTCTCTATAATCCTTGGTTGGTTCCTCAAGGCTGGAATCAGAGCCTTCACTTAAACAATGACCAGTCTCCCAGGGGTGATGGGTGTTAAACGAACGTCGTTTCCTTCCCCTTCGCTTTCGGGCTTGGCGTTTTAGAAGACAAGAGACACTGCGAGAATGATCTCCTGTATCTGCAAAACCACCTCGTGCTTGTTCTGAACTTTCCTCCAGTGCTGAGACCAAATCATGAACTAGTTCCTCCATGGTCTTACTGAAATGCCTGTAGTTTGGACAAAAATACAATTACCATTACAAATAATTCCCAAAAAGCAAATTGTAAATTACAAGTCCAAATTCGAAGATGTTAATATATGCTCTCTCTCTCTCTCTCTCTCACACACACACACACATACACACACACACATTTGTTTTTATATATATAAATTTAGATGAGGTTTGCATATACTGGGTCACCAAAAGGGCGCCACAAAGGCATATATGCCAGTGATGGTGAACCTTTCAGAGATCGAGTGCCCAAACTCAACAGACTGCTGTTCATGCCAGACTGGAGGGGTGAACTTTGTGCTGTGGGGAGGAAGCGCTCCCATTGGGTTGCTGGGCAGAGGAGCAGGGCAAACTGTGCTGGGACGATGGCACACATGCCCACAGAGAGGGCTCTGAGTGCCCCCTCTGGCACACATGCCATAGGTTCGCCATCACTGGCATATGCCATGTCACCAGTGAATAACTTCCTATTTCACAACAAGCCCTTTCCTGAGATCTCCATATTTGCAGATAAGGCAGTTCATCTCTGCAACATCAGTCTGGTCAGGTTATCCTGCTATAGTAATAGACCATACTGCCAGCGACTCAATGGCAAGTGTCAGATAACAGTAAAATAACCTGACCACCCTGAGGACTAATGGCCTTGAGTGTCGAAGTCCATAGGGAAGGGTGAGGGTCCCCAAATGGATTAAATCCCACTTGAATCCATCTTAATGGAGGGCAGCAGGTTCATCAATCCTGGCCTGGGGCTGAGGACTTTGTGTGCCAAAAGGGCTCAGGACCAGAAAGTGATGCGTGGAACTGGTATGGGGGTCACACTGTGATGTGGAAAGCAGATGAAAGGTCACTGCATTATATTCTCAGGACAGTCTTTATGGTACGGGAACACAAAAAGAGCCTCAAAGATTGTTTTATTTTTGAACCATAATCAGGCATACCCTGGTAACAGTGACCTTGTGCTGCCAGCTAATCTTTCTCACACAAGGTCAGGCCAAAGGAACTGCAGAATGGGCTCACCAAAAGGCACCTTCATTTTGGCAGTTTCACATCTGGCCTAAACATGGAAGAAGAAATCTCTGCAGCAGCACAGCTCCTGCAATAGCCCCAAGGACAATGGAAAGTCCATCCCATCCCAGGGAGTTGTATTGGTCAATAAAACCTGGAAAAGGTAGTATTGTTTCATTTCATTTTGTAGTGTCAGAATAGTCTGTTCTCTTTTCCATAACTCTGTCGAAGGCTTCAGAAAAGGAGAAATGGTAACAAATATTCACACTATCCTTTGCCTTTTTCAACACAGGAGGCCCTGCATTCCTCCCAAGTCTTTTGCATGTATAAGAAATCTCAAAGCAATGAGTTGAGGTGGAAAGAGGACAGAATGGATCTCTTTGTTTTATATGGGACTTACAAGACATTCTTTTTACCTTCTGTGAAGATAGCATGAAGGAATAAAATGCAAGGAAGAAAGGTATTGTTACAGATAATTTTCAAAGGGATAGTCATGTTAGTCTGTTTTAGCTTGTACTGTACATCACAAAAATGGCTTGCTACTAAGTGAAGCATAAATCTGTAGACACCTGACTACAAAAACAAAACATCATTATTTAAATGCTTAAAGGCAAACCTAAGGCAATGTACTGTATTGACATGGAGAAACATTAACACTGTATGCAGTTTTGCTTTTTGTTATGGGAAGGATCCATATAATTACTTTGTTTTTCATTTAAATTAGCAGTTGGTCCCTAGTTGCCAATCTAGTGCAAAGATTTATTGCAGAAAGCCCTTGTTAGAACATACACTTATAACACAACTGTAGCAGACTAAACTCACATCTTTCATTTTAGATTAACATATTAACATGCTTAAATACTACTAATGAACTTACATGGGGAAGAATATCAAGTAAAGATTCAAAGCAGAGCCATTGGGAAGAAATATTTTTAATTGCTCTACCATTCCCTCTTATATTTATTTCTAGAATGTTTCTTCGAATAATATAATTGCATAGTAAAGGGCACTAATTTCCTACCTATAGTTGTTGATCAATCTTATCTAAATGACCTGTGAAAGAGTAAGCAACAGTAAAGTATCCATGCTTTCTCCTAGCTATGTGAATAAATACATAAACAGATGCTTCTTGGATTACAGTGGAACAATTGGTGGCACATACTGAAAATAAAGTTAAGAGTACACTCTCTGTTACTTAGCTTTCTTAACTAGAATAAAAAATATAGTGGGTACTCATCAAAAACTAGAGATCAAGAAGAAAACAAATCTAACATTTTATCCCCCCAAAACAACAACAACAACAACAACAATTATAACTACCATGCAATATCTAAATGGTATAATCCAGGAGACAAATAGAGTAGGCCTGCAGTTTAGACCCAGGCAACAACTGCTAATTTTGATGAAAAAACAACATGTAAAATAAAGTGATCTATTTTTTTGGGGGGGGGTTAATATAAATTAAGAAATTTTTAAAAATGGTCAAAAAAAATTCTAAATATTGCCTTGCAAACATTAAAAAGCTTGATATTTTTGTCAGTTTTTTGCTCTTCTCTCATTTTAAGGGAGACTGAACCCCAAACATCTCAAATACTCTTTCAGTAGATGAAGTGACCACCCATTCTCTTTTAGAACTCAAATATTTACACTTTAAAGATAGTGACACAAATACTAATACTCCTCCAAACATTTTTGAAAACACAGAATACTCAACCTACACATCAGCAAAACAAAGTTGTGTTACTTCTAGGCTGTTGGAAATAAGCTACTTGACTAACTTCTCTCATTAATTATTATATTTCACCTTCAGCATTTCATATTAAACTGCACAATTACAGTAACACCCCACAGCTAGGGATAAAACCTACTTTTTGTCTCACAGCAGACATTAAAAGCCCTCACGGTGCAGTGGTTAAGTTGCAGCACTGCAACCAAAACTATGCTCATGATTTGAGTTCAATCCCAATGGACACAAGGTTGACTCAGCTTCCCATCCTTCCAGTGGGAAAAGATCTTGTGGACATGAAAGGAGCCTCATGCAGGCGTCCCCTGAACTGAGTTTCTCCAGCAAAAATCCTTTCAACCCAGAATAATTTCTGACATGAAATTATTGTAGTGAAATGAGGACCCAGCACGTTGGGGGCAAAATGCTAATTAGCTGTGAATTTCCCAGAGTCCTTTAAGTGCTATGGGGGGGGCGGGGCGGGCGTATATAAATGTAATTGTTCTTGCTATTAAGCTAAAGTAATTACAGTTTGACCTTTAACAATAACATTTGCTAGACATTAACTCTTATACACGCTACCAAATGGGTTGTTTACAATATGCAATAACACTCCTACTCCTCTGTGTCGGCTGCAACTGAAGAAGGAAAAATGCCACTGGGGTGAATTTGTTTAAGGTGGAGCCCAGCTTGCCACGAAGAGACCCACACACTGTGATCATGGAGCCGTTTCCTGCAGCACACATGAAATGAGGCATGCAGGATTCAACACTGGGACTACAACGGACTGCCACAGCCTTGAAGATATTATCAAGGTGCGCCTTCACAACCAGTCCATCTGGCATGGCCTCTTCTGCCTCCATGACCATTGGGAATCAGAGTTCCTCCTCCACTCATTTTGCCGTTGGGCCCAGTATGATACAGTAATACCTCATACAAAGTCCGCTTCATACAACATTGAATTCATACATCGCCTAATTCCTTGAAAAAAGTTGCCTCATACAAAGTCGCAGCGACTTTGTATGAGGCATTGGGGTTTTCCCCAGGTTGCATTGTGCCTGGGCAGTATATAAAGCAGAACGCACATGTGCAATGCTCTTGTGGGTTTTGCACAAGGCGAAGAGTGGTTAGGAGTGGTTTTGAGCGTCTTTGGATTTTTTGGATGTTTGGTCAGAATGTTTGGAAGCATTCCTGGGATTTTTGCAGGATTCTTCAGGTTCTTGGACCATTCTTTGGCACAGTGGAAAGGTAGGTAAATGAGGTTTTCTGTTTCCGATTGGCTTGGGGAGGGGAGGCGGATGCGGGAGGGCAATATTTTGGTGCGGTGGGCAATTGTTTGGTGTTTGCTGCTGTTTGGATGATTAACACTGTGCTGCATGATGTGACATGTTAACTTTTAAACCTGCACTTGATAAAGTTTTCAAAAGTTAAAAATTTGTTGTATGGTTTGTCCCCTAAAATCAGGGTTGTTTGACATGTTTTTGTAATGTATTTAGCCTTTAGACAATGATTTCTTAAAGTTCTGCCAGTTTCCTGTTTGTTTCCTTGACTTTGCCCCGAAGTATGTGCTGTTACCGTGCAATGTATCTCTATGGAAACGACGTTGTACGAGGCATCGCGGCAAGGATTTGGACGTTGTATGAGGCATCGCGGCTCGGATTTTGCATGCCTCGTACAAAGTCCAAATCTGTATAAAGTCCAAACTTGTGGAACCAAGTTTAGACGTTGTATGAGGTATCACTGTAGTTTCCAATGGCATTTCCTCCACTGAGGGCACACCATCACCCCACTTGAAGGGGCTCATCCACCCATAGCTGTTGGCCCCTTTAGGGAGTCAGGTTATTTACCGTCGTCCAACATTCAGCATTGAATCGCTGGCTGTACGGTTTACTCCATTACCGTAGCGGGATAACAGGCTAGACACGCAATTACACTATAATATTATTTAACATTGCAATCCTGTGCCCAGTTATATTCATTTAGCTTCAAGAATATAATGGCGTTTCAGGCAAAGAACTAAGGACTCTCAATCCTAGGTAGACAGAAACAGAGGATTTCAAAATAAATAAAAAGACTTTGTGTTGTTTTCTAAAATAAAAAAAAAGACTGCGGTGGCTTAGTGGTTAAGATGCTGAACTTCATGACTGGAAGGTCGGCAGTTTGATACCTGAGTGCTGCATGATAGAGTGAGCTTCCAACTCTGACCAAGCTCCTGCCAACCTAGCAGTTTGAAGGCAAGAAATTGCAAGTAAATAAATAGGTACCAATTTGATGTCTAGTCATGCTTGTTACATGTCCATGGAAACATCTGCAGATACAGACAGAGCTAGCTCTTTGGCTATAAGCAGAAATGAGCACTGAACCTTAGAGGTGGCTTTTAACCAAGGGCAGCCTTTACCCTTTAAAAAAGCACATATTTTTTATTTCAATGTGGATTAGATTGGGTTTTCCTAAGTATATCATTTAAAGTGAAATTGGAATGTAAAAAACATGTTAACCAAGTGCTTTAAAACTGAAAAATTACAACCAGACACAAAGATTGAGCTACAGTTTTTCAGTATATGCAATTACAGTACAGAGGGAGAAAAAAGACTAATGAGGTTAAGCACTGAGGGAAATTATGTACTTTGGTCATTATTGCTGGCTTGCTAGTTGACACAGAAGTAAGTATCTATCACCATGGAAGGATCAATGCGATACTCTGTTGCTTTCCACCAATACCAACCACTGGGACTCTGGTGACATTGTATACATTACTGTCTGAACTCCTCAAAGATTGTGGTATTTTTGAACCACAATTGACATACCCGTCAAGAGCGGCTCCTGGAAATACGGGAACTGCTCCAGGCCGGGTGCGCATGCGACGCAACAACTCATCTGTGCATGCGCAGAACCCTCTGCGCACACACAGAGCCTATCTGCAATGGGTGCATGTGTGCAGTAACCCCTTTCCTCTCCGTTCAAATACGGGACGGTGGCGGGAAAGGGGAGGAACCAGCACAGAAATACGGGAAATCCCAGGTATTTGACAGGTATGACAATTGAGCATACCCTGGCAATGGCAACCTTGGGTTGCCAGCTAATCTTTCACACACTAGGTCAAACGAAAGGAACTATAGATTGAACTCACCAAAAGGTGCCTTCATTTTGGCAGTTTCACATCTGGCTTAGGCATGGAAGAAGAAGACTGTACCCATCCATATTGTGCACAATTTCAAAGCCCTAATCGAACAAACAGAACCCACATCACTACAGCACACTTCATGCTGCAGAATTTCACACTCCAAACATGGAGAGTTGTGAGCCCACAGAAATGTGACAAGAGGGCACAATCCACCCCTCATATATGGGGTCGGTCACCCCTTGCTTGAAAGCCAATCATATCTGACTCTAGGGTTCAGTGCACATCTCTGTTTACAGCCGAAGAGCCAGCGCTGTCTGCATCTGCAGATGTTTCCATGGACATGTGGCAGGCATGCCTAGAGTGCATGGAATGCTGTTTACCTTCCCACCGAAGTGGTACCTATTTATCGACTTGCAATTTCTTTCTTTTGAATTGCTAGGTTGGCAGGAGCTGGGACAGAGATGGGAGTTCATTCCATCGTGCAGTACTCGGGTCTTTCTATGGAAAAACTAGGATTTCTGTGTTCAACTCATTTTGTTCATTCAGTTAAATTCCAAACTCAATTTGTCAACAAAAACCTCATTTGATTGTGGGATGCTTGGTATCTGGTTAAAATTAAGGGCCACATGTATTCTTCTGAGGCTATTTCTGCAGTCTCTAGATGCCCACTCACCCAAAAAGAATTTCTGGAAAAAGTGGTTTTGAAATTTAAAAGATGTGTCCTCCATGAATCTAAAACTGAATCTCCAGCAACAGTCAGTTATGAATTTGCATCAATTTTCTTTTAGGCTAGCACAGGCCCTGAGGGTACTGTGGTAGAAAACTGAGGCCCACCTCAAACAAAACTGCCTGCTAATGATATTGTCTAGTTTTTTTATTGTAGCACCTGAACAGTGAATATCGCTGATATCCTCTCCACTGACAATGACATCAATATTTAAACTGGCTAGTACTTCTCTAAAACTGTCCCTAGAATACAAAATATAAAGTAGTCTTAGATATTCAGGATTAGGACCATCTCATTCTAGCTAGCTACAATGTTTTGTGTGGCACATTTGCAACCTCGTTCATAGCATTTCTTTCTTCCAAGTACAGTACAGTACCTTAATTTTTTCTTAGCATCTAGAAAATGCTTTCCAATCCTGGAAAGTGAGAACTGAGTATTTCCCCCCTCAATACTGAGGCAGTCTGAAAGATGCCCCTACCCTCTGTATCTATGCTCTCAACCCATGCAACTACGAAAAATGGGAGTACAGTATTTCCACTTACTTTAATACAGGGGTTTCCAACCTTTTCAAGCTGGGGGCCGGGTCACGCTCTCTCAGTCAGCTTTGAGGGCCAGACGGCCATTTTGTCCTGCCTGCAGATGTGCCCCCCCAACGCCTCCACCACACTAGGAAGTGCCATGTGGTGGAGGAAGAGCAAAATGGCTGTCCGGCCCCCAAAGCTGAGAGAGCGTGACCCACCCCCCACCCCCATGCGTAAAAAGGTTGAGAACTGCTGCCCAAGAACAATACCTCAGATTTATACAGTTGTGTGTTCGTCAAACGTGTGTGTCCCTGGTTGGCTGCACGATGGAGTGAGCTCCCGTCTCTGCCCCAGCTCCTGCCAACCTAGCAGTTCAAAAGGCCAAAATGTGGCCATAAACAAGAGATGAGCACTGGACCCTAGAGTCACATACGGCTGGCTGCACAACGGAGTGAGCCCCCATCTCTGCCCCAGCTCCTGCCAACCTAGCAGTTTGAAAGGCAGAAACTTGGCCATAAACAAGAGATGAGCACTGGACCCTAGAGTCGGATACGGGTGGCTTTCGAGCAAGGGCGACCTTGACCTTGACCTCTGGACACATAAAGAGGACCCCCAAGGGTTTCCACTCACCCTTGGGCCAACCTTGCCCACCACCACCCTTTGGGCCTACAAGGACCCTCCCCCCCCCCCTCTCCTTCCTCTTAGGTTCAAGCCTTCCTCTCCCCCCCCCCTTCCTCCTCCTCTTCCTCACCAGCTCTTCCGGGCGGCCGGAGGTCTGCTCGGGTCGGGCTCAGCCGCCCGGAACATGTACCCGGCGCCCGCCGTCGGCCGCTCCCTGAGGAGGCGGGTGCCGCTTGACAGAGACTCGGGGAAGAAGGGGCAAACTCCGGAGGGCCACGTTCGGGCTCAGCAAGAGCAAGAACAAGAGCAGCAGCACAACAAGCGCCTCTCATTCCCCCTCCAGGAAAGGCACATCCCGGAAGCAGCAGCCGCAGCCGCAGCGCCTGGCTGGAAGGAAGCCGGGCCATACCATCATCATGGGGGGGGGGAACTGCGCGCACCTGGCTGGCCAAAACGCGTCCCATGCTCAGGCCGTGGGTTGGATTCAAACCTCTTCGACCACCCCCCTCAGCTGTCTTTTCCCTCCTCCTTCCACTTTTTGGGTGGGATATATAATAATAGTTCTCTTTTTTCTGCACCCCCGCGAATATGCTCAATGTGGTACGTCCGGTTGTCAAGACGACCGCTTGTACACCACCAAAAGGGGAAGGGGGGGGGGGGAGATTATGGCTACTTTAGCCAGGCTGCAAAGGAGGCTCCCAGGCTTCAAGGAGGAGTATTTCGTGAGGAACAGGTAACCTTCCTGGAGACTTGGTGCTCACTCAGTCTTCTTTCTTACGAGGGGGCTGAATCTCCCCCCACCCTCGAGTAACCCCTGTTCCTATGGAGGTCAATAGGACCCTTGGCGCATTCATGGTTAAGCTGCTGTAAAGTAAGGTAAAGGTTTCCCTTGCTCGAAAGCCAGTCGTATCCGACTCTAGGGTGCCGGTGCTCATCTCTGTTTCAAAGCCGAAGAGCCAGACGTTTCCGTGGTCATGTGGCAGGCATGACTAGACACCGGAGCGCATGGAACGCTGTTACCTTCCCACCAAAGTGGTCCCTATTTATCTGCTTGCAATTTCTTGCTTTCGAACTGCTAGGTTGGCAGGAGCTGGGACAAAGGCGGGAGCTCAACCCGTCCTGCAGTCCTTGGGAATCGAACAGCTGACCTTCCGCCTCCCAGTCAGCGTCTTATCCACTTGAGCCACTGCTGTACTGCAGCCAAAAGGTTGTGAGTTCGATCCTCACGGGACACAAAAGGTTGACTCAAGTGGACAGTGGTCTGTCGAAGTGGACTTGGTGGACAAAAGCTAGCACTAAAAGTGCAGCAGTTACAGGTGAAACTCAGAAAATTAGAATATCGTGAAAATGTCCATTCAGTCCAGTAATGCAACTTAAAAGGTGAAACAAATATATATGAGATAGACTTTCATTGCATGCAAAGCGAGATAGTTCAAGCCTTACTTTGTTATAATATTGATGCTTATGGCTTACAGTTTATGGAAATCCCACCCCCCCCCACCCCAATCTCATGTACCCCATAATCATCACATAATCTCATGTACGCTGTACGCCATGATCGTCACAATTGTAACGAATTAAGACATGACATCTCTCGTTTTGCATGTAGTGAGTCTATCTCATATATTTGTTTCACCTTTTAAGTGAAATGAATGAACATTTGCATGATATTCTAATTTTCTGAGTTTCACCTGTAGTATTTAAAGTGCCACAATAGTTTTTTTTGTACTTTTTAAAAATTTACTCTCTTCTTCAAGTGCCATATCTGAATCCAAATAGAGGCGATCATCATGGCGATCATGATTTTGACAGTGGTGTCTATAAATAAATGAATCTGCTGATTCCTGAATGACTAGTGAAACAGATTGGGAGCTGTTCTCAAAGATGTGGGGATGTCATGATTTCAGGCTCCCTCCTTTTACAAAAATTTACTGACCATCTAATAATTGTATTAATACATTCAGGTGAAATCTCATCATACTCAAGAATTTTTAGAAAACATCAGAAACAGAAATTCTCCTTACTAGATTGTTGTTGGATTTAAAGACTACTCAGAGCTTCTTGAAAAAGAGTGAAATATAAATAATAAATTAATTACTCAGTTGTTTTAAGGTAAAGGTAAAGATTGCCCTTGCTCGAAAGCCAGTTATATCCAACTCTAGGGTTTAGTGCTCATCTCTGTTTATAGCCAAAGATCCAGCACTATCTGCATTTGCAGACGTTTCCGTGGACATGTGGTAGGCATGCCTAGACACCAGAGTGCATGAAACGCTGTTTACCTTCCCACTGAAGTGGTCCCTATTTACTGTATCTATTTGTAGTTTCTTGCTTTCAAACTGCTAGGTTGGTAGGAGTACCCAGTACCTGGGAATCGAACGACCTTTCAGTCAGCGAGTGCAGCATCTTAACCATTTGAGCCACCGCATTCCCACTCAATTGTTGTAAGATACAGTAGCTTTATTTTGCCAGGCTTAGTAACAGGGAGAAAGCAATATGTGTTTATTATTCTTAACTTAAATGTAGTTTATCAAAATACAAACTATGAAACTCATTTTGTGTGTTTTCAGGTGTGTAGATGAGTACAGAAAATCAGAATATGATGCAGCTGTAAAAATTCAGAGCTGGTTTAGAGGATGCAAAGTCCGGGCATATATCAGGTAGAAAGATTTATAACTAGACTGTTGAAAAGATTACTTGGAAGTGAAAGCTGTCAAATTCATCAATGTTTAAATTCCCCATTTGAGAATCTAGAAAATAAATTTTAAAATACGATATTCATGTGTTCTGAGTCTGCAGACTCAAAAGCTGCTACAAAACAATGTGAATAATTCTACTTTTAAATGTATGTCTGGTCTGTCTGGTCTTTTTTTTACTATTTACTATATTTGTCAGAAGCTGGGACTGATGTGGAAAGCTTTGAGGGTTTTCTTATTATTGGTAAGGAATTTACATTGGAAAAGGCACATGATTTAACTCTTGTAATATTCTGTGCAATTGTCAGTCCCAGCTAGAGCAGATCCACTGAATTAATTGCTGAATTATGAGTTGACACTTAAATAAATCACATAGATTCAATTTGTCTATTCTAGTAGGTAGTAGCAATTGGTATCCACTCCTTATGATATAAGAGAATTAAACAAAACTGTAAATATTTTAACTCTCTTTTATCTCACCTTGAATGTAGGATGCAAATTTACTCTAAAAGCTATGGAAATTAAGATGACTCTAAAACATTATCAAAATAAATAAATTTTATAAATTCAAATTCAGCAGCTGGCATCACTGTATAGTGGCAGCTGCTAAATACTGTACTTTGTTATATGATGAGAAAAATTGATTTCTTTACACTTCCATGGTACTACTTTAACAAGATATTGTCTTATCAAGATATTTTGTTTTAGGCACCTGAACAGAATGATGGTGTTTATCCAGAAATGGTGGCGAGGTTATCTGGGAAGAAAAAAATTCAGAAAAATAGTGCAGGTAAAACAAAGTCTTATAACTTAAATAAGTTACTATAAGCCGTTCATAACACTGTACCCGGTGGCTCAGTCATTAAGAAGCTCACCTTAAGAACATAAGAACATAAGAACAGCCTTGCTGGAACAGGCCACAGCCCATCCAGTCCAGCATTCTGTCTCACACAGTGGCTCACCATTTCCTTCAGGGTATTCCCAAGGAGATGCCTTCACCTGCTTAGGATTCCCTGGAAATGGCATTGAGAGATATCCTGCCTATCTCTCCAACCCGGAGGTTGTCCTTAGGTAGCCATAATTATAGCCATTGATACACTTGTCCTCCATGAACTTGTCTAATCCTTTCTTAAAGCTGTCAAGTCTGACAGCTGTCACCACTTCTTCTGGCAGGGAGTTCCATAGACCAGTAATCCTCTGGGTGAAAAAGTACTTTCTCTTATTTGTTTGAGAACTAGTACCCAAAAGTTTCATGGAGTGTCCCCTAGTTCTAGTGTTGTGCGATAGGGAAAACAGTTTTTCCTTATCTACTTTGTCCACACCGTGCATGATTTTATAAACTTCAATCAGGTCACCTCTTAGACGCCGTCGTTCAAGAGTGAAAAGGCCCAACCGTTGCAGCCTCAGATGGTAAGGAAGGTGTTCCAGTCCCCTAATCATTCTGGTTGCCCTCCTCTGTACTTTCTCCAACTCCATAATATCCTTCTGGAGGTATGGCGACCAGAACTGTACACAATATTCCAGATGGGGCCTCACCATAGATTTAGCTAGAAGGCCATCAAGTCGGCAGTTGGAGATGCACATACTGCATGATGGATTGAGTGCCTGTCTCTGTCCCAGTTCCTGCAAACCTAGCAGTTTGAAAACAAGAAATTGCAAGTAGATAAATAGGGACGACTATTAGACTATGAGATCTTGAGGACATGAAGGGAGCCTCATTTGGGCATCCCTGGAGCGGAGTTCCTCCAGCAAAAGTCCTTTCAACCCAGAATAATTTCTGACATGAAATTATTATAACTGTACCCCAACAAAAAGTATGTAAAGTCCTCAGTAGAATCAGACTTTCAATTTTATGTTTAGTCAATCTATTTTGATGAGAAAAGGGATATAAAAGAACTTCAGTCTAAGAGAGTGCAATGATACTTAGTTTTTATAATAATTTCTTCTATGTATAATACTGTACAAAGGCAAGAATGGTCAGAGATATGTATGAAGAATGATTGGCAGGTATTGAATGTTTGGTAAGGAGCTTGCACATGGATGATGATTGATGGGAACCAGATAAGGGAATATAATCATATAATTAGATTAGATTAGATTAAATTAGAAGTTTATTTATACTCCGCCCTCCTGGTGCAAGCACCACTCAGGGCAGCTTACAATATATAGAAAAAGTTTAACACAATGTCAAAATATATCATACATCATAAGCAATATCACAATATATAAAGCACAATATTCACTAAGTACAGTACAATACAATTAATACATTAATACATTGGGCTCAATGTCACAGATGGAGTCAGGACTCAACATCTCGGACGGAGCCCAGGCCTCAGCCTAGGAAGGCCAAAAAGGAAAAAAGCCAAAGGGAGGCAAGACCCCATGGCTGTGGCCAGTCTTCTCCCATCCCGGGCCAGTGGCATGGGCCCGGGAGAGATGCAGCAGGGTCCCTGAGCGGTGGCGGCTCCAATGACCTTTTAAAACCCTCCTGGTGGGCAGAGTCAGGAGGGGTGATGCTGGCAGCCCCAGCTGTCTTGGGTCTCCAATCCCGGGCTGGTGGTGTGGGCCCGGGAGAGACACAGTGGGGTCCCTGAGCAGCAGCGGCTTCGGCATCCTTTTCAAACCCTTCTGGTAGGCGGAGCCATGAGGAGCGATGCCGCCAGCCCCAGCTGTCTTGGGTCTCCCATCCCAGGCCAGTGGCGTGGGCCCGGGAGATACACGGCGGGGTCCCTGAGCAGCGGTGGCTCCGGCGTCCTTTTCAAACCCTCCTGGCATGCGGAGCCAGGAGTGGCGATACCGGCAGCCCCAGATGTCTTGGGTCTCCCATCCTGGACCGGTGACATGGGCAATATTATATGGGGATGGGATTTTGTGTAAAATAGGATTGGAATTTGAGAGAGTAGAATGCTTAAGCTGGATGGGATCTGTGTAACTGTGTAACTAGACTAGCCCTTTTGTTGTTGTTCAGTCGCACAGTGGAGTCCAACCCTTTGCAACCCCATGGACCACCGTATGCCAGGCTCCTCTGCCATCCTCTGTTGCGGGAGGAAATCCTGATACCATAAAACTGCTCAAGCAGATATGGTCCAGCCAACTGCTTGAGGAGAGCTCTGAAGGAACCAACCTCACCAGTATATTTTATTGCCAAAATTTCAGTAGCAGATAAGAGTACAGGAACAATAGTGCATTCAATAGCAGAACTGGTAGCATAGGGAACAATAGAGAATATTCAGCCGTAGGTTACATTCGACATACATTGTATCTAACGTTAGGGTACCGTGTGAGAATCATGCAAGCTACAGTACGTGATTAGAGTCCTGATTGGTTAGAGCAGCTGAACAGCATACTAGCCTCGTGAAACTTACGTGATCAGCCTCTCTATAGCAGAAGCTAAAGACCTTGATTTCATGTGTACTGACATTCTTTCAGGGAGATATTGAAACATAGTAAAAGGATGCGGGGCATCTCTCGAGAAAAACTCATAAAACCAAACAGGAGAGTTTGCCCTCTCATGAGCTTGATTTATGGTTCATCCCTATCATATTCCCACGTGCCTCCACCATCTTCCAACAATCCTCCACAGCCCATACAGATCTACGCCCATTGCATCAACGATGCCATCTAGCCACTTCATGCCCTATTCATGCATTAAGAAGTATATAGAATGTTTACAGATAAAGGGAGTATTCCATTGATGTACTCTCTATCATTACTTGCACCACCCTCCTACAGATGGAAGGTGATAAGTATGAAGGAGGACAGTTTCCATATGTGTCAGAAACCTGAACAATTAGGATTCTGATTCACGGAGAGCCTTCAAAGAAGCGGAGCTGTCTCTCTTCTCAGCTATTACCTTGTATCACTTTCCAAACATCAAAACCAAGGACTGAAAGGATGCGGCTAGAATGGCCCGATCCCCATAGATGTGAATGCTCTGCCTTTTTCTAATGCCTGGATAAGACTACTATAAGGAAAAATTGTGGTATTGTTGTTAAATATGTTATTGCTCAAATGGAGAAGCTGGAAACGCAAGGGTTACAATGTGGCATGTGAGGAATGTCGTGATGCCCTGATGAACTATTCCTTCTGCCCTGACAGGACTGACAGGCAGGAGTTTGCAGACAGCTTCTCTTTTGCTTACATATTTCTACTGAGATAAGCCTCCACGGCTCAGCTAGGCAGGAGCGGTATGTCAGCTAGCCTTGTTATCTTTAAGCTAGTAGAAGCCTGCCAAGAAAGGCTGTGTTATCTCTAAGCCAGTGGAAGCCTGCCAAGAAGGCATGATTATCACTTATGTGTTTATTAAACTGATCCCATGTTTTGTCTCTTAGGGTACAGGTAGATCTCTTCAATACATGCTTAAGTCTTTCCCTCTAGTCAGCAAGATTGCTTTCCCATGTAGGTCAGCAATAATTCCTTTCCCACAGGAGGGGGCAAGATGCAGTCTCACAGGCTGCTAATAGGTATAAAAGAGGGAAACTGACACTTGTTAAATGGGCGATCTTAACTGAGACTCCCTGGTTTCGTTATGCATCGCCTTCTTATCCTCATCTAATGGGAGCATTTCCCTGCCCGGGGAAATAGCTAAGAGACAGAGACTTTGAAATATTTTATCGTTGTGTGTGTATGTCTTTTGTACTTTGTTCTTTTTTCAGTTGCTTTCAGAAATAAAACTTTGCTGCTACCTGAGTAGAACTCAGTCTTTTAAAAGCTCTCTGCCTAATAAAGCTACCAACACTTTGAAATCGCACATTCCCTGAAGGAAGGAGATCCCACCTGGAGCTGGTGCAGGCACTGTGAGGTTCGGTATTGCTGCATGAGGGAATGGCGTGCTGAAACAAAATTAAAGGAGCAGCTACCATATTTACTAAGCCTCACTTCACCAGGTGTCAGCGAACGGCATAGTGGTGACAAGGAAAACTAGGATAATCAATGTTATATCATTTAGAAAACACGCTTTATTTCAGTTTCAAGTACACCTTTCAACTGGTCACTAAATTATTATAGTAGAATTAAACTATCAAGAGTACAGGGTGTGGGCTGCTGGCAAATAACACTAGCAGCAGGACCCTAGGCAACAGGCCAAACATAACTATCACTGTCCAGAGTCCAAGATCAAATCTGTATCCCATAGACAGGGATATACGGTTGGTCCGGACAACTGAGCATAGTCCAAGCAAGTCACAAGTCTGATGACTAAGAGAGCAGGTGAAACAGAGTACCTTAAGGGTTGGAGTGAAGCAAGGTTGGGGTTCAAGGAGCTAGGATTTGGGCAAGGCACAACAACCATCTGCAGGAGGCAGGAAGTCTTCAGGAACAAAAACAAAGAAGAAGTTAGGAGATCTTCAGAGGCAAGAACAAGGCAAGAGATCTTCAGAGGCAGGAACCAGGAGCAAGGCAAAAAATATTTGGAGGTAGGAACCAGTGATAATTCAAGAGTCAAACAACCACAAATCCAGTGACCTTCATTGGCAATGCTGCTTCTAGGGGGAAGAGCTGGTTCTCATATAGCTCAGTTTCCCAGGCCCTCCAGGTCAAGCTTATAATGATCCAGAACCTTCCCAAAGTCTCTCAGGCAGTGCTTAGCAGCTGTAGCAGGGTGAAGCTCCAACTCTACAAGCACCAGAGCTGCGTTCCTGGATGAGGGTCTAATCCTGCAAACATCAAAACTATCTCTGTAGAATTCATCCTACAAATACCAGAGCTACCTCAGATCCTGACATAAATGCTAAAAGCCCTGAAATATTATACACTAATAATAGAGCAGGGCTTTGAGGAAGCAATTTTGCTTGAGAGAGTGTAGGTATGCCACAGTATGAAGTAAAGGTACACCACAAGAAGCATGAAGGGAAGATGCTTGGCTTCACTCATGTTTTTGTTTATATTTTCTCAATTGCAATACCTTACAATACATGACAAACTGCTGTTCAGTCTCTTTGTAAAAATGAGCATATAATGCAGTATCTATTTTTGGACTCAACCAAACAAGAGCATTTCTAGTTTTAATTGATGCAGTCAATAGTCCCAACCTCAGCTATTCTTTCATCTGAATACGACTTGACACGCTGATTTCACAAAGGTTTTGAGAGTGAAGCCAACCAGTGACACAAACTTTTGACAAACACACAACTGTATAAATCTGAGGAATTGTTCTTGGGTGTTTGAATCTGTCATTGTGACAAGATGGCAAATGCTTGGCTTTGTGTTCCTCCTGTTACTACTGTCTTGCCTGTTGAATAAATGGGTGATGGGTCACCATGGCTTTATTATTATTATTATTATTATTATTATTATTATTATTATTATTATTATTATTATTATTATAATATGCCGCCCCCTAGATTGCTTGACTCTGGGCGGCTCACAGAACAGGTAAATATCACAAAATCATATGTCATAAATACAACATTACAAAATATCATCATTGCAAGGGGGGGAAATCCAACATTTAAAAGTCCATACATTTCAGTTAACAAGTCCACACCAACATGGTAACTGTCTCAACACAGATCATGGCACACCACAGGCGGGACCCAAAGAATGGTGACAAGGACCAGGGGGACGGCGACAAGGTCCTCCGGCATCGGGACCGCAATTTCCTTTTATCCCTGACCGAAGGCGGGGCTCAAAGGACGGTGGCCACAGCTGCTTCCCATACCCTGGCAAGGGCAGGGGGCGGCAGCAATGTCCTCAGGCGTCGGGTCGGAGGACCTTTCAACGAGGAGAGGAAGATTAGGGATTGTCCATGGAAGCATCTGCTCAAAAGCCAGTTGTATCCAACTCTAGGGTTCAGTGCTCATCTCTGTTTATAGCCAAAGAGCCAGCACTGTCTGCATTTACAGACGTTTCCATGGACATATGGCAGGCATGCCTAGACATTGGAGTACACAGAATGTTGTTTACCTTCCCACTGAAGTGGTCCCTATTTATCTACTTACAATTTCTTACTTTTTAACTGCTAGGTTTGCAGGAGCTGGGACAGAGATGAGAGCTCACTCCGTCGTGCAGTACTTGAGTATCGAACGCCGATCTTCCAGTCTTCAAGTTCATCTTAATCACTTGAGCCACCACAAAAGACATCAATATATAATATTTGTATATGTAATTTACAGATATAGTAGTATAGTTATACAGTGTGGAAGCCCAATTATTATTACCCTAAAAAAATCACAGAGGTGACTGTTCTGGGTACTACTAGAGCTTGTAAGCACATAAAATACACTTTTTCAAATTACCTGATTCAGTATGTAGCATTTGAATTGAATTAAAACCTCTCTGGTCTACAATTTCTCTTTCCAGACTTAGGTGACTTGAAATAGGGGTAAAGGTAGAGAACAGGACAAAGAGAAACAATGAGATCCCCATTGTTGTGACATTTGTTGTGGGAGTTGGTCAAGAAGTGAACTGATCGTTAAGCTAATACCAATTTTACCCTGGAAGCTTCAGAATTTTTTAGTTTTTGAAAAAGGCTCTTCCTTCTCTATGACAGTTTTTAGGGTTACATTATTAAGGGGCAATGTTATGTTATAGTCCATATTTTTTTAAAAAAAACAACGTTAATTAAAGCAAAAGGAACTATGCCTTCTAGAATATAATGAAGGAAACACATTTTAAAATGAAGTAGCATCATTGTGCTCATTTATAAATAACATATTGCAGCCAACTGTTTCTTAATTGCCCAGACTGTTGATAAATAATCCAGTCCTGCTGCTCTCCACAGACAATTTGCTTTGGATCAGACCAGGCAATTCAAATAACACTAATTACAGTGAAAACCTTTAGCAGTGAAATTTTATTTGCTGGAGGAGGGGAGTGAGCAAAGAGGCAACTGTGAACCAGGAAGGAAAAATGTCCTCCCTCTGATTGTAGTTAAAATACTGCATGTGTCCCAGTCAGCATGTTATGCTAAATAAAGGACATTGTCTTCCTCAAAACTACTATTTTACTTTTTTAATGAGATAGTTGTGAATTATGTTCATTTTGCATTTGTAATTAGAGGGTGGAACAGATGTAAAAGCTTAGTGCAAAGTAATGTATCCATTAAAATAACCTATCCTGCCAAGTGAGTGCTATAACAGGAGGTTCTTATGCTAAGAGCGGGATTGGTCTTTATTGGAAAGGAACCAGGAAATATTTTCTATATCAGGGGATTCACTGTAACATGTTATCATTGTATTTATGACTTTATGATGTTAGAGTGAATATTAAATGAAACAAAATTCCCAAGGATTACTCAGGAGGCAACTAAGTACATAACATTTAGTACAGATGGTTGGAAGGCACAATTTTGCTCCATCACTGCATCCATATCCTTGAACGGTTTCGACTGAAGACAGCATTTCTTTGAATTTTTCATTAAACCAGACGTCTTGAAATATGAATTCCTTTTATGTTTCTGTGAGTTTTGGTTAAAAGAACCCCAGTGAATAAATCATACAATACTACGTGTCACCAGCACTTGTGAATATTTCTGCTTTGTTATTCTACTCTCAGTAGAGCACCATTGATTATCAAACTCAGCGGAGAGCATTTTATGATCATATATCTCCATTAGCTGCGAGTTTGACTACCATAGATTTTTCTGGTAAAGCCTGCATTATGTATTAGGAAGCCTATCTCTTCAAATACAAAGTTTGATTTTATTCTTTCTTAGGCTAGAATTCTTATTATGTATTATGTATAAAGATTCTTATCTTTTATATGTAAAAATAGAAGTACTGTCTTTGTGGAACTGAAATGTATGCTATATCTTCCCCCTCCCTCTTGATTCACAGACAGCATATTTTATTATGAAGATGAATTTCTACAATGAAATGGCTGTCAGGGTAAATATTTCTTCACTTGTTAAACAAATGAAAAGTCAATTGTGCTCTGAATTTGCTTTTAATAAAATGAGCAACCCAGAATAATATAAACTTGATTGATATGCTGATGTTAAAGTGAGGAAATGGTATATAGTTACAAATTTAAAGTTACACTAAGTAGTCCAGGTTATATTTTTGAACATTTCTGTTCGACTTATGTCACTGATGTATAAATTACAGCTTCTTCCAAATATTAGATCATATTGTTATAGCAGGTGAATATATAATTCATTTATTTATGTATGTATTCATCTCACTTTGCATATTTACTTATATCCTGCCTGCCTTCTGCATCAATATTCAACTTGGCATATATAGGATTGAAGATGGGCTACCATTCATACTCATAACCTGTTTAAGTTTAGCAGTACTGATTTTGTTTCATGTTTCAAGCTAGATATTAAATATACTTGAATTTATCCTGATCCTGCTGAAGTCCAATGCATAGGAGCCTGCAAGTTTATGTATTTTGGTATATGCACATACGTGCATGGACTCTTACAGAGCCAATCAGCAAAGGATTTTGCACAATCCCGGAACCCCCTCCTATTGAGAGTCTGACCTCCTCCACTAGATTTTCTGCATTGTCCTAATGTACTGCATTGCTGGGCTAGAAGAAAGCTGTTTCTTCCGATTTAGTCACTGTAGATTGTATAAGATTTGAACACTCTAGAAATACAGTGGATAAACTGGTGTGATGTAAATTTAAATGGATATAATTTAGTTTTGATATGACTTTTATACTCATAGCAATGCTTGTGATAGCTTCCAGGTATAACTTAATGTATATGTCCCCCCTTTTATACACTAGAAATAGTAGGAGATAGCTGGTAGTATGCTAATCACTGTACTTATTGAAATCTTATCACAGTACCCAGGGGCATCTGCAAGGGAGCAGCAAGTGTGCAGTTGTGCCCAAATGAACCATAATCCTCATGTTTACTGCTTGCTTGTTGCTTTTCCTTTCTTTTCCCCAATAGCAAGAGATATGAAGAAACTGAGAGCTGAGTCAAAATGTGGATCCACTCTTCTGCCCTTTTGCTTTCTAAGCAGCCACTCTGCTACTGCAGTGTGTCAGGGTTTCTATTCAATGAATAGAATTGTAGCAGTGACTAGCACACACTGTCTCTAGAGAAGGAACACTCTAGTTCATGTTAAAATTATTACAGTATTTAGAAATTGTTAGGTAGGTGCCCCAGCTAGGAAAGAGCCATGTTGGGGCACAGGGGCTTGAGCAGTCTAACTTGGCAGCGTTGTCCATCACTTGTCAGTGATGTGAGGCCTGGACTAAAACTCACCAAATCATCCTCCGTCATATTCTTTGGGCAAGGTGAAGCAGAGGGCACACGTGTTCTCCCTAGCCAGTGGGTGACATGCTATCCAAATGGCTAAAAAGCTGCATGCAAATGGACTTGATTTCTTGGGTCCATTTGCACGTGTGGAATGTCATTGTGGAGATGTCTACCAGTGTTTGGACTCCTTGCTGAATAACAACTCCAAGGTATCCAAGGTAGGAGATGATTACTGCCCATAATAATTAAATTAATACAACATCCAAGAAATTAATTGAACTGTCATTCAGAAATACAGTAATACCTCATACAACGTCCGCTTCATACAATGTCGGATCCATACAACGTTGCCCAATTCTGGGGGGAAAGTTGCCTCATTCAACGTCGCCGGATGTTGTATGAGGTATTAGGGTTTCTACTGCGGGAGTTTGGACTTGCAGCTTGGAGGCCCCACGGAGTTTGACCAGCAGCCGGCCGGAGGAGGCGGGGAAAGAAAGAACTCGCCAGAGAGGTGAGCCCCAAGTGCGGCGAGTTCTTTCTTTCCCCGCCTCCTCTGGCCGGCTGCCGGTCGAACTCTGTGGGGCCTCCCAGCCCCGGCATCGGTGGGGTCCATTGGAGGCAGGAAAGAAAACTCACCGCACCTGGGGCTCACCTCTCCGTGGCCCCAAAAGCGGCTCCCTGCTTTCGGAGATGTAAACCGCATTGAGTCTCCCTTTGGGCAGAGAATTACAGTACAGCATATAAATTGTTATTGTTATTATTGTTATTATTATTATCATCATCATCATCCCCCCCTGCTAGTGGAGAAATGCACCCCTCTGGCCCCTCTTAAAGTTCTGTTAGTTTCCTGTGTTTCTTTGACTTTGCCCTGCAGTTTGTGTGTTACAATGTATCTATGGGAACGACGTTATACAAAGCATCGGTGGCAATAATTTGGATGTTGTATGAGGCAGCGCGGCTAGGATTTTGCATGCCTTATACAAAGTCGGAATTCATACAACGTCCTAACTTGTGGAACCAAATTTGGATGTTGTATGCGGTATTACTGTACTCTTTTACTGTAAAGGTAAAGCTCAACCTTGTTCAAAAGCCAGTCATATCTGACTCCAGGGTGTGGTGCTAATCTCCGTTTACAGCCAAAGAGCCTGCACTGACTGCATTGGCAGACATTTCCATGGTCATGTGACAGGCATGACTAGACATGGACCACTGATACCTTTGCACCAAAGAAATACCTATTTATCTACTTGCTCGCGCCCAATTTGAAGTGGGTGCGAGCCTACGTTCTTTTGAATGAGCAACTATTGGAAGTAGGCATGAGCCTACGTCACTTTGAACCCAGACCATGGAACCCTAGGAAGGAAATCCTATGGGGGTGAGAACCCAGCGCTTATTTGTCTTAGTCTTTGCCAAAACCATCTGGGCAAAGTACTTAGACTCAGATACAGAAATGCTTTCTTAGAAGAGTTAGTGATTTCTTATTTTGTTTAGCTTGTTTAAGTTAGGATAAATATAGGGGTTCTATCTATGGACATAATAGTGTATTTAGGGATTCAAAGTAGAGTTAGATTGATTGCTTTGATCTACATTTTGATATTTTTTGGATGAAAATACTTCTTCAATAAAAGCCTGATAGACTACGAAAGCCTCATTTGTGACCAGGAGAAGAGGGAGTATTTGTGGAGAGGAGAGGAGCCGAGATAAGGTCAACCTAGTGGCTACATCTTCACACCGGCTCAGCCTTGAGATGCAACATTTCTCAGAGGGACATTTTATTTCGGGAGAGATAAGGTCTCTATGGAGATACGAATGGAGTAGCTCTTCCTTCGATCATCAGCCTGGGAATATTATCTGCCGGGGCATCCCAGTCTTTGAAGGTAAAGCTATCTTCCAGTGGGGCAGCTTCCCAGGGCCTGGTCCGCTCTGTGTGTGTGTTTGTGAAGGCAAGTGGAAAGGAGCTGTAGTAAAAAGGACTGTGTTCAGCCAAGCTACCATATTTCCCAGCTAAAAAGAAAGAAGTATACCCCCTCCCTGCCCCACTGGTATCACGACAATAACAATAATAGAAGGGCATTATCTAGCCTGAAGAGTCCCTGGGAAAGAACTAGGGTTAATCTGTTGAAATGGAAAAATAATGCATCAATGGTCAGACTGCAAGTTCTGAGGATTTAAAGCTCTGCTTGACTGTTGTGTCTGTACCCAGATAGGGCTTAAAAGGCTTTTGATGGTGCACCAGCACACCTCAGTCATGTCCCCGGGTACCCACCCCAACCTGAAGCCCCTCAGTCCTTTGTGTGTTTAATATAGAAGTATGTATCATGAATTGTAAGCATGTTTAAAACTCATTTATGGTGTTTTTGTGATCAGGAGCCCTGATAAGGCATAGTGCCTGATCACAAGATCACTGTAAATGCATTCACCTAGATATACTTGCAGGCTACACTGCAAACCTTCATATTAAACACAGGAAGCGGGATGAAGAGATGGTGTGGGATTCACATATGTATTCCCAGCTCTATCACTGTTTTAGCTGTACCTAGGTGCAGACATCATGGCAGTAGAGAGCTGAAATCTACACCTATAAGAAAGGACGTTAACTGTTGGAATGTAACAAAGGCTTCTGCACCCGTCTATACTGTCCTGTTCCAAGCCGCCTGCACTCGTCTTTACCCGGCCCGCACAACGCCACACGAAGTTAAAAAAAAAACACCCTATGTTTCCCAGCCTTCTTCATGCTGTGCCACCCCTCAGCCACTGAGGCTGAAGAGCGTGAGCATGGAAGAGGCTGGGCAGACGACACGGCGGTTTAAAATAAAAACCCGCCGAGACCCAGCTGGCAAAAGGTAAGTGTGGTCGATGGGGGTTGGGGGGAAGGCACGGCCCCAGTAACCACACACACCCCTGCCCCACCACCTTGCCCCCCCCCCAATTCCCTAACCCCCACCCACCACACTTGACTTTTGCCAGCTCTGGCTGGGTCTTTGAAAGTCTTTCCCTCCTGGCGCGGCCTTCTTCGTTGGGAGACACACCGGTCTTTCCTTTCGACCCTGCAGGCATGGAGGCCTCCTCCCCTGCAGAGACGAAGGACAGGATGGTGCTTCTCCCAATGCAGAAGGCCGCGATGGGAGCAAAAGAATTTCAAAAAATCCAGCTGGAGCTGGCAAAAGTTAAGTGTGGTCATTAGGGAGTTGGGGGGTGGCACGGCCCCGGTAACCACGCCACCCCACCACCACCACCTTGCTCCCCCCACTCAATAACCCCCACCAACCGCACTTCCTTTTGCCGACTCCGGCTGGGTCTTTAAAACTCTTTCCCTACCGGTGCGGCCTTCCATGTAGGGAGAAGCACCGGCCTGTCCTTCGTCCCTGCGAGCAACGTGGCCTCGACGCCCACAGGGACAAAGAGGCTGGTGCGCCTCTTTGCCTCCTGGAGAGAAGGAATCGCTTCTCTCTGGGTTGGCTGGGGATGAAACTTTCATTCCCAACCAACACAACAGCAAAAAACAAAAACAAAAAAACAAAGCAATTCAACAACAGGCCAAAGAACAAACAAAATGCAAATGAATAAACAAATACTTCAACTAAACACAGAAAACCAATAAAAACACACAATAAAATCAACAAACACCCCCAAAACCAAAGAAAACTAACTAAAAACACCTATCTACAATATGAAAACACCTAACTCAACCAACAAAAATATCACAAATTAAAGAAATAGATACGGAAAAAATCAAAACAAAAACAACACACAAAAAAATCCTAAAAAATACAACACATCTAAAACCCAGGAAAACTACAAAAAAAAACCAAGAAAAACATTTTGGGGGGATTTAAGTAGAAACTCTCTACTTAAACCCCCCTGCCCAGCACCCCAGAATAAAAATAAAAATAAACCTAGAACACTTACGAGAGACGTCTTCTCTACATGTTGCCGGGACAGAACTGAATAAAGGACAATAGCTCAGTACTCTTAAAAACAGCCTCACCTAGAGGCCGGAAGAGTAAAAACAGTCAAAAAATAATTAAATAATCCAAAAAAATTAAAGGAATTCAAATAAATTTAAAAAACCACAAATTCAAAACACCACCACCCAAACCACCCCTAACAAAAAACACACACAAAAATAAAAACTGCCCGGCTGGCCGGACGCAAATATGCTACTGTTCCTATAAGGAAGAACCTTCAGTTCTAGAACATGAAATGAAAGCTGAGCAGAAAGTATTAGCAAGAAGTAAATCACTAGGGATAGATGAAATTGTCAATTGTCACTTTTATTTGTATACCACATTTTCTCAGCCCAAAGGCGACTCAGAGCGGTTTAACAACAAAGTGTTTGTGGCACACAACAGCCGCAAAATTACGAATGGATATATAATACAGGCAATTGATAAAAATACACACTATAGAATTACAATACAATTAATTACAAAAATAATTACAAAAATAGTGGAAGAACATCACAAAAGGCAAAACACCTCATGGCGTGTACAGTCCAGCAGCTGCCGCAGCTCCGGCGCTTCTTCTAACACCCGCCCAGATGGGGCCAGAGGAAGTGGCACAGGACACAGCTGCCTCCCATCCCGGGGCCAATGGCAAGAGCCCTGGGAGAGGCATGGACAGTTCAGCGGCTCCGGTTTTGAAGGAGGAGGAGAAATACTGATAGAACTACAGTAAAACCTTGGTTAATGTAATTAATACATTCTCTGGGACGTTTCTTAAAGAGAAAATTACTTTAATAGTATTTTGAACAGATAAAAGACATTTTCCCCCAGAAGGGATCAATTGGTTTTCAATGCATTCCTATGCATTTTCAGCACTTCCAACAGTGGCCTCTAGTGGCCAGTTGTGGTAATGTACCAGACTCATCCCCGACCATCAGCTGTTTGCTTCCACCACCACCCGGAAGTGGGAAAACCCTCATGTTTTAGCTGATGAAATGCAGCAGAAATGCAGAAAAAAAGTTCCCACCACCATCACCGTAGGAAGCGGCGGAGGCTGCAGATGCAGCCGAAAATAGCGCAATTGCGCCCACCACCACAAATATAAGCTCTGGGTCAATCACCTTGGAAACCCCTGCTATAAACCCTCCCAGTCACAATGCACCCTGGAGAAACGTTTTCTGTATGCAAAACAAATTCCATAAACCGAGTCTATTTTCTCTGGATTTCCTTTCATACACCAAAAATTGTGTTAACTCAGCTATTCCTTAACCGAGGTTCCAATGTATTTCAAGTGGGAAAGGTTGGTTCTGTCAAAATCCTGACAAGAATATGCAAAAATCATGAAAAACAAAACACAAAGCTGGAGTAGATTTAAATAATGAGTGACAATTGGTAGAAAAAACATCAATAAGATAGGCAGATGATAGGCAGAAACTGACAATTATTTGAAATGACTTTTAGTGAAAGTGAAAGAAAAAAGTGAAGTTGAACATTAAGAAGACCAACTCATGATTACTGAAAACTACACAACTTTAACACTGACAATGATAAAATTGAATTAGTGGGCGGCGGGGGGGGGATTATATACCTTAGATCAATCAATGATCCAAATGGAGACTGCTGCTGAGAAACCAGGGGAAGAGAAAACCTGCAAGAGCACAATGAAAGAATTAGAAAAGATCATCTTGAATATTATTGGAGAGCAAAACCAAGATCATCCACACTCTTGTGGCAAAAATTTTGAAGCCGAGGCTGTTCTATTTTGGGCATGTCATCCAAAAAGCAAGATTCACTCCAAACGTCAATAATGCTGGAAAAGGTTGAAGGCAGAAGAAAAAGAGGAAGACCAAAAGCAAGACAGATTACTTCCCTAAAGTAACCCACAGGCTTGACTTTACAAAGGCTGAGCAGATATGTTGCGAACAAAACATTTTGGAGATCACTGATTCATAAGGTTACCATAAGATGGAGGCCACTTGAAAACATGTTACAACAACAACAACAACAACAACAACAACCAATATTAGTTAAATCAATGGGGTTATATTAAAGTAAAAGTGGAGAAAGAGATGAAAATTAATCTTTGTGACAGAACAGAAAATTAAAAGCCCGTGTGCTTATATTTAGCCTACCAAGATTTTCATAACATATGTACAGTACCTACCTTTTGCACGCAGTCACTGCCCCATCTGCAGGGGATACATTTCAAGCTCTTCTGTGGATATTTGAAACTGCAGAAAACAGCAAACTCCATATTTAAGCACACATAACTGAGTAATAGAAATGGAGGTTCAATGTGCTTCTGTCGTTCTATATGTATGTTAACAAAATGGCTGCTTGAAGACACAATCTGTTCCTTCTAAGCATTGCATTGTAGATAGTGGGGTCTGGTGGCCATCTCTGGTAATATAGAAATAAATATACTGTACATGATATATTTCAGGGATTTTTATTGAATATATTTGAACCCACAAAACCTGAAACCATACAACCAAGACCTGTGTGGGACCTGTACTGTATCACACCTATAGGCTGATTGCTATTGGTGAAAATAAAGAAAAAATAATTTTAGTTCTGAAAAAGGAAACTTTGACAGGCTAATGCTCAGGGACCACAGTGGCATATACCTTATGCACTATAGCAGTGATGGTGAACATTGACACACCAGGTGTTCTTGAACTTCAATTCCAAGAAGCCCTGATCAGCAGGAGTGCTGACTTGGGCTTCTGGGTATTGAAGTCCAAGAACACCTAGAGTGCCAAGGTTCACCACCATTGCATTATAGTAATTTTACATACCCTCAGTTTTTAAATTAATTGTAGGAGAAAATAAGGAGGTGCCTGGCTAGTGTAATGGATTCTGAATCATATGTTCTTGAAAGCTCTACTTTAATTATATCTGACTGCTACTGTCAAACTCCACCTTTTGAACAAGAAGAAAATTCTCAGGAATGCAATTATTATAATGCATATTTTCTTCACAGTGCAGATTTACCTTTGGAATAATGTGTTGTAGTACATTAGTCTCTTTCGTTTGAAAGACTGTAGGAACGTTATGAATTTTCAACAACAAAACCCACTCCTGGGTTTAAAAATGTAATGTGAGCAGATGGCTTTTGATATATCAAGGTTTTGCCATTTGTTTTAGTGCTTAAAATAAACATTATTTATAAGACCACTTACATTTTGATGTTACTTAATGAGGAATATGCATCATTGATTTGACTAGCTTAAGAGGTCATTTAGATCTTGCCCGTTAACAAGCTGTAATCTGCTGAGCACACAATGACTTTGTTTAAAATTATCTGTTTGGTACTGATCAATGACAATAATTGTTTGGTACCAATCACCGTTGAAACTTGCTAATTACTTTGAAGGGCATACACACTTATCTTTCGTAGGAGTGTGTAAATATTCACCTTGGAATTAGAGAGTGGAGTAACAGAAGTGTGATTTAAATAAATTTAAAGAGACCAGGTGTATGTGGAATACACTATATTGTGAAGCACTAGAAAAAGGTTATGTATAGACATTGAAAAATGCTTAGCTTAGGTGATAGACAGGTGATAGATAATAGTCTAAGTAAAAATAAGCATATTGCAAAGGTTAGCAGGGGAAATTTGTACAGTAAAACCCTGACTTATGAACACCTCGAGTTACGAAAACTCGAGTTACGAATGGGTTTTTCCGTAAATCGGGGTCCCGACTTACGAAAAAACTTCGAGTTATGGAAAACCCGGCATACAAAAATAGTTTTTTAGCGCTCAAATTGGTGCCACCGCTATTTTGTGCACTAAAAATCACTCCCCCACGCCTCCAGAAGTGTAAGAAAAGGAAGCTGCAGTAGCCAGAAGGTGAGAAATATCGCCGTTTTTATTTATTTATTTTTTCTATGCATCCCTATGCAGCCTTGAGTTATGAAAAAAATCGAGTTATGGAATAGGCCATGGAACCGATTTTTTTCGCAAGTCGGGGTTTTACTGTATTCTACTTAGGACAGCCTTCTTCGTGTAAATGCCTTCAGTAAATTTTGGACTACAGTTCCCATAAACACAGCAAAAATGACTGAGATAATGGCAGTGGTAGTCCTTTCTTGAACCAGGTAGTCTAGATGACACCAGCGGTGGGATTCAGCAGGTTCACCCCAGTTCGCCAGAACCGGTAGCAGAAATTCCGGCTGGCCCTGCCCATTCAAGTTTTGAAATACAGTAAAGTAGTCCTAATTTGGGTGCAACACAGGGCTCTCCCCCTGGCCATGCCCACCATACCATGTCCACAGAGTAGGTGGTAAATTTTTTTAATCCCATCACTGGATGACAACTGGTTCAAGAAAGCTGGTTTAGGATAATGCTTATGCTCAAAAACATCTGATGGAATTGGCACCTAAGGGCCACTAATAAGAAGGGGGTTGCATAAACTAATCTCCAAGAAGAGGTGTGTTCTTTTTTTTATTCTAGACATGCACAACTTTTGAACTGTCAAGCTAGTTATTGGCCAGGTATGACAGGCCACTGAATGTTCAACTAGTTTCGTATTTGCAGCCAATTTCTCCGCACTGCATTTAACCCTTTAACCAAAGGTCCTATTCCTCAAATGTGCTTAAGGTGGAAAAGGAAGAACATAATTACACATCCCATAAACCAGTGATGGCGAACCTTTTAGAGACTGAGTGCCCAAACTCAACAGGCTGCCATTCGTGCCCCAGAAGGGTGGGATGAACACTATGCTGGGGGAGGGAGGAAGTGTTCACATTGGGCTGCTGGGTAGAGGGGCGGGGTGAACTCTGTGCTGGGGGGAGGGAGGAAGTACTCCAATTGGGTTGCTGGGCAGAGGGGCAGGGCAAACTCTCTGTTGGGGCAATGGCATGTGTGCCCACAGAGAGGACTCTGAGTGCCCCCTCAGGCATGCATACCATAGGTTTGTCACCACTGCCATAGCCTGTCAAGAAGGAAGATGCTGTGAACTTATGAAGGCTGGTTTCAATGATTCTATACATTGTGTTGTCAACAATTTAATGCTTGAATCACTTAAAAATAAAAACTGGAGAGGTTTGTGTCATTTCTAGCCTCTGGTAGGGAAGATTAGCCATCTGAAACCGATAACGGAGGAGGGAAATGTGAAGCCAGCAGCTCTTCCCCTGTTGTCAATACATGCCAGCTCTCTCCACCTGGAGAGTTCAGGGACAAGTGAATCTGGGAAGCCTAAGTTTCAATTTGTCCAGACTTTCTTTGTATTGAGGGAACCTTTAGGGTTGTAAAGCAGGGGTTCTCAATCTTTTTTAAAGCTGTGGGCTGGGTCATACTCCGTAAGACAGTTGAGAGAGCTGGACTGGTGGTTCTCCCACCATAAACACTGCCGTAAAATGCATCTGTGGCTGTCATAAATGTATTTACAACAACCGTGGATGCATTTACGGCTGTTTCCGCCGCTTCCAGCAGCAGCGGCAGGAGCACGGGTGGCTGGCCACATGAAGTGGCACTGTGGGCCAGATCCAGTCTGTGGGCCATTGGTTGAGAACCTCTGATCAAACAGGACTGAGGTGGCTTGATGACTGGAAGGTTGACAGGTCAGCAGTTTGAGACCCAAGTACTGCATGATGGGGTGAGCTCCTTTCTCTGTCTCAGTTCCTGCCAATCTAGCTGTTTCGAAAGTAAGAAATTGCAACCAGATATAGATACAACTTCAGTAGGAAGGTAAACAGCTTTCTTTGCTCTCTGGTGTCTAATTATGCCTACCACATGTCCATGGAAATGTCTTCAAACGCAAATAGCGCTGGCTCTTTGGCTGTAAACGGAGATGAGCACCAAACCCTAGAGTCAGATACGACTGAACTTTTTTCTATAAAACCATTGGAGAGTTTCTACTATGTGTCATTCTTCCACCAACTGGGTGCCCTCCAGATGTTTTAGTCAACAGCTTCCATCATTTTTGATTATTTCATATGTTGTTTATGGTTATGTAAAGTACAGCCTAAAATTTCTGGAGAGCACTAGCTTGGAGTATGTTGATATATGTGATTAACTTTAATTTGATTAACTTTGCTTGGCTTGATTATAATAATACTAATGATTTATCTGAGTGCCACTGTAGCAGCGGGTAACCTACCTTGATTAGGGGAATGAACATACACCTAAAGAGCCAAATACTCTTATAATCTCTTTCTAGTGTAAAATATATTTTAAAACTCTTGTACTCTTGAATTCACTTTAAAACTATTAAAAAGATTGTTGTAAATGCCAGGATCTTTTTTCTAAAATCCTTATTAGCGGACTGGTAAAGATGTGCATATTCCTAAAGTTAAAATAGTATCATCCCTCACAAAATAAATCAAATATTTCATATATATGTTTGACAGTGACCTTTTTTCTACTGCAAGAAAGATGTTGAAGCAAATATATGTGCTTTTTCTCCTACAGATTCAAAAAAGATGGCGAGGCTATTACATCCGAAAATATATCCATAATTATTATGCACTAAAGAAGTACCTGGAAGCTATTGCTTTGAATAATGAAATGGTCAGGTAAAGATAAAAGTACTGAGTGGTAAAACTTTAAATTTCTTTTTTATTTCTAAATAGTTTATGGAGCTAATTAAATTATTCTTTCATGGAAAGAATTGCCTCTAGTATCCAATATATAAAGTAGACTTCTTTTACTCTCTTTCCTTAAGTACATACAGCCAAATTATGAGCTCGTTTATACCAGTACAGTATGCATGATGCAGGTATGATTCAATTGAATACACTGGACTGGATCCATAACTGAAATAAATGCAACAGCACCACATTTATCTCCTTGCAATTGCACAGGCGAAAAAACTCCAGTCTTTTTGTGTGATTAAGCCTTTGGAATACAGTAGTACTAGATGCTTGGGCCAGAATCCCGGTCACTTACATAACTGATTGTTTGTTTGTTTGTTTAGTTTGCAATATCTATATTTTATATGTACAGTGGAACCTCATACAACCGTCGTCCCAAATAAAAAAGAAATTGCATAACAATTAGGTTTTGTGGGAAATGGTGTCCCACATAACAATTTTCTCTATGGAAAAAATCGTACAACAATTTTTCAATGGGAAAAACCATTTAGCAAAAAAAAACAAAAAAACACGTTGTACGATGCATCCCATAAGGAAAATAGCTATATGATGCATGTATCATATAGCAATTGTTTCATACAACAACGAGCCCCGTGGAATGGATTAAAATCGTTGTATGAGGTACCACTGTATATATTAGTGGGCTCTTCTTCTAAGGCAGTGGTTCTCAACCTTAAGCTGTGGGCTTAAGATAGCTGAGTGGGCTGGGCTGGTGGTTCCCCCCGATGTAAACGCTACCGTAAAATGCATCCGTAGCTGTTATAAATGTGTCTGGTTCTGATGCCGATGCCGAAGTGGGCCACATGAAATGGTGCCACGGGCCAGGGCAGCACATAGGCCCTAGGTTGAGAAGCCCTGTTCTAAGGAAAAGTATATATTTGTCCTGTGCTAATAATCATTTTAGGTACATGTTGAACACTTGCCTACTTTTCAAGCCTTCCTGGTTTAGTTCACATTTTCCATTTATTGTACAAATAATGTAATTGTTGCAATTGGATTTTATTTATTTATTTATTTTCTAATTTATATTGCCGCCCAACTCTGAATACTCTGGGCGGCTCACAGAAATAAAACCAATAGCAGCTTCAAAAACCAATAAAAACTTATTTTAAAAGACTACTGATAAAAAAGATAAAGAGATAAAAATAACATTTTATGTTATTTAGTTTTCACGGTTACCATAAATATTAAAAATGAAATTCGAAATACTATGGCACCTGAAAACACAAATCATTCCTATTTATCACAAATCATTCCTATTTATTGTATTGTATTGTTATATATTATATTATTATGTGTTATATATTGTATTATTACGTGTTGCTCTTGTCGGCTGAATATTGCATAATTATTTTGTATATTGTATTATTTTGTATATTGTATTATTGTATATAATGTATAACTATTGTGTGAGCCGCCCTGAGTCAGGTTCCCTGATTGGGCGGCAGACAAGTGAGAAAATTAAACTAAATTAATCACATGTGAAAGCTTTTTCTTCCATGTCTAGGCCAGACATGAAACTTTCAAAATGAAGCCACCTTTTGGTGAATTCATTCTGTAGTTCCTATATGTCTAGTTAGCTCTATTTGTCTCTGCACTTATGTTAGCCTATGGTAGGTTTATGTTTTCATAGTGAGACTGTGCCTCTTACAGAGATAAATTAGTCTGATTAATACAAGGGCTGAGGGTGCACTTGCTATATGTGTACACTTGTAATCTCTAGCCCTGTATGCAAAACATGCCTTAGGTTATGAACAAGAAAATAATGTAATGAAATTAAAAACTAACAGATGCATCCTGGCAGCAATAGTAAAAAAAATTAAAGCTGATAATAGAAAAACGTACAATAGAGTAGTACGTCTTCTGTTTTTACTGTTCCAAACACATACTGGCTTTAGTTCTTACTTAATGTTTTGCAGCATTAAAGGTATGCAGTCAGATGAGAAAATGACCTAATTGCAGAATTGACAGTAGTAATTAGAACCTATTCTTTTTGCACGCCCTTTGCTATGGCTCATTACTATAAGCTTCTTTTGAAACAACTTTCACTGAAACCCTTTGCATTAAAAGGCCCCTTCCAACTCAATTATTCTATGATTCTATGAAATGACACATTACAAGAAAACTATGGGCTTTTTAACTATGGCTGAAATCCTGTTCTGCAGTTAAATGATGTAACTTTTGAAACAAATTCCTACAAGTTAACAAATTTCCTTGCTGTATATGCAGTATATAAGCTCTACGGATAGTTCTACAATAATGGCAGTTCACCTCTAAAAGTTACACTTTGTGTGTAGCTGCTCAACAGGATTTCAGCCAGTGTTTTCCTTGTAATACTACTGCAGGGTAGGGGGAACATGTAGAGGAAAACTGAGCAAAAGGGGTACTGATCTGTTCTTTTGTTTTCCAGTTCTTCTCTGCAAAATCCCATCACTCATTCTAACTTTTCTTCTTTGTGTGATTTCTGCAATGGGAAAAGCACAGGTTTTGGGTAGCTTGGTGGATGAAGTTTGTTCCAAGCCTGGAAAATCCTGCCAATTTATTTAATGATAGTAATGTTAAAAGTGACAGCATGCCATAAATTAATATACCACCTTAGCAAGGAGGAGAGAAAATCCCCATTCTGGGTGATTTACAATTTAAAAATAAAATACAACTTGAACAAATTGTTTGAATAAATGAGATAAAATTACAGTTCATAAAAGAAAAGAGAGAAAGAAAACATAGTTTATGGCAACTATGTCCAGGTACAGAGTACTGAAAAATGGTTTTTCATTTCTCTTGATCTGGATGTTCCCCGGGATTTATGCAGCTTGCCCAAGGCTATCCAAGCTGGCTGTTTTCCTCAAAATCAGTTCAGGGAATAATATTCCCAATTGACTGCAGCCAGATATTTAACTAACTGAGTTAAATATAACTATAAATATTAAAATATATTTATATATAAATAACTAGCAGTCAGGTTTTTTTATTTAGGACTCTGTTATTTTGTTAGAGAAAAGGTTATTTGATCTGGAAAATAACTCACTGCTCACCAATGGAAGCAGGAGTTTGAAACTGAGTATGATTGGTTTTGGAAATGTAAGGAATAGATTCCCACACATGATAGCATAGAGAACAAGTCGTTAAATAGGTTCTCACTTTGTCTTGGCAGTTGACCAGCCTCATGTGCTTTTTTAGGATAAGGAGTTGGTTTTTAGCAACTCATTCTGTACCTGATAGAGTGCTAATAGTGCCAGCTTGTCCTCCTTAACACGGGAAGTAGATTAGCGCTACACACTCTGTAACTATCCTTGAGACCTATTTGACAACTTAATCCGGGTAGCAGATAGTGGCTTGCCTCTTAATAGGAAGAAGTCAGTACATGAAAACACATCACAGCCATGCCCTGCTTCTGTAGTGGCTACTAGTTATTTCCTTTCCGGCAGCCTGGGGCAAGTGATTGTCTTTCACCAATATTTTTTATTGAACCTTCCCACCATGTTGGGTTAAGCTTGACACAATTCCCCCATTTGTTGTTGTTGTTCAGTCGCACAGTCTATTCCAACCCTTTGCGAGCCCATGGACCATTTTCCTCCAGGCACCTCTGTCCTCTACCATTCTCCTCAGCCCATCCAGCTCTGTGCCCATTGCGTCCACAATACCATCTATCCATAGTGAGGAGATAATTTGGGAATGGTTTGGAGTTGAATTGCTTTTATACTTATAGAACAGTAATGGCGAACCTTGGCACTCCAAGTGTTCTTGAACTTCAATTCCCAGAAGCACTG
The DNA here is from genome assembly GCA_035047345.1 of Bradypodion ventrale. NCBI lineage: Eukaryota > Metazoa > Chordata > Lepidosauria > Squamata > Chamaeleonidae > Bradypodion > Bradypodion ventrale. Next base: position 43,739,182 of record JAWDJE010000001.1, read on the forward strand.
ATCAGCAGGAGTGCTGACTTGGCCATCTGGTAATTGAAGTCCAAGAAAACCTGGAGTGCCAAGGTTCGCCATTACTGTTCTATAAGTATAAAAGCAATTCAACTCCAAACCATTCCCAAATTATCTCCTGGGGTATGTGTGGTTCTCCAGTTGTTGCTGGACTGGTGATGCTCCAAAAGCCCTGGACAGCATAAGCAACATGGAAGAATGATGGAAGCTGCAGCCCAACAGCATCTGGATGGTTCTCTACCTGTGTGTGATAAATTGATTTTGCTGTTAAAACCTGAGTCTCGTCTTGTGTGACACTTTTATACTGCTCCATTTGAAGCACGTTTCACAATCTTCTCTTTTATCTAAAGTGGGATCTTAACTGTAAAGTAAGTAGAAAAGAAGGAAAAGGTGCAGTTTCATTAAACTACAACATATCATTGGCTGTCAGGCTGGCCTTGTTATGCTGTCCATCCTCATTTAACTATCCCACAAGATCTCTTAATGAAGTTAAGCCCCAAGTTCACTCCAATAATTCTGTGGCAAGAGTTTGTGCAATGTAACAATTCATCACTTGTCAGGAAGGCACTTTTAGTTTAAACATTTAATAAGGGCATCCTCTAGCTTGGTTAATTAGAAGTGAACAGTTTGCATATTTACTAAATGTGGAGTGTCATTGCCACCACGGCCTATTGCCTACATGAATTATTTCTCTATCTGCAATAAACAGCTGGGTAATTATTACTGCCATAATCAGATAAATTCCCTCTGTAAGGCTTTTCTTACATGGCAATTCTTTGAACTCATCCAAAGCTGAGTAAAATTTATGAACTCCGGCAGCTAGGCCACTTTTTCATAGTATAGTGTCCCTATTTCAAGGACACATATAGCATCATAAATATTGTGTAAATTAGGGGGATAAACGTGATCATTTATAATAATTTGATATATATAAAGTTGTAAATGATTAAATGATAATTTTGATTTGATCTAGTTGTAGGTGGCTAACAACAAGGCCATCTATATTTCAAGATGCTAGCCCTCAGTGAGACATGCAGGAATTGTTGTACAGTGGACCCCCGCACAACGACAAAGCTTGGTTCCAAGCATCGTGTCGTTATGCGGGAAACGTTGTTAATCGAGAGTTCTTGTATAACAATGGAAAAAAAGCGGCCGCCTATGGAGAAACCTCGTATAATAACGTTTCCATTGAAATGCATTGCAATCAACACAGACTGCAAGGCAAGTCAATAGAAACATACTGGAACCTTACATTACATTAAGAAACAATTGTTTAAAGATAAATACATAACAGAAATATTTTAAAAAACATACAACATTTTTTAACTTTAAAAAACTTTACAAAAGTACAATTTTAAAACTGGAACAGAACATGGAACATTTTTTAAAACTCTGAAGCCATGGTAAAGTGCATTTTCAACATGAACAAAAAAAAAATACACTACAGAACCAAAGAGCATTTTTAAACTTTGCAATGATTTAGAACCACAGAATAAAGTGTAGAATTAACTGGAGGAGGAGGGCAGCTCCTGAACAGCACCTAAACAGGATGGCTCATCATCTGTTCTCTGTCTTTTGAACCACCTGTTCAGCGTCTGCTGCTGTTGATGCTTCTTTAACTCAGTGGTGGCACTGATGGCAAAAAAGTATGCAGCTGCATCCTTACGTGGGTGGTAAGGCATGAGTCTTTGGTAGACCTCGTGAGCATCCAGCAATGCCTTCAACTCACTACTGGGCAGGTCGGCAATCTTCTTCTTTCTTCCCTCCTCCTCCTAATCTGATGAAGAGTCCACCAACTCCTCCTCATGCCTCTGGAGCTCTAGCAATTCATGGGTGGACAGCTCGGTCATGTCATGACTGTCCACCAGCTCCTCCACGTCATCGTCGGAGATCTCCAGCCCAACGGACCGGCCCAGGTCAACAATCTTGCTGACCACCACATCATCAGCCAGTTGTTTTGAAGGAGCAACTTCGGCCTCAGTGGCAGTCTGAGAACTGTCGGGCCAGAGGGGATGCCAGGCAGCAATGAGATTGTGCTGACTGATGCCATCCCATGCCCTTTTGATCATGTACAGACAGTCAACAATGTCGAAATGGTCCTTCCAAAACTCTTGGATGGTCAGCTGGGAGCACCCTGTGACCTCCACACATCGCCTGAACAGTTCTCTGGTGTAAAGTTTTTTGAAGTTGGAGATCACCTGCTGGTCCATGGGCTGGAGAATCGGGGTGGTGTTCGGAGGCAGGAACACAATGGAAATGAGCCTGTTCTCCGGCCTAAGGTCATTTTCAAGCCTTGGAGGATGGGCCGGAGTGTTGTCCAAAAGCAACACTGCTTTCAAGGGCAGGTGGCTGGCCTCCAGGTAACTCCGCACAGCAGGTCAAAAAACGAAGTTCACCCAGGTGACGAAAATGGGCCGTGTCACCCATGCATTCCTGGCCGCTCTCCAAAACATGCCCATTTTGTCTTTGTTCACCCTGTGTTTCTTGAAGGCCCTCAGGTTCAAGGAGTTGTACACCAGCAGGGGCTTGATCTTGAGGTCCCCGCTCGCATTGGCACAAAACAACAGGGTGAGCCGGTCCTTCCGTGCCTTGTGTCCTGGCAATGACATGGCCTCCTCGGTGACAAAGGTCCTCTTGGGCATCCATTTCCAAAAGAGGCCTGTCTCGTCTGCGTTGAAAACCTGCCCTGGTTATGGATAAGTTCGTAAAAGGTTGTGGCAAAATCTTCCACAGCTGGAACGTCACAGCTGGCCGCCTCACCATGTCTCACCACGCTGTGGATTTTGGAACGGCGCTTGAAGCGGGTGAACCATCCACTGCTGGCCGTGAAGACCTCTTTCTCATCTGATGGTCCAGGTTGCTGCGCCATGAGATCAGCATGGAGCTGCCTCGCCTTCTCTCTGATGATGGCCTCGGTGACAGTGTCTGATGCCTGCTGTCTGTCTTGGATCCACAGCAGCAACAATTTCTCCACCTCTTCCAAGACTGGTAACCATTTTTTCGCAAGCCTGGTCACACCCTTGGCCATGGCTTTCTCCATAAACTTCTCACGCTGTTGGATGATGGTGGCAACTGTCGAGCGGGGTCATCCATACATCTTAGTGATGCCAACAATGTGCATGCCATCATCGTATTTTTGGATCATGGTCTTCTCCTCCTCCACCAATATCTGTTCCCTCTTTCCTCTGCTGGCACATGTTTTTTCCCGATGTTGATGCCATTGCACACATATGAACTCTAGGATCAGCAGAAGAAAACACGTTTCAGTTTTGTAGCAAAACAGGCCCTGCATTGAATCAGGCAGCAAAATGGTGGACATGTCCCAGCATGCAATGCCAGCACCTCCATGTGCTCCGTAGGACTCCATTTTGTAGCAAACAGGCCTTGAGTCACCAAAATGGAGGAGGTCCATGGGCAGGTCCAGCCCAGGACAGAATCCCACAAAATGTGCAACCTCCGAAAGAGCAAACTGCTGAAATCACAAACTCACACACAGCCACAGAAGGCCACAACCAAAAAATGAGCAAAGAAATTTAAGTTTGAAATACACACCCTTCCCGCCCCCAAGAGAGTAAACTGTGCAGAAATGCCACATAGAAATTTAATTTTAAAACACAACCCCCCAAAAGAGCCAACTGTGCAGAAATGCCAAAAAAATAAAACACACACACACACACACACATACACACACACAAGGCCACAACCAAAGAACTGAATGAGCAAAAAAAAATAATTTTAAAACACAAACCCTTCTCCCTAAAAGAGGCAACTGTGCAGAAATGCCAAAAAAAATCACACACAGAGAGAGAAAGCCACAACCAAAAATGAGCAAGAAAATTTAAACACAAAAAATCATTCCTACCTACAACCCCCCCCCCCCCAATAATTACATCTGCCTACCTGTGCCAAAGAATCAACGAAAAATGATGGAAATCCCTCCAAAACACTCCAACTCGCCACTCAATCACTGGAAAACCACTGCTGGTGTACAACTCCTTGAACCCGAGGGCCTTCAAGAAACGCAGGGTGAACAATGTCCTTGTCCCCTGAAAACTATGTGCACCACTGAACTCGGGAAAAAAACACTCCGAAACGCCTCAATGCTCTCTCCTTCGCCTCGTGCAACCCACAAGGGGAAGCAGCGTCTGCGTGCTGCTTTTTAAACCCCCCAGGTGCAAGGCAACACAGGAAGAAGGAAACCAGGAAGTATGGCAAAGTCATCTCCCGCACAATGACGTGACTTTTGAGGGAAAACGTGTCATTTTGTGAAAACGTCATTATTCGAATGTGTTGTTGTGCGGGGGTCCACTGTATTTATAGTAATAGGTCTATAATTCTGGTGCTTTTCTCAGAATTACTTGAATTTTAGAAGCAATTATTTTATTAGGTAGTTAAAACTGGACATCATTTCTTACATTGCACATAATCGTGGAATTAAACTAATCCATTTTGGCTCTTGAAATAACATGTTGAAGAGTTTCCTTGATTAGCATTTAACTAATTCTTATACCTATAAGGGAATTGTGCTGGTCTATTACATCTATAGAAAGTTTCTTATTTTGTATTCAATTCCAGAACATACACTTGTTAATTTTTCTGATTTAGTTTCAGTTTTTTTAAATAGTATGTAATGATGGTTCATTGCTAATATTAAGGGAGACAAGGTATTAAAACATTAAGTAAAAGAGTTGTCTGAAAGAGAGAAACAGGAGAAAGAACCTATGTAAAATCAGTGTATAAGACATAAATGAAGAGTGAACATGGATGCAAAAGGGCTAACTCTTTTTTTCTCTTAGTGGCTGCATTTTGTCTGATTTTTGTAAAGGTTTGGCAACTTAAGTTTACTGTCAGAGAGAATGATAAAATTTTCACCATTTATTTATTTATTTATTTATTTATTTATTTATTTATTTATTTATTTATTGTTGGACTTCTATACCGCCCACTCGACCAAGGCCGACTCAGGGCGGTTCACAATCACAACATAAAACAGATAAAAACCGATAAAAACAGAATTAAAATCCACCCCCTAAAAAGGGGTGCAGGTACCAAAGGAACCGAGGGGGAAGGCATAATCCTCTAAACCAGCCACCCAACAGAAGCCACCCCTCCACCTGCACCTCAAACTTGGCCTGCCAGCCAGGTTTTTAGTTCTTTCCTAAAGGGCAGTAACTCCGTCTGGAGACACAATTCCACTGGCAGGAGGTTCCAAAGGGCTGGTGCGGACACGGAAAAGGCCCTCCTCCTTGTGCCAGAGAGGTGAGCCCCCCTGGCCGATGGCACAATTAGGGAGCCCCTCCGGTCCGCTCTGGTTGGATGGACAGACGTCCTTAGGGCGATGCAGTCACTTAGGTAACCTGGCCCACTACCATATAGGGCTTTAAAGGTCAAAACCAGCACCTTGAATTGCACCCGGAGGCAGACTGGTAACCAGTGTAACTCCCGAAGCAGTGGTGAGGCATAGGCATAACATCCACACCCCATCACCACCCGGGTCGCAGCATTCTGGACCAGCTGCAGCCTCCGAATGGTCATCAAGAGCAGCCCCATGTAGAGCGCATTACAGTAGTCTAGTCTGGAGGTCACCAGAGCATGAGTGACCATGAGCAAAGTGTCCCAGTCCAGGAGTGGGTGCAACTGGCGAATCACCCGAAGTTGGGCAAAAGCCCTCCTGGCTACAGCCGCCACCTATTCTTCTAGCAGCAGCCTGAATCCAGGAGGACCCCCAAGTTGTGCACCGGGTTAGTCTGGGGCAGAATAGTCTCATCCGAAACCAAAGATGGTAGCTCCCGGGATAACGCAGGACCCCTTATCCATAGCCACTCAGTCTTGCTAGGATTCAGTTGTAGCCTGTTAGCCCCCATCCAGACCCCAACAGCCTCCTGACATCTGGAAAGGACTTTGACTGCATCACTGGGGTCCCCACGGGCTGAGATGTACAGCTGAGTGTCATCCCTAGGTCCCATCTTACCCCAAACCTACTCTATTCTCAACCTTCCCTGAATTCATGCCACTCTGGGAAAGACACCAAATCTTGTAGTCAAACTTTATGCTTCCTTCTTCTTCCATATCTGAATCCAAATATATGTGATTATCATGGTGATCAGCCTTGAAGACTGTCCCAAGAATAGAATACAGTGGCCTTTCATCTGCCTTCCACATCACAGCATGACACCCATACCACTGATCTAGATCCACGAGTCACTTTCTGGTCCTGAGCCATTTTGGCACACAAAGTCCTCCTCAGCCCCAGCTGCTGCCCTCCATCAAGATGGATTCAAATGGGATTGAATCCACTTGGAGACCATCAGCCTTCCCTGTGGACTTCAGCAACCAAGGCCATTAGTCCTCAGGTTTGTCAGGTTACTTAACCACCACCTGAAATTCAGTGCTGAGTCACTGGCAGTATAGTCTACTCTATTACCATAGGATGATAATCTTACTAGGAATGGGTTATGCTCCCTATTTCATATTATCAAGCTTCCTAACGTTTTATATATTTTCCTATCATTATACTTGGGGGAAATCTATAATGTTTATGAAGAATGGCACTAAAATTTCTTTTCTGTAGAAGTTGAAAAAATAAATTATGTGTTTCAGACTCAAATAAATCCACAAACTTTCTAATATGAAATATATGTACAATTTATAGTTTCTTGTACGTGTTTTTCCCTCATTTCACTTCTGCACAGAACAACTGCGCAGGTGAATTCAGTTACTAGGGCAAGACAGATTGCTAGTGGCTGAGCCTAGTGCAACACTGACTCAGATCGCTAGACTCTCACGTAGGCCTAAGGTGTGAAATACTGAGAAATGCTGATAGAGTAAGATGAGAAGGATTAACTTGCAGATGCTGTATGTACAACTCTCTAAACAGAACTGTTAGATCAAATTTACTGTGTATGTTTGAAATTATTGGTAAAACCCCAATAACTAATTGAATTGACATTTGCACGGCATTGAATCGATAGCAATAGACTGTGATACTGCTTAGTATCACAGTAGCCATGAAATAAAAAGGTGACTGATTTTTGGGAGGCAAGCTATGAGAAACCTGGGAACATAGTAAAAAGTAGAGACATTACATTGCAAACAAAAATTCGCATAGTCAAAGCAATGGTATTCCCAGTGGTAATGTATGGTTGTGAGAGCTGGACCATTAGGAAAGCTGAGCGCAAAAGAATAGACGCCTTTGAAATGTGGTGTTGGAGGAGAGTTTTGAGAGTCCCCTGGACAGCGAGGAGAACAAATAGGTCAATCTTAGAAGAAATCAATACTGACTGCTCCTTAGAAGGTCAAATAGTAAAGATAAAGCTAAAGTAGTTTGGACAGCAAATGAGAAGAGAAGATTCACTTTATTGTTGTTTTTTGATTGTATGAATTATGTTGTTTTTTATATCTTGTATTTTTTATGCTTTTTGTATGAATTGTATTATTTATATGTATTACTTTGCTTATGTAAACCGCTTTGAATCACCCATGGTGGTCGAAAAAAGCAGTATATAAATTAAACTTCGAATCAAATCGAGAAAGCCTTGACTCTGGGAAAAGTGGAGGGCAAAAGAAGAAGTGGGTGACCAACGATGAGATGGTTAGATGGTGTTGTAGACGCAGTGAGCACAGACCTGGGTGGGCTGGGGAGAATGGTGGAGGACAGAGGTGCCTGGAGGTCAATGGTCCATAAGGTGAAAAAAGGGTTGGAATCGACTGCGACTGAATAACAACAACTACTGCTTAGTTGCAATCATGATTTAAAGTTCCATGTTTTGGTGGAGAGCGGTGCAAATTAATGCAAGTTAGCATATTTCATGCTAAGATTCACCTACTGCAGGAATTTTAAGAATTGGGATCTGAGCCATTTGAATCACTGGTCTTTCCTTTCCTAGGCAAATTGTACTGCTTGTTTATTTATCTGACATTCAGTTTGCTTTATGTAATACTACAAATCTTTAGGTATCCACTGAAAAGGTTCCAAAATTCTTGTTAAGATGCAAATAAATTTTACATTTGTATTTTGATAGGACTCACTACAAGGATATCAGTATAATCTGAATACTGCTGACATAATCATGGAAAGATATGTACCAAAATGATAAAAAAACATTGTGTATGTTTTTTAACATTTATAAAAACAGAAGGAACACTGTCAACCAGATTTGCATCTCATAGCTAAAACCAACACCACTGCATACTGCATTAATGAAAGCTCAGAATAACAGTAAATTACCTTGGCACATGAATGAGTTTTATTTTCGATACTTAAACAAAAGTGAAAAATTCACTGCTTCATACATTTGTTGTATATAATCTTAGCTGAATCATGTTGACAAGTGCCTCTAAGATATGAATGCATTTAACAAATGAAAAGATTTAAATTATTGTGCCATTTTATCAAAAGAAAATTCTGTTTGTTTCATCAAATTTCCAAAAGCATTATCAGCCATTCTCTTTTTTCTGTCTCCGTGTTTTACAGCATAGTGTCAGTTCAGTGGTGCACATAGTTTTCAGGGGAGGTGGGGCCTCTTCCAACCTGCTGCTGCAAGAGCAATGATGAGTGGAATCTTATTGGTAGTCCCAGATAGAATCAGGTATTGAAAGGTAAAGCAACATACAGTGATACCTCATACAACGTCCAAACTTGGTTCCACAAGTTTGGACTTTATACAGATTTGGACTTTGTATGAGGCATGCAAAATCTTAGCCATGATGCCTCATACAACGTCCACATCCTTGCTGTGATGCCTCATACAACGTCATTTCCATAGAGATACATTGTACTGTAACAGCACAGACTTCAGGGCAAAGTCAAGGAAACAGACAGGAAACTGACAGAACTTTAAGAAATCATTGTCTAAAGGATAAAAACATTACAAAAACTTGTCAAGCAACCCTGATTGTCCAAGAACCTGAAGAATGCTGCAAAAATCCCAGGAATGCTTCTAAAAATTCTGATGAAAAAATTCAAAAAAATCGTGCTCAAAACCACTGCTAAACACTCTTTGCCTCATGTAAAACCCACAAGAGCAATGCACGCATGTGTTCTGCCTTTTATACTGCCCAGGCACAATGCAACTTGGGAAAACCCCAATGCCTCATACAACGTCGCACGACTTTGTATGAAGCAACTTTTTTCAAGGAATTAGGCGATGTTGTATGAAGCGGACTTTGTATGAGGTATTACTGTATACGTAAATCCCATTGATCAAATGGATTTACCTCAACTGGGACTATGAAGAAGATTTTGGTCAAAGAGTTTTCTCTCACTTTGGAAGACTTTCTTTTATATCAGCTTTTGTTAACCGTCCCACACGATATGGGCTGCAGTTCATATGGCAAAAGGTTCTTCAATATTTTCATGAAAAATGCAATCCTATCAGTGTTTACTTGCCTGTAAAGTTCCATCGTGTGCAATTGGACTTTCTTCTTAGAAGAATGTGTGTAGAACTGCAGAAAGTTTTGAAAAATTGTGCAAGGAATTGTAGGTGCTCAAATTATGTAGTCACAATGTTCCTTGTTTATTTTGACTCAAAACCAAATGAGGTCCTAATCTATTCAGGGGCTGATTTCTTTTCCCCATCTTGTTTTCCCCAGTGTTATTAAATGATATACCTTTTCAGTAGAGTTTCTTTTCCATTTTAGGTTTCTACACATTTCCAGTTTTGAGCAACTTGTTGCCTGTGACATTCAGTCTCCTAGGGCAATTCCTACAGCCATCCTAGGGCCCCAACACCTCTGCACACACATACAAATTTTAATTGAAGCCTAACCTGTGAGGGCATTGAGGCACTTTCTCTGTTTTGAAAGTCCCCTAGTAGTCTTGAGGGAGTAATACGTCCCAGATTTAAACAAATGGGCCACTGGAAGGTATAGGGAGGTTTTTCCATTTGGGGGGAGGGGGGTTCTTGTTAAGCACATTTTCCATTGACAAAAATCCATCATAGAAACCTTTCCAAAGCTTGTTGAGGAGAGAGAGAGAGCACATAGACACATATTTTTATAATGCTCTTTAATAAATTAATTTGTTAAATTAATTAAGTAGAAGAAATTTAGTCATCCTAAGGGACCATGATTATCAGGCAATACAGTAGAACCCTGTATAACAAAAATAATTCATCCTATAAGGCACTTCGTTATACGATATATATATTTTGTTATACGATGCATGCATTGTACAATGAAAATCTCTATGGGAAAAATCGTACAACGGGGGGAAATTGTTGTAATTTCCCCCATAGAGATGCATTGCATCATATTACAAAAAAAATTGATATAGGTACACAATGCTTTTTTCAAATCCTCTCCATTGTATGATTTTTTCACTGTACAATGCATTAATTATATGGGGTTCTACTGTAGTTTTAAACTAAATGATATTTTTTGTAGTGAAATTGAAAACTATATCTTTGAAGAAGTATTCCTACTTCACTATGTTACTTTATTCGTGTCAGATGCACCACTAGCATATAATAACATCATGATGCTGAAAGGAATTCCTCTTCTAAAATGGTTGTTGCTGCAATAATTTTGTTTTTAAATTATTGCAACAACAGCTCTTTTAGAAGAGGCCTTTTTCATCTCACTTCTACGGTTTTTATTCATAATCTAATAATTTGTCACTGAAGGTCCTAAAACTATTCTTATTCTGGCAGTAAAATGGCAGGATAATAGACATTCCATCTCCTTCCCCTTCCATCCCTTAAAACTGGCTGTTGAGAGTTTCCCACCCTTCAAGAGCCTAATTTGGCAATACATGCAAAGGAAGATTGCCTTTCCCATTTCCTCTGGATTCTGCTGTTCTGCCAACAGATGTCCAAGATCAGCTACTGCTCATAATCATACGATCAATAAACGAAGATGTTTTTAATGGATGACAGTAAAATTGAGTGACAATGAAGTCCTTTTTTTTCTTGATGTGATACAGAAGAAAAATCCAGCTTCTGTTTGGCTCTGTTATGATATCAACAGCATTGTAGACAAGTTTAGGTCTGCCCTCTTATCTAATTTGCTGGCAGCAGCAATGCTAGACTTGGCTGAGTGAGCAATTATTCTTCCTTCCATTCAGCTATTAGTCACTTGGCAAAGGGTGCCATTTCTCTGTCACTTAGAAAACTAAACAGCAAGTTAAAATCAGCTAGATTTTAAATTGGAAACTTTGCTATTGTTCCAATGTGCTGTCAAGTCCTTTTCTACCTATGGCGACCCTGTGACTTAATGACCTCCAGAAGATCCCGTCATTATTAGCCTTGTCCATATCTTGCAAACTAAAGATCATGGCTTTTAAAAAGTCAAGCCATCTCATGTTAGGTCTTCCTATTTTCCAGCTTTTTTAATACTATGTTCTGTTTTTGATTGTTTTCGTGTCAGAGATTACTCTGGGTTGAAAGGATTTTTTTGCAGGGATGCCCGAATGAGGCTTCTTTCATGTCCCCCATCATGCAACTCTCGGGTATTAAACCCCGTCCTTCCTGCCTTCGAGCTCAGCACCTTACCCACTATGCCACCGGGGGAGTTGCACTATGTTCTGTCTGTTAAGTTCAGAGATTTACCGTATGTCACGGGGTTTTCTACACCCTGTTAAGAACAGTGCCACCTAGGCCCAAGGCAAGCTGACTCCTGCTCCGTATCTGTGAAATCTCAATTCTAGATTCTTGCCAAAAAAAAATCCCAAACCTTCAAATTATTTATGATCCTGCACACTTGCTTAGCTGTTCATAGATTTATACCTTATTTCATTTTTGAGGCAAATGATGTCACAAGTTCCTTTTTAAGTATCTTTACTAAACATGATTATTAACATTCATGTGATATATTGGTAAAGAAATAAAGCATCTTAAAAGATTAAAACAACTATATTATAAAAGCACTTGTGGCTTAAAACAACAGTTTATTGAATAATCAGATATAACTGTAAAGTAGTTATGGATAATGAATTGCTTTAAAGCTAGGTTATCATAGGCAGGTGTATTTCAAAAGAAACCACTGCAGTATTAAATAAACAGTCTTAAGCATATGTTTCAGTAAGAAAAGACAATCATACAAAGTAACTTAATACTTAATATTGATAAATGTAATATGGTAATTTAACGACAATAAGGCACTTACATATAGATTAGCATAACAAACAAGGCATGTGTAATAACTTTATCAGTTTATCTCTATTGCCTAGATATGGAACAAGCAGAATACAGTTAAAACCAAATGTAACAGAATAAAAAGTGTTATGTTCAGTTTTTTAGATATCACTTTCTCAGTTAGGTAAAAACCATCTGGAGAAGATTTTTCCTGTCCTTGAGCTATGCCAGCTACCAAGAGAGGAAAAGTAAAAAGATCTCTCCTGTATCAAGACATACCTGTCAACCTTCCCGGATTGGCCGGGATTTCTGGTTTTCGGCATCGATTTTTGCCCTTTCCTGCTCCGCGCTGCCGAAACCCCAGATTTCGGCAGCGGGGGAAAGGAGGCACTGCGCAGCCCATCTGCACAGGTCGCGTTGCACGCATGCGTGGAAGGGCTCTACACTTCCGTAGCTCCCTTCCACGCATGTGCAGAAGGCTATGCCGTGTGCGTAGAAGGCTACGCAAGCGGCGTAGCCCTCCACGCGCATACGTACAACGCGACCTGCGCAAACCCGGTCCGCGCAGGTCCCGGATTCGCTGGAGCCGCAGTTGACAGGTATGTATCAAGAGTGTTTACTTTCACTTTGCCTGACTATGGAAAACAAGCCAGCTAGACTGGCCAGAGTTATGCAGTCTCTAATTAGAATTAGAAATACTTAGAATGGCTGGAATTATACAGTCTCTAAACATACTGTAAGGTAAGTAAAGAGCATATTTCAAACAGATATCAAAGCAGTTTAACAATTAAACATCAATGCTTATTTCTTAAATGAAAACTAACCGATGTAGCGAAAAGCAAGACAAACACGTCAGGTACCCTAGAAAGTACGACTGTTCCCTGTGAACACAGAATATATGTATTTAATTTATTTATTGGACTTATACCCCACCCATTTTAGATAGATTTACACTGTGGGCAGCTTACACTATTTTATAAAAAGCGAAACAAATACCATTAAGACAATAAAACAACCCCCAACCACCTAATCAAAATCAGAACCGAGGACCCCAAACTCTTGTGACAGAAAGGCAATTGGGAGTGTCTCCTATTTGATCTTCAACAAACTGCTCAACAGATAATATGAAATTAACAGATAATATCAAATTGCACAATAGGATAATACTATGCAGATTCAGCAGTGATAGTGGGAGACTTGTGATGGCCTGTCAGCCACTCACATGCTCCGATTTGACTGGGAGGTAGATGTGGCTTATATAGACTTCAATCTCCTCCACCACTGCTTCTGTCTCTTATGCACTTCACACTGTACTTCAGTTGAACTAGCAGTCTATTTCTATACAGCAGAGGTGCCCAAACGGATCCTGCCCATGGCACCTAATAATCTGGCCCATGCTGCCCTCACCACTCCCGGGAGCATAAATTAAATACACCTGTGCATGCGCAAAACGCTTCCATAAAGCACCCATGGTTGTCGTTAACACATTTATGACAGCCACGGGTGCATATACAGCAGTGTTTTGCGCACACGTGAGCGTGTTTTACTTGTGACCGGCCTGCTCAACCACGTGACCAGCCTGCATCCCAAAAAGTTTTAGCACTCCTGCTATACAGTTTGCAAAGAACTCAAAATAAGGGGGGACCCCACATGAGAAGCTTCTTTAGTTGATGTCTCAGTAGTGATGAAAAAGAGGCTGTTTACAGGCAGGAGAACCTCAATTTGAGCTGAATCTTTAGCTTTTTAGCTTAATTGCCTTCCAGAGACGTGGTGTATTTCAGATATTGACATGTGTATAGATTGAACATGCTGGAATATAAAAATATGATTATTTGACACATTTGTGAACTGGAAATTATGCATTTTCTGTCTAGGATAAGTATCAAGACAGTTAGATGTTTTGACACATCCATTTCTTTTAGAACAATCTAAATGTATTTAGCATCCACACAGTTATAGGTTTTTACTGTAATTTATAAAATGATGTTTATGTTTATGTTTATTCAATTTTATATCCCGCCCTACTCAACACATGGCCGACTCAGGGCGGCTAACAACATATAAATGACCCTGGGACACCCCACAGGGTTTACATAAAGATACAATATTCAAATTATAATAATAAATACAATGTTATAAGTAAATACAGTATAAGGCAAGACAGTCAACAATAATACAAATAATACAAATATCAGCACCACATCAAAATAATATATCAATAATTACAATAGAATCACAAAGGATGAAAACATCACGTAATATAACAAAATTACCAAAGTACCAGATGCGCCAGGAGCCAGGTGCGTGGCGGCAAAGTTCCTCCCGGCACCCCTCGCCTTTTAAGTCCTAGGCGAGGGGGGGAAGGCGAAGCCCCAGGATGCCGGCCAATGGAGTGGCCGGCAGGACCTCTTCGCCCTCGCCAGGGCCAAGCACGCGGCGGCGATGTTCCTCCCGGCACCCCTTGCCTTTTAAAACCTAGGCGAGGGGGGAAGGCGGAGCCCCAGGACGACGGCCGATGGAGTGGCCGGCAGGACCTCTTCGCCCTCGCCGGGGCCGAGCGCGCGGCGGCAATGTTCCTCTCGGCATCCCTCGCCTTTTAAGTCCTAGGCGAGTGGGGGAAGGCAGAGCCCCAGGACACCGGCCGATGGAGTGGCCGGAAGGACCTCTTTGCCCTCACCAGGGCCGAGCACGCAGCGGCGATGTTCCTCCCGGCACCCCTTGCCTTTTAAGTCCTAGGCGAGGGGGGAAGGCGGAGCCCCAGGACGCCGGCCGATGGAGTGGCCGGCAGGACCTCTTCGCCCTCGCCAGGGCCGAGCGCGCGGCGGCGATGTTCCTCCCGACACCCCTCGCCTTTTAAGTCCTAGGCGAGGGGGGGAAGGCAGAGCCCCAGGACGCCGGCCGATGGAGTGGCCGGCAGGACCTCTTCACCCTCGCCGAGGCCGAGCGCGCGGCGGAAAATGATGGTTTTATTTTGTATATTTACAATATAATCTTTAGCGCCTTTTCTCTTTCTCAATCCAGTTTGAATATCTGGCATTTATCACTCCATATGTGGTAAAAGTCTTCGTTGTAAATCTTGAGTATTATTTAGTTTGCATGGGAAATTAATGTGATGGTCCTATAATTATGGCCTTTGCTATCTCCTTGATGTATGAATAAATGTGGATCCAGCTGAATCTGAATTCTGAGCCTCTTTTAGCTGGTTCCCAAGGCTGTTCTCTAAGACTGGCTGAAGCCTAAGAACATGTTTGTAAAAATCTAAGAGACTTCATTTGACTTTAACTGCAGATGACTGCAGTTTCGGCTGTAAAATAAGTGGTGACCTTTCCTTGTCCTTAAGGAGTAGATCTCAGAGCTGTAAAACGTGAGTAAATAAGCATTTTTACTACAAAATTATTAAACATAATTAAACATATATTCTTATGGTTTTTTAAACCAATTACACCTGCTGCTCATTCTGTCCTGCAGTATTCGGGTATCGAACTGCTGACCTGCCACCTTCCAGTCAGCATCTTAGCCACTTGAACCAGTGCAGTCCCTTTAGATATAGATATACAGTAAACCCCTGGTTAACGACGTTTCTTGGTTCCCAAAGTTGCGACGTTAACCGTGAAGCACTTCCTGCTTCCCTTCACCCCCCCATCGAGTTTTCCCGTTAATTATCAGGGGGTGGGGGGTTGCAATGCCCCTCTCTGCAGGGTCCCCTGGGTCTGAAAGGGTTGGGGGAGAGACCCCTTTTGCCTCCCCCAACCCTCCCGGACCCATGGGACCCAGGAGAGGGGATCAAATCCACACGCCCCCAAGGAAAACCCAGCCGGGTTTTCCCCTTAATTATCAGGGGGTAGGGGTTGCGATCCCCCTCTTTGCTAGCTCCCCTGAGTCTGGAAGGGTTGGGGGAGAAACCCCTTTTGCCCCCCCCCAACCCTCCCAGACCCACGGGACCCGAGAGATGGGATTGAATCCACATGCCCCTTGATATGAAAGAGGAAAACCCAATTGGGTTTTCCCCTTAATTATCAGGGGGTGGGGGATTGTGATGCCCCTCTCTGCCAGGGGAGATCGGGGGAGAACCAGCCCTGATCACCTCCCCAGCCTGGAGCCTAACAGAGGCATCTGGATTGCCTTTGCCCACTGCCAGAAAATGGATGGCGTGGTCTCCTACCTGTTGACATTGTTTGAAGATGAAAAAATCACCATCTCTGGGTCCCTGTGTCGGGCTCTCTGCCTACCCAGGAGTGTCTGGGAGGCTGGGAGGACCTATTCTGTGCTGTTCCCCCTTCCTAGCACCTCCCCGGGCTGCCCAACAGTTGTGAAAAGTTGTGGCCGCCATCTTATTTTTTTATTTTTCAAAAACAAGATGGCAGCCACAACTTTTCACAGCTGTTGGGCGGGCCAGGGAGGTGCTAGGAAGGCAGAAACAGTGCAGGATATGTTCTCCTAGCCTCTCAGACACTCCAAGGTAGGCAGAGACCACGACACAGGGACCCGGAGATCGCTACGGGCTGATGAGCCCCTTCAGGTGGGGTGATGGTCTCTCTCAGTGGAGGAAATGCCACTGGAAACCATCAGATTGGGCCCAACGGCAAAATGAGCGGAGGAGAAACTGATTCCCAATGGTCATGGAGGTGGAAGAGGCCATGCCAGATGGGCTGGCTGTGAAGGCGCACCTTGTCCATATCCTCAAGGCTGCGGCAGACCATTGCAGTCCCGGTGTTAAATCCTGCATGTCGTGCTTCATGTGTGCCATGGGTGATGGCTCCGAGATCATAGTGTGTGGGTCACTTCATGACAAGATTGGATCCACCTTAAACAAATTCACACCAATGACATTTTTCCTGCTTCAAAAAAAATGCATTCTCGGATACGAGTTGCAATTGACGAGATATAGATTAGCTTGGTGCCTGGCCTTGGTGGGGGGGGGCATTCCTTTGTGGGCCCGAGCTTGCACACTGCCCCGTTCCCTCCCTCCCCAGGTGCACAAGCACACACACACACACACACACACACACACATGTGCTTCCATCGTCCCCTTCCCTTCATTTTCTGATGCGCGCACACACACACACACTCATACACACACCACGTCCACCCATCTTTCCCTGCTCTTTCTCCCTGGGCACTGACACACAAAAACACACACACACTTCGCATTCCTCTTTTCCTCCCTCCCTGCTCTTCTTGGCTTTACCCGCCCACACCTTTCATTTGGCCACCGTTTCTTTTCCTTTCTCCCTTGCACACACACTTATTCACACACACATATACTTCACCCATCCAGCCCCCTCGTTCCTTCCCCCTCTGAACACACACACACATACAGCGGCCGCCGACCATGCCACCCCAGTTTTGTGCCAGCTTCTGACTCGTCCGTGCCCTTTGCTCCACCCGCAAGGCCCTTTAGTTTTTTCATGGGTTGGGGGTCTGCTGGGTGCGTGCATGGCCAGCAACCGCTTTTCCCCGCTTTCTGCACGCAGCCATTGTTCACACACGCCCACAGCCGTGCTGGCCTCACTGATTGGCTGAGGTGTCCCGCAGTGGTTGCTGGGGCTTGTAGTTTTCTTGATTTTCACGGGTTTGTGGGGCGCAGGGCCCATCTGCCGCCCCCAGTCTCCGGCTGTGCAATCTGTGATGCCAAAGGTAGGCATTCACCAACTTTCAGGGGGCTCAGTCGAGGGGCGTGGAAATGCATTAGGGACACACAGATGCACACTTCCATTTTATTTATATAGATATAGATACAATGGAACCTCATACAATAATCGCCCCATATAGCAACGAAATCACAACAATTAGGTTTTGGGAGGAAATGGTGTCTTGCATAACAATTTTCCCTATGGAAAAAATTGTAGAACAATTTTTCAATGGGAAAAACCACTTAGCAAAAAAATAATAATCGTTATACGATGCATCCCATAGGGGAAATCGCTATATGATGCATGCATCATATAGCAATTGTTTCGTACAACAACGAGTCCCGTGGAACAAATTAAAATCGTTGTATGAGGTACCACTGTATAGATATATTCAGTGATATTTTGTCAGCTTCTTTCTATGACACTGAGGATGACCAGACAAATTGGCAGTGAGAAGGAGTAATTGTTAAATAGAAGACATGAGTACCAATGTTGACAGGTGTAATTGGGTTTTTTTTAAAAAATGTAAGAATATGTGTTTATTTATGTTTAATAATGTTGTAGTAAAAATGCTTTTTTACTCATGTTTTACGGCTCTGAGATCTACTCCTTAAGGACAAAGAAAGGTCACCAGTTTCCCCAGCTCTTAGTTCTTTGTCAAGAATGGACACAGTTAATGAGGTTGGTTTGGTACAGCACAAATTCTCAGACACAGATAGAGATCCTTTCAATGGAAACAAATTTGTTTGGCTTTACCAGGTTACTTAGCGATTAATAATAGCCTTGCAATGCAGGTCAAAGAGGTCAGTTTACCCGCTTGCCAACACAATCTAAAAATCACAGCAAGTCCAGATCTGGAGGCTCGGAGGCCCTCAAACACTATGTATAAAGTAAAGCAGGCTATTTTCCAACTTCTTTTTTCATATTAATAAGCAATTTTCAAGAGAAGTATGGCAAAATGGGGGCCATGCCACTCTAAGTAATTCATTTATTTTGCAATTTAATCTTATGTTGGGGAAAAATTACACTGCTGCAAAAGCATAGCATGGTGATTTTTAAACGTCAGTATGTTTCATAAGTAACCTTGTATGAAATATTGTATTAGAAACCTTTAACAGTAAACGGCAACTATATATATATATATATATATATATATATATATATATATATATATATATATATATATATATATATATATATATATAGGAATTGAAAAAGAACAATACATCTTCTCCTATCCTTAATTTATTTCCATTTCATTTTATGTTTGCTTTGCACATTTCAAAGAAGAACATGTGTGATTTACTAAACATTTCACTCATCAGACTTTGTTCTGTGGATTAATACTTGTAAAAAAGAAAAAGGGAGAAACAACAGCATGCAAATTTATATATCTATAATGCCATCATTTCTACATTACATTTTTGAAACAGTACCTCATGAGTTTATTGCAAATGCATCACTCTTTGTGAGGACAAGGGCAACATAGTTCTAACAGTGGCTTGAATATTTCCATTTTGCAATAGGATCAACAATTGCAATTCATTCATTTCATTTATTTGATTTGTATGCCGCCCACTCAGCATACGCCGACTCAGGGCGGCTCACAGCATATCAAACAAAGATGCACTACAGTAAAACAATAAAGTACAAAATATCAGATGATAACATAGAATAAACAGTTAATACTAAAATTCAATCACAAGTTCCTTCCTGCTCAGCGTTTCCAATGGAGCCCGGGGCTCAACATCTACGACTGGCGGCTCTGGTGGCTCTTCTACCCTCTGGCCAGGCGGGGCCAGGGGGAGTGATGCTAGCGGCTGCAGCTGTCTCCCATCCCGGGACCAGTGGTGGGCATCAGCAGGTTTGCACCAGTTCATCAGAACCAGTAGCAGAAATTCTGGTTGGCCTCGCCCATCCAAGTTTTGAAAATAAAGTAGTCCTAATTTGGATGCAACACAGGGATTTCCCCCTGGCCACACCCACCATACCACGCCCACAGTGTGGTAGTAAATTTTTGGGGAGCCCACCACTTACCGGAACCAATGGCGAGGTCCTCCATCCGACGGCTTCGGCATCTCTTCTACCCTCTGGCATCTCTTTTACCCTCTGGCTGGCATCTCTTCTACCCTCTGGCTCAGGTCTTGTGCAATGCTTCTCACAACCTTGATACTTTTTCAAATCAGGGTGACTTCAGAGCACATTTTGGGACAGCCTTTTCACTTTATTTCGCAAGTCTCTCATTATTTTCTTCCCTTCTGCTTAATGTTCAGTGTTGCCCGAGCGCCAGTTGTAAAAGAAAGGCAGCATATAAAGACAATATGATAAATGAAAAAAATATGATTTTTCAATGTTTGTAAAGACTAATAAAACAATGGGCAAAATCCTGTTCCCTGGAGCTATCCTTTGCTCCAAGGAAGCCTTTAGGAGTATCTGGACAAGAGGAAGCATTTGATGACAATCTATAGCTATAAAAAGAGGGTTGGGCTATGTGTGTCCAGCATGCATGTCCACACACGTCCAGCCCATCCTGTAATGTGCTGGCCACACTTACCTTATGTCCTTGACAGTGTCGTTGCGAAGGTCCGGGAACCGAGAGTGGGGCCAATGCCCCACGAATGAGGAAACAAAAAACCTACGCTACCCAGCGTCCTCTGCACCACAACATGTCTCAGCCAATCAGACTGAAGGACACGAGTGCAGAGGAGGCGGGACAGTTGGTGCCCCCCCCAAAAAAAATGGCTGATGTGCGAGCACCTATGGGGGACAGGCGCTGAAAGCATGGCTGCCTTTGGCCCCCACCTACTGAGGAAAACGAGACACTTCCCCGGGAAACGAAGGTAGAGAACGGTGCTCCATTCCGCCTTTGCCTCCCGGAGGGAAGCAAGTGCCTTCCACAGGTGGCGGGGGCCAAAAGCACGGCTTCCTTCAGTCCCCACCAACCGAGGGAAGTGAGCCACTTCCCCAGGAGGAGAAGTCAGAGAACGGCGCTCCGCCTTCACCTCCCGGAGGGAAGCGAGCGCCTTCCACAGGGGCCGAGGGCCGAAAGTACAGCTGCCTTTGGCCCCTGCCTACCAAGGGAAGCGAGCAACTTCCCTGGGAGGAGAAGGCAGAGAACGGCGCTCCATTCCACCTTCGCCTCCCAAGGGAAAGCGAGCACCTTCCACAGGAGCGGGGGGCAAAAGCACGGCTGCCTTCGGCTCCTGCCTACCGAGGGAAGCAAGCCACTTCCCCGGGAGGAGGCACCAGGCAGGGATCCGCCAGGGTAGGCTCCTCCCCTGATGGATTCCTACCTCTTGCCCTTGCATTCTCCTGCCGCTGTTTCAAAAACAACCCTTGAAACAACGGAGGGAGAATGTCAAGGGTGAGAGCCCGGAATCCATCAGGGAGGAGCCAACCCTGACGGATTCCTGCCTCTCACCCTGCAATTTCCCCTCCGTTGTTTCGAGTGCTGTTTTTGAAACAGCGGAAGGGAAATTGCAGGGCAAGAGGCAGGGATCCACCAGGATAGGCACTTCCCCTGACGGATTCCTGTTTCTCACCCTTGCCATTTCCCCTCCACTGTTTCAAGGGCTGTCTTCGAAACAGCGGAAGGAGAATGGCAAGGGTGAGAGGCAGGAATCCATCAGGGAAGTTGTCTTCCCTGGTGGATCCCTGCCTCTCGCCCTTGCCGTGTCTTTGGCTCTTCCTTTGTCACCACCCCAAACCACCCCAACATCTAAAAAAACACAATACCAGCCCAGCAAGGCAAGGCAAAAAATGCTGGTAATTATAATAAAATCACCCTTGGATCACTAGCAGCAGTTCTAACTCTAAGCAACTGTGAATGGACAACACGAAAGAGAAGGATAGGAAGCTTTCCATTTTTAAATATTAAATTTTTCTGGTACCCAATTTAGGTTGGTAAAAGTAAAGGCCACCCTTTCTTCGAAAGCTAGTCGTATCCAACTCTAGGGTTCAGTGCTCATCTCTGTTTATAGCCTAAGAACCAGTGCTGTCTGTGTCTGTAGACATTTCCGTGGACATGTGGCAGGCATGACTAGACACCCAAGTGCACGGAATGCTGCTACATTCCCACCAAAGAAGTCCCTATTTATCTACTTGCAATTTCCTGCTTTCAAACTGCTAGGTTGGCAGGAGCTGGGACAGAGATGGAAGCTCACTAAATCATGCAGCATTGAGGTCTCAAACTGCCAACTTGCCAACCTTCCAGTTGTCAAGTTTAGCATCTTAATTGCTAAACCACCGCAGTCCCGTTTCAATTTAGGTTACACCTGCATAATTTTGAACAACAGAAGAGAGATCTGAGGCTATCTGTGGGATGGACCTTTATATTTAAAGAAGCCCCATGGGCTGATGAAATGGTATGGATGAAGGTTTCTTCTGGAGGAAGCAGAACACCAAGCCAGAGTGAAGATACAGTACCACGAAATGGGAGACTGGAGCATCAGGAGCAGCAAGAAGCAGAGGCTTAGGAGGTCCACTGACCAAGTCCGATTATTGGATGATTACCTGCATCTGGGGGATGCCTGGCCAAGTGTCCTCATTGCCAGCAGCATGACATTGTGGCATTGAAGAGACTATAAAGAACTTTAGGAATAAGGGACAGTAAAGCAACTATTGGCTATCTCAGATTTCAAATAGTTAAAGCTGAGTAAATCTTTCAGTGAAGAATCTTTTTAATTAAAGTTGGTTTTGTTAAGCTCTGAGAAAAACAGTTTGTACCTTCATCTTTAAGATGGATGATGACAGGCAGACCACAAAGGGGGGAGGGAGAATACCCCTGTCTTCCTAATGTCTGTATTAGAATCCCTTCTTTTTTCACATTCTTCACTGAAGATGTACATCTCTGCTTCTGTAGACCACCCAGCCTCCAACTTCACTGGCTGCTCAGTTCTTTCATCATTTTGTTGTTTAAAAGTTCTTTAAAAGGCTTCAGAAGCCTTCCCTAATATCTGACAACCAACTCCACAGGGGTCACTCACTTTAGTATTTAATCGTCTTGTGTCTAAGCCAGGGATTCCCAACCTGCGGCCTGCAGGCCAGATGCAGCCCATGAAGCCATTTCATATGCCCCCACCTTTGATGTAGGCAGATTGATTGCACACGGAGCCAGCGGGCAGGCCAAACACTTCTTTATTGCAGCATGGTCAATCTGTACATGGGGAAATGGTGGAGACGCAGCTCCTTATATATCATACATTGCATTTGAATTTCGCCCAAAGGGCGCCCATTGGTTGTGGTAGCAGTGACGTCATTTGGAGGTGCCACGTACCTTCCTAAGGTTCACCTAACCTGACTAAGGTTCACCTGCGGCGGGGAGGTTTCCCGCGCTAGTTGCTGATTGGGTGATTGGGGTCGCATGGGCTGAGCTTCCTCAGCTGCGCTATGGCTGGCAGCTGAGTTGCGTGCGGAGGCAGCTGATATGCTTGCATACACAACACCACCCCCACCCCCTTTACCACACCAGGAAGTGCTATGTGGTGGAGGAAGGGCAAAACGGCTGTCCAGCCCCCGAAGCTGTCTGAGGGAACATAACCCGGCTCCTGGCTTTAAAAGGTTGAGAACTCCTGGTCTAAGCCCTTTGAACCTCTGACCATGGCAAATCTAAATTCTACTTAAATCAACCTATTTCTCCAACTTTTATCCAATCACATATTGGTCAGTCTAGAAAGAGCCCTGCATTCCTTAGATGTTCTTAGAGCACTTCTTTTCTGTACAGATCTAACAGAGGAGTTCAGCCATTCCAGGGTATGCATAAGGAATGCCCAGTCAGTCCCCAAAGAATCTCTAAATGGATTGTTAATGCTATCCATCTATCATATCAGCTGGCTGCAGTGCCACTTCCACAAAATCTATGTGTTCATTTCACAAGAATTGTGGCTGCTTCAACTGCCTTTCTGCAGGGTGTTCTGTTACAGGACATCTGTACAGCAGCAACCCAGTCCAAAGAAATTACTCTTTTAATGCACTACATAGTAGATCTCAGAACTAAAAAAGATGGAGCCTTCGGCCAAACGATCCTAATTACTTTCTTTCCATGACATCTCACCAGTTGGTAAGTGAGTTTGTAAGTCACCCAAGTGAATGCTGCTCCATGTGCATTCATGAGTGTGATTTACAAAGATTGTGAAGGAAAACTGGATATTTATCTGTAACTGTGGATTTTCGAGTGGTCTGTGAATTTACACATCCCATCTTACCTCCCATCAGAATGTCACACTAAATCTTCAGTGGCTCATTACAGAGTTGAGAAGAGAACCATTAAGCATGCAAAGTGGCTCTTTACCACCTCTGGAAAGTTAATTAGCAAATGGCTCTTTTTCAGCTCTGAAAAGTTCCAAATTGTTTCACACATGTGCTGGTTAATCCATATGTGTGATCCACAGATGAACTACTTAAAGATCTACAACTACAGGTAAGTAACCAGTTCATTGTGTCCAGTGGGATTTCTAATTTACATTATGCTGCTCAATAGAGTAGTGAAATCCAAAATGTTGTGCATGATGCTACACATCTGCATTGAGGATTTTCCAGGTACAGGTTTAAGCTGAAGCTCCTTAGCTCTCTGAAAGATCACTCTTGGGAACCACGGCTGAGTGCCGTGCATACCCGTCAAGCGCAGCCCAGGACAATATGGGACCTGTGCAGAACCTTTCTGCAAAGTCCCTTCTATGCATGCATAGAAGCCTTCTACGCATCCCCTTTTGTGCAGAACCCTTCTACACATGCGTAGAAGGCTTCTACACATGCGTAGAAGGGACCTGCACAGAAGGGGATGCACAGTAACCACTTTCCCCCCACCGCCAAATTATGGTATGGTGGCGGCACCAGGCGAGAAAGGAAGAAAAGCGGCGCAAAATTACGGGAAATCCCGACCAATACGGGATACTTGACAGGTATGGTGCCATGTTGTGCAGGTAGGTGTAGATTAGGGAAAATTGGTGCTGCTCTAAGTGCATCTTCCTCCCCCCCTTCTTTTCTTTCTTTCTTGATTTAAATTCTTGGGTTGTTGCTATTAAATATTATACTAGATATAAACCAAGGCTGTTAGAATTGATGAGAGTTAACTTTAGTGGGGTGTGGATTGCATCTGCTGTTGTTTAATTGATTCTGAATATGTTGAGGTAATATAAATATTTACCCTACAGGAACTGAAATATCTTCAATGTTGTATTTTATGTAAGGTGCCCAGAAAAAGGTCAGAACTTACCTAATTAACATTTATTAAATCTACATAAATCACTGAACAAAATTTATGTCTTTCTCACACAAGGTTAATTTGAATTAGCTGTTTCTTAATACCAATAACAACAAATGTTAATCAAGACAACTTCTACTGTAGGAATAGATGTGGGGGAAGGGGATATTGGAATACATTATGGCCATTAATGTTAGGAAATTGTATTTAATTTCTGAAATGTTTTCAATAAGGCGTCAATCATTTGCAGTAAGAGTTAATACAATAACTAAATACAACATAGAAGCAAATTCACAGGACAGATTATTTCTTCAGGGTTTCTCTTGCCTAATGGTTTTGATTTTTTTTTTTGCTTTGTCGAAATATATGTTGGGTCACAGTCTTATAATGAATTGGACCATTATTTCATATAACTTTGATGCTTAGCAATTTCCCGAGACCTGCAACAAATATTTCCTAATTTGTCTACTTGACATCATTGAGTTACAGCACTCTATCGATTAATGTGCAGTACTAAAGTTTGTTTGTTTTTGTGTCAGAGATTACTCTGAGTTGAAAGGATTTTTTTAGGAGACGCCTGAATGAGGCTGCTTTCATGTCCCCAAGTGCAGCTCTCAGGTATCGAAACTCGTCTTTCCAGTCTCCAGCCTTAACCTCTAAGCCACCAGGAGAGCTAATCCCTAGAGATCCTTCTCCAGAAGCAATCCCACTATTCCTCTACTGTAGGCATGCCCAGACTATGGCCCGTGGGCTGGATACAGCCCCCGAAGCCATTCCATCAGGCCCGTGGCGCCCTCGCCAAACCAGGAAGTGAATATGGATTCTGCGCATGTGTAGACGTGTCCATATTCACTTCCTGGTTCAGCACAGATGTGCTCGCACATGCACAGAAGCATCCATATTCACTTCCTGGTTTGGTGTGGATGTGCTTGCACACATGCAGAAGCGTCCACACTGAACCAGGAAGTGAATATGTACACTCTGCACATGCACAGAAGCGTCCGTGCCAAACCATGACGTGCATATGGATGTGTATGTGCAAACACGCCTTGTTCCGGGGCATGGTCTGACCTGCTCAGCTGTTTCAGGGGTGTGGTCAGACCCCTGGACCAAAAAGTTTGGGCACCCCTGCTCTACTGATTGTAACTTTGTATCTTAGAAAATGGGGAAATGTTTGAGAAGAACTAGTGATAGGTATTTCTTTGTTTATCTCTTTCCTTGTTTGCTCGCCCCACTCAGTGAAAAGAATGCAGAAATTACAAAGACATTTGACTTATCCCAGCATGGCAATTATGCTACATTTGTGGATGGTGGCATCCATAAGTATAAATTGGTCTTCTTCTTCCGTGTCTAGGCCAGATGTGAAACTGCCGAAATGAAGCCACCTTTTGGTGAGTTCATTCTGCAGTTCCTTTCACGTAACGTAGTGTGAGAAAGATTCGCCGGCAACACAAGGTTGCCATTACCAGGATATGCCTCATAGTGGTTAAAAATACCACAGTCTTTGAGGAGGCTCTTTCTGTGTACAAAGTATAAAGCGGTGATATCCACTTAAGTAGTTATTTTGGGATGACTGCAATTTTTCAACTCACATGTATCTTTGAAGTTCTCAGTTCTTATAGCATGCTGAAAAATTAGAACATCACTTCCTGTTTTGGACTTTGTGAAACTAGAATCATTCTGATTGATTTGGCTTCAAAACAAAGCACAAGCTAGACACAAGGAAGTCAGTTCATTCATTTATCTAAATATATATTCCACTTACCAATGAACCTTCAAACTCCCACTTACTCATCAGTTGAAACTAGCGTGTAGCTGAATGCTACAAACAGATCAGTTGTAGTACATGGGTAGAGTGTGGCTTTAATGCTTTTGTTCACATCATATGAGCCCTGCATTGCTAAATGTGTGAAGCAGATCCTGATGTAGTTGATTTCGGTCAGCAAATCCTCTCTAGGAAAAATAGACTGTAAAATACAGAGTTCTTAAGGCATTTAACATATTTCCCCTGCTGATCCTGTAATCAGCTGCATTGTTTTGGTGCAGGAAAGAACTGGAAGAGTTTGCAGAGATGAAGGAGAAAGAAGAGGTGAAAAAAACTCTTGAAAGGGAAGAGAAGAAAAAAGATTACCTAGCCCGAAAGATGCATTGCCTCCTTAGCACTGAGCAGGTTAGTATACCTGTCCCTGACAGCTCATGCAAACCACTGAGGCCCCACGCTTGACAGAGATAAACTATCAGGCTGAATGGGACATGACTTGTTGAAAAGATATCACAAAGACACTACTTCGAGTTCAATTTAGTGGATTCCTATAGGCGAGAGCAGGTACCATGACTGCTGTGTGACAGCAGCTTCATAGAGGCGGCATCAGCATGGCTGGCAGAAAGAGTCCAAGTCAGCAGTTTGATCTGCCACTGTGATAACACAACACGAAGGGCATAACCTCACTTAAAAAACTCATTTTGACTGGCTGATTGTTGTGTTGTCCCACTTGTCAGGAACTAACAAGTTATTAAGTCAAAGAGAGGGTTCATTTTTTCTGTTTTAATTGAGCTAATGTTTGGATCGGATTTACCTTTGCCTGCTCAATTTTGAAACAGATTGTTAGTGTGAGTTATCTGTTTAAAACTTTAGAGAAAGATCTTCCTGGGTCAGCAAAATTACCTTGAATATGTTCTTGCAGCTATTACTTTTGAATGTATTCCGACTAATCTATTTACTCTCAGAATGTTTGTTTGAAGTCTGAAAAGCTGTGTGGTATGACAGGTGTTCCCCTTTTTAATCCATGCTTATAATCATCAGTGCAAATAAGTCTTTGTTTGCCTATAATAAGTGTCTGCTTATATGAACGTCTATATAGGGAAAGCAAGCAGAATTATTTCAGACTTAAAAGTGTGTTCGTTCCTGATGATTATACATTTTAATTAGTCACATGGTGATTTTCTGCTGCATAAGTATCATTCTTTCACCCAGGGATCAAACATAATGCCACATGATTTTGTGACAGAAAATTTAGCATTTTTCTGTCACATCAGTCATGAATAGGCATTGCTAGAATTTGTTTGCCTTAGCTTCGTGGCAATTAATTATGGGGAACTGAACTGATTAGTAGAGGGTAGTTATTTTAATTGTAAATTTAGAGAAATTAAGCTATGTTTATGAAGAAACAAAAAAGACTAATTAGTATAGGGGTATTATTAAGACGGAATTATTTATCTACTCTGAGAAACCATATATTGAGAATGCTCTTTCTGAAAAGAGTCTTCACATTGTTTTAAAGTGATATTTCTAAAAGAGAACATAGACCTTATAGAATTAGCCTTAGTCAGGACAGTACATGATGGTGTTTCAGGTTAATTTAGAAAATGGAAATCTTGTTCTAAGGTTTGCAGAGAAAGATTTCAAATTGTTCTAAACAAACTTGATGCAATATGTAATTAAATTGGCTTACATTTTTAGGATATGCATTTAAAAATAATATCCATGGCTGAAGTAAAATGTGCTCGATGGGATGTTATTTTTAACTGACACTTCAAGTCTCAGCACAAATGGTGTTTCAGAATAGCCCTATATCCCATATCCATTGCCAAAGTTAATTCAAATCATCAAGTACTATGCAAATCATGTTCATTTTCTAAACTTTCATGTATATTAAAACCTATAAATTTGCTGCCTACCTTATATGTTAGTTTCCCAGGATGCCTAATTCTGGTATAAACTTGGCGTGGAAAGAAGCTAAAAATAGAATTGGAATGGTATTTTGATTAAAACAGGTTGCTAGAGAAAGATGCCTGGAGAAATAAATGACAAGCTCTAAAACTTTATCCTTATGAAATATTGAGCTTTTAATCAACGTTCTTCGTTTATCGGTGGTTTCAATAACTAGTCAAGTAACACCTAACACATCTAAAGCCTTCTTTTGTTTGAAGAAAATTCTTTCTTCGTGATCCCTGTAATTATGAAGAAACCGGCTATAGATTCTATGCCAATGCTTCCAAGTCATAAATTATGTTATCTGCTCCACCTACTGGTTGCCTTGTGCAACACTTCTTACAGTGAGCACTTGCTAGAAATGCATCCAGAGGGTTTACTCTCAGTAATAATAATTTCGGGTCAGAGATTACTCCAGGTTGAAAGGATTTTTAGCGGACACCAGAATGAGGCTCCTTTCATATCGCCAAGTTCAGCTCTCAGGTATCGAAACCCGACCTCCCAGTCTCAGTGATCTTAGTCCTATCATTTCTATTGAGTCTGAGATTTGAAAAAAGAAGATTTGAATGTAATATTTTATTTAATCTGCTTTTCTTAGAAAGAAGGGAAAACATATTTTATTAGCAAAATGGTCTCTTTTTCTCTTACTGTTGCTCTGAAACTTTTGTAGTGGCTGCACAAAGACCAATTCTTTTTAAACAGTGGTTCAGTCCTTTATATTTTGAGATAAACCAAGAACAGAAAAGCAGGCATGTATTGCTATGATTTAATAGACATAAGCAGTATAATTTCCAAAAATTAATAGAAACTCTTTTAAAAGTTTTGTATTTCAATGTGAAGAACTTTTTAAAATGTGAATAAATGCAATAATTTATTTCCCTAAGTATGGGTCCATTTAGAAAAAATTCACAACCTATTTGAAAGAAAATGTGGAATAGGCTGAAAAGGCAAATGTCTACTAAATTACAATAAATGCTATTTAGATGTTTATGGAGATTTTGAAGAATCAAGCAACAAAAAGTATCACTTTATTCTCTCACTGTATTGTACTATAGTGGCTCCTAACACACATCCTCGTATGCAAGACTTTGCTCTATTTCTCTGTAATATCTGGATCATAATCCTGACTTTTTCTTCTTCATCCTTAACAATAAAATTATTGTTTCTTGTGCCTTTGCAAATGGATGTTTCATTAGCAATCCAGAAGCATTAAATTTAAGACAGGGATTAGAAAATTAAAACATTGTCTACAACATCTTGGTGAGTGACTCCCCTTGTCCTCAGGCATGGGTTATTGATTCAAAAAGGTCTAAGTACTCTGCTGTAACTATGCTGGAAGCTACTTGTCAGACTCTGTGGACAAAGATGATTTATCTATACCATATCTTGCTTTTTATATAACGCAGTACAAATAGCAATGAGTTTGTCCTTGAAATGCAACCAACTGATGCCGTCTTATGGGATGAAGCAAAATCTGCCAATTTCTAAGATAGCTGTGATATGTAGATTTTCTCAAAATAAATTTTATAATATTCTCTTGCATTTTTTACACCCTAGTAGTTGAAATTAACCAATCAGCAAGTAAAATAAATTGGTCTGATTTAACTGTTATGAAGAAATGTTTTGTTAATGCATAGTCCAAATAGGAGGTGAATGAAATATGTATTTCAGCGGCGCTAAACCATTACACTAATTGCCCAAAGGGATACTCAAGGTGTTGTAACAAAGACTTTTACTCTGTATAGAGCAAGAAATGCCTCATGCTCTAAGTCAGGGGTTCCCACCCTGTGGCCCGTGCACCAGACACGGCCCGCGATGCCATTCCATCCAGCCCATCGCTGCCTCCACCACACCCGGAAGTGTAAGTGGGTGTGTTTACATCAACCATAAAACACACCCATTCATGTGCAAATGCACTCGCAGCTGTTGTAAATACTGAAGTGGGTGCATTTACTACAGCCATAAAGTAGACCAATTGAAATAATTGAGATCTGTATAGATCTCATTGCGGTTTTTGTTCTTGTTTACTTTTTGTTGTTGTTCAGTCACACAGTCAATTCCAACACTTTGTGACTCCATGGACCATTGCCCGCCAGGCACCCCTATCCTTCACCATCCTCCTCCAGCATGCCCAACTCTGTGCTCATTGCATCAACAATACCATCTAGCCATCTCATTTTGGCCGCCCCCTTCTTTTGCCCTCAACCTTTCCCAGCATCAAGTGAATCCTCTCTTCTCATTTGATAGCCAAAGTCCTTTAGCTTTATCTTCACTATTTGACCTTCCAAGGAGCAGTCAGGGTTGATTTCTTCTAAGATCGACCAGTTTGTTCACCAGGGTACTCTCAAGACTCTCCTCCAACACCATATTTCAAAGGCGTCTATTCTTCTGTGCTCAGCTTTCCTTATGATCCAGCTCACACAACCATACATTACTACCAGAAATACCTTTGCTTTGTCTATGTGGACTTTTGTTTGCAAGGTGATGTCTCTACTTTTAATTAAGTTCCCCAGATTTCTCATTGCTTGTCTCCCCAAAATAAGTTGCCTTTTTATTTCATGGCTGCAGTCACCAGCTGTAGTGATTTTTTATCCTAAGAAGGTAAAGTCTATCACTGCTTCAACCTCTTCCCCTTCTATTTTCCAAGGACTGATAGGGCCTGTTACCATTATCTTTGTTTTCTTAATGTTGAGTCTCAAGCCAGATTTTGCACTCTCTTCTTTCAACCTAAGCAGGGGTTTCTTTAGGTCTTCCTCACTTTCTGCCACTAGGGTAGTATTTAGCACATTCCAAAATTATATTTTATTCTAAGAAAACACAACTCACCCCAATTGTACATATATGGAAGTGAAGTGAGAGAAGGCTAAGACTGTAATCTTATACCCACTTATTTTAAAAATAAGCCCTTCTGAATATTTGTATCTCCTCCCTTAAATACATTAGCCTGTTATCGCTCCTGACATAAACCTGATGATTTCACGGAAGATTATCTAGTAGAATCTACATTAAACTAGTGTTGTTCTATTCATTTCTTTTAACAATATACCTTCATTGTTTGATAAATACTTTAAATCAGGGGTTCTCAACCTTTTCAAATTGGGGGCCAGGTCACGTTCCCTCAAACAGTTGAGGGGACCGGACTGGTTACCCCCCCCCCCCGGCTGTTTACGGCTGTCATAAATGTGTTTACGATGGCCATAAATGAGCCCATGGCCGATTCTGCCAGTGACGGTGGTGACTGGAGTGAAGGTGGTGGCTGGATTATTTGGTGCTGTGATCCATCCCACGTGCCATAGTTTGAGCATCCCTGGGAGGGAAAGAAGGCGGAAGGGAAGGCAGGAATGAAGTTTGAGAACCCCTGCTTTAAATGCTCATTTTTAAAAGTAGTGACTTTGTGAATTCTTTTTTGAAAAAAATAACTTTTTGGATTTTTTTTATGTTGTGAAAAGTTCTGATTTCCATGTACTTAGTTTGAGAACCCCTGCTTTAAATGCTCATTTTTAAAAGTAGTGACTTTGTGAATTCTTTTTTGAAAAAAATAACTTTTTGGATTTTTTTTATGTTGTGAAAAGTTCTGATTTCCATGTACTTATTTTACCCCTTCAAGTGCAGATGGCAGGAGACCACAGCTCTCCTTTCCATTTGGAGATTAGCAGGAGTGTTCACTGGGATTCTTGTGGAAGCTTAACTGCAGTAACTGAAAAATGATCATGTTTCTTTTCAGTTCTCAGCAAGAGTAATTGAATGTTGAATATCTTACTAAATGCTGAACTGTGACAGTGTGTTAACACCCTTGACTATCTCCTAACAGCAGGGCAATTATTTGCTGAGTGGGATTTTTATAAATCTCCTGGCAGTAGTATGTCCTGATAATTATGATGAAGTGCACTGGTCAGTGTTGATTCAGCAATTCCATTTCGGGCAAATATTTAATTCAAATCTTTTCTTCATTCTTTTACTTCTACTTGCTGATTGCCCAGCCTTGCCGGGGATATTGATTTTGTGTTGGTGGTGGGGTGGGTTCGGGGGGTGGCTTAAATGGGAAGAGAGGATTAACTTGAGAAAGCCTTGATGCTGGGGAAGGTTGAGGGCAAAGGAAGAAGGGGATGGCCAAAGATGAGATGGCTTGGGGTTTTTTTGTGGTCACAATGGGCAGAGGGCTGGACAGGCTGAGGAAGATGGTGGAGGACAGAGGTGCATCCCTGGGAGGGAAAGAAGGCGGAAGGGAAGGCAGGAATGAAGTGGGGGACAGAGGAAGGGTGGGAACGAATGAGGAAGGGAATGAAGGAGGCTAGGAGGGAAGAAAGGAAGATAGGCAAGAGGGAAGGAGGGAAAGTAGGGAAGTAAGAGAAAGAGGGTTACTCGCTCCGTCACCACCTCCGCCAAGGGTGTTGCTCCGTCCTTCAGGCTTGACAGTGGCGGCGATTGGGGGCACTTGCGCATTGGGGCTCGCGCGCTGGGTGCCAGGGCGGTTGGCATTGGTTCATGCCTGCGTGCGTCGGCTGTCCCACCTCCTCCCCACTTGGGTCCTCCTGCCTGATTGGCTGAGACGTGCCGCGGAGGACACTGGGACTCATAGTTTTTTTCACGGTCGTGGGGCGTAAGCCCCACTCTCGGCCCCCAGATCTTCGTGGCGCTGATCTCGGGGACAAAAGGTAGGTGTGCACAGCACATGATGGGATAAGCTCGATGGGTGTGGAAATGCATTCCACACCCAGGTATAGGTATAGATGAGGCATCCTTTCTTCTTTTCCTCAGTCTGTGTGTTTATGTTTCAAGTTACAACCTACTGATTGATCTACTCCTATTTCAAAGAAAAATTCCTACTAGTAGTCCAATAACCTCTTGTTATGCAATATAGAATATTCTCATCTAGTCTTGAATGGACTCACACTTAGCATTAGGTTTGCAGTGTAAGGTTCTGTCGGACCACTCATTGTTCCTGAATGCCCAGATTGCGAATGTACCTTTAAGTCCCTAAACAATTTGGGACCCTGATATCTAAGGAACTGCTTGTTTTGCTATGAACTTGTCCAGATATTACAATCTTCAGGAGAGGCCTTTGGACGAATACCAGCTGTTACTGCAAGCCCCTCTCATGTGTACATAGGAGAGCATCTGACACTTCCAGGCTATGGAATATGCTCCCTTTAAAGTTTCCATCAGTTTCCACTCTCACTACTTTTAAGAATAGCAATAAAAAAACCACATTTCCTAAGTAGCATATAATGTTTAATCTACTGTGTTGTTCTTAACTATGCGCTTAGTTGATGTTAATGTTTTTTTTACCATGGAGTTGATTTTAGTGATTAAATGGTTTAGTTTTACTTGTGCTTATTGTTTTATGAAAAATGTAAGCCATTGAATGGTACTATACTTTATGGTGGAAGATGAGATGTAAATGTAATAAATAAATATGGAGGAATTCCTTCTGTCTACATTTTTAGATACAATAACTGTAACCCTCCCACCCCCATGGATAACTATTATCACACATGCCTTTACAAGTTATTAGCTCGATTGCTGCAATAGCTTCTGTGTGAACATTGTTGAGAAAATGCAGCAAGCCCAGAATGCAGCAGAACCATCTGCAATAGTTATCTGCAAACAGCCTGTTGTTCCAGTACAAAAGAATTTTCATTGGCTGCAAATTTTTTAAAAATTGATTATATTAGTAGGGATAAAACTGCTCTAAATGCTTTGAATTTGTTTATTATTTGCAACCAAACTGTTGATAAGTCATATCCTCCCCCCAAAAAAGGCCTACTAATCTGATAAAAATTTAAAATATTATTGGAGATATTTGGAGATTGTTCAGCTTAATGGAAGGCAAGGGGTTATATGGAAGGCAAGGGGTTATTAAAGAGGAAACAGATTGCAGAGAGACTCAATGAATTCTTTGCTTCAGTATTCACTGAAGAAGACAGAGACCACATGCCCAAAACAGAGCCTATCTTCGTAGGGAGGGAAACCGAAGAATTAAGCAAGATAGAAATAACCAGGGAGGAGGTCCTTGCATGTCTTGTTAAGCTAAACACTAACAAATCCCCAGGACCAGATGGCATCCATCCACGAGTTCTCAGGGAACTTAAAGATGAAATTGCTGATATCCTAGCCAAAATATATAATCTTTCCCTCAAATCAGGCTTTGTGCCTGATGACTGGAAGGTAGCGAATGTAACACCAATTTTCAAAAAAGGATCCAGGGGTGATCCAGGAAATTACCGGCCTGTCAATTTGACATGTGTCCCAGGTAAAGTGATGGAAACCATCCTAAAAGATAGAATTAATAGTTACATAGAAGAGAAGGCGCTGCTAAAGGAGAGCCAACATGGCTTTTGCAAGGGCAAATCATGCCTCACTAATCTGTTGGAATTTTTTGAGAGTGTCAACAAGCATGTGGATAAGGGGGATCCAGTTGACATTGTTTATCTGGACTTTCAGAAGGCTTTTGACAAGGTCCCACACCAAAGGCTCTTGAATAAACTTACCAGTCATGGAATAAAGGGACAGGTCTTGTCCTGGATCAGCAACTGGCTAAGGGACAGGAAACAGAGGGTAGCACTAAATGGACACTTCTCCAAGTGGAGGGAAGTAAAGAGTGGGGTCCCCCAAGGTTCAGTACTGGGACCCCTGCTTTTCAACCTCTTCATAAATGATCTAGAGGTAGGAGTAAAAAGCAAGGTAGCCAAATTTGCTGACGACACTAAATTATACAGGGTAGTGAAAACTGTGAGAGATTGTGAAGAGCTCCAGAGGGATCTCTTGACACTGGGGGAGTGGGCAAAACAGTGGCAAATGAGCTTCAACATCAGTAAGTGCAGAGTGATGCATGTTGGGGCAAAAAACCCCAAGTACATTTATAAACTGATGGGGTCTGAACTCTCTGCGACAAACCAGGAAAGGGACCTTGGTGTCCTGGTGGACAGCTCAATGAAGGTGTCAACCCAGTGTGCCTCAGCAGTGAAAAAAGCAAACTCAATGTTAGGGATCATTAGGAAGGGTATAGAAAATAAGTCAGCAAGTGTCATTTTGCCTCTTTATAAATCTATGGTGAGGCCCCATCTGGAATATTGTGTACAGTTCTGGTCGCCATACCTCCAGAAGGATATTATGGAGTTGGAGAAAGTACAGAGGAGGGCAACCAGAATGATTAGGGGACTGGAACACCTTCCTTACCATCTGAGGCTGCAACGGTTGGGCCTTTTCACTCTTGAACGACGGCGTCTAAGAGGTGACCTGATTGAAGTTTATAAAATCATGCACGGTGTGGACAAGGTAGATAAGGAAAAACTGTTTTCCCTATCGCACAACACTAGAACTAGGGGACACTCCATGAAACGTTTGGGTACTAGTTCTCAAACAAATAAGAGAAAGTACTTTTTCACCCAGAGGATTACTGGTCTATGGAACTCCCTGCCAGAAGAAGTGGTGACAGCTGTCAGTCTTCACAGCTTTAAGAAAGGATTAGACAAGTTCATGGAGGACAAGGCTATCAATGGCTATAATTATGGCTACCTAAGGACAACCTCCGGGTTGGAGAGATAGGCAGGATATCTCTCAATGCCATTTCCAGGGAATCCTAAGCAGGTGAAGGCATCTCCTTGGGAATACCCTGAAGGAAATGGTGAGCCACTGTGTGAGACAGAATGCTGGACTGGATGGGCTGTGGCCTGTTCCAGCAAGGCTGTTCTTATGTTCTTATGTTCTTATGTTCTTATGCTATTCAAACTGAATAGATAAATTTGTTGAAGTTGTCAGAATTCAAATACTGCTACTAGAAAAGTTCAGAACAGTTTACACTGTAGTAGAAACAGAGACAGAGAAAGAGATAGGTAGACTGGAAGACCAAAAACTAAAGATGTTTTATGATTATCTACAAAATTAGATTAAAAAAAACTTCACTAAACACGGTGAGACAAGTTTCATCCTGCAGTTTAATAAACCAGGATGGAAATACTGCTGGCAGGTTCATGATAAGGAAAGCGATAAGGAGAGAATATGCAAGCACATTTTTTCTTGTGTTGCAAATCATAGTTTATTGGGCTAAGATTATTTCTAAAAGTGTTGTTAACCACCTTTCAAGGCTACACCCATAGAAGCTACCCCAGCACAGAGTTTACCGTGCCCTTCTGCCCAGCAGCCCAATGGGAGCGCTTCCTCCCTCCCCCAGTACAGAGTGTGCCCCGTCTCTCTGCCCAGCAACCCAATGGGAGCTCTTACTCCCTCCCTCTAGCACAGAGTTTACCCCGTCCCTCTGTTTGGGCACTCTGTCTCTAAAAGGTTCATCATTACTAGTCTAGGATATTTAAAGGACCATATCCCCCATGTAAACTTCTCCAGCTTTAAGATCTAATATAAACCTTTTTCTTGTTCCCTGTACCATTACAGGTACATCTGAGGGGGCGGGGGGGGGGAGAACCTTTTCACTGGAAACTTCCAAGCCATGGAAATCCCTTCCCAGTAAAGTGAAGTTAGCTTTTTCCCTGTCTTTCTGCCAACAAGCACAGACCTTTCTCTTCAGGCAAACTTTTGGCAGCAGAACAGGCCGTGGAGAGAAAATATAGATATAATTAGGGGGGTATTGCCTGTTTTACTTGTTTCTGTTTTTTTAAAAAAGATGTTTACAATATTTTTAAATGTTTTAAGTGAGATCTTTTTAATATTATTTATATGTTTAATCATATTTGAATATTGCAACATATTGTTACTTGTATTTGTTATTTATTCATTTTGTTAGCTTCCTTGGGCCTCCATATTAAGACAAAACTTGATATGTAATGTAATGAAATAAATGTAAGGAAAGGGCATACAATCTGAGGAAAATTTCCCTCAAAAATGTCGCTAAGGGAATTTTATCCCCTGTGAGATAAAGTAGGAATGTTGATTCTGCCAAAAAGTATCTTTACTATTTGTAATGTTAATTATGTGAAATGAATCTCATTAGATCCTTGTTATTCTCTAAATAATACATTACAAGGAACATCATTAACAGATAATGTGACTTCCAGTCTTTTGGAGTAGAGCTTCAAATAATTTGCTGGCCAACAGTTGCTTTGGTGCCAGGTTTTTTTGAGCTGAATCCATATGAATTTGATCCCCTGAATTCAAATATGGCATTTGTTTTTGCCTAGGAGCTCAAATTTCTAAGATATAACATTTTATTTTTATTTTTATTATTATTTTTTTTAAAAAAATTTATTGATTAATTTTCAAAAAAATACAAACATATATATAATACGATATAACAAAAATACATAAGCTTCGTAAAAAATAATCGCATAAATGATAATTGCATTATTGTCTGTTATAATACACATACCATTTAATAAACACATTAAAAATTAACACAGCGCCAATAACCAATTCATAAAACCTTCCCACAGTACTATAACTTGTTTGCAACTATCAACTTTTAATTTTCAACTACACATCACCCAGTGTTTATTTACAATGCCCCGGAGAGTTCGGACTCAATGTTATCTCCAAAAACTACTCTGAGATGGTACAGGTCTGCTATATTCCATACCCATAAGGGAGTGATCAACAAAGGGCTTCCAGATATTCCAAAATCTATTTGCCTTCAGTTTATCTCTTTTTACTTTTATCTCCCATGTCAATTTATCATTCAATGCTAGATTCCACATTTTCTTATACCACTCCCCCAATTGTATAGTAACATCATTTTTCCAAATTCTAGCAACACATTGTCTACCCGTGGTTAACATAATTTCTAATAACTCTTTTTCCTCCTTATTTAAACACATACCCTCCACATCCGTTAACATAATGGTACCTGACACCAGTTTGATTTTCTTACCCATTATTTCCCCTGCCTCGTTTTCTATTCTTTTCCAAAAATCATTTATCATTTTACAGCTCCACCACATATGTTCGTAGGTTCCAACAGTCTCTTTACATCTCCAACATAAATTATCCCTTTTATTATCAATCTGATGTAACCTCTGTGGTGTCAAGTACCATTGCCACAGCATTTTATAATTATGTTCCTTAATTCTTACTGACATAGTTCTCATTATCCTCTTTTTCCACTTATTTCTCCATTCATCATTGCCTAGCTTTATATTCAAATCCTGTTCCCACTTCAATTTCAAATCTTCCTGTGGATCACTCCCCTTATTTATTAAAACATAGAGTTTGCTTACTAGACCCTTAATGCTCTTATCTCCTTTTCGAATTTTCAAAACCAATTCTTCAAAATCCGTCATTTCCCTATCTATACATAATTCTCTTCCATATTTTTTGTTCCAATTATTAACCTTCAGTTTCTGAAACCAGTCCAATTTTAACTGCACAAACAATTGTTCTTTCTTGGTTTCATCTCCACAACTTCTTAACCATTCTTTCACCAGAGAAACTTCATTTTTATCCAATATTTCCTTTATTTTTTTATCTATTTTTATCGGAAAACACACCATATCTGCCAGTTCCAAAATTGGAGAGGCACCCGATATAACATTTTAGTGAAATATACATTACACTATCTTAAGTTAAATCCATGGAACAAATAAAAAAACTAAACACGGAATTTTTATTATTATACACATATTATTATATTCAAAGATAGAAGAAAAAGTCATTGATGATGAAACCAACTAGTCACTGAACATTTTGGAAGCTTGTTTTCCATGACATTCTTAATTAATTTAATTTAATTTAATATTCATATTTATATAGCCGCCCAACTCACAAAGACTCTGGGCGGCATACAATCTTAAAACCCTTAAAACAAGAACAGCCCCATTAATACAAATAACCCCGCTAAAACCCCCACACATTAAAAGAGGAAAGTTACTTTGATATTAAACTAACCAGCAGGTGGGGGTCACAACATCTTCAGGACCCCACACCTGCCCCGCTAGCCATGTTTTCAGATCTTTCCTGAAGGGCAGCAATTCTGTCTGCAGCCTTAGTTCCACTGGCAGGAGGTTCCATAGGGCCAGAGTGGACACAGAGAAGGCCCTCCTTCTTGTGCTAGAGAGATGAGCCCCTGTAGCAGATTGTACAAGCAGAGAGCCCCTCTGGTCCGCTCTGGTTGGATGGACAGACATTCTTTTGGCGATGCGGTCTCTTAGGTATCCTGGCCCACTACCATGTAGGGCTTTAAAGGTAATGACCAGCACCTTGAATTCCACCCGGGGGCAAATTGGAAGCCAGTGCAGCTCCCGAAGCAGTGGTGAGGCACGAGCATAACAGCCACACTACATCACCACCCGAGCAGCCGCTTTCTGGACCAACTGCAGTCTCCGGATGATCGTCAAGGGCAGCCCCATGTAGAATGCATTGTAATAATCTAGTCTAGAGATGACCAGAGCATGAGTGACCATGAGTAAGGAGTCCTGGTCTAGGAGCGGGCACAACTGGTGAATCACCCGAAGTAAATATTTCTCCTTGTTCCTCACTGGTGTCTCCTAAATTTTCAGGAAAACGGTCTAAGTGGCTGTGTAAATAGTGCACCTTAATACTCATGTTACACCAAAGGGATTTGAAACTGTTAAGTATCTCGTTTACCAGTTCAACATAGTTTTCAGCTTTGCGTTTGCCTAGAAAATTTCCAACAACTGCAACAAATGAAGTCCAGGCTTTTCGCTCATCCTCATTCATCTAATTTACGAAGGCAGGATCCTTAATGAGTTGTCTTATTTGTGGGCTGTCAAATATTCCTGCTTTAACTTTTTTCCTTACTCAACTGAGTCATTTCCCCCTATATATGCAAAGCATGATCCGTTCTTATCAAGAGCCTTTACAAACTGCTTCATAAGGCCCAGCTTGGTATGCAGTGGAGGAAAGATGATTATCTCTCGTTCAACTAAGGGGTCATTAATGACATTCTTTTCCCCAACGTCCATGTATTCTCTCTTAGGCCACTCTTTTCTAACCCAGTACTATGTTTTGTCTCTGTTATCCCAGAGGCACAGAAGCAAGGATATTTGGTGTAGCCGCTTTGCTGTCCAAGGAGAGAGTTTACCATTTTAAGTCCACATAAATCACCCATTAATGTTCATGGTATTTTATCTTCTCCAAGACCAAAGCTATAGTGTTATATTCTTCTTTCATTTTCATTGAGTGAGCAATTGGTTTTGAATCATATTTGTTCCCATTGCGTAGAAGGACACATTTCAAACTTCGCTTTGAGCTGTCAATAAATAGGCGCCAATCGTCTGGAAAATATTAAGGAAGACCATTTTTTTCAGGAGTCCTCTAATTTCGTGACAAAATACAAGATTGTCTTCTTGACAGAAGAAGGGTAGCAGACCATTTTCTCTTGTACGGTAAAAGGTAATTTTGGTTCCTTGTTCCAGTAAATTTTTGTCGTTCAACCTGGAAGACAGTAATTCAGAAGCTTCTTTTGACAGGTTGAGATCTCTGGTGAGGTCATTTAATTCATCCTGGTTGAAACGTTGAGGAATTGATGACATCCCCTCATAATCACAGTCACCTTCATTAGTATCAGAAGGGTGATCAGAGGGACAATACTCGTCCTCACAGAGCTCTAGTAGCTGGTGAAACGATGGGATCGGCACTTCCTCTGAATGAGGGACTGGGCGTCTTGCAGAGACTAAATCTGGATAAGTCCAGTTGCTATGGTTGTTTTGATTGATTCCATTAATATTTACCAGGCAAAAATAACAGTCATCGAAGTGGTTTTTGGTTTTTCTCCAAACCATCGGTATGCCAAATTTCAGACTTTTTCTTTTCCCAGTAGTCCACTGTCATAAATGTTCTGTACAAGTTTTATGGACCTAATGTGGTGCCCAGGTTTTATCCTAAATAACCAAGCCTAACACCAAAGTATCCAAGATAAGCTCTCTTTACAAAGTCACTAACAGTTTTTCTGTTTTCTTTTAACATGTATTCTCCGCATATATAGCAAAACACATCAGGATGATTTACACAACTTCTACTTGAGCACATTTTTTTTCTATTCAACAACACAAATACAACAATCTAGAACATAGTGCGTTTTAGGTTAACTTTATAACAACTCTTTTCTAAACGCAAATATCACGCGAGGGCAACTTTGATCTACCCTGCACGATGAGAACTCACAAACGAACCTCAACTCTAGTTGAAGCGTTGAAGGTCAAATCAGTTACCAGATGCTTACTCCATCTGGTGGATTTTCTTGGAACTAACTAGATGGCAGAATGACAGTAGGGCAAATATACAGGAACCAATCCTTGTATATGTGATTTATAACTGCACAAAATGGAGTTAGAACTGCACATTTCATGTAGAACTGCACATTAAAACCCACTGATCTAAAAAAGTAGAGCAGATAGAGAAAAACTGCTTTAATATTTAGATTCAGCTACCCAAATATAGCTAAAATCAGTTCCCAAATCCTAGGCACCAACAAAAAATTTTTTTTCTTGTAGGCCTGTGAATCTAATCCCAAACAATTTACAGCTATAATGGTGAAAACTAGTAATTATAACTGGAGGTTTTCTGGAATCCAGAACAGGTACTGCAAAATTGTGGCCACATATTTTACTTATGTGAATTCATAGAACATACAATATATATGTAATATGCAGTCCTGACCATAGCCAATACCCATGATTCACTAGAGAGCAATTACTCAAAAAAAAAAACCACAGCTCTCTAAAGCTGCACATACAGTCTTCAATTGGAGGGCAGTCTGTCACAAGGCACTTCTATCACACTTTATTAATTCTTCACTCTTATCTTTAAAATAGTTGCAGTTTTAATTTGCATTCCCAGCAAATATGGAATAATTGTATAGGTTAAGGCGGCGGCAGCTACTACTCGCATCTGAGTATTCATTTTTTCCTGTGGCAGGAAAAATGTCACTGGCATGAATTTGTTTAAGGTAGATCCCAGCTTGCCATGAAGTGACCCACACACTGTAATCACGGAGCCATCTCCTGCGGCACGTATGAAATGAGACATGCAGGATTTAACACCCAGACTGCAATGGACTACCACTCCCTTGAGGATATTAACAAGGTGTGCCTTCACAGCTAGTCCTTCTGGCATGGCCTCTTCTGCCTCCATGACTGTTGCGAATCAGAATAGTGAAATGGTTCCTCCTCTGCTCATTTTGTCATTGGGCCCAATATGATGGTTTACAGTGCCATTTTATCCACTGAGTGGGCCATCACCCCACCTAAAAGGTCTCACCCACCCAGCCATTGGCCCTTCTGGGGAGTCAGGTTATTTACCGTCGCCCAACACTCAGCATTGAGTCACTGGCTATTTGGTCTACTCCATTAGTGTAGCAGGATGTCCGGCCAGACAAAACAGGTTATGTGGACAGACAGCATTTAAACTGAGCTGTGCCTTTGGACCAGCAAATTGTATATCCAAACCTGTTCTCCAGTTAACCAGGTACTAGGAAGGCTGAGAGCTCTATTTATAGTACATTTTCCTCAAGTTCAGAACACAGATTTAAAGGCAAAATAGAAATCCTCCCTTACCTCTTATTTCTGAAATGCCCCATATTCCCTGACTACTACATTTCTTATCAAATAAAAATTGGAAAAAACATTAATGGTATACATCAGGGGTGCCCTAACTATTTGCACCACGGGCCCGACCATGCCTTTGGAACAGCTGAGCAGGCCTGACCATGCCCCTGGACACATGTGCATCTCCAACCACTTCCAGGTGTGATGCAGGTGCGTTTGCATATGCATGGGCACATCCCAAACCATTTCTGGGAGTAGTGCGGGCACATTTGTACATGCACAGGTGAATCCCCAACCACTTCCAAGAGTGGTGCAAGCAAGTTTGCGCATGCATGGGTGCGTCCTCAACCACTTCTGGGAGCAGTGGGGGCGATGAGGGCCGGATGAATTGTCGGCAGGGGCTGGATCTGACCTGCAGGCCGTAGTTTGGGCACCCATAGTATACATGTTAGTTGACCAGTCTGGAGGTGGGTGGGTGGAGTGGGTGGGGGATTACAAGAGTTAAAATTATATTTTTGAAATTATCCTACAACACCTCCCTATGAAACCTTTCTTTTTGTCTTCTGCATGCCATTCTCAATTGCTAGGATTAAAAATGAAATGAACAAAAAAAATATCAAAATGAATTATTGTTAGGGATGAAAATTATTCAAAATATTAATGTATGCTAAGGATGGCTTGGTAGCCAACGATACATTTACTCATATGCTATGCATCTATCAAAATTAATAATAATTCTGTGTCGTGCATGAGCTTCCCCTGTGGAAAGTCTGATAAAGAGCAAATTCTAGGGCAAAAGCGTAGAGATTGTTTTCCCCTTTTCCACTGCATTAGCATCATAGCCTTTTTTTAAAAAA
Source organism: Bradypodion ventrale (assembly GCA_035047345.1). Lineage (NCBI taxonomy): Eukaryota > Metazoa > Chordata > Lepidosauria > Squamata > Chamaeleonidae > Bradypodion > Bradypodion ventrale. The sequence goes on from JAWDJE010000001.1 coordinate 43,783,118, forward strand.
AGGAAAAGGGGGAAAACCAGCAACAGAGCTTTCACACCTCATTTGCTCTATTCAGCATTGGGCCACTCTTTCAGCAAAAGGGCGCGCTGGAAAGAGGTCAGTAAGAAGCTATTAGCAGAGCCTCCCCTAGAGGCTTCCTTGGCCTTATTGAGTTGGAAGTTAGCATGACAGTACTGCAAATAACTCAGTTGTAGGTTTCATAACAGTTAGCACAGATTTCCCTATAGTGTTTGTCACTTCAGAAAATTGTTCCTGAAAATGATGCCCCAGAAAGCCAGCTTTGACAGAGGCCCTTGCAAGAGCTGCTTGTGAAGAACACGGATACAGAAAAATGTGCCAATGTTCTCCATAAACTAAATGTGATTTGGATTGGTGGGGTGGATGGGTTATTATTTAGAAAGCAATTTGGAAAGAATGGTTTTCCTTTTTCAAAATGCCACCCAAGCATTGACTTACTGTATAATCGGGGTGCTAATTCAATCATGTATTTTCTGTCTTATAAAAGCAATAATGTTATTCTTTTTCATGGAATATATTGAAAAGGTGAAAATACCAGGAACGGTCCCAGTGATGTGAGCAGCCGACTTAGCTAACTTCCATTTTGGAGGTGTATCTGCGTTTTCTGGGCTGCTTCACCTTTATTGACCACTATGAGTGTGGTTTTCTTAATACTGTATTAATATTACCTCTTTGACTTTACTGGGCAATCTTTGCAGACCATCTAAACCAGTGTTTCCCAACCGTTGGTTTTTGGACTTCAATTCCCAGAAGCACTGATCAGCCAATATATTGACTTAGGCTTCTGGGAATTGAAGTTCCCCTGTGGGGGGTGTGCCCCACGTTGGGAACCACTGATCTAAACTGTCAGCCAATAGCACTGTATTGTCTGTTTATAGTATATTCTTGATAACTCTTCCATTGACAGTGATTCCATTATTTGAATCAATAAATGTTTCTCTGAATATGTCCTCAGAATTCAAATTGAAAATCTTTATACATCCTTGTCATGCTCTTGTTAGGTCCTCTAAGTTTTATTTCATCTGGTCTTCAACTTTTATTGCAGCTTTTTCTAGGAAGTAAGTAAAAGGTATTTTACTTATTAAAAGGTAAAGGTCGCCCTTGTTCAAAAGTCATTCATATCTGACTCTAGGGTTCAGTGCTCATCTCTGTTTACAGCCAAAGAACCAGTGCTGTCTGCAGCTGCAGATGTATTTGTGGACATGTGGCAGGTGTGCCTAGACACCGGAGTGCATGGAATGCTATTTACCTTCCCACCGAAGTGGTCCCTATTTATCTACTTTCACTTTCTTGCTTTCGAACTGCTAGGTTGGCAGGAGGACGTGGGACAGAGACGGGAGCTCACTCCATCGTGCAGTACTCAGGTATCGAACTCCGACTTTCCAGTCTTCAAGTTCAGCATCTTAACCAATTGAGCCACCACAGTCCCTTTCTTGGAAATACTGGTTGCCAATTAATATATCTCTTCAGACAAGACTTTTGTTTACCAAAATCTGCAACAGCTTACCTTATTGGACTATGATGAAGTAACCTTTCCATAGTCAATAAAGCAAGCATGCATATCCAAGTTTATGTCATAACATCTCTCCCCATGGAATATTGCTTCTATGACTTCAAATCTTTTCTTGAACCCAACATATGTATCTTCTTTGAACTTGTAAATTACGCCATGTATTTTAGAGAAACTTAAGTAAATGGCTCATTAACCTACTGTTTCTACAATCTTTGGCATTTTCTTGTTTGAGAAATGGCTTTTCTGGGAGTTGGGTTAATTAACCACTCTTCGCTGTGGCTGAGTATCTGGTGATACTGCTCACCAATGTTAGCACATTTAGAAGATTATTGCCTGCTTTCATGTATTTTAAATCCAAACCATCCTGTTTGAGGGTATAGCAACTTAATAAAATGAATAGTTAAAGATTATTTTGTCAGTTTTGTACTGAGCTATAGAATTCTTCATTTAATTTTGTGGGAAATGGAAATTAAGAAATAGATGGAAAATAATATGACTAGTATGGTGAAGTCACTTTTGGAAGACAGTATAGATTTACTTGCCTCTTCTTGGAAACTATGTTGTAAAGCTGAAAAAAGCAACAACAAAAAAGCAGTCAGAGTGACCAGGAGATCGTATCGTTTTTAACTACCAAAAGTAGCCAACCTTCAGACCTGATTTTCCACCCCCACCCCGATTAAGGAGTGTGTTCAATACATTTTAATGGCAGTATATAGATAAAAGCTCACTTAACTTTTTGACACTAAGAGTTGGACTCTTCCTGTGGGACCCACTAATGAAAACTGCATTACAGCTAATTGGGGAACATGCCATCCATACACTCCCAAGAGGTTAATACATTATGAATGGCTGGACTCTCTTTTCCAGTTTCTCATGGAGTCAAAATCAGCAGCAGATGCAAAAATATAAACACTGCTGTGTCCTCTACATCTGCTTTAACACGTTTCTGGTGATTTCTTCATTTCTCTTATTCAAGAATTCTCAGCAAATAAGAAGCTATTGAAGGCTAAATCTAAATAATGTTGTGGGCACAAACACGACTTCCAGCAGCCAAGATGATTGCTGTGAAATGACTATTATGTTTTTAAAACAATGTCATGTGTCTTTGTTTTTCTGTGTGATGATTTGATGATTTACATATGCAACCCACAATTATTCTAGTCTAGTAAAGCAGAGTGTGTATGCAGATATAGGGTTCTGTGTGTTCAAGTGGTGTTGTATGAAGAACCTCATGGATGCATTTGTAAATGACACTTCATGCACTTCATGTACTGTGCTGGAGTATAGACTGGAGAACTGTGCACAGTATTCACGGTAGATTTGTAGTTCTTGACAATAGATCATAGATAGGAAATGCAGCAGTAAATTGATGAATTGCGTTATCATCATTAGCCAGGCTGTCTTCAGTTGGTTGGAGTGAGGAGAATAGGACCCGGGCCTTGAAATACATGACATAATATTATGAGGATCCTTACTGCTGTGTAGAAAGAGTTCCAACTCTCCTAAACTCATAAGTGGACGAATGCATCATAGGATCCACAGAGATCTTATAGCCAGTATGTTTCATACTGTGTTTCAGGGAAGCCTGCTTAGAATTTTTGGAAGTTGATTAGAAATTCTTCATGGAGATGGTCTATAATCCTGAAAAGTTTCCCTGGGAAAAGCTGAAGGTGTTCTTGGTGAAAGGGAAGTATGTAACTCATATATTGCTCTATATATTGAAGGTTCAATTAATCTCTAATTCAACTGTAAGAGGTAGAAGGGGATAGGAAGGACCTAGTCTGAAATACATGACCCAGGTTTTGCCAGATTCCAGTGTTCTAAGTGTGTTCCAGAATGCACTTTCAGATTATGTAAGGAAAGGATACATCCAAACAGGTCTTGCATATAGGCCTTACAATATATTTCAAATTACATATGATATTTTCATGTCTTTCCACTGGCCTAGTGACATTTTAACATTTTTCATGGAATAATTTCTACTGTTTGAATCTAGCATCTAAACATTGCTGAAACCTCTACCTTGTTACTCATCTCTAATAGTATAAATCAGTTGGATCAACAGCTAAATAGTGAGTCAACTTTTAGGCTGATGCCATTGATTCATTGGGTGTCTTCTATTCTAGACTACCGGAGCTAAAGTAAAACCGGAGGATTTGAAAACCATACAAACTGAATGGTATAATGTCTTTAGATTCCAGGTATATATAACTCACCATACCGAAAGTCTCCTGATCCAATGGAGTTGCAGTTAAGGAAAGTTAAACCTGTGAAAGAAAAGAAGAAGCAAATCCAGAAGGACGTTATGGATCCCCAGTGGCAAATGTATGCAGATTCTTTTGGCTACCAAATAGTGTCAGTTCTTCCTCCAATTGGAAAACAAAAACCACAGGTAATGTATACTAGTGATCTTTGGGTAAACATTTGTGAAAGTGGCAGCAGTTGCAAAGTGTTGGATATGCTTAAACCTTAATTGTAATTTTAGCAAAGCATGCACTAAATCAGGGGTAGGCAACCTACTGCCCAAGGGTTGAACCTAGTTTGCAGCACCAAATAAATCTGGCCCCCGCCCTCACTCTAACTGCCGACACTGGAAATGGACACGGATGCGTTTATGGCAGCCATAAATGTAATTTTGCGGGGGACCACCAGTCTAGCCCCCTCAACTGTCTGAGAGAGCATGACCTGGCACCCGACTTAAAAAGGTTAGTGACCCCTGCACTAAATGATTGAAATATGTTTGCCTTCCAGTTTATGAGGAAAAATCAATTATATTCTACACTGGCACATAAAATATAAAATCCTACTGCTAATTTACACTTCTTCTTCTGCCGTATCCAAATCCTAATATTGGCGATCCTCATGGCGATCAGCCATGAAGACTGTTTTAAGAATATAATGCAGTGGCCTTTCATCTGCCTTCCACATCTCAGCATGACACCAGTACCACTCATTCAGTTCCACGAGTCACTTTCTGGTCCTGAGCTCTTTTGGCACACAAAGTTTTCATCAGCCCCAGGCCAGTATTGATGAAGCTGCTGCCCTCCATCAAGATGGATTCAAGTGGGATTTAATCTACTTGGGGACCATCACCCATCCCTGTGGACATCGGCACCCAAGGCTGTTAGTCCTCAGGGTTGTCAGGTTAGTTAACTGCCACCTGACACTTGGTGTTGAGTCACTGGCAGTATGGTCTACTCTATTACCATAGCAGGATAACCTGGCCAGACTGGAAATTTATACTTACTTGAGGGAAATATAAATTGTAACAACAAATAGCCACTCATTAATGAGGTTCTTGTTGCCATCATGACTAGGAACCTTTTCTAGGTACTATTATCTTTATATCTCTCAACGTGTAATTGGTTTTCTTTTACTTTATTGAAGAACACTTAAATATTTTTGTCTGCCTTTGTAAAAAGATAACAACCAAGTTTAGCAGTCAATAAAAATATAGTGGTTAGCTTTTGATACATGGGATCATTGAGGGCTAGGAGCATGCCTGGAACTGTGAGGACGATTTCTTGTAAATAAGACAGATGTCTTATATGTCTTATTTCTTGTAAATAAGACAGATGTCTTATATGTTGCAAAGGGTTGGAATTGACTGTGCGACTGAACAACAACAACAACAAAGACAGATGTGTACATGGGATAGCTATTCACATGGAACTCTACATTCATTTCAGTGCTGAGGAAATTCCAGTATTCTTAATCCTGCAGATCTTTCTCAGACACAGGAAAAATTTGGTTTTCTCTGATCACACAGAGCTCCATAAGCGCATCTTCCAAAACAGGATACTTAAGAACATAGAAGATAATATGTTCCTCCAATGAGATTTAAGTTGCAGCTAACTGTAAACTTATGTGTAAACTCTATTGAGCTTAATGGGATTGATTTCAAAATAAATCTGAATAGGTGTACAGTACAAGTACCTCTGAGTTGTATTCAGTAGTTAGAAAGTTTTAAATTGTTTTATTCCAGGTTTACTTTCAACCTCAGATGGAAAATTCAAGTAAACCGTACTAGTCCTCCATCCCCGCCCTCCAATTAAGAGATAACGTCTGTGCAGGAATCAGTAGGCAACATACATTCCTAAAGAATTCATTCTGCCACACATAGTTATGTGGTGCCCTATAAATGTTTTAAAATTAAAAAAGAAAATACTAAATTTTATAAAAAGCTACACAACAAAAGTCTGCATAGTCAAAGCAATGGTATTCCCAGTAGTAATGTATGGTTGTGAGAGCTGGACCATAAGGAAGGCTGAGTGCAGAAGAATAGATGCCTTTGAACTGAGGTGCTGGAGGAGACTTTTGAGAGTACCCTGGACAGCAAAGAGATCAAATAAGTCAATCCTGAAGGAAATCAACCCTGACTGCTCATTCCACACATACTGAAGCTGAAGCTCAATTACTTTGGTACCAAATGAGAAGAGAGTACTCACTTGAGAAGGCCTTGATGCTGGGAAAGATTGAAGGCAAAAGGAGAAGGGGGCAGCAGAGGATGAGGTGGCTAGATGGCATCATTGACACAATGGGCTTAGATCTGGCTGGGCTGCAGAGGATTGCAGAGGACAGAGGAGCCTGGCGTGCAGTGGTCCATGGGGTCGCAAAGGTTTGGACTCGACTGTGCAACTGAACAACAACAACAAAACACACTTGGAATTCATTCCAGCTGGATTGCAATGCTTAGTGAACAGTTCAAATGTATTCCTTAAAGTGGTCCCAAGTCCAGTGCTGACTTTGTAAAAAGCTCTTCTTGTTAGACAATGTATGGATCAGATAAAGTTTCTTTTCCTTGGATGGTTCTGTAGAGTTGTTGTTGTTGTTAGCTTTAGACACAGAAAGAAACTTATACAAGAAAGCTTTCCAGAACAAAGTAAAACACTTCTGTTTATTTGCTTGTGCCTGGAAGAGGGAATTTGCTTTATAATACTTTAATCCTTTCAGTGCCCTGGGATGTACACTGTGGAGTAAATTTTCAAAGTACAGTTCATGGATTTAACAGTGCGACTCTTATTGATGTTAATGGGAGTCACACGGCTAAATCCTTGGCAACGCAATTTAGAGGTATATGTCTGGGATAGGTATATGTCTGGAAAAGGACATTGGTCTGAGCTGATGAAACAGCTGGAAATGAAAAATCCATCAGAAAGCATTGTTTTGAAAGTGGTCTGGTGGTGTGACTATAAGGGATTTATAATTACTAGCCATCCTTGTGACTTAGTACTCAGTAACAGCAGTATTTGACATTAAACTTCTTACTTTACACACTAGTCTCCATGTGAGCATTACAATACTAAATATGTGCTCAAGGAGAAAGTTAAAAGAGGAGCTGTATTTGTGCCCAGTTTGGAAGGAGTGAATATGTAGCTATGTTACTTGGGCAAATTGTCATTTAACATTGTAAAGGAAGAAGTTGACTTATAAAAAGAGGGTATCCAGCAGAAAAATTCTCATGCTGCTGATATATAAGTTTTGTCAGATCTTTTATTGTTAAATTAACTCGATTTGTAGACTGATGGTAGCAAAGATGATAGTGAAATTAGTCAATTAGTCATCTCTTCATTAAAGGTCATTAATGAGAGCAAGTAAAATGCTTTATTATTTTTCTCTTTTATAATCTCCTATCCAAGTTAAAATGTGGGTAGGATCCAACTGTACAGATTTTGCGTTGATACAAGCTTATCATGTGTAGCTGATATAGTAAGCAAGATGGAGCTAAACATGTTTATGGAAGAAATACAGTACACTCAAGACAGAGTAACACCAATCTAAGACATAGAGACCTCATTGCAAAGTTGCAACCACAAAAGTGCCAGCACTTGAATTGTGAGCTGTAGTTCCATTCTTCAGTCAGTCAGTGGGGAGGGGGGGGGAGTCTCTGCCCAAATGTACACTCCTCTCTTGACCTCTGTTACTCTAGAAATCCTGTGAGCATGTAGTTTCCCATTCTTTCCAACTTTTTGTTTCTTGTCTAGGTCAAACTTTGAACTGCCAAACTGAAGCCACTTTTGGGTGAATTCATCTGGCTTAGTGTGAGAAAGATTAGCTGGCACAACAAGTTTGCCACTGCTCAGGGTACACCCGATTGTGGTTCAAAAATACCACAATCTTTGAGGAGGCTCTTTCTGTGTACCCCTTTTTCGAATTGAGGAGGCAGCTCCGTGTTCTTTAAGGTGCTGGTAGCATATTGGTTGCTCTGACTGAGTGGATTTCAGCATACAGATCCGTTGGGATCTGTAGTAAAGCATTTTTTACTGTTTTGGATTGCTCTGATAATATGCCAGCACAAATCATAGATGTAACATCCTTATAAGAGGCCCCAAAAGGTAAACATCATTTTGTTTAATTTTCTAGTTGACATACTGTCCTTCCAAGGAGCGGTCAGGGTTTATTTCCTTCAGGATTGACTTATTTATTCTCTTTGCTGTCCAGGGTACTCTGTATTGTATTAATTATGTTGTTTGCCGCCTTGAGTCGGCCTCAGCCGAAAAAGGCAGGGTATAAATTAAAATATATTATTATTATTTATTTATTTCCATTTGTTTTTTTTTTGAGGAGTCCAATCATCTAGATCAGGTGTTCGCACTCTTTTCCCACCATGGGCCAGACATGTCCCCAGCACGCAGCTGCGGGGCCCAGCGGCTGGTTGCCCCCAGTGCTTACGTTTTTGGCAGTGATTTATCAGTTTTGCAACTTTTTGCACCATCTCCGCTGCTCCTCCTGGCAGCGGGAGCCTTTGCAGAGCATAATCCCTCCATTTTCGGGTTTCTCTGTAGCTCCTCCTCAGCGCTTTAGCAGGGAAAGTACACCATTCTAGGACTTCCTGGTTCCGCACCTGGCACCCAGGCAATAATGCCATCACCTGCGTGCCCAGCACAGAACCAGGAAGTCCTAGAATGGTGTGCTTTCCCTGCCCAAGCACCACAGAGGAGCAACAAAGAAACCCAAAAATGGAGCAATTATGCTTCGCAAAACCTCCCACTGCCAGGAGAAGCAGCGGAGAGATTGCAAAAAGCCACAAAACCAACACAATCACCACTGCCACTGCGATGTGACATATCACGACTTCCAGCGGTGGGGGGCAGGTGGGAGCTGGTGGGGTTGGTCCTAAAGATGCCCGGGTGACCACTGTGGGCTGGATTAACTATATGCATGGGCCAAATTAGGCCCACGGTCTGTAGGTTGCGAATGCCTGATCTAGATGAGTTGATGGTTCATCCCTTTTTCTCAATGTATGTCCCTCATTTCAAATGTCCTAGATAATATGAACAAATAACTTGTTACTTTGAGGCAATTATTTGATTGATTCATTATTCCAAAGAAACATAGCATGCTTTTTATTTCTTTTTCGCTCCTTAAAAACTCCATAGTAGCCCCAGTAAAGTAAATGTATTATGGCTGTAATTGTTCCAGAAGACAGTTGTGGGGTGGGTAGAGAATTGCACTGAATGAGTAACTACAGTGATGGTTCTCACTCTCTTTTTGTAGATGTCTAATAATTGGAAAGCTATGCCTTTAAAAAATGAAGTTTCAATAAAAATCCATTAACAACTTTCAAATATAGCAATCCTCCTGTCCAGCTGTGAAAAGTACTAGATGATACTTATTTGCCATTTGTGTTATTTACGGTCCATGACTTTTATGTTAACTGGTTCCTATTATTGGTTTCTATTAATGTAAAACATAAGTGAACATAAATGAGGCGTGAATCATTTCTTTTTATTAGCCCTGCAGTCTTCACTCAGTTCTTGCAGTAACTCCAGCTGTGACTTGTTAGTGATAACCTATTTAAAGAAAGAGATCCTTCAGAATAAGAGGCATGATTAGGATTTTAGTCCCTACCTCTTCCTCCTTCTTTTGGGATTATTTTTCTCCCTTGGTAGGCAAACAACAATGGTAAAAAAGAAAGCAAGTTGTAATTAATGACTCAGCATAATTCAGAGTTGTCTGTAAAGTGTTTTGAGTTATGGCATTACAGTAATACTCCGGATAACACTAAAACTTGGTTCCACAAGCCTTAACATTATCCCATTTTTAACGTTATGCGATACATGTATCGCACAATGTTAAAATCCTATGGGATGAATCGCATATTAAAACTCATGTTAAAACTCCATAGAGGTACATTGTAATTGGCACAGACTTCAGCGAATGTTATGCAATACATCCCATAGGATTTTAACGTTGTGTGATGCAATATTTTTCCAGATTCCTTAACGTTATGCGGTTTTAGCGTTGTGTGGTGCAAACGTTATCCGAGGTATTAATGTATTTGATTTTCCTGGTGAATTCATACCAATACCTACCTAAAGACAAGAAGTGGTATAAATTTTTTACAGTACTAGATAGCATTGTCTTTTGCCAGGTATCTATGAGCTCGGTCTTATTTACATTACATCAGGTGACAAGCCTCTGTCTTGCCTTGCTCAAACAGTAAAACTCTTCCTGTATGTATGTAAAAAGTTACAGCACAAAATCATTTATACACAGAAAACCAGCATATCAGCAGGAAGCATAGAAGAGAACTCTCCTCCCCATTATCTCAGAAAGTACAGACCAAATAGTGTACATGTTAAATTCAGCTTTTTCCTGAAAGATTGAAGAATGAAAGAGAAATTCTGTTTTATTGGAGTTTATGTCCATGAAAGAAAACATGTATTTTAGTAGGTTTGTTCATAGTTCAAAATTGAGAGAATCTAGAATTGTGGACCTGAAAGGTATCCCAGGTACATCAGGTCTGAGGAACAAAATCCAGAAGTATCCTTGTCCCTGACCATCTACATTTTGTTAAACCTTACAATGAAAAAGAACCTGCTATCTCCAAAGGTACCCTGTTCTACTGTCAAATGAGTTTCACCATCAGGACGTTTTTCTTCATGTTTAGTTGAAATTCTCTTTCCTGTAATTTCAACCCATTATTAGAATCCTGCCTTTTGGAGCTGCAGAAGACAACATTGCCCCATCTGCTATACCACGTATTTTAAGATGCCTATTGTTGATGTAAAAGGTTAACAGAGTGGTATGCAGTGGCCAGCAAGAGTTTCGCACCTGGCAAGGTGGTCTCTTTTGAGAAAAACAGGCAGACAGATCTTGGTGCAGAAGGAAAACTCAATGTAGGTTCACTCAGGAAGTAAAAAGGTGCAAGTATATACAGTGCAACAACTGTAACACAAAACAGATATATTCTCTTGGGCTGCTCAGTTGACCTCACTGAGACAGTTCAGTTGTGCTATATACAAGTCCATACAGTTCAGTAGCAGTCCAGTCCAGCAGGGTAAATGCAAGCTGTAATAACAGACAAAGCCAAAGAGTTCTACAGCTTCTGTCCTCCTGGTGGAGGCTTACCCCAAGTAGTCCTTCTTGGTCCAACAAGCACAGATGGCATATCAGGCAAAAGCCATCATCAGGATCAGTGCAAAGATTCAGTCCTCGTAGCAGGTTCTGGAAGACGCAGGAATCTTTGTCCAGACTGTCAGCAGAGAAAGTTGAGCATTGTAGCTGGAAGTCTGCAATCCTGCCCTGCCCTAAATACACTGGCCCATGGAGCACACCAGGGAAAAGTCCCAGCACCTGTGTGCCCCTGCAGTAGGGTCTTAAAAGCATCACAGACACAATATGCCTTGCAACCAGTTAGGGTATGAGGCGAAGACTTACATCTCCTAACATTATAATTTCACCTCTGTGTTCTCTTGACCACATATAAACTACTTCAACAATTTCTCATAGGGCTTGGTTTACCATCTTGATCACTCTCCCCTACACCAACATCCTTCTTAAATTGGTGTCCAGAACTAGCCACTGTATTCTAGGTGAGGTCTGACCAAACCAAAATAAAATTGGTATCATTACTTCCATTACATAATAATATATTCCTGCTGAAGCAATGTATTTTTATTTGTTCTTTTAAGTGTTTTAAAAATATATAAAACTGACCTATCTTTTTCTGAGGTGGTTGGGGCCTTTATTTGTTTTGTAAATTAATGTAAACTGCCCAGAGTGATGCCAATGTCAGATATAAACATTCAATAATAAATAAATAATAGTATCCCATCATCCTTTCTGTTCTTACAGTAGCTGTGAAGTGCAGACCATGGTCGAAGAAACCAAATCCCCCCCCCCCCTTTCTGGGTTATTATCTTCATCAAGGAGTGATTTTAAAAAAACCACCTGGTGCTCCAAAGTCCGTTACCTTCCTATATAGATCTTAGAGCACACATCTAAGATGTATTATTTCAGCTCATTGACCATGCTTAATAGAGGGCTGGAGGACCCCAGGTAAATGGGATGGTTTGTGGTAGAGTAAGGCAAGAGAGAATTCTCCTAAACTCAATACACTTTCTGTGAGTAAAGTTTTCTCTCTTGCACCTAATCGTTAGCACTATAAATCCTATTGAGTAAAATGAGCATCTGGGATGAATATCTTCATTATAAAACATATCCTTTGCTTTATCCTACCAGGGCCCCTTTCGCAATCCTGTTGAAGTACTACAGCAGCGCTATAAGCCTTTGGATCCATTTTCACTAGGCTCAGCATCAGAAATGTCACTACAGCTTGCCAGAAAAAAAGTTAAACAAGAAGAATGGCAGAAATGGATACATAATGACATGTAAGTTTCCAGTTTTCAATCTTTAATTTTAATATACCATTCCAGTTGTTTTCTTTTGCTACAACTGAGAGACACAAAGAAGCTGGCAGTTCTAAAATGTTGTTGTTGTTGTTCAGTCACACAGTTGATTCCGATCCTTTGCCACCCCATGGACCATTGCCCGCCAGGCACCTCTGTCCTCCACCATCCTCCTCAACCCGCCCAGCTCTGTGCCCATTGCATCAACAATATTGTCTAGCCATCTCATTTTTTAAAACAACTATCGTTCTGAGCATAATATTGTCTTAAACCCTGGTCTGTCACCCAGCCAAGCTACAAAATTTGGATTTAAGCTGTTTCAGCTCTGTTGAGGTTGATCGGTTCTAAATTGCTTTATTCATTTTGATCGATTTGATGACTGGACTGTCATTCTGAAATATCCCACTTAAATTGTTAGGTTAGTTGTTTAAGATGATAAGATGTAGCACAGTACTGATCTTCATCAAGCACATCAGACACCTGACAACCATCCCGATTTGGCTGGGATTAGCCCGTAATTTGACATCGATTGACGTCATAACCCGCCCTGCGCTGCCAAAACCCTGTAATTTGGCAGCGGGGGAAAACGCTTTCCACACATGCGTGGAAGCGCTACGCCGTTTGCGCAGCCCCTATGCAAGCGGCGTAGCACTTCCGCACATGCGTGGAAGGGGTAAAACCCTTCCACGCATGCGTGGAAGTGCTACGCCGCTTGCATAGGGGCTGCACAAGCGGCGTAGCGCTTCCACACATGCGTGGAAAGCAACCTGCGCACAAGCAATCTGCGCAGGTCCCGTTTTTCCGGAGCCACGGGTTGACAGGTATCATCAGACATTTGGGGCCAAAAGGTTAATCAGCCATCAACAACTTCTGCACCAAATTCAGTCCCGAGGCTTCAGTTTTGTTATTTTTGTTGGAGGCATCACTGGAGGCATTTGAGAGAAAACTGGATAATCATCTGTCAGATCTGGTTTAATTTAGATTTCTATGGACTTGAATGGTCTCATAGGCCCCTATTAGCTCCATTTTTCTATTATCTTTCCCTATAGGAAACTAGTTTGCCTTCTGTATTCTGTTCTAAGAGTAGCTTCTTGCTGACAATATAGGTCAGTGATGGCAAACCTTTTAGAAGAGGAGGAGGCGCATGGGCAGACACCGCGTGTGCCCACACACCCATGCAACATCACTGTCAGCCTCTGGCAAAGTCACATGGGTGTGCACCCATGGATGCTCCTCGTGCGGGTGCCCCTACCCCCCATGGGTGAGCCCGACCCCCCCCCCCCACACACACACACATGGGTGAGCCTGACCCCCCTCCCCATGGGTGTGCCCAACTCCTGGGAGGGGGATTTACCTCACCTCTTTCTCACCGTCACTTCCTGAGCATGATTTCAGCCTCCCCTCTTGCCTGCCCATTGGCGGAGGAAGAGGAATGATGAGGAAGAGGCACTGCATTTGGTGCCAGCAGGCTAGGTGGGGCTTCCCCTCGATGGTGTGAATGCCAACAGAGAGACCTGTGTGTGCCACCTCTGGCACGTCCATTTGCCACCACTGATATAGGTTATGCATTAGGACAATCAATGGCTAAGACACACCTCTTTCTTTCAAAACAGCCCATAGTTCCTCATGTTCCATACAGTTAAAGGCTGTGCTGTAGTCTATAAAGCATGGCCTAGTCTTCTTTTGAAATTCTTTGTGCACTCCAGTAGCTGGTGAATATTTGCAATATGATCTTGACTGCCTCTTTTCAGAATCCAGCTTGAACACCAAGCAATTCTCACTCTTTATAAAATAAAAGCCTTTGTAGCAGTACCTTGAGCACCCCCTTGGTTGCATGGGAAGGGAGAAGAGAAAGAAAGAGAAGCAAAATATGGAAAAGCTATATTTAATCCACTAGCCTGCCAAAACATATACCTATTAGTATCAAGTACTATGTAGGTAACTCCCACCTTCATCAAGTCCTGGGAAATATGCTCTCAGAACTACATATGCATTACTTCGAATATAATACAGGATAGTTCCAGGTATGCCTCTACTTCCCTCCATCATGTTTTTATTTAGGTTTAGATAATATATTTACAAGTTTAAAAAGCAATAGACAGTTGTTACGGAAAGAGGTGCTGGGAGTTGTCTTACAAAATCTCACTCATCTGAAACTTTTTTCAAGTTGTGCCTAGTTTTTCAGATGCTTTGCAACTTTTGCAATTTGCATATTTTCTGGACTATTATTGTATTATGATAAATAGGGATTATCATATATTTTCAGATAATGTTTTCTTAACAATTCAACTTCTATTTGTAACTCTTCCATTTATTTTAATTACTAGCACAGTGTGCAACATTTATTAATCAGCAGCGCCTTTTTAAGTTAAAATACTAAATTAGCTAACCCCATTAACACAGAATACTCCAAACAAGCAGTAATAGGAGAGGTAGTTACTGTGCAAATCGTATTATACATGCGGGTGCTCTAGGGCACAGTTAAGCATGATTACCCTCTTTTGATCCAGTATTCCTCTGCCTCTTCTAACTAATTTCCAGTGGAAATTTACAAAGTGGTGCCTTCATTTTTCCAGCTTAATTTTTCTAATGAAGTTCTGGTACTTTATAACACTGGGGATATAGATAATAAGCCTGTATATAATTAAGAAGTTCTAGAATTTGTCGGCAAATAAGAGGTCTCTGTTACTTTTGCTTTGTACAAGAACTAGGCTAGCATTTTGTCTGAAGCTTTTACATTTTCAGCAAACTGGGATTAAAACTAAAATAGCCCAACGATTCTTAGTTTTACATCAGAAAATGTAAAGTGGACAGTATAATACTGATAATCAGAAAATGGCCAGTGTAAGTAGTAATTTTCAAAAATGTGCTAATTGAGAGAATGTGCAATAAGTATGATCTAACTAGATTCTTCTTTTTTATTTAGTATGCATTAGTTGTGCACCAAATCATGTCTACCACAGCAAAAAAAGAGAGAATAAAAACAACTATTAACTTATCCTGTCCCTTTTAAGTTAAGGAAATGGTTACAATCTTAAAAGGTGAATGTGACCTCAAAAGTCATCTATTCCTGCTGGTGTAGAAAATCCCCTAGTATAGCTCCTTCACAGGCAGCAACTGAATCTCTACTTAAAACCTTCCCCACCTTCTAAGAGTCCACAACCTTCTGAAGCAGCCCTTTCCCCTCATCTAACAGTTTGTAGCATTGGGAAGTTCCTTCTAATATTTAATTGAAATTGTTCTAGAAATGTGAATTCTGTGGTTTGGTTTTTACCCTCTGGACCACCAGAGAATTTGAGAACAAATTTTCTCTATTTCTCTCTTTGATAGACTTTCATATATTTGAAAATAACTATTGCATATAACCTGTTTACCATCCCTTCTCTAGAGTACATATGTAGTTTCCTTCGATCTTTATTCAATAGACTTCTTCCTCAGGTCTATTTCCACATAGCCATGTTTCAGTTTACCACCAGGTATGTTAAAATGCCCTGCCCAGATCTGGATACAATACTCCAGGCGAAGTGTGATAAGAGCAGAATAGAAAAGTACCATTCTCATGATCTGTGATAGGGATGTAATGTATACATGTGAATGGTATTGTATAAGATACATGAAACTATGTCTTTAAGGGTTTCAACAGAGCAGCACCCAGCTGAATTCACTGAGTGGGTGATTGAGCAGAATATCATGTATAAATTAGGGCTTCTCAAAAGCCACATTTCTTTGTGCTTGGTGCCAAAAACTGCTGTATGCCTAAACTGCTGGATGCAAGCTAGCCGGACTGCTTGCTAGCTTTACTGCCTTATGGACATCACTGTTTTGCCTGGAGGAAAAGGCTGCTGGTTTTGCTGACATTCTCAGGAGGAGAGAAAGAGCCAGAGCAATCTCTAGAGGTCTGGAACTCAACTAAAAGAACAAGCCTGGACAAAAAGGGTTTTTGCCCAACCTACAGACAGCCAGGCGAAGGCTGGAGTTGCAGTGAGTACTTTTACTGTGCCTCAGGACTTAAAGTAGTGCTCACAAGAACTTACAGACTGTTTATCTGCCAGAGAAGAATCTGTTGTTTATGTTATCTTTATGAACTATTCTGCTGAGTAAAAGCCTTTTCTGTTGAACTGTTACTCTGCATCCCTGCTTGTTATTGTCTGGGAGAGATAGATAAAACCACACGGGCACCGCCGCTGCTGTCAAAAGCTAATTGCTTAACTCTGCACAACTCGAATCCAGACCACACCACCTAACAATCTGAACATAATACTGCTTTTTAAAAATCGTGTCAGAAGCACACAACGGTGCTTTCTGGGTTGAAAGGATTTTCACTGGAAAAACTCCTCTCAGGGGATACCCTAATGAGGCTCCTTTCATGTCCCTAAGATCTTTTCCCACCGAAGCAGTCCCTATTTATCTACAGTACTTGCAATTTCTTGTTTTTGAACTGCTAGGTTCTAGCTAACAAGGCGAGCTTCTTAACCACTGAGCCACCACAGACCCTATAATACTGCTGGTAACACAACTTGGTATTATATTAGTCTTTTTAGTTGCTGCATTGTTTGTTTGTTTGTTGCATTTATACCTTTTAGTGCAGGTACCACTCAGGGCAGTTTACAAATGTATAAAACATCATAATAATAACAAAGAAAACCAGGAAATTAACCATAATAAACATTATGGAAGTAAAGTCAGTTTTTTTAAACACCACATAAAGGTTTGAAGGGAGAAAGGAAAGGAAATCCTTCTTCTGTTTGCACTAGCAATGGATCTAGCAGAGGCTGAGACACATTGTTGGATTTTGGCCTATGATTTTAATGTTAATCACTGTTGGAATCGCTGGCTGGAAGGAAGACATGTGGAGGCAGCCGTGCGATGAAGTCCAGCCCTGACCAGAGTCGGGGATACATATTTATTACCCTGCCTTGGGGTTCGTGACACATGCCTATGACACTCGTGATTCCCCTATACAGAAGGCTTGCATACGTGGCATTTTCCGGTGGTCAGCTACAATGTCTGCTCTTGGACATTGCCCTGTAGTTAATGGACAGCTTGCAGTTAATTATATTGGGCTGGCGAAACCCATTGTTCCTGCCCTAATCTCGGGGTCTATGTGTATTTACTCCGGGCATCTAACTTTGTCCTCTGTCTGCCCTGGCTTGTTTGCCTTACTCTACTGTAGCCATTAGCCTAGGTTTGCCTTACTCTACTATAGCCATCAGCCGAGGCTTGTGATTCATTTCTAACTAGCTAACTAGCCCGCTCCCCAATTTCCTTTCCCGCCAAACGCGGTTGATCCCTGGATCTGTCGACAGCCGAGCGAACCCCTGGGGAGAGGTTTAATTGCCAATTATTCCCGCGGGCAACCCACAAATCACAATGTACTATTGGACCATGAAACCCTTTCTTTCCTGCTTGTAAATATTTGCAATGTAGTCTACATCCTGTTGGTTTTTTAAAAAATTGTTTTCAAAATGAAAGGCACCTGTAGGACATAAACATAAGCTTAATGTTTATATTGCTACATAAATTAGTCCTATAAATATAGAACTCTTTTTATGTATCTGTTTGTTAAAATGCATGTATTTATAATCATAAACCAGGAGCATTGTCTTTGAAAATTGCTAAAAATTCTACAATGAATTTTTCATTATAATAAAAAAAATTAAAAAAGAAGAAGAAGCCTCATTTTGAGTACAAAGGTTACCCTGGATTCATGCTTTCATGGGGAAATTTTTGAGCTACTAGCCTCGTCATTTCAGCCGCTGTTCAGTCCCCAGAGAGAGTCTATTTCCCTTCATGTCTGAACAAAAGAAAAATGTACTATTGAAATGCAATTCAGAAGTGATAAAAACTGTAAGTGGAGCAGCCGGCTTTCAGCACCTCCTATGTATACTCAGGGACATTGGGGCCACATTAATTTGTGTGTGTTCGTGATGTACATTCCATGTGCAAATTAGCCCAGGAAGTGCCATAATCTGTTTTATAGGAGAGCCACCTCTCCCAAGAACATACACATGCCTCTGTAGCTTTGTATAATTTAAAGCTCTGCTGCTTCTGTGCTTTTGTTTTACTAATTTTCAAGAGCCATTGTTTGAGAATGCTGTATGGGCAGTTTGATGGGCCATTTACTAATAGAGAGCAATTTGTTTTTCTGATATTATTTACTCATTACAAAATACTGTTTTCCCTCCATAAAATTTATTTAAAATAAGGCAGTTGTTTTTTTCTGAGCCACCAGCAAAAAGTTGCACACAGAATAGAAAGCTAACTATTGTTACTTCCTTTAAAAAAAAGAAAGAAGAAGAGTGGTTCCTTCTCTCTATTTTCTATATTTAAAAAATGCTTCTCTGTATCTGGGGAAAATAGCAGTTTTATTTTATTTTATTTTTGTATTATTTGTCAGTATTTTATCTTTCAGTATATTTCAAGGACAATCATGTTTTTATCCTTACTGGTACAGAAGTTTTGAATTGTCATGACTAAAACTTAAAGTGTAATCTATACAGGCTACTCTCACAGAGGACATAACTGCTGTATTCACTCCACTATTTCAGCACTCTCTTTGTAACTCACCTAGTAAGATAAGCAAGCAAGTGATTTTTCTAGTGCTTATTTTTTCATTATTATAGTGCAGGGGCTCTCAACCTTACCGCACCACGGGTTGGACATCTCCCCCTCCAACAGTTGAGTGGGCCGGACACGTGGTTTTCCCCTGCTGCAAAGACACATTTGCATGGGTGTGTTGGCACATGTGTGGGTGCTTCCACTTCCGGGGTCATCGCCGCAGGCCAGATGGAATGGCGTCAGTGGCCAGGTCCAACCTACGGGTTGTAGGTTGTGAACCCCTGTTATAGTGACTCTCTGTCATCTGCTCAAATGGCACCAGCACCTCAGACCTAAGACAGGTTCACCAACAAGTGTAGAAAGGTTACTTTATACTGATTTTCATCAATGTTTTTAGGGTCTGCGGTGGCTCAGTGGTTAAGAATCTCACCTTGTTAGCTGGAAGGCTGGCAAGTTGGCAGTTCGAGACCCGGGTACTGCATGACAGATTGAGTGCCCGTCTTTGTCCCAGTTCTTAGGGACATGAAAGGAGCCTCATTTGGGCATCCCCTGAGCGGTGTTTCTCCAGCAAAAATCCTTTCAACCCAGAGTAATTTCTGACAGAAAATTATTATTATAGCAATGTTTTGTTGGGATTTGTTTGACACAACATAGATTCTGTCTCACCAACAAACCGAGCTGAGATATGGGGAGAATCTTCACTCGGCCATTAATAACCTGGGAAGCAAAAAGGAAATGTTTTGGTCTTCAGGGTGTTCTCTGAGCCTTTCTGGTTTTGGTTCTGTAGGTTTAACTTCCCCATCTCTATATGGCTTGTCATCTTAGACACATGGCCAGGGCATGGTTTTGCATTCAGAGATTACAGTCATACTGTGGGCTTCCAACAGATCTTTCTCAGCAGCAGTTCCTGATCTGGGAACTCCTTATCAACAGTGGCCTCCCAAAGTCTCTTTTACTGGTGTCAAAAGCTTGGGAAGGAACTTTAGTTCTTGAGGTCCTAAGAACAGATTGTGTCCAGTTAGATGGCACTTGGAATTGACAGGCAAAAGTGTGGGGAGGAAGAGAAAGAACAGTTTCTGAAGTTATATTATATGGGTTTAATTTATCTGTTGAGATAAATTGTGGCCATCAGGCTGTATCTGTGTCTAAGGAACTAGGTAATTGTTAATTTTAAAAAAGTACTGTTTACAACATGAGGGAAGGAGAAGACTAAATGTCACTTGGGAGAAGTTTCTATCTCTGGCTTAGAAGATTCAGGGAGCTTCATGTTCTGATTGGTAGAAACATCTGAAAGATAGATGATGGGTATAAATCTAAGTGGAAAAGAGTGTCTTCCTAGCCTAGCTCATCCCTGGAGAGTTAGCTCTTAAGCTATCATGTTTGGGTTCCATATACGCTCTGGAACTATTAGCTAGCCTTTCTTATTTTATTGAGGTTTTGTTCTCAAACTTATCTCTATTTCTTGTATAATGGATTGGCTTCACTCTCTTTTACCGTTACTGGAGGAGTTGAACTTGTTTTTGCATTTATACTTTCCTAAAGTCTGTTTAGAAATGTTGCACCATCTTTAAATAAAATAATAAAAATTTCTGATTTGGTGCCTTGTGGAAAGTGGGGTCCTGTTGCGTCCGGCCCTTATAAGCAATAGTCCAGGCAACAATGAACAGAACAGCAACAGGCGTTTATTAAAGTCTTTCAGATAAAGCTTACAAGGTGCTCCGGACACAAGATGGCTATACGAATCCCATGAAATCAGTCCCTCCGGACTCTGCTGTAGAAGATTGGCAATGACTAAGCTACACTAGTAGTGATAGCATGTGGAGGAGACCCAGGCTTAGCATGTACTGGCTACCTGTGTGGAATGGGTAGTATAGATCCGGTCCAGCCCCACCCTTGTTTACCCATGGGGCTTATATAATGTCCCCTCAGGGGTTGCTCCTTGATACAAAGTAGCAACCTGCGGACAATCTTAACTAACCAATCATAACATGATATATATGTATTTAACCAATGAAGAACATGATCCAAAACTGTAACCAATCACAGATCTCTGATTAGCATAATGAACGCACCCTGAGAGGGAGATTTTGCACCAACTTCAGCTCCAAATTAGGCTGGCGGGAAACCGCCATTTTCTCCTTGCAAGGCGCTGCCTGCACAACTTGCAAAGTGCCTTAATACGCAACAGGTCCTCTGTGGTATTTGTTTTCAGGCCAAGACTCTGCCATGAAATATGTTCTTTACTTTATGGGCGTTTGCTTAGCACTACCTTTCAAGGTTAGTGTGTAAGCCAAAAGTGTGCAAACATGTTATTTAATTGAATCACCCAGAAGGTTTTGGGCAGTGCAGCTAAGTGGTCCTTTCTGTCAAGGTCAGTTTCTCGATAATTGACTTTTATGCCTCTTGGAACATAGCTTCAGTTCTTTGCTTTCCAGCTACCCCACACACCAAAAACATTTACCAAGCTCTTTCCAGGCCTCTCCTTCTATTTTTTATCCTGTATTCTTATCTCTCTGTTCTACTTCCCCATTGATTTCCTGAGATTTCCCCTTCATTTTCTGGCTCCTGTTTTCTTTTTGCTTGTTCCTTTCTTTCTACTCTTTTCTACTCCTTCTGTCTGTCTCCACACTTGCTACCTTCATCCATACTTCCACTCTCTTTGCAAATCTTCTCTCTGCCCAATCTCAGTTTGTCCTTTTGCAATCTTCTTTCTTGCCAGTTTTCAGACTCCTAATGGCTCTTTGTGATGCTACCGGTAAGCATCTCTAGATCACAGACAGTTAAAAATATAAAACTTCAGAACAGTTTGAAAATAAGCAATAGTAATTCTGTTCAGGTGGAATGGAGAGAAATAGGAAGCAAAGCTGCTCCATCAGCTCCCCTGGAATGTTTCTATTCCATTTTTCTGCTGTAAGAACTACTACTTAATTTGAGGAATTGCTCTTGAGTTTACATTTTCCCTTTCCCCTACCTATCTCATATTCTTTTTGTGCTGTATCTTTTAGATTATAAATCCACAAGCAGAAAATGTATCTTTTTACTGACAGTATATCAGCATTTGAGGGACTTTTTTGGCTGAAGAGTACATGTGCAAAATAAAAGAAATAAATTAATAAATAATACTCAAAGTATAATAAAAACAGCCAAATCTTTCACTCTCACATACAGTACATTTATTTTCACACAGAGAGAGAGAGCAAGAGCAGATTGAGCTGCAGACAAAACTGAAATAATTAACTAAATTAAATAACTGAAATAGATTTATTTTCAAAAGATTTTTTAAAGACAGTGAAGATATTAGCAGGCTAAAGCAGGGGTTCTCAAGGTTTTCACGCCACAGGCCGGATCACTCACCCTCAGACACCTTATTGGGCCAGACACATGGTTTTCCCCACAGTGGGTGCATTTGGATGGGCACGTTTGACTGTCATAAATGTGCCCGCTTCCACTTCTGTGGTCGTCACCACAGGCTGGATGGAATGGCATCGGGGGCTGGGGCAAGCCCGTGGGCCATAGGTTGCGAACCCCTTGGCTAAAGAGTTCGAAAACATGGAAACAATAATGGAGCTGACCCAGTTAATTTTAGAAGCCTGAGTCATATGAAGGGAGATACTGTTTTAAACAACCTGGTCCCAAATTTTTTAAGGCTGGGTTGGGTTTTAATAAAATGGATCAGTAGCTACTGCAGGGATTATCAACCTGCGGCCTGTGGGCCTGATGCATGCCATTTCATGTGGCCCCCCACAGCCTCCACCAAACCCAGAAGTGCCATGTGGTGAAGGGAAGATAAAATGGCTGTCCGGCCCCTGAAGCTGTCTGAGGGAGCTTGACCCGGCCCCTGGCTTTAAAAAGTTGAGAACTCCTGACCTAGTGCAACTGAAATGATAAAGGAGTCACAGCCTCTAAGAACCATCTCTAGTCAGAAGTACAGTAGGATTTTGGGCTAGCTACAGTTTCTAAACACCTTAAAAGATAAATGCATATATACCAAGCTGTAGTAGCCCAAGTGTTGCCCCTTCTGCTTGACAACCAATGTATCAGTACAGGATAAAAATAAAGAAACATATATTTCACCTTTCAGATTTCTGCCATTTTCTGGCCATGATACTGACAAGCATTTACCATCTATCCAGAGAGGAAGTAAATATGGTCAATCAGCTTATGGACTCAAGCACTTCCGGGAAGAATACCCAGAAAAATGGATAACAAACAAGGTGAGTTGTTTTGAAAAACCAGGACAAAGTTTCAACTTTGTAGAGTTCTTAAAAGTATCAAAATCAATCAGATTCACTCCACTGAATCAATATCTACTGAAATGACATCAAAGCTCACTGAATTATTAGGAAACTATAGATTGCTTTTAAGGTAGCATTTAATGAAAGTAAAACATTAGTTCAAATGCCTTCAGTATGTCATATAAAATATCCAAGTCTGGAGAAAGTTAGAAAGCAGTGCTAGAGACATTTTAAAAATAATCTGGTAAAAACTGAAGATACATAAACAATGGCTGAAATCCAGTTTATTAATGTAGTAAATTGCACTAGAGTTTGGCCAATTGAAAAAATAGAGATCTGTGGAGTCAACTCCTCCTTATGTTTATTGAAGCAAATAGGATTATTCTAGTTGCAACTACTCTAGATTTGGATCATCTTGAGAAGAAAGTAGAGAAATTACCTAACATGCTATTTGCCTTTAAGAAGCCATCTAATATGGAAAACCAAAACAGTTGATTTTTAGTTGGAAATTTCAACAGCCATAGCAAAAATTTAGCTATGGACACCCATGACAAAAACAATGAAGATGTTATAAAAATGGGAGAGTGATTTTCATACATGACTCTAAACTACCCAGTTCATTTATCAGTGGCAGGTAGCAGAGAGACTACAATACAGATTTTGGTAATAACATAGCTTTACAGTGTATTAAGAGCATAGATTATCCAATTCAAAACACTAACCACAGACCCATGCTATGTCAGATCTCTGCAGCTCACCTGACCTCAGTCTTTACCATTCTGTTAGAAGTATAATTTCAAAAACCCAACTGGAGAAAGTTTACAACAGCTGTGCTTTAGATTGACCCTCAACCAAAGAACTATGATTAATTCATATCTTCCATTTTGTAAAGTTCTCACACTTCTATTCCAAGAGGGTGTTGGACCAACTAAATACCAGGTCTCACTCCAGAAACACGCCCAAATACTTAGATTAAGTTAAACACTTTGAAGAATATTCTTTTAATGAGATATAATAAAAACTGGGAGAAATTTGATCTTGACTCTTGTAGAAACAAAAAAGATCTTGCTAGACAGTTACTATAATAGAGCTTAGCATGGCAAGAAGCAGGCAGAATCATTGGAAACTACTGAAAAGACTGAATAATAATCCAAACAGTAGGACACTATATGCAAATATATCCTCACAGGGCTGCCATCAGAAATTTCTGAGCCCCATACTGAGCAATCGTATTGCCCCCCCCCCCACACACACACACACATACCCCATGGCCGACGGCGGCAGGGCCCCTGTCAGCTACGGGCCTTATATGGCAGTACTGGTAGTACTGCCCTGATGGCGGCCCAGTATCCTCAAATCAAATAGCACGCTACCTTCTCCTGGCAGGGAAGACCAACAGTACATAATAAAAATAAAACATCAAAGAGATATTCTGATTGAATCTAATTAACTTTATTCTGCCTCAATATTGGTAGAACAAAAGGAAGCCATAAGAAAATGTAGGAATGGCAAAGTGGTAGGATTTGATTGAATATTTTGGGAGAAACACAAAGGAGTGTCTCCTCCAATTCCATAATAACTGATGGACAAGCAGACAAGTCCCAAAATATGAATAGAGTAAAGTAATCGCTATACTGAAACAGGACAAAGAACCATTCCAAAGTTACAGGCTAATCTTCCTGCTGTGCTACTTTGACAAAACAAATGCAGTAGGGAGATGATACCTTTTCTAGGTCACTTTAAAAATTCCAAGTTTAGCAAAATTTTGTAGCTCATGGCTACTTCTTCAGGCTAACGTGGCATGGAGTATGTAGTCCCAGTCAGGCTTATTCTTAGATGTTAAATGGGGAAACAGACAGCAGAAACAGACAGCAACTTACATCCCTTTACAATTTAGAGGCAGAAAACTAGGGATTTGTATATTCCACTCCCACAAAATGGCTCTCTTTGAAGCTGGTAGCTTTCCATGTGGCCAGCTTCAAAGAGAGCCATGGGGGAAACCCTTGTCTTAGGATATTGTTATATTGTAGAAGAATCAGCTGAAATCAACCTCTTTAAAAATATAGATCTGTACCTTCCACTTGAAGAATAGACAAGCAGGGAAGAAATTGTGAGTTAGCCTGGAAGGCAATTTTCGGAACATTGTTGTGCCCCCAAAGTAGTTGGGAATCTCTCTGGATTGAACCCTAAACTACAAAAAACATTGTCTCAATTTGTCATTTAAACCACAGAGCAGGGTGAGTTCTGAGCCGAAACTGGCATTTAGGAGCAATAGCATCCAATGCTCTGATGGTTTCTGTGTAACAGTTGTCTACTAGGGTAGAGACATTATTTATTTATTATTTTACGGATTTGTATCCCGCCCTTCTGAAGGGAACACCACTCAGGGCAGCTAACAACATGCAATACAACATATAGCATACAAAAACAACAACAATGCAACAACAATTAAAACAATAATAGCTAAAAACAGTCAATAATCCCCCTAGTAAAACAGAATTAAAAACACAAAAAACACAGGAACCTAATCAGATAAACATTTTTTTAAAAAACTATCTCCACCCTCCTACAATAAAATAGCAGAAAAATAGCATAAAAATAAAACAAGCAGGATCCCTCAGACAGATGTTCTAAATGAGCCAGCGGGCATGCGCCGTGGAGTCAAGCATGCCCCACACCCACTGGCGTAGCCAGGTCTTCAACATTTTTCTGAAGGATAGGAGGTCCGACTGGGGTCGCAGTTCTGGTGATAAGAGGTTCCATAGGGCTGAGGCAGACAAAGAGAAGGCTCTCTTCCTGGCTCCAGCAAGATGAACTTCTTTTGCGGATGGGACCACAGCTGAACCCCTCCTGTCTGCCCTTGTAGGACGAGCTGAATACCTTGAGGAGATGCGGTCTCTTAAGTACCCTGGACCAATGCCATGAAGGGCTTTAAAGGTCAAAACCAGCACTTTGAATTGCACCCGGAGGCATACTGGGAGCCAGTGCAACTCCCGAAGCAGTGGCAAGGCACAAGCATAATGCCCGTACCCCACCACCACCCGGGCAGCTGCATTCTGGACCAGCTGAAGCCTCTGAATGGTCATCAAGGGCAGCCCCATGTAGAGTGCATTACAATAATCCAATCTGGTGGTGACCAGAGTGTGAGTGACCGTGAGCAAGGAGTCCTGATCCAGAAGCAGGCGCAACGGGTAAATTACGCAAAGCTGTGCAAAAGCCCTCCTAGCTGCGGCCACCACCTGCTCATCGAGCAGTAGCCATGGGTCCAGGAGGACCCCCAAGTTCCACACCGGATCTGTCTGAGGCAGCAATGCCCCATCCAGAACCAAAGATGGTAGCTCCCGGGAAAGCACAGGGCCCCAAACCCACAGCTACTCAGTCTTGCCGGGATTCAGCTGAAGCCCGTTGTCCCCCATCCAGACCCAAACAGCCTCCAGACACCTGGTCAGGACTTTGACTGCAAGGGTAGACCATCACAATGGATCAAGGCCCATGATGGCAACCCTTGGCACTCCAGATGTTCTTGGACTTCAATTCCCAGAAGCCCAAGTCCCCATAAATCCACACAAACGGGTTAGCTGCGATTCATCCAGACCACGCCACCCCCGTCGCTCCTGGAAGCAGAAGTAAAGCACACCCATACGGGAGCGTTTTACTTCCGCTTCCAGGAGCGATGCGGCGACATGGGCCAGATGAATTGCAGCTAACCCATTCATGTGGATTCATGGAGGCTTGGGCTTCTGGGAATTGAAGTCCAAGAACATCTGGAGTGCCAAGGTTCACCATCACAGGTCTAGGCTCCCTGCAAGGGTGGGGTGTCAGCCCTACCCAGAATTGTAGCAGAAATTATTAGACAGTTACTTTCTTTTTGTGTGTGTGACTAAATTCAGACATGAATTTAAAAAAATATATTGATTCACTCAGACATTTTCAGCATTGTCTAGCTGGGAGATCTTTTTTCAGAATTTTTTAACTAAAGACATTAGTGTTTTTCAAAACTTTCAACATTGTACAAATGGCAGTTCAGTCGAAGGAATTCAATACAGGAAAGGATGTCAAAAGTTTAAAAACTGTACTCATATAGATAATCAGTCACAAAGCATGAAATGGAAAAAAAGCAATTGAACAATTACTTCTCAGCAGCTTTTGTGAATTCTTGTCAGCTTGAGGAAGCAAAAGATTCTGATTTTATGTAACCTCCCTATGGACTTGAGTTAAAACTGACTACACATTTTTCTTGTTTTGTGTTGTGTTCTCCCCAACACCCACACATTTGGCTTTTGCTACTTTGGCAGATGATTTTGTCAGCAACATCTTGAGATGAGGATTACAACATGCTGTATACACAAACAGTGTTTGCAGCATCAAAAATAATGTTTAAATCATTGCTTCACGTGTATTGACCTCTTTCGACACATCCAACTTACAGCTGCAGTCATGTGTGGCAGCAAAAAACTACACGCTTGGGTTCCATGTCTGTTTAAAGTTCTACAGCTTTAGTTTCATCTTAAATGGAGGAGAAAGACAGGGTATAGACATTTCAAATAAATGATAAATACGATGTTAGCTAAGGAATCGTGTTTACATTATATACAAGCCTAATGAGAAGACAGAAATGCAGGATATAATAAAGTATAAAAGTTACCAGCAAGACAACGATCTAAAAAGGGTGTGGCTAACCTTTTTGTGCTGCAGGCCTGACCATGCCTCTGGAATAGCTCAGCAGGCCGGACCATGCCCCATGGAAGTGGGCACATTTATGGCTGACGTAAATGTGTCCACTTCTGCGTTTACGTCAGCTGTGGGGACGTTTGCGCTTGCGCAATCGCATTTTACCACCCATGTAAATGCCCCTGTTTCTACTTCCAGGTGCGGGGGAGACGGCAACGGGCTAGTTGGAATGGTGTCATGGCCCGGGTCTTGCCCACGAGCCATAGGTTGGCAACCCATGATCTAAAATTTTAGTTGTTGAAAGTCATTCAGCAATCAGGAATATATACATGTGGACTAAGGAAAATGGGTGGGGGGTGGGAGTGAGGGCTACCAATCTACAAGGACAGGACATCTAAAAGGTGTGTCAAGACTTTTAAAGGTGTTTGTATCCTAGTATTTGCAGTTGAAAAGGGGATATTTACAACTAATCAAATAATAGCCAGATATCGTCTGCTATTACCAATTGTAAAAAGCCTTATTGATTTGTATACTTATCTGTTATGCTAAACAATCACTCTGTACCTGATGTATATAAATTGATGTCGTGAAGTCCTACTCCCACGTCTGACAAAGCGGATTTGATCCATGAAAGCTAACATTAAAATTTAACAGTTAGTCTTCAAAGTGCTACAATGTGTGTGTGTGGGGGGGTTATTCTCGGATATGCAAGAATTTTAAGATACTTTTTTCTAGAACCTCCTAAAAATAAGCCCCTTAGATCCTTCCTAGAAAGGATGTCCCTTACTTCTACATAGAGGGGAGAGGGTTTCAAAATTCCCTCACTCTTCAGATTCCATAATGCTAGAACAAGTACTTTAGAAGGATGGATGAACAAACTCTTCTGGCAAAGACTCTGGGCTCTGATGGCTCAAAGTGATTTTCAGCCCAGGATGAATGGAGCTGAGCGAGTACTCTAGTTCAGCCATTGGTTTTAGAGTAATTTCTGCAAAATAAATGGTTGGCCAGGGTAAAGGTTCAGGACTTCAAAAAATCAACAGTATCAGGAAGACCCAGGAGCACAAGAACATAGCATGCCCTGATGTTCCCCATTTCTTATAGGTTTTCCAAAGGGGCTGCTGTGGCTTAGTGGTTAAGAACCCTGCCTTGTTAGATGGAAGGCTGGCAAGTCAGTAGCTCGAGACCCAGGTACTGCATCATGGATTGAGCGCCCATCTCTGTCCCAGCTCTTGGAGACATGAATGGAGCCTCATTTGGGCGTTCCCTGAGTGGAGTTTCTTCTGCAAAAATCCTTTCAACCCAAAATAATTTATGGCATGAAATTATTATTATAGTTTTTCCCAAAGGGAGAGCATTGCCAAACCATGACATGTGGTTTTTCTCAATGCAAAGATATGTGCAAAGCAAACAAGTGGACAACAAAATGTGGCTTGCCATGGCCTGCCTTAGCTGAGAGCAACTACACAAGATTTTTTTTCATATTTTTTCCCTCACTATCATACACCCAGGGGCATGGCCAAATAAATATATATGAAAACACACAATGGACAGCCAGCAAGATTGCCCAAGCCCTTCTGGATTATGCTGTGCATACCAGTAGGATTCTGGTCAATACGTCTGAAACATTTGAAATTAAATAATGCATAGTGTCCAGATATCTTACTTGATCAAAATATTTTCCCTAGGCCAAAGCCCCCAAATGACTGGCACTGCACTTAGAAGGAGTGTAAAGTTTCAGACTTAAAATCATACCCAACACCATAAATTTAATTGGCAGTGATAGGTCCCATGAAACTGGACAGTCAAGGGATTAGATATACTAACTAATCTTTCAGTTGTCAAAACACTTACACACTTCCATGTTCACTGAAGCAGAAATGATAGCCTACAGCCTTTAATCAGAAGTGGAATTAGTCTCCATGTGCATTTGAGGCAAGTGGCTTTTAATGGCAGCAATTCTATAAAAATGATTTCCTTGTTTTCAAAAACAAAGGAGTGACATTTTGACATCTTTCTGTGTGTGGAGCTTTGTGTTGTGTGTCTTGCCATAGAGAACTTAACAACACAGCTGCAGTAATCTTTCTTTATTTGCCTATCCTTATTTGGCCCTACATAGAATTTTATTATCTACAAAGCATAAAAATAGCCAGTGCTCCAAAGAATTAATTTAGAGAACCTAAGCATATTGCACAGAACATAAAGTTGACCTTTACCGTCTGTAGTTTTTAAATGGAGTGGGATGTGGAAAGCATCCTAGGCTTAATGTGGCACAACGTTGTCTGCAAATTCTTGGGTGGGACTGTGACTGCCTGCCCATTGCATTCAGTGATTGAATCTGCTGTCACCAGCATCCTGATAATAATGAACATTCAGCTTAACGACCGTGATTATGATTATGATAATTGATGTGTGAGTGCCGTGTGTGAGGATCATTACAGCTCAACTGTACAGCAGAGGAACATGGCTTAGTTATGGATAATTTTACTTTTACACACTGATTGGGATAAAATATGCTTTTCAAGCTCAGCAGCCCATCTTACTGTATATTTAGGAAGAAATCTGCATGTGTGAATCGATGAACCAAGCTTGCTGCAAAACTGGCTGGTCTGGCTGTTTGTTTTAAATGGTTTCATTTCATTAATACTGGCAATTAATTAAATAATTAGGTCTCAACAAAGGGGAAGTCTCTGCTGGGTGTGGATTACATTCACCAGATGCCAAATAGGAAATCTTCCTTGCATATGCTGAAAGTAAAATTGTGATCCACATCTCAGAGAATTCAGCTGAAAGTGATAAAGACATTTTACCTCAGTCATTTCCATACAAAATCAAAATACTAAGCATTGATATGTTTTGTTAATGCTGCAGTTTGTCAGAGATGAACTATTAGCTCAACTTTGCCATGTCATCATGGCTATTATTCAGAGAGAGATTTTGTAATTCACTTTTTTAAAATAACCCTCCCCCATACCCGGTAGTTGGTGTTTTAATGCAGAGCCAAATTTCATAAGGCATTCTGCCCAATTTTGGAACCCCTCTAAAAGCAGCTTAAACTTCTGGGAGGAATGATCTGTCCCTTTCCTGGCAGCCTTCAGGGAGAAAAGATGGTGTTGGAAAGAAAGCCCTGTCAACCACTGGCTTTCATTCCATTTACTACCAACATGCAATTCCCACTGGTTGACCTGTGGGAAGGCAGCCATTGAAAAGGGGGGGGGGTATCTGCCTGTGTTATACTCAAGAGCCCAATTCATGTGCTATTTATATGGGAGAACTGACTATTTAAGGATGGATGACTGTTATTCCTCTGAACATTAGACCACAATTCACCAAGCCTTAGGAGATGTTTCTGTTTGTGTGAAGGATCCTCATGTGAACAAGAACTCAGATTTTTTCCCCAGCATTCTTAATCATGTGGAGACACTATACACAAATAACATGTCTCCAGATCTATTGGTAGTTGGGTGGTTTAAGCAAAAGGACAGAGGTGGAGTGGAATAAGGTTGCTCCGTCCTTGTATGTTCAGTTCTCCTACACTAATAATGGCTGAACAGGGTTTAAAACATGAGTAAGTAGTAACTGTCCTATGACAGTGGTGGCCAACCTATGGCACACATGCCAGAGGGGGTGCTCAGAGCATACCTGTCAACCGCGGCTCCGGACAATCCGGGACCTGCGCACAACAGTTCTGCACAAGTCACGTTCTACGCATGCGTAGAAGGCTTCTACGCATGCGTAGAACGCGACTTGAGCAGAGGGATGCGCAATACCTCTTTCCCCCCGCTGCCAATTCTGGGGTTTTGGCAGCTGCAGGCGGGAAATGGCGCAAATCGGCACCGAAAATCGGGAAATCCCGGCCAATCTGGGAAGGTTGACAGGTATGGCTCAGAGCCCTCCCTGTTTGCATGTGTGCCTTTACCCCAGCAGAGTTCGCCCTGCCCCTCTGCCCATCAGCCCAATGGGAGCACTTCATCCCTCCCCCAGCTCAGAGTTTGCCCTGCCCCTCTGCCCAGGAGCCTAATGGGATCGCTTCCTCCCTCCCCTCAGCAGAGAGTTTGCCCTGCTCCTCTGCCTAGCAGTCCAAATGGGAGCACTTCCTCCCCCCAGCACAGAGTTTGCCCCACCCCTCTACCCAGCAGCCCAATGGGAGCACTTCTTCCTTCACCCCAGCACAGAGTTCACCCTGCCCCACTGTTTGAGCGTTCAGTCTCTAAAAGGTTCACCATAACTGCCCTATGAAGATCCCAAATACATGTGTAGTGGCCCTTTGATAAAGGAAACACCAATCTCAGAAGAGGGTGTTAGCCTTCTCTTTTTCACTGTTGCCCTCACAGTCTCTGAAAGCCTGTTCATACGGTTTGGGAGACCCTGCACAGTGTGGTACTTTTAGATTCATATTTCTGTTGGAGAATGGAGGAGTAAAATAACAAAGACATTATGATACCTTTCTGTTGAGGATTAGTGGTGATTTGCAGAAAATAATAATTTGGAAGGAAGAATATCAAGTAGTGACTAAAATATTTCAGCCATTCATTAAATTTATTTGCATAAGAAAAGGTGCTGTCAGCACTTTCTAATGCACTTGAAAAGAGTTTGTTAGCAACAAGTTGACTATTTTATAAAAACCTGAGTTTCAGTTCTATAATTTCTCAGCAGGAATATGCCATCTTTTGATAGCAGTCTGGGACTTTAAAGAATAAGTAGGTTTTAAAGAGAAAATTACATGGTACTTATTCTATCTAACTAGCAATCCAGTGTCATTTTTCTATTGCATGATAAACATCTTGTGTTACTACCTTCTATATTTAATCAGACAACCAGCTTGTTGCAGCATGGGAAGAAAACCTGCCTTTTAATAATTACTGCATTAAGTGTACAAAAAGATTGCAGCTTTCCAAAACATTTGTGCTGATATTACTGAAGAGCAAAGTTTAAGTGCAATTAACAAGGCTTCTTCTCTCTTAAGAAATGTGAACCACATTTAGATACCTCAAACGGTGGGGGGGGTGGGGGTGGGGGCTGTAGTAATCTACAAAAAAAAATTTCAGCTGCTCCTGAAATTATACAGATTTGTTCTCTGGGCACTTTTGGTTGCCACATAATAAACTTCAGTCTGTTCTTATATTATTTACATAGGTGAAGCAGATTTTCTGAAAGAAAAAAACTAGGAGCATGAAAGAATCATTATTTGGCTACTAGTTCAACCCTCTATCATAGCCATCCATGTTGTCAATCTACTTATAATTAGAGTAATATTTTTTCCTATGGGTTTGCTTCAAGTTACGTAAGCAAAAGTCTATGGAACAGACTTTTTTTTCGTAAGTAGGGGTTTTACTGTACTTTTATCTAGTAATGTCACATCTATAATTGTGACCACACTAAGGAGTTTTAAGCTATTCATTTATTTAAAATACTTGTACTGTGAATAAATATTTTAAATAAATCAAAATCATACTACTATTTATCATATTTAGCATGGCTTGCAAAACCAAAAAAATACAACAAAAGAAGGCTATGCAGAACTGTTAGAGGGTTTTAGGTGGTTCGGCCCAATAACTCCAAAGTCGATCTTTTATAATCAAAGTCTTTTATTCCCACTGCCCGCATGGCGGTCAGTGGCTGTCTCAAGGGTCAGGGATGGAAGAAAGGTCAGAGGTAAGCGAGGGTCCTTTAATAGGGTTAGGTGAGGTCAGAGGAACAGGGGTCGGAGGAGTAGGGTTACATGAGCAAAGCATTATGGTACATGTAGTCAGGGCAGTGTGATATTACTGACAAAACCCCTTCTAATATCATACGGACTGAATACAATGTGGGTAGGATTGGTTGTTCCTTATTTACTAAGACATAGGTTACCAGATAGATATTCGTGCTGAGCTAACGGAAGTGGCTTGGTCAGAATGTCTGCTATCTGTTCCTTCGTATCGCAGTGCGTCAATTCTATAAAAACCCTTTTCTATCAGTTCCCTCACATTACTGCACTTGATGTCTATGTGTCGGGATTTTCACTTCACAGATTCTCCCTTCGCGATGTCTATGGCTGCTTGGCTATCTTCATGAATGGTGATGGGAAGTTTAGGTTTCTCCCAAATGAGGGATATCAGTTCGTTTATCCAGATTAAGTCACAAGCGGCGTTGGACATACAAACATATTCTGCCTCTGCCGTTGAGGTGGAGACCAGTTTCTGTTTCTCGGTGCGCCAGTATATGGGGCTGCCGTTTAGCATTACTACGTAGCCGGATGTGCTCTTTCTGTTTCCTGAGCATCCTCCCCAATCAGCATCCACGTAGCATGAAAGGTTGATTTCGTTGCCTACTTGAGCAGTGAGTAGCAGTTTTGCGTCCATGGTACCTTTTAGGTATCTTAGTAGCCCTTAGTGGGCCCTCGGGTTCCCCGAATGACATGAGAGAAGGTTCACTGCCAGTGAGATGTCCGGCCTGGTCTAGTTGACGATGTGCAACAGTGATCTGATAGCGGATCTGTAGAGGCTGATGGCATCGAAGGGTTCTCCCCCTTCATAAGCATTCTTCATGAAATCTGTTTGCATGGGTGTCCCGCATGGATGAGCGTCGGACATGTTACATCTGTCAAGTAGTTCGGCTATCTTTTCTTTCTGAGAGATGGCGAACCCGTTAGGTACTCTTGAGACTTGTGCCCCTAGGTACTTGTTTACCTTTCCTAGGCTTTTCAGAGAGGCCTTGGGCGAACTCGTCACACCCGGACTTGCTCTTCCCAAAATACAACAGGTCATCATCATAGACTAGGACCTTTTCCACACCTTCTGGTGATTTCCTTAGAAATACACACTTGTCATCCTTGACGGGAAAAGTTCAACTTTTTCATTGCCTCGACCAGGCACTCGTACCATCTTCTACCGGACTGTTTGAGGCCGTAGAGGCTCTTACTGAGCAGCCATGTCTCTCCTCTGTTGCGCCCAAAGCCGGCCGGTGCCTTGACGTATATCTCTTTATCCAGTTGTGCGTGTAGGTACGCTGTCTGTACGTCGAACTGGTACACCTGTTCTCCTAGTATGGTTGCCATCACTAGGGCGGCCTTGACACTTTCCGGTTTCACTGTTGGAGAATATGTGTCTTCGTAATCGTCTGGGTACCGTTGGGTGAAACCTTGGGCCACCAGTCGGGCCTTGTACATTGTTTGTCCATCCTCTAGCTGCTTCACCTTGAACACCCACTTCGTTCCCACTGTCTTTTGTCCCTCGGGGACCTTCACAGATGTGTACACATCAAGAGTCCTGAGGCTTTCCATCT
The DNA here is from genome assembly GCA_035047345.1 of Bradypodion ventrale. Lineage (NCBI taxonomy): Eukaryota > Metazoa > Chordata > Lepidosauria > Squamata > Chamaeleonidae > Bradypodion > Bradypodion ventrale. Next base: position 43,818,010 of record JAWDJE010000001.1, read on the forward strand.
CCTTTTCCATTGCTGCTCTCCACTTGTCTTGTTCTTCAGGTGGTAGTTTGATCATGTCGTCGTAACTTGCGGGTGTCTCAGGGTAGCCATTTATGCCTAGTATGTAATCCTCCAGCTCTCTGGGGGTTCGGTTTTTGGTCGACCTGGTTGACCTTCTGGGTGTTGCCTCTGGAGGGCTTGGCAATTCAGCACCTCTAACATCCGTGTTATCTTGATGTGTCTGCTTATCTTCACCTTCCGCTGGTGGTGTGTCTTCTGGTTTGCTGGGCCTTGTGTCGTGCGATGGTGTTCTGGTTTCCCCTCGTCCCGAGTCGCTCGTCAACACTTCATTCGCGTGTATTTTGCTCCAGTTTGCATGCTCATAGAATGTGGCTGATCTGGAAATTACCACTTTTAGGTTGTGGTCAAGGAAACGATATGCCTTTGAACCTGGTTCATATCCTAGGAACCTTAGTCTTCTCGCTATCTTGTCCCCCTTCTTTCTTTGTTGTCTTGGTATGTGTACATCTGCGAGCACACCGAAGACCTGAAGGTGGTCCAGTTTGGGCTTCCGCTTGTACATGGCTTCATAGGGCGTCTTTCCAACAACACTGAACCATAGTCTGTTCAGCATGTAGTTGGAGTATAGCAGCGCTTCCCCCCAGTATGAGAAGCTTAGGCCTGCATCTTCTATTGCGCATCTGATCATGGTCTGGAGCACTCAGTTCCTTCACTCGGCGACTCCGTTCTGAAAGGCTGAGAATGGTGCGGTTTTGTAATGTAGCATCCCCTTCTCGATTATCCAGTCTTTGAACTCTTTGGACAGGAATTTCGAGCCTATGTCCGTCATCAGTTTCTTTATGTTTGTGTTGTTCTGTGTCTGTACCTTCTTGTAGAATTCCTTGAATTTACTGAAGGTTTCGTCTTTGCTCTTGAGGGTGTATACGAAGCCGTACCAGCTGTAGTCATCAACTATTGTCAAGAAAAATCTCTTCTAGCCTGGGGACTTCTTGAGTGGCCCCACCAGGTCAAGGTGGACCAGTTCGAACGGGTGGACTGACTTTCTGGTGGATGTCTTTGGTCGTGCTTCGACCTTTGTCTTGGAGCTTTTGCATACGGAGTACTCCAGGTAGTTTTCACAATTCTTGATCCTTAGCCCTTCTGAGCGTTCTAGCATCTTCTTGACTGTTGGGAAACCTATGTGTCCCAGTTTCCTGTGCAACAGGTGTGCACACTCATCATGTGTTTGCTTTCCTATGGATATTCTTGGCTTCCTTTGCTTCGTACTGCTGACCCCTTCATTTCTTGAGGTACTATGGTAGTCGTCGTTCTCCCCTTCTGGGCTCTCATCACCACTTTTTATTTATTTATTTATTTATTTATTTATTTATTTATTTATTTATTTATAAGTCACATTTGTATATGCCGCCCACTCAGGCAGAACCCGACTCAGGGCGGCATTACAACACTTCTAAAAATACATAAAAACATTATAAAAACCTATAAAAACCCACATCCACCCCTTTTAAAAACCCATATCCCACCCACCCATCCCACCTACTATACAAGAGGGAAGAAGAGAGAGTTCTTATAAAAGCCAGCCGGCGGGAAACATAGTCCCGTTCGGGCCCCACACCTGCCCTGCCACCCAGGTCTTTACTCCTTTCCTGAAGGGCAGCAGTTCACTTTGAAGTCTTAGATCTGTTGGTAGGAGGTTCCAGAGGGTTGGTGCGGACACGGAGAAGGTCCTCCTTCGGGTGCTAGACAAATGTGCACCCCTCGTTGACGGCACCATTAGAGAGCCCCTCCGGTCCGCTCTGGTTGGACGGGCAGTCACTCTTGGGACGATGCCGTCTCTAAGGTATCCTGGCCCCCTGCCATATAGGGCTTTAAAGGTCAGAACCAGCACCTTAAATTGCACCCGGAGACAAACTGGTAACCAGTGCAGCTCCCGAAGCAGCGGTGAGGCATGGGCATATCGCCCACACCCCATCACCACCCGGGCCGCCGCATTCTGGACCAGCTGCAGCCTCCGAATGGTCGTCAAGGGCAGCCCCATGTAGAGCGCATTACAATAATCTAGTCGGGAAGTAACCAGAGCATGAGTGACCATAAGCAAGGAGCCCCGGTCCAGGAGCGTGCGCAATTGGCAAATCACCCGAAGTTGGGCAAAAGCCCTCCTGGCCACAGCCGCCACTTGTTCTTCCAGCAGCAGCCGTGAGTCCAGAAGGACCCCCAAGTTGCGCACTGGGTCTGTCTGGGGCAAAACAGCCCCATCCAGTACCAAAGATGGTAACTCCTTGGATAACATGGGGCCCCTTATCCACAGCCACTCTGTCTTGCTGGGATTCAGTCGAAGCCCATTGCCCCCCATCCAGACCCCAATGGCCTCCAGGCATCCGGATAGGATTTCAACAGCATCACTGGGATCCCCACGGGCCGAGATGTACAGCTGAGTATCATCCGCGTACTGATGGTACCACACCCCGTGGGAACGAATGATCTCACCCAGTGGCTTCATGTAGATGTTAAATAAGAGAGGAGAGAGCACAGAGCCCTGAGGCACCCCATACTTGAGGGGCCTAGGGCTGGACCTCTCACTCTCTAACCACACCGACTGGGTACGGCCCTCCAGAAAAGAGGAAAACCAGGACAACACAGTGCCCTGGATCCCCAGTCCTTCGAGCCGTTCCAGCAGGATACCGTGGTCGACGGTATCGAAGGCGGCTGAGAGATCAAGAAGAGCGAGGACGGATGGACAACCCCCGTCCCGCTCCCGCCAGAGATCATCCAACAGTGCGACCAATGCCGTCTCCGTTCCATATCCGGTCCTGAATCCTGATTGAAAGGGGTCTAGATAATCCGCTTCATCCAAGACACTCTGCAGCTGGCGCGCCACCGCCTTCTCCAAAACCTTACCCAGAAAGGGCAGGTTGGAAACCGGCCTGTAGTTGTTAAGGACAGCTGGGTCGAGGGACGTTTTCTTCAGGAGGGGGCGCACCAAAGCATGTTTTAGCTGTGCAGGAAATACCCCCTCCCGTAATGAAGCATTTATTATCCCCCCAACCCAGCCCCCTGTTACCTCCTTGGAGGCTTTCACCAACCAGGTGGGACAGGGGTCCAGAGGACATGTAGTGGCACGAACATCTGCAAGGAGCCTGTCCACTTCATCAGGGACAACAGGATCAAACTGATCCCAGATCGTACAGCAAGACTGTGCCCCGGCACCCCCCCGACCCTCCCCATCCACGCCAGGATTCAATCCTGAATGAATCCGATCGATTTTCTCCACCAGATGGTCAGCGAAGTCCTCAGCCGAACCCTGCCAACCGGGCACCGATCTCCCTCTACCGAGGAGGGACCTGGTTACCCGGAACAGGGCGGCTGGGCGATTATCAGCGGAGGCAATAAGGGCGGTGAAGTATTGCCGCCTCACCACCCCCATCGCCACTAGGTAGGCCCTAATAGCGGCTCTAGCTAGTGTCCAATCGGAGTCATCCTGGGTCTTCCCCCAGCGGCGCTCTAGGCGTCTCTTTGCCCGTTTGAGTTCACGCAGTTCCTCTGTGAACCACGGAGATGACCTAGTTCCACGGGCGCGGAGAGGCCGCAGTGGCGTGATTTCATCCAAGGCAGCTATTGTCGTCCTATTCCACAGGTCGACAAGTGCCTCAGGTGAATCGTGTAGCCGATCCAGAGGAACATCCCCCAGTTCCCTCTGGAATCCATCTGGATCCATTAGTTGCCGAGGGCGGACCAATTTAATAGGCCCTGCCTCCCTACGATGAAATGTCGCCCCCAGGAAGTCAAGAGTCACCAGGTAGTGATCCGACCATGGCACAGGTGAGATGGCTAAATCCTGTAGTCTCAGATCACTCTGCCACTGCTCCGACAAGAAAACTAAGTCTGGCATGTGACCACTGCCCCTGGTCGGACCCCGAACTACCTGAGTCAGGCCCATGGCTGCCATGGAAGCCATGAACTCCCTTGCCACCTCAGAAGCCATCCCCAGCGATGGCAAATTGAAGTCCCCCAGAACCATAAGTCTCAGGAACTCCAACGCCAGCATCGAGGTGGCCTCGAGGAGCTCAGGCAGGGCATCCCTTACCATGCAAGGGGGCAGGTACAGGAGCAAGATCCCCAACTGACCCTTGGGGCCCAGCCGTAGAAGCAGGGCCTCACAACCAGACACTTGAGGAGCAGTGGCCCTAGCAACTCCCAAAGACTCCCTGGCAGCAATGGCGACACCACCGCCCCTCCCCTCACCTCTAGGCTGGTGCCAAATACCAAACCCAGCTGGACACATGTCCGAAAGAGGTACTCCATCCTCAGGAGTCAGCCAGGTTTCGGTGATGCATGCCAGGTCGGCCCGCCCATCCTGGATGGCATCTTGAATCAGGGGGGCCTTATTACAGACCGATCTGGCATTCACCAGCAGCAGCCTAAGGGCGGGGTCACTCCGGATCTGCTGCTTAGGACCCAGAGATGTACCTGCAGGGCTGGAATGAGGGACCGCACTTAAACATCGGACCCGCATTCCCCGAGTGCGGCCCGCCCCACGGTACCCGCCATACCGCCCCATGCCCGTCACAACACCTATATGAATCTCCGGAACCTCCCTCGACGGAATGCTGCCCCTCCTTCCTGGCTGACAGGGCCAACACTCCCTCTTCACTCCCCATCCGCCATCCCCCCCCAGTTCCAGCAACGAACATGGGCTCCCAGAACGCACAGAAAGCGCTGGCGAGTCCTGTCGTCCACATCTCCTTTTTCTTCCCCCCAAATAGGGAGGGCGGAGGCAAGGAGCTGGAGGGGACGTCCATGTGCGGAGACAACATTCACGGCGGCGTCTTCGGCTCCCCACTGCCACGAGGAGCCCTCCTAAACTCCCCGCCCGATGGCAGGGGGCGGGGAGGGGCGGCCTTGCGCGGCGGCGGCGGCAACGGCAACGGCAGCGTCTTCGGATCCCTTGTCCCGGGAGCCCTTTAAACCTCCCCGCCTGATGGCAAAGGGCGGGGAGGGACGACTTCGCACAGTGGCTGCAACGTCTTCGGCTCCCTTGGCCTGGGAGACCGTCCAGCCTCCCCGCCCGATGGCTAGGGGCAGGGAGGGATGGTCTAGCGCGATGGCTACGACGTCTCTGGCTCCCTTGGCCCGAAGGGCCCTCCAACCTCCCCGCCCAGTGGCAGGGGGCGGGGAGGGCCAATCCTGCGTGGCAGCGGCGGCGGCGGCGGCGGCGGCTCCAGCGTTGTCTGCTTCTACCTCCCATTCCCATTCTCTGGCCGAATGGCGAAGGCCCCGGGAAGAGGCAACGCGATGGTTTCCGGGCCTCCGGCGGCGCCTCCCTTTTAAGCCCCCCAACAGGCAGGGCCCAAAGGGAGGTGAGACACACCTGCCTCCCATTCCCGGGCCGAATGGCGTGGGCCCCGGGAAGAGGCAGCGCCTCTTTATCTCCCCGCCGGTGGTGGGGGCGGGGAGAGCGCGGCTGTGGCTGCGGCTGCGGCGGCGTCCCTTTTCGGAGCCTCCCGGGCCACGGGAGGCTCCCTTTATCTCCCCGCCGGTGGTGGGGGCGGGGAGAGCGCGGCTGTGGCTGCGGCTGCGGCGGCGTCCCTTTTCGGAGCCTCCCGGGCCACGGGAGGCTCCCCTTATCTCCCCGCCGGTGGTGGGGGCGGGGAGAGCGCGGCTGTGGCCGCGGCTGCAGCGGCGTCCCTTTTCGGAGCCTCCGGGCCACGGGAGGCTCCCTTTATCTCCCCGCCGGTGGTGGGGGCGGGGAGAGCGCGGCTGTGGCTGCGGCTGTGGCGGCGTCCCTTTTCGGAGCCTCCCGGGCCACGGGAGGCTCCCTTTATCTCCCCGCCGGTGGTGGGGGCGGGGAGAGCGCGGCTGTGGCCGCGGCTGCGGCGGCGTCCCTTTTCGGAGCCTCCCGGGCCACGGGAGGCTCCCTTTATCTCCCCGCCGGTGGTGGGGGCGGGGAGAGCGTGGCTGTGGCCGCGGCTGCGGCGGCATCCCTTTTCGGAGCCTCCCGGGCCACGGGAGGCTCCCCTTATCTCCCCGCGGGTGGTGGGGCGGGGAGAGCGCGGCTGTGGCCGCGGCTGCAGCGGCGTCCCTTTTCGGAGCCTCCCGGGCCACGGGAGGCTCCCTTTATCTCCCCGCCGGTGGTGGGGGCGGGGAGAGCACGGCTGTGGCTGCGGCTGCGGCGGCGTCCCTTTTCGGAGCCTCCCGGGCCACGGGAGGCTCCCTTTATCTCCCCGCCGGTGGTGGGGGCGGGGAGAGCGCGGCTGTGGCTGCGGCTGCGGCGGCGTCCCTTTTCGGAGCCTCCCGGGCCACGGGAGGCTCCCTTTATCTCCCCGCCGGTGGTGGGGGCGGGAGAGCGCGGCTGTGGCTGCGGCTGCGGCGGCGTCCCTTTTCGGAGCCTCCCGGGCCACGGGAGGCTCCCTTTATCTCCCCGCCGGTGGTGGGGGCGGGGAGAGCGCGGCTGTGGCTGCGGCTGCGGCGGCGTCACTTTCTCTGGGGTCATCCGTGGTGCATTCTTGCATTGCTTCATCATCATTTCCATCAAGTAACCCTACCATGGCTTGTCCGTCGTTGGTTTCCTGGGCAATGAAGTATGGTAGGCCGCCTATGAGTTCCACTCTCCCTATTTCTTCTCCCCTTCTTTCGATGGATGCCTTCTTGTTCCCGAAGACTATCCTCAGGCTTGGGTCCTCTGTGAGCTTGATGGTGGCCAGGACATTGTACGGAATTTCTGGGGAGTAAAGGATGTCTTTGGCTAGTCCAATCCCAGGGATAAGTACGTTGCCCCTGCCGGTTACTTCTGCATGTTTCTGGTTGGCAACTTTGATTCTGAAGAAGTCTTCCTCAAAGGAACTGAATATCTCCCTGTGGCATGACGTGGGGTGGTCACCCCAGAGTCGATCAGTCATCGTTGCAGGTGAGTGTTTGTGGGCTTGTCCACGCCGTAGCAACTGGCCCCTTTGCCGTGTTTGACTACGTTCACTGAATCTAGTTTGTGCTTGTCTTGCTCTCTCTGCGGTTTAGGCTCCTTTTCTGGGCTAGGTGATCTCCATCGCCTGTCTCCCCATTCAGCTCTGTGCCTGCACGGGTACTCGTCCTGTGACCCATGTCTAGGCCTTGGAGTGCCCTCGCGGCGCGTTTGATCGCGTGGAGAGTTGTGCTCTGTGGCCTTCTTATCTCTATAGTATCTTGGGCAGTCTCTCCTGGTGTGCTTCCTTGATCCGCACGTGTAACCCTCGGGGGTTGAGCTCGCTTGTTCAGTGAAACTGACTTTCTTGCGAGGCCTGTCTTCTCTGCGTGTGGTGGCCCTGTCTCTTCTAAGGTTATCTTCAGCTAGGAGCTTTCTAGTGATATATCTCAATGTGCCATTGTCACTTCCCAAATTGTCTAATTGAGTCAGGAAATAGTCCCAGCTTGAATCGAGAGACTTGTAAATAACGCTAATCAGGTGTTGCTCTGTCACGATTTCGCCCCATCTTATGAGGTCAGATCTCATGTTGTTTAGTTTCATTAAGTGTTCACTCATCGTTGTTCCCTCCCTCTTTTTGTATGCAAACAACTCTCTCAATAGCAAGCAGGTCATAGTCCTGTCACTGCAATAAAACATATCGTACAACATCCCCCAGACATCATGCACTGTTAGCCCATCCGGAATACTCCCATACATTGAAATGTCAATGGAACTTAGAAGCAGACAGAATACCTTGTGGTGTAGTCTGTCTACCTTTAGGGTCCATGGTTTCCTCGGTAGATCTTGGATCAGGTACAAAGCCCCCTCCCTCATCAAGATTACCTGGAATTGTTGAGCCCAGTCCATGAGATTCTCCCCAGTCATGCAAAGGATTGGGAAGTTGTGTGGTAGTTGACTATGCTGGCCGGTATTCCTTCCTTTGCTGGAGCTGGCCTGGTGTCCTGGGCTGTCCTTAAATTGACAGTAAGGGAGGGGGACACAGATTTTTTGCCTTTGAATGTCCCGCTTGTTGTTTTTCTGGTCGCCTGCAGAGGGAGCTCACTGACCTTCTATCCATCGAGCGACCTGATGTGACCTGCATTTCCTCCTCTTTGCTGGAGGAGGAGCTCTCCTGTTCCTCCTGCGCCTGCGTGAGTCTCATTCTTCACTGGCTGCTGAGGTGAGCGGACCTCTCCTCCAGAGGTCCTGCTGCTTCAGGCTGGAGCGTCGCCGGGAGGTCGTCCTCATCGCTGGAGCTACTATTTTCATCGGAGGATCCTGTGGTGTCGTCGCGAGGAGGTCGCCACCTCTGCTGGATCGATGGGATCTCATGTTGCCAGAGCTCTGGTTCTTCGGGCCGTGGCCTTGCGCGGAGGCTGGATTCCTTGTTTGGGCCTCCCCTGCGGCTGGGTCGGACAGGCGACGCGTCACGGTAGGCCTCCCTTTCTTTATTCTGCTTGGCATGCGTCTCCGGTCCTTTTGTGCAGGCGCGTGTTTCTGGAGGGGGGCTGCGTCCCCTTCAGCCTTTGGTTGAGAAAGGTTTGCGGTGGTTTGTCTCGGGGCATCCGCTGCGTTCCCTTCGCCTCCGGTGGCTTTCTTCTGGGAAGAGGTCATGTCCCCTTCGGCTTCTGGTTGCGAAGGGGGCCTCTGCCCATCGGGAAAGTTCGGTCTGGTCATCGGCAGTGCTCCTCTCGGGGGTTTGCTGTCTGTTTGGGGTTCCCTGCCCCCTTCTGGTTCCTGGGGGCTGAGGATCGGCATGTCCTGCATTTCTAGGGCCTGCATGTCCACCCCCCAGGGTCCCGGGGCCTTTTCTTTCCTCCGCATGGCTGGGGCGCACGGGTCATCTTTGGGCATTGTTGGCCCGATGAGGTTTCCCGCCGATGTGTTTGAATCTAGGGCCGCCGCTTGTAATTGGTCGGCAATCTTGGCTAGATTCAGACTCGGCGTGGTGCTCGGGGTTCCCGCTATGGAAGATCCCAGGGTGGAGCTTACCACGCCATTGGTGTGGGGTTCATCTCCGTTGCTCATCAAGCCAGTAGCTCTGCCGTGGGGATCGTCCCTGTTCCGGCTATCGCCTTGTAGATTTTGGTTGCCAGGCTTTCCTCTTGGTCGGCCCTTTCGGCTTATGCCCCTCCGGTTCTGGCCTCCATCTGGCCATCTGGGTCCATCACCGCCAGGGTCCGGTCGGGGGTGACCTCTTCCATTACCGATTGGGGTCGTGCGGTTGCCTGTTCTGGAGTTTCGGGTCCTCCTTTGGGTCTGGCTCGTGTCCTGGACCCTCCTTTGTTCAGCCGGGTCTTTCGTTTGGCCGTTTGTATTTGTTTTGGAGTTGTTTATGGGCAAACCAAACCTCTGCTACCATTTTGTTAGAGGGTTTTAGGTGGTTCGGCCCAATAACTCCAAAGTCGATCTTTTTTAATCAAAGTCTTTTATTCCCACTGCCCGCATGGCGGTCAGTGGCTGTCTCAAGGGTCAGGGATGGAAGAAAGCGAGGGTCCTTTAATAGGGTTAGGTGAGGTCAGAGGAACAGAGGTCGGAGGAGTAGGGTTACATGAGCAAAGCATTACGGTACATGTAGTCAGTGCAGTGTGATATTACATCTGACAAGAACATCAGGAAACAATAACATAATTTAAAAACCAACAGCCATAAGAGGGAATATAACATAGAGTAAAATATAATTTTTGCTTGTAAACAACAGCAAAGCAGGAGAATTGCAAACGAGTAAGAAAGCACTAACATCTAGATTCCAAATTCCAAAAGATGTTCTAACGAGGAGATCCCGAAGGCTCCACCAGAAGACCAAAAGAGGAGGAAGTAAAATGAGTATCTCACGGGGTAAGATCCAAAGTCTGAGCATAGCTCCCTAGAGAAGAGAAGGTACAGTAAAACCCCGATTTACAAATGCCCCAAGTTACATAAAATCCGACTTACATAATGATTTTGTGCTAAAACCATGTCCAAATTTACATAAAAATTCATTTCCATATGGATTTGCTTCAATTTACATAAAAATTTCATTTTTCCTACGGGTTTACTTCGAGTTATGTAAAAAAAAATTAAACAAAGGCCTACGGAACGGACTTTTTGCGTAAGTAGGGGTTTTACTATAATAGTTAATAGTTAATGAGGGATAGGCATCAGTTGGTCATGTACTGATTATGATATGTTGCAAGAACTATATGATAAATTTTAACATTTGTAACTAAATCTGTTAACTTTTCTAAGCCATCCACCTAACCATTTGCAATTCAACAGGGCGAAACTTCACAACTAATCTGAATATCAATCAGAGATCTGCTATTACCAGTTGTAAAAAGCCATAGTGATTTGAATACCAGTACTTATTGGTTATGCTAACCAATCACTATGTACCTTTGTACCTGATGTGTATAAATTGATGCCATGAAGTCTCACTCCTATATCTGATGAAGTGGACTTGATCAATGAAAGCTAACATTAAAATACAGCAGTTAGTCTTTAAAGTCAGGGCCGTATAGGGCCCAGTACTGCCGTATAGGACCCGTAGCTGACAGGGGCCGTACTGCCGCCGGCCATAACTGTAACAAAAGTATGTGTGTGTGGGGGGGGGGGGGTAAGGATTGCTCAGTATGGGGCCCAGAAATTTCTGATGGCGGCTCTGCTTAAAGTGCCACAATTTACCAGGGTGTGTGTGTCTTTTTGTTTTGTTTTATTAACTCTCTGTTAACATTTTCTAAGCCAGTGCCCTCCAGATTGTTGGTTGGATGAGAAATCATGGGTGTTAAACAACATACGTGTAGCAACCAGGCTGAAGAAGGCTGACTAGGTTTTAGCATTCCTAGTTAAAAATGGGTGGGTGTCTGTCAAGGTTCAAGATTGCAGGAGCAGAAAACGGCTCTGTCAATAAGATCCCCAGATCTCTAAAGATATTGCAGCTTTTGTCTTACATGCTGTACAAAATCAGACAAATGATCATATGTATACAAATAGGTATGCCATTTCCGTCAAGTTTTTGTGACTTGACAATAGGAGAAGAAACAGAAAATCAGGTCAGTCCATGAATGTTATTATGTATGAAGAGGATATGTTAAAGGTAAAAGGATTAGCCTGGAACATATTGCTTACTTCTCCATGGTAAAAATATTACATTTTCCACGGCGGGATTATATTTTAGCATTTTACCCACAGCAGGACAACTAAGGTAAAGGTAAAAGTCACCCTTGCTTGAAAGCCAGTCGTATCTGACTCTAGGGTTTAGTGCACATATCTGTTTACAGGCAAAGAGTTAGTGCTGTCTGTGTCTGGAGACGTTTCCATGGACATGTAGCAGGCATGACTAGAGTGCATGGAACACTGTTTACCTTCCCACCGAATTGGTACCTATTTATCTACATGCAATTTCTTGCTTTCGAACTGCTAGGTTGGCAGGAGCTGGACAGAGACAGAAGCTCACTCTGTCATGCAGCACTCGGGTCTTGAACTGCTGACCTGCCGACCTTCCAGTTATCAAATTCAATGTCTTAACCACTAAGCCACCACAGTCCTTTTAGGACAACTAAGACGGGGCTTTAAAATATTTCCAGAGTGGCAGCTGCGGGTCACAATGAGTCTGAATTTGGCCATGTGTGCGTGCATACACACGATAATGGAATAGCAACATCCTTAGTTTTATACCTGCCCTTCATGCCACTGCACAACCTGGTATTCTGTTGATACATTTTAGTTGGTGACAGAGCTTGAGACCCAGAGAAGTAGAGAACAAGTCAATCAAACAATACAAGACCATGCATATTAAAACAGACTTGGTGCCCTGATGTGAAGCTGCTTGATTGAGCAGTGCAGTGTCAACCATGTCTCCCTTCTAATGCTAAAAGTAATGTACATAGACAGAGTGACAATCAGAGTACAGCCTCCCATCAGCTGTAATTAATCTTTTACTTAACAGAAAGACTAGAAAGCCTCTCATCAGCCACTTTTGAAGTCAGAGAGACCCTGCTTTTTGATGTTTGTATTCTGAGTAAAATTGTCCCCACCAGTTCTAACAAATTGAAACACCAGGCTAATTATGGCAGCTAATGAAGTGTGTGGAATGGTCACAGCTTGTCGTGAAACTGTTCCTTCAGCTCAGATTAGAGTTTCATCAATCACTTTTTTAAACTGATCCAGAATTGCTTCTGCCCGGTGCTTGGCATTTTTAATGCTGTTTCTGTAATTGGTTTTCCCCCAAAGCTTAGGCTTTTTTTTCTTCTTATTTTGAAATATTACATTCTTAGGACATGATACACAAACTCCAGTTTTAATATATGTATTCATTCATTATTGCTTCTATCAGCTCATCAGGTGGTAGAAGGCTAATAAAAGAAACACAAATGTAAATTTTGATATACTGCTTTTAATCCTACTAAAGGTAGCAATAAAGTGAATGCACATATATGTACTGTATATGAATTATTGTCACTGTGCTTCAGTGTATACTGGTATAATCACATAAAATGTGGAATGTGGGATGGGTAGCTTATATCTTACCAGAAGTCCTAAATTAAACAAATCCACAGTTTGGATTGCATTCCTCAGTATATTGTTCAAGGAAATTGGCTGTGATTTGTTGTTTCTCCATATAACTGTATGCTGGCAACAGAAATTCAAATTAATTTGGTAGCTCAAGATTACAAACACACACAATTGTGAAAACCATAGGTTCTTGCTCACTCATATTTCTGTATGATAGGGTTTTTAAAAGAAATCCTAGTTAAAATCATAGTTAAGTATGAAATAATTGTTGAAAATAGTTTTCAGTGTTCATATCATGCTCAACAGGAAAGCTTAATCAATTCATAATACTAACATGGGACTAATATCTGTGTTTATTTCCTTAAGTGTTGAGAACTGTTTCCTGTTTTTGGTAATCCCAGTATTTATTGTCTGTCTAATTTTGGTAGTTTCTTCTGTGTTCCATTTCTGTCCTTTGCTCACAAACAATTGCTGCCTCCTGTACAATGTCATGAACCTCCATACATAGTTCTTCAGGCACTCTGTCTGTCAAGTCTAAACTCTTAAATCTATTCTTCACCTCCACTGTATACCTCAGATATAGTAATACCTCAGATAACGCTAAAACTTGGTTCCACAAGTCTTAGTGTTATCCGATTTTTAGTGTTATCCGATGCATGCATTGGATAACATTTTTTAAAAAGCCCGGTTCCCTTTCCGAAGAAGGGGCCACAGGTGAGCCTGGTCAGTTCCCTTCCCGGAAGGCTGGTGGGTGAGTACAGAGACACCAGTGAGTGCACGGATCCTCAGTGATGCCCTTGCTGTTTCGAGGCTTGGCACGAAACAGCAAGGGCACCACCGGAGATCTGCACACCCACCCAGCTCACCTTGGAAGGGAAGGGGGCAGTGCTGCCCCTCCCCTCCCAAGGCGAGCCAGGCTAAGCCCACATGCCCACCTTGCTCACCTTGGAAGGGAAGGGGGTGGGCAGCACTGCCCATCCCTTTCCAAGATGAGCCGGGCTATGCCCGCGCGCCCACCCGGCTCGCCTTGGAAGGGGAGGGGGTGGGCAGCACTTTCCATCCCTTTCCAAGATGAGCCGGGCTATGCCCGCGCGCCCACCCGGCTCGCCTTGGAAGGGGAGGGGGTGGGCAGCGCCACCCCCTTCCCTTCCAAGGTGAGCCGGGTGGGCATGCGGGGTTAGCCCGGCTCACTTTGAGAGGGGAGGGGAGGTGCAGTGCTGCCCACCCCCTTCCCTTCCAAGGCGAGCAGGGTGGGTGTGCGGATCTCCGGTGGTGTCCTCGCTGTTTTGAGCCAAGCCTTGAAACAGCAAGGGCATCACTGAGGATCCAAGCCGCAAAGCCCTCAAGGCTGGTCTCCGCCTGGGAAGGCAGTTCCCAGGTGGAGACCAGCCCTGCCGTCTCAAGTGGTGCCCGTTCCCTTGCAGAAGGGGCCATGGGTGGGTCTGCACTCACCCGCTGCCCCTTCTGCAAGGGAACAGACCACGTGCTTGGCCAGTTCCCTTCCCGGAGGGCCAGTGGGTGTCTCTGCACTCACCCACCAGTCCTCCTGGAAGGGAAGCGGCCAGGCGCTTGGCCCGGTAACCTTCTCGGAGGGCCGGCAACACAATATATTGGATAACACTAAAATAACGTTACCCGGTGCAAATTTATTTGAAATTCCACATCGTTATCTGGTTTTAGCATTATCCGATGCATTCGTTATCCAAGGTATTACTGTATATTCATAAGGGATATGATCTAGGACTTACTGAATAGCTTAGTGGTTTTTCCTACTAAGAGTCACCACTTACATTGTTGAAAGAGAGTGTTTGATATGACCAACACTTTCTCTTGACAAAATTCTATTAGCCTTTGTCCTGCTTAATTTTGTACTCCAAGGCCAAACTTGCCCATTATTTCAGTTAGCTTTTGGCATTCCAAATGATGTAGGTCTTCATCAAACCGACTGATTTCAGCCTCTTCTGCATCAGTGGTTAGAGTATAGACTTGGATTGCTGTGATGTTGAATGGTTTGCCTTGAATTCGAACTGAGATCATTCTGTCATTTTTGAGATTGTATTCCATTACTGCTTTCCTCGCTCTTTTATTAACTATAAGGGCCACTTCATTTCTTCTGAGGGATTCTTGCCCACAAAAGTAAATACAATGATCATCTTAATTAAATTCACCCATCTCTGTCCACTTTAATTCACTAATTCCCCTGATGTCCATGTTCAGTCTTGCCATCTCATGTTTGACCACATCCAGCTTACCTTGATTCATAGATTTTACATTCCAGATTCCTATAAATATTGTTTTTTACTGCATCGGACTTTCCTTTAACCGCCTAATCCATTCACAGCTGAGCATCCTTTTAGCTTTGGCCCAGGCACTTCATTTTTTCTGGGACTACTTGTACTTGCCCTCTGCTCTTCCCCAGTAGCATATTGGACACCTTCTGACCTGAGGGCCTCATCTTCCGGCATCATATTGTTTAGTCTTTTGATGCTGACCATGGGGTTTTCTTGGCAAGGATGCTGGAGTGGTTTGGCAGTCCCTTCTCCAGTGGATCGCATTTAGTCTGAGTTCTCCACTATGGCCTGTCCATCTTGAGTGGTCCTACATGGCATAGTTCATAGCCTCATTGAACCACACAAGCCCCTTCTCCATGGCAAGGCAACAATCCTTTATTAATTACAACTAAATGAAAATGAAATGATTGACCACCCACAACCTTTCTAAGATATTCTTTCCAGAACTGTCTGCCACTAAACTAAGGGTTGAATTATGATAGCCAATAAGTTCCAAATACCAGTCCTACAATTTCAGCTGCACATTTATTTTTTTGCTCTGAATCAGTAAAGTTCAAGTGTATCCAAGTATGAAATATCCTGTGAGGAAATTCACATCACTGCCTTAATTTAATTTAGCTATAATAAGGATGGCGTTAGTTTCAAAAATAGAATATTATCTTTGACAATTTTGGTTGAAATATAGATATTAGGCATGTTCAGAAACTGCCAGAACAAAATAGTGGGTAGTAGTGCCTCCTGAAGTGTGAGATGCAGGAAGACTTGGGGGGTTGTGTTCTTTTGCAATTTAGGGCCACCTTTTAATCAAAACTTAGGCCCCACACTTACTTCTGTGCACAAATACCAGTGATAAATGTAGATTAAGTGTACTACAGCTGATATTGTAGATCAAGATACAAAACCAACACAGTTGTGATCAAATCCTTTATTTGCTATGTCTGTCTCACATGTAACACAAAAATTGTGGTGTAGGGATTAGACTGTGGTTCAGAGATCTGGGAGATTGTGTTTCAGTCCCTACATCACTATGAACACTGGATAACCTTTGGACTAGTCTCTGTCTGTCTTTGGGTTTTTTCTTCTTTGTTTGTTTTCTCTGAGATCCTACTTGTAATAAATAGATGAGTTCCAAGCAAATCTGATTCAAAGGGTAAGCCTTATGAGTTTTGCTAACAGGCAGCTTCATAAGCATTGATTGTTATTGAATGGTTTATAAGCCAGCAATCAAAAGCTCTAATTGATCAGCTACTGGGTAGATATCTTGGTGCATCTTTCAGGTTGATAGAGCTGTAATTTTATTTTGCTTTACAAAAGCTGCTGCCGTTTCAGTGTAAGAGAAACAGATCATTACAACTTAGTTCACATATGCATTGTCATCCTTTGATAAATGCAAAATCTAGCAATGACTTGCATCTCTGATTTACCTCCACCGATCTGATACATTGTATATAACTTTGATCCTATGCTACCTCAAAGTGTATTTCATATGAGTCAGTTCATGTCTTACCAATAGCAGAAAGCTTGGAATAATTCCTCTGTGTGTGTGCGTGCGTGTGCGTGCACGTGTGTGTGTGTGTGCATGCGTGCGTGCGTGCATGCACGTGTGTGTATATGTGTGTGCGCGCATCTCTCCAGAATCTCCTGGCCAGAAGTCCCTAGCTATCGGATTCTGGGATCTTTTCTCCCATAATGTGATTTTCCAAGAACCTTCCACGCACCCCAAAATTCTTGTGGAGATAAGCTTTAAGGGTTCCTTCTTCTCTTCTAGCAATCACCAGACACATATGAACAAAGGTCTAAAAGGCTTAACTTTGCTTGTGAAGGAACAATCAGACAATAAATTATTCAGACTCAGAAGTGATAATTATAACTCTTTAATGATTTCTCCCAAGATTGTTTGATTCTGATTCCTCAGTTTATGAAATTGAGAGTAGTATGTATATACCAGTTCTTAAGAGGCTGTCAAAATTTAAGAACAATTATAATGAAATGTTTGTTGCATAAATTAACCAGCAATTAATATGTTTTCTGCCTCCATTTGAGAGATAAGATATTAAAATAATGTTGTTAGCCAGCTTCCCACTGTGAGAATAATTTCCTGATACTTGTACACCATATTACCATATGCTTTCTGTCAATAACCAAATAAACTATCAAGCAGGGGGAAATAGCATGATGAAAGCATCATGCAAAAGGACATAGAATTGTTTTATGATGCTGAGCCAGTATCATTTTATGTTTTAAAAATGAATGACAAGTTGATTAAAAGCACACTTCTAAGTTCTAAAAGTTGAAAATTGCCCTTCATTTTAGTCATTTAGCCTTTTTAAATCAGACAATGTTTTGTTGTCAGCTTTGTTTGCAGTTGCAGGAGGTAATTAGCCAGTACGTTTAGACATACTGTCTTCAGACACATCGTTCAAATTCACAGAGAAGTATCATTAAATCCCTCTGTGGAAAAGCCTTTTTTGAGATTGCAGTTAAATAAGGTACTCATCTTCAGATGCACTGGGGGGCAGTATCATAACCATGTCAGAGTTGACTGTAACTAGACAACAGTGTCACATAAAATGGTTTTATGTTGCCAAGCCAGTATAGTTCTGCATTTTAAAAATTAACGGCAAGTTGATTCAAAAGAATATTTATAAAATCCTTAAAGTTGAAAAATGTCCTTCACTTTGGTCAGTTAGTTAGTAAGAACATTCCTCTCTTATAGTCAGTTCTTAAGGACAAAATATGAAATAGGAGTAGCCATTATTTATGGTTACCATGATATCAACAAAAAAAGAGAGTTTACAACTAACAAGTGTTTAGGTTATGCAACAGGTTTTCAAATGATGTCTTCTAGTTCATAGGCTTCATTCAGAAAATCTATGCCTGAAAGTTTTGGAACAGGGCAGAAAGTCAGTACTTAGCCATGGCTTTTATGTGTCTGGTTTATTATTATTATTATTATTATTATTATTATTATTATTATTATTATTATTATTATTATTATTATTATTATTATTATTATTATTATTATTATTGTGGCCGTTTTGTCCAGAGTTAACTTGTTTGGGCTGTTGTTTTCATTCTGTTGCAGTCTGTCATATCTCATCCATGAAAAGGTGACATGAAATTATTTACGTTTTGAATGTAATCGGTGAAACTTTTTCATTTGTATAGCGACATTTGATATCTCGAATGTAGCTTTGACCTAGAATAGCATTTTCCAAACTATGTTCCACGTAACACTGGTGGACTTCATTAAGTTAGTACATTGCCTTATCGGTGCTTTGAGGAATTGACTTAGGTTTCTTGGAATTGAAGTCCAAAAACTAAAGTTTGGGGAACACTGACCTAGAAGATGGTGTTTAGCAATGAGTTAAGAAAAAAATGGGATGGATGGGCAAGAAAGTCCTCGCTGACCAGTGAATGGTATACTGGGCCAACTTTAACCAGGCCATTGAAGCCCATGTGTTCCCATGCACTTCATGCTGAAATGATTTACAACTAAGTGCTAATGTTTAACATGATTATGCACTGGACTAAAATATTTATCCAGTAAATTGTGTGCCATTGTTCTAAACTTTGAGTAAAGTTCAAAGTAACAAAAAGTACTGTAGGTTCAAGAGAGCTTGTTTTAAAAATGTTTGCTTATTGTGACAATAATTCACATGAACAGGTAGGAGGCACAAACACATGAAGATGAACTATACTACATATGTTTATCCAATACAGCTACACAGATCTTTTATGTGTGTCAGTTCCTCACACAAAATAGACAAAAAAAATGAATGCATATACATATGCAGATCAAATGCTTCTTTTTAAAAGAATGGGAGATAGCTGAAAGACAGTGAGATTCTCTGGGCACATCAAAGCTCATATGCTCTCAGTGATTGCAGAGTTGGGACAACTATAATTGCCAAAGGAAGACTTCATATTTAAAAAATGTGTCATGGGAATTTCAAAAAAGCAAACAAAGTTGTCTTGCATTATTTCTGTAACTTTCTAGTGTGATGGTGCAGGTAGTTTATGTGGGATTTAAAATAATATTTTTATACTTATAATTATAAATTTTTTTAACCTATATTTCATATACAGTGGTATCTCATACAACGATTTTAATCCGTTCCACGAGGCTCATTGTTGTACGAAACAATTGCTATACGATGCATGCATCGTATAGCGATTTTCCCTATGGGATGCATCGTACAATGATGTGTTGTTGTTTTTTGCTAAGTGGTTTTCCCCATTGAAAATTTATTGTACAATTTTTTCCATAGGGAAAATTATGTGGAATGGTTTCCCCCAAAACCTAATTGCTATACGATTTCGTTATTATACGGGATGACTGTTGTACGAGGTTCCACTGTATATCCATAATTTTAAAATGTAGACCTCTCTGACATGAAGAAAGGAAGATGTGTGATGACTTATGGATGTTTGTTTGACATTAAATCTGCAACTTATAGAGTTTGTTTCCTCCATAAAACGATAATGTCCGGCATTCCGGGTGATTATTTTGGGAAGGTTATTCATGAGAATTACGGTCTTTTGGCCATGGGAAGTAATTGTTAGTCATGATTAATATCTCATCTCTCTCAGTGGTTCTTGTGAGCAATGCTACTTAAGGTGTCTAAATGTACTAGTGGGAATTGAAAATTACAGTGTAGGCCCCTTTCACTAGCTGAAATATTTTAAACCTGTTTCACGGAGGCCAATATTGGTGTCAATGTACTTTGTGTGAAAAGTGCAATAGAAGCATTAGTATTTGACAGCCCTTGTTGAAATAAGTGAAATTAATGGAGCTCTTTTCATATACGACAAGGCCATGGCACCCCTTTCATGCTGCTTACAGACAGAGAAAAGTCAATACTTTTTTATTACTTGATGCTGACCTACATTCTGCACTACAAGGGCCAGGCCCACTAATTGGTTTCAGTTGTGAGGAAAGTTTGCCCCAAAGAAACATGGGAGCAGATAAATCAATCTTTTTTAGGGTAGCTTAGTGGTTTTGAGCACTTGAAATGACATTTGTGGTGTATTGACAGAAGGGGCTGTTATACCCATTTTGCCGTGTCAGAAGCCCTTGTACTAGTTGGAAGTGTTAACCAGTACTAATACATTTACAAGGGAAGCCTCTCTTTGCTGGATCAACATTTTGCTTTAATGGCTGATTGCCATGTTTGTTTTCTTCTCTCTCCCCACTCCCCCCTTTAAATAGCATTCCATAGCCATTAAAAGGTCATGAAATGTCTTGAGGCTTCTCAGTTCAAAGCTCTAATTTTGCCATTACAGGCATTAGGATTGCTGGAAAGACTTGCATGAGGACCCCTAGAGTTAAATGGAGGGAGCCAAATTTGTGTCATTGATTTTTAAGCAGAACTTCCTGCTGAGTCCTTAGCAAATATCTATGCTGTATAGTTCCCTGTGTGGTTTATTCAAACTACAGTGTGGCTTGAATTGCACTGAATAGTCTCTTCAAATATACTGAACACACACCTTCTTATTGCATGGCTGTATTGAATACCTTCCTATTGTATTGAATGTACACACAATCCTAATGTATGGTTGTGAGAGCTGGATGATAAGGAAGGCTGAGCGCAGAATAGGCACTGTTGAACTGTGGTGCTGGAGAAGACTTTTGAGAGTCCCCTGGGCGCAAGGAAGTCAAATCAATCCATCCTAAAGGAAATCAACCCTGACTGCTCCTTGGAAGGACAGATAGTAAAGGTAAAGATTTCCCTTGCTCGAAACCCAGTCATATCTGACTCTAGGGTTCAGTGCTCATCTCTGTTTCATAGCTGAAGAGCCAGCGCTGTCTGCTTCTGCAGACGTTTTGTGGTCATGTGGCAGGCGCACAGAACGCTGTTTACCTTCCCACCAAAGTTGTCCCTGTTTATCTACTTGCAATTTCTTGCTTTTGAACTGCTAG
The DNA here is from genome assembly GCA_035047345.1 of Bradypodion ventrale. NCBI lineage: Eukaryota > Metazoa > Chordata > Lepidosauria > Squamata > Chamaeleonidae > Bradypodion > Bradypodion ventrale. Next base: position 43,838,654 of record JAWDJE010000001.1, read on the forward strand.
GTTGGCAGGAGCTGGGACAAAGACGAGAGCTCATTCCGTCCTGCAGTACTCGGGAATTGAACTGCTGACCTCCCGCCTTCCATTCAGCGCCTTAACCACTTGAGCCACTGCAGTCCTGGAAGGACAGATACTGAAGCTGAAATACTTTGGCCACCATATTAGAATAGAGGGCTAACTTGAGAAGGCCCTGATGCTAGTGACGGGAACTCTCCCCACAAAAAGAAAGTGTTATTTTTAAAACTAAATGATGGGCCTGGGGGTCCAAGGAGTTTCTGAAGCCCCCACGGGCATCATTTTTCTGACCCCTGCTTTTGAGGCTTCCTTTGATCATATGCCCCCAATCATGATCTCATTACATTGGTTCCCTGTCAGTTTCAATGCCAAATTCAAGGTACTGGTTTTGTCATACATAGCCCTTAAAGGTTTGGGACATTGATCAGAGTGTCACAAAGAACAACTACCTGTTTTAGCCATTCCTCTTAAGGCAGGGGTGGCCAACCTTGGTGCTCCAGCTATTCTTGGACTTCAGTTCCCAAAAGCCTTGATCAACAGGTTAATTTGCTAATTTGGGTTTCTGGTAATTAAAATCCAAGAAGAGCTGGAGCACCAAGGATGGCCACCCCTACTCTAAGGCCTTGTTACTGTGAGTGGCCACATGAAGACAGGCGAGAAGCCAAATAGGAAGCTAATCTTCTCGGTGGCCCTTTCCTTGTGAAATGTACTTCTTTTGGAGATATGCCAGACCCCATCCTTCCAAATTTTTAGAAAACTGGTCAAGACAAAGTTCTATAAAGAGGCCTTTAAAAAATTCTTCCCTGGAATAGTAAATTATGAGCCACAATGTACATGTCAATTCACACGATAAGTTACATGCTGCCATATGATTTGTTGATTTGTTCTGATTTGTTTTACAACTCTTTATTATGATATTATTTGACATTGCTATTGGTGGGGTGGTGGTGATGGTGATGGAGCCTAATATGTTTTATGTTTTGCTTCTTATGTAAACCACCCACAGTAGTGGCTTCCACTAAGATGGTTAGTAAGTAAGTAATATGACACTTCAGAGATCAATTCAACTCAGGTTCAAGCCATTTCCCATACAAGGCTCCTCCTCTATAGTATAAAATCTATACATCTCTTTCAATTGGTCAAACACTACACAAATGGTTGCCCTAATCATAGTTGGCTTAAAGCAGGGGTGCCAAAACTATGGCCCAGGGCCTAGTTCCGGCCCCCGGGCTATAGTGACCAGCTCCCTGAACCACATGACTGGCCCATGGCCCAAAATGTTTGGGCACACTGGCTAAAAGAGTTTGTAAGATTTCACCTACCTGCAGCCTGATCATGTGTGCTAGTTTTAATACTCAAATTTGAGTGTGTCATGAATTAGCTTTTAAATAAGTAAATAAAGACCACAGCTGCCAAGTAAAATAATCTGATGCTGAGGGGCAGAAAGGCATAGTAGATTCCTTCTTTGTTGTTTTGACTCGCATTTGAAGCTGGTCTTGGGCTTAGTTCCAGCTCAAAAAGCAATTCACTTCAAAGGCATCTAAATTGTCCCAAGGAGCTAATTCTGGCACTCAGTTGTTATTGCCTGGCAAGTCATCCTGAGAGCAAGAGCCGTCTGCTCTCTCAAATTAGTGCTTATTTCAGGGGTCAGAAATGACCAGACCTGTTTGTTTGTTTGTTTTCTGACAAGAGACAGGAGCAAAGGAATGCTGAGACCAGGATGCTGACAGCTGTTTTTCTGTCCATATTTTGATGTTGAAACTTTTCCATGGTGCTTATAGCAATAGCAATGACACTTCTATACTGCTTAGTGTACTCTCTGGGTGGTTCACAAGGTAATTAGCATTTTGCCCCCAACATGCTGGATCCTCATTTTACTGACCTCCAAAGAATGGAAGGTTGAGTCAACCTTGTCCTATCAGGAACAAACTCATAATGTTTGGGCTGCAGTACAGCAGTTTAACCACTGCGCTACTAGCACTTCCTCCACTGCATTTGTTCTCTCATCAGCATTCTTCCTCTGCTTTGTCTTGTTCTTCTACCTCTAGTGCTTCCCTTGACTGCTGCAGCTCAAGAGTTCTGTCTATGTACTCTTTATCTTTTCTTATAATCTTAAATGTGTGTTGAGTCTGAATGTAATTAGCAAGTTCGTGGTTAAACACCAGTGATTTATTAACAGCTCTGTTAAGGCTTGTTCGGACTGGGGAATAAGGGGACGAGGTAGCAACTTATATACAGACATAACGGCAGTTACAGTGATACATTTGCCTGGGCTTTTGCTAACGCGGGAAACCTGTGCTATAACCAATCAGATTACATTGACAACATATGAATGTGGCGCCTTACAGAAAAGGGTGTGTGTTTACAGCAAAGACTTAATGGCAATTCATAGTTAAAGCAATAAAGCACTTGGACACAACATTCCTCCCCCCTAGCGGGGAACCCACTCTCCATACCTTTGGGGTGGACCACAGGTCTGTATAGGGTGCCCAACACTTGTGGGACTTAGGGCAATGGGTACAGGAAGACCAGGGTCTATGGAAGCGCCGGTGGACTCACTGGTCGACCTAGACAAGCTAGGAGTTTTGTGTGGCTTACGTGAAGCAGGGTTAGTGGGGGGGCTTAATAGAAGCAGGAAGTGAAACCGATAGCCGTGGTGCACATCCCGGACTCAAAACAGCTGTAGAGTCTGCCAACTCCGGAGGAATTCTCGGCAAAGGGGGCACCCTGGTATTCGACAAGAAGTCAGTGGAGGGTTGCACTGTGACATTATCTCGTAACGGTGCTGAAACTGTACCCATAGAGTGAGGGACATTTTCTACTGCACAATCAGCGGTGTTTGACTCAGGAGGGGAGTGAGCATTAGCGAATGGCTCAGTAATATGAGGAATATGAGGGGGGCTGGTTAAATAGATCCGGATCAGGATCGAAATCGGGGAAGACCGACTCCAACAGGGAATAACTAACTTGATGCAACCGCATTTCAGCTAAGCTTACAATAATGTTTTGCCCCGCCACATGGGGACGTACCTGACCCTTCCCCCTCCCCTCCGGGGAACTGGTCATGTACGGGTGACCTACCCTATCCTCAAATTCTTGGTGGAGGCCTGGGTCACCAACAATGACTACTGGCGAATGCCTTTGAGCGGATGATGCCAGTGCACATAGCCTGCAGTGCATGTAAAACCTTGACCCGTAATGCAGACAGAATTACCAGTTTGTTTTCCCAGAACAAACATCCCCCCACATTGCAAGTTTATCCCTTTAATAACCCTTGCGTTCCTTAGAAACCGGCAGTGGCAGCCACCCAAACTAAACAAACCCATGACAAAACTTTTAACACGATGGGGTCATTATTCGATACAGACACAATATCAAACTTGACTTGCAACGTAGTGATTATTAGGGACTTCCACAGTTCTGAGATTTCTGGCTCCACACTGGACATTGGAAAGAGTTTATCAAGTTCAGTCTTAGCACAGTCTCTGCGTGCAACATGCGCTCCGCAGTTCTTCACGTTAACCATTTTGACTGTGGGATCCGAACCAACATTCATAGGGGGACCCCAGTAACCCCTAACCCAACCTGACTGGGGTCAGCCTGAACGATACCGAATCCTGACAAGGCAATTCCTAGGGGTCCAAACCACTGTGTACCTATAAGATTATTTTTACCCGCCTTGACCACAACAAGCGGGAGTTTTGCGGTGATGCCTTTGAACTGCACATCAAAGGAACCCACACCGAGTACAGGGATATGGCATCCTTGCACATCTCTCAGCTGGACCTGCAGAGCCCACAACTTGGACCGGTCCACAGGCGGAATCTGGAAGAACTCACGCTGGGCGAAGATCGAGGATGACGATCCCGAGTCAATTTCCATGTGGCAACAATGACCCTGGAGACTGACTTCCATGAAGAACTGGCCCATCACCGCACGAACACTGGAACTGGAACCTTGACCGGTGTTGATTTTGGAGATTCAGGACTTCTCCTTCCAGCGATCCTTGTCTTTGGAAGACCCACCAGAATGCTGGTGGCACACCCTCGCTTTGTGCCCTTTTCGCCCGCATCTGTGGCACTCCGCCTCCTTGAATGGGCACTTCTCCCTAGAATGCTTGCCAAACTCAATCTCTGGGAACTATGTAAATATCACGGGTGATTATTCAACTTTTTTATTTACCTTAAATGGGGCTATATTTGAATAGTATGTATAGTATTAAGTTTGGATAATATATACCAAATTTTATTGAAAATGATTGTTGGTGGTGCTGGTGGTTTGATTGAAATATGGTGATAACATACCGAAAAAGTACATGAATTACATGAATCATATAGGGCTTTTTTTGTGAAGATTGTATGTTATGTGATAATGTTATTTTCATTACTGTTGGTTTTTTTCTTTTTCTGTTTCTATCATGTCATTAATTATTTTCATTCATTAATAAAATTTATATTAAAAAAAGAGAATGCTTGCCCCGTACCCTTTGCATGGGGCCTTGACACGGTCAGCGGTTTTGGAAGGCTTGCGGTGAACTTTCTGCACGTCGTCCCCCAACTCTCGGTCGTCCAAAGATGATGAGGGTGGCAAGTCTGAAGAAGACGAGCCATAGTACTCCAGTTTCTGGTCAGCTGCAACTTGTTTGACCAAGGAGTGTTTTTCATGGAACACCTTCACACCTGGGCTGGCGACTTCGGACACCAGAGCTCCCTCGAAAACCTCACTTAAGGTCAGTGTGTTCCTTTTCATTATCCGCCTCTGTACCGCATCATCCTGGATGCCCATCAGCAACCTGTCCCTGAGGGCATTGTCCAAATTCAGCCTCTCACATGTCCCAGCCGCCTGATGCAGGGCAGTGACATAGTCGGTGATGGACTCCCCAGGCTTCTGATCCTTCCGGTAGAAGTTTACCCAGGCTGTGAAAATAGAGACCCTGGGCTTGAAGTGGTCTCTCAAAACTCACAGAATGTCCCATAGAGAAGTGTCCTTTACTTCTCTTAGCTGAAGCAAGTTCACAATAATGTTAATTGTGGAGATGCTGCAGTTTGTGAGAAATGTCGCCTTTCGTTCCCCCGGCTTGACCTTGTTGGCCAGAACCCAATTCTCAAATTGGATTTCGTAGCTTGGCTAGGTGTCCGTCTTGGACACGTCGAACCCCCCGAATGGCATTGCGGCAGCAGGAGATCCCATCCTCATCGCCAATGTTGAGTCCGAAGGTAATTAGTAAGTTCGGGGTTAAACATGAGTAATTTAATAACAGCTCAGTTAAGGCTTGTTTGGACTGGGGAATAAGGGGATGAGGTAGCAACTTATATACAGACAGAACGGCAGTTACAGTGATAAATTTTCCCGGCTTTTGCTAACGCGGGAAACCTGTGCTATCACCAATCAGATTACATTGACAACATATGAATGGGCACGCATTTACAAAAAAGGGTGCGCGTTTACAGCAAAGATTTAATGGCAACTCATAGTTAAAGCAATAAAGCACTTGGACACAACAGTGTGGCAACTCATTTCTCCAGGTCTTCCACTTTTTCCTCCAAAAGTGTCACCAGTTTACCCTTGCTACATGTGTATGCTGTGTTGTTCTCAGCCACCAGAACAAACATTGTACATACCCTGCAGGTCACGACCACTGAAAAGGTCTCTCCCCTCCTGTATTTCATTTTTTCTGTTTAAATCATAAGACCCTTTTCTTTGTATCCCCAGGTGCTACTTAAAGCTCTTAGCAGCCTTGAGCCTCTCTCTTTTCCTCTAGGCCCATGGTGGTGAACCTTGGCACTCCAGGTGTTCTTGGACTTCAGTTCCCAGAAGCCCAAGTCTTTGTGAATCCATGTAAATGGATTTACTGCATGTACGTGCAGTAAACCCATTCACATGGATTCACAGATTCACTGCTCTAGGCTATTCCCCTTCCTCACAGACTGAGCACACCGTCCTCCTCCAGTGTGCTCTGTTCAAAGTCACCAGGCAAAAGGACTACCCAGTGAAAGTGGGGTTTTTTTCTTATTGAGGTTGTCATTAATTAGATTCAGGTTGTATAACCTTTAGCCCAAAATACATAGGATCTATGATTATATCTTCCCAAATATATTTTCTACCTGAGAGCAACTGTTGGTAACCACTGCCCTAAAGAAAGCCACAAGCAAGAGCTGAGCAGGGTTGTCAAGGACAGGACATTTTGGAGATCTCTCATTCATAAGGTTGCTATAGGTTACAGATGATGGCACATATAAACAACAGTATATAAGTGTAATCTATACCTATAAATCTGTGCGTTAACCGTTGGAATGTAACAAAGGATCATGCACCAGGCCCCACTAGCCCTGACCGAGCATTCGTGCACTTGCCCGACCGGGGTTCGCAGGTAACTGCCGGGTTAAGAAATGCGAGAGTGTGGCAGGAGACCCACGAATGCAGTCAAAGAAAACGAACTTCAAGTCCCAACGTTCTTTGCGCCACGCTGCAGCCAATCAGGCTGAGCGGCGTGAGCAAAAGGAACGTTCAGAAACGCGCCATGGCCAATCAAAAACAAGCCGCAAAAGAAACACTGCACAAACGGTAAACACAAACCAAAAACTACAAGCCCCAGAGTCCTGCGCGCCATGAGCGCCCAGAATGCTGAGAAGGCCACTGCGCGAAAAATAAAAAACAAGCAACAGCCCTGAAGTGGTGCTGGGGTTCCCATGGCCTGGCCACCGAGGCCAGGCCACGGGAAGGGAAGACCCCCACCCCCACAACTCCATTTTTTTAAAACAAATAACCATTAGAAAAACAAAAATAACACAAACACCAACTAATAAACAAAACCACTAACAAAACACCTAACTAGAAAACTAAAAAAACACAAATCACAAAAACAAACAAGAAAAAAATAAATAAAACCAGAAATAACCAAACCTAAAACTAAACCAAAACAAACAACAGCACAAATAAACACCTCCGAGACCACCACCACTAAACCTTCAAAAAACAAACACCCTAAATAAATAAAACCAGCCAACTCACCAGCACACGTCCTCCCTCCAGAACAGAAATGAACAAACAAAGATGACTTACCGGAAGAAGCACCACCCAGAGGAGAAAAAACACCTAAAATGAAACCAAAACCCCTAGCAGCCCCACCTGCAGGGCACAATTGTAAAAACAACTCAAAAAGACTCAACAGCCCCACCCAGAGGCCACAAGAGTAAAAACAAGTCAAAAACATAACAAAATATCACAATTTCACACAAAACACAAATAAAACCTAACCAAGATAAAAACATTCCTAAAATCCTGTGTTGAGTTTTAACTCAAATAAAGACCCAAAACATCTAAGCACAGTTTAAAAACATTGAATGTAAAAAGTATGTACTTTCACATTTTTAAAATTATTACCTACGTTAACACTATTAAAATAAAATACACATAATAAAACATTATTTGGTTAAATTAAAAAAATTGAAAAAATATAGCATCCTTTGTTCTTTTTAAAATCCACAAAAAAACACCAAAAAACCTGATCACAGTTTATAACAGCCCATGTGTATAAAAAAACATTTTAAAAATGACAATTACAGACTAACCTCTTCTTTACAAACATTAACAAAAAAAACCTCCCAACACAATTTAAAACAGCCCAGCACCACCGGGCAAACTCTGCTAGTAATAGATAAAACTGAAATTATTAACTGAAGGAACTGAAGAGATACATCACCTTGCGCTGGAAAGGTGGTTCCCTACCACATGCTTTAGCAAGAGGATGACCCTCAACACCCTCTGAACAGACATGAACCTCAAGTTCACCAGCTCAGATCCAGGAAGAGCTTTATAGCAAGAACAAACATTCTTGAGGGCATACAAGAGCAAAACCAAATTGAAAAAGGGAGGAAGGAGCACACTGGGCAAGAAACATCATTAAAGGAGGATACTCCTGAGGAACCTAACCTCCCCTACATCACTTGGAAGACCCTGAATAGGCTGAGAGTTGGAATGCCTAAATGTAAGACCAACATGCTCAAGTGTGGGCTGCTGGTGGACAACAATATGCTGTATCAATGTGAAGAGACACAGAATCCGGCCCATTTATTTGTCAGTTGTAATTTTCAGATCTGTGCACGTTGGATTTTGTAAACATTCATCCCATCCAGTGATACACCCATGTTTGGTTATTCAGGTAAACCAGAAAATGGAATGGGGAAGTACAATATAATTACCCCACAATATGTAGAAAGAAGCACTGTAAGAGAGTATAATTCAATTTAAGCTATAATCAACTTTAATAATCTCAATGTTTTCCTCTTTTCTCTAGGACTTCTTAACCGTACTTCCATCGATTCATCTATTTGGAAGGTTTGGCAAAACATATTCCAGAGCAGGAGAGATAGAGTAAATATTTCTCTACCATCCAGCTTTGTGAAACCTGAAAAGTCAAGAATAAAGGCATATAGATTTTAAACAACATTTGAAAACAAAATTATTGATTGGGATAACCATGCTCAACTTCAGGATCTTCACCTATATACAACTACAATAGAAGCCTTGTTTTGGAATTCTAAATTAGTAGTTCTGGAGCCATCAGCAAGTTCATGACCTGAACTGATTTTTAATGAAATCTGAGGAAAAAAAGATCCATCTTTTCGTTCCACAGGTGGTAATATTTCTAATCAGTTTTCTCCAATGATGAATTTGGAAATCAAAGGCACCTTGCAGAATGAGCTTGTCAGACTGAAAATTAAGTAAAATAAACTATTGTAATAATATTTGTTTTTACATTTGGTTCTGTGATGTGCCTGTTTTCAAAGATAAAATGAAAAAAAGAATTAAATGATCACTCCTATCAATGTTGGGATGTCATCTCCATGTGATTATATTAATGAACTGAGATTCCAGTTTAATGATCATAGCAGGATACTAAGAGCAAAGATATACTTGCTTATAAATGTTCCAATTTCAGGGAATGTATCAGCCACGCCATGTCTGATTTTATTCCTCTTTAATCCCTTTTCTATCTCTCACCTCTTCTGATTTTATAGCTCAGTGGTTTTTGTCTCTGGCTCCAGAGCCAGAGGCTGGGAGTTCAATTTCCCATTGTGCCTCCAGAGAGAATAGGCAGCCTGTACAGTCATGGACAAGCTCATACCTGTCAAGCGTGGCTCCAGACAATACGAGTCCTGTGCAGAACCGTTTTGCGCAGGTCCCTTCTATGCATGCATAGAAGCCTTCTACGCATGTGCAGAAAGGACCTGCATAGAACCATTCTGTACAAGTCCCTTCTATACATGCGTAGAAGCCTTCTACGCATCCCCTTCTGTGTAGAACCCTTCTACGCATGTGCAGAAAGGTTCTATGCATGCGTAGAAGGGTTCTGCACAGAAGGGGATGCGCAGTAACTACTTTCTCCCCACCGCCAAATTACGGGATGGCGGCGGCTCCGGGTGGGAAAATAGGAAAAGCGGCGCTGGAATACAGGAAATTCTGGCCAATACGCGATACTTGACAGGTATGGACAAGCTGAACACACACACACGCGCACACACAAAAGAAGGGAATGGTAAACTACTTTGGTGTATTCTCTTCCTAGGAAAACCTGGAAAGGGTCACCATAAATCAGAATTGACTTGATCACACATTATTACACCCGCCGCCTCGAGCAGCTCCCTGTCTCTCCCCGGGAGCCCACGCCACCGGCCCCGTTGGGGCGAGACAGGTGGGAGCCATTGCCGCCGCCGACATAGCTGCCCTCGCTCTCCGGGACGGCTCGCCCGGAGAGCAGAAAAGGATGACGATGCCCGCCGTCTCGAGCAGCTCCCTGTCTCGCCCCGGGAGCCCACGCCACCGGCCCCGTTGGGGAGAGACAGGTGGGAGCCATTGCCGCCGCCGACACAGCTGCCTCACAGACGTTGAACTATAGGATGCCTTTGTGGCTGCTGGGTGGTTGAGGTTGATTTTTTTTGTGTGTGTAATTTCTCATTGTGATATTGCTTAATTATATTTTGTATTGTATTTTTGCATATTCTGATGTTTTGATTATATTAATTGTGTATTGCCTTTTGTAGTTTATTGTATATTTTGCTCTGTTGTATTTATATATGTTGTAAGCCGCTTTGAGTGGCACTTGTGTCAGGAAAGCGGGATAGAAATTAAACTTTATTATTATTATTATTATTATTATTATTATTATTATTATTATTATTATTATTATTATTATTATTACCAGCCATGCTATTTCTGATTTTAATCCTGCCCAATCTCCTTTCTCTCTCTATTACTCGTTCTGATTTTTGCAGTACTCTTTCTTTTTATCCCCAACACAGAGGACATTCAGGAAATATATCACAATTGCAGAATTCTTTGCTCCTTACGTATTGATTGAAATTGGCTGATGAGCCCTTAAAGAAACTTTCTGTAACCAAGCAATGGCAAAATGCTGGTATATACTCAGTCCTATTATTTTACATAGTGTTACATAACATCAGAAGTTATGACACGTGAAGAAAGGAGAATCAAGCCGCTAGGGACAGGTGCAACACATTTATCATCTTCTAAATGACAGTGGTACAAATCAAAGATGTCAGATGGTTAAAAAACATATTTGGGTGGCTTTTTTTTGTACTTTTGAGTAGAGCAGCTGATCAAATTCAGACTGCTGCTTAAAGTTTTGTCCATGTCCCGTAAGGAGAAATGAAATGTCCTTTAATTCTGGTAAGTGAGCAACAGCCGCCGGAGGCAAGTGCCTCCTCTTACAATTTAATTCTAGCAATAAATTGGAGTGCTTTTGTTCAGAAGGCTGGGCAGGAGATACTCATACAAAAGGTGTTGATGAATAAAGGGTGCCATAGCAATTTTTAGATGTGAGGGCTATCTCTTTGATTGATCTAGCTTCAAAGTACTTCATCTCTTCATGATAATTCACCCTATGTTCTTACTTACCTTTCTACCACATTTTCCCATCAGTCCGATTAGACCTGGCAGTGCCTTTATCAGATTAATCTTTCTTTCTTGGTTTCTTTTAAATATTTCTGACCCTAGGATAAACGTAACCTGTGCTGAAGCAGGCCATGATGGAAGATGCTGGAGTTTTCTGTTGCTGATTATATCCTGCATTAATATTAAGGTTGAAAAGAGTACTTCCAATTCACTCTAATCCACTCACTCATATGTTGTGTGGCCCTTATTCCATCACTTTTCTCTTCCTCCCAAACAGATGAATTTTAACAATCCTGACCATGGGGGGTGGGGGGTGGGGGGATACACCTGGGATTTTTATGTGATAGACTTGAAGGATGACTATATCTGATTTTGAACTAATGTAATTTTGTACAAAATATGTACTTAAAAACACTGGGTATGGGTGTTATTGCAGGCGCACCCCCCAATAACGGACTCAGACACCATTGAAAGTGGATAATAGCATTGGGCCACATTTATTGATTCATGCCCTAGTCCGAATTATAAATTTGTATTGGTAAAACGACCAATCATAATTCTTAAGGCAAGCAGGCCGAAGTAACACTGGTAAGGTACCACCCAAAATTGCCAACGGCAATTGGTTACAATGTATCAATTTGTATCAATTTGTTTGTTGACAACAAACAAATTGTTGACCGTAGTCAATATCTAACTCATGACCCCACCCTCTGACTCGTATCCGTGAAATCACGGGGTGATGCATGCTGGCTAGCTATCGCCATCACCCCGTCGCCTGGTTCGTCGTTGACCGGACAACGTTTAACTAATTTATTCCTATCTAGTGTTGTCCAGTCAATTGCGAACCTGCCGGATACCTGTGGGTCATAACTGTTTACCTTACCAGTGCTACCCGCCCATGTGACCAAAGTCAACAGTAGTAGCATAAGAACCCCTATATCAAACCATAGCAACAGTGTGGGATGGGCAAAAAAGCCAGGACCCGGAGGCCAATGTGGGTCCCAGCCAAAAATTCCCACCCGGCCCCGAAGCGACCAGAATATCACACTGTTAACTAGGGAGGGGGTGGAGGGGAAAAAACTTCTCCGCTCCGTCGCTTAGCTAAAATGGCAGCTCGGCTGCCTCGTGGCCACCCCTTTTATAAGGGAGCTGGCCATGCCCTAAACTACCCGGATCCTTCGTCCTGTGGGGGGGGCCCCGCAAAGAGCGCGGCGGCCATTTTGGCGCCGCGCTTGCATTGCAGCCGCACCCCCCAATAACGGACTCAGACACCATTGAAAGTGGATAACAGCATTGGGCCACATTTATTGATTCATGCCCTAGTCCGAATTATAAATTTGTATTGGTAAAACGACCAATCATAATTCTTAAGGCAAGCAGGCCGAAGTAACACTGGTAAGGTACCACCCAAAATTGCCAACGGCAATTGGTTACAGTGTATCAATTTGTATCAATTTGTTTGTTGACAACAAACAAATTGTTGACCCTAGTCAATATCTAACTCATGACCCCACCCTCTGACTCGTATCCGTGAAATCACGGGGTGATGCATGCTGGCTAACTATCGCCATCACCCCGTCGCCTGGTTCGTCGTTGACCGGACAACGTTTAACTAATTTATTCCTATCTAGTGTTGTCCAGTCAATTGCGAACCTGCCGGATACCTGTGGGTCATAACTGTTTACCTTACCAGTGCTACCCGCCACACGGAGGGGCTTCAAAGAAGGCCTGACGCCCCCCCCCAGACCGTCAGCTCGGTCAACAGGCCTGCTCGCCAATCACCCAACAGGAGATCCATACCTCCTCGCGACAGATGGACCCCATCCCCTGCATATAAGTCATAATTTTGTAGGCTAATAGCGGGGTGACGACTGACCCGTCCCCAAGCCCTGTCGGCAAGGAACCGCGCCACCGCCCTATTGACCGTGCGCCTAGCGCGGTCAAGGGCCATGAGGTCAACGCCCCCTCTGTAAGAATGGCGCGGGATAATGTCCGACCAAACCAGGGTTGTGGGAGGCCAGACGTAGTGCAAGTAGGCGAGGTCCTCGCAAATCGCATGCTTGAGCGATAAGCCAGTGACCTGACCCAAATCCTTGCCCCCCAGGTGTATGATGAGAATGTCAGGCGGGTCAGCACTTCTGCCTGAAAAAAGAAAAGGCAGCAGCTCCCGCCATAACATCCCAGGCTTACCATGCCATGTGAGACTGGCGTGTTCACCCAGTCCCAGTCGGGGTCCCCACTCTGTCGCCGCAGCGTAACGCGCTGGCCTTTGCACGTAGCTGTGGCCCACCAGCCATACTGTCACCGGTGTAATACGACACCCAGGGTCTGTAAGAAAATTGAGGAAAAAAGGAGGGTAAGGTGACTGAATTGGTACTCACGGCGGAAGTGGGCGCACATAAAATTGAAAACATTGCGAACCCCACCTCCCCATGCTGCGTATGTCAGCCCCGGAGTACCCAAAAGCAGCTGCTGTAGAGGCTGCCCCAATACGGAATGAATGTGTGCCATAACGGGCACCTGGTAGGCCCACCCTGGCGAGGGCTCTGCCTGTCACCTTCCAAAACTGAAATTTAGTAAGGGGAGACCCATCCTGGTGACAGAAAAATGGGCCATGGTGCGTGCCACGCAGTGCAAGAAACTCCTGTAGGGCACCAACCGGACAGATGTCTGCCAAAGAACACCGTAGCAGTCTTACGCCACTGCCTACGCCATGCTGATCGGTCTTAGAGGAGCGGATCCTCAACTGGGCCCAGTCTTTGGCAACATAGACATCCTCGAGTTACAGTGCCCTACAACTTGCATCCGCCTTAGACAGCATCACAAGTTCGCTGATGCGGAGCGCTCCAAAAAATGCCACCGTTGTGGCTGCATGAAAAAGGGCTGCCTCATAATGATCAAAACAGAGGCCTGGCCAGCCCCGGGCCAACTGGGTAAGAACCCCTGGGGAAATAGGGTGCCGGTCGTCCGGGCAACGCCCGCGCTCGCGCACCCACCCCTCCAAAACATGTCTCACACGGAAGTCAGAGGTGCTGTCCACATGACCCCCCACTTTGGCCATAAAAGCCAGTGCCGAGAGCTTGGATGCTATGGTGCGAGGTGCGAGGCCCTGGGCATGCAGGTGAACCATGTACCGCAGAACATGGTCCACCGGGATAGGCCAGGTCTCTGGCAGGTGAAATTGGGCAGAAAATGCCCTGTAAGAATTAAATGCTTGTTGATACGCCTTACGCGTGCGGGGCGCCAGTGACAGGTCGATCGCCCGGTTCACCTCTCCTTGCCAATGGTCCACATCTCGTCCGGGAGTGGCGAGGGGAATTCCTCCGCATCCGGAGCCAAGGCACGGAACCGGGAGATCTGCAGGCGGGACAAAGCGTCAGCAATATCATTATTAACCCCTGGGACATGCCTAGCCCTGAACAAGACGTTGAGGCGCAGGCAGCGCAGCACAAACTGGCGCACTAGGTCCATAACCCTGGGCGATTTGGAAGTCTGTGCATTGACAATGTGGACAACAGCAGCGTTGTCACACCAGAAATCCACGACCGAGTTGGCCCATTCCTCGCCCCATAGCATCAAAGCCCCCAGGATAGGGAAGAATTCAAGGTATGTGAGATTGCGCAGGCGACCCGTGCCTGCCCAGGCCGGTGGCCACCCACCATAGGCCCACTTCCCATTGAAGTACATCCCATAACCCAGGGATCCTGAGGCATCAGACTGGATCTGAAAATTTGGGGAAGCCAGGAGGTCAGACCTCCAAAATGAGACCCCATTGAACTCCCTCAGGAACTGCAACCAGACAAACATGTCTGCCCTGATGCCCCGGGTAAGCCTGACTCTATGGTGAGGCCTGGATAACCCTGCCATGGCGTCGCATAAGCGCCGAGCAAATGCCCTGCCCGGTGCGACCACCCTGCAAGCAAAATTGAGATGACCATGTAACACTTGCAGTTCCCTCAGTGATGCCTTGCGCTTGGCCAGCAAATCAGAGATAAGGGCCACTATCCTGGACACCTTATCCCCCGGTAACCTAGAAGCCTGCGCTACAGTGTCAATCTCCACCCCCAGGAATACTAGCCTGTTAGATGGGCCCTCGGTCTTTTCGGGCGCTAAAGGGACACCGAGTTCCTCCATTAGCGTCTGAAATGTGTTGAGGAGACATGTGCACGTGTCCCAGCCCCGTTCACCCCCGAATAAAAAGTCATCCAGGTAATGGGCTACAGACCGGGACCCTGACCTGCGGACGAAAGCCCACTCCAAGAAGGTACTGAAACGCTCGAAGGCCGAGCATGATATGGAACAGCCAAAAGGCATGGCCTTATCAAAATAATATTCACCCCGAAATTTGAAACCCAGCAACTCAAAGTCGCCCGGATGCACTGGCAAGAGGCGAAAAGCCGACTTAATGTCGCACTTAGCCAGCAGGGCACCTGGGCCACAGGAGCGCACCATGCGCAGCGCGTGGTCAAAAGATGTATACCTGACCGAACAAAGGTCATCAGGGATAGCATCATTGACCGATCGGCCGGCTGGGTAAGACAAATGATGAATAAGGCGAAACTCGCCTAGAGACTTTTTGGGAACCAAGCCTAGGGGCGATACCTTAAGATTGGGAAACGGGGGTGCAGGAAAAGGGCCAGCGACCCTGCCCGCATCTACCTCCTTCTTAATGCTGGCAGCAGCCACCTCCTCCCTCCCCCTAAGGGATAAAAGGTTGGGGGCATCCTGAGGGGACCTATCACCCATGAAAGGGATACGGAACCCTTGCTTAAAACCCTGAAGGAGATACTCCGCATCCTCCCCCTTCGGGTACAATGTGAGCCAATGCTCCAACATGTCCACCTTAATTGGGGAGGGGGCCTTTTGGTGAACCAGCTCCATCTGTGGCAGTCTTGCCAGCCCACTGTCCGCCCCTCCCTCTGCCCTGTATCCCTCCAGGCCTGGGACAGGCAGAGGCTGCGTGGGGGCCCGAACAGGTGGGACACTCATGCCTGTACTTGCAATTCTTCCTATTGCAGGAACCATTGGACGAGAAAGTCCAGCACAGCAGGCGGGCTGGAACCCCCTGCCCCGCCATCTGGCGGGGAACCTGTGCTGGGGCCGCTCGCTGGACCGCATGTCCACAATGGTATCTTTCCCCTGGCGCGGGGCGCGTGGGCGTCATGTACAGAAGCCAAAGCCTCTGGCACGGCTCGTCCCACCTCATCTCGGGGTGCAGGGGAATCCGCATGCGGAATTCCTCGTCATAAGCCAACCACGAGGGGCCCGGAAAATCGACCATCGCCCTGTAGATGTTGTCCAAATATTGGACCATCGGAATAGCCAAATCCGGCCGCGCCCTCAGGTACACTGCCATGTAGATTAAATAAGCCGGCGGCCAGTTGGCCCAGGTGCGCGGCGGCTTGCGACGACGTGCCTGCTCCTTATCTTTCTCATCCTGCCCCTCCCTTTCTTCCTTGGTGGGCTCTCTGTTTAGGAGTGAGAAGATATCTACATACTCCCCCCGCCATATCTTTTCTCTGGTGGCCTGTGCTAAGTGGTCACCCAGTGGCAAGGAATACCCCGCCGTTGGCAAGGCCGAAACCGGCACCGAAGACACCGCAGGCATCTGAAAAGGGGCCTGTGCTAGCCCAGCCACCCCCAAAACATTCCCCGCAGTGTAAGAAACACCCCCGACCCCGGGGCCCTGGGTGGCAGATATCGTCGCCGGGTGGGGCGCCGGCGGCTGGGCCACCGCACCAACTGCGCGAGGCCAAGGCCATTGGAAAGCCCCCCCCATAGCGGCCATGTGTGTGGGTGTACTGGCTTGTACCGCATACTCACATGCTGCACCCCCACGGGCCGCCCCCACCGGGGGTTCCGGCCCACTGGGGGCGTCGGAGCTCACGACCGACGTAGAGCTCATCACCGGGGCCTGACCCGCACTTGTCTGCTGGCTGGGGAGCTGCGAGGCAGTGGCCGAAGTCGCGCCACGCGCCTGCAGCAGCTCAACCCGTCCCGTCGCCTGCTGTTGTCCAGCCGACGGCGCCTCAAAACGAGCCCCAAAGGGAGCCACAGCATGACTGGCCCGAGCCAAGGACGCCTCCAGGGCCGCAACGCGGGCCAGTAAGGCCTCCACGCTGACCTGGGGCCAAGGGCCGGCCGGCCTGCCCGTTACAGGCGTGGGTACAGGTCCCTGTACCCCAGGACCCGAATAGGGCCATTGCCCAACACCGAAGCCCGGCAGGGTCGGTGCAGGATCCTTCGTCCTGTGGAGGGGGCCGCAAAGAGCGCGGCGGCCATTTTGGCGCCACGCTTGCATTTGTTTAAAAAATACATTACCATGTGTACTTCTAAGTATATCTTATTTTAAAGGCTTGAATTCTCTCTCTAGCTGCTCATGCAGTAGGGATTCACCCTCAACCGAGGCAGTTAAGTAACTAAGAAGGCTAATCACTGAGAAAGATACAATGTGTCAATCCTACATTCATGATTAGAGAACAAAACAAACTTTTATTGGATAATTTCATTTCTGTCTTTTTTTGGTTTTTCTGGCGTTAACATGCTTTTTGCCCTCCTTACTTTAAAATCTAAATTTGTACCTTCTCTCACTTCATCATCTCGGTAAATCATCTCCTGCTTGCTACTAGGATGCTACTTCAATTTCCTTTTTACAAATCCTTCAAGAAACAGCTTCTACTCTCTCATGAAATACTTCTCAAACCACAGACTATATGTACTTTTTAGCAGACTGTATTGAGACTATACTGCAGAATGAGAAGAGAAGATTCACTGCAGAAGGTCCTGAAGTTGGGAAACATCAGGGGAGGGTGTCGCAGTAATGTTGACACAGTGGGCATGGATCTGAGCAAACTCCGAAGGATGGCCGGATGACCAAGAAGCCTGGCATGATGAGGTCAATGGGGTCACGAAGGGTTGGACTTGTCTGTGTGACTGAACAATACAAAATTTCTAAATTTTGAGTACACTAGAGCAGAGCACCACTTAAAGAACAAAGTAAATGCAATCCTTTTGCTCAGGCCTGAATATGAGATCAGGTTACCACACTGTCAACTCTCTAGCTGCGTGGATTTGTTTGTATTGTTTAAATTTTAAAGCTATTCACATTTAAAACACCTGTTCTATAGCCTGTCACATGCATGAAACACAATGGCTCACAAAGTTACAAGAAATTTCAGCTCTCTCTCTCTCTCTCTCTCTCTCTCTCTCTCTGTGTGTGTGTTTCAAAGTTAAATTGGCATCCCAACTTTCCATCTATTTGTGCTCAATGTGACAAACAACTATAATAAATTTTAAAAATTGTGCCATTACGTCAAATCTGATTTATTCCAACCCTTCTCAGAGTTTCCTTGGTAGAGAATAAACAGAATAGGTTTACCATTCCCTTCTTCAATTCCCTGGGACTTTACTGTTTACCCAAAGCTACACATGCTGGTTCTTCTCTCAAGAGATGCAGTGGGGAATTGAACTCCCAGCCTCTAATACCTAAACTACTAAGCTATTGAAAGTACATAATAACTATGACAAAAATTGTAATTATATTTACAATTTAGATAATAATTTTATCTTTATGATTGCAAATTACACTAACAGGATCCTGCCAACTGGGTAAAAAAAGATCTTCAAAGAGATAGTGAAATAAACACAGATGCTATTACAAATTAGCCCAATCCCGTTTGTAATTATTCAGTTGTAATTACTATTATATTTGATGAAGACTAATCCTAAGTAAGTATGCTCAGAATTGTAGTCTTAACATCAGAATAGAGTTTATAAACAAAAAGGGAAAGGAATTCAAACTTTTTTTGGTACTGTTATTTGGAGCACTCTTGATGTATTAAAGCTAGTGATAGAAAAAGAAGTAGATATATTTGGGATATAGATGACAAACAAGGTCAGAGCTGTCTGAATTTTAAATTGACTTATAATGCCAAGCCCCTCTCATCAAGAACACATGATCAAAGATAATAAAGGAGACTCAGCAAGACATGATGCTCTACCTAAGGAATGCTGAGGATGGTTTTGCAAGTTAAGGATAAGACCTACATAGCCTCTTCCTGTTTTCATGTCAGATCTGACAAGCCCGCCCGCCCACTCAAAACCTCTCTCAGGTAAGCACCCTGCACTCAATAGACCAAAAGCTTTCCATCAGAACCTTCTCATTCCCCTTCCTGACCTGTTTGGAATAGTACAGAGGACCAGGATTTAGAGCAGTGATGGCGAACCTTAGCACTCCAGGTGTTCTTGGACTGCAATTACCAGAAGCTCAAGACAACACTCCTGCTGATCAGGGCTTCTGGGAATTAAAGTTCGAGAACAGTTGGAGTGCCAAGGTTCACCATCACTGATTTAGGGTTTTTGTGGCATTGTTCCTGATGACATCATCAGGATCCCTGTTAAAATACAACCTGAGTTTCATAATTGTGCTTAGAAAATTTGCACTCCACTTTCATTTTTTAAAAAATAGCTCAGTTTTCCAATTCCAATTCAAGATAAGAGGGTTCACAGGTCACTAGTTAAAATTGTTAGCTGGGTAAAACTATGATTGATGTTGTGCGACAGCTTTCACCTCAGCAATGGCATAGAGGGATTAGGTCTTTGCTGCCTGCACGTTAGGGGAAACAATCTACAGAAACATCCTTTGTAAACCAGAGTGGAAAACAAGGAATTTTCTTATTTATTTATTTAATCTGCCTCTTGGTATAGTCAGCATTTATGGCAATACTTCCCAAATCAGAGTCTATAGCACAGTCAATTTCTCATCATATGTTGACATACTTACTTTTAATATATGTCATGGCAATTGAACCAAAGACATTGTGACCAAAGTCACGATAGTGTACAGCCATGGTGTGATACAGGCTCGTTTGTATTTGCAGGCTGTATTTTGCATTTGTATCTTGTTCAGAATGACTGGAATTTTGAGAAAATATAGTTGCGAGTTACCATTTTAGTCATTATCAAGAAAACGGCAGATAAGTTTAGTTTAATGAAGGTCTTCAAGATGCTTCCATATGTGGTAGACTCCATAGAAAATCCAACAGACCTAAGAGATTAATAGGACCTGTACTATAAGGTAGCGTGAGGTGGCCATTTCAAATGCTTCTTCTTTCGTGTCTAGGTCAGACTTTAAACTGCCAAACTTCATTTTTGGCTTCATTGTTGGCCAAACTTAAGCCATCATCAATACACAGGGATACACAGAAAGAGCCTCCTTGAAGATTTTGGCACATTTTACAGTTTTGAACCACAATTGGACATACCTCAGGGAACGGAAACCTGTTATGCTGGCTAATTTCTCACACTAGATCAGGTGAATGAACTATGGAATGACAAATGCTGGATGACAGGGAAAGGATTAGAGAAGAAATCTATGTGTGGCAAGCATTGTGTCCTGCTTCATAAGCTAGTTAGCTATTTGTAAGTGTATATCTTCTCTTGTCATCTATGGCAAGAGTCCCTAACCTTTTTTGTACCACAGACTGGTTTCATGCTAAACAGTTTTTCCACAGACCAGTAAGTGGGGTGGGGTGGGGTGGGGTGGGGTATCACACTGTACACAGGGGTCAGAGCCCCACCATGGGTAATCAAAGTGGAGAAGGGGCCTGGCCTCCTGCCTATCTACTGTGTCTGAAGCCTGTGCTCTCGCTCCATTCGCCGGACAAATCCAGCGGAGTACGTTGAGGGCTGAAAGAGAGGATATGCATTAAAACACACAGGTTAGTATACATTTTCAATGTTTTGATTTTTATATAGATAGATATAATTATCTTACATAATAGAAATACTAGTCTATAAACTGATATCCAAAAGAGAGTAAACGCTGCTTCTTCTGCCATATCTGATTCTGAATATTGGCAATCATCATGGCGATCCACCACAGAGATTGTCCTGTGAATATAATGCAGTGGCCTTTCATCTGCCTTCCTCATTATTTATTTATTTGGATTTGTATCCCACCCTCTCACCCAAGGGTGACTCAGGGCGGCGGCAACAACATACATGCTATACAAATACCCCTTAAAAATTCAATTACAACTATTAAAAACATCCAAATTTAAAAGCAACCCACCCCTCCCCACCCAACAGTAAAAGGGACATATAACTCTTAACAGAGCCAATGAGCAGGAGTCAGTGCCCTGTCCCCCCCCCCCCCATACTTGCCCTGCCAGCCAGGTTTTAAGCCCTTTCCTAAAGGGCAGCAATTCTGTCAGTAGCTGTAGGTCTACTGGCAGCAGGTTCCACAGGGTTGGGGTGGACACGGAGAAGGCCCTCCTTGTGCTAGAGAGGCAAGCCCCTCTAGCAAATGGAACACTGAGGGAGCCCCTCTGGTCCACTCTGGTAGGATGGGCAGACTTTCTTGGTGTGATGCGGTCTCTTAGGTATACTGGCCCACTACCATGAAGGGCTTTAAAGGTCATTACCAGCACTTTGAATTACATATGAACAGCCTTGCTGGAACAGGTCACAGCCCATCCAGTCCAGCATTCTGTCTCACACAGTGGCTCACCATTTCCTTCAGGGTATTCCCAAGCAGATGCCTTCACCTGCTTAGGATTCCCTGGAAATGGCATTGAGAGATATCCTGCCTATCTCTCCAACCCGGAGGTTGTCCTTAAGTATCCATAATTATAGCCATTGATACCCTTATCCTCCATGAACTTGTCTAATCCTTTCTTAAAGCTGTCAAGACTGACAGCTGTCACCACTTCTTCTGGCAGGGAGTTCCATAGACCAGTAATCTGCCTTGGATGTAATCGCTCCACTACAGCCTCTCAGAGCCCGTGGAGCTAGGTCATCCCCGTGGTTCACTGAAGAACTACGGGAGCTCAAACGGGCAAAGAGACGCCTTGAGCGCCGCTGGGTGAAGACCCAGAGCAATTCCGATTGGACACTAGCTAGAGCCGCTATTAGGGCCTACCTAGTGGCGATGGGGGTGGTGAGGAGGCAGTACTTCACCTCCCTTATTGCCTCCACTGATAATCGCCCAGCCACCCTGTTTCGGGTGACCAGGTCCCTCCTGGGTAGGGCGGGGCCTGTGCCTGGTTGGCAGGGATCGGCTGAGGACTTTGCTGACCATCTGGTGGAGAAAATCGATCGGATCCACTCAGGGTTCAAACTTGGCGTGGACGGGGAGGGTCCGGGGAGAGCCAGTGCGCAGTCTTGCGGTGTTACCTGGGATCGGTTTGATCCTGTTGCCCCGGATGAAGTGGACAGGCTCCTTGCAGTGGTCCGTGCCACTAATTGTCCATTGGATCCCTGTCCCGCCTGGCTGGTAAAAGCCTCTAAGACGGTGACAGGTGGCTGGGTCAGGGCTATAATTAACACATCTTTTCGAGAGAGGATATTTCCTGCATTGCTGAAACATGCTCTTGTGCGCCCCCTCCTGAAGAAGCCATCCCTCGATCCAGCAATCCTAACCAACTACAGACCTGTATCCAACCTTCCTTTTTTGGGGAAGGTTCTGGAGAAGGCAGTGGCACGTCAGCTGCAGGGGGTACTGGATGAAGCGGAATATCTGGACCCATTCCAGTCAGGATTCAGACCTGGATATGGTACTGAGACTGCATTGGTCGTGCTGATGGATGATCTCTGGCGAGAGCGGGATAGCGGTCATCCGTCCGTCCTTGCTCTTCTTGACCTCTCAGCGGCCTTCGATACTGTTGACCACGGTATCCTTCTGGAACGGCTCCGAGGATTGGGGATCCAGGGTACGGTGTGGTCCTGGTTTTCCTCATTTCTGAGGGGCCGGACCCAGTCGGTGTGGTTGGAGAGTGAGAGGTCGAGTCCTAGGCCCCTAAAATATGGGGTGCCTCAGGGCTCGGTACTCTCTCCTCTCCTATTTAACATCTACATGAAGCCGCTGGGTGAGATCATCCGTTCCCACGGGGTGCGGTACCACCAGTACGCGGATGACACACAGTTGTACATCTCGGCCCATGGGGACCCCAGTGATGCAGTCAAATTCCTTTCCAGCTGTCTGGAGGCTGTTGGGGTCTGGATGGGGGCAAATGGGCTACAACTGAATCCTAGCAAGACTGAGTGGCTATGGATAGGGGGTCCTGTGTTATCCCGGGAGCTACCATCTTTGGTTTTGGATAGGGCTGTTTTGCCCCAGACCAACCCGGTGCGCAACTTGGGGGTCCTCCTGGATTCATGGCTGCTGCTAGAAGAACAGGTGGCGGCTGTGGCCAGGAGGGCCTTCGCCCAACTTCGGGTGATTCGCCAGTTGTGCCCACTCCTCTTTGCTCATGGTCACTCACGCTCTGGTGACCTCCAGACTAGACTACTGTAATGCGCTCTACATGTGGCTGCCCTTGATGACCATTCGGAGGCTGCAGCTGGTCCAGAATGCCGCGGCCCAGGTGGTGATGGGGTGTGGATGTTATGCCCATGCCTCACCACTGTTTCGGGGGCTGCACAGGTTACCAGTTTGTCTCCGGGTGCAATTCAAGGTGCTGGTTTTGACCTTTAAAGCCCTACATGGTAGTGGGCCAGGGTATCTTAGAGACCGCATCGCCCTAAGGACGTCTGTCCGTCCAACCAGAGCGGACCGGAGGGGCTCTCTAATTGTGCCATCAGCCAGGGGGGCTCGCCTCTCTGGCACAAGGAGGAGGGCCTTCTCCGTGTCCGTACCAGCCCTTTGGAACCTCCTGCCTGTGGAACTGCGTCTCCAGACGGAGTTGTTGCCCTTTAGGAAGGAACTAAAGACCTGGCTGGCGGGCCAAGTTTGGGGTGTGGGTGGGGATGGGGGTACCGTTGGGTGGTTGGTATAGAGAAGTGTGCCTTCTCCCAAGGTCCCTTCGATTCTTGCGCACCTTTTAGGGGTGGGTTTTTTTTAAAACTTTTAACTTTTTTATCATGTGTCTTTTATGTATTTACTGTCCGCTATGTAAACCGCCCTGAGTTGGGTTGTACCTGAGTGGGCGGTATATAAGCATGAAAAATAAATAAATAAATAAATCCTCTGGGTGAAAAAGTATTTTCTCTTGTTTCTTTGAGAACTAGTACCCAAAAGTTTCATGAAGTGTCCCCTAGTTCTAGTGTTATGCGATAGGGAAAACAGTTTTTCCTTATCTACTTTGTCCACACCATGCATGATTTTATAAACTTCAATCAGGTCACCTCTTAGACGTCGTCGTTCAAGAGTGAAGAGGCCCAACCGTTGCAGTCTCAGATGGTAAGGAAGGTGTTCCAGTCCCCTAATCATTCTGGTTGCCCTCCTCTGCACTTTTTCCAGCTCCATAATATCCTTCTGGAGGTATGGCGACCAGAACTGTACACAGTATTCCACATGGGGCCTCACCATAGATTTATAAAGAGGCAAAATGACACTTGCTGACTTATTTTCTATACCCTTCCTAATGATCCCTAGCATTGAGTTTGCTTTTTTCACTGCTGAGGCACACTGGGTTGACACCTTCATTGAGTTGTCCACCAGGACACCAAGGTCCCTTTCCTGGTTTGTCGCAGAGAGTTCAGACCCCATCAGTTTATAAATGTAATTGGGGTTCTTTGCCCCAACATGCATCACTCTGCACTTACTAATGTTGAAGCTCATTTGCCACTGTTTTGCCCACTCCCCCAGTGTCAAGAGATCCCTCTGGAGCTCCTCACAATCTCTCACAGTTTTCACTACCCTGTATAATTTAGTGTCGTCAGCAAATTTGGCTACCTTGCTTTTTAATCCTACCTCTAGATCATTTATTAAGA
Organism: Bradypodion ventrale; assembly: GCA_035047345.1. Lineage (NCBI taxonomy): Eukaryota > Metazoa > Chordata > Lepidosauria > Squamata > Chamaeleonidae > Bradypodion > Bradypodion ventrale. The sequence continues at coordinate 43,863,293 of JAWDJE010000001.1, forward strand.
GGTTGAAAAGCAATGGTCCCAATACTGAACCTTGGGGGACCCCACTCTTTACTTCTCTCCACTTGGAGAAGTGTCCATTTAGTGCTACCCTCTGTTTCCTGTCCCTTAGCCAGTTGCTGATCCAGAACAAGACCTGTCCCTTTATTCCATGACTGGTAAGTTTATTCAAGAGCCTTTGGTGTGGGACCTTGTCAAAAGCCTTCTGAAAGTCCAGATAAACAATGTCAACTGGATCCCCCTTATCATCATGCTTGTTGACACTCTCAAAAAATTCCAACAGATTAGTGAGGCATGATTTGCCCTTGCAAAAGCCATGTTGGCTCTCCTTTAGCAGCGCCTTCTCTTCTATGTGCCTATTAATTCTATCTTTTAGGATGGTTTCCATCACTTTACCTGGGACACATGTCAAACTGACAGGTCGGTAATTTCCTGGATCACCCCTGGATCCTTTTTTGAAAATGGGTGTTACATTCGCTACCTTCCAGTCATCAGGCACAAAGCCTGATTTGAGGGAAATATTATATATTTTGGCTAGGAGATCAGCAATTTCATCTTTAAGTTCCCTGAGAACTCGTGGATGGATGCCATTTGGTCCTGGTGATTTGTTAGTGTTTAGCTTAACAAGACATGCAAGGACCTCCTCCCTGGTTATTTCTGTCTTGCTTAATTCTTCGCTTTCCCTCCCTACGAAGATAGGCTCTGTTTTGGGCATGTGGTCTCTGTCTTCTTCAGTGAATACTGAAGCAAAGAATTCATTGAGTCTCTCTGCAATCTCTGTTTCCTCTTTAATAACCCCTTGCTTTCCATTGTCATCTAATGGTCCAATGGCCTTCCTAGTTGGGTTCTTACTTCTAATGTACTTAAAGAAGTCTTTGTTATTTCTCTGAGTATTTTTAGCTATACGTTCCTCAAAGTCTTGCTTTGCTTTCCTGATTGTTGCCTTGCATTTGTTCTGCCAGAATTTATGTTTCTGCCTGCTGTCCTCATTCGGACAAGCCTTCCATCTTCTAAATGAGCTTTTCTTGCTCTTTATCACTTCCCGAACAGCTCCTGTAAGCCACATCAGTGCCCTTTTTCCTTTTGGGTATGCATTCCAATTGGGCCTCTGTTATTGTTTTTGTAAACAGCCTCCATGCCTCTTGGAGTGTTTGGACTCTCTCAATTTTCCCTTTCAGCTTCTTTTTTACTAGTTTCCTCATCTTTGGGAAATTTCCTTTTTGAAAATTTAAGGTCTCTGTGTTAGATTTTATCAGTGACTTGCGGTCTATGATCAAGTTAAACATAATTGAGTTGTGGTCACTGTTCCCTATTGGATCAGTCACATTAACATCTTGCACCAGATCCTGAGTATTACTCAGGATCAAGTCAAGGATTCTTGTACCTCTAATTGGGTCTTCAACCATCTGTCCCAGGGAACAATCATTTAGCATATCTAGGAACTTTATCTCTTTATCATGTGCTGAACAACAGTTCACCCAGTCTATGTGAGGGTAATTGAAGTCCCCCATTATAACCAGGCTTCCCTTCTTGGATGCCTCCTTTACAACATTCTCCAACTGCCAGTCTCCCTCAAGAGTTTGAGTCGGAGGCCGATAGTATATGCCTACTGTTAGACCATCCTTGTGGCCTGGTACTCTTACCCACAGAGCTTCTAATGGTGACTCCAAATCACCTATATATTCCAATTCATACGATTTTATCACTTCTTTGACATACAAGGCTACACCTCCTCCCGTTTGCCCCTTCCTATCCTTCCTGTACAGTTTGTAGCCTGGGATAACTGTATCCCATTGGTTATCATCCGTCCACCAGGTTTCAGTGATACCAATAATATCAATATTCTTATCTATTGCTAAATATTCCAGCTCCCCTATTTTGTTCCGGAGGCTTCTGGCATTTGTATACAAGCATTTATATATGCTTTCCTGATACAGTCTTTTGAGTCCAGTTGCATTGTTAGACTGCCTCTTGCATCCTTCTGCTAGAGTGCTGGTGACTAGCTCCTTGCTCTGCTCAGTAATTTTTACATCCTCCTCACTACTCAAGTACACACTTTCCCGAACCGGATGCTGCCCAGCTCCTGTCAGCTTTCCCCCAGTTATCAGTTTAAAAGCTGCACTGCAGCCTTTTTGATGTTGAGTGCCAGCAATCTTGTCCCATCATGGTTCAAATGCAACCCATCCCTCCTGAACAGATTTGGCTTGTCCCAAAATGTTCTCCAGTTCCTGACAAATCTGAAGCCCTCCTCTCGACACCACCACCTCATCCATGCATTGAGGCTTCTGAGCTCTGCCTGCCTGGTAGGTCCTGCGCGAGGGACAGGCAGCACTTCTGAAAATGCTACCTTGGAAGTCCGAGACTTCAATCTTCTTCCTAACAACCTAAATTTGGCTTCCAGGACAGACCGCTTGGCCTTCCCAACATCACTGGTACCAACGTGTACCATGACAACTGGCTCGTTCCCAGTTCTCTCTAACAATCTATCTAGATTTCTTGTGATGTCTGCAACTTTTGCACCTGGCAGGCAAGTCACCATATGGTTATCATGTGCATCACAAATCCATTTCTCTGTATTTCTAATTATTGAATCGCCTAGTACAAGGAGCCTCTCTCCTTCAATTTGTTCATCTACATGCACCTCATCAACCATATTAAGGGAGAGAACCTCAGTTTGTTCCTGTTGTTTATCTTCCTGGATCTCATCAAGTGTGATGAAGGAGAGATCATCAGGTGGAACCAGTTGTTCCTCTATGTGTTCCTCATCAGGTGTGATGAGGGAAAGAGCCTCAAATTTATTCTGTAATTTCAGACTCTCAGAGTGATCCCCTACTCTCCTCCTCCTTTGAGTCACATTCCTCCAAACATCTCCCTCCTGAGTTAGTGAAGGGCCTTCTCCCTCAGAACTGTGCCCTGTCTCTTCTTTGTCCAGCATAGTCTGCTCCGCTCTGCCCAAGAACAGCTCAAGCTCCTTAATTTGTTGATGGTTAGATATGTGGGCCTCTAGCTGCTGGACCTTCTCTTCTAGTAGTGCAACCAGCTTGCACTTGCTGCAAGTGTAGTTCTCCATAAGCTTTGGCAAGAACACAAACATGGCACAAGTATTGCAGGTAACTACAGCTGTTCCCTCAGAATCCATTTTAACAAGTGCAGTATTCTGGGCCTCAAAAATGTACACGTTTACTATCTTTCTACCTAGTAAGACTATATTCTTCCTTTGTTATTAGTTTGTAATCTCGCGCGCTGTTAGGCTCGCAGGCCTCTAAAGCAGCTCTACTCCAACTGCAAAACTTACCAGTGCGAGCTTCCTTTGTTTGGCTCTCCTCAACAGCAGCTCTGCTTAAGAGCACATGCAGAGTCAAAAGGGCTGGCCCTGAAAGAGCTCAGAGCTTTTAAAGGCTAGTGTGGCTCTGCCCCTATGAGTCACAGTTCAGGGAAGGGCCTGGTGTGGCTCTGCCCCCTGCTTCTGGAAGCTTCTAACTGCTTCCTCTGTTTGAACAGAGGTGGCTCTCAGCAGTTTAAATTATCAATTTAAATTAGTGGAGGCCTCTAAAGCAGCTCTACTCCAACTGCAAAACTTACCAGTGCTCACTTCCTTTGTTTGGCTCTCCTCAGCAGCAGCTCTGCTTAAGAGCACATGCAGAGTCAAAAGGCCAATTACACCCAGAGGCAAACTGGTAACCAGTGCAGCTCCCGAAGCAGAGGCGAGACACTGACATAGCGCCCGCACCCCATCACTACCAGGGCCGCCTCATTCTGGACCAGTTGCAGCCTCCGAATGGTCATCAAGGGCAGCCCCATATAGAGCGCATTACAATAGTCAAGTCTGGAGGTAACCAGCGTATGTGTGACCATGAGCAAGGAATCCCTATCCAGGAGCGGGCACAACTGGCGATTTACATGAAGTTATGCAAAAGTCCTCCTGACCACAGCTGCCACCTGCTCTTCTAGCAGCAGTCGCGCATCCAGGAAGACCCCCAAGTTGTGCACTAGGTCTGTCTGGGGCAGAGTAGCCCATACAAGACCAAGGATGGCAGCTCCCAGGATAATGCGGGACCCCGAACCCACAGCCACTCAGTCTTGCTAGGATTCAGCTGTAATCCATTGGCCCCCATCCAGACCCCCACAGCCTCCAGACACCCAGACAGGACATTGACAGCATCACTTGGATCCCCACGGGCCAAGATGTACAACTGTGTGTCATCCGCGTACTGATGGTAACGTACCCCGTGGCAATGGATGATCTCACCCAGCGGCTTCATGTAGATGTTAAATAGGAGAGGAGAGAGCACTGAGCCCTGAGGCACCCCATATTGGAGAGGCCTAGGGCTGGACCTCTCACTCTCCAACCACACCGACTGGGTCCAGCCCTCCAGGAATGAAGGGAACCAAGACAGCACAGTGCCCCAGATCCCCAATCCTTTAAGCCATCCCAGAAGAATACCGTGGTCGATGGTATCAAAGGCGATTGAGAGGTCAAGGAGAGCAAGGGCGGATGGAGATCATCCACAAGCACAACCAATGCCATCTCAGTACCATATCCGGGCCTGAATCCAGACTGAAAGGGGTCCAGATAATCCGTTTCATCCAAGATCCCCTGCAACTGATGCACCACAGCTCTCTCCATTACCTTCCCCCCAAAGGGGAGGTTGGAGACCAGTCTATAGCTAGATAGGACGGCTGGGTTGAGGGAAGGTTTTTTTAGGAGGGGCCGCACCAAAGTGTGTTTTAAAGGTGCAGGGACCACCCCCTCCCATAAAGTTGCATTAATTATTGCCCCTACCCAGCTACCTGTCCCCTCCTTAGAGGTTTTCACTAGCCAGGAGGGACAGGGGTCCAATTGACAAGTAGTAGTGCGAGAAGCTGCAAGAAGCCTGTCTACTTCATCAGTGCCACCACTTCATCAGTGCCAACTAGGTCCGTGCATTGCACCGTGACACCCATACTGCTGATCCAGCTCCATGAGTCAATTTATGGTCCTGAGCCCTTTTGGAACGCAAAGTCCTCCTCAGCCCCAGGCCAATATTGATGAAGCTGCTGCTCTCCATCAAGATTGATTCAAGTGAGGTTTAATCCACTTGGGGATCATCACTCTTCCCTGTGGACTTTGCCAAAGCTGCTAGTCCTCAGGGTTGTAAGGTTAGTTAACCACTGCCTGACACTTGATGTTGAGTCGCTGGCAGTATGGTCTACGCTATTACCATAGCAGGATAACCTGGCCAGACTTGCAGTAAGTGCTAGAAGCTCAAAATGAAAATTCTCAATGTAGTAGCCTCACTCTGTCTAATAGTACGGCTGGTCATGATATAAATTGTTCGAAATGCAGAACAGTCTGGCTGATAAATTGCAAATACAGTGGTACTTCAGCTAAAGTCCGATTTGGATAAAGTCGCGGTTTTCACGCTCACGTGATGCATCGCATAAAGTCCAAAACCGCTTTAAAAATGGACGTTATCGGAGGTATTTGATATAGGAACCTCGGATAAAGTCCATTTTTGGACGTTATCCGATGCTTCGCCCATTTGATTTGGATAAAGTCCAAAATCGGATAACATTCAAACTTGTGGAACAGAGTTTGGACTTTATCCGAGGTTCTACTGTACCTCTTACTTCATAATACAAGCATTCCTGTTTGTAATGAAACAGCTTGAATTTACTTTTTTGTCTTTATTAGGCAAAGCAAACTGTTCAATTAAAACCCTTTTCTGAAAGAAAAACACAAGTTTTTAAAAGAATGCTGGATTTTATCAATGTCATAAAGAAGGGACCCTGGAGAGATCTAATTTTATTTCATCTACCATATCAGTGAAATGCCTCTTCAGACTTACCTCCATGTATTACCACACAACAATCTCAGAAACAGATGGAAACTGTTTTACTCAGGAACTTATCCTAGTGTGGTAGAGAGGACCAGATGGCCCGGCTTTCCAAATAAAAATCTTTCACAGTCTTTAACGTAAGTAAAGATTTTATTAATATTGATGGTTGGACATAGTGTAATACACAAGGAAGATTAATTGCAAACCCTAATTAAACGTAACAGAGTGGAAGAAGCAGGGCACTGTTTTGGCACAGAACAACTTTTCTGTTCTTGTGGAAACCAGGCAGCTGTATTGTAAGAAAACTCACAGAACAGATGCTAAAAACCAGAGGTGGCTTCTATATGGTTAGTAGTAAAATTCCAAGCATATTGATGAACTACATTTCTTTGCTTTAGGATGGCAATGCCTACTTCAAAAACAAGCTTTTTTATTTTTTAAAATCTGTAAGCCATTTTATACTGCATTGCCAACAGTTTGAGCTGGTGAGGTCATGCTTTATGCAGCAAGCAAAATGGTGACTGGCCATGCCTCATTCCACCAGTGTAAAAATTCATGAGAATGGTTTTGTTTTTTGGTCATTTTTTTCGATAAGTCTTCCCACATACCCAAACTGTTTCACAAATCCAATGGGAAGAACGTGTGTTGTTGTTGTTTTTTAAATCAGTTTTTGAAATCTGTTTGTTCAATTTCTATATCACTACAATTAGTGGAAACCCAGTACTCTGGGCAGCGTACATAATAAAATCACTGCTTCCTCCCACCTAAAATCAAATATTGGAAAGAAGTGAAACTGACGGTTCACTCAAATCAGAGTATTGTGAGTATTTAGCTCTTTAAAATAGAGCTGGGATGTCATAAATAAGTGTTTGTGTAATTAATTGCCTTTACCAACAACAAAAAATGTAGCTACATCACATCATGATTATACAGCAACTTAACATGGAATCACTTTAGTCTTTTCATGGTAGCCCTAGTCTTGTAGAGTTTAACGTCTGATTGGGGTTTGGGAATGTACCTTTGCCCTGTTCCTAAATTCCCCATCCACCTGAAAGTGTCTCAGACCTTTGCGTGTTCAACACAAAGGTCTGGAAGATGCAGTCTCAACTTCAAAGTCTGGAGAAGAGTCTGTAATTGATTGTGAGCAGTACTTACAGACTCTGCTCCAGACCTTATATTAAACACACCAAGGTGTAAGTGACTTCCAGGGAGATAGAGGATATGAAGCTTTCATGAATCCCATGTCCCTTCCACCCACTGAATTTTCTACAGTGCCTGCAAAGGGGTAGCGTATCTGAATGTGTAACTCTAAGCTATTTTATAGCCACAAAGATATGGAGTTATCAGATAGCAGAGGAGGAATATCACATGGTTCAACAGCTGGCTCATGCTATTCATCATGCTTCTTGCTTTGTGTTGTATTTAGATGTTGAAGTGATAGTGAGATGGATGGGAAGAGAGTGTGCTAGAGCATTTAGTATCACTTTTCATTTTAAAATTATCAAAATATTTAAGAATAAAAAAACAAATACAGTGAAGTCAAAGGCTAAAAGAAGAAAATAATAGCCACAGCAATTATACTTATTATACAATTCCCTAGTGCTTAGAGCAGTACCTGGGTGGTTCACAAGGTACTGTAATTAACATTTTGCCTCCAAAGAGGATAACTGATAGTGGTAACAGCTAAGAAAAGATTAAAGAAAATACCAGGTTTTCAGCCACACAAAAGTGTTTGGAGAAAAATAATAATTATATTTTGGACCAGAAAAGGAAGCACTAGCCTGGCTCTGCAATATTTTTGACAGTTTTTCAAAAGACAAGTTCTTTAATGTGCAATACCCCTGTGCTTACAATATTTTTGCAAACTGGCCAGGTTATCCTGCTATGGTAATAGAGTAGACCATACTACCAGCAACTAAATGCCGAGTGTCAGGTGGCGATTAGCTAACCTGACAACCCTGAGGACTAGTAGCCTTGGCGAAGTCCACAGGGAAGGGTGATGGTCCCCAAGTGGATTAAATCTCACGTGGATCCATCTTGATGGAGGGCAGCAGCTTCAACAATACTGGCCTGGAGCTGAGGAGGACTTTGCATGCCAAAAGAGCTCAGGACCAGAAAGTGACTCGTGCAGCTGGTGTAACGATCCTTTTACTCACAAGTAGCACTTCGGCATCCTCACAATGGGATCGCGCCTGATACTGCCTGCTCTCTGACCCAGCAATCCAGGCTTTTCCTAAAAGCTTGTCTTCTCACTTCTGACCTGGGACTAGACGACGAGCAAGGTAGCTCATGGGATTAGTGTAGATTCAGGTATTGTGAGCCAAGTAAACACTCCAGTCTCCTTCAGGTATTTTAAAAGTATATTGAAATCAAAGTAAGGTACAGAATAAAGTTCATCAGAAGTTTAGAAAGCAAATCAAAATAAAGAAAAGGGAAATCCCATTGGCTTAGGCTTCTACATGATTGCAGTTTAGATCCAAGAGAATGTCTCAGCCCCCACCTTCTGCTTTTATCTCCTCCCTCAGGGTCCACCTTCTTGCCATTCCTCTACAGGATTCTAACCAATGATCATGCAACATAACTTGTCCATCACACATTAGACTCTAGCTCTTCCAACCCATGAAGCTAAAATGTTTACACATACCAATGCCTTTTGTATGTGAGAAAGGGATCTCCCCTGGATTGAAATCTCATCCTGTATGGGCTAAAGCACTTGGTATAAATCATACCATGACAGCTGGATCAGTGGTACAGGTGTCACACTGTGATGCAGAAGGCAGATGAAAGGTCATGGCATTATATTTGCAGGACAGTCTTCATGGCTGATTGCCATGATGATCGCCAATATTCAGAATTGGATATGGCACAAGAAGAAGAATACCCTCTCACTACTGGCTAGATTGTTCTGTGGTGTAGGTCTCTGGTTGCCAGGACAGATGTTGTGAATTTGACTCCTTAGTGTGCCTCCCAGGAAAAAATCCAGCCTGTACAGACATGTGCATTCTGCACCATTCCAGGGTGTCCCCAGAAGGGGATTTGATACATTCATAGGGTAATTTGTAGTTATTACTCAGAATTGGCTCTCTCTCGCACACACACACACAGAAACAAACAAACACACACACACACACACACACACAGAGTATCCCTCTCTCGAGCACACCTTTGCTTACTTCGCCCAATTAAAAACCATGACATTTTAAATGTCTTTTCTTTAGGCTTTACAGAGATCTACTCGCTGAACACCCAGCAGATTCCATAATGGAAAAGAAGGAGGGGCTGATATGTAAACAGATGTCATGGTTATGCATGAATGCTTAATCCCACATTTCCTCTTGGAGATTTTAAAAAGACAAGACTGGGTGGAGAGCTTGAAAGAATATTTAAAATGAAGTTCACCGCACCTTCTGGTAAACAACGCATTCACCCTGGAATCAGCCAAGTATTTGGATATAAAATTACACTGATCAAAGCAAATATCCAGATACAAAGTCACAGTAATTAATATAATCCTATAATGTACTATAGAGGGATGCTGCTAAGTGGATGTCTTTATTTAAGATGTTTGAAACAGCATAAAATTGATATGTGGTGAGACTGAAGATGGGGAGGGGGGTTTACAGCATCTTTTTTAAAATAAAAATAAAAATTTAACTTTCCTGATGCCAGATAGTCTGGTAGAATGCAGACTACAGTGGCTTAGTGGTTAAGACCAGGTCAGCAGATCAAGACCCAAGTACTGTGCAATGGAGTGAGCCCCCATCTCTGTCCCACAAATGCCAACATAGCAGTTCAAAAGCAAGACATTGCAACTAGATTAAAAGGAACCACTTTGGCAGAAAAGGTAACAGCATTCCATGTTCTCTGGCATCTAGTCATACCTGCCACTTGAACACAGAAACACCTGCGGATGCAGAAAACAATGGCTCTTTGGCATGAGTTGCTTTCGAGCACGGGAGACCTTTACCTTAATCATCACTGTTAAGCACGCGGAAATGCGTGACAGGATTTCAACCATTGTTTTTTCTAGAGCTTGGGAAAGTCACTTTTCTATTACAATTCCCAGACTCCCCTGTCCTTATGGCAATGACTACATTGGCTGAGAGATTCTGAGAGGTATAATCCAAAAAAGTTAACTTTCCTAAGCTATATTACTATTATTGCATTGTCTTCATTGTTTCATTACTTATTTTTAAGCTGCTCTAAGGGTTCCATGAGCAGAAAAGCAGGATGTAAGTATATTAAATCATGATCATACATTATCTACGTGTGTTTTTGTGATCAATTGTTATCTAAAAGTGTTTCTTTTGTGTAAGCTATATAACCTAAAATACACAGGTCATCATTTCTCCTCTGCAGTTTTCATAGAAGCTGTATCATTTACATGTTTTACTATTAATTTTATGACGGCTGTTAAAGGCTATTTTTTGTATTGCTTGAGAAACAGTGAATATACATTATACATGTTTCAATAATACAATTACATATAAACATAACAGCTTCAGTGCATGATAATAAATAGAGATAAAATTATCGTGTTATAAATTATCCATAGAGGGTGGTGTAAAAGAGGAAGCAAAGAAGAAGAAGCGGACCCTTCAACATGCTGTATGTTGGAACAGGTATGCTGAATTGTGATATGTACTTGAAAGCAAGGAAGGTGTTGTGTATTGAGGCACATCTGCAAGAAGCGCAGGGAGCGCTCTTGCAAGAGGAAAATGGCGGGTTTCCGCCATTCTAACTAGAAGCCCAAAGTCGTGCAAAACCCCTGCAAAAGGGCACACTTGTTAGACTAAACCAAGCCCTGTGATTGGTTACAATTTTGGATCCTGTTCTCCATTGGTTAACTACATATATTCCCTGTTATGATTGGTTAGTTACATTTGTCCGGTGGGTGACTACCTTGTATCCAGGAGCCACCGCCGGGGAGACACTATATAAGCCCCACGGGTAAACAAGGGTGGGGCCGGACCGGATCTATACTTCCTACTCACTTCATACAGGTAGCCGGGTAGCACTAAGCCTGGGTCCCTCCATTATGCTACGCTTCTATGGTAGCTAGTTTATTGCCCAATGCTAGGTGAGAGTCTGGAGGGACTGACTCCACTAGGATTGTATAGCCATCTCGGGATCTGGAACACCTTGTAAGCTCATCTCTAACTGACTGTTAAATAAAGCCTGTTGCTGTTTGTTCATCGTTGTCCTGGACTGGTGCTTATAAGGGCTGGATCTAACAGATGGGCAATTTGTAGCTCTCCAGATATTGGATTACAAACTTCATCTTCCATCAATATGGTCATTTTAGTTGGAGTTTGTAGGAGTTCTAAAAGTCCAGTAACTAAGAGAGTCAAAAGCTACCCATCTTTAAAGGGTATTTTTTTTTTTTGCATAAACAGATCAAAAGTCACTATTTCTACAAATAAAGCTAATCTAAAGCATGGTGTGTGTTTGTTGTCACTGCCAATTTTGAAATTACCGCAACATGACAAGGGACACTGTCCATTCTAATAAACAAAACTAGAAGACAGGGAGCTATTGAGCAAAAGCCACAGGCCAAAGCTGGGAAATACTCTTGCATCTAAAGTCCCAGCTTGGAAAGAAGCATTTAGAAATGGGAATCCTCCTTCTCAGCCAGAATAATTTTAGGACATTTAAAATCCTTTACCACCCAGGAAGAACAACTGGCATTGCTCTAACTAAATAAATAACTGTAACAGTGACCCACAAGGATTCAACACAGAGACCTATATGTTCTATGTGGCAGTCTTGGGTGAGCAACTGTATCTCTCCAGATCTTCCTGGACCACAATTTTCAGCATCCCTGACTATTATCTATGTTATCTACACATGACAGGAGCTGAAGACCAACAACATCTAGAGAGCCACAATTGGCTATCGTCCTTATCTCAGTAGTTCTCAAAATCAGAATTTGGAACTATTTCAGACTATTAACTCCCACAATCTCCCAAACCCAGTATAGCCATTGCATGGTTGGCTGTCAGATTTGGAGATGTGTAGTCTAAAAACGAACCTTATCTCAGCTCTGCCAACAAATGTTGGTCAAAACTTAGCTTACCCACTATCCAGAGCCAGCTCCTGGCTAAAAGGGCCCTAAGCTATCTTGGGTGTTTTTCTGTCTGGCCCGCTCTCCTCCTCCATCACTGTTGATCCCTCCTCCTGCTCCTCCTCCTCCTCTCTCTCTCTCTCTCTCTCTCTCACACACACACACACACACATCTTCACCTTATGTTGTTGGATAGTCAAAGGGGCAGTGAAAGCCTAGATAAGATTGGATGTTGACTGGGTGATATGTGATAAGGCATATGACAGAAATTTCTGGCAACTACTCTAGTACTAAAGCAAGCAGGCACCTAACTGGCCCCCTCAACGTGCATTGATCAGGAACAACACTGTTGTGGGTGAGGTAGGCCAGTGGTAAAGACTGGAGAAGATATTATTGGAGTAATACTCTTAGAATCTGCCAGCAAGCATGGTTGGCATCATCCAGGAGCTATAGGCCAGAAAAAAGTGACTTTCCCCACATTTGCCCAATATACAAAGATTAATTCACTGTTACCCTTCGGTCATTGCTGAAAGAGGTAAATAGAATATTATTTAAGGGAGCCCATCCAGCTGCCTGGTTAGCTCAGTGGGTTTCCAGAGGTCAGGACTTTAATTCTCCACTCTGCCTCCCAGGAAAAGAGCCAACCATTGTGGTACTGGATAAAATACATGGTCCAAGAGTGTGCCATAATAATGCAGTGTTAAACCACCTCTGAGTATTCTGGAACTAGGAAATTTTGAAAAAGATCACCATACATTTAAATTAGCTTGATGAATAATTATTATTATCACCCAGCTCAGTGCAGGCAGGGATAAACAGGTTTGCTGAAGCAGCTCATTTGTCCAGGAAGTCTCTTCTTTGCTGTAAGATTCAACAAAGGTTGAATCAGGGCTGAGGTTAAGTTGAATAATTTTTAAAAAGCTTCCTGATCTGCATGGCTTAATCCTGTAATGAGTTTCACCTTATCTGAATTTCTGTATTTCCAAGCTGATGCTCAAACCACTATACCAGTGGTGGCGAACCTATGGCATGCACGCCAAAGGTGGCATTCACAGCCCTCTCTGTGGGCATGCATGCCATTGCCCCAGCACAGAGTTTGCTTTGCCCAGCAGCCCAGTGGGAGTACTTCCTTCCTCCCCCCAGCACAGAGTTCACCCCTCCCCTCTGCCCAACAGCCCAGTGGGAGCACTTCCTCTCTCCCTCCAGCACAGAGTTCACCCCGCCCATCTGTTTGGGCACTCAGTCTCTAAAAGGTTCACCATCACTGCACTATACCATACTTATGATGCACAACAACTGCTGTAGAACAAACAGCTCAGAAACCCCAAGGTAATTTGTTCTGGACTTTACACAGAATTTTAAAAAGGGAAATATGTATCGAGAAAATAACTCTTGTTATTTCAGAGCTAAATGGTACTGTGATAAATGGTTTAATTTAATAGGGCACAATGTAGCACTTTCTCCCAAACACAGTTGAGTTATTGTAAGGCTTTACATCAGAGAATGGAAAAAACAAAACTATGACTCAAGCCGTATTCTGAAATGATTTAATAGTTTGCCAGAGTATTGCTCACATAGCAAAAGAACATTGAAGGAGTTCCTATAATCTATGACTTACTGGCTGTTTCTAAGTGTTTCTGGCTGTGTCAATAAATTGTTCACAGCTCTAATTGTGTTAATGAATTGAACATAATTAAACATACAGCATGTCATGAGCTTCCTTTGGCAAACACAGTCAGTTTCTTAAATAAGACTTCCGATGGGAGAAAAAAGCCCAACCATCACTATTGCTGGCATTTAAAGTGCCATCAGCTTTCACTGGAAAAGCCTATCAAAATTATGGGGGGAAATTCTCAATCTCTAGAGGCTAAAGCATGAAATAAAGGGGGATGTGTTCATACAAATGAGCAATAAAGACTGGGGGGATGGCAATTTAAGGTTCATTGTAAGGAGAGCAGGAAAAAAGCCACCACCGCCGCCTCCTCAAGAAACTCCCTGTCCCACCCGGGAGCCCACGCCATTGGCTCCCAGGAGTAGAGACAGATGGGAGACGCCGCAGGTCATCTTTGTCAGTGCTCCGGTATCCCCCATTGCCATCATCATGCCGCTGGCTATGACTTGGGGCCATGATGACAATAGGTCCATCTCTTTCCACTCTGGGACTTTTTTAGGGCTGGGGTGAGTTATTGTGCTTACTGCATTTTGCATTTGTTGGGCGATTATTGTACACTGTAATCTATATCTCGATTTGAAACTGTTTTACTGTATTTATCTTTTTGCATTGTTGTATTTTTTTATAATTTTTATTGATTTTTAAAGACAATAATAATAAAAGAAAACATATTACAACATTATACAATAATAGTAAAAAAAGTAAATTCAAACTAAACCGACTACCAATAAAAAAACATCCAAAATTTCTAACAATACAAACAAAAAAGTACATTTTAAAAATTAAAATCATACACTTTCATTTTAGTATAAGCTTATATATATGACAAAAATCTTCTAGATTACCAAATAATTCAGTATATTCTTATTCCGACCTAACGTTCTTTTACTCTATATTCATATACATATTCAATCATTATATTACTATTGTATTGTTCAGTATAACATATTACTAATTGCTTCCACATCTCATTAGTATTTGATATTTTATATGTGTTGTATTTTATTATGTTGGATTGTATATTGATATGTTGTTGCCGCCTTGAGTCAGCCTTGGCCGAGAAAGGCGGGCTATAAATTAAAATTGAATTGAATTCATAGAAAATAAGGGTTTTGTGGAAGAATTTGAGTGAAGAGATGTAAAACAGCTGCTTCAAAAACCACTGTCCTTTCTCTCCTTAATGCCTCTTAGGTTTGAAACTGCCTCTAAGCATACAGGCATAATACTACCTCTCTCCTTCCTTCCTTCCTTCCCTATTGCTTCAAATACCTTTCAAAATGGTTGGCACAACACTGGAGTCCTTATGCTCTATACTACAGTAACAACACCTCAGTACACACTATGTAAATAGCATATATTGTTGCTTATTTGTCAAAGTTGTCTTAAACAATTGTATTTTTTTTGCTTGCTTGAAATTGTTGATTGTATTTAAAGCTTTTCCTATAGGATTTTTGTTGTGAGGACTTTGTCCTTGAAACACACCCTACAAACAAAGATTAACATTCCTGTCTCCACTTCTGTTTACTCTCTTCTGTTAAACTACAGTTTGTATTTATTTATTATTTTATTTATTTATTTAATTTTATAGATTTGTATCCCGCCCTCCTGATGGGAAACACTACTGCTTGTAAACTGCTTAGGCCACGAGTTCCCAACCTACAGTCCATGGGCCTTACATAGCCTGTGGCACCATTTCATGTGGTCCGTGCCACAGCCACTGCACACGGAAGTAGAAGCAGATGCATTTACATCAGCCATAAAACACACCTGCACATGTGTAAACGCGCCCACAGCTGTCCTAAACATGGAAGTGGACGCATTTACGACAGTCGTAAATGTGCTCACTTCCACTTCCAGGCAGTGGTGGGCATCAGCAGGTTTGCACCAGTTCGCCAGAACCAGTAGCAGAAATTCTGGCTTGCTCCGCTCATCCAAGTTTTTAAATAAAGTAGTCTGAATTCGGGTGCAACGCAGGGCTTTCCCCCTGGCCATGGCCACCATATCACACCCACAGTGTGGTAATAAAAATTTTTTGCCCCCACCACTGCTTCTGGGGGGAGTGTGGTCAGGCCCACAGTGCAAAAAAGTTGAGAACCTTTAGGCAGTGACTTGTTCTCAGTAAGAAAGCTGAAAATCCTGAAGTGCAGGAAATGATGATGATAGCCTTACCCCAGCCAACCATCAGGAATCTATAGTATTGTCTTAAACTAATGCAGGGTTTCTCAGCTTTGGGCCTCCAGGTGATCAGGGCTACTGGGAAATGAACATTCAAGAACATCTGGGGGTCCAAGGTTGGGAAACCCTGGACTACAGGAAATATTTAGACTAGAAAAATGAATTTTAACAGGGATGGCAAATGATACAATAGATCCTACTGCTCAGAAAGCAATGTGGCTTCAACCTTATGAACCCTGGCTCCACTACACCACCCCTTAGTTCTGAGTGGATTGGTTCAACTTGTAAAATGTACTAGCCAGAATCCTGTTGCTTGCACTGTCAGCATAACTCCAAAATACATTAAAGATAAAGACCTACATTTTAACCCTAGTTCTCTCATTTCTTCAATGATAATCTGTCACAAATGATAGTAGAATTTGAAAGCCTCATCATCATCTTATTTGTTTGACAAAGCAAGGAATAGAGGATTTGTCTATATGAAATGGCACTATCATATCAGATCTTAGATCAAGTACAGTGGAACTCCGGATAACGACAAAACTTGGTTCCACGAATCGTGTTGTTATCCGGATTTTGATGCTATGTGGTCCCTATGGGAGATGCGCCGCATAAGGACGAACACCCCCCACCACCACCACCAAAAAACTTAGTTATCTCGAGCATCAATACCAAATGCCCCACATAAGGATGTTTTTGGGTGTTTTTTTCATCCTTATGTGAAGCATCACGTGCTGCATAACGAACGCGTCATTATGCAGATTTGTCCTTATCTGGTGCTGTCATTATCCGGAGTTCCACCATATTACAAACAGAACTTAAAACTTTTCAATGAAGAGACTTCACATAGTCTGGTTTAAGATGGATTTATGTTGCTGGAAATTAAGAGTACATTTTCCAGAATTTCTTCAATCCAAATTTTAGAAGCAAAACTCTGAAAGGTTTGAAATTTTAGAAATCAGATCAAAGTTTTTTGCAGTTTGTTAGCACTAAATCCAACCAACCTTCAAGAATTGCAACATCCGCATTGGAGAAATGAAATAACTTGTAACTTTGTTAGCATCAAAACCTGAGCTGGTCAACAGCTTTGAAACACTGCTTTTTCTCTACAGTTCCCACAATTTCCCATAACCATACTGGTGGTAATGGCTTCTGGGTGTTATAGTCCAAAACAGTAACTTTTCCAAACTATGGACTGGGTGTATAAACTCAAACTCTAATACAGACATACACACACCCAGTTAAAAGTATTGTTGATATGTATGTGATAGATTGCAGATGCCATGTGGCAAATTGCATTTATCTTCCACTTTTGGCTGCCTTCTCTACCCTCTGCTCACTAATTTATCACCACTGGGAGTTCTTTTAAGGTTTGAAACATCTGAGCACCATTAAAGAACCACCATTACCTTTAAATCCAACTGCCCGTGTACATAAAGCAGATTTTGCTAAGTGTAGTAAATCTTGGAGACACCATCCCTCTTTTTTCAAAACACACTCCATCTGATGTTTAATTATACACATTGCCAAAATGGTACAGTGTATTAAGTGTTCTGCAGAAAATGATTAGTTGCAATCTTTCCATTTAAGATATGTTGAGAACAATTCAATGAATCTGTTGAAAAAATTACTCTATCCATATTTGCTCAGAAATATGTCCCATCATGTAAGGGATGTTGAACTCTTTCTTGTTGCTCTCCATTTGACAGCGGTGATCCTACTGTCAGTGTAATTAGGCAGCTGGAGACAACTTTGAAAGAATAAGATGCCATTCATTTAACAATAAAGCAGATGTCAGACCTTATAAAGTAATTTAAATACAAACCAGCATTTACCAGTTTAATAACAGCTTGAACACTATTGGTTCTAGCAAACAAAGAATGTGCCCTGTGTTATTTTCTAGTGAGTGCTGAGCTTGAAAGTAACCAGTTACAAATAACTAGTTATATGCAATTCATTCCTTTTTCCAATAAAGTTCATTGCATTATGACTAAAACTTAATGAGGGATAGTGCCACTCTTTCATATAGATGTGACTTTTTAAAGTTATTTTTTGATTTATGGGTGTGTGAGATCACTAAACAGTAGAGGAAGAATATCACAGTGACTGGACTGTGGTATGTTGTAGGTGTGGAGGTGATAGTAAAAGTTAAAAATACAGGAGATCCATTTTTGCATTACAGGGCAACCGTCTGTAGCATTCAGATGTTTTCTTTTAAGTAACAAAAGTATTAAATTTAGTTACATCTGATGAAACAATAAGCAACATACAGGTACCTTTAAAAACTTGTACAGTAAAACCCCTACTTACGAAAAAAAGTCTGTTCCATAGGCGTTTGCTTAAATCGAAGCAAACTCATAGGAAAAATTATTATTTTTACATAACTCGAAGCAAACCCATAGGAAAAATAATTTTTTATGTAAATTGAAGCAAACCCATAGGGAAATGAATTTTTACATAACTCAAAGCAAACCCATAGGATATTGTGTAAATCAGGACATGGTTTTAGCAGAAAATCATTATGTAAGTTAAATTTTATGTATCTCGAGGCATATGTAACTCGGGGTTTTACTATACTGTAGTTACAATTTATTCCTTTTCAGAGATCTTGGAACTATCACTGTAACAAATTACTTTTTGCACAGAAATTTCTAAACTCTGAAAGAACGTGTCTGCCTAAAAGAAGAGAAAAAGATTATGATCCAGATAGAGATTTTAAGATGGCAATTTTGCAAAAGTACTACCTTAAGATGACTTTTGGTGAGTAGGGCCATCACATACCTTAATCATGCTGAATACCAGCTGATGGTTAATTAACCTAAACCCTAGAAAGTGCAATGACTTCAGGCAAATAAACTTTACCAGAAGGACTGTGGAGATCCAAGAAACTGTGTTGCCAATTTACTGTTAATACTTATGACTGGACAGTAACAATGGCAAATATTAACCAAAGGCAAAAGATGCCTCTCTGGCTTTGCAGGCGCACCCCCCAAAGAAAGACTCAGACACCGGTATATGGATAAAGGCATTGGGCCATTTTTATTGAATAATGCCCTAGTCCGAATTATAACTTTCAATTGCTGTATTCATCCAATTGTAATTCTTTAAGGCAAGCAGGCCGAAGTAACACTGGTAAGGTTCCTCCCAAAATGCCAATGGCAATTGGCTACATGTAACTATTTGTATCAATTTGTTTGTTGACACAAACAAATTGTTGACCGGAGTCAATAAACTATCTACTGACCCCACCCTATGACGTGTATCCGTTAAATCTCAAGGTGATGCAGGCTGTTAAGCTCCTGCCATCACCCCTTGCCTGGTTCGTCATTGACCGGCCAAAGCTATTACGCCTGTACCTGTCTAAGAGTTGGCCAGTCAATTCCGAACCTGCCGGATACCTATGGGTCATAAATCTTTACGTTGCCAGTGCTACCTGCCACACGGGGTGGCGTCTATGATGACTCACCGCCCCCCCCCCCAGACCGTCAGCTCGGTCACCAGGCCTGCTTGCAAATCTTCCAGAAAGAGGTTCATACCTCTAGCCGACAGGTGGACCCCATCCCCTGCATAGAGATCGTAATTTTGCAAACTTATCCTGGGATGCCAGATGGCCGTCCCCAAACCCTTGTCTGTCAAGAAACGGGCAACAGCCCTGTTCACCGAGCGGCGAGCGCGGTCAAGGGCACGGAGGTCAATACCTCCCCTGTAATTATGTCGCGGCACGATGTCCGACCATAGCAGCCATGTGGATGGCCAAACATAATGCAAATAGGCTAGGTCACTGCAGATTGTGAATTTTAAGGAAAGGCCAGTGACCTGGGCAAGGTCATTGCCACCGAGGTGCAGTACAAGGACATCAGGCGGTTCAGCATCCCTGATGGAAAACAGGAATGGCAACAGTTCCCGCCATCCCATTCTGCGCTTACCGTACCAACGCATACGTGCGGTTGCACATAGTCCAAGCTGGGGTCCCCACTCTGTCGCCGTAGCATACTGTGCTGCCCAGTGCATGTAACTGTGGCCCACCAGCCATACTGCCACCGGTGTGCGGGGACACACAGGGTCTGTAAAAGAAGAAAAAGAAGAATGTCTTAACTGGTACTCATACCTGAAGTGGGCGGACGTACAATGCAAAACGCATGGATCCCCATCTTCCCATCCGGCGTATATCAACCTCAGAGTACCCAAATGCCGCCGCAGTTGATGCAGCGCCTATCCTAAATGAATGGGTGCCGTAAGGAGCCCCGGGGAGGCCAACACTGGTTAGTGCCATACCGGTCACCTTCCAAAATTGGAATTTAGTCAGGGGAGACCCATCCTGGTGGCAGAAAAATGGGCCAGGGTGCGCGCCACGCACTGCCAAAAACTCATGTAGGGCACCAACCGGACAGATGTCTTCAATGGAACATCGTAGCAGTCTAACTCCACTGCCTACACCGTGCTGATCAACTTTTGAGGACCGTATCCTCAACTGAGCCCACTCCTTAGTGACATAGACATCGTCGAGTTCCAGTGCCCTACGAGTCGCATCCGCCTTAGACAGTGGTACCAACTCACTGATGCCGAGCGCTCCAAAGAAGGCCACTGTGGTAGCCGCGTGAAAAAGAGCCACCTCATACCTATCATAACACAAGTTATGCCAGCCTCGTGCAAGGTGGGTCAGTACCTCTGGTGAAATTGGGTGATGAGTGTCCGGGCGGCGGCCACGTTCCTGTGTCCACCCCTCCAAAACATGACGAATGCGGAAATCATTCACGCAGTCAGCAAAGCCCCTCACTTTGGCCATAAATGCCAGTGCTGACAGCCTGGATGCTATAGTACGAGGAGCCAGACCCTGACTGTGTAGATAGACCATAAATTGTAAAACCTGTTCGACTGGTATGGGCCACACCTCGGGTAACTGTAGTTGCTCACAAAAGCTTCTAAATTGTACAAAAGCATGTTGATACGCCTTACGCGTGCAAGGTGCCAATGACATGCCGATCGCCCGGTTCACCTCTCCTCGCCAAACGTCCAAATCTCGGCCGGGAGTGGCGAGGGAAATTCCTCTGCTTCCGGAGCCAAGACACGGAACCGGGGGATCTGCAGGCGGGATAAAGCATCAGCAATATCATTATTAATGCCTGGTACATGTCTGGCCTTAAACAGCACATTTAGGCGTAGGCTCCTTAACACGAATTGACGAACCAATGCCATAACCCTAGGTGATTTGGACGTCTGAGCATTGACAATGTGCACCACTGCCGCATTGTCACACCAAAAATGGACCACTGAGTTGGCCCACTCCTCGCCCCATAGCATCAAAGCTCCCAGGATGGGAAGGAACTCAAGGAAGGTAAGATCGCGGAGGCGATCCGTGCCAAGCCATGCGTGAGGCCATCGGCCGTAAGCCCACCTCCCCTCAAAATAAATCCCATATCCCAGGGAGCCGGAGGCATCCGACTGTACTTGAAATCTAGGGCAGACCATAAGGTCTGATCTCCAGAAAGAGACCCCATTAAAATCCCATAGGAATGTAAGCCAAACTGAAAGGTCCGCCCGTATGCCCCTGGTCAGTCGGACCCTGTGGTGGCGCTTTAACAGGCCAGCCATGGCGTCACACAGGTGCCGGGCAAATGCTCTGCCGAGTGTCACGACCCTGCAGGCAAAGTTAAGATGGCCATGAAGTACCTGCAGCTCACGAAGGGACACTTTACGTTTGGCCATCAATGCCAAAATCGTCGCGGAGATCCGGGTGACCTTATCCATGGGTAACCTGGATGCCTGTGCGACCATGTCAATTTCAATTCCTAGAAAAGTGAGCTTAGTAGCTGGGCCCTCGGTCTTTTTTGGGCGCTAAGGGGACACCCAGTTCCCGCATTAGCATCTGAAATGTAGTGAGGAGACGCGTGCACGTGTCCGAGCCCCATTCACCCCCGAACAAAAAGTCATCGAGGTAATGGGCTACAGACCGAGACCCTGACCTGCAAACAAAGGCCCACTGAAGAAAAGTGCTAAAACGTTCGAATGCTGAACATGAAATAGAGCAGCCGAAAGGCATGGCCTTATCTACATAGAACTTCCCTAGGAATCTAAAACCCAATAGCTCAAAGCCCCCTGGGTGCACTGGCAGTAATCGGATTGCCGATTTAATGTCACATTTTGCCAGGAGGGCACTGGGACCACATGAGCGTACCATCCGTAGGGCCTGGTCAAACGACGTGTACCTGACCGAACAAAGGTCACCAGGAATCGTATCATTGACCGAAGAACCCGCAGGGATTAAACGAAATTCACCTGGGGTCTTCTTAGGTACTAACCCCAGAGGGGAGACCTTCAAGTTAGGGAAAGGCGGTTCAGAGAAGGGGCCCGCTACTCTCATAGCCTCCACTTCTTTAGCAATGCTCAGTGCAGCTACCTCCTCATTGCCTTTCAAGGAAATTAAATTAGGGGCGTCTTGGGGTCCTCGAACCCCCCTGAACGGAATACGAAAGCCCCACTGGAAACCCTCCAGTAGGTACCTTGCATCCTCCCTTTTTGGATAAGCTGAGAGCCATCGCTCCAGCATATACACATTAACTGGGGAGGGGGCCTTTTGAGTAGCTAGCTCTGTCAGAGGAAGCCCTGACCGCCCCCTGTCCACCTCTACCTCTGCCCCGTGACCCACCAGCCCGCGGGCACGTGGAGGCGGCGTGGGGGCCAGCGCAAGAGGGATACTCATGTCGGAAACGACACTGTCGCTTATTGCACACGCCGTTAGCTGAGAAGCTCCAACACAGCAAGCGGGCTGGAACCCCCTGCCCCGCCGGCTGGCGGGGAGCCTGTGTTGGAGCAGCTCGCTGCACAGCATGGCCACAATGGTACCTATCCCCAGGTGCCGGATGCATGGGATTCATGTATAAGAGCCACAATTTCTGGCAGGGCTCATCCCAGCTCATCTCAGGGTGTAGGGCCAACCTCATTCTAAATTCCTCATTGTAAGCCAACCACGACGGGCCAGGGAAATCAACCATCACCCTATAAATATTGTCCAAGTATTGGATCATCGGAATGGCCAGGTCAGGCCGGGCCCTCATGTATACCGCCATATATATAAGATATGCCGGCAACCAGTTGGCCCAGGTGCTCGGTGGCTTACGACGACGGGACAGCTCTTTGTCTCTGTCGTGCTGTCCCTCCCTCTCCTCCTTCGTGGGCTCACGGTTCAATAGGGAGAATAGATCCACATACTCCCCTCGCCAAATCTTATCCCTCGTGACCTGCGACAAATGATCATCCAAGGGCAAGGAATAACCAGCCGTCATTAAAGCCATCGATGGCACATTCTGCATAGAGGGTATACGCAGTGGGACCTGAACAGCCCCTGCGATGCTCGACACAGCCCCAGGGGCGGACACCCCCACCCTGAACGGGGGACCATTTTGGAACCAGGGGTTACTGGGATATTGTGATAACTGCCGCCCACCCACGTCAACTTGACGTGGCCAGGCCACTGAACCCCCCCTGTGTAAATGGACAGTGGTGGTGGTGCACTAAATTGAACCTGATACTCACTAGTCGCACCCCCGTGAGCCACCCCCACCGGGGGTTCCGGCCCACGGTGGGCATCGGAGCTCGCGCCCGGAATTGATCTCTGGGACCACCCCTGGCTGCTCCCAGCCTGTACATCAGGTTGGACGGGGAGCTGCGAGGCACTTGCCGGTGCTGGCCGGACAGTCTCAAGCAGCTCGACCCGGTTGGCCGCCCGCTGAAGCATCACGGCCGGCAAGTTGGCCGGGGTCAACGAAGGGGGCCCTGTTGAAGAAGCAGAAGCGCCCCCCTCAGAAGGTGGCTGGGCAATGCCCACAGATGCTTCCAGCACTGCTATACGTGCTATCAAAGCATTCACTGCCTCAGAGCCCCCAGTATAAGGTGGGCCGGGTGGGCCGGATGGCCCACTAGGCAGTTGGGGAAAAGGCAAGCCAAAAGGGGAGCCAGGGCCAGAATAGGGCCATGCCCAGAACTCAGCCTGTCCCGGGCCCTGCAAAGGCGCGCTCAGGCCAAAGCCCCCGAGGGGCCAGCCTGCACCTGCCCAGCTATGAAGCTGGCACCCGGCTGCCAAGTGGTAGCCTGACCGGCCCCACTGGTACCAGTGGGCAAGGTTCTATCACTGCCCTGACGTGGGAGCGCAGCCCTGGTCCTTCGACCCGAAGGCTGGCCCCCATCCGATGAAGGGCCGGAAAAAGCCCTTCCCCTCGGCCGCAGCTTCAATGCCGGGGCCTTTCGCTTGGGAGCCATGTCTCCCTAAAAGAATATGAGTCACCGAAGGATCCCTATCCAGGGATCGAGCTCCGGCGTTGAAGTACCGCGGTAGCCAAGCGGTAAATCTAAAATGGCTCCGGGTACGAGGTCTTTCTCTTTTCCCAGACCTGCAAGGCTTTATAGCCACCGAACCCACGGCTAAAGAGAGAAAGCGACAGAGAAAACTTCTCCTCTCCGTCGCCATTCTAAAATGGCAGCTCGGCTGCCTCGTGGCCACCCCTTTTATAGAGGGATGGCCACACCCCCTAACTCACCCGGATGTCTGAGTCCGGGTGGGGGCCCCCCCGCAAAGAGCGTGGCAGCCATTTTGGCGCCGCGCTTTCATATGTATTGTAAACTGTAGGAATGATGGTAGCTGTCACAATCAGATGTTGTACTGAAGACAAAATAGGTAAAGATAAAGGTCTCCCTTGCTCAGAAACCAGTTGTGTCCAATTTACAGCCAAAGAACCTGTGTTGTCTGCATTTGCAGACATTTCCATGGTCGTGTGGCAGGCATGACTAGATGCTGAACCACATGGAACACTGTTACCTTTACTGCCAAAGCAGTACCTATTTATCTACTTGCAATTTCTTGCTTTTTGACTGCCAGGTTAGCAGGATCTGGGACAGATGACAGGAGCTCACTTTGGGCTGGAGAAGACTTTTGAGAGTCCCCTGGACTACAAGGAGATCAAATCAGTCAATCCTAAAGGAAATCAACCCTGACTGCTCCTTGGAAGGACAGATGCTGAAGCTGATGTTCAAGTACTTTGGCCACCAAATGAGATGAGAGGACTCGCTGGTGAAGACCCTGATGCTGGGAAAGACTGAAGGCAAAAGGAGAAGGGGCAGCAAAGGATGAGATGTTGGACAGCATTGTTGATGCAGTTTGTGTAGATCTTGGTGAACTATGGAGGATGACAGAGGAACCTGGCGTGCTATGGTCCATGGGGTTGCTCGCGCCTCACCACCTCTCTGGGAGCTGCACTGGTTGCCAGTGTGCCTCCAGGTGCAATTCAAGGTGCTGGTTTTGACCTTTAAAGCCCTTCATGGCATTGGACCAAGCTATTGGACCTTGTGGCATCGCCACAAGGAATTCAGCCCATCCTACTAGGGCAGACAGGAGGGGCTCAATGGTGGTCCCATCAGTGAAAGAAGTACATCTTATTGGGACCAGGAAGAGAGCCTTTTCCGTGTCTGCCCCAGCCCTGTGGAACCTCTTACCACCTGAGTTGCATCTCCAGACGGAACTACTCCCCTTTAGAAAGATGCTGAAGACATGGCTCTTTCAGCAGGTTTGGGGCACGCTTGACTCCACTAGTCAAGCCTGCTGGCTGATTTAGCCTATGTGAGGGGCTGCCCCCCAGCTTGGTTATTCTGTTTTAACGTGGGTAGGGTGGGGGTGTGTGTGTTTTTTTAATGATGATTTGTTTGTTTGTGTTTTAATGCTGGTTTTAACTGGGGTTGTTGGGTCTTGTTTTTAGCTGTTGTTGTTAAACTGTTTTATATTGTAATTTTTACTTATTATATTTTCTCCCTCTTCCCTTTCCCTTTTTGTTGTTAGCCGCCCTGAGTGGTGTACTCACCAGGAGGGCGGGATATAAATGCACAAAATAAATAAATAAATAAAGGGTCAGACTCGACTGTGCGACTGAACAACAACAAATTTTGAACTACTGCGGAACAAGTATTTTAAAAATATCTTTTTGATGAAAACTGGTACACACACTCTTGATTTCTAAATCTGTAGAAGAGTGATTTAAATAGTTCAGAGTACAACCTCCAGCATAGATTGTGAGGAGGTGAGGATTGGAATTGGCTGGTCAGTGATCCTTGGAATGAGAATTAGACTATTAACAAGCTCATCTGTGTAAAAGTGGGAAACCCTGCTAAATTTCAGCCAAGCACTGATGAACGCATAGGACCTCAACAGTTCAGATACACAGTAAATCCTAATTATTTCTGGGTGTATGGACGGCTGCACGCATATGTGTTTATGTGTGTAACTGTATGAATGTTATCTAAAGAAAACTGCAATACTATAAACCAAGGGTCCCAAACCTGTTGAAGCTGGGGGCTGGGTCACGTTCCCTCAGTCAGCTTCAGGGGCCGGACTGCCAGTTTGCCCTGCCTGCAAGATGGATGTGGCCATTTTGAGGCAGCCATTTTGTCCCAACAGCTTCAAAGGGTGTGGCCATTTTGTTTCTCCCTGGAAGGAAAGAGGGAGATACCAACCCTCAAAGGAGGCTTCAGACATCCCTTCGCGACTGAGTTGGATTGCATGCTCAGGGAAAGAGTGAATAGGGCTTGCCATACCTGTCAAGTTTTGGGAAATTCCTGTCAAATAAGGGAAATTTCCCATCCAAAACAGGAAACTGGATAGCTATGCTTATCCTCTGCTTGCCTCCAGTCTAACTCCAGTCTACTTGCAGTCTAACTAATATGGGATGATGGTGGGAAATAGTGTAAAATATAGGGGTTTAACAGAAATTTCCCGAAACTTGATAGGTATGGGGCTTGCTAATCTTTTCTTGTGGGGCTGGTTTCCCAGAGGGATTGGGGGGTTGGGTGACACAAGGCCAGGAGCCCAACAGTTTCCCCCCAAGGCACCATTTTGTGTGGCCCACTGCCCTCACATGCATTGCCTGAAGCTATATCATGCATGGTTCCCTTTTCATGTAAACAGCTTTGAAATTCTGTTTACAGGGGGTGGCCCAAGTCCCTACCCATCCATATACTTATGTATCCAGTGGATCTGTGTACTGTGTGGGTAGGGACTTACAGGCCACCCTATACATTAAAAAGGAACCACACATGGCACTTCCAGGTGCGGCGGAGATGGTGGTGGGCCACATGAAATGGCATTGGGGGCTGGATCTTGCCCGTGGGCTTTAGGTTGGGAACCCCTGCTATAAACTGACCCAGATGTCTTCTGAATATTGCACTAAGCTGGGAGAATTAAGCACAAATGGCTGACTGCAATGAGGCTGGAGAGCAAAACAGTCCGATTTCACTGGGAGGCCAAGGGAAATAATACAAATTAGACAAGTAATCAATAGCATTCAGACTTCTAAGTGAATGCCACAAAAAGAAACCTCTAACTCATTTAAATTATGTCTCTGGAAAGTTTCCCTCTGTTGCAAACTATAATAACACTTGTTTCGGTTTTGTTAAATGTTATTCCCATTTTGATGGAGATTGTTTATCTAAACAAGGGAGAGAAAACAGCTGTGTTAATTCTCTCTCTCCCCCCCCCCCCCCTCTTTCCAAGCAGGCTTTTTATGCATGAAATAGCTTATTATGAAGGAATTGAGAAATTTCAAGATTCAATATTTCATTGTGAGCTTGATTAATTACACTCCATTAAACTAAAGATTAAAGGGAGTAAAGGCATATAACTGTAGCTAAATAGCAAACGAAGGATGGATAGGATAATCATTAATTGTTTAGTGGAATTGTTTAGGGTCATCCAATGGAGTATAACAAGGGCTAATGGAATGAAAGGAAACAAAGGGGAATTTAGGCCAAATGTAAGAGGGAAATTTTCTAAAAGTCAAGATCTACTATTCTGAGGAATATTATCAATGGGGGAGTGTCTCTAAATGCCTTTTATTCATGGTTCAGGCCAAGGTTAGGGTAACTTGCTCGCTGTTGAGCATGCCTCCCGCACATTGCATCATAACCCAGAGGGTCTCGCTTGAAGATGACCTTTGTCAAGCAGTGCATCTCAGATCCATTTATTATATTTGCAAGGGAATGGAGCTATATTATTGTGTAGCAGCGCAAAACAACATTCTACAAGGCATTTCTAAAAGTGGGGCACCCTAAACAAAATTTATAACTTTGTAAGTGAACTTTAGATCAGCAACAAACTTGGCTTGTATGTAGGAGACCATCTGCTGTTGCTTTGACGGAATTTTGGGAAAGTTGAGGCAATAGGTTTTCACGTTCTGATTTTTAAAATGTAAAACCATTTACCCAAGACAGAAACAATCAACCTTTTATATCGTCAGATTCAAACCAGATCAAATAAGCAGGAAATACCGATCTGGCTTTTCTTGAAGGGGAATAGTCGATTCCACCCACTTTTCTTTTTTTAGAACAGGGCTTCGCAACCTACAGCCCATGGGCCGGACCTGGCCCATGGCACCATTTCATGTGGTCTGCTGGCCTCACCACCACTGCTGCTGCTGCCGCTGGAAGTACCGGAAGTGATGGAAGTGGTGAAAACAGCAAAAATGGGCCACCCTCGCCCCTACCACCACCGCTGCCACCAGAAGTGGCAGAAGTGGTGAAAACAGCCAAAAACACACTGTAAATGCACCCACGGCTGTCGTAAACATGTTTACAACAGCCACAGATGCATTTTATGGCAGTGTTTATGGCAGGGGGAACCACGTGTCAGGCCCACACAGCTGTCTGAGGGAGTGTGATCCAGCCCATGGCAGGAAAACATTGAGAACCCTTGATTTAGAAGGAATCCCAGCTGCAGGGGTTAAACTATATATTGTTTAAATGCCCCTCAAAACGGTAAAACAGTGACTCTTATAAACTAAGTTGAAGAGGCCTACCAGCACAGAACATTCCTGGGTATTGTTAGTTGAAGTTCGCTGAGTTCTGGGGCCATCTGAACGTTTGACCCTGTGAGTCAGTTCCTAATTAGAAGAGGTGCCATAATGTTTTGATCTGGCCCCATATGGCCTCACACTGCCAACAACACCCAGGTGGCGAAAGAGAGGAGAAAGCAGTGGCAGGGGAACCAGCACTGCCCCGCTGTTGGTGCCATTGAGGGAGAGGTCACCGGACAAAGTGCAACCTTGCACCACCAACACCACCCCGGTGGTGAGAGAGAGGATGAAGCAGTGGCAGAGGAACCAGTGCTACCCCACCACTGACACCATTGAGGGGGAGGTCGCCAGACACTGTGTGGCCTCACACCACCAACACTACCTGGCTGGTGAGAGAGTGAATGAAGCAGCAGCAGGGGAACCAGTGCATCACTCACCTGCTGAGATGGATGGACAGATGGCAGAGTCCAAGTTGCCAAGAGAATGCCATCACTCACCCGCCAAGAGAGACGTTGCATGGCAACAACATCAACCAACAACGTCAACTGGCCACAACATTGTCAAGCACCCTCACTGCTCTCAGTGACTACTACGCACAGGAGAAAGAAGGAGAGACCAGCCACAACATCACTGAGTGGAATAAAACACTGCATCACAGACTCCTTGATGCATGCATTTTATAAGTATTTAAGTTATCACTATTTTGTTGACTTCTTGCTAATTAGTTGAATTATTGCTTAGTTTCAAAATTCAGGTAATTATATGATAAGTAAATAGATATAATCTATAACCTGTTAGTTACTAAATAACAAGTAGATAATAAGTCTGGAACCTCATATAGTGAATGTTCCTTTTCATACCAAAGTTGATGTCAAGTTTTGAATTAACTATTGAGACATTAAGTTCTGACTACATATAACCAGCACTAACAAAACCAAAGCTAGAACAATACTAAGTAACAATGAATATTACCGTATATATTCAAGTATAAGTCATCCTGAATATAAGTCGAGGTACCTAATTTGGACCTCTAAAACTAGGAAAATAGATTGACCTGATTATAAGTCAGGGTGGAAAATGCAGCAGCTGCTAGTGAGTTTCAATAAATAAAATACATGAAAATACGGTAAAATTAATTAATTTAGACATTTGTGTGGGCATGTTTTTGAGTATTTATGGTAGCTACTGCTTTTTTAAAAAACTGTATTTGCACACCCAACCATTGGTGGCACTGTTTGGGAAGTGGGTGGGCGGGCCAATTGCACTGAGGCAGGAAGTGATGCTCTAGCCTAGCCTCTTGCTCTCCCTGCAATCAGAAGCATGGCTTTCCCCTCCATTTTGGCCACATGGAGCAGGGATAAAGACACGAAGGTAAGTTAAATCCTTTCATTTCATGCAGTTTTTGTTTCCCACTGAACTGCATTGAAAACAAACAAACAGAAAAGCTTCAGAATAAAAGAAATTTGGGGTGTGGCCTAATGGGGGACCGAACGGGCTGAACTTTCTTTCACTCGGAAAGAACGATGATGAAAGAGGCTTTTTAAAAGAGTTTAAAATGTTCCAGAGACATTAAAAAAGGTGGAGGAGGAAGATTAAGCCAACAACTGATTGAATTTACTTTGGACTGGCTGAAAAGCTGAGTGAAAAAGGAGATAGACGTGAGTTTTGAATTTCAAAGAGGAGTGGGGGTTGGATGGACTTTGCCAGTGCAGGAATGGGAGATTTTTCCTAGCCAAGGACTGGGCTTGGACTATGATTGCTTAAATTGATAAAGGCAGCAAAAGCAAGCCGGTGGCCGGACTGAGCAGGGGTGAGTTTGCTGGGATTTGAAGGGGGAAAGCGAAAGCGAGCCTCATTCAGCCTGGCTAGCCTTGAAACATTTCGGAGCCGAGCAGAGCTGTGAGGAATTTGCTGCTGCAGAGAGTGAGTTTTGGGAAGTGGTGGAGGGGGAGGAAAAGTGGAAAAGCAGAAAAGTTTATTGAATATGGGGATTCCCCCCTTGGAAAATATTAAAGATTAGATGATGGACATTTGGGCTTAAAAGAGGAGAGTTTGGTGGCTTGGAACCTTTTCCCTTTCCTTGAATTTTTGGATATTTGGATACAAAGAAGAAGGGAGTAAGATGGCGCTGGGAGTCTGATCAGTGGTGTCTCTTGGAAAGTATTGTTTTGTCTTCTTCATTTTTGGGACCGGAAGTTTGTTTTGCCTTCTCTCTCTTTTTTCCCCCATTGGATTACAAGCATTTTTTTCTTCTTTTGTGGAAGTGGCAATTGGTTGTTACTTGCTTAAAGGGATATAAGGACGGTTAAAAGAGCTGTGGGCTGACTGTGTTACAGAAGATATACTTTTGTGGAGATAAACTGGAGACTGTCTGCAATTGGAACAGTGTTTGAATGAAACATCAGGGAAGAAGGAAGGAGAAAGTGGGCTGGATAAGAGCAGAGAGACAGTCATCCTCAGATAGGATTTTTAAAAGGCTCACCAGGATAGAGCAAGAGGAGTCAGAGATGAAGAAAACATGGCAACAGGAAATAAAGGATTTGGAGGACCAAGGAGACTGTGAGAAAAATTGCACAGCAATTACAACAGCAGCAGCAGGAAAAAATAGTGTCAACTCCACCTATGATGGCATCTGCAGCTGTGAAATCTATTGTAATAACGACAGCAAAGATAACAACAGAAACAGCTGCAACAACAACTATAACAACCACAGCTGCGATGACACCGACGGCAGTAACAACAACAGCAACTATAATGACAGTGACAACCCCATCAATGGTGCCAATAAAGGGGGGGCAAGGGTTTAACTCAGATGTTGATAAATTTAATGAGAAGGTGGATAATTTGGAACAAAAAATTGGAAATATGTTTGTTCAGGATAAACAGGAATGAAAACAAGACATGAAAGATTTGATGGCAAACATTATGAAGGGTTTAATGATTTAAAAAAAGGGCAAAATAAACTTAAGTAAGAACAAGAGGTGATGAAAAGAGAGCAGGAGGGGATAAAAGCATTGGTTTCAGATATGAGAGAAAGAGAGAAAGAAAGGGAAAATAAGGTGGGGGATCATGAAAAAAGGTTAGAATTGGTGGAAGAACAGATGAGACGTGCGAACGTGATAATTCGAAAAATTCCAGAAGGTACGCCAGATAAATTAAAAGAAAGAATTGTAAAATGGTTAGATGGAATTATGGAAGGAGGTTTCACGCCATATGGTATTGTAAGTGTCTTTCGGCTGGGGTCAAGAAGGGGTAAAGTTGGGGCAAGAAATGTACAGGTAAAGTTCGCCAATGTTGCTGATAAATTTCAATTAATGGCTCTCATTCGAGTGAAGGGGTCAAAAGTTTTAAAAATAGATGGTTCAGATATTGAGGTATACAATGATATTCCAATGGAGTATCGTATGTGGAGGCAATCGATGAAGCCAATTACAAAGAAATTCCAAGATAAAGGAGTTAGGTATAATTGGAAATTTCCACGGCAATTGAGTTTTTTTCATTTGGGTAAATGATATATGATGAGTGAGGATGTCAATGTCATGGATGTAATGGTGGATGCAAAATTACTGGAATTCGGAACTAAAGAGTGGGATGAACTGAAGGAGGAATTGATTGTTTCGGGTGGGTTCATGAGAAGGAGAAATGATAATGAGAATATGCCCAAAGGAGCGGAAGGAGGGACTGATTTGAGTGGAAGTTAGTTTGGGTTCCTATTAAGCCCGCACAGTTGGTCGCGCTTCCCCCCTCCCCCTTTGTTAATACGGAAGCTACTTGTAGAAAAGTGGGGAGGGATAGTAGTAGATTGTTTATATTTTTTATTGTTTTTTTAGAGTTGTTTATTATTATTATTATTTGTTTTGTTTTTTTCTTTAATAGATTTTTGGGAATGGGGGTTTGTTGTTTGTTGGAGTACACGCCCATTGGAGGAAGTGGCGAAAAGGGAGAATTGGGGTTAGAAAATAAGGAATGAAAAATTTGAAAGTATTAACCTGGAATGTGAAAGGTACTGGTTGTCAGGTGAAGAGAAGAAAATTAGAAGCAGCTCTTAGGAAAGATAAACTGGATGTAATCTTTCTTCAGGAAACTCACCAAAAATCAGAGGAAACTAACAAATTATTCTTAGGATGGACTCAATTTTTTAAAAAATCATATGGTACGTCAAAGGCAAGAGGTGTAGCAATTATGATATCAAGTAGAGTTGAATTTGAGATGGTAAAAAGTATTTCAGATATAGAAGGAAGATATTTAATAATAAAAGGGAAAATAGATGATGAGGAGATTACCTTGGTAAATTTGTACGTACCAAATGAAAATCAAAATAAATTTTTAGATAAGGTGCATAATATATTGAATAAAGAAAGAACGATAAAAATGATTGTGGGTGGGGACTTCAATTTAATAAGATCAAATATAGATACTACAAACATAGCTAGAAGGGGGGGAGGAGATAAAACACAAGTGCTGGATAAATGGATGAAAGGATTAGGGTTAAAAGATACATGGCGGGAGCTTAAAGGATTGGAAAGGGTTTACACTTTTTCCCCCAGGTTTATAACACGTATTCTAGAATAGATTATACATTTGTAACTGACAACTTGATAGGGAATTTGGATGAAATTGAAGTTGGAATCTTCAGAGAGTCGGATCATGCAAAGGTATTGTTAGAAATGAGAATGGATGGTACAAAGATTAGGAGAAATTGGAGATATAACACTAAATTATTTAAAGATGAAAATGTAAAGAACAAATAGTTGAAAGATGGGAGCAAAATTGGAAATGGAATGATACAGGGGAGGTTCGATATAATGTAGTGTGGGATATGATGAAGGCAATATTCAGAGGGGAAAGTATTAAATTGGCTAGTCTTAAAAATAAATAATTAAAAGGTAAGCAGGAGGAAATCGAGAAAGAGATTAAACAGCTACAAGAAAAACATGCAATAACTAAAGATAGGAAAGTTCATGAAAGAATGCAGGGGTTGAGGAAGGAGTTAATAGGAAAGGATATTGAAAAAGTGAAAAGAGATCTGGTTTATCTAAAAAGGGAATACTTTGAATATAGTAATAAGAATTCAAAATTATTGGCAAGAGCTGCTAAGGAAAAAAGAAATAAAAGGGAAATAGGGATTCTGGTAGACAAAAAGGGTATAAGGTATAATAAAACAAAAGATAAATGTACGGTTGTAAAAGAATTCTATCAGGAGATATTCAAGAAAAAATATAGACCTGGGAAAATTAAAAGATAAAATTGAAAGTCAGATTAAAAACAAAATCGATCAGGAACATAAACAAATAATGGAGGAGCCAATTACTGAAAAGGAGATAAAAGAAATAATAGGTAAATTGAGGATGGACAAATCACCAGGTGAAGATGGATTGCCAGCGGAATTTTATAAAGAGTTTAAAGATATAATTGTCCCAAAATTATTAAAATTGTATAATTTTATTTTGGACGGAGGTCAGATTCCACCCTCTTGGTATAGAACTATAATAGTATTATTGCCAAAATCTGGGAAAGATTTGGAAAAGGTAGAGTCATATAGGCCTATCTCTTTAATAAATCAGGATGCTAAGATTTTTACGGCGATATTGGCAAAAAGATTAAATAGCTTCATGGATAAATATATAAATAATGACCAGGCGGGATTTATTAAAGGTAGATACATGGCGGATTTAACAAGGTGAGTTATAGATTTAATAGACATTGCAGGTCAAACTAAAGAGAAGGTAGGATTGTTATCTTTGGATATTTTCAAGGCATTCAATTCTTTGCAATGGATAACAATTAATGAGTTAATTAAAGGCTATGGATTTGGATGTAGGTTTATAAAAATGATAGAACAATTGTATCAACAAGGGTGTGCCAATGTTAGGGTAAATGATGGCCTTACGGAAGAAGTAAGATTAGAAGCGGGAACAAGACAGGGATGCCCACTATCCCCAATATTATTTATAATGGCGATGGAAATATTAGCAAAAAGTATAAGGGAGGATAAAGAAATAGAAGGAATATTAGGAAATAAAGTTAGTTTATATGCTGATGATACTCTTATAATTATGAAACATCCGGGGAAGACATTGGGAAAAATACAGAGGCTTTTGAAGGAATTTGAACAAATAACTGGGTTGAGATAAATTGGGATAAATCTGAAATGATATTGAATAATATAGACAAGGAAGAACAAGGGAGAATTAAAAATAGATTTAAACTACAGATTAAAAATAGTGTGAGATATTTGGGGATAAATATTTCAAGCAAAATAGAAGATTTAAGAAGATTAAATTATGATAAACAAAAAAAAGAACTCAAAGTAAAAATTTCACAATATAAAAATTTGAAGCTGTCTTGGTTCGGCAGGGTAGCATTGACTAAAATGATGTTATTACCAAAAATAATTTTTTTGTTTGAAACCCTACCAATCCAAATTACAGATAAAGAAATTAAGGAATTTCAAGCTTTAATAAATAATTATTGTAATGGGGGAAGAAGAGCTAGAATCACAAAAAGATAGGGGTCTGGGAATACCGAACTTGAAAAATTATTATAATGCATTCCATATTAAAAATGTAGTTAAGATTTTAATGAAAGAGGTAGTTATTTGGGAGGAAATTGAAATGATGGAATTAAAGGAGTTGGGTAAAAGTGTGTTTTTAGGGAATGAAAAAGGAAAAATAATGGTTAAAAATAGAATGATGAGATCGATGTTGGGAGTTTGGAAGAAGGTTAAAATGAAACTATCCCCGAATATATCGCCAATAATTGAGCTGGAAGATATTAAAAAATTCCCAATAAAAATTGATGATAGGATGAAGGAAATTTTATTAAAGAACGAGATTTTCCTGTTGAAAGATTGGATACGAGTTTGCAGAGACGACGTGAAAAGACAAGAGCTGTATGATCAAATGAAGTTAAATTGGTTAGAGATTATGAGGATAAATAAGTGGAATAATAGTTATGTGAGAGAGCAGAGTCTGGAAAGAACTAAAACTGAATTTGAAGAGTTAATATGGAAAGTAAGAAAGTCAGAAATTGGAATTAAAGGTATGGTTAGTAAAATATATAAAATAATAAATGTAGAAAGTAATTCACAAGAGATATTTAAAAATGCTTGGGAACAAG
Source organism: Bradypodion ventrale (assembly GCA_035047345.1). NCBI lineage: Eukaryota > Metazoa > Chordata > Lepidosauria > Squamata > Chamaeleonidae > Bradypodion > Bradypodion ventrale. Next base: position 43,898,969 of record JAWDJE010000001.1, read on the forward strand.
ATTTGAAGATAAGCATAACCGAAAAAGAGTAGAAAAATAAATGGAAAAAAAGAGGTATGAGATCCATGTCCGTCAGGGTTAAAGAGCATAATTTTAAAATGTTGTGGAAATGGGACTTGACCCCATTGAAACTGTACCAGATAGATAAAAAATAAAATAAAATGTGTTGGAGATATAAAAATATATTGGGCACATATATACATATGTGGTATGAATGTAAAAAGGTTGAGAAATTTTGGGAGGAAATTGAGAAGGAGTAAAGTAAAGGTAAAGGTTTCCCTTGCTCGAAGGCCAGTCATATCCGACTCTAGGGTGCAGTGCTCATCTCTGTTTCTAAGCCGAAGAGCCAGCGCTGTCTGCTTCTGCAGACGTTTCCGTGGTCATGTGGCAGGCATGACTAGACACCGGAGCACACGGAACGCTGTTACCTTCCCACCGAAGTGGTTCCTATTTATCTACTTGCAATTTCTTGCTTTCGAACTGCTAGGTTGGCAGGACCTGGGATGAAGACGGGAGCTCATTTCCGTCCTGCAGTACTCGGGAATCGAACTGCTGACCTTCCGCTTCCCAGTCAGCATCTTAGCCACTTGAGCCACAGCAGTGGCTGAGAAGGAGATGGTCAATATTATGGGAACATCTCTCAAGTTGGGGCCAAGTAACATCTTGTTGACGGACGTAGATAATATGAACTTAGATGATGATAAGAAAGAATTATTGGCTATAATGCTTACTATGGACAGAATGTGTATAGCAAAAAAATGGAAGAACGACATAACATTAAAAGTAGATGATTGGTATAAGGAGATGTGAGATCTCGCATTGAATGAAAAATTAACATGGGTGTTGAATTTTTAAAAAGGAATAATTAAGGAGAATAGATTCTGGAATACATGGAGACAGTTTGTGGATCATGCTTTGAAGAGAGAGGGGAAGAATAGACTGACACCAGACCAATTGAAGTTTTGGGCACAGTAGAAACCAATGGGAAATACCACATCCTCCCGGGCAATGTAAATACACGGGGTGAATAATGTATAGAATGTAATATTGGAATAAATTGATAGGGATAGAAAAAGAAATATAACTGTTTTAGACAAATTGATTTGAATAGAAATTAGATAAAATAAGAAGTTACTGGTCATTAATGTTTAAGAGCAAAGTTGGGATATTACCATTGTGATAATAAAACATTAAAGAGACAGTAAGTTAAATGTTAAATTTCAAAGGTGTTATATTTAGATTTATATACATCTAATTTTATTGTTTAAAGATTCTTTTTTGTGATAATGTCAAATGTATCATTTATATGCTTGCCTATGTTGTTTTTTCTTTCTTCTTTCTGTATTTGTATGTTATTCTTTTTCTGAAAATCAATAAAATTTATAAAAGAAATAAAAGAAATTAATTTTCAATGCATTTAAATGGGAAATCATGATTTGCGCCCTCTTGTGGCCACCTGTGGTACTGGTCCACTGAACATATGTTTTCCTCCCCCCCTCTCCAGAAGCTCCCAAATTGCACCAAATCCAGTGTTGTTTTGGGACCCTCATGGACATTAACCCGTGGACCTCATTTTGGGGGCTTAAAAACTCATCTTATACTTGAGTATATAGGGTATAATAACTTTCTTTTGTATGTTACATTGTGTTAAATTGTGATAGTATGTATGGTAGTAAAATACTGGCATAGGGACCGGCAAACCATGACCGGAATTTTGCCAAGAAAACCCCATGGACAACAACAAAAGTCAAAACAAAAAGGCAAAGTACTGTAGATGGAACAGGATGTCAAACCCCTCAGGTAGGAAGATGGGGTCGCCCTACTGACCCGCACCCTCCCTTCGAGAGCACGGCCGAATTGCCTACGCAGGTCAACGAAGGATTTAAAAATCTGGCACGGGGGCCTCAGCCCCACTAACGGCAAGAAACGCAAAGAACATCACTTCCCGAAAGTCCTTGCGCCGCGCCGCGCCAGAGCCAATCAGGCTGAGAGGCTCTCGCACGGAGCAGCGTTCGAACACGCGCTGCAGCCAATCAAAAGAAAAGCATTTTAAAAAAACGCAGCACAAACACAAAGCACCAACACATTACTACAAGCCCCAGCGTCCTGCGCGCAATGTGCGAGCAGAACGATGAGGCAGCCAGCGCGCGAAAACAAAACTAAGAAAAAGCCGCCGCTGCAACCATTCAACCCCACGGGCGAGCCAGCATGGCCCGTGGGGAGGAAAAAACCCGCCGCCGCTACTCTTCCGTTCGAAGGGTCAGCGGCGCGCGAAAAACAAGTGAGACGGCCGGCGCACGAAAAATAAAAGTTAAAAAAAGCCCACCGCCGCAGTCATTCTTCCCCATGGGCAAGCCAGCATGGCCCGTGGGGGAACCCCCCCCTGCCACCATGGCCCTTCCGTTCAAAGGGCCAGCCAGCACGTGAAAAACACAAGTAAAAAAAAATACAGCCCGGCCGCCGCTGCACTTCTGTTCCATGGGCCAGCCGGAGTGCCAAAAATTAAAGCAACCCACCCAACCACCCACCCCCCGCAACTGCCCTTCTTCCCAACGGGCCAACCAGTATGGCCCGCGGGGTAAAAAAATAAACACCCCACTGCCTCTGCCCTTCCTTCCCATGGGCCAGCAAGTATGGCCCGTGGGAAAGAAATAACCACCACCCCGCAAATGCCCTTCCTTCCAACGGGCCATCCAGCATGGCCCATGGGAAAAAAAGCCTCCCCGCAATTGGCCTTCCTTCCCACGGGCCATCCAGCATGGCCTGCGAGAAAGAAAGCCACCCCCCCACACACTTGAAAAAACACACAAAAACACAAACAAAAAACATTCAAAAACACACCAAAACCCAAAAAATAAACACACAAACAGCCAAAAATAAACAAGAAAAACACACACATACACCCCCCAAAAAAATTCCACCCCCAACCCCCCCAAACCCCCCCCCACAGAACTTACCAAAAGACGTCTTCCTTCTATGAGAACCAGAAATCAAATGAGAAAGAGGAAACTTACCGGAAGCGACACCCAGAGGACAGAAGGTAACAAATGTAATGAGAGGCACAAAAGCTCACCACCCCCACCCAGTGGCCAAAACATAAACAACATTCAAAAATATTTAAAAAATAAGAATAATTCTAAATTTAATCAAATAAATTATACAAACATTCAAAAAAAAACCACACTAATCTCAAAAATTACCAAAATAAAACCCCTTTTCACTCTGAAAAACCAAAACAAAAAAAAAGATTTAAAAAAACATTTTAAAAAACAAAATTAAATTTTAAACTAAATAATATTAAATTAAATTAAATTAATTTTTTTTGGCATAAACATAAAAAACAAGTTCAAAAACAAAATTACTCGAAGCCACAAAATCAAAAAACCTTACACCACCATTTAAAACAGCCCATCACCATTATTTCAAAAAAAAAAAAAAAAACGAAACCCTTTAGTATCCAACACAATTTTAAAAAGCCCGGCAACGCCGGGCAAACTATACTAGTATTGTATAGGAACATGTGATGTAAGATCTATGAATCAAGGCAAGCTAAAAGTGGTAAAAAAATGAGATGGAAAGAATAAGCATTGTCATCTTGGGAATCAGTAAACTAAAATGGACAGGGATGGGCGAATTCAACTCTGGAGACCATTATATCTAGTACTGTGGCAAAGAAACCCTTAGAAGAAATGGAGTGACCATAATAGTCAATAAAAGAGTGAGAAAAGCAGTAATGGAATATAACCTAAAAATGACAGAAAGATCTCAGTACGGATCCAAGGCAAACCATTCAATATCACTGTAATCCAAGTCTATGCATCAATCACTGGTGCAGATGAGGCCACAGTTGATTAGTTCTATGAGGAATTACAGCACCTCATAGAACTGACACCAAAAAATTATGTCCGTGTTGTATTGGAAGCTAGGAATACCAAAGTAGGAAGTCAAAAATTAAATGGAATAACAGGCAAGTTTGGATTTGGAACACAGAATGGAGCACGACAAAAGATAATAGAGTTTTGCCAAAAGAACCCAGTGGTAATAGCAAACACCCTTTTCCAACAACACAAGAGGTGACTTTACACATAGACATCACCAGACAGCCAACATCAAAACTAGAATAATGACATACTCTGCAACCAAAGATAGAGAAACTCCATACAGTCAGCAAAGACGAGACCTGGAGCAGATTTTCGCTCTGATCATAATCTATTGATCGCCAGATTCAGGTTTAGATTAAAGAAAATAGGGAAAACAATTAGGCCACACAGGTGTGACCTAGACAACATCCTAAAGGAATACACGGTGGAGGTATGGAACAGATTTAACAGTTTAGATTTGATAGACAGAGTACCAGAAGGATTATGGATGGAGGTTTGGGACATCATACAGGAGGCAGCAAGTAAAACCATACCAAAAGAAAAGAAATGTAAGAAGTTGAGAAGCAAAGTGGCTGTCTGATGAGGCTCTTAAAATAGTGGAAGAAAGAAGGAACGCAAAAGGCAAAGGCAAAATAGAAAAATTCAATCAATTGAACACAGATTTTCAAAGAAAAGCGAGGTGAGATAAGGAAACTTTCTTAAATGAACAGTGCAAAGCAATAGAGGAAAACAACAGAAGAGGGAGGAATAAAAAATGGGGAAATCAAGGGAACTTTTAAAGCAAAAAATGACAATGATAAGGGACAAAAACGGCAGGGATTTAGCTAATGCAGAAGAGATTTTAAAAAGATGGCAAGAGTACACAGAACAACTCTGCAAAAAGGACCTCAACACCTCTGACAATCACAGTGATGAGAACTTTGAACTCGAGCCAGACATCCTGGAGAGTGAAGTCGGGGGGGGGGGGCTATAAAGCATTGCCAACAACAAAGCAAGTGGAGATGATGGTATCCCAGTTGAATTATTCAAGGCCCTAAAATATGGTGGAATTAAAGTATTGCATTCTATATGCCAGCAGATTTGGAAACCACAACAATGGCCACAGGATTGGAAAAGGTCAGTACCCTGTATATGTTCCAATCCCAAAAAAGGTCAATGCCAAAGAATGCTCAAATTATCGAACAATTGCGCTCATCCCACACACTAGCAAGGTGATGCTCAAAATGATACAGGATAGGCTTTATCAGCATGCGGCTAGAGGACTACCAGAAGTGCAGGCTGGGTTCCAAAGAGGCAAGGGAACTAGAGACCACATTGCCAACATATGTTGGATCATGGAGAAAACAAAGGAATATCAGAAACAAGTCTACTTCTGTTTCATTGAATACACCAAGGCCTTTGACTGTGTGGACCACAATAAAATGTGGCAAGTAATTAAAGAGATGGAAATACCAGAACACGTTATATGCCTCACGAGAAATCTGCACATGAGTCAAGAAGCAACAGTTAGGACAATATTTCTGGTAGCAATGTATGGTTGTGAGGGCTGGACCATTAGGAAAGCTGAGTGCAGAAGAATAAACCCCTTTGAGATGTGGTGTTGGAGGAGAATTTTGAAAGTACCCTGGACAGCAAAGAGAACAAACAGGTTGATCTTAAAAGAAACCAACCCCGACTGCTCCTTGGAAGGTCAAATATTAAAGATGAAGCTAAAGTACTTTGGACATCAAATGAGAAGAGAGGATTCACTTGAGAAAGCCTTGATGTTGGAAAAGGTGGAGGGCAAAAGAAGAAGGGGGTGGCAGAGAATGAGATGGCTAGAAGGTATTGTTGACTCCATGGGCACAGAGTTGGGCGGGTTGAGAGGGATGGTGGAGGATAGGGGTGCCTGGTGTGCAGTGGTCCATCTAGTCACAAAGGGTCGGACTCAACTATGCGACTGAACAACAACATCAACATATAGAACAATCTTCATACCAACTGGATATTCCTATGTTGACCTATAGTTCATTTTCCCTTCATGATGTACCTATAAATTTTGCTAATCCTGACAGTCGTACAACCAGCAAGAGTCCCATCAGTGTGTGAGAAGGCTGTTACATTGATTGGAAATGAACTTTTTGCACTGTCTGAGCAGTCATACCGTTAGCATGTAATGGAAGAAGAAAGCCTATAACCAGAACAACAATAATAAATTGATAGAATCTTGCCCCTTCAACATTTACTTTAATTTGTGTGCAAATTTGTCAGGATGAAAAGATGACATCTTTATGGGTTAAAAAAAAGTGCATGGAGAATTTTTTGGAATTAAATATTTCTTCTGATGAAAGGGATTAGATGAAGTTTGCTCACTTGGTATAATTAGTGCATATGGTCCAGCTGTGAAGACGTAGCGGAGGACTTCTAACTTATTATTAATTAGGCTCATTAAAATGCAAGTAAGAGAACGATGCCTAGGTAAACAATACCTTATGTCATAAAGTCATTACTTTACAAAAGCTAGTCTTGCTAACAGAAGTCATCCTGAAATTTTGTGGATTTTTTTAAAAAAAAAAGCTCTGTGGGTGCTAGTTAACTACTCCTGACTGACATCAAGGACAGGCACATAAAGCTAGAAGGAGGCAGCATTATTGGGGCTGATATTTCTTTTCAAATCATTTCATAATATGTCTGAGTGAGGTCAAAGGTTGACAGGCAAATGACAGGCCTTCTTCAATTGCTGTGGTGACACAGCGGGTGTGTGTCAAGGAAATTTTGTCTGGGCCCCTCTGTGATGTGTGTGTATAGGTTTTTTATTTTGTTTAAAAAAACCATGTTCACATTTCTTTGCCTTGTCTTGTCTAAAAATGGGCCAGGATTGGCAGATTTGTAATTAAAACCTCAACAGGGGAAGTTGAGAGACCAAGGCTAGGTTAGGAAATAGCAGGAAGCGCTGTTCATAATTATAAGGACCTTACATACTGAACAGATAATGGAAATGCTTTGTGAATAGGCACTGATTTGCAATTGCAAGGACTTTTCATTGTTAATGAGTGATGCCAAGTTTCCTATAAGTCAAATAGATCCTAAATTACAGCGCCATGGATGACACATACAAATCAAACGCTAAACTCCCAACAAACAAAATATTCCACTGTGGGATCCCACCCACCCCCGGCCCCACTGTTTTATAAATGTTTTGCCTTCTTTGAAGTCTATGCACGCTCACTTATAAATCACTCTAGCAATGCAGCCTCCAGTATAAATGGATCAAAAGATGCTATTGACAGATGCTGAAATGAGTGTCTACCTTTAACACAGGGTCAATTGATAAGTGTCTGACCTAGACATTTGAGTGACATGAAGTGCTGCCAGACAGGTCTCTTTGTTACAATAGATAACTAAACAGTGTTGTTCTAGGTTGTTGTTTTTTTAAACTGGTTCAGAGCTATATTTGAGACAATAATTTGTAATGGGGAGATGGGCTTTAAAGTCAGTATAACAAATTTTGAGGCTAAGAAATGTAATGGCTGTGGGATTTGGAAGATGGGAGTTTGATTCAATAAAGCTTTTCCAGCATCTCTTTATCTCTATCATTCCTTTTAATCATCATCCTGAAGGTGGATTTAAGAAATTCGTTTCCATTGATGCTGAAACCTCCCATGGGAAACAAGTAATGAAGTTTAAAAAACGAAACAAAAAACAACCTATGGCTAAAACTTTAAAGAGTTTCACTGTTCAAAAAAAACAACAACCAACAACAACAGCTTCTTTGGAAGCATGTGAACCAGGGGAACAATTCAGAACCCTGTCAGAAAAATAACTACCAACTTTGCTGCAGTGGTGGGCAAGCTGACCAGTCTAGATATGCCCAGGTAGCAATGCCAGTTTGCTACAGTGGTTTTGAATGTGACTTGGAATAACAAAGTTTAAGCTTCTTTGCACTATGATGTGAAACACACCAAGTGACCTTAAGACAGTCTCTCTCAGCCTATCACATCTCACAGATGGTGGTGGTTTTTATATGCCATCAACTTACATGCCTCCCAACTTATAGTGGGAGGGAAAGAGGTGATGGCCAACACCCAATGTATACAATATGAACGAGGAAATATAAACACAAAGGTTATTTAATAGATAGCGTTCTGGATTACCGCAGCAAGTGGGAAACAGCGGTAAGAATGGAAGCGCGGCGCCAAAATGGCTGCCGCGCTCTTTGCGGGCCCCCCCCCACCGGACGAAACCATCCGGGTAGTTAGGGGCGTGGCCAGCACCCTAATAAAAGGGCTGGCCACGAGGCAGCCGTGCTGCCATTTTGGCGAACCGACGGAGCGGAGAAGTTTTTCCTCCTTACCTCCGTCGATCGTGTCTTCTTGAGGGAAGCCTTTTCGGGCAGCTTTCTCTTTTCTTTAGACTTCTTAGCTACATTGGCCATGCCCTCGAAGAAGAAGGCAGCCGCGAACGTGGCTCGATCGGCGCGGAGGCATCAGCCGGGTCGGAGGACCGCGACTGCGCCTGTTCCACAGCCACCTCTAGCGGATCCCACCGGGAATGGTGGGATGGGATCGGTAGCTCCTTGGCCTGATGCGCGGAGCATACCCGCAGCCCCGGACGGGGCCTCGGCCCTTGGCCCGCAAACGACAACCACGGCCCCTGCCATGGTTCGTCCGGTAGGGCCTTCTTGCCCGGGTGCGCAGTTCCCCATGGGGGGTGCGAGCCACGGAGGGTGGTTGGGTTCCCTGCCCTTGCAGGGCGTTCCTACGATTTCCCAGGGGCTGAGCATGGGCTCTTGGCCTTATCTGGCCCCTGGGGCTCAGGGACCTGGTCAGGTACCCGTAAATTTGGGGCCGGTTGCCCAATTGCCCCCTGTCGGGGCCGGGCCCTATGTTGACGTGGAGGCCCTTCTTGCCCGGGTTGCGGCCCTTGAAGCGTCCTTGGTGAGGGCCAACCAAGTAGGGGTACCTCTAGGTTTCCAGGTTTCCCCTTTGGCCGCCGAACAACGGCCGGTGATGGGTCGGGTTGAGCCGCCTGAGGCGTGTGGGCCGTTGGCGGCCACTGCCTCGCAGCTCCCCACCCCACAGGTGCAGCAGTCTGGTGCTGGTCTGGCTCCGTCGACGAGCTCAGCTTCGGTCGTGAGCTCCGACGCCCCCAGCGGGCCGGAACCCCCAGTGGGGGCGGCCCGCGGGGGTGCAGCGGGTGAGTATGCAGTCCAAGTTAATGCACCCACACAACTGACTTCATCAGGGGGGCTGTTCAATGGCCTTGGCCTCGCTCGGGTGGCACGGCGGCCCAATGGCCCCCGGCCCACCCAGCGACTTTGCCCACGACACAGGGCTTGGGGCGGGGTGGTGCCCCCAATGTGCTGGGAAATGTGTTGGGGATCCCCGGGCTGGCTCAGGCTCAATTTACCTCACCCGTAGTTCCCTCGGTGCCGGTGTCGGCTTTGCCAACAGCAGGGTATTCCTTGCCCTTGGGGGACCATTTGGCCCAGTCTACCAAGGAAAAGATTTGGAGGGGTGAGTACGTAGATATCTTCTCACTTCTAAATAGGGAGCCGACCAAGGAGGAGAGGGAAGGGTTGGACGAGAAGGATAAGGAGCAGGCACGTCGTCGTAAGCCGCCACGCACGTGGGCAAATTGGCTGCCAGCGTACCTGATTTACATGGCCGTTTATCTCAGGGCCAGGCCGGATTTGGCTATTCCCATGGTCCAATATCTGGACAATATTTACCGGGCTATGGTTGACTTCCCGGGCCCGTCATGGCTGGCTTACGACGAAGAGTTCCGCATGAGAATTCCGCTGCACCCAGACATGAGGTGGGATGAGCCCTGCCAGAAGCTGTGGCTTCTGTATATGACCCCCACACGCCCGGCGCCTGGGGAGAGATACCATTGTGGACATGCGGTCCAACGAGCGGCCCCAGTACAGGTACCCCGCCAAGCGGCGGGGCAGGGGGTTCCAGCCCGCCTGCTGTGCTGGACCTTCTCGTCCAGTGGTTCTTGCAACAGGAAAAATTGCAAGTACAAGCATGAGTGCCCCTCTTGTTCTGGCCCCCATGCTGCCTCCGCCTGTCCCAGGCCAGGAGGATACAGGGGCAGGGGTAGGGGCGGACAAGGGGCAGGCAAGACTGCCATGGAGGGAGCGGGTTCACCAAAAGGCCCCCTCCCCAATTAATGTCGACATGCTGGAGCGTTGGCTCGCATCGTACCCGAGGAGAGCAGACGCTGTGTACCTCCTTCAGGGTTTTCAACTGGGTTTTCGTATTCCTTTCACGGGGGATAGGTCACCGCAGGATGCACCTAACCTTTTGTCACTTAGGGGAAGGGAGGAGGTGGCTGCCGCCAGCATTAATAAGGAGATTGCTGCGGGCAGGGTCGCCGGTCCTTTCCCCGCACCCCCGTTCCCCAACCTTAAAGTGTCTCCTCTAGGACTAGTGCCCAAGAAGTCCCCGGGCGAGTTTCGCCTGATTCACCATTTGTCCTACCCAGCCGGCCACTCGGTCAATGATGCTATCCCTGATGACCTTTGTTCTGTCAGGTATACATCCTTTGACCAGGCATTGCGCATGGTGTGCTCATGTGGCCCGGGTGCAATGTTGGCTAAGTGTGACATTAAGTCGGCGTTTCGCCTCTTACCCGTGCACCCGGGTGACTTCGAGTTGCTGGGTTTCAAATTCCGGGGTGACTATTATTTTGACAAGGCCATGCCATTCGGCTGTTCCATATCCTGCTCGGCTTTCGAGCGTTTCAGTACCTTCCTGCAGTGGGCATTTGTCCGTAGGTCAGGGTCTCGGTCTGTAGCCCATTACCTGGATGACTTTTATTCGGGGGTGAACGGGGCTGGGACACGTGTACACGTCTCCTCAATACATTTCAGACGCTAATGGAGGAACTCGGTGTCCCTTTAGCGCCCGAAAAGACCGAAGGCCCGTCTGATAAGTTAATATTCCTGGGGGTGGAAATTGACACCGTAGCGCAGGCTTCTAGGTTGCCCGCAGACAAGGTGGCACGGATAGTTGCCCTTATATCGGACTTGCTGGCTAAGCGCAAGGCATCCCTTCGGGAATTGCAGGTGCTACATGGCCACCTCAATTTCGCTTGCAGGGTGGTTGCACCTGGCAGGGCCTTTGCTCGGTGCTTGTGCGACGCCATGGCAGGCTTATCCAGGCCCCATCATAGGGTGAGACTGACACGGGGCATCAGGGCAGATCTGCACGTATGGCTCCAGTTCTTGAGAAAGTTCAATGGGGTCTCATTTTGGAGGTCTGACCTCCTGGCTTCGCCCCAATTTCAAATTCAGTCTGATGCCTCGGGATCCCTGGGTTATGGGATGTACTTCAATGGGAAGTGGGCATATGGTGGATGGCCACCAGCCTGGTCAGGCATGGGTCGCCTGAGGGATCTCACATATTTGGAATTTTTCCCCATACTGGGGGCCTTGATGCTATGGGGTGAGGAGTGGGCCAACTCTGTGGTGCATTTCTAGTGTGACAATGCGGCTGTTGTCCACATTGTCAACTCACAGACCTCTAAATCTCCCAGGGTCATGGATCTTGTGCGCCAGTTTGTATTGCGCAGCCTGCGCCTCAATGTACTGTTCAGAGCCAGGCATGTCCTGGGGGTGAATAATGATATTGCTGATGCTTTGTCCCGCCTGCAGATCTCCCGGTTCCGTGCCTTGGCTCCGGATGCGGAGGAATTTCCCTCGCCACTACCGCAGGAGATATGGACCATTGGCAAGGAGAGGTGAACCGGGCGATAGGCATGTCACTGGCGCCACGCACGCGTAAGGCATATCACCACGCGTTGGTTTCATTTCGGACTTTTTGTTCCCAATATTGCTTGCCAGATACCTGGCCGATCCCAGTGGCCCACATCCTCCATTTTATGGTTTACCTGCACGCCCAGGGCCTGGCACCACGCACCATAGCATCTAGGCTATCAGCGCTGGCCTTTATGGCCAAGGTGGGAGGTCATGCGGACAGCACCGCTGATTTCCGTGTGAGACATGTTTTGGAGGGGTGGGTGCGGGAACGTGGGCGTTGCCTGGACGACCGTCACCCAATTTCCCCTGGGGTACTTACCCAACTGGCACGAGGCTGGCATGACCTATGTTTCGATAGGTATGAGGCAGCCCTGTTTCGTGCGGCTACAACGGTGGCCTTTTTTGGAGCGCTCCGCATCAGCGAGCTTCTGATGCTGTCTAAGGCGGATGCAAGTCGTAGGGCACTGGAACTCGAAGATGTCTATGTTTGCAATGATTGGGCTCAGTTGAGGATACGCTCCTCTAAAACAGATCAGCATGGCGTAGGCAGTGGAATAAGACTGCTACGATGTTCATTGGCAGACATCTGTCCGGTTGGTGCCCTACAGGAGTTCCTTGCACTGCGTGGCACGCACCATGGCCCGTTTTTCTGTCACCAAGATGGGTCTCCCCTCACTAAATTTCAGTTTTGGAAGGTGACAGGGAAGGCACTGGCCAGAGTTGGCCTCCCTGGTGCCCGTTACGGCACCCATTCATTTAGAATTGGGGCGGCCTCTACTGCGGCTGCTTATGGGTACTCCGGGGCTGACATACGCAGCATGAGGAGGTGGGACTCACACTGTTTCCAGTTTTATGTTCGCCCACTCCCACCGTGAGTACCTTCTGAGTCACCATGTATCTTTCCTTCCCTGTTTTTTCCCTTGACAGACCCTGGGTGTCGTATCACACCGGTGACAGTATGGCTGGTGGGCCACAGCTACATGCACAGGGCAGCGCGTTACGCTGCGGCGACAGATTGGGGACCCCGACTGGGACTGGGTGCATACGCACATTTCACATGGCACGGTAAGCCCGGTATGTTGTGGTGGGAGCTTTTGCCATTCCTCTTTTCATCGAGGAGTGCCGACCCGCCCGACATTCTGATCATACACCTTGGGGGTAATGACTTGGGTCAGGTCACTGGCTTATCGCTGAAGCATGCGATTTGCGCGGACCTTGCCTACTTACATTACGTATGGCCCGCCACAACCCTTGTTTGGTCAGATATGGTCCCACGGCACGCTTATCGGGGAGGCTTCGACCTCCAGGCCCTGGACCGCGCTCGGCGCATGGTAAACAGGGCGGTGGCCCGATTCCTTTCGACCAAGGGCTGGGGGCGGGTCAGTCATCATCCCGCCATTAGTTTGCAAAATTTTGGGCTTTATTCTGGGGATGGGGTCCATCTGTCGCGAGGAGGTATGGACCTCCTGCTGGGTGATTGGCGAGCAGGCCTGTCGACCGAGCTGACGGTCTTGGGGGGGGCGTCGAGCCTTTATTGAAGCCTCTCCGGGTGGCGGGTAGCACTGGTAAGGTAAACATTTATGACCCACAGGTATCCGGCAGGTTCGCAATTGACTGGACAACACTAGATAGGCATAAGTTGTTTAAACGTTGTCCGGTCAACGACGAACCAGGCAAGGGGGTGATGGTTACCACTAGACAGCTGGAATCACCCCCTGATTTTACGGATACACGTCAGAGGGTGGGGTCAGTAGTTAGATATTGACTACGGTCAACAATTTGTTTGTTGTCAACAAACAAATTGATACAAATAGATACATTGTAACAATTGCCGTTGGCAATTTTGGGTGGTACCTTACCAGTGTTACTTCGGCCTGCTTGCCTTAAGAATTATGATTGGTCGTTTTACCAATAGAAATTTATAATTCGGACTAGGGCTTGAATCAATAAATGTGGCCCATGCCGTTATCCACTTTCATTTGTGTCTGAGTCCATCATTGGGGGGGTGCGCCTGCAATGGAAGCGCGGCGCCAAAATGGCCGCCGCGCTCTTTGCGGGGCCCCCCCACCGGATGAAACCATCCGGGTAGTTAGGGGCGTGGCCAGCACCCTAATAAAAGGGCTGGCCACGAGGCAGCCGTGCTGCCATTTTGGCGAACCGACGGAGCGGAGAAGTTTTTCCCCTCCACCCCCTCCCTAGTTAACAGTGTGATTTCTTGGTCGCTTCGGGGCCGGGTGGGAATTTTTGGCTGGGACTCGCATTGGCCCTTGAGTCCTGGCTTTTTCGCCCATCCCACACTGTTGCTATGGTTTGATATAGGGGTTGTTCTGTGCTGCTGTTGACTTTGGTCACATTGGCGGGTAGCACTGGTAAGGTAAACATTTATGACCCACAGGTATCCGGCAGGTTCGCAATTGACTGGACAACACTAGATAGGCATAACTTGTTTAAACGTTGTCCGGTCAACGACGAACCAGGCAAGGGGGTGATGGTTACCACTAGACAGCTGGAATCACCCCCTGATTTTACGGATACACGTCAGAGGGTGGGGTCATTAGTTAGATATTGACTACGGTCAACAATTTGTTTGTTGTCAACAAACAAATTGATACAAATAGATACATTGTAACAATTGCCGTTGGCAATTTTGGGTGGTACCTTACGAGTGTTACTTCGGCCTGCTTGCCTTAAGAATTATGATTGGTCGTTTTACCAATAGAAATTTATAATTCGGACTAGGGCTTGAATCAATAAATGTGGCCCATGCCGTTATCCACTTTCATTTGTGTCTGAGTCCATCATTGGGGGGGTGCGCCTGCAATGGAAGCGCGGCGCCAATATGGCTGCCGCGCTCTTTGCGGGCCCCCCCCCCACCGGACGAAACCATCCGGGTAGTTAGGGGCGTGGCCAGCACCCTAATAAAAGGGCTGGCCACGAGGCAGCCGTGCTGCCATTTTGGCGAACCGACAGAGCGGAGAAGTTTTTCCCCTCCACCCCCTCCCTAGTTAACAGTGTGATTTCTTGGTCGCTTCGGGGCCGGGTGGGAATTTTTGGCTGGGACTCGCATTGGCCCTTGAGTCCTGGCTTTTTCGCCCATCCCACACTGTTGCTATGGTTTGATATAGGGGTTGTTCTGTGCTGCTGTTGACTTTGGTCACATTGGCGGGTAGCACTGGTAAGGTAAACATTTATGACCCACAGGTATCCGGCAGGTTCGCAATTGACTGGACAACACTAGATAGGCATAAGTTGTTTAAACGTTGTCCGGTCAACGACGAACCAGGCAAGGGGGTGATGGTTACCACTAGACAGCTGGAATCACCCCCTGATTTTACGGATACACGTCAGAGGGTGGGGTCATTAGTTAGATATTGACTACGGTCAACAATTTGTTTGTTGTCAACAAACAAATTGATACAAATGGATACATTGTAACAATTGCCGTTGGCAATTTTGGGTGGTACCTTACCAGTGTTACTTCGCCCTGCTTGCCTTAAGAATTATGATTGGTCGTTTTACCAATAGAAATTTATAATTCGGACTAGGGCTTGAATCAATAAATGTGGCCCATGCCGTTATCCACTTTCATTTGTGTCTGAGTCCATCATTGGGGGGGGTGCGCCTGCAAAGGCAAACATGAGCTTAAATAACCAATTAGTTATATCTAAAAAGCAGTAGGTTGGTCATGTCGTAAAGGGACAATCATAACTGTATATACTGTAATGTTCGTAAAAAAAGGATTAAATGAGGAATTGAGGATAAAGGTTTTGTCCTTTATTACAGTATATACATTACAGTATATAAAAGATACATAGATGATTTATTTTTTATTTTTCAAAATCCTTCTTTGATTACTGACTTTTTAAAAAGGATCAACTCTTTAAATAACCATTTAACCTTCACACATTATTTTAGTCCCCATTCCTTACCTTTTTTGGATTTGGAAGTTTTCATTTCTAATAACAGACTCCATACAAAACTTTATCCCAAACCAACCAACAGACATGCATACTTACAGTATAGATCCTATCATCCACATCCCTTAAAAAGTAACATCCCTTATAGTCTTCTTTTAGGGGCTAAACGGAATTTGACTCTTGATTCGGACTTTCAAAGAGCAGCTGGTAAAATCCATGATTCATTACATCTTAAGGGTTATCCTACTCACATTATTAGGACGGCCTACAATCGAGTAAGATCCAGATCCAGACAATCCCTCTTTCAGCGTAAAGACAGTTCTACCATGACCAATATTTTTTGGTCTCTTGATTTTACTCCTTTAGCACAAAATATAAAGATAACGATCATTAAACACTGGCACCTATTGGATTCCATGCCAGGTTGTACTGACAGACCCACCATAGGATTCCGTAGAACCAAAACTACTGCTAGTTTCATCTCTAGGACAGATTGCACTCTTAAACAACCGGATTCATCCAGATTACCGACAGGACACCATCCCTGTGGCCATTGTAAGTTTTGTCGCTTTATGTGATGCACTGAGAATGTTACTATTCCTAGTAGTAATTTTCAATTGCAGTTGTCCAAGTTTTCCAATTGTAACACACGGGATTGTGTATATATGATTGTATGTTCATGTCAGTTAGCCTACATAGGTCAATCAAGTAGACCCCTTAAGATCAGGTTGGGAGAACATCAATCACGCATAAGAAATAACATCACACAAGCTCCAATGGTCTCCCACTTTAATCATAAAAAACATTCATTTGCCAACATGCGAGTAGTAGTGTTAGAATCTTTCACTCCCCAAAAACATTTCATCATTGATACTGAACGCTTTTTACTTCACAGAGAAGCTTTTTATATTCATTGTTTCTCGACTCTATCCTAATGGATTAAACACCGATCAAGATTTTTCCGCTTTCCTATAAGATAAATGAGTGGTTCTCAGCCTTGTGGTTCTTCTCCCTTAACATCGACAATATAATTATTCCATGTAATCGGTTGTAATGATCCGCACGTGTTACCCGTACTTCAGGTTACTTTATAATGCTCGCACCATATGCTCAGTTTTAATGCTCTGACCCGATAAGAATTTTCTGCGAGAGGTCGCTTTAGAGCGCACTTTCATATTGTACAGGTATTTATCGCTTATTTTTCAATAAGTACTGCTAGGATTTATTTTAGAGCTATATTAGTATGTTGTATTATTTGCATTTCATGTTTATTATGTTGCAGATTCTTGACAAAGATACAAAATATCCATTTGTCCGGAAGGATATCGAATCCTACATTCTGCACCGTCTTACTTGTTATTCTGAGGATTCGTGTTCTCCAGGATTCTTTGGCACTTTTCATCTACTTTTTCACAGATGATGGACTTTTTCCTATGCCAATGACTCTCTTTATATGATGGACTTGTTTTCTCTATATACTCTTGTTGTTGGTATTATTATCAGTGCAGTCTATTAGACGTTTGTACATCGTATTGAATTTCTACTTGCTTAGAGTCACAGTCCGGAATATAACTGTTATATGTGATTATTTCTGTACTATATTTGTCTGGTATATGATTACTACATGACCAACCTACTGCTTTTTAGATATACCTAATTGGTTATTTAAGCTCATGTTTGCCTTTCTTACCGCTGTTTCCCACTTGCTGCGGTAATCCAGAATGCTATCTATTAAATAACCTTTGTGTTTATATTTCCTCATTCATATTGTATACATTGGGTGTTGGCCATCGCCTCTTTCCCTCCCTCGTATTACACCCTCGTCGTCTTTCCTTGTCCCAACTTATAGTGACACTATGAATTACTGGCCCCCAAAACTTCCTTTTGTTAAACGGTCCTGCTCAGCTCTTGTGAACCAAAAGATCATGGCTTCCTTTATCGAGTCAGACCACCTGTGGTTTGCTCTTGCTCTTCTCCAGTTGCCTTCAGTTTGTCTACCTCCTGTAAAAATTTCCAGTGAATCTTGTTGTCTCATGATGATCCTGAAACACAAAAAACCCTAGGATATAAATATAACTCGTTGTTGTTGTTGTTCAGTCGCACAGTCGATTCCGACCCTTTGCGACCCTATGGACCATCGTTCTCCAGGCACCTCTGTCCTCCACCATCCCCCTTAGTCCTCCCAGTTCTGTGCCCATTGTGTCTACAATACCATCTATCCATCTCATCCTTGGCCTCCCCCTTCTTCTTTTGCCCTCCACCTTTCCCAACATCACGGCCTTCTCAAGTGAATCCTCCCTTCTCATTTGATGCCCAAAGTACTTTAGCCTCATCTTTACTATTTGACCTTCCAATGAGCAGTCAGTGTTGATTTCTTCTAAGATTGACCTATTTGTTCTCCTCGCTGTCCAGGGTACCCTCAAAACTCTCCTCCAGCACCACATTTCAAAGGGATCTATTCTTCTGCGTTCAGCTTTCCTAATTGTCCAGCTCTCACATCCGTACATTACCACTGGGAATACCATTGCTTTGACTATTCTAATTTTTGTTTTCAAGGTGATGTCTCTGCTTTTCACTATGTTCCCCAGGTTTCTCATGGCTTGTCTCCCAAGAATCAGTTGCCTTTTTATTTCATGGCTGCAATCTCCATCTGCAGTGATCTTAGATCCTAAGAATGTAAAATCTGTCACTGCTTCTACTTCTTCCCCATCTATTTTCCAGGAACTGATCGGGCCTGTTGCCATTATCTTGGTTTTCTTGATATTGAGTCTCAAGCCAGCTTTTGCACTCTCTTCCTTCAAACCGATCAAGAGATTCTTTAGGTCTTCCTCACTTTCTGCCATTAAGGTGGTGTCATCTGCATATCTCAGATTGTTGATGTTTCTCCCAGCAATTTTGATCCCATATTGTGATTCCTCCATCCCTGCGTTGCGCATTATGTGCTCTGTGTATAAGTTGAATAAGCAGGGTGACAAAATGCAGCCTTGCCTTACTCCTTTTCCTATTCCAAACCACTCTGTCATTCCGTGTTCTGTCCTAACTGTTGCTTCTTGGTTCCTGTACAGATTTCTCAGGAGGCATATGAGATGCTCTGGTATTCCCATCTCTTTAATCACTTGCCACATCTTGTTGTGATCCACACAATCAAATGCCTTAGTGTAGTCAATAAAGCAAAAGTAAACTTGTTTCTGGTATTCCTTTGTTTTCTCCATGATCCAACGTATGTTGGCAATGTGGTCTCTAGTCCCCCTGCCTCTTCTGAAACCACCCTGCACCTCTGGTAGTTCTCTTTCCACATGCTGCTGAAGTCTATCCTGTATTATCTTGAGCATCACCTTGCTGGCGTGTGGGATGAGCGCAATTGTTCGATAATTTGAGCATTCTTTGGCATTGCCCTTTTTTGGGATTGGAACATATACTGATCTTTTCCAGTCCTGTGGCCACTGTTTTGTTTTCCAAATCTGCTGGCATATTGAATGCAGTAATTTGATGCCATCATCTTTTAGAGCTTTGAAAAATTCAACTGGGATACCATCATCTCCACTAGCTTTGTTGTTTGCAGTGCTCTTTAGGGCCTTTCTGACTTCACTCTCCAGGATGTCTGGCTCAGGTTCAATTTCTTCATCATTGTGACTATCAGGAGTGTTGAGTTCCTTTTTGTAGAGTTCCTCTGTGTACTCTTTCCATCTTTTCTTAATTTCTTCTGCATCAGCTAGCTCCTTTCCGTCTTTGTCCCTTATCATGGTCATTTTTGCTTTAAATGTTCCCTTGATTTCCCCGATTTTTTTGAAAAGGTCTCTGGTTCTGCCTCTTTTGTTGTTTTCCTCCATTTCTTTGCACTGTTCTTTTAGGTAGTTTTCCTTATCTCTCCTTGCTTTTCTTTGAAATTCTGTGTTCAAAAGATTGTATTTTTTCCTTTCTCCTTTGACTTTTGCATTCCTTCTTTCCTCTACTATTTTAAGAGCCTCATCAGACAACCACTTTGCTTTCTTACTCTTCTTTTCTTTTGGTATGGTTTTCTTTGCTGCTTCCTGCATGATGTCCCTCATCTCTGTCCATAATTCTTCTGGCACTCTATCTATTGAGTCTAAGCCATTGAATCTGTTCATCACCTCCACCGTGTATTCTTTAGGGATGCTATCTAGGTGATATCTGTCTGGTCTCTTTGTTTTCCCTATTTTCTTTAGTCTAAGCCTGAATTTTGCAATCAGTAGGTTGTGATCTGAGCCACAGTCTGCTCCAGGTCTTGTTTTTGCTGACTGTATGGAGGTTCTCCATCTTTGACTGCAGAGTATGTAATCAATCTGGTTTCGGTGTTGGCCATCTGGTGATGTCCATGTGTAAAGTTGCCTCTTGTGTTGCTGGAAGAGGGTGTTTGCTATGAGCAGTGCGTTCTCTTGGCAGAACTCTATCAATCTTTGCCCTGCTTCATTCTGTGTTCCAAGACCGTACTTGCCTGTTATTCCCTCCACTTTTTGATTGCCTACTTTGGCATTCCAGTCTCCTAAAATAATTTGGACATCATTTCTTGGTGTTTGTTCTATGAGGTGTTGTAAGTCCTCATAGAACTGGTCCACTGTGGCTTCATCTGCACCCGTGGTTGGTGCGTATATTTGGATCACAGTAACATTGAAGGGTTTGCCCTGAAATCTTACTGACATCATTCTATCATTTTTGAGGTTGTATCCCATTACTGCTCTTCTCACTCTTTTATTGACAATTATGGCTACTCCATGTCTTCTAAGGTTTTCTTGTCCACAGTAGTAGATGTGAGTAAATATAACTCATAATTAAATATTTTAATTATAAACAGGTTGCTATCAATTTATTGAATGTAAGAAAGAAGAATAGCAATTTTGAAAGGAGCCTAAGGTAAGGCTCTTCCCAGCTACTACTGGGATCAGATCTCATGAGCAATATTACTGTGTGCAGAATATCTCCCTACTACCGTGAGGTTCTCAGAAAAACATCTTGACATGCTAATATTTTACCATCAGTTTTTCAAAATGAAATGGCATGAGAATGCCCTATGTCAAAGGGGGCCAAGATAGTTCAAAGCCTTTCTTCTTGATTTTTTCCATCCTTGTTGAGAACCCTGACATTGTGAGAACATCCTACCAAAAATGTTCCTTCCAGAAAGGAATTCTTGGGTCAAGAATGTTTAACCGTTTGGACATGCTATTGATTCAGTGCATTCCACTCCCGATCTCTGATTGACTTGTAGTTTGAAGACTAGAATGGAACAAATACTTGGAAATGCTTTTATTCTTGGCAAAATAGGGTCATCTCACCACCCTGAGACATTCTGTCAAAAAAGAAAATGTCAACTGCTGCAAGATTTTTTCCTTCCCGCATACGAGTGGAGGGGGGAGCCCTATTTTTTAAAACCAGTAACTCTATTTTTTAAAAAAGCTTTTTTGTCAAAAAGTATTTTGAACAATATATATATATATTTTATTGATCAAAATACTTTTTGACAAAAAGCTTTTTAAAAAATTAGTTACTGTTTTTAAAAAGTGGGGCTCCCCCCCGCTCGTGTGTGTGTGTGTGTGTGTGTGTGTGTGTGTGTGTGTGTGTGTGTGTGTGTGTGTGTGTGTGTGTGTGTGTGTGTGTGTGTGTGAGAGAGAGAGAGAGAGAGAGAGAGAATGCTAGAAAATATTTTCTGGTATAAAAGACTCACTCCTCCCATCTCCCTCATCATTACTTCAAAACCAAGTGAACAAGTAGAAAGCAGTAGAATGAGTCTCAACTTAAGACCAGTTTAGAACAATGTGGCACCCCATACCTTCACCCAGAAGATCAAAAGGTAAAAGATCATGACAGAGGTACGGATGACTTTAGCCCCCAAGGGACCTAAATCAAGGGGTGGAGGAAGCAAGTTACTAGCCTAAGAGCTTTAAATTCAGTCTATAGGGCAAACAATGTCAGGGGCTTAACAGGAGCCATGAGTCAATTTGCTCATGCTACTTTCCAAAGACTGGTTACTGGGTGCTTGGACTGTGTAGGATATTTGATGTGAGGAGGAGAAGGAGGAGGTGGTTTGAACATCTGCAGATACTTTTATGCTTACTTTTTTAAAAAAGTGCTGCCGTGGCCAACCTTTGTTAACCATGGGCCTGACCATGCCCCCTAAAAGCGGGCGCATTCAGGTTCCCACACAAGCATGAAAGGAATTGACCTTGGTCTAGTCATTCTCCTTCTGTCCAGCCCATCCCACAAGTTTGTTTTGAAAATAACATCCACTTCTTTCCTCCCAGGTTCTAGGACTATGATGGTGAACCTTGGCACTCCAGATGTTCTTGGACTTCAATTCCCAGAAGCCCAAGCACCCTGTGAATCCACACGAAGGGGTTTAGTGCAATTCATCCGGCCTACGCTGCCCACGTCGCTCCCTTGTGGATTCACAGGGTGAACCCGCTTTGTGTGGATTCAAGGGTGCTTGAGCTTCTGGGAATTGAAGTTCAAGAACATCTGGAGTGCCAAGGTTTGCCATCATGGTTCTAGGATTTTGCGTTGCTGGAAAAGCTGGGTTGGTGAGCCATAAACTGCAAGAACCTACCCACAGCCTGGGAGAAAGAAAAGTTAAGCATACACTTATTTTCACACATTGAAGGGATGCGCATACATCACGGCAACCAAAGATTTTTGCTGCTTCATAACAAATATATATGTTAATGTTTTCCCGCTTGACTGGGAGTGAAAATGGTGGACATTATGTACTGTAGGAGGGAAATCCAGGAATCTGGCTAGGAAACCTCATTAGAGACTAATGTCGCAGTTGGTCACCTACAAATTATGGTAAATTTCAGGATAGAATTATGAGACTAGAACTGTCAGCTTGTACTTGAGTAATACCTACTGCTAATCAAAAGCTTTGTATATTTAATCTTTCAATCTGACATAATTTTCAGGTTTCCAAAAATCTGACTTTGAGTAGCCTACTTTTGTGAATACGTAGAAGGTGCTAGATTATTTTTCCACTCCTATGTTTAGTTATACCAATCTATTCAACTTCTCATCAGTTAAAAGGTTTTTGAATCTCATTTCTGTCAGATTAGAAAGGATGTATATTAACCCCCTTCATAATACTGGGAAGTATGCACCAAATGCCTCAATGACCTTCCCCCTCCCTTCCCATCACATGCTGACACATCTAGCCTAAATTTGCGTCTTGCATCACCTCAGGATACTCATGGCTAATTTCATTATTTTGGAGAGGAAATGCAAATGAGGCCAGACAGCTGGTGCTTTCCTTGTGGCTAGGAGTGATGGAGAGGCCTGAGGCCTACCTCATCAGAGGCTCTAATACCCTTTCCCTTAGACAGGCCCTGGTGAGAAGAGAGGAGGGAGCCTGCTAGAGCAGCATGAACAGATGGCAAGGAAAGGAAAAGGATGGAGGAGCAAGGCTAGCTTTAGCTGCTCAGAGAAAGTTGTTGTGTCAGTTATCTGGACAGACCAATATGGCACGCGGCAGGTTGATTTTTAAAAGGTGGGGGGTGTCTTTCAGATAGATTCCTGGGCTTTTCAGCCTCCTCACCGGGTGGAATGTTTCAGTTCTGCCACTTCTTTAAGAGTGAAAAGAATTTGTAATGTAATTTATTTGACACAATCTATCAATACTAATTAGAATCCCCAAAACAAATGTTTAGCTGGCTGTTAGCTCAGGTGCTTTGTATGGTAACCATCGTCCCTTTCAATCCCCCCCCCCCTTTTTTTGTGCTGCTTTTCAAGATGAATACAAAGAACTCCTTTTAAAAAGATATTTTTAAATATCCTTCTTACAAATGAAATATCAGTATATATTTGACAAATAAGTTGTTAAAAATGTGAATAATGAATACAAATTTTTTCTGGTATTCTGTTTCATATGTATTATATTGTATTTTGTATTGTATTTTCTAATGTGTTGAAATGTATTTTTTTTGTTTTGTCTTTTTAAAATTAATTTAAAATTAATTTTAAAATTAAACAAACGAAATAAAGGGGGAAAAGATAATATTTTGCTGCATGCTCATATGAAAAGGCTAATCAATTAACATTATACCTGGCAACCGCGGCTCCGGCGAATCTGGGATCTGCGTGGACCGGGTTTGCGCAGGTCGCATTGTACGCATGCGCGTGGAGGGCTATGCCGCTTGCGTAGCCTTTTATGCACGCGGCATAGCCTTCTGTGCATGCGTGGAAGGGAGCTACAGAAGTGTAGAGCCCTTCCACACATGCGTGCAACATGACCTGCGCAGATGGGCTGCACAGTGCCTTCTTTCCCCCGCTGCTGAAATCCGGGGTTTCGGCAGCACGGAGCGGGAAAGGGCAAAAATTGACGCCAAAAACCGGGAAATCCCGGCCAATCCGGGAAGGTTGGCAGGTATGATTAACATACTGTATTTGTTTATTTTTCCTTCAGGCTTGCAGAGGAAGAAGTCATTTGCACATGTCTATATTTCTAGAAAAAACATGGCATGATAAGGGACAAAGACGGAAAGGAGCTAGCTGATGCAGAAGAGATTAAGAAAAGATGGAAAGAGTACACAGAGGAACTCTACAAAAAGGAACTCAACACTCCTGATAGTCACAATGATGAAGAAATTGAACCTGAGCCAGACATCCTGGAGAGTGAAGTCAGAAAGGCCCTAAAGAGCACTGCAAACAACAAAGCTAGTGGAGATGATGGTATCCCAGTTGAATTTTTCAAAGCTCTAAAAGATGATGGCATCAAATTACTGCATTCAATATGCCAGCAGATTTGGAAAACAAAACAGTGGCCACAGGACTGGAAAAGATCAGTATATGTTCCAATCCCAAAAAAGGGCAATGCCAAAGAATGTTCAAATTATCGAACAATTGCGCTCATCCCACACGCCAGCAAGGTGATGCTCAAGATAATACAGGATAGACTTCAGCAGCATGTGGAAAGAGAATTACCAGAGGTGCAGGCTGGTTTCAGAAGAGGCAGGGGGACTAGAGACCACATTGCCAACATACGTTGGATCATGGAGAAAACAAAGGAATACCAGAAACAAGTTTATTTTTGCTTTATTGACTACACTAAGGCATTTGATTGTGTGGATCACAACAAGATGTGGCAAGTGATTAAAGAGATGGGAATACCAGAGCACCTCATATGCCTCCTGAGAAATCTGTACATGAACCAAGAAGCAACAGTTAGGACAGAACACGGAATGACAGAGTGGTTTGGAATAGGAAAAGGAGTAAGGCAAGGCTGCATTCTGTCACCCTGCTTATTCAACTTATACACAGAGCACATAATGCGCAATGCAGGGATGGAGGAATCACAATATGGGATCAAAATTGCTGGGAGAAACATCAACAATCTGAGATATGCAGATGACACCACCCTAATGGCAGAAAGTGAGGAAGACCTAAAGAATCTCCTGATCGGTTTGAAGGAAGAGAGTGCAAAAGCTGGCTTGAGACTCAATATCAAGAAAACCAAGATAATGGCAACAGGCCCGATCAGTTCCTGGAAAATAGACGGGGAAGAAGTAGAAGCAGTGACAGATTTTACGTTCTTAGGATCTAAGATCACTGCAGATGGAGATTGCAGCCATGAAATAAAGAGGCGGCTGATTCTAGGGAGACAAGCCATGAGAAACCTGGGGAACATAGTGAAAAGCAGAGACATCACCTTGAAAACAAAAATTAGAATAGTCGAAGCAATGGTATTCCCAGTGGTAATGTACGGATGTGAGAGCTGGACAATTAGGAAAGCTGAACGCAGAAGAATAGATGCCTTTGAAATGTGGTGTTGGAGGAGAGTTTTGAGGGTACCTTGGACAGCGAGGAGAACAAATAGGTCAATCTTAGAAGAAATCAACACTGACTGCTCATTGGAAGGTCAAATAGTAAAGATGAGGCTAAAGTACTTTGGGCATCAAATGAGAAGGGAGGATTCACTTGAGAAGGCCGTGATGTTGGGAAAGGTGGAGGGCAAAAGAAGAAGGGGGAGGCCAAGGATGAGATGGATAGATGGTATTGTAGACACAATGGGCACAGAGCTGGGAGGACTGAGGGGGATGGTGGAGGACAGAGGCGCCTGGAGAACGATGGTTCATAGGGTCGCAAAGGGTCGGAATCGACTGTGCGACTGAACAACAATGGGGGAATATTTTTTTTTAACCAACAGCCAGAACCATGTCTTCTGCAAATAATTTTGATATAGCGTATGGGTTATTCTTCAAACGTTGTTGGGATAATTTGGAGGTTTGCACAACAATGTTTGCACAACCATCTTCTCTATTTGCAAAACCTGAAAAGGGTAATTTATGGCTCAAGCTGCTTTGCAACTGAGTTGTGCACCGTGTGGTCATCCAGTTATTAGGGCTGTAACTCCCATCTGAGCTATGTTGCATAAGAACGATGGAATCTCCAATCAAGTGACGTTTAGATGGCTACAAGCTGCTCACCCTTATTTTGCAAGAAACAAAATGCCTGGCTATGTTTGCTAAAGGACAAAAAGGTGTTGCACGGTCAAGTTTGTTCTATAATAATAAGAGAGTAACACATAATCTGAAATGTCATGAAGGGGTATCATTTCCAGCCAATGCAGGATATGAGGACAAAATTCAGTTGAAAGGTCATCCAAAAGGCAATAAATAGGGCCAGAGAAAAATATGACACACTCTAGAATCAGCTGCAGACTCATTTATGGCCATCGTAAATGCATTTACGACAGCAATAAATGGTGGGGGATGAGGACAACCAGTTCGGCCCCCTCAACAGTTTGAGGGTGTGTGACCCCAGCCCCCAACTTGAAAAGGTTGAAAACCCCTGCTCTAGAGCATATTATCCAACAATATATTATTTTACATAGCATATTACAAACAACATATTCTTTTTAAAATGTGGCATACTTTCTTTGTGAACTGCATCTTATATTTTTCTAGTATTAATAAAATTCTACACAAACCTTAGGGGACTGCAGTGGCTTACTTTGTTAAAACACTGAACGTGACAACTGGAAGGTCTGACTTGTGAGCAGTACATCTACAACATTGGTCAAAATCTTCTTGTGTAGCTAAGCAAATTGTGTAACACTGGACAACAGGCTTGCTATGCAGAACCATTCCCAGGCGTTTCAGCTCTCTTTGCAGTTTCATAATCAACCAGGATGTCAAAGAGATAGGTAAGCAGGAAATAGAGAGTTTACCATCACTATGCAAAGTGAATTAGATATGCTCTGTATCAGGAGACACTAAAAAGCTAATATTGGGGAACATAATTTCATATCTCCTGCTTAAAATATGCAGTGTGCTGTGTTTGCTCAAATCCCATTGGGTTTAGGCAATTAAATTTTACCTCTTAGTTATTTTCTTTGGTGATTCATCGCGTTTCTTAAAATGATTCAGTCACAGACTGTTACTAGAAGAAAATATTGAATTGAATTTGCTTGATTGAAAAATCTGAAGAATTCTAACGAATGAAAAATTTACACCTTTCACCAAAGGCAATTTTACATTTTTTTTTGGTAGCAATAAATCAGGCTCTCTTGTTGCTCTCTTAATACTACCCTAACCGTAATGGTATTTTTCAAATGTCTTTAGAATGTCATCACATTTTATCTAATTTGAAATTGTCAGGTGAATTTGGAAACTTTCCCCCTGTTGAAGGATTCAGTAATGTAGTGCTAGGTACCTCAGATGATCTGAATCAAATCTGAACTATGTGCAGTGCTGAGGTTCATTCGCACAATGAACAGAAATCCTGTCATCCCAGGAAAGCCTTTTTGGATTCTGAAGGAGTTCTGATGGTTGAAGGATTCCAACAAAAAGGAAAGGTGACATTTCAGTGGGAGGAGAAAATGAAGTTCTTTGTTCAAGAGGGTAGTTTGTTCAGCTTCCCTCTGCTCCAACAACTAGCTGTGCTGGTTCACAGGCCTTTTGAAAAAGTCCTCCAGTCCTTATGGTGTTTTTCTCCAGGAAACCAGACGCAGAGAGTGAACATTGTCTGAAATTGTGAAGAGTCTCTGGAAGTCCAAGCACACAATTCTAGGTACACATATGAAGGTAACTCACTTCTTTCATTGCGTTTATATAGCAGGCACCTAGTTTCCCCTCCAAATGACATCAGGCAGTTGGCTTTCTCTCAGACATGCTATCAAAGGTAACTGAACAGGGTTCTTTTGTACAGCCATACAATTGTTTGGCCTTTGAGATGCCAGAGGCTTCTTTGCCATGGAGGTCAGGTCATAAATGCCATCCACTTGATCCAACGGGCTCTGAAGCCTGTCCATTTTCTAAAGTAGGAATAACAAATGTCTCCCAAACTGGAGAACACAGCATGCTCTCAGTTATTGCCCTTTGAACAGAGGCATTTGCTGCATATTTAGAAGCAGAGAAGAGCTGACAGTGGCTCCTGGGGAGGTCATTAGTCCAGCAAACTTGACCTTTGCTCTCTCTAGCTTTTGCTACAGGCCTGATCCTGACCCCTAACAAAATCAGTGGAAGTTTTCTCCTTCTTTTATTTAAACTGCAGAGATGTATAATGTGAATCCTGCACCATCTTTCAGTTCATAGCCTGAATTTTCTGAATGATAAGGTGACTTACTTATGCATCTATTTCCTACCCTTCCCTAAATTGTGTCCAAGAAAGCATTGCATATATTTAATAACATTGTCCACTTCTATATTTTCAGGGTATATGTTGGCCTTAAGCTGGACACAGGAATCTGTGATCAGGATCTTCTCTAATTTAAAACATTAATTAAATAATAAGTCACAACAGCTGAGAGAGTATGGGTATATAGAGAAAAGAGGGTAGTCATTAATTATAAATCTGATATGGACTATAGCACCTCTCTTCATGGTTTTCCTTAACCTCATGACAGGCCTTCCTGTTTACAGGGCTTGGTGCACAGTCAATCCCAATTTTCATTTTTCTACCTTTCATCTCTTTCTTTGCTTCAAACCTTGCCCCAGTTCTTAAACTGTGAGGAAAGATAAATAGTGCTTTGCTATTTGCTGTTTCTTTTGTTGTTTGCTCTCTTCAGCAAATGTGACCTTGCCCCATTCCCTGTTATACACTAATCTGTTGATACAAGCATACCTGAAGATGCCAGTTTATACAATTGCAACATAGGTAAACAATATATTAAAGCTAAATGTCAGCTTGATGCCTTCCACTCTGTAATGAAGATTTTGCAGAGTGAAAAATATTGTTTTTTCTGGAATGTGGCACCTAAACAAGTTGTGCTATATTGTTCCATGGAAGGAGCTGAAGAGGTTATTAGTCTATCAAGCCCAATCTTTTGTTTGCAGTGTTTGCTAAAGAACACATCCTGTTTCAAATATACATTGTCAGAAAATATGTGTGCCACTCTCACATTTTTGGCTTTCATAGCTCTTTGCCATGAGAGCTTGGCAACATAATTCAATGACACAAAGAAGGTTTGTTGAAGAGATGTTAATTCCTGATGGATGTGAGTCAAATCATCTGCCAAGCCCATAAACCAAGATGATAAAAGAATGTGGATAGGACATAGTTGTACAAATTTTGGTAACAAAATGCACGTGTTCACATGGATTAGTAATCCATCAAACTACAAGGAAACATAGTTTAATGCTGATGTGTGGATGTGGTTTATTTACTTGCAAGTCACCCCTTTTTAGTCAAGACAAACTAGGATGGTTTAGTGTAACATTTTAAAACAGCTTTAAACCATTCTTGCTATGGATTTACAAATCCTGGCTTGTTTGCATAGAGTAAGCTCAGGTACTGATATCATACTGAACAGCCACTGCCTGATGTGTTTACCTGACTATGTGAGAGTATGTATAAATTCTGCATTTTGAAATTGCAAAATTAAACAGCAGCAGCAGTAGCAGCAACGACACAAGCACTGTTTATTTCCTGAGCAATGAATGAATTGGGGTACGATCAAGAAAGGTATAATTTTCTATACAGTGATCATATGAAATGATCTTAGATCTACCAGGGACATTTGTATGATACAATTCAAACATTTCATATAATCAGTTTGAGGGTTTTTTTTAAAAAAACTATGTATATTAGAATATTGCCACTTCTGGATTTTGCAGATGTATAACTTATTTGGAAAGTACATATCTGTGAAAACATATAAGCCTATATTCTACCTTCCCTCTTAGCTTTCTTCCTGTGCAAGGATTAAAAAAGGTAGAGTGATCGCAAGGGGAGATGTCCTATTATGCAGGTGTTATGGCTCCTGACATGTGATAAATTGCACTGTTACAGTTTAGGAGGTACATTTATTTATCAAGCACTCACAGACTCCCATGTGGTGATTCCTTTCACATATATGCTACACAAATGCAGTGTTAGTATGGCTACACAGTAAAAAAAAAAGGGTATTTTCTGTGTGCAGACTCTTAAGGAACATGCAACACCTTTTTGTTGAAAAGAACTAAGGACAAAGTCTGTTTGAAAATGCTCCTATTATTGTTCCATCTTGACAAGACTTGTGTAAGGGAACTTTCCAGTACAGTTTAGTTCAAAAGGCTATGTAGACTAAATCCTTATGAAAAGAACAGAAACATAGACATCATCTTTCAAATATTACTACATATTTAAATAGTCTATCTTGTCAGTACCTCTGAAATTCTGTTGTAAGATATGGGTGAGGAAGGGGCAAATTTGTTCGCTCACAGACACATTATCTGTGACTGTGATTTCCACTGTTCCATGGTTGTCTTCAATACAAATGTTGTCAACACTGTTTCATTTCCCCTCCCAGCTTTTCTGCAGTCCACCATTTTTCTAAGCGTTAGCACTCTGATTAGAGCGGTCGGTGGCAGTAAAAACAATTACTTGGGCCTGATTCTGCCCTGCCCCCCCTTTCTGGTTCCACCACCACTTTGTTTATCAGTGGTGAAGATATGTCTTAGCTTACAATGTTCTGCTACACTTTGCCCAATGTTTAATTGCGATAAAAGCTCTTACAAAGTTGTCTAGGGATTTAGGGTCTGCCTGAGAGGTCCTTCTAATTTGCTTATTGGTAATTTTTGTTTGGTTGGCATTTGCGATAGACTATGGCCCCTAGATTTTGAAACTTCCTAATTTTCTTACTGCAGAATGCTGCTAGTTGTTTAAAACTGGTTTTAAAAATCCCTTTATTTTAGGCCACTTTTTAATAAGCAGTTCTAACATCAATGACCTGCTTAAATAATTGGGCATTTGTATTTATTTAAGGATGCTGTGTAAAAAAGCTGACTGATGTTTCAGAAGTGAATATTGTACTACTCTGAATTTTGTTTAAATGTAATTTATGTTTTTATTTATTGCTATGAGCTGCTTTGGAAAGCTCCTTTCTAAAAAGAAATGTGTCTATATAAATACAATAACATACAAAAACAAATAAACATATCTATAAATTACTGTCTCTTTCCAAAGTGCTTATGAAATGCCTGGTGGGATCCAAAACCGTGATTAGGCTTTTTAGGTGTTAGTGACATAAAAGTGGTCATAGAAATTCTACAGGGTTTCATTTAGAGTTTTGTGTGTCTGCCTTGAAAAGAAAGTACATCCCACACTTCAGACTTTTCACTAGACACAGAAAGTGTCCCTGTGTATGGCTACAACCGCCTTGTGCCGGCTAGGTCAGGCGAAAAGATCTACAGAATGAACTCCCCAAAGGTGGCGTCATTTTGGCAGTTTCGTGACTGGCCGAGACACAGAAGAAGAAGAAGAAGGCCATCTTCATATTATTGATGCAATGAACTGCATGTAGCATATAATCATTCCCATGTTACAGGTGAAAACAGGAGGTAAGAACAGCAGTTTGTTCAAGTTGCATCGACTGAACTGGGGTTTAATATAAAACATTTGGGTTCCAATGTTAATACATTGTTTGTCAATAATTTATTAACCAAGTGTCTCTTGATGGCTAAATAGCTAAAACTGTGGCCCACTGTAATTGTGTGTATGCTAATATGTCTTGGTATATATAGATTGTAGTGAATACCTGAAATACGGTAAATATAGATAATCCCAGATGAATTTTGTGAATATCCAAAAATTGAGAGATGGCTGTTGAAGGTGTCCTGGATATAATTGCCACTATTCACTTGAGTATGTCAAGGACACTCACTCAAAGTCAGACAGCCACTGGAATATAATATTATTATAGTACATAATAGAGAAATCCTGATTGGAATGGAGTGAGAAAAGGGAGTTCCCAATTCACCTGCCGCATCTCAAGCTTTTCTGGTTTATGCCAGCCTGGATGGCCAGTAGGGTATCAGTCTTCTATCTCCAATGAGATAGAAAATGTCTGTATCAACCTAAGGTTATTATAGGGCAAAGGAAAAACCCTGGGTCCTCTCAAATGTTTCAAAGGCTTCTCTTTCTCACTGCAAAACAATGTATTTCACATCATACTAAGCTCATAATACTTTGCTTAGGTCTCTCTTCACTGATGGAGGAATGTTTTTGTTCCATCCTACTAGCCTTCTGTTAGTGGGTCTGAAAAATAGGTCTGATTTGTTACACGTCTGTTTCCATCTGATTTACAAATCTGTTTATATGTCAATTTTGAAACTTACCTTTTTTAAATAATAGAAAATGTGTAATAATTTCAATATTTCTAACAAACATGTTCAAGAGTTGTACCTGGACAGTAGAACTGTGGCTCAGTGGTTAAGAAGCTTGCCTTGTTAGCTGGAAGGCTGGCAAGTCAGCAGTTCGAGACCTGGGTACTGCATGACAGACTGAGTGTCCGTCTTTGTCCCAGCTCTTGGGGACACAAAAGGAGCCTCATTTCAGCATTCCCTGAGCAGAGTTTATTCTGCAAAAATCCTTTCAACCCAGAATAATTTTTGACATGAGATTATTATTAGTAGAACTGTGGAGAAATCTATGCAGTTACATTCCAATACTATTTCCCCACTAATCTGATGTCAGTAAATAGTCTACATTATTATTCCACATGTATAGCCTTTGTGGCTCCTCTGGCTGCAACACATTGCTTGATACCTCATTCAGATTACAGCTGCACAAGAACCCTGTTTAACACACAATCCTCCCCCTCCTTTTCCTCCTTTTAAAGAGGCCTCTTATTTGACCATGAACTCTAGACAGTCTAGTTAGCGTTACTGTCAAGCATCCCGTGGTCTTTTTGAAAAGCAGGACTTGTCCGTGCTGCCCTCTGGCCAACTTCGGAGGGACTAACGCACTATTGAGAGCCATCAAATTGCCTGACAGCTTGTCACCAGCAAGGCTCCATTAATTTACACACATTTTCCACTGTTTGGCATTTACTATGATAACTCTTTTCTTCCCAAGAAGCTCCCGTTTGCATTTAACACTTGGGTTAATTTTCATCAGAGTTTAAATTTAGCCATCAGTTATTTCAGGGGAGCTGTCAGATAACATATGGAGGAGGGAGGGGAAATCCCTCTGAATTCATAATAAAGTTGAATCTGTTGAATGTGAAACACAAAAAGCTTTGCAATATACTGCCAGGCCCCGATGGGGGGACCAGGGTCAAGAAAGAATAGCAGAGTGGATTAGTTGTTCTATTCACCAGAGTGGCATCTAAGCACCTCAGGAGCTTCTTGATATATCAAAAAATGATGGAAAGACACAGTTCAATTTGTCCCCCTTTTATAAAGGATAATTAACCTGTCAGTCTTGCTATTTTAACAACTTCATTAAATTGGAGTCGATATGGGTGCGGCGAACCCATGCTGGTATTTCAAAAGAACATTGAGCACTTGCTGAAATAATTCAGAAGAACATTGGGGAAGACAAATACAAGATTGTTATTATTATCATTGGATACAAATCAACCATTTGATTCACAGTCAAGGACTGGAATAAAATTAACAGTTCAAGCCCTAACCAAGGACCTAAAAACTGTTAAGGTAACATCTGAGTATATATGCAGTTCCTAGTAGAGTTGTTTTTCGGAGAGTCAAGATGTTCAAGTCCGATAAGTCCAAAATTTTCAAATATCTAGGGAGTCCTTTAGGTATTGCTCCAAGGGGTTCTATCACTATGGTTGCAACAGCAGATTTCTTCCTCCATAGATGCTAGACTTCAATTCGCAAATCACAATATTTTGTTATTTTCTCCAGTTGTTTGTCTTCAATTTGTGAATCTCCTGGTATAGCAATGTTAATAAACCAGACTTTCCACAACAATTACTGTATATCATGTGTGTTGTGAAGCAAATGTCTATCTATTTGAATTTTAAAGTCCCACAGGATCTTGACTCTCTCATTTTCTAAAATTTTCTCTACTTGATATTCCCAATGATTTTTACTGCATTCAAATGGATAGTTTTTGCAACTGTTATGGTGTTGCAAATAATCAGTCTGTGAAATTTTGCTGCTTCCGCTGATCAGATGATCTAATGTTTCATCCTTTTCATTACAAAGCTGGCATTTGCTATTGTTGGTTACGTGCTGTATTTTTTATCTTCATGCAATTTGTTGACAAAACTTGTTCCTGAGCTGCCAAGATAAATCCTTCCATTTCCTTTTTCAAAACTTCTGGTCTTAACAATCCCCACGTCAGCTTTGGGTCAGCCTTGCTTTCTATGTTTTTCAAATATTGACCATGCATAGGTTTGTTTTCCCAGTTGGCAGCTCGACTTTCTATCCTTTCCTTTCTATATTCAGTTTTCTTCTTCACTGTTTTCAAAAGTCCTCCTTTGTTCACTTCCTAAAGCATAGGCTCTTCAGTTTTCTTAATGAAGTCACTCAAGCTATGCTTTTCTTCCTCTACTGCCTGTTTCACCTGAAGGAGTCCTCTGCCATCCTCAGCTCTTGATAAGTACAAACAATCAACATCACTTTTTGGGTGCAGGGCATGATGCATGGTCATTTGCTTCCTTGTTTTTTGGTCAAGGTTGTCTAATTCCATTTGGGTCCAATCTATTATTTCAGCTGAATAACGTATAACAGGCACTGCCCAGGTATTAATTGCCTTGATGATATTGCCTCCACTCAATTTTGACCTCAAGATTTTCCGGGTCCACTTTATATATTTTGTAGAAGTAGTTCTTTTGACATGGCTGTGTAGTAGGTCAGAAGCTTCCAGAACTCCCAGCTTTTGCATCCCTCTTCTGATGTTATTGCTTTGATACATTCTTCATTATTTAACTCAAATCCATCACCTTTGGCAATTTTGCCTGCCTTAACGTTGCACACTTGTCAATTCCAAATTGCATCCCTATGTCTTTACTAAATGTATTTGTAGTATCCAACAATGTATTTAATTCAGCTCTTCTTTCCAAACAATTTTAGATCATCCATATAGAGCAAATGTGAAACCTTCAGAACTTTCTTAGTCAATTCATATCCACATGATTATTCTATTTAAAATAGTTGCCAGTGGTGCCATTGACAAGACAAATAGCAAAGGTGATAGTGAGTCACCTTGAAAAATTGCACACTTAATTTCAACTTCACCAAATTCTTCTCCACTAGCAATTAATTTAATTTAATTTAATTTAATAGTCATATTTATATCTGCCGCCCACTCAGGCAGAACCCGACTCAGGACGGCATTACAACAAGTTCTAAAAACACATAAAACACTTTAAAAGACCCACATCCCACCCACTTTAAAAGACCCATATCCCACCCACCCATCCCACCCACTATAAAAAGAAGAAGAAGAGAGAGTTCTTAATTGTTTACATAAGCCAGCAGGCAGGGACCGTGTTCCCATTCGGGCCCCACACCTGCCCTGCCAGCCAGGTCTTCAATTCTTTCCTGAAGGGCAGCAATTCTCTTTGAAGTCTTAGATCTGTTGGCAGGAGGTTCCAGAGAGTTGGTGCGGACACGGAGAAGGCCCTCCTTCGGGTGCTGGATAGATGTGCACCCCTAGCTGATGGCACTATTAGAGAGCCCCTCCGGTCCGCTCTGGTTGGACTGGCAGACACTCTTGGGACGATGCGGTCTCTAAGGTATCCTGGCCCACTGCCATATAGGGCTTTAAAGGTCAAAACCAGCACCTTGAATTGCACCCGGAGACAAACTGGTAACCAGTGCAGCTCCCAAAGTAGCGGTGAGGCATGGGCATATTGCCCACATCCCATCACCACCCGGGCTGCCGCATTCGGGACCAGCTGCAGCCTCCGAATGGTTGTCAAGGGCAGCCCCATGTAGAGCGCATTACAATAATCTAGTCGGGAAGTGACCAGAGCATGGGTGACCATAAGCAAGGAGCCCCGGTCCAGGAGCGTGCACAACTGGCGAATCACCCCAAGTTGGGCAAAAGCCCTCCTGGCCACAGCCGCTACCTGTTCTTCTAGCAGCAGCCGCGAGTCCAGAAGGACCCCCAAGTTGCGCACTGGGTCTGTCTGGAGCAAAACAGCCCCATCCAGTACCATAGATGGTAACTCCCTGGATAACACGGGGCCCCTTATCCACAGCCACTCTGTCTTGCTGGGATTCAGCCGAAGCCCATTGGCCCCCATCCAGACCCCAATGGCCTCCAGGCATCCGGATAGGATTTCAATAGCATCACTTGGGTCCCCACGGGCCGAGATGTACAACTGAGTGTCATCCGCGTACTGATGGTACCGCACCCCGTGGGAACGAATGATCTCACCCAGTGGCTTCATGTAGATGTTAAATAGGAGAGGAGAGAGCACCGAACCCTGAGGCACCCCGTACTTGAGAAGCCTAGGGCTGGACCTCTCACTCTCTAACCACACCGACTGGGTACGGCCCTCCAGAAAAGAGGAAAACCAGGACAACACGGTGCGCTGGATCCCCAGTCCTTTGAGCGTTTCCAGAAGGATACCATGGCCGACGGTATCGAAGGCCGCTGAGAGGTCAAGAAGAGCAAGGATGGATGGATAACTCCCGTTCTGCTCCCACCAGAGATCATGATTAGGGGACTGGAACACCTTCCTTACCATCTGAGGCTGCAACGGTTGGGCCTCTTCACTCTTGAACGACGACGTCTAAGAGGTGACCTGATTGAAGTTTATAAAATCATGCACGGTGTGGACAAAGTAGATAAGGAAAAACTGTTTTCCCTATCGCATAACACTAGAACTAGGGGACACTCCATGAAACTTTTGGGTACTAGTTCTCAAACAAATAAGAGAAAGTACTTTTTCACCCAGAGGATTACTGGTCTATGGAACTCCCTGCCAGAAGAAGTGGTGACAGCTGTCAGTCTTGACAGCTTTAAGAAAGGATTAGACAAGTTAATGGAGGACAAGGGTATCAATGGCTATAATTATGGATACTTAAGGACAACCTCCGGGTTGGAGAGATAGGTAGGATATCTCTCAATGCCATTTCCAGGGAATCCTAAGCAGGTAAAGGCATCTGCTTGGGAATAACCTGAAGGAAATGGTGAACCACTGTGTGAGACAGAATGCTGGACTGGATGGGCTGTGGCCTGTTCCAGCAAGGCTGTTCTTATGTTCTTATGAACTACAACTCCCAAGGTTCCTTGGGAGACAATGGCAGTTTAACAACAAGGCCTGGAAATAGAATGTTGGAGAAAGCTGATTTGCATGTTGCATGCCTCTGCCCTGCTGCCCCTTCTGCCCTCAGCCATGCTGCCTAAGGATGCAGCCGGGCGAGGTCGTGCTGTAGGTGATGCCTCTGCCCTGCCGGCTCCCGCCCTCAGCCGCACCACCTGAGGATGTGGTCGGGCGAGGCACCGCCATAGGCGGTGCCTCTGCACTGCCTCCCCTTCTGCCCCTCAGGCTCCACCTTGCCATGCCCGGGAACGCAAGGCCACTGTAGGCGCCCGCAGCGCCCCTCATACCAATGTGGCCCAGAGTGCAGGTAAGGATCCACTACCCAGCGAAGTGAGTACCCCAGCTAGTTGTTGTTGTTGTTATCCTTTTTAAAAATGAACATGTCCTATTAAATTATGCAGTCCAACTGACTTTTATTTGACCCTTGAGCAGTAATTTACTTATCTATGAAGGGTGAAAATAGAGTCTAAGACCATTGAGAAAATAATGCTGGCATGGTTGAAAGATTGAGGTGATAAGGTTACAAATGCTGTTGAACTGTTAAGCAACTAAGGTGAACTACCTTTTACAAGGAGCAAGCTATAAGAAAAAGATTGGACTGCTCTAAAATGAAGGTAGCTGTAAGATTTCTACATAAGTTTTTTTCCTTGCAGTGACATAGACATAGGTAATCACACAATATCTTTTGCAGGCGCATCCCCCAATAACGGACACAGACAACATTGAAAGTGGATAACAGCATCGGGCCACATTTATTGATTCAATGCCCTAGTCCGAATTATAAATTTGTATTGGTAAAACGACCAATCATAATTCTTAAGGCAAGCAGGCCGAAGTAACACTGGTAAGGTACCACCCCAAAATTGCCAACGGCAATTGGTTACAATGTATCAATTTGTATCAATTTGTTTGTTGACAACAAACAAATTGTTGACCGTAGTCAATATCTAACTCATGACCCCACCCTCTGACGCGTATCGGTGAAATCACGGGGTGATGCATGCTGGTTAGCTATCGCCATCACCCCGTCACCTGGTTCGTCGTTGACCGGACAACGTTTAACTAATTTATTCCTGTCTAGTGTTGTCCAGTCAATTGCGAACCTGCCGGATACCTGTGGGTCATACTGTTTACCTTACCAGTGCTACCCGCCAATGTGACCAAAGTCAACAGTAGGAACATAAGAAAAACCCCTATATCAAACCATAGCCACAGTGTGGGATGGGCAAAAAAGCCAGGACCCGAAAGCCAATGTGGGTCCCAGCCAAAAATTCCCACCCGGCCCCGAAGCGACCAAATATCACACTGTTAACTAGGGAGGGGGTGGAGGGGAAAAGACTTCTCCGCTCCGTCGCTGAGGTAAAATGGCAGCTCGGCTGCCTCGTGGCCACCCCTTTTATAAGGGAGCTGGCCACGCCCCTAACTACCCGGATTCTCTGTCCTGTGGGGGGGGCCCGCAAAGAGCGCGGCGGCGATTTTGGCGCCGCGCTTGCATTGCAGGCGCACCCCCCAATAACGGACACAGACAACATTGAAAGTGGATAACAGCATCGGGCCACATTTATTGATTCAATGCCCTAGTCCGAATTATAAATTTGTATTGGTAAAACGACCAATCATAATTCTTAAGGCAAGCAGGCCGAAGTAACACTGGTAAGGTACCACCCCAAAATTGCCAACGGCAATTGGTTACAATGT
The DNA here is from genome assembly GCA_035047345.1 of Bradypodion ventrale. Classification (NCBI taxonomy): domain Eukaryota; kingdom Metazoa; phylum Chordata; class Lepidosauria; order Squamata; family Chamaeleonidae; genus Bradypodion; species Bradypodion ventrale. Next base: position 43,937,654 of record JAWDJE010000001.1, read on the forward strand.
ATCAATTTGTATCAATTTGTTTGTTGACAACAAACAAATTGTTGACCGTAGTCAATATCTAACTCATGACCCAACCCTCTGACGCGTATCCGTGAAATCACGGGGTGATGCATGCTGGTTAGCTATCGCCATCACCCCGTCGCCTGGTTCGTCGTTGACCGGACAACGTTTAACTAATTTATTCCTGTCTAGTGTTGTCCAGTCAATTGCGAACCTGCCGGATACCTGTGGGTCATACTGTTTACCTTACCAGTGCTACCCGCCACACGGAGGGGCTTCAAAGAAGGCCTGACGCCCCCCCCCCAGACCGTCAGCTCGGTCAACAGGCCTGCTCGCCAATCACCCAACAGGAGGTCCATACCTCCTCGCGACAGGTGGACCCCATCCCCTGCGTACAAGTCGTAATTTTGTAGGCTAATAGCGGGGTGATGACTGACCCGTCCCCAAGCCCTGTCGGCAAGAAACCGCGCCACCGCCCTGTTGACCGTGCGCCTAGCGCGGCCAAGGGCCAGGAGGTGAACGCCCCCTCTATAAGAAAGGTGCGGGATAATGTCGGACCAAACCAGGGTTGTAGCAGGCCAGACATAATGCAAGTAGGCGAGGTCCTCGCAAATCGCATGCTTGAGCGATAAGCCGGTGACCTGGCCCAAATCATTGCCCCCCAGGTGGATGATGAGAATGTCAGGCGGGTCAGCACTCAGGCCAGAAAAAAGGAAAGGCCGCAGCTCCCGCCATAACATCCCAGGCTTACCATGCCATGTGAGACTGGCGTGTTCACCCAGTCCCAGTCGGGGTCCCCACTCTGTCGCCGCAGCGTAACGCGCTGCCCTGTGCACATAGCTGTGGCCCACCAGCCATACTGTCACCGGTGTAATACGACACCCAGGGTCTGTAAGAAAATTGAGAAAAATTGAGAAAAAGACGGTAAGGTGACTGGATTGGTACTCATGGCGGAAGTGGGCGCACATAAAACTGAAAACATTGCGAGCCCCACCTCCCCATGCTGCGTATGTCAGCCCCAGAGTACCCAAAAGCAGCTGCTGTAGAGGCTGCACCAGTACGGAATGAATGTGTGCCATAACGGGCACCTGGTAGGCCCCACCCTGGTGAGGGCACTGCCTGTCACCTTCCAAAACTGAAATTTAGTAAGGGGAGACCCATCTTGGTGACAGCAAAACGGGCCGTGGTGCATGCCACGCAGTGCCAGGAACTCCTGTAGGGCACCAACCGGACAGATGTCTGCCAAAGAACACCGTAGCAGTCTTACACCACTGCCTACGCCATGCTGATCTGTCTTAGAGGAGCGTATCCTCAACTGGGCCCAGTCTTTGGCAACATAGACATCCTCGAGTTCCAGTGCCCTACAACTTGCATCCGCCTTATACAGCATCTCAAGCTCGCTGGTGCGGAGCGCTCCAAAAAGGCCACCGTTGTAGCCGCATGAAGTGGGCTGCCTCATTTCCAAAACAGAGGCCAGGCCAGCCCCGGGCCAATTGGGTAAAACCCTGGGGAAATCTTGCATCCGCCTTACTCAGCATCTCAAGCTCGCTGATGCGGAGGGCTCCAAAAAGGCCACCGTTGTAGCCGCATGAAGTGGGCTGCCTCATTTATCAAAACTGAGGCCAGGCCAGCCCCGGGCCAATTGGGTAAAAACCCTGGGAAAATCTTGCATCCGCCTTACTCAGCATCTCAAGCTCGCCGATGCGGAGGGCTCCAAAAAGGCCACCGTTGTAGCCGCATGAAGTGGGCTGCCTCATCTATCAAAACAGAGGCCAGGCCAGCCCCGGGCCAACTGGGTAAAAAACCCCTGGGTAAATGGGGTGGCGGTCTCCCGGGAAACGCCCGCGCACGTGCACCCACCCCTCCCAAACATGTCTCACCCGGAAGTCATTGGTGCTGTCCACACGACCTCCCACTTTGGCCATAAAAGCCAACCCGACAGCTGAGATGCTATGGTGCGTGGTGCAAGGCCTGGGCATACAGGTAAACCATGAACCGCAGAACATGGGCTACTGGGATCGGCCAGGTTCCTGGCAGTCGGAATCGGGTACATAATACTCTGAAGGAACTAAATGCGTGGTGATACGCCTTACTCATGCATGGCGCTAGTGACAGGCCAATCGCCCGGTTCACCTCTCCTTGCCAACGTTCCATCTCTCGTCCGGGAGTGGCGAGGGAAATTCCTCCGCATCCGGGGGCCGAGGCACGGAACCGGGAGATCTGCAGGCGGGACAAAGCAGCAGCAATATCATTATCAACCCTTGGGACATGCCTGGCCCTGAAGGGAACGTTGAGGCACAGGTTGCATAACACAAACCAACGCACTAGCTCCATAACCCCGGGCGATTTGGAAATCTGTGCAGTGACGATGCGGACAACAGCCGCGTTGCCATGCCAAAATTGCACAACCGAGTTGGCCCACTCCTTGCCCCATAGCATCAAAGCACCCAGGATAGGGAAACATTCCAGATACGTGAGACCATGCAGGCGACCCTTGCCTGCTCAGGATGGTGGCCACCCACCATAGGCCCACTTCCAATTGAAGTACATCCCGTAAACCCAGGAATCCTGAGGCATCGGACTGCATCTGAAAGCAAGGGGGAGCCAGGAGATCAGACCCCAAAATGACACCCCGTTGAACTACCTCTGGATCTATGGCCAGACAAGCACGTCTGCCCCGATACCCCGGGTAAATCTGAGCCTGTGGTGGGGCCTGGAGAATCCCGCCATGGCATCGCACCAGCACAGAGCAAATGCCCTGCCCGGTGCGACGACCCTGCCAGCGAAACTGGGGTGACCATGTAGCACCAAAGTTCCCTCAGTGATGCCATGGGCTCGGCCAGCAAGACCGAGACAAGGGCCACTAGCCTTGACACCTTATCCCGCTGCAACCTAGAATCCTGCGCTACCGTGTTACTCTCCACCCCAGGAATACTAGCTGTGGAGATGGGCCCTCGGTCTTTTCAGGCGCTAAAGGGACACCCAGTTCCTCCATTAGCGTCTGAAATGTGTTGAGGAGACGTGTGTACGTGTCCCAGCCCCGTTCAGCCCCGAATAAAACCATCCAGGGAATGGGCTACAGACCGGGACCCTGACCTGCGGACAAAAGCGCAATCTAGGAAAGTGGTGAAACGCTCGAATACCGAGCCCCAATGGAATAGCCAAAAGGCATGGCATCATTGAAATAATATGCTCCCCGGGACGGGGGTGCAGGGACAGGGCCAACGACCCTGCCCGCATAGACCCTATCGTCAAAGCTAGCAGCAGCCACCTCCTCCCTCCCCTTAAGGGATAAAAGATTGGGGGCATCCTGAGGGGACCTATTACCCATGAAAGGGATCCGGAACCCCTGCCTAGAACCCTGAAGGAGAGAACCCGCATCCTCTCCCTTCGGGTACCATGTGAGCCAACGCTCCAACATGTCCACCTTAAATGGGGAGGGAGCCCTTCGGTGAACTAGATCCATCTGCGGCAGTCTTGCCAGCCCCCTGTCTGCCCCACCCTCTGCCCCGCATCCTTCTAGGCCTGGGACAGGCAGAGGCCGCATGGGGGCCAACACAGGTGGGATACTCCTGTCTGTATTTGCAAGTCTTCCCATTAGAGGAGCCATTGGACAAGAAAGTCCAGCACAGCAGGCGGGCTGGAACCCCCCGCCCCGCCCCCTGGCAGGTGACCTATGCTGGGGCTGCCTGCTGAACCGCATGCCCACAATGGTATATCTCCCCGGGCGCAGGGCGCGTGGGCGTCACGTACAAAAGCCGCAGCCTCTGGCCTGGCTCATCCCGCCTAATCTCGGGGTGCGGGGAAATCCGCCTACGGCATTCCTCGTCACAAGCCAACCACGCTGGGCCCGGAAAGTAAACCATCGCCCGGTAGACGTTGTCCAAATACTGGACCATCGGAATTGCCAGATCCGGCCGGGCCCTAAGGTACACTGCCATGCATATGATGCAGGCCGGCAACCATTTGGCCCACATACTTGGTGGCTTGCGACAACGTGCCTGCCACTATCCTTCTCATTCTGCCCCTCCCTCTCTCCTTGGTGGGCACCCTGTTTAGGAGCGCGAAGATATCCACGCACTCCCCCCGCCAAATTTACTCTCTGGCGGCCTGTGCCAAGTGGTCACTCAGCGGTAAGGAATAGGGGCTTGGACCAACCCGGCCACCCAAAACATTCCCCTCAGGGTAGGGAACACCCCCCACCACGGGGCCCTGGGTGTTAGCTGTCATCGCCGGGTGAGGCGTCAGCGGGTGCACCGCCGCACCACCCGCGCGAGGCCAAGGCCATTGAAAAGCCCCCCCCCCATATTGGGAATGTGTGTGGATGTACTCGCTTACACCGTATACTCACATGCTGCACCCCCGCGGGCCGCCCCCACCGGGGGTTCCGGCCCACTGGGGGCGTCGGAGCTCACGACCGACGTAGAGCTCATCACCGGGGCCTGACCTGCACCTGGCTGCTGGCTGGGGAGCTGCGAGGCAGTGGCCGAAACCGCGCCACGCGCCTGCAGCAGCTCAACCCTCCCTGTCGGCTGTTGTCCTCCTGCCGGCAGCGCCTCAAAAAGAACCCCAAAGGGGAGCCCCCGCCTGACTGGCCCGAGCCAACGACGCTTCAAGGGCCGCAAGGCGGGCCAGTAAGGCTTCCACGTTGACCTGGGGCCAAGGGCCGGCCGGCCCGCACAGTCCAGGCGTGGGTACAGGTCCCTGTACCCCAGGACCCGAATATGGCCATTGGCCAACACCGAAGCCCGGCAGGGTCGGTGGAGAAACCTGCCAAGGCAGGGGGCCGCACCACCCCCCAAGGCTAGAGGGCCCCGGGAGAGGCTGCGACCCAAGAGCAGCAGGCCCAACCTGGTGGGCAGATGCAGGAGCGGTGTCCACCGCTCGCGGGCCGCGGGCCGGAGCCCCTACCGCGCCTGCAATCTGTTCGCCCGCTCCGGGCCAAGGGGCGATAGACCCCATTCCGCCGGTCCCGGCAGGGGCCTGCAAAGGCGGCTGCTGGGGAGGCGGCACCGCGGTCCTCCGACCCGGGTCGCGCCTCCTAACAGCGCGAGCCGCACTCGAAGCTGCCTACTTCTTCGAAGGCATCTCCATCGGAGTGAAGGGAAGCCAAAAAGGAAAAATCGCCGCCAAAAGGCTTCCCGGTAAGTTAAAGAGCGACGGAGACACAGGGGAAAAGACTTCTCCGCTCCGTCGCTGAGGTAAAATGGCAGCTCGGCTGCCTCGTGGCCACCCCTTTTATAAGGGAGCTGGCCACGCCCCTAACTACCCGGATTCTCTGTCCTGTGGGGGGGGCCCGCAAAGAGCGCGGCGGCCATTTTGGCGCCACGCTTGCATTAGCAGGATGTAGATCATGGGAGAACAGGAGGTACAAATACTCTGAGTTTCCTATTCTATTGAAAGGAAGCGGCAGTGATAAAATGCACAACCTTTCATGTAGAAGTCCTTGATTTCTATTTATGGTAAGGTAAAGGGTAAAGGTCACCCTTGCTCAAAAGCCAGTCATATCCAACTCTAGGGTTCAGTGTTCATCTCTGTTTATAGCCAAAGAGTCAGTGCTGTTTGCATCTGCACATGTTTCTGTGGACATGTGGCAGCCATTAATAGATACTGGAGTGCATGGAATTCTGTTTACCTTCCCACCAAAGTGGTACCTATTTATCTACTTGCAATTTCTTGCTTTCACACTTCTAGGTTGGCAGGAGCTGGGACAGAGGCAAAAGCTCACTCCGTCATGCAGCACACAGGTTTCGAACTGCTGACCTCCTGACCTTCCAGTCATCAAGTTCAGCATCTTAACTACTAACCTACCACAGTCCACTATTTATGGTGCCACAAGTTAAAAATAGTCAGGTAGCAAGTAATGCAGAGCATCTCAAGGCTAAGATCCTGGAACATGTCTACTGATCACAATAGAACACATTGAACTAGATCGGGGTGGCTAAACTATGGCCTGCAGGCCGGATCCAGCCTGTGGTGCCGAATCATCTGGCCCATGCCACCTTCGCCACTCCTGGAAGCAGAAGTAAAACATGCCCGCGCATGCATAAAATGCTGCCGTAAATGCACCTGCAGCTGTCATAAATGTGTTTAAATCAGGGGTGGCCGTAGTTTGGCCTCACCTGATCTAGTTCAATGCTATCTATTGTGACTGAACAATAACAAACCATAAATAGTGGACTACAGTGGCTTAGTAGTTAAGACACTGAACTTGACACGTTTACGACAGCCGCAGGTGCATTTATGGCAGCATTTTGTACATGTGTGTGGGCATTTTACTTTCACTTTTGGTGGGAGGAACCGCGTGACCGACCAGCTCAACCATGTGACTGGCCCGCGGCATGAAACATTTGGGAACCCTAGAACTAGATGGACAATTAACCCAACCTCTTCAGTAAAGTAGGTTACTTACATTAATGCCTATGGGAATCTTTCTGCTTTAAGGCAGCTTTCTGTGTTTATATTATTTTCTTTCCATAGGTTAAGTTCAGATCAAACTTTCTTTATCAGCTTTTCTGGTCAGTGATGCAACTGGCATCATTCTGCAAGGTTTTGCATATGGCCTTAGAGAGACAGAAACACGAAATATTCACTTCGGAAGTTAACAAAGGGGAATGGAAAGGAGAAGTACAAGACCCTCAACAATGTTTTTCTTTCTTCACTCTTCTATGTTGTCCAAAGCTGATCTTAGATAAACACACACTAGTGTACATATGGATTTCTTCAACTGTGGTAACCTTGACAGTAGAACTGTGCAGAGAAGGAATTTGTACAGAGTAGTGTAGCAATAAATTTTGAAGTGCAGGCACTCATTATAATTGTCACATAACTACAGCCCCAAGTAGATTCCAAAACATTCAGGCCGCTGTTTTGTTTCATGCCAATAATTACCTTGGGAAGTGGTGAGTGCTCCAATGCTGGAGGCATTCAAAAGAAAATTGGTCAGCCATCTGTCAGAATTGCTTTGATTTGGATTCCTGAACTGAGCAGGGGGTTGGTCTTGATGGCCTCAGAAGTCCCTTCCATCTCAGTGATTCTATGAACAAAATACAGTATTTCTAGTAATGATCATCCCTACCAAAAGAAAAGAAAAGAAAACCCCCAAAAAATAAACAGGCTGTAGTTTCCCATTCTATTGGGTTCATATATTTTTCCCACCAGTCTGGCCGGACATCCTGCTATGATAATGGAGTAGATCATACAGCCAATGACTCAACGCTGAGTGTTGGGCAGTGGTAAATAACATGACCCCTAAAAGGACCAATGGAGCCCCACTTAGGTGGGGTGATCATCCCCTCAGTGGAGGAAATGCCACTGGAAACCATCATATTGGGCCCAACGGCAAAATGAGTGGAGGAGGAACTCTGATTCCCAACTGTTATGGAGGCAGAAGAGGCGCACCATTGCAGTCTTGATGTCAAATCCTGCATGTCACATGTCATATGTGCTGTAGGAGATGGTTCCGTGATCACAGTGTGTGGGTCATTTCAAGACAAGCTGGGATGCACCTTAAACAAATTCATGCCAATGGCATTTTTCCTGCTTCAGGAAAAAAATTTATTCTTCTGATAGGAGTTGCAACCGCCAGCAGCAGATATATTTATCGATATATTTATTTCCCTTTTCTTCTGTTTTAGATTAATGTCCCACCATTTCCTTGTAAATGGAAGACAACATAGTTTATAAATAACTAGAATAATTTTAAGGCCAAAATCCTGGTGCATTTTACTATGTGCTGATAGGCCAATTACCGGACTCATTGCACAACTTGGGTATAGCAATTATTTTTATGCATTGTGACTTTAACAGGGTTTTGTCAAAATAAATAAAAGTGTAAAAACTTTAAAAGCATAATTTGAAAACAGCAAAAGAACATAGCACTATTGCCATTTCTGACACCATTATTGTCTTTTTAAACATTTAGAAATGATTCAGCAACACAGACCTGCACGGTCTGTGGTACATAGGAGAAATTGGAGGACTCCTGATCAGGATGTCTAAATCTGCTTTTGCGTACTAAATCTCTCAGCATCTTCTGGCCAGCATGGACATCAGGCTCTTTTTTTATTATTAATTCATTTTCAAGAAAAAAATTGCAAACATACAAATAACAATAAATCAAATAGCATAACAAAAATACATAAACCTCATAGAAAATAACCACATAAATGATAGTTGAACTATTATCTGTTATAGTGCGCATACTATTAAATATCCACATTGAAAATTGGTACTATAACTATAACTTTCATAAAAACTTTCAGTAATACAATTGTTTATTAACAACTATCAAGCTCCAAATTTTCAATTTACAAATCACCCAGTGTATATTTACATTGCCCCGGAGAGTTTGGTCTCTGTATTATCTCCAAAAACTACTTTGAGATGGTACAGGTCTAAAACATTCCGTACCCATAAGGGAGTGATCGACGAAAGGCTTCCAAATGCTCCAAAATCTATTTTCCTTCAATTTATCCCTTTTTACTTTTATCTCCCATGTCAATTTATCATTCAATGCTAGGTTCCACGTTTCTTTATACCATTCTCCCGTCTGTATAATTACATCGTTTTTCCAATTTCTAGCAATACATTGTCTACCCGTAGTTAGCATTATTTCTAATAACTCTTTTTCCTCCTTATTTAAACACATACCTTCCACATCTGTTAGCATAATGGTACCTGACGCCAGCTTAATTTTCTTACCCATTATTTCCCCTATCTCTCTTTCTATTGTTCTCCAAAAATCAATTATCATTTTACAACTCCACCACATATGCTCATAAATTCCAACAGTGTCTTTACATCTCCAACATAATTTATCCCTTTTATTGTCAATCTGATGTAACCTCAGTGGTGTCAGGTACCATTGCCACAACATTTTATAATTATGTTCCTTAATTCTTACTGACATAGTTCTCATTATCCTCTTTTTCCACTTATTTCTCCATTCATCGTTTCCTAATTTTATATTCAAATCCTGTTCCCACTTCAGTTTCAAATCTTCCTGTGGATCACTTCCCTTATTTATTAAAGCATAAAGTTTGCTTACTAGACCCTTAATGCTTTTGTCTCCTTTTCGAATTTTCAAAACCAATTCCTCAAATTCAGTCTTTTCTCTATCTGTACATAATTCTCTTCTATATTTTTATTCCAGTTGTCAACCTTCATTATCTGAAACCAATCCAATGTTAACTGTGCAAACAGTTTTTTCTTCTTAATTTCATCTCCACAAATCCTTAACCACTCTTTCACCAAAGAAACTTCATTTTTATCCAATATTTCCTTTATTTTTTTATCTATTTTTATCGGAAAACACGCCAAATCTGCCAATTCCAAAATTGGAGAGACATCTGGGACCAAATCCTTCTTTAATATTTTCCATACCTTCATGAGTTCCCTCATCATAGTATTGCTTGTACCTATCGTTTTAGCCTTAGCTCCCAAAAAAATCACTTTACCGATATTCCTATAATCTTTCATCTCCAATTCCTCCCAAATTACTTTTCCTCTTGCCAAGATCTTCACAACATTCTTAATTTGAAATGCTCGATAATACGCTAACAGCTTTGGCATTCCCAAACCCCCTTCTTTCTGAGGCAGATACCAAAGTTTCTTTGGCAGTCTAGATTTTTTACCTCCGTTGCAAAAGTTATTAAACATCTTTTGGAACTCATTAATCTCCTTTTCCTTCAATTGGATTGCAAGTGCATCAAATAGGAAGTTAATCCTCGGCAACAACATCATTTTGCAAATTGCAATCCTCCCAAACCATGACAACTTCAACTTCTGAAGACTTTGTATTCTAATCATATATAAATATGACTATTAAATTAAATTAAAATTAAATTAAATCTTAAATTCTGTTTTCAAGCTGTCATAGTTCAGACTTTTAAGTTCTTCCAATTTATTTGAAATAATTATTCCCAAATATTTCAACTTATCTTTAATTTGTATATTAGATAACCCCGCCATCTTTACCTTCTCCTCTTCCCCCATATTACACAACATCATTTCAGATTTATCCCAATTTATCATCAATCCTGTTATATCCTCAAAATCCTCTATTTGCGCTTTAATCCTATCCATTGCCCCCTCTGGGTGTTTCACCATTAACAACGTATCATCTGCATACATACTCACTTTATTACCTATTATCCCTTCTATACTTAAATCCTCCCTTATGTTTTTAGCCAAAATTTCCATTGCCATAATAAACAAGTTAGGGGACAAAGGACAACCCTGCCTAGTGCCTGCCTCAAGCTTTACCTCATCTGTAACCTCTTCATTTACTCTAATCCTAGCAATCCCTTTTTGATATAATAAATTGATTACCTTTCTAAATCTGTCTCCGAATCCATAACTTTTAACTATTTCCTTAATTGAAGACCATTGTAACGAATCAAATGCCTTAAAGATATCCAAAGATATTAACCCCACCTTTTCCTTCATTTGATTAACATTATCAATTATGTCTAGCACCCTCCTGGTCAAATCGGCCATATGCCTTCCTTTTAAAAACCCTACTTGATCGACATTTATATATTCTCCCATAAATTTATTTAACCGATTGGCCAATATCGCTGTGAAGATCTTGGCATCCTGGTTTATAAGAGAGATTGGTCTATATGATTCCACTTTTTCCAAATTCTTTCCCAATTTTGGCAGCAGAACAATTGTAGTCCTATACCATGAAGTCGGGATTTGTCCACCATCTAGAATATAATTATATAACTTTACCAGCTTTGGTACCACAACATCTTTAAATTCCTTATAAAACTCTGTCAATAATCCATCGTCTCCCGGGGCTTTCCCCAGCTTCAAACCATTAATTACCTCTTTTACCTCTTTCTCAGAAACCTGTTCTTCCATTTTGTCCCGGTGTTCCTGCTTTATTCCATTCCCTAACTGCCTCTCCAATACCCCTTTAAGCTTCCCAACATCTATCTCTTTTTTTGCATATAATGCTTGATAGAAATCCTTCACAATTTTACATTTATCACTAACCTTATTACACCTTATCCCTTGTTTATTAACCAACACCCCAATTTCCCTTTTTTCCTTTTTAGCTTTAGCTGCTCTTGCTAGTAATCTTGAATTTTTGTTGCTAAATTCGAAATACTCTCTATTTAAATATATCAAATCTCTTTTTACTTTTTCTATATCCTTACCCAATAATTCTGCCTTAAGTCTTTGTAATTTAGCAAAAAAAAATATCCTTCTTTTTTGAGTGTTCCTCCTGTAATTGTTTTATTTCTTTTTCTTTTTCCTCCTGTGCTGCTTTATACTTTCTATATGTGGTACTTGCCAACTGTATACTTTCCCCTCTAAAAACCGACTTCATGGCATCCCATACCACATTAAAATTTACCTCTTCATTATCATTCCACTGCCAGCTTTCCATCCAACTTTCTGTAATTTGTTCTTTACATTTTTGGTCTTTGAATAAGTTGGGATCATATCTCCAACTTCTTCCTCTCCTGTTATCCTTTTGTGTCCTCAGTTCCAAAAGTACTTTAGCATGATCTGATTCCTTGAAAATTCCTATTTCAATTCCCTCAATATTTTTAACCATGTTTTCCGATAAAAATACATAATCTATTCTAGAGTAGGACCCATGAACATGTGAAAAATAAGAATATGCCCTTTCCGAGCCCTTGATCTCTCTCCAAGAATCCTTCAATCCCATTGCAACCATCCATTTATCTAAAACATTCCCTTTCATACCTACTCCACACCTTGCTAAGTTTGTACAATCTAAGTTTGACCTTATCAAATTAAAATCTCCGGCCACAATCATCTTTGCCACTTTTTCTAACACCACAATTTTACGAACTTTTTCTAGAAATTCCACTTGACGTTCGTTTGGAGCATAAATATTCACCAAAATTATTTCCTCATTGTCTATTTTTCCTCTCTCAATCAAATATCTACCTTCTTGGTCAACAACACTTTTTGTTATCTCAAATCCTAGTCTTTTAGAGATCATAATTGCAACTCCTCTCGCTTTTGAAGTACCAAATGCCATTTCATAATGTTGTATCCATCCTAGAAAAATTTTGTTTGTATCGTTTGATTTTTGGTGCGTTTCCTGTAAAAACACTATATCGGGTCTATCTTTCTTCAAAGCCAATTCCAACCTCCTCCTCTTAAGAACAGAACCTGTACCCTTTACATTCCAGGTTAATACTTTAACATTTCTCATAGTTTATTACAATTTCACCTTTTCTGCCTTCCAAACTCTCCATTAGGTGTGCCACCACAAACCCCTTACCACTAAAAAACAAAAATATACATAAAATACACAATATCTCTCTCCCCACTTTCTTCAAGAAAAAAGACGCCTTCGATATCCAAAGAGGGGAGAGGGGGGACATGAAAGATGTGCGTATAGATTAGTGCACCGCGCATCTCACCTTTCTACATTCTTAAGTAATATAAAAAAAATTATTACATCATAACCCATTGCTCACTGCTCCTTACTTGCCTCCTCCTCCACCATGATCAATGACAACTCCTCTTCTTCTCTTCCCTGCGGGGTTCCACCCATAGCACCACCAGCATCCGCCCCCTCATAATCCCTTCTTATGGCCCCCGATTCCAACAAATCTTTTCTAAGAGTTAACCACTCTTCCGAGCCTGCTTTGACAAGGTCCAGCAAGCTCAAATACTCCAATGGGTCAGTCCCCTCATCAATAACCAGCATTTTTTCCCATAAAAGAATCGCAGTTGCTGTGGAAATCTCCAATTATACCTTACACCTTTACTCATCAACAGTTTGGTTGCCGGTTTCATCTTATATCTCCAAATTCTTTCCTTTATTGAAATATCATTATGTATCTCCACATCAGAACCATCAATTTTTAGGGTGCCAGAACCAGGTTGTTTTAAGAAAGCCATTACTCTAAGTTTATCTCCCCAATTTGCAAATTTTACCAAAACATTTCTATGGGCCACTTTCCCTCTTCTTGGACCCACCCTATACGCACTTACAATGTCTTCCTGTACAAATTCCTTTCCCATGCTCAAATTGTTTAACCACTGGACCACCCTTTCTCTCAGCTGGTCTGGCGTCCTTTCCATCACATGACGTAGAACAATATTCTGCTTTCTCATCATATCTTCTCATGTTCATCCATTTTCACTTTATTCTCCCTCACTGCCTCCTGAGTCCCTTTTATTTCCTTTTTCATAGCCTTCACCTCATTTTGAACAAATTTCACATTTCCTTCTATTTTTTGCAAACTTAATTCTACTTTTTTTTGTAAAATCCACAACAGTTGTTACCACCTTATCCTGTTTTTTCATCATTTCATTTCTATCCTTCACTCTTGAATCCTCCATCTTCTCCATCTTCTGAAACAATTTACCAATTTCCACCATAATTTGAGTTTGATCATAGGGTTCAGGTGATGGTGATGATGACGGAGGGACCTCTTCCATTGGTGCTTTTTCTTTTCTCTTAGATTTCACCACTGGCTCCTCCTCCTTTGCTTTTCCTCTTGTACCCTTATCCATGACTAGGCCCCTGAACTGCTTTAATGCTGCAATGTATTGTAAGTTCATTGAGCACTGCACTTAAGCCTGTTCCGAAGCGGCCAAAGCTGACAACAATCCTATTAAGTATAATGTGACTTGAATAAGGAAGGAGGGCCAGCAAAAAATTAATTGTTGTAATCCATAAGGGAACGGGAACCAAAAACAGCCCAGAAAAAATTATAATCCACGGGAAGGTCCCCGAAGTCAGCCAATACAGCCCAAGTAGCAACAACTCGCAAAGTTTGCCCTTAAAAAAAATTTAAATCTTTCACAGAGTTCCCCTCTTGCAAACGGAATAGTATAATCCCATCAACATAAACAGGAATTCCAAGAAGACGGATGCCCATGGACATCAGGCTCTGAAATACCCCAAAATAACTGTTACTCATGCAGGCATTCAGCATTTCAAGACAAGCACATGATGAGTTTTTAGAGTTGCTAACTTAGTCCAGATTTATTGGATTTGATGTTCAATCACTGTTATCAGCAACTCTTTTTAAGACGTTGAGGCATTGTGCATAGAGTTGTCCTCTTTTATCCTCATAACAACTCCCAAGAAGTATGTCAGCTAGAGAGACTATGTCTTCTCCCAGTTGCTGAGCTATGTCACTGGAATTTATCAGTGTTATACAGAGGTAGTAGTCACTGTAGTCACTGTAGTAGTAGTAGTAGTAACTACAGCTTTTCAGCACCTGCTATAATTTTTGGATCTGCGCATTTGTCTACTAATGAAATATGGCCAAATCTGTTTGATCCCATCTCGGAGATCTGTCTGTCTGCATTTGTAAATACAAAGTAAGCTCTCCATTATTTCTCATACAGGGATGTTGTGGGAGAAGAAATAAAATTCAGAATGGCAGCTGCTCTTGCCACTGGTGGTTTTCCAGCTTGGACACTGCCTTGAAAATCTGGATAGTAGTATGTCATGTCTGTGTTTCACCACAGCACTGATGTCTGATTTCTTTATATAATTTGTCATCCTTGTTAGCCGTTTCTTTTCCTTTTATTTCCCAAAGGCCCAAGGTCAGCTTTAGTTATGGTTTGTTTTGAGTATTTAACTCTCTAGCTGAGCTAATATTTTAAGCACTGTAAATATGAAGATAAATGACTCAGAATATTTGATAACCAGTGGACTGTATACAAAGAACAAGTTACTTGAATTTTTTCACACATTTTTTTTATAATTGTGATCTAATGAGGCATAACTTTTTATTTCTTACAATGTGAATGAAGTCTTCTAGCTTTCTGCATTATGTATATTTGGTCAATAGTCATTCTCATTAGTATTTTTTTGTTGATCACCCTCTTGATTCAATAAATCCTTAGCCCTACTACACCTTTATATTGAATCATATCTTGTGATCTATTTCAGCAGCTCATTAATAGTTCTCTAGAATCTAGATAGCCCACGAAGGATGCCCCATATCTAGTGCCCCAAGTGATAATCACAGAGATAGGACAAAATTATATCACCACTCTCATAACCATCACCCCAGTTATGCTATGATGTAATGGAAAGGACAAAGCTAGAGCACTGGATTATTTCAATTCAAGAAATTTCAGTTTATTTCAAGTTCTCCTGATCTTGATACCCTCTATATAACTTCATAACCTCCAATCCTTTTCTCCTCTTTGAAGTAAGATATATGTAGCTATACCTTGACAATTGTTGTGCTCATATTTCACAGAATGTAAAGAGAGGAAGTTCCCTTACTTTTAAAACTGCATCCCTGTGGATCAAGTGAGATATGAAGGCATTTAGAGTTCAATAGGGGTGACCCCAAGTAGCATTGCAACTCAAGGTTACTGATAGTCAGTGTGGTATAAATGGATAAAGTGACAGACTAGGATTAAGGAGGCTTGAGTTCTGATTCACATTTAACCATTAAATTAACATGAGAAGGAAATAGCACCAGAAAAAAATTCCTTAAATATCTAATATCTTGAAAATTTTATTAGGATCACTATAAATCAGATTGCTCCAGAGCTCATGGAAACTGCAACAATGTATCTATGTATCTATACTTTGGACAGTTCATGCTGGTAAGCCTGTTCCATGAGGTTTATAACACTAATTGTTTAACCATTTTTAAAAGGATCAATATTAAAAGGTCACTGGTTTCTGCACTTGGGGTAAAACAGTTTTACTTTTTAAAAACTCAAAACTCAAAAAAGTTTGCATAAACTCCCTCAACTTTAGCAAAAAAAATATATATAGAGGAGACTGCCTCTATATCTGTGTTAAGTTTGATCTGAAGTTCAATTTCAAAGTTACTTTTTTAATCTGGGTGTCCCCATTTTTAGAATTGCCTTGTAGAACATTGTTTTCTTCTGCTGAACAATAATAAGGATGGTTAGGAAGGAGTGGCCTACTTTGAATTAAGATGGTGGACATATTAGATACCACGTAAATGACCTTCATATGTTGCAGGAAACTGACTTTTGAATCTCTGGGACTATAGCTGGGATCTGCTTCAGAAACAATAAATTATAAAGGGCTGGATGGATAGCTGAATGGTTTAGATAGGCTGTGGAGCCAGAGAATGGGAGTTTGATTCCCCACTGTGGCTCCTGGTAAAAGAGCCAACCTGTGTAGCCATGGACAAGCTGCACAGTCCCATAGCATTCTCTGAGAAAGGAGACAGCAAACCAATTCTGAGTAGTCACTACCAAGAAAACCCTGGAATGGATTACTATACATTGGAGTTGACTTGACAGTACGTAATTATTGTTATTAAGTTTTCCAAAAATTCACGTAGCTGCTTCCTCCTCTCCAAAGTTCAAAATAGGGATGGGGAAGAGAAGAATAAAATGATGGATGACATTTTCTCTTTTCTTGCAGCAAGTCTTTATTATAGTTATCTAATGTTAACCTAAAAGGCAATCTAATATTAAGTAACGTGTTAAAAGATTGCCCACTAAACATAAACTTAACTGAATTCAACTTTAAAAAAAAATATGTGCCAGAAGCACACTAAGGTGCTTTCTGGATTGAAAGGATTTTTGCTGGAGGAACTCTGCTCTGGGGATGCCCAAATGAGGTTCCTTTCATGTCCCCAAGATCTTTCCCCACCAAAGTGGTCCCTATTTTTCTACTTGCAGTTTCTTGCTCTCAAGCTGCTAGGTTTGCAGGAGCTGGGGCAGGGATGGGCACTCATTCAGTCATGCAGTACTTGGGTCTTGAACTGTCAACTTGCTGACCTTCCAAGTAACAGGGCGGCTTCTTAACCACTGAACCAATTCAGCATTTCAGTTCACTAAATTGCTAACTCTTTTCTCCCACTTTCCCATCTTGGATTTTTAGAGCAATGGCCACTTTTATTTATTTATTTATATTCAAATTTATATGCCGCCCAATCAGGTAAACCTGACTCTGGGCAGCTCACAACAAGTTAAAACACACATAAAACAGTACAACCAATTAAAACCAATTAAAACCCAACATACCCACCCACCTACCCCATTCCTCTTAAACCCCACATAAACCCACATTAAAAAAAGAAAGGAAAAAGAGGCTTTTTGAAAAAAGAGCTTTGCTATCATGTTCTCCTAGGACCGTAACAACAATAATAATAATGTTTATTTATACCCCACCCTACTGACGCAAGCGTCACTCAGGGTGGCTACAGCATAAGGTAAACAGAGACAAAAAATAAAGAGTTACAATTACAATTAATAATAGGTTCCACCTGAATACAATATCAAACAACGTATACGTAATATCCACAATAAATACGCAATGTTACAATATACAAGTTCCAAATACAAAGTATACAACAGTACAATATTCAAAATACAATATTCAAATCAACACTGCGATATTCAAATCACCAGCCCAGCAACAAACAGAACAATAAAGTCTTCCTCTGGGCAGATGGAGCCTGGGTTAGGCGGGTGGGAGCATCCCCAGACCACTAAACGGCCACAGCTGCCTCAATCCTCCTCCTGAGAAGGCTGGAGTCAAGCGCGCAAAGGTGAGCGAGTCAAGCGAGGAAGGTGCACAAAGCCTCAGGGCGATGGCAAGAAACATCTTTCTCCTCTTCAGCAGTCCCAAGCCCTGGCGGCTACCTCCTCTCTCTCTCACTCCAAGGCGGGGCAGCTTCAACCACGAGGACAAGCTGCAGTTGGGGTCTGGTCTGTCCCTCCTCTCTCTCCGGCAATGATGGGGCTGGTGAGAAGCAGGTAGGAGCGCTCACTACCTTTACCCTCCCGGGCAGGTGGGGCCCAGAAAGGGGGGTGGGGACAGCTTCAACCACTGGGATGCGCTGCAGCTGAATTCCGGTCTGGTCCTCCTCCTCTCTCTCCGGCGATGACAGGGCCAGTGAGAAGCAGGCAGGAGTGCTCACTGCCTTTATCTTTCCCGGGAAGGTGGGGCCCAGAAAGGGAGGCTGGGGCAGCTTCAACTGCCAAGACGCGCTGCAGCTGGGGTCCGGTCCGGCCCTCCTCTCTCTCTCTGGTGATGATGGGGCCAGTGAGAAGCAGGATGGAGCACTCACCGCCTTTATCCTTCCTGGGCAGATGGGGCCTGGAAAGGGACATGGGTGCAGCTTCAACCAACACCATCCGGACCCAGGGCAGGGAGGAGAAGACCAGCTGCACCTGGGGTTGCTTGGCAGCCCCAAAAAGCAGTGCTCCCCACCATCACTGCTGCTCCAATGCAATTCATCTGGCCCGCACTGCCCTCGTCACTCCCAGAAGCGGAAGTAAAATGCGCCTGGGCAAGCGCGTTTTACTTCCGCTTCCGGGAGCGAAGAGGGCAGCGTGGGCCAGATGATTGAAGTAAACCCATTTGTGCTGATTCCCATTTGCTTTGGCCTCTGGGAATTGAAGTCCAAGAACATCTGGAGTGCCAAGTTTCACCATCACTGTCCTAGGAAAACCCTTGCTGTATTCTCTCTCTCCTCCCATTCTTTTCATTTGCACTCACACAGGTCGATCATATCTTATCTGATACCCTATTTAGAATATAGATTCAAATTGGCAAGGGCTAGATACATAGCTTGTAAAGCAAGATCCATCTATTTGGATTGGTTCAGGTGAAACCATATTCTTTTATTGACACATTAACTCTTGAGTACGATGCAAATAAAACCTTCAGGTGGAATGATTTTACATGACAGTATTTTACTGTAAGAGCTGTTTGCAGCCATGATTTATAGTATGTGGTAAAATGAAAAAAAAGAAGCAACTATACACTTATGCAGAGAAGGGGAAATGCTTATTCCCTAAACAGCTGTAGAACTTCATTCAGTGTTAGGTTTAGTAGCTGCCACACACAATGAAGGATAAGGTCATAAAATGGATGGAAACATGAGGATAAGACATTGTACAAATTCAGGGAGGATTTTTTTTCTTTCTTTTATTGACTTCTACTTATCTAAGAGATCTTGGAAGTAATGTCATACAAGGAGCAACTACCTTGCTAGTAAGTTACTTGGAGCAGGAGGATTGATGAGATCACAGCCACTGTCTTTCCCCTAAATTCTGTACCTTGAAAAGTCACTTTCCTGCAATAAAGATGACTCAGTATCACTAACCCAGAATACACAAAGTGGTGAGGGACAGACTGTGTCTTTCTGATTTTATTGTAAAACAAGAATTCCAAAGCAGAAGGCCCAGGATGCTGCTTTCAATCCGACTGTGAAAGGCACCTCATTTCTATGACATGACAATCTGGTCATAAGAACATAAGAACACCTTCATTGAATTGTCCACCAGGACACCAAGGTCCCTTTCCTGTTTTGTCGCAGAGAGTTCAGTTTATAAATGTATTTTTTTTTTGCCCCAACATGCATCACTCTGCACTTACTAATGTTGAAGCTGTTTTGCCCACTCCCCTAGTATCAAGAGATCCCTCTGGAGCTCCTCACAATCGTTCACAGTTTTCACTACCCTGCATAATTTAGTGTCGTCAGCAAATTTGGCTACCTTGCTATTTACTCCTACTTCTAGATCATTTATGAAGAGGCTGAAAAGCAGTGGTCCCAGTACTGAACCTTTGGGGGACCCCACTCTTTACTTCCCTCCACTTGGAGAAGTGTCCACTTTGTGCTATCCTCTGTTTGCTGTCCCTTAGCCAGTTGCTGATCCAGGACAAGACCTGTCCCTTTATTCCATGACTGGTAAGTTTGTTCAAGAGCCTTTGGTGTGAGACTTTGTCAAAAGCCTTCTGAAAGACCAGATAAATAATGTCAACTGGATCCCCCTTATCCACATACTTGTTGACACTCTCAAAAAATTCTAACAAGTTAGTGAGGCATGATTTGCCCTTGCAAAAGCCATGTTGGCTCTCCTTTAGCATTGCCTTCTCTTCTATGTGCCTATTAATTCTATCTTTTAGGATGGTTTCCTGCGGTTTCCCCGTGCCCCATAGGGCATGGAACGGCACGCTAGGAACCACCGCAGTGAGACATGCTCCTTGCATGTGGTTTCTGCGGCCGCCAAATTAAGGGGGGTGAATAAAATATTGGGCTTGATTCACCCAATTACCGTGACCTGACCTACGACGCTGCCAAGTAAGCAGATAGCTAACTCCTGTTTAACATTAAGTGTATAACCCATCTCCCAGCTCGGGGGAAATCCCTGGCGCAAATAAGCCATGTTTGTCCCTGCCTAATCCCTGGACAATGGGACTCCTAAGTCCATGTTTGCCCCAGTTAATTAACTTCCCTTTGAGGTGTTCCCCATTAACCCGGGTACGTGGGTGAGGTAATTTTCCTGTCAGATGACGGCCTGCCACCGTTGCTCTTTTTTTCCTATAAATGATATTGCCTTTTGCCATTAAAGTACTGATCGATCCTGCTTCCTTGTCTCGTGTCGTTACTTGATCAGTCATCCTCCGGGCGCCCCGGCCCTCCAGTGGCCCTAATTCCTTCATCTGGTGACCCCGACGTGATTTACTCGTGAGTAAGAGGACCCTGGAGAGGTCTACTCGTGAGTAACGATTCACGCGGTCCGGCTCTACGTTAGAACCGCGACCGAAACCAGCCCGGAGGACTGCGCGGCACTCCGGCCGGCAGCCAGCCGATCGGAGGGGTGGCCTGCGACGAGGCATTCCAAAGAGACATTCCTACCACCTTTTCCCCGGCTTTGAGGGAGGTTTGCGAAGGGAAAAACGCGTTCCGCTCAGGGCAGGCTGTGAGCCCCTGACAGCGCAGAGGCCGCCAAGGGCCCGTGGCAGAAGGTCCACGCTCCGAGGGCTATCCCAGACACTCGTCGCCCGAACCTGTTGCCTGCAAAGACGCGTCGACTCTCGTCCCGAGGAGGAAACTTCAGAGGACCATCGCAGGTAATATGGGGACTTGCTCTCATAGACCAAGTCCGTCCGCTAGCCAAAGAACTCGAGAGGGAGAGTTCATAATCCTGGCCAGGGTTTTTAAGTTGCGATTTCACAGCGGAGAGCTAGCGAGACTTTTGGCGTACCTCAGGGAACACTGCCTACTTTACCCAGAAGTAGGTACGTTAACCCTGAAGCTCTGGGATCAGATAGGAGACTGCATCCAGCAACCCCCCAAAGCGCCCGGCAGGGTAGTCAGCACATGGAAAAAAGTGTAGGAGGCTCTTAGAGCAGATCGAACCGGTCCGGATAGAGGCCCTAGAACCCCCGTTAGAAAAGTCATCAGGTCAGCCAGTCGACCCGACTGCGCCCACGGCGCTCTGTCCGTCATTCAGCTATCAGCATAGCAGCGTGGGGAGCCTTCCTCCGGTGACAGCTGCAGACGTCACCGAAGGAACGCAAGGAATGAGAAGCGCAGGCGCTTCTCTGACAGCACCGGCTTCCCTAGTTGTAAAGAGTGCCCTTCAGCGCACAGCAGAGATAGAGCTCAAAAAGGGGGAATTGTCAGCGGAAGAACTAGCTGAGCTTAGACAGATATGTCCAATCCGAATGGAGATGGACGCGCTCACAGGCGCCCAACAAATCGTCCATTCCCCAGTCCCGTACAAGCTTCTCATGGCTTTGCGGAAAGCAATCTCAGAGACAGGGCTCCAAAGCCGTTTTACCAGGGGCACGCTTCAGCAGGCGTGCGAGACCACCATGTGGATTCCTCACGACTGGAAAGCCGTCATGAGGATGATGCTAACCCCTAGCCAGTACATGATCTGGGACAGCGAGTACCGGCTCGAGGCTCAGGCCAGAGCCGCTAGGATGGGGGGCGCGGTAATTGCTGAACAGCTATATGGTTCAGGCGCCTTTGAGTCCATCCAGGCTCAGATCGCCTTGCCTCTAGCCACCCTAGAGATGTCGGCCGAAGCCGCCTATAGGGCATACTTCAAGGTCCCAGCGACTGGCAAAGCGGCCAAAAATTACACCGCTATCAAGCAGGGAGCCCAGGAACCCTACATGGACTTCATCAATCGCCTGGAGGAAGCAATCACCAGGCAGATCGATAATGAGCAAGCCCAGCAAGAGCTCATGATTAAGTTAGCCAAGGACAACGCCAACTTGGACTGCCGTAAGATTCTGCAGTCGCTAGGCAACCGTCCTGACTTGACCTTAACGGACATGATCCGAGCCTGCTCCGACGTTGGCACAGATTCCTACAAGATGGTTCTGCTAGCGGCAGCGGTGCAAGGAGGAGGGAGAAGACCCAATGGAAAGACCAAGGGAGCGTGTCACACTTGTGGCAAGGTCGGTCACTTCGCTAGGGAGTGCTGATCCAAGGGAGGCGGACAAAAGTTCGGCCAGCCCAAGGCTCCAAAAACCATCTGTCCGAAGTGCAAGAAAGGCTACCATTGGGCCAAGTTTTGTCCGAGTTCGGGAAACCGGAACGCGGGCATGTCTCTGGCCCCAGTCCAAACAGAGGCTTCCTTCACCCAGATCCAGAACTCCCCAGGACTAGATTAGATTCTAGGCACATTCCAGACATTACGAGGGCACAGGCCAGCCCCAAGGGCAGCACAGGGCTAGAACTGACTTGTCAGGCAGACGTTACATGCGATCTGCCAGGCACAGTCTATCTGGTCGATTCCCAGTACATGGGACCCCTGCCCAGAGGCTTTTTAGGTTTAGTTTTGCCCCGTAGTGTAGCTGGAGCACGTGGAATTTTCATAATTCCAGGAGTCATTGACTCGAGTTTTTCAGGCGTTCTCCAGGTTCAACTCTGGACACACCTGCCCCAGACCATTCATAAGGGAGAGACCTTAGCGCAACTGATCATGGTTCCTTGTCACTCGCCAGCAGGCAGCCAGGGAAGGCTCAGTGACAGCGCGAGTGAGGCAGTGCAAGGATACCAGGTCTTAGCGACAGTGGAGACCAACATTGAGTGGAAGCAGCGCCCCATTATCGAGGTATTTTTGAACAAAAGGGTTTTCTCAGGGTTGCTCGATACCGGAGCGGATGTATCCGTGATAAGCAGGAACCAGTGGCCAAGGGAGTGGGCCATTGAGCCGGTCTCCGATGTGTGGGGGGGTAGGTGGAGTTCAGGAAGCGTTTAGGAGCCGAGAGTGGGTGGAAGTCACAATCCCAAAGGCTGAGGGCACGGCGGTAATTCGGCCGCACATTCTTGACGTGCACGTCAACCTTTGGGGGCGAGACATTCTCCAGCAGTACGGCGACACCCTTACCTTCGGGTAATGGCGTTGCCACTTAAATGGCTCACCGATACTCCGGTCTGGGTAGAACAATGGCCGGTAGTCGGAGAGAAATTGGTTGCTCTCAAGCAGCTAGTGAAAGAACAGCTAGACGCGGGACACATAGAACAGTCCACTAGTCCCTGGAATTCGCCAATTTTTGTCATTAAGAAGAAGTCGGGGAAGTGGCGACTCCTCCACGATCTCAGGGAGATCAATAAGTGTATTCAGCCCATGGGTCCGCTTCAATGCGGCATCCCAAATCCTAATATGATTCCCGAGGGGTGGGAGATTCTAGTCGTAGATCTCAAGGATTGCTTCTATACAATCCCCTTAGACCCCAGGGACCGGGAAAGGTTTGCCTTTACGGTGCCGGTTGTGAACCACAGTGAGCCCACGCTCCGTTACGCGTGGAAATTTTTGCCACAGGGCATGCTCAATTCGCCCACCCTGTGCCAAATCTACGTTCACAACGCGCTGGAAAAGTTCCGAAGCCGTTACCCTAAAGCTATTGTCTGTCACTTCATGGACGATATCTTAGTCGCTATGCCGCAACTCGGCAGCGAGATGTTTTCCGACCTCCAGGCCAGCCTGGGGGACAAAGGTTTGCTCATTGCCCCTGAAAAAGTGCAGAGAACCGAGCCCTTCTCATACTTGGGCCATCGGCTTCTCCGCTCTTTTGCAGCACCAGTTTTGCCTCAGATAAATCTACAGGACTCAGTCACCCTGGTAGAGCTACAGCAAGTCTTAGGGAACATTAATTGGGCCAGACCGTACTTCCGATTGGATACGGATCTTCTAAAACCGCTCTTCTCGCTGCTAACTTCAGGTAAGCAGCCAGCAGACCGGATAAAGATCTCTCGAGACGCGCGCTTGGCGCTCGAGAAGGTGAACCAAGTTCTCAGCCAGAGATGGGTGGATAGGATCGCCCAGGGGCCATATGCCCCGATCCTGAATTTGTACATCGTACGATCAGGATCCATGTTCACTGGGGCGCTAGGAGTAGACTCAGAGAAGGGGGCGAAAATTGTGGAATGGGTCTACTTGCCTAACACATCCTCACGGAACATCGTTCCGCCCCAAGAGCTGGTCTCCGCGGTGGTCTACCGCGGCCGGCTGAGAGCTAGGGACATTTCAGGAAATGATTTGGCCAAAATTGTAGTTCCGTTCACCAAGGAACAAATTCATCAATTGATGCAGCTGGGTGACTCGCTTCCGATAGCCTTGGAAGGTTTCACTGGAAGCTTAGCGTACCATTTGCCCAAGGACCCTAGGCTTGTCTCGCTTCAGACAGGAACAGTCAGCTTGTTCGAATTGCTCTCGCTGGTCCCGCTCCAAGGGGCCAAGACAGTTTTTACAGATGGTGGTCGCACCTATGGTGTTTTGACCTGGCAGGAGGGCGAGGCTTGGCACACGCTGCTAACTCTTCCACAGAAGTCCGCTCAGCGGGCAGAGTTGGCAGCCGTGAACCTTGCCTTGCGCACCTTCGCCCAGGAACGTTTAAATATCATTACTGACAGTCTGTATGTAAGGAATTTGCTTCACAGTCTACCGGGAGCTTACATTACTCCCGCGATAGACAAAAATTTGCTTAGTTTGTTTCTCACCGCTCAATTTCATTTGCGAAACCGCACGGAGCCGCTCTATATTGCCCACATCCGAAGTCACCAAGACCTACCAGGTCCGATCTCCGCGGGCAATAGCAGAGCGGACGCGGCCGCAAAGGAAATTCAGCAACGTTCAGTTTTGGGAGTTTTCACTACTCCAATCCAAAGCCATGCCTTTTTCCATCAGAATGCCAAGGCACTCGCCAGAGAGTTCAATCTGCCACTCTCCCAAGCCCAGGGCATAGTTCGCTCTTGTCAGCATTGTGCAGGGGCACCGGGGGGACCCTCGTGGGGGGTCAACCCACGAGGGACGGAGGCCAATCAGGTGTGGCAGATGGATGTCACGCATGTGCCACAGTTTGGCAGATGGCAGTATATGCACGTTTGCATAGATACCTTTTCCCAATTCGTCTGGGCCACAGCGCAGAAAGGGGAAACTGCGACCCATGTGGAGCAGCACCTCCTTTCCTGCATTGCTGCCATGGGCAAGCCACGGCACGTGAAAACAGATAACGCACCGTCCTACTGCTCTAGGCAGCTGGCCGCCTTCATGGCGACATGGGACATCAAGCACACATTTGGCATTCCCTACAATCCGCAAGGGCAGGCGATTGTAGAACGGGTCAATCGGACGCTAAAGTCCTATATTGACAAACAAACAGAAAGGGGGGAGCCACCAGCCCTCCCCAAGTCACAGGGACAGGCACAGCATTGTATGAATAAGGTATTGTTCACTTACAATCACCTTAATGTTTTTTCGGATTGCACGCCACAGGAGAAGCATTTCCGCCACTCGGAAGCTCTCCCGCGGCCAATGGTCCGATACCGAGTGCCACCGGACCCCGCCTGGAGGGGGCCGGTGCCGCTCGTAACCTGGGGAAGAGGGTATGCTGCAGTTATGTCTCCTACAGGTGTCGTTTGGATCCCGGCTCGGTGTGTCAAGCCTCACACGGAACCGCATGGCGTGGACCCAGACCGACCCGAGCCCAATCCCGGAGATGGCGGACCTCACCCTG
Organism: Bradypodion ventrale; assembly: GCA_035047345.1. Lineage (NCBI taxonomy): Eukaryota > Metazoa > Chordata > Lepidosauria > Squamata > Chamaeleonidae > Bradypodion > Bradypodion ventrale. The sequence goes on from JAWDJE010000001.1 coordinate 43,963,383, forward strand.
ACCGAGAGGATCCGCCGGAGGAAACGGCCGCCGATGCCCAAGATCACCTGGGGGATGGTCAAGACCCTTTGCCATGACGCACAGGACACCGTCCAGCGCCAGGGGAAGGAGATGACACCGGAGGACCTCACAGCTGCAGTCTTTGCCCAGATTCACGCCAACACCGTGGCGATTACCATCATCCTGGCCCTTTCCCTGCTTTTGGGGGGAGGCGTTCAGGCTACTCCGATCCAGGCCGACGGTTTGCCGCCTGGTGAAGATCTTTCTACACGAATGCAGTACAACTTGTGGGAAAGGTTGGCGGGTCTCGTCAACCAGTCCGATTTTTGCTTACAGCAGGGCGTTGGTTCTGCATCTATCCTCAGCACCTGTCTCATCCCCGTGTGCCACACTCCGGACGCGCGCACCAAGGATGGCGACTGGTTGCTGAAGGCCCTTTTTGGGCCACATTCTCCCACCGCCTTCTCAGCACATGCACGCTGGGGGGGACAGAAGCTGGTATCAACCTTGCCGGCTGATGCGGTCGCTCTCCATACCCCTCGAGTGGCGATCAGCCCGGACGCCGCTTGCACCCGCATGACCGGCTGCACCTCAGGCGGTCAGGCGCGGCGCCGCTGCATTGACCCTGGCAGCGGCAACTGGACTTGTACCAAACCAGAAACACTCATCTCGTTGTATTCATATGTCACCCTGCCTCCAGGGTGGTTCTTCACCTGCAACCAGTTCACATGGAACTATATTCCCGCAAATCTGTCGGACTCAATGTGTTGTATCAGTCGTTTGACACTGTTACTTCCTACCAAGGACATGATTGCCCCAAGTACAAATAACACAAATGTATCACATGCTCATGTTTCCCCACTCATACGGCACACACGCACAACCCAGTTAGACAGCTCCTGTGACAGCAGCTTCAGAGTGTTAAGTCCCGCTGAGTATGTATCACTAGCGGTCAGCCTAATCGGCATGCCAGGCTTGGCCGTCGGCAACGCACGGAGGATCGGCCGCTTGGCTTGCGGTTTGGCTAAAGCCATTAACCATGCCTCCACAGCGATAGCGCTCCTTAATCAGGAACAGGCAGAGCTTCGCCATGCCGTTCTCGATAATCGAGCGGCTATCGACTACCTCCTCTTGCTGCATCACCTGGGTTGCGAGTCTTTTCATGGAATGTGCTGCTTTAACCTTACTGATAACTCCCGCAAGATCCAAAACCAGCTCACGGATCTCCACACCATAGTTGCAGGCATTACAGAAGGCTCCGCGTGGGGAGCTTGGTGGAGTTCCCTGTGGAATTGGATGTGGTCATGGATTCCCTGGGGGTGGTTGCAAACGGTGCTCAAGATAGTGGTGGGGATAGTCATACTAGGCATTACGCTCTGTTGTTTTGCTCAATGTATCCCCTCGCTGATTTCTAAGTGCTGCCCCAGAGAGAAATTCCGTGACGTCATTCCTGCTCAACAGCTGATGCCGATCTTGCGTAAGGTCGTCGGTCAGGTTCCTAAATAGAAAATAAAGGGGAGATGCGGTTTCCCCGTGCCCCATAGGGCATGGAACGGCACGCTAGGAACCACCACAGTGAGACATGCTCCTTGCATGTGGTTTCTGCGGCCGCCAAATTAAGGGGGGTGAATAAAATATTGGGCTTGATTCACCCAATTACCGTGACCTGACCTACGACGCTGCCAAGTAAGCAGATAGCTAACTCCTGTTTAACATTAAGTGTATAACCCATCTCCCAGCTCGGGGGAAATCCCTGGCGCAAATAAGCCATGTTTGTCCCTGCCTAATCCCTGGACAATGGGACTCCTAAGTCCATGTTTGCCCCAGTTAATTAACTTCCCTTTGAGGTGTTCCCCATTAACCCGGGTACGTGGGTGAGGTAATTTTCCTGTCAGATGACGGCCTGCCACCGTTGCTCTTTTTTTCCTATAAATGATATTGCCTTTTGCCATTAAAGTACTGATCGATCCTGCTTCCTTGTCTCGTGTCGTTACTTGATCAGTCATCCTCCGGGCGCCCCGGCCCTCCAGTGGCCCTAATTCCTTCAGTTTCCATCACTTTATCTGGGACACATGTTAAACTGACAGGTCGGTAATTTCCTGGATCACCCATGGATCCTTTTCCTGGTCCTTCCAGGAAATGTAACTGACTACCAGACACATTTTCTGGAGCAGATACTTCATTGTGCAATGGATTTTGGTTGGACTGGGAAGGAATACATAGAACCCCTGACTGATTTGAAGGACTGGAACCATTCTTTTACTGTCACAAACAGATTCCTACTCAGTCACCTGTGTCTCAATAAAGCTCTTGATTGTTCTGTCTACCAGGAGTTGTCAGAGGGGAAAGGTCACTAGGCATGCTACAGTATTTAAGTTCCTTCTCTCTCTCTTGTTGTCCTGTTGTCAGATGAAGGCCTTCCTTTTCAGGCAGGAATGTAAGCAAAAACTGGGGGTTTAGGGCAGGTATTCTCAACCAGCGGCCCACATACCAGATGCAGCCCACGACACCATTTCATGTGGAGCCCAACTGCCTCCACCATACCTGGAAGTGCCATGTGATGGAGGAAGGGCAAAGATGCCATCCAGCCCCTCAAGCTGTCTGAGAGAGTGTGACCTGGCCAGTGGCTTTAAAAGGTTGAGAACTCCTGGTCTAGGGAATGCTCTATTTATGAAATTTAGATTTTTAAAAATGTTTTAAAAATTGTTTTTTAAATCTCAATTAATGTTCAATTGTCTTTTAAAGCATAGTTTTGTATAGTATTTTAAACTTACTGTACAGTTTTAATTTTTATGAGCCTTTTGTGAATCTCTGTGGGGAGAAAGCTGGAATATAATATAATATAATATAATATAATATAATATAATATAATATAATATAATATAATATAATATAATATAATATATAAATCCTTCCAAAACCTTCAAGGACAATAGGATTAGACTATAGGATAAGAATCATTTATCTGTGTATATAGCAAAGGATTACTGTCTTTTCACTTCTTAATTTATGTGTGAGGTTTTCAGAAAGGGCCACAACCTCATGAGATTCATCCAAGCCCTTACAGTCAATGTTTTCAACATTTTCTGGCACTTTGTTGCTTCCAAATGAGCCACAATAGTTCATTTTTGCAAATCTCTATGTGGTCTCTACAATGATCATAAATTTAACTGGAATCTAATAGAAATACAGTAATACTTCGCATAACGTTAAAACTTCATAAGTTAAGAAATCTGAAGAAAAAATTTGCACCACACAACGTTAAACCCTATGGGATGTATCACACAATGTCCCCTGAAGTGCAGGTTACAATGTATCTCTATGGAGTTTGATGTCATATGATTTATCCCATAGGGTTTAATGTTGTGCGATACATGTATCGCACAACATTAAAAATTGCATAACGTTAAGACTCTTGGAACCAAGTATTACTGTACTGCACTTTGACTGGATAGTCCTTTGAATGGAAGAAAGAGTCTAAAGATTAGCCCAAGTCCTTAGGCTACTTGAGACAGAGCAGCAAGCAGTGCACAGCTCCCACCCAAGTCATTGTGACTCAAACCAATCAAGTTACTTTAGTAGTTTAGTTCATGAGGAAGCATATCTCTTCTTAATCTCTGGCAGTAGAAATAAAATAAAAACAAATTAGGTTTATAACAATTGTGACATTTTTGTGAAACCCCAGATCTACTGCTTGTGGCAACTGTGCCACTCTGCTTAATGGTTAGGATCTGCCTTGCCACTGGAAATGGAGAACTGTCCTCTGTTAGCTCTTCCAGTTAAGGAATTTCCTCTGTGCAGGTAGCTACTTTACCTGAAAGACAGATGGACACAGGGCCGTAGCCAGGATTCTAGTTTTTTTTTTTTTTTTTTTTTGGGGGGGGGGTCAGGAGGGGCAAAAAAATTCAAGGAGGCACAACAATGACACACCCACATATATAACATTGGCACAATGGTGTGGGTTGTGGGGGGGGGGCAGGCTTTTAGCTCAGGAGGGTTTTCGCCCCCCTGGCCCTCCTGGCTACGGCTCTGGATGGACATATGGTGTGAAAGAAGATGTGCAGGTATCTCCTTATGGGAGAACTGTGTGTTTGGATATTACACTAAATCACATAAACTGGAAACATCCCCTTGATATTCTTTCTTCAGAATAATGTCTAGAACCACCATGAGTGCAAAGCTCCTGTACGGGAAGAGAAAGAACAATGTTGAAAGAGGTGACTGCTGTGTCCTTTCCTGAGTGCACAATCAGCATTTCTGCCAGACTGAAAAAACAGTCACCTTCTGCAGATCTCCCTCTGTGTTCCTGTGAGGTAGAGTGATGCTGGTGTTCTGATATTAGCAGACTGGCAAATGGCTGATCAAGTGATATGTCTCTTACCCATCACCAGGGGGAAATCTCATCTGGTTCTGTCTCACTCACCTCAAAAGCTCTAGTCAGGCCTTAATAAAATGTCTGTGCTCCACATGTGAAGAAGGGATTTGTGTTAGCCTTGCCCATCCATGGTGGCCTTCTTGGAATGAAAGCTGCATGGCTGAAGAGAAGACCTTGTTGTATCCCTCAAGGCTCTATGACAGTGATGGTGAACCTTGGCACTCCAGGTGTTCTTGGACTTTAATTTGCAGAAGCCCAAGTCAGCACTCCTGTGGATCAGGGCTTCTGGGAATTGAAGTCCAAGAACACCTGGAGTGCCAAGGTTGGCCATCCCTGCTCTATGTACAAGTCAGAAAACAGAAAAACTGGGTTTCTCACTTTCATGTAGAGCCACCACCAATATAACAAGATATCCTCTTCAAATAAGATCAGTTTTGTGTGGTGAAAGCAACAGTGGAAGGTATGGGGCTAGCACATTTCCCACTTTCTCATGTGGCATACACATCTTTGATTAAAACTTGCATAGCACTAGAGTGAATAATTTGTGTGGCTCCTCTGTGTCTTACTCAGCTTTTTTTTGACACTTTGTGCATCTGCTGTTTTCATTGAGCTTTTAGATTGCATAACTTTTAATTCATAGTCTCAGATGCTAAAAAATGTTTAGTGGTAGTGATTATTTCAACTAGGTAAAGGAAAAAGTCACTCTTGCTTGGAAGCCAGTGTTTGGTGATAATCTCTGTTTATAGCCAAAGAGGTGCACTGTCTGCATCTGCAGACCTTTCTGTGGACAATGTGGCAGGCATGACTAGACACCAAAGTGCACAGAATGCTGTTACCTTCCCCATCAAAGTAGTACCTATTTATCTACTTGCGATTTCTTGCTTTTGAACTTCTAGGTTGGCAGGAGCTGGGACAGAGATGGAAGCTCAGTCCATTGTGCAGTACTAGGGTCTCGACCTGCCAACCTGCCGACCTTTCAGTTGTCAAGTTCAGCATCTTAACCACTAAGCCACCACAGTTCATATAGGGTTATAGAAAGTTGCTTGTTACGGAATCAAATCATTAGGCAATCTAGGCTGATATTGACTTGTAGCAGCTCCCTGGGGTTTCAGGCACTCCCTGAAAATGCTAGGAAGCAGTCTTTAGCATGCATCATTAAACTTACATATTTAAACTATAGCCCCTCCCCTATTATGCAAAGAGATTCACAGGAGAATGTCAAAACATGGAGAAGGAATAAATCTAGATGTGCACTATAAGCAGTAGTGGGCTCCAAAAAACATTACTACCACATTGTGCGCATGGTGGCCTACTCTGTGGGTGTGGCTTACTCTGTGGGCGTGGCCATGTGACTGGGTAGGCAATCTAGTCATGCCGATAAGCAAGAAGCATCTTTTGCATAAACCTTGTTTTATCCAACCCTTGAATCCCTTATTGTTTTTTTTAAAAAAACTCACCTATTTGACATGCACTTTTTGCATAGATGATTTAGTCCTGTTATTTAAGATGCCTAAGTTGCACACTAAGTTGCATATCACTTCTGTTAATATTTGCTGAATGAACACTGAACAGGGTGGGCAAGCTCAGGTGGTTTGGAGGCTACGCTGGTGTCCCCAAGTTCTTCCAGGTGTCACAGGGAGCTCAGAAATGGTTGGCTGCTTTTTGTTTATTTGTTTGTTTGTTTTTGCAGCAACAAAAACAATAAAATCAAACTAATTTGGAAGTGCGGGCATTCCTAATTTTTGTGGGGAAATAGGTTGAGGGAGCCTTAAGAAATGCCAGCCCAAGTATAAAAACTTGGATGCCTTCAGGAACAGTTTATTTTTAAAAAAAGCAACAAAAGTGGTTCATACATTCAATTGGGTGTTTGAACATTTGTGTATCAATGTGTGTCAAATCATCGCCAACTAAGTTCCTTCATTCTAACCAGTTTTTCTTTAATAAAAAGGCTGCTACTCTTTCGTTGCACATGATGGGCTGCAAAGAGAAAGGCACCTACCTGTGGTGAAGAATGAATATTCTGATGCTTCTGAACCTTTTGGTGAAGGTGAAGGGGGCTTGTTGAAAACATTGCTATGAGCAGATGGACCCCTGAAACCATCTGCTATCGAAGCAACTAAATGTTCAATGATGCATTACAGAATTATTTAGCTCTCAAAGAGCCTGAAAGTAGTTAGTAATGATGGCATCTGTACGGAGAGCAAACAACCTATTTATATATGATCTATCACTTCATAAATTGGAGACCCCTTTCTTTCTTTCTTTCTCTCTGACTAGAAATGTGCAGGAAAATACAGCCCTTAACCACCAAATTCTTTCTTATTCAAATTAAAGGTAAAGGTTTCCCTTGCTCGAAAGCCAGTCGTATCCAACTCTAGGGTTCAGTGCTCATCTCTGTTTCAAAGCCAATGAGACAGCACTGTCTGCTTCTGCAGACGTTTCCATGGTCATGTAGCAGGCATGACTAGTCACCAGAGCACATTGAATGCTGTTTACCTTACCACAGAAGTGGTCCTACTTGCAATTTCTTGCTCTTGAATTGCTAGGTTGGCAGGAGCTGGGAATCGAACTGCTGACCTGCCGCTTTCCAGTCATTATCTTAGCCACTTGAGCCACTGAAGCCACTTTATTTTTTATTCCCCCTTTATTTTTTTAAATCAAAAGTATGTTTAGTACCTCTCCTCAGCAGTCTGATCACCTGGGATTCCTTTGGCCTGATCACTGGTATAATTATATTAGACTATAATTATACCAGTTCTATACCAGTTCTATATTTTCATAACACTGGGCTGAAAAGCTGTTTATCAACCCTATGCCAACAGCTAATGGCTCCTCAGTTCAAGCTATACTCTTATTTCCCATTTCCCTTTTCATTTCCCTTTATTGTATTTCTCCTCTCTATCTCCATCTCTCTTCATGCTTCTGGAGTGCCTTAAGCAGAGGTTCCAACACACAGGGATTAATTTTTTTAAAAAAGTGACAGCCACCTCATGGAAACTGCTACCTGGATAATATTGAAAAAAAAATGAAACAAAAGCCCCCTCCTCACTATGTCTGGCTGACACACGCAGCCCATTGCTTTGCTTTCTTGTAGCACCTGTCAATCAATCACCAGTCAATCACAGAAAGGCCCAATCAGCCACTTAATGATAGCCAGATGGCATCTACTCCTTATGAACTGTACTCCTGAAGTCACACTAGCTGCTGATAACTAGCAGCGTTTCCTGTCCTGTGAAGTAATGAGATGTTTTTGTATTCAGCCTAAGCTGTAATGCTTTACACCTCTGACAGGACACCCCTGCGAAGGGAATACATGTGCTATCAGGATGACATTGTCTGGCCTTTCATCATGGAATCAATTGTGGTTTTATAAAAATGGATGCCCTCTCTATCATCCCCTCTAGACAGTCAGCAGTCAACTTCACTGGAGAGTAAATACGACTTGTAAATAATGTTGCTGTTTTAATAGAGGGTTGTAATGACCCTACCTGGGCCAGATACAACCAGGGAATCAACACAGGGATGTAGATGTGATTTCTTTCATGCTAGTTTACCACTTGTTTCAACCTTGACCTAAAGGGAACATCTTTCCTTCAAATGATAAGTAATTTAGTCTCTTTGCTCAGTACTGGATTCTCATGTAGTGGATTATGTATGGTGCTTTCAGTGATATAGAGCCCTCCGCGATGGAAAACCCTGTTGAAGCTTTGTTTATTGTTATGGTTACATGCTGTTAAGCCATTTCAGATTTATGGCAACCTTATGGTTAAGAGATTTCCAAAAGTATCCTGTCCTCAACAGCACTACTCAACTTATGAAAGATATAGTTTGTGGATTCCTTCACTGAGTCAATCCATCTTGTGTTAGTCTTCATCTTTTCCTGCTGCCATCCATCTTTCCCACCATTATTGTCTTTTCCAGAGTCTTTCTTCTCATGATGTGCCCAAAGCATACCTGTCAAGTATCCTGGATTGGCCAGGAAATTGTTCCTCCCCTTTCCCGCTGCCATCCCATATTTTGAATGGTGGGGGAAGAGGTTACTGTGCATGCGCAAACGGGTTTTGTGCATGTGCAAACGGGTTCAGCGCTTGTGCAAACGGGTTCTGCACATGTGCAAATGGGTTCTGCACATGTGCAAATGGGTTCTGCACATGTGCAAAGGGTTCTGCACATGCGCAAAGGGCTCTGCACATGCGCAAAGGGTTCTGCACATGTGCAAATGGGTTCTGTGCATGCACGTACATGCGTGCGCACACATGTGCAGAAACTTCACGTATTTTTGGGAGCCATGCTTGATGGCTATGGCCCAAAGTAGGACAGCCTCAGCTTTATCAGTTTTGCCTGCAGAGATAGTTCAGACTTGATTTGTTCTAATCTCCACTTGTTCATCTTTCTGGCAGTCCAGGGTATTCACATGGGTCTCCTCCAGCACCATATTTCAAATGAATCGATTTTCCCCCTGTCTGGTTTCTTTACTGTCCAGCCAGCAAATCCATATATGGTGATCTCCTGATGACCTTGGTCTTGGTCTCAAGTGACACCTGATGATCTTTTCTAATTTGTTCATTGCTGCTTTTCCAAGACTCAGTCTTCTTCCGAATAGTAGAAATCTATCTATATCTATAAAAGAGAGAGGCCCCCTTGTGGGTACTTAATACAAATCCACACCCCTGTAGTGCCCCTGACCACACTGCACACAGAGTTACCTGGTGGTACAGAAAAGGTCATAGTCGAGGCCCAGAGGCGAGGTTCGGGTGCGCTCCCCAAAAAATGAGAAAACCAGAAAAAACTAACCCTATCAACCACTGCAGCATGCCGTGGCCAATCAGAGAGGCCAGCATGAGCATGGCAGAGGCGGGATGATGACACAGCCAATCGGGAAAGGGGGCACAGCCAGAGTGACCATTGGCCTCCGGAGGGGGAAGGAGGTGCTATGGAGATCAGCTGCACGATGTGGCTGGCCTCTCTCTCTCTCTCTCTGTGTGTGTGTGTGTGTGTGTGTGTGTGTGTGTGTGTGTGTGTGAGTGAGTGTTCAGAGGGATGAATTGAGTGTGTGTGGAGAGGGATAATGTGTGTGTGGAGAGAGATGGTGCATGTAGAGAGGGCGTGTGTGTGTATGTTGGTTTGTTCAGAGGGATGGCTGGAGTATGTGTGTAGGAAGGGATAGTGTGTGTGGAGAGGGATGGTGTGTGTGTGTGTGTGGAGAGGGATGGATGAAGTGTGTGGAGAGGAATGGTTTGTGTGTGTGTGTGTGTGTGTGTGTGTGTGTGTGTGTGTGTGTGTGTGTGTGTGTGTGTGTGTAGAGAGGGATAGTCTGTGTGGCGAGGGAAGATGTGTGTGTCTGTGTGTGTCTGTATGTATAGAGACAGGCTCTGGAGAAAGCTAAGGGGGTTTCATTTTGATTTGTTTAGTCTGATATGCTAGCACCACGTGCAAACATTTAAAAATGTTTAATTCTGTGTGAACATATCAGAGAGTAAACAAAACAAGTTTTCAGAGCAAGTTTCCCCCTCACGCCAGAATGTGACCGCGCATGCCATGCTGCAAGGGCGTGAGCATGGGCCCCAATAAACCCCACGTGGACCAGAGTGTGAAAAACATGGGCCAACACCGGCACACCTACAGCATGCACCAACACAACCCCAGGGGCCGTGCCACCACCACCCCAACCATCCCTGGGTGAAGCCAGGCACTAAGCTAGTACATTATATAAAACGGTCTGCTGAATTAAGACCCTAGTAGTTTTTTTGAGATAGGAAATTCTGGGTTGATTGGGGTATTCTAGCAGTTTTAGTTAAAAAATGAGATATTTCCTATCTTTGATGATGCTTCTGACAATGGTGAACAGAGTGCAGTATGGTTGAACCATATGTGACCCATAAAGTCAAATATATCTCACTGTCCATGCATTAGAAACTCAATAAATCCACTTTTGGGACTAATACATGATCAGTAGTGTCTTTTTTAGTTTGGTGGGGCACAATTTTTCACCAGACTCTTCTACAGGAAATGATACGTGAAACAGTGATCACCCATATCACTCACACTAGCATCAAACATTTTAGCAAAATGAGAATCTTGCAGCAGCTTAGAAACCAAAATATTCTCCCAAGTTTCTATTATTCCTTGTAAGTAATCAGGACCAACCTAGAAATAGTAATAACTTAATCAGCACCCTGAATAAGAGCAACAATAAGTTTAAAAAATTAAGCATTTGTTACAGAAACTAAATTACAAAGATTCCCGAAAATACAGTTTGAAAATGTAGGCTTTCCAAAATCTGACTCTTGTCTGTACACAAATCTCATGTGTATGCTATGGGACTCATGATGCTTTGCACCAGGCTTCTTTCCTCATGAAATTTCTGCTGTATTATGGCAGTATTGTGGGTCACAATCCAATATATGTTGCTGAATTATTTCATTCAAAGGGTATATTTGTTTGGAACTAATACTGAAACTTCTTGTTCTTCAAGTGCTATATCCGATTCCGAATATTGGTGATCAAAATGGCAATCAGCCATGAAGATTTTCCTGGGAACAATATAATGCCATGGCCTTCCATTTGCCTTCCGCATTGCAGTGTTACACCCGTACCACTGATTAAGTTCTGCAAGTTACTTTCTGGTAATAAGCCCTTTTGGCAAACAAAATCCTCATCAGCCCCAGGCCAGTATTGATGAAGCTGCTGCCCTCCATCATGATGGACTCAAGTGGATTTAATCCACTTGGATATCATCACCCTTCCCTGTGGACTTTGTCACCCAATACCGTTAGTCCTCAAGGTTGTCGGGTTAGTTAACCGCCACCTGATGCTTGGCATTGAGTCACTGGAAATATGGTCTACTCTATTACCATAGCAGGATAACCTGTCCAGACTTTAAATACTGAAACACAACACTGAATTTGAGATCTTCATAAGAGGATAAAGGAAGGGTGCTTCTAGGACAAAGATCAAGCCTGATACTTGTGTTTGCTTGCTTGTTTTGCTTGTCTGCCACCTGCCTGCCTCTCTGTCTGTGCATAAGCACCAAGATCCACTTGCCTTGCAATATACAAAATCAAGGCAGATTATCTCACCTGAACCTGTCTTTTGGAAAGGGAGAGGGATGTCATGACACTCAAGGGCAGGCAGGTTTGCATCCATTAAGGATGGAATGTAAATAGACCCATTCTGCTATATAAAATACTAAACCCCTCCTTACTTACTCAGCCTGCCCAGTCACTGGAATGCAGACTGGAGAATCTCATTATGAACCTAATACAAAAAGAACACACAGATCCTGGGGTTGTGGGGTGGGAAATCAGATTAGCTTCATTACTTTATTCTGCACCTCACAGCGCTTCTGCCAGTGGACAATTACATTAGATCAGAGAGGAGATCAAAAGGCACAATCTCCCCAGAAATGCTGTTTTTCATTGTCTTATTGTTGAGGGGGAGAAGCATTAATTCTGGTGAAGGACACATTTGCAATAGCTAACAAACATGTTTGGGAAGAGTTACAACTTATTTTAGAAGCCGAAGCAGCAATAAAATCTTGTAGTGTGGAATACTCTTGTTCAGAAAACTTCATGCCACTCCATTCCTAATTTTCCATTCTCTCCTGCCCAAGCCAATCAATCAGAATTCTGTGGTTGCTGAGCATGCTCAGTTCTGTTAGGTAGTGCTTGAATACCAACCCTCTAAAGACTATAATTTACCAAAGTGATTGGAGTTTTTGTTGATTTCTATTTATTAATGTTATGAGCTTATTTAGATAATCATTGGATTCAATTTGTTTGTTGTTCCCCAAAAGAAGGAAATAGTAAACCAATTTGGATATTGTATACCTAGGAAAACCTGGAAAGGGTAGCTGTAAGTTGGGATCAGCTTGATGTCAATAATAATGATGTCAATCATTTAATAAACAAAGTCAGCCATGTGATCCATGTATAAAACATATGCAGAAGCAGAAGTTGATACAGCCTACAGCAGTGATGGTGAACCTTTTAGAGACCGAGTGCCCAAACTGTAACCTAAAAAACAATTATTTATCACAAAGTGCCAATACAGCAACAGGGGAGGAAGTAAACACTCCTATTGGGCAGCTGGGCAGAGGGGTGGGGTGAACTCTGTGCTGGGGTGACTGCTCGGGTGCCCACAGAGAGGGCTCCAAGTGCCAACTCTAGCATGTGTGCCATAGGTTTTCCACCACTGGCTACAGACTCAATAGAGCAATTTGGGGAGAGCAAAAAAGCAGAGGCCTGGTTTCCTGTGTTTCAAAAATTGGGTGGAGCTGCATCAAATCAACTGCTGCTTTTAAGAGCAAAGCCTGGCAGACCACCATACCATGAACATTTGAATGCATGTCTGAAGAAGTGATCATTAATCACAAAAAGCTTATAATGATTTTTTTAATTTAGTGATCCAGAAAAGGTATCACCTTCTACTTCTGCATACCATTTAATAACACTTTCAAAAGGAGAGAGGTCTCTAATTCTTCTTCTTCCATGTCTAAGCCAGATAAAACTGCCAAATTAAGGGACCATTTGGTGAGTTCATTTTGCAGTTCCTTTTGCATGTACCTAATAATTTGAAGGGAAATCTTCATTTTTTATCCTCTCTGACAAAACCACTTGAACTTAGAGGGATCTGAACACTGATTTGCTCTAGATTGCCCTTCACTTATTTGTATTTTTCTTCTTTCAGGAAACTGACCATTACAATTATTTTTCATTTGCTTCATATTCTGAGCTGACAGAATATGGAGCAGAGTTTAAAGGCTAGATGTTCTGACAAGGAGAATTCCTTGTTTAAGAGCCCTAGTCATGAGGCACACTTAATTAAAAATCGTATTAATTCCTTCCCCTCCCCTTCCCCCTTCCTATTCTTAATGACAGGCATTGGTCTAGAGTTCCCATTGATAGGCTCATTGACAGTATAAATAGTAAAACAAAGGGCATTAACAGAGCACTTAGTGCCAAATTATTACTGATTTAAAAATAATTTATCATTGTAATGATCTTTTGTAGACTTTGGTGTATATAATACAGACTCACAGAGAGAAAAACAACCTACTAATTCATTCAGATTTTGTATCCTTAAATGAGATACAGACAATAATCTGAGATACTTCCAATCAGATGTTAAAGAGAGTGAGAGAGAGTAGCTATGGTAATAGTTGCCATAAGGAACTATAGGTAAAGAAATGTGGATGAGATCTGGCATTCTGGACGAGATGCTTTATCAATATCCCTTTCAATATGGAACAAACACTTTTCTATAACTACACTAGTTTTTATTTGTGTGTTTTTTTTGGTTATGGGTGGTTTGGGTGGGGGTGTTTTGCATTTGTGGTTTCTGACTTTTTTTAATCTGGTTTTTTTGGGGGGTTGGTGTTGAGTTGGTAGGTGTTTCTGTTTCTTCTTTTTATGTTTTTTTTGAGTTTTAGATGTGTTTAATTGTTTTGTTTATTTCTGGTTGTTTTTTATGTTTCCGATTTCTTTTGTGTTTATTTGTTTAATTTGTGGTATTTTTGTTGTATGAGTGGTTGGCGTTTTAGGTAAATGTTTGGTTTTGTTGTTGTTGTGTTTTTTTGCATGAAGAATGTCCTGTCTGTCGGTTCTTCTTTTTGGTTTTGATGTAGCAATGGGGGAAAAGGAGGAGCCGGCAGTCAGCTTGCTCTTCGTCCAGCAAGGTTTGTTAGGTAGGTCAGGTGAAAAGGAGGCAGAGAAGAGCTATCTGCCTGTCGATGGTTCTCTCCTCTCTGTCTCTTTTTTCTCCTGGCTTACCTAACCAGAGAACAGTAGGCAGCGATCTGTAAGGGGTGGTGCTCTTCCTTGCAGATTGCTGGCTGCTGCTTTTGTATTACCTCCACCGCTGTTTCATGCTAGTTCTCGAAACAGTGGTGTCGGTAGTACAAACACAGCAGCCAGTCATTTGCCAGGGAATGTGCTTCCCCTAACGAACTGCTGCCTGCTGCTGGTTTTTCCCCCCACCCTGGCTCAACTTGCTCAATTTACCTTGATGCCGGCGGTGGTCTCGCCGTGTCTTCGGCGGGGTACCGGGGAGGAGAGGGAGTCCCTCTTCTCCCCCTTGCTCTGGGTAAGAAGGCCGGTTGGTGTCTCACCATGGTTTTTTGTGGGTTTTGTTTGTGAGGCCATGAGGTGCTGCGTCCGCCTGTGGCGGACTTGTGCTCCCATTGCGGGAAGCTGGCATTTTTCCATTTTATTTTTCGTGCGCCAACTTTTTCAGCATTCTGCGCGCTAGTGCCCTTCAGCCTGATTGGCTGAAGTGCTCACGGTGCATAGGATGCTGGAACTTGGAGTTTTGTTTGTTTTGTTTGTGTTTGAGCAGCAGTTGTTTTTTTCCTGCGGCTCGATTTCAATTGGGCATGCTGCATTTCCCAACGTTCTTTTTGCTCGCACCTGTCAGCCTGATTGGCTGAGGCGCAGCACAGCACAGAGGATGTTGGGAATTGAAGTTGTTTCCCTTTTTTTGTGTTCTTGAGGCTGTTGCCCCGCTGCTGGCATCGGCAACCATGCGGCACATTGCGGGCTGGGTTCGGGCGAGTGCAGGCGGCTCGGTACGGGATACGATAGTCAGGTGTGGGCGTGTATGCCAGAGTCCAATGGTTAAAGCCCCTCTTTATAGGTAAAGATAGGTTATCTATATTAGCAACTTAACCAGTAGAGTGTGTTCTGTTGGTTGCACTGGATCTCTCAGCTCTGCTTTCAGCTGTATTTGCCATGGTGCCTTTTCTGAGTCACTTAACTTGGATTGGAAAATTTGGGGTGGGGGGAGCATTGTCTCCATTTCTTCCTGGAAGGGCTAATTCAGAGTATTTTGCTGGAGTAGTCCTGTTCAGTGCAGTCATCATAGACCTATAGAGTTATTCAGGGGTTCACATTTGCACCCAGTGTTTTCATTGATTAAACTGCTGGGAGAAGTCAATTGGAGTTCATTACTGCCAATTTGATGTTGATACCTAATTCTATCTTTCATTTTCATCCAAACTCAAGGAAGTTGTTTTAAACCAGGACCTGACATCAGTTATGGATCACTTAATTTAGATGATTCAAAGGAATTCTTGTCAGTCAAAAGGCAGATGATGGACCATGGATTTCTACCTATGTTGAATGGCATGAAACTTGAAGTTTTCAAACTGTTGAAGTTTTCAAAGAAATAGTTGGGTCAGTCTCTGCAAATATATGTAGACAAACAGCAAGAACCAACAGTAAAACTGCTATTGCACCTTAAATATTAATTATTAGAAATTAGCATCAACTTCCTCAGATTCACTGGACAGAACTAATGCTACAGTTCATATGGAGGACAGGAAATGGATTAACTAGGTGACAATAATTCACAGTAAAAATAGTGATTGCAAATGCTGGTTTCAATGGATAATCCACTTCACTTTCCTGTGAGAATCAATCTAGAGACAATTCTTTTACAATCTAAACCTTTATAAACAGCAGTTTATCAATTCCCAGAGTCAGCACTTGGTTCTGGTGAAGAGTCTAGTAGATACATAAGGCTGAAAGGAGAACTTTTTATTAATATAAATAATAAGCTAAGAATCCTTGTTTGATATTTAACTCTTCTGATATGCTCTGCAATTTATGTGTGTATTCTGTTTGTTTATTTATTCATTCAATCATTCATTCATTCATTCATTCATACATTCATACATACATACATACATACATACTCTTTCGGCTTACAATATATAAAACATTTAATACAACATCATAAAATATGTATAAGAAACCAGCCAAATAAACTACTAATGCCACAGCATAGGTTTAGTAATAATTGTAACATTATTGATTCATGTACTAATTTTAGTACTCTTTAACTTTGAGCAGAAATGCTCCTTTTAAGCACCCTTATTTTAACTTTTGTCTCTGGACTCTCATTTTAACTCCTGTTCCTTTTGCTGTTTCATGTTGGTCTTGGACCATAATAAAGATTTGATTTAGAATAAAAATAATCCAAAAATAAAAAAAAATATCCTAAGGAGACAAACTCAGATAGCAACAGATAATCTTAAAACCATAATGAAATTCAGAGTAAACGATCAGGGCAACTTAATTGAGAAGATGTGTTATTGATCAGATAGGGGTTGCATGCAAAGGTGATGAATTTATTTGAATACTTATGAATTTTAAATGACTATTTTATCATATTACTAGCAGATTTTGCCTGGTGGTGCCGGCTGTTTTAAATTGTGTTGGAAGGTTTTTGTTTTATGTTTATGCAAATGATGTTAGTTTTTAATTGTGATTTTTTAAATTTTTATTTTTATGCATGGGCTGTTATAAACTATGATTTTTTATTTTTTGTTTTTAAAAAGAGGAAAGGATGATATAATTTTTTATAATTATTGTATTTTACCAAACAATGTGTTACTATGTGATTTTTTAAAAATAGTTGTACCTTGGATAATAATTTTTAGAATGTGTAAGAATATGTTTTTTAAAATCAATGTTTCTATACTGTGTTTAGATGTTTTGTTTAGTTATTTTGAGTGAAAACTTATTTCTTTTTTAAAAATTATTTGTGATTTTTGTGAATGTTTTTGAATGTTTTGATAACTTATTCCATTAATTTGGGAATTATTTTTATTATTTTGAATATTTTTGAATGTTTTTTCTCTTGTGGCCTCTGGGTGGGGCTGGTGAGCTTTTCTTGTATTTTACTATTTTTCTCTACTGTCCTCTGGGTGTTGCTTCTTCTTCCGGTAAGTCGTCTCTTTCTTTCCTCAGTTTAGTTCCGGTTGTCATGGAGTGAAGATGTCTCCTGGTAAGCTCCCTGGTTTAATTTTTTTTTTTGGGGGGGGGGGAGGTTCTGTGTGTTTTGTCTTCTTTGTTTTTGGATGTTTTTGTGTTTCCTTTTTCTGTTTTTTATTTTTGGTTTTGAATATTTTTGACTCTTTTTGGATTGTGTTTTTGGATGTTTTTGTGTTTACTTTTTCTGTTTTTATTTTGGTTTTGCTTGTTTTTGACTGTTTTTGGATGGTGTTGTTTTGTGTTGGGGGTGGGGGTATTTCCGTGGGCCGGTCTCGGGGGCTGGACCGTGGAAATACCATCGCCGCTTGATGCGGCATTGGGGTGGTGGTATTTCCATGGTCCGGCCTGGGTGGCCGGACCACGGAAATTGCATTGCCACTTCATGTGGCATTGGGGTGGGGTTTTTTCCATGGGCCAGCCTTGGTGGCCGGACCACGGAAATCCCATCGCTGCTTGATGTGGCATGGGGGAGAGGTATTTTCGTGGGCCGGCCTGGGTGGCCGGACCACGGGAATTCCCATCACCGCTTGATGTGGCGTTGGTGTGGGGGGTATTTCCGTGGGCCGGCCTGGGTGGCCGGACCACGGGAATTCCCATCACCGCTTGATGTGGCATTGGGGTGGGGGGTATTTCCGTGGGCCGGCCTGGGTGGCCGGACCACGGGAATCCCATTGCCGCTGTATGCGGCGGTGGGGGTGTGTGGGTTTCACGGCCTGCCTTTTTTATTTTTATTTTTAATGTGCCGGCTGCCTCAGCGTTCTGCGCGCTCATAGCACGCAGGACACTGGGGCTTGTAGTTTGGCATGCACGATTTTAGTTAGTGCAGCAGTTTTTTTCCTGCGGCTTATTTTTGATTGGCCGTGGTGCATTTCCGAACATTCCTTTTGCTTGCGCCGCTCAGCCTGATTGGCTCTGGTGCAGCATGGCGCAAGGAACATTGGGAATTGAAGTTCCCTTTTTTTGTTTGCATCCGGGGGGCTCCTGCCCCACTGGCGCAAATTTCAACCCGACAGTTACCTGCGCACTGGGTTCGGGCGAGTGAACGGAGGCCCATTACGGGCTAGTAGGGCCTGGCTAAACATCCTTTGTCACATTCCAACAGTTAACGTACCATTTTAAAGGTATAGATTTTCCATATGCATCTCATTTTATTGATATTATACAACTCACATTTAATCTATTATTACCCCATTTTACATAATGTATTTTATTCAATCCAACGTATAGTATTACATTTTAACTTGATATGGTCAGCTGACTAATCCACTAATAAAGAATTGAACTGAATCATAGTGAACACTAATAGCAGAAGTACTTTTCAGAAAAGAACTAAAAACCTGGATGGCGGGACAGGTGTGAGGCCCAGATGGAAGGATGGTCCCCTCCTGTTGGCCTATTAAATAAGTCCCCATTTCTTTTAATTCCAATGCAGGCATTTTTAACGTGGGTAGTCTTTTAAAGTTGAATGGGATAGGTGGGTGGGTAGGTTTTTATGGCTCAATTGTTTTTATGTATGTTTTAACTTGTTGTGAGCCGCCCAGAGTCGGGTTTACCTGATTGGGTGGCATAAAAATTTGAATTTAAATAAAATTAAATAAAAAAAATAAAAAAAGAGAAGGCCATAACAAAATAAATCTAGAGCCAACACTAAGCAGTTCTAATGCTCTTATAGGTCTTGAAAGGCATGCTGACACAGGTAAGTCTTTAGTGACATATGAAATGTTAATAATGTAGAAACAGTTCTAATCTCCACTGGCAGTTTGTTCCAGAGTATGGTGGGTTTGGAGGAGAATGGTCTCCATGTGGTTATTGCTAGTGTGTGTGTGTGTGTTTTTATCTCTCTAGGTTTAACTACTTAGAGCTTACATACCTAGGTGCTTCATGTATATCTCCCGAGGATGATGTGCTCCCTCAGAAAGCTTGGTCCCAAAACATCCAATTTTCATGAAGATACAAAGAGAATTAGCACATCAATAAGTGCAAAGACCTAAAAGAGAACAACAAAAGAGGAGGGAAAGTAGCTTCTTCCACAGGATCCGAGAAACCAAAGGGAAGTTTGAACCTAAATTAGTCTCTGACCAGGATAAAATAAAATAAAAAGAAGGTGGAAACAATATACCAGTCTGGCCAGGTTATCCTGCTGTAGTAATAGAATAGACCATATTGCAAGAGACTCAATGCCGAGTGTCAGGTGGTGGTTAGCTAACCTGAGAACTCTGAGAACTAACAGGCTTAGATGCCAAAGTCCACAGGGAAGGGTGATGGTCCCCAAGTGGATTAAATCTCACTTGAATCCATCTTGATGGAAGGCAGCAGCTTCATCAATATTGGCCTGGAGCTGATGAGGACTTTTGCATGCCAAAAGGGCTCATGACCAGATAGTGACTTTTGGAACTTGATCAGTGGTACAGGGGTCATGCTGTGATGTGGAAGGCAGATGAAAGGCCACTGCATTATATTCGGATTCAGATGTGGCAGAAAAAGAAGAAGCAGAAGGAGGAGGAGAAGGAGGAAGAGTAGTAGTAGGAAACAATATACTGGAGAAACTATACAGAAACAATGCAAGGATGAAGAACTATAAAGAAGAGATGCAAGGATGCCAGATGAAAAAGAATCTTGTGATGATGAAGAATCTATCAATACACACACACACACACACACACACACACACACAGTATACAGTTTGTGCTCATATGCTTTATTGGGGCTAACATTTGTCTCCTTAAATCTGGTCCAGTTGCAGCAAACAGTGAGTATGTATGTTTGGTATGCATTGAAGGAAGAAGCAGTATAAATGACAGCTAATTACAGACAATTCTCTTGGGCTGTAGTATCGTTCCCTCTGAATACATCACTGTCTTGAAAGCTTTTAATTCTGTATACCTAGGCAACTAGTGCTTCTGTTTATTTCTTGAGAGAATTATACCATGAACCTTTAAATTAATTTACTGGAAAGCCAAGAAATCCTGAGTGTAATGTAATGATTATCAGCTTTAAACTAGTAAACCAGGGGACAACCCAACCCAACTTAAACAGTTTTTATTTTCATGGATATCAATGGTAAGAGATGAGTACTAGTTATCCCATAATTTCTGTGGGAGACCCATTCTTTTCTCTTCATTATTGTGGGATCATTCAATTGGGCCACTTACATGATCCAAGCAAAGGTAGCTTTGAGGATACATTTCTTCATCAGTTTGAAACATTTAAATCATGCATTTCCTCTTTGAACCCAAAAGTAACTTAAACATTTAAGCAGTTAAACATTAACAGCATATATTTGCCAAAGTGCCTTGTCACTGACCTGATCTGCTTAGGGCCTGATCTGCTTAGGGCTCTGTCTGTCCAATTCGAGGTTGATTGGGAAGAATCCAAACTACTTGTGTGAAATAGCAACTCAATCTTTATTGGTTACAAAGGTGAGACAGGGATGCTGTAGATAATAAGCATGAAGAAAGTATGCAAGGGTTGGGTGGCAAGAGCAATAAGGCTCTTACAAAGGCAATGCACTCCATGCCAAAAGTGCACATACTCACCAAGGGTTTGTCAAGCTACAAATTTTGAGTCCTCCTTCCTTCCTGAACCTGTATAGTAGATGGATGACTCCAGGGGTGTGCAGGGCATCATGGGAAGATGCTAGACAGGGAGTGGTGGGGGTGCCTATGGGGTGGGGTTAGGGGGAATCCCATACATTGCTTTTGGCACCCTAGGGCACCAGAGGCGAGGGCGGGGTGGGACAAAGCCCGATTGCCTGATATACCAGCATGTGCCTGGCTGACTCAAGTTTGGTTACAGGGGATTAGAGGCTTCTCTTTCTGGTTTGTTGTTTCTATTGCTAGTATTTGGGAACTGCTGTTCACCTGGGAAGCCAGTGTTTGTAACATCAAAGTGCTAGGATTTTTGTTCTATTTACATTGTACCTTTCCTCCAGTAAACTCAAGGGTAGCAACCAGGTTCACCTTCTTTCAACCTTATCCTTACAATAACTGAGGTGGATCAGATATAATTTACATTGTTTGCTTTCTATTTTTTGTCTAAAAGTAGCTCTCAAGGCAATAAGGTCATCTAAACAAAGCCCTCAATTGTGGAAATACTACTTTTATAGACATGTTCCTCTAATTCATGACTCATGTTTCTTTTCATGTTCCTCTAGTGATATTCATGGTGATATTATTGAGATTTATTTATTTTTGTTGAAAGGTTCCTGGTAATGATCCATGAATGACATCTGTTGTCAGGGCCACTACATGCTTCATATTCTGAGACCAATATGAGTATAGAATACAAAAATTACTCTAGATCTTGTTTCTAGCTCTGTTTCAGGGATGGACAATTCTAGGTTAGTTATATTTAGGTCAGGTTGGCCAAAATGCTTAATATCTACATATTATTGAGGACAAGTATCCTTCAGTTTTTGTTGTGGATGGGTGGGTGGAACTACCTGGCATATATGAAATTACATGCACTTGAAAGACTGGGTGCATAACTTGGGGATACTCTTGAACCAGCACTGTCTATGGAGGCCAAAATATTGGTTGTGGTCAACACGGCCTTCTATAAACTTCAGTTGATTGCCCAGTTGTGTCGCTACCTGGATAAAAAAATGTTAATTTAATTTAATTTTCGCACTTGTATGCCGCCCAATCTGGAAACCCGACTCAGGACGGCTCACATGATAATTAAACAATATACACAGTAAATACAAAATAATGCAATATACAAAATTCAATCTACAAAAACAACACATAATAATATACAACACAATACGATACTATAATATAATGATAAAGTCACAATCACATAGAAAATTTCCCAAACAAACAACAAAGTCCAGGGTTCGGGCGGCAGGCGTCCTCAGCCTCAAGTGTAAACAATACAAATTACAATAGAAAAAAACAATATCAAGATACAATATCACAAATGCAACAAAATGTACAACTATGATTACAGTAACAATTTTATCTATGCTTGTTTTTCTTATTCCAAGTTCCCAACCTCCTACAGAATTCAGCACATTCCTTCTTAGTTGCCTGAAACACTTAGGTCAGGAGTTATCAACCTTTTTAAGCCGGGTGCTGGGTCATGCTCCCTCAGACAGCTTCAGGGGCCGGATGGGCATTTTGCCCTTCCTCCAACACATGGCACTTCTTGGTATGGTGGAGGTGGTGGAGGGCCACATGAAATGGTGCTGCGGGCCACATCCAGCCCATGGGCCACAGGTTGAGAATCCCTGACTTAGGTTGTCATTTAGCTAGAAGTTCAAAGCAAATATCCTAGCATAACAAGCAGCTTAACGACAGAAAACCACAACAAACCTATATTCTGTATGAATCATATTTTTGCAGGAACTACTTGATTATACAAATATACAAATATATTATAAATATTTATATGTTTATGCTCAATTCAAGGTGCTGGTTATGATCTGTAAGACCGTTAGGAGTTTGATATTTGCCAAAATGTTTCTACTAAAATATACCTTCCCATTTCACATGCTCCTTGCAATCCAGGTTGAGTAAACATTGAGTAAGCTATAGGAGGTAACAACAAGGTAACAACTTGGGCTTTCTTGGTAGTACTCTCCGATCTGTGAAACAAACTGACAAATGAGGTGTGTCAGGCTCAATTTCTCCTGATATTGTAGAAATTGCTTAAGACAGAATTATATAGTAAAGGTAAAAGTTTCCCTTGCTCAAAATCCTGTCGTATCCGACTCTAGGGTTCAGTGATCATCTCTGTTTCAAAGCCGAAGAGCTAGCACTGTCTGCTTCTGGAGATGTTTCCGTGATCATGTGGCAGGCATGACTAGGCACCAGAGCACACAGAGTGCTGTTACCTTCCCACCGACGTGGTCCCTATTTATCTACTTGCAATTTCTTGCTTTCGAACTGCTAGGTTGGCAGGAGCTGGGACAAAGACAGGAGCTCATTCCGTCCTGCTGTACTCAGGAATCGAACTGCTAATTTAGGTTGTTTTATGCATATAACCAAACTAACCATGTGCTCATGGAAATGGGTGGGGAGTTGTTTTATCGTGTACACCACCCAGAGTATTGTGTATTTACTAATGAATGGTATATTAAACAAGCAAGCAAGCAAACAAACAGAAACTTAAGTCATTTTTGGTTATTTGTAGCTCTGCTATGGCTCTTGGTGATAAACACTATTGGTTTTTCAGCCGATGATGACCACTCCTTTGAGTCTCGGATTTCCCCTTGCTCCTTTGATCTTGATATGAAATACTGTTAATTTCTCTAGCTGAATTGTGACTTAGTAAAGGTAAAGGTTTCCCTTGCTCGAAAGCCAGTCATATCCAACTCTAGGGTGCAGTGCTCATCTCTTTATCAAAGCCGAAGAGCCAGCGCTGTCTGCTTCTGCAGACATTTCCGTGGTCATGTGGCAGGCATGACTAGACACCGGAGCACACGGAATGCTGTTACCTTCCCACTGAAGTGGTCCCTATTTATCTACTTGCAATTTCTTGCTTTCGAACTGCTAGGTTGGCAGGAGCTGGGACAAAGATGGGAGCTCATTCCGTCCTGCAGTACTCGGGAATCGAACTGATGACCTTCCACTTCCCAGTCAGCGTCTTAGCTACTTGAGCCACTGGCCACAACATATATTTAATACTGTGGAATCTACAATCTGGTGGGTGCTCAGTAGGAATTCATATAGGCGCATTGCTGCAGTTAATATCAATTTTATGTTGCCTAAAAATCTGCCAAAGTACTTTAATCCAGCATCAAAGTGCTAATGATATCCAAAGCAAAATAAAACAGGGAAAGAGCTCTTGGTGGCAGTGAAACCTGTGCATTAATCCTGAGATTCAGGACAAAAGAAAAATGCCACATGAGAATAAATACTATTACTGCTGTTACTCTATTACTGCTATTAAAGAGCCCCATGGCACAGTAGTTAAAATGCAGTACTGCAACTGAAACTCTGCATCCAAAATGCGGCTCACGATCTGTGTTCAATCCCAATGGGCTCAAAGTTAACTCAGCCTTCCATCCTTTCAAGGTCGGTAAAATGAATATCCAGTTTATTGGGGGCAAAATGCTAATTGTTTTGTGAACCGGTCAAATAGTGCTCAAACCACTAAGGGGTAGTATATAAGTGTATTTTCTATTGCAATTGCTGCTATTAGGCATTAAGTATAACAGGTTTTGACTGAAATAGCAAACAGTACAAAGTATTTCAACAATAAGAATGAAGATGGAAGTGGGATCTTTGATGGAGTCAAAGTTCTGTTGGCTTTTTATGATCTATCTTGTCAGGAGAATCTTGAGGGAAGTTACTTTTTATTAAGTTACTTTATATTCATGTAGGTAAGATAGTGAGATTTCTTTCTTTCATAGATTTAAGTAGTCTGACACTTAGTTAGAAAGAGCAATTGTGACTCCATTTTGCATTCCAAAGCACCCACATTCCACAGTAGTACGTCATTGTCCCAGACAGCTTGTAATTAATTACCAAGGTCACATTCTAAAATACCAGACAGGTGATGGTTATCTTAGAGATGTAGAAATCAGATAAGCAACACCTGAGAATTAGCTCATGAAACATCATTAAAATTCTAGAGGGAGGGAGCAGACCTCCAGAACCCTATTTAAACAGACCTCAAATCTGGGGTCCAGGAGAAGAGATCGTAGATTGGAGATAAGCCTTCTCACCTGGACTAATGATTCACTCATCAACTGCATGAGGGCAAACCTGCCCGCATGGACTTACAATTTGGATTTACAACATGGATTTACAATTGGAATATTTATCTTTTTATTTGGATTATTAGTATACCAAGGATGCTATTAGTTTAGATGGAAAATCCATTATTCTTTGGATTTACAATTATGCTGAAATAAAGTTTCTAAAGGGATATTTGTTTCCAGCGGTTTTCTTTGCTCTCATAAGAAGGGAGTAACTTGGTGGAGAAGAGCACCTGCTATTCAAAGGAATATAGTCCTTAAAGCCTGCTTTGTTTGGGGGTGCCAGAAGCGGAGCTTTGTTAAGTTTCATTTCCTTGCCTTGAAGATGTCACCAGAGCGAGGAAGGTTTCAATAAGGGAAAGTAACATCCTTATCACCCCAACATCCTCCCCTTAACAAGGCTTTATCTTCACCAGGGAGAGTGAAGGAGTTGTTGTAGGAGGTGGAAGATTGGGACTTTTTAATTGGCCATCCCAAATAGCTACCAAGATACCTGCAACATAGCAGGGGTGCCATCCTTCTACCTATGAGCCAGTTCAAACTAGACAGAAGAATGCCCCACCAGCCAGTAAAGAGGGATGCATTCTTAGCATAACCACAGACTGACAAGCGAGCTGTGCCAAATAAGCGGTCCCAAGATTGGAATAAAAAGGCAATTTAGGATGTGTTAGAATGCACACGCGCGCTGACCTATCTAATTACTTTGTACTCTCTCCCCCCCTCCCCCCCAGTTGCATTGATAGACTGTGACTGGGCTAGCAATGTGGCATTCATTGCATAAGCAGAAGTTCCAGTGGAGATGCAGGTGTTTTCTCTCCTTCCTGGCATAATCTGTTCCTATGGGGATAAATAAAAGTGCTTCTCTGTAGGAAGAAAATCATACATGTCCTTGAAGATGATGCTTGAAGTCCTGAAGCTCTTGTTTATCCACAAGCATCTGAATAGGGCTTGGCCACATATGGGCTGATTTCAAGCAACAGCCGCCCAGAGTGGGAAAACCTCCCAGATGGGCAGGGTACAAGTGGAATAGATAGATAAACAAACAAACAAACAAATAAACTGAGAATTCATAAAATATTAGGAATGTCTAGACCAGAAGTACAGTGTAGTTCCCACTATAAGCACTACATATGTATATATGGGCCCCATCATTGATGGTCATAGAACAAGATGTACAAAGTCTCAAAGACAAAAGGTCAGAAAAGCACTGGTCCCAGACAGTGTGACTCCTTTGAAAACTTGTGTTGTACAATTGACCCCCATTTTACATGGATTTTTAATAGATCATTAGAGCTGTGTGACATCTCTTCTTGTTGTAAATGTCCTACTATTATCCTGGTTCCAAAAATAACATCTTATCCGTGGACTGAATGACTACGGACCTATTACATTGACAACTGTGGTCATGAAGATCTTTGAAAGAATATGGTGTTGACCCCCTTTGAAAGATATTATTGATCCAATGTTGGACCCACTGTGGTTTGCTTATCAGGAAAAACAGGTCTGCAGATGATGCTGTTAATATGGCATTGTATTACATTCTGTAACATATTATTTATGAGCAAACTCAGTTAAAGAGCAATCCCGTGAAACACATTATGCTCTTTAAGCAAGGTACCACTGTGCTGTATTTGTTGGTGTATAAGACACCCCCCCCCCCCTAAAATGCACCAGAAAAATGGAGTGTGTCTTGTGGTCCAGTAATCAAAGTTTGTTGTGGACCACAACAAAATGTGGCAAGTAATTAAAGAGATGGGAATACCAGAACACCTCATATGCCTCATGAGAAATCTGTACACGAACCAAGAAGCAACAGTTAGGACAGAACACGGAATGACAGAGTGGTTTGGAATAGGAAAAGGAGTGAGACAAGGCTGCATTTTATCACCCTGCTTATTCAATCTATACACAGAGCACATAATGCACAATACAGGGATGGAGGAAATACAATATGGGATCAAAACTGCTGGGAGAAACATCAACAATTTGAGATATGCAAACGATACCACCTTAATGGCAGACAGTGAGGAAGACCTAAAGAACCTCTTGATTGGATTGAAGGAGGAGAGTGCAAAAGCTGGCTTGAAACTTAATATCAAGAAAACCAAGATAATGGCAACAGGTCGGATCAGTCCCTGGAAAATAGATGGGGAAGAAGTAGAAGCAGTGACAGATTTTACTTTTCTAGGATCTAAGATCACTGCAGATGGCGACTGTAGCCATGTGTAGGAATTGGGCCGTGAGGAGGCCCTTAGGATCCCGGAGGAGACTGGTCAAAGGAGCGACACGAGGCAAGATGGAGTGAAGACCAGTAGTTTATTGAGGGAAAACCATCAGTATATATTATGCAGAAGGCTGTGCATGGTAGGAATGGTCATCTGACAGAAAATCACATCACCTATTTGCTCAGGTTAATTGGGAAACTCTCTTGGGGAAGTTAATTAACTGGGGCAACATTGACAGGGGCAACACCATTGTGTTGGGATTAGTAGCTGGGTCAACATGGCCCTATTTGTGCCGGAGATTACTATGCCTCGGAGATGATTGAATCACTCTGATAGATAACTGGGATCAGCGAAATGCTATCTTGGTAGAATCGCTGGTCAGGTCATGTTAATTGGGTGAATCAAACCCTATAGCCCTATAATTTATTCACCCCCCTTGATATGGCTGCCCACAGAGGCCACCGCTAGGAGCCTTCTCACTCAAGAGGCCTCTACCCAGCCATCCCATGCCCAACCGGGCACGGGGAAACCATATCTCCCCTTACTTATTTATATTAAGAGCCTGACCAGCGGCTCTGCGTTAGAGAGGTGCCAGCTGATGAGCGGGAATGACGCTTCGGGGTTCCCTCCATGGGGGACATCTCGATAGCAGTGAGGGAATACATTGCACGAAACAACACACTGTTGTACCCAGTATTACCACCCCCACAATCACTTTGAGTGTCGTCTGAATCCATCCCCATGGGAACCACGACCACAAGGAGTCCTGCCACCCCCATGAATAATCCTCCTTGATGTCCCTAACTGGGGTGTGGAGGTCCGTGAGCTGGCGCTGTATCTTGTGGGTATAGTCTGTGAGATATAAGCAACACATGCCATGGACAGACTTGCAGCCCAAATGATGTGACCACAGGGGATAATCGATAGCTGCTTGATTATCCAGTATGGCATGGCGAAACTCTGTCTGCTCCTGGCTGAGCAGCGCTATTGCTGAGGAGGTATAATTCTCCGAGCGTTGCCTATGGCTAAGCCTGACACGCTGAATATACTGACCACATCCTGGTTTTTCAGAATTGTGGGTCTGAATTCAGACTGCTTTCTGTAGCAAGGCAAGATAACAAGATGTGTCATCGATCTCTTACTGTGACCTGGGGAGATTCTAAGCTATCTCTGCAGCTTCTGGCATGGTGCAAATGTCTTTCTAGCACCTATGGGGAGGTGTGAAACTAACTGGGGATTACCAGCTACCGGGTACTCAATCTTTCCAAGCAATGGGCCGATGCAAAACATGGGCCGGTCTGACTTCCTTTGGTGGAAGCTGGCCGTTATTAACAATATACAGAAATTCAAGGTTCCCTTGCAAATCCCAACTGGAGCATTGTACAAGGCATGAATGAATAAATAGCAACTACAGATAATAATAGCAAGAAAAGACATTCAGCAGCTTTTCCGGAGGTGAAGCTTCCCTTCTTGGTGGGGTTTCCTGTGTAACTTGAGTTTGGAAGAGTCTTGTTTTGGGGAAAAGCATGGTCCTCAGAAGTAGCACTGAGTATGCCATAGAAATGTCTTTGGAGATGTAAGTCATAAAGGAAGACGGACAGCTGATGACATCCAAGACAGTGACTGGTGCTGCTTTTTGCAATCATCCGGGTCTGATTCTGGCCTCTGGGACCTGCATGGGGAAGAGACTTGTTTGGGAGATAAAAATTCTGAAAGAGTTAGTTGGTTTTTGCACTTATAGGATAGCAATGCTGTGCAACTATGGGACGTGGTTTCCCCCCCTTTCTGTTTGTTTGTCAACGTAGGACTTAAGCGTCCGATAGACCTGTTCCACAATCGCTTGCTCCTGCGGATTGTAAGGAACGCCAAAAGTGAGCTTAATATCCCAGGTGGCCCTGAAGGTGGCCAGCTGCCTGGAGCTATAAGCTGGGGCGTCATCGGACTTCGGGTGCCGAGGTTAGCCCTTGGCCGTGGGAAAGGAGATGCTGCTCCACATGGGGAGCCGTTACTCCCTTCTGTGCTGTTACCCAAACAAACTGTGGGAAGGTATTAATGCAAACGTCCATGTACTGCCATTTGCCAAAATGTGGGGATGTGTGACGTCCATTTGCCACACCTGGATGGCCTCTGTCCCTCGTGGGTTGACCCCCCCGCGAGGGGCCCCCCCCCGGTGCCCCTGCACAATGCTGGCAAGAGCGAACTATGCCTTGGGCTTGAGAAAGTGGCAGGTTGAACTGCCTTGCGAGTGCTTGGCATTCTGAAGAAGGAATGCATGACTCTGAATAGGAGTTGCGAGGAACAAACTTAGCAAATTCATGTCTATCACGGGAGTGATGTGTGCTCCCGGTAGACTGTGAGGCAAATTCCTAGGAAACTGGCTGTCAGCAATTATGTTGGAGCGTTCTTTGGCAAAGGTGCGCAAAGCGAGGCGCACGGCTGCCAGCTCTGCCCGCTTGCGGAAGAGTCAGGAGCGCGCGCCAAGCTTGGTCCTCTTGCCAGGGAAGAACCTAATATGTTCGACCCCCATAAGTGAAAACTGTCCTAGCCCCCCCCAAAGGGGAACCAGTGACATTCATCCACACAAGGTGACTGTCTGCTAGAAGTGAGACGAGTCTGGGGTCTTATGGCAAACCTTGGCGCATGAAGCGCCAGGCTTCCCTTGGGTAAATTTCTCAAGAAGGCCCCCCTGCGCACATCCGCCCATGGTGTGCGTGCACACTTTCACTGGAGCGATTTTGGTGCTCCTGTGAGAAGGGTGCCAGATGCTGGCTTAGCCTTTTGCCTGTGCTTAGACTAGCAGCAAAAAGGGAAGGGGTGGCCTAAAAATGCCTGTATCCGATTGAGGGTGTGATCTGACTGCACTCTTAAAATGGTCCTAGGCTGTCCTGACTAATGAGTGGCACTCTGCATATGCTCGGGAGCTCAGGGACTAATCCTTCCTCTGTGCTCTGAAGTTTGCAAAATGTGTCTGCACACTAGAGAGGGTGCTGTGGGCCAGGTGCCATACTTAAAATGACCGACTAAGACTTATTAAAGACAAGCCAACTATGACGTGCCAGCTGTGAGGAAATAATACACAAAAAATGAAAAGACACACAGGTTAAGCATTTCCAGCAGGGAGTTCCACTGGCGAAAGGAGAAAAGGAGAAAAGACAAGTCAGAAGTTAGCACAATGAGAATACAACAACTCTTATCATAACGAAATCAGATAAGGTCAGGTAACCAAGGCAACTGGCTGGGATCCTCCTGTTAAGAAAATCCCTCTCAGTAATTACTCTTGGAGCCTGTGAAAGGAAACAATTTTAAGACTTAGAAGGAAACAAATTGGTTAGTTTTGTTCCTGTAAAAAGGTAAGCATTTTCTGAACATACAGAGCGCAAGAATGTTTGCGTGCCTTTTCCTGTGAAAGGGGTACAATGAGCGAGTTACTTTGCACAGAATACCAGAACAGTGTCTTCCTTGAGAGAATGAAGGAGAGTTAGAACGATTCTCAACCTGCGGCCAGATGTGGGCGAGTGGGCCAGATGTGGCCCATGTTGCTCTGCCACTCCCCCCCGCCAAGCCAAGAAGGGCTGTGTGGTGAAGGAAGGGCAGGATGACTGTCCAGACCCCAGAGCTGCCTGAGGCCCCGGAATTTGGCCCCTGACTTTAAAAGGTTGAGAACCGAGGTTACAAGATGATAACACAGTACACACATGGAGACAATGCAATTCTCTCACTCCTGGTGAGATACGTTACTCCAAGACGCTAAGATACATTCAAAAAAACCTTAAAACACAGAGATGGAGTTTTGAGGAACACAGACGTAGGGAGGGGCCCCATAGCTCATGATACAGTGAGGAAAACTCATAGAAGTGATTTTTGGTTTTCAGATCGCGCTTCTGAAAAGAAAAATCTGTTTTCCTGATTGCAAAACCGGTTTCCAAGAGAGGCTCAATCCTTTGACAAAGGGAAAAGTCTCATCCTGCCTTATTGTAGGTTAGGATTCCCCCCCCCTCTCCTGCCCAAACTGCTAAGCAGGCAAGGCAAAGGGTTTTGCTCATCATGCTTCCTCAAGCTTTAAATAGCTCCTGCCCATGAACAGAGTGCAAACTGTTTTAACACATATTTCACAGTGACATTACCACGCAGTTACACACAAGGAACACTTTTTCAGTCATACTGTGGTCATAGAGACAAGGCTTTTGCAATCATACACAGTTCTTGCAGTCATACATTCAGTGGTGCACCACACATACACACATCTACTTACGCATTCGCACATTCCTCCCCTGATCTGCAGCGTTCTATACTACACATGAGGAGATGGCTAATACACAGCTGGCTATTTTACAACCATCTGGGTGCTTTTACTTAGGGGCAAGTTTCTCTGGGCTACTCCCAAGGTGAGACAAGTAGATTCTGCCTGTGCCTTGGGGGAACTCGGGGTACTATTGCTGGGATGGTTCTTCTGGCATGGCCAGGGCGATGGCTGCCTCCTTTCTAGCCTGGGCCTCCTTTCCAGTGCCAGCGTGGCCATTTGGCATTAAGACAACCCTTTGAAGATCTGCCTGGTCTAGATTGGCTTTCTCTTCTAAGGTGTCTCACTTTTCCACACTGGAAGCAGGCGCCTTGGGGTTTTGGCACTGCTCTGCGCCTGAGTGTGGCAATGGGTCTGCTCTGGAGCCCTGCGTGGCCAGGGGCCATGCAGGTTTCCGTGAGCAGTGGGCGCTGAGCATCCCTGCCTGAACATGTGTCTGCCTTCAGATGGGCTGAGCACGGCAGTTGGGCGCTAGCTAATTGTGCCACTGGCAATTTCCCCGTGAATGGATCTTCCTCACCCATGCGCTGAATGGAGTTCTTTCCTTGCAGGGAACTTTTAACTGTCCGAGAAGCGCCAAGGCCTCTCATGCCATGAATTCCTTCAGTGACGTCTGCAGCTGTCACTGAGGGAATGCTCCCTACACTGCCCTGCTTAAGCTGAAATGACGAATAGAGACTTCTTGGGGCTGATGGTTCTGACTGCGCTGGGGTTTTCTGGGTCTCTATCCGGACTGGGTCTACCTCTGCTGAGAGTTTCCTACATCTGCTCCATGTGCGGGTTATGCCCTCTGGAGCTTTCGGGGGTTGCTGAATGCAGTCTCCTATCTGATCCCAGAGCTTCAGGGTTAACGTACCTACTTCTGGGTAAAGTAGGCAGTGTTCCCTGAGGTACGCCAAAAGTCTCGCTAAATCCCTGCTGTGAAATCGTAATTTAAAAACCCTGGCCAGGATTTTGAACTCCTCCTCTCGAGTTCTTTGGCTAGCGGACGGACTTGGTCTGTGAGAACAAGTCCCCATATTACCTGCAGTGGGGTCTCCGGAAGGTTCCTTCTCGGGACGAGTCGACGCGTCTTGTCAGGCAATAGGTTCGGGCGTCTAGTGTCTGGGGTAGACCTCGGAGCGTGGACCTTCTGCCACGGGCCCTTCTAACGGCCTCTGCGCTGTCAGGGGCTCACAGCCTGCCCTGAGCGGAACGCGTTTCCCTCTATGGCAACCTCCTCGAAAGCAAGAGTAAGCTGTAGGAATGTCTCTCTGGAATGCCTCGCCGCAGGCCACTTCTCTGATCGGCTGGCTGCCGGTCAGAGTGCCGCGCTGTCCTCCGGGCTGATGGGACAAGGTTCTGGCGCAGAACCTGGCTGTGCTGATCGCTTACTCACGAGTAGACCGCTCGGGGGTCGCTTACTCTCAAGTAGAATCACGTCGCGGGCCACCAGATGTAGGAATTGGGCCGTGAGGAGGCCCTTAGGATCCCGGAGGAGACTGGTCAAAGGAGCGACACGAGGCAAGATGGAGTGAAGACCAGTAGTTTATTGAGGGAAAACCATCAGTATATATTATGCAGAAGGCTGTGCATGGTAGGAATGGTCATCTGACAGAAAATCACATCACCTATTTGCTCAGGTTAATTGGGAAACTCTCTTGGGGAAGTTAATTAACTGGGGCAACATTGACAGGGGCAACACCATTGTGTTGGGATTAGTAGCTGGGTCAACATGGCCCTATTTGTGCCGGAGATTACTATGCCTCGGAGATGATTGAATCACTCTGATAGATAACTGGGATCAGCGAAATGCTATCTTGGTAGAATCGCTGGTCAGGTCATGTTAATTGGGTGAATCAAACCCTATAGCCCTATAATTTATTCACCCCCCTTGATATGGCTGCCCACAGAGGCCACCGCTAGGAGCCTTCTCACTCAAGAGGCCTCTACCCGGCCATCCCATGCCCAACCGGGCACGGGGAAACCATAGCCATGAAATAAAAAGGCGACTGATTATGGGGATACAAGCTATGAGAAACCTGGGGAATATAGTGAAAAGCAGAGACATCACCTTGAAAACAAAAATTCGTATAGTCAAAGCAATGGTTTTCCCAGTGGTAATGTATGGGTGTGAGAGCTGGACCATTAGGAAGGCTGAGCGCAGAAGAATAGATGCCTTTGAGATGTGGTGTTGGAGGAGAGTCCTGAGAGTCCTTTGGACAGCAAAGAGAACAAATAGGTCACTACTGGAAGAAATCAATCCTGACTGTTCATTGGAGGAACAAATAGTGAAGATGAAGCTAAAGTACTTTGGACATCAAATGAGAAGGGAGGACTCACTTGAGAAGGCCTTGATGCTGGGAAAGGTGGAGGGCAAGAGAAAGAAGGGGGCGTCCAAAGATGAGATGGATAGATGGTATTGTGGACATAATGGGCACAGAGCTTGGCGGGCTGAGGAGAATGGTGGAGGACAGAGGTGCCTGGAGGAAAATGGTTCATGGGGACGCAAATGGTCGGAATTGACTGCGCGACTGAACAACAACAACAACAACAATCAAAGTTATCATGTTGGAAATTCAATCAGCTTACTTCTCTCAGGTTTAAAAGACCCCATCACCTGTCTCCATCCACCTCTGATCCCCAACAGCCAGAGAGAAGGGTATTTTTAAAGCCATTCTCTCTCCCCCCTCCCCTGTTTTATCAGCAGGGAAGGGATGTTTTTGAAGCCACCTTTCCCCTGGTACAAATCACTACCAATCCCCCTCCCCCCATTTTTTCATACAATAAATAATTTTGGAAATTCATGAAAAAATGTAGAAAGTTATTTTTTTCCTTAAAAATGTGTATAAGAATGAGGTGTCTCATACTCTGATGCGTCTTAAATGCCAACAAATAGAGTAAACACATTTACCATTTATTATGGTAAGATTCATTAGCTATTCAGTATAAAATCCAAAAGTAAGTTCCTTTCCAATCCTCTGCAAAGATTATATGGCCCTACCTAGAACAGGCCCAGCACATCAATGGGATTTTGAAATAGGTATTGGTTTATCATTTAGCTATTATTTTAATGGTTCTGCTCTTGAGGCTGCAGTGAGCTTTAGGCCAAAGGAAAAATACTTTCCCAACAAACAGAATTCCTCCATAGAATCCTGTAATAATTCCTTCTCTTTGTGACCTTGCACCTTATTATGAGTCATGTTATGCTTAATCCATCAAAAACAACAGAACAAAGAAATAGCTTTGTCTAACATATACTCTTCCCTCTATTTCATGTGTGCCTTTTGAGCAGCTGGAGGTGAAATAATACTAGAGAAACAAGTCGAACTAGGTTGCTCAAGATTTTTCCTTCTTTTTATAGTCAGGTCTTCTCCCATAAACTTCAGAATGAAGGGACAGAAGGAAAGTGTAAAGGGTAATCTAGCTTTGTGGAATATTGAAGCAAAAAAGTGACAATTGCCCAAACTACAGGCAGGAGAAAGAAGCTCTCTTTCTGAGGGTTGCTAATGGCTTGCGGAGAAACTGCGCAGCAGTCATTTCACAGATAGTATGGCAGGTCATCGCGACAGATGTTCCCAGCATATGTGGAGAATTAATTACCCACTAGTAAACAAAGTCTGTGATGCGGAGAGTCATTTTATCCAAATTTCTTTCAATTTTGCTGTTATTAGGAGCTTAATTTTTCTTGATCAGCCAGACTCTCTTGAATTAAAGCATTCCTTAATGGGTTGTGCCTAGCATATTCTGAAGTAAGGCACTGAGCAAAATGGGGCATAATGGGAGGGAGGGTGAGTTATAAGTTTAACTAGGGATGAGTGGAATGCCATAGTGAGTGATTAGGAAATTATTTGATTAAAAGGATGGAAACTATTTGTTTCATTTTCTTCAGGCATATGTATTCTTAGTGCTAACTCACATTCAAATGCATTTTCACTTGATTTGTTGTCTATTATGAAACAGCTGGAGCCTGGAGGGGTACATTATAATGTTTCAGGAAGAAATGCTTTGAAAATGGGTCTGTTTTCCTTTGCTGTCAATTTACCAAATGTGTTAATGTTGTGTGTCCATATTGCTCCACTGGATTTTAAGCAGGACTCCATATTTAAATCAATGATGAAATCAGCTCTTTGGGGAAAAATCAATGGCGTGATATGGTCCTGGAACATTAGAATATAATTCATATGTACATGACCTAGATAGGACATCTAGAGAGACAGTAATCAAGTGCTATTTCTTCAGTGTCTCCTTGTTGCAATATTGTTGTTAAATAAAGCTTGGATAAGAAAGGGCCCTTAGTTCTCAAGGGGTAGTGAACATCTGCACCTTTTAATGGAAGAACTGATTTATGGTGTTCTTTGCAGGCGCACCCCCCAATAAAGGACTCAGACACTGATGAAAGTGGATAACGGCATTGGGCCACATTTATTGATTCATGCCCTAGTCCGAATTATAAATTTCTATTGGTAATTGACCAATCATAATTCTTAAGGCAAGCAGGCCGAAGTAACACTGGTAAGGTACCACCCAAAATTGCCTCCGGCAATTGTTACAATGTATCTATTTGTATCAATTTGTTTGTTGACAACAAACAAATTGTTGACCGTAGTCAATATCTAACTAATGACCCCACCCTCTGACGCGTATCCGTAAAATCACGGGGTGATGCATGCTGTCTAGCTGTAGCCATCACCCCGTCGCCTAGTTCGTCGTTGACCGGACAACGTTTAACCAACTTATGCCTGTCTAGTGTTGTCCAGTCAATTGCGAACTTGCCGGATACCTGTGGGTCATAATGTTTACCTTACCAGTGCTACCCGCCACACGGAGGGGCTTCAAAGAAGGCTCGACGCACCCCCCCAGACCGTCAGCTCAGTCAACAGGCCTGCTCGCCAATCGCCCAACAGGAGGTCCATACCTCCTCGCGACAGATGGACCCCATCCCCTGCATAAAGGTCATAATTTTGCAGACTAATGGCGGGGTGAGGACTGACCCGCCCCCAACCCCTGCTGACAATGAACCGGGCCACAGCCCTGTTCACCATACGTCTAGCCCAGTCAAGGGCTGGGAGGTCGAACCCTCCCCTATACGTGTGCCGCGGCACCATGTCCGACCAAACAAGGGTAGTGGCGGGCCACACGTAATGCAGGTAGGCGAGGTCGCGGCAAATCGCATGCTTTAGCGATAAGCCGGTGACCTGGCCTAGATCATTGCCCCCAAGGTGTATGATCAGAATGTCAGGCGGGTCAGCATTCCGACCTGAAAAAAGGAATGGTAACAGCTCCCGCCATAACATCCCGGGCTTACCATACCATGTGAGACTTGCGTATGCACCCAGTCCCAGTCGGGGTCCCCACTCTGTCGCCGCAGCGTAACACGCTGCCCTGTGCACGTAGCTATGGCCCACCAGCCATACAGTCACCGGTGTAATACGACACCCAGGGTCTGTCAAGGAAAAAACGGGGAGAGAAAAGATGTGGTGACTAGGCTGGTACTCACTGTGGAAGAGGGCGGACATAAAATTGAAAACATTGCGATCCCCACCTTCCCATACGGCGTATTTCAGCCCCGGAGTACCCAAAAGCAGCAGCAGTGGAGGCCGCCCCTATTCTGAATGAATGGGTGCCATAACAGGCCCCCGGGAGGCCTACACTGGCAAGCGCTTTGCCTGTCACCTTCCAAAATTGAAATTTAGTAAGGGGAGATCCATCCTGGTGACAGAAAAACGGGCCATGGTGCGTGCCACGCAGTGCAATAAACTCCTGTAGGGCACCAACCGGACAGATGTCTGCCAAAGAACACCGTAGCAGTCTTACTCCACTGCCTACGCCATGCTGATCTGTCTTAGAGGAGCGTATCCTCAACTGAGCCCAGTCTTTGGCAACATAGACATCCTCGAGTTCCAGTGCCCTACGACTTGCATCCACCTTAGACAGCATCACAAGCTCGCTGATGCGGAGCGCTCCAAAAAAGGCCACCGTTGTGGCTGCATGAAATAGGGCTGCCTCATATCTATCAAAACAGAGGCCAGGCCAGCCCCGGGCCAATTGGGTAAGAACCCATGGGGAAATCGGGTGGCGGTCGTCCGGGCAACGCCCACGCTCCCGCACCCACCCCTCCAAAACATGTCTCACACGGAAGTCAGTGGTACTATCCGCATGACCACCTACTTTGGCCACAAAGGCCAACGCTGACAGCCTAGATGCTATGGTGCGAGGTGCAAGGCCCTGGGCATGCAGGTAAACCATGAACCGAAGTATATGGGCCACTGGGATCGGCCAGGCGTCCGACAGCCGGGATTGGGCACAGAAAGCTCTGAAGGAATTGAATGCGTGGTGATACGCCTTACGCGTGCGTGGCGCTAGCGACATGCCGATCGCCCGGTTCACCTCTCCTTGCCAATGGTCCATATCTCGTCCGGGAGTGGCGAGGGAAATTCCTCCGCATCCGGGGCCAAGGAGTGGAACCGGGAGATCTGCAAGCGGAACAAAGCGTCAGCAATATCATTATTGACCCCCGGGACATGCCTGGCTGTGAAAAGAACATTGAGGCGCAGGCTGCGCAATACAAACTGGCGCACAAGGTCCATGACCCTGGGTGATTTTGAAGTCTGTGAATTGACAATGTGGACAACGGCCACATTGTCACACCAGAAATGGACGACCGAGTTGGCCCACTCCTCGCCCCATAGCATCAAAGCCCCCAGGATAGGGAAAAATTCCAGATACGTAAGATCACGCAGGCGACCCGTGCCTGCCCAGGCCGGCGGCCACCCACCATAGGCCCACTTCCCATTGAAGTACATGCCATAACCCAGGGACCCCGAGGCATCAGACTGTATCTGAAAACGAGGGGAAGCCAGGAGGTCAGACCTCCAAAATGACACCCCATTGAACTCCCTCAGGAACTGGAGCCAGATAAGCATGTCTGCCCTGATACCCCGGGTCAGTCTAACCCTATGGTGGGGCCTGGATAAGCCTGTCATGGCGTCGCACAAGCGCCGAGCAAATGCCCTGCCCGGTGCGACGACCCTGCAAGCAAAATTGAGGTGACCATGTAGCACCTGCAGTTCCTTCAGTGATGCCTTGCATTTAGCAAGCAAGTCCGAGATAAGGGCCACTATCCGTGACACCTTATCCCCTGGTAACCTAGAAGCCTGCGCTACCGTGTCAATCTCTACCCCCAGGAAAACTAACTGGGTAGATGGGCCCTCGGTCTTTTCGGGCGCTAAAGGGACACCAAGTTCCTCCATTAGCGTCTGAAATGTGTTGAGGAGACGTGTGCACGTGTCCCAGCCCCGTTCACCCCCGAACAAAAAATCATCCAGGTAATGGGCTACAGACCGGGACCCTGACCTGCGGACGAAAGCCCACTGCAGGAATGTGCTGAAACGCTCGAAAGCCGAGCATGATATGGAACAGCCAAAAGGCATGGCCTTATCAAAATAATATTCACCCCGAAACTTGAAACCCAGCAACTCAAAATCACCCGGGTGCACCGGAAGGAGGCAAAAGGCAGACTTAATGTCGCACTTAGCCAACAGGGCACCCGGGCCACATGAGCGCACCATGCGTAGCGCTTGGTCAAACGATGTATACCTG
Organism: Bradypodion ventrale; assembly: GCA_035047345.1. NCBI lineage: Eukaryota > Metazoa > Chordata > Lepidosauria > Squamata > Chamaeleonidae > Bradypodion > Bradypodion ventrale. The sequence goes on from JAWDJE010000001.1 coordinate 44,002,342, forward strand.
ACCGAGCAAAGGTCATCAGGTATAGCATCGTTGACCGATCGGCCGGCTGGGTAGGACAAGTGATGGATCAGGCGAAACTCGCCCGGTGACTTCTTGGGCACCAAGCCCAAGGGTGACACCTTAAGGTTGGGGAACGGGGGTGCAGGGAAAGGGCCAGCGACCCTGCCCGCATGAACCTCCTTGTAAATGCTGGCAGCAGCCACCTCCTCCCTCCCCCTAAGGGACAACAGGTTGGGAGCATCCTGAGGGGACCTATCACCCACGAAAGGAATACGGAACCCCAGTCGAAAACCCTGGAGCAGGTAAACCGCATCCTCCTCCTTCGGGTACAATGCGAGCCAACGCTCCAACATGTCCACATTAATTGGGGAGGGGGCCTTTCGGTGAACCAGCTCCCTCTGCGGCAGTCTTGCCAGCCCCTTGTCCGCCCCTCCCTCTGCCCCGCATCCCTCCAGGCCTGGGACAGGTGGAGGCCGCATGGGGGCCAGCACAAGAGGGACACTCATGCCTGTACCGGCAATTCTTCCTATTGCAGGAACCATTGGACGAGAAAGTCCAGCACAGCAGGCGGGCTGGAACCCCCTGCCCCGCCACCTGGCGGGGTGTCTGTGCAGGAGCCGCTTGCTGGACTGCATGTCCACAATGGTATCTCTCCCCAGGCGCAGGGCGCGTGGGCGTCATATACAGAAGCCACAGCCTCTGGCAGGGCTCCTCCCATCTCATCTCGGGGTGCAGGGGAATCCGCATACGGAATTCCTCGTCGTTAGCCAACCACGACGGGCCCGGGAAGTCGACCATCGCCCGGTAAATGTTGTCCAAATACTGGACCATCAGAATTGCCAAATCCGGCCGGGCCCTGAGGTAGACCGCCATGTATATGAGGTAGGCCGGCAACCAGTTGGCCCACGTACGCGGCGGCTTACGACGACGTGCCTGCTCCTTATCCTTCTCATCTTGCCCCTCCCTCTCCTCTTTGGTGGGTTCTCTGTTAAGGAGGGAGAAGATGTCCACATACTCCCCACGCCAGATCTTCTCTTTGGTGGTTTGTGCCAAATGGTCCCCCAGGGGCAATGAATACCCCACAGTCGGCAATGCCGACACAGGAACGGCGGGAACTGCGGGCATCTGAAAAGGAGCCTGGACCAACCCGGTCACCCCTAAAACATTCCCGACTGAATAAGGAGTACCCCCCACAACGGGGCCCTGGGTGAGAGTTGGAGTCACCGGGTGGGCCGTCAGCGGCTGAACCGCCGCACCACCCGTGCGAGGCCAAGGCCATTGAAACCCCCCCCCCCAACGTGGCCATGTGTGTGGGTGCACTAGATTGAACTGCATACTCACATGCTGCACCCCCATGGGCCGCCCCCACCGGGGGTTCCGGCCCACTGGGGGCGTTGGAGCTCACGACCGCAACTGAGCTCATCGACGGGGCCTGACCAGCACTGGCCTGTTGATCGGGGAGCTGCGAGGCAGTGGCCGATGCCAGGCCACGCGCCTCAGGCAGCTCGACCCGTCCTGCCGCCTGCGCTGCCCAGCAGACGATGGATCAACCTGCACCCCAAAAGGGGTGGTTAACCCTGGCCAGCGACGCCTCGAGGGCCGCAACACGGGACAGAAGGGCCTCCACGCTGACGTAGCCCCCCAAGCCAAGAGGGGGCAAAGGGCCGGCCGGCCCGCTAACTGCAGGCGCGGGTCCAGGTCCCTGGACCCCGGGGCCCATACAGGGCCAAGATCCCGGGCCCGGCCCCAGGGCCGGGGGAGCACCCGTGGCTGAAGCCCCCCGCAGGCAGCTGCGCACCAACGGAGGAAGGCCCCGCAGAATGGGCCACGCCAGAGGCAGTAGCCACTGCTCGCGGGCTGAGGGCCACGGCCCCAACCGGGCCGGTATGCGGACCTCCAGCCTCCGGCCAAGGGGGAATCAACCCCATCCCACCGGTCCCAGTGGGCTCAGGCAAAGGAGGCTGCTGTGGAGGCGCGGCCGCGGTCCTCCGACCCGGCTGGCGCCTCTGCGCAGAATGAGCCGCGTTCGCAGTCGCCTTCTTCTTTGAGGGCATCGCAGCTAACCGATGGGAAGCCGAAAAAGAATATCAGCAGCCAAGAGGCTTCCCGGTGAAAGGCACGAGCGACGGAGGTAAGAGGGGAAAACTTCTCCGCTCCGTCGCTTCGCAAAATGGCAGCGCGGCTGCCTCGTGGCCACCCCTTTTATAAGGGAGCTGGCCACGCCCCCTAACTACCCGGATGCCTTTTTGGCGCTGCGCTTGCATTCTTCCCACTTGTGTTTGAAAGAATCTGAATGTATTTCGTTGCCACCACGTTTCCTTTTTTGACTGGGGACTGGAGTGAGTTGTGTTGTCATTGCTATTATTTAGTTGTTATTGTTACTGTCTGCTATTTATTCTTGACATTGCTCTTTGTTATATTGTATTTTGTTTTTGCTATCTGCTGTATTTTTGTATTTTGTTTGCCATCTTGTATTTAATATTGTATCTTGTATTTTGGCGTAACTGTGTAATGAACTGTACTTAGATATTTAGTATTTGGAATTTTGTACTTAGCCTCCAGACAAGACACGGAGCTCCTTCTCCCAATATTTGTTTGCTGGGGGAGTCAGAGTACCTGTACCAGCTTGTATTGTATTATTGCATATTTATTGTATATTTTATATATTTGTATTCTTATTGTATTTTATATTCCATATTTTGTATCTTGTATGTAAATCATTCTGGATCTTATCATGTATGTAAACCCCTTGGGTGCCTTGGGGTTATTTATATGTTGTTAGCCACCCTGAGTCGGCCTGTGCTGAATAGGGCAGGGTATAAATCGAATAAACATAAACATTTTCTGTGTTTAGACAATTCACACACAGTCTTCCCATTCTTCTCTCATGTCCCAATCAAACCCTGGACTGCCAAAATGAAGCAATTTTCTTAGCTTCATTGTTGGCCAAACTTAAGTCCTCATTGGTGCATGTTTCTGGCAGTAATTGGCAGACCAGTAAATGAGCCGGATTCTGTATCTCTCCATTCCACATTCACAGCATGTTGTTGTCTACCAGCACCCCCCACTTTATCATGTTCATTTTACATTTAGGAACTCCGACCCTCAGCCTATTCAGGGTCCTCCAAGTGACGTAGGGGAGGTTGAGTTCCTCAGCTATATCCTCCTTTAATGTTGTTCCATGGGCAATGAGCTCCTTCATCCATCTTCTAATTTTGCTTTGCTCTTGCGTTTCCTCAAGAATATTTATTCTTGCCATAAAGCTCCTCCTGGATCTGAGCCAGTGGACTTGAGGCTCATATCCATTTAGTTCTCTCAGCTTCCACTGCTACTTCTCTCCTGATCTTAGGTGGAGTGATAGCAACAAGAGGGTATATTTTCTCAACTGGTGTAGTTTTGAGGCATCCTGTCACTATGCGCATGGCTTCATTATCAGCGATCTCAACTTGGCTGGTCATCATACCAGATAAAATCCCACAGGAAAAAATAGCCCCCTTTTCTTCATCTTTTAGAGATTCTGTGAAGTTGGGTGAGCAACATCTGATAACAGGCTTATCTTCTCATGCACATTCATTTGTGCATGTTAAAAACAGAGATGTGCTATAGATGCACAGGAACATTCTTCTCATGTTCTGGTGAACGTGTAGGTGTGTCAGGGGCTGTTCTCAATCATCCCAGATTGCAGGACATGTATTAACAGACTCAAGTTGCAGGAAGCCAGATATAGACTGAATAAAACTTCTTAACTGTCAGAGCAGTACAACAATGGAACCAATTACCCTGGGGTTGGTGATCGCCCCATTGCTGGAGGCATTCAAAAGAAAGTTGAACAAGCATCTGTCAGATCTCTTTTTATTTGGATTTCTGCATGGAACATGCTTTGGCTCCTTCCAGTTCATTGAGCAGGGGGTTGGACTCGATGGTCTAATAGGTTGTTTCCAACTCAGTTATTCAATGATCTTATGAAAATGAGGTTCTTTATTTGCCCCAGGGAGCAACAGGTGTTAACCAGAGGTGGTCTGCAGCTATTCACAGGTACAAGTAATTAAATTTATTTAACTCCCAGCAGATGAATAGGGAATAATATCCAGGGAAATAAAGCACAAAATAAAAGAAATCAAAAGAGAAATCAATGAATTTCTAATACAATACTGTGAAATGGAAAGTGTAATGCAGAAAAATCTGGATTAAAGTATCAGATGTGACATAATCATAACTTTAAAAAGTTATAGTGACATTGCAATAGGAGCACAGATATTCCTTGCTAAGCTGCAGTTGTGATTTATTGACAACTTCAGTATTGGGAGAGGGAATTAATAACACATCATTTATTATGTGTAACTAGTTATTTCTAAACTTTGGATGAAAAAAGAAGTCTTGCAACTTGATACTGAAGTTGAGTCAAAGGGAAGCATTTGGAATCATCTACTGATTGTTGCTATATGGAGTTGAAGCTTGGACACTGACTAAAGCATCTAAAAAGAGAATAGAAGTTTTTGAAATGAGTATGGATCTACAGATGGCTGCTAAGGATGTTAAGGATATCATGGGTTAACCATGTGACTAACATAAAAGTATTGCACTGAATGGATAAAGAACAAGAACTCTTTAAGACCATTAAGCAAAGAAAGCTCCAATAATCTGGCCATATCATGAGGAACAACATAAAGTATAGAATACTCCAACTTGCTCTGCAAGGAAAGATCCCTGGGAAGAAAGGCCTTGGATGTAGATGGACTTCATGGCTGAAGAACCTGAGAGACTGGTGTGGCTGTGGTTGCCATATGTCCCAATTTTCCTGGATTCAAGCTGTCCCGGCCGGTTCAAGAATAAACATGTAAATTTTTAAATGTGAATGAAGGAAGCAAGATCACCCCTCACCAAAAGATTTTTGAAAAGAGTAATTCACTGCTTCCCTGCCTTTCTTTCAGTTATCCTACTTGAAAGCAGTGAAGGCAAAACAGCACCCTGAGAAGCCCGCTGGGGAGGGGAGACACTTTCAAGTGAGATAATTGAAAGAAAGACACAGAGGCAGTGAAATAACTCTTTGCAAAAATCCCTTGGCTCACCTTGAAGTATGGGCCACAAGGAGTTGTCCTCAGCCCTTTTACTCGGAAGCGGGGAGGGAGCAAGAAATACCCATATCTACGAAGCCAAACCTCTACCATACACTGGGACAGAGGATTCCTTCTTCACATGACCACAAAGGGTTAATTGCATAGGATTGATATCACTAGAGTGGAAGGGAACAGGGCAGACAGAAAGTGAAGAGTCCTTCATCGCAAAGGTCCTCCTCCAAAATAAGTCCCTTCCTGTCTCCTGTTTTTCCCCTTCCGGAGGGAAATGGAGGTGCCATGGACTGCATTGCCATTCCAGGCCCCTCTTTAGAACTTTCTTCCAAGGTATTCTCATGTGGGGTTTGAGGGTGAGTCTACTTCTATGGTGTGTGTGTGAAGGGGAGGGTGGGGTGACCTCAGGGGGAGGAAGGGTGGTTTCAAGAGTGGCCAAAGAAAACCTCTTGACTACAGTTTATTTTAAACTGACAAAGGCTGTCCACCCTGGACAGGGATTTTGTGGGGTCTTAGAGCCGCGGTCTCCCTGATAGCCCCATCCGACACATGCACAGTTTGAAGAATGCAATGATGACATGTGGCTGTCCTGGTTTGGTAGGAGAAAATTATGGCAAACCTTGGTGTGGCATGTCCTTGGAAGAACTGTTCCGAGGAAAGAACAGGAAGACTATCGGCATGGTGATAGCCAATATCACAGGTCTGCAACCAAAAAACTGCATAGGATTTTTTTTACTGTTTCTTATAGATTTTTACTTAGTGAAACTGAGAAAAATACTTAAAAAATTCCATCTCATCAAGTTTTCTTGCAAACCTCATGTTTTTAGTTTAATTTAGAGTGAAGTTTGCCTTTAACCCAAAATCTGGTATCATATTCTTGATTCTAAAAACTCTATCCAAAAATTATTTCTTACTTTCATTTAATATTTATTAGAACTAGAACCAAGAATAATGCAAAGAGAAAAAAGGAGGAATGGGGGGCATAGTGTAGGTTTAGTGGTGTGAGGAAGCTCAGATGATCATGTTCCAACATGTTTATTTTGTTTATAGCGAAAGGTGAACATATCCAGAAATCTTACTGGCTGGATTGAGCATGAGCATGTTTTGACATGTTATCTGGGGTATTCTAAATGAATATAAACATGCCTACTGCCAGATTTGATCATGTTTCAACATGCTAAATAAGTTCAGGATCTTGGTTGCTGTATGAGCCACACTCATTTTACATCCTGCATTCAAATGTGACTGTGCTCGTTTTTAGTTCAGTATTATGACTCCAAGAGGTTGTGTTATTTCTCCAGAAAACTTTTGTTTTATTTGTGGTGAATACACTATTAAAAGTCAAAAAAGAAACAGAAGTGATTTTGTGAAGAAAGTGTATTTTGCTTACTTCAAGTTGAAACTTGGGGATCAAGACAAAGCATGGGCTTCTCATAAGGTGTGTAGAAGGTGTGAAGAAGATCTTCATTTGTGGTTTAAAGGTAAGAAAACCTCATTCTGTTTTGGCATTCCTATGATGTGTACAAAAAAAAGAAGAAGATAGCTTACCTAAACCTTAATTCAGCTATTCATCCAATGCTTCATAGCTCTGAAATACCAGTTCCACACCCACCTTCCAGTTTGGATAATATCATGAGCGATTCGGAGGACAAAGACACATTGCCTTCCTATGACGAATCTAGCTCAGATTTTTCTGTTGATGAGGTACCTCAACTTTTTTTTTAGAGTGAGTTCAATGACTTAGTTAGAGATTTCCAAAGATTCAGCTGAATTGCTGGGGTCAAGACTAACAAATAAAAACCTGCTGTCACCTGGAACATCATTTTCGTGGTACAGGTACCAAGAGAAATAATTTACTCAGTTTAATCCAAAAATTGAAATCTCGTTTATTGTAGTGATGTTCAAAGGCTAATTAAGTGCTTTGAAATAGAATATGATTCATTTGAGTGGTGCCTATTCATTGATTCATCTAAAACAAGCCTCAAAGCAGTCTTGCTGCATAATGGAAACACATTTGTATCACTTCCTATAGGACACTTGGTGCATTTGGATGAAAACTATAATGATTTAACTGTGATTCTTGACAAAACCAAATATCAAGAACATGGCTGGATGGCTTGTGGAGACTTTAAAATACTAACCATGTTGTTAGGCCAGCAGGCAGGTTATACAAAATATACCTGCTTCCTATATTTGTGGGACAGTCAAGCCAGAGACCTCCATTGGAAAAAAAACTGACTGGCCACTTTGAGATGGCTTAATCCCAGGCAAAAAACATCATTAATACAACCTTGGTTCCAACAGAAAATGTTTTATTGCCACCTCTTCATATTAAATTAGAGCTTATGAAGCAGTTTGTTAAATCACTGCCAAAAGATGGGGAATGTTTCAGATATCAGTGTTCAAAGTTCCCAAAACTGTCTGAAGCCAAGTTGAAAGAGGGAGCTTTTACTGGCCCCGACATACGAAAGCTGTAATCCGATCCCCTCTTTTTAGAAACAATGGGAGAAAAAGAAAAGGAAGCTTGGGACTTTTTCAAAGATGTAGTTCACACGTTTTTAGGGAATACTAAAGACCCTCAGTACAAAACAATTGTACAACGCATGTTGAATGTGAATAAAGCTCAAGGATGCAAGATGAACTTAAAAGTTCATTTCTTACACTCCCATGTCGACTATTTTCCTGAAAACCTAGGAGCCTACAGTGAAGAGCAGGGTGAAAGATTTCACCAGGATGTTTGTGATATTGAGAGACGCTACCAAGAAAGATGGAACATCAATATGCTAGCTGACTACTGTTGGATGTTCAAACGGAAAACAGAAAATGGAAAGTGAAAGCGTGTTCAGAGGAGCATAAAAGACAAGAAGAAAAGGTTTAACAGACAAAAAGAGTTAACACGGAATGTTAAGTATATATTATGAGGAAATTGTTTGTTTAATTATAAGAAATAATATGTTTAGTTCACTGTAATAAAATAGTGATTTTCTCATCACTCTTATGCTTTTTTTAATGCATAACCCTCATATTTTGTGGGGAAACTGTACGTGATGGGGGAAATTGAGGTCATTTTTGGATTCAGCACAGTAGAAAACATAAAGTTTACAAAAATATCCTATGCAGCTGATTTTTTTTTAAAAAAATATTTTTGCACACCTGTGTATCAGGAACAGATACGACAAATGAACAAGAAAAATGATTGTGAAGGACCTGGAAAGAATGAAACCTTCACCTACTGCAACCAGCAAGATTGTTCCCACTGGCTCACTAAACCAAGTAAGTGGAGCATCTCACCATGAACATTTAAATTGTCTCTGATATTTCTGTACTGAAGGATGATGGGTTTTTGACATCTTTAAGATGAGAGGAACAGAGAGACTAAAAATCTCACGATGCCCTGACTGCTTAGATGAGTATGTATCTGGATACTAGCAGCTGACGTACAGCAGTGATTGGTGCTATATATCAGAAACCTTTTTATCAAAGAATGTTGTGTTACTTGTGATGGTTCAAGTCAGTAAAATTTAAGACAGGAAATCAATAAGTGGAGCGAGAAATAAAATAAAATTTAGCCTTGGTTCAGACGTGCTGTTTCCCCTCTTCATCACAGCTGTGACTAAATATCTTAAAGCTTTACTTATTTTCTAGCTGGTGGATGTCTCCATTTCTTCTGGGTGATCTTTCACTCTAATATTAATATACAAATACTGTATATTAATAAAATTTCATATTCTAAAAATTCATTTTCCTTTGCACAGGGATCTCAAGGCAGTGAATATGGTTCCTTCTGTTCCTGCTCCAACTTTATCACCTTTGGTAGATTAATCAACTGAAGTTGATTAAGTTGATGAACTAGTAGAAAACCCCGAGAACCCTCTTAGAAATAGCAGGATTCTTTGAATATAGTGTGCACATCTTTTAAATATCTGTGCACATTTCTTGTGCACATTGCAAATTTTGAAATTTTTTTTGAAGAAAGATGTAATGTATTCTGCTGTTAATTTTAAGAGATATGAAATTGCTATTTTCAAATATGAAATACAAATTCAATGACATTCTTTGCTGATTAAACTTGTCCTACCAAGATTTAGATGCAAGTCTGAGAGATGCTCACCTAACAGAAATTACTTCCAGGGTGTAGCTACTGTAGCAAACAGCAGCAGCAGCAGCAACAAACAACAACAACAACAACAGCAACAATAGCAGCAGCAGCAGCAACAACAACAACAACAAGAAGAGACCTCTGGCATCTTTGACTTTCCAGACTTGTATTTGTCCTAAAAGTGGTTGTGGACAGGAGCCTATTTATCTAATGGTGCACACTGCCACCCAAAAATTCATTACAAAAAGACCTTTAGGGTGTCACAAAAGGGTTTTTTGTTTTGTTTTTTGTTTGCCAAAAGACTTCAAGTTTCCTCAAGATTTTTCTCCAACACAGTATTAGAAGCAATAACATTCAAGCAAGAGAACCTATGTTTATTCAACTTTTCCCTCCAAATGGTGCAACTGATGCTGCTTAAGGCACCATCGGGAAGAAGGAAGGAACCATGAGGGGGAAATAAGAGAAGCACGAGCGGAGTTTGAAATTTAGTCATTCCATTTTGAGTGCAGATAAAAGCATGGTTTGACTTTCCCATTCACCCCTTCCCATTTTTAACATAGATACTGGCACATATATTGGCTAAAACAAAATTACTCTTCTATTTTCTAGTCTCTCCTCTTCTTCTGGCTTTAGCTATTCAATACAGGAAAATCCATTTGAAGTTTCTAAAACAATCCTCTGTGAAAATGGTATTGTTTCCCAGTAAATTATCTAATCCAATGCAAAGCCACAACATGTTTGGTTACTGGTCCCAGAAAAGGGTGGGTGGGATTGGCAGAGAAAAATTGTATCTGAAGGAAGGAAGGAAGGAAGGAAGGGGTGATCTCAAAGATGTTGTGGTGTGGAGGGAGAAAACCCCTTTAAGTTCAGTGGCAGAAACTGAACACACTTCTGATTGACATCCATTGTAAAAGGAGAGGCATTCTTTTTTTCAACAAAACAAAAGTCATTCCTAGCTTTATATGGTCTGGCACAAAGAAGGTAATTTTCCTATTCGCTATTACAATGTTACTACAGTTCTTACATGCCATGTTGGTCATTTATTGGAGAGAAGAGGGGGAAAAGCCCCGTTTCACCCAATTTAAGCTCTGAAAATGACAACCAGTATCCTATTGAGTTTCCACTTGCAGAAGTCTTCTTGCCTCTGAAATGATTTCTTCTCCCTCTGATGAAACTATTATTTTCCCCCTATGGCCACTGTTATGTCAGTTTATGCAGGTTTTATGAATTTTTCTTATGTACACATGTATATCTTTTTTTGTCTGTCAGCTGCCTGGAGTCACTTTATATATTAGATGGGTAGGTTATCAATTCAATTCAATAAATAAATAAGTATTACCATTAAACAAGGAGCAGGATTTTCTGCTCAGCAGAAATGCTACAGAATAATGGCCAACTCCCCAACTCCCTAGTTTTCAATGCACTCATCCACAAGTTCCTTAAAAATGCTAAGACAATGAATACTTGATGCTTTGCCAATATTGGCTTTCCGAGGGCAATATAAATAAGTTGGTGTCAGAGTTTAAAAAATATACGTTATGCCAGCTACTTAAAGCTAAAACAGTGTGAACCAAAGAATCTATTTAAGCCATCACTTATTAATAATTAATTTTTCATATGCAGATAGGACTAGGTTGTTGAATTCTCTCTCAGGTCCCACTCTCAGTTCATAAAGCCCTTGATTCAAGAAGCAGCTTGTGTGGACCTAATTTGCTCCTATTTATTTATTCCTAGCAATGGTTAGACTAATTCTCTGATTAATCAAAACTTCACTTTATAACCAGCTGTATGAGACCAGAATTTAAAATCAGCCACCAAAGGAATGAGGTGTATTTAGAAGTATCCTGAAAAATCAAAAAAATTTTTTGTAAAGAAATATTTTGCAAATAAATTCTAATTTTCCACTTAAAGTCAGGCTCACACTCAGACATCACTTATCTCATAATTGTCCACTTCATTCATCTACATTCTACTTCTATATGCAGGCACATAATATATGTTTGATTTAATATGAGGCTGAAGTTCTCTTGATCTAATCACATGTTTGCAAAATCTAATTTCTCTTCTATTTCCCTCTGCTTCCTGTTCCATCCTCTGTTCCCTCTCTGTTTTCCCCAGTAATTCTTTTCAAGTATAGACTTCATTTATGAGAGTTTTAAAAATTATTACTTTTGTTCACATTTTTTTAAAAAACACAAAAATCATCATTATCCACAACAGCAACAACAAGATTTGTTTTCTTAATTAAGCACAGAAAATGGTAAAAAACAGAATTCACTTGTAACCAGTCTTCTTTTCAAAATGTCAGCCTGGAAAATGGTTGCACATGGGTTTGACCAGGAGCTCTCAACCTTATTAAGCCGGGGGATGGGTTACACTCCCTCAAACAGCTTTGGGGGCTGGACAGCCATTTTGCCCTTCCTCCACCACATGACACTTCCTGGTGTGGTGGTGGTGGTGGTGGGCCACATTAAATGGTGCTGTGGGCCACATCTGGCCCATGGGCTGCAGGTTGAGAATCCCTGGGTTAGACTCTTGACCACAAAGCACATATCAATTACACTTACATACAACCCCATAGTGCTTAGCGCACTCTCTGGGTGGTTCACAAGGGTCATTTTACCGACCATTGAAGAAGGGAAGGCTGAGTCAACTTTGTCTCTCTCAGGATTGAACATACAACATTTTGGCTGCAGTAGAGCAGTTTAACTACTGTGCCACCAGGGCTCCACATAGTACAAAGTGTCAAGGATGTGGCAGAATGGGGGAATGGCCATTCCAAAGTACCTGTGAAAATTGAAAACTGTTCAGTGGTGCTTGTCAGACTTCGAGGATGACCTAGTTCAGGAGGCACAGCCTGTTCCCAGCCCAAATCTCCATCCCCAGCCCATATCTGAATCTGAGGATGTCTTGGATCAGGAACCTCAGACTGCTCCTGGCCCAGCTCTGCCTCTCCAGATGGATGACCTGTCAGGCCAGGAGCCTGACTCTGACAGCAATCATCCCTTAGTCAGAGAACAGTGCCAAAAGGACTTGCAGATGCATCGTAAAAGGGCCAGGGCTCACTTCCTGCGAAGGTTCCTAGCTGACAGTCCTTAGCTGGGAGGCATCTTAAGCACATCTGCTGCACTGGCTAGACTTCGGTCCAATTTCTCTGTGCAAAGGCCAACACCCTGCTTGACGACCATGTGTTCCTGATACCTCTTGTGATTGACTGCTGTGACCCTGATTTCTCTGCTGACCCTGATGACACCCCTTGACATCCCTTGAACTAGAAGCTTGCTCTGAACTAAACCGGTAAGCAGACCTTGACTTTCTCTTTAGACCTTGCACTTCAGATCCTCCTTGGAAAGATTGTTGCCAGAACTCTCCTTGTGGGAGAAAGGAGGGTTTAGAGTCAAGTTCCTTTGAGAGAAGTTATTCCCTTCTAGTAAGTTTGGGGTAATTTGGAACTTAATTAGTGTGAACACTCTGGAAAGTGGATGAAGGTGGGTATAAATGGTTGGTTCTAACTTGACAGCACATATCAACACCAACGATGTTCAGTCATGGACATATTGTCAGATAAATGTACATGTAGTCGTTTTAGAGCTAAACTAGTTCTAAATTCTGTGCTGGTGTGATCCCCTTACCTTAGGGGTACCATGTAGCAAGGTAGCTCTAGTGTACTTTCCCAATTCTACATAGCACACTGAATCAGAAATATCCGGACTATGTAGGATATAAGCAGGGCAGTTAAACTAGTATCAAACGTCTGACACCGCAAACTGTAGGTACACTTTGCCCTTTTTGTTTGTTTGTTCGCATAATTTCCCATTGTTTTTCACTCCAGTGCTTATTTCCTGCTCACTACCAATCAATGTACTTCACACATATTTTCTGAGATTCTAGGAGTTAGCTATAATGTCAATTCTAGCAGAGTGACTGAGCTCAAGGTAATACAGTCGAAAGGCCAGACTAAGCAATACAGCTAACCTATTATTATAGCAGGGACTTTTTCAGTTCTGAGAATGGCTTTTTGACACAGATGCTCTTGCAGTTTGCAAATTAGCTTGCTCTGCTTTGTGATTGGTCACTGAGAGGCGAACACAGGCTTTGTTTGCAAGTATAATTGCTCAGAAACACAGGTCTGACAGAATCATGTTAGCCCTCCTGGGTGTCACCCATACTGGGACAGTTGTGTGTACTGTGGCTGAGTGGTTTGTGTGGTCTCTTCTGTCATGGGTAAATATTTCCCACAAGGTAACACTGTTATCCATCTAATCCAGGGGTGGCCAACCTATGGCCCGTGTGCTGGCCCCAGCCAGCAGCACCATTTTATGTAGCCTGCCACTGCCCTTGCCACTACCGGAGGTGCCATAAAATATGCCTGCGCATGCGTAAATGCACCTGCGCCTGCCCGTAAATGCTGCTGTAAATGCATTTACGATAGCTGCAGATGCGCTTTACAGTATCATTTACAGTGGGAGGGACCATGTGACTGGCCTGCTCAGCTGTCAGGGGGTTGTGGTCTGGCCCACAGCACAAAAAGGTTGGGAACCTGTTGAGTCCGACAGAACCCCTGGTCTAATCAATTTAAACTGGATGTGCTTATTCATACACCCAGTCCTTGTAACATCTTTCAACTGGATACACCATGGACTAAACAGGAAATTTTCTGCATGCCCAGAGACAGAGTTTGGAAAGGGTAATTTACCTGATTACACTTCCCAGAATTGTCCCAGTTCAGCATTTCAAAAACAAACAAACAAACAACATGTGGGAAAACAGAATGATATGACTGGCATCAATTTTGAGTATGTGGGAGACCTGAAATATAGGATTTCAGTGAGTGCATTTCACATAGTAAACAATTACAGTTACCTGCTAGTGTGCCTTGATAAATCATGCCTGGGCATACCTGTCAAGTTTCGGGAAATTTCTGTCAAATAAGGGAAATTTCCCGGCCAAAACAGGAAACTGGACAGCTATGCTTATCCTGTGCTGGCCTCCAGTCTAATTCCAGTCTAACTAATATGGGATGACGGCGGGAAAGAGTGTAAAATATGGGGGTTTAGAGTAAACTGGAACCGTTTGTCTTGGCAAATAAGATTGATTTAATAATTTCTGCAAGCTTCTCAAAAAGTCTTTATAACACAAAGATCCGAACTCCTTTCGATATCAGGAATTTTCAGTTATTTCCTCAGGGATCTAAATAAACAATTTAACAATATTTACCAACAGATATATACAAGGATATATACATATATACATATATACACAATCTTGGAATAAAGGTTTACAATATTACCTGTAGTGTCTTATTAAAGTCCAATTCGTTGTTATTTATTTATTTTATCGCGTCCTAGACCTCACCCATTTATTCTTATGGTGTCGACGGACGTTAACCAAACTAGTCAGAGTTCATATTTAAGGATACTGAACTTAGACAGCTGATTAAGGACAGGAATTATAAGAAACAAGTAAAATCAATTTCTTGATTGAGCCCAAATGGGTACAAGGTGTTGAACCGATGGATGAAATAACTCTCCCTCTGTCTTAAAGCAATAGCTAAGTTAGTGCGGTGAAATGGTTGTTGTTTATAACTCTCAAGTACTACAAATTTGAAATCTTGGTCGTTGTGGTTTGCTTCAATGAAGTGGCTGACAAGTGGTGCAGACAGGTTCTTATTGCAAATTTTAGATCTGTGTTCCCCCACCCTAGTTTTTATTTTGCGGGAAGTCACCCCCACATAACCTAACCCACAAGAACATATCAATAGATAGATACATCCAGAACTGTTGCAATTTGAGAATTGTTTTAAATATAAAGTGTAACTGTTGCTACGGATCGAGACTGTTTTAGTCTGCCAGGCTAGGGCACAATGTGTTCAATGACCACATCGAAAATGACCCACTATAGATGGTTGTTTGGGTAGAAAGCATGTTTCATGGTCTGTTTTACTCACTATTTGTTGTATCGATCTTGATTTCCTCAACCCTATCCTAGGCGGAGAGGAGCAACCAGGTATGTGATATGGGGGTTTGACAGAAATTTCCCAAAATCTGACAGGTATGTGCTTGGGCAACACAATTCTCACAGCTGAGGGGCCTTAGCATGCCTACCCTCCGTGGATTATGTAAAATGGGATGTCCCAGGGGTGGTTTCAGCTCACAGGGTGCAACTACAATGACAAATAATGCAGGAAATACTCCAGGGTTAAGATGGCCTGATTTGCCTTATTTTCCATTGACTACATGAACACAAATCAGCCTCAGGTTTTTCCTATCAAATGTGCATGAATTTCCTCTGCTACTGGGCCTTCTACTTTTTAAATAATTTAACACATTCACATTGGTTCAGATGGTGTGATAATTTGAGCCAATGAGGAAAGGTTTGTAGCCATTTTATTTGAAGCCATTCTGTCTGCCTACAACAGCAGTGAAATAGGCAGACCAGTGGGGAAAGTTGTTGTCACTTTATCCCTCCCCTCCCTGCTTCCTTGTTCTGCTTCCATCTTCCCTTCCCATTCAATTTCTCTCTTTACTCTCTCCTTTTTCTTTATCTTTTAAAGGCTTGTTAATCTAATGGCTGAGCCCCCAAGTGACTAAAGGAAAAAAGCTAGAAAGGGAAGATAGAAACTAGCAGACTCAGGCACCATGTGGGGAGGAGAGGATTCAAACATTTAACAAGCTTCAAACACCTGCCTGGACAGTTGAAGCAAATTAACCAAGGAAACTTGACTTTCCGGGAGTAACTTCACATTACACCAGGGGTGCCCAAACTTTTTTCAGATAGGGCCGGTCCTGCCCCCAACACGCAGCTGCAGGGACTGAAGGTGGGTTGCTCCGGCTGCTTAACATTTTGACGTCATCGATGATGGTGGCGGCGGCCATGCTTTCTCCCTGCTGTTCTGAACAGGCTCCACTGGTACCCAGGGCAGCAGAAGACTTTGCCAAGGTGGATCGCTGCATTAATTTTTTTTTTTTTGCTGTTTCCCTGATTTGTAATCCACGGCGCTGGGAGAGTTCCCATAGCATGCTGCACTGGGAGATTCCCTTGGCGCATGGCACCGAGTTCTCACTGTGGGCCAGAATAATGATATGCATTGGCCTGATTGGGCCTGCGGGTTATAGTTTCGGCATGCCTGCATTAGACCCATTCACTCCTTTCACTGCTGTGCTGTTGTGCCTTCAATCTTCTCCTTATGGAGATTTTTCTTTGTGCTACTGTTTTATTCCAACATTGCTAGAGTGAACATGTGGTCTGTTAGGGTGGACAGCCTGTCTCAGGAATGCTTGGAAGTGCCTTCTTCACCATGTCATCAGCCAAAAATAAAAATAAAACGCCTTTAATCTGGTCCATTTTGTAACTTTTCTCAGAAGACTACATATCACTAATTATTGTTCTAATCACTGCAGAAAAGCTTTAACAGAGAAAAGTGCAGATACTTATTAATGGCTCTAATTATTTTTTCCTTAAACAAGCAATACACAGTTACTTTCTCTCTGGGAGTCTCCCCTCTTGCCTTTTTAATCTGCTATCAATTACATAACTTATGTAGACCTTATATACACATTGTCTGCTCAAATCATCAGAGAGGGAGTGTTTATTCCAAAGTTGCATTGAAAACTCAATCAGAAAGGAGAAAAGGTGGTAGGTTGGTTACTTACAGGATGAAATAATTTCCATTAACAAGTTACCTAATGGCATTACATATTTCTAATTAGTCATAGGTTCAAGTGATCCTGTTATTGGTTTATGCTTCAGGGCATGAACAACCTTGAATTAACAGAATAAACTTATTATAAACTGGTAATTAAATGTAATTGTAAAGTAGGCTTAAGAAATCAAGTGATGCAATTGGCTAATAAGAGAATGCAGACGGTTGAAATTAACATTGTCCAACATAATTTTGGGCCCTGAAACTAAATTAATATGAACTATATTTAAATGTATTTTGTAGGAAAATTTCATAATTGCTAGAAGACATTATGAGATCATTCATGGCTAGTTGCATTGATAGAATATTAAGTCATGCTCAGTACATCACTTGATTATTATCGATATATAGCTAGGCATGAATTAATTCTTCCTAGTTCATACTGCGTCATATTTAGGGCTAAATTACACTCAACTTTGCTTCATATTCTATGATTTGATTAGAAGGCTGCTCAAATGTATTGCATACATAAGTTAGTATATTTTCACGATTTTTATTTCCTCTATGAATGATAGCAGGAGGCTGGCATAATTCTTCATCATGTTTTTTCACTATATCCTCAAGGCTGTGGCAGGCCATTGCACTGCCGTGTCAAATCCTGCATGTCTCATTTCAAACATGCTGCAGGAGGTGGTTCCAGGATCATAGTGTGTGGGTCACTTCATGGCAAGCTGGGATCCACCTTAAACAAATTTGTGCCAATGACATTTTTCCTGAAAATGATTTTCAGAAAAAATGTATTCTCAGACACGAATAGCAGCCAACCATGATAGTAAGTACTGTACAAGAGTTATTTAAAGGCAGTGCACTCCCTTGGCTTTCACTGCTCAATTGGTTAAGCTTGGGTCAGTGAAACTGGCATACCTGGGGAGGGGGACTGAATTTGACCTTTGTGTAACTTGGTCATATTGGTTCTATATTGGACTTGTACATTTTGTGCTTTCTTCTGACCAGCGAAGAGTGACTGCTGGTAGTATATGCACTTGGAGAAGGTGAGTTAACAATCTTTTAGCACTGAATACCAATAGGAGGTTCATGTTCTTCTCGCAGAATTTTTTACACCTACTAAATGTTGGTGCCTTAAATCAAAGTGGTTGCCCCACCTTTGTTGCACTGCAGTGCTCCCACGTCATTGGACAGAACGGTTCTCCAGAGACGGAGTTAGAAGAGTCCTTCAACTCAAATCATGCTGGGTAAAACTTGGAGCCCGCTGATTTTGAAATAGATCCAGATCTTTTTAGCCAACCTATACCACTGGGGCTGTTGTCAGAACATGTTTCTCCCGGCATCCCCCCGAGCAATCTGTCACCAGAGCCGAGGCTGCACCAATTGCCTGTCCTCTGGACCCGGTGGTCAGACCAGCCCAGGAGACTCAGGGGTCCACTCTGGGTGCAGGGCCATCTAGGGTATCTATGGAACCTGCTAACAAAAATGGGTTCCCTACACCTGTCATGCGGAGTTCCCCTCAGGTAGACCATCCTAAGAGGTCCTGTAGGCCTCCCCAAAGGTATGGAAGTTGGGTCCCCCATTAGGGGGGGGTAGAAATGTTGTGTATTGAGGTTACTGATGCATTACCATGCCTTGCAAAAGAGGCACCAATTTGGCAGCAGCTGATTCACTAATGTTTTCCCGCTTCTCCAGAAGTCTTGGGTAAATGTAACAACGATGTTCTGTATATATGATGTTATCCCTGCACCTGCTCCCTGTTCTTTGCTTCTTGCAATAAACCAATGTTGTTGTTTGATCCAGCTCTGTCCGAGTAATCCTTCCTGGGTTCAGACACAACAGTATCCCAGTTGAACATTAGGTACAAATTAGTCTTGACTCAACTTCAATCATATTGATTTCAAAAAGAATAAAGCTCAACTAACTTAGGCAGCAATTTTATAGACAAATTACGCAGGGATAAGATGCACTGAATTCAAAGGAGTTTAAACACTATTAGACTCAGTGGCTCTAGTGGCTAAGATGCTGACTGGAAGGCGGCAGGTCAGCAGTTCAATACCCGAATACTGCAGGACAGAATGAGCTCCCGTCTCTGTCCCAGTTCCTGCCAACCTAGCAGTTCAAAAGCAAGATATTGCAAGTAGATAAATAGGGACCACTTCGGTGGGAAGGGTGTCAAGTCATGCCTGCCACATGACCACGGAAGTGTCTGCAGAAGCAGACAGCACTGGCTCTTCGGCTATGAAACAGAGATAAGCACTGAACCCTAGAGTTGGATACGACTGGCTTTCGAAGAGGGTGACCTTTACCTTTAGACTCAGACAGGATTGCTCTGTTGTTATGGATCCAGTCCCTTGTGCATACCATTTGATAAATAAACAAAGGAGAAAAAAACATAAAGTTCCTGATTAACTTCAAATTTCAAAGCAGATGAGTTATTTCAATGTAAAAGTGCTTTTTTTTACATTTCCTTCAAAATAAATCCTGTTCATTTCATTGGGATTTAGTTCTGAGTAAACACATTTAGGATTACACTGCAAAGAAGGCAATGGTATGGAGATGCAGCTGTGGCATGCTTCAGAAGGAAAGAGACTTGAGAACTGAATTGAGTCAAGAAGAAAAAAGTTGGGGGGGGGAGCTCGGCTTTAGAATGTAGGTCAGAGCATTAATATAAATTTGATCACTTCCTTTTTATTCTTCAACATCCCCTATCATAAATCAGCTCACCTCCTCACTCCTACCCCCCTCACACATTTCACCCCTTCCGTCCTGATTTTGGATCACCGAATGTAAATCTGTGACAAGGGTATCTATATATAATATTAATGGGGCTGAGGAAGGTTGGTGTGGAACGTGAGCACTTGCCAAATAAGGAGCGATCAGAGCCGAGCTGTTCATTCTCTGTAGCATGCTCTACATCATCTGCAGGACAAATGTAACATCATTAGGCAAAAAAAAACCCCAGCCATTCCACACGGAAATGGCTAAGCTGGAGGTACCAATCAATCTAGCCAAGCCAGGTCCCCTCTGATACTGTCAAAAGCAACAGACAAAACAGATTGCGCCTTGATCACAGAGTTCTTCAAAGCACCGCACAAACGAGTCGACTCTTACATACGAGAGGCCCATGTAGCCAATTGTTGCTTTCTTTCTTGGAATATATTTAGCCAGATGGACCGAACTTGGGCACTTTGTTCTGAAATAAAAGAAACTGTCACATTATTCAGCTCAGCAGCACAAAGCCTGGGTTGAACATTAGATATATACAACAAGGGGTGGCATTTTTCAGATTTAGGGGTAAATGTCTCCCTTGCTCAATTGCCAGTCATGTCCAACTCTTGGGGGGGGGGGGGGGGGTTTGCGCATCTCCATTTACAGCCAAAGAGCCAGTGTTGTATGCATCTGCAGGCATTCTGTGGTCACATGGAAGGCAGGTGCTTTTTCTCAGCCCCGCCGAGCCTCGCCCGCCTGCAGGGCTTCAAAAGGGAGACGGCACCAAGAGCCCCACCACCGCCACCGCCACATTGCCTCTCCCCAGGGCTCACTCCATCAGCCCTGGGGATGAGAGACAGGTGCTGCCGCAAGCTCCTTCGCCCGGTCTCACCAGCAGGGGAAAGTGGAAGCACCTGGAGGGACTGAGATATTCGGTGCCTTCTTGGGTCCGGCTGGCTACAGACTCTTCCCCCTTGCTGGCTATATTAAGTCCTTGGCGCCATGGCTACAGACCTTGGACCCTCGCCTGCCCGTGGCGGTTTTGATGGGAGGGAGGAGGATTGTGCTGTACTTTTTTTCTGATTGCTTAACTGAGAGATGTTATTGTTATTGTATTATTTACTCTGTACTTCTTGGTTTTTTCCTTCTCTATTGTATTTTGTGTGATTATATTGTACTTTTTTTTTTGCTGTATGGCCACCCTGAGTCAGCCTGTGCTTGAGTAGGGCAGGATATAAATAAAAAAAATTTTTTTTAATTATTATTATTATTATTATTATTATTATTATTATTATTATTATTATTATTATTATTATTATTATTATTATTATTATTATTATTATGACTAGATGCTGGAGCACATGGAAAACTGTTACCTTTCTCAGCAAAGTGGTACCTATTTATCTAGTTGCGATTTTTTTGCTTTCAAACTGCTAGGTTGGCAGTAGCTGGGACAGACAACGGGAGCTCACTCCATCATGCAGCGCTCTTATCTCAAAATGGTGACCTGTCGACCTTCCAGTTGTCAAGTTCAGCATCTTAACCCTTGTCAGGCCCATTTTCAGATTTGTTGTTGTTGTTATTGGTGGTGGTATTCAGTCACACCATCTAGTACAACCCTTGTCAGGCTCTTCTATCAGATTTTCCAGACTACAAATATCATAATTCACTAACTTGGGAGTTCTATTTGTCTTGTAGACATATCACAAAGCACTTGAATGTGACATGCCTTTGGAAAAGACATAAAGAGGAAGGCTTTGAGACTTAGCCTCACTGTCCTGCTCAGTTAGAGAGCTCCTAGTTAGCCCTGTGACAGCAACAGGAAGCTTGGGCAATGCTAGTCATAACTAAGCCTCACACCTTCCAATTTCTCCCATACACATCACATTCAGGTGTTTATAAAGTGTCTGTAAAGGAGACAGAACCCCCAGAGTAGAAAAATCACAGTATTTATAGTCCAGAAAATCTGAAAATCCCATCCCTACCTACATTTTGGGAAGAACCACAATTGCTATATTCTGCAAGTTTATTTCTACATTGTGTTTCACTAAGCAGAATTCAATTTTCTTCTTCTTCCATGTCTAGGCCAGACATGAAACTGCCAAAATGAAAGCACTTTTTGGTGAGTTCGTAGCAGAATGAATCAATAAGAGATCTTATAAATAACTCATTACAGACAACTCCCAGATTTGGCAGCACCCACTGGCCTCACCGGGCCAATGTCCCAGTATAGGGATCACATATAGCCCTGGTTTGTTTTGCTCCTTTTCTTTGTTGCCAACTTAGGTGCCCTCTCTGGACTACCAAGCAATATGGAAAAATTATCAAATCATCCTGCCCTTTCCCTCTGGCTGCCTATATGTGAGTTGAGGATGGACAATGATGGGAAGTGGATGGAGGTCAGCAGCTTGTCAGAAGGACAGAACCACTCAGTGGATAACATGTGGATGGGCAAAGACTCATGTGTCTTGCTTAAGCTCCCTATACCCATAATTTGTGGTACTGTTTCAACTGGACTTTCACTATAACCACCCAGAATCTATCCAGCTGTGCACAAAGAGCTAGACCAGTGGTGGCGAACCTTTTAGAGATCGAGTGCTGGGGTGACATGTGAACAGAGAGACCTGGGAGTGCCACATCTGGCACATGTGCCATAGGTTTGCTACCACTGAGCTAGACTGTACTTTTGACTAACCTGTTCCTTGTCTCAAGGCCTGAGTGGATGTTGAATTCCTTGAGTAAAGAAGATGCCACAGAGTGTGCCAATGCTCAAAAGTGAGAATTAGGAAGTTACTAGGAATACTCTAGGTCAGTGATGGTGAACCTTGGCACTCCAGCTGTTCTTGAACTTCAATTCCCAGAAACCCTGATCAGCAGGAGTGCTGACTTGGACTTCTGGTAATTGAAGTCCAAGAACACTTGGAGTGCCAAGGTTCGTCATCATGGCTCTAGGTCAAGCCTGGAAAACTGTGGCTCGCTAGAGGTTGTTGACCTCCAATATCCAACAATCTCTAACAGCCAAATAATGGCAAAGGATAATGGTAGTGGTAGTTCATTAACATTTGAAGTGTTGCAGGTTCCTCATCCCTGCAATAGATTATTAATGGGCACCTTACAATGCTTTATACTGAGATAGACTACAGTGGCTCAAGTGGCTAAGACCCTGACTGGAAGGCGGCAGGTCAGCAGTTCGATACCCGAATACTGCAGGATGGAATGAGCTCCCGTCATTGTCCCAGCTCCTGCCAACCTAGCAGTTCGAAAGCAAAAAATTGCAAGTAGGTAAATAGGGTGGGTAGATAAATGGTAGGAAGATAAATAGCATTCCATGTGCTCTGGTGTCTAGTCATGCCTGCCACATAACCACAGAAACATCTGCAGAAGCAGACAGCACTGGCTCTTTGACTATGAAACAGAGATGAGCACTGATCCCTAGAGTCGGATACGATGGGCTTTCGAGCAAGGGTGACCTTTATCTTTTCCTAAACAAAGCAATGCACACCTTATAAAGGCAACCTTTGCCATAAAATGGGAAGGAAATGTAACTGTGGTACAAGCTGTGGATACAGAATAAACACAGGTTTCAGTAAAATTGACATAACTGACCAAGTAGCTATGGGTTTTAAAAACTATTAATGTCCATATATCCACATATGTGTTTCCTGGATTGTGTCCACTATGTTGCAGAAGTAGCAAAAACTAATGTGGTAATGAAGTAACAGCTGGTCATAATACTCTCTTCTCTGCTCCTCACAATTTTAGTTCAAAGCAGCATTTAGAAAGTGAAGCAATTTTGATGTTAATATAACAACAACTTGCTTGTGTATTCTCCTAGTTTTATTTCTATCAAGGAGTTAAACATACCATAGGCTAGTTCTGTGTCTCTCAGTCAAGGTCACAAGGAGCCCAGTTCATTGTTTGTGGGACTAATAAATCTCTTCAAAGGTCAGCATCTGCAGTCATTATCACCCAATCAGTTTTAATTCCACTTTTAATAAATAAGCGACTAGAAAATATACAAAAAATATTTTACAAGTGCCTGAGACTGAATTTATTTCTTTCTCATTTGGGAAAAAAAGATGGCTTGAGTCAGTTTATTAATAGTTTAAATAAAGGAAATCAATAGATGCATTAAAAGTATTTATCTTTAAAAGCTTTCTTGTTCCTAAGAAAGATTAAATATAACAACAATTAGCAGACAAATATATCTCCAGACAAGGTTTTCATTATATTTGATGCTGCTTTTGCAGAACTGGGGGTTGTGAAACTGCTTTCCTACCATCTGTGATGCACATCTATTTCAGAAATTGAAAAAGTTAGTGTTTTTTTTAGCTACAGTTAAAAAAAAAAGCCCTCTCTCCTAGCCTAGCCACTGACAATGTTGGCTGGAATATTCTAGTGAACATTCCTAAACACTGATCTATTCCTTCCAAAAGTTTATCTAGTTCCCAGATCAGTAAAAAGTTTAAAGTTTAAGATTTTACCCACAGTTTCTAAATTCAGCTTTTAAGAAGACACCCAGCACAGCTTGATGAATATGTATTTAGATTTTTAAAACCCTTAAAAACCGGCCTGATGCCTGATTCAGACCATCATATGTCCTGCAGTTCACATCCAAATATAACTAACCATAATTTGTTTTAGAGGAGAAATAAGGGTTTCCAGATCTCCTGGAGTCCCATTTATAATATTCAGCTTGATATCAATAAGGTGGTAAATCCACTCTGGGGTTCAATCCAAATTTTGCAGGGGCTATCCAACAATCTGAACTTTATCTCCCAAATAGGGTCAACACTCTGGATGCATTTAAGGTCAACATTCTTTAAAGTTCAGAATAAAAGCCAGAGCAAATTAACATCCAGTGTCTAGGTTCAATTATGGCATCTTCAGGCAGAATGGGGGAAGACACTTGTTTGAAACTGTTACAGAAATATTTAATTCTTAAAGAAAGATGGTTAACCCTGACAGAAACCCTGGTGAGTCAGTGCAGACAGTACTAAGACGGCTAGGTTTATGATCTGACTTGAAGTGGAGCTAAACTAGCAGCAGGGAGCAAGCTAACATGGGCCACTTGAGGAGAGTTGTGCTTGATAACAATGCTCTAATCTAGCCTGACTGATCACCTGCAAATGGCTTCTGCCAATATGGTGAAGTGGTTTTATAAGTGAGCCACTTCAGAATATAGGCAAATCAATCACTGCTCCAGAAGATGGGGAAAAGATTTCTTTTTGACTTTATATAGACCAAGGGTCCCCAAACCTTTTAAGTTGGGCCCCAGTTTACATCCCCTCAGTCTTTTAAGGGGCTGGACTGGTGGTCTTGCCACAGCCGCCAGCAACCACTATGAGCCCCCTCCCCCCCAAAGCTTCCCTACTTACCTGTCTGGAGGAGTTGCATGGTGTGGGTGAAGGAGGGGTCCAGGCTGTCCTTCTCGGCCATGAGTTCGAAAAAGCCATGCTCAGCCAGAGTGGCCACTGGGAAAGATGCCTGCGGCCACTTTGGCCACCACTTCCGCTTCAATCCTTGTCCCTTCCGCTTGGCTTGGCATGTTCCTAAAGGTGCTCCGTAGCAGTTCAGATGGCCTTACAACATCTGCCCTGTTACAAAGGTGCTGGCAGGGACACATCAAGCAAAGCGGAGGGG
This sequence comes from Bradypodion ventrale, assembly GCA_035047345.1. NCBI lineage: Eukaryota > Metazoa > Chordata > Lepidosauria > Squamata > Chamaeleonidae > Bradypodion > Bradypodion ventrale. The sequence goes on from JAWDJE010000001.1 coordinate 44,027,513, forward strand.
GCAAGGATTGAGGTAGCAGTGGTGGAGGAAGCGGTGGCCAGAGCAAGGGCGCAGGCTGGATGATATGGTGTTGCAGGCAGCTGCTTGCAGCTGAAGTTACCATCATGGCTTTGATTGCAGGCAGTCTCTGTTAAAATAAGGCAAAGAAAAATGTTTTGCATTTTTTTATAACTGATGCAGCACATCAGCAATAGTCTACATACAGTATATATAAAAAACCTTTCACTTCCACTGCTGTCTTTAAAGCAGGGTAAGTGATCAATTTGTAATATCCAGAAGTGGTTTGCTTAGGATAAGTTCAAACTGGAAGGCTTGGTTTGGATCAATTCCAGCAATCACACATGGTGAAACTGATTCAAACCAGAGTGATCCTACCTGCACTAGAAGAGTAGAATCCCCTTGACAGGAGCCACAAAGGTATGAGTAGGGATGCACTGGGGTGGGCTGGTACACTCTAGTGAAAATGTTGTCTGATCACCATCTTTAAGAGAGCACCAGCTCATCCCTGCAGTACTCCAAATAGCAGGTTAAACAGCCCAAGAAATCAGTCTCTTGGTATAAGACAGCTTCCTGGGTTATACGGGATTCACAGTTCTTGGTCATATTTTAATCTAAAAATATCCTTTCAAATTCATCTTCAGTGTCTCTTTATAGTATGACTCTGTTTTCCTGGCTTTTAAAGAGACCTTTCCAGAATGTGTATGTTACACTCCTAGTTGCACCTGGGTAACTACAGCTATGTAATCATAGAAGCCCTTGAAAATAAATCCTACATTATGTATAGAGTTTGCCTTATCGCCTACAGTATGCTTCAAGAGGAGATAATAAATCTAATTGATTCTCCTGTGTTATCTTAATGCCAAAGAGTCCAATGCAACCCCCCCCCCACACACACACACACACAAACACTGTACAGCAAATATTGAAATGACCACAACACAAAGTCAACATGATGCCAAGGAAAAGAATAGAACAATATTCTTAATTCTGAAAAGCTGTATTGGTAATCAATTGAAATGTGGCCACCATTGAAGAGCTGTCCAATTTTCAATTCCAGTCTAAGTTGGGAAACAATTTGAAAATAACGGCTCGTACAAAGAGGGGTGGGTTGCTGCATGGTGTGTGATGCTTTTTTTCTCCCTAAAAAAAGACGGTCAATATGGACTTCATCTGAAGGACAAATAAGATTTTGGCAGCCTTCACGTTTTAGGCATTATCTGCACTATGCACCAAAGTGGCCAATTCCTATCAGCATGTGAAATCCTTGTGTGTGACTTTATTGAAACTGAATTTAATGGGATACTTGCTTTGCTCAATAGCCATTTGTAAAAAAAAAAAGTTTAATTAATTTAAGAATGCACATTTAACATAGCCACTTGGGTTGATGCTATTAATATACCACTGCAAAAAGTGTTTATGCTTTTTTAAAAACTCACTGAACTGATTAGCATTTGAAATGTTTATTTACCTTGTACTGTAATACCTTTCTGTTTTAATGCTGGTTTGCATAATATCTGGAATCAGAACAGTCTCCAATTGTAACTTAGATTTCAATTAGGCAGGTATTTTTCCTGCTGTTCGGTGTGCCATGGGGGTGGGTTGGAGTGGTCTTTTTTGTGTGATTACACAATGTAATTGCAAGAGTAGCCCAATCCATCCCCAGAGAGCACCTACCCACACCTTTTTGAGCCCCTCTCAGGGGGTTCTACTATTTTGATATGGGTAAGTGTGCCCTAGTTAAGTCCATTTCCAGCATGTACAATTGCTGAGAATGGACAAAATCAAGATTTAGAGCAGAAGTTCTAGGGCCAATTTCACCAGTATTTTAAAGTGGCTTAAGTGATCCATTTCAGGTTATTGGCAAATAAAACACTTCTTCTGCAGAGGAGCAGGGGAATTAAAAAAATATTTGAATTCTGCTAGACCAGTGATGGCGAACCTGTTTGAGATTGAGTGTCCAAACAGAGGGGTGGGGTGAACTCTGTGCTGGGGGAAGGGAGGGAGCTCTCCCATTGGGCATTGAGTAGAGGGGTGGGGAGAACTCTGTCCTAGGAGGGAGGAAGTGTCCCAACTTCTGCCAACCTAGCAGTTCAAAAGCCAGGGCAGTAGCCAGGATTCTAGATGTGGGGTTATGTTTTCAGGAAGGGTAACAATGTCACACAAACACATACTGTATATAAATCCCCCCCCCCGGCCACCCCCTGGCTACGTTCCTGTCAAAAGCAAGAAATTACAAGTAGGTTAATAGGTATTGCTTCGGTGGGAAAGGTAACAGCATTCAATACACTCCAGCATCTGCCACATGAACACAGAAACATCTGTAGATGCAGACAGTGCTGGCACTTTGGCTGTAAATTGAGTTGGATACAACTGGCTTTGGAGGAAGGGTGACCTTTACCCTTACCTAAGTCAGTCCTTCATGTTTTCTATTTTATATTAGACTTTTTGCCCATTCAAGTGCCATTTCCAGTGGAGTTTGTCGTCTTATTATATGCTTATGTCCAAAGAAATCATTTCCCAAACGGTCTCAAAAGAAAGTGTGAAATGTTTGAAGTGGTAGCTGTGTTAGTCTGTGCAAGCATATCTGAGAGTAAATAAAACAGAACAGCAAAAAAAAAAGACAAAAATGTTGTGGCACCTTAAAGACTAACTCCTGTATTTAACTGAAAGTATAATTCATGTATCCTTCCTCTATTTTTTGTTGATTTGTCATCCAAATTCCTTGTTCTTCTCTCATAAAGCCAGCTGTACCTAGTTAAGAGCTTGCTGATGACACAGTAAGTTGGCAAAATGACATTAGTGAGGGATCCATAAATTGTACAATAGTACAGTAAAATGTTGAAAAGTTAACCACGTTTGTACCTCTGAAGTCTATACAATGAAAAGAAGAAAGTTTTAAACAAGAAGAACCTATGGTAAAGTTAACCTCTTTAATTAAACCTATTTATTACATTTCAAAATGTCAAAGAAAATAGTTAACAATGCAATTGCAGCTAGATTTTAAACAATAGGGTACAAACTCCTGCCCCCTCGTTCAAAATCCTTGCTTATCCTTTTATCCAGTTAGGACCGTTTTTGTTATATTAGCACAAGAAAGACCTGTAGGCTCATCACCCAGAGACTGCTCTCCCCACCCCAAAACTGGGGAGAGGTGAGCTACTTAAAATTCTTTGCACAGATAATTGCATCATGTCTAAAAGAGTAAAGTGTTGCAACCTTCCTGTGATATTTTTAGCTCAACTTATTTCATCTTTGCACAAGATGAATTTTTTTTTTAATATAATGGTAGCGAATCAATATTACAAGAGAGAAGTGAAGGCGGAAGCTCTCGGACAGCCGCCAGGCTCCCAAGTTCGGTTGCTAAGCAGAATTAGAACAACTTCTTCGCCAGCCCTTGAAAGTAGCCTGGAATCTTTTGTGCCTTGTTTATGACACTTGAGGGACTGCAATGGCTTAGTGGTTAAGATTTATTTATTTATTTAAATTTCTATACCGCTTTTCTCATCCCAATGGGAGACTCAAAGCGGTTTACAACATTCATAGTAACAATAACAAGATACAATGTAAGTAAAGAGGAATAATACAAATAAGTTACAATAGAAATCTCCACAATTACAAATAAGTTACAATTACAATAGAAATCTCCACAATACGGCAAATTCTCTAATAAAGGGTACAACAGATACAAAACACAATATAAGCAAAATAAAGAATAGCTACAATACAACCAAACAAACAACAACACCTCACCAACACACTCATTCCTACCCCCAGCAGATGTGAATATCTCAACAATAGTTCTACCACTTCAACGGCCTTTTAAAGTCCTGGCTGGTGGCGGTGGTGGAAGGCAGGTCCCGAGGCGCAGCGGCGGCGATGGTCGGTGTCTTCGCTGTGGGCCTCCCTACCCATCAGAACAGCTGGGCGAGGGCGAATGCCTGCCGTCTCAATGGCCTTTTAAAGTCCTGGCTGGAGGCGGTGATGGTTGGCGGGTCCCGAGGCGCAGTGGTGGCGATGGTTGGCATCGTCGCTGTGGGCCTCCATGCCCATCAGAGCATCTGGGCGAGGGTGAATGCCTGCCACCTGGTTTGGCCTTTAAAAGTCCTGGCCAGAGGTGGCGGTGGAAGGCGGGTCCTGAGGCGCAGCAGCGGCGATGGTCGGCGTCTTCACTGCGGGCCTCCCCATCCATCGGAGCTGCTGGGCGAGGGCAAATGCCTGCCACCTCAACGGCCTTTTAAAGTCCTGGCCGGAGGTGGCAGTGGAAGGCAGGTCCTGAGGCGCAGCGGCGGCGATGGTCATCATCTTTGCTGTGGGCCTCCCTGCCTATCAGAGCAACTGGGCGAGGGCCAAGATGCTGAACTTGATGACTGGAAGGTCAACAGGTCAATGGTTTGAGACCCAAGTACTGCACGATGGAATGAGCTCCCATTTCTGTCCCAGCTCCTGCTAACCTAGCAGTTCGAAAGCAAGAAATTTCAAGTACAGTGGGACCTCGGTTAATGTAATTAATGAACTCTCTGGGATGTTTCCTACAGCAAAAATTACTTTAACTGAATTTCCCATAGGAATGCATTGAATGCAATTTCCCATAGGAATGCATGGAAAACCAAAATACTTTAACTGAAATGTGGTTCCCCATAGGAATGCATTGAAAGCCAATTAATCCGTTCCAGATAAAAACTCTGTAAACTGAGCCACTATTTTCTATGGATTTATTTTGTTATGCGATTTATATGTTATCCGAGGTGTTTGTTAACCGAGCTTCCACTGTAGATAAATAGGTACCCCTTTGGTGGGAAGGTAAACAGTGTTCTGTGCACTCCGGAGTTTAGTCATGCCTGCCACATGTCCATGGAAATGTCTGCAGACACAGACAAGGTTGCCTCTTTGGTTATAAACAGAGATGAACACCAAATCCTAGAGTTGGATATGACTGGCTTTAGAGCAAGGGTGACCTTTCCCTTTACCTTATGACACTTGGAGAAGAATGTGTGTGTGTGTGTGTGTGTGTGTGTACGTGTGCATGCGTGCATGTGTGTGTGTGTGTGTGTGTGTGTGTGTCTGTGTGTGTGTGTGTGTGTGTGTGTGTGTGTAGAACGTCAGCATTCTCCTAAAATGCACTGCTCAGTTGCTGCCATCTCATGTCCTCTTTCAACAGCTCGGCCTCTCTTTCCCCCTGCTTTCGGATAGCTGGGAGATGGTTTTGAAGAGCATGTTAGTCCACAGCTGTCTATCTGTTGAGGACAATGGGCTTGATTAAAGGGGAGCTCCCTCCTGGATTTCACACATCACATCAATCATATTGATCAGCCCCCAGAAAGGCAACATATTGTCTGGGAATAAGCCAAGGAGGGATATCAATTTCACAATAGCACTTATGTCTTTCAGCCAAGAGCTGGTTTATTTTTGGCCACTGAAAGCTGAGACGCACGCCGGAGTAACGTGTACATTTGGAGCAGAGCCCCTTCTGAATCTTTCTCATCTATCCGCTGCCTTTAATCAGACAACACGGTCCATTTCCTGTCACGTTTTTCATGATTATTTGAAATTTAAAACCTGAGAGGGTCTTTAATAGAGCCAAATTAAAACAGGACGCTCTAGCCTGTGGCAGGTTTAAGAACTCCGCAGCATTGCCCTTCTTTTTGATATTTTTATTTAAAGGATTTTCATAATTTTGCTTACCTTATTTTACCTGTGGAAAGAGTTTTTCTCTGTACAAGACAAACGAGTTCTCCCTAGCTTTCAAGAGCAGCCGGGGGAACACTGCGGGTAGGAAAAATTAGGAAAAAAATCAACTGTCCTGACTGGTATGAGTAGTATTTTTTTGCTAGTAAAGATCCACTTTCGAGAACAATCCATTATTATTAAAATATCACCCCATCATGGTTTCCTTTTAAAAATCCATAGTAATCACCAACTATTTTATCAACTGTGTATTTTCTTACCACAAGGAAGATTAAAACACCATGGTTTTGATGAGCATTAAATTGGTAATATTCTCCTTCAATCTCTTCTAATATTATAATTGTATAATTAATAACTAATTAATATCCTGTAAAGTTTAGCTGAGGCTGCAGTCTGATGTACCTCGTCCCGGGAGTAAGCTCCACTGTATAGGGTGGCACTTATTTTTGATTAAAGCTGCACAAGATTTCTTTGTAAATGCATTAGTGCCTGTCAGATATACAATCTATTTTAAATGTTATTGTGTTATTATTTAAATAGTGTAGTAAATCTTAACAGTTAGTTTTTTGCTTCATATAATACAGAAACTCTTGGAAATGTTTGCTTATTAAATAGCTGGATGGTGACTGATAATTAAGATCTTTGTATTGACTTTCCCTGCATTAATTCATTTCACAGCCTTCTATAAATAAATGCTATTTTGCAAATTACCATTATAATTTTTGCTAATGCTAACAAACAGACATGCTGTAAAAACAAAACATGGTGTAATATTGTAGAACTTAATATTTAATCAAACTCCATATACAAGATTGCATATCTAAATTTATTTGTCCCAGAAAACATAACATGGAAAGAAAATAATGCTCAAAAATGTTTAATTAAGATGTTTAAGTTTGTCTGCTTGTCTGAGAGTGACTTTCAGAAAATGTGGCATTCAAGAAGTAGTGGCAATGCTTTATGGATTTTAAACTAAGTATTGCTTAGTTCTCAAGTGCATCTTAAAACAACAACCACACTCTTCCCCCCCCTCTCTCTCTCACGCGTGCACGCGCGCGCGCACACACACACAGTTTGAAACGCTATTTGTAGAAGTACAATATACTGTACAAGATGGATGTATCAAAGTAACAGAAAAAATAAAATAAAATGTTTTTTTATAAATAATCTCATTGGCCTCAATAATTTATCATCATATCCACTGTGTTGCCTCACTGTTTTCATCACAATCTTTTCAATTCTCTCTCCACCATCTCCAAATGGAGCCATATTAACATACGCTGAACTAAGTCAGCAGTTCTGACATCTTCATTCTGGTGTCCTTTTCTGTACCTTCAGCAATGTTAATGTTACAAATTATACGAGGGTATATTAATAGCCACACCAAAGAAGCAGAAAGAGAAGTGTGTGTGTGTGTGTTTTAAGGGGGGGGGGGAATCCTTCCTAAGTACTAACTTGGGATTTCCTGGGCCCATTGTCAAGTCAGCCGAACCCATGCACTTCCATTGTGATGATAATGGATTTTGTGTTGTTGGCTCAGAGGTCACCAGGTCAACGTAAGCTCCTTAATGGACTGTGAAATAACTTTAACTGCATTAACCTCCCTGGATCACATGGGTGGCACCCGCATCTACTCCTGAAATTCTCATTCGCTTATAGAAACAATACCATTAGATTATTATATTATTTTTTCCCTTTTTGGAATAGCAATAGCTGCTCAATGTAATTATACATCTAAGCATTTCCATTAAGTGAATAGGACTTTAAAGAAGATTAACTGGAGATCCTCCTGCATCCAATATAAAGGTAAACTTAAAACACTAGGTTTCCAAACCTGTTAAAAACTCTGCAGGTGATACTGCGGCTGCTTTTAAAGCAGGATGTCATTAACAGAAATGTATTGTGATTTTTTTCTTTTCTTTTTTTCTTTATAAGAAAAACATTGGCTAAGCGTTTTGGAGTACATAGTCTGCTAATGGCTTCATGGCTCCAATTTTGTGGGGTGATGAATCTGCTTCTGATATTAACCTGAACTTTACAGGAGGTATTCAAAACACTGAATCTATTTTAAGAATACAGCAGAGCACCTTGAATACCAGCTGTGAAGTTCAGAGTAAAAAACAGAAGCTAGATCACCACCCCAAGAAATCCGAGTTACCGACCTGCACTGCTTTAGGATGTCTAACTTTTAAAAAGAGTGAAAATTGGCAATAAATGTGGGGGAGAAAACTTTATACCGAAAACATGAAAGGAAATGTGTCAATTTCTCTCTTCTAGAGTTCTCTGACATTTGAAATTCTTGCCATCAGGGCCAAGTTAATCTATTTGTTACTCTTATAATAATAATAGTATGCTATCAAGTCAATAGTGGGACTGCAGTGGCTTAGAGGTTAAGATGCTGAACTAGATGAAAAGTTGGCAGGTCAGTAGTTCAAGACCCAAGTGCTGCATGATTGAGTGAGCTCCCATCACTGTCCCAGCTCCTGCCAACCTAGCAGTTTGAAAGCAAGAAATTGCATGTAGAGTAATAGGTACCACTTTAGTGAGAAGGTAAACAGCGTTCCATGCACTCTGGTGTCTAGTCATGCCTGCCTCATGTCTATGGAAACGTCTGCAAATGCAGACATTGCTGGCTCTTTTGTATAAACAGAGATGAGCACTGAACCCTAGAGTCGGATATGACTGGCTCTCGAGCAAGTGTGGCCGTTACCTTTACCTTGCTGATCAACAGGTCAGAAAAATACAAAGAAATTGTATGTGATACCCACTAGTGGTCAATTATGAAAGCAAGAAATTGCAAGTAGATAAATGGGTACCACTTTGGTGGGAAGGTAAACAGTGTTCCGTGCACTCCAGTGTCTAGTCATGCCTGCCACATGTTCACAGAAATGTCTGCAGATACAGACAACACTGGCTTTTTGGCTATAAACAAAGATGAGCACTGAACTCTAGAGTCAGATAGGACTGGCTTTTGAGTAAGGGCAACCTTTACCTTTACCTTTACCTTTACCTATCAAGTCAATTCTGACTTCTGGAGAACCCTTTCCAGGGTTTTCTAGGTAGAGAATTCACAGAAGTGGTTTGCCATTCCCTTCTGCCAGGTGTGCCCTGGGACTGTGCAGCTTGCCCATTACCTCACAGGCTGGCTCTTCACCCAGGAGGCAGAGTGAAAAATCAAACTCCCAATCACTGCCTCCACAGAATACCTCAATGGTTTAAGCAGTTGCAAATGTATGGAAATTGTTAAAACATTAAAAAAAAAAGGGAGTTCATTCCAGGGTTCCAGTTTGATTTCCATACCAAATATGTCACAATGATGACAGCAGTTCTATTCATGTCTACTTAAAAGCAAGTCCTACTTCCCTTAATTGGAATTATTTCTATGTGAGAATGGCAGCTGCCTCTAGCAACAAATCTGGATGTCATCAAAGGCAACAAATTATTAGGTATTTACCCTGACTAATGGCCTGTTGGCACAATTCATCTCTATCATGGGCCATTACCCAAGCTGTGTAAACGTACATCCAACTAAACCAGGGGTGGCCAAACTTTTCACGCCGTGGGCTGGTCACATGGTTGAGCAGGTTGGTCATGTGGTTCCTCCCACCATAAAATGCGTCTGCAGCTGTTGTAAATGCATTTATGACAGCCGCGAGTGCATTTATGGCAGTGTTTACGGCAGGCATGGGCATGTTTTATGGCTGTCATAAATGTGCCCACTTCCGGGAGCGCCATGGGGTGGTGGCAGGCCACATGAAATGTTGCCACGGGCTGGAGCCAGCCAATGGGCCAAAGTTTGGCCATCCCTGAGCTAACGGTTCCAGGTGCCATATCAGGCAAACAAAGGCTCAGTCAATTTGGTCACCTTGTGTGATTGCATCACAACATTCCACCCTCCTGCAATTTTGTTTCCTAGTCCATAAATATATGATTGTTCTATGTGATTATGAACAGGATACTAAGGTTTCTCTTGCTCGAAAGCTAGTCATGTTCAACACTAGGGGGCAATCCTCATCTAATTACAGCGAGAGAGCCAATGCTGTTTGCGTCTGCAGATGTTTTCATGGTCATGTGGCAGGCATGACTAGATACTGGAGAATACAGAACACATTTACCTTTTCTGCTGAAGCGGTACATAATTATCTACTTGCAATTTCTTGCTTTCAAACTGCTAGTTTAGCAGGAGCTGGGACAAAGGACGGGAGCTCACTCTATCAAGTGGCACTCAGATCTTGAACCGTTGACCCACCAACCTTCTGTTCATCAAGATCAGTGTCTTAACCACTCAGCCACCATGGCCCTTGAACAGGAAGCTAGCTACTAATATTATAATTTTATTATGAGGGATGGACAGAGGTGCTTTTGAAAGTTACATTCCTGGCTTTTGATACTATGTACTCTGACATTGAGGAAAGGCCAATATGTCTTGTTCCACATCGGGCAGCTTCCTGTTTTGGAATGATCCAGGACTGTATTTCTTTATTTGGTTATTATATTTCTCTTCTGTCTTTCCTTCGTTTGAGCACAAGGCAAAGTATATTACAGTACAGTACTCTCTTTCTCTTCAAATTAACCTCCCAATAACCTCCTGACATAGTTTCGGCTACAAACACAACGACAGGCCCAATATCATTTAATGGCTTACTAAGGACTTAACCTTGGACCTCCAAAATCCTGGTCGTCATTCCCCGTCACGCCCTTCTTGTCCAGGTGAGGTGGAGGCGGGAATCTTCCCGCGCTGTAGTTGTTTGGGGGATTGGAACCATGTGAGCTGGGCGCTCGCTATTGCCCCCTAGAGGTCACTAGCTTGCGTCCCAATACAGAAGGTTACAGTGTTACAGCTGGTGGTTATTATATCCACTCATTCGAGTGTTACATTACTTAAGGGTATACTCTTTCAGACACAACAGGGACAGAGGCAGGAAAGGGGAGGAATGAGCACTGAAATATGGGATGCAGTAATACCTCATACAAAGTCTGCTTTGTACAACATCGAATTCATACAACATCGCCTAATTTCTTGAAAAAAGTTACCTCATACAAAGTTGCTCGACTTTGTATGAGGCATTGGGTTTTTCCCAGGTTGCATCGTGCCTGGGCAGTATAAAAGGCAGGATACATGCGTGCATTGCTCTTGTGGGTTTTGCACAAGGCAAAGAGTGTTTAGGAGTGGTTTTGAGTCTGATTTTGGATTTTTTTGAATTTTTTCATCAGAATTTTTAGAAGCATTCCTGGGATTTTTGCAGCATTCTTCAGGTTCTTGGACAATCAGGGTTGTTTGACATGTTTTTGTAATGTATTTAGCCTTTAGACAATGATTTCTTAAAGTTCTGTCAGTTTCCTGTCTATTTCCTTGACTTTGCCCTGAAGTCTGTGCTGTTACAGTACAATGTATCTCTATGGAAACAACGTTGGACGAGGCATCGCGGCAAGGATTTGGACGTTGTATGAGGCATCGCGGCTAGGATTTTGCATGCCTCATACAAAGTCCAAATTTGTATAAAGTCCAAACTTGTGGAACCAAGTTCGGACGTTGTATGAGGTATCACTATACTTAGCAGGTATGTGTGGAATAGGAAACTTTTAGCGAGTGATAAAATCCAGCATTTGATGATATCATTGGGTTGCACAGGCATAAATGTATGCAATGTCATTTTGGCCATAGGGCTCTTTAAAAGGCTGAGAGATGTTTATGTAGATAGGGAACTAACTACAGAATTAATCCGTTCCACAGGGTTTTCCTTATCACAAAAAATCTGTATCATGAAGCGTGAGTCTAACATGCCCGGGGTGTGTGCTATATAACCCCCCACAGGCACAGTGCACCATGGGGAAATCTGTTCTGTATTGTGATATAATTATGTATGGTGGGGCATTATTTTCTAGGGATTCCGTTCTGTATCATGGGTTTTCTGTTATGTGAGGCGTCTGTAACTCAGGTTTCCACTGTACAGTACTTGGCTCTTTCTGCAATAATGTTAAGGATGCAGTTAAATCGACCCTTGTATCTGAAGACCCTGCTGTTAGGGATTGTGACTCCCAGTTATGTCGGTGATTGCATTCTGTCTCTTGAAAACTAGTATGGCATGGAGGCTTTGGACAAGAGTGGGGTTACTCATTCTAAAGGTCAGGTCCTTCCTCAGTCTGAAAGCTTTGTGAAGATGGCCAGCACTTTTGAAACTGACCTATCTCACGGTATGGTTGTCAAGAAAAGAAAAGGGAGCAGAATAACATATGTGACCTTGAGATTCTTGGAACTAAGGTGGAATATATACATACTCAATGTAAACAAGCAAATTATTTTCTCCCAGAAATCTGATTGTGACACTGAGAATATAAACCAGTCCTTGCTGCCATGTGCCATTGAGTCACTTCCAATTTATGCTACCTTTGTAAGATTTTTAGGAATGTGAGATGTTCAGGGAGTTAGTTTATCACCTCCCCCTCCCCGATGGGTTTCCATGGTTGAATGGGAATCTGAACCAAGGTTAACTGAGTCCCAACCTGACACTACATCCAAACCTCCCTTAAATCCTTTGCATTAGAAGAGGGATAGCTTGCAATGATATATAATAACAAATGCTACCAAATTATTTTCATATCATTTTTTGATCAAGTAACCTTTATGGCAGATAGTTGGAGTGCTGTGAATATACTATATCCTCAATTCAACAAACCTTTTGGCAAAGTGTGTTATTATATTTTGATTAGCAAGATAACTAGGTATGGGCTAGAATAGAACAACCATGAAGTGTATAAACAGTTGGTTAAAGAAGTATACTCAGAAAGTGATTATCAATGGTTCCTTCTCAAACTGGGAGAAGTTGGTTCTCAACCTTTTAAAGCTGCGGGCTGGGTCATGCTCCCTCACACAGTTGAGTGGGCTGGACTTGTGGTCTCCCCGCCCCCTCACTGTAAATGCTGCCATAAAATGTGGACGCGGCAGTTGTAAATGCATTTTTATGCATTTATGGCTGTTTCTGCAGTGACGAGAGTGAGGGCAGTAGGCAACATGAAATGATACCATGGGCCGGATCCAGCCCATGGGCTGTAGGTTGAAAGCCCCTGCCCTGGAAGACAGCAACAAAATTCAAAGAAATCTGAAAATAAAAGAATGAAATTTAATAGGGATAAGTGAAAAGTTTAACATCTAACAAAAAGAAACAAAATACACAGTTGCAAGAAGTGGAATACTATTCTTGCATTGCTAAAACTACATGGAGGATCCTGCGATTGTTGTAGATCAGGGGTCAACAAACTTGGCTCTCCAGATGTTCTTGGACTTTATTTCCCAGAATCCCTGATCAGCAGGTGTATTGACTTGGGCTTCTGGTAATTGAAGTCCAAGAACACCTGGAGAGCCAAGTTTGCTGATCCTTGTTGTAGATCATAATCTGAGTATTAATCAACAGTGCAACATGGCTACAAAATAAAAGGCAAATGCTATTTTAGACTGGATTAACAGAAGTACAGTAGTACCCCGTATAACGAACGCTTTGTATAATGAAAAATTCATATAATGAAGTGTTTGGGTGCTATTGGCGATACCCCATATAACAAAAACAAAATTCATTATACGGGGTTTACCCTGTATTATGAACATTTTTTTCATTACACAGGGTATATCCCATATAACACAAAAAACACATTTCGTTATGTGCGGTATCGCCAATATGATTTGCATAACAAAAAATTCGTATAACGAAGAGCTTCATAGAATGGTGTTTTTTGTTATACGTGGTACTACTATATAGTCTAAAAATCCTGTGAATTACCAGTTCTCCTTGTTTCAGCACTAGGCCTCATCTTGAGTACTGTGTACAGTTCTAGACACTGCAGGATATAGTCAGATTGGAACAGGTTCAAAGGGGAGAAATAAGGATGATCAAGGAACTGGAAATCAAAGTCTATGAGGAAAGAGTGAAAGATCTGAGTTTGTTTACCCTTGGGGGGGGGTACAATAGCACTCTACAAATACTTGAAAGGTTGTCATGCAGAGGAGAGGCAGGATCTATTCTCATTCATTTCTCAGTGCAGGTCATATAATAGGCTCAAGTTACAAGAAGCCTTGGTTTGGCTGAACATTAGGAATGCTTCTTAATTGCCAGAGTTGTATGACAATGGAACTAAATAACTGGTAAAGTGGCAAGTGCTCCAATGCTTGAGGCATTCAAGAGAAAGTTAGACATCCATCCATCAGGTTATCTTGGAACCCACATTGAGCAGGGAGTTGATAGATTTGCAGGCCTCCTCCATTATTCTATGATTCTACTATCTCTGGGAACATGATGTTTCCCCTTAGCTTACTGGGAAGTTGTAGCTAAGTTCAGAGAGAACAGAGAAGCCAAAGAAAGGGGTTGATGGGGAAATTCTCAGGTTTTTGACTTTGTGAGCCCCAGCTCCATCACAACAGTGGAGGAGACACTGCTATAGGAGAAAAATGGGTTAATCACGGGGTTCTCTTTAATATCTTGTTTAATATTAAACAAAGATACAAGTAGGTTCTGTCTGTCTCCCTGCCTGTCTCTCTTTTCTTTATCCAAGAATAGTCAGCATGGACAATATTGTACCTATGCTGAATATAATACAAAGAACAGTTGGTGTCCATACACACATCTTTTATTTCTAAAACATGGCTATTTCAGTGCTAGTTTACCAACACTTATGACTGTCCATTAGGAGTTATGCTGTGGTGGTCACAATCAGTCACAAGGCCCTTCACTTCCGAAAAGCTCAATTTAGAAAATGCTCAGTGGAAGTCAATGGGGATTTAAGACATGCTTAAAGTTAAACATGTGCATTAGTGCTTTGCCAGAGAGTAATTGATTCCAACATATGCTTAATGCTTAAGTGGCACACTTAAGCATTTTTGCCAAAGCTGGAAAGCAATAGCAAAACTCTGAAGCTCATCTTTCCAAATTATAAAATGAAAACATTGGTATATAGATGCAATATGGAACATACAAATGCTATCAAGAGAAGAAAACATTGCAATTATATATATTTACATATTAAGGAAATGGCCTTTAAACAAATGTATATCTATATATTGATAGACATTTGTTTATAGGCCATTTTCTTAATATGTTAAACTAAAGGTTACTATTTTATGACCTTAAGAACAACGTACAAATGACAATTAAAAAGCAGCGCCTGGAAAAATAGTTTTTGGATTACAGCTTCCATAATCTCCCAGATAGCATAGACAAACTGTACTTCAAAGATTTTGGTAATTACTAGAACTTAGACCATAAAATCCAGTATATGCCTGGATCTGCTTGGAACATATTAGAATGGAAGGCAAAATGTTAAATAAGAATTCACATCCAATCTGCACTGGATCTAGCAGTTCTTGGCCTACTGATCATCCACCAATCTCTCCCCATTCCCATTGCTGTTGTATATGACTTTATCTCCTCCCCTCCCCCTCCCCCTCCCCCTCCCCCTCCTCAATGTGTGGTCCCTCAGCAATCAAAACCAACCCCTAGGCCAGGGGCTCTCAACCAACAGCCTGTGGGCCAACCCCAGCCCAAAGCACCATTTCATGTGGCCCGCATCATCACCACTGCTGCCACCAGAAGCAGAAGTGGACACGTTTAAGACAGCCGTAAATGCACTTGTGGCTGTCATAAATGCATTTACAACAGCCATGGACATGTTTTACCGCAGTGTTTATGGTGGGGGAACCACCAGTCCGACCTGCTCAGCTGTCTGAGGAGGTGTAGTCCAGCTTGAAAAGATTGAGAACCCCTGCCCCAAACTCACCAAAGTCATTAAAACCCTGCTGTACTGCCAAGAGCTGTCACATGCCATAACTTACCTCTCCATAGCAGCCATAGGGAGATTTTTAGTTTTCACTCAGTTCTTCCTTCTGGCTAGTGCACTAGTATGACACTATCATACCTGTCAAGTATCCCGGATTGGCCGGGAAATCCCGTATTTTGGTAAGCGTTCCTCCCCTTTCCCGGAGCCGTCCTGTATTTAGAATGGCAGGGAAAGAGGTTACTGCGCACACGCAGAACCCCTTTGTGCATGTGCAAATGTGTTCTGCGCATGCACAAAGGGGTTCTGTGCATGCACAAAGGAGTTTTTGCTTTGCATGCGCACCCAGGCTGGAGCAGTTCCCGTATTTTCCGGAGCAGCACTTGACAGGTATGCACTATAGAAAAGTCAAATGCTGTTTTAACCTGTATTAACAGAAGTATAATCTCCAAACTCATGAAGTACTAGCCCCCTCTATTCAGCACTAATTAGGCCTCATATTGCACACTGTGTCCAATTCTAGAGAAAGCACTTTAAGAAAGTTGCTAACAAACTTGAACTAGTTCAAAGGAGGGCGACAAGGATGATCAGCAGACTGGAAAATAAGGCCTAAAGGGACCTGACATCTTTAGCTTTGAGAAAAGGAGACTGAGTACTTTTCATATACTTGAAAGAAAAGGAGACTGAGTACTTTTCATATACTTGAAAGATAGTCATAGAGAGGAGGGGTAGGATCTGTTCCAATTATCCCAGAGTATGGGACATGTAATGGGTTCAAGTGGCAGAAAGCCATGTATAGGCTGAACATCAGAAAAAAACGTCTTAACTGTTAGAGCAGTACAATAATAAACCAATTACCTCAGGAAGTGATTAGTGCTCCAACATTGGAGACATTCAAGAGAAAATTGTAAAACCATCCAAAGTTCTGTTTGATTTGGATTCCTGCATTGAGAAGTATGGAGTTGGACTCAATGGCTTCATAGGCCCCTTCAATTCTATGATTCTATGACAATGAGAATCATTGTTTCTATTCGCTAAAGTAGCAAATAGGTAGCCTGGAGGTTGTATTGTTGTAACAATGCTTATCTAACAGGTAAAACAATTATCACATTCCCTCAGTTAGCTTAAAGTTACCGTTTCAAGGTGCACAAATGTGTGTCCTATGACGTACTGTATTTTCAAGGTGCTCTCTTTCATCATATAAGCCTGCCATTCATTGGCATCGTCATCATAACCATCACCTTCATCAACACTGCCACCATTGTGAGGGATGGCTCTATTCTGAATCAAGGTATGAACCCTTTCTCAAATGGCAGATCTAGACAGACATCATAGCAGAATTCCATCACCTACTGACCTTTACCTGCATCTGCTTACTCTGCACTGTGGAGTAAGTGTGTGCCTTCTCACACCATCTCTCCACCATTGCTTAAGATGTTAGCAAAACTGATGGGGAAATTGCTTTTAAAAATGGTGGCATTTCCCCCTGGCATCGGAGGCATGCAGCACTTTTTTGATGTTGAAGACCAGACCGTTCCAAGCATTTCAACCTTAGCAGTAGATGTCATTTCTCAAAGAGCATCATAGGATGAATAAAGAAAAGAAAAGGGTTGTATTGAATGATGCCTAAATGAAGGATGGAAATAATTACTTCCATTCAAAATTATTTGTTCTCCTTTGTTTATGTTGATTTAGGCCAGTAATGCCTAAACTATGGCCCATGGGCTGGATCCGGCTCACACCACATTCCATCCAGCCCATGCCACCCTCTCTGCTCCCAAAGTTGAAGTAAAACATGTCCACACATGCACAAAACGCTGCCATAAATGACCCGTGGCTGTCGTTCATCACAGCTGTGGTTGCATTTATGGCAGCATTATGTACACGTGTGGGTGTGTTTTACTTCTGCTTTTCTGGTGGGAAGAACCACGTGACCAGCCTGCAGCCCCAAAAGTTTGGACACTCCTGATTTAGAATGTCTCAACTAGACAAATACACTGCAGTTAGGAATTTACAAACCTTATGAGATCCCTCATCTTTAGGCAAGAGCAATACACGGAACATGGGGGTGTTTTGTCCAAAATTACTGCTCTTTCCCTTTGTCAGGCACAGTGCACTAGCAAGCAAGCACAAAATAAAACTCTTCCCATAATACTCAGATACTTGTCTGGAATTTTCTTCTTCTAGAGCTGAGCGGCGGGAGGCCAGCCATCGCCGCCGCCACGAGGCTACCGGAGCCTGGGGCCGCCCGGACACCACCACCCCCAGCCGGGGGTAAAGAGGAGGAGGATAGCTGAGCAGTGGGAGGCCAGCCATCACCACCACCACGAGGCTTTCAGAGCCGGGGGCCGCCCGGACACCACCACCCCCAGCCGGGGGTAAAGAGGAGAAGGACAGCTGAGCGGCGGGAGGTTAGCCATCACCGCCACCACAAGGCTACCGGAACTGGGGGCCGCCCAGACACCACCACCCCCAGCTGGGGGTATCTTCCACCTTCAGGCACCAGCCGAGTGTCAAAGGCAGAGGAGGAAAATCAGGGGGCGAGAATCAGAGCAAAGGATAAGTAGCTGATACACAAAAATGTAGATGACTTAATATAGCAACTCACATAGAGACTTTGTACTGACTTGATATAGCAACTGACATAGAGACTGAAAGCGCGGCGCCAAAATGGCCGCCGCTCTCTTTGCAGCCCCCCCCGACTCAGACATCTGGGTGAGTTAGGGGGCATGGCCACCCCTCTATAAAAGGGGTGGCCACGAGGCAGCCGAGCTGCCATTTTAAAAATAGCGACGGAGAGGAGAAGTTTTCTCCGTCGCTGTTCGTTCGACTCTTCGGCTCTTTAGCCCTTGGTCCTTCCCGGCTGGGAAGGAAGGATTCACACAGAGCCTTTGGCTTGCTGGCTGCTCTGTGCTTTTTCGCGCTAGGTTGATCCCTGGAAAGGGATCCTGCGCTTTCTACAGATATGCCTCCCAAACGGAAGGCCCCGGCGATGAAACCGCGGCCAAAGGGGAGGACTTTTGCGGGCCCTGCGCAGGGCGGGGGGCAGCCCTCAGGTCGGAGGACCAGGGCCGCGCCCCCGTGGCAGGGCATTACCCCAGCTTTACCCACCGATACCGGTGGGGTGATGCAAGCTGGTGCTTGGCCCTCGGCTGGCCGGCCTCCGGCTGGCCCTTCAGGGGCTTCGGCCCTCGGCCAACATTTGCCGGCCACGGGTCAGGACAGCGGGGGAGGGCCTGGTGCAGGTGCACAGCATGTTCCTCCTCCGGCCCCTCATGGGCCGGAGTTTTGGGCATGGCCCTATTCTGGCCCAGGCTCTCACTCTGGGGTTCCTGGTCAAATGCCTAGTGGGCCTTCCAGCCCACCTGGCCCACTTTATACTGGGGGATCTGTGGCAGTGGATGCATTACTAACACGTTTAGCTGTGCTTGAGGCATCCTTGGGGATTGCACACAACCCCATGGGAGGGGGCCCTTCTATCTCTGCTGGGGGCCCTTCGTGTCTACCGGCTACCTCAACGGCTGCCACACTGCAACAGGCGGCCAGACAGATTGAGCTGCTTGAGACGCTCCGGCCTGCACCTGCCGGTGTCTCGCAGCTCCCTGTTCGTCCAGAGCTACAGCCGGGGAGTGGTCAGGTGTGTCACCAGAGCTCGATTCTGGTCGCGAGCTCCAACACCCGCTGTGGGCCGGAACCCCCAGTGGGGGCGGCCCACGGGGGTGCACCTAGTGAGTATCAGGTTCAAATTAATGCACCCACATCAAAGTCCACTTCTAGTGGTGGGGTTCAGTGGCCATGGCCTCGTCAAGTCGAGGCGAGTGGGCATCAGTTGCCAGCCTATCCCAGTGCCCCTTGGCTCCATACTGGCACATCATTGGGGGTAGGGGTTTCCGCCCCCGGGGCAGTTCCGGGCATCACAGGGGCTGTCCAGGTCCTGCTGCGTATGCCCCGTGTACCTAATGTGCCGGTGACGGCCTTGCCGACGGCTGGTTATTCCTTGCCCCTTGGTGATCATTTGTCCCAGGTCATGAGGGAAAAGATTTGGCGGGGGGAGTACGTGGATATATTCTCCCTATTGAACCATGAGCCCACTAAAGAGGAGAGAGGGACAGGACGACAGAGACAAAGAGCTGTCCCGCCGTCGTAAGCCACCATGCACCTGGGCCAACTGGTTGCCCGCATATCTTATTTATATGGCGGTGTACCTTAGGGCCCGGCCTGACCTGGCCATTCCTATGGTCCAATATTTGGGCAATATTTACAGGGAGATGGTGGATTTTCCTGGCCCATCGTGGTTGGCTTACGATGAGGAATTTAGAATGAGGGTGCCCTTGCACCCGGAGATGAGATGGGATGAGCCCTGTCAGAAATTGTGGCTATTGTACATGACCCCCACACGTCTGGTGCCTGGGGATAGGTACCATTGTGGCCATGCTGTCCAGCGAGCTGCTCCAGCACAGGCTCCCCGCCAGCCGGCGGGGCAGGGGGTTCCAGCCCGCTTGCTGTGTTGGAGCTTCTCGGCTAATGGCGAGTGCAATAAGCGGCAGTGCCGATACAAACACGAGTGTCCCTCTTGCGCTGGCCCCCACGCCGCCACCGCGTGCCCGCGGGCCGGTGGGTCATGGGGCAGAGGTAGAGGTGGACAGGGAGCGGGCAGAGCTTCTGCTGATGGAGCTAGTCAGACAAAAGGCCCCCTCCCCAGTTAATGTGTATATATTGGAGCGCTGGCTCTCAACTTATCCAAGGAAAGAGGACGCGAGGTACCTCCTGGAGGGTTTCCAGTGGGGCTTCCGTATCCCATTCAAAGGAGTACGGGGACCCCAAGATGCCCCCAATTTACTGTCCCTGAAGGGTAGGGAGGAGGTGGCTGCCCTGAGCATTGCCAAAGAGGTAGAGGCTAAGAGGGTAGCAGGCCCCTTTTCTGTACCACCCTCCCCCAACCTGAAAGTCTCCCCTCTGGTGTTGGTACCCAAAAAGGCCCCGGGGGAATTTCGCTTAATCCACCATCTATCGTACCCGGCGGGTTATTCTGTCAATGACGCTATTCCTGATGACCTTTGTTCGGTCAGGTATACGTCTTTTGACCAAGCCCTGCGGATGGTGCGCTCTTGTGGTCCTGGTGCCCTCCTGGCAAAATGTGACATTAAATCGGCATTCCGATTGTTGCCAGTGCACCCGGGGGACTTTGAGCTATTGGGTTTTAGATTCCAAGGGAAGTTTTACGTAGATAAGGCCATGCCTTTTGGCTGCTCTATTTCCTGTTCAGCATTCAAACGTTTTAGCACTTTCCTTCAGTGGGCCTTTGTTCGCAGGTCTGGGTCTCGGTCTGTAGCCCATTACCTCGATGACTTTTTGTTTGGGGGTGAACGGGGCTTGGACACGTGCACGCGTCTCCTCACCACATTTCGGACGCTAATGCAGGAACTTGGTGTCCCTTTAGCGCCCGAAAAGACCGAGGGCCCATTAACTACACTCACATTTCTGGGTATTGAAATTGATACGGTCGCACAGGCATCCCGGTTACCCATCGACAAGGTCACCCGGATCTCCGCGATGGTTTTGGCCTTGCTGGCCAAACGTAAAGTGTCACTTCGTGAGCTTCAGGTACTACATGGCCATCTTAACTTTGCCTGCAGGGTGGTCATGCCTGGCAGAGCATTTGCTCGGCGCCTATGTGACGCCATGTCTGGCCTGTCAAGGCGCCATCATAGGGTCCGACTGACCAGGGGCATGAGGGCTGACCTTTTGGTTTGGCTCACATTCCTGCAGGAATTCAATGGGGTCTCCTTTTGGAGGTCCGACCTTTTAGTTTCCCCTAGGTTCCAAGTACAGTCGGATGCCTCCGGCTACCTGGGATATGGGATTTACTTTGAGGGGAGGTGGGCTTATGGCCAATGGCCTCCAGCATGGCGGGGCACGGATCACCTCCGCGATCTTACATTCCTTGAGTTCTTTCCAATCCTGGGAGCTTTGATGCTATGGGGCGAGGAGTGGGCCGACTCAGTAGTCCATTTTTGGTGCGACAATGCTGCGGTAGTGCACATTGTTAATGCTCAGACGTCCAAATCACCCAGGGTGATGGACTTGGTTCGCCAGTTTGTATTACGTAGCCTACGCCTGAATGCGCTTTTCAGGGCCAGACATGTACCAGGTATTAATAATGATATTGCTGATGCTTTATCCCGCCTGCAGATCCCCCGGTTCCGTGCCTTGGCTCTGGACGCAGAGGAATTCCCCTCGCAACTCCCGGCTGAGATTTGGACATTTGGCAAGGAGAGGTGAACCGGGCGATCGGCATGTCTTTGGCGCCCCGCACGCGTAAGGCGTATCATCATGCTTTCGTTCAATTTATAAATTTTTGCGTGCAACTTCAGTTGCCCGAAGTGTGGCCCATTCTAGTAGAACAAGTTTTACAATTTATGGTTTATCTACACAGCCAGGGCCTCGCTCACCGCACTATAGCATCCAGGCTGTCAGCACTGGCATTTATGGCCAAGGTGAGGGGTTTTGCTGACAGCATGAACGATTTCCGCATACGACATGTTTTGGAAGGGTGGACACGGGAACATGGACGCCGCCCGGACACTCGCCACCCAATTTCTCCAGGGGTGCTTACCCACCTTGCACGAGGCTGGCATAACCTGTGTTTTGACAGGTATGAGGCGGCTCTTTTTCATGCGGCTACCACAGTGGCCTTCTTTGGAGCGCTCTGCATCAGTGAGTTGGTACTACTGTCTAAGGCGGATGCGACTCGTAGGCACTGGAACTCGACGATGTCTATGTTTCTAATGAGTGGGCTCAGTTGAGGATACGGTCCTCAAAAGTTGATCAGCATGGCGTAGGCAGTGGAGTTAGACTGCTACGATGTTCCATTGCAGACATCTGTCTGGTTGGTGCCCTACAGGAGTTCTTGGCAGTGCGTGGCACGCACCCTGGCCTGTTTTTCTGCCACCAGGATGGGTCTACCCTTACTAAATTTCAATTTTGGAAGGTGACCGGTATGGCACTATCCAGTGTTGGTCTCCCTGGGGCTCGTTACAGCACCCATTCGTTTAGGATAGGTGCTGCTTCAACTGTGGCTGCATTCGGGTACTCTGAGGCTGATATAAGCCATATGGGAAGATGGGGATCTATGCGTTTTGCATTATATGTTCGCCCTCTTCAGGTATGAGTACCAGTTAAGTCACTGTTCTCTTTTTTCTCTTACAGACCCTGTGTGCCCCCGCACACCGGTGGCAGTATGGCTGGTGGGCCACAGTTACGTGCACTGGGCAGCGCAGTATGCTGCGGCGACAGAGTGGGGACCCCAGCTTGGACTGCGTGCATCCGCATGCATACGTTGGTATGGTAAGCGCGGAATGAGATGGCGGGAACTGTTGCCATTCCTTTTTTCCATCAGGGATGCTGAACCGCCTGATGTCCTTGTACTGCACCTCAGGGGCAATGACCTCACCCAGGTCACTGGCCTTTCTTTAAAATTCACGATTTGCAGTGACCTAGCTTATTTGCATTATGTGTGGCCGTCCACAAGGCTGCTATGGTCAGACATCATACCGCGTCATGCTTACAGGGGAGGTATTGACCTCCGTGCCCTTGACCGCGCTCGCCGCTCGGTGAACAGGGCTGTTGCCCGGTTCTTGGCAGACAAGGTTTTGGGGATGGTCATCCGACACCCCACCATTAGTTTACAAAATTATGATCTTTATGCAGGGGATGGGGTCCATCTGTCGGCTAGAGGTATGAACCTCTTTTTGGAAGATTTGCAAGCAGGCCTGTTGACTGAGCTGACGCTCTGGGGTGGGGCGGGGTGGTGAGTCTTCATTGAAGCCTCCCCGGGTGGTGGGTAGCACTGGTAAGGTAAATATTTATGACCCATAGGTATCCGGCAGGTTCGCAATTGACTGGCCAACACTTAGACAGGTACAGGTGTAATAACGTTGACCGATCAACGACGAACCAGGCAAGGGGTGATGGCAGGAGCTTTTCAGCATGCATCACCCCGTGATTTGACGGATACGCGTCAGAGGGTGGGGTCAGTAGATAGTTTATTGACTACGGTCAACAATTTGTTTGTCTCAACAAACAAATTGATACAAATGGATACATTGTAGCCCATTGCCATTGGCAATTTTGGGAGGAACCTTACCAGTGTTACTGCGGCCTGCTTGCCTTAAGAATTATAATTGGATGAATACCAATTAAAAGTTATAATTCGGACTAGGGCATTATTCAATAAAACTGGCCCAATGCCTTTATCCATATACCGGTGTCTGAGTCTTTATTTGGGGGGTGCGCCTGCAATGAAAGCGCGGCGCCAAAATGGCCGCTGCGCTCTTTTCAGGCCTCCCCCCACCCGGACTCAGACATCCGGGTGAGTTAGGGGGCGTGGCCACCCCTCTATAAAAGGGGTGGCCACGAGGCAGCCGAGCTGCCATTTTAAAAATAGCGACGGAGAGGAGAAGTTTTTCCCTCCACCCCCTCCCTAGTGAACAGTGTGATATTTTGGTCGCTTCGGGGCCGGGTGGGAATTTTTGGCCTGAACCTACAATTGGCCCTTTGGTTCTGGCTTTTTTGCCCATCCCACACTGTTGCTAAGGTTTGACACAGGGGTTTTGCTCTTGACTTTGGTCACTTAGGCGGGTAGCACTGGTAAGGTAAATATTTATGACCCATAGGTATCCGGCAGGTTCGCAATTGACTGGCCAACACTTAGACAGGTACAGGTGTAATAACGTTGACCAGTCAACGACGAACCAGGCAAGGGGTGATGGCAGGAGCTTTTCAGCATGCATCACCCCGTGATTTGACGGATGCACGTCAGAGGGTGGGGTCAGTAGATAGTTTATTGACTACGGTCAACAATTTGTTTGTGTCATCAAACAAATTGATACAAATGGATACATTGTAGCCAATTGCCATTGGCAATTTTGGGAGGAACCTTACCAGTGTTACTGCGGCCTGCTTGCCTTAAGAATTATAATTGGATGAATACCAATTAAAAGTTATAATTCGGACTAGGGCATTATTCAATAAAAGTGGCCCAATGCCTTTATCCATATACCGGTGTCTGAGTCTTTATTTGGGGTGTGTGCCTGCAATGTGTTTTAAAGTGTGAAAATATGCATGATAATATGTTGTTTAAAATGTTTTAAACTTTTAAAACTGTGATAAAATGTATGATAGGAGAAAAATGGTGTAGAAACCGGCAAACCACGCCACAAAGCTTGCCAAGAGAACACTATTGACCAAAACAAAAGGCAAAACAAAGGAGCAGTTTAGATGATACAGGATGCTTAGCACAAGAGAGTGGAGGAAAGGGAGGGACAGGAAAGGGGGAGGGGAAATACAGTGTTGCAAGAAACAATACTGCATAGGGACATGGAATGTGAGGTCCATGAATCAAGGTAAACTGGAAGTGGTAAAAAAATGAGATGGAAAGAATAAGCATTGACATCTTGGGCATCAGTGAGCTAAAATGGACAGGGATGGGTGAATTCAGCTCTGGAAACGATCATATCTACTACTGTGGACAAGAAAACCTTAGAAGAAATGGAGTAGCCATAATTGTCAATAAAAGAGTGAGAAAAGCAGTAATGGGATATAACCTCAAAAATAACCGAATGATGTCAGTCAGAATTCAAGGCAAACCTTTCAATGTCACTGTGATCCAAATATACGCACCAACCACTGGTACAAATGAAGCTACAGTGGACCAGTTCTATGAGGAACTAAACACCTCATAGAACAGACACCAAGAAATGACGTACAAATTATATTAG
Organism: Bradypodion ventrale; assembly: GCA_035047345.1. Classification (NCBI taxonomy): domain Eukaryota; kingdom Metazoa; phylum Chordata; class Lepidosauria; order Squamata; family Chamaeleonidae; genus Bradypodion; species Bradypodion ventrale. The sequence continues at coordinate 44,052,739 of JAWDJE010000001.1, forward strand.
GAGATTGGAATGCCAAAGTAGGAAATCAAAAAGTGGAGGGAATAACAGGCAAGTTTGATCTTGGAACACAGAATGAAGCAGGGCAAAGATTGATATAGTTCTGCCAAAAGAACACACTGGTCATAGCAAACACTCTCTTCCAGCAATACAAGAGGTGACTTTACACATGGACATCACCAGATGGCCAACACCGAAACCAAATTGCCTACATACTCTGCAGCCAAAGATGGAGAACCTCCATACAGTCAGCAAAAACAAGACCTGGAGCAGACTGTGGCTCAGATCACAACCTACTGTGCAAAATTCAGGCTTAGACTAAAGAAAATAAGGAAAACAAGGAGACCAGACAGATATCACCTAGACAGCATCCCTAAAGAATACACGGTGGAGGTGATGAACAGATTTAATGGCTTAGACTCGATAGACAGAGTGCCAGAAGAATTATGGACAGAGATGAGGGACATCATGCAGGAAGCAGCAAAGAAAACCATACCAAAAGAAAAGAAGCATAAGAAAGCAAAGTGGTTGTCTGATGAGGCTCTTAAAATAGCAGAGGAAAGAAGGAATGCAAAAGTCAAAAGAGAAAGGAAAAAATACAATCATCTGAATACAGAATTTCAAAGAAAAGCAAGGAGAGATAAGGAAAACTACCTAAAAGAGCAGTGCAAAGAAATGGAGGAAAACAACAAAAGAGGCAGGACTAGAGACCTTTTCAAAAAAATCGGGGAAATCAAGGGAACATTTAAAGCAAAAATGACCATGATAAGGGACAAAGACGGAAAGGAGCTAGTTGATGCAGAAGAGATTAAGAAAAGATGGAAAGAGTACACAGAGGAACTCTACAAAAAGGACCTCAACACTCCTGATAATCACAATGATGAAAAAATTGAACTTGAGCCAGACATCCTGGAGAGCGAAGTCATAAAGGCCCTAAAGAGCACTGCAAACAACAAAGCTAGTGGAGATGATGGTATCCCAGTTGAATTTTTCAAAGCTCTAAAAGATGATGGCTTCAAACTAATGCATTCTATATGCCAGCAGATTTGGAAAACAAAACAGTGGCCACAGGATTGGAAAAGATCAGTATACGTTCCAATCCCAAAAAAGGGCAATGCCAAAGAATGTTCAAATTATCGAACAATTGCACTCATCCCACACGCCAGCAAGGTGATGCTCAAGATAATACAGGATAGACTTCAGCAGCATGTGGAGAGAGAATTACCAGAGGTGCAGGCTGGTTTCAGAAGAGGCAGGGGGACTAGAGACCACATTGCCAACATGCGTTGGATCATGGAGAAAACAAAGGAATACCAGAAACAAGTGTACTTTTGTTTTATTGACTACACTAAGGCATTTGACTGTGTGGACCACAACAAGATGTGGCAAGTAATTAAAGAGATGGGAATACCAGAGCACATCATATGCCTCATGAGAAATCTGTACATGAACCAAGAAGCAACAGTTAGAACAGAGCACGGAATGACAGAGTGGTTTGGGATAGGAAAAGGAGTGAGACAAGGTTGCATTTTATCACCCTGCTTGTTCAATCTATACACATAATCAAAGCAATGGTATTCCCAGTGGTAATGTATGGGTGTGAGAGCTGGACCATTAGGAGGGCTGAGTGCAGAAGAATAGATGCCTTTGAGATGTGGTGTTGGAGGAGAATCCTGAGAGTCCCTTCGACAGCAAAGAGAACAAATAGGTCAATACTGGAGGAAATCAAACCTGACTGTTCATTGGAGGGACAAATAGTGAAGATGAAGCTAAAGTACTTTGGACATCAAATGAGAAGGGAGGACTCACTTGAGAAGGCTCTGATGCTGGGAAAGGTAGAGGGCAAGAGAAGAAGAGGACGTCCAAAGATGAGATGGATAGATGGTATTGTAGACACAGTGGGCACAGAGCTGGGCAGACTGAGGAGGATGGTGGAGGAGAGAGGTGCCTGGAGGAAAATGGTCCATGGGGTCGCAAAGGGTCAGAATCGACTGTGCGACTGAACAACAACAAGAGAGGGGCTATGTCTAACATTTGTTTCTGGGCTGAGATAAGCTAAAGACTTCAGAGGTGAGGGTGGGCTAGGACATAAGTTAAAATGTATTCTTTGGTGGAATGTTATGGGCATAAGGAGGTAAAAAGGTTGTGACAGAACCAAGTGTTCCAATGAGTTTCAGCAAAATTTCCTAATTTCTCTCTCAGCTCTTTTCAGATATTATACCCAAAATGATGTACAGCTTTAAGAGGAGTGACATTGAGGCTATATATATAAGTCTCTACCCACAACCTGTAAGTCAGTTCATGCAAAAAAAAATGGAAAGATCTCAAATGATGCACATAAATGTTTTTACTTGACCGTGTTTGCCGGAGTTGCTGGATCAGGAAAGTGTCTTTACACATACCCTCCCATTGAAGCCATGGGCATCTGAATTAATTCCAGGAGGGTTGAGAAGTTAGGGATGGGACTGAATTTTGGTCCACTACACCTAAAAATCTAACAAATTTGGATTGTAACATATGAACGGGGCTACAGACAGCTAGTGACAGATGCATTCCAATGATAAAGTGAATGTCTCTGCAGATGATAAATAGGGACGTGCAACTCTGTCAAGCCTCAGCTCATCAAAGATTTGTGATTTCCCACGTGAAGCTTGTTGTGAATCAGTTCCCTATCAGATTGCAATCTGTCTGGCCAGGTTATCCTGCTATGGTAATAGAGTAGACCATACTGCCAGCAACTGAACGACGAGTGTCAGGCGACAGTTAACTAACCTGACAACCCTAAGGACTTAGCGCAATTTCCCACATTTCTTTGTACCATCCCTCCAGTTTTAAAACAAAATCATTTTTCCAATTTCTTGCAATACATTGTCTTGCTATTACTAATATAAATAACTTTCAATACACATTTTCCTCATTGCATAAGTGTGTTCATCTGCATTTTTCTAACACCCATGCTTTATAACATCACCTAATTGGACAACAACTTCCAGAATTCTAGATTTCAGAATAAAAATAAAATAAAATAAATTCCAATCTCTGGACAGAGTAAGAGAGAAGTTATAATTTTAAAAAGTGACTTCCAATTTTTCCAAAGTCTAAATATTATAATCTACTGTGTGGCTGGGGCATTCTCGGAGATATGCCACAAAAAGGTAACCTTTCCAAGCTCTGACTGTTAAAACATTTTATTTGCTTATCATTACTTGTTTTCATCTCAATATGCCTGGCTTGGATCCAATATTTGGGTGAAAATGAGGATACAAGTCAACTAACTAAATAAATGAATAGTATTTCAACATTGGCATGGTCTGTAAGTAATCATCTGGTTTGGAAAATTGTTCCAGGTGTCATAAAGCTGGGAAATAATAGCATGGTTGGGGACTCTTTACACAACCCTTTAGCATCTAATTTCTTACAAGCCAGGGTAATGTCTGACATTAAGAGCTCCTCAGTTCAGATATAATGTGGAGCTCTGGCTTAATACAGGCAAGAATCATGTTATTGTGATTGCTTTACATGCAGAAGTTAAGCCATTCCGCAATGTAGATGCCACCACCGAAAAGGCTCTCTGCTTTGTTACAATCTTCCTTGCCATCCTCAGTTTTAGCATCTGGAGCTGTAAGCTCTAAGAGTATCAGGTGTTGTGGGCAGTAGACCTCTGGGAGAGATGATCCATAAGGTAAGAAGGTCCCAAACCATTTAGGGCATTGTAAGTTAATGTTATCACCTTGTGCCTGATATGGTGAACAACAGGAAGTCAATGTAGGCGGGTGATGGTTGGTAATATGATCAATATGTTACAGAAAATCAATAAACTATGGTTTATGAAGCCTACAACAGTCATTTGAACCATGATTAGTATTTGCAAAGTGTACTGGGCTGGAGGAGAAATTAGTAATAAATATGAATGTTTCCTTTATGAAATATTGCAAAACCAGGAATGTAAGTCCTCACTTGTTCTCATAGAGAGAAACTACAAAAAACACAAACAGAAAAAAAATCTTATTGAAAGAAAGACACTGTTAGTCTCAATTAGAGTTTTTGATTTGTGAAATTCTTTTGAACAAATCACATTAATGACATAAAGTGTCTGCCTCAACTATCATAGTTACTGCTTTCTTCTATAAGCTTTTAACAATTATAAAATTATAAATTTGTTGTATATATCTTCTTGATCTTTCTGGTCATTTAATGATTGCTGTTCCTATCCTTTGCTTCATAAAGGGAAAAGACACTTAATTTGCACAGAGATACCTTGCACAAGGTGGCGCTGTGGCATAGTGGTTAAGATGCTGAGCTTGACTGAAGGTTGGCAGGTCAGCAGTTTGAGACCCAAGTGCAGCGCAATGGAGTGAGCGCCCATCATCTGTCCCAACTCCTGCCAACCTAGCAGTTCAAAAGTAAGAAAGGTGATAGCATTTCATGAGCTCTAGTCATGGCTACCACATGACCACAGAAATGTCTGCAGACACAGACAGCACTGGATCTTTGGCTGTAAATGTAGATGAGCACCATCACCTAGAGTCAGTCATGACTGGCTTTCAAGCAAGGGAGAACTTGACGTTAACCTTAACTTTGCACAAATTATGAAATCATCTTCAGCAACAAAAGAAGTTCTTGTCTTGTTTTCATGGTGAAGGTGAGGAATCTCATGGACGGGAAATGGTCTTTCTCATGAATGCTAAACCTGGAAATCTGCTGCTTATCAATGACCAGACGTACACATTGTCTAGCCAACCATTCACCATAGTCTAGTTAATGAAACTCATAATCAATGGGAGTAGTAGTCAACATATAAACATACCATCTCTTTGTTCCTGTTGCTATTGTCTACCTCAAAGAAAAAGTCGTGGAAATAAAAAGAGGCTAGGAGTTACATGCAATAAAGAAATAATATTTACACTTTTTTCTCCCTTCAGCACGTTCATATTTGAGTTTCCTTCCCCATTTAGTTCCAAAAACACTGGTTAGATTTGTTTCAGCTCTTCATTGTCTCTTATGAGTTACTTGTCAGTTTTCAGGTCTACATTTGAAATGCCTCCCTTTTTATTTTCTCCTACACCTTACATACCTGATATGGGTTTTCTCCCATGGCTAGAAATCAACCTGTTTTCATTTAATCTATCTGACATTTCAGCCAATATTGCAACATCACAATTTTAAGATTTTCAGCATTTGTCACAGCTTGGATGAGAGGTAGCCACTCACTAAGCGAGCAATCGCACTTGATTGCGACATCTTTCTTTTATTTCTTTGACAGGTGAGGAATGTCACCTAGTATGCTGCTTTGGTAGATGCATTGAATGAGGTTTTGTTTACAAAATACAGTGGAACCTCATACAACAATTGCCCCGTATAGCAACGAAATCGCACAACAATTAGGTTTTGGGGGAAATGGCATCCCACATAACATTTTTCCCTATGGAAAAAAATCGTACAACAATTTTCAATGGGAAAAACCACTTAGCAAAAAGATTTGTTGTACGATTCATCCCCATAGGGGAAATCGCTATATGATGCATACATCATATAGCAATTGTTTTGTACAACAACGAGCCCCGTGGAACAGATTAAAATCATTGTAAGAGGTACCACTGTATATTATTTTCTTCTACCTGACAGTATAAAAAAAGAACAAGAGACAAGACATTATGTGAGGTAAAATGAGTGAGGGTTAAAAGTGATTATACTTCTTCATTTCTGTCTATAAGATGTCTTACAAAATTATTAAAAGCCAGGTGCATAAATATTACCTATAATATATATCATGTATGCTTGCAGTCTGAATCAGTTTATTTGTGCATTTCCAGAGCGATTATGAGATGGAACAAGGAGTCTCTATCAACATCCATGGTGGAGCAAAACCCCAACACAGGGATGGCGAACCTTTTAGAGATCGAGTGCCCAAACTGTAACCTAAAACCCACTTATTTATCACAAAGTGCCGGCACAGCAACAGGAGAGGAAGGAAATACTCCCATTGGGCTGCTGGGCAGAGTGGCGGGGTGAACTATGTACTGGGAGGAGGGAGGAAGTGCTCCCATTGAGCTGCTGGGCAGAAGGGTGGGGTGAACTCTGTGCTGGGGTGACTGCACGGGTGCCCACAGAGAGGGCTCTGAATACCACATCTGGCACACGTGCCATAGGTTCGCCACCACTGCCCCAACAGATCTTTTGCATCTGTTTATAGCCAAAGAGCCAGCTCTATCTGCATTAGCAGACATTTCCATGGACATGTGGCAGGCATGACTAGACACCAGAGTGCGCAGAATGCTGTTTGCCTTCCCACTGAAGTGGTACCTATTTATCTACTTGCAATTTCTTGCTTTTGAACTGCTAGGTTGGCAGGAGCTGAGACAGAGATGGGAGCTCACTCCATCATGTAGTACTCAGGTCTCAAAAAGATGACCTGTCAACCTTCCAGTTGTCAAGTTCAGTGTCTTAACCACTAAGCCACCACTGTCCCTCTCTTGCAAAACTGTACTATGGAGTAAAAGATGTGTGCTGCTCTTTAAATAGGCTTTTTGCATCCCAGAATACTCTTTTTCTCTGTTTCTCTGTTCTCATTCTACTAAATTTTACGGAAACAGTATTACACCATTAGGACTGCATATATGAATGTATGATGATGATTATATGGACTTTGAATGGTGAGGTCACACAGTTAGGATGATAGAATCTAGCCTCTTTTCTGACATTTTTATTCTATTTTTTCTCACTTTTTAATGCAGCCATTGAAGTACTAGTCACTGGCTGCTAGTCACAGGGTCAATAAGAAAATCAGCCTTTGTTTACTAGCCTCCTCAACCTGTTGGGTTTTACCACTCTTACACCAGTTTTAAGGTTTGCCACTTCCTCAAAACAGATGGTGTTGTGCAGTCTCCCCACATCTTAGCCATTTGAATCCAGTTCCCCCTCCCAACCCATCCCCCACCCTATGGGGTTTTTAAAAAACAGAGATCTGGAAGAGAACAGATAATGTCATAGATCCAGTGTTGGAGCAGGGCAAAATGTCTCCACAAGTCAGGTCAACTTCAATCAGTAAACCCTTAATGCATAAAGGTTGGGAGGCTTCACATATCTCTAATATATATGCATATTCTCGCACGTTCAAATTTTGATATATTCTGATCAGAAGCAAACTAAAATTAAATTCTCGTCCTACTGGAGTGATATTTGTTCAGCGTTACAAAACATTTGGAGGACATTTGGGAGCGGAAGGCTGAATTAAGGAACAGTAGATTACCCGAAACATATGATATTGAACTTCAGAGGCTATACACGCATAGAGACAAAGTAGTTGATTGATTGCTCAAGGAAAGGGAAAAGATTCGTTGAACTCTGTCTCCATGTACCTGCTCTGTATAAAGTTTATACATTTTGGTTCTTAAAATATAACATGGTTTTCACACATGTTTTCATAAGTCATTTGCAACCTTGGACCAACCCTCATCCAAGAACACTAGTAAAAGAAGCAATACCACCATGGGTCTTGCTCCCATTAGGTTCCCAATAGATGATGGATTTTTAATATGCAAAGGCATTTTTCATATATTGGAAGACAATTAAGAAAGGAGAACTTTGCAAGCCTGGAATTCTCCTATGTTCACCTCATGGTAGTCAAGGACACTTTTAGGCCTCTGGGGAGATATTAAGCCTCCATTTTCCTGAGACAGCTGAAGATTACAGCCTAGCAGAAATGGAAAGCAATTTTTTCTGTGGATGTTGCACTTCCCCCACTTCTTTTGCAGCTATTAAGATATAAAACTTTGAAATGCCCTCCCCAACAGCTAAAGAAAGGGCTGAAATTATATGGTCATCAACTACTACTCTGGTTAATTTGTCAGCATCTAGACCAGGAGTTCTCAACCTTTTAAAGCTGGGGGCTGGGTCACACTCCCTCAAACAGCATCAGGGGCTGGACAGCCATTTTGCTCTTCCTCCACCACATGGTACTTCCGGGTGTGGTGGAGACAGTGAGGGCGAGCACATGAAATGGCACTGCAGGATGCATCCGGCCCACAGGGCGCAGGCTGAGAATCCCTGATCTTGACTATTTGCAACCTGTTCCAGCCATATTCAGACTCTGTCTTATTCAAAGTTTCTTTAAAGCAGGTACTGTCCCCCTTCCCACCCCAAAGCTATCCTCAGCTGCAGTTTCTAAAAACTTCAAAGCAAAAGTTAAATTCTAGGCAAAATGGCATGGTGTTATTTGGTACTAAAGAGGAACCAAGCTAATTGCTGTCAGCCTTGGTGCTATAAGAAACAAGTCAAATATCTGCTACACAGATGGTTGGGATCCTCTTGACTCTCCTTCTCACAACCTTTTCTTTTCTTCATTTGTGGCTCTTGACTACAGATGAAGATTATCATATTTAAATCCTACAAAATTGGAGGCCTGAGTACCTAGAGCGCCACTTCCTCCTATATCCATGGTGGCGAACCTTGGCACTCCAGTTGTTCTTGGACTTTAATTCCCAGAAGCCCTGATCAGCAAGTGTACTGACTTGGGCTTCTGGTAATTGAAGCCCAAGAACACCTGGAGTGCCAAGTTTCACCACCACTGTCCTATATCATCTTTCTCTTATTTTAAGATCTTAAGAGGAAGCCTTTCCCTACATATGACCAGGGGAAGAAATACCTTTGTGCATTTACAAAAGAGTCAAGAGGATCCCAACAAGCTGTGATTTTCAGCAAGCTGTCATTCCCGGCTGCCAGGTCACGGGGATTATTCTACCTACAACTTTCCCATATACCTGGAAGAGGCGATGATGGCTAAGGAAATTAATGTATGGGGTGTCATGAATGGTGTCATGAAGGGGAAAGAGACAGAAGGAGGTAGGAGAAAAGAGCTGGAAGAGGGGGATATAAAAGGAGAAGTTGAGAGATTGAGGAGGTTCATGTGGAGAAAGAATGGTCTGGTGCAGAGGTACAAGTGTTTCCTGGGGATTTTTTTTTCTGCAGAGGCTGGGGTGGGAAAGAAGAAAAGCAAGATAATTGATATTGAAATTGGGTAGAAGACGTGATAAAACTGGCGTTGTATACCCGAACAAGCAGTGTTTCCATTAGGGAGAGGTTCAAAGGCACCAAAACCCTTCTACTGGAGGGAGAGAGCGGACACAGAGAACACCTTTGTCATTAGAGATAAGTAAAGGAGGTTTGGATCTCAGAACAAGACTGAGAATGCCAGCGGCAATGAGGTCTGTAGTGACACATCCAAGATTTGGACTTATCCATGAAGACTTTGTATTTGACTTTGAGTTTTTTGGAGGAGTTCTAAGACTTCTCCAAATAAGAACTGAGAAATGAGAAATGTTTCACCTCCCTTGTGGAGGAAGGAATGAGAAGTAGTTGACTATTACATAACTTGTGAAGTAACATTTCAAGTAGATTTTTTCATAAGCAGTTAATCTTAACCTATAAAACCAAGGGTTAACCGTTGGAACTTGCTATAGGTTCCTACGGCTGGCCCTACTTGCCTGGACTCACCCTTCGAGAACATGGGCGGACTGGGTCCGCAGGTCAACGAAGGATTGAGTAAAACGGCAGTGGGGCAACAGCCCCACAAACGCAAAAAAAGGGAAACAACTTCATTTCCCAACGTTCTTTGCGCCGCGCTGCGCCACAGCCAATCAGGCTGAGAGGCGGGAGCACAAAGAACGTGCTGAAACGTGGCACGGCCAATCAAAAACGAGCCACACGAAAAAAAAGCACAAAGGAAAAGCACAAAGGAAAAAATACAACCCCCAGTGTCCTGCGCGCCATGAGCGCGCAGAACTCTGAGAAAGCCGGCGTGTCCCAGGAAAGCCAGCCCCCGGTAAGTAAAGCCCCCCCACCACTGGGCTTCCTAACCGTGGGCCACAAGCCAGCCCCCGGTAAGGGAAGCCCACCCCCGCGCAAAGATTCCCAGGAGGGGCTTGTGGTCCCTGACAATGGTGAACTTCTTCCCATACAAGAAATCATGGAATTTCTTTGTCCCTATGATGATTGTGAGGGCTTCCCTGTCTGTCTGGGTGTAATTGCGCTCCGCTTTTGAGAGGGATCTCGAGTAGAATGCAATTGGTGCCTCCCTCCCGTTCTTGAGCACGTGGCAGAGGACAGCCCCGACCCCCACCGGTGAGGCATCACACACAAGCACTATGGGCTTCTTGGGGTCGAAATGAGTTAATATCGCCTCTGAAGAGAGGAGCTGCTTCAACTCATTTATTGCTCGCTCTTGAGCCTCCCCCCACCGCCAGACTGCATTCTTTTTCAGTAGACGGTGTAATGGCTCTGCCACAGAAGCCTTCCGTGGGAGGAAGGAGTGGTAGAAATTCAGGAGCCCCAACAACGACTGCAGCTCCATTTTAGAGGCTGGTGTTGGGGCGTCCTGAACAGCCGCAACCTTGGATTTTGAGGGCTTAACCCCATCGGGGGTGATCCGAAACCCCAGGAATTCTACCTCGTTTGCGTAGAATATGCACTTGTCCCTTCTCAGGCATAACCCAGCCCTCTCAAACACAGACAGTACCCGGTCTAACCTCTGGGCTAGCTCTGACTCCCCCCCCCCAGCGGTTATCAATACATTGTCGAAGTATGGCAACACCCCGGGAAGACCCTTAAGTAGGCATTCTATAAGCACCTGAAATATTCCGGGAGCTGAGTTCATGCCGAACTGGAGGCGTGTCACCTTAAATACACCCTTGTGCATAACTATCATCTGGGCAGCTGTGGCCACAGGTGTGACTGTTAACTGCTGGTAAGCCTGCGCTAGGTCCAGCTTCGCAAAGCATTTACCCCTGTGTAACTTGGCCGGCAAGTGGCTAACTACCGGCACCGGGTAGGCATTGGGGCGAATTGATTCGTTGATAGTACACTTGTAATCAGCACAAATTCTAACCTCCCTGTTAGATTTCAATGCAGTTACAATCGGTGTCTCCCGGTCCACGGAGTCCACCGGAACCAAAATCCACTAGCCCACCAGTTTGTCCAATTCCGCTTCTATTTTGTCCTTTAGTGCAATAGGCACTCTTCTCAGCTTGAGGTGTATGGGCCAAATGGAAGGGTCAATATCAAAGTCAACAGGAGGCCCCCTGTACTCCCCAAGTCCTTTCTCGAAGACCGCTGGGTGTGCGTTGCACACGTCTTGAATGGGGTCGCCTCGGATGGCGTTGATGCCAGTCAATGCAATACCCAGCGGTTCAAACCACTGGGTCCCCAGAAGACAACTGGACCCCCCCCTTAAGGACCATTAAGGGCAACTTCCTTGTGAAGTTTTTGAAATGGACGGTAAAGTCCCCCACCCCCAGGATTGGGATGTAATTTCCCTGAACGTCCCGCAAGTTCGTTCTGAGGGTTCTCAGCTTGGGGCGGTCTGCGAGACTATGGAGTAAGCAGTCACTGAATCCACCTCCATCTGGACCCCCTGCAACAGTACCTTTACAAAAAAAATGGGTGTGCCGCTCCGACACACATCTCATCACTGTGTCTCTTGCATGCACCTTCCGGACAGTGTTGTCCTTTTGGCCGTGGCGGCTGGTCCGGTCAGGGTCTTGGCTTCTGCGTTGTCTGCACACCTTCGCGATGTGGCCCAAACATCCACAGTTATGGCACTCTGCCTTCTTGATGGGGCACTTTCTCCGGTCGTGTGTGCCCCCACACCCCTCGCAGCGTCAGCTTGCTTTGGCGGTGTCTCTCCTCTTGAAAGGCCTTTTCCTCACCTTCTGGACCTCTGGTTCACTCTCACTCTTGCTGACGTCCGACGAAGACGTAGCGGTGGCTGCCACGGCTCTCAACTTCCGCTGCCATCAAGGCGAACAGCTGTGGGCCTGCACCACAGACATCGGGTTTCCGGAGGCTGCGGTCCTTGCTCTGCACGCCCGTACTCCATCCTTGACCGCCTCAGCAGCCTGAGTGGCCCACAAGACCTGTTCAAACGTGATGTCCTCATCCCGGGCCAACAGTCTCCGCTGAGCCTCCTCATCCCCCAGGCCGAGTAGGAGACGGTCTCAGAACACCTCAGCCAGGAAGGCTCCCCACCGGCAAGGAACGGCTGCCAGTCTCAACATGGCAACAAACTCCGCCATGGTCTCTCTGGGCCGCTGGACGCGCTGGTGAAAGGCCAGTCTTGCCGGGAACATGGACACCTTTGGGCAGAAGTGTGCCCGCAGCACAGCGAGGATTTCAGCGAGGGGCACTGACTTGAGTGCCCTCAGCATCAGGAGATTTCTCGCCAGTTCCAAGGTTGGCAACCCGCACTGAGCCAGTAGGCAGGCTCGGCGTTGCATTTCACCCTCGATGTTCTCCGCGTCCATCGCATACAGGAACTGTTCCTCGTAGAGGTCCCATGACTCAGGCCGGGAGGGGTTGAACGGAGCAAGGGTAACTCTGTGGGACGCCATTATCCCATCCTCATCGCCAATTTGATGTAGGCAGATTGATTGCACACGGAGCCAGCAGGAGGGCCAAACACTTCTTTACTGCAGCATGGTCAATCTGTACATACCTAAATGGAGGAGACACAGCTCTTTATATATCATACATTGCATTTGAATTTCTCTCCAAGGGCGCCCATTGGTTGCGGTAGCTGTGACGTCATTGGGACGTACTGCATACCTGACTAAGGTTCACCTGTGGCGGGAAGGGTTCTCGCGCTTGTTACTGATTGGGTGATTTGAGCCACATGGGCTGAGCTCCTTCAGCTGCGCTACAGCTGGCAGCTGATCTGAGTACAGTGGCAGATGCTGCGCTATAGCTGGCAGCTGAGTTGCGTGCGTGGCAGATGAATTCATGCATACACAACAGGTTGTTCATCCATGAAGTCTGTCTACGTCTAGGGCCTCTCTTCCCATATTTAGCCTCCACTGACAAAGACATTGTAAAGAAAGGCGTAACACCAATTTTCAAAAAAGGATCCAGGGGTGATCCAGGGAATTACCGACCTGTCAGTTTGACATGTGTCCCAGGTAAAGTGATGGAAACCATCCTAAAAGATAGAATCAATAAGCACATAGAAGAGAAGGCGCTGCTAAAGGAGAGCCAACATGGCTTTTGCAAGGGCAAATCATGCCTCACTAATCTGTTGGAATTTTTTGAGAGTGTCAACAAGCATGTGGATAAGGGGGATCCAGTTGACATTGTTTATCTGGACTTTCAGAAGGCTTTTGACAAGGTCCCACACCAAAGGCTCTTGAATAAACTTACCAGTCATGGAATAAAGGGACAGGTCTTGTCCTGGATCAGCAACTGGCTAAGGGACAGGAAACAGAGGGTAGCACTAAATGGACACTTCTCCAAGTGGAGGGAAGTAAAGAGTGGGGTCCCCCAAGGTTCAGTACTGGGACCCCTGCTTTTCAACCTCTTCATAAATGATCTAGAGGTAGGAGTAAAAAGCAAGGTAGCCAAATTTGCTGACGACACTAAATTATACAGGGTAGTGAAAACTGTGAGAGATTGTGAGGAGCTCCAGCGGGATCTCTCGACACTGGGGGAGTGGGCAAAACAGTGGCAAATGAGTTTCAACATTAGTAAGTGCAGAGTGATGCATGTTGGGGCAAAGAACCCCAATTACATTTATAAACTGATAGGGTCTGAACTCTCTGCGACAAACCAGGAAAGGGACCTTGGTGTCCTGGTGGACAACTCAATGAAGGTGTCAACCCAGTGTGCCTCAGCAGTGAAAAAAGCAAACTCAATGCTAGGGATCATTAGGAAGGGTATAGAAAATAAGTCAGCAAGTGTCATTTTGCCTCTTTATAAATCTATGGTGAGGCCCCATCTGGAATACTGTGTACAGTTCTGGTCGCCATACCTCCAGAAGGATATTATGGAGCTGGAAAAAGTGCAGAGGAGGGCAACCAGAATGATTAGGGGACTGGAACACCTTCCTTACCATCTGAGGCTGCAACGGTTGGGCCTCTTCACTCTTGAACGACGACATCTAAGAGGTGACCTAATTGAAGTTTATAAAATCATGCACGGTGTGGACAAAGTAGATAAGGAAAAACTGTTTTCCCTATCACATAACACTAGAACTAGGGGACACTCCATGAAACTTTTGGGTACTAGTTCTCAAACAAATAAGAGAAAGTACTTTTTCACCCAGAGGATTACTGGTCTATGGAACTCCCTGCCAGAAGAAGTGGTGACAGCTGTCAGTCTTGACAGCTTTAAGAAAGGATTAGACAAGTTCATGGAGGACAAGAGTATCAATGGCTATAATTATGGATACTTAAGGACAACCTCCGGGTTGGAGAGATAGGCAGGATATCTCTCAATATCATTCCCAGGGAATCCTAAGCAGGCATCTGCTTGGGAATACCCTGAAGGAAATGGTGAGCCACTGTGTGAGACAGAATGCTGGACTGGATGGGCTGTGGCCTGTTCCAGCAAGGCTGTTCTTATGTTATGTTCTTATATGTGTAGGATTTGTGCAAGACAGTACCCCAACTGGTATTTGAGCACAGTATAAGATGGATACCAGCAGGATCTGTGTGGGTGAGGAAATTTGGACAGAATCTCAGGCCTCTGGGATTGTTCATATTGAAAAGGAACTATACATATGTTGTGTTCTAAGGGTTTTACCTTCCACATGGATTACAATGTATCTGAACCAATGTAACCTTGCCTATAGCAACAATGTAACCTTCAGCTGTATCATATGAACCCTGCATTAGGACGCGAGCTGATGTCCACCAGCTGGCAGCAGCGAGCGTCCAAGCTCTCTTGGTCCGAACTCATCAAAGGCAACAGCGCGGGAAGCTTTCCCGCCACTACCTACACCTGGACAAGAAGGGCGTGACTCGCAATGACGTCACGCAGGCAGTAGCCAATGGGCTACCATGGCACCACGTTCAAATGTATCACTACTGTATATAAAGAGCTATCGATCCGCCATTACCTCATGTTCCCTCTGTCCACGATGCAATAAACCTGAGTTAACCCAGCCCGAGGCTATGTCCTGTGTCTTGGTTTTCATACACCAAATTGGCGACGAGGATGGGATCATGGATTCCCAAAGCGCCAGGACACAGAGCGGGTTCAATATTACCAAGCCGCAAGACTGGACCATCTTTAACATGGATTTCAAGGCGGCATTGGTGGAACTCAAAGTCAAAGACGACGAGGAAAGGAAGAGGGCCATCCTCACCCGAATGCTGGGTGTAGAGACCAAGCGGACGCTGGTGGGCATGATCGAACCGAAGACGTTGGACGACTTCAAAACCGACGACATACTGAAGTTGCTGCGTGAGCGTTTCCAACCCTCGAAGGCAATGTTCCCCGCTAGGAGTGCGTTTTGGAGGCGAGTCCAAGCGCCGGATGAGTCGGTAGAGGCTTTCGTGGAGGCCCTGAGGGTAGCCGCCGTTCCCTGCAAGTGGGACAACCTGGAGATGATCATGAGGGACGTCGTGCTGTGTGGCCTGAAGGACAAGGAAGTGCAGCGCCGCCTGATGAACAGGGAGCCGCCACCCACGCTGGCCGAGGTCGTAGAGACCGCGGAATCCGCGGAGTCCACGAATGCGGGAGTGGACGAAATACACGAGTGGCGTGAGTGGCGTCCTAGGGCCAGCAAAGCGGAAAGCTCGGTGCGTGGCAAGTCAGGACAGCCGGTGCACGCGACCCGACGAACCTCGAGATCCTCTACAGATGGCAGCGACGGCGAAGAGGTAC
The DNA here is from genome assembly GCA_035047345.1 of Bradypodion ventrale. Taxonomy (NCBI): domain Eukaryota; kingdom Metazoa; phylum Chordata; class Lepidosauria; order Squamata; family Chamaeleonidae; genus Bradypodion; species Bradypodion ventrale. The sequence goes on from JAWDJE010000001.1 coordinate 44,068,387, forward strand.
AGAAGGTCCGGAAAGGGGGGCGCCGCTGCGATGGTTGTGGGGCGGCCCACGAGCGTGCGAAGTGCCCTTTCAGGAAAGCCGAATGTTACAGCTGTGGCCGGCGCGGGCACATCGCCAGGGCATGCAGAAATCGGAGAGAGGGCCGGAGGCAGTCGAAAGACCGTTCGGCCAGACCGGACCGTCCAGCGAGACCCCAAGATGGCACCCGAACCACGAGGAAGCAGGACGGCGTGGGTCGCGTCTCGGACGGCAGTGAGGACGACGCCCCCGTGTTCAGCGTGTCCGCGGGACAAAACCATTACTTCATTGAGGTAATAGTACAAGGGGCCCCTGTTAGGATGGAGATTGACTCGGGGTCCTATTATTCCATAATTCCCCAGAAAGAGTTCTTGAAGATCGACCCCCAAGCGCGGCCCAAACTTAAGACTTTGAGGTCCACGCTACGAGACGTACAAGGGAACAGCATTCCAGTGCTGGGGGTCGGGAAATTTCGGGTTCGTTATAAAAGACATTCCGCAGAACTCCCTTTAGTCGTTCTCAAAGGGGGGAATTGTAGCCTCCTAGGGACGCAGTGGTTTCAGCCCTTGGGTTTGTTCATAGGGGGGGTGCATGCCGTGGGTGCGGATCCGATACAAGCGGTGTGTGACGCGCACCCCACCGTGTTTGAAAAAGGACTTGGAAAATTCAAGGGACCCCCTGTAGCCTTCGACCTAGACCCGGAGGTCCGCCCGATAAGACTCAAACCGCGCAGGGTGCCTTTCGCACTAAAGGACAAAATAGAGGCGGAACTGGACAAATTGGTGGGCCAGGGGATTCTTATTCCTGTTGATTCCGCGGAGTGGGAAACTCCAATCGTAACAGCCCTGAAGGCTAACGGGGAGGTGCGCATTTGCGCTGATTATAAGTGTACAATTAACAAGGCGATTCGCCCTAATGCATATCCGGTGCCAGTGGTCAGCCACCTTTTGGCCAGGCTAAATGGGGGAAAGTGTTTCGCTAAGCTCGACCTGGCACAAGCCTATCAACAACTCCCCGTAACTCCCGCCACGGCCGCGGCACAAACGATAGTCACACATAAAGGAGCGTTCCAGGTGTCGCGTTTACAGTTTGGCGTGAACTCGGCACCCGGCCTTTTTCAGTCGCTTGTGGAACGCCTCCTGAAGGGGCTAGAGGGGGTGTTACCTTATTTTGATGACGTATTGATAACAGGGGGGAGTGAGGCCGAACTGGCAAAGAGATTGGATAAAGTGCTAACTGTGTTCGAGAAAGCGGGGCTGAGACTGAGGAAGGACAAATGTGTTTTTTTCGAAACCGAGGTCGAATTTTTAGGGTTTCGGATCACACCCGAGGGTATTAAGCCGTCCAAATCCAAGGTAGCAGCCATTAAGAAGGCCCCTCGCCCCACATCCAAAACCGAACTTCAGTCATTCCTGGGGCTCCTCAATTTCTACCATACATTCCTTCCGCGGAAAGCCTCCGTGGCCGAACCGCTTCATCGGTTACTTAAGAAGGAGGAGACTTGGATGTGGGGTGACGAGCACGAGAAGGCGTTCAACGAACTAAAGCAACTTTTAACATCGGACGCAATCCTTACGCACTTCGACCCCAAACGGCCGGTGGTCTTAGTCTGTGATGCATCACCGGTGGGGGTGGGGGCGGTGCTTTGCCACGTGTTGGATGACGGTCGGGAGGCCCCAGTGGCGTTTTACTCAAGGTCCCTGTCCCAAGCAGAGCGAAATTACGCACAAACCGACAGGGAGGCATTGGCAATAGTAGCGGGGACCAAAAAGTTTCACGATTTTCTGTATGGCCGCCCATTCAAAATCGTGACGGATCACAAGCCCCTGTTAGGGATCTTCACGGCAGGCAAGCCCACGCCGCAGATACTGTCCCCGAGAATGTTGCGATGGGCCATTTTTCTTAACGCATACCAGCACGAGTTGGAGTACCGGCCCGGAAAGGAGATCAGCCATGCTGATGCGCTGTCGAGATCCCCTTTGCCCTTGTCGGACGACCAAAAAGCCAGAATAGGAAGAGACCGCCAGGTGTTGCTAATCGAGGTTTTAGACGAACCCCCAATAGTACCGGCCGAGATAGCCAGGGCGACAGGCAAGGACAGAACGCTGGAGAAAGTCAGCTCATGGGTGCAGAAAGGGTGGCCAGCGTCGTCCCCAAGCAAGGAATTCGACCCATTCTTTCGGAAGAAGCTAGAGCTGTCCATAGAAAGGGGGTGCCTATTGTGGGGCCAACGGGTGGTGGTCCCGACACCCATGCGGCCGAGGGTACTCAAACTGCTGCACGTCAGTCACCCGGGCATCGTTCGCTCCAAAGCGCTGGCCCGCAGCTACTTTTGGTGGCCACAGCTGGACGAGGACATTGAGCACATGGTCGGCACTTGTGAGGCCTGCCAGGGGTCCCGACCAGAGGCGGCCCGTCTCCCGCATAGGGAATGGGACACAGCGAGGGGACCATGGTCCAGAGTGCACGTAGATTTCGCTGGCCCTTTTCGAGGAACCATGTTTCTCCTGGTGGTGGATGCATTCTCAAAGTGGCTGGAAGTCATTCCGGTAAAGAGCACGTCCTCCGCCACTACAATTAACCAACTACGGAGAGTCTTTTCAACGTTCGGCTTACCCGACACTTTAGTCAGCGATAACGGGAGTTGCTTCACCTCCTCAGAGTTCGGGGCATTCATGGAGGCAAATGCCATTCGGCATGTCACGTCCGCGCCGTTTCACCCGGCCACGAATGGCCAAGTGGAACGGTTGGTGCGCACAACAAAGGAGGCGCTTCGGCGCATGGGCCCCGGGGACCTAAATCACCAAGTATGCCAGTTCTTATTAGCGTATAGGGTGACCCCCTTAGCGTCAGGTTACTCGCCGGCGGAGCTATTGATGCGGCGAAAACTGACTACGCTCCTGTCCAGGCTAGACCCCACAAGAATTGAGGATAAAGGAAAAAACGTAGGGTTGGCAGTCTCGAAAGGTTTCGCCGCCGGCGACCCTGTTCATTGCAGGAACTATGCCAGCGCGGGGCCAGCCTGGGTGCCGGGGACGGTCGTAGAACAGACGGGGCCAGTGTCGTACCGGGTCGAGACCCACACCGGTCTCCTCTGGAGGAGGCACGCAGACCAACTGAGGCACCGAGTAAGTGGGCCTGTCAGTGAGGGTCAGCAACAAGATTCAGCGTTAGGGTTCTCCCCCACCCGCTTAACCCAAGGGGGAGACAGCAGCGGACAACAGTCCCAAGCAAGGGGGGAAGGAAGAAGCAGCGGCCCCGACTCATATCCTTTTGATAAACCAGTTCTATCAGAAGCCAGGGTAGGGGGAGAGGAGTTCGCGACCGCTGCCCCCGAATGGACTTTAGATTTTGATTTAGCGAGCCGGGGGGGTTTTCAGGAGTGTTCCCCCACCCATCCAAGCGAGAAGAGGGGTTTTTCGTTAGCCCCCAGTGCCCCCGGTTCCTCCCTAAGTAAGAGCACACCTCCCAACAACGCCGCAGAGCCGCGGCAAGTCACTAACGAGTCTCCCTCTCAAATTACAGGACAGGAAACCAGGGGACAAAGAGAAGGTAGCAAACCCGGGGAGAGGCAGCCCGCATCGAGACCCCAGCGTGTTCGAAACAAGCCATCTTGGCTGAGAGATTTTGTCTCCTAGGGGGGGGAGTGTCTAGAAGCATGGGCTCGAGACGTTGTCTCGTCCTAGGGGGGAGGGATGTTGTGTTCTAAGGGTTTTACCTTCCACATGGATTACAATGTATCTGAACCAATGTAACCTTGCCTATAGCAACAATGTAACCTTCAGCTGTATCATATGAACCCTGCATTAGGACGCGAGCTGATGTCCACCAGCTGGCAGCAGCGAGCGTCCAAGCTCTCTTGGTCCGAACTCATCAAAGGCAACAGCGCGGGAAGCTTTCCCGCCACTACCTACACCTGGACAAGAAGGGCGTGACTCGCAATGACGTCACGCAGGCAGTAGCCAATGGGCTACCATGGCACCACGTTCAAATGTATCACTACTGTATATAAAGAGCTATCGATCCGCCATTACCTCATGTTCCCTCTGTCCACGATGCAATAAACCTGAGTTAACCCAGCCCGAGGCTGTGTCCTGTGTCTTGGTTTTCATACACCAAAACATATCATGAAGCAAAACAATCATTTCATCAGAACCTCTGGAACCTCTGCAACAGAACATTCTATAATGAGTTCCTAAAAAACTGGTGTCTTCCTTCTTCCGTATCTAGGCCAGATGTGAAATTGCCAAAATGAAGCCACCTTTTGGTAAATTCATTCTGCAGTTCTTTTCGCCTGGCCCAGTGTGAGAAAGATTAGCTGGCAACACAAGGTTGCTGTTACCAAAGTATGCCCGATAGTGGTTCAAAAATACCACAATCTTCAAGGAGGCTCTTTCTGTGTACCCCAAGAACTGGAGTTAGGTTCACTGAAATGAACTGTCAGAGGTATGAATCTCCAAACCATTTCCAAAGGTAGGATAATCACTGTGGTGCATCTTGGATGCTATGACAGCATGAATCATGGTGGCAAGATAAACCCTGTCCAGGCAAGATCTCAGCTGGTAAAGCAGCCAAATCATGTGGATTCAACCCCTGGATCCACTTGGCTCTGTATTAACACTGCTTATTTGAGGAGAAACCATTACCTGCACACCTACTCCTTCAGGGGAAATGCGCCCCTAGCCAGCATAGATGAAATATCAACTTGTTGGACCCAGAAAATATCTATCCACATTGCCTGTCCTGTGTAAACTTTCATATTTTATTTCTTGGCCCTCAGCCATTTCATTAGTAAGTTCAGACAGTGGTGCATCTGACTCTGATGAAGTAAAACTGAAGGCCTCTGCCATATTGATGCCATCTGGATGACCTTATCCAGCAGCTTTACACTGATGTTACAGTGCATGGTGGAAAAGATTATATTCTACAGGACTCTGCAGCTCCTGTGCCATGAGGTCAGACAGATATCTTTCGCCATTGTCTTCTAAAGGTGACCCTACAGGTATGCGTAGAACCATTGCATCTCTATGGATGCTCCAACAGCAACCTACAGAGCCATGGCTGATGCTGAGAGGGCAAGCAGACTCAACAGGGTTTTTTCCACTCAATCTGTCTCTTTCCTGACAGGGCTCATTCATCAGGGGAACCATGAGCTAAACCAGTCAAAACCTAGACTGAAATGGGTGGAGAGAATCAATATCTATGGGAGGGAAACACATTGGATTGAAATCTGTAGCAGACTCACTGGCTTCATGACATCAGTTACCAGCCTTGCCTTGGCTGGAGGAATACGCATAACCATCATATGATAAAGGATTGGTTAACTTTCTTCTTCTTCAGCTGCCGTATCTGTTCCCCTAAAGCGCGCTATAAGGACCAGCTGAAACAAACCATGAAGATGTCAGGTATAAACTCATAAATGTGGGAGACAGTGACATACTTGTCAAGTTCTGGACATGAAAATAAGGGAAAATTTAGGCCACACCCTTCTCTCCCAGGCCATACCCCCTTCTCCCCAAAGTCTAGGCACATCCAAGAGCCTAGAAGATGAAGAGCCACAGAGGAATGTTGAGTTCTCCTGGTGGAGGACAAACCACCCCATAGACACAACTGCTTTCCTTCACAGGGAAAAAGGCAGCCAGCAAGCCAGACTTATTTCAGCAATTCTACACTATATTCCCCCTATTCTCCCTCCTATTTGACTGCATTTCATATTATGGTGATTTTTCATGGAAATATTTTTCACATTTTAATCAGTTAATTGTCTCCTGTCTTAGCGTTTTATGCTTCAATTTCATTTTTTAAAACTCTGTATTTAAGAGTAAACCATGGAAGTATGCTGTTTATATTGTATGCAAATATACTTGAAGCCCTCTCTCTCCTGGGAAAGAGGGTGTTAAAGGGAAGTCAATGAGCCAATCGGCTTCAAGTATATTTGCATACAGCATAAACAGGATACTTCCATGGTTTTCTCCTAAACACAGAGTTTTAAAAAATGAAATTGAGTCAAAAAACACTAAGACAGGAGACAATTAACTGATTAAAGTGTAAAAAACAGTTCCATGAAAAATCACCATAATATGAAATGCAGTCGAATTAGGGGGGGGGGAGTAGGGGGAAATATAGAATAGAATTATTAGTAGGCTTGACTTGCTAACTATATTTTTCCTTGTGAGGGGAAGTGAGGGGAAGCAATTGTGCTTATGGGGTGGTTCTTCCTCCACCAAGGGAATCTCAACATTCTTCTTCTCTGGTATGAGCTGCACACCTCATAAAGATATAACACAATGATATATGGGAGGCTTATATGCCTCTGAATTTTTTTAAAAAAAATATGGGAAATTACAAAAAGAAACATGATGGTGGGATTAGGGGCTCTAAATTATAGGGTTTACCTGGGTAAAATGGGATACTTGGCAGGTATGGACAAAGACTGAAGATTGCCTACTTTGGCACCATACCATCTCTGCTGCTACCGATCACTTTGAAGAGGAACACCATAAACATGATGAAGTTAAGTGACAAGCATGGAAGCTTTGTCAAACCCAACCATGTCCTCCACCATCTATTCAGTGTACTTTGTGGGGTCGCATGTTCCATGCCAGGATCACAGTTTGTGGAGTCACCAGAGACACATTCACCAGCTGAGAAAATGACCTCCAGGAAAAATGTGTGCTCAGATATGAGTAGACGATGACGATGATGATCTGTTCCAGATATTGGCTATCAACATGGCGGTAGTCTTCCTATTCTTAACTTCTTGAAACAGTCCGAGGACCTGCCACACCAGGCTCTCAGGTTGTTCATCCATGAAGTCCATCTACGTCCAGGGCCTCTCTTCCCATATTTAGCCTTCACTGGCAAAGAAAGGCATAATATATGTATAGAATTTGTGCAAGACTGTACCCCAACGGGTATTTGAGCACAGAAACTTTTCCATCTCACATTTTTTTTCAGTACAGGGCCTAGAGTTTCTCCAAAGGTCTATTTACTACAGAAAAACTTTTCCATGCACACAGTTTGAGCAAGCCAGCAAAATAGTGACCCATCAGTGCAAACATAACATACCTCAGTTTGTCTGATCATTGGCAGCTACTCCTGCCAGAAAACAGCAGGAAACAGGAGGTTTACCTTTCAGTTGATGATTCCTAAATTATGCATGTCTGATTTGAGAGCTTGAGCTTAATGCTTCAACAACAAGAAAAATAATGTCTTTATATTTCATAAAGTTATCCATTATGGTCCAGAGGAAGGATCTGTATCATCTGTACTGGAAATACAATATTGTACTAGAGTTCTAGTTCACTAGGAGGTTCTTTTGTGAATGTGTGTACAAGGCTATCAATACCAGTGCTTCCTGGAAGGAGGAGGAGGAAGTTATTGTAATCTGTTCCTCATAAGAAAGGGAGGGAATTTTGGACCATCATCAGCACTAAATCTGACCTTAGTCAATAAATCTAAACTCATCTTTCTCCAAGAAGAATATTTACACCCATGCTTCTGTGATAAAATATGTGGTTACACATAGGATAATCATGCAGCACAACATTTTCTCAGATGGAGAAGAGGGCTAGCATTCTTGTCAACCATAGTTTACTCTAGGGATGATATTTTGGAACAGAAAAGACAAAGCTCTTCCAATCTCTCTTCTTTTCCTTCCTCACAACGTTGTGTGAAATCTATCGATTTATTTCTTATATTTATAGTTTAGTAAATCCTATTATGTGCAAAAAAAGGTGGAAAAAAGTAAAACTCTGCAGTAATTGTCAAGGGCATTCTTAGATTGAGGCAATGCAGGCATCACAGTATCGTTTTAGCTGGTTAAAAAAATTGAGCCATGTCAAAGTTTTCTCTTATATGTCAGAAAGGAGGATAAAAATCATGGAAGTGCTCCTGTCTTGAGAGAGGTTCAGGATGCCAGTGCCAATTGGTCCCCTCAGGCTGAGTTAGATAAGATACAGCTATACCTATCTGTTGTGTCTTAAGCTTTAAAATGAAGAGTCCAGTGAGCGGTGATTCAAACAACAATGCAACGGTTTACTCACAACTCTTCGAACAATACTACAGCTTAAATAGACATGAGTTTATACATGAGTTGGCTGCGCTTGCTCCGCTATTCTGCTACCTGGGATTAGTTCTGCACCTGTGCCTACTGCAGGTAATCCACACATGCCTGTGCTGTGCGAGTGTGTGAACCAAGAGCCAATGTCCTATTTGCAAGCAGCGGTTATATAGCGTCCGAGTGGCTGTTACCCAATGCTACAAGGTAGCAACCTTTTTGGAAAACCTTAATTAACCAATCAGTAGTGCTATATTTAAGAAATGGTGAATCCCTGCTAGGATCCAAAATGGTACCCAATCAGGTATAACACATTTGCATATGAGCACGGCTTGAACCGGGAAAGGCGCATCAAAATTACCTTTAACTAGAATGGGACAAGTCACCATTTTAACATACTCTGAGAAGCAATAATAATACTAATAATTATCTCAATACACAACACTATCCTAGTTACCTAGTTCCCTTTTGGCATACAACTGCTCTGGCAGCCAGTTTAGTGAACCCATCAGGCTGGAAGGTGAATATAATAAGGCTAAAACATAAGGGGGCGGGAATATAAACACCACTTAGGTCTAAATCTTTTTGGGACAATAAATATTTTATAGCAGAGGAGACTTTTATGACCACTATGGTCCATACAGTTTGGTGTTTTTTAAAGCCAAATATGGATAAATGCTAGTTTTTGCTTTTCTTTTGTCCCTACACTTTTAAAAAATCCCCTGGCCTTCAGAGGTTATTAAGAATTCCTCTGCCCCACTATATTAAACAAAAGTTTACATGCTGCAGAACAGAAAGTGTGGGCTTTTGTTATTAATGTTGTAGAAATACAAATATGTCAGTCCACCTAAGAAGAGGAGTCTTCATTAACTCCCACAGCCCAGAAAATTAAGGCATGGCTCATCAGGATCTATGCTTGCTCTCGGCTAAATTGCAAGGGACTAGTTGAGTTTTGCTGAGGTTCATAATGCTGATAGAGCGGTTTCCACGTGAATGAAGGATAAACAGCGATTAATTTCAGCCAATAAATAATGGTTTGAGGTCCACATTGAAAGGGGAACAATTACTTTTCCATTTTTCTTGCCAAATGAGCTGATAAGAGAAAACAGGGGAGCTGGCCACGTAAATCAGTCTTAATTTTATCTTCCCCATTAAAAAGCAGCCATTAAGACCATCTTCGGCTCATTTCATCCTCTTCTTGTTTCACTTTTTCAATTTGCACAAAAGGGGGGAGTTTGCTCGTCATAAAATTTCACTTTGGCCAACCTATCATTTGCATCTGAGCCAATAAATAGCAATTAGCATAAACATTTAAATCAGGAACTGGAACAAATTCTTGTTCCCTAAGCAAGCTGTTAACTTACAGTATTTTGTGATGTATAAGAGCCTTTCAAAACAAGATCTGTGGGGCTCTATCATCACTCCCCAACAGAACAGGTTAGAAAGAAGGGGAAGCATTTTTCTCATCTGAAGCCAAGAAGCTTAATCAATGAGAGATGGCACAAATATAAATGCATAAAAGTTTGTGAGGTGACCCAAAGCTTATGGCACCAGTCGCCACATAAGTACCCTTATCAGAAACAAAAACTCCCTTTGGAAGTTGGTGGTAGGCCAGAAAACATTCTTAATTTGGCAGAATGAAGTGGTGATGGAATTGCCAGTAGAAGTTTTTGTAAAATAAAAAATAAACACATATAGTGGTGGGAATGCTCTTGTGAGGAAACACAAGATTGTTGAATAAGATAATATGCTTGATCATATTATGCCTTCTACACACATTGTTTTGGGCAGGCATTGCTGTGATTAATTCAGTGTTGTAAGCAGGGCAGTACTACCAGTACTGCCGTATATGTCGTCTTCAAATGGCTGTTTTGAGGAAAATGCACCTGCCTCTAATTTAAAAGCCACCTGTGGTTTGAGGATTTTGAATGAAAATAATTCTAACTTTCTTTGTAGAGGTCTCACACCAAGTCATATTGTATGGCAATGCCCTGGCTCAACTCTTTGTTTGATACAGGAAATCCAAAGTTAGTGCATACTTGCAGCCACAAAGTTAAGACCCCCTCTTCCCTAGATTCTCTTTTGACTCCCTGAATAATCTTATAAATTGTGGGGGAAGAAAGCATATTATGTATTTATGTAGGGCTGTTGTCATTGTTATTGTTTATTCATTGTCTATTTTTGCTCTTCACATGCAACAAAACTGAAAAGGCCATGATAGTTTAAACATACATATAGTTTAAGAACAGAGTCATGAAAGATGTCTAACAACAAATCAGCAAGATGGTTTCCCCAGATTATGCGTACAACCAACTAGAATCAATTTTGTAAACTGCACAAATTTCAATGAAACCAGCTGATTAAAACATTTTGATAGTTAAGAAATGAGTTTATCTTCAGATAACTGGCCATTTTAACGCTACTTCTAAAACTACTTTTAAAATATAACTATAAAAGCTGCAAGTGATGGGTGTCATTTTAGAATAGGCTCTTTCATTCTTGTGCAGAAGGGAATGCTACTTCTAGGATGGTGTAAAGTAGTACAAATACCAAGATTCTGCATGCCAACGTTCCCCGATGTGGTGACCTTCAGATGTCTATACTATATGCCCAAAATACCAGATTGTAAGTCATGAAGGCTTCAGCTAATGTGAGTTGCAGCTTGAAACATCTGGAGGATGTTGGGGATGGCTGTTGGGCAGGTGTTTCAAGTAGGTTCTGCAACTTCAGCAGCCCCAATGATCAATTTTCTGCTTCTAAAAATCTTTAGAGGCCACATGGATGACCACAATTAGCCAAGAAAGCTTCAGAAATTGAAACCAGAAATGTCTTGAAGTCTATACCACATTTGAAAGACCTGGTGGGTCTTGTGTGTAGGTAGTCCTGTGACTTTGTCTTGGATACCTTAGAATCATTATTCAGCGAGAAGTCTGCACATTGGTAGACATCTCCATGAAGACATTCCGCATATGCAAATGGACTTGAGAAATCAAGTCCACTTGCATGTGTTTTTTTTTAGCTATTTGGATATCACGTCACCCGGTGCCCTCCACTTTCACCTTGCCCAAGGGATTCGACAGAGGACGCTTTGGTGAGTTTTAGTCCCAGTCTAACTGCAGTGGCTCAAGTGGCTAAGATGCTGATTGGAGGCAGAAGAGCAGCAGTTCGATTCCCGAGTACTGCAGGATGGAATGAGCTCCCGTTTTTGTTCCAGCTGCTGCCAACCTATCAGTTCGAAAGTAGATAAATAGGGACCTCTTCAATGGGAAGGTAACAGCATTTCGTGCACTCTGCTGTCTAGTCATGCCTGCCACATGACCACGGAAACATCTGCAGAAGTGGCCAACGCTGGCTCTTTGGCTTTGAAACAGAGATGAGCACTGAACCCTAGAGTTGGACATGACTGGCTTTCGAGCAAGGAAAAGCTTTACCTTTACCTAACATTATTGACAACAGATGGGCAACACTACCTAGTTAGACCACTCAAGCCTCTACGCCACGACAAGGCTCTCACTTAGTGGGGGTGACTTTGTCTACCTCTGCTTTAAAGGAAGTATTTTCCCCCATTCAGAACTCTTGGATTGCTCATATTTACATTTATGCTCCACTGCTTGTTCAGTTAAAATTCATATGACTGTTTGATCCACATTTCCATAGACATCCACAGCTGGTAAAGTGGCACAATTTGGGGAGATTTTGGGTTTTGATTACATAAATTTCAGTATCTTAGAGAAACTAATGAGAATGAGGATAATGTGGGGTTGCAATAAATGCTTCATTGTATAAGGCTGTAGCAATCAGGGGGTTAGTTCTGTGGACTGCAGTTCCCAAAATCATTTCAGCCAGTATGACTAGTAGCAATAAAGCTTGAGAGGGTGGGGAGATATAATATAAAAGGAAACTCTTTCCAGGCTGTGGGTTGTGGAAAATAATTGGTGGATTATCTTTATCCACTAACCCCTAAAATCCTTACCTACAATCATCTACAGTTGGAAGGGAGCCTTGTAAGCCATTTGGTCATTTATTCCATTATTAAACTGCTCTTACATCAAGTTGTGTATTCAACTAAATCAGGGATTCTCAACCTGTGACCTGTGGGCCAGATGCAGCCCATGGCACCATTTCATGTCCCCCCCCCCACCGCCTCCACCACACCTGGAAGTACCATGTGATGGAGGAAGGGCAAAATGGCCATCTGGCCCCTGAAGCTGTCTGAGGGAGTGTGACCTGGCCCCCGGCTTAAAAAGGTTGAGAACTCCTGAGCTAAATCCTTCTGCAATTTACGTTTGTTGAATAATCATGTTCTGACACCATCCACACATGACTCATGACTGGAGTAAAGGGTGCTCATGCCCAAAATTCTGGGGGGGGGGAATTTCCTACCTGGTCCTGGTCCACAAATGCTTTGGACTCCGCCATAAGCCATAGGACCCTCTGGCTTCCCATATTAATTGACTAAGCTAGGTCCACCCATTAGCCAGAGAAGACATATCTACAGGAAATGCAAGTCTTCCTTCCTTCCGGAAAGAATGCCCAGCTCTACCTCCCTTTTAGTAATGAAGAATCAGAAGTAAAGAAGTACTCTGGTTTACCCATTGTGCAAAGAGGCAGTAGCCACCATGGTTCAGGCAAATCTATCCACAAGAGAAGACCGTGTTTAATACCTGGTCATAGTTCATCATTTTTCCAATTTTTAAAAAACACTTCTGTGTCACTAAGTCACTTGTGACATATGCCAGCCCTAAGAGGACTTTTGATTTGGTCAAGGAGTAGTTTACTGTATTCCCTTATAAATTCACATGGCTGAACAGGCATTTGAAACCAAGTTTCCTGAGCCCTAGTCTAACTCTCTATATCAGGGGTGGCCAACCTATTTCCATTGCAGGCCTGCCCTTGCCCCTGGACAGCTGAGCAGGCCAGACCATGCCCCTGGAAACAGAAGTGGGTGCATTTACAGCTGTTGTAAATGCAGCCACTTCCATTTTTATGACAGTCGCAGGTGCATTTGTGCATGTGCATGTGCATTTTACGGCTAATGCAAATGTGCCCACTTCCACATGCGGCGGTGGTGGCAGTGGTGGGCCAGATGGAATAGTGGTGGGGGCCGGGGCCGGCCTGTGGGCTATAGGTTGGGAACCCCTGCTCTATATATCCTGACCCTCACAAGTAGTATCTGCCCAGTTGAGGGATTTATTTCACTGGTTGAAATCCATCAGGACTGAAGAACAGGAGGGAGAAATGTTTAATGACCATCACCAATAAAGTTATACAGTAGCACTAGGTTTTGGTACTGTATCAGCTTTCCCCTCTCATCTCACAGCCCTTAGGGAATCCAACTGATTAAAAGATTACTTGTGACTCATGAGGGCTGGGGAACATTCATTTTTGAAAGAGAATAGCCTCAGTTTATTATCTCATCAGACTTATGACACAGAACTTACACTAACGGGATTTCAACCATTAAATTCCATTTGTCCCCCCGCCCCCTCTCCAGGTTTGTAAGAATTGAGAGATTGACTAGGTGCTTCCACAAGGAAAGTTAAAGCTGGGGAAGATGAGAGGAGGGTATACTTTATTAGAAGGTCCTGATTGTTGTTATTTTTGCTTTGTTGCTTTTAATTTCTGGATGTAGGTTTTAGACAATAAGAAAGAAACTATAATGTCCTTTTTGAGGACATATTAGAAGAATACACTCACCATGTAACACAGAGATCAGACATCTAGATATTTCCTTAGATAAAATTATATTTTATCTGACCAGTGAAAAATAAAGAGAATGTGGAAACAATATACTGAAGAAGTATACAAAAGAAATGGAAGGATGACAATGTAATAAAGTAACCTGTGATAAAGTAAAGTGAAAGTTGCTCTCAAAGCTTTTGGAGAAAATAAATTGCTTGGGGTAGCTAGAATACCAATAGAAATCTTCCAAGCCACAGAGACAGAATCTATCAAAACTTAAATATGCCAATAAACATGGAAAACTAAATAATGGTCCTAAGTGAAATCTGAAGATTCCCCGTGCCCGGTTGGGCACCAGTGGTCTCTGGCAGAGGCTAAACCAGCGGGCAAACTCCTGGCCTCTGGCCCTTGTCAGGGCATAAGGGGGGTGAATTAATGATAGGGATTAATTCGGCTGCCTCGAGCCTGATCGACGACTCTGCTGAATAAGCACCTCACAGACCTCAATTACCACCTGGAAGATTCACTCATCCCCTGGTTGAGGAAATCTCCGGTGCAAACAGTGTATATGTTTGCCCCTGTCTAAGCCCTAAACAATAGCCTTCCTCATCCCATGTTTGCCCCTGCTAATTAACTTCCCCTGAAGAGTTTCCCCAATTAACCTGAGTAAACAGGTAACTTGATTGAATCACTGGTGACGGTTTTTTCTACCTGCCTTCTGATCTATAAAAGGTGTATGCATTTTCCCAATAAACACTGATCTGATCCTGCTTCCTTGCCTCGTATCGCTTATTGATCAGTCTCCTCCGGGACCTAAGCGCCGCCCAGCGGCTGATATTCGCTACATCTGGTGACCCGCGACGTGATTCTACTCGTGAGTAAGGGACCCCGGAGAGGTCTACTCGTGAGTAACGAACCACGCGGTCCGGTCCTGCGCTCGAACCGCGACCCGTCACCCCGGAGGACAGCGCGGCACTCTGACCGGCAGCCAGCCGATCGGAGAAGTGGCCTGCGGCGAGGCTTTCCAGAGAGGCATTCCTACAGCTTGCTCCCGCTTTCGAGGAAGGTTGCCACAGAGGGAAACGCGTTCCGCTCAGGGCAGGCTGTGAGCCCCTGACAGCGCAGAGGCCGTTAGAAGGGCCCGTGGTGGAAGGTCCACGCTCCGAGGTCTACCCCAGACACTAGACGCCCGAACCTATTGCCTGACAAGACGCGTCGACTCGTCCCGAGGAGGAAACTTCCGGAGACCCAACTGCAGGTAATATGGGGACTTGTTCTCATAGACCAAGTCCGTCCGCTAGCCAAAAAACTCGAGAGGAGGAGTTTAAGATCCTGGCCAGGGTATTTAAATTACGATTTCACAGCAAGGAATTAGTGAGACTTTTGGCGTACCTCGGGGAACACTGCCTACTTTACCCAGAAGTAGGTACGTTAACCCTGAAGCTCTGGGATCAGATAGGAGACTGCATTCAGCAACCCCCGAAAGCCCCAGGAGGGATAGTGAGCACATGGAGGAAGTGTAGGAGACTCTTAGAGCAGATCGAACCAGTCCGGATAGAGGCCAAAGAACCCCCGTTAGTTGAGCCATCAAGCAAGCCAGTCGGACCGACTGCGCCCACGGCGCTCTATCCGTCAATTAGCTATCAGCAGAGTAGCGTAGGGAGCCTTCCCGCGGTGACAGCTGCAGACGTCACCGAAGGAATGCAAGGGATGAGAAGCGCAGGCGCTTCTCTGACAGCTCCAGGTTCCCTAGCCGCGAAGAGTGCCCTTCAGCGCACAGCTGAGATAGAGCTAAAAAAGGGGGAATTGTCAGCAGAAGAGCTAGCTGAGCTTAGACAGATTTGTCCAATCCGCATGGAGATGGACGCGCTCACGGGCGCACAGCAGGTAGTACACTCCCCAGTCCCGTACAAGCTTCTCATGGCTTTACGGAAAGCAATTTCTGAGACAGGGCTCCAAAGTCGTTTTACGAGGGGCACGCTTCGGCAAGTGTGCGAGACCACCATGTGGATTCCCCATGATTGGAAAGCCGTCATGAGGATGATGCTAACCCCTAGCCAGTACATGATTTGGGACAGCGAGTTTCGCCTAGAGGCTCAAACTCGGGCTGCTAGGATGGGAGGCGCGGTGCTTCCTGAGCAATTGTATGGCTCTGGTAACTATGAGCCCATCAACGCTCAGATTAACTTGCCTCTCGCCACCCTAGAAATGTCAGCCGAGGCTGCCTATAGGGCATACTTCAAGGTCCCAGCATCCGGCAAAACGGCAAAAAATTACACCGCCATTAAGCAGGGAGCCCAGGAACCCTACATGGACTTCATCAATCGCCTGGAAGAGGCAATTAGCAGGCAGATTGAGAATGAGCAAGCCCAGGAAGAGCTCATGATCAAGCTAGCAAAGGACAACGCCAACCTGGACTGCCGTAAAATCTTGCAGTCCATGGGCAATCGCCCTGACATAACCTTAACGGACATGATTCGAGCATGTTCCGACGTTGGCACAGACTCTTACAAGATGGGTCTGCTAGCGGCAGCGGTGCAGGGGGGGAAAAGACCTCAGGGCAATGGCAAGACCAGAGGGGCATGCCACTCCTGTGGCAAGGTCGGACACTTCGCTAGGGAGTGCCGATCCAAGGGAGGCGGACAAAAGTCCGGCCGTCCCAAGGCTCCGAACACCCCCTGCCCGAAGTGCAAGAAAGGCTATCATTGGGCCAGGTATTGTCCGAGTTCGGGAAACCGGAATCCGGGCACGTCTCTGGCCCCAGTCCAAACAGAGGCTTCCTTCAACCAGATCCAGAACTCCCCAGAACTAGACTAGGTGCTAGGCACATTCCAGACATTACTAGGGCACAGGCCAGCCCCAAGGGTAGCACAGGGCTAGAATTGACTTGCCAGGCGGACGTTACATGCGATCTGCCAGGCACAGTCTATCTAGTCGATTCTCAGTACATGGGACCCCTACCTAGAGGCTTCATAGGCTTAGTTTTGCCCCGTAGTATAGCTGGAGCACGTGGAATTTTCATAATTCCAGGAGTCATTGACTCAAATTTTTCAGGCGTTCTCCAGGTCCAACTTTGGACACACCTGCCCCAAGTTATCCACAAGGGAGAGACCTTAGCACAACTGATCATGGTTCCTTGTCACTCGCCAGCAGGCAGCCCGAAAAGGCTCGGTGACAGCTCAGAGCCCGGTTCAGCAGACCGCTCGAGCGCGAGTGAGGCAGTGCAAGGATACCAGGTCTTAGCGACAGTGGAGACCAACATTGAGTGGAAGCAGCGCCCCGTTATCGAGGTATTTTTGAACAAAAGAGTGTTCTCAGGGTTACTCGATACCGGAGCGGATGTGACCGTGATAAGCAGAAGCCAGTGGCCGAAGGAGTGGGCCATTGAGCCGGTCTCCGATGTGTGGGGGGTAGGTGGCGTTCAGGAAGCGTTTAGGAGCCGAGAGTGGGTAGAAGTCACAATCCCAAGGGCTGACGGCACGGCGGTGATTCGGCCGCACATTCTTGACGTGCACGTCAATCTTTGGGGGCGAGACATTCTCCAGCAGTACGGTGCCACCCTTACCTTCGGGTAATGGCGTTGCCACTTAAATGGCTCACCGATACTCCGGTCTGGGTAGAACAATGGCCGGTAGTGGGAGAGAAATTAGTTGCCCTCAAGCAGCTAGTGAAAGAACAGCTAGACGCAGGACACATAGAACAGTCCACGAGTCCCTGGAATTCGCCAATTTTTGTGATTAAGAAGAAGTCGGGGAAGTGGCGACTCCTCCACGATCTCAGAGAGATCAATAAGTACATTCAGCCGATGGGTCCGCTCCAATGCGGCATCCCAAATCCTAATATGATTCCCGAGGGGTGGGAGATTCTAGTTGTAGATCTCAAGGATTGCTTTTATACAATCCCCTTAGACCCCAGGGACCGGGAAAGGTTCGCCTTTACGGTGCCAGTTGTGAACCACAGCGAGCCCACGCAGCGTTACGCGTGGAAATATTTGCCACAGGGCATGCTCAATTCGCCCACTCTGTGCCAAATATATGTTCACAACGCGCTGGCAAAGTTCCGAAGCCTTTACCCTAAAGCTATTGTGTGTCACTTCATGGACGATATTTTAGTAGCGTTGCCGCAACTTGGCAGCGAAATATTTTCTGACCTCCAGGCCAGCCTGGGGGACAAAGGTTTACTCATTGCCCCGGAAAAGGTGCAGAAGACCGAGCCCTTTTCATACTTGGGTCATCGGCTTCTCCGTTCCTTTGCCGCACCGGTTTTACCCCAGATAAACTTACAGGACTCAGTCACCCTTGTAGAGTTGCAGCAAGTCTTAGGAAATATTAATTGGGCCAGACCGTATTTCCGATTGGATACGGATCTTCTAAAACCGCTCTTCTCGCTGCTAACTTTAGGTAAGCAGCCGGCAGACCGGATAAAAATCTCCCGAGACGCGCACTTGGCGCTCGAGAGAGTGAACCAAGCTCTCAGCCAGAGATGGGTGGATAGGATCGCCCAGGGGCCATATGCCCCGATCCTGAATTTGTACATCGTGCGGTCAGGATCCATGTTCACCGGAGCGCTAGGCGTAGACTCAGAGAAGGGAGCAAAAATTGTGGAGTGGGTCTACTTGCCTAACACATCATCACGGAACATTGTTCCGCCCCAAGAGTTGGTTTCCGCGGTGATTTACCGCGGCAGGCTGAGAGCTCGGGACATCTCAGGAAATGATTTGGCCAAAATTGTGGTTCCTTTCACCAAGGAACAAATTCATCAGTTAACGCAGCTAGGTGATTCGCTTCCGATAGCTTTGGAGGGTTTCACTGGGAGCTTAGCATACCATCTGCCCAAAGACCCCAGACTCGTTTCACTCCAGACAGGAACAGTCAGCTTGTTCGAGTTGCTCTCGCTGGTCCCACTTCAGGGGGCCAGGACAGTCTTTACCGATGGGGGACGCACATATGGTGTCCTGACTTGGCAGGAGGGCGAAGCTTGGCACACGCTGCTAACTCTTCCACAGAAGTCTGCTCAGCGGGCAGAGTTGGCAGCCGTGAACCTTGCCTTGCACACCTTCGCCCAGGAACGTTTAAATATCATTACTGACAGCCTGTATGTTAGGAATTTACTCCACAGTCTACCGGGAGCTTACATCACTCCCGCGATAGACAAGAATCTGCTTAGCCTGTTTCTCACTGCTCAATTTCATTTGCGAAACCGCACGGAGCCGCTCTATATTGCCCATATTCGAAGTCACCAAGACCTACCGGGTCCGATTTCCGCGGGCAATAGCAGAGCGGCCGCGGCCGCAAAGGAAGTTCAGCAACGTTCGGTTTTGGGAGTTTTTACTACTCCAATCCAAAGTCATGCCTTCTTCCACCAAAATGCCAAGGCACTCGCCCGACAGTTCAATCTGCCACTTTCTCAAGCCCAGGGTATAGTCCGCTCTTGCCAGCATTGCGCAGGGGCACCGGGGGGGCCCTCGTGGGGGGTCAACCCACGGGGGACAGAGGCCAATCAGGTGTGGCAGATGGATGTCACGCATGTGCCGCAGTTTGGCAGATGGCAATACATGCATGTGTGTATTGATACTTTCTCTCAGTTTGTTTGGGCCACGGCGCAGAAAGGGGAAACTGCCTCCCACGTGGAGCAGCACCTCCTTTCCTGCATCGCGGCGATGGGCAAGCCGCGGCACGTGAAAACGGATAACGCCCCGTCTTACTGCTCCAAGCAGTTGGCCGCCTTCATGGCCACTTGGGACATCAAACATACATTTGGAATTCCCTACAATCCACAAGGGCAGGCGATTGTAGAGCGGGTCAATCGGACGCTAAAGTCCTATATTGACAAACAAACAGAAAGGGGGGAGCCACCAGCCCTCCCCAAATCACAGGGACAGGCACAGTTTTGCTTAAATAAGGTATTGTTCACATACAATCACCTTAATGTTTTTTCGGACTGTACGCCGCAGGAGAAGCATTTCCGCCGCTCAGAGGCTCTCCCGCGACCTATGGTCCGGTACCGAGTGCCACCGGATCCTTCTTGGAGGGGCCCGGTGCCGCTCATAACCTGGGGAAGAGGGTATGCTGCAGTTATGTCTCCTACAGGTGTCGCTTGGATCCCGGCTCGGTGCGTCAAGCCTCACTTGGAACCCCATGGCGTGGACCCAGACCGACCCGAGTCCGATCCCGGAGATGGAGGACCTCACCCTGACCGAGGAGACCCACCGGGAGAAGCGGCGGACGTGGACCCCAGCACCGAGGATAACCTGGGGGATGGTCAAGTCCCTTTGCAGTGAGGCCCAGGACGCCCTCCGACGCGAGGAGAAGGAGCCAACACCGGAGAACTTCGTTGCAGCAGTCTTCGCCCAGATTAATATCAACTCAGCGACCTTCACCATCATCCTGACCCTCACCCTGCTTTTGGGGGGAGGTGTTCAGGCCGCCTCACTGGAGGCCAGCGATCTAATGCCGGGCGGAGACCTTTCTGCCCGCATGCAGTACAACATTTGGGAAAGGTTGGCAAGCCTTGTCAACCAGTCCGATTTTTGCCTCAGACAGGACGTCGGTTCTGCTTCAATCCTCAGCACCTGCCTCATCCCGGTGTGCCATTCCCCAGGCGCGCACCCCCGGGATGGGGACTGGCTGGTGAAGCGATTCTTCAGCCCGTACATCCCAACAGCTGCCTCGGAATATGCTCGTTGGGAGATGCGGCTAACCATGACTTTACCGGCTGATGCGGCCACTCTCCACACTCCTCGAGTGGCGGTCAGCCCGAACTCTACCTGTGGCCGAATTTACGGTTGCTCCGGACTCGGCCGAACCCGGCGCCGATGCCTCGATGTGGGCAGCGGCAATTGGACTTGCAGTGACCCAGTGCCACGCGGCACACCATACGCACATATCACCCTACCATCTGGATGGTTTTTCACTTGTAACCAGTATACGTTTAACTACATTCCTGCTAATATTACAGATGCTATTTGTTGTATTAGCCGCTTGACACTCTTGCTCCCCACTAAGGATATGATTGCCCCAAGTCCCAATGTTCCTATTGTTTCCAATGTATCTCATGTCCCTTCACTCATACGGCACACTCGCACCACCACGTTAGACAGCTCATGTGAAAGCAGCTTCAGGGTAATGAGACCTGCCGAGTACCTCTCCTTGGCAGTCAGCATCTTTGGCGTGCCAGGCTTAGCCGTCGGCAACGCAAAGAGGATTGGTCGCTTGGCTTGCGGTTTAGCAAAGGCCATCAACCATACATCCTCAGCGATAGCGCTCCTCAATCAGGAGCAGGCGGAACTTCGCCATGCCATTCTCGATAATCGAGCGGCTATCGACTATCTCCTACTGCTTCATCACTTGGGCTGCGAGTCTTTTCATGGTATGTGCTGCTTTAATCTTACGGACAACTCTCGTAAGATTCAAAGCCAGATCGAAGATCTTCACTCCATAGTGGCTGGCATCACAGAGGGCTCTGCGTGGGGGGCTTGGTGGAGCTCACTATGGAAATGGATGTGGTCATGGATCCCATGGGGGTGGCTTCAGACGGTAATCAAAGTGGTGGTGGGGGTAGTTATACTAGGCATTACAGTCTGCTGTCTTGCTCAATGTATTCCCTCGCTGATCTCGAGATGCCGCAGAAGGAAACCCCGTGACGTCATTCCAGACCAGCAGCTGATCCCGCTGTTACGCAGAGTCGCCAATCAGGCTCTTAATATAAAAAAGTAAGGGGAGGTGAAGATTCCCCGTGCCCGGTTGGGCACCAGTGGTCTCTGGCAGAGGCTAAACCAGCGGGCAAACTCCTGGCCTCTGGCCCTTGTCAGGGCATAAGGGGGGTGAATTAATGATAGGGATTAATTCGGCTGCCTCGAGCCTGATCGACGACTCTGCTGAATAAGCACCTCACAGACCTCAATTACCACCTGGAAGATTCACTCATCCCCTGGTTGAGGAAATCTCCGGTGCAAACAGTGTATATGTTTGCCCCTGTCTAAGCCCTAAACAATAGCCTTCCTCATCCCATGTTTGCCCCTGCTAATTAACTTCCCCTGAAGAGTTTCCCCAATTAACCTGAGTAAACAGGTAACTTGATTGAATCACTGGTGACGGTTTTTTCTACCTGCCTTCTGATCTATAAAAGGTGTATGCATTTTCCCAATAAACACTGATCTGATCCTGCTTCCTTGCCTCGTATCGCTTATTGATCAGTCTCCTCCGGGACCTAAGCGCCGCCCAGCGGCTGATATTCGCTACAGAAATCAAGCTTGAACTTTCTACAAAAGCAAAAATAATGAAAGTAAGGCTTCTTTGGGCACATTATGAGAAGGCAAAACTGCCAGAAAAGACAATGGGAGGAAAATTTTAAGGCAGCAAGAAAAGAGGAAGACCAAGTATGGGTTGGATTGACTCCACAGAAGAACCCAGGGGCTTGATTTTACAAGAGCTGAAGAACCTGAGAAACTGGTGTGGCATGTCCTCGGAAGAACTGTTCTAAGAAGTTAAGAACAGGAAGACTATCACCATGATGATAGCCAATATCCGGGATGGATATACAGGTAGAAGAAGAAGAGGAGGAGGAGGAAGAGGCAGAGGCTGTTGAGGACAAGTTACTTTAGAGATTCAAACTGCAGCCCTGCTTTGGCACTTTCTTCATTCAAGTTCATTAAAAGTAATTTCAAGTCATTGCTGTTTTCTGACAGTAAGATGGTGTATCTGCATATCTTAAATTATTGATCTACAGATGTTATACAGTCCTGTGTCCCCTGTGAAGCTACTCAGACAGTCCATAAGGTAATAACCATGAAATGTGCAAGTCTTGGAGAGAACACCTCTTAATTGACACACAAATCTGAGTTTAGTCCTGTTGTTCTTCTGCACTGGGAGAGTGCTTGTAATAGTTAAAATGAGAATGAAAAATATGGGCCTGGAAAACGTGTGGCTTTATTCCTGCCAGGCTGAGAGTTCACTGTGGTAACGAGACATATGTTTGGCTTTCACCCACAGATGCTGCTGTGTTTCTACAGAAAAAAAGAAAGAGAGAGAGAGACTGCACAACAATGGAGGATCAAGGCAAAGGATAACAGTTTGGGCAATGCCAGGTTTTTCTAAATGATGGCTCCAAAGAAATCATTAAAATAGAAGATCATTAAAAATGACAGTTTGGGGAATCCACATATTTGTCCTTTCTGAACCTTCACGATACACTTAATTAATGTTTCAAGCTTTTCATCACTGTGTATTTTCCCCTCCTGTAGAATTATAAAATGAATTCAGTGAGTTACACTGGGCAGTTTAGGTAGTTCATTAAGAAAAAAATACCATCACAGAAACAATCGATTGTCAACCTTTGGTAGAAATAGCTATCTAGTCACATACAAGCAGATGGAGTGGGTGGGCTGGTGATAGTGGTGGGAATACCAAGGTTTGTAAAGGTACAAACAAACAAAATTTAGTCCTCTGTTCCCATAGCCCAAAGAGGATTCAGCATAAACACTGAATGTTCACTGGTTGTTTGGATAAAAATAGAGAACAGGTGACGTAATCAATTATCCCAGGAAAGGGCAGGAGTGGCAAGGTGGAATACATATTGTGTTGCAGCTCCCACATGTTAGTAGTAATGGCGTGAAAAAGGTAATGGTAATTAAAAGCCTTCCCTCTTCCAAAGTGTAAGAATAATATATTGTTTTCACACAAAGCAACTTTAATTACTGAAAGGTATATCAGAAGATCAAAGTCAAGGTTTTCTAGTTTGTCTCCAAAATGGTCTAAGAAAACAGTATAGAGGTCTTGCAGGACCCTCTATAAAGTGCCATTAAAGGAGGAGCAACAGAGTTAGCAGATGAACAAGACATCACTTGATACACTACTATCATGGCTCCTTTTCTCTGTTTTAGTGGAAGTCCTCAGATATGCTGGAGGAACATTGATAGAAATGAGCTGCGGTGGCTCAGTGCTTAAGAAGCTCACCTTGTTAACTGGAAGGCTGGCAAGTCAGCAGTTCAAGACGCAGGTACTGCATGACGGATTAAGCGCTCGTCTTTGCAGGCGCACCCCCCAATAAAGGACTCAGACACTGGTAAAAGTGGATAACAGCATTGGGCCACATTTATTGATTCATGCCCTAGTCCGAATTATAAATTTCTATTGGTAAAACGACCAATCATAATTCTTAAGGCAAGCAGGCCGAAGTAACACTGGTAAGGTACCACCCCAAAATTGCCAACGGCAATTGGTTACAATGTATCAATTTGTATCAATTTGTTTGTTGACAACAAACAAATTGTTGACCGTAGTCAATATCTAACTAATGACCCCACCCTCTGCCGCGTATCCGTGAAATCACGGGGTGATGCATGCTGTCTAGCTATCGCCATCACCCCGTCGCCTAGTTCGTCGTTGACCGGACAACGTTTAACCAACTTATGCCTGTCTAGTGTTGTCCAGTCAATTGCGAACCTGCCGGATACCTGTGGGTCATAAATGTTTACCTTACCAGTGATACCCACCCATGTGACCAATGTCAACATTAGCAACAGAAACCCCTATATCAAACCATAGCAACAGTGTGGGATGGGCGAAAAAACCAGGACCCGAGAGCCAATTGTGGGTCCCAGCCAAAAATTCCCACCCGGCCCCGAAGCGACCAAAATATCACACTGTTAACTAGGGAGGGGGTGGAGGGGAAAAACTTCTCCGCTCCGTCGCTTCGGAAAATGGCAGCTCGGCTGCCTCATGGCCACCCCTTTTATAAGGGAGCTGGCCACGCCCCTAACTACCCGGATGCCTTCGTCCTATGGGGGGGGGCCCGCAAAGGGCGCGGCGGCCATTTTGGTGCCGCGCTTGCATTGTCCCAGCTCTTGGGGACATGAAAAGAAGCTCATTCGGGCGTCCCCTGAGCAGAGTTTCTCCAGCAAAAACCCTTTCAACCCAGAATAATTTCTGACACAAAGTTGTTGTTGTTGTTGTTGTTGTTGTTGTTGTTGTTGTTGTTGATGATGATGATGATGATGATGATGATGATGATGATGATGATGATGATGATGATCCACTTACACCCCACCTATCTGGTATTCATCCCCACTCTGGGCATCTACCAACAATATATTAAAAACACACAATCATAAAATGACAAAGCTAAAATTAACACATCTAAAACAAAATAGAATTAAAAGGACTAGATTTCATCCACACAATATCAGGTCACATCAACAGCATTTCCTCTTGCCAACATAAGGTCCTCCTCGGTGCACGTTGAGGGGCATCATGTGCATTGTATCATATGGGTAATAGTTTGTACTTCTCCGCGTTCAGGGAAACCCCACTTTCTCAGATTGGCCCTTGATCTTCCTACCCCTCTACACAGTCTATATAAAGCTTTCCACACAGGCCATGGTTGTTCTAGGCCAGGCAGTAGAGAATCATGTGGTTCTGCCCAGTTATCTGGTAGCTCCTTGCTCACCTTCCGTAGTTCTAAGGTGGTGTGTAGGGACTGGTTGTTCAGAGGGGCAGAAGTTGTGAGGAAGCTATGCCTTGATTTCAATCTCTGCGTTGGTGGTTGGTGATCAAATAGCAGATGTGTTTCTGAGGAATTTATTTTGACCCACTCTTTCTGAGCAGCATTTTCTCAAGAGAATTTTGATGGAAGGTTACAAACTATGTAATGCACTTTTTGTATTGGGGTTGGTTTTAGGCATCCTGTGACCAGTCTCGCTATTTCATTTAGGGCCGCATCCACCTGCCCTACATGCTTTGATCCTGCACCACACTGGACTAGCATACTCTAATGCAAAGTAACATAAAGCTACTGCAGAAGTTCTTAATGTATGTGGTTGGACACTCCTAATGATGGTATGAAACATTATAAAGCATTGTTTTATGATTCTAATTTTCAGGAAACCCACACAACAATAGCAATGGAAAATTTCCCTAACTGGCCACCAGTTTCAGTAAACAAGGTCAAGGGTCTTATATATACATTGAAAAATAATAATGCAATAAAATTGATTATTATTTTTGCCCCCACAAATCTTAAAATCCAGCATAACCTGTGGGCTGTCTTGCTGGTGGTCTTATTGACAGCCATTAACCAAAAAGAGGGATACATCTATTATTGTCCCCATTTACAAAAAAAAGGAGATCCTGTTAATAACTGACCAATCAGCTTACTGCATGCAATAAGTAAGCTTTACACCAAACAGCTATGTAATAAATTAACTGATTGGATTTAAGACAATTATATTATGGCAGCAGAGCAAGTAGGATTTAGTCAGGGAGATCCATTTTAGATCTCTTGGCCTTATCATGTGCACAATTTAATGCCATACCTTCTGGTTTACTTGAAGGTTGGTTTAGAAGAATCTGAATACAAAATTGAATATGCCTGTGTGGTGACAGTGTCGAGATGCTTGCTCAAGTTTTATTCTACACCTTGTATAGTTAGGTAGACAAAGAGATCATTTGCTCCTTGTTAGTTAAGAAACCAGGTCAATCCTCTGTTTTTTATGTCTCCTTCATTTTTGCAGACTGAGACAAACAGGTGACAATACGGGTCAGCTACATTTTTAACAGCAGCAATAGAAATCAGGTCCAATATGATTTTAAAATAGTATTCCTTTATTGATTTATTTGCTTAATCCCCAGCACAGATATCTTACAGTTAACTGGATTTTAACATGTTGATTTGGAGATTTTATACCTTTATAAATGTTATATTTTATCTTGCTAAGGCATTTGGCTAGTGCAAATAAAGATTTGACTGATGGATGGACGGAAGGACAGATGAACAGATCCTTTATAATTGTTATAAGAATTAAGTAAAGTAGGGTAGTAGCATCATCCTCGTATAGCAAAGAAGAAACTGTGCTGAAAGTCTAAGGGTATTGGCTGATGAGTTAGTAACCCAAATAAGATCTGAACAAGACTGTCTAAAGTAGACACAAATCACACACTTACTAACCCAGCATACCACTTCAGCAATTGGAGGGTATCCAGATTTCATTGTTTTTGATACAGTGTCTTCAACCTAGAAGTGAAGAACCAGGGGAAATAATAATTTATGGCAAATTTAGGGATATGAAATATACTCACTACATTATTTGCACTTGTCAATTTGGCTGTCCTGACACCACAGAACAGTTCAACAAGGTATTTAGCAGCCTGCCATGATTGCTTCCTCCTTGTCAATAGCAAGAAAAGGTTTATTAAGGTCTCCGTAAGCACACACAGCAAGCAAATAAGGACCGGTTGTTGGTTAAAAGAGTCACAATGGCAAGTGAAACAGAGTAAAAAGGCAATCATCGTGTTTTGCTTTAGGTTTTTTGCTTTAGTACTCCATTGCTTCATTCTTATGACTAGGCCATAGTCACAGTTGAAAAGAATGATAGGGCTGCCTATTCTTGCCTCAGAGAATAAGATGATGATTTACCACCCTAGGGAAAATGGAAAGGATGTGGCCAGGAAGACAGGAGATCAATCATCAAGCAAAGTTTCCATAGAACTCCATTCCATAACTGAAGTGTCATTACCAAGAAGACTCTCTTCTTGCAACTGCCATTCCCAGGGGGCTATTGATGCCCAGAGGAATTGCTTCTGAAAACAGACTTAAATTCTGGGCAATAATAGTATAAAGCAGTAGTTCCCAGCCCTGGGTCCCAGATGTTTTTGGAGTAAAACTCCCAAAAGCCTTCACCATTGGCTGTGCCAGCCAAGATTTCTGGGAGCTTTGGTCCAGGAACATCTGGGGTCCCAAGGCTGAGAACCACTGGTATAGAGGTAGGTGATTGTGGTTGGGCACTGGTCATGAAATCTATCATTTATCACTCAGGATTTCAGGTCCCTTGTGCTGAGCTACACTGGCTGCATCTAATTACATTTTTTTTTAAAAAAATGTCTATTGAACTAGATAACTGAAAAACCTCAAGTGAGTGTGTTATGCAGCAATAGATTGTAACTTGATATATATTTTCCCCTTAGACACGACTTCCTTTTACGCATTGAAAAACGCTGCATGTTAGATCTTGTGTTATTTCTGCATGCTGTTAGCAGTCATTAACGTTCTGCATATATTACAAACATTACACTGGGACTCTCATGAAACCTGCCATGCAGATTTTCATAAGGCAATTTATTCCTACCTGGTGGGCACTTAAAAACAATCCCCTTGGTGAATAGGAGCAAAAAGCAAGAAAGGGGGTGGGAGGCAGAGTCTGGGACAATAAGCGCCGCAGAATAAACTGCAGTCTTCTCTTCTCCGTTTTCGCTTCCCTCCCTCTTTTAGACATATAAAACCTTTAGTGTGCAGAATTCTAATTTTGTCTTGATTATTCCAACAGCAGCTGTGGTATGTTTTAAAAAATAATAAAAATAATAATTTTGTAATAAAAAGCAGCTAAACTAAGATTTGTCATCCTTTTACCGGCAAACTAGATTCAGCACAACAGGTTTGGTGACCTACTTTTGCTTTTGACAGGGCAAGTCAAAGTACTTAACTTCAATCACTATCTCATTTACTCCCCCCCCCTCCAAAAAAGAAAAAGCATGACAGTTAACACTAATATGATGGTAATTTCATATTGTTTCTGCTTATGAATTTGTCTTTCCGTTATTAATCATCTCATAAAGCACTGACACTGCAGAAACCTGACGTTGACCAACAAACCATGGACTAAGGACAGTAGCACCCAAAAGGGAAGAGGCGATGGCGAAACTGGAGAAGCGAAAAGTTTTATTAACACCAGAGGCCCATTAGAGTGCTCTCTGTTCACCTTCAGTGGAGCAATAAATGAAGAGAGCCAGAGAGGAGAGGACTCCTACTGTCTTTGTGCTGGTAATGCACAGCCAAGCTGTAGTCATGTTGTAACGCTTGTAAGAAACAGATGTTCCTTCCCTGACAAATCTCCTTTCTTGATTTATTATTCATTTGCTCAAATCACAATGGAAAGTCTTTGGCCCATTAATTAAATTCCAAGCAAAATAAAATTTGCAGCAGAACTCATTACTGCTAAATGACTTTGACACTTCATCAGATTTGAAGGTAAAATAGGCGACTTTAAGGAAGTTAAAGGTGGCGAGAGCTTGGCCCCTTTCTGCAACCGTTGCAAGATGATAAAGATTGTGATGAAATTTTTATGTTAAACGCTGATCTTGAAAAGTTCCTTTTGGTGTCATCTTCCTCTTTATTTTTTGCTTGCCAGTGCAGGGATCTCTCATACACATGCTGCTTGTAAAGATACTTACAGATTTCTTTTAAAAAGAGGGTTGTAAATTGCACAAATTTTTAACAATTTATTGAAATAAGGCAGGGAAATGGGATATGTTTCCTTTTTTCTTTCATGCAGCATGAGAGAAATATACAAAATGATTGTCTGGAAATGCTTATAGAAAGCATTTTCATGGGAAAATGCAAGAGAAAAAAGATCTTTAAAAACACAATAGAGATAATTAAGCAGGAAATCATCACAAACTATGGATTGATCAGCTGGATTTGTATTACAACTGTAATATATTTTAAGGGCACAAACATATGTTAGAGGCAGTCCATGACTCAAAGAGAAAAATTCTTAACTAATGAAAACATCTGAGTGTCACAGTAGGAGTTTCTCTCAGCTTTGGAATTATGCAAACTTGCTTACTTTGTTTTGTGATTCATCTTCATGATATAAGTACAACATTATTTTGCAGATGTCAATACCATGTAAATCATTCATTTGCAATATCAATGTGCTTTCCGCTCCAAAATTAAAACATCTGGTGGTTGCTAACATGCTTTTCTGACTCAAGGGACCTGGGTTTGGGCGAATCTTACCTCCTAAAGAAAAACAGTAAATCTCCAAAAACATAATACAATTGGGTGTTTTAATTTGGTTTGTGCAATATCTTAGCAAGAAAAAATGGCATTGTAGCAAAAATAGAAAATATTACTGGCAAAAATGCCTGTACACTCAGTCCTATAAACAGTGCACCTGTAAGTAGACTTTTTAAATGTCATTTGCACTGTTAGGATTCAGCTTTGAGTATCATGAGTCTTTGGACAGAAAAGCATTTAGTCAAAAGCCATGTTCTGAATAACGTTTCACTTAGTTTATATTGTTCTTCAATGCAAAATGGAGAAAAATGAGAATGTGAGAATCCAGCTCTTAAATACACTGGATCAGAAAACAGTGTATCCAGAAATGTATTAGGAAATACTGTTTGTTGAAAAGGGTTATATGCCAAAGACCCAGAAAATTGTACAATAAGCAAGAAAATAAATAAATAATAAAATCTTTAAAAATGAAAATGCAATCATCAGATGAAATATGGTAAAACCATATATAAAAGCTTGAGAGAATAATAACATTTTGAACTTGACAGAAAAAAGGTGATCTGTTCTTTATTTAGTTGTTTGGATGGCTGGGGCACTTTTGCAATGAGCCTGTCGAGATGGCTAAGTATGTTTGACACAGCAGGCAATAAACCAAAGTAGCTTCCTTGAATTATTGCCATGTTGAGGATAGGTGCTAGCTGAAAACTCACTTGGTTTAGGTTGCCCTTGCTCAAAAACCAGTCGTATCCGATTCTAGGGTTCAATGTTTATAGTCAAAGAGCCAGTGCTGTCTGCTTCTGCAGACATTTCCATGGACATGTGGCAGGCATTCCCAGACACCAGAGTGCATGGAATGCTTTTACCTTCCCACCAAAGTCATACCTATTTATCTACTTGCAATTTCTTGCTTTCCAACTGCTAGGCTGGCAGGAGCTGCAACATTGACAGGAGCTCACTCCATCGTGTAGTACTCAGGTCTTCAAGTGCTGACCTGCTGACCTTCCAGTCATTAAGTTCAGTGTCTTAACCCTGTAAACAGAGATATAGCAGAGACAATGTTTCTTGGAAAGCATGGTTCATGGACAGTGCCAGATCAGCCATATAGTAGGAGTAGCAAATGCTATGGACCCTGTGTCTCGGGGAGGGGGGGCACCCCATCGCGCTTGGTTAGAATGCAAATCTAAATTTAAATATTCTGTGCATTTGCATGGATATTCAAAAAATGTTCACTCAGAGAGAATCGCCGACGCCTTATTGGAGCATTCAATGTGTGTCAAAGAGTAAAGATGTGCATGCAGGCAGAGCCGTCTTTGTCTGCACACGCATCTTACACGCTACTCCATAGTAGCATGAATTTGTGTTGAGTGGCTGAGTTGATTGACATGTGAGCTGTGTTTTGTTTTATAGGTATCCTAAATTCTAAATCCAAGCAAGGGCCTCTTGACACAATTTGCTACAAGCCTTGCACTGGCTTAATCCAGCACTGCTCATGGAGTACATTTAAAAAGCAACATGAGGAATGGGTTCAGCAGCCCAGTTGTTCTCCTGAACCATTGAAAACAGTACAATATTGATATTGGCAACAAATCTAGCATCTCTCGTCTACCTACCCTCCCTATGCTGTGCATGGCTGGCAGGGCTGCAGCTGTTAAATTACTATCAAGCTGTTTTCACAATCAGAGCCTTCCTAGAAGAAACAGTAGGAAACTCACATCAGAACGAGTTTTTCTCCTGGTCATTTGCCTCATGGATAATCTCTGTGGCATTGGAGTGAAGGTGGTGAACATCCCTTCTCTCTTGAAAACCTGTGCCATCAGAGTGAAGGGAAATATGGGGATGGCATTGAGCAGTGGCCAACAGATGGAAGAGACAATTCCTGTGAGCAGATATTTGTTGAATGCACCAGATAGATAGGCTTGGAGAGCAAAATATTTTGTGGGAAACTGCCTAACAAGTAAACCACAGGTGGTGCCCAACAGGACAAACATGTGCCTATTTGAAAGAAAAAGAGGTCAGGAGGGCCACCTGTGCCAGCAGCACATCCTCTCATACCTTAGTACTTCTAAAGTGATGGCAGGGCTTCACCTGTTGCTGCCTCAATTAACTATTTGGGAAGGTTCTGTCTTCCAATGTGACAACCGTAATGTTTGTACCTGGGGCCTCAGCAGGCAATAGATTCAGGGTACACATTGCAAACAAGCAAAGGTTTCACCTAAGAATTCCATGCTTCACATGGTCAAGGTCCCTCCATTCCACCACCATCCTAAGTTTGTTTGTTGGGGACAGCCTTCTCAGTAGCTGTTCCCCACTTTGGAAGGCACTACCCTAAGAAACCAGGCTGACCCGCTCTCTCTTGTCCCTCTGTCGTCAGGCAGGGCCTGTCCATTTTGGGCATGCTTTCAGACAATAAGTAGAGAAAAGCTGTATTTATGAAATTTAGATATTTTAAAATATATTTTTAAAAATGTACAGTAAAACCCCGGGTTACGACGGAGGTTTGTTCCAACAGCCTCTGTTGTAACCCACAAAAATTGTAAACCAAAACATCCATAGGGATGCATTGAGAAATTTAAAAATGGTAATGAATTGATCATTGTAAACATAATCGTTGTATGATGCAATTTTTTTGTCTCCAAAATGCCATCATCCATCATTGTACGATTTAGTCATTGTGTAATGCGATCGCTGTATGGGGTTTTACTGTATTTAAAACCTGTCATCACTGTATAGTTTAAATTCTTGTGAGTTGCCTTGGGTCCTCTGTGTAGACAGGTGGCATATAAACATTATAAATTAGGGGTTTCCAACCTTTTCACACTCGCTCAGTCAGCTTCGAGGGTCGGGTGGCCATTTTGCCTTGCTGCATGATGGGGGGTGGCCATTTTGTTCCAACAGCTTCAAAGGGGCTGCCATTTTGTTTCTTGAATGCCCTTGGAGGAGTGGAGAGCCACATGAAATTTATATCAGGTTGGGAATCCCTGATATAAATAAATAACATAGCATAAAATAATTAACATTTAACATAACATTTAGATGGCAGCCTTCCAGATATTATTAGATCACAACTTCCAACATTCCTCATCATACACTATGAAGTTTAGGGCTGAGATAAATTGCAGTTCAACGACATTTAAACCAAAAAATTCTACCTGGGTTTAGACTACTTAGCCAATGGAGGCATGGCAAATAAGCATTGCATGTTGGGAAGTGCATTTTGTCTGTCTGTTTTTAAAATTTCCTCCCTTTGGTCTGTGTTGCTTGCCTTTGATTTCATCCTTGACCTCTGTTCTGAATCCTCAGTTTCTTGGTTTTTTGCTAGACATTTTAGAGAGCTAATTTTATTGAACTTTAACCCTGTCATACCCTGATCACTATTTACATTGGGATTTTGCAAGAAGAGGAGGTGTTGTATAATTAGGGCTGTAAATTTTTTTCAAATTTATTTTGTCCAATCAATCTCATAAATTACAGCAATAAGTATCTGAACAGAAGTGATTTAAAATGTTTCACTTCTGAGTTAAGACTTTCACATGCGAGTGTACCATAATGCAATTCTAAACATAATTTACCTCACAGAATGCTGTTTTTAATGTTTTATCAATTTTAGCTTTTAAATGTAGTCATTGTAAAGAAAGAGGTAATTGATATGGAAAGGTTTAATATTTAATGTAAATTAAAACACCATGTTTTAAAAAATAAAATAAAATGCCTTATATTAAAAGACAAGTTATAAAGTAAATAGCCCTTAACATAAATAAAACAAACCGGAATAAATTGTGCTGTGTAAATTCATTCCATTCAGATTCTCCAAAATATAAGTAACTCAAATTTAAACTTATCAAAAGGTGTGGTTTAATTCTTAGAAAGTGGCAATTCTGATATGAGAGCAAGCAAATAAATATTCAAATTCAATTCATTCATTTTGTAGTCATTGCTTGAAAGTTGGTTAAACATTAAACCCCTCTACCCCACCAAAAAGCCTCTAATGTATTTAAAATTGGAGACAAACTAATTGAGACAACAAAATAAAACAAAACAAAATGTTGCAATATGACACTATTTGGTATCACAGAAAGTTAGACAATACTAATCTAAGTGGGTACAAGTCTAATGAATCTCATAAAGACATGAAGGGTCTTATATAGGAAATAATCTTATATGTGTTTACCCAGAAATAAATTTCTCTGTGTTCAAGTTTAGTCACAGTTTATTGTGCAAAAGCTTGCAGCTATATGCATATATTTAATGTTTACATTTAAATGAATGGAACTTAAAAGCACTGTACTTCAGCTGGATTTCACCTGAGTTAAATATGACTTAAGCATGTTATTTTTGACCTAAGCATGTTATTTTCTATATTATAACTAATACTGTAATCATGTTAAAGACTAAATATCAGTGAGTAAAACAACAAAAGTGACAATTCCTAAGAAATTGATAAATATTGGTTATGACAGTGGACTCTAGAAAATATTGAATGTCAACTCTGAAGCAAAACTCAAACGCCATTTCAGACTGCACAGACTCGGAAAAATGCATGTACAGGTATATTATAAATCCTTCTTGTACTTGATGTTGGCTATTCCCACTACCTACCTCAGCGTGTATATATAAATATGTGTGATTAGTTACATGAGCTTTCTTCTATATACAGTATGACCATTTGTGGGGGTGGGAGAGAGAGAAGGGTCAGTTTTCATGTAGAGGAAAAGATGCTTACGGCAGCAAGTGAGTTATGAAAGGAAACACAGTTTTCATCTGGTATTACAAATGAGCCATCCCACATGTTAAGAGGAACAGTTGGCTCAAAATTCAGTGCCTGTTTAGCAGTATTAACATATATTCAATTAGGGGATAAAACTAATTTGAAAGAGCAAAACATTATTCATATCCTGAAAATTTCTCTACCTTTTTAATTCCCTCAGAGCTCAAAATGCAATGTGGGGAGGAGTAATTAACAGGTCAAGGAAGGGAAAGCATCAAATTATGACTTTGCAAAATTAAAGTAAGAAAGCTGAAATGTTTGTATTTTTAAAAATGTGTTCAGCTCTATATTTAATTTTTTTTTTAAAAAAACACACTGTGTATTTTAGAACTTAGAAAAACACATCTCAGCTAAGCTAACAGCAAAAGCTACAGCCAGCATTAAGTCTCTACAAGCTAGAAGCCAGGAGTGTGTGTGTGGGGAGAACAAATGGCCATTTATCAGCATCAGAAGAGAGTTTGGTTTTATAATGTATTGTTCTTCTATTCCTGCAAGGCAGCTTTTGTGTGATAAAAATGCTGAGTGTGGTGTAAAAATACCCTTTCTTTCTGTAATTTGCGCTCCTCTCCATTTAAAGCTATTCTTGCTGCAAACGAGAATGGAAAGCTGCAAAAATTAAGTGGTGTCAGTTTTCAATGACACTTTAATGATAGGGCGCTCAGCAAATGAAATGAGAATGAATCCCAGCATCTTGGCTAAAGATAGTAAGCGGCACTAAACAGTATCATGCTCCAGCTAGGTTCCCTTTTTCTGGCTTCATTCATATTTAGTACGAGCTGAAATTGAGAGGCTCTAATTAGAACACTCATAAATGGAGAAATATACATGTCTAATATGTTAATGTGAACCGTTTGAAATGGATCTGTCAAATATCAAATAGGATCTTAAGAAATAAAGGGCCTTAAAAATAAATGTGTGGATAGTACTTGCTAGACAGACATTACATGCCCATTTTTTCATAAAGATATTAAGGAATAACGCTCAAGGAAGCTTATAATTAGGATACAAATTTATATTTAAAACACCAAAGAACACTAACATAAAGCAGTAGTTAATTCTGGCCAAACATTTCATCTAAAAATTCCATACAGTTTAAGAAGTATAGCTGAAAAGGTATTGAGAGGTTTTCACATGTATGCATACATACATATCCATACATAACCAAGCACACAGATACACAAACAAATTGGCAGAAAGCAGTTCATACATATAAATCAAGATAACAAACTCTGTGATGCTTTCTGACAGACTATGGGATTATGGGAATTGCCAGGTATTTGAAGCTTCAAGTCTCTTAAGACTTTTGAGGGAAAAGCTTATAGATGAGATGAAAATCAGCAAAGACGAAGTCTTCTTCTCCACATGCTAATAAGCAGCCACAACCTTTTCTTAAAAACTTATTGCACATGTGTACTGATATAAATAAGGACCACAGTGACTTTAATTTAATTTAATTTAATTTAATTTAATTTAATTTAATTTTCACGCTTTTATACAGCCCACTCAGGAGAACCCAACTCAGGGCAGTTTACATAGTGGAAAATAAATACAATATACAATAACGCAATATATGAATACAGTAATACAATGTTAAATAACATACAATTAATACTGAGATTCAAAAATACAATACAAAATTCAATATACAAAATTCAGTATACAGATTCACGAACAGTACCACATCACAATGCTATACTGCAATATCACAAGCTACAAGTTACAGAGTTACATAATACTGCCACAATATCGGTTACAGTAACAAAATAGAAATTCAACAGGAGAAATGTAAACATTCACAAAATTACCTATCAATATTAGTTACAATATGCTTCATGCTTATCATGAAGACGGCAGAGTGTCCGTGGCGGTGGCAGAGGTTTTGAAGCCGACCTCCCGTCGCAGCAGCAGGTGGGCACTGGTCCGCTGCTCCACCCTTGAGGCCATGGCTGGCCGAGGGTGCCCAGTGGTGGCAGAGCGTCTGTGGCAGTGGTGGCGGTTTTGAAGCTGAGCTCCCGCCCTCTGAAGCCAAACCAACTGAGGAGATGCTTGCCTGCCGTTGTTCCAGTCCTTTTGAAGGGCTTGTTGCCAGCACAGGTGATGGCATTGCTGGCGGCGACGGCAGTGGTGGTGGCGGTGCAGCAGTTCTCCCCTCTGAGACCAGGCTGGAGAAGGGGATGCTTGCCTGCCATGGCTCTGGTCCTTTTGAAGGGCTGGCTGCCAGCACAGGTGATGGCGTTGCTGGTGGTGGCGGTGCAGTAGCGTGGCTGATTGGTGGTTAATATGCTTGGTGGTTAA
Organism: Bradypodion ventrale; assembly: GCA_035047345.1. Classification (NCBI taxonomy): domain Eukaryota; kingdom Metazoa; phylum Chordata; class Lepidosauria; order Squamata; family Chamaeleonidae; genus Bradypodion; species Bradypodion ventrale. The sequence goes on from JAWDJE010000001.1 coordinate 44,104,995, forward strand.
TATGCTGATCTATGTGACCGGGATGTAAGCATTGAGTTCCTGTCATCTGTCCCAGCTCCTGCCAAGCTAGCAGTTCGAAAGCAAGAAATTGCAATTAGATAAATGGGTACTACTTTGCTGGGAAAAGTAACAGGGTTCTGGGTGCTCTGGCAACTAGTCATACCTGCCACATGACCATAGAAATGTCAGCAGATGCAGACAGTGCTGGCTCTTTGGCTGTAAATGGAGATGAACACTACCCCCTAGATTCGAACATGAATGGCTTTTGAGCAAGGGAGACCTTTACATTTTACCAGTTCCACTCATGCTTTCTTTCACAATTAGTTATCCTAAAAATAGTTCTGCAACCATCACAATCCTTGCCTACCCCACCTCTATGACATCACAATGGAATTACAATGGCCTCTGTGACATTACAAAGCCTGGTCCCAGATTTTGGCATTAAATTTGAGGAAATGGGATTTTGTGGGATGATTGCAAACACTGGATTCCTTCTCAGACGATCAGTGTCTTGTCTAACAAAGCGCTTAATTTCTTGTGGATGTGTGTGCAATATCTGGTCTTTCCCATGTATGCCTAACCACTCAATGGTATTTAGGGTTGCCAAGTCAATGGTGTACCATTTCCTGAGATTTCAGAGTCAAAACCTATGGCCAACGAGTGTTTCCTTGTAACAAGAGTTGGATACAACTGGCTTTTGAACAAGGGTGACATTCACCTTTACTTAGCCTGAGATGACTCCTTCACCCTAACTAAAGAAGTCTCTGAAGAAGGCTTCTGTTCAAAGTTTCAGACAGTCTTTACATTACTTATGACCAGCATATACAGGACAACTTCTCTCTTTCACCATGATTAGATCCTTCCTTCCTGTGACCCTTTTGTCTGTTTTCCTCCTGCTAAGCACCTTAAGCTGGTCTCATTCTGCCTTAGTCTAACCTACCTCTGCAGACAAAATGGGGACAGAGGACATAATCCATGACCCTTTCTTTTCCATAAATAAAAATAAATAAATGAACATGTGCTTTGGAGTTAAGGTTGGGTATATACACACAAAAGAATGATAGAGAGCCATCTGTCAGATATACTTTGACTTGGATTTCTGCATTGACTCAACGGCTTTATAGACCTCTTCCAACTCCATTATTCTATAACGATGATTCTGTGTTTCACAATAGTCCCTGCAAAATGTATAAAATGGTGGTTCCCAACTTTGGGTACCCAGACTGAAACCCACAGAAAACTTCACCATTGGTCAAGATTTCTGAAAGCTGGAAGCCAAGAACATCTGGAACCCCATCGTATTAAAAACCAATTATATTCCTGTGAAGTGTGCCTCTTTTGATAGACAGTAGCTTATTGTTTATAATTGTGTGAAACAGTCCACTGTTTGGATACAATAGCATGCATATTATTCCTACACTGCAGAGTAAATAGGATCCTCTGATGTGACTGATTTGAATACAAAATGTTAAAGTTCCTTTGGGACATTGTTGTACTTTTATGTCCTACTCTGACTTTAATCGTAGCCAATTAGAATTTGCTTTCACCGTCATCAAAGGGCTTTGGCTCAGGCACAAAATTGCTTTGAGATGTTTCAGGAAAGTCAATGGAATGACTCAAAACACTTCTCCATGAATCTCCCCACCCCGCAGTGCAAAGCAGGAAGACAAAATAAATATTGAATGAGACAGGAGGATGGGGGTAAATTCAGGATTGCATCCAGCCTTAGCCTCAGGTTCTGTGACAGCAGAAATAAGGTGACATGCAGCCATACATGAGTGGACAACATGTCAGCTACACAGAAGGCCTTTTCATCCTTGCACACGTCTCCTAACCGGCAGTTTACCCCCTTCAGACACAATGTTAAGAGACGCAGGAAGAATGTTCTCTTTTTGAAAAGTGTCACATAAAGTACCCTACCAGCTTGGTTGGCAGAAAATCATATTTCCTGATATCTGATGTCACATTTTATTAGATTTAGGATACTATTATCCTAGTTACTTAGGGGTTTAAAAATATCTTTTTTATAGCTAATGCCACAGGTAGAATGTTAAAATGATGACATTTTTGCTATAAAAAGGACTAGACTGTTCTTTCCATGTAGTTTCAACAGTGTTTCTAATTTATTTATTTTAAAGTGCTTATATCAATGTAATTGTTGATCAATGTTTCTCCAAGTTTTTTTTTTAAAATTACCACTCATTTCTCAAATTCACCCATTAAATTTAATTTACATTCAATTATGGGGTTTAGCACAAAATGAAAATGTATGGAAAAATGCTTAATTGCAATTTTAAACAGGATTAAGGAATTTCTGACAACTTTGGCTCTTTAAAAAACCTTCTGTGAATATAGGGTTCTGGTATCAGAGATATGTTCAATAAAGCAGTGATGTGTCTTGAATAAAGGACAACCTTTTAAGATAAGGATGATGGAGAAATTACTATCACACCCCAGATGTCTAGATATTTTACACAACAGCATCATCAAAAGGATGCACTTTCAAATCAAACATCAGTATATTTCAAGACCGCTAGACTATGTTTATTTGGATTCAATGACAAAAAATAATAATCAAGAAACTGCTTCATGGGAAATAGTTTTGAGTTTTAGAATCACTATGCTGGCTAATCTCATTTCCTGTTAGATTAAAACAGTGATACTTTCTTTTTCAGTGTGACTATGGAAAGGAAATAGTATGGTGGAAACCACCATATTGATCTTGGCATGGGCTAGTGAGGTTTGCAATCTGTCATGTCTGAAGAGCAGTTGGGAATATTCAACTAGGCTGGGATTTTCTATGACTAGGTTGATATTTCTCCTAATAACAAATTAGGATGTTAAAAAATATCAAACATTCTGCAGGTGAATAAAGTTCTAAAATGTAAGCATGGAAAGCAGGGGTAAAAAGTTAACTGGTCCAAATTCAGCTTTCAGCCTAAAAGTTGTCTGCAATGAACACTTGGCACAGGCATAATGAGTCGGGTTTACCTGATTGGGCGGCATAGAAATCTGAATTTAAATTTAAAAAGACTTCTATTTTGATTTCTTTTTAAAAGATGTGTTTCCCAGAATTCCCCCCATCAGCATGATCAATTAAACAATCTATTACGTAAACACCATCTAAGAACATAAGAAGAATCCTACTGGATTAAACTAGAGGTCTGTTATATCCAGCATCCTAGTTTCCAGAGTGGCCAACAAGATGCCATGGTGAATCCTATACAGATGGTATGAGGACCGTACCTCTGTTTCAGTTCATTGTTACCAATCAACTGCTATTCAGTAGCTCTGTTGGTGGCTATCTTGATGTCCCATGGAAATAAGTTGTGTAATTTAAGTTTGCACTGTATGAAATACTCAGGATACATGAAGAGAGTCGAAATGGATCATGCAAAGTCCTTCCCTAATGTTGTCTTTTCCATAATTGCCAAGCAGATGATAATGTGAGGCTCTTCATCATAACAGGTTTTATACAGTAGTGTCCTTCTGCTCATGTTCTTGGAAACAGCTATTTTGTCTATTCTGAATCCCATTGGATTACCTCAGATACTAGACATAAATTGTGAGAGAAACAGGAGGAGAGAACAGATATTGAGGTTAGAAGAGCAGAGTGGCAGGATAGAACAGTCCTGCTACCCATTTTCTCCATGAGAAGGAATTGAGAAAGTGGGGACAAGGAGCCCCAAGATAAGAAAGATAGTGTGTTTCAGTGGATAGAGAAGGGAGCACCTCACCTGGACATCTACAATACTCCACATTCCAATGTTTCATGAAACCAAACCCAAGCAACCATTAGTTGAGAATGTATCATAATCCTATTGTAAGCAATTAAACAGGGTTTAACACCATCTAATCTACTTCCTGTTTATTTCTATGGGAACTAACCATCTTTATTTCTTTGTAACAGAGGATTACACAATTTAAAATCATGCATGTATATGAAATATAGAAAAAATTCAAACAAATTAAAATGTTAAAATAATTAGACTATTTTTGACCAGAAGAAGAATACTTTAGATAGCATTATCTCAGCCATTTACTAAATCTTCTTTCACACAACTGTTGGGGCACAGATTGTATACACAAAAATGCAGCTTTTTTGTATTTCTCTTCATTCATAGAAAATTTGTCCTCTATCTGAGAAGCCTCATTTTACTTGATTATTCTTTGCTCTTCCTACTTTGCTTTGAAGTTTATGAAATGACTTTCAGATGGCCTATCCAGAAACTTGTCCTGATGGGACACTCTTTTACATTCCTCCATTCGACAAGGTGTTTTGCTTGGCTCTCCATAAGTTTGACCGTCCTTCTTCTAGTTTCAGATTTAGAGCTTGAGAGGGATGCAGGAAACATCTGAAAGTTTGGCCCAGAGACAATGCTTTCCCTTTTTTAGGGAAGGCTCTTTCTTACATCTCCCGGAACCAGCAATGAGATAACTACTTTTTGTTAGATTTTCACTTACCGGTTTTGCCTCTGATAGAAAACTTTGTAATCTGTGGGGATGTCCTGTGTCTGTCCTTCATAGTTAAACCCATCAATGAAGTGTCTATGCAAGGAGAATGGTCTTCATTACCAAGCTGAATTAACTTGATAGTTGCCTGACTCTTGTTCATTGCATAGCTTTAGGAGCTGAATGTGTGACCTCCAACAGCGCCCTACTCCAGTAGAGATTTTATCTCTCAATGAGCTGAGATTGAGAGTTTACCAATATTTAAAGAATGCCACTGAGCACCAGGCTCTATGTGTTTGTCTCCTATACCCATCCAATTAAGAAAATAATCCATTACAGGAAAATCTTGATTAAAGAGTTGACTTATTCTCTACTTTGATTAAAATCCAACACTACACAGAATCAATTGTTCAGTCTTTTTTATGTGAAACCTCTTTAAAGTGCAAATAGAAGACCAATTGGCTGGATCTTCCTTAGTTCTATCACCTTTCAGTGTCCTCTGATTATAACATCCAAAGAAAGAGAAAGCCATTATTTTGACCCCTTCTATACTCCCCTCTCCCTCTTTCTACACAGGAAGACCTACTTGAACTGAACTTGATACTTTCCTTTCTTAATCTGACACCTATTCTTATTTTTATTGTTTGATACAGTTCTTCTAAACTCTCTTAAAACCAGTAGCCATTACAAGAACTTTTTTTTGCAACACAGGCTACAGGCAAGGTACAGATTGGATCCAAACCTTGCCTCCTTTAAACAAAAATATGCCTTCTGACTTTGAAAGATTTTTTTTTGTTCCCAACATAGCATTTTTGCTATTTTTTTCAGGCAATTGCTCCCACATTGTAGCAGCCTGTGCCCTCACTCACCATCTGCTCTGGAGGTTTATAGGCTCATCTGGAGCAGCCTAGGAGATGCCACCTGAGGCTCCAGGAAAAGACAAGAACTCTTTTGCAATCCTGATGTTCTTTCCAAGCTTTCCATTACATCCTTTTAGTGTGGGAGTGCTGCTAATTTGTGTGCATAAAACCCCATCTTTGACGAACTGGGTTTGCTATTAATATTGTGCAGATGCAAGTGACATGCATCTTGTGGACTGTATGAGACCCTCGAAATCATTTTGAAGCCCACACTATGTTGCCTGTGTTGGGGCTGCTAGCTCTGTTGCAATCCTGCTCTGGTCAGTGGCATAGCCACCACTGCTCAGAAAGCCATGCAGCCACAAATATGTGGTGCAGCAAATGTAGAAAAGAAATGAATGAATGAATAAAAACTCCGCAACATTCATTCTGCTTCTCTGAATGTTTCCTTGCATAAACACATGGAGCAAAACTTCACTACAAACCAGAGCCACCATTCTCATTGCTTCCTCTGCTTTGTCTCAACCTGTTCTTCCTCTTTTCTGTCTTGCTGCTACCAAGGAGAACTAAATGACAGAGAGCTGCTGCTTTGGCTTTTGAAACTCGGCAGCAACTGTGGATGGCAGGAATAAACCTAAAGGCAATGGAACTCCCAATGGGTTTAGAAAGAGAGCAATTCATTCCCTCTTCCAATGCCAGGAAGTTGCATTGACCACTTTGGTACAGGCAGACATGCAATAGTACATTTGGAAGTGTAATTGCTCATTATAGCTACCCTTCTCTTCAAGAACAGCTTCTAAATGAAGCAAACTGGATTAGTCTGCACCTAAAACTGAGGAATTGGACTGTGGTGGCTTAGTGGTTAAGACACTGAACTTGACAGCAGGAAGCTCGGCAGGTCAGCTGTTCAAGACCAGAGTGCTGCATGACAAAGTGAGCGCCCATCTCTGTCCTAGCTCCTGCCAACCTAGCAGTTCGAAAACAACAAATTGTAAATAGATAAATAGATATGCTTCACTGGGAAGGTAATAGCATTCTGTGTGCTCCAGTGTCTGGCCATGCCTGCCACATGACCACAGAAATGACTGCAGATGCAGATAGCACTGGCTCTTGGCTATAAACACCTCACCCTAGAGTTGGATACGACTGCTTTCAAGCAAGGGCAACTTTTACCTTTACGTTTATAGCTGAGGAGCAGATCTTTTGAAAATGTAATGGCTCTTAATTACTTTTTCAAGACTAAACTATCCTTAATTACATTGCACTACAACAGAAATAGCTTGTTATAATATGCTGTGCTGAGGGGGGGGGAGAGGTCAATTTATCTTTGTGAGAAGTGTTGCTAACTTCAGAGACAACAGGAAAGTCCTGGGGGATGGCAGACATTGTCATTATTCTTGCTCAACAAAACATCCTGGAGCTTCAGCCCTGGGATGAGGATAGAGGAACGGGAAGTAATGCCTCAGTTTGAGCATGTCATGACCATGTCAGTTTAACATTGAGTGTGCCTTAGTGAATCCTTCTATCGGAGAGGAGAAGCAGGAGGTGCCATTTGTGCTCAAGGCAGGTGAGCGTCCAAATTTAATAGGTGGACCTTTCACTCATTCAGTAAACTATAGTCATCTCACTCTGAACATGCCCAATCTCATTTGATCTCAGAAGCTAAGCAGGGTCAGGTCTGGTTAGCAATTGGATGGGAAACCATTCCAAATACTGGGTGTTGTAGGGTTTTTAGAAGCAGAATTTTGTACTTTTTAATTTTGGCATATTGAGTCAATGTCCCACTATAGTTACTGCTCTGTCTATAAGTTTTGTAGACAGGTATGGGATGACCAAATGAAGTGACTACTAAAAAAAATATCAAACCATCTTGCATTCATAGTGAGTGTTTAAGTATACAGTAATCTAGTTTTTCTTTGGCTGGTGTGAAGTCCTATGGATGAAACTATAGTAGCCAGGACTTCACATCCTTTTGTGAATGGTCTTCTTGCATGCAGGCAGGGAGCGCACTAATGGTGAAGCAATGCAATCAAACTGTAACGGAAAAGGTTGGAAACAGATTTCCTCTGACATACTGCTATCACAGAAAGCATCTTTTGCGTAATTAAACAACAATGACAAAAAGCTACTGATTGTGGCAGAAGAAAAGGGGGAGAGAAAGGCAGACAAAGGAAAAGCATAGAGAAAATGTCAGCTGCAAAGCTCTTATTTTGGAAACCTACAATGTGGTGATTGATAGGTCTAGTATTTTTCAGGCTCTGTCACAGCTGAAGTATAAAGCTGTCAGTGCACATGATAATGATGGATGCTCTAAAACATGCAAATAGCATGAAAAATCATTTCTCACATAATTTTGGAAGATGAGAAGGATTCTGAACTGAGGGGGGAGGGGAAGAGAGGTCATGCTTAAAATTCAGCCAAGTGGAATTGGAGGCTGCTGGGCAGCCGCCTGAGCCCTTAATTGCCAGGCAAGTTAAACAATGAGTTATACAGCCATTCTGCACATTTTCCCACAGAAATTGCACTGTGTCCCACTTGCAAAAGGGGTTGGGGTTAAAATTGAGTATCAGTTTAGAAAGCAAGCATGGTGGAGTGTCCACCCTAGCAAATCCATGTCAAGCAAGAAGAGCAATGAGGTCTGTTGGACAACAGCACTGCTTGAAGAATATATAGTGTGTTTCAGAGGTAACATTTATAGTCTATCATCAATATTGAGGGTGTTTTAGTTAGCTACTTTTATTAACACAAACTCCAGTAAAATCCCGTGTATGCATTAGAACTCCAATTAAAGTAATCCCTAGCAGGCAAATATCATTCCTGTGCCAAAGAGTCTTGTAACCTAATATGTGTTTTGCCTGATTTGAAATAAGCATGTAAGTATGTTTAAATATACACATGGCCTTTCCACATCATTTATACAACTTCTTTCCATTCTCCCCACCCCTATCTCTTCAGGGCAGGAACCTATCCTTAAAGAATCTTTTACAATGTAAGGCACCAAACACTGAGGATCATAAGAGATAACTGGTTACAAATTACTAGTTACTTGTAATTAGTTCCTTTTGCAGTACAAAAGGGATACTTACAATGTAACATTCCTCAGTTCATTTGTTTTAATCTGGTGTGAGAAAGTTTAGCCAGCAAAACATGGTTGCCATTGCCCAAGATACACCTCACTGTGTGGTTCAAAAATGTAAGAAGTATCTACAATCTTTGATGAAGCTTTGCAGGCGCACCCACCCAAATAGAGACTCAGACACCAGTATTGGATTAAAGGCATTGGGCCACTTTTATTGAATAATGCCCTAGTCCGAATTATAACTTTCAATTGGTGTATCATCCAATTGTAATTTTTTAAGGCAAACAGGCCGCAGTAGCACTGGTAAGGTTCCACCCAAAATGCCAATGGAAATTGGCTACATGTATCAATTTGTATCAATTTGTTTGTTGACACAAACAAATTGTTGACCGAAGTCAATATACTATCTACTGACCCCACCCTATGACGTATATCCGTTCAAATATCAAGGTGATGCAGGCTGTGAAGCTCCTGACATCACTCCTTTCATGGTTCGCCCTTGACCGGCCAATCCTGTTTCCCCATGTACCTATCTACGTGTTGGCCAGTCAATTGTGAACCTGCCGGATACCTATGGGTCGTAAATCTTTACCTTACAAGTGCTACCTGCCAAAAGTGACCAAAGTCAACTTACCGCGTATCTCAAACACTAGCGACAGTGTGGGATGGGCGAAAAAGCCAAGAACCAAAGAGCCAATTGCAGGTTCAAGCAAAAATTCCCACCCGGCCCCGAAGCGACCAGAAAATCACACTGTCCACTAGGGAGGGGGTGGAGGGAAAAACTTCTCCGCTCCGTCGCTTCACGTAAAATGGCAGCGAGGCAGCCTCGTGGCCACCCCTTTTATAGAGGGGTGGCCATGCCCCGGATGTCTGCGTCCGGGTGGGGGGCCCCCGCAAAGAGTGTGGCAGCCATTTTGGCGCCGCGCTTTCATTGCAGGATACCGGATACCTATGGGTCATAAATCTTTACCTTACCAGTGCTACCCGCCACACGGGGAGGCGTCCATGCTGACTCACCGCCCCCCCCAGACCATCAGCTCAGTCACCAGGCCCGCTTGCACATCCTCCAGGAAGAGGTTCATACCTCTAGCCGACAGGTGGACCCCATCTCCTGCATACAGGTCAAAATCCTGCAACCCTATCCCCGGGTGTCGAATGGCTGTTCCCAAGCCATTCTCTACAAGAAACCAGGCAACAGCCCTGTTCACTGACCGCCGGGCATGGTCCAAACCATGGAGATCCATGCCTCCTCTATAACACTGTCTCGGCACGATGTCAGACCATAGCAACCATGTGTACGGCCATAAGTGATGTAAAAATGCCAAGTCACTGCACACCGACATTTTTTTTTAAAAATTTTTTTATTGAATTTTTCAAAGACATACAAAAAAGAAAAGAAAACAATGACTAACAATACAGTACATAAACAAATCCATAGTATCATCTTAACAGACATTACTGAATGTTAGCACATAACAATGTCTAGACTCATTAATTACTATATAACCTCAGAATATTAAGAAAAAACCATTGTTTCAAAATCCAAAATAATAAAAACTTTCTGTGCTACCATTAATCTTTAGATAAATAATAAACACCCTTTGAATATATACAATGCCCGGAGAGTTTATTTGCTGCTCAACTCCAGAAACTTCTTTGAGATGGTAGTGGTCCTGAACTATCATTTGCCGTACAAGAATGGTCCACAAATGGTTTCCATATATTCCAGAATCTGTTCTCTTTTAAATTATCCCTTTTCACTTTAATCTCCCATGTCAGTTTATCATTCAGTGCTAAACTCCACATTTCTTTATACCACTCTCCAATCTGTATTTCTATATCATTTTTCCAGTTTCTAGCTATACATTGTCTACCCGTTGTCAATACAATTTCCAATAATTCTTTTTCATCTTTGTTTAAACCCAAACCTTCCACATTCGTTAAAAGAATGATACTTGACACCAACTTAACACTTCTACCCATTATTTCAGCAAGCTCACCTTCTATTCTTCCCCAAAAATCCCTTATTTTTTTACAGCTCCACCACATATGTTCGTATGTTCCATCAAATTCTCTACATCTCCAACATAACTTATCTCTTTTATTATCCATCTGGTAAAGTCTTAATGGCGTCAAGTACCATTGCCATAACATTTTAAAATTATGTTCTTTAATTCTTACAGACATTGTTCTCATAATCCTCTTTTTCCATTTATTTTTCCACTCATTCTCCCCAATTGTTACATTCAAATTTTGTTCCCACTTCCGTTTCAAATCCTCCTGTGGATCTGCACCTCTATTCAGTATGTTGTAAAGCTTACTTACAAGACCTTTAATACTACTTTCCCCTTTTCTAATCTTCCTTACCAACTCCTCAAATTCTGTATATGTTCTATCTAACCCTACTTCTTTTTTGTATTTTTTGTTCCAGTTGTCCACCTTTAACTTCTGAAACCAATTCAAATTTAATATCTCAAATATTTTTTCCGCTCAACATCAGAATCACAAGTTTTTAACCAATCCTTCAATAAAAGCATCCCATTTTTATCCAATATTTCCATTTTTTCCTTATCCAACTTTATTGGGAAACACATCATATCAGTCAATTCCAAAATTGGAGAGAGATTTGGGACCATATCCTTTTTTACCTTCTTCCACACCTCCATGAGACCTCTCATCATAGTATTATTTGACCTTTTCACCTTATCCTTTATTCCCAAAAAAATCATATTTCCAATATTTCTATATTCCTTCATCTCCAATTGCTCCCAAATTGTCTTTTCTCTTGCCAAAATCTTCACAACGTTCTTAACTTGGAAAGCTCGATAATATGCTAACAAATTTGGCATACCCAGTCCCCCTTTTTTTTTTGAGACAAATACCATAACTTCTTTGGTAGCCTAGATTTTTTGCCTCCATTACAAAAACTGTTGAACATGCTAAAGTATACTTGGAATTGAAAGCACAAAGAAATATTCGAAGAGTAAGAAATTGGAGGTACGATCCTAATTTGTTCAAAGACCAGAAAAGTAAAGAGGCAATTATGGGAAGTTGGAAAGAAAGTTGGCAGTGGAACGACAACAATGAGGTCAAATTTAACGTTGTATGGGATACCATGAAGTCGGTTTTCAGGGGGGGGGGAAGTATAAAATTGGCAAGCTTCAAATATAAAAAATATAAAGCAGAACAGACAGAAAAAGAAAGAGAAATAAAACAATTACAGGAGGAACATGCAAAAAATAAAGACAAATTTTTTTAATGAAATTACAAGGACTTAAGGCAGAAGTAATGGGTAAGGATATTGATAAAGTTAAACAAGATTTGATTTATCTAAACAGAGAATATTTTGAATTTAGTAATAAGAACTCAAAACTGTTAGCAAGAGCAGCCAAGGTTAAAAGGGAAAAAAGAGAAATTGGGGTATTGGTTGATAGGCAAGGTTCAAGGTGCAATAAGAATAGAGATAAATGTAAAATTGTTAGGGAATTTTACCAGGCACTATATGCAAAAAAGGAAGTAGATTTGGAGAAGCTTAGAAAGATATTGGAGAGACAGTTAGGGAACGGAATAAAACAAGAGCATAGGGAGAAAATGGAGGAAAAGATAACTGATAAAGAGGTTAAGGAGGTAATAAGCGGACTGAAGATAGGGAAAGCCCCGGGGGATGATGGATTATCGACAGAGTTTTATAAAGAATTTAAAGAGGTGGTGGTCCCGAAATTGGTGAAGTTATATAATTATATACTAGATGGAGGATCAATTCCGACCTCATGGTATAACACTACAATCGTTCTTCTGCCAAAGCCTGGTAAGAATTTGGAAAGAGTGGATTCGTACAGACCAATTTCACTTATAAATCAAGATGCGAAGATCTTCACAGCGATATTGGCTAACCGTTTAAATAGTTTTATGGGGGAATATATAAATGTTGATCAAGTTGGGTTTTTAAAAGGACGACACATGGCAGATTTGACTAGAAGGGTATTAGATTTAATAGATAACGTTAATCAAACAAAGGAAAAGGTGGGATTATTATCATTGGATATTTTTAAAGCATTTGATTCATTGCAATGGTCTTCAATTAAGGAAATAGTTAAAAAATATGGGTTTGGGGATAAATTTAATAGGGTTATAGATTTATTATATCAAAAAGGAAATGCTTGGGTTAGAGTAAATGAGGAGCTTACGGATGTGGTAAAGCTAGAGGCTGGCACAAGGCAGGGCTGTCCATTATCTCCTATCTTGTTTATTATGGCAATGGAGATTTTAGCAAAAAGTATAAGGGAGGATTTAAATATAGAAGGGAACACCAACATTTTTAAGGAAAGGCCAGTGATCTGTGCTAGATCATTGCCGCCGAGGTGCAGAATCAGAACATCAGGCAGTCCAGCATCCCTGATGGACATCAGGAATGGCAACAGTTCCCGCCATCTCATGCCGCGCACACCATACCACCGCATACGTGCGGATGCACGCAGCCCGAGATGGGGTCCCCACTCCGTTGATGCAGCATACTGTGCCGCCCAGCGCACGTAACTGTGGCCCACCAGCCACACTGCCACCGGTGTGCGTAGACACACAGGGTCCATAAAAGAAGGAGAAGGAATTAAGGATATAACTGGTACTCATACAGTGAGGGGACGTACATATAAGGAAAAACACGCGGACCCCCACCTGCCCATCCGACATATATCAGCCTCAGAGTACCCAAACGCAGCCGCAGTTGAAGCAGCGCCTATCCTGAATGAATGGGTGCCATAACAAGCCCCATGGAGGCCGACACTGTGAAGTGCCGTACTGGTCACCCTCCAGAACTGTTCTGGTGGCAGAACAACGGGCCAGGGCACGTACCACGCACTGCCAAAAATGCATGTAGGGCACCAACCGGACAGATGTCAGCAAACGTACATCGTAGCAGTCTAACACCACTGCCTAGTCCATGCTGATCGGCCTTTGAGGAATGGATCCTCAACTGAGCCCACTCCTGGTTGAGAGAGACATTGTCGAGTTCCAGTGCCCTACGAGATATGTCCCCCTTTGACAATGGGACCAGCTCGCTGATTCTCAGAGCTCCAAAGAAAGCTACGGTGGTAGCTGCATGAAAAAGAGCTTCCTCATACCTATCGTAACACAGTCTATGCCAGCCTCATGCAAGGTGGGTCAGAACAGCTGGTGAAACAGGGTGACGTGTGTTTGTGCAGTGGCCACGTTCACGTGTCCACCCTTCCAATACATGGCGTATGCGGAAGTCATTCACGCAGTCAGTAAAACCCAGTGCCTTGGACATAAATGCCAAGGCGGAAAGCCTAGTGGCGATAGTGCAGGGGACCAACCCCTGATCATGAAGGTGTACCATATACTGTAAAATCTGGTCGACCGGTAACGGCCACACTTCAGGCAACTGCCTTTGCCTACTAAAGGTCCTAAATTGGAGGAGTGTATGTTGATACGCCTTACGCGTGCGAGGTGCCAAAGACATGCCGATCGCCCGGTTCACCACTCCTCGCCAAATGTCCAAATCTCGGCCGGGAGTGGAGAAGGAAGTTCCTCCGTGTCTGGAGCCAAGGCACGGAACCGGGAGATCTGCAGGCGGGATAAAGCATCAGCAATATCGTTATTAATACCTGGCACATGTCTGGCCCTGAAGAGCACATTAAGGTGCAAGGACCTAAGAACGAATTGGTGAACTAAGGCCATGACTCTGGGGGATTTAGATGTTTGGGAGTTGACAAGGTGCACCACCGCAGCATTGTCACACCAAAAGTGAACCACCGAATTAGCCCACCTGTCCCCCCAGAGCATGAGGGCCCCCAAAATTGGAAAAAAACTCCAGGAATGTAAGATCGCGTAAGCGATCCGTGCCCTGCCATGTCTGAGGCCTATTGACCATTGACCATAGGCCCACTGTCCTTCAAAATAAATCCCATAGCCTAGGGAGCCGGAGGCATCCGACTGTTCTTGGAATTGGGGGCTGACCAGAAGCTCAGATCTCCAAAAGGAGACACCATTAAAGTCCTGTAGGAATGTGAGCCAAACTGCAAGGTCTGCTCGTAAACCCTTAGTCAGCCGTACCCTGTGGTGTCGTTTAGAAAGGCCCACCATAGCGCTCTGCCCGGTGTCACTACCCTACAGGCAAAGTTGAGGTGGCTGTGCAGGACCTGCAACTCATGGAGAGACACCTTACGCTTGGCAAGCATTGCCAAGATCGCTTCAGAGATCCGAGTCACCTTTTCCATAGGCAACCTGGATGTCTGAGCGACGGTGTCGATTTCAATACCTAAAAAGGTAAGGGTGGTGGCTGGGCCCTCCGTCTTTTCAGGTGCTAGGGGTACACCCAGTTCCCGCATAAGCACCTGAAACATGGTGAGCAGGCGTGCACACGTGCCCATGTCATGCCCACCCCCGAACAAAAAATCTTCGAGGTAGTGGGCTACAGACAGGGACGCCGACCTACAAACAAAAGCCCAGTGGAGGAAGGTGCTAAATCGTTCGAAGGCCAAACAGGAAATTGAACAGCCAAAAGGCATGGCCTTGTCCACATAAAACTTGTCCCGAAAACAAAAACCTAACAGCTCAAAGTCATCCTGGTGCACTGGCAGCAATCGGAATGCCGATTTGATATCACACTTTGCCAATAGCGCCCCGGGACCACACCAGCATACCATCTGTAAGGCCTGGTCAAAGGACGTATACCTGACAGAGCAAAGATCATCCGGTATAGCGTCATTGACCGAGGTACCTGCAGGGTAAGAAAGGTGATGGATTAGACAGAATTCACCTGGGGACTTCTTACAGACTAAACCTAGAGGGGATACCTTCAAGTTAGGATATGGGGGGTCGTCAAACGGCCCCACCACCCTATGTGCCTTAACCTCCTTGGCTATCTGCTCTGCAGCAATGTCCTCATTACCCCTGAGAGACAGTAGGTTCGGGGCGTCCTGAGGCCCACGGACACCTTCAAAGGGTATGCGGAAGCCAAACTGGAAGCTCTCAAGCAGGTATATCATGTCATCCTGTCTAGGATAAGCACGCAGCCATCATTCGAGCACCGGGACATTAATTGGGGAGGGCGCCTTTTGAATGGGTAGTGCCGTCAGAGGTAACTCTGGCCGCCCCCTGAAAACCCCTTCCTCTGCCTCGTGACCCCCCGACCTGCAGGCACACGGACGCGGCATGAGGGCCGGAACAAGAAGGGCACTCGTGCCTGAATCTACACTGCCGCTTGTTGCACACTCCGTTGGCGGAGAAACTCCAACATAGCAGGCGGGCTGGAACCTCTGCCCCGCCGGCTGGCAGGGAGTCTGTGTAGTAGCAGCCCGCTGTACGGCATGGCCACCGTGGTACCGGTCACCAGGTGCTGGCCGCGTGGGGGTCATATACAGCAGCCACAACTGCTGGCAGGGCTCGTCCCACCTCATCTCAGGGGGAAGGGCCACCCTCATCGTGAATTCTTCATCATAGGCCAACCATGAAGGGCCCGGGAAATCAACCACAGCCCGGTAAATATTGTCCAGGTACTGGACCATTGGGATGGCCAAATCAAGACGAGCCCTTAGGTATACTGCCATATAAATCAGATAGGCCGGTAACCAATTGGCCCAAGTGCGGGGTGGCTTACGACGACGGGACAACTCCTTGTCCCTGTCATCCTGCCCCTCCCTCTCCTCCTTAGTGGGTTCACGGTTCAGGAGGGTGAAAATGTCCACGTATTCACCCCGCCATATCTTCTCCCCAGTAGCCTGGGATAAATGGTCACCCAGGGGTAGAGAGTAACCGGCCATCGGCAGGGCCACCGTTGGCATGGATTGAAGTGGGGGCACCCGTAATGGGCCCTGTGGGACCCCCGAGAAGTTAGGCATACTCATAGGGGTGGTCACCCCTGCAATAACCGGGGGATAATTGGGTACCCAGGAAGTAACAGGGTAGTGAGGATTAAACTGCCCTCCCGCAGTAACTTGTTGCGGCCATGGCCACTGTACCCCCCCCCCCCCCGCCCAGATAATTAGCTAGTGTCACTGGTGTACTGACTTGACCAGGATACTCACTTGGTGCACCCCCACGGGCCGCCCCCACTGGGGGTTCCGGCCCGCGGTGGGCGTCGGAGCTCGTGATGGCTATTGAGCTCTGTGTCCCGGTGCATCCCTGCCAAGCAGGACCGATCCCTGGTGGAAAGCCTTGCTGTAATGGTCTGATGGGGAGCTGTGAGGCGCCAGCCTGCGCTGGCCTGATGGCCTCCAGCAGCTCAACCCTGTTGGGGGCCTACTGCGTGGCCGTGGCTGGCAGGTGGGCTGGGACTGAAGAGCTGGCAAGCCCACCAGCCAAAGGTGGTGGGGCAATGCCCATTGATGCCTTGAGTGCCGCTATGTGGGCAAGGAAAGCATCCGCAGCGTCTGACCCACCAGAATAAGGTGGGCCAGATGGGCCGGACGGCCCACCGGGTACTTGATGGGCAATCCCTGGCCAGAATAGGGCCATGCCCAATAATCCGGCCCATGAGGACCCGGTAGAATGGTGGGGTGCAATCCTGCACCGCACCCAAGTGGGCCGCTATGCCCCTAGCCGGGCAAAGGCACAACAGGGGTAGAAACCCAGGGGAGGTGGCCTGTGCGGCCCCCGCCTGAGTCCTCCGACTGGGCGGATAGGCCGAGGCCAAATCACCCTCATTGGTGGCAGTGGGTATAACGACCCCGCCACCCCCCTGTGGGGCGGCCGCCCGAGCCCTCTGGCCCGGTGGTGGCCCCAAGGAGGTTGAGGGGGTGGGCCAAGCCTCCCCCTAAGTCGTGGCCTAGGGGATGCCTGGGCCTTGCGCTTGGGTGCCATAGCCACCCAAGCAGGC
Organism: Bradypodion ventrale; assembly: GCA_035047345.1. Lineage (NCBI taxonomy): Eukaryota > Metazoa > Chordata > Lepidosauria > Squamata > Chamaeleonidae > Bradypodion > Bradypodion ventrale. The sequence continues at coordinate 44,122,222 of JAWDJE010000001.1, forward strand.
GCTGATCGGAGGAGAGATATCTCAAAGTTTTAGAAAAAGGAGCAATCCGGGGAGAAGCGTTGGAGTGAACTTCTCCGCTCCGTCGCTTCTCGTAAAATGGCAGCGAGGCTGCCTCGTGGCCACCCCTTTTATAGAGGGGTGGCCATGCCCCCTTACTAGCCCGGATGTCTGCATCCGGGTGGGGGAGCCCCCGCAAAGAGCGCAGCGGCCATTTTGGCGCCGCGCTTTCATTCTTTCTGGCCAACCACAAAGTCAAGAAATTTTGATCTGGACACAAAAGAAGAAGAAGAATAGTAACATATGAAAGGAATATCTCACTCATTTTGCTATGTAAGTGTAACTTTTAGTTCTATCTATGATGTTTCTCATCCATTATTACAACTTTCAAATCCTGTGAAGAGTGTCTGGGTAGATTGAAATGATTTGAAACAGGTTTCTGTGCATTGTTATTCCTGGTGTCCAATGTATGTCCATTAGTCTCCATCATTGAATTAGTGTTTTATAAATCACTAGCAGAGATTGCCTGGTGGTGCCGGGCTGTTTTAAATTGTTTTGGAAGTTTTTTTTATGTGTATTGTTATATAAAAAGACGTTAAATTGTGTTGGATAGTAAAGGGTTTGGTTTTTATTTCTTGAACAAATGGTGCCGAGCTGTTTTAAATGGTGTTGAAAGGTTTTGTGATTTTTAAAATGTTTATTTATACGCACGGGCTGTTATAAACTGTGATCAGCTTTTTTTGGTTTTTTTTTTTTTGGATTAACAAAAGGAGGAAAGGATGATACCATTGCCTTTGCCCCCGCTTGAAAGCGAAAAACTTTTGGGGTAAGTAAAGTCAGCGGGTGGAGCGCCGTCCACTGGCTTTGCTTACCTGGGAATGGGTTCACTTTCAAGGGGGGGCCAAGGCACCATTGCCTTTGCCCCCGCTTGAAAGCAAAAAACTTTTGGGGTAAGTAAAGTCAGCAGGTGGAGCGCCGTCCACTGGCTTTGCTTACCTGAGAATGGGTTCACTTTCAAGGGTTGGTGAAGGCAATGATGCCTTTGCCCTCCCTTGAATGTGAAACACTTACTCAGAAAGTAAAGGCACAGGGCGGAGTGCCCATCTGGTGCCTTTGCTTTGCGAAGGAATTGTTTTGCTTTCAAGGAGGAGAAGGCAATGATGCCTTCGCCCTCCCTTGAAAGCAAAACACTTACTCGGAAAGTAAAGGCACCAGGCAGAGCGCCGTCCGGTTCCTTTGCTTTCCGGAGGAATTGTTTTGCTTTCAAGGAGGGGGGGGGCAAGGCATCAATACCTTCCCCCCCCTTGAACTCCCTCTGTTGTTGTGTTTTTCCCCCACCCCAGCTCAACTTTTGTTGAGGCCGGTGGTGGTCTCGCCGTGTCTTCGGTGGGGTAGCGTGAAGGAGAGGGAGTCCCTCTCCTCCCCGTTGCTCCGTGCAAGAAGGCTGGTGGGTGTTTGTGTGACTTTGAGGCGCTGCGTCCACCTGCGGCGGTGTTGCACTCCCAGTGTGTTTTTTATTTTTATTTTTCGCATGCCGGCTTCCTCAGCGTTCTGCACGCTCATGGCGCGCAGGATGCTGGGACTTGTAGTTTTGGGTTTGTGTTTACCGTTTGTGCAGCGTTTTTTTCTGCGGCTTCATTTTGATTGGCCACGGTGCGTTTCCGAATGTTCCTTTTGCTCGCGCCTCTCAGCCTGATTGGCTGTGGTGCGGGGCAGACCAAGGAATGTTGGGAAATGGAGTCCTTTCTTTTTGTTTGCAGTCAGGGGGCTCCTGCCCCACTGGCGCAAAATTCAACCTGACAGTTACCTGCAAACCCCAGTCGGGCGAGTGCACGGAGGCTCGGTCGGGGCTAGTTGGGCCTGGTGCAACATCCTTTGTCACATTCCAACGGTTAATGCAGAGATTTATAGGTATAGATTATATGTGAATTTTCCCTCCCCATCTCAAAAACTATTGATGTACAACAACTTGTACAACACTCATATGAGCAAGATGTTTTTAAAATCTATTTTAAGAAAAGAAAAACAGACTGACTTGAAAAACATCTTTATGTCAATCTGTCAGACTCAAACAACTATTGTCATGCAACAATTTACACAACATGGAACTGAATATCAAACTGTTTCTTAAGATCTTACAAGGTGGGAAATTCCCCTTTGACTCACACAATTTACAATCCATGTCTAACCAATCTCTGTATCTTAAGGTCATGTATAAATGATTGTCAGACTCTTGTGTCTGAGGAAGTGGGCATGATCCACAGAAGCTCACATAAAAATATAATCGTACATCTTTAATGTGTCATGCTTTTATTGTCTCCTTTGTTTTATTTATTTTCAGATATGCTGCACAAATTAACATGGCTACTACTTTGAAAACTAAAAAAAGTTGCCATAGGAAATCAACACTAAAACAAAAACTAGTTTTTCAAAAATATAAAATGAAATAGATTGATTAAAACAGGGAATCTTTTTTTAAAAATGCAATGGAAATGATTTATTTTAAAGAGTGGCATCTACTTTAAATAAAATCCCATTTCATGGCAGCATGATTCAGACTGCCAAAGATTTGGTTGAATAAAGCAGTCTTTGTATACTGGCAGGAGGACAAGAAGAAGGGATCAATCTAATATCTTGTAGCAAGGAGTTCCACAAACTGTCAGTTTGTAAAACAATGTTCCTCAAAGATCTTGTCCAATCCTCTTTCTTTAACTCAGACACAGGGAAACTCTGTTGATTTACATACTGTACATATTTATGTTTCACATGATGGCTCTTCATTTGATTACTCATCATCTAATGATGCTCCACTAAATGGACAAATCATTTCCACTGAAATTGACCCCCCCCCCACACGCACTTTTGACTTCTAACCCATATTTGTGAGTCACCACTTGCAGCTATGGTCTACAGCAGGGGTGCCCAAACCTTTTGGGCCATGGGCCAATCACGTGGTTCAGAGAGCTGGTCACTATGGCACGGGGGCCAGATCCAGCCCCCAGGCTGTAGTTTAGGCACCCCTGGTCCACATCCAAAATCCTTTTGACTGAGGAAAAGGCAATCTCATAAGTGTTCCTCCTACTCTGGCATACTTGTACGTCCAGTCTCACAGCTGTGAGATCAGTTGCATGACTGGTGGCTTAATTTTTATAGGAGGGCAGAAAAATACTGTGCAATTCCCTTACCCACAGTTTTTCTTAATAGGTTTCTGGACATTTGGGGAGAAAAATGGGACAGATATTAAATATTGAATAATAGCAATTATGCACAAGTGAAGCAGTCAGTCAGCCGTTGGAAAAAAGTCAAAAGTGAGGTGAAGATATCACCTTGGAAAGAGGGGTAATAAGCAATTGAATGGCTGGGTTTTTGTTGTGCCCAAACATATATTAACGTACAGTGATACCTCATACAACGTCCAAACTTGGTTCCACAAGTTTGGACTTTATACAGATTTGGACTTTGTATGAGGCATGCAAAATCCTAGCCGTGATGCCTCATACAACGTCCAAATCCTTGCCACAATGCCTCATACAACGTTATTTCCATAGAGATACATTGTACTGTAACAGCACAGACTTCAGGGCAAAGTCAAGGAAACAGACAGGAAACTGACAGAACTTTAAGAAATCATTGTCTAAAGGCTAAAAACATTACAAAAACTTGTGAAACAACCCTGATTGTCCAAGAACCTGAAGAATGCTGCAAAAATCCCAGGAATGCTTCTAAAAATTCTGATGAAAAAATTCAAAAAAATCAAAAGTCGTGCTCAAAACCACTCCTAAACACTCTTTGCCTCATGCAAAACCCACAAGAGCAATGCACACGTGTCCTGCCTTTTATACTGCCCAGGCACAATGCAACCTGGGAAACCCCCAAATGCCTCATACAACATCACATGACTTTGTATGAGGCAACTTTTTTCAAGGAATTAGGCGATGTTGTATGAATACGATGTTGTATGAAGCGGACTTTGTATGAGGTATTACTGTATATTGCTTTAAGTTTGCAATCACCATTAAGTCTTTGCTGTAGAGTGTGCCCTTTTCTGTAAGGCGCCACGTCCATATTACTCAATGTAATCTGATTGGTTTACACAGGTTTCCCGCGTTAGGAAAAACCCGGGCAAATGTATCACTGTAACTGCCGTTCTGTTTTATATAAGTTGCTACCTTGTCCCTGTTTTCCCCAGTTTGAAACACTCTGAACTGAGCTGTAATAAATGACTTGTTGGTTAACCCCCAAACTGCTGTCATGTTGCTGATTAATACTTGGACTCAACAGTTTTACAACAGGTTTTTACAAGTGAAATAATTCATACCAACTTTCTCAGAGGCAAGAAAGTCCAAGAAATGAATTAACTTCCTTTTTTTTTCTAATGCAGGGATTCTTAATGCTTTTCAGCTGTGGGCCAGACTACACCCCCCTCAGATATCTGAGAGGGGCAGACTGGTGCTATAAAACACATCCGCAGCTATCGTAACTGTGTTAACGATGGCCACAGACTCATTTACAGCTGGAGTAAATGCATTTATGATGGCCACGGACTCATTTATGGCTGGAGTAAATGCGTTTACACAGCTGTAAATGAGTTCATGACTAATTCCAGCTAGGGGCGGCTGGAGAAAAGTCAGGGGCTGGATTATTTGGCACCATGGGCCAGATCCGGCCCACTGGCAGTAGGTTGCAACCCCCTGTTCTAATGTATATTTCAACAGACTACCATCCCATCAAAGACAATTTTTCAAAGGATGCCCCTCTTCTTGCTTTCTATGAAAATGAATTGATACCATTTACATGGAGCTCTTAACCTTCAGGTTGTCCTTAGTGCAACAACACAACTCCTATTGTACAGACATGTTTACTTAGACAAATCTAATTTACCCTTTGTTAATGTGTGCTGTCTTTACTTGGTATATTACATTAAAGTAGAAATAGAGTTACTCCCCAAAAATTATCTTCCTTAAAATCATTCATATGCTATCACCAAGGGAATACATTTACCAATTCCCCGCCTAGTTTATAACCATTCAGTCTACAAACTTGACCTTTACCAAAAACAGGTCTATAATTGCAGTTAAAATTATATAATTTACAATAACAACAACAAAAATCACTTCTGAAGAAGCGCCACTGGGCACAAATGTCTCGTGGCTATAACATGCATCATTCATCTTGAGAGAAAAAATTATTCTTATTCACACCGACGTTTTAACATAAACGGTAGTGCTCTCGGTTGGCACTTTTAAAAAACGTACCCATTAATCTCAATAGGAAAACATAAGTCTCATCCACCTATTCTCTGAAGTTTGGATGTCACTACTGTGTACAATAAAAATTGTATATTCATGAACTCCATTTGTTTTATGTCCTTCTTTCTGTCAGAGTCTCCCAAGTAGCATATGCTTTGCTCTGTAGAGAATACAATCAAATTTGTATGTCTTGTCATATTGTCATCAAAGTGATAGTATCACAATTAGATTAACATTTTGTAAAGGAACTGAAGGGAGGGAAGTGAAACAGGGTTGCTTCACTTTAACTCCGTAGGCTGTGGGGACTCCTCTCCTTCCTTCTTTATACCTGCCCCACCAGTCCTGGCCAACTTAATGGGGGATTCCCTTCCCATCCTATGCCACATAAAATCGGGATGTGAGGGGTAGAATATAACAGGATCCATTGTAATTTGGATAAGAGTCTTTAGTTGTAATTACAGTCAATTGTCCTACACAATGTCTCTCAGTCTTTGGTCTCCCCCACCCCACAGTTCCCTTTAACAGGGGGTAAAAGGCTTCTCCTGGGAGTAGTTCTCTTCACTGATCCCTCAGTTCTTTCACCCAGTGCAGTAACAGCCTCTCAAAATCTTCTGCCTAAATGCACTTCCAGAAGTAAGGGGTGATATGCCTGCACTGAGGGCAAATATGCTGAGATTTTTCCTCCAAGAACTCAACCCCCCCCCCCGAAACCCTCTGTCCTCTCGCTTCTTGACACTGACAGTTGTGTTGCCTCTTCCTCTGTCAATATCTACTTTATGTATGCGTCACATGACCTTCTCTCCTCTATTTCCTCCTTCATTCTTCCCAGTAGGATGGTCAGAGAGGTGATTTAGAGTACTGTACTGTACTTGCATTTTATCACCTCCATCTTGGGAATCTGAAACTGTACTAAGACATCTCTCCAGAGTCTATTGCAGATGTAATCCCATTCCCCTGGGTGCTTGATCACTATATGAGAGAGAGGGGGGGGGAGGTTTGTTTCTGTTCTAGAGTTAACTTGGGAGGGGTGTGGGGGTGTGGGGGTGGGGATAGTGCTTGATTATTATATGAGAGGGGGTTCATTTCTGTTCTAGAGTTAACTTGGGAGGGGTGGGGGATGGTGCTTGATCACTATATGAGAGAGGGGGGTTGTTTCTGTTCTAGAGTTAACTTGGGAGGGGTGGGGGGTGGGGGATGGTGCTAATTTCCTTCCTTAAGCTGGATCCGACATTCTCAGGTGTTGGTGCTTCAATTGGTTGCAGTGAGGAACAAATAAATAAAAGGGATAAATAGAAAAGTAAAAATAAATAAAAGAGATAAAAGGGAGCCTTCCACGACCCAGAAGGCTCCGAAGATGCCGCCACCAGTGTGGCCGTGCTCTCCCCGCCCCCTCTGCCGGCGGGGAGATAAAAGGGAGCCTTCTGCGGCCCGGAAGGCTCTGAAGATGCCGCCGCCGGTGTGGCCGTGCTCTCCCTGCCCCCTCCACTGGCGGGGAGATAAAAGGGAGCCTTCCGCGGCCCGGAAGGCTCCGAAGGACGTTACTACTGCGAGCCACTGTGTCTTTCTGGTTCCTTTATCGACCTGGAGGATGACTAGGGTGGGTGACTGTGACTTTATCATTTTTGTGGTGGCCTTGCTGTACCTGGACATGTGGGGCTCTGGATAGAGGTTTTCCCTTTTGTCTTCATGTTTTGTTCCTGGCGATGTGATATTGTATCATTGTGATTATTGCTTTTTTGTAATTGTATTAATTAATTATTGAGTTTTTGTACCATTATGTATATTAATATGTTGTTAGCCGCTCTGAGTCAGCCGTGGGTTGAGTAGAGCGGGATATAAATTTGATAAAATAAATAAATATTAATAGATTGGTTAATTTGGGGGAATTAATCCTTTGCTCCTCCACTCTAATTGGGGGGGAGTGTCTAGCCATGTGCAAGGCTAGTTCATTAAAGCTAAGCTGCTTACAAGCAGTTGGTAACTCTAGGGGGCTGGTTTACTATTCTGCACTTTCTTTGCTTCCCAGGAAAAATAATAATTAAAAAAGAGTAAAGGTTTCCCTTGCTCGAAAGCCAGTCATATCCGACTCTAGGGATCAGTGCTCATCTCTGTTTCAAAACCGAAGAGCCAGAGTTGCCTGCATCTGCAGACATTTCCGTGGTTATGTGGCAGGCATGACTAGACACCAGAGCGCACGGAACGCTGTTGCCTTCCCACCAAAGTGGTCCCTATTTATCTACTTGCAATTTCTTGCTTTCGAACTGCTAGGATGGCAGGAGCTGGGACAAAGACGGGAGCTCATTCCGTCCTGCAGTACTTGGGAATCAAACTGCTGACCTTCTGCCTCCCAGTCACCATCTTAGTCACTTAAGCCACTGAGTAAGTAAAAGGTAAAGGTTTCCCTTGCTTGAAAGCCAGTCGTATCCGACTCTAGGGTGCAGTGCTCATCTCTGTTTCTAAGCCGAAGAGCCAGCGCTGTCTGCTTCTGCAGACGTTTCCGTGGCCATGTGGCAGGCATGACTAGACACCGGAGTGCACGGAACGCTGTTACCTTCCCACCGAAGTGGTCCCTATTTATCTACTTGCAATTTCTTGCTTTCGAACTGCTAGGTTGGCAGGAGCTGGGATGAAGACGGGAGCTCATTTCCGTCCTGCAGTACTCGGGAATCGAACTGCTGACCTTCTGCTTCCTAGTCAGCGTCTTAGCGACTTGAGCCACTGCAGTACCCTAAACAAGAAAGAAAACAAAACAAAAGTCCCCCAAGAAAATGGGGAAAGGGTTCTTTGGCCCACACAGCTTTGTGCCCATTGCATCTACAATACCATTTAGCCATCTTATTTTTGGCCACCCCCTTCTTTTGTCCTCCACCTTTCCCAGCATCAAGGCCTTCTCAAGTGAGTCCTCCCTTCTCATTTGATGTCCAAAGTACTTCAGTGTCATCTTTACTATTTGACCTTTAATGAGCAGTCGTGGTTGATTTCTTCTAGGATCGACCTATTTCTAACACCACATTTCAAAGGCATCTATTCTTCTGCACTCAACATTCCTAATGGTCCAGCTCTCACACCCATACATTACCACTGGGAATACCATTGCTTTGACTATGCAATTTTTTGTTTGCAAGGTGATGCCTCTACTTTTAACTTTGTTCCCCAGGTTTCTCATAGCTTGTTTCCCAAGCATCAGTCATCTTTTTATTTCACGGCTGCAATCATCATCTGCAGAGATCTTTGATCCTAAGAAAGTAAAACCTGCCAGTCGTATCCAACTCTAGGGTGCAGTGCTCATCTCCATTTACAGCCAAATAGCCAGTGCTGTCTGTGTTTGCAGACATTTTCATGGCCATGTGGCAGGCATGACTAGAGCCCAGCAAGTCACATGGCTATATTTGGCCATGCCCACAGATTTGGCCACACCCACAGAGGGCTGTGGCCAAAATTTCCCTTATTTTCAAATCCAAAACTTGACAGGTATTATCCAGCACCTACCAGGGAAGATGAATTCCCTCTGCTCTCCTAGGGGTTGTCCACCAAAATCCAGGGCTGACATAACCACTAGGTCTTCAGTGTGGGTTGCTGCTCAGGACAGAGGTCTCAGGTCCTAGGTCAGAGTGTGATAGCACATTGACAGTGCATCCATGGACGTGTCCTCTTCATAGGCAATGATAGTAATAAATGTGTGCCACCAAGTCAATTCCAATTGATGGTGTCTCTTTCCAGGGATTCCAGTAGGTAAAGAATACTCAGAAATGTAGGTGCAGCACAAGATGGCTCTGTTTTTCAGAAGTCACATGAGAAATTGAATCCTAAGCCTCTGGTTCTACAGCCAGATATGGACGGGCCAGGGGGGAGAGAAGGAATGCAAATTGCAACAAAACCAACAAAGAGTTTTGTAGCACCTTAGAGCATAACAAATGTTATCTGATATAGTTTTCTATGGACTGTAGGTTGGGTGGGGTAAAGTGTACCTCAGAAGATTATGTATACAAACATATGGAGGAAAAGAACATGAAAAGAAGATGATCCAGTATGGTAATGGTCTTATCGATGATTCTGGTGGAAGCCACTAGAAGTGTCAGAACAACAACCTTGTATCTCCCTTGATACCCAAAAGGGGAGTAGGAGTAGGAGTAGAAGAAGATTGTGATTATGGAGATGACAGATTATCATTATGTGCCATCAAGTCAATTCTAATTTATGGTGACTTTTTCTAGAGTTTTCTAGGTGAAGAGTAGTCAGAACCAGCTTTTAAAACCAGCCAGCAAATTGACAATTGAACAGACCATTCACACTATTAATTTATCTCTACAGGAGGAGTGTATACCTTCCTGTTTGAAGGAGACAAACCCAGTCTATTCTTTAAAAATCCAATTTACCAACAGGTGATTTAAACCACCATGAGCCCATTATGAACATTCCTTTCATGGACAAGTTGATTAAGAGGGTACTGGCAGATCAGTTACAGGTGTTCTTGGAAAAGACCAATTCTTTCAGTCTTACCAGAAGGGATTCAAACTGCGGCATGGTATTGAGACAGTGCTGGTCACACTGCTACATGACCTTTGAGGGAATCTGACCAGGATAATATGACCCTGTTGGTTCTCCTCAATCTCATAGCAACCTTTGATTTCATTGTCTATGGTATTCTATTGCATAGATTGTCGGGGGTTGGGTATTAGTGGTTTAGCACTCCACTGCCCCCAGTCATTCCTCAAGGGATGTTTCCAAATAATTTATCATAGGGATATGGGTCTCTACTCTGAGGATCCTTAATTGTGGGCTCCTGTCAAATTTGATCATTTGCCCAATGTTGTTTAACATTTATATGAAGCTACTGGGTGCATTCAACTGTCAATGATAAGTAACAAACTGTCTCTTCATAAATGCTACTGCCCATCCCAATCAACCCTCCCAGGTCTTAAGGTGTTGCTCTGAGAAAGGCTGTAAAGTCCTCCACTACAAGTAGGATATTCATTGTTGGTGCATTAAAACTGATCTTGTGGGGGGAAAGCAAATGGCACATGAAAAAGTGGGGAATGAAGTTATAAAAATGAAGACTATGTTTAGAGGAAGAAAAACCAATTTTATCTTGCATGATCGGCAAAAAATAGCAAATAACCTGAGGTCTCAACCTAAACATGTTACTGTCTCTCTCAGGGCAATCCTATTACAAGGACAAACTGCTCTTGAGCCATTTTTCTTTGATAAATTAGACATGAACACGTTTTTCTTTTTCCTCAAATATGGACAAGTCAGGGTTCTACTTTGATATCTTTTAATTTTTTCCTGAACCAACACATTTCTTGTGACTAGTTTAATTAAACTCTGCTTTCCAGTAAAGCTAAAACCACTTGTGTTCTTCCTGTATTGACTTTTTTCCACAGGAAAACAGGGGCATGCTTTGAAAGTAAAACCCCAAAGAGACAATGGTTTCAGAATATCCTCTTAGTACAATGTCTTATTTTAGCTGCTGTGTTGCATAGTCTGGCCAATCAGGCCAGGGTATCCTCCTATGATAATAGAGTAAACCATATTGCAAGCAACTCAACACTGAGTGTCAGGTAGTGGTTAACTAACCTGACCACCCTGAGGACTAACGGCCTTGGGTGCCAAGGTCCACAGGGAAGGTTGATGGTCCGTATTCAATCCCATTTGAATCCATCTTGATGGAGGGAAACAGCTTCATCAATCCTGGTCTGGGGCTGATGAGAACTTTGCATGCCAAAAGGGCTCAGCATCAGAAAGTGACTTGTGGAATTGGATCAGTGCTGTGATGTGGAAAGCAGATGAAAGGCCCAGGACAGTCTTCATGACTGATCACCATGATGATTGTCTATATTTGGATTCAGATATGGCAGAAAAAGAAGAATATTGCATAGGCAGCTTGAAGGCATACAGAATGATTAATATGAGCAACAGGGCTTTTTAAAAATATTAAATATCTGTTTTGTTTTTTTTAAACAAGCAGAGAAAAAGAGAAATCTCACCATGAGTCTCTTCTATGCTTATGTCTTTCTTTAGATATTTTATATTAGAGATAATATAGATCAGTGGGTTGGAGCATCAAAGGGAAATGAGTCTGAACCTTCAATGTGCTTTCCAGGAAAGGGGTGAGCCAAGATCACCCAGAATATGTGTGGCTGATGGGGTTAACAGCCCTGCTACCTGTGCAAACCTGGGGATACAGAGCAATTCCAGAATGCCACCAGAAGAAGCAACTAGTAAAGCACTTCTGAACAGTCTACACTTAGAAAACCATGGGAGGGCTATCATATGTTGGAAACAACTTGATGGCACATAATTATTATATTTTATATTGGTTTCTAAGCAAAACATCTGCTCAATGGGGTTTAGAACTAAGATCAATAAAAAAAATACAATCCACAATCACAATGTTAAAAGTTTTCCTTTCAAACCAGGAAGTAACATCAACAATAGGGATTATAACTATAAAATGAAGTCTTGCAGTCTCGTCCAATTTTGTTACCAAGCACTTAAAACCATTTTAAAAAGCAGCCAGCAAGGCAACCCAGACACCTTCAATGGTAGGAGGTTCATCATGGTGGGATTACCACAAAAATGGCTAATCTGATGGATTTTTTTTAATGGTGGACCTGTGAGCTGTCATTAAGGCAAGCTCAACAGCCAGGGAAGTACCTACAGGCACACCCACTCTTCCATACCTTATCAATCCATTTGGTTTTTTATCAAGGTAGCAACAATAATTTTATATTGGTCCTACATAAACACAGACAACTGCTGCAACTGGAAACAGAATGGGTTGTGGATTCTCGTCAGTTGGCCCTATACACAATGTACTTGCCATTGCTTTTATTAACTCTCTTATAACAGCTCACAGTGCTAATTCCACACCCTCCTCCACACTGCTTTTTCCATAATCCATTGCTGTGGTTTGATGAATCTGTCATTATTTTGACTCCTATTTGTATTCTTATTCCTCTTTGTTTCTCATCAAGCTCATTAGAAAATTGAGATTCTCCACATTCCCCCTAGTTTATTTCTTCACCAAAATAAGACATTTTTTAAAATGTGCATGATAATTACAGATTTTCGTATGTATTTCCTAATGCAGTTCCCTTTTTATGCAATTCTGGCTAAGATACAATTTGTTGTAAACTGTTTCCTCACATAGAACAGATTTCAATCATTATTTTCAATACATAGACTTTAGTATGCTGCATATTTTCCTCTACTACATGTATTTTGTATACATAGAAGTACATGTGTTGAAGGATACCTGAATTTCCATTCACATATTGGTTAGAAAATGTGAAATTGGGTAAATTTGTACTAGAATGCAAATTAAACAGCTTTCTCCTCTGATCTATACCTCCTGTAGTGAATCTGACAGTTCCCACTTTCTTCACTCTGTCATTGCCCAAACCCAAATCCTTATCAGTTCATGTATCTGGCAGTAATCTGCAGGCCAGTAAATGAGCTGGATTCTGTGTCTCTCCACATTCACACAATGTTGGTCTTGCATTTAGGGACTTGGGTCCCCCAAGTGATGTAGGGGAGGTTGAGATCTTCAGCTATATCCTCCTTTAATGTTGTTCCTTATCCAGCAAGCTCCTTCTTCATTTACAAAAATAGTACTGTGAGAACCACATCAATATCCATAACCATAACCAACAGACTATTGTCTCTATATTGAGTTCTTGCCCATTTTACAGCATTGTCTCCTGAAGTGTGGTAAACCATGTTTACAAGACCCAGCCATCAGCCATCTATATTTTTTGGACCAACCAAAAAGTAAGAATAAAAAACATATCCAAGAAATCTATTATTCTCTTACCATTCATTTTTTCCCTTCGCCCACCACAACATATTTTGCCTCCTACATATAATCTTCTTAATCTCTAACAGCTATAGCTAATTGTAAGTACATTGGAATTCCAATGGAGTTATAAATCAAGGGTTCCCAACCTTTTCAAGATGGGGGCCAGGTCACACTCTCTCAGTCAGCTTCAAGGGCCGGGTGGCCATTTTGCCCTGCCTGCACGATGCAGGCAGCCATTTTGTCCCAACAGCTTCAAATGGGCAGCTATTTTGTTTCTTGAATTCCCTTGGAGGGGTGGCAGGCCATATAAAATGGCTCTGTGGGCCAGATCCAGCCCATGAGCCTTAGGTTGGGAACCCCTGGTATAAATTATCCCAAAACCCAATGCTCAATGTGGAACCTCTTACCACCTGAACTGTGCCTCCAAACAGATCTGCTCCCCTTTAGGAAGGCACTGAAGACCTGGCTATGCCAGCGGGTGTGGGGGCCGACAGGTGTGACAGCCCAGCCCTGCTGGCTTGTATAGTGGTCTTAGCTTGCTTCAGGGTTTGGTTACAATTTACTTGTCTGTTTTTATCCTCCTCCTCCCTCCTCTCTTTTTATATCTTTTTATTTTTTATCTTTTTATTTTCCTAAGGGGTTAGGGAGGGTATTGGAGGGTTTTAAATATTTTTAATATCGTGTATGTTTTTAAATGCTGTTGTAGGCCGCCTTGGGTCATCCATGGATGAGGAAGGTGGGGTATAAATGGTGCAAATAAATAAATAAATAAATAAATAAATGATGTAGCCTGAGAACTCATTACAAAATCATTTTAGTCCTGTCCAATCATGACCTTTCTACTTCCTCACAATAGGCTTAGAAAGGAGTAAGCAGTACCTCACTTCTCCATTGTTACTTTCTTCATGTGGAGAGTGGCATATCTGAACAGAAGCAAGAAATCTTGGATATTGGGGCTATTACTCACATACATCCTGCCAACCTAGCAGTTTGAAAGCAAGAAATTACAAGTAGATGAATAGGAACACTTCAGTGGGAAGGTTCTATGCGCTCCGGTGTCTAGTCAAGCCTACCACATGACCACGGAAACGTGTGAGTATAAGCTTGCAGAATGAGAGGATTTTTCTTGATTTTATTCCTACCTTGAACTGCTATGACATAGTAGGATACAGAAAACGCAAAGTAGCAAAAGAATGCTTCTTTTCAAGCAGCAGAACTACAAGAGCATATGGTATGGTGAAGACAGAGAGAAGAATATTTTGGCAAGTCAGCTGCATTTTTCAGTGGCTACCTGAACAGCCGTCAAGAGATTTCTAGAACCTGTCATCTTTACATTAACCCATGAGTGAAGCTATCCCTACTGCCAGTCTCTTTGCTGCACTGCAGAAAACCTGCCAAAAATCCTACAAGTTGTTTGCTTTATTTGTTCCATTCATTACGTTCTTGCAATATCATCCCCAGCTTTGGAAAGACAATCATTTTTACACTTAGAAAATATGCCTTCCTCAAGAGATAGAGTACAAGCAAAGTTCAAGTGTGCTATCATTGATTGCATGTGTTTTGTGTTAAGCTCCTTCACCTGTGATGCACTGTCTGCAGTAGATAATAGATCCTCCTCCCCCCCACCACAACCAATCACCAGCTTTCCTCTGGGAATCCTTAAATGCTGCTTCTTAAAAATCCAATTTTCTGAAGGTCCTCTTTGCAGAAGGAAATTCACTTTCTCACCTTAAGCTTTCTAAAGAATCTGGAGAGAATTTCTAAAGATGTATTCCCAGTCCTCTTAAATTCCCACTGCTTGATGAATGGCTATGGCAGTGATGGCGAACCTTTTAGAGACTGAGCGCCCAAACTGCAACCCAAAACCCATTTATTTATCACAAAGTGCCAACATGGCAACAGGGGAAGGAGGAAACTCTCTCATTGGGCTGCTGGGCAGGGGACGGGGCAAACTCTGTGCTGGGGAAACTGCATGGGTGCTCACAGAGTGCTCTGAGTGCCACCTCTGGCACACATGCCATAGGTTCTCCACCACTGGGCTATGGTAATGCAGCAGCTTCACAGGCAAAAGGACTGGTCTAGAAGTTTCATCCAGACACAAATGCTCTAGACTTTTGAGAACAGGTTTTGCATTAAGTCATATACTAAGTGTTCTTTGCAAATATTATGGACATGTTTTAAAGCAAAGGTGGACATATTTTTGCCTTTGTTCTGGCTTAGAACCCTTAGGAACTATTGAGAGTAGGAACTCCAAATTCAGGAACTGGTATACAGTGGAACTCCTGATAACGTCCGATCCTGATAACGTCAAATCCACATAACATCATGTTCGTTATACACCACATGATGCTCCGGATAATGATGCAAAAAGGCTAAAAACTGACTTTATGCAGAGCATCTCCATAGGAGATCCTGGATAATGACATCTTTTGGACATTTTTGTGACTTTATCCAGAGCATCTCCCATAGGGACCGCATAAAGTCCAAATTCGGTTAATGACCAGACTTGCGGAACCAATTTTGGACGTTATCAGGAGTTCTACTGTACTTTATTAGGACTTGAAGATCCAGAGGGAGGATGTGGTCAAGGCTGCAAATCCTATTGCTGTTACATGCTGTCAAGTTATCTCCAACTTATGGCAACCCTATGAATGAGCTACCTCCAAAATGTTCTATCCTCAGCAGCCCTGCTCAGTTTATGCAAACTGAAGACTATGGTTTCAGTCACTGTCTCATATTTCCTCTTTTATTGCTGCCTTCAACCTTTCCCAAAAATTCCCTTTCCCTTTTTCAGAGAATCTTGTCTTCTCATGATGTACAAAAAGTAGGAATGGCCTCAATTTCATCATTTTTGCCTCCAGATATAGTTCAGACCAGCCAGAGCTCACAAACACCAATATTCAAATGCTGCACAGGAATGAAATTCAGTGTTGAGTCACCATCTTTCATTCTAACCCACTTTTCGGAGTTGTTGTAGAATAAAGTTGAGAAGGAACTCTGGAATCCTTTGAAGTCAAGAGCATCTTAAATTGACCCCTTTCATCAGATAAAGAGGAAGCATCAATTAAGACTGCTCAGACCCAACAAATGTTCTCAGACATACAGTATTGGCTTCATGTCTCAACCTGGATGATAAGAAGGTAACCTTCCCAACTTGCCCAGAAAGGGTAGTACAACAAGAAGTTAGAGTAGGTCATTGGCCAAACAGGGGGATTCCTCACCCTGAAATATCAAAAGCTGCCTCCACTCCAGTCATTAACTGGCAAGGAGAAACCCAGCTGGCTTTTTTCATCAGCCATAGAAGAAATGTCTGGAAGGAGCTTGCATCTTTCCTTCTAGCATGAAATAATATTTACAAGTACTAGTGTGGGACTAGTGTGTGAATTTGTTTTTCTGTCCATTCCTCCCAAATCTGTTCCATTATATAGCAGAGAAGATGGAATTGCCCATCAAGGCAAAATAATGTGTGGTCAGCTGTTCTGTTGGCTCTTTTCAACTAAAAGTAGTGGGGGTCAGAAGAAATCTGTAGTCAATCAATCAATCAATCAATCAATTGTATGGTAGAGTTCAAGTAATTTGAGCCCAAGTTACATGATGTTCTTTTCCAGGCAGTGCTGAGGAGTTTAGCTGTAACTGACTGATGTACAGGAAAACAAGTCCTTTTCCTGTCATCCCAAGTGAGAGTTTAATGAGGCTGTGCAACGCTTTCTATAAAAATTTTTGGCCATCCCTGTCTTGAATAGAGTCAGACTCTGGTTTTTTTGTGTGCAATGAAAATCCTCAGGTGTGTGCCTGTTCTTCTTGCATTGTGCTTAAGATGTATAATTGTGTGATACAAAGGAAGTAAGTTTCCTTCTTGAGAAAGAAATATGAATTGCATGCTTTCCATCTTTTTCTACTGCAGCACTTGGAGGACCTTGAAGAGCATGAAGAACGTAATGTCTGAATGTTTCCTCCTTGCTGCCTCATTATCTTGTAATAAATTAGGAAAGCAGAGAGCTGTTGTTTACACACCTGAAATCTACAAGGATGGCAAATCCTGGCGCTACAAGTCTACCTGAAATGTTCAAGGACATACAACTGACGCAGTGGGACTTCAACTGCAAGACAGACGGCTTAAGGCCATGGGAGCTGCTGTATAAAACTGTCTGCCTCTTCCTAAATTAGAACTGACAACAAGTCCTGGTTTATAATGCTGAGTTCTCAACTTTTGGACACCAAAACCTATCCAGAAGAAGGAAAGAGAGCACATTAGATTTTTTTTTTAATGCTTTGGGGTATTCTTATTTCCTTCCCTTTCTTTAAAATTCATCATTTGAAGTATTAACTATTTTAGGCTCATCCTTTGGAAAGATGAATCCTAGATATGGAAATATTTCCTTGTGAAACATGTTCATTAAAGTTTAATATACCCAAAACATAGAACACAGTGGAATATTCCCACTTCAGGTTGTTACATTCTTGAAGGTTTAATCATTCATTAGGCAGTTTAGAGAAAGCAGTTGTCTGTTCTGTGAGACCAGGAGGCATTGCTGCTGTACCTTCTTATCTGTTCTGCCACAGCAATGGAACGTGACCTTGGACAGGTTGCCTGGGTCTAACTCTTTTGAATGTGTTCATTAATTCTCAGGTGTCAAATTTGTAATGTTTCTTAGGGAGGAAATTTCCAAGCTACCTTGGATCCATGATTTAAGCCAATCAGTGGAAAATCCAGCAGTTATTAATAAGATCTGAACTCATCGAATTAAAAAAAAAATCTTTTTCCCATTTGCTATCTCTCACACACCATTCTAATTTTTGTAAAGGCCCACTTCATGCCAGAATCTTGCAAATTTAAGGGAATTGGGTCAATGTAATTTGTAGCCAACAACACCCATAAGGTCACAAATTGTCCAAGTCATGTCCAAGACAGAGTTACCTTGAATCATGTCATTTGAATTTACAACTATACACTGATGTGCTGCAGTAGATAGAGCCTCAGACTAAGACTCAAGAGATCTGAATTCATACCTCCGCTAAGCCATGGAAAGTGGGGAAGAAGATAATGATAAACCACATACTTGAAAGCCCTATTAGGGTGATGATCCATTGGAAACAGCAGCAAACACTAACATATGTGGAACTGACATCATCTTTTCCCATAAAGGATTGTATCTTTATCTTGCTCATCATTTCTATTGCAGGCGCACCCCCCCAATAACGGACACAGACAACATTGAAAGTGGATAACAGCAAAGGGCCACATTTATTGATTCAATGCCCTAGTCCGAATTATAAATTTGTATTGGTAAAACGACCAATCATAATTCCTAAGGCAAGCAGGCCGAAGTAACACTGGTAAGGTACCACCCCAAAATTGCCAACGGCAATTGGTTACAATGTATCAATTTGTATCAATTTGTTTGTCAACAACAAACAAATTGTTGACCGTAGTCAATAACTAACTCATGACCCCACCCTCTGACGCGTATCCGTGAAATCACAGGGGTGATGCATGCTGGTTAGCAATCACCATCACCCCATCGCCTGGTTCGTCGTTGACCGGACAACGTTTAACTAATTTATTCCTGTCTAGTGTTGTCCAGTCAATTGCGAACCTGCCGGATACTTGTGGGTCATACTGTTTACCTTACCAGTGCTACCCGCCCATGTGACCAAAGTCAACAGTAGTAATGGAGAAAGACCCCTATATCAAACCATAGCCACAGTGTGGGGTGGGCAAAAAAGCCAGGACCCGAAGCCAATATGGGTCCCAACCAAAAATTCCCACCCGGCCCCGAAGCGACCATAATCACACTGTTAACTAGGGAGGGGGTGGAGGGGAAAAACTTCTCCGCTCCGTCGCTGAGGCAAAATGGCAGCACGGCTGCCTCGTGGCCACCCCTTTTATCAAGGCGGTGGCCACGCCCCTAACTACCCGGATTCTCTGTCCTGTGGGGGGGGGCCCGCAAAGGGCGCGGCGGCCATTTTGGCGCCGCGCTTGCATTGCAGGCGCACCCCCCCCAATAACGGACACAGACAACATTGAAAGTGGATAACAGCAAAGGGCCACATTTATTGATTCAATGCCCTAGTCCGAATTATAAATTTGTATTGGTAAAACGACCAATCATAATTCCTAAGGCAAGCAGGCCGAAGTAACACTGGTAAGGTACCACCCCAAAATTGCCAACGGCAATTGGTTACAATGTATCAATTTGTATCAATTTGTTTGTCAACAACAAACAAATTGTTGACCGTAGTCAATAACTAACTCATGACCCCACCCTCTGACGCGTATCCGTGAAATCACAGGGGTGATGCATGCTGGTTAGCAATCACCATCACCCCATCGCCTGGTTCGTCGTTGACCGGACAACGTTTAACTAATTTATTCCTGTCTAGTGTTGTCCAGTCAATTGCGAACCTGCCGGATACTTGTGGGTCATACTGTTTACCTTACCAGTGCTACCCGCCACACGGAGGGGCTTCACAGAAGACCTGACGCCCCCCCCCAGACCGTCAGCTCGGTCAACAGGCCTGCTCGCCAGTCACCCAACAGGAGGTCCATACCTCCTCGCGACAGATGGACCCCATCCCCTGCATAGAGGTCATAATTTTGCAGACTAATATCGGGGTGATGACTAACCCGCCCCCAAGCCCTGGTGGTAAGAAACCGCGCCACCGCCTTGTTGACCGCGCGCCTCGCGCGGTCAAGCGCAAGGAGGTTAACGCCCCCTCTGTAAGAGTGGCGCGGAACAATGTCCGACCAAACCAGGGTTGTGGCAGGCCAGACATAGTGCAAGTAGGCGAGTTCCTCGCAAATCGCATGCTTGAGCGATAAGCCGGTGACCTGGCCCAAATCATTGCCCCCCAGGTGGATAATTAGAATGTCAGGCGGGTCAGCCCCCAGGCCAGAAAAAAGGAAAGGCCTCAGCTCCTGCCATAACATCCCAGGCTTACCATGCCATGCGAGACTGGCGTGGTCACCCAGTCCCAGTCGGGGTCCCCACTCTGTCGCCGCAGCGTAACGCGCTGCCCTGTGCACATAGCTGTGGCCCACCAGCCATACTGTCACCGGTGTAATACGACACCCAGGGTCTGCAATAAAATTGAGAAAAAAGGAAGGTAAGGTGACTGAATTGGTACTCATGGCGGGAGTGGGCGCACATAAAACTGAAAACACTGTGAGCCCCACCTCCCCATGCTGCGTATGTCAGCCCCAGAGTACCCAAAAGCAGCTGCTGTAGAGGCTGCACCAATACGGAACGAATGTGTGCCATAACGGGCACCTGAAAAACCCACCCTGGTGAGGGCTATGGCTGTCACCTTCCAAAACTGAAATTTAGTAAGGGGAGACCCATCTTGGTGACAGAAAAACGGGCCGTGGTGCCAGCCACGCAGTGCCAGGTACTCCTGTAGGGCACCAACCGGACAGATGTCTGCCAAAGAACACCGTAGCAGTCTTACTCCACTGCCTACGCCGTGCTGATCTGTTTTTGAGGAGCGAATCCTCAACTGGGCCCAGTCTTTGGCAACGTAGACATCTCCGAGTTCCAGTGCCCTACCACTTGCATCCGCCTTAGACAGCATCACGAGTTCGCTGACGCGGAGCGCTCCAAAAAATGCCACCGTTGTGGCTGCATGAAAAAGGGCTGCCTCATAATGATCAAAACAGAGGCCTGGCCAGCCCCGGGCCAACTGGGTAAGAACCCCTGGGGAAATAGGGTGCCGGTCGTCCGGGCAACGCCCGCGCTCGCGCACCCACCCCTCCAAAACGTGTCTCACGCGGAAGTCAGAGGTGGTATCCACATGACCCCCTACTTTGGCCATAAAAGCCAACGCCGAGAGCTTGGATGCTATGGTGCGAGGTGCAAGGCCCTGTGCATGGAGGTGGACCATGAACCGCAGTACATGGTCCACCGGAATAGGCCAGGTCTCTGGCAAGTGAAATTGAGTGGCAAAAACCCTATATGAACTGAGTGCTTGTTGATACGCCTTACGCGTGCGTGGCGCTAGTGAAAGGCCAATCGCCCGGTTCACCTCTCCTTGCCAATAGTCCACATCTCGTCCAGGAGTGGCGAGGGAAATTCCTCCGCATCCGGGGCCAAGGCGCGGAACCGGGAGATCTGCAGGCGGGACAAAGCATCAGCAATATCATTATTAACCCCTGGGACATGCCTGGCCCTGAACAAGACATTGAGGCGCAGGCAGCGCAGCACCAAATGGCGCACTAGATCCATAACCCTGGGCGATTTAGAAGTCTGTGCATTGACAATGTGTACCACAGCAGCATTGTCGCACCAAAAATGCACTACCGAATTAGCCCACTGTTCGCCCCATAGCATCAAAGCCCCCAGAATGGGAAAAAATTCCAGGTATGTGAGATCCCGCAGGCGACATGTGCCTGCCCATGCCGGTGGCCACCCACCATAGGCCCACTTCCCATTGAAGTACATCCCATAACCCAGGGATCCTGAGGCATCAGACTGGATCTGGAAATTGGGGGAAGCCAGGAGGTCCGACCTCCAAAATGAGACCCCGTTAAACTCCCTCAGGAATTGCAACCAGACGAACATGTCTGCCCTGATACCCCGGGTGAGCCTAACTCTGTGGTGGGGCCTGGATAACCCTGCCATGGCGTCGCATAAGCGCCGGGCAAAAGCCCTGCCCGGTGCGACCACCCTGCAGGCAAAATTAAGGTGCCCATGTAGCACCTGGAGTTCCCTCAGGGATGCCTTACGCTTGGCCAGCAATTCCGAGATAAGGGTCACTATCCTGGACACCTTATCGCCCGGCAACCTAGAAGCCTGCTCTACTGTGTCAATCTCAACCCCCAGGAACACTAACTTGGTCGATGGGCCCTCGGTCTTTTCGGGCGCTAAAGGGACACCAAGTTCCTGCATTAGCGTCTGAAATGTATTGAGGAGACGTGCACACGTGTCCCAGCCCCGTTCACCCCCGAATAAAAAGTCATCCAGGTAATGGGCTACAGACCGGGACCCTGACCTGCGGACAAAAGCCCACTCTAGGAAAGTACTAAAACGCTCGAAGGCCGAGCATGATATGGAGCAGCCAAAAGGCATGGCCTTATCAAAATAATATTCCCCTTTAAATTTAAAACCCAGCAATTCAAAGTCACCCGGGTGCACTGGCAAGAGGCGAAAAGCTGACTTAATGTCGCACTTGGCCAGCAAGGCACCCGGGCCACACGAGCGCACCATGCGCAGCGCATGGTCGAACGATGTATACCTGACCGAACAAAGGTCATCAGGTATAGCATCGTTGACCGATCTGCCGGCTGGGTAGGACAAATGATGAATAAGGCGAAACTCACCTAGGGACTTTTTGGGAACCAAACCCAATGGTGAAACCTTAAGGTTGGGAAAAGGGGGTGCAGGAAAAGGTCCAGCGACCCTGCCCGCGTCTAATTCCTTTTTAATGCTGGCCGCAGCCACCTCCTCCCTTCCTCTGAGGGATAACAGGTTGGGAGCGTCCTGAGGTGATCTAACACCCATAAAAGGGATACGAAATCCCTGCTTAAAACCGTGAATGAGATACTCTCTGTCCTCCCCCTTTGGGTACGATGCGAGCCAGCGCTCCAGCATGTCCACCTTAATTGGAGAGGGTGCCTTTTGGAGAACTAGTTCCCTCCGTGGCAGCCTTGCCAGCCCACTGTCCACCCCTCCCTCTGCCTCGCGCCCCCCCAGGCTTGGGACAAGCCGAGGCTGCGTGGGGACCAGAACACGTGGGACACTCATGCTTATACCTGCAGTTCTTTCGATTGCAGGAACCATTTGACGAGAAAGTCCAGCACAGCAGGCGGGCTGGAACCCCCTGCCCCGCCGGTTGGCGGGTAACCTGCGCTGGAGCTGCTCGCTGGACCGCATGTCCACAATGGTATCTATCCCCCGGGGCAGGGCGTGTGGGTGTCATATACAAGAGCCACAGTCTCTGGCAGGGCTCATCCCATCTCATCTCGGGATGGAGGGGAATCCTCATACGGAATTCCTCATCATATGCTAGCCATGAGGGGCCCGGGAAATCTACCATCGCCCTATATATGTTGTCCAAATATTGGACCATGGGAATAGCTAGATCCGGCCGCGCCCTCAAATATACCGCCATATATATCAAATAAGCGGGGAGCCAGTTAGCCCAGGTACGCGGCGGCTTGCGGCGGCGTGCCTGCTCCTTGTCCTTCTCATCCTGACCCTCCCTTTCTTCCTTGGTGGGCTCTCTGTTCAGGAGTGAGAAGATATCTACATACTCCCCCCTCCAAATCTTTTCTCTGGTAGCCTGTGCCAAGTGATCGCCCAGTGGCAAGGAATACCCTGCCGTCGGCAAAGCCGAAAAGGGGACAACAGGCCTGGTAAAGGGAGCCGGAGCTAACCCTGCCACCCCCAAGACATTGCCAGCAGTGTAAGAGCCTAGGCCCACCCCCGTGGGCATGGTGGCAGTCGTTGTCGCCGGGTGGGGCACCAGAGGGGTAGTCCCCGCACCGCCCGAGCGAGGCCAAGGCCACTGAAAGGCCCCCCCTATATTGGGAATATGTGTAGATGTACTCGTTTGCACCGTATACTCACATGCTGCACCCCCGTGGGCCGCCCCCACCGGGGGTTCTGGCCCACTGGGGGCGTCGGAGCTCACGACCGATGTAGAGCTCATCACCGGGGCTTGACCCGCACCAGGTTGCTGGCTGGGGAGCTGCGAGGCAGTGGCCGTAGCCGCGCCACCCGCCTGCAGCAGCTCAACCCTCCCCGCCGGCTGTTGTCCTGCTGCCGTTAGCGCCTCCAAAGGTACCCCAAAAGGGGCACCTGCCTGACTGGCCCGGGCCAAAGACGCCTCGAGGGCCGCAATACGTGCCAGTAAGGAGTCAACATTAACCATGGGTAAAGAGCCGGCCGGCCCACCTGATCCTTGCATGGGGACAGGTCCCTGTACCCCAGGGGCCGTATATTGCCATTGACTACCGCCGAAGCCCGGGAGGGCTGGTGGATTAACCTGCCAAGGCAGGGAGCCGGGCCACCCCCCAAGGCTAGAGGGCCCCGGGAGAGGCTGCGGCCCAACAGGAATAGGCCCAACCGATTGAGCAGGAGGATGAGCGGTGCCCACCGCTCGCGGGCCGCGGGCCGGAACTCCCTCCGCGCCCGCACTTTGATCGGGCCAAGGGGCGATAGCCCCCATGCCACCAGCCCCGGCCGGGGATGGCAAAGGTGGCTGCTGGGGAGGCGGCACCGCGGTCCTCCGACCCGGATTACGCCTCCGAACCACCCGAGCTGCATTCGCAGCAGCCTTCTTTTTGGAAGGCATCTCACCGCAGCAGAAAGGGAAGCTAGCTAGTAAACGGAACTAAAAGGCTTCCCGGTAGCACCAACGAGCGACGGAGACGCAGGGGGAAAAACTTCTCCGCTCCGTCGCTGAGGCAAAATGGCAGCACGGCTGCCTCGTGGCCACCCCTTTTATCAAGGCGGTGGCCACGCCCCTAACTACCCGGATTCTCTGTCCTGTGGGGGGGGGCCCGCAAAGGGCGCGGCGGCCATTTTGGCGCCGCGCTTGCATAATAGTAAATTAAGCTCGCATCAGAGTTCAAAATTCCAGTCCTTTCTTTTCCAGATCTCTAAATTTCAAGCTGCTCGAGCTGATGTACTTCAAATGTGAGACTACATCACTCAACTTCCCCAGCCTGCAATCTTAGCATGGTAGGTGTTGCAGCCTAACACACCCAGAGGCACATGGATATTTGCACCACCACAAGACTCCATCTTTCAAATAAGCCTCTTCTGTTTTCTTTTTTAGTTGAAATGCTTGCTCCTGTATTGTTCAATAACCACTGTTTTGACTTCACTTGATCCACAATATATCAACTTTTAGTGACTGCATGCAGAAGAATTCTTGGGCTGACTTGTTTTTTGGGCATTTTTTGGAAGTAAATGTTAAACTGAGTAGTGTAGGTGGCCGTATTTTACTCCTCCTGTTCCCCATGAAGCTACATTTGTCCCAGTAACCAGGAGTACTCCAACATCCTGAAGCCTTACTAATTTGTCCAGGAATGAGCTTCTGCAGATAAGAATCTGCACATCCTGTATGTGATAGGTTTTTTTAAAAAAAAAACTTTCTAAAATTGCAGAAATATAATAAAACAATCTCTTAAACACTTGAGTCCCACTCTTAGGTTCCCAAATGTTCTTGGACTACAACACACAGAATGCTGGCTCACTGGTACTCTGACTGGAAGTAGTGGGAATTCTGAACACAATTTTCTCAGTGTTTGTTACAAAGCCAACGTATTTTTGTATTTCAGAACATAGGGGTGAGTGTTAGAAGTGGCATCTTTTCTGCAGTTGAAGCAATGACAATAATATCCTCAGCTGCCTCTTTGCAGGCGCACCCCCCAAAGAAAGACTCAGACGGATGGATAAAGGCATCGGGCCACTTTTATTGAATAATGCCCTAGTCCGAATTATAACTTTCAATTGGTGTAATCATCCAATTGTAATTCTTTAAGGCAAGCAGGCCGCAGTAACACAGGTAAGGTTCCACCCAAAATGCCAATGGCAATTGGCTACATGTAACTATTTGTATCAATTTGTTTGTTGACACAAACAAATTGTTGACCGGAGTCAATAAACTATCTACTGACCCCACCCTATGACGTATATCCATTCAAATATCAAGGTGATGCAGGCTGTGAAGCTCCTGACATCACTCCTTTCATGGTTCGCCCTTGACCGGCCAATCCTGTTTCCCCATGTACCTATCTACGTGTTGGCCAGTCAATTGCGAACCTGCCGGATACCTATGGGTCATAAATCTTTACCTTACCAGTGCTACCCGCCAAAGTGACCAAAGTCAACTAACCCCTTTGCTCGAACACTAGCAACAGTGTGGGATGGGCAAAAAAGCCAGAACCAAGGTGCCAATTGTAGGTTCGGGCCAAAAATTCCCACCTGGCCCCGAAGCGACCAAAAATTCACACTGTTCACTAGGGAGGGGGTGGAGGGGAAAACTTCTCCTCTCCGTCGCAATTCTAAAATGGCAGCTCGGCTGCCTCGTGGCCACCCCTTTTATAGAGGGGTGGCCATGCCCCTAACTCACCTGGATGTCTGAGTCCGGGGGGGGGGCTCGCTAAGAGCATGGCGGCCATTTTGGTGCCGCGCTTTCATTGCAGGCACCACCCCCCCCCAAAGAAAGACTCAGACACCGGTATATGGATAAAGGCATCGGGCCACTTTTATTGAATAATGCCCTAGTCTGAATTATAACTTTCAACTGGTGTAATCATCCAATTGTAATTCTTTAAGGCAAGCAGGCCGCAGTAACACTGGTAAGGTTCCACCCAAAATGCCAATGGCAATTGGCTACATGTAACTATTTGTATCAATTTGTTTGTTGACACAAACAAATTGTTGATCGGAGTCAATAAACTATCTACTGACCCCACCCTATGACGTGTATCCATTAAATCTCAAGGTGATGCAGGCTGTTAAGCTCCTGCCATCACCCCTTGCCTGGTTCATCGTTGACCGGCCAAAGCTATTACCCCTGTACCTGTCTAAGTGTTGGCCAGTCAATTGCGAACCTGCCGGATACCTCTGGGTCATAAATCTTTACCTTACCAGTGCTACCTGCCACACGGGGAGGCGTCCATGATGACTCACCGCCCCCCCGACCATCAGCTCAGTCGCCAGGCCTGCTTGCACCACGCCCAGAAAGAGGTACATACCTCCAGCCGACAGGTGGACCCCATTTCCTGCCTACCAGCAAAAAAATTTGTAAGCCTATCCGCAGGTTTCCAATGGCTGTCTCCCAGCCATGCTCAGCAAGGGACCGAGCAACAGCCCTGTCCACTGACTGCCGGAACAGTCCGAACCACGGAGATCCACGTCTCCCCTAAATTGGTGTCTTGGCACAATGTTAGACCATAGCGACCGTGTGTTAGCCATACATGATATAAAACTCCAGGTCACTGCCCCTCGACAGTTTAGGAATAGCAGTGATCCGTATAAGATCATTGCCGCCGAGGTGCCTAATAAGAACATCAGGCGGTCCAGCATCCCTGACGGACATCAGGAATGGCCACAGTTCCCGCCCCCTTGTGCCGCGCATACCATACCATCGCATACGTGCAGATGCACACAGCCCAAGTCGGGGTCCACTCTCTGTCGCCGCAGCATATACTGCTGCCCAGTGTACATAGCTGCGGCTCACCAGCCCCACTGCCACCGGTGTGCAGAGACACACAGGATCTGTAAAAGAGGAGAAGAGGTGAAGGACATAACTAGGTACTCATACAGTGAGGGGACTACATATAAGAAATTACGCGTACACATATATCCGCCTCCGAGTACCCCAAACGTAGCCGTGATCAATGCGATGCCTATCCTAAATAAATGGGTGCCAAAACGGGCCCCACACCATGAAGCGCGGCACCGGTCACCCTCAGTAACTTTACTTTGGTAAGGGTAGACCCATTCTGGTGGCAGAAAAACAGTCTGGGGCGCGCAGCAGGCACTGCCGAAAATTCATGTAGGGCACCAACCGGACAGATGTCTCCAATGAAACTTCGTAGCAGTCTAACTCCACTGCTTATGCCGTGCTGAACAACCTTTGAGGACCGTATCCCCAATTGAGCCCACTCATGTGTGACATAGACATCGTCGAGTTCCAGTGCCCTACGAGACACATCCACCTTACACAATGGTACCAACTCTGGCACCAACTCACTGATGCGGAGCACTCCAAAAAGGCTACCGTGGTAGCTGCGTGACCAAGAGCCACTTCACACCTATCCGAACATAAGTCATGCCAGCCTCGTGCAAGGTGGGTCAGAAACTCTGGAGAACTGGGGTGACGCGTGTCTGGGCGGCGGACACGTTCACATGTCCACCCCTCCAAAACACGACACATGCGGAAGTAACTCACGCAGTCATTGAAACCCCCCACGTTGGCCATAAATGCCAGTGCCGAAAGCCTGAAGGCTATAGTATTGGGGGCCAAACCCTGACTGCGAAGATAAACATGCATTGTAAAACCTGGTCCACTGATATTGACCACACTTGAGGTAACTGTAGTTACTCGCAAAAAGTTCTAAATCGCATGAAAGCATGTTGATATGCTTTACGCGTCCGAGGTGCCAATGACATGCCCGGTTCACCTCTCCTCGCCAAACGTCCAAATATCAGCCGGGAGTGGTGAGTGGAATTCCTCTGCTTCTGGAGCAAGGCACGGAACCGGGGGATCTGCAGGCGGGATAAAGCATCAGCAATATCGTTATTAATACCTGGAACATGTCTGGCCCTGAACAGCACATTTAGGTGTAGGCTTCTCAAAAAGAATTGACAAACCAATGCCATGACCCTGGGGGATTTGCACGTCTGGGTGTTGACAATGTGCACCACTGCCGCATTGTCACACCAAAAATGGACCACTGAGTTGGCCCACTCGTCGCCCCATAGCATCAGTGGTCCCCAAATTGGGAAGAAACTCAAGGAAGGTAAGATCGCGGAGGCGATCCGTGCCAAGCCATGCGTAATGCCCTCAGCCGTAAGTCCACCTACCCTCAGAGTAAACCCCCATAACCCAGAGAGCCGGAGGCATCCGACCGTACTTGAAATCTAGGGCAGACCATAAGGTCTGATCTCCAGGAAGAGACCCCGTTAAAACCCTGGAGGAATTTGAGCCAGACTGCAAGGTCCGCCCGTATGCCCTGATCAGGTGACGTTTAACAGGCCAGCCATGGCATCACACAGGCGCCTGGCCAATGCTCTGCTGGGTGTAACCACCCTGCAGGCAAAGTTAAGGTGGCCATGAAGTAGCTGCAGCTCACGAGGGGACACTTTATGTTTGGCAATCAATGCCAAAATCGCAGCGGAGATCCGAGCCACCTTATCCATCGGTAACCCGGATGCCTGTGCGACAGAGTCAATTCCAATGCCTAGAAATGTGAGCTTAGTAGCTGGGCCCTCGGTCTTTTCAGGCGCTAAGGGGACACCCAGTTCCCACATGAGTGTCTGAAATGTAGTGAGGAGACGCGTGCACGTGTCCGAGCCCAGTTCACCCCCGAACCAAAAGTCATCGAGGTAATGGGCTAGAGACCGGGACCCCGACCTGCGAGCAAAGGCCCACTGAATGAAAGTACCGAATCGTTTGAATGCCGAACATGAAATAGAGCAGTCAATATGCATGGCCTTATCTAAGTAAAATTCCCCTTGGAACCTAAAACCCAATAGCTCAAAATCCCCTGGGTGCACTGGCAGTAATCGGAAAGCCGAGTGCATATCACACTGTGCCAGGAAAGCACCGGGACCGCATGAGCGTACCACCCGTAGGGGCTGAACAAACGACGTTTACCTGACTGAAAAAGGTCATCAGGAATGGCATCACTGACCGAAGAACCCGCAGGGTAAGCTAGATGGAGGATTAGACGACATTCACCCGGGTTCTACTTCGGTACTAGCCCCAGAGGGGAGACCTTCAAATTAGGGAAAGGTGGTTCCAAGAAGGGGCCCGCTACTCTCATAGCCTCAACTTCCTTAGCTGTGCTCAGTGCAGCAACCTCCTCGTTACCTTTCAAGGGAACTAAATTAGTAGCATCTTGGGGGTCCTAACACCCCCAAATGGAATACAAAAGCCCCATTGGAAACCCTCCAGCAGGTACCTCGCATCATCCCTTCTTGGATAAGCTGAGAGCCATCGCTCCAGCATGAGTACACTAATTGGGGAGGGGGGCTTTGACATGGCTAGTTCCGTCAGACGGAGCTCTGATCACCCCCTGTGCACCCCTACCTCTGCCCCGTAACCCACCAACCCGCGGGCACGCGGAGGCGGCATGGGGGCCAGCGCAAAAGGGACACTCGTGTCGGTAACGACACTGGCGCTTATTACACACATCGCCAGCTGAGAAGGTCCAACACAGCAGGCGGGCTGGAACCCCCTGCCCCACCGGTTAGCGGGGAGCCTGTGTTCCAGCAGCCCGCTGCACAGCATGACCACAATGGTACCTATCACCAGGCGCCAGTCACGTGGGAGTCATGTACAAGAGCCACAATTGCTGACAGGGCTCATCCCACCTCATCTCAGGATGTAGGGCCACCCTCATCCAAATTCCTCATCGTAAGCCAACTACGATGGGCCCATGAAATCAACCATCGCCCTGCAAATATTATCAAGGGATTGAACCATCGGGATGGCCCAATCAGGCCAGGCCCTGAGGCATAC
This sequence comes from Bradypodion ventrale, assembly GCA_035047345.1. Lineage (NCBI taxonomy): Eukaryota > Metazoa > Chordata > Lepidosauria > Squamata > Chamaeleonidae > Bradypodion > Bradypodion ventrale. The sequence goes on from JAWDJE010000001.1 coordinate 44,152,468, forward strand.
CGCCATATATATAAAGTATGCCGGCAACCAGTTGGCCCAGGTGCGCGGTGTCTCTGTCGTCCTGTCCCTCTCTCTTCCTCAGTGGGCTCACGGTTCAATAGGGAGAATATATCCACGTACTCCCCTCGCCAGATCTCATCCCTCGTGACCTGTGACAAATGATCACCCAGGGGCAAGGAATAACCAGCCGTCGGCAAAGCCATCGTCGGCACATTCTGTATAGAGGGCATACGCAGCGGGACCTGGACAGCCCCTGCGATGCTCGGCACTGCCCCAGGGGTGGACACCCCCACTCTTAACGAGGGACCATTTTGAAACCATGGGATACTGGAATAGGATGGTAACTGATGCCCGCTCGCATCAACTTGACGAGGCCAGGGCCACTGAACCCCACCAATGTAAGTGGGCTGTGGTGTTGGTGCACTAAATTGAACCTGATACTCACTAGGTGCACCCCCATGAGCCGCCCCCACTGGGGGTTCCGGCCCACGGCGGGCGTCGGAGCTCACGACCGGAATCGAGCTCTGGGACCACCCCTGACTGCTCCCAGTCTGGACATCAGGTCGAACGGGGAGCTGCAAGACACCAGCTGGGGCCGGCCGGACCGTCTCAAACAGCTCGACCCGGTTGGCCGCCCGCTGAAGCGTTGTGGCCGGCAAGGTAGCCGGGGCCGACGAAGGGGCCCCTGTTGAAGAAAGAGTAGCGCCCCCCTCCGAAGGAGGCTGTGCAATGCCCAAGGATGCTTCCAGCACTGCTATCCATGCTAACAGAGCATCCACTGCCCCAGAGCCCCCAGTATAAAGCTGGCCGGGTGGGCCGGACGGCCCACTAGGTAGATGAGGAAAAGGCAACCCAAAAGGAGAGCCAGGGCTAGAATAGGGCCATACCCAAAACTCTGGCCCATGGGGGGCCGGAGGAGCAGTGGGTTGGACACCCGCACCAGGCCCCCCCGGGCCGCCCTGTCCATGCCCGGCAAAGGCGGGCCGAGGGCCGAAGCCCCAGAGGGGCCGGCCTGTAGCTGACCAGCTACCAAGCTGGAACCCGGCTGCCAAGTGGTAGCCTGACCAGCCCCACTGGTACCAGTGGGCAAGGCTGGCACATCGCCCTGCCGTGGGGGTGCAGCCCTAGTCCTCCGATCCAAAGGCTGGCCCCCATCCGGTGCAGGGCCGGTAAAAATTATTCCCCTCGGCCGTGGCTTTAGCGCCGGGGCCTTCCGCTTGGGAGCCATGTCTCCCTAGGAGAAGAAAGTCGCTGCAGGATCCCCATCCAGGGATCAAACTCCTAGTGTGTAAGTACCGTGGTAGCCTAGCAATCCAAAAGGCTCCGGGTACTTTAATCCTCCTTTCCCAGCTGGGAAACGAACTGCAAGGCTCAATAGCCGAAGACTAAGGAGAAAACAGCGACGGAGAAAACTTCTCCTCTCTGTCGCAATTCTAAAATGGCAGCTCGGCTGCCTCGTGGCCACCCCTTTTATAGAGGGGTGGCAATGCCCCCTAACTCACCCGGATGTCTGAGTCCGGGTGGGGGCCCCCCGCAAAGAGCGCGGCGGCCATTTTGGCGCCGCGCTTTCATTTTCTACACTAATTGTTACATTGATGAAGCTGCAACTTGTGATGGTCAAAAGCCCTCCAATAAAACTCTCATAATAGAGTTACACACTGTTCTGATTCCGACTAATTCTATCTATATTTCAGTTGCTACAACCATAACGGAACATGGTTGGGTTCTCCAGGGGGTCACTGTGGCCTTCTTCTGCAGTCTTTTGTGATATAGGCTAAACCAGGAGTTCTCAACCTTTTTAGGCCACGGGCAAGGTCATGCTCCCTCAGACAGCTTCAGGAGCCAGATGATCATTTTGCCCTTCCTCCACCCATGGCACTTCCTGGTGTGGTGTAGGTGCTGGGGGGGCACATGAAATGGTGCCATGGGCCACATCACAGGTTGAGAATCCCTGGGTTAAACTGTGGCTGAGGGAAGGAAATTCCCTCCTCCTACCACACACACACAAAGATATATTTTAAATTGAGGAATCTGCCATTCTGCCACAACACAAACAAGAGAGAATCTTGTGAGCATTTCAAAGGCTAATAAGTTTTATTTGGTGCACACTTTCATGGATTTAATCTCACATAATTTTATGCCACAGCCAAGGAACACCTGAGTCTTTTCATCTCACTACTAGGTCAGTGGTGGCTAACTGTGGCACTCCAACTATTCTTGAACTTCAATTCCCAGAAGCCCTGATCAGAAGGAGTGGTGACTTGGGCTTCTGGTAATTGAAGTGCAAGAACAGCTGAAGTGCCAAGGTTGGCCACCACTTCACTAGAGTCTTCTTTGTTGTTGATTACAGACACATGTACATACACAAACATGCAGCTGCCACTTCTGTGTGTGCCAGCAGATTTTTTGATCAGTGGTATTGAACCATCAACATATGATAAACCAGTTCTATTGTTTTTAAGAATTTACCTGCTCATTCTGCCCCAAAGCTCTGCCCTAACAGCACTGCTTCTCTTTGAATCCAAGCTTATGCTCCACTGTCAGTAATTCCTTGTATTTTTGATGATGCTGAACTCTCTAAGAATATTCTCCATTTAAAACATGCATTCTTATGTTTTTGCCATTTGCTGTTTGTCACTATAGAAACACCTAAAGCACTTTAAACACAACAATTATGTTATTTTGCATATTGTAACATGATTTTCCCTCCAAAAGAAAAAAAAGTCCTGAATGATATCAAAAATAGGGTAAATCATCAGTTTTTAATCTGGCAGGAAGTAGATAGTGGCCCATTAAACTTTCGTAATTAAATTTCCCCACGACTCCCCCATATAACCATTATCTGAGATTTCTAATTAACACCAAAGGAGGGAGTCAGTTCAGATTGATGGGATCCATAGCCATCCCCTTTCATTTAATGACCTTTAATAAACTTTTATTGCTATTGATATTGATAATTATAATATACCCTTTAATCCTGCAATGTGATTCTAAGGGTCTTTTCCGAAAAAACTAAAAAATATCACCTTTAAAATGAAAGTAGGCCAAGCTACTGAACTCTAAAACACTAAATTTGGGGTTAAAGATAGTAGCAACTCACAGTCTACATGAGGGCAAATTAAGAGCAAATTTCCCCTTCTTACCTTTCTGGACAGAAACCTGATCATGTTTTTTTTATCCTGCCACGGCCTGCCCACCTATTACAAAAAGAAGAAAAGAAAGCAAAATGAAGAAAGCTGATGATTGTGACAGTGTTCTAACAGTGTTTCTGACAAAAAACAAAAAACCATACGAGATGGTGTTTCATTCACAATTCCCTTGAAAGAATGAGCCACTTTAACATCTGATTGTTCAAATTTTTATTATATTAAGTAGACGTTCACTCTGTTTCGTTTTTAGCTTTGGACTGCAGTGACAAGTGGCTAAGACGCTGACTGGAGGAGGAAGGTCAGCAGTTCGATTCCCGAGTACTGCAGGATGGAATGAGCTCCCGTCTTTGTCCCAGTTAGTGCCAACCTATCAGTTCGAAAGCAAGAAATTGCAAGTAGATAAATAGGGACCACTTCAGTGGGAAGGTAACAGCGTTCCATGCCCTCCGGTGTCTAGTCATGCCTGCCACATGGCCACAGAAAAGTCTGCAGAAGCAGACAGTGCTGGCTCTTCGGCTTTGAAACAGAGATGAGCACAGAACCCACGAGTCAGATACAACTGGCTTTCGAGCAAGGGAATCCTTTACATTTACCTTTATGCCTACCTTAGTCTTTAGCAAGAATGTTCTGTTTACAAATGCAAATGGTCTCCCAGGATTTTGAACTGTACTTTAGCCTTCTCAGATACTGTTGTGTCCTAATGGTTTGATCCTCCACATGGATAACAATGTATCTGAACCAATGTAACCTTGCCTATGGGCAACAATGTAACCTTCAGCTGTATCACATAAACCCTGTAATAGGACGCGAGCTAATGACCACCAGCTGGCAGCAGCGAGCGTCCAAAGCTCTCTTGGTCCAAACTCATCAAAGGCAACAGCGCGGGAAGTTTTCCCGCCACCACCTACACCTGGACAAGAAGGGCGTGACCAGCAATGACGTCACGCAGACAGTAGCCAATGGGCTATCATGGAACCACGTTCAAATGTGTTACGACTGTATATAAAGAGCTATTGATCCGCCATTACCTCATGTTCCCTCTGACCACCATGCAATAAACCTGAGTTAACCCAGCCCGAGGCTGTGTCCTGTGTCTTGGTTTTCATACACCAAATTGGCGACGAAGGTGGGATAATGGATCCCCAAGGAGCAGCCAGGGCACAGAGCGGGTTCAACATCACCAAACCGCAAGACTGGGAGCTTTTTGAGATGGACTTCCAGGCGGCGCTGGTGGAACTCAAAGTCAAAGAAGACGATGAGGAGAGGAAGAGGGCCATCCTCACCAGAATGCTTGGGATAGAAACCAAGCGAACGCTGGTGGGCATCATTGCACCGAAGAAGGTGAGCAAATTCAAAGCAGACGACATCATGAAGCTGCTGCGTGAGCGTTTCCGTCCCTCGAGGGCAATGTTTCCCGCTCGGAGCGCGTTTTGGAGGCGAGTCCAAGCGCCGGACGAGTCGGTTGAGGCATTCGTAACAGCCATGAGGATAGCCGCCGGCCCCTGCAGATGGGACGATCTAGAGACGGCCCTCAGGGACGGAGTGCTGTGTGGCCTGAAGGACAAGGAGGTGCAGCGCAGCTTGATGAACAAGGAGCCACCACCCACGCTGGCGGAGGTTGTAGAGGCCGCGGAAGCCGCGGAGTCCACGAATGCTGGAGTGGACGAAATGCACCAGTGGCGTGAGTGGCGTCCTAGAGCCGGCAAAGCAGAGAATTCGGTGCACGGAAAGTCCGGACAGTCGGTGCACGCAACCCGAAGGGCCTCAAAGTCGTCTACGGAAGGCAGCGACGGCGAGGAGGTCCAAAGGGTCCGAAAAGGGGGGCGCCGCTGCGATGGTTGCGGAGCGGCCCATGAGCGCGCAAGGTGCCCATTCAGGAAAGCCGAGTGTTACACCTGCGGCCGTCGGGGGCACATCGCCAAGGCGTGCAGAAAACGGAAGGAGGGCCGGAGGCAGTCACAAGACCGCTCAACCAGACCGGACCGTCCAGCAAGGTCCAAAGATGGCGCCCAGACCACGAGGAAGCAGGACGGCGTGGGCCGCATCTCGGACGACAGCGAGGACGACGCTCCGGTGTTCAACGTGTCTGCGGGACAGTCCCATTACTTCGTTGAGGTACTAGTACAAGGGGCCCCTATCAGGATGGAAATTGACTCGGGGTCCTCCTACTCTATAATTTCCCAGAAAGAGTTCTTAAAAATCGACCCCCACGTGCGACCCAAACTTAAAACGTTGAGGTCCACGCTACGAGATGTACAGGGGAACAGCATTCCAGTGTTGGGGGTCGGGAAATTTCGGGTCAGTTTTAAGAGACATTCTGCGGAGCTGCCCCTAGTTGTCCTTAAGGGGGGTAGTTGTAGCCTCCTAGGGACGCAGTGGTTTCAGCCCTTAGGTTTGTTCATAGGGGGAGTGCATACCGTGGGGGTGGATCCAATACAAGCGGTGTGCGACGCGCATTCCGCCGTTTTTAAAAAAGGACTTGGAAAGTTCAAGGGACCCCCTGTAGCCTTCGACCTAGACCCGGAGGTCCGCCCGATAAGACTCAAACCGCGCAGGGTGCCGTTCGCACTAAAGGACAAAATAGAGGCGGAACTGGACAAACTGGTGGGCCAGGGGATTCTTATTCCTGTTGATTCCGTGGAGTGGGAAACTCCAATTGTAACCGCTCTGAAGGCTAACGGGGAGGTGCGCATTTGCGCTGATTATAAGTGTACAATTAACAAGGCGATCCGCCCTAATGCATACCCGGTGCCGGTGGTCAGCCACCTGCTGGCCAGGCTGAATGGGGGAAAGTGTTTCGCTAAACTCGATTTGGCTCAAGCTTATCAGCAACTCCCGGTAACTCCCGCCACGGCCGCGGCACAAACGATAGTCACACATAAAGGAGCGTTCCAGGTGTCGCGTTTACAGTTCGGCGTGAACTCAGCACCCGGCCTTTTTCAGTCGCTTGTGGAACGCCTCCTGAAGGGGCTGGAGGGGGTGTTGCCTTATTTTGATGACGTGTTGATAACAGGGGGGAGTGAGGCCGAACTGGCAAAGAGATTGGATAAGGTTCTGACTGTCTTCGAGAAAGCGGGGCTACGACTGAGGAAAGACAAATGTGTCTTCTTCGAAACTGAGGTTGAGTTTCTAGGGTTTCGAGTCACGCCAGAGGGTATTAAGCCATCCAAATCCAAAGTAGCCGCCATCAAGAATGCCCCTCGCCCCACATCCAAAACCGAGCTACAGTCATTTCTGGGGCTCCTCAATTTTTACCATACCTTCCTTCCACGGAAGGCGTCCGTGGCCGAGCCACTCCATCGGTTGCTAAAAAAGGAGGAAACATGGGTGTGGGGTGATGAGCAAGAGAGGGCGTTCAAAGAGTTGAAGCAACTCCTAACATCCGAGGCAATCCTAACGCATTTCGATCCCAAACGGCCAGTGGTCTTAGTCTGTGACGCATCCCCGGTGGGGGTGGGGGCGGTGCTTTGCCACGTGTTGGACGACGGAAGGGAAGCCCCGATAGCGTTTTATTCAAGGTCCCTGTCCCAAGCAGAGCGTAATTATGCACAGACCGACAGGGAGGCACTAGCGATAGTAGCGGGGACCAAAAAATTTCACGATTTTCTGTATGGTCGGCCGTTCAAAATCGTGACTGACCACAAGCCCCTATTAGGAATTTTCACTGCAAGTAAGCCCACACCACAGATCCTGTCCCCAAGAATGCTGCGGTGGGCTATTTTTCTCAACGCATACCAGCATGAGCTGGAATACCGGCCCGGGAAGGAGATCAGCCATGCCGACGCACTCTCGAGATCTCCTTTGCCCTTGTCGGGCGTCCAAAAGGAAAGGGCAGAAAGAGATCACCAGGTTTTGTTAATAGAGGTCTTAGACTCACCCCCGATAGTACCAGCCGACATTGCCAGGGCCACAGGTAAGGACAGAACGCTAGAGAAAGTTAGCTCATGGGTACAGAAGGGGTGGCCGGCGTCATCCCCAGGTACGGAATTCGACCCATTTTTTCGAAAAAAAATAGAGTTGTCCCTAGAGAGGGGCTGCCTTTTGTGGGGCCAACGGGTGGTGGTTCCTACGTCCCTGCGACCGAGGGTACTCGAACTGCTGCACGTCAGCCACCCCGGCATCGTCCGGTCCAAGGCGCTGGCCCGGAGTTACTTCTGGTGGCCACAGCTGGACGCGGACATTGAGCACATGGTCGGCACTTGTGAGGCATGCCAGGGCTCCCGACCAGAGGCGGCCCGTCTTCCGCATAGGGAATGGGACACAGCAAGGGGGCCATGGTCCAGGGTGCACGTAGACTTCGCTGGCCCATTCCGAGGAACAATGTTTCTCCTGGTGGTGGATGCATTCTCCAAGTGGTTGGAGGTTATCCCAGTAAAGAGTACGTCCTCCGCCACTACAATTAGCCAGCTAAGGAGAGTCTTTTCCACGTTCGGTTTACCCGACACTTTAGTCAGCGATAACGCTAGTTGTTTCACCTCCGCTGAATTCAAGGCATTCATGGAGGCAAACGCCATTCGGCATGTCACGTCCGCGCCGTTTCACCCCGCCACGAATGGCCAAGTGGAACGGCTGGTACGAACGACAAAGGATGCGCTGCGGCGCATGGGCCCGGGGGACCAAAATCACCAAGTATGTCAGTTTTTGTTAGCGTATAGGGTGAGCCCCTTAGCGTCAGGTTACTCGGCGGCAGAGCTGCTGATGCGGCGAAAACTGACCACGATCCTGTCCAGGCTAGACCCGACGAGAGTCGAGGACCAAGGAAAAAACATAGGGCTGGCAGTCTCGAAAGGCTTCGCCGCCGGCGATCCTGTTCACTGCAGGAACTACGCCAGCGCAGGTCCAGCCTGGGTACCAGGGACGGTTGTGGAACGGACGGGGCCAGTGTCGTACCAGGTCGAGACTAGCACGGGTCTCCTCTGGAGGAGGCACGCGGACCAACTTAGGCACCGAGTGAGTGGGGGGCCGGTCAGTGGAGCTCAGCGACAGGACTCAGCGTTAGGGTTCTCCCCCACCCGTTTAGCCCAAGGGGGGGACGGCAACGGACAACGGTCCCAAGCAAGGGGGGAAAGCAGCGGCCCCGACTCACACCCTTTTGATACGCCAGCTCTATCAGAGGCTGGGGAAAGGGGAGAGGAGTTCGCGACCGCTGCCCCCGAATATAATTCTGATTTTGATTTTGAGAGCCGGGGGGGTTTTCGGGAGTGTTCCCCCACCCGTCCAAGCGAGAAGAGGGGTTTTTCGTTAGCCCCCAGTGCCCCCGGTTCTTCCCCAATAAAGCACACACCTCCCAACAACGCCGCGGAGCCGCGGCAAGTCACTAACGAGCCTCCCTCTCCAATTACAGGGCAGGAACCCAGGGGACAAAGAGAAGGTAGCAAACCAGGGGGAAGGCAGCCCGCACCGAGACCCCAGCGTGTTCGAAATAAGCCATCTTGGCTGAGAGACTTCGTCTCATCCTAGGGGGGGGGGGAGTGTGGTTTCGAGACTTCGTCTCATCCTAGGGGGGAGGGATGTTGTGTCCTAATGGTTTGATCCTCCACATGGATAACAATGTATCTGAACCAATGTAACCTTGCCTATGGGCAACAATGTAACCTTCAGCTGTATCACATAAACCCTGTAATAGGACGCGAGCTAATGACCACCAGCTGGCAGCAGCGAGCGTCCAAAGCTCTCTTGGTCCAAACTCATCAAAGGCAACAGCGCGGGAAGTTTTCCCGCCACCACCTACACCTGGACAAGAAGGGCGTGACCAGCAATGACGTCACGCAGACAGTAGCCAATGGGCTATCATGGAACCACGTTCAAATGTGTTACGACTGTATATAAAGAGCTATTGATCCGCCATTACCTCATGTTCCCTCTGACCACCATGCAATAAACCTGAGTTAACCCAGCCCGAGGCTGTGTCCTGTGTCTTGGTTTTCATACACCAAAGATACAGTTGTCGATCTTTCTTTATTCGTGTCAGATGCACCACCAGCATATAATATCATGCAAAGCTAAAATAAACACATCTAAAAACAAAATAGAATTTAAAAGGGCTAGATGACATCTGGCCATTTTCAGGCCACATCAACAGCATTTCCTCTTGCCAACATAAGGTCCTCCTCATTGCACGTTGAGGGGCATCGTGTGCAATGTGGATCAAGCGCTGTAATGTTTATCATGAATGTCAGCTCATGGCCCTAAATGGGTCTTACTTATGTAAAGCGCAAGTGTTGTTGTAGAATCATAATATCAGTAGACAGCACTCTTGAAAACTGCAATGGCCCTGCCTGTCTGCAATCCGGAAGGGACGACAGTATTTGCTTCTGGCTGTATCACATTACAGTATGTGAGATTTGCCTGTCCTCCAACAAGAACTGAAACTAATATAGCTAGTCCTAAGTACAGTATAGTAGTGATTAAACTGTTCACTAATGAATGCCTGTTCAGGAGGCTATTTATCAGTAATCCTTCTGTCATCCCAAACAGAAACAATAAGCTTTTAACTAAAAGTAAAATAGTTCGGGGGGGGGGGGGATTTGCCTCTCTACAATGGAGAAATGAGCATCACAATTGTGCTTTAAATATACAGTGATACCTCATACAAGGTCCAAACTTGGTTCCACAAGTTTGGACTTTATACGGATTTTGACTTTGTATGAGGCATGCAAAATCCTAGCCACGATGCCTCATACAATGTCCAAATCCTTGCCGCGATGCCTCGTACAACGTCATTTCCATAGAGATCCATTGTACTGTAACAGCACAGACTTCAGGGCAAAGTCAAGGAAACAGACAGGAAACTGACAGAACTTTAAGAAATCATTGTCTAAAGGCCAAAAACATTACAAAAACTTGTCAAACAACCCTGATTGTTCAAGAACCTGAAGAATGCTGCAAAAATCCCAGGAGTGCTTCTAAAAATTCTGATGAAAAAAATAAAAAAAATAAAAAATCGCGCTCAAAACCACTCCTAAATACTCTTCACCTTGTGCAAAACCCACAAAAGCAATGCACGCATGTGTCCTGCCTTTTATACTGCCCAGGCACAATGCAACCTGGGAAAACCCCCAATGTCTCATACAAAGTCGCTGCGACTTTGTATGAGGCAACTTTTTTCAAGGAATTAGGCGATGTTGTATGAATTCGATGTTGTACGAAGCGGACTTTGTATGAGGTATTACTGTATATATTTTCTTTACAAAAACCTGAAGAAAATAGAGAAACAGAGAAAACACTGGATTGTGACAATTGGGTAATAATGCTCAAAGGAAAAGATGGAGACATCAGTTTAAAGTGGGGCTGTGGTGGTTCAGTGGTTAAGAAGCTCGCCTTGTTAGCTGGAAGGCCGGCAAGTTAGCAGTTTGAGACCCGGGTACTGCATGATGGAATGAATACCCATCTCTGTCCCAGCTCCTGCCAACCTAGCAGTTCGAAAGCAAGAAATTGCAAGTAGATAAATAGGGACCACTTCGGTGAGAAAAGATCTTGGGGACATGAAAGGAGCCTCATTTGGGTGCCCCTGAGAGGAGTTTCTCCAGCAAAAATCCTTTCAACCCAGAATAATTTCTGACACAAAATTATTATTATATTTTAACGTGCTTCTGTGGAAATGACCTTGAATTCAGCATAACCCTTTGGCTCATACAAACTAGTGCAATTGTGGAAAGTATTGGAAAAATCTTTTTTGTTTGTATTTATCTGTGGATAACAAAAATGTTAATAACCTTTCTCATAAGCAGGTCTAGATAACTGAAACCCAGCCTGCGGGCCATATAGGCAAACAACTCCTGGTTTAGCCACATGCCAGGAGTTGCAAAGAGAAAATTGCAGTCAGGTACTTTCCAGGCCAGAATATATGGAGAGTGGCTTGTATTTAGGAATGAAACCAGATTTTATTGATTGTCTGTAGGAACTAACTGAGGAATGTAAATGCGGACATCAGAGCATCAGTAAATTCAGAAAAGAGAAATAAACCAGTGTTCCTTAATAAGCTCACTACTTCAATTTAATGACTGCTTTTTGCCTAATCTAAATGCAGGCTTCTACCAGGTATGAATGAATATTGTTATTTATTAAATATTTCTGCTGATAAATTTACAGTTAATGTCCTCTTCTAATATATTGCAATTATATTAACATTAAAAAATGTAATCTACTACCTGTTAAGAGCCAATGACTCTTGTTTGTTAACAGCATAAGAAAAGCTTTTTAAAAAAATCTTCCTAAGATTGTTCTTTGCACTATTGCAATTTGTTTACTATAAGAAAAAAATGTGTGAGTAATGAAGATAGATCTGTTTTTATTTTCTTTTTCTTCTTCTGAAGTTGTGATTCCTGATGAAAGTAACTACTTTATGCCTCCTAAACTCACCACACTGAGTAGGACAGTTGAATTATGCTGTTGTATCCCCTCTGATGAAACTGCCTCTCATTCTCAATGATTCTCTGCCCCCAAATTGATCTGGTAATAATAATTTCGTGTCAGAAATTATTCTGGGTTGAAAGGATTTTTGCTGGAGAAACTCCACTCAGGGGATGCCCGAATGAGGCTCCTTTCATGTCCCCAAGATCTTTTCCCACCGAAGTGGTCCCTTTTTATCTACTTGCAATTTCTTGCTTTCAATCTGCTAGGTTGGCAGGAGCTGGGACAGAGATGGCACTCAATCTGTCATATGGTACCCGGGTCTCAAACTGCTGACTTGCCAGACTTCCAGTTAACAAGGTGAGCTTTTTAACCACTGAGCCACCACAGCCCCTCATTGATCTGGTGACTCAGCTCATGAGCCCTGGTGACACAGTGGTTAAACTGCTGTACTGCAGCCAAAACAATGAGTTTGATCCTGACAGGGATCAAGGTTGACTCAGCCTTCCATCCTTCTATGGTCAGTAAAATAAGTATCCAGCATATTCAATTCAATTCAATTCAATTCAATTTTTAATTTATATCCCGCCCTTCTCAGCTTGCGCCAACTCAGGGCAGCTAAACCACATGTCAATATTACAATACAATCAGTACAGCAAGAATTAAAAAAAACCAATATCATCATATCAAAGTATCAATAAACACAGTACAATAAAAAGTGCAATAATACAATATCAGAACAGTAATAACACTAGTCAGCCCATGGCCCTTTATCCTCCCCCCCAGAACAGTCCAAAACATTTCCTATCACTCCAGTAGTTGCCGAGCTATCAACTAGCATACAGACGGCAATGGTTCTTGCTATCCCCCGCCATTGCGCCAGCCATCACATGTGCTCTCACCTCTCATGATCGGCCAGGCCATATAAGAAGCCAAGAGGGTGCCGGCTGGCAGAGCGATGGGAGCGGTTGGTGCTCCACATGTAACGGCAAGGGGAGTCCAACAAAAACCAGCGCCTTAGCTCCTGCCCTTCGAAGCCCTCACCCAGCCACAGGTGGAAGTCTTTGGTGGTGGGGACGAGGAGGCAGCATTTCTCCCCTCCAGGTGGGCAGGCACGGGATCGGAGAAGTCCAGCCAGGGCTCTCACCCTTTGAAGCCCTCGCCCTCCCAAGGTGGAAGTCTTTGGCGGTGGGGACGAGGAGGTAGCATTTCTCCCCTCCAGGTGGGCCAGCGCGGGATGGGAGAAGTCCGGCAAGGGCTCCTGCCTTTTGAAGCCCTTGCCCCACCACAGGTGGAAGTCTTTGGTGGCGGGGACGAGGAGGTAGCATTTCTCCCCTCCAGGTGGGCGGGCACGGGATGGGAGAAATCCAGCCAGGGCTCTCGCCCTTTGAAGCCCTCGCCCACTGCAGGTGGAAGTCTTTGGCAGCGGGGACGAGGAGGTAGCATTTCTCCCCTCCAGGTGGGCTGGCGTGGGATGGGAGAAGTCTGGCCAGGGCTCTTGCCCTTTGAAGCCCTCGCCCCGCCACAGGTGGAAGTCTTTAGTGGCGGGGACGAGGAGGTAGCATTTCTCCCCTCCAGGACAAAATATTGGGGACAAAATGCTAATTACCTTGTGAACCACCAAGAGAGTACACTAAATGTTAAAGCAAGAGATCTCAGCCCTTTAAAGCCGGGGGCCAGGACACTCCCTCAGACAGCTTTGGGAGCCAGATGACCATTTTGCCTTTTCTCCACCACATGGGTCTTCCTAGTGTGGTACAGGCAGGGGGGGGCACATGAAATGGTTCTGTAGGTCGCATTCAGCCTGCAGGCCGCAGGTTGAGAATCCCTGAGCTAAGGCGTGGTATATAAGTATAATTGCTATTGATATCTTTAGAGTCCTCCCTCTTTTAGATCCCTCTTCTACTTTGTTGTTAGATGTCTAGTCCCATCTAGTTAAAAGACTTCTAAGAAGGGAATGCAGAGGCTTTGAAATTTCTCCTCACCACTTTGTATTCTGGTTCAGCACAGTGGACTGAGCAGACACAGTTTCACTCCTATGACAAGATGCATGGAAATGCTTTTTAAAGCATTGTTTGTTATGTTGTCAAGTAACATCAAACTTAAGGCACCCCTTAAAGGGATTTCAACACATATGAGAGGTCGAAGGAGTGATAACAATTTCCATCCTGTAGCACATTTCCATAGCCAAGCAAAGATTTAAGGACTGCAGTGGTTCAAGTGGCTAAGATGCTGACTGGGAGGCAGAAGGTCAGCAGTTCGATTCCCGAGTACTGCAGGACGGAATGAGCTCCCGTCTTGGTCCCAGCTCCTGCCAACCTAGCAGTTCGAAAGCAAGAAATTGCAAGTAGATAAATAGGTGGGAAGGTAACAGTGTTCCGTGCACTCCGGTGTCTAGTCATGCCTGCCACATGACCATGGAAACGTCTGCAGAAGCAGACAGTGCTGGCTCTTAGGCTTTGAAACAGAGATGAGCACTGAACCCTAGAGTCGGATACGACTGGCTTTCAGGCAAGAGAAACCTTTACTCCTGAGTCACAGTCTGGTGGTCTATCCAATACATTGCACTTGCTGTCATGTTGGTTTGGTTTTCTAAAACATTGTATTTCTCAATGTACACTCTATGTCTAAATTAGAATATGCAAATATTATGCACATACACTTCCAACTGATTTCTATGAGCGCTTATTTTCAGGTATATACCTATATATGTTGTAATTTGTAAGCATACATGCAACCTGCAACTGGATGATATTTTATTCTCATTTAAGTGAGAAAAAATGAAACCAAAACCCAAGGGAATGCTTGTATCAAGAATTCCAACTTGCCCTTGAAAATAGGTAATGTCAATTTAATGATGCGGATGGTGGGTGGGAGTGGAATGATCATTTTCATTATGCATATAGTCTAGATACAATCTGTGTACAATGAAATTTCTCTGCATTTTTTTTGGGGGGTGGGGGTGGTCCAGAAGCTTTGGTCAGCTGTAGAGAACATGCCAGACCAGCAACATGTACAAGCAGCTTTTCTGGCCAGGTACTAAGATCAAGGTCTTCGTTAAGCCACCTGACTATAGGGAAGCATTTGGAGAACCACCGCTTTACACTGCTTTAGCCATAGCAGGTCTTGTCACCAGACACTGAGCAGGCAGATTTAGGAAATGTCTTTCGTGAACTACAAGACATCACCTCTTTGATTTTGGATAGAGTTATCTGCAGGCTCAATCATGTACAAGGGGGAACCCAGATAAGGTAATATTTTCAATTGCACCACATTTCTTGCCAACACAGTAGGTATAAATACAGTATCGTATCAATTTTACAATGCTGATTTGATTTGATTTTCCACTCAAGGAAGGACATTCTAGCCTTTTAACATTTTAGATTACTACTACTTCAAAATGGATTCTTGCCTTTGTTTTCCTATATTATTTTCAGAATCTGATAGATATTGAGTTTAGCTAAGGGATTCTCAACCTGCGGGCCACAGCACCATTTCATGTGCCCGCCCCACCGCCTCCACCACATCAGGAAGTGCCATGTGGTGGACGAAGGGCAAAATGGCTAGCCAGCCCCCGAAGCTGTCTGAGGAAACGTGATCCAACTTAAAAAGGTTGAGAACTTCTGGTTTAGCTGGATGCTTAATTACCCTCTTCCCAAAATGAAGCTTGACAAACGAAATTGCTGGTTAAAAACAGAGTGTCTGCCATTACATTTTAAAAGGAACTCTTTACTCATTACTTCATTGTAGTAAAATTGCCCTTATATTGTTCTGATCACCCAAATAATGTTTTGCTTTGTGTGGAGCTATTAGCACATTGTCTTGCTGTGGCTTAGTGGTTAAGATGCTGAACTTGATGACTGGAAGGTCAGCAGTTCAAGTCCCGAGTACTGCATGATGGAGTGACCTCCCATCTGTCCCAGCTCCTACCAACCTAGCAGTTTGAAAGCAAGAAATTGCAAGTACAGAAATATAATAGATACCACTTCAGTGGGAAGGTAAACAGCATTCCATGAACTCTGGTGTCTAGTCATGCCTGCCACATGTCTATGGAAGCATCTGCAAATGCAGACATCGCTGGCTCTTTGGTTATAAACAGAGATGAGCACTGAACCCTAGAGTCGGATATGACTGGCTCTCGAGCAAGGGTGGCCTTTACCTTGACCTTAATAATCAACAGGCGAGAAAAATACAAAGAAATTGCATGTGATACCCACTAGTGGTCAATTATGACACTACACTTTGGAAAGATTTATTAAAAGGACAGAACTAAGGAATATATATCTTGTCACTCAGAACTGGCAAGAAAATAAATTATTAAAAACTACTAATTTTTCCTACACTCAGATTAAGAGTATTTACTGTTCCTGTGGAGTACTGAATAAGAGGCCTTGCTTCCTTGTTCATTGTAGGATACAGTCCAACAAAGAGGAGGAAATGACAGGATTTAATTTGGGAGCTCTGACCATTTTGGTGGGGAATCTATTAGTGGTAGTCTAAAAATTATTTTTAAAAAGCTTTTACTGTATCTTAATTTAATACTCATGTGGCTCTTTTTCTACAAATCAATCCATATTTTCAGGCCTATAGGTAGTAGTGTTGTAGAACTAGAGCTCATAAAATTGAAGTCCTGAGACTTTTTGAGTAGAAAGGGCAAGGAGGTGCCTTTAGGCTTCCTTGTCTCCTCTAAGTCATGGTCCAATCTTCATTAGAAGTTGGGAGAGAAATGGATTCAACCAGAAATAGTATACTGTTGCTAGCAGTAGTTGCCATGCAAAATATTTAACAGTGGTACCATGCTGAATGGGCAATTAAGAGCCATTAGCTTTACAAAATACCTGAATATAAAAGATGTCAGAAGTTGTTGCTTGATACAGATCAATATATCTCCATATATCTTTGTGAAATCATGGCTTTATCGATTGTGATTAGGGAGACTGAGAAAAGGAGACAGAGGGGATATGATAGCACTCTTCAAAGGTAATCATAAAGAGGAACCGAAGGATCTGTTCCCCATCATCCCAGAGTGCAGGACACATAATAATGAGCAGAAACTACAGGAAGCCAGATACAGTATAGGCTGAATATTAGGAAAAAAACATCTCAGTGCAGGGGTGCCCAAACGTTTGGGGCTGTGGGCCAGTCACATGGTTCAGGAGTGGTCACTATAGCCCACATGCCAGATCTGGCCCCCAATGTCAATTCATCCGGTCCACAAAGTCCTTTTTTTTAAATAGTTTTTATTTATTTCAAAAAAGCAAAAAAGTACAACTAAACAGACATGCAGAAAAGAAAAACAATAACAATACAATACAAAATTACATCAAATTCATAAAAGACAGCACATGATAATAATTGAGCTAATTATTTGCAATATAACCCGCAATATTGAATACCCACATTATAAGTTATTACTATAACATAACAATCATAAAAACTTACAGTGCTACAACTATTTTTTATTTCTTTGCTAATTACACATCACCCTGTGATTATTTACAATGCCCGGAGAGTTTAGTATCTATATCATCTCCAAAAACCACTTTGAGATGGTATAGGTCCAAAACTGTCCCTTGCCATAAGAGAGTGATCCACAAACAGCTTCCAAATACTCCAAAACCTATTTTCTTTTAATTTATCCCTTTTTACTTTAATCTCCCATGTCAGTTTGTCATTCATTGCTAAGCTCCACATTTCCTTATACCACTCTCCGATCTGTATGACTACATCATTTTTCTAATTTCTGGCTATGCATTGTCTACCTGTAGTTAACATAATTTCCAATAATTCTTTTTCCTCCTTATTCAAACCCATGCCTTCCACATTTGTTAATAAGATGGTACCTGACACCAGCTTAATTCTTTTACCCATTATTTCCCCAATCTCTCCTTCTATTCTTCTCCAAAATTCATTTATTTTTTTACAGCTCCACCACATATGTTCATATGTTCCAACCGTTTCTTTGCATCTCCAGCATAAATTATCCCTTTTATTATCCATCTGATGAAGCCTCAGTGGTGTCAAGTACCATTGCCACAACATTTTAAAGTTATGTTCCTTAATTCTTACTGACATTGTTCTCATTATCCTCTTTTTCCATTTGTTTCTCCATTCAACCTCTCCTATTTTTATATTCAAATTTTGTTCCCACTTCCGTTTCAAATCATCATGTGGATCTATACCCTTATTCAATATGATATAAAGTTTGCTTACTAGACCCTTAATATTCTTTTCCCCTTTTCTAATCTTTAATACCAATTCTTCAAATTCGGTCTTTGCTCTATCTATCCCTACTTCCCTTCTGCATTTTACTTCAACTTTCATGAGCAAGGAGGGCTTCGAGGACCAGATGAATTGACATTGGGGGCCATATCCAGCCCACAGGCCATAATTTGGGCATCCCTGTCTTAATGGCTAGAGCAGTACTACAGTGAGGTCTGGCCAGACATCCCACTACTGTAATGGAGCAGACCATATAGCCAACAACTCAACATTAATTGTCGGGCAGCGGTAAATAACCTGACTGCAAATTTAGGAAGAAAGAATAATGGCTCTATCTATGTACCATGCTTCTGAGTCATACTGGGGTAATCTATGGTGGCACTTGATGTTTAAAACTGTGTCTCTATCAAATGCCCTAATAGATCTTTTTTTAAAAAAAAAAATGATCTGGCCCTGTTGATAATCTCTTTCTTTATAACCTTGTTCATCCTTAAATATAATGGCCAAAATCCATTGCAGGCGCACCCCCCAATAAAGGACTCAGACACTGATGAAAGTGGATAACGGCATTGGGCCACATTTATTGATTCATGCCCTAGTCCGAATTATAAATTTCTATTGGTAATTGACCAATTATAATTCTTAAGGCAAGCAGGCCGAAGTAACACTGGTAAGGTACCACCCAAAATTGCCAACGGCAATTGTTACAATGTATCTATTTGTATCAATTTGTTTGTTGACAACAAACAAATTGTTGACCGTAGTCAATATCTAACTAATGACCCCACCCTCTGACGCGTATCTGTAAAATCACGGGGTGATGCATGCTGTCTAGCTGTAGCCATCACCCCGTCGCCTGGTTCGTCGTTGACCGGACAACGTTTAACCAACTTATGCCTGTCTAGTGTTGTCCAGTCAATTGCGAACCTGCCGGATACCTGTGGGTCATAAATGTTTACCTTACCAGTGCTACCCGTCACACGGGGAGGCTTCCCAAAAGGCTCACCGCCCCCCCAAGACCGTCAGCTCGGTCAACAGGCCTGCTCGCCAGTCCACTAACACGAGGTCCATACCTCCCTGCGACAGATGGGCCCCATCCCCTGAGTAAAGCTCATAATTTTGCAGACTGATGGTGGGGAGGTGAATGACGCGTCCCCCACCCTTGACGAAAAGGAACCGGGCAATAGCCCTGTTCACGGAGCGTCGGCTCGGTCAAGAGCCTCGAGGCCGAACGCTCCCCTGTAAGCGTACCGCGGTATCGTGTCCGACCAATTAAGGGTTGTGGCAGGCCACACATAATGTGAGTAGGCCAGGTCACTGCAAATCGCAAGCTTCCGCGATAGGCCAGTGACCTGCCCCAAGCCATTGCCCCCAAGGTACATAACCCGGACATCAGGCGAGTCAGCATCCCTGATGTAGAAAAGGAATGGCAACAGTTCCCGCCATAACATGGGGTCCCCACTCTGTCGCCGCAGCGTAACGCGCTGCCCTGTGCAGCGTAACGCGCTGCCCTGTGCACGTGGCTATGGCCCACCAGCCATACTGTCACCGGTGTAATACGACACCCAGGGTCTGTCAAGGAAAAAAGGGGGGGAGAAACAGTGCAGTGACTAAACTGGTACTCACGGTTGAAGAGGGTGAACACAAAACTGAAAAAATTGTGATCCCCACCCTCCCATGTGGCGTATTTCAGCCCCGGAGTACCCAAAAACAGCTGCAGTAGAAGCCGCCCCTATCCTGAATGAATGGGTGCCGCAACGAGCCCCGGGGAGGCCAACACTGGCTAGCGCCTTCCCGGTCACCCTCCAAAATCGAAATTTAGTAAGGGGAGACCCACCTTGGTGACAGAAAAACGGGCCATGGTGTGTGCCATGCAGTGCAAGGAACTCCTGTAGGGCACCAACCGGACAGATGTCTGCCAAAGAACACCGTAGCAGTCTTACTCAACTGCCTACGCCGTGCTGATCCGTTTTAGAGGAGCGTATCCTCAACTGAGCCCAATCATTGCCAACATAGACATCTTCGAGTTCCAGTGCCCTACGACTTGCATCCGCCTTAGACAGCATCACAAGCTCGCTGATGCAGAGCGCTCCAAAAAAAAGGCCACCGTTGTAGCTGCATGAAACAGGGCTGCCTCATACCTATCAAAACATAGGTCCTGCCAGCCCCGTGCCAGTTGGGTAAGAACCCCTGGGGAAATTGGGTGGCGGTCGTCCGGGCTACGCCCACGCTCCCGCACCCACCCCTCCAAAACGTGTCTCACACGGAAGTCAGCAGTACTGTCCACATGACCGCCTACTTTGGCCATAAAAGCCAGCGCTGACAGCCTGGATGCTATGGTGCGAGGTGCAAGGCCCTGGGAATGCAGGTAAACCATGAATTGAAGTATATGGGCCACCGGGATCGGCCAGGTATCTGGCAGCCGGAATTGGGCACAGAATGCTCTGAAAGAATTGAATGTGTGGTGATACGCCTTACGCGTGCGTGGCGCTAGCGACATGCCGATCGCCCGGTTCACCTCTCCTTGCCAATGGTCCATATCTCGTCCGGGAGTGGCGAGGGAAATTCCTCCGCATCCGGGGCCAAGGCGCGGAACCGGGAGATCTGCAGGCGGGACAAAGCATCAGCGATATCATTATTGACCCCCGGGACATGCCTGGCCCTGAACAGCACATTAAGGCGCAGGCTGCGCAATACAAACTGGCGCACCAGGTCCATGACCCTGGGTGATTTGGAAGTCTGTGAGTTGACAATGTGGACAACG
This sequence comes from Bradypodion ventrale, assembly GCA_035047345.1. Lineage (NCBI taxonomy): Eukaryota > Metazoa > Chordata > Lepidosauria > Squamata > Chamaeleonidae > Bradypodion > Bradypodion ventrale. The sequence goes on from JAWDJE010000001.1 coordinate 44,172,955, forward strand.
GCCGCATTGTCACACCAGAAATGAACGACCGAGTTGGCCCACTCCTCACCCCACAGCATCAAGGCCCCCAGGATGGGAAAAAATTCCAGATACGTAAGATCACGCAGGCGACCCGTGCCTGACCAGGCTGGTGGCCACCCACCATAGGCCCACTTCCCATTGAAGTACATCCCATAACCCAGGGACCCAGAGGCATCGGACTGTATCTGGAAACGAGGGGAAGCCAGAAGGTCAGACCTCCAAAATGACACCCCATTGAACTCCCTCAGGAACTGGAGCCAGATAAGCATATCTGCCCTGATACCCCGGGTCAGTCTCACCCTATGGTGGGGCCTGGATAGGCCTGTCATGGCGTCGCACAAGCGCCGAGCAAATGCCCTGCCCAGTGCAACCACCCTGCAAGCGAAATTGAGGTGACCATGTAGCACCTGCAGTTCCCGCAATGACGCCTTGCGTTTAGCAAGCAAGTCCGAGATGAGGGCCACTATCCTGGACACCTTATCCCCCGGTAACCTAGAAGCCTGCGCTACCGTGTCAATCTCCACCCCCAGGAAGACTAGCTGTGTAGATGGGCCCTCGGTCTTTTCGGACGCTAAAGGGACACCAAGTTCCTCCATTAGCGTCTGAAATGTGTTGAGGAGACGTGTGCACGTCGCACTTAGCTAACAGCGCACCCGGGCCACATGAGCGCACCATGCGCAGCGCTTGGTCAAAAGATGTATACCTGACTGAGCAAAGGTCATCAGGGATAGCATCATTGACCGATCGGCCGGCTGGGTAGGACAAATGATGGATCAGGCGGAACTCGCCCGGTGACTTCTTGGGCACTAAGCCCAAGGGCGACACTTTAAGGTTGGGGAACGGGGGTGCAGGGAAAGGGCCGGCGACCCTGCCCGCATCAACCTCCTTAGTAATACTGGCAGCAGCCACCTCCTCCCTCCCCCTAAGGGACAAAAGGTTGGGGGCATCTTGGGGGGACCTATCACCCAGGAAAGGAATACGGAACCCCAGTCGAAAACCCTGAAGCAGGTAAACCGCATCCGCCTCCCTCGGGTACAATGTGAGCCAACGCTCCAACATGTCCACATTAATTGGGGAGGGGGCCTTTCGGTGGACCAGCTCCCTCTGCGGCAGTCTTGCCAGCCCCTTGTCCACCCCTACCTCTGCCCCGCATCCCTCCAGGCCTGGGGCAGGCGGAGGCCGCATGGGGGCCAGCGCAAGAGGGACACTCATGCCTGTACCGGCAATTCTTCCTATTGCAGGAACCATTGGACGAGAAAGTCCAGCACAGCAGGCGGGCTGGAACCCCCTGCCCCACCACCTGGCGGGGTGTCTGTGCTGGGGCCGCTCGCTGGACCGCATGTCCACAATGGTATCTTTCCCCAGGCGCAGGGCGCGTGGGAGTCATGTACAGAAGCCACAGCTTCTGGCAGGGCTCGTCCCACCTCATCTCCGGGTGCAGGGGAATCCGCATACGGAATTCCTCGTCGTAAGCCAACCACGACGGGCCCGGGAAGTCGACCATCGCCTGGTAAATGTTGTCCAAATACTGGACCATCGGAATTGCCAAATCCGGCCGGGCCCTGAGGTAGACCGCCATGTATATGAGGTACGCCGGCAACCAGTTGGCCCATGTACGTGGCGGCTTACGACGACGTGCCTGTTCCTTATCCTTCTCATCCTGCCCCTCCCTCTCCTCCTTGGTGGGCTCTCTGTTAAGAAGGGAGAAGATGTCCACATACTCCCCCCGCCAGATCTTCTCTTTGGTGGCCTGGGCCAAATGGTCCCCCAGGGGCAAGGAATACCCCGCTGTCGGCAATGCCGACACCGGCACAGTGGGAACTGCGGGCATCTGAAAAGGAGCCTGGACCAACCCGGTCACCCCTAACACATTCCCGACTGAGTAAGAGGCACCACCCAAAACGGGGCCCTGGGTGAGAGGTGAAGTCACCGGGTGGGATGTCGGCAACTGAACCATCGCACCACCCGTGCGAGGCCACAGCCACTGAAATGCCCCCCCCAACGTGGGTAGGTGTGTGGGTGCACTAGATTGAACCGCATACTCACATGCTGCACCCCCGTGGGCCGCCCCCACCGGGGGTTCCGGCCCACTGGGGGCGTCGGAGCTCACGACCGCAGTTGAGCTCGTCGACGGGGCCTGACCAGCACCAGCCTGTTGATTGGGGAGCTGCGAGGCAGTGGCCGATGCCGGCCCACGCGCCTCAGGCAGCTCGACCCGTCCTGCCGCCTGCCGCTGACCGGCAGACGAAGCATCAACCTGCACCCCAAAAGGCACCCCCGGGTGGTTAACCCTCGCGAGGGATGCCTCGAGGGCCGCAACGCGGGCCAGAAGGGCCTCAAGATTAACGTAGCCCCCTAAGCCAAGTGGGGGCAAAGGGCCGGCCGGCCCACCAGCTGCAGGTGCCGGTCCAGGTCCCTGGACCCCGGGGCCCGTATACGGCCACGACCCCAGGCCTGGCCCTTGCAGGGCCGGGGGGGTACCCTGCCAGGGGAGGGAACCCAGCCACCCCCCATGGCTGAAACCCCCCGCAGGAAGCTGCGCACCAATGGAAGAAGGCCGCGCAGAATGGGCCATGCCAGGGGCAGTGGCCACTGCTTGCGGGCCGGGGGCCGCGGCCCCTGCTGGGCCGGTACGCGGACACCCTGCCTCGGGCCAAGGGGCAATCAGCCCCATCCCACCGGTCCCGGTGGGCTCAGGCAAAGGAGGCTGCTGGGGAGGCGCAGCCGCGGTCCTCCGACCCGGCTGGCGCCTCCACGCAGAACAAGCCGCCTTCGCAGTCGCCTTCTTCTTAGAGGGCATAGCAGCTATCCGATGGGAAGCCGGAAAAAGTCAAGAAAATTAGCAGCCAAGAGGCTTCCCGGTGAAAGGCAAGAGCGACGGAGGTAAGAGGGAAAATCTTCTCCGCTCCATCGCTTCGCAAAATGGCAGCTCGGCTGCCTCGTGGCCGCCCCTTATATAAGGGTGCTGGCCACGCCCCCTAACTACCCGGATGCCTTCGTCCGGTGGGGGGGGGGGCGCAAAGAGCGCGGCGGCCATTTTGGCACCGCGCTTGCAATTGGTCTGTTGTTCTGGTATTAGTGCAATGGTGTAAATTTCAGCTAGTTAATTGCTTCTATCCCTCATCATGTGCTAGGTGTGAAAGGACAGGTACAACTGGCAACCCTTTAATTAAAGGCCATTTCTTTTTGCAATTTCGGTCATTGCGCTTAACTAAACAATAGGATTCTTGGAAATGAAAATAGAAAGAATTGCAGAAGTTAAATCTTTTTAGACGATGGTGTAACTTATTTTAAAGCTTACTTTATTAATTGAAAGCTACAAGAAACAGTGCCCTGTGCTGTTCAATGTTGCTAATTATTGCATCTACAAAAAAAAAATAACATGTGACATTTGAAAAGAAGTCTAATTAAATGGTGAACAGCTAATTATTTCCACATCACCTATTTATTATTTATGAAGCTATTGATGCAAACAGCCATATTGTGCAGAAGTGTTCGAAATTTTGTTATGTGCAAGAAGGGTTAAATTTGCCATAATGTTGTCCATGTCTGTAAAATTTGAACAGATTCCTTGATTGATTTCCCCTATCAGAATTTCCATTGAGAAGAAATTTTTATCCAAGAGACATGCAACCTACTTTGCCAGACTTTCTAATTTGTGAACTGCTTTCTGCAAAAGTTTACAGCAGGGAGATGATGAACACAGTCATTTCATTTGGAATAAATGTACTCAAAGACATTTCTATAATAACCTTGAGTTTCATTGAGTGGATGGGATAAACATTCCTGTTCTAGAGGTGTAGAAGAGTATAGCAGTATTTTTACAGAATCATTCTCCCCACTTCATCTCTTCTCCCTAGTACTCCCACTATTTTGGATTGATTATAATTAAAATGTTATACTGGATATAAGAACCATGGTACTAATGTGTTCAGGCAGTTTGACAATGTCAGAAAGGGGTTCCTCACCCCACCCGTGAAATCCTGTTAAGCTATTTTGCAACCCAGGAGCCAAAGAAAGAAGACAACAATAGAGATCTTTGCATGTTCCTTCTGAGTCTCTACATTTCATAAAAAGTAACCCCATCACACTTTCCCCTCAGTTTTGAAAATCAGATTCTGTAACTTTTCATCAAAAAAACTATCCTGGCTGTGTGATTCTGAGAGTTTATTTATTTATTTATCAAATTTATAATTATATTATTTATATTATTCAAATATTAATTAATTAATATATTTATATTAGTTAATACATTTATATTAGTTGAATTATAGTTATAATCCAAAAAAGTAACTTTTCTAAATTCTGAGGAGACAAGTTGCAACTTTCTTCTCCCTGTCATGTTCCAGACACGAATAACCCACCCACCCACCATCATTGATCTTATTCACAATCAATTTGGCAATCAAGCTGCACACCTTCAGGTTAAACAGGGCCAGCCCTGTCATTAGGCAGAGTGGATGAGAGGAGTGTCGTTGAAAGGACAGGAAATATTGCATAATTTAATTTGCTAATGTTGTATTTTCAGTGCCAAGGGTGAGGTGGGAAGACACTTGTGGAATTAATTGCATCAGATGTCAAAATAATGAGTATTGTATATGTACCTTGACTTGGGAGTTGGGTGTTATTATCTGCCACTTCTTGTCAAATCACAAGATGTCTTTGCTTGTCTTATGGAACAGCAGTTGGTGATGAGTCAGACTCTAGAAACCAGGAAGCTTGTACCACCCAGTTAGGGATGCCATATTTCCCTCCCCCCAAAACGGGAAAGGAGTAAAGGTTGCCCTTGCTCAAAAGCCAGTCGTATCCAACTCTAGGGTTCAGTGCTCATCTCTGTTTCAAAGCTGAAAAGCCAGCGCTGTCTGCTTCTGCAGACGTATTCCGTGGTCATGTGGCAGGCATGACTAGTTCATGGAATGCTGCTTACCTTCTCCCTGAAGTGGTTCCTATTTATCTACTTGCAATTTCTTGCCTTCGAACTGCTAGGTTTACAGGAGCTGGGTCAAAGACGGGAACTCATTCAGCTGTTGCTGCTGCAACTTCAATAGAGGCGACAATAAAATGGTGTGGGGTTGTTATTATTATTATTATTATTATTATTATTATTATTATTATTATTATTATTATTATTATTATTATTATTATTATTATTATTATTTGCTGTCTTCCTTAGCCACCAAGCTACTACTGCTGCGTCACCTGCCAGTCAGTTCAATAGAAGCGCAGCTCTATTGCAAGAAAAAAGTGTATTTTTTCCCCTTCAAACTCCCTTGGTCTGAAAAGCGGGAATTTAAAATGATTTTTTTGGAACTGGGCCAGGACAGGTTCAACCCATTAAATTCCCGGTTTTCCGTTACGTATGGCATCCCTACACCCAGTAGATAGGACCATATGATTAAAAAACAAGAAACAGGAAGAAAGATTCAGGCAGTTTCAAGAAATCTAGGCTCTTTCAACCCAACTCACAGGGAACAGGGAACTCTTTAATGTTGTTTCTTGATGCAGATCAATACATCTCCATATATTTTTGTGAAATCATGGGTTTATTGATTGTGATGATGGAGACTGAGAAAAGGAGACAGAGGGGCTATGATAGCACTTTTCAAAGGTAATCATAAAGAGGAAAAGAAGGATCTGTTCTCCATCATCTCAGAGTGCGGCAGTGGCTCACCTCTCTAGCACAAGGGAAAGGGCCTTCTCAATCATAGCCCCCACACTATGGAACCTCCTACTGGTAGAATTATGCCTCCTGGCTCAGTTGCCATCATTTAGGAAAAAATTGAAGACATGATTGGCAAAATGGGCCTGGGGGCCGGGATTCCCAAAGCTCCCCTTTCTGGCTCATCTGAGGCTCCCCACTCCTGTAATTAATTTTTTAATGTTAAGGTTTTGTAAATTTTATATTTGTTTTTAGATAGTAAATGCCTCAGCGGGGGATTATATTGCTGTTTTTAAGGGTTTTTTAAATTGTTTTATATTGGCTTTAGCTTGTGTATACCACCCAGAGTCCATTGTTTTATATTGGTTTTAACTTGTGTACACTGCCCAGAGTCCATTAGATAGGGCAGTATATAAATCTATTTAATTTAATTTAATTTAATTTAATTTAATTTAATTTAATTTAATTTAATTTAATTAGTTAAACATACTTAAAAGTAGAGCCATCACCTTGCAAACAAAAATTTGCATAGTCAAAGAAATGGTATTCCTGGTGGTAATGTATGGTTGTGAGAGCTGGACCATTAGGAAAGCTGAGCGCAGAAGAATAGATGCCTTTGAAATGTGGTGTTCGAGGAGAGTTTTGAGAGTACCCTGGACAGTGAGAAGAACAAATAAGTTGATCCTAAAAGAAATCAACTCTGACTGCTCCTTAGAAGGTCAAATAGTAAAGATGAAGCTAAAGTACTTTGGACATCAAATGAGAAGAGAGGATTCACGTGAGAAAGCCTTGATGCTGGGAAAGATGGAGGGCAAATCCAGCTGATTTACATTGAGTTACATTGTATTCACTGAGGTTACATTCTTTCATTCTTCCTGTTACAATTTCTCTTAAAGGCATAGACGTTCATACACAACAGAAGGCCAAAAATGAGATGGCTAGATGGTATCGTAGGTACAATGGGCATAGAGCTGGGCAGGCTGAGGAAGATGGTGGAGGACAGAGGTGCCTGGTGGGCAATGGTCCATAGGGTCGCAAAGGGTCAGAATCAACTGTGCAACTAAACAACAACAAAAAATTAAATTATACTAAATTAAATTAAATTAAACGTTCTTTTTGTCCAAAAAGGTTGGAGAACTAGCCTAAGTGTGTGAGGTCAATCTTAGGATTCAAGAGTACTTTACTGAGAAGCTAAGACCAACATGCTCAAGTTGGGGCTGCTGGTGGATAACAACATGCTGTGCAAATGTGGAGAGATACAGAATCCATGTGGAGAGATACACAATCTAATTTGCTGGTCTGCCTGTTAACACTGAAAGCTTGTACTGATGAGGATTCAAGGTTGGCCAATGACAAAGCCAAGAAGGTGGCTTAATTTTGGCAGTTTAAAGCCTGACCTGGACAGGAAAGATGAAGAAGTACCTGGAATTAAAAACTTTGGCTGCAGTTCCTGAGAGTAAACACAAGAGCCATTTGGATCAGGATAAAGACTTATTTAGTTCACGACTGTACTAATAGCAGGCAACCATATGTTCCCAAGGGAATGTCATGAACAGGACATGAATGCATTAGCACTGTGTATCACCTAGTTTGCGGTCGCCTCACATTCATTCTCATTAAACTGCATTTCAGCATTTATATAAACAAGAAGAAAGTTATTTATTTATTTATTATTTTATTTATTATTCAAATTTATATCCCGCTCCACTCAACCCACGCCGACTCAGAGCGGCTAACAACATATTAAGGTACATACTGTTACAATAAAATTATGCAAAAACACAATAATTAATCATTACAATTACAGGGGAAAAAACAATAATACAATAATACCATATCAACCCTCCAACCCTCCAACAACAAGCATCAAAACACATCTTTTCAAAAACCCCACATGTCCAGGTACAATAAAGCCACCACAAGAATAATCAAAGTCAAAAAACTACCCGCCCTAGTCAACCTCCAAGAAACATCTGTCTCTCTTTGTTTCTCCTTTATCATTTTTACCTCTCTCTCTCCTTTTAAAGATGAGCAATTGCAACTTCAATCATCCCTTGCTGATAAAACCAGTGGTAAGTGACAATGGAGTTTGCAGCCCCAAACCTAAAGGGCCACGTGTTTTGTTTCTCTGTTTTAAAATAATAATAATGTGACATCAAATCAATTCTAACTTACAGCAATCCTTTCCAGGGTCTCCTAGCTTCAATGTATTCAGAATTGTTTTTCCATTCCCTTCTTCAGGTGGCGGAGAGTGCTCTATGACTGCACAGTTTGCCCAAGGCTATACAAGCCGATTCTTTCCCCAGGAGGTACTACCTTTCCCACATCACTGAACTATTCAGCCAGTTCTTATTTTTATCCAGCGACTTTTCGTATGATTAAAAGCTGATTTACATAACTATTTAGCGAAAATATTTACACTATCCTTCTGCAAGTACTGAGACTAATTATTCTAACTTTCCCCAATCTGGTGACCTCCAGATGTTTTGGAGTACTGTCCCAGCAAATTTGATTATAATAATCTAATCACATGTGATCAAGTCAATTCTGACTTATGGTGATCCTTTCCAGGGTTTTCTAGGTAAAGAATATGCATTCTCTTCCTCTGGAGGCGTCTTGGGACTGTGCAGCTTGCCCATGACTACATAGCCTGGCTCTTCTCCTTAGATGCACAGGTAGCGAACTGAACATCTGGCTACTCAGCCAACACCTAAACCACTGAGCTATCCAGTTTTCTTTAATTTGGGGAAATATTGTACGAAATAGCTGGACAGCATCAGACATTAAAGAATGCTGGCTCCATTGCTATAGCATACTGGCAAGAGCTCTTATTTAGATTCTAAAATTGGAAGGTGATGTACAAATATCATAAACTAGAGCCGAGTTAAATCCTCTCCACAATAATCCTTTACTTTTTAATTTTAAAATTCTGATTCTGATATACTGTATATGCATGGCTTCCCAAGCCAGCCTGCATGGCCTTCCCTATTCAGTAGTGAAGTCAGTCTTCTACATCCAGAGTAAGCTAAATACCTTCTTATGGACATTTCATTCTACCCTATAACACCATTGAAATGATTATATCTTCCAGCCTTACAACAGTAAGGTAGGCCTTTCATGTTACTTGGACTTCTAATGAGAACAAGAGAAGAAAGGTTAGCCCCTCAGGAGTGTTGTGTTCCGTGCAAGGATGACAGAGTCCAGCATTAGTTGGGTCAAACACAAGTGATTCAGCTTTATTGCTTGCACAACACAACTTGACTCAGGGCAGAAACAAGGTCATAATTATACAAGTGAGGCATACAATAATAGATACATTTTGGTGGGTGTTATGTATGCATGTACAATGTCTCTTTAAATGTATGAATGTAACCAGCCTCAATCACAATGTATCTCAGCTGCTAAGGAACGCGAGCAAGCCGCCCATAGAGGGCAGCTGCGAGCGTTCAGTCTCACATGGTCCACATTCCCCAAATCACGAACAGCCGCGGGAGATTCCCGCATGACAAGAACCACAGAAGAAGAACTACAGAAGAGAGGCGTGACCTGGGCGAGTTCACGCCGGCAGCGGCCAATGAGCTGCCGTGCAGCCAGATTCAAATGTACTGTATTACTGTATAAAATGAGATGTACCTCTGCCATTACCACATGTTCTTACTGACCATCAACCAATAAACCTGTGTTAGTCCTTCCTGTGACTCCTTCTTTGTCTCCCGTGCAAGACACTAAATTGGCGACGAAGGTGGGATTAATGGCGAATCCCAAGGTCAAGCTGTACCAGTTCGATGTCAGCGAGCCCGAGCAGTGGGAGCTCTACGAGTGCCAGTTTCGGCACACGATGGAAGCCGCCGGCGTCAACGACGACGCGTTGATGCGCTCGCACTTCCTGTCCCAGGTGGGGCCGGCCGCGATGCGGATCCTGATGACCCTCGTGGCCCCCCGAAAGGTGGACGAGGTGCCCATCGACCGCATTTTGGAGGCGCTGCGGGAGCACTTCCAACCGCCGGTCTCAATCTTCCCAGCCCGGGTCGCGTTCCACCGGCGAGACCAGCGCTCAGGCGAGTCCGTGTCCGCCTACGCGGCGGCCCTCCGGCTGGCAGCGGTGCACTGCCAATGGGACGACCTGGACCAGGCCCTCCGAGACCGCATGTTGTGCGGCTTGAAGGACGAGGAGCTGCAGAGGCGCCTGATGACCCGCGATAGCCGCCTCACGTTCAACGAGGTACTGTGGGAGGCCCAAGCAGCCGAGGAGGCCAGGAGCGGGGTCAGGCTGTTCAAGTCCCGAGGGGCCGCGGCCGAGAGGGCCAAGTCACCAGTGCAAGCGGCCCGGCGGACACCAACAAAGACTGCCTGGCGGACCCCCAAGCCGCCCGCCGGCTCACCAGCAATGTCCGAGGAGTCGTCTACAACGGCAGACCCCTGTTCCAGCGAGAACGACGACGTCCAGCGGATTCGGAAGCGCGGGGAGAAGCGTGAGACCCGCGACAGGAAAGACCGCCATTGCGACGGTTGTGGGGCGTCCCACGACCGCACGAGGTGCCCATTTCGCAAGGCTGAGTGCCACAACTGCGGCCGGAAAGGGCACATCGCCAGAGTTTGCAGGCGCGGACAGACCGAGGACAGGAGCGGCCCAAGTCACCCCCGGGGACACCAGCGTAAGGCGAACGGCACGAGGAAGGTCTCAACCGGCTTCGACAAGGAAGGCGTCAACCGCGTGGGACTGGAGCACCGGCGTTTCTTCGTTGAGGTACAGTTACAGGGGCTCCCAGTGAGAATGGAGATAGACTCGGGGTCGTCCTATTCCATCCTATCCCAGAGAGAGTATATGCGCATTCCCCCAGAGGCGCGGCCCAAACTGCGGGCCTTAAAGTCAAACTTGCGGGACGTGCAGGGAAATGGGATCCCAGTATTGGGGGTAGGAAAGTTCAAAGTGAAATTCAAGAACTATTCCGAGAGGCTGCCCCTAGTCGTCCTCAAGGGGGGGAGATGCTGCCTTCTGGGGACACAGTGGTTTGCTCCCCTGGGAATCGAACTGTCCGGCATTAACGCCATCGAGACTGACCCAATGCGGGACGTGTGCAATGCACACCCGGACGTTTTCAAAAAAGGGCTCGGAACGTACAGGGGCCCCCCAGTCTCTTTTGAACTAGACCCAGCGATCCGGCCCATCCGCCTCAAGCCAAGGAGAGTGCCATTCGCCCTAAAGGACAAGATCGAGGCGGAACTGGACAAACTGGTGGGGCAGGGGATTTTGGTTCCAGTTGATTCGGCGGAATGGGAAACGCCGATTGTTACGGCCCTTAAATCAAACGGGGAGGTCAGGATTTGTGCGGATTATAAATGCACGATTAATAAGGCCATTCGGCCAAATGCATACCCGGTGCCTGTGGTCAGCCACCTACTGGCCACGTTACATGGGGGGAGGTGTTTCGCCAAGCTAGACTTAGCGCAGGCTTATCAGCAGCTCTCGGTAACACCAGCTGCTGCTGCTGCACAGACGATTGTAACCCACAAGGGAGCCTTTAAAGTGACGCGCCTCCAGTTTGGCATGAATTCGGCCCCCGGGATTTTCCAAGCCCTCGTGGAACGCCTATTAAAGGGACTCCCAGGTGTTCTCCCCTACTTCGACGATGTCCTGATAACAGCGGGGAGTGAGGCAGAGCTAGCCACGAGGTTAGATGGGGTCCTCTCAGTCTTCGAAAAAGCGGGGCTTCGTCTTCGAAAAGACAAATGTGTATTTTTCGCAAGAGAGGTCGAATTCCTCGGGTTTAAGGTAACCCCAGAGGGAATTCGCCCCTCGGAGTCCAAAGTCGCAGCTGTAAAGAATGCCCCCCGCCCCACCGCAAAGCCAGAGTTGCAGTCTTTTCTAGGGCTCCTCAATTTTTATCATTCATTCCTGCCAAGGAAGGCATCGGTCGCGGAGCCACTGCACGCCCTACTAAAAAAGGATGCGGCTTGGCGGTGGGGGGACAGGCAGGAGAAAGCATTTAAAGAGTTAAAGTCACTCCTTTCCTCGAATGCTGTCCTGACCCACTTCGATCCAAGGAAACCAGTGGTTCTAGTGTGTGATGCATCCCCGGTGGGGGTGGGGGCGGTTCTGTGCCACGTGCTAGAGAGCGGGCGGGAGGCCCCGGTGGCGTACTATTCACGGTCCCTTTCTAAGGCTGAGCGCAATTACGCGCAAACGGATAGGGAGGCCCTAGCCATAATTGCGGGAACGAAAAAGTTCCATGACTTTTTGTATGGCCGCGAGTTTACGGTGGTGACTGATCACAAGCCGTTGCTGGGGATCTTCACCACCGGCAAACCGACCCCCCAAATTTTATCCCCCAGGATGCTGCGTTGGGCTATATTCCTCAACGCTTACCAGTACGAGCTGATTTACCGCCCAGGGAAGGAGATCTCCCATGCAGACGCACTATCCCGATCCCCTCTCCCTAGCCTAGGAGACCCCACATGCGAGGTGGAGCAGGACCACCAAGTCCTGCTGATCGAGGCCCTCGACTCACCCCCCATTGTCTCGGCCGACCTCGCCAAGGCGACGGCGGCTGACAAGACCCTAGCCAAAGTCAGCTCCTGGGTTAGAAAAGGGTGGCCCACTACTTCCCCAGGTGAGGAATTCCAGCCATTTTGCAGACGCAGAGTGGAGCTTTCCCTGGAAAGGGGCTGCTTACTCTGGGGACAGCGGGTAGTCATCCCCGAGAAGCTGAGGGCGAGGGTGTTGAAGCTACTGCACACCAGTCACCCGGGAATCGTGCGCTCCAAGGCCCTAGCTAGGAGTTTTGTTTGGTGGCCCAAGATAGACGTAGATATAGAACGGTTAGTGGGCACGTGCGAGAGCTGCCAGAGCTCTCGGCCCGAGGAATCCAAGCTACCCCATAGAGAGTGGGATACGGCCCGCGGCCCATGGTCCCGAATCCACGTGGACTTCGCTGGCCCTTTCCGCGGGTCCTTGTTTCTCCTAGTCGTTGACTCTTACTCCAAGTGGTTGGAGGTAATCCCCATGAACAGCACTTCCTCTGCTGCAACCATTAAACAGTTGCGCAAGCTGTTCGCCTGCTTCGGCCTGCCCGACGTCCTGGTAAGCGATAACGCTAGTACCTTCACGTCGGCAGAGTTCACGACATTTATGGAAAGGAACGCCGTCAGGCACATAACCGCTGCCCCGTTTCACCCCGCCACAAATGGTCAGGTAGAGCGCCAAGTGCGCACTACGAAAGACGCACTGCGGCGCATGGGTCCCAGTGAGTTGAACCTGCACTTGTGCCAGTTCCTCATCTGCTACAGGACAACCCCCTTAGCCTCAGGTTTTTCCCCAGCCGAACTCCTCATGAGGAGGCGTCCGGTAACCCTTTTTGACCGGATGGATCCGTCCAGGGTGGAGGATGAAGGGAGGAACATAAGCATGGGGGGAGGGAGCTCCAAAAGTTTTGCGATAGGGGACCCGGTTCACTGCAGAAACTACGCGGCCGTGGGACCAGCGTGGGTACCGGGCACAATTGTGGAGCAAACGGAGCCGGTATCCTACAGGGTCGAAACCAGTTCAGGGCTACTTTGGAGAAGGCACGCCGACCAACTCAGAAGGCGAGTCACAGGGGAAGGGGCATCAGCATTAGGGTCCTCCCCCACCCGCATTACCCAAGGGGGAGACACGGAGGAACCCGCGGATACAAACGCATATCCTGGGTTCTCATCCACAGAGGAGGATACTTTGAGAGAGAGGGATCAGTTTAGTAATGATTTTGATTTTTCGTACCAGGGGGAGTTAGCGGAGTGGTCCCCCACCCGTCCTAGCGAGAAGAGGGGTTTCAGTTCAGCCCCTGGTACCTCCAGCCCCCCCGGTTCCTGTATCCTAGAGTACACCATAGCTCCGGCCCCTAAAAGACAAGCAGCCGGCGGGAGCTCACCCACCCCCGCCGCGACCTCTCAAACCCCCGAACAGACAGCAGGAGGCGACGGGACCGCGAGGGCATCCTCGTCGGTCGTGAGGTTCGTGCTGGGAGGGTCCCCGGGCTCCTCAGGAAATAGACAGGGGTTCACTTCCCAGCTGTTCATTCCATTCCCGTCCCCCAAGACAACGGCATCACAAGCTCCCCACAGAACCACTAACGAGCCTCCATTTTCCGTTGCAGGGCGAGACTCCACAGAGCCAGGAGTCACAGGCTCCCCTGTATTAGGTCAGGCGGCCGCACGCCCCAGGCGCACTTGCGGCAAGCCACAATGATTGAGGGACTTCGTCCCATCCTAGGGGGGAGGGATGTTATGTATGCATGTACAATGTCTCTTTAAATGTATGAATGTAACCAGCCTCAATCACAATGTATCTCAGCTGCTAAGGAATGCGAGCAAGCCGCCCATAGAGGGCAGCTGCGAGCGTTCAGTCTCACATGGTCCACATTCCTCAAATCACGAACAGCCGCGGGAGATTCCCGCATGACAAGAACCACAGAAGAAGAACTACAGAAGAGAGGCGTGACCTGGGCGAGGTCACGCCGGCAGCGGCCAATGAGCTGCCGTGCAGCCAGATTCAAATGTACTGTATTACTGTATAAAATGAGATGTACCTCCGCCATTACCACATGTTCTTACTGACCATCAACCAATAAACCTGTGTTAGTCCTTCCTGCGACTCCTTCTTTGTCTCCCGTGCAAGACACTAAAGTGGGCTTAGAACTAATTGGTTAAAACACAGATCAGAAATATGCAGACACTCATTGGAGGAAAATCAAGGTTAAACTATTTACAGGGAAGTAACTGGATGACAGCTATTCAAACTAGGCGCCTTTTTTAAAGAAGACATCAGTTTCAAAACACAACAAGGAGGGAAGTCCAACAGCCATAGTATCCATTAAATCATATTGACTCTCAGTGGCAATTTGGAACATCTGATCAGCTGCTGGTGACATTTTTCATTATTATAGGGAAAACTTTACTCATCTGTTTTTGTCTTTCTCAATATCTTATGAATTGAGGACTACGACTCCATAAAATTTATATTTTGTCATCTGTTGGATTGGCAAAATTATGTTTTTGAGAAGTATTCCAAGATCACATTAGCCAGAAAAGAGTAATGTACTACACCCACTGGAAGAACAATGCATGTTCTTATCTACACAGGCAGGCAATCAATTTTGCAGAGCATATATCAATAGAAGCTAGAGGCCTGCTATTGGCAGATCAAGTAGATAAAGTCTTGATACTACCTCTACTAGCCATGATCACCAAAGTAAAATTTATAGAGGGCAGAAGCAAAATGAATTAGACTGCACTGCTTTGTCTGCTGTCCCGGGCTGTGAATTAAAAAGTCCAGAGGAGAAAACTCTTCTGCTGTGTGAAACAATATCTGCTTGCATGGAGAAGGGTATTTAGGGAGACTGAAATCTTTAATATATAGCTGAAGTCTGAAGAGTTAAAGTTTGCAAACATTTTGCCATTTAAGCTCATATAAAACTATAACGCTTGTGCTGATTATGTCACTCCAGTTAGTTCACTGTAAAGTCAAGACAGGAAACCTGAGAAGGAGTAAGAAAACCTGAGGAGATATAGTTACATTTCTCCTATGTTGAATGAGCACTAAACATTGACCCCTTCATCTCCTGATGCACTGAGAGAAGACCATAAAATCTCCAACTTCCTTGGCTTTGTAATTATGTTCATCCAACCAGATCTGTATACTCTGTTAGCAGACAACAGATGTCATAGGCCCTGAAATTATGTCCAGAAACTGCAGTGGCTCAAGTGGCTAAGATGCTGACTGGAAGGTGAAAGGCCAGCAGTATTCAACCTGAATACTACAGGACAGAATGAGCTCTGGTCTTTATCCTAGCTCCTGCCAACCTAGCAGTTTGAAAGCAAGAAATTGCAAGTAAATAAATAGGGACCACTTTGGTGGGAAGGTAAACAGTGCGCTTGCCTGCCACATGACCATGGAAATGTCTGCAGAAGCAGACAGCGCTGGTTCTTTGGCTATGAAACAGAGATGAGCACTGAACCCTAGAGTTGGATATGGCTGTCTGTCGAGCAAGGGTGACCTTTACCTTTACCTAAATTTCACTTCTGCACCTGTATGGTATTCCTTCTTCAGGTTGTTGTTTTTTCCCAGTACCTCTTAGGACAATATAAAGATAGTGTGCTGGAAGATTGTCTCTTGATATCCTGTAGTGTACTCAGCCCATTTACATTCCCATTACATTTTTACCCCATCGTTTACTCTCCCCTCCCTTTCATGTGTACAATATCTGCCAACTGTAATAACAACTGCATAAGTCTCATGAAAAGAACGGTTGTTATCAAAAGCTTTTTCTGAATAAAATATGAACAAAAGTTTTGCCGCAACAGGTGGTTGTCCTTTTAGAACCAGAAAAATAACAGTGAACAATTTTAAACCTTAGGATTCACCAAGAATGTAAGGAATACTTGTCAATTTGTTTTATTCTCAATCAATTTAGGCTGTCTCAATGAGATTCTTCAATGAGGCCTTTTCAAGTAAGAAGATTTGAAAAATAAATGGTGAATTTTGGACATTATAAATAGCACAGGGGTGATTATTTACATTTTTGTTTACTTTAACAGTAGAATTACAAAATAAGAGAAAGTAATTGACATCAGGTATTGAAAAGAAGATAAAAATAAGATGTTTATTTTTAAAAAAATTGGAGATTTGAAGTTTATGGTAATAGGATGTGATTAATGAAATATAAGTGGAAACAAAAAATGAGAAATTTAATCTTATGGTAAGAGAGTACAGAGGAACCCTGCATAATGAATGCTTCATATATCAGAAATTTTGTACAACGAAACGTTCGTTAGGCAATCACGATACCCCGCATAACGAGTTTTTTTTGTTATATGGGGTTTTAAGCAGGGTATATCCCGGTTAACGAAAACCTTGTATAACAAACCTTTTCTTTTTGTTATGCGTGGTATTGCCCATTGGATCCTCACAATGGGAAAAACTGCATAGCAAAGAGCTCCATGGGATGGTGCTTATTCATTATGCGGGTTCTACTGTATGGACAAAAATATGTAAGTGATGCCTGAAGAATTTAAATCTGTTGATTTTCTTTTATGCCTTTTTATGTTTTTTACTATTCTATTTTGATTTTCTTTTTTGTTTATTGTGTATGTAATTTTGTTTAAAAAAAATCTAATACAAAATTTTAAAAAAATTAAAAATGAGGCCTTTTCAAATTCTGTAAAATCCCTTGCTTACAATCAAGAACAAGACAAGAAACACTCCTTTTTTGCCCATCAGGATCCTTGTAATTTGGGGGGACTCTCTCTATACAAAACTATCATGCTTTCTTTTTGTGTAGCAAAGCAGACACAAACTGACTTGGTATCTACTTAAGAAAACAACTCAAGACGCCTTTTAATGATCCTCATGCTTTAAAAGTGTGTGCAACAAAGCTAAAGCCATTGTGAAATATGCATTTTTATTTGCATTGAAATATTTACATTATTTGCATAATTTTGCTTGCTTTGCTAAATAAAAGCAAGCAAGCAAAAGTTTTATTTTCACTCTTGTCTCCTCAGAGTACCATAAAATGTTTGTCCTCCTTTCCAGGTAAGGGTGAAATTTTGCTGTTCTTTGTGAGGAGGGGTTGAGGATTTATATCCCTGGTAAATATGCTGAGGAGCTGCAGGATAGGTGGATTAAACGCATTCATGGAAGAATATTCACTTGAAGATAAAAACTTGGAAACATTACTTTCTTTGACTATATCCCCTAGGAATACCTCAGATAGCAAAGCCAGTGGTACAGCAAAAGGAATTTATCTAAGTCTTCTTTGGACCTGATAACTGGACCTGAGTTTCATAACTTATACCTACATAAGGTAGATTACATTAGCAGCATAATAAATATTTCCTACTTATGTTCTGAGGCTCCTATATAATCCCTTTCATTGTTGGGAGGCTATAGAAGCGAAAGGATAGGAAAGTGGTGGCTGAGTAGTCATTTATTACTGGAAATGACTGCTAGGTTGGGGTACCCAGAAAGATCCTCCTTGAAGCTCGTGATATTTTTGAACCACAATCGGACATACCCAGAGCAATGACCACCTTATGCCAGCTAATCTTTCTCACACTAGATCAGGTGAAAGAAACTGCAGAATGAATTCACCAAAGGGTAGGTTCATTTTGGCAGTTTCATGATTGGACTAGACATGGAAGAAGAAGACTTCTAGGATGAATGTACAGTAGATATAAACACTAGTGGAAGAAATTTTCAGCACTAAATGACATCCTTCTCCTGGCCCATGGCTACACACACACACACACACACACACACACACACACACACACACACACACGGATGCATGGATGCATGGATGTTTTGGCCCAATTACAATCCATCACTGGGGTCAGAGAAGGCTCTAACTTTAGAGTACTGAATTTTACCTATCCCTTCCGAGAGGTTTGCTGGCGCAGGTGGCACTATAAGATGAACTACAGTTTCACACTTTCTGCCACCTATAGAAGTGTAATGAAATGCCATTCTGTAATTAATAGCAGTGGAAAGATATTGAGTAATAAAATATGGAATTAGGGCAGACTACTTGCCTGAGGATATGTTTTGTAGAAAAGGTTATTTTTCATAATTTGCATGGTATTTTTTTTAAAAAGAAAAGGGGGAACTTGCAAAATGCCACGAGAAATGAGGTCCTGTTAAAAGCCATGTTTTCCCCAGCTCTTTCATAATGCTTGTTTGTGTTTAAAGTGGGAGGGGAGGAGGGGAGAGAACAGTGAAGTGGAACGGTTATTGACCAGATTGATCATGGGAACAGATCTGCCACTGGTAACCTTGTTTAATGATATGTTGCTAGGCTCAGCACCTTGCTGAGGCTGTGATTCTTCACCGGCTGGGCCTGCATGATGGATCACAGTAGGAGGCTGATGGAGCAATCGCTCATGGGCGGCCATTGACACCTGCACCACACCAACACCCATCCCCTCTGGACGTATCAGCTGGCCGCCTCTGCCTACTGGGAGACACAACCATGCTACCACATCGCAAAGGAAAGTTCTTTATCTACCTTTCAACTTCTCTTTGGAGGACATTTGCTTTTCCTTCTATTTATCAGAGGCAATTCTTCCATTACCTCAGAAACTGCAAGCTATTCAGCATTCTTCATGATAATGAATTTATAAAGGGAAACAGAGAGGGAGAGAGACACCAAAGTACCAAGTTAGATTTAGATTACAGTAGAACCCCATATAACGGAAAGCTCCATTCCACGGTCCTCTTCGTTATATTATTATTTTAATTATGTGAATCACTATTGGCAATACCCCGCATAACAAAAAAAAATCATTATACAGGGTATATCCCGTATAATGGAAAAATGTTCGTTATACGGGATATACCTATATAATGAAAATGTTTTTTTCATTCTGCGGGATTTCGCCAATAGTGCAAAAAACCCTCCGTTATATGAATTTTTCATTATATGGGGTACCACTGTATGTGAAAACACATTCCATAGGTTGCTATAGCAAGGAAAAAAATAAAAATTTTAAAATGCCTAACACTGGTAATTAGAAATTAAACTACTAGCCTTAGATAATATATTCTCAGACATCCCTGTTACTTACTAATTCTAGGGCAGTGATGGCAAACTTTGGCACTGTAGCTGTTCTTGGACTTCAGTTCCCAGAAGCCCTGATCAGCAGAAGTGCTGACTTGGGCTTCTGGGAATTGAAATCCAAGAACAGCTGGAGTGCCATGGTTCGCCATCACTGCCCTAGGGTATTAGCCAGGGAAAACCTTTAGGCTTTCATTGGTACTGTGCACTGATCCTAAATTAGTCCATGTCCAAATAAGAACACACAGAATAGGATCCAATGCAACCTGTACCCTTTTGGGGATACCCTTTTGGGGATACCCTTTTGGGGATACTCCTACCTGATCCATATCTTTGCCCTTACCAGTATTTCTGTTTTCCCTGCAAAAAGGGAAAATAAAGATGGTTGTAACTTGGGAACAGGAGTTGTTACAAAGCTCCACAGTAGTTATTTATTGCAGAATTATTTTCCCTACCCTCAGTACAGAGAATACGTGAAAAATAGAGGCACAAGCCAACTATTACAAACTTTGACAATGACACCACCATCGAAATAAGATAGCCTCAGTTTCACCATTTTGTCTCCAGAGATAGTTCAGGTTTGCTTTGCTCTAGGGCCCATTTGTGTGTCTTTCTAGCAGGGTATTCACAATGCTCTCCTCCAGCATTATATTTTAAACAAAGCCATTTTTTCCTGCCAGCTTTCTTTAGCGTCCTTCTTTCTCATCTATACAAGGTGATTGGGAATACAATAGTGTGGATGATCTTGGTCTCAATCTCCAGTGACACATCCGTACACTTGATCATCTTTTCTAATTCCTTCATTGCTGCCCTTTGGAGTCTTGGTCTTCTTCTGGTTTAAGCACTCAAAACCCATATGATTGTTGTTGTTTAGTCGCACGGTCGTTCTGACCCTTTTGCGACCCCATGGACCATTGCCCTCCAGGCACCTCTGTCCTCCACCAACCTCCTCAACCCGCCCAGCTCTGTGCCCATTGCATCTACAATACCATCTAGCCATCTCATTTTTGGCCACCCCCTCCTACACAAACGCTTGACATTACACTGCAATTACCCAAATGCAACAATGGACACAAGGGAATATAGGTAAAGGTCAACCTTGCTTGAAAGCCAGTCATATCTGACTCTAGGGTTTGGTGCTCATCTTCATATACAGCCAAAGAGCCAGTGCTGTCTGCATCTGCAGACATTTCCATGGACATGTGGTAGGCATGAATAGACACCAGAGCACATGGAACATTGTTTACTCTCCCACTGAAGTGGTACCTAGGTTGACAGGAGCTGGGACAGTCTAATAATTCCATCCTGAAACCTCCGCTTTTTGTCACTGATTGGATTGTGCATATTTCAGTGGGAGCAGGGATGAAGTTATCAGTTTCCTTCCCCAGCAAAAGATCAGCATTACCTTTGTAAGGTTTGATATTTCTTTTATTTCCCTTTTCCTGCTTCTAATTACTGTACACTGCTTCTTTTTTCTAGGTACGTGTCTGGAGAAATGTTCAGCTAGCAGGAAATAGAGATTTGGAACCTTATTTTGTTGCAGAGGGAACTTCTGTTTGTTTCTATTTGTTGAACGGAGAGTCCTGGGTAAAGCAAGTAAGTAAATGCCAATATATATGTCAGTAAGGATATGAATTTTGAACCCTATTGCTCTCAGCCAAAATCTGAGGGGGAATAACATTTCTCTTTGTGGTTTAATGCCTGATCCCCGAGAAATCTCACATGATTTCTTGGAGGTTCCATGGGTCATTCCCCCCCCCCCCCGAAACAAAATGCTAAACTGAACAAGATTATTACAATTTCTATACAGAATAACATCTTTACTGTATAGGATGCACCTGGAAACTAGAAAATTTCTGTGACGAAGAAGTTTTGGCAAGATGTTTCAGTATGGCAAGATTCAAAATATCAACAAGAACAAGAAATGTTCTCAGTACTTGAAATATCACCAAAATATTTACTTCACTAACAGCAGAAATATGTTCTAGATGAGGGGTTCCCAACCTAAGTCCCATAGGCCAGAACCAGCCTGTGGCACCATGTCATGTGGTCCCTCATCTCTCCAAGGGGATTCAAGAAACAAATTGGCTGCTCCTTTGAAGCTGTTGGGACAAAAATGGCCACCTCCATTGTGCAGGCAAGGCAAAATGGCCATCTGGCCCTCAAAGCTGACTGAGAGAGTGTGACCCATCCCCCAGATTGAAAAGGTTGGGAACCCCTGTTGTAGATGGTATGGAAATAACTGCCTTCGTAACATGTACTGTACAATGTAACTTTACATATCATATTTTACAATCTTATAGTTTTCTCAAAAGTGCCACAGTGTTTAATGAGAAATATTCCCAATTAAATGCAGTTTTAACAATATTTGGGGGGGGGGGGGCATGATGGCTTAGTGGTTAAGATGCTGAACTTGGCGACTGGAAGGTCTGCACAACAGAGTGAACTCCCATCTTCTGTCCCAGCTCCTGCCAACCTAACACTTTGAAAGTAAGAATTTGCAAGTAGATAAACAAAGGGAAAGGTAAAAATGTTCCATATGCTTCGCATCTAGTTATGCCTGCCACATGACCACAGAAACGTCTGCAGATGCAGACAGCAATGGCTCTTTGGCTATAAATAGAGATGAGCTCCACCCCCTCATTCTCCCCATATGCCTATCAATTGGCCAATTCTTTCTTTTGTTCTTGCTGCTGTCCTCAATCACGGACTGCAATGAAAGGTCCCAAATGGTGAGTCTTCCATAACTGAGTCAGAATGGGGGGGGGGGTGTCTTTGGCTCTGGGTTGCCAGGAAGTTGTTTCAATCTTCCACTATCATGTCCATTGGCCAACTAAAGCACAATGTTTGGAGAACCTTTTTGAGTGGTTTTTGTCGGGGCCTCTCTGAGCCTCCACTTAGGTCTTTCCTCTACAGTCCCACCTCACTCTGTCCTGCCTGAAACCTCTTAAGGCTTCCTCACCCATCTTGCATTCAGAGGAAGCCCCTACTGATACCACCCTGCCTTTCATGGATGTTTCTGGTAGGGTTGTTGGCCATACTGATTGTATTTTTTTAAAAAATAATAATATTGGTTTTCAATAATACACAGAAACAAAAAAGAATAAAACATACATTAACTAAAAAAGAGTAAACATCTTCTTATAAGAAAAACAGGAAGGAAAAAATATAAAGAATTGGAAATTAAGCTCATTGCATTCTTAAACAAATATCAACGTACTAATAGTGATATAATAAATTGCTTTTATATTGGTTATCCTCCTACAGTGATACCTCATACAACGTCCAAACTGGGTTCCACAAGTTTGAACTTTATACGGATTTGGACTTTGTATGAGGCATGCAAAATCCTAGCCGCGATGCCTCATACAACGTCCAAATCTTTGCTGCGATGCCTTGTACAACGTCGTCTCCATAGAGATACATTGTACTGTAACAGCACAGACTTCAGGGCAAAGTCAAGGAAACAGACAGGAAACTGACAGAACTTTAGGAAATCATTGTCTAAAGCAGTGGTTCCCAAAGTGGGGCACAGGCCCCACAGGGGGACTTCAATTCCCAGAAGCCTAAGCCAGTACATTTGGCTGATCATTGATTTGGGGAATTGTTAAGGCTTCTGGGATGAACTGCAGTGGCTCAAGTTGCTAAGACGCTGACTGGGAAGCGGAAGGTCAGCAGTTCGATTCCCGAGTACTGCAGGACGGAAATGAGCTCCCGTCTTCGTCCCAGCTCCTGCCAACCTAGCAGTTCGAAAGCAAGAAGTTGCAAGTAGATAAATAGGGACCACTTCGGTGGGAAGGTAACAGCGTTCTGTGCGCTCCGGTGTCTAGTCATGCCTGCCACATGACCACGGAAACGTCTGCAGAAGCAGACAACGCTGGCTCTTCGGCTTAGAAACAGAGATGAGCACTGCACCCTAGAGTCGGATACGACTGGCTTTCGAGCAAGGGAAACCTTTAAGGCTTCTGGGAATTGAAGTCCAAAAACCAAAGTTTGGGAAACACTGGTCTAAAGGCTAAAAACATTACAAAAACATGTCAAACACCCTGATTGTCCAAGAACCTGAAGAATGCTGCAAAAATCTCAGGAAGGCTTCTAAAAATTCTGACAAAAAAATCCAAAAAAATCCAAAATCATGCTCAAAACCACTCCTAAACACTCTTTGCCTCATGCAAAACCCACAAGAGCAATGCACGCATGTATCCTGCCTTTTATACTGCCCAGACACAATGGGAAAACCCCAATGCCTCATACAACGTCACATGACTTTGTATGAGGCAACTTTTTTCAAGGAATTAGGTGATGTTGTATGAATCCGATGTTGTATGAAGTGGACTTTGTATGAGGTATTACTGTATTTTCTAAATTCTCTTTCTCACTAAGTAATACAGATAATAAAACAAAGTAAATCACTCTGTGTTATTTTGGTGTATGGGACCGAAGACAATGAAACAGCCGAAAGGTTGGCTTAACACAGGTTTATTGCATGATGATCCGGAGGAACATGTGGTAATGGCGGATGGGTAGCTCAATATATACAGCTGGCTATACATTTGAATGTGGCTCGTTGACAGTCTATTGGTTGCTGCCTGCGTGACGTCATAGAAGGTCACGTCCTTCTTGTCCAGGTGAGGAGGTGGCGGGAATCTTCCCGCGCTGCTGATCCAGGGTGAATCTGAGCCATGAGAGCTGGACGCTCGCTATTGCCATCTAGTGGTCACTAGCTCGCGTCCTCTTATAAGGGTTACAGTGATACAGCTGAAGGTTATAATGTTGCACACAGAAAGGTTACATTGTTACCACATGGCTAAGTACATTGTTAAAGGCACAGCTTTACAGAACACAACATCCCTCCCCCCTAGGATGAGACGAAGTCTCTCAGCCAAGATGGCTTATTGCAAGTGCGTTTGGGCTGTGATGTGGGCTGACCTGCCCCGGGGGTGCTACCGCTTCTTTGTTCCCTGGTCCCTTGTCCTGTAACGGGAGAGGGATACTTGTTAGCGGCTTGCCGTGGTTTGGCGGCTTTAGGGGAAGGGAAAAACTCCATTGTGGGCAGACCGGGGGCGCTCGGGGTTAACGAAAAACCCCTCTTCTCACTTGGACGGGTGGGGGACCACTCCGAAAAACTCCCCCAGTTCTGAAAATCAAATCCTAACTCAGTTGGGGTATCCGCATTCGTGGGGGAATCCCGCGAGATATGTATGGGGTCGGGTTCCTCCTCCTCCGAAAGATCCCGCAGGATATCTATGAGAACAGCCTCCCTTTCCTCCCCCCTTGGTGGGGACCCGCGGCCCCCCTCTCCTCCCCCTTGGGCTGAACAGGTGGGGGAGAACCCTAACGCTGAGTTTTGTTCCTTTCGGTCTGCGCCCTGCTCATCGGGGACCCTGCGCCGGAGCTGGTCCGCGTGCCGCCTCCACAGGAAGCCTGTGCTGGTCTCCACGCGGTACGACACGGGGCCGGTTTGCTCCACGACAACGCCCGGTACCCAGGCTGGGCCCGCGCTGGCGTAGTTCCTGCAATGCACAGGGGCGCCTACGCTGAAACTCTTTGTGGCCTCTAGCCCGATGTTCCTTCCCTTGTCTTCTACTCTCGTGGGGTCTAGCCTAGTGAGGATGGTGGTCAGTTTCCTGCGCATTAAGAGCTCTGCGGGGGAGTATCCTGACGCCAACGGGGTCACCCTGTAACCTAGCAGAAACTGACACACTTGTAGGTTGAGATCCCCGGGGCCCATGCGCCGCAGCGCGTCCTTCGTGGTGCGGACGAGGCGCTCTGCTTGGCCATTGGTGGCCGGATGGAAAGGGGCGGAGGTGATGTGCCGGATGGCGTTAATCTCCGTGAATGCCCTGAATTCAGCGGACGTGAAGCAACTAGCGTTATCGCTAATTAGGGTGTCAGGTATGCCGAACGTGGAAAAAATTCTCCGCAAATGCTTAATTGTCGCGGCCGAGGAGGTGCTCGTGACTGGGATGACCTCCAACCACTTGGAGAAAGCATCCACAACAAGGAGAAACAGAGTTCCTCGGAACGGGCCCGCGAAATCTACGTGTATCCGGGACCACGGCCCCTTAGCTGCGTCCCACTCCCTGTGGGGAAGACGGGCCTCCTCTGGTCTGGAGCATTGGCAACTCTCACAAGTGCCGACCATGTGCTCAATGTCAGCGTGTAACTGGGGCCACCAAAAATAACTACGGGCCAGCGCTTTGGAGCGCACAATTCCGGGGTGGCTGACGTGCAGCAGTTTGAGCACCCGTGGTCGTAGGGACGTGGGGATCACTACCCGCTGGCCCCACAGAAGGCACCCCCTCTCTAGAGACAACTCTAGTTTTTTCCGGAAGAATGGGTCGAATTCCGCTGCCGGGGAAGACGCAGGCCACCCTTTCTGCACCCATGAGCAAACCTTCGCCAAGGTATTGTCTTTGCCGGTCGCTTTGGCGATGTCGGCGGGCAATATTGGGGGTGAGTCTAGGACCTCTATCATCAGTACCTGGTGGTCTGGCTCCTCCCCGCCCACGTGGCTGCTATCCTGGGGAAGGGGGGATCTCGACAGGGCGTCCGCATGGCTAATTTCCCTCCCGGGTCTGTACACCAACGCGTGCTGATACGCATTGAGGAAAATGGCCCACCTAAGCATCCTCGGGGACAGGATCTGTGGCGTGGGCTTATCTGCGGTAAAAATGCCTAGCAGGGGTTTGTGGTCAGTCACGATAGTGAAAGGGCAGCCATACAGAAAATCGTGAAATTTTTTCGTCCCCGCAATAATCGCTAGCGCTTCCCTGTCTGTCTGTGCGTAATTTCTCTCCGCTTGGGACAGGGACCTGGAGTAGAATGCTATTGGGGCCTCCCTTCCGTTTTCTAGCACGTGGCACAGCACCGCCCCCACCCCCACCGGGGATGCATCACAGATCAGGACCACCGGGCGTTTGGGGTTGAAATGGGTCAGTATGGCATCAGACGCCAGGAGATGTTTCAGTTCACTAAATGCCCTCTCTTGGTCGTCGCCCCACTTCCATGCCTCGTCCTTTTTAAGCAGTTTGTGTAGCGGTTCAGCCACTGCTGCCTTCCGGGGGAGGAAGGAGTGGTAAAAGTTAAGCAGCCCTAGGAACGACTGCAGCTCGGCCTTGGAGGTGGGCCGAGGGGCCTTCTTAATGGCGGCCACCTTAGATTTGGATGGTTTTATCCCCTCAGGAGTCACACGAAACCCTAGGAACTCAACCTCGGTCGCAAAGAAGACGCATTTGTCTTTTCGCAGTCTCAACCCCGCCTTTTTGAATATTGCCAGAACCTTTCCCAGTCTCTTGGCCAATTCAGCCCGACTCCCCCCCGTTATCAACACGTCATCAAAATAAGGCAACACCCCCTCTAGCCCCTTCAGGAGGCGTTCCACAAGTGACTGGAAAATTCCAGGCGCCGAATTTACGCCGAATTGAAGGCGCGTCACCTGGAACCCCCCTTATGAGTGACTATGGTCTGTGCAGCAGCTGCGGCAGGGGACACCGAAAGCTGCTGGTAGGCCTGTGCCAAGTCGAGCTTAGCGAAACACTTTCCCCCGTGCAACCTGGCAAGCAGATGGCTGACTACCGGCACCGGATACGCATTAGGGCGGATCGCCTTATTGATGGTGCACTTGTAATCCGCGCATATGTGGACCTCCCCATTGGCCTTTAGTGCTGTTACAATTGGAGTTTCCCACTCCGCAGAATCAACAGGAACAAGGATCCCCTGGCCCACCAATTTGTCCAGTTCCGCCTCTATTTTGTCCTTGAGTGCAAACGGCACCCGGCGCGGTTTGAGTCGTATTGGACGGACCTCCGGGTCTAGGTCGAATGTCACTGGGGGCCCCTTGAATTTCCCCAGTCCTTTTTTGAAAACTTCGGGGTGCGCGTCGCACACCTCCTGCACCGGGTCAGTCCCAACGGCGTGTACCCCCCCAATAAACAAACCCAGGGGCTGAAACCATTGAGTTCCGAGGAGACTGCAATCCCCCCCTTTAAGTATGACTAGGGAGAGGGCCGCGGCGTGCTTCTTAAATTTGACCTGAAATTCTCCAACCCCCAACACTGGAATACTGTTCCCTTGCACGTCCCGTAGCGTGGCCCTCAACGCTTTGAGCTTGGGGCGCATGTGGGGGGCAATTCTCAAAAACTCCCTCTGGGAAATAATTGAATATGAGGAACCCGAGTCAATTTCCATCCTAATGGGAACCCCTTGCACTAGTACCTCAACAAAGTAACGGGGGTGTCCCGCGGACACGCTGAATACTGGGGCGTCGTCCTCGCTGCCGTCGGAGATGCGGCCCATGCTGTCCCGCTTTCTCGTGGCCTGGGCGCCGTCTTTGGGTCTCGTCGGGCGGTCTTGTCCCGTCGAACAGTCTGCCGAGCTCCTCCGGGCCTCGCGCCTCTTTCTGCATACTTTGGCGATGTGCCCGCGGTGGCTGCAGTTGTGACACTCGGCCTTTCTGAACGGGCATTTGGCGCGGTCGTGGGCCGCTCCACAGCCGTCGCACCGCCGGCCCTCTTTCCGGACCCTCTGGATGTCCTCGTCGTCGCTGCTCTCTGCGGACGATTTCGAAGTTCGCCAGGCTGCGTGCACCGATGTCTCTGCCTTGCTCGTCTTCGGCCGCCAGTCCTGGAGCTCTTGCACCCCAGCCTTTGTGGCTTCCGCGGCCTGTGCCGCTTTCAGGACCTCCTGCAACGTGGGGGGTGGCTCTTGGTTCATCAACGCGTGCTGAGTCTCGGCGTCGTTCAGGCCGCATAGCACGCAGTCCCTGAGGGTGATTTCAGCATTCTCCCATTTACACGGGCCGGCAGCCAGTCGCAGGGCCGCCACGAAGGCGGCGACCGTCTCCCCGGGCATTTGGACTCGCCTCCAGAACGCGCTCCGAGCGGGAAACATCGCCGTCGAGGGCTGGAAATACTCGCGCAGCATCTGTAGGAGCTCTTTGGCCTTGAAGTCGCTCACCCTCTTCAGTGCGATCAGGTCCACCAAGGTTCTTTTGGTTTCTTGTCCAAGCATCCTGGGGAAGATGGCCCTTTTCTTTGCCTCATCCGTGACTTCGGCTTCGACCAGTGCTCCCTGGAAGTCCATTTCGAAGATCTCCCAGTCTCCCGGTTTCCTGATTTCGAAACCGGCGCATGTCTTGGTCCCGTGGGCAGCCATATCCCACCTTCGTCGCCAATTTGGTGTATGGGACCGAAGACAATGAAACAGCCGAAAGGTTGGCTTAACACAGGTTTATTGCATGATGATCCGGAGGAACATGTGGTAATGGCGG
This sequence comes from Bradypodion ventrale, assembly GCA_035047345.1. NCBI lineage: Eukaryota > Metazoa > Chordata > Lepidosauria > Squamata > Chamaeleonidae > Bradypodion > Bradypodion ventrale. The sequence continues at coordinate 44,201,492 of JAWDJE010000001.1, forward strand.
ATGGGTAGCTCAATATATACAGCTGGCTATACATTTGAATGTGGCTCGTTGACAGTCTATTGGTTGCTGCCTGCGTGACGTCATAGAAGGTCACACCCTTCTTGTCCAGGTGAGGAGGTGGCGGGAATCTTCCCGCGCTGCTGATCCAGGGTGAATCTGAGCCATGAGAGCTGGACGCTCGCTATTGCCATCTAGTGGTCACTAGCTCGCGTCCTCTTATAAGGGTTACAGTGATACAGCTGAAGGTTATAATGTTGCACACAGAAAGGTTACATTGTTACCACATGGCTAAGTACATTGTTAAAGGCACAGCTTTACAGAACACAACAGTTATATTACATTGCCAAAGGGGAGATGCGGCCTATCTCTCTAATGATCATTATATCCAAAAATTCAATTGATCCAGTACCGGCATGGAACCTCCTCTTTCTTTAATGTTTATTCAAGATATGGTTTCCAAATCTTCCCGAAGTTATTTTCACTGACAATCCCTTTCTTTTCATTTAATTCCCATGTCAATTTATCGTTCAAGGCCAGCTGCCACATTTCCCTATACTATTCTTCCAGTTTTATTTTCCTTGGGTCCTTCCAATTTTTTGCTATACACTGTCTTCTTGTAGACATGAATATTGCGAATAATTCTTGTTCCTCCTTATCTAACTTTAAACTATCTAAGTCCGTAAGCATGGTGGCACTCGGTCCAATCTTAATCCTTTCTCCCATCATTCCTACTATCTCTTTTCCAATCTCTTTCCAAAAATCTTCTATTTCCTTACTGTTCCACCACATATGTTTATAAGTTCCAACACTTTTATTACATCTCCAACACAAATTATTTCTAGTCCTATCAATCTGATTCATTCTCACTGGAGTCAAGTACCACCTCCACATCATTTTATAATTATGTTCTTTAACTCTGACTGACAGTGTTCTCATTATCCTCCGTTTCCAGAAAGATCGCCATTTTATTTCCGATATTTTTATATGGCCATACTGATTGTAGGGTGGTATTCTTCATCCTCATATTGACAAGTATGAAAGGTTTAAGGCAGGAGTTCTCAACTTTTTAAAGTTGGGTGTTGGGTCACGCTTCTGAGAGGGCAGACTGGTGGTCTCTCTGCCATTTGTAGCTGTCATAAATGTGTTTATGACACATATGTGTTTATGACAGCTGTAAATGAGTCTGCAGCTGATTTCGGCAGTGGTGGCAGCAGCTGGAGTGAGGGTGGGGGCCAGATTATTTGGCACCATGGGCCAGATTTGGCCCATGGGTTGTATGTTGAGAACCCCTGCTGTAAGGGATGGCCCAACAATGGGCCCTTCAGGGATCCCTCCCATCCTGATAACAGCAAAACATGCTTCCCTATGAGTGAAAAAGGAAGATCCTAAATTATAGAATACATATTTTCTGTATCTTTGTAGTTTAGCTTTTTATCTCTAGGCCAGAGATTGAGATTTTGAAAATTTGCATGTCTTCAAAGTCAAGGCAGAAAGTCTAAACTGTGGGGCCATCCATGGATGGGAATCGTAAATCTGCAATGGAGTTTCTCTTCCAACTGTCCATCATTTTGTGTTAACATTTCCTTTCTAGCCTAAGTCACCTCCCTGTTCAGAGGGGGGACGGGCACAAATGTTCTGGAGAGTACAAGAACTACAGATCGGGAGAAAGCAAACTTCACTGGTTACTAGCCACTGCAAATGACTGGGCTAGTACAGCCAGGAAAGCTGCAGGTGTTTATCAGCCACCAGAGGGTTATCTGAGGAGGCCTTAAGAAAACTCAGATAAAATGGAAGACAAATCAATTGAAAATGGAGGAGATTTGCTGATATCAGAAAGTGAAGAACAAGTATGTATTGCTCTGAGAACACTTACAAGGCAAACGTGGAGGTAGTCTGACACAAACAGTAGAAACAGGTTTCAAGCACTGGAAGCAGCATGGTTTCATCTCAGAAAAGGAACCACAATGAGACAACCATTCAGCTTCACCTGCCTCCCTGGGAAATAAAACTGGAATAAAAATTGGAGAGGGAAATCTTTATGCATGCTTTGGCTAAGTACAAAACGTTCTTCCATATAAATTACACTCTAACCCTCTAATCTTCTATTCACTTGACCAACAAGACCTCTACTTCAGCAGCAGTAAAGAAAATGAACAGCAGATTTTTAAATGCCATTAAGTAAAAGAGAATTCAACATAAAATTAATCAGAGAGGGCACAAATCAACAAGTTGAATTATATTGTATGGTTCATGGCCTCATGGAAAATGACCGATCTAATGAGATTCAAAAGGATCTATCAACCTGTGAGCCTTTTTGCTGTATATTTTAAATCAAAGGTTGAGGTCATCTGATGGGATCTTGATTCAAGATAGTAGATTAAGTTGAGAAATCCAATGAACGATCTGTGTTATGGAATGAGTTTCAATTTGTAAAATCAAAGGTGGTTGACAAGGTGCTTGTACATTGTAGGGCTCCCACCTTTCTACTCAATCTTTGACCTTCTTGGTTATTGAAATCAACTAAAGATGTGACAGTAGAATGAGCAAAACAAATAATTAATTCCTCACTGCAAAAGTACTTTTAAACAAGAGTACCATTGTACTGCAGGACGAAAATGAGCTCCCCTCTTCATCCCAGCTCCTGCCAACCTAGCAGTTCGAAAGCAAGAAATTGCAAGTAGATAAATAGGGACCACTTTGGTGCGAAGGTAACAGCATTCTGTGCGCTCCGGTGTCTAGTCATGCCTGCCACATGACCACGGAAATGTCTGCAGAAGCAGACAGCGCTGGCTCTTCGGCTTAGAAACAGAGATGAGCACTGCACCCTAGAGTCGGATATGACTGGCTTTCGAGCAAGGGAAACCTTTACCTTTACTACCATTGTTTAAATGAGGCTATTATATGGCCCATTCCTAAAAAATATATGCCCAAATGTAGTATCAGGATTTGCAGCTGCTCCTCTAAATTCTGTAAGACTGAAGCCCTCAGCCTGGGATAGTTGCTCTAAGTCTTGCAGGACTGGACCTTTATCCTGCTGCAGCTTCTAAGCCCCTCCTGAGTGCTCTGGGGAAGGTTTCAGCCCTTCATAAGCTCCATGGAGAGCCTGGGTGGCTTAGCTATCTAATAACTGACCCTTCCTCTAAGAAGCTGCTCTCAGTAATAAATTTGAAGATGCTTGACTCTCCTACTTTTGAAAACTTCTGCCTAGTTTCTAATTCCTATGAACTGTTGTTTTACTTTGCCTAGATCTTTGAACTCTATCTGAGCCTTCTTCCAGCACTTGAAGTTACTCTGCTTCAGCAACAAAGATCAGTGGACATTGTTCTGATTCCTTCTCCAGAAGATCCACTGCCTTGTTCCTACTCCTGAAGACTCCCTGCTGTGTTGTTGTGGACTGTTGTTGTGCCTGGCCTGGATCCTTGTTCCTGGAATTCTGTTCTCACCTTGCTTTAGTCCCTGAGGCTTCTCTGCTGTGTCTGTTCTCTTCTGACTACTGGTTTGTTTGGACTAGGTTTTCATAATCTGGATTAGTCTTGCATCACTGGATTAACTTGGATTTGGGACTCTAGACTGAGATTTGGGTACTGTTCAATCTATTACCTTACTGTCTTGGGTGTTGTGTTGCCAGTTAGCTACCCATGTCCTGGATGTGGATCATTCATAACATAAAGGAACAATCCATTTCATCAAATATAAAGTATGCAGCAAAGTATCCTTTCTTTTCCAATTAAGTTTTATTGATCAAGCCATTTATACATGGGTAACAGAGATTTAAATTTGGGGAAGGGACAGGCTTCTCTCCACTCATGCTATGAAGGAGCTAGGGCAGCGATGGTGAACCTTGGCACTCCAGGTAGTGGTGGGCATCAGCAGGTTTGCACCAGTTTGCCAGAACCAGTAGCAGAAATTCTGTCTGGCACTGCCCGTCCAAGCTTTGAAATAAAGTAGTCCTAATTCGGATGCAATGCAGGGCTTTCCCCCTGGCCATGCCCACCATACCACACCCACAATGTGGTAGTAATTTTTTTGGGAGCCCACCAGACTCCATGTGTTCTTGGACTTCAATTACCAGAAGCCCAAGTCAGCACTTCTGCTTATCAGGGCTTCTGGGAATTTAAGTTCCAGAACATCTGGAGTGCCAAGGTTTGCCATCACTGTGCTAGGGAAAGAGAAGTGACTTCTGTGATTCTTAGCCTTCCACAAGGGTGGTGGTTGAATGGAGACAGCACTTCAAAGGGAAAACAGATTGGATAAGTATTAAATACTTGGTCCTGGATTAAGTAGCTCACATTGGCTTTTATATAAAAGATACTTTATTCCACATGCACAAACGAAGCAGGATGCTGGAGAGCAACCATAGCCCCAACCCATGCCTCAATAAATACATAAAACCCATAGGTGGGGCAGCACACAGCTGTTAGTGTAACCCGCCCCATCAAATCCCCATTATGGTATCTCAGGCTGCCTTAAGGCAACAGTAACCCCTTACACATTACACTCCTATGGACCTAACAAGGTAAGGGTCAAGATCCTGAAGTACTACCAACCACTAATATATAACAATAAGATTTAAATGTCTCTTACCAGTATGCAGCACTCTAATATGGATGCTTGAATGCATGTAAAAAAATTCTGAGGATTACCTATAGTATGTAGTCAATGTAATATGTAGTTTAATTGCATGGCTGCCTGTAAACGTAAGTGCTCTTAAAACTCAATAGAGGATGGGCTTTAGTCTGCCAGATCTGTTCAGATCTGTTAAGGATAGGACCTTTTGGAGACCATTAATTCATATGGCTACTATAGGATGAAAACAACTTGACAGTGCATAATAAGCCCTTTTAGCCCACTATTTTAAAAAAGTTGTCTGCCTACTACTATGGTTCAAAGACTATGAAATCACATATCTAAAACCTGTCGTGGATACACGATAGCCTAGAGGTTGGCAACTGAGGGTTATTTTGTTTCTAAAATGCACTGTTTAATTTTAGTTCATCACAATCTATTTGTAAGGTTTAAAAACCTGGCTGGCAAAGCAGGTGTGGGGCACCAGCAATGTGGTGACCCCTGCCTGCTAGCTGATTTAGTAAGAACACTCTCTCCCTCTTTTAATCTGTAGGGGTCGGAGTAATATTTGGTGGCAGTTTTAATGGGGTTTTTAAAATGTGATTGGTTTTATTTTCTGTGAGCCGCCCAGAGTCTTCGGAGTTGGACAGCAATAGAAGTCAGAAAAATAAATAAATAACCTGCAGTACTATCTTCAGACATGGTCTTACAAACAAAAGAGTACATTTTCCATCAAACAATAATAAATACAATTCTAAAAGAATATGATTTACGTGAAAATACTTGATAATTTTCTGCTTTCTCCTCATGCAACAAATGCACAAGCAGATTCACTGTATTGTATTTGGTTACTACTCTGCAGAGCAGATCTGTGGCAGATGCTTACACTTCCAGCACAAACCATCAGTTTTCCTCACTAAAGCAGGGGTCAGCAAACTTGGCTCTCCAGGTGTTCTTGGACTTCAATTCCCAGAAGCTCAAGTCAGTACACCTGCTGATCAGGGCTTCTGGGAATTGAATGCAAAGAACATCTGGAGAGCCAAGTTTGCTGACTCCTGCACTAAAGAATGTGAGTGAAATTGACTAGCTCTGTAGAAGCATCACTCTGATTTGATTCATTTTATTTTGGGATGTATTTGGTTGGTCTGTTTTTGATTTGTTGTGTTATTTGATATTTGTATGTACACCACCCAGAGTGGGAAATTTCCCAAATGGGCAGTACAAAAAGGTAATAAAAAGAAATTCAGTGGAGCTTCTGAAGGAGAAAAGTCCTAGTAAGAAAGGAATATTTTGTTTTATTTCATCTGAACATCTTTTGAAGCCAAGAAACTAACAGGTTTAACACATACCTGTCAAGTATCCCGTATTGGCCGGGATTTCCCGTATTCCAGCGCTGCTTTTCCTACTATCCCGCCCGGAGCCGTCGTCATCCCGTAATTTGATGGCGGGGGAAAGTAGTTACTGCGCATCCCCTTCTGCGCAGAACCTTTCTATGCATGCGCAGAACCCTTCTACGCATGCGCAGAACCCTTCTACGCATGCGCAGAAGGGGATGCGCAGAACAGTTCTGTGCATGTCCTGTATTGTCCAGAGCCGCACTTGACAGGTATGTTTAACAATGTGTTTTTTGATGCGGCTGGACACAAGAAAAGCTGGAAATGAAGGGGGGAAGCTATTAATAAGTTCAAAAGAAACATAAGCATGCAGAAAGAAACTTTAGTTACAAAGTAACATACAAAAGTATTTAAACACTATGTTGCTTTTCATAATTAGTTTTTTATTTATGCCTTTTTTTGGTTCAAAAGAACATATTACAAAGAGAATACTATGCTGTTCCAAGACACTATAAAAATTGTTGGAAATGTGATGTCACTCTGGAACTGAAGGGAAAGGACTGCATCTAAACACCAAACATGTTGTATGTATCCAAGGAAGTGTCAGACTCAGTTAAAACCCCATCTCCCATGCCTGCCTTTTGAAATTGTGGGAAGTGTCAAAACAAATTCCTGATACAGATTCAAATCTGCTGCCAAATCTGCATAGGTGTCCAGATCAAAGGATCCAAAACCTTAGCAGTGCATGCTAAAGCCCTCAAATATATATTGTGTATCTTTCTGGATGCTAACTAAAGCACAGCATTTTAAAAGAATAGAGCTTTTAGTAAACAGATTGAATAGACTTATCTAAATTATAACAATTGTCAAATACCCTTATATTTTTATCAGTTTTCTATTAAATAGCTATAAATATTAAATAGTTTTAATTTCTTAAGGACTACCTGACATATCTTATACAAAGACATCTATGCTCACAAATTATTTTAAAGCTGTCTTTGGCCATAGCTTTTCATTCATAAACTTTTGTTTCCAATTAAAAATAATGAATGGGGAGGAGAGAAATAAATAAAACATACACATGTGATGATGTGTGTGTAAAATGTGTATTTTAACATTTCAAATTAACATTAATCCCAATTATTTCTTACATAAATCTGCTTTAACTAGTGTAACTCAAAACACAACTTTTTTATTTAAAAATGCTATGCTAAATTTTATTTTGTAATTCATTTTAAGTATTATTTGCCGGTTTATTTTGAGGTAGTTTGCAAGGTCAGTAGCACTCACTGAGAAATAAGAACTGTACAGAACTCCCATTAAAGAAAATCACGCATTTTAAACACAGAAGACCCTTTATGCAAACTACTTTGCCTTTGGCTATTCCTGACAGGAGCAAACAATTGAAAACATACTCTAGTTTTGCAGAAGACTGGTGAGATAGTTGTCAACTTTGATCTTACAGCGATTAGTCAGGATCATTCAGCAGTTTAGGCAACAAAAACTAAAATCACTTCCTAGTTATATAAAATATTATCAAAGATTACTGCTGCATAAATTAGAGTGTTTCCTAAAGCAGTAACAATTTTTGACATAGATTTATCAGTCAGTGGGAACAGAATTTTAACATTTCTTTTATAGTGACAGACTTGTAATATAGACTTGCACAGATCTTTTTTCTCTCAGTTTTTACCATGATAGAGTTTTTATTAAAATTGGTTTATACATCTGCCTTAAAACCAAATTTGTTGACAGCACAGCTTACATCAAATCTGGCTCAACAAGAATTTAAATTCTAACAAGTTACAAAGTTACAGTCAAAAAATTAAAAACCACGAGGAGAGAGAATAGAAAGTACCCACATTGAATCCAATAAAAACCATTATCAGATGGGATTATTTTGCAATATAGTCTAAAATTGTGCAAGCAAACAAAAACTCAAAACCCACCGCAAGTGCCAATTAAAATAACCTGCTTTGTGTCCTGTAAGTAATTATTTTTACCACTTGTAATTTAATTAGCTTTTTGATTCTTGGGTTATTACAAGCTAGCTAGACCTAGAAGCTATATTTAACTTATCAGAAGCATTGGCCTTTTGATTGCACATTGAGAGCTAAACCTTCTAAGCATCCCTGAATAATGAATTCTAGCCAAGTTTCTTTCTCTTTATTCCCCTACAGGTAGTACAACACAGTGTTGGAATGACAAGACCCCATCTGAACCATGCCCAGCTCCCAAGTCTTGCACAAATCTACTCTATCAATCATGGCAGGATAATGCATAGGGGCTGCACCTGTGACAGGAAATGATTGAGTGTTGAACACAGGACCTGACTCGCCTATCACTTTGTGCTTTTGTATTTCTCCAGGGCCAGTTTGAGAAGGTTCAGAATGTAGAGCAGGAATTCACTTGCATTTTATTTAAATTCCATTTGATTAGTCCACGGCATTGCGACAGAAGGACCTGCAAGTTAACAAGACCAAGATTCAGTCGAGGCATAGCGGTGCTACATGATGTAATTGTATTAAAGTGCAAGCAATTTAGTCTAGGTGTAGCAAATGAAAAACGCAGGCTGTTGCCAATCCATTTGATTTCTCTTACCAAAATGAGAAGTTATCATTGCATGGAGACATAAAAGTCACTGATGGCCTGTATTAAAAGAGATAAAATAAGCAGAGCTTTAAGTAATTATTCATCCATATCAGAAAAACAGTAACAGCAGCAAAGCAGCATCAGAAAGATATTTTATGCCTATTTCACATGGAAAATTGTATATATCCCATCCATTATTATTTTTTGGGGATAATTTTTAGATTATCTAACATTTATCTAAAATCCTGTGTCTCCCCCTGGTTTAAAAATTGCTATAAACTGAGATCATTCCAATCTGTCTAAGAGCAGTGGGAATTTAATTGTGTTTAATATTGTGTCTTTATTAGGGTAAGTTGGTGAAATCTAATTAATATGCCACATCGATCATATAAAAATTAAGTTTGCTGTTTGTAATTCAATCAAATGCTGCAGCTATTCGAGAGGCAGAGTATATGCAAATCTCCAAACTCTGATTATCCCAATAATATGTAAAAAAATAAAATAACCTAAAATGATTGAAAAGACATAATAGGCAAATTTAAAATCTAAAAATTGGGAAGTGCATCTTATACATAGCTAGTCTATATTGCCTTTCTGTTTCTTTATCTTATTGTAACATAAGTACAGCCATTAAAATAGCCTAAAATGATTGAAAAGACATAGGGAAACTTAAAATCTAAAATTTGGGAAGTGCATCCTATACATAGCTAGCCTATATTGCCTTTCTGTTTATCTTATTGTAACATAAGTACAGCCATTAAAATAGCCTAAAATGATTGAAAAGACATAGGCAAATTTAAAATCTAAAATTTGGGAAGTCCATCCTATACATAGCTAGCCTATATTGCCTTTCTGTTTATCTTATTGTAACATAAGTACAGCCATTAAAATAGCCTAAAATGATTGAAAAGACATAGGGAAACTTAAAATCTAAAATTTGGGAAGTGCATGCTATACAATGCTAGCTTGTATTGCCTTTTTATTTCTTTATCTTGTAATGAAAGCCTATGCTTAATTTACCTAGGAGTAAAATAACAGAGACTTAGTTTTGCTTAGATATGGACAGCCCTGCGCTTTGCTAACTTGTTTTGCAACCTGTAGTAGTATTAATCAAACTCTCTACAGTAAGGCAGCTTTGATGATCTAAAACTGTGTTCTCCCAAGCAGATGATTTTCCCCCCTCTCCAAAACCTATTCCACAATACCATTTTAAGAAAAAATAATAATTGTGGATTATCGGAGACCGATTTTCCTTGAAGGCAACACAGACCTTAAAGAACGACTCAAAAAGTTTCGGCCACTTCCTCCTGGTTAGAACTGCTCCTCTTCTCCCGTTCAGAGGAGCGGATCTTCGGTTCTGAACCGGCAAGATCTGGGGGCGTTGGGGGAAATGGTCAAGTGTCAAATGCACGTGGCGTCCCTGGAAAAGGTGCAAATGTAGAGAAACGCGGCGGGGGGGGGGGGAATGTACAACAGTTTCGCATCTCCCCACTTCTGTGGCCTTGGGATTCCCTGGCACCGTCCTTACTCCGCACTATGCAAGGGCATCAAAGCACACTCTCTCCCAGCTAGCAAATGGCAATGTTTGCGCCTTGCAGGCGAGTTTGGGAACTTTCTCGGCAAGGGCAACTCTCGCCTCAGCCGAAAAGAAAACAGCGGGGGGGGGGGCTCCCTGTATTAGCAAGGCAAAAAGCGGTGAGTAAACCAGTAGGGGAGCAGCTGGGGGGTGGTGGGGTGGGGTGGGGTGGTATCCCCTCTTGCCCTTGCCTCTTTCTTCTCGTCAAGCAGCTGCGGAACGAAGCCAGCACTCTTTCCCTCCCTTGACAGCCACAAGCAGCTTCTTCATGTTCGTGTTGTTGCTCTGTCGTATCCGATTCCGAATATTGGCGATCATCCATGAAGACTGCCGCCAGAATATACAGGTGAAACTCGGAAAATTAGAATATCGTGCAACTGTCCATTCAGTCCAGTAATGCAACTTAAAAGGGGAAACAAATCTATGAGATAGACTCATTGCATGCAAAGCGAGATAGTTCAAGCCTTACTTTGTTATAATATTGACGCTTATGGCTTACAGTTTATGGAAACCCCAACCCCCCAACCTCATGGACCCCATAATCATCACATAATCTCACATACGCTGTACGCCATGATCATCACAATAATAACAAATAAGGCATGACATCTCTCGCTTTGCATGTATCTATATCATATTTTTGTTTCACCTTTTAAGTGAAATGAATGGACATTTACGCTGACCCATTTCCGTGAGTCACTTTCTGGTCCTGAGCCCTTTTTGGCACACAAAGTTCTCCTCGGGGCCCCAGGCCTGGATTGATGAAGCTGCTGCCCACCATCAAGATGGATTCAAGTGGGATTTAATCCGCTTGGGGACCCCCACCCTTCCCTGTGGACTTCGCCAAAGCCTCTAGTCCCCAGGGTGGTCGGGTAAGTTAACCACCACCTGACGTTCGTAAGATCTACTCCATGGGTACCCAAACTTTTTGGGCAGTGGGCCGGTCACATGGTTCAGGGAACCGGTCACTATGGCCGAGAGGCCGGATGCGGCCCCAATGCCAATTCATCTGGGAGTGACGAGGGCTTCACAGGCCAGATGAATTGGCATTGGGGGCCACATCCTACCCCCAGGCCATAGTTTGGGCACCCCTGACCTACTCTATTACCATAGCAGGATAACCTGCCGAGACTTGTTTGTATAGATAGGTATATTTATAGATATAGATATTATTTGCAACTGACGGTCCTCCTCAGCTCCGTAAAATACATGTTTGGGTTTTTTTTCTCTCCAAACTCTCCATGCATTTTAAGTGGAGGTGTGGAACTTGACCACAAAGCAAATGGTGTTACACAGCCAACCTCATATCTCTGGTTTGGGGACCCTCTCAGGCCCCTGTGTTAAGACCTCTAAGATGTCCCTCAGCCCAAGCAGTAAAAAGGAAGGAAGGAAGGAAGAAAAGAAAATTGTTAAATTCAACCCACCTGCCCCTCCAAAAGAACCAGTGCACCAATGTTTTCTCTTTCCCCTCCAGCCTCGCTTTCCTCTCTAGCTCTCAAGGTATAAAGAGACCATCAGCTCAGGCGGGTAGTTAGCGATACTATCACCTCCCCTCAGCAATAAAATAAAATACCAGAGAGAGGGAGGGAGAAAAAGAAAAAGAAGGGAGGAAAGGAATGGGGGTGGGGGTAGCCTGCGTTTCCCCAAGTAGCCTTCCTTAGGAGGAAAAGCGGGGAGGAGAGCGCAAGACAAACATCTGGGGATTGGACCATATGCTAAAGCTTTGTCTTGTCCTTCGAAGTTAGGCTGCCCTTGAAGCGATTTGTCAGCCGGCCTAGCCGTGACAGGGAGAAGATGTGGCGAGAGAGAAAGAGAGAAAGAAACAGGACCTGGAAGCCAGGGCCAGACAAGGTCACAGAGAAAGGGCGGGCAAAGGGGCACCAGGGCCGGAGGGGTGGGGGACAAAAAAGCAGAGGAAGGTGAAAGGCAGTCAAGAAGAAGGGGAAGGAGGAAAAACATCTGGGGGGAAGGAATGTGGGTGATCCCGTTGGAAGGGCTGCTTGGAACCAGGCGGCCTATATTTTCGCCTGGATGAAAGGTCCCTTATGCCTTGTTTGTGCATTGTTCAAGGATTCTGTGCAACAAATATATACAACACACACACACACACACACACACACACACACACACACACACACACACACACACACCCCTACATACCTCTTAAATCCTTGTTTTTGGACATTTTGCAAATGTACTTATTAATAGGAAGTTGCATTTCTGATGGGACTGCAGTGGCTCAAGTGGTAAACAGTGGTAAACAGTGATTTTGTGATAACTATATCCTGATATGTTTTCTTGATGCTATTCAACTTGTTATTAGTTTTATATTTTGTTATTGTTGATTATATCATGTTATTATTGTGATTGTATATTTAATATGTTGTAATGCCACCCAGAGTCGGCTGTGTGCTGAGAGGGGTGGGGTATAAATTAAAGATGAGATGAAATGAAATGAAAATCCGTGCCAGGGCCATAGCGAGGATTCTAGATGTGGGTGGGTGAATACTTTTTCAAGGTGGGCAACAAAGCCTCTTTTCAATGTATTCCTATGGGAAACCACACTTTGCCAGGGTGAGCAAACTGATAATTTAGGGTGGGCCACACCCACCCTGGCCACCCCCTGGCTATAGCCCTCTTGTGTGCACTCCGGTGTTGAGGCATGCCTGCCACATGTCCACGGAAAAAACATAGACAGCACTAGCACTTTGGCCATAAACAGAGATGAGCACTGAACCCTAGAGTCAGAGATGACTGGCTTTTGAGCAAGGGTGACCTTTACCTGCATTTCTGATACAGGTATGGGTAAAGCCTTTCTTGGCTCAAACGGAATATTTGAGAAATTATTGACATTTCTATTCCTCTTTATAAAGGTAAAGGTCTCCCTTGCTCAACTCTAGGGTACCGTGTTCATCTCTGTTTACAGTCAAAGAGCCAGCACTGTCTGCATCTTCAGACGTTTCCATGGTCATGTGGCAGGCATGACTAGATGTCAAAAAGCACACAGAATGCTGTTACCTTTCCCACTGAGGTGGTATTTTTTTATTTTTTTATTCAAATTTATATGCCGCCCAATCAGGTAAACCCGACTCTGGGCGGCTCACAACAAGTTAAAACACACATAAAACAGTACAACCAATTAAAACCAATTAAAACCCAACATACCCACCCACCTACCCCATTCCTCTTACCTATTTATCTACTTGCAATGTCTTGCTTTCAAACTGCTATGTTGGCAGGAGCTGGGACAGAGATGAGCAGCAGTCTATCAAACAGCAATTAGGTCTTGAGCTGCTGACCTGCCAACCTTCCGGCCATTGAGGTCAGCATCTTAACCACTAAGCAACTATGTTCCCTCTTTATATTGAAAGCAACATGGTGATCACTTTGTAGTTTCTTTCTGGGATTATACCCTCTTAATTCAACAAGTTCTCAGTCTGGCTGACAATTAGGCTTACAAACAAAAGTGCAAGAAAGTGTCAAGAATCATTTTGGTGTCAGGTGTTGGCATGGATCAGGAGCAGTGCAGCTTCCTTAGGGTAATGATGAGCCACTCATTAGAAAAAAATGCTTTACTTTGAAAATGTAGTTCCTCAATTCAGGATTCTCCAAGCTAAAAGTCTTTGTGCAAGTTAAAAACCACCCTGGCAGGACTGATCCCTTGAACGTGTGTTTAATGTTAGGACTTACCCATAGAACTTGGGAGCTTGAGCATATGGAGGATGATGTAGGCGAAAGGGATATTGGAGATCATTTCTACATATATGGTTTTGACAAGGTCATTGTCTTGATCCCGTTGCACAGTAAATAAAGAAGCTGCCTACATACAGAAAAGTGACTTTCATACGATGTAATATATATAAAACTCCATTAGAATTTCCAGACATTAAGGAGCCTGGGAAAGGTGGATATCTATCCTATACTTTCCTATTCTCATTGACCCATTTTTCTTAACCTTGGGTGCCCAGATGGTCTTGGACTACAGCTCCCAGGTATCTTGGACAGCACAGCCAATGATGAAGACTTCTGGGAACTGTAGTCCAAGAACCTCTGGCGCCCAATGGTTGAAACCCCCTGCCTAAGACTGTTAATACTTAGGTAAAGGTCACCCTTGCTCAAAAGCCAGTCATATCTGACTCTAGGGTTCAGTGCTTATCTCTGTTTCAAAACTGAAGAGCCAGCACTGTCTGCTTCTGCAGATGTTTCTGTGGTCATGTGGCAGGTAGACTAGACATCGGAGCGCACAGAACACTGTTTACCTTCCCACCGAAGTGGTCCCTATTTATCTACTTGCAATTCCTTGCATTTGAACTGCTAGGTTGGCAGGAGCTAGGACAAAGACGGGAGCAAATATCAGTAAAGGTCTCCCTTGCTCGAAAGACAGTCATGCCTGCCTCTAGGGGTTGATGGTCATCTCTGTTTTATTGTTCAGTCGCATAGTCGATTCCAACCCTTTGCAAAGATCCGGCACTGTCTGCATCTGCAGATGATTTTGTGGTCATGTGGCAGGCATGACTAGACACCAAAGTACATGGAATGCTGTTACCTTCTCACCCAAAATTGTAACTATTTATTTACTTACAATTTCTTGCTTTTGAACTGCTGGGTTGGTAGGAGTTGGAGCAGATGACGGGTGTTCACTTGCAACACTTGGGTCTCGAACTGCTAACCTGCCGACCATCTGGTCACCAAGCTCATTTGTCTTAACCACTAACCCACAATGGTCCCATAGTTAAGTTCAAAGGTAAAGGTTTCCCTTGCTCGAAAGCCAGTCGTATCCGACTCTAGGGTGCAGTGCTCATCTCTGTTTCAAAGCCGAAGAGCCAGCGTTGCCTGCTTCTGCAGACATTTCCGTGGTCATGTGGCAGGCATGACTAGACACTGGAGCACACAGAACGCTGTTACCTTCCCACTGAAGTGGTCCCTATTTATCTGCTTGCAATTTCTTGCTTTCGAACTGCTAGGTTGGCAGGAGCTGGGACAAAGACAGGAGCTCATTCCGTCCTGCAGTACTCGGGAATCGAACTGCTGACCTTCTGCCTCCCAGTCAGCATCTTAGCCAATTGAGCCACTGCAGTATGGAAGATGGTAAAAGAAGGAGTGTGATGAAGGGGAATGAAAAGGGAATAGGTTTACAGTTACAAAGGGATTGGGCGGCAATTCAACACCAACTGTTCTCCTTGGCCTTCATCTCCGAATTAGAAAGAGACTCAGGGTCCTCTTTCCCTTTACTTCTCTTTGCTGCAATTCCACCTTCAGAAAAAGAGAAGTTGAGGACTCAGGAGGAAATGAGGCACCAGTTAAAAATAATAATAATAATAATAAAGGGATGGCTGATCATGTTGCCTCCTTCTTCCCTCTTTCCTTTTTGCCCGCCAAGCGTTGAACTGATTAGAGTGTAATTAAGGCCATAAAACCCTCAGCTTATCCACCTGTTTATTCACTAAAGTCTCAGGCTCATCAGGCAAATTAGCTGCTTCCAGGCTGCACGTTGAGCCTAGAGCTGGCCTGATTAATGAAGTTTATTGGGAGCTGTTAAAAGCATTAACTGAAGGAAATCTCAGCAATTCGTCATATTTAAGGGATGGAAATTAAATCTCCCTATGCAAATGAGAGGAGACTCCAAAGCAGATTCTTTTTAGAGGTTACAGAGGGAGAGTGGGGGTGGCTGGGTGAGAGGGACGTAAGGAGGAACCGATGAGTATTATTCGCCAAGCTGCTTTCTTTTCTTCTGTCCCTGGAGTAGACAATGAGTAACAAACTCTGCTGCCCAAGGCCTTCTGCAGCTACTGATGTCATTATACAGTACTACAGTTCTGGTGTTGAGAGTGTAATGTGACAGAAGCTAGGTTTGGCAGGGTGAACAGTATATATATATTTCCTCACTTGCAGATAATAAGTAAAATCCCGGCATGGAAAGACTGTGATTCTCAGGACCCAAATAGAATGATCAGACCCAGACAAGTAAACATTCCTATTAGCCTGAGTTGTAGGCAAAACTGGCTTTCAACTGCAAAGTTGGATTTTGATTTGGCTTAGTAGCATCTACAGTAGCTGCCCATGGATTCAGATACCCACTCAACTCCAATTTATCTGAAGATTCAGGATGTAAGTTGGGATCTTTTGCACAGAAAACATGTACTTTGCCAGGTAGCAGCCCTCACTTAAATCCATGAAACACAAAAGCAAAGTCCCTTGTGGCACTTGACAGTGCCCAAGTGAACTGCAGAAACATTCTGAAAAACTATGAGAAATCCTGGAGAAACACGGATCTGTCACAGAGTTTAAGCCTCTGTCCATTGTACAAGGGACAGGTGTCAAAAGGCCCTATCTAGCAGGGTAAATGCAAGTGGAGATGTATGATGTCCAGGGTAATCTTGTGTACTTGATGCACTTTTCTCTACTTCATACATTTTCTTCTGGAGTCTTTTGTTCAGTCATACAGTCGCGTCCAACCCTTTGCGACCCCATGAACCACTGCACACGAGGCTCCTCTGTCCTCTGCAGCCTGGCCAGATCTACATCCATTGCATCAATGATTCCATCCATCCACCTTATCCTTTGCTGCCCCCTTCTCCTTTTGCCTTCAGTCTTTCCTAGCATCAAGGCCTTCTCAAGTGAGTCTTAGCTATTCCTTTTTATGCCATTATTTGCCAGTTTTAGCTTCTGCAATTGAGACACAAGCTTTTTCCTGTAGTTTTAGGAAATGATGCAATGGAAGGTGGTAATTCCTATTACAGGGGTGCTGCGAGACCATTTCAAGTTTTATTTTGCACTTTACAGAAGTTATCCAAGGTGGTGAAGCTTGTTTAGAAATAGATTTCAGCACTTTGGATAGCTTCTGTCTGGTACAGACTAAACCCTGGTGTATATTCAAAGCATGCACAAAATTGAAGTCATCAGATGCCACTGCGTTAGAATGTGGGGAAGTTTATAGAATCATAGAATTTGGATTTTGGGGTAAAAGCCCAGCCATCTTCAGTAAGTGGCCACACAGGGGCTGGTGGCAGGGGACTTGGTGTGGCGGAGTCTCATGCCCCCTTTGCTCCCTGGTTCTGTGGACCTGGCCATGGACTTGGCTGCTGAGGCATGGGGACAGATATTGCCCCCTTCCCAGCCTAGACTTTGGACTCTGAGGCCTGGATGCTTGCGGCCGAATTCTTGTTTTGGGATGTTTTGACTTGGGGGCTTTAATTATTGTATGCTAATTTGTATTCTGCTAATTATATCTTGTTCTCTAGTGTATGCTAATTGTATCTTGTTTTATATTGTATTGGATAAGAACATAAGAACTTAAGAACAGCCTTGCTGGAACAGGCCACAGCCCATCCAGTCCAGCATTCTGTCTCACACAGTGGCTCACTGTTTGCTTCAGGGTATTCCCAAGCAGATGCCTTCACCTGATTAGGATTCCCTGGAAATGGCATTGAGAGATATCCTGCCTATCTCTCCAACCCGGAGGCTGACCTTAGGTATCCATAATTATAGCCATTGATACCGTTGTCCTCCATGAACTTGTCTAATCCTTTCTTAAAGCTGTCAAGACTGACAGCTGTCACCACTTCTTCTGGCAGGGAGTTCCATAGACCAGTAATCCTCTGGGTGAAAAAATACTTTCTCTTATTTGTTTGAGAACTAGTACCCAAAAGTTTCATGGAGTGTCCCCTAGTTCTAGAGTTATGCGATAGGGAAAACAGTTTTTCCTTATCTACTTTGTCCACACTGTGCATGATTTTATAAACTTCAGTCAGGTCACCTCTTAGATGCTGTTGTTCAAGAGTGAAAAGGCCCAACTGTTGCAGCCTCAGATAGTAAGGAAGGTGTTCCTGTCTCCTAATCATTTTGGTTGCCCTCCTCTGCACTTTTTCCAACTCCATAATATCCTTCTGGAGGTATGGCGACCAGAACTGTACACAGTATTCCAGATGGGGCCTCACCATAAATTTATAAAGAGGCAAAAATGACACTTGCTGACTTATTTTCTATACCCTTCCTAATGATCCCTAGCATTGAGTTTTCTTTTTTCACTGCTGAGGCACACTGGGTTGACACCTTCATTGAGCTGTCCACCAGGACACCAAGGTCCCTTTCCTGGTTTGTCGCAGAGAGTTCAGACCCCATCAGGTTATAAATGTAATTGGGGTTTTTTTTGCCCCAGCATGCATCACTCTGCACTTACTAATGTTGAAGCTCATTTGCCACTGTTTTGCCCACTCCCCCAGTGTCAAGAGATCCCTCTGGAGCTCCTCACAATCTCTCACATTTTTCACTACCCTGTATAATTTAGTGTCGTCAGCAAATTTGGCTACCTTGTTATTTACTCCTACTTCTAGATCATTTATGAAGAGGTTGAAAAGCAGGGGTCCCAGTACTGAACCTTGGGGGACCCCACTCTTTACTTCCCTCCACTTGGAGAAGTGTCCATTTAGTGCTACCCTCTGTTTCCTGTCCCTTAGCCAGTTGCTGATCCAGGACAAGACCTCTCCCTTTATTCCATGACTGGTAAGTTTATTCAAGAGCCTTTGGTGTGGGACCTTGTCAAAAGCCTTCTGAAAGTCCAGATAAACAATTTCAACTGGATCCCCCTTATCCACATGCTTGTTGACACTCTCAAAAAATTCCAACAGATTAGTGAGGTATGATTTGCCCTTGCAAAAGCCATGTTGGCTCTCCTTTAGCAGCGCCTTCTCTTCTATGTGCCTATTAATTCTAATTTTGAGGATGGTTTCCATCACTTTACCTGGGACACATGTCAAACTGACAGGTCGGTAATTTCCTGGATCACCCCTGGATCCTTTTTTTTTTTTTTGGAAATTGGTGTTACATTCGCTACCTTCCAGTCATCAGGCACAAACCCTGATTTGATGGAAAGATTATATATTTTGGCTTGGAGATCAGCAATTTCATCTTTAAGTTCCCTGAGAACTTGTGGATGGATGCCATCTGGTCCTGGTGATTTGTTAGCATTTAGTTTAACAAGATATGCAAGGACCTCCTCCCTGGTTATTTCTATCTGGCTTAATTCTTTGGTTTCCATCCCTACAAAGATAGGCTCTGTTTTGGGCATATGGTCTCTGTCTTCTTCAGTGAATACTGAAGCAAAGAATTTATTGAGTCTCTCTGCAATCTCTGTTTCCTCTTTAATAACCCCTTGCCTTCCATTGTTGTCTAATGGTCCAATGGCCTTCCTAGTTGGGTTCTTACTTCTATTGTACTTAAAGAAGTCTTTGTCATTTCTCTGAGTATTTTTAGCTATGTGCTCCTCAAAGTCTTGCTTTGCTTTCCTGATTGTTGCCTTGCATTTGTTCTGCCAGAATTTATGTTTCTGCCTGCTGTCCTCATTCAGACAAGCCTTCCATCTTCTAAATGAGCTTTTCTTGCCTTTGATCACTTCCCGAACAGCTCCTGTAAGCCACATCGGAGTCCTCTTGGACCTGGCAGTGCCCTTTTTTCCTTTTGGGTATGCATTCCAATTGGGCCTCTGTTATTGTTTTTGTAAACAGCCTCCATGCCTCTTGGAGTGTTTGCACTCTCTCAATTTTCCCTTTCAGTTTCTTTTTTTACTACTAATTTTGGGAAATTTCCTTTTTGAAAATTTAAGGTCTCTGTGTTAGATTTTATCAGTGACTTGTGGTCTATGATCATGTTAAACATAATTGAGTTGTGGTCACTGTTCCGTATTGGATCAGTCACATTAACATCTTGCACCAGATCCTGAGTATTACTCAGGATCAAGTCAAGGATTCTTGTACCTCTAGTTGGGTCTTCAAACATCTGTCCCAGGGAACAATCATTTAGCATATCTAGGAACTTTATCTCTTTATCATGTGCTGAACAACAGTTCACCCAGTCTATGTGAGGATAATTGCAGTCCCCCATTATAACCAGGCTTCCCTTCTTCGATGCCTCCTTTACAACATTCTCCAACTGCCAGTCTCCCTCAGGAGTTTGGGTCGGAGGCCGATAGTATATGCCTACTGTTAGACCATCCTTGTGGCCTGGTACGCTTAGCCACAGAGTTTCTTTCTTTTCTTTTTTTCAATAACATATAACCCTCCACCCACCAACATGCAACACTCTAAAATCTCATCCCCCCCAGCAGGCAAAATATTGCCCAGCCGCTCCCATTTAGGGAATGGGGGAGGAGGGAGAGCCTATCCCTTCTATTCTTAATTCCTCCTTTCACTATTCCCCATCTCCTTCTCTTATTTTTCCTCTATTTAATTCTTTTGGTCCCTATTCTATTTGTATTCATATTCCTAAATTGTTAACACTTTCTTGCCTGTGCCTATTTATATTTATATATTATTTTTACTTTTTGGCTTTTGGCTTTATCTTTGCACCAGACAATTCTGCATCCTTTTCTTCTCTTATTTCCCCTCCACTTCCATAACCCAAAGGTTTCTCCCTTTGTTTCTCCCTTGAATGGTTTCTCCCCTTTGCTTGATACTCCTCTTTCCCCTTTGATCCTTCTGAACCTTCTCCATAGAGATTTTTTCCCCAGTTTTTCCCAGTTTGGATCTCCCATCGCTATAATTTTAAGTAATTCAAGTTGCCTCATTGCTCCCTTTGGGTCCTCTGCTCTAACCACCTTCCCATTATGAAATATCTTTAAGAAGATTGGGAAACCCCATTGATATCTTATATTGCAATTAAACAAAATTTCAGTTATCGGCTTCATCTGTCTTCTCCATTGAATAGTCTCATTACTTAAATCATGATATGCTTGTACTTTTACTTCTCCTATCTTTAATGCAGATTCACCATGCTTCCTTAAATAGTCCATTACTTGATCTTTTTTATAACCTGATACAAAAGTAATTATCATATCTCTGGGGCATTGACCTCTCTTGAAACCGACCTTAAAAATTGCTTCGATCTCTTCTTCTTTAATTGGGCCAGAGTCCAAAGCAAAAGTTTGTAACCATTTAACCACTTCAATTTTAAAATTGTCTTTATCCATGTCGGGTAAAAGCTTAATCCTGATGTTTTTCTTTTTCGATTGATCCTGTAGCTTCACCAGTTTCTTAAATCTTTTGTCCATAGTATTTTCATGCCTTACTGCAATCTCCACCAAGTCCTTAACCTCTGACTCCAAAGTATTGATTCTCATGTTTAATCCAGAAATTGATTTTTCCAGAGATTTCACTTCCTCTCTGACCACCTCTTTAACAAACTGTTTCATTTCCTTTTTATCTTCATTAGATTTTTTAGTTATAAAGTCTTTTAATTCCAACAGAGTCAGATCTCCACTCGGTTTTTTCTTAGAGGGTAGTCTTGCATCCATATTTCCAGATTCTTCTTTGTTTATTGGGCTGTCTTTGATCCACCACCGCTGCAGTAACTCTTGTTAAAAAAAAAAAAGTCTCTTACTGTTGTCTCTCTTCCAGTACCTGATATTGTTTGCTCAGCAACTTGCAGCTATCAATAGTCCATAAATATTTTTCCACCAGCTACTAAGAGACTGTAGTTTTATTTTAATTTACAACCGCAAAGCTTTATCTTATCATAAAAAGCACCTGGCTTCCTGTCAGCTCTGTCGGCTCTGCTCAATATGACGGTTCCTCTCTCTGAAATTAGGGCGGCAACAAAAAGAAACAGCTGTAGTGGATAAACTGTAAACTGTAAACTTTTCCAAACCAATCTTGTATGAAGCCTTTTCCTCCAAAAATTGTATCAGAGGCAAAGAGGCAGCCCCCCCCACCCGGATGCAGATATCTGGGCTAGTAAGGGGGCATGGCCACCCCTCTATAAAAGGGGTGGCCACGAGGCAGCATCGCTGCCATTTTACGAGAAGCGACAGAGCGGAGAAGTTTGCTCCGAGGTTGCTCCCCGGATTGCTCCTTTACTAAACTTCGATCGAAGGATATCTCTCCTCCTATCAGCGCCTGCTTGGGTGGCTATGGCACCCAAGCACAAGGCCCAGGCGGCCCCTAGGCCACAACTTAGGGGGAGGGCTCGGCCCACCCTCTCGACCTCCTTGGGGCCACCACCGGGCCAGAGGGCTCGGGCGGCCGCCCCACAGGGAGGTGGCGGGGTCGTAATACCCACTGCCACCAATGAGGGTGATTTGGTCTCGGCCTATCTGCCCAGTCGGAGGACTCGGGCGGGGGCCGCACAGGCCTCCTCCCCTGGGGTTTCTACCCCTGTTGCATCTTTGCCTTTGCCCAGCTTGGGGCATAGCAGCCCACTTGGGCACGGTGCGGGATTGCGCCCCACCGTTCTATCGGCTCCTCATGGGCCGGATTATTGGGCATGGCCCTATTCTGGCCAGGGATTGCCACACCGGTTTATCCCTCTGCCCGTTCATCAAGTACCTGGTGGGCTGTCTGGCCCATCTGGCCCACCTTATTCTGGTGGGTTAGACACTGCGGATGCTCTCCTTGCCCGCATAGTGGCACTCGAGGCATCAATGGGCATTGCCCCACCACCTTTGGCTGGTGGGCTTGCCAGCTCTTCAGTCCCGGCCCACCTGCCGGCCACGGCTGCACAGCGGGCAGCCAACAGGGTTGAGCTGCTGGAGACCATCAGGCCACCACAGGCTGGCGCCTCACAGCTCCCCATCAGACCATTACAGCAAGGCTTTCCACCGGGGATCGGTCCTGCTTGGCAGGGACACACCGGGACACAGAGCTCGATAGCCATCGGGAGCTCTGACGCCCACCGGGGGCCGGAACCCCCAGTGGGGGTTGCCCACGGGGGTGCACTGAGTGAGTATCCTGGTCAAGTCAGTACACCCGTGACACTAGCTAATAATCCGGGAGGGAGGGGGTACAGTGGTCATGGCCGCAACAAGTTACTGCGGGAGGGCAGTTTAATCCTCACTACCCTGTTACTTCCTGGGTACCCAATTATCCCCCGGTTATTTCAGGAGTGACTGCCCCTATGAGCATGCCTAACTTCTCGGGGGTCCCACAGGGCCCATTATGGGTGCCCCCACTTCAATCCGTGCCAGCCGCGGCCCTGCCGACTGCCGGTTACTCTCTACCCCTGGGTGACTATTTATCCCAGGCTACTAGGGAGAAGATATGGTGGGGTGAATACGTGGACATTTTCACCCTCCTGAACCGTGAACCCACTAAAGGAGGAGAGGGAGGGGCAGGACGACAGGGAAATTGAGTTGTCCCGTCATTGTAAGCCACCCCGCACTTGAGCCAATTGGTTACCAGCCTATCTGATTTATATGGCAGTATACCTAAGGGCTCGTCCTGATTTGGCCATCCCAATGGTCCAGTACCTGGACAATATTTACCGGGCTGTGGTTGATTTCCCTGGCCCGTCATGGTTGGCCTATGATGAAGAATTCAGGATGAGGGTGGCCCTTCACCCTGAGATGAGGTGGGACGAGCCCTGCCAGCAGTTGTGGCTGCTGTATATGACCCCCACACGGCCAGCGCCTGGTGACCGGTACCACTGTGGCCATGACGTCCAGTGGGCTGCTTCTACACAGACTCCCCGCCAGCAGGCGGGGCAGAGGGTTCCAGCCCGCCTGCTGTGTTGGAGTTTCTCTGCCAATGGAGCGTGCAACAAGCTCCAGTGCACGAGTGCCCTTCTTGTTCCGGCCCTCATGCTGCGTCCGTGTGCCCGCAGGCCGGTCACGAGGCAGAGGAAGGGGTTTTCAGGGGGCGGCCAGAGCTACCTCTGACGGTGCTACCCATTCAAAAGGCACCCTCCCCAATTAATGTCCCGGTGCTCGAACGATGGCTGTGCGCTTATCCTAGACAGGATGATGCGATATACCTGCTTGAGGGCTTCCAGTTTGGCTTCCGCATACCCTTTAAAGGTGTTTGTGGGCCTCAGGACGCCCCGAACCTACTGTCTCTCAGGGGTAATGAGGACATTGCTGCGGAGCAGATAGCCAAGGAGGTTAAGGCACATAGGGTGGCGGGGCCGTTTGACGACCCCCCATATCCTAACTTGAAGGTATCCCCTCTAGGTTTAGTCCCTAAGAAGTACCCGGGTGAATTCCGTCTAATCCACCACCTTTCTTACCCTCTGGGTTCCTCGGTCAATGATGCTATACCGGATGACCTTTGCTCTGTTAGGTATATGTCCTTTGACCAGGACTTACAGATGGTACGCTTGTGTGGTCCCGGGGTGCTATTGGCAAGTGTGATATCAAATCGGCATTCCGATTGTTGCCAGTGCACCCGGATGACTTTGAGCTGTTAGGTTTTTGTTTTCGGGGCAAGTTTTATGTGGACAAGGCCATGCCTTTCGGCTGTTCAATTTCCTGTTCGGCCTTCGAACGATTTAGCACCTTCCTCCACTGGGCTTTTGTTTGTAGGTCAGGGTCCCGTTCTGTAGCCCACTACCTCGACGATTTTTTGTTCGGGGGTGGGCATGACATGGGCACGTGTGCACGCCTGCTCACCACATTTCAGGTGCTTATGCGGGAACTGGGTGTACCCCTAGCACCTGAAAAGACAGAGGGCCCAGCCACCACCCTTACCTTTTTAGGTATTGAAATCGACACCATCGCTCAGATATCCAGGTTGCCTATGGAAAAGGTGACTCGGATCTCTGACGCGATTTTGGCAATGCTTGCCAAGTGTAAGATGTCTCTCCGTGAGTTGCAGGTCCTGCACGGCCACCTCAACTTCGCCTGTAGGGTAGTGACACCAGGCAGAGCCTTTGCCAGGCGTCTGTGTGACGCTATGGTGGGCCTTTCTAAACGACACCACAGGGTACGGCTGACTAAGGGTTTACGAGCAGACCTTGCGGTTTGGCTCACATTCCTACAGGACTTTAATGGTGTCTCCTTTTAGAGATCTGAGCTTCTGGTCAGCCCCCAATTCCAAGTACAGTCGGATGCCTCCGGCTCCCTAGGCTATGGGATTTATTTTGAAGGATAGTGGGCCTATGGTCAATGGCCTCAGACATGGCAGGGCATGGATCGCTTACGTGATCTTACGTTCCTGGAGTTTTTTTCCAATTTTGGGGGCCCTCATGCTCTGGGGGGACAGGTGAGCTAATTCGGTGATTCACTTTTGGTGTGACAATGCTGCGGTGGTGCACATTGTCAACGCCCAAACATCTAAATCCCCCAGAGTCATGGCCTTAGTTCACCAATTCGTTCTTAGGTCCTTGCGCCTTAATGTGCTCTTCAGGGCCAGACATGTACCAGGCATTAATAACGATATTGCTGATGCTTTATCCCGCCTGCAGATCTCCCGGTTCCGTGCCTTGGCTCCAGACGCAGAGGAACTTCCCTCTCCACTCCCGGCTGAGATTTGGACATTTGGCGAGGAGAGGTGAACCGGGCGATCGGCATGTCTTTGGCACCTTGCACGCGTAAGGCGTATCAACATACACTCCTCCAATTTAGGACCTTTTGTAGGCAAAGGCAGTTGCCTGAAGTGTGGCTGATACCGGTCGACCAGATTTTACAGTATATGGTACACCTTCATGATCAGGGGTTGGCCCCACGCACTATCGCCACAAGGCTTTCCGCCTTGGCATTTATGTCCAAGGCACTGGGTTTTACTGACTGTGTGAATGACTTCCGCATACACCACGTATTGGACGGGTGGATACGTGAATGTGGCCGCCGCCCAGACACACATCACCCTGTTTCACCAGCTGTTCTGACCCACCTTGCACGAGGCTGGCATAGACTGTGTTACGATAGGTATGAGGAAGCTCTTTTTCATGCAGCTACCACCGTAGCTTTCTTTGGAGCTCTGAGAATAAGTGAGCTGGTCCCATTGTCAAAGAGGGACATATCTCATAGGGCACTGGAACTCGGTGATGTGTCTCTCAACCAGGAGTGGGCTCAGTTGAGGATCCGTTCCTCAAAGGCCGATCAGCATGGAGTAGGCAGTGGTGTTAGACTGCTACGATGTACGTTTGCTGACATCTGTCCGGTTGGTGCCCTACATGCATTTTTGGCAGTGCGTGGTACGCACCCTGGCCCGTTGTTCTGCCACCAGGATGGGTCTCTCCTTACCAAATTTCAGTTCTGGAGGGTGACCAATATGGCACTTCACAGTGTTGGCCTCCCTGGGGCTCGTTATGGAACCCATTCATTCAGGATAGGCGCTGCTTCAACTGCGGCTGCGTTTGGGTACTCTGAGGCTGATATATGTCAGATGGGCAGGTGGGGGTCCGCACGTTTTTCCTTATATGTATGTCCCCTCACTGTATGAGTACCAGTTATGTCCTTAATTCCTTCTCCTTCTTTTACAGACCCTTTGTGTCTACGCACACCGGTGGCAGTGTGGCTGGTGGGCCACAGTTATGTGCACTGGGCGGCACAGTATGCTGCATCGATGGAGTGGGTACCCCATCTCGGGCTGCGTGCATCCGCACGTATGCGGTGGTATGGTGTGCGCGGGCGGCATGAGATGGCAGGAACTTTTGCCATTCCTGATGTCCATCAGGGATGCTGGACCGCCTGATGTTCTGATTCTGCACCTTGGCGGCAATGATCTAGCACAGATCACTGGCCTTTCCTTAAAAATGTCGGTGTGCAGTGACCTGCCGTTTTTACATCATTTATGGCCGTACGCACGGTTGCTATGATCTGACATCGTGCTGAGACAGTGGAGGAGGCATGGATCTCCGTGGTTTGGACCGTGCCTGGCGGTCAGTGAACAGGGCTGTTGCCCGGTTTCTTGTAGAGAATGGCTTGGGAACAGCCATTCGACACCCGGGGATAGGGTTGCAGGATTTTGACCTGTATGCAGGAGATGGGGTCCACCTGTTGGCTAGAGGTATGAACATCTTCCTGGAGGATGTGCAAGCGGGCCTGGTGAACGAGCTGGTGGTCTGGGGGGGGGGGAGCGGTGAGTCATCATGGACGCCTCCCCGTGTGGCGGGTAGCACTGGTAAGGTAAAGATTTATGACCCATAGGTATCCGGCAGGTTCGCAATTGACTGGCCAACACGTAGATAGGTACAGGGGAAACAGGATTGGCCGGTCAAGGGCGAACCATGAAAGGGGTGATGTCAGGAGCTTCACAGCATGCATCACCTTGATATTTGAACGGATACACATCATAGGGTGGGGTCAGTAGATAGTATATTGACTTCGGTCAACAATTTGTTTGTGTCAACAAACAAATTGATAGAAATTGATACATGTAGCCAATTTCCATTGGCATTTTGGGTGGAACCTTACCAGTGCTACTGCGGCCTGCTTGCCTTAAATAATTACAATTGGATGATACACCAATTGAAAGTTATAATTCGGACTAGGGCATTATTCAATAAAAGTGGCCCAATGCCTTTAATCCAATACCGGTGTCTGAGTCTTTATTTGGGTGGGTGCGCCTGCAAAGAAAGTCCTCACAGCAACAAAAGGGAGATGGCAGGTCTATTGCTTTAAAAAGCCTTGCAGCCAAAGGCCATCTGCTTCTTAGCACTTTTCTCTCTGGTATTTTTCAACTGAAGATTTATCAGCAAATAGTTTTTCAACAGGACCATCAACACCTCCCACGGTACCTTATCATCCAAAGGACTGCAGTAGCTATCTTTTGGCAAATTCCATGGTACTTTTAACCCAAATAGGACCTTTTTTCTTTGTCTGGAGAAGGAGATGGCAGAAATCACTCCAACCAGCTACCTTAGGCTCCTCCACCCACAGAGTTTCTAATGGTGACTCCAAATCACCTAGACATTCCAATTTGTATGATTTTATCACTTCTTTGACATACAAGGCTACACCACCTCCCATTTGCCCCTTCCTATCCTTCCTGTACAGTTTGTAGCCTGGGATAACTGTATCCCATTGGTTATCATCCGTCCACCAGGTTTCAGTGATGCCAATAATATCAATATTCTTATCTATTGCTAAGTATTTCAGCTCCCCTATTTTGTTCCGGAGGCTTCTGGCATTTGCATACAAGCATTTATATATGCTTTTCTGATACAGTCTTTTGAGTCCAGTTGCATTGTTAGACTGCCTCTTGCATCCTTCTGCTAGAGTGCTGGTGACTAGCTCCTTGCTCTGCTCAGTAATTTTTGCATCCTCCTCACTACTCAAGTACACACTTTCCCGAACCGGATGTGATATTGTTGTTAGCCGCCCTGAGTCGCATAATAATATCAGCTGATTGGTTTGGTGGAAATTAGATAGAAGCAAGCTACCATCTATTTCCCCTTCATTATGTTGAACTTGATGACTGGAAGGTCAGTGGTTCAAGACCTGAGTGCTACACAGCAGACTAAGCTCCCCTCCCTGTCCCAGCTCCTGGCAACCTAGCAGTTTGAAAGCAAGTAATTGCAAGTAAATAAATAGGTACCACTTCGGTGGGAAGGTAAACAGTGCTCCGTGCACTCCGGTGTTGAGGCATGCCTGCCACATGTCCACGGAAATGTCTGCAGATGCAGACAGTGCTGGCTCTTTGGCTGTAAACAGAAATGAGCACCACGCTCTAAAGTTTGATACAACTGGCTTTTGAGCGGCTTATGCTGCTAAGCTTTAAGTGATAATGCAAAACTACCCATAGTCTGGGTATTTTTTCCTCTGGCTCTCAAAGATGTCAAACAGTATTTTTTAATTAAAAAAAATTGGTAGCAGTGTTAGTCTGTGCAAGCATATCAGAGAATAAACAAAACAAAAACCATTGTGGCACGTTAAAGACGAACTCCTGTATGTTAATGTTACTTTTCATGGATCAAGTCCACTTCATCAGACATAATTGTACTTGGTTTGTTTACTTTAACATCAGAAATGTAGAAGCATTGGGTGTTATGGTTGGTGAAGGGATACAAATTATAGCTGTCTGCTTCACCTGTGGTCATTTAAAGGTAACCTTCTTAACATCAAAATGTCAAAGGTACAAAAATATCTAAACTTCACTCCAGACTGCGAATGAAATATAAAGCAAATTCACATTTAAACAATGTGTACTTATAAAGAATTACAAACAAATCATTAGGATCACTGAGTTGGAAGGGGCATTATAGGTAATTGAGTCCAACCCCGTGCTCAATGCAGGAATTCAAATCAGATATGACAGATGGTTGTCCAATTCTCTCTAGAATGCTTCCAGTGTTGGAGTACTCACCTCCTCTTGAGGCAGCTGGTTCCACTGTTGTACTGCTCCAACCGATTAAGATGTTTTTCCTAATATTTAGACTATATCTGGCTTTCTGTAGTTTCAGCCCATTATTATGCATCCTGAACTCTGGGGTGACTAAGAACAGATCCTGCCACTCAAGTTTATGAACATCTTTCAGGTATTTGAAGAGTGCTATCATATTCCCCCTCAGTCTCCTAAATATATTGTTTTCCCTTGTAATGTGAAAGAAATCTTAGCTGTTTCACAATGACAATTGGAATTAATAGTGTAAGATATAAAATGGGTAGTAAACATCCACAGCAGCCTATATAACAGAACTGGCGTAAGGATAACAAAGCCCATTATCTTACTACCATTGGACTCATTATACCTGACAAAGACCTGCACCCATTGAGGAATTAAGCATAAAACCTTTTGCTGCTTCAAAGTACATGAGGTCATGCTCTAGGCTAGAGAAATCTGATAGGTTTCAATTACTGGTTACTTATGCTTTACAAACCAGCCAGATCAGGTAGGAAATAGCAATGTGTAAACTAGTGGACTTCAATTCCCAGAAGCCTAAGTCAGTACATTGGCTGATCAGTGCTTTGGGGAATTGACATAGGCTTCTGGGAAGACGCCGTTCGCCGACGCTGCAAGGCTGTCCCTTCCGCCCCCTGCCACCAGGCGGGGAGGTTAAAAGGGGCTCCTGAGGCCAAGGAAGCCCGAAGATGCCATTCGCCGATGCTGCGAGGCTGTCCTTCCCCACCCCCTACCACCAGGTGGGAAGGTTAAAAGGGGCTCCTGAGGCCAAGGAAGCCTGAAGACGCCATTCGCCAATGCTGCGAGGCTGTCCCTCCCTGCCCCCTGCCACCGGGAGGGGAGGTTAAAAGGGGCTCCTGAGGCCAAGGGAGCCCAAAGACGCCTTCACCGATGCTTTGAGGGCATCCCTCCCTGCCCCCTGTCACCGGGCAGGGAGGTCAAAAGAGGCTCCTGAGCCCAAGGGAGCCTGAAGATGCTGATGCCGCCACTGTGAGGCTGTCCCTCCCAACCCCCTGCCACCAGGTGGGGAGGATAAAAAGGTGGGGGGCCAGCCAGACGCTGGACGCGCCGCTACCCTTGCCGCCGCTGATCCTGGCCACTCCACTGCTGGTGCATCTGCCCCCCTGGACTTAAAAAACAGTGGGCTAGGGTATTGGGGATAGGGTAGGGATAGACCGTGGACCTGTTATATTTTATTTTATTTTATTTTATGCTTCCTGCTCTTGCTCTTGTTGAAATTATGTATTATGTGATTTGTATTGATTATTATTGTATTGGATTTATTTTCTGTACTGTTATATTGTATTTGTATTGATGTTGTAATTGCCGCCCTAAGTCGGCTAACGCTGAGTAGGGTGGGGTATAAATTAAAACTGAACTGAAATGAAATGAAAATTGAAGTACAAAAAACAAAGATTGGGAAACACTGCCCTAGAGTCAGACACAACTGGCTTTTGAGCAAGTGACCTTGCTCAACCTTTAAATAAACAATGGTTGTGGTTCAGAAGCAATAAACTTAAATTAGCAGCCTGTGAGGTTAACATCTTGTTGTTGTTTTTAACTCTAAAGACTGACAGGAAAAGAAAATGAGGGGAAATTAATTTCAATTCACTATAGTCTAGGACCACCTTTTTAGAAGTGTACTTAAACCATAATTTGATTTTATATCTTACAGTTTATTGCAGTAAAGAATAAACATAAAATGAATAAGGAAGTGCTGACTAATATCCTCCATTGTTGGATGAAGCACCTTAAAACCTACTTCTTTGGTAAAGGTAAAGGTAAGGCCACCCTTGCTCAAAAGCCAGTTATATCCGACTCTAGGGTTCAGTGCTCATCTTTGTTTCATAGCCGAAGAGCCAACTCCATCTGCTTCTACAGTCATTTCCGTGGTCATGTGGCAGGCATGACTAGACACTGGAGAGTACAGAACACTTCTTTGTTACAGCTATGCAACTAACTAACTTTAAAAAAAACATTTTCTCCTTTCTGTGTTTGCTTGATTCAGTGATTGTAGGGAAATGAATTTCAGTATGAATTTCAGCATCAGTAGGATACTGAAATTAAGTTTGCAAATTTCAAGTTTCCCTTTTTTCCTAATTAAGTAGGATTTTATCTTTTGATAGAATGGTTAGTATCTGTATAGCTATCACAAATTGGTGCAAGTAGTTTGAACAAATATGTTCAATAAAAAATAGCTGAAATGCACTGTTCATTAGATCAATTTGGAGTAAAATAAAGCAAACTTTCAAATTATGCAGGATTCTTCATTTAGCAAACTAGAAAAAAAGAGCAATTGTTCTGAGCCAAAATTGAGTACCAGCTAATGTAATTAATATAGTCACCTGAGAACACTGAAAGCGTGCACAACCCCAATAGGAAAAGGAGAGGAGTAATTGTGAATCTAGCACAATCAGAATGCATTAATTTCTAGAAAAGAGATCACAGAGTCACAGTTAGTATATAATTTATTTATTTTTGTTTATGTATTTTTATATTTATATACCACCTTCCTCGCCCTGGGGCGACTCAATGCTGTTTATCTCTACAAAACACTTTAAAATAACCTTACAGAGACATTTTTTTACACCATGGATATTCCTGAATATTTGGAAAGTCAAAGTAGTTATGCTTTGTAAGCACCTTCATGCATTTAACAGAGAAATCTGGAAAATGTTTTGCAAGGGCATTCCACAATCACAAGCCTGTCTTATCAGGGTTACTGATTGCAGGAGTCTTGTACCATGTTTAGCTGAAGATCTAAACAGCTGGAAATGCATCTGGGTTTATGCATGCATCTTTTGTTTTATTCACATTGCAGGTGACTGCCTGCAGAGACTTACTGCTCTTTAAATATGCTATGTTGTTATTTTAATCTTTTAATAAAGAACATAAGACTGTAATCCCTTACATCCTGAGCCTAGTAGCAAGCTGAATTGAACACAATGGAAATTACCTTGAATGAACAGAACTGGGCTCAGATTACATGCCTATGTTTAATTCAATATAGATAACTTTCCATAGTTGGGAGACTCCGTGGGACCTCTCAAACCCACTGAGAGCCACAGTGCACTGAAACTTGGCAGCTGCTGTTATGATTCCCACCACAGCACTTGCAGCTGAAAACAGAAAACAGTTTTATTTTTCCTTATCTAATTGAGTTATACAGTTTAGAAATTTTCCAGATGTCTTGATTGAGCTGTGATAGGTTGTGTTAATTGACCCCTGTTTTACTATACTAGCTCAAGTGTGTGCAAAAATGTTGGTATCTATCAGTTTGGAGGACAAGTGGATCAACTGCAAAATAAGAATTCTTTTTCTACTTGGGTGACTCCCCAGGTCAATGATGGCGAACCTTGTTGCTCCAGCTGTTCTTGGACTGCAATTACCAGAAGCCCAAGTCAGCACTCCTGCTGATCAGGGCTTCTGGTAATTGAAGTTCAAGCACACCTGAAGTGCCAAGGTTAGCCATCACTGCCCTAGGTCAAGGACCTGCTGCCGCCTGAGGACTGCTCCCACAGCTGTGGGGAGCCCCGCCCTTCCTTCCCAGTCCATCTGTGGGGAGGATAAAGGGCTGTGGGCTGCCAGGCTGAGCCGAAGACCTGCTGCCGCCTGAGGACTGCTTCCACAGCTGTGGGGAGCCCCGCCCTTCCTTCCCAGTCCATCTGTGGGGAGGATAAAGGGCTGTGGGCTGCCAGGCTGAGCCGAAGACCTGCTGCTGCCTGAGGACTGCTCCCACAGCTGTGGGGAGCCCCGCCCTTCCTTCCCAGTCCATCTGTGGGGAGGATAAAGGGCTGTGGGCTGCCAGGCTGAGCCGAAGACCTGCTGCTGCCTGAGGACTGCTCCCACAGCTGTGGGGAGCCCCGCCCTTCCTTCCCAGTCCATCTGTGGGGAGGATAAAGGGCTGTGGGCTGCCAGGCTGAGCCGAAGACCTGCTGCTGCCTGAGGACTGCTCCCACAGCTGTGGGGAGCCCCGCCCTTCCTTCCCAGTCCATCTGTGGGGAGGATAAAGGGCTGTGGGCTGCCAGGCTGAGCCGAAGACCTGCTGCCGCCTGAGGACTGCTCCCACAGCTGTGGGGAGCCCCGCCCTTCCTTCCCAGTCCATCTGTGGGGAGGATAAAGGGCTGTGGGCTGCCAGGCTGAGCCGAAGATCTGCTGCTGCCTGAGGACTGCTCCCACAGCTGTGGGGAGCCCCGCCCTTCCTTCCCAGTCCATCTGTGGGGAGGATAAAGGGCTGTGGGCTGCCAGGCTGAGCCGAAGACCTGCTGCTGCCTGAGGACTGCTCCCACAGCTGTGGGGAGCCCCGCCCTTCCTTCCCAGTCCATCTGTGGGGAGGATAAAGGGCTGTGGGCTGCCAGGGTGAGCCGAAGACCTGCTGCTGCCTGAGGACTGCTGCTGCTGCTGCTGCTGCTGCTGCTGCTGCTGCTGCTGCTGCTGCTGCGGGGGGAGGGGGGAAGTGCCTTTTCTTTTCTTCGCACTCCTGGGTCCTGTCTCAGGCCGATACAAAAAAGCTGGACTGCTTCGCCTCCACTTCTTCGCCCAGGGAAGTATACCTTGTGTTGTTAGGGCTGTGGTCTGTGAGGCAGACGCTTTGTATCACACTGTATGGGCTTATGATCTGTTGTACATTGTATCTCTGGGGATCTTATTTATTGTTACTATGTTATTGATTATATGGATTTGACTGTATTATTTTGTATTTATTTATCTTTTATTTTGCTGATTATTGCATTGTTATTGCTATTTGTTCTGATATTGTAATGCTGTATTTTGTTTTAGTGTTTATTCGTATTCTGTATTGTTTAGCATTATTATTGTAAACCGCTTCGAGTTCCCTTTACGGGGAGTAAAGCGGTATAGAAATCTAAACAATAAATAAATAAATAAATAAATGGCCACCCTTGGTGCTCCAGCTGTTCTTCAACTTCAATTCCCAGAAGCCCATGACAGCACACGTGAAGAGGCTAAGCGACAAGCACGGAAGCTTCGTCAAACTCAACTACACCCTCCACCATCGATTCAGTGTAATGTGTGTGGTTGCATGTTCTTGGACTTCAATTCCCAGAAGCCCATGACAGTACACTTTGATCAGGGCTTCTGAGAATTGAAGTCCAAGAACAGCTGGAGCACCAAGGTTGGCCACCCCTGCCCTAGGTATATACAAAAGCCGCCACCATTGGCTGCTACTCATCATATCCGAGTATATATATTTCCTGGAAGTCATTTTCACAGTTGATGGATGTGTCTCTGGTGACTCAATAAACTGATCCTGGCATGAAACATGCGACCACACACATTACACTGAATAGATGGTGGAGGGCATAGTTGAGTTTGACAAAGCTTCCATGCTTGTTACTTAGCCTCTTCATGTCTGTGGCATTTTCTTTCGAAGTGATCAGTAGCAGCAGAGATGGTTTGGTACCAAAGTGGGTGAACTAAGGCTGCTGCCTCCCAGGTTTGTGGGTTTATACCTGACACCTTCATGGTTTGTTTTAGCTGCTCCTAATAACGCTTCAAAGGAGCTCCACAAGCTCTTGTACCAGAGCTAAGTTCCCCATAAAGAATATGGGGAGGAAACCTGGAACCATCCATGCAGTGGAGATGCCCTATCCATCTAAGACAATGGTCTATGATGGAAGCTTCAATGCTATTTACATGTGCCTTCTCGAGAACTGCAATGTTGGTGACATAGTCATCCCACTTGATGTTCACCCTTAATATGGTTGATGAGGTGCATGTAGATGAACAGATTGCAGGAGAGAGGCTCCTTGTACTAGGCGATTCAATAATTAGAAATACAGAGAAATGGATTTGTGATGCACATGATAACCGTATGGTGACTTGCCTGCCAGGTGCAAAAGTTGCAGACATCACAAGAAATCTAGATAGATTGTTAGAGAGAACTGGGAACGAGCCAGTTGTCATGGTACACGTTGGTACTAATGATGCTGGGAAGGCCAAGCGGTCTGTCCTGGAAGCCAAATTTAGGTTGTTAGGAAGAAGATTGAAGTCCCGGACTTCCAAGGTAGCATTTTCAGAAGTGCTGCCTGTCCCTCGCGCAGGACCTACCAGGCAGGCAGAGCTCAGAAGCCTCAATGCGTGGATGAGGCGGTGGTGTCGAGAGGAGGGCTTCAGATTTGTCAGGAACTGGAGAACATTTTGGGACAAGCCAAATCTGTTCAGGAGGGATGGGTTGCATTTAAACCATGATGGGACCAGATTGCTGGCACTCAACATCAAAAAGGCTGCAGAGCAGCTTTTAAACTGATAACTGGGGGAAAGCCGACAGGAGCTGGGCAGCATCCGGTTCGGGAAAGTGTGTACTTGAGTAGTGAGGAGGATGCAAAAATTACTGAGCAGAGCAAGGAGCTAGTCACCAGCACTCTAGCAGAAGGATGCAAGAGGCAGTCTAACAATGCAACTAGACTCAAAAGACTGTATCAGGAAAGCATATATAAATGCTTGTATACAAATGCCAGAAGCCTCCGGAACAAAATAGGGGAGCTGGAATACTTAGCAATAGATAAAAATATTGATATTATTGGTATCACTGAAACCTGGTGGATGGATGATAACCAATGGGATACAGTTATCCCAGGCTACAAACTGTACAGGAAGGATAGGAAGGGGAAAACAGGAGGTGGTGTAGCCTTGTATGTCAAAGAAGTGATAAAATCGTATGAATTGGAATATCTAGGTGATTTGGAGTCACCATTAGAAGCTCTGTGGGTAAGAGTACCAGGCCACAAGGATGGTCTAACAGTAGGCATATACTATCAGCCTCCGACCCAAACTCTTGAGGGAGACTGGCAGTTGGAGAATGTTGTAAAGGAGGCATCCAAGAAGGGAAGCCTGGTTATAATGGGGGACTTCAATTACCCTCACATAGACTGGGTGAACTGTTGTTCAGCACATGATAAAGAGATAAAGTTCCTAGATATGCTCAATGATTGTTCCCTGGGACAGATGGTTGAAGACCCAACTAGAGGTACAAGAATCCTTGACTTGATCCTGAGTAATACTCAGGATCTGGTGCAAGATGTTAATGTGACTGATCCAATAGGGAACAGTGACCACAACTCAATTATGTTTAACTTGATCATAGACCGCAAGTCACTGATAAAATCTAACACAGAGACCTTAAATTTTCAAAAAGGAAATTTCCCAAAGATGAGGAAACTAGTAAAAAAGAAACTGAAAGGGAAAATTGAGAGAGTCCAAACACTCCAAGAGGCATGGAGGCTGTTTACAAAAACAATAACAGAGGCTCAATTGGAATGCATACCCAAAAGGAAAAAGGGCACTGCCAGGTCCAAGAGGACTCCGATGTGGCTTACAGGAGCAGTTCGGGAAGTGATCAAGAGCAAGAAAAGCTCATTTAGAAGATGGAAGGCTTGTCCAAATGAGGACAGCAGGCAGAAACATAAATTCTGGCAGAACAAATGCAAGGCAACAATCAG
The DNA here is from genome assembly GCA_035047345.1 of Bradypodion ventrale. Lineage (NCBI taxonomy): Eukaryota > Metazoa > Chordata > Lepidosauria > Squamata > Chamaeleonidae > Bradypodion > Bradypodion ventrale. Next base: position 44,238,069 of record JAWDJE010000001.1, read on the forward strand.
GAAAGCAAAGCAAGACTTTGAGGAGCGTATAGCTAAAAATACTCAGAGAAATAACAAAGACTTCTTTAAGTACATTAGAAGTAAGAACCCAACTAGGAAGGCCATTGGACCATTAGATGACAATGGAAGGCAAGGGGTTATTAAAGAGGAAACAGAGATTGCAGAGAGACTCAATGAATTCTTTGCTTCAGTATTCACTGAAGAAGACAGAGACCACATGCCCAAAACAGAGCCTATCTTCGTAGGGAGGGAAACCAAAGAATTAAGCAAGATAGAAATAACCAGGGAGGAGGTCCTTGCATGTCTTGTTAAGCTAAACACTAACAAATCCCCAGGACCAGATGGCATCCATCCACGAGTTCTCAGGGAACTTAAAGATGAAATTGCTGATATCCTAGCCAAAATATATAATCTTTCCCTCAAATCAGGCTTTGTGCCTGATGACTGGAAGGTAGCGAATGTAACACCAATTTTCAAAAAAGGATCCAGGGGTGATCCAGGAAATTACCGGCCTGTCAGTTTGACATGTGTCCCAGGTAAAGTGATGGAAACCATCCTAAAAGATAGAATTAATAGTTACATAGAAGAGAAGGCGCTGCTAAAGGAGAGCCAACATGGCTTTTGCAAGGGCAAATCATACCTCACTAATCTGTTGGAATTTTTTGAGAGTGTCAACAAGCATGTGGATAAGGGGGATCCAGTTGACATTGTTTATCTGGACTTTCAGAAGGCTTTTGACAAGGTCCCACACCAAAGGCTCTTGAATAAACTTACCAGTCATGGAATAAAGGGACAGGTCTTGTCCTGGATCAGCAACTGGCTAAGGGACAGGAAACAGAGGGTAGCACTAAATGGACACTTCTCCAAGTGGAGGGAAGTAAAGAGTGGGGTCCCCCAAGGTTCAGTACTGGGACCCCTGCTTTTCAACCTCTTCATAAATGATCTAGAGGTAGGAGTAAAAAGCAAGGTAGCCAAATTTGCTGACGACACTAAATTATACAGGGTAGTGAAAACTGTGAGAGATTGTGAAGAGCTCCAGAGGGATCTCTTGACACTGGGGGAGTGTGCAAAACAGTGGCAAATGAGCTTCAACATCAGTAAGTGCAGAGTGATGCATGTTGGGGCAAAAAACCCCAATTACATTTATAAACTGATGGGGTCTGAACTCTCTGCGACAAACCAGGAAAGGGACCTTGGTGTCCTGGTGGACAGCTCAATGAAGGTGTCAACCCAGTGTGCCTCAGCAGTGAAAAAAGCAAACTCAATGTTAGGGATCATTAGGAAGGGTATAGAAAATAAGTCAGCAAGTGTCATTTTGCCTCTTTATAAATCTATGGTGAGGCCCCATCTGGAATATTGTGTACAGTTCTGGTCGCCATACCTCCAGAAGGATATTATGAAGTTGGAGAAAGTACAGAGGAGGGCAACCAGAATGATTAGGGGACTGGAACACCTTCCTTACCATCTGAGGCTGCAACGGTTGGGCCTTTTCACTCTTGAACGACGGCGTCTAAGAGGTGACCTGATTGAAGTTTATAAAATCATGCACGGTGTGGACAAGGTAGATAAGGAAAAACTGTTTTCCCTATCGCACAACACTAGAACTAGGGGACACTCCATGAAACTTTTGGGTACTAGTTCTCAAACAAATAAGAGAAAGTACTTTTTCACCCAGAGGATTACTGGTCTATGGAACTCCCTGCCAGAAGAAGTGGTGACAGCTGTCAGTCTTGACAGCTTTAAGAAAGGATTAGACAAGTTCACGGAGGACAAGGCTATCAATGGCTATAATTATGGCTACCTAAGGACAACCTTGGGGTTGGAGAGATAGGCAGGATATCTCTCAATGCCATTTCCAGGGAATCCTAAGCAGGTGAAGGCATCTCCTTGGGAATATCCTGAAGGAAATGGTGAGCCACTGTGTGAGACAGAATGCTGGACTGGATGGGCTGTGGCCTGTTCCAGCAAGGCTGTTCTTATGTTCTTATGTTCTTATGTTCTTATGATGGTGAAAGCACTCAAGCTTTTTGATGTCTTGGCGATAGAGGGTCAGTGTTTCACAGCCATACAATAATGCTGAGGTAACAACAGCTTGGTATATATGCAAAAGTACAGTCATTATAAATTGTAAAAAAAACCCTAAAGATTATTTTCATTTCCCTCCACACACACCCCATCAAATCAAATGACATTTGATCATGCATAGTGATTTCCTGGATTCACAGTTCAGTATCAGCTGAAAAAGAAAAGCAGTCTATTTGGGGAGCGTTTGAGCCACAGCATATTACACTACTCTTAATGAAGGCATCCTGGGCTGGTTGGAACTTGAACACAGGCATTGTTGTTAGTTGGATGAGTATACAATGCAATATGTTGTTGTACATTCCAGTTGTATTTCAGAATATTGAAAGTATGTTGAGGGGTCAGGTAGGTGAGAATTAAAAGTTGCATAAAAAGACATAATTTCTTTGGGGAACTATGGGTGTATGACTGGAGAAAATTACTAATACCAACTCCATCTGCTCCTGCATCATCAACTGAGATGATACAGTTAGTGGATCATTAAAAGTAGAATTCTCTTTAACGTTAACAGTCTTACGATCCTAGCCCAATCTCGCCTCAGTCCTCATTTTGTAGCTTGGCTTGTTTTCTGTGTGTGATTAGTCAATAGGTAGTAAACATGGGTTGCATCTGCAAGTCTGGAAAGAGAACATAAAAAGGCTACAAGCTAATAATGGAAAGCACAAAGAAGCATTTTGGGAAAACAGACCTACAGAAACTCAGCAAGTGCAAACTGTGTTTTACAGATTTAAGTAAGCTAACAGCTTCAAAGGAAGCGGTGGCACTTCCTTCTGGAAATCTAATGCGGCACAGGGGATTTTGAAATGTTCAAGTTTAATAGTAAAGAAACTCTATTATATACTGCCATAAACAACTAGTTCCTTCCAAAGGCTGAATTGCAGCCTTGAAAATTCTCACAGCTCAAAGAAGTGGAGCAAGTATAACAGTAAGGTATAAGAAAACACAGCACTCATAAAGGTATGAACACTTGGTTACTAACTCTGGTTTTCCATGGGTAAAAGGCTTATTTAAAAGTCTACTCCATTGAGAATAAGTATGGAATTGTTCTTGAGATGCAGATTCCTATGTGTTTACATGACCCTAGTGAGTGAATGGACTTACCCAGGGAGAAAGATACTGAGTGCCAACGTTACGTGGTACTTATGAAGATCATTGGCAACACCTCAAATTGTACATAGAAGCTATCAAGCACCCTCTGCTGTTGCTTCAGTATGATATCATTGTTTCCTACCATTCCGCACCTGACAGAAGGTATTCTGTTGCAGCATGTGCTAGCTGAAGCTGTATTTTTCAAGGACATTCTCACATCACACATGCTGCATTTTGTAGATTATGAAGTTGCAAAAGTATCAATGATAGTTGTTCAAATGTATTTGTTTATGTTACTAGTACACCACCTTTCTCCCCATAAGGGATCTAACTTAGCTCACTTCAATTAAAACTATACAACGATCACAATTAAAAATGTAAGAGGTATGTTGTTGTTGTTCAGTCACACAGTCGGTTCCAACCCTTTGTGACCCTATGGACCATTGCCCTCCAGGCACCTCTGTCCTCTACCATCCTCCTCAGCCCACCCAGCTCGGTGCCCATTGTATCTACAATACCATCTAGCCATCTCATTTTTGGCCACCCCCTTCTTCTTTTTCCCTCAACCTTTCCAAGCATCAAGGCCTTCTCAAGTGAATCCTCCCTTCTCATTTGATGTCCAAAGTACTTTAGCTTCATCTTTACTATTTGACCTTCTAAGGAGCAATCAGGGTTGATTTTTTTCTAAGATTGACCTATTTGTTCTCCTCACTGTCCAGGGTACTTTCAAAACTCTCCTCCAATACCACATCTCAAAGGCATCTATTCTTGTGTGCTCAGCTTTCCTAATGGTCCAGCTCTCACAACCATACATTACTACCGGGAAAATCATTGCTTTGACTATACAAATTTTTGTTTTCAAGGTGATGTCTCTACTTTTAACTATGTTCCCCATGTTTCTCATAGCTTGTCTCCCAAGAATCAGTCGCCTTTTTATTTCATGACTGCAGTCACCATCTGCAGTGATCTTGGATCCTAAGAAAGTAAAATCTGTCACTGCTTCTACTACTTCCCCATCTATTTTCCAGTTACTGATAGGGCCTGCTGCCATTATCTTGGTTTTCTTGATGTTGAGTCTCAAGCCAGCTTTTGCACTCTCCTCCTTCAGCCCAATCAAGAGATTCTTTAGGTCTTCCTCACTTTTTCTGCCATTAAGGTGGTATCGTCTGCATATCTCAAATTGTTGATGTTTCTCCCAGCAATTTTGATCCCATATTGTGATTCCTCCTTCCCTGCATTGTGCATTATGTGCTCTGTGTATAAGTTGAATAAGCAGGGTGACAAAATAAATCCTTGTCTTACTCCTTTTCCTAACAAATATGCAACAATATTAAATATCAATATTAAACAATTTAAACATTTTATTAAATGTTTTTAAAAACATTTTTAAAAATTCAATAAACATAGCATTCCTGGGATTCCCTACACCTAGGTAAAGGTCGCCCTTGCTAAAAACAAAAACAAAACACAGTTGTATCCAATTCTAGGTTTCAGTGCTCATCTCCATTTACAGCCAAAGAGGCAGTGCTGTCTGTGCCTGCAGGACATTTTCGGGGTCATATGGCAGGCATGACTATATGCCGGAGCTCACGGAATGCTATTTAAATTCCCACTGAAGTGGTATCTGTTTATCTACTTGCAACTTCTTACTTTCAAACTGTTAGGTTCGCAGAAGCTGGAACAGAGACGGGAGCTCACTCCACCATGCAGCACTTGGATCTCGAACTGCTGATGTGCCAACCTTCCAGTCATCAAGTTCAGTGTTTTAACCACTAAGCCACTGCAGTCCCCTTAAGATGGCTTATATGGGTGAAGTGATCCTTCACATAGTTACTTCTTAGCAGTAACGTATTATGGACATTGCAGGAAATTACTGCCCCTTAAGCTGTAGTATGTCTTCTCTGAAATAATTGTTTTAATTGTGAAATTGTTGTGGCCCTGGATCCTGAGTGTGAAGAGGAGGACCTTTGGCAGGCTTCTCAGCCTGCTTCTGGTTCAGATCTGGATCCTGAGTGCGAGGAGGAGGAGGACCTGTTGCTGGCTCCTCAGCCTGCCATCAGTTCAGATCTGTCTTCTTGTGATCAAGAGGAGGACTCTCAGCCAACTCCACAGCCTGCTGCCAGCTTGGAGCTGACTCCTCTTGGGCAAGCTGATCAAACTGATCAGGATTTGACAGAAAAACTGGCTGAGGCACCCAGTGCCAGCAATGAGAAGGACGAGGCAGAGCCCAGTACGAGAGATGTAGGGCACAATTAAAGAATGTGCTGCAGCTGAGAAGGAGAAGGGCTAGGGCTCACCTCCAGAGACGATCTCCAGCTGTGAGCCCTGAGCCTTCTTGAGAAGGCACCCATGCTGGCAAGCCTTTGTTGGAGCAATCATTTTGGATCCTGACACTGCACTGCTTGAAACTTTGCCGGTTTCCTGGATATTGGACCCTTGCCTGAAAACCTGACCATGCCTTCGGACCAACCTTTTGTCTGTAATTTTACTATTGATCAGCTCTTGAACCTGGGTATCCTTGACCAACAGCTTTGCTTGACCCTTTGGACTCACGTAAGACTTTCCTCCTTACCTCGGGTGCAGTGGCTGCAGGCCAGCCTGCTCTGCTGTGTGTGTCTGGGCAATAACAGAAATACAGTGGAAAAGACTGAGCATATGGGAAAGAGTTGTAGTTTATTGTTCTATGCCACAAGGACATCTAAATAGCAGTGTAAACACAAAAACTTTGTAAAAGAAGGGTGGAAGAAGTATGGTACTCCTGATGTTGTTGGATTACCAGTCCTACCTTTCTTACAACTTGCCAGGGTGACTTGGGCTCAGTGTTACTGGAGTCCAATGATGTCTGAAGGTTTATAGTATTCTGAGACCTGTTGCAAAGTATCATTTGTAAGTTTAAAACAAATATAAACTAAATGTTGTATCATAGATTATACTATGGATTTGAATGAAAATTGGGCCAGGTTCCTGATATGGGTGTGCTTAACACATGCAAAGAGAGAGTGTATTAAGTGGTCTAGTGTAGTGATGGTGAACCTTTTAGAGACCGAGTGCCCAAATGTCAACCCAAAACCCACTTATTTATCTGAAAGTGCCAACACAGCAACAGGGGAGGGAGGAAATGCTCCCATTGGGTCGCTGGGCAAAGCAAACTCTGTGCTAAGACATATAGATAAATCTTTATTGTCATTGTCCCCTTACGGGAACAACAAAATTTCTCAGTTGCTATATATCAACTCAAATATGGCATATCCCTTAATTTAAAAACAGCTACAGAAACATCAATTAAGATAGTACCATACAGTACAATTGAAAACTTCAAAACTTTGAAATTTTAAAATTTCAAAATTCTAAAATCCTAAAAATTTAAAATCTAAAAAAATTAAAATTTTTAAAATAAGATAAGATGACTTCAGGGAGGGAGGAAGTTCTCCCATTGGGCTGCTGGGCAGAGGGGTGGGGTGAACTCTGTGCTGGGGTGACTGTATGGATGTCCACAGAGAGGGCTCCAAGTGCCACCTCTGGCATGCGTGCCATAGGTTTCTCACCACTGGTCTAGTGTACCACCCCAAAAGCAATTCTCTTACTATTGTGCTTGGTGCTCTTGAAAAGTGGCTTTACATAAATGCTGACATGAACATATACAGTTTCTCCATGCCATGAAGAATCATGATTCCAACTTTGCTGGGATCCTTTCTCATTGGAACCACAGATGGAGGGATATGGTTGCTAATAGCTAGGGTGTGGAATGAAAAAATGCACACATATTCTTTGGGCATACCAGTGAATATACGCAAAGGGGTACAAATTCTTTCTATTCTCAAGATGATTTACAACAAAACCAGCTTGTTGTTGTTGTTGTTGTTGTTGTTGTTGTTTAGCAGATAATGAAACAGCTGAAATAACAATACAAATATTTTAAAATATAGTAAACAGATAAACAGAAGCCTTTAAGTCTCTAGGGAAAGAAGTAGTTCTATAGTTGCAAAGTATCAAAATGTACCAAGGAGCTACCTCAAACAATTCTTCACCTTATCATGATATCAAGTGAGATGTTAGCTGAGTTTCTATAGGAAGAACTGTTCCAAAGAGAAGGCACCACCACTGAAAAGACCATATCCTAAATAACCCCTCAGGAGATTTCTGAGAAGGCTTTTGAAAAGACTGTTTAATATGTATCTAAAGGCAAGATGGAAACAACTCTGGTAAAAAGTAGATTTAAAAACCTTACCCTTGATTCAGGATTCCAATGTTCATCTTCAGACCTTTGCAAGACATTCTTTCAATCCATGCATGGTATAATTCCAGAGACTGCTGTTAATAGAGCTACCAAGTCAATCTTCCTATTCCCTGGAGATTTCAGGGTTAAGACCTAAATTCGTAGGGATTGGGCATTTGCCATGTAGGACCTGATCCTTTGTTTAATAATTGCAAAACTGTATGAATGCACCTGGTTGACAAAAATAATTGCCATCACATTGTGACGAAAATGTAATTCAACTTATTGTATTGATTCCACAGATCTAAATGCCCAATTTTCTCCAGTCCTCCCCCCACCATTGCTCCAGACCTTTAGTATACCAACACTGTAAATGCAATACACATTTAAATTACAAGCAAGACAACCTTAAACTAAGCCAGTGAGGCAAGGAACCAGATGGGAATAAATGGAGACACAGTATTGTGAAGGCTTTATAGCAAAGGTTCCCAACCATGGGTCTCCAGAAGTTCGTGGACCACAGCTCTAGAAGTCTTGCCTAGTATAGCCAATGGTGAAGGTTTCTGGGTTTTTTGGTCCATCTAGAGACTCCAAGATTGGAAACACTGCTGGAAAGTTGTCTCTCATGCTGAAAGACTGAACAATCTCATCCCACAACACTGGTTGTCCTGAGCTCACTCTCCCTATCTGGCAAAGCAAAGCCATTCCCTAAAAAATATCAGCCAGATTTCTTTATACCAATCTTCAATTTTTAATTTAATCTCATTTTTCCAATTACGTGCTTTGCATGGCCTTGCAGTTGTTAACCACACTAAATGACAAACTTACATGGGAATTAAATTACAAAAAGGGAATAATAAAGGAAAATAAATTCTATGAAATTTGGAAATCTTTTATAGAATATACACTGATTAAGGGGAAAGGGAGTGTGCCAGTGGTCGATCAATTGGTATTTTGGAAGTAAAATTGGTAAGAAAAAGAGCACACTTAGTCTCCAAGGCAATGTAAATATCACTGGGATTTTTTTTATGTTGTCATTGTAGTTTAAGATAAGAAGTTATATATATTACCAGTAAATATTGAATATGATGTATTCTATATAAGTACATATAGGTTTCAGTAATATACAAATAAAAAAATAACTAGGATAAAACGGTAAGATAAATATAAATATTTATAATGAGATGTTTGACTATTTGTTGAGATCTTATCTTTACTAGTGTGGTTTATGTTAAATATTAGTAGTATTTTTTGATATATTATGTTATTATATTAATTGTCCTTGTATTGTTGTTTGTCTGTAATATTAATTGCACATTGTTTTCCTTTTTTGTGAAATAAAATTATATATACAATCTCTTTATCATTTCTTCCAACATATACATATGTACATTTGAAATTCTACTGATTTTTCATGTGTATGTAAAACATTATTTATCATATCAACACTTTGCCATTTTCTATGAATACTATGACTGTCATACTTTGATGTGCTATTGCTAACATTCCTTACCTGGCTGACTAACACCAGTTTTTTGCTTGCCTGGCTGACATTTCTGGCCTGTCACTTCATATAGAGCAGTGTTTTCCAACCTTCAGTTCTTGGACTTCAATTCCCAGAAGCCTAAGTCAATTCCCCAAAGCACTGATCAGAAAATGTACTGACTTAGGCTTTTGGGAATTGAGGTCCTCTTGTGGGGCATGGGCCCCACGTTGGGAATCACTGATAGAGAGCCTCTTACACATGTGGCTTTTTCTTCTTCTTGCCCTTATTAACTTTTTACACCATGTTTTTCAGCTGTGGCTAAAATCACAGTGTTAATGAACCAACTACAGTAATCACTTTTAGTTATCTAAAAGCTTTAATGAAGCATAATTAAAATTAAAATGGCTTGGCTTGAAAGAGCTGTACCAAACGTTTTGGGGGAGAAAAATAACCATATTTGAATAAAAGTTATAGTTTATACTAGTTCTCTAAGAAGATAATTACAGCATTTCTTTCTTTAAAAGCATCAGAAAATGTGGATTTAAGAGAAGAAACACCACAGCTTCCTTTGGAGGGACTTTCAGCTAATCCTTTGGTTTAAACTCAGGAAAATGGAAACTCTGCGTCACAATGAGAAACTGCTTTGAACAACTGGCATATGATATATATATATATATTTGTCTCGCATGAGAAGCAGTCTAATGAAGAATAATGGTAGATTATATATTTCATTATTAGGAGGTAATTGTGAACATACATGGTGGATGTTTACTTGCTGAAACCCTTCTATGTTCCACATGAAACTTTGTTTTTCTTGTGACCACCTGCTTTTTTATTCTAAAAAAAGGCTCTAGGATCTGTATTGTAAAGAAACTTTTTTATGTGGGGAGATAGTAAATGAGATGGCTAGATGGCATTGTTGATGCAATGGGCACAAAGCTGGGCAGGCTGAGGAGGATAGTGGAGGATAAGTGATGCCTGGCGTGCGGTGGTCCATGGAGTCACGAAGGGTTGGAATTGACTGTGCGACTGAACAACAACAAAAAGTATAAAAATTAGATCCTTCTTTACTTCCTCTTTTACTCCTTTGGGAGCCAAGGGAGATGCAAGGTTCTTGCTCTAGCAATTCTAGCAGCTTCCACCGGTGCTATTTTGTGTTATTAGGTTGATAAAAGTAATATTTTAATAATATTAAAATTAGGTTAATAAAGGAAATTTGATCACTATCACAAATTGATAGGGATTTTATACTGCTTTTATTTAGTAGGCTTCTATCTATCTAGTAGTTCTTTTATCACATTATATCAGAACTACTTGTTCTAAATTGCAAGAGCTCTGTTTAGTTCTTTGTGGAGACTAATCTTTACCCTATGATAAAGTAAATCTAAACTCCAGGAGCAAAAGTTGGATAATGTCATTTTAATGTCACCAGTAGATTTTTAAGTATGGGATGAACCAATTATTGTAATCGCAGCCCTTGTGTAAATCACTAAAGGCAAACCAACCTCAGGATTATGCAATGAATCTTTGACAAGTCTTCAAGGTTTCAGCATATTCTCAGTAGTGAGGATTATGCACTAGCTATCTTTTGAAATAAAAGTTTTATTCAGTTACTGAAGAATGTGTGTGCAATGATTAAGAGGTCAGATTAACTAGGTACTTTGCCAAAGAAGATCATTCAGTACAATATCTGGTGGAAAATCAATGATAAATATGTCAGTTCTTTTTGTAAAAAAAATAATAAGAAAAAGATAAGATAATGGAGCAGCTTAATGCTATGTTTTTAAGAATGAAAAGGAATATCACATAAAATATAGTTATAAAACATTTTGACTCTTTTATGTCAAAGACTAGATTATTCTTTCCTGAATCAAGAGCAAACAAAGGTTTCGGAAATCCAGGGACAACTCAGTGAAGACCAAATAAATCCTGATCTTACATTAAAAAATTATGTAAATGGCATTATACTAATCTATCTTGTTAATTCCTCACATAGATAGATAGATAGATATTGAACAGAAATTTTATCTGTAATTTTAAATTTGTGATGGAATAAGTTTTTAAAACACACACACAAATTATATAATTCATTAGATAGTTGCACTTAACATTTTCCATTTAGTGGATTATTAAGTACAGAACCAGTTATATGCAGGATGATGGCTGATGCGGCAAAATCATGTTATTGTAATATCATTTGTAATTTAATTATTAATGAGAACCTATGCTTTAACAGTCAGAACATTTTATTAATGTCTGAAATAACTATTTACAGGTGCATCCCCTTCAGAACGTAGCAATATATTCATTTCAGCATATATATTTTAGTAATCCAAGTATGCTTAGGTTTTATCTTGAAAGATTTGTTTTGTATAAGCATTTTAAATTAATGAATATGACTTGACCCTAGGGATCCTTTCTGTTAATTGGAAGAGGGTTTTAAAATACCATCCCAGCTTTCCATTCTTTTCTACTGGCATGCAGTATTATCAGTTTATATTTATATGACATCATGCAAAAATTAAGTATGTTGCAACAAGAAAAATAATTTCCATGGCTATGTGAAGTGTAATTTTTTTCCTTTTCAAAATTATACATGGATATATATTTTTGCATGCTTACAATTATGATTTAATAAGATCTATGGTAGAACAGTATTTATAAACTCAGAGAAAATTTATACTAGTTATACAGATTTTACCATTTATATTGAAAATGACATTTGGAAAAAATTCAACACTTAACAGTTTCATAGACTAAATTATGCAAAATGGTATTTAGTATTTTAACATAAATTGCAGGAATACTAAATCTAAGGAGAAATGTTACATGAGAATTGTAAGTGATTTAAATCTATATAATTTTAGAATGGTAAAAGATAATGCCTGAAATGCATTGGCAAACCAATTTTACCCTTATACAATGTTTATGGATTTGTCTGGCTGTTATGTTGTCAAATTAATTAAATTCTTTATGCCATAGATTCTGATTTTTTTATTGTTTCACATTTGGTGCTATTGTTCTTTATGCGACTAGGAAGTGAATGCTAATATCTGATGGGATTTCCAGAAGACAGTGTAACTAACAAATCAAACATGAAGAATACAATAGCTTTTAAACAAGTACTCCTTTATCTAATTACTACAGAAATTGTTTGCCAATAATAAAGGATTATTAGAGTAACTGAATCGCACCAAGACTAGCATTGTTTTAAAAATAGGTTTGTTTCTGCTGGGGAAAAAATATATTGCACAGAACGATACAATTGGGCCTTCTCTGCACACTAAGATGGTATGTAATAGAACAGAAATTTGCAGGAGAAGTCTGGCATCTGGTGGCTAAGAGATGAAATGGCAGCTATTTTAGAAGGGAGAGTATGAAGTTCCACATACAGTACGGTTTCTGAGTAAAACTGGTTTCACTTTCCATTTTGAAATATTTCCACATTTCTGAAGAAATATCTGTTTCATCACACAAGTGATCTCAAGGTGGTTCTTATTCTTGAGTGAGAAACTAAGTAAAGGCAGGGATTTTTAAAAAGCAGCCCAAGCTCCGAAATGGTGGCACGGAACGTTTAAGGTGGTGGTGGGGTTTTGCGCCATGGGCCGGTCACATGGTTCCTCCCGCCATAAAATGCATCTTTTACGACAGCCATGGGTGCATTTACGGCAGCGTTTACGACAGCTGCGGGTGCATTCACAACAGCCGTGGGCATGTTTTACAGCTGTTGCAAACGTGCTTCTGGGAGCGGCAAGGGTGGCCATGAGCCACATGCCATAGTTTGGCCACCCTGGTTTAAGGTTTTCTTCTTCCATGTCTAGGCCAAACATGAAACTGCCAAAATGAAGGCACCTTTTGGTGAGTTGATTCTGCAGTTCCTTTCACCTGACTTAGTGTGAGAAAGATTAGCCAGCAACACAAGGTTGACATTACCAGTGAATGCCTGGTTGTGGTTCAAAAATACCACAATCTTCTAGGAGGCTCTTTCTGTAAAGGTCTCCACACTTGAAAGTTGGAGTGAATTCCATACACACATTCTGAAATAGGTTTTGCACACAAAAAAAGATATATTTGATATGGTTTGGTTTTTGAAAATGTTTCATCTTTCTTTTTTCCCTCCCTCAATATTTTGAATTAGCCAACAAATCTATTCTGAGCTATGTGATGCAGAAGATACACTTAATTCTGGATTCTATATTAACACTTAAGTTCTGCACAGTTACAGTTTATAAGCATATGCCATCCTATTGCTTTACAACCCATGCTACAATTTACCTTGTCTTCCCAAACTGGGGACAGGCATGGCTGGAAATCCTATGTTCATTAATTACTTTGATAGATAGTCAAAAGAAGCAATGACTATTGCAGGTAAAACAGCAGAATCTATTTCTATGTTTGATATGCCAATAGAAGTATATGTAACTAGATACTTAAGTTTTACAGAAAAGATGTAGATACAGAAGAGAACAGGAGAAATCATTTGGAAGGATTTTTCCTTTGTGATGTAGATGTTTCATAGTTGTAATTCCCACCAATACCAAACTTGGGTGCTTTCAGATTGGAAACAGAATAGGACACCCCAAGATGTAGTAGTGGTTCTTCCATACTAGGAGACAGCCAAGGTAGGCTAAATTATATTACAGTGTTACCTCGGATAAAATCCGATTTGGATAAAGTCCGATTCGGATAAAGTCGTGGTTTTCATGCACACGTGATGCATCGCATAAAATTCAAAACCGCTAAGAAATGGACGTTATCCGAGGTATTTGATATAGGAACCTTGGATAAAGTCCATTTTTTGGAAGTTATCCTATGCATCGCCCATTTGATTTGGATAAAGTTCAAAATCAGATAAAGTCCAAACTTGTGGAACAGAGTTTGGTCTTTATCCGGGGTTCTACTGTATTTGGAAATTAAAAGAAAATGAAACATGTATGGAAGCTCTAATTACTAAAGAAAAAATAGAACAGACCAGCAAGTAACTATGGGCAATGATTTTGAGATACATTGAAAGGGTGATCTGGAAAATAAGAGTACTGTAAACTTGAAGTGTTCATTGGGCTTGGATGCCTTTTGCTTGAACTCAAGATTTTATATTTTTCAAGAAGAGGGATTAGAAGGCGAACAGGAATACCCCCCAAACAAGGACAAATGTTAAAAGGGGGTTGAAATGCAGATGCCCTTGAAGGAGAAATACCACAGCTGGCAGGAGCACTGGCACATTATTGCCTTATCTGTCTTGGTCCTGATTCCAGCCATGGCTGAAATTAACTGAGCTGTGGATAGACTTATAGCTAACACCTGTGCAGGATGAGCTCATCCTCGAGGTGGGCTGTATCTGGGCAGAAGGCCTGCCATGAGACCCTGCACCTGAAATCCTATTTGTCTGTGGGTCATTAGGAGATGGGGCCAAAGGTATAACTGCCCTGTCTGAACAACAAGGGGTTGGGTATGGCTTAGGCTCCTTGATGCTGAAGCATTGGCAGGGCAGTCATCTATTCTGAGCCGACACTTGTGGGTATCAGGGGCATTAGTTACATGTAGGTGAAGGGAGAGGTTGGGTGAGTTTGTCATGCCAAGCTGCAATGAGGCTTTTTGCCTCTTTTGCTCCTTCCAGGAAGAGCAGAAGTTTTTTTAACCCTTAGGGTTGTTCTATCTTTCATTTTGCCGGCTCTACCCCAAGCTGCGGGTGAGCCACCACACCCCCGGGCCTCTGCCCCCACACCATTGGGGCCTCAAAAGCCAGGAGGGACGGCACGGCATCGAGGAACTTTGCCGGCTCTAGCCCCAGCTGCGGGTGAGCCACCACACCCCCGGGCCTCCACCCCCACGCCACCAGGGCCTCAAAAGCCAGGAGGGACGGCGCGGCGGCAAGGAACTTTGCCGGCTCTACCCCCAGCTGTGGGTGAGCCACCACACCCCCGGGCCTCCGCCCCCACACCATCGGGGCCTCAAAAACCAGGAGGGATGGCGTGGCAGTGAGGAACTTTGCCGGCCCTACCCCCAGCTGTGGGTGAGCCACCACACCCCTGGGCCTCCGCCCCCACACCATCGGGGCCTCAAAAGCCGGTAGGGATGGCGTGGTGGCGAGGAACTTTGCCGGCCCTACCCCCAGCTGTGGGTGAGCCACCACACCCCCGGGCCTCTGCCCACACGCCATCGGGGCCGCAAAAGCCAGGATGCTCTATTGTTCTAGTGTTTATGAGGATTGATGATGTTGTATTGCCTATTCGTTTGATGTAATTGTTTCTATGATATGTGATATGTTTAATTGCTGTAACTGTTATAATGATTATTGTATAATTATGCTTGGTGCTATTCTGCATCACCTGTGTTCGCTTTTGTATTGATTATGTTGCACTTATATGCTTGTACTGCTTGTTTTGTGAACTGCTTTGAGTAAGCAGTATATAAATTAAAATTTCAATTCAATTCAATTTTGCCTCGCCGAATCGGGCCATTTTACAGTCCTGTGTTTTGTTCTTTAATTTAAAAAAATCATTTGCAAGCCAAAGCTTATTCTTGAAACATTAACTGGCTGTTTTGAGGCCCTCTATCCAGTGGCCTGGTACTCCTTGTCACTTAGGATAACTAGGGAGATTTCATTTGGAATAGCTACTGAAAACTAAGGGCAGGCATTACAAACTTGCCAAATGTTTGCCCCTCTCCGCGGTAAACTCCACCTGAGGAACAAGAAAAGCAGGAGGTGTGAGGAAAGTGCTTTCCCCTTGGCTGGAGCTGCCCAAAACAATACCAGGAGCCCAGCAAGCAGCACTAAGTGATACCCACCATAACATCATCCCATGCAGAGAAACCGATTGGAGCAGCTTTGAACGTTACTTCAGCATTGCTGATGGGATCATAGTTTCCATTGCAACTGAGCTATAGCATGTTTAGTGTGTGAGAGCCAGAGGGTGGGAGTCCAGTTCCCCCATGGTGCATCCAGTGATGCACTGCAACAGGTTCTGTCAGGTTCTGCAGAACCAGTAGTAGAAATGTCCCCAGGCCACACCCACTTGGTTGGCCACACCCACCTCCATAGCACATAATGCAGGATGTTTGGCACCGCACACAGATTTGGCCAGCCCACAGAGTAGGTAGTAAAAAAATTTGCAGTGCATCACTGGGTGCATCTCAGCATTAGCCCACTTGTGTGGCCTTTAGAAAGCTGCACAGTCCCAGAATGCTCTCAGAACTCTTTACCTAGAAAACCCTGAAAGGGGTTGTAATACATCGGTGTATAACTATTAATTATTCTTTTCTGATATTCTAATATGCTCATTACATTATACTATTTACAGAGAAAGCAGTTACATTTATATTGCTCAGCAGACATAAGTAACCACTGGAAAAGTGTCTCCTGAGCATTTTAAGAAAAACAAAATCTATATTATGAGGATAAAACAAGAAAACATTGCAGCATTATGTGAAGGTATAGGGTTTTGGTTCTGAACATCATTGCTAAGACATATTGCTGCTTGAACTGAAGGACAAAATGATCTTACCCAAATGCTGTGTACAGACAATGACCTGATCAGCAGTCATTTGGGAGTCTTACTCCTGTACCTGCCCCCTTGCAGGGTAAGGGACTCCCTACCTGAGCTCCTCGAGGCTGTCTCAGTGTTGGCATTGGAGTTCCCTAGGCTGATGGTTCTGGGGGACTTCAATTAGCCGTCGCTGGGGACTGGCTCCGAGGTTGCACAGGAGTTCATGGCTTCCATGGCAGCCATGGGCCTGACTCAAATAATTCGGGGTCCAACCAGGGGCAGTGGTCATACACCGGATTTAATTTTCTTGTCGGAGCAGTAGCAGAGTGATCTGGGTCTACAGAATTTAGACATAACACCTGTGCCATGGTCAGATCACTATTTGGTGACTCTGGACTTCCTGTGGGCGATGCTTCACTGTAGGGAGGCGGGGCCTATTAAATTGGCCCACCCCCGGCGACTAATGGATCCTGTTGGATTCCAGAGGGAACTGGGGGATCTTCCTCTGGATCGACAACACGATTCATCTGAGGCGCTGGTTGACCTCTGGTGTAGGGTGACAGCGGCAGCCTTGGATGGAATCGCGCCACTGCGGCCTCTCCGAGCCAGTGGGGCATGACCATCTCTGTGGTTCACAGATGAACTGCATGAACTTAAACGGGCAAAGAGATGCCTAGAGCATTGCTGGGTGAAGACTCAGAGTGATTCTGATTGGACACTAGCTAGAGCCGCTATTAGGGCCTACCTAGTGGCGATGGGGGTGGTGAGGCGGCAATACTTCACTACCCTTATTTCTTCTGCTGATAATCGCCCAGCCACCCTGTTCCAGGTGACCAGGTCCCTCCTTGGTAGGGGGGGGGTGCCCAGTTGGCGGGGGTCAGCTGAGGACTTTGCTGACCATCTGGTGGAGAAAATCGATTGGATTCGCTTGGGGTTTAATCCTGGTGTGGATGGGAAGGGTCCAGAGGAAACTGGAGCACAGTCTTGCAATGTCATCTGGGATCGGTTTGATCCAGTTGGCCCTGATGAAGTGGACAGACTCCTTGCAGCTGTTTGTGCCACTGCTTGTCCATTGGACCCCTGTCCCTCTTGGTTGGTGAAGGCCTCCAAGAGCTGGCTGGGTTGAGGCAATAATTAATGCATCTTTGTGGGAGGAGGTGTTTCCTGCATCATTAAAACATGCTTTGGTGCACCCCCTCCTCAATAAACCATCCCTAGACTCAGCTGTCTCCAACCTCCCCTTTATGGGGAAGGTAGTGGAGAAGGCAGTGGCGCATCAGCTGCAGGGGGTACTGGATGAAGCAGATTATCTGGACCCCTTTCAGTCTGGTTTCAAGCCCGGATATGGTACTCAGACAGCATTGGTCACGCTGATGGATGATCTCTGGCAGGAGCGAGACGGAGGCTGTCCATCCATTCTTGCTCTCCTTGACCTCTTTGCAGCTTCCGATACCGTCGACCACGGTATCCTTCTGGAACGGCTAGAAGGATTGGGGATCCAGGGCACTGTGTGGTCCTGGTTTTCCTCATTTCTGAAGAGCCGGACCCAGTCGGTGTGGTTGGAGGTTGGAGGTTGAGCCCTAGGCCCTTCAAATATGGGGTGCCTCAGGGTTTGGTGCTCTTCCCTCTTCTATTTAACATCTACATGAAGCCACTGAGTGAGATCATCCGTTCCCACGGGGTGCAGTACCATCAGTACGCGGATGACACTCAGTTGTACATCTCGGCCCGTGATGATCCCAGCGATGCTATCGAAGTCCTGTCTGGGTGTCTGAAAGCTGTGGGGGTCTGGATGGGGGCCAATGGGCTACAACTGAATCCCAGCAAGACGGAGTGGCTATGGATTGGGGGATTCCCTGAGTTGCCCAGGGAATTACCATCTTTGGTTTTGGATGGGGCTGTTTTGCCCCAGACAAACCCGGTGCCCAACTTGGAGGTCCTCCTGGATTCACGGCTGCTGCTAGAAGAACAGGTGGCAGCTGTGGCCAGGAGTGCTTTTGCACAGCTCCGATTAATTCGCCAGTTGCGCCCGTTCCTGGACAGGGACTTTCTAGTCATGGTCACTTATGCTCTGGTCACCTCCAGACTAGATTATTGTAATGCGCTCTACATGGGGCTGCCCTTGACGACCATTCGGAGGCTACAGCTGGTCCAGAAAGTGGCGGCCCGGGTGGTGATGGGGTGTGGACGTTATGCCCATACCTCGCCACTGCTTCAGGAGCTGCACTGGTTACCAGTTTGCCTCTGGGTGCAGTTCAAGGTGCTGGTTTTGACCTTTAAAGCCCTACATGACAGTGGGCCAGGCTACCTAAGAGACCGCATCGCCCTAAGGACATCTGTCTTTCCAACCAGGGCGGACTGGAGGGGCTCTCTTATTGTACCATCTGCTAGAGGGGCTCACCTCTCTAGCACAAGGAGAAGGGCCTTCTCCGTGTATGCACCGGCACTCTGGAACCTCCTACCAACAGAGCTATGTCTCCAGACGGAATTGCTGCCTTTCAGAAAAGAACTTAA
Source organism: Bradypodion ventrale (assembly GCA_035047345.1). Lineage (NCBI taxonomy): Eukaryota > Metazoa > Chordata > Lepidosauria > Squamata > Chamaeleonidae > Bradypodion > Bradypodion ventrale. The sequence continues at coordinate 44,256,943 of JAWDJE010000001.1, forward strand.
AACCTGGCTGGCAGGCCAAGTATGGGGTGCAGGTGGAAGGGTGACTTCTGTTTGGTGGCTGGAATAGTGCAACTCTGGCCCCCTTGGTCCCTGCACCCGTTTTTAGGGGGAGGGTAGTTTTTAAGCAGTTTTTAATTATGTTTTTATTATGATTGTGAACTGCCCTGAGTTGGACTTGGCCAAGTGGGCAATATAGAAATAATAAAGCTCGAATAGTTTGTTTCAGCACCTCTTCTGCAAAGGGTTGTGTAATTAGATATCTTTAGTACTGTACATGAAATTAAAAATCTGATGATATGTGGAAAATCTGACATTTAATTCTATCTTTTTTCAATAGAGATGTGTGTTGTCTCTGTAAATATTACTTGGACTGATCCAGAGATTGAAACAATTCCGCATCATAGTTCCTCCTAGACCCTCCTGCCCCCACCCCAGGAACATTTTCCCAAGTTGTGGTCTTGTCTGGCTTATGTATGCAGTGCTGGCATAGAGTTGGATCATTAGATGTAACTGCTAGGTTTACCTTGTTCGAAAGCCAGTCATATCCGACTCTAGGATTCAGTGCTCATCTCTGTTTCAAAGCTGAAGAGCCAGCACTGTCTGCTTCTGCAGACATTTCCGTGGTCATGTGGCAGGCATGACTAGACACCAGAGTGCACGGAATGCTGATTACCTTCCCACCGACGTGGTCCCCATTTATCTACTTGCAATTTCTTGCTTTTGAACTGCTAGGTTGGCAGGAGCTGGGACAAAGACGAGAGCTCATTCTGTCCTGCAGTACTCGAGAATCAAACTGCTGACCTCCCGCCTTCCAATCAATGTCTTAGCCACTTGAGCCACTGCAGTCCCTACTATGTAACTGCTAACAAGATAATATATTCAAAAGTTAAAGCCATGTTAATGGAGTCTTCATGTGCTCAAAGTATGTTTGTAACCATTAGTCTGGCTTCTGCACAGTATAAACAAGTGCTGAGGCTGACAGGAAGCCTATTGATCAAAGGTGATATATCCAGAAGCAACTTACTGTTTACAGTAAGTTGTCAGTCACTTGAATAATGATTTAGCCATTTACTTGGAAAATCCTTACAAATTGAAGTCTAATACACAGACACTAGCTCTTCCTGATGACACCATGTTGCTAAGATTAAGCCCTATAAAGTACCTCTCACAAATTTTATTGAAACTACTGTACAGTGCTTTATGTGTGGAATACAGAAGCACATAAAATATCTTGCAGTAAATTTTGTAATGAATGGCCACAAACCACTTATTAAAGGTTCCCGTGCGAATGTTCAACCTCTCAGAAGCTATTGCAACTCTGATGTATTTTTTCTAATAGTTTGCAGTGTACCAAAACATGTCAGGAAGATATAAGTTAGGGTAAGTGACTTAATACTAAAAGTAAGTACTATATCATGGATGATGAGATTATCACAGCTTCTATCTATCAAAAGATGTGGCATGATAAGTAGACTTATCATGAATTCTTAGCAAGTTAGTAGCATGGACTCTCTGGAATTTATTTCCTGCAAAGTATTACAGTAAGCTGAATGCAGAATTGTCGCAAACACATTTTTGAGAGCTGAATACAACAAAGCCATAACACTTAACAAAATCATGATTTGTGCCAACCATAATTGCTTTGACTTTGCTAAAGGGTCCACATCTATAGTGAAACCACACAACAGACTTGCTGAACTGTCCTCAGAAACTAGGGACTATATATATTTTGCTCCCCAAAGGAGAGAACCAGTCTGGCCAAGTTATCCTGCTATGGTAGTAGAGTAGACCTTACTAACTGCAACTCAACGCTGATCATCAAGCGGCGGTTCTAACATGATAACCTTAAGGATTAACAGCCTTGGGTGGTGAAGTCCACAGGGAACGGTGATGGTCCCCAAGTGGATTAAATCCCAGCTGAAACTATACGCTTAAAAACACAGGTACATACCTGCTTTCCACTTTAAAAACAGAGAAGTAGAGAAAAAGTTCCAGGTTAGCTTGGAAGGCAAGATTTTGGAATATTGTCTTACCTCAAACTATTTGGATGTCACTCTGAATCAAAGTCTGATTTACAAAAAAAATATGTTCAATCACCAAACAGAAAGTTTTCCCCAGAAGTAAAATACTTAGCAAACTGGCTGGTGTACACCCACACACAATAAGAGCCACAGCTGTGCCCTGAGCTATTACAGAGCAGAATATGCTAGTGCCATATGGTACAAATCAGCACATATCAAAAAAAATCAGATGTAGCCCTTAATAAATCATGTAGGATTATTACTGGCTACCTGAAATTTACCCCCACTGAAAAAGTCTATTATTTGGCTGGAATTTCCCCTATAGAACAAGGCAGAGAGGTACTAACAACAAAGAAAATAAGGTAAAGCATCAACCTATCTACTTGAACACTAACCCCTAGATGACAGTTAAAATCAAGGAAATGTTTTCTGCATCACTCTCAAGCTCTAAATATTGAATTAGAAGAGGCTACACTGAACCTATGGAGAACAAAAACAAGATGCTTGCAGAATGGATGAAATGGATATAAGAGTGTCTCCCATCAGGACATGATTCTGACTGGACCATATGGAAGTCACTTAATTGGCTCTGAAGTTAAAAAAATAATCAAATAAAATGGGGGTGTTGGCATGTGAATGTGAAGAAATTCAATTAATGCAGCATTTATGTGCATGCAATTTATATGCCCTACCATATATACAAAAGGCTATCTAGAAACTGGCTGAGATAATACTATTGAAGTACTGGAGTATTGAAGAATGCTATTGATGCTGCTGGTCCAAAATGGTTTGATCATCTAACATTTTAATGTGTTTGAATTTTATCTATACAGTATTTCACACACACCCATAATTTCACATTTCACACACATGTTAGTATTTATCTTAACTCAGGGATTTTACATCAATAGTTCTACATAATAATATGTTAGTGTTAGCATTTATCAAAGAGGGGATTATGAAGAGAATAAAACTTTGCCAGGTGAATGATCAGTAATCACAAAATAAGAAAAGTACTCTAGCAGAAATCCTGACAAACTACAGGTAGTTAATGCAGTTTTTAAACAACTTTTAAGGTTGATTGTCTCAAAAAAAAAAGATCCTACCCTCCCATTGGTTAAAAATGATAAGAATCCATATTACTGGCACCAAAACTGTCTTTCTAGCCAAAATCCAATTAATTGCTCCTACCAGCATGCTATAATTGGCCTAAGTTTCAGCCATGAACAGCTTCAAATTGAGAAGTGAGAATGCAGATGTTTGCTGTTGGGTGCTAGGTCACACAACCCAGTGCAGAACAACAAATACTTGTGCTTACCTCTTAACTTGTGGTCATTTGCCACTGAAATGTATGGCAATAACATCATACTAGCAAAAAAAATCAATAGGACTTTAACCAGTCTCTGTTTAATTGGTAGACTTCAAATATTTGTAGAGACACCTGAAATACATAAGATAGCCTAACACACACACCTGCCAAAAAAGCAAACAAAAAATAATAATCAAATTACTTCTTTATTTTACAAAACATTTTTTTTGTTCAAAGTGCATTTTTATCCAAATATACTGAGACCAGTGATATTCAGTTCTGTAAATAGGAGAATATTTTTGGCCTGATCAAAAGCTGAACTAATATATATTAATCAAGCCCTGCTTTGCCTGTAAGGGTTTCTTTAGCTTACAATGAAAAAGAAAAAAAAACACAATACACTTGATGTAGTAAAATCATAAGACAGATGGTTGTAAACTGGGAAAATTAAATATGTCATCAATTTAACTCTGAAATATATTTACTCGATATAAGTAGAAATGTAGTTTGAATGGTTGACTGGGCTTTGGGAGATCAGAGACCCAGGTTCAAACTCTAAAGTGAAACTTGTTATGGCTGGCCTTGAGCTGGTTCTTCTCTCTCAGCCATACCTAGTTTACAGGGACATTTTGAGCAAAATAAATAGCAGGGAAAATAGCCTGCTACATTGCCTTGACATCACTGGGGGAAAGGTTTAAAATTAAACAGTGCTAAGCAATATGCTGGTCTGTATCTAATTTTGCTTAGGGAGGTAAAGGTTGCTCTTGCTCCAAAGTCAGTTGTATCTGACTCTAGGGTTCGGTGCCAGTGACTCAACACCAAGTGTTGGGCAGCGGTAAATAACCTGACTCCCTGAAGGGGCCAATGGCTACAATCAGATGAGCCCCTTTATGTGGGGTGATGTTTCCCTCAGTGGAGGAAATGCCAGCGGAAACTAGCATATAGGGCCCAACGGCAAAATGAGCAAACAAGGAACCACTTCACTATTCTGATTCCCAATGGTCATGGAGGTGGAAAAGGCCATGCCAGATGAACTGGCTGTGAAGGTGTTATTAGTACCCTCAAGGCTATGGCAGTCCATTGCAGTCCCAGTGTTAAATCCTGCATGTCTCATTTCATACGTGCCGCAGGAGATGGCTCCATGATCACAGTGTGCAGGTGGGTCACTTCATGGCAAGCTGGAATCCACCTTAAACAAATTCACACCAATGGCATTTTTCCTGTGAAAATGATTCCCAGGGGGGAAAGGTTTACTTGGATATGATTAGCAGCTGCTGCCACCAACAACATGGAAAATGGAATCCATTATATTCTGTAATCTTGTTTTAAATATCATTTCTATGGTGTTTTTCGTCATAATTGTCTGGAGAACAAGAAGCCTCTCAAATAACTGTGACACAAGGCTACATTATGAAGAATACAGTATCCTATTTACAAGAGAAACAATAATAATTAAATGTCATCACATTGATTCTGACTTACAGCATCTCTTTCAAGGGAGAAATACTCAGAGGTAGTTTGCTATTTTCTTCTTCTAGGGAGATTCTGGGATTGTGCCCCCAGATTGGCTTTTTTACAACACACAGTAGGGAATCCAACTCTCTCATTCCCCTCTTTCATCTCACTGAAATATCCAACCAGCTCACAAGACAAGTACCTACTCACAAACAGTTAAGTAGACAACAGCAAATAGCTTAGTCAATTCTTTAGCTGTAACAAGCAACACTATCTCAGCTACAGGACCTTGGAGAGCTCTAAGGAGGTAAATGTTTCCAATGTAGCTCAGCTGCAGTTCAGCTATTAGACCAAACTATGTCTCTATAACTTTAATAAGGAATGGAGTCAGGATATGAAGAATACTTACTAAATTCCTTGATCTTTTTTGCTTTTGATTGTCTCAACACTTCAATGAGGAATCTGACAGCTTTGTAAGACTTTTTGCTCCTGCCAAGAGTAAGCTGAAAAGATTCATTAAGGCCTCCATAGGCACATACACCAAACACAAAAAGAATTGCCAATAAGAAAGACACAAACAACCCATTCTCAGTTTAAAATTGACAAATATCTGTGAAATATTTGTCATTTGCTTTAGTGCTATATTTTTATTGCTTTAGTTTGTATGAAGAATGATTTAAAAGTGCTTTAAAAGCTCAGGTAGTTTTCACAGGCAAAGGGAAGGAAGGTTTAGGGGCCCACGCCCCAGGGGAACTTCAGTTCCCAAAAGCCTAAGTCAGAACATTAGCTGATCAGTGCTTTGGGGAATTGACTTAGGATTCTGGAAAGTGAAGTCCAAAAACCAAAGGTTCGAAAACAGTGGTTTAGAGCAATATTTATGGTAATTCTTTGAAGGCAAAACTTTATACACAAATACAGGGAAAGGGATTCTGGGCCCTAGAGGATGCCAATATGGTGAAAAGGGGATTGTAGCCCCCAGTGAGTTCACAGCGGATCAGTATGTCTTCTCAGTTCCAGAGGTTGTCCATCCTTACCTTAGAGCTTTTCAGCAGTATAGGACATTAAAGTACAAGAATAGCAACTTGAATGAGATGGTTAAGCAATATACTCAGAGCACAGGAGACTGAATATATGCATACATCTAAATATGTTATAGGACAGTGGTGGGAAAATGAGAACCATGTGGCCTCTAGGGTCCCTCACAATCCATCCTTCCCCAAGTCCTACATACACATAGGGAATCACACACAATTAAGACCCTGAAATGGCAAATGGCAAATCATACCTACAGAAACCATCACAATGAAAATTAGTAAAGGTCTCCCTTGTTCGAAAGCCAGTCATGTCCAAATCTAGGGGGTGGTGATCATCTCCATTTACATCCAAAGAGCCAGCACTATCTGCATTTGTAGACGTGTCTGTGGTCATGTGACAGGCATGTCTAGGTGCTGGAGAACACAGAAAACTGTAACCTTTTCCACTGAAGCAGTACTTATTTATCTACTTGCAATTACTTGCTTTCAAACTGCTAGGTTAGCAGTAGCTGGTACCTCACTCTGTCATGCAGCAATTGGGTCTCAAACTGCAGACTTGTCCAGTCATCAAGCTCAGCATCTTAACAAGTAAGCCACTGTTGCCCCTATAATGAAGACTACATGCCATCAAATCAGTTCTGACTTATGATGACCCTTTGCATGGTTTGCTAGGTAGTGAATACACAAAAGTGGTTTACCAGTTCCTGCTTCTAGATGTCCTGGGACTTGTGCAGCTTGCCCATGACTACAGAGACTGGCTCTTCTCCCTTGAGGCACAGCATAAATGTGTTTTTCTCCTTTGGGAGAAAAAGATGATATATTTAGAGAGTAGAATGAGTAGAAATGGTAGCTACATTCTGCTGAGGTGTTCTTTCTGAGTTACCTTCAAAGGCAACCCACATAGATCATACTGCAGACCTCTAGTCTGAAAACCACAGATGGATCGTATGTGGTCTTCCACAAAGGCACCGATCTTCTGTAATGACAGCGGATTGGAAAAGGCACTCCTCAAAACAACTCAGGAAGCAGTGCCAGCTCCTGAAGTACTCTAAATTTCTTTACTTGGACAAAGAAGGCTAATGGTGAAGTCATCTTATTGCAGGCAAATTCTTTCCCTTGAAAATATGGTCAGTCCATTCCCTACTCACTTGATATCCTTGTTTCAGTTCAACTTCAGTCAATATATTTCAGGTTTAGAAAGGGTATAAATCGTGGATATCAAACTCTCTTTTTTGATCTGCTTTGGTTACAGCCTGCTGTGAAGAATTCATAAAGCTCTGTAAAGTTCCATTTTGTGATGACAGTTCTCAGAATATCCCACTCAACTCAAGAAGCAGTGCTGTATCCACCTATGGCTATCCTGGGTGGGAGTTATAATCTAAAAAGCAAAACTTTTCTAAACTTTGAAAAAGATATATTGAACAGCTTTAAAAGACTGCTTTCTAGGTCTGCTGATTCTGTAATTGCATATGGGAAAGTGCATTCAAATGGTGGTTTTAGGAGCACAGAGGTCGATGTATTTGCAGAAACATTGTCTTATCATTTCATGCCATTTTGACAGTAAAAGAGCTCTAGCCCTGTTGGGTTCATCATCTATCAATGTGATCACACCTGCTATATAAGCAAAAGGTTTATAAAGTAATGTGGGTTTTTTTCTTGGCACTTGAGGCAAGTGATAAACATGGTGTTTTCTAAACACCAAGACTGCAAAATCAGTTTTTGTTTGGGTTACAGCTTGATGAGCCAATTTTATTCCAGATAGACTGGGCAGGAAATCTCACCACACCTTCTACCATGCTACGTGAAATATATATGGCACATTTATATGTAGACAGACATAGACCAGTAGCTACTTTAGGCAAGATGAACCAATTGTCTCAGTAGTAGTTCCACAACTCAGCCATCACTCTCCCTTCATAGGGAACAGGTTAGATGGCTCAGTGGTTAAAAAGCTCACCTTGTTAGCTGGAAGGTTGGAAAGTTAGCAGTTCAAGACCAGAGTACTGAATGATGGAATGAGTGTCTGTCTCTGTCCCAGCTCCTGCCAACCTAACATTTTGAAAGCAAGAAATTGCAAGTAGATACATAGGGACCGCTTTGGTGGGAAAAGGATATTGGGGACATGAAAGGAGCTTCATTTAGGCATTTCCTGAGTGGAGTTTCTCCAGAAAAAATCATTTCAACCCAGAAAGCACCTTTGTGTACTTCTGACACAATAAAAAAATCCTGGTCCCACTAAACTAGCTTGCTAATCTTACGTATAGTGAAGCATTCTACCCATTGTATGTTTTAAGGTAAGTCACAGCTACTGGTCCAGTTGGCCTTTGTATATGGAATGGAGGGAGATTGCTGCCATGTTGTAGGGTGGTTTTGTACCTCATTGGTATGATTGTCCTTGGAGATATTCTCACAAGAGTCTAAAGAGTCTGGCACCTTCGATGTCATATCTCTATTCGAATGCAGAGGTGCCTTATTTTGGCTTTTATATCACTGAATATGATTAAACTCCTGCTGTTGTGCTAAATTTCAAAGATTATAAAAAATCAGGGGAATGAAAAAGGTCACTGCAGTATTTCATTTCAACAGCAAACCTGTGAAATAATGTTGTACACGTGCATAGGGGACTGCTTTAGAGAACTGCTTTGGAAAGAGACCTTGTTCCTGTTTTGGGAAAATAGGTCTTCCAAAATAAGATTTGGTATCTGTGCGCAATCTGGGGAAGTAGAAAGTTCTGGTGATCCCATACCATCTGTGGAACAGTTTCGCCTGCACCACATTAGAAAGGAATAGTGACAGAACATCAAAAGTCACTTCTTAACATGGTAAAATACTTAGCGGTAGATCATATGTTTACATAGACAGTATATATAGCTCCCATGTTCTTCCCAGTATCATAGGACATGTAATCTAACATTTCTGAGGGGCATCACAGAATTATAAAACTGAGAAGGACCTAAAGGATCATCTAATCCAACTCCTTCTCAGTTCAAGAAATCAGGAAATCCCTAAATCATTAATTATTTTCTATAATTTGTTTCAGTCATCAATATAAATGAAAACTGAAACCAAGAAATAATAAAAATAGGACAGATCTGAAAGAACTAAGAAAAATGCTCAAGATTAAGGATGTGTCAGTGGAGACAAAGATTAAGATTACTCATACTGTTGCTTTTCCATGTACTATGGATAGACGTGAAAACTGCACCATAAGCAAAGCCAACAAAAAAAATTCATTCACTTGAAACGTGGTATCAGGAGAGCAGCTTTACAACTACTGTGGATTGCCAAAAAGAGAAATAAGGTGATCTTGAATCCTAAACTTTTTCTGGATTGCCTGAACTGAGGTGATCTTATTTAGGACACAGTACGACAGGACAAAACTCACTAGAAAACAATAATACTTGGGAAAGTGGAAGACAGCAGGGAAAATGTAGACTAAATATGTGATGGGTTGACTCAGACAAGAAAGCCACATCCTGTATTTGCAAGTGCTGAGTCGCAATGTTCATAATTGGACCTTTTGGAGGTTAGTAATGCATAGGACTGTGGTGGCTCAAGTGGCTAAGATGCTGGACTCGACGACTGGAAGGTCAGTGTTTGATTTTCAAGTACTGCACAATGGAGTGAGCTGCCGTCTCTATCCTAGCTCCTGCCAACTGGCTTTCGAGCAAGGGAGACCTTTACCTTTACTATTGTATAGGGCTGCCATTAGTCAGAAGCAACCTGATAGCACGTTACAGCAATGGAGGGTGGCAAAAGGTATTTTGCTCCAATTTCTGTACTCTCCTTGATGGTTTTAACGGGGGTAGGGTGGGGTGGGTTGTTTGTTAATGATGATCTGTTTGTGTTTTTAATGTTGGTTTTAACTGGGGCTGTTAGATCTATTTTAACTATTGTTGCTTAATTGTTTTTATTGTAATTTTTATTATGTTGTTAGCCGCCCTAAGTGGTGTACCCACCAGGAGGGTGGGATATAAATGTGTAGAAAATAAATAGTTCCCATTTTGTAAATGAGAGGTTACTACTGAATGGGAAACATCACACATGAAGAGGGCTTTTTGTTATATTTAATCCAAACAGAACAGTTCTCTGCATTGCATTTCCTCTTAACTCAGCCCAGTACTTTGCTAGGGTGTTTTCAGTCCAACATATTTCAACTTGACCTAAGAAACACCTCCACAGCATCAAATGACACAAAGGATAGGAAGAATGTGAAACCACCACAGCCATTATAAATGTTCAGTCATATCTGAAGTCTTATCTGAATTTCATCCTGGTGAGAGGCATGTTTAATGTTGTACAGCTCCTCATAGCATATCAATCTAATATGTACCAAACGAGGCTACAGACAATGCTGTTATTTTTTTAAATGGAGAAAAAATGATTAAAAATGTGATAATTATACTGACAGTTTATATGTTCAGTCCAATCAACCAAGCTTCCAATTTGTCATAATGTATGCTCACTCATACATTATTGCTTAATTATAGCAACAGTTCTGTTTGGAGAGACTGTCAATCATGACAATGCCTATCATTTCTCTTTATTTGCTTTAAAAGGGCATATTTTAACTTTGGATGAAAGCATACTCTGTCACATTGAGTTAAACATTGCATTTTTTTCTTGCTTACTGTAAACTTGACTTTTCTGTTTGTAAGTTTCAAACCATATTGTTTAATCATATCTTCCTTTTCATCAAGTGTTATTTCTATCCAGTCTGGCCAGGTTATTCTGGTATGGTAATAGAGTAGACCATACTGCCAGCAACTCAACACAATCATCAGGTGGCAGTTAACTAACCTGACAACCCTGAGGACTAATAGCTTTGAGTGGTGATCCCCACAGGGAAGGGTGATGGTCCCCAAGTGCATTAAATTCCACTTGAATCTATCTTGATGTAGGTTTCTGGGTTTTAAAAATTCTCTTTTATTATTATAAATTTCTATTTTGCCATTCTGCCAGCAAGTGGCCATCAACACAACTGAGTTAATATGTTTGTTGGACTCATAAAAGTATGCATGATTAAGAGTATGATGCCTTCATGTCTTGTTTTCCTCTCTCCCAACAATACAGGGCAATGGGATCATTGTGTAAAATCTCTTCTGCATTTCCAGGCAGAGGAGATCTTATGCAAATAATTATCAGGCACAGTGCAGGTACTCTGTTTTTCCTCTTAAGAAATTTGTTACAGGAATAAAAAGTGTGGAAGTAGCAGTAGAAAAATAAAGGTAGATTAGAAGTGGGAAATGGCAGGATTTGAATCCTCTTTAAAATTCAATGAGTGTGTGAAGGCAGTGGCAGTAGAAAAGCCTTAAAGTGTTACCTCATACAATGATTTTAATCTGTTCCATGGGGCTTGTTGTTGTATCAAACAATTGCTATACAATACATGCATCATATAGCGATTTTCCCTATGACATGCATCATACAACGCTTTTTTTTTTTGCTAAGTGGTTTTTCCCATTGAAAAATTGTTGTCCATTTTTTTCCATAGGGAAAAATGTTAGGCCGGACACCATTTCCCTAAAAAACTAATTGTTATGCGATTTCGTTGCTATACGGATGATTGTTGTATGAGGTTCCACTGTATGTTCATAGTCAATATGGACAAGCTCAAACACAAATGGTTCGTACAACAAATTCTGTATCAGTTCATTAGATTGGACTTGATTGCTTTCATTTTGCTCACAGACCTACCTGTCTGTGCCTTTAATTATGGATTCTGAAACTGATGAGTAACAGGCAGGTATATTTAAAGAAGACAAAGTGGGTTGTGCTCTGTAGGGAACCATCTCAATGTCACCAAAAGCAGAAGCTGGCTCAAGGACTGAGATGATGGCATGCTGAAGCTGATACCTGTAGATGAATCGTTGAAAGTTCCATTACTATTGCCATCTTGTGAGTCTATCCAAGTATTTGACTTAATACTAATGATCTTGATACTGGTACTGAACCATAACTAATGTTACAAATTTGCAAAAATTAAAAGAACATCACCTAAAATATCAATGAGTCCTACGATCAAGGTCATTGTAAATGATATGGATCTTGTCTAACTACTTAAATAATTTAAGTGTAATTGAAGGATCTCTTTCGAGCAAACTCTGGGTTTGCTTCCCGATAGACCAAGCTAGAGTCAAAGTCGTTGCTATTTATACAATGCATAGGACATTTCCTTCTCACACTTTAACAAATAACCATTTGCTTTCTTTTCTTGCTGAGCCTCATATACTTTCTCCTCTAAGTTATACCTTCCAGTCAAATGAGCAGAGAACTATCTCTGCTGTAGTATAAACTCTCAATAGGGCATGGTAGTAAAAGATATAATTTTCTTATACATCAATTCTGCTGACCTGGTGCCTTCCATATTTTTTTACTATTTCAGGGATTGGCATACTGCAGGTAGTGAGGACTTCAGTACCCAAAATTCCTTACATTTGGCTATGGCTAGAGTTTATGAAAGTTGCAATCCAACAGCACATAGAGGCCATGCTTTGCCCATCCCTAAGTTATGTACAGATGTATCCAGTGGTGGTACTGTGATTGTGAAAAATACTTCTGCTCAGCCAAAGCAGGGCACTCCATTCTGACTAATCCCTCCTGCCCATTATAGCTCCCCCACCTGTTCTCCTAAGAGTATCGGGGTCATCTGAAATAGTGGGGAATAGTATAGAACAGTGGTTCCCTACCCTTTTTTGGCTATGCCCCATCTAAGTATCTCTAAAATCCTTATCTCCCCCTCCCCCCTGCCCCGTGACATATTCTTATTATTCAAAAGGTGAACTCCTATTCACATGGAGGAAGCCTAAAAGGCCATTAACTTGGTCTAAACATTCTAGAATAGCCCCCCTTAAAATCAAATTGCCCCCCTGTGGGGGCATGTGTAGGAACCACATGTATAGAGGCTTACAGTAGGTAGAGTAGAGTGGCCAGCAAACATGGGAATAGCAACCTAGATGTCAAGAAATAATAAGTCATGTCATGTTCTAAGCACTGCTTAAAAGATAGCTGCTTAAGAGGAGAGCAAGAAGTCTATGGCTTGTGGTTGCAGTACCTCAACCCCACAAAGAGAATGGTTAGCCACGCTTGCTACACTGGGTTTTAGGCTAGTGTTTTTCTCCTATGCTAATGAAATTAGTGCTAATGTGCATCTAAAGAAGGAAACACAAAATAGGACCTAGTTTCCTGCAAGATCTTGTGATCTAATTTGTATCTTTACCTGTGAGTTTTTGTGTGTTTCCAAATATTTCGGGCACTCCTCCTTCACTTAAATGGGGAAATACATGGCTGTAACTTGATGGGGTGACAGAGTGCCATTGATATGGGGAACACAGTAGAATATAAACAGAGGGTACAGCATCCCACAATGTAGGGATGTACCTTCACAAGTGTGGGGGCCATCCACCTCTAAATAAATTGTTTTCCCCCTTTTTTAGTTACCTTTCCTGGCTACAGAGTCCTACAAATTCAGAAATGGGTGTTCCTCTTATTGGAAGTTAGTTTGGGAGGACTGGATAGCACTACATAGATCTCTTGCTAAACTATCAATCTCTTTTGTTGTATTCTAACCTGAGGTAGTAGAGCTGGGCTTCAAGAACTTTGGCAATGACACCATGGCACGATAAAAAAACTAAGTGGAGGAGGGAGAGAAGAAGAAAAAAGGTTCTAAAATGCTAAATTTGAGATATCAAGTAACAACTCAAAACCCACACAAGAACACAGTCAGCCATCTCTCACACATACAATCAATCCTATCTAAGTTTTTAAAAGGGAGAAATTGATTAATACAATATATGAAGTTAAAGCCCAGGCACAGAAGTATACACAATATCTAGTACTATCATTTATTTAGTGGATAATCTGAGTGCCATGTAATATGGCTGTAATGGAATCCTGTGACTCAGAGAGTCTCCCAAACACAACAGTGACTTGAGTGTGCAATCAACTCACGACACTAAATTATACAGGGTAGTGAAAACTGTGAGAGATTGTGAGGAGCTCCAGAGGGATCTCTCGACACTGGGGGAGTGGGCAAAACAGTGGCAAATGAGTTTCAACATTAGTAAGTGCAGAGTGATGCATGTTGGAGCAAAGAACCCCAATTACATTTATAAACTGATGGGGTCTGAACTCTCTGTGACAAACCAGGAAAGGGACCTTGGTGTCCTGGTGGACAACTCAATGAAGGTGTCAACCCAGTGTGCCTCAGCAGTGAAAAAAGCAAACTGAATGCTAGGGATCATTAGGAAGGGTATAGAAAATAAGTCAGCAAGTGTCATTTTGCCTCTTTATAAATCTATGGTGAGGCCCCACCTGGAATACTGTGTACAGTTCTGGTCACCATACCTCCAGAAGGATATTATGGAGCTGGAAAAAGTGCAGAGGAGGGCAACCAGAATGATTAGGGGACTGGAACACCTTCCTTACCATCTGAGGCTGCAACGGTTGGGCCTCTTCACTCTTGAACAACGACGTCTAAGAGGTGACCTGATTGAAGTTTATAAAATCATGCACGGTGTGGACAAAGTAGATAAGGAAAAACTGTTTTCCCTATCGCATAACACTAGAACTAGGGGACACTCCATGAAACTTTTGGGTACTAGTTCTCAAACAAATAAGAGAAAGTACTTTTTCACCCAGAGGATTACTGGTCTATGGAACTCCCTGCCAGAAGAAGTGGTGACAGCTGTCAGTCTTGACAGCTTAAGAAAGGATTAGACAAGTTCATGGAGGACAAGAGTATCAATGGCTATAATTATGGATACTTAAGGACAACCTCCGGGTTGGAGAGATAGGCAGGATATCTCTCAATATCATTTCCAGGGAATCCTAAGCAGGCATCTGCTTGGGAATACCCTGAAGGAAATGGTGAGCCACTGTCTGAGACAGAATGCTGGACTGGATGGGCTGTGGCCTGTTCCAGCAAGGCTGTTCTTATGTTCTTATGTTCTTAACTCCATTGTGTGTGTGTGTGTGTGTGTGTGTGTGTGTGTAACTGTCAGTCTCTTTTGTTGTCATGAGTACAAACAATGTCTGCATCTTCTTTGCAAGACTGCTGATCAGCTGTGACCAGCTAAGGGCTTTTTGCTCTGTTCTGTAATGGCCCCATCAGCCCCAAAAAATGTAATTCGTATAGCATTCTAGCATTTGTCCAGTGCATTAAACAATTCAGTAGATAAATCAACTGAAAACTGGTGAATCAATACAAATGTTTTTACCCAACGTTTTGACTTCTCTGTTTCTGAAGGCCTGCAAAAAACAGCACATTTCATTTTTTTTAAAAAAATAATGGTTTTGTGCCATCAAGTCAGTTCTGACCTATGGTGACCTTTTCCAGTGCTTTTTTTTAGATAGAAGATATACAGGAGTAGTTTAACATTCTCTCGTCTTTGAGGCACTCTTCTTCCAGGACGCATAGTGAGGATTCAAGCTGCCAACCTCTGGCTCCATAGTCCATCCAAGTAATATTTTTTTATTTTAAAAAACCCTGAAAGGGTGCAATTTTTGTTCCTTTACTTTTTAATTGAAGGAAATTGCCATTTAGGCAGTGGTGGGATTCAGCCACAATACCCTGGTATGCCCATATGGTAGTAGAAATTCTAGCTGGCCCTGCCCATCCAGTTGCCAGGGCCTCTGGTCATAGGCCTGCACCTGCCTCCCATACCAGTGGCACAGGCTCTCTGGACTTTCCCCATCCAGTTGCTGGAGCCTCGGGTCATAGGCCTGCGCCTGCCAGTCACATGCCAGTTATTTGTGCTGCTACAGGACTTTAAACGAATATTTATTAATATGGATGTTTATGAATATTTTATGAGTATTTTATGATGTTTTATGATTTATATTGTGATTTATTTGCTGTTATGTGATTTATTTACTGTTATGTGATTTATTTGCTCTTATAATTGGCATTTTTGTTAGCCGCCCTGAGTTGCATAGTCGAGTGGGCGGCATATAAATGTGAACAACAACAATCCAGTCACATGGCCAAATGGCCATGCCCACCCAGTCACATGGCCAAAATGGCCACACACACCCAGTCAAATGGCCATGCCCACCCGGTCACATGACCAAATGGCCACACCCACCAAGTCACATGGCCACACCCACCATGCCATACTCACAGAGTAGGAAGTAAAAAAAATGAATCCCACCACTGCATTTAGTAGCTTTGTGTAGCCCTCAGTGGAGTCTGGGGCCACAGAAAGGGACTTCAAACCTCTTAACCTTGCCTTTCCCTAGCCTTGAATCAGTGTGGCAGAATAGACATTAGACAGAGCCATTTTGTGTTGCAGGAACCTGCAATTCCTTTGGTTTCACGTACCATCTGATTATAACACAGTCAGAAATTACTCTGGGTTGAAAGGATTTTTGCTGGCGAAACAACACTCATGGGATGCCCGAATGAGGCTCCTTTCATGTCCCCAAGATCCAGTGTGCAGCACTCTGGTACCAAACCCTGACCTTCCCGTCTTCAAGCTCAGTGTCTTAACCACTAAGCCACTGCAGTGTTGCTTCAGTGAGCCTTTCTGGTCTCCAGTAGCTTAGAAATCATCTTGCTCCATTTAGTGATTGCCATCAAGAATTAAACACTGGCATTGTTTGTGTTCTAAGTGTTCAGACACAATGTTTGGAGAGGATGGTGTGGCTGAAAATGCTCATGTGTTTTCTTATAATGATGTGCTGCTAACCATAGTGTGTGATTTGACTCAGAGAAACCAAGGAACTATTGTTTTAAGAAGAAAAAGAGCATGAATACAGGAAAGTCAATGGTTTTGAACACATCCTAACTAGATAAGAAGATCTGACAGTGCTTTTGTTTTGCTCTAAGGCTGTTTGAAACCTGCAGGTAAAAAGTGGCCAGGTTTTTCACCTTCACATTTATTCTTACAACTTCCCCCAGTAGATCATTCGCTGAGCTGACGGAAATAAGAGGCAGACGCGATGCAGTGGTGCATGCCTGCTCAGCTTATTAAAATGGGAAGAAGGCAATATTTCACCCCTTGAAAGAAAGAAAAAAAGAAGGAAGGAAGGAAAGAAAGAAAGAAAAAGTAATCCATCTGATGAAATTAGCAGACAAAGAATGTAGCTGTTTGAAATGGTGAACGAGGCTGAAATAGTTACAGAGGCTAACATCTAGTGGGATAATTACTCCAAGCTCTCAGGCTAAAATCTGTCTTAGAGGAACTAGGGAGGCTTTGATGACTCAATTTCAACTGGCATGCTCATGAAATACATAGTAAAAGCTATTAAAACGGAATTGTTCCTGGGTGGTGTTCCAAGGCTGGGCTACTGACCCCATCAGCCTGTTTCTAATAAGCTGCATGCTAGTTTTGCTCCCAGAAGTGGCGGCTCCAATAGCTGCCCACCTGCTGTGTCTTAACCACCTCATAGCCCTGCACCCTATTGTGAGCAATTATTATGATTCCACAATGCATCTCGTCCCCTACCTATAAAATTATGTAAGATAACTCTCTCTCTCTGCTCAACTTTGGCTACTGCCTAATAAATATACCCTTCCAATTGCAGATTCAGGCTGCAAATTGTGAACTTGCGTATCCTGTTAAAGGGATAACAAGCTTTATACTAGTCAATCTCCCATAGGAGATTTCATTGTCTATGCAACCTACAACAGGAATGAACTCATTTAGAAACATAAATGATCTACAGAATTTGATATACATAGACCATTTTGCAAGCAGCTGTTCATTAATAAAGATTACATTGTATTCACAATTATACTGTGTATTGGTCCCATTTCTCCTACTTTTATGGCCAGGGTGCCTTGAAACACATATGTGCCAAACAGATATCTTGGGAAAGTTACTTTTTGAACTACAGCTCCCAGGAGCCCCAAGGCTGCCATACTATCTGGAAGCCAAGGTATGCTGGCTGGGAAGTTTTGTTCCCCAAAAGTAACTTTACCAAGCTCTGACCCAATTGTAGCTTAGTGTTTGGACCATCTGGGAGTCATCTAAACTGCCTGAGCCAGAGCTGTTTCTTTTGTGAGCCTCCTGATGTTGTTGAACTCTGGCTCCTATCAAGCCTAACTAGCTAGAACAAAGGTGATATGAAATGAGTCAATATCCTATCAAGCTTTGGAGGGTTGGAGTCCCCACCCTTTTTTGTGAGGTTTACTCTATATTCCTCATTTGGAGGGAGAGCTGTAAAAATGTGTCATTTCCCCTTGATATTTCTAATCTGCTTTGGTGAATTGTGGCATTATAATTGGTTCATTCAATTGCAGATGCTAATGCCACCGCCTCTTCTTCTTCTTCTGTAATTGTCAATACAGTCAGAGGTCCTGTCTATAATTAAGATGGGTAACATAAGTAGCCAATTTCAGCTTCTGCTTACCTAAAACCATCTTAATCTTTTGGAGGGAACAGCAGAAAAGGACTACATATTATGCTCAGTCTTGCTCATGATGTTATAATCAGGAACTGGTTGATCATTTGGGAGAAAAGACCTGTGCTAGATTGGGCTTTGCCAAGGCTCTTAACATTTTAAAGAGAGACACTGAAATGTATAATAGTTTTTTCTATTGTGTCAGCACACAAAGGTGCTTTCTGGGCCGTAAGGATATTTGTTGGAGAAACTCTGCTCAGGGGATGCCCGCATGAGGCTCCTTTCATGTCCCCAAGATCTTTTCCCACCCAAGTGGTCCTTGTTTATCAACTTGCAATTTCTTGCTTTTGAACTGCTAGGTTCGCAGGAGCTGGGACAGAGATGGGTGCTCATTCCGTCATGCAGTGCTCAGATGGTGAATTGCCAACTTGCTGACCTTCCAGCTAACAAGGCGAGCTTCTTAACCACTGAGCCACTGCAGTCCCATGCATAATAGTAATAATAACTGAAAAGAACTCTTATGTGATAGATTAAAAGTAGCAAGTGTTAACAAAGGCAACACACAGTGGATGCTTGGTAAAATGCATTGCAGGCGCACCCCCCAAAGAAAGACTCAGACACCGGTATATGGATAAAGGCATTGGGCCACATTTATTGAATAATGCCCTAGTCTGAATTATAACTTTCAATTGGTACTCAGCCAATTATAATTCTTAAGGCAAGCAGGCCGCAGTAACACTGGTAAGGTTCCTCCCAAAATTGCCAATGGCAATTGGCTACAATGTATCCATTTGTATCAATTTGTTTGTTGAGACAAACAAATTGTTGACCGTAGTCAATAAACTATCTACTGACCCCACCCTCTGACGTGTATCCGTCAAATCACGGGGTGATGCATGCTGAAGAGCTCCTGCCATCACCCCTTTGCCTGGTTCGTCATTGACCGGTCAACGTTATTACACCTGTACCTGTCTAAGTGTTGGTCAGTCAATTGCGAACCTGCCGGATACCTGTGGGTCATAAATATTTACCTTACCAGTGCTACCCGCCACACGGGGAGGCATCCATGATGACTCACCGCCCCCCCAAGACCGTCAGCTCGGTCGCCAGGCCTGCTTGCATCACACCCAGAACGAGGTACATACCTCTAGCCGACAGGTGGACCCCTTCTCCTGCTTACCAGCAAAATTTTTGTGTAAGCCTATCACCCGGTCTCCAATGGCCGTCTCACAGCCATGCTCAGAACAGGACGGAGCAACAGCCCCGTCCGCTGACTGCTGGAACAGTCCGAACTAGGGAGATCCGCATCTCCCCTAAATTGGTGTCTCGGCACGATGTTAGACCATAGCGACCGTATGTAATCCATACGTGATATAAAATGCCAGGTCACAGCCCCTCGACAGTTTAGTAACAGCAGTGATCCGTATAAGATCGCTGTCGCTGAGGTGCCTGTAAAACATCGGGCGGTCCAGTATCCCTGTCAGACAGCAGGAATGGCCACAGTTCCCGCCCCCATGTGCCGCGCATATCATACCATAGCATACGTGCGGATGCACACAGCCCAGCCGGGGTCCACTCTCTGTTGATGCAGCATATACTGCTGCCCAGTGTACATAGCTGCAGCCCACCAGCCCCCTGCCACCGGTGTGTTGAGACCCCTGGGATCTGTAAAAGGGGAGAAAAAAGGTGAAGGACATAACTAGGTACTCGTACAGTGAGGGGACGTACATATCTGAAATTGCGCGTAGACGCATATCCACCTCCGAGTACCCCAAACGTAGCCACGATCAACGCGACGCCTATCTTAGTAAATGGTGCCAAAACGGGCCCCACACCGCGAAACGCGGCACCGGTCACCCTCAGGGACTTTACTATGGTAAGGGTAGACCCATCCCGGTGGCAGAAAACAGGCTGGGGTGCGCAGCAGGCACTGTCGAAAATTCATGTAGGGCACCAACCGGACAGATGTCTCAAAAACTTCGTAGCAGTATACACCACTGCCTACACCGTGCTGAATAACCATGAGGACCGCATCCCCACTCGAGCCCACTCATGTGTGACAGAGACATCTTCGAGTTCCAGTGCCCTACGAGACACATCCGCCTTACACATGTGGCACCAACTCTGGCACCCACTCACTGATGCGGAGCGCTCCAAAAAGGCTACCGTGGTAACTGCGTGGCCAAGAGCCACCTCACACCTATCTGTACATAAGTAATGCCAGCCTCGTGCAAGGTGGGTCAGAAACTCTGGGAACAGGGGTGACGCGTGTACGGGCGGCGGACACGTTCCCGTGTCCACCCCTCCCAAACACGACGCATGAACGCATAGTGATACGCCTTACGCGTGCGAGGTGCCAATGACCTGTCCGGTTCCCTTCTCCTCGCCCAACGTCCAGCCATCGGCCAAAAGTGGCGAGTGGAATCCCTCTGCTTCCGGAGTAAGGCACGGAACCGGGTGATCTGCAGGTGGTGGAAAGCAGCAGTAATGTCATTATAAATACCTAGAATATGTCTGGCCTAGAACGGCACATTTATGCGAAGGCTTCTCAAAAGAATAGACAAACTAATGTCATGACCCTGGGGGATTTGCATGTCTGGGTGTTGACAATGTGCACCACTGCCGCATTGTCACACCGAATTGGACCACTGAGTAGGCCCACTCATTGCACCATAGCATCAGTGCTCTCCAAAATGGGAAAAAACGCAAGGAAGGTAAGATTGCAGAGGCGATCTGTGCACCCACCCTCAGAGTAAACCCCCATAAGTCCGGGAGCCGGAGGTATCCGACCGTACTTGAAATCTAGGGCAGACCATCAGGTCTGATCTCCAGGAAGAGACCCCGTTAAACCCAGGAGTAATTTGAGCCAGACCGGACAAAAGTAAGGTGGCCATGAATTAACTGCAGCTCACGAGGGCACACTTTATGTTCGGCAATCAATGCCAAACTCGCCGCGGAGATCCAAGCCACCGTATTCATGGTTAACCCCGATGCCCGCGCGACGGAGTCGATTCAGAAATGTGAGCTTAGTAGATGGGACCTCGGTCTATTCAGGCGCCAAGGGGACACCCAGTTCCCACCTGAGTGTCTGAATTGTAATGAGGAGACGCGTGCACGTGTCCAAGCCCCGTTCACCCCCGAACCAAAAGTCGTCGAGGTAATGGGCTAGAGACCGAGACCCCGACCTGTGAGCAAACAGCCACTGAGTGAAGTCCCCAATCGGTCGAGTGCTGAACATGAATTAACTCAATCAGAAGGGGGTTGGCCTTATCTAAGTAAAATTCCCCTCGGAACCTAAAAAACCCAATAGGTCTAAATCATTGGGTGCACTGGCAATAATCTGAAAGCCGAGTGCATATCACACTGTGCCAAAACAGCACCAGAACTGCGTGAGCGTGCCACCCCTAGTAACCGAACCAACTACGGGTACCTGACTGAACAAGGTCATCAGGAACGGCATCCCTGAATGCAGAACCCACAGGGTAAGCTGAATGGAGGATTAAATGACATTCACCCTAGTTCCAGCTCAGTATGAGCTTCATGGGGGAGACATTCGACTTAGGAAAGGTGGTTCCAAGAAGGGCCCCCGCTACTCTCATAGCCCCAACCCCCTTAGCTATGGACAGTGGAGCCCCCTCTTCGTTACCCTGCAAGGGAACCAGATTAGTAGCATCCTGGGACCCCCAACACCCCCGAATGGATACAAAAGCCCCCATAGAAAACCCTCCAGCAGGTATCCAGCAGGTAACTTCTGACTTCTTCGTTTGACTGATTGGCTTCTTTGCAGGCGCACCCACCCAAATAAAGACTCAGACACCAGTATTGGATTAAAGGCATTGGGCCACTTTTATTGAATAATGCCCTAGTCCGAATTATAACTTTCAATTGGTGTATCATCCAATTGTAATTCTTTAAGGCAAGCAGGCCCCAGTAACACTGGTAAGGTTCCACCCAAATTTCCAATGGAAATTGGCTATTATGTATCCATTTGTATCACAAACAAATTATTGACCAAAGTCAATATATTATCTATTGACCCCTACCCTCTGACGTGTATCCGTAAAATATCAAGGTGATGCAGGCTGTGAAGCTCCTAGCATCACCCCGTTCATGGTTCGCCCTTGACCGGCCAAGCCTGTTTCCCCTGTACCTATCTACGTGTTGGCCAATCAATTGTGAACCTGCCGGATACCTATGGGTCATAAATTTTACCTTACCAGTGCTACCCGCCACACGGGGAGGCATCCATTATGACTCACCGCCCCCCCCGACCGACAGCTCGGTCACTAGGCCCGCTTGCACGTCCTCCAAAAATAGGTCCATACCTCTAGCCGACAGGTGGACCCCATCTTCCGCATACAGGCTAAAATCCTGCAACCCTATCCTCGGGTGTCGAATGTCTGTTCCCAAGCCATTCTCAATAAGGAACCAGGCAACAGCCCTGTTCACTGACCGCCGGGCACAGTCCAAATTACGGAGGTCAATGCCTCCCCTATAACGGTGTCTCGGCACGATATCTGACCATAGCAACCATGTGTACGACCACAAATGGTGAAGGAATGCCAGGTCACTGCACACCGACATCTTTAAGGCAAGGCCAGTGATCTGTGCGAGATCATTGCCGCCGAAGTGCAGAATCAAAACATCAGGCGGTCCAGCATCCCTGATGGACATCAGGAATGGCAACAGTTCCCGCCACCTCATGCCGCGCACACCATACCACTGCATACGCGCAGATGCACGTAGCCTGAGATGGGGTACCCACTCCAACTCTGCAGCGTACTGTGCCGCCCAGTGCACATAACTGTGGCCCACCAGCCACACTGCCACCGGTGTGTGGAAACACACAGGGTCTGTAAAAGAAGGAGAGAGAATTGAGGGCATAACGAGGTACTCATGCAGTAAGGTGACGTACATACAAAGAAAAACACGCTGATCCCCACCTGCCTATCCGACGTATATCAGCCTCTGAGTACCCAAATGCAGCCGCTGTTGATGCGGCGCCTATCCTAAATGAATGGGTACCATAACGAGCTCCAGGGATGCCCACACTGTGAAGTGCCATCCCGGTAACCCTCCAAAATTGGAATTTGGTAAGGGGAGACCCATCCTGGTGGCAGAACAACAGGCCAGGGCATGAACCACGCACTGCCAAAAAGGCATGTAGGGCACCAACCGGACAGTGCATTGTAGAAGCGTCATAAGAACATAAGAACAGCCTTGTTGGAACAGGCCACAGCCCATCCAGTCCAGCATTCTGTCTCACACAGTGGCTCACCATTTCCTTCAGGGTATTCCCAAGCAGATGCCTTCATCTGCTTAGGATTCCCTGGAAATGATATTGAGAGATATCCTGCCTATCTCTCCAACCCGCAGGTTGTCCTTAAGTATCCATAATTATAGCCATTGATACTCTTGTCCTCCATGAACTTGTCTAATCCTTTCTTAAAGCTGTCAAGACTGACAGCTGTCACCACTTCTTCTGGCAGGGAGTTCCATAGACCAGTAATCCTCTGGGTGAAAAAGTACTTTCTCTTATTTGTTTGAGAACTAGCACCCAAAAGTTTCATGGAGTGTCCCCTAGTTCTAGTGTTATGCGATAGGGAAAACAGTTTTTCCTTATCTACTTTGTCCACACCGTGCATGATTTTATAAACTTCAATCAGGTCACCTCTTAGACGTCGTCGTTCAAGAGTGAAGAGGCCCAACCGTTGCAGCCTCAAATGGTAAGGAAGGTGTTCCAGTCCCCTAATCATTCTGGTTGCCCTCCTCTGCACTTTTTCCAGCTCCATAATATCCTTCTGGAGGTATGGCGACCA
Source organism: Bradypodion ventrale (assembly GCA_035047345.1). Classification (NCBI taxonomy): domain Eukaryota; kingdom Metazoa; phylum Chordata; class Lepidosauria; order Squamata; family Chamaeleonidae; genus Bradypodion; species Bradypodion ventrale. The sequence continues at coordinate 44,280,926 of JAWDJE010000001.1, forward strand.
GAACTGTACACAGTATTCCAGATGGGGCCTCACCATAGATTTATAAAGAGGCAAAATGACACTTGCAGACTTATTTTCTATACCCTTCCCAATGATCCCTAGCATTGAGTTTGCTTTTTTCACTGCTGAGGCACACTGGGTTGACACCTTCATTGAGCTGTCCACCAGGAACCCAAGGTCCCTTTCCTGGTTTGTCGCAGAGAGTTCAGACCCCATCAGTTTATAAATGTAATTGGGGTTTTTTGCCCCAACATGCATCACTCTGCGTCACGCTACTACCCTTCCCCTGCTGATCGGCCTTTGAGGAACGAATCCTCAACTGAGCCCATTCCTGGTTGAGAGACACATCTTCCAGTTCCAGTGCCCTATGGGACATGTCCCCTCTTGAAAATGGGACCAGCTCACTGATTCTCAGAGCTCCAAAGAAAGCTACGGTGGTAGCTGCATGAAAAAGAGACTTCTCATACCTATCATAATACAGGCTATGCCAGCCCAGAGCAAGTTGTGTGAGAAGACACGGTGATACATGCTGACGTGTGTCCAGGCGGCGGCCGCGTTCACTTGTCCAGCCTTCCAACACACGGCGTATACGAAAATCACCCATGCAATCAGTAAAGCCCCATGCCTTAGCCATGAATGCCAAGGCCGAAAGCCTGGTGGCAATGGTGCATTGGGCCAAACCTAGAACATGAAGGTGCACCATGTACTGCAGAACATGGTCAACCGGGATCGGCCACATGTCAGGCAGCTGCCTTTCCCTACAAAAGGTCCTAAACTGAAGGAGCATGTGTTGATATGCCTTACGCGTGCGAGGTGCCAAAGACATGCCAATCGCCCGGTTCACTTCTCCTTGCCAAAGGTCCACATCTCGACCAGAAGTGGAGAGGGAAGTTCCTCTTTGTCTGGAGCCAAGGCATGGAACCGGGAGATCTGCAGGCGGGATAAAGCATCAGCAATATCATTATTAATGCCTGGCACATGTCTGGCCCTAAAGAGCACATTAAGGCGCAAGGACCGAAGAACAAATTGTCGAACCAAGGCCGTGACTCTGGGAGACTTAGATGTTTGGGCGTTAACAATATGCACCACGGCAGCATTGTCACACCAAAAGTGAACTACGGAATTAGCCCACATGTCCCCCCAGAGCATAAGTGCACCTAAAATCGGAAAAAACTCAAGGAACATAAGATCGCATAAGCGATCTGTGCCTTGCCATTCCTGGGGCCATTTACCGTAGGCCCATCTACCCTCAAAATAAATCCCATACCCAAGGGAACCTGAGGCCTCCGAATGGACCTGGAACTGAGGGGTGACCATACGCTTGGCCCTCCAAAAGGAGACGCCATTAAAGCCCTGTAAGAACGTGAGCCAAACCGACAGATCAGCCCGCAAACCCCTAGTCAGCCGGACCCTGTGGTGCTTTTTAGAAAGACCCACCATAGCATCACAAAGACGCCTGGCGAAGGCCCTACCTGGTGTTACCACCCTGCATGCAAAGTTGAGGTGGCCATGGAGCACCTGCAACTCCCGTAGAGACACCTTACGCCTGGCGAGCATTGCCAAAATTGTATCCAAAATCCGAGTCACCTTTTCCATGGGTAACCTGGATGTCTGGGTAACAGTGTCAATGTCTATACCAAGAAAGGTGAGGGTGGTGGCTGGGCCCTCTGTCTTTTCAGGTGCCAGAGGAACACCAAGTTCCTCCATGAGTCCCTGAAACATGTTAAGCAGGCGTCCACATGTGCCCGTGTCGTGTCCACCCCCGAACAAAAAATCGTCGAGGTAGTGTGCCACTGACCGGGATCCCGACCTCTGGACAAAAGCCCAATGAAGAAAGGTGCTAAAGCGTTCGAAGGCCGAGCACGAAATGGAGCAGCCAAAAGGCATAGCCTTATCCACATAAAACTTGCCCCGAAAACAAAAAAACTAAAAGCTCAAAGTCATCAGGGTGCATTGGCAACAATCGGAATGCCGATTTGATATCGCACTTTGCCAGTAGCGCCCCGCGACCGCATGAGTGTACCATCTGAAAGGCCTGGTCAAAGGACGTATACCGTACCGAGCAAAGTTCATCCGGCATAGCGTCATTGACCGAGGAACCCGAAGGGTAAGAAAGGTGGTGAATCAGACGAAATTCACCCGAGGACTTTTTCGGCACTAAGCCCAGAGGGGATACTTTTAAATTTGGATACGGGGGCGTATCAAACAGTCCAGCAACCCTACCCTCTCTAACCTCTTTGGCTATCTTCTCCGCCGCCACGTCCTCATTACCCCGAAGAGACAGCAAATTCGGGGCGTCCTGAGGCGTGCGAACACCCCTGAAGGGGATGCGGAAGCCAAAAGTAAAACCTTCTAGCAGATAGAGCGCATCATCCTGTCTAGGATATATGCGTAGCCATCATTTAAGCATGCTAAGATTAATTGGGGAGGGGGCCTTTTGAATGGGTAGCGGCGTCAGAGGGAGCTCTGGCTGACCCCTGGTATCCCTTTCCCCAACCATGGGATGCACCGGCCCGCGGGCACAAGGAGGCGGCATGAGGGCCGGAACAGGAAGGGCACTCATGCCTAAATTTACATTGGCACCTGTTGCACACTCCATTGGTGGAGTAGCTCCAACACAGCAGGCGGGCTGGAACCCCCTGCCCCGCCGGCTGGCGGGGAACCTGTGTAGTGGCAGACCGCTGCACAGCATGGCCGCAGTGGTACCGGTCACCTGGCGCCGGTCGTGTAGGCGTCATATACAAGAGCCATAGTTGCTGGCAGGGCTCGTCCCACCACATCTCTGGGTGAAGGGCCGCCCTCATCCTAAATTCCTCATCATAGGCCAACCATGATGGGCCAGGGAAATCAACGACGGCCCGATAAATATTGTCCAGATACTGGATCATCGGAATGGCCAAATCAGGACGAGCCCTAAGATATACAGCCATGTATATTAAATAGGCCGGTAACCAGTTGGCCCACGTACGAGGGGCCTTAAGACGACGGGACAATTCCTTGTCCCTGTCGTCCTGCCCCTCCTTCTCCTCCTTGGTAGGTTCACGGTTAAGGAGGGAGAAAATGTCAACATATTCCCCCCGCCATATCTTTTCCCTAGTGGCCTGGGATAAATGTTCACCCAGGGGAAGGGAATAGCCGGCTGTCGGCATGGCCGTAGTTGGCACAGAGTGAAGTGGAGGAACGTATAATGGGCCGTGTCGCCCCCCAGGGACTTGCGCTGGAACCGGTGGGGCGGTAATCCCCGGCAAAACCTGGGCATAGTTAGGAGCCCCGAAGGTCAGAGGGTATTGCACAGTGAACTGGCCACCCGCAGCAGACTGGTGAGGCCAGGGCCACTGCACCCCACCAGTAGCATGTGTAAGTGTCGACGGTGTGCTGACTTGACCAGCATACTCACTTGTTGCACCCCCCTGGGCCGCCCCCCCTGGGGGTTCCGGCCCTTGGCGGGGGTCGGAGCTCGCGATGGAAATCGAGCTCTGAGCCGCTGGGTGTCCAGGCCAAGTTGGACCGGTCAACGACGGGGCGGCCAGACGGGGAGCTGCGGAACGCCAGCAGGCGTCGGCCTGGCGGCCTCCAGCAGCTCAACCCGGCTGATGGCCTGCTGATATGCCAGAATAGGCCTATGGGACGTGGCCGAAGGATAGCCTAACCCACAGTCCAATGGTGATGGGGCGATCCCCATGGATGCCTCAAGGGCCACTATGCGGGCAAGCAACGTATCTGCAGCGTCTGACCCACCATGATAAGGTGGGCCGGGTGGGCCGAATGGCCCACCATGCAATGGTTGATGAGGCGGAAGGGAAAACCCTCACGGCAGTCCCTGGCCGCAATATGGACAGGCCAGATAATCCGGCCCATGGGGTGCTGGTGCGCCGACAGGGCGCGGTGCCACGGCGTGCCCGACTGTGCCACCATGCCCCACGCCGGGCAAGTCAACGGGGGCAGAAACCCCCGGGGAGCAGGCCCGCACAGCCCCCGCCCGAGTCCTACGACTGGGCAGGGGGGCAGGGGCCTGGTCTCCAACATTGGTGGCAGTGTTCAAAGGAACCCTGCCACCCCCTCTTGGCGCCCTCGCAGGAGCCCTCCGGCCCGATGGTAGTGAGGTGGTCAAGGGGGTAGGGCGAGCCCTTCCTCTCGCACGCGGCCGCGGGGCCGAGGGAGCCTTTCGTTTGGGCGCCATGGCCACCCAAACCCTGAGCACTAATCGGAGAAGAAAAATCTCCGATCAAAAGATTCAAGTTTCCAATTAGCAATAATCGCTAGTCAAAAAAGCAGCGTCGGAGCAAACTTCTCCGCTCCGTCACTGTTCTAAAATGGCGAAGGGGCCGCCTCATGGTCACCCCTTTTATAAGGGGTTAGCCACGCCCCCTAACTACCTGGATGTCTGAGTCCAGGGTGGGGGGCCCCCGCAAAGAGCGCAGCGGCCATTTTGGCACCGCGCTTGCCTATTTGTCTTTGAACTGCTTTCCAGTTTCAAAATAGACAAATTAAGCAGGATTGGAACTAAGAACTAAATGACAAGTTGTCTTATGGTAGAGAACCAACCAACCATTCAAAACCCTCCGCTCCCATTATCAGGACAGCCCTTTGTCCTGGAAGTCTGATCAGTTATCACAACAGTCAATTAAAGTGTATTCTATTCTCGGTAAAAACACAGACTTACTGCTCACATTGCTATAGCAGAAACTTAATAGATGTGGATATAGGCTTTCAGCAATTGAGAGTTAACACCTTAGTTCGTCATTGCTGTCATTGTCATCATTATCATCTTGAGCTGTCAAGTCAATGAATTACACATCTAGCTGTAGAGCCAGGGTTTGGGATTCCCCACTGTGACCCCTGTAAATATAACCAGCCTGTATGACTGTGGGCAAGCTGCACAGTCCTAGGACACCCCAAGGAGAAGGGGATGGTAAACCATTTCCCTTTCAGGTTCACAGGGCTACAGTTCTCCCTCTTTCATCTCCATCATCTTCCCCTCCTCCTCCTTCATCCCCTCCTGTGCTCTCTTTTCAACCTCTATAGTAGTGATGGTGAACCTTTTAGAGACCCATACTGCCATCCACACCACACCCTCATTATGCATGTAAGCCGTCACCTTACCCCAGACAGGGGAGGGAGGAAGCACTTCCATTGGGATGGGGCAAACTCTGTGCTGGGGTGTCAGCACAAGTGCCGACAGAGAGGGCTCTGAGTGCTCCCTCTGGCATGTGTGCCATAGGTTTGCCACCACTGTCCTATAGTGACCCCACCCTTGTCCAATGTCCTTACTCCCCTCCTCACTAACACTCATTAATTCAAAGGTTGTTGTGGCTCAGTGGTTAAGAAGCTTGCCTTGTTAGCTGGAAGGCTGGCAAGTCAGCAGTTCGAGACCTGGGTACTGCATGATGGATTAAGCCCCTGTTTCTGTCCCAGCTCTTGGGGACATGAAAGGGGCCTCATTTGGGCATTCGCTGAGTGGAGTTTCTTCTGCAAAAATCCGTTCAACCCAGAATAATTTCTGACATGAAATTATTATTATTCAAAGGTTTCCAGGGGGTTATGGGCTGCCCCTCCTTCCGGACATTGGTTCATAACTTTATACAGAGAAGCTTTGATTGAGCAGGTGACTATGATTTTTGAAGCTTTTCTGAGGGTTTTCTGCACCAAACACAGTTTTATATAGTGCAATTGTGAGGCGATCAAACCAGTCAAGGAAATCAACCCTGACTGCTCATTGGAAGGACAAATACTGAAGCTGAATCTTAAGTACTTTGGCCACCAAATGAGAAGGGAGGACTCTCTTGAGAAAGCCTTGATGCTAAGAAAGATCAAAGGCAAAAGGAGAAGAGGGCAGCAGAGGATGAGGTGGCTGGATGGCATCGTTGAAGCGGTGGGCATAGATCTGGCCGGCCTGCGGAGGATGACAGATGACAGAGGAGCCTGGCATACAGTGGTCCATGGGGTTGCAAAGGGTCAGATTTGACTGTGCAACTGTACAACAACAAAGGTTATCCTCTACCCTCACATTTGGACTGTAGGCAATGACCATATTTTTTTCCTTTCCCATGACAATTGGTAAGTGTGATTCTCAGTCCAAGCCGAAACCTTGCATTAAAGCTGACAACCCATATGTCTCTTCTAAGTCAAACGAGGGAAGATTTTGACTATAATATGTGTGAGAAACAGGAGTGCCCAAACTTTTCAGGCCACGGTGGTTTAAGGAGCCGGTCACTAAGGCCCAGGGGCTGGATTCAGCCCCTGATGCCAATTCATCTGGCCCACAAAGCCCTCGTTGCTCCTGGAAGGGGAAGTAAAATGTGCCCATATGGGCGTGTTTTACTTCAACTTCCAGGAGCAACGAGGGCTTTGTGGGCTGGATGAATTGGCATCTGGGGCCACATCCGGCCCCTGGGTTGTAGTTTGGCCACCCCTGTGTTAAAATCTCTCACATTACTGTGAGGTAAGGATCCAACTTAATGCTTATCTGGAGCTTCCAAAGATGTTTGAGGAAACAGATACTACCTGAAATCTTGTTGCTAATTATAGTAAGTCACAGAAGTGTAGGATCATTGAACCAGTGAGGATTTGGTGGTTCAACTCCTTTACAAGTTCCATTGTTGTAAGTCAGAACCAAAACAGGCCTTCTCCTGAATATCAGAGGAAGTGATTTTTTTTTTTAAATGTTAACAACGGAAGCCGCTTTGGCAGCTGTGAAGCTCACTTTTGATCCAGACTGCTGGGAGTAGACTAAAAGCAAGTACTCCCCAAAAACCTCTTAATGAGGCTTCAAAAAGCATGCTTTGGGGAAGAACTGGACTGCTCAGCATCCAACATATGTGGTGTAACGATCCTCTTACTCACAAGTAGCACTTCAACATCCTCATGGGATCACACCTGATACTGCTTGATCTCTGACCAAAAAGTCCAGGCTTTTCCTAAAAGCTTGCCTTCTCACTCCTGACCTGGGTCTTGGTAGTGAGCAAGGTAGCTCATGAGATTAGTGTAGATGATGTAGCACAGCCAAGTAAACACTCCAGTCTTCAGGTATTTTAAAAGTAGTAGAACCTCGGATAACATCCAAACTCCGTTCCACAAGTTTTGACTTAATCCAATTTTGGTTCCTATACCAAAGGTTCCTATACCAAAGTTCCTTATTCAAGGTTCCTATACCAAATACCTCGGACAACGTCCATTTTTAGTAGTTTTGGACTTCATGCGATGCATCACGTGTGCATGAAAACCATGACTTTATCTGAATCGGACTTTATCTGAGGTACCACTGTATATTGAACTCAAAGTAAGGTACAAAATAAAGTTCATCAGAAGTTTAGAAAGCAAATCAAAATAAAGAAAAGGGAAAGCCCATTAGGCCCCCTTCCTGCTTAGGCTTCTACATGATTGAAGGTCAGATCCAAGAAAGTGTCTCGGCCCCCACCTCCTGTTTTTATCTCTGCCTTCAGAGTCCACCTTCTTGCCATTCCCCTACAGGATTCCAACTAATGATCTTGCAGAATAACTTGTCCACCACACATTAGCTCCATCTCTTCCAACCCATGAGGCTAAAATATTTACACAGTAGCGAGCAAATATAAACCATTTATCAAAAGGAAATATATCGTTGTCGAGATAAAGCTATAATGTCAATTATAAGTCCTGTCTTATTCTTTACTTGTAAAACGTTGAATAATAACCAAAATAATTCCACTCTGGGTACAACAGAAATTCTTAAAGTCGGGTAGTGATCACACAAGCAGTATTGAGAAACAGTTTCTCAATTTTTCGAAGTCAATACTGGTTATTTTGACTTTTCTGAACTATCGTTCTTCCTCAGGAAATCTAAATTAAAAATAACAAAAATTCATATTTAGCTATCACAAAAAGAGTACGTGCATAAATATACAAACATATTTATAAAGATATTTACATATTATCATAGCTGATATTTTGCTTATAGACACGTGATGAGGAGCTAAGTAAAGTACACTCTCATGCATATATACATATTTACATAGTTATTGCTGTGCCTTAAAAATTACTAAGTATTGTGCTTACCCTTTGTCATTTTAAAGCCAGATTATCAGTGATTATTTTAATTTATTTCCTATTATTTTCAATGTGCGTCCTCGCCTCCATATGCTGTGTCTCTGGTGCATGCGGACATCAAACTGAATATGTAGAGCGTATCCCTCCCTATACACTTATCACAGGCGTAGTGATTGCAACATAGAGGCAAAACTCTAGAGTGAACTATTCAAAACTTAGATCAGCTGTGATCTCATGCTCCTATTTCTCTTTATAAAAACGATGAGAGTTCTAATTCCTGGTTAAGGCCATTGGGGCGCATGGTATTGAACAAATGAATGTAGAAAGCCTCTCTTTGTAATAACCTTTTATGCATGTCAATTTTCTCGTAAGGTTTAGGTCAAATTTGTTCTAAAACAAGGAATCTGAAATCATTTTCCATGTGTCCTCGTTCGATATAATGGCTTACCAGAGGGGCTTCGATCACCTGTCCATGAATTTTACTTCGGTGTGCCTATATCCTAGTTTTCAACGCCCTATTTGTGATACTGATGTATCTCTTTTGGCAGGGACATTCCCATAAGTAGACCACATGTTTAGATGCACAGTTTGTGAGGGAGTTAAGTGTAAATGTGTAGTTCCTCTCTGGAATAGGGACCTGTTTGGTCTCCCAACTAAAATGGCAGCCAACGCATGAATGACATTTAAAATGTCCTGTGGGTAATTTTCTGTCATCTGATGTCTGTGTTCTTGATGTGTGATCAGATCTTACCAATAAATTGCTGATGGATTTAGTTTTCCTAAAACCTAAAACTGGCCTGGAACCACAACCTGGCAATTCATTAACCAGGTGCCAGTTCTTGTTTATGATTTTTTTTCAATTGTGTGGCTGCCGGCGAATATTCAAAGGAACAACGAATAACATTGCCCCCTCCCCATTGTTTACGTTGGAACAACTTAGCCCTGGGAATGTCACTGATTTTTTGAAGAGCAGTATTGGTTATATGCTCTGAATATCCCCTTTGCTCAAGTTTGTGTTTAATAGTACGCGCAGACTTGATGAAATCTTGTGAAGTGGAGGAGTTCCTTTTTGCCCTAGCGAAAAGACCATAAGGTATGTTGTTTTTGACATAAGGCGGATGGTGTGACACATACTTCAAATAAGGATTCATATCCATCAGTTTTTTATATAATTTGACTGCTACCCTCCTGCTATCAGTAATGAACACCTCTACATCTAAAAAAGGAATGCTGTTTGGGTCCGTATATTGAGTAAACCTGAGGTTCTCATCCAGAGAATTAATCCACTGAGTAAATGGTGCTAGAATATCCTCAGAGTCTAGCATTAAGAACAAGTCATCTATAAATCTTCCATTAAACATGACATGCTTTAAGAAGGGGTTGCTGGCATGATTGTACATGTGTTTTTTCCAAAGTTGTTCAAAATATGTTGGCCACACTGGGAGCCAGGGGGCTCCCCATAGCCATGCCTCTAATTTGTAAATAAAAACTTTCTTCAAATCTGAAGTAGTTGTTATTGAAAACCACATCCAATAAGTCTATTAAGAAGTGGGTGGGAGCAAAAAGAATTTCTCTTGAGTCCAAAGCATCCATTACTATTTGCCTGGCTTCCTCTAACGGAATATTAGTGTAGAGAGCCTCTACATCAAGTGTAAGCAGAACTCCTCCCAATGGCACTTGGAGTCCCTCCACCATAGAAATGAAATGTGATGTGTCTCGAATGAAAGAAGGTGTAGCTTTCGCAAAAAGATTTATATTGTGATCAATGTATTTGGCGAGAGGCTCAAGGATCGAATTGATCCCAGAGACTGCTGGTCTAGCTGGCTTTTGCTGGGCGGGGGGGTAGTGCCCCTACCCTATACTTAGCCATGGCCTGCAGAATGTTTTGGGCTGGCTTTGCTTACAGGATTTAGATTTGTTGTGAGACTGCAAAGAATGTGGGTGTGGGTGTATTTATTTCTACTGTACACCTCTCCGTTCTGCAGTCCCTCTGGCTGGCTTTACCTTGTGATGTGAAAAAGCAATGGAAGAAGTTGCTTTATGACATCATCCTCTGAGCTTCAGTTGATGTCTGAAGATTTGGGAAAGCTGTTGACCTCCAGAAAAATGACTGTACAAAACGCATGCACGCACGCACGGCTTGGCCAACTCTTTGTTGCCCAAATAGAATAGCTCCATATCTGATCCATAAAACATTCCTAACACTTCTGTCTCCTGTCAATATTCTTTGAAAAATATTTTCTTTTCTATCAAGTTGAATGAATGGTTTGTGGGGGATGGGAGTAATAGTATTCCTCAATACCAGGTGTTTCCAACTTAATGCCCTTGGGCTGGATCCAACCTGCGGCACCATTTCATGTGGCCCCCACCCCCTCCAAGGACATTCAAGAAACAAAATGTCCACCCCTTTATAGCTGTTGAGACAAAATGGCCACCCCCATCATGCAGACAGGGCAAAATGGCAATTTGGCCCTCAAAGCTGACTGAGAGAGCATGACCCGGCCCCTGGCTTGAAAAGGTTGGGAACCCTTGCTCAATCCTGTGATCATGTTAATGTGTGCCTTTGGAAGTAATCCTGCCTGCTCAGATTAAGTAAAATAGTTTTCTTAAATTAGATAAATGATCTGCAGAAGCATAAGAGGGAGCAGGCTCCTATTTATTTCACTTTGTAACCTAACATGCAAAAAAATATTTAAAAAAATGCAGAGACCAATAAGGAAACAGAGAACCTGAAAAAGGAGATCTGAAAGGCACCTTTATAAGAAACAATTGATTTGCTTCATTTCATTGAAATGGCTTGTGCTTTGATGGTTCATATTTACAATAGCTTGTCCTGTTCTTCAGTGGAGTTGATATGTTGAAGTCTTTAGAACCATAAACTTGATCAGAACTTCCTGGGTAATAAACAGCGGATTTAAGATGTTGGCTCCCTCCTCCTATGTTACTGCAAGCCCAGCTGCGTGCCAATTTGTAGTTAAAGACATCAAGATATGTGTTCTTCATGCTCAAATGCCCTTGGAAGTTGAAAATAGTTCCTAGAAGCACAATATGCAAACAGGATTCAAAGCCTGAAAGAATTTAGAGAGTAAAAGCGGGTGCATAGACACACACACACACACACACACACACACACACACACACACACACACATACATACACACACACACACACACACACACACACACCTCTAACGTCCTGACCTTCCCTGGCAAAAGGGCAAAGCCTGGATAAATTCATTACCATTACAGACAATGGGGGAGCTTTTCAGGGTTCAGAGTGCAATGCTTAATCAGTCTCTTGCACTCCTTTTTCAGAAAGTTCAAAGAGTAAAACTGGAGGACGCTAATTGCACATCACAGTTCTTTTCTGAGATGGGGGCGAAACAAATAAACTGAGAGTGGAAATATTCAGAAAGCAACAGGGTTGGAGAAAAAGAAAACCAGAAATATCATGGAACAGAAGATGAAAATGGCATTTCTAGCCAAGTCTTTCTCTGCTGTTCTTGATGCATCTAAGCAAGGATCAGATCCCTAAGAGTAATTAAAAACAGCTAGGATAGTGTTTTTTTAAAATTGCCAAATTGCTTCTTACTATCTTCTTACAAACTTTAAAGTTTGGGGAATGGGTGGCTTAGAGTGGTTAAGGCAGTGAGCTTGACTACTGGAAAGTCAACAGGTCTGCAGTTTGAGACCCAAGTACTGCACAATTGAGTGAGCTCCCGTCATCTGTGCCAGCTCCTGCCAACCTTGCAGTTCAAAAAGCAAGACTTTGCACATAGATAAATAAGTACTGCTTCGGTTGGAAAGGTAACAGCATTCCCTGAGCTCTGGCATGAAACCGTGCCCACCACATGACCACAGACACATCTGCAGATGCAGACAATACTGGCTCTATGGCTGTAAACTGAGATGAGTACCGGCCCCTAGTGTCCGATATGACTTGCTTTCAAGAAAGGGCAAGCTTTACCTATATTTTCAGGACATCAAACATGATCACAGGTGTCTTTCTTTTTTAAAAATAAATTTAGTTCTTTCTGAATCAAAATTTTAAGGAGTTTCTTATTATCAATCAGCTACCCTTCTGGTTAAGTCCATAGACGGCATGGTTTAGAGCAGGGGTGCCCAAACCACAGACCGGGAGCCTGATCTGGCCCCCAATGCCAATTCATCCAGCCCACAAAGCTCTCATCACTCCCAGGAGCAGAAGTAAAATGCTCCTGTATGGGCACATTTTACTTCCGCTCCCGGGAGCGATGAGGGCCTTGTGGGCCAGATGAATTGGAGTCGGGTGCCAGATCCAGCCCCTGGGCCATAGTGACTGGCCCCCTGAATGACAGGACTGGCCCACGGCCCAAAAGGTTTGGACACACCTGGTTTAGAGAAGGTGAAGTTCATCACTCCAGTACAATAAAAGAAAAAGCTGGATTGGGCACTCAATAAATTTACTCCTTTTTGCTTTTGCTAATTTCCCCACAGTACGACTCTTCCTTTCTATAATGTTTACTGGGGGGGGGGGTAAGTTGTGGCCCTCCAGATGTAGTTGGACAATAGCTTCCCTTGTCACTCCCCATTTAGCTACTGGGGGTATCAGTGACATCTGAAAGTGCTCAGGTATACTTTTTTACACTGAAGTGATAGACAAGAGACTGAATAGCACTCAGGTTCTGCATAGCTACTTGTGCTTACTTTTTACCAGATCCAAACTTTTGTGACCTTACAAACAAGTACTTGGGAAGACATGTACTAGGTTGTGCAGCAGCAGGTTACAAACTGTATTAAGCCAGCCCTGCAAAGTTTACTCTTCTTCTTTCATGTTCAGATCAAACTTCAAAGTGCAAAATGAAGCCACCATCTTGGCATTGTCATTAGCCAATGTTGAATTATCATTGGTACATATTTCTAGTAGTAATCAGCATACCAGCAGATGTGCCGGATTCTGTATCTCTGCACATTCACACAGTGTGTTCTTCTCCACCACCAGCCTCCACTTGAGAATATTACTCTTACATTTAGGAACAACAACCCTCAGCCTATTCACGGTCCCTCAGCCTAGTCCTCCAGCGTATTCACGGTCCTCATACAGAAGAATGAGTTCCTCAGCTATATCCTCCTTTAATGTTGTTCCTTGTCCACTGAGCTTCTTCTTCCATCTTCTAATTTGGTTTCGCTTTTGTGTACTCTCAAGAATGTTTAAAAAAAAACAAAGGAACTACAAAGGTGACCCATCAACATTTTAGAATTATGATCTAGGATCCAGTCTGGCCAGGTTATCCTGCTACGGTAATATGGTAGACCATACTGCCAAGTGTCAGGTGGCGGTTAACTAACCTGACAACCCTGATGACTAATGCCTTGGTTTGGCTTGGCTTGGCTTAGCTAGTCGTTATCATGCTGCATAGCTCTCACCCCCCAAGTGATCAATCCAAATCATTTGGTGGCCAATCAATTTCATTACCTGGCTAATACTCACCTTTTCTATAACCCTTATGGCTTATGAATCCTGTATTAAGAAACTACAGGAGCACAAGAAGACATTCATTATTGTTTCATTAACAGTCCATTTTGCTCAGTTACTTCCAAGATATGTCAATGGCATAGATAAAAAGGTCTTTAAAAAGCCTTAAATAAATAACAAAAAAATAAATGTTACTTTGCTCATGATCTGACTGACAGACAACTGTTATGGTGCAATCATTTGGGAGGGTTGCTACCTTTGCAGGCATTAGGTGCGGAGTGACTAACAGTGCATAGTACGACTCTGGTACGTTACATTTTCAGGAGGCATTACATACTACTAATATAGATAGAAAGTACCTCAGTACTTGCTTTACACTATTCTTAGCCCAGATGCAACATCTTAAATAAGTTGCAACATCTTAAATAAATTATTGTTAGAAAACAATTCCAAACAGTTCGAAAGCAAGAAATTGCAAGTAGATAAATAGGAACCACTTCAGTGGGAAGGTAAACAGCGTTCTGTGCACTCTAGTGTCTAGTCATGCCTGCCACACGACCACAGAAATGTCTGCATAAGCAGACAGCACTGGGTCTTCAGCTATGAAACAGAGATGAGCACTGAACCCTAGAGTCAGATATGACTACTTTCAAGCAAGAGTGACCTTTACCTTTACAAAGTAAATTGCTATGTTGTAAATCACCCAAAGTATTTTTATCTTAGATGTAATAAATGTAATACTTAGATGTACATAAATGTAATACTGTAAATGAATAATAATAATAAATAAGGGGTGTTTGTCTCAAGAGCATGTTTATATTATTATTTTAATATGTTTTTAACATATAATTTTCAACCATTTTCCTAACAATTTCATTTGTCATCTATCATTACTGTCAAAACCATTTCTAAAGTACTGTATGCATTAATGACAAATTGACTGACTGTCAATATTGCCATGTGTCCCATTCTGAAGGTCTTTGGATAAAAGAACAACATGCAAATGAATATATAATGAAATAATTTCAATGGTATATTAAATGTACTGGATTATGAACATTTAAAAACAATACTAGTTGCAAATTCTTCACAATTTTGGAAAATGCATGTTCCTCAACTAATATAAGTGTTGGGATGGTAAAGGTTAAAAGTACAGAGAGAACTCAGGACACTGAGATGACTTTGGAAACACAGATCAAAAACAAAGAGACTGGAAGTATAATTAACTCCATTACTGCTCAGTCAAATGAAAACATCCATGACACTCTTCCTTATTTATGACAGCAGCAAATAGCACTATTCTATGGCTGGTTATTGCTGTAGGACAGCTATCGGTTCAACGGTAAATGAAATAGAAACAAGCCAGCTAATATTTATGTCACTAAGATACAAGATTTAAAGTTGCATTCTTTAAAATCTCAGTAGCTTTCCCCCCAATGTCTTCTTTCTATAATCCTTTTCTGACAGTAAACAAAGTAGCTTTAGATCCAATTTTGAAAGTAATATTGTGGAATTATATTAGGTTTTCTCTAGTTGATTGCTGCTGTTCTATTACAGAAATAATTGGCAAACCTCTACAATCTAACTTTCCTCACTCTGGAATTAAAATGGGCTACTTATTTTCAAGGATGTAGCTATGCTTTGAATAGGGAATTCTAAGACATCTGAATTAGTAGGGTCTGAATTTGTATTAGCAGATTGGGGCATGCTATAAATCAGGGGTTTTCAACCTATGGCACGGGGCCCAGATGTGGCCTGCAACACCCTTTCATGTGGCCCACCACCACCTCTGCCACATCCAGAAGTGCTGTGTGTGGCAGGCAGGGCAAAATGGCCATCTGGCCCCTGAAGCTGTCTGAGGGAAGGTGACCCGGCCCTCAGCTTGAAAAGGTTGAGAACCCCTGCTATAAACCATCTTGGTGACTATGAAAAACTAAATTAAAGATTACAGAATGAAGGCTGTAGATTTCCTTTTCTTACGGAGCTTGCTGATATTCCTTTTAGAACATGGAAGGTGACTTTATAAAACCAATTCATTTTCATTCTATGTTATAGTGCTTTGAATGTAATAAATTGCTACTGCTCATTACCCTAAACCGGGAGTTCTCAAACTTTTTAAGCCAGAGGCCAGGTCACATTCCCTCAGACAGCCTTGGGGGCCGGACGGCCATTTCCCCCTTCCTCCACTTCATGGCACTTCCTGGTGAGGTGGAGGCTGGGGGGGGGGACATGAAATGGCACTGTGGGCTGCATCCAGCCAGTGGGTCGCAGTTTGAGAATCCCTGCCCTACACCTTATTGTGGTATGTTCTCCTAACATGACAATAATTATGGGCTATCAAATCAATTCTGACATATGGAAACCTTTTTCAGGGTTATATATATGTGCGGGTTTATCTGTAGGAACCACAGTGATAATTCAAAATCCCGATACTGTGACTGGCTTCACACCCAGATACCTAAATCACTGAACTATCCAGACTCCTCAAAATATTTATTTCTAACACTAGTTTAGGCAGTTTTCAAAGTGGTAGCCACATTAGGCTGTGCAGGCATATCAGACAAGAAACAAAACAAGATCAAGTTTGAAGAAGTGGACACGATCCACAAAATCACACATTAAAATACAGCAGTTAGTCTTTTAAAGTGTCACAACATTTGTGTGTCTTATTTTTTTGTGTGGTTTTTTTTTTGCTTGTTTCTTGTTGGTTATGGTCCAGGTATTGGTTCCTGTATTTGTGTACTATCTGGATCACTGAGGAGAATTTAATGCCCAGGACAAATACAGTAACTGTAATTTGTACTTCATTTGAGCACTGCTTTCTATGGGCATCTTTAATTGAATCTGATGGATATAGCCACATTATTGGCCAAAATATGCGTCTTTGAACCAAAGTGTGGAAGGGTTAACATGGGGGGGGGGTACAGCTCTCTGATCCCCCCCTCTCAATGTTGCCAGTGCAAAATTAGTATAGGGACAAAACTGAAAAAAATGCATGCTTGATTTATTTGAATAGAATTTAGTTATAAAGGCACCATAATTCAACTATCTATTGGAACAGCTGAATCCAGAATTGCATATTATTGCCTTAACTGTTTGCACATTTTCTGAAGGTGGTTTTCATTGGAGGGGGCTAAAAATAGAGCAGTTATCTGACAGCATAAGCTACTTTCCCTTGTATTGATAGTTAAATGATGAATGCTGATAGCAAATGCTTCAGAGTATGGAAATCATGTTCACAATTTTTATAATGTGCTATATATTTTCACTGTCTCTAGAAAATGTAACATAATGCACTCTTGTTTCATATATAAAATTATTCATTTTTATTTCTAGGAAGTGAGAAGACTTGTACTCTTTTAGGAAAAAAACACTACTGTATCAAAAAAGAGAAAAGACGAGGGTGCAAATGTGCAAATATTGCAATGGTTTCAATACATGTTTTAAAATAACCATAGCCCAAAGCCATGTGATGGGTTTGCACTTCTGCTGGGGAAATTGCCGTAAGTCTTGATAGCAACTTTCCAATCAGGTGTTGGTTACATTCCTAGGCATGCACAATCCAATCTGATTTTGGTCTCTATCATTTAAACAGAGGTATTATGTCAGGGGTGCCCAAACAGAGGTATTATGTCAGGGCTGGATCTGACCCCTGGCGCAAAAACATCTGGCCCACACCACCCTTGTTGCTTCCGGAAGTGGAAGTAAAACATGCTGGGAGCGAGGAGAGCAGGCCAGGCCAGATGAATTGGCATTAGATGCCAGATTTGGCCCATTGGCCATAGTTTGGGCACTCCTGGTTTAAGCAGAGAAAATGGCAGCTTAAAATCTCATCCTGTTGCAAAACATCTGTTGCAAAACAGATTGCCAGGTGTGTTTTACTTCCGCTTCTGGTGGGAGGAACCACGTGACCGGCCCGCTGAACCAAGGGACCAGCTCATAGCCTGTAAAGTTTGTGCACCCCTGTATTATGTTCTCACACTATGAAGTGAGATTAGATTGTTACTTTTGTAAACTAATAGCTTCTTTCCAGAAAATAGGTTGAACTACCAAAGGTTTGTCAGTTAATCAGAGTTTATCAATGTATTCCCTATCACATGCAACACAAGTCACCCACATTTCAAACCAGAGTTTAGACTAGTTTCTTTCTGGGTCAAAATTCCCAGAACCCCCCTGCCAGCATCTTCCAAGCTCAGGTTAAACCTAGGATAAAGTTCACTCTTTTCTAGTTGTGAACTTGGAAGTTGGGGTGAAGATAGTAAGGACAGGATGCAAAGGTAAATTTTGAAATTCAGGCATAGATTGTGACAATATTGTGACATACAAAAGGAGTCCAGAAATGTAGGCAGCTCTTCCAGTGTGTGTCAACAAATCAGTTCCAGTCATTTTTATGTCCGTCAGGATCCAGAGCCATAATGGCCTATTTGATACCACACTACCCCAAAACATGTTACATCGTAACAAGGTTAATTCTAAACAATATTTTGCTTCTGGTGTGCCTGCCACAGTGCATCAAGACAGGTAGGGTAAGTGTGAGAAGCAGTCAGGGGTGCCAAATAATTTTGGCTTTGTTCCTCTTCTTCGGGCAATATAGTGAACCCCCTTAACATTTAGTTCATGTGAAGAATGGTCTCTCAGCTTGGTTCAACAGGCTTCCAAACGACCACACTTGACTTTCCGCTGCAGGAAAAAGTGTGACCTCTGCAATCCTTTCTAGCCAACACAGTCAAGAAGGGGGAGAGAAGTGCCCCATAAGCCTTAAGACTATTATTCACTGATCTCTGAGAAAATCTGCCATCCACAGCTATCTTAAAGGTTACAATTGAATCCAAAGGGAACAAGAAAGTCCAGGGAGTAGGGGAGAAAGTCCAAAAGTCCTAGGGCTCTGATGCAGTGACTTCTTGCTTTGCTACAACACTTCATAAGAAGGGGTGTTATGCTGAACGGATCCATAAAGTCAAATCAAACAAAATCTTTATTGCAGTCCAAGACCAGCGTAGAACAACAAAGGCAACAGAAGTTAAAATGGGGGTACTTAAAATATATCAAGAGACAAGTTAAAATGAGGGTACTTAGGAGCATTTTTGCTTAGAGTTAAGGAGTAGTAAAATTAGTACATAGATCAATAGTGTTACAGCTATTACTAAGTCTATGCTGTGGCACTAGTAGTTCATTTTGCCGAAGGTCCTGCCAGGATTGTTCTTCTGATTTTACATGCTGTGTCACAGAATCTGTCAGTGTTGTGGGTGAAGGTGGGTCTTTCATCAGATAGCAGCCAGTGGATGTATGTGTTGTTTGTCCGGCCAGGATACTTGCAGAGCAGCTGAGATATGAACTTGTTCCAGATGTGTTGTGTTCTAAGGGTTTTACCTTCCACACGGAGTACAATGTATCTGAACCAATGTAACCTTGCCTATAGCAACAATGTAACCTTCAACTGTATCATATGAACCCTGCATAAGGACGCGAGCTAATGACCACCAGCTGGCAGCAGCGAGCGTCCAAGCTCATTGGTCAGAACTCTTCAAAGGCAACAGCGCGGGAAGCTTTCCCGCCACCACCTACACCTGGACAAGAAGGGCGTGACTCGCAATGACGTCACGCAGGCAGTAGCCAATGGGCTACCATGGCACCATGTTCAAATGTATTACTGCAGTATATAAAGAGCTATCGATCCGCCATTACCTCATGTTCCCTCTGTCCACGATGCAATAAACCTGAGTTAACCCAGCCCGAGGCTGTGTCTTGTGTCTTGGTTTTCATACACCAAATTGGCGACGAAGGTGGGATAAATGGATCCCCAAGGAGCAGCCAGAGCGCAGGGCGGGTTCAACATCACCAAACCGCAAGACTGGGAGCTGTTTGAGATGGACTTCCATGCGGCCCTGGTGGAGCTCAAAGTCAAGGAAGACGATGAGGAGACGAAGAGGGCCATCCTCACCAGAATGCTCGGGATGGACACCAAGCGGACACTGGTGGGCATTATCACTCCGAAGAAGGTGAGCGAATTCAAGGCGGCCGACATCATGAAGCTGCTACGGGAGCGTTTCCGACCCGCGAGGGCGATGTTTCCCGCTCGGAGCGCGTTTTGGAGGCGAGTCCAAGCGCCGGACGAGTCGGTTGAGGCATTCGTGGCCGCCATGAGGGCAGCCGCCGTCCCCTGCAAATGGGACAATATCCAAGAAATGGCCCTCAGGGACGGCGTGCTGTGCGGCCTGAAGGACAAGGAGGTGCAGCGCAGTTTGATGAACAAGGAGCCGCCACCCACGCTGGCAGAGGTCGTTGAGGCCGCAGAAGCCGCAGAGTCCACGAATGCTGGAGTGGACGAGATGCACCAGTGGCGTGAGTGGCGTCCCAGAGCCGGCAAAGCGGAAAAATCGGTGCACGCAACTCGACGGGTCTCAAAATCGTCCTCGGAAGGCAGCGACGGCGAGGAGGTCCAGAAGGTCCGAAAAGGGGGGCGCCGTTGTGATGGCTGCGGAGCGGCCCACGAGCGCGCGAGGTGCCCATTTAGAAAGGCCGAATGTTACTCCTGCGGCCGGCGGGGACACATCGCCAAGGCATGCAGAAAGCGGAAGGAGGGCCGGAGGCAGTCATCAGACCGTTCGACCAAGCCGGACCGCCCAGCGAGGCCCAAAGACGGCGCCCAGACCACAAAGAAGCAGGACGGCGTGGGCCGCGTCTCGGACGGCAGCGAGGACGACGCCCCAGTGTTCAGCGTGTCCGCAGGACAGTCCCATTACTTTGTTGAGGTACAAGTACAAGGGGCCCCTATTAGGATGGAGATTGACTCAGGGTCCTCCTATTCTATAATTCCCCAGAGGGAGTTCTTGAAAATTGACCCCCACGTGCGGCCCAAACTTAAAGCATTGAGGTCCACGCTACGTGATGTACAGGGAAACAGCATTCCGGTGTTGGGGGTCGGAAAATTTCAGGTTAAGTTTAGGAGACATTCGGCGGAACTGCCCCTAGTTGTCCTCAAGGGGGGAAGTTGTAGCCTCCTAGGGACACAGTGGTTTCAGCCTTTGGGCCTGTTCATAGGGGGAGTACATGCAGTGGGGGCGGATCCAATACAGGCGGTGTGCGATGCGCACCCCGCCGTTTTTAAGAAAGGACTTGGAAAATTCAAGGGAACCCCGGTAGCCTTCGACCTAGACCCGGAGGTCCGCCCGATAAGACTCAAACCGCGCAGGGTGCCTTTCGCACTTAAGGACAAAATAGAGGCGGAACTGGACAAATTGGTGGGCCAGGGGATCCTTATTCCTGTGGATTCCGCGGAGTGGGAAACTCCAATTGTAACAGCCCTGAAGGCTAACGGGGAGGTGCGCATTTGCGCTGATTATAAGTGTACAATTAACAAGGCGATTCGCCCGAATGCATATCCGGTGCCAGTGGTTAGCCACCTTTTGGCCAGGCTAAATGGGGGAAAGTGTTTCGCTAAGCTCGACCTGGCACAAGCCTATCAGCAACTCCCCGTAACTCCCGCCACGGCCGCGGCACAAACAATAGTCACACACAAAGGAGCGTTCCAGGTGTCGCGTTTACAGTTCGGCGTGAACTCGGCACCCGGCCTTTTTCAATCGCTCGTGGAACGCCTCCTGAAGGGGCTGGAGGGGGTGTTGCCTTATTTTGATGACGTATTGATAACAGGGGGGAGTGAGGCCGAACTAGCAAAGAGATTGGATAAAGTACTAACTGTGTTCGAAAAAGCGGGGCTGAGACTGAGGAAGGACAAATGTGTTTTTTTCGAAACCGAGGTCGAGTTTTTAGGGTTTAGGATCACACCCGAGGGTATTAAGCCGTCCAAATCCAAAGTAGAAGCCATCAAGAAGGCCCCTCGCCCCACATCCAAAACCGAATTACAGTCATTCCTGGGGCTCCTCAATTTTTACCATACATTCCTCCCGAGGAAAGCCTCCGTGGCCGAACCGCTTCATCGGTTACTTAAAAAGGAGGAGACATGGATGTGGGGTGACGAGCACGAGAAGGCGTTCAACGAACTTAAGCAACTTTTAACATCGGACGCAATCCTCACGCATTTCGACCCCAAACGGCCGGTGGTCTTAGTCTGTGATGCATCACCGGTGGGGGTGGGGGCGGTGCTTTGCCACGTGTTGGATGACGGTCGGGAGGCCCCAGTTGCGTTTTATTCAAGGTCCCTGTCCCAAGCAGAGCGAAATTACGCACAAACCGACAGAGAGGCATTAGCAATAGTAGCGGGGACCAAAAAGTTTCACGATTTCCTGTATGGCCGCCCGTTCAAAATCGTGACAGATCACAAGCCCCTGTTAGGGATTTTCACGGCAGGCAAGCCCACGCCGCAGATTCTATCCCCGAGAATGTTGCGATGGGCCATTTTTCTTAACGCATACCAACACGAGTTGGAGTACCGGCCCGGAAAGGAGATCAGCCATGCTGATGCGCTTTCGAGATCTCCGTTGCCCTTGTCGGACGACCAAAAAGCCAGGATACGAAGAGACCGCCAGGTGTTGCTAATCGAGGTTTTAGACGAACCCCCAATAGTACCAGCCGATATAGCTAGGGCGACAGGCAAGGACAGAACGCTAGAGAAAGTTAGCTCATGGGTGCAGAAAGGGTGGCCAGCATCGTCCCCAAGCAAGGAATTCGACCCATTCTTTCGGAAGAAGCTAGAGTTGTCCCTAGAAAGGGGGTGCCTGTTGTGGGGCCAACGGGTGGTGGTCCCAACAACCATGCGGCCGAGAGTTCTCAAGCTGCTGCACGTCAGCCACCCGGGCATCGTTCGCTCAAAAGCGCTGGCCCGCAGTTACTTTTGGTGGCCACAGCTGGACGAGGACATAGAGCACATGGTCGGCACTTGTGAGGCGTGCCAGGGGTCCCGACCAGAGGCGGCCCGCCTCCCGCATAGGGAATGGGACACAGCAAGGGGGCCATGGTCCAGAGTGCACGTAGATTTCGCTGGCCCTTTCCGAGGAACCATGTTTCTCCTGGTGGTGGATGCATTCTCAAAGTGGCTGGAGGTCATTCCGGTAAAGAGCACGTCCTCCACCACTACAATTAACCAACTACGGAGAGTCTTTTCAACGTTCGGTTTACCCGACACTTTAGTCAGCGATAACGCGAGTTGCTTCACCTCCTCGGAGTTCGGGGCATTCATGGAGGCGAATGCCATTCGGCATGTCACGTCCGCGCCGTTTCACCCGGCCACGAATGGCCAAGTGGAACGGTTGGTGCGTACAACAAAGGAGGCGCTTTGGCGCATGGGCCCCGGGGACCTGAATCACCAAGTATGTCAGTTCTTATTAGCGTATAGGGTGACCCCTTTAGCGTCAGGTTACTCGCCGGCAGAGCTATTGATGCGGCGGAAACTGACTACACTCCTGTCCAGGCTGGACCCCACAAGAATTGAGGATAAAGGGAAAAACGTGGGGCTGGCAGTCTCGAAAGGTTTCGCCGCCGGCGACCCTGTTCATTGCAGGAACTATGCCAGCGCGGGGCCAGCCTGGGTGCCGGGGACAGTTGTAGAACAGACGGGGCCAGTGTCGTACCGGGTCGAAACCCACACCGGTCTCCTCTGGAGGAGGCACGCAGACCAACTGAGGCACCGAGTAAGCGGGCCAGTCAGTGACGATCCCCAACAAGATTCAGCGTTAGGGTTCTCCCCCACCCGCGTAACCCAAGGGGGAGACAGCAGCGGACAACAGTCCCAAGCGAGGGGGGAAGGAAGAAGCAGCGGCCCCGACTCATATCCTTTTGATAAACCAGCTCTGTCAGAGGCCGGGGAAGGGGGAGAAGAGTTCGCGACCGCTGCCCCCGAATGGAATTTTGGTTTTGAGTTAGCAAACCGGGGGGGTTTTCAGGAGTGTTCCCCCACCCATCCAAGCGAGAAGAGGGGTTTTTCGTTAGCCCCCAGTGCCCCCGGTTCCTCCCTAAGTAAGAGCACACCCCCCAACAACGCCGCGGAGCCGCGGCAAGGCACTAACGAGTCTCCATCTCAAATTACAGGACAGGAAACCAGGGGACAAAGAGAAGGTAGCAAACCAGGGGAGAGGCAGCCCGCATCGAGACCCCAGCGTGTTCGAAACAAGCCATCTTGGCTAAGAGATTTTGTCTCCTAGGGGGGAGAGTGTCTAGAAGCATGGGCTCGAGACGTTGTCTCGTCCTAGGGGGGAGGGATGTTGTGTTCTAAGGGTTTTACCTTCCACACGGAGTACAATGTATCTGAACCAATGTAACCTTGCCTATAGCAACAATGTAACCTTCAACTGTATCATATGAACCCTGCATAAGGACGCGAGCTAATGACCACCAGCTGGCAGCAGCGAGCGTCCAAGCTCATTGGTCAGAACTCTTCAAAGGCAACAGCGCGGGAAGCTTTCCCGCCACCACCTACACCTGGACAAGAAGGGCGTGACTCGCAATGACGTCACGCAGGCAGTAGCCAATGGGCTACCATGGCACCATGTTCAAATGTATTACTGCAGTATATAAAGAGCTATCGATCCGCCATTACCTCATGTTCCCTCTGTCCACGATGCAATAAACCTGAGTTAACCCAGCCCGAGGCTGTGTCTTGTGTCTTGGTTTTCATACACCAAAAGATGTCTCTATAAAAAGGGCAGTTCTGTGGCCTTTAGTATCACATGTTCTGTGGTTTCAATTTCTCCAGTGTCACAGGTGCATTGTCTCTCTGTCATTGGTGTCCTTTGGAACTTTCCCTTGAGAAACGCAGAAGGGAGAGCCTGGCATAAATGTTCTCTAATGACTTGGTGTCTCAAGTTGGAGCAGTGCGGGGCAGGGACAACAATGTGTCTCCAAGACTCTGGAGCCAGGAAGGTAGGGACCCTGGCTAGGTCTTCTTGCCTTTCCATGTCTAGTGTTCTCTGTTTAATGACCTGTTTTGCCTGGTTGTAACTCATGGCCTGTATGAGAGGTTGGGAGAGGCCAAGATATTGCAGTCTGGATTGGATCGTTCTTTTCCATGCTGATTGGAAGCTGTCCTGGAGTGTTAGAGGTGCCAGGCCATTGGGATTAAACATAATTTTGAACCATAAAGAACAACTCTCCTTGAATCAGCTTGTGAGCTTTGGGCAGGTCAACATGCTACAGGTGCTTATAGCTAAGAGCAGGTAATTCAAGAGTTCTACGCATTTAATCCCTGATCAGCTTCTCCAAAGGATATTATTGCCGGATAAGAGTGCAGCAAAATGATATTGTGTGACAGAGCAAATCACCATTCTATAAAATAATTCTAAAAATGGAGACAGCCCATGAAACACAAAAACCTCTACAACTTTTAAACTGGGCTTTGGATCAGCATCCAACCTGGAACAGATGTAGCAGATAGCGTGCTCTTCATCTGTGCCAATTATGGGGAAGTTTGGTCAAAGGGGTTTTGTGGTATGATATAAAAAATAAACTGTTGTACCTCCCCAATTCAGAAATAAGTGATTTTTAATCTTCCCAGAATTAAAACAAATCAAATAAGCTGAAAAGATCAGTCTCACTTAACTTGAAGGAGAATGATTGGTACCACCTGCTTGTTTAGTCTTGGGCAAGCTGCACAGTCCCAGAATGTTTCCAAGAATAAAAGAATGGTAAACCACTTCTGAGAAAACCCTGGAAAGGGTCGCTGAAACTCAGAATCAAAAACTTGGCAACACATTATAACTTAATTAGGACATTTAAAGTGTCTGGGCTTCTGGCTCAATATTGACTACACAAAGACTGGCAGAAGCTCTTAAAAATTTCAGACAAGGACCTCGGTCAATTCAACCTGGAATTGTCAACATATGAAATTGGGTGTTTTTTAGAAAACAAACATTTAAACCCTGAGCCACCCTTTTCCTTTTGTATCATTTTACTTCATGCTATTTTACTTGTCCTGAACAGAAACACTCCAAAAATTCTTTAGACTCTAAATAATACACATAGATGTGACTCATTTTGAATACTCTAAATAAAGCTTTATGAAATACTACTATATATATATTGGGGAAAACCAGACACAAATGTGGCTTGGGTACATATTTTTAATTAGTTATAGAGAAGACAGAAAATCAGCAGGTGTAGCTTTTCTCCTTATTATATGCAGAACTGCACCTGCTGATATTCCTCTACTGCATAGCTATTAAAGTTATGGGCAGGGATACTGTTTTCCTTTGTACTATTTGGCTCGTGCATTTATGATAAAATATAGGGCACTGTAGTCTTCTGATAGTATACAAACATGCTGACATTAGCAAGAGAAAAGCTGCTTTCATTAATAATCACTATAAATGGGTTATTTATGCTACCACATTGGACTACAATGTTCACTGCTGTGAACACAACAGTAATTAAAATGATGTAATGTGTACATAATGAGCACTAGGTTTAGTACACTTGAGGGGCTGTGTGTGTTTATGCATATGTAGAAAATATTTTATATCTGCCTTTTTCCACACATACACAGATATTCAATTTCCATTTTTAAGGCAGAATCTTGTAGGCCCATTCCAGCAGACAGAGGTCATTTAAAAAAAAAAAACAGACAATGGTGTAAATAGACCTCTAAAGGGTGGTTTCATAGAGATACAATAATGTATAATACTTCTGCCATTTTCAAGTATTCAGATGTTCATAGCCCAACAAACTGAATAATGAATTGAACCCTGAGACAATGACGTCAGAAAATAATATGAGTAGTTACAGTGCTGTGGAATCCACATATTAGAGTAAAATAAGGTGTGGGACGAAGAGGAATCCCTGAAAGAAGGAAACTTAATCCTTCCCCAAATGTAAACAATCACAGGGCAGGGAGGCTGAGAAATATGTTTTGGACAAATAAATGTTAGAGTGTTTACATATGTAAAAGTGTATGCCTTGATAGTGACTTCTAATGAATAAAAATCTAATTTAGGCCAGTTGGTTTTCTAAGGTTGTGCATTATGTTCTGCATGATTGATTTACCTACAAAGAATGAAAGAAAGAAAAAGAAAAGGCCATAATAGAAAGTCCTAAATTCTGTTACTTCTGAATTAGCCTTAGATGGTGTCACACTGACGCTAAAGCAACACAGAATCTTAACCATATTTAATCCATTTGCATCAACTCTGTTATGGCAGAAGCTGCAATAATAAAAATGATAAATACTCTCAAGAAAATGAGATTCATAATGCTTATTTGTACCTGTATAAGAGGGTGGTTATGCTGAAACAGTGAGTCTTAAATTGTATCCATAATTGTATTTTAAACTCCTTTGCTCCTGTCAGAAAAAAGCAACATGAAACTCAAATAGGAAGTTATTATCTTTATATAACATAAATGTTCCAAAAAATCTATTTCTTTGTAATTCTCTGAGCTATCAAGCTCAGTATGGGGGTCAATGGAACACAGAACCTGGAAAAGGAGAGTAAAATAAAATAATCATAGCACAGAATCAACCCAGAATATGGCCATAGGATAGCAATGAAGGAAAGGCAATAGGATGAAACAACTTAGTGAAGACAGAATCAAGATGAAGATAAATGGAGATGGGTTACATTTTGTCTCATATTTGCGGTGGGGGTGGATTTAGTAAATATGAAGTTTTTCCCTTAACCCAGAAGAATATTCATAAAGAGGTTAAAAAATGTCCTTCTTCCAGGATATTTTCTTTAAAAGTACAAAATTTCTTCCTACTGTTTTTTAAAAAGCCCATCTTTTACTATTATCCACTGAGCAGTCTATCCATCTGTATGCTTGTCTCTCTGTGATTGTTTTCAAACATCTTTCAAGAGGGTTCCCCCCCTTTTTTTTTTAAGATGGAGCACAGTGCAATGGACAAATGCATCCTATTTTATCCTCGGCTGCTTTGCAAGGCTTAGCTTTTCATCCGGTGTCTTCTTTAAAGCAATAGATTTCTATTCTTAAGAGGCCAGTGGTGGATAATGACAAGTCTTTGGCGACACTGCTGTGCTGTGGTGTTTGATAAAGCGTTCTGGATTGTTTCATTCACCATTCATCATTGCGTGGATTGTGGCTTTACAGAAGATCTGCCTTTTTCA
This sequence comes from Bradypodion ventrale, assembly GCA_035047345.1. Lineage (NCBI taxonomy): Eukaryota > Metazoa > Chordata > Lepidosauria > Squamata > Chamaeleonidae > Bradypodion > Bradypodion ventrale. The sequence goes on from JAWDJE010000001.1 coordinate 44,308,411, forward strand.
CAAAAGATCCCACTTTTTAAAAAACAAAAACAAAATGCTAATGTTTATCAAAACAAGGCTTGTCTAACAGGGTTAAATAGATAACATCCTGTTAATTATTTCTACATGTAAGGCGTTGCATTCAGAATACATTCTTTCCTTTTACCTGTTATGAATGAGTCTCATCTTTTATTTTAGTCTGAGTGTCTCAGTAAAAAAAAATCATTGCTCCCAAAGCATTCAGTATATAATACTCGGTGTGGTAGAGTGGATAGAACAGGGTTCCCAATCTTTTCAACCCGGGGGCCAGGTCATGCTCTCTCAGTCAGCTTTGAGGGCCGGGTGGCCATTTTGCCCTCCCTGCACAATGGGGGTGGCCATTTTGTCCCAACAGCTTCAAAGGGGTGGCCATTTTGTTTCTCGAATGCCCTTGGAAGGGTAGGGGGGCACATGAAATGGAGCATGGGCTGAATCTGGCCTGTGGGTCTTAGGTTGGGATCCCCTGGGATAGAGTGACAGACTAGACCTCAGATGGCCTCAGTAAAACCACTCCTTAACAATCTCATTTATCATGAAAGCACAATTAGGGCTGCTATAAGTCTGTTCCGACTTGATGGCACTTAACAATAGCAAATCTAATAGTGAATGGGAAATGGAATTTGGTATTGTTGCCAATTATTAGATGACGTTTCTAGAAAACTGTATGATGTTGAATGTGGATAACTATCAGTTTAGCAGAATATAGAAAATTAAGTTTTGGGGAAATAAGTGCAATATGTTAATGCTATCCAAAACTGAGCTGCAATGAAATGTGCTGGGTTCTAGAACATTATCTTACAATTATTTAATTAGATATGGCTTCAGCATAGCATGACACATTTCTCTTAAAAGTAACTTCCACCTATTACAATTTAGCTTTCCTCCCTATATGCTAATTTTCTGTATGTAGTCAAGTGGCTAAGATGCTGACTGGGTGGCGTAAGGATGGAATGAGTTCCCATCTTTGTCCCAGCTCCTGCCAACCTAGCAGTTCAAAAGCAAGAAATTGCAAGTAGATAAATAGGGACCACTTCGGTAACAGCGTTCCATGCGCTCCGGTGTCTAGTCATGTCTGCCACATGACCACGAAAATATCTGCAAAAGCAGGCAGTACTGGCTCTTCGGCTTTGAAACAGAGATGAGCACTGAACCCTAGAGTTGGATACGACTGGCTTTGGAGCAAGGGAAACCTTTATCTTTACCTTTTAGGGAATTTTAATGTTATTTTCTTTTAATATGGAAAATAATTAATTCAAACAACTTTCTCACACCTTCTCTCAGGCCAAAATCCTATTACAAAACACCATAAGGAAAAACAATCACAAAAGCGGTTTTGGTATTTTGCCAGCCATGTGTCATGCTTGGGCATGTGACTAAGTATGCAACCATGGGTACAATTTAGGGATATCCAAACATGCAGTGAATAGCTGACAAGATAGTACACATTACTTGACTTTCTTCAAGATGATGCTGTGTGATACACACAGCATTCTGTCCCTAATGCCCATACAGTTAGAAGTGTTAACATTTCACAAAGAGAGATACTGCTTTGTAGGGTGGCCAATTGTATAGAACCATAAGGAAGAGCATAAAATACCAAAAGAAAGATACTGATTTTCCTGAATTTGCCAATGCTATTTGTAAAATGAGAAATTTTTTGTTTTGTTTTACTCCAGCAGAATTACAGTACGTCTCACCTGAGTCGGACAGACTGTGACGAGAAGATCTGTATATCTGTGAATAAGCACCTTCAAAGTGTCTGCTCTTCCACTTTATTGTTCTTTATCTTTAAATCAGACTGGGGGTGAACTACACATCTGTAAATTCCTACTTGGGAAGTCAAGTTTCCCTAGGTAAAATTATTTTGCTGCCCAAATAGGACTCAACAGAGACAAAGAGAGATATAAGACTTGAACTTTGTTGTCCCTAAAGTGAACATAATATTTATATCTGCTTTTCTGGGGGGGGGGGGGGGGGGGTTGAGAAGAATTTATTTCTGATGTATTGAATAATGACTAGTGTATTTAATTACTTGGTGGTTTTTTTAATAGCATACCATATAGAACATGAGGAAAAGTTGCACTGTGTTGCTCATATGCTGTTTGTGTAATTAGTACATTGTCCATAAGGGATGTCTTTTCTTCCATTGGTATATTTTTACTATATGTGTGGATGAATGAGCATGCATGCACACATAAAAATGCACGATTTTGCTCTCTTTTTTTTTGAGATGTACTGTGAACATCCTATATCAGTGATGAATAACCTTGGCACTTCAGCTGTTCTGGGACTTCAATTCCCAGAAGCCCTGATCAGCAGGTATACTGACTTGGGCTTCTGGTAATTGAAATCCAAGAACTGCTGGAGTGCCGAGGTTAGCCATCACTATCTAACACCAAGCTGAGGGTTTTATTTCAAACTGTCTAATCTAATCTCTCCTTGCTGAGAAAGGGGATCAGTCCAGTTTTCTTGGGAATGTAGATGCATCTGTACAAACCTCTCTGTACAATACCATCAGGATTTGTAATTTGCACATTTTATTTCCTTCTAGGAGGGAAAAAGCCAGAGTTAACGGTTTGTGACCTAAAAGCTCATTCTGGCTGCTTAATGGGAACAAATATCCACAAAAGCAAGAGGATGGCTTTCAGGCAGTGTCCTTATGCATTGCCTGCTGTGGTAATTGCAGCCTTTCTCACTGTGGTTCTTCAGATCTTGTCTCCGATTTGTTCTGGGCAAGCTTGCTGTGCTCTGATAAATGGAAGCTGCCATTCAGCAAGCAGTGCTGAAGTGATTCCCCCTGGCCGTGGTAGCAAGCCAAAGCTGTGAAGTACTTTGAGATCCAGCAGGATGAAAGACGCCTCACCCCACCTGCCGAATATCAGCTATTATGTTATTTCAAATATCCTTTGGTGCATCAGATCTTCTGTTTCTAGAAGAGATGGCTCATCTTCACAAGGGATAGACTCTTTCAGCACTGGAGTCTGGCAATTCCCATCTGACCCCAAACACAAAGATAACACCTCACTGTCAAATGTAGAAGTTAACAAGAGAGAAAGGATTTCCTGGAGGGGGGTAAAGATGTATTCATTGCTTCTTTGGAAGCTTCCCTCCTGCCTCAAGATGCTGTTAAATCATCTCTGTCAGGGATTACTTTTATCCTACCATCATAATATAATGACAGGCTAATAAAAATTATCTGAAGAGGATTTATCTTTTAGTTTTCGCCTTACCTAGATGTCTTGAGTCCTTCTGGCCTGCCTCTCCTACACCTCCTTTCCCCAAGGCCATTGTATAAATCAAGCTCTAATGACAACAAGAGGGCTCTAATGAGGGCATAGCTTTGTCCCACTGGAGATCACTCAGATTGATTTCTATAGCTCCCCAACGCCAGCCAATATTTTCCTAAATTGAGATACCTAGTATAGACTGGTGTCTGATTAATAGAATTTAAAGTTCCAGGTCTCAAAATTTTCAGTCCAATCCTAACCCATCATTTGTTTTTAACCTGGGGATAAACTTCAATATATATTGTGGGACTTACTTCGGAGTAATTATGTAAAAGGTTATATTACCAATTTACACTTGCATGATGCAAGGGTAGAATTGTAGAAAACACAGCATTCTGACTATAGATATGAAATGGTAGAAGTGAAACAAAGACAGATAGACAGAAAATGTACATGAAACTGGTGTGTTCATTTATGCTTGTTGTTTCATGCTATCAAGTCACTTCCTATTTATACTGAACCTATGATATCTCTGACCATAAACATTCCTACCTAAACAAAGGGTGGCTTCCTTTTATTGAGTCAATACATCTCACATTCAGTCTTCCTCTTTTCCAGTTGCTTTCCACTTTTCTCAGTATACATGTGAAATTTGCTTCATTCTTGGTTTTATTTATTTATTTCCAAAGCTCATGTAATATCTTATTCCTGTTTTTTTATATATATCAACATGTGAGATTTTGTTTTTATTCCCATATGGTTTTTAAATCATTAGTTGTCAAAATTAGTTGTTCAAAGCGGTGAAGAACTTTTAACCAGGGTATTGCTGTTTTTTTATCACTGTAAACATAATTCTGTGATACAAACAGTTACCAAACTTAGAATTTCTCAAGAATTTTTTTCTGTTCTTAATCTAAAATCCAAAATAATATTCTTAAATTTTTGTGCTTGTTTTTAATTTTAAATTACAAATTGATTTTTTAACTAAAAGTTTATTTTATTATTTATTTATAATTCAAATTTCTATGCCGCCCAATCAGGCGAACCCGACTCAGGGCGGCTCACAACAGGATTAAAACATACATATTAAAAAACAATTAAAACCCCAACATACCCACCCACCTATTCAAAACTAACCAAATTAAAACTGCCCGCATTAAAAAGATGGGGGGGGGCCACACCTGCCCCGCCAACCGGTTTTTAATTCTTTTCTGAAAGGCAGCAGCTCCGTCTGCTCCCGCAACTCTACTGGCAGGAGGTTCCACAAGGCTGGTGCGGACTGGAAAAGGCCCTCTTTCGTGTGCCAGAGAGGCAAGCCCCTCTGGCAGATGGAACAATTAGAGAGCCCCTCCGGTCCGCTCTGGTTGGACGGACAGACACTCTTGGGACGATGCGGTCTCTTGGGTATCCTGGCCCACTACCATGTAGGCCTTTAAAGGTCAAAACCAGCACCTTGAATTGCACCTGGAGACAAACTGGTAACCAGTGCAGCTCCCAAAGCAATGGTGAGGCGTGAACATAATGCCCGTTTAGAATAGCATAAAGGGTTAAACAAAGAAGCATTAAAATTTCCCCAAAATCAAAAGGGTACTGTGATTCTGAAAGTTTTGACAGCTGCTAATTTAAACAAAACAAATTGCGGCTGCATTTTTCTTAATGTGGACGTTTGTTAATATATTTGCCAATATAAATATTTAATGCATTATTCTCATTAATAAAATCATGTCTGATTTCTTTTTCAAAGATACACATTTTTAACTATGCCCATTTATTTGTGCATACTGTTGAAAGGGGAAAAGCAAAGCATCTGCTGCTCACATCTTCCTCCCAGTGATGGGAAATAATAATGAAACATCACTGATTTTAGTAATAGCACTGCAGTCCAAGAACTGAATAAATCTATTTTTTAAAAATCACAGTATTTAATGTGACTCCAGAACAGGTTTTGATACTGGCTAGTGTAATTACACTTGGAGTGTAATTACATACAGTTTTACATTTTCCATTTACAGTAAAACCCCGACTTACATATGCCTCAAGTTACATAAAATTTGACCTACATAATGATTTTGTGCTAAAACCATGTCCCGATTTACACGATTTCCTATAGGTTTGCTTCGAGTTACCTAAAAAATCATTTCGTGCTTCGATTTATTTTTATTTTTTATTTTTTTCTATTTGTTCAATTTCTACCCCGCCTAATCAGCCAAGGCCGACTCAGGGCAGCTAACAAACACAGGATAAAACAGCAGATAAAACAATTAAAACTAACACACACACACACTAAAAAAATTACATTAGAATTTCATTTTTCCTATGGCTTTGCTTCAAATATGATAAAAAATATTTTTTCCCAATGGGTTTGCTTTGTGTTACATAAAAAACCAATTTAAGAAAAAGCCTCTGGAACGGACTTTTTCGTAAGTAGGGGTTTTACTGTATCTAAAATAGGCAAAAGCTGGACAACACCGTGTTTCCGTTTATTTTTAAGTTTTAACTATATTTGTATATTTACAACTAGCTGTTTATTGGGACAGAAAGTTTCCTACTGAATCAGAACATTTCTTTTATCTGGACCACATTTTGGGCTACATTCAAGCACAACAATATGTTAAGCACACCGCCTGCTCACTTTGCCTTCTGCAACAAAACACAATCCTAAACCCAGATATTACACTATCCCTTGAGAGGTGTTTAACCTGCTGAGAGAAAAGGACAATTACAGCACACCTGTGGCTGAATGTGCCACCATGCTCTTCATTTCTGGTTTGTCAAGATCATTTAGGAAACCTGTAGCATGATGGGGTATAATGGATTTGAAAGGTTTGACTATGATTCCTGTTAGAAGGAAATAAAGGGGACGCAATGCAGTGGCTCAAGTGACTAGGACACTGACTGGGAGGCAGAAGGTTAGCAGTTTGATTCCCGAGTACTGCAGGATGGAATGAGCTCCCGTCTTTGTCCCAGCTCCTGCCAACCTAGCAGTTCGAAAGCAAGAAATTGCAAGTGGATAAATAGGGACCACTTCGGTGGGAAGATAAAGAGCGCTCCGTGCGTTCCGGTGTCTAGTCATGCCTGCCACATGACCACGGAAATGTCTGCAGAAGCAAACAGTGCTAGTTCTTCGGCTTTGAAACAGAGATGAACACTGAACCCTGGCTTTCGAGCAAGGGAAACCTTTACCTTTAATGCTTTGGAAATAGAAGAGGCAAAAGTTACATGGACTTATTTTTTAAAAGTCCACAAGACATTTGTACTATGCTCAGTTCATTTCAGCTCCTAGTCGTGGTACACAGAAAGAGCCTCCTCGAAGATTGTTGTATTTTTGAATCACAATCGGGTGTACCCCTGGCAATGGCCACCATGTGCTGACTAAGCTTTCTTAAACTAGGTCAGGTGAAAGAAACTGCAGAATGAACTCTCCAAAAGTGCCATCATTTTGGCAGTTTCATATCTGGCCAAGACACGGAAGAAGCAGCAACTCATGGTCTTCTTGTAAGAGCTGTTCATTTAGAGCAGTGGTGGAGAACCTATGGCATGTGTGCCAGAGGGGGCACTCTGTGTGCATGCATGCCATTGCCCCAGCTCACTCTGCCCAGCAGCCCAATGGGAGCACTTCCTCTATCCCCCCAGTACAGAGTTCACCCTGCCCTTTTGCCCAGCAGCCCAATGAGAGCACTTCCCCCCAGCACAGGGTTCACCCTGTCCCTCTGTGGCACAGATGACAGCCTGTTGAGTTTGGACACTTCTGGTTCATTTCAGACACTTGGTCTCTAAAAGGTTCTCACTCACTGGTTTAGAGCATGTTTCATCAATGCCATGATATACATAATGACCAACATATTTCTTGCATTTTACAATTCAAGTGTTGAAGATGTGGACATGTCTTGACTACTTGGCAAGGTATTAGTTCCAGGGGCAGCTTCATGCCTGATCGTCACTTGCTATGAAACCAGAACTTTGTCACATAGCTAGAACCACTTTTGCAGTTTAACTTCAATGCAGCAAAACCCAAGTGTATATTGATCTAGGATGGATATAGGATGGGCCTTCACTGTAAGTAATATAACCATCATGGCCATATTATTGCAGATCAAGGGCATAACTGAAGGATCATGGCTCAGATTATCACCACTGAGAGATTTCAAGGCAAAAGTGAACCGTGAACTGAAGGCTTTCAAGCTCTTCGCTCACAACCTATCAACAATTCATAATCTTTCAGTTTTGCAATTATTGCCTTTGCAATAGGGTTATACATCAGCTTTAGCCAAATCCAGAGTCCCAAACTGAATTGTCTTGATCTCAGCTAATTCGGATGAGGTCTGGATCAAAACAGAATGGACAGATTTAATTCTTGGGTAAAGCTAAGGCTTTTGGGACTGATTCAATGATTCAACTGTCTAAAATGAAGGGAAGAATGCCAAGCTGTGTGAAGGGATGGGTTTTGTTCAATTACAGCTATAACATGCAGTTTGTGGCCAGAATCTCATTTTAGTCAGGGTGATTAAAGGAAACAAATTTTAAATGTGCTTAGCACAGAAATCCATGAAGCCATCTGGCTGAAATTGGCTTACTTACTCTATTTAAAGTCTGTAAAATCTCCAAATTTCTTATAGGTTAGTGAAAAAAGAAAAAAAGCTTCCCTCTTTTTGTTTTCCAATGTGAGTCAGTGAGAAACTGGGATCTGAATTTACCAATCAGTGTGGATCTGGAATGCAAACTAAATGAGATGGAATCCAAATTAGACTCATCCACACATACTAAAGTAGCCAATAAACCAGATCAAGTGACCATCAATATCTATCCATTATAGATTTCCTTTGCCAGTTCTTCTGCAGTCCCTTATATATTTAGGAAACATGTAAGCCTTGCTTGAATGTTTGTGCATAAACTATGGAGCCCTTAACGCCATGACTGCAGTAGGACATGAACATCAGATATAATGACACATTCCATGGGACTTGGACTACTCCCCAAAATGGTGTTTCATTGTGCAACTTTTACTCCATGTAAAAATGGCTGTGTGATTTCCTGTATTGCATAAGTTATATAAAAAAATCATCTACTTGTAAAAATACAATGTGTAACCTACCTAGTCAAAGACAGACTTTGATGTGGAGACTTCTCTTTAAAGGGCTGTCTAATTTGTATGGTTTCAGGATAACTATCAGAAAGAAGGGTTTTTGAAATGGTCTTTCAGAAGGTGTCAGTAGCCTGTGGGCAACAGGCATTACATAGCACCCATTTTACATAAGAACATCCTTGCTGGAACAGGCCACAGCCCATCCAGTCCAGCATTCTGTCTCACACAGTGGCTCACCATTTCCTTCAGGGTATTCCCAAGGAGATGCCTTCACCTGCTTAGGATTCCCTGGAAATGGCATTGAGAGTTATCCTGCCTATCTCTCCAACCCGGAGGTTGTCCTTAAGTATCCATAATTATAGCCATTGATACCCTTGTCCTCCATGAACTTGTCTAATCCTTTCTTAAAGCTGTCAAAACTGACAGCTGTCACCACTTCTTCTGGTAGGGAGTTCCATAGACCAGTGATCCTATTGTAGTGATATCTCTGGCATTTGTGCTAAAATCATAGTATTTCTGAGTTTGTACCTGTACATATACATTTAACATATGCAGATTTTATGCATTTTTTTTGTCCTTTTATTTGATGATGACACCATCGGCCTGGCATTCCTGGGCCCCACCTTCACCCTCACCCTCAGACTCAAAAGACTCTAAAGGCAGGGGATTTCGTGGGTGGTCTTGGCTGATTTGTATTTATTGCATTTTTGCATTATTATTGTTGCAATACTATGTACTGTTATGTAATTTTGCATTATTATTTTTACTTGTAAAACTGTTTGTTTTGTTTTTTTGCCTTGTACTATTGTAATATTGTATTTCTGTATGTTTTTATATATTGTGAACCGCTTTGGGTTGTCTGCTAGACAAGGAAAGCGGTATATAAAAATAAATTCAAATCAAATGATGGATTTCCTTCCTTTAAGTTATATATAAATGACTGCGTCAGAGATAGGAATGTTTAATATAAGGCTAAGAACAGTAGTGTATGTTTTCAAATGTTGCTCTTTCATAAAACTCTTATGAGTAATTTTCATGTGATTTATGCCATCTTCTGCCAAAAATGCCCTTCTGCACACTACAAATAGGACAATCTTTGCACAAAAGAGTTTCTGGACATAAATCAGACATCAGGAATGACAACACAGGGAAACCCATTTCAAACCATATCAATCTACCTGTCCTGGACACATTATCCATACTTGAAAGTTGCCATTCTGGAACACAGAAATTACAAGACAAGAATCCAGAGAGATAGCAGAAATAAAATACATTCATTTGCTGGACACTGATTGCAAAGGTTTGAATATTAGTAGCAGGTTTCTGGGACATTATCAAATTTGATACACAGGTTGTTATATGCTGCTATATATGTTGTTATATCACCTTCACTGAAATTTTTCAATCAAGTTATCATTCACAACATAGGCTGCCTGACAGAACATATGGATGAACTCAAACAATTGGTAATAGATGCTGCAGATTAAACTCATTAGCAAATGTTCAATGACAGGTGTTTGTTTTGTATTATCCCACTAATTTGCAATTGAAATAGTATCTTCCCATTCTTCCCATTATTTGCAATTGAAAAAGGGGATAGTTTACAATTAATCTGAATACCACTACCACCCCATCCCCTATCCTTCCCCCTCCCTTTTTTTTAGCTTTTTAACTTCTTAACATTATTTTAATGTGGCATTGTTTAATTCTTTTTTAATCAGCTTTTAAATTTTGTTTGTGTACCTTTTTTTCTTAAGGGATTAGGGGGTAGGGGGTGGATGTTGTTGTTTTAGACCTGTATGTATTTTAACTGCCATGTAAGCCGCCTTGGGTCATCCATGGATGAGGAAGGTGGGGCAGAAATTTTAAAATAAACAAATAATAAATAAATAACAACCAGAGATCATCTGCCATTACCAATTGTATAAAGCCATATTGATTTGTATACTTATCTGTTATGCTCACCCATCACTCTGTACCTCTGTCCCTGATACATATAAATTGATGCCATGAAACCTTACTCCAATGTCTGATGAAGTGGACTTGATCCATGAAAGTTAACATTAAAATACAGTAAAGCCCTTATTTATGAAAAAAATCCATTCCGTAGGCTTTTGTTTAAATCACTTTTTTGTAAATCGAGACAAACCCATAGGAAAAATTATTTTTTACGTAACCCAAAGCAAACCCATAGAAAAAAATAAATTTTTTATGTAAATCGAACCAAACCCATAGGAAAATGAATTTTTACGTAACTCAAAGCAAACCCATAGGAAAAAGAATCTTTATGTAACTCGAAGCAAACCCATAGGAAATCATGTAAATCGGGACATGGTTATAGCATAAAATCATTATGTAAGTTGAATTTTATGTAACTCGGGGCATCATTAGTCTTCAAAGTGCTACAGCATTTTTGTTTTGTTTTGTTTATTCTCTGGTATCTTATGAGTCAGACATCCTTGCAGATTGACTGGAACTCAACCAGAGATCAATCAGATTCTTTCATTCTCACACACACCAATTTACATCATCACAAATTACTATGCTACTTAACTACTATTCCCTATAGGCTAAGCAGGTGGGCTGCTCCTTAAATCTAAGGTATAAGTAGTGACAAAATACTCAGTGAAAAATGTAACTCTTCCAGAGTATAGATATTCACGCTGCTACTATAAACAGGAAATCTAGAGAGATAAAAACATACCTGCGATCATTAGAGCAGAGCTAGTTGTTGGCGCATTATAGAAAATGAGTCACTTTTTAGAAAGGGCTTTTAATTGCTTAATCTGAGGAATGTGGACAATGGCATACGTGTTTTATTTTAGAGTCTATCTAGCCCACTCGGAAAAGGTAATGGACCTAATTTTCATTTAGTAGATGTCTGTGCAGTTCCTAAAACATCTAAATGGCTATTAATTTAATCAGGTAATTTAACTATACTCCAGAAAAGGCCACTAGCTAGTTGTCACGCCATGATTACGAGGATGACATTTCTATCCCGTGATGCCAGAGGCAGACTTTGATACATCATTTTCTTTTTGAAGGTTAAACTCAGATAACCTGCCTTTGGCATTTAATTAGCTACATATTAAACACTCTTTTAATAATAAAATGATTAAAAATTTTATTGCTTCTCAAATGAGGCCCTTTTAGATAGATTTAATGACTTGGTTTGAGCGCTGTAGTTTGTGAACCAAACCTTAGGCCAGTATGTGTTCTAATGATATGCCACACGACTTGGAAAATCTGTATTTTATTCAAATGGCTGTCATAATCATTTTGGGTAAAACTTGTAATGCTGTCTTCTGTATTTTTAAGTTGAATTGTTAAATGTCATTGAAAAAGAACACAGAACTCATTGAAATATTTTCTTTAAAAATAATGGTTGGATTCCAACTATGAGAGGAATGTATACATTTAAAGTCTGGCTATGTATACTGACCATTGTGAAACAGTATTATTTTTCTTCAATTTCTCTTTCTTTTTGTATATCGTTTTGCCAGTAATGAAAAAAATTAAGAGCAGACAATTCTCCCTTGTTTAATATAAAACTATTAGCATTGACCGCAAATCTGCAGAAAAAAGGGCACAGATTATCTCAATATGTGGCTGTTAATGATGGTATAATTTCCAAACCACCAAGAAATGAACAGGATTGTTAGCAATTAACTACAGTGATACTTGTTAAAGAAATTTCTTTTTTGGCTGAGAGGTAACTGTACTAGAGTACATTTGCAAACAATAATGCCGAATGCCGTAAATGTGCCCACCTCCGGGGAGCATGGTCCAGCCGGCCATGCTGTCTGGGGGGTGGTCATGCCCATGACAGAAAAAAATTGGCTACCCTAGTGTAGTGGATAAAATGGTGAACTAGGACTCAACCATGGACTCAACCCCCTCTCAACCATGGAAACTCACTGGGATGTGGAACTGTTAATACCACTCTTTAAATGTACTTATTATCATGAAAGCTCTATTTGGGTCATTATAAATCTGTTCCCACTTGACAGCACATGACAAATAATGTAACAGTCTAGGACACGGCTTAGGTCCAGATTTCTGAAAATCCAACACTTCCATTCACATGAACGGGGATACACAGATGGCTAGAACATTTGTCGAAGGGGGTTTAATATCCCTGTGAAACTTTTAACATGATGACACAACAAAGGGAGTAGTCATTACATCAATTTTATGTGTAGCAATTAAGATTTTGAGGAACATCACCTCCAAATCTTCTTTTCTTCATTTTTAAAAAGTAGCTAGGTCCACTCCTATGTTTTTGGTTTTCCCCCTCGCAAGCAGTGATAAATCTGAAGATGAGACATTTCTGCTTTCAGGTGGGTTCTTATCCATAAAAGAGACCCTTGATGTAGCCTAGGAGAAGGATGATAAGAACAGAGGCCACCAGGCACTATTCTTTCTCTGTGGACTATGCCCAAGGCAGCCCATTTCCTGCAGCAGCAAGTTTGCTTTGGCTGATTCCAGTCAGAAGATCCCAACCTATACAAGGTAAGAGGCAAATGGAAGAAGGAAACCCTAAAACACTTTGATTTTCTAAAAGGGAAGTGGAGAATGATAGAGCCATGGCAAAACTGACTGAAGCCTAATCATTCAAATCTCAGATAAGAAAGCAAACACCCAACACAGTTGTGTGCACAGCCCAACCTAAATCAAAGTGAAACTAAATAAGCCAGAAAAGCAGTGGTGGGATTCAGCAGGTTCACCCCAGTTTGCCAGAACTGGTAGCAGAAATTCCAGCTGGCCCCACCCATCCAAGTTTTGAAATAAAGTATGGTGGAACCCTGCATAACAAATGCTTCATATAATGAAAATTTCATACAGCGAAATGTTCATGTGGCAATCACGATACCCCCAAATAACGATTTTTTTTGTTATACAGGATTTTCATTAAGCTGGGTATACCCCGGTTAACAAAAACCCCGTATAACGAACAAATGGGTATGCCCATTTGATCTGCATAACCAAAAAAAAACATAGCAAAGAGCTCCATGGAACGGAGCTTTTTCGTTATGTGGGTGTCTACTGTAGTCCTAATTCACATGCAACACAGGGTTTTTCCCCTGGCTATGCCCACCACACCACACCCACAGAGTAGGTAATAAAAAAATGAATCCCACCATTACAGAAAAGTACCTCCCTAACACAGCTAGCAGCTAAGCCAACTGAGGAAAGTGCTCAAGATAGTATAGCCAAAGTGGTTTGACACTGAGACTATCCCCACATCAATTGGGCCTAAATAACCGAACTACCTCAGGAGGTCAGCAAATTGACACTTCCTCTGCTTCTCTTCAGAGAGGTGGGGAAAGTGAAATTAACTTTTTGACCTGTGCTAGGCAATCACTGATGTGCTGAATCACTTAGATTAAATATTTTTTTCTTTGCCTTGTGTGTAGTGCCAACCAAGAAACTGCCCACAGCCATGGTTTCAATCAGCGCTTCATACAATGGCAAAAGATAGATCCTTTCCCTGCAATGTGGGTGAAGCTATTTTTCTGTGAAGTCATCACGCAATGCAGCCCTGCTCCCACCCTTTTTTCATCATCTTTTCACCATGTCAGCCTCTTCTGTACATGGTATTATAAATATGTTGCCCGTTCTCTTTTTCTCTGCCAGTTCATATTATTCCAAATGTGAAATGTTTTCCGTATAATCTGGTACAGTCCGAATCTATACATGAGTTAACTGCTTCAACTGGGGCCATACCTGTTTTAACACAAATGCATTCAGCATTTGGCCAAGCAGTCAGCTTTTATCTCACACAGAGAACCTCCAAAGCCAGAGCACAGTCCTGAGAATGGGAGAAGGCTAATTAACTCCCAAAAATATACATGAAGACCTCACAAGGAGAATGTGTGGTTGAGGGGGTGTTGTGTCTTAAGCTTTAAAATGAAGAGTCCATGAGAAGAGATTCAAAACAACGATGCAACGGTTTATTCACAACTCTCATAACAATACTACAGCTTAAATATGCAGAAGCTTGGCTGTGCTCATTCCGCTATTACGCTATCCGAGATTGACTCTGCACCTTGCGCCTACTGGAAATAATCCACACGAGAGTGTGCCGTGCGAGCGTCCAAACCAAGAGCCAACGCCCTATTTCCAAGAGGCACTTATATAGGGTTTGGGTGTCCATTACCCAGTGCTACCTTTTTGGATAACCTTTATTAACCAATCCGTAACGCTATATTTAAACAATGACAAATCCCTGCTAGGATCCTAATAGTGACCAATCCAGTATTACCCATTTACATAAGAGCACGCCTTGAAACGGGGAAGGCATGCCAAAATTACCTTTAACTAGAATGGCGCGAATCGCCATTTTACAAGCAATAATAAGTAATATAATAATACTAATAATTATCTCAATACATGACATGGGGTCCATCTGTGCATCAAACACAATATTATTAAACACACACACGTTAATACAGATCTCAGAACACAAAAGACCATTTATATTAGGGTGAGATTAGATGGTAATATAAAGATCTCATTGGATTGCACCCGAAAGGGCTCCTTCCAGGTTGCGATTTTAGAAGAGTTCTTTATAGTGGTTCTTCCATCCAGTCCTGATCACATCAGCCTATTCCAAAATAAGAGTCCAGACAGGGGGCAAAGTAAGGTCGAGCCTTTTGCGATCTGCAGTACATCTTCCAGTGGCTGTCAAATAGAGTGAACCAGACTGTGATGTCAGTGTTCCAAAATGTGAACTAAGTAATCATCTAATCGCATCCTTAGTCTACTTCCTGGATGTGCATTTCCTTTGTGAACATAACTTCTCTATATGCAAAATAAATTTTTCACAATTTATTTTTAAAGAAATTTCAAGTAAATAAACAAGTACCACTTCAGTGTGAAAGGTAACAATGTTACATTTGCTCCGGCATCTAATCTTGCCTGCCACATGGCCACAGATGCAGGCAGCGATGGCTCTTTAGCTGTAAGTGGAGATGAGCAGTTCCCTAGAGTTGGACACAACTGACTTTCAAGCAACAGAGACCTTTACTATAATTACTAATTATTATTTCACACAGAGAACCTCCAAAGCAAGCATGTTTTGCCCACCATGCTTACGACACCAGTACTAGGGAGATGGTTCTAGAGTCCTTCCCCTGCCCATATGGTAAGTGTACCTTGGATTCAGTGCCTTGAAATGGCTAGAATGAATGGAATGAAACATATTTATCTCCCCAAAGATTTTGTCTGGCCAATTTTTGCTTCAGAACATCTCAGCCCACTTTTCATGCTGATGCTAATTTGTTCAGGCAACAGAAGCAGGTAGTCATTAAAAAGAAGATGAGCATCACCAGCTGATGCTGCAACTCACTCAAAGCTTCTAAGTTAATAAATGTTTCAAAAGTTGCCTAGTGTTATGTCCGGCCCTTATAAGCAATAGTCCAGACAACAATGAACAGAACAGCAACAAGTCTTTATTCAACAGTCTTTTAGGTTAAGCTTACAAGGTGCTCCGAATACAGAGATGGCTATACAATCCCACGAAATCAGTCCCTCCAGAATCTGCCATGTAGGAGACTAGGACTAGCTACACCAGAAGCGGTAGCATAGTGAAGGAGACCCAGGTTTAGCACGTTGCTGGCTACCTGTGTGGAATGGGTAGTATAGATCCAGTGCGGCCCCACCCTTGTTTACTCATGGGGCTTATATAGTGTCTCCACGGTGGTGTCTCCTTGATACCCGCCGGATAACCATAACTAACCAAACAGACCTGTCAAGTATCCCTTATTGGCCAGGAAACCCCTGTATATTTACCCCTCTTCCCGCCCCCTCCCATTTTTATTAATTTCCCCATAATATCACGTTTTTTAAAAAAATCCCAAATCTGTAGGGTTTTTTCCTGCCACCAGAGGCCGCTGTGGCTTTTTGCTTGTGGAAGGGGAGAGAGAAGGTGTTTTGAGGTGGGGCCTTCATCTCTCTGTTTCTGTTCCAACTTCCTTTGACTCCTCCGTGGGCCCACCCCATGCGAGGGGAAGAGGGGGGAAAGGAAGAAAAGAGCTGCCCGATGTGGCTGGCCCTGGTCCAGGGAGGGCCAGCATGGATGTCCCATCACTTGCCCCTTCTGGATAAGTCTCTCTGTCTTTTTGTTTTGCTTACTTTGCTCTCTGTGAGTGTGTGTGTGTGAGAGAGAGAGACTCGCCTTTGTGTGTGGGGGTGTGTGGGTGTGGGTGTGGGTGTGAAGAGCGATGGTGTGTGTGTTTGTGTGTGTGTTGTGGGTGAGGGGCCAGGGTCCGGCCCAGGTTAAACAGAGATGACCACTGAACCCTAGAGTCAGATATGACTGGCTTTCAAGCAAGGGATACCTTTACCTTTACCTTGCTTGAAAGCCAGTCGCATCTGACTAGGGTTCAGTGCTCATCTTTGTTTCACAGCCGAAGTGCCAGCACTGAGTACTCCTGCAGATGTTTCCATGGTCATGTGGCAGGCATGACTACAGGAGCACACGGAATGCTGTTTACCTTCCCACCAAAGTGTTCCCTATTTATCTACTTGCAATTATATAAAGTGGAATGTGAGACATGGTTTGAATGAATTTTGTATAGATTAATCATCACTCAAACAGACAAATTTTAATAGTCTGATAAACATAAGGTAGACCCTAGGGAAAGAGATGCCTGAGGGTTAAAAAATAAGACCCTAGATGAGAGGAAAGAGGCAGAAGAAGATGAGCCACTTCTGTGTGGTGGGATGGAGGCCCCACTAGGTTGGTGGGACTCAAGCTTAAACAAACAGGAAGATGAGGGGAAGGTGCTTGGACTAATCCAGATACCCTATTTGTTTCCCTAAATTTTCTTGCTTTTGAACTGCTAGGTTGGCAGGAGCTGGGACAGAGGCAGAAACTCACTCTGTCCTGCAGTAATTGGGTATCGAGCTGCTGACCTGCCACCTTCCAGTCAGCACCTTAGCCACTTGAGCCACTGCAGCTCAGTGGTTAAGAAGCTCACCTTGTTAGCGGTTTGAGCTCCCATCTCTGTCCCAGCTCCTGGCAACTTAGCAGTTAAAAAGCAAGAAATTACAAGTAGATAAATAGAGACCACTTTGGTGGGAAAGGTAACAACATTCTGGTGTCTAATCATGCCTGCCACATGTCCACAGAAACATCTACAAACAGGCAGTGCTGGCTCTTTGGCTATAAACAGAAATGAGCATTGAACCCTAGAGTCAGGTATGACAGGCAGTATTGGATCTAACAATAGATAAAGGTAAAGGTTGCCCTTGCCTGAAAGCCAGTCATATCTGACCCTAGGGTGCAGTGCTCATCTCCATTTACAGCCAAAGAGCCAGTGCTGTCTGTGTTTGCAGACGTTTTCATGGTCATGTGGCAAGCATGACTAGAGCCCAGCAAGTCACACTGCCAGATTTGGCCATGCCCACAGATTTGGCCACACCCACAGAGGGGTGTGCCCAAAATCTCCCTTATTTTTAAATCCTAAACTTGACAGGTATGTAACCAATCATAACAGGGTATATATGTAATTAACCAATAAGGAACAGGATCCAAAACTGTAGCCAATCACAGGACTCTGATTAGCATAATGAGTGCGCCTTGTACGGGGGGGTTTCGTGCCAACTTTAGCTCCTAATTTGGATGGCGGGAAACCGCCATTTTCTTCCTTGCAAGGCACTGCCCATGCAACTTGCAATTGTGCCTTAATACATAACACCTAGTCAGTTGCTGGGTTGCCTACGTGCACTTGCAAAACCTATCTCTCACATACAAAATTGGCAGTGAGGGAGAGAGACATACTGCTTCACCAGCAATTGAGTTAATATCTAGTATTTGCTGAGCTTCATCGGTGTCAGGAAATCAGCTGTCTTAGCTGTTGTCTGGAGTCAGAACCTCCTGTCTACACTGTCTTCTTCTGCTCAGTCTTTTGTTTGTGAGCCCATCCTTGCATATGCTGAAGATAGAAGAGGCTCTGGAGGTAGACCAGGCAAAAGATCCCACGGCAGGCTTCTTGCCTGAAGCTCACAAAAACCTGGAGCTCACTTTAAGCCAGGGGTGTCCAAACTTTTCAGGCCGTGGGCTGGCCACGTGGTTCATTGGGCCAGCCATATGGTTTGGTTGGCCGGTCATGTGGTTCCTCTCACCTAGAGTTGCCATACGTCATGGAAAACCGGGAATTTCCCGGGTTGTAACTGTCCAGGATGGTTCTGTAAAAATCATTGAAACCTCCCTGATCAAACCAAGGGGCGTGCTCTTAGTTTGAATGGGGGGAATCGCGCCTTTTTCATGCTGCCTTATAGTGGTGCCTTTGCTTAACCACCAGTCAGCGTCTGTAGCAGCAGCCGCAGCAGCCTGGTGGCCAAAGGAGGAGGAGGAGGAGATCGGGTAAACTAATGCAAATAGAAAGTCTCCAGAAGTCCAATAGTCCACACACTCCAGAAGTGTGTGTGAGAGAGTGCCAGTTTCAGACAGGGCCTTAGCCAGGGTGGACAGGGTGGGAAAAGCAGTTTGCCCACCTCAAATTCCCTCCTGCCCCGTGCCCTGTGGAGGGGAAAGTGTGTGAGTGGAGTGAGTCGCCAAGGGGGGGAGAAGAGAGAAGCAACCATGGGAAGGGAGAGAAGAGAGAACTGCTTTTGTGCTCCTGCTTTTTTCCTTGCTGCAATCCTGTGCCCTTTTACTTGGGAGGGAGCTCCGATTGAAATAAGTGGGACCCCTCTGTGGGTATGCTTTGCTCATACTGGAGTGAAGGAGTGAGTGAGACCAAAAGCTCAAGCCTTTATTTGTTTAGCAGTAAGCCCCATTGTTCAGTGGATCTTACTCCTAAGTAAACCATGGAATGCAGTATTCCAAAATAGATTTTTGGAAAAGATCTTTTATAACACTTTCATGCTTAAGGATTCCTAGCTATTTAATATCTGTACAGTATTTGTTTTTCCAACACACCACACTCCCCCCAGAAGATAATGAAGGTTCCTGATCTTAGGGCACATTTGTATATAAGTCAGAAGAAATGCCCCTGTTTTGCAGTACCCTATCACTGCATTGGCTTAAGTGGTTAAGATGCTGACTGGGAGGCAGAAGGTCAGCAGTTCAAAACTTGAGTACTGCATGACGGAATGAGCGCCCATCTTTGTCCCAGCTCCTGCCAACCTAGCAGTTTAAAAGCAAGAAATTGCAAGTAGATAAATAGGGACCACTTTGATGGGAAGGTAAACAGGGTTCCGTGCACTCTGGTGTCTAGTCATGCCTGCCACTTGACCACAGAAATGTCTGCAGAAGCAGACAGCACTGGCTCTTTGGCTTTGAAACAGATGAGCACTGAACCCTAGAGTCGGATACGACTGGCTTTCAAGCAAGGGAAACCTTTACTTCTGTCCTGGTTTTGTGGAAGAGAATTATGGCAACCCTACTCCCACCGGAAGTGGAAGTAAAATGTGCCTTGCAATCTGTTCTGCAAAAGGATGAACTAGATTTTAGGCTGCCATTTTCTCTTTATAACCCCGGGTGCCCAAACTATGGTCCACAGGCCGGATCTGACCCCGATACCAATTCCTCTGGCCTGTGCCACCCTCATCACTCCCAGAAGCAGAAGTAAAACGCCCCATATGGGAGCGACGAGGGTGGCACGGGGTGGATGAATTGGTGTCAGGGGCTGGATCAGGCCCATGGGCTATGGTTTGGGCACCCCTGTTTTAAGCAGTCTTTCAGGGAAGCTTGTCTGACATTCCTAATTCACCAAGGAACCTCATAAGTTTGTTGGTTAAATTTAAAGTCGGAAGGGGGATATATTGTGACATTTATTTCAGTGTGAGCTTTCCTAGATCAAATCTACTTCTTTGGGGGAAAATAATTTTGATCCACAAAAGTGAAAACTGAAACAAATCTCTGTTAGTCATCACAGTTCCATAATATAGTGCCCCCACTCTCTCTTTCCCTTTAATTTTGACAAGATGCTGAGACAAACAATTTCCATTGGCTTATTTAATTCTGTCTGAGGGACCCTGTTTTTTGCTCCGTGCTCTCTCTTTTATTATTTTATTATGGGTTGAGGGTGGGTGAGGGTAGTTTTTTTTAATGTTTATTCAATTAGGTTTTAGTGTTGTAATTCTCGTTCTTAATGGGGGTGGGGTTACTAATCGTTTTTTAGCTGATGCCTTTTTAATCTGTTGTTGTATTATTGTAGTTCTTGTTTGCTGTTTCTATTGTATGCTGTTTACCACCCTGAGTGGTGTCCCCCATCAGAAGGGTGGGATATAAATCCCTAAATAAATAAAATAAATAATAATATCCTGAAAAGTTTGTGAATTTTTCAGAATACAATTTGAAAATGACAGCAGCCAGGGGTTGCTTAGCTTACTTAGAGAGCAGCCTTTTCTTTGAAATGAATGAATAACTTGCATTTAATTTTGATTAGACAGTTTTACAATACAGTACTGTATTTTATTTTCCCTATTGTCAAGCTCAGGGTGTGTTTTTAGCCAGCATGCATGCTATCCTTTGAGCTCCACACAAACAGAGATTCATTAAACCCTCCCTCACACTTTTCTTTCCCCTTTTAAAAGCATCAGAGGGAGTGAGATATATGTGTTTGGTGTGTATGTGCACGTATAACTTTTTATGAAAATACAGAATTCTTGTGGCTTCGTTTTTCTTTGTTTTATGCAAAGCAAGGAGTTCTTCTTCCCTGCAGTTTAGAACACAGACTGTGAAACTAGACAAATTTTATTATTTATTTATTTATTTTATTCAATTTGTATAGCTGCCCCAATCAACATGGGCAGCGTACATAAAATCCTCAATGTTTAAACTATAGACACCCTTAAAATTCCTAAAATCACTGAAAAACTACCAACCACCCTCACCAAATACATGGGAAGGAGGTGGAAGAAAGTCTGAGAGGGGTCTGATTGCAGCTAATTTACAATGCCTAAAACCATAAAAGCTCATTAAATATGCAAAGCTAGCCAAGAGAGTTATGCAGGGACATTCCAAGCACCTGATGACACATTTCCAATGAAATGTCAGATGACCCCCAAATGGAAATATGACACAAAGTAGATTATTTATTTATATATTTAGTTGGTTGGTAGTTAGTTGGTTAGTTCTTGCCAATATGCAACGGTAAAGGTAAAGGTCGCCCTTGCTCGAAAACCAGTCGTATCCGACTCTAGGGTTCAGTGCTCATCTCCGTTTAGAGCCAAAGAGCCAATGCCATCTGCGTCTGCATACGTTTCCATGGACATGTGGCAGGCATGCTTAAACACTAGAGTGCACGGAACGCTGTTTACCTTCCCACCCAAGTGGTCCCTATTTATCTATTTGCAATTTCTTGCTTTCAAACTGCTAGGTTGGGAGGAGCTGGGACAGAGACAGCAGCTCACTCTATTGTGCAGTACTGAGGAATCGAACTGCTGAACTTCTAGTCATGAAGTTCAGCGTCTTGACCACTTGAGCCACCACAGTCCCCTACAAAGCAGGCGTGCCAATCAGCTACAGGGGGGGAGTCACTTTCTCACAGCAAGATAAGGAAATAAAGAAAATTGTTTGGGTGTTCTGACTATTTATGGATTATTTACATTTATAAGAAGTGTTATCGAACAGATTGCTTAGATGCAAATGAAAAAAATGTTTATTTATAATGTACTTTGATATGACACATTACTTTGACCATGAAAATCAAAATACAAATGATCTTCCTTTCAGATACTCAGCAAACATATATTTGTTTAAGATTCACCCAAGTAGTTCTAACAAGTGCCTTCCAACCATTAAAAGGATACAACAAAAAGAATGTGGGAGTGGGAAATATTCCAGATGGGTGGTATAAAAATGTAATAAATAAATAAATGTCCAGCAAAGTTTTAAAAAATCTAACACATGGTTCTGATGTAGAAGTTTATAATGATATTTCATTGAAAGAAAGAACGTGGAGATATAAGATGAGGCCTGTAACTAAATTGCTGATGAGTAAAAATATAAGGTATAATTGGAGATTCCCACAGCAACTGCGCTTTTACTATGACAAAAGAATGCAAGTAATTGATGAAGGGGCTAATCCATTGGAGTATTTGAGCTTGTTGGAGCTGGTAAAAATAGACTCGGAAGAGTGGATAAATCTCAAGAAGGAATTGATGGAATCGGGAGCCTTGGGGAGCGAGTATGAGAGGGCGGAGGCCGGTGGGGCAACAGGTGGAACACCGCAGCGAAGGGAAGAGGAGGAGGAGCTGTCGCTGATCATGGTGGAGGAGGAGGCAAGTAAGGAGCAATGAGAATTAGATTATTAAAATTTAAAGCATTTAATTGATACAGAAGGGTGAGTAGTGCGTAGCACTGGTAAAAAGGCACATCTTACATGTCCCCCCTCTCCCCTCTTTGGGTGTCAAAGGCGGCTTTTTTTTTTTTGAAGAAGGTGGGGAGAGAGATAGTGTGTGTTATATGTAGTTTTTTGTGGTGTGGGGGTAAGGGGTTGGTGGTGGCACGCCCGACGGAGAGTTCAGAGTTTAGAAAGGAGATAAGTTATGGGAAATATTAAAATATTATCATGGAATGTGAAGGGTACAGGTTCTGTTCTTAAGAGACGGAGGTTGGAATTGGCGTTGAAGAAAGATAGACCTGATATATTGTTTTTACAGGTAACGCACAAGAAGTCAAAGGACACGAATAAACTTTTTTTGGGATGGATCCAACATTATGAGATGCCGTTTGGAACTTCAAAAGCGAGAGGGGTGGCAATCATGATTTCTAAAAAATTAGAAAAGATTTGAGATTACAAAAAGTATTGTTGATCAAGAGGGTAGATATTTGATTGTAAGAGGAAAAATAGAGGATGAGGAAATCATGTTGGTAAATATTTATGCTCCAAACGATCATCAAGCGGATTTTTTAGAAAAAGTTCGGAAAATAGTGGAATTAGAGAATGTTGCAAAAACTATTGTGGTGGGAGATTTTAACTTGATAAGGTCGGGGTTAGACTGCACGAATATAGCAAGAAGTGGAACCGGCTTGAAAGGGAAGGTGTTGGATAAATGGATGGATGCGATGGGTTTGAAGGATTCTTGGAGAGAGTTTAAGGGCTCTGAAAGGGCATATTCCTTTTTTTCACATGTCCATGGGACCTACTCGAGAATAGATTATGTCTTTCTTACGGAAAACTTGATTAAAGATATAGAAGGAATGGAAATTGGGATCATTAAGGAATCAGATCATGCCAAAGTACTTTTGGAATTGAAATTACAAAAAGATACCCGAAGTGGAAGAAGTTGGAGGTATGATCCTAATCTATTTAAAGATCAAAAATGTAAAGAGCAGATTATGGAAAGGTGGAAAGAAAGTTGGCAGTGGAACGATAATAACGAGGTTAATTTCAATGTTGTATGGGATACCATGAAGTCGGTTTTCAGGGGGGAAAGTATAAAGTTGGCGAGTTTTAAATATAAACGACATAAGGTAGAACAGACAGAAAAAGAAAGAGAAATAAAACAGTTACAGGAGGATCACGCAAAAAGTAAAGATAAAAAAATCTTTATGAAATTGCAAAGACTTAAAGCAGAATTAATGGGTAAAGATATTGACAAAGTTAAACGAGACTTGATTTATTTAAACAGAGAATACTTTGAATTTAGCAACAGAAGTTCAAAACTACTAGCAAGAGCAGCTAAGGCCAAAAGGGAAAAAAGAGAAATTGGGGTATTGGTTAATAAACAAGGTATAAGGTGTAATAAGAACAGAGATAAATGCAAAATTGTGAGGGAATTTTATCAAGCATTATATGCAAAAAAGGAGGTAGATTCGGAGAGGCTCAAAAAGATATTGGAGAGACAGTTGGGGAACGGAATAAAACAAGAACATAGAGAGAAAATGGAGGAAAGGATCAATGATAAAGAGGTTAATGAGGTAATTAATGGGTTGAAGATGGGGAAAGCCCCGGGGAATGATGGATTATCGACAGAGTTTTATAAAGAATTCAAAGAAGTGGTGGTTCCAAAATTAGTGAAGCTATATAATTATATTTTAGATGGAGGATCAATCCCGACTTCATGGTATAACACTACAATCGTTCCACTGCCAAAGCCTGGTAAGAACCTGGAAAGAGTGGAATTGTATAGACCAATTTTTCTTATAAATCAGGATGCCAAAATCTTCACAGCAATATTGGCCAATCATTTAAATGGTTTTATGGGGGAATACATAAATGTTGATCAAGTTGGGTTTTTAAAAGGTCGACACATGGCGGATTTGACTAGAAGGGTATTAGATTTAATTGATAATGTTAATCAAACGAAGGAAAAGGTGGGTTTATTATCATTAGATATTTTTAAGGCATTTGATTCATTACAGTGGTCTTCAATCAAGGAAATAGTTAAAAAATACGGGTTTGGGGACAGATTTAGAAGGGTAATAGATTTATTATATCAAAAAGGGAATGCTAGGATCAGAGTAAACGAGGAGGTTACTGATGTGGTAAAGCTTGAGGCTGGTACTAGGCAGGGATGTCCATTATCTCCTATCTTGTTTATCATGGCAATGGAGATATTAGCTAAAAATATAAGGGATGATTCAAATATAGAAGGGATAATGGGTAATAAAGCAATGTATGCGGATGATACATTGCTTACGGTGAAACATCCGGAGTTGGTAATGGATAGGATTAAAGATCACCTACAGGTATTTGAAGCTATAACCGGATTAATGATAAATTGGGATAAATCAGAATTGATGCTGTGTAACTTGGGGGTTGGTGAGATGGGAAGGATAGTGGAGACACTTAATATACAAATTAAAGATAAGCTGAAATATCTGGGGATAATTATTTCAAATAAATTAGAAGAACTTAAACGATTGAACTATGACAGCTTGAAAGTCGAATTTAAGAGTAAAATACAAGAGTTTCAGAAGTTGAAGCTGTCATGGTTCGGAAGGATTGCAATTTGTAAAATGATTTTGCTACCAAAGATTAATTTTTTATTTGATGCACTAGCGATCCATTTGAAGGAGAAGGAAATTAATGAATTTCAAAAGATGTTTAATTGTTTTTGTAATGGAGGTAAAAAATCTAGACTTTCAAAGAAGCTTTGGTATTTGTCTCAGAAAGAAGGGGGTTTGGGCATGCCAAATTTGTTAGCATACTATCGAGCATTCCAAATCAAGAATGTTGTGAAGATTCTGGCAAGAGAAAAGGCAACTTGGGAGGAATTGGAGATGAAAGAGTATAGAAATATTGGTAATATGATTTTCTTGGGAATAAAGGACAAGCCGAAAAGGTCAAATAATACTATGATGAGAGGGCTCATGGAGGTGTGGAAAAAGGTAAAGAAAGATATGGTCCCAAATCTCTCTCCAATTTTGGAATTGACTGATATGGTGTGTTTTCCAATAAAATTAGATAAGGAAAAAAGGAAATATTGGATAAAATCAGATGCTCTTACTGAAGGATTGGTTAAAAGCTTGTGATGATGATATCAAAAGAAAAAAATATTTGAGAAGTTAAATTTGGATTGGTTTCAGAAATTAAAGGTGGATAACTGGAATAAAAAATATAGAAGAGAAGTAGGGATAGATAGAACAAAGACGGAATTTGAAGAATTGGTAATAAAGATCAGAAAAGGGGAAAGGAGTATTAAGGGTCTTGTAAGCAAACTTTATACTATATTGAATAAGGGTAAAGATCCACAGGAAGATTTGAAACGGAAGTAGGAACAAAATTTGAATATAAAAATTGGGGAGGTTGAATGGAGAAATAAATGGAAAAAGAGGATTATGAGAACAATGTCTGTAAGAATCAAAGAACACAATTTCAAAATGTTGTGGCAATGGTACTTGACACCACTAAGACTTTATCAGATGGATAATAAAAGAGATAAATTATGTTGGAGATGCAAAGAAACGGATGGAACATATGAACACATGTGGTGGAGTTGTAAAAAAATAAGGGATTTTTGGGGAAGAATAGAAGGGGAGTTTGGTGAAATAATGGGTAAAAGTGTTAAGTTGGTGTCAGGTACCATTCTTCTAACAAATGTGGAAGGTTTGGGTTTGAATAAGGAGGAAAAAGAATTACTGGAAATTGTATTAACTACGGGTAGACAATGTATAGCTAGAAATTGGAAAAATGATGTTGATATACAGATTGGAGAGTGGTATAAAGAAATGTGGAGTTTAGCATTGAACGACAAATTGACATGGGAGATCAAAGTAAAACGAGATAAATTAAAAGAGAATAGGTTTTGGAATATTTGGAAACCGTTCGTGGATCATTCTCTTATGGTAAATGACAGCTCAGGACCTGTACCATCCCAAAGAGGTTTTTGGAGTTGAAATAGAAACTAAACTCTCCGGGCATTGTATATATTCACAGGGTGATGTGTAACTATTAAAAAATAATAATAGTGGTAGCACAGAAAGCTTTTATTGTTATGATTGTGTAATAATTCACAATGTGGTATCTAGTATTGGTGGTTATATGGTAAATAATTAGTTTAAGTATTATTATGTGCTAACTCCTATGAATTTGAGCTAACAATGTAATGATGTTGTTTTTGATTTATCATTATATTGTATTGTTATTGTTTTTTTCTTTTTGTATGTCTGTCAAAAATTTAATAAAAAATATTTTAAAAAAATCTAACAGCAGAAAAAAACACAAATTGCTAGTATAGCAAGACGGAAAAATAAATCACAAGGGTTGTAAACAACTAGCTAGAATAGCAGCTGAAAACCAGACATGGCATCAAAATCATAGGGATTAAAATGAAATATATTAAAAGAAAAGAAAGTCTTAGTCTGGTTCTGGAGAGACATCAGTAATATGTAGGTGCCAGTTGAATTTCCTTAGGAAGAACATTCCATTACTGAGGGAGAATCAACAAATGCTCCCTAATGCTTAGTCATGTTGATTTCAGGATTTCAGACTGAGGTGGTAGGAGGAGAGGTGATTTATAAAATGAATTCCATATTGCGTAAAGTTCACCCTTGCTCAAAAGTCAGTCGTATCCAACTCTAGGGTTCAGTGCTCGTCTCTGTTTCATAGCTGAAGAGCCAGCGCTGTCTGCATTTGCAGAATTTCCATGGTCATGTGGCAAGCAAGACTAGACACCGGAGCACACAGCACACTGTTTGCCATCCCACCGAAGTCGTCTTTATTTATCTACTTGCAGTTTCTTGCTTTCAAACTGCTAGGTTGGAGCTCTGTAATACACTGACCATTTAACTGAATCCAAAACTATTTTTTCCCTATTTGCTGATTCCTAACAGAGCACAGCAGAGGAATAAAACTGAGACACATCCCAGGAATCTAGTGACCTTAAGGAGTGAACAGGAAGAGGAAACAGAGGTTTGACAAGGGAGTTTGTCAGGGGAGGCCCCTAACAAAGCTTCTGTTTTATAGGTATAACTAGCATATTTTGCCCGGCGGTGCTGAGCTTTTAAAAATTGTGTTGGATAGTGAAGGTTTTTTTTTTTCTTGAACAAATGGTGCCGGGCTGTTTTAAATGGTGTTGAAAGGTTTTGTGAATTTGTGGCTTTGAGGCGCTGCATCCGCCTGCGGCGGACTTGCACTCCCAGTGTGTTGTTTATTTTTATCTTTTGCATGCCAGCTTCCTCAGTGCAGGGCTCTTTTAAATTGTTTTGGAAGGGTTTTGTTTTTTTATGCAAATGAGGTTAGTTTTTAATTGTGGTTTTTTAAATTTATATTTTTACACACGAGCTGTTATAAGCTGTGATTTTTTTTGGTTTTTAAAAAGAGGAAAGGATGATATAAATTTTTATAATTATTGTATTTAACCAAATAATGTGTTACTATGTGTTTTTTAAAAAAATAGTTGTACCTTGGATAATTATTTTTAAAATGTGTAAGAATATGTTTTTTTAATCAATGTTTCTATACTGTGTTTAGATGTTGTTGTTTTTTGTTTTTTTGAGTGAAAACTTTTTTTGGAATTTTTTGTGATTAGTGTGAATATTTTTGAATGATTTGATAACTTATTTCAGTAATTTGGGAATTAATCTTATTATTTTGAATATTTTTGGATGTTTTTACTCTTGTGGCCTCTGGGTGGGGCTGGTGAGCTTTTAGTGTACTCTACAAATTTTCTCTACTGTCCTCTGGGTGTCGCTTCTTCTTCCAGTAAGTATTCTCTTTATTTTCTCATTTTAGTTCCGGTCGTCATGGAGTGAAGACATCTCATGGTAAGCTCTCTGGTTTTATTTTGGGGGGGGGTTGTTTTGGGTTTGGGGGGGGGGCTGAGTGTTTTTTCTTGTTTGTTTTTGGCTGTTTTTGTGTTTCCTTTTTGTCTTTTTGATTTTTGATTTTGAGTGTTTTTGAGTGTTTTTGGTTTGTGTTTTTGTGTTTACTTTTTTAGGGGCGAGGGGGGGTCTTTCTTTTCCGTGGGCCAGGCTCGATGCCTGGCCCGTGGAAAGGAAAGGCCGGGGGGGGGGTGTCTTTTTTTTCCCCAGGCCAGGCTCGATGGGACCAATAAAGCAGTAGCAAGCAAGGATAGGAATTGAAGGGATATCCAGACATGATGGCAGGGATTTTTAGCCCTCCATTTTTAGCCCTCTCGAGTTCAGGTAAATTCTTGACCAGGTCATTGACCTATCAGTCCCAAACAACTAAGGGCTCAGTACCACTTCAAAGACTAAAAATTATATTATAGAACTGATAGGGATGTAATGTATACATGTGAGAAGTATTGTGTAAGATACATGAAACTATGTCTTTAAGAGTTTCAACAGAGCAGCACCCAGCTGAATTCACTGAGTGGGTGACTGAGCAGAATATCATGTATAAATTAGGGCTTCTCAAAAGCCACATTGCCTTCATGCCAAAACCCTTCATGCCAAAAACTGCTGTATGCCTAAACTACTGGATGCATGCTAGCCTGACTGCTTGCTAGCTTTACTGCCTTATGGACATCACTGTTTTGCCTGGAGAAAAAGGCTGCTGGCTGCTGGAAAGGGGGAGGGGAAATGCAATGTTGTAAGGAGCAATACTGTATAGGGACATGGAATGTGAGATCAATGAACCAAGGTAAACTGGAAGTGGTAAAAAATGAGATGGAAAGAATAAGCATTGACATCTTGGGCATCAGTGAGCTAAAATGGACAGGGATGGGTGAATTCAGCTCTGGAAACCATCATATCTACTATTGTGGACAAGAAAACCTTAGAAGGCATGGAGTAGCCATAATTGTCAATAAGAGAGTAAGAAAAGCAGTAATGGGATATAACCTCAAAAATGACAGAATGATGTCAGTCAGAATTCAAGGCAAACCTTTCAATATCACCGTAATCCAAGTCTATGCAGCAACCACTAGTGCAGATGAAGCCACAGTGGACCAGTTCTATGAGGACCTAGAACACCTCATAGAACAGACACCAAGAAATGATGTCCAAATTATATTAGGAGACTGGAATGCCAAAGTAGGAAATCAAAAAGTGGAGGGAATAACAGGCAAGTTTGGTCTTGGAGTACAGAACGAAGCAGGGCAAAGATTGATAGAGTTCTGCCAAGAGAACGCACTGGTCATAGCAAACACTCTCTTCCAGCAACACAAGAGGCGACTTTACACATGGACATCACCAGATGGCCAACACCGAAACCAAATTGACTACATACTCTGCAGCCAAAGATGGAGAACCTCCATACAATCAGCAAAAACAAGACCTGGAGCAGACTGTGGATCAGATCACAACCTACTGATCGCAAAATTCAGGCTTAGACTAAAGAAAATAGGGAAAACAAGAAGACCAGACAGATATCACCTAGACAGCATCCCTAAAGAATACACGGTGGAGGTGATGAACAGATATAATGGCCTGGACGCAATAGACAGAGTGCCAGAAGAATTATGGACAGAGATAAAGGACATCATGCAGGAAGCAGCAAAGAAAACCATACCAAAAGAAAAGAAGCGTAAGAAAGCAAAATGGTTGTCTGATGAGGCTCTTAAAATAGCAGAGGAAAGAAGGAAGGCAAAAGTCAAAAGAGAAAGGAAAAAATACAACCTTCTGAACACAGAATTTCAAAGAAAAGCAAGGAGAGATAAGGAAAACTATCTAAAAGAACAGTGCAAAGAAATGGAGGAAAACAACAAAAGAGGCAGGACTAGAGATCTCTTCAGAAAAATCGGGGAAATAAAGGGAACATTTAAAGCAAAAATGACCATGATAAGGGACAAAGACGGAAAAGAGCTAGCTGATGCAGAAGAGATAAAGAAAAGATGGAAAGAGTACACAGAGGAACTCTACAAAAAGGACCTCAACACTCCTGATAACCACAATGATGAAAAAACTGAACTCGAGCCAGACATCCTGGAGAGCGAAGTTATAAAAGGCCCTAAAGAGCACTGCAAACAACAAAGCTAGTGGATATGATGGTATCCCAGTCGAATTTTTCAAAGCGCTAAAAGATGATGGCGTCAAATTACTGCACTCAATATGCCAGCAAATCTGGAAAACAAAACAGTGGCCACAGGATTGGAAAAGATCAGTATACGTCCCAATCCCAAAAAAGGGCAACGCCAAAGAATGCTCAAATTACCGAACAATTGCACTCATCCCACACGCCAGCAAGGTGATGCTCAAGATAATACAGGACAGACTTCAGCAACATGTGGAGAGAGAACTACCAGAGGTGCAGGCCGGTTTCAGAAGAGGCAGGGGGACTAGAGACCACATTGCCAACATACGTTGGATCATGGAGAAAACAAAGGAATACCAGAAACAAGTTTACTTTTGTTTCATTGATTACACTAAGGCATTTGACTGTGTGGACCACAACAAGATGTGGCAAGTAATTAAAGAGATGGGAATACCAGAGCACATCATATGCCTCCTGAGAAATCTGTACATGAACCAAGAAGCAACAGTTAGGACAGAACATGGAATGACAGAGTGGTTTGGAATAGGAAAAGGAGTAAGACAAGGCTGCATTTTATCACCCTGCTTATTCAATCTATACACAGAGCACATAATGCGAAATGCAGGGATGGAGGAATCACAATATGGGATTAAAATTGCTGGGAGAAACATAAACAATCTGAGATATGCAGACGATACCACCCTAATGGCAGAAAGTGAGGAAGACCTAAAGAACCTCTTGATTGGGCTGAAGGAGGAGAGTGTAAAAGCTGGTTTGAGACTCAATATCAAGAAAACCAAGGTAATGGCAACAGGCCCAATCAGTTCCTGGAAAATAGATGGGGAAGAAGTAAAAGCAGTGACAGATTTTACTTTCCTGGGATCAAAGATCACGGCAGATGGGGATTGCAGCCATGAAATAAAAAGGCGACTGATTCTTGGGAGACAAGCCATGAGAAACCTGGGGAACATAGTGAAAAGCAGAGACATCACATTGCAAACAAAAATTAGAATAGTCAAAGCAATGGTATTCCCAGTGGTAATGTACGGATGTGAGAGCTGGACAATTAGGAAAGCTGAACGCAGAAGAATAGATGCCTTTGAAATGTGGTGTTGGAGGAGAGTTTTGAGAGTACCCTGGACAGCGAGGAGAACAAATAGGTCAATCTTAGAAGAAATCAACACTGACTGCTCATTGGAATGGCTAATAGTAAAGACGAAGCTAAAGTATTTTGGACATCAAATGAGAAGGGAGGATTCACTTGAGAAGGCCCTGATGTTGGGAAAGGTGGAGGGCAAAAGAAGAAGGGGGAGGCCAAAGATGAGATGGCTAGATGGTATTGTAGACACAATGGGCACAGAACTGGGAGTGCTGAGGGGGATGGTGGAGGACAGAGGTGCCTGGAGAACAATGGTCCATAGGGTCGCAAAGGGTCGGAACCGACTGTGCGACTGAACAACAACAACAGGACTTAAAGTAGTGCTCACAAGGAGTTACAGACTGTTTATCTGCCAGAGAGGAATCTTTTGTCTTTGTTATCTTTATGAACTATTCTGCTGAGTAAAAGCTGTTTCTGTTGAACTGTTACTCTGCATCTCTGCTTGTTATTGTCCGGGAGAGAGAGATAAAACCACACGGGCACCGCCGCTGTTGCCAAAAGCTAACTGCTTAACTCTGCATGATTCAAACCCAGACACAACACCTAACAAGAACAAACTTTTATGGACAAGGATCCACTTTATTAGATGTATGGACTATAGTGCTTACATTGGCAGTTTTCTAATCCAAATAGTGGTGGAAGGGAGGAACTATAAACAGTATGAAAGGAGGAAACCGATGTCTAGGACACACAGATAGCAATAATTATCTTCACAATAGCTATTCACAAAACTGTTGGGAGGTGGGAACACAAGATGTCATTGCAATAGGGACTTAACTAACACTTGAGGAGGAGGAGGAAGAGAAGAAGAAGAGGAGGAAGAGATGATGATGATTTTTTTCCAAACCAAGTTTAAGTTTGTCAACTGCCTGGTTTTAATAGGTTGCATATAGATAGGATTAATTCTGCCTTTATTTGGAGACCTGTGGCTAGGTTTGGGCCAAAGTTTCTTCAGATGTCAATCAGTAGTGCAAAGGTGGCTGCAAACCTACTGCACTTCAGGTCCATTCTTAAAATGGATTTAGCAAGTGATTTTTGAAAATAACTAGAAAAATCTTAGCATTACACTCATAATACTATAGAGCTTTTGTTATAGTGATTTCTTATTCGTCTATTGCTTACATGACCATTATGGGCCTTATGCTACAATTTTGTGCATACTTCCCCGAGAGTAAACCCCAGTGAATGCAGCAGTGTGAACTCCTGAACAGATGGCACTGCTGATCTATAAAACAAGGAATTAGCACCTTGCTGGAAGTGAAAATTCAATAAGATTTCACTGCGGGGGGAGGAATATGTTAAATTTAATCTATTGAAAATAGTGACACTATTACTTAAAACCTTGCTTTCTTGGTCTAGGACCTAGGTATAAGAATATTCTTTTTTGACTGATAATTCAATACGATTAAATTACACTCATGTGACAGCTCAACCTTGCTAATGAGGTACATTTCAGTAAATTGTTGACAGACGTGTCTGGAAGGCTTCTTTAATTTACCAACACATAACAACATGGGGAAAGCATTATTCAAGCAGATAAAGATGGGTAAACAGTGGGGTGGGGGGCATTTTGCATTTACACTTGACAACCTGAAAATGTTTTTGTCATTTGCTCCACTTGGCCTGAGGCAGCTGCGAAAGAACTGATACCTATTAGTGTGACTCACTTACTAAAGCATAAAGACAACACACAGAGAGAGAAAAACATTGTGTAGAAGAACATGTCAAAAGTCAGGATGCAGTCTTTCTTCTTACAGAAAACCTATGCTGTCCATAAGAAAGTATGTTATTGAATTAAAAATTGTAGAATTTTGAAAATATTTTGCCATCAATCAACCACGTTGGTGTGTTTATTTTTCAAAATTCCTAAAGAAGGTTGCTGTAAAATACTTCCACATACCAAAGTTAGAGGGATGTTCACTAGGGAAACATACCTCTTGGCTCTTAAGATCTTCAGGCAAGGCCCTCTTCTCGGTCCCATTGCCATCACAGGTATGGTTGATGGGGGACACAAGCTAGGCTCTGCTGTACTTTTTAAAACCTCAGATCTTGACCACCATGAAGTGTAACACACACATACACACCCATAGATTACCTCTAAAGACCTGTTGACTTGAATAGAGGAACAACTTAGGGGATGTTATGATTGATAGAAATGTGTTCCCTTGGGAAGTTAGGTTGGCCCCCTCCCTCTTATCCTTCTGCTGTCAGCTGAAGACTCATCTTTTTAGGCAGGCTTTTAATAATTATAACTGAGTCCCTGGATGCTGGCTTTTAACTAAGTTTATTGTCTATTTAAAAAAAAAGATTTTGACTGTGTGTTTTTCAAATATGTAAACAAGAAGATGGGATTAGCCTATAGCACACTCTTCTGGTACTTACAATGTGCTACAGTATTTTGCACTCTGGGGTGGTTGAGAACAGATCCTGCCCCTTCTCTTTATGACTATGTTTCAATTACAGTGGACCCTCGAATAACGATGTTACTTGGTTCCCCAAGTAGCGTCGCTATTCGAATAACGTTGTTATTCCAATAATGGCAAAAACATTGTTATTTGAATAACGATGGTAAAAATACTGTTGTTAATCGAATAACGATGTCGTTATTTGAATAACAACGGAAAAAAGTAGCATCATTATTCGAATAATGTCGTTATTTGAACAATCACATTGGGAGCATCGTAGCGCCATTAATCAAAAATGATGCTATTCGAATGCGTCATTAATCGAGGGTCCACTGTATTTGAAAAGTGCTACCATATCCTTCTCCCCACCCCACCCTATCTCCTTTTCTCAAGGCTAAACATGTTTAGTTCCTTCAGACTTTCCTCATAAAGTTTTGTTTCCAACATCCTGATCAACCTTGTTGCCCTCCCCAGAACCTGTTCCAATTTGTTGCCATCTTCTTACAATACAGTGTCCAGAACTAGACCTAGTGCTCTAGATTAGGCCTAGCCAGTGCCAAATAGAGGTGGACTAGTACTCACAGGTACTAATACTTACATTTTAAAATATATCTCTGCGTATATGTATGTGCCATTGACTTCTTAAGTCTCTCTTGCAGAGTTGGAACAGGGCAAGAACATGTTAGTATTAGGAATAGGGCCTTAACTATTTTCCCATTTATACTTTCTACTTCACTTCTACTGCTGGCTTTTATTTTTGAATCACTGAGGGGGGAAATGCAGCTTGCTGATCACAGATGGGCAAATCCTGAGCTATTGTTCAAGCCTAAAGTCCACAACCCTTTAATCCAGT
The DNA here is from genome assembly GCA_035047345.1 of Bradypodion ventrale. Taxonomy (NCBI): domain Eukaryota; kingdom Metazoa; phylum Chordata; class Lepidosauria; order Squamata; family Chamaeleonidae; genus Bradypodion; species Bradypodion ventrale. The sequence goes on from JAWDJE010000001.1 coordinate 44,343,499, forward strand.
CCTGATTAAATCTAGTCCTGATTTTGTGCCTTATACAGACATTGTATCCTATATTCGGATCTGAAATGGGATCATACATAACTCGAATGCCACTATAAATATTTCTATAACTCCATGCATCCACCCTGGTACATACCTAGTCTTAAATGCCTAGCCTTTCAGGTGACAACATGCCAATGATGCAATTTTTTATTTTGACACCTCCACCACCCTCACTTTAGTGAAGTGGCATTGTTGGTATCTTGTTGATTCTCACCCACCCTGACTGCTGGTCTAAGGCAGCTGGCTCTGCCACTGCATGATCCATCACATCCAGGCTCCAGCCTATAAATCATCTCATGGGGTTTCCGCTCTTGTGCCTTAGACAATGACAGATTTGGTTTCACCTGCCTCCTGCAACCCCATTGGCTTCCTCTTTCCCCTATGACTAACGAATAGCAGCAGGCACTGGAGAAAGCATTTAGGCTGCTGAGATTCGGAGCTCTGTTCCAAGATCTGTTGTGTCCTCCCATCAACAGGGCATCTAGAGGATAAGTCATGGCCTTCCAGTCTTCCCTCCCTTTTCATTGGTGTCTCTGAGGTTTAACCTGAACACGGGGCTTAATCGTTACCTGACTTTGTCTGTTTGAGACACAACACCAGCAGTTGGGAAGACTGCATGGTGTTCTGAACTGCCATCCATCATTCTTGGCTCCCTTCTTCTGTTTGGTCTCCTGAGTAACCTTAATGGCCGAGGGCCAAATTATACATTCCATGCAATTTTACATAAATTTCTTTTGAAATATATGTATTTTGGGGAAAAAATAAGCAGTGGTTAGTAGTTACACTCCTGAGCAGAGTTCAAATAGGGAGAAATGGAACTTGGAAGCAATTAGTTGGAAGCAATCCAAGTTATAAGTTAATGCAGTTATAACTTGGATTGCTTCCAACTAATTGCTTCCAAGTTTCATTTATTCCTGAAACTTAATGAGGAATGACTTCACTCTTAGCTATAACTTTTTAGTTATTTTTATAACTGGTTGATATGGCCCCTATAAATACCAAATTGGCAGTGGCGGCTGCTACTCATATCCGAGTATACATTTTTTCCTAGAAATCATTTTCAGGAAAAACGCCACTAGCATGAATTTGTTTAAGGTGGATTCCAGCTTGCCATGAAGTGACCTACACACTGTGATCATGGAGCCATCTCCTGCAACACATATGAAATGAGACATGCAGGATTTAGCAATGGGACTGCAATGGACTGCCACAGCCTTGAGAATATTTTCAAGGTGCACCTTCACAGCCAGTCCATTTGGCATGGCCTCTTCCACCTCCATGACTGTTGGGAATCAGAATAGTGAAGTGGTTCCTCCTCTGCTCATTATGCCATTGGGCCCAATATGATGGTTTCCAGTGGCATTTCCTCCACTGAGTGGTGGTGGGGGGGAGGATCATCCCCCCTAAAGAGGCTCATCCACCCATAGGAGGTAGTCCCTTTGGGGAGTAAGGTTATTTTCCTCCGCCCAACACTCGGCATTGAGTACAGTCTACTCCATTACCATAGCGGATGTCTGGCCAGACATAAAATATCAAATACCAGAACTATAAAAAAACAATAAATAAAACACAACTATAAAACACAATAAATTATTATATTAAAAGACAATTAAGCATAAGATAATATTATAACAATTTATTTAAAGCATCCAAAACTTTTAAACACATTAAAACACATGTAAAAGTAATATGATGATAATGTGCGGGATTCCAAAATCAAGAACCCTTCACTGCTCAATTGAGTTGGTAGAAGGCTTTCTAAAATAAAAAAAAGATCTTCCCCTTTCTCTTCAAAGACAGGAGGGAAACTGTTAACCTATACCAGGGTTCCCAAACTGTGGCCTGTGGGCCAGATCCTGCCCCCAACACCAATTCATCCAGCGCGTGCCATTCTTGTCGCTCCCAGAAGCGGAAACAAAACGTGTCTATACAGGCGTGTTTTACTTCCACTTCTGGTAGCAGTGTGGGTGGCACAGGTCAGATGAATCTGGCCCATGGGCCATAATTTGAGCACCCCTGATTTTAGCAGAGAAAATGGCAACTTAAAATCTATCTCATCCTGTTGCAAAACAGATTGCAAGGTGTGTTTTACTTCCTCTTCCAGTGGGAGGAACCATGTGACCGGCCCGCTGAACCATGTAATTGGCCCACTAAACCACAGCCTGAAAAGTTTGGACACCCCTGACCTAGACTTCCAAAGGAAGGCATTCCACAACCTTGGGAGATACCTCTAAGAATGCCATCTCTTGTGTCTGTTAGGGGATGTAGGTCTTTGCCTCACATCCTAACTGGTTGCAAGGCATATTGTGTCTGTGATGCCTTTAAGACCCTACTGCAGGGGCACACAGGTGCTGGGACTTTTCCCTGGTGTGCTCAATGGGCCAGTGTATTTAGGTCAGAGCAGGATTGCAGACTTCCAGCTACAATGCTCAACTTCCTCTGCTGACAGTCTGGATGAAGATTCCTGCGTCTTCCAGAACTTGCAGAACAATGAAATGTAGGCAGAGAGATGACAAGCAGACAGGGGGTTTTCTTCTTCTGGGCCAGATGTGAAACTGCCAAAATGAAGGCCCCTTTTGGCGAGTTCATTCTACAGTTCCTTTCACCTGACCTAGTGTGAGAAAGATTAGCCAACAACACAAGGTTGCCATTACCAGGCACACCTGACTGTGGTTTTAAAATACTACAGTCTTCAAGGAGGTTCTTTCTGTGTACCTCAGAACAGAGGTAAAAGTGAGCATTCATACACGTGTGTATGCATACATCTTCACAGAGCAAGCAAATAGCCACATGCATGTGTGTCACACGCTTACTAGGACCTATCCTACTTACATGCCAATTCAGTAGAGTAGGAGAGAAATACACAATTTTCCCCAGATAAGAAATGTCCCTACTTGGGCCTGCTTCCCTCTGGGCTTGGTTTCAAACCTGGCAAATTGTTTATCCATTCACATTCATTATCTTGTTTTCAATTGTCCCTGGCTTCCCTTGTGCATATGTTCATTCATATGGAATACAAGTCTGGAAGGTCAGCAGAAGAGGAACATAGGCCTTGCCCTTTTGCCTCAGGTATGGAACTGGGCAAGATTGCAACCTGAACTTGGTGTGTGGCAAACTCCTGTTTGTCTTAATGAACCAGCCACCATTTCCTTAAGGGAAATTCATATTTCCCACTCTGTAGTAACCAGTAATGGGCAAAGCAGACAAATAGTTATGTTTCCAGACAGTCTGTGTATCATGAAGTCTGATATTTAAGGACTCTTTGGATGTTCATCCCAGATGGGGGTTGGAATGAGTTGCCTTCCAGCATTTTCCAAGCCATGTTATAGACTGTTTTAGCAAGTACAGCAAAAAAACAAAAATAAAAACAAAACAGTTTGGACACCTTGAAGATGATCAGATTTATTTCAGTGTGAGTGTTCTTGGATCACAATCAGTCTGAGAAAGTTTACTGTATGGGACCAAAGACAACAGAACAGCCGAAGGGTTGGCTTAACACAGGTTTATTGCATGATGTTCCGGTGGAGCATGAGGTAATGGTGGTGATACATCTCTATATATACAGTAGCATTATACATTTTTTTTTTAATATAAATTTTATTGAGTTTTTAATAGACATACAAAAAACGAAAAAAAAAAGCATTAACAATACATTAACGATACAATACACTAACAAATCCTTAATATCATACTAACAGACATTACTATATGCTAGCACATAACAATATCTATACTCGTTAACTGCTATTTAACCACCAAATATTAAAAACCATTATTTCAATATCCAAAATGATAGAAAAAACTTTCTGTACTAGCACTAATCTTTTTTTTTTTTTTTTAACCAATAATAATCACCCTGTGTATATATACAATGCCCGGAGAGTTTATTTTCTACTCAGTTCCAGAAGCTTCTTTGTGATGGTACTGGTCCTGAACTATCGCTTGCCATAATAGAGTGATCCACAAACGGTTTCCATATATTCCAGAATCTATTCTCTTTTAAATTATCTCTTTTGACTTTAATCTCCCATGTCAATTTATCATTCAGTGCTAAACTCCACATTTCTTTATACCATTCTCCAATCTGTATATCTATATCGTTTTTCCAATTTCTAGCTATACATTGTCTACCTGTTGTCAATATGATTTCCAATAGTTCTTTTTCCTCCTTATTTAAACCCAAACCTTCCACATTCGTTAAAAGAATGGTACCGGACACCAACTTAACACTTTTACCCAATATTTCATCACACTCATTTTCTATTCTTGCCCAGAAATCCCTTATTTTTTTACAGCTCCACCACATATGTTCATATGTTCCGTCATATTCTTTACATCTCCAACATAACTTATCTCTTTTATTATCCATCTGGTAAAGTCTTAATGGTGTCAGGTACCATTGCCACAACATTTTGAAATTATGTTCTTTAATTCTTACAGACATTGTTCTCATAATTCTCTTTTTCCATTTGTTTTTCCATTCAATCTCCCCAATTTTTATATTCAAGTTTTGTTCCCACTTCCGTTTCAAGTCCTCCTGTGGATCTGCACCTCTATTCAATATATTATAAAGCTTGCTTACAAGACCTTTAGTACTGCTTTCCCCTTTTCTAATCTTCCTTACCAATTCCTCAAATTCTGTATATACTCTATCTATCCCTATTTCTTTTTTATATTTTTTATTCCAATTATCCACCTTTAACTTCTGAAACCAGTTCAGATTTAAAATCTCAAACATTTTTTTCCGCTCGTCATCAACTTCACATGCTTTTAACCAATCCTTCAATAACAACCTCCCATTTTTATCCAATATTTCCATTTTTTCTTTATCTAATTTTATTGGGAAACACATCATATCAGTCAATTCCAAAATTGGAGAGAGATTCGGAACCATATCTTTTTTTACCTTCTTCCATACCTCCATGAGACCTTTCATCATAGTATTGTTTGACCTTTTCACCTTATCCTTCATTCCCAAGAAAATCAAGTTTCCAATATTTCTGTACTCTTTCATTTCCAATTGTTCCCAAATCACCTTTTCTCTTGCCAAGATCTTCACAACATTCCTGACTTGAAATGCTCGATAATATACTAGCAAATTAGGCATACCCAGACCCCCTTTTTTCTGAGACATATACCATAGTTTCTTTGGAAGCCTAGATTTTTTTCCTCCATTACAGAACCCATTAAACATTTTTTGAAACTCATTAATTTCTTTCTCTTTTAAATGGATCGCTAGTGTATCAAATAAAAAATTAATCTTTGGTAGCAATATCATTTTACACATAGCAATCCTTCCGAACCATGACAGCTTTAACTTCTGGAGTTCTTGTATTTTATTCTTAAATTCGATTCTCAAGCTGTCGTAGTTCAATCGTTTAAGATCTTCTAATTTATTTGAAATGATTATCCCTAAATACTTCAGCTTCTCTTTAACTTGTATGTTAAGTGTCGACACCGTCCTACCCATCTCGCTCACTTTCAAATTACACAACATCAATTCAGACTTATCCCAGTTTATCTTTAATCCAGTTATAGCTTGAAATATTTGTAAATGATCTTTAATCCTATCCATTACCTGTTCCGGGTGCTTCACCATAAGCAATGTATCGTCTGCATACATACTCACTTTATTACCCATAATCCCTTCTATATTTGAATCTTCCCTTATACTTTTAGCTAAAATCTCCATTGCCATTATGAACAAGATAGGAGATAAAGGACAACCCTGCCTAGTACCCGCCTCTAGCTTTACCAAGTCCGTTAGCTCCTCATTCACTCTAACCTTAGCATTTCCTTTTTGATATAGTAAATCTATAACCCTATTAAATTTATCCCCAAACCCATATTTTCTAACTATTTCCTTAATTGAAGACCACTGCAGTGAATCGAATGCCTTAAAAATATCCAATGATAGTAGTCCCACTTTTTCCTTTGTTTGATTGACATTGTCTATTAAATCTAATACCCTTCTAGTCAAATCCGCCATGTGTTGTCCTTTTAAAAACCCAACTTGATCAACCTCTATATATTCCCCCATAAAACTATTTAAACGATTAGCCAATATTGCTGTGAAGATCTTCGCATCTTGGTTTATAAGCGAAATTGGTCTGTACGAATCCACTCTTTCCAAATTCTTTCCAGGTTTTGGCAAAAGAACAATTGTGGTGTTATACCATGAGGTCGGAATTGATCCTCCATCCAATATATAATTGTATAATTTCACCAATTTCGGAACCACTACCTCTTTGAATTCTTTATAGAACTCTGTTGATAATCCATCATCCCCCGGGGCTTTCCCTATCTTCAATCCACTTATTACCCCCCTAACCTCTTTATCAGTTATTTTTTCCTCCATTTTCTCCCTGTGCTCTTGTTTTATCCCATTTCCTAACTGCCTCTCCAATATCTTCTTAAGCTTTTCTTTATCTATTTCTTTTTTTGCATATAGCTCCTGGTAAAATTCTCTAACTATTTTACATTTATCGCTATTCTTATTGCACCTTGAACCTTGCCTATCCACTAACACCCCAATTTCTCTCTTTTCCCTTTTAACCTTAGCTGCCCTTGCTAATAATTTTGAGTTCTTATTACTAAATTCAAAATATTCCCTATTTAGATAAATCAAATCTCGTTTAACTTTGTCTATATCTTTACCCATTACTTCTGCCTTAAGTCCTTGTAGTTTCAAAAAAAATTTTTTATCCTTACTATTTGCGTGTTCTACCTGTAATTGTTTTATTTCCCTTTCTTTTTCTATGTACTCTGCTTTATTCTTTTTATATTTAAAGCTTGCCAATTTTATGCTTTCACCCCTAAATACCGACTTCATGGTATCCCACACAACGTTAAAATTAACCTCATTATTATCATTCCATTGCCAACTTTCTTTCCAGCTTTCCATAATTAGCTCTTTACTCTTCTGATCTTTGAACAAATTAGGATCGTACCTCCAATTTCTGACTCTTTGAGTATTTTTTTGTACTTTCAGTTCCAAATATACTTTAGCATGATCCGATTCCTTAATAATCCCGATTTCCGTGCCTTCTATATCCCCAATTAAATTTTCCGAAAGAAAAACATAATCTATTCTCGAATAAGTCCCATGCACGTGAGAAAAAAATGAATATGCTCTTTCTAAACCTTTAAACTCTCTCCACGAGTCCTTCAAACCCGTAGCTTTCATCCAATTATCCATCACCTTCCCTTTCACACCAGTTCCACTTCTAGCTATATTTGTGCAATCTAATCCTGACCTAATCAAATTAAAATCACCAGCCACAATAGTTTTAGCAACATTTTCCAACTCCACTATTTTCCGAATTTTTTCGAGAAACACTGTTTGGTGGTCATTCGGAGCATAAATATTTACCAACAAGATTTCCTCATCCTCCAATTTTCCTCTTAACAACAAGTACCTACCCTCCTGATCAACAATCTTTTTTGTGATTTCAAATCCTAACTTTCTAGAAATCATGGTTGCCACCCCTCTTGCTTTAGATGTTCCAAACGCCATCTCATAGTGTTGCATCCAACCTAAAAAAAGTTTATTCGTATCTTTTGACTTCTGATGTGTCTCCTGTAAAAACAAAATATCTGGTCTATCTTTTTTCAACGCCAATTCCAACCTCCGTCTCTTGAGAACAGAACCTGTACCTTTCACATTCCATGATATTATTTTAATACTTCCCATATCCAATTTCTTCTTCCAACTTTAAACTCTCCATCGGGCGTGCCACCAACAACCCTACCACCATACCACTACATATAACACACATTTTCACTCTCCCCACCTTCCAACGAAAAGTCGCCTCTGTCAACCAAAGAGGGGAGAGGGGGGACCTGCAAGACGTGCCCTACTGCCGGCGCTATGCGCTATTTGCCCATTCTACCTCTATTAAGTACTTAAGCTTGCTACTATCCAGATCTCATTGTTCCTTGCCTATCTCCTCTTCCACCATAATCAAAGACAGCTCCTCCTCCTCCTCCCCTCGCTGAGGTGTTCCACCTGTTGCCCCGCCAGCTTCCTCCCTCCCTTGTTCCCTTCCCAAAGCTCCAGAATCCATCATTTCCTTCTTAAGATTTTTCCATTCTTCTGAATCTGCTTGTACCAATCCCAACATACTCAAATATTCCAATGGGTTAGTGCCTTCATCAATAACTTGCATTCTTTTTTCATAAAAAAAGCGCAATTGTTGTGGAAATCTCCAATTATACCTTATGTTTTTACTCCTCAACAATTTAGTAACAGGCCTCATCTTGTACCTCCATGTTCTTTCTTTTAATGAAATATCATTATAGACTTCAACCTCTGAACCATCAAATTTCAACGCATCAGAACCTGCTCTTTTCAGATTAGCCATTACTTTTAGTTTATCTGCCCAATTTGCAAATTTAACCAGCACATTTCTTTGTGCCATTCTCCCTCTTCTTGGACCCACCCGGAACACACTTCCTAAATCCTCCTGAACAAATTCCTTCCCCATTTTTAGACCATTTAACCACTGAACCACCCTCTCTCTTAACAAATCCGGAGTCCGTTCCGGTACCTGACGGATCAGAATATTCTGCTTTCTCATCAAATCTTCCACAACATCAATCCTCATTTCTTGTTCCAGCATTTTTAGCTTACTGTCCCGCACCACCTCCTGGGTCCCTTTTACTTCCCTCTTTACAGTATCCACCTCAATTTGAACCACTTTCAGCATTCCCGCAAATTTATTCAAATTTAAATCCATTTTTTTTGTATAATCATTCAATGTTGACATCATCTTTTCTTGCCCTTTAATTATTTCATTTCTATCTTTCACCCTTGAAGCCTCACTTTTCTCGAATTTTTGCATCAATTTACCCATTTCCACCATAATTTGCGTCTGGTCCATTGGCACTGTAGACATAGATGATGGTTGAGCAGATTCACCCACTGTTGTTTTTCCAGTCGTCTTAGACTTTACAACTTGTTCTTCCTCCTTCGCTTTTCCTCTTGTAACTTTTTCCATAATAATCCACTGTATTTCAAACCCAATGTTGCAGATCGCTGTAACAGTTTGTCAATATAGTAAGGCTTACAACACTGCAGTCATTGGTTCCACAGTTACAGCAGGAAAGTTCTTATGTCAGCAGAAGGTACCAAAATACTGTAATCCACAACGATGAAACTAAAGGGAACAACTCTCCAAGCAGGCAGATTAAAAATAAAAAATAAAAAAAAAATTATTGACCACAACAGATCGTTTCCCCCAAAGCCAGCGGTCCAAACAAACGTCTTCCAGCCACAGAAAAAAAACAGGCTTCAGAGAAACAGTTAGCCCAGTTGTTGAGGGGGGGGGGGCTCAGGAGGAAAAGAAAAATCCAGCTTCTGAGGGGTTGGAGTGATGAGCAAGATATTCCTCAATCCACACAGTAAAGAAACCAGCAATCAAAGCCACACATTCCTTCCTTTGAGATGGGTATTTAAAGCATCATTCTCCAGCGAGTGCCTTAACTTTTAAGTGAGAAAAGGCCCCCCCTCTTCCCCCTCTTCCTGCAAGGAGCAGACAGCTTAAGCAAAAGAAAGAAAAAAAAACTCCCACAGTTTCTCCAATATTCCAGCCCAGAGATGAGAGAGAGAGAGAAAAAACAAAAATTAATCCACCTTTGTTGATATCAAAACGTGGCGCGGTCCTCTGGAGTATAGAAAAAAATCACAACCCTCGCACAATCACTTTCGTTTTCCCTGACCGTCGCCATTTCAAGCCTCCACCTTTTCCATTTCAAAGACTCAGCTCTCTTTTTTTTTCTTTTAAAAAAAAAAAAAAGATCCCAACTGGTTTTATAGCTTGCAACTGAGAATGTAGCTCCCCACAGGCACTTACATGCAAATTACTTCAAACTCAGGCTCCTCTTGCCCCTTTCAAAGCCGATTCCAAACGCCTTCTCCACAATCTTGCTGATCCCGTTCCTTAGCTCCAGCAGAAAAGCCGCGACTGCCGCCGTAGCTTCCACCGCCAGAGAATCTCTTGAACTTCGATCAGCCAGCCCCAAAAGCTCACCAAACTTTCCACGGAGACAGGCAAGGATCTTATCTTTAGGCTTTGCCACTTTAAATTTTTTCTGTTCTGCTCCTTCCCATTGTTTACCACTTTGTTGAGCGCGAGCGTCCGAAACTAGATGTTACACAGCGGCCATCTTGTAGCACGGTAGCTCATTGGCCGTTACCGGCGTGGCCTCGCCCAGGCACGCCTCTCTTCAGTAGTTCTTCTTCCTGCTGCTGAATGCGGGGAAGGTTTTCCCGCGGCTGTCCGTGATTGAGCAATGTGAAACATGTGAGACTGAACGCTCGCAGCTGCCCTCTATGGGCTGCTTGCTCGTGTTCCTTTACAGCTGAGATACATTGTAAATGGAGTGGTTACATTCTTAACAGTTCAGTGAACATGCATACACAACAGAAAGTAGATTATGGTCCCCAGAAGCTCACGCTGAAATAATATGGTTATTCTTTAAAGTGCTATGGTCTTTGCTTTTTCCTACATATCTTCCAAATTTTGTTAGACTGCAATCCTCTCATTCCTAGACAGCGTAGTAAATACTGAGGGAATCATGGATGTTGTAGTTCAACAATGTCTGGTGTGTCATGAGTATCTCACCCTTGTATTAAGAATAAGCAACCTATTTCTGAGCTCCTCTTTACTTCCTTTCAGGTCACTCTGCTGATGAGACTGTGTGCTGCTCCCTTTTCCTCCAACAAATGTGATTCTCCTGCAACTCAGTTGACCCATTCTGAAATGATGTTGCCTGTTTCTGACCCAGGGAAAGTTTTAGCAATGAGGAATCTAAATTGTCCCTTGAAAGGGGATGAAGTGCCAGGGAGTGTCATGTCTATACATGACCTCACCATTTGTATTTGCGACTTCAGTCAATAGAAGCAAGGTCAAGAGGGAAAGAGGGTGTTTTAATGAATGCTTGAAACAAATTGTTGACAATTTGCTGTACAATGTAATCATAATATATATATTAGAGATAGGCCTTCTGAATGCTGGTGGACTGCCGCTCTGCATCTGAACCTCGCTGGCATAGCCAGTGGTGAAGGATCATGAGAACTGCAGTCTAGCAAGTTCAGTGGAGCCAACAGGTTCCCCAGAATTTTAAATATTATATAGATGCAGGAATGTGCAAAGCTATGCTGTCAGAGAAAAACTCTTTTCTGTGTTTTTCCCTGTTCTCATATTCATTGGTTGCAGGGAATTCTATGTGAACGTTTGATTGCATGATTTATGGCTATGCCTTTGATGGTCCTGCATTGAGTATGTGACTTGCTGCAGGGAAGCTGAAGGCTCATAAAATCACCATCTGACCCCTTTGTACCAATTAGGAGTTACCTGGGCTTTTAGGGTTATGCCATCTATAAAAAAGCGTGTTGAGGGATGCTCAATCTCTTCACCATGGAAGGATCCAAGGTTGAGCCTCATGAGGTGTGAGTAGACATTTAGATAAGGCCAGGGGCCTAGGGAACCAATTAAGTTTCTTATTTTTGTATTTCCTTTTGAATGACTGCATTGCAAGTTTGATTTCTCATGCTATACTCATTTTCTTAATTTACTTAATAAACATAATTACTTTGAAACCCCTCGTGTCTATTGAATTTGTGATTTTAAGGGTTGACTAGACCACGCAGAGAGGCCACTCATTTACGCTACCTAAACTTTTGATTCCCTGCAATCTTGCTAGCCTTAGCCAAGTGGAGCCTAGGGGAACTCAAAAAAGGGGGGTTGCCCCATATGGAAAGGGCAGACGCTACTGGCAAGAAGGCAAAAGGGCAAGGTGGTGCAGGAAGGTGGAGGCAAAAACCCAAGAAACTGGGAAGATACCCCTCACATATACCTACAGAAGGTTGAAGGTGGCTTAGTGGTTATGATGCTTGGCTTGACAACCAGAAGGTCAGGAGGTCAGTAGTTCAAGACCCAAGTGCAGCATGACAGAGTGAGCTCCCGTCTTTGTCCCAGCTCCTGACAACCTAGCAGTTCAAAAGCAAGAAATTGCAAGTAGATAAATAGGCTCTGATTTGCCAGGAAAGACAACAGCATTCTGGGTGCTCCTGCATCCATGCCTGCCACATGACCATGGAAACATTTGCTGATGCAGACAGCACTGGCTCTTTGGCTGTAAATGGAGATGAGCACCACCTCCTAGAGTCGGATATGACTGGTTTTAAGCAAGGGAGACTTTAACCTTAACCTTATGCCTACAGGAGGTTAATGACATTTATTTATTTAACCACAGACAGGGCTAGATGAGCCAGCAGGGGTGGGATGTGATGCCTAATGCCCACACACACACACCTGCTGGCAGAGCCATGTTTTAAGGCCTTCCTGAAGAGGGGCAACTCTGCCTGGAGGCGCAATTCTGGTGGCAGGATGTTGCAAAGGGCCTGGGCAGATACCGAGAAGGCTCTCCTCCTGGTCCTAGTGAGGTGTGCCTCTCTTGCTGATGGGATCACCAGAGAGCCCCTACGGCCTGCTCTCGTAGGACGGGTCGAAAACCTTGGGGCAATGACATCATCAGTAGGGACAATTTTCAGAAATTAAATTACTTTTTAATTCTGTCCCATGCTTCCATATGTTTCCTTTAATTGTTTGGAAGTCATGGGAGTCTAAAGAAGGGAGGAGGATGTCTTTAATTATGAAAATTGCTGCCACCAGGATGACATTACCAGCAACTGTGATTTTCAGTAATTAAAAATTTCCTCCTCTCATCTCATGGCTCCCATAGTTTCCCAATAATAAAAAGAATTACATGAAAGCTATAAGTAATGTGCACAGGATTAGAAATGCTTCATTTTCTAAAAATTTCTCCCGCTGATGACATCATCAACCTTCTATGGGCTCGATTGTATAACCAGGATTTTAGTCACCAATCAAGTGATTATTTCTATAACCTCAGATTTCACAGATATTTAGAATGATTTATTGTACATTTTGATGCCTGAGGTAAAGCAGAAAAATGGTGTTTCTCCCTTAAAGTCATGGAGCATAGCTTTCAAGGCCAACCCTGAGGTAAACAATTTTTAGAAACCTATATCTTCATCACTCTGGCAGTAAAAATGCAACAACAAATTAATAGCGAATAATTTTCTACCTTTTAATAGCATGCAGAATTTATTGCCTGAGATGGCTGCCTCATTCCAAGCCACGTTTACCTGAAGGCAAGGTCTGCTGCATCTGTCAAACAGGCAAGCCAATAAAATCTAAGCACCTCATTAGATAAAATCTAGAAGCAGTGCTCCCTCAAGTGGCAAAAGAGGTCTGATTTCAAATGTACATTGGAAGCGAAAGTATGACTGCTCATTGGAACAATCATTGGAATAAAAACAATGTCTCGTTTTATGTGTGCTGCAGGAGATGGCTCCATGATCATAGTGTGTGGGTCACTTCCATGGCAAGCTGGGATCCACCTTAAACAAATTCACACCAATGACATTTTTCCTGCTTCAGGAAAAAATACATTCTTGGATACAAGTTGCAGTCGATGACGACAATAAACACTGGGTTTCTTTCCTTATCTGATAACTGAGGCATGCATCACATGAACTCCAAAATATGAACACATTTGTCCTTTGCAAGTCTGATTTCTAAGACTTGAAAAGCTGCCTCCATGTAGTCTCTTCTAGCATTTGCTTCGAGTTAAGTAAAAAAATCATTTTTCCTATGAGTTTGCTTCAAGTTAAGTAAAAATTCATTCTTTCCTATGGGTTTGTTTTGAGTTAAGTAAAAAACCGATTTACATAAAAGCCTATGGAACAGACTTTTTACGTAAGTAGGGGTTTTACTGTATTATTCAGGTACAATAGGTGTTAATCAGTGTGAACATAATTATGAACTGAACATAGTGGTATTTACAGTCAAGTAAATAGGTCAATGTTTGTGCCATAAGCCACACTCTAATTCCCACCATAAAACAAGTCACAAGCTTTCACAACATGAACAGACCAGCTAAAGTTCTGGTGTCATACATGCATGATGTGTTTCAGCTTTCTGGAAGAGGAGAATAAGTATGTGAGGCAGAAATAGTTTTGGCTTTATCAATATGTGACACATGGTCAATTTGGCAGTGATTTCCCGCTGTCCATTTGATCCAGGAGCCACCCTAAATTCCTTTCTAAGTTTGATTTAAGCTTTTCCTTGTAGCAATCTCTCCTTGTTGAGAAAGTCTGGAACAGGAAGGTGTTTATCTTCTACAACAGAAGAGTACTGTTTGAACTATCTGGGGGAATTGTGTCATGTTTCCTGTGCTCCAGCAACTGGTTGAGTATTGGTCACTACCACTACAAGACTGGCCATGTGCTGTGGAGCTTGCTTCAGCATTGAGAAGGCTTCTGCAGTTGTCTTTCCAAGATCACATAACGCAACAGGATATTGGTATGTTGCTCACTGCTGTGGACCTACTGTCCTCCAGGTATTAATGAACCACAGCTCCCCTCATTACTCATTTGTCAGACTGTCTGGGGCTAATGGGAATCTGAGCCCAACAGCATCCAAGAGCCTATCATTTCCCAGGTCCTGAGCAGTTTTTATAAAATGGCTTAACTACTAGTCTGATGATAGTGAAGATTTTGTTTTTACTATTAAGTAATAAGGGGGGAGAATGGGGGGGGATGGCTTCTGTTCCTGGAAAGGGAGGTGGGTAGTTAGGAGTGCTATCATAAATTCTGAGTTACCATAAATTTCTGATAAAGAAATTAAGTAGGCTCAAGTTTAATCACACCACCAGTAAATCAAATATCAAATTTAAACCAACGAATTACAGAGAGTCTCCTCACAGTCACTTAGCATTGATAAATTAGTAATGTAATATTAAATTATTCATATCCCTTCTTCCCCCTCCCCCTCCTCCTTAGGACTATAATGATATACTGTACACAGCAGTGATAATTTACTTAGGCTGAGTCCATTCATTTAATTACGCTGCTAAACTTGGTAGGCCAATTGGTCATCATGAGAGTTTCCAGGCAAGCTAATCACAAATATATAGAACATGTCCCTTATTGTCCCCAGCGGCTAAGTGCTAAAATGCTATTTAGTACTCAGAAGGTTAATGTCCTGCTTATGTAAATTGTCCAATTTAACATTCAGCAGCAGTATCATAAATTCTGGCTCCAGGATTTCATTAAACGTATGTTCAAACTAGTTGACCTTAAAGGTTAACAAGCACAAGTTAAACAGGACAATTATTTAACTCGCTTCTTATCAAGAGGCTGAAGCGCTCTAGCCATTTAATAGTTCAGCATACTTCACAATTAGAATTCTTAAAAGGTCCCCGATAAAGCGGCAGGTCATGAATTTTCATAAGGATGTCAGATAATAACTATTTATCTGTGCTTGTTTTTCCTCTCTTATAAACTTAAACTTTGATCTTAACATTCAATTAGAAACAATTCCATAGAGAAGACTAGGTGACTCAAGGATCTTGCTTTCACATTAATTTTACCCTAAATTATGTCTAAGAAATGTAGTGTCTGGATTGTCTTCCGCGGTAAATTAGTTTGGAAGTTAGAAGAAGTTATTTCTGCACAGATAAAAATATACTCCACTTCTGGTTTTTGAGTTGACTGCATTATTGAAATTGTTGGCTGCATTGTTACATTGTCCAAATACAGTTTTTATTGCAGCTTGGCAACGTTACATGATTAATTGGTGTGATTAATCGATTGATTTACTTAGAGATTTAAAATGTAGATTCTAAGCAGGTATTAATCAGACCTGCTCATGTGTTCATAGTACTTGTGATTATTGTTATAAACCAGTGGGCTACTGTTGTGTATTGAATAAAATTTGTCCACCATTTTATGTTCCCCTCAGTTTCTAAGTTACGTGAGATTGGGGTTCGCGCCATTTTACTTCGAGAAGCGCGATTGAGATCAGGTCCTTGATCACCCCACTCTCCTTCAACCAATCCTGTTAAAGTCTGTCAAAATGTATCTTTCTGCACCTGTATATAAGTCGCTATGGCGCAGTTAAAATTGTGTTCTTAGCCAAGTAATAAAGTTATGTGTTTGGCCCGTATTGTTGGCTGCTGCTCATTATTTCTGGAACACTAAATTGGTGACAAGGATGGGCTGGTGTCCCACAAGAATTCCGTCGGCCCTTTCGACATTACAGCACCAGAGAAATGGCTCCTCTACGAAAAACAATTCAAACATGCCAAGGCAGCTGATAGTATCATGGAGGAAGATCTGAAGAGATTGTGTTTCCTCGCAAGATGTGGTCTGGCTACCCTCGAGTTGGCCATTCACCTGTTATTGCCACGGGATATCGACAATGTTCCCCTCACCAATATCCTGATGACTCTTCGAAACCATTTGCAACCAAGGGTCTCGATTTTCCCTGCCCGGGTCGCATTTCACTGCCGTGATCAACACCCCAGAGAGTCTGTGGCCGACTATGCCGCCGCCCTACAACTCACAGCAACCCCTTGCCAGTGGCCGAACATCGAAGGCATCCTCCATGACTGGACTTCGGGATGAAGAGGCTCAATACAGGCTGATGACCCGTGACACACTGACCTTCAAGTCTGTATTGAAGGAGGCGTTGGTGTCTGAGGTGGCCAGGTAAGGGGTGAAATCCTTCAAGCAGCAGTCTGTCACCTCCGGGGCTCCGGAGTCTGCTGTTCCGGCCCAACGCTGTTCATCGTCATCCTCATCCTCCTCGTCAGCGTTGCCACCATCTTCATCCATGACCGGGTTCAGCGATGAGGATGGAGGGGTCAGGAAAGTCCGAAGGAGGAAGGAAACGCATGCTCCGAAGGTCCTGAAGAAGTACAACGGCTGCGGGAGCAGGCATGAAAGTGCCCATTCCGGAATGTGGACATCCTCCATTGCGAAAAGCGAGGGCACATTGCCAAAGGTTGCCGCCAACGGAGCAGGCAAGCCCCAGCATCAGACGAGTGGACGAGAAGACCAAGAGCGGACATCTCCAAGATCTCGCTGGGGGATCCAGTCAGCAGTGTGTCCAACGTGACCGGCCATTTCTTCATGGAGCTGCAGCTGCAGGGCCTTCCAATGTGTTTGGAGGTGGACTCAGGTACATCTCATTCCATCTTGCTCCAAAAATACTTCCTAAAAATTCCCCCCACCTCGCGCCCTAAGTTGCGGGCATTGAAGACGTCCCTTTGAGACATTCAAGGATGCCACATTCCAACATTGGGGATGGGAGATTTCTCTGTTTGTTTCAAGAACATTTGCACCAAATTGCTCCTTGTGGTGGTGAAACAAGGAACTAACTGTTTGCTGGGGGTCCAGTGGTTCGAACCACTGGGAATAAGGCTATCCGAAATAAATACTGTGACGTTTGCAACACACACCCGGAGGTTTTCAAAAAAGGACTTGGAACTTATGTGGGGCCCCTGGTATATTTGAAATTGACCTGGATGTTTGGCCTATCCACCTTGCCGCGTTCCCTTTGCTCTTAAGGACAAGGTAGAGGCGGAAATTGATAATCTTGTGGGTCAAGGTATTCTGGTTCCTGTTGATTCTGCCGAATGGGAAACTCCTATTGTAACAGCCATTAAGTCAAATGGGGATATTAGGATCTGTGCAGACTACAAGTGCACGATCAACAAAGTCATTCGGCCCAACGCATATCCAGTCCCTTTGTCAGCCACCTGCTGGCTACATAACGCGGGGGGAAGTGTTTCGCTAAATTGGATCTAGCCCAAGCATACCAGCAGCTAACGGTCATGCCTGCTACTGCAGTCATGCAAACGATTGTCACTCATAGAGGGTCTTTCAAAGTCACCCATTTGAAAGTCGGGATCAATGCAGCCCCCAGCATATTTCAATCGCTTGTAGAGCATCTACTTAAGAGTCTCCCCTATTTCAATGCTGTTTTAATCACAGCGGTGGATGAGTTCAAACTGGCAGAAAGGTTGGACTGAGTTTTGCAAAGGTTTGAACAAGCAGGGCTCCGATTACGTAAGGACAAATGTTTATTCTTTACCAGAGAGCTTGAGTTTCTCAGATTCAAAATAACTCCAGAGGGGTCAAACCCTCAGATTGTAAGGTCTCTGCTGTGTGTAATGCCCCCCGGCCATCTTCTAAATCCGAGTTGCCGTCTTTCCTGGGTTTGCTTAACTTTTACCACTCCTTCCTGCCCAGGAAGGCATCTGTAGCCAAGCCGCTGCATCGTCTTCTAAAGAAAGACGCAGTTTGGAGGAGGTGGCAAAGCCAAGATAAGGCTTTCAAAGAATTAAAGGAGCTACTATCCTCTGACGCAGTCCTCACCCATTTCGATCCCCGAAAACCTGTGGTATTGGTTTGTGATGCATCACCAGTAGGGGTGGGGGCTGTCCTTTGCCAGTAGGGGTGGGGGCTGTCCTTTGCCGGGAGCGGGACAGGGGTTATCCATCCGTCCTTGCTCTTCTTGACCTCTCAGCGGCCTTTGATACCGTCAACCACGGTATCCTTCTGGAACGGCTCAAAGGACTGGGGATCCAGGGCACCGTGTTGTCCTGGTTTTCCTCTTTTCTGGAGGGCCGTACCCAGTTGGTGTGGTTAGAGAGTGAGAGGTCCAGCCCTAGGCTTCTCAAGTATGGGGTGCCTCAGGGTTCGGTGCTCTCTCCTCTCCTATTTAACATCTACATGAAGCCACTGGGTGAGATCATTCGTTCCCACGGGGTGCGGTACCATCAGTACGCGGATGACACTCAGTTGTACATCTCGGCCCGTGGGGACCCCAGTGATGCTGTTGAAATCATATCCGGATGCCTGGAGGCCATTGGGGTCTGGATGGGGGCCAATGGGCTTTGGCTGAATCCCAGCAAGACAGAGTGGCTGTGAATAAGGGGCCCCGTGTTATCCCAGGAGTTACCATCTTTGGTACTGGATGGGGCTGTTTTGCTCCAGACAGACCCAGTGCGCAACTTGGGGGTCCTTCTGGACTCGCGGCTGCTACTAGAAGAACAGGTAGCGGCTGTGGCCAGGAGGGCTTTTGCCCAACTTCGGGTGATTCGCCAGTTGCGCACGCTCCTGGACCGGGGCTCCTTGCTTATGGTCACCCATGCTCTGGTCACTTCCCGACTAGATTATTGTAATGCGCTCTACATGGGGCTGCCCTTGACGACCATTCGGAGGCTGCAGCTGGTCCAGAATGCGGCAGCCCGGGTGGTGATGGGATGTGGGCGATATGCCCATGCCTTACCGCTACTTCAGGAGCTGCACTGGTTACCAGTTTGTCTCCGGGTGCAATTCAAGGTGCTGGTTTTGACCTTTAAAGCCCTATATGGCAGTGGGCCAGGATACCTTAGAGACCGCATCGTCCCAAGAGTGTCTGCCCGTCCAACCAGAGCGGACCGGAGGGGCTCTCTAATAGTGCCATCAGCTAGGGGTGCACATCTATCCAGCACCCGAAGGAGGGCCTTCTCCGTGTCCGCACCAACTCTCTGGAACCTCCTGCCAACAGATCTAAGACTTCAAAGAGAATTGCTGCCCTTCCGGAAAGGATTGAAGACCTGGCTGGCAGGGCAGGTGTGGGGGCCCCCGAATGGGAACACGGCCCCTGCCTGCTGGCTTATGTAAACAATTAAGAACGCTCTCTTCTTCTTTTTTTTATAGTGGGTGGGATGGGTGGGTGGGATATGGGTCTTTTAAAGTGGGTGGGATATGGGTCTTTTAAAGTGGGTGGGATATGGATCTTTTAAAGTGTTTTTATGTGTTTTTAAAACTTGTTGTAATGCCGCCCTGAGTCGGGTTCGGCCTGAGTGGGCGGCATATATAAATATGACAAATAAATAAATAAATAAATAAATAAATAAATAAATAAATAAATAAATAAATAAATAAATAAATAAATACATACATTGGATAGTGGAGCGGAGGCCCCAATCGCTTTTTATTCAAGGTCCCTCTCCAAAGCTGAGAGAAACTATGCACAGACTGACTGTGAGGCTCTGGCCATAGTTGCAGGGACAAAAAAGTTTCACGATTTTCTGTATGGGAGAGACTTTACAATTGTGATAGACCACAAGCCCCTGTTAGGAATCTTTGTTACTTCAAAGCCCATTCCACAAATACTTTCCCCCAGAATGCTGAGATGGGCTATATTTCAAAACACATACCAGTTTAAATTAATTCATTGCCCAGCAAAGGACATAGGCCATGCCGATGCCCTCTCAAGGTCCCCATTGCCCAACCTTGGGGAACCAGACTGCGAGATAGAGCAAGATCATCAGGTGCTGATGATCGAATCTCTCAGTTCACCTCCCCATAGATCCCTCAGACATCGCTAAGACTACGTCTAAGGATAAGCTGTAGTCCCAAGTGGTTACTTGGGTCCAGAAGGGTTGGCCCACAGCTCCCCCTTCAGAGGAGCTCAGAGCATTCTATAGGAAGCGGTTCAAGCTGTTGCTCAAGAGGGGTTGTCTACTATGGGGTCAGCGGGTAGTGATTCCTGCTGTGTTGTGGCCAAAAGTCCTGAAGCTTCTGCACATTAGCCATCTGGGAATCATGCACTCCAAAGCCTTAGCACGGAGCTATTTCTGGTGGCCGCAAGTAGATGCAGAAATAGAGCGGTTAGTAGGCACTTGCAATAGCTGCCAGAGTTCTCACCCTGAGGAGTCCCAACTTCCCTCCCGGGAATGGGGCATGACTCGCGGACCGTGATCACGAATCTATGTGGATTTCGCTGGCCCATTTCGAGGTACCTTATTCTTTCTAGTGGTCGATTCGTTCTCAAAGTGGCTAGAGGTAATCCATGTCCCTAGTACCACGTCAGCTGTGACTATTAAACAGCTACGCAGGCTTTTCAGTTGTTTCAGCCTGCCGGATGTGCTTGTTTCCGACAACGCTACTACTTTTATGTCTGTCGAGTTTCAGGCATTTCTTGAAAGGAACGCCATCCGACAATTTACGTCTGTCCCATTTCACCCTGCCACCAAAGGCCAGGTTGAACGACAGGTCCATACGACAAAGGAAGCTTTACATCGTATGGGGCTAGGAGACATTGACCTACATATCTGTCAATTCATTTTAACCCCTCTGGCCTCAGGTTTGTCCCCAGCTGACATTCTCATGCACAGAAAGCCAACCACTTTGATGGATAGGTTGGATCCTTCCAGGGTGGAGGATAGGGGGGTTAATATAGGAATTAGGTAGAGAAAAGGTTTTGTGGTAGGGGACCTGTGCATTGCCAGAATTACATTGCAAGAGGGCCGGCTTGGGTTCCAGGTACTGTTGTAGAGCAAACAGGACCAGTCTCCTACTGGGTTAAACTGGGAAATGGTCTACTTTGGTGGCGACACGCTGACTAAATCAGACATAGGGTAACAGACCAATCACTGTAGAACAGGAGGACAGTTTTGAGTTTGGGGTGCCCGGAGCCAATGAGGCTCACCATGATTCTATGTTAGGGTCCTCCCCCACCAGTTTATCCCATGGGGGAGACGAAGAAGGCTCAGTTTGTAATCCCCAGCTTTCTAATTCTAAGCATCCAAAGGAGTCCCAGGGACCTGGTAATTCGTCAATTGCTTTACAGGATTGGGGGGAGTTTTTTGCCTCTTCCCCTACTTGTCCATGTGAAAAATGGGGTTATGATTTCTCCCCTGGGGCCCCCCATCCTCCAGTGTTTGAGTCTACCCCTACTCACACCCAAAACGGGGAAGTTTGTGTTGAGTTGCCCTCCACTCATGGTCATCAGAGGGACTTTCAGTTTGGTTTTTCCCCTTCAAATTCTGGATTTGAGTTAGAGCGTTTCCCTGCTCCTTCATTTACAAAATGGGACTTTGAATTGGTTTCTCCCCTCCCTAGGTCTAATTCAGAAATGGGCAATTGCTTCCAACATGCTATTAGTCCTAGCAGACCATCTGTTGCAGAACAACCATTACATTCCTCAGAGAGCCCTAGGGCTCAGCCAACTGACCAGACGCCAGTGTGGCCAAAAAGATCCTGTGGCCCCCCGCAATGGCTTAAAGGGGGGAGGGGTGTTGTGTATTGAATGAAATTGTTCCACCACTTTATGTTCCCCTCAGTTTCTAAGTAACGCAAGA
Organism: Bradypodion ventrale; assembly: GCA_035047345.1. Taxonomy (NCBI): domain Eukaryota; kingdom Metazoa; phylum Chordata; class Lepidosauria; order Squamata; family Chamaeleonidae; genus Bradypodion; species Bradypodion ventrale. The sequence goes on from JAWDJE010000001.1 coordinate 44,365,552, forward strand.
TTGGGGTTCATGCCATTTTACTCCAAGAAGCGCGATTAAGATCAGGTCCTCGATCACCCCACTCTCCTTCAACCAATCCTGTTAAAGCCCTCCAAAATGTATCTTTCCACACCTGTATATAAGTTGCTGTGGCGCAGTTAAAATTGTGTTCTTAACCCTGTAATAAAGTTATGTGTTTGGCCCATATTGCTGGCTGCTGCTCATTATTTCTGGAACACTAAAGCTACAAAAGACAGAGGCCTCAGGTGGTTGATGCTGAGAGACAGCAGTAAGGTTTCTCAGCTATTTCTTGTTCTTTCTTGCTGTCCACCACTGTTGGAGAAAAGCACCATACAAACAAACCTGTCATGGACCCCTTAAACTAATATCTTGTTACTCACTCTTATTGTCAGCTTCTTTATGTGGCCTATGGTGAGGAGTGCATTTCATCTTCAACTCAGGCAGCAAAAGGCCTTACACTAGATCTATTAGTTTAAGACAGGGGTTAGCAACCTATGGCCCATAGGCCAGACCCAACCTATAGCACCATTTCATGTGGCCCACCATCCTCATTCCCGCAGAAATGACGGAAACAGTGGAAACAGCCGGAAACGCGCTGTAAATGCACCCGTGGCTGCCATAAATGCATTTATGACAGCCGTGGACATATTTTACAGCAGCGTTTATAGCATGGGAAAACACGTGTCTGGCCCGCTCAAATGTCTGAAGGGGCATGGTCTTGCCCACAGCGGGAAAACGTTGTGAACTCCTGGTTTAAGATGTTTCCATCCAAACATTCGAGCCATGTAGAAAGGCACTACTATTAGTCTAACTAAAGCAAGTGCATGTTACTGATGGATTGTATCTTGTTTGGATTTCTTTAGCTGTAGATTTTCCATTGCCGGTTTACTGGGCCTGTCACAACTTTAACACAGCCCCTTTGGCCTAGCAATCCCTTACTTTGGCCTGTTACCACTTCTCATGCTGTGAACGCAGAGTTGGACTTGTATCTCCCTCAACACCCAGTAGTAGTAGTAGTAGTAATGGTGGTGGTGGTAGTGGTAGTAGTGGCGGCGGCGGCGGCGGCGGTGGTATTAGTAGTAGTAGTAGTAGTAGTAGTAGTTAATGATGAAGGTCAGGAAATCCTTTTCAGGATCGTTAATCCCAGAGGTTCCCACATTCTGCTGGCTAGTAAATTCTGCACATTTTAGTCAAAAAGAGAGGATCATTTCCAAGATCAGACAAATGCTGATTCACTATGATATTTCTATGTTGCTATAGCTGCCATCCATCAAGGCCTCATTTTTACTCCCTTCGTTAATCTCCCTGAAACTTTATACTGGGTTTACAAAACAGAAGTGGGTTGAGGAAGACTTAGCTTGAACTGTGGTTCTGTTTCTTGGCCATGACAGTGCATGCTGGAATATTAGAAACTGCTGTTCATTCATTGCTCACCCGCACACAATCTCACTACTTTAAGATTTTGCTTAGAAATCATGAGCAGTTAATGATACATACATCTTAATGCTTATTTTAAAGAAGGACACATTAACAAGGATCCTCTCTCTTTCTCTTTTGGTGCCCTATTTTCTTTGCTTCCTGCCCTTAGGCTTTGTGAAATATAAACAGCCACAGCTCCAAGAAATCCCTGCCTCATTCATCGCTGCCACCCCTGGTGGGAATGATGCATTGAGACTGGCTCCTCCGTTGACATTTAAAATCCAAGCTTTGCCATGTCTGTATGCAACAGGATTAAATGATAGATCTGTGGGAGTGCATTGAAACAGTAAACAGATATATGAGATCTTTGGAACAGATGCTAACTAGCGACTCTGGGAAAGTCAGACAAAGCATATTTTATCCTTCAAGCTTTATTTCACAACCTATGTGGTCTTTAAGAAAAGATCAGATTGAAAGAACTGGAAGCAAACTATTTTAGATAAATAAATGATTCCTACTGTCCCTTGACATTTCTGAGGTGGGAGAGCCAGAACTGAGGAAACAGTAAGCAACACCTACTCTTCCTTGTTTTTAGATCCAAACCACTCTGAAATTAGAGGATGGTGAATTCCTTTCTAGCTTGGACACATTTATTTATTCATTTATTTATTTATTTATTTATTCATTTATTTATTTATTTCTACCCTGTCCTCCTAGTGTGATGCACCACTCAGGGCAGCAACAACAACAAAAAAATACAATACAAGAAATATAAAACCATTACCAATAAAAACATTACATAAACCCCCAGCTAAAAGCAAAATTAAAAGACATAAAAACTAGCAACATCATCATTAAAAACTACCCTAACCCTCCCTCCACCCACAATAAAACAGACTTATGAAAGAACGGGGGGGGGGGTGTTTCAATCCCACAACAGGCAGGCTAAACAAGCCAACGGGCTTGAGAAGTGGAGCCTAATGTGCCCCACACCCATTGGCAGAGCCAGGTTTTCAGCATCTTCCTGAAGGGGAATAGCTCCGACTAGAGATGCAATTCTGATGGGAAGACTGTAGTATTCCACCTGCAATTCTATTTGGAAAGCCCTCTATAGATGACCAAGTCAATCCTTTGACAAATGGAATATATCACTTCCTGGGTGGGACAGCAAGAAGAAAGGACAGAGAGAAAAGAAAGTAGGAGATGGAAGCAGAGAGAGAAAAGGGGGTGGCAGGAGCAAGAGAGAGAGCTTGAGAAGGAATAACTGGGACAGAGAAAGGGGGATATCAGAAGGAGAGGAAGAGGTGACAGAGAGAGGAAGAAGTGGAATGACAGATTTACAGAGAGGAAGAAATGGAATGACAGATTAAAAGGCAGAATTCCCTAAGTGCTAGAAAGCATTTGAGTGTTGCAGCAAGAACTTCTGGAAATCAATTTGCTTTGATTTTTGATTAGACTTTCAGAGCTAAACACACATCATTTGCAAGTCTGATTTCTGAAGTCTGGGTGACTTCAGCACCAGGGTGATTTCACCTCTAACAAGAGGTTTTATGTAATGTACAGTTTAGCTTGAGAACAAGGGTAAACAGAAAGAGGCAAGTATGGCAGGAAAAGGTTTTTAAAAAGCAGCAAAAGGGGAGGGAAATGGGGAGAGGGTCTGTGCCCATCATCACTGTCGCTCTCAAGCAAATGTAGCCCTCAGCAGAAAAAAGACAACACTCTCTCATTGTCCTTGACATTGTCTCATGCCCAGGCATTTCTGTTCCCAATAGCACGATGCTTTATTTCAGGAACTGATGATGCTATGTCTAAACCACTAAGGGAAGGAATCCACTTGGATTCAATGAAGTTCAAGAGCAGGGCCACAACCACAGAGAGCCAGAATCCACAGTTCTAAAGGTTATCCATCCATGCACCTCAAACCTTGGCATTGTTTTTTTTTAAAAAAAAATTACCACAGCTTCCACAGTTCCCTATGCTAACCAGGCAAGGCTAGCTGAAGAATCCTGGAAACTATGGCAACTTTTCCAGCTTCCTTGCTCCTTGTCTTGACAACACTTGATGATTCTAACTTTGGAAGTGGCATCTTTGAATTGTCATGAGGCATTCCAGCCAAACAAACCTGTAAGGTTTCCTAGTAAAACTGTTCTCCTCTTACACTTCTCTTTCCATTTGTTTTACCTTGAACGATCAGCATAATGATCTGTATTTTTAATTTTTCAAGGGGCTGAAATGTTCTAAATTCTTTGTTAAGCATGCTGTATAATTTTCTTCCTTTTTAGTTATATAATATTTAAACACTCATCCATGGTAGAGTCCAAGCTTTAAATTCTGCCTGTTCTCTCAATCCCATGTGCCTCTGTGTCCTCTAGAGCAGTAATTCTCTAGAAGTAGTACATATTACTCTGATGGGACACAAAACCAGCATAGGAAGAGCACTGGGTTTTCATAATTATTACTGAGCAGCTGACTATACCATGAAATATGCTGAGATTTACTACACATTTAAAACAGGTGAATATGAATTATTTTTTGCTCTTCATGTGACACAAAGCTGAATTAAATCCATCCATCTTTTCCCCTTTCAAACTGGCATTTTCCAGTGTTACTGGAAGGCTTCTATTTATTTATTTTTATGTCAGAGCAATTCAAAAGGGATTTTCCCCCTTGTAGATTCCTGTAAAGGTGGGAATGCGTGTTTGTAGGTATCTGTAGTTGGTGTTTTGGCGATGTAAGCAGTTGCATGTGATGTTCAGCAGCCCTGCATTGTGTTCTCTATAACAATCCTCTTCTTTTGTATTGTTTCTTTAATATAAGAGAATAGCGCTAGTCTAGATTACCATATCACCTTATCGCTAGATGTTTGTTCTTATGAAATGAGTTATGTTTTGAATGTTGATACTTTTCGTGAAACACTATGTAACCCTTTCAAAACTAAAGAGAATATAATTTAATTTCATCTCCATTGCTGCTTCTACTAGTATTGTCTGGAGAACAGACAGGGAGATAAATTCAGGAATTAATCATAAGAATGAAGCCCTAGCATTAAGGAGATAGGGTGATATAGTGCTATTCTTATCTATATAATTAACAAAACATAAATGACCTGGGATTGCACAAAGGAAAGACAGGCAGAGGAGAGATGGGAGGAAAGAACCGGACTGTGGTTGGATTGGATTGGAATGCCAATTTCACTGAATTGAACTTGGACACTGAATTGAACTTCCGATTCAATCCACATGTTCAATGTGAGCAATAATTACAATTTCAATTGTAGGTGAGACTGCAAATCAAACCATAGCAGAGCTGAATCACTCCAATTCAGGTGTCCAATGTAGTCATACCCTAAAAATTCACTCTCCCATAGATCTTCTTGCCAAGTGGGATGCTGACTTACCTGCTTCAGGGATGGCATTTTTTGTAATTTTTGTACTACTGCACTCAGATGGTTGCTGGAATTCCCCTGGCCCGAATTCTAGGAGCTTTGACGCACTGCAAAAAGACCTTTCATGTATTTGAGAACTTACAGTTTCAGCATAATGAGAGAGAGAGAAAAAAAAAACCTCTATTTGGCTAAACTCCTTGGCATTGTAAAGCATTCACAGCATTTTAGTTTTCTGAGAGGCATCTTTCATGGAGAACAATTGGCAGCGAGACCACATTATGTACAGCATTCCATTTCTCATCTGCCTAATTTAATTAGGTAAATGTAAAGGTCATCCTTGCTCTAAAGCCAGTCTATCCAGTTATAGGATTCGGTGTTCTTCTCCGTTTATAGCCAAAGAGCCAGTGCTGTCTGTGTCTGCAGACATTTCTGCGGACATATGGCAGGCATGACTAGACACCAGAGTGCACGGAATGCTATTAGCTTCCCAACAAAGTGGTACCTATTTATCTACTTGCAATTTCTTGCTTTCTAACTGCTAGTTTGGCAGGAGCTAGGACAGAGACGGGAGCTAGTGTTTGCTTCACCCTAAAGTTAGTACAGTAATCATTTAATAAATTACATAACAAATGCAATGTATGATGTATTTACTTGAATTCATTGTATCTGTTGAGTTTTTATTTATTTATCGTAAGATAAACTTCAGTTGTCTACATTGATGTTGATATATACAGTAGACACAAATTGTCCATCTCAAGTTCCTAGCTAGAGTTCTACGTCTAGGTTTGAAAGCCATTGAAGGGCTTCATCTGTGGCACTATGCAAATCCTCCAATGTGCCTCCATATGTGCATAAAGGACACCTGAATATAATGTGGTCCATGGTTTGGTCTTCTTCTTCTTCACAGTCACGTTGGGGAGAGGACTTCCATTCCCATTTGGACAGAGTGGCTCCACAGATATACATTCTCAACAAATACAAAAAATTCACATATACTCAGTGGTGTACTGCTCCAGGTTCCCACCAGATCCCGGGAACAGGTAGCGGAAATTCCCCCAGGCCACGCCCACTTGGCCAGCCACGCCCAACTCCCTACCCCAGGCCATGGTGTGGCTGGCCAAGTGGGCATGGCCCACAGAGTTAGCCACGCCCAGGGTGGGGGTAGTAAAACTTTTTTGCAGTGCATCACTGCAATACTGTACAGTATACATCATATATTACATTTGTTACTTTGTTTATTAATAATAGTACACACATATACATATATACACACATTTTCTGTTCACCTTATTATTCCATTGATATTTAATCACATTAATGGACCATTTATTTACGATTACAACATATAAATTTGAAATAACAGCAACCCTATTAAATTACAAACATTTTGCCAATACAAGAGGTGCAATTTATGAAAACCGGTTGCCAAGTGAAAAAAGGTTGGGAATGACTGACCTAGAGAGGTCCTTCAAAGGCTATACAGTGGTACCTCTGATAAAGTCCGATTCGGATAAAGTCTGATTCGGATACAGTCGTTGTTTTCATGCACACATGATGCATTGCATAAAGTCCAAACCGCTTTAAAAATGGACATTATCCGAGATATTTGGTATAGGAAACTCGGATAAAGTCCATTTTTGAACGTTATCCGATACATCGCCCATTTGATTCAGATAAAGTCCAAAATCAGATAAAGTCCAAACTTGTGGAATGGAGTTTGGACTTTTTCTGAGGTTCTACTGTAATGGGCTAGAGCAGTTCTCAATCTTTTAAAGCCGGGGGCCGGGTCATGCTCCCTCAGACAGCTTTGGGGGTCAGACAGCCATTTTGCTGTTCCTCCACCACATGACACTTCCTGGTGTGGTGGAGGTGGTGGTGGTGCCACATGAAATGGTGCCACAGGCTGCATCCGGCCCATGGGCAGCAAGCTGAGAATCCCTGGGCTAGAGGAAGAAGGAAAGGGAAGGGAAGATCTCTTTTATGAACCAACTTCCACTGCTATAATATTGGATTTCAAGCACTGAACTAGGAAAAACAAAGAAACCAATAAAAGTAATCTCTCCCAAGTAGGTTGTTTGCACAGCTTGGTTGAAAGAAAATAAAAAAGGATTTTTCTAGCATAAAGAACACATCAGTGTTTTATATGCCTGTGCATTATTCCTCTTCCAAAGTTCATCTTTTGAATAACTGGCTTCAAACTCTGCCAGAAAGAGGACATAAATAAAATGGAATGGCTAATGGACTAAAAACACTTATGATCCGATTTTCATAACTAACATTATTGATAGCTTCCTTTGAACACCCACTCCCATCTTGTGCCATTTTCTTTTCTAAAGTAAGATTTAGAACCCAATTTGCAATAAAACAGCTAACACATGCAAATAAAAAGAGGAGAGAATCCATTGCTTAGCTACATCCCAGGGGCTCATATGGAAAATACAATGGAACACCCTTTTCTGAAGGCAACAACAAAGCAGCCCTTTCAAAGTTCTTTCAGGGTTTCTCTCACACACCTCTTATACAGTAATTAGTTTCTTCTAAAAGGGCCTGGATACTGTTTTCTTATCTTTGTCACAATCCAGAAAACAGATAGCGAACTTCCCAGGGTAAATTTGGGGATGATGTCATGAATCCTATGTTATAATGTTTATTTCTCTGTCTATACCTATAAAATGATGCGTTAACCGTTGGAATGTGACAAAGGATGTTGCACCAGGCCCCACTAGCCCTGTCCGAGCCTCCGTGCACTCGCCCAAACGGGTTTCACAGGTAACTGTCGGGTTGAAATTTTCACCCAGGGGGCAAGAGCCCCCCGGACGCCAACAAAAAAAGGGAACTTCAATTCCCAATGTTCCTTGCGCCGCGCCGCACCAGAGCCAATCAGGCTGAGCTGCACGGCAAAAGGAACGTTCAGAAACGTGCCGCGGCCAATCAAAAAAAAGCTGCAGGGAAAAAAACGTTGCAGTAACCAAACACGTGCAGGCAAAACTACAAGCCCCAGCGTCCTGTGCGCTATTAGCGCGCAGAACACTGAGGCAGCCGGCGCACAAAAAATAAAAGTAAAAAAAACCCCCCCGCCGCTGCCCTTCCTTCCCACGGGCCAGCCAGCATGGCCCACAGGAAAGAAAGCCCCCCATCCACCATTGCCCTTCCTTCCCACAGGCCAGCCAGCATGGCCCACGGGAAAAGCCCCCCCGCCACCACTGCCCTTCCTTCCCACGGGCCAGCCCTAAAAAAGTAAACACAAAAACACAAACCAAAAACAATCAAAAACACTCAAAAACAAACATCCAAAAAGGAAACACAAAAACATCCAAACCCCCCCCCCAAAAAAAAAAACCCCCCAGAGAGCTTAACGTAAGATGTCTTCTATCCATGAGGACCGGAACTCAAATGAAAAAATAAAGAAAATACTTACCGAAAGCGACACCCAGAGGACAGAAGAGAAAAATTGTAGAGAGGAAGAAAAGCTCACCACCCCCACCCACAGGCCACAAGAGAAAAAACATTCAAAAATATTGAAACTAATAAAATTAATTCCCAAATTAATCAAATAAGTTATAAAAACATTCAAAAATAATCACACTAATCTAAAAAAAAAAACAGAAATCACTTTTCACTCAAAAAAATTAAAAATGCGTAAAAATAAAGATTTAAAAAACCAAAATTAAATTTTAAAATATATTTTTTAATTTACATTAAATAAATTAAAATAAAATAAAATTTGCATAAACATAAAACAAAAACCTTCAAAAACCAATTTAAAGAGCCCGGCACTGAGGAAGCCGGTGCGCAAAAAAACAACAACACACACACACACTGGGAGCGCAAGTTCGCCGCAGGCGGACACAGCGCCTCAAAGCCACAAAATCACAAAACCTTACAACACCATTTAAAACAGCCCTGCACCATTCGTTCAAGAAAAAAAAATCCTTTACTATCCAACACAATTTTAAAAAGCCCGGCACCGCCGGGCAAAATATGCTAATTGCTCAATAAAACTTTCAGGCTAGTATCCTTCTGTGTAAGTACTGAGGACTGTCACGTAAGATCCATTCCACAGCCTGCATGGTTCCTGTCCCACAACCAGTGCAAGCATGGACACAAAATGGGGGCCCTGACAGAGCAGGGCATGCTGTTATAACTGGCCCTTCCATTCTACATTTAGGCAGCAGGATACTGGCCTTAGGCACTTCAGAGCTCCAGTTTAAAATCTGTGAGGTGGCTATATTAGGAACAAATTTGTGGTGTTCTGAAAAGGGAACATATTGTTTGTTATTTATTTTGACCAGAATCATGTGGAGAGAGAAAAAGATCTGTGCATACAAGGGTAATTGGTCAAGAAGTTCCTCCCATTTGAGACATGTTTGTCATACAGCCAGTTGTGAACCAATCATAACCAATCATTGTGTACAGTTCTGGTCGCCATACCTCCAGAAGGATATTATGGAGTTGGAGAAAGTACAGAAGAGGGCAACCAGAATGATTAGGGGACTGGAACACCTTCCTTACCATCTGAGGCTGCAACGGTTGGGCCTTTTCACTCTTGAACGACGGCGTCTAAGAGGTGACCTGATTGAAATTTATAAAATCATGCACGGTGTGGACAAAGTAGATAAGGAAAAACTGTTTTCCCTATCGCATAACACTAGAACTAGGGGACACTCCATGAAACTTTTGGGTACTAGTTCTCAAACAAATAAGAGAAAGTACTTTTTCACCCAGAGGATTACTGGTCTATGGAACTGCCTGCCAGAAGAAGTGGTGACAGCTGTCAGTCTTGACAGCTTTAAGAAAGGATTAGACAAGTTCATGGAGGACAAGGCTATCAATGGCTATAATTATGGCTACCTAAGGACAACCTCCGGGTTGGAGAGATAGGCAGGATATCTCTCAATGCCATTTCCAGGGAATCCTAAGCAGGTGAGGGCATCTCCTTGGGAATACCCTGAAGGAAATGGTGAGCCACTGTGTGAGACAGAATGCTGGACTGGATGGGCTGTGGCCTGTTCCAGCAAGGCTGTTCTTATGTTCTTATGTTCTTATGTTCTTATATAACCATATTTAGCAAACATTGTACAAACAGTTGCACAATGGACATTTGCTTGTTTGTTTATGCAGCCCATCTGGGATATTTCCCACTCTGGGCAGTGTACACACAATTAAATAAGCAACAATATGATACTACTACTACAACAACAACAACAACAAAAACAACAAAACTTTTTATGGCGCTTGAGGACAAGCACTCTGCCAAAGAGGAGAATTGTTTACAGAAGTATCCTTTTGTTGTGTATGTTACTTTTCCCATCAAGATTCTGGCCTGAGCAATTTGTTGTTGTTGTTGTGCTTCATATTTTCTTTAAAAACTCACATCAAGTGAGTTTACATCTGCTTAGACAGATATCCATTAGATATTCCATTCTAGGTCCTTATGCAGTAAATAAACCAATAATGACACAATCACCTCAAAAGTATTTGTAGAACCATGAGCTTGAATGTATTTAATGAATTGATTATAGAAGTTTGACACCTCTTTAAACCATTATGGCTCTGCCCTAAAGTTTTCTGGTTTTATTCTGGGATTCTGAGTTTGGAGAGGTACCTATTATTCCCTGCTAGAAACCTCTACTGTGTTCCCATGTAATACGGCATTAGATTTGTACAACAGAATTTAAGTGTCTTAATTAAATAAATAAAAACAGCAATCAGAAGGATGCAGCCATGCCAGTTATGCTGGTTTCAAGCGGTTAATACTGTGGGTTTTTTTTTGTTGTTGTTTTTTGTTCAGTCACACAGTCAATTCCGACCCTTTGCGACCCCATGGACCATTGCCTGCCAGGCACCTCTTTCCTCCACCATCCTCCTCAACCCGCCCAGCTCTGTGTCCATTGCATCTACAATACCATCCAGCCATCTCATTCTCTGCCACCTCCTTATTCTTTTGTCCTCTACCTTTCCCAGTATCAAGGCTTTCTCAAGTAATCATCTCTTCTCATTTGATGTCCAAAGTACTTTAGCTTCATCTTTACTATTTGACCTTCTAGGGAGCAGTCAGGGTTGATTTATTCTAAGATCGACCTATTTGTTCTCCTTGCTGTCCAGGGTATTCTCAAAAGTCTCCTCCAGCACCACAGCTCAAAGGCGTCTATTCTTCTGTGCTCAGTTTTTCTTATGGTCCAGCTCTCGCAACCATACATTACCACTGGGAATATTGTGTAGTGTAGATATATTCTTGATATATTCTTGATGCAGGAAATCTGCTGCATCTGCTGTGACAGCAAGCCATCTAACCCCTGTTTCAAAACCTCTAACAAAGGGTAATCAGACATCGTCTGAAGCACTGCATTCTACTGTTGGAACACTCATTTCCTTGGGAAATATTCAATTAAAAAAACTATTTTCTTGTCCTTTGAAGCCCATTCTCTAAATCCCTCCTTACGGAGAGTCAGAGAACAAATTGCTTTCATCGTGCATGTGACATCCTTTTAAATATTTGAGGAAGGCCAAATTATCACTACTTAATTGTCTCTTCTCTGAATCAAATACACCTGACTTCCTCAAATTTCCTCAAAGTGTGTGGTCTCAAACAATCCTCATTCTCCTTTGCTGTCCTCCTTTGGAAACTTTTCTAGTTTGCTGACACTCCAATTGCATTATCCAGTTTGTCCAGATGAGGACTGACCAGGCAGAATGGTGCAATGTAATCAGTTCTCACTGGCTGGACACTGTACAACATAAGATTAAATTTTCCACTTGGTGGAAAATTTTCCAGCCTCATGTTGCCACTTCGGCCAGCTAGATGCCAGTACAGAAGCCCATAAGCAGAACATGTCTGCTGTCACATTCTCCTAGAGAAAGTGCCTTTTAGCTATGCACTTCAGGGCAAGATGTCACACATATGACTAGCAGCACTGACACGCTTATTAAGTTTGAGCTTTCTTCCTTATGGAAAGGTATTTAAGTCAAAAACAGTTTTTTCCCCCATTGCCTAAGACAATGGTGACAGACAGAATAGTGTCTCCTATAGGACCTTAGACAATAGACTAATTTATTGGATCCAAGACTGTCTACACCAGAGGTGGCCAACTTTGGTGCCCTGGATGTTCTTGGGCTTCAATTCCCAGAAGCCCTGATTAGCAGGTGTGCTTACTTAGGTGTAGGGATTCCTGGCTGCCTTCTTGAGGGTCCACACTGGCTTACGCAGGCAAGGCCTGTGTGTTCTTGGCCGAAGATCAGCCCTATGACTCATCTCTCCTAAAATAGTGGGTCACCTAATTTCCTGTTATTGCAAGTTGTGTTCACGAGCACATCCTTATGAGTATATGTAATCCCACATGAGTGCTTGCACCAACCAGCACCTTCTCCACCCCATTTCCTGCCTTGTTATTGTGCAGTTAATAAAACAAGCTGGGAGGGCTTTGTTTTCAGAGATCTCTCTCCAGCCCCAGGAAAAGTCGACTCTGGGTCTGTCTGTGTTTGTCTGTTTGTTTGTGCATGCATGACTGTGATCTTTCTGTGTGTTAATCCATCGGGGAGGCTGGTGTGAAGGCCTCCCCTGTTACAACACTTGGGCTTCTAACAATTGAAGTCTAAGAATACCTGGGGCACCAAAGTTGGCCACCCCAGGACTACGGAGGGAGAAAAATACACCCAGAATAGAAACACAAAATATGAAAATAAGTAAATAAGCAAAAATAGTATAGTCGAAAAATTTAATGTAAGGTATACATAAGACAATAAGCAAACATGGAAAAGCCCGCCAGACAAAAGCTAGTAAAAAACGAATACTATGGAAGCTAGGCACACACCAAGGAAAAGTCCAAAAGGTACAAATAACAGCTATCAAGTAAATGAAAATCAGAAAATATAATATTTCCTAAGTATACAACATATCGAAATAGTAGAGCCTAGTCATAGAGTCCGTATCAAAATGTGGCAAGGTCAAGAATATCTAGAGGGCAAGTTCCGAAGTACCATTTAAAAAGTCCGTATCACAAATCCATTTAGAGTCCGTGAAAGTGTCCCTCATTTTATTCAACTTTTAGAACACACTCCCGTTCCTAATGATTGTATTCTTGTTACCATGGATGTGGCATCCCTCTATACTAATATACCTCTCCAAGAAGCCCGGATTCTTGTCGAACATCTTCTATTATCTCGTACTAATCCCGATCCTCCCACACATTTTCTTTTAGACCTTCTTGATATAGCCTTCGAGCACAATTTCTTTCGGTTCATGGACACTTTTTATTTACAGTTACAAGGTGTGGCTATGGGTTCAAATTTCGCCCCTTCAGTTGCTAATATTTTTATGAATAATTTCGATCACACTTTCATTTCTAATCCTTCTGTAAATCCTTTTTTTGCTGACATTCTGATTTATAAACGATACATTGATGATTTGTTTTTTGTTCTTTCCAATCCGGCTTCTCTCCCTAGTTTTCTCACCTGGATCAATTCTTTACATGCTCATTTATTTTTCACTCACACAGCTAGCTCCGTGTCTGTATCCTTTCTGGACTTAGAAATTTTTGTTGTTGCCAATCAACTTAACATGCGTCTGTTCAACAAGCCCACGGATAGACACGCCTATTTACAGTTTCATTCTTATCATCCTCTATCTTTGAAAAATAACATACCGTACAGTCTATTTCTCAGGGCTAAGAGGAATTCTACCCTTGATTCTGATTTTCAATCAGCAGCCACCAACATTAGACAATCACTACTACTCAGGGGGTACCCTATCCATGTGATCAACAACGCATATAAGAAGGTGACCCATAGATCCAGGTGCTCCATGTTTCAGCGCAATGCCAAGAATACACAGAACAATAATATTTTTTGGTCTCTAGGTTTCACTCCCCTTGCGCAACAAATTAAGAAGACTATACATCGGCACTGGCACATATTGGATTCTGTCTCTGGGTGCAAAGAAAAACCCATGATTGGGTTCCGCAAAACCAGAACCATTGCTGGCATTCTATCCAAGACCGATTGCCTACTTTCTTCAGTAACTCCTTCTGCATTTCCTGTTGGGCACTATCCTTGCGGACACTGTAAGTTTTGTCGTTGTATGTGGAAAACGGATGTCATTTCAATTCCTAGTAGTACTTTTAGACTACAACTATCCCGGTTCTCAAACTGCAATTCACGTGACATCGTGTATATTATCATCTGTCCTTGTGGTCTGGCTTATGTGGGACAATCTTCGAGACCCCTGAAAACCAGATTAGGGGAACATATTTCTCGCATTCGGAACAATGTTATTACAGCACCTCTCGTTTCACATTATGTTAATAAGAAGCACGCTCCCACTGATCTCAAAGCTGCTGTACTTGAATCTTTCTCCCCCCGTCAGTTTCATTCCATTAATAAGGAACGCTTTTTGTTACAACGTGAAGCATTTTACATCCACCGTTTTTCCACTCTATATCCTACAGGTTTAAATACAGAACAAGATTATTCCGCTTTCCTTTAAGTTCCTCCATGTCAGTCTCTCTCTCTCTCCCTCCTCTTTAACAGATTACTCCTCATTACTTATGATTTCATTGCTTATTACAGTCATCAGTTTCACATGACTTTACCTGGAAACTGTATGTAGCTGTTACACTCTGAGCTTTCCTAACGCTCTCATCCTTTATGAGGATTCTTTTTGAGGTGATTTGCAGCGCGTCTTTACAGGTACTACTTTATGTTTCTTGTTTTGAATGTCTTAGATTTGGTGCTTTCTTGCTTGTTACTGTTTTTTGTATGTAACTATTTTTCGCATATTACTGTTCCCTGTTTATTACTGTTGTTACTTGAGGTCTTGGTTTCCTTTGCAGATCTTGATAAAGAGCACGAAATATTCTGTACCGGAAGAATATAGACCTGTTTCTGCCGCTACCACATTCCTCTTCTTTGATATTTACATAGCCCTCCTGGCTGCCCTTATTGTACATTGTACCTCTTTGAGTACCTGATATGATTGTTTACACGGACCCCATATGGATTTTTGATACGGACTTTTGACTTGTTGCTGCCGCTACCACGTTCCTCTTTTTGACGTCTACAAAGCCCTCCTGGCTGCCCTTATTGTACATTGTACCTCTTTGTGTACCTCATATGATTGTTTTCACAGACTCTAAATGGATTTGTGATACGGACTTTTTATATGGTACTTCGGAACTTGCCCTCTAGATATTCTTGACCTTGCCACATTTTGATACGGACTCTATGACTAGGCTCTACTATTTCGATATGTTGTATACTTAGAAAATGTTATATTTTCTGATTTTCATTTACTTGATAGTTGTTATTTGTACCTTTTGGACTTTTCCTTGGTGTGTGCCTAGCTTCCATAGTATTTGTTTTTTACTAGCTTTTGTCTGGCGGGCTTTTCCATGTTTGCTTATTGTCTTATGTATACCTTACATTAAATTTTTCGACTATACTATTTTTGCTTATTTACTTATTTTCATATTTTGCGTTTCTATTCTGGGTGTATTTTTCTCCCTCCCTTGCCCACCCCAGGACTACACCAACAATCTAGACCACATTTGATTATTTGATTGCAAAGCCCATCTTCTTCCACCAGTGGCCGCTTACATCCTGAGTGAGGATTGTGGGAACTGTAATTCAACACATCTGGAGGATGCTAGGTTGGGGAAGGTTTGACTAGATTATTTCAGGTGCACATTGTTTTGTCTGTCTCTGGACTCAATTCCCATTGCATCCACTTTCAGCCTGCCCTGTCTCTTGCTTGGCTGCATAAATCATATGATACAGTACATGTAATTAGGTCAAATATGAGAGCTGAGTTGTTCTTTCCAGTAGAAGTAGCAAAATAAATCTCTGTGGTTGGCCACTCAGCCACTGTAGAGAAATATTGAAAGATATTAGATTTGCTGCTTTATTTGTTCACAATATTGGATCTGCGGTTTAATTATATTGTCACCATAATTTGAACAAAGAGTCAGATAGCTGAAAGGTAAATACTGAATCATAACAAATTAAATGACCACAGAATTTTAAAAGTAGGGAAGAAGAATCAGCAGGAATAAAATTGGGTCTAAAGCTGCAGTCTTTAGATGTGTGTGGGAATAAGGTCCATGAATTCAGTGAAGCTTATTTCTGAATTGCAATATTAGAGGCTTGGAAGGGGGGGGGGGAGATCAGGAAGCAGGGGTTCCTGTTGCCAAAAAGGCAATAAGGAAGCACTACCATGTAAACCTCTCTGAGAAAATCAGTCCACAACTTGTGTCCGAAATTGGACAACATTTTCTCTGGTTAACCATTGGCAACTAATGGCTACTGTGTTTGGCTGTATGAAAGCAGTCACTGGTGGGTGTTGCTGGAACAAAAGTAAGTATCCACATAATCATATAAAGGCACAGGCATTTCCACACTGAGATTCACACATATTCACAAGCACAGGGGCCCTCTGCCTCTAGTATAGTGATGCCCAACCTTGGCATTCCAGGTGTTCTTGGACTTCAATTCCCAGAAGCCCAAGTCAACATGTCTGCTGATCTGGGCTTCTGGGAATTGAAGTTCAAGAACACCTGGAGTGCCAAGGTTGGCTATCATTGCTCTAGTATAAAGACAAGCAGGATGGAATCAGCCTGAGGTGGGGCAATAATCCACATTTCCTAATGGGTAGTAGTTGCTTTGAATTTTTTAAAACGTAATCTTTACTTGAAGGTTGTTCAGCTTTGAACTTTTGGCTTCAGACACTGAACTTGTCTTTGCCTGGCCCAAAGCAAACATAATGTTATGGTAAAGCTTCAGGGTGTCACATGAATTGTGTCCTTTATGTCGACATTTCTAATGATAAAGGCCAGCATCAGAACAATGTGTTTTTTCTGCACAAAATTGCCATTATCTTTGAATTATAAATGATACAGATTCTAGTATGGTCTCACAATCCAGGAGGAGATTTAAATCCAGACATGTTTTGACAGCTACTATATGGCAGTGATCTCTGGAACAGGTCCAGGTCACCTCCTTGAAATCTATCTGATGTCATTTCAGAGATCTGGCATGTTTGCCAAGTTTTGCACTTGACAAAAAAAATCATTTCAGCCCTCCTTGGGAACAAGATCATATTCCTTATTATTTATTTAATGTTTCTGATCTAGTATGCCTTTACTTTACTCACAGCAACAAAAGGGCTTCTTTATTCTTGAAATAATATTTATGTGGGGAAGGGAGGTATAATATTCAGAACAGCATGTGGAGGCATTATTGATTAAATTGTAAATCTCTACATGATGAAGTGGATGCAGTAAATGTTTTATTTGTCCTTTTATTGATTCTCTTCTGAATGACTTGCAAACCGGGAATAATTTCAATATCTCATTCTTTCCTGTGTTCTTCTTCTTTACTTCCTCTTTTACCCCTTCCGGTGCTGAGGGAGATACAAAGTTCTTGTTCTAGCACTTCTAGCAGCCTCCACCGGCATTATTTGGTGTTCTTTATCCCTGATGTTATCTCTCCATCTTCCTCTGGGTCTGCCTTGTGCACTTTGTCCTTCTCCTCTTTTTACATATGCCTTGTATGGTATGGAATTTCAAGGCATTCTCTCCAAATGGGGAAAACCACTTTATTTGTTGTCTCTGGATATAGTTTAAAATTGGTTCTATTCCAATTCTTTCTCTTATAATCTCACTCCTGATTTTGTCCCTTCTAGTCACTCCATCAGCCTTCCTTAGTCATCTCATTTCCATGGTGACCAACTTTTGTTTATTTTTTTAATATAAGTGTCCATGTTCAGTACTGGTAACATAAGGTGGAAATGAATATGCTTTGTATGATGTGTTTCTTTGTGCTGGTCGGTATTGCAGTATTTGTGTTGTAAAGGTCACCCTTGCTTGAAAACCAGTCATAACCAACTCTAGGGTTTGTTCACCACTTCCTTGCAAAACAACACAGTGACCGTGATCTCAAGTTCGTCACTTTGGAAACGGTCAAATCCACCCCGTTTTCTCACACCAACATTGAGCAAATACTCCTGCAGCGAGAAGCCTTTTTCATATATCATTTTAACACTTTACATCCTCATGGGCTCAATATGGAGCAAGACTACTCCTGCTTTTTGTGATTATGTTGTTAATGAGCATTTAACACAGCTGCTCTGATTATCTTGTTTGGTTTGCTTTAAAAAGCCTTTGCCCTTACCATTTCTTTGGCATCTGTCAGCACATAAGAATTCACCAACGAGGCTGGGAACACAATTTAAATTTATCTCTCATAAACTTTTCAAGTCTATGCAGGTAATTTTCTTGTTGTTTATCCATGTTCATGCTTATGGTGATATTGTTATGTGGCTTCACCGAGATGTATGTATATATGTATATAACTAAATGTGTATATAATTGTATATAATAGATAGAATATTAGATCGGGTTAATAATTGACTGTTCATTTCTCTAGATCCCTGATTAAAGTATTTACTGAAAAATCAACCTATATACCGGAAGGGTTTTGGATCTGGATCTTTTGAATTTTTTGAATTTTGTGAACTGTGATTAAACATTTGGAATACTTTGAATATTTCAGCCTCAAACAGTTTCCTCTTTTATTTTGCTTTCACAATTTGGCCCCTTCTCTTTGCAGGCATGACTAGACACCAGAGTGCACAGAACACTGTTTACCTTCCCACCAAAGTGGTTCCTATTTATCTGCTTGCAACCTGCTGCCCTCTACCTGAGATGAAGTGACAGAGAGACATATTGAAAAGAGTAGCAAAAACAGAAACACAGAGAAAAGGAGCTTACTTTCTTTGGCTTCTGGCCCTGTCCACCACTGGCTTCTGCCCTACATATTTCTGGTACACAGCCCCAAACAGTCCCACACAATTGTCCACCCCTGCTGTACAATCATATGCCAAAATTACCTGTCCTTCAGAGGGAGAGGATTGGAAAGAACCAAGCAGAATTAAAGCAACATGTCATTTAGAAATGACATGTCCTAACCAGGTGTCAAAGCCCTAACCCGTTGTCTGGCAAGACTGAGTGGCTGTGGGTGCGGGGCCCCGTGTTATCTTTGGAGTTACCAGCTTTGGTTCTGGATGGGGCAGTTTTGCCTCAGACAAACCCGGTGCGTAATTTGGGGGTCCTCCTGGACTCGTGGCTACTGCTCGAGGAGCAGGTGGCAGCCGTGGCTAGGAGGGCCTTTGCACAGCTTCGTGTCATCTTCCAATTACACCCGCTCCTGGACCGGGACTCCTTGCTCATGGTCACTTATGCCCTGGTCACCTCCAGATTGGATTATTGTAATGCGCTCTACATGGGGCTGCCCTTGATGACCATTCGGAGGCTTCATCTGGTCCAGACGCAGCTGCCCGGGTGGCGATGGGACAGGGGCATTATGCTCATGCCTCACCGCTCCTCTGGGAGCTGCACTGGTTGTCAGTGTGCCACCAGGTGCAATTCAAGGTGCTGGTTTTGACCTTTAAAGTGCTTCATGGCCAACCTTGACATTCCAGGTGTTCTTGGACTTCAATTACCAGAAGCCCAAATCAACAGTCCTACTGATCAGGGCTTCTGGGAATTGGAGTCCAAGAACACCTGGAGTGCCAAAGTTAGCCATCATTGGTCTAGGGCCGTGATGGTGAACCTTGGCACTCCAGATGTTCTTGGATTTTAATTCCCAGAAGCCCAAGCACCCTGTGAATCCACACGAATGGGTTTACTGCGATTCATCAGGCCCAGGCAGCCCTCGTTGCTCCCGGAAGCGAGTACGGATACATTTTACTTCCGCTAACAGCCATTAAGTCAAATGGGGAGTTTAGGATCTATGCAGACTACAAGTGCTTCGATCAACAAAGCCATTTGACCCAACGCATATCCGGTCCCTGTTGTCAGCCACCCGCTGGCTACCTTACACGGGGGGGGGGGGGGAGTATTTCACTAAATTGGATTTAGCCCAAGCATGCCAGCAGTGAACAGTCATGCCTGCTGCTGTAGTCATGCAAACGATTGTCACTCATAGAGGGGTTTTCAAAGTCACCCGTTTGTAGTTCGGGGTCAATGCACCCCCCGGTATATTTCAATCGCTCATAGAGCGTCTACTTAAGGGTCACCCTGGGGTCCTCCTCTATTTCAATGATGTTTTAATCATTGCGGGGGATGAATTCGAACTGGCAGAAAGGTTGGACCGGGTTTTGCAGAGGTTCGAACAGGCAGGGCTCCAGTTACATAAGGACAGATTGTATTCTTTGCCAGGGAGGTTGAGTTTCTGGGATTTAAAATAACTCCTGAGGGGGTCAAACTCTCAGATTCTAAGGTCTCTGCTGTTTGTAATGCCCCCTGGCCATCTTCTAAGTCTGAGTTGCAGTCTTTCCTGGGTTTGCTTAACTTTTACCACTCCTTCCTGCCCAGGAAGGCATCTGTAGCCGAGCCGCTGCATCATCTTCTCAAGAAAGACACGGTTTGGAGGTGGGGACAGAGCCTAGACAAGGCTTTCAGAGAGCTCAAGCAGCTACTGTCCTCAGAGGCAGTCCTCACCCATTTCGATCCCCGAAAACCTGTGGTATTGGTTTGTGATGCTTCACCAGTAGCGGTGGGGGTGTCCTTTGCCATACATTGGATAGTGGAGTGGAGGCACCAACCGCTTTTTATTCAAGGTCCCTTTCCAAAGCTGAGAGAAATTATGCACAGACTGACTGTGAGGCTCTGGCCATAGTTGCAGGGATGAAAAAGTTTCACGATTTTCTGTATGGGAGAGACTTTACAATTGTGACAGACCACAAGCCCCTGTTAAGAATCTTTGCTACTTCAAAGCCCACTCCACAAATACTTTCTTCCCGAATGCTGAGATGGGCTATATTTCTAAATGAATACTTGTTTCAATGAATTCATCACCCAGGGAAGGACATAGGCGATGACGATGCCCTCTCAAGGTCCCCATTGCCCAACCTTGGGGAACCAGACTGCGAGATAGAGCAAGATCATCAGGTGCTGATGATTGAATCTCTCGATTCACACACACACACACACACACACACACACACAGTTCCCTCAGACATTGCTAAGGCTACGGCTAAGGATAAGCTGTTGTCCCAAGTGGTTACTTGGGTCCAGAAGGGTTGGCCCACAGCTCACCCTTCAGAGGAGTTCAGAGAATTTTATAGGAAGCGGTTTGAGCTGTTGCTCGAGAGGGGTTGTCTATTATGGGGTCAGCGGGTAGTGATTCCTGCTGTGTTGCAGCCAAAAGTTCTGAAGCTTCTGCACATTAGCCATCCAAGAATCATGCGCTCCAAAACCTTGTCACGGAGCTATTTCTGGTGGCCGCAAGTAGATTCAGACATAGAGCGGTTAGTAGGCACTTGCAATAACTGCCCGAGTTCTCACCCTGAGGTGTCCCGACTTCCCTCCTGGGAATGGGACATGGCTTGCGGACCGTGGTCATGAATCCACATAGATTTTGCTGGCCCATTCCAAGGCACCTTATTCCTTTTAGTTGTAGATTCTTTTTCAAAGTGGTTAGAGGTAATTCCTGTCCCAAATACTTCGTCTGCTGTGATAATTAAGCAACTACATAAAATTTTCAGTTGTTTTGGTTTGCCAGATGTGCTTGACTCCGACAATGCCACTACGTTCACATCTGCCGAATTTCAAGTGTTTCTCAAGAGAAATGTCATCCGACATATCATTTCTGCCCCGTTTCACCCTGCCACCAATGGTCAGGTCGAGCGCCAGGTCCACATGACTAAGGAGGCTTTATGCCGCATGGGGCAGGGGGACATTGAGCTGCACCTCTGTCAGTTTCTTTTGTGCTATCGTGTCACTCCCCTGGCCTCGGGTTTATCTCCTGCTGACCTCCTCATATTTCGGAAACCTACCACCTTGCTGGACAGGTTAGATCTTTCCAGGGTTGGAGGATAGGGGAGTTAATTTAGCAGTGAGGCAGAAGAAAGTTTTTGCAGCAGGAGATCCTGTGCACTGCAGGAATTACATTGCCAGGGGGCCAGCCTGGGTTCCAGGAACTGTATTAGAACAAATGGGGCCAGTTTCCTACCAGGTGAAAATAGATAACGGCCTATTTGGCAGAGGCATGCAGACCAACTGAAGCATAGGGTAACAGACCCGTCACTGGAAGAACCAGGAGAATATTTTGATTTTGGGGTACCCTCAGCTACTGAAACATGTAATAATTCTACGTTAGAGTCCTCCCCCACTCATTTATTCCAAGGGGAAGTCGAAGAAGGTTCAGCCCTGTTTTCAAACTCTGAGCAAGCATCTTTGCCCCTGCACAGGGCTCACAGCAGTCTGATATTTCCTCCAGTCAGTTGGAGGATCGGGGGGATTTTTTTGAATTTTCTCCTGGGACCCCTCATCCTCATGTGTTACAGTTTACCCAGTCTACCCCCACTCGTAACCAAAGGAGGGACTTTTGTGTTGAGTCATCCCCTACTGAAACGGGCAATGGTACTGATTGCCAGTTTGTCTCCGGGTGCAATTCAAGGTGCTGGTTTTGACATTTAAAGCCCTATATGGTAGTGGGCCAGGATACCTAAGAGACCGCATCGCCCTGAGGACGTCTGTCGGTCCAACCAGGACGGACCGGAGGGGTTCTCTAATTATCCCATCAGCCAGAGGGACTCACCTCTCTGGCACAAGGAAGATGGCCTTCTCCGTGTCTGCTCTGGCCCTCTGGAACCTTCTGCCAACAGAACTATGTCTCCGGACGGAATTGCTGCCTTTCAGAAAAGAACTTAAAACCTGGCTGGTGGGCCAAGTGTGGGGTGCAGGTGGAAGGGTGACCTCCATTGGGTGGCTGATATAGAAGAGAAGAAGAAGAGAATTCCTTCCCCATGGTTCCTTCGGTCCCTGCACCCTTTTTAGGGGGTGGGTAATTTTAAATAATTTTTAACCTGTTTTTATCTGGGATTGTCAACCACCCTAAGTCGGCCTTGGCCGAGTGGGCGGTATATAAATTTAATAACAACAACAACAACAACAACTAGAAATGGGTAATTGTCCGCACCATGCTATGAGTTCTAGAGGTGCCCCCACTGCGGGGATTTTGCCAGCTACATCAACTAGCCCCAGGGTTTCACTGGCTGACCAGGTGCCAGTGTACCACAAAAGATGTTGTGGTCCTCCTAAATGGTTGCGGGATTTTGTTCGATCCTAGGGGGGATGGGTGTTGTGTATTTAAGGAAATATGTTTGCTATTTTGTCTTGTTGTGAAAGAGTTTAATATGTATTTGCTTTACTATGGTCTGAAGTCTCGCGAGACTTCGGGAGGGTTCTGAACGAGAAGTGCACGAGACAGAGCTGTCAACGGTTCTAACAGTTTTTTCCCAACTGTCAGTTCTGATCAGAGATAGCTAAGGAATGTTAGGGTGTGTTGTTAGCTCTGGCCACCTATTCCTTTGTTGTTGTTGTTGTTGTTCAGTCGCACAGTCGACTCCGACTCTTTGCGACCCCATGGATCATCGCTCTCCAGGCACCCCTGTCCTCCACCATCCTCAGTCCGCACAGCCCCGTGCCCATTGTGTCTACAATACCATCTAGCCATCTCATCTTTGGCCATCCCCTTTTTCTTTTGCCCTCCACCTTCCCCAGCATCAAGGCATTCTCAAGTGAATCCTCTCTTCTCATTTGATGTCCAAAATACAAGAGCAGTCATGGCTAATCTCTTCTAATATTGACCTATTTGTTCTCCTAGCTGTCCAGGGGACTCTAAAAAAAAAAAATCTTATTCCAAATAAAGTTGTGTGTTTGGCCCGTATTGTTGGCCGCTGCCTATTATTTCCAGAACACTAGATTTCGCCTATATACATTAGAATTGGCAAAAAAAGAGATTAAAAATAACAGCATGGCAAGTTTAAACCTTATATGCCAATCTAAAAAGATGTGGGTTTACTCTTGTCTTAAAATCAGTTAGAAATGAGTGCATTCTATAATTGGTGCCACACAAGAGAAGGCCCTCTCACGCATGGTATGTTAATTTAAAAAATAATATAGGAAATGCAGTTGTCTACTTTGAATCAACTGATAAATATATGGTTTGTACAGCTGTAAATAGATGCAGTACTAATGATAAATACTGCTCCTTGCTTGCTGTCTCTGTGAATGTGTATGTTCTTTGCTTGGCTTGGCATTACACAAGAAAAGGATACTGCTTTTGAGGACAAATGTTGAAAACTGACACAGGTCCCATTGTCTCAATGTCAGGCTGTCTCACTGAGAACAAATAACATCCCATTGTGAAGATGCTGGAATATACACAATCCTTTTTATCCAGAATGTTAAAAAACTTGTGGGTTGTGGTGAGTGTGGCATGTTAATCAATTTAATGGTATAGGAAATGTGGTTATTCAATTTGAATTATCTGATTGGCTGGTGCTTTGCAAAAGTTGCAAATAGGTGCAGAGTAAACAATGTATATTTTTATTCTTCACTCATACTTTTTGTCAGAGACAAGTGCAAGTGGATTCACAGGGGCTTCTGGAAATTGAAGTTTAAGAACATCTGGAGTGCCAAGGTTCGCCATCACGGACCTAGCCAGACAGGATGGCTTCTAATAATTAAGGCAAACCTAGTAGGGCCTGTGCTTAGTACTGTAAAATAAATGAACGAAATCTCTGCCACTAGTAGGGGCGGTTCCTGCTTCCCGGAACTTTCGTAGCGGCGTCGCGCGGTTCCTCCGGACCATTTGCGGCGGCGCACACGCGCTGTCTAAGATGGCGGCGACGGTGGTGGATTCACGTGGAGAGAAAGAAGTCGCCGGCACCGAAACAGAAGAAAACCATAGTGGTAACGGGCTGAATAGTAGTCGTGGCTCCTGTCCGTGATCGGAATCGGTGGGTGGTTGGGTGGCGGAGGAAGCTGGAAGAAATGGCGGGGTGGAACCGGGCAGGGGTTAGAGTGGAAAGCCAGCGATGCTTCCTTGGTGCTCATGATGGATGGTAGGCGGCGAAGGAAGGTAAAGTGAGGGTGGTTTTTAAAACTGCAGTGGCTCAAGTGGCTAAGACTCTGACTGGGAAGCGGAAGGTCAGCAGTTCGATTCCCGAGTACTGCAGGACGGAAATGAGCTCCCGTCTTCGTCCCAGCTCCTGCCAACCTAGCAGTTCGAAAGCAAGAAATTGCAAGTAGATAAATAGGGACCACTTTAGTGGGAAGGTAACAGCGCTCCGTGCGCTCCGGTGTCTAGTCATGCCTGCCACATAACCATGGAAACGTCTGCAGAAGCAGACAGCGCTGGCTCTTCGGCTTAGAATCAGAGATGAGCACTGCACCCTAGAGTCGGATACGACTGGCTTTCGAGCAAGGGAAACCTTTACCTTTAAAAACACCATACCCTGAAAGAAGAACATTTGTCCAGACCATTATTTTAAAAGACTGACTGGAATCCAAAGATCTGCCACTACATTCTGTCAAATCATGCTTTCCTTTCTAGGGAAATTATGTGGATGTGTATCATGCAAACAGAACATCTATTTGAATTACGGTTTTATGACGAATTGTATGCGGAGGGGGGGGGGATACGTGAATTGAGGGTAGTAGTTCTTCATCTTCTTTACCTGTTTCTGCTTCTCTCGATGTTTAAAGATGAAGAGATTTGTCAATGTTTGTCCTTCCAGAGAATGGGAAAAGCAGCATTGTCTAAAAGCCAGTATTTCCCAAACTTTGGGTTTTGGACTTCACTTCCCAGAAGCCTAAATCAGTACATTGGTGATTGGTGTTTTGGGGAATTGACTTAGGCTTCTAGGAATTGAAGTCAAAAAGCTAAATAAAGGTTGGGAAACACTGGTCTAAGCCCTAAAAGGGAGGGGGGAGAGGCGGGGGGATGTGTTTTTTATATATGAAAAGGAGGATTGATTAAAAATTTTTTATGTAATGATGCTTTGTGGGAATGGTAAATAGAAGCAGGTGGCTCAGTCTTGGTTCATTTCAAGCCTTCAGTTTGTTTGGAGTTTTTGCTGGGGGGAACTTGAGTTTAGTGTAAGATTTTTGGATGTGTGTGTGTGTGTGTGTGTGTGTGTGTGTGTGTGTGTGTGTGTGTGTGTGTGTGTGTGTGTGTGCGCTCAGATTAAAAGAGGCTGGGTGCAAACAGAAAATAGTCATTATCATTTTATTTTATGTCTTATCCCAACTTTGATACAGTGACCTGCCTTTAGCCTTACTGACAGTTGAACTGCTGGATCCAGGTTTGTTTGTTATGATGTACCTATATTGCTGAAATCGTAAATCAAAGCTTTTTATTACTACTTAATGCATAAGTGATTTTAGACCTTAACCTTGTATCTATTTGGTAAGAAAAAGGCCCCAAGGAATTATTTATTTATTGTGTATATTTGTATACTGCCCAACTAGTGAAAGGTTCACCACTCTGGGCAGTTTACATAATAATAAAACAGAAATGGACACATTATGAATCAGAAACAATCACCCAACCTGCTCAAGTAGGAATTCGGAAAATGTCATCCTTGCTTGAAAACCAGTCTAATCTGACTGTAGGGTTCAGTGTTCATCTATGTTTATAGCCAGAGAACCAGTGCTGTTAAATTAAATTAAATGAGGTTTCCTTCTACGTTGGCTTTTACAAATTTGTATTAAAATATTGCAATATTGTTTGCCTGGGCTCAAAGGAACTAGAACATTGTGTCAGGGGCTCCATGAAAACATTGGCTCTTAAGGAGAGATTTGCAGGGGAGAAGAGCTGATATTGATATCTTATGGGAGGCAGATAAAGGCATATCATAGCAAAATGGGTAGCATTTCATTTGAGCTACTAAGGTCTTTAGGTAGTTGAAGGTGCTGGAGCTGAATTAACTCATTTCACTGTTTCCATTTATCATTATATATTTTTGACACACAAATGTTTATCATATATTTTTGATACACAAATGTTTTGAAACAAAGGTGTTACTCTTATCAATCTTAATATTCTTAAAGTAGTTAGGCATAACTCAGCAGAATACTATTCAAAAATACTCTAACCAGTTTGAGATCTGTTCCTTCTTTGTATTTCCATTTTCCAGACAGGATTACTGTAGCTAAAATCTGCATTTCTCTTCATGTCAAAAACCTCTACTGGAAGAAACTATGGGGCTTCTTAAACCTAGAATACTTATACAGTATGCCATTAAAACACATGTATGCACAAAGCCAAGTGAAATTATCCTGGTTCAAATTGAGTGTTGTTAAAAGTATCGGAGTTTGGAATTATAGTTTTGCAGTAGCAGTGACAAACTGACTTCTTCAAGCAGAAATGCCATATACTTCTTTTAAGAGATGCATTTCTGTAATGCGGTGGCTCAAGTGGTTAAGACACTGAACTCACTGACTGGAAGATTGGAGTTCAATTCCTGGGTACTGCATGATGGAATGAGCTCCCATCTCTGTCCCAGCTCTTGCTAACCTAGCAGTTCGAAAGCAAGAAATTGCAAGCAGATAAATAGGGACCACTTCATTGGGAAGGTAAATGATGTTTCATACACTCCAGTGTTGAGGCATGCCTGCCACATGTCCATGGAAATGTCTGCAGATGCAGACAGCGCTGGCTCATTGGCTATAAACAGATGAGCACTGAACCCTGGAGTCGGATACGACTGGCTTTCAAGCAAGGGCAACCTTTACCTTTAATGATTTAATGAAGTTAATTCTAGAAATATTTCTGAATTACGCCTGGATTTTTTATCTGCATGCCATAGAACAGAGTTGAATTTTTTTTTGTATTGTGACCATTAATGAGTAATTCTGGATAATACTAAAATTACTAAAGCTTTACTTATTATTGAGGGATTGAAAAGATATCCACATTATACAGTTGTAGCAGTTTTAAACCATTCTGGATGTGGTGGCTCTGTCTAAAGGAATCCTGGGATATGTTGTTTATGATATCGTTACAATTCTCTGTAAGAAACCTAGCTATTCTCCCCTGTGCTACAGCGGAGAGTTTTATATATATCTCTCCCTATTACAAATCCATGGGTTCCATAGAATGGGACCATGACCCATAAAGTGGCATTGAATTGCAATTGTGTCATCATCATCATCGTTGACTGCAACTCATATCTGAGAATGCATTTCCTGAAGCAAGAAAAATGCCATTGGCGTGAATTTGTTTAAAGTGGATTCCAGCTTGCCATGAAGTGACCCACACACTATGATCATGGAGCAGTCTCCTGTGGCACGTATGAAATGAGGCATGCAGGATTTAACACTGGAACTGCAATGGACTGTCACAGCTTTCAGGATATTATCAAGGGGCGCCTTCACAGGCAGTCCATCTGGCATGCCTTTTCCGCCTCCATGACCGTTGGGAATCAGAGTTCCTCTTCCGCTCATTGAGAAGATCATCACCCCACTTAAAGGGGCTCATCTACCTGTAGCTATTGGTCCCTTTAGGGAGTCGGGTTATTTACCGCCTCCCAACACTTGGTGTTGAGTCACTGTCTGCACGGCCTTTTCCATTACCAAAGTGGGATGTCCAGCCAGACATACTGTTAGTATACAGTATAAGTGTAAAATATAGCAGTTCTACTGCTAGATTGTGTTGATAGTACTTTTGGAAGCTGAGATTTACCAAAACAGTGGTACATGCTCTGGCTGTCCTGTCCCAATTGACTTCTTGAAACTCTTGGCTTGGAGGAGAAGGAATTTGAAATGCATCTGGTCTCTAGTTGGCTGACTTGTGTTCTCTCTCTTATCTGTCATCATGTAAATATTTGGACAGAAAATCTTGGGTTTGCTTCCTTAAGGGTCTTCTAAACAGGAGCGGTGGCATTTGCAACAGAGTGAGGCCTTGATCAGAGGTTGACTTTTTCCTCTTATCATAAATATGTTTGTGTTTAAATTTCATCACTAAGTTCCTTAGGTAGCAGTGCCATCTCTAAATGTGTGGGCGCGCGCGCGCGCGCGCACACACACACACACACACACACGTGCATGCACACAAACACGCGCGCACACATACACACGTATTATTCCCTGTCTGCTCATTTCAGGTCACTTTGGTTTGGGGATTTGAACACTAGATGTCAGTATTGCAGTTGTAATCTGAGAAAGAAAAGGAAAACAGAATTCTGCCCTTATCTTACCTATAGTACTGTTAGTTCCACAATAAATTTCTTTATTTTGGGCTGCATTATTTTTCCATCAGAACATCTAAAATCATAGTTCAAAGGGATTTTGTTTTTGCATTATACAGGTCTCATAATTTTCTTTGAAACGATATCTTGTTGCCAGGCTGGATTTGATTTAAATCACTAGTCAGTAAGGCTCGATTTAAATCATGATTTTCTACATAAAGACTCATTTTTGCTGGAGTTTTAATCTTAATATTTACAACCAGATAAAGGTTTCATTTTTTGAATAATAGCTTTTCAGATTACAGTAGTTTTACAGTTATATCAGAAAATTACTGATTTGGTGGTTATATACCATTAGAAATACATAGATAGATAATTATGAAATTACTGCAAGGTGAACTATCTCCAGTTTAATAGGTTAATCATTCATATTACCTTAACATTTAAATAGTTTTATTTAACCAGAACAATAAC
The DNA here is from genome assembly GCA_035047345.1 of Bradypodion ventrale. Taxonomy (NCBI): domain Eukaryota; kingdom Metazoa; phylum Chordata; class Lepidosauria; order Squamata; family Chamaeleonidae; genus Bradypodion; species Bradypodion ventrale. Next base: position 44,394,861 of record JAWDJE010000001.1, read on the forward strand.
ATTATATATGCTTATATTTGCTTAAACTTCTATGTTTGTTAACTGATGTGGTAAATATATTTTAAAAAACTTAGACTGATAGTCATTGACTACATCAGCCAGGTCCATATGATAAACTTCAGGCTGCTATACAAATAAAGATCTCAAGATGCAGAGTTCCGTCCTCAAAAGGTTTCACTTTTATTTTACTGCTTACGCCTCCCTCCTCAAACTTTGCTCCTTGTGCTATTCCATTCCAAACAACCTTCTATTCATTGAACCTCTTGAAACGTAGCAGCACTTAAGAGGTAAGGGGGTTGATTCTGTGTACATAGATTTGCAGTGGAACAATGGGATTAAGGTCTTTTCCTCAATTCTGATGTTTATTTTATAACATTTTTTTGCTATGAAGGCGGCATGTTATCGTTGCAGATCCAAATAAACAGTTTTGAAAACAGCAAAACTAAGCATTTGATTTGATAATATCTTCTAGATAGAAAAATTGCCCCAAATAATCAGAAACCTCTGGGAGAGCATGACATTGTGAATGAGTTACCGTATTTTCCGGTGTATAAGATGACTGGGCGTATAAGACGACCCCCAACTTTTCCAGTTAAAATATAGAGTTTGGAATATACTTGCCGTATAAGACTACCTCTCTTCCAATGCACACCAAATAAAAATTAACACACACTCAACCCGAAGACGCGCAGCCCTCCGAGTCGAATGCGCAGGTTCTGGTGGAGAACCAATCCACGCTCACGTTCTCCTCCTCGAGGTACAGGAAGATGTGTGCAACTTGCTTCCCCTTGCTTCATACTCCGCGCACAGAGCAGGGACTCGGCCGTGGCACCCCCCACCATATGCGCCGGACATATGAAGCAAGGGGAAACAAGCTGCAGTTAAGTACCTGTCCTATAAGATGACCCCCGACTTTGGCACAGATTTTTCGGGGTTAAAAAGTAGTCTTATATGCCAGAAAATACAGTAATTCAGCCTTATGCCACATAATTAAAAACTAATTTCATGATTAATAACCTTTGGACTATAATGTATCTTTAGAACATGATATTTAGAGATATTTTTTCCTCAAAAAGCATTTAAATAAGAAAAATCCGATTTAAATTTAAAAAATCCAATTTTTTGATATATTTTTAAAAAATCATTGTTTTTTATCCACCCTACAAGCATGAGTAAGACATTGATGGAAGTGGTGATGGATCTTTGAATTCCAGTCAATCTTTTAAAATAATGGTTGGGACAAATGGTCTTGTTTCAGGGTATGGTGCAGATAGCAAAGAACTCAAAATATATGTTCTTTTCTTAGACAATGATTGGAGCTCAGACATTCCAGAAGACAGTTTTTCCTCTGGGGGTGAAGAACTGGATGGCGATGATGAGGATGAGCCTACAACCCTGGACTCTAAAGATCCAGGTACAACAGAGTCCCAAGACACAGGAAATGCTGGCTGGGCTGATGCTATGGCCAAAATACTTAAGAAAAAGATTCCCAAGAGTAAGCCAACCATACTGGTTAAAAACAAAGCTCTAGATGCTGAACGAGAAAAGGAAAAACAGGAAAGGCTGGAGAAGAGAAGGCAGGTAAGGAGACAGATGTATTGTTAGTATCTCTCTTGTGCTCATTGTGATTTAACACTATGTATGGATTGGCAGAAATGAGGGAATATGCACCTGTATTTGCCAACCATAGTCTAAGCATGGCCCTATTCTGTGCAGGTGTGTCACCTCCCACTGAAGTAGCAAACCTGCCACCCTGAAGCTGTCTTGAGAATGATCTGTACAGTATTTTACTTTTTAAAAAACCTTAGTTCTCTTTGAAATTGATATCAGAGTATCATTTGTACCTAAAGTATTAAAATGGGGATTATTCAATTTGGGATTCTACCCTTTAAACAGGGTGGCCAACAGATATTAAAGAGTTATATTTATCAGGGTTTTTGTTTTGTTTTTTGAGTTACATTTCTTTGAAACTGCAAGGAAAACCATTCTCCCTGTTCAATAATGGTTCTTGTTAGAATGAGCTTTTGTTCTATAAAAGGCATGGGTTTCCAAGCCACGAAAATGGTGGCTGTTTTCTAGGTTGTATCATGCACTCTGAAAGATGATTCAATCACACTGTGCTACTAGGTATAAAGATCTTGGCAAGATACTGAAAGCATTTTTAGCAACATGTTTTTGATTTTATATTTTGGTACTTAGAGTTTGCTGGCTGGATAGGTCAGTGGAGTGGTGTACCTGGCTGTAAAGCCTAGGGGTGGGAGTTCAGTTCCACACTGTGCTTCCTAGGAGAAGAGCCAGCTAGTGTAGCATTGGGCAAGCTAAAAGGTTCCAGAATGACACTAAACAGAGGGGCTGGTAAACCAGTTCTGAGTATTCTGTACCCTTGCGTGGGATAGTTATAAGTCAAAACTGATGAGACAGTTCGTAGTAATATTTTATGTAATGTTTGATAATTTTGCTGACAGTTGTGTTCTAGGCCTGAAGTAGCATTTGGCAAGTGTCTTGGCAATGAATTTTAAGAAACAGTAAACCCACCTAAAGACCAGCATAGATGTATCTGTTGAACCGTATATCTAGGTCTGAAGAACCTATATATTTTTACTTGCTTGATATCATCATGGTGCATGGACTTTCTGGGATTAGTTGGTTAAAAATCTAATACTTAGCATTACAAATTAGTTAATGACTTTTAATGTTATTATAAACTGACCTGACTTGATCAGCCAGAATACACTAGTTCCAGTCAGTTTTACTCAAGGTTAAAACAGAGAAGAAGCACAAGATCATGGATGTCCTTAACACAAAATATACTGCTCAAAAAAATAAAGGGCACACAAAAATAAGGCATCGCACGATCTGAATGACTGAAATACTGTATTCCTATTGTTGTTCTCATACTGTAGTCGAATGTGCTGACAACAAAATCACACAAAACCTAACAATGGGAATCAAATTCATCAACCCATGGAGGTCTGGATGTGGAGTTACACTCAGAGTGACAGTGGAAGAAAACACTACAGGCTGATCCAACTGTGATGTAATGACCTTAAATCAAGTCAAAATGAGGCTCAGTAGTATGTGTGGCCTCCACGTGCCTGTATGACTTCCCTACAACGCCTGGGCATGCTCCTGATGAGGTGGTAGATGGTCTCCTGAGGGATCTCCTCCCACACCTGGACTAAAGCAACCCCCAACTCCTGGACAGTGTGGTACAACGTGGCATCGGTGGATGGAGCGAGACATGATGTCCCAGATGTGCTCAATCGGATTCAGGTCTGGGGAACGGGCGAGCCAGTCCATAGCATCAATGCCTTCGTCTTGCAGGAACCGCTGACACACTCCAGCCACATGAGGTCTAGCATTGTAGTGCATTAGGAGGAACTCAGGGCCAACCACACCAGCATATGCTCTCACAAGGGGTCCGAGAATCTCATCTTGGTACCTAATGGCAGTCAGGCTACCTCCAGCGAGCACATGGAGGGCTGTGCGGCCCTCCAGGGAAATGCCACCCCACACTATTACTGACCCACCATCACATCGGTCATGCTGGAGGATGTTGCAGGCAGCATAACGTTCTCCATGGCATCTCCAGACCCTGACACGTCTGTCACATGTGCTCAGTGTGAACCTGCTTTCATCTGTGAACAGCACATGGCGCCAGTGGCGAACCTGCCAATCTTGGTGTTCTCTGGCAAATGCTGTGAGCACAACCCCCACCTGTAGTCGTCGGGCCCTCATACCACCTTCATGGAGTCTGTTCCTGACAGTTTGAGCAAACACATACACATTGGTGGCCCACTGGAGGATCCTGCTGATCCACACCTTTATTGGGAATGCCTTGCTAATTGCCTCTGATGTCCACCTGTTGTCTCTTCCATTTGCATAACAGCATGTGGAATTGATTGTCAATCGGTGTTGCTACCAGGGTGGACAGTTTGATTTCACAGAAGTGTAATTGAGCTGGGGTTACATTGTGTTGTTTAGGTGTTCCCTTCATTTTTTGGAGCAGCATAGATTTTAAGCCATACGAATCCATGACAAACATCATCCTCCACTCATGTCAAGTCATTTACTCATGCTGTCCATTTACTCATGTTGTCCTTAAAAGAGTGGTTACAAACAACTTGTTTAGTAGTGTTCTCCCAAGTGTCAAAGGAGCTTTACAACAAATGAAAATATATCTATTTAATCTGTTTCCCAAATTTGCATACAGAAGCAGCTTTTTATATATACCCTTCTAATTACATTGATGTCCCATTCATCCTAAAGCAACATGAGATGGTCACAGATTTGTCCCATTAAAACTCACTGATACTTACATCTCCATAAAACAGCATATCTGATGTTCCATATGTTCAATAATAGAATTGCATTAGATTATTTATTTATTTATTTAAAATATTTATATCCTGCTTTCCTCATTCGAGAGTGACCCGAAGCGGCTAAACAACATAAATTAAAACAGCAGTAAAAACAAATTAACAACCTCCTTTAAAAACCCATTTTAAACCAACTAAAAACCCTACCCTCCCAGTACTGTTAAAAAGAATCAGGACAAATCCCAAATTGGGCTAAATGAGCCAGCGGTACTGGGGTGTTGATGCAATATTTGGATGCCGTATGTAATATTTTAAAGGTTTTCCTAGTTGAGCCTGCTGAGAAATAGTTGGTTTTTACAAAACAAAAAGCATGGATGACCAGTTGCTGGATAGTTCAGTTTAGGTGACTAATCTTTCAAAGTTTGGAAGTGTTCCCAGTAGGCCTGGTCTGTAGTCTCAAGGCATTAGAAATAAGAGAAGATGTAGATACAGTGGAACCTGGGTTAACAAATTTAATGCATTCTCTGGGACGTTTCGTATTGCGATAAATTGTGGTCTTATCTAGTAATGCACCATAGAAATACTTCATATTGCAAAAAAAAAATTTGTAAACTGAGGCATTATTTTCAATGGGTTTTCATTCGTAAACAGAAAATTACCTTAACTGAGGAATTCTTAAATGAGGTACCACCGTATATGGCTATAGCACTGGAATGTGAGTTATCCTTACCTTGATTTTGGAGCCAAACTAGGGAATGCAAAAATGTGATAGCTTTTCATGCATTTTGGAAATCAGCAGCATGCTGAAAGGCAGTTTTAAATTTTCTGTTCCTTGGATCCAATGCCAATTTTGCCAAACCTGTTGTCTAGTGAAGAAGAAAAATTGATATCGGTGCTAATGGTAGCTTTTGTAGAGTGCTTAACAGATTGTTGTGGGGAGTAATGTCCATTGAATTCACAGTGAGTATCCCTGCCTTAATAGCTGGTATCAATGTCTGGCCAGGTTATCCTGCTATGGTAATAGAGGAGACCATGCTGCCAGGGACTCAACTCCGAGTGTCAGACAGTGGTTAACTAACCTGACCACCCTGAGGACTAACGGCCTTTGGTGCCAAAGTCCATAGGGACTTGAATTCATCTTGATGGAGGGCAGCAGCTTAATCAATACTGGCCTGGGGCTGAGGAGGACTTTGCGTGCCGAAAGGGCTCAGGACCAGAAAGTGACTCGCGGAACTGGATCAGTGGTACGAAAGGCAGATAGATGCATTATATTTGCAGAACAGTCTTCATGGCTAATCGCCATGATGATCACCAATATTCGGAATCGGATACGTCACAAGAATAAGTAGCTGGTATAACTAAGGTAAATGCCATTAAATAATGTAAATAGGGGAAGTGTTTATATGTACTTTGTGTATGACATATATGATATACAGAAGTGTATATGATCAATATACAGGCGTTTGCCAGAGAATGCTGAAGATCATTTAAGGAAGCGAGTTGTAAATGATTAATTACCTTGTGAACTACTCAGAAAGTGCTTTAACACAATGGAGTAGAACAGGAGTTCTCAACCTTTTAAAGCCAGGGGCCGGGTCACGCTCCCTCAGACAGCTTTGGGGGCTGGATGGCCATTTTGCCCTTCCTCCACCACATGGCACGTCCGGGTATGGTGGAAACAGTGGGGGGGGGGGCTTAAATGGCACGGGGCCACAGGTTGAGAATGGAGTAGAATGTAAATGAAAATAAATAACTACAACAACATGTGATTTGGGGCCTACATGACCTCTAACCTCTGTTCTGTACATTGTATTTTATGGCAAGTTGAGTTCCAGGTATCCTGACCCTTTAAGGAAGTTCTAAAATATATGCTCACTCGGACACATTTTTTAATTGGGAGCCCTACTTTTGCTCAGAGTAGAGAAGTTCTTGCCTGGGTTGATATCTAAATGGCAGACTTCCCTTGTAGTTAAGAAGCTATTGTTATTTTTTCTGATCGGCAGGAGAATTCCATTTTGAGTCTCCTGTATCCCTGCTTAGGAAATCTGCTTGAAGAACTGTTGTTACTAATGCAACTGGGAAGATTCATAGGGTAGCTCATTATATGAAAATTCACCCTACTGACCTGCAGGCAGTTTGACTTGTCCCTTGCAGAAATAAGGCTGTGAAAACCTAGGTGTGTTCTTTTCATCCTTGTCTAACACCATCCTGTACGAACTGTCAACATCACTTTTCTGAAGAAATATTTTATATAAATATGCTGCATTTTTAAAATGCCTAATAAGCTTTCACGTACCAATATTTATGATGCAGCTTGATAAAAAGCGGGAGTGGGAAATGATGTGCAGAGTAAAACCAGATGTTTCCAAAGACAGAGAAACGGAGAGAAACCTTCAGAGAATTGCCACGAGGTAAGAGTGTATGTTTGGGCTTTTTTTGAAAAGAGATCTAACAGCATGCCTCAGTAATCTGCTTCTAATCAAATCGGACTCTTTAAGAAGTGACTCGTGGGATTCAAATGATTTATACTTGGTTCTGTCTCATACGGTATCAAGTTCAACAAAAGATTTCAGAAGTCTTATGAAAGCATAAAATCTGGACAAGACTATAACGTGCTAAGTGTTCGCCCAGCAGGAGTTCTAGGCCTTAGCTCATCGTTTTGTTAATTCCAGGCTTAAAAAATACACAGATCAATCATTTCTCCCACTCTTTGTATTTCTCTAAAGTGCATTCATCCAAATTTGCTGTTCTTGCAGTCAGATTACTGTCTTGCATTAACCTAGTATACCACATGGCTCTAGGCTAGCACATAACCAGTATGTTTTCTTGATCATATCAATGGGCTTATTTTGACATCCTTAACCTCCAGAGAGGCTGCTTTAAAAGCTTGCCTCTGTAGTTTGCTTAGGTGGGTGTGCTAAGCTATTGGCTGAGTCTTCTGGTGTGTACCATAATCCCAGGCCAGAATTTTCCATTGATCCGAGCCATAGGAATGTTGATTTATACAAACAAGCAGCACTTCTTTTCTCTGCATGATTGTTTATTTCAGAAGAGTGTGAAATAGCTTCATTAGTGCCTTTAATTTTTAAAAAAGAGCCTGGCTGCAGTGGTTTAAATGGTTGATGTTAAATCCTGTGCTCCCCCATAGAGTGTATTAGAGTATTACAACTAATAATGAAGAGTCCTATGTTACAATGAACAGAATTTAGAGAAGCATCTAGAAGATTTAGGTAATAGGGCAAGAATTAGATAATTCTGCAAGTAGCGGCAGGTGACACATCTAGATCTTTGTGAATACTTTTCTGATACAGTGGTATCTGTATAACAAATGCTTCATATAACAAAAAATTGGTATAATGAATATATATCTTTGGTTTTTGGACTTCGATTCCCAGAAGCCTAAGTCAATTCCCCAAAGCACTGATCAGCCATTGTACTGTCTTAGGCTTCTGGGAATTGAAGTCCACCATTGTTCCGTGGAACATGGTTTGAGAAACATTCTAGAGGATTGGGGTGGGGTAGGAGTCTGAATGCGGTATTCTGAGAGTTGTACACAAATAAAGTAGCGTTTTCAGGCTCTTACTATCATAAATGTCCCATGTTTCCATATTGCTAATAGCACTGCTTTATAATAATGGATATTATATCTAACTGCCTATTTAACCTCCAGGGGAGTCGTTCAGTTATTTAATGCTGTTCGGAAACATCAAAAAAATATTGATGAGAAGGTGAAAGAAGTGGGAAGTTCTGAACGAAAACGGGCCAAATTAATCTCATCTGTTTCAAAAAGAGACTTTATTGATCTTCTGAGAGGAGTGGAAGGAACGGAAACAGAACGAAATGTTGCCAGGAAGTCCTTGAAAAGCAACAAGGTAGGCTATGCTCTTTGGGGTAATTTTGCTATTGTTTGTAGTACAGCAAAGTTTGCCATTTAGTTTGCCCTTTGTGTGATTTTGTTCTCTTGGTACTCAGTGTTCCCACCAACAGCACCTTTTTCTGCCCACATGATGAATTGTCCCAAATAACTTTGATCAGCCATGTCTGTGGGAAAATGTAAAATGAACGCATGATGAAACACTTGAAACTATGATCTTTTCACATAAATTAAGGCTGGGGTGTTCTGAATCACATACAGAGGGAACTAGAAAATCCTGCATACGTTTATAATTAAGCCATCAAGTGAGGGATTGGCAAGTCTATAGACTTTCGTATGTGTAGCTGTTGACATGAGAACTGTGACGCTGTCTTCTAGAGTGATTTAGTATTGACAAATGGATTCTGAGTTGCTTAAGCCACTGTCCAAAACAGCTGAATGGTTTTTATCCTTCATTTATTAGTTCAGTATCAGAAGAAGACATCTATCAAATGGCCTTATATTTGACATAATTAAGGTCTTAATTCAATTCTCATTTTCAAGGTATTTTGTTGCACGCCTTAAAGGAGGCACCACTTAATATAGTTTTTCCTTTCTTTGTGCATCTCTATGTTAATTATTGCACATTCAGTCTTCAATGTTTTAAACTTCTGGGGAAGCAGTTGTAGAACTTGAGTGAGTCTCCAATCTTGATTATAGACAAAAGTCTACGGATGTCCAACTTTCTGTGTCTCCTAATCACACATTGTCATATCTGCTGTTTGTCAGTCTATCTCTGCTTTAAAGTAGGCCTCTTTATGTATTGGCTAGAGATCCAGTGGAAAATATCACCTTGAAATGATGGTGTGAGATAACATCCATCCATCCCCATTTGGACCAGAAGCTACTTGTAATTGGCCTTCCCCTTTTTACTTCTTGTGCAGCCATTGCATGCATCCTGAACCTTTTAGTGCAGTGATTAAAACTTCTGTACTACAAACAAAAGATTGTATGTTTGAGCCTGACCAGGGCTCAAAGTTGACTCGGCCGTCCATCCTTCTGAAGTTGGTAAAATGAGTGCTCAGCATGTTGGGGGCAAAATGCTAATTAACCTGTGAACTGCCAAGAGAGTGCACTAAGTGCTATGGGGTGGTATATAAGTACAATTGCTTTGGTTCTTTGAACCTCTGGTATGTGCTAACAAGAAATCAATACCCTGATTTTGAGCATCAAGAGATTAAGAGGCAAAGTGTGATTTGAAGCAGATGGTCTGCATTTCTTTTCCATAGGCTTCTCATCCAGTTGCATAGATTCATTCATTCACTTTATTTATATAATGCCTTTTTTTCAAATAAAAGGACTGATCAGGCAACTAGAAGTAGTGCACTATTCACTTCTCCTCCTCTTCCTCAAATCTGGACTTCCAGATTGAGGCCACTTTATTGGCTTTTTCATTGGCCAAACTTAAGTCCTCATCGGTGCATGTTCCTGGCAGTAATCGGCAGACCAGTAAATGAGATGGATTTCTGTGTTTCTCCACATTCACGCAGCGTGTTCTTGTTTGTCAGCAGGCACCACTTGAGCAAGTTGGTCTTACATTTAGGCACTCGAACCCTCAGCCTATTCAGAGTCCTCCGTGTGACGTAGGGGAGGTTGAGTTCCTCAGCCATATCCTCCATTAATGTTATTCCTTGTCCAGTGAGCTCCTTCCTCCATCTTCTAATTTGGTTTTGCTCTTGCATACCCTCAAGAAGGTTTGTACTTTCCAGTATCCGTTCAGAGAATGTTGAGGGGCATCCTCTTGCTTAGTTCTCCCAGTGCCTGCTGCTATTTCTCTCCTTATCATAGGTAGACTGGTACCAACAAGAGGGTAAGCCAGGATTCTGACTCAGAAAACCCTAAATTATTTCATGGTCACAGACAATGGTGTTATCATTAGAATAGTTGACTGACTACCAATCTAATAATCTGACCTATCTTCTGAACATAGATTAAGAAAACCTGACATGACAAGTCGGCTTTGGTCGAGTAGGGCGGGGTATAAATCGAATAAATGAAAAAAATGAAAGTTGCGAATATTCATCCTGTGAATAGCTTCCTATTCAAGTGTCCATGCTGGGATTTTTCATCAAATGATTTTTCATCTGACCCCAGGAAAATAATGGGTTACACTGATTGGAATTATGATGAAGTTACATCTGTAATACTTCATTTCTTTGTATTAGAAGCCATGTGGAACTATTTGCTTTCTTATTACCTGTTGTAACTTAGCTGCATGATTGCTGTTGACATTTGATCCATTCTAAGAGAAGTGTGTGTTTAAAAAGTCCTGTGAGGACAAAAGATCTTGGATCAGTCAAATTCTAAAGGGAGCAAGACCCAGGGTTTAAGAATCTAGGATTTCAGAAGCTACATGTTTATAATGCATACTTGCGTTCATGCTTGAACTTTGTGCTCAGGAGTGGGTGGAATACTGCTCTTGGCCCCAAGCCATTGGAGTTAACTAAATGCTTTCCTGTGCCAGCAAGAAATACTTTAATCAGTTGGGAGACAACAGTTTGTCATATGTTCTTTGTTTAGTGTGCTTTTGGGAAGCATGCCGAAACCCTCCATGGCATGAAGAGCCCTCTGAATTTCATGCAAGTGTACAATTGAAGTATTTTGAAAATTATTGGATAATAAGAATAACCTAATCTGTATCCAGATGTTTCAATTCATCTTAAATTTGTCTAGTTTGCTGGATTTTAAAGTCTGAAAGATCAGAGTAATAATCATGTAATAGAAGTTGTTTACTAGCAATGCTGCTGTTCAGAATCATAGTCTGTTGGTTGGCATGTACCCAGATAAAACGGATGTTTGCATGCAAGCTGCACAGTCAGCACTGTGGATGAAATTGGCTCATTGACTGCCAGCAGGCCTGGTTTTGCCACCAATTAAACATCAGGCTATCTAGAGTGGTAGGCCTGCTGGAAGTAAGAAGAAATAACACAGAACAGGGGTATAGCAAGCATAGTTGTTAACAAAGTCAACTATATGTAACACTTGTAGCCTAGCTCTCTTTGGCTTGCTGTACTCTGAAATAAAGGACAGAAATACAGTTCTTCTGTTTGCCTTCTGATTGAGGTTTAAATGAAGAATGCACAAATGGGCAGCCATATATAGGTATATTGTGTATGGCATGGAGGCATCAGTTTGACCAGGCAATGTATCTCCTCCATGGTGCTATCAGTAAACAAAAATTGGCACTAGTAAATGAGAATCTACGTTAAACTTTTTGGCTATGTATGGTTTTGAAGAACAAGGTTGAAAGTTCTGGATTTTATTTTTTGTACGTTCAAAATTAGTTGGGGGTGAGGGCTGCCTTATTTTCTTGTTTTCCCTGAAGGTCTGCTAGAAAATGCATTTTGGGTGCCAGAAGTTTCTGCAGTTTTCCAAACTGTACATCTGTTACCTTTCTTGCCTTTGTTGAATAAACTTACAAATATGAAGAGGCCATGAAATCCTGGATTTTAGATCATGCAAGTTTCAGACACACATTACCATTTCTGTAACTACTGAATCAGTGTTTTGCAGCCAGGTACTTGGCAGATCCTAGCTGGCTGGGATACTAGAGGTTGCTGCCCAGCAGATCTGAAGGACCCCACGTTACAGAAGGACCCCTAGTTTCTGCTTGTTCAAATTTTCATCTCCACATCTGCACACACTGTTTGTGAGCCAACATGTTGATGGCTTGGGTATGGTTTTGTTTGTCAGGATAGACGTTTACTCAGACTGAGGTCCTCCCATGGTATGTAGCATATCGAGCAGCAAGGGATCTCCAGCAGTTTTGGTCTTGAGCGAGTGTTTCGGACTCCTCTCATGTCATTTCCAGGGTCTTTAAGTCTCCCATGAAAGTTCTTTGCCATGTATTTCAAGGGTGTTCTCATGATCATTTGGCCAACACATTGCCACCTTAGGAATCCTGTTTTTCTTCTTCCTCTAATGTATCAGAATTCGAATATTGGCAGTCCTCATGGCGATCAGCCATGAAGACTGTCCTGAGAATATAACGTTATGGCCTTTCATCTGCCTTCCGCATTGCATTGTGACATCCATACCACTGATCCAGCTCCGCAAGTCACTTTCTGGTCCTGAGCCCTTTTGGCATGCAAAGTCCTCATCAGCCCCAGGCCAGTATTGATGAAGCTGCTGACCTCCATCTAGGATTGGCCGGCTCCAGCTGTGTGTGAGCGGCCACAACCCCGAGCCCCCGCCCCCACGCCATCGGGGCTACAAAGGCTGGGGAGTGTGGTGCGGCTGGAAGGGACGCTGCCAGCTTCAGCGTAGGTGGAGCCACCACACCCCCTGGTTTTTGCTCCCACGCCACTGGGACCGAGACTGTAGTGGAGGTGCAGTTTGGTGGCAGAAGGGTTGGGTGTGTGTGGGGGGGTTCCCTCTTTGACTTTTGAGTTTGTGGTTTGTTATTTTGTTTTGCATTATTGAACTTATGATTGTTAGGGTAATTTTGATATTGTATTGAATATGTTTTTGATATTTTGTTGTATTATTTGTATCATATTTTATATTGTTTTATGGATTCCCCATGCCCATCTGGCATGGAAACGGCCCTTGCAGAGGCCACTTAGGTGAGAAGGCTCCCGGCCGTGGTTTCTGCGGGCAGAGAAATTAAGGGGGGTGGATTAATGATAGGGTTTGATTCACCCAATTCCTTGACCTGACCAGCGGTTCTGCTGAGAGGGCATTTCTCCAGACTCAGTTATCCATTAAGGTAATCACTCATCTCCGAGTCTCAGCCTTATCCCAGATGCAAATAAGAAGTCATGTTTACCCCAGTCTAAGCCTTAGACAATGGTGTTTTCGCTGTCAATGTTTGTCCGTGTTAATTAACTTCCCTTAGAGAGATTCCTCATTAACCTGAGCAAATAGGTGATGTGATTTCTGTCAGATGACGGTTTTGCCACCATTGCGCTTTTCCTTCTATATATGCTGAAGTTTTCCCTCAATAAACCACTGATCTGATCTCGCTCCATACTGCCTCGTATCGTTTCTTGATCAGTCTCCTCCGGGACCTCCGGCCCTCTGCGGCCCCGATTCCTACATTGTTTGGCATTCTTGTTGTAAACCGCTTCGAGTTCCCTTTATGGGGAGGAAAGCGGTATAAAAGTCTAAACAATGTCAGGTTAGTTAATCTGCCACCTGACACTCGGCATTGAGTCACTGGTAGTATGGTCTATTACTTTAGCAGGATAACCTGGCCAGACTGGGCCTGTTTTTCTCCAAATATGGCCTGCCATTTGGAGTCTTCTTCTTACAACAATGTTATGTCATTTGCATGAGCTACTACTTCGAAGCACCTCCTCATTAGTAATGTGGTCAAAATAGTGAATCTTTAAAATTCCGCGGAAGCACCTTGATGGAAGACACCAAGTCTCTTGTTGATACTTGATGATGCCTTCCAAGTCCTGCAGGCATAGATGGCTGTCCGTTTGTTCAGCATGAATGTGAACAAACAGAGTTTAATTCTAAGCAATGTAGATGGTGAAGACCAGCTCTTAGTTCTGTTTTTATTCCTGTTCTTCATCTTTTTAATGAAATAACAGAGAAGAATTGAAATGTTCAGGATCAAATGAGGGCTTGACTTCTGGATGAGAGGTTTTTATTTTATTTTTAAAAAGATAGAAACTTGTAAACATTTATATATACAGTATATATTTAAAGAAACCTTTCTGTACCAAATTGTGCCCAAAGTGGCTTCCAGTAAACAAGATTAGAACAAAATACATAAATATGAGGGAGGGAAACAATGTTACAGTTTTTATCATGAAATTCAGCCTCGGGGGGTGGAAATCAAATACTTTTGTGAAACTTAGGATAAATTCAATGTTAGTGAAACAATCTAGTTATAATTTACATTTTCTTCTGCATTATTTATCAGGAGGGCCTAATAAAACCAACTGTTATTATCAGTTCTAGATTTGTTGCACTCTAGGAGGAGCATAGGCTCCTCGTTTCAGAGGGGATCTGGTCCTTCTGCTAAGCTAGTTGGCTTCATGTTGGTTGTTTCTTCACTTGTCTAGAAAATTGGTAGCACTGATTTTATGTCTCATTTCTCTAGCCCCCCAGATGTTCTGCCTGCTGATGCTTGTCTTCCTGGAATATGTACAGTAAACCCATAAGGCATGAATGCTTAAGTTTACTACAGTGTTTACAGGGCAAACAATACATTAACGTTTGAGTTGAACTGCAGAAGGCAGAATTTGTATGGATACTTTTAGGGTAATTATTCTGCAGCCAAGAGGTAGCATTGCACTGTGTTAATTTTGGCAGATGATGGCTATAGATGAGAAAGTGGCACCAGGGAGATATAATAGAAAGTAGATCTCTACTATGTACAAGTAGAATCATGTCTTTAGCATGTGTGTTTTTGTGCAGAGCCAAAAGTGTGTACAATCCTGTGTCTTTCATCAGGGTGGGAATGATCCAAATTGCTCTGAATATATCTACATTTCTTATAATCTTACAGAGACTGTGTAGAATTGCAGCAGTGGTCTTGCCTTCTGGTACAATGCACGATTGGCCACAGATGTGCTGCTCACACAAAGGAAATCCAGTATTCTGCTAGTAGTTGCAGCAGAATTTTGTTTCCTTCCAGCTGTCCAAACTTCTGAAAACCGGCTTTACAAGTTTTTCAGCTCTCTGGAACTGTTTTTCGGGGTCCCTAAGAGGCTATCCTGGGGAGAGGAGATGGGGGGGGGGCTGTTCTGTCGGTGGAGCCACCCTACTGGACACTCTGCAGAATCCAAGCTGAAATGTTTCATCAACAGCAAGCAGCAGGAAGCATGGTGTCAGGTTCAGGTGATCCATGTGATGAGGCAAAATAAATCATATGATGCAACACTTTTTGTGATTCAAGTAACATCTTAGGAGCCATAGTGTGAAAAGTAACAGATCCCTTCATGTTACTGTTGAATATTGGCTAATTTTGACACAGAACCTCAGCTAATCAAGCTTGCTTAAATTTGTTCATTAGTAGTATGTAAACTGGTTGGGTGTTGTGGCACACTGCATCCATGCATAACTCATTTTTGAACTGCCGCTCCCTGAATCCAAAAGCAGGAGATTCCTGAAAGTTCTACTTCAGTAACAAATTTGCACATCTCCAAAGCCCACCATCCCTTTCCTAAGATAAGATCTGAGGCAGTACAGAATGGGGTTTATTTTGTATCTCTTGGAGACAGTAGAACTTGATACCATACACCAGGGGTTCCCAACCTACGGCTCACGGGCCGTACCCTTCCAGTGGCACCATTTCATGTGGCCCTCTGCCGCCTCCAGAAGTGGAAGCGAGCACGTTTACGGCAGCTGTAAAACACGCCCGCACATATATAAACGTGGTTACATCAGCCATAAATGCACCCGCGGCTGTCGTAAAAGCAAAAGCGGGCTTCTGGGGGTGTGGTCCAGCCCTCTCAGCTGTCCAAGGTGTGTGGTCAGGCCCATGGCGTAAAAGTTTGGGAACCCCTGCTATACTTGAAGATTTTTAGGAAACAATTTGTATTAGATTGTCTTGCACTGTGATTTAGATTCTTCTCCACCTCATGTGCCTTTGGACTTCTTCAACTGCTTAGAACCTAACCCAAAGCTGTAGTGAAGCACAATGAAGTGGTACAGCCATGAGGTTGTGGGGAAAAGGTCTTTCCCACTGCAACACAGTGTTACACTACATGGTGGCAAACCTTTGGCAGACCTGATGTTTTGGGCTTCAACCCCTGCTCTCCTTTATCAGTGACATGATAGGATGGTGATTTTAGACATTGTAGTCTAAAACATCTGGCACACCCAGGTTTACCACTCCTGCCCTACATCAAATCTGGGCCTCTAGATGTCACTGGACTACAACTCCAATTGTGCTAGTTAGGACTGATGGGTGTTGTAGTTCAACATCTGGTGAGGGCCTCAAGCTGCCTGCTACTTTCGTTCCAATACATTTTTGTTTTGAATGTAGACAGTAGCTTGGCTTCCCAACTCTCAAGTGAGCAACCCCCTCATTCTGAAATGTTGTAGATCTAGTCTTAACTTGCTGGTTCACAGTCAGCAACGGAGTGAGCCTTCCAATTGTCTACTTTTGTGTATCGCAACAGTGAGGCTTCAATGCCTGTTTTTCTATAACTTGTTCTTTCTGGTTTAAAACAGTATCTCCTTCTGCCTGTTTTGTGTGCTCAGATGGGAGTAATTAGTTTTTGAGCCTGATCCAAGGGTTTTACCTTTCATATCATTAATGGTTTATCAAAGTGTTTCTTAATCCTTGCTGAACCTGCTGACTTTTGTAACATTTTTCCCTCTCCAAGTACATAATGCTGGTCTCTGGATAGGATCTTGTGATCCTTGTGGTCTCTCCCCCTTATGTAGTAGAGAAGGTTGAATTTATTTGAGCAATGCTGCTTAGGACAGGATAGTGAGAAGCGATGGCAGACTTGAGCATTTGTATATTGAGAGGGCACTGAACCCTGTTACCATGACCATGGTTAATTGAAATGTAATGCTTGTTTCATTTTTTCTCTAGTCAAAATGTTCAGGTATTGAAGGCCGTTGGCTAACATTTTATAGCCACTCTCTTTGACCCAAGGTTATCAGAAATGTATCTCTGTATAGGTGTGTATGCAAACATGGTATTTAAAGGTAAAATAAAACTCCTTAATGCCAGCAATCTGCCCTGGATGTGGAACACATTCGAGTCCTAAGATACTAGCCTCTAGGAGAGTCAAAATAGATGCCAGCAGATTCTTGGAGATGGGATCATGCAGGCATTTGGCAGGGGAGAAAGAAAAGAGGCAGGCTGTACATGGGCTGACAAAGAGCAGAATTTTGACCCCAGAATGTTTTTCATTCTGCACCTCTTCAGCTAAGATCTTCTCCAGAGCTTTCAACCCTCCCTTCCTCCAATTTGTTCTAGTGGTACACCACTCCTCTGCTATTTGAGAAGGCCTGGTTTGATAATGTGTTGTTACCATAGCATGGAAAATTAGCTTTTTAGATAAAATAGCTCCTAGAGTGGCTATACTAAGTAGAAGAATAATTGGGGGTGGAAGTCCCACAACATGCTATGCTTTTGCAGATATGTTGCACGTAATGTTCTTGTCTGTGTAGTTGCTTTATTCATGCATGTGAATGCCCAAATCAGTTCTGGGAAGTGTAAATGAGGTTTAAATGGTTAATCTTCAAACCAGGAGAATGTGCTCAAGAAAATGGTTTTTGTTATTCAGTCGCACAGTCGATTCCGACCCTTTGTGACCCTATGGACATTGCCCGCCAGGCACCTCTGTCTTCCACCATCCTCCTCACCCTCACCCCCACCCCGCTTTGTGCCCATTGCATCTACAATACCATCCAGCCATCTCATTTTTAGCCGCCCCTTTCTTCTTTTGCCCTCCACCTTTCCCAACATCAAGGCTTTCTCAAGTGAATCCTCTCTTCTCATTTGATGTCCAAAGTACTTTAGCTTCATCTTTACTATTTGACCTTCTAAGGAGCAGTCAGGGTTGATTTCTTCTAGGATTGACCTATTTGTTCTCCTCACTGTCCCGGGGACTCTCAAAACTCTCCTCCAACACTACATTTCAAAGGCATCTTTTCTTCTGCACTCAGCTTTCTTAATGGTCCACCTCTCACAACCATATATTACCACCGGGAATACCATTGCTTTGACTATGCGAATTTTTGTTTGCAAGGTGATGTCTCTACTTTTCACTATGTTCCCCAGGTTTCTCATAGCTTGTCTCCCAAGCATCAGTTGCCTTTTTATTTCATGGCTGCAATCCCCATCTGCAGTGATCTTTGATCCTAAGAAAGTTAAATCTGTCACTCCTTCTACTTCTTCCCTATCTATTTTCCAGGGACTGATAGGGCCTGTTGCCATTATCTTGGTTTTCTTGATATTGAGTCTCAAGCCAGCTTTGCACTCTCTTTTTTCAACCTAATCAGGAGTTTCTTTAGGTTTCTCCCAGCAATTTTGATCCCAGCTTGTGATTCATCCAACCCTGCATTGCACATTATGTGCTCTGTGTATAAGTTGAATAAGCAGGGTGACAAAATGCAGCCTTGTCTTACTCCTTTTCCTATTCCAAACCACTCTGTCATTCCTAACTGTTGCTTCTTGACTCATGTACAGATTTCTCATGAGGCATATAAGGTGTTGTGGAATTCCCATCTCTTTAATTACTTGCTACATTTTGTTGTAGTCCACACAGTCAAAGGCATTGGTATAGTGAATGAAACAGAAGTAGACTTGTATCTGGTATTCCTTGTTTTCTCCATGATCCAAGTATGTTGACAATGTGGTTTCTAGTTCCCCTGCCTCTTCTGAACCCCGCCTGCACTTCTGGTAATTCTTTCTCCACGTGCTGCTGAAGTCTTTCCCTGTATTATCTTGAGCATAACTTTGCTAGCATCTTTGAATCTCCATTGTAATGTAGAGTCTCCCTTAGTCCACATGCTGGAGTTTCCCTTTCCTGTAAATGGATAGTATTTGGAGCTTGATTCCCATACAGTGGTACCTTGCTTAAAGAGCATAATGCGTTCGACAGGATTGCTCTTTAAGTGAGTTTGCTCTTTAAGCGAAACACCATTGTAAGTGACCAATTGTGACTTCTGGCTGTGGGGAATGCAAACCCCAATTTAGTCATTAAGCGAGTTTTTGGTTGGTTTTAGTTGTTAAGCGAGGCGACCATTCAGATAAAATTCTGCTCTTTAAGCAAGTTAGTCTCTAAGCAAGGCGCTCTTTATGAGAGGTTTTAGTGTACTAGCAAATAGAATGGTAGAAATTGGGAACAAAGAGGTGTCAACGATCAGTAACGCCAGCAGTGATAAATTAGCACCTTTATTATCTAAGCCTGAAAAGATCTCTCTTTGGGCATGTATACATATGTAGTGTATGAACGTGGATTAGCAGCCAGTACTTGCGTTTAAATATTTCGCAAGAGAAGATTTGATTTTACTTTACTCTCCATGTTCTTGCCAAGCTAGTTCTTAAGAAAGCAACATCTACATAAGTACAGGGAGGGGTCCTGTGGAAGAAGCTGTGATGCAGATCTTTTGATCTTATATGTGCATTATGCACTGACATTCAAAATATCTAATCCAGTTAGGAAAGCTTTATTGAACTGTAGATGAAGGATAGCCACATGCATTTTATTGAAATGTTGACTTGATGTTAAACATGGAGTTCTAATTATCCCTGTGATCATGCTAGTCTTGAAACTTCTCCCAGGTATGCTCACTCTTGTTCTTTTTCCAGAGCTATTACCTTGAGACTGAAACGCAGCAAATAGAGTTCAGGTCTGTTACCTAGTCAAGTTACTGTAGGCTGATGTCATCATAAAAAACTATAAATAAATGAACTAGAGAGTGATTGCAGATTGACTTTTACCCTTTGTCTAATTTGTTTAAATAGAATATTACCTTTTCCCCATATGTATTTCTAATGTGAACATCTTTTTGAATGAAGGAAATGTGTTGTGTTCAGCTATATAAGAGAGAACTTTCTGAGTTTAGAACTAATGTTTTAAAGTAATAATAGCTACATTTATTAGTAGTGGTGATCTGCCATCATGTTGCTTATGTGTTCTCCCATCTACTTTTCTGATGTGGCTGTGTTGGGGTTTGGAAAATTACCTTTTTGAGCACAAGTCCTAGAATCCCCTAGCCATGGTTGCGAATAAAAGCAAATTTTCCAAGCTGTGGGGCATAAATATGAGAGATTGGAGAATTTCCCCATCTGCTTTATGCTACTCACATTCTAAAGTGTTGCCCTGCCTTGGGACCAATCTCTTTATTGCATTTATATCCTACCTCCTCCCCCACCCCCACCCCGTAAACTTGAGGCAACGTATATGGCTCTCTTCTTTATCTGATACTTTCAGCAATCTTGTGAGGTAGGGCAGAGTGGAAGAATATGATTGGCACAAGGCAATCCAATGAGTTTCATGACCAAAGGGAAGCCTGATGGAAAGACTTCTGAGTCTTAAATCATCCCTATAATCACTGAATCACATTGGTTCTAATTGCTTTAGTTGCAGTGCCCTTGAGTTTGGACACAACATTGAATTCTGGCAAGTAAACAAAAATGTGGTAATGAAAGCGTTCAGTCTTCTCCTTGTGGCTCCGTTAGAGAGAAGTTAAGAAGGAGCTTATTCCTGTAATGATAGACTCATTATTCAGTTTTGAGTGCAGCCAGTGCAATTCAGGAGTCCCCTTTCCAATGGCTTCATCATTCCTTCTGTGCATGAATAAATAAGTGCTAGGTAGATTAGTGGCTAAGATGCTGAACTTAACAACTGGAAGGTTGCTAGGATAGCAGTTTGAGACCTGAGTACTGTGCAACGGAGTGAGCTTCCATCTCTGTCTCAGCTCCTGCTAACCTAGCAGTTCGAAAGCAAGAAATTACAAGTAGCTTTGGTGGGAAAGGTAATGATGTTCTGTGTTTAGTCCTGCCTGCCACATGACCACAGAAACGTCTGCAGACGCAAACAGCACTGGCTCTTTGGCTGTAAATGGAGATGAACGCTGCACCCAAGAATCGGAAGCGACTGGCTTTCAAGCAAAGGAGGCCTTTACCCTTTCTTTACCTTACTTGCTCTATTCAGCTATCTGTGTATTTAATGCACGGTACTTGGGGCATGCTAAAATTATTATGTTCACAGTTGTCCATGCTTGCCTTTTTTTCTTTATATTTTTTAAAAATGTAAGGGAAGTGTGCACTGTTGAGTTGTTAGTCCTAAGGTATTTATAAGTATTCCAGAAAAAATAATTTCTAAGTTAAGCTTTGAATTTATTTAAACCACACTGTGTGCTTTATTGATTCTGTTTATTCTACCCCCATCCAAGTACTTTTGGCTACCAGGAATACATTTTTGAGATTTATACAGCTTATAAATGGAACATATATTTCTTTGGTTGTGTTTATTAGATACAAGTTAAATATGCTAAATTCCAATAAATTTAAAAGGTTCTCTCTCTCTCTCTCTTTTTTAAAAAAACAACATCAGATTTATATTTTCAAATTGCCTTCCTCAAATTCACAAGCCTTCAAATGTGCTGGGATTCCACTTCCATCATCCCATCTAATGTAATGTAATGTGTTGAGAGAAGGCTGGATCGGAGAAGGCTGTTCTCTAACATGGTCAGTGTTCAGTATGCAGCTGCAGTTGTCTGCTGCAAGAGTTTGTGTGCAAGACTGCCAACTTGGGGGTGGGTGGGGGCGATGAGGCTGCAGACCTTAATATGAAAAGTGACAATCTGAAGTTGAGAAATTTTCTTTATACTCTTGCTTCTCAATTCTTGGCTTTTACAGAGTTGTGTCTGATTGCTTTCTTGAGACTTCACACCTCGTGTTCTGCTCCTTTACAGTAACCAGCCACTAGTAATCCCAGGTATACCTTTGCACCACCTCTTCTGTCCAAGAAAGGATCCTTCCATAGGCAACCCACAATGGGAACTAGCTTTTTCGTCTCTTCCTTTTTAAAAAAGAATGCATCAATGTAATAACTTGATCCCAACCTGGAAAGATCAGAAGGCCTTGGAATTCACTGGCAAAGCACAGTACCTCCAAGCCTTATGTATGGCCCGTAATACAAGTTGCTTCGCTTAGGAATTGGTACAGAACGGCCAGGATTTGGCAGGCGCTTCTCCAGGGAGGCCAAGGGCTAAGCTAGCATAAAAATGGATTCTTTCCGATAGACGGTCTGATCTTTCCAGGTCGGGATTAAGATGTTCAGCAAAGCATTATGGCTTCATTAACCCTACCTGGCTCACGAACAGAGAATTTAGATCCTAGTACTGCCAGTCTCTCAACTGGCTCTGCAAACATTCCCCTCTTCAGGAGTACATTCTAACATTTTTTTAGAAAAAGGAATTCTGCACAGAGTTTTAGTTCGTTGAAAACATCTCAGCCTTAGTGATGCAAATGTAAATTAGTAAGTGGCTTTTATTTTCTTCCTTGGAACAATGGAGTTCTGCTCCTCTAGTGCTAATTTTATATATTTTTCAACATAGAATTCCAGTAGACACATGTCTTTGCCAGATCATTTGAGAAAAATCTGGCTATTTAGGAATTTTATAGAGTTCTCTGAGTGAAAATGATCAACAGGACTTTACCTTACAGTAGATATGTTGATACTGTTCATATTAGCACAGAGAAGTAGTTTTACCCTAAATGCTCGCCTGTGGATAAACGGAATTACTATTGGAAAAACAAATCTGTAGTATGTATGAAATTAAATTTAGTTGCCTAATCATCCCTTTTATATTTTATTTTATTTGATTTATTCGATTTGTATGCCGCCCACTCAGCATATACCAACTCAGGGCGGCTCACAAAAATCACAAATAAATCAGCAATATACAAAGTAAATACACAATAATACAATATACAAAATTCAATCTACGAAAAACAACACATAATAATATACAACAATAATAATATACAATAATAATAATTTCTATGTATAATAATTTTTATGTAGAAGTCTGTGTGGTTTACTTGTTATCACGTATAGTTGTGCCTTTTTAAAAAAGTTTTAAACTTCTTCAAGTTAATAGCTTAGGTGTATGTATGTTCTTGTGAAAAACCTAACCTAGTCTTAGCTCTGTTTAAAATCAAGTTTCATTGATTTCAAAGGAAAGAACTCCCCAATGTGGATTTAGGTGTGCATTCGTAAGTCTTAACTTGCATGGCTGTTATGTTTGATGATGCATGCAATTCCCTCTCCTGTCTGGATATGCATGATAAACCTAGCCCTCCTCTGACTTCACTCTGGGTTTCTTGGAGACTTTTTTGGGGAGAAAATAAACCTTGAGTAGGTCAGCTACCAGTTTGGACTTCTACTGTAAAGTCAGGAACAGTGAGTGCCTTGACATGACCAGATTTTTGACAGATGATCCCAGTCAGAACTAGAGTATATGAATTAGATATCCAGGAGAGCATGTGTGCGCATACATGCACAGGTATGTGTGTGGGCACACATGGATGCACTTGTACACGCACATTCACAAACACTTTCCTCCTTTGAGATTAGTAGGAATTCAAAATGCTTAGCTTAACACTCTGCCCTAAACCCATTTGCTAGTCCCAGCTAAAATAGAGTCACTGAGTCATTGAGATTTGCATAATTTTTGACTGATCACTCAATAACAGATTCAGCAACTGTACTCTAGTTGGCACTACCTGTTTGGTTTTAGCTTCAGTCTCTACCTGTAGCTAATTCCTTATGTTATACCTTGGTGGCCATTGGGAGATGCATATCATCAGGGTGTTGATGGTAGCCTAATCTTAATGTTTGCCCAACATTACTAGAGACATGGTGTGTCTGAATATATAGGCTCTTTTTTGATCTAATACTAATAACCATGAACCTATCTACTGTTTCTATTATACCTTATAAGGATTTCTGACCATGCCTAAAGTCTACAGGCAAGCTTTTAGAAAAAGAGAACCTGGCCGAGTAAAGCTTAAAAAAGAATAGTGTACATGTACATAACTCTTCATGGGCAGATACAAAATGCATATTTACACTGCCCCGAATATGTTAGAAATATTGCTGCACCATTTCCATTGATTTTATATGTACAGTATATGTACGGTATTCATAAGCTATTGGCAATTGTGTCATTCGGACACTAGATGGCAGTATAGAGCAATCCCAATTCTATGTGAAAAGGTAGGGGCTTTCACTGAGGAGTGAAGATTTGACAGTTGAGGCAATGACCATTTGAAAACTGGCAGTTGGGATTTGGCAGTTGGAAACTGACCGTTGGAGACTGAAATTGTTTGTTGCGACTTGAGCTGTGATCTGGGTGGTCGCAAGATCTGTGTGCTATCTCTCATTCTGTGGTAAATGCTGGTGGCAAAATCTCTGTAGATGATTTTTTAAAAATATATAAACAATTACAATTTTTTAATAAAGTCTTCATCATTTTTTCATCAGGGTCAGTCAAAGATCCATATATTATTATTATTATTTTCTGACAGAATAACATGTTAGTCATATCAATGGTCCAATCCCATTAATCTTGCATAATTTTTGGTAGTTTGTTGTTGTTCAGTCGCACAGTCGGTTCCGACCCTTTGCGACCCCATGGACCATTGCTCTCCAGGCGCCTCTGTCCTCCACCATCCCCCTCAGCCCTCCCAGCTCTGTGCCCATTGTGTCTACAATGCCATCTAGCCATCTCATCCTTGGCCTCCCCCTTCTTCTTTTGCCCTCCACCTTTCCCAACATCAATGCCTTCTCAAGTGAATCCTCCCTTCTCATTTGATGTCCAAAGTATTTTAGCTTCATCTTTACTATTTGACCTTCCAGTGAGCAGTCAGGGTTAATTTCTTCTAAGATTGACCTATTTGTTCTCCTCGCTGTCCAGGGTACTCTCAAAACCCTCCTCCAACACCACATTTCAAAGGCATCTATTCTTCTGCGTTCAGCCTTCCTAATTGTCCAGCTCTCACATCCGTACATTACTACTGGGAAAACCATTGCTTTGACTATTCTAATTTTTGTTTTCAGTGTGATGTCTCTGCTTTTCACTATGTTCCCCAGGTTTCTCATTGCTTGTCTCCCAAGAATCAGTCGCCTTTTTATTTCATGGCTACAATCCCCATCTGCAGTGATCTTTGATCCTAAGAAAGTAAAATCTGTCACTGCTTCTACTTCTTCCCCATCTATCTTCCAGGAACTGATTGGGCCTGTTGCCATTATCTTGGTTTTCTTGATATTTAGTCTCAAGCCAGCTTTTGCACTCTCCTCCTTCAGCCCAATCAAGAGATTCTTTAGGTCTTCCTCACTTTCTGCCATTAGGGTGGTATCGTCTGCATATCTCAGATTGTTGATGTTTCTCCCAGCAATTTTAATCCCATATTGTGATTCCTCCATCCCTGCACTGCGCATTATGTGCTCTGTGTATAGGTTGAATAGGCATGGTGACAGAATGCAGCCTTGTCTTACTCCTTTTCCTATTCCAAACCACTCTGTCATTCCATGTTCTGTCCTAACTGTTGCTTCTTGGCTCATGTACAGATTTCTCAGGAGGCATATGAGGTGCTCTGGTATTCCCATCTCTTTAATTACTTGCCACATCTTGTTGGGGTCCACACAGTCAAATGCCTTAGTGTAGTCAATAAAACAAAAGTAAACTTGTTTCTGGTATTCCTTTGTTTTCTCCATGATCCAGCGTATGTTGGCAATGTGGTCTCTAGTCCCCCTGCCTCTTCTGAAACCTGCCTGCACCTCTGGTAATTCTCTTTCCACATGCTGCTGAAGTCTATCCTGTATTATCTTGAGCATCACCTTACTGGCGTGTGGGATGAGCGCGATTGTTCGATAATTTGAACATTCTTTGGCATTGCCCTTTTTTGGGATTGGGACGTATACTGATCTTTTCCAATCCTGTGGCCATTGTTTTGTTTTCCAAATCTGCTGGCATATTGAATGCAGTAATTTGACGCCGTCATCATTTAGCGCTTTGAAAAATTCAACTGGGATACCATCATCTCCACTAGCTTTGTTGTTTGCAGTGCTCTTTAGGGCCTTTATGACTTCGCTCTCCAGGATGTCTGGCTCAAGTTCTACTTCTTCATCATTGTGATTGTCAGGAGTGTTGAGGTCCTTTTTGTAGAGTTCCTCTGTGTACTCTTTCCATCTTTTCTTAATCTCTTCTGCATCAGCTAGCTCCTTTCCTTCTTTGTCCCTTATCATGGTCATTTTTGCTTTAAATGTTCCCTTAATTTCCCCGATTTTTTTGAAAAGCTCTCTGGTTCTGCCTCTTTTGTTGTTTTCCTCCATTTCTCTGCACTGTTCTTTTAGGTAGTTTTCCTTATCTCTCCTTGCTTTTCTTTGAAATTCTGTGTTCAAATGATTGTAGTTTTTCCTTTCTCCTTTGACTTTTGCGTTCCTTCTTTCCTCTGCTATTTTAAGAGCCTCATCAGACAATCACTTTGGTAGTACATTTTTATAAAACCTGAAATGGTTCCTGTTCAAATAAAGAGCTGATCAGATGTACAAACTGTTCATACTGGTGCATAAATGAGGGAATCATCATCATCATCATAGTTTAATTTATATCCCGCTTCCCTCAGCCCGAAGGCGACCCAAAGTGGCTAACATCAGCAAAATAAAACAATACAATAAATAGCCAAAATACAAAACAAACAGATACATAATAATGTGCACAAAAATCAAAAAATACAGCAAATACAATAATAACAAATTACAATAAAAATATAGTCAACAAAAATCAATACACCCCAGCCCCAAGAGAGTCCCAAAGTCATAAAACAAGGAGACCTGCTACCACTGTTGAGCCCACAATCCAGGCCAGCAACATGGAGATGGTGGTGAGGGAACCCAGGAGCCGACGAAAACAAGCTCATCTTGGCTCCCACCTGCCTTGAATCCTGGGAGCCGGTGGCGTGGGCTCCCGGGACGAGCAGGGAGCCCCGGCATCGGCATCGGCATCTCCTTTTCTGCCCTCCGGGTGGTGAGGCTCCGGAGGGCGGAGGCAGCAGCGACGGCTCCCACCTGCCTCGAATCCCGGGAGCCGGTGGCATGGGCTCCCGGGACACGCAGGGAGCCCTGGCGAGCCCCGGCGTTGCGTCTCCTTTTCTGCCCTTCGAGTGGGGAGGCTCTGGAGGGCGTAGGCAGCAGCGACGGCTCCCACCTGCCTCGAATCTTCTGCAGAATTATTTTGGGCTGCCATTGAATTGTGCATCCTTTTGGTGGTGCACAAATATGTCAAGAACTAGTGTAAAAATGGAAGGGAACAACAAAAGAAAAAACATCAAGATATTGCTTTAAACAAAATCCAAGTAATTAAAGGGAAATTCAAACAAGAATTAGGAATGCTGAATGATCAGCAGGGCAGCAATAAAGAGAATGTAGAAACAATGTAATGAAGATATGTACAGAAGAGATAAAATGACAGAGGAATCCTGAGATTAAGAACCTGAAGTTCTAGAAAGTGAAGTGAAAGATGCTCAAGAAACAATGAAAAATAAATCACTTGGGGTAGATGGGATACCAGTAGAACAATTTAAATCAACAAAGATGGAATCTGTCAAAATCTTAGCAAGAATATACCAGCAAATATGGAAATCACAACAATGGCCCACAGGCCGGAAATGTTCAATATACATTGTAATTCCTGAGAAAGGAGATGCCAAGTCATGTGCTTGAAAAGCCCTTGTATCCGAGTCTAGGGTTCGGTACTCATCTCCGTTTATCCTATGCAAACAAAGTGATGCTCAAGACGTTTCAACAAAGGCTTTTAACCTTATGTAGAGCAAGAAATATATGATGTTCATGCTGGATTCCAAAAAGGAAGAGGCACTCGAGATCATGTTGCAAATATCTGCTGACTACTAGAGAGCACCTGAAAATTTCATAAGATCAATTTATGCTTTATAGACTACTAGCTGATTACCCGGCCTCAGATTTGTGCTCAGGTTTTTTTCTTTAAAGGAAGTATAGTTCTTCGTGTAGTTTGTGAATCCCCACTATTGGGTTATGCGCCTGTGCAGAACACAGATCAGAGGCTTTAAAGCTGATTGGTCAAAAGTTTTGGCGGTAAGACCACCCACCGTACCGCCCACCCTTAGGCGCCAGTTCGCCATTTTACCCCAGTTCTCTTCTTTCCACATCAGCAGCAGGACGATCGTTGAGAACTTCCTCATTTTTTGTGTCAATTCTACAGAATAGACTATTTTCGAACAAAAATTTTTCTGGCAATCTTGTCCCTAGGGCAGGGTTGCCACCCCAGTGCTGTTTCTTCTCGTAGGACTCAGTCACTTTTTCGCTCAGGTCGCCGGTTCCCCCCTCAAGGGGGTGGCGGTAGGCCGGCCCTTCGGGGCATTCTTCTCAAACGTTCTTCGTTCTCCTTGCCTTCTCTGGAGGAATTTTTCATGGCCTCAGCGGCTTTCAAGCAGTGCACTTCTTACCACAAGAAGTTCCCAGCTTCAGACGACCACAGCCAGTGTTTGTTTTGTTTGGGCGAATTGCACCAGAGTCAGTCTTTTGCGCATTGTAAAAACTTTACCCGCCTTGTGGTCCAAAACCGGAGCAACAGACTCAAGGCGCACCTAATGGAGCTCCCCCTGGCGCCCACCGCTGCACCCTCCACTTCTGCCTCCACGAGTTCTCTGCCGCTCGACTGGACTCTTAAGCCTTCCTCTTCTTCCACTCTCATCCATAAGAAGAAGGATAAGAATGGGGAGAAGAAACACAGGAGTGAGGTGCGTCACTCTTTGCCTCCTACTCCTCGTCCTCCGATTTCTCCTTGGCCTTCTCCGCCGTTCTCCATAGCGACATGTCCCTCTCCGGGATCCTCCGCGTGGGGTGGCCGTTCTTCCTCGGACTCACCGAATAAGGGCCGCAAGGCTGGTGCACCAGCTCACCCCTTGCTTCTCTCTTCTTCTTCGTCGCCAGCTGGTGAGAGGGTCCGTTCCACGACGCGGCAAGTTTCTGTGTCTCCCAGGCTGCGTACTCCAACAATAGATGATCCAACAGCCACCATTTCGGCTACCATTTCATCTCCCATCATTCCTCCCACCGTTTCGCCTCCCATTGTTTTGCCACCAACTGCTACCATCACTGCTGGCCATATGGATCCCTTCAAGTCGATGTTTGAGGTCATGGCAAAATCCTTTGCCAAACAGTTTAAGACCACCATTCCTGCGGCCTCTGCGGCTCCGGGACCAACCACCACATGCCCCACCTGGAAGACTGTGTTTCTTGTGGCCATCATGTCTGCCAGATGAGCTGGTGAACTGGCTGCTTTGCGGGCGGATACCCCGTTTATCAAATTCTACAATGTGACTGCGTGGTGTTCCACGCTGACATCACCTTCTTACCAAAGATAGTCTCCCAATTTCACATGGCTCAGACTATATCTTTACCAACTTTCTTTCCAAACCCCAGCAACGCTCAAGAAAGGACTTGGCACATGCTCGATGTCAAACGAGCTTTATTGTTTTACATCAGCAGGACCCATGAGTTCCGTAAGTCACAGCATTTGTTTGTTGCCTATGGGGAAAAGTCTAAAGGTGAACCCATCTCTTCCCAGAGGTTCGCCAAATGGATTACATCAACCATCTACCTGGCCTACGAGTCTGCCTCTTTGCCGCCTCCTCCATATGTCAGGGTGCATTCTACTAGGGCGGTTGCTACCTCCACTGCCTTTTTGGAGGGCACCCCGCTCGAGGACATCTGTAAGGCTGCCACCTGGTCCAGGCCTTCCACATTTGTCTAACACTACAGGATGGACACCAGAACCACTGCAGATGCCAGACTTGGTCGTGTTGTCCTTTCCAGAGGGCTCCAGGTGCCTCGCCCTTGAGGGTCCATCCTACCTGACTGACGTACTTCATCGTGGAATCATCTCATCTGACTGCCCACCAACCAAATAAGTGTGAGCTTGCTAATCTCCCAATAGTGGGGATTCACAAACTATACGAAGGAGAAAGTTGGGTTTCACTTACCAGTGATAACTTTCGTTCTTCAAGTATATAGTTTGTAAATATACACTACCCACCCTGCCTCCCCTCTTGAGCAGCACAGATGAGATCATTTGGTTTATCCTGTGCTTGGCTTAAGTATGGAACTGAGGTAAAATGGCGAACTGGCGCCTAAGGGTGGGCAGTACGGTGGACGGTCTTACCGCCAAAACTTTTGACCAATCAGCTTTAAAGCCTCCGATCTATGTTCTGCGCAGGCGCATAACCCAATAGTGTGTATTTACAAACTATACTCGAAGAATGAAAGTTGTCACTGGTAAGTGAAACCCAACTTTCTGCCGGCATGTCCTACCTTGTAGTTCTGCTTTCTTCATCACTGCCTCTGCCATCATTGCCTGTACTGTTGTCACTGGCTGCATTATCATTCTGCTGCCTCTGTTGATACCTCCTGTGTTGTTGCTGTGTGTCTTGTGATTTTGCTACCTGTATTGTTTTGTGTGTTGTTTCCTCCTTTAGTGTTGCTGGCAGGCTTCTTGTTCAGCTGAACTGTGTGCGTAGATGTATTATTTGTAATTTAATGCAAGACTTGCTGATAAACAATATTTTTAGTTTGACCGTCAGGAGCAAGAATAAATAAATTCATGGGTGATGCCACTCTTGAGAAGGCTACATAAAGTTGCCCATGGGAGAAACATGATGTTGTTAATTGTACTCCACAATACTTAATAGGGATCACTCACTGGAGTTCAGCTCTGGGAAAGAATCCCCCACTTTTTAGTGGTGGTATGTGCTTTCTTTCCCATCAGTGTGAGCGCCCCCTTTGCCTCCTAATTTGTGGGTCATGAAACCCCCAAATGGGTTTTGAGACCCCCACAGTGCTGATTTCACAAGCCCAAGGTAGGTGTGTGCCAATTTTCAGCGAGATTGGTCCAGGGGTGTGGGTTCCTTTAGAGCACATACAAGACCACACCTCTGTTTTATAGATATAGATAGATAGCAAAGCCTTTGTTTGTGTAGCTCATGAGAAAATCTGGGTTCTGAAAGAAGTCAATGTACCTCATCACTTGATTATCCTGATGCATAACCTGTATTGTGGACAAGAATCTACCGTTAGGGTTAGGACAGAATTCAGAGAGGCAGAATAGTTTCCAACTTGACAGCACATAACAACAAGGTCTTGAAATCATCTGGGGTTGTGGTTTCTGTAACAGTGCTTTCAGATTGGTCCGTTTATTGGGTATCTAGCTTGATAGTTCATCCTAAACAAGTCACTTGAATCTGTGTAAATTTAGGTAGGATTGCTACCTCTTAGTTGCTGTAGATGAGGCTAAGGGACTAATACTTTTAATTTTAGCCATTTGCACTAGGCTTAAGTTTGAATGAGTCTAATTCCTGGTGAAGTGTCAAGCTGAAGCATGGATTCATTCACCCATCCATCATTGCAACAATACTAAAAGGAGTTTTTAAAATATAGGGTGTCTTTCTTGGGTGGTCCACCCTCTGTGTTTTTTCTCCTTTAATTAACCACACGGTGATGAAATTAAATTCTTGCTGTATACTACAGATGAAATTATCCAGGAGAGAAAGGAGCCCAGGTGCTGTAAACAATACTTGGTGATGTTTGCTTGCTGGGAATGCTTTCCAGCAGTGGCAACAAAACTTTCTGATTAAAGGCTGCCGATTAAGACTGTGGATGATCCCTTGGGTACATCACTTTTCCTATTTGTATCTGAAGCTCAATATAACATACGTATGCTCTTTCTGCTTGGGGTTTGTTCGGTTTAAGGTGATATTGTCCATTTCCACCAGTCTGCCTTACAGATGTTAAGTCTGCTCTTGGTTATATCAGAGGAGCTTTGCATATGAGCAAAACTACAGTAGGTTTTTTGCTTTTTTTTTGGTGTTTGGAGGAATGATAGCTCTCCTGTGTAGGAAGTCTTATATTGCAATAAGTAGAAGTTACCACATAATAATTTTAATACAGTATTTCTTTTCTTGACGGAATGAGCTCCCGTCTTTGTCCCAGCTCCTGCCAACCTAGCAGTTCGAAAGCAAGGAATTACAAGTAGATAAATAGCGACCACTTTGGTGGGAAGATAACAGTGTTCTGTGCGCTCCGGTGTCTAGTCATGCCTGCCACATGACCATGGAAACGTCTGCAGAAGCAGACAGCGCTGGCTCTTCAGCTTTGAAACAGAGATGAGCACTGAACCCTAGAGTCGGATACGACTGGCTTTCGAACAAGGGAAACCTTTACCTTTACCTTTCTGTTTAGGATTTAGAGGTCATCTTATATTCAAGTTTAACTACACCAAAGCCAATATTGCTTAAAGAGAATTGTGTTCAAATCCCATCAGTATTTTTAAAAACCCAAAATAATAGGATCATGGATTCCCACATAGCATTGGCTGTTTTGGTTTGCTATTTTTACTCCAGGAGGAGAAGCTGTTCATTCCTGATGTGGAATGTGATGGCTACTTACAGTTGTAAACTTGCAGGGAAATCTTTTAAAAGTTACCTTTAAGTAACATTTGGTATTGGATAATGGGTTTGTATCACCGGTACAACTGCTTTTGTTTTTCAGCTCCATTCATTAGGAGAGAAGAGTTAAGTGTGCTCTTGCATAGTAATTAATCAGTGTTTTATTCTCTTAGTTTGCCTGGTGAGGAGCATCTCATTCCCCGTGATTTTAGGGCCAAAAGATGAAAGTGGGGTAGACTCTTGTAATGTTGGAGATCAGGCAAGGTTGGGGTGTAGCTCCGGGGCATAATAAGATCACCGCTGAGATGATTAGATATCTGGGAGACCAAGCAAAACGGCTTCTGCTTCTAGTCCTACAGCTTGCATGGCGAATGAAAACCATCCCCAAGGACTGAGAAGTAGCCATAATTGTGCTGATTTTTAAGAAGGGCGACAATAGAGAGTGCCGAAATCACCGAGGGATCTCCCTTCTCAGCATCCTGGGCAAGCTTTACTCTAGGAAACTAGAAATGCTGCTACGAGCACCATGTGAAAGGAACCTCAGTGTGGATTTAGATCCAATCGGAGCACACAGGATCTGGTATTCACTCTATGACAAGTGGCTGAGAAGACTAACAAGTACAATAAGGAGGTGCACCTGGCGTACATTGACCTGGAGAAGGCGTTCGGCCCAGTCCCGTGGAAGGAACTGTGGAGGGTGCTAGAGGCGAGGGAAGTCAAGAAGTCCTTGATACGGGCTGTACAAAGTTTCTACAGAACCTGCAGAAATTATGTGTGGACAGCAGGGGAAAAGTCCAGCGAGTTTATGATCAGTGCTGGAGTAAGACAAGGAAACACTCTCTCACCCTACCTCTTTATCTTGCTCATGGGTGACATCATGAAGAGCACAAAGCGAAGTGCTAAGAAAATGACCCTGGAATATTGGAAGGTGATGTAGCTCTTATTGCTAGGACCAGTTCCCAACTCCAAATCAATCTAAACCTGTGGAGCTGGGAGATGGAGAAAAGAGGGATGTCCATTAACGTGGCAAAGGAGCATACCATCCAGCTGAAGGGGCAAGTCCTAGAGCAGGTAGAAGACTTCAAGTACCTTTGTGCCATAGTCAATGAAAAGGGACAAGTGAGTCCTGAGAGCAATCAGAGGGTGGCAGCTTCTGGCAGACTCTTCTACGTGATCAATCGGGGGTTTCTCAGTAAAGACAAAGTCAGCAAGGCCACTAAGATGGCAGTCTACAAATCAACCTTTATTCCTACACTCATATATAGCAGCGAGTCATGGTCACTCACCTCCAGGCATTACAGCAACACTCAGAACCCTCTCTGTGGGTATGCGTGCCATCGCCCCAGCACAGAGTTTGCCCCACCCCTTTGAGGTGCAGACAGCAGCCTATTGAGTTTGGGCACTTGATCTCTAAAAGATTTGCCATCACTGCCATAGCCTGCTTTCTTTTAGCGCCAACCCACCAGTCTGCAGAGTTAAAAGTTCCTACAACATATCAAAATCAGCTCTGGTGTTCTGAAGCTTTGATGAATTTGAGAGCACTAAGGCTTTAGGAGAAGGGTTACTGAGTTCAGGGGTGTGCAGGGCACCAAGGGAAGGCACTGGACAGGGAGTAGTGGGGACACCTATGTGGGGGTGGGGGGAATCCCATACATTGTTATTGGCACCCCAGGGTGCCAGAGGCAAGGGTGGGGTGGGACAAAGTCCGGTTGCCCGATATACCAGCACACGCCTGACTGAGTTGAGGACCAGCTTTTAACTCCTGGAACACCCTTGACCTGTGCCTCCAGTGCTGAATTTTGTTAGTGACCTCTTAATTTGATGCTACAATTCCCATCAAAGTTTGACTGCTCTCTAGTTCATGAGCATACCAGTCACCTTTGAAGACGAGGGATTAGATAGGAAATTTTATGATAATTGTGTTAATATCAGTTAAACATATTCCTATGAACATTACAAATTTGACCATATAAATACAGCTTAATTTATTGGTATGAAAATAAAAAAAGTATTTATGCTGGTGCACTTATTATTGTGCAGGGTTTTTTTTTGTGGAGCTGTCCTTTTCTGTAACTATAGTCCCAGGAATGTACTGTTTTGCAAAGCAAGGAATGTAGAACTTGGTTTAATCAGGTAGAATTTAAGCTGTCTCTTGTTGGCAGGTGCCAGAAATAAGTTTGGTATTTTGCCTTTTTATTAATCTGTAGGAAGTCAGAATTCTGGCATTGGATGAGACATTTTGCAGGGAGTGGGTAGAAGTGAACTAATTGCTAATCATGCAGACAATTTGCTGCATGCAAAATAAGAACCTTGCTTTTGAAAAAGCAGAAGGGGAAGGGAAAGCACAGCACTGGATCAGTTTGCGTTAATGAGGGCCGGTCACGGGGTTCAGGGAGCTGGTCACTATGGCCCGGGGGCCGGATCCGGCCCCCAACACAAATTCATCCGGCACACGAAGCCCTCATGACTCTATGTGAGTGCGGATCTGGCCCCTGGCCCGCAGATTGGGTACCCCTGCTTTGATGCCTTTCTTACATAGAGCATGACTTTGTTAAGAGGCTATCACACAGCTCATTGCAAATGTTGGCTTTCTATGAACTTGCAGCCTGTAAAATGTAATTTGTAAAGTGGTCCTCAGTGATTCTCAATTTAACCTTTGCACTGAGCAACTTTCTTACCTGATTATTACTTTGATGCAGGGAATTGTGTATATCCAATAAACTATGAGGAACACAAGCCTGTTTTGCCATGTGTATACAACATAGGAACAAAAAAAAAAACCATTACACATAGGCATGAGGTAATGCATGTCTGCACTCATCAGAAATTGCGCGCGGAAGGTAAATGTGGGATCTGTCCTGTGCAGGTTTCAGCACAATGTTTTTTAGGTGGTGTTTGATTTTAAATTGTTTAAAATATCTTATATTTTAAAATTGTTTTACACAGCTTGAGGTCCTATTTTATATGGTAAGGTTGCCCTTGCACAAAAGCCAGTCGTATTTGACTCTAGGGTTCAGTGCTCAGTTCCAAATCAGCGCTGTCTGTGTCTGCAGACGTTTCTGTGGACATGTGGCAGGCATATCTCAACACCGGAGGGCATGGAATACTGTTTACCTTCTTACCAAAGTGGTGCCTGTTCATCTACTTGCAATTTCTTGCTTTCAAACTGCTAGGTTGGCAGGAGCTGGGGCAGAGATGGGAGCTCACTCTGTCATGCAGTACTCAGGTCTCAAACTGCTGACCTGCCGACCTTCCAGTTAACAAGTTCAGCATCTTAACCATTAAGCCACCGCAGTCCCCTCCTATGTTATATAGTGGACAACGAATTTTTAAATAAAATAAGTAAATGTGTTGTTTTTATAACACAGTAAGAAGTGAGACTTAGCCTTTACTTACTTACTTACTTACTAGATTTATAGGCCACCTTCCTCGCCTTTATTGGTTCTTCCATGTAGGTTTTTTTAAAGGTTGGGGAAGTGTTAAATATTCCAAAGCAAAGGTGTAAGAATCATCCCGTATGAAAGCAACGCAATAACACTTATATACCGCCCCATCGCGCTTCATGTTAGCAGTCCTTCAAGCTATTTGGGAGGGCAATGTGTAAAGCTTTCTGTATCTCCATGAATGGATAAAATGCATATTTGGGAAGGGTTATGGGTAGTGGTTTTTTTTTAAGTAACCAATTGCAAAGGTATTGCTATGACTCTTATTTTCTGGTGCAGCAGAAAAAGATAATTTACTTAGACATATCAGTTCTGACTGATATTAGAACTATTTCATAAATTAGATTTGACTGCCAGGTACAAATTGGATTATTGTTGATGCTGTGGTTGAAAATGAAACTTCCAATTTGCTATTTTTTAGCCATTTTAGCATTAAGTAACAAACTATATTTTTAATGTCGCAATTACTTTAAATGCCCTTTCGAATGAAGCAATCTGATTGCTAGTTTAGAGAACCTTATGGAAAGACTGACACAAGGGAGTATGAATTAAATTGTACATGTGATTTGTTTGTTTTTTCTGGAGCTGGGATATTATTTTCAATTACAATAAATTAAGGTATGTTTTAGAAAATGGTTTTAGTATTGAGCACATTTGGGAAACTAGGAATATGTGATTAAAGGAGGCTTTCAGCCCTCATCTAGGATGATGAGACATTTTGTACTCCAGATTCATTCTTTGTTGCGACATTCACACAGAACTGCAGGGCTAGTGTTTTATAACATGGTATCATCTAGGACACATCAAACTTGTCTGCTCTTGGAAACAAAGCAGGGTTGAGTGGTGAGTTATGAGATGAGACACCACCAGGGAATATGTTATTTATATTTATTTTATTACATTTATATTCCACCCATCTGGGATATTTTCCCACTCTGGATGGTTTGCAACATATTAAAAAAATCTTTACAATAAAAATTAACCATTTTAAATAAATGATATATATCAACAAGGACAAAAACAATACCCCCAATTATTTAAAAAAGCAATTAAAAACATATTGGTGATGGAAACAGTTAATCAAAACCTATTGCTTGGTCATTAGCAGTACAGTAAAACCCCGACTTACATATGCCTCGAGTTACATAAAATTCGACTTACACAATGATTTTGTGCTAAAACCATGTCCCGATTTACACAATTTCCTATGGGTTTGCTACGAGTTACATAAAGATTCTTTTTCCTATGGGTTTGCTTTGAGTTATGTAAAATTTCATTTCCCAATGGGTTTGCTTTGATTTACATAAAAATTTCATTTTGCCTATTGGTTTGCTTCGAGTTACATAAAAATAATAATTTTTCCTATGGGTTTGCTTCGAGTTACATAAAAAACCAATTTAAGCAATTTAACCAATTTAAGAAAAGCCTACTGTATGTCCTTAAAAGCCCCTTTAAAGAGGAGCGATTTTAGTTTTTTAAAAACCGATAGTGAGGGAACTTGGTGCAGCTCAACCAGTAGAGAGTTCCACAAGGTTGATGCCGCCACCAAGAAGGCTCTTCTCAGAGTCACAGCCTTTCTTGCTAATCTCGGGATCGACACCGGGAACTGCACCATCTGGGAGGAACAGGTGATGCAGGCTGATGTTCTG
The DNA here is from genome assembly GCA_035047345.1 of Bradypodion ventrale. Classification (NCBI taxonomy): domain Eukaryota; kingdom Metazoa; phylum Chordata; class Lepidosauria; order Squamata; family Chamaeleonidae; genus Bradypodion; species Bradypodion ventrale. Next base: position 44,432,102 of record JAWDJE010000001.1, read on the forward strand.
AGGGGGAGATGTTTGACAAGGAGGAAAGGTCCCAAACCGTTTAGAGTAGGGGTTCGCAACCTATGGCCCGCAGCCCAGACCCAGCCTCTGACGCCATTCCATCCGGCCCATGGTGACGATTACAGAAGTGAATGCACATGCGCAAAGGCGCCCGCCACCATTGCATCTGGCCCACTCAGCTGTCTGAAGGTGAGTAGTCCGGCCTGTGGCATTAAAACCTTGAGAACCCCTGCTTTAGGGCCTTAAAGCAGGTATCTCCAGGAAAGAGCAAGAAAGTATCTTGCACAAAACCTGAGAACTTGCAGCCAGTCATAGTTGATAATCTGGGCTGGATTGATCAACAGGCTGGCTCCGGGTAAATTTCCATGTTCCTTTGACAGAGTTAAGAACAATAATTTGCACCCATTTGCCACAGTTTAAAAAAAGGGAAAAATAGCTGGGACCAAAAAAAATTGTAGCAGCAAAGCTATTGCACTTTGCCATTGTGGTATCTTTTTGTCCCAGCCTGTGTACTGCGTACAAAAGTCACCATTTTTTTGCAAACTATAATTCCAAAAGTGGCATATCTTGGTTGTCAGTGTGTTGGCCTCTTTTTTGGGGGGGGGAGGAGGGGGGGAGAGGATAGTGACATTAACATTCTCATTAAGGTTAAGGAATATAATTCCTCCTAACCCCAATCTTGATCCTTCTCCTATCCTTGATATGCTGGAATTTCCATAGGGCCAGAAAATGTCCTGTAATCATTCAGCACTTTTCAGAATTGAGGCTTAAACATTTGTTTACAAAGTCATTGTAAAACAGCTAGCTTTCTAGCCAAGCAAGGTCACTATACCATAACTTTTCTGACAGTTGAATGTGTTTTACAAATGATACCAAAGCATAAACAATGAATACAAATCTTAAAGGTTATCCTCTCTGTAACTACAATATTCTGATTTTCTAGATTTCAGGACCTCTAATATTCTGGTTATACGATATCTTGGTGTAATAGAACCTCTAAAGATACAGAAAGGTAAAGGTTTCCCTTCCTCGAAAGCCAGTCGTATCCGACTCTAGGGTGCAGTGCTCATCTCTGTTTCTAAGCCGAAGAGCCAGCGCTGTCTGGTTCTGCAGACGTTTCCGTGGTCATGTGGCAGGCATGACTAGACACCGGAGTGCACAGAACGCTGTTACCTTCCTACCGAAGTGGTCCCTATTTATCTACTTGCAATTTTTTGCTTTCGAACTGCTAGGTTGGCAGGGGCTGGGACGAAGACGGGAGCTTATTTCCGTCCTGCAGTACTCTGGAATCGAACTGCTGACCTTCCGCTTCCCAGTCAGCGTCTTAGCCACTTGAGTCACTGCAGCCCCCTTGATACAGTAGACCCTCACATAACGACGTTGCTTGGTTCCCCAAGTAGCGTTGTTATGCGGAAAATGTCATTTTGCGGTTTCTCTCGCAGAATGTAAAAAAAAGTCGTTACTCACACAACGACGGTAAAAATACCATCGTTATTCGAATAACAATGTTTTTTCGTCATTGTGCGGGAGATCACGTGGGGGCGTCGGTAGCCTCGTTAATCAGAAATGACGCTATTCGAACACGCCGTTAGTCAGGGGTTCACTGTAAGGATATTTATCCTCATAGTGGCCGCCTGTCACATTCTGAGTTACAGGACTGGAGTGCAGGATCAAAATAAATTCCTATTTAATTTTTTTTCCTTGGTTGCACCTGGATCTCCAGTCCCAAAGAAAAGCAAATACCGTATTTTTTGGCGTATAAGATGACTTTTTAACCCCGAAAAATCTGTGCCAAAGTTGGGGGTCATCTTATATGCCGGGTACTCTGGAGCCAGGGGCCACCCGGCGGGGAAAGCCATTCGCCGCTGCTGTGCGGGGCCTCCAGAGCAAGGGGCCGGCAGGATACCACCACCCCCAGCCTTGCGGCGGAGGTGGTGAATGGCTTTCCCCGCCGGTCAGCTGTTGCTCCTCCTCCTCCTCCTCCTCCTCACCCCTGGCTGGGGGTGGTGGTGCGGAGGAGAAGGAGCATCAGCTGACTGGCGGGAAAAATCAGCTGCCGCGAGGCCTCCGGAGCAAGGGGCCGCCCGGATACCACCACCCTCAGCCTCGCGCCTGCGGCTGGCTCCCCCCCCCCCCGCCGGTCAGCTGCTGCTCCTCCTCACCCCCCCAACCCAGGCTGGGGTGGTGGTATCCACGAGCTCCACTCCCCGCCCCTTTCACCAGCGGGGAAGGTAAAAGGAGCCAGTGAAGGGGGCGGGGCGGTGCGGCTCGCGGTGTCTCCGAGCCCAACGGGGCTCCTTTTACCGTCCCCGCTGGTGAAGGGGGCGGGGAGGTGCGGCTCGCGGCGGCTCCAAACCCGACAGGGCTCCTTTTATCTTCCCCGCCGGTGAAGGGGGCAGGGATGCCGCGAGCTGCACCTCCCCACCCCCTTCACTGGCGGGGAAGGTAAAAGGAGCCCTGTCGGGCTCAGAGACACCGTGAGCCGCACTCCTCGCCCCTTTCACCGGTGGGGAAGGTAAAAGGAAGGTGCGGCTCGCGGCATCTCTGAGCCCGATAGGGCTCCTTTTACCTTCCCCACTGGTGAAGGGGGCGGGGATGCCGCTAGCCATGCCTCCCCGCCCCCTTCACCGGTGGGGAAGGTAAAAGGAGCCCCGTTGGGCTCGGAGATGCCGTGAGCCGCACCTCCCTTTTACCTTCCCCACTGGTGAAGGGGGCGGAGAGGGGCGGCTCCAAGCCCGACACGGCTCCTTTTACCTTTCCCGCCGGTGAAGGGGGCGGGGATGCCGCGAGCCATGCCTCCCCGCCCCCTTCACCGGTGGGGAAGGTAAAAGGAGCCCCATTGGGCTTGGAGATGCCGCGAGCCGCACCTCCCTTTTACCTTCCCCACCGGTGAAAGGGTCGGGGATGTGCGGCTCGTGGTGTCTCCGAGCCCGACACGGCTCCTTTTACCTTCCCCACCGGTGAAGGGGGAGGGGATGATGCGAGCACATGTAACCAGCATGGTGGGGACAAAACTTAGTGGTTAAGGTGCTGAACTTGGAGACTGGAAGGTTGGGTTTCAATACCCAAATGCATGAAAGGAGCCTCATTCGGGCATCCCCTGAGTGGAGTTTCGCCAGCAAAAATCTTTTCAACCCAGAGTAACCTCTGACATGAATTTATTATTACGTACTAATTACTTTGTGAACCACCCAGAGTGCACTAAGCATAAGTGTGATTGCTTGCTCATTGCTATGTACACTTCCATACACCTGCTCCTCCAAGTTAAAAGTGTATCAATGCACTATGTTACAGCAGTTTGATATCATTTTAGTAGCTATGTCAGCTTCTCCTCCTCCTTCTCCGCACCACCACCCCCAGCAGGTAAAGGGGGCCATCCCCAGCCCGGGAAGCTCCGAAGACGCCGCCGTTGCAAGAGGGGTAGTCATACGGCGAGTATATTGCAAACTCTACATTTTAACTAGAAAAGTTGGGGGTCGTCTTATACGCCCAGTCGCCTTATACGCTGGAAAATACGGTATATACAATTAAAATGGGAATATAAGGATCTGAAATAAATATTAATATAAGGAGCTAAGAGAAATATACATAGCAACACAGTTCAGCGCAATCTCAATGCTAATTTCATTGACAAGGAGCATAGAGCTGGTAAAAATGGGTTTTGAACAATGGTGGTTTTCTCTGTCATTGCCTTACAAGAGTTCATAACACAACAGATCCCTGATATATTTGCAAAAATATGAATCTAGCTTAAGAGTACTGGGTGGGTCCATGGTAATTTTATTTTGCCAAGTATGTCATCTGCAGTTACTGTTGCAATGGATTTGGCAGGAATGAACTGTTGTGGGCTAAACATGAAGCAGCTATTACCCAAGATCATTCCTGGAGCTAAAAGCAATGGGATATTCATTGGACAAAGTCTTATGAGAGGAATTAAAGGAAGTTCTTAAATCCTGAGAGAACACAATTTCTGGAACTTGCTTTTGGGAAATTTTTCTATCAAAGGAACCTTTTGAGAAATGAGGGAACTTGAAGATGCAATTGAAGTTCTATGTTTTGCAATTAATCATGGATTCTGTCCAGTATCATATTAGCAGGAAAAGTGGCAAGAGTTTGCATTGTTTTGCTACAGCTTACATAGTCACTGAACAATCAGCATAACGTTGCTGACGCTTTCATGATGCCTTGCATAAATGTAATTAAGCTATCGGATTTGGCATTTGCAAAAGGTGAAAGTGTAGTTTCCAGATGGGGTAGATATTTATATAAACAGAATGACATTGTTGCATACAACTCTTAATAAACTTGAGAAATGAAACATTTAAGATAGGACCAAAGAACAGATTGCCAGTGTTATGTCTGACCAGGTTATCTTTCAATGGTAATAGAGTAGACCATACTGCCAGCGACTCAATGCCAAGTGTCAGGTGGCGGTTAATTAACATGACAACCCTGAGGACTAATGGCCTTGGATGCTGAAGTCCACAGGAAAGGGTGATGGTTCCCAAATGGATTAAATCCCACTTGAATCCATCTTGATGGAGGGCAACAGCTTCATCCATACTGGCTTGGGGCTGATGAGGACTTTGCGTGCCAAAAGAGCTCAGGACCAGAAAGTGACTCGTGGAACTGGGCCAGTGGTACAGGTGTCATGCTGCGATGCTGAAGGCAGGTGAAAGGCCAATGCATTATATTCTCAGGACAGTCTTCGTGGCTGATCGCCATGATGATCACCTATATTCGGATGTGGCAAAAGAAGAAGAATGTACAGTAGAACTCTGTATAGCGATTTTAATCCGTTCCACGGAGCTGATCGCTATGCGGTTTTCATCGTTGCACGAAATTCCCTATGGGAAAATCCATACAACTATTTTCCCTGTGGGAAAAACCGTACAACAATGTTTGTCTCATTGAAAAATCGTTGTACGGATTTTCCCATAGGAATGATTGCTATGTGGAACGGCTTTCCCCACTCCAAGCCTCATCGCTATGCGATTTCATCGCTGTATGGGGTGATCGCTATACAGGGTTCTACTGTATCCTTTAATCAGCAGATGACCATTATTTTTTTCTCCAGTTTGGATAATGTCACATGTTAAGGTACAAAATTAAGACCACAAGCCTATATGTACATTGAATTTAGTGAGTCATGCCTTTGAGTAGACAAGGTCATGATTGCAGTAGATAAATTAAACATGGGTGAGTTTTATTATGGATTAAAAGCAAGAAGTAACAGCTAACCTCTTTGTAAATATTTCAAAGATGTTGACCAAACATTCATAGGCACTAATTGGTTATACTTTATGACATTGTTAAACCTCTTCGTGTGGATTCACGGGGGCTTGTGCTTCTGGGAAATGAAGTCGAAGAACATCTGGAGTGCCAAAGTTCGCCATCACAGACCTAGTGGTTGTAGTAATAGATATAGCTTTATGTGACGTGATAATGCCTTGAGCTATGGCCACAGAGTGGTGCTGTTGCACTGTTTAAACTGTTTTCTTGCTTTAGTCTTCAGCAACTGACAGCTAGTGACACTGAACATGTACAGCTAAAGCAAACTTCTTCTCACACTTCTAATTTCACATTACCAATTTCCAAGCAGAAACAAATGTGGGTATAAGCTTGCTTTGTGTGTTCATTTTTATTTTATTTTTTGCTAAAGCAGCTTTGTACCATATGACTGACTTAACTTCTGCCGTATCTGAATCCAAATACAGGCGATCATCATGGCGATCAGCCATGAAGACTGTCCTGAGAATATAATGCACTGGCCTTTCATCTGCCTTCTGCATCCCAACATGACACCTGTACCACTGATCCAGTTCCACGAGTCACTTTCTGGTCTTGAACCCTTTTGGCACGCAATGTCTTCATCGGCCCCAGGCCAGTTTTGATGAAGCTGCTGCCCTCCATCAAGATGGATTCAAGTGGCATTTAATCCATCACCCTTCCCTGTAGACTTCGGCACCCAAGGCCATTAGTCCTCAGGGTTGTCAGGTTAGTTAACTGCTGCCTGACACTCGGTGTTGAGTCACTGGCAGTATGGTCTACTCTATTACCATAGCAGGATAACCTAGCCAGTCTGGTGACATAACTAGTGATGGTTGACATCAGAGTATCCTGATAACAAATAGTGGGGTACAGATCCCATGTGGTATCCTGTGCCAAGAATATCTCAACGAAGCAGTACTCTTAACAGTGGTAAAAATATCATGAATTTAAATTGCCACAAGGAAGCTTTAGTAAAAAAAAAAAAGCCATTCCTAAGTTCAGGAATGGAAGGAATGGAAGGCGAGGAGAGATGAAATATCTCATTGATGTTGCTGTCTACTTTAAAAGGGACTTTCTTACCTTTTATGCATTCAACTTGTCATCCTTGTACTGTATATCTGTACATCACCTTTACAGAAAGCAAACAAAACAGACTTCAGTTTTCACATGTAACGTATGTACAGTATCCTTTCTAATGAAGTGAAGTTGGAAGATACTGCCTCTAGGTCTGATCTGAAGCAGAGTTGAGAAATTGTTAATCCTCCAACTGTTTTGTAGTACAACTGCTGTAATACTTTATCATCGACCATCCTGACTGGGATGTCTAAGAGTTGAAATTTAAAAAAATATTGAGAAATGGTCGTGATTCAAAGGATTTCTGTCTATGATAGCCAGAGCCCAGTTGAATTGCTAGTATGTGTCTTGAAATAGACCAAAGAGGAATGGGAAGATGCTCGGTGGTAGAGAATCTTTTCAAAATGTTTCGGGCTCAAGCCTTGGTTTTTATACCTGCCTCAGCATTGCCAAGCTACTGCCGGTTAATGCTGACAACACTGGTCTGAACGCCACTACAGTTTGACTTATTATCAGGTAGCTTGATGTTCTTCGGTTTCGTCTAACTTGCTTCTGGTTTTGATGGCCTGGTACCCAATGCTTCACCATAAAAAAGGAAAAGGAGAGTCAGGTTCTGGGATTTCCCCACGTTTGGTGTCTCTGTGTGAATGGTACTATTCTTTATATATGTATAATCCATCCTGACTGCCGCAATTGGTGTCGTCAGCTGTCTTTTGCTATGTAAAGGTTGGCATTTTTCTGCAGGCATGATGTTATGTAGAAGCATCATTTTACTTCTTTTCATTTTGAATCGTGGATACAGAAGCACAATATTTCATATTCATAATCTAGTGGGTCTTTTAAAAAAATGAGTTTAATCTCCAAATTGCAAGATGCTGAAAGATTAAATGATGTATACATGTACATATTAGGTGTTGAATTATAATTAAAACTGAATTTATCACAGAAGTCAAAAGTTATTGTATTATGCTCCACAATAAAAGAATGCAGTCTGTAATTAAGCCTAATTACCAAAGGTCTTTCCAGTTAACAATTTGTTTTAGTTTGTTAGCAGTTGTTCCTTAGAGCCTTTCTGAGCTTGAGCATATGGTTGCTGTACAACTACAAGCAGTCTTGGATTAGTTTCTATTTCTAAATTCATTTCTGTTAGGGTTTGAATTTGGTTGTGTTAAAATAGGCAGTCCTTTTGGTAGATAATCTGTTTCAAGAGAAGAGCCAAGGAGGCAGCCTCTAGTAACTCCCAATACTATGATGTATTTTGGGTTGAAGAGCAGTAGTGTACTAGGATCATTTGTTTGGAAAAAATTATCCAGATAGAACTCAGTTCATTGTAAGACAGTGCCTGAACCTGATTGCCTTTGTGCTTTGTTGTATCATAGGCTTGCTTTCTAGATAAGGCCACTGAAGATAGCCACCTGAAAAATATTGCTAAACTGCCAGAGAAGGGATGAGTAGTACCACCCTTTCTTCAGTAGCTGACTGTCTTTCTACATTGCACATGAAGGAGGGGGGTTTTCTCCTTTAAATAGCTTTCGGCCCATTCAGAATAAGCCGGTGTTTGCAGCAGATGATTTGAACGACTACAGATCACTCGGCAACATTCCATTCATGGGCAAGGTAGTCGAGAGGGTGGCAGCGGATCATCTGCAGGCATTCCTGAACCAAACATCCCCTTGATCCTTTCCGGTTGGGCTTCAGGCCATGACATAGTACCAACACAGTCCTGTTTGCGCTGCTAGGTGACTTCTTAATCCAGTTGGGGTAATCCTACCCTGTTCATTTGCTTGAACCACAGTATCCAGGACCAGAACTGGAAACCAGGCGTTGACCCATTTCCAGTCATTTCTTGATAACAGAGTTCAGAGGGTGCAGCTGGGGGAGGTGGTATTAGATCCTTTGGTCCTACGGTGTAGGGTCCCACAGGGCTCGTCCATTTCCCCATGCTCTTTAACTTCTATGTGAAACCTCTGGGAAGGTCATTTGGAGATTTGGGGTTTGCTTTCATCATTATGCTGATGGTATGCAGCTTTTAACATGCTGGCCTTGACGACGGGAAGGTTGGCAGGTCAGCAGTTTGAGACCCAAGTGCTGCTCAATGGAGTGAGTGCCCGTCTCTGTCCCAGCTCCTGCCAACCTAGCAGTTCAAAAGCAAGAAATTGCAAGTAAATAAATAAGTACCACTTTGGTGGGAATTTAAACAGCGGTCTGTGCACTCCAGTGTTTAGGCATGCCTGCCACATGTCCATCTGCAGACATACAGCGCTGGCTCTTTGGCTGTAAATAGAGATGGGCACCGTACCCTAGAGTCAGATATAACTAGCTTTTGAGCAAGGATGTTCTTTACCTAGTGTAAATTCAGCATTGTACTAGTCCAATTAAATTTTTCTTTTTCTCCCAAGGCTCCCAAGTTTTGCAGCTGTCCAAAACAGATTTTGGTATGCACGTGGGAACCTCTGGAGAAAGTGGGAGCAGTTCCATGAGCAGAACAATCCTATTTGATAAAAGTGGTTGATTCTATTTAGGATTATAATCTTGAGTGATTAAATAAAAAGAAATATTGTGGTGTTTGACATGACAATTTGCTCATCTTCCCTCTATGTATTTCCCTTCTTCCAATCCCCAGGCTGAATTGAAGTCAGAAGATGAGCCAGCGTGGAGTATATTGCGTGATGATTTCATGATGGGAGCATCAATGAAAGACTGGGATAAAGAGACCGATGGAGAAAATGAGGCTGGCAGGGAAGGTGATATCAAGCAGGACAGCAGATGTGACTCAGATTGAGAAATCCAAAATGGTTTTTAAAAACCCTGTGTATATTCTGCTTGAATTATGTAAGCCTTTTTGTTTGCTCAAGGATATTTTTAATGTGGCAATTGAGGAATTTCTTTTGTTAAGAAACCACCATTTAATAGTCCTGATATCTGCATTATTCTCTCACTGAATGTCTTTTAGTTTTCTGTTCCAAATTACCTTCTTGTGTCAAAGCAGTGGCACCAACCTAGCCAGAGTTTTGCAAAGATCATTGAGAGTTTTAAATATTAGTTTAATATTATTGTGCTTTTCGTTCCATGTCATTGTGTGTAACTTGGTTAGGAGGTCATCAGTTCTCAAAATAAAATGCTAAAATATCCTTTTTAAAATGTAAATATATCCTTATGGCGGCGCCATAACCTTTCCTGGTTTAGAAAGCTGTTGCAGACAACAGGCTAACCATAAATGTGATGATGTTGCCTCGTACTGTTGGCATAAGTAGAGAAGAAACAAAAAAAGGAAACACTGAGATACATTTCTGTACTGATTCTGTGAATCTTGATGTCTGTGTAGGTGTGTGTGTGAGAAGGAGGCTTTGAATCTTCTTCGTTTATAAAAAAAATTCCTGCTGAAATTTGAGATGCATTGGCAGGAATCCAAAGAATTACGCAAATAATTCCAGGCACCCAAAGGGAATTTGGGCTTTTTATAATCCAGAGAGCAACTTTTGGGAAATAGCATGGAGTTTCAAAAGTAAATTTATACTAAATGACTGTGGTCTTTTTTTCTATAAAGAAAAGTGTGTGCATGTTAATTTAAGGGTACTGAAATAGTTGGGTGCCCAGATTAGCTCTTCAGAGACTAGTCAGTATATTTTCAGGGTGCCCAAACTCTTCGGGCTGCGGACCACTCACATGCTTCAACGGGCCAGCCCCATGGTTCAGCAGGCTGGTCACGTGGTTCCTCCCACCGGAAGCGGGGGTAAAACGTGCCTTGCCATCTGTTTTGCAACAGATATGTTTTGCAACCGGATTAGATAGATTTTAGGCTGCCATTTTCTTTGCTTAAACCAGGGATGCCCAAACTACAGCCTTTGGGCCCAGATCTGGCCCATGGATCATAGTTTGGGCGCCCGTAGTATATATTATCAGAGAAAGAAAATGAATCCCATGATTCAGGAAACGGTAGTAACAATGGAACTGTACAGAATAGAATAGTTTTGCTGTTTCCCTCCACTGAAGAGTTCCTTCCCAGTAGCTGAAAGGATCTTGAGAAAAGTGGTATTGTTGCATGCAGAATGCTCTCACTATCCCTCGAGCTTCCTCAGTTTCACCTGTTCTGTTTGGCACATTGTGGTTTTAGTGTGTAACTGGGACACTCAAGAGAGAAACTCCCAATGCACATGCTTTGTAATTCTGTATTGGCATTACTCTGTTATTTTGGCTCAAGAATCTTGTTTTGTTCCAGAAAATGTAGCAGAGGTAGAGGTTCAGGCAGAAGCTGAGAGCAGTACGATGTAGAAACACAGAGATGACAAAGCCTGTTGAGGTATCTTTTCCATTAATTTAAATACAGTAGTAGGTCAGGCAGCAGTTAACTAACTTGACAACCCTGAGGACTAACAGCTTGGGTGCCTAAGTCCACAGGGAAGGGTGATGGTTCCCAAGTGGATTAAATGCCACTTGAATCCATCTTGATGGAGGGCAGCAGCTTCATCAATACTGGCCTGAGGCTGAGGAGGACTTTGCATGCCAAAAGGGCTCAGGACCAAAAAGTGACTCACGGAGCTGGATCGGTGGTACAGGAGGCAGATGAAAGGCCACTGCATTATATTCTCAGGACAATCTTCATGGCTGATCGCTATGAGGATTGCCAAGATTCGGATACAGAAGAAGAAGAATAAATTATTTGATTAGTTTTAAAAAGGAGCTGGTCCTCGGGATTGCCCACATGTACAAATGCTTTCCTGGCTGCCAAATTAGCATTCCATGTAGCCAATCCATTAGAGTATTTGTCAGTTGGCCCGTTTAGAGCCTTCATGTGGAAAATGAGTCTATCCTAAATTATTCCATTTTAAGACAAGTCCCTTGGTCCAAGGGTTACCCAGACACATGTTATAGTAACTTGTGTTTTTACTCCCCCCTCTCCCCGGGAAGTTCCTGGATATTTAATAGTGTTTACTAGAAAATGCAAAGTACCCAGTAACTTGACATTCTCTTTCATTCCTCAGCATAAAATTGTTGCTCCATTAGTCCTGCCTTGTTCTGGGTCCTGGCTCAAAGCCATTTGAGCTTTCTAGACTAGAAATGGTGAGCTTCCAACTCATAGGCTGTATACATGTTATTAGCCCAGCCCATCAGTTTTTTTTTGTCAAGATGCCACTTCTCATAGATTTTCTCAGGTCTGTGTTAGGGAAGGAGCTGCTTTTCTGAAAGAGCTGAGTTTGGGAATAATCTTTGCTAACTCAGCTGCTTCAGGAGGTCAGAACTTCTAGGTTTAGTCTCAGTCACCAAGGACTTAAGTTTGGCCAACAGCAAAGCCAAGAAGGTGGCTTATTTTGGCAGTCCAGAGTTTGATCAGGACACGAGAGAAGAAGTCATTGATCAGAAAGAAGAGCTTGGAATTGATGAGGGACCAGATCCAGGAGGGTGAGATGGAGGCAAGAGGGTGTCTGGCCCAAAGGGTGAAAAAAGTTCCCCACTCTGGCCTAAGCAGTATAACTGCCCTTGAGGCTGGGCATCTCTTGTTTATTCTTTATATTTGGGCTCCCAACATGCTTATAGATCAGCTGAGCCTTAAAAAAGGCCAAGCTTCATGTTTCTTTTTTAGCTCTGTCCTAGCTTCACCTTGCTGTCCTAATACATTCCCAGGGCCAGGATGTCCTGGTTTTTTGTGTTGTTTTTTTACATTTCATTTGGCTTGGCTTTCAACCAGCTCACTGCCTTATTTAGTTGGAGATATTCCTTTGCCTGATACATTCAAAGGAAGAAAAGGAACATTTGCTGCCAGCAACAGAGTTAAATCTAGAGACTGGTTCAATCCATAATGTGCTGCTTCCATTTGTGTGTGCCATGCAGGGAATCGTAACCAGTGAGGGGTTTTGATACCTTACCTTGGATATCTTGGAGTCGCTATTCAGCGAGGAGTCCAGTCTGCACATTGGTAGTGGAATGCTTTGGCCAGCTTTTAGATCTCATTTTACATTGAATTATTCTGGGCCTAGGTTTCCTAGTGTGATAGCAAAAGCTCCATTTGGTGTCTCCATTTTTGACCGACCTTGGATCTGTTACCCAACAGCCCAGATGCTAGCACTTCAAGATTGCCTTTGGCTTAAAAGTATATAAAGTATATAAAGTATATAAATTTCTTGCAATAAATAAAGGCTTGAAGGTGGCATTTTTATTTTTATTTTATTTTTTGCTCTCAAACTGCTGCTGCAATTAACTGGCTCAGTGTGAAGGCTTTGGTATGTGTGTTGCACAAATAATATTTGTTTAGGAAATAGTACAGGAAATTCAAATTGACTGTCCCAATCTGCCTGCTCCCAGCTGGCAATCAGGCTCACAGAAACATATTCACATATGTGTTTCATGCATGCAATAACAAAAACCTGACTCGCAAGACAACTGGCATTTCTACCCATTGTGCTCTTTGGAGAAGACAGCAAGCAAAACTTTGGTATTTGGACTGTGAGGTTTTTTTCCGGTAACACACATGCAGTTCTCCAGTTTCTATCTAGGTCCATCTTTTAAAATGTTCAAGAATGCTCCCAGTCTTACCCAATCTGCATTCATGCTCTTATTTTCCTCTCTTGAATTTTCTCTTGGTCCCTGTTGCACCAAAAAAGCAAAGAAGTCTAAATGGGTTTCTGCACCTACATTGTATTTTCTCATTTTCCATAATAAGTAAAGTCAGTTGTGTTCTTCTTACTGTGGAACAGGTCATTTGATAGAGCATGAAAACTGTGTTGTTTGGATTACCGCATCCAGAATCCTACAGACAGCATTGCTAGGGGGATTCAGGGGATTGTGTTCCAAAAGAGTTTCCACAGTAAGTAGTAAATGGAATGTACAGTATGTCTCTCATACCAAATGCAAGCCCTTTTAAATTTGTGATTTGTAAATTTTAACCAAGTGCTGTAATGGACATTTTGGGCCAAAGCAAGATGTAAATGTGGGATCCCTTATTTTGAAGGAGATTTGTGCTCTGCAGAAGCTTCTGGGATGAGTCAGGTCTGTATACTTAGCATGGAGGAGCCACATAATTTCCTCACTCAAGCTGGATGGAGAAAAGGTGGTCTTTGTTTTCACCATTCCTTGTTGTAAATAACAAATGATTCTTTGTATGAGTTAGCAGCTGTTCCTTATGTTCTGCAGTGAATAACTGAAATGCTTGAGACAGAGCCAGGTAAGCTGGTGTCTTCTAGTTGTTGCCTTCCTGTCCCCACTGTTCCTCTCCGAAACGGGTTTAATTCCACACCCCTTGTTGACCAGGCTGTTGGGAGTTGTGATCTAGAACTTGTGGAGACCACCAAAGCATGGTTTTACTGTTCAGGTTGTGGGGCTTAGTTTTAAAAACCTTTGGCATGTCCAAGTGTCCTTTCTTTTCCTGCAGCTGATGGTATTTCCTGTGACACAGAGAAAACCAGCAATTCCAAAATCCCTCAACCTTTGCTCTGTGTTTCATTTGTTAGTTTTCACTTGTTCCAATAGTTTTTTCCAAAACTAGATCGTAGACCTCTATGATGAAAGCCTTAAGCTGGATAGTCAAGGTTTTGGGATGGAAACATTATCTGTATTTTTCCACTGTAAGCTGTTTGAAACTAAATTATTATGTCAGGTGTGCTTTTATACAGGCTAAGAAAGGGTCTGTGCATCTTTTATTGTCCAGTGCCAGCTATGTTATGGATTCAAACTACAAAGAACATTACATTTAAAACGAGCTTGCTTTTGAATTCAGCTGCATGACACTAATCACACTTTGTTCCCAGAAGCGGAAGTAAAACACGTCCGTGTGGGCGCATTTTACTTCTGCTCCCAGGAGTGACGAGGGTGATGTGGGCTGGATGAATTGGCATCAGGGGCTGGATCCAGCCTACGGGCCGTAGTTTGAGCACCCTGGTTTAAGCAGAGAAAATGGCAGACTAAAAATCTATCTCATCCTATTGCAAAACATATCTGTTGCAAAACTGATTGCAAGGCTTGTTTTACTTCTGCTTCTGGTGGGAGGAACCACGTGACTGGCCCACTGAACCATGTGAGTGGCCCGTGGCCTGAAAAGTTTGGGCACCCCTGCATTAGCGGGACAGTCCCCATTTGAGTCTAAAGACAAGCTTGTAGATTACCTTACTTTCCAAAGAATGGTGAATGAAGCCATAGGAAGCTGTTTCCACCCCTTCCCCATCTCCACAAATACAGTATATAAAACTTTATCTTAGCCTGTGTATAAAGTTAGTTTTGTATACTCATTTTGACTTTTATGACTGGTTCAGAATGTTTATGAGAAGCGTTGTATAAACTGGAAAAACCCTGACAACAAATTACAAGCTATTATTTGTCTTTGTTTTACTGATATACTTAGTACATTTTAGTGGATTCTTTCTTACTGGGAGTTTGGGTAGAATATATGGCTATTTTATTTTATCCTGACCCTGAAAATTAAAATTATCTCTAGAGATCAATCTTTTGAATTTGATAGCTCAGGAAGAATTTGACCTGAGATTTTTCCTGGTTCTTAACAAATGCTGCACAGGATAAATTTGCCCTTTCCGGGCCTTCCAATTTCTTTCCACGATTTCCTCAGTATTCATCTAGTAGTTCTGAAGTGTGTTAAGCAAATTCTTGTGAATCCTTGAACTGATAAGACTTACTTTAAGTTGTTGAACATGTCTAAATATAGTTATTTCTTTGTTGTATGCTGTGTGTGCGTAGATGTGATTAAAGTATTAGCATTTGCTTATGGAAAGCTAAAGCAAAAATAGTACTGCGTGGAGTAATTCTGCCACTTTGTGAGTCTCGCCATAAATATCTGAAATGGTAAGGGTAAAGGTTTCCCTTGCTCGAAAGCCAGTTGTATCCAACTCTAGGGTTCATTGCTCATCTCTGTTTCAAAGCTGAAGAGCCAGCGCTGTCTGCTTCTGCAAATGTTTCCGTGGTCATGTGGCAGGTATGACTAGACACCGAAGCGCCCATAATGCTGTTTACCTTCCTACTGAAGTGGTCCCTATTTATCTACTTGCAATGTCTTGCTTTCGAACTGCTTAGGTTGGCAGGAGCTGGGACAAAGACAGGAGCTCATTCCGTCCTGCAGTACTCGAGAATCGAACTGCTGACCTCCCGTCTTCCAGCCAGCGTCTTAGCCACTTGAGCTACTGCATTACCATTTTATAAATGGGGCTGAGGCTTATCCAATGCTGAAAGCCATTCACTAGCTACAGTTGACTGAGAGTTTGGACACAAGTCTTCCGCGGGCCTTTCCAGTATTAGTATATATGGGAGATGTTTTCTTTTTAAATATTGCACTTATCACATTGACACATCCTGAGATTAATTCTGGGTGTTCTGTGCTCTCCACTCTGCCAGTGCTGGACCAGTTTTCCAAAGAGTAATAGACACTTTGGATTGCCCTTAAGCTCCTAAAAGTCTGTGAGTAAATGTTAATTATTTCTACCTCCAGCCATTAAAAAAATAAATCCTGCAGCCATGATGCAATCGTTTTGAATTCCAGGCCATTCCTCCTCCTAATTAACCTGCTTTCATCAACCCAAAAAAATTATCCAAATGGCAATATATAATTTAGATTAATTTGTTTCTCCCTGCAAGACATGTTATTCAAGTAGCTAGATTTTCCAGCAAGATCTCTTGTGTGGGTTGGTGACAGTAAATATGAAGTGTATGTCAACTGTGGAGAGCAAAGGAATAGAAGGGAGATCAAATGAATGCCATTAAGGTCTGGATCTGAGTGCAGTTAACAAAACTGAACATTTTCTTTAACAAGCATGTGAAGGCACAGGAAACACACTTAGGCTCCCATGAGGGACATGAACAAAAACAGTTAACATTTCACTATGCTCAAGGATAGCAATCACAATTACACTTATATACCACCCTTAGTGCACTCTCTGGGTGGTTCACAAGTTAATTAGCATTTTGCCCCCAATATGCTGGGCACTCATTTTACCGACCTGGGAAGGATGGAAGCCTGTGTCAACCTTGAGCCCTCCTCAGGATCAAACTCACAATGTCAGTAGTTTTGGCTGCAGTACTACATTTTAACCACTGTGCCACAAGAATATACTCATGACCATCAGCAGTTGAGATGGATTTTATGGGGCGGTTAGATAATTCCATGTTGGATAAGGTATCAATGGGCAACTTTTTGTTATGGTTACATTGTGGCTGAATGCCAATTCCAGAACTTTGTTTGCTTGTGGATTGTTTACTTTTATACTGTCTCATTGGGGACCCAAGGCAGCTCACAACAGTCAAAATCATACAATGACAACAAGTTCAGTATTATGAAGAGCTTTATATTATTTATTTATTTATTTATTTATTTATTTATTTATTTATTTATTTATTTATTAGTCATATTTATATATGCCGCCCACTCAGGCCGAACCCGACTCAGGGCGGCATTACAACAAGTTTTAAAAACACATAAAAACACTTTAAAAGACCCAAATCCAACCCACCCATCCCACCCACTATAAAAAGAAGAAGAGAGAGTTCTTAATGGTTTACATAAGCCAGCACGCGGGGACCGTGTTCCCATTTGCCCCCCACACACACACACACACACCTGCCCTGCCAGCCAGGTCTTCAATCCTTTCCAACAATTGAACACTGGTGAGGATTAAAAACAATTTTAGGGGCAGCATTGTTTCATGAGAGGGCAGTGAGACTACAGTACCCCCTCCCCATGCCCTCCCCAGCCTGTTTCTCCATCATCAAACAGCTTCAGAACTCAGAAATGGAGTGGTCTTTTCTCATTTATGCCCCAGGTGCAAGTTATAGCAAACACCAGAGTCAGGTATTTTGAGAGTGAATAATAATAATAATAATAATAATAATAATAATAATAATAATAATAATAATAATAATAATAATAATAATATTTTAAAAAATTATTTATATCCCGCACTTTCTCTGCCGAAGCTGACTCAAGCGGCAATACATCAAAATACAATACGGCAAATACAATAATGAAAGAATAAAGAAAGAAAACAAGTACATAATAATTTACAGCAGCAATCAGCGAAAGAATTCAATGAAGTCCATCAAAAAATTCAAAAAGTCCAAGCCACAAATACAAGCCTGCACTCAGGCCAAGCCCGAAACTGGACAAACAAAGTCCTCAAGAACTTTGGCAAGCCGCAGGCGCAAGTGGCTCCCATCCCCGTAGCGATGGAGTGGCTATGGGGAGAGCTTGGGGCTTCAGTGCAGCAGTGGCAGCTTTTCACTCCTTCCAGCCCAGCGTGGCTCGGAAGGAGGCGGTGGTGGCAGCGAGCACAGGTGGCTCCCATCCTTGTAGCGATGGAGCGGCTACGGGGAGAGCTTGGGGCTTCAGTGCGGCAGTGGCAGCTTTTCACTCCTTCCAGCCCAACATGGCTTGGAAGGAGGAGGAGGCAGCAGCAAGCACAAGTGGCTCCCATCCCCATGCTGCCCTTGTCGCTCCCGGAAGTGGTAGTAAAACATGCCCCTACGGATGTGTTTTACTTCAGCTTCTGGGAGCAACAAGGGCAGCGCGGGCAGGATGAATCACAATAAATCCATTTGTGTGGATTCACAGGGTACTTGGCCTTCTGGGAATTGAAGTCCAAGAACATCTGAAGTGCCAAGGTTCATCATCACAGATATAAGGCAATGATGCCTTTAGTCTCAACAGACAGTGACAAGCCATTGCAGCCATAGAACTCACCATCACTGACCTGAACTGCCAAGCCAAGATGTGCCAGACCTCTTATCATGCCTGATTGCAACCTCAGGATGGGCAGGCAGCATCATGCAGAAGTACTTGATTCACCTACCCACCAACTCCTGTAAATAGTTTCTAAGGGAAGCTTAAAAAATAGGGTGAAATGTAAGTATTTCACGTACACTACATTAAATGAGATTGGTTCAACGTGCCCTTTTTATTATTGCATTTTTGCAAACCTAACTCAGCAGACGCATGAGATTGCTCTGCCAAATTACATCCTTAATTAATCAAAACAATTTGGCAAGCAACAACATGTGCTTGCTTCTTCAAACACTTTTTCGGTAGCTACTTTTAGCAATGGGGAACATACAGCATTTTAATTGTTGGCTGAAGCTCCCAAATTCTTCTTACCACCCTGAACAAACACCTGATCTCACAAACTGGGTTGGTGCAGGGATGGGGAGCCGCCAGGGAATGCCAGGCCATTCCAAATGAGGTTAGAGAATAAATCACCTTGGAATTCTGGAGAGCTTCAGGCTATGGTTGGAAATATTACGCTAGATGGATAAATGGCTTTGAACGTGCCAGTCTCAGGTGATCAGTTTAATACGTGAATGGGAGATGACCAGGAAATACTGGGTGTAGTGCTGGAGAAGAGCCATTGTGCAGTGGAAGAAGCCAACCCCAGCTTTGAGAACCATAATCTCCACGTAGTAGAGCTCTGAAGTCCTTCAGAGCTGCTGCCAGTTAGAATTGACAATACTGGGTTAGAAGAATGGTCTATTAGCTAGTCTGGTCAGGATTGATTTGAATTGCAGTCCAAAAGCATGTGGTCGCCTTCTTTCGTGTACCGAGCAAACCCTGGACTGCCAAAATGAAGCCATTTTCCTGGCTTTGTTTTTGGACAAACAAGTCCTCATTGGTGCATGTTTCTGGCAATACTGTAATTGGCAGACCAGTAAATGAAACAGATTCTGTATCTCTCCACATTCTCACCGCGTGTTGTTATCTGCCAGCAGCCCCCACTTGAGCATGTTGGTCTTGCATTTAGGGACTCCAACCCTCATCCTATTCTGAGTTCTCTAAGTAAGCTGCTTCCTCCATTTTCTAATTTGGTTTTGCTCTTGAATGTTTGTCCTTGCCATAAAGCTCTTCCTTGATCTTAACTGGTGGACCTGAGGTACATATCCATTCAGAGGATGTTGAAGGTCATTCACTTGCTAAAACATGTGGTAAGGACACCCCCTTTCCAGTGCAAGGTGATGTATCTCTTCAGGTCCTGCAATTATTTCAAGTTTTGTCTATTATTACACTTATATACTGTACATATACTGTTGTTATGTGCCATCATATGAATGAGAGATCCCCTGTCCTTGACAATCCTGCTCATCTCTTGCTTGTAACTTTATTTAAGGCAGTGGTTCCCTACTTTGGAGCCCCAAATATTCTTGAACTAAACCTCACAGAAGCCTTTACCATTGGCTGTGCTGTCTAAGATTTCTGGGAGTTGTAGTCCAAGAACATCTGGGGACCCAAGTTTGGGAACCACTGCTTTAAGGAGTCAACCCATCTCACAGCTGGTCTTTTCCTGCTGCCTTCAGACTTTCTCAGCATTACCATCATTTTCATGATGTGCCCAAAATAGGAAAGCCTTAGCTTTATCATTTTTGCCTTCAGAGATAGTTCAGACTTGATTTGCTCTAGGACCCACTTGTTAATTTTTCTGGCAGTCCAGGGTATCGACAAACCTCTCCCGCAGCAGTATATTTCAAATGAGTTGGTTTCTCCTCACACACGCACACCCTGTCCTTACTGTCTAGCTTTCTCACCTGTGCATTGTGATCAGAAATATGAGAATGTGTATGATGTTGGTTTTCTTTCCAGTGATACATCCTTATGCTTGATTATCTTTTCTATTCCTTCATTGCTGTCCTTCCAAGTCTCCGTCTTCTTCTGATTTCTTGACTGCAGGCTCCATTTGGGTAGATGATTGATCCAAAAATATACAAATTATTCCACTACTTAAATTACTTCATTGGCAGATGGAAACTTGTGTAGTTCTGCTGCAGTCATTTTTGTCCACTTGATGTTTGAATGCAGCCCTGCTTTGGCATTCCCCTCCCCCCCTCTCTCTCTCCCCCCCCCCCCCCCTTTCACTTACATTAAATATCATTCCAAGTGGTTCCTGGTTTCTGCCAGTAAGATGGTGTCATCTCCATATCTTAAATGTTGTCATCTCTAATGTCAAAATTAATTATACCCTGACAGCTCTTGGCTTTAGCAGCATTGCTGCGTCACAGTGAATGCTCAGACCAATGAGTGAAGTTAAATTTCCTTTAGAGTCAGCTGATTGACTTTATTTTCACACTCTCCTTACTGGGAGTGGCTAATAATGGCCAATCTAGCCACCCTGAGTCAGCATATTCTGAGAGGGTGGCATACAAATTGAATAAATCAAATCAAATGGCCTTCTTTGCTCCATAGGAAGAGTGTCATAAAAGGCTACCACCAATGTACACTGGCTACTTGCATTTTGTGTACAGTCAACCCTCACGTAACGCATTCGGATAGCATCATTTTCACTTAACAACGCGTCGTTATGCACCATGTGTTCCCCCGCATAACAACGTTTTTAGTGTCATTGTCCGGACAACAACGCTAAAATAACCGGACAACGATGCTTAAAAAGTCATTATGTGGGAAAATCCATAGAAACCCGCATAACAACAAAATTCGCTTAGCAATGCTACTTGGGGAACCAAGTAACGTCGTTATGCGAGGGTCTACTGTATTGTGAGGGTAAGACTATTAAGTCTAGAAAAAATAGGAATGGGGGTATATGTATCCTCCATATGTTACTGGCCTGCACCTCTTATTAGTCCCAGTCAAAATGACCAATTACGATGAGAGATGGATGAATTCAGATTAGGTAAAGGTAAAGGTCACCCTTACTCGAAAGCTAGTCGTATCCAACTCTAGGGTTCAGTAGTCACCTGTTTATAGCCAAATATGTTTCCATGGATATGTTGCAGTCATGACTAGACATCGGAGTGCATGGAACAATGTTTACCTCCCCACTGAGGTGGTACCTATTTATCTACTTGCAATTTCTGTGTGAGCCCTCAGTGCAAGCCTGCATCTTCTGTGCGAAGCACTAAACACTTAAGGCTAAGGGCTCGCAGCTGGTAAGTTCCTTTGATGTTGACCTCACACTGATTTCTGACGCAGCTGTAACTCTTTATGCAGGTGTTCCCTGCAGCGCTACGAGGTCAAAGGTTCAGACTCAGAACTGTCAGATTGAGAGTCCACCATTGCCAGGACGGGCACTGTTGTTTCTGACAGTTCAAAGTCAGAAGTAGGCTGATCAAGGTTCGAGACATAAGAACAGCCTTGCTGGAACAGGCCACAGCCCATCCAGTCCAGCATTCTGTCTCACACAGTGGCTCACCATTTCCTTCATGGTATTCCCAAGGAGATGCCTTCACCTGCTTAATGGAAATGCTTCCCTGGAAATGGCATTGAGAGATATCCTGCCTATCTCTCCAACCCGGAGGTTGTTCTTAGGTATCCATAATTATAGCCATTGATGCCCTTGTCCTCCATGAACTTGTCTAATCCTTTCTTAAAGCTGTCAAGACTGACAGCTGTCACCACTTCTTCTGGCAGGGAGTTCCATAGACCAGTGATCCCTCTGGGTGAAAAAGTACTTTCTCTTATTTGTTTGAGAACTAGTACCCAAAAGTTTCATCGAGTGTCCCCTAGTTCTAGTGTTGTACGATAGGGAAAACAGTTTTTCCTTATCTACTTTGTCCACACCGTGCATGATTTCAATCAGGTCACCTCTTAGACACGTTCAAGAGTGAAGAGGCCCAACCGTTGCAGCCTCAGATGGTAAGGAAGGTGTTCCAGTCCCCTAATCATTTTGGTTGCCCTCCTCTGCACTTTTCCCAGCTCCATAATATCCTTCTGGAGGTATAGCGACCAGAACTGTACACAGTATTCCAGATGGGGCCTCACCATAGATTTATAAAGAGGCAAAATGACACTTGCTGACTTATTTTCTATACCCTTCCTAATGATCCTTAGCATTGAGTTTGCTTTTTTCACTGCTGAGGCACACTGGGTTGACACCTTCATTGAGCTGTCCACCAGGACACCAAGGTCCCTTTCCTGGTTTGTTGCAGAGAGTTAAGTAGGAACAAAATCCAGAACAGGGTCTTCATTGAAACTGTCAGAGTCTGAGGAGGGGGCCATGACACTATCTTGCTTTGAACTGCTAGATTGGCAGGACCTGGGACAGATGGAAGCTCACTCCATCACACAGCACTCAGGTCTCAAGCTGTTGACCTGCCAACCTTCCAGTCAAGTTCAGCGTTTTAACTACTAAGCCATTGCAGAGTACCTAACCCTAATTTAAGAACTAATATAAGGTCCTATATGCAGTTCCCACTACTAATTGGGAAGAGAAACGGGAGGTCTTATAAGAGGATGAATATATTCTAAACAGAGCATGAACCTTGATAGAGACTGGCCCCAATTCATCATAGGCCCATTGATCAAACACTCGTGTTCCCTCTTCTGAGCCCTATCATCTCTATGACAAGTGACACTAGCGTCAATATTCAATTTTATATATTTTGAGTCAAACTGTTTGCAGATCAAAACACTTAGGTTTATATACATTTATTCTGAGTATAGGACTGATGATAGTGTGCATGTTTTTATTTCCCATGACTCATCCTTTATTCAACAGTTGTCTGTTGTGCTTGTGTTTTCTGTGTCATCAAGTCAGAACCAATTTACGGTGGTGAAAGCTGTAATAGTGCATTCAAAGAAAGTGAAAGGGTGGTTTTACCTTTTCCACACCCATGCCATCAGTTTTCTGTTAAGTTTTTTATGCAGCCGTAAAGTAGGGCAGATTTACAATTAGCTATAGTTTGAGTTTGCAAATTCTCCAAGCTGTATACTCCCCACTCTAGACCAGCAATTAAACACTCCACACGATGTTTACAAATATACCCAAAGTATTCTTTACTTACAGTTATTTCAGAGATAAACATGTGCTTTGCTTTGTAAAAAGAGTCCTTTATAATAAATTTCCATGTGTTCAAAAAAGTTTTCTTAAACATTTATGCTTTGCTTGTAAGGCAAATATAGCAAAAGTAATAATAGGAGAGAAGAGAGCAGAACAGTAGAACTGAGGAGAATGAGAAACGCAAACAACAGCTTAATACGTGAAAACCATATCAGGTGACCCTAGAGGCGGGGAAATAGAAGACTTTTCTTATTGGTTGCTCAAGGATGGAATTTACATTAATAAACCATTGCATGCTGGGGTTGTACTAATATACTCAACATTTCCACGGCCACAAGGGGATTTGAACCCATTCTCCTAAATCTTAATCCATCAATCTGTTACACCACATAAGGTATAACACTACACTGGGTGTGGTTTTCTACTAAGGCAGTAATGGTGAACATTTTAGAGACCGAGTACCCAAACAAAGGGGCGGGGCAAACTCTGTGCTGGGGGGAATGAGGAAGCACTCACATTGGGCTGCTGGGCAGAGGGGTGGAGTAAACTGTGTGCTGGGGTGAGGGAGGAAGTGCTCTCATTGAGTAGAGCGGTGGGGCGAACTCTGCGGGAAGAAGTGACGACGTGCGAGCCAGCAGAGGGGTGGGAGTGCCCTCTCTGGCACACATGCCATAGTTTCACCACCACTGTACTGGGGAATAGGAAATGTACACTCTCGGACTACAGCCTTATCATTGTTTTCCATTGGCGATACTGGCTAAGATTGATGGTTGTTGCACTCTGCTAATATCTAGAGATCCGTATGTAGTTCACCTTCCACCATGGATGTTACTCCCAGCATTGCAGCTTCAATTCTTTCTGCTTTCAATAAAAGAAATGAGAAGGTACCTCAAGCTTAAAATATTTCATTTCAAATACCACTGCTTTCCCTTTTCAGACATCCTTGCATAGGGGCGGAGCCACACTAGCCTTTAAAAGCTCTGAGCGCTTTCAAGGTCAGCCCTTTTGACTCTGCATGTGCTCTTAAGCAGAGCTGCTGCTGAGGAGAGCCAAACAAAGGAAGTGAGCACTGGTAAGTTTTGCAGTTGGAGTAGAGCTGCTTTAGAGGCCCGCGCGCCTAATGGCGCGCGAGATTGCAAACTAGTAACAAAGGAAGAATATAGTCTTACTAGGTAGAAAGGTAGTAAACGTGTACATTTTTGAGGCCCAGAATACTGCACTTGTTAAAATGTATTCTGAGGGAACAGCTGTAGTTACTTGCAATGCTTGTGCCATGTTTGTGTTCTTGCCAAAGCATATGGAGAACTACACTTGCAGCAAGTGCAAGCTGGTTGCACTACTAGAAGAGAAGGTCCAGCAGCTAGAGGCCCGCATATCTAACCATCAACAAATTAAGGAGCTTGAGCTGTTCTTGGACAGAGTGGAGCAGACTATGCTGGACAAAGAAGAGACAGAGCACAGTTCTGAGGGAGAAGGCCCTTCACTAACTCAGGAGGGAGATGTTTGGAGGAATGTGACTCAAAGGAGGAGAAGAGTAGGGGATCACTCTGAGTCTGAAATTACAGAATAAATTTGAGGCTCTTTCCCTCATCACACCTGATGAGGAACACACAGAGGAACAACTAGTTCCACCTGATGATCTCTCCTTCATCACACTTGATGAGATCCAGGAAGATAAACAACAGGAACAAACAGGTTCTCTCCCTTAATATGGTTGGTGAGGTGCATGTAGATGAACAGATTGCAGGAGAGAGGCTCCTTGTACTAGGCGATTCAATAATTAGAAATACAGAGAAATGGATTTGTGATGCAAATGATAACCGTATGGTGACTGGCCTGCCAGGTGCAAAAGTTGCAGATATCACAAGAAATCTAGATAGATTGTTAGAGAGAACTGGGAACGAGCCAGTTGTCATGGTACACGTTGGTACCAATGATGTTGGGAAGGCCAAGCGGTCTGTCCTGGTTGTTAGGAAGAAGATTGAAGTCCCGGACTTCCAAGGTAGCATTTTCAGAATTACTGCCTGTCCCTCAGGCAGGACCTACCAGGCAGGCAGAGCTCAGAAGCCTCAATGCATGGATGAGGTGGTGGTGTCAAGAGGAGGGTTTCAGATTTGTCAGGAACTGGAGAACATTTTGGGACAAGCCAAATCTGTTCAGGAGGGATGGGTTGCATTTGAACCATGATGGGACCAGATTGCTGGCACTCAACATCAAAAAGGCTGCAGAGCAGCTTTTAAACTGATAACTGGGGGAAAGCTGACAGGAGCTGGACAGCATCCGGTTCAGGAAAGTGTGTACTTGAGTAGTGAGGAGGATGCAAAAATTACTGAGCAGAGCAAGGAGCTAGTCACCAGCACTCTAGCAGAAGGATGCAAGAGGCAGTCTAACAATGCAACTGGACTCAAAAGACTGTATCAGAAAAGCATATATAAATGCTTGTATACAAATGCCAGAAGCCTCCGGAACAAAATAAGGGAGCTGGAATACTTAGCAATAGATAAGAATATTGATATTATTGGTATCACTGAAACCTGGTGGACGGATGATAACCAATGGGATACAGTTATCCCAGGCTACAAACTGTACAGGAAGGATAGGAAGGGGCAAATGGGAGGTGGTGTGGCCTTGTATGTCAAAGAAGTGATAAAATCGTATGAATTGGAATATCTAGGTGATTTGGAGTCACCATTAGAAGCTCTGTGGGTAAGAGTACCAGGCCACAAGGATGGTCTAACAGTAGACATATACTATCGGCCTACGACCCAAACTCTTGAGGGAGACTGGCAGTTGGAGAATGTTGTAAAGGAGGCATCCAAGAAGGGAAGCCTGGTTATAATGGGGGACTTCAATTACCCTCACATAGACAGCACATGATAAAGAGATAAAGTTCCTAGATATGCTAAATGATTGTTCCCTGGGACAGATGGTTGAAGACCCAACTAGAGGTACAAGAATCCTTGACTTGATCCTGAGTATTCCATTGCTACTTCATATGTTTCCTGAATATGTGCAAATCTCAAGTGTAAATTTACAGTGCCTTAATACAGTTCTAGCCAGCTAATAAAAGATTTAACAGAAGCTCCTTAAACTGTTCTTTAAATAATTCAGCAATGCATACAGTGGCTTGCACCTGCTATTGGGAGGTTGTTTTCAATACATGATACTAGCAAATTCTTTTAAAGTGTAGAATTCTTGAGCCACATGCTTTTTTATAAACGATGCTCCTAAATAAACGTGTTAAATTACTATATATACAAAAGAAATGTCCTTTTCTTTAAACTATCTGGTTCCTCCAGCAAAAATCCTTTCAACCCAGAGTAATTTCTGACTCAAAATTTATTTATTTATACAAGATGACAGTTCCTCAAATTTGTTTGCAGGTCAAGACAAACGGGGCGGTGGTGGTGGTGGTGCAAGTTTTACTTAAAAGTGAAAAAAAATTATCATCATAAAGTCTCAGAAGCAAGAGCACTGAGAAGTCCAGGGGAACCATAAGAATTTTGCTCATTCTTTTGGCATAATTCATCTAGTAGTAGTATATTCACAAGTCTGAACCCAAACTGGAATGGATCTTGATAATCAGTATTGTCCAAAACTACCTGGAGTTGAGAAGCTAACACAAACTTCTAACACCTTGCTCAGGAATCTTAAATTTGACCCTGGATGATAATTACCCAGAATCGTGGAATCTAAGTTAGAGTTCTAAAGTAGTGACCAGATCATTACTTCAATGAAATGAATGAACTCCATCATGAGATATTGATCATCTCATATTACTTCAGTGGAGTTAGTGGAGATCACCATTTCTCCCTTGGAATAATTGATCACCTCTCAAGTCCAAATGCCAAGGTAGACTGGCTTATTTCACAAACCAGAATGATACTTTAATTGCTTTAGGATCTGTTTTAGCTAAATGATTCATGTTGTTCACTGTAAGGCCAAAACTGCATTTGCATATTCACATTATATAGTTGCGATCTGACATAATTAACCCCTTTAAAACAAAATACTGTTTTTAAAGGCTTGGATGGATTTGTCATTCTGAGAAGGACAGTGTGAGTACAGTTTATGGCTCTGAAATCAATTCTCATGGAAATCAACTTTATCTGATTTCAGCAGGTAGAGAATCCAAAGTCTCTTTCCCCATGGAAGTGGGGCTAGAGTAAGAGAGAGAGAAAAGGGTCCCCAGTGCTTCTCTTTGGGTTCTAGAGGTATAATGTAGCAACCTCACCAAGGACACAGGAGACCTTTTCTTCAGCTAACCATTAAATCTGACTCCAAGGAATCAAGATAGGAAATTGGATGAAGATTTGTGGGAATTAGCCTTCACAGTGTGACATTGGTAGATTTCAGTAAGTTGGATAGCTTTTCAATAATTCATTTGCTGATGGTTAAAAGTGACTTGAGATGGCATAATGGAGAAGAGGCAGTAGAAGAGATGAAGGGAGGCACTAGTACCGAGTACTGCTGTGAATTTTCAAGCTGGAAGGAAGAGGATACAATCTGGCATCTCTTTGGACATTTCTAGCCCTCTATAATACGAACAAAATTCAGTTATGCTGCACCTGCTAGCATGCATTCTTTTAGTTATGTTCCACACACAACTGGTTTGCAAGCACACCAGTAAGTCTACAAAAGTCATGGGGATGTCCTAAATGTGAAGTTTTGAATGAGAGACAGCTGAGAGATAACCTTAAGCTTGGGTGGCCTTTGCAGCTGTTTACCCACGTTATTTTAAAGGTGGATTAATTTGGAATGCTATAGAATAATCTGTAAGGATTCCAAACTGAATAAATGGAACAGCTGTATGAAAGTGAAAAGTCTGATTTATACCGCGCGCGCGCGCGCGCGCGTGTGTGTGTGTGTGTGTGTAAGCAAAGTGGTCTTTGCTGTGCCTCTCATAGATGGGGAATGTGCCTTCCAGAGGGCAAAATAGTTGGTACTGTTAGGAAGGGAAAAGAAAGAGAACTGCCCATAAATCCTATTGGCCTGATAAGGGAATCTGTGAATTAGGCTACTCTCAATTTCAACTCTGTTATCCCCCCTAACTGAATCTCATGTTTTCTTTAAGATGTGTGAGTCTGATACACAAAAGGGCCTTCTATCTTCAAGAGTTACAAAGAAAGGAGAATAACCCCTGGAGCTCAAGTCAATTCACCTTTTATGTATCCAGTTTCCATTTCAACTCTCACAAACTCTTATCTCTAAGGTCTGCACGAAGCTTCTAGACCAGTGGTTCCCAACGTGGGGTGAACACCACACAAGAGGACTTCAATTCGCAGAAGCCTAAGTCAGTGCATTGGCTGATCAGTGTTTTGGGGAATTAACCTAGGCTTCTGGGAATTGAAGTCCTAAAACCAAAGTTTGGGAAACACTGTTCTAGACATACCACTACATCTGCCCAGAGAAACTGGCATGTTAGAAAATGATCACTGGTGGAGAATTCAGAAGTTAGCATGTTTATGGGCTTCTTAACACCACAGCTCACCCAGTAATTGGGAAGGACTTCTTACTGCTCAAAAATGTCCATATAAACCACTACTCTAGAGATTTTGCATATTCTGCTTTGCATTGCTATAGTAATGCTTCTTTGAACAATTTACAAGGATCTTCTTGGAACTAGTATGTAACTTTATAGAGAATGAAACAAAGCAAATTAAAAAGTTCTTGAATAAAACTGTACTTCAAAAACTTTACTACTGTAACCTTGTTTCAAAAGAGGGAAATTGTGCAATTGTTTGTCGTCACCGTGCAGCTTACAAAAACTACCTCTTAAATTCCAAAACATATTTCTCCTCCAACAATG
The DNA here is from genome assembly GCA_035047345.1 of Bradypodion ventrale. NCBI lineage: Eukaryota > Metazoa > Chordata > Lepidosauria > Squamata > Chamaeleonidae > Bradypodion > Bradypodion ventrale. The sequence goes on from JAWDJE010000001.1 coordinate 44,460,962, forward strand.
GTCTTTAGTGTATGAAACATGGCAAGCCATCTTATGTAATAATTTGGTCGTCAGCAAGCCCAGAAAGAGTATTACCTTTATAGTTTACTCACAGATTTTTGTATTTAACATTGTAAAAAGAAACCATGAGATTTTTAAATATAAAAAACCCCTTGATTACATAATTTTTGTGTTAACAGGAAACAAGAATCTTATGTTCAATTAAGTAACTTTCCAGGTGTTACCGTTTTTAGAAGAAATAGTAAAAAGTAATTTAAAAAGAAATCTATATAGCAAAGGATACCATTGTCCTGACAAAGTAGTCAGGAAAAGACTTATTTTATTCTCTCTTTTTTTGAACTAATGTTAAGGGATCAAATTAGTTTTTTCCCCATTCTATGGAGTTACAGCCAATTAACCTCAAGTTCCCCAAAATAGTGTGAAGGAGGGCAACAGGCTATGATTGCTAAGGAGAAGGGTAACCACCCACCATTCATTAAATTTTCCCTACAAATCTTGTTTCCACTTCTCCTATGCCTTCCCTTCCAATTGCTTAGCACTGACCAGGAGGCGGAAGGTCAGCAGTTCGATTCCCAAGGACTGCAGGACAGAATGAGCTCCCGTCTTTGTTCCAGTGCCTGCCAACCTAGCAGTTCAAAAGCAAGAAATTGCATGTAGATAAATAGGGACCACTATATTGAAGAAGGAATTTCAGCAAGGGTAGCATACACTTCATCGACTTCTCCTACTTTACTTCCTCTTTTACCTCTTCTGGTGTTGAAAGAGATACAGTACGAGGTTTTTGCTCTGGCAGTTCTAGCAGCCTTCACCAGTGTTATTTAGTGTTCTTGTAACACGGCATGCCCAAACTGCAGCCCGTGGGGCCTATTCATCTGGCCCACAGGGTGGATTGCTGCCGTCACTGGAAGTGTCCCGCCGCCGCCAGAAGTGCAGAAATCACAGCAAAAACGCACTGAAGCATGGCGAAAACACACCCAAAAAAATGGGGAGAAAATGTTCCGACCTCTCTCCCTCCTCCATGGGAAGTGGTGGGGGTGGCAAAAAAGCCCGAAAATGCCAGGAGGAACCACATGACTGGCCCACTCACCTGTCTGAGAGGCTGTGGTCTGGCCCCTGGCAGGAAAAGTTTGGGCACCCCATTGTAATATGTCTTTCATGTTATCTCTCCACCTTCCTCTGGGTCTACTTCGTGGACTTTGTCCTTCTCCTCTTTACACCTATGCCTTGTATGGTATGGAATCCAAAGACATTCTTTCCAAATGGGTAAATGACTTTATTGGTTGTCTCTGTATGTGGTTTAAGACTGGTTGTATTCCAATTCTTTCCCTTATAATTTCATTCCTAATTTTATCCCTTCTAGTCACTCCAGCAGACATCTCAATTCTTAAACCAGCAAGGGATCTTCCCTCTGCTCATTCTTCCTGCAATGCAGTGTTGTTGTTTTTCCTGGCTGCATACCTATACCCACTTTTCAGCTGAAAGCCCAGTGAATTGAGGGTGGCAGAATTCCAAATAAACATGCAGAGGCTTCTACCTTATGTTTCCTCATGTTATATCTAGTTCTTCTCCCCACTGTAACATAATGGCTGTCTGACTTAGTGCTATACAGGTACAACGAAAGAGCAACCCTACACTAAACTATTGTCCTATGAGAGATAATGGGAGCTTTAGTCCAAACAGCATCTGAAAGGCCACCAATTCCTCACACCTGGTTTTCAAGTTGTTAAGCCAAGTAGCTTACTCAGAACCTGGACCCCTCAAGACATTTTGAATGACAATACCCATCATTTCTGACTTTTGACTGGGTTGCCTAAAGTTGATGGGAAGTGTAGTCAAAAATATTCTGAGGCCAGCAGATTGGGGAAGACTGTAGTTAGGTAAAAAATTAAAATCCCTCAGTTGTTCTGCATCAAGATAGCCAGAGTGGAAAAGTGCCACTTTATGCCAAAGAACTAAAAGAAGGGATGGTGGTAAAGAAAGAAGTTGTGTTTTTAGCATGATGGATGCAGTTTGAACAGAAACATACCTTGCCTTCTGTTTGTTTTCAAGGGAGTGAGAGGCTTTCAGAGTCCTACTGCTATACTGTATTTATTTATTCATTTATTTTTCATACTATGCTGCCCAACTCGACAACGACTCTGGGTGGCTTAAAGAGATAGAGAGTAAAAACCCACTAAAACGCATAAAACCTCATTAAAAACACATAAAACCCCATTAAAAACCCCACACACACATAAATAAATAGAGGATCTCACCTGTTAAACCAGCCAGAGGCTTGACTTTGATGTCTCTGTTCTTGTTTTATTCTCAATAACAATCGATCAATGAGATCTCAAACAAAAACTTATTTTCAAGAAAGAGAGCGCTTCAGATATCAAAGCCTTTCAGGTGCTTTAAACTGTAAGGTGGGATGAGGCTAGATCAGGCCATAGACTTGCTCATAAGGAGGATATTACTTACTACATAATATATGGCCTTCCTCTTCTATCCCTTTAATATCTGGTGTCAAGCTGTAAAAAAAAATGAATCCATCTGAAACAGTACTGAAAAAGATTTTATGGAGATACTATGCTGGTATTTAGCGGCAATAAAAGATTTACAGTGGTAAAGAGCATAATGTGTTCTATGGGATTGCTCTTTAAGCGAGTTTGCTCTTTAAGCGAAACACCATTGTAAGTGACCAGTTGTGACTTCTGGTGGTGGTGGTGGTGGGGAATTGCAAACCCCGATTTAGTTGTTAAGTGAGTTTTTGGTTGGTTTTAGATGTTAAGCGAGGCGACCATTCAGAGAAAATTCTGCTCTTTAAGCGAGGCTCTCTTTATGCTAGGTTTTACTGTACTTTATTGGGATCCCATTCCATACTTTATTGGGATTCAAACCTCCCCCAATGTAATTCAGGTAGTGAAGATTTGAGAACCGTATTGAACCAGAAAATGGTCCTTCCCCCAATCTGTTTCTTAAAAGCAGTCTTTTCTATCATTCTCCCACACACACATCCACACCCCAAAAAAGAAGCCAGTGTAGTGTAATGATTAGAGCACTGGAGCAGGAGTTTAGGTGTGATGCAATCTTTTTAGGCTGCTCTATTTCGCAGTGGCTGTGACGCTAAGGAAGTCCACTGGAAGGAAGGAGAGGAGGCATGAATGTAAGAAAGAGACATTCCTTTTATGAAGTGGAAGCTGACTTCTAAACTGTATCCATCTTCCTTTCTTTTCTACAGAAGGATAGACTGTATTACTCTAGTAGTGTCTCTTTTTAGGTCTCAACTCCCTCAACTGAAGAACATAATAAGAACATAAGAACAGCCTTGCTGGAACAGGCCACAGCCCATCCAGTCCAGCATTCTGTCTCACACAGTGGCTCACCATTTCCTTCAGGGTATTCCCAAGGAGATGCCTTCACCTGCTTAGGATTCCCTGGAAATGGGCATTGAGAGATATCCTGCCTATTTCTCCAACCCCGAGGTTGTCCTTAAGTATCCATAATTATAGCCATTGATACTCTTGTCCTCCATGAACTTGTCTAATCCTTTCTTAAAGCTGTCAAGACTGACAGCTGTCACCACTTCTTCTGGCAGGGAGTTTCATAGACCAGTAATCCTCTGGGTGAAAAAGTACTTTCTCTTATTTGTTTGAGAACTAGTACCCAAAAGTTTCATGGAGTGTCCCCTAGTTCTAGTGTTATGCGATAGGGAAAACAGTTTTTCCTTATCTACTTTGTCCACACCGTGCATGATTTTATAAACTTCAATCAGTAACGAGAAGAAGTAACGAGCAACTGAGACTTTGCTCCAGGGCACCAAACTTCAGAATGCACCAAAATCAAATACAGTAGATGAATCTCTTGCTTAACAATAATAGCATGCCATTATGTGAGGCTTTCTAGGAAAACAGAGCTCAGAAGATGATTTACCATTCCCTTCTTCTGGGGTTGTCTCGGGACTATGCAGCCTGCCCAAGGCTATGCAGGCTGGATCTTGTCCTAATATGCACAGCAGGGAAAACAAACGCCCAATCTCTGGCTCTGTAGCCAGATTCCTAAATCACTGAACTGCTCAGCCAGATTAGTAATAACTACATACCATCAAGCCAATTTTGATTTATGGTAAGCCACTTAAGGGTTTTCTTGGTAATAGACTCCTCGGAATTAGCTTGCCATTCCCTTCTTCTGGGGGCATCCTGGGACTCTGCAGCTTGCCCATGACTACACAAGCTGGTTTTTCTCCTGGGAGACAAAGTGGGGAATCGAACTCCAACCTCTGGCTTCTCCTAGACGACTGAACTACCCAGCCAGCTCTGACCAAGTACAGTAATAAGCATCACTGTCTCCTGCCTCTATTCCTGCCCCTTCCTTAGGTTGTTGTTGTTGTTGCTGAAAGCATGGCCTTTCTCTGTCATTTGGAGGGGTCCACATTCTGCCCTTCCTAGGTAGGGGCTCCTGCCAATTCCTCCCAGCAGAGAGCCCTGTTAGCCCAGCGGTTCGACTGCTGTACTGCAGCCACAATGTTGTGAATTCGATCCTGATCAAGTTGGACTCAGCCTTCCAAGGTCAGTAAAATGAGCAGGGGTTCTTGACCTTTTCAAGCCAAGGGCCCGGTCACAGCTCCCTCAGGCAGCTTTGGGTGGGGGGTCGGCCATTTTACCATGTCTGCCACACATGGTACTTCCGACTGTGTCAGAGCTGGTGGGGGCACATGAAATGGTGTCGCGGGCCACATCTGGCCCCAGGTCATAGGCTGAGAACCCCTGCCCAAGAGAATGCACTAAGCTCTATGGGGCGGGAGGGATACAAGTGTCACTGCAATTGCTAAGTCGTAAAGATGACGTGACGCCATCTCTGCCCCCAGGTGCCCAAAAAATCGACCACTGGGACTCTTCTCTTTTCCTCCATGGTCAACGGCGGGCCGTTTCGTTTCGCTTCCTCTCATGAAGCCACTCGCCCTAGAGCTGAGGAGGAGGAAGATTTCGCCCCTGGGGAAGGAAGGCCCGGCTCAACGCCTTCGGAACTGGCTTTTCTGCCCCCCTTCCCCCCCCCCCCGGCCACGGCACGCAACCCCAGCACGTCATTTTGGTGAGTGGAGGCAAATCCAACGCGCGCGCGCGCATTCACACACACGCAGACGGTATGCGAGTCTTATAAATCCTCCCTCTCTCTCTCTCTCCGTCTCCTCTCTCCCGCCGGGCAGCTCGCGATGTTCTCTGGGGGCGAAAGGCGTCCCGCGCGCTCTCGCCTCAGCTCCGTCTATTTTGCTGCCCAGCTGTGAGGCGGGGGAGACTGCATACAGGGGCTGGGCGAAGCGAGAAGGGGGCCGAGGCGAGACGGGGCAAGAGGAGGAGGAGTACAGAGAAGGGCTGGGGTGGGCTGGGGGAGGAAGCCAACCGGACCGCTCGGAGGGGGCTGCATTTAAAAAGCCCTGAGGGAGGGAAGGAAGGCGCCGCTGCGCAGCCCACCGACTCAGGGATAGGGAAGGGGTCGCGTCCCGAAGCGCCGGGAGAGAAGGGAGAGAGAGACTCCCGAGCGAAAAGCCACGGCGCGCGGGAAAAGAAGAACCCCGGTCGGCGCGGCGGCTTTATTTTTAAAAGAAATTTTCGTAGAGGAGGAAGAGGAAGGAGCCCCTGAGGAGGAGGAGTGGGAGTGGGGGGGGGGGGGGAATAAAGAAGAGGGCGAACGGGAAAAAGTTGCGCCGTGACTCGTGAGGGAATAATTTGCCTGAGAGAAAACGAGCGAGGGAGAGGGAGAAGGAAGGAAGGCGAGAGGGCGCGGGTCCTCCGTCGCGAGAGGGCTGGCGCAGAGATTTAGTCCAGTGTCGCCTCTCAGGGCTCGTTGAGGCCCACGGACAGAGGAAGCAAGAGAGGCAGCAGCAGCAGCGGGACCGCGCGAGGCGTGGGCGGGCGAGGAAGGGAAGGCACCCGGCGGCGGCAAAGCCTCCACCTTCTCTTACTAAAGCTGGGCGTCCGCCTGTCCCTGCCTGGCGCGCGGCGGCTTTGCCCCGGCAGCACCGACGCCAGCGCGTCCGCCCACGCACGTGGGGCCCCTAGCGCAACATCCCCCCACCCCCACCCCCACACACCGGCAGCGCCCCCCTCGGGCGGAAAGGGGAGCTGCTGCCTCCGCCAAAACTAAAGGAAAAAAAGGGGGGGCCCCGCGCGCATCTTCCTCCTCCTCCTGCACCCCCCGCTCCCCTCCTACTGGGCTTTTTCTCCGCCCTGCCAACCGGTGCCATCTCAATTTAGGAGCGTGAGGAAGGAAGGGAAGTGGCACACGGACGGAGGCTCCGCAAAAAAGAGAAGTCGCAGGTCAGAGAGAGGCGGCCAGTTGTCTCTACGACGCCCCCTTCACACACACACACACACACACACACACCATCCCCGCCAACCCTTGGTGTGCGGTTTTTTCCCCTTCCCTCGACGCCACTCCTTCAACTCCCTAAGAAACTTTTTTTTGTTGATTCGACGTGGTTATTCTCAATTTCCTTCGGGGGGTGATTAGTAACATCTCCCTCCCTCTCATTCTCTCCTTTTTCTCTCCTCCTTTCCTTTTCTTTTTGGGGATGTAAGGCGAGCAAGGAGGAAAACCAGAAGCATCGCTGCCTACTGCGGTGGGAACAACCTGTTTTTGAAACAAGCCTTGCAACCTGTTGCCTTCTTTTTTCCCCTCTGTTTCTTTCTCTCTCTCTCCTTCCTATTTTACTCCCCACCCCACCCCACCCCCCAAGAAAGTGATCGCCAACCTGTTGCCGTTTTTTGGGGTTTTTTTTACTCGAAAGCGACCTGAGTCTGGACTGCTGGAAACGTCGCATCTGCTCTCATTTCTTGCTCCGGGACTCCCGGATCCGGATCTCTGCCACCGGGGACTGGGCATCGGAGGCGCGCTTCTGTTTGGACCGGCGACCGGCTGCGCTTATACCCGTGTGTATATATATATATTTAAGAAAACACTTTAATATAGTTTGAGAGATCCTGAACCTTGATCTGGTTTGCACACATCCACTTAAGCCGAAAACCTCGGGGTCACTTTTTGAAGAAAAAAAACACGCGAAGGAGGAATTAATTGCAGGAGACGTGTGGGGGGAAAGCAGCGGGTTTTTTTTTTAAAAAAAACTTTATTTTAATTTTTAATTGCCACCACCACCACCACCAGTCTTTTCCAAAAATGCACTGCTGCCGCCTGAGCGTGTTTCTGACGTTGGACCTGGCCACCGTGGCTTTCGCCCTCTCGACCTGCAGCACCCTCGACATGGACCAGTTCATGCGCAAGAGGATCGAGGCGATCCGAGGGCAGATCCTGAGCAAACTGAAACTCACCAGCCCGCCGGAAGAGTACCCGGAGCCCGAGGAGGTCCCTCCGGAGGTCATCTCCATCTACAACAGCACCAGGGACTTGTTGCAGGAGAAAGCCAACCAGCGAGCCGCCACTTGCGAGAAGGAGAGGAGCGAGGAGGAATATTACGCCAAAGAGGTTTACAAGATCGACCTGCGGCCTAATTACGCGTCCGCAAGTAAGTGTCAGGCTTGACGCGCGTGTGTGTGTGCGCGCGTGTGTATGTGCGTGCGCGCTTTGGGAGGGTAGACGGATCGCGGAAGGAGAGGCTGGTGGTATTGGGTGTGTGTGTGTGTATTCGTGTCCCGTAAAGATCAGGTGGGCGTTGGGTCATCGGTGGCTGGTAAACATTGCTTGGTGCCGTTTTCAGGAAGGCGATCTTCTTCCGACCCCATCCCCGCCCGTCCTCGATCCCAAGCGCTTTCTGTGGAAATTGCCACTTCCTACCCGCGCAGCCCCCGCCCCCCCCCTTTCTGGTGCTGCGTTGCTAAGGCAGGGATGATGGGAGCTGTCAGTGCTGCCTGAGGGTCTGGCGATCCGTACTTCAGAGGCTTTAACTCCAGATCGAGCTCTCTCTCGACTTGGCCCAGGTTCGCCTTGTGGAGGGAGGGAGGGATGCCCGGACAGGAAGAATGGGAAAGAGCTCCTCTGAGCACCTGCAGAGTGCCTTCCTTCTGCTATTGTAGCCTTTGCGTGATCAGGAGGGCTGCCTTGCAGGGCAGGCGATCTGCCTCCCTCTTCGCCTTCCTGGAATAAGGGAGAGTTTGGGCAGACGTTACGTGGGTCTCTTGGCGATGCTGCTGCACAATCACCCCCACATTGGCCAGGTGCCTCCCGAGGCCAGAGACACTAAGCAGCCTCCTTATCTGTTCTCCTCCTCCCAGTCTCCCTTATTTATTTTTTCAAAGTTTCCTTCTGGGTGGGAACTGTGGCTTTGCAGTCTGTTCTCACCCCACCGCTAGCCATCAATCAGTATGTTTCCTCTTTCGCCAGCACCTGGGTCAACAAACCTCCCCCTAATACAGGGGTGCCCAAACCTTTCAGGCTGTGGGCCAGTCACGTGGTTCAGGGGGCCACTCACTATGGCCTGTGGGCCAGATCTGGTTCCCAAACACCACTTCATCCAGCCCGCAAAGCCCTCGTTGTTCCAGGAAGCGGAAGTAAAACGCGCCCATACAGGCACATTTTACTTCTGCTTCTAGGAGTACGGAGGGCTTCGTGGGCCAGATGAATTGGTGTCGGGGGCTGAATCTGGCCCACAGGCTGTAGTTTGGCCATCCCTGCCCTAATAGGATTAGTTGACTTTGTTGACTCTCACCCACCACTGTCCCCCAAGCCCTGGCTAATTTTCTTATCACCCTCCTATCTCCTAGGTCAGCTGGTAGCTTCTAAAACTGATCTTTTCCCTGAATTATGCAGAATTCTGGTTCTGTTATTGAAAGGCAAAGGGGGAGGGGAAAGCATGGCCAGTAGCACCTCCAGACCAAAATCCCAGTTTCTTCTAAATCTCCAGGCTTAACCCTGGTACAGTCAGGGGAAAAGGTGCTAGTTTAAGTACCACTTTAGAGCCTCTTTTCAATTTAAAAAGCATTCTCTTTTGTAGTGATCTTAGTTTCAGGTACAAAATAATACTACCTTCCTCCTTCCAAACATTTTAAAAATAATCATTTTCTGAAGTCCCGACTTCCTGAACACCATCTGCAAATGTTTCAGCTGGAACTGATTATGTACATTCATTTTTGAAAAATAAATAAATTCAGAGCTCAGAAGAGCTGGCTTCATATGTTGGTTTTTAGGGCCACTGTGGTCCACAGACAGAGAGGTTGATGTCTGGGGTGGAAGACTTGAATTCAAACCCCCAGCTTGGGATTGACGTTACTGCTTTGGCTTTGGCTGCATGAAACAGTTTTTAGTTATATGGAGCACTTTAGACTGTGTTTATTCAGAAGTCAGTCCATTTGAGCCCCTATGGTGCTTATTCCCACAGAAGTGTGCATAGGATTGCAGCTTTACAGTTCAAACCTATATGTGGCTTTCTATTAGTCATCTGCCTTGCATATAGCATTGCTGCCTTAGTCGCTTCAGCTGTGAAAGTGCTCTATACAAAATGCATACATTACTACTGAATCCGTTCACGTGTGTTTGCTTCTGATTTTGGGGTGGAAGGGAATACAGTGAAAAGAAAACTCAAAGGTAGGTTGTTGTGGGAATTTTTTTTGTAAGAGGAATCAAAGAAAATCTTTGCTGCATGCCTAGGCTTTTGATTTGTTTTGCATTCTTTATTCCCCCTCCCCACCCCTCTAAACTTCATTTGGTATACTCTGACTTAGATCTTCCTTAGGAAAGCACACACTTCATCCTGCAATGGGTAAATGGAGCTGTGTTGGTAACTTTATCCTACACTTTCTAACTGTAGCTTCTTTTATTTATTTTGAATGCCACAACGATGTAGCTTTGAGGCTTGTTGGGGCTTGCTAGCAATAGTCCCAGGATACTAGCCAGAGATCTCAGCACCCCTGTTTGCTGTCAGCTGCCGCCTATCCTGCCACTTCATCAGTTTGGGGGGTTTGTTTGTTTTTAATTGTTCCCTGACATTCTCAGGAACAGCCTGGCAATCAAAGGGTTCGTATTAGAATTAAGGCACCATACAGAACTGTCTATGATAAAATACACACTCCACCCTTTTTGCCCCGGAGGAAAGGAAGAGTTTGTAAAGTGTGCTAGGACTAAATGGGTATGTGTGAGATCTCAAGCCTAATTGGTAGCAATAACACTAGAGAGGCAAAAAGAGCATGCAAGGTTGGAAAAACACCTGGGCACACAAGCAAGCGCATGCGCATATTGATGCCCACTCACCCTCCCTGACCATGAATTGATCCAGAGCGTGTGAAAGTTACTTCTTAAAACTACAACTTCCAGAATCTCCCAGCTGCAGACTCTAAAGTTCTTATTAGTTTAGAAAATTATTTTTTCAAACTTTGCGAGAATCAGTCTCTTTCATTATCTCAGGGATTCTTAACCTGCGGCCCGAGGGTTGGATCTGACCCACAACACCATTTCATGTGCCCCACCACCACCTCCACAACACCAGGAAGTGCCATGTGGTGGAGGAAGGGGAAAATGGCCGTCTGCTCCCCAAAGCTGTCTGAGGGAGTGTGACCCGGCCCCTGGCTTTAAAAGGTTGAGAACTCCTGCATTAACTTAAATCATCCTCTGTGAATGTTTAATGTGTAAGAAAAAGCTCTCTAGTGGACATAACAGAAAGCTTCTTTTCTTTTATTCTCTTTAGTGGACATAATAGAAAGCTTCTTTTCTTTTACTCTCAGTAAAGTCATCTTTTTGACTCCCTTCTAACCCCCTATTCAGCTGCTGCTCGCTTTCCTTCCACAACCACCTAAAGAAGGCCCTCAAATGAGTGTACAGTGAACCCCCACCTAACAACTTGTTCGAATAGCATCATTTTCTATTAACAACGCTACTGACGCACACCATGTGATTTTCTGCACAATGACAAAAAATGTTGTTATTCGAATAACGATGTTTTTTTACCTTCATTATTCAGATAACGACGTTTTCTGGATAACGATGCTACTTGGGGAACCAAGTAATGTTGTTATGTGAGGGTCTACTGTATCTTCATGCCTTCTGTATAATCAAATCCTTGGAATAGAATGAAATATTAGCGCAGGAACAAAATACCTGCCTATTATTATTATTATTATTATTATTATTATTATTATTATTATTATTATTATTATTATTATTATTATTATTATTATTATTATTATTATTATTATTATTATTATTATTATTATTATTATTATTATTATTATGTTAGGATGGTGATGATTTTCCCCATAACCCTGTACAAAAACAGCTGTGGAGGACAAGTGTAGCTTGCAAGGAACTGCCAACAGAGAGCATCAGATGTTTATGAGCTGAGGCCCCTGCAAGTTTGAGCCAGCCGTGCTGTGCAGATGCTTGCTTGGAAGGATTGCCGTAAGTGGGTTAACTGTTTTTCCACTGCTGTATAGTTATATATATTGGGCTGGAGAAGCAATTCTAACAAAAAAAGGCAGCCAAGAATAGCATATACACAGGGAGAGACAGAGAGATTGAGATGAAAATTGAGAGAGAGAGAGAGAGGAATTTTAAAAAAGTGAGGTTATGTAGTTTAGGGTACTTTATTTCAGACTTAAAACTTTTTAACTCGCTCTCTGCTGCATTAGGCAAGAGGTTGGGATGTTGAAGGGGCAAGGAGCTCTCTATAAGTGCTCTGAGGTCATACAGTGAAAGGCGTGGGAACGAACTATCATTCAGATTCCCCCCTTCCCGATCTTTTTCTTAACCATAGAGATGTTAGCATTCGGTAACTGACTACAGCCAAAGTATTACAAATATGCTCTAATTATACTCACAGTCGACTATATATCACGGCACAGATCCCCCAATAGGTCTTTGTGGGACATTTTGTAAAGTTCAGTCTATATATACTTTTAGCAACAGAAAGCTGTTCGGACGGAGGGGGAAGGCAAAGAAATAGTGTGTATATCTTAAGGCACATTTTGTCTTAAATATTATCCTTGGCCAACTATACAGTAAAAGTACAGTAAATATGAATAGCGTCGGCATGATGCCAATCTCCTGGGATGAATTTTAGTCAAGAAGGTATTTATGGGATATAAATAATACTGTGTCAACATTTAAAGAAGGGACCTGATTAGCTCAGAATTTATTAGTATTAATCTTTTCAGATGCTGTTAGTTTAAGGCTCAAAGTAAAGTTGTGCTAAGGTTTTGCTGATAGTTTTCACCAAGGGGCTGGATTGGTGCTTGCTCATCTCTGGGATTTTAAAGAGACACTTACTTGGAACAGGCATGTAAATCAGGAACAGCCCAGCCTAGATATCTGAAGCACAAAGGAAATACTACTAAGACTGCAATCCCTTATCCATGTGATGGCGAACCTTGGCACTCCATGTGTTCTTGGACTTCAATTCCCAGAAGCCCAAGTCTTTGTGAATCCACACGAATGGGTTTACTGCACAGTAAACCAATTTGTGTGGATTCACAGAGACTTGGGCTTCTGGGAATTGAAGTTCAAGACCATCTGGATGCCAAGGTCCACCATCACTGTTCTATCCATTCACCTAAGAGCAAGCTCAACTGGAGTTCAGTGGGATTGATTTTGAGTTGTTGTTCAGTCACACAGTCGATTCCGACCCTTCGCAACCCCATGGACCACTGCCCTCCAGGCATCTCTGTCCTCCACCATCTTCCTCAAACCACCCAGCTCTGTGCCCACTGCGTCTAGAATACGATCCAGCCATCTCATTTTTGGCGCCCCCTTCTTCTTTGGCCCTCCACCTTTCCCAGCATCAAGGCTTTCTCAAGTGAACCCTCTCTTCTCATTTTATGTCCAAAATACTTCATCTTCATCTTTACTATTTGACCTTCTAAGGAGCAGTCAGGGTTGATTTCATCTAGGTTTGACCTATTTGTTCTCCTCATTGTCCAGAGGACTCTCAAAACTCTTCTCCAACACCACATCTCAAAGGCATCTATTCTTCTGTGCTCAGCTTTCCTAATGGTCTAGCTCTCACAAACATACATTACCACTGGGAATACCACTGCTTTGACTATGCGATTTTTTGTTCACAAGGTGATATTTCTACTTTTAACTATGTTCCCCAGGTTTCTCATAGCTTGTCTCCCAAGAATCAGTTGCCTTTTTAATTCATGGCTGCAATCACCATCTGCAGTGATCTTTGATCCTAAGAAAGTAAAATCTGACACTGCTTCTACTTCTTCCCCATCTAATTTCCAGGAACTGATAGGGGCTATTGCCATTTTCTTGGTTTTCTTGATGTTGAGTCTCAAGTCAGATTTTGCACTCTCTTCTTTCAATCTAATCAGGAACTTCTTTAGATCTTCCTCACTTTCTGCCATTAGGGTGGTATCATCTGTGTATCTCAAATTGTTGATATTTCTCCCATAAATTTTGATCCCAAATTGTAATTCCTCCATCCCTGCATTGCGCATTATGTGCTCTGTGTATAAGTTGCATAAGCAGGGTGACAAAATGCAGCCTTGTCTTACTCCTTTTCCTATTCTAAAACACTCCGTCATTCTGTATTCTGTCCTAACTGTTGCTTCTTGACTCATGTACAGATTTCTCATGAGGCATATGAGGTGTTCTGGTATTCCAATCTCTTTAATTACTTGCCACATTTTGTTGTGGTCCACACAATCAAAGGCCTTGGTGTAGCCAATGAAAACAGAAGTAGACTTGTTTCTGATATTCCTTTGTTTTCTCTATGATCCAATGTATGTTAGCAATGTGGTCTCCAGTCCCCCTTCCTCTTCTGAAACCACACCGCACCTCTGATAATTCTCTCTCCACATGCTGCTGAAGTCTATCCTGTATTATCTTGAGCATCACCTTGTGGAATTTTATTTATTTATTTATTCATTTGAGCTTTTATTCTGCCCTCTTGCCCTAGGGCAACTCAGGGCGGTGCTCAATCACATAAAATATTTTAAAAACCCATAAAAACAGCAAGAAAAGACTCTTTAAAAACCATCTAAAAAGACCCTCCCCTCCCCACACTCAGTAAGAGGGACATATAACTCTTACAGAAGCAATGAGCGAGAGTCAACACCCCATTGGCCCCCCAGGTTTTCAACCCTTTTCTAAAAGGCAGCAATTCTGACTGTAGCCTTAATTCTGCTGGCAGGAGGTTCCACAGGGTTGGGGCGGGCACGGAGAAGGCCCTCCTCCTGGTGCTAGAGAGGCGAGCCCCTCTAGCCGATGGAACACTGAGGGTGCCCCTCTGGTCCACCCTAGTAGGACGAGCAGACTCTCTTAGGGCGATGCAGTCTCTTAGGGTACCTGGCCCACTACCATGAAGGGCTTTAAAGGTCATTACCAACACCTTGAATTGCACCCAGAGACAAACTGGTAACCAGTGCAGCTCCTGGAGCAGAGGCGAGGCATGGGCATATGGCCCGTACCCCATCACTACCCGAGCTGCCTTATTTTGGACCAGCTGCAACCTCCAAATGGTCGTTAAGGGCAGCCCCATGTAAAGCGCATTACAATAATCAAGTCTGGAGGTGATCAGATCATGTGTGATCATGAGCAAGGAATCCCTATCCAGGAGCGGGCGCAACTGGCGAATTACACGGAGTTGTGCAAAGGCCTTCCTGGTCACGGCCGCCACCTGCTCTTCCAGCGGACCCCCAAGTTGCGCACTGGGTCTGTCTGGAGCAAAGTAACCCCATCCAAGACCAAGGATGGCAGTTCCCGGGATAGTGCGGAACCCCGCACCCACAGCCACTCAGTCTTGCTAGGGTTCAGTTGTAACCCGTTGGCCCCCATCCAGACCCCCACAGCCTCCAGGAACCTGGACAGGACCTTGACAGCATCACTTGGGTCCCCACGGGCCGAGATGTACAACTGTGTGTCATCGGCCTACTGATGGTACCGCACCCCGTGGGATCGGATGATCTCACCGAGTGGCTTCATGTAGATGTTGAATAGGAGAGGCGAGAGCACTGAGCCTTGGGGCACCCCATATTGGAGGACCCTAGGGCTGGACCTCTCACTCTCCAACCACACCGACTGGGTCCGGCCCTCCAGGAATGAGGAAAACCAAGACAGCACAGTGCCCTGGATCTCCAACCCTCTGAGCCGACCCAGAAGAATACCATGATCTACGGTATCAAAGGCCACTGAGAGGTCCAGGAGAGCAAGGATGGATGGATGACCACAGTCCCACTCCCTCCAGAGATCATCCACAAGCACGACCAATGCTGTCTCAGTACCAAGTCCAGGCCTGAAATCAGACTGAAAGGGGTCCAGATAATTCGCTTCATCCAGGACCCCCTGCAGCTGACGCGCCACTGCCCTCTCCTATACCTTTCCCAGAAAGGGGAGGTTGGAGACCGGTCTATAACTAGAGAGGACAGCTGGGTTGAGGGAAGGTTTTTTTAAGAGGGGGTGCACCAAAGTGTGTTTAAAAGGTTCAGGGACCACCCCTCCCATAATGATGCATTAGTTATTGCCCCGACCCAGCTACCTGTAACCTCCTTAGAGGCTTTCACTAGCCAGGAGGGACAGGAGTCCAGTGGGCAAGTAGTGGCACGCGAAGCCGCAAGGAGCCTGTCCACTTCATCAGGGCCAACTGGGTCAAACCGATCCCAGGTGACCTTGCAAGACTGTGCTCCAGTACCCTCTGGACCCTCCCCAAACATGCCAGGATTGAGCCCTGAATGAATCCAATCAATTTTCTCCCCCAGATGGTCAGCAAAGTCCTCAGCCGAACCCTGCCAACCAGTCACACCCCCACCCCCACCAAGGAGGGACCTGGTCAACCGGAACAGGGCGTCTCTTATCCCATTTGAGCTCCCATAGTTCTTCAGTGAACCATGGGGATGAACTAGCTCCATGGTCCCGGAGAGGCTGTAGTGGCGCAATTTCATCCAAGGTCGCAGTCATCATCCTGTGCCACAAGTCGACGAGTGCATCAGGAGAATCATGTTCCTGATCCAGAGGAAACCCCCCAGCTTCCTCTGGAATCCATCAGGATCCATCAGTCGCCAAGGGCGGGCCAGTCTAATAGGCCCTGCCTCCCTATGATGAAGCGTCGCACCCAGAAAGTCCAGAGGCACCAGAAAGTGATCTGACCGTGGCACAGGTGTTATATCTAATTTCTGTAATTTCAGATCACTAAGCCACTGCTCTGACAAGAAGACTAAATCTGGTGTGTGGCCACTGCCCCTGGTCAGACACTGAATTACCTGGGACAGGCCCATGGCTGCCATGGAAGCCATGAACTCCCAAGCAACCTCAGAGCTCGTTCCCAGATAAGGCAAATTGAAGTCCCCCAGGACCATCAGCCTGGGGAACTCCAACACCAACCCTGAGACAGACTCGAGGAATGAGCACAATTGTTCGATAATTTGAACATTCTTTGGCATTACCCATTTTTGGGATTGGTACATATACTGTACTGATCTTTTCCAACCCTGTGTCCATTGTTTTGTTTTCCAAATCTGCTGACATATAGAATGCAATAATTTGATTCCATCATCTTTTAGGGCTTTGAAAAATTCAGCTGGGATACCATCATCTCCACTAGCTTTGTTGCTTGCAGTGCTTTTTAGGGCCTTTCTTACTTCACTCTCTAGGATGTCTGGCTCAAGTTCAGTGTTTTCATCATTGTGATTATCAGGGGTGTTGAGTTCCTTTTTGTAGAGTTATTCTGTGTACTCTTGCCATCTTTTCTTTATCTCTTCTGCATCAGCTAATTCCTTGCCATTTTTGTCCCTTACCATGGTCATTTTTGCTTTAAACTTTCTCTTGATTTCCCCAAATTTTTTTTGGAAAGCTCTCTAGTCCTACCCCTTATGTTGTTTCCCTCTATTTCTTTGCACTGTTCATTTAGGTAGGTTTCTTTATCTCTCCTTGCTTTTCTTTGAAATTCTGTATTAAATTGACTGAATTTTTTCCTTTCTTCTTTGCCTCTTGCGTTCCTTCTTTCCTCTGCTATTTTAAGAGCCTCATCAGACAACCACTTTGCTTTCTTACACTTCTTTTGGTATGGTTTTCCGAGAGATAGAGAGAGAGTGTGTGTGTATGTATATATATACATGTATATATATAATTTTATATATCATTCTTATACTGCCCATTTGGGATATTTCCCACTCTATGGGCAGGTTTGTGCTGCAAATGCCTTGGAATCTCAAAATACAAGAGAGCCACATCTCTTCAGATTTGTTATAAGTATCTGTCATCTAAGTTCTTAGCAGTCTTTTTTTAAAAATATGTATAACCAGGTTACATGAAGTTTTGAACTAAAGTTGTATTACATGAAAGGCAACGACAACATCTCGATTGATTTCAGTGTGTCCAGCTATTTCAGCTGCTAGTGTTTGGAAAAAGTTACTTTTTTGCACTTCAACTTCCAGAATCTCATCCAGCACTTTGCCCATGGGAGGGAATAATGGAGATAACATTGTTGAGCTCTGTAGTAGTCATTCTCTACTGCCTACAGTTTGCTGAAAAGGCAAAACTGTTTTGTGAGGAGCTAGGAATCAGTAAGATAATTCTTGGCATTTTTTAAACACAAGAGTACAATTTCCACAATGAATAGATAACTCAATGAGGGAGCCAGAGGCTGGCAATTTGATTCCTACTGTGTGGCCCAGGAGATGAGCTAAGCCTGTATAGCCATGGGCAAGCTGCACAATCCCAGGGCACTCCCATTGGGCTGCTGGGCAAAAGGGCAGGGTTAACTGTGCTGGGGTGACGGCATGCCAACAGAGAGGGCTGGGAGTGCCCTGTCTTGCATGCATGCCATAGGTTCATCATGACTACCCTGTAGCATTATCCTGCTTCGGTTGTTATTAATTTGCATTTGTGCATAGCTACATGCACTGTTAATTTCTGTTGCCAAATAAAAATGGGTGGTAGAAGGTGGAAAACCAACTTTTGTAAAGCGTTTTTGGCTAGTTGCCTGGACCCATTTATTACTTTCCATAGGCAAATAGGCTTTTTATAAACTTGCATAAGATTGATAATAATAATTTTGGAACATCAGCATGTTGTGAAGATGTAACCCTAAGCATGTTCTCTATTGCTGGTGTGGATACAGCGTGGCTCTCCGGTGTTTTAGGAATATAACTTCATGTGTTCCTAACCATCACCTGTGGGAGCTAGGACTAGGGAGCTGCATGCCTATACTAAGGAATCAGTCTTGTTGAATGCAGTTAAACTCAACTTCATGTCAATGGTATCCTCTGTTATAAGACTGGACTACAGATTGCTGCTATTCCTTCTAACAAGGATCAGCAGAGCAGTAATTTACAATTTTGGTGCATCCTGGACAAGTGGCACCATCCCCCACCGCTCCACCCTGAGTCATGGCACCACTGCCAGGAAAATGGAGGAGGAAAAATGTGGTGCTACCCCCAAAAGGAAGGGCACACTTATGCACTTAAAAGAAAATAAAAGTGAAAAGGCTCAGCATGTTTTCATTAATTTCCTAACATCAGCAAAATGACCTCCAGCTTCTCCTCCTCCTCCTCCTCCACCTCTCTCTCTCTTTCTCTCTCTCTCTCTCTCCTTTAAAGCCCCGTTTGCCCTGCTCTAGTTATTGTCCAGGGAGCCAATATCTGAGGGCCAGTTTCACAGTTCCAGCTGTGTGTATAATCATAGTGCAATTCATAGGAATCCATCTGTTAGCGCGCACCCCTGAGTCATCTTTTTTATGTACACTCAGAGTGTTTTAGATCTGCCATGTGACTGAAGTAGGACAGAAGAATTGGCAGCAGAACGTTTGGACTTTCCATTGCTCAGTTGTATTCCTAGATGTTTTCAACAGATAATTTTGAAAAAGGTTTTATATGTATCATTTTTGGATTGTGCGATGCACTTAATTGTGCTGATTCTGGCTTTCTTGCATTTTTCTGCCCTTGATCATTTAGATTTGAATGTGTAAATGGAGTCTGTTGAAGGTGTTATGTTTGGGGCAGACCTTGAAGAAGTTACTCTTAGAATACTGTAGTTAATGGCCATGGGACTTTGAGATTGTAATGCAGGGGTGCCCAAACTACAGCGTAGGGGGCGAATCCAGCCCTCGGGCCTTCATGACCAGCCCCCTAAACCACGTGACTGGCCCACAGCCCAAAAGGTTTAGGCACCCCTATTGTAATGTTTTTTTAAAACCTCCTTGGTGTTTGGATAGTTCAGTTAATTGAATTACTGGTCCAAAGCCAGAGGTTGGGAATTCAATTCATTACTAAGTAGAGCCAGCCTGTGTATGATTGGACAAGCTGTACAGTCCCAGAATACCCTTAGCAGAAAGTGATAATAACCTAGTTCTGAAAATTTGCTACCTAGAAAATCCAAAAAAAGGGTTACCGTAAATTGGATTAACTTGACAGTGCACAAGTATTTATATTACAGTATAGTGCAAAAACATATTTTGTGAAGCTCTGACTTGAAGTAAGGTAATGTGATGTGAAATATTTTGCATGACACCTTGATGTTCCATTGAAACATGCATGTCATAATGATGTACAATCTTTGGCAGAAATCCTGTCATGTAATTTTACACATGCACTTGAGACGATGTTAGCAGCAGCAGCAAATTGCTATGAATTAAAGTTGATGGGGGGGGGGGAGCATGCAGAACTCACACACAACCCAACTGTATATGTAATCTAAGAATCACAGAGAAAATCTTTGATGTGTCTTAATTTGCCAATGATAAATAAATAAGCAGCATTTGTCAGTGATGATAACATCCTCATTGCTGCATGCAAGATCACCACAAAAGGATTTCAGCTTCTGAGTGATAAGCATGTATGTATTTATTGCTCAACCCTCAACCTCATTGGGACAGGACAAGAGAATCAGTAGCTAAAATCCAGAAATGTTGGGACTAGAGTAGACCCATTGATTGCAGAGGGTTGAGCAATTGAGTGTATATTAGTATTATCTCCCATTGATTTTAATAGGCCTACTCTAGTTACGAGTTACAACTGGACTACAGCCACTAAATCAAACATGCATGGGGGGCATACCTGTCAAGTTTGGGATTTAAAAATAAGGGAAATTTTGGCCACACCCATCTGTGGGTGTGGCCAAATCTGTGGGCATGGCAAAATCTGGCTGTGTGACTTGCTGGGCTCTAGTCATGCCTGCCACATGACCGTGAAAACATCTGCAAACATAGACAGCACTGACTCTTTGGCTGTAAATGGAGATGAGCACTGCACCCTAGAGTCAGATATGATTGGCTTTCAAGCAAGGGACAAGGGGGAAATGGCTTCAGAGGTCTGCTGTAGAGTCAGGAAAATAGAAGAGGCTTCTATTTTCATAGTTCTATAGCGATGAGCCCCCTCCGAAGCCATTTCCCTCTTCATCCAAGGCTTTTCCAGGGCTCTGTTTCACCCCAAAGTGCCACCCCAACCACTCCAGAGTGGTTGGGGATGTGCTTTGGGGTGAAACAGAGCCCAGGAAAAGCCAGGAAAGAAGGAGGAAATGGAGCCAGCCCCCTCCGAAACCTCTTCTAGGAGGAGTTGGGTGGGGCAGTGAGGTGGGCATAGCCAGCGATTTTTACTACCGGTATGCACGTACTGGTCTGATCCGGTTCATTCCCATCACTGCGTATAGGTATGGATGAAGCAGAAGTTGGTATTTTCATTGGAATTACTATTCCTTTGCAGTTAAAACAGAAGGGAACTGAAGGCCCCTCAGTTGTTATTCAGCTACAGCTCCAATTATCTCTATACCCCCCAAAGAGGAATTCTGAGCTATCAATTTGTTAGGAATAGGGATGGAGTCCACTGTGTCAGGGATTTCAGTGATCATAGGTATGGTGTGGGGTTGAAGTCTATCTAGAATAGGGGAATATGTGGAAGATATTGAACACCTATTGTGTGTTCCAGCCTCCAGCCCAACCAGCAGATGCGTAGTTGCTCTCTCAAATCTCTCTCTGGTGCTGCTTAATGCCAGATTGACAGCAAATAAAGGACAACTAATTCAGGATACTATCCTGGATGCCAAAGCTGATCTGGCATGTATAACCAAGACCTCTGTGTGTGTGTGTGTGTGTGTGTGTGTGTGTGTGTGTGTGTGTGTGTGTGTGTGTGTGTGTGTGTGTGTGTGTGTGTGTGTGTGTGTGTGTGTGTGAGAGAGAGAGAGAGAGAGAGAGAGAGAGAGAGAGAGAGAGAGAGAGAGAAAGAGAGGAGAGCTTCCCCACCTGAAACACATTCAAAGTCAGCAGGCTTGCTGCGCTCTTGATTTTGGAACTTGAGTGTCTGCATATTCAGGTGGGAGCCAAGGATCGGTTGGAGATTATGTTGGTTTACCCAGCTCTTCATGACCCAACACACTCCTGGAGCTGGTGGCATTGAGGTCTCCTAGGCTACTGGTCCTGGGGGACTTCAACAACCATGTAGAGGCTTCTTTGTCTAGAGTGGCTATGGATCTCACAGAAGCCATGAAATACTGTATTTTCTGGCGTATAAGACTACTTTTTAACCCTGAAAAATATGTGCCAAAGTCGGGGGTCATCTTATAGGCAGGTACTTAACTGCAGCTTGTTTCCCCTTGCTTCATATGTCCGGCGCATATGGTGGGGGTGCCGCGGCCGAGTCCCTGCTCTGTGCGGGGAGTATGAAGCAATGGGAAGCAAGCTGCACACATCTTTGTGTACCTCGAGGAGGAGAACGTGAGCGTGGATTGGCTCTCCACCAGAACCTGCCCATTCGACTCGGAGGGCTGCGCGTCTTCGGGTTGAGTATGGGTTAATTTTTATTTGGTGTGCATTGGAAGAGAGGTAGTCTTATATGGCAAGTATATTCCAAACTCTATATTTTAACTGGAAAAGTTGGGGGTCGTCTTATACACCCAGTCGTCTTATACGCCAGAAAATACGGTACATAGGACTCTCCCAACATTTCACCGCTCCCACTCATGTAACAGGTCTTATGTTGGATCAGATTTTTCTCAATGTCACAGAGAGATGATCTGAGGGTGAGGGATATTATCCTCACTCCTTTTTCATGGTCAGATCACTTCCTGCTACCATTTGGAGTTATGTTGGCATTGCTCCCCCATGGGGAGCCTGGACCCATTTATATCAGGCATTCTCAACCTAAGGCCCTCGGGCCAAACCTGGCCCATGATGTCAATTCATCCACCCCAACACCCTTGCCGATCCCAGTAGTGGAATTAAAACATGTTCTGTGCATGTGCAGAATGTTCTGCTCATGCACAGCATGCATTTTACTTCCACTTATGGGTTGGAGGAATCACGTGACCGGCCTGATCAGCAGTCCAGGAGGCATGGTTAGGCCCACGACCAAAAAACCTTGAGAAAGCCTGATTTAGATGGTCGACCCTCACAGACTAATGGATCCTCTTGGTTTCCAGAATGACTTGCACCCCGTCACTGCCCTGGATGCTACATGGAGATGGCCAGGGCATCAGGCATTATTGCTCCTAAATGCTGAATCCAGCCTAGGATTCGTCCTGGTCCATGGTTTACTAATGAACTGCAAACCGTAAAGCTGCTGAGGAGGAGGCTGGAGAGCCAATGGAGGAAGGCTCCCATGGATGACAACTTAGAAGCTGTAAAAAATTGCTCTAGGAAATATGTTAATGCAGGGGAATAGGCAAGAAAACAATATAAAATCTGTTGAATTATGAGCTCTAATATTAATCAAAGAGAGCTTTTTAAGATTACCAAAGAGTTATCTGATCAGGAGTGATCTGTCTTCAACCTAATATAACTAAGTGTAATCTTTTGGCAGCTCATTTTAGAACAAGGTTGATGTCATCCAAAGGGATATGTTCCATTTTTGTGCAAAGTCCTCTAGTGGGTCATGACTTCTCTCAAATGAGACAAATTGCCTAGATCTAGTTCAGTCTGGCTTCAGACCTGGTTATGAGATGGAAACCACTTTGGTCAGCTTGGTAGCTGATTTATGCTGGGAACTGGAAGGGGTGATTTCTCCCTGTTTGTTCCATTGGATGTCTCAGCAGCTTACGATACCATTGATCACCATATCCTTCTGGACCATCTCTTTAGTATGGGATTTGGGGGCACTGTTTTGCTATGGCTCCAGTCTTCCCTGGAAAGGAGAGCTCAGCAGGTAATGCTGGGGGACTTCTGTTCTACACCCTGACTGTTGGCCTATAACAATGATGGCGAACCTTTGCACTTCAGCTGTTCTTGGACTTCAGTTCCCAGAATCCCTGATCAGCAGGAGTACTGACTTGGGCTTCTGGTAATTGAAGTCCAAGAACACCTGCAATGCCAAGGTTCATCATCACTGGCATATAGGGTCCCCTAGGGTTCTGTTTTGTCCTTCATGGTATTTAACATTTCCATGAAACCACAATGTCACCAGTTGATTGATGACATCTGTCTAAGTCTGAGGAAGCTAGATCAGTGTCTGGTGACAGTAAAGGATTGGATGAGGGTGAATAAACAAAATAAATTGAAACTTAATCCAGAAAAGACAGAGATGTTCTGGATCAGTCAACAGGCAGAGCAAGGAATAGGAATTCAGCCTGTGTTTGATGCAGTTAAGCTCCCTCTGAAAACACAGGGCACACAACTTAGGCGTGCTCCTGGATTCATCTCTGAGTCTGGATGCCCAGTTTTTGGCAGTGGTCAGGAGTGCACCAGCTGCACCCATTCCTGGAGAGACTTGATTTGACCATGGTGACACATGCCTTACTTACATTCTGCTTGGATTACTGGAACACATTTTATGTTGGCTTGACTTTGGAAAGTTTTTGGAAACTCCAGCAGGTCCAAAATGTTGTAGCCAGATTGTTAAAGGGACTTGGTTACAGAGCTCACACAGCCCCTCTATTAAAGTAGCTCCACTGGCTGCCGATCTGTTACTGGGCACAATTCAAAGTGCTGGTTGTAACCTATAAAGTCCCAGACTGCTTGGGTTCACTCTCTCTAAAAGACCATACAGTATCTCCCTTTATGAGCCTGTCCATGTGGTTAGATCTTCAATGGAGGTCTTTCTCTCTGTTCCATCACCCTCACAGATACACTTGGTGGGGATATGGGAGAAGGCCTCCTCTTTTGCTGCTCCCAAACTCTGGATCTCCTTCCCATGGGAGATCAGGCTGGCCTAGGGTTGCCATACGTCCCAGCAAACCAGGATTGTCCTGGATTCAAGGTCAGAAAAATTGTCCTGGCCAGTTCAATAAAAATCATGTTAAAGGCCTGGATTTTCAAAACTTATTGATTGTATATTATATCACAACATTAAAATGAATTCAAACTCTCACCATCAAATGAGCGATTTCCTGCCACATTGGAGTTGGAGTATACCTGGAGACAAATCTTAATGTCCTCACCTCACACCACCACCCAATAAGTGTGACCAGTGTGTTTCCTGGAACTGAGGACATTAAGAGTTGACTACGACGCGACTTCTCAGAAGTACAACTGATCATCTTAAAGTAAGAATTAACTGTTGTAAATAAATTCATTTATGTATTGATATATGTAATGTGAAAGTATTTTTTATAGCTGTCATTATGCTATGTTTGTTTTTAAAAAGGCTATTTTGTCGATAACCTGCCCATTTTTGTCAAGTATACTTCTGTCCCGGTTTTGTGGGAAAGAATTATAGCAACTCTAGGCTGGCCCCACCTTTGCTGTTCTGCAAACAGGTAAAGACCTTTCTCTTTGGACAAACTTTCCTTCAGACACTGGCTGTCTAAGAAAGGGTTTGTAAAATGCGATTATTTGTGCCTTGTCCCTTTTAAATGTTTTAAATATATTTGTTTAAGTCTCTTAATCTTGCAAAGATTGTTTTTACCTTTTAAAATGTGTTTTTAATGATGTAAGCCTCCTTGGGTCCTTTATAGAAGGGGTAAAATATTTCAAATAAATAAATAAAAATAAAGTTGCAGATGTTCAGTCGCAAAGTCAATTCCGACTCTTTGCGACCCTATGGACCATTGCCCTCCAGGCACCTCTGTCCTAAACCATCTTCCTCATCCCGTCCAGCTCTGTGCCCATTGTGTTTACAATACAATCCAGCCATCTCATCTTTGGCCACCCCCTTCTTCTTTTGCCCTCCACCTTTCCCAGCATCAAGACCTTCTCAAGTGAATCCTCCCTTCTCATTTGATGTCCAAAGTACTTCATCTTCATCTTTACTATTTGACCTTCCAATGAGCAGTCAGTGTTGATTTCTTCTAAGATTGACCTATTTGTTCTCCTCGCTGTCCAGGGGACTCTCAAAACTCTCCTCCAACACCACATCTCAAAGGCATCTATTTTTCTGCACTCAGCTTTCCTAATGGTCCAGCTCTCACAACCATACATTACCACTTGGAATACCATTGCTTTGACTACGCGAATTTTTGTTTGCAAGGTGATGTCTCTACCTTTCACTATGTGCCCCAGGTTTCTCATAGCTTATCTCCCAAGAATCGGTTGCCTTTTTATTTCTTAGCTGCAATCACCATCTGTAGTGATCTTAGATCCTAAGAAAGTAAAGTCTGTCACTGCTTCTACTTCTTCTGCATCTATTTTTCAGGGACTGATAGAGGCTATTGCCATTTTCTTGGTTTTCTTGATGTTGAGTCTCAAGCCAGCTGTTGCAGTCCCACACCATATCTTTGCTGGCCGTCCAATAAAACAGCAAAGTAGGTCTCCATTGTGGTGTGAGCAAGCCGCAGTCTCCTCCTTAATTGTGCTATCAGATTTTGAAACAAAAAGCACAATGTATGCTTTAAAGGAATACTCTTGAATGCCTCCAGCATCGATTTTATGTTGTTCAGACTTGCTATTGGTGAGATCCTCATCTTTGGTTTTCATGTTGTTATGGAATATTGGGAATAGAATCAGGATTATTTGAGGGTTCTAGTTTATTCTGAGAAAAATAAATAGTGTATCTTTCCAAAGTCTGGATTGTATAGTTTGGCTTTAATGTACATAAATCTCTCTCTCTTTCTGTCTGCTGAGGGAAAACTTCATTGCTTTAATGAGAGCTTTGCTTGAGTAAGAACTGGGCTTACGTTTAGAGAATAATTTATCACTTTGATGTTTGGAGGTAAGGATATAAATTTACAGAGTCCTGAAAAACTGCAACTGTTTATACTTTTCATAGAAATTTCACATGAAAGTTGAACTAATTTAATGCAGAACAGTTCACACACCCCCAGCTCTACTCCTAGTCTACACCTCTTTTTTTTTTACAAGTCATTGGTGTGATTTATCCTTCCACTAGCTTTATTGCATGAATATTTGCTTCACATAGACTAATTTTTTTCTTCTTGGGTATTTTACCTAATGAAAGAAAACATTATAAGCCTGCTATGTAGAATGACATATTTCTACTTTATCAACAAGGAATTGATTTACTAGTGTTTATATGGTGAGAGTAGGGGTCAGGCTTCCCGCCTACAGAAGTATTGGGTCACTAGTATAGTACAGATAGTGCTGTTGGGTTTTTGACTGCCATCATTGGGTAACATTGCTACCAGCAGAAACGGATAAGAGAAGAAACAGTCTTAACAATCTGAGGTGACCACCTAATTCTATCTAATGTGGTCAGCCTTGTTTATACCTCCTTTCTTCAAACCTCAGAGTTACGAGCAAGCATGCAATTTGTTCATAATCCTGCCAAAATGTTTCTTATTCCCTCCACACATCTTCCATATGCTCTGTTGATGTAAACGGTTATCAGAGTGGTATGCAGTGGCCAGCAAGAGGTTCACACCTAGCAAGGTGATCCCTTGTGAGAAAAACAGGCAGATAGTTCTTGGTGCAGAAGAAAAACTCAAAGTAGGTTTACTCAGGAAGTAAAAAGGTGCAAGTATATACAGTGCAACAACTGTAACGCAAAACAGATATATTCTCTTGGGCTGCTCAGTTGACCTCACTGAGACAGTTCAGTTGTGCTATATACAAGTCCATACAGTTCAGTAGCAGGCCAGTCCAGCAAGGTAAATGCAAGCTGTAATAACAGACAAAGCCAAAGAGTTCTACAGCTTCTGTCTTCCTGGTGCAGGCTTACCCCAAGTAGTGCTTCTTTGTCCAGCAAGAACAAGATGGCATATTAGGTAAAAGCCATCATCAGGTTCAGTGCAAATATTCAGTCCTCGTATCAGGTTCTGGAAGACACAGGAATCTTCGTCCAGACTGTCAGCAGAGGAAGTTGAGCATTGTAGCTGGAAGTCTGCAATCCTGCTCTGACCTAAATACACTGGCCCATGGAGCACACCAGGGAAAGGTCCCAGCACCTGTGTGCTCCTGCAGTAGGGTCTTAAAGGCATCACAGACACAATATGCTTTGCAACCAGTTAAGGTGTGAGGCAAAGACTTACATCCCCTAACATGCTCCACAGAACCTCTACCTATCCATCTTTACTTGGAAATTAAACCCCTAGGATTCAGTTGCTTCCCAGTCAAGGTGGTTACAACTGCTTTCTCTCTCTCTCTCCCTCTCTCTCTCATGTGAAACAGGACCAAATGTTTCATGTTGGTCCTGGATGACTAGATGAATGCACAAAAGGCCTGTATTAATTGGGAACCTGTTGAGAGTAGAGGGGTGATGATGAGTTTTGGGCAGCCTATTTTGAAGCAAATGCTCATGCCAACTTCCTAAATTGTAATATACTATCTGGCCAAATGGTGTAAATTCAAGAAAGCAACAAAAACCGTTCGAGGCTTGACTGAGTCCTTGCAACACAAATATTTAATATTTCCAAATTTTCACAAAATGAACTTGAAGATTATTTCAACCATACAAAGTAACTGAATTTTGAAAGTCTTCCAGATTAAGTACTTTTTCGAACATATATCATCTTCAGAAATTGTTTTAGTTTCCCATTTACTGTAATGACAAAAATACATAACATTCACAATATATTGATATTCACAAGATATTCATTTTCATTATCCCACTACTTTTCTAAATCAAGTTGCATAGTACAAAAGAATAAACATACCTACTTGTTTTCCAATTTTGCCGCATTCATAGCCTCACCTGCTTTACTCATTTAGAACATTAGTTACTATAGTGCTAAAGCTCTTAAGTAAGATTTTCACAGGTGGAAAGTATTAACTAAAGAGTGCTACTACAGTCTTGGTAACCATATTAAAGGTAACACATTAAATCCAGTTCATGGTTTAATCCTAAAGGGGAATAAGTCTTCATTCTGTATATGTAAAATGTTTCTCTACATAGTAAAACCTTATCAATATGTAATTTTTCAAATGGTTTAGGATGAACTATCTCAATAACTGTGACCAAGAGATCTTCTTCAGAGTGGCCCTTTTCTCAATAATGATTGACTAAGGGAGCTGACTCAACCTGATTCTTAATTTGAGACTTATTTTCGCTTATGCGCACTTTAAGCGGACAAGTGGATTTCCCTATGTATCTGAGTCCACAAGGGTGTTGTACAGGATATACTGTGTTTTTTGTATCATAGTGAAATCCTTTAAGACAAGCTTAAAACTTACATCTGGGAGGTCAATAGTTTTAGTTTCCCAGATGTACTTGCAATTGGAACAATTATGGCATTTAAAATGGCCTTTGGTTTTCAATACGCCAGACACCGATTTGGTAAGGCAATCTGCCACAGGAGATGGCTCCATGATCACAGTGTGTGGGTCACTTAATGGCAAACTGAGATCTACCTTAAACAAATTCACCCCAGTGGCATTTTTCCTGGGAATGATTTTCAGGGGAAAAAATGTATACTCAGATATGAGTAGCAGCCGCTCCTGCCGCCGACATGAGGAGGAACAATGGGATGGCTGTATATCACACTTTGGAGGTGTTTATATGTTTTGAAAGTTGCCCATCCTATTTTAGGTATGTTGAGTGTCTCAAGTTAATTAGTCAGTGGTGGCCACTTGCACCCTCACTGTGAGGCTTTCAGCAGAGGCTAGGTCACTGCTTGTAAGAGTGGAAGACCCTGTGGGTGATGAAGCAGGTATAATTCCTATTTATTGTGAAAGTGAATGGCAACTACCTGCTTGTATGGAAAAAAGGTAATGGTTGGACTCAAGCACTCTATTGCAGGATTTCTCAACCTTGCCCTTCACCCAGATGTTCTTGGACTTCAATTCCCAGAAGCCCTGAACAGCAGATGTGCTGACTTGGGCTTCAGGTAATTGAAGTCCAAGAACACCTGCTGGCTCTATTGTATCAGGAAATAGGTCAAAGTGGATTTTCTGTTTAAAGACCACTTATAGTGTCCCAGGAACTGTGGTGGCTTAGTGGTTAAGATGCTGTACTTGATGACTGGAAGGTCAGCAGGTCAGCAGTTCAAGACCTGAGTGCTGCAATGGAGTGAGCTCCCGTCTCTGTCCCAGCTCCTGCCAGCCTAGCAGTTCAAAAGCAAGACATTGCAAGTAGATAAATAGGTATCATTTTGTTGGGAAGGTAAACAGTGTTCTGTGAACTCCAGTGTCTAGTGATCCCTGCCATATGTCCATGGAGATGAGCACCACACCTGAAAAAATGTAAATGGAGATGAGTACCACACCCGAGAGTCGGACACAACTGGCTTTTGAGCAATGGCAACCTATAGTATCCCATATAATTTATTTGTTCCTGTTATAATTATACTCATACTCACACAGGTGGGCATTCCAAAGAGTTCAGGGTTAGGTTTCTGCCTTGCTGGGCATGTACTGTTATCATCAGTCATAGGAAATGAAATATAGTACATGGATTATTATTTTTTGTAAAGCATTCAATTTTCAGTGACATCAGGAACCTAGAAAGAGCCACTTCCAATTGGCCTCATGCTTCCTTTGCCTGCACAGTGTCTCTTATCTCTAGGGTTTTTGTGTGCTCAAGATTCAATGGAGAGTCCCTATGCATCTTGACAAAATACATTGTTAGTGAGAATACACAAATGTTCCATTCCCATTGTAAAACCATATGTTCTGTTTCTTACTCCTTTAGGAAAAAAGCACCTCTTTTTCAGCCAAGGAATGCTGACCTCCTCTTAAATATTCCAATTTGATTTAATATGATGTTAGGCGTGACTTATCATCAGCATTGTTTAGATCTCCATGGTTAACTGTGGCCCTCCAGAGATTGTTGGATAGTGAGTCCCATCAGCCTAGCTAGTGTAACAATGATGAGTAATGGGAATTGTAGTTGAGTAGCATCTGGAAGGCCATAGCTGCCTGGTCATGCTTTAGAGCAGGGGTTCCCAACCTAAGGCCCGTGGCACCATTTCATGTGGCTCACTACCTCTCCAAGGGCATTCAAAAAACAAAATGTCCACCCCTTTGAAGCTATTGGGACAAAATGGCCATCCC
Source organism: Bradypodion ventrale (assembly GCA_035047345.1). Lineage (NCBI taxonomy): Eukaryota > Metazoa > Chordata > Lepidosauria > Squamata > Chamaeleonidae > Bradypodion > Bradypodion ventrale. Next base: position 44,491,128 of record JAWDJE010000001.1, read on the forward strand.
CATCATGTAGGCAGGGCAAAATGGACATCTGGCCCACAAGGCTGACTGAGGGAGCATGACCCGGCCCCCGGCTTGAAAAGGTTGGGAACCCCTGCTTTAGAGTGAAATGATTTATTTCTCATTTACTTAGGAATAGTCTTCTATCTGGAGTCCTACTGCTGTTTGAGAACTTCCAGAAACTGTAGTAAATAGACATCTGGAGGGCCTCCAGGTTGCAGAAGGCTGGTTTACACAGCTTTTGTTGTGTTCTTTAAGCTCTTGTGCTTACAGACACAATCTTTGTCAGTGTACTCCTGACCTGGCCTGATTCAGACCAGTTGCTTCTGACCTCTGGCAAAGCAGCTCTTGATATAGTATCCAGGACTACAATGTTTATAACACAACAATTGATCACAAAGAGGCACTGGGGTAACTGAGTGGAGGATGCAAAATGTGGATGACCGGGAAAGGAGAAGAAGGAAAGGGCTTTGTTACAGAAGTCCTAGTCGGTAATATCAGAATAGTTGATATAAACTAAAATAAAGCCAGCTGCCTGGCCAGGTTAGCCTGCTATGGTAATAGAGTAGACCATATGCCAAGTGTCAGGTGGCAGTTAACTAACCTGACAATAAAGAAGAAGAAAAAAAACATTTGTGATTTTGACCTTAGCCATGTTTACTTGACTCTTTGTCTCACTTTCACATCCCTGCTACATTGACAAATGGCATGTTTGCCTGATGCCTTTGTGAGAGTTCATTCTTGATGGCATCTTCTTCTAAGGATCTATTCATCTTTTCATTTTGCAATTCTCAATTTCAGTATCTGATGCTAAGTCCAGATTTCACTGTGATATTCTTCTTTTTATTTTGCACTACCATGTCTGGTTAATTGTTTTAAAAAAAATGTTACTCCAAAATATCCAAGAAGGAACACCACCATGAAATCTGGTGAGTCTTCTTATCTCTTGGCTGCATTCTTCATTTGGATTGATGGGTGCTATAATATGATATCCATCCATTTAGTTTTGAATGTCCAAACTCAAATGTGAATCCTATAAATGGGATATTATTGTCGTTGAGGCTGCCTAGTTATAGAAAGTATTTTACAATGCCAACTTCTTAATGGTAAATGTCAAAGATATGTACAGATAGGCATATACGTTTTTACTGCACAACAGATTAAAACAAAAAAAACAAAGCAAAGTTACATTCAAGATTTGAATATTAGTATAAATGTAGTCACCTTGTGGGGAAGAGACTGTTGATAACAGTGAGACATTCCAGAAAATAAAAAGCTAACAATTTAAGAAATCATGAAAATAGCTTTTTTATGTATAAGAACAAGTATTACAGAAGAGGATGTGGAACATTTGTGTATTTAAAAACTTGGGAGAAAGCCACACATAGTTGTGAAAACCCACTAAGGGGAAAAAATAGCAGAATTGCTTTCACTCCACAAAACAAGCAGAAATTTACAAAATTATTGGATGACATACATACACAGACAAATACTGAAACAGTTAAAGTTAAATTTAGGTAAGTATTAACTATGTGTATAAATGCACAAGTATGAAGTTAGGAATATGGAGGAAAGGCATTAACGGGCGGAGCGATATTCATATTAAGTTCATGTTATTAAAAGCTCAGGAGAAGGTGTCTTAGAAGATGCATGGAAAATACTTTGGGGGAAGAAAAATAAGAAACATTTATAGAGCAAACTCAGTGAAATTTGCAAATATGTTACCAATAGCAATGCTGATTTAAGGTAACATGAATGAAAATACTGTAACTGAGATCAAAGTTTAGACAAGTTGTTGCCACTTCCAGGATTCCTCAGTTAGTATGGCCAGTCGAAAAAGGAGCTTTTGCATGTTTAGATAAAAGGTATTGGACTAGATAGGCCCCTTCCAACATCATTTTTTTGCATGATTTTATTTTGATTTCAAAACAGAGTTGTAATTATAGGATATTTTGGAGCACCTTTTTGGAAATGTGGATTGGTACTTTGAAATTGCCAAAATAGCTCCAGTTCTGTACAAAGTGTAAAAGGGGGGAAAGAATGAAAAAATAAACAGTGTGGCAGGTTGTTGGTAGCAGTATTTGATCATAGTTGTCATCTGGTAGCAGCATATGGCAGCAATATGGTCATAGCATGTGGTTTCAGAAAGCAGGGAAATAAGCATTAGTTTATACACTGTACTTTCCTGGTATTTCACATCTATACTCATTCCCATAATAAATTATCTGATCATGGGCCTTCCAAATAAACAGGTTTTCATGTCTTTCCAGCATTCCTTTGCCCAGAGCTGTTACTTGCAGAAGAGCCAAGGTAAGCTGTGCATCTGAAAAAAATTCCATGTATAATTGTTAACACTCACCTTTAATGCACAGAAGCCGAAGCATTAAACCAGCAATTCTCAACATTTTCAGGTTGTGGGCCTGACCATGACTCCTGGGCAGCTGATCAGGCCAGTCATGTGGTTCCTCCCACCCGGAGTGGAAGTAAAATTCATACCATGCATGCACAGAATGCATTTTGCAGTGTTCTGCGCATGCATGACACACATTTTACTTCCACTTCCAGGAGTGGCAAGGGCATCGGGGGCCAGCTTTGGGGGCTGGGGCTGGCCCATGGACCGTAGGTTACAAATGCCTGCATTAAAGCTTCTGATAGCATCATTTAATCAATGGGAAAGAAAAGAGAGATAAAATTAATCAGTGAAGTTTTCATTAATATCATGGTGATATTGGGTAAAGCCACTTTGGGGAAGAGAACTGGGTTTGCGATAACCAAAGCATGAGGAGCATCAGCTATCTCAAAAGCATAGCAGTATTGGAACCAGGGTGTATAAAATACATTTTCTGTTTACATTCCAGTGTAATCTATTTAGATCTTGGTCTTTGAGGTTTTAACACTGCCCTGATTGGGTTAGATGATTAACTAATTCAGTTGATTCAGCCTAAGGTAATATAAAGTAAGCTACAGCCTAAAGTTTGCAAAGCAAAGCAATCACACTTATACTGTCCCATAGTGCACTTTCTGGGCAGCTCACAAGTTAATTAGCATTTTGCCCACAACATGCTGGGTTCTTATTTTACCAACCTCGGAAGGCTGAGTCAACCTTGAGCCCTGGTCAGGATCAAACTCGTAAACTTTTGGTTGCAGTACAGCAGCTTAACCACTGTACCACCAGGGCTCCAAGAGCTGACCACCTTTTGGAGGATGCTATTTCATAAGGAAAATTGGACATTCAAAAACTAAAGCATACCTTGGAGGTGAGCAACTTAAATGATGAAGAGTTTAAAGATCAAATTCAATTAGAAATGTGTTGAAAGATCTGGGTTTATTTAGCCTGGAGAAGGCAAGATTAAGATCTGTACTCAGAGATCAGAAAAAGAGCAGAATTATTCTCTCTTAATCCAAAGAGAAGGACTAGGAGCAGTGGGTGGAAATTGCAGGGAGGAAAGTACAGAGAAACAATCCTAATGTAAGAGTTGTTTCTTCTTCTTGTGCCATATCTGATTCCGAATATTGGTGATCCTCATGGCAATCAGCCATGAAGATTGTTCTGAGAATATCATGCAGTGGCCTTCCACATCGCAGCATGACACGTGTACCACTGATCCAGCTCCGCAAGTCACTTTCTGGTCCTGATCCCTTTTGGCATGCAAAATCCTCATCAGCCCCAGGCCAGTATTGAAGAAGCTGCTGCCCTCCATCAAGATGTATTCAAATGGGATTTAATCCACTTGGGGACCAACACCCTTTGCTGTGGACTTCACAAAGGCCTCTAGTTAGTTAACTGCTGCCTAATGCTCTGCGTTGAGTTGCTCTATTACCATAGCAGGATAACCTGGCCAGACTTGCTAATGTAAGCGTTATTTAATAGTACTTTTTTCATGATGAGAGGCATGGGCCCTTGGCTGACTTGGACCCCCATTTGCACTTTGTGTGGTATGATGGCAGTGTAGGATTCCCCCACCATCCTTCTACATGTGCCCCCACCCACCCCGTGTTGCTAGATCTGGATAGTAACATTTTCTCAATGGATCTGAAAGGGGACATTCGCTCTTTGTTCAACATGGGGAACATAAAAGCATTGCTAATGTGATCCCAAAATAGTGACACTAACATGCCACATTCTTCACTCACCTTCAGCTTCCCTACCCCATCTTTCTGGTGTTTTTTATGCATCATTTTACTAAGTTAGTGGTGGCGAACCTATGGCACACGTGCCAGAGGGGGCATGCAGAGCCTTCTGTGGGCACACATGCAGTCACCCCAGCACAGTTTGCCCTGCCCCTTTGCCCAGCAGCCCAATGAGAGCACTTCCTCCCTTTCCCAGCACAGAGTTTGCCCAGCCCTTCTGCCCAGCAGCCCAATGGGAGTGCTTCCTCCCTCCTCCAGCACAGAGTTCACCCTGTTTGGGTACTCTGTCTCTAAAAGATTTGCTATGACTGTACTACTGTAAGTGATCTCCAATTTCCCTTCTAACTCTAGGGCTTTCTGGCTGAAATCCTGTTGCTTAGTGTATAGTAGGCCTATTAATTCGGTTGAATTTATGGAGGAGGTGAATCACCAGATTCCCACTGATTGAATGGGCCTATTCTAATAGACTAATCAAGAGGATTCCAGCAATTGCATAAAACCAGGTACAGTACAGTAAAACCCCGATTTAAGTATGCCTCTACTTATGTAAAATTCGACTTACATAAGGTTTTTTTGGCGTAAATGATGTCCTGATTTACGTAAGAGGTTTACTGGCATCTTTAGATTTCAAAATGGTGGTGCTGCCATTTTGAAATCTAAAATTTGCGTCTTTAGATTTCAAAAAGGCGCCGCTGCCATTTTGAAATCTAAAATTCCCTCCGTGCCACCCACCCCCATGCCAGAAGTCACAAGACGTAACTTACTGTGGCAGTGATGGAGGTGGCGGAGGAAGCAGTGATAATAGCAGCACTTTTGCCACATTTTCCAGAGTCCCCGCTGCTTCTACTGGGACGCTGCTGTTCATTGTGTGGCTGGGGATGCAATTTGGAGGGAAACTGCTCCATTCCCCTCTTTGTCTGAGGCTTCTCTGGGGTTCAGTTTGGCTGGGAACATGCTTCAGAGGGAAACTGCGCCCCAGAGAAGCCTTGGACGAAGAAGGGAATGGAGCGGTTTCCCTCCAAAGCACGTCCCCAGCCAAACTGAGCCCTAGAGAAGCCTCGGATGGAAATCGTGGCTGAGTGGATGTTCCCCTGTGCTCTACCGGAGCTGTAGAAACAGCGGGGGCAATGGCAACAGTGGCAGCAGCACTGGTTCCCGCTCACGCAACAGGCAGATAAAAATCAGCAGCATGCAAAACGTAGGGAGATCGCTCCATTTACATTCCGTTTTTTCTTTCCTTCAATGCATCCCTATGGGGTGCCTTGATTTACATAAAAATTGAGTTACGTAAATCACTACAGAACAGACTTTTTACAGTAAAACCCCGACTTATGTAAAAAGTCTGTTCCATAGGCTTTTACGTAAATCGGCTTTTTACGTAACTTGAAGCAAACCCATAGGAAAAATGGATTTTTATGTAACTTGAAGCAAATCCATAGGAAAATTGATTTTTTAAAATGTAACTCGAAGCAAACCTATAGGAAATTGCATTACGTTAATCAGGACATTTACATAAATCGGGTCATAGTTTTAGCACAAAATCATTACGTAAGTCAAATTTTACATAACTCGAGGCTTACGTAAAGCCGGGGTTTTACTGTAGTTTCAAACAATTGGAGACATCAAATGTTCAGCTTTGATTTTTTTTGCTGTTTTGTGTAGTTTTTTGTTCCTTCCTTTTTGGGGGGGGGGGGTTGGTTTACTCCTCATTTCAGAGAGAGGTCTCCAAAATTAGCTTTGGGGGGTATATTTTGCCCACTCTAATAGATACTGATTACACAATATAGGTCTGCCCCAGCTGTAGTTCCCAAGCAACTGTTATGGCTATTATTCAACTATAGGATAAAATATTTGCATTAATGGGACATTTCAGTACTAGACCAAGGAAAGAACTAGTTTGTTGTGTGAAATATACTTAAGATCAACCAGATGGCTGTTGCCTTGACTGGTAGCTAACTGCTGCTTGTTCAGCAAATACACATCCAGGACTATGCATGACAACATACCTCCCCTCAACCAAAAAAAGTCATCTTTAAACACAACTGCCAGTTTCTCACCAAGATCAGTCTTATGCGTATGACAGACCATCATGGTCTGGCATGACAAGCTGACAGAATATGTGGGTTATATACATGAAACTTTCCTTGCCACTGTTTTGGCACAGTGGCAGAGAAATTTAAGTATATAAATATGACCTCCCACATATCTGGATTTGGTATACGTGTTCTAGAAATGGGAATGATGCCCACTTCTTGTTCAAATGGAGTATTAACTGACAAAATGGTGTTGAGCCTAATAGCTGATATTTGTACTCATAGTCTATGGCTTTCTCTTAAATCCTTTTCCAGAGCTTCATTATTTCTATAGCTGTTACCACATCACTCTCCCTGCATTAGCATGGACAAAAAGGTTTTTATATGTGGATGGTGTGTCTTTTGGCCAAAGGAACAATCTATAGATGGTAGCAAAGGACATCTCAGATGGGAATACTGTACATTTGTTGCAACATTATCAATAATCTAGTTCTTTTGGTTTGACCTAGTGTGAGAAAGATTAGCTGGCTGAGGAACTCAACCTCACCTATGCCACTTGGAGGGCCCTGAATAGGCTGAAAGACCAACATGCTCAATTGGGGGCTGCTGGCGGATATCAACATGCTGTGTGAATGTGGAGAGATACAGAATCTGGCTCATTTGCTGGTCTGCCAATTACTACTGGAAACATGTACTGATGAGGATTTAATTTTGGCCAGTAACAAAGCCAAGAAGGTGGTTTTATTTTGGCTGTTTAAAGTTTGATCTGGACACATAATAATAATATTCATGCAAACTAGTTGTGACTTTCCAGATGTTGGACTGGAACTCCCATATTTCATGATAGGCTATGCTGGCTCAGGTGGGTAGAAGCTGAAGTCCAATCACATCTGGAAGGCTGACTTGTAAGTAAGGTACACTACCATCAGTCAACCATGCCTATTTGTCATTTATAGAGGCCAAATAGGTGAGCTCTGACAATATCAATTTGAAAGCCTAGAAACTGTAATACAAACAGGCAGAACAACCATAAGTCATTTTGATCTCTCAGGATATCCTTTGGATGTATAATTACTGTACTGAAGGCAAAAGAGTCTCAGAGGAGGCACTAACACAAAAGTATAGGATTGAATTTATTATTGATTTTAACATGCTGAAATCTGGCCTTTAGAAATCTTGGGAATGCTTTGCTTGTGAACTTAAACAAGTTACCTTTTAGACTAAAACTTCCAGAATCTACCTCTCTACCAATTACAGTATTCTTCTAAATTATGAACTAGAGCTATAGAGAAGGTATTTGATCCTTCTTAGATGGGTGCCGGCTTCGCCAGGTGTGTGTGTGTCTGATCGGCCTCCTCACACACACATTTCCCCTCCGCGCTTTTTGATTTCAAACCCCACCCCCACTAAAACACACACACCTCGCCATCCCCCGTCCCCTTTCTGCTCGCCCTGGAGATACACTCAAACACAAATACACACACACACACACACACACACACACACACACACACACACACACCGTGACCCTTTCCCCCTCCCACCCCTCCTCTCGTTCCTGTTCCTCCCATTCTGCCCCATCACTCACACACTTCGGGGGGCCCTTGGATCACCACTGAGCCCTTTCCACTCGGCCTGGACACACACACATACACACACCGCGTTCCTCTATCCCTACCACCCCTCCTCGCGTTCCTGTTCCTCCTGCTCCATCCCCCTCACACACGCATGTTGGCCTCGCAGTTCCCTTTTGATTCTCACCCCACTCTCACAGTCACTGCTGGAGGGACAGGGGGCAGCCAGGCGTGCGCATGTCCAGCAACTGCCTTCCCTCGCTGTACAAACGTGTAGTCTCTGTCTCACCCCCTTGTGTTTGTTCCGACCTTTATGATTGGCTGGGGTGTGGCGCAGGGGATGCTGGGGCCTGTAGGTTTTTTTTGCTTTTTGTGGGGCTCACAACCCACCGTGGCCCCCAGACTTGGGCTATGCAATTTGTGAGGCCAAAGATAGGCATGTGCAAGATTTCAGGGGGCTCTGTCCAGAGGCATGGAAACGCATTCGGGTCACACAGACGTACCTTTCCATTTTATTTATATAGATATCTATATATTCAGCTGGTCTAGCTAAAATTATAGATCACCCGTGTTCAAATGTCAGGAGCAGGTACCTTCTTTCTATTGTATCCTGTTTCAAGTAGATATATTATATATCAAACAATCCATCTTGGGCATACTGTATTTTTATAATGAGACATGAGAATGCGGCTGCCTGGGTGGTGATGGGGTGTGGACGTTATGCCCGTGCCTCGCCACTGCTTCGGGAGCTGCACTGGTTACCAGTTTGCCTCTGGGTGCAATTCAAGGTGCTGGTTATGACCTGTAAAGCCCTACATGGTAGTGGGCCAGGATACCTAAGAGACCACATTGCCCCAAGAATGTCTGTCCATCCAACCAGAGTGGACTGGAGGGGCTCTCTAATTGTACCATCAGCTAGAGGGGCTCGCCTCTCTAGCACAAGAAGGAGGCCCTTCTCTGTGTCCGCACCAGCCCTCTGGAACCTCCTGCCAATAGAGCTACGGTTGCAGACGGAATTGCTGCCCTTTAGGAAAGGTCTTAAAACCTGGCTGGCAGGGCATGTGTGGGGCCCTGATAGAAATGTGGCCCCTGCCTGCTGGCTTATACAATAATCAAGATCCCCCTCTCTTTTATGAATGGGGTGGGTGGGTTTTAACAGGGAAGGTTTTTTTATCTGTTTTTATATACTTTTATGCTTTTAGCTGTTTGTGTTATGTATTTATTGTGTATTTTTGTTAATTGCTATGTGAGCCGCCCTGAGTCCGGTTCCCTGAGTGGGCAACATATAAGCATGAAAATTAAATTAAAATTAAATGTTTGAAATTCATGAAATAAAAACAGTTCCTTTACAGGGGAACCACTTAATGCATTTGAGGAATGAGCGTTGGTCCATGATGACTTCTTGTTGTTGTATTATAAGGCCTCTTCTAATGTATGGCCACCCTATGAAAAAGTGAACTCAAAAAGTTCCTATCATTAACAGATCTGATCAGTTCTTGCAAACTCACAACTGTGGCTTTCCTTTTTGTTGTTTTTCAGTCGCACAGTCAATTCTGACCCTTTGCAACCCCATAGATCATTGTCGATTTATCTTATTTGGGTCTTTCTTTGCCCCCGTTGATTTCAACTTTTCCTAGTTTTATTGTATTTTTCAGTGAGTCTTATCTTTTCACAGTGTGTCCAAAGTACAACAGCCTCCATTTTGCTATTTTTGTTTCTCGACAAATTCCAAGCTTAATTTGACCTAGAACCCATCTACAAAGGGTGCACATTTTAAGAGATGCTATCTATGTCTTAGTTTTTGAAGTTGAATTGAATTACAGTACATAAGAACATAAGAACAGCCTTGCTGGAACAGGCCACAGCCCATCCAGTCCAGCATTCTGTCTCACACAGTGGCTCACCATTTCCTTCAGGGTATTCCCAAGGAGATGCCTTCACCTGCTTAGGATTCCCTGGAAATGGCATTGAGAGATATCCTGCCTATCTCTCCAACCCCGAGGTTGTCCTTAAGTATCCATCATTATAGCCATTGATACACTTGTCCTCCATGAACTTGTCTAATCCTTTCTTAAAGCAGTCAAGACTGACAGCTGTCACCACTTCTTCTGGCAGGGAGTTCCATAGACCAGTAATCCTCTGGGTGAAAAAATACTTTCTCTTATTTGTTTGAGAACTAGTACCCAAAAGTTTCATGGAGTGTCCCCTAGTTCTAGTGTTGTGTGGTAGGGAAAACAGTTTTTCCTTATCTACTTTGTCCACACCGTGCATGATTTTATAAACTTCAATCAGGTCACCTCTTAGATGCCGTCGTTCAAGAGTGAAAAGGCCCAACCGTTGCAGCCTCAGATGGTAAGGAAGGTGTTCCAGTCCCCTAATCATTCTGGTTGCCCTCCTCTGCACTTTCTCCAACTCCATAATATCCTTCTGGAGGTATGGCGACCAGAACTGTACACAGTATTCAAGATGGGGCCTCACCATAGATTTATAAAGAGGCAAAATGACACTTGCTGACTTATTTTCTATACCCTTCCTAATGATCCCTAACATTGAGTTTGCTTTTTTCACTGCTGAGGCACACTGGGTTGACACCTTCATTGAGTTGTCCACCAGGACACCAAGGTCTCTTTCCTGGTTTGTCGCAGAGAGTTCAGACCCCATCAGTTTATAAATGTAATTGGGTTTTTTTGCCCCAACATGCATCACTCTGCACTTACTAATGTTGAAGCTCATTTGCCACTGTTTTGCCCACTCCCCCAGTGTCAAGAGATCCCTCTGGAGCTCCTCACAATCTCTCACAGTTTTCACTACCCTGTATAATTTAGTGTCATCAGCAAATTTGGCTACCTTGCTTTTTACTCCTACCTCTAGATCATTTATGAAGAGGTTGAAAAGCAGGGGTCCCAGTACTGAACCTTGGGGGACCCCACTCTTTACTTCCCTCCATTTGGAGAAGTGTCCATTTAGTGCTACCCTCTGTTTCCTGTCCCTTAGCCAGTTGCTGATCCAGGACAAGACCTGTCCCTTTATTATATGACTGGTAAGTTTATTCAAGAGCCTTTGGTGTGGGACCTTGTCAAAAGCCTTCTGAAAGTCCAGATAAACAATGTCAACTGGATCCCCCTTATCCACATGCTTGTTGACACAAAAAATTCCAACAGATTAATGAGGCATGATTTGCCCTTGTAAAAGCCATGTTGGCTCTCCTTTAGCAGTGCCTTCTCTTCTATGTGCCTATTAATTCTATCTTTTAGGACGGTTTCCATCACTTTACCTGGGACACATGTCAAACTAACAGATCAGTAATTTCCTGGATCACCCCTGGATCGTTTTTTGAAAATTGGTGTTACATTCGCTACCTTCCAGTCATTAGGCACAAAGCCTGATTTGAGGGAAATATTATATATTTTGGCTAGGAGATCAGCAATTTCATCTTTAAGTTCCCTGAGAACTCGTGGATGGATGCCATCTGGTCCTGGTGATTTGTTAGTGTTTAGTTTAACAAGACATGCAAGGACCTCCTCCCTGGTTATTTCTATCTGGCTTAATTCTTCGCTTTCCCTCCCTACGAAGATAGGCTCTGTTTTGGGCATGTGGTCTCTGTCTTCTTCAGTGAATACTGAAGCAAAGAATTCATTGAGTCTCTCTGCAATCTCTGTTTCCTCTTTAATAACCCCTTGCCTTCCATTGTCATCTAATGGTCCAATGGCCTTCCTAGTTGGGTTCTTACTTCTAATGTACTTAAAGAAGTCTTTGTTATTTCTCTGAGTATTTTTAGCTATACGCTCCTCAAAGTCTTGCTTTGCTTTCATGATTGTTGCCTTGCATTTGTTCTGCCAGAATTTATGTTTCTGCCTGCTGTCCTCAATCGGACAAGCCTTCCATCTTCTAAATGAGCTTTTCTTGTTCTTGATCACTTCCCGAACAGCTCCTGTAAGCCACATCGGAGTCCTCTTGGACCTGGCAGTGCCCTTTTTCCTTTTGGGTATGCATTCCAATTGGGCCTCTGTTATTGTTTTTGTAAACAGCCTCCATGCCTCTTGGAGTGTTTGGACTCTCTCAATTTTCCCTTTCAGCTTTTTTTTTTACTAGTTTCCTCATCTTTGGGAAATTTCCTTTTTGAAAATTTAAGGTCTCTGTGTTAGATTTTTTCAGTGACTTGCAGTCTAGTATCAAGTTAAACATAATTGAGTTGTGGTCACTGTTCCCTATTGGATCAGTCACATTAACATCTTGCACCAGAACCTGAGTATTACTCAGGATCAAGTCAAGGATTCTTGTATCTCTAGTTGGGTCTTCAACCATCTGTCCCAGGGAACAATCATTTAGCATATCTAGGAACTTTATCTCTTTATCATGTGCTGAACAACAGTTCACCCAGTCTATGTGAGGGTAATTGAAGTCCCCCATTATAACTAGGCTTCCCTTCTTGGATGCCTCCTTTACAACATTCTCCAACTGCCAGTCTCCCTCAAGAGTTTGGGTCGGAGGCTGATAGTATATGCCTACTGTTAGACCATCCTTGTGGCCTGGTACTCTTACCCACAGAGCTTCTAATGGTGACTCCAAATCACCTAGATATTCCAATTCATACGATTTTATCACTTCTTTGACATACAAGGCTACACCACCTCCCGTTTGCCCCTTCCTATCCTTTCTGTACAGTTTGTAGCCTGGGATAAGTGTATCCCATTGGTTATCATCCATCTACCAGGTTTCAGTGATACCAATAATATCAATATTCTTATCTTTTGCTAAGTATTCCAGCTCCCCTATTTTGTTCCGGAGGCTTCTGGCATTTGTATACAAACATTTATATATGCTTTCCTGATACAGTCTTTTGAGTCCAGTTGCATTGTTAGACTGCCTCTTGCATCCTTCTGCTAGAATGCTGGTGAGTAGCAATGTGTAATATGACATTTGCTCAGAAAAATTAATGCCAGCATCACCATGCGACAGGCAAGCCAGACATGGTAGAAGCATGGTTGTCATTTGAAGAGTGTAAGACCATTTTAAAGTGGTATTTGAAATTCAAGAATGTTGTGGACATACAACAATGGAGGCGTGAGTCTGCAAGAGAACCTCCAATGTACCTAACAAACTGCATGCATTTGTGATAAGTTTGAGATGTGTGGTACTGTGTGTGATGTACACAAGGGAAGATCCTGGACACTTTAGTCAATGTTGCTCAAGCAGTAGTTTGCCATAATTAGAAGTATCTGAGTGCTTATAGCAACCACTTTGAGCATCTCTTGTAATTGCAGAAGTAGAGTTGCCATATGTCCCGATTTCCTGGGATTTTCCCAGGTTGAAGCAGTCCCAGCCGGTTCAACAAAAACATGTAAAAATCCTGGAAATAAATGGTTAATTTCATAGAGTCACTATTTCTAGAGAGGGAGGACAGAAAGTGAAGAGTTGTCCATTGCAAAATAAGTCCCTTCCCGTCTCTTGCTTTTCTCCTTCTGGAGGGAAACAGAGGCTCCATGGGCTGCATTGCCATTCTGGGCCCCTCCTTAGAACTTTCTTCCAAGGTATCCTCATGTGGGGGTTGAGGGTGAGTCTACTTCAATGGTGTGTGTGAGGGGGGGAGGGGGGGACATCAGGGGGATTACAAAATACAGATATATATTACAAAATACAGATTTTCCTTTCTTAAAATGTGTATACTGGGGAAAAAACTGAGCCAGTTTTGCACTGGAGTTATTCACAAAAAAAGTGTATGACATGATACATGTATGCATGATTTACAACCCTCTGTGTCATTCATTCTCACAAAGGAGACAGACTAGATCAACGCTTCCCTGATGATGGAAAACTGAGGGCTGCAGTTGTGGCAGACATCCTGTCAGAAATCCTGTTGCTTTAATTTAATGCCAGGTAAAACTAATGATGTCATCAGGCATGACAATTTTTTTGAAATTAAACGTTTCCAATTCTATCCCCCATACTTAAAGTTCTGAAGGTCTTTTGGTGCCCATTTAACAATGAAGATGCCTTTGAAGGTCATCCGATGCGATGGTCTTTAAATTTCCAAAATCAGTACCAGGATGACAACTGATGATAGTGATTTTCAGAAATTAAATTCTCTCACATATATGTATCACATCATAAATTTTTTTTGTGAATCCCATGAGCTTCATAGGCATCTTCATAGTTAAAAGGACACCAAAAGACCTTCAGAACCTTTTAGGTGTGGGGGATAGAATTGGAAATGTTTAATTTCAGAAAAATTTGCATGCCTGATGACATCATTAGGCTTACCTGGCATTAAATTAAAGCAACAGGATTTCAGCCAGGATGTCCGCCACAACTGCAGTCCCCAGTTTTCTATCATCGGGGAAGCATTGATCTATTCTGTCTCCTCTGTGAGAATGAAAGATATAGAAGGTTGTAAATCATGCATACATGTATCACTTCATACAAATATGTCGTGAATAAATCCAGTGGAAAACTGGCTCAGTTTTCTTCCATTAAAAAAGTACAGATACTTAAAGATTATTCCATTCATTTTATTTATATGTTCATTTTGACCCATAAAAATATTGAATTTTATCCAGTGGTGTCTTTCTACAATTGAAAACACTTCTGCTTCCCTTAGGGCAGGATGCTTAAAGAGCTCCAATTTTCTTCACTTATTATTATCTTCTGTGACATACACCATATGCAGAACTTGGAAACATTACTTATCTGGACAACTTCAACAGTTTTGTACAAAGGACAATAATTTTAGGGGGATTCTGAGAGCTGTAATTTAAAGAAGTTACTTTTCCAAATTCTTCCATACTGTTTTGGATCCCCTCCGCGCCCCCCCCCCCCCCAAAAAAAAAAAAGCTTGAAGGAGTGGCTTTTCAGGTATACAATGGCTGGTGGGAACCACTTAAACCCTGCCCTCTATTTTGCAAAATGCAGAATTTTCCACTAGTGCCAAATCATGATTGGATACAAACAATTTGTCTTTAATTTTAAGTTTAAAGTGATTTGGTAAATAACTGTTATCCTGGCAAATCAAATTATATTAAATAGACCTGTCTTTACTTAAGGTTCTGAAGAAAGTAAATTTGTTCCATGCAGCACATACATTAAATCTTTCATGTGATCTAGCTCATTAGGAAACGTCTCTGTGAAACTTACAAGCATTTTCCATTTTGAAAAGTTAACTCAAGGGTGATTTGTAGCCTAAGTTTCTTTCTTTGCTGACTTTTTAGAAAGAAAGAAAAGGCATCAGGATTTTACCATTGTTAAAATATTTGCAGTTTTGTGACTACAGTAATTTGGCTTGGATTCCTCTAATATAAAACTAGTCACTATCTGATTTGCTTTTCAAGCATCCTAAGAAACTTAAATCCAGATATTTGGTAGTGAGTTGAAATTCCTCCTCTAATTTGTATCCTTTTCCCTTCTTATTTTTATTACATGTTTTTCCTCATCTACTTCCTCTTAATCTACATTTTTTTTAAAACCCCAAAACTTTAGATTGCAAAAGCCTTGGCGCTTAATCCTACCTTTGCAGGCCTCAATAACAAAATACCCATGGGTTTTAATGGAGCAGAAGTGTAACTTTGGGCAGCCCAGTCTGCTTTTCTTGAAAAGGACTGACTTTCATTTCTTTCTGCAGCCAGGGCATGGTTTGGAAATTCTGTTTTTTGGAACCCCTGGCTAAATCTCCCCAGCCAGCCATTGCTGAAGTAAGCCAAAGAGAACAGGAGTTCTTCCTGGCAGAGAGAGGTCTTAGGATGGGGGTGGAAAGGAGGGGTCAGAGGAACAGAATTTATTTGTGCAATGGAATGCATTCATATCATCCAGCCTTTCACCATGAAGATGCTACACTTTGATGATCCCAAAAGTTTCTATTAATGATTGCTAGACAATCAGGGTTCCATTTCTAATAACTGAACATATGAAACCTTTCTTTCTTTCCTTTATAAATAGTAATAGAGTAAAATGTGACATTCAACTCTGCCAAGGGGCAGGCATCCAGTGTAAGAGTGAATTTCTCCATCCCAAGTGTGATTCTGACAACTCGTTAAGGGGAAATATGTTATGCCAAGTTGCTGAAGAACAATCAGTATCACTTTGCATGAACTATGTCTTCTTGTATAGTTAGGCTTCAAGTGACAGTCTGATAAACCGTATATACCTGTATGCTTATTGATCACTTTAACTTGACTCTTAAGAGACAGAGAAAAAGCAATTGAGGTCAGTTTTATTTTTATTTTTTTAACTCGAGTAATTACATTTCAAGACAAGCAAAAGCCTAAAAGTTCAGAATCAGTTTTTCCTACAGTGATGCCAATTGTCATAACTGTATTGCAAGCAGTGCAGTTTGTGTTTGCGCTTATGTTTTATAGGCCCTGTAGCTGCAATGGTTATGATCCCTACCAGTTTAGACTTTTTGTTTTGTTAGACAGAACATGGGACCTGTTGCCACAAAGCACAAGAGCGCATCCTATTAGATTATTTCCCATGTACTTGACTTTTGCGGTTGTAAGGAAAAGTTTGTAACTGTAATTCCTGGTCTAGAAATTGGCAGACAAAGAGAGGTTGAAAACCTGGTGGATCTCAGAAGTCTTACTGTATTGTTGTTTAAGGTTACCAAGGGAAATAATTTGTTCCAGGATGTTTTGAGGGCTGACTATTAAACTTCCCCCTCTAATTATAATAGATGTAGAGGAAAGTTAAATTTTTATTTTATTATCTCTTCAGATTGAGTGTGTCATGATCCCAAACTTTAGCTTTTGGATTTCAATTCCCAGAAGTCTAAGTCAATTCCCCAAACCACTGATCAGACTTAGGCTTCTGGGAATTGAAGTCCACCAGTGTTCAGTGGAACATAGTTTTGGAAACACTGGTCTAGATGCAGAGTCCGGAAAGCTGCAAATAAGAATCAAGAATGTAATGGTATGCTGAAGCCATTCCTAACTGAGCAGTGATAAATTGATGCTCTGGACTCCAGATTTCATCCTATCACTATTCAGTTACGGATGGCTTTAGCATGGAATTTAAATCCATTTGCTTAGTAATGCTCCAGATTCTGCCCAATACCATTGGAGTGTTAGCATCCAACCTTTTGTGTTATGCCTTGATTTAATCTGCACACTTTAGGAGAAGATTCCAACAAGGCATAGGGTTCATTTCTCATGGTATGCCAGATCTACAGAATTTGCAGCCTACGTGAAACATAGCTTTATCAGATTTGTTCTGGTGGCATAGCTAAAGGATGGAGGAACTCTTGGAGTGGACTTCTTTTGGATTAATAGATTGTAAACTGAGCATGAAAGTATGTAAGAATGTAAGAAAAGTCACATTCAAGCAGGCTGAATTTGCATTCTCCTTGGTGACAATGGATTAATTTGCCTTATCTCAGAAATTTGTGAGGCTGCTCAGTGATAGGACAAACCTGGATGTCAATACTCAGAACATAAGCACAGCTTGCTTTTATACCCAAAGATCCACAACAGATGCTCAATGTGTACATTTAGGGTACCACAATATCCTTTTCTTATCAGAGCCATCTTTTCCTGGTTTGTAGTTGAGATTGAGATAAGGCATTGTCACCTAGGAGAATGAATGAATTAATTAATGCCAGTCCCCCTTGATGATGTACCCTCTGGAAGTGATTTTCAGAAATTTGTCCCCATCAATTCTATCTTGTGCTGTTCAGTCTACCCTGATTGTGATATTGATTCTATTTGTAACATAAGACCCATCATGTTTAACGACACATAATCTAATCTAAGGCTGCAAATCTACATTCTTTGCCCACAAATTGAGATGAATTCACAGTGCCTTACTGCTCAGTAACAATATTTAAAATTATTGATAGCTGCTGGGCTTGTGTACCATTCTTGGACAAATGTGCAAAAATTGGCTGAATTGAGTATTTGTGCAACTCTGGAATGACACTGGGATGGAAGATAGAACCTCTCTACGGCAAAGGGGCAGAGCAACATCACATTGCATTTTTATGCCATTCATCATCAATTGGATTGAACCAGGGATTCTCAACCTGTGGCCCACCGGCAGAATGCGATCCACAGTGCCATTTCATATGGCCCCCACCTCCTCCACCACACCAGGAAGTGTCATGTGGTGGAGGAAGGGCAAAATGGCCGTCCGACCCCCAAAGCTATCTGAGGGAGCGTAACCTGGCCCCAACGTAAAAAGGTTGAGAACTCCTGCTCTAAATTGTCTTCCAAGCGGAAAGCTGGATAATATTTGTTTAGACATGATCTTGAAGAAATATATACTTCTTTTTGACACTTTCAAATGTCATTGATGTTTTACAAATAAAGCATCAGGGAGTGGTCTTTGCATTAGGCAGAAGTTCTCAGCCTATGGCCCATTGGATGGATTGAACTACAACTCCCAGAATCCTCAACTATTGGCCATTCTGGCTGGAGTTTCTGGGAGCTAGAGCTGAACATCTTGAATCATTTTATTAGATGATACCTGATAATGTTCCACTCTGAAGTATACCTATATTATAAAAATGTTATGAATCCATCTGCATACAGGAACATGTGCTAAGCATAAGGGTGTTCTATTCTGGTTTTGTAGAGATGCCTAAAGAACTTTCCTTTGAACTTCAGTTTTTCCTTTCCTTTTTCCAGATGCATTCTCTCCCCCATCACATCCTCCCCCATCCACCTGGTGCTTTTAGTATATTTTCGTTACTTAGCTGGTTCATGATTGCACCACTGCAAGTTAAGAACAGGTGTCTGAGTTAGTAGTGGACTAGACAGAGGCTAATAAAATGATATTCTTCTCAAACAAAGCAGCCGTTCTGCTGGTAGGTGGTCTGTCTTCAAGGGGCAGAGTGGGTCAATCTGTTCTGAATCGAAATGCTTTCTCCTTTGAAGATCAGGTCCACAGTTTCAAGTGTTGTGAAATCTGGTGTTACAGACCCCTTGTGACATTATTATTATTATTCAATGTTTTGAAATCAATGTAGACAATTTCCAGAGGAGCAGTTGTGTTGGTCTGTTGTAAAAAACAACAAAAACAAAGGCTGAAATCCAGTAACCAGTTGCATTTACAGTAGGACCATTGAATCAGTGAAGATTTGGTGAGCCAATGTTCATGAAAGTGAGAAAAGTAAACATATATGGGTATCCTCTGAGCCAGCATTTCCCAAACTATGTTCTGCGGAACACTGGTGAACTTCAATTACCAGAAGCTTACATTGGCTGATCTGTGCTTTGGGGAATTGACATGCTTCTGGGAATTGAAGTCCAAAAACCAAAGATTGGGAAGCACTGCAAGTTTGACAATAGCAGTGCCCTTTGCAGCTGATCCCCCCATTCTAGAAACATCACTGGATCACTTTTGAGAAGAAAAAGAAGTTCTATTGATCCAAGGGCCTACTCTAGTTACAAGTTACTACTGGATTTCAGCCATTGTCTCTTAAAAATGAATACAATCTTCCTTTGCCTAATTTCTACTAATTCAGATGAATGCATTTAGGCTTGTGTCCCAAGAGAAAGTCCTTCTAATCTAGAAACCTCTGGTTAACAATTATCCTAGCAATATCTGAGCAGTGTTACTGCAATGCATTGTTCATGTTAATGTTGTTAAAGATATCTTGGAGACAAGAGTTTAGCTGCTGACTGACATGTTTTTTGTAGACCCTGTTTCTTGAGCCTCAAAACTGCTTCACAGGCTTCCTGTGCATTTTTGAGTACAGTACAGTATTGACATTAGGTAAAGGTAAAGGTCGCTCTTGCTTGAAAGCCAGTTATATCTGACTCTAGGGTTCAGTGCTTATCTCTGTTTATAGCCAAAGAGCCAGGGCTGTCTGCGTCTGCAGACGTTTCCATGGACATGTGGCAGGCATGCCTAGACACCTCCCCACCAAAGTGGTCCCTATTTATCTACTTGCAGTTTCTTGCTTTTGAACTGCTAGGTTGGGAGGAGCTGCAACAGAGATGGAAGCTCACTGCGTCATGCAGTACCTGGGAATCGAAGTCTGACCTTCCAGTCAGTAAGTTCAGCATCTTAACCATTTAAGCTACTGCAATATTGGCATTACCTCAGGCTTAAATTATATTGGAGTTCGTATGCTATTTTATTAACCTCCTGTTCTCAAATGCAAAGTCACTTTCTAGACAACAACTCCCAAATCTCTCTGCCAACATAGCTACTGAATCGTCTGCTTGACAAAATTAGTGAAATATCAGAGCCTGGAGAAGTTACTTTTTATGCTTACTGAATTTCCATGCCAGAATTCCCCTACATAACAAGGTCCAATCAGTTCAATGTGCAGTTTGTCAAAGGCACCCAAACATCTTCTTTCTGTACATTCTTTGGCGCTAAGATATGAACACTGCTGGTTTGACAAGAGGACAAGGGTATCAATGGCTATAATTATGGATACCTAAGGACAACCTCCGGGTTGGAGAGATAGGCAAGCTAAATCCTAAGCAGGTGAAGGCATCTGTGTGGGAATACCCTGAAGCAAATGGTGAGCCACTGTGTGAGACAGAATGCTGGACTGGATGGACTGTGGCCTGTTCCAGCAAGGCTGTTCTTATGTTCTTATGACAAGATGAACAGAAGCTCAGAAAGCCCAAGGTTCAATCCTGATCATTTCTAGCAGAAAAAAATCAGCAGCAAAGTGACGGGAGTGACTGCTGCTTGACACTATGGAGAGTCAATGAGTGGGATATGGTATCCTGTCTTCCTTCCTTTAGGTATAGCCTATATTTGCTGTAAAGAGAAATGTAGGTGGCCCCATTAAGGCCTCCTGGCTGCTTCAGTTGATGATGAACTGCAGAGTCATGCATGCTGAAAGAAAGGTGCTCCCCACAACTACAAAACAACAGCCAGGAAGTAGAGTTATGTGATCGTACTTGTGATCGTTCCCTGTTTGAGAGGAAATAAAAAGAATTGCTATGATGGTATCCTGCAATCTGGGAATCGCTGCACAACCGCCAAATGCAGGAGAAACTGGGGGGGGGGGGGGCACAAAGAAATTCATGTGCAATTGTTTATCCAACATTAGGTATTTTATTAGCACATTTGATCAGAAGCCACCATCAGATAACTTCAGACTGTTTAGTCACACAGTTTGAGGAGAGAAACTCCATCTCTCTGTTTCATATGTGCTTTGCTTGTGATTTTTTTGGTTATTTTTATGGAAATATTCTTACATTCTGCCCCCATTAGAAGTGAAGAAAATGTTTGTCACACTAGAACTTTCTTTAGGATGAAAATTCAATTTTCAGAGCATTGTGTGTGTGTGTGTGTGTGAGAGAGAGAGAGAGAGAGAAAGAGAGAGAGAGAGAGAGAGAGAGAGAGGATTGATCTACCGTGATAGAAGCAGTACATGCTGCTGTTTGGATAGTTGCATGTTGAATGAATGAATTCAGCAGCTGTTTAAGTTTCCAGCTGTTGACCCAGTAGTCTCACAGAATATCATGCTTGACCTTCAGCTAACCAAACTCCCTGGAGCCTGGGCCTGAAATATTAACTTTTCATCTATTTGAAGGAAAGTGGAGGAAAGTATTCCCTGTTTACAAACATATTCTTTTGGCATTATTACAGATCTGCTCGACATTGCCCTCTCCCCCACCACTTGCTATATTGTGTTTTCTTTTTCTGCTTCCACTGTTATGGTCACTGTCTTTAGCTACAAAGGACACATAATTCATCTTGTCAAACCTGCAGCATTCTCTTCATAATTCTTTTAGCACTGAGCAACAAATAAGTTGAGGTGTTTGAGTGGCTTTGACAAAATACACGTTGAATTGATTGGCTTGAAAGACCTAATGTGCCATAGATCTCAGTACATCAGATCTCCCCCTCTGGTTCCTCAGCCATTCTAGTTTGTCTCTGTCCTGAATGCCAGTGCAGCAGATTAATCTTCTCCAGATGTTTCTAAATTAGCCAGCATTCTTCCAGGTCCAGTACATAAAACAAATATACAGGCCTCTATTTGATACCTGGAAAAAAGAAGATTGGAGCTTAGAAACTTCTGAAACATGCTTCATTCTAAATATTCATGATGCATAACATGAATTTTATGATAGCATTACATGGATTCTTCACAGCCCTGAAATCTGGGACTTCAAAGTCACTTTAGCTCAGTTTTTTCATCTCTGGAATAATACTGTGCTTCGCAGTCTAGCTGATTGAAAAGTGCTCTCTTTTCACACATACCATGTAGACCTGTTTTGGGATTTTTCCGCCATTCCTCCATTGTGCCATCAGCAGGGGAAGTGTGCCTGTTTGCAACTTCCTGATTCCACGTTGTGTCTCCGCCCAGCACTGGAAGTCGCAAACAGGTGTGCTTTCCCTGCAGAAGCACAATGGAGGAGCAGCAGAAAAATCATGTAACAGAGCAATTATGCTCGGAAAAGCCTTCCACCACTCTGGGAAGTAGCGGAGGCTGTGCAAAAAGCCAGTAAACTGGTGTGATTCCAACTGCCGCGGTGGTAAGTGATGTATTGTGACTTCCAGCTGTGGTGGGTGGCAGTCCTAGACATGCCCTGGTGACCACCGCACAGCGGATTAATGATATGCATGGGCCAAATTAGGCCCATGGGCCATAGGTTGTGAACACCTGCTTTAGTACTTTAAACACTAGAAACTTTTCTTCAGAGCCTTTGGTATCTGGGCAACATGAAAACACTAAGCCGTATGACAACATTAAACAGTACTTTTCAAAGATTCTCTTCAGTTTAATGATTGTATTTTTATTTTCACTGAAGTACAAGTAAATAAAAAATGCAATAATAAGCAAATTATGCTTTGTGAATGGGCATGCTGCCAACATTGCATTCTATAAAAAAATAACAGAATCATGGAATCACTGAGTTGGAAGGAGCCTTTTAGGCCATTGGGTCCAACACCCTGCTCAATGCAGGAATCTGAATCAAAGCAGATATTGCAGATGGTTGTCCAATTCCCTCTTGAATGCTTCCAGTGTAATTGTGCTTACTACCTCTTGAAGCAGTTGGTTCCACTGTCATACTGCTCTAACCATTAAGAGATTTTTCCTAATATTCAGTCTACCTGTATATCTGGCTTCCTGTAGTTTTAGCCTATTATTACACAAATCACTGAAGGTCCATCTTGTTAGGAACAAGGTTGGTCTTAGAGCAGTTGACTTTGGTATTTGGTCAGGCCAAAAAATGCCCAACAGTGAGGGGAGTGGGTTAAACAAGGTTGGAAAGCAAAGTGAGGTGCTATCCTAGAGATATCTCAAGGCTCATGGGGAGAACTGTTACCAGCTCCTCTGAAATCTATGATAAATCTGTGCGTTCAGAGGGGGAGATCCAGTGTTGATTGTGTTTCCCCTGGAGTAATTTTATGAGAACACATGGAAGATCAATGAAAGCATTTGTAGCACACACCCTCATTTGTATGACTCAGGTATGTGTTCTGTAATACAGGTTTTCTGCTTTCTGTGATTTGGGGTATCCACTGAAGATCTTGGAATATTTTCCCAAAGGATAACAGGTGGGCAACTTCTATCTGCTTTATCCTTATTCAATAACGCTTTTATTCTGTTTCTCTTTATAACACTCCCTGGTCCCTTCACATTTAAAACTGATACTTTAAATCCCAGAGGCCAAAACAACTCAGCTGGCATTTGCATTAGCAAATGGATACAACAAAATGATTGTTGTTACCCATCCTACTTAAGATGTGATGGGGAACCTGAATCATTTTCAGTTCTGGATTTCCCTTCACTCATCTCTCTTTGTATTCCTCAGTAGTTGGATGATTGACTTGCCTATACTCCCTGAAGTCATCAAATTCCCAACCAACAACCTGTACCAATTTTTTTTTTACTGCATTTGATCTTGTCCAGGGCAAGAAACAAAAGCTTTCTCAGTAGGCACTTCAGAAGCCCCCCACAAGTGCTGGCTGAGAAGCATCTGATTTACCTTGTGTCACATGTGGGTGAATGGAGCACAGTACATCCAGCTGGTGATTCTAGTCTAAGTTATGCAACATCAACTGATACCAAGAGCTGAAATAATAAAGAACCATGTGGCAACTTTAAGACTACTAGATTTATTGTACTATGCACCTTCTTGAACACACAGTCGCTTTCTTGCATGTCAATGGAACATCATGCTATAAAAATCTTAAAGGTATCATACAATTGTCTGCAATTTTATTGTAACAGATTAATGCAGACACCCTATAGAAATAATTTGGGTTCAATGGGGGAAACAGGTTTGGGCATGGATAACAGCTAAGCCAGGCATTCTCAACCTGTAACCCCCACCCACCCCCCACTGCCTCCATCACACCAGGAAGTGCCATGTGGTGGAGGAAGGGCAAAATGCCATCCGACCCCCGAAGCTGTCTGAGGGAGTGTAAACCAGCCCCCAGCTTTAAAAGGTTGAGAACTCCTGAGCTAAGCTGAAGAGCTCCTAATCATTAGAAAATAATTAATAACATCTTAATTTGGAAGCATCTCTTTGTTTTTCCATTTACATTGACAGTATCTATTCAACAGAATTTAAATAGCTTCAGGGTGTATCAAATTCTTCATTTCTTTTCAATATGCTTACCAGTTCATCCCAGCCAGGACATCTCTCCAATTTTACAGTATTTTAAATAAGTCAGTTTTAGGACTCAGAAGACTGTCTGGTTCACAGAATAGGATGCTATGGCCAAATGGGTCAAGACAAAAATATACTTATTTTGTGCTTTGCTTTTGCTTTGCCAGATTTGCACTGGTAAATTTAGAGACTTGTCATTCGTTGTGGCTATTTACATCAGGCCCAGGCAGCTTTCTACTTTATTAATCTAATTTCTCTTTTAACTGTTATAGTATTTAAGCAATTTTTCAATAATTGCCTGAATTAAAAACATAGGTATATTGTTGCCAAAACAAAATACCCCATGCAAAACCTTCAGGGAAAAATGCTGTAGGCCTGCTGAGGCTTCTAAATAGGGACATTAGATGGATAAGGGACATTAGATAAGGAACATTAGATGGATATTTCCTACGCTGTTTTTCTCCTCCTGCTTTTAAAAGGGACCTGTCAATGTGTTCTTGCAAACTACGAACTTTGTCAGTGTGGATGTTACTGTATTAGAAAGCAAATTTCTTAAGTGTGTTAACATATCTATTTGTTAGAAGACACATTTTCCGCTTATCTCTTTCTTGCTTTGTTTTGTGATTGGCCAACAGATGATAAACACAGGCATTTACAACTATGATTTCTAAAGCACAAAGCAGTGGCTGAATATATCTTTAGGAGACTAGTGTGTTTTAATTGCTTATGATGATCTATTTGTAACACACAGAATGCTGTTTCTTGCTCTCAAACTGCTAAGTTGGCAGGAACTGGGACAGAGATGGGAACTCACTTCATCATGCAGCACTTGGGTCTTGAACTGCTGACCTGGTCAGTCATCAAGTCTTAACCACTAATCCTCCACAGTCCCTCTAGAGTCTAAATCTAATACTGTAGCTAGTCCCAATTTAGACCCATAGAACCAATTGCTAATACAGTATATACAGTATACTGTGTATAAATCATACTGAACGCAGAAGAATAGATGCCTTTGAAATGTGGTGTTGGAGGAGAGTTCTGAGAGTCCCTGGGGCAGAGAGGAGAACAAATAGGTCAATCTTAGAAGAAATCAACCCTGGCTGCTTATTGGAAGGTCAAATAGTAAAGATGAAGCTAAAGTACTTTGGACATCAAATGAGAAGAGAGGATTCACTTGAGAAAGCCTTGATGCTGGGAAAGGTGGAGGGCAAAAGAAGAAGGGGGTGGCCAAAGATGAGATGGCTAGATGGTATCGTAGACACAATGGGCACAGAGCTGGGCAGGCTAAGGAAGATGGCGGAGGACAGAGGTGCCTGGAGGACAATGGTCCATAGGGTTGCAAAGGGTTGGAATTGACTGTGCGACTGAACTACAACAAACTGATACCTTAGCCTTCCTTTATTTGAGGATTAGCAGTTGGATTAGACTTTGGACAAAATTGCATATCACATAACATACATTAATAAAAGGCAGATTTGAACAATTGCGTTTTAACTAACTTGTTAAAAACTGGGAGGGTGGGTGTCTGGCAAACCTCTTTTGGAAGTTTATTCCAGAGGTGTGGGGTCACGACCAAAAAAACTGGTTTCTGTTGTTCACTATTTTGGCCTCCTTGAGTGTTATCATTTTTAACAGTTTGGCTTTTAACAGAATGAGTTAGATGGGATGGGAAGCTGTTCTGTAGGAGAGATAGTCCAACAGGGCTACTATGGCATCAAGGATACATTCTTTCCCCTGAAACATGTGATCTAAAAAAAGTTTTCCACTTTTCACAAAGGGAAAAATTGTCCCATGGAAGTATGTTTCGTGCAGCAAAAATGTTTGCAAAATATACTCTTCTGTTCCCTACAGCACTAATTGTTTCCATTGTCAAGACCAACACACACACACACACACACACACACATACACACACACAAAACAAACACCCAACTAAGCACTGTCATCTAGGAACTGGAATTTTCCGCATCTGTTTTGGCTACTTTCATACAGAAACAAAGTTGAATTTGTCGTTAATTAATGCTTGCCCTCTCTTCATAGGGGGAAGAGGGGAAAAGCAGGGAAAAGGCTGGATTGAGAGTCATTTGTATACAGTATTTTCATTTATTAAATGGTATGCCTTTTCTCATAGCAGGGCATTTAATTGTTAAAGAAACAGTGCCCTGGCCAAAAAAAAAAAAGCATCAAAGTTCAGGAAAGTTATTTTTGGGCTAAAGCGTACAGAATCTCTTAGTCAGTTTGGCTACTGCTGACCAGGATTCTGGGAATTATAATCTAAAAAAGTAATTTTTCCAAGATCAGGAATAAATTACCAGCCCAAAATAAGTGACTAAAAACAAAAATAAATAAAATTTGCTATTAAACTAGTAGATTAATATTTAGACATTAACTTTCCATGTGATAAATATTTATTTTTAGATTGGATCTAACCACAGTTCCCCAAAAGGATAGAAATGGGTATGGTACCATTTTTTTGTTATGACTGTAGCCCTTGCATTCAAAAGCAGGTGTAGTAAATGAGTTGAGCACTCAGACGATTCATAAAATAGAACACTTTTAGAAAAATGTGCCTTGTTCATAAATTCATCTTTATGTCTTGTGACGATTGTTGCAAACAGTGCCTAGTAATCCATTGGTAAATGTAAAGGTCGTCCTTGCTCGAAAGCTAGTCATAGCCAACTCTAGGGTTCAGTGCTCATGTCTGTTTACAGCCAAAGAGCCAGTGCTCTTTGTATCTGGAGATGTTTCTGTGGTCATGTGGCAGGCATGCCTCAACATGGAATACTGTTTACCTTCATACTGAAGTGGTACCTATTTATCTATGTGCAATTTCTTGCTTTCTAACTGGCAGGAGCTGAGACAGAGACGGGAGCTCATTCCACTTGGGTTTTAAACTGCTGACCTGCCGACCTTACATTCATCAAGTTTAGCATCTTAACCACCTAAGCCACCGCAGTTCCACAGTAATCCATAATATTAGATAATTTTGATCCAGATTCAGCAGGACTTCCTTTGACTTGAACAACCCTATAAATCCAAAGAGAATGTTTTACAAACAATTGTCAAAAGCATTTAATTCATTTGCTTAGTAATTAGAACCACCACACTGGAAATAATTTCAGTAATCAGCTTTTACTTGTGACAGGCTGATTAATGTTAGTAATCTTGCATTGCATTTATCTGTTTTAGTATTCTGGAAAGAAGACCATTGATGTTCTTTTTCCATTGTTCATTGATAACACCATTGCCTAGCTTTAAAAAGACCTGTGTTTTTCCTTAGATAAGAAAAAATATTGCCTTTTTCAGGATGGCTCTTTGTGGAATTTTGTGGGGGAAAGTGTTTCTTGAAATAATAATGGGTAAGATGAAAAGCAGGGGAAGTTTTGTTGTAAGAGATTAATTAATAGGGAACATGACTCAAAGCTCAAGTGAAGGAAAGTACTGTACAGTATAAGTTGATTCCAAGTGAAAGTGTGTCCACACTTAAGGTGTAAAGAATATTTGGCTATGGTTGTTTTGATGAGGTGTACCTGTTGTATGCAAATATACTTGAAGCCGATTGGCTCATTGTCTCTTCCCTTTAACACCATCTTTCCCAGGAGAGAGAAGAGACAATGAGCCAATCGGCTTCAAGTATATTTGCATACAACATAAAGAGGATATTTCAGTGGTCCTGTCTTAAACACAGATTTTTTAAAAATGAAATTGAGGTACACAAGGCTGACAGTAGACAATTAACTGATATGTGTAAAAAACAGTTCCATAAAAAAATCACCATACAGTATTATGAAATGATGTGGGAGCGAATAGGGAAAGGGGTTTAAAATTACAGTATTTATCTCTTTCACTGCAGCTGAGGCTTGCCTGTGGGGGCTTGCTTGCTGTATTATTCCCCGTGAGAGGTAGCAGTGATGCTAAGGGGAGTGCCTAGGGGGTGCTTCCTCCCCACCCCCGGGGAAGTCCAATACTCCTCCTCCCTGGCTTTGTTATGTGGAACATACCCCATGACACCTTTATTTTACAAAAATATAAAATATAAAATATATAAATAATACAATAATACGGGAGATTTATGGGAAAGTACAGGTGGCAGGAAAGAGGGGTAAAATACGGTAATTTCCCGCCAAAATGGGATACTTGACAGCTATAGTAAACACATTTACAACAGCCATAAATGAGTCTGCAGCTGTCATAAACATGTTTATGATGGCCATAAATGTCTCTGCAGCCAATTCTCCTGCCAGCAGTGGCGGAGGTGGCTGGAGCATGGGTGGGAGCCAGATTATTTGGTACCTTGGGCCAGATGTGACCCACAGGCCAAAGGTTGAGAGCCCCTATCTTACATGCTTGCCTTTTCTCTAATGGTCAAGGAAGAAGGAGACAATTGACAAAACAATAGG
The DNA here is from genome assembly GCA_035047345.1 of Bradypodion ventrale. NCBI lineage: Eukaryota > Metazoa > Chordata > Lepidosauria > Squamata > Chamaeleonidae > Bradypodion > Bradypodion ventrale. The sequence continues at coordinate 44,519,779 of JAWDJE010000001.1, forward strand.
TAAACGAAATAGAAAAAAAAGCTTTGCTGAGCACCAGATGTGAGGAAAGCTCACCAGTTGCATTAGCAGCAAAGAAAGGTCATTTTAGGTTGTAAAACTCCTCCTGCTGATACTCAGTGTTAGTGCATGGAAGAAAATTGCAAAGAAGTGCATGGAGGAATCCATTTTTCCAAATACAGTGGTACCTCGGATAAAGTCCGATTCGGATAAAGTTCGATTTGGATAAAGTCACGGTTTTCATGCACATATGATGCATCACATAAAGTCCAAAACCACTAAAAATGGACGTTATCCGAGGTATTTGGTATAGGAACCTCGGATAAAGTCCATTTTTGGATGTTATCCAATGCATCGCCCATTTGATTCAGATAAAGTCCAAAATTGTGTTGCGGGAGGAAATCCTGACACCATGAAATGCCCAGACAGAGATACAGTCCAGCCGACTGCCTGGGGAGAGCTCTCTCGAACCACCCCAACCAGTATCTTTTATTATCAAGAGCTGGGGTGATAGTAAGGAGTGTTTTAAGCAGATGATAGACATACTGAGTGTCAACAATGAGATTGAACGGAACGTCAGCAAAGGTTTGAAAAGTGAGAATGACAGCAGCGAGTTCTGCATGCTGGGCAAAAGTGCAAGGAAGTATAAAGAGCGTAGGGGATCCATCAGTGAAAACAGTTAAAGTATTTGGGAGAGGGCATTCCAACTGTAAAGTAAACAGGTGGCAAGGCACCTGGTGAATAAACTGCAAACATAGGTCCTTAGGAGAGGGAAAAGAAATTTCATTAACATAGTCTGCAAATGCTAATTGATAGGCACTATAGGTTACCATGAGATTATGATGTTCAGCAACAGTTATAGGGAGAAAACAAGAAAAAGCATCAATACCAGTTAGTTGGCGAGCGTGGCGGCAGCCACACACCACAAGATCAGCCAAAGCCTGTGAAAGCTGATAAATATTATGAGGGGGGACAGGGAAGATATAACCATTCCACAATATGCAGCTTGTCTCCAACCGCAGGAGCTGCTAAGAGTCCTGTAGACAGTTTAGGATTAGAAAGAAGAATAAGCATTAGAGGACCATGGGCTGGCACCCTGTCAACCATGACACAATTTAAAGCAATATTGAGCTGATGCAAAGCATGCTGCATTGCCTTAGTTACGGGAATGACATCAGCAGGATGGGTGTGGCCACGCAGGCCATCAAACAGAGGTTTAAGCAAGTCTGTTGACAGCGCCAGCAACGGACGTGCCCAATTGAGATGACCTAAAAATTGCTGCAAAGAAAACAGTGTGAAGAAGGAAGGCATAGTTAGCGTTGGGAGAAAAGAAGCAGAACAGGTAGTTAGCAGTTTGTGCCCAAGGTAGTTAAAAGGAGCTGTGCGCTGCACTTTCTCAGGTGCAACGATCAATCCCTTCTGCCCAAGGAGTTCAATGAGCTTGCGCTCGTGATCCGCTGTCAGCTGCTCCCCTGAGATCAAGATATCATCTATGAAATGATACAACAACATATCTGGGAAGAGATCTCGGAAGGGTTGAAGTGCCACATCAACAAAATGTTGGCACAAAGTCGGGGAATTGAGCATTCCCATCGGGAGCACGCCCCACTCATATCTGTGGGTGGGACAAGAGTGATTGAGGACAGGTACAGTGAAAGCAAACTTCTCCCCCAGTTTACCACACCCAAAGCACTGCTGGTTGGCAGCAGCGTTCTGGGAGGTAACCTGCGCTATGGTGATAGCCATCAGCTGAGCCTTATGAGTTTCCGTGCCCACATTCTGGTAAGCCTGGATAATTTCTCCCAGTTTCACCTCCAGTTTTGTCACCACTGATTTTAAGGCAGCTTGGCAATCTTTGTTAGCGTTCTCATACACTAATTGCCGGAGCAAAATCTCCGCAGCGACTTTGTTGTCAACCTGCCTTTGGATGGCAACCTGCAGTCTGTTTATGAAATCCATGTAGGATTCATCAGCCTTTTGTCTCACTCCCCCAAAAGCACCCAGTGATTTCCCGATGTCTGGGATTTTCATCCATGCACTCTTTATGATTTCCCCCACCTGTCTAAGAGCTTGGATTGGCATGGGAAGCTGCTGTGCTAAGGTGGCAAAGTTTCCCTGTCCCAAGAGCATGTCAAAATTAATTGCCACTCCATTGTGGATGTTTTCTGTGGCTTTCGCCATGGCTCGATCAGTCTATTCTTGCATGAAAACCACGTACTGAGACGAGGTGATCATGGCTTTGGTCAGCATTCTCCAATCAAGAGGAAGCATGTCAGTGTCGTTGGCAAGCCCCTCTACCATCGAAATGGTGAAGTAGCTGAGCATGCCATTCTCTTTGATGCTTCTCCTGACCTCTTTGTAAATGCCCCAGGACAGATTGTTGTACTGTCGAACTCCCCCTTCTCCCATGACAATCGGACAAGCAGCCAACAAGGGCATTGCATCACTGACATCCTCCGCATTCCCCCTCCTCACAGCTTCTTGAGCCATTTCTCTCAACCCCTGGTATGGTTGGTGATCTAAAGGTCCCTGGTATGGTTGGTGACCGCCAGGATCAGGATCTGGCGGAGAAGCATATGGGGGTGGTTTTAGCGTGGGCAGAGCCAGATCTGCCGGGGGGAGCAGTTGGGGAAAAGATGCTGTATCTAGCTCATATTGAACCAATGCATTCTAGAGGTACCTTTGTTCAGTCATTCTATAGCCTTGTAACAGATTTGCCAAGTATGGAGAATAGCGACAGACTCGTGGGGCTCTTCTCGAAAGAAGTCCCCTAGTCTGCACCAGTCCTTAAGGGACAAAGAGTCATTCGCAGGATACCATGGACATTCTTCAGCAATTTTCAAAAGCAGAATCTCAATGTTAGTTTTCTCATTTTATGGTTACATTTGTTTACTAGAAATTCTAGGTCTTTAGCATGTTGTTGCTGTTCAGAAGTTAGTTTCTGACTCATTGTTACTCACCCTGGGAGCCGAAGCTGAGGGATGCGTCTCGAGGCCTATTTTCCAGGTGAGGGTGAGCGATTGCTATTTGTTGCCTCACACGGGGCACCACTTGTTGTGGGAGGAAATCCTGACACCATGAATTCAACAGCAGATAAGAATACAGGAACAATAGTACATTCAGTAGACAGGGAGCAAAATGGGTTGCATAGTGAACAATAGAGAGTATTCAGCGTAGGTTACATTCAGCATACATTGTTTCTAAAATTAGGATACCGTGTGAGAATCAGGCAAGCTACAGTACGTGATTAGAGTCCTGTTTGGTTAGAGCAGCTAAGATAGCGTACTAGCCTCGTGAAACCTGTGTGATCAGTCTCTCCATAGTAAAAGCTTAGACCTTGATTACATGTGTACTGACATTCTTTCAAGGAAAGATTGAAACATAGTAAAGGGAAGCAGGACATCTCTCGGGGGAAACTCAGAAGCCAAACAGGAGTATTTGCACTCTCATGAACTTGGCTTATGGTTCATTCCTATCAGATTCCCACATGCCCCCACCATACTCCAACAAATCGTATAAAGTCCAAGCTTGTGGAATGGAGTTTGGACTTTATCCGAGGTTATCTTGTACTTTCACATCAGATGATATATGGAGTTTACATTGCTGCTCAAATGAATTTGAACAGTCTACCATTTGAAACTTTTCAACTTATGGTAGACTTCTAAACATCCCTGAGACTTCCAGTTATGCCTTCAAAATTGTATCAGAATTTCTCGAAATATAGGTTTTCAAATGTACATTTATGGTATTAAGAAGCTATTTGTCATTTTAACTGCTAACCTTGTTTTTCAAATTGGTGCTAAAGGACCAGTACAGGCAACCCTCACATAACAACGCATTTGGATAGCATAATTTTCGCTTAACAATGCATCATTATGCACTACATGTTCCCCAGCGTAACAACGTTTTTAATGTCGTTGTCTGGACAACAACGCTAAAATAACCGTCATTATCCGGACAAAATGTCGTTATGCAGGAAACTCCATAGAAACCCGCATAACAACAAAAAACGCTCAGCAACGCTACTTGGGGAACCAAGTAGCATCATTATGCGAGGGTCTACTGTATCATTGCACAAGTAGTTCTGTTTGATGTAGTGTCCCTTTGTGTGACTTGTTGCACAAACAATGAACAAAGCACTGTGGAACAGTGACACAAATAACTCACCAAATAGCCAGAGTTTGAAAGTAGGTATTCACAAATCATAATGGCTTATAACTAGTTCCATTTTATGTAGTCGAGAATATAACAACCAAAGCTTTTCACATTTTGGTCTTCCTATCTTTTGGGTAGCCTGCCAATCGGTCTTTTTCCTCCTCTGGGAAACCACTCAGTGACCGTTGCTGTCCAACACCCATCTGTCATTCAAGAGACTTGTCCAGTGCAGCGCAATTTTCATTTGTGATGTTCAACAACAGCTTTATTGATTCCACTTTGTTCTCTTATCTGGGCATTGAGGATGTGCTTGTTAAGGGATACTTTTAGCATTGATCTTTCCATGGTTCTTGTGGCTCTTGATAGTTTTTCTTCCTTGGCCTTTGTTAATAACCATATTTCACTCCATAGAGGAATGTAGTACTGTCGAATTAAAACGGTTGGCATGTTGTTGTTGATTTTGTCATTTAGCAACATTTCTTTGATGGAGTTAAGTGCTGCCTTTCCCACTTTCTTTCTTTTGGCTAGTTCTGCTCTCTGATTGTTGTTCATTCCATAATATTATGTGTATCATAACCAAGGACATAAGAACTGTTAAGGTAACATCTGAGTATACAGTATATGTAGTTCCTAGTAGAGTTGTTTTTTGGAGAATTAAGATGTTCAAATCTGATAAGTCCAAAATTTCCAAAGATCTCTAGGTAGTCCTTTAGGTATTGCTCCAAGGGCTCCAATCACTATAGGAACTTCTTCTTCTATTTTAAAGACATTTTCAGGCATTTTGAAAGGTATTTTGACAGAAATTCTTCAGGTTTTCTTTCATTCTCTTATCAGTCCTAAATGTTAGAGTACTATTTCTTATTGTTTACTAGCTGATTGCCTGGCCTTGCCTGGGAGGATCCAACCCGTTCTGAGGAGATGCCCGGGTCCATCTCCCCTGCCTCAGTGCCAGGCCCTCGTCCACTGTACCTGGCCTCCTTCCTCTTCCTCATGTTTTAATTTATGGGACAGAGAAAGTGTTATTTAAAAGCAACTGCATGTTTGTTTTTAATTAAGCCATGCTGATTACCCAGCTTTGCATTGGGTTTTTTTCTTTAAAGGAAGTATAGTTATTCCAGCATGTGTGTGTGTGTGTGTGTGTGTGTGTGTGTGTGTGTGTGTGTGTGTGTGAGAGAGAGAGAGAGAGAGAGAGTGATATGTGCTTCTGCATCTCTGCTGGGTATGCTAATGTCCTTTCTGGTTTGCTGCTGCTTACTTTCTGTACAGTGTGCTCCTTGTGATGTTTCCTATGTTGCTCCCTGCCATGTCTTTGGTGCACGTGCTGTTATTGTCCCTACTGTGGTATTCTGTCTGCTGTCCTTGCTGGGTATCTTTTTGTGCTGGTCTGTGTGCCATTGGTGGCTTTGTTGTTTTTGCCTGTGTTGTTGGTGTCACTGTTGTTGCTCGCTGCCTGTGTGGTAGAGTGACAGTTATGACAGTTGAGAATGTTTATTCAGAGAACTGCAAGCTGATTGGTCATGGCTTTTTGTCCCAATTTGGCAGCCATAAACCCCAAAATTTTGTTTTAGAGCCCTGTAGTGCTGATCGGGCCACTCCAATTTACATGTGTGCCAACTTTCACTGGGATCATTTCAGGATTGTGAGAGCCTTTGTGGTCCTTTCAACGCCCAACCTCTCTTTTATATATGTAGATTTATTTATATAGTTTTTTTCTTTCCTGTCATTCTCCCAAAAAGGGACCTGAGGTATCTATTTTCATAAATATTTTCAAGGTACAAGAGCAAAACTGGCCTCCAGAGCTGTGGTTCCCAATGTGGGGCGCACATCCCATAGGGGGGCAATTTGATTTTTAAGGAAGGCATTTGGAAGCTTTTTTAGACCAAGTTAATGGCCTTTTAGGCTTCCTCCACATGAATAGGAGTTCACATTTTGAATAATAAGAATTATATGTCACTGGGGGTGGGGCATCTGTTGTATTTTTCTGGCCTGTTGGCTTTGACAGTACATGTTAATAACACACAATGGAACAAATTACTTGCATGTTTAGAGTGGTGATAACAGCTGCCAAGACGTAATGAGTGGCATAAAAGTTACCTTTTTATGAGTCAAACTCTTATACAACATTAGTTGTACAAGTTGAAATGCCCTATAGGATACTAGCCAAAATGTAGTGTTTACATAAAGAATGGGAACTTGTATCTCTCCAGATGTTGTTGGTCTTAACCTCCCATCGACCCTAGCTAGAATGAGCAGTCATCAGGGACTACTTGAATTGTAGTTCAGCAACATCTGGAGGAACACAGGTTCCTCTTGCCTACAGAAAGATTTGTGAAAACAAAGAAAGTGTTAAAAACACTCCAGAAAACAAATTTCCATCAAGAATCCTCTAAACATGGCAATTCCCTCTCACTAGTATGACTATTGTGTCTGAATTAAGGGCAGGGAAACAATAAATAGGAGTCATAAAGGAGGGACATTGAATTGAAAATTTGCAGTCAGCAGGCTATACAGCTGTGATGGCGAACCTTGGCACGCCATCTGTTCTTGGACTTCAATTCCCAGAAGCCCAAGTCTCGGTGAATCCACACATCATGGCTGTACAGTATATTGGCTGAGTTTCTTTCTTTGCTTTATAATAGAACTCTCTAATTCGGTGTTGAAGCACATTGTAGAATAGTAGTAGAGACAGCCTTCCACTTTGGTCAGATAGAGGGATCAGGTCCAGTAATCTTTTTACCACTATAGCCTTCTGTTCCCACACCCCCACATCTGTCTGCCATATGCCTTGTTGTTGTTTTTTTAAAAAATTACTAGAGGCTTGATTGAGCTTTGTGTTTTCTCCTCAAAATGCATTTCACTTGAATGTGCAATTTAAGACTACCACCAGTATTGTGTAAGGTTTTCTTTTAAAAGTTCTGTTCAATACAATAAAACTATTTATTGCTTGTTTTCTGTGCCATTTGCCAATTTTATTATCTACCCATCCCACATACATTCATTTCCAATTATTTGGAACTCACGAGAGGTTAATCAAGACACAGCTTAAAATGTTTCTTTGTTTTACATTTTTTTTTAACAAAAACAGGATGGTTGTAAATGTTGGAAGACCCAGTTTTGGGTTGGACTTTCCTGCACTAAGCTGGAGACACATAAACACGACTGTATAAAAAGCCCAAAATGAGTTGTGAAATAGCTTGAGAATGTCTTTCCCCTGCCATTTTCTTGATTTCAACACCACTAAGTTTGTCATGGATGACGGTTTTGTGGTTCTTGTGACACTATGGGAGAAAATTGGATTTGGGGAAAGTTTATTTAGCTCTCTAAATAATTCAAAATGTTTCCAATTTATCTTTCCCTCAGCACAGCATGCTTCAGTAGTGCCTTATATTTCTTACTGTAAGAAGAGTAACTATCAGCCCTCTTCTTATGGCCTCTGGGGGATTTGGTTTTTCCAAGAGTGATGAGGGAAAGAGGGGTGTTCGAAGCATGTCTTGGCTGTGTAACAACACTTGTATTTACACGTTCTTTGTCATGGATAATTATAATGGGTGATTATAATGTATAGCGTGCAGATGTTTGTTCACAGATATAATACGGTGTCCAAGTAATACACATTAAAACCCAGCTTTTTCAAGAGCTTCTGGTTAGTTCCTCCCCGCCCCCCCCCCTGTCTAAGCCAGATGTGAAACTGCAAAAATGAAGGCACCTTTTGGTGAGTTTCTTTTGCAGTTCCTTTCACTTGATCTAGAGTGAGGAAAGATTATCCAGCAACACAAGGTTGCTTTTACCAGGGTCCACCTGATTGTGGTTCAGAAATGCCACAAACTTTGAGGAGGCTCTTTCTGTGTACCCCTTCTGGTGAGTGATTGTGTGTCAGATGGTAGCTGGATCAAAGACAAGCTACATGGTCCAGGACAGGCTGGAGACTGCATTATGGAGCAAGGGAAGAGGACCCAATGGTCTTTTGCAGCAGGTGGTGATTGGTGACTGAACATTTAGGTAAATTCCATTGATTCAGAAAGTCTGCTGTTTTGCCTATCAACTGGATTCATGATTTCCCTGAACTAGCCAGTGTGGCCTTTGCTCAAAACCCAGTCATATCCAGGTGCGATGCTCATATCTGTTTACTGCCAAAGAGCCAGCACTGTCTGCATCTGCAGACATTTCTGTGTTCATGTGACAGGTATGACTAACGCCAGAGTGCACAGAACACTGTTACCTTTCGCACCAAAGCAGTACCTATTTATCTATGTGCAATTTCTTGCTTTCAGACTGCTTGGTTGGCAGGAGCTGGGAAAGACAATGGGAGCTCACTCCATTATGCAGCACTCAGGTCTCGAACTGTTGACCCGCCGACCTTCCAGTCATCAAGTTCAACATCTTAGCCACCACAGTCCGTACTTAATTACTTACTATCCCTCTAACTATATAGTGGAAACAATTCTAGAACTATGTTTGAAAGGACCAAACCAGTTTGGTGTTGATTTCTCAAATTATCAGAGATGGAGAGAAGCCACAGAACTATCTTTACATGTGTGCCATTGTAGCTCAGCAATTTTCAGGGTTGAGAGCCACCCTGGTAGCAGAAAAAATAAGATTTCTTAACTGAAGTGTGGCATCTGCTGCCAGATCTTTGTTTAAAGTTTACGGATGCCTTATATCCGGTATGTATCTTTCAAGCTTAATGAAGCCAAGTTATTCCAGTGTCAGAATCCCAAAGTCACGCAGTAAGTAGTCATACAATCTCACTGTAATGATCCAGTTTACAAAAAAAAATAAAATAAATAAAAAGCCATAAAAAGATTTACTTCTTTGGACTACAATTACTGAAATTTCCCTGCCATCCAAATCTACAAATGCATTCTTACTTTTTTTTACATCTCTGTGTTTCATCTGCTTGGGAGATTTCCTTATATCTGGGGAAGCTATTTTTCTGTCCTTTATTATCATATTTGGCTGGCAGAGTTTCTACAGGTCTGTAGCTGGAGATAGTATTGAACCTGGGACTTCTGAGAGGAAGACATCCACAGCTATCCCTTCCATAGTAGGCTCCTCAACAAGTCAGTAATTCTTGCTCTTACAACTTCTGAAAGAAAAGCTTTTCAGATGGAAAAGAAAAGTGTGCTTCTGATTTTACTTCACAAAAAATAATGTGTTCTGCAGTCATGTCCTTCCTTTTGAAGTGGGGGCTGGGGAAGGTACTTGGTTTTTGCAACTGAGGGGAGTGGTGCCATTTCTGGAAATGTTAGGAAGTTCCCACCCAACCTGCTGGATGGCCACCAGAATCTTCAAATATTATGACCTACATAATGACCCAAGAATGTTTGTGTAGGTTTGAACTATCTTTGAGAGGAATTCCTGATGCCATACTGCCTCTCTGAATGAAACAATTTTATAATTTTGGAAATCACAGGCCAATGGGCAGATTCCAGCTTGTAACAGGTAAACTCATGGTAGGCTATTATATGTGAAAACAAAATAAAACAAAGCAGAAGAAAAATGAAAGAAAAATCACATCTTTGTATTCTGATTTCACCAGTCCTGGATTTTATACATCACATTTATTGCATGGATATGTACAAGTGAGACCAGCAGCAAAATGTAGAATTTAAGGATTGTTCAGGATTTTATTTGTTTAGTTAGTTTCATTTACAAGCCACCTTTCTTCCCATGAGAGGATGGACTGAAGATTTCATTTTATTTCAGTCCTCTTTCTAGCTTTTTTCCAGTTGCTCCTCAGCACATGTGCAATCACAATTTCACGTGCATGCCCAGTTCATATTGGGCCATATTTCAGTCCCTCTGCTCCTAAAGAAGCTTTTATTTCTGCAAACCCTGGAGTCCACACCAGCGAACACCTGCTAGGTGGCATCTCCCATTGTGGCACATACTTTTGACTAATGAAGCAAAAGCATTCACCAGACTTCAGAAATGGAGTGGAATGGCCTCACACCCAACAACCCCCTGGCCCTGGTTATGCCCTCTTTCATATTCTGAGATTTAGAATGGTTTGAATAATACTATATTACTGTTTTCCCCCTTGGTTATAGGTTCTTAGCTTTCATGTAATAGCAGCAACAAAAACATTCCACCAAGTTATACTGACTGACCTTTTCCTGGGTTTTCTAAATATAAAACATTCTAAAAAGGTTTATCATTGCCTTCTTCCGGGAGTACTTTGGGAGTGTGTAACTTGCTCAAGCCAAGGTATGGAATGTGGAATCATTTGTCCAAGGATATTCTATATCAAGTGTTCTCAACCTTTTAAAGCTGGGGGCAGGGTCACGCCTACCTCAGACAGCATTGGGGGCCGGACGGGCATTTTGCCTTTCCTCCACCACATGGCACTTCCTGGTGTGGAGGCGAGGGGAACATGAAATAGTGCCGTGGGCCGCAGGTTGAGAATCCCTGTTCTTTATTAACCCTTTCTGTCAAAGATGATTCTGAGTAGCAAATGCCATGAAGGCAGCAAAAGAACATGCCTTTCAATACCACAGTAATTCAAGTCTATGCACCGACCACTGGTGCAGATGAAGCCACAGTTGACCAGTTCTATGAGGACCTATGAGGACCTACAACACCTCATAGAACAGACACAAAGAAATGATGTACACATTATCGTAGGAGACTAGAATGCCAAAGTAGGAAATCAAAAAGTAGATGGAATAACACGCAAAGTTTGGTCTTGGAATCCAGAATGAAGCAGGGCAACGATTGATAGAGTTCTGCCAAGAGAACGCACTAGTCATAGCAAACGCCCTATTCCAACAACACAAGAGGCAACTTTACACATGGACATCACCAGATGTCCAACATCAAAACCAGATTGATTACATACTCTGCAGCCAAAGATGGAGAACCTCCATACAGTCAGCTAAAACAAGACCTGGAGGAGACTGTGACTCAGATCACAATCTACTGATTGCAAAATTCAGGCTTAGACTAAAGAAAATAGGGAAAACAATTAGACCAGACAGATATGACATAGACAACATCCCTAATGAATACACAGTGGAGGTGAGGAACAGATTTAATGGCTTGGACTTGATAAACAGTGCGCCAGAAGAATTATGGACAGAGATGTGGGACATCATGCAGGAAGCAGCAAGGAAAACCATACCAAAAGAAAAGAAGCATAAGAAAGCAAAGTGGTTGTCTGATGAGGCCCCTAAAATAGCAGAGGAAAGAAACGCAAAAGTCAAAGGAGAAAGAAAAAAATACAATCACTTAAACAAAGAATTTCAAATGAAATCAAGGAGAGATAAAGAAAACTACCTAAATAAACAGTGCAAAGAAATGGAGGAAAACAACAAGAGGCAGGACTAGAGATCTTTTCAAAAAAATTAGGGAAATCAAGGAAACATTTAAAGCAAAAATGACCATGATAAGGGACAAAGACAGAAAGGAGTTAGCTGATGCAAAAGAGATTAAGAAAAGGTGGAAAGAGTACACAGAGCAACTCTACAAAAAGGACCTCAACACTCCTGATAATCACAATGATGAGGAAATAGAACTTGAACCAGACATCCTGGAGAGTGAAGTCAGAAAGGCACTAAAAAGCACTGCAAACAACAAAGGTAGTGGAAATGATGGTATCCCAGTTAAATTTTTCGAAGCCCTAAAAGATGATGGAATCAAACTACTGCATTCAATATGCCAGCAAATTTGGAAAACAAAACAGTGGCCACAGGATTGGAAAAGATCAGTGTACGTTCCAATCCCCAAAAAAGGCAATGCCAAAGAATGCTCAAATTACCGAACAATTACGCTCATCCCACATGCCAGCAAGGTGATGCTCAAGATAATACAGGATAGACTTCAGCAGCACATGGAGAGAGAACTACCAGAGGTGCAGGCTGGGTTCAGAAGAGACAGGGGGACCAGAGACCATATTGCCAACATATGTTGGATCATGGAAAAAACAAGGGAATATCAGAAACAAGTCTACTTCTGCTTTATTGACTACACCAAGGCATTTGACTGTGTGGACCACAACAAAATGTGTCAAGTAATTAAAAAGATGGGAATACCAGAACACCTCATATGCCTCATGAGAAATTTGTACATGAAACAAGAAGCAACAGTTAGGACAGAACACAGAATGGCAGAGTGGTTTGGAATAGGAAAAGGAGTAAGACAAGGCTGCATTTTGTCACCCTGCTTATTCAACTTATACACAGAGCACATAATGTGCAATGCAGGGATGGATGAATCACAATACGGGATCAAAATTGCTGGGAGAAACATCAACAATTTGAGATATGCAGACGATACCATCTTAATGGCAGAAAGTGAGGAAGACCTAAAGAAATCTGAACGCAGAAAAATAGATGCCTTTGAGTTGTGGTGTTGGAGGAGAGTTTTGAGAGTCCCCTGGACAGCGAAGAGAACAAATAGGTCAATCTTAGAAGAAATCAATCCTGACTGCTCCTTAGAAGATCAAATAGTAAATATGAAGCTAAAGTACTTTGGACATCAAATGAGAAGAGAGGATTCTCTGGAGAAGGCCTTGATGCTGGGAAAGGTGGAGGGCAAAAGAAAAAGAGGGCGGCCAAAGATGAGATGGCTAGATGGCATCGTGGACACAGTGGGCACAGAGCAGGGTGGCCTGAGGAGGATGGTGGAGGACAGAGGTGCCTGGAGGACGATGGTCTATAGGGTCAGAATCGACTGTGTGACAGAACAACAACAAAAATTGGGGATTAGCTCCGACAACACTTTCATAAATGTAATATCAGTGATCTTGCAAATAACAGAAGGCTTTTCCATTGCTCGTGTTTAAAAGACATACTGTACTTCTATTTTTAAGTGATCTGTTCATATTCTAAGATAGTTATTGGTGATTTAAGACATTGCGGTCCAAAATAACATTCCCAAGCTCTATATTTCCAAGTAGACAATCCTGAAATAGATCAAAGTCAGCAAATTGTGGCCCTCCAGATGTTTTTGGATGAAGCTCCTATGAACCATTACTATTGAATATGCCAGCTAGTCTTGCTGGGAGGGCCACAAGTTGTCCATCTCCAGTCTATATAGACAAATTATAAACTGCCCTGGCAGAAGATAATTTATTTTGTTCACTCATGTGATATAAAGAAGATGGCAATAGAATATTCTCTGGAAATTCTGGATAGAATAATATTTTCACTGGATCTCTAAAAACAACCTACCAAAATGGTGAGCTTTTAGATTTTCCAGAGCTCTCCTTTAGATGAGGAATCTAATTTATAAACAGTAGATAATATAAACATTGGGGGAATCACTAAAATAATGTGTATCTCCTGTTTATCCAGACCAATTTTAATATAATTCTTCAAGACAGACTGCTTACAAAACATGTTTGCAATGTGGAAAACAAAGGTGTTCAAATATAATTGTGCTATCTCTCCCCTCTGTGCAGACAAAAGCCCAGTAGTTACACATGTCTCTGTGTTGGTTTAGAGCAGAAAACATTAAGCCCCATTTTGTCTATAGTTAAGGATACTTTTTTTCTGTTTGCTATTAGAAATATCTTAAATTTGGGGTATAATCTGTTGCCTGGGGAAAAGCCATCTCCACTAGATTACACTTCATCTCCAACTGCTGAACATGACCAATTGGGCTTTATCCTAGTGTGACATTTAAATTTGATCTCCTGCTTTGCTGATGTAAATGCTGCTGTGCTGCTGCTCCTTTGCACTCATCGGTCATGCCACTACTTTTTGAGATACCCTTCCCCTATTCTTCTTCTGCCATATTCAAATACGAATATTGGCAATCGTCATGGCGATCAGCCATGAAGACTGTCCTGAGAATATCATGCAGTGGCCTTTCATCTGCCTTCCACATTGCAGTGTGACATACGTACTACTGATTCAGTTCTGTGAGACACTTTCCGGTCCTGAGCCCTTTTGGCATGCAAAGTCCTCATCAGCCCCAGGCCAGTATTGATGAAGCTGCTGCCCTCCGTCAAGATAGATTCAAGTGGGATTTAATCCACTTGGAAACCATCACCCTTCCTTGTGGACTTCGGCACCCAAGGCCATTAGTCCTTAGGGTTGTCAGGTTAGTCAACTGCCACATGACACTCAATGTTGAGTCGCTGGCAGTATAGTCTACTCTATTACCATAGCATGATAACCAGGCCAGACAGATTGGGATACCCAGTGTGGTGTAATGAATAAAGTGATGGACTAGGACTCTGGAAGACATGGTTCAAATTCCCACTCAGCCATGGAAACTCTTGGAAGTGTGGAATTAATAAACACCATCTCCTTGAATATCTTAACTTGACAGCATTTGTAGCAGGGGTTCTCAACCTGTGGCCCGTGGACCAGGAGCAGCCCATGGTGCCATTTCATGTGCCCCCCCACCCACCTCCACCACATCCAGAAGAGCCATGTGTGGTTCCTTTTTAAAGTACAGGCCATCCCCATCATGCAGGCAGGGCAAAATGGCTGTCCAGCTCCCAAAGCTGTCTGGAGGACTGTGACCCAGTCCTCAGCTGGTAAAGGTTGAGAACCCTTGATTTATAGGGTCACTGTAAGTTCTGATTTGACAGCACATATCATTTGTTTGGTAGAAACATTGGCATACCACAACACATGAAAAGACTTCATTGACTCCCTGACAATTTCTGTGCTAAATTCAAGGTTACAGTTATGACCTTAAAGAGTCCTTAATGGTTTAAAACCTTGATACTTGTTGGAATATCTCTCTGAGAAATCAGCAACCCATTCCACCCACTCCTCATGTTGCTAAAAGTGGCCACATGGTGGGGAATCAAATATTTGACAGCAAGGAATCAGGTGTTCTCAGTGGTTGGCCTAGGCTCTGGTATAAATGTCTCCTCCAGAGATATATGGCAGTCTCTTTTTCCCTTACATTTAGGAGATAGGTAAAAACAGCTGTCTTCAGGAATTGATCCTCTCATATTAATATTAAATCAAACAAATCAATCAATCAATAAAATTTTGTAAAATAAGCAACATTACTCTTTGGAAATGTGGCAAGGAATAATTATAATAACAGGGTTTCAGCTGAATGCAGGGTTTCACATGTGCTGCTTAGTTATCATCCTTATAAAAAGTTGCCATTATTATCTCTACAAGATAGAGGGTACTGATGGTGAAGATGTATGGTTCACCTAAAACCACCAGGAGAATTCATAGCCATGCTGCAATGTGAGCCCTGGCATTCCAGATTTGTAGCTCAATCTCTTAGCCACTGTGTTACACCGGCTCAATGGTTAGATTTCTTAACAATGTGCTGTGAAGTCAGATGACCTGATCTTTGCAAGCAAAAGGAGGGTTTTGCATGCATCTTCCCCCTCTCTTCCCATAGAACAGATAGGAGGCAGACCTATGACTCATGCACATTAATCCAAGCTGGAAAAGAAGCAGTGCTTCATGGAAGAAGATGAAAGCGTTCTGGATTTAGTTCTTATTTGATTTTTTAAAAATTATTATTATTCTAGTGTAAGCAGAATAGCAAAGTGCATACCTGAGAATTTTCCAAACACAACATACATTGACTTGCATATTTGATTTCAGCTGCGATACATGAGATGCTGAGATTTCATGCCAAAGATGGAGTCCGAATGTGATTTGGAAGGGGCTCTGCTTTTCTCAGATGTTCTGGCAGCAGCTGAAGGACTTTTTGTTGCTCGTCTGAAACAGCAAAGGAGAACATGGAAGGTCTACATTGTGTTCCAAAAAAACCTCTCCCAGTCTCAAATGCCAAAGGTTTGACTTTGCTCTCTGGCCATTAACAACCTAGCTGAATCCTTGTTGATTTGCAGAGGTGTCATGCTAGACGTGAAACACATTGGTGCCTGGGCTCATCCTTATTCTTGAAGGGCACTGTGGATGATATTAGTAGCAGTAAGGGCTAAACTACAAGGTAAATACATAGTTTAGGAAAATTACATTTTTTAGACTGTGATTGCCCCAGCCATGTTCTTCTTTTTCCGTGTCTAGGCCGGACGTGAAACTGCCAAAATGTAGCCACCTTTTGGTAAGTTCATTCTGCAGTTCCTTTCACCTGACCTAGGTGTCCATTGCCTGGGGTATGTCCAATTGTGGTTCAGAAATACTACAGTCTTCGAGGGGGCTCTTTCTGTGTAAGCCCCACCCCTAGCCATGGTAGTCTTAGAGAGTAACTTCTCTTAGCTGTGGTTAAATCGATCACACATAGTTGAACCTCCCTTTCGTCTTGACATACAAGGTCATGTGGAGGGTCCTGATCTGATCTCTTCTATGGGTTGGCAGATGCTTTTTATCCTAAATGACCTTCACTCATAAGGAGCCAAAAAGAAGAGAGGGACAGGTTTCAGTAGGTACCAGTGGTATTTAAAGTAGTATATCATTTAGCCTTAACAAGAGCAGAACTTTAGGGCATAATGCCTTCTATCTGAGTGGGGAAAATATTTCCTTATAGATATCTGCATTATCTTTGTCAAATTCTGTAGCTCAAAGTCAGTTCTGGATGGAAAGACCTTTCCAGCCCAATATTCCTTACCCAGAATGATCAACCAGCTACATGTGGGATGTTCCCAAGCAGAATGTGAATGTGCGCACACATGCACGCATGCACACACACCACCTCTGATACTGGAGCTGATATATAGCAACCTTGATTAGTATTTGTTGATGGCCCCTAACCTCTATAAACCTACCCAGTCTCTTCTTGAAACTGTTCCAGTTGGCAGCCTTCACCACCTCTTCTGCCAGCACATTCCACAGTTTTAACTGTGTGAACAAGTAATTCCTTTTAAGTGTCCCAGATCTCTCCTCACTGTGCTTCAGCGGATAACCCAGGGCTTTAATATCAAAAGACAACTTGCCTCTGTGCACATCTTCCAGTGATTTAAACCTTTGGTCATTCTTCGAAAATATGGGCAAGATTACAAGTTTTGTGTCTTTTTATGATTATTTTCATTTTGGGATTCATTTCTTTTATTTTTGCTGGAGATAGTTTTTGACTGAAGCAGCTTACATGTTGAAGGAGGGCGGACCTTTGCATTTGAATATGTTTTTTAAATTTTTTTAGCCGAAATCTAATTGTTAAAGAGCAATCTTGCATCGGTTTTTCCTCCTATAGCAGCTGCCCCTTCATGTAACAGATCATAGAACTGGCTGCAGTTTTACATCCAATGTATGACTAGTTGTGTGAAAGTGTGAAAGACATCCTGCTGGAAGGGAGGCAGGAGGAACAGTTGTGGAATTGCTTATGTGGTGGCATCGGCAAACAGGACCCTGGCTTATGGCTCTTCAAAAAAATAGTTTTTAAAGCAAAAATAATGACTATTTTACACAAAATGTATGCATTTGGCACAACATAAAATGTGAGGGTTTTTGATGGGGGGATTGGCTAACTGCTGCTGATAAAAGGCTCCCATGACTATGATACCAAGACATTTGTTACAGAACTAGCTTTGTGGATTACAGTCCACTTCTTCAGACACATCAAGAAAATACTGTAATGTACACTGTAAGTGGTGTGCAGTCCACAAAAACTCACACTGAAATGAAGATGTTGGTCTTGAAGAGGCTTTTATTTTTATTATACAGACTGAAAATGGCTCTATGTTGATTTGCAGCCAGTTTATAAGTGCTCAGATAGCAGCTACTAGGTGATTCAGGATTTCACCATTGATGTGATGATACAAGCTGCCTTCTGAATGTCTGGCCAGGTTATCCTACTATGGTAATAGAGTAGACCCAACTGCTAGTGACTCAATGCTGAGTATCAGGTGGCGGTTAAGTAACCTGACAACCCTGAGGCCTTGGGTGCTGAAGTGCACAGGGAAAGGTGATGGTTTCCAAGTGGATTAAATCCCACTTGAATCCATCTTGATGGAGGGCAGCAGCTTCATCAATACTAGCCTTGGATTGATGAGGACTTTGCATGCCAAAAGCGCTCATGACCAGAAAGTTACTCATGGAGCTAGATCAGTGGTACGGGTGTTATGCTGTGATGCGGAAGGCAGGTGAAAGGCCACTGCATGATATTCTCAGGACAGTCTTCATGGCTGATCACCATGATGATTGTCAATATTCAGATCTGGATATGGAAGCAGCAACAGCAGCAGCCTTCCAGGCCACATCATCCCTCCCTCCTTATTCCTGTCTTTTCTTCCTCTGGTCCTGTCTCTGCCAGTACTTCTATGGTTATCTGTCTTGTCAGTTTTGTATGTGGGGTTAGAGAAAACAATTAAAACCATAAAACTGAACTTCCTTAGTGATCTTATTAATACCAATTCAAGAATGTTAGAAAATGTCCCTCTAAGGGAAAACAGTCAAGGCTTTCAAATTTGTGCATGTGTGTGCACGCACGCATGCACACACACACAAATTTACTCACTCACATGGAAATGAAGTTCCCAATATAGATAATTGGGGTACCAGTTTCACAATAACATTCATCCAGTTACTTTGATTATAAAAAGTGTTGTATGTATGGTTTACTTGCATCATAGCATATCATCCAACCCATTTTTAAATTAAGTAAATATCAAATGGGCATGGTGTAACTGGCCAAAGCAGATTTCTGCTAATTAAACAAATCCTCCCCCCCCCCCTTTGATTTCAGAGTGTGGTGACATAATGTCACATGCACACTAGAACTGAAAATGAAACTCTTCAATTTGTGGCAATCTGCCATTGCTAGCAGGGGCTTTCCTGGTGCACCAGTGGAACTCTGCAAGAAGATACTGGCCACTGATTACCATACACATTGTTGTGTGATGTGATAAAAGAAAAAGCGGAAGCCTAGTGGGCAGTAAATGAACTATTTAGCTCGTAATCAGAAGTTTAAGGCCTTGTAGTTGCAGTTTATAAATACCTATGATAAGAAGCAACTAAAAGCTAATGTTCAGTAGGGCCATTTAGTGATCAGAAGGATGAATTTTGAAATACAACCAGTCCAGGTATTTAACTCAAAAATTAGGACAATCATATAGTTACCATTTCACAGAAAATTTTCAGGGCAGACCATTAGAAATATTTATAACTACCGTATATAATCGAGTATAAGCCGAGATTTTTAGCCCCCAAAATGAGGTCAAAAAAGGGGACTCGGCTTATACTCGGGTCAATGACCACAAGGGTCCTAGAACTGTGCTGGATTGAGATGTGCCAACAATTTAATTAATGTTACCATATTTTCATGTATTTTGAGTATATAAACTCACTAGCAGCTGCTGCATTTCCCACCCTTGGCTTATACCTCGGTTTATTTTTGGGTTGGCTTATGCTTGAGTATATACAGTACCTATTTTGTTGCTAGGTGGCTGCCCGATATGCTACATAGCATGGGAGGATCTAAGTCTAAGTAATTGTGTTGCCAGAGGGGGTGAAATTTTATAGTGGAAATTTATCTGACTCAGGAATCGAGCAAATTCTTTTGATTGTGCACAATTAAAAGTTAAAGATCAGTGGAACCACTGGACAGAACTGCAGTTGAGTTGTAACCAACTCAACTATTTAAACCGGAAAATCAGTGGTGCCCTAGCAGAATCTCATGTTTCTGGGTCTACCATTTCTGAGACCATTCTGGGACAACTCGGCAGATTTTCAGAAATGTTTGTTGGAATGGATGGTACATCCTATAGCAAATAAAGTTCATATCTCCAGCATGGGACTTATCATCCTCTTTTTCTCTGCTGCTGTGGTGTTGTGCTCTCTCCCTGGTCACTGCTGCTGTAAATGTAAGCAATACCATTAAAATCATGTTTTCTGTGAGGAGTGCAGCACTAAGGTTCAAATCTCCACTCAGAGCTGGGAATTCACTAGAGCAGGAGTTCCCAACCTTTTCAAGCTGGGGGTGGTGGGGGTGGCTGTGTCACACTCTCTCAGTCAGCTTTGAGGGCCGGTTGGCCTTTTTGCCCTGCCTGCATGATGAAGGTGGCCATTTTGTCCCCACACCTTCAAAAGGATAGCCATTTTGTTTTTAAATGCCCTTGGAGGGGTGTGTGGGAGGGCACATGAAATGGCACCAGGGGCCAAATCTGGCCCACAGGCCTTAGGTTGGGAACTACTGCACTAGAGGTAGATGGCAGTGCTAAACCACTCCATGAATATCTCACAAGTCAGGCCTGACTTTTAGTCCACCTTCTCAGCGTTTCCTAGGACATCGTTTACCCGTCTCTTCTTCTGGGGGCTCTCAGGAAACATTGAGCTTACCCAAAGCCACACAGATTGGCCCTACTCTTGGGTGGCATAGTAGGGAAATGAATTTCTAATTTTTGAGTTTATCAGCAGCTAAGTACCCAGCTCACTAAGCTGTCCACCTAGTGGCCATAAATCTGAATTGACTCAATAGCACATCACACAAAGTTCCTTTTTGGGCTTATACCTCTTATAAACCACTGCTTGGAACACATTCTCCCAAAAAGTAACTTCCTGAACCTTTAAGCAAAACTCTACTCCACCCATATTCTCAGAATGCCACATGGATCAAAGCAGTGGCATTCACTGCCAACCAGTCTTGGAGGCAGTAGCAAAAAAAAAAAAAAAGAAGTATAGAGCTAAACCATGTCTGCGCCTGTCAAGAATTGACTGTGGCTGTTAACTGACAGAATTGATTTTGCACTAGGAGGTGAGGTGGGGAAGAGTCTGAGGGGAGGAATAAGATCATTATGAAGCTCTTCCATTACTGCTCTCCCCATTCTGCTCAACATGGCAAGTGTAATTCAGTAGGGCAGATTCATAACCACTTTTGTTTTGAGGAAAGCAAAGCATTCAGCACTGGCCGTGCTGAGCCAATGCTCCTATCTGTCACAGTGCCACCAATGGTGATTACTTGATCCCAGATGGAGTCTGTGTTCACTGGGCAGGGAGACAGAACACCATTAATCATTCTGTAATCCCTAAAATGTAACATTATCCATCACTTGCATGGCAAATATAATAGTCTAGCATGGTGGTGAAGAAAGATGGGACCCAGAAGATGGATAACTTTGGGAAAAGAAACAGTTTTTCTGGAGGAGATTACAGACAACTTCCCACTTTTACTCAAAAAATGAGAAGTGTCCGGCCTGGCAAACCAGTTTAGCAATATTTGGATACAAAATCCTAGTGTAATTTGCCCTTCTTTGTATCATGCAAAACTCAAGTTTTCTTTGGTACTTCTCAATGTTTTGCTTTATAATGAATCTGTTCTCATAGATGAATAGTCTCTAGTTCTTTTAAAACTATTATTAAAGCAAGAAAAATATAATTCCCATCTACCCCTGAAACCAAAGTCTTATTCACTGGTAAACATAGCTCAGGCCAATAAAGAAAATGTAGATCACTAGAATGATAGAGTCCTTGCTCTTCAGAATACAACCCTTGGACTAAAAAGAAATCTTGGCTATTTTTCCTGTGCACTCTAAAGATTAAACATCTAGACTGAGGTATATGCAACAGGAATGATGGAAGTAGATTTTCCCAACCACTCTTGCCTCAGTGAAAATGCTACCCAGAAGACCAGGGGTTTTCTCAAACAGACTAATCATTATCATTTCCCACATTTTGTTACCTTTGTTTAATCGGGTTTGGTTAAATAGTGGTTTGGTTTTCTGTGTGTACAACTTTTAAAGTCAATGATATCAATTTTTTAAAAATCCACAGCTGCATGAGCTGGTATCAGTCATGTTGATTGCTGCATGCTAACCACTAAATGTTGCTAATGTCTGCCATTGAGTGGTATGCAGATGCTTCGCTTATAAGCCTTGTTTTGGAACGGATTGCACAGGACCTGACAACTCAGCTACACAGTTTCCATTTCTTTGATCCCACCAATTGCAGATCCCCAAATCTTCTTTTACTGTAAAGCTATTGGGCTGTTTAAAGCATTGTATTGAATTAGAGAAAAGAGAGAGTTTTCCAAAGTTCTCCATAATACACAGATGCAAAGATACCAAAGAAATGTAGTAATCAGCTGTAGTTCATATTGATTTTTATCCTTTTTGTCATCCTTTTGGAGAACAAATCAACTTATTATTCAGGGGAAAGTCTACTCAAATACTTCTGGCTAGGAAAAAATAGAAGACCTCAGTGACAAAGGAAAAAACTCTGTTAGAAACAAAAAGTGCTAAGCTGATTCAAATTGGCCTTTATGTTTTGTGATCAGTAAAAATGTGAATATTTCATATTACACATACAGCAAATCCCCACATTATCTCACCATGTAGTCAAGGCCTAACTATTTTAATACTATTGAACATTTAATTATTTAAGGCAGGGGTGGCCAACCTTGGCACACCAGCTGTTCTTGGACTTCAATTCCCAGAAGCCCTGATCAGCAGGTGTGCTGACTTGGGCTTCTGATAATTGAAGTCCAGGAACAGCTGAAACACCAAGGCTGGCCACCCCTGTTTTAAGGCAATAATTTATTATATTTTAGCTATTTTTTAAAATTTGTGAATCACCTTGGGTCCCTTCACTGGAAGATAGGTGAGATAAAAATGCCATAAAACAACCAACCAGCCAAACAAACAAACACACAAAGAAGAAGGCCTTTGATCCAGCATGTTTCCTCTGCTCATATTATTTGTATGTTTTTATTTCTTTGCACTTTTGTGGTGCATTCTCACTCACAAAGAGATCCCTGTAAATCAGGGGTGCCCAAACTATGGCCCATGGGCCAGATCTGGCACCTGACACCAATTCATCTGGCCAATGCCACCCTCATTGCTCCCATGCAGGCATGGTTTACTTCCACTTCCAGGAGTGACAAGGACAGTGTGGGCTGGATGAATTGGCAACAGGGGCCAGATCCAGCCCACAGGCTCTGGTTTAAGCAGAGAAAATGTCAGCCTAAAAATCTATCTCACCCTGTTGCAAAACAAATCTTTTGCAAAACAGATGGCAAGGCATGTTTTACTTCCACTTCTGGTGAGAGGAACCACGTGACCAGCCTGCTGAACCATGTGACTGACCCACAACCCGAAAAGTTTGGGCACCCATGCTGTAAACTGCTAATAGAAATCAAGAAAGCAAGGTTACAGATACATAGGGTGGATCAACTCAAAAAAAGAACAGGAAAAATTTGAAAGCTCATGGATCAATATAAAACTCTGCATGCCACAGGGTTCCGGTAAAGGTTCAACTGGGATCTGCATAGAGACCACCCTGAATTTGCAGCTACTGGACAGAGAATTGGAAACAGTCATCAAACACTTCTGCTGTGCATTATAGCCTAGTGAAGAAAGCCAGAATAGACAACTATTGCCAAATTTAATATAAAGTACATGTGATCTGTTGTACCTTGGGAAGATCAAATAGTTGTCTGTTTCACCTTCTAAATTGGAAAATCCTTGTTTCTTGATTTCTTTCAATACTTTCTCATAGTACTTTTTTATACAAACCCCAGTAAACAGCGTTGTGAATCCATAATTGTTCATTCCACATAGTTGTTGATGTTGTTCAGTCGCACAGTTAAGTCCTTGCCAACCCTTTGCGACCCCATGGACCACTGCATGCCAGGCTCTTCTGTCATCTGCCAATCTCCATAGCCCACCCAGATCTACTCCCAATGTGTCAACAATGCCATCTAGCCATCTCTTCCTTTGCTGCCCCCTTCTCCTTTTGCCTTCGTTCTTATGGGCACGTTTTACTTCCACTTCCGGGAGCAACGAGGGCAGCGTGGGCCAGATGAATCGCAGTAAACCCATTCGAGTGGATTCACAGGGTGCTTGGGCTTCTGGGAATTGAAGTCCAAGTACACCTGGAGTGCCAAGGTTGGCCATCACTGCCTTAGACTACGACTGGCTTTCAATCAAGGGAGACCATTGCCTATATACATTAAAATTGGCAAAGAAAAAAAAAAGATTAAAAATAACAGCATGGCAAGTTTAAAACGTATATGCCAGTCTAAAAAGATATTGGTTTACTCTTGTCTTAAAATCAGTTAGAGTTCAGTGCATTCTATAATTGGTGCCACACAAGAGAAGGCCCTCTCACGCATGGTATGTTAATTTAAAAAATAATCTAGGAAATGCAGTTGTCTAATTTGAATCAACTGATGAACATATGGTTTGTACCATAGACTTAACTGTGCGACTGAACAACATCAACAACTATGTGGAATGAACAATTATGGATTCACCATAGATGCAGTACTATTGAAAAATACTGTTCCTTGCTTACTGTCTGTGTGAATGTGTATGTTCTTTGCTTGGCTTGACATTACACAAGAAAAGGATACTGCTTTTGAGGACAAATGTTGAAAACTGACACAGGTCCCATTGTCTCAATGTCAGGCTGTCTCACTGAGAACAAACAGCATCCCATTGTGAAGATGCTGGAATATACACAACCCTTTTCTATCCAGAATGTTTAAAAACTTGTGGTTGTGGTGAGTGTGGCATGTTAATCAATTTAATGGTATAGGAAATGTGGTTATTCAATTTGAATTATCTGATTGACTGGTGCTTTGCAAAAGTTGCAAATAGGTGCAGAGTAAACAATGTATATTTTTATCCTTCACTCATACTTTTTGCCAGAGACAAATGCAAGTGCCTAGTCCTCTTGGGGTAGTGGAGCATCTTTCACAAGAAAGTGTTAGAAACACAGAGAAGTTAAGACAATGGGCTGTAAGATTTTTAAAAGTGATATAAATGGTGCATAATTTCCTGTTATTCCACCATTCCATTTTGTCTTTCTGTCATCTTTGATCAAACAGGTTTTGCATGTGTTGAATACAACTGAGTTGAGAACTGCCTGTATGATTATATCACTACATGAAATTAAACTCAGTGGCCATTACTCGAAATTAGCTTTGTTTGTACACTGTCAATGTTGTATAGCTGAATTCTATTGCCATGCAACATGAACAGTTCCACTATTTATAATTCTACACATGTAAAGGTAAAGGTTGCCCTTGCTCGAAAGTCAGTCATATCTGACTCTAGGGGGCGATGCTCATCTCTGTTTACTGCCAAACACTGTTTGTGTTTGTAAACGTTTCTATGGTCACGTGGCAGGCATGACTAGTCACCAGAATGCACAAAATGTTTACGTTCCCAATGAATTGGTACCTCTTTATCTACTTGCAATTTCTTGTTTTTGATCTGCTAGGTTGGCAGGAGCTGGGACAGAGATGCTCACTTCATCATGCAGCACTTGGATCTTGAACTGCAGATCAGGTGGTGCGCATCTCTGCAAATCAGCCGGAACCTGTCTCTGCTGCCACCACAGGGATCTGATTGGTGGAGGGGGGAGGGATCTGATCGGTGGAGGAGGGTTCTCAGTGAATACGTTTATAGCAGTAAGAAGAGGATGTTGAAGGGAAGGTACTGTATCATCAAGACTGCTGAGTTGAAAGATGCATACAGAGAAGAGGTGCTAAGAAATGGAATAATAAACCATTTCATGCTCTCTCTATATCTATCTATCTATCTATCTATCACAGTCTGTGGTGGCTCCATGGTTAAGAAGCTCGCCTTGTTAGCTGGAAGGTTGGCAAGTCAGCAGTTTGAGACCTGGGTATTGCATGACAGATTGAGTGCCCCTCTCTGTCCCAGCTCTTGGGGACATGAAAGGAGCCTCATTTGCGCATTCCCTGAGCAAAGCTTTCCCTGCAAAAATCCTTTCAACCCAGAATAATTTCTGACATGAAATTATTATCTATCTACCGCTACCGCTATCTATAACATAGAAAGGTTTTGTTAACTCTGGACACCAGCAATGCTGAGAAATAAACCTTAAAATTAGGAGTCAAGTTTCAAAAAGTATGGAAGAGATGAGATGTTTGTGAAATCACTGGTTTAGGAATTGCAAGAAGCAAATAAGCAGTTATTGGCAATTGTTTTAAACTGGCAACCAAAAGTTTTGGAATCACTGCTGTTACTTAAATTAGTATGGGGAAGACAATGACTTGATCTTGCTTCCATATTATTTTAATTTCTTGCCTGAATGTGTAATACTGAATTTTACTACATTTTGTACTTTGTGATTGCTTGTTGATGGAACTCCGATTTCTGTAATAATTTTCTACTTACCCAGAAAAATACCTGCCTTATTAAAATCAACTGTTTTATTTGTCATAATTCCTTACCCCATTGTATTATTACATCTTTGTTTTCTAAAACTGAAGGTAGCTGGAATTTATAATATGGAGGGGGAAAAGGTGTGTAATCCATAAGATTTAGTCAGCGGCTAGAAAATGTGGTTTGTGGTTTGTGCTAGACTAGGGCAGCCAGCTATCATATAATGAATTGTTTCTTTATATTTATGACATTTATACTTTACTTTATATTTATTTTCTGATTGTATCTAGTACATATAATCTGGTTTTGGATTGTCCATATGAATTCTACAGCTTCAGCCTGAAGATACCATTGCTGTTGTCAGTGTTGTTTTATAAGATGACATGTTTACAAAACCACTGATTTTTAAAATTTCATCTTTCAAAGGCATGACATCACTTTCAACCTTTATACATTTCTAATCATAAAACAGGCTTTGACATTGTGCTGTGTAGTTCTGTTAAAAAGCTAATGCATTGAAGAGACTGTTTTTCATCTGATTTTCATGAAACAAATTAGCAGCTATCACTGACAGTTTCAAATTGGTAACCAAAGATTTTGGAATGACTTCAGTTACTGAAATTATTATGAAGATGAGCATTGGCTGATACTTCTGCTTTCTCCATCTCTACCTGGCCTTTCCACTACTGTATAGTACTCAATGCAGCTTACAGTAATCAATTCTTAGCTCTTTCTTTATTGAGTAGCCTGGCCAAAGCCCTCCCATGTGCTGAATTGAGTGATGGCAAACAAATACAGTATACAGAACTGTGTTAAGACGCTGAATGTGAGGACTGGAAGGTCGAGACCCGAGTACTACATGACAGAGTGAGCTCCCTTCTCTGTCCCAATTCCTGCCAGCTTAGCAGTTCAAAATCAAGAAATTGCAAGTGGATAAATATTTATTTATTTGTAAATTTCTATCCCGCCCTCCTGATGAAAAACATCACTCAGGGCGGCTAACAGCATATACAAAATACAGTAAAAACACAAGTAAGACAATAACATTAAAAACCCCAAACCAACATACTAAAAAACAGCCTAAAATACATAAAAAAACTACACAAGTTGTAGCTAAAAAACACCCACCCCCACCCAGCACAAAATGACAAAAACAATCCACAGACAGTGAAAGAACCGGATCCCTTAGAATGCTAAATGAGCCAGCAGGCTTGTGCAAAAGAGTCACACATACCCCAAGCCCGCTGACATAGCCAGGACTTCAACATTTTTCTAAAGGGGAGAAGATCCGACTGGAGACGCAATTCTGGAGGAAGGAGGTTCCACAGGGCAGGGGCAGACACAGAGAAGGCTCTCGTCCTGGCCCCACTGAGGTGGACTTGCTTCACAGATGGGACCACCACTGAGCCCCTCCTATCTGCCCTAGTAGGACGGGCTGACCACCTAGGGGTAACACGGTCTCTTAAGTACCCCGGCCCAATGCCATGTAGGGCTTTAAAGGTTAAAACCAGCACCTTGAATTGCACCCGGAGGCAAACCGGAAGCCAGTGCAACTCCCGAAGCAGTGGTGAGGCATGCCCATAACGCCCACATCCCATCACCACCCGAGCAGCTGCATTCTGGACCAACTGAAGCCTCCGGATGGTCACCAAGGGCAGCCCCATGTAGAGCGCATTACAATAATCCAATCTGGAGGAGACCAGAGCATGAGTGACCGTGATCAAGGAGTCCCGGTCCAAGAGTGGGTGTAATTGGTAGATAACACAAAGTTGTGCAAAGGCCCTCCTAGCCACGGCTGCCACCTGCTCCTCAAGCAGTAGCCGTGAGTCCAGGAGAACCCCCAAATCATGCACCGGATCTGACTGGGGTAAAGAAGCCCCAGCCAGGACCAAAATAGGTACCACTTTGGTGAGAAGGTTAACAACTTTGGTGGGGAAGGTAAACAGAGATGAGCACTCAAGCCTTGAGTTCGATATGACTGGCTTTCGAGCAAGGGTGACTTTTACCTTTATTGAGTCATCAACAGTGGCTTTTCCTATTTAAAGGGCTGCTGGAAGAATGCTGTTGGTGTCATTGTGGCATTTCTGATTTGGCCCTGAAGATGGCCTTGGTTTCCTTATGTGCTTATTTATTGCTCTAGCCCAGGAATTCTCAACCTTTTTAAGCTGGGGCCCAGGTCACACTCCCTCAGACAACTTCAGGGGCCGGATGGCCATTTTGCCCTTCCTCCACCACATGACACTTCCTGGTTTGGTGGAGATGGTGGGCGCCCACATGAAATGGCACCACAGGCCACATTCGGCCCACAGGCTGCAGGTTCAGAATCCCTACTCTAGCCCTCATTTGTTGGCATTCAATGTCAGAGAATTTTGTCTGCCATTTTATTATCTTTCCCTCTGCATTTACATGACAGTCACCAGGAGGTGAACAGTAGTAGTAACCAGAGTTTAGGTTTTTGGGAGCCCAGCTGTGCTTCCCAGACTTCTCATTCCTTGGACAACCCCTCCCATAAAAGTGGAGAGGAGGCTTAGGACCTTTGCTTTCTTGACAGGGAGGAAATGGTCTTGCAGTAAAGCAAGCCATGCAGGGACAGCATACGAAGCTTTCCCTTTGGAGTTGCCTTTTGTGGAAACAGTATCAGTGATCATGTTTCATTGTTAGTGAAGAAGGCAGTGGATGGGGATAAGAGCTCATGTAGATCAAGGCGGGAACCGCTTCCTCTTGTACAGAAGTGTCTGACTTCTGCTCTTTGTGTGTGTGTTTTCCCCTTTTGTGTGTGTTATCAATAAAAACTTAAACAGTCCTATTAGGCAGAGAGGTCCAGGGAAGCCAGAATAAAGAAACCATTTCAACTGCTTTTAATCACAATCAAATGACTTTTATAAATATTTGCACACACATAAAGAGACTGACACAGGGGCGTATTCTGCATCAAAGCCTAGTATGTGGCCACTCATGTGACTGAGTCATAAAGGAAAAAAGGGAACGCAACAGGACGGCCACGGCTGATATAACTAACAGTGGGCGAAATACCAGAAGAAGATATGGGAGGAGAAAGGGGAGAACTGCCAAAGTTTAACAAACACAAAGAGAAGTAAAAATAAATCACCAGAACGTTTATTGCTCACTTTTGTGGGAAGGATTAAACTGGAGCCCTCAGGTTTTTCAAAGCTATCTCTCTCGCTTTCTGTAAATAAGAGAAAGAGACAGGCGGCAAGTGCACAAAATAGTAAAGTCCACCTGGATGGTCTGCCTCCCCCCGCCTCCAAATAAGAAAAGGAAAGTTGTTTATGTCTCCACATAACAGGAAGCACATTGAATTTGTTCCACTCACTTACGACAGTTTCTCAAACAATGCTTCTGCTCTCACATCTGGTTGAAATGGATCTGGCTCAGATTAGCATTATTTCTGAGGATGTTAATAATAAAAGTATTCTCAATGCCTTGTGACAGTTTTGCAGAACATTGCAAGCAGAAAGGACCTTAGTCTAAGGAACCAATGTTCGTATGGCACCTCTAAGCCAGTGGTTTCCAATGTGGTGTCCACGCCCCACAAAGGAACTTCAATTCCCAGAAGCCTAAGTCAGTACACTGACTGATCAGTGCTTTGGGAAATTGACTTAGGCTTTTGGGAATTGAAGTCCAACAACCAAAAGGTTGGGAGACACTGCAAGCCAAATGAGAGAGACACTCTGAGTGGATGGCACTAAGGCAGACCATTGGATTTGTTTGAAGGATTCTGGGATTTCTGAAACTTCCACACTGAAGTGAAGTCCTAGGCCAGGGATCCTCAACCTATAGCGCACGGGCCGCATCCAACCCACAGTTTATCTTTTAACACAATTTCCCACATTTCTTTATACCAATCCTCCATTTTTAACAGAAAATCATTTTTCCAATTTCTTGCAAGACATTGCCTTGCTGTTGTTAACATTATAGATAACAAATCCTTTTTATTTACATCCATGTCCATATTATCTATGTCTGTCCGTAAGGCGGCACTTGACTCCAGCTTAAGATCAATACCCAGTATTTCCGATACCTATTTTTGCTCAAAAATCCATGGTTACTTTGCAACTCCACCACATATGTTCATACGCCCCCAGTCTATCCTTACATCTCCAACAATATTTATTTTTTTGTGTTATCCATCTGGTATAACCGAAATGGAGTCAAGTACCACCTCCATATAACATTTTATAATTGTGTTATTTTACCCTAATAGACAGACTTCTCATAATCCTTCTCCTCCATTTATTTTCCTAATTTATTTCAGTAATTTTAATATTTAAATCTTGTTCCCACATTGTTCTTAATGTATCTTGCGACCTACCTTCTTGATTTAAAACTCTATAAAGCTTACTCACTAAGCCCTTAACTCTCATTACCCCCTTTCATACTCTGTATAATATCTCCTCAAATTCTGTCCTTTCCCTCCCTAAACTGGATTCTTCTATATACTTACTATTCCACTTATTTACTAACATTATTTGAAACCAGTTCAGATTCATTTGTTTATATACCGCTAATCTTTTCTCACTGTTTTCACATACCTGTATCCAATCTTTCAACAGGAATATATCATTTCTAAGAAAAATCTCCTTTACCTTTCTATCTATCTTCATAATGTATAGGAGAGGACTGTTAGTTGTATCCGACTGTAGGGTTCAGTGCTCCTCTCTGTTTATAGCCAAAGAGCCAGTGCTCTCTGATTTTGCAGACATTTCCATGGACATGTGGCAGGCATGCCTAGACACCAGAGTACACAGAACCCTGTTTACCTTCCCACTGAAATGGTACCTATTTATCTACTTGCAATTTCTTGCTTTCAAACTGCTCAGTTGGCAGAAGCTGGGGCAGAGACAGGTGCTCATTCCGTCGTGCAGTACTCGGGTATTGAACTCCAACCTTCCAGTCTTCAAGTTCAGCATTTTAACCACTAAGCCACCAAAGTCCCTATGTTAGCATTAATGATTCTCTGTTTCAGGGTAGGCTTCCTCAAATGTGTGTAAATACCAAGCATATAGCACCTGAAGACAGGAATGGGAAACTCAGCTAGAAAATTCTGGAAAGGATTTCTGTACAACAGAATCAACTTGATGACAAACAATTAAAATTAAAGTCTAGCCTATGCTCCTAAAATCATTCACAACTATTCGTTAATGTGCTTACCTTGAGAAACTCCATATGGGACATTAAGATCTAATTTAGTGGTCAGTCTTGAATCTTGCTATGCTGGGAATAAAAGTGTAAAATGAGGCAAAGGAGCATCTGTTACAGTGCAGTGGCATAAAGTACTGTATAACATTAAATACAATCTTAAACTGTGTCAGGCTCCATCATGCCCTCTGCTTTCTATCTGCTTTATGGGATAATGTGTCTTTCCCAGCTTTGCTACAAGTTACATTTAAAATTACATACACTAGAATTAAACTGGGAATTTCAACATGTGATCGTGGTTCTTTATTTTACCAGAGTTTCTTTATATTGTGCTGGTATCCCACAGGCCCATTCCACCATTAATCAGATATAGAAATTAGAGTGTTAAGAGCTTGTGCGAATATCACATTTTTCCGGTGCACACCTCAAAGCAGCTAGGAGATAATCACTCCTTTTGTGAGCAAGCTGAGAATGTCAGCACATTTTTTAAAAAAGAATCAGAAGATTACAGTGGCCAAAATCCAGTAATAACTACAGTAGACTACTTGAATCAATGAAATTTACAGAGGAGTTAATTCATTAAATCACCATGCATTTAATGGACCTACTCTAGTTTCAGGTCACTACTGGACAGAATTATGAGAAGAAGGTATCTTGGTTGAGTCAAGATTAAGATTATAAATGAGGATGGAGTCTAACAGCATATTCAAGAAATGGGATGTCTGTAGAACAGCAAGTGTTTGGTTTCAAGAATGACATTTGATTTTGGTTGAGTCTTTACATCATGTACTGGATTCACAGAGGAGCATTGTATGTGTCTTCTGCATAGGTTTCTACTGATTGTAGTGAGAAGGAAAATAACTACACTACAGGTAGCATGCAGCTCACACCAAAGCCAACTACATGTGGAAGAGAACAGTCTTAGAAATCTATGCACTGGTCACAGCCATGGTTAGTCAACCAATTTTCTTGGCTCCTCTCCCACCTCCAAGTGTTGTTTAGTGGAGCATTTCCAAGCATGGAATGTTTTGATTTGATTAGGCCTTAGTCATTTGGCAGTCTACAGCCCTGACTTCATATTTAGTTTGGTTAGGGGGCTGAGCTTTGGAATACAAAATCATAATCCAAGCTGGTGGGAGCTCTATTTTGTTCAGTGTATTTGATCCCTGCTCCACCTCCATCGAACATCACCTTGAGCTTGGAATGAAAATGAAAGTAACCAGTTGTGAGCTGAAACTCTTCCAACACAAAAATGTTTGTAATTGACTTAAAACCTTTGGAAGCGCTCCATGGCAACCTACACAAGTATAATTACTTTATATTCTTATCCGGCTGCTGCTACTGCTGTATCTGAATCCAAATATTGGCAATTCTCATGACAATCAGCCATGAAGACTGTCCTGGGAATACAACGCAGTGGCCTTTCATTTGCCTTCTGCATTGCAGTGTGACCCCCCCCCCCCCCCCCCCCGTACCACACTGATCCAGTTCCATGAGTCACATTCTGGTCCTGAGCCCTTTTGGTATGTAAAGTCCTTATCAGCCCTAGGCCAGAATTGATGGAGCTGCTGCCCTCCATCAAGATGAATTCAAGTAGGATTTAATCCACTTGAGGACCATAATCCTTCCCTGTGGACTTTGACACTCAAGGCCATTAGTCCTCAGGATTGTCAGGTTAGTTAACTGCCACCTGATGATTGGCATTGAGTTGCTGGCAGTATGGTCTACTCCAGTGATGGCAAACCTTTTAGAAACCAAATGCTCAAACTGCAACCCAAAACCCACTTATTTATCACAAAGAGCCAACATGGTGGGGTGAACTCTGTGCTGGGGGGAGGGAGTAAGAGCTCCCATTGGGCTGCTGGGCTGAGGGGTGGGGCAAAATCTCTGCTGGGGAGGAAGGAAGTGCTCCCATTGGGCTGCTGGGCAGAGTGAACTCTGTGCTGGGGCAACCGCACGGGTGCCCAAAGAAAGGGTTCTGAGTGCCCCCTTTAGCACGCACGCCATAGGTTCACCACCACTGTTCTAGTCTATTACCATAGCAGGATAACCTGGCCAGACTTACTTTAAATTACAATCACAATTTCATGAGGGATAATTTTTCTGCTTTTGGTGTCTAACTCAAATGTTTTACTTATTTTTATAGTTATGGAGATGAGAACTAACTAAGTAGTAAAAGGGAAATAACACATGATTCAAGTGCTTGTTCATGCTATGTTTTGTGCTGCTGTCTCGTGATTTCTTATTGATGCCAAAGGGACAATGAGTTTAACATAGTACAAATGAGATTCGTACAACAAATAAGCAACCTGTGATATTTACATTTTAAATGTAACTATTTTACTTCTAAGAAATGGGAAAGTAATTTCTAAAAAATATAATTGGAATTATGGCAATTAACTAGATTTTGTTCTAATTCTCATCAGTGTAGAACTTTTTTTTAAAGAGCATAGCCAAATGTAAATTATTATTCCCTTTTTCTTTTTCCATTTGGACTTTCTTCCTATGTGTCACGTCTTAGATTTGTTATGTAATTGCCTATTTCCTTTCCTTTTATTTGAGATTCAAGACAATTGAAATATTTAAAAGACAAAACAAATTGTCAAGGAATTGAGATATTTTTGCTCCAGGCTTTTGATTTTCTTTTCATTCATTCTTTCTTTTTTTAAGCTACCCAGGGCAAACTGCTTGTCATTAAATTCCATTTTCTTGGCAAATGTGATTAAGCGTATGCATGTCTGGAGTCATTTGTGAAACATCAGCTGTCAGGAGTTTGTTCCAATTTATAATCATCCAGGATTTTCCATCGTTGCTTTCAAAGAACAAGGTTAGATGCATGCCCTGAAAGAGAGTTAGAAATGGTTTGCTGATCTCTATTAATCTGCTGTTTCTATAATCCAACACATATGCTTGTTTATATGGTTAAATTGCTAATGATATCAAAATTGGCTGCTGGAAGCAAAATCATCCTGCAAACATTTCCGTTGCTGTTTCATGGGGCTGTCTTGTGTTGTAGCCTGTGAAAGAAACAATATGTTTATGCTGTTAAATCTTTACACTAACTTCTTGCAGATAACATCCTAACAAGCAGCCCCAGCCCCTATTTTAGAAGAGTGAGATTTGATGTCTCGCCAATGGAGAAAAATGCTTCCAACCTGGTAAAAGCAGAGTTTAGAGTCTTTCGCTTGAAGAATCCACATGCTAGTGTTTCGGAGCAACGGATAGAACTGTACCAGGTAAAGCCATGTTGATTGCTGCTCTTGAAAGCTTTGTTTATACCAGGAGTTCCCAACCTTTTGAAGCCAGGGGCTGGGTCACGCTCTCTCAATCAGCTTCGAGGGCCAGATGGCTATTTTGCCCTGCCTGCACGATGGGGATGGCCATTTTGTCCCAAAAGCTTCAAAAGGATAGCCATTTTGTTTCTTAAATGCCCTTGGAGGGGTGGGGGTGAGGCCACATGAAATGGTGCCACAGGCCTGATCCAGCCCATGAGCCTTAGGTTGGGAACCCCTGGTTTATATGTTATACAACTGTTAGTGCATATGTCTATATACCAGTTTAGAAGGCTTAATCATCACTTTCTCTTTCTAGGGACCTTTGCAGAAATGTAGTTCTGTGAAAAGGGCCTGAGGATCTGTAATCCTTTTCTTTATCTTACCAAAACACAATTCCCAGGCTTCTTTGAGAGAAACCAGGCAATTTATTTATTATCCTGCCTGCCTCTAGGACAGGACCTGAAGTAGCTCATAACATAAATTAAAAATAGATGCATATAACAACAGAATAATATGCCACTTAAAGAGAATTAAATAAATTACTAGATTAAAAGAAGCCCCAAATTAAAATAATATCAGAAGAGAAAGAAAGAAAGAAAGAAATTCTTCAGGATCAACCAAAGAGATTTTTGACTGCAAAACTTTTTAGGTTACATATGAATTCAGTTAATGCAGGAATGAAATATGAAGAAATTGGAGGCAATAAGTGAGACCCAGTGTGTATTACAACCAGTGCTGTTTTGTACATTAGAAGTGGATAGGAAATAAATTTCAACCACATATGTGAAAACAAACATAGTCCTTTTAATTTTTTAAATTGTGTCTCATGTTTCCATTCTCTGAATGTTGTGTTATTTTGAAAATGAAACAAATGCATTCAGCTCAATATAATTTATGCTAAATATGTATTAAATTATTTTCTTAGACAACCATGAGAGCACTATTTCTGCTCTAGCACTGTTTCTCTTTGAGAAACCTTGATCCTGAACAGGGCTCAAGGTTGACTCAGCCTTCCATTCTTCCATCCAGAATGCAAGCGCGGCGCCAAAATGGCCGCCGCGCCCTTTGCGGGGCCCCCCCCACAGGACGAAGGCATCCGGGTAGTTAGGGGCGTGGCCAGCTCCCTTATAAAAGGGGTGGCCATGAGGCAGCCGAGCTGCCATTTTCCGAAGCGACGGAGCGGAGAAGTTTTTCCCCTCTTGTCTCCGTCGCTCTTACCTTGCCAGGGAAGCCTTTTTGGCTGCGAATTTTCCCTTTTGGCTTCCCTTAGATTTCCTGCCTGCGAAGAGGAGGGCGGCCGCGAGCGCGCCTCGCGCTGTTAGGAGGCGCAATCCGGGTCGGAGGACCGCGGTTGCACCTACCCAGCAGCCGCCTTTGCTGGTACCCACTGGGACCGGTGGAATGGGGCCTATTCCCCCTTGCCCGGAGGCGGGGGACCCGAGCATGGGTCCAGTGAGGGCTGCAGCCCGCGGCCCGCAAGCGGTGGACGCTGCTCCTGGTGCTTCCCATCCGGTTGGGCCGTCAGCCGCGGGGGCGCAGCTCACCCCGGGGCCTTCTAGCCTTGGGGGGTGGTGTGGCCCCTTGCCCTGGCAGGTGCTTACATCGGCCCTACCGGGCCTCGGCGTGGGGCGATGGCCCTATTCGGGTCCCGGGGTACAGGGACCTGTACCTGTGCCTGTAGCAGGAGGGCCGGCCGGCCCTTGACCCCACGTCAGCGTGGAGATTTTACTGGCCCGCGTTGCGGCCCTTGCGGCGTCCTTGGCTCGGGCCAGCCATACTGGGGCT
The DNA here is from genome assembly GCA_035047345.1 of Bradypodion ventrale. Taxonomy (NCBI): domain Eukaryota; kingdom Metazoa; phylum Chordata; class Lepidosauria; order Squamata; family Chamaeleonidae; genus Bradypodion; species Bradypodion ventrale. The sequence continues at coordinate 44,556,106 of JAWDJE010000001.1, forward strand.
CCCTTTGGGGTTCATTTCGACGCGTCGTCTGCTGGGCAGCGGCAGGCGACGGGACGGGTTGAGCTGCTTGAGGCGTGGCACAACCTCGGCCTCTGCCTCGCAGCTCCCCAACCAACAGGCCGGTGCGGGTCAGCCCCCAGTGACGAGCTCTACGGCGGTCGTGAGCTCCAACGCCCCCAGTGGGCCGGAACCCCCGGTGGGGGCGGCCGCGGGGGTGCAGCACGTGAGTATGCGGTCCAAACTAGTGCACCTACACACGTGGCCACGTTGGGGGGGGCTTTCCAATGGCCTTGGCCTCGCGTGGGTGGTGCGTCGGTGCACCCGCTGACGCCCCACCCGGCGACGACAACTACCACCTAGGGCCCCGTGGTGGGGGGTGTTCCCTACCCTGAGGGAAATGTTTTGGGTGGCCGGGTTGGTCCAAGCCCCTATTCCTTACCGCTGAGTGACTACTTGGCTCAGGCCACCAGAGAGTAAATTTGGCGGGGGGAGTATGTGGATATCTTCTCACTCCTAAACAGAGTGCCCACCAAGGAGGAGAGGGAGGGGCAGAATGAGAAGGATAGTGGCAGGCACGTTGTTGCAAGCCACCAAGTATGTGGGCCAAATGGTTGCCGGCCTGCATCGTATGCGTGGCGATGTACCTTAGGGCCCGGCCGGATTTGGCAATTCCGATGGTCCAGTATTTGGACAACGCCTACCGGGCGATGGTTTACTTTCAGGGCCCATCGTGGTTGGCTTGTGACGAGGAATGCCGTAGGCGGATTTCCCCGCACCCTGAGATTAGGTGGGTTGAGCCAGGCCAGAGGCCCAGCCCGCCTGCTATGCTGGACTTTCTTGTCCAATGGCTCCTGCAATGGGAAGAATTGCAAATACAGACAGGAGTGTCCCACCTGTGTTGGCCCCCATGCGGCCTCTGCCTGTCCCAGGCCTAGAAGGATGCGGGGCAGAGGGTGGGGCTGACAGGGGGCTGGCAAGACTGCCGCAGATGGATCTAGTCCACCGAGGGTCTCCCTCCCCTTTTAAGGTGGACATGTTGGAGCGTTGGCTCACATTGTACCCGAAGGGAGAGGATGCGGGTTATCTCCTTCAGGGTTCTAGGCAGGGGTTCCGGATCCCTTTCAGGGGTAATAGGTCCCCTCAGGATGCCCCCAATCTTTCATCCCTTAAGGGGAGGGAGGAGATGGCTGCTGCCAGCTTTGACAAGAGGGTCTATGCGGGCGGGGTCGTTGGCCCTGTCCCTGCACCCCCGTCCCGGGGAGCATATTATTTCAATGATGCCATGCCTTTTGGCTATTCCATTGGGGCTCGGTATTCGAGCGTTTCACCACTTTCCTAGAATGGGCTTTTGTCCGCAGGTCAGGGTCCCGGTCTGTAGCTCATTCCCTCGATGGTTTTATTCGGGGCTGAACGGGGCTGGGACACGTACACACGTCTCCTCAACACATTTCAGACGCTAATGGAGGAACTTGGTGTCCCTTTAGCGCCCGAAAAGACCGAGGGCCCATCTCCACAGCTAGTATTCCTGGGGTGGAGAGTAACACGGTAGCGCAGGATTCTAGGTTGCAGTGGGATAAGGTGTCAAGGCTAGTGGCCCTTATCTCGGACTTGCTGGCCGAGCGCATGGCATCACTGAGGGAACTTCTGGTGCTACATGGTCACCCTAATTTCGCTGGCTGGGTCGTCGCACCGGGCAGGGCATTTGCTCTGCGCTGGTGCGACGCCATGTCGGGATTATCCAGGCCCCACCATAGGCTTAGATTTACCCGGGGTATCGGGGCAGATGTGCTTGTCTGGCCATAGATACAGAGGTAGTTCAACGGGGTGTCATTTTGGGGTCTGATCTCCTGGCTCCCCCTTGCTTTCAGATGCAGTCCGATGCCTCAGGATTCCTGGGTTTCTGGGATGTACTTCAATTGGAAGCGGGCCTATGGTGGGTGGCCGCCATCCTGGGCAGGCAAGGGTCGCCTGCATGGTCTCATGTATCTGGAATGTTTCCCTATCCTGGGTGCTTTGATGCTATGGGGCAAGGAGTGGGGCCAACTCGGTTGTGCAATTTTGGCGTGACAACGCGGCGGTTGTCCGCATCGTCATGGCACAGATTTCCAAATCGCCCGGGGTTATGGAGCTAGTGCGCTGGTTTGTGTTATGCAACCTGTGCCTCAACGTTCCCTTCAGGGCCAGGCATGTCCCAAGGGTTGATAATGATATTGCTGCCGCTTTGTCCCGCCTGCAGATCTCCCGGTTCCGTGCCTCGGCCCCGGATGCGGAGGAATTTCCCTCGCCACTCCCGGACGAGAGATGGAACGTTGGCAAGGAGAGGTGAACCGGGCGATTGGCCTGTCACTAGCGCCATGCATGAGTAAGGCGTATCACCACGCATTTAGTTCCTTCAGAGCATTATGTACCCAATTTCGACTGCCAGGAACCTCCCCGATCCCAGTAGCCCATGTTCTGCGGTTCATGATTTACCGGTATGCCCAGGGCCTTGCACCACGCACCATAGCATCTCAGCTGTCGGGTTGGCTTTTATGGCCAAAGTGGGAGGTCGTGTGGACAGCACCAATGACTTCCGTGTGAGACATGTTTGGGAGGGGTGGGTGCACGTGCGCGGGCGTTTCCCAGGCGACCGCCACCCGATTTACCCAGGGGTTTTTACCCAATTGGCCCGGGGCTGGCCTGGCCTCTGTTTTGATAGATGAGGCAGCCCATTTCATGCGGCTACTACGGTGGCCTTTTTGGAGGCGCTCCGCATCAGCGAGCTTGAGATGCTGAATAAGGCGGATGCAAGATTTTCCCAGGGTTTTTACCCAATTGGCCACGGGCTGGCCTGGCCTCAGTTTTGATAAATGAGGCAGCCCACTTCATGCGGCTACAACGGTGGCCTTTTTGGAGCGCTCCGCATCGGCGAGCTTGAGATGCTGAGTAAGGCGGTTGCAAGATTTTCCCAGGGTTTTTACCCAATTGGCCCGGGGCTGGCCTGGCCTCTGTTTTGATAGATGAGGCAGCCCATTTCATGCGGCTACTACGGTGGCCTTTTTGGAGGCGCTCCGCGTCAGCGAGCTTGAGATGCTGAATAAGGCGGATGCAAGATTTTCCCAGGGTTTTTACCCAATTGGCCCGGGGCTGGCCTGGCCTCTGTTTGGATAAATGAGGCAGCCCACTTCATGCGGCTACAACGGTGGCCTTTTTGGAGTGCTCCGCATCAGCGAGCTTGAGATGCTGTATAAGGCGGATGCAAGTCGTAGGGCACTGGAACTCGAAGATGTCTGTGTGGACAATATTGGGCTCAGTTGGGGATACGCTCCTCTAAAACGAATCAGCACGGCGTAGGCAGTGGAATAGACTGCTACGATGTTCCTCGACAGACATCTGTCCGGTTGGTGCCCTACAGGATTTCCGTGCACTGGGTGGCACGCACCATGGCACGTTTTTTCTGTCACCGAGGTGGGTCTTCTATTCCTAAATCCCAATTTGGAGGGTGGTGGGAAGGCACTAGACAGTGTTGGCATCTCAGGGGCTCGTTGCGGCGCCCGTTCGCTCTGCATAGGGGCGGCTTCTGCTGCAGTTGTTTTTTGGGTACTACAGGGCTGAAATACGCCGCATGGGAGGGTCGGGATCACAATGTTTTCAGTTTTGTCTTCGCCCTCCTCAACTGTGAGTACCAGTTTTAGTCACTGCACTGTTTCTCCCCCCCCTTCCCTTTTTTACTTGACAGACCCTGGGTGTCGTTTTACACCGGTGACAGTATGCCTGGTGGGCCGTAGCCAGGTGCACGGGGCAGCGCGTTACGCTGCATGGGGCAGCGCGTTACGCTGCGGCGACAGAGTGGGTACCCGACTGGGACAGGGTGCATCCGCACGTCGGACACGATACCGCGGTACGCTTACAGGGGGGCGTTCGGCCTCGGGGCTCTTGACTGAGCCGACGCTCCGTGAACGGGGCTATTGCCCGGTTCCCTTGACAAGGGCGGGGGATGCGTCATTAGCCTCCCCGCCATCAGTCTGCAAATTTACGAGCTTTACTCAGGGGATGGGGCCCATCTGTCGCAGGGAGGTATGGACCTCTGGATTACTGGACTGGCGAGCAGGCCTGTCGACCGAGCTGACGGTCTTGGGGGGGGGCGGTGAGCCTTTGCAAGCCTCCCCGTGTGGCGGGTATCACTGGTAAGGTAAATATTATGACCCACAGGTATCCGGCAGGTTCGCAATTGACTGGACAACAATAGACAGGCATAAGTTGGTTAAACGTTGTCCGGTCAACGACGAACTAGGCGACGGGGTGATGGCGATAGCTAGCCAGCATGCATCACCCCGTGATTCCACGGATACGTGTCAGAGGGTGGGGTCATTAGTTAGATATTGACTACGGTCAACAATTTGTTTGTTGTAAACAAACAAATTGATACAAATCGATACATTGTAACCAATTGCCGTTGGCAATTTTGGGGTGGTACCTTACCAGTGTTACTTCGGCCTGCTTGCCTTAAGAATTATGATTGGTCGTTTTACCAATAGAAATTTATAATTCGGACTAGGGCATGAATCAATAAATGTGGCCCGATGCTGTTATCCACTTTTACCGGTGTCTGAGTCCTTTATTGGGGGGTGCGCCTGCAATGCAAGCGCGGCGCCAAAATGGCCGCCGCGCCCTTTGCGGGGGGCCCCCCCACAGGACGAAGGCATCCAGGTAGTTAGGGGCGTGGCCAGCTCCCTTATAAAAGGGGTGGCCATGAGGCAGCCGAGCTGCCATTTTCCGAAGCGACGGAGCGGAGAAGTTTTTCCCCTCCACCCCCTCCCTAGTTAACAGTGTGATATTTTGGTCGCTTCGGGGCCGGGTGGGAATTTTTGGCTGGGACCCACAATTGGCTCTCGGGTCCTGGTTTTTTCGCCCATCCCACACTGTTGCTATGGTTTGATATAGGGGTTTCTGTGATGCTGTTGACTTGGTCACATGGGCGGGTATCACTGGTAAGGTAAACATTATGACCCACAGGTATCCGGCAGGTTCGCAATTGACTGGACAACAATAGACAGGCATAAGTTGGTTAAACGTTGTCCGGTCAACGACGAACTAGGCGACGGGGTGATGGCGATAGCTAGCCAGCATGCATCACCCCGTGATTCCACGGATACGCGTCAGAGGGTGGGGTCATTAGTTAGATATTGACTACGGTCAACAATTTGTTTGTTGTAAACAAACAAATTGATACAAATCGATACATTGTAACCAATTGCCGTTGGCAATTTTGGGGTGGTATCTTACCAGTGTTACTTCGGCCTGCTTGCCTTACGAATTATGATTGGTCGTTTTACCAATAGAAATTTATAATTCGGACTAGGGCATGAATCAATAAATGTGGCCCGATGCTGTTATCCACTTTTACCGGTGTCTGAGTCCTTTATTGGGGGGTGCGCCTGCAAAGTGCTCTATGGGACAGTATAGAAGTGTGATTGCTTTGCTTTGCTTTAAAAGACCTTCACTTCTGGGAACTGTTTTTTTAAAACTCATGCCTTTTATGCAGATTTGAAATTAGTTTAAATCACTGGTTCCCACTATTGGGGGCCTAGATGTTCTTGGATTACATCTCCCAGAGATCTTGACCAGTACAGCCAATGGTGAAGGATTCTGGGAGTTGTAGTCAAACAATATTTGCAGCCCCATGGCTGGAAAATCACTGGTTGAAAATAATGTCGATGCCACTCTCAAGTGATGCAGATATGCCAGTTTTAAATTATATCAAAGAAAACAAATGACTCTTGAATCATATGACAGTTAAAAGAATGAGGAAAGCAGGCCTGAGCATGCATCTGGTGTTGATAAAGTACAAAAATCACTGAAATTGCTGGGATGTACACTGAGGTATTTCATGATCTGTCCTGGGAGGAGCAACTCAGCCACAAATTTTGAGCCCAGGTGCTCTCTATATTATATAATGTGGTAACTTATGTAAGATGTAATACAGTAAAACCCTGAGTTACACAAAAAGTCCATTCCATGACAAGTTTTGTAACTCGAGTTTTTGCGTAACTCGAGGCATCCCCATAGGGAGGCACAGGAAAGAACACACAATGAAATTTAAATGGGCGATCTCCTTACCTTTGCTGCTGCTTCCACATGCTTCTCCAGAGTGGGAACCATGTCGCTACCACAGCTCTGCCACCCCTGCCACCTCTGGGAGGGTCAGGGGACCCGATCCACACTGTTTCTGACATCCCCTGACCTTCCAGGGCGGTGCTGCAAGACAATACCTGCAGCCGGAGTTTCCCCCGGCGTTTTGCCTTGTAGCACCACCTGGGAAGGTTGGGGGACATTGGAAACAGCATGGATCGGGTCCCCTGATCCTCCCAGAGGCAGCAGGGGTGGTGGAGAACCCGAAATGGGTGAAAAAAAATCTGTCATGAAGGAGTTTTTCTGCCCATTTTGGATTCTCCGCCACCCCTGATGCCGCTGTGAGGGTCAGTGGACCCGATCTGGGCTGTTTCCGATGTCACCTGACCTTCCCAGGTGGTGCTGTAAGGCAAAACGCTAGGGGGGGGGATTCCTTAGTCCGCTGCAGGTTTTGCATTGCAGCACCACCCGCGAAGGTCAGGGGATGTTGGAAACCGTCCGGATCGGGTCCCCTGACCCTGCCAGAGGTGGCAGGGGCAATGGAGAGCTCGAAATGGGCAAAAAAACCTCCATTGTGATGGATATTTTTTGCCCATTTTGGGCTCTCTGCTACCCCTGCCACATCTGGGAGGGTCAGGGGACCCGATACGTGTTGTTTCCGATGTCCCCCGACCTTCCCAGGTGGTACTGCATGGCAAAACCTGCAGCCGACGAAGAAGTTCTTCCCTGGCCTTTTGCCTTGCAGCACTGCCCGGGGACCAGCCGCTTCCACCGCCATCATGGTAAGACACTTCTTGAGACTTCCGGTGGTGGGGGCAGGTGGATTTTTTGTGATCAAAATGGCAGCAGTACCATTTTGATCTCTAAAGACTTACGTCAGGGTTTTGCTGAATTTCGTAAATCGGGGCATGAAATTCAGCACAAAACCCTTTCATAAGTCGAAATAGTCATAACCCCAAGCATTTGTAAGTCGGGGGTTTACTGTATCATATAAAATGGGGTTGTATCTTTGTACAATGCAGCCCATGACAGCCTGCAGGGCTGAAAACAATGTGAAGAGGAGAAGCCTGTCCATTAGATCTCTGTGTATTTGACTCAAAGAGAACTCTCAATTGCTTACACAAAGTTCCCAAACGGTAGTTGTGACCTCATCCATGTAAAGGTATTCTGAACACGATTCAAATTTTTTGTAGAACATGCAAAGATCTCATTGAGATCTGGGTAAAAGGGATTTGAGGAGTAGGACTTACGTGCATCTCCTTGTCCTCATCACAGTTACAACTACATCTGATTTAAGGCTACATCTGAATATCTCTGAAAGAGTACAGTATATATTTATATTAAGTAGCTCCAGGGGTAGGAGTGTGTGTGTTTTGTGTATACAGTAGCACCTCACTTAAAGAGCATAAGGCGTTCCATGGGATTGCTCTTTAAGCGAGTTTTGCTCTTTAAGCAAAACACCATTGTAAGTGACAAATTATGACTTCTGGCGGGGTGGTGGTGGATTGCGAACCTCAATTTAGTTGTTAAGCGAATTTTGGTTGGTTTTAGTTGTTAAGCAAGGCGACCATTCAGAGAAAATTCTGCTCTTTAAGCAAGTTAGTCTCTAAGCGAGGTGCTCTTTATGCAAGGTTTTACTGTATATGTTTGTAGAGTGAATGACATTTAGAAGGTCTGGTTGTGTGTATAAATGCATAAGGATAGGGGTTGGCTATGAAAATGAGAAGGAGAGGCAAGTGATGCCAAATGCAGGATTTATTGGATTTTGTTCAGCTAAATATTTGACTGTTTGTTATGTATGTTAACTGTGTTTTCTGACAGGAGCGGAATGTATCTTTTCTCATGTATCTATTCTTATGCAAATAAGTGGATCGAAAAATGTGCACACTCTGTTAGCCAAAGGGCTTGTTGTATTATTGTTACTGTTACTGTTTATGGTGTATATAAGTCCGAGTTTTGCCCCATCCAAACTGTGTTCAAACCCCATTAATAAATAGCTGAATTTCACTAATTAATTCGTCTGTTTCTTCATTCCTTGAACACTAAACTGTTGTGGGAATGTCTTTGAACTCGGCTCCTTGGTGACACCTTTGTAGCACCTTTGTAGCTTTAATCACAACTTTATTTTATTAAGATGCTTTTTTATTAAGAAATATGCTTCTGCCCCATTTTTTGTTTCTTTTTATGAGCAGGTATTCCAAAGATGAGTAGGCAATCTGGCAAAGTAGAACACAGGGAAACTGGAGTAGGGGAAAAAAACAACCCACCCGAACAACCTTTCTCAATTGTTTAGAGCACTTGCAGCAATATTGTTTTTATGGTAGTTTATTAGCCACAGACTATAAAACAATAACGTGTGCAGATGACTTCCTACGGAAACAGTGCCATGTTTTGCTAACACATCATAAAGCATCAGGAAGAATGAAGCTGAAACTCTGGGTTTTATTACTACTGTTTGTTATCTGAGGCTTTAACATGCTTAGGTACCTGATAGGCTACTGGAAGGGAAGGAATGCACCACACAATATGGGGAAGGAAGGGAAATGTCGAGCCGCAGTGCAATTCCAGCTGCCATTCCAACCTCCAGGGGAACATTATTTTACAGGAAAGGAATCAAAGAAGCAAAAGGCTGCAAGGCATATTTCTGCTCTCTTTTCTGCCAATGTGGTTCTGTGTCACTTTTATGATCCAAACTGCATTAGTCATTCCAGGAGACACTGGACCCCCTCAGCCAGCGGAACTGGGACCAAAGAACTTGCTTAGCAAGTGCTGGTGGTTGTTATGTTCGGCCAAGTTACGGCAACCCTAATAGAGTTGTCAAGATTATGTGAGATATTTACAAAATGGTTTCACCATTCTCATTCCCAGGGAGTTTTCATGTCTGTTCAGGGACTTAAACTCAAGTCTCTTCTGTGCTCTAGAGCACTCCGGCTGCAATGTGGAACAATGAATCAATTTTGAAAGCCCAGTGAAGTTTTCCTACGGAGGCTAGCATTACACACAGAGCAAAGTACTGTACACGGAATGACAGAGTGGTTTAGAATAGGAAAAGGAGCAAGACAAGGCTGCATTTTGTCACCCTGATTATTCAATCTATACACAGAGCACATAATGCACAATGCAGGGATGGAGGAATCACAATATGGGATCAAAATTGCTGGGAGAAACATCAACAATTTGAGATATGCAGACGATACCACCCTAATGGCAGAAAGTGAGGAAGACCTAAAGAACCTCTTGATTGGATTGAAGGAGGAGAGTGCAAAAGCTGGCTTGAGACACAATATCAAGAAAACTAAGATAATGGCAACAGGCCCCATCAGTTCCAGGAAAATAGATGGGGAAGAAGTAGAAGCAGTGACAGATTTTACTTTCTTAGGATCTAAGATCACTGCAGATGGTGACTGCAGCCATGAAATAAAAAGACGACTGATTCTGGGGATACAAGCTATGAGAAACCTGGGGAACATAGTGAAAAGTAGAGACATCGCCTTGAAAACAAAAATCCACATAGTCAAAGCAATGGTTTTCCCAGTGGTAATGTATGGGTGTGAGAGCAGGACCACGAGGAAAGCTGAACGCAGAAAAATAGATGCCTTTGAGTTGTGGTGTTGGAGGAGAGTTTTGAGAGTCTCCTGGACAGCGAGGAGAACAAATAGGTCAATCTTAGAGGAAATCAACCCTGGCTGCTCCTTAGAAGGTCAAATAGTAAAGATGAAGCTAAAGTACTTTGGACATCAAATGAGAAGAGAGGATTCTCTGGAGAAGGCCTTGATGATGGGAAAGATGGAGGGCAAAAGAAAAAGAGGGTGACCAAAGATGAGATGGCTAGATGGCATTGTGGACACAGTGGGCACAGAGCTGGGCAGGCTGAGGAGGATGGTGGAGGACAGAGGTGCCTGGAGGACGATGGTCTATAGGGTCGCAAAGGGTCGGAATTGACTGTGCGACTGAACAACAGAATAGCACTTAGTGTACTCTCTGGGAAGCTCACAAGATAATTAGCATTTTGCCCCCATCATGATGGGTACTCATTTTACTGACTGAAGGATGGAAGGAAGGCAGAGTCAACTTGGAGCCCTGCCAGGATCAAACCTGCAAAATTTTGGCTGCAGTACAACAGTTTAACCGCTGCGCCATCAGGGCTCCTGATGGTTCTATTGTAAAAGTGTTTCTCACCCACATTGTGTCACTGTGTGGGGTGTAATCACTAAAATTGCCTTTTAAAATGTGAAACAAGATTCTGGAGGCTTTAAAATAAGTTTAAAGACTTGGAAAAACAGATAAAACACTTTAACTGCTGTGTCACAACTAGTATAAAACTCCTCCTGTAACTTGCATGACTATCTCCTCACATCTTTCACACCTTTCTTATAAGGTGATTATGGTAGTGTTAAAGTTGACAAGTGTAAGAGAAAGGGCTCTCTCAGTCAACAATTAAGTTGTGGAATTCTCTGCTTTGGGATACTTAGTTGGTGTTCTCTTTTTTAAAAATTGTTTATTACATGCAAACACTATGTTTAAGGAGATGGAAAAAAATTTGGCCTAATTTTAAATCTGTTCCTACCTTTGTCATACATGCTGCAGTGTTTATTTATTATTTATTTCTAATAGCATTATTACACTCCTTTTTATTTTAAAACAATCTCAGAGTGGTTTACAATATGTTTTTCCAAGCTTTCTTTACATGGATCTTGGAAACCTCGTTTATGTTAAACTTAGGCAGACTCTCCTCTGCAATTTTGCACTTTTTTGCACTTGTACTATGAGATCTAGAAATGTGTTCTCCTACCTGTAGTTCCCGAACAAGACTTGCATTTGCTTAATAGAACCAGTAGATCCAGTCAGCTCTACTGAATGCTAGGCAAAAATGTTAAGTGACGTAGTGGGTTCCTATTCTTTTAGGGCTCTACTGTCAATTATCTGGTAAATTTGATGTACCGTATTTGCTGGTGTATAAGATGCACTCCCCACCTTGAAAAATGGGGTGCATGTTATATGCCAGTAATCAAAATTAGCAGTAGCTGGAGCTGGGTAGGTGGCTTTAAAGGAGCCCCCCCCCCATTCCATCCTTCCTGGCTACTGGTGGCCAGCGCCTGTGGGATATGGGGGAAATGGGCTTTAAAGGAGCCTTGTTTCCACCCCATTCCCCCTGGGGTATGTCTTATACCCCAATGTGTCTTATACACTGGCAAATACAGTCCTCTTTCAATAGGCAAAATCCTATTGCATAAAATTACACTGACAGAAGCAAATTATGTCATCAGTTGGTACTGCTAAAATTTAATGTTATCTCTCTGTTTTAGGTTCTGATGTGCCCTATCACTTTCTTTTGCCCTGGGGGAGCTTTTTGAACCTCAAGATGGGGTGAAGTCTTTAATATTCTAAAATTGCCACCAGAATGCCAAAGCTGGTTTGGGACAACTCCCACAAGTCTGGTGGTGATTTTTAACTTTTTTAAAGCTCCCCTATCTGGATGGGTCCCAACACTACTAAAGCCTAAAGGAGCTTTAGGCAATATAGCAATCTAAAATGGGCATGTGTTCATAGGAAGCTTTCAGATAATGTAAATTTTACTGATGCCTGCTGATGATGTCACTTGCTTCCATCAGTGTAAGCATATGCCAATAGGATTTTGGCCTATGAGAAAGAATAATAACTATGGACTAGTATCCTGTAATGTAAACATGGTGCAAAAGCTAAATCATGTGATCACCCCCACTCACCCACATTATCACGCTGACTGCAAACTGTTCCACAACTTGTCATGCAATAGGATTATGAAGATGGCAGGAGTGGGTGGGTAAAACACTTGCATAATTATCCATTTTACTTTGCATTAATGAAACAGGATATTAACCATGAAATTTAGATTAAGTTAGAATTATTAGAATTTATTAATGCTGAGTTTCCAATTGTTACGGTAGATTCTTTATCTGTTTTAAGGTAGTGGATTGTGACTAAAGAAAAAGCTATGTCTATTGGAAGATTAGCATCTCTACAGAAAGAAAAGAGATGGCTTGCTTCAATTTTTTTCTGGCTTATGCTGGCATCACTTGATATTTTAATAAAACATACCATGCCTCAGGCAAGTTACATCTAAATGCTCATGTGCCTTTCTGATTTTTATTTTTATTTTTGGCAAAGCTTTCTTTTGTTTTGCGTCTTTATTCCTGAAGATCTCAAAGTCTCCTAAATAGCCGGAAATTGCACTGAACATTTCAGGCTATTCCTGGGATGAAACATCCAGGCTGGAATTGTTTGTTTCTTCTTTTGATAGTATTGAAGCTGTTTTCTGCTAAGGGAAAAGATGAGGGAAAGATTTTAGGATACCTTCCCAGATTAAAAGGTATTCTTTTCCTTAAACCACAAGATGGGGAGGGCTTCTCCATGGCGTATTCCTTCCTTTGACCCGGTTTGTTTCATCTTTTCAAGCAACATTTCCACAAGACAATGAGGGAAATACGAAAATACTGTTTTCTGATTCCCACCAACCCTCAGAGGAACTAGATTAGAGAGAAAAATACCAAAGAATAGAGTAGTTTTGTTTTTATTAGCATAGTACTGCCAACATTCTCTGCTTTGGTACTAAAAGTACACAAATAACTGCATGAATAGCTGCTGTCTGGATGGACCTTCAAAGTTACAACCCACTCTAATTCATCCTGCAACTCTTCCTCCACTTCAGTACATTTGTCTTCATGTCTTCACCTATGAATTCAGGCACACAGCAATGGGAAATATTCAGGGTAATCATTTCTAAAGCAAGCCAAAAACTAGACAATGTACTTGTACAGTGAAGTGGGAAGGCTTTCAGCAAATAATAATAATTTCATGTCAGAGATTACTCTGGGTTGAAAGGAATTTTAGGGGACGCCCGAATTAGGCTCCTTTCATGTCATGTCCTTTCAGCAAAGATGGCTTGTTAACAGGAAGTTTTGGTCCACAAGACAAAACACGCACACAGCAGTTCTATAGTTATGAATCAGAACTCCTCAGAGATACCAGGAACTCGAGTGTAGCATTTATAATGAAGATCTGCTGAAGAAATAAAACTGAGGAAGGAATTACAGTTGTGTGAAGGCATAGGAGTCATTGCATTATTGGCCTATGGTATTTTTTTTCAGTCATGAAGACTAGAAACACTCAGGGGGCTTTTTTTGTTTGTTTGTTTTAAAAAAATGTCCCAGAAATGGCATTAAGCAGGATTGCAAAGAACAGAAGCAAACTCTTAACAATGCTGTTGTGGCCATGTGAACTAGTGGCATTCAACTTAGCTCTGTTTTATTAACCCAAGAAGTGATTGGGTTTGGCTGTGCATTCAATATGTACTCTTTATTTGCAATGTTGCATGATGAACGTGCTTGGCAATCTCTCAGAAGTGAATCACAGAACTATAGGCTTTAACACATTTGGCAAGTAATCTGTACCTTTTGTTTTTTGGCAAGAAGGTTGCACCTCGTACAATAGTTTATAAGGACCACATTCTGCTCTCAATTATTGCCAGATCTAAAGCTTGTTGGAGCCAAAGGAAAAGACCCCTATTGGCTTCCACAGCTGCAAGGTCAGAGCATTACATTAAGTGTAGCAGGAGGAAGAGCATGTCCTGGCACGCATGGCAGGTGGGCCCTCGTTGCCAAAAACAAACTGCTTGACCCAGTTCCACTCATGCAAAATAGGCTGGGAAAGCATAGTGCATATCATTGTCTAGGGAAAGATGCCAGAGCTTAAAAGTAAGGCACTATCCGATAGAGGGGGAGTTTCTTCTTCTGTATCTAGGCCAGATGTGAAACTGACAAAGCGAAGGCACCTTTTGGTGAGTTCATTCTGCAGTTCCTTTCACTTGACCTTGTGTGAGAAAGATTAGCCAGCAACACAAAGTTTCCATTACCAGGCTATGCCAGATTATGGTTTTAAAATACCACAATCTTCGAGGGATTTCTGTGTATCCCAGTAGAGAGGGGTTATTTCATGTTTCTGTCCCATTTGTTCCTCCAAGAGGTTCACAGCAGTATACACCATTCTCTCTATTTTATCTTTGCAACCTACCCTATGGCTTAGGTCACGCAAAGAACGACTCAAGAAAGAAAAGGATTTCAATGAGGATTTCATTCCAAGTCTGACCCGGTTTAGTCTGTCATTGTAGCCATTGTGAATCCTTTGCTCTCAACAGCCAAACAATCCATTTTTTACTGACCAAGGTACTGTATTAACAGTATTAGTTTCCCATGGTACCTTATTAAAAGTATCATGGGATGGCTGCAAAGGGGCACACAAAGACACCTTGTGTTGGATCTTTCAAAAAGAGATAGTTGTTTGGTGTTGTGGCCTTTCAGAGCGATGCTGTTCATGATCCTTAAATTACAGGTGTCAAACACTAAGACCTTCTGCATATAAGCTGTTCTTTATCACCCAGTTACACCCCCTTCCTGTAAGAACAATGTACATCTCTAAGCTGGAAAGTTTTAAAAAATAGAACTATTTGTGACAATAAGAATTGATATTGCCAAATCAAGATCTCGGCGCCGTGGAGGTTCTACCATCTGTAAAGAAAGGAATATATGCACTCAGATGTGACATGAGATTATAGTGAATTCTTGGTGAGGCTTCATGACAGGCTGCAGGGGAGGGAACATTTCCATTAATAGGTAGATTGGCATTAGTCCTTTGTATGCCCTGAGCAGTGATGAAATAGTGATACATCTAAATTCATTTAAATAAGATAGGATAGATGATTTGGTGTTTTATCAATAGAATGGAAAGCAATTGAGAAAAACATGCAAAGCCTACAAACAGGTACAGTACATTCACTTGGCAGAAGAGGCTATTGCCGCTATTGGGTATTCCCAGGACCTGCTCTTTTCTTTTTTTTTTTCTTGATTTCATTGTCTGTATTTAAAACACTGGTGTATTAAAGGGCTCACAGTCTATTTTCCTGACTTATTCCACTCCTCCAAGAACATGTTTTGAAAATGCCCATTCTGGTTTTTTGTAGCCAGTTTCATCTAGTAGCTAAGAATGTTGCTCTTGAATTTAGGCAATGATAGAACACATGTCAAATACCTGCACCATAAACTGTGGATGAGATACTCCAGGTGAAACCAAGGAAATTAATCTCTCTCAAATGTCCTTTCTGTAAAATACTAGCATTGCTGATATATTCTTCAAATTATTTGAGGGACTAATTTGCTAAGAATGGTAGGCCAATGTTCTTTGTCACCATTTTCCTCATGTTCAACAGCAAAGTTATATGGTTTAATTACACCTTTGGGTATAATCATTTTTCTTACTCTTTTACTTTGTTTTACATGGGGTTGTATTTTTAGTGCTTTCCTTGGATTTTGTGGTGGCAATTTTGCATTCCTTGTAAGCTGCTTCGAGGGTTACTATGATGATCTCCTCCTAGTTGTATGAACCGGAATGAGGAATGTTAAAGTACCAAACTAGGAATGTGATGAAATCTTGCTAAATTTCTTGTTCTTGATGAGACAGGCAGTCTTGATCCTCTGAGACAGCCTGTCAACAGTCTGCTAATTGTCATGAGTTTTCTTACTTCTAGCACCAGAATGAGGCAAGCCTTTTTTCTATTGAGGGTTCCATAATTTGTGTATACTGATTTTTGTGTCCCCCACCCATCTGAAGCAAAGCACACTTGCACAAACACAGAGGGAGAGGCAGAATGATTTTTTAAAAGGTGAAAACAACCCGTTAAATGCTTTTATTTTTAAAAAGTCAGTCCACCAGTTGTTGTACTTTAGCTATGGAATTCGTGTAATTTGTGCATGAATCATTGTGCATAGATGAAAATGTGGACACATTCTTAAATACTGTACTGCTAAATAGCTGCATGAGGCCTTGACTAGAAATGAAAAACTCCCCCCTCAAAAGTGCCTAGAAAATGTATTCCTTTCACCTGACCTAGTGTGAGCAAGATTAGCTGGCACAAGGTGGCCATTGTCTGGGGTACACCTAATTGTGGTTTAAAAAAACCCACAATCTTCAAGAAGGCTCTTTCTGTATCCCCAATTGTGACAACTGGAAATATGTTAGTGTTTCATGAGTATGATTCCAGTAGACTTTTATGAAGGAATCATCATACTTGTGAATGACACACGTGATTCCCTCCTGTTGACCAATCACAAAACAAAGGAAACTAATTTACATATAGTGGAGATATAAAGAATGTATATTGTGACAATTAGGTAATTTCCTCTTCTAATGACCTAGCCCCAGTTTACTAGATTGGCCGAGAAAAGAGGGTCAGCAAACTTGACTCTCCAGCTGTTCTTGGACTTAAATTCCAAGAAGCCCTGATCAGCAGGTGTACTGATTTGGGCTTCTGGTAAGTGAAGTCTAAGAACAGCTGGAGAGCCAAGTTTGCTGATCCCTGACCTGAGACCATTATATTTCAATGACTAAAAAAAATTCCATGGAAAATTTAAGGAAGCAGAAAGATTTAAAGCAGGATTTCTCAACCTTTTAAAGCCAGGGGCTGGGTCATGCTCCCTCAGACACCTTTGGGGGCTGGGCAGCCATTTTGTCCTTCCTCCACTACATGGCACTTCCTGGTGTGGTGGAGGCAGTGGGAGGCCACATGAAATGGTGGCATCCAGCCCATAGGCTGCAGGTTGAGAATCCCTGATTTAAAGGCTATGTTGCAATGAAGCAATTGGTTAGCACTATGGGGTGGTATATAAGTAGAAACTACCACCACTACAATAATAATAATAATAATAATAATAATAATAATAATAATAATAATAATAATAATAATATTGAGGAAGGAAATAGCTTATAGTAAATTTAATATAGTTGTCCATCAAGCCTATTTTATTAATCTCAGCTACCTACCCAGGGCTCTAGACTGCTTATTAATTGTTATTTCATATCAGTAGTCTTTCATGATATAAAAAAAAAGTGAAGTGCTTTCCCAGGGCAAAGGCAGCCCAGTGCTCTTAGTGAAAGGGAATCTTGGTGGTCCTCTTGCCATTTCAAAATGGCAAGGCGTCCATGGATCCCATTGACTAAGAGCGCTGGGCTGCTTTTGTCCTGGGAAAGTGTTTTCCCTGGGCAAAAGCAGTCCAGTGCTCTTAGCGAAAGGGATTCTCAGTGGTCCCCTTTCCATTTCGAAATGGCAAGGGGTCTGTGGATCCTGTTGGCTAAGAGCACTGGGCTGGGAACACACTTCCCAGGGGAAAAGCATGACAAAATCATTGTATGAATCATCCCATACGGAAAATCGTATAGTGATTTTTTCATACAACGATGGACCCCTTGGAACCAATTAAAATTGTTATACGGGGAATTAATGTAGATCATACAGGAATCATAAAAAGGTAAAATAGAGTCACCATGACCTTGGCATCAGCTGGAAAATGGCCTTTTCCATGGTGGTATTAAGGCTTTGACACTTCCTCCCATGCTAAGTTTCTTCTGTCCCTCACCCCACTTGCCCAAAATTTATAAGTTATGATGTTTCCGAGATGATTTGGGCTTTACTCTTTCCTTGCTTTTACTGCTGTTATCCTACTTGTTGATTGCTTTGGTTTATTGTTCTTGATAACAGTGCTTTGGGCTTTATGGCAATACTGTACTTCTCTTACAGTGTTTTAGTGTAAAAAAGAACAAAAATATTTAAAGGAATAAAATACAGTTGTTTGGGTACATTGAGTAGGACTCCTTGCCCATAAAGGCATTCCCCGTTGTGAAAATGCCCTTTGCCTTTACACCTGCTATTATCTTGGATGATCTATGGCACTTGTGGTAGAACCCTTGCCCAACAATGATGCTATTTACATTTTTACCAGTCTACTTGCCCCAGGCATCAGTGTGGCATTGTCTGGAAAGGCAGGGGTAGTAAAGGCTGGCCCATTGGGGGAAATGAGGCACTGCCCCACCTCAGGTTTAATTTAAATTTAATTTAATTTAATCTTCAAACTTTTACGCCGCCCACTCAGGCGAACCCGATTCAGGGTGGCTTACACCAATACTAAAAACATGTAAAACAGATTTTAAAAACCCAGAGGTGGAAAATGACAATCCGAACTGTATTTATCTGCTGCTCAGCTCCTGATAATAACTCCTGATAATAACAATAATGAGAAATTTGAACTTGAACCAGACTTTCTGGAGAGTGAAGTCAGAAAGGCCCTAAAAAGCACTGCAAACAATAAAGCTAGTGGAAATGATGGCATCCCAGTTGAATTTTTCAAAGCCCTAAAAGATGATGGAATCAAACTACTGCATTCAGTATGCCAGCAAATTTGGAAAACAAAACAGTGGCCACAGGATTGAAAAAGATCAGTGTACGTTCCAATCCCCAAAAAAGGCAATGCCAAAGAATGCTCAAATTACCGAAAAATTATGCTCATCCCACATGCCAGCAAGGTGATGCTCAAGATAATACAGGATAGACTTCAACAACATGTGGAGAGAGAACTACCAGAGGTGCAGGCCGGTTTCAGAAGAGGCAGGGGGACTAGAGACCACATTGCCAACATACGTAGGATCATGGAGAAAACAAAAGAATACCAGAAACAAGTCTACTTTTGTTTTATTGACTACACCAAGGCTTTTGACTGTGTGGACCACAACAAAATGTGGCAAGTAATTAAAGAGATGGGAATACCAGAACACCTCATATGCCTCATGAGAAATCTGTACATGAATCAAGAAGCAACAGTTAGGACAGAACATGGAATGACAGAGTGGTTTGGAATAGGAAAAGGAGTAAGACAAGGCTGCATTTTATCACCCTGCTTATTCAATCTATACACAGAGCACATAATGCGCAATGCAGGGCTGGAGGAATCACAATATGGGATCAAAATTGCTGTGAGAATCATCAACAATTTGAGATATGCAGATGATACCACCCTAATGGCAGAAAGTGAGGAAGACCTAAAGTCACTTTCCCCTTCCACATAACTTTCTATTAATGTGCTTTGATACAGCACTTTGGGAACATCCAGCTTCTTTTGCAATTACCTTTTGGGGCTTTCCCTCCTTATGGAGGGTGTCAATGATGGTTTTCTGCACAACTCTCAGGTCAGAAGTCTTTCCCATGATTGTGATTCCTACTGAACCAGCCTGAGAGACCATTTAATGGCTCAGAAACCCTTTGCAGATATTATGGATTCATTGGCTGATTAGAGTGGGATACTTTGAGCCTAGAATATTGAACCTTTTCTCACTATTCTAATTTTCTGAGATTGTGGATTTGGGGTTTTCATAAGCTATACCCCATAATCATCACAATTATAATGAAGTAAGGCTTGACATATCTCGCTTTGCATGTAATGATTCTATCTCATATATTTGTTTCACCTTTAAAGGTGCATTACTGAAATGAATGAACATTTGCACGATATTCTAATTTTTTGAGTTTCACCTGTAAATTATTCTGCTGCTCAGTTGTGGAGTGAATGAACAGAATGTGAAGTGAAGGAGTAACTTGAGTAAATGCCTGCCTGCCTCTGTGTATGTATGGATGCTTACTTTCCTGCCTGTATGTGTACATATCCTCATAGTTTCCTTTGGCTCTCACTGCCACCCTCACAGGGATTCTCAACCTGTGGCCCACAACACCATTTCATGTGGCTCCCCACTGCCTCCACCACACCAGGAAGTGCCATGTGTTGGAGGAAGGGCAAAATGGTCATCCGGCCCCCCAAACTGTCAGAGGGAGCATGACCTGACCTCTGGCTTTAAAAGGTTGAGAACTCCAGTAATAGATGCAAACGCCTGAAGCAAGAAGAATTAATGACACCTAGGCCAGTGGTTATGCCATTGGTGTCAGTGGTGTGGTGCAGGGCTTGCCAGTGATGATGCAAGTGCCCACAGAGAGGGCTCTGCATACCACCTCTGGCACACATGCCATAGGTTTGCCTGCACTGACCTAGACCTTGGAAATCCTTGTTTAGAAAGGTCACCCGAGATGGGACAGCTTCCCTTTTTGGACTAGCCATGCTGGCTGAGGTATTTTGGGAAATGTGGTCCAAAAAAGTCACCAAAAAAGTAGCCTGATTCTAAGTAAATGTTGACATCTTATAAATGCACCTGTTTACTCTGGTCCAACTCAGAGTAAACAGGTACTGATTAATGAGCTCCTGGTTCAATTCCTAATATTGTGCTGAGTCATGTACTTCTAGGAATCCATTTGGAAACTCATTAATTACCAGCTATTTCTTGCAGCCTAGTTATACCAGTTACACAGGTGTAAATGTTTATTTTGATACTGACTCATCTCTAGGCCTGCCACACAATTATTTTCTCTACTGTCACTGTTTGCTTTGAGCCCCAGTTACTTGTCTTTACCCCCTAAAGAAATCCCCAAAATGCCAAATTTACAGAATATCTATTTTCTTCTTTTTTTGCAGGTTCTCAAAACCAAAGATCTAGCATCACCAACACAACGTTACATTGATAGCAAAGTAGTTAAGACAAAGGCTGATGGTGAATGGCTATCATTTGATGTAACTGATGCTGTACAAGAATGGCTCCACCACAGAGGTGAGAGTACCTTTTGATCATTTGGGGCATGAATTGGTTTTAATCAGATTAATTTAGTTTTTGCATCTTATCTAAAGGCAATCCTCCTTCCTCTTTTGTTTTACAGATAGGAACCTTGGTTTTAAGATAAGTTTGCACTGTCCATGCTGCACATTTGTGCCTTCCAATAATTATATCATCCCAAATAAAAGTGAAGAGCTAGAAGCAAGATTTGCAGGTAATGACCAAAGAGAAAAAATTAATGTTGTGGTGCTCCCCCTTCTAAGTAGTAGGAGTTCCTGGAATCTATGTAAAATACAAAACTGAATTCATGCAAAAGATGTAGAACAGTGGTTCCCAACCTTTTTTTGGCCATGCCCCACCTAAGCATCTCTAAAATCCTGATGCCCCCACTCCGTGACATATAATTCTTATTATTCAAAAAGTGAAATCCTAAACAAGCTTCCAATTGCACCACCAGCAACACCATGTTGGAAACCACGGATGTAGAGAAAGAGTGTAACGTTGTGGGAATATAGGGAAGAGCAATTATTTCTGAATCAAATGCTTGAAAAATTATTTATTTATTTATTTTATTCAATTTGTATAGCCGCCCCAATCAACGTGTAGTTTTGTGAGAATGCTTAGTGAATTTACTTTTATTTGAAATTGGATGGATGATTGTATTTGTATCGCTTAGCTGTTCTAAACGAGGAATGGGGAACATGTAGTGCTCAAGGTGTTGTTGGATCTCCTTACATACATATAACATAAGAACAGCCTTGCTGGAACAGGCCACAGCCCATCCAGTCCAGCATTCTGTCTCACACAGTGGCTCACCATTTTCTTCAGGGTATTCCCAAGGAGATGCCTTCACCTGCTTAGGATTCCCTGGAAATGGCATTGAGAGATATCCTATTTCAGATGGGGCCTCACCATAGATTTATAAAGAGGCAAAATGACACTTGCTGACTTATTTTCTATACCCTTCCTAATGATCCCTAACATTGAGTTTGCTTTTTTCACTGCTGAGGCACACTGGGTTGACACCTTCATTGAGTTGTCCACCAGGACACCAAGGTCCCTTTCCTGGTTTGTCGCAGAGAGTTCAGACCCCATCAGTTTATAAATGTAATTGGGGTTTTTTTGCCCCAACATGCATCACTCTGCACTTACTAATGTTGAAGCTCATTTGCCACTGTTTTGCCCACTCCCCCAGTGTCAAGAGATCCCTCTGGAGCTCCTCACAATCTCTCACAGTTTTCACTACCCTGTATAATTTAGTGTCGTCAGCAAATTTCCTTTTCCCCTCAGAACTGGCTACATTCCCCAGAGCTGACAAGGGTTGCAGACCAAGCCTCTGTAACAAAAGAGTTTTTAGAGTGCTTTTTTTTTTTTGCAATCCTCTCCCTGGTTCTGTTAATAAACACTTAATATGTTCATTGAAGCTATTCAATCTTCTGTGACCTATGCGGGTTTTTCCACTGGAGCTTCTTTTCCATGGTAAAGGCATCATTATTGGGACTGAAATTGTGTCAGATTAATCCTATAAAATACATCTACTTATTGCTGAACAATTATCCTCTCAAGTCATTGTCATCAGCTGCTATTCCTATCCAAGTATGCATTTTTTCCTGGATTAACTGGAAAAATGTCACTGCTGTGGATTTGTTTAAGGTGGATCACAGCTTGCCATGAAGTGACCTACACATTGTGATCACAGAGCCATCTTCTGCGGCACATATGATGCAGGATTTAACACTGGGACTGCAATAGACTGCCACAGCCTTGAGAATATTAACAAGGTGCGCCTTCACAGCCAGTCCATCTGGCATGACCTCTTCTGTCTCCATGACTGTTGGGAATCAGAATAGCGACGTGGCTCCTCCTCCACTCATTTTGCTGTTGGGCCCAATCTGATGGTTTCCAGTAGCATTTCCTCCACTGAGGGGGCCATCACCCCATCTAAAAGGGCTCATCCGCCCATAGCCATTGGCCCCTTTAGGGAGTCAGGTTGTTTACCATCACCCAATGCTCAGCATTGAGTTGCTGGTTGTACTGTCTACTCAATTACTGTAGCATGATATCCAGCCAGACAGTCATCCTCTTGAGTGACCCAACCCAAAATGTAGATTGTTAGAGACATTGCCATTGTTCAAAATACACATGGTTGATGTACATGGTTCAAAAGTACTGACTGGATGAAAAACTTGGGAGGGTTTTAAATTGATGTTTAACCAAAGAACAGCAGCAGTAATGGCCGTAAAAGCAAAATGTAAATTAGGAAAAATAGATCTTAACCATTGTCTCAGAGTTGATATAGGCACTGCAAAGGACAAAGATGGTTACTATTCCTATTCACTAAAAGGACATACATGCAACTTATTATTTGAGCTCTGTTGGTCCCTCAGATGTAGAGTGGCTTCTACTTATGTTGTGCCAATAGTCTGGAATAGTATGCTTAGCCTACTATCCCTCAGCGTAGGGGTAGTTCATGATCAAAATAGGAAATGGATACCTTACCCCAAAATTAGTTGTTTAGACCATGGAGTCTCATGAATTTCAGAGACAGGTTTACATTCATTCATTCATTCACTCATTCATTCATTCAATACCTCACTCCAGTTGGTGCAAGAATCACTCTGGGCAGCTTCCAACAATGAAAGAACAGGAAAGGGAAGTATGTGAACCCCAGTGCCAAGACTGGCCCAAGGGGGGAAAGACAGGATGTTGTACCTCATCAACCACCATGCATAGAAATGACCTAGATTCAAAGTACTGTATTTGAATTTTACTATGATAAAGCAAAAATATGTAACCTTCATATCTTGTATTACATTTGATCACACAGCTGATCATTCATATGGATGAAGCAGATGATACAGTATCGAGTCTTCTAGCACTGATTTGTACTGAACTGTATAAAACTATTTTATTTTATTTTTAGATTGAGACTCAAAGGCTTAATACAGCCTGAATACAGAATTAATCTGAATTATCTTTCAAGGCACAATTTGAAGGACTGGGAACATGCTGTGAGTTCACATACTTCTTCATCTCCTCTTGCATACCAATTTTCTCATCCATTTTTAGGTTGCTTTAAACATAGTTTGCCATGATATCCATATCAGGCAACCATGGCTAACACTAATCTCCAAACCATGGGTTTGCAAACTCACTTCAAGTCATTGTTTATAACCATGGTTTGAGCTTAGAATTAACCATAGTGAATTCAGATTTTGAAGTTGGATGCAAACAAACCTGAAATGGAGGAGGGTATTGATGTATGGTGAAGAAGGGGAAGGATGTAGAATACATGCTGATATCATGTTTCTGATCTTCCAAACATTGTTTTGGAGGATTGTCTGAAATGAGTCAAACAGATAATAGGGTATGCAATCATTGAATCCAGTGTAAGCTTCTGCCCATATTTCCATATGCATAGTAGTATGCCATAAATGCACTCAACTGGTCCTAGCACCCATGATTTTTCTGTGATTCACATATCTTGTAAACAGATGGTTTATATAATTTATTCCAAAAGAGCCACACAATATTTATTACCAACATGTATTTTTTGAAGGTATTGATGACTACATCCCATTTCCCAGTGGTGAGAAATTAAAGTCCAGTAGGAAAAAATACAGTGGGAAGAACCCACATCTTCTGCTAATGTTATTACCCTCCTACAGACTTGAGTCGCAACAATCCAGCCGGCGGAAGAAGCGTGCTCTCGATGCTGCCTATTGTTTTAGGTAATTTTAAAAAAGATTTTATCTGTTTTTGCTTTTGTAGAAATATGTTAACAAACAGTTTCACTTAAGAGTTTTATTGAAATGAGCACAAAAACACTTGGACAGGAATAAGCTCCAAGAACAAACATAAGCCATAGAACATCTTAGTACTCATGATATTCCTCTTGCTAGAACAAAAAATAGTAAGCATTGTAACACAACTGGGACTGCAGTGGCTCAAGTGGTTAAGACGCTGAACTCGAAGACTGGAAAGTCGGAGTTTGATTCCCGAGTACTGCACAATAGAGTGAGCTCCCAGCTTTGTCCCAGCTCCTGCCAACCTAGCAGTTCGAAAGCAAGAAATTGCAAGTAGATAAATAGGTACCACTTTGGTGGGAAGGTAAACAGCATTCTGTGCACTCCAGTGTTTAGGCATGAGCTCTTCTAGGTTATACTCTCTCAATTCCCTCTGTTCTAGGGCCAACTAAATTTGCTAAAGCAGCTTAAAGCATGCTCACTGTTCCCTAGAACAGAGGACAAACTGTAGGTAATGTAAAATTGGTAGCATATTTGATTTTTCATAAATTAATTGCAAGTAAGAGTTTTATTTTGCTCATACTTGGAGATGGAAGGCTTTCCTGTTCTTTTCCTCATTAATGATTAGAAAGAACTGCTCCCCTTAGCATCACATTGGCAACCAATGCAGCTCCCGAAGCAGTGGCGAGGCACGGGCATAATGCCCACACCCCATCACCACCCGAGCAGCTGCACTCTGGACCAGTTGCAGCCTCTGAATGGTCATCAAGGGCCAGCCCCATGTAGAGTGCATTACAATAGTCAAGTCTGGAGGTGACCAGAGTGTGCATGACCATGAGCAGGGAGTTGTGATCTAGGAGTGGGCATAACTCGAAGTTGTGCAAAAGCCCTCCTGGCCACGACTGCCACCTGCTCTTCAAGCAGGAGTCGTGAGTTCTGGAGGACCCCCAGATTATGCACCAGGTCTGTTTGGGGTAAAATAGCCCCATCCAGAACCAAAGATGTAGCTCCCGAGGTAACGCATGGCCCCGGACCCACAGCCACTCAGCCTTGCCAGGATTCCGTTGTAGCCTGTTGTCCCCCATCCAGACCCTAACAGCCTCCAGACACCTGGATAGGACATCAGCTGCATCACTTGGGTCACCATAGGCCGAGATGTATAGCTGAGTATCATCTGCATATTGATGATACCTCACCCTGTGGGAACAGATGATCTCACCCAGAGGCTTCATGTAGATATTAAATAGGAGAGGAGAGAGCACCGAACTCTGAGGCACCCCATATTGGAGGGGCCTAGGGCACACAGTGCCCTGGATCCCCAGTCCTTGGAGCCATTACAGAAGGATACTGTGGTCAATGGTATCGAAGGCTGCTGAGAGGTCAGTGCAGTCTCAGTACCATATCCGGGCCTGAATCCTGACTGAAAAGGGTCCAGATAATATTCCAAAGTCATGTCCTAGTTTAGGATACAGTAGTTCCCAAACTATATGTCATAGCATGTGCAATTTAAACTCCTATGCTGGCATCCAGATTTCTTAGATTAGAACTCTCCTCAAGCTCAGCCAATAGTTGGGTTTGATGGGAGGTGTCAAAATATATGGACCGACCCAGATTTGATCAAGCTGATGCACAAAAAGCCACTGTAATATGCACTATGTATGAATTGTAGCCATACAGAATATTTAAGAGAATTGTTGAACATGTAAGTCTTTTGTTGGGCAAGAGGATCCCAGTGTGTGTGCTCTGGGGTTTCTTCTATCCACCAGATTCTATTAGAGTTGAGTAATGGTCCCATTCCCCACCCCCACCCCCAGGTCATTAATTCACTGGCGCCGGGGGGGGGGGAGAATGGAATAATTTCTTCACAAAAGGAACACACACCATTCATGCAAATATATCGTGGGAGATTTAGGTAAACTCTCTCTCATGAGTTTGGTATGAATGAAATTAGGGTCATTGCAGATTCACCCCCTGTTGCTTTTCCTGTTGGCCGTGTCACATTTCTGGCCATTTATTCAGCTGGTAGCAGAGGGTTTCCTAAATTCATACCGATGTATTGGCTGTGATGGTGAACCGTTGCCCTCCAGATGTTCTTGGACTTCAATTCCCAGAAGCCCAAACCCCTGTGAATCCACACGAAGGGGTTTACTGCGATTCATCCGGCCCACACCACCCTTGTTGCTCCCAGAAATGAAAGTAAAATGCACCCGTACTGGCGCGTTTTACTTCTGCTTCCGGGAGTGATGAGGGCCGGATGAATTGCATGAAACTCCTTCATGTGGATTCACGGGGGCTTGGGTTTCTGGGAATTGAAGTCCAAGAACATCTGGAGTACCAAGGTTCGCCATCATGGTCCTATGGCATTACTCCATGGGAAAAGGTACCGTATTTTGACTGTCACAAGGCCTCCCTTTGCATGAAAATATTCTACACACATGCTCTGTTATATGTATGGGGTGTTTCTTATGCTTTTTTGGTGGTGGAGGTCATAGAAGGTAATACAAGAGCTCCCAAATCTTGTTTTATGTGGAGTCCCTATGAACCTCTTTTTGAGCAGTATTCATCTGGGGTATGATAATGTGTATCCTGTGAATTATAACAATATACAGTAAAACCTCTACAATTTCCCCCGTTCCACAAGGTTATTTGTACAGTATGTCGAAAAATTTGTATGTTGAAAACACATTGCATTATCAGAAGAGGTCACTAGACGTCACCGTATTTTTTCTGTATGTCGAAGTTTTCCTATTAAAAATTTGTATGCCAATTTTTTTTTTGCCAGGATTTCTATTTGTATGTCAATTTTTTTGTAAGTCTAACCGTTTGTATGTCAGGGTTCCACTGTAACTTTCCTAGCAAGTTTTTTGATTCTTGGGAAATCCGGGAAACACAGTAGAGTATGTTTGAGAATCCAGCTGAACTCACCTTAAAACTCCCCAAGGGAGAGAAAGGCTCATGGTTAGCCTGCACCTCCTAGTTCGGGTGGACATGGTTGTATAGCAATTGCAATTAAATTTACATACCACCCTATTATGCTTAGTGCACTCTCTGGGTGATTCACAAGGCAATTTGCATTCTCCCCCCCACCTCCCAAAACACACTGGATAGTCATTTTACTGACCTTGGAAAAATTGAAGATTGAGTCAACCTTAAGCTGGCTCAGGATCAAACTCATGTCAGCAGCAGTTTTTGCAGCAGTACATCAGTTTAAGCACTGCACCACCAGCTCTCCTTTATCACTCATGTATTGATTGTATTTGTCTGTAACTGCACTTACAGGAACGTGCAAGATAACTGCTGCCTGCGTCCATTTTATATTGACTTCAGACGACATCTTGGATGGAAATGGATAAATGAACCTAAAGGATACCATGCAAATTTCTGTGCAGGAGCATGTCCTTATTTATGGAGCTCAGATACTCAGCACAGTAGAGTAAGTTCCCCCTTTGGAAACATTGGCTTTGTTTTCTGATGAGCTTTCAAATGACCACCAGATATGGAGAGGTTGAAAAGCAAATAAAAATAATCTAGACATAGCAATGAAATGTTCTTAAGTCCAAAGAAAAGAAGTACTAGACAAATTGTATTATGATATTTGATTTACACAACACCATTCAGAGACAATAAAAATTACATCTTTCTAATTCTTGCATTGTCTTCTTAAAAGAAAAGCTACAACATATTTAAATAACAAAATCAATGTTCATACCATCTGGACTCAGTTTAGTTGTTCAGTTTGAATGCACAGTTTCAGACAGTGTTCTCGTACACATGATCAGAATGTTGAAGTGTAGTAGAATACTTCATCAGTCTGTTTTGGAAACATACTGAGCACATGTTCCATTTTTTTAAATCTTCTTCCTTTTGTTCTCCTTTTCATGGATTAGATAAATGGCCACATATATCCAAAAGTCAGTTCCCAGTTCATCATGCTAAAAATCTAAAAGAGAGACAATTAAACATGCATTACAATTTTAGTATGTGCTTTATGTAGCAAAAATGGCACCATCCACACACAAAAGAGAAAGACATGAATAGCCTTTGAGAAGACTGGAAAAAATGTACAAAATACTCAAGTTGAGGAAACACTTGAGGTAGTCCAGTGGAAAATGAGCATGTTCAATGGGTGCAGAATGCTGAATGATTTGTGCAGAAGAGTCAGAATATCAGTTTACCTGCTCCTGTAAAACTACAAGCAGGGGTTACCTGGGATTTGAATACAGGATCCTTGTGTCCAAAGCAAAAATCATGACATTCAATAATTGCAAGTTTGCAAAAGTGCCACTCCTTGAATAAAGATCCATAACATTCCCTCTTACTTTCCTAGGACCAACTCTGGTTCCCTAATGCATAGAAAACACAGCCCCAGACCACCCAAGGCATAATCAAGGACACAGAAACCTGCTCCATAACATTAGTAACATGGTGTAAATATTTCCTCTTTGCATAGGGGTGGGGATGATGCAAATTTGAGGTGTCTTTTACAAAGGCATTCAAACAGAACAGTGCGGTAGGAATAGAAATGCCTTGGTGGACCCCCTCCTGAAAAAAAGTCTCTTGACTCAGCTGTCCTAAACAACTACAGGCCGGTCTCCAACCTCCCCTTTTTGGGGAAGGTTTTGGAGAAGGCAGTGGCACGCCAGCTGCAGGGGGCTCTGGAGGAAGCGGATTATCTGGACCCTTTTCAATCAGGATTCAGGCCCGGACATGGTATGGAGACAGCATTGGTCGCACTGATGGATGATCTCTGGCAGGAGCGGGATGGTGGTCATCTGACCATCCTTGCGCTCCTTGATCTCTCAGCGGCCTTCGATACCGTTGACCACAGTATCCTTCTGTAACGCCTCAAAGGATTGGGGATCCAGGGCACTGTGTTGTCTTGGTTTTCCTCTTTTCTGGAGGGCCGTACCCAGTCGGTGTGGTTGGAGAGTGAGAGATCCAGCCCTAGGCCCCTTAAATATGGGGTGCGGTTGGGCTCAGTGCTCTCTCCCCTCCTTTTTAACATCTACATGAAGCTGCTGGGTGAGATCATCTGTTCCCACAGGGTGCGGTTCCCACGGGGTGCGGATGACACTCAGTTGTACATCTCGGCCCATGGGGACCCCAGTGATGCGGTCAAAGTCCTGTCTAGAGGCTGTTGGGGTCTGGATGGGGGACAATGGGCTTCAGCTGAACCCTGGCAAAACCGAGTGGCTTTGGGTTGGGGGTCCAGGGTTATCCAGTGAGCTACCACCTCTAGTCTTGGATGGGGCAGTCTTGCCCCAGACAGACCCAGTGCACAACTTGGGGGTCCTCCTGGACTCGTGACTGCTGCTAGAAGAGCAGGTGGCAGCCGTAGCCAGGAAGGCTTTTACTCAACTTCAGGTAATTCACCACTTCGAGTAATTCACCAGTTGCGCCCGCTCCTGGACCAGGACTCCTTACTCATGATCACTCATGCTCTGGTCACCTCCAGACTAGATTACTATAATGCGCTCTACATGGACTGCCCTTGACAATCATTCGGAGGCTACAGCTGGTTCAGAATGCAGCTGCATGGGTGGTGATGGGATGTGAATGTTATGGCCGCGCCTCCCCACTACTCCGGAAGCTGCACTGGCTACCAGTTTGTCTCCAGGTGCAATTCAAGGTGCTGGTTTTGACCTTTAATGCCCTATATGGCAGTGGGCCAAGATACCTGAGAGACCGCATCATCCTGAGAGTGTCTGCCCGTCCAACCATAGCGGACCAGAGGGGCTACCTAGTTGTGCCTTCAGCTAGAGGGGCACACCTCTCTGGCACATGGAGGAGGGCCTTCTCCGTGTCCGCTCCAGCCCTATGTAACCTCCTGCCAACAGAATTGAGACAGAACTGCTGCCCTTCAGGAAAAGTCTGAAAACCTGGCTGGCAGGGCAGGTGTCTGGCCTTAATGGGATTACGGCTCCAGCCTGTTGGCTCATCCCCAGTTAGTACTTAGTTTATATCCCTCCCTTTGTGTTGTTGTATCCCCACCCATTCCCTTTTATTTCTTCTTATTCTTTTAATTGGGGTGGGGGGTAGTAGGGTGGGGAAGTGAGTGGGCAATTTGGGATTTTGAAATCTGTTTTTATACATTTTTAACTGTTGTACGCCACCCTGAGTTGGGTTCTCCTGATTGGGCGGCATATAAATTTAAATTTAAAATTAAATTAAATTAAATAGTGCTACTAATGGACGGAAAAAAAAGAATGTCTTTGTAGGTTTTGGTACATTTAATGAGCAGAGTTAAATGCTGGTGCATATACTGATCTCCAATGGAAGAAAGATGTTTGTCTACATAGTCCAGTGATGGTGAACCTTGGCACTCCAGGTGTTCTTGGACTTCAATTCAGTGGTAGGCATCAGCAGGTTCGCACCAGTTCACCAGAACAGGTAGCAGAAATTCTGGCTGGCCCCGCCCATCTAAGTTTTGAAATAAAGTAGTCCTAATTTGGGTGCAATGCAGGGCTTTCCCCCTGGCCACGGCCACCATACCACTCCCACAGTGTGGTAGTAAAAACAAATTGGAGCCCACCACTGCTTCAATTCCCAGAACCCCAAGTCAGCACTCCTGCTGATCAGGGCTTCTGGGATTTGACATTCCAGAACACGTGGAGTGCCAAGGTTCGCCATCACTGACATAGACCGCCCAGAGAGTGCACTAAACACTATGGAGCAGTATATAAGTGTGATTGCTTTGCTTTGGTCTGATCCGAGGGAGTTCTTTACATTCTTACATAAGCTGGTAATAAATGAAACCCTTAAAGAGTGATGTAACATGGAGTATTAGAAGAAATAAATTCATTTCTTTTTCCTTTATTTCTAGGTCCTCAGCTTGTATAATACAATCAATCCAGAAGCCTCTGCATCTCCATGTTGTGTATCCCAGGATCTTGAACCCCTCACCATCTTGTATTACATTGGCAAAACTCCCAAGATTGAACAGCTTTCTAACATGATCGTAAAGTCCTGCAAATGCAGCTAAGGGATGCATCAGAACAACACCACATGTGCATCTGTTTTCCCCAGAAAAGAAAGAAAGGGGGGAAAACATACAAAGAGGAAGAAACAAAAAAAGAACATAGGATCATCAGTGTTTTTCTATAAAAAAGAGGGGGGAAGCGGTACTAGTCCGACTTGTTTAAGAGTTTGTTTCATTGTTTAGTTCTTTGTTTTGTTTTTAAACTGTCATCTGATACAAAAACCTGGAAGGTCTTAACCTCCAATTCAACTACTTGGTTAGCAAGATAGACAAGAAGCATTTTTAAGGGGAAAAGGCAAAAAAAATACTGAAAAGGAAAAAAGAAAGAGAAAAACAGCCTTTAAAAATAAACACTGGAAGAATTTGTTACAGAGCTCTTACGTGAAAGGAAAAACACACAGGAAAAACAAAAAGAATCCCATTGAGTGGAGTTGCTGTATCTCTCCCATGGCTTACTTGATTTCCATTTTGTTATGCGATAGACTATCTGTGCCTTGTAGTTTTTAGAATTAACAGTGCATTATTTATTTTTGTGTAATACAATCCAACAAGAACATGTTGTTGCCATTGTGAGGCAGAGATAGAGAAGAAAGAGACAAATGTGCAGACCAAATAAACTATCACAAAAATGATTAATACCTAGAAAGCATGAGCGCAAGAAGATCCTTAAAACAATGACTAGTTTTGTTCAATTAAAATAGTAGTTGTTATTACATTATTAAGAAAACCTGCCTTAACAAAACCAAAACAAAAAGAGCCACATCTTGTTGTTTTTTCTTGGCAAGAGCCTAGGAAGGCTTTGTGTAAAGCCTCATACCATTGTTTTTAATGCCGAAAAGCTTATTAATAAAGGACATTTTGTTTCAGTCTCAAAAGCAAGTCTACTAAGATTTTTCTTTAAAAAAAAGAAAGAAAGAGAACTTAAAACAAAAACAGCAAATGAGTAAACTGTACGGTTAGTGAACCAGTGAAATAGTTAACACCTATTGGTCTAATCTTCAGACCTTAATACATTGCTGTAAAGTTATTGCTTTGGGATTTTTAAAACTTTTGTTTTTGGTGTGTGTGTATGTATCCATACCTATAGTACTACAATAGGTGGGTAGCAAGAAGCCAGCTTAAATTGGAAACATATCTGTAGATCTCTATTGTAAACTATTAAAAAATTAAATACTTTATGTGTAACGTGTAAATTTTCACCATATTTTTGTATTCTGTTTATACTGTCAATTCTAAAGAGTTTGAATTTAGGGACTCTTGTTGATCACTTGGAGTCATGTGTTTCCCTCAAGCTGGCCAGTATGAGTAGAGTCCCTGTATTTTCAACTTGCACTACAAATACATGTTTTATAATATTTGTTATACATGTGCTTTGTATGTTTGTTTTTCATCATTATGACATAAGCTACCTGGCTCTGCACATTTTTTTGTTTCAATTTAGATTGAAAGTATTGTTTTGTATGGAATACCTCCAATTTAGTTATTTTAAAACAAAAGATTAATACAGAACAATGGAATTTCCTGTCCTTGTGTCAGAATTGGGTGGTTGGGTGGAGCTCAAACAAGAGATGATCCACCAGGAGCCAGTCAAAGACTTAATGCTACTGGGCCCTCAGAGTCACCACTGATTTGTTGTTGAGGTCATATGTTTTTTTTTATTTAAAAAACTCATTTCCCCCCTGGCTTTATGGTCTGAACCAATTGTAGCCAAGCGTTTAACCAAAAGTCACAACCTAGCCAGTTCAGTAGAAAATTATGAGCCCTGCAGTCCTGATGGGTTTCCGAATGCAAGAGGAGCAAGTATGTCAACAGTGTGCAGACAAAGCTGCACAGGGATGCAGTCTAATTTTTTCCCCATTGAAGTGTATCACTGCAACAGGATGATTGATTACTCTCTGTTCTTTCAATATCATAATTTTTTAAAAAGTAAACTCAATTGCATAGAAACAATACAGTAGACCTTCACATAACGATGTTACTTGGTTCCCCAAGTAGCGTTGCTAAGCGATTTTTGTTGTTATGCTGGTTTCTATGGAGTTCCCCACATAACGACGTTTTGTCCAGATAATGACAGTTATTTTAGCGTTGTTGTCTGGACAATGACATTAAAAATGTTGTTATGCGGGGGAACACGTGGTGCATAATGACACGTTAAGCGAAAATGATGCTATCCGAATGCGTTGTTATGTGAGGGTTGACTATACTGGGATTGGTTAAAACTTCAATTCAAAGGAAATGAGAAATAACACCATGCCAACACAATAAGCAAAAAAATCAAACAAATGCAGGGGCAAGTAATACCTTTTATTGGTCACTTAACAAATTCAAAACTTTGCAAGCTTTCAGAACTCAAAGGTTACTTCATCAGTCACTCTCATGGCATGTTGTCCAAGCCAGACTCCATTCTTAGATGTCCCATGTGAAAATAAGCAGCAGATTGTATCTTTTTAATATGCCAGGGATCTGCATATTACCTTCCCACATATGGCCCTCTTTGAAGCTAGTAAGCTTTCTTTGTGGATGGGGGTGGGGGGCAATTCAAACCTAGTGTCCTCCACAATTGGGCAACAAATTTATTTCACCCACTAGGCATGCCAAATTAGTACAGATCAGTCCAAATCAGAGTCAATTAGGAATATTACCTAGTGGCAATTTGTCAAATCGGTGGTCCTGCTGCGTTGGTGTTCAAACACAGTAGCCATTGCCAACACAGTAGCACACATGGGATGCTTTTGCAAAACTTTCAGTCCTAGGCAGCAATCAGATAGGCTTAGGCACAGAACCATGGCAGATGGATTGTACTACAGAACTGTGTGCACATTCACAAAACCTCCATC
The DNA here is from genome assembly GCA_035047345.1 of Bradypodion ventrale. Lineage (NCBI taxonomy): Eukaryota > Metazoa > Chordata > Lepidosauria > Squamata > Chamaeleonidae > Bradypodion > Bradypodion ventrale. The sequence continues at coordinate 44,590,293 of JAWDJE010000001.1, forward strand.
TATGTATACAGTATACATCAGGTTTCTTAACCTTGGGCCCCTAGATGTTCTTGGACTTCATTTACCAGAAGCCTCGATCAGCAGGTGTACTGACTTGGGCTTCTTGTAATTGAAGTACAAGAAGATCTGGGGCCCCAAAGTTGAGAAACCCTGGTAGATACAATATGTACATACATGGCCTTCATCTGGATTTGGCATGCATGTCTCAGTATTCAGGCTGGATTGTTTCTGGACATGTCTAAAAAAACAAGCACAGCACAACAGTAGATGATGCAGTTAAATTGAGGAGAGGCTAGTTTTGTAGGACTGACTTATTGTTCATGTTTCCAGGGCGTTGTGAATGGGCTGTGGAGGGGAGCACAAGTCAGATCTTTCTGGGATATATTCTGGTTTGATTACAGTCACCAGGTAGTTTTCCGAAGACTTGTAATCCAATGCTGTAAAAATAATCCTAAAGAAAATTACATATTTTAATATTGGGTTCATGTAATTGTTAATCATCAGGTTTAAACTGAACTGCAGCATGCTTCTGTGCATGTCCACTCAAAGATATGTCATGCTATGTTCTTCCCCTGCCCCCAGTAGATGGCTTAAAATATTGAGCAATAGGAATTTAACATCTATGTTTCTTTTTATCCACTTCTCCAGTTTTTTAAATTCTATATATTTTTTAGCTTAATGGAACTTAAAATCTTGCAACCGTATCTGAATTTAGACCTGATCCTAAATAAAATTATTAACTGCCTTGAGATTTCGAATTTATCATTTGAATCAGTGGCTTCTTTCTTTCTTTCTTTCTTAATGAAGGTATCATTCAAGACATATAAAGAGCACTAATAGTGTTGGTTACTTTCGTGTGATAATCTAATTATTTAAAAAAAATAAAGAACGTTTTTAAATATTTTAAAAGATATTTTTCAATTTACTCCATTTTTTAAACAATTTCAAATGTTTGATCAGGGTGAAGGAACAACATCCATGTTGCTGGGTGTAGTAGGTGGGTATAGAAAAAAGAGAAGGGATTACAGCAGATTTGCAGCAAACCTTAATGTATCTAGGCATTACTATGTCTTTTCACTCTTTTGTACAGCTTTCAAACCTGGTGCTTTCGAGGTGTGCTGGGCTTCAAATGCCACCCGCCTCACCCAGCAGTCAGACTGTGATTTATTTACAAGGATGTTATTTAGGTTCATAGCATTACATTTTGAGTTAAGAAAGATCTTACGCATATAATAGAGGCAACTCTATGATTGTATTGTTGATGTTCTTAATTATAGAACAAAAGTAAAAATTGGTTCATTGACAAGGAATGTAATGTTATTAAAAGCATTCAATGCAAATTCTGATCTGAAAGGGGTCCCTGCCCAAGACATATTTTCTATTAAAATCAGACAATGGAACTTTGGTTTCTACATCCTTTTTGAAAAGCATTCAGTAAGTTACCAATCAGCTGGTATATCTTCACTGGACTCCAATTAGCTTAAAATTGTCAGCACAAAGATGGAACCGAGATTCCAAACTAGGTTATCACCCAGCTTTGTGCAGATGAAGGATGTATATGTATATCTCCTTTAATAAGATTAGGAAATTCTGCCGTGCAACAATATTTTTTTATTTGTATGGTTCATAATTTGTTATGACAAATAGACTCACAAGCTAGTGTTGCTTCTTAGACTGAATCTATATAATTAAAACAGGAATAGTAACAATTTGCTAAAAGTAGCACAATGAGGACCAAACCTTTTGGAGCATTATAATATTATTATTCCTAGAATGGACTTCTAAGTAGTTTGCATGCATTCTTTGTAATTGGCATATTTTGGAAAATGCAAGTTTAATTGCATGTTTATTTGGTACCTTTTAAATGTGGGTAATAACTGACAAAAAAAGCTTGTTATAATTTAAAATAAAAATTTAGGTCAGTGTCAGCATAACAGTAAAGAGTGTTTGAGAGATTAATGGGAACAAACTCAGTTCCTCTCCTCCACGGTTTTCTCTGCTCTCAACTAATTTCAACTTGATCCAAAAATTTGGGAGTTCTAGGCCTTCAGTGTGTTAAGTTTAGGAAGCATATCCCAGAAGATGATTTCCCCCAATTTCTTGTTAAGTGCCTTGAGATTTTGCTCTCTGTGGTCTCTAGATGGTTTCCCCCAAAAATCAGGCTCAAAGGGATCTAGCTTTTATCGTGCATGGGTGGGGAACTTAGCTATGTGGGTTGTGAAATATTTAGAAATTTCCATTCTGCCAGTAGGGGGACTATAGTTTCCCTCTCTGCTATATGTGTTTACAGAGCTCTGCTCCAGGTTTGTAAGAGTTAAGGTTCTAATGTTCCTCAAAATGTAAAATGCAGCTTCAGATGACATAACGATTCCATGTTGACAAATCTGCAAAATTTCTGATTAGTGCAAAACACTGATGACCGATTAAAAACTTGGCAGTTGCTTGACAACATTTTCAGGATCAAATGCAAATGGAAAGATGGAGTCCAGATGGCAATTGTCTTGACTTTCCAAATGAGATAGAGCAAATAGCCATGTCTGTTTAATAAGCAATAATGAAATCATATGGGGAGTGTAAAATGGGAGGAAAATGTACATGAGAACATTTGTATTGAAATTCAGTGATTGATCAACTCTGTATTTTAATACAATGTCTGTATTTTGTGGTGCTCTAGTGGTAAATAAATTATTTCAGTGATGTGCCCATGTATTGTGTTCTTCCATTTTAAAACTGAAAACCTGCTGTGCAATGCATCCTAGAGAATCAGAGTCCTGGTATGTATCCTGTAACAGGATCCTTTCTTCATGGAGGAAGCACACTCCATTGGCTGCCATCTTGTGCTCAGTTGCGTACTGTGCAGTGAAATCTTACTATACAAATAGTCTTCCCTATTATAAAACATACAGAAGTGATGACCAAATTAAAGTTTGTCTATAAGGAGCAATTTGTCTGTTATGGTTGCCAATATGGACATTATTCTACAGAGTCATCAGCTTCTGAGTAGGAAAATGAGAATTTACTGCTGGCAGTCACTGGAACAAATCCCAGCCATTGAGTATGGCTCCTTAACTGTCAGCTAAGAATCAAAAGAGAATTGTAGGAATACAGAATTTGGAGAAATAAACAGCACCAGATGATCCCTTCAGTGAAGATGTACACTCTTATTGGTTGGGCAACTGAACATAGAAAAAGACAGAAACAATGATGGGCATTCATGCCCACACAGAAACATACATACATACAAATATGTTCTCTAGGGTGAGAACAGGCAGCTTCAAAGATGCTTAAGTAAATGGGATCAGGCTTTGGATCTTCTCCCCTCTCCAGCATCCATGGTTACATCTGCTTCCATGCCATTATAGCAACTCAGAGGCATTGGTAATATTAGCCTCCCTCCAACTCAACACTCTAATTATACTTCTGCTCCACAGTTAGATGCAGATATCTGTTAGGGGCAATGATTTTGTCATGGTGGGGAGGACTTTGACACTGAACGCAGCTTGCAATCCTGCATTAGATGCTGCTGAAGAAATGTGTTTGCCTATTTCTTAATATATGTCAATGGCTGTCGGCCATAGTGGCTAATAGAATCTCTAGATTCAAAGGATGTTTGTTGAAACCCATTGTGAGAGCTGCTGTCTGTATTCATGTCCTATTTGTGAAATGATGTGAAGTATAGAGAATTATATGGTAGATAGAGATAAAGTGAAAGAAGACGGTAGTAAATATAGGACATGAAGGATGTAAGGCAGCTGTGAAAAAGTGAAAAATGACTCACTCTATCAATCACAGAATCCGAATAATTTGGAAAGGTTCTACAAAGTCATCAAATCCAACACCCTGGTCAGTGAAGGAATTCGCCATGTTATCCACCAGCAGACTGAAGAAACTTCAACAAGAAACAGGGGCAGCTCTAACATTATGCAGAATGAGACAAAGTTGTAATCCTGGAAGAGCCCTAGTGGCGCAGTGGTTAAACTGCTATACTGCAGGCAGAATGTTATGAGTTTGATCCTGACCAGGACTCAAAGTTGACTCAACCTTCCACCCTTTCAAGGTTGGTAAAATGAGTACCCAGCATGTTGGAGGCAAAATGCTAATTAATCTGTGAACCACCCAGAGATTGCACTAAGCACTGTCGGGTGGTATATAAGTGTAATTGTTTTGCTTTTGCTTTGGAAGTGAGAGAGTGAGGGAGCAAATAATAGAACTAAGTGTGCCAGATAGCTTACTTTTGGCCACCTGTGCTGTCCTGATGCTCTCAATATGGTTCAGGACTCCATCCTGTTGGCTATGTTGAAGAAAGAGTTAAGTACCACCCATATTGACTTCCATGCATGGAATTGGGAATGATGACAGATGAGTGTCATCTTGTCTTTTACCGCAAGCAACAAAGGCAAGTGCAGCGCCAAAATGGCCGCTGCGTTCTATGCGGGCCCCCCCCCACCCCGGACTCAGACATCCGGGTAGTTAGGGGGCGTGGCCAACCCCTTTATAAAAGGGGTGGCCATGAGGCAGCCCCTCCGCCATTTTAGAAAAGCGATGGAGCAGAAAAGTTCGCTCCGATGCTTCTAGTTTTGACCCCCTTTTTGCTGCTCCTGCAGTGGCTCAGGTGGATAAGACGCTGACTTGGAAGGTCAGCAGATCGATTCCCGAGTACTGCAGGCCGGTTGGAGCTCACTCGCGACCGTCGGAGAGGGGGAATCATCTCCGCTGTGCATTTATTCAGTCCCGCATTGGGACACTGACTGGGTGGCCATGGCCCCCAAGAAGAAAAATGCCATGGCCCTGCGCCATGCGCACAGGGGAGGGCTCGCCTGACCCCCGCACCCACCTCTCCTGGTGCCACCTCAGGCCGGAGGGCTCATCTGGGGGTGAGGAGAGGGGTTGGCAAGGTTTTGTTACCCACTGCCACCAATGAGGGTGACCAGGCCTCTGCCCCCCCGCCTAGTCGGAGGACTCGTGCGGGGGTGGCGCTGGCCTGCCCCACTGGGGCTTCATCCCCCATGGATTCTGGGGCGCCATGCTTGGCCACAGGGCCATCGGCAGTGTAGGCAGTGTATGCCATGGGACAGGGTGGCCTGAATTGGCACGGTGCGGGATCGCGTCCCGCCATGGCCCCTGCACCCCACGGGCTGGACTATTTGGCTTGGCCATACTGTGGCAGGGGGCTGGCATGGGGCCTCGCCCCTCCACCCACGGTGGGCCTTGGGCTGGGTCGTGGACCTCCGCCACACGCCGGGAAACATTTGCCCGGTGGGCCATCTGGCCCATCCGGCCCACCTTATTCTGGTGGGTCAGATATGGTTGATCTGCTTCTGGCCCACATAGCGGCCCTGGAAGCATCAATGGGGATCGCCCCACCGCCTATGGACACCGGGTTTGGGCAATCTACAGCTGCTACCCATATGCCTCTTCAGACCTCTCAGCGGGCCATGAGCTGCTGGAGGCCATCACGCCCACGCATGGTGGTGCTCCGCAGCTCCCTGGGCAGCCACCCCAACAGGGCATCCCGTTGGTGCCCGGGGCTACATGGCCCGGAATTGCGGCGGCCCAGAGCTCAACCTCTGTTGCGAGCTCTGACGCCCACCAGAGGCCGGAACCCCCGGTGGGGGCAGCCCAGGGGGGTGCAACAAGTGAGTATAATGGTCAGGTTAGCACACCATCTATACTAACACAAGCTACTAGTGGGGTACAGTGGCCCTGACCTCACCAGGCTATTTCGGGTGGGCAGTTCACTACTCAGTACCCTTTGGCCACCTGGGCTCCTACCTCTTCCCAGGTTGTGCCGGGGATAACCACCCCATCTGTGCCTGCTCAATTTCTTGTTGGGCAACAGGTCCCATTATTCGCTCCCCCACTTCAATCCGTGCCGACTACAGCCATGCCGACAGCCGGCTACTCCCTTCCCCTGGGTGACCACTTGTCTCAGGCCACCAGGGAAAAGATATGGCGGGGGGAGTACATTGATATTTTCACTCTCCTTAACCATGAACCTACTAAGGAGGAGAAGGAGGGGCAGGACGACAGGGACAAGGAATTGTCCCGTCGTCGTAAGCCCCATCGTACCTGGGCCAACTGGTTACCGGCCTATTTAATATACATGGCCATTCCAATGGTCCAGTATCTGGACAATATTTACCGGGCTGTCGTCGATTTTCCTGTCCCGTCATGGTTAGCCTATGACGAGGAATTTAGGATGAGGGCGGCCCTTCACCCGGAGATGCGGTGGGACAAGCCCTGCCAGCAACTGTGGCTCCTTTATATGACCCCTACATGGCTGGCGCTGGGTGACCGGTACCACTGTGGCCATGCAGTACAGTGGTCTGCCACTACACAGGTTCCCTGCCAGCCGGCGGGGCAGGGGGTTCCAGCCTGCCTGTTGTGTTGGAGCTACTCCGCCAATGGAGTGTGCAACAGGCGCCAATGTAAATTTAGACATGAGTGCCCTTCCTGTGCCGGCCCCCATGCCGCCTCCGCGTGCCCGTGGGCCGGTGGTTTACGGGGTAGGGGAAAGGGATACCAGGGGTCGGCCAGAGCTCCCTTTGATGCCGCTACACATTCAAAAGGCCCCCTCCCCAATTAATCTTAGCATGCTTGAATGGTGGCTGCGCATCTATCCTAGACAGGATGATGTGATCTATCTGCTAGAGGGTTTTACTTTTGGCTTCCGCATCCCATTCAGGGGTATTCGCGCACCTCAGGACGCCTCAAATTTGCTGTCTCTCAGGGGTAAGGAGGGCGTTGCTGCGGAGAAGATAGCCAAAGAGGTTAGAGAGGGTAGGGTTGCTGGACCATTTGATATGCCCCCATACTCAAATTTAAAAGTATCCCCTCTTGGCTTAGTGCCTAAAAAGTCCTCAGGTGAATTTCGTTTGATTCACCACCTTTCTTTCCCTGCGGGTTCCTCGGTCAATGACGCTATACCGGATGACCTTTGCTCGGTCCGGTATACGTCCTTTGACCAGGCCTTGCAGATGGTACGCTCATGCGGTCACGGGGCACTACTGGCGAAGTGCGACATCAAATCGGCATTCTGATTGTTGACAGTGCACCCTGACGACTTTGAGCTTTTAGGTTTTTGTTTTCGGGGCAAGTTTTATGTGGACAAGGCCATGCCTTTTGGCTGCTCCATTTCGTGCTCGGCCTTTGAATGCTTTAGCACCTTTCTTCAATGGGCTTTCGTTCAAAGGTCGGGATCCTGGTCTGTGGCACACTACCTCGGCGATTTTTTGTTCGGGGGTGAACACGACTCGGGCACGTGTGGACGCCTGCTTACCATATTTCAGGGGCTCATGGAGGAACTTGGCGTTCCTCTGGCACGCCAAGTTCCTCTGGCACGCCCACCCACCACCCTTACCTTTCTTGGTATAGACATTGACACCGTTGCACAGACATCCAGGTTACCCATGGAAAAGGTGACTCGGATCTCAGATGCGATTTTGGCAATGCTTGCCAAGCGCAAGGTGTCTCTCCGGGAGTTGCAGGTTCTCCACGGCCACCTCAACTTTGCCTGCAGGGTGGTAACGCCGGGTAGGGCCTTTGCCAGGCGTCTTTGTGATGCTATGGTGGGTCTTTCAAAAAAGCATCACAGGGTCCGGCTGACTAAGGGTTTGCGGGCTGACCTGTCAGTTTGGCTCACGTTCTTACAGGGCTTTAATGGCGTCTCCTTTTGGAGGGCGGAGCATATGGTCAACCCCCAGTTCCAGGTCCAGTCGGATGCCTCAGGTTCTCTCGGATATGGGATTTATTTTGAGGGTAGGTGGGCCTATAAGAAATGGCCCCAGGAATGGCAAGGCACGGATCGCTTATGCGATCTTACGTTCCTTGAATTTTTTCTGATTTTAGGTGCACTTATGCTCTGGGGTGACATATGGGCTAATTCTGTAGTTCACTTTTGTTGTAACAATGCTGCCGTAGTGCATATTGTTAATGCCCAAACATCTAAGTCTCCCAGAGTCATGGCCTTAGTTTGACAATTTGTCCTTAGGTCCTTGCGCCTTAATGTGCTCTTTAGGGCCAGACATGTGCCAGGCATTATCAATGATATTGCTGATGCTTTATTCCGCCTGCAGATCTCACGGTTCCGTACCTTGGCTCCAGATGCAGAGGAACTTCCCTCTCCACTTCCAGCCCAGATGTGGACCTTTGGCGAGAAGTGAACCGGGCGATCGGCATGTCTTTGGCCCCACGCACACGTAAGGCGTATCAGCACATGCTCCTACAGTTTAGGGCTTTTTGTAGGGAGAGGCAGCTGCCTGCCACGTGGCCGATCCCGGTTGACCATGTTTTGCAGTACATGGTACACCTTCATGGTCAAGGTCTGGCCCCATGCACCATTGCCACCAGGCTTTCGGCCTTGGCATTCATGGCTAAGGCACGGGGCTTTACTGATTGCATGGGTGACTTCTGTATACGCCATGTGTTGGAAGGGTGGACACGTGAACGCGGCCACCAGCCGGACACACGTCAACCTGTTTCACCTTGTCTTCTGGCACACCTTGCTCGAGGCTGGCATGGCCTGTGTTATGATAGGTATGAGGAGTCTCTTTTTCATGCAGCTACCACCGTAGCTTTCTTTGGAGCTGTGAGAATCAGCGAGCTGGTCCCACTTTCAAAGGGGGACATGTCTTGTAGGGCACTGGAACTGGAAGATGTGTCTCTCAACCAGGAGTGGGCTCAGTTGAGGATTCGTTCCTCAAGGGCTGATCAGCATGGGAAGGGTAGTAGTGTGATGCTTCTACGATGCACATTTGCTGACATCTGTTCAGTTGGTGCCCTACATGTGTTTTTGGCAGTGCGTGGTTCACGCCCTGGCCTGTTGTTCTGCCACCAGGATGGGTCTCCCCTTACCAAATTTCAATTCTGGAGGGTTACTGGGATGGCACTTCACAGTGCGGGGGTCCCTGGGGCTCGTTATGGTACCCATTCGTTTAGGATTGGCGCCGCATCAACTGCGGCTGCATTTGGGTACTCGGAGGCCGATATACATCGGATGGGCAGGTGGGGATCTGCGCACTTTTCTCTGTATGTTCGTCCCCTCACTGCATGAGTGCCTCGTTATGCCCTCAATTCTCTCTCCTTCTTTTACAGACCCTGTGTGTTTCCGCACACCGGTGGCAGTGTGGCTGGTGGGCCACAGTTATGTGCACTGGGTGGCACAGTATGCAGCTTCGTCGGAGTGGGGACCCCATCTCAGGCTACGTGCATCCGCGCGTATGCAGTGGTACGGTGTGCGCGGCATGAGGTGGCGGGAACTGTTGCCATTCCTGATGTCCATCGGGGATGCCGGACCGCCAGATGTTTTAATTCTGCACCTTGGCGGCATCGATCTTGCACAGATCACTGGCCTTGCTTTAAAGACGTCAGTGTGCAGCAACCTGGCTTTCCTTCACCATTTATGGCCGTACACACGGTTGCTATGGTCAGACATCGTGCCGAGACACTGTTATAGGGGAGGCATTGACCTCCGTGATCTTGACCATGCCCAGCGGTCAGTGAACAGGGCTGTTGCCCGGTTCCTTATGGAGAATGGCTTTGGTACAGCCATTCGTCACCCAGGGATAGGGTTACAGGATTTTAGCCTGTATTCTGGAGATGGGGTTCACCTGTCAACAAGAGGTATGGAACTCTTTTTGGAGGACGTGCAAGCGGGCCTGGTGACCGAGTTGTCGATCGGGGGGGGGGGGGCGGTGAGTCATCATGGATGCCTCCCTGTGTGGCGGGTAGCACTGGTAAGGTAAAATTTATGACCCATAGGTATCCGGCAGGTTTGCAATTGATTGGCCAACACGTAGATAGATACAGGGGAAATAGGCTTGGCCGGTCAAGGGCGAACCATGAATGGGGTGATGCTAGGAGCTTCACAGCCTGCATCACCTTGATAATTTAACGGATACATGTCAGAGGGTGGGGTCAATAGATAGTATATTGACTTCGGTCAACAATTTGTTTGTGACAACAAACAAATCGATACAAATTGATACTGCGGCCTGCTTGCCTTAAAGAATTACAATTGGATGATACACCAATGGAAAGTTATAATTCGGACTAGCGCATTATTTAATAAAAGTGGCCCAATGCCTTTTATCCAATACCGGTGTCTCAGTCCTTATTTGGGTGGGTGCGCCTGCAAAGGCATTTGGCCAGTCCTGATGACAGTAAAATCGAAAGCTGGGTTCTGCTTACATTGCAAGGAGTCAGCTGCTCCTAGGCCACATATCTCTGCAAACATTCTAGCTATTTGGCCAACAGTTTCCTAGTTTAAGTAAAATTATTGCCAGTCATAAAGGATGAAGTCCAAAATGAAGGGGCAGAGAGAGAGAGATGATTTAAACATTGTAACAGAATCTGCTTTATAATAGATATGTAAGGCTCAAGTATGTGTAAGCTGTACCAGAAACAAAAAATCCAGGAAACAGTGGTCATTGACCCTTTCTTGCCAATGTTTTGGTTTGGCATAAAATGGTTCATTCAGAAGGAAGTTTGGATTGTTGGAGCACCACATTCTCAGTTGACTTCACGCTCCTGGGACTTACTCCGAGATTCCAACAGGTTACTTCATTAAACTAGCATATCAAATTAGATTAGGAGTGCTCATCAGTTTTCTGTTCTGTTTCATTTTATTTTATTTTTCTATACAGATGAAGAAATTACTGTTACACCCATACCCAGTGACAAGCCAATTACATGACTTCACATTGACTTTATAACCACATATAATTACATAACCTCGCTGTTTATTTTCTCCCAGAACTCATGGCTCCTGACAGATTCTGTTCTGTCTGATCTAAGAGGCAGATTTTGGACTTAAAAGAGAGAGAAAAGGTTTAAGCAAGACATACACAATTAGGTCTCTCTTCATATCAAATAGTCTACTTTTATTAACCACATTTTGATTCAACCAATATAGAAGGAATGTTCTGTATAGAGTAAGGGAAATGGCAAGCTTCACTAGCTGAAAAATTGGCACAGGAATCTCCTTTTCGTAAGGCATGCATAGCTGCTTGTACACAGTGTAATAGGATGGGATGATTCTCAGATTTCTATCCCAACATCCTGAACTATTTTCAGAGCATCTTCTGTCTCCTTTTAGGCATTTTTATACCTAGCTAGTAAGCATTGCGTGGTTTTTCAGTCAGATTTTTTAAAATTTAATGGCTTATATTCAAATCCTTACCCCAGCCACAAAGCCTGCTTGGCATGCAGACAAACTTCACTAGATTGTGGTAACGGCAAATGAGATGGAAGGAGCTGTGTCAATTCATTACATCAAAAAGAAACTTGTGACACCGGGTAGACTAACAGGTTTTATTGACATTAAGATAAGATAAGATAAATCTTTATTGTCATTGTCCTGCACAGAACAACGAGATTTGAGATTTCATAAACTTTCATAGCCTAGCTGAAGGATGATTTAAAATCATCACTAGGAATGTTTCTGGTTTTTTTATTGTTTGTTTTTGTTTTTTGTAAATCTAGCAGGTTGGTATACTTGTAAAATACAGGATGATATGATAAGGTCCATTTAAAGAATGCACCAGGTTTAATTATTTCCCCATTTTCCGATTTGAAATACTGTATATATAATAACAAATACATATTTTAAGATTAAACATGCCTCCCTTGACATTCTTATTCACCCTCCTGGGGAAAGCATGATATGTAGTGTTGGAGGAGAGTTTTGAGAGTCCCCTGGACAGCGAGAAGAACAAATAGGTGGATCCTAAAAGAAATCAACCCTGACTGCTCCTTAGAAGGTCAAATAGTAAAGATGAAGCTAAAGTACTTTGGACATCAAATCAGAAGAGAGGATTCACTTGAGAAAGCCTTGATGCTGGGAAAGGTGGAGGGCAAAAGAAGAACGGGGCAGCCAAAAATGAGATGGCTAGATGGTATTGTAGATGTATTGGGCACAAAGATGGGCAGGCTGAGGAGGATGGTGGAAGACAGAGATGCCTGGCAGTCAATGGTCCATAGGGTCGCAAAGGGTCGGAATCGACTGTGCGACTGAACAAAAAAACAACACGTAAGTCCCCAGCCAGGTGGACTTTCAACTCAACTACTTTATTCTTGCCAATTGATACAGCAAGTGAACCACAATCAAAGTGTCCTCTATACCTCTGTCTAATTACAATCACAGCCACAAATGCTCAAACAAAATGGGACTCATTCCTGAAGAAAAAGCACTGTGGAATAATGTTATGCCATGTTCACATTCCATCAAACCACTGCACAAATAAACAATGCTACTGAATCACACAACAAATCATCGTACAATTAGCCCACACAAGACCATCTGGTTTACAAAGCAGCCTCTGAGCCAGAGGAGAAAACTTTGAAGATAAATATTCCCATATGTGAAAGGCAAATAAAATAAAATTATTACTTGCACGGAACATCATTCTGTAATGCAATTCTCCGTGGGAATAGACAGTTTCGTAGAGAGACTGCTACATTTTGAACAAAAGTTGACAGATGTAAGAAGGGATGGAGTTACAAATTGGTTTGGGTTAAGAGCCCGACGTGCTGGCAAGTGCTGTTGACTCTTGTGCTGTTTATGTTTTGGATATATCATTGTGGATAAACCTTCCCAAGACAAGTTGGAAACATTTCCTTTTCTGGTGTAGCGGTGAATAGACAGATAACAAAGAGTTCCTCTTTGCTTTTCATTCATAATAACTAAAAAGCCATTTTAATTGATTGTGTACATTAATCTTTCATCTGTCTGTGAAGTAAGCAGCTATTAAGAACAATCACAATATCAGAGCCAGATTAGATCAAACAATGCCGGCTGACAGCAAATAGGGTGGGAAAAGAAATTTGATTACTTCATTTGTTGATGAGAATGTTTTAAAAAGTGAAAATTTCTTCTTCATCAAAAATGTGAGTTGACTTTTAGTTTGCTGTGTCTGTGTACATGTACATGTGTTTTTAAATTGGAATGTGAAAAAAAGTAAAAGAACAGATTCATCTAGCCAAATGAAGCACTTTTAAGTCTGGCTTTGAATCGCCATGTATTCAATTATCTTTGTGGTGTTGACTTAAGACTACCACCCTTTCTTTTTTCTGGCAGTTCTTTGTGGAAGGAAGGCAAAGCATGGCTGTCACCAGGATGGAAATAGCTGTTCCCAATTAATTTCACCAGTAAAGATGACAAAGAATGTTCTTGACAAAGATATAACACAACTTCCAAATTTCTTCATACATTCAATGGAAAGAACCAGGTTTAATTTAAAAAAACAACACACAAATGTTTAATTGAATCTGGGAGAAAATGAACTGACAGATTCATCTTTAATTCATGTTTAAAGTGAAAATTGTAGGCTCCCTTCACATCTAACATAAGTATATATTGGAGCTACTTCCTTCTGATATTCTCCTACCTGGCTGTGGTATAAATGGGGAGAATGCTAATGAGACTGAAATATCCATGAGACACCATGCCACTGGAGGTGGGTCCTAACAACCTAAAGTATAAATTAAAGGAGTCTGTGTTATGTGGTGAATGATACTTCTAACTCAAATATTTAATGATGTGATGGTGGTGGAGGAGGAAGAGCAGGAGACTAGAGCAACAACTATTACTTCTACCCTTTCAAAAGAACAGTATATTTTCATGTTGGAGGGGTTTGTGTGTTCTAATGATGATAGAAGCTATGCTGAACAGATACAACCAGGTGTTAGCTGAAGAAACAGACTAAATCTGTTCCACAACCCATTTAATATAGTAATAACATGTAAGTCTAAATTCATGCTGGCTCAACTGTTGCCCGGTTTAACAAGGATCACATTGGGTATTATGGATCCTGGCCACCCGTTGAAAAATGTGCTACAGGGCTCAACTCCTTTTGCTAGGCAGACAGAGCATGGAGTTTCTGAGCTACTGGAAGACAATAATTTGGTATGATGAAGTTGAAAAAAACGTGGCTTTACTCACCCCTGCTATTTGACAGTTAAGCATCAAAGATGGATCTAAAATGATACCCAAATAGTGCACCTGATCCCTAAGAGTGAGAGCAATCCTTCTTAATGTAGGGACCAGGTCACTTGGTTGGGCAGATCGTCCCTCCAACACGAAGACCTCCATCTTGTTGGAACTGAGTCTCAGCTTGTTATCTTTTGTCCATTCCATTATTGAGGCCAGATAATCGTCAAGGCATCAGGCCACATCTACTGCAGAATTTGAAAAGGACAGAGAGTCACCCACATATTGATAACACCAAATTCCAGATGACCCATCCCAATGGCTTCACATAGATCTTAAACAACACTGGAAAGATAATCAACCCCTGTGGGATGCCCCACTGGAGAGTCTACGGAGTCAAAACCAAACTCCGAGAAAGGAACGAACCACTGCAATGCAGAGACCCAAACACCTAATCCGAGCAGCCATCCCAGCAGGATACTGTGGTCTAACGTGGATTTTAAAAATGGATGTACGAAATTTGGAAAGGAAACCAACCACACTTGGGAATTAGTGCTCAAAAACTAAGGGACCAGAAATATTGTACTTTGAAATTTAAGTTTTTCACTGATGTTGAATTAGAAGAGATTGTAAGCAGAGCAGATCCAGACCCAAGCATAACTTATAAGACAGCTATTTAACAAACCAAGAAGCAAGTAGCAGAAGAAAGAGCAGAGACTAATAGTGCTACTGAAGATCAAGAAAACAGCTGGAAAAGATTTTGATGAACCAATGGTCAGTGACAAATTAATTCAGAAGATTAAGGTTCAAAGAATTAGACTGCCAAGGCTGAACCAAGTTAGCAAAGAATATTTGGCTTAAATATTGAATAAAGTGAATGAAACTGTCCAGATTATTCCAACAGAAACATTAGCTCAAACAAATTAGCTAATGTATGCAGCACCTTATGTTACTACTGAAGAATTGGGTTTAAAAGTCCAAAAGAATCAAATGAGTAAGAAAGGGAAACCAAAATGGAAAATTTGTTTGGAGTTGAAAATTACAAACATCCACACAGATAATTACAGTTATAATTAAAGAGTGGAAGTAAAGAGTTGTGGCTATTGCAGAAAAGATCAAGCAATATGATAATTGAATAATGCAGTTTCAGCAAAATTCATAGTTTTGAGTTAATCAACATTGTTTTTACAAGACCCTTGCAAATGGGAATGGAACTACCACAAGTGAAAAGTCTAATAGAGAAAACACTGTGAAATTTTGGGAAAACTTGTGGAAAACAGCAAGGAAATGTAAAATACATCAATCAATTTGAAAATCTAGTAAAAGCATCTGAAATTGAAAATATTCGGATAGCAAAATTAATGGTACTGTATAAAATCAGGCAAAGATCAAAAACTGGAGTGCTCCTGGTTTAGATAAACTACATGGATTCCAGCTAAAATCATGAACAGACTTACATGCATGTTGGATCTGGGCCGCGAAGCGGGTTGCGCAAGCTGGATCGAAACTGCGAAGTGGCTGCTGGGTCCCGGAGGAGACTGGTCAAGCAATGAGACACGAGGCAAGATAGAGTGAAGACCAGTGATTTAATGAAGACCAATCATCAGTATTTATCATGTTTTAGGCTGCATGTAAAAAGGAGATGCTGCTCCACATGGGAAGCTGTTTCTCCCTTCTGCGCTGTAGCCCAAACGAACTGTGAAAAAGTGTCAATGCAAACGTGCATTAACTGCCATCTGCCAAACTGCGGAACATGTGTGACATCCATCTGTCACACCTGGTTGGCCTCTGCCCCTCGTGGGTTGACCCCCCACAAGGGGCCCCCTACCACCCCTGCACAATGTGGACAGGAACGGACTATGCCCTGGGCTTGGGAAAGTGGCAGGTTGAACTGCCGTGCAAGTGCCTTGGCATTTTGGTGGAAGAATGCATGACTCTGAATTGGAGTCGTGAAGACTCCCAAGACTGACCGTTGCTGAATTTCCTTTGCAGCCGCATCTGCTCTGCTATTGCCCATGGAAATCGGACCAGGCAAGTCCTGGTGGCTTCTGATGTGGGCGATACAGAGCGCTTCGGTGCGGTTCCGCAAGTGAAATTGAGTTGTGAGGAAAAGACTCAACAAGTTTTTGTCTATCGCGGGAGTGATGTATGCTCCCGGTAGACTGTGAAGCAAATTCCTATCATACTGGCTGTCAGTTATTATGTTCAAGCGTTCTTTGGCAAAGGTGTGCAAGGCGAGGTTCACTGCCGCCAATTCCGCCCGCTGCACGGATTTCTGCGGAAGAGTTAGAAGCGTGCGCCAAGCCTGGTCCTCTTGCCAAGTAAGAACACCATATGTACGACCCTCATCAGTGAAAACTGTCCTCGCCCCCTGAAGTGGAACTAGTGACATTAACTCACACAAACTGACTGTCTGCGTTTGAAGTGAGATGAGTCTGGGGTCTTTTGGCAAATGGTATGCCAAACATCCAGTGAATCCTTCCAATGCAATCGGAAGTGAGTCACCGAGCTGCATCAGTTGCTGGATTTGCTCTTTCATGAATGGGACCACAATTTTTGCTAAATCGTGCCCTGAGATATCCCTTGCTCTCAGCCTTCCTCGGTAAATCACCGTGGAGACCAGTTCCTGTGGAGGAACAATGTTTCAGGAAGAGGTGTGTGGTAAATACACCCATTCAACGATACTCGCCTCCTGCTCGGAGTCCACTCCTAGGGCTCCGGTGAACATGGATCCTGTCCGAATGATGAACAGGTTTAGAACAGGAGCATAGGGCCCCTGACTAAACCTGTCCACCCATCTCTGGTTGAGAACTTGGTTGACCTTTTCAAGAGTCAAGCGCGCCTCTCGAGGAATGTGTATCCAGTCTGCCAGCTGCTTACCTAGCGTTAGCAGCAAGAAGAGCAGCTTCAGAAGGTCCATATCTAGCCTAAAATACGGTCTAGCCCAATTAATATTCCCCAGAATTTGTTGCAATTCTACAAGGGTGACTGACTCTTTGAGATTTATCTGTGGCAAAACTGGTGCTGCGAAAGAATGGAGAAGCCGATGGCCCAAGTATGAAAATGGTTCGGTTCTCTGAACTTTCTCCGGGGCAATGAGTAACCCTTTTCCCCCCAGAGTGGCCTGGAGGTTTTTAAACATTTTGCTGCCGAGTTGCGGCGCTGCGACCAGGATGTCATCCATGAAATGACACACTAAGACTGTTGGGTGAAGGTTTCAAAACTTTTCCAGTGCGTTGTGAACGTAAATTTGGCACAGGGCGGGTGAGTTGAGCATCCCCTGTGGCAAATATTTCCACGCGTAATGTTGCGTAGGCTCTCTGTGGTTCACGACTGGCACTGTGAAAGCGAACCTTTCCCGATCCCTAGCATCTAAGGGAATGGTATAAAAATAGTCTTTTAAGTCTACGACCAAGATCTCCCAACCCTCAGGGATCATGTTCAGATTCGGGATGCCGCATTGAAGCGGACCCATTGGCTGGATACATTTATTGATCTCTCTGAGATCATGAAGGAGTCGCCACTTCCCTGATTTTTTCTTGATAACGAATATGGGCGAATTCCAAGGACTGGTGGACTGTTCTATATGTCCTGTGACTAGCTGGTCCTTAACCAGCTGTTTCAGGGTGACTAATTTCTCCCCTACTACTGGCCATTGTTCTACCCAGACTGGCGTGTTGGTCAGCCATTTAAGTGGTATAGCCATTACCCGAAGGTAAGAGTGGCACGGTACTGCTACAGAATGTCTTGCCCCCAAAGGTTGATGTGCACGTCCAGAATGTGCAGCCAGATGACCGCTGTGCCGTCAGCTTCGGGGATTGTGACTTCTACCCAGTCTTGGCTTCTAAATGCTTCTTGAACACCGCCTACCCCAGACACATCAGAGACCGGCTCGAGAGCCCACTCACATGGCCACTGGCTCTGGCTGACCACGCTGACATCAGCTCCGGTATCTAGCAATCCGTCAAAAGTTTTTTTATTTAAAAATACCCTTATGACTGGCTGCCGCTTCCACTCTATGTTGGTTTCCACTGCCGCTAAGACCTGGTATCCTTGCACTGCCCCTTTGGCGCTCGAGCGGTCTTCTGACCCGGACTCTGAGCTGCCCCTGAGCCTTTCCTGGCTGCCTGCTGGCGAGTGACAAGGAACCATGATCAGTTGTGCTAACGTGTCTCCCTTGTGAATGGTTTGGGGTAGGTGTGTCCAGAGCTGAACCTGGAGAGCACCCGAAAAATTGGAATCAATGACTCCCGGAATTACAAGAATTCCTCGCGTTCCTGCACTACTACGGGGCAAAACTAAACCTACATAGCCTTTAGGCAGGGGTCCCATGTACTGGGAATCGACCAGATAGACTGTGTCTGGCAAGTCACATTTGACTTCTGACTGGCAAGTCAAATCTAGTCCCGTGCTGCCTCTAGGGCTGGCCTGTGCCTCCGGATTGCAGGGAATGTGACCGGAATTTAATCCAGCTCTGGCTCTCCCAGAGCGATTGAGGTCTCTGTTTGGACCGGGGCCAGAGACAAGCCCGCGCTCCGGTTTCCTGAATTCAGGCAGTTCCTGGCCCAGTGGAAGCCTTTATTGCATCGTGTACAAGGGGTGGTCGGAGCCTTGGGCCGGTCGGCATTTTGGCCGTTGCCCTTGTTGGATCGGCATTCTCTAGCAAAATGACCGATCTTGCCACAATTGTGACATGCTCCTTTAGTCCTGTTCTTGGGTTTCCTACCGCCTTGTACCACCGCTGCCAACAGACCCATTTTGTAGGAATCTGTACCAACGTCGGCACAAGCCCTAATCATGTCTGTGAGAGTCAGATCGGGACGATTGCCCAGTGACTGCAAGATCTTACGGCAGTCAAGGTTGGCGTTGTCTTTCGCCAGCTTCATCATGAGCTCCTGTTGGGCTTGCTCATTGTCAATCTGTCTACTGACTGCTTCCTCCAGTCTATTGATAAAGTCCATGTAGGACTCCTGGTCACCCTGTTTGACTGCTGTGTAATTTTTGGCTGCTTTGCCAGCTGCTGGGACCTTGAGATAAGCCCTGAAGGCTGTCTCAGCCACCAAGTGAAGGGTGGCGATTGGCAAGGCGGTCTGCACATCAACGGATTTGAATGGACCTGAACCATATAGTTGGTCAGGGATTACTGCTCCACCCATCCTGGCAGCCCTTGCCTGTGCTTCGAGACGATACTTGCTATCCCATAGCAAATACTGGCTGGGGTTGAGCATCATTCGCATGACGGCTTTCCAGTCGTATGGAATGAGCATCATAGTTTCACACACTTGCTGAAGCGTGCCCCTGGTGAAGCGACTCTGAAGTCCTGTCTCTGTGATTGCCTCCCGTATAGCCATAAGCAGCTTATACGGAACTGGCGAATGGATTGTTTGTTGCTGACCCATGAGGGCATCTACATCTATGCGAACTGGGCATATCTGCCTAAGCTCAGCTAGTTCTTCTGCTGGCAACTCCCCCTTACTGGTTTCTTCCTCAACCATGTGCTGGATGGAACTCTTGGTAGCCTGGGAACTTTTTTTTTTATTAAATTTTTTTTATTAAGTTTTTAATAGACATACAGAAAAAGAAAAGAAAACATTAACAGTACATTAACAATACATTACACTAACAAGTCCATAATATCATACTAACAAACATTACTATATGCTAGCACATAACAATATCTATATTCATTAACTACTATTTAACCACCAAACATTAAGAACCATTATTTCAAAGTCCAAAATAATAGAAAGAAACTTTCTGTACTACCACTAATCTTTTTAACCAATAAAAAACACCCTGTGAATATATACAATGCCCGGAGAGTTTATTTTCTACTCAGCTCCAGAAACTTCTTTGAGATGGTACTGGTCCTGAACTATCACCTGCCATAGTAGAGTGATCCACGAACGGTTTCCATATATTCCAAAATCTATTCTCTTTTAAATTATCTCTTTTGACTTTAATCTCCCATGTCAATTTATCGTTCAATGCTAAACTCCACATTTCTTTATACCATTCTCCAACCTGAATATCTACATCGTTTTTCCAATTTCTGGCTATACATTGTCTACCCGTTGTCAGTACAATTTCCAGTAATTCTTTTTCCTCCTTGTTTAAACCCAGATCTTCCACATTCGTTAAAAGAATAGTACCCGACACCAACTTAACACTTTTACCCAATATTTCACCAAATTCATTTTCTATTCTTCCCCAAAAATCCCTTATTTTTTTACAACTCCACCACATATGTTCATATGTTCCATCAAATTCTTTACATCTCCAACATAACTTATCTCTTTTATTATCCATCTGGTAAAGTCTTAATGGTGTCAGGTACCATTGCCACAACATCTTGAAATTATGTTCTTTAATTCTTACAGACATTGTTCTCATAATTCTCTTTTTCCATTTATTTTTCCATTCAATCTCCCCAATTTTTATATTCAAATTTTGTTCCCACTTCCGTTTCAAATCCTCCTGTGGATCTGCACCTCTATTCAATATATTATAAAGCTTACTTACAAGACCCTTAATACTACTTTCCCCTTTTCTAATCTTCCTTACCAATTCCTCAAATTCCGTAAGTACTCTATCTGACCCTAGTTCTCTTTTATATTTTTTATTCCAATTGTCCACCTTTAACTTCTGAAACCAATTCAAATTTAGTATCTCAAACATTTTTTTCCGCTCGGCATCAACATCACATGCTTTTAACCAATCCTTCAGTAACAACGTCCCATTTTTATCCAATATTTCTATTTTTTCTTTGTCTAATTTTATTGGGAAACACATCATATCAGTCAATTCCAAGATTGGGGAGAGATTCGGAACCATATCTTTTTTTACCTTCTTCCACACCTCCATGAGACCTTTCATCATAGTATTATTTGACCTTTTCACCTTATCCTTCATTCCCAGAAAATTCAAGTTTCCAATATTTCTGTATTCTTTCATTTCCAATTGTTCCCAAATTACCTTTTCTCTTGCCAAGATCTTCACAACATTCTTGACTTGAAATGCTTGGTAATATACTAACAGATTTGGCATACCCAACCCCCCTTTTTTCTGAGACAAATACCATAGTTTCTTTGGAAGCCTAGATTTTTTTCCTCCATTACAAAAATCATTAAACATTTTTTGAAACTCATTAATTTCTTTCTCTTTTAAGTGGATCGCGAGCGTATCAAATAAAAAGTTAATCTTTGGTAACAGTATCATTTTACACATAGCAATCCTTCCGAACCATGACAGCTTTAACTTCTGAAGTTCTCGTATTTTATTCCTAAATTCAAGCTGTCATAATTCAATCGTTTAAGTTCTTCTAATTTGTTTGAAATAATTATCCCTAAATACTTCAACTTATCTTTGATTTGTATATTAAGTGTCGACACCGTCCTACCCATCTCGCTCAATTTCAAATTACACAACATCAATTCAGATTTATCCCAATTTATCTTTAATCCAGTTATAGCTTGAAATACTTGTAGATGATCTTTAATCCTGTCCATTACCTGTTCCGGGTGCTTCACCATAAGCAATGTATCATCAGCGTACATGCTCACTTTATTACCCATAATCCCTTCTATATTTGAATCCTCCCTTATACTTTTAGCTAAAATCTCCATTGCCATTATAAACAAGATAGGAGATAATGGGCAACCCTGCCTAGTGCCTGCCTCTAGCTTTACCACATCCGTGAGCTCCTCGTTTACTCTAACCCTGGCATTTCCTTTTTGATATAGTAAATCTATAACCCTATTAAATTTATCTCCAAACCCATATTTTCTAACTATTTCCTTAATTGAAGACCACTGCAATGAATCAAATGCCTTAAAAATATCCAATGATAGTAATCCCACTTTAGCCTGGGAACTTTTAACTGTCAGAGAAGCACCAGCGCTTCTCATTCCATGCATTCCTTCAGTGACGTCTGCAGCTGTCACTGAGGGAAAGCTCCCTACACTACCCTGCTTGAGCTGGAATGATGGATAGAGAGCAGTTGGGGCTGATGGCTCTGACTGCGCTGGGGGTTTCGGGGCCTCTATCCGGACCAGGTCTACCTCTGCTAAGAGTTTCCTACACTTGCTCCATGTGCTGATTATGCTATCTGGAGCTCTAGGTGCTTGCTGAATGCAGGCTCCTATCCTATCCCAAAGTTGGAGGTTAAGCATGCTTGTTTCTGGATAAAGCAGACAATTTCCCCCCAAGTACACCAAAAGATCCGCTAACTGGGCGCTGTGAATGCATGTATGGTATACCCTGGCCAGGGCCTTGAACTCCATTAAGTGAGTTCTCTGGTTAGTGGTCGGACATTGTCGCTGAGGACAAGTCCCCATATTACCTGCCGGTCCTTTGACGTTTTCCTCCTCGGGACGAAGCGATGCGTCTGAGTTTAGGTAACAGGTCTGGCGTGACGAACCTCTGGGAAGGAACTCGGAACGTGGGCTGCTGCCACAGGCCCTCGGCGTCCTCTGCAACGAAGTCAGGGTTTCACAGCCGACCCTGAGCGGAATGCGTTTCCACTGAGCAAGCTGCCTCAGAGCTTTGGAGCGTGTTCTGCCTCTGTGGAATGCCTCACAGCGTAGCTGTCACTCTGATCGGATGGTTTTCTGACCAGAGCTGCCGCCCTGTCCTCTGGGACGATTCGGACATGGTTCTGGTGTAGAACCGGACCGCGAAGATCACTTACTCATGAGTAAATCACGTCTCGGGGTCACCATATGTTGGATCTGGGCCACGAAGCGGGTCCACAAGCTGGATCAGAACTGCGAAGCGGCTGCTGGGTCCCGGAGGAGACTGGTCAAGCAATGAGACACGAGGCAAGATGGAGTGAAGACCAGTGATTTAATGAAGACCAATCATCAGTATTTATCATGTTTTAGGCTGCATGTAAAAGCATTGCGATACTGCAGGTTTCACACATAATGTTTACACAAGTTAATTGGGGAAGTCTACAGGGGAAGTTAATTAACCAATGTAATTAACGGCAGAGGAAATACATTGTTCCGTGTTATCCGGGGTAAACAAGTGGCTAGTATTGGCTCTAGGACTTAAGGTAATCCGCAGGCGCGAGATTGCCTATTACGCACCTAGCGCGTTAGTCATTAGCTCTCTATTGTCCAAGCTGCTTGTCAGATCAGCTATTGATGAATTAAACTCTATCTAATATTCCGCTCCCCCAATTTCTGTCCCCTCAGGAACCCCTGGTAACGATGTGATCACCCATTACCGGGGTTCTGTCAGGGCCAGTTATGCCAATTGTGTGCGCGGATCCCACACATGCAAGGTTGGCAAACCAAATGAACCAGGTTTTGGAAACACCAGAAGGTGAAAAATGGTCAACAACTTGAAGGACCCTTCTAATTCAGAAGGTTAAAGAAAAGGGAAATACAGTGGAACCCTGACATACAAAGGGTTTGACTTACAAAAAATGTGACATACAATTAGAAATCCTAGCTAAAAATAATCGACATACAAATTTTTAATATGAAAAATTCAACATACAAAAAATATGATTACATCTAGTGGCCTCTTCTGGTAATGCAATGTGTTTTTTACATACAATTTGTTCGACACACAAATAACTTAGTGGAATGGAAAAAAATCATATGTAGAGGTTTTACTGTATGCCTGGAAACTATAGACCAATGACTTGTCTACCAATAATGTACAAATTACTCATAGACATAATTGCAAGCCAGATATATGGACATGTGAAAATCAAGGATTTCTTGTGTGTAGCACAGAAAGGATGTTGCAAAAATTCAAAATCAGCTATTAATTGACAAATTGGTTTTGAAGAATACAAAGAAAAGGTGAATAAATTTGTTTATGGCTCGGCTCAACTATAAGAAGGCTTTTGATTCTGTTCCACATAGCTGGATTGAGAAATGCCTTGACATTTTTGCAATTAGCAACAATATCCAAAAATGTATGAAAACTTCAATGAAGTTATGACAAGTAAAGTTAATGGCTTGTGAATTGGATTGATTCAATAACAGAAGCCATGGCTTTGAATTTTCTAGATCCCAGCCCTGCTTTTAATAGTAATACTTTTTGGTAGTCACTAATTCACATGTTTGCCATTTAAGTGAAATGTGACTGTTATGTCACATCGCAACAATAACAAGTAGCCATTGGAGAAGGATGAGGGAATGCCACACTTACTAATGCCTGTAAGTAGGCTCAGGCTGCATGTGATTATTCTTGCCATTTCTTGGAATGTTTTATACCTGTATATCTAGGGGACAGATCCGAGGCATTTTCTTTGCTGCACAAGATATAGCGGTAAATGACAACTCTTCAATCCACCTAGGTGGAACATAGGACATAACACCAGGCACGTTATTTTTTCAAATGAGGTAGAAGATCTTACAATTGTCTCTTCTCCATCCTGGCAGTAAAAACTATAATTCAGTGCAGCATTTTCAGCCAAGTACAAAAGCACTAATGCTGTCTGTGTGATTCTGTGGTATAAATGAAAGAGTCCAGTGATGCAGAGTTGAAGCTACAGAGCCATTGTGCTGAATCCACTTAGATTCTGTTTCTTTAAACAGCACGCCTGTCCTCCGTCTCCTCTAAGGGCTGACATCGTTTGGCATTTCCCTTGCTTAAGATCTAAGGAGGAACAGAGGCCCCATTGCAGCTACACCTTGGAGGTTATGCCCTAAAGTTCTCCTGAGTATTGTTATATATGATATCCTATGAAATGCGCTCTCTTCATTTCAAAGAGAGCAGCTACAAAAAAATAGGCACTCAACTTTGCTCCAGAATTCCTTCAGGTAGGGTATTTATTACTTAGATTCCATTTCATTAAAATGGCAAACTCAATCATTTTCCTTTTTCATCATGAAAAAGGGAGGAGGAAGGGAACTGGAGATAGCTCATATTTTTTCTGTTCTCTGTCCCCTGCCCCCACTCCTCTACCCGCAATTCCATAAATGCTGTGTTGTTCTTCCTGTAAAGGCACTGAGGGAAACTTGCTAAAATTTTCCCTTAGGCCTGCAGTAGATGTATGCTGGTAAGAGGAAATGTGCAGCCTTCTGGTGGAGATTGTTATACCAGATTGTTATACCAGCATCTTAGCACATGCTATTTGTGTAGATCAGTGGTACAAGTGACTCATCATCTAGGGCTGATCTTAGCTGCTGTGAAAATGACTTTTCAGTCATCGTCACCATAAAATTTCTAGTGTTATTGAAGCCAACCCTATGCTAGAATTTCATGTTCGTCTCCAATAAGCAATTGTAAATCATTTGGAACCTTTCACCATGCCCCGCAAACCAACAGTAATCTTTTCAGTTAAGAAGTCAAAATCTTTCATCATTTTGCTTACCCTCCATCAGTTCCAAGATGGGAAGGGCACATCACAACAGTATGCAAGATGCTGAACGTCTTTGTTACTGAGTTCACGGCAGTTCCGAGAATTATTTTGGGGGTTGGAATGACTGGAATGTGAGGAAGCTTGCAAGTGACTTATTTTCAGCTCTTTTTCTACAGTTGCTGCTCTAACATCAGCCTGAAATGCAAGAATTATGGTGCTATTTTCTATGGGCTAAATCCAACATTAGTCCAACCTAAGGTAGATCATTCAAAAGTAATGGTCTTGAAGATAGTTGTGACAAATGATTCCAATGTATTTCAAGGGGTTTATTATTAGTCTGATTAATGTTGGATTCACCCCAGTGCCTATTTCTCCATGGACATGGAAAAACTGTATAGTTACATACAAAATACCATATTTGCTGGCATATAAGACGCACTTTTCCACCTTAAAATACACTGGGAAAATGGAGTGCGTCTTGTACTGTATATACTGGCCTATAGTGGGCTATTTTGGTAATAATGGGGTGTGTCTTATACTCCGATGCTTCTTATATGCTGGCAAATACGGTAATTATACAGCCATATTAGTTGATTGTGATAGCATTTTCCATTTTAGAGTCATTCTAAATTTTGTCACTGTTGGTTCTTATATTAGATAAAAGTCCAAAATTCAACATAGGTGAATATGTTAAAACACCTGAGACCAACCATTTTCCATTCCAAACTATGAAACTACAAAATATTTATTTATTTACTTTTATTTTATTTGCATTTATACCCCACCTATCTGGGATATTCTCCCACTCTGGGCGGCTAACAACACATTTTAAAAATCTATACAATAAGAAATTGAACAAAAAAAAATGAAAGAACTGAATAAATTATAAATAACAAAACAAAAATAATACCTCCCCCAATTAAAAATAACCATCAACAAGGAACACATCTTGCTGACAGAAAGAGTTAATCAAAATTTACTGTTTGGCCCTTGACAGTATATCCATAAAAGCCTCTTTTTAAACTATCCTGCAACTGATTGGATCCATCACCTTGATCTTTCCTCCTGGGCATAAGAGAGCACTCCCTGCTCCAATGATTCCTGCACGGTCCCTTTCTTGCTACTTTTTCCACCCTGGGCACTTCTCTTGCTTGGTTGTAACTCTTTATCAGCCCACACATTGCGTTCAGCGTGAAGACAGGCAAGGGGCACGCCGATGATGATGATGATTATGATGGAGGAGGAAGAGATATGTAAAATATTTTTACATAGAAATAATGCTTTATCTACATTTGCATCCAACTGTCATTGGGTCGGTGAAATATATATCTCTATCTATCTATCTCTCTATCTCTATCTCTATCTCTATCTCTATCTCTATCTCTATCTCTATCTCTATCTCTATCTCTATCTCTATCTCTATCTCTATCTCTATCTCTATCTCTATCTCTATATCTATATCTATATCTATATCTATCTATCTATCTATCTATCTAAAATAAATATATATAATGAACCGGGAGTTTGAAGGTAGGCAAACTGCTAACTCAGGGTAAGTACGGCCCTGGTCATGCCAGCCACATGTCCATGAAGTGCTGGTTCTTTGGCTATAAACAGAGATGAGCACTGAATCCTAGAGTCAGATACAACTGGCTTTCGAGCTTCTAAAAGGGCAGGGTGATGGGATGAATTGTTGACGGTGGATAGCTAAACCTGCACCTGGTTCTCTTTCAGCATGATATTTTGAGCATTTATTTTTCACAAACTCTGTCCTGCAGTCATGCAGAAGTTGGCAGGCTCAGGAAGAACTGTTAGGAGCGTGCCCCACACATCTGCCACCTGAAGGCAACCATTAGCCCTAAATTTATTTGCCAAAATCTTAGCGGAATGTAGTCCAAAGCATGGCCTTCGGTTCACAAGGACTTGTATGCATTGCCAAAAGGTGCAGCTCATATTTTTTATTTAGAAGGATTTGTATATATTAAGAGGAAGAGTTGGCTGCCTGTTCTATGAAATTATACAGACATGTCCTGCCGGGTTCCATCAGACTTCTTATAAGAGTGATTAGGAATATAAACACTAAAAACATATTTGGCCAGCTCTCCTCTCCAGCCCCAGAGGCTTAAGCATTTAGATCCTGGTACTTCTATGGGAAATCCACACTTTTGCTTAACATTAGTAACACCTTTTAGCTATGACATATTTCGAAAGGATGGATGCCTTTACAACGTTGAGCTTGTTCAGATGGACATTTATCCCATTGTTTGATGCACCATCAGGGTGGGCTCCTCTGCTGTTTTTTTCCAACAGTCAGACAATCTGAATGCTAGAGCTGAAGCATCCACCCACAAAGAGCCCCAACCTGCACATTTTGGACCCCCCATCAGGGGATTCTACTTTTCAGGTTTGAATGTTTAGTCTGTTCCCAGCATGAGCAATTGCTGGGAATGGACCAAAATCAAGGCTTGCAGCTATTAAAACCTCCAACGCTCCTTGCAGTGTCCATTTCTGGAATTTTGAAGGGCTTAATAAGAAAAACCCCTTTTAATATCACCAAACTGGATACTTCCCCTACTCTTCTGCTGAAGGGCAGGGGGAGTGATTTGTTTGCCTCTACTAGAACTTTGCTGATGTGCTGAATCACTTGGATTCTTTTTCTTTAAAAATTATTTGCCTTTGGATGAAATGCTGATCTAAACTCTGGCTGTGGGCAGTTTCTCATCTCGCATAGAGTTGCCATAATTCTCTCCCACAAAACTGGGACAGAAGTATTCTTGACAAAAATGGGTGGGTTATCTACAAAATAGCCTCTTTTTTAAACAAACATACAGTAATATAATGACAGCTATGAAACACTTTCACATTAAATATATCAAAACATAAATGAATTTATTTACATCAGTTAATTTTTACTGTAAGATGATCTGTTGCATGTCATAAGAGTCAACTCTTAATGCCCTCAGTTGCAGGAAACACACTGATCACACTTATCAGCTGGTGGTATGAGGTGAAAATTTATTTATTTATTTATTTATTTATTTATTTATTTATTTATTTATTTATTTATTTTTATTTTATTTATTAATCACATTTGTATATGCCGCCCACTCAGGCAGAACCCGACTCAGGGCGGCATTACAACACTCTAAAAAAATACATAAAAAACATTACAAAATCTTATAAAACCCACCCAATAAAAACCCACATCCACCCCCTTTTTAAAAACCCATATCCCACTCATCCAACCCACCCACCGCACAAGAAGGACGAAGAGAAAGTTCTTATAAAAACCAGCCGGCGGGGACCATAGTCGCGTTCGGGCCCCACACCTGCCCTGCCAGCCAGGTCTTCACTCCTTTCCTGAAGGGCAGCAGTTCTCTTTGAAGTCTTAGTTCTGCTGGTAGGAGGTTCCAGAGGGTTGGTGCGGACACGGAGAAGGCCCTCCTTCGGGTGCTAGATAAGTGTGCACCCCTCGTTGATGGCACCATTAGAGAGCCTCTCCGGTCCGCTCTGGTTGGACGGGCAGTCACTCTTGGGACGATGCGGTCTCTAAGGTATCCTGGCCCCCTGCCATATAGGGCTTTAAAGGTCAAAACCAGCACCTTAAATTGCACCCGGAGACAAACTGGTAACCAGTGCAGCTCCCGAAGCAGCGGTGAGGCATGGGCATATCGCCCACACCCCATCACCACCCGGGCCGCCGCATTCTGGACCAGCTGCAGCCTCCGAATGGTCGTCAAGGGCAGCCCCATGTAGAGCGCGTTGCAATAATCTAGTCGGGAAGTAACCAGAGCATGAGTGACCATAAGCAAGGAGCCCCGGTCCAGGAGCGTGCGCAATTGGCGAATCACCCGAAGTTGGGCAAAAGCCCCCCTGGCCACAGCCGCCACTTGTTCTTCTAGCAGCAGCCGTGAGTCCAGAAGGACCCCCAAATTGCGCACTGGGTCTGTCTGGGGCAAAACAGCCCCATCCAATACCAAAGATGGTAGCTCCTTGGATAACATGGGGCCCCTTATCCACAGCCACTCTGTCTTGCTGGGATTCAGCCGAAGCCCATTGGCCCCCATCCAGACCCCAACGGCTTCCAGGCATCCGGACAGGATTTCAACAGCATCACTGGGGTCCCCACGGGCCGAGATGTACAACTGAGTATCATCCGCGTACTGATGGTACCGCACCCCGTGGGAACGAATGATCTCACCCAGCGGCTTCATGTAGATGTTAAATAAGAGAGGAGAGAGCACAGATCCCTGCGGCACCCCGTACTTGAGAAGCCTAGGGCTGGACCTCTCACTCTCTAACCACACCGACTGGGTACGGCCCTCCAGAAAAGAGGAAAACCAGGACAACACAGTGCCCTGGATCCCCAGTCCTTTGAGCCGTTCCAGCAGGATACCGTGGTCGACGGTATCGAAGGCCGCTGAGAGGTCAAGAAGAGCAAGGACGGATGGACAACCCCCGTCCCGCTCCCGCCAGAGATCATCCATCAGTGCGACCAATGCCGTCTCCGTTCCATATCCGGGCCTGAATCCCGATTGAAAAGGGTCTAGATAATCCGCTTCCTCCAGGACACCCTGCAGCTGGCGCGCCACCGCCTTCTCCAAAACCTTACCCAGAAAGGGCAGGTTGGAAACCGGCCTGTAGTTGTTAAGGACAGCTGGGTCGAGGGACATTTTCTTCAGGAGGGGGCGCACCAAGGCATGTTTTAACTGTGCCGGAAATACCCCCTCCCGTAACGAAGCATTTATTATCCCCCCAACCCAGCCCCCTGTTACCCCCCTGGATGCTTTCACCAACCAGGTGGGACAGGGGTCCAAAGGACATGTAGTGGCACGAACATCTGCAAGGAGCCTGTCCACTTCATCAGGGACAACAGGCTCAAACCGATCCCAGATCGTACAGCAAGACTGTGCTCCGGCACCCCCCCGACCCTCCCCATCCACGCCAGGGTTCAATCCTGAACGAATCCGATCGATTTTCTCCACCAGATGGTCAGCAAAGTCCTCAGCCGAACCCTGCCAACCGGGCGCCGATCTCCCTCTACCGAGGAGCGACCTGGTCACCCGGAACAGGGCGGCTGGGCGATTATCAGCGGAGGCAATAAGGGCGGTGAAGTATTGCCGCCTCACCACCCCCATCGCCACTAGGTAGGCCCTAATAGCGGCTCTAGCTAGTGTCCAATCGGAGTCATCCTGGGTCTTCACCCAGCGGCGCTCTAGGCGTCTCTTTGCCCGTTTGAGTTCCCGTAGTTCCTCTGTGAACCACGGAGATGACCTAACCCCACGGGCGCGGAGAGGCCGCAGTGGCGCGATTTCATCCAAGGCAGCTATTGTCGACCTATTCCACAGGTCGACGAGTGCCTCGGGTGAATCGTGTAGCCGATCCAGAGGAACATCCCCCAGTTCCCTCTGGAAACCATCTGGATCCATTAGTTGCCGAGGGCGGACCATTTTAATAGGCCCTGCCTCCCTACGATGAATTGTCGCCCCCAGGAAGTCAAGAGTCACCAGGTAGTGATCCGACCATGGCACAGGTGAGATGGCTAAATCCTGTAATCTCAGGTCACTCTGCCACTGCTCCGACAGAAAAACTAAGTCTGGCATGTGACCACTGCCCCTGGTCGGGCCCCGAACTACCTGAGTCAGGCCCATGGCTGCCATGGAAGCCATGAACTCCCTTGCCACCTCAGAAGCCACCCCCAATGATGGCAAATTGAAGTCCCCCAGAACCATAAGCCTCGGGAACTCCAACGCCAGCATCGAGGCGGCCTCGAGGAGCTCAGGCAGGGCGTCCCTTACCCTGCAAGGGGGCAGGTACAGGAGCAAGATCCCCAACTGACCCTTGGGGCCCAGCCGTAGAAGCAGGGCCTCACAACCAGACACTTGTGGAGCAGTGGCCCTAGCAACTTCCAAATACTCCCTGGCAACAATGGCGACACCACCGCCCCTCCCCTCACCTCTAGGCTGGTGCCAAATACCGAACCCAGCTGGACACATGTCCGAAAGAGGTACTCCATCCTCAGGTGTCAGCCAGGTTTTGGTGATGCATGCCAAGTCGGCCCGCCCATCCTGGATGGCATCTTGAATCAGGGGGGCCTTATTACAAACCGACCTGGCATTCACCAGCAGCAGCCTAAGGGCGGGGTCACTCCGGATCTGCTGCTCAGGACCCAGAGATGCACCTGCAGGGCTGGAATGAGGGACCGCACTTAGACATCGGACCCGCATTCCCCGAGTGCGGCCCGCCCCACGGTACCCGCCATACCGGCCCATGCCCGTCACTACACCTATATTACTCTCCGGAACCTCCCCAGACGGAATGCTGCCCCTCCTTCCTGGCTGGCAAGGCCAACACTCTCTCTTCCCTCCCCCTCCGCCATCCCCCCCCGATACCAGCACCGAGCATAATTTCCGGGCCTCCGGCGGCGCCTCCCCTTTAAACCCCCCAACAGGCAGGGTCCAAAGGGAGGTAGGACACACCTGCCTCCCATTCCCGGGCCGAATAGCGTGGGCCCCCGGGTAGAGGCAGCGCCTCTTTATCTCCC
The DNA here is from genome assembly GCA_035047345.1 of Bradypodion ventrale. NCBI lineage: Eukaryota > Metazoa > Chordata > Lepidosauria > Squamata > Chamaeleonidae > Bradypodion > Bradypodion ventrale. The sequence goes on from JAWDJE010000001.1 coordinate 44,622,087, forward strand.
CGCCGATGAAGGGGGCGGGGAGAGCGCGGCGGCGTCGGTGGCGTTGGCGGCGGCGTCTTCCTTCGGGGCCTCCCGGGCCACGGGAGGCTCCCTTTATCTCCCCGCCGGTGGTAGGGGCGGGGAGAGCGCGGCGGCGTCGGCGGCGTTGGCGGCGGCGTCCCTCCTCGGGGCCTCCCGGGCCACGGGAGGCTCCCTTTATCTCCCCGCCGGTGGTGGGGGCGGGGAGAGCGCGGCGGCGTCGGCGGCGTTGGCGGCGGCGTCTTTCTTCGGGGCCTCCCGGGCCACGGGAGGCTCCCTTTATCTCCCCGCCGGTGGTAGGGGCGGGGAGAGCGCGGCGGCGTTGGCGGCGTTGGCGGCGGCGTCTTTCTTCGGGGCCTCCCGGGCCACGGGAGGCTCCCTTTATCTCCCCGCCGGTGGTGGGGGCGGGGAGAGCGCGGCGGCGTCGGCGGCGTTGGCGGCGGCGTCTTTCTTCGGGGCCTCCCGGGCCACGGGAGGCTCCCTTTATCTCCCCGCCGGTGGTAGGGGCGGGGAGAGCGCGGCGGCGTCGGCGGCGTTGGCGGCGGCGTCTGTCTTCGGGGCCTCCCGGGCCACGGGAGGCTCCCTTTATCTCCCCGCCGGTGGTGGGGGCGGGGAGAGCGCGGCGGCGTCGGCGGCGTTGGCGGCGGCGTCCCTCCTCGGGGCCTCCCGGGCCACGGGAGGCTCCCTTTATCTCCCCGCCGGTGGTAGGGGCGGGGAGAGCGCGGCGGCGTCGGCGGCGTTGGCGGCGGCGTCCCTCCTCGGGGCCTCCAGTATACTCCAACTCCAATGTGGTAGGAAATCGCTCATTTGATGGTGAGAGTTTGAATGTATTTTAATGGTGTGTTAAAATACACAATCAGTAAGTTTTAAAAATCCGGGACTTTAACATGGTTTTTTTTTTAAATTGAACTGGCCAGGACAATTTTTCTGACCTTGAATCAGGGACAATCCCAGTTTTCTGGGACATGTGGCAACCCTATTCTCGCCCTACATACAAAGCAAGTGATTATTATTTTTTAAATTAATTGAAGGGGTCCAATGAATCACTAATGGTCTAGCAGAGGCAAAACAAATTTCTGTTCTTGTCCCTCCACAGTGGAGCAGGGGGAGTGTTCAATGTGCCAATATCCTGAAGTGGCACATTTATTAAGCCACTTCATGATAACATAAATAGGATTACCAGGACACTTTGAGCAGTGCTTGTCACCATAGGCAGCATGCAGAATGTGAGGGCAGAGGAGGCTTCTGCATTCAGAGTACCAGCCAGCAGCTCTCTACATGTGCACATGTGTCCACTTGTGTGTGTATGTATCCATCTGCCCTTGAGGGATATACTCCATGGTGTACATATTGTATTTTTTTTGCACTTTGTTGTATTTTTATTGTATTTCATTGCACTCCATTGTATCTTATTTTATTTGTTTATTTATTATTCAAATTTATATATTGCTGCCCCATTTGACCGAATGACTCTGGGTGGCATTACAACAATAAAATATAAAGCATCCAATCTTAAAACATTAAAAACTCCTTTTTAAAAAAACCATTAAAAAGCACCACAATTACCCCACCGCCACCCCTCAGTTGTTTAAAAAATACAGTTAAAAAGCAGTTAAAAGAGTGGGGAGGTCAATGCTGTATCTGCCAGCAGGCGGGGGTCACCATGTCACTAGTGCTCAACACCTGCTTCACCAGCCAGCTTTTTAATCCTTTCCTGAAGGGCAACAGCTACGTCTGGATGGACAGATGTTCTTTGGGTGATGCAGTCTCTTAGGTACCCTGGCCTACTATCATGCAGGGCTTTAAAGGTCACACCAGCACCTTGAATTGCACCCAGAGGCACACTGGTAATCAGTGGCGAGGCATGGGCATAGAATCTGCACCCCATCACCACTTGGACAGCCGCATTCTGGATCAGCTGCAGCCTCTGAATGGTCATCAAGGGCAGCCACATGTAGAGCACATTACAATAGTCCAGTCCAGAGGTGACCAGAGCATGTGTGACCGTAAGCAAGGAGTCCTGGTCTAGGAGCATATTGCACAGATTTTAATTCTTCTGCTATGTTATTGATAAGGTCGTAAGACTAATCAATTAATGAACATTCATCTGCCCTTGAGGGATATACTCCATGGCATGTCTGTGTGTGCAAGCTGCTGTGGGGAGTTTGTGAACCAGCATCAAGGCAGTCTAATATGAATGGCCAAGGGGATGGTAGGAGTGCAGGCAGCAAGTTAGTGTTAAGGGGTACCCTGAGTGTGGAAGTACACATCTGTTTGTCATTGTCCATATAAAGGAAACTGGGAACTTGCTTGGCTTGCCTTAGTGGTCTTTGAGACTTGAAGGGCAGTTCTTCCTGTTCAGCCTACAACAACAACAACACCCCCTTTGCTACAGCTGTTCCAAAGTGACAGACCATGGGATCTCCCACTCCACACCCACACACCTCCTGCCACAGGCAGAATCATAAGGGCAAAAAGCAGGAGAAGTAGTATTTCCCTCTGCAGACATCCTGTCCACCTGCATTGACAGGTGACTTGGTTTCCTCTCTACCTCTCCTTCCTTTGGTTTCTTGCCCCCTCTCCCATTTCTAATCACATTAATCTTAAATGATCATGATTGATGCTAGGCTTTCCTGTTGTGCTCCACTAGTCAATAGTAAGCTCATCCCTCATTGTAAGGGACTGTGGTGGCTCAGTGGTTAAGAAGCTCACCTTGTTAGCTGGAAGTTTGGCAAGTCAGCAGTTCAAGACCTGAGTAATGCATGATGGAGTGAGTTCCCGTCTCTGTCCCAACCTAGCAGATTGAAAGCAAGAAATTGTAAGTACAGTGATACCTCATACAACCTCCAAACTTGGTTCCATAAGTTTGGACTTTATACTGATTTGGACTTTGGATTAGGCATGCAAAATCTTAGCCATGATGCCTCATACAACGTCCACATCCTTGCTGTGATGCCTCATACAACGTCATTTCCATAGAGATACATTGTACTGTAACAGCACAGACTTCAGGGCAAAGTCAAGGAAACAGACAGGAAACAGACAGAACTTTAAGAAATCATTGTCTAACTAGGCGATGTTGTATGAATTCAATGTTGTACGAAGTGGACTTTGTATGAGGTATTACTGTAGATAAATAGTGACCACTTTGGTGGGAAAAGATCTTGGGGACATGAAAGGAGCCTCATTTGGGCGTCCCCTGATCTGAGTTCCTCCAGCAAAAAGCCTTTCAACTGAGAAAGTACCTTTGTGTGCTACTGACTCAATTAAAAAATCCCTCATTGGGTAGTCAACCTTTTGTTCCTCACCTCGTTTTAACCTCCCAATTTTGCAATGAGCTGATAAATGAGCACATGAGAAGTTAATTAAGCACATGACCTCTCTTTCCTTCTCAATCAAAGGTTGGTATGCTTGATGTCAGGAGACCCTATTTACATTTGAAACCAAGAGGCAAGGGTTGAGTTCGATGTTACGTGGCAAGGAAACTGATTACAGCATTGTTCAGCACCAAAATACTCAGTGTGATGCTTGACCAGACACTCTTTTTTAAGCAGCGCTGGCTGAATACCAAACCAAAGTTAATATAAGGAACATCATCGTCAGGAAACTCACAAACTATAAATGGGGAACTCAACCATCCAAGCTGTGCACATCAGATTTGGTCCTGAACATCTCTGCAGCAGAGTATGCTGCTCCAGGTTCCCATTGGAAATTCCCTTAGGCCATGCCCCCTTGGTCAGCCACGCCCACCTCCCTACTCCAGGCCATGGTGTGGCCGGCCAAGTGGGCATGGCCCACAGGGTTAGCCACGCCCACAGAGTTAGCCACACCCAGGGTGGGGGTAGTAAATTTTTTTGCACTGCATCACTGCCACACACACAAAACAAGTTGACATCGCTGTTAATGAAGCCATGTGTATAATGACAGGATGCCTCAAACCTACACCAGTTGAGAAAATATACCTTCTTGTTGGTATTGCTTCACCTAAGATAAGGAGAGAAGTAGCAGCAAACGCCGAGAGAACTAAGCAAGAGAACGACATTCAGCACCCTCTAAACAGATATGAGCCTCAAGTCTGCTGGCTCAGATCAAGGAAGAGTTTCATGGCAAGAACAAACATTCTTGAGGGTACACAAGAGCAAAACCAAATTAGAGGATGGAGGAAGGAGTTCACTGGACAAGGAACAACATTATAGGTGGATATAGCTGAGGATCTCAATCTCCCCTATGTCACTTGGAGGACCCTGAAGAGGCTGAGGGTCGGAGTCCCTAAGTGCAAGACCAACATGCTCAAGTGGGGGCTGTTGGCGGACAACAACATGCTGTATGAATGTGGAGATATACAGAATCTGGCTCATTACTGGTCTGCAGATTGCTGCCAGAGGTATGCACTGATGAGGACTTGCGTTTGGGCAAAGCCAAGAAAGTGGCTTCATTTTGGCAGGCCAGGGTTTGATCGGCACCCGAAAGAAAAAGCACAAGAAGAGCCAGTGTGGTCACACTCTCACTGACTTGGAATAGGTCAACTACAACATCTGAGTGGCAACTGAATCTAGGATAAACTTGAGCTTTCTGAACTTTGGCTGACTTGTCTGAAGTAATACAGAGCATGGTGGCCTCAGACCCCCACATTAGAACTCAACTGCCTTCTGGTTCTCATGCATGGATCTAAAGAAACTGGATTTCAGATCCATATATCACTACAGTGAGGCAATTTCCTCCATCTTTGTTTTGTTCCTTTCTTGGATATGCATGTGTGTGTGTGTATGCATGTACATGTGCTCATTTCCCTTTCTCTCTCATCCATTGTGCCAAAGTGTATAATGAGCTTACCAACTGACACCAGTACTTGGCTCTGCTTTTGCTTCCTAATTGTATGTTACTGCAAAACGTTGAACGACTTGTCTGAAATAAGAGAGACAAATTATGGAGAGATGGGATGGCTCTTCTCTGTTTTTCCCAGGCACTAATTGGGGGAAGACTATATACAGATTATCCCAAGAATCTGGACTCAGCACTGGACTCAACCCAAGAACTGTAGAGTATAAATAGCACAGTTTACTTATGGACATATGCAGAACAGAGCTTTGACAAGTGTCTTTCTTTCATGGCTTTAAATACCAGAATCCCCTAGAACTGGGTGATTCTGACAGGTGTAATGTCCAAAATCATTTAGTTGAAGCTTTGATACTGAGTGTACCTGCGTAATATCTACTACTACCTTTATAATCTGCTTTCTGTGCTGGATGGAGTATAGAAAGAATCCCAATGCGACTCTTTGAACACAGGAAAATCTCCTGGATGGGTGGGGTATACATATAATTAATTAATTAATTAATTAATTAATTAATTAATTAATTAATTAATTAATTAATTAATTAATTAATTAATTAATTAATTAATTAATTAATTAATTAATTAACCAACACTTTTTGTTTCTTCTGGCTGGATAGTCAGTAGTTTAGTTATTTCACTGGGGAGCCAGAGGTTCGGAGTTCAGTTCCCCACTTTGCATTTTGCAAGACGTGCCAGCTTGTGTACCCATTGGCAAACTGTACCATCCGAGATGCCCCCAGAAGAAAGGAATGGTGAACCACTTTTGAATACCTTCTACCTAGAAAACCCTGAAAAGGCTCACTATAAGTGAGAATTGACTTGATCACATATTAGTATTATTTTCTTTCTTCTCCATCTCCATCTCCTCCTCATCCTTTTGTAAATAGCAACTGGGGAAAAGATACCCAGCATCAGGACCATGTTATGACCATGGTGGGAAGTTTTCAAGTCTTTCTCTTCCCACCATGGTCATAACAAAAATGGCCTCTCTGAACCTTATGCTTGCCTTTAATGGGTGGCTTCCTTTACACGTTTGGGAGTTCCTCTTGAAATACAACCATAACATCTGAGGAAAAATCTTTGTCAGGGCCATAGCAGGGAGACAAATGATCAAAGTATCCCTTCTCACTTTCTCACAAACTGTTTGGCTGTTGTTTATACAATGAGGAAATGTGCATGACAAGTTTGGCCCTCAGACAGAATCACTTCAGTCATAGAAACCTGCAAGGAATTATTTTATGGTAAGCTATGCTGTACCAAAGATCAACTGTGAGAAAATGCTGGCAGTGTACTTTGTGTCAACTGTACAATGATAAAATGCAACATATATATTTAGTGTTGTTGTTTTTTTGTATTCCATGAATGTCCCCTAGAACAGCCCTGGGTGGATATCCTATGGCTCTTCACATTTTATTGGACCCCAATTTCCATCAGTCCCTATCAATCTGGAAAATAGTAAGGTACAATGGGAGCAGAAGTTTATCAATATCTGGAGAGCCACAGTATCCAAAAGAATATATGCCCCAAATGAAGTCAATTAGTGTTTTTTGTGGGATCCGAAAGCAGAGAATGCCAACGAGCTACCATTCTCCCTCCTGCCCATTTGGAAGCCCTGGTTGGTGGTAATGTGCTTGCTCCTCTTTGGCATTGCCACCAATCCTGTCACCATTCCTATGGAGCCTCCAGGAAACAGGAAGTGTTGGCATAGGAGAAGGGTAGCTGCCCTAGAACTGGACTGACTTGATCAAGATGGTGAGTAGCCATGATTATCTTCTACATCTTCAGTAGATAGCAAATGAATTTTCAGATATTGTAGACTTGCAAGACCCATCATTCCTAGCAGCATAGCCAATGGTGATACATAATGAGCCCTACAAACTAACAACCTCCGGAGGGACAGGTGTTCTGCATATAGTCCCACAACTTTTGGGAGACCACATGCTTTGTTTATTGCCTGCATTCAAACCACAATTGCCGTGTCTAACCCGTTGGGATATTGTTGGACACTTCATGTTTTGTGAAATTTTTCAGGCATTCATTAAGGTTGAACCAATAACTCCCTGATTACACGTAGCCCCTGTCTCAGACTCTTATGCGAGGGCTTCCCAGAACTTTCTGAAATGCACAACAGACAAATCACCATAGAAAAGTAGTTGAGAAAATGAGGTACAATCCACAAAATCATATGCTGTAATATATTTTTTTAGTCTTTAAGATGCTGCTGGACTCTTTGTGCTTCTCATAGTCAAAAGCTTATAAACCATGGGAATAGGGCTATTCCAAACAGGTAGTCATAACTTCTACAAGCAAAACCTTACTTTTTTCAATGATGCTGGAGTTAGTGGTGGGATATTTTCCTCAAACGCCGATAATTAAGAATCCTACACACCAGAGCCTCACTTCAGAGCCATGAAAACTCTTTGATAATTTTTTAAAATAGAAAATAAAATAGCCCAAGTTGTAATGATTAATGAACCAACATGAAGAGAGAACACAAACTTATGGGAAACCATTTCAAATAGTGATGTCAGCAAGGAACAATTTGCAGACATAATTGCTAAAAAATTATCAGAGACTTCCTTGTCAAGTATTTTGTATGTTTATAAAGCTGTTGGTGACTCACTGAGAGCAGTCTGGGAGATGTATTTGATTTGGAATCAGGGTCTTTATTATAGCTTAACTGTTATGTAATAGTTTATACAGACTAACGGTCAGCTATTCTTTCATGTCAACAGAGCCTCTATATAAGTGTGTGGGGTTGTTTTTTTTTTTGTGTGTGTGTGTGGCAAGAGGCTCCTTGTAATTCTTCAGCAAAATGATATCTAAAAGCTTTCTCCTATTTTTCCATTTCCGATGCCACCTCCATTGAGAATGCATGGGAAGAAAAACTCTTGTCTATGTTAGCAGCTAACTTCACCTGTATGCCTGTTACAGGACTGAAGTATATAGAAGCACTAATAGAGTAACACAAATAATCCACTCTTGTGTACTACCCCACTTAGTCACCAGTGGTGATTGAGCATTGTTTTCTTTTAGTCCCCTTTCTGCATGCAGGTGAACTACAAATGAAATAAATAAATAAATAAATAGAGAGACACTATATTGTGGGGTAGTTCATTTTTTGAATTATTTCCAAGGCAATCATAGTGGTCAAAATGTAGCTGTCATGATACCCAGCATGACACAATTGCGGTGAATTCCAGTCTATGGAATCTGTTTGGTACTATCCAAGGCTCGTAACTTAATAGCGAAAGAGTGAGTCTCATCACCCTAATCTACACCAGCGGTTCCCAACATTGGGTCACCAGATGTTCTTGAACTTCAAGTTACTTGTAAAAAAGAACCTATAAGACATACTCATAATATTAAGACTAATTATTATGAGTTAGAAAGGGAAACAGCAAAATAATAGGAATGCAAGTTGAGAGCAGAATAGAATAGCCAAGACATTGTTAATTTATGCTCCAGCAGAATCCTCAAGTCTGGACTTTAGAAAATGAAAGCCATGAAATGACTCATGAAAGCTCATGATATAATGGCTGCACGATTTGTCACCCCCCCCCCCAGGGACAGGTGGTGGTGCCATCTTACGGGCTACTGGTGTGGTGGAGAGGAGCCAGGCACCATATATAAGCAGTGGTGGGCATCAGCAGGTTCGCACCAGTTCGCCAGAACCAGTAGCAGAAATTCTGGCTGGCCCCACCCATCCAAGTTTTGAAATAAAGTAGTCCTAATTCACATTTTTGGGAGCCCACCACTGTATATAAGGGTGGCTACTTCCTGCCTCACCCTCTTTCTTCTTTTGCAACTGCTATGAACAATTGTCCCTCCCTCCCTTTCATCTAAGTATGATTTATTGGTTGCTTTGGTGGGAATTTTTTCATTGCTACTGATTGTCACTTGTGGCAGTGTCTTTTGCCCACCCCATACTTACATGTGCGAGATCGAGGATTGCCATTGTAAACTGGCAATTGTAATTTGGGGTTTCTTCTGGACTCACGACTACTGCTCGGAGAGCCGGTGGCAGTCGTGGCCAGGAGGGTTTTTGCACAACTGTGTGTCATTCACCAATTATGCCCATTCCTGGACCGGGACTCCTTGCTTACAGTCACCCATGCTCTAGTCACCTCCAGATTGGACTACTGTAATGCATTCTACATGGGGCTGCCCTTGATAACCATCCGGAAGCTGCAGCTGGTCCAGAATGCATCTGCCCGGGTGGTGATGGGGTGTGGGCGCTATGCCCGTGCCTTGTCATTGCTACGGGAGCTGCACTGGCTGCCAGTATGCTTCTGGGTGAAATTCAAGGTGCTGGTTTTGATCTTTAAAGCCCTACATGGCAGTGGGCCAGGATATCTAAGAGACCGCATCATCCCAAGGTGTTTGACCCGTCCTACGAGGGCGGACCATAGGGGCTTGCTGGTGGTCCCATCAGCCAGGGACACACATCTTACCGGGACCAGGAGGAGAGCCTTCTCAGTGTCGGCCCTGACTCTTTGAAACCTCCTGCCACCAGAGCTGCGTCTCCAGGCAGAACTGTATTCCTTCAGGAAGGCTCTGAAAACCTGGCTCTGCCAGCAGGCATGGGATGCATCTGGCAGCACATCTCAGCCTTGCTGGCTCATTTAGCCCTGTGGGGTTTTATTTTTTTTACAGATTTTAATTTTTTATCAGTGGGTTTTTAATTGTATAAGTTGTTTTATTTTATGTAAGCCGCCTTGGGTCGCTGAGGCGAGGAAGGCGGCCTATAAATTGAATAAATAAATAAATAAACTGGTCACTGTTGTGGTAGTGTGGTAAATGACAATTGACATTAATCTGAATTTGATCATTACAGGTGGGGGTGCATTTGGCAGCCAGAAAGACAAAGGAACTGGCAGCATCTACAGGCTGGGGAATAGACCCTCAGCCATTAAAATGTGATAACCAGCTTGGCAGCTTGCTATCACATGATTCTTTTGGCCATAAGTGTTATTCATGGAGGGGGATGCCCCTCCACAATGAAGAACCAGTTATGAAGAGATGGCTAGGCTTACCCATAATAACTGGCCTTTTCCCCACTACTATGCCCCAATGCAGGTAAAATTAACAGTTTGTTATACAGTTAAAGTTTTGGAATAAAGTGGCCCAATTCTTTCACCAAGTAGGTTGTCACCTGTCTCATTCATAGGGGGATGGAGTGGCAATGAGCTTCATATCTACCAACACTTTGAACTATTTTTTTATTGTGTGATTTTTGGCTGTGACAGTTTTGATTGTCCTAAACTGTTCTGCTGATGCATCATATGGAACCACTGGCAATGCAAGGACAACACCAAACTTCGTGGCCTTGTATTATTACCTTGGTGGCTTAGTGTTTAAGATGCTAGACTTGACAACTGGAAGGTCAGCAGATCAGCAGTTCGAGACCTGAGTGCTGCAAGATGGAGTGAGTTCCCATCATCTGTCCCAGTTCCTGCCAACCTAGCAGTTTGAAAGCAGTTCGTATTGCTTTGGTAGGAAAGGTAACAATGTTCCATGCACTTTGATGTCTAGTTATACCTAGGAAACATCTGTAGATGGCTACAAATGGAGATGAGTTAGACACAATTGGCTTTTGACCAAGGGAGACCTTTACCTTTACCTATTAGTACTTTGGCAATTGTGCTTCAGCTTAAATATTGGTCTACAGAGAAAAAGCTTATGGGACCCAGTACTGGCCTGTTATCTGGTTTTAAATGATTTAGTCACTTGTACAAGTACAGTATTTCTAATCATTTAGCAATTGTTTGTGCCTGTTCCCTAAGTTTATTTCAGTGTTGATTTCACTGAATACGTATGATTGTTACTTAAGCAATGTTCACACCACAGATCTACCTAAGCCATGATATTATTGTATTTTTGCTCTATAATCAGGTCTGCTATCCTTCCCAGTACTAGCAATGTTCAAAGCAAAATTGGAAATAATATGAGTGCAACTCTGGGATAGCACAGTGCCTGCACAACTGTTCAAGGCAAGAAGACACTTGGGGTTATTATGACTCCATTATCACTTTAGTCGCTGATGTAAGGGGACCTACAGAAGAAGAAGACCTACCAGCTTGTTCTCCCTACTGATTCATAAAGACTTGTGCTTTGTATGGTACTGTTTTAGCCAACATGACACAAATCAATTAATCCGGCGTAATCAGCATATGCTGACTAGTAGCTTCATCAGTCTTTTAAGTTTCAAGACTTTGGGATTGTGTATCATTTCCAGACATCTGAGTCACCAATACTAGTTTTGGAATGTTTGAAGGAGATATTATGTTAACACACAAGTAACAAGAATCCTAAAGAAGAAAGAACATTCTATCCTACCAAAATCCCCTTTCTGCCAAAGTGGGGTAGACACAAACTCTGTATACTTTGGCTCAGATGGAAGTGTCCCATGTGGTTTACCTCCAGAGAAGCGTGTATAGAACCTCCCATTGAAACACTATCTTATCTGATTTTAGAAGTAAACATGGTGAGATTGGGTTACTACATGGAGGAGAGACCACCAAGGAATATCAGGGGATCACCAGGTAGGGCTGGGAAAGGATCTGAAGCCAAACTCTGGAGAGCCACTTGTGTCAAAATGGATCGTACCGAGCCATGTGTATTCCTTCTACATCTGAATTTCTATACAATGCTTCATGCATCTAATAAAGTGGGCTGTTGGCAATGAAAACTCATGATATAATAAATCTGGTAGGCCTTCTGGTGCCACCGTGCCCTTTGTTGTTTGTGCATGCCTTTGTTCATGTCATATTTGAACAAACTAGAAAGAATTCTGAGGAGGACAAAGAACATAAAGGTTTTTAAATGCCAGAACTCTGAGGGTATGTTGTATGAATGTTTATTCTGAGAAAAGAAAATTGCAAAAGAATGTAGTTCCTGGGACCCGCCTCCAGCTGCCTCCGGCCAGGACTTAAAAGGCTGTTGAGGCAGCGAGTCTTTGCTGCTGCCTCCGGCCCTCCTGGCAGGGCGGAGGGACCCCTGCAGCGCTGAACGCCGAGACCACCACCGGCATTCCTGGGACCCACCTCTAGCTGCCTTCAATTGCCTCTGGCCAGGATTTAAAGGCAGTTGAGGCAGCGAGACTCTGCTGCCATTACTTTTTGTATTGTATTATTGAGTTATTATTGTTACTGTCTACTTTTGTATTTCTGTCCTTGCTCTATGCTATATTGTATTTTGTTTTTTGCTACATTGTATTTGCTATTGTATTTTTGCTATATTGTATTTTGTTTGATGTGTTGTGAGCTGCCCTGAGTCGGCATGTGCTGAGAAGGGCGGCATATAAATCAAATAAACAAACATAACAAACAACAACACTGTCTTTAGTCACATTAAAAGCCCAAATGGAAGGATGCTACTTTCTCAAAGGTTCTGTATGGCCCCTTCAGGGAGGGCAAACTGAATTTGTGTTGAAGGGGAAAAGGCTACTTTACAAGCAACCACGACAGCCTTACCATGAGCAAATAAAGAGCAAAATGAATTTGGAGCTTGAAAAACCAAAAAGTTGCTAATTTATGTGTTATTCAAGGGGTGCCCAAACTATGCACTGTGGGCTGGATCCAGACCCCAATACTAATTAATCTGGTTAGTGCCGCCCTTGTCGCTCCCAGAAGTGGAAGTAAAACATGCATTTTACTTCCACTTCCGGGAGCGACAAGGGCAGCGTGGGCCCTTTTTTTTAATGTGGGTTTATGTGGGTTTTAAGAGGAATGGGGTAGGTGGGTGGGTATGTTGGGTTTTAATTGGTTTTAATTGGTTGTACTGTTTTATGTGTGTTTTAACTTGTTGTGAGCCGCCCAGAGTCAGGTTTACCTGATTGGGCGGCATATAAATTTGAATATAAAATAAATAAATAAATAAATGAATGAATGAATGAATTGGCATCAGGGTCCAGATCTGGCCCACGGGTCAAAGTTTGGATACCCCTCATTTAAGCAGAGAAAATGGAGAATTAAAACCTAACTCATCTTGTTGCAAAACAGATTGCATGGTGTGTTTTACTTCCACTTTCGGTGGGAGGAACCATATGACTGGCCCACTGAACCACATGACCGGCCCACAGCCCAAAAAGTTTGGGCACCCCTGTGTTATACTAATCAACCACTGTGTAACAGTGCTCGTGCACATGGAAACATCTGCAGATGCAAAGAGTGCTGGATGTTTGGCTGTAAACGGGAAATGAGCGCACGCACGCACGCACGCACACACACACACACACACACACACACACACACACACACACACACACACACACACACACACCAGTATGTATAACTTAATGTCATGAAGTCTCGCTCTTATGTCGGACGAAGTGGACTTGATCCACAAAAGCTAACATAAAATACAATATTTTTTGTTTTTTGTCTTTTTTGTTTTGTTTTATTTACTATCTGATATAATTATTTGTTGATATCGACTGATCCAGCTCACTGTTATTGCTGATAGGTAATCAAGTCATATAAAAAGCTAAACTTTCTCATCTTCCAAGCATATTAGAGAGTAAACAAAACAAAAACAAAAATGCTGTTGTATTTTAATGTTAGCTTTGTGGATCAAGTCAACTTTATCAGACATAGAAGTGAGACTTCATGGCATCAGTTTATATACATCAAGTACAGAGGTACAGAGTGATTGATGAGCATAACAAATGTATACAAATCAATATGCCTTTTTATAACTGGTAATAACAGATGATCTCTCATTGTTATTTGGATTAGTTGTGAATTTTCGCCCTATTGAATTATAAATACTGTAGTAAGAGGATATAAGACCAACACCGGGGCATTAAACATTTGCTAATGATTTTAACCTTCAGCATCTATTGACAATTGTGTGAGTTCATCCTTTGTTCTGTGAGACAGTCTATGTTTCTCACCTTCCAGTTCTGTTTATTCTGAGAGGTGTCTCTATTTGGAGATAGGGGGAAAGAGCAGCAACTTGATGAGATTTCATCCTGACATGCTGAAACCTGACAACAGAAGTCCCATTGTGAAGCTTCCCTGTCAGGTGAGATTGCGCAGGACAGGGATGTGAGGCTGCGAGTGTTGGAGTCTTGGGATAGAGAACTCCTTTAAAAAAAAGACTAAGGCATCCATGTAGCCCTTTAAATAAGCCCACATGGTCAGTGGCTCACACAGCTTAATTTTTTAAAAAGTAAAAGTAAAGGTCTCCCTGCCTCAAAAGCCAGTTGTGTCCAACTCTAGCTTATCTCCATTTACAGCCAAAGTGCCAGTGCCCTATGCCTATGCAGACATTTCCGTGTTCATGTGCTAGGTATGACTAGAGCCTGAAGCACAGGGAATGCTGTTACCTTTCTCACTGAAGTGGTAGCTAATTTCTTGCTTTCAAACTGCTAGGTTGGCAGAAGCTGGGGCAGACAACGGGAGCTCACTCCGCCGCGACACCACACAGGTTGGAACTGCTGACCTGCTGAAGCTCAGCATCTTAACCACTTTAAGACTGTATGTAATCACTCATACATATAGTTCCAATCCCCATGAAAGCAGTCAAAAAAGAAGAAGAAAGTAGTCAACTACCATTATAGTTACAATGTAAAAATATTGGTTTTTTCTCTCAAAAACAAGAAAGTAGGGTGGGGTTGCTGTTTTTTTGATGGGTGGGTGGGTGGGGGTTAATGCAGCAAAGCTTTTGGCCTGTGGGTACAAAATATACTCTCCTTTCATCCACTTTATTGACACAAATGAGTGTGTTATATTCCATCTTCACAAGTCAGTAAGGCTGCATTTCATAACTATGAAAGTAATGTGAATAGTTACAGTTAAAAATTCAAAGTAGTGTAACATTATCCCTAATTAATTTTCTGCAGTAGTGTAATTTAATTATATTCCTTTGACAATGGGGGGAGTGATTTAATTGCAAACAACTAATTATTCATACCTAGATACTTCTAAGTTGGGGGGGGGAATTATTTGCCTAGTGATGATTGACACAGAAAGGTGGTAAACTATATTTCTAGACTGTTATGCACTGAAAAGGGAGATCAATCAATCAAAGTTTTATTTATACCCCACTTCTTACCAGAGGTTGGGTACTGCAGTGGCTCAAGTTGCTAAGACGCTGACTGGGAAGCGGAAGGTCAGCAGTTCGATTCCCTAGTACTGTAGGACGGAAATGAGCTCCCGTCTTCATCCCAGCTCCTGCCAACCTAGCAGTTCGAAAGCAAGAAATTGCAAGTAGATAAATAGGGACCACTTTGGTGGGAAGGTAACAGCGTTCCGTGCGCTCCGGTGTCTAGTCATGCCTGCCACATGACCACGGGAACGTCTGCAGGAGCAGACAGCGCTGGCTCTTCGGCTTAGAAACAGAGATGAGCACTGCACCCTAGAGTCGGATACGACTGGCTTTCGAGCAAGGGAAGGGAAACCTCTTACCAGAGGTAACCCAAAGTGGCTTACAACAGGGAAGAAAAAAAAAACCTAATAAATACACAAAACATAATAATACATTATACAGTCCAAAATAGTCAATAATACAGTGCAAAATAATCAATTGCTACATATCCCAGTACAAATACAGATACAATATACAGTATCAAAATGCAATTGTGTGAGTTCATCCTTTGTTCTGGATACCTTTTCTAGCATCCCACTTGGTTTTAGTGGTAGTAGAACATTTCTTTATCAATCTCCTTTAGGTCTATGTGTTTTCTATAGGCAGGATCCAGGAAAATGAGGACTGTGAACAATCTGAGAAGAGCATGGCTTTTAAAAGATACTTTTTGTGACAACTCCCAGAATTCCCTAGCAAGTTGGCTGAAGGATCAGGGAAGTTGTCGTCCCCAGAAGCAACATATTGAAGCTCAAGGAAAGAGACATTGGGCCATAATCCTGTAGATTAATTTAATTTAATTTAATTTAATTTAATTTAATTTAATTTAATAGTTCAAATTATTCGCCGGCCACTCAGGCAAGCCTGACTCAGGGTGGCTTACAAAATTTAAAACCACATGCAATAAAAACAGTTAAAATCCCTACCCCCAATTAAAAACCCACCCACCTCATGCAGGAGAGAGAGGGCACATCTTATGATACATCTTATAGTAAAAGCCATCTTATAGTAAGAGCCAGCGGGCAGGAGCCACATTACCTTCAGGGCCCCATACCTGCCCTGCCAGCCAGGTCTTAAGTCCTTTCCTAAATGGCAGCAACTCTGTCTGTAATCGTAGCTCAACCGGCAGGAGGTTCCAAAGGGCCGGTGCGGTGTGTTCTTGCCAAAGCATATGGAGAACTACACTTGCAGCAAGTGCAAGCTGGTTGCACTACTAGAAGAGAAGGTCCAGCAGCTAGAGGCCCACATATCTAACCATCAACAAATTAAGGAGTTTGAGCTGTTCTTGGACAGAGCAGAGCAGACTATGCTGGACAAAGAAGAGACAGGGCACAGTTCTGAGGGAGAAGGCCCTTCACTAACTCAGGAGGGAGATGGTTGGAGGAATGTGACTCAAAGGAGGAGAAGAGTAGGGGATTTCTCTGAGAGTCTGAAATTACAGAATAAATTTGAGGCTCTTTCCCTCATCACACCTGATGAGGAACACACAGAGGAACAACTGGTTCCACCTGATGATCTCTCCTTCATCACACTTGATGAGATCCAGGAAGATAAACAACAGGAACAAACTGAGTTTCTCTCCCTTAATATGGTTGATGAGGTGCATGTAGATGAACAGATTGCAGGAGAGAGGCTCCTTGTACTAGGTGATTCAATAATTAGAAATACAGAGAAATGGATTTGTGATGCACATGATAACCGTATGGTGACTTGCCTGCCAGGTGCAAAAGTTGCAGACATCACAAGAAATCTAGATAGATTGTTAGAGAGAACTGGGAATGAGCCAGTTGTCATGGTACACGTTGGTACCAATGATGTTGGGAAGGCCAAGCGGTCTGTCCTGGAAGCCAAATTCAGGTTGTTAGGAAGAAGATTGAAGTCCCGGACTTCCAAGGTAGCATTTTCAGAAGTGCTGCCTGTCCCTCGCGCAGGACCTACCAGGCAGGCAGAGCTCAGAAGCCTCAATGCGTGGATGAGGCGGTGGTGTCGAGAGGAGGGCTTCAGATTTGTCAGGAACTGGAGAACATTTTGGGACAAGCCAAATCTGTTCAGGAGGGATGGGTTGCATTTGAACCATGATGGGACCAGATTGCTGGCACTCAACATCAAAAAGGCTGCAGAGCAGCTTTTAAACTGATAACTGGGGGAAAGCCGACAGGAGCTGGGCAGCATCCGGTTCGGGAAAGTGTGTACTTGAGTAGTGAGGAGGATGCAAAAATTACTGAGCAGAGCGAGGAGCTAGTCACTAGCATTCTAGCAGAAGGATGCAAGAGGCAGTCTAACAATGCAACTGGACACAAAAGACTGTGTCAGAGAAGCATATATAAATGCTTGTATACAAATGCCAGAAGCCTCCGGAACAAAAGAGGGGAGCTGGAATACTTAGCAATAGATAAGAATATTGATATTATTGGTATCACTGAAACCTGGTGGACGGATGATAACCAATGGGATACAGTTATCCCAGGCTACAAACTGTACAGGAAGGATAGGAAGGGGCAAACGGGAGGTGGTGTAGCCTTGTATGTCAAAGAAGTGATAAAATCGCATGAATTGGAATATCTAGGTGATTTGGAGTCACCATTAGAAGCTCTGTGGGTAAGAGTACCAGGCCACAAGGATGGTCTAACAGTAGGCATATACTATCGGCCTCCGACCCAAACTCTTGAGTGAGACTGGCAGTTGGAGAATGTTGTAAAGGAGGCATCCAAGAAGGGAAGCCTGGTTATAATGGGGGACTTCAATTACCCTCACATAGACTGGGTTGACTGTTGTTCAGCACATGATAAAGAGATAAAGTTCCTAGATATGCTAAATGATTGTTCCCTGGGACAGATGGTTGAAGACCCAACTAGAGGTACAAGAATCCTTGACTTGATCCTGAGTAATACTCAGGATCTGGTGCAAGATGTTAATGTGACTGATCCAATAGGGAACAGTGACCACAACTCAATTATGTTTAACTTGATCATAGACCACAAGTCACTGATAAAATCTAACACAGAGACCTTAAATTTTCAAAAAGGAAATTTCCCAAAGATGAGGAAACTAGTAAAAAAGAAGCTGAAAGGGAAAATTGAGAGAGTCCAAACACTCCAAGAGGCATGGAGGCTGTTTACAAAAACAATAACAGAGGCTCAATTGGAATGCATACCCCAAAGGAAAAAGGGCACTGCCAGGTCCAAGAGGACTCCAATGTGGCTTACAGGAGCTGTTCGGGAAGTGATCAAGAGCAAGAAAAGCTCATTTAGAAGATGGAAGGCTTGTCCGAATGAGGACAGCAGGCAGAAACATAAATTCTGGCAGAACAAATGCAAGGCAACAATCAGGAAAGCAAAGCAAGACTTTGAGGAGCGTATAGCTAAAAATACCCAGAGAAATAACAAAGACTTCTTTAAGTACATTAGAAGTAAGAACCCAACTAGGAATGCCATTGGACCATTAGATGACAATGGAAGGCAAGGGGTTATTAAAGAGGAAACAGAGATTGCAGAGAGACTCAATGAATTCTTTGCTTCAGTATTCACTGAAGAAGACAGAGACCACATGCCCAAAACAGAGCCTATCTTCGTAGGGAGGGAAACCGAAGAATTAAGCAAGATAGAAATAACCAGGGAGGAGGTCCTTGCATGTCTTGTTAAGCTAAACACTAACAAATCACCAGGACCAGATGGCATCCATCCACGAGTTCTCAGGGAACTTAAAGACGAAATTGCTGATCTCCTAGCCAAAATATATAATATTTCCCTCAAATCAGGCTTTGTGCCTGATGACTGGAAGGTAGCAAATGTAACACCAATTTTCAAAAAAGGATCCAGGGGTGATCCAGGAAATTACCGACCTGTCAGTTTGACATGTGTCCCAGGTAAAGTGATGGAAACCATCCTAAAAGATAGAATTAATAGGCACATAGAAGAGAAGGCGCTGCTAAAGGAGAGCCAACATAGCTTTTCCAAGGGCAAATCATGCCTCACTAATCTGTTGGAATTTTTTGAGAGTGTCAACAAGCATGTGGATAAGGGGGATCCAGTTGACATTGTTTATCTGGACTTTCAGAAGGCTTTTGACAAGGTCCCACACCAAAGGCTCTTGAATAAACTTACCAGTCATGGAATAAAGGGACAGGTCTTGTCCTGGATCAGCAACTGGCTAAGGGACAGGAAACAGAGGGTAGCACTAAATGGACACTTCTCCAAGTGGAGGGAAGTAAAGAGTGGGGTCCCCCAAGGTTCAGTACTGGGACCCCTGCTTTTCAACCTCTTCATAAATGATCTAGAGGTAGGAGTAAAAAGCAAGGTAGCCAAATTTGCTGACGACACCAAATTATACAGGGTAGTGAAAACTGTGAGAGATTGTGAGGAGCTCCAGAAGGATCTCTTGACACTGGGGGAGTGGGCAAAACAGTGGCAAATGAGTTTCAACATTAGTAAGTGCAGAGTGATGCATGTTGGGGCAAAGAACCCCAATTACATTTATAAACTGATGGGGTCTGAACTCTCTGCGACAAACCAGGAAAGGGACCTTGGTGTCCTGGTGGACAACTCAATGAAGGTGTCAACCCAGTGTGCCTCAGCAGTGAAAAAAGCAAACTCAATATTGGCTAGGGATCATTAGGAAGGGTATAGAAAATAAGTCATCAAGTGTCATTTTGCCTCTTTATAAATCTATGGTGAGGCCCCATCTGGAATACTGTGTACAGTTCTGGTCGCCATACCTCCAGAAGGATATTATGGAGCTGGAAAAAGTGCAGAGGAGGGCAACCAGAATGATTAGGGGACTGGAACACCTTCCTTACCATCTGAGGCTGCAACGGTTGGGCCTCTTCACTCTTGAACGACGACGTCTAAGAGGTGACCTGATTGAAGTTTATAAAATCATGCACGGTGTGGACAAAGTAGATAAGGAAAGACTGTTTTCCCTATCGCATAACACTAGAACTAGGGGACACTCCATGAAACTTTTTGGCTACTACTTCTCAAACAAATAAGAGAAAGTACTTTTTCACCCAGAGGATTACTGGTCTATGGAACTCCCTGGCAGAAGAAGTGGTGACAGCTGTCAGTCTTGACAGCTTCAAGAAAGGATTAGACAAGTTCATGGAGGACAAGGGTATCAATGGCTATAATTATGGATACTTAAGGACAACCTCCGGGTTGGAGAGATAGGCAGGATATCACTCAATGCCATTTCCAGGGAATCCTAAACAGGTGAAGAAGGCATCTGCTTGGGAATAATACCCTGAAGGAAATGGTGAGCCACTGTGTGAGACAGAATGCTGGACTGGATGGGCTGTGGCCTGTTCCAGCAAGGCTGTTCTTATGTTCTTGTTCCAGAGAGGTAAACTCCCCTAGGTGATGGAACATAAGTGCAACAGTGTAAATTGCAGGGGTGAATTGGCATTTGTTACCAAGCTGCTGCTTGTATTCCTCAGTGATGATTCATTTGAATGGCGCGCAATGAGGGCTATAACTTTTTAACTTGCAGTGAATCGTCATTGCAATTAATGTTGTTGTACTTACAGTAACATAACTAACCAGTAGGATTCTGGCCTCATCAACTAGAATTCCTGGGTCAAATCCATTACAATGCATGGAAACTTGAAAAAACAATAGCACGTGTTTGAAAAAATCTCAGAACCTTTAGAGCATTTTAAAAAAAAGCATTTCAAGTTTCTTTTTGGCTCCCAGGTTTTTAGTGCATGCATGTGTATGTTTAAACGCTGATGATATAACCAGGCTGTCTAAAAATAAGCAGTAGCTATTTCTTACAGATGGAAGAAAACCTGCCCCCCAAAAATGCTATGAAAAAACTGTGCCCCTAGATGTGGGGGTTTGATTACTGCAGCATTTCCAATAATTCAGCCCAATCATTCCCAAAACAGACCAATTTTCTGCTGCCTCTTAAGAATGATGCGACAGACTACATTAGAAACATAGCATGCAGTTTAGGCTTGTTTTTTTTCTTTTCTTTTTTCAATTAAGCATGGATATTTTCAGCTAAAACAAAACAAATAACAGGGAAAGATGTATAAATCACTCTGCCAGCCCTATCCTAAGGAATCACTTCAGCACAAAAAGAATGGGAATGTCATGATTCTATAGAGCAGGATTAAGGAACCCATGGCTCCTCTGATGTTGTTAGATTCCAAACAATCTATTCTCAATAATCCCAAACTAAAGAAAGCCATATATAGGCTACTATGAGGAAGAGCTTCCTAATAGTTAGAGCATTACAACAATGGAACCAACTGCCTCAAGAGGTGGTGAGTGCTCCAACAGTGGAAGCATTCAAGAGAGAATTGGACATCCATCTGTCAGATCTGTTTTGATTTGGATTTCTACATTGAGCAGTGGGTTGGAATCAATGTCCTAAAAGGCCCCTTCCAACTTAGTGATTCTATTTATTTATTTATTATTTTATTTATTTGTTTGTTCAATTTCTACCCCGCCCAATCAGCCAAGGCCGACTCAGGGCGGCTAACAAACACAGGATAAAACAGCAGATAAAACAATTAAAACTACCCCCCACCCCCAATAAAAAAGCGTGCTAGAACCAAAGGCGGGAGGCAATCTGATCTATATCAGCCAACCCAAGGTGGTCACCCTCCCACCAGCGCCCCATACGTGGCCCGCCAGCCAGGTTTTAAGTTCTTTTCTGAAGGGCAGCAATTCCATCTGGAGCCGCAACTCTGTTGGCAGGAGGTTCCAAAGGGCCGGTGCAGACACTGAGAAGGACCTCCTCCTTGTGCTAGAGAGATGAGCCCCTTGAGCTGATGGTACAATCAGAGAGCCCCTCCAGTCAACTCTGGTTGGGCAGACAGACATTCTTGGGATGATGCAGTTTCTTAGGTATCCTGGCCCACTACCATGTAGGGCTTTAAAGGTCAAAACCAGCACCTTGAATTGCACCCAGAGGCTGGGTGTGCTGTCAAGTCAATTCTGAGTTATGGTGATGACCTTTCCAGAGTTTTCCAGGCAGAGAATATTCAGAAGGGTTTCACCTATCCCCTTCTTCTGGGGACACCCTGGTGCTGTGTAGCTTACCCAAGGTTACACTGGTTGGCTTTTTTCGCAGGAGACACAGTGGGGAATTAAACTTTCAGTCTCTTGCTCTAGATATCTAACTCACTAACCAATCTGCCAGCCCACTAAAATAGTTACAGAATTCAAAACCCACAGGTGAG
Source organism: Bradypodion ventrale (assembly GCA_035047345.1). Taxonomy (NCBI): domain Eukaryota; kingdom Metazoa; phylum Chordata; class Lepidosauria; order Squamata; family Chamaeleonidae; genus Bradypodion; species Bradypodion ventrale. The sequence continues at coordinate 44,644,213 of JAWDJE010000001.1, forward strand.
CAATGTATTTATTAGAATCAACTGTGAATTAACAAAATATATTGATTCAAAAAAAATAAAAAACAGCAAATAAACTGTTCCTTGAAAAGATTTTGTTCCCCTGTCAATTTTGGATCTTACTTTACTCCTATGGATCAATAGAGTCCTCTGATTTTTTTATTCTTCCCTCCACCTTGTATAAAAAGGTACTGTTACACCAAAAACAGGAGTGATGTTATCCAATGTAAAATTACAGTTATAACATAACATAATTATACAATAATCTTTGCAAGGCGGAATTAAATGCAAGGGACTCCTAGTTATTTATAGGCTTCTCCCCACCATTGATACTATGACTTATGAAACTCTGAAATGGATCATGTTACAACAAGCAAAGAATCACCCAGTGGGGTGAATATTGGAGCCAATTTCAATGAAGTATACATTAGAGGCATTAAAAAAAGGTGAACCTTGATAAAATCAGAGGCAATGCTAATATTTGTTCAAATCCAGAGGGATTTTCGCTTTCCACAATTTACGATAAGAATCTATGAGCACTGAGATGGTGTTTCACACATTTTTTTTTTGTAATAATAAAATCTAGCCTGGCTGTCTGAAAATACTATAATGGGCAAAAAACCTCACATTTTGGGGTTTGCTACAAAAAAATTCCAAGGCATTAAATAACGGTAATGTGCATAAAAAAATGGTCTGAACAATGACAAATTTATACTTTGCAGCCTATTACTAAAATTAGTGCCCTAATTATGGAAGGTAAATTAGGAGGACCTTTTGATGAAAACAACTTCTAGAATCTTCTCAATCTTTGCTAAATCATGGCCTTCTACAATCAGGAAAGAGGGCAGTCCACTCTTCCTATGGCCCTTGTTCTCACATTCATAATGCTGACAATGAGTGGATCCACACCAGAAAGCTCTAGTCTACTAATTCAGGGGAGAGCATGGGAGCTGTCCAGCAGGGAATGCTCTGCATTCCTCACCAAGTAACAAGTGCCAGAATTCTGTAGGGTGGAGTCTTGACTGCTGTCGTGATCTCAACTGATATAACTCTCTTGTATAGACACACTACGCAATACCCAGAGATTGTTAGCATCTGTCAGTAGGCTTGCATTCATGCAGTACCAAAGATAGGAGTTTCAACATTATTTCAGACACACACCTCATCTTAAACCAATCATGCTGCTAGTCTCAAGCATGAAGATTTCTTGAGTGACTCTTGCACATGTCAGCTTGCATGGATTTCAAAGGTAAAGGTAAAATTCTCCTTTGCTTGAAAGCCAGTTGTGTCTAACTCTGTTTATGGCCAAAGAGCCAGCACTGTCTGCAGACATTTCTGTGGTCATGTGGCAGACATGCCAGAGCTCATAGAATGCGGTTACCTTTCCTACTAAAGCAGTGTCTGTTTATCTACTTGAAATGTCTTGCTTTTGAACAGCTAGGTTGGCATGAGTTGGGATAGACAATGGGTGCTCACTCTGTCTCACAGCACTTGAGTCTCAAACTACTGACCGTCTGGTCATCAAACCAAGGATCTTAACCACTAAGCCACCATGACCCCACATGGATTTCAGAAGGACCTGACAAATCCATGTGGTTGCCAGTTACAATGGATAGAAATCAATTTCTCCACTGCCAGGATGTCTCTATGAGGAGCATTAGGTGGAAGGTTGTTTGTTGCACCCACATCCTGTTGGCAGGCTTCCCCTAATCTAGCTGGTCACTTACTGTGGGAACAGAATGTTGGACTAGACAGGCCTTTCCTCTTTTCCAGCAAGATTGCTCTTCCGTTCTTCTCTGGTCTTTTATGTTCCAAGAAAAAAATGTGTTCATAAAGACAAACAGAGGCTAAGGAGAACTGAGGTTGGTAAGAACATTGAGTTCTGCGGGATAAAATCAGGATGATTACAGCTAAGTGTCTTGTTGGCCTTGTCGGCTGAGAAATGTTATGAACATGGAAAATGGTAATCTAGAAAACTATTTCTTTCCAATCTTTGTCTGAAACATATTGCAGCACACTAGTGAACATTTCATCTCATGTTGAAGAAAAGTTCAGTAGTCCATTACATTTGCCTTCTGTAAAGGAAGGGAGATAGAAACCAGGTCCTTCTTTGGTTCAGGCAGCAAAATATCTTGAATAAGCCCTGATAGAAAGGGACTGCCCATGGCCTCAAGGCTACCTGTTTTCCCATTGCTTAATTTTGCGATGAGCTGGTTGTGTAAAACAAGGAGGAACTGGGTGCTTTCTTGAATGAAGGGCTTTCTTCGGGTAATGTCCCTAACCTGTTACTGAACAATGAACTTTTTCAAGGTTTATCCAGGAAAATTTAATCCTAGTAATTAAGGATTTGAAGCAATTTTCCCATCCTGTCAATATGATTCAAATTTTGAGACATACTACATGCTTTGCATGTTATCTATGTGGAGTTCTTTTGTTGAAGAGGAAGTTTTGGATAAGGGAAAAACCAGGGTAGAGAAATCATGACAAAAGTTGCCTCAAGGCACACAGCTGGCATGACTAAGATTCTTCAGCTCCCTGCTTTGCTACATCTAGACAAAAAACAGAGAGACAGCTGGTGTGAAAGTCAAACCCACAGACTTCCAAGATGCTGTTTTTAATCTGGTTACCCAAGACTTGACTATCAGAGAGCATCAGCATATTTTATATTTAATTTATGTGGCATGCCTCTTACTTCCTCTGATACAAGTCTAACTGTCTGAGAATGGCAGTAGTTTCCAAAAGGGGTGTTCTGTGTGAAGGGTCACATCATAGGAATACAGAATAAAACAGCGATTCTCAACTCTAATCCACGGCACCTTCCCTGATCTGTCAAAGAATCTGGGTTCCACCATGACAGAACTTGCACCCTTCTTCCAAGAAGGACATGCATATGTTTGCAAGCACTGTGTCAGCTTTTTCAGTGGTTGTTCCAGAGTTTGGAAACCACTCATTACAAGACTTGTTTCATTCAATCCTTGCCACCAGTAGACATTTGGAATTTACATAGGAAGCTGGTATTTATAGTATTTTAAAATGTTCATTGTTTAAAAAATAATGCTTTAGTACACAAACATAATGGCTGAGTGTATGTATGTTACTCATACATAGATCCAATAATCAGTGGGAATTTTGTAAGTCATTCCTGCCATAAATTGCATGGATTCAAAAAGCCTACTCTAGTTGCAACTTAGCACGCTAATCAATGAGAACTGAACATCAGTTCAGTCTTGATTTTTCTGAATTCCTGAAGGGTGCAGTTAATCGTTCAAAATATACATTTGTAACAGTGACTAACAAGCAGAAGCATTCCAGCAAAACATTTTAGCTTCCACCATTCCAAGTGCTCTGGCAATTATAATTTAAACAATGGTTTAATATATGTGTGTCTGGGTTGGTCGAACAGTGAGCTGCCCAGCTAGCCATGAGGGGCTGGGCTATCCCTACAAAGTCCCAGAAGGATATTGTTCCATTGCAGTGTACCTCAGTATGCTTAACATCAATGGGGACTATATCACTGTGGACAATGGGGACTATATCACTGTGGGCAGCATTATTGGAATATTGTATTTATACTGCAAGTGCCTAAATTAGATAGGATAGGAGAAAGTAAAGGTTCCCCTTCCTTAAAAGCCAGTCGTATCAGACTCTAGGGTTCAGGGCTCATCCTTATAGCCAAAGAGGCAGCTCTGTCTGTGTTTGCAGACATTTCTGTGGACATGTGGCAGGCATGGCTAGACTGGAGTGCACAGAATGCTATTTACACTCCCACCAAAGTGGGACGTATTTATCTACTTGCAATTTCTTCCTTTCAAACTTCTAGGTTGGCCCCGGAAGTGTGCTAGGTTGGCGGAAGCAGGACAGAGACAGGAGCTCACTCTGTCATGCAGCAGATCTCGAACTGCTGACCTTTCAACCTTCCAGTCATCAAGTTCAGCATCTGTCGTGTCCGGCCCTTATAAGTAATAGTCCAGGCAATGATGAACAGAACAACAGGAGTTTATTGAACTGACTTTCAGGTTACACTTACAAGGCGCTCCAGACATCAGATGGCTGCACAAGTCTCATGTAGTCGGTCCCTTGTGCTTCCTACCGTAGAGGCAGTGAGTAAGCTACACCTTGGCGTGATAGCGTATAGAGGCAACCCAGGCTTAGCCCCATGCTGGCTAACCTGTGTGGTAATGGGAAGTATAGATCTTAGCCCCACCCTTATTTACCCGTGAGGCTTATATAGTGTCTCCCCGGCGGTGACTCCTTACTAAAATGTAGTAACCCACCAGACAATCATAACCAACCAATCATAACAGGATATATAAGTATTAACCAATCAGGAACAGGGTCAAAAGTTGTAACCAATCACAGAACTCTAATTATCATAATGAGCACGCCAAGAGAGGGAGATTATGCACCAATTTTAGCTCCTAATTTGGATGGCGGGAAATCGCCATTTTATCTTTGCAAGGCGTTGCTTGAGCAACTTGCAATTCTGCCTTAATACACAACAGCATCTTAACCACTGAGCCATAGCAATACCTTCTAAATCAGATACAATTTTGACTATATTTCCAGCAGATACCAGCCATAGCACTATGGGGCAACATATAAATGTAATTAATACTTCTATGGCTATTGCTAATAACTTAGAAAATAAGAGCCACAACAGCAGAAGAGATTGGATAGGTACAATTATGATTTTTTTTAAAAAAAAATGTTTCAGAAGCACACAAAGGTGCTTTCTGGGCTGAAAGGATTTTTTTCTGGAGGAATTCCACTCAGGGGACGCTCCTTTCATGTCCCCAAAATGTTTTCCCACCAGCAGACTCTATTTATCTATTTGCAATTTCTTGCTTTCAAACTGCTAGGTTGGCAGGAGCTGGGGCAGAGACAGGTGCTCATTCCAACATGCAGTATTCAGGTCTTGAACTGATGGCTTGCTGACCTTCCAGCTAACAAGGTGAGGTTCTTAACCACTGATCCACCACATTCCCACAATTATGATGATGGTCAGCTACTGGGCAGCAGTAGTAGCTGAAGATGACACTGGCAGAGGAGGCAATATCAGTAATGTTCAAGTTAATTTTTGTTAGTACTGTGCTGTACATAGCAATGATAAACACTTGCTGAACTTTCCTTACCATGAAAATCTATGATGAGACAGCACAAAATGAAACAAGGGATAGTGCTGAAAGATGGGTTTCCTGGTTAGGAAGCACTCAATCAAATACTGGGAAGAGGAAAGGACAAGTATTACTAGCTCTGCTGCTTTTGATGCAATTAGATTGAAGTTGAAAGGATGTCTAGTGACTGTAGTGCACAAAGGTGAAAGGAAAGACTTATGCTGTACAACACTCACAATTGGAACTCAGAATGTTAGAAGTATGAATCAAAGTAAACTAGAAACTGTAAAGCAAGAAATGAAACATGTAAACATTACAGTGCTTGGTATTAGGAAACTAAAGTGGACTCATACAACTATAAAGTGTCCTACTCTGGAAATGATAGACTCAGAATTGGATTGACTGTAATACTGATACAAGATGTACCAATGGCAGTTATGTATTATAATGCAAGATCTGACCAAACAACATCCATCAGATATCTGGGAAAAACCTATCAAATAAACTACATCCAAGTCTATGCTCCAATCACAGATTTTTAAGAAGGGAAAATTAAAAGCTTTTATGTAAGCATCCTGAAGGAAAATGATCACACACCAAAACAAGACATGCTTATAATCATAGGTGACTCAAACACAAAAGTAAGGAACAAAGTAGAACCAGATGTTGGAAAATTTGGCTTAGGAAACAGAAATGAAGCAGAATGACTCATAGAGTTCTGTGAGGCCAACATTCTGTTTGTTGCAAATACATACTTCAAGCAACTGAACAGATGGCTGTACAAATGGATATCACCCAATGATAAATACAAAAATAAAATAGACTAGGTAATTGGAAACAAGAGACAGAGAAGATGTATTCTGTCTGTCAAAATAAGACCAGGAGCAAATTGTGGCACTGATCTTTGTGACAATCCGCTTACTCCCAGGGAGAACCCGGTAGTCCTCTGGCCTCCTGGTGATGGGATTGCATCTGATCCTGCTTCCCTGGCTCAGATTGGACCCAGCAGTTCAGAGCTTTTCCTATCGGTATGCCCAGTCACTCCTGACCAAAATCTTGGTCGTGAACAAAGGGTGCATGTGCAACTAGTGTAGATTCAGGTAACATGTGCCAAGTAATCACTCCAGAGTCTCTTCACACATTTTAGAAATTTATTGAAAGAATGGCAAGATTCAGGATACAGTCCATTTTAAAGCAGAAATAAAGCAAGCATATTCCAGGGATAGCCCATAAGCCTATACAGCCCCCTTTCTCCCAAGCCTCTACATTTTGGCTGCTTGCAAAGCAGGCATTCCAGAGAGTCTCTGAGTGTGCGTGTGTGTGCATAAAATACCTCCCCCCCCCCAGGGTCCACCTTTGGCCCTACCATTCATGGATTCCAACCAATGATCTTACAGTAAGACATATCAATCACACATTAGGTTTCAGCTCTCCAAAGCTATGAGGCTCAGATTGTTTACATACTTTCTAACTCCCACTTATTTGAAATCACCATTTTGCAGAGGCTAAGGAACAAGGCATGAAAAAGCACAGGGTATAGTTGAGTCTGTCACAATCCTGAGCTGTTAACATCCAACACTAGATTAAAGCTGAAAAAAGAACACTAAAAGAATCAAATTGCCAAAAATATAATTTAGGCAACTTTCCTGATGAATTTTAAATCCACATTGTGAACAAATTTGCACTATTAAACTCAATTGAATGTGAGGCAGAAGAGCTGTGGATTGAAACAAGAGATATTATTAGGAAATGATGCAAAAAGGAAATTCCTGGAGTAAAAATAAAATAAAATAAAAAGATGGATGACAGGAGAAACACTTAAAATTGTGAAGTACATGTGACAAGGAATAGTAACGGATGACAGAAATAATGCTAGAAATATGAATGCAATTTTTCTTGACTGTCACACAGAGAAAAGGGAACGATTATAATAACTAGGGCAAACCAATAAAGGAGAACAATAGAATGGAAAAAAACAAGAGTTTTCATCTAGAAGATCCAAGAAATTATATGGAAATTTAAAGCTAGTTTAAAGCTAAATGAACAACAGGGAAGCATACTGTTGACTAGAAGAAAATAACAGTATACTGGCAACAGTATACTGAAGAACTATACGGAAGAAATAAAAGGATGACAGACTCATTTGTTGAAGAATCCTATGAAGAAGAATCTGTAATTCGGGAAAGTGAAGTGAAACCTGTTTTAAAAGTGCTGAGAATAAACAAATCACCAGAAGTTGATGGAATACAAAAAGAATTATTTCAAGCCACAGAGAGTGAATCTGTCAAACTCCTTACAAGAATATACCAACAAATCTAGAAAACAAAACAATGGCCACAGACTGGCAAGTTTCAACATAAATTCCAATCCTCAAAAAAGGAGATATCAAGGAATACAAGTAATTATACAATCATTATTTTAATTTCCCATAGATGCAAAGTGATGTCCCCCTGTCAGCCAGATTCTGGCCTTCTTCCTAAAGCTGAATTATAATAGCCTATTATTTACCTACTATTTTGCTGAGAATTTTGGAGGCATTTGGCTGTTTATTGTTGGAACATGAAAATATATAAAGATCTGAGCTCGATCAGAATAAGGGCCTGTTAAATCCAGCCTTCTGTTTAATGATAATAATTCTATATTATGGTGACCTTCTTTTATGGACACCTTGGAACTGTGCAGCTTACCCAAAGTCACACAAGCTGGCTTTTCTGGCATGCACAATAGAGAATTTAACCCCCAGACTCTCACTCGACAGACAGATACCTAAAACACAGAGCTATCCTGCCAGCTGTGGAAATGATAGACTTGTGATGTCAGTAGCACTCATAAATTTTCTTGTTCTTGGTGATTTTTGATGTCTCGGCACTTGGTTTTCACCTACAAAATGAATTTCAGTTTTATGTCCGTTTTAGGAATTCTGTGCAGAAAATATGCCATTTTGTTGAGGAATTGCAACAGTTGCCTTGTAGTTTTTCATTGTTTCCCCTCAGAAAAATGATAATGAAACTTCCTAGAATCCCTGTCAGATTTCCTATGAGATTTCTTGGGGTGGAGGAATCTCATGCAGAGAAATCACAGTAAGAGGAGAAAAGAGTGATTCACATCCCTAGGCAGCCTATGCCCCATTGTCACATTAAGGGCCACCTGACCATATAACAAGACTTATGACAGAACTGAGGGGTGGGTGGGTGGGGAAGCAGATGTGTAAATAAAATTAATTTGAATTGTGTGAATCTCCAAGCAGTGTCAGGTTGTTGTCTGCAGATGCCATTTTATTGTTTCTAAATGTCCCAGAAAAAACATGATTCTTGGGGATTGTTGGAGATTAAAATGGCAGGTAGTTCCAGTCTTTATCGCTATTAAGAATGCTAGGCAGAAAGCAATAAATAGGGGGAAGAATGGGGAAAGGTTTGACAGGCAACCCAATCTGACATAAATAAGGCTAAGTAAGGCAGTGCTCAAGCAATGGATTGACAGAACAGGAAATGATTACTTATTAATATACTGTATTGTTATTTATTTTTATTTCTAGAGAGGCAGCAGAGGTGCGTGTGGGATTTTTCTGCTTCGGTGGCCAAAATACCTTATTGAGTTTGGTTGTGGCATTTCTTGACTTGGGGGACATAAGCAGTGGTGGGCATCAGCAGGTTCGCACCAGTTCGCCAGAACCAGTAGCAGAAATTCTAGCTGGCCCCGCCCATCCAAGTTTTGAAATAAAGTAGTCATAATTTGGGTCCAAAACACAGAGCTTTCCCCATGGCCGCTCCTACCATACCACACCCATAGTGTGGTAGTAAATTTTTTTTGAGCCCACCACTGGATATAAGTTGGTTCCGTGAGAAGTTTCTTGAAGACCTTGGGCAAAGAATAAACCGTAGAACAGCCTCTGTGACGGTCATGATAGAGAAGGCTTCTATGTAATAACCAGATGCCCGAAGGAATGCTTGCATTACAAGATCTCATGGTATGGTGTTGCTTCCATTCCATAAACAGATATGAGCTTCCAGTAAGAAACAGTGACAATACTATAAATAGTTGTAAGTGTGCTTTCTACTTCTTCCCTTATAGGAAAGGAGTTTAGCATTGAAAAAATATTTTAGTAATGTGATCAGAGGACAGCAGTGGGAAAGTATTTCTTTCTAACTTGCAATCAAAATACGGAGGGAAGATCTGAGAACATAGAGAACATTTTTGCTAACTAGAATGTGTCATTTCCCAACATCTGGATGTCAATATGGGTTGTTGTTTTAATGAACACTTTTAACATTTGTTGCTGCAATTAAATCCCCCCTCCTTTTGGCAATGATTGTGTGGCTACTTCTCCTCCTCCGGCAATAGTTTCCTAGCCAGACCTGACCTGACCTACATGATTCTTTCTCTCTTTCTTATTTTTTTCTTGTTCTCTTTCTTTTGACATCTGTGGGGGAAAAAGCCCTCCTGAACATATCTCAGGACCTGGAAAGAATTCTGGGACTCTCATAATCTATGTGGACCATTTCAAATGAAGACAACCCTCCTGAGATAGGGATTGTTTTTGTATATGAATAAGAATTCAGCATTTGTATACAGAAAAGAGACATGATAGAAGAAAATTCAACAGATGGAACGTATTTTTTTAAAAAAAGAATCATTCCTCAAACTTTGAAAGGTCAGCATTGATCTGTTCCTTTTCAAAACTAACAAGGATGAATCATTTCTCCCTGATCAAACGCTGCCTTCTCTGACAACAAAGTATGAAGCATTTTGGAGACAGACAGTCGTAGATTAGAAGGTCTGACTATACTGCAAGTAAGTGAGGTTCTGGGTGACTGGAAACACAACTTCCCCATATCTAAAACATTGTCTCTTTTCTCATTCGTTGACTGCCTCAATTGTACAATTTTTTGCAATATGCTATCAGCTGGTCTGCCACAGCTCCATTCTGCAGAACCCTTAGATGTATTATTTGTGGAGGTTTTATACTTCCATAGGGACTGTAGTGGCTCGAGTGGCTAAGACACTGAATTTGGCAACTGGAAGGTTGGCAGGTCAACAGTTCAAGACACGAGTGCTGCACAATGGAATGAGCTCCCATCTCTGTCCCAACCCCTGCCAACCTAGCAGTTCAAAAGTAAGTAATTGCAAGTAGATAAATAGGTACCACTTTGTTGGGAAGGTAAACAGCATTCCATGCTGTCTGGTGTCTAGGCATGCCTGCCACGTGTCCACAGAAACATCTGGAAAGACAGACAGTGCTGGCTCTATGGTTGCAAAGAAGAGATGAGCACTGAACCCTACAGTCAGATATGACTGGCTTTTAAGCAAGGAGACCATTACTATACTTCCATGTTGGAGAGCTCAAGAGCACAAGCCCAACCACCCATGCACCATGAAAGGCAATTTTTATAAGTGCATATTCATGACACACAAAGGGGTTCCCCTAGCCCAACACTGTAACTACTATCATTTCCTTTGACTTCCCATTGGCAGAAGCTGATGAGTCTGAAGAGGAAGACTGGCCACCACCTGAATTGAACCGGTTATTGTTCATGGAACAGACTTCTACACCATTTCTTGGTGCACTTCGGTGTCTAGGCATGCCTGCCACATGTCCATGGAAACTGGCTTTCAAGCAAGGGTGACCTTTACCTTTACCTTAGTAGGATCCTACTGCACGTCACATCATGTACTTACAATCCTGTGGTTGTAAGAGTAGCTGATTATATCAAGGTGATAACATTCAGACCTGGACACAGGAATTTGTATCCTGCAGCAGATAGGTTTCCCTACCTTGGGAGAGCATGAGCTATTGATTCCCATCCCTTTCTGCCAGTTTTAATATAGGATTGGCTAGGTTGTGGTAGCCATTCTGCAGTGGGAAGGAGAACTGGGCTACTATGTAGCCCCACACCCAAGTAGGGATTGTGTCCAGCCTGCCCCAGCTCTGTGTTTCCCCCAGCATATGAGGACATTTATGAGCTTTCTTTTGTTATACTGTATTCCTTTGGCTTAGTGATTAAAACGCTGAACTTGGTTGACTGGGAGGTTGGCAGGTCAGCAGTTCGAGACCTGAGCGCTGTATGACAGAATGAGCTACTGTCTCAGTCCCAGCTCCTGACAACTTAGTAATTCAAAAGCAAAAAATTGCAAGTATATAAACAGGTACCACTTCAGTGGGAAGGTAAAAAGCATTCCGGGCACTAGGGTGTTTAGTCATGCCAGCCACGTGTCCATGGAGATGTCTGCAGATACAGACAGTGTTGGCTCTTTGGCTACAAACAGAGATGAGCACTGAATCCTAGAGTCCAATATGACTGCCTTTCAAGCAAGGGTGACCTTTACCTTTACCTATTCCTATCAATTTTCTATATATAGTGTAACTTCTAAAGCATCAGTGGTGTTCTCTCTTTGTCAAAGCTGAACCAAAGCTCACTGGGGTTAGGGTTACCATAATCCTATCCTTTCAAACCGGGACTGCCATGTGTAAAAGTAAAGGTTTCCCTTGCTCGGAAGCCCGTTGTATCCGACTCTAGGGTTCAGTGCTCATCTCTGTTTCAAAGCCGAAGAGCCAGCATTGTCTGCTTCTGCAGACATATTCCGTGGTCATGTGGCAGGCATGACTAGACACCGGAGTGCACAGAACGCTGCTTACCTTCTCCCCGAAGTTGTCCCTATTTATTTACTTGCAATTTCTTGCCTTTGAACTGCTAGGTTTGCAGGAGCTGGGACAAAGATGGGAGCTCATTCTGCAAGCAGTTGCTCCCGCAACTTCAATAGAGGCAGCAATAAAATGGTGTATTTTTTGCTGTCTTCCTTTGCTATTGCTGCACCACCTGCTGGTGTCCAATAGAAGCATAGCTCTATTGTAAGAAAAAAGTGCATATTTTTCTTCAAACCCCCTTGATCTGAAAAGCGGGAATTTTAAATGATTCTTTTGGAACCAGGCAAGGACTGGTTCAACCCGTGCAATTCCCAGTATTCCGTTACATATGGCATCCCTAACTGGGGTACTTCCTGGTCTAAAACTCTCAAGTAGCATACGTTCCCTGTCTAGAGAACAGGGCCATAGCCCAGGGGCAGGGGGGCAAAAACCCTCCTGAGCTAACAGCCCCCTCAACCCACCCAGGGATGACAATGTTATACATGTGAGTATGTTATGTATGTTAACTATGTTTTCTGACAGGAGCAGAATGTATCTTTTCTCATGTATCTATTCTTATGCAAATAAGTGGATCGAAAATGTGCACACTCTGTTAGCCAATGGGCTTGTTGTATTATTGTTACTGTTACTTTTTATAGTGTATATAAGTCCGAGTTTTGCCCCATCCAAACTGTGTTCAAACCCCACTATTAAAGAGCTGAATTTCACTACTTCACTCATCTGCTTCTTCATTCCCTGAACACGAAACTGGCGACGAGGATGGGATAGCGTCCCCACACAGCAGCAACATCGGCCCATTTGACCCAGCACATTCAGAGAAATGGGCAACATATGAACGCCGATTCCACCATGCAATGGCCTCGCAGAAGATCACCAACGAAGACCAGAAGCGCTCCTGTTTCCTCGCTCAGTGCAGTTCTGAGACGCTTGAGCTGGCAACCCACCTCGTTCTCCCAAGGGACGTGGATGTGGTGCCACTTGCAAAAATCATGTCTGCACTGAGGAAACACCTGCAGCCAGATGTCTCAATCTTCCCGGCCAGGGTGGCCTTCCACAGAAGGGAGCAACAACCTGAGGAGTCGATTGCACACTACGCCGCAGTTCTGTGTATTGCTGCCACCTCGTGCACGTGGTACAACATCGAAGAAGCACTCCGGGATCATCTACTGGCCGGCATGAGGGATGAAGGTACTCAATGTCACCTCATGATCAGGAAGACGCTAACTTTCAAGGCTGTCCTAGAAGAGGCGGTAGTGTCTGAGGCCGCACAGTCCGGCATCAAGCTTTTCTGGCATCGCCACTCCACCACCAGTGCCACCGACTCAGCTGTGCAAGCTCAGCAAAATTCATCTTCATCCTCCTCAGCTTCGCCTGGTTCCACCTCTTCATCGGAGTCCAGCGACACAGAGGGAGAAGTCCGAGTGTTCCGACGAAAGCACCGAGAGCACCGTGACAATTGGGAGAAGAAATTCCTTTGCAAGTGTGATGGCTGCAGAGCCCAGCATGTTCACAGGAAGTGCCCCTTCCGCACCGCGGAATGCCACAACTGCGAGCGACAAGGGCACATTGCTAAAGTATACCGACAGTGAAAGCAAAGACCTCCAGCACCTGAGTCCAAGAAGAGTCGTCACCACAAAACGTCCACCACCAAAGTGTCACCAGAGCCTGAGCCGTGCCAAGTGGGCATCATCAGCGAGCATTTCTTCGCAAACCTGAGCCTGCAGCATGTCCGCTTCAAGATGGAGGTGGATTCAGGTACTACCTTTTCCATAATCCCACAATGGGAGTTTTTGAGAATTCCCCCTGCCTCTTGGCCCAAGCTCAAATCTATTAAAACGTCCCTCCAGGATGTGCAAGGTTGCCAGATTCCGGTCCTGGGGGTGGGAAATTTCTTGGTCAAATTCAAAAACATTCACACCTCCTTGCCATTGGTTGTAGTTAAGCAGGGCACTAACTGTATTATTGGGACCCAATGGTTTAGGCCCCTGGGAATCCAGCTTTCTGGCATTCACACAATAGATGCTGACCCAATCCGGGATGTTTGTGCTGCACATCCTGAGGTGTTCAAAAAGGGCTTAGGGTTATACAAAGAACCCCCTGTGGACTTTGAGCTTGACCGAACCATCTGGCCCATCCGGATGAAGCCACAGCAGGTACCCTTTGCTTTAAAGGAGAAGATAGAAGCCGAGCTGGACCAACTAGTGGGGCAGGGCATCCTAGTGCCAGTGGACTCCGCAGAGTGGGAGACACCAATAGTGACTGCTTTGAAAAGTAACAGGGAGGTCAGGATATGTGCTGACTACAAATGTACCATAAATAAAGCTATTTGCCCGAATGCATATCCTGTGCCCGTGGTAAGCCACCTTCTTGCCTCCTTGCATGGAGGAAATTCCTTCGCAAAACTTGACCTTGCCCAGGCTTACCAACAATTGACTGTGTCTCCTGCTGCTGCCATAGCCCAGACCATAGTAATGCATACAGGTAACTAGACTACAATTCGGGGTGAATGCAGCCCCTGGAATATTCCAGTCACTTGTAGAATGTATTTTAAAAGGTTTGCCCAGTGTCCTGCCATATTTTGACGATGTCCTGATCACCGCTAAGGACACTGTCGAACTAGCAGCCAGGCTCGATCGAGTCCTCTCACGTTTTGAGAGGACCGGTCTACATCTCAGAAGAGACAAATGTGTGTTTTTGGCACAGGTAGTGGAGTTCCTGGGGTACCGAATTACACCCCAAGGTATCATGCCCTCTGACTCCAAGGTGGCGGCCATGCAAAATGCACCCAGGCCAAATGTAAAGCTGAATTGCAATCATTTCTAGGATTGTTAAACTTCTATCATGCTTTTCTCCACCGCAAAGCCTCAGTTGCTGAACCATTACATCGGCTTCTTAAGAAAGATACTGTTTGGCACTGGGGCTATTGTCAGGAGAAAGTGTTCCTAGAACTCAAAAAGCTGCTATCTTCAGATGCTGTATTAACTCATTTTGATCCTAACAAGGAAGTTGTACTTGTGTGTGATGCATTCCCTGTCGCGGTGGGAGCTGTGTTATGCCATGTACTAAATAACGGGAGGAAAGCATTCTATTCCTGTTCACTCTCAAAGCCTGAGAAAAATTACGCTCAGACAGACAGGGAGGCATTGGCAATCATGGCTGGCACTAAGAAATCCCACAATTACCTTTACAGAAGACCTTTTACCATCATAACTGTCCACAAGCCCCTCCTTGGAATCTTTGTGAGTGGGAAGCCCACACCTCAAATTCTGTCCCCAAGGATGTTGTGTTGGGCAATTTTCCTAAATGCATACGATTTTACTTTGGTGCACAGGCCTGGCAAGAACATCAGCCACGCTGATGCCCTGTTACATTCTCCACTGCCAGGGGTCGGGGAAGCTGACTGCAAGATCGAAAGTGACCACCAGGTTCTTATGATTGAGGCTTTCGATTTGCCCCCAGTCTTCCCCTCAGATATAGCCAAGGCTACGGCCAAGGATGTAACATTGACTAAAGTAATGTCTTGGGTACAAAAAGGCTGGCCTGTCTCTCCTCTAGCCGAGGAATTCAGAACATTCCACCGCAAGCATTTGGAACTGTCAGTGGAACGAGGTTGCCTTCTATGTGGCCAGTGGGTGGTCATTCCTGTCACTCTCAGGAAAAAGGTTTTACATCTACTTCACACAAGTCACCAGGGAATTGTCTGTTCCAAAGCCCTTGCCCGTAGCTACTTTTGGTGGCCTCAACTGGACCAAGACATAGAACAAATGGTCGGCACTTGTGTCAGTTGTCAATCCTCTCACTCAGAGCAATCCCACCTTCCCTCTCGGGAATAGGATTCTGCTCAGGGCCTGTGGTCCAGGTTGCACATAGATTTTGCAGGTCCATTTAGGGGTGCCCTATTTTTTGTTGGTTGTGGATTCATTCTCTAAGTGGCTGGAAGTGATTAGGGTGCCTAATACCACTTCAGCCACCACGATAATGCACCTAAGAAGGCTGTTTGCAGCATTTGGACTTCCAGATGTGCTGGTGTCCAACAACACATCCATGTTCACATCTGCAGAATTCCAATCCTCCAATACACCAATGGCCAGGTAGAGCGGCAGTTGCGCACAACTAAAGACACGCTTTGGCGTATGGTTGAAGGGGATCTGGAGCTCCAGTTATGCCAGTGTCTTTTCACATATAGGCTCACGCCCCTTGCCTCTGGGCTGTCCCCTGCTGAATTGCTCCAGTGAATGAAACTGTCATCCTTGCTGGACAGATTGGATCCCTCTAGGGTAGAGGGCAAAGGCACAAATATAGCAATCCAACACCAGAAGGGTTTCTTATCCGGAGACACTGTATATTGCCACAATTATGTAGCTGGTGGTCCTACGTGGGTGCCTGGGTTTGTGATCCGTCAGACTGGTCCTGTTTCTTACAGAATCGAAACAGCCACTGGTCTGATCTGGAGGATGCACGTGGATCAATTGAGACCCAGAGTACTGGACCCCCAAGACGAATACAGACACTCAACGCTAGGGTTGGCCCCCACCCATTTAAACCCAGGGGGCAGAGGTAATAGTCAGCAGCTAGCCAACATTGACCCAGAAGTTTCTTCTAGGAACCAATTTCAAGGGGAATTTGTGGAATACTCCCCTATTCCAGCCATGTGTACTCCTACACTGTCCCAGCCTAGTTGAACGCAGAATAATAGAGGCCTTTGAGATGTGATGTTGAGAGGAGAGTCTTGATAGTACCCTGGACAGCGAGGAGAACAAAGATGTTGATCTTAGAAGAAATCAACCCTGACTGCTCCTTAGAAGGTCAAATAGTAAAGATAAAGCTGAAGTACTTTGGACATCAAATGAGAAGAGAGGATTCACTTGAGAAAGCCTTGATGCTGGGAAAGGTGGAGGGCAAAAGAAGAAGGGGGCAGCCAAAAATGAGATGGCTAGATGGTATTGTAGACGCGATGGGCACAGAGCTGGGCAGGTTGAGGAGGATGGTGGAGGACAGGGCTGCCTGGAGGTCAATGGTCCATAGGGTCTCAAAGTGTTGGAATCAACTGTGCGACTGAACAACAAAATCTATCTATCTGTCTGTCTGTCTGTCTGTCTGTCTGTCAATAAGCTGGCCCTTAGGGTAAAGCTTCCCAAGGTTAATATAAAATTAGAAGATCACAAAACATAATAGAACAATAACATTAATGAAAAAGAATGCTAAATATATATATAATTAAAATCTATCAGCATCTAATAGAAAACAGTCCCAATAAAACCTAATACAATTATAGAGCATGACAAGTAAGTGTCTGAATCCCTGTAATGATGTGGTCTGGGCAGACTTTAGCCATCTTTAGCTGGGTCTATCAAGAAAATCAGGACTGTGGTGACTTAGTGTTGAAGACATTGAACTTGACAACTGGAAGGCTAGCAGCTCAGCAGCTGAAGACTTGAGTGCTGCACGACAGAGTGAGCTCCCGTCTTTATCCCAACTCCTGCCTACTTAGCAGTTTGAAAGGAAGAAATTGCAAGTTGATAAATAGATACCATTTTGGTTAGAAGGTAATGGTGTTCCACGAGCTCTATTCTAGTCATGCCTGCCACATGACCATGGAAACATCTGCAGATGCAGGCAGCACTGGCTCTTTGGCTGTAAATGGAAATGTGCACTAAACTCTAGAGTTGGATACGACTGGCTTTCGAGCAAGTGTGACAATATCCATACATCAAGATGATCATGTATCTTGAGAACACCAGCCTAGCTATACAGTGGTACTACCTCAGTTAATGTAATTAATGCATTCTCCAGGACATTTCTTACAGCAAAAATTACTTTAACCAAATTTCCCATAGGAATGCATTGAATGCAATTTCCCATTGGAATGTTTTGAAAACCAAAATACATTAACCGAAACACGCTTTCCCATAGGAATGCACTGAAATCCAATTAATCTCTCTCTCCCCCCCCCCCCAAATTTGTAAACCAAGCCAATATTTTCTATGGATTTCCTTTTGTTATGCGATTTTTATGTTAACTGAGCCATTTGTTAACCAAGGTTCTACTGTATATGAATAGGGCCTCTGATTCTGGTGTCTGATTTAGGGCTTAAAAGTAAATATGATGACTTTAAATCGCACCCAGAAATGCTCTTCCAATCAGCGCAAGAAGGTATTTAAAAAGGTGTCACGTGATCTGACTGGTTAGTAGATGACTTTTGCACAAGCTGTCAAATTGTCCTCAGCCAAGTATATTTACTGTAACCTAACCCGAAAAGTCACAAGAACATAAATAACTAAAGCAAGGGTCTTTCTCTCCAGGTATAATCAAAGCTGACATACGAATCTACATTGATAAAAAGACTTGGACACACCAGAGACCACCTTATAGAACAAGAGCCTCTCCCAGCATTACTACTAAAGACCAGCCTTTAATTACTGGAACAGTTGCTGAAATCCTGCAGTAAATCACAACTAGAGTAGGCCCATGGAATCATGGGGATTGCTGTGTCAATATCTCCATAAGGTGTATTGATTGCAACTTATTATTAGATTTCAGCCATTGTGTCGTTTCATTCCAGATAGAAATTCTAGATGGATATCATGGTTGGTAGCACTGACAGGAACTGAAAGGTCCAGAAGAACCTTCCACTTTGCACTCTCTCCCTTTATGCTTTGGCATAAGTTACATACAAAAGGCAATCAATGCCAAAAATTGAGTTAAATAGTCTCCACTATATAGTATTTGCTAAAGTTGAGAAGCCACAATATACTCCAAAATAGATGAACAGAGGCAAGCTTAATCATGTTAAACCAGAGGTTCCCAACCTAAGACCCGTGGGCCAGATCTGGCCCATGGAACCATTTCATGTGCCCTCCCTCCAAGGGTATTCAAGAAATAGAATGGCCACCCCTTTGAAGCTGTTGGGACAAAATGGCCACCCCCATCATGCAGGCAGGGCAAAATGGCCATCCAGCCCTCAAAGCTGACTGAGAGTGTGACCCGGCCCCTGGCTTGAAAAGGTTGGGAACCCCCTGCTTTAAACTATTGCATCTACCATTGGTTTTTTCAGTAAAGACTTTATCATCACATCCTTGAAGAAAGAAGGTAATGTGCAGTTCCTTGACTAGTGACTTACCTTATCTGAGATCTCAACCTCCAGCCCAGGTCTGATAAATTTCAGGATTCAAGGTGGACAACAATAAAGGGAACACGAGTTTGGCTCCAAACTCCCATGAAGCTTATCTATATTATTAGGTTATACAAGTTGAAAATTATCCATACTGATACAACTGTTCTCTATAGCACCATCCATATAAAGTTCTACCCAAATGATAACATCTAATTTAGAGTTCAGGCAAATTAGACACAGGCTTTCAGGGTTTCAAGTTCTTGAATGTAACAATTTACACCAAGAATGCCTCTTGCTTCTGGAAAACACTTCTCTACAAAACAAATTCTGTTGTATAATTTAGTAAATCAGAAATAGAATAGGTTAATCTGAATCAATTGAATTTACAAATGAGTTGACTCATCACATCCCTTTTATTTATTAATTATTTATTTATTTGGATTTGTATCCCGCCCTCTTGCCCTAGGGCAACTCAGGGCGGTGCACTTACACATAAATATTATCACAATACCCTTAAAAAATTCAATTAAAACTATTTAAAACCATCCCAAATTAAAAAGCCCTCCCATCCCTCCCAACAATAAAAATGACATATATTTAGTTCTAACACGGACATATAGTTCTTTTGATTAAATGGGCCTACTCTAATGTCACTTACTATACTAAGCAACAAGATTTCAGCCACACAGAAGATGTAGGTATATTGGAGAAGATTTCTTCTTTATCATCACTTTCTCAGAGAAAGACTAAAAAATTATTTTCTTTTTAGTTATATCTTTATGGGTCTTCTTCAACTTACTGATGTGAAGATCTGTTCATTCTATGAAACTTTATGTCATTCTTTATCTGTCATAGACCATTAGCTTAAGTGGGACTCAAACAATCAGCATTCTTCCATTTGCTGCACAAAATGAGTTTCTGTAAATTATGAATAACCGTCTCAGCTAAACTCTGAACTAAAGGAATCTAGAGTATTGTATAATAGATTTCATGCCAACTGGCTTTCTCTAAACTAGTCAGACTGTGGTTACAGTTTGCATTCAGCAACCCAAGAAATAACTGTAATAGGGCTGTGCACAAATCCGGAATTACTGAGTGAACTGGCCTGATTCAGACTAATTTGTATGAAGTACAGATTAAAGCAGAATGGTCAGAGGAAAATGAAGAAAATTTACAAATTGATTTGTGTCTGGAGCACAGATTGAATTGGAGAGGAGCATGCATTCCTACAGCCTTTTTCTTTATTGCAAAATTTAAAGGTGCCTAGTACTCAAATCTCAGAAGCTATGTGTCTCCATTCTGGCAGATTCAATCTCCTCTTCAGGCTCCATCTTGCCTTCAAATTGCATATTCCTTAGGGCAAAAACACAAAAGTTGTTGTTATTTTGGCTATTCCAATGTAAATAAATGTAAAGCTTACAAATCAGTTTGGAATCAGGACATAGATCAAATTAGATGCGGCACAGAGCACTCCTGGATGGATCTGGATACATTCCAAGGTCCTGGACCACCCTCCAAATTGAACAGGGAGGACCTGTGCATTACACTCTTATGTAGAGAGATTAGTTCAATTGTCCACACCCATATTGATTTCTGAAAGCCAAGAAAGTTGCATAAGCAGAGCCTGATCACCGAATGAACATGGCATTCCCCTTTTTATTAATCTGACAAAAGTATCTACGAAACTTTTCTTTTAGTGTAATCCTTTGGTGATTTTTTAACTTCCTCCTCCTTTTTCTGCAGTTCAGTAATACCATGCTATCCTATTTTATCTTCATTAAGAAGCCACTTCATCACTATTGAAACAGTAAGCTGAGAAGTCCATGGATTTATTCCTAAACAAGCCAAATTCCATTTATGTCTTTATCCTTAAAATGTGAACTTCTGAGAGAAATCCTGGAAAACTGGACTTTCGTGTGATTTTTAAAGTTGCAAGTGAATGATATTTCTTTGAAACTATCCTGGAAGCAATTAAATATGAATCGTTTATCTTTTTAATTTCAAATGTAAGCATCATCACTAAAACTTTCCTTCTCCAACTAGCTAGCTATGTTTTATAGAATGAGAAACAGGGAAAATGATTGGATGAACATTCACACATGCATTGACCTTTCTATCTATTCTGTGCCTAAACAGATTAGTTTCTCAAAGCTATGAGAAACCTGGGGAACATAGTTAAAAGTAGAGACATCACCTTGCAAACAAACATTCGCATAGTCAAGGCAATGGTATTCCCAGTGGTAATGTATGGTTGTGAGAGCTGGACCATAAAGAAATCTAAGTACAAATGAATAAATGCCTTTGAAATGTGGTATTGGAGGAGAGTTTTGAGAGTATCCTAGACAGCGAGGAGAACAAAGAGGTCGATCTTAGAAGAAATCAACCCTGACTGCTCCTTAGAAGGTCAAATAGTAAAGATGAAGCTAAAGTACTTTGGACATCAAATGAGAAGAGAGGATTCACTCGAGAAAGCCTCGATGCTGGGAAAGGTGGAAGGCAAAAAAAGAAGGGGGCAGCCAAAAATGAGATGGCTAGATGGTATTGTTGATGCAATGGTCACAGAGCTGGGTGGGTTGAGGAGGCTAGCCTCCAACCAGCTGAGGTGAGCCCTGCCCCTCCTCCCTTTGCCAGGAGAGGTAAAGGGCCATCAGGGCCGGCAGAAGACAAACAGCCACCGACCAGCTGAGGTGAGCCCCGCCCCTCCTCCCTTTGCCAAGAAAGGTAAAGGGCCATCGGGGCCAGCAGAAGACAACAGCTTCTGACCAGCTGAGGTAAGCCCCACCCCTCCTCCCTTTGTCAGGAATGGTAAAGGGTCGTCCGGGCCGGCAGAAGACAACAGCCTCTGCCCCTCCTCCCTTTGCCAGGAGGTTGTTGGGACCACCCTCACCATCGGCGTCCTGGGCTTCCACCTCCCTGCCGGGGGCTCAAAAGGCTGGTGGCCGTGGATGAACTTCCACCGCCACCATGGAGACACCTGCAGTCAATTTGGAGCTCGCTGGGACCACCCCACCATCGGTGTCCCAGGCTCCCGCCTCCCTGCGGGGGGCTCAAAAGGCTGGCAGCTGCGGAAGAACTTCTACCACCGCCCTGGAGACACCTGCAGCCAGTTTGGAGCTCACCGGGACCATCCCACCATCGGCGTCCCGGGCTCCCGCCTCCCTGCGGGGTCACAAAAGGCCAGCAGCCACGGCGGGATTTCCACCCCACCCTGGAGACACCTATGGCCAGTTGGAGCTCGCTGGGACCACCCCACCATCGGCATCTCGGGCTCTTGCCTCCCTGTAGGGGGCTCAAAAGGCTGGCGTCCGCGGAGGAACTCCCACCGCCACCCTGGAGACACCTGTGGCCAGTTGGAGATTGCTGAGACCACCCCCATCATTGGCATCCCAGGCTCCCACTCCCCTGCGGGGGGCTCGATAGGCCGGCGGCTGCAGCAGAGCTTCCGCCACCACCGCCCTGGAGACACCTGCGGCCAGTCGGAGATTGCTGGGACCACCCCACCATTGGCATCCCGGGCTCCTGCCTCCCTGCAGGGGGCCCAAAGGGCCAGCGGCCACAGCAGAATTTCCACCTCCACTCTGGAGACACCTGCAGCCAATCAGAGCTTGTTGGGACCACCTCCACCATCGGTGTCCCATGCTCCCACCTCCCTGCGGGGGGCTCAAAAGGCCGGCGGTTGCACTGGAATTTCCACCGCCGCCCTGGAGACTCTTGCGGCTAGTCGGAACTCGCCGGGACCATCAACATGGGTAAAGAGACTGAGAGGGTATGTTTTAAGTGGGTTATGGAGGGAGGGAGGGAGAGATGGCCCTGCCAGCCAGAAAGATAGGGCGACACTCCATCTGGGTTAATGGTGGAGGTTCCAGGGGCTCATTTAGAGGTTGTGATGGGCATGGGGCATTATAGCAGGAACCGTGGGGTGGGCCGCACTCGGGGAATGCGGGGCCGATGCTTAGTATCTGTTCCATGTTCTGGCCCCCCGGTTTCACCTCTAGGTCCTGAGCAGCTGATACAGGGTGACCCCACCCTTAGGCTGCTGCTGATGAATGCCAGGTCGGTCTGTAGTAAGGTGCCCCTAATACAAGATTCTATTCTGGGGGCGAGGGCCGACCTGGCATGCATCACTGAGACCTGGCTGAGACCAGAGGATGGGGTGCCTCTATCAGAGATGTGTCCGGCCGGGTTCGGTGTTTGGCACCAGCCTAGGGATGAGGGCAAGGGCGGTGGTGTTGCCATTATAGCCAGGGAGTCACTGGGAGTCACCAAGGCCACTGCTCCACAAATTCTGGGTTGTGAGGCCCTGCTCCTGCAGCTGGGCCCAAAGGGTCAGTTGGGGATCCTACTCCTGTACCTGCCCCCTTGCAGGGTAAGGGACTCCCTGCCATGGCTCCTCGAGGTTGTCTCAGCGTTGGCGTTGGAGTTCCCTAGGCTGATGGTTCAGGGGGACTTCAATTTGCCTTCACTGGGGTCCGGTTCCAGGGTGGCTCAGGAGTTCATGGCTTCCATGGCAACTATGGACCTGGCTCAGGTAATTCGGGGCCCTACCAGGGGCAGTGGCCACACACCAGATTTAGTCTTTTTGTCAGAGCGGTGGCAGAGTGATCTGAGTTTACAGAAGCTAGACATAACACCCGTGCCATGGTCAGATCACTATCTGGTGGCTCTAGACTTTCTGGGGGCAACACTTCATCGTAGGGAGGCAGGGTCTATTAAAGTGGCCCGCCCCCGGCAACTGATGGATCCGGATGGATTCCAGAGGGAACTAGGGGATTTTCCCCTGGATCGGCAACACGATTCGCCCGAGGCACTTGTTGACCTGTGGTGTGGGTCGATGACAGCTGCCTTGGATGTAATCGCTCCACTATGGCCTCTCAGAGCCCGTGGAGCTAGGTCATCCCCATGGTTCATGGAAGAACTACGGGAGCTCAAATGGGCAAAGAAACGCCTTGAGCGCCGCTGGGTGAAGACCAGGAACGATTTCGATTGGACACTAGCTAGAGCCGCTATTAGGGCCTACCTAGTGGCGATGGGGGTGGTGAGGAGGCAATACTTCACCTCCCTTATTGCCTCCGCTGATAATCGCACAGCCACCCTGTTTCGGGTGACCAGGTCCCTCCTTGGTAGGGGGGGCCCTGTGCCTGGTTGGCAGGGATCGGCTGAGGACTTTGCTGAACATCTGGTGGAGAAAATCGATTGGATTTGCTCAGGGTTTAACCTTGGCGTGGATGGGGAGGGTCAGGGGGGAGCCAGTGCACAGTCTTGCTGTGTTATATGGGATCGGTTTGATCCTGTTGCCCCAGATGAAGTGGACAGGCTCCTTGCGGCGGTCCACGCCACTAATTGTCCATTGGATCCCTGTCCCGCCTGGCTGGTAAAAGCCTCCAAGACGGTGACAGGTGGCTGGGTCGGGGCTATCATTAATGCGTCTTTTCAGGAGGGGATATTTCCTGCACCGTTGAAACATGCTTTGGTGTGCCCCCTCCTGAAGAAGCTATTCCTCGATCCAGCAGTCATAACCAACTACAGACCTGTTTCCAACCTCCCCTTTTTGGGGAAAGTATTGGAAAGGGCAGTGGCTCATCAGTTGCAGGGGGTACTGGATGAAGCGGAATATCTGGACCCCTTCCAGTCAGGATTCAGACCTGGATATGGTACTGAGATATTGGTCGCGCTGATGGATGATCTCTGGCGAGAGCGGGATGGCGGTCATCCATTCGTCCTTGCTCTTCTTGACCTCTCAGCGGCTTTCGATACCGTTGACCATGGTATCCCCTTCTGGAACGGCTCCGAAGGATCCAGGGCACTGTGTGGTCCTGGTTTTCCTCATTTCTGAGGGGCCGGACCCAGTCGGTGTGGTTGGAGAGCGAGAAGTCCAGTCCTAGGTCCCTAAAATATGGGGTGCCTCAGGGCTCGGTACTCTCTCTTCTCCTATTTAGCATCTACATGAAGCCACTGGGCGAGATCATCCGTTCCCACGGGGTGTGGTACCATCAGTACGCGGATGATACAC
This sequence comes from Bradypodion ventrale, assembly GCA_035047345.1. NCBI lineage: Eukaryota > Metazoa > Chordata > Lepidosauria > Squamata > Chamaeleonidae > Bradypodion > Bradypodion ventrale. The sequence goes on from JAWDJE010000001.1 coordinate 44,669,091, forward strand.
AGTTGTACATCTCGGCCCGTGATGCAGTCAAAGTCCTTTCCTGTTGTCTGGAGGCGGTTGGGGTCTGGATGGGGGCAAATGGGTTACAGCTGAATCCTAGTAAGACTGAGTGGCTGTGGATGGGGGGTCCTGTGTTATCCCGGGAGCTACCATCTTTGATTTTGGATAGGGCTATTTTGCCCCAGACCGACCCGGTGCGCAACTTGGGGGTCCTCCTGGATTCGTGGCTGCTGCTAGAAGAACAGGTGGCAGCTGTGGCCAGGAGGGCCTTCGCCCAACTTCGGGTGATTCGCCAGTTGCGCATGCTCCTGGACCAGGACTCTTTGCTCATGGTCACCCATGCTCTGGTGACCTCCAGACCAGATTATTGTAATGCACTCTACATGGGGCTGCCCTTGATGACCATTCGGAGGCTGCAGTTGGTCCAGAATGCGGTGGCCCGGGTGGTGATGGGGTGTGGACGTTATGCCCATGCCTCACCACTGCTGCGGGAGCTGCACTGGTTACCTGTTTGCCTCCGGGTGCAATTCAAGGTGTTGGTTTTGACCTTTAAAGCCCTATATGGTAGTGGGCCAGGTTACCTTAGAGACCGCATCACCCTAAGGACGTCTGTCCGTCCAACAAGAGCGGACTGGAGGGGCTCTCTAATAGTGCCATTGGCCAGGGGGGCTCGCCTCTCTGGCACAAGGAGGAGAGCCTTCTCTGTTTCCACACCTGCCCTTTGGAACCTCCTGCCTGTGGAACTGCGTCTCCAGACGGAGTTGTTGCCCTTTAGAAAAGAACTAAAAACCTGGCTGGTGGGCCAAGTTTGGGGTGCAGGTGGAAGGGTGGCTTCCATTGGGTGGTTAATATAGGGGAGGATGCCTACCCCATGGTTTCTTCAGTTCCTGCACCCCTCTCTTTTTAGGGGTGGGTTCTTATTGCTGGTTTTTATCTGTTTTATTTGTTTTTATCTGTTTTTACCCACTGTTGTGAACGGCCTGGAGTCGGCTTTGGCTGAGTGGGCAGTATAAAAATTTAACAATAAATAAATAAATAAATAAATAAATGGTATTGGACAGAGGTGCCTGGCGGGTAATGGCCTATAGGGTCGCAACTGAACAACAAACAACCACCCTGTGTCCTTTTGGAGACACTCTGACCCAGTCATTCTCTGAGTCTGTGACAACAGTATTTTTAGTTCTTCACCCTGTTGTCCATTTGGGCCATTTACAGACTGAAATGATAAAAGTAGTGCCTTCCCCTGAACGCTGCAACCTGAGCCAGTGTGAGCAAAAACAGGCCACAATGCAACTGATATTTAAACTACTCCCACATAATATGGTGCTGTGATATACTTATTAATAAATAAGTACCATATTTTCCGCTTTAAAAGATGCATCAATTATAAGATGCACCCCGTTTTTTAAGACACATTTTTAAGGAAAAATAATTTTCTTTATTTTAAGTACAGGAAGCAGGGAGGGAGGGATTGACCGGGCAAGAGAGCTCCTTTGGAAGCCTGGAACATTGAACTGGCACATTTAGTAGCAGGGAAATGATAAACCTACCAATCACTAAACTACAAATCAAATGGTTCCACAAAATGGAAAAATGGAGCCATGGCAGTGGAAGAAACACCAGACAGTTATAGCTGAATAGTATGTATTAATATACTGTACTCTAAATCCCAGGTAAATATTTATGCAATGTCAGCAAAAGATAAATTTGGTCTACAAAAAATCTTCCAATGAAGCTTTAGATAAATTATCAGTTGCTGATTTTTCCTAACCGGCTATAGACTGGCTCTTGGGAGTAGACAACATTTATTGTGATCAAAGTAACAGATCCAACTGAGATAATTCCCAACAAGAGAAATCAGACAATATAACCAATTCTTTCACTTGATGCATTTCCAGACAGTGATTCATCGGCAGTTGTAACAAAGCCAAAATAGGCAAGAAAACACTTTTCAACCCCTATATAAACCTTAGGCTGTCAAACATCATAATTGCTGGAGAAGTGTTCCTACTTGTTGATGCATCCGGAATCTGGAGAAGGAGTCTGGTTTAAAAGATGGTATTTGTTTTGCTTTTTTGGTGCAACAGGGACCGAGAGAAAATTCAAGAGAGGGAAATAAGAGCATGAATGCAGATTGGGTAAGACTGGGAGCGTTCTTGAACATTTCAAAAGATGGAACTAGATAGAAACTGGAGAGCTGTGTGTGTGTTACTGGGGGGGAATCTCACAGTCAAAAATACCAAGTTTTGCTTGCTGTCTTCTCCAAAGAGCACAATGGGTGGAAATATGAATCCCATCCCTTCAACCCAGGCTTTTTGGCACACTGTTATTGCACACATGAAACACATATGTGAATAGGTTTCCGTGAGCCCAATTGTGAGCTGGGAGCAGGCAGATTGGGACAGTCAATTTGAATTCCCTGTACTATTTCCTAAACAAATATTATTTGTGCAATACACCTACCAAAGCCTTCACACTGAGCTGTTAGTTGCAGCAGCAGTTTGAGAGCAGAAAAGAGGATACAGTAAAAACCCTACTTATGAAAAAAGTCTGTTCCATGGGCTTTTTATTAAGTCAAATTTGTATGTAACTCGAAGCAAACCCATAGGAAAAATGAAATTTTTATGTAAACCAAAGCATAAGAAAACCCATAGGAAAAAGAATCTTTATGTAACTCAAAGCAAACCCATAGGAAATTATGTAAATCAGGACATGGTTTTAGCACAAAATCCTTTTGTAAGTCGAATTTTATGTAACTCGGTGGCATTTGTAAGTTGGAGTTTTACTGTACTTAACAAGCCACTAAAGCTGCCACATACAACCAAATGTAACTTTCTCCTCCTCTATTACTACTCACCTGAAATGTATATCCCTGGCTACCTGGAGACACATAACATATCCCTGAGAGTTCAGCTGATGTTCTAAGTATCAGCATCTTCAAAATGCCAAAATTCAAGCAGACACAATAGTGAATAGTGCTACAAAGAATCTCTCAGTTCTTGGTTTTTTTGTTTTTTAAATTGTGTCAGTAGCACACAAAGGTGCTTTCTGGGTTGAAAGGATTTTTACTGGAGGAGCTCCACTCAGGGGATGCCCGAAGGAGGCTCCTTTCATGTCCCCAAGATCTTTTCCCACCGAAGTGGTCCCTATTTATCTACTTGCAATTTCTTGCTTTCAAACTGCTAGGTTGGCAGGAGCTGGGATAGAGATGAGTGCTCATTCCATCATGCAGTACTTGGGTCTTGAACTGCCATCTTGCCAACCTTCCAGCTAACAAGGTGAGCTTCTTAAGTACTGAGCCACTGCATTCCCTTTCAGTTCTTGCTAGGAATTGGTGACTTTTTCATTTTCATTGTAAGACTTTATCATCATTTGCAAATTGCTGAATCCCCATGTATTCAACCATCTTAGAGGTATCTTTTCCTTTCCCACCCCTGAGGGCCAGTTTATCTTGAACAGCTACTGTAATAGGAAGATGAACAATGTCTGTTTTTGTCTTGGAATTAGCTGTACATATTTGAATCTTGGCTGATACATAGATCAAATATCCAGCCAGGCTTGTTGTGGGAATGAACATTTTTGCCTCCTTCCTTCAACCAGGTCTGCAGTGTCATTAAAACAAACAAACAAACAAACAAACAAACAGTTATTTATTGTAGGTATATACCATCTCTTTAATGACAAAAAAATTGTGGGTGGTTTATAGCAGACAATTATAAATAGAAAACCCAACCCACCAACCCAAGCAATTACTCTGACTAGTTACACTCTTATTTTATTTTATTGTTTGCAGCTCCCCGGTGGCTTCATGGGTAAAAGCACTGTGCTTGGAGACCGAAATGATGGGGTTAGATTCCCCGAGAGCTGCATGATAGGGGACATGAAAGGAGCCTCATTCAGGTGTCCACTGCAAAAATCCTTTCAACACAGAGTAATCTCTGACATGAAACACACATTTTATTGTTTTATTTATGGGTCTTTTACAGTAGGTGCAGCATTTGTCTTGCTCAAGGGCCCTGGTTGTCCACTGATCTTAACAAAAACTTTCCTTGGCATCCCACTGATGTTCCTCTTCTCTCATTTTGAGTTGCTGTTTTTGTTCTCACATGGCCTTGTTCCTTTCATTCATTCCCAAAACCCAAGATTTATTTTTATACCATTTTGCACCAGGGAGTAGAGTTTAGTTTGAATGCCGTAGCCAGCAAAGCATGCCTTTCATCAAGCAAAGTGACTTAAGGCTGCTCACATGATATTTTAAAGATAATATTTAAAAGTGATTGAATGTATGACATTTTGGCATATTTAAAACTCAATGAAGCTTTGGATAGCAGAAGTCCAGAAACGAAGCTCTCTGGAACTGGAGAAGTACAAGTGTGAGTAACTTAATCTGTGCTGTTTCAATTTGCTTTTTCCCTTTTGTGCTTCACTTGTAAGTTAGAGGTCAAGCATTTAAAATTCTCTGGTAAATATCCCCAAACAGCAACCCATAGGATAATAAGCTTTTTCTGTTAGTGTGTCTGTGAAGATAAGCTGACTTGTATGTTATCTCACCCCAGTTCCAGAAACCCAATGGAAGTGGATAATCCAAGTTACTTGTACTTAAATACCAAAGCAAGGGAAACTTTTAAAACTTTCAGATAACATTATTGCTGAGTTGCTTGGACAGGATAGTATGATGAGACATTTGGAAAAGAATGAAAAATAGCTAGTAGGAGATAATGAATACTTGAGAAAATATCGATAACAGAAAGAATCCCACAAATGCAAGATGGTTGTTGACCCCCCTTTTTTGCATTGTAACATGGTCTGTAAGGTTCTGTAGACCATATGGCACCAACTCATCCTAAAAAACACACAACTACAAAAAGATAACTTGAAGAATGATGAGGTTACAGCAACAGTGAAGGCACAAAGAAAACCGCTGCCAGTTAGCTCATCAACCAGCTCAATAAGAAGGCAGTGTGTGTGTGTGTGTGTGTGTGTGTGTGTGTGTGTGTTGGGGGGGGTTTCAGTTTTTAGGTGGTGGAGGATAGTTCTCAGTTGTGCTTACCAAATTTGTGCTAGTTTGTTTTGGGTTTTTTTTTTATTACTAAGAAGCGAGTCTGGTGGTTTAGTGGTTAAGACATGAACTTGATGACTGGAAGGTCAGCAGTTCGAGACCTGAGTGCTGCCAACCTAGCAGTTTGAAAGCAAGAAATTGCAAGTACTGTAGATAAATAGGTACCACTTTGGTGTAAAGGTAAACAGTGTTCCGTTCACTCCAGTGTTTAGTCAATGCCTGCCATATGTCCATGGAAACATCTACAAAAGCAGACAGTGCTGGCTTTTTGGCTATAAACAGAGATGAGTACTGAACCCTAGAGTCAGATACAACTGGCTTTCGAATAAGGGTGACTTTTACCTAATTACTGAGAGGCTTTGGAATAAAGGATGAAACTTCCCACAATGTCTTGGAGCCATTCTCCAGGTCTTTAGATGTCTGTCCATTGTCTTTCTTTTTGTATACTACTGAAATGAACCATACATATCATGATAGATGTCAAAGGACCATTTTTCTTTATTTATAGGTCTCTCAGGGACTGCAGTGGCTCAAGTGGCTAAGACGCTGACTGGGAGGCAGAAGGTCAGCAGTTCGATTCCCGAGTACTGTAGGAGGGAATGAACTCCCGTCTTTGTCCCAGCTCCTGCCAACCTAGCAGTTCAAAAGCAAGAAATTGCAAGTAGATAAATAAGTACCACTTCAGTGAGGAAGAAACAATGTTCCGTGCACTACGGTGTTTAGTCATGCCTGTCACATGACCATGGAAATGTCTTTTTTTTTAAAAAAAAAAAGTTTCCCTCATATTCATATGGGTCTGTGGCAAAGGTGGCTCCAGGCCTTAGGGCTGTGGAGTTCCCTGTGGTGGGGATGAGGATGTCTTAAGGTGGGCTGGTGTGTTTTGTTGGTGTCATCCTCCCCCTCTGAAGATGCGGTCTCCACGTCTGTGTCCACATCAGATTCCATGTGAGATTCGGAGTCACTGTCAGGTTTTGTGTAGAGGTCTTCTCAGTTAACTTTTAGGAGATGCCTTGGTGAGGGTCTTGGGTGGGCAGAGCTGGCCCCTAGGCCCTCATTTGTTGCTGGCTGTCTCATGGGAGACAGACCATTCAAAAGTTGGGTAATTTGCCCTTTAAATACTGTAAGGTCATCTGTTCCTTTGTTGGAAGGAGACCTTATAGAGAAGTGCAGCTTATCATTGTTTTTGGCACAGTGCATTTGTTTTGATTTCTTGTGAAACTCTGCTCTGACACTTTGAGGACTTGGCACTAATTTGCAACTTTGTAATTTCTGGATCACTATAGACACAATTTTTGGCCAGGTTATAGGTAAACAGATCTGATGACCTGTGGAGAAGTCTTGAAGGTATCTCTTTTGATCTGAAAGTCAGAAAGATCCTCTTGTGGTTTTGTAGGGAAGGCAGGAAGTCCTCTTTCATAGGACATTTGAGAAGCTGTTTGGGAGAAAGAGCAATTTCCCTTTTGTTTGTCCACAGGTAGCTGTCTTTGCTAGGAAGATTTATCACAATTTGGTTCAGTTGTAACATTCTCTGTGCTTTGGTTTGGTTGCTTACAGATGGCTCCTGATGTGAGCACCTGGTGGCTACAGCTGTGGGGAAGTGTGTGGTGGCTTTTCCTGAGCTGTTAACTTCTTGTTGTAGCTTGGCTGGTAGTTGGGAAAGGCCCAGAGAAAGTGGCAAGGTATTTATCTGCTTCTGAATTTTGTTGAGTCAAACAAATATAGCAAGGAGCGATTCTGTAGAGATTAGGCATGCATCTCAGAGTTGTTTCATGATAACTCCCAGCTGTGGGTGTTGAGGAGATTTCACTGTGCTGGATATATATTCCCCTGGTAAGATTTATTTCTCACTAGTGGAGGTGCCCGCCTTCGGATGGGTGGGGTTTGTGGGGTTTTTTTCCACTCTGAGTCCCCTACCTCTGGCTTTTTCTTCTCCGGCGGCGCTGGGATTCCTGCTGTTGTGGGGGGGAGCATTGAGGTGATGCTCATGCACTTGTGTGCGCAAGTGCACGTCCCCGTTGGGGCCATTATTGGTCAGTGTGTGTGCACCAGCCGGCGGCGGCCACTGGTGATGCTGGCGCGCTGCTGGTGACGTGGGCACACCAGCTGTGGGTGATCATTTGTGATGGCCTTGTGCTGGCACATGCATGTGCACCAGCACAATTGATGCTTTCCAGGCCCCCAATTGTGATGTCAGTGCACTGCCATGCGCTGCCGCACAATTGGTGCTGCGCCAGTCCTTCCTGGTGAGGCTGGCACCCCACTCATGGCATCCGGGGCCCCCTCTTTGGATGATGGGATGCACAAGGTAGGGCCAGGTGCATTGTCATAGGGGTGGGTCATGGGGGGGAGGAGTATCCAGGATATACTAACATACTTTTTTGCTTTATATATTTAGATTCGGGGTTATTTTGGGTGGTGGGGCAGTGATAAGATTTAAAGAATTGCCACTCACATCCCTAGCATACCTGTCAAGTATCTCGGATTGGCCAGGATTTCCTGTATTTCTGCGCCGCTAACTTTACTTTCCTGCCACAATCCCATAATTTGGCTGGAGGGGAAAGTACGTTACTGAACATGCGTGTATGTGCAGAGCCTTTCTGCGCAGGTCCCATATTTTCCGGAGCTGCGCTTGACAGGTATGATCCCTGGATGTCTGTTGGTTTGTCGGAGTCAGAGGCAGAGTTGGATTCAGTAAAATTTCAGCTGGCCTTGCACAAGCTCAGATGGTCGTTACCAATCTTAACGACCTAGAATTTGGCCCTAATTTAATATCTAAGATGGCTTACAATATTCCATATTATGGCATGCAATATTCCATAGCAGTGCTAACTTGTGATATGTGAAAATAAAACCACAGGATCTGAATGGCAATTGCTACTTATGTCTAAAGCTGTTAATGTCGTTTTTCCTTGGACAAACCTCAGAACTAGAAAAAGCATATTTTGAGTCAAAACTTCCTGTGCCAGTTTTGACAAGCATCTAATGAACTCGTGTGTAAAATAATAGATCCTCACTAGCACCTTTAGTGCTAAACCATCAATTCACAATCCACTGACCATAATAAGCATATCTTGTTTTCTTCCACTTGGCTGCATAATGTGGTATCTCTGTCATCACTGCAAGAAAGACTAGCTGGTGTTTGGCATGCTGGTGTTTGGCTGGTGTTTGTGAAGTGAAATATTCGGAGAGTGACTTTGGCAAATGACTCAATGTGCTGGAACTTAACTGAAGGCATTCTTTAGTTTGGATGTTGATGGATCATTTGTACTCTCAGGAAGGCAGCAAGAAAGGGCATTAAGAATGAAGGAAGCCAGTTGCCTGACAGCAGTAATGTAATCATCAGTGTCCAAGTATGCCAACTCAGCACATAAGAAGATGGATTGTAACAAGAAACAAATAGGTTTTCATTCAGGGTGTGGGGCTGTGGTGGCTCAGTAGTTAAGAAGCTCACCTTGTTAGCTGGAAGGCTGGCAAGTTGGCAGTTCAAGTCATGGGTACTGCATGACAGATCGAACACCCATCTCTGTCCCAGCTCTGGGGAACATGAATGGAGCCTCATTTGCATGTTCCCTGAGTCGAGTTTCTTCCACAAATATCCTTTCAGCCCAGAATAATTTCTGACACTGTTTTCCAAGTGGGTAATGTGTGAGTTGGCTTAGTGCTTAAGATGCTGAGCTTGATGTCTGGAAGGATGGCAGGTCAGCTGTTAGAGACCCAAGTGCTGTGCAACAGAGTGAGCTCCCATCGACTGTTGCAACTCTTGACAACCTAGCAGGTTGAAGGAAGAAATTGCAAATTGATAAATAGGTACTGCTTCAGTGGGAAAGGTAACAGCATTCAATGTGCTTCAGCATCTGGTAATGCCTGCCACATGACCATGGAGATGTCTTCAAATGCAGACAGATTTTGGGCTGAAAACACAGAGTTGGATCTAATTGGCTTTCATCCAAGGGAGACCCTTACCTAATGTCTGAGTAAGGCTTAAACGTTGCAAGCCTTGTTGGCTTCAATAGTTATGTAATGGTTTGCAGGCCAATGTTCTGTTTCAAAGACTGATCAGCCAGATTCTCTCCTGGAAGTTCACAATCACATTATGAAGATGACAATCTTCCAGTGATCTTTGCCCCACATAAAACATTTGTTTGTTGAACACTGTGGCTTTAGTAACATATGGTGGTTAAAGCTAAACAGCAAACTAGCACTCTATGGCAGAAATGCTGAAGTAAAAATTCACAGGAAAAGTGTGACCATACAAGTTTTTTTTTCTAGCCATCAAGAACATGGGAAAGGGTTGCCATATGTCAGAATTAACTTCCTGGCACACAAATGTTGTTGTTGTTGTTGTTGTTGTTGTTGTTGTTGTTGTTGTTAATGGAAAACTGTTCCTTAAACATTTCACACAATTTCAAAGACCTTATTTAGGTAACAGCTTGATGGCAGATAACAAATGGAAAAAAATATTTTCTGGAAGATATGTATAAGACAGGGATTCCCAACCCTTTTGGGTTGTAGGCCGGTCACATAATTGAGCAGGCCGGTCACTGGTTCCCCCTACCCAGAAGCAGAAGTAAAACATGCCTGCTCATGCACAGAATGCATCCTGGCCACTGCTTCTTTGAGCTTCTGCCATCGGGATGGAGATATAGAACAATGAAGGTAAAAACCAGCTATCTCAAGAACAGTTTCTTCTCCAGAGCAATTTTGGCCTTAAATGGAAACTCTGGACTCTGAAGTCATCTTATCTTATTTTAAAATTTTAAATATTTTATATTTTTAATTTTTAGGATTTTAGAATTTTAAAATTTTTGAAATTTTAAAGTTTTGAAGTTTTTAAATTGTACTGTATGGTACTATCTTAATTGGTGTTTCTCTAGCTGTTTTAAATTAAGGGGTATGCCTTATTTGAGTTGATATATAGCAACCGAGAAATTTCATTGCAGGCGCACCCCCCAATAAAGGACTCAACTTGTGCCTGTCTAGTTGTCCAGTCAATTGCGAACCTGCCGGATACCTGTGGGTCATAAATGTTTACCTTACCAGTGCTACCCGCCCATGTGACCAGAGTCAACATCAGAGCAAGAAACCCCTATATCAAACCATAGCAATAGTGTGGGATGGGCAAAAAAGCCAGGACCCGAAAGCCAATTGTAGGTCCCAGCCAAAAATTCCCACCCGGCCCCGAAGCGACCAAAATATCACACTGTTAACTAGGGAGGGGGTGGAGGGAAAAACTTCTCCTCTCCGTCGCTTCGCGAAATGGCAGCGTGGCTGCCTCGTGGCCACCCCTTTTAAAGGGTGCTGGCCACGCCCCCCTAACTACCCGCATGTCCAAGTCCGGTGGGGGCCCCCCCGCAAAGAGCACGGCGGCCATTTTGGCGCCGCGCTTGCATTGCAGGCGCACCCCCCAATAAAGGACTCAGACACTGGTAAAAGTGGATAACGGCATTGGGCCACATTTATTGATTCATGTCCTAGTCCGAATTATAAATTTCTATTGGTATTCAACCAATTATAATTCTTAAGGCAAGCAGGCCGAAGTAACACTGGTAAGGTTCCACCCAAAATTGCCAACGGCAATTGGTTACAATGTATCCATTTGTATCAATTTGTTTGTTGGCAACAAACAAATTGTTGACCGTAGTCAATAATCTAACTACTGACCCCACCCTCTGACGCGTATCCGTAAAATAACGGGGTGATGCATGCTGCCTAGCTCGTGCCATCACCCCATTGCCTGGTTCATCGTTGACCGGACAACGTTAACCAACTTGTGCCTGTCTAGTGCTGTCCAGTCAATTGCGAACCTGCCGGATACCTGTGGGTCATAAATGTTTACCTTACCAGTGCTATCCGCCACACGGGGAGGCTTCAATAAAGGCTCACCGCCCCCCCCCCCCCCAGACCGTCAGCTCGGTCAACAGGCCTGCTCGCCAATCTTCCAACAAGAGGTCCATACCTCCCGGCGACAGATGGACCCCATCCCCTGTGTAAAGCTCATAATTTTGGAGACTGATGGTGGGGTGTCGTATGACGCGCCCCCAACCCTTGTCCATAAAGAACTGGGCAATAGCCCTGTTCACCGAGCGCCGAGCCCGATCAAGGGCCTGGAGGTTAAACCCTCCCCTGTAAGCGTGCCGCAGTATCATGTCCGACCAAAGTAGGGTTGTGGCGGGCCACACATAATGCAAGTAGGCCAGGTCACCGCAAATCGCATGCTTCAGCGATAGGCCCGTGACCTGTCCCAAATCATTACCCCCAAGGTGTATAATCAGGACATCAGGCAGGTCAGCATCCCTGATGGAGAAAAGGAATGGCAACAGTTCCCGCCATAACATTCCGCGCTTACCGTACCACCTGAGACTTGCGGATGCACCCAAGTCACAGTCGGGGTCCCCACTCTGTCGCCGCAGTGAACTGCGCTGCCCTGTGCACATAGCTGTGGCCCACCAGCCATACTGTCACCGGTGTAAGACGACACCCAGGGTCTGTCAAGGAAAAAAGGAAACAGGGCAGTGACTTAACTGGTACTCACTGCTGAAGAGGGCGAACATACAACTGAAAACATTGTGATCCCCACCGTCCCATGTTGCATATTTCAGCCCCAGAGTACCCAAACGCCGCTGCGGTGGAAGCCGCCCCTATCCCAAATGAATGGGTGCCGTAACGAGCCCCAGGGAGGCCCACACTGGCTAGTGCCTTACCGGTCACCTTCCAAAACTGAAATTTAGTAAGGGGAGACCCATCTTGGTGACAGAAAAACGGGCCAGGGTGCGTACCACGTAGTGCAAGGAACTCCTGTAGGGCACCAACCGGACAGATGTCTGCCATGGAACATCGTAGCAGTCTTACACCACTGCCTACACCGTGCTGATCAACCTTAGAGGAGCGTATCCTCAGCTGAGCCCAATCATTGGAAACATAGACATCTTCGAGTTCCAGTGCCCTACGACTCGCATCCGCCTTAGACAGTAGCACCAGCTCACTGATGCGGAGCGCCCCAAAAAGGCCACCGTAGTAGCCGCGTGAAACAGGGTTGCCTCATACCTGTCGAAACACAGGTCATGCCAACCCCGTGCAAGGTGGGTAAGTACCCCTGGAGAAATAGGGTGGCGGTCGTCCGGGCTGCGCCCACGTTCCCGCGCCCACCCTTCCAAAACATGTCGTATGCGAAAATCATTTGTGCTGTCAGCAAAACCACCCACCTTGGCCATGAATGCCAGCGCTGACAGCCTGGATGCTATGGTGTGGGGGGCTAAGCCCTGGGCATGTAAGTAAACCATAAATTGGAGGACGTGAGCCACTGGGATGGGCCAACTTTCAGGCAGCCGTGACTGGGCACAAAATGCCATGAATGAACTGAATGCATGGTTATACGCCTTACGCGTGCGGGGGGCGAGCGACATGCTGATCGCCCGGTTCACCTCTCCTTGCCAAGCGTCCATATCTCGTCCGGGAGCGGCGAGGGAAATTCCTCTGCGTCCGGGGCCAAGGCATGGAACCGGGGGATCTGCAGGCAGGACAAAGCGTCAGCAATATCGTTATTAATACCTGGAACATGTCTGGCCCTAAAAAGCACATTGAGGCGTAGGCTGCGCAACACAAACTGGCGAACCAGTTCCATAACCCTGGGAGATTTTGACGTCTGTGCATTGACAATGTGGACAACTGCCGCATTGTCACACCAGAAATGGACGACCGAATTGGCCCACTCCTCGCCCCATAGCATCAAAGCTCCCAGAATGGGGAAAAATTCCAGATACGTGAGATCGCGCAAGCGATCCGTGCCCCACCAGGCTGGCGGCCATCTGCCATAGGCCCACTTCCCTTCGAAGTAAATCCCATAACCCAGGGACCCTGATGCATCCGACTGAACCTGAAAACGAGGGGAAACCAAAAGGTCGGACCTCCAAAAGGACACCCCGTTGAATTCCCTCAGGAACTGAAGCCAGATGAGCATATCAGCCCTCATGCCCTTGTTCAGTCGGACCCTGTGGTGGGGCCTGGCCAAGCCAGTCATGGCGTCGCACAAGCGTCGAGCAAATGCTCTGCCAGGTGCGACGACCCTGCAAGCGAAATTGAGGTGACCATGTAACACCTGGAGCTCCCGAAGGGACACCTTGCATTTTGCCAGCAAGTCCGAAATGAGTGCAACGATCTGGGAAACCTTATCAACAGGTAACCTGGATGCTTGCACAACCGTGTCAATGTCAACCCCCTGGAATGTGAGCTTGGTTGAAGGGCCCTCGGTCTTTTCGGGCGCTAAAGGGACACCGAGTTCCTTCATTAGCGTCTGAAATGTATTTAGGAGACGCGTGCACGTGTCCCAGCCCCGTTCACCCCCGAATAAGAAATCGTCGAGGTAGTGGGCTACAGACCGGGACCCTGACCTGCGAACAAAGGCCCATTGCAGGAAGGTGCTAAAGCGCTCAAATGCTGAGCATGAAATGGAGCAGCCAAAAGGCATGGCTTTATCGAAATAAAATTCACCCCGGAACTTGAAACCCAGCAGCTCAAAGTCGCCCGGGTGCACTGGCAGAAGACGGAACGCTGACTTAATGTCGCACTTAGCCAGTAGTGCACCCGGGCCACATGAGCGCACCATGCGCAAGGCCTGGTCAAAAGATGTATACCTGACTGAACAAAGGTCGTGAGGGATAGCATCATTGACTGAACAGCCAGCCGGGTAAGACAAGTGGTGTATCAAACGGAACTCCCCCGGTGACTTCTTGGGCACTAACCCCAACGGGGAAACCTTGAGATTGGGAAATGGTGGGACAGGGAAAGGGCCAGCGACCCTGCCAGCAGCAACTTCCTTAGCAATGCTCATGGCAGCCACCTCCTCCCTTCCCCTGAGTGATAACAGGTTGGGTACATCTTGAGGGGACCTGACCCCTGTGAAAGGAATGTGAAACCCCTGCTGGAAACCCTCAAGCAGGTAAGCTGCGTCTGCCCTCCTCGGGTACATCGTGAGCCAACGCTCCAACAAATCCACATTAATTGGGGAGGGGGCCTTTTGCTTGACCAGCTCCCTCCACGGCAGCTTTGCCCGCTCCCTGTCCAACTCTACCTCTGCCCCGCAGTCCACCTGCCCTAGGACACGCGGAGGCGGCATGGGGGCCAGCACAAGAGGGACACTCGTGCCTGTATCGGCACTGCTTCCTGTTGCACGCACCATTGGCTGAGAAGCTTCAACACAGCAGGCGGGGTGCCTGGGCTGGAGCAGCTCGCTGGACCGCATGTCCACAATGGTACCTCTCCCCTGGCGCCGGGCGCGTGGGGGTCATGTACAGAAGCCACAGCTTCTGGCAGGGCTCATCCCACCTCATCTCCGGGTGTAGGGGCGCTCTCATACGGAATTCCTCGTTGTAAGCCAACCACGACGGGCCAGGGAAATCAACCATCGCCCGGTATATGTTGTCCAAATACTGGACCATCGGAATTGCCAGGTCAGGCCGGGCCCTGAGGTACACCGCCATGTATATAAGGTACGCGGGTAACCAGTTGGCCCACGTTCGTGGCGGCTTAAGTCGACGAGACTGCTCCTTGTCCTTCTCGTCCTGCCCCTCCCTCTCCTCTTTGGTGGGTTCTCTATTCAAGAGGGAGAAAATGTCCACATACTCCCCCCGCCAGATCTTTTCCTTGGTGGCCTGGGCCAGGTGATCCCCGAGGGGCAATGAATAACCTGCTGTCGGCAAGGCCGACACCGGAACATTGACAGTGCTGGGCACCATGAAAGGAGCCTGGACCAGCCCCGCCACCCCCAGTAAGTTTCCTGGAGGACAGGGTACCCCGCCCCAAGAGGGGCCTTGGAGTGTTGGAGCCGTTCCCTGATGGGCCGGCGGCGTCTGACCCGCCGTCCCAGCCAGGCGAGGCCACGGCCACTGTAAACCTCCCCCCGTTGTGGGTTGTGATGTGGGTGCACTAGCTTGTACCGTATACTCACAAGTTGCACCCCCATGGGCCGCCCCCACCGGGGGTTCCGGCCCACTGCGGGCGTCGGAGCTCGCGACCGCAACCGAGCTCATAGATGGGGCCTGACCACTACCTGCTGGCGGTATCTGCTGCGTGGGGAGCTGCGAGGCCGCGGCTTGCGCCGACCTACTTGCCTCAGGCAGCTCAACCCTTTCGGCTGCCTGCCGAGGACCGGCAGGCGCTGAGTTGACCTGTAAACCAAAAGGTGCCCCGGATGGATTAACTACCCCTAAAGATGCCTCGAGGGCCGCTACGCGGGCCAGTAGGGCATCAACGTTTACATAGTCCCCAACGCTAATGGGGGGCAAAGGGCCAGCCGGCCCACCGGTCACTGGCGCCGGGCCAGGTCTCTGGGCCCCAGGGCCCGCATATGGCCATGCCCCAACCACCGGCCCCGGAGGGGCCGGGGGCATGCCTTGCCAGGGAAGGGAACCCAGCCAACCCCCTTGGTTAAACCCCACCACTGGAAACTTCATGCCAAGGCCCGAAGGCCCAGCCTGGCTATGCGCCAGGCCCGGGCCGGTGGCCGCTAATTGCGGGCCGGGGGCCGCATCCCCTGCAGGGCCGGTCTGAGGCTGCCCAGCCTCAGGCCAGGGAGCAATCGACCCCATCCCGCCGGTCCCGGTGGGCGCCCCCGGAAAGGGGGCCTGCCGAGGGGGCGCAGTCGCGGTCCTCCGACCCGGCTGGCGCCTCCTGGAAGTGCGAACCGCGTTCGCCATCACCTTCTTTTTGGAAGGCATTGCTGCAAATCGTTGGGAAGCCGAAGAAAGAAGCGAAGAAGAAACCGCTGCCCAAAAAAGGCTTCCCAGCTAAAGGGAGAGCGACGGAGCGATTGGGGAAAAACTTCTCCTCTCCGTCGCTTCGCGAAATGGCAGTGCGGCTGCCTCGTGGCCACCCCTTTTAAAGGGTGCTGGCCACGCCCCCCTAACTACCCGGATGTCCAAGTCCGGTGGGTGGGGCCCCCGCAAAGAGCGCGGTGGCCATTTTGGCGCCGCGCTTGCATTGTTCCCGCAAGGGGACAATGACAATAAAGATTTATCTATCTATCTATCTTATGACAGCCATGTGTTTTGTGCATGTGTGGGTGTGTTTTACTTCCGCTTACAGGAGCAGAAATGGCAGAGTGGGCTGGATGAATTGGCATTGGGGGCCATAGGTTGGGAACCCCTGGTATAAGATGAAACTGGTGAAATCTAGAACCTGGTTGTACTGGTGGGAGGATGGGTTCCAAAGGCTATTTTGCAACAGGTCAGACTACTTGTCCTTGTCAACCAGCATGGTCTACTTTGACTTTTAGGGACTCACTAGCCTCTCAACCAGATATGCTTTCACATCATTTGCTCTTGGGTTCTCCGCTTAACTGGAGGCACTAGTATTCAACTCGGGGACCTTCTGACTACAGAGCATTTGCTGCTGCAGGGCTTTGGAAAAGTAACTTCATGGGACTACAACTCCCAGAATCCCCTACTGGCCTTGCTGACTTTGGGAACTACTATAGTGTTCAAAAGTCGTGTCTGAGACCTTGTTTGCTAGTGTGCTATGGTCTATGAAACAAGGGCTTCCCCTGGAATGAGATTCTCTCACAAAGACCTTGAATGCTTTTACATCACATGGAAGACTTTCAGTGAACAATGCATTTTACCATGACAGCTAAGGGAAAACACACACTTTAATAGTTTTAAACAGTTGGGCATATTAAACCATCTTGGTTCTCCACCCCAGTCTAGGAAAGTAATTTCTAACCAGGCCACAATTCACATTACATTCATCATTATGAATCCTTCTGTAAATAAATAATAGATCTTTTAAGACTGCAGATTCCGTTAAGGCGTAAGACATCGTAACCATCATAAATACAAAGAAAGATCCATTAGAAACTTTTGGAAAAGGTTTTTTTTTTAATTTAAAAAAGACAGGCATTTAATCTTCCCACCGTAGCCTGAATTCTTTTGTACCCTCCCAAGTAAGTCTAGAATGAATTTTTCTCTCCCCAATGGGAACTGGCATATTTGTGTGTGTGTTCCAGGCAAAGAATTTCCAACATTATATGGAATTTTGGCTTGAGGCAACTTTATGTGACAGATGTTTAAAGAAAGAGGGACTGAAAGCGGATTAAGGCCTTCTTACAATAATACAGAGGAACTTGTCTACTGCTTGCTGGGGATGGTTTTGCATATCCGTCTATTCTGTCAACAGAATAAGTAACCCACTTCAGATGAAGAATAAATATTAATGAAACTAAGATTTGGGCCTCTTAAATGTTAAACTAATATGGTATGCTTGAGAATGAAATTAGTCAACTAGTGCCAAACACATCTGTCTAATTTTACCCTTCCTCTCTGCTCATTATTTATTGCATTACATAAAGCATGTTGTATTAAGTAGTGAATGATAATTGTGTGTCAGTCAGTAATCATTTCCTCCCTGCTTGATGTACTGAAAACATGCCATAGATTGCTTCTGTGTCATATTAGCATACAAACTATACACATGCCAGTCAGCCTTATTTAATTACAAGAAGCTCACTGGAACTGAATGACAGGAGCTTCTCCGTCTCCACTTAGGATGCATGGAGCATTGCTTACCATCCAGGTCCATATCTTCTTTCTCACTCAGATAAGATCAGACTTGGCTGATTCAGCAGCTGTCTTCTGAACTGGACATTTCAGGATTGTCAAGCTATTTTGTCTTCTAGCTATATCAGTTTCCCACAATATCTGAGCTTGAAAGAGTCACAGCTCAGAAGAGCTTCTTTTATGAATTACATCTAGGGATCATGGGAGCTGCAGTTGAAAAAGTAACTTCTGTAAGTTCGGGGCGAATCAGTCAGTTTCCAGTGGCTTGAGACAAATCTATCAGTTTTGGTTCCTGTCAGTTTCCCAGTTGCACCAATTGTAGATGAGTGATCTCACTTCCTTCTGGGAACAGGCTGTCAATTAATTTAAAGCAGGGGTGGACAAGCTTTTCGGGCTGTGGACCTCTCACATGATTCAGCGGGCCGGTCACATGATTCCTACCATGGGAAGCGGAAGTAAAACATGCCCGCACATGCACAAAACACTGCCGTAAATGCACCCACTGCTGTCACGTTTACGACAGCAGCGGGTGCATTTACGGCAGCATTTTGTGCATGCGAGGGTACGTTTTACTTCTGTTTCCAGGAGCAGTGAGGACAGCATGGGCTGGATGATTTGCCATTGTGGGCCAGATCCGGCCCATGGGCCATAGTTTGGCCACCCCTTATTTAAAGTATGCATAAGCATTTTAACACCTATTTCTCCAGCAGTACCCACTTTAATGTACAAATTCCACAGATATGGGAAGTTTCTTTTTTGATTGTTAACTCCCAGAATCTCACAATATGCATGCAGCAAATTCTGTACAAGGCAATATTGCCCAATATAATCAATTTTTTAAATTTTATTTTCATGTATATATGTGTACTATTGAGTTACCAGGACCTACCAGTGCTCATTCCAGATCTTGTACATTCATCTAGAGTACAACCAAGCACACAAAGAAGAGTTTACAATGTGTGTGTGTATGTGTGTGTGACCTTTATTTTCCATAGTTGTGATTTCCTGCTCCTAGCTTTTAGTGTGAGACCTGTGTATGCCACACATAGTATAGAATTGGGGCTGTGGTGGCTCAGTGGTTAAGAAGCTCACCTTGTTAGCTGGAAGGCTGGCAAGTCGGCAGTTTAAACCTGGGTACTGCATGACGGATTGAGTGCCCATCTCTGTCCCAGTTCTTTGGGACATGAAAGCAGTCCCGTGCTTGCTCAGCAGGATACCGGGACATATGTGTATGAGTACTGCACAAGTGAGCTCTTGTTGTCTGTCTCAGCTCCTGTGAACCTAGCAGTTCAAAAGCAAGAAATTGCAAGTAGATAAATAGGTCCTGCTTTGGCAGGAAAGGTAACTGCATTCCGTGCATTGTGGTGTCTAGTCATGCCTGCCATATGACCATAGAAATGTCTTCAGATGCAGACCACACTGGCTCTTTAACTATAAATGGAGGTGAGCACTGCCCCCTAGAGTCGGACATGACTGGCTTTTGAGCAAGGGAGACCTTTACATTTACAAAGTTTAGAGAGAGCAAGGAAGCTTAAGGGAGGATTCAACATTGAGAGTTTTGGCTTTACTATACCATGGCTGGAGACAAAAATCAGGATCTCCAAAGTCCTTGTCTAACACTTTAACCAGTTTACCACACTGTTCTCCATGGTACATTTGTATACACTGTGGACATATGGATTACTTACCGTTTTAGTCTTCAGGTGCTTTATAGAGCTGGTGAAGATCTGCACAACACTTTCAGCAACAACAAAATGATGTCATGAGAGGAAAAATACCCACCTTTTCACCTCAGCCAGTCAACACTCCTTCTTTCCAACCTACTCTTTCATTAATTTCCCAGAATGTTGCCATTAACAAGACAAGGCATTTCAACATCTTTCCACAATATTGGAAAATCTCCTGGAATCTCTCAACAAAGCAGCAATTTTCAAACAGCACAATAATAGTGAATAGTTTGACAATATTTATTAAACTTTCCTTTTACCCCATAACCCCAAGAGTTGTATAGTTTGGGACTTGCATGATTAAAATATCTAGAAGTTGGTTTGCTGAGTGTATTTAAATTTGTTTTGTGTGGCATTTACCCAAGTTGTTCAGCAACTCAGCAGTATTAATTTGGGATTCTTTACTACTAGGACACAAAACAAGGTTCGACTATCTTCTTCTCCTTTAGTGGTGCCAACAGCAAATTGTTTTCATTGTTACAGGGCTGAATTAAATTGTGTGATAATACATTCCTATAATTTCATACTAGTCAAGTAATGTTGACAATGATGATTACAATTATGTTTTTTAGAGGCTGGGGACTTTTCATTTTAACATTCCAGTGCATGCGTGTAAAGTCAAATAAATCATCTCCTAAATTATATGTAAGAAATCTGATCCTTATTTAAATTAAGTGAACCATTACTGCACACATTATTAGAAGATTCATGTGAATGGCTCCATGCCAGTAAAATCTGTGACTTCGTTGTTTGAGCAATTGCCTGAGGGCAAAAACTTATGTCTTATGAATGGACTTAGCATGAAAATGAAAACAAGGGTACCTGTACCTGTTAATAAAACTGTGGAGGAGGGAGTTTCAGCAGGTATAGCATGTCATGCAAACTAAACCCACCCATCCAAATACTGGGTTGCCATATTACCTAGTTGGCTAAATTTAACCCATTTAGTCACATCCTCCCTTTCCATGCCTATTTTCATGGTCAGTGGTCTTAGAAGTGGCTCCATATTTTTCTACTGTTCCTAGTCTGACCTTTACCTATGAAGTTACCAGAACCCACAAGTGCTCATTCCAGATCTTGTATGTTCATCCAGAGTACAACCAACCACACAAAGAAGAGATTTCAATGTGTGTGTGTATGTGTGTGTGACTTTTATTTTCCATAGTTGTGATTTCCTGCTCCTAGCTTTTAGTGTGAGACCTGTATATGCCACATTTATAGTATAGGATTGGGACTGTGGAGGCTCAGTGGTTAAGAAGCTCACCTTGTTAGCTGGAAGGCTGGCAAGTTGGCAGTTCAAGACCCGGGTACTGCATGATGTCTCAGTTCTTGGGGACATGAAAGCAGTCCTGTGCTGGCCCAGCGGGATACCGGGACATGTCACTGCGCACCCCTACTTATAACTTAAAGGGCCATGCCACCTCAGCAAGTTTCTGTTTCACTTCAGCTCCTCTCAACAGGCTCCCCTCCACCCTGTGGGGGAAAGTCTGAAGCATTTCAGCAGTGGTGTGGAGATAATAATAATTTTGTGTTGTTTTCAATTTAAGCCTTATTATTGTTATCTCCACGCCGCTTCCAAAGTGCTTTGGAGTTTCTCCCACAGGGAGCCCGGCGAGAGGAGTCGAAGTGGTAGTGGAAACTGCTGAGGTGGTGTGGTCCTTAATGTTATAAGTTTTAAGTAGGGGCATGCAGTGACATGTCCCAGTATCCTGCCGGACCAGCATGAGCCTGCATGAAGCCTCATTTGGGCATTCCCTGAGCGGAGTTTCCTGTGCAAAAATCCTTTCAACCCGAATAATTTCTGAAACAAAATTATTATTAGTAGTAGTATAGAATTGGGATAAATGTTTGATTTAGCAACACTATGAATTTAATTGGCTGATTTCCAACTGTAGAGAATGGATTTGTTATCGTTGACCTTTTGCAACTCTACTGCCACAGTCAACTCATTTCCAACCCCTCCCCCACACCTCACACCACACTGAAGTTATTTGGATTGTATGCACACGTGGCTTGTAAGCAAAGTACATATAAGACATAATTGAGTATTGGGAATTCAGCATTAAGGCCCCTTTCCTGGAAATAATTTAGTCAGAAGAATTAGAAAATCTAAATTTGCCATGAAAAGTGGGACTTAATGCTGCAGTGAATCTTCCACTGGGACCTCCACTTTAAGACGTTGCAGTTTAAAAGCCATAGGCAATTTAACTTTTGCAAATAGCAGTTGTCTGGGAACTGAAAGAAGCAAGATAAGCACCTGGAAATGATTTCTTCTTTCACTCAGACATTTGCAATACATCAAATTATATAGGTGCTTATGATTATTCATCATGGCCATAGCACTTGAGAAGCTTATTTTTTAAAATAGTGCATCCTGACAAGCAACAGTGCTACAAATCCAAAGACTGTGCATTCTCATTAATCACTTTGCCTTCCATCAAAAGAGGAAAAATATATTGGAGAACCTGTGAAAAGTTGAGCAGTCTGTTTACACACATAAATAGGGGCTCTCTGTTCCTTGAGAAGGAATATTGATTTTATTTCCGTCCAAAGATGCTCCTGCAGCCGAACCAAATAATGAAAGTCCTGTTTCTAGTATTCATCACCAGTGCTAGTGACTGATTGCTGGACTCTTGAGTGGTTGTACAGTATAAAGAGAAACAGTTTTGGGGAACCCCATCAAATTTATGGCATAGAGTGACAATAAAGTAGGACTGTTTGCTCCCTACATCCTTCCCTACAACTGCTGTTTTAATTTTAAAGTATGATACGTTGAAGGTATCAAGCTATGTGCCATCAACCATATCCAACTTCTGACATCCCTAATAGGGTTTTCAAAATATATGAGCTATTTAAGCAGTGTTTTTACCAGTGCCAACTCTCCTGAGTTCTAGTATACCATTTTATCTACTACACTACACTAACTTTTAAAGATAGATTTTTTTTTTTAAAAAAATACAAAACAACTGGAATATACATGACAGTTCTGCCATGACTTGCCTATATCTTTGGCTCCTTCTTAATTCTGTGGTTATGACTGGAGGATTCGGAGATTTGTAGCCTCAAAAATGAACTTTTCTATAGTTTGTTTGGATCTCATCTGATGGATCTAAAGAGCTGTTGACAGTTTGCTTAGCTCTTTCTGTAGTTTCAGGAAAGGAATATTTCAAGTATTATAATGTGAAGTCAATTATAGGTGCAGGGTAGTAAAGGTAAGAGGGTGGGATATTTGCACTTTTTGCAGGCTGCTGGGCTCATCATTAGTTGTTCACTTGCATGGTATACCGGTAGACCAGCTTTTCTCAAACTATGTTCTGCTGAATAGTGGGGGGGGGGTCTTCATTTCCCAGAAGCCTAAGTCAGTACATTGGCTGATCAGTGCTTTGGGGAATTGACTTAGACTTCTGAGAATTGAAGTCCAAAATCCAAAGATTGGGAAACACTGGTTAGATTAAGTGTTGTGTCCAAAGTTTAAATCAGTTTCAAAAGTCAAACGCCGCCGAGACTGAAGAACAGAAGTGCGCCTTTTCTAAAGGAGCGAAATTCAAATACATGTCAAAGCGGGAAATGTTGAACTTTGTTTGTCCTCTGGAAGCCCGCCTAAATATATCTTGTTTTGTAATGGTCAATCACTGTATATATAGAGGCCACCCATGTACATAGTCCCCAGTCTGAAGCATGAGCTGAATAAAGAATCACTGAGTTTAATCCGATCCTGCTGGTTAGAGTACTTCTTGTTCCGGACTCAGCACTAAAGTAACCCCAATTTGTGTCATCTTTGAGCACTACCATGGTATTGAGTTTCTAGGTTATTGTTAAACCTACCACCTCACCACAAGGTGCTGCTAATCTCATCCAATGAGCTAATTGAGTCTTATAGACCCTTTTTAACAAACTGGCCTGACTTTTCTGTGACGTGTCCCTCAGGGCTAGCTGAGCCATCCTTTCCGCACGTGCATGGAGTGTGCCTTGCCTGCATGTCCATCTCTTCTTCCTTCTCATCCCTGCTGTTGCGATGCTTGGTTTCTAGTAATGGATTAAGTTTATTTAAGGGAAAGGTGGAGATCTTGGGTGACTGTAACCCTTAACAAAAACAGAACAAATAAAATAGAGTTTTCCAGACTAGAGCCACTTGGGGTGTGGCTTGATAGCACTTAGCTGCTTCAACTTAATTTTATTCCCAAAGATGAGAAGAGCCACTTTCTCCAGGTGTTGCAACAGTTCACAGATGTTATTTCAGAGTTGCTATCTGAAAACTATGATAATTCTCACCTGAGAAGAAATGAGGTATCAGAAGACTGGTGATGAGCAAACTTTGTTCCTATCTTCAAGAAAAGGGAAAGTGTAGATTCAAGAACATAAGAACATATAAGAACATAAGAACAGCCTTGCTGGAACAGGCCACAGCCCATCCAGTCCAGCATTCTGTCTCACATAGTGGCTCACCTTTTCCTTCAGGGTATTCCCAAGGAGATGCCTTCACCTGCTTAGGATTCCCTGGAAATGGCATTGAAAGATATCCTGCCTATCTCTCCAACCCCGAGGTTGTCCTTAAGTATCCATAATTATAGCCACTGATACCCTTGTCCTCCATGAACTTGTCTAATCCTTTCTTAAAGCTGTCAAGACTGACAGCTGTCACCACTTCTTCTGGCAGGGAGTTCCATAGACCAGTAATCCTCTGGGTGAAAAAGTACTTTCTCTTATTTGTTTGAGAACTAGTACCCAAAAGTTTCATCGAGTGTCGCCTAGTTCTAGTGTTGTGCGATAGGGAAAACAGTTTTTCCTTATCTACTTTGTCCACACCGTGCATGATTTTATAAACTTCAATCAGGTCACCTCTTAGATGCTGTCGTTCAAGAGTGAAAAGGCCCAACCGTTGCAGCCTCAGATGGCAAGGAAAGTGTTCCAGTCCCCTCATCATTCTGGTTGCCCTCCTCTGCACTTTCTCCAACTCCATAATATCCTTCTGGAGGTATGGCGACCAGAACTGTACACAGTATTCCAGATGGGGCCTCACCATAGATTTGTAAAGAGGCAAAATGACACTTGCTGACTTATTTTCTATACCCTTCCTAATGAAATTGAACCTGAGCCAGACATCCTGGAGAGTGAAGTCAGAAAGGCCCTAAAGAGCACTGCAAACAAAAAAGCTAGTGGAGATGATGGTATCCCAGTTGAATTTTTCAAAGCTCTAAAAGATGATGGCATCAAATTACTGCATTCAATATGCCAGCAGATTTGGAAAACAAAACAGTGGCCACAGGACTGGAAAAGATCAGTATATGTTCCAATCCCAAAAAAGGGCAATACCAAAGAATGTTCAAATTATCGAACAATTGCGCTCATCCCACACGCCAGCAAGGTGATGCTCAAGATAATACAGGATAGACTTCAGCAGCATGTGGAAAGAGAATTACCAGAGGTGCAGGCTGGTTTCAGAAGAGGCAGGGGGACTAGAGACCACATTGCCAACATACGTTGGATCATGGAGAAAACAAAGGAATACCAGAAACAAGTTTATTTTTGCTTTATTGACTACACTAAGGCATTTGATTGTGTGGATCACAACAAGATGTGGCAAGTGATTAAAGAGATGGGAATACCAGAGCACCTCATATGCCTCATGAGAAATCTGTACATGAACCAAGAAGCAACAGTTAGGACAGAACACAGAATGACAGAGTGGTTTGAAATAGGAAAAGGAGTAAGACAAGGCTGCATTCTGTCACCCTGCTTATTCAACTTATACACAGAGCACATAATGCGCAATGCAGGGATGGAGGAATCACAATATGGGATCAAAATTGCTGGGAGAAACATCAACAATCTGAGATATGCAGACGACACCACCCTAATGGCAGAAAGTGAGGAAGACCTAAAGAATCTCTTGATCGGTGTGAAGGAAGAGAGTGCAAAAGCTGGCTTGAGACTCAATATCAAGAAAACCAAGATAATGGCAACAGGCCCGATCAGTTCCTGGAAAATAGACGGGGAAGAAGTAGAAGCAGTGACAGATTTTACCTTCTTAGGATCTAAGATCACTGCAGATGGAGATTGCAGCCATGAAATAAAGAGGCGGCTGATTCTAGGGAGACAAGCCATGAGAAACCTGGGGAACATAGTGAAAAGCAGAGACATCACCTTGAAAACAAAAATTAGAATAGTCAAAGCAATGGTATTCCCAGTGGTAATGTACGGATGTGAGAGCTGGACAATTAGGAAAGCTGAACGCAGAAGAATAGATGCCTTTGAAATGTGGTGTTGGAGGAGAGTTTTGAGGGTACCTTGGACAGCGAGGAGAACAAATAGGTCAATCTTAGAAGAAATCAACACTGACTGCTCATTGGAAGGTCAAATAGTAAAGATGAGGCTAAAGTACTTTGGGCATCAAATGAGAAGGGAGGATTCACTTGAGAAGGCCGTGATGTTGGGAAAGGTGGAGGGCAAAAGAAGAAGGGGGAGGCCAAGGATGAGATGGATAGATGGTATTGTAGACACAATGGGCACAGAACTGGGAGGACTGAGGGGGATGGTAGAGGACAGAGGCGCCTGGAGAACGATGGTCCATAGGGTCGCAAAGGGTCGGAATCGACTGTGCGACTGAACAACAACAACAATGATCCCTAACATTGAGTTTGCTTTTTTCACTGCTGAGGCACACTGGGTTGACACCTTCATTGAGCTGTCCACCAGGACACCAAGGTCCCTTTCCTGGTTTGTCGCAGAGAGTTCAGACCCCATCAGTTTATAAATGTAATTGGGTTTTTCCCCCCAACATGCATCACTCTGCACTTACTAATGTTGAAGCTCATTTGCCACTGTTTTGCCCACTCCCCCAGTGTCAAGAGATCCCTCTGGAGCTCCTCACAATCTCTCACAGTTTTCACTACCCTGTATAATTTAGTGTCATCAGCAAATTTGGCTACCTTGCTTTTTACTCCTACCTCTAGATCATTTATGAAGAGGTTGAAAAGCAGGGGTCCCAGTACTGAACCTTGGGGGACCCCACTCTTTACTTCCCTCCACTTGGAGAAGTGTCCATTTAGTGCTACCCTCTGTTTCCTGTCCCTTAGCCAGTTGCTGATCCAGAACAAGACCTGTCCTTTATTCAATGACTGGTAAGTCTATTCAAGAGCCTTTGGTGTGGGACCTTGTCAAAAGCCTTCTGAAAGTCCAGATAAACAATGTCAACTGGATCCCCCTTATCCACATGCTTGTTGACACTCTCAAAAAATTCCAACAGATTAGTGAGGCATGATTTGCCCTTGTAAAAGCCATGTTGGCTCTCCTTTAGCAGCGCCTTCTCTTCTATGTGCCTATTAATTCTATCTTTTAGGATGGTTTCCATCACTTTACCTG
This sequence comes from Bradypodion ventrale, assembly GCA_035047345.1. Lineage (NCBI taxonomy): Eukaryota > Metazoa > Chordata > Lepidosauria > Squamata > Chamaeleonidae > Bradypodion > Bradypodion ventrale. Next base: position 44,695,787 of record JAWDJE010000001.1, read on the forward strand.
GGACACATGTCAAACTGACAGGTCGGTAATTTCCTGGATCACCCCTGGATCCTTTTTTGAAAATTGGTGTTACATTTGCTACCTTCCAGTCATCAGGCACAAAGCCTGATTTGAGGGAAATATTATATATTTTGGCTAGGAGATCAGCAATTTCGTCTTTAAGTTCCCTGAGAACTCGTGGATGGATGCCATCTGGTCCTGGTGATTTGTTAGTGTTTAGCTTAACAAGACATGCAAGGACCTCCTCCCTGGTTATTTCTATCTTGCTTAATTCTTCGGTTTCCCTCCCTATGAAGATAGGCTCTGTTTTGGGCATGTGGTTTCTGTCTTCTTCAGTGAATACTGAAGCAAAGAATTCATTGAGTCTCTCTGCAATCTCTGTTTCCTCTTTAATAACCCCTTGCCTTCCATTGTCATCTAATGGTCCAATGGCCTTCCTAGTTGGGTTCTTACTTCTAATGTACTTAAAGAAGTCTTTGTTATTTCTCTGAGTATTTTTAGCTATACGCTCCTCAAAGTCTTGCTTTGCTTTCCTGATTGTTGCCTTGCATTTGTTCTGCCAGAATTTATGTTTCTGCCTGCTGTCCTCATTCGGACAAGCCTTCCATCTTCTAAATGAGCTTTTCTTGCTCTTGATCACTTCCCGAACAGCTCCTGTAAGCCACATCGGTGTCCTCTTGGACCTGGCAGTGGACCTTTTTCCTTTTGGGTATGCATTCCAATTGGACCTCTGTTATTGTTTTTGTAAACAGCCTCCATGCCTCTTGGAGTGTTTGGATTCTCTCAATTTTCCCTTTCAGCTTCTTTTGTACTAGTTTCCTCATCTTTGGGAAATTTCCTTTTGAAAATTTAAGGTCTCTGTGTTAGATTTTATCAGTGACTTGCAGTCTATGATCAAGTTAAACATAATTGAGTTGTGGTCACTGTTTCCTATTGGATCAGTCACATTAACATCTTGCACCAGATCCTGAGTATTACTCAGGATCAAGTCAAGGATTCTTGTACCTCTAGTTGAGTCTTCAACCATCTGTCCCAGGGAACAATTATTTAGCATATCTCGGAACTTTATCTCTTTATCATGTGCTGAACAACAGTTCATCCAGTCTATGTGAGGGTAATTGAAGTCCCCCATTACAACCAGGCTTCCCTTCTTGGATGCCTCCTTTACAACATTCTCCAACTGCCAGTCTCCCTCAAGAGTTTGGGTCAGAGGCCGATAGTATATCTCTACTGTTAGACCATCCTTGTGGCCTGGTACTCTTACCCACAGAAACTGCAGACTTGTGAGCCTGATATCAATGCACCCCAAAAAACCTTTAGCACAGATTATTATTGATGGGTCTATCTGTAAGAAAATAATAAATTGAATTTAGAAGTTAATTCAGAATTATCATGAATAATCTCATAGGGCTTTTTCATTTCTTTGACTTCAAATTCTATGGAATTTGAAGTCTCCACTCTTGGAGTTCTACCTGACACTTTACCTGGGAGAAAGGCATCAACTGCAAGGATTAATGGTTTAGGTAGGTTTAGCTCTGTCCAAGTTTCTTGTTCTTTCCCAGGGGTAGGTGAGAGTATTCTTTCTGATTAGGAAGCTTATATGGTAAGGATCTTTTCTGCATTTAGTAATTTCAAATTCTCATAATGGAAGAATAGGGCCTGCCATAATAAGAAATCCAAGATTCTACAAGTGAGGCTAGAATTTGGCTGCCTTAACTTTTGTTTTGAAGTGAACACTGGAAACATCTTTAACAATTTATCATTATAAATTAATAGTGAAATGTGGAATTTAATTGTTTTATCCCTACTTATGGATTTATCTTTATACTGTCAGGAAGCAAAATTTACTTGTTGGAGGATGCCTCCCCACTCAACATCATATTTTATATAAAATGTAGTTTATTTTAAGGACTGTGGTGGCTTAGTAGTTAAAATGCTGAACTTGATTGACTGGAAGGTCGGAAGGTCAGTAGCTTGAGACCTAAGTACTGCATGACAGAGTGAGCGCCCGTCTCTGTCCCAGCTCCTTCCAACCTAGCAGTTTGAAAGCAAGAAATTGCAAGTAGATAAATAAGTACCACTTTGGTGGGAAGCTAAACAGCATTCCATGCACTGCGGTGTTTAGGCATGCCTGCCATATGACCACGTCAACATCTGCAAATGCAGACAGCACAAGCTCTTTGTCTCTAAACAGAGATGAGCACTGAACCCTGGAGTCAGATACGACTGGCTTTCAAGCAAGGGCAACCTTTACCTAGTGTTTTTTTGGTCTATTCTATGCTAAAGGTTAGGCTTCCTTTTCAGCCATGGCTACATCTCTGCTTAGGTGAAGAGCATAGATTTTATCAAATTGACATCTGGATCATATAGATGAATTAAAGAGGCAGCTGTCAACTAATAATATCTTTTGTAGCAGTTAAAACATCATTTCTTTCTCCAGAAATGAGTCATGACCCCATTATTGCTGTTAGAATAAAATTTGTATCACACTTTGCAGCTCTTAAAAGGACGGCTGCAGGGCGACATGAAAGGAAGCCCATGGTAAATTTTGTTCATCAGGTCCCCATTCAGAGTCATAGATAGCTTATATTCCAAGCAAGAGAGTGGATGGGCTGTTCATGGTCCACTGTGTAGTCATGTATAGGAACTAAAAGGAAAGCAGTTGCATGCTGATGCTCTAAGCATGACTCTAAGGGCCACAAAACATGGCTCTAAGGGCCACCATGATACTTTTATCATGATGAATAATTTTACTCAACTGTATGCCTTCTATTTAGAATGTATTATTTTGTGAATTGTCACTGAAAATTAAACATGGTGCTGTTAGTAAAGGTAAAAGTTTCCCTTGCTCAAAAGCCAGTCATATCTGACTCTAAGGATCGGTGCTCATCTCAATTTACAGCCAAAGAGCCAATGCTGTCTGTGTCTGCAAATGTTTCTGTGGACATGTGGCAGGCATGACTAGGTGGAACCCTGTTTACCTTCTCACTGAAGTGGTCACTATTTATCTACTTGCAATTCCTTGCTTTCGAACTGCTAGGTTGGCAGGAGCTGGGACAGAGATGGGAGCTCACTCCGTCGTGCAGTACTTGGATCTCAAACTGCTGATCTGCTGACTTCAAGTTCAGCGTCTTAACCACTTGAGCCACTGCAGTCCTTATGGTGCTGCTACTCAGGCATATATCTCTAAGGAAATCTGAATGCAGGAGAGGAAAGAAAATGATCAAAGTCATTGTAGGGAATATAAAGTTCCCTTAACATCTAGGATGAATTTGATTCCAAGCGAACAGAGAAAGCTGTGTATTTGAATTAGAGCACAGATTCTGTTCAATTCTTGGTTGTAGTGCAGGCTCCATCGCAGGGGCATGCTGGCTACGCTAAAAGGCCGGTGGACAGGTGGGAGGGGGCAGAGCCTATGGGGTACTGCATGACATCATGGATTGAGCACCCATCTTGGGTCCCAGCTCCTGCCAATTTAGCAGTTCGAAAGCAAGACATCGCAAGTAGATAAATAGGGACCACTTTGGTGGGAAAAGATCTGGGGACATGAAAGGAGCAGAGTTTCTCCAGCAAAAGTCCTTTCAACCCAAATTAATTTCTGACACAAAATCATTATTATACCTCTGTCTTCTCTTTACTGAGGAGGATAATTCCACCCTCTCTGCCCTCATTGGAGTTTTTGAAGTAACCTTAGACATATGATCACATATGACAAGTTATGCCAGCTGAGGGTCTTATTAAAGCAGCAGTTCTATTAATGTGTGATACACAGATATTAATAGATCTGGCATACCTTTGTAGAGCGCTTCTGCCTGAGTAGACATCAGTTGCATTGAAAGTCACTCTGCCTTGGGTGTCACTTGTCTTTTAACTGAAAGCCTAACATGTCAAGTGGCTTAAGATAGCAGCTGGCCTCCTGGATGCCAATATAACTGTGTACAGTAGGTATATTAATAGCAAGGGCAGACAATAGGATGAAGGATACATGGCAAGGATTCCCTTGATGTGGACATTTAAAAAATTAACTGGAGTACAAACTGTGCTAACTCAGCTTTTCCAGGGATCACTTTTACTCAGTGATGTCAGTCTTCTAATTATGGGATCCCTAATGAAATATCAAATTGGAGATGAGATGGGAAGCTAATCCTGAGTCAGACCATTGGTCCACCTAGTCCAGAACTGCCAACTTGGACTTGGTAGCAGTAGCTCCCCTGGTTTTCCTGTGTGATGATTTCCTAGCCCTATCCAAGGATCCCTGACATTCTTTGGTGGTCTCCATCCTGACCCAGCTTAGCCTTTGAAATTGGATTAGATCAAAGGTTTTCAGAATGATCCCAGGGACTGTGTTGGCTTAGTGGTTAAGACACGGAACTTGATGACTGCAAGTTTGGCAGGTCAGCAGTTCGAGACCCACGTACTGCATAACAGAATGAGCTCCCGTCTCTGCCCCAACTCCTGCCAACCTAACAGTTTGAAAGCAATATATTGCAAGTAGATAAATAGGTACCACTTTGGTGGGAAGGTATACAGCATTCTGTACACTCCACTGTCACATGTCCTGCCACATGTCCATGGAAACGTCTGCAGATGCAAACAGTGCTGGCTCTTTGGCTGTAAACAGAGATGAGTGCTGAACCCTAGAGTCGGATATGACTGGCTTTCGAGCAAGGGTAACTTTTCAGAGTGATATGGTGATAATCACTATTACTGTAATGTCTGATAGGACCTTTGCCAAAAAGATGGGCATTCTTGGCAACAGGATGTGACAGGGAGAGTACCCAGGTGCAGAGCAAGTACCCAAATTGGGGGGAGGGGGGGAGAGAGAGACTACTTTTATGGCTTTATATAATGCCAAACACCTATTCTATCCAGATACATTTCTGATAATATCTAGTTTTATGAGCAGTGGAGACTTGAGAATACCAATTGATAAAGCTTTTGCCCTGTGGAAGTTAATTGGGGGTTAGAATCTCAGCTGCATATAAACTAGCAGCAAATGCATACAGTGTATTTCTCTTATTGCAACATTATCCCTTCAGGAATATAAATATTTCAGAGCTGTGTGCTTAAGAAATCAGGCTTTAAAAAAAAAACAAAAAAACCATGCTTCCCTCCCTGTGTCCAATTATAAAACAAAAGCTGGCTGGTTTGCTAAATGCAGAGTGAGGCAAACTCACAGCAGAATTAATTTATCAATTCCTAATTACCAAAAATTGTATAGTAACAAGATGGGTTGAATAGGAACCAAAGCTCTGCCAACATCCTATAAAGCTACCCCCACCCAGCCACAAAGCAAAAAACAATATTTCGCATCTTAAATAAGAGGATTTATTTATTTATTTCTACGCATTTATATCCCGCCCTCCTGGTGGGTACACCACTCAGGGCGGCTAACAACATAGTAAAAAATTACAACAAAACAATAAAACAACAATAATTAAAACAGATCTAAAAGCCTCAATTAAAACCAACATAAAAAACACAAACATATCATCATTAAAAAACAACCCACCCCACCCTACCCCCGTTAAAACAGGGGCTCATGGGCAGGATCTATGGCCCATGGGCAGGATCTGGCCCACTGTGCCATTTCATGTGGGAGGGCACCCCTCCAAGGGCATTTGAGAAACAAAATGGCTGCCCCTTTGGGCACGCCTGCTCTACTAAATAAGAGGAACCAGAAACATCTACACAGTTGTAGAGAAAGAACTGGAAGTGGCAGAAAGATCTCACATAGTTCTTGCAGACAAGTGAGAGAATGCTGTGGTTCTACATACTGTACTTGTCTCAGAGGAGACAAACCAGAATTCCTATTCTTGCTCTTGACACTCTTCATCTACCCCAGGGATTCTCATCCTGTGGCCCATGGGCTAGATGCGGCCCATGACACCATTTCATGTGGCCCTCCATCGCCTCCACCACACCAGGAAGTGCCATGTGGTGGAGGAAGGGCAAAATGGCCTGAAGCTGTCTGATGGAGCGTGACCTGGCCCCCAGCTTTAAAAGGTTGCAAACTCCTGATCTATCCCAACAGTACTTTACAAACTCTGTCATTGTACTGTGCGGTAAAAGCCCCCCTCGGTGTTAAGATCTTGCCAATCATAGGTCACTGCCATGCACAGCAACAATCTGTTTCCTTAAATTGCTTATGTGAGAGAAAGTACAGAAGAATATAAGAAGAGCTCAGCTGGATCTGTTCAGTCATTGATCTATCCCACAATTCAGCTTCCTGTTCTATCTGACTACATGCAGGACCTGCCCAAGACACTTTGCTCTCTGAAGAAAAAGACAAGATGACATTCACAGCTGTTCCACATACAAAAGGCCTTTGGGCTTGGCAATTGAACATTTTTGCAACATTGGCAAAAGATTCGGGTCCCTCACCATGCCATGGCATAGAGCATGTAAGATAGGCATAGGTGGGGTATATCTGTTGCCTCAGGAAGTTGACCCACTCTGTCTACTGGCAAGACCATTCCTAAGCATCTGTCCTGAAGGCTTTACCCCAGGAAGACTTTAGCATGCAATAGCCCTTTGTGACTGTTATGTCCCATTAAATGATATCCAATTGCTGAAATTCTGTTGCTCAGCACTGTAAGCTACATTAGAGAAGGCCCACGGAATCAGTGGGGATTTAATGTCAAGTCCTCTATAAGTGTCATTGATCCAGATAGGCCTACTCAAGTTGTGACTAACATTAGGGTAATAAATGTCAATTTGAATCAAAGCAACTTACAGAGGAGTTGACTCAACAAATGCACACAGATTCAATGGGCCTACTCATATTGTGACATATTGTGCTAAGCAACAGGATTTTTGTCAGTGACTTGCTGAACATCTGGTGTTTTCTTCTATTTTAACTAGAGGGCCTTCTAGCTGGCTACCACTGGAAATATTCCACATGAATTTGTTCCATCAAAGCCCCTAAACGCAATGTGCATTGTGTAAGGAAGAATATCTCTGAAAGGAATGTAGTGCTTTGCTTTTACCTATAAGAAACATCTCATGAATTCACCACTTGTTCCGAGTGTTAGACTGTGCATTTGGCTCTTGGATTAAGCAAAAGAATCTGTTAAAAGCTTCATGTTACCAGACTCAGACGGTTCTCTAGTTATTACCTGTCTTCACAGTTGCTATTCTTCTAGCAGGGAGATGGATGGTGGCATATATTTCACTCTGGAAATCTGATCCAGCTTAGCTTGTTTGAGACAGACTTATGAACTGGTGTGCTTAGCTCATGCTTTCTCCTTTTGACAGAATCCCCCACCCACCCTCTGTTTTTCCTTTCTCTCCTTTTTGGGATGATGACTTCACATTAAGTGGAAGACGTGATTCCCCTGGAGCAATGCCAACTTGCCTCAGCAGAGAAAATTCTCAATTTGTTTTATTAAGAAGGTGGGCAATGTGCCCCCAAGGCATCAAGGATGCTAATAAATGAAACACACAACAAGGCTATAGACACATTTGGAAGCAGGGTTTCTGAAGAGTGGGACAGAAAGAGGACTTATGGGGCAAAGCCTTAGACTCTTGATAGCTGAGACTACCACATCTACCTCCTTGGTGAAAAAAAAGAGAGACAGAGCGGACTGAGGCAAATACTCTCTTTAAATTAAAATATGAGGAATATTTCAATTATAACTCTTGAAAAGTGTTTATTAGACTAAAGATGAGGGTTGCTAATCAAGGAACATCTTCCCGGGGTACACAGAAAGAACCTCCTCGAAGATTGTGATTTTTTGAACCACTATCGGGCATACCCCAAGCAATGGCAACTTTGTGCCTGCTAATCTTTCTCACACTAGGTCAGGAGAAAGGAACTACAGAATGAGTTCACATCTGGTGTAGACACAGAAGAGGAAGAACATCATCCCATATGTTTCAATGTGGCTAGCTGTCCCAATCATGTCTCCTGGTTAGAGGGTGAGAAATTTCTCAAATGAATTTCTCCTCTCCCTGTCTTAAGTTATCGTCTGGCCAGGTTATCCTGCTCTGGTCATAGAGTAGACCATACCTCCAGTGACTCACTTGCAAGTGTCAGGCTGTGGTTAAGTAACCTGACAACCCTGAGGATTAACGGCCTTGGGTGCTGAAGGCCACAGAAAGGGTGATGGTCCCCAAGTAGATTAAATCCCACTTGAATCCATTTTGATGGAGGGCAGCAGCTTCATCAATACTGGCCTGAGGCTGATGAGGACTTTACATGCCAAAAGGGCTCAGGACCATAAAGTGACTCACAGAACTGGATCAGTTGTATGGGTGTCATGCTGCGATTGGGAAGGCAGATGAAAGGCCACTTCATTATATTTTCAGGACAGTCTTCAATGATGATTGCCAATATTCAGATTCTGATATGGCAGAAGAAGAAGAAGTCTTAGTTAATGCCATCCCCTTCTACATCAGTTATCACATTTTGTTTTTAAAATTACCACCATGTCTTGGGAGGGGGAAACCAGAAACTGGCCTCCTTTTAAGATTTGCGTGTGTATATGTGGAATGTGGGGATCCTCCCCTAGTAAAGAGTTTGAAGATTAATACAAACATTTTGAGTTTGGCCCAGAAAAGAACGTCTTAGCCAGTTGGGAAAGTTCTGGTGTAATATGATCATATGGATCCAGTTCTTGTTGAAAGGCTAACTGCATTACTTTGGATGACATGAGCTTTTTGGTCTGTTTTCAAAGGCATAGAGTACACAGCAGTAATTTAAAAGAGAAATTTAAACAATTGCATGCTGTCCAGGACTCACTCTGTGGGCAGCACCACCAAAAATGAAGTTTGAGAAAAGCCCAAGCCTTGAAAAGTTGGTTTGCATTGTTTGCCTACCTGTAGACTAGGGGTGCCCAAACTACAGCCTGTGGCCAACATAATAATCTGGCCCATGCTGCCCTCACTGCTCCCAGAAGTGGAAGTAAAACGTATCCATGCATGCGCAAAATGCTGTCAGAAATGCACCCACAGCTGTCATAAATGAGTTTACTACAGCTGCTGGTGCATTTACGGCAGCATTTTGTGCATGCATGGGTGCATTTTACTTCTGTTTCTGGGGGGAGGAACCACGTGACCAGCCTGCTCAACCATGTGACTGGCCCACAGCCCGAAAAGTTTGGGCACCCCTGCTCTAGACTGTTGAGTATTGTAGTGCAACCCCAGCATGCAGTGGGTGTTAGCGCAATAACCATAGAGACAGAAATACTAACATAAACTAAAGGAAGTTATTTTATATTGTTTGTCTCTAAGTAACCAATGTTGAACATTTCCTGTCTTATTGCCACTAGGGGTCATCTGACCTATTTGCATGTATTAAGGTTTGCATGTTCTGGTTTTCTCTCTCTTGTTTTTTTGCCTTTCAAAGAAGAAATATGTCTATTTGAGCTCCCCCATTTTTCAGGCAACATGGCAGGCCTAAAAGATCTAAAGACTTTACTTTAACTGTAATTCTGTCTAAAAACAATCTCACTAAGAATCCTGGGCACATGTATATTTCTCTGACCTAATTGTGAATAAATGTTATTTTGTTCTTTCTCTAAGCAGTTAGTACAAGTGTATTCATTGGCTGGGCTAAACAGGGAGAAATCTGGGGAGAACTTACTTTCAAACTAAGTTTTTCCTAAAACTTGCCCCACTTTACTGTGCTGCTGCTACATATAATTTAACATATCTGTAGATTAGGACACTTGGGTGGTAAATTAGGTATCTGGCTGCAGAGATAGATTCTTGGAGTTAAACTCCCCACTCATATTCTGTGGAGAAGAGACAGCCTGGGCAAAAATGCCCCCAGAAGAAGAGCATAGTAAACAACATCTCTGGACTCTCTATCTTGAAGCACCTGAAAGAGGTCATCATAAACTGGGATTCATTTGATTTGTGCTGTTCCGCGTTGTCCTCTTCATCATCATTGCTATCACTGTTGCCGTCATCATCATTGAACACAACTGTTTATCAGTTCCAGTCAGCATTGACACCAAGAGTACACAGAAAAATCCTCCTCGAAGATCATGGAATTTTTGAACCACAATCGGGCGTACCCTGGTAATGGCAACCTTTTGTTGCTGGCTAATCTTTCTCACACTGGGTCAGGCGAAAGGAACTGCAGAATGAACTCACCAAATGGTCCCTTTGTTTTGGCAGTTTCCCATCTGGCCTAGACATGGAAGAAGAAGAAGCACTGACAATGATCAAGAATGAAAAGAAGTGTAATCCAAAATGAGGATGTGACATGAACTCAAAACATTTATCATCCTTAGTGACATTCCAAGTCTTGTCATGATGTAATTCCCTGCATAGACTTCCCTCTATAGCAGTGGCATTTCTTAGCTTCACAAAAAATGAGACCTTATTGCTCCCTTTTTGAACTCATTTTTCTGCACAGGAAAAGAGCATACCCTCTCCATCTTAATTGTGTTCCAATGGATCTTATGCAGTAGATGTGCCATTCCACCTGGGAGTTGTAATTGTTCTGCACAAGTTAGCATTTCTTCTGCCCATTCAGGGTGAATCCTGTGTAAGAAGGATAACCTTCTGTACAGGAATTGTAATACTCCCACACCATTTACCTCCCTCCCAGGGAAAAGTAACCATGAATGTGCTGATAAATCCCACCAGAGATCTTACAAAAATTCATGAAAAATAATTTTGCTGCAAGGATTTTTTAAAAAAGGGTTTTCTCTCTCTTTTGTTTCTCTCTGACTGTGAGATGGCGTGAGAATCATGCCCCTCATATAAAACATCTGAAGGTCCCTCTGATGAGGAACCCTGGCCTATGTTGGTGAAAGCACGCTGACTTGAGTACCCTTAGTAGGTCCAAGAGCATCCCCTAAATTGCAATTTCATCTATGAGGGAGACTTGTAACATCATCACCCCAGGGTCTACTGAACACCATTCTGCTATGTGGATGAACCACCCACAGACAAGCCATCCACTTACAACAGCTCGATAATATCTGGTTTGAATCTCAGTTTGTTGGCTGTCATCCAGTCCATTACCATGGCCAGGCACCAATTCAGAACACCCACTGCGTCATCTGTGTTTGATCAAAAGGAGACACCAGGGCCAGTCAAAGACATTTTGCTGCCTGAGGCAAGGGGGAGGCATCTCCTCCCATTACACAGACAAAAGCCAACTGGACTGGCAGCTCAATTTTCCCCCCAACTTTAGCAATTGGGCAATATTCTCTATCCCATAGGAAGGCAGTGAGGTATCATATGGGGTCCAGAGCAGGCACATCCCACGTAGTTTACTCCCACATCAATATGCTACTATCTCTCTGAATCTATTGCCTGACAAAACTGCTTCTAATGATAGAGCTAACCATGGGGACATAGAGTTGGGTATCATCTGCATATTGGACATACCTTGGCTGATATATCTGGGTAGCCACTCCTTGTATTTTCATGCAGAGGTCAAAGGGCATGTGGGGCAAAAATAGAACCCCATAGAATACAAACCTATTATACAGCTAGAACCCCTTAGCATGTTAAGTACTGTGTGGTACAGCAACAAGTCTATAAGCCTCACCTTCTCAAACTTGATCATGCAAGTAGGAAATGAATCAAATGTAATTCTTCCAATATTCAACTAAGACAGTTTTTCCAGAAAGAAAATGAAAATCAGTGGTATTAAAAGATGGCTTTGATGCCCCCACTGAACAAATATAATTAGATATATGCTTCTACTTGCTCCAGCAAGGGTGAGAGGCACACCTAATGCTTGGCTGATGCAGGTAGTTCTTCCATGGATGCAGACTTTACTGAGACTTAGCTCCTCCCATGCTATGTAGCATATAAAGGCAGCAAGGAATCTGCAAAGCTTTTGGTTTTGGGCAAGTACTTCAGCATCCTCCTGTGTCTTTAAATCTGCCATGAAAGTTCTTTGCCATATGTTTTAAGGGTGTCCTCATTGTCATTTGGCCACTTTAGGAATCCTGTTTTTTCCCCCCATATGAAAAATATGGCCTGCCATTTGGAGTCTTCTTCATGCAATGATGTTATGTAATTTGCACAAGCCATAACCTTCGAAGCACCTCTTCTTTAGTATGGAGTCAAACAAATGGAGTTTAATTTTCAGAGATGTAGATTGTGAGGGCCAGATCTTATTCATTCTCCGGAAGACTGCTGTTGCTTTTCCAAGACGGCATTTGGTGTCCACCTCCGCATCTCAATTTTGAGCTATCACGGTGCCCAAATAAGTAAACCTCTCCCCTTTCTCTAGCTGATGTGACCCAAGTATGATTTCCTGAATCCTGATTATGGAGTTCACATGCATGACCTTCGATTTTTCAGCATTTATAACAACTAATTTCACATAATTGTTGAGTTCACAGTTACCTTTGCTAACGTGGGCCCACCTTCTGATAGCAAGCCATTCTATATTCAGCTCAGCTAAACCTCAGAGGGCAAGCATGTAATCTGTCACTGACGCTGTGCTCAGCAGTTTACCAGCTTCTTAGAATCTTCCAGAGTGTGTGATCTCATGGCTTTGAGATCCCGGGACAAAATAGCAGGAAGGACACTGGGATATTAAACTCCAGAAATAACTCAACAGAACTAAGGATGTTTAATTACTGTCGTTGCTGAAAATGAGCAGATGTTAAGCAATGGGAAAAAGAAGGATGAGTCTTGGGGGAGGGAGTCAACAGCCCTAATTTCACTTTCAAAGCCTCTGCTTGATTAATAGCATTTAAAATGGTTGAGATCTTCATCAGTCTATATTATAAGTTTTTATATAAAGAAAGAGAGCCAGCAAACAAAAGAATCTTATTAGTTAACTTCAACCTTCACCTCCCCATGCCTCCTGAAATATTAATCTCTCTTGGTGAAACTGATACTTCAGGATTCCCACTCTTAAGTGGAACTTGGAGGTTTATGGCCTGGCCATGGCCTGATACATGACACATAGTAACATACTTTGACTGGCTCTTAGAAATCAGACATGGAAAAGACCTATGAGGTCATCTTTTCTTCCTTCTCTGCCAATTTAGGGCTGTGCTTTGCCAAAGAAAGATTATCTGCAAATATTTTCTCCAGTCTGCTTTTCAATGAGTCAGGGAAAGGGGGTTCCACTATTTCCCCCCTGGGCATCTTTCTGCTGTCTAACAGACTGGCTTCTTCTTCTTGGAGGGTGGAGTTTAGTGTTTGGACACATCCTTTTAAAAGGAGTAAGAGCCTTACCTATCCCCCCCCCCCCCACCTGCAGCTGGAAATGACGTGATCTAAGAAAAGTTTTATGACTGGGGGCATCAAATGTTGACAAGTCGCTGTATGCTGAGGAATGATGAGAAATAAAAATTTCACAATGCTGGACTGTAAATAGGACAGGCCTTGCCGATGTCACGAAAGTTTAAACATCACTGCAATCTAGATGACAATCTGCTGATGAATGTTATGAAAATCAATTGCAACCTCCACCAGTCCTGCTCACTTTGGTATTTGAAGAGCACAATCTCTCTGTCTATCTGTCTCTAAGATACCACATTCTCCATGCTTCAGTGTAAAATGGGTAAGAGACAGGGCTGCTTGCCTCTGGTACCAAAATTGCCAGTTTTGGCTATGCCACCACAATAGCCTTCAGTGTCCTTGACAATCATTTACAAACTCCCACAAAACTCTTCTATTGATTGTTTATGCCCTAAACTTTAGGGTCATGGGAAAACATATCCCTCCCATCAAACTGCACCAAACACGGAAGAGTGAGGAGCATGTTCTTGTGTTGTGATCATGGGAATAGTTAGGAAGTTACTCTTGGTCACAAGAGATTATTGGCCTATCTCTCTCGGTATTGTTTGCATATCCTGAACCTCCATCACTGAACCTATGGACCCTCCTTCTCAGCCACAATTTATGCTCATGATTGGGGCTACCAGGTCTCAAGGTGCCAATGGGGGTCTCAGGGAATTGTTCTGCCTCTCTGATTGTTCAAAGGAAGAGACAAATCTCAACTAAACGTTGCTGGAGGAGAAGAAGGAGAAGTGTTGATTTTGGTGTAACATGATTGAATTAATGGCTAGATTCCCATCCCTCTATCCACAACTTAGCAATGATTTCTGATTCAGTACAGGAAGGGAAAGGTGTTTGTATAGGTAAAGCTCACCCTTGCGCAAAAGCCAGTCATATCGGACTCTAGGGTTCAATGTTTTATAGCCAAAGAGCCAGCACTGTCTGCATCTACAGATGTTTCTGTGGACATGTGGCAGTCATGCCTCAACACTGGAGTGCACGGAATGCTGTTTACCTTCCCACTGAAGTGGTACCTATTTCGTTGTTGTTCAGTCGCACAGTCGATTCCGACCCTTTGCGACCCTATGGACCATTGTCCTCCAGGTGCCTCTGTCTTCCACCATCCTCCTCAGCCCTCCCAGTTCTGTGCCCATTGTGTCTACAATACCATCTAGCCATCTCATCTTTGGCCACCCCCTTCTTCTTTTGCCCTCCACCTTTCCCAGCATCAAGGCCTTCTCAAGTGAATACTCCCTTCTCCTTTTATGTCCAAAGTACTTCATCTTCATCTTTACTATTTGACCTTCTAATGAGCAGTCAGGGTTGATTTCTTCTAAGATCGACCTATTTGTTCTCTTTGCTGTCCAGGGGACTCTCAAAACTCTCCTCCAACACCACATTTCAAAGGCATCTATTCTTCTGCATTCAGCTTTCCTATTGGACAGAGATGGGGGCTCTCTCTGTTGTGCAGCACCTGGGTCTCGAACTGCTGATCTGCCAACCTTCCAGTCATCAAGTTCATCATCTTAACCAATAAACCACCACAGTCTCTCACAGTTTTTGTATATAAGTTGCTTATTTGTTCTAGAGGAGGTGCAGGAAATTCTGTTGTCATACTTTTTGCCTGTGCACAGACATGCATGCACGCACACACACGCGCGCGCACACACACACACAAGCATACATACACTTTTGCTATTGTTACTCAGGTACTAACCCCTTGCATCAGGTTTTGACCCTGCATTTTCAAACAATGGGAAACTGCTGAACTGCCATCCTAGTCTTGACATAAAAAATCCTGGCATGGGTCGGAAAGAACTGTCCGAAGACAAGTTCTCCCTCACAGCTCTTTAGGATGTCTTGTCATTTATTTGCAAACCATGGCTCTGATCAGTGGAAGTAGTAACATGTGTACATCTGGCTGTCTCCTCCCTGTTTCCCATTTTGGTGATTCTAGCACACCCTTTCTCACCCTCTCTTGGCCTGCTATATCAGAAAACACCTTTTTAAACTTTACGTGCATCAGTTAAAAACAGTCTGGCATTTGAAGAGGTGGGACTGCTAAAATGCAAACTGAAAGTAAGGGGAAAACTGTACCATGCTGTGGATCAGAACTGATGGCTTTGGTTTGAAAAAGAAAGCAAAACAATTTTTAAAATTTGAATTATATAAATTTAAAAAAAGTTTAATGCATTTTGTAGATGTAGGGATCGGGGCCGCTAGGACGGCCGTTAGGTCCCAGAGGAGACTGATCAAGGAACGATACGAGGCAATCTGGAGCGAGATCAGATCAGTGGTTTATTGAAGGAAAAGTATCTACCTTTATAGATCAGAAGGCAAGGCAGGAAAAAACCGTCATCTGACAGAAAATCACATCACCTATTTACTCGGGTTAATGGGGAATCTCTCTTGGGGAAGTTAATTAACGTGAGCAAACATTGACAGGGGAAACACCATTGTCTGGGGCTTAGACCGGGGTAAATATGGCCACTATTTGCACCAGGGATTACGCTAAACTCGGAGATGAGTGTTTGCCTAATATGTAACAGAAGTTAGCAATCTGCTTACTTGGCAGAGCCGTAGGTCAGGTCAGAATTGGGTGAATCAAACCCTATTATTAATCCACCCCCCTTAATTTCTCTGCCCGCAGAGCCCACGGGCCAGGAGCGTTCTCACCGAAGTGGCCTCTGCGCGGGCCGTTCCATGCCATTGGGGCATGGGGAATCCACATCTCCCCTTTTTGTTTTACTTAAGAGCCTGACCGGCGACTCTGCGCAAGAGGGGCATCAGCTGTTGAGCGGGAATGGTGCTTCGGGGTTCCCTCCGGGAGCGGCACCTTGATATCAGTGAGGGAATGCATTGCGCAAAGCAGCATACTGCTATGCCTAGTATAATCACCCCCACAATCACCTTGAGCACCGTCTGAAGCCACCCCCACGGAATCCATGACCACATCCAGTTCCACAATGAACTCAGCCAAGTTCCCCATGCAGAACCCTCCCTGATGCCCTCGACTATGGTGTGGAGGTCTGTGAGCTGGCTCTGTACCTTACGGGGGTTGTCAGTGAGATTAAAACAACACATACCATGAAAAGATTCGCAACCCAGATGATGTAGCAATAAGAGATAGTCTATAGCCACTCGATTGTCAAGTATGGCATGGCGAAGCTCTGCCTGCTCTTGGTTGAGCAGCGCTATCGCTGAGGAGGTGTGGTTAATGGCTTTAGCTAGTCCGCAGGCCAGTCGACTGATTCTCCGAGCGTTGCCAACGGCTAAGCCTGGCACGCCAAAAATGCTGACTGCCAGCGAGAGATATTCGGCTGAACTCATTACTCTAAAGCTGCTCTCACATGAGCTGTCTAACTGGGTGGTGCGAGTGTGTCGTATGGGTGCTGAAACATTCATAACATTTGTGCTTGGGGTGACCATATCCTTAGTAGGGAGTGTTAAACGACTGATACAGCATATAGCATCTGAGACATTTGCAGGAATGTAGTTCCAAGTGTACTGATTACATGTAAAGAACCAACCAGATGGTAGGGTAACATGAGCATACATTGAACCAAGTGTCACTGGGTTATCACAAGTCCAATTGCCACTGCCAACGTTGAGGCAGCGGCGCCGGGTTCGACCAGCTGAGGCGCAGCTGGTCATTCGAGCACAGGTAGAGTTCGGGCTGACTGCCACCCGAGGAGTGTGGAGAGTGGCTGCATCAGCCGGCAAAGTCATGGTGAGCCGCATCTCCCAGCGAGCATATTCTGAGGAAGCTGCTGGGGTGTATGGGCTGAAAATCCGTTTCACAAGCCAGTCCCCATCCCTGGGGTGCGCGCCTGGAGAGTGGCACACTGGGATGAGGCAGGTGCTCAGGATTGAGGCAGAACCGATGTCCTGCTTCAGGCAAAAATCGGACTGGTTGACGAGACCCGCCAACCTTTCCCATATGTTGTAATGCATCCTGGCAGAGAGGTCTCCACCTGGCATCAAATCGTTGGCCTTCAATGAGGCAGCCTGAACGCCTCCCCCCGCAAGTAGGGAGAGGGTCAGGATGATGGTGACTGCCACTGTGTTGGCATGAATTCGGGCAAAGATTGCAGCCGTGAGGTTCTCCGGCGTTGGCTCCTTCTCCTCGCGCCGGATGACATCCTCGGCCTCACTGCAAAGGACCTTGACCATCCTCCAGGTGATCTTCGGTGCTGTCATCTGTGGCCGTTTCTTCTGACGGGTCCTCTCGGTCAGAGTGAGGTCCTCCATCTCCGGGATCAGACTCGGGTCGGCCTGGGTCCATGCCATGTGGTTCCAAGTGAGGCTTGACACACCGAGCTGGAATCCAAACGACACCTGTAGGAGACATAACTGCAGCATACCCTCTTCCCCAGGTTACGAGTGGCGCCGGGCCCGTCCAAGAAGGGTCCGGTGGCACCCGGTATCGGACCATCGGTCGCGGGAGAGCTTCCGAACGGCGGAAGTGCTTCTCCTGCGGCGTGCAATCTGAAAAAACATTAAGGTGATTGTACATGGACAATACCTTATTCAGACAATGCTGTGCCTGAGCCTGTGACTTGGGGAGGGCTGGTGGCTCCCCCCTTTCTGTTTGTTTGTCAATATAGGACTTGAGCGTCCGATTGACCCGTTCCACAATCGCTTGCCCCTGCGGATTGTAAGGAACGCCAAAAGTATGCTGAATGTCCCAGGTGGCCATGAAGGCGGCCAACTGCCTAGAGCTGTAGGACGGGGCGTTATCGGTTTTCACGTGCCGTGGTTTGCCCATGGCCGCAATGCAGGAAAGGAGGTGCTGCTCCACGTGGGACGCAGTCTCCCCTTTCTGCGCCGTTGCCCAAACGAATTGCGAGAAAGTATCAATGCAAACGTGCATGTACTGCCATCTGCCAAACTGCGGAATGTGCGTGACGTCCATCTGCCACACCTGGTTAGCCTCTGTCCCTCGTGGGTTGACCCCCCACGAGGGCCCCCCGGTGCCCCTGCACAATGCTGGCAAGAGCGAACTATGCCTTGGGCTTGAGAGAGTGGCAGATTGAACTGTCTGGCAAGCGCTTTGGCATTTTGGTGAAAGAATGCATGACTCTGAATTGGCGTACTAAAAACACCTAACACTGAGCGTTGCTGAATTTCCTTTGCCGCCGCATCCGCTCTGCTATTGCCCGTGGAAATCGGACCCGGTAGGTCTTGGTGACTTCGGATGTGGGCAATATAGAGCGGCTCCGTGCGGTTTCGCAAATGAAATTGAGCAGTGAGAAACAGACTAAGCAAATTCTTGTCTATCGCGGGAGTAATGTATGCTCCCAGTAGACTGTGAAGCAAATTCCTGACATACTGGCTATCAGTAATGATGTTTAGGCGCTCTTTGGCGAAGGTGCGCAAGGCAAGGTTCACCGCTGCCAACTCTGCCCGCTGCGCGGACTTCTGTGGAAGAGTTAACAGCGTGCGCCAAGCCTGGCCTTCCTGCCAAGTCAAGACACCATATGTGCGACCTCCATCAGTGAAAACTGTCCTGGCCCCCTGAAGCGGAACCAGCGAGAGCAATTCGAACAAGCTGACTGTCTGTGTTTGAAGCGAGACAAGTCTGGGGTCTTTTGGCAAGTGGTATGCCAAGCATCCGGTGGATCCTTCCAACGTGATTGGAAGCGAGTCACCGAGCTGCATCAACTGCTGAACCTGTTCTTTGGTGAATGGGACTACGATTTTGGCTAAGTCGTGCCCTGAGATGTCCCTAGCTCTCAGCCTTCCGCGGTAGACCACCGCGGAAACCAATTCCTGGGGAGGAACGATGTTTCAGGAAGAGGTGTTCGGCAAGTACACCCATTCCACGATGCTCGCTCCTTTCTCGGAATCTACTCCTAGAGCTCCGGTGAACATGGATCCTGCCCGAACGATATACAAGTTCAGGATCGGAGCATAGGGCCCCTGAGCGATCCTGTCCACCCACCTTTGGCTGAGAATTTGGTTGACTTTCTCGAGAGCCAAGCGCGCTTCTCAAGAAATGTGTATCCGGTCTGCTGGCTGCTTACCTAACGCGAGCAGCGAGAAGAGCGGTTTCAGAAGATCCGTATCCAATCGGAAATACGGTCTGGCCCAATTAATGTTCCCTAAAACTTGCTGCAATTCTACCAAGGTGACTGAATCCTTCAAGTTGATTTGGGGCAAAACTGGTGCTGCGAAAGAGCGGAGAAGCCGATGACCCAAGTATGAGAAGGGCTCGGTTCTCTGCACTTTCTCTGGGGCAATGAGTAAACCTTTCTCCCCCAGGCTGGCCTGGAGGTCTGAAAACATTTCGCTGCCAAGTTGCGGCACCGCGACCAAGATATCATCCATGAAATGACAAACTAAGGCTTTGGGGTAAAGGTTTCGGAACTTTGCCAGTGCGTTGTGAACATAGATTTGGCACAGGGTGGGCGAATTGAGCATGCCCTGTGGCAAAAATTTCCACGTGTAACGCTGCATGGGCTCACTGTGGTTCACAACCGGCACCGTAAAGGCAAACCTTTCCTGGTCCCTGGGGTCTAAGGGAATCGTGTAAAAGCAATCCTTGAGATCTACAACTAAGATCTCCCACCCCTTGGGAATCATATTAGGATTTGGGATGCCGCATTGAAGCAGACCCATTGGCTGTATGCATTTATTGATCTCTCTGAGATCGTGGAGGAGTCGCCACTTCCCCGACTTCTTTTTGATGACAAAAATGGGCGAATTCCAAGGACTAGTGGACTGCTCTATATGTCCTGCGTCTAGCTGTTCTTTAACCAGCTGCTTGAGGGCGACTCATTTCTTTCCCACTACCGGCCATTGTTCTACCCAGACCGGCGTATCGGTGAGCCATTTAAGTGGCAACGCCATTACCCAAAGGTAAGCGTAGCACCGTACTGCTGTAAAATATCTCGCCCCCAAAGGTTGATGTGCACGTCAAGAATGTGCGGCCGAATTACTGCTGTGCCGTCAGCCTTTGGGATCATGACCGTCACCCACTCCCGGCTCCTAAACGCTTCCTGAATGCCGCCTACCCCTCACACATCGGAGACCGGCTCAATGGCCCACTCCCGTGGCCACTGGCTTCTGCTTATCACGCTCACATCAGCTCCGGTATCTAGTAACCCTGAAAATGATCTTTTATTCAGAAATACCTCAATAACTGGGCGCTGTTTCCACTCAATGTTGGTCTCCACTGTCGCTAAGACCTGGTATCCTTGTACTGCCTCACTGGCGCTTGAGCGGTCCTCTGACCGGGACTCTGAGCTGTCCCTGAGCCTTCCCTGGCTATCTGCTGGCGAGTGACAAGGAACCATGATCAGTTGCGCTAATGTGTCTCCTTTGTGAATTGTCTGGGGTAAGTGAGTCCAAAGCTGAACTTGGAGAACGCCTGAAAAATTGGAGTCAATGACTCCTGGAATTACAAGAATTCCGCGTGCTCTGGCTACACTGCGGGGCAAAACTAAACCTATAAAGCCTTTGGGCAGGGGTCCCATGTACTGGGAGTCCACCAGATAGACCGTGCCTGGCAGGTCACATGTAACGTCTGCCTGACAAGTCAAATCTAGCCCTGTACTACCCTTGGGGCTGGCCTGCGCCCTCACAATGCCTGGAATGTGACTGGAATCTAATCTAGCTCTGGCGAGCTCTGAGCGAAGGAAGCCTCTGTTTGGACCGGGGCCAGAGACATGCCCGCGTTCCGGTTTCCCAAACTCGGACAGTTCCTGGCCCAATGGTAGCCTTTCTTGCACTTCGGACACAGGGTGTTTGGAGCCTTGGAACGGCCGGAACTTTGTCCGCCTCCCTTGGATCGGCACTCCCTAGCGAAGTGACCGACCTTGCCACAATTGTGACATGCCCCTTGATTTTTACTTTTGGGTCTTTTACCCCCTTGCACCGCTGCCGCTAGCAAACCCATTTTATAGGATTCTGTGCCAACGTCGGCGCAAGCTCTAATCATGTCCGTGAGAGTCAAGTCGGGACGATTGCCCAGGGACTGCAAGATTTTACGGCAGTCTAAATTGGCATTGTCCTTGGCTAACTTCATCATGAGCTCTTGTTGGGCTTGCTCGTTGTCGATCTGCCTACTGATCGCTTCCTCCAAGCGATTGATGAAGTCCATGTAGGGCTCCTGGGCTCCCTGCTTAATTGCGGTGTAATTTTTAGCCGCTTTGCCAGTTGCTGGAACCTTGAAAAAAGCCCTAAAGGCAGCCTTGGCTGACATCTGAAGGGTGGCGAATGGCAAGTTGATCTGGGCATCAATGGATTCGAAGGCACCTGAACCATATAGCTGGTCAGGAAGTACTGCGCCTCCCATCCTGGCAGCCCTTGTCTGAGCTTCAAGGCGAAACTCGCTGTCCCAAATCAAATACTGGCTAGGGTTGAGCATCATCCGCATGATGGCTTTCCAGTCACGTGGAATGAACATGGTGTTCTCGCACACTTGCTGAAGCGTGCCCCTAGTAAACCGACTCTGAAGCCCTGTCTCTGAAATGGCCTTCCGTATAGCCATGAGAAGCTTATACGGGACTGGTGAATGAACTATCTGCTGGGCCCCTGTGAGGGCATCCATTTCCATGCGAATTGGACAAATCTGACTAAGCTCAGCTAGTTCTTCTGCTGGCAATTCCCCCTTCCTAAGTTCTTCCTCAACTGTGCGCTGAAGGGCACTCTTGGTAGCTTGGGAACCTGTAGCTGTCAGAGAAGCGCCTGCGCTCCTCATTCCTTGCATTCCGTCGGTGACGTCTGCAGCTGTCACCGAGGGAAAGCTCCCTACACTACTCTGCCTAAACTGCAATGACGGATAGAGCGCCGTGGGATGGTTCGGCTGGCGCTGGGGGTTCTTTGGCCTCTACCCGGACTGGTTCTATCTCCGCTAAGAGTTTCCTACATTTGCCCCATGTGCGAATTACGCCTCCTGGAGCTTTCGGGGGTTGCTGAATGCAGTCTCCTATCTGATCCCAAAGCTTAAGGGTTAACGTACCTACTTCTGGGTAAAGCAGGCAGTGTTCCCTTAGGTACGCCAAAAGTCTCGGTAGCTCTCGGCTGTGAAAACGCAACTGAAATACCCTGGCCAGGATTCTGAACTCTTCCTCACAAGTTCTTTGGCTAGCGGACGGACCTTGTCGCTGAGGACAAGTCCCCATATTACCTGCGTGGGTCCTCCGAAGTTTCCTCCTCGGGACGAGTCGACGCGTCTTTGGGCAAGGTAATAGGCTCTGGCGACGATTCTCTGGGTAGAGCTCGGAGCGTGGACTGCTGCCACGGGCCCTCGGTGGCCTCTGCGCTGTCAGGGGTTCACAGCTGACCCTGAGCGGAACGTGTTTTTCCGTAACCTGCAAGCCGCCGCGAAAGTTGGGAGCAAGCTGTAGGAAGCCTCTCTGGAATGCCTCGCCGCTTGGGCCGTCCTCCCGACCGGCTGGTTTACCGGCTGGGCTGCCGCGCTGTCCTCCAGGATGATCGGACGTGGTTCAAGCGCAGAACCAGACCGTGTGATCGCTTACCCTCGAGTAGACCACTCGGGGGTCGCTTACTCTCGAGTAAATCACATCTCGGGGTCACCAGTTGTAGGGATCGGGGCCGCTAGGATGGCCGTTAGGTCCCGGAGGAGACTGATCAAGGAATGATACGAGGCAATCTGGAGCGAGATCAGATCAGTGGTTTATTGAAGTAAAAGTATCTACCTTTATAGATCAGAAGGCAAGGCAGGAAAAAACCGTCATCTGACAGAAAATCACATCACCTATTTACTCGGGTTAATGGGGAATCTCTCTTGGGGAAGTTAATTAACGTGGGCAAACATTGACAGGGGAAACACCATTGTCTGGGGCTTAGACCGGGGTAAATATGGCCACTATTTGCACCAGGGATTACGCTAAACTCGGAGATGAGTGTTTGCCTAATATGTAACAGAAGTTAGCGATCTGCTTACTTGGCAGAGCCGTAGGTCAGGTCAGAATTGGGTGAATCAAACCCTATTATTAATTTCTCTGCCCACAGAGCCCACGGGCCAGGAGCGTTCTCACCGAAGTGGCCTCTGCGCGGGCCGTTCCATGCCATTGGGGCATGGGGAATCCACATGTAGATATCAGTGGAAGTGGTTTTACAACTGACATTCCTGAACTCAAACTCCTAACGACCTGCAAGATTCTGGCTCTCTTCTTTTTCCTCTGCCAACAGGCATTAAAATGTGCTTGAAAAGTCACAGTTTTGGTAGGTGGTATATTTTTAGAGACCAGGAATGTCCTATTCATGAATAAGCGGAAAGGTGGATCAACACTGTCAGGAATCATTTGCTGTAATAAATGAAGATATGGTTCCTGCTGAACAGTTGAAAAAGTGCATGGATTCAGAAGCAGGTCTTGGATGTCCACCCAAATGTAATATTTTCATGCTGGAAGAAGGAAAAACATTCTTTCCACTCTCCCACATTTTTATGAAACAGGAAAATAAATTTGCAATGTGCAAGGGAAGACAAATGTGAAGAGGAATGCTTATAAACAGCTGAATTCTAAAATACTCTGTTTACTTAATTTGTTCAAAGAAACCTCCATGTTCAGCTCCATGAGCTGTTAAGAAAACCACCGGCTTCCAATCATGGTAATATGTGTAGGTGTCAAAGTTTAAGTAGCCAATAGCCATAGCTATTTTTTTTAAAAAGTCATAGACACAATACTTAGGGTGGTTCTTAAATCAGGTAGCCCATTCCTTCTCATATGGTGACCCCTAGAAAAGTGTTACTGGGTCCTCAAGTTAGCAAACACATTTTCATCCCTGGAATGCAAATAATACCATAGTAAGCAGAAGCTGAAGAAGACAAAAGGTGGCTGATTCCAACAAACTATCATGGAACTGTCTGACTTTGAAGTTAAGCAGGGTTGAGGCTGGTGGGTACTTAGATGGGAGACCACCAGAAAATATAAGTGTTCTACAGGTAGTTGTTCAGTTGCAGTCAAGTCCAACCCCTTGTGACCTCATGGATCACAGCATGTCAGGCTTCTCTGTCATCTGTCATCCACACACAGCATGTGAATGATACTGACTAACCATCTCATCCTTTGCTGTCCCTTTCTTTTTTTCTTCTTTGATCTTTACAAGCCTCTTCTCATTTGGTGATCAAAGTATTTGAGCTTCAGGTTTAGTATCTGTCCTTCCAAGGAGCAGTCACGGTAGATTTCATTTAGGATTGACTAATTTGAGCTCCTTGCAGTCCAGGGGACTCTCAAGAGTCTTCTCCAGCACCACAGTTCAAAGGTGTCTGTTCTTCTGTGCTCAGCCTTCCTTCTGGTCCAGCTCTCAGAGCCATAGATTACTACTGGGAAGACCATTGCTTTAACTATGCAGTCTTTTGTTGGTAGGGTGATGTCTCTACTTTTTATAATGCTTCCTAGTTTTGCCATAGCTTGCTTCCCAAGGAGTAAGCATCTTTTTATTTCATAGCTGCAGTCACCTTCTGCAGTTATCTTATATCTCAAGAAAGTAAAGTCTGTCACTTTTTCTATGATTAGAGCCACAGTTAGCTCCAGGTCTTGTTTTTACTGACTGCATAGAGCTTCTCCATCTTTGACTACAAAGTACATAATTGTTGTAATGTGGAACCCTGTTGTGCTGGAATAAAGACACGTGGAGCCTGGGATATGGTGGTCCAGCCTCGAATTGAGGTGGGCAAATACATTTTATTACCTTGCCTCTGGGCGGAGCAACTCTAAGATGGTCGACGCCCCTAGGTACAATGTGACCCTATTGTTTAGCATTTTCTATGTCACATTTACGCTATAGGAAAAGGGTTCTACTCTAATCTAAAGTAGCATCTGTTTCCCTGGCTTTAACTGACCTACTTTAACTCAGGGAAGCATCTTGTGGCCATTGTTTATGCAAAGACCAGGATGTTGCCAAGTCAGTTAGGGAGCAGCTAAGGAATGTGTATTCCAATTTTATCTACCTCTCCAGAAAGACCCATGCTTCCACATTCGGAAGTCTTGCCCTGACTCATCGCTTCGGCCGTGGCCAGCGAATGAACCTCTCGGGAGGGGAATGATTAATATTAAATAATTCCCGCTTATGCGGGCAATCTACACATAATCAATCTGATTTCAGTGTTGGCCATCTGGTGGTGTCTATGTGTAAAGTCACTTAGGTTTTTGGTAGACTCCAAGGCCAAACTTGCTTATTATTCCAGTTACCATTTGACTTCCTACTTTGGCATTCCAGTCTCCTATGTGATAAGGACATCTTTTTTATGTCAGTTCTAGATGTTTTAGGTCTTCATAGAACCAGTTGACTTCGGCCTCTTCTGCATCAGTGGTTGGAACATAGACTTGGATTACTGTGATGTTTAATGGTTTGTCTTGGATTCAGACTGAGATCATTCTGTCATTTTTGAGATTGTATCCCATTACTGTTTTCCTCACTCTTTTCTTGACTATAAGGATCACTACATTTCTTCTGAGGGATTCTTTCCCACAACAGTAAATATAATGATCACCTGAATTAAATTTGCCCATTCTTGTCCCATTAGTTCACTGATGTCGATCTTCAGTCTTGCAATCTCATGTTTGACCACATCCAGGTTACTTTGATTCATTGATCTTACATTGCAGGCTCCTATTCAATGTGGACATGCAGACAGCTGCTAAGAATATCATGGGCTGACCATGTGACTAATATAGAAGTGTTGCACCGGATAGATAATAACAAGAACCTTTTAAGACCATTAAGCAAAGAAAGCTCCAATTCATTAGGCATATTATGAGGAACTACATGAAATACAGAATACTCCAACTTGCTCTGCAAGAAAAGACCCTTGAGAGACCCAGGACGTAGACAGATTTCATGGTTCAAGAACTTGAGAGATTGGTGTGGAATGTTCTTAGAAGAACTGTTCCAAGAAGTTAAGAACAGGAAGACTATTGCCATGATGATAGCCAATATACGGAACAGCTGCGGCACCTAAAGAAGAAGATACAATATTGTTCTTTAAAGCATTGGACATTCCTTTTACCATCAGACAATCCACAGATGAGAGTTGGTTTGACTTTGGTCCAGCCGCTTCATGCTTTTTAAGATTATTTGTACTTGCCATGCGCTCTTCACCAACAGCATATTGGACAACTTCCAACCTGAGGGCCTCATCTTCTAGCATTATATCTTTTGGCCTTTTGATGCTGTCCATGGGGTTTTGTTGGCAAGGATACTGGAGTAGGTTGCCATTTCCTCCTCCAGTAGATTACATTTAGTCTGAGTTCTCTGCTATGGCTTGTCTGTCTTGACATAGCCCATTGCCTCATTAAACCATGCAAGCCCCCTCACCACAGCAGCACAATCATCCATGAAGGAAATCTGCAGGTAGGGCTAGAAAATAATCGTTCCCAAAATCCAGAATAGCAGCTTTTCGTCAAAGATGACAAAATGAGCTAAGAATCAGAGCCTGTATCAAGTATTTATTTATTTATTTTACAAAATTTCTACCCTGCCTCATCCATGGATGACCCAAGGCAGGTAGGTTTAGATAGTCTTAGCTCTTCCCATTCAGTTACTCATTCTGGTGATCTACAGTGAAGAATATCTGCTACCACATAGAGATCAATAAATCACCAGCACCCAGCTCTTCATACCAGAAGGTATGCATAAAATACCTTGAACAAATATTTGAATTTTATACATATTCTCAGTACTTTTTGATCATCTACCTCAGAAATACAATTTTCCCCTCAGTGAGCATTTACCTGTAATCCTCAGCTTCCTGCCTTCTAAAACGGTACCTGCCTTTTCTAGAGCTTTCTGTGGATTCAGGGAACAAAACAAAGTAAGCTAAAATGAGGTGGGTATTGGGTAATCATTAAAATGAAAAACTCATTCCAATGGAGAATTTCCTCTAATGTAGACTTTTTCTCTCCCCATATATGAAGTAAAACAAGATGTGTTGTTGGGAAGGGCTCCTTTCAGTGCTGATTTACTGTGCAGTCTAAATTCAAAGATGTGATAGCTGTAGTGGGTTGGGATTAACCAATTCGAGCAAAAAAAAAAAAATTCTGCTGGAAGAATTCTGTCCTGCCAGGTGGTCTCAGATGTCTGCCAAAAGAATAAACCATAAGCACAACTTCTCCATTGGAGAAAGAGCCAAAAAAACAGGCACAGGAAAAGGAAGATCAGATCTAGACCACCCCTAGCCTAAGTAGATCCTGACCTGCTCTAGTTATTATGCCAGCATAAAGTTAAACTGGAGTGATTGTCGTTTTGAGTAATTTCTTGTCTGGGAAAATTCAAATGAAATATAGCATAACCTAGGTTAATGACAACCTAGCTGGCCCTTGGCCATTTTAGCTGGTTAGTTTTGCAGTTGCTTCTGCTATGTGTCATCAAGTCACCTCCAACTTATTGTAACCCTATGAGTAAGTGACCTTCAAAATGTCCTGTCATTAACAGCATTGCTCATCTCTTGAAACTCAAAGCTGTGGTTTCCTTTATGGAATCAATCCATCTCATATTTGGTCTTTCTCTATTCCCCAATTTCAAAGCTCACACTTTTTCTTGATTATCTTTTTCTTACCACCAATCCTCCTCAGCATCTACTTTTTCCTTTCTCCAAACATTTCCTAGCACACAGCAGATCTGGCCAATGGTTGTCCAATTCTCTCTTGAATGCTTGCAGTCTTGGCGTATTCACCACCTCTTGAGGCAGTTGGTTCCACTGTCGTACTGCTTTAACCACTAAGAGGTTTTTCCTGATAGTCAATCAATATTCCTTTAGTTTGAGCCTGTTACTACGCATCCTGCACTCTGGGATGACCAACAACAGATCCCGCCCCTCTTCTTTATGACCTTCTTTCAGGTATTTGAAGACTGCTATCATATCTCCTCTCAGACTCCTTTTCTCAAGACTAAACATGCCCACTTTCTTGAGTCTTTCCTCATATGGCTCTCCAAATTAGTGTTGACATTCCCCAACACCCACCACTTGTGGTAGCCAGGGGAAAAGTGGATCTTTAGGTGTGAAGATAAAAGGAGAGTGGAAGATCAGCTCAACTCTTGCTTTTCTACTACTCTCAATAAAATGTGCTTAGAGTTGAAATGGGATGGATTCATGAACGTTGGGTGTCAACAACTCTTGTCCTGCTACTGCAATCCACTGAACTGAAGAATCTGGGAAGATGCCACAGTCTCATCATTATTAAACTAAACTATGTTGATTGTTGGACGCAGGGAAGGTACAACAATGCTTTGTAGTACTGGGCCTCCTGGCACATTTTCCTACTCTATCTGTTCTGTTCCTGTTTCATGTAGACCAGGGGTGCCCAAACTTTTTGGGCCATGAACTGGTCATGTGGTTCAGGGCTCTTTTTACTTCTGCTTCCGGGAGCGGCGAGGACTTTGCAGGCCAGATGAATTGGCATCAGGGGCCGGATCCAGCCCCCGGGGCGTACTTTGGGTACCCCTGATGTAGACTCATCTTCATTTCTTCCCTGTTCACTTTTCTTCTAAGCTTTATGTAGAAAGCATAGAATTTTCTAACTGCCCTATTATAGGTGAAGTTCTTATAATAAAACTACTTGCTTTGTTTCTCCTAAGGCAGTCTTTGGTTCTTATTCACACATTGCATTTCCTTCTATTATGAATGGTGCCTTACATGAGAAAATAAAATATACAAGCTGTTAAACATTCACCTTCAGAATGAGCACTTTTAAGGCTTTGCTGCACAGCCGAGAGAGAGAGAGAGAGAGTGCTAAAAGTCCAAAGGGGAGAAAGTAGCACCATTCAAATGATACTAGCTTAAATGTAGGACACTCATATTACAAATGATACAAGCAATCTGGAGTTCTCATTAATGAATGACTGCCAAGCTCAATGTATTGCCAAGGATGATTTAACCATTTGTAGTGTCAAACTGATCTTGTTGCAAGGGAAGAGAGAACCTTAATTGTACTCTTTGGTAAGGTTGGAACGAAACATGTAAATGATAGGCAACATTTTTAGCCACACATATGGTGAAATACTTTTACCCCATTAGTAAATGTTTTACATGCTGAGTGCATGTCTGTGTAGAGTTAGACAGTTCAGTTGCCATTCAGGCTGACTGAAACAGCACGTTGCAAATGGTTCACTAAGGGTCAAATTATACATTAAGGAGAGCACGTCATTAAAAGCTAATATCACACAATTTATTCAATCTCAATTTTTATTCAATTTTATTTATTCAATTTTGGAACACTAACTGTTCCAAAGACATGATTTTAACAGACCTTCATGTACAAATAGACTTGCGGATGAAGTTTGCTTTTACTACCGACCAACCAATTACAGGGAGGCCTTTCTCTCCATCTTCACAGGTGCATTTGGTGGGAAAGGGTCTTCTCAGGCTTAGGAATTCCCTCCCATCAGCAGCTTTGCTGTCCTCCTACAAGCAGGAAAATATACTTCTATTCATGCAGGCTTTGCTTCAGTGACTGGCTGTCTTGGCCAAGTGGGCGGCATAGAAACTGAAATAAATAAATAAGAGGAAGTTCTTAAATAGGGATGCTGACTGGGAGGCAGAAGGTCAGCAGTTCAATTCCCGAGTACTGCAGGATGGAATGAGCTCCCGTCTTTGTCCCAGTTCCTACCAACCTAGCAGTTTGAAAGCAAGAAATTACAAGTAGATAAATAGGGACCACTTCGGTGGGAAGGTAAACAGCGTTCCATGATCTCTGGTGTCTAATCATGCCTGCCACATGACCACAGAAACAACTGCAGAAGTAGACAATGCTGGCTCTTTGGCTTTGAAACAGAGATGAGTAGTGAACCCTAGAGTTGGATATGACAGGGAAACCTTTACCTTTACTGCACCTTATTGCTTTTAAATGTGTTTTTAATATTGTTTTTCGATACTGTTTTTAATGTGATATTTGTTTAGTTCTCCTTTAATAATTCTCTTTCAATTTTCTTGCAAAAATATTTATAGCTTTTATATTGACTTTTTAAGAGGATGTGAGATGCCTCAAGTCCTTTATAGGAGAAAAACAGGGTAAAATATTTTAAATTAATAAATAAACTACAGAAGGTGCAAAATGCTAGCTCCTGCTCTGGAAATTAAACATCTTTGGTACTTAAGGAATGCCCCCTCTTATATCAGGAAGGGATTTTTTTTTTGCCGTAATCGGAATGTTGGTAGAACATAATGTATGAAAAGCTAAGGATGACAGTGGATGTGAGATGCAAGGGGTTATAGTAAAGAGCCAGCTATAGTCCTGTTTTGGGTATAGCTGTATATATCCTTGAGAGTCTTTCAGTGCACACAACAATGACAAGCTGCCCAACTTTCCTCTTTTATCATCCTTCAAAGGTCTGCTTTGCTTTCTAAAACATTCTAACAGGAATCACACTTGGTTAATTAAGTATGTGTCTCTAAATAAAAACTCTATCCACTAACCAATAGACTCTAATAAACCTAGAATTTGTGTATTTGTCTTTGGACAAATTTTATTTCCTCATTTTGTGGTGATACCTTCAAATAATTAAGCACTTCATAAAATGATCAATGGTGCTCTGTGCATTTGCTAGTGGTGACTGGTGCCTACTGTTCAACAACCAGCAGTAGCTGCAGCCAGTGTGAAAGCAGCAAGCGTGGGCATGTATGCACCCATTTACATGCGTGCACATACACATAAGGCAGATATTCATACATGATCACTCACATAAACCTGTACAGAGACAGGCATACAGTCACTCAGACAAAGCCTCACCTCTACTCCATTCATTTACTACACAATTGAACTGAGGAACAGAAAATGCATCTTGACTCCAAGTTAGAAATATTCCAAACTATTCTGCTAAAGCTGTGATGGTGAACCTTGGCACTCCAGATGTTCTTGGACTTCAATTCCCAGAAGCCCAAGCCCCCGTGAATCCACATGAAGGGGTTTACTGCGATTCATCCGGCTCGCGCCACCCTCGTTGCTCCCAGAAGCAGAAGTAAAATGCGCAGTCCTAGTGTTAAATCCTACATGTCTCATTTCATATGTACCACAGGAGATGTCTCCGTGATCATAGTGTGTGGGTCACTTCATGGCAAGTTGGGATCCACCTTAAACAAATTCACACCAATGGCATTTTTCTTGGGGGGTGGGATGAAGAATGTATACTCGGACATGAGTATCAGCCACCACCGATGGCTAAAAGAGACAAACAGTAAAGGCCTACTAAATAGAAATTGTTGTAAACCTTTGTTTAATAGAGAAAGGGATGAACTAACTATAGATGGAGGATTGGAGAATCGAGCGAGGTAGCCTTTCACTATTATCAGTATGAGTGGAACATAAGAGGTATTCCTGTCAATGTATATGTGTGGTGTGTATGTGTTAACTGAAGGACTATACTGTAATCTCTTGTTTCAAAATTTTATTTCTCTAAGCTAAATGGATATATATATACTCCATTAAAACACTATGGAAACAATTTGATATTTATAGGTTGTGATTAATGTTTTATGCATCTGGTGCCAAGGCTCCATCAAGGGATTTGAGATTGCTTAATGCCTACAATGTTGCTTACACAGAATCTGGAGGGGACGATGGCAAAGTAAGGAGGCAAACAACTGCTTAAATTAGTTGTACTAATTTTAAATTGCATCTAGACATAGCTAGACTGTATGCCACTTAATGACCCTCAATCAGCTGGGTTCTTGCATTACCACTGATTACATGTACAAAGTTACACTGGAGTATCTCATTGTGGGAATGTTCTTTTTAGCGACAGATGTGGTTTGGAGATTTCAGGCTACATTTTCTAGCCTTGCTGTTAATGGTGAGGCATTTTGATTCCTCTGTGGCTGGCTTCCAGGGCCTTGCTCTTCCTCCTCTCCCCCTCCTTCTACAGGACTTGGCACTACTGAGATTTAAGGATTATTATGGCCCTGTAAAGGCATTGATGCTGTTATTCAAATTTTTCACTCCATAGACACATGAGAGCTGCAGAAAACGATGTTTTGCAAATAGGACTGATGGCTGTTGTTCACTGTCCTATGTCTCTGGTTTACTCTTCCTCTAGCAGCAATTCTCAATGGCTGGATGTGCCTTACTGTGTTGGGGGAGAGGTACTGTGTTTGGGGGAGGCATAAAGCCCATGTAAAGTCCCAGTGGTGTTTATCTTCTGACTCTGTTGATGTCATGGATTAACTATAATATGTTGAAACCATCTTGAATTCATCCACAGGAGTAGGCAACTGTTGCCTTTCAGATGGAGTTGGACTACATTTCTCATCATCCATAGCAAACACAACAAATGGTGAGAGGGATCCTGGAATTTGTAATCCCAATATGTCTGGAGGACCATGCCTGCCCATGCTGGTCATGGTTCAACTATGTTGAAACCATCTTGAATTCATCCAACTGTTGCCTTTCAGATGGTGTTGGTCTATATTTCCCATCATCCATAGCAAACACAACAAATTGGTGAGATGGATCATGGATGTTGTAACCCCAAAATGTCCAGAGGGCCACATCTGCCCATGCTGCTCCAAAATAAAAAGAATTCAGCCCGTACTTTAATCCTATTTTATTAATATGACATGAGCATATTAGGTTATCTTTGGTGCCTGTTTTGTGCCCAAGAACAGCCCAGCCATTAGACAGACTGAAGCAACTGCTTCAGATGGTTAATGCTGATGGGAGTGGCTGTGGCAATAATCCATCTTGGCCTTGTGATGAGGTAGTGCCACATTTTGGGCCCCTTTGAAAGACCATTCCTAGAGCAAATGTTTGGTGTTCAGTGACCAAGACAATGGAAGCAGCTGTAGTCTGGCTTAACACATCTTTATTGCATGGAGTACAGTACGAACATGTGGTAATTGCAGAGGTACAGCTCTTTTATACGGTCACTATACATTTGAATGTGGTTACACGGTGGCCCATTGGCTACTGTCAGAGAGACATCATCCTGAGTCACACCCCTCTTGTCCAGGTGTATCTGTGGCGGGAAGGTTTCCCGCGGCCGGGGTGATTGGGGAATATGAACCATGTGAGCTGGATACTCACTGCTACCACCACTGGTAGGAGTTCACATTATTATGCAGCTGGATACAATGTCTCAATGCAAGCTATGATAAGTATGTATTTCCTGTAGAACCGGTTACATTCATCTTTAAAGGCACAGGTATATAGTTACAATCCATACACAACAAAATGCCAGTATCACCCCATAGTTTTGCAAAATGTAAGTGCAAAACTTTCATATAGAGGAGAGGAGGACTGGCCTGTTCAGCCACAAAGGGAAATAAGATATTCTTGGGGAAAGGACAACCAGATTGTCTAGTGTTTAGACACATACTGATTGACAGCTGATATATATTTCTGCTCTGATAGAAAGCTACATGTGGCTTGGGCAGGAATTCCTGTCCCAATTTCTGATCAAGCCCTCACCTCCAAACTCCTCATCTGGAATACTGTTGCATTTCAACTCCTAATAATGAGCTATCTGTAATGGATGCTTAGCCCTTAGAGACAAACCTGAATGTTTCTACTTCAGCCAAAGACAAATTAACAAGTAATCACGTGCACTCAGAAGGATGGCTCATGGACTTTAAATAGATATCCTTCCAGTCACATTGCTATGAAAGGGAGAGAAAATTAGGGAAGAGAAAAGTAGTGTATTGGGGTACTGTAATAACTGCACTGTAGGCTTTGGTTTTTCACTGTTGTCTTAGAACGGGGTGCCCAATTTTTTTGGGCTGCAGGATGGTCACATGGTTCAGGGAGCTGGTAACTAAGGCCTGGGGGCTGGATCGGCCCCTGACACCAATTCAATATATATACACCAACCTAGCAGGTCAAAAGCAAGAAATTGCAAGTAGATAAATAGGTTCCACTTCAGTGGGAAGGTAAACAGTGTTCCATGCACTCCAGTGTCTAGTCATGCCTGCCACATGTCCACGGAAATATCTGCAGGCACAGACAGCACTGGCTTTTTGGCTGTAAACAGAGATGAGTAATGAACCGTAGAGTCGGATATGACTGGCTTTCAAGCAAGGGTGACCTATACCGAGGGATGAGAATTACCGCCCCGACTCATCGGCCTGCCAAGGACTGCCTGAGCCCTCTCCCCTAGTCCGGCATTGGCCGAGGGGGAGTGACGAACACCTGGACTCTTGGCGGCGAAGACTCAAAAGTTGAACAACGGCACTGCCCCCCCAAGCCCTCTCCCCCGGTCTGGCATTGGCAACGTGGGAGTGAAGAGGACGTGGAACTGGGCTCCGACACGTTGGTTAAGCCTGGCTCTAGTTAAGGGTGTTATTTGCATTTTCTTTATATTGTTGTTGATTGTTGTTGTTCAGTCGCACAGTCAATTCTGACCCTTTGCGACCCTATGTTGTTGATTACTGTACCGCTATTTTGTATTCATATATCTACATTATTGTTATGCTATTGTTATTCTGATATTGTTGTACTATTGTTATTTTGATATTGTTGTTCTGCTGCTTCGAGCCACCTTTGGACTGAGGGAAGCAGGGTATAAATAAACTGATGATGATGATGATACCTTTAACTCTCTGATGTGCGTTATAAAGATGGAAGGAAGGCATCCCATGCCTGTAACCACAGAACACCCCTTGTGTCTGAATTAGCACTTAGCCTTGCAATCAAAAAGCAGCTCCAATGTAGGTCCTTTCCAAGCTAAAAGAGACGGCAATTCCATTTTTCAATCTGGGCAGATCTGTCAATACGCAGGAGCTCTGATGCAGCTGTCACACAGAGGGAAATGCACCAATTATAATAGCGATATTAGGCATTCATTCAACACTTAGACTTTGGAAATAAGAGAAGGATTTACCTGTCATCATTTCATCATCTTTCCAATGTCAGCTGTGCTGTGCGCTGGCTTGGAATACTTTGCAGCTAATTTTAATCTCTAGTTAAACCTCCATCTAAGATATGTTTGTTTCAGGCAGTGTAATAAACCATTTTGCAGAGACAATTTCTAGAGGCATAGGATGCAAGAAAGATCTCCCCCTCCCCAAATCCGGATTAGCTAAATACTATGGTTCCAAGCTTTACATTGCAACCTGCTTAAACACACCACTTAGCACATTTCACCAAATCCTTTACCATATAACTTGTTGACTGAGGTTTTTTCCCCAGACTGATTTTGTACGTTGAATACCTTGTAAGTCCATCTGGCCAGACATCCCGCTATGGTAATGGAGTAGACTGTACAGCCAGCAGCGCAACGCCGAGTGTTGGGCCCCAAAGGGGCCAATGGCTACAGGCGGATGAACCATTTTGGATGGAGTGATGGTCCCCTCAGTGGAAGAAATGCCATTGGAAACCATCATATTGGGCCCAATGGCAAAATGAGCGGAGGAGGAACCACTTTACTAGTCTGATTCCCAGTGGTCATGGAGGCAGAAGAGGCCATGCCAGATGGACTGGCTGTGAAGGTACACCTTGTCAATATCCCCAAGGTTGCGGCAGTCCATTGCAGTCCTGGTATTAAATCTTGCATGTCTCATTTCATACATGCCACAGGAGATTGCTCCATGATCACAATGTGTGGGTTACTTCATGGCAAGCTGAGATCCACCTTAAAGAATTTCATGCCAGTGGCATTTTCCCTGCTTGCCTCCAAGGACAAAGGCAGCCCAGAACCAGCCAGCCTCCAAGACCATGTGGCAGGGGGGGGGGGGGGGGGACAGCTGACGATGACGACCTTGTTAGTGGAGACTGAATTTTCTAATGGGGCTAGAAAATCTGATCATGCAAAGAATTATAACAGTCTAACATATTACTCAGCTGGCCAGATAGTGTTTGAAATTTGTTTGACTACAAACTGGGCAAAGAAGAACAATAGATGGATAATTTAGGTAATTTAGCCAAGATCTCC
The DNA here is from genome assembly GCA_035047345.1 of Bradypodion ventrale. Classification (NCBI taxonomy): domain Eukaryota; kingdom Metazoa; phylum Chordata; class Lepidosauria; order Squamata; family Chamaeleonidae; genus Bradypodion; species Bradypodion ventrale. Next base: position 44,731,826 of record JAWDJE010000001.1, read on the forward strand.
ATAAAATGAGAGGGGAGAGACCAGAAGTTGCACCTATCTAAGAAGAAGCACATTGACAAAACAATTTATTTCCACCCCCAATTCAGTGAGCAAATACAATATCTGTCATTTTTTTGGTTTATGCAAACCACTCAAGCCTATTTTTAGGCAGAATAAATAAGCAGTTTAAGGCATCAGTTAAAATTACATGTCAAAAACAATTCAGATCCCAGTTTAAATGTAAAGTATCATAAGAGAGCAGGTGCTGTGAATTTCCCCATGTATCCACCATGTAAGGGTGTGAAAGCTGTACAGTAAAGAAAGCTGACAGCAGGGGGAATGGTTCATTTGAAATGTGGTGCTAGAGGAGAGCTCTGCGGATACCCTGGATTGCCAGAAAGACAAACAAGTGAGTCCTAGAGCAAGTCAAACCCTAAATGTTTCTGTAGACAAAAATGATGAAGCTGAGGCTGTCATACTTTGGACATATTGTGAGACTCTCTGGAAAAGACTGGTGCTGAGAAAGGCTGAAGGCAGTAGGAAAAGAGGAAGAACAAATGTGAGATGGAGTGACTCCAGAAGAGAAACCACTGGCTTTAGTTTACAAGATCTCTTCAGGGCTGTTGAGGGCAGGACATTTTGAAGATCTCTTATTCATAGGGTTACCATAAGTCAGAGATAACTTGACAGCACATAACAATCACACCATTCTCAACTGGACAGCAGGCTGAATTTGCACACAGGTCATCTAGGCACAGTTTTCCCCTACTTCGTTGATAGGCATCATAATTTTGTTTTCAAGCACAGCAATAGTTTCTAATGTTGTATTCTCTGCTTAAAGATCAACAAAAGCAGATTTGATATAAATCTTAATTCTTTTTTCTGATGCATCAATTGGTGGCTTAAATTTGATTGATAACCTCCATGATAATTGTGCCTTAGTAAGCTTCACACACACACACACACACACACACACACACACACACACACACACACACACACGCATGGACACATGCACACATGCACACACACGCTTGCACACGCACACTCTTGTTAAGGGACACACACACTCTTGTTAAGGGGGTGCAGTGGCTCAATGGTTAAGAAGCTCATCTTGTTACCTGGAAGGCCAGGAAGTCAGCAGTTCGAAACCCAGGTACTGCATGACGGATTGAGTGCCCGTCTCTGTCCCAGCTCTTGGGGACACAAAAAGAGCCTCATTTGGGTGTTCCCTGAGCGGAGTTTCTCCCACAAAAACCCTTTCAACCCAGAATAATTTCTGACACAAAATTATTATTATTATCTTCTCGTTGTTCTGCTGCATCTGAATCTGAATATTGGTGTTCCTCATGTCACTTTCTGGTCCTGAGCCTTTTTGGCACAGAAAGCCCTCCTCAGCCCCAGGCCAGTATTGATGAAGCTGCTGCCCTCCATCAAGGTGAATTCAGGTGGGATTTAATCCACTTGGGGACCATCACCCTTCCCTGTGGACTTCAGCACCCAAACACCTCAGGGTTGTCAGGTTAGTTAACAGTAAATGTTTGCTGTTTACTGAAACACACCAAAAACGTATATAATATCTAAAGCACTCCCCATTGTCTGCTAAACGCTTTGCTTGGACAATGAAATCAGGAAGGGGAAGTGCTTGCTTGCCCTCCCACTCATTCAAAAGGAGCCTCTGGTGCTACTCTAAACACAGTGATACTCTAAACACAGGAAACACTTTCTCATATAGTGGCATCTGAGCCTCTATGACAGACTTTTAATGGGCATGTTTGCATTCCACATCTCTCACTTACACTTCTCCAACACAACTGCAGAGCCACAGTGAACAAAAATAACTGCTGGGCAGAAATAATGTAAGACAAAGAGAATTTTTATTATTTACATTCTTTCTTCTATGTCCAATGCAGAAAGTTTCATTAGTATCTCATTTTAATTTTGTCATATTTACTTTCCATGAATTTCTAGAGAGGGAGCCACTCGATGTTGAACAGCTGTGTGGGCATGCACTCCACTTGTAACAAGATGGCCTGTGCTTGTAGATTCCTTTGATTCTTCCATTATTTCACAAGCAACCGACCGTATTTACGTCTCCTATGTGGCAGATAAGATTTGGAAATAAACAAATCAGTTGCTGCATTTCATTATTATTTTTAATAATAATATTAATAATAATAGTTGCATATCAAAAGATATTTACTTTTGCATTTTAAAGTTAGGGAATGATCAGATGGTTGCAAAGGTCTGTGCCTAATCACATCAGAAAGGAAGTCACTCCAACCTGGCCCTCAAAAGTAGAGGCTGGACCCATAAAGACATGAATTGCTTTTATGGGGTTGGGTTGGAGCACATTTTTCCCCTTCTCTCCTGATCACTGGAAAATAGATTGTACTGAACTACTCCACAAGCGGTCCAAAATGGTGATCTGTTTTCCTGTGTGATCACACTTGTATTGTTCCTAACTGATTTCCTTCTCTTTGTTGACATTGCAGGTTCTGATGCCAAAAATAATGGAATTTATGGAAAGGTGCAGGAACATTTATGAAACAGACATTATTATCCTGATGTTGATTTCTTCTTCAAGTGTGGTATCCAATTCTGCCAATCTTTAGCCATGAAGATTGTCTTTGGAACAATATAATGCAGTGGTCTTCCATTTGCCTTTCGTATCGCAGCCTGACACTTGTACCATAGATCCAGTTCTGCAAATCACTTTCTGGTGCTGAGCCGTTTTGGCACACAAAGTCCTTCTTAGCCCCAGGCCAGTATTGATGAAGCTGCTGTCCTCCATCAAGATGGATTTAAGTGGGATTTAATCTTGACCATCACCCTTCCCTATGCTCTTTGCCACCCAAGGCCGTTTGTCCTCAGGGTTGTCAGGTTAATTAACCACCGCCTGACAATCAGTGTTGAGCCATTGGCAGTATGGTGCGCTCTTTTACCATAGCATGGTAACCTGGCCAGACAGGAATGCTTATTTATTTATTTTATTTACAGCTGTTTATGAACCACTTGTGAGATAGATATCTGGTTGCAAAGGTTGGGAGTTCAATTTTCTCCTGTGCATCCCAGAATATCCAACTTGTGTGGCCTTAGGCAAGTGGCATAGTCCCAGGATTTCCTTTGCAGGAGAAACTTTTGAGTACTCTTTATCTAGAAAACCCTGAAAAGGTTGCCTTAAGTCAGGATTGACTTAATGACACACAATAGTAATAATCAAGCATGCAATATAAAACAATATATAAAATCAAGACAGATTTATATTAGTAAAGGTTAAAGTCTCCCTTGCTTGAAAGCCAGTTGTATCCAACTCTAGGGGGCTGTGCTTACTGTATCTCCATTTTTTTCAGCCAAAGAGCCAGCACTGTCTATGTATGGAGACACTTCTGTGTTCATGTGGTTGGCACATCCAGATGCTGAAGCATATAGATCGCTGTTACCTTTCCTGCCAAAGCAGTACCCATTTATGTACTTGCAATTTCTTTCCTTCAAACTACTAGGTTGGCAGGAGCTGGGGCAGATGATGGGAACTCACTCCATTGCACAGCACTCAGGTCTTGAACTGCTGACCTGTCAGCCTTCTGGTCATCAAGCTCAGTGTCTTAACCTCTAAATCACTGCAATCCCCTCCATTAAGGGTGTGCAAATATAATCTGCTTCAATTTGGTCTGAATAATTTATCTTGCAAATCAAAACAGATTTGCTCTAAGAAGCTTATCCAATTTGATTAATATCCAAATACTGTAAAGTGCTTGTATGAATATGGATTTGTCCAAACAGTGAAATAAAATGTGAAAATGAGAAAAACAAAACGCTCTAACCCAGGAAGAAGAGTGCAGTTTAGCATAATCTTCATCTCCAATGCACAGGAAATCCTCCCATCAGATTCTTTTGTTCTGTTCTTCCTCCCTCCCTCCCCATGCCACAGGAACCATAAAATATACTCCAATTTATTCAAGAAAAATGTTTGCTGAAGGGAAAAATAATAGCCCACTTAGTATCTTCATTGGTCCAGTGGGTAGAGGTTTTTCTTTATGCAAGGCACATTCAACCTATCTCCTGCAGATGAACATGAGACAAATAGCAATCTTTCTTTTATCTCCAACATGCTTCAATGCAAAATAACCACTAGTTACAGGGACAGGAAATTTCCCACTGGGTGATTTCTGGCTGGGGTTTTCAGGAGAACGTGGGTTTCTCATTGGTGCCAGAGGTTATCTGTCTCTTTCAGCTTTGAGCTTCCTGGTTCTTCTCTTATGATCTTTTCATTTTTGCAGTGGGTACTTGTTGTGTCTTAAGCTTTAAATGAAGAGTCCAACGAGCGGTGATTCAAACAACGATGCAATGGTTTATTCACTACTCTTGGAACAACACTACAGTTTAAATAGACATGAGTTTAGACAAGAGTTGGCTGCGCTCATTCCGCTATTCTGCTACCCGGGATTAGTTCTGCACCTGCGCCTACTGGAGGTAATCCACACATATGTGTGCCATGCGGGCATGCGAACCAAGAGCCAATGCCCTATTTTCAAGTGGCACCTATATAGTGTCCGAGCAGCCGTTACCCAATGCTACAAGGTAGCAACCTTTTTGGACAACCTTAATTAACCAATCAGTAGTGTTATATTTAAGCAATGACGGATCCCTGCTAGGATCCAAAATAGTACCCAATCAGGTATAACACATTTGCATAAGAGCACGCCTTTTGAACCAGAGAAGGTGCGCCAAAATTACCTTTAACTAGAATGGCGCGAATCGCCATTTTAAGATGCAATAACAAGTAATAATAATAATGCTAACAATTATCTCAATACACAACAGTACTGTATGTATTTAAAACCCTGAATTACCAAAACAGTATTTGGCGTTTCAGACAGCTCTACTTCAGTTAGACCAGTGCTTCCCAATGTGGGGCCAATGCCTCACAGGAGGACTTCACTTCCCAGAAGCCTAAGTCAGTACATTGGCTGATCAGTGCTTTGGGAAACTGATTTAGGCTTCTGGGAATTGAAGTCCGAAAACCAAAGGTTATGAAACACCAAGTTAGACAATCATTTTGGGCTTCCTCACTTCACTTTGTAAAGATTTGGAAATGGACATATACCCCCTCTTTACTTTGTATTTGAAATAATTTCTGAGCCTAAAGCAGTGGCTTTAGCAGTTCGATTCCTGAGTACTGCAGGACGGAGTGAGCTTCCGTCTTTGTCCCAGCTGATGCCAACCTAGCAGTTCGAAAGCAAGAATTTGCAAATAGATAAATAGGGACCAATTCGGTGGGAAAGTAACAGTGTTCCGTGTGCCCCGGTGTCTAGTCATGCCTGCCACATGACCACAGAAATGTCTGCAGAAGCAGACAGCGCTGGCTCTTCGGCTTTGAAACAGAGATGAGCACTGGACCCTAGAGTCGGATACGACTGGCTTTCGTGCAAGGGAAACCTTTACCTTTAAGACCCACTGCCCCTAAAATTACTGGAAAATGGAGTGTGTCTTGTACTGTATATAGTGGGCTATTTTGATAATAATGGGTTGTGTCTTATACTCCGATGTGTCTTATACACTGGCAAATACAGTACTTTGTTTACATTATCCATAAAAACAGAACTTTCTCCTCATTTCATATGAGCCAGATGATTTACTTTCCATGGCAGTTGATTTTTCAAGCTCAAATGTAAAAATAAATAGCCCTTCATGTGAAGTGGTAGGATCTGCAGCTTATGTCACCTTTGAGCACAACTAAATCCTTCTGTGTGACTCTTACTGACTGAATCTGTTGAAATCCTAACAAGAATATGCCAACAAATCTAGAAAACAAGACAATGGGCCACAGAATGGCAACATTCGGTATCCATTCCAATCCTCAGAATAGGAATTGTAAAGGAGAATAGTAACTATAGGACCATTGCCCTAATTTCCCATACAAATAAAGCAATGCTTTCTCCCCTTATCTGTTCACTCTAGGTGAGAGCCTTGTCGGGGTGTGGGTGCCATGGACCATGGGGAGCATGTCTCAGAACATACCTGGGGGTCCCCAGGCTTGGGGTACCCATGGGGGAGATCCCTATTGGTTCAGTGGCCCGCCTACATCGAGAACACCCTCCCCCATCCTCTGATTGGAATGGGAAAGATAGCACTTCTGCACCTTAGGCTGGAATGTGGTAGCAAGTATAGTAGCAAGGTTGAATAACAGTCCGTTATATTGCCACCTTCCCACCTACCCACCCACACCCATAATATTTCCAGGCTGATGATTGAAGCAAGTGTTCCTCCCTTTTGGATCATCGTGGCAACCTTATCTCCCCCAAAGTAAATGTCCCTTTGAGAAAGGTTGTGCCTCAAGGCTGAGCCCTTGCAAAGATGTAGCTTTTTAGCTTGTCCACATCAAAAAGACAAAAAAAAATGGCTACAGAAGAACTACACAACTTTAATGTTGACACTGAAGTAATGTCAAAGATTTTATAGAGCTTGCTTAAATCATCCGTCCAAATGGAGGCAGCAGCCAGGAAATCAGAAGACTGAGACCCAGAAGGGCAGCAATGAAGGAATTAGAAAAGAACATCAAGTATAAGGATGAGTCACTGGAGACCAAGACCATCCACATATGTCCAATCACTATGTATGAAAGCTGGACAGTAAAGAAAACTGACAGGGGGAAAATGATATGTTTAAAATAAAATTGATTTATTTAATAGGTGGAGAAGAGCTTTGAAGATTCCCTAGACTGCCAGAAAGACGAACAAGCAAGTCTTAGAGCAAATCAAGACTAAACTATCTCTGGAGGCAAAAAAATGATTAAATAGAGGCAGTCATATTTATGGCACATCAAGAGAAGTTAACATTGGAAAGGACAAAAAAGAAGAAGGCCAGATATGACATGGATTGACTCCCTAAAGCAGGGCTTTCCAATTTAAGGCCCGTGGGCCAGATCTGACCTGCGACACCATTTCATGTGGCTCCCCACCCCTCCAAGGGCATTTGAGAAACAAAATGGCTATCCATTTGAAGCTGTTGGGACAAAATGGCCACTCCCATCCTGCAGGCAGGGCAAAATAGCTGTTCAGCCCTCAAAGCTGACTGAGAGTGACCCAGCCTCAACTTGAAAGGGTTGGGAACCCGTACCCTAAAGGAAGCCAAAGCCTTGAGTTTAAAAGAGTGGAGCAGGGCTGTTGATAGTAGAACATTTTGGAGATCATTCACTCACAGAAACATCATAAGTTCGGGTTTCCCGTGTTTGTTGAATGGGGGATGGTATCATTGGAGCTACCTGGTTTCCTGTGTTTGTTGAATAGGGGAGGGTATCATACAACCTGCTGCCTTTTCACACTCATTTCTAAGAAAGAGAGCCTGGCAGACCATGATGCCATGAATGTTTGGGACTTTCATTAATTTGCCCAAAGAAGTGATCTTGAACCGCGAAAAGGAGATAAGAAATACTGGTACCCTACCAGACCTCTCAGAAAAGATGTCTACTGTTCTCTACTTGCCTTAAAACTGCAGGGCAATTGAAACATCCAGGTAGGGATTTTTTGGTACCACCTGTTCTGCCTGCCAATGTGTGATGTGATTTCATTCCTGTGGGCTTATGCCTAGATAAGTGGATACTTGCTCCTAATATGGATGCAAGTATTTATAAACTCACTGGGACTTTGTTTTATTTTAGCCTATCAGGCAATCCTCATCTATTCTAATATGCACTGGTTACAAGGCAATTATGACAAATCCATTAAAGACAGTTTGTGGTATGCTAAGTTTTTTCAAAGTGGACAGTTAAATGATGGGAATCACACACACACACACACACACACACACACACACACACACACACACACACACACACACACACAGTAATGATACAAATATTTTCATTTTCATTCCTATAAAGGAGTTGCAATGAAATTCTCCCCCCCCCCCACCTCATTCCCGTGAGTTTAAAATAGTCTGTACTGCAATATGTCATCTGATTAAGCTGTTAAGGATGATTTTTGTTTTGTTTGCACTGCATCAGAAGAATCACGATGACGCAGCCTGCGTGGAATGCAAACCATGCCACTGAACGGCAAATCAAATAGAAAAATGCCTTTCATCTTAATTATAGGCTGGACAAGGGAATGCATTATATTCTCTCACATATGAAGAGAACTTTCCCAGGGTATTTTTCTTGTACATATCTGACTTTTACTTGGCTACAAAAACCTTATCCATGTGACCCTGTGCTATCTAATTTTCCATAAGATCAAGCGGGGGGGGGGGGGGAGTGTATGTGTGTGTGTGAGTGGGGGTGGGTGGAGGGGAGAATAAAGATAATGTTAGCTTTAGTAGTGCCAAAAATGAGTTGGACAAGAAGTGGAGTTCTTCTTCTTCTCTCCTCCTCCTCTTCTTCCTCCTTCTTCTTGAGCTGTTTTTCTTTTTCATTTACTTTTGCTCTTGTGTTCTCTTTGCTTTCCCCCAACAGCAAAAGGCTAACAACTGTCATAGACCAGCACAGGGACTGCTGCTCAGGCATCAAACACATGATTTGCATGTAAACATTCTCTAGTTGTTGCCATACATAAGCTCCAGCCATATGAGCACTCCCTCAACTCCTCCCTGCCAGTTATTCCTGCGACAATGCATGTACCACCTGAGGATAACAGGGTTAAAGTAAAGGTAAAGGTTTCCCTTGCTCTAAAGCCAGTCATATCTGACTCTAGGGTGCAGTGCTCATCTCTGTTTCAAAGCTGAAGAGCCAGCGTTGTCTGCTTCTGCAGATGTTTCCGTGGTCATGTGGCAGGCAACTAGACCTTCCCACCAAAGTGGTACCTATTTATCTACTTGCAATTTCTTGCTATCAAACTGCTAGGTTGGCAGGAGATTGGACAAAGACAGGAGCTCATTCCATCCTGCAGTACTCGGGAATTGAACTGCTGACCTACTGCCTCCCAGTCAGTGTCTTAGCCACTTGAGCCACTGCAGTTACATCAATATAATAATCATGTGTCATCAGAGTTGTGGTGACCCATTCCAAAGTGTTCTAGGCATGGATTACTCAGAAATGGTTATTCTCTTCTTCTGGGTGTGTGTGTGTGTGCCCTGGGACTGAGTATGACCAACCTCTGCAGGTACCCAACTGCAGTGATCTATCCAATAATATAGCACAGTCTGAGTTCAGTCCCAATGGGCCCAAGGTTGAATCAGCCCTTCATCTTTTCAAGGTTGATAAAACAAGTATCCAGCATGTTGGGGGGGATGCTAATTACCTTGGGAACCATGCAGAGAGTGCTGTAAGCACTATGGGGCATTATATGAGTATAGTTGCTATTGCTATTACTACTTCACCCACGTTACACCATCTCAGTCTAATTTACTGTGCAGATTTGTTATGAAGAAAATATGGGACAGAAAAGAGAATTATTCACATTGAGCAGGATTTAATTAATGTAATTAAAAATGATATGAGAGTGATACAAGTGGCCAGAGAATCATGCAGGTGGGCATATTCCAAGAGTTGTGGTCCAAATATGTGCCTTCTTTGGGCAAAACATGTTTCTGATAGAGGACAATCTAAGTGTTATCACTTATCTGGCTTGATTTCTACCTTCCAAGCCATTTCAAACATAACATAAATCCCAAACTGGGTAAAAAGCAAAAATGATATTACAACAGTAAGACAATGTGAGATACTGTGTAATATTCAGATTAAATTTATCCTATGGCATCTTGAGTTTGGGCACTTAAACCCTGCCTGGAGAGGGCCATAAAACGGCTTATAGTAGAACTGTGTGTAGGAAACAAGGCTATAGAATTCAGCATAGTTGAAGTTTTGTTTGCCTGTATCATTTCAACATACAGTAATTACAAGCCAGCAAATGGATTCAAGTTGCTCATAGCTGAAATCAAGGAAATGGAACAGACCCATTACTGCAAATAAGTCTGTCTGAAATGAAGCAATAATCACAAAGTGCCAGGTTATGAAAAATAGACCCATAAGAAATGGGAAGGAAATAATTAGAAAGTGTGTAATATTTTGCCTTGTGCTGCTATGATTATATTAGCAGGTTATTTTTGCTGGTTTTTTTTTTATTTAAAAAAAGAGCACACACTGCTTGAAGAGGAAGAAAGTTTCAGCTGTGCAACAGCAATTCATCTGAAAAGTCATTTGGAGGGTAAGTCACAAACACAGGTCTGTGGTACGATCTGAAACACAGCTGGAACATAGGTGTAATAATGCATAGTAAATCGGGAGGGTCAACCTATCTGTGGCAAAGGCAGGAAAACATACTGTTGATTCAGGGATGTGGTTAGTATTTCTGGTAGACCCTGAACGACAGTGATTTATAATTTCAAATTCCTTTTCACACTTGCATGAGAAACTGGCCCAAACAAAATACAGACCCTTTGGCTGTTTGAGAGGATATGTGGCTTACAAGGAACCCTTCCATGCTGAGCATCAGTACGACACTTTAACAACGTGAGGCTGAGATAGCATAAAATAATAACCTTTCCAGGTAGGGGGGAGGAGGAGGATTTGTAGTAATGGGTCTAGACCAGGTGTCCGAATATCACACCTGCATCTACTGCTGATTGCCAGTATTGTGAGCAGTTGCATAAGGGCCCAAATGCCTAGTTGTTGCCAAAATCTGTGCATTTGCTTTTAAAATAAACTGTAAACCAATATTCCTGTCCCTGTCCCAGTATTTTATCTTCTTCTGCCAGATCCGAATCTGAATATTGGCGATCATCATGGCAATCAGTCATGCAGACGATCCCGAGAATATCATGCAGTGGCCTTTCATCTGCATCACCCCCATACCACTGATCCAGTTCCGCAAATCATTTTCTCGTCCTGAGCCCTTTTGGCACACAAAATCATCAACAGTCTCATGCCAGTATTGATGAAGCTGCTGCCCCTCATCAAGATGGAGTCAAGTGAGATTTAATCCATTTGGGGGCCATCACCCATCCCTGTGGACTTTGGCACCCAAGGCCATTAGTCCACACTGTTGTCAGGTTAGTTAACTCAGCGTTGAGTCACTGGCAGATTGGTCTATTCTATTACCATAGCAGGATAACCTGGCTGAACCAATATTCCTGCTCCTGTCCAGTATTCTATGACACATGGAAATTATCCACTTCAAATATGGGCTTTCAAAAAGCCAGGTGTAATTTGCTTTTTCTGCAGCTACTTATAAGTATGTAAGGAGTGGGGGGGGGGGGAATATAAATTTCTGACCTGTTTGAAGAGTTATCCAACTTGAATCAATACAGTGGAACCTTGGTTAACAAATGACTTGGTTAACATAAAAACAAAAGGAAATCCATAGAAAATAGTGGCTTGGTTTATGGAATTTTTGTTTGGAATGGATTAATTGGTTTTCAAGGCATTCTATGCATTTTGGTTAAAGTATTTTGGTTTTCAATGCATTCCTATGGGAAATTGTATTCAATGTAATCCTATGGGAAATGTGGTTAAAGTAATTTTCGCTGTAAGAAACGTCCTAGAGAATGCATTAATGGTGTTAACCGAGGTTCCACTGTACAAGAAAAATCATAGCATCTTTCTTTTTAATGAGTTTTAAAGACATTGCTCTAAACACCCTTGCTAGGAAAGTTGAGAACGGAATAGGGCACAAGCAGTCTCCCCATAACTTGGATAGAAGCATTGTTGGAGGCTGCCATACTTTGATCAGCCTTTTTTATCCTGGTCTAACTGAGATCATTTGAAAGTTGAAATGCTTAGAAAATCTACGTAAAGCTTCCCCACCCCCAACCCCCATCCTATACAAAGGTCAGTCTGAGAGATCCAGTTCCCCTTGGTAAATGCACTGGAGAAATGCACTTAGACAATTTATGAGCACATAATAAATCTCAGAGATCGGATACCATGGGAACATACAGCCCACCACCATAGTTGATCGGATGCCATAGATAACAGTGGAATGCTGTGCCACTTCCTTATACATGCTTAATTTGCTTTTTATAGCCTGCTTACCAAAATCTCCTTATAGGCCTCTGAGTGCTTCAGTCTTGATGTCACTGTACAAGCTTTGAGGATACTGAACTGAGCTATGACTCATTTTCATATTTGTTTTTAAATGCTGCTTGCTTTTCAAGCAGAATCTATTCTGCCACCATTCCATAGGAATGCTCTCATCACTTATCAGGCATTTCCAAGCCTACTGATGATGTACAGCCATTACTATTCCACCCTGTACAATCTCTTCTGGTTTCCAAGCATGGTATTCTTCAGGCTGCCAAGAAGACCAGTGAACCTAAGTCAATTTTCTACAGGCCACACTGCTAATTAGACATTTTTCTCCCTGTTTCATTGTCTCCAACTCCTCAAGGGTTTAGGTGATGGATGTTTTAAATTAAAAGAGGTTAACACACATTGGCATTGAGCCAGAAGACAAAGTGAAGAGTGAGAGCAGAAGAACACAGAGACCCTCATTAACGTGGGGAATAGCCCCTGTGGCTCAGGTGACGATACGAACCAAACAAGAATTGTTTCATAGCCTTTCCCCTCCAGGTAGCTGGAACCAGGAAGCAGCAAACAGCAAAGTATGCGACAACTAGGTTAGCTCAGCAGCAGTGCAGTAGCATTCAGAGCAAAGGCGCCGCTGGAGCTGAGTCAGCACATGGAAAGAGGCGATTCAGCAACTCCAATGTTTACCAGGGGATGGGTAGGAGGAGCCACAGCACTGACAGCTGAGCAAATATGGCTGCCCAAGATTTATTCAGTTTGTTGGGATTAAGAGAAGTGGCCGAGACACTCTCACCCATTTAAAAACTCATTGGGAAGAAGGATGATGTTTCATTACCCATCATGCCTTTAAGGCACTATCTCAAACACAACCCATGCCAGAGACAAGACTCAGAGCCACTGAGAATCAGTTAAGCAGTGGCAGCCAATTGGAAGGAGACATTTTCCATTTCAGATTTCTGGTTGCAGTTGACTACTTTTTTAAAAAATCAATTTCATTCAGCACCCTCAAGATGAACAACCAGAAATTGGAAAACTACTAGTCACCTGAAGTGGTCTTTTACTTGCATGGGGTGGGGAGAAGTAATTGAAAAATGTAAATGACGGATGAAAAAATTAGGTAGGTAGGTTGGTTTGTTGGTTTTTTACACAAGGAGGAAAGAACAAAGAAAGAATGAGCTTATTTTCAACACTATCCCACCAGACATGGATTTTTTCCAGTGGCTCATTCGTAGAAATGACGTCTTCTAATAACCTGTTTCCAAAAAGGAACCTCTTATGAGAAGCTGCAATAGCTGTGTCCTGAGTTGGCTGATTCACCTCCTATTTAGCATCCTGGAGCCTGGAGCCTGCAGCAGAAGCAAACACATGCACTGATAAGAACTGTCTTCATTTCCCTTTCTCTGGTTAACAGTTAGAAGAGTTCCTGAGCCTGATCTTTTTATTTTCTCTAGTCTCAACAGGGCTGCTCCTTTCACAAGAATGTCCGGGGCAAGGACATGAGTACTGATGGAGAAGAATAGATCTTTGTAGTGCCTAAAGTACAGACGAGATGAAAAGAGCTTCTTGTAAATTTATCTTGTACTTCATGCATCTCTTGGAAACCTCCACATAAATAGAAGCAGAACCTCTGCGCTTGATGCCACTTGAGCATGTTATAAGCAGCAACAGGTGGAAAGTATACTTGAACAATTGAACCAGTTATAATGACCATGTTTCATAGGTCTATTACATCTCTAATGCAAATGCCAAATGGATTTCAAATGCAGGGGTTCAGGGATGCAGCACAGACTTGGCACAATACCAGTCAATTACCTTTTGTTGTTCTTCTCTGTGTTCATTTAAAAGTAACAAAAAGAAGCTCACTCTCATATTTTCAGAAACACATTTATACAGTGAAAAATGGCATCTGACACTATTCCTATGGAATCTTACATTGATTTCACTGCACAACATCGATTTTCTACTGGGAATAACACATGTGATTTACATGATAGTGAGTGTGCTGATTCCAAATCTAAACTCAGAACTTGCCTATCATGTACAGATTTTAAGTTATAGGTGTGCTATAGCTGTTCAAATGGTATTGGGTAATGTATTTTTACATGGGAACATTATAAAAGTTGCACCTACCACTATACCTGCTGCCACCTCAGCTGAATCACATCCCCTGGTGGCATGCATGTATATTGATTGTATTGTTTATATTTTATTGTATTGTGCTTTTGTATTATTACATGTTGGCAACTGCTCTGAGTCACCCATTGGGCTGAGATAAAGCGGTATATAAATTAAAAATTGATTGATTGATGCATGTTCCAGCAGCGACCAGGCATGTCTGGGCAAGTCAGTGATCTGACGTCAGAAATAGGTATATGTTTATGTTGTTTATGTTTATGTTTATTCAATTTATATCCCACCCTACTCAACACATGGTCGACTCAGGGCGGCTAACAACATATAAACGACCCCAGGGCTACCCAAGGGGTTTACATATAAGATAAGGCAAGATGGACCAAGGGCTTGTCTCTTATTGGATAGTACAGCTAGGCCATAGTGAGTCTGTTTTGAGCTAAAGATGAGTTGACGCAGCTGTGTTAATAAACTAGCCAGTTTTTGCCTCATTTGTTGCAAATATACCCTGCATGATCAACACAAGAACCTAACCAAGAGGGTGAGATTTGCTTACTTAAGATCCTGATGTTCTAGGCAGAATTGGACTTCAGATTTGGATTCAGCACACTTGATTTAGGACACATGGATTAGACCAAGTAGCAGGCAATATTTATATATTTTTTGTGATGCAGTGTTTTAAATATGGGCTTTGTTAGATTCCAGTTTGGCTGGGTTTAGCAATCATTCCTTCAGTTCTAAAATATGTCTCTTAACCCAGAGAAGGACAAGTTTCAGGTTTGTGGGATCTTTCTATTTTTTTTTTTATTGAAGTCCTGAGATTCACCAATTGTAGAAGAATGAAAGAGATGGTGGAGCCCCTTTCCTGTTGAATCCCATGGGCCATGCATTAAGTCCAGCAATACCAGTCTAAAAATAGCTATTGTTAAATTTATGAGATTTGAAAACTTGCTGGCCTGCTGTTGTGTATTAAGGCACATTTACAAGTTGCGCGGGCAGCGCCTTGCAAGAGGAAAATGGCAGTTTCCCACCATCCAAATTAGGAGCTAAAGTTGGTGCAAAAAAACAAAAACCATCATTAGGCTAATCCAAGCCCTATGATTGGTTACAGTTTTGGATCCTGTTCCTCATTGGTTAATTACATATATACCCTGTTATGATTGGTTAGTTATGGTTGTCCGGCGGGTTGCTACTTTGCATCAAGGAGCCACCACCAGGGAGACACTATATAAGCCCCACGAGTAAACAAGGGTGGGGCCGGACTGGATCTGTACTACCCATTCCACACAGGTAGCCAGCGACGTGCTAAGCCTGGGTTTCCTCCACTATGCTACCGCTCCTGGTGTAGCTAGTCTTTGCCTCCTACACGGCAGATTCTGGAGGGACTGATTTCATGGGATTTTATAGCCATCTCTGTGTCCGGAGCACCTTGTGAGCATATCCTAAAAGACTGTTGAATAAAGACTGTTGCTGTTCTGTTCATCATTGTCTGGACTATTGCTTATAAGGGCCGGACATAACACCTGCATAAAACCATCCAAAGATTTACCACAATAACCTTCTTCCGGTAAATATGTAATATTAGAAATGAACTCTTTTTTCTATATGTTGTTATGTGAAGCAAGGCTCATGTATGCAAAAATATTGGAAGGCGATCACATGTAGAAAAGTTCTCTGTATTGCACCAGATTATTTTTATTCACTTCTGCAAGATCTCACATTTTGACACAAGAAACCCATTTTTAATATTTTCCAAATTTACAACCTGTATTCATTTTTTCAACCCTTTGTTGAAGGTGAAGATGTTATCATATTTTGCCTTGTTGTGAGGCGTTCATGACTGTGTAAAACATTTCTGTGTTTGGAGCAGTAAATCCAAATGGCAGCTCTTTGTGGTGGTTTAAACAATACAAGGCTAAAGAACTGCTAGTGCTTGGGTGAGCCATTCTCTCCTTCTAATCCAGTGGTTCCCAACATGGGGTACATGCCCCAGAGGGAGACTTCAATTCCCAGGAGCTTATGACTGTAGTGGCTCAAGTGGCTAAGATGCTGACTGGGAGGCAGAAGGTAAGCAGTGCGATTCCCGTCTACTGCAGGACGGAATGAGCTCCTGTCTTTCTCCCAGCTCCTGCCAACCTAGCAGCTCAAAAGCAAGAAATTGCAAGTAGATAAATAGGGACCACTTCAGTGGGAAGGTAAACAGCACTCCGTGTAGGAATGAAGTAAGAGGAACAGGTGTATTCATCTCAGCTTCCTGACAGACATGATCAAAAGTAACTAACAACTGCCTGGCCAGTCCTGTGTGTTGGGATGAATGTCAAAGGCCACTGGATATGGAGCAAATATGAGTCTCCATTCATCACTGGCCGATTATCTCCCTGTCTTGGGGTTAACCTATACAAGACACATCACTAAAAGTGAAGTTCTTTTAAGATATAATATATGCTTGCTTGCCTTGGCATGATGGGGGAAATCCTGTTCATGCAGGTGTAAAGCTACACCTATGTAAATGTGCCATCCATTATGCCTGTCAACATGGAGTTGTGCAATAAAATTGAACTACACAATTGATCACATGTCTCCAGAATGACCAATTGTACAATGTGTCATCAGAAGGGACTGTGGTGGCTTAGTGGTTAAGATGCTGAACTTGACGGCTGGAAGGTCAGCAGGTCAGCAGTTCAAGACCTGAGTGCTGCATTATGGAGTGAGCTTCCATCTCTGTCCCAGCTCCTGCCAACCTAGAAGTTCAAAAGCAATAAATTGCAAGTAGATAAATAGATACCACTTTGGTGTACTCCGGTGTTTAGTCATGCCTGCCACATGTCCATGGTAGACAGCGCTAGCTCTTTGGCTATAAGCAGAGATGACCGCCAAATTCTAGAGTCAGATACAGCTGGCTTTCAAGGAAGGGGTGACCCTCAGAAGTGCTTTGTGAATAGCACTTCTACTTCGCTGCTATTGTAGCTACCATGGGCACAAGACTGAATTGTACCTTCGTAGTTACCCAACATAATTTCTAAGCTGATGCAAATTATCCTGTGTTTGTGTTGTGACAGGAAGCGAAGACATTGTTTTCATCGGCACACCTGATTGCTGTGGTGGCTCAGTGGTTAAGAAGCTTGCCTTGTTAGCTGGAAGGCTAGCAAGTAAGCAGTTCAAGACCTGGGTACTGCATGACGGAATGAGTGCCCGTCTCTGTCCCACCTCCTGCCAACCTAGCAGTTCAAAAGCAAGAAATTGCAAGTCGATATATAGGGACCACTTCAGTGGGAAAAGGTCTTGGTGACATGAAAGGAGCCTCATTTGGGCGCCCCTGAGTGGTGTTTCTCCAGCAAAAATCTTTTCAACCCAGAATAATTTCTGACATGAAATTATTATTATGACCTGATTGCCATGGCACAACAGCTTCAAAGGACTTAATATTTTGAGAGATAACAGTTTACAACCATCTAGTTACAAAACTGGTAGCTTGTGTATTTCGACCATGTAACAGCAAGGCTCTCCAGAATGGCAGTGTGTGTGTGTGTGTGTGTGTGTGTGTGTGTGTGTGTGTGTGTGTGTGTGTGCACACGCGCGCATGCGCATGCACACATGCATGCGCATGCATGTGTGCATGTGCGTGTGTGCATGTATGCGCGCGCTGGGGAGGGTGATTCACCTCTTTTCATGCTGCATCACCTCATGCTCCATTTTGTTCCATATTATTCCTAACAAGAGGCCAGTCCTGCATATCTAAGCCCTGGTGGTGCAGTGGTTATATTGCTGTAAGGTAAAGGTAAAGGTAAAGGTAAAGGTAAAGGTTGTCAATGCTCAAAAGCCAGTCATATCTGACTCCAAGGTTCAGTGCTAGCCAAAGAGTCAGCACTGTCTACATCTGCAGATGTTTCCATGGACATGTGGCAGGCATGCCTCGACACCGGAGTACACAAAACACTGTTTACCTTCCCACCGAAGTGGTCCCTATTTATCTACTTGCAATTTCTTACTTTTGAACTGCTAGGTTGGCAGGAGCTGGGACAGAGATGGGAGCTCACTCCATCGTGCAGTACCCAGGAATCGAACTCCGACATTCCAGTCAGCGAGTTCAGCATCTTATCCACTAAAGCCACCTGCAGCTTAAAGTGCTGATGTTGTGAGTTTAGTCCCGACAGGGATCAAGGCTGACTCAGCCTTCCATCCTTCTGAAGTGAGTAAAATGAGTAACCAGCATGTTGGGGGGGGGGGATGCTAATTACTTTGTGAACCACACAGAGTGCTAGGGGGGAGGGAGGTTATAAGTGTAATTGCTCTTGCTATCTCTATCTGGACCAGGGGATCCCAACCTAAGGTCCATAGGCCAGATCTGGCCCATGGACCACTTCATGTGGCCTCTCACCCCTCCAAGGGCATTCAAGAAACAAAATAGCCACCCCTTTGAAGCAGTTGGGACAAAATGGCCACCCCCATCTTGCAGGCAGGGAAAAAAGACCACCTGGCCCTTGAAGCTGACTGAGAGAGTGTGACCTGGCCCCTGGCTTGAAAAGGTTGGGAACCCATGATCTAGACAAAAAGCTGTGGTCTTACAAGGAGATCTTGAAGCCTGTGATAGAAAGTGGCTAATTTGGGAAACTTAAAGAGCTTTTATTTAGAAACTGGGAGATGACATGACATTTACAACATGGGAGTCCTCCAATTTTAGTGCTGTCTTTCGTCAACAGCGGGAGTCATATGTGGGTTATTCTATCATTGCAAGTGTGAAAGAGGAACTCAAGAAACCCAGAAAGAACAATCGGTTTCCATTTATTAGTTTCCAGTTAAAGTAGAATGTGGGTTGCCCGCAATAATTGGATATTAAACCTCTCCCGAGAGGTGCGCCTGGAGTCCACAGACCCGCATGCGAGTCCCCAAACTAGTTGGGGCCGTGCTCGGATGGAGAGGAAATTGGGGAGATAAACGGGCAGGCTAGGAATAAACAAGGGCTCAGGCTGGGGGCAAATAGAGTTAGGCAAGCAGACAGGGACAAACAAGGGACAAGATTAGGTGCCCGGGGTCAATCCACATAGACCCCGAGATTAGGGCAGGAACAATGGGTCTCGCCAGCCCAAGGCAATTAAGTGCAGATTTTCCATTAACCTCGGGGTGGCCTCAGAATAGCCTTCCAGACACGGGTTTCATTGGAATGCCATGCTCACAAGCCTTCTGTACAGGGGATGGCGCGATTGTCTTAGATACGCGTCTTTGCCCCTATGCAGGGAATAAATACTTGCTGACTGACTCTAGTCAGGGCTCGACTTCACCACACGGCCGCCTCTCGGATCTCATTGCAACAGTAGAAGCATCAACTTCAGATTCAAGGAACAGGGGGCGTGTCAAGATGGAGAGCTGAGAGGAGCAAACTTTCTTCCGCTCGGAAAGGAGGGAAATGAAAGTGACTCCTAAAAGTGAAAATAGTTCCTGAGATTGGTAAAAAAACGGATTAGAACATCTAGAAGGAAAAATAGTTGCGGAAATTACTTTGGATGGTCCAAATTTGCATTGAAAAAGGGAGAAAAAACGGAGTTTCGATCTTGGAGAGAGCGGGGGGATGGGCGGTCCATAATGGCGACGAGTCCCCAGAGCTCTTAGCAGAAGAACGGACAGATTGGAAAATGGTGTGGAGATCGGCGTCCCGGCAAAATTTGACAAAGCGCAGGCAAAACAGACAAGCGGATGATCGGATCGAAAAGGGTGAGCCTGGCGGGGATTTGAAAGAGGGAAGCCGAAACGGGTTTCGCTCGGCCTCGCCGCTCCTCTAGATCGGAGACGCACGGAGCCTAGCGTTGCCGGAAAAGTGTTAAGTGGAGAAGCGGAGAAGCCCTGACGGTGAGCAAATCTGTAAAAATAGACGGGGAAGTAGAAAGGAGAAGAAAAGCGATTGGACCTTTTGTCCTTTTCCATGCCGGTGGGAGCTGATATGTTAGGGGCTAAGTAACTGGGGATAAAACAGGACCTTTTGTTTTTCTCTTTCTTTTTCATCTCTTCTTTTGTTGCTGTTCGAGCTGTGGATTTGGAACTTTGGGTTTTAAAGAAAAAAAGAGAGAAAGGAGAGGAAGTTGGATTTTTGGAGATTCGGACTTGGTCTGCCCTTGCTTAAATTTTTTTTTCCCGAGGCACAAAGAGGAATAAGACGGTGTTGGGGCCTTGAAACGTGCTGTGAGAAATAAAGTGCTGTTACCACCGAGCTTTGGAGAGCAAACGTTTGACCTCATTCTTGCTTTTTGCTTTTGTTTTTTTAAGTTGGATAACGTTTGTAAGCTGCAACAGGAAGTTAAAGTTGGTTGCTGGAAGAGATATAAAATATTAGCTCTCCTTCCCCTCGTTTTGTGGGATAAAGTTTGAAGATTTTTTTTTCTTTTTTATTTTTAACCTTTTTTATTTTTACTTTTTAGCAGTAACCTTTTTTTCATCATTTTTATTTTTTAATATCTTTTGTAGGATTATTTTCTTTTTTGTTTTTTCTTTTTCCTACTCCCCCCTTTCTCTTTTTTTTCTTTTTCTTTATGTTCATCCGGGGGTAAAATATTAAAATATTTAAAAATTAAGAGGGAAATTAATTTGGCCTGAATTGGGACTATTGATTTTTTCCCCTCATTTCCCTCATATTGAGTGGGACCTTGGTGAATATCTGCTCATATATGTGTGTGTATATGTGTGTGTAAATACACACACATATATTTGATAGAGGGGGAGGGGAGGAGAGGATAAAGGTCTAATACTGTATCTGGAAATAAATATATTAAAATTGGTTAGAGTTAATACATATGGTGAATTTTAAACAGTAAATTGTTTATGTAAATTATTAAAATTAAGCAATTGGAAATACATTTGGATGAAACGGCAGGGGAGAGGGAAAGAGAAGGAGAAGAAATTGGCTTGGACAAGAGTGGAAAGACCAACATCTTCGGATAGGAGCTTTAGAAGGCTTACAAGGCTGGAGGAGGAGGAAGACGAGATGAAGAAAACAACGCAGCAAGAGATGAAGGATCTGGAGGAGCAGGAGACAGTGAAGAAGATAGCACAACAACTACAGCAGCAACAGCAACAGAAGACAATAATATCGCCAACTATGGTCGCTCCAACTGCGGTAAAAACAATTGTAATAACAACAGCAAAAGTAACAACAACAACAACCGCCACAACAACGGTAACAACTACAGCGGCGACAGCAGGGACAGCACCGACAACGATTGTAACCACAGCTACAGTAACAACACCAACAACATTGGCAATGAAGGTGGGGCAAGGACCTAAATCTGAATTTGAAAGATTTAATGAGAGACTAGATAACCTGGAAGATAAAATTGAGAATATGTTTGCCCAAGACAAACAAGAACGAAAACAAGATATGCAAGATATGATAGCCAACATCTTGAAGGGAATTGAAGGCATAAAAAAAGAAACAGATAACCTCAAAAAAGAACAGGAAGTTATTAAAAAAAGAGCAGGCAACGATTAGAGAAGAGGTTATGGACCTGAGAAAGAGAGAAAAAGAAAGAGAAAACAAGGTTGGAGATCATGAAAAGAGATTGGAAAACGTGGAAGAACATCTAAGACGAGCAAATGTCATAATTCGAAAACTGCCAGAGAATTCCCCAGACAAATTAAAAAAAAGAATAGTGAAATGGCTCGACGAAATTATGGAAGATGGTTTCACACCGCAGGAGGTTGTAAATGTATTTAGGTTGGGTTCAAGAAGGGGTAAAACTGGGTCAAGGAATGTCATGTTAAAATTTGCTAATGTGTCAGACAAACTGCGTTTAATGGCGCTCATACGGGAAAAAGGAGCAGAGGTATTAAAAGTGGAAGGCCATGATATCGAAGTGTATAATGACATTCCAATTGAGGATCGTTTCTGGAGACAATCGATGAAACCAATTACAAAACGACTTCAGGAAAAAGGAGTAAGGTACAATTGGAAATTCCCACGACAACTAAGCTTTTTCCACCTGGGAAGACGTTATTTAATAAGTGAAGGCCCCAATGTCTTGGATGTAATGATAGATGCAAAGTTATTGGAAGCAGGAACTAAAGAATGGTTTGATCTGAAGGAAGAATTGATTATATCTGGCGGATATAGAAGACGGGACAGTAATGGAAATGAGAATATGCCTAAAGGTGCAGAAGGAGGAATTGTTCCGGGCGGAGATTAGGCTCGGGCCTCTCTGTAGCTCTCACAACTGGTCGCACCCCCCTCCCCCCTCTGTAGTTCAGAGGCTATTTGTAAAAAAAAATGGGGAGGGACAGCAGTAGATTGTTTAGTGTATTTTTTTAGTTGTTTTCTTTTTTCTTCCTTTTCTTTTTTTGTATAAGGTGAAGGAAGCGTTATATGTTAATCACATGTCCGCAGGAGGAAGTGGGAAATGCAAAAAACTATGGGAGAAAAATAACAGATGAGGAATATAAAAATAATAACATGGAATGTGAAAGGTACTGGTTGTCAAGTGAAGAGAAGGAGATTGGAAGCAGCACTTAGAAAAGATAGACCGGATGTAATCTTTCTTCAGGAAACCCACCAGAAATCGGAAAGAACCAACAAGTTGTTCTTAGGATGGACTCAGGTTTATGAAAAATCATATGGTACTTCAAAGGCTAGGGGGGTCGCAACTTTGATATCAAATAGATTGGGATTTGAGATGTTAAAAAGTATATCAGACACAGAAGGTAGATACTTGATAATAAAGGGGAAAATAGAAGAGGAGGAAATAACGTTGGTGAAACTGTATGTGCCAAATGAACACCAAAATAGGTTTTTAGATAAAGTGCATCGAATATTGGAAAAGGAGAAAACAACAAAAATGATTGTAGCGGGAGATTTCAATTTAATAAGATCAAACATAGACAGTACAAATATAACAAGATGTGTGGGCGGAAATAAAATGAATGTGTTAAATAATTGGTTGAAATCTTTGGGGTTGAAGGATGCATGGAGGGAACTTAAAGGAATGGAAAGGGTCTACACATATTTTTCACAAGTTTATAATACGTACTCCAGAATAGATTATATATTTGTCACTGATAATTTGATAAGAAATTTAGAAGATATAGAAACAGGAATCTTCAAAGAGTCTGATCATGCAAAAGTATTATTGGAAATGAAAATAGATGCTATAAAGATTAGGAAAAATTGGAGATATAATGCTAGACTGTTTAGAGATAAAAAGTGTAAAGATCAAATGGTAGAAAAATGGGAAGAAAATTGGAAGTGGAATGATACAGGGGATGTTGGATTTGGTATTGTATGGGACACGATGAAAGCAATATTTAGAGGTGAAAGTATTAGGTTGGCAAGCATTAAAAATAAACAGTTAAAAAGTAAACAAGAAGAAATTGAAAAAGAGATTAAAATGTTGCAGGAGAAACATGTAATAACTAAGGATAGAAAGGTTTATGAAAGAATGCAGGGCTTAAAGAAGGAATTAATAGGAAAAGATATTGAAAAGGTGAAAAGAGATTTGGTATATTTAAAAAGAGAATATTTTGAATATAGTAATAAAAATTCAAAATTGTTAGCAAGAGCGGCTAAGGAAAAAAGAAGTAGAAGAGAAATAGGGACTTTAGTAGATAAGGAAGGTATAAGACACAACAAGATTAAAGATAAATGTAAGGTGGTCAGAGAATTTTATCAAGATCTATACTCTAAAAAGAAGGTAAATATAGACAAACTAAAAGATAAATTGGGAATGCAAATTAAAAATAAAATAAGTCAGGAGCATAAACAAAAAATGGAAGAATTAATAACTGAAAAAGAGATAAAAGAAGTAATAAATAAATTGAAAGCAGATAAATCACCGGGAGAGGATGGTCTATCCGCTGAATTCTATAAAGAGTTTAAGGATATAGTAATCCCAAAATTGTTAAAACTTTATAATGGTATACTTAAGGGGGAGCAGATACCTCTATCATGGTATAGAACAATAATTGTCTTACTACCAAACCCGGGAAAAGACCCAGAAAAAGTAGAATCATATAGGCCTATTTCTCTGATAAATCAAGATGCTAAGATTTTTACGGCAATATTGGCAAATAGATTAAATAGTTTTATGGATAAATATATAAATAAAGATCAGGCCGGATTTGTGAAAGGGAGACACATGACAGACTTAGTAAGGCGAGTAGTAGACTTAATTGATGTGGCAGGACAAAATAAGGAGAAAGTTGGATTATTATCGCTAGACATCTTTAAAGCATTTGACTCTTTGCAATGGACAACAATTAACGAGATAATTAGGAGTTATGGATTTGGTGACAGGTTTATAAAAACAATAGAACAACTATATCAACAAGGGTATGCTAATATTAGGGTTAATGATGGCCTTACAGAGGAAGTGAGATTAGAGGCAGGAACCAGGCAAGGGTGTCCCCTATCTCCAATATTATTTATCATGGCGATGGAAATATTAGCAAATACAATAAGGGAAGATAAAAGCATAGAAGGAATAATGGAAAATAAAATCAGTTTATATGTGGACGATACTTTATTAATTATGAAACACCCTGGAAGAACGATGGAAAGCATTCAAAAACATTTAAAGGAATTTGAACAAATAACAGGTCTGAAGGTAAATTGGGATAAGTCTGAATTGATTTTAAGTAATATTGAAAAGGAAGAGCAAAGGAAAATTAGGGACGAATTTAAATTGCAGATTAAAGAGAGTTTGAAATATCTAGGGATAAATATTTCTAATAAATTGGACAATTTGAAAAGATTAAATTATGATAAACAAAAGAAGGAACTTAAAGATAAAATTTTACAATATCAAAAATTAAGGTTGTCTTGGTTTGGCAGAATAGCACTGACTAAAATGATGTTATTACCAAAACTAAATTTCCTGTTTGATGCCTTACCAATTCAACTGACAGACAAAGATATTAAGGAATTTCAAAAATTATTTGATAATTATTGTAATGGGGGACGCAGACCTAGAATTTCAAAGAGCATGTGGTATCTATCTCAAAAAGAAGGGGGCCTAGGAATACCTAATTTAAAGAATTATTATAAAGCATTTCATATAAAGAATGTAGTTAAGATTTTAATGAAGGAGCCGGTTATTTGGGAGGAAATTGAAATGAAGGAATTAAAGGAAGTGGGTAAGAGTCTTTTTTTAGATAAGGAAATATGGAAAATACCAGTTAAAAATAGAATGCTGAGATCAATGTTGGGTGTATGGAAGAAAGTTAAAAAGAAACTGGTCCCAAATATTTCACCGATAATTGAAATAGAAGATTTGAAAAAGTTTCCAATAAGAATGGATAATGAGATGAAAGGAATTTTGTTGACAAACGGGGTTTTCCTGTTGAAAGATTGGATACGAGTCTGCAAAGATAATGGGACGAAAAGAGAGTTATATACTCAGATGAAGCTGAATTGGTTCCAGATAGCGATGGTGAATAAGTGGAACAATAAATACTGGAGGGAGCAGAGTCTGGAAAGACACAGGACAGAATTCGAAGAACTAGTGTGGAAGATAAGGAAGGAGGAAATTGGAATTAAAGGAATGGTTAGTAAAATTTATAAAATAATAAATACAGAAGTTAATCCACAGGAAATATTAAGAAATACATGGGAACAAGATTTGAATGTGAAGATAACAGAAAAGGAATGGCAAAATAAATGGAGAAAAAGAATTATGAGATCCCTGTCGGTTAGGGTAAAGGAACATAATTTTAAAATGTTATGGAAGTGGTATCTGACCCCTATGAGACTGCATCAGATAGATAAAAAGAATAATAAATTGTGTTGGAGGTGTAAAAATACACTGGGTACATATGTTCATATGTGGTATGAATGTAAGGTGGTAGGAAATTTTTGGGCAAAAATTGAGAATGAGATTGATAAAATTATGGGATTGCGTCTCAAATTGGGGCCAGATACTACTTTGCTGACGGACGTAGACAATGTTAATTTAGATAATGACAAGAAAGAATTGTTGTCCATGATGCTTGTAATAGCTAGAATGTGTATTGCAAAAAATTGGAAAAATGACTTAACGTTAAAGGTGGAGGAGTGGTATAAACAGATGTGGGATCTCGCATTGAATGAAAAATTAACATGGGAGTTAAATCTTAAAAAAGGTATAATAAAAGAAAATAGATTTTGGAATATATGGCGAAAATTTGTTGATTATTCACTGATGAGAGACGGAACAAATAAATTGACACCAGACCAAATGAAATTTTGGGAACAATAGAAATTAATGGGAAATCCCACGACCTCCAGGACAATGTACATAGCACAGGGTGATGATGTATGTAATATGTATTATATAGTTTTTTAATTGTATTTAGAAGGTCTTTTTTTTTCCTTTTGTCTAAAATGTTGCTATTTTGTCTTAAATGTTTGTTATATACTTTGAAAAATTAATAAAAATTTTTTAAAAAAAAGATTCAAGGAACAGCTATCAAAGGGTGACTATATTTGTAAAACCTTTAAGTGCCAGCACACGATGTGGAATAGACAAGCACAGTCATCAATGAAAATGCAGATACCTTGTAGCAACAGCCTGTGTATAGAATGCCAGCCAAAAGTACTTTGCATTTTGTAATAATATTTGGACATAGACTAAAATCACAGAAATGTCTGCTTCTGGAAATGAGAAAACAAAGCAAAAGAGTCTGGAAGAAAGACAGACAAAAGGCCAAAGCCATTAAGTCCATGCGACCCAGAGTGTGGCAATATAATGTATTTTAGCAGGATGAGAATCCCACAGTTTCTCTAACACTATCCTCATTAGGTGTCTGGCTCCCACAATGTTCATTGTCAAAAACTAGGCCCATTCATTACAACAGAACAATTGAGGGAGGAGGAAGCCTAAATTACAGTGTCACATTCTTTTGAGCAGGAATAGCATTTAGCACCTGCCTGTTTCTTGTCTCCAAAGTTACTACGCCTTGTCGACAAGTCATGTTGTGATGCAGAAACAGTTTATAGTTAGGATGACCCAACGTGCTCCATTTCTGTTAGATTTTACATGCCAACATTCTGTCTGGCAATTGAAAAGAGGCATAATTCCCCTCTTAGAAACAATGTTAATAATTGCCTGCATTCTGATTGAGACCACCCAAAAAGGAAATAACCTTTTGCAATGTGTTTTTGATTGCAGAGAGCTGGATGGAAAGTGAAACAAGATTAGTTATTTAAGGGAGGGGAAAAGATTGCAGAAGATAACTTGCATGCTTCAAAATTAGTGCAACTCCCCTCTCCTAAATGATTTCAAGAAAGCTGGGCATCATCTATTGGCAATGAGTCTCTCTTGTTCAGGCCTAACTGAAATGCTGGAGCATTATGAAAGTGCACATCGTTTATATTTACATGATTTATTTATTTATTTATTTATTAGTCATATGCCGCCCACTCAGGTAGAACCCGACTCAGGGTGGCATTACAACAAGTTCTAAAACAGATAAAAACACTTTTAAAAACCCATATCCCACCCACTTTAAAAGACCCACCCATTCCACCCACTTTAAAAAGAAGAGAGAGTTCTTAGTTGTTTATATAAGCCAGAAGGCAGGGCCCGTGTTTCCATTAGGGCCCCACACCTGCCCCGCCAGCCAGGTCTTCAATCCTTTCCTCAAGGGCAGCAATTCTCTTTCAAGTCTTAGTTCTGTTGGCAGGAGGTTCCAGAGGGTTGGTGCAGACACGGAGAAGGCCCTCCTTCGGGTGCTGGATAGATGTGCATCCCTAGTTGATGGCACCATCAGAGAGCCCCTCTGGTCCGCTCTAGTTGGACGGGCAGACACTCTTGGGACGATGCGGTCTCTAAGGTATCCTGGCCTAATGATCCGGCACTCTTTAGTCATCTATAGCAGCCACACGTAAAACCCAACTATTTCCCAACAGTTGCAATTCTAACTAATTCACTGGGTCAAGGATTCTCCCAAGTAAATGGCTATTGCATTTGCTAAAGCACAATACCCATCTGGCCACGTTATCCTGCTATGGTAATAGAATAGACCATACTGCCAGCGACTCAACACGGAGAGTCTGGCAGCAGTTAACTAACCCAACAACCCTGAGGACAAACGGTTTGGATGTCGAAGTCCACGGGGAAGAGTGATGGTCCCCAAGTGGATTAAATCCCACTTGAATTCATCTTGAAGGAGGACAGCATCATCATCAATACTGGCCTGGGGTTGATGAGGACTTTGCGTGCCAAAAGGGCTCAGGACCAGAAAGCAACTCGCAGAACTGGATCCGTGGTATGGTTGTCATGCTGTGATATGGAAGGCAGATGAAAGACCAGTGCATTATATCCTTAGGACAGTCTTCATGGCTGATTGCCATGAGGATTGCCAATATTCAGATTCAGATACGGCAGAAGAAGAGGAAGAAGAAGAGGAGGAGGAAGAGGAAGGCAGCACAATAATGAGAGAGAGAGAGAGAGAGAGAGAGAGAGAGAGAGAGAGATTATCAGACAAGGAACAAAACAACAATTAAAAAAGAAGGAATATTTTGGGCAATTTTAGACAGCTACATTTTAATGTGAGCTTTCCTGGATCAAGCATACTTCCTAAGATGTAAAAGTGGGACTGCCTAGCAATCATTTATACATGGACTCAAGATAAAGAGACAGTGATTGGTTGGACATAGGTGGGAAATTCCCCACCTCCCACAATTTGCAACAAAGGTTCCAAGTTGAGTGAGTCAATGAGGAATTTCCCACCTGATGGTGACTTAAAACCTTTGTTTGATAGTGAATCCTTTTCCAATGGAGGTTAATTCAGTGACAATGGTAGGTGAGTAAAGAGAGAGGGTTCCTCAGTCTCCTCCAGTATGCCATCTTTGAAGAATCTGACCAGGCATGTACATTGCCCATGGACTAATGTGATAGACTGGATGAAATCAGGGTGAGTTGTGCAATTCTAATGTAAATTTGGGGAAAAACAAGGAGCCACTGTTGCCACCTCAGGGTGGGGCACTCCAAAAGGAATTCTTTGTATCCCTTTCCATTCTCATAGAGTTGAAAAATGATCAACAATTTGAATAGAGGAAAAGGCAAATCTATACCTATAAGGAAGAGGTGTAGACGTATGTATGCGGCAGGCGTTCCCACACCCCTGGAGCCGATCCTGCAATGTTTCATTAACACCTACCTGTCATTACCGAGATTAGCCCTGTGTGGGTCCAGAGTCCAAGAGTGGGGCCTGTGCCCCACAAATCAATAAAAAACAAACTGCACATGTGTGCAGTTCGAGGGAGGGGCTGGCTGCGTGCAGAGCTGTTGGTGAGTATTGCGTGCTCAGCAGTGCGCTTGCGCAGAAAAAACCATGCGAGACAGCCATTGCAACAGTGGAGGAAGCAGGGCCAGCAGCAGCCCTGATGCACGAAGCTCTGGTGCCCAGAGAGAAACCCCCACAATGAGAAGACCACTGGCGGGGATGCCGGAGGCAGCCGAGGCTGAAGAGCCTGTGGCGGCAGTGGCGAAAGACCACGCAGTAGGATAGGGCCCGCCACGCTGCCTGCATCCCCTCCATGGAAGGGCAGAAGCAGTGGTGGACATGAGGCTTTGGAACAGGTCAGTGAGAAGCCCAGCCAAGCCTTGGAGAAGGTAGCCGTGGACTGAGGGGGCTCCGTCTCCCAGCACAAGGAGAGGAGAGGGAGGGCTGGTGTGGGGAGGGGGAAATGGGGTGGCTCCAGGATGCCCACCCACTTCCTTGGCCTGCCCCCTCCCACCCCTGGAAACCCTCCGTCCATCCAAGCTCTACAATGGTACCCAGGGGTGGGGTGGCGGGGGCCAGCAGGGAGGGCAGGAGATGCTAGGGATCCTTTCCAAGATACTCATATGCCGGGGGGGGGGGATTCCAAAGGCACACTCTCCCAGTCTGAGCTCAATATAGTAGTACTTGCCTTGCTATCTAGGCTTCCACGTGGACTACAATTCCCACCATGCATTGTGAGGCACCCAAGGCCAGACCGGCTACAAAACTTGCGATGGGGATTGTCCCCTTTCCTGCTGCCTTCAATTGGGCATAACCAGCTGGAAATGGAAAACTCCCCATCTCAAGGGTCTAAGCAGGGCCAGCCTTCAGAGCAATGCAAGGCACGGTGGGAATTGTAGTCCATGTGGAAGCCCACATGCAAGGTGCATTATACTATACTGAGGACACACTGGGAGAGGGAGCCATTGGCATTCCCACCACACCACCATAAGAGCCTCTTCCCGCTTGACCTCTGCAAGTAGCCCGTCACTTTTCTCCTGAGCATGCACAGAGAGTTTCTGCATTAATGTCCTACACCCCCATCACTCACTCACTCACTCACTCGTGTGTGTGTGTGTGTGTGTGTGTGTGTGTGTGTGTGTGTGTGTGTGTGTGTGTGTGTGTGTGTGTAGAGAAGGACTTCCGGGTGAGGCTGGGATGCTTACCCGGTCGTGTGTGTGTGTGTGTGTGTGTGTGTGTTTGCCAGAGGGAACAAGAGAGAGAGAGAGGGAGATGGAGACAGAGACAGTGTGTGTGAGAGACAGGGAGACACGGGTCGGTGTGTAGGAGGGGGAAGGCTTCACAACCCACCCACTCCACCCACCCGCAAGGCCGGGCGATCAGTTAGTGCAAAATAATACAGTAGACCAATCTGCTGGTGCCAAAGGTGAAGGTGAGTGACAGTTGAATGCTCCAACAGTGGCCAAGATCTCCCTTGGATAGTCCAACCCTTGAAGCCCTAGGGAGGGCTCACCTGAGGACACTGAAAAACATATATTACTAGCAAGGGTTGCCCGGCGTTGCCGGGCTTTTCCCCCCGTGTTTATTATTTTGAAATGAGCCAATTTTATTTTTGCAATAGTTTTACATTGTGTTGGAAGGTTAAATTGTGTTGTTGTTTTTTTAAAATTGCTTAGTCTGTAATTTTAATTTTTTAAATGTTTATTTATGTTAAATTTGTTTGGCTTGGCTGTTATTAACTGTGATCTGCTTTTTTGGGTTTTTTTGAGGAATAATAAAAGAAGAAAGTATGATATAATAACTCAGCACAGGATTTTTTAAAGTTTCTATTGTATTTTATTGACATATATTTGTGATTTGTGTGAAAGTGTGTTTAGTGTAATTTTTTTTACTTGTTTTTGTTGGTGTGACCTTTTGTGTATAATTGTGAATTTGTGTTTTGTTTGGGGCTGTTGTGTGTTTTTGAATTGCTTGTACTATTGTGGCCAGCAGGTGGTGCTGGTAGGGGTTTTTGTATTTTGACTTTTGTTTCTCTCCTTGCCTCTGGGTGGAGCTTCTTCTGGTAAGTTGGGTCTTTCTGTATTCATTTCTTTTCCAGTCCTGGTGGAGGTAGCACCTGTTTTGGTACGTTTGCTTGTTTTCTTTCTTTTGTGTGTGTGTGTGGGCGGGGGGGGGGGAGTTGGAATTTGTATTTTTTGTCTGTTTGTTTTGTTTTTGATTGTGTCTTTGTTTACTTCTTATTGTTTTTGGTGTTTTTGTTTTTGTGTATTTTTGGCTGTGTTTGAGTGTTTTTAGTAATTTTTTAAAAAGTATTTATTTGGTGGTGGGGAAGGTACGTGGTCATTGGGGGTTTGGATGGGTGGGCTAGGTGGTGGGGAGGGGGGCATGGTCTTTGGGGGTTAGGAAGGGTGGGCTAGGTGGTGGGGAGGGGGGCATGGTCGTTGGGGGTTAGGAAGGGTGGGTTAGGTGGTGGGGAGGGGGGCATGGTCATTGGGGGTTAGGAAGGGTGGGCTAGGTGGTAGGGAGGGGGGCTTTATTGTTTTATGGTGCTTTGTTTGTGTGGAGTTGTGAAAGTAGATCGGGGTTTCCCCTTTAATATCAGTGGGTGGGGCTTGCGACCCCCCTCTCCGCTGGCTTTTCTAGGGTTGGGAGGTATGTGGGGAGAAAAGGGGAATGTTTCCCAAACCCTTCTGGACTCAGGACACCAGGGAGAGGGGATCGATTCCCTCCCCCCCTCCTTAAAACAACTCCGTTTTTAAAGAGTAGAAAAGACTGAGTTTTTTAAAGGAGGGGAGTGGGAATCGATCCCCTCTCCCTGGTGTCCTGAGTCCAGAAGGGTTTGGGAAACATTCCCCTTTTCTCCCCACAAACCTCCCAACCCTAGAAAAGCCAGCGGAGAGGGGGGTCGCAGCCCCCACCCACTGATATTAAAGGGGAAACTCCAGGCGCTGTGGGTGAGGGAAAGAAAGCCGGCTGGTGTGTGTTTGGCTGTGACGCGGTGAGTTGTTTTTCTTTTTGATTTTTCGGGCGCCGTTTTCCTCAGCGTTCTGCGTGCTCATGGCGCGCAGGACGCTGGGGCTTGTAGTAATGGGTTGGTGCTTTCTGTTTGTGCTGCGTTTTTTTTAAATGGTTTTGTTTTGATTGGCTGCGGCGCGATTCCGAACGCTGCGCCGTGCGAGAGCCTCTCAGCCTGATTGGCTCTGGCGCGGCGCGGCGCAAGGAATGTTGGGAAGTGAAGTTCTTTCCCTTTCTTGCCATTTGTGGGGCTGAGGCCCCCGTGCCGGATTTTTAAATCCTTCGTTGACCTGCGTAGGCAATTCGGCCGTGCGCACGAAGGGTGGGTGCGGGTCAGTAGGGCAACGCATAGCAACCTATAGCCAGTTCCAACGGTGAACACTTGGATTTATAGGTTAAGATTTCAGGTGCATGTCAGCCATTTCACAGAGTTGCAAGGGAAAGCAAAAGGTTAGCACTTCTGTTTAGATATTCTTTTTGTTTTCTGGAATATTATATTTCTTTGTTCTCTCACACAAATTAGTTTACTAAACTTTTTTGTTCTGTGTCATTCAGTTGCTTCCAACTTACTGCAACATTATCAGAGTTATAAAGGTAAACGGGATATTCAAGGAAAGGTCTACCATGGATAACCACAAGTAGGTTTCCATGACAAAGTGAGAAATTGAACCCAAGTCTCCTCAGTGTTAGTTCAACACTCTATCAATTACACCACACTGGTTCAATGTTAAAGTTTACTGAACTATTATTACACTGTTACAATTGAGTATGTGCTTATGAATGGGGAGGGATGTTTGTTAAATGGATCATACAATTAGAGCATTGCATATCTTCCCTGCAGGGCTTAGTGGTTAAGATGCTGAGCTTTGTGACCAGAAGGTTGGCAGATCTGCAGTTCAAGACCTGAGTGCTGCATGATGGTGTGAGCTCCCATTGTCTGCCAACCTAACGGTTTGAAAGCAAAAAATTGTAAGTACTTACAAAGGGACATTGGTGTCCTGGTGGACAGCTCAATGAAGGTGTCAACCCAGTGTGCCTCAGCAGTGAAAAAAGCAAACTCAATGCTAGGGATCATTAGGAAGGGTATAGATAATAAGTCAGCAAGTGTCATTTTGTCTCTTTATAAATCTATGGTGAGGCCCCATCTGGAATACTGTGTACAGTTCTGGTCGCTATACCTCCAGAAGGATATTATGGAGCTGGGAAAAGTGCAGAGGAGGGCAACCAGAATGATTAGGGCACTGGAACACCTTCTTTACCATCTGAGGCTGCAACAGTTGGGCCTCTTCGCTCTTGAATGACGGCGTCTAGAGGTGACCTGACTGAAGTTTATAAAATCATGCACGGTGTGTACAAAGTAGATAAGGAAAAACTGTTTTCCCTATCGCATAACACTAGAACTAGGGGGCACTCCATGAAACTTTTGGGTGCTAGTTCTCAAAGTACTTTTTCACCCAGAGGATCACTGTTCTATGGAACTCCCTGCCAGAAGAAGTGGTGACAGTTGTCAGTCTCGACAACTTTAAGAAAGGATTAGACAAGTTCATGGAGGACAAGGGCATCAATGGCTATAATTATGGATACCTAAGGACAACCTCCGGGTTGGAGAGATAGGCAGGATAACTCTCAATGCCATTTCCAGGGAATCCTAAGCAGGTGAAGGCATCTGCTTGGGAATACCCTGAAGCAAATGGTGAGCCACTGTGTGAGACAGAATGCTGGACTGGATGGGTTGTGGCCTGTTCCAGCAAGGCTGTTCTTATGTTCTTAAGTAGATAAATAGGTGCCATTTTGGCAGGAAAGGTAGCAGCATTCTGTGCACTCTGGTGTCTAGTCATGCCTGACACATGACCACAGAAATGACTGCAGACACAGAGAGCGCTGGCTCTTGGGCTGTAAATGGAGATGAGTACCATTTCCTAGAGGTGGACATGACTGGCTATCGAACAAGGGAGACCTTTACCTTTTATATCTTCTCTCCAATGGGTGAGTTGGAGTGTTGTTCTCTTTCACAGACAAGTGTATGGAACCTTCACCACGTTTTCTGCTGCGTTACTGCAACTGTAATGCATACTCAGCCATGCAGCAATTTTAAAAAGTGAGGCTGATGGGGAGCCCAGGGCTCCTTTCAGTTTAATCATAACATATCAAGTGCAAAACATATTGTTTTCACAGTTGAAACCTTCTTCTCTCCAATGGGTGAGTTGGAGTGTTGTTCTCTTTCACAGACAAGTGTATGGAACCTTCACCACGTTTTCTGCTGCGTTACTGCAACTGTAATGCATACTCAGCCATGCAGCAATTTTAAAAAGTGAGGCTGATGGGGAGCCCAGGGCTCCTTTCAGTTTAATCATAACATATCAAGTGCAAAACATATTGTTTTCACAGTTGAAACCTGCCCTGAAGCATTCCTGAGACATCCTAGCATACAGTAGTTCCTCTGGAATAATGTTCAACAGTTGTCCACCAAAGCAACATTCTATTATTAACTAAGGTGTAATTAGTTCATTAAAAATATCTCAGCCAAACCTTGTGTAACACAATACCGCCTACCAGCTGAGGAAGGAGATTTTGGGCCCAGTGTAAATGGCGATGGAATTAGAGCCCAAAGACATAGAAGAGGTGAATGCCAGCTGGCAGGGCCTGCCATGTTTCAGATTACTTTACATTTATGAGCGCTATGTGTTGGTTTTCCTCTTTTCTTCTCCTTTCAGCTAATTAGATTGTGCTACTCGAGAGTCTTGGAATGTCCTGGCTCAGGGCCAGACTGATCTGCATGACAACATCTTAAGATTAATTAAGGTGTTTTAGATTTCACTGGTGTGGGATTTTGAAAATTACTAACTGAAGTGTGCTAACAAGCAAATGGCTGTGCATGGAATTGTAGTGGTTTATTGACTTTATTAGAAACCTTTATAGCCCGACTTTCCAGCTGTCTCTGGCATCCATGTTTTGATTTAATAATAATAATGGTGTGCTGTCAAGTGAATTCTGACTTATGGTGACCTTTTTGCAGCATTTTTCTAGGTAGACTCAGAAGCAGTTTACATTCCCTTCTTGTGGAGGTGTCCAGGGAATGTGCTGCTTGCTCATGGCTACACAGGTTGGCTCTTCTGAGATGCACCGTGGGAAATTGAACTCCCCACCTCTGGTTCCGCAACCAGCTAACTCATTCATTGAGCTATCCAGCCAGTTGTGATTTAAAATGTACTTTTAAAGTTTTTTTTTAACAAAATGGCAATACAATAATGATATACAGCCAAACAGACAGATAAAGAGAATACCAGAACAAACCCAGCTCCCTCTAATAAGAGATACAGAGAGGACAGAACCCACCATGAACTTCAGCTATGGGAGAGTAACATCTACTTAACTCATTCCAGGTACCCTTGCTAAAAGCTCTGTGGACATAAAAGTATTACCTACTAAAGTGTTCTTGCTGGTAGTGGTAGGTCTGGAGATGTGAAGGTCCAGGAAAAAACCCAGAAAATTTCATGGGAAAAAGTCCCCTCCCCATTATTTTCCTGAAGCCTTTTGTTTGTTTGTTTGTTGTTTTTGTTTTTAAAAATAGTGAAAAAAGGAATAAAATCAATTATGGGGTGTTTTATTTTAGCATGATGAATAAAATAGTTGAGACAAAGTAGACATATATTCTCCAAATCATTTCTAAAAATTATGTACTTCTTCTGCTGTCACCATAAGACAGTCCTGAAAATATAATGCAGTGGGCTTTCATTTGCCTTCCACATCGCAGCATGACCCCTGTACCACTGATCCAGTTCTGCAAGTCACTTTCTGTTCCTGAAGCCCTTTTGGCACACAAAGTCCTCCTCAGCCAAAGGCTAGTATTTATGAAGCTGCTGCCCTACATCAAGATGGATTCAAGTGGGATTTAAACCTGTTGTCCCCGACACTGTTTAATATATATTTGGACAGTGTTTTTTCAGAAGCATTATCAGATTTAAACATTGGTGTTAAAATTAATGGGGAATACCTGAATAACATCCAATATGCTAATGACACAGTGTTGTTGGCCAGAAACCTTGCAGATCTTCAGTTGATGGTGGATCAAGTTAGAACTTCAAGTGCAGAATATGGTTTGGATCTCAAGACAAGGAAGATGAAATTTCTGGTTATAAGCCAAACACCAACTCAAGGCAAGCTAATGGGGGCATGGCTAAAATGGTGCTGGAGTAAGACTTGTTTCAATCAGCTTGTGCTACTTAATGGGTTTCTAATGAGTTTTTAAACATGGAAAATATAAAAGTAGAAGTCTAAACTATCGAAAAAGTGGTATTTTGAAGTCCTGGGATTTTTTTTTTGTATTGACTGTGGCTGAAATTGGGGTCAGAGTTCAGAGATCGGGCGGTAAGTGAGGCATGGCACAGGCTGAGCCAAATGAGCCGCTACGAGGCCGGACAGGATCCCTATAACTGGAATTGGAACCAGGCTTTGGAACTTTATTTTTCAAATTGGATATACACAAAGTTGGCGGTGGCTAACAAGGTGGCTGTGGTGGAAAAGCAGAGCCAAGGAGGATAAGTAAGTTGGGAAGACGAGGACATGGAAGTTGGGAAGAGGAAGGAGGGAGGACGAAAGTGTGTAATGGCGGCAAGCAAAGGGAAGATCAAAACTTTAAAAAGTACAGAAAGATGATTGGGGTGCCAAAAGGAAAAGAATGGAGAGTTGGAGTTGGACTTGGAAGAGGGGAAAGTAAAGTGAAATAGAATAAAGAAAGTAAGGGAGAAGAGAGAAATAAGGAGGAGAAAGAAAGAGAATAAAAGGTGGAGACTTGTTGCTGTTGGGGCTCAGAGAAGGGAAGAGGGACCACGCTTGGAAACCGCCGCCGTGGTTTGGATTACAATTGTGAAATAATTTATATATATATATATATATATATATATATATATATATATATATATATATATATATATATATATATATATATATATATATATATATATATATATATATCACATTTGGATCGAATAGTTTGGCTTCTTTGGTTAAAAGGGTATATTTTTTTTTTGTTTGATTTTTTCAGACTTTCCCCCTGGATTACTGAGTGGAAATACTGATTCATCATTTTAATCTGTCTTTATTCCGTTTCCTTCTTTTTGAAGGGGAATTTTTTTTCCACTGAGATTTTGGATATACAGTTCCTGGGAATCTTTAACTGAGTTTAGAATTTTTGGATACAATATTGCAATTGGAATATAACAAAAAAAGCCTTCATATTTGGTTGGATTATAACGTGGGCACAAGAATCCAGGAGCTGCATTTGGATTATAATTGTTGAAAGTGTCTGGCTACAATCAGTTAATTTTTTGTTTTGGATTTTGAAGAAATTATAGAATTTACAGAACATAATACAGCAGTGTTTTATAAGTTCACCATACTTAGTTGAATCTGGAATTTGACCAGGAGGAAGGGTCTGGAGGAAGTAAAGTGGTAGCTGCATTAAGAGTACTATTTGAAGCTACAATGGAAAATTGGGAAAAGTAAAGGGGATGGATGAAGAGGTGGTGAAGCCAAAGAAGATGGATATGAAGAAGGATGAGAAGAAAGACAAATCAGCAACTGAAGAAGCACCCCCATTAACAGTAGCACCAGAACCTACACCAATGGACCAAACACAAATTATGGTAGAGCTGGGGAAACTGTTTTAAAAATTTGAGAGGATGGAGGAGACAAATGTGAAAAGTTTTCGTGAGATTAAGGAAATAAGGGTAAAAGATAAAGATGAAATTATAGAAAAACAAGATAAACTGGTTGCAATGTTTGCTGATTTTTCTAAGAAGGTTGATTTTAATTTTCAGAGGATGGATATAAGCATGAAGTTGATGCAAAAAGATATGAAATGATGCAGGATGATATGAAAGGGTTACACGAGGAGGAAAAAGAAACTAAAATGAAAGTAGAAGTGCAGGAGAAAAGGATAGATATGATGGAAGAGATGATGAGAAAGCAGAACATAGTAATTCGTAATCTTATGGGACCAGCTGAAGGAAAGAATAGTTAATTGGCTAAATAGTTTGAAAATGGGGAAAGATTTTGAGAATGAAGATATCACAAATGTTTATAGATTGGGTGCAAGGCAAGGGAAAAGTACTCAAAGAAATGTTTTGGTTAAGTTTGCAAATTGGGGGGGGTAAACTAAAGGTGATGGCATTTATAAAACAAGCTGGGTCTGGCATTTTAAAAATTGATGGGAATGGTGTCAAGGTTTACAATGATATATCAGTTGATTAACGTGGTTGGCACTATAAGATGAAACCAGCGACAAAAATTTTGATGGAACGTGGGATAAAATATAATTGGAGATTTCCACAACAATTAAGATTCTTTTATGATAAGAAAATGCATACGATTCATGCAGGAATGGATGCTTTGGAATATTTGTGCTTAATTGGTCTGGTTAAGGCGGCTTCACAAGAATGGCTTGGACTAAGGCAAGCTTTAATAGATTCGGGAGGAATAAAAAGAGATTATGGAAATGCAGAAGAGAGGGGTGATACAGGAGGATTTGATTTGGATTCTAAAGCACTGATGGTCGTTGATGAAGGGTGAATCAGGGTTTAATGGATGGAGATGAGGATAGAGTAAAGCAGGGGGAAATTATTTTTAAAAAGGTTAGCTTGTTTTTGAAAATAAGATTGTGTGCTAGAGCATTAGATAGTATGCACATCTTCCACGTTCCCCCCTCCTCTCTTTGATTGTCAAGGGCCACTTTTTGGAGAAAGAAGTGAGGAGGGTAGGCATGAATGTTTATTGTTTTTGTTGTTATTGTATATATATGGTGGAGGGAAGCACGCCCATAGGAGGAAGTGGTGGTCATAGAAGATGGTTTTTAAGATCAAGATATGAGAAATATTAAAGTACTATCATGGAATGTGAAGGGTACTGGCTGTCAAGTGAAGAAAAGAAGATTAGAATCAGCCCTGAGGAAAGATAAGCCGGATATAGTCTTTTTACAGGAAACTCATCAAAAATCGGGAGATACAAACAATATTTTTTTTAGGATGGATGCAAATTTATGAAAAGTCCTATGGTACTTCAAAGGCAAGAGGGGCTGTGATTTTGATTTCAAGTAAACTAGGATTTGAGATGATAAGTAGTATTTCCGATCCGGAAGGTAGATATTTAATAATAAAAGTGAAGATTGATGATGAGGAAATAATTTTAGTGAATATATATGCACCAAATGATCATCAAGGTGAGTTTTTAGATAAAATGTATGGTATATTAGAGGGAGCAAAGAAAACCAGAAGGAATTGGAGATATGATGCTAATTTTTTTAAAGACCATAAATGTAAAGAACAAATAATTGAAAAATGGAAAGAAAGTTGGTATTAGGTAGTGGGGCCAAATGGTGTAACAGTGAAAAGGAGCAAGAAAATCGTTTGTAGAAAATAGCTTTACTAAAGCAAGTAATGAGGTACAGTCAATGAGTGCAAGGGGGACAATTCAAGTCTTAATAATGATACAAAAAATATATTAGTTCAAAAATTGAAAGCTAAATGTCCTGAGAATCAGGTATACAGCAAATAATAAACTCTCAGAAGAGGAAGGTCAGGGACCAAAAGAAAATTCTTCTAAACATATGCAAAAAATATGCATAAAATACAAAATATATATTGGCATAAGGGACCCTAAATAAAAGCTGAAGGTCCACAAAATACAACTTGTAGATAGATATGTTTTGTTGTTCAGTCGCACAGTCGATTCCGACCCTTTGCGACCCTATGGACCATTGTTCTCCAGGCGCCTCTGTCCTCCACCATCCCCCTCAGTCCTCCCAGTTCTGTGCCCATTGTGTCTACAATACCATCTATCCATCTCATCTTTGGCCTCCCCCTTCTTCTTTTGCCCTCCACCTTTCCCAACATCACGGCCTTCTCAAGTGAGTCCTCCCTTCTCATTTGATGCCCAAAGTACTTTAGCCTCATCTTTACTATTTGACCTTCCAATGAGCAGTCAGGATTGATTTCTTCTAAGATTGACCAATTGGTTCTCTTCGCTGTCCAGGGTACCCTCAAAACTCTCCTCCAACACCACATTTCAAAGGCATCTATTCTTCTGCGTTCAGCTTTCCTAATTGTAGAAGTGAAGTTATTTCCGAAGCTATCCGGTTTATTAGCTTTTCAGACTTGTGGACTTTTATCATGATGGCGATGGGTTAACACACTTACTTGCAAGCTCGCACGCTACAATGAGTTATTAAATGAGAAAATACCTGGAAACAATCTTAAAAGAGATTTAAAAGTTCATAAAAGTTCACCCGAAAAAAGCGCTTAATTTTCATCTCTGAGGTTGGAGTTCGGGAAGCAGTTTTGGCTGGGGAAGCAAGCGGCGAAAGCTGTGGCTTTACCAGCTAGGCTGCAGCAAACGGGATCAACAAAGAGATCGGAAGGATGAGAAAAGTTTGGCTCAGCTGAAAAACAAAGAAAGAACTCAGGTGCTGTGGCTGTCGTGGTCGTTGGGGTGAGCGGAGAGCGAGGTTTACGGAAGGAAAAGTAAGTGCAGAAGGAGTGAGGAAGTGAGAGTGAAAGAAAAGGACTGTGAGAAGGGGGGTTAATGGCGGCGGTTGTGAGAGAAAGCGAAAGTTAAGCGGAGGGTGAAGATCAGAGCGAAGCAATGGTGGAAGGTTTTGATTGTTTTGGAAAAAAGAAGGAGAGGAGAGTAAAAGGAGAGTGAAAAGAGAGGGAGTTCAAAAGAACAGAAGGAGAAGGAGGAAGGATGGAAAACGGAGAATGAAGTTTGGAATTTGGAGAGGTCAGAGAAGAAGGGAGGAGGGGCACCCCATGAAAACCGAAGCTGCGGCTTGTGTAATGGCGGCACTACTATGCTTTCACCATGGAGTGAGTGTTTTTGAATGAGTGGGGTGTAAGCTTGCTGCACTTGGATTACAAATAAAATTAATATTCAGCTTGAATATAAATACGGTCCTGGTTTGGAACATTTGGAATATTTGGAAGCCTGCCGTTAAGTTGCTTTTGGACAGGTCACTCCTTTCTGAGCACCTCTCATTTGGATAAGCAGTTACAGTGTGTTTCCTTTACCTTTCCATATACAAGAGGCTGGGTCCTGTGGATACAATTTTACTCTGTGGTTCTGCGCAAGTGATATATGGTTTTTTTCCTCTTCTGGTGGAGGTATAGTTTTTGAGTAATTTTTTTGGGAATTTTAATTGGATTACAATTACAATTTGGAATACAATTTGGAATACAAATTGAGAATATTGCATAATCAGCAAAAGTGGGAAGTCAGTTCAACTAACTTTTTGAATGGGATATAAAAGTCAATAGAAGCTTTTAACATTACATGAATTTGGATTTTGTGCTATCAGACATTAATTAAAGTATTTTTTGGATTACAAAAAAAAGAAGAAGGCCTGCTTGATTGGATTATAAGGAGCATTGGTTTGGCTAAATTTTTTGAAAGTGGATATATAAATAATTGAATCTGGAACTCTATCAAGAAGACAGACTTGGAGGAACCAAAGAAGTTGCAGCATTGAAGTTATTATTTGATGTTACAATGGAAAAAATTGGAAAAGGAAAGGGAAAGGAAGAGGAGGTAGTGAGGCCTAAGAATAAAGATAAATCAGCAGCTGAAGATACACCTCCATCAACATCATCAACATCATCGCCGGAACCAGCACAAATGGATCAAACACAAGTTTTGGTTGAGTTGGGTAAATTGTTTAAGACATTTGAGAGGATGGAGGAGGCAAGGGTAAAAGATAAAGAGGAAATTATGGGAAAACAAGATAAATTGCCTACAATGTTTATGGATTTTTCTAAAAAGGTTGGTTTTAATTTTCAAAGGATGGATGCAAGTGTTTAGTTGATGCAAGATGATATGAAATTGATGCAGAATGATATTAAAGGAGTACATGAGGAGGAAAAGGAAACCAAGATGAAAGTAGATGTGCAGGAAAAAAAGGGTAGATGCGGTGGAAGAGATGATGAGAAAGCAGAATATAGTAATTCGCAATTTGATTGAGAAAACACCAGACCAGCTAAAGGAAAGAAAAGTTGATTGGCTAAATAGCATGAAAATGGGGAAATATTTTGTTAATGAAGACATTGCAAATGCTTATAGATTGGAAGCAAGGAGGGGGAAGAGTGTTCAGAGAAATGTTTTGGTCAAGTTTGCAAATTGGGCGGACAAGTTAAAGGTGATGGCCTTTATAAAGCAAGCTAGGTCTGGCGTTTTAAAAATTGATGGGAATGATGTGGAGGTTTACAATGATATTTCTGTAAAAGAGCGTGTTTGGTGATATAAGATGAAACTGGTAACAAAATGTTTGATGGAACGTGAAATAAAATATAATCGGAGATTTCCACAACAATTAAAATTTTTCATGATAAGAAAATGCACACAATTGATGCAGAAACTGATGCTTTGGAGTAGTGTTTAAATGAACTGGTTAAGGTGGCTTCAAGAAAAGCATTGCTAGACTCTGGAGGTATAAGAAGAGACTACGGAGGTGCAGGGGAGGGTGGAGCTGTGGGAGGGACTGACTTGGATTCAAAAGTAGTGTCGGCAGCAGAAGAGGGGTGAATTAGGGGTTAGAGAAAATGAGGTAGGGGAGAGAAATGATACTGTGTATTGGGTTAGAAAAAGATTGTTTTATACAGGTAGCTTTGTTCATTAGTGAAGAATGATGCGCTAGGGTGTTTAATAGCAAGTACATCTTCCATGTCCTCCCCTTCCCTTCTTTGGATGACGAAGGCAAAAAAAATTTGGGTAAAAAAGTGGGGAAGGTAGAATTGAATGTTTTTTGTTTAAGATATATGTATAGTTGTAGAGGGATAGAGGGAAACATGCCCAATGGATAAATTGGAGGTTATGGAAGAGGGTGGTTGATAAACTATGAGGAATATTAAAGTGTTAACGTGGAATGTGAAAGGTACAGGATCACAAGTTAAGAGGAGAAGAATTGAATCAGCTCTGAGAAAGGATAAGCCGGATGTAGTCTTTCTAGAGGAAACTCACCAAAAATCTCAAGATACAAATAAGATTTTTTTAGGATGGACGCAATTCTAAGAAAAATCTTATGGCACTTCAAAAGCAAGAGGGGTGGCAACTTCGATATTGACTAGGCTGGGATTTGAGATGTTAAGTAGTGTTTCTGACCCGGAAGGTAGATACTTAATAATAAAAGGGAGGATTGATGATGAAGAAATAACTTTAGTGAATATATATGCTCCAAATGATCACCAAGGTGCGGTTTTAGATAAAATACAA
Source organism: Bradypodion ventrale (assembly GCA_035047345.1). Lineage (NCBI taxonomy): Eukaryota > Metazoa > Chordata > Lepidosauria > Squamata > Chamaeleonidae > Bradypodion > Bradypodion ventrale. Next base: position 44,775,348 of record JAWDJE010000001.1, read on the forward strand.
GATATATTGGTAAAAGATAAAAACAACAAGAATGATCGTTGCTGGAGATTTAAATACAATAAGGTCAAATTTAGATTGTACAAATATAAAAACAAGTGGAATGGATATTAAAAAGCAGATTTTAGTGCTTTAGGTTTGAAAGATGTATGGAGAGAAATGAGGGGGTTAGAAAGGGTCTACACATTTTTTTCTCAGGTGCATAATTCATATTCCAGAATAGATTACGTATTTGTAACAGAGAGTATGATTAGAAATATAGGTGAGGTCGAAGTGGGAATTTTCAAAGAGTCAGATCACGCAAAAGTGTTTGTTGAATTGAAAATAGAAGGTACAAGGAAAATGAGAAGGAATTGGAGATATGATGCCAAACTTTTCAAAGATCATAAATGTAAAGAACAAATGACGGAGAGGTGGAAGGAAAGTTGGTATTTGAATGATACTGAGGTGAGTTATAATATGGTATGGGATGCCATGAAGTCGGTTTTTAGAGGGGAAGGCGTTAAGCTGGCCAGTATTAAAAACAAGCAATTTAAAGGGTCGCAAGATAATATTGAAAAGTAGATAAAAAGGCTTCAAGAAGAGAATGGGAAGACTAAGGACAAGAAGGTATTTGAAAGGATGCAAAGATTAAAGACAGAAGTGGTAGCTAAGGATATAGAAAAGGTAAAACAAGATTTGGTATATTTAAAAAGAGAATATTTTGAATATAGTAATAAGAATTCAAAATTATTAGCAAGAGCAGCCAAAGATAAAAAGGAAAAAAGGGAAATAGGAATTTTGATAAATAAGGATGGAATAAGATGTAATAAGATTGGGGATAAATGTAAAATTGTTAAAGATTTTTATCAGGCTTTATATGCTAAAAAGAAAATAGATTTGGTGAAGCTAAAAGACAGATTGGAGAAACAAATAGAAAATAAGATAAAATTGGAACATAGAAACAGAATGGAAGAAAAGATAATGGAAAAAGAAATAAAAGATGTAATTTGCCAGCTTAAAAACGGATAAAGCTCCTGGAGAAGATGGGTTATCAGCCGAATTTTATAAGGAATTTAAAGATCTGGTAGTGCCAAAATTGGTAAAATTATATAATTATATATTAGATGGAGGGCAGATTCCGACTTCTTGGTATAGAACAATAATTGTGTTGTTGTCAAAACCTGGAAAATTTTTGGAAAGAGTTGATTCGTATAGGCCTATTTCTTTGATAAATCAGGATGCCAAGATTTTTACGGCTATATTGGCAAATAGATTGAACAAATTTATGGGCAGTAATATAAATGAAGATCAAGTAGGATTTTTGAAAGGAAGACATATGGCAGATTTAACAAGAAGAGTAATAGACTTAATTGATACAGTCGGTCAAACAAAAGAAAAAGTTGGACTATTGTCTTTGGATATTTTTAAAGCATTTGATTCTTTACAATGGGTAACAATTAAGGAGATAATCAAATGTTATGGATTTGGAGACAAATTTAGAGGGACAATAGAACAATTATACCAACATGGAACAGCTACTGTCAGGGTAAATGATGAGGTTACAGATGAAGTGAGGTTGGAAGCTGGTGCGAGACAGGGCTGCCCATTATCACCAATATTATTTATTATGGCAATGGAACTGTTGGCCAAGGCTATAAGGGAAGATAAAGAAATAGAGGGGGTCTTAGGTAATAAGATAAATTTATATGCAGACGATACTTTGATAATAACAAAAAATCCTGGGAAGGTAATAGGTAGAATACAAGAGCAGTTAAAGAATTTCGAAGATATGACGCGTTTGAGAATAAATTGGGATAAATCTGAAATGATACTGTGTAATATGGGTAAGGAGGATCAACAAAATATAAAGGGTAAGAGTAATTTATTATTAAAGGATAATTTGAAATATCTGGGGATAACCATTTTGAATAAATTTGAAGAGCTTAAGAAATTGAATTATGGAAAACTGAAAGTAGAAATTAAAGATAAAATACAGAGATATCAAAAGTTGAAGTTGTCTTGGTGTGGAAGGATTGTGTTGTGTAAAACGATGTTATTATCGAGAATTAATTTTTTATTCAACGCTCTTCCGATTCAATTGAAGTATAGTGAGATCAAGGAGTTTCAGAAAATGCTGAATAGTTTTTGTAATGGAGGAAAGAAACCTATGATAATGAAAAAAATTGGTATCTATCTCAGAAGGAAGGAGGGTTAGGAATACCAAATTTGAGGAATTATTGTGCTTTTCAACTTAAGAGTATTGTAAAGATCTTGGCAAGGGAAAAGGCAATTTGGGAAGAAATTGAGATGAAATATCTTAATCAGATAGGGAAAGTGGTCTTTTTCGGTAGTAATGTGGGGAAAGTTAGTATTAAGAATAGAATGATGAAGACATTATTGGGAATATGGAAAAAGTCAAAAAGGAATTGTCTCCAGATCTTTCTCCTATTACGGAAATAGAGGATATTGAAAATTTTCCAATGAAAATAGATGAAAGGGTAAAAGAGGTACTTGTTAGAAATGAGGTTTACCTGTTGAGGGACTGGATACGGGCCTTTAAAGAAAATAGTAAAAAAAGCAGATCTGTATGCACAGCTGAGGATGAATTGGTTTCAGACAGTATTAGTAAATAAGTGGAGTAGTAAATATATGAGAGAAGTTGGTTTAGAAAGAGGGAAGACAGAGTTTGGAGATTTAATTTTGAAAATAAGAAAGAGAGAAAGGGGAATTAAGGGTTTGGTAAGTAAAGTATATACATTGATAAATAAGGATGGGAATCCACAGGGGGTGCTAAGACATACCTGTCAAGTTTTGGATTTGGAAATAAGGGAAATTTCCTGGCAAATAAGGGATACTTGACAGCTATGCTTATCCTGTGCTGCCCTCCAAAGGCGGCAATAGGGCATTGCAGTCTAATTAATAAGGGATGACGGCGGGAAAGAGGGTAAAATAAGGGGTTTTCCCAGCCAATAAGGAATACTTGACAGCTATGTGCTAAGAGCAAGCTGGGAACAAGATCTGAATATAAAGATAGCAGATGAAACCTGGAAAAATAAATGGAAGAAAAGAATTATGAGAACCATGTCTGTTAGAGTGAAAGAGCATAATTACAAAAATGTTGTGGAAATGGTATTTGACCCCAGTGAGATTGCATCAGATTGATAAAAAGAAAGATAAAATGTGTTGGAGGTGTAAGGATACAGTGGGAACATACAAACACATGTGGTGTGGTTGTAAGGTGGTAAAAGAATTTTGGAGAAAAGTGGAGAAAGAGATAGATGATATTACGGATACAAGAATTAAACTGGGGTCAAGTATTGTTTTATTGACTGATGTGGAAAGTATGAATTTAAACAAAGATTAAAAAGAGTTACTAGAGATAATGTTGACAACAGGTAGACAATGTATTGCTAGAAATTGGGGAAATGACATGAGTATAAAAATTGAGGAATGGTACAAGGAAATGTGGAATTTAGCATTGAATGATAAGCTAACATGGGAAATAAATAAGAGAAAGGGGATTATTAAAAAGAATAGATTTTGGGATGTTTGGCAACCTTTTGTGGATTTCTCATTGAAAGGGGAGGAAGTGTACAGACCTGTACCTGTACAGAGAAGTTTTTGGGAAAAATCAAGGTGATACTCCAAGATCTCCTGGGCATTGTAAATGATCACTGGGTGGATTTTTCTTTTTTTGTAAAATGATTAGTATGTTGATTTTTGTATGGTAATTAAGATTGGAAGCCTGACTCAGTTGATGCAGTTATTTACCGTATTTATTCGTGTATAACGCGCAAAATTTTATACCAAAAAAAGAAATCAAAGTTTGGGTGCGCGTTATAAATGAGGACTGGTGTCCCACCCCCGTCGTGAGCCTCTTTTACTTCCTTTTTAGAATTGGGTCGGCTGTCTATTGAAGGGGAGGCGGGGGTGTGGCTTTGAAGAAATTGACGGGATCTGATTGGGTGGCGCGGGAGACGAGGCGTGGCCCGGAGGTAGCTCGCAGTTCGAGCGAGGCTCCTGGGGGTCGGAAGTGCTCGTTTCGGATTGCATTTTCTTTACCCTGCAACAGGTGGGTCTGATTATCCCCCCCTCCCTCAATGTTTTAAGGCGTGCTCTTATGAACAACTCTTTGGTGTATCTGATGATGAATCTGACTTTGATGCATTTTAAAGTAAGGGGGATGAGTGGAGCTCTCTCTCAGTGGTCGTAGGTGATGTGCTGCGGCCAATCCTAACAGCACTCAGGATATAGTCAGTGGAAAAGAGTTTGAAGCATTTTAAATAAATAGTGTTACCAGTAATTTTATTTCGGCTTACACCAGTTTACGTTGTCAATAAATGTTTTTTTTCATGGCCGCACGTGTTCAACAACGTTTTTTTGTCAATTACAATGCGTGGTGTGAAACAAAATTTTATACCGAGGTTTCATGGAAAATTAGGGGTGCGCGTTATACACGAGTGCGCGTTATACACGAATAAATACGGTAGATGTCACGAACTGCAATGATATTTGTATGTAAGAATAAGAATAAAATTTAAAAGAGAAAAAAATGTGTAAACTAGAATACTACTGAGTCACATTCAAATTGAAATTTGAAGAAAGTTTATTATTATATTTTGGTTTTATTATGTATTTAGTTATTATATGGTATTTTGTATGTAATGTGATATTTTGTTATGTAGTAATGTTGATTTGTGTCACTTAATGTATTATTGTATTATTGTTTGAAAAATTTAATAAAAAACTTTTTTTTTAAAAAAAAATACATTTTGGGAAATATGGAAACTATATGTCTCATATGGACTGACAAGTAAGGACGGGGTCAAACCTACTCAGGATGAGTGTAAATTCTGGGAAGGTACATAAGCAACAGATTTGAAAATAAGCTTAATAGCTACACTAATTTTTGTACAGCACTGGGGTTGGGAAGGGGGACGATGGTTGTATTTTGAATTTGTATTATTGTTTTACTGTTGTATTTATGTTGTAAGAAAGTTCAATAAAAATTATAATTAAAAAAACCCTGGTGCTTGAGAAGTCAGAAGATCCAGCTTTTTAGCTATTGCTCTTTTCCATCTATATACAGTACATATTTAATTTTTAAATGTTAAGAGCCTTTTATAATTCACTCTCTTGTCCTTTGGTTCTACCAGATGATAGTGCAAAACTCTTGTTCTCCAAGATATAGTCACCCAATAAACTACTCCTAGACCATTTTTACAAGAATTTGCTTTTATCAATCTGTTTTCACAATTCTGAAAAAAAAATATCCACATGTTTATTAGTACCATCTTGTATAGTATTGTATAAAGATGAGATCCATTCTGTCTTTTAGCTTAAGCAGTGAAAGAAGAGAACAATAGGATGAGTTTTCCAAAACTAATAAAACAATTCAATTCAGAGATTTTATTTTCCATCCCACATGAATGAAAGGTCATGTGTTAGTACCGGAATTGGGTGGAGAAAAGATCAGGAAAATACTCCCAGCAGAGTCTACTGAGAAGTATAGATTTTTAAAAAACAGACATTTCTGCTTTTGAAGTCTCAGACATTATGCAGATATCATCTGGATTTAAGCTGGTATAGACACTAGCCCACAACCCTTTTGGCTTTTGTCATAACTAAAGCCTCGTTGAAACTAAAAAGGTTTATGTTAGTTGTAGCTCTTTTCTTCATTCAATGAGATGTAGTCAAAAGTAAAATTTCTCTGGATGTGGGCCATAATCAGTTTGTACACATGCCGTTGGTAACAAATGGTTTTTCAAACTATGTCTCTTTTCATTTCATTTTCACCATTCACTAAATTAATTTTTGAAAATTCTTGCTCATTGCATAAGAGAGAATCAAATACAGTACACCAAAATCTGGAACCATATAATGTGTGGTGTATCATTCATTGATTTCCCCCCCTGCTTTTTCCTTTTGCCATGTCCCATTCTCCCTTGCATCTACATCACTTTGTGCCAAATCTTCCAGCCAAATTGTCCTAGACCAGTGATGGTGAAACTTTTAGAGACTGAGTACCCAAACTCACCTTCACCACAGACTCAACAGGCTGCAGTCCACGCTGCATGTGAGCCACCCTCCTTACCCCAGACAGGGGAGAGTGAAAGTGCTCCCATTGGGCTGCTGGGCAGAGGGGTGGGGCTAACTCTGTGCTGAGGCAACAGCATATGTGCCCACAGAGAGGGCTCTGAGTGCCACTTCTGGCATGCACGCTATAGGTTCGCCACCACTGTCCTAGACCCAACAATGCCACGACAACTCACTTAGAAAAGACCTAGCATTCCTAAGATGATACTGTTGACTCTATTGCACACATGACTGGGCAACCATTTTATGTTGCTATTGAATATGTGGATTACTGTAATCCTGGGTGTAATTGGTAAACCAGATCTCCCTTTCTCCAGGCAAGTTGGAGAAATGATCAGCTAGGTAAAGAGAGACTGGCTGGGAGGATCAGATTCAAGTTCATAGCATTGCAATGTAGCCTTTGTTTAATTCCCATAGCCATTCTCTACTTCATCTCTACCTCCTAGCAACTGCTGCAAATGAATCATGTCTTCAGATGAAAGCCTTCCAGCCAACACACCGGAGATAATTTTATCCAGTGAAGCATATTGTAACAATAACCCTGCATAATGCTGTTTCAGTTAGGGTTCCATTTTCCATCAATGTATCTTTTGTCTTAAGCAGGATATTACTTTACATAGTTAAGACATTAGCCACCTGATTTGATCATGCATATTGAATAAGCATGGCCAGTATCCCAAGTAGGATTTATATATCCTACTTTGGAGGGCATCTTAGTGGCAACAGTTGTTCTACAATCCATGTACAGTATGATAACATCAATCCAATTTAGATCTGAATAGAGGGGAAGTATGAAGAGTGATCACAGCTATCCTTATCATACCCAGTTGGTATTAAATGAAAGTTTGGGAAGGAATCATAGAATTTTAGGATAATGGAGTTGAAAGGGGCCTAATGTGGCCATTGAGTCCACACTCCCTGCTTAGTTCAAGAATCCTAATCAAAGTAGATCTCTCTTTTAGGTCCAGGTCTAGGACCTGAGAATTGGAGTTCCAAAACTCCAGTCAAACTTCTAGTGGATTGAGTACATCTTGCTTATAATAATAATAATAATAATAATAATAATAATAATAATAATAATAATAATAATAATAATAATAATAATAATAATAATAATAATAATAATAATAATAATAATAAGCTCAGAACAAAAATACTCATCTTCCTAATATAAAAGCTGTTCAACAGTGGATTTGATCATGTCAATAAGGTGGTGGACTCTGCTTTGCTGAGGGGTTTAAAACAAAGTTCTGATCCTGCAGCAGCTTGTTCCTTAGGGCAAAGTGGATACTGCCCTACCTCAGACACTAATGATCCCAGCCAGCCTATACCTCACTGCCTTTTTAATCAAGGTAGATGGCCACTCTGAGTGTGTGTTCGTGTGTGTGTTTGTGAATGCTTCCCAATGTGTGATTCTGAATATGTGGGTGTTTTGCCAAGTGATGTTTTGCCGTGATTCTGCATGCCATTGATAGCTGTACCTTCTGCCCTACCAAACACAGTGGACACAAATTGAATGGGTATCTGTCCCGTTTAGCTGTGGATTTTCAGCATTCCCATGATTGGGAGCTGCACTGGTTGCCGGTGTGTCTCCGGGTGCAATTCAAGGTGCTGGTTTTGACCTTTAAAGCCCTTCATGGTATTGGACCAAGCTACTTAAGAGACCGCATTGTCACAAGAAATTCAGCCCGTCCTACCAGGGCAGACAGGTGGGGCTCAGTGGTGGTCCTATAATCCCATCAATGAGAGAGGTACATCTGATTGGGGCCAGGAAGAGAACCTTCTCTGTGTCTGCCCCAGCCCTGTGGAACCTCCTTCCACCTGAGGTGCGCCTCCAGACGGAACTGTTCCCCTTTAGGAAGATGCTGAAGACATGGTTGTTTCAGCATGGGTGGGGCATGAGTGCCCCCATCTCTCAGGCCCGCTGGCTTGTCTAGCCAAGGAGACGGACCTGTCCTGTCTTGGATCTCAGTTTTAATTGTGGGTGGTGGGTGGTGTGGGTTGTTTTTTTGAATGTTTACATAGGTTTTATGTGTTTTAATGTGGATTTTAGCTGGGGTTTTTAGCTGTGAATGTTTTTTAATTGTTTTATATTGTATTCTATTTTTATTTTTGTTTTCCCTTTTTCCTCTTTCCTCTGTTGTTGTTAGCCGCCCTGAGTGGTGTTTCCCACCAGGAGGACGGGATATAAATTACATAAATAAAAATAAATTGTTGGGGTCCATCTCAACTGTACAATTCTGATTCTATGAATAATGTTCATACACATTAAACACATACTGTACATGAAAGGTTGACTGTTTTATAACATGGTTTAAGCCTGCTGTTACTCTAGAACTGTCATATTTTACCAAATACTCAAGATGACCTGTCAGATACTTTCAAAAATTGACTCCTGCTCTATAACACTAAAAGCTCTGACTGCTGTATGTCACATATTACTAAAAATGCTTGCCTCACATGCCTTTGAAGAACAGTAGGAAACTTCAGCTGCTACAGAAGGAAGTTTCTGATGTACTGAGCAAAGCTGCCTTCTAGAATACATGATTACAGGGAGGTCATTCTATGCACCATCTTCTGAATTGTGCTTGACATGGATAAAAAAAGAGTGGACTTCTCTCTTGGGGTAGCTAGGCTGTGGAACATTCTGTCCAGGAGCTCCATCTTGCCAATCACCAGAAAGAACAAGAAAAGTAATAGTACTACTCTATTCTGCTGTAGTCAAACTCATCTGGAATATTGTGTCTGCTTCAGGGTAACCCAGCATAAAAATAATATTAAAAAGGTAGAATGTGTCCAGAGTGGGGTCAAGCAAGATGGTTAAGTATTTGGAAACCAAACACTGGTAGGAAACAGTTGGAGGGGTAGGTATGTTTAGCCTGCAGAAATCATGACTGACAGCATTTTCAGGTGATAGCCATCTTCAGATATTCATAGAGCTCTCACACAGAGAGTGGAGGAACCTTATTTTCTGCTACTTCCAAGGGCACTCTTGGAAGCAATAGTTTAAAATTACAAGAAAGGCTATTCCTATTAAACATTAGGAAAAACATCCTGAGAGTAAGATATTCTCAATAATAGGTAAAGGTTGCCTTTGCTCAAAAGCCAGTCATATCCAATTCTAGGTTGCGGTGCTCATCTCTGTTTATAGCCAAAGAGCCAGCACTGTCTGTGTTTGCAGATGTTTCCATGGTCATGTGGCAGGCATGACTAGACACCAGAGCACACCGGCTCTGGTCTCTCAGCTTCTTGTGTCTAGCTTGATTCATCCATGACAACTACAGCACCACCCTTGTCTGCCTCTTTGATGATGATGTTGGGATTATTTTTGAGGTTGTTTATAGCCTCACATTCTACACACAAGAAGCTGAGAGACAACTATCTAATGCCACATTTTACCAGCCCCTAAACATTGACCCAATGGCCAAATATCAAAAGGACTTACACAATACACCCATGACCTCCCAAATAACACCATCCTAGCAACAATGGATGTACACCAAATCCCACACAAAGATGGACTGCAAGCATTACGAATACCATCCCATCTATATATATAAAAGAGAGGTGTACGTTAGTATGTGTGGTATAGAAATCCACACCCCTGCCCTAATTATGCTGTAACTTCGCACACACCTACCTTGCATGTGCAAGACAGTCACTGTTGGGGGTCCCATGTCCCGTGGGGGGCGTGGGCCCCACAAAATGGGAAAAACACCAGGAACTACAACTCCCAGGGTGCCTTGGGCGCCTGAACATCATAACGCCGCTTACCCCTCAGCCAAACATGGGGAAACATGTATGGACCATGCACGTACCTCCAGCGGGGGCATCGTCGCACACAGAGCCATTGGGCATGGAGGCCAGGCCGCCCGGCCAGGCAGCAATGGCAGTGGGTGAGATTGAGGATGTGGCAGGTGTGGAAGGAGGGGGTGGTGGCAGATGAGCTGCCGGACGTGGTGGCAGCGGTCAAGGTGGAGCCGACAGAGACAGCAGAAGTCGCATCGCAAGAAGGTTAAGAAAGTTCCCCTAGAGGAAAAAAGACAGGGCTATTGTTTTGTGAGGAAATTGATAATCTGCCTTGCCTGTAGTATTTTGAAGAATTTTGAAGTGTTCATTGAAACTGTCTTTTTATTTGCCACAATTCTGAAATCTGACCATTGACATTGCAATTCGCTAGTGTTATTTAAAAATTAAACATTTTTTAGAAATCTCAGTCAATGTGTTTATGTACATCTGTAAAGGGAGTTTGTTTATTTTAAATTACATTTCAAAGATTATGCTGAAGCACTGGTCAGTATCTAACCCTAGGAAGAGGACAAGATGTGACTGAATGGGTGAATCTCCCAGGGCTTGTCTTGGGTTAGGAAAATTCCAGGCCACACTTTGCAGTTTAAAAGCGTCCTGCCTGGTACGAATTCAGACCTGATATTTTCTGAGGAAAGAAGGTCTGACTGTTCATTCCAAATGGCCTGCTTGATTATATAACACCTTCGAATAGAGACATGGAAACATATTTGTACTGTGACCAAATTTGAAAAATGCTATTGGGATCACATTCCAGCAAGCACTGATGTTAAGGGCAAGGCTGGTTATGACCTTTAAAGCCCTATATGGTAGTGTGCCAGGACACCTAAGAGACCGCATCACCCTAAGTACATCTGTCCGTCCAACCAGAGCAGACCGGAGAGGGTCCCTGATTGTTCCATCGACCAGAGGGGCTCACCTCTCTGGCACAAGAAAAAGGGCCTTCTCCGTGTCCGCACCGGCCCTTTGGAACCTCCTGCCAGTAGAGTTATAGCTGCAGACAGAGTTGCTGCCCTTCAGGAAAGGACTTAAGAACTGGCTGACGGAGCAGGTATGGGGCCCTGAGGGCAATGTGGCTCCTGCCCGCAGGCTCTTACCATGAGATGCACCCTCTCTCCACTGTATGGGGTGGGTGGGACTTTTAAGGGGGGCAGGGGTTTCTACTGTTTTTGTTGTATGGGTTTTTAGTTTAGGTAAGCCACCCTGAATCAGGCTTCCCTGAGTGGGTGGCGAACAAGTTGAAAAATTAAATTAAATTAATTAAAATTAAAATTCAAGGGCAAGTGAAGAGAAGTCTTCTGATTAAATTGGACATTTCTCCACTGAATACTCAAAGACTGTCTGGCCAGGTTATCCTGCTATTGTAATAGAGTAGACCATACTGCCAGCAACTCAATGCTGAGTGTCAGGCAGCGGTTAACTAATCTGACAACCCTGGGGACTAACAGACTTGGGTGCTGAAGTCCACAGGGAAGACTGATAGTCCCCAAGTGGATTAAATCCCATTTGAATCCATCTTGATGGATAGCAGCAGATTTATTAATACTGTCCTGGGGCTGAAGAGGACCTTGTGTGCCAAAAGGGCTCAGGACCAGAAAGTGACTCGCACAACTGGATCAGTGGTGTGGGGGAGTCATGCTGTGATGAGAAAGGCAGATGAAGGCCACTGAATTATATTCTCAGGACAGTCTTCATGGTTCGGGTACACAGAAAGAGCCTCCTCGAAGATTGTGTTATTTTTTAACCACAACCAGACATACCCTGGTGTTGCCAGCTAATCTTTCTCACACTAGGTCAGGCCAAAGGAACTGTAGAATGGACTCACCAAAAGGTGGCTTCATTTTGGCAGTTTCACATCTGGCCTAGACACAGAAGAAGAAGAACACAGAAAAAGAAAATGTATTGCATGTTTCCTTGGTGATAATCTCTACGCAACTTCCTGCCATACTGGAAAGCATCTTTCTGTTCCATACAATAGGTTGGGCTGCAACACACATTTCAGTTCCATGACACATACCTAAGTTGCCAAGCAGAGTCCAGTTTGATGCAAAAACTTTCATAGCTGCTCACCTGAGTTACGTTCTGTACAACAGCTTCTCAGGTTGTCCAATATAGCCCAGTTCCATAGGAAAGATTCGTTGGCTGCATGGTAGAGTTAAATTTCACCATGTAATAACTTCATGACCTTTAAAGTTATCTTTGATCATTGACTGGATTTTGCAACAAAACATACTTGGAGGCCTAGTGGACAAATCTCTGGGGGTTGAAGGTGAATGAGGGATGGCGATCCCCTACCTCTCATATAGTGCAACCTTGGGAAAGGCATACCTTCCTACCTTATTGTTGTGTTTGGAGTAATGTGCCTTTAAGTAATGTAACACTCGAATGAGTGGATGTAACAATCACCAACAGTAACACTGTAACCTTCTGTATGAGGACACGATCTAGTGACCACTAGGGGCAATAGCGAGCGCCTAGCTCACATGGCTCCAATTCCCCAAATACCTACAGCCGCGGGAAGATTCCCGCCACTACCTCACCTGGACAAGAAGGGCGTGATGGAGAGTGACGTCACGCAGACAGTAGCCAATGGGCTACCAAGGAGTCACATTCAAATGTATAGCCACTGTATATATTGAGCTGTTCGTCCGCCATTACCACATGTTCCCCCTGACCATCATGCAATAAAGATGTGTTAAGCCAGGCTTTCGGCGGTTTCTATTGTCTTGGTTCTCAAACACTAAATTGGCGACGAGGATGGGATAATGGATCCCCACGGAATCAAGACAACACAGGCCGGTTTCAACATCAACAAACCGGAAGAATGGGAACTTTTCGAGATGGATTTCCAAAGCGCACTGATGGTGTCCGACATCTCGGACGAGGGGAAGAAAAGGGCCATCCTCATCAGGATGCTCGGGTTCCCAGCCATGAAGGTTTTGGTGGACCTGGTGTCTCCAAGGAAGGTGGGCGAGGTTCCGGTCAAGCAGCTCCTGAAAGCGATGCGGGACCATTTCCAGCCCTCGGTCTCAATGTTTTTGGCTCGGGACGCATTCTGGAAGAGAGTCTAGTCGCCTGGTGAGTCCGTGGCTGCCTTTGCAGCGGCCCTCCGTTTGGCCGCCGGCCCATGCAAGTGGGAGAACCTGGAAATCGCCCTCAGGGACCGCATGCTGTGTGGCCTGTGGGACGAGGAGGTCCAGCGAAAGCTGATGAACAAAGAGCTGCCCCCAATGTTACAAGAGGTCGTAAAGGAGGCGCAGGCGGCAGAAGCCACGAGGGCCGGGGTTAAGGGGTTCAGGACAAGGCCCCACAACCCGACAAGGCAGCAGATTCGGTACAAGCAGCCAGGCGGGCACCACACTCCTCCACGGAGAGCAGCGAGGACGAGGACATCTGGAAGGTGCGGAAGGACGGCCGGCGTTGCAACGGCTGCGGGGCATCCCATGACCGCAGTAAGTGTCAGTTCAGGAAGGCGGAGTGCCACAACTGCGGGCGCCAAGGCCACATAGCCAAGGTTTGCAGGTGACGGCACAGAGACCGGAAAGGCTCAACAGACCACTCACCGAAGAAGCAGGAGGGCGTCCGGCCCTCGAGGAGGCAGGACGGCGTGGGCCGCATCTCCGACGACAGCAACAACGACACGGCGGTCCACAGCGTGTCCTTAGGACACCCACGTTATTTTGTAGAGGTACTGGTGCAAGGGGTCCCCGTTAAGATGGAGATAGACTCGGGTTCCTCATATTCCATCATTTCCCAGAGAGGGTTTTTGAGGATTTCCCCCAACGTGCGGCCCAAGCTCAAAGCACTGAGGTCTACGCTGCGGGACGTACAGGGAAATAGCATTCCGGTGTTGGGGGTGGGAAAATTCAAGGCCCAATACAAGCAACACGCCTCGGAACTCCCTCTGGTTGTTCTCAAAGGGGGGGACTGTTGCCTCCTCGGGACACAATGGTTTAAGCCCCTGGGTTTGTTCATTGGGGGGGGGGTGCATACCATTGGAACTGACCCAATACAGGAGGTGTGTAATGCGCATCCCAAGGTGTTCAAGAAGGAACTCGGAAAATTCAAGTGGGCCCCAGTTGCGTTCGACCTGGACCCGGAGATCCGCCCAATAAGACTCAAACCGCGAAGGGTGCCTTTTGCACTTAAGGACAAAATAGAGGCGGAACTGGACAAATTGGTGGGCCAGGGCATTCTAGTTCCTGTTGATTCTGTGGAGTGGGAAACTCCGATTGTAACAGTGCTAAAGGCCAACGGGGAGGTTCGCATTTGCGCTGATTACAAATGTACCATTAATAAGGCGATACGCCCAAATGCGTATCCGGTGCCGGTAGTCAGCCACCTGTTGGCCAGGTTACATGGAGAAAAGTGCTTTGCGAAGCTAGACCTGGCGCAGGCTTATCAGCAACTCTCGGTAACCCCAGCTGCAGCTGCTGCGCAGACGATAGTCACCCACAAAGGGGCGTTTCAGGTGACGCGCCTACAGTTTGGCGTGAACTCGGTGCCAGGCATTTTCCAATCATTAGTGAAGTGTCTTTTGAAGGGTCTGGAGGGGGTCTTGACATATTTTGACGACGTATTGATAACAGGGGGGAGTGAGTCAGAATTGGCTGAAAGGCTAGACAAAGTACTGACGGTATTTGAAAAAGCGGGGTTGAGGCTGCGGAAAGACAAATGTGTCTTCTTCGCAAAAGAGGTTGAGTTCCTGGGTTTCCGGGTAACCCCTGTTGGCATAAAACCCTCCGAATCAAAGGTGGCCGCCGTTCAGAATGCTCCTCGCCCCACCTCCAAGCCAGAGTTGCAATCGTTCCTGGGACTCCTAAACTTCTACCATTCCTTCCTGCCTAGCAAGGCATCGGTGGCGGAGCCACTTCATAAATTGTTAAAAAAAGACGAGGCATGGTGATGGGGAGAGAGTCAGGAGAGGGCATTAAATGAGCTGAAACAAGTCTTATCCTCAGATGCCATACTAACCCATTTCGACCCCAAGAAACCAGTGGTTCTGGTATGCGATGCTTCTCCAGTGGGGGTGGGGGCAGTCCTGTGCCACGTGTTGGAAAACGGGCGGGAAGCCCCAGTGGCATTCTACTCCAGGTCCCTGTCTAAGACAGAGTGTAACTATGCACAGACAGACAGGGAGGCACTAGCGATAATCGCTGGGACGAAGAAGTTTCATGACTTCCTATATGGTCGCCCCTTCACCATTGTGACTGACCACAAGCCCCTGCTAGGCGTTTTCACCGCAGACAAGCCCACACCGCAGATCCTGTCCCCTAGAATGCTGAGGTGGGCCATTTTTTAAAACGCGTACCAGAACACGCTGGTTTACCGCCCCGGAAAGGACATAAGCCATGCGGATGCCCTATCGAGGTCACCCCTGGCCCACGTGGGCGGCCCCATGTATGAGGTGGAACAAGACCACCAAGTGCTCATGATAGAGGTCCTGGATTCACCCCCCATAGTGCCTGCGGAAATTGCCAAGGCGACGGGTAGAGATAAGACGTTGGCCCTAGTTAGTTCATGGGTGCAAAAAGGGTGGCCAACGTCTTCCCCGGCGGCAGAATTTGCTCGGTTTTTTAGGAAAAGGTTGGAACTCTCCATGGAGAGGGGCTGCCTCCTGTGGGGCCAGCAGGTGGTCGTCCCTGAATCCCTGAGAGCAAGAGTGCTCAAGCTGCTGCACGTCAGCCATCCAGGGATTGTCCGCTCCAAGGCATTGGCCAGGAGCTATTTCTGGTGGCCCCAGTTGGACGCTGACATTGAGCACATGGTGGGCACTTGTGAGAGTGGCCAGAGCTCTCGGCCTGAGGAGGCCCGACTTCCGCACAGGGAATGGGACGCGGCAAAAGGGCCGTGGTCCCGTGTGCACATTGACTTCGCGGGTCCTTTCAGCGGTTCGCTCTTTCTTCTTATAGTGGATGCTTATTCCAAGTGGTTAGAGGTTATCCCAGTGGCAAACACCTCCTCAGCCGCAACCATTAAACAGTTGCACAAGGTGTTCAGTTTGTTCGGTATACCCGATACACTTGTGAGCGATAACGCAAGTTGTTTCATGTCCGCTGAATTCCGGGCGCTCATTGACATTAACGCCATCCGGCACATCACCTCTGCACCTTTTCACCTGGCGACAAACGGCCAGGTAGAACGCCTCGTGCGTACCACCAAAGACGCGCTGAGGCGCATGGGCCCTGGGGACCTGAACCTACAGTTATGCCAATTCTTGCTTGGGTATAGGGTAACCCCCCTGGCATCAGGTTATTCGCCCGCAGAGCTCTTAATGCGCAGGAAGCTGACTATGATACTGACCAGGCTAGACCCCACGAGAGTGGAAGACACTGGGAGGAACATCCAGATAGTGGGCACAAAGAGTTTCAAAATAGGCGCCCCGGTCCATTGCAGAAACTACGCTAGCGCAGGGCCAGCCTGGGTTCCGGGAGTAGTCATTGGGCAAACGCGACCTGTGTCGTACTATGTAGAGACCAGCACAGGTCTACTCTGGAGGCGGCACGCAGACCAACTCCGGAGCCGGGTTCCCGGTAACCAAGGCGGAGAAACCGTGAAACAGGACTCAACGTTAGGGTTCTCCCCACCCGTTCAGCCCAAGGGGGAGGAGAGGGGGGCCAGTGGTCCCCACCGAGGGGGGAAGGGAATAAGTTTGTCCCCGCAGATATCTGACATATACCCCGCAGATATCTGACATCTGACGCTCTGCCTCACTCTCTGGCCCCGACATCACCAGAGGACGAAATTGGCACCAGCTGCGGCAGTTGGGCAGTGGAGTTCGGCTCCCGCCCTCCCTCCTCCGGGTTTTGCTTCGCCCGGAGAGGGATAAAAGACCAGCCGTGGCCCCGAAGACACCGGGATGCTCTGCTTCACCCTCTGGCCCCGACATCGCCAGAGGACAAAATTGGCACCAGCTGCGGCAGTTGGGCGGTGGAGTTCGGCTCCCGCCCTCCCTCCTCTGGGTCCTGCTTTGCACGGAGATGGATAAAAGACCAGCCATGGCCCTGAAGACGCCGGGACGCTCTGCCTCACCCTCTGGCCCTGACATCGCCAGAGGACGAAATTGGCACCAGCTGCGGCGGTTGGGCGGTGGAGTTCGGCTCCCGCCCTCCCTCCTCCGGGTCCTGCTTCGCCTGGAGAGGGATAAAAGACCAGCCATGGCCCCGAAGACGCCGGGACGCTCTGCCTCACCCTCTGGCCCCGACATCGCCAGAGGACGAAATTGGCACTAGCTGCGGCGGTTGGGCGGTGGAGTTCGGCTCCCGCCCTCCCTCCTCCGGGTCCTGCTTCGCCCAAAGTGGGATAAAAAACCAGCCGTGGCCCCGAAGACGCCGGGACGCTCTGCCTCACCCTCTGGCCCCGACATCACCAGAGGACGAAATTGGCACCAGCTGCGGCGGTTGGGCGGTGGAGTTCGGCTCCCGCCCTCCCTCCTCCAGGTCCTGCTTCGCCCGGAGAGGGATAAAAAACCAGCCATGGCCTCGAAGACGCCGGGATGCTCTGCCTCACCCTCTGGCCCCGACATCGCCAGAGGACGAAATTGGCACCAGCTGCGGCGGTTGGGCGGTGGAGTTCGGCTCCCACCCTCTCTCCTCCGGGTCCTGCTTCACCCAGAGAGGGATAAAAAACCAGCCGTGGCCCTGAAGACACCGGGATGCTCTGCCTCCACCCTCTGGCCCCTATCATCGCCAGAGGATGTATTTTTGAGTGCTGTTTTATTTGACTGTGTCGGTGTATTGTACTAAGTGTTATGTATCTAATTTTTTATTGTATCTTTTCACTTTCCTGCTGCTGGCCGCGCTGTAGTCAGCATGCACCAATGTTAACTGCTTAGAGTCTCCTTTGGTAGAGTGAAGCGGTATACAAGAATAAAGTGAAATGAAATGGAAAAAAATGAAATATCCTGGAGGATGAACCCATAGATATCCCAGAAGATGATTTTGACTTTGAGTTACAAAACCAGGGGGGGGTTTCAGAGTGGTCCCCCACCCGTCCAAGCGAGAAGCGGGGTTTATCGTTAGCCCCCAATGCCCCCGGTTTTCCCACAATGGAGTTCACCCCTACCCTGAAAACCGCAGAACCACGGCGAGTCACTAACGAGTCTCCCTCTCCCATTGCAGGACAAGAGACCAGGGAACACAGAAGCGATAGCGCCCCCGGGACAAGCCAGCCAGCCTTGCGCCCAAAATGCTCTTGCAATAAACCATATTGGATGAGAGACTTCGTCTCATCCTAGGGGGGAGGGATGTTGTGTTTGGAGTAATGTGCCTTTAAGTAATGTAACACTCGAATGAGTGGATGTAACAATCACCAACAGTAACACTGTAACCTTCTGTATGAGGATGTGAGCTAGTGACCACTAGGGGCAATAGCGAGCGCCTAGCTCACATGGTTCCAATTCCCCAAATACCTACAGCAGCGGGAAGATTCCTGCCACTACCTAACCTGGACAAGAAGGGTGTGAATGAGAGTGACGTCACGCAGACAGTAGCCAATGGGCTACCGAGGAGCCACATTCACATGTATAGCCACTGTATATATTGAGCTGTTCGTCCACCATTACCACATGTTCCCCCTGACCATCATGCAATAAAGATGTGTTAAGCCAGGCTTTCGGCTGTTTCTATTGTCTTGGTTCTCAAACACTAAACTTATAAAAGCTTATTCTATTTGCGAATGTAGACTGGGATATACCACAATGTTTCAGAGCAGGGGTTCTCAACCTGCGGCCCATGGGCCAGATGCATACCTGTCAACCACGGCTCCGGAAAATACAGGACCTGCGCAGAACGGTTCTGCACAGATCGCCTTCTATGCATGTGTAGAACCCTTCTACGCTTGCGTAGAACCCTTCTACGCTTGCGTAGAACCCTTCTACACATGCGTAGAAGGCTTCTATGATCCCCTTCTGTGCAGATCACCTTCGACGCATGCGTAGAATGGTTCTACGCAAGCGTAGAAGGGTTCTATGCAAGCGTAAAAGCCTTCTACGCATGCGTAGAAGGCAATCTGCACAGAAGGGATGTGCAGTACCTCTCCCCCCCCCGCTGCCAATTCCGGGGTTTTGGTTGTGGGCGGGAAATGGCGCAAATCGGCGCCGAAAATCGGGAAATCCCGGCCAATCCAGGAAGGTTGACAGGTATGGCCAGATGCAACCTGTGATGTCATTTCATGTGCCCCCCCCCCCCACTGCCTCCACCACACCAGAAAGTGTAATGTGGTGGAGGAAGGGCAAAATGGCCATCCAGCCCCCAAAGCTGTCTGAGGGAGCGTGACCCAGTCCCCAGCTTTAACTCCTGTTTAGAGTAACTTGGTTCTACACCTAATCTCTCATGAGCCTACCAGTGAATGTATGAACTGACTGCATTGAAATGACATGAGATGATATCAAAAGTCCTGGCCATTACATGGAGATGCAATTGCTCATTACATGGAGATGCAAATTTTTCCCCTTATTTCAGTAGCCTCTAGAATACTGGGAGCTGTTGGAAAAAAATTCTCCCATCTCTGCCCATACACAACGGCATGTATGAACCACAATCGAAGAGGAAGTGGAAACCTGGACAGATGCAAGCTCAAGATTCCAGAGATTCTTGAACTGGATTCAAAGGTGGTAGGAAGAAATTAACAACTGAGAAGGATGAAATATGCTAGCACAAGGTCGAACGGGGCCACAAAAACATTAATTGGGAGTCTTCTGAAAGCATTGGGAAAGTTTTTCAGTGTGATGTTGTTGCTAAAGTGCACCTAAATGATGAAGACTGCACATCAGAGTGCCACAGGAAAGTAGTTTCTTCCTTCTGGCTGACAGTAAACATAGAACTGCAGTACAAGTTTGTTTGAGTTCTTTCTTTCTTCTTTTTTTTTACAGTTCTGCAAAGTTAAATGGGCTCACAATGAAAAGTCTGTAGTCTTCTCAATTATTTCTGCAGAAAGAGAATGCCTGCAGCTGTTGGGGCAGAGCTTGGTGGAATCTGCCAACATTCTTCTGATGCAAGAGCAGATGCAGTGAAAAAAAATAATTTGACATAGAGGAAGGGCATAAGGTCAAATATAGAGATGTTGTTTTTCCACAGCATGCTTTTAAAACCATTTCTTAAAATGAGATGGGGAAGAGAGAGAAGCCTCTTGCAGTCACTTGCTCACATGTACATAGGTATATAGCCATGATGGCGAACCTTGGCACTCCAGATGTTCTTGGACTTCAATTCCCAGAAATCCCGTACAGGCATGTTTTACTTATGCTTCCAGGAGCGATGAGGGCAGTGCGGGCTGGATGAATCACAGTAAATCCATTCGTGTGGATTCACAGGGTGCTTGGGCTTCTGGGAATTGAAGTCCAAGAACATCTGGAGTGCCAAGGTTTGCCATCCCAGGTCTATAGTGAGATGAAGGATGGGGGGATTACTTGAGAGTCAAGGGAAAGGAAGCTCCCCTTATTTTTGAGCTCCTCATTGTAATAATCCGAAAAAGACATCAAAGAGAAGGTAATACAGGCTCATTCCTCTACAGGAATACCTCATGGGCCAATCTGGGGAGCTTTGCAGACCAGATTTGTCCTCTCAACTTCTATATCTCTGTCCTCTTGACTCTAAAACTGTTAAGGGAGAACTAATCATCTTGGTATCTTCCTTACCAGTTCAGACATCAGAGAAAAGATATGACAGTGGAATGGATACCTTGGAGTCGATATTCAGCGAGGAGTCCTTGCATGAGTAGACATCTCTGCAATGACATTCTGCACAACTTCTGTCCATAACGATCTGTTCCTGGCAGTTCTTCTCCATGTTGGTCCAACATTTTTCTTGAGAAAAATCATCCTTTCTGCGAGGTGGTCTTCCCCTACGTCTTTTGCAATCTCTCAGATACCAATTCATTTTACTGGCACTCCATCTATTGTCACTTTTGTGTGCAACATGGCCAGTCCACCTTAATTTGTTCATCAGGTATTCTGCTACTATGTCTACAACGGAATGGCCTCTGCAAAATATTCTCCTTAAAACAAAATGTTTGGGTCACACACGCTCCCTTAACATCTCCTTCTAGTTAAAGGGAAGTGAGGCCCCTCTGCTTGGTCTTGCCCCATCAACTGTTGAACTGCCTGTGTCACTTGACATTCATGGCATTAAACATTAATGCTTGAAAAATCGTCCATGCTTACTGTGTGTTTGCAAGGGATGGGGCTGGCCCAGCAAGTAATGTCAGACCCAGGAGACTCTACTGCTTTTTTATCCCATAGACCCCTTCCACAAGGTGAAAGTGTACATTAGGGCAGAGAACCAAAGCTTCTTTGTGTGTGCTTTCTAAAACATGGGAGTCATTGTTCAAAATGCCAGTGCCTAACCTGAACTCTAAAGTGATGTAGTCCAGAAATAGTCAAGCACCGCGTGATTTTACCAATCATGTAGGTTAGGTTCAGGTTGCCTCAGCAAACCACCATCAATAGACGGTGCTCTTTGCAACCCACTGGTTAATCTGTTTTGAAAGAGTTTCTGTTGGCATGCAAAATTCCAAGGTTCATTTATGATAAATGAGTCACACACCTCCCTCACCATGAGCCTGGAGAGACAAGGAGCTATTATGGGCAGGATTTTTCTCTCTCCTTCCCCCCCCCCCCCCCTTCCAAAGAGGAACTTTAAAGGGTGGAGAATCAAAATGTACATTCGCCTTGAATCTTCTCCGAAAGGTAAGGTTTAGACAGGCCTAGGAGTTAAACTTCAAACTGAGGACCTTGCACTCTAGGGAGCCCTCAAGAGAATGCGCTAACCCTGCCCACATTTTATCTCTTCTTTAGATAAAGAAAGGAATGTGGTTTCCAATGCTGTTGAACTATGAGACTGCACAGTTTTCAGGGTGGTGATAGCTTTATGATTTTTCCCAGCCATTAGAAGCAACACAGGAAGGGGAAGATGAGATTTCTCTTGGCACTGTAAAAACCTCCCTCCCTAACTGCAAAATAGAGAGTTGGCACTTTGGAATCCACAATTTTCGGCAGCGCACGTGCTCCAGAATAATGCCGGTTGCTGAAATAATTTATGTCTGGAGGATGTCAACTCATCACTGGGAACAACTTCAGAAACAAAATCCAGCGGCTTAATTTCCCCCCTTTTTTTGCAGGAACATGTCACATGCCTTGAAGGGAGGGATTGAAACCAGGGAAGAAAGTGATGAAAAAGTAATAGGAGGGTGGGGACTCGAAAGACCACCCCCAGTGAAACAAAATGGAATGTATCGCTGGAGAAAACATAGAACAGACAAGACAGAAAGCCACATATCAGAATGCAGGTGGAAACAGACACCACCAGTAGGCTCAAGGATGGACAGATTAGTCTGTTTCCAGTTCACACATATTCAGTCATAAATCCATTCCATCTTGATTTTACATTAACGTGCAATTTTTATTTTAAAAAATGACTGGAAATATATATGTAATTACACCTTTAAGTAATGCATTTTTAATGTGTTTTAATATTTATATGCTGATTTTGGAAGTTTTACAAAATATGTATCTTTGTATTCATGTTGGTATGAGCTGTCAGAAAATGAGTTTAGTCACAAGTAGATATTCCTGCCCACCAGTGGTTGCTTCCTACTTCCAAGCTGCCACCTCCTAGCTAAGCAACCCAGGTTTCTAGATTAGTGTAGACTAGCTCGGGTTTTTCTTTTCTTTAACATAGGTCAGCCTTTCCCTCTTGGAAACCTCGTGGGGTGTATGTGGGTCACTCCTACTGTGAAAACTACAGCTGAGCTCAGAGGGCTACAGCTGAGCTAGTCAGATGATGTCACAATCTCAACCTACCTGAGACTATGACATCAGCTCAATTACATCACTGGGAAACACATACATTATATAGATCAATTGTGTCCCAATTTGGGGGGGGGGGTGTACGCACCCCCCCATGGGTTTTGAGACCCCTGCAGTGCTGATCTCCCAAGCCCAAGGTATGTGTGTGCCAAATTTCAGCAGGATCGGTCCGGGGTGTAGATTTCCATTTTATGATATAGATAAGGTAGCGGTGGGCCAAGTAAACACTTCAGGCATCTTCAGGTATTTTAAAAGTATATTGTAATCAGAGTAAGTTATAGTAGAAATTTTGTCAAAAGTTCAGAAAGCACATCAAAATAAAGAAAGCAGCTCAAATGGGAAAGCCCAGGGTCCACCTTCTGGCTTAAGCACCTACATGGTTGCAGTTCACCCTTAGCTCCAAACAGGAAATGTGCCACCCAAAGCATCTCTTTGCTCATTTACACACCTTAGACCAGGAAGGATGGATCACATTAAAGGTAAAGGTTGCCCTTGTTCAAAAGCCAGTTGTATCTGACTCTAGGGTTCAGTGCTCATCTTGTTTATAGCCAAAGAGCCAGCACTTTCTGCATCAGCAGACGTTTCTGTGGACATGTGACAGGCATGACTAGATACTGCAGTGCATGGAATGCTGTTTACCTTCTCACCGAAGTGGTACCTATTTATTTACTTGCAATTTCTTGCTTTTGTACTGCTAGGTTGACAGGAGCTGGGACAGAAATGGAATCTCACTCCATCATGCAGTATTTGGGTCTCGAACTCCTGACCTGCCAACTTTGCAGTCATCAATTTCAGTGTTTTAGCCACTGAGCCACTGCAGTTCCTAGATCATGTTAGTTCATTTCAAAATGTGGAGAGGGCAAAATTTCACACATCTCTTCATGGACTTCACATACTAATTCAGCAATGTAAAAATCTGTTGGTTTAAGATCAGAAATTAAACTTTCTCCTCTTGGCTCTAGCTCCATAAAACTACAAAACAAGAAGGTAAGAGTCATACCTTAACAGACAAGACCAGTGACCAGGAATGATGCTGTGCGATGTCACAAATTGTGTGTGTGTGTGAAACTTATCTTATATGCACTGATTTCTCTTCCATGTTTCATCCCTAAATTCAGATAAGGAGAGTTTAGTGTCTGAGATTTATCCCTAGGAATGAGATTTGGGGATTTTTTAAGACTACAAGTCCCATAATTCTGCATTTTGAGAATTCCACTCAACAAGCCCTCACCTGAGAACTTCTAAAAGTGGCACACCAGGAGAACAGAGCTTGCAGAGAAGGCTTCACAGCCAAGCTCCATCCTAGCTTTCTATTCATAAAGGAAATTCTCAGATAGGAGTGGGAAAGTTTTCTTTCTGAATAGGAAGCTAGGTGAAGCTAGGCCATTGTCAGGGCTCAGATCCTAACAGGACAAGCAATGAAAAGCTGCGAGCAACAGCAATAATAAAGCAAAGTAATCAGACAGGCAGAAACAGGATGCTTAACTAAAAAGAAATGTCTTCACTTGCTGGTAGAACATAGCTTAAATAAAAGATGGTATAACATCATGGGGCAGGGAGTCTTGCAGGATACTTTGCACACAAGAAGAACACAACAGCTGGTTTTAAAGTACAGGTAGGTTGACAAGGGATAAGATATTCTTTAAGTAACCAGGTCCCAAGGCAAGAATTTTAAAATAAGACCCAGCTCCCTGAAGTATACTTTGCATCAAACCGGCCATCAAAAAATTCAAGAAGCTGCATAGTTTTGGCTGTAGTATTCTGTATTGTTTTCAGTATTCAAGTGGTTTTCAGGGCAGCCCTATGCAGAACATTAGCTCAACTAAAATGTGACTTCTGCATACAGAATCGTGGCCAAATAGGATTATGGTAGATGAGGAAATATAGAAGTGGTGTGTTAGGCCATTGAAATATACTCAAAACAATTGTCATCCATCTCTGCTCTTAAAATTAAATATATACACACATTTCCAGCATGAAAAGGACCCTATTGGCTCTACCTGCTGTCCAGCTTTGAAAGACAAGCACACTGCTGGAAGGGCTAGGGACAGTCTGACCTTGATTCAGCACCACAAACATGGTTGAATGTGCAGAGATTCAAAGCCAAACTGTGAAGAGCTGAAAACTATGCCCTGGATAGGTCCGTCTGTCTGTTTCACTTTCTTTCATCTTCAAACGTGTTTCTTTGTGAGTTCACCCAGATTTCATTGCACATTTTGAATAAAAGGCTTACTCATGTCTGCCATTGATCTGGAATGAATTGTGGTTCTAGTCTAGGCAGCAAGCTGTGATGTGAGTTTGGAATAATAATTTTCACCCCACTCATGGGAAACACTAGCTTTGAACCGCAGTCAAGCTTCTTCCTCCAGAAAACTGGGGAACTTAATTTCATCCAATTATTTAATCATTGTTCATTGGGTGAACTATTAAGTATAAAAATCCTAGCTCCTGTGGGAAAGAAATTGTTAATGGAGGGGAGAAGAATGTGGTGGGATTCAGTGTGTATATCAGTTTATGTACTCCAGTGTACCATTGTGATTTCACAGACTTGCTGGTTGCTTTTGTACTAAGTACAGTGCATTTTTCCTAGATGGTCTATCTCAGTAATACACCAAAACAATAATTCAGATTTAACAGATTCAGAAACAGGAAGAATGTTGGAGATGCATATTGTACTGGAAAGCTGTAATCTATGAAAGGTACAAAGGGCATTTTTGAACAGCACAATCTCACTGGTGTTTTAAAGAATGATGGCTCCAGAGACTATACAAAGAAAGCACTGACTAGGCTAAAAACAACCATAACCTCGCACGTCTGTCACCGCTAACAATAATATGAGTTTTACAGTAATGGAAGAAAATGGAAACTGTCAAATGGACCACACTTAATATTAGTTTGATCCATCATAATAATTCCTGGATCATCATCCTAGCTTGATTGTGTTGAAAAAATGACAACTTGCTTAATACAAAAACTGATGCCATGGTGATGGTGGTGGTGGTGGAGTGTGTGTGTGTGTGTGTGTGTGTGTGTGTGTGTGTGTGTGTGTGTGAGAGAGAGAGAGAGAGAGAGAGAGAGAGAGAGAGAGAGAGAGAGAGAGACCTAGATTGGGTTTCTCAGAAATTTCTAACATGATTCTGAAACTTGTGAGGTAGAAGACCAACATGGGGGAATTTTAGGAGTTGCCATTCAAAAAAGTAATTTTTCCAAGCTCTGTTGTCATGTATTGCAGGCGCACCCCCCAATAAAGGACTCAGACACTGGTAAAAGTGGATAACAGCATTGGGCCACATTTATTGATTCATGCCCTAGTCCGAATTATAAATTTCTATTGGTAAAACGACCAATCATAATTCTTAAGGCAAGCAGGCCGAAGTAACACTGGTAAGGTACCACCCCAAAATTGCCAACGGCAATTGGTTACAATGTATCAATTTGTTTGTTTACAACAAACAAATTGTTGACCGTAGTCAATATCTAACTAATGACCCCACCCTCTGACGCGTATCCGTGGAATCACGGGGTGATGCATGCTGGCTAGCTATCGCCATCACCCCGTCGCCTAGTTCGTCGTTGACCGGACAACGTTTATCCAACTTATGCCTGTCTATTGTTGTCCAGTCAATTGCGAACCTGCCGGATACCTGTGGGTCATAATGTTTACCTTACCAGTGATACCCGCCCATGTGACCAAAGTCAACAGCATCACAGAAACCCCTATATCAAACCATAGCAACAGTGTGGGATGGGCGAAAAAACCAGGACCCGAGAGCCAATTGTGGGTCCCAGCCAAAAATTCCCACCCGGCCCCAAAGCGACCAAAATATCACACTGTTAACTAGGGAGGGGGTGGAGGGGAAAAACTTCTCCGCTCCGTCGCTTCGGAAAATGGCAGCTCGGCTGCCTCATGGCCACCCCTTTTATAAGGGAGCTGGCCACGCCCCTAACTACCCGGATGCCTTCGTCCTATGGGGGGGGCCCGCAAAGGGCGCGGCGGCCATTTTGGCGCCGCGCTTGCATTGCAGGCGCACCCCCCAATAAAGGACTCAGACACTGGTAAAAGTGGATAACAGCATTGGGCCACATTTATTGATTCATGCCCTAGTCCAAATTATAAATTTCTATTGGTAAAACGACCAATCATAATTCTTAAGGCAAGCAGGCCGAAGTAACACTGGTAAGGTACCACCCCAAAATTGCTAACGGCAATTGGTTACAATGTATCAATTTGTATCAATTTGTTTGTTTACAACAAACAAATTGTTGACCGTAGTCAATATCTAACTAATGACCCCACCCTCTGACGCGTATCCGTGGAATCACAGGGTGATGCATGCTGGCTAGCTATCGCCATCACCCCGTCGCCTAGTGCGTCATTGACCGGACAACGTTTATCCAACTTATGCCTGTCTATTGTTGTCCAGTCAATTGCAAACCTGCCGGATACCTGTGGGTCATAATGTTTACCTTACCAGTGATACCCGCCACACGGGGAGGCTTGCAAAGGCTCACCGCCCCCCCCAAGACCGTCAGCTCGGTCGACAGGCCTGCTCGCCAGTCCAGTAATCCAGAGGTCCATACCTCCCTGCGACAGATGGGCCCCATCCCCTGAGTAAAGCTCGTAAATTTGCAGACTGATGGCGGGGAGGCTAATAACGCATCCCCCACCCTTGTCAAAGGAACCGGGCAATAGCCCCGTTCACAGAGCGTCGGCTCAGTCAAGAGCCCCGAGGCCGAACGCCCCCCCTGTAAGCGTACCGCGGTATCGTGTCCGACCAATTGAACCAGGACATCGGGCGAGCCAGCATCCCTGATGTAGAAAAGGGATGGCAACAGTTCCCGCCATAAGATGCCGCGCTTACCATAGCACCCGGGACGTGCGGATGCACCCTGTCCCAGTCGGGTACCCACTCTGTCGCCGCAGCGTAACGCGCTGCCCTGTGCACATGGCTACGGCCCACCAGGCATACTGTCACCGGTGTAAAACGACACCCAGGGTCTGTCAAGTAAAAAAGGGAGGGGGGGGGGAGAAATAGTGCAGTGACTAAAACTGGTACTCACAGTTGAGGAGGGCGAAGACAAAACTGAAAACATTGTGATCCCCACCCTCCCATGCGGCGTATTTCAGCCCTGGAGTACCCAAAAAACAACTGCAGCAGAAGCCGCCCCTATCCTGAACGAACGGGTGCCGCGACAAGCCCCTGAGAGGCCAACACTGTCTAGTGCCTTCCCACCACCCTCCAAATTGGGATTTAGGAATAGAAGACCCACCTCGGTGACAGAAAAACGTGCCATGGTGCGTGCCACACAGTGCACGGAAATCCTGTAGGGCACCAACCGGACAGATGTCTGTCGAGGAACATCGTAGCAGTCTACTCCACTGCCTACGCAGTGCTGATTCATCTTAGAGGAGCGTATCCCCAACTGAGCCCAATATTGTCCACACAGACATCTCCGAGTTCCAGTGCCCTACGACTTGCATCCGCCTTATACAGCATCTCAAGCTCGCTGATGCGGAGCGCTCCAAAAAGGCCACCGTTGTAGCCGCATGAAGTGGGCTGCCTCATTTATCAAAACAGAGGCCAGGCCAGCCCCGGGCCAATTGGGTAAAAAACCCCAGGGAAAATCTTGCATCCGCCTTATTCAGCATCTCAAGCTCGCTGATGCGGAGCGCTCCAAAAAAAAGGGGCCACCGTTGTAGCCGCATGAAGTGGGCTGCCTCATTTATCAAAACAGAGGCCAGGCCAGCCCCGGGCCAATTGGGTAAAAAACCCTGGGAAAATCTTGCATCCGCCTTATTCAGCATCTCAAGCTCGCTGATGCGGAACGCCTCCAAAAAGGCCACCGTAGTAGTCGCATGAAATGGGCTGCCTCATCTATCCAAACAGAGGCCAGGCCAGCCCCGGGCCAATTGGGTAAAAAACCCCTGGGAAATCGGGTGGCGGTCGCCCGGGAAACGCCCGCGCACGCGCACCCACCCCTCCCAAACATGTCTCACACGGAAGTCATTGGTGCTGTCCACACGACCTCCCACTTTGGCCATAAAAGCCAACCCTGACAGCTGAGATGCTATGGTGCGTGGTGCAAGGCCCTGGGCATACAGGTAAACCATGAACCGCAGAACATGGGCTACTGGGATTGGCCAGGTTCCTGGCAGTCGAAATTGGGTGCATAATGCCCTGAAGGAACTAAATGCGTGGTGATACGCCTTACTCATGCACGGTGCTAGTGACAGGCCAATCGCCCGGGTCACCTCTCCTTGCCAACGTTCCATCTCTCGTCCGGGAGTGGCGAGGGAAATTCCTCCGCATCCAGGGCCGAGGCACGGAACCGGGAGATCTGCAGGCGGGACAAAGCAGCAGCAATATCATTATCAACCCTTGCGACATGCCTGGCCCTGAAGAGAACGTTGAGGCACAGGCTGCATAACACAAACTAGCGCACTAGGTCAATAACCCCGGGCGATTTGGAAATCTGTGCATTGACGATGCGGACAACAGCCGCATTGTCACGCCAAAAATGCACCACCGAGTTGGCCCACTCCTTGCCCCATAGCATCAAAGCACCCAGGATAGGGAAACATTCCAGATACGTGAGACCACGCAGGCGACCCTTGCCTGCCCAGGATGGTGGCCACCCACCATAGGCCCACTTCCAATTGAAGTACATCCCATAACCCAGGAATCCTGAGGCATCAGACTGCATCTGAAAGCAAGGGGGAGCCAGGAGATCAGACCCCAAAATGACACCCCGTTGAACTACCTCTGGATCTATGGCCAGACAAGCACGTCTGCCCTGATACCCCGGGTAAATCTAAGCCTATGGTGGGGCCTGGATAATCCTGCCATGGCGTCGCACCAGCGCAGAGCAAATGCCCTGCCCGGTGCGACGACCCTGCCAGCGAAATTGGGGTGACCATGTAGCACCAGAAGTTCCCTCAGTGATGCCATGCGCTCGGCCAGCAAGTCCGAGATAAGGGCCACTAGCCTTGACACCTTATCCCGCTGCAACCTAGAATCCTGCGCTACCGTGTCACTCTCCACCCCAGGAATACTAGCTGTGGAGATGGGCCCTCGGTCTTTTCGGGCGCTAAAGGGACACCAAGTTCCTCCATTAGCGTCTGAAATGTGTTGAGGAGACGTGTGTACGTGTCCCAGCCCAGTTCAGCCCCGAATAAAACCATCCATGGAATGGGCTACAGACCGGGACCCTGACCTGCGGACAAAAGCCCACTCTAGGAAAGTGGCGAAACGCTCGAATACCGAGCCCCAATGGAACAGCCAAAAGGCATGGCATCATTGAAATAATATGCTCCCCGGGACGGGGGTGCAGGGACAGGGCCAACGACCCTGCCCGCATAGACCCTCTTGTCAAAGCTGGCAGCAGCCACCTCCTCCCTCCCCCTAAGGGATAAAAGATTGGGGGCATCCTGAGGGGACCTATTACCCATGAAAGGGATCCGGAACCCCTGCCGAGAACCCTGAAGGAGATAACCCGCATCCTCCCCCTTCGGGTACAATGTGAGCCAACGCTCCAACATGCCCACCTTAATTGGGGAGGGAGCCCTTCGGTGGACTAGATCCATCTGCGGCAGTCTTGCCAGCCCCCTGTCCGCCCCACCCTCTGCCCCGCATCCCTCTAGGCCTGGGACAGGCAGAGGCCGCATGGGGGCCAACACAGGTGGGACACTCCTGTCTGTATTTGCAATTCCTCCCATTGCAGGAACCATTGGACAAGAAAGTCCAGCACAGCAGGCGGTTGGAACCCCCCGCCCCGCCCCCTGGCAGGTGACCTGTGCTGGGGCCGCCTGCTGGACCGCATGCCCACAATGGTATATCTCCCCGGGCGCAGGGCGCGTGGGCGTCACGTACAAAAGCCGCAGCCTCTGGCATGGCTCATCCCACCTAATCTCGGGGTGCGGGGAAATCCGCCTACGGCATTCCTCGCCACAAGCCAACCACGATGGGCCCGGAAAGTAAACCATTGCCCGGTAGACGTTGTCCAAATACTGGACCATCGGAATTGCCAAATCCGGCCGGGCCCTAAGGTACACCGCCATGCATATGATGTAGGCCGGCAACCATTTGGCCCACATACTTGGTGGCTTGCGACGACGTGCCTGCCACTATCCTTCTCATTCTGCCCCTCCCTCTCCTCCTTGGTGGGCTCTCTGTTTAGGAGTGAGAAGATATCCACGTACTCCCCCCGCCAAATTTACTCTCTGGTGGCCTGTGCCAAGTGGTCACTCAGCGGTAAGGAATAGGAGCTTGGACCAACCCGGCCACCCAAAACATTCCCCTCAGGGTAGGGAACACCCCCCACCACGGGGCCCTGAGTGGTAGTTGTCATCGCCGGGTGGGGCGCCAGCGGGAGCACCGCCGCACCACCCGCGCGAGGCCAAGGCCATTGGAAAGCCCCCCCCCAACGTGGCCACGTGTGTAGGTGCACTAGTTTGGACCACATACTCACGTGCTGCACCCCCGCGGCCACCCCCACCGGGGGTTCCGGCCCACTGGGGGCGTCGGAGCTCACGACCGCCGTAGAGCTCGTCACTGGGGGCTGACCCGCACCGGCCTGTTGGTTGGGGAGCTGCGAGGCAGTGGCCGAGGTTGTGCCGCGCCTCAAGCAGCTCAACCCGTCCCGTCGCCTGCCGCTGCCCAGCAGACGACGCGTCGAAATGAACCCCAAAGGGAGCCCCAGCATGGCTGGCCCGAGCCAAGGACGCCTCAAGGGCCGCAACGCGGGCCAGTAAAACCTCCATGCTGACCTGGGGCCAAGGGCCGGCCGGCCCTCCTGCTACAGGCATAGGTACAGGTCCCTGTACCCCGGGACCCGAATAGGGCCATCGCCCCACGCCGAGGCCCGGTAGGGCCGATGTAGGTACCTGCCAGGGCAAGGGGCCACACCACCCCCCCAAGGCTAGAAGGCCCCGGGGTGAGCTGCGCCCCCGCCGCTGAAGGCCCAACAGGATGGGAAGCACCAGGAGCGGCGTCCACCGCTTGCGGGCCGCGGGCCACAGCCCTCACTGGACCCATGCTCGGGTCCCCCGCCTCCGGGCAAGGGGGCATAGATCCCATTCCACCGGTCCCGGTGGGTACCAGCAAAGGCGGCTGCTGGGGAGGCGCAACCGCGGTCCTCCGACCCGGATTGCGCCTCCTAACAGCGCGAGCCGCGCTCGCGGCCGCCCTCTTCTTCGCAGGCATCGCAAGGAAATCTAAGGGAAGCCAAAAGAGAAAATTCGCAGCCAAAAAGGCTTCCCTGGCAAGGTAAGAGCGACGGAGACAAGAGGGGAAAAACTTCTCCGCTCCGTCGCTTCGGAAAATGGCAGCTCGGCTGCCTCATGGCCACCCCTTTTATAAGGGAGCTGGCCACGCCCCTAACTACCCGGATGCCTTCGTCCTATGGGGGGGCCCGCAAAGGGCGCGGCGGCCATTTTGGCGCCGCGCTTGCATTATTCCCTGTTGTCACACTGTAATTTTGTTGTTATTATGTTTACATTATTCTCCATTTGCTGATTTAAATTAACCTGATTCCTTTTTTGTCTACATCAGGGGTGGCCAAACTATGGCCCATGGGCCAGATCTGGCCCCTGATGCCAATTCATCCGGCCCATGCTACTCTGGTCACTCCCGGAAGTGGAAGTAAAATGCACCCATATGGTGCAGAGAGTGACCAGGGCAGCACAGGCTGGATGAATTGGCATTGGGGGACAGATCTGGCCCACCAGCCGTAGTTTGGCCACCCCTGGTTTAAGCAGAGAAAATGGCAGCTTAAAATCTGTCTCATCCTGTTGCAAAACAGATTGCAAGGCACGTTTTACTTCCACTTTTGGTGGGAGGAACCACGTGACCAGCCCGCTGAACCACACGACCAACCCACTGAACCACAAAACCGGCTCGTGGTCCAAAAAGTTTTGACACCCCTGGTCTACATTTTATTTGGCTGTAAATCACCCGAAGAGGAATATTTACCAGATGGAAAGTATAAAAATGCAATCAATAAATAAAATAATGAACAAAGGGCTGAGACTACTGATGTCATATCCCCTTAATTGGGCATTGGGAACAACTTATAGGCTTGTGATGCATGAGTGAAGGAGGAAAAATATGCTAGAGTAGCTTTCTACAGGCAGGTCTCTCCAGGTGCTTCAGTTTAGTTGTCTGTGGTTGATGGAAGTTCTAGTTTAACACAACTGAAGGGCAGCAAAAGAGGTTTGTAAACAGAAAACACACAAAAAAACAGGGAAATAGGAAACAACATGCTGTACAGTGAAACCTCGGTTAGTGTAATTACTACATTTTCCGGGACATTTCTTACAGTGAAAATTAATTTTACCGAATTCCCCATAGGAGTAGTTTCCCATAGGAATGCATTGAAAACCAAAATACATTAACCGAAACACAGTTTCCCATAGGAGTGCATTGAAAACCAATTAATCCATTGGGGGGGGGGAATCTGTAAACCAAGCCACTATTTTCTATGGACTTCCTTTTGTTATGCGATTTTTATGTTAACAGAGCCATTTGTTAACCGAGGTTCCACTGTACTTTTGGATGTGGTAAGGTAAAGGTCACCCTTGCTCAAAAACCAGTCATACCTGACTCTAGGGTTCAGTGCTCATCTCTGTTTACAGCCAAAGAGCCAGCACTGTATGTGTCTGCAAACATTTCTGTGGACATGTGGCAGGCATGCCTAGACACTGGAGTGTACAGAACACTGTTTACCTTCCCACCAAAATGGTCCCTATTTATCTACTTGCAATTTATTGCTTTCAAACTTCTAGGCTGGCAGGAGCTGGAGCAGAGACAGGAGCTCATTCTGTCATGCTGTACTTGGGTCCCGAACTGCTGACCTGCTGACCTTCCAGTCAGCGTCTTAACCACTTGAACCACCGCAGTCCCATATTGGCTATGGTAGGGGTTCACCAAATGAGGGACCGAACTGCTGTCCATTTTCAAAAACAGTCTCATGTATAACACATTGCAGCAATCCAGCCTTGTTTCATGAATCATTGTAGCCAGCCACCTACATCTTCCTAGAAAGTGGAAACGTTGCTTTTATGGATTCATTGGTGCCAATGGAAACATTTCCCCCTATACATCCAAGGTTTGTGAAGGCTTTTTAAAAACTTCTGTCTTTCTTTGATTACTGCACTTGCCATAAGATTCTGCTCTCCTGATGCCAGCAGTGAAATGAAGAAAAGTATTCTTCACATTCAATATAATCTGTACTTACTTTGACCCTTAGATTCGTAGGCCAGTATCCTGTTAAATTACATTGTTGTGGAAAGTCAATTGTGTAAGCATTCCCTCAATCTGGCAGCTCTCCCTCTTTGTTTCTCATCTTACACTGCCTACAAACTCAGTTGTGGAATTAGTTGTGTGATCAGTTGTATGACAAAGCACCTACTGGAAACGGGAGAAGCCTACACAGTTGCCCTTCTGCCCTGAGTAAGGTCCTGGCCGTTGTTTCTGACAACATATTCTGAATCATGGAAGAATTGCATCGATGACTGCAACTTGTATCCGAGAATGCATTTTTTCCTGAAGCAGGAAAAATGTCACTGCCATGAATTTGGTTAAGGTAGATCCCAGTTTGCCAAGAAGTGACCCACACACCATGATCTTGGACCCATCTCCTGTGGCACATATGAAATGAAACATGCAGTATTTAACACCCGGTCTGCAATGGACTACCAAAGCTTTGAGGATATTATCAAGGTGTGCCTTCACAGCCAGCCCATCGGGCATGGCCTCTTCCGCCTCCATGACATTGGGAATCAGAAGTGGTTCCTCCACTCATTTTGCCGTTTGGCCCAATCTGATGGTTTCCAGTGGCATTTCCTCTACTGAGGGGGACCATCACCTCACCTAAAGGGGCTTACCTGCCCATAGCCATTGGCCCCTTTAGGGAGTCAGGTTAGTTAACTGCTGCCTGACACTCAGCGTTGAGTCGCTGGCTGTATGGTATACTCCATTACCATGGTGTAGCAGGATGTCCGGCCAGACAGTTGGAAGAATTGCATATCATGCCAACAACAACAATTTTAGCCAGCTTGTATTACCACAACAAGAAAATAATTAAACTTGATATCTAAATCCTTACAGTGCATATTTGAAAATTCTGCAGATTTCAATGACAACAATTAAACAGTTTGTTCTTGAAAATACAGAATGACATCTTTGATTTCTGTTCAGTATATGTATACACCATCAATTGAATGGGGGCATTTTCATTGTGATTATGACAAGGGAGTAGAGAGATAGGCTTTCCATCCACATATGGTATGCTCCCAGTAAAAATCACCTCTCAGCCTCTTCAGTAATTAAATAAGAAATGAAGATACACTATGTATACTATTTTTAAAATGGTAGCCATGTTAGTCTGTGAAAGCATATCAGAGCATAAACAGAACACACACACACACAAAGGCAAAAAAATTGTGACACCTTAAAGACTAACTGCTGTATTTTGATGTTAGCTTTATATGTTCAACATAATGTGTAATTTGACCTTTAAGGGACACATTTAAAATGACTAGGTGGAAGTCCATTTTCCAAACTTTGCCAAACCTGGACCTCTTGTTAGACACAATACTACTTACTAAACAGGGAATGTGGGCACCCTAAATGGAAGTTATATGGTTTTAGCACATAGCATGCAAGATGGCGCAAGTTATTTTATTTCATCGGTTGACTTAAATGTCATAAATTTTCACAAATCTCTCCTTTTCTTTCAAAGGCGCATCTGTTTTTCATGGATATGCTATGGCAGTAACTGCTTTAAGCACCAGGTGTTTTTTATGATCACACTAAGGCCCACAAATACTTATTTGAGTGCATTTGTTCCCTTCAAAGCTGGTGCAATAACAAAAGTGCAGAGTTTCATGCTTATTCTCACCAGTTATGCCCATTCTAAAAGGAAGCCCATTCATATCCTTAGAAAAAGCATTCTTAGTTTGCGCAATATGTTTATATTTTAGCTCCCCCCTCCCAAACTTTTACAATAGTCCTTTTAAGATGTTGATGTAACTGAACCCAAATGAAATAAATTCATCCCCAGTCACCCTTTCTGCTGTCACCAGGCATCAAGATAACATAGTACTGGTTCTTGTTTCTAAGCAGTCGTCATCATCCATAATGCACTGCTAACATTTGAACTCTATGGAGAGGCTGCAGAATAACTTTGTCATAGCTGGAGTTTGATGTTCCACAGAAAAAAGAGTGAGAGGCAGACACATGATCCATAACATTTAACTCCAAACTCACTTGGGCATGGCCCTGAAGGTAACATAAAAAGAAAATGCTGAGGTGTGGATAAGCAAGGTAGGTGTTTTTGATATAGAAGATTTTCTATCCAAAGTTTCAAAACAGTTATCTACATACATGAAAGGAAGTAGGTTATTTATTTACTTACTTCCACAAGTAACATATACATTCTAAATTCTAATGTTGAATTGGGTTCATAAGAGCATCCATATTTTACCCATTGGAAGGGGGCATTTCTGTTTTGATCATGATAAAGGCATAAAGAGGCCTTCCATCCAGAGTCATAGTTACTCAAACCAAAGCCCATCTTTCTGGTCACACAAGAATCCGCTACATGGAGCAATAGCAATTACACTTATATATTGCCCCATAGCGTTTAGTGCACTTTCTGGGTGGTTCACAAGATAATTAGCGTTCAATCTATTCCCACTTTGGCTACTTGATGTTGAATAAACATGAGATTTGTCATGATTTTTATCCTAACAGGATTAAAAATTATCTTTTCCCCTCTGTTCATTAGCGGTTCGTCAATTTGTTTTAAAAACTTGCAGAAATATTTCATTTCCTCTCTGAGTGATAGAGGGTTTTTCCCCATCAGAAGCCTACTGCAAATCCACTTCTCTTTGAGAAATCATCATCTCTTTTTAAAATCTCTTTTTAAAATATTGCATCCATGTTTAATAAGTAAGCTTGTCTGGTTGCCTTTTTAATTTTGTTTTGTTTTTGAGTGATAATGGAAAACTTCTGATTGGGAAGTACTTGTCTTGTTTGCTGTTTTTATAAAGCAATACTAAAATGCTCATGCTGTTAAAGACTTAGTTTAATAATTAAGGCACAATATCAATTGGTTCCAAAATCTAAAGTTGGTATTACAGTAAATCTATAAAAGCCAACTGGGGAAAAGTTGTGAGTTCTCTAGATTTCTTTAACACAATGGGGCAGGAGGATGAAAATGGGAAGGGAATAACTGATATTATGGAGAAATTGCCAGAGACATGCACCAATGACGACTTGCGTTTGGGCAATCACAAAGCGAAGAAAGTGGCTTCATTCTGGCAGTCCAGGGTTTGATCAAGATATGAAAGAAGAATGGAGAAATTAATATTATTTATTAATACAGTACCCAGTCTCCTATTGGAGGTGGGGGGAGAGAGGTGTTGTCAGCTTTATATCTGCCATAGAATCACTGCCACTAGCATTGGACCAAAAATGTCCAGCTTGGCCACCAGTTATGAGGAGGTTAATGAAGAAATGAATTCAAAAGTCTGAGAAGTGAGTGATGGTAAAACAAAGTGACAGTGAAAAGACTGGCTAAGAGAAAAAACAGAGCAAGGGAACATGTAAAGTTAATTATATAGCCCTAGTCACACTTAAAAAGGAAAAGGAAAAATGCTAAGTTTGTGCTATGAGCAGTATCTTGAAATATTAACCATGCAGCTAGGATTAAGGTGTAATCAAGGCCTTTGTGCAAATAAGATTGATTCTGACATTTGAGGGTTTCACTGGCACCAATCGGATTAAAGCTCTTCATAAGACAATACTTTGACATTGCCAATTTAAGAAGTCAGACTTTGTAAAATGGGATACTCATATCAGAAGTTGCTCACACTCCCATCTATATCTCAGCGCAAATACATACATGGAAATGGTTCTAAGACGAACACAAATACACATTTCATAGCCCAGTTATTAGAGTTCTGAGAATTCCAGAAATGGAAAACTGCAGCTTTTATGTTCAACCACTATGCCGGCAGTTTCATATGAATGAAACCCTGTGAATTACCAGCAGAGCCAAGGTAACCATTCCAGGCTTTGCATCAGTGGCACACAAAAGTACACAAGGGGTACCAAAAACTCAAAACAGTTGAGTCACAGATCTTTCTTCATGCCCTACAGTATGCCCGTCTTACAGAGTACTAGGAGCAAAAAAGTGCTACAGCTTGTCAAACATTTTTACACTAAACTTGATCTTTACTGCCAGTTGCCAAATGCAATGTCTTCTAAACAGGCAGGGCCGCCATCAGGGCAGTACTACCAGTACTGCTGGATAGGGCCCGGAGCTGACAGGGGCCCTGCCGTCGTCAGCCATAACTGTGACATTACTGAGAGACATTACTGTGGGAGTGGGGGCTTTCGTGTTCAGGGAATGAAGAAGCAGATGAGTGAAGTAGTGAAATTCATCTCTTTAATAGTGGGGTCTGAACACAGTTTTGATGGGGCAAAACTCAGACTTATATACACTATAAAAAGTAACAGTAACAATAATACCACAAGCCCATTGGCTAACAGAGTGTGCACATTTTCGATCCACTTATTTGCATATAATAGATACATGAGAAAAGATACATTCTGCTCCTGTCAGAAAACACAGTTAACATACATAACATTCTCCCCCCCCCCCCCCCCCCGGTAAAAACAAAATCCTTTAACCAGGATGGCGGTCTAGTTTCGCTTCTGGGTTGGACGCTTGGCTGAGCCGGCTCAAGGGCTCGTAGGATGGGCGACCCGACTGGAGTGAGGGATTGACTAGAGGGGGAGGATTGTAAACCCAAATTTAAGCCTGTATCAGGAAAGCATATATAAATGCTTGTATACAAATGCCAGAAGCCTCGGGAACAAAATAGGGGAGCTGGAATACTTAGCAATAGATAAGAATATTGATATTATTGGTATCACAGAAACCTGGTGGATGGATGATAACCAATGGGATACAGTTATCCCAGGCTACAAACTGTACAGGAACGAAAGGAAGGGGCAAACGGGAGGTGGTGTAGCCTTGTATGTCAAAGAAGTGATAAAATCGTATGAATTGGAATATCTAGGTGATTTGGAGTCACCATTAGAAGCTCTGTGGGTAAGAGTACCAGGCCACAAGAATGGTCTAACAGTAGGCATATACTATCGGCCTCCGACCCAAACTCTTGAGGGAGACTGGCAGTTGGAGAATGTTGTAAAGGAGGCATCCAAGAAGGGAAGCCTGGTTATAATGGGGGACTTCAATTACCCTCACATAGACTGGGTGAACTGTTGTTCAGCACATGATAAAGAGATAAAGTTCCTAGATATGCTAAATGATTGTTCCCTGGGACAGATGGTTGAAGACCCAACTAGAGGTACAAGAATCCTTGACTTGATCCTGAGTAATACTCAGGATCTGGTGCAAGATGTTAATGTGACTGATCCAATAGGGAACAGTGACCACAACTCAATTATGTTTAACTTGATCATAGACTGCAAATCACTGATAAAATCTAACACAGAGACCTTAAATTTTCAAAAAGGAAATTTCCCAAAGATGAGGAAACTAGTAAAAAAGAAGCTGAAAGGGAAAATTGAGAGAGTCCAAACACTCCAAGAGGCATGGAGGCTGTTTACAAAAGCAATAACAGAGGCCCAATTGGAATGCATACCCAAAAGGAAAAAGGGCACTGCCAGGTCCAAGAGGACTCCAATGTGGCTTACAGGAGCTGTTCGGAAAGTGATCAAGAGCAAGAAAAGCTCATTTAGAAGATGGAAGGCTTGTCCGAATGAGGACAGCAGGCAGAAACATAAATTCTGGCAGAACAAATGCAAGGCAACAATCAGGAAAGCAAAGCAAGACTTTGAGGAGCGTATAGCTAAAAATACTCAGAGAAATAACAAAGACTTCTTTAAGTACATTAGAAGTAAGAACCCAACTAGGAAGGCCATTGGACCATTAGATGACAATGGAAGGCAAGGGGTTATTAAGGAGGAAACAGAGATTGCAGAGAGACTCAATGAATTCTTTGCTTCAGTATTCACTGAAGAAGACAGAGACCACATGCCCAAAACAGAGCCTATCTTCGTAGGGAGGGAAACCAAAGAATTAAGCATGATAGAAATAACCAAGGAGGAGGTCCTTGCATGTATTGTTAAGCTAAACACTAACAAATCACCAGGACCAGATGGCATCCATCCACGAGTTCTCAGGGAACATAAAGATGAAATTGCTGATCTCCTAGCCAAAATATATAATATTTCCCTCAAATCAGGCTTTGTGCCTGATGACTGGAAGGTAGCGAATGTAACACCAATTTTCAAAAAAAGGATCCAGGGGTGATCCAGGAAATTACCGACCTGTCAGTTTGACATGTGTCCCAGGTAAAGTGATGGAAACCATCCTAAAAGATAGAATTAATAGACACATAGAAGAGAAGGCGCTGCTAAAGGAGAGCCAACATGGCTTTTACAAGGGCAAATCATGCCTCACTAATCTGTTGGAATTTTTTGAGAGTGTCAACAAGCATGTGGATAAGGGGGATCCAGTTGACATTGTTTATCTGGACTTTCAGAAGGCTTTTGACAAGGTCCCACACCAAAGGCTCTTGAATAAACTTACCAGTCATGGAATAAAGGGACAGGTCTTGTCCTGGATCAGCAACTGGCTAAGGGACAGGAAACAGAGGGTAGCACTAAATGGACACTTCTCCAAGTGGAGGGAAGTAAAGAGTGGGGTCCCCCAAGGTTCAGTACTGGGACCCCTGCTTTTCAACCTCTTCATAAATGATCTAGAGGTAGGAGTAAAAAGCAAGGTAGCCAAATTTGCTGACGACACTAAATTATACAGGGTAGTGAAAACTGTGAGAGAATGTGAGGAGCTCCAGAGGGATCTCTTGACACTGGGGGAGTGGGCAAAACAGTGGCAAATGAGCTTCAACATTAGTAAGTGCAGAGTGATGCATGTTGGGGCAAAAAACCCTAATTACATTTATAAACTGATGGGGTCTGAACTCTCTGCGACAAACCAGGAAAGGGACCTTGGTGTCCTGGTGGACAACTCAATGAAGGTGTCAACCCAGTGTGGCTCAGCAGTGAAAAAAGCAAACTCAATGTTAGGGATCATTAGGAAGGGTATAGAAAATAAGTCAGCAAGTGTCATTTTGCCTCTTTATAAATCTATGGTGAGGCCCCATCTGGAATACTGTGTACAGTTCTGGTCGCCATACCTCCAGAAGGATATTATGGAGTTGGAGAAAGTGCAGAGGAGGGCAACCAGAATGATTAGGGGACTGGAACACCTTCCTTACCATTTGAGGCTGCAACGGTTGGGCCTTTTCACTCTTGAACGACGGCGTCTAAGAGGTGACCTGATTGAAGTTTATAAAATCATGCACGGTGTGGACAAAGTAGATAAGGAAAAACTGTTTTCCCTATCGCACAACACCAGAACTAGGGGACACTCGATGAAACTTTTGGGTACTAGTTCTCAAACAAATAAGAGAAAGTACTTTTTCACCCAGAGGATTACTGGTCTATGGAACTCCCTGCCAGAAGAAGTGGTGACATCTGTCAGTCTTGACAGCTTTAAGAAAGGATTAGACAAGTTCATGGAGGACAAGAGTATCAATGGCTATAATTATGGATACTTAAGGACAACCTCGGGGTTGGAGAGATAGGCAGGATATCTCTCAATGCCATTTCCAGGGAATCCTAAGCAGGTGAAAGCATCTCCTTGGGAATACCCTGAAGAAAATGGTGAGCCACTGTGTGAGACAGAATGCTGGACTGGATGGGCTGTGGCCTGTTCCAGCAAGGCTGTTCTTATGTTCTTAAGCGCCGTTTGTCAGATGGAGGAGCAGGGGATCACTCAAAACCAAAATCTAATTCTGTGGATGAATAAGACAACTCAGGGTCCCTCGTGTGTGTACTAAGAGTGGAGGGTGACTCCAAACAAAATTGATCATCATCAATAAAGGAATCCAGAGTGCTAGGCTGGGACAGTGTAGAGATACACCTGGCCGGAATAGGGGAGTATTCCACAAATTCCTCTTGAAATCGGTTCCTAGAAGACATTTCTGTGTCAATGTTGGCTGGCTGCTAACTATTACCTCTGCCCCCTGGGTTTAAATGGGTGAAGGCCAACCCTAGCATTCAGTGTCTGTATTCGTCTTATGAGTCCAGTATTCTGGGTCTCAATTGATCCGCGTGCATCCTCCAGATCAGACCAGTGGCTGTTTCGATTCTGTAAGAAACAGGACCAGTCTGATCGATCACAAACCCAGGCACCCACGTAGGACCACCAGCTGCATAATTGCTGCAATGTACAGGGTCTCCAGACGAGAAACCTTTTGGTGTTGGATTGCTATATTTGTGCCTTTGTCCTCTACCCTAGAGGGATCCAATCTGTCCATCAAGGATGACAGTTTCCTTTGCTGGTGCAATTCAGCAGGGGACAGCCCTGAGGCAAGGGGGGTGAGCCTATATGTGTAAAGAAACTGGCATAACTGGAGCTCCAAATCCCCTTCACGCATACTCTGAAGCGCGACTTTAGTTGTGCGCACCTGCCACTCTACCTGGCCATTGGTGGCTGGGTAGAATGGGGCAGCAGTGATGTGCCTAATTGCATTCCTTTCCATGAAGGATTGGAATTCTGCAGATGTGAACGTGGATGCGTTGTCCGACAGCAGCACATCTGAATGCCAAATGCTGCAAACAGCCTTTTTAGGTGCATTATCGTGGTGGCTGAAGTGGTATTAGGCACCCTAATTACTTCCAGCCACTTAGAGAATGAATCCACAACTAACAAAAATAGGGTACCCCTAAATGGACCTGCAAAATCTATGTGCAACCTGGACCATGAGCCCCGAGCAGAATCCCATTCCCGACAGGGATAGTGGGATTGCTCTGGGTGAGAGGATTGACAACTGGCACAAGTGCTGACCATTTGTTCTGTGTTTTGGTCCAGTTGAGGCCACCAAAAGTAGCTACAGGCAAGGGCTTTGGAATGGACAATTCCCGGGTGATGTGTGAAGTAGATGTAAAACCTATTTTTTAGAGTGACAGGAATGACCACCCGCTGGCCCCATAGAAGGCAACCTCATTCCACTGACAGTTCCAAATGCTTGTGGTGGAATGTTCTGAATTCCTCGGCTAGATGAGAGACAGGCCAGCCTTTTTGTACCCAAGACATTACTTTAGTCAATGTTACATCCTTGGCCGTAGCCTTGGATATATCTGAGGGGACGACTGGGGGCAAGTCGAAAGCCTCAATCATAAGGACCTGGTGGTCGCTTTCGATCACACAATCAGCTTCCCCGACCCCTGGCAGTGGAGAACGTGACAGGGCATCAGCGTGGCTGATGTTCTTGCCGGGCCTGTGCACCAAAGTAAAATTGTATGCATTTAGGAAAATTGCCTAACTCAACATCCTTGGGAACAGAATTTGGGGCGTTGGCTTCCCATTCACAAAGATTCCAAGGAGGGGCTTGTGGTCAGTTACGATGGTAAATGGTCTTCCGTAAAGGTAATCGTGGAATTTCTTAGTGCCAGCCATGATTTCCAATGCCTCCCTGTCTGTCTGAGTGTATTTTTTCTCAGGCTTTGAGAGTGAATGGGAATAGAATGCTACGGGGGCTTCCCTCCCGTCATTTAGTACATGGCATAACACAGCTCCCACCTCCACAAGGGATGCATCACACACAAGTACAACTTCCTTGTTAGGATCAAAATGAGTTAATACAGCATCTGAAGATAGCAGTTCTAGGAACGCTTTCTCCTGGCAATGGCCCCAGTGCCAAACAGTATCTTTCTTAAGAAGCCGATGTAATGGTTCAGCAACTGAGGCTTTGCGATGGAGAAAAGCGTGATAGAAGTTTAACAATCCTAGAAATGATTGCAATTCAGCTTTACATTTTGGCCTGGGTGCATTTTGCATGGCCGCCACCTTGGAGTCAGAGGGCATGATACCTTGGGGTGTAATTCGGTACCCACAGGAACACCACTTCCTGTGCCAAAAACACACATTTGTCTCTTCTGAGACATAGACTGGCCCTCTCAAAACGTGAGAGGACTCAATCGAGCCTGGCCGCTAGTTCAACGGTGTCCTTAGCGGTGAACAGGACATTGTCAAAATATGGCAGAACACCGGGCAAACCTTTTAAAATACATTCTACAAGTGACTGAAATATTCCAGGGGCCGCATTCACCCCGAATTGTAGTCTAGTTACCTATATGCGTTACTATGGTCTGGGCTATGGCAGCAGCAGGAGACACAGTCAATTGTTGGTAAGCCTGGGCAAGGTCAGGTTTTGCGAAGCAAGTTCCTCCATGCAAGGAGGCAAGAAGGTGGCTTACCACGGGCACAGGATATGCATTCGGGTGAATAGCTTTATTGATGGTACACTTGTGTGTCGGAGTCCGATTCATGTAAAGACCTCTAATCAGCCTCATTAGCAGCAGTTTATAGCCCCAGATAAACAAAGGAAAAGTTAAGAGTCTACGAAGTCCAGCTTCATTAGACGGAGTAAGGAGGAAACAGAGATAGAGAGAAAGCAATCACACACACACTGCACTCTTGGCTGAACAAAGGCATAATCCTCGCTTCTCTTTATTCAAGCAGAGTATCTCAGAAACACTAAGGCACATACAACCAATTAGAAGTGTCCGAAGAATGTCCGAACCAAATAAGGAGAATACTTTCTCACTATTCTACGCATGCCCACAATCAAGCGTTGTCTCTCAGTAAGCAAAGAGGCCTTTGTTTACAATATGTTTAGGAAGACAGGCAAGACAGAAACCAGATACATTCCTACATGTCCTCCTTTTTCATTTAAATTTGAGAGAGGGACGGCTAATCATACCCCTGCTTGTCATCATACTCCATAACTACTCCTCCATATACATCATCACTGTCCTCCTGGACATCGTACCCCTCCTGACTCATGGTACTTTGTTCCGGAGGATGATACCTCATTGAGTACAATTGCCGTCGTGCAAAACCCGATGTCTCCCTTCTACGCAGTGGACATGCGTTACACATAAGAAATAAGATTAGGAATACAATAAATGCAAAAACACAAAGGTATAAGGCAGATAATAATAATGAACCCATAAAAGAAAACTTGTCTAAGGACAGACAAATCAGGCAACCAAGAAGTCACCCAATCAAAGAGACTAACATCAGTGCGTACATTGTTAGTAATGCTCTCCTGTAA
Organism: Bradypodion ventrale; assembly: GCA_035047345.1. NCBI lineage: Eukaryota > Metazoa > Chordata > Lepidosauria > Squamata > Chamaeleonidae > Bradypodion > Bradypodion ventrale. Next base: position 44,820,257 of record JAWDJE010000001.1, read on the forward strand.
ATTCTGAAGTTCTTTCTCAATAGTATTATTCAAATCCTGGAATTTTACCCAACATCCCTGGTTCCCGACCAGTTTACAAAATCCTCCGGATTTTGCGAACAGGTAATCTATGGCCAGTCTGTCCTGCATTTGGTCTTGATGAAGCTCAGTGATTTCCATTTGAAGATCCCGTATGACCCTCCCTGTGGCATTGATTGATTTCTCCAGCCTACAGGTGAGTCCCAAAATGGACCTTCTATTCTCCTGGGAAATGACACCTGGGTATGATCCCAAGGTGAGTGCTCCAGTGATAGCACCCCCTATAGCTCTTCCCCAGGAGCTACCATCAGAAAGCTGAACATCGATTATCACTTCATCATTGCAACCAGAACCCATCGGGCCGGCAGCAGCTCTCCGGCGCCGTGCATCTGCCTGAAGCGGCATTTGCACTTGTACGGGTAGGGTAAAATAACCCAATGCTGCACATTGATATTGTCTTGGATGGAAATTTGTGGCAACTCCATTAAAAAAGAACCACATGTTGGGATCCTTAATTTGCCATCCATTGCAAATTGAACCACTATCTATAGCAGAATAATCAGGAGTAAACATAGGAAACACATCATATATATCTTCAATAGTAGTGTTAAACAAGGTATAATTAAGCTTATAAGAACTGTTATAACTACCCCATAACCAAAAATAATCATCACAACCCGTATAATTGCCTACATTCCGCAAAACCCATTTTGCTTGAGTCCAGTACTTCCATTTACTATTCCAGACTCCAGAACTATGACAGCAGAAACAACGTCCTTTAGTGTATTTCTTGAATGTCATGCTTCGCCAGCGGGTGTTGTTAAATTGTTCTGGGGGATTGGAGAAGAGTGTAGACCTTTCAACATGTTGCAAATGTCCAATAACCAACTCAGGCGTGTTGAACAATGCCGGAAGAAAGGCCATTTGAGACACTGCCAGTGGATGCTCATAGTATAACGTTGCATTCTTACCATGAACCTCAAACATATAGTTAGCATGACGAAGCCAAAAGTTGGGGTTGCCCCCATGAGGTATTGTTCTTACAGCTGGAAGCACAGTAAGAAAGAAAAGAACAAATGTCAGCACATTTAGTTTACTGGTGAACCACCATCCTGGAGCTGAGTAACCTTCTTCTCTCTCCATGGGCGGATCGCTCGAGCAGGAATCCACACAGGTCCTGAGGTTGTAGAAACCGCTGCGTATCCTCGTCCCCAGGTGATTAGAGGTCTGTGACCTGTTATGGGGAGCAAGAAGAAAATTAAGAGTATACAGTACTTTAGCAACAGCTGTAGGTATTTCAGCCAAAGGAACCCCTCTATCTCCCACTTGCTTGTGTAACAAATTTTTGAATGTCAGGTGGGCTCTTTCAACAATCGCCTGTCCAGTCGAGTTATAGGGTATTCCATGGGTTAGCTTAATGTCCCACTGACGACAAAAGTCCTGAAAGGCAGAAGAAACATATGATGGCCCATTGTCTGTCTTAAGGCTTTTAGTTTTACCCATTACCGCAAACGAACGAATGCAATGTTGTATAACATGTCTGGATGTTTCCCCACGTAAGGGTGTAGCCCATATAAATCCAGAGAAGGTATCAACAGTCACATGTAACTTAGAAAGCGGAGCCAAAGCAGGTACTTGCGTGACATCCATCTGCCATAGCTGATTGGCTTCTGTTCCTCGAGGATTAACAGCATCAAATGGCAGGAATATAGGAGACTTCGTACAGGAAGCACAGGATGACACAATGTCTCTAGCCTGTGACATAGGAATGGAAAATCGTTTATGCAAAACCTTAGCAGATTGATGAAACATTGCATGACTGTCAATGGGGTTGTCAAAGAGAGGAAAAACCTCAGCAGAGTCCCGGAGAGCAGAATCTGCTCGTGCATTGCCCTCCGTCAAATAACCTGGGATCCTTGTGTGAGAGCGTATGTGGGCAATGAAGAATGGGACCGTACGGTTGGAAAGAAAACCTTGAATCTGTTGGAATAAAGCAAAAAGATCTCTATCCATCGATGGAGACAAATAAGCTTGAGCTAAAGTAAAGATAAGGTGGTAAACATATTGAGTATCCACAATCAGGTTAAAAGGCACATCAGAAAACGTAGAGAAAGCAAGTATGACCGCTGCCAGTTCCGACCGCTGGGCCGATGCTTGAGGTCCTGTAAAAACAACCTCCCATTCCCCAGTAGGACCCTGCCATGTAAGGACTCCACGGGAGGGGGAGCAATCCGAGAAAAGAGTAACGGCATGCAAGATAGGTTGCATGCAAAGCGGGGATGACAGGGAGTAAGAAGTGAGATTAAGCAAGGTAAACCGCTTATCTTTGGGGGGGTTAAATTTAACTTGTCCCACAAAGTCCGCCATGGTCACCTGAAATGCCTCAGAATGCTGTAGCAAGGCAGTTAGCTGATCCTGCGAAAAAGGAAAACAAACAAAGTCAACGTCATAGCCAGTCAAATGCTTTGCCCTAGTACGGCATTTGAGGAAAAGATCAGCAATCGCATCAGGCAGGCGATAACAGTTTTTCGAGGGAGTGTGCGCCAAGTGAAGCCATTCCACGATGGCCACCTTCTGAGCGTTGACAGGCGCGAACAAAACAGCAGTGGGCAGCCTCGGTGTGGGAAGAAGAGCGCATGCCACGCAATGGTGCCTGAGGGCACCCGATCCACAGCGATGGTATGCAGCTTTTCGTTGAGGCGTTGAAGAGCTGTACGCATCTCCGTTGTGCAGGGAATGATGTCCGCTGGAGAAGTGTGTCCAGAAAGAGCAGCAAAGAGTGGTGACAGTTCCTCAGTGCTCAGGGCCAAGAAGGGACGAGCCCAATTTATGTTCCCTAGCAATTGTTGCAATTGTACAAGAGTGAACTGCTCTGGAATAGCTATTGTTGGCAATAGCGGAGTCGAAGCGGTAGCTGAGAGCCTATGTCCCAGATATTGGAATGGATACATCCGCTGCACTTTTTCAGGAGCTATGATCAAGCCCGCTTGTTGCAAAATGTCTGCTATCGATGTGCCTGGCCTAGCATAAACAGCTGTCAGAGCCCCCTTACAATCCTCATTGGCATTTTCAAAAGCCAGTTGTTTCATGAGCATTTCCCGTGCCGGGACATTTTCCACCTGGCGGCTGAGGGCAGTCATGAGTCTGTTAATGAACTCAGTGTAATTCTCTTTAGGGCCCTGCCTAATTGCTGCAAATCCAGCAACTGAGCTATCCCCTTTGGAAGGAATCTTACTCCAGGCGCGCATGACTATCTGTGCAATATCTCCCAACTGGGCATCAGTGAGTGCCAACTGCTGTGTGGGGTTGGCAAAATTTCCCTCCCCACATAACATATCCATCGTGAGTGCAGGGCGTGTATGATGTACCTCCCAAGCCACATCCCTCCACTCCTACAAGCAGAGCATAGCTTCTGCAGGAGGCAGGAGTGCTTTGATCATCTGTTTCCAATCAGCTGGTATCAATTTTTGAGAAGCAATGGCTTCCAACAGAGCTTTTGTAAAAGGTGCATTAACCCCATAGTCACGTATGCTGACTTTTAGTTCCTTTAGATATTTGTAATGGAGGGTTTCATATCTATCTGGTATTGCCGGTGCATTGCCAACAGCCGGAGCCCCCCGGATCACTGGGTATATCTCAGGAGATTCCACATCCAGCACAGCTGCAGTTAAAGCAGCAGAGAACAGGTCTTTTGTAGGGCTAAAAGTGCTTGATTGCTGCAAGGCAGGATATAATTTCCCATCTTCTTTTCCACCCCCACCTCCATCAGGGGGCTCATGCTGTTGTTTTTCATATGATGGAGGGGCAGTTGCCATAGCCCCTCCCTTGGCTGGAGGCAAAAGCTGTGGAAGGAGACCATCAAGTCTTTGAGACAACGGAATATTCTTTGGAGTGAGTCTTTGAAGGCAGTTTCTAACTTCACTCCAAGTATATTGCACTGAAACAGAAATCCCATTACGCTTCTGCAAGTCATTCCCAACCTGATTCCACTGTTTTAAGTCCAAACAGTCATATTTAAACCAATGACAGTTTTTTTCTATAGCTTTGACCAGCTGTTGTATTTTCTTCTCATCAGCCTTTCGTCCATTCTTATCCAGAATATATGAGAGGTCTTTACAAAACTCCTTCTCTGGCGAAGTCAACACGCACCCCATAATTAAATTGTTTTTCACTCACCCTTTTGTGATGTTTTCTCAAGCGCTTGATTTATGACCTTCCCAGTCGGACCTTTTGCCTGGTCGTAGGTGAATGAGAACTTGTCCCGGTCGATGAGGTGATAATTAGGTGCTAATTGCTGATTGCTGAAGCAGATCTCTTCAAAGCATTCCTTTGAATTTCATTCAATGGCCTCGCGACGGGGCACCACTTGTCGGAGTCCGATTCATGTAAAGACCTCTAATCAGCCTCATTAGCAGCAGTTTATAGCCCCAGATAAACAAAGGAAAAGTTAAGAGTCTACGAAGTCCAGCTTCATTAGACGGAGTAAGGAGGAAACAGAGATAGAGAAAAAGCAAACACACACACACTGCACTCTTGGCTGAACAAAGGCATAATCCTCGCTTCTCTTTATTCAAGCAGAGTATCTCAGAAACACTAAGGCACATACAACCAATTAGAAGTGTCCGAAGAATGTCTGAACCAAATAAGGAGAATACTTTCTCACTATTCTACGCATGCCCACAATCAAGCGTTGTCTCTCAGTAAGCAAAGAGGCCTTTGTTTACAATATGTTTAGGAAGACAGGCAAGACAGAAACCAGATACATTCCTACACTTGTGGTCAGCACATCTCCTGACCTCCCCGTTACTTTTCAAAGCAGTCACTATTGGTGTCTCCCACTCTGCGGAGTCCACTGGCACTAGGATGCCCTGTCCCTCTAGTTGGTCCAGCTCGGCTTCTATCTTCTCCTTTACAGCAAAGGGTACCTGGCGTGGCTTCATCCGGATGGGCCAGATGGTTGGGTCAAGCTCAAAGTCCACAGGGGGTCCTTTGTATAACCCTAAACCCTTTTTGAACACCTCAGGATGTGCAGCACAAACGTCCCGGATTGGGTCAGCATCTATTGTGTGAATGCCAGAAAGCTGGATCCCCAGGGGCCTAAACCATTGGGTCCCAATAAGACAGTTAGTGCTCTGCTTAACTACAACCAATGGCAAGGAGGTGCGAATGTTTTTGAATTTGACCAAGAAATTTCCCACCCCCAGGACCGGAATCTGGCAACCTTGCACCTCCCGGAGGGACGTTTTTATAGATTTGAGCTTGGGCCAAGAGGCAGGGGGAATTCTCAAAAACTCCCGTTGTGGGATTATGGAAAAGGTAGTACCTGAATCCACCATCTCCAGCCGGGCCAGGGAAGAGGAGGAAGATCAGCCGGGCGGGGGGAGGAGGAGGCCAGCCATTCGCCCCACCGAGAGCCCTTCCAAGCCCGGGAGCCACCATCTCCAGCCGGGCCAGGGAAGAGGAGGAAGATCAGCCGGGCGGGGGGAGGAGGAGGCCAGCCATTCGCCCCACCGAGAGCCCTTCCAAGCCCGGGAGCCACCATCTCCAGCCGGGCCAGGGAAGAGGAGGAAGATCAGCCGGGCGGGGGGAGGAGGAGGCCAGCCATTCGCCCCACCGAGAGCCCTTCCGAGCCCAGGAGCAACAACCGAGCGCCAATTGACAGAAGAAGGCATAGGAGGAAAACCAGGGGGCGAGACTCAGAGACCCATGCAAAGGATAAGTAGCTGATATGAAAAATTTTGATGACTTAATATAACAACTCACCTAAAGACTTTATGCCGACTTAATATAGCAACTGACATAGAGACTGTGTTTTAAAGTGTGATAATATGCATGATAATATGTTGTCTTAAATGTTTTTAAACTTTTAAAAAACTGTGATAAAATGTATGAGGAGAGAAAAATGGCGCAGACACCGGCAACCACGCCATAAACCTTGCCAAGAGAACCCTATTGACCAAAACAAAAGGCAAAACAAAGGGGCAGGCTAGGTGATACAGGATGCTTAGCACCACAGAGTGGAGGAAGGGGAGGGACAGGAAAGGGGGGGGAGAAATGCAATGTTGTAAGGAACAATACTGCATAGGGACATGGAATGTGAGATCAATGAACCAAGGTAAACTGGAAGTGGTAAAAAATGAGATGGAAAGAATAAGCATTGACATCTTGGGCATCAGTGAGCTAAAATGGACAGGGATGGGCGAATTCAGCTCTGGAAACCATCATATCTACTATTGTGGACAAGAAAACCTTAGAAGAAATGGAGTAGCCATAATTGTCAATAAAAGAGTGAGAAAAGCAGTAATGGGATACAATCTCAAAAATGACAGAATGATGTCAGTCAGAATTCAAGGCAAACCCTTCAATGTCACTGTGATTCAAATATACGCACCAACCACTGGTGCAGATGAAGCCACAATGGACCAGTTCTATGAGGACCTAGAACACCTCATAGAACAGACACCAAGAAATGATGTCCAAATTATATTAGGAGACTGGAATGCCAAAGTAGGAAATCAAAAAGTGGAGGGAATAACAGGCAAATTTGGTCTTGGAACACAGAATGAAGCAGGGCAAAGATTGATAGAGTTCTGCCAAGAGAACGCACTGGTCATAGCAAACACTCTCTTCCAGCAACACAAGAGGCGACTTTACACATGGACATCACCAGATGGCCAACACCGAAACCAGATTGACTACATACTCTGCAGCCAAAGATGGAGAACCTCCATACAGTCAGCAAAAACAAGACCCGGAGCAGACTGTGGCTCAGATCACAACCTACTGATCGCAAAATTCAGGTTAAGACTAAAGAAAATAGGGAAAACAAGGAGACCAGACAGATATCACCTAGAAAGTATCCCTAAAGAATACACGGTGGAGGTGATGAACAGATATAATGGCCTAGACTCAATAGACAGAGTGCCGGAAGAATTATGGACAGAGATAAGGGACATCATGCAGGAAGCAGCAAAGAAAACCATACCAAAAGAAAAGAAGCATAAGAAAGCAAAATGGTTGTCTGATGAGGCTCTTAAAATAGCAGAGGAAAGAAGGAATGCAAAAGTCAAAAGAGAAAAGAAAAAGTACAATTATTTGAACACAGAATTTCAAAGAAAATCAAGGAGAGATAAGGAAAACTATCTAAAAGAACAGTGCAAAGAAATGGAGGAAAACAACAAAAGAGGCAGGACTAGAGATCTCTTCAGAAAAATTGGGGAAATAAAGGGAACATTTAAAGCAAAAATGACCATGATAAGGGACAAAGACGGAAAAGAGCTAGCTGATGCAGAAGAGATTAAGAAAAGATGGAAAGAGTACACAGAGGAACTCTACAAAAAGGACCTCAACACCCCTGATAACCACAATGATGAAAAAATTGAACTTGAGCCAGACATTCTGGAGAGCGAAGTTATAAAGGCCCTAAAGAGCACTGCAAACAACAAAGCTAGTGGAGATGATGGTATCCCAGTGGAATTTTTCAAAGCTCTAAAAGATGATGGTGTCAAATTACTACATTCAATATGCCAGCAAATTTGGAAAACAAAACAGTGGCCACAGGATTGGAAAAGATCAGTATACGTCCCAATCCCAAAAAAGGGCAATGCCAAAGAATGCTCAAATTATCGAACAATTGCACTCATCCCACACGCCAGCAAGGTGATGCTCAAGATAATACAGGATAGACTTCAGCAACATGTGGAGAGAGAACTACCAGAGGTGCAGGCCGGTTTCAGAAGAGGTAGGGGGACTAGAGACCATATTGCCAACATACGCTGGATCATGGAGAAAACAAAGGAATACCAGAAACAAGTTTACTTTTGTTTTATCGACTACACTAAGGCATTTGACTGTGTGGACCACAACAAGATGTGGCAAGTAATTAAAGAGATGGGAATACCAGAGCACCTCACATGTCTCCTGAGAAATCTGTACATGAACCAAGAAGCAACAGTTAGGACAGAACACGGAATGACAGAGTGGTTTGGAATAGGAAAAGGAGTAAGACAAGGCTGCATTTTATCACCCTGTTTATTCAATCTATACACAGAGCACATAATGCGCAATGCAGGGATGGAGGAATCACAATATGGGATTAAAATTGCTGGGAGAAACATCAACAATCTGAGATATGCAGACGATACCACCCTAATGGCAGAAAGTGAGGAAGATCTAAGGAGCCTCTTGATTGGATTGAAGGAGGAGAGTGAAAAAGCTGGCCTGAGACTCAATATCAAGAAAACCAAGATAATGGCAACAGGCCCCATCAGTTCCTGGAAAATAGAGGGGGAAGAAGTAGAAGCAGTGGCAGATTTTACATTCCTTGGATCAAAGATCACTGCAGATGGGGATTGCAGCCATGAAATAAAAAGGCGACTGATTCTTGGGAGACAAGCCATGAGAAACCTGGGGAACATAGTGAAAAGCAGAGATATCACATTGCAAACAAAAATTAGAATAGTCAAAGCAATGGTATTCCCAGTGGTAATGTATGGGTGTGAGAGCTGGACCATTAGGAAGGCTGAGCGCAGAAGAATAGATGCCTTTGAAATGTGGTGTTGGAGGAGAGTTTTGAGGGTACCCTGGACAGCGAGGAGAACAAATAGGTCGATCTTAGAAGAAATCAACCCTGACTGCTCATTGGAAGGTCTAATAGTAAAGACGAAGCTGAAGTACTTTGGACATCAAATGAGAAGGGAGGATTCGCTTGAGAAGGCCTTGATGTTGGGAAAGGTGGAGGGCAAAAGAAGAAGGGGGAGGCCAAAGATGAGATGGCTAGATGGGATTGTAGACACAATGGGTACAGAACTGGGAGTGCTGAGGGGGATGGTGGAGGACAGAGGCGCCTGGAGAAAAATGGTCTATAGGGTCGCAAAGGGTCGGAATCGACTGTGCGACTGAACAACAACAAAGTACCTGAATCCACCTCCGTCTTGAAAGGGATGTCCTGCAGGCTCAGGTCTGTGAAGAAATGCTCGCTGACGATGCCCACATGGCATGGCTCAGGCTCTGGTCACACTTTGGCGATGGACATTTTGTGGTGATGACTCTTTTTGGACTCAGGTGCTGGAGTTCTTTGCTTTTGCTGTTGGCATACTTTAGCAATGTGCCCTCGTTGCCCACAGTTGTGGCATTCTGCGGTGCGGAAGGGGCACTTCCTGCGGTCATGCCGGGCTCCGCAGCCATCACACTTGCAAAGGAATTTCTTCTCCCGATCGTCATGCTGCTCTCAGTTCTTTCGTCGGACCACTTGGACTTCTCCCTCTGCGTCGCTGGACTCCGATGAAGAGGTGGAACCAGGCAATGCTGAAGAGGATGAAGATGAATTTTGCTGAGCTTGCACAGCTGAGTCGGTGGCACTGGTGGTGGAGTGGCGATGCTGGAAAAGCTTGATGCCAGACCATGCGGCCTCAGACACTACCGCTTCTTCTAGGACAGCCTTGAAAGTTAGCATCTTCCTGATCATGAGGCGACATTGACTTTGTCCCTCATGCTGGCCAGCCGATGGTCCTGGAGTGCTTCTTCAATGTTGTCCCACTTGCCTGGGGCAGCAGCAATGTGCAGAGTGGCAGCGTAGTCTGCAATGGACTCCCCAGGTCGCTGCTCCCTTCTGTGGAAGGCCACCCTGGCCGGGAAGATCGAGATCTCTGGCTACAGGTGTTTCCTCAGTGCAGACATGATTTCTGCGAGCGGCACCACATCCACGTCCCTTGGGAGAATGAGGTGGGTTGCCAACTCAAGCATCTCAGCACCGCACTGAGCGAGGAAACAGGAGTGCCTCTGGTCTTCGTCGGTGATCTTCTGTGAGGCCATTGTGTGGCGGAATCGGCGTTCGTATGTTGCCCATTTCTCTGGACGCGCTGGGTCAAATGGGCCAATGTTGCTGCCGTATGGGGATCCCATCCCATCCTCATCACCAGTTTCGTGTTCAGGGAATGAAGAAGCAGACGAGTGAAGTAGTGAAATTCAGCTCTTTAATAGTGGGGTTTGAACACAGTTTGGATGGGGCAAAACTCAGACTTATATACACTATAAACAGTAACAATAACAATAATACCACAAGCCCATTGGCTAACAGAGTGTGCACATTTTCAATCCACTTATTTGCATAAGAATAGATACATGAGAAAAGATACATTCCGCTCCTACAACAAGCCCATTGGCTAACAGAGTGTGCACATTTTCGATCCACTTATTTGCATAAGAATAGATACATGAGAAAAGATACATTCCGCTCCTACAACAAGCCCATTGGCTAACAGAGTGTGCACATTTTCGATCCACTTATTTGCATAAGAATAGATACATGAGAAAAGATACATTCCGCTCCTGTCAGAAAACACAGTTAACATACATAACAGGTGCCCAATAGGATTGCTCAGTATGGGCCCCAGAAATTTCTGATGGTGGCCCTGTAAACAGGTAGGCAATGAATGGTTATATTTCAAGCAACACGATTATTGCCTGCAACTCAGCATGTTAAGGGTTGCAATGATGTCCATTAGAATTGCCTTCCTGTTGTGTATTCAATTTATTATTGCCTCAGCATGCCTTGTAAAATAGGCGCCACTTTTGTGAAAACTGATTCGCTATTGTTTCCCGCTTCTCCAGAAGCCTTGGGTAAATGTAACCATTATGTTCTGTATATAAGCTGTTGCACTTGCACCTGCTCTCTGTTCTTTTGCTCCTTGCAATAAAACATGTTGTTGTTTGAACCAGCTCTGTTGGAGTAATTCATCTTGGGTTCAGACACAACACTTCCCCTCTTCCATTTTGGACATTTACATATTAGAAGTTCACCACGAATAAGATAAACACTTCTTAAATCAGCAAGGATTTTGATACAGTTCTTTAGAACACTGACCATACTAATGGCCTACAAATCCTTGGAATTTGCATATTGCCCAATCCAGAAAATTTAATTTTGGACTTTTGCAGCAGTCTTTGCTTGGATTCAAAATATCTCCTACCCTGATCACTTTTGGCTTTTAACTCAGCAAGAACTAAAGCAAGAACTGTCAACCTTTTAAAGCCAGGGGCCGGGTCATGCTCCCTCAGACAGCTTCAGGGGCCGGATGGCCATTTTGCCCTTCCTCCACCACATGGCACTTCCTGGTGTGGTGGTGGTGGTGGGCCACATGAAATGGTGCCATGGGCTGCATCCAGTCCATGGGCCACAGGTTGAGAATCCCTGGCCTAAAGGTTCTAAGGTAGTTCTTCCCAAAACAGCTCTCTCTCTCTCTCTTTCTTTGGTAATATAAGCCAACTCAATGCACACAAGCAACATCATTTGCAATTTATTTCAAATTCCAAGACAAATGCATTTGTGTCTTCAATGCCCATTCTCCACAGGTTGTCAGTGGTTTTTATTAGACGGGTGCCAAGCTGATCTGTAGAGTGAAAGAGTATAGCCAAAATCCAATTGAGTTGGCCACAGAAATTCAGCCTTCAACTTCCCTTTCCAGTGACTATGTCTTAAACACAATCCACAACCATCCAACAGTGTTCCCTGGAGTAGGCTTACAGTTCTGAACTAAGCTACTCCAATGAATCCAGTTTCAAGGCATAAACCATCTGATAGGTGGTATGTTCCCTTGCTGTACAATCCAATCCCTTTGAAACCAGTTAATGGGACCATGTCTCCCACTGTCATTACAAATGACACGCTTGCCTTACAAATCCCATAGCTGGGTATAGAAACATCTGAAGACTAGGCAATGTGACTAAAACCTTGTTTTTCAACATGTGTTTGTCCTGATATTTATCTGTCCCCATCTGTGGCATGTCCAGCAGCCAACATTCTGTTTCTGAAGAGTAATACTGTACTTTCTCTGTGTGTGTGTGTGTATGTGTGTACATTAGGACTGAACACAGATGCAGATCATATACTCACAAAAAGAGGCTGTTACATGGATAGCTCTCTGTTTACTGCCTTCCTGAAACACCTCCGTCTTTCTTTTCTCCAACCTAGCTTCTCGCTCAGCAATCAACAGCACTGGGCCTTATTCATCCCTGGTTTTGGGGGGAAATCCACAAGAGAACTTGGCATGATAAAAGTTATGCTTTGATTAACAGAGTGCAAGGTCATGCCAGGCCAAAACCCAGGTCACTGGGGGATTCAAGTCCAGAAGCCTAGTGGAGGCATTGTGAAAGCATTCTCCACAGTCCTTCAGCCTCCAACTCGCAAATATGTATTTATTATTTATTTATTTATTCCTTATATTTATATACTCTATGCTGGTCTTGGACCGTAATAAAGATTTTGATTTGATTTGATATTTATATACTGCCCTTTCGGCCAGAAAGCCACACAGAGTAGTGAACAAGCATAGTTAAATCAGACCTATAAATATAATAAAGTCAATTAAAATAAACAAGTTAAAGCATACACAGATTAAGGAACAGGACAGGCCAATATAAAAATCCAGCTAGAAATTCACAAGTGCCAGGTCAGGGGAGGCAAAATATCATGAAATGCCTCTCTATATAGCTTGGCCTTAACAGATTTAGGAGTGACTGCAGTGGCTCAAGTAGTTAAGATGCTGAACTTGACAACTGGAAGGTTGGAGTTTTATTCCTGAGTACTACACGACAGAGTGAGCTCCCGTCTCTGTCCTAGCTCCTGCCAACCTAGCCGTTTGAAAGCAAGAAATTGCAGGTAGATAACTAGGGACCACTTCGGTGGGAAGATAAACAGCATTCTGTGCACTCTAGTGTTAAGACATGCCTGCCATATGACCATGGAAATGTCTGCAGATGCAGACAGCGCTGGCTCTTTGGCTATAAACAGATATGAGCACTGAACCCTAGAGTTGGATACAACTGGCTTTTGAGCAAGGGTGACCTTTAACAGATTTATGAAATTCCGGGAAGGAGGAGGCCAGATGGTTGTACATTGGAAGGAAAGAAACATATATTCTTTTGTACCAATGTTCAAGAATCAATGCCCAGTGACCATACTGGCTATGGGATCCTGGGAATTGTCATTGATTTTCCAAGTCCTATTGTGCCAAGATCCCTTGACAAGTCTTTTCCCTAAACCAGTGAGATTCCTTGTCTTTACGTGAAAATGAGGTTTTTAACTATCTTCCTTCCTTTTGTTCTACACAAGAAACTGACAGCTTGATGCCCTTTCCATCAAATCCTATGCAGAAAAGATGCCATTCTTATGAAAATAACCATGAGCAGGTTGGCATTTCTTCTGCTCTTCATAAGTGAATCCTGCAGAAAAAGGACATTACTCTGTTCTGGAACTGTATAATTTGGCATTCCTTCTGGAGAAAATAAGCACCTCAAAAATTCTGAGAAATACCATGCGAATTAAGGCAGAGATCTAACAATTTAGAACAGGGGGAACTGGAGCTGGGCTAGAGGAACTTTACTGGATTGCAGATTGTCTTGTTGCTTTTTTCTATTTCTGGCTGAGATGTGGAATTGGGGTGATCAATTTTGAAAGAAAATCTTCAAATTTTATTTAAATGTGTCTTTTTTATGGTGTCAGACCCACACAAAAGTGCTTTCTGGGTTGAAAGGATTTTTGCTGGAGGAACTCTACTCAGGAGACACCCAAATGAGGCTCCTTTCACGTCCCCAAGATCTTTTCCCACTGAAGTGGTCCCTATTTATCTACTTGCAATTTCTTGCTTTCGAACTGCTAGGCTTGCAGGAGCTGGGACAGAGACAGGTGCTCAATCTGCATGGTGCTCAATCTGTCATGCAGTACTCGGGTCTTGAACTGCTGACTTGTCGACCTTCCAGCTAACAAGGCGAGCTTCTTAAACACTGAGCCATCACAGGCCTTATTTAAACGTGCTTACAACCATAGACGAAATTCATTCAGCAGGATTGTAGAACACATAACAACATTGGGGCAGGAGTTTAGCAGCTTTGCTGGGCTCCAGGATCTTCATACTCAGCATGATTAGCCCGAGGAGGAGATTCAGAATTGCAAGAGTGTTATTATTTTTGGAAATAGTGTTGGGTTTTGGCAGTTTTGGCTTACAGTGAGGCTACAGACATGGCCTTCAGGTTCAGCTGCCAAGCTAAACTTTTCCCTGGGTGTGAAAACACATGTTTACCCTTGTGTAAATGGAACTACAATGCCATGTTGTAATACCATTGGTAAAAAATGTTTATCTAAAAAATATTAAATCTCTGTTTCAGTGAACGGGAAAAATAGGCATGTGTTAACAATTGGTCCTAGGAAAAAATGAAGATTATTCCAGATATTTTCATTTTTAGTACCTCATCAACTTCAGGTGCCCTTCTCCTACCCTTCTATAATTTAACTGCATGGTCAGAATCCTGTTTATTTATTATTTAAATTTATATGGCCGCCCACTCACTGAAGTGACTCCGGGCTGCTCACAATACAATGGCACTTCACCCTACACAAAAACCTTACATAAAATATGTTATAAAATCTTCACCATAAAATAGACAATAAACAGATAAAACCTAAAAATCTAAAAACCTCTGCCATTGCAAAGGGAACTATGTCATTGTCGCTAGTAAAGGTAAAGGTTGCTCCTGCTCAAAAGCCAGTCATATCTAACTCTACTATCTGTTTCACCTGTAGAAGTCCTCTGCCACCCTCAGCTTTTGGTAAGTACAGCCAATCAATGTCACTTTTGGGGTGCAGGGCATGATGCATAGTCATTAGCTTCCTTGTTTTTCGGTCTAGGTTGTCTAAGTCCATTTGAGTCCAATCAATTATTCCAGCTGAATAGCTTATAGCAGTTACTGTCCAGGTATCAACTGCCTTTATGATATTGCCTCCACTCAGTTTTGACCTCAAAATTTTCTGGATCTACTTTATGTATTTTGTAGAAATAGCTCTTTTGACTTGGTTGTGTAGCAGGCCAGAAGCTTCCAGAACATCTAGCTACAGTAAAACCCCAGTGTATGAGTGCCCTGGGTTACGTTTGCCACAGTTTATTATGGCAAATTTAATTAAAATAATTCCCCAGTTTACAACCTTTTTTTGGTTTACAAACCGAAAATTGTGCTATTTTAAACTCTAAAATGGTCACTGCAGCCATTTTAGAGTTTAAAATAGTTACCACCCCCTCCACCCAAAGTCAAAATGCCTGGGGGAGGTGCGCATTTTCGGCTGTAGCGCTGCCCAGGGAGCTCAGAGGAAGGTGGGAACTGTGCGGATAAGGTCCCAAGACTCTCCCTGTGATGGCAGGAGTGGAAAATGTGCTCAATGCATTCCTCCCCCAGGTTGGAATGGAGTGAATAAGGCCTCCAAACAATGTGGAAAAGGTAGGGAGATTTCTTTTTTGCTTTTGTGGTGGTTGGGGATGATCGCATCTGGCATTTTTTGTGTGATTGTTTGGGTGTTTTTTTGTATTATTAGTTTTATTATTATTTTTGGTCTGGTCAGGACTTTTTAAAAATTTTCAATGCATTCCTATGGGAAAACGTGCTTTGGGTTATGATTTTTTAATGTCACCACAGAGGCTGTTGGAACAGACCTCTGTTGTAACCCGAGGTTTTACTCTACTTTTATACCTTTTCTGATGTTATTGCTTTGATACATTCTTCATTATCTAATGCATTTTTTTCCTACACAAGATACTGCAGTTATAGAAGTTGGTTTAGTTGTTAGGCTGCCGAAGGCCACATTTTCCTCCTAATAAAGAAGCAAGTAAATATCATGGAAACTTGATGAACAAATGTAGGAGGTCCAGTTCACTTGGATGGTAAGTATTAAGGAATTCTGTGATAGTATCATTGCAAAAGAGGAAGGGACTGATGGGTTTTGTCTACTTGTGACTTTAGCTTCAGCCTGCCTGATGTGCATCAGATATCATTGCCTTGGCCAACATCCTACTCCATGCATTTCTCCCAGATGTAACAAAGAAGTGGAATTATGCTTATATTAATAATATAATTATAATCTTAGAATTGCCAAGATGGAAGGGGCAGTATGGTTCGCGTCCAGCCCCTGTCATGATGCACAGTGGGGAGTCAAACTACCAGCCTCCAGCTCTGCTGCTAGATACCTAAATCACTTAACTTAGTAATTACTTTTTTGCAATGAATAATATTACCATTTATCATGGTACCATTAGTTACAGAGTTATAGCAAAGTGATGAGGAATTTGTTACAAAATATAACCAATTTCCCTCCATTTTAAAGGCTATTTAAGACATTGTGACTCAAAACATTAAGATACTGAATGGGAGGCAGAAGGTCAGCAGCTCAAAATCCGAGTACTGCATGACAGAATGAGCTCCCCTCTCTGTCTCAGCTCCTGCCAACCTAGCAGTTCGAAAACAAGAAACTGCAAGTGGATAAATAGGTACCACTTTGATGGGAAGGTAAACAGCATTCCATGCACTTCGGTGTCTAGGCATGCCTGCTACATGTCCATGGAAACATCTGCAAACGCAGACAGCGCTGGCTCTTCAGCTATAAGCAGAGATGAGCACTGAACCCTAGAGTTGGATACAACTAGCTTTCAAGCAAGGGTAACCTTTACCTTAAGATATTTTGGGCACTTTGGCAATAGTTTTTTTTGGGCACTTTGGCAATAGTCTGTGTTATTCTCCTATCATCCCAAGTGGCAAGAAAATGGGTTGTTGTTGTTGCTGCTGCTGCTGTTGTTGTTGTTGTTGATGATGATGATGATGTTTTGTCTTTTTGAAAACACTGGCAAGGAGCAATAATAGAAGTAGTTGTTAGTTGTTTCCCTGTATTTTCTAGCCTGGTGAAAAATACTAGGTAAGAACAATGTAACATGTTCCTAATGTACCATGCAATAAATGACTTGCACAGCCCAAGCAATGATAATGGCAACAACAACTTAGGTGCCTAATAATGCAACCAGTCCCTTAAAAAAAAGGAGGGGATCCAAGTGGCATTATGCCACTAGCTCAGGCTTCCTAGCGGATACCAGCTATGCCTTCCAAGAAGAAGGCGGCTGCGAATGTGGCCCGCTCTGCGCGGAGGTGCCAGCCGGGTCGGAGGACCGCGACTGTGCCTCCTCAGCAGCCTCCTCTGCCAGAGCCCACCGGGACCGGTGGGATGGGGTCGATAGCCCCTTGGCCTGAGGCGGGGCGTCCGCATACCGGCCCGGCAGGGGCCGCGGCCCCCGGCCCGCAAGCAATGGCCACTGCCCCTGGCATGGTCCATGCTTCGGGGCCTTCCCCGCTTGGTCCGCAGCTTATTGCGGGGGGTTTCAGCCATGGGGGATGGTTGGGTTCCCTCCCCTGGCAGGGCATGCCCCCGGCTCCTCAAGGGCCGGGCCTGGGCTCTTGGCCGTATTCGGCCTCCGGGGTCCAGGGACCTGGACCGGCACCCGTAACTTGTGGGCCGGTCGGCCCTTTGCCCCCTCTTGGTACCGGTGGCTATGTTAATGTGGAGGACCTTCTGGCCCGTGTAGCGGCCCTCGAGGCATCGCTGGCGAGGGTCAACCACCCGGGGGTGCCTTTAGGGTTGCAGGTTGATCCTTCGTCTGCTGGGCAGCGGCAGGCGACGGGACGGGTCGAGCTGCCTGAGGCGCGTGGGCTGGCGGCGGCCACTGCCTCGCAGCTCCCCACACAACAGGTGCGGCAGACTGGCGCTGATCTGGCCCCATCGACGAGCTCAGTTTCGGTCGTGAGCTCCGACGCCCCCGGCGGGCCGGAACCCCCGGTGGGGGCGGCCCGCGGGGGTGCATCAGGTGAGTATGCGGTTCAAGCTAGTGCACCCACACACCTGACTTCGTTGGGGGGAGCATTTCAGTGGCCGTGGCCTCGCACGGGTGGCACGACGGTTCAGCCGCCGCTGGCCCACCCGGCGACTTCACCTCTGACCCAGGGCCCGGTTTTGGGTGGTGCCTCCTACTCAGTTGGGAACGTGTTGGGGGTGTCCGGGTTGGTACAGGCTCCTTTTACATTACCCGCAGTTCCCACCGTGCCGGTGTCGGCGTTGCCGACAGCGGGGTATTCCTTGCCCCTAGGGGACCATCTGGCCCAGTCTACCAAGGAGAAGATCTGGTGGGGCGAGTATGTGGACATCTTCTCCCTTCTTAACAGAGAGCCCACCAAGGAGGAGAGGGAGGGGCAGGATGAGAAGGATAAGGAACAGGCACGACGTCGTAAGCCGCCACGCACGTGGGCTAACTGGTTGCCATATACCTCATATACATGGCGGTTTACCTCCGGGCCAGGCCGGATCTGGCCATCCCGATGGTCCAGTATTTGGACAACATTTACCGGGCGATGGTTGACTTCCCGGGCCCGTCGTGGCTGGCTTACGATGAGGAATTCCGTATGCGGATTCCCCTGCACCCAGAGATGAGGTGGGATGAGCCCTGCCAGAGGCTGTGGCTTCTGTACATGACCCCCACGCGCCCGGCGCCTGGGGAGAGATACCATTGTGGACATGCTGTCCAACGAGCGGCCCCAGTGCAGGCACCCCGCCAGGTGGCGGGGCAGGACCTTCTCGTCCAATGGTTCCTGCAACAGGAAAAATTGCAAGTACAGGCATGAGTGTCCCTCTTGTTCTGGCCCCCATGCTGCCTCCGCCTGTCCCAGGCCTGGAGGAATGCAGGGCAGGGGTAGGGGCGGACAAGGGGCCGGCAGGACTGCCGCTGAGGGAGCAGGTCCACCGAAAGGCCCCCTCCCCAATTAATGTAGATATGCTAGAGCGTTGGCTCGCATTGTACCCGAGGAGGGCAGACGCAGCTTACCTGCTGCAAGGTTTTCAACTGGGGTTTCGTATCCCTTTTACGGGAGATAGGTCCCCCCAAGACGCACCCAATCTTTTGTCACTTAGGGGACGGGAGGAGGTGGCTGCTGCCAGCATTACTAAGGAGGTCGATGCGGGCAGGGTACGCTGGCCCTTTCCCTGCGCCCCCGTTTCCTAACCTTAAGGTCTCCCCATTGGGCTTGGTGCCCAAGAAGTCGCCGGGCGACTTTCGCCTGATCCATCACTTGTCCTACCCAGCCGGCCGATCGGTCAATGATGCTATCCCTGATGACCTTTGTTCGGTCAGGTATACATCTTTTGACCAGGCACTGCGCATGGTGCGCTCATGTGGCCCGGGTGCGCTGTTGGCTAAATGCGACATTAAGTCGGCGTTTCGTCTCCTGCCGGTGCACCCGGGTGATTTCGAGTTGCTGGGTTTCAAGTTCCGGGGTGAATATTATTTTGATAAGGCCATGCCTTTTGGCTGTTCCATCTCATGCTCGGCCTTCGAGCGTTTCAGTACCTTTCTACAGTGGGCTTTTGTCCGCAGGTCAGGGTCTCTGTAGCCCATTACCTGGATGATTTTTTATTCGGGGGTGAACGGGGCTGGGACACATGCACACGTCTCCTCAACACATTTCAGACGCTAATGGAGGAACTTGGTGTCCCTTTAGCGCCCGAAAAGACCGAAGGCCCATCTACCAAGCTAGTATTCCTGGGGGTGGAGATCGACACGGTAGTGCAGGCGTCTAGGTTGCCAGGGGGAAAGGTGGCAAGGATAGTGGCCCTCATCTCAGACTTGCTGGCCAAATGCAAGGCATCCCTGCGGGAACTGCAGGTGCTACATGGTCACCTTAATTTCGCTTGCCGGGTGGTCGCACCTGGCAGGGCATTTGCTCGGCGCTTGTGCGACGCAATGACAGGCTTATCCAGGCCCCATCATAGGGTGAGACTGACACGGGGCATCAGGGCAGATATGCTTATATGGCTCCAGTTCCTGAGGGAGTTCAATGGGGTCTCATTTTGGAGGTCTGACCTCCTGGCTTCACCTCGTTTCCAGATACAGTCTGATGCCTCCGGATCCCTGGGTTATGGGATGTACTTCAATGGGAAGTGGGCCTATGGTGGGTGGCCGCCAGCCTGGTCGGGCACGGACCGCCTGAGAGATCTCACGTATCTGGAATTTTTTCCCATTCTGGGGGCTTTGATGCTATGGGGTGAGGAGTGGGCCAACTTGGTGGTGCATTTCTGGTGTGACAATGCGGCCGTTGTCCACATTGTCAACTCACAGACGTCTAAATCACCCAGGGTTATGGACCTGGTGCGCCAGTTTGTATTGCGCAGCCTGCGCCTCAATGTACTGTTCAGGGCCAGGCATGTCCCAGGGGTCAATAACGATATTGCTGACGCTTTGTCCCGCCTGCAGATCTCCCGGTTCCACGCCTTGGCCCCGGATGCGGAGGAATTTCCCTCGCCACTCCCGGAGGAGATATGGACCCTTGGCAAAAAGAGGTGAACCGGGCGATCGGCATGTCGCTGGCGCCACGCACGCGTAAGGCGTATTACCACGCATTCATTTCCTTTCAGGCATTCTGTGCCCAATTCCGACTGCCAGATACCTGGCCAATCCCGGTGGCCCACATCCTCCGTTTCATGGTTTACCTGCATGCCCAGGGCCTAGCACCCCGCACCATAGCATCCAGGCTGTCAGCGCTGGCTTTTATGGCCAAAGTAGGAGGTCATGCGGACAGTA
Organism: Bradypodion ventrale; assembly: GCA_035047345.1. Lineage (NCBI taxonomy): Eukaryota > Metazoa > Chordata > Lepidosauria > Squamata > Chamaeleonidae > Bradypodion > Bradypodion ventrale. The sequence goes on from JAWDJE010000001.1 coordinate 44,840,710, forward strand.
CCGCTGATTTCCGTGTGAGACACGTTTTGGAGGGGTGGGTGCGGGAACGTGGGTGTAGCCCGGACGACCGCCACCCGATTTCCCCGGGGGTACTTACCCAACTGGCACGGGGCTGGCATGACCTATGTTTTGATAGGTATGAGGCAGCCCTGTTTCATGCGGCTACAACGGTGGCCTTTTTCGGAGCGCTCCGCATCAGCGAGCTTGTGATGCTGTCTAAGGCGGATGCAAGTCGTAGGGCACTGGAACTCGAAGATGTCTATGTTTGCAATGATTGGGCTCAGTTGAGGATACGCTCCTCTAAAACAGATCAGCACGGCGTAGGCAGTGGAGTAAGACTGCTACGATGTTCCTTGGCAGACATCTGTCCGGTTGGTGCCCTACAGGAGTTCCTTGCACTGCGTGGCACGCACCATGGCCCGTTTTTCTGTCACAAGGATGGGTCTCCCCTCACTAAATTTCAATTTTGGAAGGTGACTGGGAAAGCACTTGCCAGGGTGGGCCTCCCTGGGGCCCGTTACGGCACCCATTCATTCAGGATAGGGGCGGCTTCTACTGCGGCTGCTTATGGGTACTCCGGGGCTGACATACGCAGCATGGGGAGGTGGGGCTCGCAGAGTTTTCAGTTTTATGTTTGCCCTCTTCCACCATGAGTACCGGTTGAGTCACCGCACCTTTTCTCCTCCCATTGTTTTTTCCCTTGACAGACCCTGGGTGTCGTATTACACCGGTGACAGTATGGCTGGTGGGCCATAGCTACGTGCACAGGGCAGCGCGTTACGCTGTGGCGACAGAGTGGGGACCCCGACTGGGACTGGGTGCATACGCAAGTCTCACATGGTATGGTAAGCCCGGTATGTTGTGGCGGGAACTGTTGCCATTCCTCTTCTCGGGGAGGACTGCTGACCCGCCTGACATTCTGATTATACACCTTGGGGGCAACGATTTGGGACAGGTCACCGGCCTATCGCTGAAGCATGCGATTTGCGGTGACCTCGCCTACCTACATTATGTATGGCCCACCACAACCATTGTTTGGTTAGATATGGTCCCGCGGCACGCTTATAGGGGAGGCTTCGACCTCCAGGCCCTGGACCGCGCTAGCCGCATGGTGAACAGGGCTGTGGCCCGGTTCCTTGTGGCCAGGGGTTGGGGGCGGGTCAGTTGTCACCCCGCCATTAGCCTCCAAAATTATGGACTTTATGCAGGGGATGGGGTCCATCTGTCGCGAGGAGGTATGGACCTCCTGTTGGGTGATTGGCGAGCAGGCCTGTTGACCGAGCTGACGGTCTGGGGGGGGGGGCGTCGAGCCTTTATTGAAGCCTCTCCGTGTGGCGGGTAGCACTGGTAAGGTAAACATTTATGACCCACAGGTATCCGGCAGGTTCGCAATTGACTGGACAACACTAGACAGGCATAAGTTGGTTAAACGTTTTCCGGTCAACGACGAACCAGGCAACGGGGTGATGGCGACAGCTAGACAGCATGCATCACCCCGTGAATTTACGGATATGCGTCAGAGGGTGGGGTCATTAGTTAGATATTGACTACGGTCAACAATTTGTTTGTTGTCAACAAACAAATTGATACAAATAGATACATTGTAACAATTGCTGCCGGCAATTTTGGGTGGTACCTTACCAGTGTTACTTCGGCCTGCTTGCCTTAAGAATTATGATTGGTCAATTACCAATAGAAATTTATAATTCGGACTAGGGCATGAATCAATAAATGTGGCCCAATGCCATTATCCACTTTCATCAGTGTCTGAGTCCTTTATTGGGGGGTGCGCCTGCAATGCAAGCGCGGCGCCAAAATGGCCGCCGCGCTCTTTGCGGCCCCCCCCCACCGGACGAAGGCATCCGGGTAGTTATGGGGCGTGGCCAGCACCCTTATATAAGGGGCGGCCACGAGGCAGCCGAGCTGCCATTTTGCGAAGCGACGGAGCGGAGAAGTTTTTTCCCCTCCACCCCCTCCCTTGTTAACAGTGTGATATCTTGGTCGCTTCGGGGCCGGGTGGGAATTTTTGGCTGGGACTCACAATTGGCTCTTGGGTCCTGGTTTTTTCGCCCATCCCACACTGTTGCTATGGTTTGATATAGGGGTTTATGTTGCTGCTGTTGACTCTGGTCACATGGGCGGGTAGCACTGGTAAGGTAAACATTTATGACCCACAGGTATCCGGCAGGTTCGCAATTGACTGGACAACACTAGACAGGCATAAGTTGGTTAAACGTTGTCCGGTCAACAACGAACCAGGCGACGGGGTGATGGCAACAGCTAGACAGCATGCATCACCCCGTGAATTTACGGATACGCGTCAGAGGGTGGGGTCATTAGTTAGATATTGACTATGGTCAACAATTTGTTTTTTGTCATCAAACAAATTGATACAAATAGATACATTGTAACAATTGCTGCCGGCAATTTTGGGTGGTACCTTACCAGTGTTACTTCGGCCTGCTTGCCTTAAGAATTATGATTGGTCAATTACCAATAGAAATTTATAATTCGGACTAGGGCATGAATCAATAAATGTGGCCCAATGCCATTATCCACTTTCTTCAGTGTCTGAGTCCTTTATTGGGGGGTGCGCCTGCAAAGAACAACTGTAAAATCCCGTACCATGAGCTTGATGACTTCCCAGTGCTTATAACTATAAACAATTTAATATTCTGCCATTAAAAAGGAGCTCAGAAAGGGCTCAATGATATACAATTTTCTTTGGCAAAAAAGGCATCATTTAAACAGAGTGAAAAGGGTTCAAAAAGAGTGACAAAAGCAGTGATTTTTGCTATCTTTGGATCCTTCTCAATTTTTGTGTCCAAAGTAAATGAATCTGGATGGAAGTAGTTAAAGCAGTGAAGCGAAGCCACTCAGTTCTTTCAAAGTATCATCCTTCAGTCAAAATCTGCATAGGGAGACAGAGACCCACTTCAAGTAAATGAGTCACTTTTGCTTCTGAGCCAGAACAATTGAACTTCTTGTATAATAAAACATGACCTGAAACCTGCCCTTCACCACATCATCCCTCCTCAAAAATCCCTGGAGGTCAGTCCTGACATTTAACAGCTCACAAATACAGTTTCTGAAACTTTGGAGGCTGATTTCAAGTTTTTGTTAGTAAAATTAGGATATTAAGCATTTCATTGATTTTTCAAGTTCTGTCTCTGGATGCATGTGGTTGTTTGTTTAGCATCTGGACTGCCCACACAATTGTACAGATACATTTGCCACTCCAGAGAGAGGACCTATTTTGCCTCAAGAGTACAAAAGCAGGCATTCTCCGATCAAGTATTGTGCCCAGGCATCAAAGGTTTACACGTTTGCCTTTTTTCTCCAAACTGCTCTGAAGTTAACAATGCAAAGAAATGGTTAATGCATTTTGCAACTTGGTGCGTCTTTATTGCTAGCAGCTGAGCACTTTTGGGTGGGTTCCCCCTCCCTCCTTTGTTACTGATCTCTTGCCATATTGTGCATACAATCCCCTAACAACATTAGCTCATTTCTACTCCACTCTTAAAGATTAGCTCATCTGGGTTATGTACTTTGGTGTGTAGGTGTTGAGTGCTAAAATATAACTTAACTTTCCTAGTAAAATGGCATTCTGAACAATAAACATTAAGTTTGCTCTTTAGAGTGCTTTCCTTGAGGTCTACAATAGTGTACCAAACAAAAACAAATTTTCCATTTTGTACATTGCTCAGAGGGTGTGGGAAAAATTCAGATCCTTATGTATACCATTGCCAACACCCTGCATTCTATCCTAATCGAGTTTTCCATTTGAACAGGATGTTTCTCATATATAAAACTGTTCTCTAAGCATGCCTTGATCTTCATTTCTTGATAAATAATGAAAAACAGATAAATAAATAAATGTTGTGTCAGAAATTACTGCGGGTTGAAAGGATTTTTGCTGGAGAAACTCCACTCGGGGGACACCCAAATGAGGCTCCTTTCATGTTCCCAAGATCTGTTGTGCAGCACTCGGGTATCGTAACCCGACCTTCTGGTCTCCAAGAAAATTAGCAATTATATTTATATACCGTCCCATAGCACTTGGAGCACTCTCTGGTCAATTCACAAGGTAATTAGCATTTTTGTCCCAAACGTACTGGATACTCATTTTGCCAACCTTTGAGGAATGGAAGGCTGAGTCAACTTGGAGCCCATCAGGACTATGATACGTAAGCCGCTGTACATTGGTGGGTACCCAGTATGATAAAGTGGATAGAATGACAGACTAGGAATCAAGAGATTAGGTTTCAATCCTCTTTTTGCCATGGAAACTTACCTGGGAAGTTGAACTATCAAAGCATCACTCCCATTGAACATCACCACACATCACTTATTCATCACAATCAGAGCAGCTCTTGGTACCGACTCTGAGAATGGTGAGAAAGGTTGCGACAAGGAGAAAAGCCTTCTTGGTTGTAGCATCGACATTATGGAATTCATTAACCGGTTGAGCTGCCTCCAAGCCCCATTGCTGGACATATATGTATTAAAAGCAATTGAAAACACTACCCTTTAAGGAAACTTTTAGAGACATTCTCCCCATGGCCAAGTAGTAGCTTAGTTTAATTTAGGATATCCGACATCACCAGCATTTATTGTTGTTGTTTCTAGTTATATTTGATTTTTTAAAAAAGATGTCATAATAATCAGATAGGCATGCACACACATACAATGCACACAAGCTCACAGACAAACACAAAATCTCACTTAAATAAATAAATTACACATCAGAAATTATTGTGGGTTGAAAGGATTTTTGCTGGGGGAACTCCGTTCAGGGACACCTAAATGAGGCTCCTTTCATGTCCCCAAGATCCATCATGTAGCAGTCGGGTATCGAACCCCGACCATCCTTTCTACAAGCTCAGTGTCTTAGCCACTAAGCCACTGCAGTGCTGCTCACAAAACCCTGTTAGGTTCATTTTAAGTCAGTTCTGATGGCAACACGTATCCATCTATATACTGTATCTTGGTTTTTGACACAGAGTTTCTTAGGACACATCACTGAAGTATAACAAACTGTTTCAAAGGTTAGTTAATATGTTTCCCCCAATAAATGAAATAAAAAAAAAGAAATAGAAGAAACACAGTAATCATAGATCAACAAGAAAAACAACAAGAAAAACAACTGATTCCAACAATGTGCAGAAAAGGAATAATCTGTTTTTCTGATTATTCGGCTGTGGTGATTCAGTGCCAGTAGCAGAAGCAAGAGCTTTATGTCACAAAACAGTCAATAACTTTTTTTGTGTGTAATACAGTTGTGCCAGTGAATTAGGAAAGCTTGCTCCTTATTTTGTTTCCACCCTCTCCATATATCTCAGGTTTTCAATTTACTTGTTAGGTATAATCACAGAAAGCTAGCTGGGTAGCTCAGTAAATCAAGTATCCAACTGTTATGAATTCAGTTCTTTTAGTGTTCAAGCACAATTAACATACATAACAGTTCCCCACTGCGTTTCCTGGGAGAAGAATTCTCTTGTGTAACCTTGGGTAAACTGCACAGTCCCAGAAGTGCTTTCAAGACTGGTAAACCACTTTTACCTACTGTAAACCTAGAAAATCCTGAAAAGGGTTAATGGAACTTGGAATCAACTTGATGGCACATTACTATCACCAGGAAGCAATTTTGGGGTGAGGTACCGACCCCATCTCAGTCCATGAGCTGCCCTTGCATGATCCAAAGCAAGTCTTTATTGTGTGATCACTCTTTTACTTTCTTTGCTCTACCTAGATAATACTAAGCCAAATATTGCCTTATGAATATAATCACTTTGAGTTGTATCTGATTGGTGTCCACTAATGATGGAAGGATGAACTAAGCAGAACAATTGCCATTTCTCCTTAATTTGTTATGTTGCATTTTGAAGGTAATTTTGCAGGTGATTGGTCATTTTAGACTACTTCTTACCAACTAATTAACAGCTTAATATTATATAAATTATATAATATTTTCCAAATGTTTTATGTTAATGTTACTGCATATATACTAATACCAATTTATCCAAGTTCTGGCACTATTACATTCTGTCTTGTGCAAGACTGATCTTAAATGTTCTGATATCCACTACAGATGCATTGCTCATTGACAGGAGAATTGTGAGCCCATGCAACAGCTATACTTCTTCTTCTTCTGTTGTATCCGATTCTGAATATTGCCGATTCTGATGGCGATCAGCCATGAAGATTATCCTGTGACTATAATGCAGTGGCCTTTCATCTGCCTTCTGCATCATGGCATGACACCCGTACCCTGATCCAGTTCGGTAAGTCACTTTCTGATCCTGAGCCCTTTTGACACACAAAGTCCTCCTCAGCCCCAGACCAGTATTGATGAAGGTGCTGCCCCATGCCAAGATGGATTCAAGTGGGATTTAATCCACTTGTGTACCATCACTCTTCCTTATGGGCTTTGTCATGGCCACTAGTCCTCAGGGTTGTCAGGTTAGTTAACCGCCGCCTGACACTCGGTGTTGAGTCACTGGCAGTATGGTCTACTCTATTACCATAGCAGGATAACCTGGCCAGACTCCAAACAGTTGTTCTACTTTAGCTTAAGGTAACAAAGGCATTTACCACTGTATTCCACCCCTTTACTATTAGACTCCACCACTTTTGATAGACCATGGGCCTTCATGCCTAGTTATATTATAAACTGGGTGGGCTGACCTATGTCTCAACAATAGTTCTACCCCTCAGCTTATGAATTCCATTCAGGTCAGGGGATTTTGTTTTTCAGGAGATGGAGTCAATGAAGTCTAGAAAACGGTGTCAGGTGATGGGTCAAAGGAAAGCTCTACTTCTCACATAGATTTTAAGGACAAATGTTTTCAAAACTTTTTTTGGCTTCATTTGTCTTTTGACTTTCCCTCACTGAGCTCCAGAAAATATATATCACAGTCTTCATCTCCGTGTTATTCTCACAACAATCCTATGAAGTAAGATAGGCTTAAACACTATGACTAGCCCAAAGTCATATAATGGATCTCCTGGCCAAGTGGGAATTTGAACCCGGGTTCATTCAGTCCAATCCAACACTAACTACTACACCACACTGTCTCTGCATTCATACATAAATATATATTTTTCATATTTGATTTTTTTAATGTGCCATAGCAATTTTTAACATTGTTGAAGAGAAATCATGTTGTCTCTATAGATATTAGTAAATAGAGATTAGTAATCAAGGAATTGTTATTTGGCCTCATGATGTTTCTGGAATCTAACCTAGAAGGTAGGCATCACTCCTACACCAGTGCAACCCATCTTGAGGGCCTAAAACTCCCAGAATCCATAGGTAACATGGCCACACCAATTGAGAGTAGTGAACATTTTGGAGCAGCACATCTGGAAATTGAGAGAAATTGTTCTTAGTTCTCATTATTTAATCTATATTCTCTTGTACATTTAGGATAGTGAAAATTAGGAGTGCTTGTACAAAAACCAAACCAATCTTTAGTAGACATTCAAACATCTGCTGGGCCACTGCTTCAGATGTAAAAATTAGGTAGGAGCAGCGCATATGCTGAGCATGATTATCAAATGTCTGGATATACCACATCCTGAATCAACACAATCCTGCTTTTTCCATGGATGATAAATGTTTCTTTTTGTTTTTTGACTACCCCTGGCTATGGGATTCTGGGACTTTCAGTCAAAGAGAAGAAACTTTTCCCATCTTGGGCTTTTTCAGGCTCACTTTTAAACCATGCGTGACTTTGCTTTTATGCTGGTTGTTGAGATAATCAACTTTGCAAAATGTGTTTGCTACATTTGGAGGGGGCTCCTGGCAGCACTGTGGGAAAGCAGGGGGCCCATAACACTCTAAGTTGCTTTTGCCAATTACAAAATCCTTGGGAAAAGTCAGCCTTCAAGAGATTTGGCTTGATAATTTTGACAGGGCAACAAGACAATCTTCCTTCCTGTACATTTTGTAAAGAGAATTTATCACAGCTATTTCCCCACCCCCATCTAGCCTATACTAACTGAATTTATGTTTTATCTACACATTCCCCTGCCCCCTCTTTCTCTCTCACACACAAACACACAGGCACACGCGCACGTGCAAACACCAGAGAGTTTCTCCTGCTGATCAGGACTCAGCTGAAGATGGTTATGGGAGAGGATGAAGCAAATGGTGGAGCAAAAACAGATTTGATGCTGGCTTTCCTTCACGTACTTCTATTACTACAGCCAACAACTGAGTGTAGTATAAGCCAATAGAAAATCCAGGTGATGATGAGGAAAAAAGCCAAACTAACCCAAACCTTTTCTGCTTGCCATACAACAACTGATGCAAAATTGAATGCAGAATTAAAGGCTTACTATAACAACTAAACCCGCTTTGTATCTTTAGTTTTAGTTTCACAATGAACCAATGAGGGGAATCTTTTTTTGATTTTCAAAGTCCTCTTCTTTGATGGTGTTATAGGCATTTCATTACATTCTCCACTGAACTGTGCAGTAAAATAATACTCCAAAATTAATTTGTTTCATGTGTATGTATGGTACAAATTACATGTTATTAGTAGTTAAACCCAACAAAACAAATTATAAAAGGCAAGCAAAGTCCTAAATTTGGTTTCACTTTAAGGTGAGACTGAAATACTTGCTGGAGTTCTGTTTCTTAGGCCCCTCATTCTGTACTGATGTAATTGTTTTTCTATGTGGATTGTAAATGCATTTAAATGAAGATTTTTGTAAAACCAAGCAACATGTTAATTGTATGTGTATCAAGCACTTTGGGCTACTGTACAGCAGATCAAAAAGAAAAGTTATTTTAGGATGAAGATTTGGTTCACTACTTATTCCACCATTCATACAGAGTTGTTGTTGTTCAGTCGGACAGTCGATTCCGACCCTTTGCAACCCTATGGACCATTGTTCTCCAGGCACCTCTGTCCTCCACCATCCCCCTCAGCACTCCCAGTTCTGTGCCCATTGTGTGTACAATACCATCTAGCCATCTCATCTTTGGCCTTCCCCTTCTTCTTTTGCCCTCCACCTTTCCCAACATCAAGGCCTTCTCAAGTGAATCCTCCCTTCTCATTTGATGTCCAAAGTACTTTACCTTCGTCTTTACTATTTGACCTTCCAATGAGCAGTCAGGGTTGATTTCTTCTAAGATTGACCTATTTGTTCTCCTCGCTGTCCAGGGTACTCTCAAAACTCTCCTCCAACACCACATTTCAAAGGCATCTATTCTTCTGCTTTCAGCTTTCCTAATTGTCCAGCTCTCGCATCCGTACATTACCACTCGGAATGCCATTGCTTTGACTATTCTAATTTTTGTTTGCAATGTGATGTCTCTGCTTTCACTATGTTCCCCAGGTTTCTCATGGCTTGTCTCCCAAGAATTAGTCGCCTTTTTATTTCATGGCTGCAATCTCCATCTGCAGTGATCTTTGATCCTAAGAATGTAAAATCTGTCACTGCTTCTACTTTTCCCCCATCTATTTTCCAGGGACTGATTGGACCTGTTGCCATTATCTTGGTTTTCTTGATATTGAGTCTCAAGCCAGCTTTTGCACTTTCCTCCTTCAGCCCAATCAAGAGATTCTTTAGGTCTTCCTCACTTTCTGCCATTAGGGTGGTGTCATCTGCATATCTCAGATTGTTGATGTTTCTCCCAGCAATTTTAATCCCATAGTGTGATTACTCCATCCCTGCAGTGCGCATTATGTGCTCTGTGTATAAGTTGAATAAGCAGGGTGACAAAATGCAGCCTTGTCTTACTCCTTTTCCTATTCCAAACCACTCTGTCATTCCATGTTCTGTCCTAACTGTTGCTTCTTGGTTCATGTACAGATTTCTCAGGAGGCATATGAGGCATATGAGGAGGCATATTCAGATTTTGGTACAGAATTAATTCTGTAGGGAAAGAACCAGTCTTGAAAATCATTATGTAATCTTACTACGCGCTGAAAATGAATTCCTTAAAATTAGCCTGGTCCTGAGCCCATTATGCTCTGATGCCAAATTTATGCTTATCCTTCATCCATTTAAGAAACATGGATGTGGAACCCATGGCCCTCCAGGTCTTCTTTCGCTATGACATTATGCCAAATTGTTGGCTTTATTGCCCAGAGTGGGAGACAAATTCCAAAAACACCGGGAGGGATAAGAACAGCCTTGCTGGAACAGGCCACAGCCCACCCAGTCCAGCATTCTGTCTCACACAGTGGCTCATCATTTGCTTCAGGGTATTCCCAAGCAGATGCCTTCACCTGTTTAGGATTCCCTGGAAATGGCATTGAGAGATATCCTGCCTATCTCTCCAACCCGGAGGTTGTTCTTAGGTATCCATAATTATAGCCATTGATACCCTTGTCCTCCATGAACTTGTCTAATCCTTTCTTAAAGCTGTCAAGACTGACAGCTGTCACCACTTCTTCTGGCAGGGAGTTCCATAGACCAGTGATCCTCTGGGTGAAAAAGTACTTTCTCTTATTTGTTTGAGAACTAGTACCCAAAAGTTTCATGGGGTGCCCCCCTAGTTCTAGTTTTGTGTGATAGGAAAAACAGTTTTTCCTTATCTACTTTGTCCACATCGTGCATGATTTTATAAACTTCAATCAGGTCACCTCTTAGACGCCGTCGTTCAAGAGTGAAGAGGCCCAACCGTTGCAGCCTCAGATGGTAAGGAAGGTGTTTCAGTCCCCTAATCATTCTGGTTGCCCTCCTCTGCACTTTTTCCAGCTCCATAATATCCTTCTGAAGGTATGGCGACCAGAACTGTACACAGTATTCCAGATGTGGCCTCACCATAGATTTATAAAGAGGCAAAATTACACTTGCTGACTTATTTTCTATACCCTTCCTAATGATCCCTAACATTGAGTTTGCTTTTTTCACTGCTGAGCCACACTGGGTTGACACCTTCATTGAGCTGTCCACCAGGACACCAAGGTCCCTTTCCTGGTTTGTCGCAGAGAGTTCAGACCCCATGAGTTTATACTGTAAATGTAATTGGTTTTTTTGCCTGCCTCTCTTCTCCAATTGCAAAGATACAAATCTATAGGCATTTCCATCTCTGAGGATTTAGTGACTTGCACGGAAGACAAAGAAGGAGCCACAGTGAGGGCTAAAACACAGCTTTATTGCATGATAGTCAGGATGAACATGTGGTAATGGCGGAGGTACAGCTCCTTTTATACTGCAACAATACATTTGAAAAGGGTTACATGGTAGCGTATTGCCTGCTACCTGCGTGATGTCATTCTGAGTCACGTCCTTCTTCTCCAGGTGTTCCTTGCGCGGGAGTGGTTCCCGCGGCAGCCGGTGATTGGGGGAATTTGAACCATGTGAGCTGAACGCTCGCAGCTGCTCTCTATGGGTAGCTAGCTCGCGTTCCTTTAACAGCTGAGTTACATAGTGATCATTGTCAGGTTACATTCATAAATTCTTAAAGTGATACAGTTACATACACAACACTCCTCCCCTCTAGGATGGGACGAAGTCCCTCAACCATTGTGGCTTCCCGCATGTGCGCTTGGGGCGTATGACTGCTTGGCTGAGCTCAGGTGAACTAGTGGCTCCGAGTTCCGCAGACTCTCGTCCTGCAAAGGAAAGGGGGGACTCATTAGTAATCTGCCGGGAACTCTGTGGCAACCTTGCATTTGGAGAGGAGAACGGAACATGTAACTGGGATGTGAACCCCTGCCTGTCGCTCGTGGCACCTGGCGACCCCCCCAGCACGAATCTCGGGACCGATGAGGAGACCCTTGTTGTCTCGCCCTGGTTTCTTGCACCTGCAACTGGTGTACTTGTGCTACCCCCTGCTGCCTGACTCGGTGTTCTTGGGGATGGAGAGAATGAACTTCCCCCTGCTGCCTGGGTTGGGGGTCTTGGTGATGGGGTGAACTCTAGAACAAAAGGACTGGGAGGACTGGAAATACCAGGGGCTGAACTAAAACCCCTCTTCTCGCTCGGACGGGTGGGGGACCACTCCGTGACATCCCCCTGGTATGGCAACATAAAATCAAACTCATCCCACTCTTTCGAATACAGATAGGACCTTGTCTAGTCTTTTTGCTAGTTCCGATTCGCTCTCCACTGTTATCAAAACATTGTCAAAATATGGGAGCACGCCTGGAAGCCCCTTTAAAAGGCATTCCACGAGGGACTGGAAGATACTGGGGGCCGAATTTACGCCGAACTATAGGCACGTTACCTTGAAGGCCCACTTATGCGTAACAATGGTTTGCGCAGTGGCAGCAGCTGGGGTTACCGTGAGCTGCTGGTACGCCTGCGCCAGGTCTAGCTTGGCGAAACACCTCCCCCCGTGCAAAGTGGCCAGTAAGTGGCTAACTACCGGCACCGGGTATGCATTTGGCCGAATGGCCTTGTTGATTGTACATTTGTAGTCAGCGCAAATCCTGACCTCCCCATTGGATTTTAAAGCTGTAACAATTGGAGTTTTCCACTCCACAGAATCAACTGGAACTAAAATCCCCTGCCCCACCAATTTGTCCAATTCTGCCTCAATCTTGTCCTTGAGGGCGAAGGGGACTCTTCTTGGCTTGAGACGTATGGGCTGGATTTCTGGGTCCAACTCAAAAGAAACCAGGGGCCCCCTGTAAGTCCCGAGCCCCTTCTTGAAAACTTCAGGTTGCGCATCGCACACGTCCCGAATTGGGTCAGTCTCTATGGTGTTTATGCCGGACAGTTCAATTCCAAGGGGAGCAAGCCACTGGGTTCCCAAAAGGCAACAGGTCCCCTCCTTGAGAACTACTAAGGGCAGTTTTTCTGTGAACCTTTTGAACTTCACTGTGAAGTTTCCCACCCCCAAACACCAAGATCCCATAACCCTGCACGTCCCGCAAGTTCGACTTCATGGCCCGCAACTTGGGGCGCGCATTTGGGGGAATGCGCAGGAACTCCTTCTGGGACAGGATGGAGTAGGACGACCCCGAGTCTATTTCCATCCTAACCGGGACCCCTTGTAACAGTACCTCTACAAAGAAGCGCTGGTGCTCCAGGCCCACGCGGTTCACGGCAGCTGCGTTGTCGTTGGCTGAGACTTTTCCGATGCTGGCAATCTTGCATTGGTGTGCTTGAGGGTGTCTCGATGAGCCCTTGTCCTCCGTTCGCCCATGCCTGCAGACCCTGGCAATGTGGCCTTTCCGCCCGCAGTTGTGGCACTCGGCCTTCCGGAATGGGCACCTCGTTTGGTCGTGAGATGCCCTGCAGCCATCGCAACGGTGGTTTCCTCTCTCGCTGGCTCGGCGCTTTTCTCCATGCCTCTTGACTCTCTGCACGTCGGCGTCCTCGCTGGAGCAGGAGTCTGCAGTCATGGACGACTCCTCGAAGGTTGCTGGAGTGCCTGTGGGCAGCCGGGGCCCCCGCCAGGCCGCTTATGCCGAAGTCCGCCGGGCCACTTGCACTGGTGACTTGGCCCTCTCAGGTGCGGCCCCCCGGGACTTGAAGACTCTGACTCCGCTCCTCACCACCTTGGCCGCCTGGGCCTCTCGCAGTAACTCATTGAACATGAGGCGATGGTCGCAGGTCATCAACTTTCTCTGGACCTCCTCGTCCCTTAGGCCACACAGCATGCGGTCTCGAAGGGCTATGTCCAGGTCCTCCCATTGGCAGTGGATGGCCGCCAGCCTGAGGGCCGCCGCGTAGGTGGACACAGATTCTCCCGGGCGCTGGTCCCGCCTGTGGAACGCGACCCGGGTCAGAAAAATAGAGACGGGCGGCTGGAAGTGATCCCTCAGCATTGTGAGGATGCGGTCAATGGGCACCGCATCGACCTTCCGGGGAGCTAGCAGGTTCATCAGGATGCGCAGCGTGGCCAGCCCCACCTGGGCTAGGAAGTGGGATTGCACCTTCCCCTCATCGTCGATGCCTGCAGCATCCATCGCGTGCCGAAACTGGCACTCGTACAGCTCCCATTACTCAGGATCGCTGATGTTGAACTGGTGAGGCTTGATCTTGGGATACACCATGGATCCCATCCTCGTTGCCAATTTAGTATCTTGCACGGAAGACAAAGAAGGAGCCGCAGTGAGGGCTAAAACACAGCTTTATTGCATGATGGTCAGGATGAACATGTGGTAATGGCAGAGGTACAGTTCCTTTTATACTGCAACAATACATTTGAAAAGGGTTACATGGTAGCGTATTGCCTGCTACCTGCGTGACGTCATTCTGAGTCACGCCCTTCTTCTCCAGGTGTTCCTTGCACGGGAATGGTTCCCATGGCTGCCGGTGATTGGGGGAATTTGAACCATGTGAGCTGAACGCTCGCAGCTGCCCTCTATGGGTAGCTAGCTCGTGTTCCTTTAACAGCTGAGTTACATAGTGATCGTTGTCAGGTTACATTCATACATTCTTAAAGTGATACAGTTACATACACAACAGAGGATATGACATGTTGTCTATCACGTATTTCCAAAAAGAACAAATATACCAGCAAACAAAGAAAGAAAGTAGCATTGAAGCAAGGTTGTTATTCTTCTAAACAGAATAACACACAGCATAGAGTCGAAGACCATGGCCAGGTAAACAGAGATTAACTGTTTATGAGTAACCTCAAGCCTTCCTCTCTGATAACACTGCACAACAACAATTTTGCCATTGGAAATAACACGGATGTGGTAAAGCTAGAGGCAGGCACTAGGCAGGGTTGCCCATTATCTCCTATTTTGTTTATAATGGCAATGGAGATTTTAGCTAAAAGTATAAGGGAGGATTCAAATATAGAAGGGATTATGGGCAATAAAGTGAGCATGTACGCTGATGATACATTGCTTATGGTGAAGCACCCGGAACAGGTAATGGATAGGATTAAAGATCATCTACAAGTATTTCAAGATATAACAGGATTAAAGATAAATTGGGATAAATCTGAATTGATGTTGTGTAATTTGAAATTGAGCGAGATGGGTAGGACGGTGTCGACACTTAATATACAAATCAAAGATAAGTTGAAGTATTTAGGGATAATTATTTCCAACAAATTAGAAGAACTTAAACGATTGAATTATGACAGCTTGAGAATTGAATTTAGGAATAAAATACGAGAACTTCAGAAGTTAAAGCTGTCATGGTTCGGAAGGATTGCTATGTGTAAAATGATACTGTTACCAAAGATTAACTTTTTATTTGATACGCTCGCGATCCATTTAAAAGAGAAAGAAATCAATGAGTTTCAAAAAATGTTTAATGATTTTTGTAATGGAGGAAAAAAATCTAGGCTTCCAAAGAAACTATGGTATTTGTCTCAGAAAAAAGGGGGGTTGGGTATGCCAAATCTGTTAGTATATTACCGAGCATTTCAAGTCAAGAATGTTGTGAAGATCTTGGCAAGAGAAAAGGTAATTTGGGAACAATTGGAAATGAAAGAATACAGAAATATTGGAAACTTGAATTTTCTGGGAATGAAGGATAAGGTGAAAAGGTCAAATAATACTATGATGAAAGGTCTCATGGAGGTGTGGAAGAAGGTAAAAAAAGATATGGTTCCGAATCTCTCTCCAATCTTGGAACTGACCGATATGATGTGTTTCCAATAAAATTAGACAAAGAAAAAATAGAAATATTGGATAAAAATGGAACGTTGTTATTGAAGGATTGGTTAAAAGCATGTGATGTTGATGCCGAGCGGAAAAAAATGTTCGAGATATTAAATTTGAATTGGTTTCAGAAGTTAAAGGTGGACAATTGGAATAAAAAATATAAAAGAGAACTAGGGTCAGACAGAGTACTTACGGAATTTGAGGAATTGGTAAGGAAGATTAGAAAAGGGGAAAGTAGTATTAAGGGTCTTGTAAGTAAGCTTTATAATATATTGAATAGAGGTGCAGATCCACAGGAGGATTTGAGACGGAAGTGGGAACAAAATTTGAATATAAAAATTGGGGAGATTGAATGGAAAAATAAATGGAAAAAGAGAATTATGAGAACAATGTCTGTAAGAATTAAAGAACATAATTTCAAGATGTTGTGGCAATGGTACCTGACACCATTAAGACTTTACCAGATGGATAATAAAAGAGATAAGTTATGTTGGAGATGTAAAGAATTTGATGGAACATATGAGCATATGTGGTGGAGTTGTAAAAAAATAAGGGATTTTTGGGGAAGAATAGAAAATGAATTTGGTGAAATATTGGGTAAAAGTGTTAAGTTGGTGTCGGGTACTATTCTTTTAACGAATGTGGAAGATCTGGGTTTAAACAAGGAGGAAAAAGAATTACTGGAAATTGTATTGACAACGGGTAGACAATGTATAGCCAGAAATTGGAAAAACGATGTAGATATTCAGGTTGGAGAATGGTATAAAGAAATGTGGAGTTTAGCACTGAATGATAAATTGACATGGGAGATTAAAGTCAAAAGAGATAATTTAAAAGAGAATAGATTCTGGAATATATGGAAACCGTTCGTGGATCACTCTATTATGGCAGGTGATAGTTCAGGACCAGTACCATCCCAAAGAAGTTTCTGGACTTGAGTAGAAAATAAACTCTCCGGGCATTGTATATATTCACAGGGTGTTTTTTTTTTTTTACTGGTTAAAAAGATTAGTGGTAGTACAGAAAGTTTCTCTCTATTATTTTGGACTTTGAAATAAAGGTTCTTAATATTTGGTGGTTAAATAGTAGTTAATGAATATAGATATTGTTATGTGCTAGCATATAGTAATGTTTGTTAGTATGATATTACGGACTTGTTAGTGTAATGTATTGTTAATGTACTGTTAATGTTTTCTTTTCTTTTTCTGTATGTTTATTAAAAACTTAATAAAAAAATTATTAAAAAAAAAGGAAATAACACATGTGATTTATGTGATATCAAGTGTGCTGATTTCAAATCTGAACTCAGAATTTGCCCATCATCTACAGATTTTAAGGTGTGCTATAGCTGTTCAGATAGCTGGTAATTGAGGAATATATTTTTACATGGGAACATTATAACAGTTGCAGCTACCATTATACCTGCTGCCACCTCAGCTGAATCACGCCCCAGGTGGCATGCATGTTCCAAAACTGGCCAGGCATGTCTAGGCAAGTCAGTGACCTGACATCAGAAATAGTTGGTTTACAACTAAACTAAAACAGCTGCATTATGTTAAAGAGGAAGCCTACAAAAAGGGGATAGAACGTTGTATAATCAGAGGAGAAATACACTATCAAGAGAAATACGAGCAGCAAAAAGGAACTATATTGAAAAGTTAAAGAATCAGCTCTCTGAAAATAAACCAGCAGATATGTGGAAAACTCTTAAAACTATCACTGTTTATGGTAAACAACTGTCTTATGTAGAAGGAAATCAATAATTGGCAGATAATTTAAATGCATTTTATTGCAGGTTTGAAAGGAAAGCACAGGTATCTACCTCTGCAACTGCTGTCTTAGATACACCAACAAGAATTACTGTATTTTACAGACCATAAGATGCACCCGACCATAAGATGCACCCAGTTTTTAGAGCAGGAAAACAAGGGGGGGGGGGATTCTGAACCTCTACTTTCACCACCAACCAGTGATGGCACTGCAGGAGAAATGGGTGGGCAGGCCAATTGCACTAAAGCAGGAAGCAATGCTCTAGGCTAGCCTCTTGTTCTCCCTGCAACCAGGAAGCATCGTTTTTCCCCTCCATTTTGACCATGTGTAGCGGGTAAACATGGAGCAAGAACAAGAAAGGTAAATGAAACCCTTTCTTTTTATGAACAGATTTGGTTTCCCACTTAAATGCATTGGGAAAATACAATACAATAGATCTGGAACAGCTATGGGGCGGCGGTGGAGGTCTTTGGCCAGCCGGGGCTGTTGTAAAATATCCTTGTACAACAGCTTGCTGGACAGCATTTGGACTATAAGATGCACCCTCATTCCTGCCCCCTTTTTTTGGGAAAAGTGTGTCTTATGGTCCAAAAATACGGTAAGCCGACGGAACTTTATAATATACCTACAGGTCTATCACCTCTGGTGACTACGGAAAGGGAGGTGCAAGGCTAAGGGCTGTTTTATAGGCTAAACCCAAGAAAAGCACCAGACTCTTGCCTAAAAACCTGTGCTGAACAACTAGCGCCCATCTTCACTTGTATCTTTAATAAATCATTGGAGATGTGTTATGTTCCGTCCTGCTTTAAATATTCTACTATTATTCCAGTACCAAAGAAACCTTCTACTAAGGAACTAAATGATTTTAGACCGATTGCCTTGACATCTGTGGTCATGAAAACTTTGGAGAGGCTTGTGCTGGCACACCTGAAAACCATCATAGATCCACTATTGGATCTGCTGCAATTTGTAATATAAATATGACTTAATATTACATATTAAACCATCTTGAATCTCCAAAATCCTATGCAAGGGTCTTTTTTGTCGACTTTAGTTCAGCATTCAACACCATCCTTCCAGACTTCCTCATAGCTAAATTAAGACAGCTGGCTGTACCAGACCACATTTGCAAATGGATTATAAGTTTCCTAATGGACAGGAAGCAGCAGGTGAAGCTGAGTATAACTAGATCAGAAATGAGGACAATCAGTACAGGAGCTCCTCAGGGCTGTGTGCTCTCTCCACTTCTCTTCTCCCTGTGCACCAACGATTGCGTCTCAAAAGACTCTTCGGTTAAAATAGTTAAATTTGCAGATGACACCACAGTGATTGGTCTCTTTCGAGACAGCGATGAGTCTGTATGCGGAAAAGAGATTGAACAACTAGTCCTGTAGTGTAGCCGAAATAATCTTGAACTGAATGCAGGTAAAACTGTGGAAATGATAGTGGAATTTAGGAGGTTTCGACGTCTACGTCCATCGATTATAATATTAAATAATCCAGTATTAATAGTGGAGTCCTTCAAGTTTCTAGGTACTGTCATATCCCAAGATTTAAAATGGTCATCTAACATTAGGAACATCATTAAGAAAGCGCAACAGAGACTGTTCTTTCTGCGTCAACTCAGGAAGCTTAAGCTGCCTAAAGAGCTACTGATTCAATTTTACAGAGGGATTATAGAGTATCATCTGCACCTCTATAATTGTCTGGTTTGGTTCTGCATCTAAACAAGACGAAAACAGACTCCAACGAGTAATTAGGACTGCAGAGAAAATTATTGCTGTTAATCTACCTTCTATTGAAGACATATATATTACACGAGCCGAAAAGAGAGCAGAGAAAATATATAAAGACTCCACACATCCCAGTAATAATCTGCTCCAGCTTTTACCGTTGGAACGATGCTTCAAAGCATTATATACCAGAACAACCAGATACAATGACAGTTTCTTTCCAAATGGCATCAACATGCTGAATAACTTAATTGTGTGATTTTATTGCATTGTTGTTTGTTTTTTTAATCCTTAGGGGGAGCATATGTACCAAAGACAAATTCCTGGTGTATTAGCACATTTGGCCAATAAAGGATTCAATCTATTTAGCTATAAGGCGAGATGGACCAAGGGCTTGTCTCTAGTGCAAAACCATCTTATTGGACAGTACAGCTAGTTCATAGTGAGTCTGTTTTGAGCTAAAGATGAGTAGGTGCAGCTGTGTTAATAAACTGGACAATTTTTGCTACATTTGTGGCAAATATACCCCACGTGATCAGTGCAAAAACCTAACCAAAAGGGAGAAATCTGCTAACTTAAAATCCTAATGTCCTAGGCAGAATCAGACTTCAGATTTGGATTCAGCGCACTTGATTTATAAGACACAGGATTAGACCAAGTAGCAGACAATATTTATTTTTTTGTGATGCAGTGTAATTAGAGGTGCTGAATGGAGGCCACAATGTGGCAGAATTGCCTCCCAGGCTCACTACAGCACGCAAAAATTGTTTTCAGCCAATTTTCTCTTAAATACGTTAGAAATTCATCTCCCAAGGTAGTCTGCCAGCTTTACGTGAAAAGTAAACTAATGTTCTGTTGCCATCATCTGGGGCGGGGAGATGGGATAATTTTTGGCTCCAACTTTGTTGGCCCTGTACACCAGATTTGGTTAGTTCTTCTTCTTTCGTGTCTAAGTCAGACTTTAAGCTGCCAAAATGAAGCCACTTTCTTGGCTTTGTCATTTGCCAAACTTAAGTCCTTGTTGGTATGTGTTTCCAGTAGTAACCGGCAGACTAGCAAATGAGCCAGATTCTGTATCTCTCCATATCCAAGAACATTACACTGGAAAACCAAATTCAAGATGCAAAGAATTCAACATCATATTTCCCTTTGCACACTGGGTGTATGGAAAGCATATGAAGAGGTAAGAATGGCCTTCACAACTGCACAGCGGCTGATGTCAATTGCAGGTGCAGGCAACCAAGTGAAAGCATTTATTTTACTGTATGTTTTGTTTTATTTTTACCCTGGAACTTTCCCTGGTAAAGTAGTTAAGGTTGTATTTTCAGAGCGAAGGAAAAAGTGATGAAAACTTCTTAAAACACACCAAAAAAAAAATCCTTGATCCCCATCCAAACCCTTCAATTACAAGATCCCATATAGTAGCAGCTATATGTCGTCACAAAAAGAAAAAGATGGATAAAGGTCTAATGGGTGGATTCTTTTTCCTTCAAAAGCTTTTATTTTGAAGGCAAAGAAACAAGTTCACAATATGGGTAAGACATACTTGCTTACTAGGAACAGCTGCTGCTTCCACACAAGAAACAATCACAAGCTGGCAATGGGAATGGTTGCGGTCGTTTATAGAAGGGGTGTCCAAACTTTTTAGGCTGCAGGTTGGTCACGTGGTTCAGTGGGCTGATCAGGTGGTTTTAAGTCTAGTTTCTTGTTTCTCCCACCAGCAGCAGAAGTAAAATGCACCTTGCAATCTGTGTTTCGCAACAGGATAAGATAAATTTTGGGCTGCCATTTTCTCTGCTTAAACCAGGGGTGTCCACACTATGGCCCATGGGCTAGATCTGGCCCCTGACACCAATTCATCTGGCCCACATCACCCTTGTCGCTCCTGGAAGTGAAAGTAAGACACGCCCATACTGGCACGTTTTACTTCCATTTCCAGGAGCAACGAGGGTGGCACGGGCCATCATTAATTGGTGTCAGGGGCCAGATCTAGCCCACAGGCCATAGTTTGGGCACCCCTGTTTTATAGCGTCCCATTTTCTTGCAACAAGTTTCCACCCAAATACCCTAATGTAGAATAAATTTAAAATAGGGCATTTGGGCATTGTTGTGTATTGAATGTATTTGTAACCACATGAATGAGTGGATGTAACAATCTCCAATAGTAACACTGTAACCTTCTGTATGAGGACACGAGCTAGTGGCCACCGGGGGCAGTAGCGAGCGCCCAGCTCACATGGTACACATTCCTCAAATGCCTTCAGCTGCGCGGGAAAGATTCCTGCGCTCACCTCACCTAGACAAGAAAGGCGTGACCAAGGATGATGTCACTTGGACAGTAGCCAATGCCTGTCGAAGAGCCATATTCAATTGTATAGCCACCGCATAAAAGGAGCTGTTTGTCCGCCATTACCACATGTTCGTACTGTACTCCATGCAATAAAGATGTGCTAGGCTAGCCTACAGCCGTTTCCATTGTCTTGATTCCCAAACACTAAAGGCATGGAGACAAATGCTCCGATAACCAAATGGTCTCCTTTGATTTATACACATCTTCTGACTTTATGGCCTCAGTCTTCCTTGGCAGAAGAGAGAACATTGGGAATTATGTCCATTCTAAGTTCTGCCTTTGGGACTTGGGCCTGACTGATGTTTACTTGTGCTCTTTGTAAATTGGACACGAGAAAGAATGTTTATATATAGTTTATATATTCTCTTTCTGTCTGTCTGTCTGTCCTGTTTGGACAGCCTTAGCATGGGGTGGGAGGGGCTGGAACAAATGTGTAATAACCTTTCCACTGACAACACAATCTTTCATCCCATGCATAACCTCAAAAGTGATCTAAATTTCATCCCCATTCAGGGGATTGCTTCTGGATCAGGCAGGCCCCTTTGAACCCTGATAAAGTGTACCCTTCCTGCCCCGTGGGAGTCATATGTTTATGGAGAGAGAAAACAGAAGAGGCAGAGCCGCCATGTATCTTGCTTCACAGAAAACAGTGTTCTATATGAAACAAAAAACTAAGAAAATACCTTTTGAGGATGAAAGCTTCCAGAATCCCCCTGTGAGGAGTTAAACAGCACATAGTCGGAGCTACTGTCCAAAGAAGTAACTGTTCCAAGTTTTGATTTGCAGAAATCCACTATTTAAAAGACTTTCCAGTCCATGTTTAAAAATAAGGTACCATTAGAGCAGGGGTGGTTAAAGGGTGGTCTCTGGGCTGTGTGTGGCACCAAATGTGCCCACCCAGGACTCTTCTCCAAAACCCTGATATCCATGTATTGACCCTTCTCATCCACCACCTGAGGCAACTATGACATTTAGCATGATTACTAGGCCAGCACTGCTAGTGTAGTTTTGGAACTGATCTTTTACAGTGATTTTGCTTCATGGTTTCACCATGCTTTAAAACAGAGGCTGGCAACCTACAGCCCACAGGCCGTATCTGGCCAATGGCATCAAATCATCTGGCCCACTGCCTTCACTTCCTCTGCCGCCGCCACCTGGAACAGTGAAAACAGCAATAAATGCAGTAAACACATTTATGACTGTTTACAACAGTCGCAGATGCATTTTATGGCAGTGTTTACAGCCGGGGGACCACCAGTCTTGCCCCCTCAACTGTCTGAGGAGTGTGACCTGGCCCCCCACTTAAAAAGGTTGCTGACTTCTGCTTTAAAATAATAATTAAGAAAAAGAAAAGAGAGAAAAATAGTCTGTTGCCCCCTACCCCATCACTTTACCTATTAAATACTGATAATCCCCATGAAATTAAACATTGTTATTTTTATCTAAAAACATTACTGTTATGTATGCATGCTCATTGTACTGTAAGATAAGAATGTAACCACTCCAATTACAATGTATCTCAGCTGTAAAGGAACGCGAGCAAGCAGCCCATAGAGGGCAGCTGCGAGCGTTCAGTCTCACATGGTTCACATTGCTCAATCACGGACAGCCGCGGGAAAACCTTCCCCGCATTCAGCAGCAGGAGAAAGAACCACTGAAGAGCGGCGTGCCTGGGCGAGGCCACGCCGGTAGCAGCCAATGAGCTACCGTGCTACAAGATTCAAATGTATAATGCTACTGTATATATAGAGATGTATCACCGCCATTACCTCATGCTCCACCGGAACATCATGCAATAAACCTGTGTTAAGCCAACCCTTCGGCTGTTCTGTTGTCTTTGGTCCCATACAGTAAACTGGCGACGAAGGTGGGATGATGGCTGCCCACGGGACCAAGACATGCGCCGGCTACGAGGTCAGGAAGCCGGGAGACTTGGAGCTGTTTGAGATAGACTTCAATGGAGCGCTGGTGGAGCTCGAAGTCTCAGATGAAGACAAGAAGAGGGCCATCTTCGTCCGCATGCTCGGACACGAGACCAAGAGGACCTTGGTGGACCTGATCGCGCCGAGGAGGGTGAGCGACTTCAAAGCCAAAGAGCTCCTGGCGGTGTTGCGCACCCACCTCCGGCCCACGATAGCGATGTTCCCCGCTCGGAGCGCGTTCTGGAGGCGAGTCCAGGCGCCCGGGGAATCAGTCGCTGAGTTCGCCGCGGCCCTGCGGCTGGCCGCTGGCCCATGCAAGTGGGACACCCCAGAAGTCACCCTCCGAGACTGCCTGCTCTGCGGCCTGAGGGACACCGAGACTCAGCGCGTGCTGATGAGACAGGAGCCGCCTCCCACGTGGCAGCAAGTCCTCGACACGGCACAGGCCGCAGAAGCCACGACGGCCGGGGTGCAAGAGCTCCAGGACTGGCGCCCGAAACCCGCCAAGGCAGAGAGCTCGGTGCGCGCGGCCCGGCGAGTTTCGAACTCGTCCGCGGAGAGCGGCGACGACGAGGACGTCCGGAAGGTCCAGAAGGAAGGCCGGCGCTGCGACGGCTGCGGCGCCGCCCACGCCCGCGCCAAATGCCCGTTCCGCAAGGCCGAGTGCCACAACTGCGGCTGGCGCGGGCACATCGCCAAGGTCTGCCGAAAACGGCGCGAGGCCAAGAGGAGTTCCCCAGACCGCTCGGCGAGGCAGGACCGCACCACGAGGCCCAAGGACGGCACCCGGACCACGAGGAAGCGGGACGGAGTAGGGCGCATCTCCGACGACAGTGAGGACGACGCTCCGGTTTTCAGCGTATCCACAGAGCACCCCCGATACTTCGTTGAGGTAGTAATACAAGGGGCCCCTGTTAGGATGGAGGTGGACTCGGGTTCTTCTTACTCTATCATTTCCCAGGGAGAGTTCCTAAAAATAGCCCCCCACGTGCGGCCCAAGCTCAAAGCGCTGAGGTCCACGCTGAAGGACGTGCAAGGGAACCGCATCCCGGTGTTGGGGGTTGGGAAGTTCCAGGTCCAGTTCAAAAAGCGCGCCGCAACGCTTCCCCTAGTCGTCCTCAAGGGAGGTAAATGCAGCCTCCTCGGGACTCAATGGTTCCAGCCCCTGGGGTTGTTCATTGGGGGGGTGCACGCCGTGGGAGTACACGCCGCCGGGACTGATCCAATACAGAGCGTGTGCGATGCGCACCCCAAGGTTTTCAAAAAGGGACTCGGAAAATTCAAGGGCCCCCCAGTGACTTTCGACCTGGACCCTGGAGTACGTCCCATCAGACTTAAACCGCGCAGAGTGCCTTTCGCACTAAAGGACAAAATAGAGGCGGAGTTGGACAAATTGGTGGGCCAGGGGATTCTTGTTCCTGTTGATTCTGCGGAGTGGGAAACTCCAATTGTAACAGCGCTCAAGGCCAACGGGGAGGTCCGCATATGCGCTGACTACAAGTGCACCATCAATAAGGCGATCCGCCCTAATGCGTATCCGGTGCCGGTAGTCAGCCACTTGTTGGCCAGGTTACACGGGGGGAGGTGTTTCGCTAAATTCGACCTGGCCCAAGCCTACCAGCAACTCCCGGTGACCCCCGCCGCAGCTGCTGCGCAGACCATAGTCACCCACAAAGGGGCGTTCCAGGTAACGCGCCTCCAATTCGGCGTGAATTCGGCGCCCGGGATCTTCCAGTCACTCGTGGAACGCCTCCTGAAGGGGTTAGAGGGGGTGTTACCCTACTTTGATGACGTATTGATTACAGGGGGGAGCCGGGCCGAATTAGCAGAAAGGTTGGGAAAGGTCCTGGCAAAATTCGAAAAGGCGGGGTTGCGGTTGCGGAAAGACAAATGCGTTTTCTTCGCAACTGAGGTTGAGTTCCTAGGGTTCCGTGTTACTCCCGAGGGAATAAGGCCATCCCAATCCAAGGTGGCCGCCATCAAGAAGGCCCCTCGCCCCACCTCCAAGCCCGAGCTGCAGTCGTTCCTTGGGCTGCTCAACTTCTACCACTCCTTCCTTCCTCGGAAGGCAGCCGTGGCGGAACCGCTACACAAATTGTTAAAAAAGGACGAGGCATGGAAGTGGGGTGACGACCATGAGAAGGCTTCCAATGACCTGAAGCGACTCCTGGCATCAGATGCTGTACTGACCCACTTCAATCCCAAACGCCCAGTGGTCCTGATATGCGATGCATCCCCGGTGGGGGTGGGGGCGGTGTTATGCCACGTGCTGGAGAACGGGAGGGAGGCCCCGATAGCGTTCTACTCTAGGTCCTTGTCCCAAGCGGAGAGAAACTACGCCCAGACAGACAGGGAAGCACTAGCGATAATTGCGGGGACCAAGAAATTTCATGATTTTGTGTATGGCCGCCCCTTCACCATAGTGACCGACCATAAGCCCTTGCTAGGCATTTTCACCGCAGATAAGCCCACACCCCAAATCCTGTCCCCGAGAATGCTCAGGTGGGCCATTTTTCTCAACGCGTATCAGCACCAGCACGCGTTGGTGTACCGGCCCGGGAAGGAGATCAGCCATGCGGATGCCCTGTCGAGGTCCCCCATTCCCCGGGATTGCTGCCACGTGGGCGAGGAAGAGAGGGACCACCAGGTCTTAATGATAGAGGTCCTAGACTCCCCCCCAGTAGTACCAGCCGACATCGCCAAAGCGACCGGTAAGGACAAAACGTTAGCTACAGTTTGCTCCTGGGTACAGAAAGGGTGGCCCGTGTCTTCCCCAGCAGCGGAATTCGACACATTTTTCAAAAAGAAATTAGAATTGTCCCTAGAGAGGGGTTGCCTTTTGTGGGGACAGCAGGTAGTGATCCCCACGTCCCTCCGGCCGAGGGTGCTTAAACTGCTGCACGTCAGCCACCCCGGGATCGTCCGCTCTAAGGCACTAGCCCGCAGTTACTTTTGGTGGCCCCAGCTAGACGCCGACATCGAGCACATGGTCGGCACTTGCAAAGCGTGCCAAAGCTCCAGGCCAGAAGAGGCTCGCTTGCCACATAGGGAGTGGGACGCAGCAAGGGGCCCCTGGTCCCGGGTTCACGTAGACTTTGCTGGCCCGTTCAGGGGAACACTTTTCCTCCTTGTGGTGGACGCGTTCTCCAAGTGGTTGGAGGTCATTCCAGTCTCGAGCACCTCCTCGGCCACAACAATTAAACAGTTACGGAGGGTCTTTTCCACGTTCGGTTTACCCGACACCCTCGTCAGCGATAACGCTAGCTGTTTCACGTCCGCCGAGTTCAGGGCATTCATGGATCTCAACGCCATTCGGCACATCACCTCCGCCCCTTTCCACCCGGCCACCAACGGCCAAGTAGAGCGCCTCGTGCGCACCACTAAGGACGCGCTGCGGCGCATGGGCCCCGGAGATCTTAACTTACAACTGTGCCAATTCCTGCTAAGGTACAGGGTCACCCCATTGGCGTCAGGGTACTCCCCCGCAGAGCTGTTAATGCGCAGGAAGCTGGCCACAGTAATCTCCAAGCTAGACCCCACGAGAGTAGAGGACAAAGGGCGGAACGTAGGGGTGGAACCCGCAAAGAGTTTCAGCGTAGGCGCCCCGGTGCATTGCAGGAACTACGCCAACGCGGGGCCAGCCTGGGTGCCGGGCACTGTAATAGAACAAACCGGCTCTGTTTCATACCGCGTGGAGACCAATACAGGCCTCCTGTGGAGGCGGCACGCGGATCAACTCAGGCGCAGGATCCCCGGAGAGCAGGACGAAGACGAAAATAGCCACGAATCAGCATTAGGGTACTCCCCCACCCGCTTAGCCCAAGGGGGAGAAAAAGGGGGACATGGGTCCCCACCAAGGGGGGAGGAAAGGGAATCGATCCTCAGAGATCTTTTGCGGGAGTTTGCGGCGGAAAGGAAGAGCCCCGATCTCACACACAGCCCCCGGAAGCGTCCCCAAAACACAGATTCCCCAAGAAGTTTAGACCTTGATTTACAGTACCAGGGGGAGTTAGCGGAGTGGTCCCCCACCCGTCCTAGCGAAAAGAGGGGTTTCAGTTCAGCCCCTGGTACTTCCAGTCCCAGTAGCCCCTGTGAGTTAGAATGCAACATAGCACCAATTTCCCGGAGACCGACACCCCCAAGACAGGAGGCGACGGCGAGTCCGCCCACCACAGTCTCAAGGTCCCCCGAGCGGGGAACAGAAGGTAGCAGAACCACAAGGGCATCCTCATCGGTCCCGCGGTTCACAATAGGAGGGTCCCCGGGGTCCGAGAGCAACAGGCAGGGGTTCACGTCCCAGCTGTTCATTCCATTCCCATCCCCCAGCGCAAGGCAGGCACGGACGCCCCACAGAGCCACTAACGAATCCCCGTTTCCCGTTGCAGGACAAGCACCCACGGAGTCAGGGATCACAGGCTCTCCGGTACTAGGTCAGGCGCAAGCACGCCCCAAGCGCACGTGCGGCAAGCCACAATGGTTGCGGGACTTCGTCCCATCCTAGGGGGGAGGGATGTTATGTATGCATGCTCATTGTACTGTAAGATAAGAATGTAACCACTCCAGTTACAATGTATCTCAGCTGTAAAGGAACGTGAGCAAGCAGCCCATAGAGGGCAGCTGCGAGCGTTCAGTCTCACATGGTTCACATTGCTCAATCACGGACAGCCGCGGGAAAACCTTCCCCGCATTCAGCAGCAGGAGAAAGAACTACTGAAGAGAGGCGTGCCTGGGCGAGGCCACGCTTGTAGCAGCCAATGAGCTACCGTGCTACAAGATTCAAATGTATAATGCTACTGTATATATAGAGATGTATCACCGCCATTACCTCATGCTCCACCGGAACATCATGCAATAAACCTGTGTTAAGCCAACCCTTCGGCTGTTCTGTTGTCTTTGGTCCCATACAGTAAACTTACACAAGCTTTATTTATTTAAAGCAACATAAGAATTAGAATCAGAACCGACCTCAGTGCTTTGTCAAACTCAACAAATGTTAACTATCAAAATGTTGAGGGCTTGATAATTTCCATCAGGCACACCAGCGGAATGAAAAAAGGAAAAGGATGAACTCTAATGAATTCACAATAGCTCACTGGGAGTCCACACATACTATTTACAGAAACAAAAGAGCTTTTAGTCCTTCAGCTGGAGTGACTGTTCACATCATTGTGGTGGAATGCTGGAATAGACTGATCCTGTTTATGTAATGCATACCAGTCGTGCCAAAGAAGATAACCTATTTCTCAGAAGAATCAGTGCATTTGGGTTAATATTTGATTTGGAAAATCCTAGTTTCTCTATCCCTTAGTGTAACACACTTGCCTCATTATGCCCCTTTGCTCTCTACAGGAGCCATCAGGCAAGTCCTTGATGGACTTCAGCAATGTTATCAAACACTTTTCATTTAAAACTGTACAGTGCAGCTCGTGATGCTATATCAAGGGCCAGCCCTACCATAAGGTAAAGTGAGGCAATAGATTTTGAGTGTGGTGAGAGGATAACAATTTGTGACAATTATATTGTTACTTTGGGGAGTGGCCATAAGAATTTTTGTCACACATGACAAAATAACTCAACTGGCTTTGGGTACATTTTGACATGGTCAGGTTGGGTTGTCATAGTAGGCAACACAAAGGCTTGGACCAGCCTTGGCTATTTCAGCTAGCATGTGTCCCTGTTCTTTCTTTCTTACTTTCTTACTTTCTTACTTTCTTTCTTTCTTTCTTTCTATCTATCTATCTATCTATCTATCTATCTATCTATCTATCTATCTATCTATCTATCTATCTATCTATCTATCTATCTCCTGCACTATATCACAGGAACCAAGGGGAGGTTGTAAAGCTGTATAAACAATTTAAGAACATAAGATATTTAAAATTATTTAAAAACAAATAAATAAGCATGTCTTGACTTGTGCCGAAATGTTGCCAAAGTTGATGTCAATTGAGCTTTTGGGGGGAGGGCATTCCAAAGCTGGGGTGGTATGGCAACAAAAGTCTTCCCTCATGTCTCCATGTAATGCATTATTCTCAATGGTGGGACACAGAGGAGGACCTCCCCAGTAGCAGGGTCATAACCAGGATTCTAATTTTTTGGGGGGAGGGGGTCAGGAGGGGCAAAAAAATTCAGGAGCAACAACAATGTCACACTCATATACAGTGGAACCTCATACAACAATCACCCCATATAGCAATGAAATCACATAACAATTAGGTTTTTTTTTTTGGGGGGGGGGGAATGGCATCCCGCATAACAATTTTCCCTATGGGAAAAAATCGTACAACAATTTTTCAATGGGAAAAACCACTTAGCAAAAAAATTTGTTGTACGATGCATCCCATAGGGAAAATCACTGTACGATGCATGTATCGTATAGCAATTGTTTCATACAACAACAAGCCCCATGGAACGGATTAAAATCGTTGTAGGAGGTACCACTGTATATAACATTGCCATCACAGGGTGGGATGAGGGAGCTGTAAGGTCAGGAGGGTTTTCACTGTGTACAGTTCTGGTCGCCATACCTCTAGAAGGATATTATGGAGTTGGAAAAAGTGCAGAGGAGGGCAACCAAAATGATGAGGGGACTGGAACACCTTCCTTACCATCTGAGGCTGCAACAGTTGGGCCTTTTCACTCTTGAACGATGGCATCTAAGAGGTGACCTGATTGAAGTTTATAAAATCATGCATGGTGTGGACAAAGTAGATAAGGAAAAACTGTTTTCCCTATCGCATAACACTAGAACTAGGGGACACTCCATGAAACTTTTGGGTACTAGTTCTCAAACAAATAAGAGAAAGTACTTTTTCACCCAGAGGATTACTGGTCTATGGAACTCCCTGCCAGAAGAACTGGTGACAGCTGTCAGTCTTGACAGCTTTAAGAAAGGATTAGACAAGTTCATGGAGGACAAGGGTATCAATGGCTATAATTATGGATACTTAAGGACAACCTCCGGGTTGGAGAGATAGGCAGGATATCTCTCAATGCCATTTCCAGGGAATCCTAAGCAGGTGAAGGCATCTCCTTGGGAGTACCCTGAAGGAAATGGTGAGCCACTGTGTGAGACAGAATGCTGGATTGGATGGGCTGTGTCCTGTTCCAGCAAGGCTTTTCTTATGTTCTTATGTGCTTATGTTCACCACCCCTGGCCCCCTGACTAAGGCCCTACCCAGTAGGCAGGTTCATATAGTTTCAACCAATATGGTCCCATTCCATTTTGGGTTTATAAGTCATTGTTATGCCAGAAACAACCAAACTGAATATCTACCTAATCAAATCAATGCAGCCCTAGATGGTTTCCGGGGACAGAGTGTGACTCAACAGTGCATATAATTCGGATGAAATGAGAGCCCTGGTGGCACAGTGGTTACACTGCTGTATTGCAGCTAAAACTGCTGACATTGTAAATTCGATCCTGATGGGGCACAAGGTTAAATCAACCTTCCATCCTTCAGAGGTTGGAAAAATGAGTACCCACTGCCTCCATCTTGTCAGGATTCAGCTTTAGTTTATTGGCCTTCATCCAGCCACTTTAGCCTCAAGACATTGGCTATGACAGTGATGGCCAACCTTGTCACTCCAGGTGTTCTTGGACTTCAGTTACCAGAAGCCAAAGTCAGCACTACTGATGATCAGGGTTTCTGGGAAATGAAGTTCAAAACCAGCTGGAGCAACAAGGTTCGCCATCAATGGCCTATAATCTGCAAACAACAATATTCATTCTTTGCATCTCACTCTCTTGACTCTAAGGTATTTAATATGCTTCCTCCTTGCAGATTTTTTTAAAAAAAACACCCTTTTGTTTTTTGCTTTCTTACTTACTTGCTTGCTTTTGTGTGTGTGTTGTGTGTATTAGAGTGACATACATTTAAAGATCTGTGTTTGTTTGGGGGCGAGGAGAGCAAATTTTAAAGGTAACAGGCATACAAATCTCTAAAGCTAGCTGTATGAAATTTTGCAGGTGTAGTTCCATTTTTAATATCTATTATATTATATCTTCAGACTTCATGTACATTAGTGCAAATCCAAAAAGTTATAGTTGTTTTGATTTTCCAGTGCAAGTCTACAGAACACAGGTCATCTGAATTTGCAAATTGGTTTCAATCCAGGGCTCAAATCAAGACAGATCGTTTCTCTTAAATGAAGATCCAATCCCAAATTGACTGTAAAGCAAATTGAGAACTTGTGCACAGCCTTAAATTGTTAGTTACTTTTGAAGGCCTATCTAGTATTTTTTTAGATGCAGTTTGACAGGATTTTTCAAGTATTATGCCATTCTCCTGTAAGCCTAAAGAATTTTATGTGAAAAAAGTAGTGAAATGTAGTGGAAACACAAAAAGAATCCAAGATTAACAGAAGGAGTTACTTTTTAAAAAATTGAATGAGAACAATTAATTATTGTATGAATATTATAATATGCAACTGGAATGAATGGATAACTTTTATAAAGGAACTTTCCAAGTTCTGGCCATATCTACTTGGTATTAAGTCCCACTGAATGCAGTGAGTTAGGTTTACAGTATGATATAGAGATCAATGAATTTGTTGGTTCTGCTTTCTGGCACGTTCATGATTTCCAAATTTCAAAGGGAAGAAAAAACTTGTTCGGTCTGGTACCTGTCTCTGAGTACAGTATCTGTACAACCAAGTGTGTCTCATTATTGTTTCCATGCAGCTCCCCCAGTGGCTTAGTGGTTAAGATGCAGAGCTTGGAGACTGGAATGTTGGGTTTTGATACCTGAGGGCTGCACTTGGGGACATGAAAGGAGCCTCATTTGGGCATCCCCTGATCAAAGCTTCTCCAGCAAAAATCCTTTCAACCCAAAGTAATCTCTGACACAAAATTATTATTATTCCCCTTGTAAACAGGATACGGACCAGAAATAAGGCTGAGAGGATGGAGGAATTAAATTGACCACTTCAGGAACTGTTAACAATGTGTGGAGGACTCTTAAGAACAACACCAGGAAGCATATGAAAAGTCCCATCCAATCCCACCATCTCAGTAATCATAGTTTAAGCGTCTTAGCCCTCATTTGCTTTTGTTGATGACTTCAGGAATTTGTGTTGGCAGGTAACTGGTTATTAAGAATGCAACAGTATTTTACTTCTTATGCCCCTCCTATTTCAAGATTCATGGGAGTTTGTTATTTTTAGTCTACTGATTTTCTTTGACCCCTACCTAACAGTGTAATTTACTTTGCCTACCCTATTTCTTTTGTTTGGCATGTTAGTTCAGTAGTGTCTCAATCAAAGTTATACAGAAGCAAATTTCTTTACGAAGCAATGTTGCCTGTCCATTATAACTGACCCTATAAATCTAATTGTGTGATGCCTGAAGTCTCATAGTATCATGCTTGGTAAACTTGCCATACAAAATGAAAGTGGCAATAACCCCAAGCCTTTGTTGTAGTCCGAACTACAAGGACTTCTGAGCCCCAAATGTCACCCATCTTTGATATACTCCTTGGGTAAACAAAATGAGTTGATTGTCACTAGTGAAATAAGAGGACTCATAAAGAGGGATATGATACACTGTAACTATACAGAGGATGACAACTATGCATGTATGCAGCTTGAGATAGTCTTCTGAACCTACATAAACACATACACTTGTGCCAAGGTCTAAGTCTTTTTTTTTTGTATGTAAGACCATCTGCTTAGCTTCCAAAATCAGATGAGATGGGGGTATGTTCAGATGTAGGGACATGCCTGTGCATGCAAATAAAATGTGCATGTGAATCAGAAGAAAACGATACCACCTATTGTTACCGCAGCTCCATGATGCATTGGGTTAATCTCTGAGTACCAACATAGCCAAGACTACCCTTACATTTCAGGTGGAAATGACAATGAGGGAAATACTGGTTGGGGGCTTATTAAAGCCACCTAAAAATGTTAGGGAGGAATGTTCAGAATAACAAAAGATACTGTGGGTTCATTGCTCATTCAGGGCAAAAAGCTATTCAGTAAATACACAAAAGAGACAGAATTCCTCAATGCCTGCTTTGTCCCAGTCTCCACAAACCAAGGCAAACTATGACCAGATATTAACAAACAGGGAATCTGGGTCAGC
Organism: Bradypodion ventrale; assembly: GCA_035047345.1. Classification (NCBI taxonomy): domain Eukaryota; kingdom Metazoa; phylum Chordata; class Lepidosauria; order Squamata; family Chamaeleonidae; genus Bradypodion; species Bradypodion ventrale. The sequence goes on from JAWDJE010000001.1 coordinate 44,874,108, forward strand.
GAGTAAGAGGAATGCAGCAACCACAATAAAGCTCAGCTTCATCAATGCCATTGAAAAAGTTTTACACAACATTCCCATTGGAAGTGAGTTTCTCCAAATATGAATTCTTTTTACAGCCGCAAAATGGCTTTGAAACTCCAGCTTGCACAATATTCTGCTTCCTCATCTATTCAAGGCACTGTTTTCTCTGCCACCAGCTTCAGAGGCCACTACATATTTTCACTACTTGTTGAAGTTATTTTAGCACAGGTAGCCTTTAATTAACTATGCCCAGGGTGATGTGAGAAGTTGGAGCAAAGCATGACCTTGGTAGAGCTGTAAGAATGAGACACAGAGTCTGAGTGGAAGTCTTTTGTTCTTGTGGAGTTAGTATAGAAAATACCTGGGGAAGAGGAACCAGTTGTGGATGTGTACATTAAGTAGTTTGTACATGAGACCATTGTGTCCAATCCCCTGCTCAATACAGGGATCTTAATTAAAGCAGATCTGACAGATGGTTGTCCAATTTTTTCTTGAATGCCTCCAGTATTGGAGCACTCACCACCTTCCAAGGTAATTGGTTCCATTTTTGTACACAAGATGTTTTTCCTAACATTCAGTCTATATCTGGCTTCATGTAGTTTCAGCCCATTATTACTTGTCCTGCACTTTGGGATTATTGAGAACAGACCCTGCTCTTCCTCTTTATCACTATGTTTCAAGTACAGTACTGTATTTGAAAAGTGCTACCATATCCCCCATTTCCAGTGTTAAGCATGCTCAGTTCCTTCAGTCTTTCCTGATTAGGTTTGATTTCCAGTCCCCTGATCATCCTTCTTGTCCTCCTCTGAATTTGTTCCAGTTTGTTGGCATCCTTCTTAAAGTGCTGTGTTTTGAACAGAACATAGTACAGTAAAACCCCGAATTACAAATGCCCCGAGTTACATAAAATTCGACTTACAAAATGATTTTGTGCTAAAACCATGCCCCAATTTACACAATTTCCTATGGGTTTGCTTCAAGTTACATAAAGATTCTTTTTCCTATGGGTTTTCCTATGCTTCAATTACATAAAAAATTCATTTTTCCTATGGGTTTGCTTCGAGTTACATAAAAATTCAACTTAAGAAAAAGCCTATGGAACAGACTTTTTTCGTAAGTAGGGGTTTTACTGTACTCTAGACGCGGTCTGATTAGTGCCAAATAGAGGCACTCCGGCTTTGGAGTTTCTGCAGGTAGAAATAGCTTTTGCCTTTTTTTGCAGACACATTGCAATTTTGACTCTTATTAAACCTGTGATCTACAGAAAAGCCTAGATCCTTCCGACCCATAGTATTAATGAGTCAAGTATACCCCATCTTGTTACTGTGCATTTGGTTTTTATTCTCTAGGTGTAAAACTTTGCCCTTATCCCTATTGAATTTCATTCTGTTGTTTTCATCCCAGTGTTCAAGTCTATCAAGGTCTTTTTGAATTCTGTTCCTGTTTTCCCCCAGGTTAGAAATGTATACATATAATAATGGCTGCAGTTCTAACCTCAGTGAAAACAATTACTTCCAAGCAAAATTCTTAAGACTGCAAAATTTGCATCTGTGTTGTTATCTGTAGCCTGAGATACTTGCACCCACCCACCACTGTAACCGAACTAATCTCCATTGGAAAAGAACTGAATATTAAATGGGGGTCTTAAGTCATTACAAGGTGAGAAAATCCCCACTGTCTAACATAATTTGTATTTGATAAATCTCTGCCTTTTTCCCCCTTGAGTCCATGGATAAATGATTGCCATGTAATCTCACTCTTATGTCTGCAGAAGTTGACTTGATCCAGGAACGCTCACATTAAAATATAGCAGCTAGTCTTTAAAGTACTAAAATGTTTTACAGTATTTTAATTTTTTCTCTTTTTTATTTTGCTTCTTGTCTAACATGGCTATTACTTCAAATATTAGCTGCAAAATATACCTATACAGTATCTGCAATTCAAAATGCAAAATGTTATTTGTTTGTTTGCATGCTTTTGTAGAGTATTTAGATCACAGATTCTCAACCTGTGGCCCCTAGGCCAGATGCGGCCCACAGTGCCATTTCATGTGTTCCCCCCACCGCCTCCACTACACTAGGAAGTGTCATGTGGTAGAGGAAGGGCAAAATGGCCATCGGGCCCCTGAAGCTGTCTGAGTGAGCATGACCTGGCCCCCAGCTTTAAAACGTTGACAACTCCTGATTTAGATGGAAGGGTTAAAATATTGCTCTCAGTATATTGAACTGTTCCTCCCATTGTCTGTCATTATGTCCAGATAGGGTAGGGCTGATAGAACTTTGCAACAACTTTTGAAGAACCACAGTGTCCTTCACCTCAATTTAAACAGTAATCACTCCTCAGACCATCTAATCCTGCCTTTTGATGCAGAGGTTCCTGGTTTCAATTCCTGGCATCTCCAGTTAAACAACTAGGTAGCAGCAGTGATGCTGCAAAAAAAATTTCTACCTACTCTGTGGGCTGGCCAAATCTGTGGGCATGACCAAACATCCTGCATTATGGGCTATGGAGGTGGGTTTGGCCAACCAAGTGGGTGTGGCCTGGGGGAATTTCCGCTACCGGTTCTGCAGAACCTGACAGAACCTGCTGCAGTGCATCACTGGGTAGCAGATGATAGGGAAGACCCAGGAGAACTACTGCTAGGGAGAGGATATAATATTGGACCAGATTAACACTACATTCAGTCTAGTATAGACCCATCCCCAAATTTGTTCATCAGTTACAGACATTGCCATGTTTCCTCCAATGAGGTCACTGCAGTGTACATTTTTACTTCACTTTTCTCCTCACAACTCTTTGAGGTAAGTTATGGTGCAAGAGAAGATAACTAGTCCAAGACTACCCAGTTTTCCATGGCTTAATGAGGAGTAGAACCTGGATCCCCCCACTCCCAGTCTAATATCCTAACCACTACTCTACATTGGCTTTTAAGGAAACTGCTCTCCTTCTTGCCAAATATATACCCTTCAGATAAATTCCACTATTGCATTTGCTATGCACATCAGTAGTATTTTCCAGTCGTGCAAGATGTTTGGGAATGCGGAATCAGCTCCACGTTATTGAATTCTTTTTGGTACACTGATGAATACCAAGTGTTTCAAGATAATTATTATGAATTTAAATCATAATGCTTTGAAATGTATTTTGTTTTGTTTTGCTTAAATGATATAGGAAATGATAATTTATTGCACTGAATCAAGCAACTATTTGGAGATCAGTTAAAGGCATGCTGCACAAATGCAAACTCTGTCCAAACAGCTTAGCTTCCTCTGTCTTTCTTTTGCTGCAGGAAAAAAAATCTTGTTTTCATATTTTATCTCTATGCTTGAACTAACAAGTACTTTTGATTTGACTGGTATAAACAGATTGCCACAAAGACCCAAAACACCTCTCCTTTCCTGGTAGGTGGCACTGCTGATTGGATAAAGAATTTTCCTTTCATGTCTCCTTTGATAGAGAAGGTATTTATGATCTCTCACAATTCTAGAACAGTCTGGAAGGGTCACAGAAGAGAAAATTGAGCCAACCATCCATGTTCAACATTTCTCATATGTAATATTCTACCCTCACCCCAGAGCCACCTCTCTTATTTCTTGCCCCTCTTCTTTCTTTCTTTCTTTCACTACTTTCTCCACTTTGGTACTCATTGAAATTATACCATTTTCACTGGAATTAAGCCCCTCCCCAAAAAAACAATTTCTTCTCTCCTGGTGCTGTTTCTATTCTCTTTTACCCCATTCTTTCATTCTTTCTCATTCTTCTTTCTCTCTCCCTCCATGCTCATTTCCACCTACATGGCTCTCTCCCCTCCCTATTCAGGTATCATAAATGGTGGTGCTGTGAATACATTTGAAGAAGAGGACCACATTCTTCACTATCAGTGCTATGTTTAACTTGCTGAAGGCTCCAGTTTGAAAAAAATCAGTTATTCTAGGGTTCTTGCTCAAGTGCAATGTCTACACATGAGCTAAAAGCTCATCTCTTTATATCCAGCTCTGAAATCATGAAGAATGTCACAATGGAAGGGGTGAAGCTAGATGCACCCCTCTAAGCAAATTCAGAGCACCAACATTTGTAAGAACTGAATTAGGCCTCTCTCCTCTTTTGGTCTCTGTCATTCAGAATTGCTATACCTCAGTTCTCCAAATGCCAGGTAGTTGAGTTAATGCAATTTACCTAATTTACTCATTATGCAAAAAGCATGGTAGACCATGAGAGGTTTGACCAGCACACATAATAATGCATGCACACCTTTGTTCCCACTCAAATTCATTCTTTGTCAGAGTTCTTTTATAGAAAGGAGACAGAAAGATGGACTCCCTTAGGTCTTACATCTAATCCAAGAATGTGCCATCTGCAATTTGTTGTGAAGACATGCTCTTTTTAAAAGAAACCACAGAGCTCTTCTGTCTTTTAAGAGCTACAGGTAACTTCATATGTTTTCCAGGCACACCAGTCCTACAGAATTTGGAAAACCTCTTGACATATCTAAAATTATCTAATGGTGCCTAATATATTTCAGCCTCATACCTACATACGAGCCACTTAGTGGGAACAATCCAACTCAACTGTCTTAGGTGTACAATTGTGGGAAGGATCACTGAATTAATAAAGGAAAATGGCTTTGTATGCTTAGTGCAACACATTGCACACACAAAATGCTCACATCTAGGAAAAAATTGCTTCCTTGGAAAATGACTCTTAGAAAATCCTCCAATTGTCATTTCCAGTGGCCATTTCTACATATAAAACACACACACCAATAATTTATCATCTTTGATAATCTCGCTTGGCACATGCATGCCACTTCAACCTGATATTTGGGTGGAAACTGATAATGAATAATTTCATGGCCCCTTGACTTTTATTCAGAAACCTCACAAATGGACAGCAGTCTTCTGTGCACATGGGTCTCCTGATCCACTTGAGACACAAGTGCAGGATTTTGTCAAATGTTTGAGTAGACCTGTAAAGGCTCCTTATTTGTTAAGGAAAACCCGTTAATCTTCATCTGCTAGTTTCATCTTCAGCAGATTTATTTTCCTGTTACTCTTGTGGAAGAGCCTAACACTTCTTCCTCCACCTGCAGTTTAAAGTGATAAAATCCATCAATAGCTATCACACCTGGAGCTGTAGACAATACAGCAGGGAATTTTTATTTGACTTCAGTTTGCTTTTTGAAGGAATGCACACTTCAGTCCATTTGAAGTGCCCAGTATAGATGGAATCTTGGTGAAAGCACTGAAAACAAGAGGTCATTGTCTCTGGAAGGTGTTGGTCGAGCGATTCAGTGAATATACCAAAGTTGGTGACATCCCAGATGCTTGGAGAAAATAAAAGCACCGTGTGCCAAGGGACCTCTTCCAGTGGAGCAGATTACAAAGCAAGGAAGCAGTGAAATTTTTTTAAAATGCAGTGATCCACCTCAGCAAAGGCTTCTGCTGCTCCAGATACCAGTGTAGCCTGTTTGGAACATCAGGGAGAAAGCATGACCACCGCCGTCATAAGTGACGGATTGCGATGTCAGGCGGGTGGGGCGCGGTCCCAGAGGTGCCTGGGTTCTCACCGCAGGCCGGAATAATGATATGCACAGGCCCAATTAGGCCCATGGGCCAGAGGTTGAGACTGCCTGATATACATAGATGAATAGGAAACTGAGTCCTTTCTTCATCCCTACTTAACAAAAGCAGCAAGGAAAAACAGGAAATAGTAAGTAAATCTACCACTTTCAGAACCTAAGAAGTTATCAGACTGCTCAGAATTCTGGGAGACCTACTGAAATCAATGATTCTCCACAGAATCAGGAACTTTGTCACACACAAAAAGTAGGCAATAAGCCCTTAGCATACACAATAAAGTTTAGGGTCCTGGGTGCGAGGAGGAGGAGGACTTTCAACCAGCCCAGCTGCCGGCTCCGACTTGAAATCTGATCCTGAGTAGGACCCCTTGCCAATCCCCCAGGCTATGGCTGGCTCAGATCAGGAGGCCGAGTTGGAGGACATGGACATGGCACCAGCCTCGCAGCCATCTGTCACTCCAGAGCCTGCCCAGCAGGGCCAAGCAGGGCTGGAGGATTGGCGTTTGACAGCTAGGCCAGGTGCCACCAGGCAGTCTACTCAGGAGCAGCCCAGCATGCCTGCTTGTTACAGGGTTTCATTGAGGCATCAGATGCAGCTGAGAAAGAAGAGGACCTGGGCACACCTCCTGAACAGACCCTCAGCTGTGGGGTCTGACTCCCCTTACAGGAGAGGCATGCGGCAGGCCCTTGTTGCCGCCCTGAGTCGGGTTCTGCCTGAGTGGGCGGCATATATAAATATGACTATTAAATTAAAATTAAATTAAATTTGTCAGTTTGGTGAACCCAACACTGTGCTCCTGGCTTCCTGACCTTGATTCCCTGGATTCTGAACATCAGACTGTGACCTTGACCACCCTCTTGGTTGACCCCTGCACCTCTAGTACGACTCCACTGGCCCCTGACCTCTGGACTGGCAACAAAGACTCTGCTCTGCCTCTTCTGAAACCTGAAGTAAGGAGAAGCTCCCCTTCCCTCATTGTAGCTCTCTAACCAGCTGTAGAGCTCTGCTGGTGCCAGGCTCTGACAGTTTATCAGATAGTAATCAACACAAAAAGACAAAAACTGTTGTGGCGCTTTAATGACTAACTGCTGTATTTTAATGTTAGCTTTCATGGATCATGGACTGTGGTGGCTTAGTGGTTAAGTTGCTGGAAGGTTGGAAGGTCACCAGTTCGACACTCAGGTGCTGCATGACAGAGTGAGCTCCCTTCTCTGCCCCAGTTCCTGCCAACCTAGCCATTTGAAGGCAAGAAATTGCAAGTAGATAAATAGGCACTGCTTCTTTGGGAAGGTAAACAGTGTTCTGTGCGCTCCGGCATCTAGCCACCTAACCCTAGAGTCAGATACAACTGGTTTTTCAAGCAAGGGCACCCTTTGTGGATCAAGACCTGATCCACAAAAGCTAACATTAAAATACAGCAGTTAGTCTTTAAAGTGCCACAATGTTTTCGACTTTTTGTTTTGTTTACTCTCTGATATGCCTGAAACACAGACTAACATGGCTACCATTTCAAAAATTTCCAACAATAAAGTTTATATTTTGCAAGAGGATAGGGTGGCTACTCAGGCTCTTAATCGCTTGGGACAATATCCCCTCTGCATCACTTTTGCAATCACAAAATAAAACAACTAATGACACCTTGCTACAAAGAATCAATTATTCACAAGGAAAGTTGCTGAGAAAGAATTAATGGATTTCACGAGTGCTGAGATGCTATGAATCAAATGTGTAGGAGACATAAATTGTAGCAATAAAAAAGAACCGCTGCTGCTGCTTCTTCAAAGGAGGAATAAAAGCCAACAGACAACCGCAACATTAACAGAAGACACTTTGTCTTATCTTCCAGCATGGGACCTCAAAAACATCATTTCTGCATCATCTCTGGAATACATAAAAGCCGAAAGGTTGATAAAACGATGAGTCACAGCTTCCTCAGGAGCTTAGGCGGACTTTTGTTGACCTTTTTTTCTCAAGCTGAGGTTTTTCACCTCCTTGGGGAGCCTTGGGTTGAAAGAAGAGACCTTTACATGCCTAGCTGGAATAGGATTGTGTGTGTTTGTGTGTATGTTATTTCAATCTGGCATCTCTTTTAAACAAAATACTAAAGTCAGAGTATGTAAGAAGATTTACGGGAAGCTTCTAAAGAAAGATAGAAAAACCCTCTTCTGATGAATGGAAGGCTTTAGTTTCCGAGCATGGGGGAACAGTAGCCTAATTGAGTTTTCTTAATCATCCCAAGTACAGTTATTTTGGCTTACAGAGTTCTTAGCAATGCACTCATCCCCTTTCTTCTATTCCCCCCTCCTCACTTGATCTTCTAAATTACATTAGCTGAAAGCCAAGACCAAGTTATCGTCCAGAAGCAAATTCAGGGATCCTATCTGTATAAAATTTACTCTGGGGGCTAGTTTTCTTGAAAGCAAATGCTACTGTGGTGTATTTAAAGGGCGTGTAAGCAACCTGCGACTATAACCACAATGAATGGATTAAAGCTGGCGGTGCCTTGTTTTTTTCACTCCAATGACTCCATGCATGTTCCCTTTGCTTTAAAACAGGGATTCTCAACCTGCAGCGTGTGGGCCAGATGCGGCCCACAGCACCATTTCATGTGGCCCCCTACTGTCTCCACCACACCAGGAAGTGCCATGTGGTGGAGGAAGAACAAAATGGCTATCCGGCCCCCAAAGCTATCTGAGAAAGCATGATCCGGCCCCCAGCTTTAAAAAGTTGAGAACACCTGCTTTACAAGTAAACCAACAACAGATAAAGTCAGAAATGAATCTCCGAATGTTTCAGTTCCATTTGTTTTTCAATGGGATATTAAAACAAAAGGAAAAGGGTAATATTACAGGTAACCAGAACAAGCAATGTACAACTGTAAACAGAGGCAGATATTTGAAGCCCAGCAAAGTTTTCCAGGGCTTGTATCTGAAGTCCTGGGACAGCTACTGGCACAGCTACTCTACACTATGACAGGAGTTCTCAACCTTTTTAACTTTTTAAGCTGGAGGCCGGGTCATGCTCCCTCAGACAGCTTTGGGGGCCGGACAGCCATTTTGCCCTTCCTCCACCACATGGCAGTTCCTGGTGTGGTGGAGAAAGTGGGAGAGGGGGGCACATAAAATGCTGCTGTGGGCTGCATCCAGCCTATGGGCCGCAGATTGAGAATCCCTGCACTATGGCAAAGCAGATAGATCAATAGGCTGACAATGCATATGACAGGTTTCTTTTTTCCTCCTTTCAAATGTACAGAAGCAGAATGAGTAATCATAATTGGACAATCGATTTGTGCAGTGCCTTATGCTCAAAATAGTTCACAAAAACAAATATGCACATTAACCATAATTTTAGTGATACTACTTCATAATATTAACTTAATTGCATCACACATCACATGCCAAAGGACCGTGGCAGATGAGTACTTAGCATACATTTAGGAGTGGTGTCCCCTCAGGTAATGAAAGACATTAGTTTATCATAGTACAAACTTTTCCACACCTCTGTGGCAGGAGTTAGTGTTTGCAGATAAACCACAGTAAGCTTTTTACTGCGGGTTATCTGCAAACAGATATGACACTCCTGGGAACTCAACTCCTGTTTTAATGCAATTCCTCATGTTAAAGCCGGACATGGAGCAGCTTCTGTCTTAACAGCCCTGGGAGGCTTCTTGGCTACTGCCAGTGATGGAAACATGGTAAGAGCTCTGGAGTCATTATCCACTTGACCTGTGGTCAAAACAGAGTCCCTAGAACTGTCCATTCCCAAGCAGAAGCAATGTCACCAACTGGCCAGTAGGTAAGTAGCCAGAAAGCCTCTCAGCACTGCCTAAGTGCTAACACTCTTCTTGCCTGAGGAGCAGCTCCAGCAGCTCCATTTTTGTAATATATATATTTCATTTCATTTCATTTCAAGTTTAATTTCTATACCGCTTTACTCACCCAGTGGGTGACTCAAAGCGGTGTACACAGTAACAATAAGATAGTACAATAACACAAGTAAATATAACACAATAAATCAATAATACAATAATAAAGCAATAATGTCATCAAGTTACAAGATTACAAGTCAGGGTGAGGACTCTGCTGCCCTGATCTTCATGCCGTCAGTAGGGGAGAAGCCTTCTAGCATCAACAGGCTGGAACAGAAGTCCTAATGTAATTTTTAAAAGCGCACAGGAGAACCATTTTTAAATCACAGTGTTTGCACTGGGTGCAGCGACAGCAGTGACTGTGAATTCCATGCTGTGGCTGGAACTAATTACATATTTGGGATCTGCAAATCTTGTTCTAACATTCTGTTTTGGTTGTCCTCTATGAAAGCAAGTAATTGCAAGTAGATAAATAGGTACCCCTTCAGCAGGAAAGGTAACAGTGTTCCGTGCACTCCACGTCTAGTCATATCTGCCACGTGTCCACAAAACTATCTGTAGATGCAGACAGCACTGGCTCTAAACAGAGATGAGCACTGCCCCTTAAAGTTGGACATAATTGGCTTTTGAGCAAGGGAGACCGTTGCCCAACTCTTCTCCCACACCCTAATACAATGTCTTGACCTGTGAGGTACTGTGGCAGCCTGTGCTTCTCTGAGAGAGCCCACACATCTGACAAGGGACCAAGACAGAAAGCAAGAAAAACCTGCAATTTTGGGTGCTTTCACACCTACGGTAAGCTATTAACTGCTTTCTCCCCACTTGAACTTGAGCATGGAGCTCTATAAATTCCTCCGGCACCAGCTTTTGTAAGCAAAATGAAAACCAACACTTAGAAAAATACGTATGTATACTGGGAAACTAGAAGAAGAGGGCCAATGTGAGTATTAGAAGATTTAGGCAAACTAGTTTACATGCATGATTTTTTTTTTTATTCCCTCCCGCAATGACTTGGCAAATCTTGAAATCTTTTCCTGAAGATAGTACCTTTTATGCTGCCTAAATAGAGGAACTGTATTCCTCAGCATTGGTTACCAGTTTTTGAATATTATTAAAATGCAGCTATACACAGCAGTTTATTCTAATTGATCCAACATGGCTCAGAAGGCATAATGTGTATGAAGGCTTACAAGTCAGTAGCAGATGACAAACATTTGGTGCCAGTCACTAGGCTTTAATAACATTGAAGAACTGCAGAGGCCTTTCATGTTGTTTAATATTGAGGCACCTCTAGTTACCCTACAGCAGGAGTTCTCAACCTTTTTAAACTGGGGCCCGGGCACATACTCCCTCAGACAGCTTCAGGGGCCAGACAACCTTTTTGCCCTTCCTCCACCACATGGCACTTTCTGGTGTGGTGGGTGAGGGGGGCACATGAAATGGTGCCGTGGGCTTCACCGGGCCACAGGCCACAGGTTGAGAATCCATGCCCTATAGTGAAGGCTCTCAAGGTCCCCATTTTAATCTCAGTCTTGATTCTGATTTGAGGCAAGGAGGGGGAGAGTATTTTTCTTTCCAGAATTCCTAATGGGTGGCCATGACCAGTGCAGGTTTCACGAGGAAGGTTTGAAATAATGCAGACAAGAACAGCAGATGGCTGACATTTTCTTGAAACAAGCTATAGAGGTTTTAAGGAAGCAAGACTAAGTGGGAATGGAGAGGTTTCAACTACTGTGATGTGTGCTGGCAGACAAACTGCACTAAATACAGCTGTTGATACCAAATTCCAGGTGTACCTTGCTGACAATTATGTCTCTAAAAAAGTTGTTTAAAAGGAAGGGATTCACTGTTGTTGACTTCATCCGGGCCAAAAGGGAAGATTTGCTCAATGAATTTAAACCAGAGCTTGAAATACTATTTGGGTTTTTTTTTAATCCTCCAGACAGCACAGGTTTGGATTAGGGTGGCTGGATTTAAAAAAAAGAAAGAAAAAGAGAGATGGAGTCACTGGGTTTTTAAAATAACTATTATATGTCATCATAAATTGTGACTTTGGCCAACTTTTTCTACAGTTCTTTTGGTATAGAGTACTCAGAAGTGGTTTAACTGTCTCTTCTTCTGAGGTACCCCAGGGCTGTGCATCTTTCCTAAGACTACACAAGCTGAGTCTTCTCCAGGATGCACTGCAAGGAATCAAACTCCCAACATCTGGCTCTACAGCCAGACATGCAACTCAATGAACATTTTAAACAGTTAATTAAATTGTGTTGACTTTGCATGGTGTGGGGTAAGACAAAATGTCAGTTGTTTATGAACACCGCCCAATTGATTAGATACCATATTTACAAATATATAAACATATATATGCACTTTTTAAAGGTATATATCTGCAAAATAATGCTTATATGGGTTTAGTCTGGAACTGATAACCCTGGCGGAGTTGCCAATGATGGTAGAAAAGGAGGAGCTTACCTTGAGTATCCAAAGATGAGGAACCTTCTAGAACAGGGGTAGCGACCCTTGGTGCTCCTGCTGTTCTTGGACTTCAATTCCCAGAAGCCCAAGTCAGCATACCTGCTGATCAGGTCTTCTGGGAATTGAAGTCTAAGAACAGCTGGAGTGCCAAGGTTGGCCACTCGTGTTCTAGAAGGAACAAGGCTCTGGGTGGGACAGAAGGAAGGAAGGAGCCACCAAAAGTATAAAAGGAGATGGAGAGCAGAAAAGAAAACTGGTCATGGATTGTGGAGGAGGAAGAACAGGAGGCAAGGGAGGACAACAAATGGCAGACATAGGTGGAAGCACCAGAATGACCCCAACCCAAACTGCCTAAAGAGATTCTGCAAGTCTCATGTTTCAGCTGGCCAAGAGTTGCCAATGAATAGAGAAAACACCAGCAACCGTCTGCCAAACTGCCATAGCAACACCTATCCAAAGCAGTTGCAACAGTGAAAGAGGCAGAGGCAGTTCAACTACCAGTGACAACTTGATGCTGAGGTGTGGGCCATCCAGTGATTAATAACTTTTCCCCAAAGCACAGGGCAGTGGGGAGGACAGTTCTGCACCCTCAGAAACTCATAAAGGAAGATGAAATAACAATTTCCCATCTTTAGATATTAGGGATTTCCAGAACTGAGCTTATTTGATTGGACCAAGAGGGAGCATCATTATTATTATTATTATTATTATTATTATTATTATTATTATTATTATTATTATTATTATTATTATTATTATTATTATTATTATTATTATTATTATTATTATTATTATTATTATTATTATTATTAGACTTGTATGCTGCCCCACTCACAAAGCGACTCTGAGCAGCTAACAAAGATCCAAAATATACATAATACAAAAACATTTCAACATATCAAAAATATCAATATCACATAATCAAAAGCATCACAAAAACAGAAGGAGAAAAAACCTGATTTGAGAAGTCCCACAGAAAGTCCAACAGCAACAAGAACAAAGTCAAAAGTCACCATTCTTGTCCTCCTCCTGGCCGATGGAAGGGCCATGAGGGTGCGACATCTTGAGGGCGTCTTCAAGCCTCCAGTGGCTACGGGGGCTCCTTTATCCTTCTGGCTGGTGGAAGGGCCAGGAGGGCGTGGCATCTCAAGGACATGTTCAAGCTTCCCATGGCTATGGGCGCTCCTTTATCCTCCTGGCCAGTGGAAGGGCCAGGAGGGCACAGTGTCTCAAGGACATCTTCAAGCCTCCCGTGGCTGCGGGGGCTCCTTTTTCTCCTGGCTGGTGGAAGAGCTTATGTGATTAGAATACTTTAGGGTCACTTTATTGGTTTATTTCATAAAGACTGAGCGGGAAAGAAGCTTTGATTCTTGCACTTATGACCGGATGCATTGATTACTGTAATGCAGGGTTTCTATTGGTCCTGGTTTGGAGGCTCCAATGGGTGCAAAATGCAGCAGCTAGGCTGATTACCAGAGTGAGAAAATTCGATCATATCTCACCAGCACTGGCAGAGTTGAGTTGGCTACCCATCCCTTTCCGTATCAGATTCAAGGTGTTCCAACTTTTAATGCCCTAAATGGTTTGGGACCTTCCTACCTGGCAGAGTGTCTTCCCCTCAGGAGAGCAGCCTGCATCACTTGATCCTCCCAGATGGCACAGCTTCAAGTGTTGACCCCGAAATTGGCAAGGAAGGCCACGACTCAGAGGAGAGCCTTCTTGGTGGCAGCACTACCTTTATGGAACTCCCTCCCAGTTGAATTGCGCTAGACCCCATCATCCCTGTCTAAATTCAGAAAGCAACTCAAATTGTTCCTTTTTTAAATAGGCCTTTGAGAAGGTGTCAACAATGGCTCAGCGCTAGGTTTCTTATTTGACCTCTCCCAGCCACCAATAGGGTTTTTCTATTTTTGTATTTTTAATATGTGTTTTTAATGTTTTTAATATGCGAGTCCGTCTTGTTAGCTGCCCATAGTAGGAATACCTCCTAGATGGGCAGGTATAATAATAATAATAATAATAATAATAATAATAATAATAATAATAATAATAATAATAATAATAATAATAATAATAATAATAATAATAATAATAATAATAATAATGATGATGATGATGATGATGATGATGATGATGATGATGATGATGATGATGATCTCTTTAAATAATTACAAGAAAACAAGTCTTTTCTTAATAATCTTCACTCATTTTCTCTCTTTCCCTTACACTGCCACCAGTGTGTGTTTATGTGTTTCCTTTTACTCAGGCCCATATAACACTATCCACATAGCCAGTTCTCAGGCATTGATCTCAGCACAACTCAGCTTGAATAAAACAAATAAAGTTTTATTAAAATGGCAGTGTCAAAAGAATGTTGTTTATTCCTAGGCTTTATGTTTATCCAGCTTAATTCTTTATTCGCTCTATTGTTTTTCCCTCTCAAATTCCCCCTCTCAGACTGCTCTAAAGTAGAGCCTAAACTGATTTCTCCCCAGATTCCACTGTCTTACCCTTTCCCTAATCTATCTACATAAAACTCACCAAATACACACACATACCTGCTTCTCTCCTAGCCAATCAGAACCATCCCTACCAGTTTAACATGATCTTCACCCATCACATGTTCACAAAACCACAGCCTTTCGAACAATACATTTAAATATAAGCTGGCATCGTAAGCACCAAGCTGACATTCTATCCACCCTCCTTCAGCAAACATATTGGCTAAAATCCTGTTGCTTAGTGTAATAGGTCACAACTAGAATTAGCCCAAGGAATTGGGCAAGGAATTGTTGAGTCAACTCCTCTGAAAACTCCATTGATTCAAATGGGCCTACTGTCCGTGTGGTTTTCTTCTGTGCACTAAGTCACCACTAGAGTAGACCCACTGAATTAGCAAGGAATTAGTAAGTCAGCTCCTTTGAAAACCTCAGTGAACCATAGCACTTGGTGCACTCTCTGGGCGGTTCACAAGTTAATTAGCATTTTGCCCCCAACAAACTGGGTACTCATTTTCCTGACCTTGGAAGGATGGAAGGCTGATTCAATCTTGATCTCTGGTCAGGATCGAACTCACAATCTTTTGGTTGCCGGACAGCAGTTTAACCACTGTGCCACCAAATCTCCACCAGTTCAAAGCCTACTCTAGTGCAATTGGCTATGTTAAGCAACAAGATTTCAGCTGCTGATTCTGAGGTGTCAGAGATAGGGAGACATTACTTCACTCAGCTCTTCTTTATTGGTTAACACTACCTCCCAGTGACCGAACTCTGGATGCAAATAAACCTAACTAACGGCATTTCTCAGAGACTGTTGAGAGGAAAGAACATTTTTAAAAGGAGTGTATGTTCAACATTCTGAATACTGTTTAAGAATTATCCAGAGGGGAACCGAAAGAACCAAAAATGAATAACTACTAGTGACTTTCTCGTTAATTAAAATCTGACAAGTAGCTGGCAGCTGAAAGGTGGAGCTGTAGGTGGGGGAATCCTGTGGCTCACCACCACATTCCTTGAATTCATAAAGGCTATGGAGTATTTCACTGTAGATTGGCCAGAAATGTCGATGGAAATGTGAATTAACAGAAAGAGCTTTTTCTGGAGGTGAGTGGAGATATTAGAGGTGGCCAAGGAAATTCACATGCTTAAAGATGGACTAATTGAATCCAGTTTTGGCAACAACAACAAAAGAGTGCTTCTTTTCAAATGCAAGGTCAAGGGTTGACTTGCATGACAAACAGTGACATTGACATTTGCAGAGATTTAAGCAGATCTCCCAAAATGTTGCTCTTTTTTGGGGGACTGAAGCAAATATAGTCCCAAAAGGACCTGGACTCAAGAGACATAAGGGATTTTTCTTTGTGTTGTTTTCTACATCTCAACAGTTCTCTGGTGACTTTTACATATTAAAAGCTTATGATGCGCAATATCTGAAGGGGATCTGACTGTGCATGTACTGAAGAACCTAATTTCCTTTCTACGTGGGTGTGCCATGATAGTTTAATAGACATCATTGTTCATTCACTATGTGTTGTTCCAGAATAGCCTCCTCTGATAGCATCTTCTATAGAGCTCACCAATTCAGTTTTCTTGACTTATTGTAATAGAGCTTGTAAAGGCAAAGAACAAAATGGTGTCATGTTTCTTTGCATCTTTTAAAAAGTCATCACTGAAATCTTACTTTGGTAGTTTAATGGCACTGCATGGAAGAGCAGCACATTATTTGTGTCACATAGCTGTCCCCTCCAGTATTCTGTCACCATTCCCTACTTCCATCATTCAGACAGCCTTGTACGTTCTGCCACATTGTACCCATGTCTTCACTTTCTGTAACAAGCATGCTGTAATAGCATAGCTTGTTGATAGTCTATACCTGTGATGGAGAACCTTGGCACTCCAGATGTTCTTGGACTTCAATTCCCAGAAGCCCAAGCCCCCTGTGAATCTGCACAAATAGGTTTACTGCGATTCATCTGACCCGTGCTGCCCTTGTCGCTCCCAGAAGCGGAAGTAAAATGCACCCATACGGGGGCTTGGGCTTCTGGGAATTGAAGTCCAAGAACATCTGGAGTGCCAAGGTTCGCCATCACAGGTATAGACTGTAAGGCAACATATAACATATATGTTGGACTATATATTATGAACCCACACCCTCGGTCTTCTCTTAGCTGGGGTGTGCTTTGCTGGATGACAAGTACAGAACCGCAATCTTGTCCTGTGTACCTTTTCACCTGGGAAGGGTGGGAAAACTGACCAGTTGAAAGAGGCTTGGCCATGTAGAAGAGAAGCCTTGGTTGTTTTCACTCTGGTTTGCAAGGGAAGAATTTAAGAGGTTCCCTGGCTCTTATCCAGGGCCAAAGACCATCACATACCAAGCTCCTCTGTCATCTGCCATTCTCTGGAGTCTGCCCAGATCTACACCCACTGCATAGTGCAGTGAAACTGCTGTACTGCAGCCCAAACTGCTAATGTTGTGAGTTCAATCCCGATGGAGCTTGAACTCAGCCTTCCTTCCTTCCAAGGTTGGTAAAATGAGTACTCAACATGTTGGGGCAAAAATGCTAATTACCTTGTGGTCCACCCAGAGAGTGCACTAAGTGCTATGGGACGGTATACAAGTGTAATTGCTAATTGCTATTGATCAGTCTGGGACTGTGGTGGCTCAAGTGGTTAAGATGCTGAACTCGAACTCAGAGTTCGATGCCAGAGTATTACATGATGGAGTGAGCTCCTGTCTCTGTCCCAGCTCCTGCCAACCTAGCAGCTTGAAAACACGAAATTGCAAATAGATAAATAGGTACCACTACGGTGGGAAGGTAAACAGTGTTCCGTGCACTCCATTGTTGAGGCATGTCTGCCATGTGTCCACGGAAATGTCTGCAGATGCAGACAGTGCCAGCTGTTTGGCTATAAACAGAAATGAGCACTGAACCCTAGAGTCAGATACAACTGGATTTCGAGCAAGGGCAACCTTTACCTTTACCTATTGATCAGTCTTCACTGAGATTTCTCTCACCAGCCTTCCCTTCCTGTAGTTCGTTCCATTAAGAAATCAGGGATGTATTGATTATGTATAGACAGAAGGGCAGGAGGACAGTTTTTGTGAAAGTACAATGCAATTTTATCTGTTTTCTCTTCTTCGGTTGCAATGCAGGGCCTTTTAGCATTTAGCATTCGATTCTTGGTGAGATAGATAGGCATTTGGCCCTACTTAAGAGACCGCATCGCCCCAAGGTGTCAAACCCATCCTACACGGGCAGACCGGAGGGGCTCGGTGATGGTCCCATCAGCGAAGGATGCTCACCTTGCAGGGACTAGGAAGAGGGCCTTGTCCGTGTCAGCCCCAGCCCTTTGGAACCTCTTGCCACTCGAGCTACGCCTCCAGGCGGAGCTGCTCCCCTTTAGAAAACATGGCTATGCCAGCGGGCATGGGGCATGGATGAATCAACTTCCCAGTCCTGCTGGCTTATTTAGCCCCTATGGGTATTTTGTCCTGATAGCTTTTTAACTGTTGTGGGAGGGGGTTAGGGAGATTTTTTAGATGGTTTTTAAAAGGGGGCTTTTTATTAGAATATAAATGGGGTGGTGGTATTATTTAATGTTTTTATTTGTTGTTTTAATTATTTTGTGAACTTCTTCGGGTTACTCCCAAGTGAGGGAAGCAGGATAGAAATATTTTAAAAATATAAATAAATAAAATATCTCAGGCAAGGGATTCCCACCATTGGGAGAACAAGGAACAGGGGACCAAGAGTGGCATGCCCAACTCATAAGGCCACTTGCACAGCAGGTCCCAGTGGTTCCCTCCCCCCCCCCGTGGTCTTGCACCCAGGAGGTATATCCAACTTTGGTTGTCAATGTTTGCATAGCCAGCGC
Organism: Bradypodion ventrale; assembly: GCA_035047345.1. Lineage (NCBI taxonomy): Eukaryota > Metazoa > Chordata > Lepidosauria > Squamata > Chamaeleonidae > Bradypodion > Bradypodion ventrale. Next base: position 44,892,425 of record JAWDJE010000001.1, read on the forward strand.
CCATCTGAAAAAATGAGCAACAGCTGTGCAATACTATTACTTATGTTGTGCAATACTATTGTGATCATGGAGGTATAAAAAACAGGAGATGACATGACATCCCAAACTTGAAGCTGACTAATCTGACAGTCCACCATGTTAGTTGGCCCAAAACATTGCCTTATGGTGCTTTGATTGTGTGGAGTCGTGAAAGTAGATCGGGGTTTCCCCTTTAATATCAGTGGGTGGGGGGTTGTGATCCCCCTCTCCTCTGGCTCCCCTGGGGTTGGGAGGTTTGGGGGAGACAAAAGGGTTCTGTCCTCACAACTCTTCTGGACTTAGGGGAGCCAGCAGAGAGGGGGATCACAACCCCCTAAACACTCAATTTTTAAAGAGAAGAATCCAAGTGGTTTCTTCTCTTTGAAAACGGAGTGTTGGGGTGTGTGTGGAATTGATTCCTTCTCCCTGGTCCCCTGGGGTTGGGAAATTTCAGGGGGAAAAGGGAGTCTGTCTCCCCAACCCTCCTGAACCCAGGGAACCTGGCAGAGAGGGGATTTCCCCCACACACACACACACACACCCCATATCAAAGAGAAGAAACCAAGCGTTTTCTTTTAAAAACAGAGTGTTGGGGGATCGGTGGGGTGAAATCGATCCCCTCTCCCTGGTCCCCTGGGTTTGGGAGGGTTGGGGGGGACAAAAGGGGTCTGTCCCCACAACCCTTCCAGAGCCAGGGGATCTGGCAGAGAGGGGAACCACCACCACCACCCCGCAGGACACCCCGTTGTTAAAGAGAAGAAACCAAGCTGTTTCTTCTCTTTAAAAATTGAGTGTTTGGGAGGGGGTGGAATTGATCCCCTCTCCCTGGTCCCCTGGGTATGGGAGGTTTGGGAGGACAAAAGGGTCTGTCCCCCCAAACCTTCTGGACTCAGGAGACCCAGGAGAGGTGACCAATTCCACCCCCCTCCAACACTCTGTCATTGAAGAGAAGAAACTGCTTGTCCTGCGGGGGGATCCCCTCTCTGCCGGGTCCCCTGGCTCTGGAAGGGTTGGGGGTACAGACTCCTTTTGTCCCCCCAACCCCCCCAGACCCAGGGGACCCAGGAGAGGGGATCAATCCACCCCTCTCCAACACAAGAAGCAATCGTAAACGGTAGTCTGCTAATGTTTTGGTTCACCTAATATGGCGGCAGGCCATGCCCACTGGCTTCAAAAAACTTACAGCATGAAGCCTGTAGTGCCATCTCCTGTTTTTTTATACCTCCATGATTGTGATGCACCCAGTCTAAACTGTGGCCATTTATTATCCATCAGCATCTACCTTCATCAACATCTTCTTTATTAACATTTTCAACAATGATGAACCTGGATGTCTTGCAGCACTATTAAGACATATTAGGTTTTTTATCTTTAATAAGCTTTTATGTGTCCAAGCATACTTCATTAAATGAATGAAGTGTGCTTGGACACATGAAAAATTAAAAACTATGTAAAACTAGTTAAAAGAAGTTACAATACCCTCAAACAATGCATCAATTTTTTTGTAGGATGCTTCCATTTGCTAAATTTAAGATATGAAACCAGTGGTGGACATCAGCAGGTTCGCACCAGTTCGCCAGAACCAGTAATAGAAATTCTAGCTGACCCCGCCCATTCAAGTTTTGAAATAAAGTAGTCCTAATTCAGGTGCAATGCAGGGCTTCCCCCCTGGTTACGCCCACCATACCACGCCTACAGTGTGGTAGTAAATTTTTTGGGAGCCCACCACTGTATGAAACTTACATATCTCAAAAAATTATTAGCCAGAGATCAACAAGAATTAGCTCAAATAGTTAAAAAAATAAGATAGGTAAAGGTAAAGGTCAAGGTCTCCCTTGCTCGAAAGCCATTAAGATAGTTGCCAATTTATACCATGGCCAGGAGCATAACCTTGAGAAGCTGTTCAACGATAACACTTACTTCTGCTCACTTTTATGTGCAGTCTAAATTAAACTTGCTAAAATTCCGTTATTGCTTATGCACTTATCTGTATTACCCACATTCTTTCTGCAGGCATTTGTTATATTGCTATGTGTGTGGTATGGCTGTATGGAGAGCAAGCCAACAGTATGTATTACAAAACAGAGCATGGTGTTGATAGAATTTGAAGATTAACCACACGGAGACCAAGTTAGTCATCTGTGTTTGGCTAGGCTTGTTCTGTTCAAGCATAGCAGGTTAATTCATCCTTTCTTGACAGCCCTAGAATAAAAATAAATTAATGGCAATCATTCTGGAAGTTATAACCTCAAGAACAGATTACCTGAGGTGCTGTCTACTCACATATTAACTCACCTGCTCACTGAAATGTACTGATCAGGGTATCTCAGCTGTTTTATCACCTATACATGAGCATCTGGTGGCCACCAAGGAGAAGATATTTTCTCTTCTGCTACCCATTCTAACAATCCTCCCCTAATCATTCAATAGGATAAGTATCAACCTGGGCTGTAACTCCACACTGTCAAAAAAATGAATTTGTAGCGACTTTGGTCACTGCATGCAACCCAAGTTGTGATGAGGCTTTGAAATGGTGCTAATGCACACTTTTTTAAGACTGCTCCTGAGCTTCTGTTTTCTGCCAGCTAGTGTTGTGAAGCTTCCCTGATACCTGACAGTGCAAACGTTGTGGGAGCAAAATCTCATCTACCAGATATGCTCCAGTCTGGCCATGTTATCCTGCTATGATACTAGAGTAAACCATGCTTGCCAGCAACTTAACATCAAGTGTCAGGCAGCAGTTAACTAACCTGACAACCCTGAGGAAACGGCCTTGGGTGATCAAATCCACAGGAAAGGGTGATGGTCCCCAAGTGGATTAAATCCCAATTGAATCCATCTTGATGGAGGGCAGCAGCTTCATCAATACTGGCCTGGGGCTGATGAGGACTTTGCGTGCCTAAAGGGCTCTGGACCAAAAAGTGACTCACAGAACTGAAACAGTGGTACGGGGGTCATGCTGCAATGTGGAAGGCAGATGAAAGGATACTGCATTATATTCTCAGGACAGTCTTCATGGCTGATCGCCTATATTCAGATTTCATTTCATTTATTAGATTTATATCCCGCCCTACTAAACAAAAATGTGACTCAGAGCGGCTTACAATAGGGAATATAACATACAATTACACATTACAAAATTACATATCACAAAATTTCTACCCCCTGGTCAATTATCACAAAATTTCTACTCTCTGGTCAAGCAAAGCCAGAGAGATGGCAAAGCAGCGACAGCTATCCCTCATCCTGCACCGATGTTGCTGGCCACGGGAGATGAAATAACGGAGTCCTCCAGTCCAGGTGGCTTGATGCCTTTTCTACCCTCTGGCCGAGTGTGACCGTCACCGGGGGGCTGAGCCTCAGCAGGAGCCTGCACATTTCCAGGGGGGCAGTTCCACCAGCTCTGTTTTTGCCTCATGTTAAGCAGGTGAGCTGCTATCCTAACCTCAGCACTGTGGCAGAAAGCCTTCCAGCACTGGCCAGCTAATTAACCATTAGCTGCTCCATGTTTTCCCTTAATAAGAGGATCGGCATTAAAACGGGATATGTAAAACAGATGGTTTTGTACCTGTTTGCAGATCACCTTCATTAAAAAGCTAAATGTGGGTTATCTTGGACATATAGATCCTGCCCACGATGGTCTTTTCACTCTTATTAAAAACAGAAACTATAATGGAATGTCTGACATGGCACCCAAAGTACAATATAAACTTCCAAAGAGGGAACCTTTGTTATGATAAGTTCTAACTCCCTATTGAATCAGTCATATGAGGAAAGTTTTCAAAAGCCATGTTCAATCAGATATTTTGTAACAGAAGTGTCATATGCAGATAATTCATCATGAAAAGATTCTGGGCAATAGAAACAAAAGTCAAACAAAGGTGAATATGTGTGCAAGTTGAAGAATGAAGATGTTCATGTGCAGAGTTATAAAAGTTAGAGTCTTGTCTAGAAAGTTACATGCTTGCTAGTGAGCTCCTAAGAGTTAGACAGCCTAAACCAAGGATGGCCAACCTTTTTTCACCACAGGCCTGACCATACCCTCCCCCCGACAGCTGAGCAGGCCGGACCACGCCCCCCAGAAGCAGAAGTGGGTGCATTTATGGCTGACATAAATGTGCCCACTTCCATGTTTACGACAGTAACGGGCACCTTTGCGTGCGCACAGGCACATTTTACGGGTGACATATATGTGCTCACTTCCACTTCAAGGTGTGGCGGAGGCAGTCATGGGCTTGATGGGATGGCGTCGGGGGCTGGGGCCGGCCCACAGGATGTAAGTTGGGAACCCCTATCCTAAACTGCTGAAAACAAAAAAACAGTGAATATTCTTTACACTCCTGCTTTACATCACTGCCATAATTTTCTGCACTTTCTCTTTGTTTTGTGTGTCCTGCAACACCAGATCAGCTGTACAAGTTCAAAATAAATATCCATCTAATTGAGGATTCTGATCTCAACAGGAAATGGCTGGATTGCTGCTGTTGCTGCTTCTTCTTTTTGGTAATTGGACTTCAGTTACTTAATTTCAACTCTTGATCTTAACCTATCATGTGGCTGTGAAAAACTTGTAAGTATGTTGGCAATAGCTTTGCAAATGAATTCCATTAAGTAAGACGTCATGAAGCTGGATTATTTTATCTTGCTGCATAAATTTCAATTACCCTCTGGTTTTATCATCAAATGCAGAAATAACTTAATGCATCACAGTGAGACAGGGCTTAATGGGTGGTCTTGAACTCATCACACTTGTCTCATTCAGCAAGTTTGAGAAAACCAGTAACAAGTTCTTTCAGTAAAAAGTCATCTCCAGGCATAAGATGAGCTCATTGCTGTAATAAGACAATTATCAGTGACAGGTAGTGCAGCAGTGCTAAGAAGTAGAAGCTGAATAGTGTCAATAGAACAGAGTGATTAAGTTCTGACTAGATGGCATTATAAGGCAGAAGAGCAAGTTTAACTGTTTTATCCCAAGGACTGCATTTGCCACAGTGAGGCTAAGTAACAATAGTGTGTGAGGCCAAAACTAAAATGGGTATGGAGTAAACCCATTTGGGTGGGGTTTAGGTTACATGTGAGGGCCACTGTAGCTTAGTGGTTAAGATGATTGGAAGGTCAGCAGGTCAGTAGTGTGAGACGTGAGTGCTACCTGATGAAATGAGCTCCTGTTGTCTGTCCCAACTCCTGCCAACCAAGCAGTTTGAAAGCAAGAAATTGCAAGTGTAAAATAGGTACTGCTTCGGTGTGAAGGGTAACAGTGTTCTATTCACTCTGGCATCTAGTCATGCCTGGCACATGACCAAAGAAATGTCTGCAGACACAGATAGTGCTGCCTCTTTGGCTGTAAATGGAGATGAGCACTGACCCCTAGAGTCAGATACAACTGGATTTTGAGCAGATTCCATGCACGCACAAAGCAGCATGAGAAATACGTACAGTATTTCCCACAAAATAAGGCCTAACTGGAAAATAAGCCCTAGCATGATTTTTCAGAATGGTTATAATATAAGATGTTGAGTCCGGACAAAGAAGTAATCTAACCAAGCAGGATTGGGTTAACAACAGTGATCTTTATTCAGCTCATGATCCAGACTGGGGAATATGTACATGGTGGCCTGCTTATATACAGTGGAATGGCCATTACAAGAAGAAGATACATTTCAGCGGGCTTCCGGAGAAGCGGGAACATTCAATACAGCGAATCAGTGATCTAGGATGCTTGTTTGAAATACGCGCCTTTGGAAAATGGCGCACACCTTCGCCTTAGACTTCCAGCGAAACTGACACCCAAATAATAAAATGCTAGGACACAACATAAGCCCTACCCCCGAAATAATCTCCAGTTAAGATCATCAGCCAAATTTTAATCAGAGCGCCAGAGAGGGGTGAGTGGGTCAGTCCTCCCTTCCCATTTCCCCCTTTTTCCAGCCTGCACCGGCCAGCATCAGAGGGTAAAGGAGCAGAAGAAGGTGGGGATGGGGAGAAAACCTCCTTCTGCCAACAGAGGAGGAAGAGGTGGCAAAGCGTGGGCTGTTTTCTGTTCCTCCGGCGTCCCGGAGCAGTAGCAGCAGCCACAAAGGATAGAAAGTGAAAGCAGCAGGCAGGTAGGCAGGCCAGCCAGGGGAGCCCCACCCCTGCAAAGGACAAAAAAAAGACATCCCCTGAAAATAAGCCCTAATGCGCCTTTTGGAGCAAAAATTAATATAAGACCCAGTCATATTTTTGAGGAAATATGGTAGCTCTACACTAAGAAAAGAGCTCTACACTAAGAGTTTATAGCAGGGGGTAGCCACACTTTTTGCACCACAGGCTGGTCATGTGGTTCCTCCTGCCATAAAATGCATCAATGGCTGTTGTAAATGCATTTACAACAGCCACAGGTGCATTTGTGACAGCATTATGTGCATGCACAGGTGCATTATACACATGCACAGGTGCATTTTATTTCCGCTTCCAGGAGCTGTGAGGGTGGTATGGACTGGATGATTTGGCAGTGCAGGCCGAGTCCAGGCCACTGGCCATAGTTTGGCCACACCTGTTCTCCCCTCCCCCTCCCTGCTCATCAGTTCTTCCCAGTGAACTGAACATCATGGGGACACAGAATGGGAAATAATTTGGGAAATTAAATTTAGACCCAACCAATTCTTATTTTGGCTTCTCCTTGACAATTTGTGGACTTCAGGAGGTTTCCACCAAATGAATATACACAAATATTGCTCAAATAATTATGTCAGGATTCCTTTAATGGGTGTTGAGTTTGATCCATGTGTAATTTTTGATGTAAATAATCAATTTAATACCACATATATGCTGCTAAATGTGCTAAGGTGCTGTTTTTCTGTCCTCTTGATTAATAACTACTTTCCTGCTTCCTCAATTAATAATGACCCTTTCCCAGTGTATATGTAAGTAAAGTAATATGGACTCTTCCCTTTATGTTCCCCATAAATTGGTGTTATAGCTTGCCCACCTTCCTCTATGTTGAAACAACAGCCTGGTATGTCTTGAATACAGTGCAATAAGGAAAATTAATAACAATATGGTGCGCATAAACAACTCAAGGTAAAGGCCTTCCTTGCTTGGAAGCCAGTCATATCTGTCTCTAGGATGCAGTGTTCAGCTCTGTTTACAGCCAAAGAGCCAATTTCTGTGGTAAGATGGCACGTATGACTACCACCAGAGCACACAGAATACTGTTACCTTTCCCACCAAAGTGGTGCTTATTTTTCTACTTACAATTTCTTGCTTTCAAACTACTAGATTGACAGGAGCTGGGACAGACAACAGGAGCTCACTCCATCATGCAGTACTTGGGTATTGAACTCAGTCATGAAGTACTCAGGTAGTCAAGCTCCATATCTTAACCACTAAGCCACTATGGCCCTTTTAACCTTTTATACAATGGCTACAAATGTTCTTCCTTACAGCCTCTCTCAGTGCTCATCTATTTATAGCCAAAGAGCCAGCCCTGTCTGTGTCTGCAGACATTTCCGTGGACATGTGGCAGGCATGCCTAGACATCGGAGTGCACAGAATGCTTTTTACCTTCCCACTGAAGTGGTCCCTATCTATCTACTTTAAATTTCTTGCTTCCAAACTGCTAGGTTGGCAGGAGCTGGGTATCAAACCGCTGACCTGCCACCTGCCATCCAGTCAGCATCTTAACCACTTGAGCCACTGCAGTCCTAAAACTAGGTTACATGTTCTCAATAGTGAAGATAGATGGTAGGACTGGTGAACTCCATTCCCCCCCCCCCCCCCCCCCACTCCTTTGAACATTTCCCCACCATCTTCTGTCACTTCTGGCTACCTCTCTTCTTCTCTCATTTCTTTCCCATTCTCTCCAGTAGGAAGGCTTCACTGACATTTACTCCCAGGCTTGCCTTTCTGTCCCAGCTGGGGTACCTGTACCCAGCCCCTTAATGTTCCTATTAAGATTAAACTTTCCATGTGGCCTACAGGATTGTGACCATGATTCTACTGCTACTCATTCACAACCAACATTTGGTCATTTGAAATGAAGTCTTTCATTTCCAAAGCCATCAGCATTTTCTGCATCACAAATTCTGAATGAACTTTGTTTGAAAGCATGATTATCCCACTGGAATCCTCCAACTCACTAGCCTTGAAATACTCACATCTTTCTTGTTATATAATTCCCGTATTTTCTCCTTATAACAAATGTGTGATTGGTCAGGCTGAGCCACTATATTTTAAAACCCTTTTAATCTCCTTTATGGTAACAGAAACATTTGTGAGTGGTCTTTGAAGATTCTGCACGGGGCAGAACACCTGCAGCTTAATGTTTCATGTTCACAAACACCCCTATGTGAGTCTAATGTCTTCTGGCATGTACAAATGCTGTGGCAGAAGACTGTTGTAATTATGAGGCCCAACCTTAACCTTCAGTCTTTTGCCTCCAGATCAAAACATGCTCAATCCAAAGGATACCACATCACTTTTGCTCTCAAACAGCTCACTGTATCATGTACGTTGTCAGCACAAATGGTTTATTGTGCCTCTGGAAGTTTGAAAGGATAAATATGTTCTTTAATGCAACAGTGATTATTTCCTCTAGTCAGCAAAACAATGTCTTCCCTTTCAGTATTTCTTGATGATACAGCTTGAGTAACTTGAACTGAAAGTCCATGTTGAGTCCTTGCATCCACCTGTGCTCATAAAAATCTGCTTGGAATACAAAGAGAGAGCTGGAACACCTGCGACTTTAATGATTGTGATGGAGGATAAAAATATGTTTGCAATCATATGCAGCCTGGTAGTAGTAAAAAGGTTTCTGTAAACTTTAAATGTTTTTTAAACCAGTTATACTTCTGGAATATCAGGTATTCCCTTATTTTCATGGGGGAGGGGTTCTGCTTACCTTTACTCTTTATTCTCATACAGTATTTATATATTTCCCATGAGTTCTGTAGGTCCCCCAACTATGGAAGGGGATCTTGCTGTTCCCCCTAAGTTGGAGCAATTTCTTTATCGCAGAAGATCTTGGATTTAGTTCTCCAGGCAGAAATGAAAAAACTTGCCTGAAAACCTGAACAGCTTTTACTGATCAATGTCGACAATATAAGGTTAGAATGATGGACAATAATTGTTGCTTATGGTGTAAAGCAGTTTCTATATTCTTGCATTCCATGGCTGATCCTACCATACAGCTTGCATCAGGCAGCGCCATTCATTAGAAATACATGATGGGAATTTGTGAAGACAAGGCAGATAAAATCAATAGTAAATATAATCATGGAAGTTGCAAACAATGAAATTGGTTGGTTGGTTGGTTGGTTGGTACCCCAGCCCAATTAGTGCAAATGTACTACTCTGGGCAGCTCACAGCATAATATAAACCAGCAATAGTGTACAATAAACCCAATAATGGTTAAATTTTAAAAAAACCCAAATACAACTATACAACAAAAAGAAGTAAGTAAATATACCCGTGAAGATGGCCACTGTAAATTCAAATTACCCCAATATCTTAAAAACTTATAAAATGTCTGTCTTATGGGGCTAGTAACTCAGGTCAAAACTTAAATTATGTTAGTTATTTATAAATGAGAGTATTCAGGGAAGAAGTAGAAGCAGTGACAGATTTTACATTCTTAGGATCAAAGATCACTGCAGATGGGGATTGTAGCCATGAAATAAAAAGGCGACGGATCCTTGGGAGACAAGCGATGAGAAACCTGGGGAACATAGTGAAAAGCAGAGACATCACATTGCAAACAAAAATTAGAATAGTCAAAGCAATGGTTTTCCCAGTAGTGATGTACGGATGTGAGAGCTGGACAATTAGGAAGGCTGAACGTAGAAGAATAGATGCCTTTGAAATGTGGTGTTGGAGGAGGGTTTTGAGAGTCCCCTGGACAGCGAGGAGAACAAATAGGTCAATCTTAGAAGAAATTAACCCTGACTGCTCATTGGAAGGTCAAATAGTAAAGATGAAACTAAAGTACTTTGGACATCAAATGAGAAGGGAGGATTCACTTGAGAAGGCATTGATGTTGGGAAAGGTGGAGGGCAAAAGAAGAAGGGGGAGGCCAAGGATGAGATGGCTAGATGGCATTGTAGACACAATGGGTACAGAGCTGGGAGGGCTGAGGGGGATGGTGGAGGACAGAGGCGCCTGGAGAACAATGGTCCATAGGGTCGCAAAGGGTCGGAGTCGACTGTGCGACTGAACAACAACAACAACAATTCAGGTGAAAATGCATGATGAAAAAGTTGTTTCATAAAGGCAATTTAAGATGTGGTTGATCTTATTTCATACAGTAAAATAATGTGAGGGCTACAACAGAAAATTCTTTTCCTTTAGTAACAGCTTCTTTACTTCTTTAGAGTGACAACTTATAATTTAAGCTGATGAGTGCTCCCAGCAGCATGTCTTAGAGCAGGGGTGCCAAAACTTTTTGGGCCATGGGCCGGTCACATGATCGAGCATGCCGGTCATGTGGCTCCTCCCACCTGGAAGCGGAAGTAAAACATGCATGGACATGTGCAGAATGCATCTGCACATGTGCAGAACACTGCTGTAAATGACCCACGGCTGTCATAAACATGTTTACGACAACTGCAGGTAATTTACAGCAGTGTTCTGCACAGGCATGGGTACATTCTACGCACACGCATATGCGTTTTACTTCCACTACCAGGAGCGGAGCGGGCAGCATGGGCCGGATTAATTGACCCCATGGGTCGTAATTTGGACACCCCTGTCTTAGAAAGAGGAGTTTGTCTGTCTGTCTGTCTGTCTGTTTGTTTGTTTGATGTCCTGCCTTTTTCCCAATGGAGGACATGCCCTTTCATTTCTTAAATATCTTGCTTTTCAGTTTTTAGTATTCCAAACATTCACACTGGTTACAATATAATAGGAAAGTTGCATTGTTGCAATAGGAAAGATGAACAATAGAGAATTGTCTTCCCCTTCTCCTGTTTAGAAATGCAGACAACTGAAAATTTAGATTAAACTATTTTGGCCATTGAGAACCTTCTTTCTTACATTCCTTCCAAAGATTTTATGCCTTATTATGGAGAGCTTTAGACAAAGCTCTAACCATTTTGTTGAGTTACTCCGTTTATACAAGGAAGAGATTAATTGACTTTCATTTACACATAAGGAAAGAACCTATACACTTCTACTGTAACATAGCATACATGCTATATGCAGAAAGATGTTGATTTTTTTTGAAGAAGGAAGCAGATATTTGGAGTGAGTATGAAAACTATATAACTTGTCAAAGAAGAAACAGCTGTAAAATGCTAGCTTGATTTATCCTGACAGTTCATATTCATGAATATTAATATTGAATAATTTAAAGTGCCCTTGAATACCTCTTGACAAGATGTTTCAATTACAACTTGTTTCTCAAATTCCATTTTAAATACAAAAAAGGAGGGATAAATATATATATAATATCTTGCAGTGGTTGAATTGTTAAGTATCCCAGGGTAGAACAAATCTTTCTGAGGTATGTTCTTCCACAGTAACATAGAAGGCTAGGCAGCTTCATATATTCTTGGAGGAAACTGATTGTCTGGACCAATTTTAGTCTGGTTTCAGGTTGGGGTTAGCACTGAAATGATCTTAGATGCTCCAGCCTAAAGATAGAAGAAGTGCAGTTTTGTTACTTTTCCTGGCCTCCTCAGCTACAACTATTTCTGGACAGGGATAACCTTACTACAGTAGTCTGTGACCTAGTGAACACCCAACAATACACTCTACATGAGGCTACCCTTGAAAATGTCACAGATGTTTCAGTAAGTGCAGTATGCAACAGCTTGACTGCCAACTGGAACTTCTTTCAGAGTCCACATGATCCTGGATCTAAAAGATTTGTCCTTTCAGGCTAAGGTCAAGGTGCTGACAGTGACCTAGAAAGTCCTAAAAGGCTTATGACCTGAATATTGAAAGAGCACCTAAACATGCCCAATCACTAACAACTGCTGTAGAAGCCATCCTCTATGTCCCACCATTGACAACCGTACATTATGTGGAGACACAAAGAAGGACTCTTTTGGCTGCAGCACTTGACTATAGAATGTTCACCGTTTGGAGGCTTGACTTGTGCCAACATTGACATTGTTGGGGTGCCAAGTCAAAACATTTATTCTTAAGAGTTTGCGATTCAGGTTCATGGCCTGATGCATTTAAATTGTTTTAAAGAGTTTATGTCTTTCAAATTGGATGATGTGGATCTGTAACCAGCCCTGACATTTTGTGATATAGTCAAGCTATAAATATTTTAAATAAAATGGCACTAAATTGCTAGTATTTATTCTCATTATCATTATGTAGGAGATACGGTTGAATATTTATGTATTACTTTATCCTAACTTTGTTCTAAGGAGTAATGTATGCCTTTAAACCAGAGATTCTCAACCTGTGGCGAATGGGCTGAATGCAGCCTATGGTGCCATTTCATGTGGCCTCCCACCACCTCCACCACACCAGAAAGTGTCATGTGGTGGAGGAAGGGGGAAATGGCCGTCTGGCACCCCAAAGCTATCTGAGGGTGTGTGACCGAGCCCCTGGCTTTAAAAGGATGAGAAAACCTGCTTTAAACCAACATATATGCTATTATCACTTACACACACAGTATATGTTCACATCAGTCTTGGGAAGAAAGCTGGTCTAGAAACTAGTATCTGGTTTACTGTCGTTCATTGAACATCATGGATGAATAGGTATTTGAACCTGGCTTCTCCAGTGTCAATCTGACACTCTAACCTTGGGCTGTCCCTTTGTATGAGAGTGGAAAGAAAGGCATGAACAACATACTGGAAGATTAGTTCCATTTGAGCAGAAAAGCTTCTAGATGTTTCTAGAATACTGGAGTATTTGAGATCTTTGTCTAAAAGAGTGAGACTTTTACATTTGCTGAGATGGAGAAATTTTAGGTTTGCTGGTTGCTTTCTTTTCTGAGAAATGTTCTTGTTTTCTCTCCAGTAGGAAGTTTCTCTTGATCAAGAGCCAAATAAATCCCTTTCTCTTTGGGGGGAAAAAGAGTAATAAAAATATCTGGAACTTTTCATGATGTTTACACAAACAATTGAGTAGAAAATTCTCATGTTGAACCCTTGATATGTTTGCCTCTGGGTCAGTGCCGGATTAAGCCAGCCTGGGGCCCATAGAAAATCATGTCAAGTGGCCCTTGCTTAGGTTTAGGATACCTATAAAATAAAACACCACTAGTAAAAACAAATAAGTAACACTTTGCATTTTAAAAATATTCTACACCTTGCCTTGGCCCACTCTCACTCAAGTACATTAAAAGAGCCTTCCTTCCTACCTCGTTGCCTTCTCTGCCATTTTCTAAGCCATTTTACAATAAATACATGGAGCTAAATATAAAGAACTGGCCTCATGCAGTGTGTACTCTGGCAGGCAAGATTGGGCACTAAGAGCAAACTATGATGTGAAGCAAAACTCAACACAGCAAGCTCTTGTCTCTATCCCAGCTCCTGCCAACCTAGCAGTTCGAAAACAAGATATTGCAAATAGTTAAATAGGTACCTCTTCAGCTGGAAAGGTAGCAATGTTCTGTGCCTGCTACATGACCACGGAAACAACTGCAGATACTGAGAGTGCTGGCTCTTTGGTTGTAAACTGAGTCGGACAAGACTGGCTATCCAGCAAGAGAAACCCTTGCTCTACACACACACAAACACACTCCTTCACACATACCCTGTGTCAGACAGAAGGTTGTTGTTTACTTACAGGATAAAGCCAGCTGAAATGTGTATGAGGACAAATCCTTGAAAAGGTTTTAAAATTTAGTGTTATCATTTTGATATACTTAAAGGAACATATCTTGACCATGGAGCACTCTGTTTTTAATTATTAGTTTAGAGAGGAAACTAAGAGTCACAGAAACAGGAAATATATCATTAAATACTTGAACCACTCAAACATTTAGACTCAGATTGTGTTTTGAGTTTATGAACATCAAGAAATGTATAAATTATTAACAAAACATTAAACAGTGTAAGAAAAACTGTGCTGGCACTTGGTGAATACGTCACCCTTGCTCAAAAGCCAGTCGTATCTTACTCTAGGGTTCAGTGCTCATCTCTGTTTATAGCCAAAGAGCCAGCTCTGTCTGCATCTGCAGATGTTTCCATGGTCATGTGGCAGGCATGACTAGACACCGGAGTGCACGGAATGCTGTTTACCATCCCACCGAAGTGGTACCTATTTATCTATTTGTAATTTCTTGTTTTCTAACTGCTAGGTTGGCAGGAGCTAGCATAATTTCTGACATGAAATTATTATCATTGCTTCGATTTCTACATTAAAAAAACCAAAATACTTAAAATGTATTAAAATATAACATACATTATCTGAGTTCATAACTTACTGTGCTGGTATATTGCTGTAAATATTTGAAATCATGAAAACTAGATGTAGGAGAGTAAAATAAGCATCTAAATGTAATATCAAAGGTACATGAAATAATATTTATTAATAAGGGTGTGGCTGCATTATACAACAGCATTCAATTTAAACAGAATTTTGAATTTAAATAAAATTATGTCTCTTTAATATTTAAAAAAAACACTTGAGATATAAAACTTCTTAAAATTCAAAAATCAAAACTATAAAATATTAATGTTACTTTTCTGTTAGGCTGGCCAATGTGTGCCTATGTAACTGATGTGTTTAAATTGATGCCATCTGATGAAATGGATTTGATCCATGAAAGTCCACATTTAAATATAGGAGTTAGTCTTGAAGGGGCCACAATATTTTTGCCTTTTTTCTGTTTTCTTTACTGTTTTTATTTTGGTTACTCTCTGATATGCTCAAAAAAATAAGGGTCCCTTTCCCCTGCCTCTCCCATTCATTTACTTTCATGTAAGAGGTTGGGGGGGGGGCACTAACATTCAAATAAAGGTAAAGGTTTCCCTTGCTCAAAAGCCAGTAGTATCTGACTCTATGGTTCAGTGCTCATCTCTGTGTATTTGCCAAAGAGCCAGCCAGCGCTGTCTGCGTCTGCAGACATTAATGTGGACATGTGGCAGGCATGCCTCAACACCGAATGTTCTTTACCTTCCCGCCGAAGCAGTTCCACGAGGGCAGAAGAAGTGGAGGAAGGAAGAGAAGATCAGAGGCAAGAATGCCTAAGGGAAGGTTTTCCTCCCATTAAATGCATTGGCTTGCTTTTGAGCGAGGAGGCATCTTCCCTCCATCCCCCTTCTCTGCCCCCATCCCCAGTGGGCAACAAGGCAGGCAAGGAAAAGAAGCTCTCCGACGGGCTCCCTCCCCTCAGAATGAGGAGCCATGCTTAGCACTGCCCAGAGTCCATCCTAGAGGCAGGGAAGGGCGAGCGGGTGGGTTGACAGTGTGGTGTGGGGGCCCCCAGAGGCATGGGGCTCATAGCATTTGCTACTCTTGCTATATGGCTAATCCGACACTGCTCTGGGCTGCATGGGTATTGCACTCCTTGATGCTCAATATATATATAATTTCGTGCACAACTGGGCTTTCAGATGGTAATAAATATGATAACATTATTATTTGTATTCTGGGTAGGGGTAAACATAAACGTGTTTATACTAATTGCTTTTTCTGTTGGAAATCACTTGCTGCTTGTATTTTGTTCAGCAAAATACTTTTCATTTGGGCACATGTTTGTTGACATTAACATTGCTTTGACATTCACTTTTTTCTTTACTTTCTCTTTTCTGCCATCTCTTTCTTTCTTTTAGTGTATTTGCCACTAGCAGAGATGCAATCATTGTAATGGTGAATTCACCCAGATGGCTGCTGTTTTTTCTCAATATTGCTATACTTTCCAAAACATTATAGGTAAAACAAAATGGCGGCCACTTGAAGAGCCTGCAGAATCCAACCATGGGCTTTCATACCACTGCTAAAGACAGCAAAATGTAATGGCCAGAAACCTATTACTTAGCCACCCAGAAAGGTTCATTGGCCTACATCTCAGTAGCAAACTGCCACTAGTTATGAAGTCAGCAGTTGTATTATCTCTGGCACATGAATCACATGGCTTGGCATAAAACAAGAAATGTGAATACCACCTTCATTACTAGCAGTTGGCTAGTTAATTAACTTGGTAATTCATTTACTGAAATCTACACTAATGGACCTACGTTACAATAGTGGCATTCTTCAGATGGATTCTTAACCAGAGAAGAGAAGCCAGATGTTTCTTGTTCATGACAGTGGAGAAGATATACCCCCTCCATCATGAAGTTTTGAAAGATATCTTCAAATCTTTCCTTCTAATGAAGCTTCCCATTCATTCTCAGACAAATGAAAACTCTTATCCTACTCTTAGGTCTGTTTGTTGTATGCAGCGTTGCTTCTCTCTGCAGACATTTCCTAGTCATGTGGCAGGCCTGACTAGATGCCAGAGCACACAGAATTTTGTTATATTTTGCGCCAAAGTGATACCTATTTATCTACTTGCAATTTCTTGCTTTCAAATTGCTAGGTTGGCAGGAGCTGGGACAAATGACAGGTACTCACTCTGTCATGTGGCACTCAGGTCTCAAAATGCTGACCTGCCAATCTTCCAGTTGTCAAGTTCAGCGTCTTAACCACTAAGATGTTATAAAAACACATACATCTGCACAGGATGGTGGATGGCTTTGTATTGGCTTGACTGGGAGTCAATAAGAGAAGGGTTTGTTTTACCAATACCCACAATGTTGCTCATATCATGAGAACAGTACTCATGTATTTTCCAGATGAAGTATGGCAGATGTAGGAAATGTGCCCTCTTTTCTGACACTTGCAAACTTTTCTAAGAAAAGCTAATTGTAGGGTCTTTTTTGTAAAATATATATTTCAGGTAAAAAATATTTTGTGCAAATAATACTGTATTTTATGCAAACATTTGCACAAAGGTTACATAAAATATGGGCTTTTGCACAAGATGTATTTCATAGTGCAGTGATGGCGAACCTTTTAGAAACCGAGTGCCCAAACTGCAACCCCAAACTCACTTATTTATTTCATTTCATGTTTAATTTCTATACCACTTTACTCGACACAGTGGGTGACTCAAAGCAGTGTACGCAATCACAATAAAGTAGTACAGTAACATAAGTAAATATAACTCAATACAATCAATAATACAATAATAATGCAATAATTACAAGATTACAAGTCAGGAAAAAATACAATATTAAATACAAACACAAAATACAAGCCCTATACAGAGACTCCTCAAGAGGTGCCACCCAAGGACTCCCACTTCCCCATGGCCAATGCCAGGCTGGGGAAGGAGCTTGGGTGATAACCGTTTTCTTCCCCGCGCCGGTGGAGAAGGCAATGGGGAAACACGGCAGGAGTCCAGTCACGGCGAGAGTCCTCCAGAGCTGCGGGCATCCCTCTTTATCCTCTGGCCAGGCAGGGCCAGGGGGGCATCCTCCGCAGGTGCCGCCAGTTCCTTCCCCTCGCCGATGGTGAGGGTGATGGGGAAACATGGCAGGGGTCTGACCACAACAAGAATCTGCCCACCGCCCCGCTCAGTTGAAGGTCCTTTCCTTCCCTCGCTCACTGCCCGGCTGGCTGGCCAGGAGGGGAGACCGGCAGCGGGAGGCAGTGGCAGCAGCAGCAGTTCATATAACCGCCCAGCACCCCACTCAGCTGAAGGTCCTTTACTTCCCTCTCTCACAGCCCAGGTGGCCGGGAGAGGAGACTGGTGGCAGGAGGTGGCGGCTGCAGCAGCAGTTCATATAACCGCCCAGCACCCCACTCAGCTGAAGGTCCTTTCCTCCCCTCTCTCACAGCCGGCTGGCCAGGAGAGAAGACTGGTGGCAGGAGGTGGTGGCAGGAGGTGGCGGCAGCAGCGGCAGCGGCAATTCATATAACCACCCACCCCCCTGCTCAGCTGAAAGTCCTTTCCTCCCCTCTCTCGCAGCCCGGCTGGCTGGGAGGGGAGACCGGTGGCAGGAGGTGGTGGCGGCAGTTCATATAACTGCCCACCGCCCTGCTCAGCTGAAAGTCCTTTCCTCCTTTATCACAAAGTGCCAATACTGCAGGGTGAACTCTGTGCTGGGGGAGGAAGGAAGTGCTTCCATTGAGCTGCTGGGCAGAGGAGCAGGGCGAACTCTGAGCTGGGGCGATGATGCACGTGCCAACAGAGAGGGTTCTTAGTGTCCTCTTTGGCATGCGTGCCATTGGTTCACCACCACTGTTATAGTGCTACTACTGCAGAAAAAGTACTGGTCTTTTTCTGCAGCAGTGTATCAAGGCACTCTTTTTTTGTTCAGGGTCAGGAACTCTGTTATTGTTCATCACATACTTAGCGCAAGGATGGATTGGGATGTTCTATGAATAACACCACAAAGAGCCACTATGATCATATATTATGAGTCCAAACGTAGTTTATTTCTCATATTCTGAAATCTTTTCCATGCTTTTGGCAGGGCTGAGCCTGAGTCCCTAAGCTTTTGCTCCACCTTTCTTGTTTCCCTAATCTATATAATGCTCGCCAGCTGTTTGCAATCACCCTTAACAACTATAACTAAATTAGCATTCCTGCTGAAGCATATTCCCTGAGAGGATATTCTCAACATTACTGACGTAGTCCATTAATGTTTCTAGAGGATCAGATGGTGCTTCGCTTTCATTTGCACGAAAACAGCATTTCAAACTGACAAACAAACAATAATGGACCAGGGGTGGGGGCATATCAAATCAATCAGGCCTTAGAGACTATTCCCATAACTCTGTATTTTCCTGAAAGCTTTATATCTGTATTGGAAACATAAATTACTTGGCCCCACACGTCTATATTCCAAAACCTCCTGCCCCAAAGTAGACTTTTTAAAAGGAAACATATATAGAAATTTGTTCTGCAGAATGGCACTTCTTTGTTCAATTAAGACCTGGGCCTTGTCTCTAAGGACTGTTTTTCTAGGGCTGTTGATCTTCATCATTGTTTGTCTAATAGTGATTTAAGAAGCAGAGTAACATTAATTCTGTATTTCTGTACCCTAACTAGCTTGGGTATCTTCTACATTGTTGAGTTTCTGAAATCCCAGGAAGAGTCTTTGACAGCAGTACCTGAAGATGCCAAGGATTGAACTCTGTGTTTGGATAAGTTGAGGCGGAAATAGGGGGACATCTGCCTCCAGACTGTTGAGAAGGGGCTAAGGACAAAAAGAACCCTAGTCAGATTTTTCATTCTACTCAATTTCAGCTGTCTCAAGGTAGGAGACATGGCATGAGAATTTTTAAAGCCCCAGACTTTTAGCCCAGAGGGTAAATGCCAGTAATTTCTGACTCTAGAGGGTGGTACTCATTTCTGCTCATAGCAGGGGTTGCCAACCTTTCGAAGCTGGGGGCCAGATCATGCTCTCTCAGTCAGCTTTAAGGGTCAGATGGCCATTTTGCCCTGCCTGCATGATGGGGTACCCATTTTCTCCCAACAGCTTCAAAGGAGTGGCCATTTTGTTTCTCAAATTTATTATTTATTCAATTTGTATAGCCGCCCCAATCAACGTGTGACTCTGGGCGGTGTACATAAACCCCCCAATATTTAAACTATAGAAACCCTTAAAATTCCTATTAAAAACACTGAAAAACTACCTCCCACCCACACAAATTAAAAATCTAGTTAAAAACTATTAAAAACTATTAAAAGCATGAGTGATCCTCCTCTAAATGAGCCAGTGGAGGGGGGGTTGCTCCCTCTCCACCTCCCCACACCTGCCCTCCAGCCAGGTTTTCAGCTCTTACCTGATGGGCAGCAACTCTGTCTGTGAGACACAGTTCAACTGGCAGGAGGTTCCATAGGGCCGGAGCGGATACCGAAAAGGCTCTTCTTCTGGTATTTTTAAAGAGCCCCTCTGGTCCACTCTAGTGGGACAGACAGATATCCTTGGGGTGATGCTGTCTCCAGTTGACATAGTTTATCTGGACTTTCAGAAGGCTTTTGACAAGGTCCCGCAGTCATGGAATAAAGGGAGAGGTCTTGTCCTGGATCAGCAACTGGCTAAGGGACAGGAAACAGAGGGTAGCACTAAATGGACACTTCTCCAAGTGGAGGGAAGTAAAGAGTGGGGTCCCCCAAGGTTCAGTACTGGGACCCCTGCTTTTCAACCTCTTCATAAATGATCTAGAAGTAGGAATAAATAGCAAGGTAGCCAAATTTGCTGACGACACTAAATTATACAGGGTAGTGAAAACTGTGAGAGATTGTGAGGAGCTCCAGAGGGATCTCTTGACACTGGGGGAGTGGGCAAAACAGTGGCAAATTTAATTTAATTTAATTTAATAATCATATTTATATATGCCACCCACTCAGATAGAACCTGACTCAGAGTGGCATTACAACAAGTTCTAAAAATACATAAAAACACTTTAAAAGACCCATATCCCACCCACTTTAAAAACAACCACATCCCACCCACTTTATAAAAAACCATATCCCACCCACCCATCCCACCCACTATAAAAGAAAGAAGAAAGGGTTCTTAATTGTTTACATAAGCCAGCAGGTGGGGACCGTGTTCCCATTAGGGCCCCACATCTGCCCTGCCAGCCTTCAATCTGTCCTGCCAGCCTTCAATCTGGAGGTCTTCAATCTTTTCCTGAAGGGCAGCAAATCTCTTTGAAGTCTTAGATCTGTTGGCAGGAGGTTCCAGAGGGTTGGTGCAGACACGGAGAAGGCCCTCCTTCGGGTGCTGGATAGATGTTTTCCCCCCCTAGTTGATGGCACTATTAGCGAGCCCCTCAGGTCTGCTCTGGTTGGACGGGCAGACACTCTTGGGACAATGAAGTCTCTAAGGTATCCTGGCCCACTGCCATATAGGGCTTTAAAGGTCAAAACCAGCACCTCGAATTGCACCCAGAGGCAAACTGGTAACCAGTGCAGCTCCCGAAGTAGCGGTGAGGCGTGGGCATATCATCCGCAACCCATCACCACCCGGACCTCCGCATTCTGGACCAGCTGCAGCCTCCAAATGGTCATCAAGGGCAAGGGCAAATGAGCTTCAACATTAGTAAGTGCAGAGTGATGCATGTTGCGGCAAAAAAAAAATTTACATTTATAAACTGATGGGTTCTGAACTCTCTGCAACAAACCAGGAAAGGGACCTTGGTGTCCTGGTGGACAGCTCAATGAAGATGTCAACCCAGTGTGCCTCAGCAGTGAAAAAAGCAAACTCAATGCTAGGGATCATTAGGAAGGGTTTAGAAAATAAGTCAGCAAGTGTCATTTTGCCTCTTTATAAATCTATGGTAAGGCCCCATCTGGAATACTGTGTACAGTTCTGGTCGCCATACCTCCAGAAGAATATTATGGAGTTGGAAAAAGTGCAAAGGAGGGCAACCAGAATGATTAGGGGACTGGAACACCTTGTTTACCATCTGAGGCTGCAACGGTTGGGCCTCTTCACTCTTGAACGACGGCGTCTAAGAGGTGACCTGATTGAAGTTTATAAAATCATGCACGGTGTGGACGAAGTGGATAAGGAGAAACTGTTTTCCCTATCGCACAACACTAGAGCTAGGGGGCACTCCATGAAACTTTTGGGTACTAGTTCTCAAACAAATAAGAGAAAGTACTTTTTCACCCAGAGGATTACTGGTCTATGGAACTCCCTGCCAGAAGAAGTGGTGACAGCTGTCAGACTTGACAGCTTCAAGAAAGGATTAGACAAGTTAATGGAGGACAAGGGTATCAATGGCTATAATTATGGATACCTAAGGACAACTTCCGGGTTGGAGAGATAGGCAGGATATCTCTCAATGCCATTTACAGGGAATCCTAAGCAGGTGAAGGCATCTGCTTGGGAATACCCTGAAGGAAATGGTGAGCCACTGTGTGAGACAGAATGCTGGACTGGATGGGCTGTGGCCTGTTCCAGCAAGGCTGTTCTTATGTTCTTATGTTCTTATTTATCAGAGGAAGGTTTAGAAACATTCCTCAATGACCAATGGGGCATCGAGGCCGAATTAGCGGCTTGAGGTGGGGTTCTCTGTTCGTAAACAAACATCCTTGGTGGCGGTAGTGGGGTAAATGGTAATCAAAACTATGTTAATTGACCATATGTAATGGGGGTTCCTCACCATAACAGAAGGACAGAGGCGCTGGAGGCGTCTACTGTCGCGGGTAGGAACCCTCTATTACAAGGGAGCAGGCTTGTTGGCCTGAAGGAAATTGTGATCTAAGAGGTATGGAGTGAGGTGTCATCACT
The DNA here is from genome assembly GCA_035047345.1 of Bradypodion ventrale. Taxonomy (NCBI): domain Eukaryota; kingdom Metazoa; phylum Chordata; class Lepidosauria; order Squamata; family Chamaeleonidae; genus Bradypodion; species Bradypodion ventrale. The sequence goes on from JAWDJE010000001.1 coordinate 44,914,631, forward strand.
CCATACAAGGTCATAATCAATAATCTGGATATGGGTAGATAAACCCATAAAATAATACCATTTACCCACTAGGATGCCCCATTGCAGATCATGTTAATATTGTATTGTTATGTTATTAATAAAGTGGCCTGTGTTTTGACCAACAGATGGTTGTCGTCTGCATCATGGGCTGGATTGGGTGGCAAAGCATGTACACAGGATTGCCTTTTGTTAAGAAAGATGCAAACAGCCTATTTTTCGGCAGCAGCACTCTTACTATGGAATTCATTGCCATTTGAAATTAGGACAGCCACTACACTTTTTGGAAAATTTTGAAAAAAAATTCATTCACTGATTCCTAAATTGGCATAGTAATACTGATACCTTTTGGCCTACTTTGAAAGTTTAATTCATTAAATGTATAACTGTTTTTAATGTGTGAGTTTTGTGTTGTTAGCTGCCCAGAGTAAGAAAATCTCATAGATGGGCAAGGTATAAGTATAATAAATAAATAAAATAAATAATTGATTATTGAGATTACTTGCTGTTCGTACTGTTCCTATTTAGGGCTCTATTAAGCCTATGGGGTTGTTGAAGTTGTTCTATTTTATTTAATTGTTATTTTTTATTTTATTTATGTGTCTAAATCTTGTCTTTTTACTTTATTGTGAGCCACCTAGAATTGTAGGCGGAATATAAATTAAATAAATGAAATAAACAAATGTTTCAGATTCTTGAAAAAATAGCAGTCATTTTAATTTGGGACAATGTGTACAATTCAGACAGTTGCACTAACTGCTCAATATTGTACAACAACACATGGCTTTGCAAATAGCAATTTTATACAAAACATGGCTTTCTTTCTTTCTTTCTTTTTTGCACAAAACATCATTTTCATCAAGATTGAAATCCTATTGAGAGAACCACAAAATTTCTCACCATAGTCAAAAGCAGAATGAAAAATGGTTCAATTCTTCACCTTACCCTAGAACAGTAGTGATGAACCTATGGCACATGTGCCAGAGGTGGCACTCTGAGCCCTCTCTGTGGGCACCTGTGCAGTCCTCCTAGCACAAAGTTTGCCCTGTCCCTGTGCCCAGCAGCCCAATAGGAGTGCTTCCTTCCTCCCCCAGCACAGAGTTCACCCCACTCCTCTGCTCAGCAGCCCGATGGGAGTGTTTCCTTCCTTCCCTGTTGCTGTATTGGCACTTTGCGATAAATAAGTGGGTTTTTGGTTGCAGCTTGGGCACTCAGACTCTAAAAGGTTTGCCATCAATGCTCTAAAAAACAAGGCAAGCAAAGATTTACAGGTATACCCCAAAGTTTACTTAAGGAAGATCCTGTTCTGATCATGAGCTGCTTCTGACTCTTGATTTTCTGCCTACAAAACATGCTTTTCCTCCAAGTCACAGGACTTCCTCAGCTGAATGTTTCAGGAATTTCACTCTTTTTAAAAAAAATCTGCAAAACTTGGGATTGCCCCCAAGCCTGCTGACACTTTTCATTTGAAGAAATGAAGTTATGTGTGAAATATACAAGTAGAGTATGGTGAATTGAAAATTCCTAGATGGAGGAAAATGAAATGTGAGGTTGGCAGTCTTGAGGGTGCTGCTCACATTACTCTCTGGAAATCTGATGTAACCTGTAAACTCTGCTTAGAGCAGTGGATCTCAAGCTTCAGCCCTCCAGATAATTTGGACTTCACTCCCAGAAACCACAGCCAACTTGACTTTGATTCTGTGGAGATCGAAGGTAGAGAATGACTTCTTCTTCAAGTGTCATATCCAGTTCCAAATATTGGCTATCAACATGGCAATCAGCCATGAAGATTGTCCTGGGAACAATATAATCCAGTGGCCTGCCATTTACCGTCTGCTTCACAGAATGGCATCCATACCACTGATCCAGTTCCATGAGTCACTTTTTGGTCCTGAGCCCTTTTGGCACACAAAATCCTCCTCAGGCCCAGGTCAGTATGGATGAAGCTGCTGCTTTCTGTCAAAATGGAATCAAATGATATTTAACTCCGTTGGGGACCATCACCCTTCCTTGTGGACTTCACCATCCAAGGCCATTAGTCCTCAGGGTTGTCTGGCTTGTTAACTGCCACCTGACGATCAAGAATTGAGAGAGGAAATTGTATGCTTACACCTATACCTTATCCAGCATAACAAGTAATAGCAATTACTCTTATATGCCCATCTATCTCACCAAGAATCTACTGCTAGGTGCCAAAAGACCCTGCATTGCAACCAAGGAAGCAAAAACAAATAAAATTGCATTGTACATTCACAAAAACTGCCCACCTGTCCCTCTGTCAATATACAATCAAAATATCCCTGGTTTCTTAATGAAACAAACTATAGAAAGGGAAGGCTGGTGAGAGAAATATCAGTGAAGACAGATAAATAGCAATTAGCAATAGTAATTACACTTATATTACACTCTCTGGGAATTTCACAAGGCAATTAGTATTTTCTCCCCAAAATGCTAAGTACTCATTTTACCAACCTTGGAAGGAAGGAAGGCTAAGCCAGCCTTGAGACCCATCAGGGTCAAACTCACGGTGTCAGTAGTGTTGGTTGCAGTACAGCAGTTTAACCACTGTGCCACAAAACCTAATGAGACAGTGCATTGGATACCTGATCTTGTACTACTGAACTAAGTGTGGAGCCTTAATCCCTACAGATGGCCTCAACCTTGGTTCTAAAATGATTAGCAAAATGTTTGCAAATTGACTCATCCTTTTGAGTCCCACTTGGCTTACCTGCTGCAGAGAGACCACAGACTATACAGTGCTTGTTGATTTCCAGCCTCATAGAGTCTTTCAGAATTATAGCTCTTCCTTGCTTTAAAGATATGCAGCAAGTGTTTCCTCAACACTTTCCCCTCTAAAGCAAATGATTGATCTGAGGAGGTATGGCTCCATCTGTTCTCTAGATTTCTCCTTTGCTGTTTCATCACTTGAAGTTTCTCCATGAACCATGGGTCTAGATAAGCCCTACAGTGGGAGGCTGTTTAGGTTCAATTGCGTCAGCCACCTCCATATACAGTATATGGGTGGCCTCTGTATCCCTTCTGGGAGTACCAACTTGTTCAGCCAGAAACCTCTCAAAGCCACTTGGAAACCAATAGGATCCAGCAATCTTTGAGGATAGACCTCCTTAATTGTTCCTCACTTCCGATGGGGTGTAACAGGCAGGTTAGATCTATGAACTACCAAGATGTTTCAGGATTATTATATATCATAATCATTCTTGCCTGCAAATATTCAGACTGCAGCCAAAGTCTCTTTCAGACACAAGGAATGATTTCCCCATGATTCCTAAAAAAATAAGAAATAGTCTTGCAGTTGTATTGTGGGAGGCATTTCTATAAAAAAAACAGAGGGACATACCATATGTTTGTATTTAAAGTGACCATATACAAGAACATGTTCACTGTCAATTCTGAGAAACAAAAAGGAGAAACTGGTTATAACAACATATCATATATTTTATTCTGCTTATATGTACAACAAGGCAACAATGTGACATTTACCATAATATAGAAGGGAGTATGAAACTAAGTTGTTCAAAGTTCTAGAAGAGGGGTGGCCAAACGTTTTGGGCCATGGGCTGGTCACGTGGTTGATCATGCCAGTCACGTGGTTCTGCCTGCCATAAAAAACATTCACAACTGTTGTAAACACGTTTATGGACAGCCACAGATGCATTTACAGCAGCGTTTGCACATGTGTGGGTGTGTTTGCGCATGCGCAGGCACGTCTGCTTCCAGTAGTGGTGAGGGCATCATAGGCTGGATGATTTGGTGCCGTAGGCTGTAATTGGCCACCACTGCTCTAGAAGTCTTTGTTAGACAGTGCACGAGAAGAAAGGCGTGTTGCAAAGTCTATCAGGGCCAGGTGTCCTGGTTAAAATTGGTTTCCCTATAAAGCAGGCATTTGCAACCTATGGCCCGTGGGACGGACCAAGCCTCCAATGCCAATTCACCCAGCCCGTGCCACCCTCACCACTCCTGGAAGTTGGAGTAAAACACGCCGACACATGTGCATAATGCTGCCGTAAATGCATTCTGTGCATGAGCGGGCACGTTTTACTTCTGCTTCTTGGTGGGAGGAACCATGTGACCAGCCCAATCATCTGTCTGGGAGGCAGGGGTAGGCCCACGAACTAAAAACATTGAGAACCCCTGCCATAAAGCCATGCAATTTCAAATGCTGGTATGTTCTTATGTTATGGGGTGGACACACCCTAAGGAATTGTTCCATGGTGAACCAGTGTGTATGCTGCAAATCGAGCACTGGGTCATATTTCCATTTGTGGACATTGCATAAGATTCCAAATATTTTGCTGAGCACAGAGTACTGACCACAGACTCTTATTTCATGTGGGTGGAAGTATAATGTTTCCAAAGCTCTAAAAAAACACCTTAAAAACAGCAGTTTGTTTCTAAATACATAACACTTTTCATTCCTCTAAACTTGAAATGTGACAGTGTACATAGCATAAAATGACATTAGATTCATAGAAGCAGAGCTATCTGTAGTGTCTGATTATGCCGGCTATACATTTCCTTCAGTATCAAAGGAAATTTGCCTCTCTAGATGCCAGTTTATAGAGAAATGGAGCAAAAAGGTTCCCATTGTCTGGTTGTCCTCTTCAGATGCCTTCCCATAAGGCTTTGAAACAGAATAATACTCTGCATGGGCCTTTGATCTGATTTAATACAGTACTTTTGTGTTCTTAGCTTTGTTCCTCCACCATCCATTATCCTCTGTTTATATCAGTAGTTCAATTCCTTTATCTCCAGACGTTTGAGTAGAGGTGGTCCATTTTGTAGCCTCTCTGTGTCCCTCCTTCAAACTGTTTTGAAGAATAAGATTGTTTTTCTTTCTGGTTTTGGAATAAGATGGGATATAACACATCTAACTCCTACAGGATGGACAAATCCATAAAAATAGAACCTAGAAATGTACTTCCAGCAAGGTTTAGTTTTGAAATTAATGTGCTGATTATGAAACATTTATTTTGGCCTTATGTACAACATGGTAGCAATGGATTTAATGTCTTCACAGTAAAATTCTAAAGTGAGGTGTTAAAATGCTGAATAATCATTGCTGTTGCAATTGAAGATCTCTAGTAGAGTATTAAAGTTCTCCTATCCTAACATATGATATCCTGTGTGTTGTGGTTAGAGTGATAACCTAGGACTTAGAAGACCTGGGATTGCATTCCCATTCAACCATGGAAATTTACTATCGTGTGGTGATGGTAAAACAAATCCTTACATTAGAACTACATTGAAAGTGACCCCACTAGGATCACTAAAAGTTCTGACTTGACAGGACATAATATAACATAATCATAACATATAGACTGCAATTACAACAGTAGGAGAGCACTTCACATACAATCCCCTAGATGGAATATTCTGTTATCTCTCAAACCCACAGCAGCTCCACTAGAGGAAAACAAACTGGAGTGACCATGCCAAAGGAGATGTAGGGACTATACCTTGGGTCAAACCTAAACAAGCCTGCTGCATCTTTTAAAATGTGTGAGTCAGAATATGCTCTGCACCAAACATTTTTTACCTAAAGACTCATTCCAGTACATAGCATTGCCATGCTAGGCCCTGTGCATTAAATGTGTACGTTAAGCATTACAGAGTAGAGCACCCTGGCCTATTTTATCCTTGTTAATCCCTTTGCATAATGTATACCACTTAGAAGGGGAGAGAAGAATGATTCACATACTGCAATTCAAGATAGAGTCAAGTAGTGGATTAGCCTGCTGCCAAAAGAACATCCAGAAGATAAAGAACCGTCCTTCCTGTGAGAGCAGAGGGAGGCTAGGCCAGGTCACGGCCATGTCAAGCTTTTAAGTGATTGGAAAAGTTTCTGTTAAGATACAGATCTGGGTATATGAAGGCCTTTCTGATGCCTGGATATGATTTATTCCTAAAATAGTGCTTTCATCAATATTTGGTGGAGAATTGCAGCAGGACAACTAAAGAATTAGTCTCTGATTATTAACAGTGGCAAGTTAAATGGTAGCTAGGAAATAGAAAACAAAGAATGATTTTTAATTACATGGATTATATAGAACAGTGATGACAAACCTTAGCACTCCAGGTATTCTTGAACTTCAATTCCCAGAAGCCCTGATCAGCAGGAGTGTTGACTTGAGCTTCTGGGAATTGAAGTCCATGAACACCTGGAGTGCCGAGGTTCACCATCACAGATATAGAGATTTGTTTTGTAACTATTAATAATAAGCTAACAATGTAATACTGAACTAAGGTTGTTAAGCAATAATTTTGTTATAGATATGAATAATAATTGTGTGCTGTTCAATTCTGACATTTGGAGACCCTTTCCATGGTTTTCTAGGTAGAGAATACACAGAGTGATTTTTCATTCCCTTCTTCTGGGGGCATCCTGGGACTGTGCAGCTTGCCCAAAGCCTAACAGGTTGGCTCTTCTGGGATGCATAGTGGGGAATCAAACTCTCATCCTCTGGCTCTGCCACCAAATACTGAACCCACTGAGCTATATGGAGAGAATGTATTAATTTTGTATTAATAAAGAGAAAGGCATACATTTCTTTGAAAGAGTCAACACGGTTTTCAAAGGGGAGTCGAGCTTCATAAGGGAAGTTATATCTCCAAATGGTCCCATGGGGTGGGAGTGGGGTGGGGGTGGAGCACAATTGTACAATAATTAGGCAGGTCATATATGATTTTGTATTGTTATAAATTTTAATATTAAAATACTAAAAAGGCAATCAAGAATTAAGCTCATAAGGTTGATTTTATCATAATTACTCACCTTCAACTACATGCAACAAAGTTAATTTGGCCATGCCATGCTTGAATTCAGGGACTGCAGTGACTCAAGTGGCTAAGACACTGACTGGAAGGCAGGAGGTCAGCAGTTCGATTCCCAAGTAATGAGCTCCCATCTTTGTCCCAGCTCCTGCCAACCTTGCAGTTTGAAAGCAAGAAATTGCAAATAGATAAATCGGGACCACTTTGGTGGGAAGGTAAACAGCGTTCCGTGCGCTCCGGTGTCTAGTCATGCCTGCCGCATGAACACAGAAACATCTGCAGAAGCGAACAGTGCTGCTCTTCGGATTTGAAACAGAGATGAGCACTGAACCCTAGAGTCGGATACGATTGGCTTTCGAGCAAGGGAAACCTTTACCTGTGCTTGAATTTATTTTATTTATGGCTCCATTTATCTGTTATCTTAGGCTGATCACAAAATAATGTACTTATGCTACTGGCACCCTACCCAATTCAGTCATACCATAAAAGTGATTTGCTAAAGTTATCTTGGCAAATATTTCATTGTGGGCTTACATTTTCGTCTTATGCAGAATACCCTTCCTTCAACTTTTTGGAACAGAATTAGAGAAGAGAAAATATAATTTGACACTTTTATAGAAATGTACAATGATTCCTAAATCTGATCAGAATTCAAGAATGTTGAAGCTTTCTCAGTAGTGGACACACAAAAAAAGAGATAAATCTCTGAAATATATGCTGGGCTTTCAGGTTTACTACAAGAGCTACCTTCTCATCCAAGAAGAGGTAAAACTTGTCTCTGCACTCCATACTACAGCTTCACCTTTTATCAGTAACTATTTCAGTATTGGGCAATAAATATTTAATACTTGATTCAATTGTAATAACATGCTGTAAAGGGCTTCTATATTTTTTCCAGAACCTATTTATTGAAGTCAGATTTTGCAGTGTGTATATGATTGAAATCAGACTTTCCATTCTGTTCCTCAATCAGGAACATGTGTGTTGGGCTGGATGCAAATGCAGGACAGATAAATCAGCTTGCATAAAATAAGAACTAAATCTCAAGAGTTCAAACGAAATCCCACCAATAGTTTCTAGATAGAGTGATGTATGTCCTGTCTCCATTCGAAAAAAGGAGATTCCCACATGCAGCCGCATCTACAATGTAATGCTCATCAGAGAAACCACTGGATTTAGAAGTAGGTGGTTGCATCAGCTGGTGGAGTGCTGAGAACTATGGTCAAGCCACCATCACCACCCATTCCCTGTTGCCTGAGCTACCTATTGCTGCTGCTACTGCCATATTTTTCTCTTCACTTCTACTTACCTGCACATCCCAGCTGTTCCTTAGCTAGTTACATAACAATTACTTGACCTTGAGGGTCCTCCCAATAAACATTGGGGTGAGAGATCACAGATTGGTGGTGCTTCCTGTTTCAGATAGCAGGAGAGTTTGTGATGACGCCACTGCTGATGGTTACTGACTGCCCAAGGTTTTAGACAGTTTGTCTTTCCAGACATATCATAAACATGGGACTTTCTATGTGCAAATTGATATACTGCCCTTCCTATAATTTGATATGCACATCTACTGATATGGATAGTGATTAATATGAGATTATCAAATGCTCACAGCATGTGTGACTATAGCTGTTTCTGGTCACATATAGCGAACATTCATATATATGAGAGAAACATGTATTGAACCAGTTGCTTTCTGCCAGTTTCACATGACATCACAGAACACAATTTAATAGTGAGATAAATTTGCTTACTGGCAATGTTATCCCTGGAGGATTATACTACTGATACCAAAAGGTGGACCATTTTCAAGAAAGCATAACTTCACTTTCTATTAATGCAGGGTTCCCAACCTTGGGTCTTTATGGGTTCTTGGACTTCAGTTACCGGAGGCCATGTCAGCACACTTGCTGATCAGGGCTTCCTGGAATTGAAGTCCAAGAACATCTGGAGGGGCCAAGGTTGAGAAACCCTGTATTAATGGTAACCTGGAAGTCAATATAAGGTTTGGATGAGGATATGTAAGTGCTGGACTAATGTCTGGAGGCTATCATGTGCTGGATATAGACCAATCAGCTGAAGTTGAACCCCAACAAAACAGCTGAAGGTGAACCCCTGGGGTTTGGCAGAAAAAACTGTTCTGGTTGGAGTTGCACTCCCCTTGAAGGAGCAGGTTCATAGTTGCGGGGGGTACTTCAAGATTCATTTGTTATTCAAGGTTCATGTGAGCTCAATGGCTTGGACTGCCTGCAGTCAGTTTTGACTTGGCTATGACTATTTAGACAACTTCCCACTTAGACAGCTGCAATGCACACTATCTGAGGCTTCCCTTGAAGATGACACAGATAACATTGATGCTGCAGCAAGTACAGTACAAAGCAGCTAGATCAATAAAAGGAGCACTTTGTTAAATTTTGCTTGTAAACCACCCGGAGAGGTACACTTACCAGATAGGCAGAATATAAATAAATAAATAAACCTACATGTAATAGTTCTGAAGGATTTGCACTAGAAGTCAATATACTTCTAATCTGAGTTCAAAGTGTTGACAAAGACTTATCAAGACCTAAATAGATTGAGACTTGGATTTTTGAAGGAGCACTTATTTATTTATTTATTTGCTTGCTTGCTTGCTTGTCGCATTTATAGGCTACCATTCTCTCAATGGGGGACTCAAAACAAGACTGCCAATTCACTAAGATTTACTGAGGAGGCCTGCCTATATGTCCCACTATAAATAACAGTTTTATTATGCAGCAAAATAAGGGAAGACTTTTTATGCCATAGCACCTCAATTGTGAAATGCTCTTTCCTTAGAGGATCAATTGGTACTGACATTGGCATCATTTTAGTGCCAAGTCAAAATGCACTTATCTATGAGAGTCTTTGAGGGTTGAGCATTGTTGCTTGTGCAGGTTTTAGTGCAATGTTTTAGATGTGTTAAATGTTTTAGTGTTTTAATTTTCTGGTGTTTGCTTTTAAATTGTTTTAAATATATCAGGTATTAACATTGTTTTCTATAGCTTTTCAAGCTGCCTGAGATCCTATGATATAGAGTGGGCTATACATGCTTGAATAAATATATAAATCCTGGCATATATTTATTAGTCCCCACCCACACTTTTCTGATACAGCTGTGTTTATCACTTTTCTTCCCAACTCAACTTCAAAGAGCTCATGATAGAATAAATAGTCGAGAACCTCATTTTATAACCACAACTTCCCTGTTAGGTAATCTAATTGTTCCTTCTGTATGTGTGTTTGTGCATGTATGCAAGAGAAATAAAGATTTTGAGGGGCAAAATAGCAGCTGAGCAGAGTTTTCAATCCAGATCCCCTCAGCTCTATATCAGCTAGCTATCAATTCCAGAAGAACAAATTTCATTTGCCAGGATATATATCTTTAGCTACATGATTGCCTGATTTTTGCACCATGGTGTATAATTCCCAATATGCTGCATTGTTGCAACACCTTTGCCCATATTCAAACTAGGGCGATGCACTGAAAAGAAGCCCTAAAAAAGTACCAGTTTAAATCAATGTTCCATTGATAAAGACAAAGGATCCAAACAGTGAAAGAGTAGGTCCTCTAGTCCAGACTTTTTTTTAAAAAAAATGGAGCCAGGACTGCCTTCTGATTCTACCTTACAAGAAGTAAGCAATGCTGGAATAATATCTTTGAAACTTTGTTTCCCTTCCCCCCCTCTCTTAAGCAAGAAGATGCTGTCTCTTAGCCAACTGTATGGAATTCTTCAGAGAGAATGAGAATAGAATAGTTCCCCTCCACCCTGCAACAGCCGGAGACTGTCCATCAACACTACTAATGTTGTTTTCGGTCCCAAATTCTGGCCGAAACCCATATTGTGCTGGGTTTAGAATATTGGCGTCATCCATAGAACTATGCAAGTGGCCTTTGGCTAACTTCTCTCCACTGTGCTGTTGTCAGCCAATATCTATGGGCTTTCCTCTGTTTGTTGACATGACTCTTTGATCAACATATACTTTGTTAAAGATAGTGGCTTCTTGCCTTGTGACAGATGCATGAACCTAAGTCTTCCCCTTGGATCTCTCTCGCAGTTCCTGTCCCATTTATAGTCCTTTGCCAATATTCTTATTTCACTCCTAAGATCAGAGAAAACCCAAAATATAAAAAACAAAGTTGTAAACTTGTTTTTATTTGATTGTCAAATAATTTCTTCAGGGTCTGTATCCAAGTGCTAAATAAACCTTGAATTAATTATTATTTTACTAGAATTGTACTCCCCTTCTCAATTTATAACATTAAAGATAATAGTTACATTAACCTTTTGTATAGTTATGCAGTCAAAGAATGGAAGAACACACAAATATTATGCAAGACTATAGACCAATGACTTGATCCCATACTTAGTAAATCTATTTTGAAAACTTCAGTCATTCCTTTATTTGGTAGGTAGCCAAAAGCAAGGAGAGATAAGGAAAACTACCTAAAAGAACAGTGCAAAGAAATGGAGGAAAACAACAAAAGAGGCAGAACCAGAGATCTTTTCAAAAAAATCCGGGAAATCAAGGGAACATTTAAAGCAAAAATGACCATGATAAGGGACAAAGACGGAAAGGAGCTAGCTGATGCAGAAGTGTTATGGAATACTGAACTAGACAAAATCACATTCCACACGGTAAGACAGATTTAGGAGTTTTATTTGTTAATATTTGGCCAAACAGATTCAGGAACGCTTTACCAAGCTAATAGTCCCTGAATGAATATACATTTTCAGAGCCATCTTTTTATAGCATAAAATTTGGAAATTTCTACACATTACATCACTATGGGATAAGCCAAAATTATTAATTAACTTTCTGACATTTTCATTCATATCAGGTCAGAACATTCAGAATATTTGTTCATGTCATATAAGGAACATGTCTCATGTCACATCATGTCATGTCACACAAATTTTATTCAGCATTACGGTTCCCTGTCAGCTGTACAAAGTGTGCTGAGCTTGTGGACACAAGGCCTCCTGTTTACTTTAGCCTCATCATCAGTACTATATGATAGGTCAATCTGATCTGTTTAACTTTACAGAGTACTGAGAAAATAATTTTTAATTTTAAACCAGAATGAATATTAGAATTCTTTCACCCCTACTTCATTCCCTCCTGATTTCTTGAAAATTATTAAAGTTTAATAACTTTTTCACATTCTATTGCAATAAATAAAGATTTCTATCATGTTGATTGCAGATTCCTCAGGCTTCAGCTGGGCGTTGAAAAGACCGCCTCCAGTTTGGGTCTTTAGCCAAGCTGCCGTCTTCTCTCTTGCACTGATTATTTAAGCAAAATCTATGCATTTCAATCTTTCCAGCATCTTAAACTGGAACAGAAAAAAGATACTATCGACAGTATATAGTTCTTTTTGGTTTTGCAATAATCCATCTTATCAATGTTTAACTATAATCAATCTCCTGGCTTAAAGCCATGTGTTGCCGTGGAGATGGGGAGGACAAGCCTCCTGCACTGATTCACATTATTGAAGTGACTGAGTTAATAATTTCCTAACTTCCATTTTCTTCTATGCGGGCCAGATCTGGCCATCTCTATGTGTTTAGGACAAAAATTCAAATGGGGAAATAGGATACTTTGTACAGAAGGGAGTTCTCATATCATGCATTGTCATTGGCTAAAACCTGGACTTATTGATTTACTTTCATACAATTCCGCAATGCTTTCAACAATCCCACTTGCTTTCTCAACCTCTTCCTAACTGTGGATTAAATGAACAATGATGACTCCACTAAGCCTCCCTGCTTTAAATAAGTATTCCCTTACTGGCTTTTTATTTTATTTTCGTGTACTTCAGATGTTTTATATTTTCAAGTCCTCAATTTCTTTAATCAAATACAACTCCTGTGTTTGTTTTGGCTGTTTAAACATAGCTGTTTTTCGCTTTGCTTCTTCTGCTCCTTTTTGCCAACTGTGCCTTCTGTTTTCTGATTAATTGCAAGGGATCTAGGCATCCTGGGCAGCTTTGATCGGTCTTTGATTACTAACCCATAAATGTCCCTTATTTTCCAAATCATCTGGAGGGCATGGCCAGTATGTACTTGTACGTCTGCAGAAAAAGTAAACTTCCTTCTTGTGCAGGCCTTCAAGTTCCTCTGGAGTTAGGCAACTGACCTGTGACATTTACACTTTTATTTCTGCATACTTTCACATACTGCCTGAAAAAGTTAGGACAAACCTAGTAGCCTTAAAGCTTGGGGCTGAGTAGGGATTCAAATTCTTGGGGTTAGCTATCAAGTGCTCAGCTGTTTGTTTTTTTCCTTTTTTCCCTTTTTCTCTTCTTTTTCTGTATCCATAACTTCCTCTGCCAAATGGGTGTATTTTTCCCATTCTTCTCTCGGGGCAATTCCTCTGCCAATGGCCCTCTTGCTTGCAGTAAGCACACTGATTGTTGCCTCTTCCCAAAGCAAGGGCGATCATCTCAGCTCTTTTATATTCTCTCATATTCTCCTTCTTTTCTTCCTCCTCCTCCCTATTAAAGTAGACCTTCCTTGCAATTTGCACCAGTTTGCTTGTGTTCTTTCCCAATGCTCCTTCCAGCTTTTGTAACTTTTCTTTATATCCGGTGCACTCTGTGTAATGAATCTTTCATTTAACATCTGGCGGTTTTCAGGATCTTCCACATTTATCCCTGTGTTCACTTTATAAGCCTCAATTAACCTGGCTAAGAAACTTTCAGGGGATTCTTCTTTCTCTTGAATTATATTAGCAGGTTTGCTAAAATTGACAGGACCTTTTGCTGCTTCCTTTAAGCTTTCCAAAATTGAATTGAATTGAATTGAAATTTTAATTTATATACTGCTTACTCACCCAATGAGCAACTCAAAGCGGTTCACAAAATAAGCAGTACAAGCATATAATCAATACAAAAGCGAACACAGGAGATGCAAAATAGCACCAAGCATAATTATACAATAATCATTATAACAATTACAGCAGTTAAACATATCACATATCATAAAAAAACAATTACATCAAACGAATAGGCAATACAACATCATCAATCCTCATAAACACTACAACAATAGAGCGCCCCTGCTTTTGCATCCCCAATGGTGTGGGGGCGGAGGCCTGGGGGTGTGGTGGCTCACCCGCAGCTGGGGGTAGAGCCAGCAAAGTTCCTCACCACCGCGGCATCCTTCATGGCTTTTGAGGCCCCGATGGCATGGGGGCAGAGGCCTGGGGGTGCGGTGGCTCACCCGCAGCTGGGGGTAGAGCCAGCAAAGTTCCTCACCACCGCGGCATCCTTCATGGCTTTTGAGGCCCCGATGGCGTGGGGGCAGAGGCCTGGGGGTGCAGTGGCTCTCCCACAGCTGGGGGTAGAGCCGGGGAAAAAATCAAATATCTATACTGTTGAAGACTTGTCCTGTGTGATGAATCATTAGGATCCCAATTTGGGTTTTGTTCAGCAGCTGCCTCAAAGCGCGCTGCCTCCTGGTCAGCATTTGGGAAATTTCTATGGAGTATCTTGTCTTTTGCCAGTTTTAATTTTTGCTTATCTTCCATATTAAGGAGTGTATTTATTATTTGCTGCATATCACTCCATGTGGGGTTATGTGTTTGGACTATGATTCCAATTAGTTCAATCACCTCACTTGGTTTGGTACTAAAAGGTCCATAATGCTGTTTCCAGTTTAATAAGTCTGTTGTGGTAAATGGTACATATTGGAAGATTGACTGATTTACTAGTTCATCATCTTCCCTCATATGGCTGGTTATCATCTCCCTCAGTGGGGCCACTATCTCCTTTCTTTTTTTCATCGTTGGCATGACGTGTGCCATTGGGGTGTTCGGAGGTGGCTCCCTACCAGCTTTATTGTTATAGGTGAAGGTCTATTATAACTTTTAAATTTTTCTTCTCCCTGTTCAATTACATCTTTCAAGATCTCAGTTACTTTTCTTAGTTTTTCTGTGGTTGGGGAAGTCTCACTTCTGTCTGGGGTCTGAAATCTTCCTGCAGAGTGACTGCTTCCTGCATTTGCTAATGCAAGGTCTGGATAAATATGTGGAACTTGGCCATCTTGTGGCGCTGATTTTGGCATGACATAAGGTGGAGGTCTTTGAAACAGAATTTCATCTTTTTCATTTCTGCTTAAAATTTTCAATCTTTCTTCTGTCTGCCATTCTATTTCTGGGGTATTGGGTGTTCAGACCACTTTCCTACCTAATTTAGATTTCTTATCTTTGGATTTCTTTTCCTTCATTAAATATGCTTTTACACATTCAGCCTGGCATTTCCGTAGCCAAGGGGGGGTCACGGCTTTCTGCATTACAGCTTGCCATGCTAATATGTAGGGATACTGATCCCATTGTTTATTCTGCGTTATTCTTCGAAACACTCTGTTTATAAGACCCAAATCTAAGGAGCCTTCTGGAGGCCACCCTACTTGGAAACTGGGCCAATCATATTCACAAAACTTTCTTAACTTAAATTTTGTTAAATGGGGTTCATGTTTCTCTGGTGTAAATACCTCAAAGTTCTCAAAAAAACACCATAGCGGCGTTCTTGGAACGCTACTACCACCACCCATTCTAAACTAAACACTACCACCGGCCTGGGGCATTTTTCCAGGAACACTGGGTTACCGCCTGTGGTTCATTAGGGACTTAGGAATCACTGTCCCATCCCCTTGAAGGTGATCAGGCTCCACTTCCACTCCTCAAATGAGTGGGCACACATAAGTATACTTCTACAGTTTCATACAGTTTCATACAATTTTATAGTTGCCTGCAGGCTTTTGAAAATCCACCTTCTAGAGTTCTCCGTCTGTCTTAGCCTTCCGGATCCTTGACTGGTCTGTTTCTTCTGACAGTTACTTGCCGCCTCTTCACTGATTTCCCAAAGTAGATCAAAGATCTACTATGCCGGCATTTTAGGTTATCCCTGGAGAGGCGTCATTTTATCCCATCAGGAACAGCCGTCTAGAGTGACAATGGCACCTGCTATTTGTCAAGTCAGTCCCGGTGGAGTCGCCAAAAATGTTATGGAATACTGAACTAGACAAAATCACATTCCACACGCTAAGACAGATTTAGGAGTTTTATTTGTTAATATTTGGCCAAACAGATTCAGGAACGCTTTACCAAGCTAATAGTCCCTGAATGAATATACATTTTCAGAGCCATCTTTTTATAGCATAAAATTTGGAAATTTCTACACATTACATCACTATGGGATAAGCCAAAATTATTAATTAACCTTCTGACATTTTCATTCATATCAGGTCAGAACATTCAGAATATTTGTTCATGTCATATAAGGAACATGTCTCATGTCACATCATGTCATGTCACACAAATTTTATTCAGCATTACGGTTCCCTGTCAACTGTACAAAGTGTGCTGAGCTTGTGGACACAAGGCCTTCTGTTTACTTTAGCCTCATCATCAGTACTATATGATAGGTCAATCTGATCTGTTTAACTTTACAGAGTACTGAGAAAATAATTTTTACTTTTAAACCAGAATGAATATTAGAATTCTTTCACCCCTACTTCAGAAGAGATTAAGAAAAGATGGAAAGAGTACACAGAGAAACTCTACAAAAAGGACCTCAACACTCCTGATAATCCCAATGAGGAAAAAATTGAACTTGAGCCAGACATCCTGGAGAGCGAAGTCAGAAAGGCCCTAAAGAGCACTGTAAACAACAAAGCTAGTGGAAATGATGGTATCCCAGTTGAATTTTTCAAAGCTCTAAAAGATGATGGCATCAAATTACTGCATTCAATATGGCAGCAGATTTGGAAAACAAAACAGTGGCCACAGGATTAGAAAAGATCAGTATACGTTCCAATCCCAAAAAAGGGCAATGCCAAAGAATGTTCAAATTATCGAACAATTGCGCTCATCCCACATGCCAGCAAGGTGATGCTCAAGATAATACAGGATAGACTTCAGTAGCATGTGGAGAGAGAATTACCAGAGGTGCAGGCTGGTTTCAGAAGAGGCAGGGGGACCAGAGACCACATTGCCAACATATGTTGGATCATGGAGAAAACAAAAGAATACCAGAAACAAGTTTACTTTTGTTTTATTGACTACACTAAGGCATTTGACTGTGTGGACCACAACAAGATGTGGCAAGCAATTAAAGAGATGGGAATACCAGAGCACCTCATATGCCTCCTGAGAAATCTGTACATGAACCAAGAAGCAACAGTTAGGACAGAACACGGAATGACAGAGTGGTTTGGCATAGGAAAAGGAGTAAAACAAGGCTGCATTTTGTCACCCTGCTTATTCAACTTATACACAGAGCACATAATGTGCAATGCAGGGATGGAGGAATCACAATATGGGATAAAAATTGCTGGGAAAAACATCAACAATCTGAGATATGCAGACGATACCACCCTAATGGCAGAAAGTGAAGAAGACCTAAATAATCTCTTGACTGGGCTGAAGGAAGAGGGCAAAAGCTGGCTTGAGACTAAATATCAAGAAAACCAAGTTAATGGCAACAGGCCCCATCAGTTCCTGGAAAATAGATGGGGAAGAAGTAGAAGCAGTGACAGATTTTACTTTCTTAGGATCAAAGATCACTGCAGATGGGGATTGCAGCCATGAAATAAAAAGGCGACTGATTCTTGGGAGACAAGCTATGAGAAACCTGGGGAACATAGTGAAAAGCAGAGACATCACATTGCAAACAAAAATTAGAATAGTCAAAGCAATGGTATTCCCAGTGGTAATGTATGGATGCGAGAGCTGGACAATTAGGAAAGCTGAACGCAGAAGAATAGATGCCTTTGAAATGTGGTGTTGGAGGAGAGTTTTGAGGGTACCCTGGACAGCGAGGAGAACAAATAGGTCAATCTTAGAAGAAATCAACCCTGACTGCTCATTGGAAGGTCAAATAGTAAAGATGAAGCTAAAGTACTTCGGGCATCAAATGAGAAGGGAGGACTCACTTGAGAAGGCCTTGATGTTGGGAAAGGTGGAGGGCAAAAGGAGAAGGGGGAGGCCAAAGATGAGATGGCTGGATGGTATTGTAGGCACAATGGGCACAGAACTGGGAGTGCTGAGGGGGATGGTGGAGGACAGAGGCGCCTGGAGAACAATGGTCCACAGGGTCGCAAAGGGTCGGAATCGACTGTGCAACTGAACAACAACAACAAGCCAAAATGTCTGCCTGACCACAGATTATAGAGTAAATGGGGTTTTAGTGAATGGATAGGAACATAATTCCAAAACTCTCTTAGAAGATCTTTTAGTTACTGGAGCAACTCCGGTAATAAAAGTATTATACCAGATGTTTATTACCAATCTGTTTCATCTATGCTGATGATCTTGTCTTGACAGTCCAAGGGGAAACTTCTGAATCCATCAAGCACTAGCTACCTTCTGTATTAGATCTTTCCTTATATTATAAGCAACCACCTGAAATTGAACTATTTAAAAACACAGGTATATGCCTTCCTCTTAAAAGGTCTTCACAGCACTAGTTCTTACAGTCTGCTTATTCAAGTGAGCTCTGCACTGAGGGATAGCTGGGCATGTGGAAAGAGTTTGCCTGCATGGCCAACCCCACTTAGTTCTGAACATCACAATTCATAGGAGTGACATTAAAGGCTAGTGATTGGAACAAAGCCAGGAGTCAGTGCCAGAGATCACACCAGAGCCAGACAACATTCTAGCTCAGGCAAGAAGCTTCAATGGCCCTTTCTGCTTTGGATGGCCCTCTAACCAACATAGGTAGGTAGAACTCATTCAGAATAGGGAGTTTTATTTAATCCAGGGATGCAGTCTTGTTGAGTCAACACAGGGCACACACATACTCAGACTCATGGTTTCTTGATTCCAGCAGTGATAGTGCCTGACAGAAACAGACAATCCCCAACACTCTATATAAGAGGTACCCAACCTAAGGCCTGCAGGCCGGATCCGTCCCACAGCACCATTTCAAGGGCATTTGAGAAACAAAATGGCAGCCCTTTTGAAGCTGTTGGGACAAAATGACCATTCCCCTTTCATGCAGGCAGGGCAAAATGGCCACCCAGCCTTCGAAGCTAACTGAGAGAGCGTAACCCAGACCCAGCTTGAAAAGGTTGGGAACCCCTGCTCTATATGAAGTGTATTCATTGACACAACTGGGTACAGGAAATAAGCCTAAACTAGTACAACAGTGCTAACAGATGCTGCTTTCAGACTGGATAAAATGGGATTCAATTCTCACTGTTGGGGGGTGGGGAGGAGTCTGGTTTTTGTTCTTCCATCACAATTGTACTACTAAACAAAGTAATTCTAGAGGATTTGGTGTTCATTTCATAATTATGGCAGATAAAATGTCCATTTTTTTTATTTTTATGCATTGAATTTTGAGACAACACTCTAAGGCCAACTTACAAAACGAAAAATCAATAAAGTGCACTAAATGTATGCTCATAAACAATAAATATGTTAACAAAAAAATAAAAGAAGTACAATCTGTACAACATATCATATCAACTTCACAGTGGGGTGCAAATCATTTTAACTGGGTATACCAGAGATGTTTTAGTTTTCTCCCAGTAGTCTTCAAAATGTTGACCATAAAGAATGCTGTGATGGAAGCTAACCTTCTAAAACAGTTTAAGTCATCTTTGAGAGGGAGAAAACCCAGAAGATTCTTCAGAATGCTTTCATAACTCATTCTTGAGAACAGTTGGTTTAAATTTCCATATAGCCTTGATTTCAAAGGGACAGTATCAAAACACATGCAAAAAATAAAAACCTAAATAAAGCACAATAAATTATTTCACTGCTTAGGTATTAGATATCAAAGAGAAAGAAGAGAACACACAGGGATATTAGAATGGACTATATTGGATCTTTGGGAATTGCTGTCAAATATTGATGAAAACAGCAAGACTGTAAGAGATCAGATAAAAGGGAGACATGATTACATTTGGAAGAACAATGTGAAAACTGTAGCCAACAGAGAATTCAAATGTAAGCAAATAGCAATCTACCAAAGAACAAAGTTGGAAGAAATCCCATGTAGCCCACCACATTTATAGACAAATAGCATATGTAAAAAAATTATATCACATTTCTCCTCCTTTTTGAAATGTACAAAGCATCATCCTTAATGGCTTCGGCTGCGTGCGGCCACCCTTATTTGTCAATAGGTTTGCAAGCTGGGATGCATGATAGTTTCCATTCTAGTCACATAACATTCTGATTAACATACTAAATTGCCTAATAGGTTTAGTTCTAAACACAAGTTGTAACATGTGTACAGTTTTATTGCCTGCTTATTCTGCTTATCACAAGGAGTACTCCAGGATAAGCACTTGTCATGAATAGGTTAGAAAATGTTCTTTGTATGAAGCTGTAGCAACCTCCTTTCCACATTGGCTAGGATTCATACCTCACCAGCCTCATTAACATCTATGATATCAGAAGGATTATTCTTCTTCTTCTGTATCCAAATCCAAATATTGGTGATCATTATGACGATCAGCTATGAAGACTGTCCTGAGAATATAATGCAGTGGCCTTTCATCTGCCTTCTGCATCACAGCATGACCCCCGTACCACTGATCCAGTTCTGTGAGTCACTTTCTGGTCCTTTGATGTTCAGGAGTTAATACGCAGCAGCCAGCATAACAGGGCCAAACATGACTTTATTTCGGGAACTGAAGATAGAGAGCAATGGCCATACCTGTCATGTTTTGGATTTGGAAATAAGGGAAATTTACTGGCAAATACGGGATACTTGACAGCTATGCTTATCATGTGCTGCCCTCCAATGGCGGCAATAGGGCATTACAGTCTAATTCATAAGGGATGACAGTGGGAAAGAGAGTAAAATAAGGGGTTTTCCTGGCCAATAAGGAATACTTGACAGCTATGGCAATGGCGCAGCAGCGCCTTTATATACAATATTGGGAAAGATACATTCAATTCAGGTGGGAAACAAGTGGATTGGTTGGAAGAACAGTGGGGTGATTATGGAGTGACCCGAGACTATGGAGCCTTTGCACTTCTCGTGTAGAATAGGCGGGAGCCCAAATCCCGTGAGAGCTTAGTTCCAAGGAGAACACAAAATGGAGGATCACCCGATCCCAATAATGAATACAAACAGTTATAAACATTATATTCAGTTACATACACAACAGGTCCTGAGTCCTTTTGGAACACCAAGTCCTCCTCAGACCCAGGCCAGTATTGATAAAGCTGCTACCCTCCATCAAGATGGATTCAAGTGGGATTTAATCCACTTGGAGACCATCACCCTTCCTTGTGGACTTTGCCATCCAAAGCCGTTAGTCCTCAGAGTTGTCAGGTTAGTTAATCACCGCCTGACACTCGGTGTTGAGTCACTGGCAGGATGGTCTACTCTATTACCATAGCAGGGTAACCTGGCCAGAAGGATCCTGGAAACATATAATAATGGAGTTGGAAGGGGCCCATAAGGCCACTGAGTCCTATCCCCTGCTTAATGCAGAAATCCAAATCAAAGTACATCTAACAGATACTTGTTTAATTTTCTCTTGAATGCCTCCAGTGTTGGAGAGCTCACCATGCCCTGAGGTAATTGGTTCCATTGTTGTACTGCTCTAACAGTCAGACAGCTTTTCCTGATATTCAGCTGAAATATGGCTTCCTCTCTTCATCCTGTTCATTCCATCCCTTATGCAAGGGTAGTGACTGAGAAGATCTGTAGCCCAAATCCTGCAGCTCCGTGGTGAAAAAGAAAGCAAAACTCACCTTGTGTTGGGTGAGATTTGTAGTGTATTTTCTGATCTCAATGGAATTTCAGGGTACTGAAGATTATCAATTAGCTGTGTTGTTAGGATTAAGGTTAGTGGAATGATTAAATGTACATGTCTTGCATTTTCTGAACTCATTTAACCTTCCAATAAGGGGGTCAAACTTCTAACAAGGTTACCATCTATACACTAATTGTAATACTTTATTCCATATGGGATAAAAAGTAGCCCACTTTTTTCATATGGGATAAAAAGTAGCCCACTATAAACGAACACAATTGACCTGCCAAGACTTTTTTTATTTAGTCAGTGACAGTGCGAAGGGGTGTGGGTAAACCTAAGGGGAGGCACCCATTCATTATCTCTGTGGTCCCCTCCCCTCATTCCGGGATTTGTCATGTTGATATTGGGTAAAATGTACTATTTTGAGCAAAGATGGTCACAGAGCAGCATTATCATGATGCCACAAAGGCCTAGCACAGTGATGGTGAACCCTGTCACTCCAGCTGCTCTTGAACTTCAATTCCCAGAAACCCTGATCAGCAGGAGTGCTGACTTGAGCTTCTGGTAAATGAAGTCGAAGAACAGCTGGAGTGCCAAGGTTCTCCATCACTAGCCTAGCAGCAACAACCTTCTCAACCCTTGCTTGTCCTGCCTTGGTGACATCACAAACATCCTTTCTCTGGTCTTAGGCTTTGGATTTGAAATCTCCTGACTTGGCAACAGTAACGGTGACCCCCCAGTTGTGAAGCCCTCATCTTGCAGACTCTTGCCTAATGCCTACTTTATTAGCTTTTAAGCACCAGCTGAAGACAGTTTTATTCTCCTAAGCTTTTAATGGATAATATTTTAATGCTATTTTATTACTTGTTTATGGCTGCCAATTAGTTGATGGTTAGTCTGTTTTATTGCTGGTTTGGGGGTTTTAAGTTTTAAGTAGTTACTTTAATTTATTATTATTAGCACTTTAGGAGAAGCATGATAAAAATGTACTTAAATAAATAAAAATATCTAGTCATAACCTTTCCATGGAGGAGTTGGGAAAACATTATCTAACATTTGCCTTCTTTTCTGTACCAGGAGTGGACTAATTTCTCTTCCACATTGCCTATTCCTTTCATGAATTTTTGCCTGAAATCCTGTTACTTAGCATGCTGCGTTGCACCAGAGTAGACTGACAGAATCAGTGGTGCTTATGGAGAAGTTGATGCACCAAATTTCCACTGACTCAAAAGGTCCACTCTAGTGTAGCTTACTATATCTAAGCAAGATGAGTTTTGCCATAGTTTATTGATCAATAGATAACATTTTGAATATACTATGTATAATTGTAAAATCTCTTAATAGCTGGAGCATAACTAAAGTATTAGGTGACCCTGGCCCCAGTATGCATTATTAATTAGGAACAGCAAAAGTGTTTTCCAAAACAGGAGAACGATAAGCTTGTAAGGCGCTCTAGAGTTGTAGAAATATCATTTGAAATTTTCGGGTTAGACTGAATGGTTGAGTCAGATACAAACTGCCCAACAGTGAGCCAAATTATTAAAGTTAAGCCTATGGTACAAAAAAATTAGTTGGTAAACTGCTTTATGTTACCTCCCAGACAAAATATATTTAAAAAGGAGATTTTCAAAATAACAATTTTCCACAGAGATAATTTTCATGAACAATGGAATCTTCACGAATGTGTAGTAGCAAGAATCTGCTTACTGAAACAAAAAAAATCATGAAATCTCATCTTTAATGTTTCAGTGTATTATGCCTAGTAAGTTAAAATGCCTTTAATTAGAGGGGAAAATGCTCTCACTGGGAAATGTGAAACCTCTCACATTGGAAAGCCACAGAACAGTGGGCATCTTTCAGGCAATACAGCACAGCAGGTTTTAAGTCTGTGTTGTTTTAGAATATGGACTTTCTTGACAGCTGTATAATTTAGGTCCACTTCTCCACATTAATGTGGAAGTACTATTGGAAAAGGCACACATCCAATATCAAAAATCTATTTATTTACCATACTATTATCTCATAGAGGTGTAGGAACATAGAATAGAAAATGGCCTTAGTAAAGATCAGACTGTTGATCCATTGGCTCTTCAAATTTCAGGCATAAATCTTTCCTGTACTTGCCTGAAAATACTGTGGAGGGGAACTTGGGACATTCTGTATACAAGTACATGCTTTGTTAGGTTATTTAGAGCAATGATTCTCCACATTTGAATCCCTAGGCACTGTTGAATTACTATATCAGGAATGTTTCCCTTATCATCTTTGGTCATATTGTCCTAGAACTGAAGTCTAACAATATCTATCGCTCTAAGGCTGGGAACCACTGGTCTAATGGTGCATGATGCAGGCGTTTTGCTGTAAATGTAAGTAGCTAAGCATGTCTGAGATTAGTTGTTGCCCATTAGGTTTCTCTACACAGCAGGACAACCCAAGGAGCTAAGCCTCCCTGTACAGGAAGCAGATTCAAGACAGCCTATAAAATATGCTCCTACTTCAGGTGAGTGAAATGTAGGTGTGTGTCTGTGTGATGGAACCCCCCAAATTCTGCATGGGGAATTCTTGGAGAATTCTGGAAATTGGAGTCTAAAAATTAATAAATAGCAACAAATCACAGACCCTTAGGGAGAAATGTGCAGAACATATTTAGTTTCCTAGGGAAGGAGATCACTTATGTTGAAAATAATCCAGTACACAACCAATTTGTTTACTATTTCTACATCAGGTCCATAAAATCCTGGTCCCACCAAGCTCTCTGGATTTTTCCTCTGACTTTCTAAACTGCATCTTTCGTTTTGCAGCAAATGCCTAGATGACAACATCTTTGGCTGAGATGGGAAATGCATGTTGCATTTGGCAATGATGGTTCTCCTACCATACACCACTGAACTGTCCATGCATTTCTTAGTCATTGTGAACTAACTGCTGAGAGAACCTCAACCACCACCACCCTGGTTCTGTGTCACATCCTCATTCTTTCCCATTAGTTGGTGAAGAGTTTCTTTTCATTATATTCTGGTACTATGACATCACAAGGACACATTCCTAGTTACCAGATTTTGACCCTGAAATCTCAGGAGAGGGGGATGTTGCTTACTGGTGATTCTAAGAAACGCCTGAGAAATCTTGAGAGTGGTATTCTAAAGTCCAATTCTTTGATCCATGTGAGCATTACATGTATGTCTTGGACACTTCAATGCTCTTTTGGGGATTCAGGTTGATTAGGCAGTTTTGATGCCATTAACGACAAACAAATCAATGACACTTGCTGCTCTAACTGGTAATACATGATCTGCAGAAGCATGGAGATATGCAACCATGAAAGGCCATAGTATAGTAGTAGAGCACATGTGTTCCAGGTTCAATCCACCATATCTCCAATCAAGGCTAGAAGAGAATCCCTTCTCGAACTTTGGAAACCCTTTCACAGTTAGAGTTGACTGAACTGAGTTTTATGGACCAAGAGTATGACCTGTACAGGGCAGCTTCTATGGGAGCCATGGGGTAGACCCATGGAACTGTCCACAGAATAACGGCCCTCCTCCACTCCCCACCATACTGGCATACCTTCATTTTCCAAGACAAGAGAGGCACAATTGATATATTTCCAAACAAGAAAAGAAGCTAAAGTGGAAATTGATCTTGTATGCTTTAAGAAAGGATTAGACAAGTTCATGGAGAACAAGGGTATCAATGGCTATAATTATGGATACCTAAGGACAACCTCTGGATTGGAGAGATAGGAAGTATATCTCTCAATGCCATTTCCAGGGAATCCTAAACAGTTGAGGGCATCTGCTTGGGAATACCCTGAAGCAAATGGTGAGCCACTGTGTGAGACAGAATGCTGGACTGGATGGGCTGTGGCCTGTTCCAGCAAGGCTGTTCTTATGTTCTTATGCTATATCTGTTTGGGAGGCAAAGGAAGGACTTAATTATATCTTCTTAGGTTATGGCTGGATTTATGATTTTTTTAAAAAAAAACACTTACACAAAACGCAATCTTTTAGTTCAATAGAGACCAAAACATTCAACAACACTAGGAGAAATGTACTGAATTGGCTTCCATAGCTTTGACCACAAATACTTTGTCAGCATCAAGGCCTTGTTGTTGATTTGCTTTTGAGAAAGAAATAATAATTTCCCTATTTTATTTATTTTAAAATAAAGATATTTGTCATGGAGGTTTATGTTTGCTGCATCAGGACGAGTGCCAAAGTTTTTTCCCAATCCATTTGAAGTGAGGATAGAGGTGGGGTACACAGAAAGAGCCCCCTCAAAGATTGTGGTATTTTTGAGCCAAAATCAGGCATACCCAGAGCAATGGCCACCTTGTGCCAGCTAATCTTTCTCACACTAGGTCAGGTGAAAGGAACTTTGGAATAAAATCTCCAAAAGGTGGCTTCATTTTGGCAGTTTCACATCTGGCCTAGACACGTAAGAAGAGGATTGACACAGGCCTGTTTGATAGAGAGAGAGACAGGCAGACAAACCTTTGAACCAAGAGGTTTTTAGTAATCTGTAACCATTTGTGCTGATTTCGTGTGTGGCTTCGCATACACAGAATGGAGAGAACACTTTGGCAGTGTTCTTTCCACTGAATCTATGCAAACATACAAGAGTGTTATCCATTGTTGCACAGCTGGAAGTGAGATTTTGGTTTTTCCCACAAGTCCTAGCAGCAGTACAATTAGGAAATTCATGATGTTATGCCTTTGTTTCAGTATCCCTTGGGATGAAATGTTATATCCACCGATTCCACCCAGAATACATTTGTACAATTGAGTTACATACATAAGCCTGAAAATGTTGATTTTGCTACAGAAATGATCCATGTGATGACAGTGATAGCAGCACATGAAGAAGCCACTCTATTAAACTTTATTCCAAACAGAGGAGAGACCACAAAAACAATAATCAGAAAGTGACTGTGGATCTACGTGGAAATCTGCGGTGAGAACTAGAAGGAAAAAGCAATAATCTCCCCATTGCATGGCTTAAATACTCTTTTGGTTAGAACTGCCAGAATCCTCTAGCTAGCCCAGCAACTGGCCATGGTGGCTGGGGAAATGTAGTTCTAAAAGGAACATTTGCAAGCTCAGACTAGGTACTAGCACATCTACACTAGGCAGAGAATGTTCAAAAGGGCTTTCCATACTACAGTCCCAAGAATTGTCCAAGAATTCCAATAGCTGTTAGCCAAAAAACTATGCAAGCCCTCAGAAGGGCTTCAGCACATGAACCTATGTCCTGTCTAGTGTCTCCTTGTAGCAAGTGTGAATATTCCTGAAGAAGGAAAAGTAGGTGGGACTTGCTAAACTCTCTGGTATCTGCAAGGGATTAATGACAAACTGGTAGGCTTTTTAAAAAAAGACACTCTGTGTGTGGGAGGGCTCCTTCTGGGATGTTTCCAGCCCTTCAGATGCTCTATTTTTGAATGATG
Source organism: Bradypodion ventrale (assembly GCA_035047345.1). Classification (NCBI taxonomy): domain Eukaryota; kingdom Metazoa; phylum Chordata; class Lepidosauria; order Squamata; family Chamaeleonidae; genus Bradypodion; species Bradypodion ventrale. The sequence goes on from JAWDJE010000001.1 coordinate 44,941,634, forward strand.
GGGTATCTATAATATTTTATTTTGGCCCTAAGCTCACATAAATGATGCCACAGGAGCTTATTGTGGTGTCGCATACAGGATATATTTGGGAATTAAATCCATGAGCTACTGGGTGGGTGGGTGGGGGGGTATTGTGAAAAATCAAGGGTTCAGTAGGACATCCTTACTACCTAAGCTGAGGCTGTTATACTTCAAACATATCATCAGATGCTGGGAAAGAGGCAGAGGAAAAGAGGAAGACCAAAATATGATAGATTGACTGAATAAATGAAGACATAGCCCTGTGTTTGCAAGACCTATACCAGGGATTCTCAACCTGCACCCCATGGGCCAATGATGGTGAACCTTTTAGAGGCTGAGTGCCCAAACAGAGGGGCAGGGTGAACTCTGTGCTGGGGTGAGGGAGGAAGCATGTGCTGGGGCCCACAGAGAGGGTTGTGAGTGCCCCATCTGGTAAGTGTGCCATAGGTGTGCCACCACTGACCTATACCTTTTATGTTGCATTCTCTAGCAACTGATGCACAGAAATATATTTTCTCCTAAACTGTATGTCAGATATACACACCTTGATTAGTAGTTGTTGATGGCCTTAATCTTTGTGCATTAATTAATCCCATATAGAAGTAATCCACATTAGCAATCATTTTATTATTTATTACATTTATATCCCACCCATCTGAATATTCTCCCACACTCTTTGAGTTGTGAACTGCACAGTTGCTTTTGCACACTTTTTGTGCCTTCTTGGTTAGCCCAACAAAGGTATTCTCCTTAGTATATATTCAGGAATTTTGTGTGTCACTTGTTACTCTGCAACTCTTACAAAGAGATTGCTGGGTAAGATTTATCTAATGTGGCTTCATATTGCCCACAATTAACCAGATGATCCCAGGAAGATAACAAGACATCACTTCTCCCCAGCCATTGCAGTCTTGTGTCACCTCTGCACAGATGAATAATATTATATATGGTCCCTTGTGGGAGATGGCAGGTCAAGAGATCATCTGACCATCAGCTTTTTGGATGGAAAAACTAGGTGTTAGCTATACAACATAAGTAATGTATCCATAGTCTGTTCTTTAAACTTATGAACTTACTTCTTCCTTCCAAGTATGCCCTCTGCAACCAGTGCCATAGCCAGTTTACAGCCTGAATGAAATGCAGGACATTATGGGGAATAAATTACTGACAATTGATGAAAAACAGCCTTTCATTTGCAACTCATTCTGCAACTAAGTTATGTAAGTCGGAAACACCAGGGAGGTAAACTCTTGGGTTGGCAGTCAGATAGCTTTGCCTTTCAAACACCATACACAACCTTTCAAAATCTTTGGGGAGGAAACAACAGTAACAGAATTTGGGTTAGCATGTCCTGATTGTATAAAAGGGGAGAATCCTCTGGGGTGGTCTTTCAGAAATTAATGACTTGTCAGAGAACTGAGAGTGGGCTGAGAGCCAAAGAAAATATTAAGACTTGGTAATGATAATATTGAACTTATAATACATTGAATTGGATGGTTCTGTTCCAGCATTCTTGGTGTTCTTGAGGCACTCCTCCTTCCAGCACTGTCCAATTCTGCATGCTCCAGATGTTTCTGACTTTAACTCCCATCATCCCTGGCCAAGCAGTCCATCACAGGAGATTATGCCTCCCCCCACCACCATCTAGAGGGTGCCAGGTAACAGAAGGCTTATGTATTCTATTGCACATATCAAGATTAATTTGGGAACTCATGGTATACGTCACTATCTTAAGAACATCTTTGCTATCTATGATTTGGACTAGTCCAAGCTGTGCTAGCTACATCAGGTAGCAGATTTCAAGCAACACTGAAAGATAAGGAAGGGAAATCTACCTTTATGTATTAATTTTTTAAGATGCCTGCTGCCTCTGGACCACAAGTTGCTATCTGTCCCTGTGCAGTTATTTACAAAACTGATGAAATCACAGATCTTCAAGATAGTTGTGGACAGTGATGCACTGCAGCACGTTCTGTGAGGTTCTGCAGAACCGGTAGCGGATATTCCCCAGGCCATGCCCACTTGGTCGGCCACCTCCACCTCCATAGCTCATGATGCAGGATGTTTGGCCATGCCCACAGATTTGGCCCCGCCCACAGATTTGGTCAGCCCACAGAGTAGGTAGAAATTTTTTTGCAGTGCATCACTAGTTGTGGATGTAATAAAAATGTTCAATTCTGCAGTCAAAGTATCTTAGATTACCTGAGTATCTTGGGAGGAAAGGAAGTGGTTCTTCAACATGAGCACAAGCCACATCTTTTAATAATGATGGGGAAGTTTGTAAACATATGAAAATATCAACATCCAGAGGAAGAAATAAGAGGGCAAAAAAGCAATAGTTCATCTCTGCTGTAGTGACAGTGAATATTATGGCAATGAAACCAGAATGCAATTGCTGTTTTGATATATACTACTCTTCTTGTGTTGGTCACTTGATTAGATGTAGGTATCTCGTAGTATCTACAATGATATAACACAATGGCTGAAATCTTGTTGCCTAGTGTAATAAGTTGCCACTAGCAACAGGCTCACTCAACCAGTGGATCTTATGGAGGAGTTGATTCACTAAATCCCCACTGATTTAATGGCAATACTCTTGTTGTGCATTACTATGCTAAGCAGCAGGAGTCCAAACAATATGACTCAGGTACATTTGAATGGGATCCAAAAGATAATAGAATTCAGAAGCAAAGTTTGTCCTGGTAGCAAACATAGCTTTTGATCTAGAAATTATACCAATGGCAATTGAAAATATTTTCTGGTATCATCCATGGATGGAAAATCAGGATTGTTGTTCGTCTGGAGGCCCAACATACAGAAAGTTCACTCTTCATGTGCTGAAAGTGATGATGGGGAGGAAGAGGATAGATGGCTCTCTAAATATGTGGCCAAGATCTGGTTAGTAACCACTGAATAGAGTTAATTTGTGACAAGTGGCTAAAAACAGACAAAGATATCTCCCTCAGACCATGAAGAGTGCCAACCCAAATGACACAAACTTGTGGAACCAAGAATTTTGAGAAGTTTCTGGAGCCCTGGTGGCACAGTGGTTACACTGCTATAGTGCAGTCAGAACATAGTGAGTTCGATCCTGGCAGGGATCAAAATTGACTCAGCCTTCCATCTTTCCAAAGTCAGTAAAATGAGCACCCAGCATGTTGGGGGCAAAGTGCTAATTAACTTATGAATCGCCCAGAAAGTACATTAATTGCTATAGGGTGGTATATAAGTGTAATTGCTATTCCTTCTTGTATTACAGTTTCTGGACTCCTCCAGCCAGCAGAGCCACACAGGCCTCAACCAGCTTGTTGGCCAGAAGATTCTGTAAACAATAGTATGAAAGGTAACTTTTCTCACCTCTCTAGCGGAATTTGTGCTGTAGATGTGAGCAATATACTGAATAAACCATAAATTGTGAGTTATAGGTTACTAAACAATAATTGTATGTATTTATCATTAGCAATAATTTGAAGTAATAGGCCAAACCTGTTTTGCTTAGCATAAGCTAAATCATACAAAGGAGTCCCTGCCACAGTTCTTGAGGAAAGGGCACATATGCATACACCAAGCCAGCATACATACATGCCTCCTTCCTCCCCCAAGAATTGCAGCAGAAACACTTTGTTTGGCAGGGAAGAACAAGTAAAAAGCTACAATTTAGGCCACAGTTTTATATCATTGCAGAAATGGTGGGATACATAATGTATATAATCAACTAGTTCCGGGTTGGAGCAAGTTGGTGGGGGGAAAAATAGTCTATTTCCTTTCCTCTTGCATTTTTAATCCTCAAATTCTCTAAGTATGCAGAGATTTGTGAACTTTGGTAAATTCTTTAAAAAAGAAGTGTGATGAAATTATACCCCATAGATGCTGGCTACCATGGTGAGGGTAAGGGTTGTATTACTACCTCCTGCCATATAAGTGTAAAAAAATGAGCCTATTAAAAACAGAAAATGTAGCAATCTGATTCAGCCCCGCAAAAGTGGCTGACTATGCAGGGATTCAAAGCCAAACCTTCCAAGTTTAGTACTCAAAGGTTTCTTCCTGCCTGGGTAAATGTGCCTGTTTTTTCCTTCCACCTTTCATTTTTTTAAAAAAACTGATCCCTTTAAGAAGAATTGGTGCTAGTTGTTATATTTAAACATTGAAATGTTTAAAAATTCAAGTTCTGAAAAGTTTTTTAAACTCAACAACAAATGTTTGTCCCACTTATTCTGGATGGAGATAACAATAAAGTTAACTCTGTGTGGGCAACTCTTTTCCATTCTGGCCAGGTTAATAGAGTAGACCATCCTGCCAATGACTTAACGCAGAATATCAGGTGGTGGTTAATTGACCTGACAACCAGTGATGCACTGCAGCAGGTTCTGTCAGTTTCTACAGAACCGGTAGCAGAAATCCCCCCAGGCCATGCCCACTTGGTTGGCCACGCCCACCTCCATAGCCCATAATTCAGGATGTTTGGCCATGCCCACAAATTTGGCCCCACCCACAGATTTGTCTAGCCCACAGAGTATGTAATACAAAATTTTTGCAATGCATTACTGCTGACAACCCTGTGGACTAAGAGCCTAGGGTGCTGAAGTCCACAGGGAAGGGTGATGGTACCCAAGTGGATTAAATCTCACTTGAATCCATCTTGATGGAAGGCAGCAGCTTCATCAATACTGGCTTGGGGTTGAGGAGGACTTTGCATGCCAAAAGGGCTCAGGACCAGAAAGTGACTCATGGAACTGTACCAGTGGTATGGGAGTCACCTGCAATGCAGAAGGATGGAAGGCCACTGCATTATATTCTCCAGATAATCTTCATGGCTGAGTGCCATGATGATCACCAAAATTCAGAATTGGATACGGCACAAGAAGAAGAAGGCCACTTTTGCTGAAACATCTACAAGAAGAAGAATGCTTCTTTTGCTCAAACATTTGCAGGTTACTGGCTCTAAGCATATATTTTATTTTTGCTAAGAAAGAGGGAAGCTTAACCCTGTGTTTCATAACATTTGAAGGGTTTAGGTTTTCTTTTTCTTTTAAAAGCAACATTAAATAGACAAGAGTTTCAAAAGATTGTTCCATGAAGGATTGAAGGTCACTGCATTATATTATCCAGACAATCTTCATGGCTGATGGCTATGATGATCGCCAGTATTAGGAATTGGATACAGCACAAGTAGAAGAAGAAGGCGGTAACTCTTTGCATATCTAAATGCAATAGAAACACTGTCCCTACTTTTTCATTTTATAAAAGTCCACTGATTTTTTGAAAGTGTGACCTTATACACTAATTTCTTTACAGAAAAATGTATATCTAATGGGAAGATTGGGAACTCCCAAACAGCCAATTAAGGGACGATTCTCTTCTAGTTGGAACCCTTTTTTTATAAAGCAACCTTAGCTTCAGTTCAGCTATGCTGATTCAACTGGATGGGAGGATTGTGTCAAAACTGAATGATAGATTAACGTTTGTTTGCTGAAGTGGTCTCCGTTATTACAGGGAGACTTGATTCCACAGCAAACAAGCACACATCTACATCGTCAAATATGACCTCCCCTTTCTATCCTACCCCCTGCTTTCCTTTGCATGTTGTCTAGGAGAGTAATCCATTCCACCTGGAAAAGAGGGTGAAATCCATTTCACCAGCAATGTCTGTTCCAACAGTGGATAGACAGTTTTGGATACAACTCTCTACAGTAAATCCCATCCTTACAGTAGATCACATTAGAGCAAAAAAATTCAAGTGGTTATGCTAATAGAAAGCACTTCTTTTGCTCAAACATTTACATGTTACTCTCTCTAAGCACATAATTATTATTTTTTTTGTTAGGGAAGAGGGAAGCCTTATCCTGTGTTCCATAACATTTGAAAGGTTTAGGCCAGGAATGACCAAACCTTTTGGGCTACAGGTTGGTCACATGGTTCAGGGGGGCAGCCACTATGGCAATGGGCCAGATCCAGCCCTCGATACCAATTCATCCAGCCCACAAAGCCCTTGTTGCTCCTGGAAGTGGAAGTACGGGCGTGTTTTACGAGGGCTTCATGGGCCAGATGAATTTTTAATGTTAATTTTGCTATTAAGCTGATTCTATTTTATTTTAATTTACAGATATGGTTTTGTTTTTTGTTTTTTAAATGTTCACACAGACCCCAACCCAATGCTTCTTCTTTTGTGTCCCGATCAAACCCTGGAATGCCAAAGTGAAGCCACTATCTTCGCATTTTCATTGCCCAAACGCAAGTCCTCATTGGCACATGTCTCTGGAAGCAATTGGCAGACTAGTAAATGAGCCAGATCCTGTATCTCTCCACATTCACACTGTGTATTGTTGTCCACCAGCAGCCCCTACTTGAGCATGTTGGTCTTGCATTTAAGGACTCCAATCCTCAGCCTATTCAGGGTCCTCCAAGTGATGTAGGGGAGGTTGAGATCTTCAGCTATATCCTCCTTTAATGTTGTTCCTTGTCCAGTGAGCACCTTCCTCCATTTTCTAATTTGGTTTTGCTCTTGTGTACCCTGAAGAATGTTTGTTCTTACCATAAAGCTCTTCCTGGATCTGAGCTGTCATTCAGAAAACGCAGCATTTCTACAAGGATGGACCATGTTCACACACACTCTACTCCCACCCTCCCCCAGTATTTTGCTGGTTGACAGTTTCCACCATTCCTCCCCATTGACTACTGCTGATGGGAGCTGCAATTCAATGGCATTGGGAGGGCTAGATTTAGCCATGTCTGATCTGACATACCCCAAGCTAAACCAAGCCAAACTAAATCAGTGAAATAGTTAATAGCACAAAATATGGCTTGCATGGATTGGAGTGAGATTTCAGTGTCTGACATCCTACTTAACTCATTTTATGGACAAGAACCTGGCAATTTGGCTGGAAGCTTTTGCAGGAGTTTGGTGTTCAGAAATTGGAGATGACAATCATTGAAGTGAAATACAGCTCTTTTATTTCTGGGATCTGAACACAACTTGAAGGGTAACAACGAGGACTTATATACATAATAAACTATATACATTTGAGCGGGAGCAAACATAATTGGGTGATTTGAATACATGTTACATTGTATATACATTTTGACAGTTCAGGAGCACGCCTCTCAGCATTTGAATTTTGCGTGCTCGAAATCTCGCAATACTTCGTGATCGGCCGAGATCTCGCTGCTGTCGAACAGCGTAGCTGTTTGACAGTAGTTTGCACAGGAATTTGGCGGTTTAAATGTTCGACATGTCAGTTAACACAGTTATCATACATAACATTCCTCCCCCTATGAATAGACAAAGTCTTTTAACCAGGATGGTGGTCTGGTTTCCCTTTTGGGTCGAACACTCGGTTGAGCCGGCTCAGGGGCCCTTAGATCTGGCAATCCAGCTGGAGTGAGAGTTTGACTATTGGGTGAGGACTGAAAACTTAAATCATAGCCCCGTTTGTCATTGGGAGGAGCAAGGGATCGCTCTAAATCAAAATCTAATTGTGGAGGTGAAAACGATAACTGAGAGTCCCTCCTGTGCTTGCTATGAGTGGAGGGCAACTCAAAAGAATAGTGTTTATTGCTAACTTGAGATTCCAACATTTTGGGATAAAACAATGTGGGGGTACTTTTGTCCTGAGTGGGGGAGCATTCTGTAAATTCTCCCTGTTCCCCAAAGTCCTAGCAATCCCTGGGACTCACTGCTGGGTCTAGGTTAGCTGGCTGCTGACTATTACCTCTGCCCCCTGGGTTTAAATGGGTGGGGGCCAACCCTAACGTTAAATTTCTGCGTTCATCCTGTGGGTCCAGTATTCAGGGTCTCAACTGGTCTGCGTGCCATCTCCAGATCAAACCATTAGCTGTTTCGATTCTGTAAAAAACAGGACCAGTTTGGTCTAGCACAAAACCTGGTACCCACGTAGGACTGCCTGTTGCATAATTGCGGCAATGGACAGGGTCCCCAGCCAAGAACCCTTTTTGGTGCTGGATCCCTATATTAGTACCCTTGTCCTCCACCCTAGAGGGATCCAACCTATCCAGCATGGATGCCAGCTTCCTTTGCTGGAGCAACTCAGCAGGAGACAGCCCAGAGTTGAGGGGGGGTGAGCCTATATGCTAGGAGAAATTGGCATAATTGAAGTTCCAGATCTCCTTCCCCCATGCACCACAGCGCATCCTTGGTGGTGCGCACCTGCCGCTCCACCTGGCCATTGGTGGCAGGGTGGAATGGGGTGGCAGTGATGTGCCTAATAGCATTCCTTTCCATGAAGGATTGGAATTCTGCAGATGTGAACGTGGACATGTTGTCGGACACCAGAACATCTGGGAGTCCAAACGTAGAGAACAGCCTTCTCAAGTGCATGATTGTAGTGGACAAAGATGTGCCGGACACATGGATTACTTCGAGCCACTTAGAGTAGGAGTCCACCACCAATAAGAACACAGCCCCCCTAAATGGTCCTGCAAAATCAAAATGGATTCAGGACCACAGCCCCCTGGCAGAATCCTATTCCCGGGAGGGAAGGTGAGATTGCTTGGGGTGAGAACATTGACAGCTGGCACAAGTGCCGACCATTTGTTCGATATCCTGGTCCAGTTGGGGCCACCAAAAATAACTACGGGTAATGGCTTTTGAGCATACAATCCCCAGGTGACTGGTATGAAGCAAGTTCAAAATCTTTTGGTAGAGGGTGCCAGGAATAACCACCCGCTGGCTCCTCAAAAAACAGCCCCGTTCAGTGGACAATTCTAAACGTCTTCGGTGGAATGTTTTAAATTCCTCAGCTGGAGGAGAAACGGGCCAGCCTTTCTGTACCCAAGAGATTACCCTTGATAAAACCTTATCCTTGGCTGTGGTCTTAGCTATGTCAGATGGGACAACCAGAGGCTAGTCGAGGGCTTCAATCATCAGGACCTGGTGGTCCTGTTCGATCTCACAATCCAGTTCCCTGACCCCGGGCAGGGGTGAGCATGACAGAGCATCAGCATGGCTGATGTCTTTGCCGGGTCAGTGTACCAGGGTGAAATTGTACACATTTTTAAAAAATCGCCCAGCACAACAACCGTGGGGACAGGATCTGTGGCGTGGGCTTTCCATTTACAAAAATACCAAGGAGGTGCTTGTGGTCGGTCACGATGGTAAAGGTAATCGTGAAATTTCTTCGTGCCCGCCACAATAGCTAGTGCCTCCCTGTCAGTTTAGGCATAATTTTTTTTCGGGTTTCGAGAGGAAGCGAGAATAAAACGCTATGGGGATTTCCCTCCTGTCATCAAGCACATGGCACAGTACAGCCCCAAATCCCACAGGGGATGCATTACATACCAATACAACCCGTTTTTTTAGAGTCGAAATGCATTAATACTGCATTAGAAGATAACAACCTCTTAACTTCTTGGAACGCTCCCTCCTGGCTATGGCCCCAGTGCCAAACAGTGTCCTTTTTGAGCAGATGGTGCAGCAGTTCGGCAACTGAGGCCTTGCGATGGAGGAATGCATGATAGAAGTTAAGTAGACCCAAAAACGATTGTAACTCTGTTTTACAGGTTGGCCTGGGTGCATTGTGCATGGCCGCCACTTTTGAATCTGAGGACATAATACCTTGGGGGGTAATCCTGTAACCCAGGAACTCTACTTCATTTGCCAAAAATACACATCTGTCTTTTCAAAGATGCCTGCTCGAAACATGACAATACTTTATCAAGCCTGGCTGCTAGTTCGACGTCATCCTTAGCGGTGATCAGGACATGGTCGAAGTATGGCAGGACCCCCAGTAACCCCTTAAGTATACTTTCGACTAAGACTGAAATTTTCCTGGGGCTGCATTCACCCCGAATTGCAGTCTGGTCACCTTAAATGCCCCCTTGTGCATTACAATAGTCTGTGCCGCAGCAGCGGCGGGCGTTACAGTCAGTTGTTGGTAGGCCTGGTCAAGGTCAAGTTTTGCGAAGCAGTTTCCTCCATGCAAGGAGGCAAGTAAATAGCTGACCACTGGTGCAGGATATGCGTTTGGCCGAATGGCTTTATTTATAGTGTATTTATAGTCCGCACATATCCTGACCTCCCCATTGCTTTTCAGTGCAGTGACAATTGGTGTCTCCCACTCGGCAGAGTCCACCCGAACCAGGATGCCCTGCCCAATCAGTTTGTCCAACTTTGCTTCTATTTTTTCTTTGAGGGCAAAAGGCACCTGGCATGGCTTCATTCAGATGGGCCAAATGGCAGAGTCAAGCTCAAAGTCAACAGGGGTCCCTTTGTACATTCCCAACCCCTTCTTGAACACCTCAGGATGTGGAGCACAGACATCCCAAATTGGGTCAGAATTTACTGCATATATGCCAGATAACCTGATTTCCAGGGGCTCAAACCATTGTACCCCTATCAGACTGTTAGTGCCCTGCTTAACGACTACTAGGGGTAAGGTGGTGCAGATGGACATAAAACAGACCAAAAAGTTACCCACCTCTAGGACCAGAATCTGGCAGCCCTGCACATCCCAGAGGGAAGTTTTAAAAGACTTGAGTTGGGGCGAGAAGCCAGGGGAAATCTCAGGAACTCCCATTGTGGAATAATTGAAAAGGAAGTACCTGAAACCACTTCCATTCTGAATGGGACGTCCTGCAGACTCAGGTCGGTGTAGAACCGGTTGCTGATGCTGGACACCTGGCTCTGGTCCGGCAACCCAGAGGACACCTTTGCGATGGACGACTCTCATCGCTTGCCACAGTTGGTCTCTGACATTGGGGCCCTCCGTCTGTGCTGCCGGCACACTTTGGCAATGTGCCCCTTCCGGTTGAAAAAAGAGAGTGCAAAAGCTGGCTTGAGACTCAACATCAAGAAAACCAAGATAATGGCAACAGGCCCTATCAGTCCCTGGAAAATAGATGGGGAAAAAGTAGAAGCAGTGACAGATTTTACTTTCCTAGGATCAAAGATCACTGCAGATGGATACTGCAGCCAAGAAATAAAAGGGCAACTGATTCTTAGGAGACAAGCTATGAGAAACCTGGGGAACATAGTGAAAAGTGGAAACATCACCTTGCAAAAAAAATTCGCATAGTCAAAGCAATGGTATTCCCAGTGGTAATGTATGGTTGTGAGAGTTGGACCATTAAGAATGCTGAGCGCCAAGTCGGAAACAACTTATAGAGAGTGGCTTAGTGGTTAAGACACTGAACTTGATGACTGGAAGGCCGGCAGGTCAGCAGTTTGAGATCCGAGTGCTACATGATGGAGTGAGCTCCCATCTCTGTCCCAACTCCTGCCAACCTAGCAGTTCGGAAGCAAGAAATTGTAATTAAATAAATAGGTACCACTTCAGTGGGAAGGTAATTATGGTGTTTAGTCATGCCTGCCACATGTCCACAAAAATGTCTGCAGACACAGATAGTGCTGGCTCTTTATAAACAGAGATGAGCACTGAACCCTAGATATGACTGGCTTTCAAGCAAGGCTGACCTTTACAAGTTCCAGGCCTAGTGGGCATTTGAACCCAGCCACCTTGAGTCCTACTCCATCACTATATCCACTACTGCAAACTGATACTGCCCTGCTTCCTACCTTCATATATTCTTGAGAAAAATGTGAAAGGTGAAAACAGATGAGACAGGCAAACTCAAAGAAGGAGTTGATATCATCTTATCCTTCCAGAGATCCATTTTCAAAGTTATCATTTTTTAAAAAAACATAGAGAAAAATGTTGCACCACCTTAAAGACTGGTTTGCTATATTATAATATCATCTTTCTTGGATCAGGTCCACTTCATTGGACATAAGAGTGAGAATATATGACTGCACCATGACTGGGTGGGGAATCAGATAATGAACAAATGACCCTCCATCCTGTGAGGCATGCACTATGTCGAGCTCCTCAGCCATGTAGCAGAGAGTGAAAACTTTATCATCTATTAGGCTAAATGATCTTTTGAGCTTCTCCTGGACTGCAAGGAGCTCAAATCAGTTAATCCTGAAGGGAATCAATCTTGATTGCTCCTTGGAAGGACAAATACTGAAGATGAAGCTCAAGTACTTTGGCCACCAAATGAAAAGAGAGGACTCACTGGAGAAGGACCTTATATCAGGAAAGATTGGAGTCAAAAGGAAGAAGGGATGGCAGAGGATGAAATGGTTAGACAACATTGTTGATGCAGTGGGCAAAGATCTGGCTAGACTCTGAAGGATGGCAAGTGACAAAGGAGCCTGGCTTGCTGTGGTACATTCAATTCAATTCAATTTTTAATTTGTACCCCGCCCTACTCAGCTTGTAGGCCGACTCAGGGCGGCTTCCAACATAATTAAAGATACAACAAAACAAAATATAATAAACATACAAAATGTCAATAAAATAAATATCATACAATCGGAACAAAATGCAATGAACACAATTTCTATTAAAAAACAGCATATAAACAGTATCAGCAGACCCTGAAACACAGTAACAAAAATAAAGCAATCAGGCAAAAATACATCATAAATACAATAATCAGAGCATGAATACATAAGTCATGAATTGAACAACAATACAATAATAATACAATACACTAATGAAATCAGAAAAGAAAACATATCAGTCTCAAAAAACATTTAAGTTCTAACATAGCAAAATTAATTACACAATCCCTCGGCCACCAACATCCCCAAAACAGAACCCCATGGCTTGCATGTCCCTGACTGAGCCAAAGGAGAGGATGACCCGGCCTTTAAGGCCAGGAAATGGACCGGCAACTCTGGTGGTACAACTTTGGTGGAAAAGTCCCGCCGCGGCAATGCCGGTCAGCTGCGCTCTCACCTCCCCCACTAGGCAGGGCAGGGGAGGGAGCCGATGGTGGAATCACAGTCCTTCATACTCCCCGCCCGGTGGGCCAAGGGGAGAGGCTCAGTTGGGCTCCTCTTCCCTCCCCTGACTGTCCAGGCCAGAGGAGGGGGCCAAAGATGGTGCAGGCATCTCTGGTGCGCTGGCAGTGGCTTTTTCAAGCCTCGCTGTAGAGACGAGGCTCAGCTGGGCTCCTCTTCCCTCCCCTGACTGTCTGGGCCAGAGGAGGGGGCCAAAGATGGTGCGGGCGTCTCTGGTGCACTGGCAGTGGCTTTTTCAAGCCTCGCTGCAGAGACGAGGCTCAGCTGGGCTCCTCTTCCCTCCCCTGACTGTCCGGGCCAGAGGAGGGAGCCGAAGATGGTACATGGGGTCTCAAAGTGTCAGACTCGACTGTGTGACAGAACATCAACAATGGACTAAATGATCCTTCTTTTCACTACTAGTGACTCTTCATGTCAAGATTCTGAGCACAATCTTTGTAAATAAACATTTTTTCTTCATTTTACTGTTGTTTGACTGGTCATCTGGCTGGTCTGCTTAGATAATTGGGAATTCTTAAAATTCTAAGCCAGAAAACTGTCCCACTTTTTGCTGTGAAACTACAAAATTCAACATTCACCTGGATCCCAGCCTCCTCTTCATCCTTCTCAGTCATTATCATTGTTCTCTTCACTGTCTCTTTTGCTCTTCCCACCCATTCCCCAACTATGAATGAACCAATGTCCAAGTCCAGAACCTCCCCTTCTGTCTTCCTCTTTTGTTTTAGTGGTTCATCTCTTACTGTTTGTCTTCTTGCCCTCCACCCAATGAGTGGTCATACTTGAATTTAATTCAGTCTTATTATTCAAAGAGTAGGAGAAAAATGATGAGAAGGAGGGTGGTGGAGGAAGAGGAGCTGGAGAATTTACCTTTTCTCCCTCCTTCATGCATTGTGCCTTTTTTAAAAATAAAAACCATGGGAGGAGGGTAGTCTGCCTTCCCCCAAAGAACTATTAAATGTGGTCACACAATACCAAACTGGAGTCAAACAAGTGACCATGGAAGCATTATAAAAGTGCGGGAGAGGGGGGGAATTAGCTGGCTGGGCAAAATGTACTGCACTCTGATGGAGAAGTACAGGGCTGGCTCACAATTAGCTGTTAGCATCATGTAAATGATGGAAAATATTATGAAATCAACAGTGGAGAATCACAGCATAAGCAACAGGACAATTTGATGAAGTCATGCTCTTTTCCCAGGAAGGATAATTAAGTTTACAAGCAGTTGCATCCTATTTGGTTTAATATGTATTAATTATGGTAAGTTTTGAGGCCATATAATTTTTGTTGTTGTTCAGTTACACAGTCGATTCTGACCCTTTGCAACCCTATGGACCATTGCCCACCAGGCACCTCTGACTTCCACCATCCTCCTCAGCCCACCCAGCTCTGTTCCCATTGCATCTACAATACCATTTAGCCATCTCATTTTTGGCCTCCCACTTCTTTTGCCCTCCACCTATCCCAACATCAAGGCTTCCTCAAGTGAATCCTCTCTTCTCATTTGATGTCCAAAGTACTTCAGCTTCATCTTTACTATTTGACCTTCTAAGGAGCAGTCGGGGTTGGTTTTTTCTAAGATTGACCTATTTGTTTTCCTCGCTGTCCAACACCACATTTCAAAGGCATCTATTCTTCTGTGCTCAGCTTTCCTTCTGGTCCAGCTCTCACAACCATACATTACCACCGGGAATACCATTGCTTTGACTATGCAAATTTTTGTTTGCAAGGTGATGTCTCTACTTTTTACTATGTTCTCCAGGTTTTTCATGGCTTGTCTCCCAAGCATCAGTTGCCTTTTTATTTCATGGCTGCAATCACCATCTGCAGTGATCTTTGATCCTAAGAAAGTAAAATCTGTCACTGCTTCTACTTCTTCCCCATCTATTTTCCAGGGACTGATAGGCAGTGATGCACTGTAAAAAAATTTTACTACCCATTCGGTGGGCTTGGCTATCTGTGGGTGCGGCCTCAAACCACCACCACCCACGAAAAAAGAAAAATGAAAGAAAAGAAACCTACCTTGGCTTGCTCTCTTGGCTTTCACCGGTGGTGCTGCTGGGAGGTGAGTGGTGCAGGTTGGTGGGCTGGCACCAGCCACCTCTCCGGGCACCACCAAGCATGCCTTCAGCCCTGGGCTAGGTGCATGGGAAGCATTGCCAGTGGCGCTGCTGGGAGATGAGCGGTGCGGGTTGGTGGGCTGGTGCCAGCCTCCCCCTCCCAGCACCGCCAAGTGTGCCTTCAGCCCTGGGCTAGGCACATGGGAAGCACTGCCCGTGGCACTCATGGGAGGTGAGCAGAGTGGGTTGGTGGGCTGGCACCAGCCTCGCCCTCCCAGCACCGCCAGAAACACATCCCATTTGCTTCACCCAGGGCCAAAGGTGAGAGGGAAGTGCGGAGATGAAAGCGCGCCTGGGCGAGGCGAATGGGCGCATTTCTGGTGGAGCTGGGAGGGGGAAGGCTGAGAGGTGGGCATGGCAAGCCAAGTGGGTGTGGACTGGAATTTCCGCTACCGGTTTGCAAGAACCGTTCAGAACCGGCCACAGTACAACACTGCTGATACAACCAGTTGCCATTATCTTGGTTTTCTTGATGTCATGTCTCAAGCCAGCTTTTTTTCAACCTAAGCAGCAGCTTCTTTAGGTCTTCCTCACTTTCTGCCATTAGGGTGGTATCATCTGCGTATCTCAAGTTGTATCTCAAGCAATTTTGATCCCAACTTGTGATTCATTCAACCCTGCATTGCACATTATGTGCTATGTGTATAAATTGAATAAAGCCATATAATTACTGTAGTATTATTGGGAGTAAACACAAGCAAAGAAAAATAACAATTCTATCAGTAATAAATAAATTGCCTTAATTATGTTGGCAACAATTTTTGGTATTAGTAGGCCAAAAGTTTTTTGTATTGTTTTAAACTGATAAATAGGGTTGGTAGCAAATGGCACGTTGTATTTGCAGGAGGACATGAGGATTGAGGGCTTATCTCCTTGGAATACCAGGAAAAGGCCCCCTACTCTTTGGCATAGCCAATGAAACAATAGTAAACATTTTTCTCATACTGCTTTGCTTTTTCCATGATCCAGCGAATGTTGGCAATTTGGACTCTAGTTCCCCTGTCTCTTTGGAACCCAGCTTGTACTTCTGGTAGTTCTCAATCCACATACTGCTGAAGCCTAGCTTGTAGGATCTTGAGCATGACCTTGCCAGGGTGTGAGATCAGCTTTGCCATAGTGAGAGGTCTTATGTGTTTCAATGAGGCTATGGGCTATGCTGTGTAGGGCCACTCAAGATGGACAGGCCATAGCATAGAACTCAGACTAAATACAATCCACTGGAGAAGAAACTGGCAATCCATGCCAGTATCCTTGCCAAGAAAACCCCATGGACAGTATCAACAGCTTAATAAGGTTTGGTTAATTAATCAGTCATTAGGTCACAGATTTCTCTAACAGTCTCTAAGCAAAGAGGAAGCTGCAGCCAGGCAGAGGAATACTTGACAGTTCAAGTCATACCTGTCAAATATCCTGGATTGGCCGGGATTTCCCATATTTCCCTGCCGCTTCCTCCACTCACCCGCCACTTCCCGCCACCATCCTGTAATTTGACCAGCGGGGGAAAGTAGTTACTGCGCATGCGCTTCTGTGCAGAACCCTTCTGCACAGAATGGTTCTGCACAGAGCCCTTCTGCGCATGTGCAGAAGGGTTCTGTGCAGAAGGGTTCTGCACAGGTCCCGTAATCTCCGGAGCCACGCTTGATGGGTATGGTCCAAGTACTACTTTCTAGTTTAGGCCCTTGTAGTCTTCCAACAGTTAAAGGAAGAAAAGTGACAGAAAGAAAGAAACAGAGAGAAAATGTTACTTGCTACAAGAGGAGGAAGGGAGGAAGGCTGAATAACCAACAGTGTGAAGGGAGACAAAGAACAATGGGAAAGAATATCATAGAAGGAGAGAAGACAAGAGCAGAGGAGAAAAGGCACCAGGGTGGCAGAGGAAACTAAATAGTTTATGAAGTTTGGCACTTCTATTAGTGGAACATAAATGGAGCCGCAACAACAGACTCCTCTTCCACAACTTTCTTTTTCCAAACCACTTGGAAGAGTTTAAAAAGTGTTAGAAAGCAAAAAAAAATTGCCATACCAACTTCACAGCAATTTGTTCTCTTAAAATGATATGGTTATTATTATTAAACCCTCTGTACTATGAATGTTTGCTCAGCCCATGTTGGACAGATCTTGGGTTTACAGAAAAGCTATATAACTATATTCCCTGCGCTCAGCTGAATGGTGGCAATACAGCTTTGCACCACATTACACATAGATTTCTTCCAAGAACCAAAATGTAACTTTTTCCAACATAGAAATGAATTCCATTTGCATTTCTGTCCTTTACTGTGGGAGTAAAGACATTTTTTTCAGTCAATTATTGTTGGATCTGGGCCGCGAAGCGGGTTGCGCAAGCTGGATTGGAACCGCGAAGCGGCCATTGGGTCCCGGAGGAGACTGGTCAAGCAAGGCACACGAGGCAAGATGGAGCGAAGACCAGTAATTTAATGATGACAAATCATGAGTATATATCCTGTTCTGGCTGCATGAACAATCATAGCGATCCATTGTAAAACCAGGCTTCACACATTATGTTTACACGTTTTAATTGGGGAAGTCTACACAGGGGAAGTTCATTAACTAACTTAATTAACGGCAGGGGAAATACATTGTTCCATGTTATCGGAAGTAAACAAGTGGCCAACATTGATTCTAGGGCTTAAAGGAATCCGCAGACGCGAGATTACCTATTGGGTGCCTAGCGAGTTAGTCATTGTCTGAGCTGCCTGTCAGATCAGCTATTGATGAATTAAACTCTATCAAATATCCGCTCCCCAATTTCTGTCCCCTCGAAGCCTAATAGCTCGAAGGAGTGATCTCCCAAACTGGGGTTCTGTCAGGGACAGTTGACCAATTGTGTGCGTGGATCCCACAAATTATTATAGTTTTCTTTATTTAACAACGTGTTTTGTGCTCTACACACTCACTTAGAAAGGTTGTGGTACATGCTTTTCAAGTGCTGAAAGGAAAAATCTGGTTGGACACACGGAGAGAATAAAGGGTAAGGCAGATGTTATGTCCGGCCCTTGCAAGCAATAGTCCAGACAACGATGAACAAAACAGGAACAAGTCTTTATTTAACAGTCTATTCAAAATGAGCTTACAAGGCATCCCAGACACGGAGATTGCTATACAGTCCCATGGAATCAGTCCCTCCGGAGTGTGCTAAGGAAGGAGGCAACCCCTAGCTACTTTAGGATTGTAGCATAGTGGAGGAGACCCAGGCTAGCACATCACTGGCTACCTGTACGTAGAGGGAAGTATAGATCCAGTCCAGCCCCATCCTTGTTTACCCATAGGGTTTATATAGTGTCTCCCCGGTGGTGGCTTCTTGATACAAAGTAGCAACCCACCTGACAACCGTAACTAACAATTATAACAGGGAATATATGTATTTAACCAATAGAGAATAGGATCCAAAACTGTAGCCAATCACAGGACTTTGATTAGCATAATGAGCATGCCCTGTGCAAGGGTTTTCATGCCACTTTCTGTTCCTAATTTGGATGGTGGGAAACCACCATTTTCCTCTTGCAAAGGTGCTGCCTGCGCTACTTGCAAATGTGCCTGAATAAACAACAGCAGAACAATTAGAAAAAGAAAAGTGAGCAACTTTTCAGAAAGTTAAACACAAAATTAGAGAAAAATTAAGACAATGAGATCTAAAATCAAGAATCTGTAGCAACATATAAATAATGGTAGGAAACTATAGCACATGGATAATATGGAGGAGTGGAAAATCTGAAAGAACAGCAGTAAAGAAAGAAAAACATTATCTGTGCCAAAAATTTGTAGTTAAAAAACCAAAAGCACTGCAAAATATTGCAAGGAGAAGCTACAAAGCTTCAGCTTTCACAGTAAAGAAATATCTGATCTTCATTCTATAGTAGTTTTGATCAGGTCTTCAAGAGGTGTTACACTTTTAAAGCAGCAGTTACAATCAGGAAGTTGCAATTAACCTAAATTATCAGAATGTTGACCATATTAAAGGAACACACATTTGAAAATGGGGAAGTGGACAATAATGGGATGCTTTCCACAATCTTACTCTCTGAATTCACCTCTGCAGCTGGACTTCTGAATTTCCCTGGTGGAATTTATACTTCAGGAATTGGTCACTGCTCCATCTCTACATTGGAAGTTTTGGCACAAAGTGTTGCCCTCATGTAGTTTGCCACAGTTTTTTTTATTCATTTAGCTCTCCCCATCCCTCAACATCATGAGGGTGCTGTTGTACATTCATAAATACGAGATGGGAAAAGGTACTTTTCTAGACTACAGCTGCGCAGATATCACAACCAGCATGGCCAACAAAGAGCAGGGAAGGAAGGCAAGGCAGAGAATGTATGACTTGTTAAAGGGGATGGGGGGGGTATTGCTGTTTGTGGAATCCTCTAACCCAGCATTTCCCAAACTGTGTTCCATGGGAACAGATCACTGGCATTATTAAACCTATGGATAAAAATAGAAAACAATCCTCTCCTCCCAACCCATCAATATAACTGCCCCCTCAGCCCAACAATTAAAATCGAGACACCCTGCTTGGCGCACTACAATCAACCTACAGAATAACCATTTCAATATCTCAGATCCCTGGATAGAACTCTGGCAACATCTATCTCCGATTCCCTATCATCACATAATCAAGAATCCTTGCATATGGCCAGCAGGATTTTCCCTTCCAAGATGACAGTGAGGAATGTTGTGTCCAAAGCTTATTTCTGTTTAAAAGACAAGCTGCCCCAAAGCAAAAGAGCAGACGCGCGCCATTTTCTAAAGGCGTGAAATTCAAATGCCTGTCAAAGCAGGAAAGGTTGAATTTAGTTTGTCCTCCGGAGGCCCGCCTAAATGTATCTTGTTTTGTAATGGTCAAATCACTGTATATATAGAGGCCACCCCTGTACATAGTCCCCAGTCTGAGTTATGAGCTGAATAAAGAATCACTGAGTTTAACCCAATCCTGCTGGTTAGAGTACTACTTGCACCGGACTCAACAAGGATGCTGAACTGAGTGAGGATACCCATACCACTGATCTAGTTGTGCGAGTCATTTTTTCATCCTGAGCCATGCAAGTATTGATGAAGCTGCTGCCCTCCATCAAGATGGATTCAAGTGGGAGTTAATCCACTTGGGCACCATCACCCATCCCTGTGGACTTTGGCACTCAAGGTCATTAGTCCTCAGAGTGGTCAAGTTAGTTAACGGCCGCATGACAATTGGCTGTATGGTCTACTCTATTACCATAGCAGGATAACATAGCCAGACTGGGGTGAACATCTTTGAGCACACTGTTTACATTCCCTTACCTATACATTATCACCAAAATTACTTGTTGACTACTGTACAGAAGGATTTATTGCTTCTCACCTTGAAGCAAATTCCCTTAGTTCAGTGATTTCCAACACTGAGAAAAAAATTGGCAAGTCAGGCTCACCTGCCTCTTTGGATTTATATTAAGGAAGAAATTGGCCTTTGAATAATCTGGACCAGGATCAGAAAAAAAATCAAACTCTTGGGTGTTCCCCACCATCAAAATCAAACACTGTACTTCTGGCATAAGATAGTGAAGTATGAGAAATATTCAAAGAAACGCATTAACAGAAACGGAGACCTGTATGGCAAGAGTTTATAGAGCTCTTTGCTTCAGTTGAGTTTTGTTGATAGTCTGAATTCTTAAAATGTGTATGAAGGATGTCTTTCTCATCTCTGAAATATAGATTGCATGGTTTTGTATACTTGCAGAAGTCCATGTGTTTGAAAGACATGCTCAGTTTCTCACGATAGCATGAGTGAATATACCATTTGTCTCATCTTACACATAATGTGAAGTATGCCCTTCAAGCCTGACCTTAAGATTTCTCCCAACCAATTATAAAGTTATAACTACAGTAGACCCTCACATAACGATGTTACTTGGTTCCCCAAGTATCGTTGCTAAGCGATTTTTGTTGTTATGCAGGTTTCTATGGAGTTTCCCACATAACGACATTTTTAGCGTCATTGTCCGGTTATTTTAGCATTGTTGTCCAGACAACGATACTAAAAATGTTGTTATGCAGGGGAACACGTGGCATAACGATGCGTTGTTAAGCGAAAATGATACTATCCAAACGCGTTGTTATGTGAGGGTTGACTATATTAATAATCTCAAAAAGATGGTTTCTATTGATGGCAGGTGGCAATCAGGTGTGTGCCAACATGCATATTATGACAGAGCATAGCTGGACAAAATGTGGCCCTCTAGATATTGCTGGACTACAACTCCCATCAGCCTAGGTAGCATGTTTGTTTGTTTCAATTTATATCCCACCCATCTAACCAGCATGTCACTCTGGGTAGCGACAATACACAAAGTAAATACAAAAAAAATTATACATAGTACATAACAGCCAAAACAATACAATACTTAACAAAAACCCATATAAATAAATCAATTACACCCAATTAAGTGAATAAGGCATCCTAATAGAATATTAATGACAGCAAAATAAAATATACATAACGGAAAGCAATCATAAATTTAAGGGTTACAAAGTTCTGATTGTTTCCTGAAATAGTTTTGCCTTAACTAGCTTGTGGCAAGCGAGCAACAAAGGGACCCAACGGGCATGAGCTGGAAGCCCATTCCACAGGGTTGGGGCCTGCAGTTCTGATCAGAATGTCACATCTGACAATGTATTCCTTTTTTATCAACAATATGGCAGATACGCATTATACAGCCTACACCATATTAGAAATAGCTGTAACTGTTGAATTTGTCCAGTGTTATTAGCTTATTGTCTGGCTGTACACATCCTGCTACGGTAATGGAGTAGACCATACAGCCAGTGATTCAACGCCAAGTGTTGGGTGGCAGTAAATAACCTGACTCCCTAAAAGGGTCAACGGCTACAGATGGATGAACCCATTTAACTGGGGTGATGGCCCCCTCAGGGGAGGAAATGCCACTGGAAACCATCAAATTGGGCCCAATGGCAAAATGAGTGGAAGAGGAACCACTTCATTATTCTGATTCACAATGGTCATGGAGGTGGAAGATGCCATACCAGATGGACTGGCTGTGAAGTCACACCTTGTCAATATCCTCATAGCTGCGGCAATCCATTGCAGTCCTGGTGTTAAATCCTGCATGTCTCATTTCATATGTGCCGCAGGAGATGGCTCCATGATCACAGTGTGTGACTCACTTCAGGGCAAGCTGGGATCCACCTTAAATAAATTCATGCCAATGGAATTTTTCCGATTTGTCACTCTTCAATTTTCGGGGTGGTGGTGGTGGTGTATATTTGGATATGAGTAGCAGCCGAAGATGACAACAATTAGCTGAGAATTTTCTTGGCTTCATATTTGATCAGTATTTACAAACCTTATCAGACTTATTAATAAAGTATAGAAAAAGAAGTTGAGCTTTTCAGAAGCAGAGAGTAAGAGAAAAGAAAACGGACAAATTGTTCTATCCCATTGTAATGGCAACATGCAATCAGCTTATGCTCAAATCCCCAGCTGTAAATGGTTTTTAGTTTAGACTTCTGAAATCATTCCTGTTTTCTATAAAAGAAACATTTTGGTGCATAAATCCCAAAGTACTCCATTTAAGAGCCAGAGACATTTTTTTGGGGGGGGGGGGAGCGGGGGGAGGGGTGTTATTTCTAGAGATAAGATTAAAGGCTTTCTATTTAAAAAACAGTCATGCTTTTGAAAATGGAATCCCTTTAGCTTTGGGTCTTTGCCCAACTTTTATTTTAACAAAACATCACATTTCTTACTACCAGCACTTTTAATCCATGTTTTTCCTCTGTGCGTTCTGTCTATATGGAAGATTGCTCTATAGATAAGCAGATACCGTACCCAGAGAACATCCATCTGTAACACTGTGTGGATTCAGGCAAGATGAATATGTGGGCATTTAATTATATTGGATGAGAACTAAGCATAGAATTCTATACAGTTAGCATGTACAAGTCCAACCAACTGAGTTTAAATTAATTTTTAAAAACCTTAAATCTTAATGATTTCAGTGGATGGCAAATGTGGGCCTAATTTTAACTTTCTTTGCTGAGGCAATATCTTTGAGGAATTCTTATCAGTGGGAAGGACGCACATTAATTGTGAAGAATGCACATTCCATTACCCTTTAGTTTTACATTAAGATCTAGCATTCAGGGAGCTACTTTAGTGGAGAATATAAGTCACAGTCTAAACCATCCATGTTGCATACATCAGCTTTGGCCCTGAACATCTCTGCAGCAGAGTACTATATGCTGCTCCAGTATGGAGCACATCCACACATGTGAAACAAGTTGATGTCGCTGTTAATGAAACAATGCGTACATTTGACAGATGCCTCAAACCTACACCAGTTGAGAAAATATATCCTCTTGTTGGTATCAATCACTTGACCTAAGATAAGGGAACTGTGATGGCTCCATGATTAAGATGCTCTCCTTGTTATCTGGAAGGTCGGCAAGTCGGCAGTTCAAGACCTGAGTACTGCATGACAGAATGAGCAACCGCCTCTGTCCCAGCTCCTGCCAACCTAGCAAATTGTAAGCGAAAAATTGCAAGTAGATAAACAGGGACCACTTTTGTGGGAAAACATATTGGGGACATAAAAGGAGCCTCATTTGGGAATCCCCTGAGTGGAATTTCTCCAACAAAAATCCTTTCAACCCAGAAAGCATCTTTGTGTGATTCTGACATGGCTTTTTTTTAAAACTAAGATAAGGAGAGAGGTAACAGCGGATGCTAAGAAAACTAAATAACAAAATGACCATCAACATTATTATTTATTTATTTATTTATTTATTTATTTATTTATTTATTTATTTATTTATTTACTCTGAATGGATATGTGCCTCATGTCCACTGGCTCAAATCAAGGAAGAGCTTTATGGCAAGAAGAAACATTTTTGAGGGTACACAAGAGCAAAACCAAATTAAAAGGAGCTCACTGGACAAATAATAACATTAAGGGGAGATATGGCTGCGGAACTCGATCTTCCCTATGTCACTTGGAGGACCCTGAATAGGCTGAGGGTTGGAGTACCTCAATGCAAGGCTAACATGTACAAATGGGTGCTGCTGGTGGATAACAACATGCTGTGTGAATGTGGAAAGATACAGAATCTGATACATTTACTAGTCTGCCAATTACTATGAGAAATATATACCGATGAAGCTATAATTATGTCAAATGACAAAGCCAAGAAGGTGGCTTCATTTTGCAGTCCAAAGTTTGATCTGGACACGAAAGAAGAAGAAGCTTCAGACAGAGGTTGGAAATATTCTTTTTGGGGACTATAGTTTCCAGAATACCGCAACTAACATGGCTGCTGAGTTTCTTGAATTTGTAGTGCAAAAAAGTTCCAGATTCTGAAGTCCCAAGTGACAATATACCATTCTTGATAGAACGTGTTGAGTACCACATGCTTGCCACTGAATAAGCATAACCAGCTCTTCCTGTACACACTTTGGTTTCCCTATAAAGCCAAAGGGTGATTTCCAGATGGCACTCTTCAGATTTTTCTCTGATTGGTCCTCTAGGAAAGAATCTGATATTCAAAAAACACAAGCTGTATCCCCAATGTTCCTTTATGGAAACCACTCGCAACTCTTCAACTCTCCTCTCCCCAACACCCCAAAAAAACAATATAAAGCATTAGTTTCATGTAAAATAAAATACCTATTTACAGTTACATATAAATATATTCAGACATGCTGGCAGTATGGCATAAATAATTTTTTAAGGATTGAAGTGTTTAACATCGCAGTGGAAGTGGAATGAGGCTAAATTGAATACATAAAATCTTTATTGGATCTCTGGAGGAAGCAAGTTGTAATGTTTTCTTAGAAAAGACGATTGCTTTGTGCCATTAACACTAGCCCAACCAATGCTAATCAACCATTCTAATTATGCTCTGGAGAGAAATAGAGCATTGTAGAAAGCATTGGATAACTTGACTGCTTACAAAGTAAAGTTCTAACTACAGTATTTACTATAAACTCTCATCAGAATTGTTCAGGTATTGTGGGTCCTTTACCTCATTACTTAATTTGGCTTATTTCTAATCTTTTATCTAACCTTTTCCATTTATCTCGCTACCTTTTTAGAATGATGAACAATGGTTTGGAGCCTAACATTTTGTGCTGCTCATAGGATCAAAATACACACTTAGAAAAAGGTGTTTTCCTTGTTGCTACAACAACCTTTCCCCATTAATGTGTCTTTGTTATACATACAGGTACATGAGTCTGGGATTAGACATGAAAGGAATTCTGGGTTTACATTCCAGAGATATTCCTGATGAAACATATACTGGCCCTTTCAATGGGTTTTCATGGTTATATTTATTTTGCCATTTGAATTGCTGGATAGCATGGTTTACATGGAGCCAGAGGCTGAGTGTTTGATTTCCCCACTGTGCCTGTATGACAGCAGCTAGACCAGGGGTTCTCAATGTTTTTCATCCATGGGCCAAACCACGCCCCCTCAGACGACTGAGCGGGCCAGACTGGCGGTTCCCCCCACTGCCATAAAACACATCCGTAGTTGTCGTAAACACGTTTATGATGGCCGCGGACTCATTTCCGGCTGTCATAAACACGTTTACAATGGCCGTAAATGAGTCCGCAGCCGATTCTGCAGGCTAGAGCGAGGTTGGGGGGCAGATTATTTGGTCCTGTGGACTGGATCCAGCCCGTGGGCCATAGGTTGAGAACCCCTGAGCTAGACTAAATTATCCAGAGTCCCTTCCAGATCTGCATGTTGCTGTTGTTGTTGCTGCTGCTGCTGCTGCTGCTGCTGCCGCCACTGTTGCTTAAAAGAATCAAAATAAGGTTGAAAACAAACAATGGTATAAAAACATTGCCTGGTATTATTTAAGAAATACAAATTTTAAGCAAAATCCTAAGTATCCATTAAATATTGGTGTAATGTATATGCTGTTCCTAAGATCATCATATTTTACAGGTCTCATGGTGTTATTTCAGAGATCTGCTGCTGGTTATAATACTTTATGAAATTCCACAGTATGGTTCCCAGTACCCTGAGGAATGTAGGGACTCAAAGTGTTTGTCAGTTTGGATCCCAAAATTTATTTATTTATAAAAAATTTACCCCACCTTCCTCATCTAAGGATGACCCAAGGCAGCTTACAAGATCTTGACTAGGTCATTTTCTAACACATTCTCCACTGGATGTTCCCATGGATTCTTGGATATTCGCAGACTACACTTTTTACATAGTGGCAAATGCATTAATTTTGCACCTCTATTGGTTTGTAGCCTGTCCACACAATCTTTGAACCTTGAGTATAATACACCAAACATAACAGTAATCAAATGAAAAAAAATTCTGGATCACTGACACTGCAATTTCTTGAAGATAAAGAACTGGAAAAATAACAAAATACAGGGACCTGACAATAAAAGTAACTGAGAACGATGGTGCGGAATTTCATAAAGTACTGTATTATAACCTGGAGCAAGCCTCTGAAACAACATCATCAGAGCTGTAAAATATGATGATCTTAGGAACAGGATATACATAACACCAACATTTAACTGATAGGTTTCTGGCTAAAAGTTGTATCTCTTAAATAATACCAGGCAATGTTTTTTATAATATTGTTTGTTTTGCCCGTGTTTTGTATGTTTGAATAGTAGCAGCAGCAAAAGTAATAGTAATAGAAGTTCTTGTTGTTAATAAAATGGTATATGGCTAGAAAATCAAGTATAAGTACAAAAAAAGTTAAAGATTCTCAGATATAGCAGCAACTTCATTAACAACAAAGCCAAAGCTAGCCATTTTACCACCCAAGGCAAGTGGCACCATCTCCCACTCACTCCCTACCACCCCCTGGAGAATGGACATGGACCCCTTATAAGAAAGAAACAGAAAAAGAATATGGTGAACTTCCAGAAGAAGAAGAAAGCTTATGCTTTCAAAAAAATAATAATGGAAAGCAAAGTGGGGTAGGATAGATTGTTGCTTGTTTTCCTAAGACTCACCAGTAAATTCACCTGTACATTTGAGTACCCTCCAAATATTAGTGCGCTCAGGTAAAGCCCCTTTGCTCAATGTTCATCAGAGGTCCCCTGGTGGCTTAGTGGTTGAATGCTGAGCTGGAGACTGGAAGGTCAGGTTTTGATACCTGAGAGCTGCATTTGGGGACATAAAAGGAGCCTCATTTGGGTGCCCCCTAAAAATCCTTTCAAACCAGAGTAATCTCTGACAAATTATTATTATTATTATTATTATTATTATTATTATTATTATTATTATTATTATTATTATTATTATTATTATTATTATTATTACCATCAACATCAACATCAACATCAACATCAACATCAACATCAACATCAACATCAGAAGGATGCACAGAAAGAGCCTCCTCAAAGATTGTCGTATTTTTGAACCACAATCAGGCGTACCCCAGGCAACGGCCACCTTGTGCCGGCTAATCTTTCTCACACTAGGTCAGCCAAAAGGAACTGCAGAATGAACTCACCAAAATGTGGCTTTATTTTGGCAGTTTCACTTCTTGCCTAGACATAGAAGAAGAAGAAGAAGAGTCCTGATTAATTTAGATCAGGGGTGCCCAAACTTTTTGTGCTGGGGGCCTGACCATGCCCCCAGAACAGCTGAACAGGCCTGACCACACCCCCAGAAGCAGGCGTATATGTGCATCTGGAACCACTTCCGGGAGTGGCATGGATATGTTTGCACATGCACAAATGCATCTGTGCCACTGCTGGAAGTGGTTCTGAACATCCCGCACATGCACAAATGCATTTATGCCACTCCCGGAAGTAGTTCGAGATGTGCATGCACATTGGCAGGCATGTCCCCCATCCACTTCCAGGACCAGCGAGGGCATTGCGGGCCAGATGAATTGCCATTGGGGGTTGGATCTGGCACATGGGCCGTAGTTTGGGCACCCCTGATTTAGATAATAGATGCCCATTTTAGAACACTATTGGGTTGAAGCTGATTGCCCATTACAGCGTGAGCTTCTCCTTCAAAGGCACACTGAAGTGAGGAATAATCTGCCCTCAAAACCCATGTGTAAGAGGACTACATAAATATTGTCAATGTAAAAATTGGCTTACCGACAGGAAACAGAAGGCGTTAGCAAAAGTGAAGAGTTGAGAGTAGGAAGAGGTAATGAGTGGTGTGCCTGGAAAGGTCAACATTGAAATCCGGTTTTGGTTTACCATGTTTATGAATGGCCTTGAGGAGTGCAAAAGTGCAACTTCAAAAGCGGCACTTGCTGATGACACACAGTTAAGGCAAGGTGGAAACTTAAGCAATAAAGAAACAGGTAAAGATCAGCTGAGGAAGTGGAGATTGAAGAGAACTTGAAGCAGTGTTGACATTAAAATCAAAGTGAATACAAAGGATGACATACTATCCCTTGTCAATAGTGCAAAAAGGGCTACATCTTCAGCTTCTTGTGCCTATACCAGGGGTGGCCAACTTGGTTGGAATGGAGCATCAATGCATATACCAGGAACAAGAAATCCGTTTGCGGTGAAATATCAAAGTAATGCAAATTGTCAATGTTCTGAAACGTGCTTTAATGCGCAAGTAGACCCGAAGCCCTTTCCAAATAAATTGGCTTTTCCAAGCTTCCTCAGGAATCTATGCACATAAAAATATATACATATCATAACCATACAATATCTACACCAATGTACAATATTATATATATATATATATATATATATATATATATATATATATATATATATATATATATATATATATATATATATATATATATATATATATATATATATATATATATATATATACACACACACACACACACACACACACACACACACACACATCATATATACATCAGGGAAATGCATTTAAAGTAAATTACCTGCTTGCAATGTAGATATAGTTTCTTCAAGGTATTTTAATTTTAATGAATATTTAATTTTATTTGCGTCTGAGCCTCAATGAAAATTTTGTAGTGCTCCTCGACGTCAAAGAACCATCTCACTCACACCTTGTTTTATAATCAATACTAACCCACTGCAGCTGTATCTAATGAAGAACCACATATTGTGACCTAGAAATTTCTTAAAGGAAACACGACAAGTCCAAATCTATGTTGAGTCCATGTGGATGAACAGTATTGAAACAATGAATGAAATGTGCTTCTCTGCGGCATAATCTAAGTTCTATATCAATCACTTCATATCGAGAGGATTTGACAGTTTCAAGGACAGCGAACCTCAAATCTTTATCACTATGTTGCTTGTCCAGAAAATGACTGACCATGGGTGCAGTAATGTCTCCTTTCCTAATTCTAGACCTATGTTCCCCCACCCTGGTTTTAATTTCATGGCTGGTGCATCCCACATAGCTTAACCCACAACTGCACATGATGATATATATACAACATTTAGTTTGGCAAGTGGTAAGCTCTTTCAATTTCAATTTATAAGTACACCCAGGAACCATAATTTCCTTTGTTTCCCAAGCAAGATTACAGTGCACACAATGCCCACATTTAAAGTGCCCTAATGCAATGGGTTGAATGGTTGGAGAATATAGATCTGATTTAGTCACAAACTGTCGAATAGAACGTGTCTTCCTAAATCCTATCAAAGGCACTTGCTCACAACCTGAAATATGTTTAACAATATGCCAATGTTGATAGATAATGGACTTGATGTGATTAGCTAGGGGTGAGTATTCAAATGAGCACCTAATCCTGCACCCTATCCTGTCTTTGCATTAGATAGAAAGGCAAAATGGGAAAAATGGAAGCCAACTTGAGGGACTCATTCCTGAGGGGCTGTACCCAGTCGGTGTGGTTGGAGAGTGAGACGTCCAGCCCTACGCCACTCCAATATGGGGTGCCTCAGGGCTCGGTGTTGTCTCCTCTCCTATTTAATAACTACATGAAACCGCTGGGCGAGATCATCCATTCCCACGGGGCGCGGTACCATCAGTATGCGGATGACACCCAAGTGTACATCTCATCTCGTGGTGATCCTAGTGATGCTGTCAAAGTCCTGTCCGAGTACCTGGCTGTTGGGGTCTGGATGGGGGACAACGGATTACAACTGAACCGAGGCAAGACTGAATGGCTATGGATTAGGGGCCCGGTGTTATCTCAGGAGCTACCATCGTTGGTTTTGGATGGGGCTAGTCTTCCCCAGACAGACCCGGTCCTCCTGGACTCACGACTGCTGCTTGAAGATCAGGTAGCGGCTGTGGCCAGGAGGGCTTTCACCCAACTTCAGGTGATTCGCCAGTTGTGCCCGCTCCTAGACCAGGACTCCTTACTCATGATCACTCATGCTCTTGTCACCTCTAGACTAGATTACTGCAATGCGCTCTACATGGGGCTGCCCTTGATGACCATCTGGAGGCTGCAGTTGGTCCAGAATGCGGCTGCTCGGGTGGTGATGGGGTGTGGGCATTATGCTCGCACCTCACCACTGCTTTGGGAGCTGCACTGGCTTCCAATTTGCCTCCGGGTGCAATTCAAGGTGCTGGTCATTACCTTTAAAGCCCTACATGGTAGTGGGCCAAGATACGTAAGAGACCGCATCGCCCCAAGAATATCTGTCCATCCAACCAGAGCGGACCAGAGGGGCTCTCTGCTTGTACCATCTGCTAGAGGGGCCGGTCTCTCTAGCACAAGAAGGAGGGCCTTCTCTGGCCCTATGGAACCTCCTTCCAGTGGAACTAAGGTTGCAGACGGAATTGCTGCCCTTCAGGAAAGATCTGAAAACATGGCTGGCGGGGCAGGTGTGAGGTGCTGAAGATGTCATGACTCCTACTTGCTGGCTGGTTTAATATCAAGTAATTTTCCTCTTTTTAATAACATTTTAATAATGTTAGCGGAGTAATTTGTTTTAATGGGGTGGTTCTTTTAAAGCTTTTTAAGATTGTAAGCCACCCAGAGTCTTTGTGAGTTGGGCGGCTATATAAATTTGAATATAAATAAATAAAATAAATACATAAGACTCCTGTAAACCAATTTTGGAAAGCTATGTTTTCTCTTAATCCACAAATGAATTATGTAATTGTTAAATATCTTTCCTGACTTATTATCACTCACCAGAATGGTCATTTCTTTTCAGGAGGCAAATACTTAGCCAGGGGTTCTCAACCTATGACCTGGGGGCTGGATGCGGCCTGCAACACCATTTCATGTGGGGCCCCACTGAAACCGCCTGCCTGCCTGCCACACATGGCACTTCCTGTTGTGGCAGAAGCGGTGGGGGGCCACATGAAATGGTGCCACAGGTTTTGATTTGAATTTATTTTTATATACCGCTTTCCTTGTCTACCAGATGACCCAAAGCGATCCACAATACATAGAAACATACAGAAATACAATATTACAATACTACAAGGAAAAATACAGTTTAACAAGTTTACAAAATGCAAAATTACATAACAGTACATAGTATTACACCAATAATAATGCAAAAGTGCAATAGATACAAATCAACCAAGACCACCCACGAAATCACCTGCCTTTAAAGTCTTTTGAGTTCAAGGGTGAGGGAGGGGGGAGGGGGGCCAGGAATGCCAGGCCAATGGTGTGGCTGGAGGGCCTCTTCGCCCCCACCGGGGCCAGGAGCACGGTGGCGGCAGCTCGCCCAGCACCCCTTGCCTTTTAAGTCCTAGGGCGAGGCGGAAGGCGGGGCCCAGGAACGCCGGCCAGTGGTGTGGCCAGGAGGGCCTCTTCGCCCACACTGGGGCCAGGAGCGCATCAGCTCCTCAAGGCTATTTGAGATTGGTGTTGAAGGGGAAACTATAATAATTTTTTGCTGTTTTAATATCTTGATTACTTCATTGGTGTGAGTGTGTTTTAATGAGCAAATTTTAGAAATGGTATATTAAAATGTGGCCCTTGTCACAGAAGCAAAGTAGACAAGAGTTTATACTGGACCAGCAGGTTGTGGCCCACTTACTTCCATGCTAGCTGAGACAATCAGATGATCAAGGTCAATGAACTGAACATAGCATCTGGGTAAACCCTGCTTAACAAGGTAATATGTCAGCCCAGATGCAGTTAACAGCAAGATGACAGGCAGAAAAATGCATTCAGCATAACCCATTAGCACTCACAAATATTTTACCTATAGAACATATGACACAGTGGGAAGTTGCAAGCAAACCCATGGGAGCTTTTCCTACCAGGCTCTGTGCTTGTCTTTCCTGCAAAGGAAAGGTCACTATAATAGAAAGTCAGGAATACTGACAAAATAACTACACAGAATGGGGTCCTAATATTTGCATTAGACAACTCTTCATGGAGCCTGTAGAACAGGGATTCACAACCTGCAGCCTGTGGGTCGGATGTGGCCTGCAGCACCATTCATACCTGTCAAGTTTTGGATTTGAAAATAAGGGAAATTTTGGGCACACCCTCTCAGGTAAAAATAAGGGGTTTTCCCAGGAAAATGGGATACTTGACAAGTATGGCACCATTTCATGTGGCCCCTCACCGCCTCCACCACACCAGGAAGTGCCATGTGATGGAGGAAGGACAAAATGGCCATCCAACCCCCGAAGCTGTCTGAGGGAGCATGACCTGGCCTCCCACTTGAAAAGGTTGAGAACTCCTGCCATAAAATGTTCAACATTGCAACAACTCCTGCCCAGAAACAACTGCAAAACTCCCAGACTTTTGCTATTTCACCTTACAGCTTCTCAGATGCTTCTTAAATCTTCCGCTAACTATAACAAAGGCTAGTAAAGGGCAGGTGAGCTTGGGCAATTGTGGTTTGAAATTATGGAATTCCCCTCCCAGAGACACTTTGTTGACTGACTCCCTGTTAGTCAGGAAGGGAAGGAAGCTTTTTTGGCTAGAATACTTCAAAGTATTGGCCAAAGTTGTTTTGCATTTGAGGAAATGAGATTTTTATTTCAGTATCAATACAGTGAGTATTGAGTATTTGATATCTGGAGCTTGAAAAAATTATTTTATACTGGGAATGTCAGATGGTTATGATCCAGAAAACAATTTCTCTAAGCTCTGTATATGTTTACATGTATGTTTATACCTAAATGTGCAGTTCCATGGAGAATACCAATAGCAGAAAGACTTAAGTGACTTTTAGGCACTTTATATTCCATAATCCTCAAACCTGTAGGGGAAATTCTGGGACTCGTAATTCCCAAAAGTTACTTCCTCAAGCTCTGGTTAGTGAAGGGCCCCAACCTATGGCCCAAGGGCCTTATCCTTATCAATAATATGCATTTAGTGAGGCAAAATGCAGAGATAATGTCAAGGACAGGCTGAGGTCAGTTAACAAGGAACAGGTGCAAGCAATCATCATAGCTCAGCTCTGCTGTGATTGATAGTTAATAAGATACATTGTAACCTTAAGTGTTTTGCAGAGCTGAATAGCGCTGGATGTAATGCTAATTTACTTTGTCTACAAATGTTGTTAATATACTAGTTTGATTTAAACTAAATCTGGTGCATGGTCTTCTTTCATGGACCTATTGCAACTCAGACTGCTACAACACTCACTCAAAACTAACAATCCTGCCCAAGGCACCATTTCATGTGGCCCCTCACACTGTCCGCTGCACCTGGAAGTGCTATGTGTGGTTCCATTTTAATGTACAGGGTGGCCCGTAAGTCCCTACACACACAGCACACAGAGACACTGGAAACATA
Source organism: Bradypodion ventrale (assembly GCA_035047345.1). NCBI lineage: Eukaryota > Metazoa > Chordata > Lepidosauria > Squamata > Chamaeleonidae > Bradypodion > Bradypodion ventrale. The sequence goes on from JAWDJE010000001.1 coordinate 44,975,258, forward strand.
AGTATATGGATGAGTAGGGACTTACGGGTCACCCCCCTGTAAACAGCATTGCAAAGCTGTTTACATTAAAAAGGAATCATACATAGTACAGTTCCAGCAGTGAGCCACATGAAATGGCACCATGGGGGGCCGTTGGGCTCATGGCCTTGTGTCACCCAACCCCAAACCCCCCACACCCCAGCCCCACAAGGAAGAACTAGCAAGCTCTTACTCACCCATTTCCCGAGCAGGTAATTCATCTCAGTTGAGGAGGGAGGTCCGAAACCTCATTTGTGGGTTGGCATCTCCCTCCCTCCTCCCAAGGAAAAACAAAATAGCCACCCCTTTGAAGCTGTTGGGACAGAGTGGCCACCTCAAAATGGCTACCTCTATCATGCAAGTGGGCCAAAATGGCTGTCCGGCCCCCAAAGTTGTCTGAGAGAACATGACCTGACCCCAGGTTGAAAAGGTTGGGAACCCCTGGGTTAGTGGGTAGCAGAAGCATAACTAGCATTTTTTACGTGGGGCAATTAGCATGGTCTCAAATACACCTGAAGAAAAAGAAGATAATGTGATGCCCCTTCAAAACAAGAAAGTTTATTACTTTTTTAAAAAAAAACTAGAGCGACTAGGATCAAGACATATTGTTATTTAATTTTCCTAACATTCATTTGTAGATTTACCTCTAGATTTCAGTGCCCTCTATGTTTGGGGGGTCAAGGGAAAAAACCCAAATGTTCCATCCTAGTTATCAGGACCCTTGTCAGTGACCACAACCTAATATGGGACCAGTCTCCAATCTCTCAAGCCTCCCAGTCTTGGTCTTTCTATGCTTCCATCTTCTCCCTATTACTGACCATTGAAAAGAAAGAATTAGACCCCCAAACATCTGCTTATCTCCACCCCAATTTGTTCTGGGCAAGAGCTCCCAATATTGCCCAGGCAGCAGGCACTATAATCATAGAAAAAGTAACTTTTTCCACAGCACAACTATTATAAATGAGGAAAGTTGGGAAAAAGTTGTTAGTCGCCTCCAAGTTGATCTTTTTATTACTTTATAGCCATAAAAGCTGTTTAAAACCATATTTGTGCAACCACTCGTTATATTCCACAATAAAGCCAGGCTGCACTTATAGCTAAGAGGCAAAGAGGTGCAGTTACACAGTCATTCATTTCTTATGGCAGATTTTACATTCAAGGAAAAGCACACATGAAAAGAGTAATGTATTTGTGAGTTATTTTTTTAAATGTACACTTTTACACTGCCCTCTTAGAAAGCAGTTTTATTGCTTGGTAAAAGGCAGTGAAAAACCTTATGTCTCACCAGAGACATCTTTATACAGTTCTCTCCTGGCTGATCAAGAGTGATGCCTTAAAACACTTTGGAAATTTCCAGTAAATTTATATATATTTTAAAAAATCAGTCATTTCCATTTTCAGCAAGAATATAAAAGTTGTCTTGGGGGAAAACCTGGTGACTGTTCAGAGAACTCTTTAACTACAATGTACATGGGACTAGATGCCATATTTTTTATCATATCTCAAAGGGGTGTGCATGTGCACATCTGGATGTGTGCATGGTTCAGGTTTCACTGTTCACTAGCAAAACTTGTCCCTGTGTTTGTACTTTTAGCAAGTGTTTTAGGCAGGACTGAAATCAGTTTAGGTAAAGGTAAAGGTTGCCCTTGCTCAAAAGCCAGTTGTATCTGGCTCTAGGGTTCAGTGCTCATCTCTGTTTATAGCCAAACAGACAGCGCTGTCTGCATCTGCAGATATTTATGTGGACATGTAGCAGGCATGCCTCAACACCAGAGGGCACGGAACACTATTTACCTTCCCACTGATGTGGTCCCTATTTATAAACTTGCAATTTCTTGCTTTTGAACTGCTAGTTTGGCAGGAGCTGGTCAGAGATGGGAGCTCATTCCATCGTGCAGTACTAGGGAATCGAACTCTGACCTTCCAGTTGTCGAGTTCAGCATCTTAACCACCTGAGCCACTGCAGCCCCTGAAATCAGTTTAGCTGGCAAATTAATCAGTTAGTGAATCAATTACCTCTCTAGTCATTTTTCTCCTGAATGTGCCTGTGAGAGTAACTAGATGGATATCTGTCCTGTAGTTTGTATTCTGTTTCTCACTATTCCTTTTATTTAGTATTTACTAGCATAGGTTGCCCGGCATTGCTGGGCATTTTTAATGTGTATGTTGGTGGTTATGGGTGGTTTTGGGTGTGCACAACCACTACCACCCATACAATACCACTCCAACCACCAACACACACATTAAAAATTCCTGGCAAGGCAGGATTGTCGTGTGTGTGTGTGTATGTGTGTGTGAAAGAGAGAGAGAGAAGCAGTGTGTGAGAGAGAGAGAGGAAGAGAGACTGACAGAGAGAGTAGACCACCAGAGGGCGCTAGTGAGTTAAATAGAGTGAGGGACAGGGGAGGAGACAGTCAGACAGAGGAGACAGGCGAATAGGGCGGAGGCTATTTGCTGAAGCTGCGATGCGTGCAGATATGTTTGGAGGGAAGGTTTGTTGTTAGGGGGTTGTTCCGCAGTGTGTGGGTGGGTAGTGTGTGTGTGTGTGTGTGTGTGTGAGAGAGAGAGAGAGAGAGAGAGTTTTCTGTGGGTTGGCTGGGAATGAAAGTTTTGTTCCCAACCAACCTAGAGAGAAGCGAATCCTTCTCTTGGGGAGGCAAAGGCACCTTTGTCTCCCGGAGAGAAGGAATCCACATAACGGAGAGGCATTGCTTCTCTCTGGGTTGGCTGGGAACGGAACCTTCGTCCCCAGCCAACCCAGAGAGAAGCGAGGCCGAAAGGGGTGGCTAGGTGGTGGGGCGTGGGGGTGGCGTGGTTACCGGGGCAATGCCTCAACACCCCCCACTCCCTAACCCCTGCCAGTTGCGCTTACCTCCTGGCTCTAGCTGGGTCTTTAAAAGTCTTTCCTTCCCGGCGGTTTTTTTAAAAAAGTTGGCGTGCTGCACTTTCCCAGCCTCCTGATTGGCTGAGGGGTTGTGCAGCACAGAGGACTCTGGGAATCATAGTTTTTTTGTTGCATTCGTGGGGCAGCTGCCCCATTGCCGACCACCAAAACCCCACGGCGTTGGGAAGGCAGGGGTTATGGTGAGTATTGAGGGCTAGGTCAGGGATGGTTGGGCCTGGTGCGGGAGCCTTTGAACAAACTCACCGGTTAAGGGGCCTTTTTATAGGTATAGATTTATTCAGTTGACTACATGCCTTTAGCACTAAGTGTGGGTAGATAAGCAGCCTAGAGTGGTGTTTGCATCAATTAAGGTGGAGACTCAACACCAAGTGTCAGGCTGCAGTTAACTAACCTGACAACCCTGAGGACTAACAACCTTGGGTGCCTAAGTCCACAAGGAAGGGTGATGGTCCCCAAGTGGATTAAATCCCACTAGAATCCATTTTGATGGAGGGCAGCAGCTTCATCATTACTGGCCTGGGGCTGAGGAGGACTTTTGTGCCTAAAGGGCTGAGGATCAGAAAGTGACTCGTGAAACTGGATCAGTGGTATGGTGTCACACTGTGATGCGGAAGGCAGATGAAAGGCCGCTGCATATATTCTCAGGACAGTTTTCATGACTGATCACCATGAGGATCGCCTATATTCAGATTCAGATATGGCAGAACAAGAAGAAGACCATAGATAGATAGATAGATAGATAGATAGATAGATAGATAGATAGATAGATAGATAGATAGATAGATAGATAGATCTGATCCTTTTACATGATACATTGTATAGTTTATTTGGTCAGCTTATGTTTGTTGCAGTATTTCCAGTCACAACATTTCCAGTCTTGCATTTGACTTGTGTGACCCACCTATGTTGATCCTCTGGGGCAGCTGTTGCCCATACCCAGATGATATCACTGATCATGAACAGAGCAATGTGGGAGTGAACCCAACCCAACTTTTTTTTTCCTACCTCCTGCTGTCATTGGTGAGGATAACAACTGCCAAGCCATTTGTAAACTATATTTTTAAATATATATTTTTCTCTTAGGTTTGTGATATAACTGCAGCACTAAACTGACACAGCACTAATTCAGATGCTTACCATGTCTTGTCATTTTTGTGCCATTCCACTTATTAAATGTCAAAAAGGATTTGAATGCCAGTGAAAGGGTAGAGAAAGACATAACTGCAGAGAAGAATGAGGATTGTTTAGGATATTTTCAAACTGTAATTTTTGTGGGACAGGGATTTTTCCCCCTCCCCTGGAGGTAATCTGATGAGTGAGGTGTATTATAACATGTGGTAGGGTAATATTAGGACAATCCTGGTGTTGACAGGCAAAGGGAAATATACTGTAGGAAACCTCAAGCTTATTTTACCCGAGGTTCTTGCCATCTTGTTAGCCAACGTGAGCTAGGTAACCATTTCAGGCAACCCTCTAATCCAGGAGTGCACAAACTTTTCAGACCACAGGCCAGTCACATGGTCATGTGGTTCCTCCAACCAGAAGCAGAAGTTAAATGTGCCCACACATGCACAAAACTCTGCCGTAAATGCACCCGCAGCTGTCGTAAATGCATTTACGACAGTTGTGGGTGCTTTACGGCAGTTTTTTTTTTGGGGGGGCACGTTTAACTTCCTGTTCCAGGAATGGTGAGGGTGGTGCAGGCCAGATTATTAGGTGCTGTGAGCTGGATTATTAGGTGCAATGGGCTGGATTATTAGGTGATGCAGGCCAGATACGGCCTGTGGGCTGTAGTTTGGGCATCTCTGCTCTAATCTGTCCCTCTTGCTGTTAAATGCCATTTACTAATAAATCCAAATTAATTTGCAACTTCATTGAATGAGAGAGCTGACCTGGCTTGTACAACTGAGACCTATAGAGTGTGTTGCTCTCTCTGATGTGTCCACCTGGATATTTATTTATTTATTTATAGTTTAAACTTGTATGCCACCCCCTCGCCCAAGGGCAACTCCGGGCGGCTCACAGCAATCTTAAAAACCACATTAAAACCCATTTAAAGAAACATCCTTCCCGAAATCCTCTCACCCACCCCTCAGTATTAGGGATGAAGTGTCTAAAGAAGCCAACAGGTGGGGGCTAGTCCCCTGTCAGCCCCCCACACTTGCCCTGCCAGCCAGGTCTTGAGCCCTTTTCTGAAGGGCAGCAAATCCATCTGCAGGCGTAGTTCTAATGGCAGGTGGTTCCAAAGGGCTGGGGCAGACACGGAGAAGGCCCTCCTCCTTGTGCTAGAGAGGCGAGTCCCTCTAGCGGATGGCACAATTAAAGAGCCCCTCCTGTCTGCTCTCATTCTACAGGCAGAAACTCTTGGGGCGATGCGGTCTCTTAGGTATCCTGGCACACTACCATATAGGGCTTTAAAGGTCAGGACCAGCACCTTGAATTGCACCCAGAGGCAAACTGGTAACCAGTGCAGCTCCCGTAGCATGTTATATACATGTTGCTATCATCTACATGTTGCTATCATCTACAGAAGAACCCATCAAGCTCTGCTGTGTTGAGTCTGTGTCTAGAGGTCCTCCATCTATCCATACGGCTTAGGGAGATCAGTGTTAAAATGGTCTATCGTAGAGACTATTAGATCCAGTTGGCTTCCAGGATGCTTTGGGAGGGTTCTGACTGATGCAGTTGGTGTTCCTGTCATTGCCCAGGTGACTTTATAGTATTCAGAGGTGACCCAGATGATTCACAAAATTGCTCCTTTGCACCCTCTCTGCTGCTGAGCTCAACCTTCACCATGGATCATGAATGATTAGTGAGCAATGAAGCAGCAAAGAAGAAGATCACATGAAGACAGACACTTAGGGACATTAACTTAGCTGTGGCAAGATCTATATCCAGCTGTTATGCCGACACAACAAAAACTACAAAATGTACGTATAACACCATGTTTATGGGTGAGGCTAGTAACCAGAAAGTTGAGCTTTATCATACTGTGTATGATCTCACTGAGGCTGGCCAATTTCAAGATTTACAAGCAGACACAGTTATATGTAAATTGACACTATGGGGGGACGGGGGGATGGGACGGACACTTTGGGTCCTACGTTATAAATATAAATACAAATACAAATAAATGGGGGCAGAAGGAAGTGTGTAGATCAGGAGTTCTCAACCTTCTTAAACCGGGGGCCAGGTCACACTCCCTCAGACAGCTTGGGGGATGGACCGACATTTTGCATCCACAAGTCTCTGTGTGGTAACAGACTCAGCCACATCAATCTATTTTCGTATGTGCTCATTGGCAGACTTGCTTTATCACATGTTCAAGATAAACTATCCACTTCTCTTTTGGAGTATTTGGCAATCTGGTTGATGAAATTTGATCAGGAAATGAGTCTGAGGCCCTGATCCAGGTGAAAACCATATTTAGAAATGAGGCTCTAGCCTTAATATTATACATACGGTAATGAGGCAACTGGCTCTCACAGCAGGTGTCATACAAGGCAAAAAAAACCTACTATATCTATTTCATAATTGTTGCATTTCTATGGCCAGACAAGGAAAGAGGCACTTGAGAAATGTTCTTCCTCAAGTGCAAAAATAATTTAGCTGGCTTAGGATACTATGGGCATTGAATCCGGGAAGAAAGATTCTGTTTACTGCTTTTCCTCAGGCAGAAAAATATATTGGTCAGCGCTGTCTGATGCTGCTTTTGTGCAAAATACAAGTGGCTCGTTTATCTACTTTCAAAGCCTTATACTGCTTCATTGGAGAAGATTTATTTGAATTAATAAGGGCAACTTTTACTAGTAAGGCTGAAAATTAAGAGCATTTTTATTTATTTTTTCTCAGGGAGCTTTGCTTCTGGGATGGCATTATATAGAAATGGAAGAGTAAACTCTCAAAAAGAGGTGATTTCTCTTCAGGGTTAGACAGAAAGAAGATCAGGATTGACTGTAGGTGTGGTAGCTTCCTCGTTGCCAAAAGGAAGGATAAGGATGGCCAGGAGGAAGTAAGGAGAAAGCACTGATTTATTAAACTTCCTATGTTAGATAGGTAGCAAAATAAAATTAGAAAGAAAAAATTTAAGCAGAATTACAATGTAGCTAACTTGAATGGGGAAGAGAGTGGCTGGGTGATTTGTGTGTCTGCTGTCCTAAGAGCTGGGGACTGTGGTGGCTTAGTGGTTAAGACACTGAACTTGATGAATGGAAGGTTGGCAAGTCAGCAGTTTGAGACCCCAGTGCTACATGATGGAGTGAGCTTCCATCTCTGTCCCAGCTCCTGCCAACCTAGCAGTTTGAAAGCAAGAATTTTCAAGTAGGTAAATAGGTACCACTTCAGTGGGAAGGTAAACAGTGTTCCATGCACCCTGGTGTTTAGTCATGCCTGCCTCATGTCCATGGAAACGTCTGCAGACACAGATAGTGCTGGCTCTTTAGCTATAAACAGAGATGAACACTGATCCCTAGAGTCAGATATGACTGGCTTTCGAGCAAGGGCAACCTTTACCTGTCTTAAAGGTAAAGGTTTCTCTTGCTCGAAAGCCAGTCATATCTGACTCTAGGGTGCAGTGCTCATCTCTGTTTCAAAGTCGAAGAGCCAGCACTGTCTGCTTCTGCAGTCATTTCCGTGGTCATGTGGCAGGCATGACTAGACACCGGAGCGCTGTTACCTTTCCACTCAAGTGGTCCCTATTTATCTACTTGCAATTTCTTGCTTTCAAACTGCTAGGTTGGAAGGAGCTGGGACAAAGACGGGAGCTCATGCCATCCTGCAGTACTCGGGAATCGAACTGCTGACCTTCTACCTCCCAGTCAGTGTCTTAGCCAGTTGAGCCACTGCTACCAATTCAACTACCAATTCGGCAGTGACAGCTTTAAGATCCTGATCTCTTAACTCTGTGATGGTGAACCTTGGCACTCCAGATGTTCTTGGACTTCAATTCCCAGAAGCCCAAGTCTCTGTGAATCCACACTGCATATTTGTTGTGACTCCGGCCCCCGGCCCACCTCTGGCCCCTGAACCAGCCCACCTTGGGGATGAAGATTGAGGATGAAGGGGAGGAGCTGACAGGACCCTCTTCCTCAGGGATTCCCCCCCCCCAGCACTGTCTCAGCCTCCCTTGGAACTGCAGCAGCACGATGGCAATGAGGATGTCCTCCAACAGCAGTCGTCGCATTCAGACAGCTCTGGGGATGAGGCGTGGCTGGATGCAAGGCATCGAAGCAGGGCAAAGCGTTGTCTACAGAGGCTGAGAGGAGGGAGGGGCCGCGGGTAATCAGGAAGCGTCTGGCCACACCCATGGAGACATATAAGGAACCAGGACGTTGGGTGTGGCTCTGTGACAGATAAAGTTTAGCTTCCCTGCTCTTGCTTGGTACCATGGCACCTTGACTCTTTGGAAACTCTGGAATTAGAACTTTGGACCGGACTTAGACTACTCTTCGGATATCCTTTACAGTGAGTGTTTTCCCGACAGGGAAAAGGGAGTGAGCGGGGGAGACAGAACAATATTGCAGTAAACCCATTCGTGTAGATCCACAGAGACTTGGGCTTCTGGGAATTGAAGTTCAAGAATTCCTGGAGTGCCAAGGATCACCATCACAGTCTTAACTTCTGAGTCTTCCTCTTTAAAACAGCCTTCAACTGGTTGCCTTCTTGTTGTGTTCATAATACTATGCCTTATGTTGTGTTCATAATACTATGCCTTTGCAACAATGTAACACCCATCAACTGTAACACTGTAACCTTCTGTAATAGGACGCGAGCTAGTAACCACTAGGTGGCAATAGCGAACATCCAGCTCATATGGTTCCAATTACGCAATAACTCCAGCGCGGGAAGATTCCCGCCACTACCTCACCTGGACAAGAAGGGCGTGACCAGGGATGTCGTCACGCGGGTGGTAGCCAATGGGCTATCGTGGAGCCACATTCAAATGTATAGCCACTGTATATATTGAGCTGTTCGTCCACCATTACCACATGTTCCCCCGGACCACCATGCAATAAAGATGTGTTAAGCCAACCCTTCGGCTGTTCCTGTGTCTTGGTTCTCATACACTAAACTTCTGAACAGAGAACTCTTCAAAAGGAGCATTGAAAAGATCTTCTAATGGAGCCCTTACCTCCCTGAAAGAGGGCCTGTGGCTACCTTAATCTAGCTGTACTAGAAAAGAGATACTCTATTTCCATGATGGCGAACCTTGGCATTCCAGATGTTCTTGAACTTAAATTCCCAGAAGTCCAAGCCCCCGTGAAACCACACGAAGGGGTTTACCGTGATTCATCCGGCCCACGCTGCTGGGAGCGATGAGGGCGGCGCAGGCCAAATGAATCACAGTAAACCCATTCATGTGGATTCACGGGGGCTTGAGTTTCTGGGAACATCTGCAGTGCCAAGGTTCGCCATCACAGCTTTATTTTATTTTCTGAATTAAGACTTCTGACCTCCAACAGAAAAAAACTGAACACCCACTGAATTATTCTGGTTGTGTCCTGAGTCACAAGGTTTAAATCTGAGAGAATAGGATGCTATGGACCTGACAATCTTATTAGTGTTTCTTGTGCCATTAATGATTAGCATGTTGCACTCTGCTGCAAGTGACCTGCATGCCTGCATGATAAATAGGGACCCCTTCAGTGGGAAAAGATCTTGGGGACATGAAGGAGCCTCATTCAGCCATCCCCTGAGCGGAGTTTCTCCAGCAAAAAGCCTTTCAACCCAGAATAATTTCTGGCATGAAATTATTATTATAGCTATTGCTTGGTTGATTCTGTTAGTAAATGGGGCATATTGAAGACCCCTTCTCTATTTTTTCATGGTTCTTAAAAAATTAAATGTACATGAAATGAATAATATTTTTTTTTTAAAAAACCCTCTTCCTGATAGCCATTCTATTATTAGAAGTATCAGTATTGGTATTAGTATTAAAAAGTAACTTGGTATTCCATCTTTTTTCCAATTTAGAGAATTGCCCTCTGTAAAGTATACTATATGGTCACTTTCATGCAAAGCCCAACCCTTGAAAAATCACTAGAGACATTTTTGAACACTTCTCTTACATTTTTCAATCAGCTAAAGAATTCCGAGAGACCATGTGTGCATAACTCTGTGCAGGTTATCCAAGCGATAAATAAATATCATTCCCATCTTGTGATGTGCATTTCTCTTACAGGATCTTGGAGCAGTGCTCTAGCCTACTAAAGCTGTGCTTGTATCAAAATAAACCAACCTGCAATGAAGCAAAAAGAAAACAAAAATCTGTGTATATATGGTCCAGCACACATACATTTATTACACATACAAACATTGAACTCTCTAAGCACAACTTGAGTCTTTCAGCTGACATGAAGAGAAATATCTTAAGGGGGAAAATGGTTGAGTTCATAACCTCAAAATGATGGAGTCATAGAACTCTTTTCTAAAACCACTCATACTTTCCACTATGATAAAACCAGAAGCTAGTATTAATATAACTTTGGTTTGACAGCCATTGTTCAGTGTCAGTAGAAGTTCATATATTTTTTTAAAAAAATCTGGGAGAACAGTGGTTAATTCAGAGCTCATGGGAGTTACAAAGAAAAACATAAATCACTCCCACCCCCATATCAATCTGTGGTTTGTAAAAATCTAGAGGGATGAATAAACCATACAAACTGGCAAGTAGACTTAGCAGCCATTAAAACAACTCTGTAGTCATAAACAGTAAACAAAACATAGTAACCAACTGAAATACAGAAGACTGTTGTATCATAGGGAGTGTAAATTATTGGTTTTTATTTTTATTTTATTTTTAACTTTTCAATGACAAGGATTTGCAAATGCAAAATTAGTCCAACAGTCCCCCCTCTGGCAGTTGAGAAGTACTGTACTGTACTTCTAAACAAAGAAACAAATAAACAGAGGAATGCCAAAAGGATACTTGGAAATCTCATTATTTCAATCATTTCATCTCATTTATTACATGTATGGCTGCTTTCCACCTCCCACAAAGTCTGGAAGGAATGTACATTTTTTTAAAAAAATAACAGATACATTCATAACAAGTAGAACAACATGCAACAAATAGAAATAAGGACAATAAAAACTTGAAAACAAGACATAATGAAAGTGTTTATGCACAATAACAGATACCAATACTCTCTCCACAAATGAATGAACATCAAAGAACACCAAAGAGTTGGGGCGTTTCGACTGTCCAAAGTCCTGTGAAAATTAATAAGCCTTTAGTTCAGACAATAGAGTCAGTGCCAGGAGAGATATCTCTGGAAGATATTGTAATAATTTCATGTCAGAAATTATTCTGGGTTGAAAGGATTTTTGCTGAAGAAACTCCACTCAGGGATGTCCGAATGAGGCTCCTTTCATGTCCCCAAGAGCTGGGACAGAGACAGGCATTCAATCCATCATGTAGTACCCGGGTCTTGAACTGCCAACTTGTCAGCTTCCAGCTAACAAGGTGAGCTTCTTAACCGCTAAGCCACCGCAGCCCCTACCCTGGAAGATTATGCCACAGATGAGGGGCTACACGGAAAAGGGCTGTTCTTTGCAAAAGAATAAAAAGGAACATGCAAAAAGCTGCCATGGGCTGCTTTCATCAATATATTTTTATTGAATCTGTACCAAATATTGAGGGACTGCAGTGGCTTAGTGGTTAAGATGCTGAACTTGACAACCGGAAGGCCAGCAGGTCAGCAGTTTGAGACCTGAATGTTGCATGACAGAGTGAGCTCCTGTCTTTATCCAAGCTCCTGCCAACCTAGCAGTAAATTGCAAGTAGATAAATAGATACTGCTTAGGCAGGAAAGGTAACAGCATTCCATCTAGTCATACCTGCCACATGAATATGGCGGTGCACATCTTGAGTTGGATGCAACTGGCTTTCAAGAAAGGGAGATCTTTACCTTACTGTTATGTATGCATAACTGTTCCTGTGAATTACATGTCAAACAGCTGTGCTGTCTTGCCGGCCTCCATTCTCTCAAACTCACATAGTATCGCGAGACTTGATTCGCGCTGCAATTCAAATAAAGAAAAGCACACATTGTAGCTGTCAAAATGTAACCAATATTCAAATGACCCAGTGGTGTTTATTCCCGCTGTTTTGTATCAAGATTTTTGTGTACATAAGACCCCGTTGTTCCCCTCCAAGTTGTGTTCAGACCCCACAATAAAAAGAGCTGTTATTCACTACTCTGGTTGTCACCTCCAGTTTCTGAACACCAAATTGGCAACGAAGGTGGGATGGCATCCTCTCAAGGAAACATCGGTCCCTTCGATGCAGCTCATCCCGACAAGTGGGCACTCTACGAGCGCTGTTTCCGCCATGCCATGGTGGCACAGAAGATAGAAGATGAGAGCCAGATGTGTTCCTGTTTTCTGTCCCAATGCAGGCCGGAGACGCTGGAACTGGCTATTCACCTCATCCTCCCTCGGGACGTAGATGAAGTGCTGCTCGCTGAAATCATAGCAGCTCTAAGGAGGCATTTCCAGCCTGAAGTGTCCATCTTCCCGGCCCGGGTGGCATTCCACCATAGAGAGCAGTGCCCCAGGGAGTCTGTAGCCGAGTATGCTGCCACGCTATGACTCACTGCTGCCCCATGCAAATGGGACAACCTGGAGGAGGCCCTCCGTGACCGTCTACTGGCTAGAATGAGGGACAAAGATGCCCAATGCTGCCTCATGGTGCGGAAGATGTTGATCTTCAAGTCCATGCTGGACGAAGCACTGGCGTCCGAGGCTGCATGGTCCGGGGTGAAAATGTTCCAGCTCCGCGCCACAACTTCGGGGACTGCAGTGTCATCTGTCCAGGCCCACCGATGTTCATCACCAGCATCGTCAGACTCAACATCATTGTCCGGGTCCAGTGATGATGAGGGCTGGGGCCGGAAGATTCACCAAAAGCAGCATCAGCACCACGGTGACCACAAGGAGAAACCCCAACAGAAGTCTGATGGGTGCGGAGGCCGGCATGACCGGCGAAAGTGTCCTTTCCGGAACGCCGAGTGACACAATTGCAGACGAAAGGGCCACATCGCCAAAGTATGCCAGCAGCGCAGAAATTGGGCCCCAACAGCAGAGACCAAGCGCAAGCAGAAGGAGTTGTCTATAGCCAAGGTTTCATCGGCATCACCAAACCAGAGCTGGGTGTCCAGTGTGAGTGACCGACTCTATGCCAACCTGAAGCTGCAGGATGTGCCGTTCTGGATGGAGGTCGACTCAGGTACTTCTTTCTCCATCCTTCCACAGAAGGAATTTCTCCAGATTCCCCCTGCTTCTCACCCCAAGCTGCGGGCCTTCAAGATGTCCTTGAGGGATGTCCAGGGGTGCCAAATCCCAGTCTTGGGGGTGGGAAACTTCACTGTAAATTTTAAGGCCATCTGCACGGAGCTGCCCCTTGTTATAGTAAAGCGTGGGACCAATAGCTTGTTAGGGGTCCAATGGTTGGAGCCCCTGGGGATCCGGTTGTCTGGCATTAATGCTGTCATGTCAGACCAGGGCAGGAGGTGTGCGCTGTACATCCGGAGGTCTTCAGGAAGGGGCTCAGAACTTACACGGGTCCCCCTGTGGATTTTGAACTTGACCTGGTTGTTCGCCCCATCCGCATGAAGCCCTGCCGGGTTCCCTTTGCCCTAAAAGACAAAATTGAGGCGGAACTGGACAAGCTAGTTGGGTAGGGAATTTTTGTCCCGGTAGACTCCGCTGAATGGGAAATCCCGATCGTCATGGCACTCAAGAGCAATGGGAAGGTCAGGATATGCGCAGACTACAAATGTACTATTAACAAAGCCATACGGCCTAACGCATATCCGGTACCAGTTGTCAGCCACCTACTTGCCTCGTTGCATGGAGGCACATGTTTTGTGAAGCTTGATCTTGCCTAAGCATACCAGCAATTGTCAGTAACACCCGCCGCTGCTGCAGCACAAACTATTGTGAGTCACAAAGGGGCATTCAGAGTCACCAGGCTGCAATTCGGTGTGAATACAGCTCCCGGGATTTTTCAATCTTTGTTTGAACGTTTACTCAAAGGATTACTGGGTGTCCTGCCATACTTCGATGATGTCCTGATCACAGCTAAGGATGAAATCAAACTAGCGGCTAGGCTTGATAAGGTGTTAACCTGTTTCGAGAGGGCAGGATTGCACCTCTGCAAAGATAAATGTGTGTTTATGGCTAACGAGGTTGATTTCCTGGGGTACAGAATCACTTCTCGAGGCATCATGCCTTCTGATTCAAAGGTAGCGACTGTGCAGAATGCACCCAGACCAACCTGTAAATCAGAACTGCAATCTTTCTTAGGGTTGCTAAATTTTTACCACGCATTTCTCCACTGCAAGGCTTCAGTTGCTGAACCATTCCACTGTCTCCTGAAAAAGGACACAGTTTGGCACTGTGGCCAAAGCCAGGAGACAGCATTTAAAGAGCTAAAAAGACTACTCACTTTGGACGCTGTGCTTATGCATTTTGACCCAAAGAAGCCAGTCTTCTTAGTTTGTGATGCCTCCCCTGTGGGGGTCGGGGCTGTCCTGTGTCATGTATTGGATGATGGGAGGGAAGCCCCTGTAGCCTTCTACTCATGTTCTCTGTCCAAACCAGAAAAAAATTATGCACAGACAGACAGGGAAGCCCTTGCGATTGTGGCCACCACAAAGAAATTTCATGATTACCTCTATGGGAGGCCATGCACGATCGTGACCAACCAAAAGCCCCTGTTAGGCATTTTTGTTACTAAAAAGCCTACACCACAAATCCTGTCTCCTCGGATGTTGCGATGGGCAATTTTTTTGAATGCATATGACTTTACACTAGTTCACCGGCCTGGCAAGGACATCAGCCATGCTGATGCTCTTTTGAGATCTCCACTGCCTGAACTGGGAGAGCCAGTCTGCAAGATCAAGCGAGACCACCAGGTCCTTATGATAGAGGCCCTCAACTCACCTCCAGTTGTTCCACCCGATATCGCCAAAGCCATGGCAAAGGATGAGTTACTTGCTAAGGTGGTTTCCTGGGTACAGAAGGGGTGGCCCTCGGTGCCTCCGGCCAAGGAATTCAAGGCCTTTTTCCAGAAGCGCTTTGAATTGTCTCTAGAGAGGGGCTGTCTGTTGTGGGGCCAGAGGGTGGTCATCCCTGCCTCCCTCCACCCAAAGGTACTATGGCTGCTTCACATCAGCCATTCTGGGGTTGTCCGTTCAAAAGCGCTAGTGCACAGTTATTTTTGGTGG
Organism: Bradypodion ventrale; assembly: GCA_035047345.1. NCBI lineage: Eukaryota > Metazoa > Chordata > Lepidosauria > Squamata > Chamaeleonidae > Bradypodion > Bradypodion ventrale. The sequence continues at coordinate 44,990,411 of JAWDJE010000001.1, forward strand.
CCCCAGTTGGACTGTGACATTGAACAGTTGGTAGGTACATATGCCAACTGTCAATGTTCATGGCCTGAGGAGTCTCACCTTCCCCCCAGGGAATGGGACTCTGCTCGCAGCCCCTGGTCACGCATTCATATAGACTTTGCAGGCCCGTTCTCGGGATCGTTATTTTTGCTGATGGTGGACTCCTATTCAAAATGGCTCAAGGTCATTAGGGTGCCCAATACCTCCTCCTCCACCACAATCGTGCAATTGCGCAGACTTTTCTCCACGTTCGGACTTCCAGATGTGCTGGTTTTGGACAATGCCTCCACCTTTACCTCAGCTGAGTTTCAATCCTTCATGGAACGGAATGCCATCAGGCACATCACTGCCACTCCCTTCCACCCTGCCACTAATGGCCAGGTAGAACAGCAGGTGCGAACTACCAAGGATGCATTGCAATGCATGGGGGAAGGTGATTTGGAATTACAACTGTGTCAATTCCTCCTAACTTACAGGGTATCCCCCCTTGCCTCCGGTTTCTCTCCAGCTGAGCTGCTCCAGCAGCAAAAACTCGCCTCGTTGCTTGATAGGCTGGATCCCTCTAGGGCGGAGGATAGAGGTATTAACATAGGGATACAGCAAAAGAAGAGTTTTTTTATAGGGGATCCCATGCACTGTCGTAACTATGTGGCTGGTGGTCCTCCGTGGGTCCCAGGTTCTGTACTAAAACAAACTGGTCCCGTCTCTTACAGGGTCGAAACAACCAATGGTCTAGTCTGAAGACAGCATGCAGACCAGCTAAGGCACCGGGTGATGGACCCGCAGGAGAATTCAAGGGACCCCACATTAGAGTTTTTCCCCAACCATGTAGATCAAAGGGGAGAAGGTAATAGTCGGCAGCCAACTAACACAGAACCTGTCGAAGATCCCATGGAACACAGTGTCTCATTTGGAGTTCAGAATCAAGGAGACAACACAATGTGTTCCCCCACTCTCAATGCTGATACACAGACTCATATTTGGGTTCCCACTGTTACCAATCCCAGGATGCTGGCCCCTGCCTTGATCCCTACCAGTCAACCTCCCACTCCGACCGTAACCCACGTCTCACAGTCAGCTGTGTCAACTCAATCAGTTGTTCACCCATGGCGAGAGACATGGCCACTGACCTGGTTAAGGGATTTTGTTCCTTCCTAGGGGGAGGGATGTTATGTATGCATAACTGTTCCTGTGAATTACATGTCAAATGGCCGTGCTCTCTTGCTGGCCTCCATTTTCTCAAACTCTCATAGTATCGCGAGACTTGATTCGCGCAGCAATTCAAATAAAGAAAAGCGCTCATTGTAGCTGTCAAAATGTAACCAATATTCAAATGACCCAGTGGTGTTTATTCCCGCTGTTTTGTACCAAGTTTTTTGTGTATATAAGACCCTGTTGTTCCCCTCCAAGTTGTGTTCAGACCCCACAATAAAAAGAGCTGTTATTCACTACACTGGTTGTCGCCTCCAGTTTCTGAAAACCAAACTTACCAAATATATTGACTAGTTCTAATTTTCAAGGCACAAGCTAATAATTGTAGCAATTAGAAAAAAGTCTCCTCCCAAGAATACATGTTCCAGTGTTTGATTTTTTTAATGTATTGTTTTGCCAACACACAAACCACACCTTCAGTGCTCCATCTTCCTGTTTCCTGGATTAGTGACATTGAATGTGTGAAGAGAAACTTCAGTCCACCCAACTCAATTATTGAAATCTTTCAAGAGGCTCAACTGTTTTCATTGGTACCTAAGACCAATGTAAAGAGAAATGGCCAAGAAAACCTGGAGGTATATGTGTGATTGGTTGGTTTTCCATTGGCAGGTCAAATTTAATTTAATTTAATTTAATAGTCATATTTATATATGCCGCCCACTCAGGCAAAACCCGACTTAGGGCGGCATTACAACAAGTTTTAAAAACACATAAAAACACTTTAAAAGACCCACATCCCACCCATCCCACCCACTATAACAAGAAGAAGAGAGAGTTCTTAATTCTTTACATAAGCCAGCAGGCGGGGACCGTGTTCCCATTCGGGCCCCACACCTGCCCTGCCAGCCAGGTCTTCAATCCTTTCCTGAAGGGCAGCAATTCTCTTTGAAGTCTTAGATCTGTTGGCAGGAGGTTCCAGAGAGTTGGTGCGGACACGGAGAAGGCCCTCCTTCGGGTGCTGGATAGATGTGCACCCCTAGCTGATGGCACTATTAGAGAGTCCCTCTGGTCCGCTCTGGTTGGACGGGCAGACACTCTTGGGACGGTGCGGTCTCTAAGGTATCCTGGCCCACTGCCATAAAGGGCTTTAAAGGTCAAAACCAGCACCTTGAATTGCACCCGGAGACAAACTGGTAACCAGTGCAGCTCCCGAAGTAGCGGTGAGGCATGGGCATATCGCCCACATCCCATCACCACCCGGACTGCCGCATTCTGGACCAGCTGCAGCCTCCGAATGGTCATCAAGGGCAGCCCCATGTAGAGCGCATTACAATAATCTAGTCAGGAAGTGACCAGAGCATGGGTGACCATAAGCAAGGAGCCCCGGTCCAGGAGCGTGCGCAACTGGCAAATCACCTGAAGTTGGGCAAAAGCCCTCCTGGCCACAGCCGCTACCTGTTCGTCTAGCAGCAGCAGCGAGTCCAGAAGGACCCCCAAGTTGCGCACTGGGTCTGTCTGGGGCAAAACAGCCCCATCCAGTACCAAAACTGGTAACTCCCTGGATAACACGGGGCCCCTTATCCACAGCCACTCTGTCTTGCTGGGATTCAGCCGAAGCCCATTGGCCCCCATCCAGACCCCAATGGCCTCCAGGCATCCAGATAGGATTTCAACAGCATCACTGGGGTCCCCACGGGCCGAGATGTACAACTGAGTGTCATCCGCGTACTGATGGTACCGCACCCCGTGGGAACGAATGATCTCACCCAGTGGCTTCATGTAGATGTTAAATAGGAGAGGAGAGAGCACCGAACCCTGAGGCACCCCATACTTGAGAACCCTAGGGCTGGACCTCTCACTCTCTAACCACACCGACTGGGTACGGCCCTCCAGAAAAGAGGAAAACCAGGACAACACGGTGCCCTGGATCCCCAGTCCTTTGAGCCGTTCCAGAAGGATACCGTGGTCGACGGTATCGAAGGCCGCTGAGAGGTCAAGAAGAGCAATGACGGATGGATAACCCCCGTCCCGCTCCCGCCAGAGATCATCCATCAGTGCGACCAATGCCATCTCCGTACCATACCCGGGCCTGAATCCTGATTGAAAGGATTTACATTTACAGCATGATCCTTTGAAAACTGATCCCGCAGGTGCAATTTCTTCTGACTTCAATCATTTTATTTCTTTATTTAGTCACATTTATGCTGCCGCCCTCTTGCCTAGGTGACTCCGGGTGGTTTACACGTATAAAAATCACAATACAGCTTATACAAAACAATGAGATTTTATAGAATGTTCATAATTTTTATTTGATCAAATTATATGTATCTCTAATTTTAAATCATCTAGAGTCCCATTCATGGGGGAAAGGTAAGCTATAAATTGGGAGGGGGGAGAACAGGGCCATAGCCAGGGGGCGGCTAGGGTGGGCTTGGCCCATTCTGAGTTAGCAGTTTGCCCACCCTGACAAAGCGTGGTTTCCCATAGGAATGAATTGAAAAGAGGCTTTGTTGCCCATCCTAAAAATATTTGCCCACCCACATCTAGAATCCTGGCTATGGCCCTGGGGGGGAATGCAAAACAATCACTCTTATATACCACCCTATACAGTAGCACTTAGTGCACTCTCTGGGTGGTTCACAAGTTAATTAGCATGTTGTTAAGAAGACGCATAGAGTAATGGATACTACTGAGTTAGAACACATACCTGTAGAGTTTCTGGAGTTGTAGTATCTCAAACCTACTGTTATATGGCATCAAATTACTTCCAAATTATGACTAATCTAATAGGATTTTGATGTATATGAGATTTTTCAACAGTAGTTTACCATTGATTTCCTACAGTGAGTTTCCATGGTTTAAATGGGGACGCCAGTCCCTTCTGAATCCTAAGTATATTTCCATTTTAAAGTGCATTAAGATGACATTTAGAATTAGCAATTGAGGAGAACTAACGTTTTCAATTTAAAAAGTGTTGTAATTTGTATCTTCAATGATATGAATGTTTTTGCAAAATATGTAATTCCTTGTGCATATATGTAATTCTTTGCAAAATATGTAATTCCTCATGTATACAGCATTCTGAAATTATATGGTCCCAGAATTTTTTTTGTAATGTGAATTATCTGGTTCCTTTTCACTGATATTAATGATTAGTTAAAGAGGTTCAAACAAATTCTGCACAGTAGAGATCTTTAGCTTCTGTTTTGATTGGGGGAATGTATATAGAAAATCCCTTTAACTTCACTATCAACAGTATAGTGGAGTCATGGCTGACAGGGTCAAAGCACCAAGGCTTTATGAACAGAAGAGACTCATGTTGACCCAATATATTTGAATGCCTGACAGATGGTGCAATCCACTCAATTTACTGCATGCACAAAATAACTAAAACTGTGACACTATGAATCATTTTACAGAATTGCAGGGTAATGAATAATGGTGGCTCATTTTAGTGTGTCCTCACTATTAGTGAACACAATTCAGCTGCAGGAAAGCTTTGTGGATACCCTAGGGCAATATATGTAAATAAATATAAATATAATAAATGGGGCAATGTAATGCAGTGGCTTTTCATTTGCTTTCTGCATCGCAGTGTGACACCCGTACCACTGATCCAGTTCTGCAAGTCACTTTCTTGCCCTGAACCCCTTTGGCACAAAAAGTCCTCCTCAGACCCATGCCAGTATTGATGAAGCTGCTGCCCTCCATCAAGATGGATTCAAGTGGGATTTACTCCACTTGGGGACCATCTACCTTCCCTGTGGACTTCCCCATCGAAGGCAGTTAATCCTCAGGGTTGTGAGATTAGTTAACCACTGCCTGATGATCGATGTTGAGTTGCTGGCAGTATGGTCTACTCTATTACCATAGCAGGATAATCTGGTCTAGCAGTCTCTAGCAGTATCTTCTTACCGCTAAATTTTGGAGCATTGACAGTAGTCAAGAAGGTATTTCTTTGCTGGACCCACTCCCCAATAACGAGACGGACACTTGTGATGAATTTAAATTGGGCCACTTTATTAATTCATAAACTATGTTGAGGCAAACGGGCCGCAATGGCGCTGGTAAACAGTAAACCTAATTGCCAATCATAATTTGGCAACATTGTATCCATTTGTTTGCCAATCGTATTTGGCAACATTGTATCCAATTGTTGTGCCAATCATATTTGGCCACATTGTATCCATTTGTTTACCGATGAAACCAATTGTTTACCCCGATCAAATGCTACTTGTTGACTCCAGCATCTGACGTATATCCGGTAAATTTCAAGGTGTTGCAGGCTGCATAGATCATAGCATCACCTTGTTCCTGGTCCGCCTTTGATTGGCCAGCCCAAGTTTCACTGTACCTTGTCCTTCCGATGGCCAATCAACTGTGTCCCTGCCGGATTCCTAGGGGTAATCCCCTTTCTCCTTACCAGTGCCACCCGCCGAAGTGACCTGTAATAAGCATAGAACATATCACCCCGTAGCTCAACCATCAGCAACAGTGTGAGATGGGCGAAAACAACAAGAACCAAGGGCCAATGCAGGTTCAAGCAAAAATTCCCATCCAGCTCCGAAGCGACCATGAACATGCCAAACTGTCACTTAGGGAGGAGGTGGAGGGCAAACACGCGCTTCCCCCAGCCGATCTGCGCGAAATGCCGGCGAGGCTGTGCGGAGCCGGCCCCCTTTAAAGGGGAGCTCTGCTCCACCCTTTGCCCGGCTCCAGTGCCCAGCTCTATGGGGGTGGGGCCAGCAAAGAGCGCGGCAGCCATAGTCTTGCCGCCGTGCTTCCCTTTGCTTTATTTTAAACATATACAGTGGCTAATCCATGTGATCTCTAAGGTCGTGAGCAGTTTATAGTTTTATAGTGATTAAATCAGATTCCATTTTCTAAAGAACTGTCACGATGATTCAGCTTGCTAAGTACCGGTAGTCTGAATCTATTAGTGAATAAAATTATTTAGCCCATGCTTCATTTCCTTGTAAACTGTATGCCTGTTTACTCATATCACATCACAAATGGTTTACAGGTTCATCAGCTGAATTGAGGATGGTGAGGATACACTAAAACCTGCCGTCATTATTCATTCCCTTGCAATTCTGTAAAATGATTGGTGCCTACCGTTTTGTAGCTAAAAATCTCAAGGTTTGGTTTGTGTCATAACCTCCCACCTCCCATGGATGGAAACGCCTCCTTTCATTAGCAAAAATAACCCTCTTGATTCAGCTGAATCAGAGTGATGGTGATCTTCGGCAACTTCCCAGTTCAGCTGCCGTGCCCCATGTTACCTGAGCTGGTTGATTGTTCGAAGCAGTGAAGGAGCCTCCATGAGGAAGTACCCTTATACTTGGGTGGGGAATAGGAAAAAATCATGTCCTCTTCTTTCAGCAGAAATATTTTGAGCAAAATTAACTTCAAGTGCATTCCCATAACAGAATTGTTGGTTCAAACTTATAGTTTTATCACCTGCTTCTTCCATTACATGCAGGGTAGCAGAGAGTGCTCGTTCTATGCCAACTCATTTGACTTTCACATTAAGCGAGAGAGGAGAAAATGACTACCTCATGGCTATCCAGTAAGCTTTGTGGCTAAATGGGGAATTGCACCTGGGCCTTCCCTATCCTAACCAACATAGCATAACATATTGGTTTTTATTATTATTATTATTATTATTATTATTATTATTATTATTATTATTATTATTATTATTATTATTATTATTATTATTATTATTATTATTAAACCTTCCTTCACGCAGCATGCTTTGAAGTTCTTTCCAAAGCAGGAAAGGAGCTTTCCACATTTATTCCAAGATTTTCCTTCTTCACAATGGAGAGTGCACAAATTGATAAAAGAAACACCCAGAAACAGAAACAAATGATCCAATGAGTGCCGAAGAAAGTTATTCCAGTCTGAGACACAGTTTGAGCTGAGCTGATCTGTTGTGAAAAACACTGCAGTCACGTACATTCTGTTTATACAGAAAGGGTGGTACCGTCCTGACAATGTTTTGAAGAATTTCTTGTTTACTGGATCTTGCATGGATGACCTGTTCCACCTAATTCTGCATCTACAAATAATGACTCCTGATTTAAGTATTCAGATCTTTCAAAGGGGTCCAGTTTAGTTTTTAATTTTATTATTTGCTTTATTGTTGCTTTCTACACATGATTGTGATCTATTTTGTTTTACCAGTCCATCTCCTTTTTCTACTTTAATTTGAACACTGTTTATTTCATGGTTCATTCCTTTACTTCAAAAGGAAATCAAGGTCATGTTAAACTCCATTGGCCTCGCAGAAATGTTTTGCCTCTTGGTCATTCTAAATCCAGTCATAATCCCAATGAATCCTAATATACTAGTACAGTATCTGCGAACATGTTAAAACATTTGTTATATTTGTTCAAAAGTACTTATTTGGATTCCGATACAACAATGTCTGTCTGTTCCAAGGAAATACCAACCACTTACATCTGTTGAATTCAATAACCTTTTGGTTTGATTTTCCCTTATAAAAATCTATTCATCAGACTTGGAATGTTCAGAAGAATTTAACGAAATGTTTAGTTTTGCACCCATTTTATCCTAAAATCCATTCTGCAATACTATTAGATCAAACCTACTTAATGTAAGATATACATTCAATATAGTAGGAGGTTGAGCAGTGAACAATGCAACAAAATTCATAGAAGTGCCATTAGCCTCCCATTAGACAAAATACAACAGATAACTAAAGCAACAGACCATGAAACAGATGGAGGTGTAAAGCACCAGTAAGGTATTGGAGGATATTTGACAATAAGGTTAACATAACAGCATTTTACTGCATATGTAATGGACATCTCACAGAATGTTTAATAAGCATTCTTATTATGAATACTTATTTTCAACTTATACTTTCTGGATATATCTTGGTTCACAGGTTTCTCAATGACTAAAAAAACAATATTTGTTAAAACATGTTTATGCCCTACTGCTTTTTCCATAAAGAATTGGGTAGGAATGGGGAGGGAAATATCCAAGATAATTAGGAACTGAATTAGGAAAGGCTCCTGATTTGAACTAGTGGAGACCTGAAAATGATGCCATTTAACCATTGTTTGGATTGGTTATTTAAGAAGATTTTTTTTCTCCCAAAAATTTTTTTTCTAGTTTCAGCGAACCATTTTCTTGGTGAGAAATCATTTCAGAAGATATACTCCTTGTATTCCCCCAGGTTAACAAGTTATATACTATAGCCCAATCCCACACTTCATTTCAATAAATGAGTAAACTTTGCCTTCAGCTTCCCCATGTTGCCAGAGAAAGTATGAAAAGGAGTTCTAACCATGTTCAAGTGAGCACGGTGACAGAGCTCCATTAAACCAGAAGGCCTATCTTATCAGTGTTTCCACCAATGTGTAGTCCTGTAAAATCATGTTCAGCTGAAGGCTGTATTTTCACTGTTCCTTCTCAGGCTTTTCCCAGTAAAACAGGGAGTTTGGGATTGGAGCAAAGAAAGCTGGATTTACTTTATTTATTAATATAGATGTATATATTGGATAGCTTATTCTTAGGCAATTTTGATTATATTGTTTCTGATGTATTGTGGTTGAAATATGTTTTTCCCCTTCTGTTTGTATTTTGTTCAGAAGTTCAATAATTATATATATTAAAAACAAAGGTAGAGAGGGCTCAAGTTATCACAGTTAGACAGTCCCATGTGGCAAATTTTGTGTATCAGGAAACAGCAGCAAGATGCTGAGAGATAGTAGGGCTTGCTGTATCATCTCATCTGGATGTCAAAGGCCTCTCCTCTTCAGATTTGTTGTTCTCCACATGTAGGAGAATGAAAGTAATGGAATCAGAGGAGTGAAGGGCTGGAGTGCTCCCATCTACTTATGGTATGTTTACTTGATTTAGTAACAACTGAACAGGGCTTACACTAATCCCCATGCAATTTAAGCTAACTAGCTGAAACATGCAGTGGAAAATGCTGGGTTCCATCAGCACTTCAACACGGTTAAAAGAAGAGTCCATTGCCAGTCTAGTCCAATGTGGGATGAGAAGACCTCAGTTTGCATGTATTAATTAAATCCTGCTGCTATTCTCAACTTGAGTACATACACTGAATGGATGAGACTTAAAAGTCAATAACAGTGTAAATTGCAGTGATTCAGCGGGTCTGTGCTAGCTGGGGCTAACAACTGGATTTTTCTCTTTGGCTGGCCCTCTATGGGTTCTGCTGTAGCCCTGGGACCCTAACACAGCTTCTCAAAGGTACTATGAACAAGTAGCAATAGCAATTACATTACACCCCATGGTGCTTAGTCCACTCTCTGGGTGGTTCACAGAGTAATTAACATCCCCCTCAACATGCTGGGTACTCATTTTACTGACCTTGGAAGGATGGAAGGCTGAGTACCCTTGATCCCTGGTCAGGATCAAACTCATAACCTTCTGGCTGTAGTACAGCAGTTTAGCCACTGTGCCACCAGGGCTCCTGGGTGACAGGCTTTTGTTGTTGTTCAGTTGCACAGTCGATTCCGACCCTTTGTGACCCCATGGACCATTTTCCTCCAGGCACCTCTATCCTCCACCATTCTCCTCAGCCCACCAAGCTCTGCGCCCATTGTGTCCACAATACCATCTATCCATCTCATCTTTGGACGCCCCCTTCTTCTCTTTCCCTCCACCTTTCCCAGCATCAAGGCCTTCTCAAGTGAGTCCTCCCTTCTCATTTGATGTCCAAAGTACTTTAGCTTCATCTTCACTATTTGTCCCTCCAATGAACAGTCAGGATTGATTTCTTCCAGTATTGACCTATTTGTTCTCTTTGCTGTCCAAGGGACTCTCAGGCTTTAGTCTAACTCTATTCACTACATCACAATGGTGGTCTCTCTTTTTTTACCAGGATGTTAGTAAATTTATTACATATGACAATGTTATTTTAAAAGCAACACTACTGTTAACATCTAGTCCAGTGGTTCCCAACGTGGGGTACACACCCCACAGGGAGACTTCAATTCCCAGAAGCCTAAGTCACTACATTGGGGAATTGATTTAGGCTTCTGGGAATGGAAGTCCAAAAGCCAAAGGTTGGGGAACACCGATTCTAGTCAGATCTTTTTGCGGTTTCACAGACTGCAAACTACGGGTCCCAGAATCACCCAGCCATCATGAATTGGGAGGACTGGAGGTGGCATTAACCCAAAAGGAACTTTTCCAATTGATGATGGCTTCAGTTTTTGAACAATTCAGTTCTATGATTACTGGATTATTATGAAATTCAGTAAGATTTATACTTTTGTAAGTAGAGCTTAGCAAGATTGCTGCTCCAACAAATAAATAATATTGTGGAGTGATATAATTCAAAGCATTCAATAAAGCTACCCATGGGCACCCAGCCTCAAAAAACGGGTTAAGTACTTAAGGATTATGGGCCATGTACTGGAAATTTGACTTGGAAGGAGTAATATATCAAAAATGTGGACTGAAAGATAATCTTATCCACCAGTTTTGAAGTGATGGGGAAAGGGTAGTGAAGGGGTAGGAGAAAGATTAACTGTCATATGCACAGTACATACCATTAGCTGTGCCAAAAGCCCAACTTGAAGGGTTTTAAATGTTTCAAGCTGTGCAAGCATGCGTTGCTTCAAAAAGGCATAACTGATTACAGTGATCACAGGCAAAAATCATAGCTGAACAGAGGGGAGACAATTTTGTAAATTGTTATGCTGTGATTATTAGCTATTGAAATAAATGGCTTGAATATTAGCTTTAGAAGGATTCTTGCCCTCCTGTCTCCCTTTGACTGGTGGATAGCATTGATGATTTGGGTAGCTGAACGGATTTTGATTCTCCTCGGTCATTACAGTGCTGTGATTTTAGTTATAATGGAGAAAATAAGAAACCATTCCTATTAATTTGACATAGTTTTTAAAGGGCAAATGAAGTTTAAAAGGGTGGAAAACAACATATATTTATATACATCATTATATATATGTAAGGTAGAGATATTTATTTACAGTCATATAATGTGGACCTATACTGCAAGATATGTATATCAACATAGCTTTGAATGCCTTTGAAAACCACAGCATTCTATCTGATGCCATCTTTCTCCTACATAGCATCTATCCATCTGGGAGATCTGCTTTGATTTGGATACCTGCATTAAGCAGGGAGTTGAACTTGATGTGTCATAGGTCCCTTCCAACTCAAATATTCTATGATTCCATGTGGGCATTTGATTGGGGTGGGGTGCACTAGCTTTAGGCAATTTGATACATTAAAATTGTTCTTGGAGAGACATTCTCAATATTTACATATTGGTTTTGTTGCAATGTTTAATTTTTGTACATTTTAACTGTATGATACCTGGACTCTTACATAGAAAAGAAATGCAAATTATCACTATTACCCTCACCTTTGTCCAGTAGCATGACCATAGTTGCTGGGTCAGATTCCCTCTCCACAAAACAGCCCTTAGAACAGACTTGAGAGGCATTGCAGATGGGAAAGAGGAAAAGAAATTCCCATTGTGTGAACTTAAATTGAGATGCAGCCCACAGTATCATTAGGACTAAACTAGACAAGACCAAAGCTTCACAACAAGAAAGTGATAACATGTTATTTCTCCAGAGACACATTCCTCAATGCTACCATGTTTGCACAATCTTCATGCAAATGAAGATGTTTGGCTTACTACCCAATCATAATCTTCTTCTGCCATATCCTGAATATAGGCAATCATCATGACAATTAGCCATGAAGATTGTCCTAAGAATATAAGGCAGTGGCCTTTCATCTGCCTTCTACATGGCAGCATGGCACCCACACCCCTGATCCAGTTCCGTGAATCACTTTCTGGTCCTGAGACCTTTTGGCATGCAAAGTCCTCATCAGCCCCAGGCCAGTATTGATGAAACTGCTGCCCTCTATCAAGATGGATTCAAGTGGGATTTAATTATCAACCAAGTTTTTCCCAGCTGTTGTGTAGTTGTAAAACCTTGCTGGAGGATAATGAAATGCAGTTTACATCTCAAGGAACTGAGATGACAAGGCACTTGAGGAAGAACATAAACTGATGCTCTTAGTGCACAGGGAAACACTAACGATTACTACACACTATTTTTCAGGTGATGAAATCCCAGGTGATGAAGGTCAAATTGAACAGCATCCTTTTGAATGGAGCCTGAAAATGAAGGCAGTATTATAACATAATCATAATGACCAATCCCACATAATAGGTCATTTTGGATGAACTGCACTCCTCATCAGGGTAGGAAGAAGCTTATTCAAGAGCTCAGTCAACAAGTTGATAGAACAGCTGTACATAGTTGTAGTGACATCTGAGAATAAGTCTTCTTTTGGGTGTTAGCTGTTTTGTGCTGGACTGCAGCATACATCTGGCCTTCATCTTAGAATTCCTCACAGAAAAGCTAAAGTGCAACTGCCAAGTAGAACTACCCTTAAGGGCCTCACAATGGCTGAAATGTTTGTTCAGGCAACACATTTGAAAGGAAGATGGCAGTGTCCTTAGCTTTGGCCTCCTGAAGCTGAGCCTGGCTTGAGTATACTAGGAAATAGGATGCTGCCAGGCCCAAAATAGTTTTTATCCTTGTTCCTTCACTCTTTATGTGCTTCAAAGACAAGAGCTGGCCCTACTATTAGGCAGAAAGAGACAGCATATCATGTATTGTATTAAATCTAGGTGTCAGCCTTTCCTGCCTGTTGAAGCGTAGAACTTCAGAGACCACATTACTTGTTTTTTATCTACCAGACCAGCCAGCTGCCTCAGGTACAGTAGAATAAACATACTTTCCCCTGGACTGAAGTGTTATTTGTCAGCTAGCCCACTTTCATTTTATATACAGAGTAGGAAGAACCATACTGAACAGTGCCTCAAGCACAAAAATGTCTTGGATTCAGGTGTTTTAGTGTTTGGGAATCAAGACAATGGAACGTCCCTTAAGTTCGACCTCAGCTCCTTGAGTCTGGGTTGCACCTTGGGGTGAATGCGCAAAAACTCCTTATGGGAAATGATGGAGTAGGCGGACCCCAAGTCTATTTCCATCCTAACGGGGATCCCCTGCAACAGTACCTCAACATAAAAATGTGGGTGCCCTAAGGGCACGCTGTGGATGGCCAGGTCGTCTTCCGCATGTGCTCTTCGGTACAGGTGGTACCCCTCTGGGTCATCAACACCATCGTAGACTCTGCCGATGCCATCCCGTCTCCACGTGGGGCACTTGCTCTCCTCCTGCCGTTGCTTGCAAACCCTGGCGATGTGGCCCTTCCATCCGCAGTTGTGGCACTCAGCCTTCCGGAATGGGCATTTGCTCTGCTCGTGGGATGCTCCGCAGCCATCGCAACGCCGACCTCCATTCCCTTTCTTCTCGCTCTGCCCCTTTCCAACTTTCCGGACTCCCTCATCTTCATTGGAGCCTGGAGTGGCAGAAGCCTCTGAGGATGTGGGTGAGCGTGGGGCAGGGGGTACCCTCCAAGTCGCCTGGACTGCTGATGCAGCTGCCTCAATTTGTGGTGGCTTCGCTTTGAGGAGCTTGAACCCGGCCCTTGTGGACTCAGCCGCCTGAGCCTCTTGCAGAACCTCTTTGAAAGTGAGGTTGTAGCCACGGGCCATGAGCTTCCTTTGGGTGTCCCCATCTCTCATCTCGCAAAGCAGCCTGTCCCTCAGGGCCATGTCTAGAAACTCCCGCCATTCGCACGGGGTTGCCGCCAAACGGAGGACAGCCGCATACTCGGACATGGACTCACCCGGCTTTTGGTCCCTCCTCGTGAACGCAGCCCTGGCAGAGAAGAAGGATACCTTGGGCTTGAAGTGGTTTCTCAGGGTAACCAGCAGTTTGGCTACAGCAATCTGTTCCACTTCTCTTGGCACCACCAGGTCCATCAGCGCTTGCACTGCATGATAGCCGAGCATCGTGATGAGAAGGCCCCTCTTCTTTCCCGCGTCTGTGATGCCGGCAACCACTACCGTACTCCTGAAGTGCATCTCGAACCAGTCCCATCACTCGGGCTGGTTTACATCGAAAACCGGTTGCTGTGAATGTGTCTTGTCCCCGTGGGAAGCCATATCCCACCTTCGTCGCCAATTTAGTGTTTGGGAATCAAGACAATGGAAGCAGCTGTAGACTAGCCTAACACATCTTTATTGCATGGAGTACAGTACGAACATGTGGTAATGGCGGACAAACAGCTCCTTTTATGCAGTGGCTATACATTTGAATGTGGCTCTTCGATAGGGCATTGGCTACTGTCCATGTGACGTCATCCTTAGTCACGCCCTTCTTGTCCAGGTGAGGTGAGCACTGGAATCTTTCCCACGCAGCTGAAGGTATTTGAGGAATGTGTACCATGTGAGCTGAACGCTCGCTACTTCCCCCTAGTGGTCACTAGCTCGCGTTCTATTGTGGTTTGTTACATTGTTTCTATTGCAAGATACAGCTTGTTACATTCGCTCATTCATGTGGTTACAGCTTGTTACACTCGCTCATTCGTGTGGTTACAATTACATTCAATACACAACAGGTGTTTACCCTGGTGAAAGCACATGGCAAAGGAGAGCACCAATATAATCTGGATTTCTGACTGGATAGTCATTTGAGCCACAGCCACTTAAACAAAGAAGACTGTAAAGTAGGATCCCTGTGTAGATTAACACAGGGTACCATAGTTGTTTGCTGTCAAGTTGATTCTGTCTCATGGTGACTCCCACCAGGGTTTTCTAGGTATAAAATACACATCAATGGCTCTCCATTTCCTTCTTCTGAAGGGGCTCTTGATTGTTCAGCTTGCTCATGGTTATATGGCCTGGTTCTTCACTCCAGGACACAATGGAGGCTCAATGAGATGGAGCATATGGCTGTGGAGTCAAATCTGAAGTTAAATTCCCCACTATGCCTAACTGTGCAATCTAGGGCAAGTTATATAGTCTTAGTGTACCACCAGAAGAAGGAACTGATGAACCACTTTTGAATATTTTACACCTAGAAAACTCTGGAAAAGATCACTATAAGTCAGAATGCAGGAGTAGCAACATATATTTTGCTGCCTCAGTCAAACAGCAAGATTTTACTTCCCATTCCTTATACAGAAACCTAAGCAGATTACAAGCTGAATCTGACCTGGATATTGGTGATGGGACAATGGTCTCCATCACACCAGAGCAGGTATTTACAACCTACGGCCCGTGGGCCAGATCCAGCCCCCAACACCCTCGCTGCTCCCAGAAGTGGAAATAAAACGTGTTCTGCACATGCGTGGCATGTGTTTTACTTCCATTTCTGGGTGGGAAGAATTATGTGACTGGCCCGATCAGCTGCCCAGGAGATGTGGTCAGGCCCATGGCCTGAAAACATTGAGAATCGCTGCACCAGAAGGTAGTGGACTGGCTAAGGAACACAGATTGGTAACTGTTATTTTTTTTAAAAAAACCAACAAACTAGCATTTGTTGTTACTTTTAAAAATTGATTATTCACTGATCATTTACAATAAAATGAATAACATATTCTAATAATAACTAGTTGCAAATGCATTGCCTTTCAGTCACTTTATACTGAAAAACACTTAAAATGCAAAAATGGCGAAAATCCCCCTAAATTTTCTATATTTTCTGTTTTTGAAATGAAAAGTAAACATCATTCATGAGGCTTGCTCTTTGTTAAATTTGCCAAATTACTTACGTTTGTTGTTGTCAAAAAATAAACACTGCTTGTATACTTAAAAAGGAAAGCAAATCAATTAAAATCAAAAGTATACAAAATGGCTAGAGTACTGCTATGGGCCACATCCCCGGTACCTGGCATACCACCCCCACAAAAAACCCTCTTTCCCAAATTATCCTGTAATTAAATATACAATTATTTATTTTTAAAACAAATCAATCTGAAGAGAGATACACAAGGGTGTAGGTATTGTTTATATAGGCTTTGAATAAGAACATCAGCCCCTTCAGTAAAACCACGTGTTCATATTCTAGCACGTATAACACAACAATGGAAAAGAGCGGGCAGGGTTCAATGCACATACCAGGTTCTGATTATGTACACCTTTCAAATGTAGTCATTGTGCTTGATTAGCAATGGGCTACTCTCCCTTTGATATTCATTTCCTGGCTGGCCAAGATGGGTGGGAGAGTGTTTTCTATATGTTGTACTGCAGGGCCAAGATGTCAAGATGCCTTTGCAAAACAAGCTATTGTTTAATTTCATTGCACCTTGTAGTTGTTCCTTTTCTGTACCCTGCTTTGTTCCACACCCTTCATCACAGTGTTGACTTTGAATATCAGTGTGAACATGAAAGGAATTATCAAGGTATTTCTACTGATGTTCAAATGTGTTGCCCATCCCAGATTGACAGCCAGTCATGGCGCGTCCTTCCGCTTCTCTGCCTACCGATAATACACCTTCCATTGCTACAAACTGCCCAAATGTTTCCTTACCATGCTACCAAATCATACTATTTCCAGCGACTTCTCTTAGCAAATCTTCTAAAACATTCCACAGTTCTGGCTTGAGCTTGGAAAAGTTACACTTTTGGAATAACAACCTCAGAGATTCCATTTTAGTTAGTTATTATTTCTCCTACAAAGAGCTGATTGCTTTGCACAGTTCTTTGTTTAATAACAGACAGAAATGTCACTCCAATGTTTTTAAAAGGGAAAGGAATTTGTAAATTCCACCAGTGATTCATTTCTCAGAAAGAAGCCTAAGCCCTGGATAATGCTTTGAAGTAATGAGTAAACATCCCTATTACACCAAAGCTAATGACACTAGTAATCCTTACTGATTTTAAAAGAATGATCGATATCAGTTTGGGGAATTTATTTTTTTGGTTTTAGATTATATAGAAAGCAATGCATGTCTATGTGAATTAGAATTGTTCTATGAGTTTAAGAAGCTATGTATGTATGTATCAGATACACATGTTATTTGCTTTCATGTTCATATTCTCAGTTATCTGCAAACAGACATATTGGTTTGATGGGAGAATATACCTCTTTCCAACAGTGGAAGAAATCATTTTCATCTTGTTTTACTTTAGCATTTTGTTTTCACCTTAATTGAACTCAAATAATAATTTGGTTATGTGTTCTTTTACAATTATGTCATTCAGTTATCTGTTGTTATTATTTTTGTTTTTCATTTTCTAATGATAAACTAAGATCTATTGAATGTTTCTCATGACATATACACTATTTAGTAAATATAATTATTTCTCGTTGTGTTTATTTTACCAGATTTTATCAACAAACCTTTGTCAATGCTCCTCCTTGAGTATGTGGCATAGTGCTCAAGCAATTTGCAAGAATAAAGGATAAAAGTTCTTGAAATGAAAGCCATTTTAAACTGTAGCATAGACGGTCATCTGGGAAACAGCTATCATGATTTTCCACTAAGCAAGGACATTAAAAGGAAAACAGAAAGCAAGCAAGCATGCCTAATCTTTGTTTTCACTTCTCATGGTATACTAACAACTGAGCAGCAAATACAAAACAGATATAAAAGAGAAAGAAAGTGATTATTTCTAATAGCACCATCTACAGTGATGGTGAACCTTGGCACTCCAGATGTTCTTGAATGTCAATTCCCAGAAGCTCTGATCTGCAGGAGTGCTGACTGGTAATTAAAGGCCAAGAACACCTGGAGTGCCAAGGTTAGCATAAGGTAGATGGATCAATGTTCTGGTTTATTTTTATAGCAGTTTCATAATCACTTAATCTTGACACAAGACTTCAACGCTATCTGTTAGTCAGTTAGCTAAACAGCTGGCACTACATCTGTGTCAATTATCATCCCAACTTACTTCTGACATACAGAATCTCCCCTGAGGATCATAGGATAAAAGTAGGTTCATAAAGTATTTCCCCCAGATTTGGAAACAAAAGCACAGTACAACACAGGTCAATAAGTTTAGAAAATCACAGGACAATAAGAACATAAGAACATAAGAACAGCCTTGCTGGAACAGGCCACAGCCCATCCAGTCCAGCATTCTGTCTCACACAGTGGCTCACCATTTCCTTCAGGGTATTCCCAAGGAGATGCCCTCACCTGCTTAGGATTCCCTGGAAATGGCATTGAGAGATATCCTGCCTATCTCTCCAACCCGGAGGTTGTCCTTAGGTAGCCATAATTATAGCCATTGATAGCCTTGTCCTCCATGAACTTGTCTAATCCTTTCTTAAAGCTGTCAAGACTGACAGCTGTCACCACTTCTTCTGGCAGGGAGTTCCATAGACCAGTAATCCTCTGGGTGAAAAAGTACTTTCTCTTATTTGTTTGAGAACTAGTACCCAAAAGTTTCATGGAGTGTCCCCTAGTTCTAGTGTTGTGCGATAGGGAAAACAGTTTTTCCTTATCTACTTTGTCCACACCGTGCATGATTTTATAAACTTCAATCAGGTCACTAAAATTACAAATATTGAATTAGAATTAAACTTATTAAAATGTGATTACTATTTTAAAAATACTAATACCAGTTTGTGTTAAAACAAAGAAAAGCAGCTCATTAGCTAAGATCTTATGGTATGAGGCTCAACTTCCAAAGGCCTATTTGACTAAAATGGTCTAAGCCTGCTGCTGGGCTGGGAGGATGGCAGGCAGGGGGCAAACATAGCTTCTCTCTTGAGGTTCCAGTTTTTGGAAGCAGCCATAGAGAAGACCCACTTTAATTCTCCACACAATAGGTCTCTGACGATGATAGGACAGTAAGAAGGATCTTTACAGAAGAACTCAAGGCCTGGACTGGCTTGTATAGGTTTACTGTATGGGACCAAAGACAACCGGACAGCCGAAAGGTTGGCTTAACACAGGTTTATTGCATAGGGATCTGGTGGAGCATGAGGTAATGGCGGTGATACATCTCTTTATATACAGTAGGGTTATACATTTGAATCTTGTAGCACGGTAGCTCATTGGCCGCTACCTGCGAGGCCTCGCCCAGGCACGCCTCTCTTCAGTAGTTCTTCTTTCCTGCTGCTGAATGCGGGGAAGGTTTTCCCGCGGCTGTCCGTGATTGAGCAATGTGAACCATGTGAGATTGAACGCTCGCAGCTGCCCTCTATGGGCTGCTTGCTCGCGTTCCTTTACAGCTGCAATACATTGTAATTGGGGTGGTTACATTCTGACAGTACAAGGTATGCATACACAACATCCCTCCCCCCTAGGATGGGACGAAGTCCCGCAACCAATGTGGCTTGCCGCACATTCGCTTGGGGCGTGCTTGCGCCTGCCCTAGTACCGGAGAGCCTGTGATCCCTGACTCCGTGGGTGCTTGTCCTGCAACGGGAAATGGGGATTCATTAGTGGCTCTGTGGGGCGTCTGTGCCTGCCTTGCGCTGGGGGAAGGGAAGGGGATGAACAACTGAGAAGTGAACCCCTGTCTGTTTCCCTCGGACCCCGGGGACCCTCTGATCGTGAACCGCGGGACCGATGAGGATGCCCTTGTGGTTCTGCTCCCTTCTGTCCCCCGCTCAGGGGACCTTGAGGCTGTGGCGGACGGCCCCGCCGTTGCCTCCTGTCTTGGGGGTGTCGGTCTCCGGGAAATTGGTGCTATGTTGCATTCTAGCTCACAGGGGCTACTGGGACTGGAAGTACCAGGGGCTGAACTGAAACCCCTCTTTTCGCTAGGACGGGTGGGGGACCACTCCGCTAACTCCCCCTGGCACTGTAAATCAAGGTCTAAACTTCTTGGGGAATCTGTATTTCTAGGATGCTCCCGGGGGATGTGTGTGGGATCGGTGCTCTTCCTTTCCGCCGCAAACTCCCGCAAAAGATTTCTGTGGATCGATTCCCTTTCCTCCCCCCTTGGTGGGGACTCCCTTTCCTCCCCCCTTGGTGGGGACCCATGTTCCCCTTTCCCTCCCCCTTGGGTTGAGCGGGTGGGGGAGTACCCTAACGCTGATTCGTTGCTACTCTCGTCTTCGTCCTGCTTTCCGGGGACCCTCCGCCTGAGTTGATCTGCGTGCCGCCTCCACAGGAGGCCTGTATTGGTCTCCACGCGGTATGAGACGGGGCCGGTTTGTTCTATTACAATGCCGGGCACCCAGGCTGGTCCCCCGCTGGCGTAGTTCCTGCAATGCACGGGGGCGCCTACGCTAAAACTCTTTGAGGAATCCATCTCTACATTTCGCCCTTTGTCTTCCACTCTGGTGGGGTCTAGCCTGGAGATTACCGTAGCCAGCTTCCTGCGCATTAGTAACTCCGCGGGGGAGTATCCTGACGCTAGTGGGGTGACCCTGTACCTTAGCAAGAACTGGCATAGTTGTCGGTCTAGATCTCCGGAGCCCATGCGCCGCAGCGCGTCTTTAGTGGTGCGCACGAGGCGCTCTACTTGGCCGTTGGTGGCCGGGTGGAAAGGGGCGGAGGTGATGTGCCGAATGGCGTTGAGATCCATGAATTCCCTGAACTCGGCGGACGTAAAACAGCTAGCGTTATCGCTGACGAGGGTGTCGGGTAAACCGAACATGGAAAAGACCCTCCGTAACTGTTTAACTGTGGTGGCCGAGGAGGTGCTCGAGACTGGGATGACCTCCAACCACTTTGAGAACGCATCCACCACTAGGAGGAAAAGCGTTCCCCTGAACGGCCCTGCAAAGTCTACGTGTACCCGGGACCAGGGCCCCCTCGCTGCGTCCCACTCTCTATGTGGCAGACGAGCCTCTTCTGGCCTGGAGCTTTGGCACGCTTCGCAAGTGCCGACCATGTGCTCGATGTTGGCATCTAGCTGGGGCCACCAAAAGTAGCTACGGGCTAGTGCCTTAGAGCGGACGATTCCGGGGTGGCTGACGTGCAGCAGTTTAAGCACCCTCGGCCGGAGGGACGTGGGGATCACTACCCGCTGTCCCCACAAAAGGCAACCCCTCTCTAGGGACAATTCTAATTTCTTTTTGAAAAATGTGTCGAATTCCGCTGCTGGGGAAGACACGGGCCACCCTTTCTGTACCCAGGAGGAGACTGTGGCTAACGTTTTGTCCTTGCCGGTCGCTTTGGCGATGTCGGCCGGTACTACTGGAGGGGCGTCTAAGACCTCTATCATTAAAACCTGGTGGTCTCTCTCTTCCTCGCCCACGTGGCAGCAATCCCGGGGAATGGGGGACCTCGACAGGGCATCCGCGTGGCTGATCTCCTTTCCGGGCCGGTATACCAACGCGTGCTGATACGCGTTGAGGAAAATGGCCCACCTGAGCATTCTCGGGGACAGGATTTGGGGTGTGGGCTTGTCTGCGGTGAAAATGCCTAACAAGGGCTTGTGGTCAGTCACTATGGTGAAGGGGCGGCCATACACGAAATCATGAAATTTCTTGGTCCCCGCAATTATCGCTAGTGCTTCCCTGTCTGTCTGGGCGTAGTTTCTCTCCGCTTGGGCAAGGACCTAGAGTAAAACGCTATCGGGGCCTCCCTCCCGTTCTCCAGCACGTGGCATAACACCGCCCCCACCCCCACCGGGGATGCATCGCAAATCAGGACCACTGGGCGTTTGGGATTGAAGTGGGTCAGTACAGCATCTGATGCCAGGAGTCGCTTCAGGTCATTGAAAGCCTTCTCGTGGTCGTCGCCCCACTTCCATGCCTCGTCCTTTTTTAACAATTTGTGTAGCGGTTCCGCCACGGCTGCCTTCCGAGGAAGGAAGGAGTGGTAGAAGTTGAGCAGCCCAAGGAACGACTGCAGCTCGGGCTTGGAGGTGGGGCGAGGGGCCTTTTTGATGGCGGCCACCTTGGATTGGGATGGCCGTATTCCTTCGGGAGTAATGCGGAACCCCAGGAACTCGACCTCGGTTGCGAAGAAGACGCATTTGTCCTTTCGCAACCGCAACCCCGCCTTTTCGAATTTTTCTAGGACTCTTCCCAACCTTTCTGCCAATTCTGCCCGGCTCCCCCCCGTAATCAACACGTCATCAAAGTATGGCAACACCCCCTCTAGTCCCTTTAGGAGGCGTTCCACGAGTGATTGAAAAATCCCGGGCGCCGAATTCACGCCGAATTGGAGGCGCGATACTTGGAACGCCCCTTTGTGTGTGACTATGGTCTGCGCAGCAGCTGCGGCGGGGGTGACCGGGAGCTGCTGGTAGGCTTGGGCCAGGTCGAGTTTAGCAAAACACCTCCCCCCGTGCAACCTGGCCAACAAGTGGCTGACTACCGGCACCGGATACGCATTAGGGCGGATCGCCTTATTGATGGTGCACTTGTAATCAGCGCATATGCGGACCTCCCCGTTGGCCTTGAGTGCTGTTACAATTGGAGTTTCCCACTCCGCAGAGTCAACAGGAACAAGAATCCCCTGGCCCACCAACTTGTCCAACTCCGCCTCTATTTTGTCTTTTAGGGCGAAAGGCACCCTGCGCGGTTTAAGTCTGATTGGACGCACTCCAGGGTCCAGGTCGAAAGTCACTGGGGGGCCCTTGAATTTTCCGAGTCCTTTTTTAAAAACTTCGGGGTGCGCCTCACACACGCTCTGTATTGGATCAGTCCCGGCGGCGTGTATTCCCACGGCGTGCACCCCCCCCCCCCCCCGATGAACAAACCCAGGGGCTGAAACCATTGAGTCCCGAGGAGGCTGCATTTACCTCCTTTGAGGACGACTAGGGGAAGCGTTGCAGTGCACTTTTTGAACTGGACCTGGAACTTCCCAACCCCCAGCACCGGGATGCGGTTCCCTTGCACGTCCTTTAGTGTGGCCCTCAACGCCTTGAGCTTGGGCCGCACGTGGGGGGGTATCTTTAGGAACTCTCCCTGGGAGATAATAGAGTAAGAAGAACCCGAGTCCACCTCCATCCTAACAGGGGCCCCTTGTATTACTACCTCGACGAAGTATCGGGGATGCTCCGTGGACACGCTGAAAACCGGGGCGTCGTCCTCGCTGTCGTCGGAGATGCGTCCGACGCCGTCCCGCTTCCTCGTGGTCCGGGTGCCGTGGTCCTTGGGCCTCGTGGTGCGATCCTGCCTCGCCGAGCGGTCTGGGGAGCTCCTCTTGGCCTCGCGCCGCTTCCGGCAGACTTTGGCGATGTGCCCGCGCCGGCCGCAGTTGTGGCACTCGGCCTTGCGGAACGGGCATTTGGCGCGGGCGTGGGCGGCGCCGCAGCCGTCGCAGCGCCGGCCCTCCTTTTGGACCTTCCGGACATCGTCGTCGTCGTCGCCGCTCTCCGTGGTTGAGTCCGAGGCTCGCCGGGCCGCGCGCACCGAGCTCTCTGCTTTGGCGGTTTTCGGCCGCCAGTCCTGGAGCTCTTGCACGCCGGCCGCCGTGGCTTCCGCGGCCTGCGCTGTGTCGAGGACCGTTTGCCACGTGGGGGGCGGCTCCTGTCTCATCAGCGCGCGCTGAGTTTCGGTGTCCCTCAGGCCGCAGAGCAGGCAGTCGCGGAGGGTGACTTCTGGGGTCTCCCATTTGCAGGGGCCGGCGGCCAGCCGCAGGGCCGCGGCGAACTCGGCGACCGATTCCCCGGGCGCTTGGACTCGCCTCCAGAACGCGCTCTGAGCGGGGAACATCGCTATCGCGGGCCGGAGGTGGGCGCGCAACACAGCCAGAAGCTCTTTGGCTTTGTAGTCGCTCACCCTCCTCGGCGCGATCAGGTCCACCAGAGTCCTTTTTGTCTCGTGTCCGAGCATGCGGACGAAGATGGCCCTCTTCTTGTCCTCATCTGAGACTTCGAGCTCCACCAGCGCTCCGTTGAAGTCTATCTCAAACAGCTCCAAGTCTCCCGGCTTCCTGATCTCGTAGCCGGCGCATGTCTTGGTCCCGTGGGCAGCCATTGATCCCATCCTCGTCGCCAGTTTACTGTATGGGACCAAAGACAACAGGACAGCCGAAAGGTTGGCTTAACACAGGTTTATTGCATAGGGATCTGGTGGAGCATGAGGTAATGGCGGTGATACATCTCTTTATATACAGTAGGGTTATACATTTGAATCTTGTAGAACGGTAGCTCATTGGCCGCTACCTGCGAGGCCTCGCCCAGGCACGCCTCTCTTCAGTAGTTCTTCTTTCCTGCTGCTGAATGCGGGGAAGGTTTTCCCGCGGCTGTCCGTGATTGAGCAATGTGAACCATGTGAGATTGAACGCTCGCAGCTGCCCTCTATGGGCTGCTTGCTCGCGTTCCTTTACAGCTGCAATACATTGTAATTGGGGTGGTTACATTCTGACAGTACAAGGTATGCATACACAACAATAGGAGACACTATATGTTGATACAGACATTTAGAAGGTCTATTATAAGATGTTCAAGTCTGTCCAGGTTATCCTGCTATGGTAATAGAGCAGACCATACCGCGAGTGACCCAACGCCAATCATCAGGTAGCAGTTAACTAACCTGACAACCCTAAGGACTAATGGCCTTGGGTGGCAAAGTCCACAGGGAAGGGTGATGGTCCCCAAGTAGATTAAATCCCACTTGAATCCATCTTGATAGATGGCAGCAGCTTCATCAATACTGGCCTGGGGCTGAGGAGGACTTTGTGTGTCAAAAGGGCTCAGGACCAGAAAGTGACTCACGGAACTGGATCAGTGGTATGGTGTGTCATGCTGCAATGCAGAACACAAATGAAAGGTCACTGCATTATACTGTTCCCAGGAAAATCTTCATGGCTGATTGCCATGATTATAGCCAATATTCAGAATCTGATATGGTACTTGAAGAAGAAGAATTATAAGATGCATGAGAAATAAAAACAAATGATGTGTTAGAAAAATGGCAATAGCAAAAGTAATAAAATCATTACGCTGTTACAGGAAAACTTTGCAAGTTAAGATGATTGATAAAAGGGGAGTAGAGAATTTATTTTATGAACATCTTAAGTGCAGAATAATTCACAGAGTAGTAAGTAAAATAAAGTAGCTCACTGCAAGTTAAAGTGGAAAGTACTGCTGACTCTTTTTCTAGTAACTGTGGGAAAGGTACTAAAAGAAAGTGAGACATATTTAAGAAACTTGGATAACACACAGTTGAAATCCTTCCCAGTTCTGACTAAACAAGGAATAGAACAACATTGGGTATTGTGGTCAGCTAAGGAATGAGATGTGAAGCATTTTATAGGCACTGAACTGAAAGCTTTTTAAATAATATCTATGCCTGTATATAACATAATATACAGAGACACACAAGTATATATGTAGAGACACACACTGGTATAGAGGGATCACAGATTCTCAGTAAAAATAAGCAGACGTTAAGTGGAAGGCTCAAATTGAAGGAACAAACAGGATTAGGAAATGCTGAGCTGCAAAAAAAATCAGTACAATGAACACTTTATAATAGGCATACATGCTGAACAGAAGGCAAAACAGACTCGTGGTCTCCTATAAACACAAGAAAATAAGAACCAGAGGAAGAGGGGAATGAAGAATGTTCATGTACATAGTAATCCTTCCCATATGCTATGTATACAAAATGACAATGTCTATTTTTGCTTCCATTAATCTCCCCCATATGCCATAAATTACCAAGTGACAATGACTGTATTTTGGTTTCCATTAATCAGGAGCGAAAACTATACCTGGGACATGGTTCCATACATATCCACAAAGCAGCCTGTGTAGCAAATGGAAGGTGCTGCCCAGCCTTGTTGGAGGGGGGATAAAGAGGGACACCCGCAGCTACAGAGGACTCCCGCTGTGTTCTGGACTCTCGCCACGTTTCCCCGTCGCCCTCACCACCGGCGCGGGGATGGAAGTGCCTGCACGTGCGGACACCGTCCCCTCCCTCCCCCCCGTCACTGTCTGGCCAGAAGATAAAGAGGGGCGCAGGGATGGAAGCGGTCATTGGCTGGGACTTAAAAGACTGTAGAGGCGGCTTGACTTTTGCCGCTGCCTCCGGTCTTTCCTGCAGGGCGGAGAGGTTATGATGTTGTTGTATTTATCAAGATGTTGTTGGACTTTACTGTACTTTTCATTTGCTATTGTGTTTTGTATTTTGCTGCTGTATTTTTTTTTTGTATTGTAGTATTGATTTGCTGTAAGCTGCCCAGAGTCGGCATAGGCTGAATAGGGTGGGATATAAATAAAAACCTATCTATCTATGATGATTTTGAGCCTACAGCTCTTAGAACTCTCCAGATAGCATGTGGCTACAACAGCTGGATGATTCAGGAGCTGTAGGCAAAAAAAGTAACTTTTCTAAGCTTTGGTGGATGAGATCACTCTTTTCCACAATTTTTCAACCTTATGAGCTGTAAATATAATACGTAGATTAATTAAAGGGGCGTTAAGAGGAAATTGTTAAGAAATTGATGTGCACCAACAGATCATGACTGCAGAACTTTACTGGTTCTTGAAAATCTGGAAGATGCTAATGTGAATAAGCTGTGATCTGCTTAAGTCTTTTCAAACTCATCATTACCTCTTTGACTTTAACCTACACTGCCAAACACACATCTCAGAGGATTGGAGAGAATTGGTTAGAAATGGTCAGTGACATACCATCTAAGGGTTCCTCAAATGTGGCTCTCCAGGTGTTCTTGGACTTCATTTACCAGAAGCCCAAGTCGACACACCTGCTGATCAGGGCATCTGGGAATTGAAGTCTAAGAACATCTGGAGAGCCAAGTTTGAGGAAACCTGATCTAGATAGAAGGCAACTGAGCAATCTGTTATAGAGCTGTAGGAAAAATGAAACTAACAAACTGGCACAAATATTTTGTCTTCCTTTCTTAATTTTTTTATTTACAATCCTTAGGGGAAAGCAAAGAAAAGTGTTTTTATGACAGCTGTTATATTGTACTTGCAGAAGAAACCTTGTTTTGTTTCTATGCTTGAGAAGATGCTAGAACTTTTTGTCTTCAAGGACAGAGTGTAACATAGGAGAAAACAGAAGTCTAGTCTTTAACACTAACTAGCTTTTAGTTTTCACAAGCTTTTTATAAGCACACTTCTTCAAATGAATATAAAATCTGTGTATGCCTTATATACCCTGGCTCTAGCCATCATACAAATGATAAGAGATTTCCATTATAATCTCTCAAAAGTAAATTAAGGAAGCTACAGTATGTTTTTTTCCCTTTTTAGCTACCTTTCTATAATGAAAATTAATTAACTGGCACTCTATTTCACAACAATCCTGCCATCTTCTAAAAGTTTGTTTGTGTTTATGTCTTTTACCTAAACAGATAATTTACAGTAGCAATCTCCTACTCCTTTTGGTCTAGCTTGCTTTTGGTTGTGTATATGGTTGTATGTAAGCTATGGCTGAGGTGGCTTAGTGGTTATGAGGCTGAACTTGATGACTGGAAGGTCAGCAGGTCAGCAGTTGGAGACCCGAGTGCTGTACAGCAGAGTGAGCTCCCATCTCTGTCCCAGCTCCTGCCAACCTAGCACTTCGAAAGCAAGAAACTCCAAGTAGATAAATAGGTACCACTAGGGCCAACATCAGAAATTTCTGAGCCCGGTACGCCCCCCCCCCACACACACACATTTTGACCACGCCCCTGTGGTTTTCTGTGCATGCGTGGTTTGTTTGCGCATGCATACATCAGTGGTTTCCCGGTGCCGCTGGGCCCCCATCATCTCCAGGCCCAGGATGGGAGTCCTGATGGTCCCCCCCCCCCCCCGCCCGATGGAGGCCCTGGGTACCACATTGGTGGGAAATTAAGCATTGTTCTGTGCATTCTGGTGTTTAATCATCCCTGCTACATGTCCATGGAAACAACTGCAGACAGCACTGGCTCTTTGGCAATAAACAGAGATGAGCACTAAATCCTAGAGTCTGATACGATTGTCTTTCGAGCAAGGGAGACCTTTACCTTTACCTAAGCTATGGCTGAAACTGTAAAACTGAGTGAGAAAGAAGCAGAAATATGAGCACAGGAATAACACATTTCACAATGCAACAGGTGCATTAAATTGATAGTTCCTTTTGTGCTATAATAACTTTTAAAATGAATATCACCAGAATTATTGCAAAAGCAGAGAAAACATTTTAATATGTCAAAATGACCTGTTAATGTGTTGTTTATAATCCTCATGCTGCTTGCTCCATAGGATCTTCAGTAAAGGCCGATGGACTTTATTCCCCAATAACCAGCTTTAACTACAGTAAAACCCTGAATTACAAATGCCTCAAGTTACATAAAATTTGACTTACATAATGATTTTGTGCTAAAACCATGTCCCGATTTACACAATTTCCTATGGGTTTGCTTTGAGTTACATAAAGATTCTTTTTCCTATGGTTTTGCTTCGAGTTGCATAAAGATTCATTTCCCTATGGGTTTGCTTCGGTTTACATAAAAATTTCATTTTTCCTATGGGTTTTCTTCGAGTTAATAAATATTTTTCCTATGGGTTTGATTCAAGTTACATAAAAAATGATTTAAGCAAAGCCTATGGAACAGACTTTTTTTCACAAGTAGGGGTTTTACCGTATGTCCTTTGAGAGACTCTCGTTTGAGTTATGAAAATTAACTGCCCCTGCCCCCCTTTTTTTGTTGCTAACTAGAATTTAGGATTTATCTGCATGTATTAAAGAAAAAGTCTCCTTGAGGAATTTTTCTGGGTCCATAAACATAATAAAAGTGTGAGAATCTCGTCAAAGTCAGATTTTCTGTGGTCACTCGTAAGAGCATGGATGCTGCACTCATTCCTGGAACAAAAGGATGGAATGTGAAAGGTTTCCAGACAAGTCATTTATGATGAAAAATTACTTGTGTGTAGTCCAAGATATCCCCTGGGAGACTGTCCCTTCTCTGTCTAAAGAATAATGGGTTGGGAAAGAGAATGGGCCCAAGAATAAATAAGGCATATTTTGCCTTAGCCCAATCCCCACCACCCCTTGTAGCACTGTAGGCCTTAAGGCAGTTGTTCTCATTCATATTCTACACCCCACCATCCACTTTGTCCAAAAACCTGCTGTTATCATGAGAAAACTAAAAGCCCAGTTCTTCCAAGAAGCATATTTATATGTTGACTTGCTTTTGGGGCCAAAATATTGCTTGCCAGCAGCCTCTTCTTAAGGTTGCTTTTTCAGGTTTGCAGTAGACAGTTAGCTAGGCTAAGGAAGAAACAGTTTTCAGATAAGCTGCAGCGTAGTCAGAGTCCTAATAAACCAAAAGTAAGTCTCTTCGGCAGAAAACTGTTAGTAAACATTCAAGCTAAACTGGGCCAAGACTGCCTAAATGAAACAAATTCAGAACTGGATGCAAGTGTTGTTTCCAGAAAAAGAACTCTGACTGGGGCAATTCTTTTATAGAGCTTGATCTGAATCTCTGTCCACTTGAGTTGAGTTGATGTTGAGCTGCAGGTGTTGGAGCTCTTATTGGGTGGCAACTAATCGTTTAGTCTTTATGCTTCAAACACCTTAATCAAATGTGTCTCTTTGGGCAAGGGGTGTGACCTCTTCATAGCTTTCATCCTCATCTTCCATGGCCAAGGGTCTACTCCTTTCTTCTCTACTCCTGCTGAGGAATCTTCAGCCAGATTGGACATCATAGCTGGTTTTGACTGAATCGAAATAGAGGAAACAAGTGGCAGAGTTAAAATAACATTTACTCAAGGTGGCAAAATGGACAAAGAAATTAATGCACAGTGAAGTAAGGCAAACCAAATATTGGGACAGTTAGCTCTGCTGTTACAACATAAGGCAATACCAGCCAGCCCAAAGAAACACCTCATAGAAAGTATATTTGTCCCCACCTTATGTTACTAGTGCCAAACATGAACACTCACAACAAAACATAAGCAAAGGATGATTGCAAGGGAAATGAGACGTCTGAGGAAGGCTGCTGGAGTGACTAAAGGAGATAATATCAGGAATGAGTTTAAAAGGGAAAGAGTTGGAATAGAACCAATCTTAAACTACATACAGCGACAACAAACAGTGGCTTGCCCATTTGGAGGGAACGTCTAGGGATTCCATACCATAGAAGGCATATGTGGAAAGAGGAGGACAAAGATCATGAGGTAGACCCAGAGGGAGGTGGAGAGATAACATTAAATGCATATTACAAGAACACCAAATAACACTGGTGAAAGCCACTAGAAGTTCCAGAACAAGACACTTGCATCTCCCTCAACACCCAAAGGGGTAAGAGAGGATGCAAAGATGAAGACCATGGATGGTGCTGTCTGTAACAGCAGTTTGCCACAGATTTAAAGCTTTATTTTGCAACTCTGGGAAGCATACAGCTTTGCCACATTGTGTGTGAGACATGCGCAACCCAAAATTCCACAAAGAAAATCTTTAATCAGCAACATTCTGTTGCTGCTCATGACAGCATTTCCACTGATAGAGATGCACAACACAATTTCAGCCATTATGTTTGTCCCAGTAAGACTTAAGGTACACATAAGAATTCTGGGAGTTGTTGTTTAAAAGAGTAACTTTTCCAAGCTCAGATAGAGCAGGTAAGTGTGAACAATGTTATAAAACTAACTTTACAAACACCATCTCCCCATAATTTACCTCACAGGGAGTTGAGCAGATCACAGGATAACCTTGACGTATAACACTCCACAATTCCTGACAGATGGATATAAAAGTGATTAAATAAATATAGCTCAGTGGTATTTCACCACTGAAAAATTCATGTCAAGTATTTCTCTGTGGAAGGAATGCCTTGCCGAGTTTTGGCAAGGAACACGATGCCTCAGTGAACATGTTTTATTTCCCTCTTTTTAACAATCTTTTTGTTCCTGTTACAAGCAAGCTGCCTCGCATATCACTTTTGCCTTCCAAAAATGCCACATTTTCAGTGTTCCTAGCATTGTGCGGACAGATGCTGTCACACAAAATAAGTATATTCAGTGGAAATGCGAACAAGATACTCGTTTATCTGTAAGAAATGCTGTAAATTTGGGCCAAAATAAACTTGTCAGAATTATGCCTCTGTAGTTCGCACCAGGGAGTGGTGCTATGCAGCTGGGGAGCTGAGCTAATAAGTGATGAAAAACACAGGGGGAGGAACTGCTATTATGGCAGCACATAAACTGGGGAGGAAAATATATCTCTGTCCCTCATTGGACAAATCTATGGCAAAATGTGGAAGCCATAAACATGAGACCCTGCCTAGCAGAACTAAAGTGGGAGTGGAGCACTTGGACCATTGCTTTCTTCACATGTGTTTTCTGAACTAATTCACATATGTAGGCAATTAAAAGCCCTCCTAGATATTGTGGGACTGGATAGTTCAGTGGTTTAGGTATCTGGCTGCAGAGCCAGAGGGTGGGTGTTCGATTCCACACTGTGCCTCCTGAGAGTTCAGCCAGCCTGTGAGGCCTAAGGCAAACTGCACAGGCAAAGGCAGCCCTCAAAAGAAGGGAATTGTAAACTTTTTCAGTGTATCCTCTACTGTCTACCTAGAAAACCTTGGAAAGGATTCATAAATCAGAAATGACTTTAAAGAGCACAATTATTAAATTAGAAATTGTGATACTCAAAATTGTGGGCAGCAGTCTTCCCCAAGGAGGTATGGTTAGCTGTCAAGGAAACTGCGAGCAAACCTTGAGAACCAAGACCAAAAAAAATCTAAAATGCAGAAGAAAAGAATATTAATTGTATCAAAGTACCACAAACAAGGGGGCTGCGGTGGCTCGAGTGGTTAAGATGCTAAATTTGCCAACTGGAAGGTCGGAGTTCAATTCCCAGGCACTGCATGATGGAGAGAGCTTCTGACTCTACCCCGGCTCCTGCCAACCTAGCAGTTCGAAAGCAAGAAATTGCAAGTAGATAAATAGGTACCACTTCGGTGGGAAGATAAACAGCATTCCATGCACTCCATGCCTGCCACGTGCCCACAGAAACGTCTGCAGACGCTGATATCACTGGCTCTTTGGCTATGAACAGAGATGATCACTGAACCCTAGAGTTGGATACAACTGGCTTTCAAACAAGGGCAACCTTTACCTTACCTTTACCTTACTACAAATAAACAGACATGCAGCACAGATCCAACTTGAGATTTTTTGCTGCCTGAAGAAAAGGCAAAATTATACCATTCAACATGTCTGCTGGGAGAGCAGTTTACTATTTCCTTAGGCCATTGTGTTGTCCAAGTGGCAGGCAGCTCTTGTGATGTCATGAAAGGTGAGCCCTTGTTCAACAATGGCAGAATATATGTGTGCATGTACATACAGGAGGGGGGGGGGTAACCATGGTGGCTTAGTAGTTAAGATGCTGAGCTTGGCAACCAGAAGGTCAGCAGTTTTGAAACCGGAGTGCTGCATGAGGGAGTGAGCTGCCATTGTCTGTCCCTGCCAACCTAGCTGTTCAAAAGCAAGAAATTGCAAGTAGATAAGTAGGTACCGCTTCAGCAGGAAAGGTAACAGCATTCTAAGACTCCACAGAAACGTTTGCAGATGCAGACAGAGCTGGCCCCAATGTATTTTGAGCAAGGGAGACCTTACATACAGGAATGAAATATACTGTACCAAATTTCCTGTATTTAGTGTTCAAGGAATGAAGATGAGACGAATGAAGTAGTGAAATTCAGCTCTTTATTAGTGGGGTTTGAACACACTTTGGATGGAGCAAAACTCGGACTTATATACACTATAAACAGTAACAACAATAACAAAAACCCATTGGCTAACAGAGCGTGCACATTTTTCAATCCACTTATTTACATACAAAAAGATACATGAAAAAAGATACATTCTGCTCCTGTCAGATTCTAATTTGCGTGCCACTCGAAATCTTGCGAGACTACGCTGTCTGGTGAGATTTCGTAGCTGTCAAACAGGGACGCTGTTTGACAGCTAGGAAAGTGGGGGAACATGGCGGTTTGAATTGCCTTGACAGTTACAAGCACAGTTAACATACATAACATTCCTCCCCCCTTGGTAAAAACAAAATCCTTTAACCAGGATGGCGGTCTAGTTTCCCTTCTGGGTGGGATGCTTGAATGAGCCCCAGCTCGGGGGCTCGTAGGACGGGCGATCCGACTGGAGAGATTGACTAGAGGGACAGGAGTGTAAACCCAAATTAAAGCCCCATTTGTCAGATGGAGGAGCAGTTGTTGTTCAGTCGCACAGTCGATTCCGACCCTTTGCGACCCTGTTATGTACTGAATGCAATGCCAAGGAAATGTTGTAATGATCCCTTTAACGGAATGTAACCAGTCAATGTATCCAATTGTATCTAATCAGGAACACATTGTAACAGGCTGTATGAGGATGCGAGCTAAGTGGCCACAGGTGGCAGTAGCGAGCATCCAGCTCACATGGTTCAGATTCCCTGAATACCTGAAGAGCGGGAAACCTTCCCGCCACACCACACCTGGAGAAGATGGGCGTGATGACCAATGACATCATGCAGACAGTAGCCAATGAGCTACCACACCGGCATATTCAAATGTACAGTGTAATATAAATAGAGCTGTTTGTCCGCCATTACCACATGTTCACCCTGACCATCATGCAATAAAGTTGTGTTTAGCCTTATTACGGCTCCTTCCATTGTCTTCCTTGCAAGACGCCAAATTGGCGACGAGGATGGGATGGCGTCCCACAAAGTGAACATCGCGCCTTTCGACACCACGAAGCCAGAGAGATGGGAACTCTACGAACAGCAGTTCCTATATGCAATGGACCTCGAGGGCATCGAGGAAGAAGCCCAGTGTCGAGCGTACCTGCTGGCCCAGTGCGGCCTGGAAACGCTGGAACTGGCAACAAACCTCCTGACGCCGAGGCCGCTCAGAGAGGTACCCCTAGACGAGATCCTCGCCGAGCTGAGGAAACACTTCCGCCCGAAGGTGTTGGTTTTCCTGGCAAGACTAGCATTTCAACAGCGGAGCCAGCAGGCTGGCGAGTCAGTGGCCGATTTCATTGCAGCTCTGAGGATAGCTGCTGTGCCTTGCCAGTGGGGGCCGTCCCTGAGCGAGGCGCTGCGAGACAGGCTCCTGCTTGGCCTGTGAGATGAGGGTGCCAGGAAAAAATTACTGGCCAAGGATGACAGCATCTCCTTCGAGCACATCCTGTGAATTGCCCAAGCCGCCGAGTCAGTGCATCAAGGCAAGCGAGTGTGCCGGGCCAGGACTGCAACAGCTGGGGGGCCCCCATCTGCGGTCCCAGTCCACAGCTGTTCCTCCCATGGAGAGCAGGGACCCCCCCTGAGTTCACCACGTCCACCTCCAACTGCAGCGACGACAACATGCAACGAGTACAGAGGAGGCCCAAGGTGCAAGACCGTGCCAGAGAGGACCGCCACTGCGACGGATGTGGGGCATCTCACGACCGGAGCCAGTGCCCATTCCAGAAGGCAGAGTGCCACAACTGCGGGCGGCACGGGCATATCGCAAAAGTCTGCAGGCAGCGACGGGACGATGGCAAGGGCCTGGCGGAACGGCCGCAATGGAAGGCAGACGGGCTAGGCAGGATCTTCGACAATGACGAGCCACAGGAGCATCATGTCTCTCAAAGAGTTCCCGACAACCACGACCAGGCAGTTCACAGCGTGCCCTTGAGGCACCCCCGGTTTTTTGTTGAGGTACTGATACAAGGGGTCCCGGTTAGGATGGAAATAGACTCGGGGTCATCGTATTCCATCATCTCCCACAGGGAATTTTTGCGTATTCCCCCTAACTCACGCCCCAAGCTGAAAGCCCTAAAGACAAACTTACGGGACATTCAAGGGGAAAGTATCCCAGTGTTGGGGGTGGGGGAGTTCAAGGTGCAATTCAAGAGGTGCTCCGCGCAGTTGCCCCTAATGGTCTTAAGGGACGGGTCCTGTTGCCTCCTCTGGACACAGTGGTTTGGCCCCCTGGGGGTTTTCATCGGAGGCATACACGCTGTGCAGGCTGACCCAATCGCAGAAATGTGTAACGCACACCCTGCCGTCTTCGAGAAGGGACTCGGGAAGTTCAAGGGCCCCCCAGTTTCTTTCGACATGGACCCCGACATCCGGCCCATCAGGCTCAAGCCAAGGAGAGTGCCTTTCGCACTAAAGGACAAAATTGAGACTGAACTGGACAAACTGGTGGGCCAGGGGATTTTGGTACCTGTAGATTCTGCCAAGTGGGAAACCCCCATTGTTACGGCACTAAATGATAATGGGGAGGTCAGAATCTGCGCTGACTACAAGTGCACGATTAATAAGGCAATTCGCCCAAATGCGTACCCAGTGCCAGTAGTAAGCCACCTGTTAGCAACATTGCATGGAGGGAGGTGCTTCGCCAAGCTAGATTTAGCGCAGGCATACCAGCAATTAATGGTGACCCCAGCTGCAGCCGCCGCTCAAACCATAGTTACTCATAAGGGAGCCTTTAAAGTAATGCACCTCCAATTCGGCGTGAATTTGGCCCCCAGGATCTTCCAGTCGCTCGTGGAACGGCTGTTGAAAGGGCTACCAGGGGTTTTCCCTTACTTTGATGATGTTTTGATAATGGCGGGGGGGGGGGACAAGAATTGACCAAGAAGTTAGACGGGGTGCTAACCATGTTCGAGAAAGTGGGGCTCAGGTTGAGAAAAGATAAGTGTGTGTTTTTTGCAGAAGAAGTAGAGTGTCTGGGATTCCGGATAACCCCTGAGGGTATTAAGCCAGCTGAGTCAAAGGTGTCAGCAGTACAGAATGCCCCTTGCCCCACCACCAAGGCCGAACTACAGTCCTTCCTGGGACTCTTAAATTTTTACCACTCTTTCCTGCCGGGAAAGGCATCGGTGGCAGAACTGCTACACAAGCTACTTTAAAAAGACGCGGCTTGGCGATGGGGCGAAAGCCAGGAATGGGCATTCAGTGGGCTTAAGCAGCTTCTGTCTTCCGAGGCTGTCTTAACCCACTTCGATCCCAAGAAGCCCGTTGTGTTGGTCTGCGATGCCTCACTGGTGGGGGTGGGGGCGGTCTTATGCCATGTGCTGGAGAGCTGGTGGGAAGCCCCGGTGGCGTTCTATTCGAGATCCCTGTCCAAGGCGGAGCACAATTACGTGCAAACAGACAGGGAGGCACTGGCAATAGTTGCAGGAACCAAAAAGTTCCACGACTTCCTTTATGGCCGACCGTTCACAGTCGTGACCGACCATAAGCCCCTGCTAGGTATCTTCACCACAAACAAGCTCACCCCACAGACCTTATCTCCGAGGATGCTGCAGTGGGCTATCTTCATCAACGCATACCAGTATGCGTTGGCCTACCGACCCGGCAAGGAAATCAGCCACGCTGACGCCCTTTCCAGGTCACCCCTCCCACAGACAGGGGACCCAGAGTGTGAGGTAGAGCAGGACCCCCAGGTGCTCCTGATCGAGGCCCTAGAGACTCCCCCGATACTGCCAGTGGAGATCACTAAAGCTACAGCGAAAGACAGGTCATTGACCCTAGTCAGTTCATGGGTGCAAAAGGGGTGGCCAGCAACCTCCTCCACGGAGGAGTTCAAGGTTTATGGCAGAAGGAGAGACAAACTGTCCCTAGAGAGGGGCTGCCTCCTCTGGGGGCAGCGGGTAATAGTCCCCGAAGCGTTGAGGCCACAGGTGCTCAAGATGTTACACATTAGCCACCTCTAAAGCGCTCTAAAGCGCTAGCCAGAAGCTAGGTCTGGTGGCCCAAGTTGGACGCAGATATAGAACACATGATTGGCACTTGCAAGAGCTGCCAGAGTACCCGCCCTGAAGAGTCCCGACTTCCCCACAGAGAATGAGACACAGCCCGAGGGCCGTGGTCGCGCCTACAAATAGATTTTGCAGGACCCTTCAGGGGCACCCTGTTCTTAATAATAGTGGACGCTTACTCCAAGTGGCTGGAGGTAATTCCAATGTCCAGCACATCGTCAGCTGCAACGGTTAGGCAATTGCGGAGAGTATTCAGCTGCTTCGGATTACCTGATGTGCTTGTGAGTGATTACGCCACAACTTTCATGTCAGCAGAGTTCCAGGGGTTTATAGAGATCAATAGGATTCGAGACGTTACCTCTGCCCCCTTTCACTCCACTACAAATGGTCAAGCGGAGCGTTTGGTGCGAACAACAAAGGACGCACTGCATTGGATGGGCCCCAGGGACTTGAACCTGCAACTATGCCAATTCCTATTAAGGTACCGAGTGACCCCCCCCCTAGCGTCGGGATTGTTGCCTGCTGAACTCCTCATGCAGAGAAGGCCCGCTACGATCCTCTCGCACCTAGACCCAACCAGGGTGGAGGACACGGGTAGAAACATTGCACTGGGAAACACTAAGAGTTTCGGGGTCGGCGAGGCCATAAGAACATAAGAACATAAGAAAAGCCTTGCTGGAACAGGCCACAGCCCATCCAGTCCAGCATTCTGTCTCACACAGTGGCTCACCATTTCCTTCAGGGTATTCCCAAGCAGATGCCTGCTTAGGATTCCCTGGAAATGATATTGAGAGATATCCTGCCTATCTCTCCAACCCGGAGGTTGTCCTTAAGTATCCATAATTATAGCCATTGATACTCTTGTCCTCCATGAACTTGTCTAATCCTTTCTTAAAGCTGTCAAGACTGACAGCTGTCACCACTTCTTCTGGCAGGGAGTTCCATAGACCAGTAATCCTCTGGGTGAAAAAGT
Source organism: Bradypodion ventrale (assembly GCA_035047345.1). NCBI lineage: Eukaryota > Metazoa > Chordata > Lepidosauria > Squamata > Chamaeleonidae > Bradypodion > Bradypodion ventrale. The sequence goes on from JAWDJE010000001.1 coordinate 45,028,009, forward strand.
ACTTTCTCTTAGTTGTTTGAGAACTAGTACCCAAAAGTTTCATGGAGTGTCCCCTAGTTCTAGTGTTATGCGATAGGGAAAACAGTTTTTCCTTATCTACTTTGTCCACACCGTGCATGATTTTATAAACTTCAATCAGGTCACCTCTTAGACGTCGTCGTTCAAGAGTGAAGAGGCCCAACCGTTGCAGCCTCAGATGGTAAGGAAGGTGTTCCAGTCCCCTAATCATTCTGGTTGCCCTCCTCTGCACTTTTTCCAGCTCCATAATATCCTTCTGGAGGTATGGCGACCAGAACTGTACACAGTATTCCAGATGGGGCCTCACCATAGATTTATAAAGAGGCAAAATGACACTTGCTGACTTATTTTCTATACCCTTCCTAATGATCCCTAGCATTGAGTTTGCTTTTTTCACTGCTGAGGCACACTGGGTTGACACCTTCATTGAGTTGTCCACCAGGACACCAAGGTCCCTTTCCTGGTTTGTCACAGAGAGTTCAGACCCCATCACTTTATAAATGTAATTGGGGTTCTTTGCCCCAACATGCATCACTCTGCACTTACTAATGTTGAAACTCATTTGCCACTGTTTTGCCCACTCCCCCAGTGTCGAGAGATCCCTCTGGAGCTCCTCACAATCTCTCACAGTTTTCACTACCCTGTATAATTTAGTGTCGTCAGCAAATTTGGCTACCTTGCTTTTTACTCCTACCTCTAGATCATTTATGAAGAGGTTGAAAAGCAGGGGTCCCAGTACTGAACCTTGGGGGACCCCACTCTTTACTTCCCTCCACTTGGAGAAGTGTCCATTTAGTGCTACCCTCTGTTTCCTGTCCCTCAGCCAGTTGCTGATCCAGGACAAGACCTGTCCCTTTATTCCATGACTGGTAAGTTTATTCAAGAGCCTTTGGTGTGGGACCTTGTCAAAAGCCTTCTGAAAGTCCAGATAAACAATGTCAACTGGATCCCCCTTATCCACATGCTTGTTGACACTCTCAAAAAATTCCAACAGATTAGTGAGGCATGATTTGCCCTTGCAAAAGCCATGTTGGCTCTCCTTTAGCAGCGCCTTCTCTTCTATGTGCCTATTAATTCTATCTTTTAGGATGGTTTCCATCACTTTACCTGGGACACATGTCAAACTGACAGGTCGGTAATTCCCTGGATCACCCCTGGATCCTTTTTTGAAAATTGGTGTTACATTCGCTACCTTCCAGTCATCAGGCACAAAGCCTGATTTGAGGGAAAGATTATATATTTTGGCTAGGAAATCAGCAATTTCATCTTTAAGTTCCCTGAGAACTCGTGGATGGATGCCATCTGGTCCTGGTGATTTGTTAGTGTTTAGTTTAACAAGACATGCAAGGACCTCCTCCCTGGTTATTTCTATCTGGCTTAATTCTTCGGTTTCCCTCCCTACGAAGATAGGCTCTGTTTTGGGCATGTGGCCTCTGTCTTCTTCAGTGAATACTGAAGCAAAGAATTCGTTGAGTCTCTCTGCAATCTCTGTTTCCTCTTTAATAACCCCTTGCCTTCCATTGTCATCTAATGGTCCAATGGCCTTCCTAGTTGGGTTCTTACTTCTAATGTACTTAAAGAAGTCTTTGTTATTTCTCTGAGTATTTTTAGCTATACGCTCCTCAAAGTCTTGCTTTGCTTTCCTGATTGTTGCCTTGCATTTGTTCTGCCAGAATTTATGTTTTGCCTGCTGTCCTCATTCGGACAAGCCTTCCATCTTCTAAATGAGCTTCTCTTGCTCTTGATCACTTCCCGAACAGCTCCTGTAAGCCACATTGGAGTCCTCTTGGACCTGGCAGTGCCCTTTTTCCTTTTGGGTATGCATTCCAATTGAGCCTCTGTTATTGTTTTTGTAAACAGCCTCCATGCCTCTTGGAGTGTTTGGACTCTCTCAATTTTCCCTTTCAGCTTCTTTTTTACTAGTTTCCTCAACTTTGGGAAATTTCCTTTTTGAAAATTTAAGGTCTCTGTGTTAGATTTTATCAGTGACTTGCGGTCTATGATCAAGTTAAACATAATTGAGTTGTGGTCACTGTTCCCTATTGGATCAGTCACATTAACATCTTGCACCAGATCCTGAGTATTACTCAGGATCAAGTCAAGGATTCTTGTACCTCTAGTTGGGTCTTCAACCATCTGTCCCAGGGAACAATCATTTAGCATATCTAGGAACTTTATCTCTTTATCATGTGCTGAACAACAGTTCACCCAGTCTATGTGAGGGTAATTGAAGTCCCCCATTATAACCAGGCTTCCCTTCTTGGATGCCTCCTTTACAACATTCTCCAACTGCCAGTCTCCCTCAAGAGTTTGGGTCGGAGGCCGATAGTATATGCCTACTGTTAGACCATCCTTGTGGCCTGGTACTCTTACCCACAGAGCTTCTAATGGTGACTCCAAATCACCTAGATATTCCAATTCATACGATTTTATCACTTCTTTGACATACAAGGCCACACCACCTCCCATTTGCCCCTTCCTATCCTTCCTGTACAGTTTGTAGCCTGGGATAACTGTATCCCATTGGTTATCATCCGTCCACCAGGTTTCAGTGCATTGCAGGAATTATGTGGCCACTGAGCCGACTTGGGTTCCCGGAGTAGTGGTCGGGCAAATGGGGCCAGTCTCGTACAATGTCGAGACGAGCACAGGTCTCCTCTGGAGGAGACACGCCGACCAGCTCAGGAGTAGAGTTGTAGTCAGGCAAGACATGAGAGACCAAACAGGCGATTCAACGTTAGGGTTCTCCCCCACCCGCTTATCCCAAGGGGGAGACACAGACCACTAGGGGGAGGGAAATAACACAAATCCGAATCCTTTGGACCCCCCGAGCTACAGGAACGATTTGGAAGAGGGGGATTTCGAAGAGTTAGATTTTGAGTTTGGAAAACGGGGGGAGTTTTCGGAGTGGTCCCCCACCCATCCGAGCGAAGAGCGGGGTTTTGCTTTAGTCCCTAGGACCCCCGGTTTCACGTCCCTGGAGTTTACTGCTACACCTAGACCTCCCCAATCCCAGACTCAGAGCCCGCAGCGAATCACTAACAAGTCACCCTCTCCCGTTGCAGGACGACGACATAGCGATCAGGAATATGTAGCCACTCCAGGGCAAAGCACGGCTGCCACTCGCCCAAAGCGAACATGCGGGAAGCCTCATTGGTTGAAGGACTTCGTCCTTACCTAGGGAGGAGGGGTGTTATGTACTGAATGCAATGCCAAGGAAATGTTGTAACGATCCCTTTAACGGAATGTAACCTGTCAATGTAGCCAATTGTATCTAATCAGGAACACATTGTAACAGGCTGTATGAGGATGCGAGCTAAGTGGCCACAGGTGGCAGTAGCGAGCATCCAGCTCACATGGTTCAGATTCCCAGAATACCTGAAGAGCGGGAAACTTTCCCGCCACACCACACCTGGAGAAGATGGGCGTGACGACCAATGACATCATGCAGACAGTAGCCAATGAGCTACCACACCGGCATATTCAAATGTACAGTGTAATATAAATAGAGCTGTTTGTCCGCCATTACCACATATTCACCCTGACCATCATGCAATAAAGTTGTGTTTAGCCTTGTTACAGCTCCTTCCATTGTCTTCCTTGCAAGACACCAAAGACCCCATGGACCATTTTCCTCCAGGCACCTCTATCCTCCACCATTCTCCTCAGCCCACCAAGCTCTGTGCCCATTGTGTCCACAATACCATCTAACCATCTCATCTTTGGACGCCCCCGTCTTCTCTTGCCCTCCACCTTTCCCAGCATCAAGGCCTTCTCAAGTGAGTCCTCCCTTCTCATTTGATTCCAAAGTACTTTAGCTTCATCTTCAATATTTGTCCCTCCATTGAACCTATTTGTTCTCTTTGCTGTCCAAGGAACTCTCAGGACTCTCCTCCAACACCACATCTCAAAGGCATCTATTCTTCTGCACTCAGCCTTCTTAATGGTCCAACTCTCACACCCATACATTACCACTGGGAATACCATTGCTTTGACTATGCGAATTTTTGTTTTCAAGGTGATGTCTCTGCTTTTCACTATATTACCCATGTTTCTCATAGCTTGTCTCCCCATAATCAGTCGTCTTTTTATTTCATGGCTACAGTCGCCATCTGCAGTGATCTTAGATCCCAGGAAAGTAAAATCTGTCACTGCTTCTACTTCTTCCCCATCTATTTTCCAGGGACTGATCGGACCTGTTGCCATTATCTTGGTTTTCTTGATATTAAGTCTCAAGCCAGCTTTTGCACTCTCCTCCTTCAATCCAATCAAGAGGTTCTTTAGGTCTTCCTCACTTTCTGCCATTAGGGTGGTATCGTCTGCATATCGCAAATTGTTGATGTTTCTCCCAGCAATTTTGATCCCATATTGTGATTCCTCCATCCCTGCATTGCGCATTATGTGCTCTGTGTATAGATTGAATAAGCAGAGTGATAAAATGCAGCCTTGTCTACTCCTTTTCCTATTCCAAACCACTCTGTCTTTCCGTGTTCTGTCCTAACTGTTGCTTCTTGGTTCGTGTACAGATTTCTCATGAGACATATGAGGTGTTCTGGTATTCCCATCTCTTTAATTACTTGCCACATTTTGTTGTGGTCCACACAGTCAAAAGCCTTGGTGTAGTCAATAAAACAAAAGTAGACTTGTTTTTGGTATTCTTTTGTTTTCCCCATGATCCAACGTTTGTTGGCAATGTGGTCTCTAGTCCCCCTGCCTCTTCTGAAACCGGCCTGCACCTCTGGTAGTTCTCTCTCCACATGTTGCTGAAGTCTATCCTGTATTATCTTGAGCATCACCTTGCTGGCATGTGGGATGAGCGCAATTGTTCGGTAATTTGAGCATTCTTTGGCATTGTCTTTTTTTGGGATTGGAACGTACACTGATCTTTTCTAATCCTGTAGCCACTGTTTTGTTTTCCAAATTTGCTGGCATATTGAATGCAGTAGTTTGATTCCATCATCTTTTAGGGCTTTGAAAAATTCATCTGGGATACCATCATTTCCACTAGCTTTATTGTTTGCAGTGCTTTTTAGGGCCTTTCTGAGTTCAATCTCCAAAATGTCTGGTTCAAGTTCAAATTTCTCATTATTGTTATTATCAGGAGTGTTGAGGTCCTTTTTATAGAGTTCCTCTGTGTACTCTTGCCATCTTTTTTAAATCTCTTCTGCTTCACCTAACTCCTTTCCATCTTTGTCCCTTATCATGGTCATTTTTGCTTTAAATGTTCCCTTAATTTCCCCAATTTTTTTGAAAAGATCTCTAGTCCTGCCTCTTTTGTTGTTTTCCTCCATTTCTTTGCACTGTTCGTTCAGTTAGTTTTCCTTATCTCTCCTTGCTTTTCTTTGAAATTCTGTATTCAAATGGTTGTATTTTTTCTTTCTCCTTGGACTTTTTGCATTCCTTCTTTCCTCTGCTATTTTAAGGGCCTCATCAGACAACCACTTTGCTTTCTTACACTTCTTTTCTTTTGGTATGGTTTCTCTTGCTGCCTCCTGCATGATGTTCCGCGTCTCTGTCCATAATTCTTCTGGTACTGTGTCTATCAGATACAGGACATTAAATCTGCTCATGACTTCCACCGTGTATTCTATAGGTATGTTGTGTAGGTCATATCTGTCTGGTCTAATTGTTTTCCCCATTTTCTTTAGTCTAAGCCTGAATTTTGCGATCAGTAGGTTGTGATCTGAGCCACAGTCTGCTCCAGTTCTTGTTTTTGCTGACTGAATGGAGGTTCTCCATCTTTGACTGCAGAGTATGTAATCAGTCTGATTTCGATGCTGGCCATCTGGTGATGTCCATGTGTAAAGTCGCCTCTTGTGTTGCTGGAAGAGGGTGTTTCCTATGACTAGTGCATTCACTTGGCAGAACTCTATCAATCTTTGCCCTGCTTCATTCTGTGTTCCAAGACCAAACTTGCCTGTTATTCCATTTACTTTTTGATTTCCTACTTTGGTATTCCATTCTCCTAAGATAATGTTGTCATCATTTCTTGGTGTCTGTTCTATGAGGTGTTGTAGGTCCTCATAGAACTGGTCAACTGTGGTTTCATCTGCACTAGTGGTTGGTGCATAGACTTGGATTACAGTGATATTGAAAGGTTTGCTTTGGATTCTGACTGACATCATTCTATCATTTTTGATGTTGTATCCCATTACTGCTTTCCTCACTCTTGTTGACAATTATGGCTACTCCATTTTTCCGGAGGTTTTCTTGCCCGTAGTAGTAGATATGATGGTTTCCAGAGCTGAATTCACCCATCCCAGTCCATTTTAACTCACTGATGCCCAGGATGTCAATGCTTATTCTTTCCATCTCATTTTTAACCACTTCCAGTTTTCCTTGATTCATAGACCTCACATTCCATGTCCTTATGCAGTATTGTTCCCTGCAACACTGTATTTCTCCTCCCCCTTTCATATCCCTCCCCCTTTTCAAATCTGCTGTGCTGAGCATCCCCTTGTTTTGCCTTTTGTTTTGGTCCATAGGGTTCTCTTGGCAAACTTTGTGGCATGCCTTGCCGGTCTCTACACCAGTCTCTTCCCATCACACATGTTATCACAGTTTAAACAGTTTTAAAACAAAGTATTATCATGCACAACATCACAGTTTATCACATAGTATCAAAATAAAAGTTGAACTAATTAATGAAAGGAAAAGAAAGAAACCAAAATCTAATACTGTGGATGATAAAGACAACTCAGGGTCCCTCCTGCGTGTACTAAGAGTGGAGGGCGACTCTAAACAAAATTGGTCATCATCAATAAAGGAATCCAGAGTGCTAGGCTGGGACAGTGTAGGGGTACACCTGGCCGTAGTAAGGGAGCATTCCACAATTTCCCCTTGAAATAATTCCCTAAAATACACCTCTGGGTCTATGTTAGCTTGCTGCTGACTATTACCTCTGCCCCCTGGCTTTAAACGGGTGGGGGCCAACCCCAACGTTGAGTGTCTGTATTCGTTCTGTGGGTCCAGTATTCTGGGTCTCAATTGATCCACGTGCCTCCTCCAGATCAGAGCAGTGGCTGTTTCGATTCTGTAAGAAACAGGACCGGTTTGATCGATCACAAATCCAGGCACCCACATAGAACCACCAGCTGCATATTTGTGGATATGTACAGGGTCTCTGGACGAGAAACCCTTCTGGTGTTGGATCGTTATATTTGTGCCTTTGTCCTCCACCCTAGAGGCATCCAATCTGTCTAGCAAGGATGACAGTTTCCTTCGCTGGAGCAATTCAGCAGAGGACATCCCTGAGGCAAGGGGGGTGAGCCTATATGTGAAAAGAAACTGGCATAACTGGAGCTCTAAATCCCCTTCACCCATACGCCGAAGCGTGTCTTTAGTTGTGCGCACATGCCAGTCCACCTGGCCATTTGTGGCTGGGTGGAATGGGGCGGCAGTGATGTGCCTAATTGCATTCTTTTCCATGAAGGATTGGAATTCTGCAGATGTAAACGTGGATGCATTGTCGGACACCAGCACATCTGGAAGTCCAAATGCTGCGAACAGCCTTCTCATGTGCATTATCATTGTGGCTGAAGTGGTATTAGGCACCCTAATCACTTCCAACCACTTAGAGAATAAATCTACAACTAACAAAAATAGGGCACCCCTAAATGGACCTGCAAAATCTATGTGTAACCTGGACCACGGGCCCCTAGCAGAATCCCATTCCCGAGAGGGAAGGTGGGATTGCTCTGGGTGAGAGGATTGACAGCTGGCACAAGTGCAGACCATCTGTTCTATGCCTTGGTCCAGTTGAGGCCACCAAAAATAACTACGGGCAAGGGCTTTGGAACGGACAATTCCCAGGTGACTTGTGTGAAGTAAATGTAAAACCTTTTTCCTGAAAGTGACAGGAATGACCACCTGCTGGCCCCATAGAAGGCAACCTCATTCCACTGACAATTCCAAACGCTTTCAGTGGAATGTTCGGAATTCCTCGGCTAGAGGAGAAACAGGCCAGCCTTTTTGTACCCAAGACATTACTTTAGTCAATGTTACATCCTTGGCGGTAGCTTTGGCTATATCTGAGGGAACGACTGGGGGCGAGTCGAATGTCTCAATCATGAGGACCTGGTGGTCGCTTTCGATCTCGCAATCTGCTTCCCCGACCCCTGGCAGAGGAGAATGTGATGGCATCAGCATGGCTGATGTCCTTGCTGGGTCTGTGCACCAAAGTGAAATTGTATGCATTTAGGAAAATTGCCCAGCGCAACATCCTTGGGGACAGAATTTAAGGCATGGGTTTCCCATTCACAAAGATTCCAAGGAGGGGTTTGTGGTCAGTTACGCTGGTAAAAGGCCTTCCATAAAGGTAATCGTGGAATTTCTTAGTGCCTGCCACGATTGCCATCACCTCCCTGTCTGTCTGACCGTAATTTTTCTCAGGTTTTCAGAGTGAACGGGAATAGAATGTTACAGGGGCTTCCCTCCCGTCATTTAGTACATGGCATAACACAGCTCCCACCCCCACAGGGGATGCATCACACACAAGTACAACTTTCTTGTTAGGCTCGAAATGAGTTAACACAACATCTGAAGATAGTAGCCTTTTAAGTTCTTGGAACAAGAGCCTGGCCAAGGGCAAGTTTTGCGAAGCAGTTTCCTGCATGCAAGGAGGCAAGAAGGTGGCTTACCACAGGCACAGGATATGCGTTTGGGTGACTAGCTTTATTGATTGTACACTTATAGTCTGCGCATATCCTGACCTCCCCGTTACTTTTCAAAGCAGTCACAATTGGTGTCTCCCACTCTGCGGAGTCCACCGGCACTAGGATGCCCTGCCCCACCAGTTTGTCCAGCTTGGTTTCTATCTTCTCCTTTAGGGCAAAGGGTACCTGGCGTGGCTTCATCCGGATGGGCCAGATGGTAGGGTCAAGTTCAAAGTCAACAGGGGGTCCTTTGTATAAGCCTAAACCCTTTTTGAACACCTCAGGATGTACAGCACAAACATCCCAGATTGGGTCAGAGTCTATTGCGTGAATGCCAGAAAGCCAGATTCCCAGGGGCCTAAACCATTGAGTCCCAATAAGACTGTTAGTGCCCTGCTTAACTACAACCAATGGCAAGGAGGTGCGAATGTTTTTGAAGCTAACCAAGAAATTACCCACCCCCAGGACCGGAATCTGGCAACCTTGCACATCCCGGAGGGAAGTCTTAAGGGATTTAAGCCTGGGCCGAGAGGCAGGGGGAATCCTCAAAAACTCCCGCTGTGGAATTATGGAAAAGGTAGTACCTGAATAGACCTCCATCTTGAAGGGGACGTCCAGAAGGCTCAGGTCTGTGTAGAAATGCTCGCTGACGATGCCCACTTGGCATGACTCAGGCTCAGGTGACACTTTGGCGATGGACGCATTGTGGTGATGACTCTTCTTGAGCTCAGGCGCTGGAGGTCTCCGCTTTCACTGCCGGCATACCTTAGCAATATGCCCTCTTCGCCCACAGTTGTGGCATTCTGCGGTGTGGAATGGGCACTTCTTGCGGTCGTGCTAGGCTCCACAGCCATCACACTTGTGAAGGAATTTCTTCTCCCGATCGTCACGGTGTTCTCGGTGCTTTCGTTGAACCGCTCGTACTTCACCCTCTACGTCGCTGGACTCCGATGAAGAGGTGGAACCAGGCGATGCTGAGGGGGATGAAGATGAACTTTGCTGAGCTTGCTCAGCTGAGTCGGTGGCATTGGTGGTGGAGTGGCGATGCTGGAAAAGCTTTATCCTGGACAGTGCGGCCTCAGATGCTACTGCCTCTTCTAGAACGGCTTTGAAGGTTAGCGTCTTTCTGATCATGAGGTGACATTTAGCATCTTCATCCCTCATGCCAGCTAGCAGACAGTCCTGGAGCGCTTCTTCAATGTTGTCCCACTTGCACGGGGCGGCAGCAATGCGCAGAGCGGTGGCGTAGTCTGCAATGGATTCACCGGATCACTGCTCCCTTCTGTGGAAGGCCACCCTGGCCAGGAAGATCGAGATCTCTGGCTGCAGGTGCCTCCTCAGTACGGACATGATCACTGTGAGCGGCACCACTTCCACGTCCCTTCGAAGAACAAGGTGGTTTGCCAGCTCAAGCATCTCAGATCCGCACTGTGCAAGGAAGCTGGAGCGCTTCTGGTCTTCGTAGGCGATCTTCTGCGAGGCCATTGCATGGCGGAACCAGCGTTCGTATGTTGCCCATTTCTCTGGACGAGCTGGGTCAAATGGGCCAATGTTGCTGCCATGTGGGGATGCCATCCCATCCTCGTCACCAGTTTAGTGTTCAAGGAGAAGACGAGACAAATGAAGTAGTGAAATTCAGCTCTTTTTTATTTGGGTTTGAACACACTTTGGATAGGGCAATACTCGGACTTATATACACTATAAACAGTAACAGTAACAACAATAACAATAACAAAAGCCCATTGGCTAACAGAGTGTGCACATTTTTCGATCCACTTATTTGCATACAAAAAGATACATGAGAAAAGATACATTCCGCTCCTGTCAGATTCTAATTTGCGCGCCACTCAAAATCTCGCAAGACTATGCTGTCTGGCAAGATTTTGTAGCTGTCAAATAGGGACGCTGTTTGACAGCTAGGAAAGCGTGGGAACATGGCGGTTTGAATCGCCTTGACAGTTACAAGCACAGTTAACATACATAACACTGTGCCACCGCCTTTGCAGCTTCGTACTGAGTTAGCAAGTCCTATCATAATTTAACAGTAGGCTGGAGATGAGCAACCCAGGCACTGAACTCCCCAACCACAATAAATATCTGCTTATCCAGTGCTGAGGTTTGTCTCTTTTCTGGCAGACCCAGGAAACTCTAGCAGTTGCTGGATACTTCAGCTATCCCTGAGACATGGCAGCTCATTTTCAAGTTTACATACTGCATCCAACCAAACTGAAAGTTGAACACAGTTGAAGATGGCCAATTAGTTTATGGGAACCAAAAATCAAGAAGTGAAAAAGAAGTCTGTCTTGATATCTCACAACTACTCTTCCATGCGTGTGTGCACACACCATATCTGCTACCTGAGTCAGCAGCATCATTTTATCAAATGACAGAACCAGACTGCCATTGCAGTGAGATTGCAAGCATGCTTAATCCAAAATAAATCCTAACCTGTTAAATGCATGGCCACTGTGAGGATTAAGAGGCCAGAGGAAAGGTGTGCCAAAAGCTTACTGGAGTGCCCTCAGTCTATGAAAGTAAGAATGATGACGGCAGCTGTATATAGAAAATAACCTTTAAAATGTATCATATGTTCCTTTCCAGCTAGAAATTTTGGTGAGCATGTTTAATACTTCCAGCCACAAACTGTCATCCCTTCTAAATTTTTGACATCATTGGTAAAAACACTGCTCCATCTTCATTATGATTATGATCAGAGGACACCAGACATCTCCAAGGGCAGGGGTTCTCAACCTACAGCCTGTGGGCAGGATCTGGCCCACACACCATTCCATCCGGCCTGCGCCCTTGCTCTCGCTGCAACATCCACCCTGCTATGGAGTGGCTTTATAAACACACCAAGCCAGGCAGAGGGAACAAGGGTGGCGGAAGCAGAAGAGGCAGATGCACACAGATGGCTGCATCTTTCCTGGGTGCCACTGTGGCTGTGTGGTCAAGGACAGGCAGGACTCCTCCTTCACCCACAGCAGGCTGGTAAGTAAGGGAAGCATCATTTTTGTGGTGTGTGTTTGTGGGCCAGATTGGTGGTGTGGGGGGAGTGTTGACAGCAGCAGCAGTGTGGGGGAGAGTTGGTGGGCTGGACTGGTGTTTTCCCCCTCGCCAACACCAAAGGCGGCATTGGCAGTGGGGGAAATGGTGGGTGCTTGGGGTGGTCCTGGCAGCGGCAGTGGGGGGAACACCAATTTGGCCCACCAACTGTCTAAGGAGGCGTGATCCAGCCCACAGCATAAAAAGGTTGAAAACCCCTGTCCAAGGACTTGTAAAGACTCCTACTTGGCATCCGGGAAAACTGCAGTCAGTAATTATATTTATTTTATTTATTGAATTTCTATACCGCCCATCTGGGTGTTATCCCACTATGGGCGGTGAACAAATAGAAACAAATAACAACAATACCCACAACAAATCAAACCCACCACTGGCAAATACATCACAATCTAAACTAAAATAAAATAAAATAAAATAAGAGTTACAAGGACACAATGCCAAGTGTCAGGCGGTGGTTAACTAACCTGACAACCCAGAGGACTGGGTGCCAAAGGAAAGTGTTATGGTCCCAAAGTGGATTAAATCCCACTTGAATCCATCTTGATGGAGGGCAGCAGCTTCATCAGTATTGGCCTGGGGCTGATGAAGACTTTGCATACCAAAAGGGCTCAGGATCAGAAAGTGACTCATGGAACTGGATCAAGTGGTACGGGGCGAGAGTCATGCCGCGATGCGGAAGGCAGATGAAATCCCACTGCATTATATTCTCAGGACAGTCTTCATGGCTGATCACTATGAGGATAGCCAATATTTGGATTCGGATATGGCTGAAGAAGAAGAATGGATCAGTGCTCCAGTACAAGATAGCTTCCCATATTCCAAATCCTGACATTAAAACAAGAGACGTTATCCTATGTAGTTGTTGTTGTTGTTGCTGCTGCTGTTGTTATTTTGTGTGCCATCAAGTCATTTCCATCCTATGGCGATCCTATGAATGATAAATTAAAATGAATTAAAATAGGGTATTTTCTTTTTAGTGAGTTAAAGTGGTTTTTGAGTTCTTTATTCCCTCAGCAGAGCTAGAGAAGCCTGGGAAACAACCTTAAACGCAGGTGCTACTTAGTTTACTTTGAATGTAGTCATAACAGGCTGAAAACTTGAACGGAACAAAGAATGATAGATATTGTAGGCTGTGCTTTAATTGGTTAAAATCCAGGAAGAGGTGGGGTGAGAAAAAAAGATGGGTTTTGTTATATTGGAATGTGGAGGAGAAACGCCATGATTGTCGTTGCAATGACTCTGATCGCCATGATCCTGATCAAGAAATAGTGTGCTTATGAGTAAACAGTAGAAAAATGTAGTCAAATGTATTAGCTGGCTAGGCTAGATAATACAGTTAGATATGTCTTTCTTGTTTGATTTTGGGAAAGGGGAAAGTAAAAATGTTATTTTATTCTATTTTGTATCTGATCTTGAACTTTTCTACGTTTCCTCTAAAGAAACCTGATTGAACCTGAAGGTAAAGGTTTCCCTTGCTCGAAAGCCAGTCGTATCCGACTCTAGGGTGCAGTGCTCATCTCTGTTTCTAAGCCAAAGAGCCAGCGCTGTCTGCTTCTGGAGATGTTTCTGTGGTCATGTGGCAGGCATGACTAGACACCGGAGCGCACGGAACGTTGTTACCTTCCCACCGAAGTGGTTCCTATTTATCTACTTGCAATTTCTTGCTTGAAGACATTGTACTTATTACATACAGCAGGAGTTCTCAACCTTTTTATGCCGGGGGTCGTGTTACACACTCTCAGACAGCTTTGGGGGCCAGACAGCCATTTTGCTCTTCCTCCATGGCACTTCTGTGTGTGCTGGAGGCAGTGGGGGGCCACATGAAATGTTGATGTGGGCCACATCCGGCCCACGGGCCACAGGTTGAGAAGCCCTGACATAGAGCTTAAGCTGGTGGGAGAATTCCAGTTCCTTTATTTCTTTATTGGCAATGCTACAATTTTGCTAATTCACACTGCATGTCCTACTTGATCTGGCTGGTTTGTAAGTATAAATAGTCAGTGATTGAAGCCTTTCATAGATTTCTCTAACCTGGAACAGGACCACAGGTGCTCTAAAGCAGCACAAAAGTGGTGCAGGCTTCTCAAATGAGTACATGTCTCTGGAAAGTGGGATGGGTCCTATGCTAGTGGGATAATGTGGGTGTGTTATCCTTACAGTTCCCCAAGTAACACAGCCTCAATTCATCATTTTTGCCTCCAAGGACAGTTCAGGCTTGATTCGCTCTAGGACCCACTTGTTTGCCATTCTGGTAGTCCAGGGGATCTGCAGAGCTCTCTGCCAGCACCATATTTCAAACAAATCATATATTTTTTTCATTTCTGCTTTCTTTATTGTCCAGTTTTCGCATCCATACATGGTGATCAAGAGCACCTTTCAAAATTCTGCTGTAAAAACAATGCTTTTATACCGACTCCTCCTTGATTATATATTACAGTATTTTATGTCCAAATGGCATCTCATCAAACTAATTCAAGAAGAAAAGACTGCAATCTTCATATTGTCAAAACCCTATTTCAGCTGTTTAACGTAAAATTGTCCCTTGAAAAAGTGCCAATATAGCTTCTTAAAGGGCTACAGCATTTCATTTTTGAGGACTTAGCAGGTATGATTCCTGTGGAGTGCATCTGGGTCGAAATGAATGGAGAAATAAAAAACAACTTTGTGGTTGAAATTTGCTACAGACCACCGCACCATGGACAGGATGTGGGTGTCCTTTTCCTGAAACAAATTATAGAGGTTTCAGGGAAGTGAGAATCAATAGAAATGGAGAAGTTCCAGATAGTGCATTGTCTGCTCTGAGAAAACCTCTACTAAAAATGGAATTGCCAATCTATTTTCCATCTGCTTTGCTAACAGCCACCTCTTTAGCACAAAGGCAACTACCTCTTCAACACAAAGGAGGGGTCCTACTATTTTTAATCCCAAACTAACCCATAAGGAAGAGTGGGTCAGTCAGATTATACCAGAGTGTGTATTGTTTTACTGCAGTGTAACCCCCAGAATACCACAGCTAAGTCATCTTTCAATCTGCTCCCTTCACGTCCTGATCCAAATCCGAACTGCCAAAATGAAGTCACCTTCTTGACTTGGTCATAGGCCAAAATTAAATCCTCATTGGTACATGTTTCTGGTAGTAATCAGCAGACCAGCAAATGTATCTTTCAGTTGGAATGCAGGAGGAGCAGGTTATGGCCGTGGTCAGGAGGGCCTTCGGGTAAGTGCGTGTTATTAATTAATTGCTCCCACTCCTGGTCATCTCCCATTTGGACTATTGTAATGCGCTCTACGTGGGGCTGCCCTTGATGACCATCGAGAGACTGCAGTTGGTCCAGAATGGGGCAGCCTGCACAGTGGTGAGGTGTATTCGTTTCACCCATGCCTCACTACTGCTGCGGGAGCTGCACTGGCTGCCTATATGTCTCGGGGTGCAATTCAAGGTGCTGGTTCTCACCTTTAAAGCCCTTCATGGTAGTGGACCAGGATACCTCAGAGACTGCATCGTCCCTAGGACATCGACCCGTCCCATGAGAGCAAACCGAGAGGGCACCCTTCAGGTACCATCTGTTGGGGAAGCTCGCCTCTCCAGCACAAGGAAAAGGGCCTTCTCGGTCATAGCCCCACACGATGGAACCTCCTCCTGGTAGAACTATGCCTCCAGGCCCAGTTGCTGCCATTTAGGAAAGAATTGAAGATGTGGTTGGCAAATTGGGTCTGGGGGCTGGGATTGTCAACAAGCTCCCCTTTCTGGCTCATCTGAGGCTCCCCCCTCCTGTAATTAATTTTTAATGTTAAAGATGCATATTTTATATTTGTTTTTAGATAGTAAATGGCACAACGGGGGTTAATATTGCTATGTTTTAAAGGTTTTTTAAAATTGTTTTATATTGGTTTTAACTTGTGTATACCACCCAGAGTCCATTGGATAGGGCGGTATATAAATCTATTAAATTAAATTAATTAAATTAATTATATGCTGTCAAGCTGCTTCGGATTTACAGTCACTCCAACAGAGCTTTCAAAGGTTGAATTAAGGAGAGATTTTACCAGTTCCATCCTCTCCCCCCCCCCCACGCCGCCCCAGTGATTTTTCCTTGATCAACAGGGGATTTGAAACCTGGTTTCCAGAAACCCAGCGTATCACTTTATCCACTACACGACACTAGTTCTTGCGGTGTGCAACATTAAAAGGGAAAATTAGAAAGAGTAACTAGGAATGTTTGGACTTATTAATGAGTTCATTGGACCATCCTGGACTAGTCAGTTTTTCTCACTCCCAACCACCTCATCAGGTTGCTGTGATGATAAAAACAAGGCAGAATACACAGTACAGCATTGCTGTAATTTATGTTTAGACTTAGGGGCTCAATTATATATATTTATATTGTAGCTAAATAAAGAAGTTGATTCATAGACTAAAATGAGAGTTAAGCACATAACCATTACAACACCCGTTAACCTCAACCACTATGACATACTTGGAATGATGGACTCTTAAATGTAACCCATCTGAAGGACATTGGATTGAGAAATACTGGAGAACCACTTTTTGAATGTCAGGCAAACACTGCATTCAAGGAAAAATAAAGCTTCCTTCCCTGAGCTCTAGATGACTGCGTTCAGAACCTAATTACTGTTTATTGTCTTCCCCCAACATTCTTGGTCACCTCTGAATTTTCCATTTCTCACTTCACCCCTTGCGAAGTTGTCAGTATTTACCTACGCCTGCCCTACTCCAAAATTCTCCTGCCAACCTAGCACTTTGAAAGCAAGAAATTGCAAGTACAAATTGCAGGTACTGCTTCAGTGGGAAGGTAACAGTGTTCTGTGCACTTTGGCATCTAGTCATGCCTGCCACATGACCACAGAAACATCTGCATACACAGACAGAGCTGGCTCGTTCACTGTAAACGGAGATGAACACCGAACCCTACAGTCGGACATGACTGGTTTTGGAGCAAGGGAAATCTTTAGCTTTACTCCAAAATTGCTCCTAGAAAAGTAGTAGGGGGGGGGGGCACTCATGAACACAGGAGGAGACCCCACCTAGAAATCTGGGACTGAATGGGACAAAGAAAGAAAACACATGAGAATGCCACTCCTAGTTAAGATGTGCTCAGGGACCTAGACCCGTGATGGCGAACTTTGGCACTCCAGATGTTCTTGGACTTCAATTCCCAGAAGCCCCTGTGAATCTACACGAATGGGTTTACTGCGATTCATCCGGCCCATGCTGCCCTCGTTGCTCCTGGAAGCGGAAGTAAAACACGTCCACTTGTGTGGATTCACAGGGTCTTCTGGGAATTGAAGTCCAAGAACATCTGGAGTGCCAAGGTTCACCATCACGGCCTTAGTCCATGGGAAGATAGGCTTACAAGATCAGACATATCAGAGGAAACAAAACAAAAACATTGTAACACTTTAAAGACTAACAGTTGTATTTTAATGTTAGCTTTCGTGGATCATGTCGCCTTCCCCAGACAGATCCACAAAAGCTAACATTAAAATACAGCAGTTAGTCTTTAAAGTGCTACAACGTTTTTGTTTTGCTTACTCTCTGATATCCTTGAAACACAAACAGACTTAACGCGGCTACTATTCCAAATAAAGAACAGACAGTGGTTCTTCGACACTGGCCGAGTGGGCGGTATATAAATTTGACAATTAAGTTAAATTAAATATTATGTGGGCAATAGTTTTTTTTTAAGGTTGACTCCTCTCCTGGTGCAATCGAATATAATATTGCTTAAAGGTAAAGGTTACCTTGCTCGAAAGCCAGTCGTATCCGACTCTAGGGTTCAGTGCTTATCCCTGTTTCATAGCCAGCGCTGTCTGCTTCTGCAGATGTTTCCGTGGTCATGTGACAGGCACTAGACCGGACTTGCACAAAGGCTGTTTACCTTCCCACCGAAGTGGTCCCTATTTATCTACTTGCAATTTCTTGCTTTGGTACTGCTCAGGTTGGCAGGAGCTGGGACAAAGACGGGAGCTCATTCCGCCCTGCAGTACTCGGGAATCGAACTGCTGACCTTCCAGTCAGTGTTTTAGCCACTTAAGCCACTGCAGCCCCCACAAATTGCTTAGATGTTTGTTTATATATTAATGTTTAGTTTCAAATAGTTTATATATATATATTTTCTTTCTTGTGCTATGTTGACTTAATGTGTACAAATGCCATACGCGAAATAAAGAAATCTAATTTAAAGAGAGTTCGGGGAAGGTACTTTTCAGAGCTCCCAGTTTTCAGCCGATTTCCCTCCTAAGGCTGTAGTGTCAGTGTGCATGTGCAACAACCCACGCGCATCCTCCTCCCCAAACCCAACATCCTCCCGATCCGATCCACATCGCACGACAGCCCCACTCCGCCGTCCATTGAAGAGGCAAGGTGGCGGGGCGGAGTCACTGGGCAAGGGCTTCCTCGCCGCGGCTGCGCAGTGGATGTGGCTGGTCCCTTTTCCGGACCGGGCGGAAGAGCTGGCAATGGCGGCTTCGACAGCGCTGCAGAGGAGCGTGGCGTCGATGGCCCCCGCGGGGAGGCACACGGCTTCCCTCATCTTCCTCCATGGTTCAGGTGACTGCTGCTGCCCATTCCCAGGACGGCCTAAAGGGGGCGCGCCACGGCAGAAGTGTGGGCGGAGAACGTGGCTTTCCTGTTTGTGCTGCTCAAATTAGGGGGCTGCGGTGGCTCAGTGGTTAAGAAGCTCGCCTTGTTAGCTGGAAGGCCGGCAAGTTGGCAGGCAGTTCGAGACCTGGGTACTGCATGATGGATTGCGCGCCCATCTCTGTCCCAGCTCTTAGAGACATGAAAGGAGCCTCATTCAGGCGTCCCCTGAGCAGGCTTTTTTCCCAGCAAAAATTATTTCAACCCAGAAATAATTTCTGACATTAAATTATTATCAGCAGAGGAATAGTTCCCTCTCCCTCCCTCAAAAGACAGGCACCTTAGGTGGTGGTGGGGAGCTTTTTTTGTGGCTTCCTATTGGTATTGTAGACACAATGGGCACAGAACTGGGAGGACTGAGGGGGATGGTGGAGGACAGAGATGCCTGGAGAACGATGGTCCATAGGGTCGCAAAGGGTCGGAATCGACTGTGCGACTGAACAACAAAATTGGTTAAGATGCTGAACTTGTTGGATGGAAGGTTTGGCAGGTCAGCGGTTCGAGACCTGAGTGCCGCATGACGGGTCTATGTCCCCAGCTCCCACCACCCTAACAGTTTAAAAGTAAGAAATTGCAAGTAGATAAATAGGTACCACTTCAGTGGGAAAGTAACAGTGTTCTGTGCACTACGGTGTTTAGTCATGCCTGCCACATGTCCACGGAAATATCTGCAAACAGACAGCGCTGGCTCTTTGACTATTAACAGAGATGAGCAAGAAAGTAAAAAATTGCAAGTAGATAAATAGGTACCACCTTGGTGGGAAAGGTGACGGTTTTTCATGGGCTTTGGCGTCCAGTCATGCCTGTGACATGACCACAGTGCTGGTTCTTTGGCCGTAAATGGAGATGAGCACTGACCCCTAGAGTTGGATACAACTGGCTTTCAAGACTACCTTTCTCTTTTGAGGCAAGGAGTCAGAAAGGACACAAAATTTCAGAGTTGGAAGTATGCTTAGTGTATGCAGACGCATCAGAAAAGAAACAAAAGAAAGGTAAAAGCAGAACAAAGAAACCAAAATATTGAGGCCACCTTAAAATACCAATTGCTATATTTTTATGTGCAGATCAAATCCGCTTCCTCAAACATAAAAGCGGGACTAAGGGTCTCTCTTGCTCGAAAGCCAGTCATGTCCAAATCTAGGGGTCGGTGCTCATCTTCATTTGCAGCCAAAGAGCCAGCGCTATCTGGATCTGCAGGTGTTTCTGTGGTCATGTAGCAGGCATGACAAATGCTGGAGCACACAGATTGGAATACTTACTTTTCCTGCCAAATGAGTACCTATTTACTTTAAATTTCTTGCTTTTGAACTGTTAGGTTGGCAGGAGCTAGGACAGATGACGGGAGCTCACTCCAACGTGTATCACTCAGGTCTTAAACTGCTGACCTGCCAACCTTCTGGTCGTCAAGCTCAGTGTCTTAACCATTAAGTCACCACAACCTCTAGTGAGACTACATTGTATAAATGACTGCCATTTAGCCCCGCTCTTACTTTTGAGGAAATGGACTTGATCCAGGAAAGCTTACATTAAAATATACCAGTTAGTCTTTAAGTTGCCAAGCCATTTTTACTTTTTTGTTTTGTTTCTCAGAAATGACACATAATACTTGAAAGTGTTCCAGGAGTCACACTGAATGTTGCTCCATATAGTAATGCAGGACGATATCGGGAAATAAGTTATTTGTGTGTGAAGGCAGGATCCAGAAGGCAATGTTTAGTTCATATGAACGTTAGAGCCTAATGGTGTCCTTAATGTGGACTGGTGTATTTTGCATTAATGCCTACTGCCTAGTAATGGTTGGTGGTGACAGTCCACTGACTTCCAGAGCTGATCAATTGTGCTATTTCGGTGTTAATTTAGGGTGAGGGGGAGTGCATGGGTAGCACGGACAAAAAAAGTCTCTGCACATTGCTCCAGAGTACTTTAATGCGTGTGTTTTTCATTACTTTAGGGTCACCTTGTTTACCTGACCACAAGCACACTGAGATTGTTATTCCACAGCAGGTGCTGTTCTTACACAACCTTTTAATTTGTGGTGTTTGAGTAGGTGAGCTAGATCAAAGCCATTTTTATGTGGTTTTAAATAACTTTTTCTGAAAGTGTGAAACTTACTGGGGTTATTGCACCATAAAGCTGTCTTTACTACCCAAATGTAAACTCATGTTTATAAGGGATCATTTTTCATGGAAGGTAGAATAGTTGGGAGTTGCCAGCTCCTGATACAGAGACAACACCTGGGGACTTGAAAGCTCCACATTAGTGAGACCTTCATTCTCAAATGCGTCCCGGTTTTTTGCTCTGTTGGTTTGCCCTTTCTTTGCAATACATTGCTGTATCTATTCCTGCTTGCTGCAGCAGCAGCAGTAAGAAGGGACTGCAACGAAAGAGATTCTTCCAACTTCATAGCAGAAGTTTTATAGCTAAATGCCACAATCTTCATAATTGTTGCCTGACTTGTACCAATTCAATTCAATTCAATTTTTAATTTATATACCGCTGTATCTCAGCCCAATGGGTGAGAACTCAGAGTAATGTGCTAGTAATGGTAAAGGTTTCCCTTGCTCGAAAGCCGGTCGTATCCGACTCTAGGGTTCAGTGCTCATCTCTGTTTCAAAGTCGAAGAGCCAGCGCTGTCTGCTTCTGCAGACGTTTCCGTGATCATGTGGGAGGTATGACTAGACGCTGGAGCGCACGGAACACTGTTACCTTCCCACTGAAGTGGTCCCTATACTTGCAATTTCTTGCTTTCGAACTGCTAGGTTGGCAGGAGCTGGTACAAAGGCGGGAGTTCATTCCGTCCTGCAGTACTCGGGAATCGAACTGCTGACCTTCCGCCTCCCAGTCAGCATTTTAGCCACTTGAGCCACTGCAGGCTAGAGGTACCATAATTGCCTGTAACTCCTGTGTGTGAAGAAATGAATTTTCACCTATGAAATCTCCCACTACAGTGGAACCTTGGTTAATGTAATTAATGCATTCTCTGGGACATTTCTTATAGTGAAAATTACTTTAACTGAATTTCCCATAGGAATGCATTGAAAACCAAAATACTTTAACCAAAATGTGTTTTCCCATAGGAATGCATTAAAAACCAATTAATCCATCCCGGGGGAAAATCCATAAACCAAGCCACTATTTTCTATGGATTTCCTTTTTTATGCGGTTTTTATCTTAACCAAGCTGTTTGCTAACCGAGGTTCCACTGAAGCTGAAATCCTATGCCTTACTGTCATAAGTCATACTTGAAGAAGGATTTGTTGAGTCAATTCCTTTGTTAGTTCTATATATCCAGATAGGTCTATTCCAGTGATGGTGAACTTTTTAGAGACCGAGTGCCCAAACTGCAACCCAAAACCCACTTATTTATCACAAAGTGCCAACACAGCAACAGGGAAAGAACAAATGCTCCAATTGAGCTGCTGGACAGAGGAAGGAAGTGCTCCCATTGGGCTGCTGGGCAGAGGGGCAGGGTGAATTCTGTGCTGGGGAGGGGAGGAAGCATTCCCATTGGGCTGCTAGGCAGAGGGGCGGGGCAAACTGTGCTGGGGTGACTGCACGGGTGCCCACAGAGAGGGTTCCAAGTGCCACTTCTGGCATACGTGCCATAGGTTCTCCATCATTGATCTATTCTAATGATAACTTGTCTTAAACTTAGGAATTGAATCTCAGCCACTGAAACAAATGTGTTACTCTTTAAAATGCCACAATATTCTTTTGGTTTTTCTTTTTCTCTTTCTTTTACTTTGACAATGCAATTTGAAACTGCCAACAAGTTACTTTTGGGATTTAAATGAAGGTTTAAGGAGGCTATGCTTCAAAAGTAATTTAACCAGTAGGAACAAAATTGATGCAATGAGTAACATTTTTAGTTGGTTTGAGATATATTTTTAAAGGAAACCTTCCAAGTTTTATATCAGTCTCTTATTATTGCTATAGTTCCTCACTCTGACTCAAAATAATATATAATGGAAACACAATAAGTTATGCAACAAATAATGTAATACAGTAAGTGACTTTTTAAAACATTGTAACAAGTAATGAGTGGACTTTTTTCCCCAAACACTGTATCAAACAACAGGAACAAATTACCTTGAAAAAAGTAAATTTCCAGGGTTTTGCATTGTTGAGCAAACAAAAGTAAACATCCTTCGCATATTTGTTTGGAAGTAAGGCCTGAGTGGTTCTTCTGCCATAATAAATGCTTGTTAGATTTGCAACCTAATTCTTACAAAGGGTCGTTGTCGTTGCCATCGGCTGCTTCTCATATCCATGTACATTTGTCCTAGAATTCATTTTCACAGTTGATGAATGTGGCTCTGGTGACTCAACAGATGACCATCATACATCTACTGCCATGCAGATCTGAACTAGAGGCTTCAATTTCTCCTTAAACCTGCCTCCACCGTCTTTATCCCATCGCTGTTGGACTTTGAAAGAAGAATGACAATCAGGAAAGATGCCACTGGTGTGAATTTGTTTAAGGTGTATGTCATGAAGTGACCCTCACAGTGTGATCATCGAGCCATCTCCTGCAGCACATATGAAATGAAACATGCAGGATTTAACACCAGGACTGCAATGGATTGCCGTAACCTTGAGGATATTAACAAGGTGCGCCTTCATAGCCAGTCCATCTGGCATGACCTCTTCTGCCTCCATGACCATTAGGAATCAGATTCCTCCTCTGCTCATTGGGCTCACAAAGGTTAGTAAGTAACCAATAGGCAAGCTGACCACTGCATGTTAAAGGACATGTGTTTTGACATGTTAAAGGACATGTGTTTTGACATGTTAAAGGACATGTGTCTTTGACACTAATGCAAGTGAGGGGTAAGAACCGGGCTGATACTTATAGTCTGCATTGAACCATGAAACTTGCTATGCAACTTTTAGGTAAGTTGTTCACTCTTTCTCTGTTCCTTGCCTGCCTCTCAGGGATATAAAGATAAATTATGGAAGAGGAAGGCCATGTTCGTTGCCTTGAGGTCGTTGGAAGAAATGTAGGATATAAATATAACCAGGATACCTAAGAGCCGCGTCGCCCTAAGAGTTTCTGCCCGCCCAACCAGAGCAGACCGGAGGGGCTCCCTTATTGTTCCATCGGCCAGAGGGGCACACCTCTCTAGCACAAGGAGGAGGGCCTTCTCCGTGTCCGCCCCAACTCTGTGGAACCTCCTGCCAGGTGAATTATGGCAGCAGACAGAATTGCTGCCCTTTAGGAAAGGGCTCAAAATCTGGTTGGCAAGGCAAGTGTGGGGGGCTGATGGGGAAGTGGTCCCTGCCCGTTGGCTCTTCTAAGATAAAGTGCTTCTCTTGTATTGATGGGGGTAGGTAGGCTTTTTAACTGTCTTTTAATAGGTTTTTATGGGTTTGTCTTTTTAATGATTTTATGGGATGATTTTATATGTTTTATACTTGTTGTGAGCCACCCAGAGCTGCCCTAGGGCGAGGGGGCGGCATATAAATTTAAATAAATAAATAACCAAGAAGTAAAATAACAGACATTGCACATCGAGCTATTCCACTTGTGCTTTCAAGGAACATACAAACTATCTTACATTAGGTCACAATATCAACCCATCAGGTTTATCTTGTGCATCTTGACCAACAACAGTTTCGTTGATTTTTAGTTTGGAATGTTTTGCAGCCCTGCATGGAGAAAACAGAAATTAAATTCAAGATTCTCTACACTCCCTTTTAAAATATATTTATCTTATACATCCTGACCATGGCTTGATTGTTGGTTAATTGGTTAATTGCTAACCTTTGTATGAATTAGTTGCAAATCTAAAAGGCATATCTAAAAGACATTTACTAAGGAAAAAACACCAACTGGGCCTTATTTCCAAACAAATCATGTGAAAATGTTTGTTTTTGTTTGCTCAACAATGCAAAAGCCTGGAAAATTTACTTTTTCAAAGTACAGTAATTTGTTCCTGATGGGATGTTGGAGCATGCTACATTTTCAAATTTTTGCTTCCTCTCTTTTCTTCATAAGCCTTTCCATTATATTCATTATGGTAAATAAAATAAGCATTGGTTTGCCAGTTGGCAAAATAGTTACATGATATTTAAATCTGCTAGCCAAGTACTAGCATATAATTAATTCTTCTGTGCTGAAAAAGGAGATATATTGAGTGCTACTCAGTGGTCCAGAAATCCAATTGGTTGAACAAGTATTTTGAAATGTTGTTCTGTGTTTGTGCATGTATTATGAAGCATCTCCAATATTTGGCATTGTACAAATATCTAATGCAGGTGGTATCTTATTACTTTATTCAGGTGATACTGGCCAAGGCGTAAGAGACTGGATCAAGCAGGTTTTGAATCGGGATTTGTGTTTCCAACATATAAAAGTTATATATCCAACAGCTCCTGCCAGGTATTTTCACTGCATTTTTACACTAGAGCAGAATTGCTCCCCACCACCACCAAATGATTGTTATTAAAGTAGTAAATCTAAGACAAGTTGATTTTTCCTGAGAAGTGTCAGTAAGCAAAATTCTATTGCATACATTTCTCCCAATACAAGCTAATTTCATCAACTAGTGCAAGTAAATTATTATTTAAATTAATTAAAAGCTTCCTACTCTACCCCATTTAGGGTTCTCTTTTGTGCTGGCGAAACCATTTGGGGACTTCAGAGTGGGGTCGGGGTGATTTTAATGGCTAAAGATTGATGCCAGCATAATCAGCCATGATTTGACAGCAATATTTGGAGGCTGCTGTTCCATCACCATTTGAAGACTCCGAAAGGCTTTCTTAGGGCAAGAGGGATCTCTGGGGAGCCTTAGAACCTGAAATGGAGGCACAAGAAGCTTTTAATTTACATTAAAATGTACTGGTGCCATTGGCTTCTGCCATTATACATTTATACCAACTAGAGTTTGGCCACTAGGTGACACAATGAAATAAAGCAGAAGTAGGTTTTTCAGAGACTGAACATGATGATCAGAAGATCTGCTGGTCAGCAGTTCGAGACCCGAGTGCTGCACGACAGAGTGAGTTCCCATCCCTGTCCCAGCAATTGCCAACCTAACAGTTTGAAAACAAGAAATTGCAAGTAGACAAATAGGTACTGCTTTGGTGAGAAGGTAACAACATCTAGTCATGCCTTCCACATGACCATGAAAACATCTGCAGACACAGGCAGTGCTAGTTCTTTGGCTGTAAACTGAGATGAGCACTGAAGCCTAGAGTCAGACACAACAGGCTTTCAAGCAAGGACGATTCATTCAAGTTTCATTTATACCCCGCCTTTTTCAGCCAAAGGCCGACTCAAGGCGGCAACAACATCATACCTGTCAAGCGCAGCTCCGGAGATTACGGGACCTGCGCAGAACATTTCTGCGTAGGTCCATTCTACCCATGCGTAAAAGCCTTCTATGCATGCGTAGAAGCAACCTGCACAGAAACATTCTGCGCAGGTCGCTTCTATGCATGTGTAGAAGGCTTTTACGCATGCGTAGAAGGCTTCTATGCATCCCCTTCTGTACAGAAGCCTTCTACGCATGCGTAGAAGGGTTCTACGCATGCATTTTACACATGCATAGAAGGGTTCTACGCATGCATAGAAAGGACCTGTGCAGAAGGGATGCGCAGTAACTCCTCCCCCCCCCCCCCCCCGCTGCCAAATTACTGGGTAGCGGTAGCTCCGGGTGGGAAATGGAGAAAATCGGCGCGGAATTACAGAGTAATCCCGGCCAATACGGGGAACTTGACAGGTATAAACAACATATCCATAACAATATAGCAATAGAAACAGAACAGTATAAAATTTAAAAAATACAATATCAGTATAAAAATGCAGTATCACAAATGAAAAAAATATTACAAATACAAATTACCCAGGAGTCCCAGGTGCGCTCAACTTCCCTGCGGCCAATGCCGGGCCGGGGAAGGGGCGAAGTGAGCTAAATATGTGTGGCTGTAAATATGTTTTGAATGTACAAATAATAGATATTTACAGATGTATCCATTATTTTGGTTGTGGTGATCCTCTATTTTAAACTTGAATATAGACAATTAGGGTGTAGATTTCTGTCCAGATGCAGAATTATGACCTAGTAATAGGCAGATCTTTCTCTTTCAGCCTCTTCAGAGGTAGCCAGAAGGCATGTTTAACTGTTCCCTATGAAAGGTTATGGCATAATAAATTGCTTAAGCTTAATCTTTAGGTGTGGTTGGGAGGAGTAAATAAAGTGAGCTTTTTAAGAGAGCATGCTGCTACAACCTATATATGGCCATAGTTAATAAGATGATAATTGTTTTAGAATGTAACACTATAAAAAGGTTATTTCTGAGTGGCTACATATGCACAATATTGTTAGGATAATAGGGCTTGTAGTCCTTCCATGGTATTGTATTGGTTCGCAGTTTGTCCCTTTAAGAGTTCCTCTGTGCTGTGTCACAGGTGTAGCAGATCACAGAGTGACTCACCAGGTTTCAGCTATTTAGGAATACACTCTGAGCATTCTCTTGAGCTGCTTTTGCACAAGCAACTGCAAGAGGACAGAACTGTTATGCTCCATGCTAGTTTATTGCATAGCTAGTTTACTGACTGAACTGAGCTGCTCGACTGAAACTGCTGACCTGGCTCACCTCTATCTCTGGCTGCTCCTGGAAAGAGGCTGGTGGCTTTGCCTATGCCAGAAAGTTACAGCTTTCTACTGCACGGAGGTAAACTCTGCAAAAGACTGTTTAGCTTTAAACTATTTGCTTGGATACTTATTATCTATTTTGGACTGCTGCCACTTTTGCTGAGAGCCGTTATCTCAAGCATGTGTTTTGTTTTCTCCTATGTTTGCCGAAGCTGAAAGTAAAGTGCATTTCTTTTGCTTTTACTGCTTGCTTGTCTGTGTGAGATTCATCCCAGCTGACGCTGCATGCCCACAGCTTTGCTGCTTTGCTCTGCTATTCACAGACAAGCCACATTGGTGTACCCCAGCGTACCCCAATACCTCAACAAATATAATGATAAATGGGAGACTTTAATGTTTGTTATTTTGTAAGAATACCTTTTTATTAAGGTCTTAATATCAACACTTTTGCAGTTTGGCTTTAAAGATTGTGTCTCACTGGTAATAAGCAAGAACACTACTAAAACAAAGTAGCGTCAGAGGAATAATTTGCATGATTTTCTTCATTTTGAATGCTTATACAGTAAAGCCCCGACTTACAAATGCCCCGAGTTACATAAAATTCGACTTACAAAATGATTTTGTGCTAAAACCATGTCCCGATTTACACAATTTCCGATGGGTTTGCTTCAAGTTACATAAATATTCTTTTTCCTATGGGTTTCCCTATGCTTCGATTTACATAAAATTTTCATTTTTCCTATGGGTTTGCTTTGAGTTCCATAAAAAAAATTTTTTCCTATGGGTTTGCTTTAAGTTACATAAAATTTCGACTTAAGAAAAAGCCTATGGAACAGACTTTTTTTTCGTAAGTAGGGGTTTTACTGTATCATGCTCTTGAACAGCACCCTCTAATTATCACAGCCACTCAAGGCTGCAGCTAATTCTAACTACAATTAGCTCATAGAATCACTGAGCTGAAAGGGGCCTTTTAGGCCATCGAGTCCAACCCCCGGCTCAATTTAGGAGCTAAAATCAAAGAAAACAAGACAGATGGCTGTCCAATTCTCTCTTGAATGCATCCAGTATAGGAGTGCTCACCACCTCTTGAGGCAGTTGGTTCCACTGTCATACTACTCTAACCATTAAGATGTTTTTCCTGATATTTAACCTATATCTGGCTTCCTTTAGTTCAAGCCTGTTACTACATGTAATGCACTCTGGGGTGATTAAGAACAGATCCTTCCCTTCCTCTCTATGATTATCTTTCAGGTATTTGAAGAATACTATCATATTCCTTCTCAGTCTCATATTCTCAAGCCAAAACATGCCCAGTTCTTTCAGTCTTTTCCTCATAGGTCTTGGTTTCCAGTCCCCTGGTCATCCTTGTTGCCCTTCTCTGTAAATGCTCTAGTTTGTTTGCATCTTTCTTAAAGTGCAGTGACCAGAATTGTACTCTAGATGTGGTCTAACTAGTGCTGAATAGAGGGGAACTACTACCTCACCAGTTTTGGAGACTATACTTCTGTTAATACAGGCTAAAATGGTGTTGGTCTATTTTGCAGCCACATCGCACTGTTGATTCATATTTATTTATTTATTGAATTTATATAACTGCCCTTTTCGCCTAAGTGACCCAAGGCAGCTCACAACATCAGTTAAAACCTATACCCAATGCTAATTAAAATTAAATACTATAAAACTATTTAAAAGCATTTATAAAACCTCCCCAATCCCCTTAAAAAGGACACCCGGGCAGCAGTAAATAAGGACCCTGGGCAGGGCTAAATAAGCCAACAGGGCTGGGTTGTGGTACCAGTTGTACCCCACACCTGCTGGCATAGCCACTTCTTAAGGCCTTCCTGAAGGGCATACTTAGCCTGTGATCCCTGTTAAATTTCATTCTGTTGGTTTCAGCCCAGTGTTCAAGCCTATCAAAACCTTTTTTGAACTCTGCTCCTGTCTTCCAAGGTATTAGCTATTCCACCCAATTTTGTGTCTGCAAATTTGATGAGAATTTCCTCCACTCCCTCATCCAAGTCATTTATGAAAATGTTGAAGCTGAAGGTGTGATCTACTTTAATGATGTCCAGTTGATCTGAATTACTGGAAATTAATTGATTCAGCCTCCTTCACATCACAATTCAGCTACATATAGCAATAGCAATTACACTTATATACCATCCCATAGTTCTTCATGCACTCTCTGGGGGGTTAACAAGGTAATTAGCAATTCCCTCCCCCAACATACTGGGTACTCATTTTACTGACCTCGGAAGGACAGAAGTCTGAGTAGACCTTGAGTCCTGGTCAGGATCAAATTCACAGTGTCCTAGCTGCAGTAGAGCAGTTTAATCACTGTGTCACTAGAGCTCATAGTTCTAAAATTTGTTATAGTTAATCTACCTATAGGCTTCATATTCCAAGTAGAAGCGAGTAAAATATAGATTTGGATTTACTGGTAGACTGCTGGATAATTTCTATTTAGTCCATTATAATTTGCATCTTAAAAGATCACGTAGCTTCTTTAGCAGATGATGAAATGACTTGAAATGTCAGTCCTTGAAATATTTCCTGGTAGTCCTGACTTGGTAATTTTACATGCATTAAATAATCACATAAAATTATATAATTTGCTCAAATTGTGAAAATTACTCAAACCTACAGTTGGTGCTGACTTATATGGATTTAAGTATTAAAAAGCATGAATAAACTGTTGGCATCTTTTTGTAACAGTCAGCCAGTCCTCCTCGGCTTGCTATGTGTGAATTGGTGTATATGCTCACAAAGAGAGAGAGAGCACTGGATAGGTGCTGACTGCTACAGAAATGTTGGCTGAAATTCAGGAGTAGATTGTAGTTAGAGAAGACCATTTAAATCAGTAGGGATTTAATGAGCCAGTTCCTCCACAAGTTCCATTGGTCCAGTAGGCCTTCTCTAGTTGTGGCTTACTGCTGGATTTCACCTATTGTGGGCAAATTGCAGGAATTTTAAGAAAGAAAATAAGTACACCTTTGTCTCACTCCCACAGTGAGAAATTTCATTGGACTTGAAAAATTCTCATTGGCCAGTCTTGGGAGAATCAAGACAGTCTTAAGTCAACAACAGTGAGAAATCCAACAAGTATTTTTTTCCATCCCTAAGTAAAGGCCTAGAGAGCAACTAGCAGCCAGAATAGAGAATTCTGTCTCTAATCTGATGTTTTGCCAACTTTTCGTATTTCTAATAAATGCTCTGAAGAAAAATAGAGTGGTTGACATCCTATTGTTTCGTAAAGTAAATTGCATTTGATTTGGCCTATTGAATCAATTGGGATTTGGTGAGTCAGTTCCTTTGTGTTGACAGTTCCATTACTTGGAACTGTGGGTTGGGTAGAGTAGACCTGTTGATTAAAATGAGCCTACTCTTATTGTGACTTATTGTGCTAAAGTAAATTGCAGTT
This sequence comes from Bradypodion ventrale, assembly GCA_035047345.1. Taxonomy (NCBI): domain Eukaryota; kingdom Metazoa; phylum Chordata; class Lepidosauria; order Squamata; family Chamaeleonidae; genus Bradypodion; species Bradypodion ventrale. Next base: position 45,058,429 of record JAWDJE010000001.1, read on the forward strand.
GAAATTATGTAATCTCCACCACAGTCCCTTCAGTTGGCCTACTCTACCTCAATTTCCTACAGTAAAGGACAGGGTTTTGGCCTGTGAGGGATCTTTGTTGAGAAAAGAAAAGCAAAATTATTATTTCTCTTAGATTAATTGTTTCTTATGAGATTACTTAAAGGGATGGTAGCTCCTTCAAGGTTCCAAAAACATACATACATCCTTCCTCCCTTCCAGTTGACCTTTAGCTGACTTTGATTCTGACATTCACAGATCCCTTTAATGAATTTGGTTCATAGGTTTTAAATATTAGTTGAAATTATCTGAGGAACCTAATCTCCCCTATGTCACTTGATAGGACCCTAAATAGGCTGAGGGTCAGAGTCCCTATATGCAAGACCAACATGCTCAAGTGGGGGTTGCTGGTGGACAACAACACGTGGTGTGAATGTGGAGAGATCCAGAATCCAACTCATCTACTGGTATGCTGATTACTGCCAGAAACATGCACCGATGAGGACTTAAGTTTGGCCAATGACAAAACAAAGAAAGTGGCTTCATTTTGGCAGTCCAGGGTTTGATCGGGACACGAAAGAGGAAGAACCATCCAGGCTGGCTAAAATTCAACAAGTGATTTTAGGGCATAGGTCAGCCCCCAAGCAACCTAGACACACCAAAATTGAATAGAGTCTTCTGCTGAGACTCTTCTTAACCTTTTCAAGGTGATGTTTGGAGTTAGGTAGTCTGAGTAATGCCTCCCTCCCAAGTCATTGAATTTTCCCCAATCCAGCTGGTCATGACCTAAGACTTTTGCACAGCACTGTATTTTTTCACAGTCAAAACTCTAGGAAGTTCATAGTTGTGGCTAGATAATAATTTTCCTAAGATCTTGATCAGGAATTGGATAGGGATCATGGTTTGTATTTGAATGAGTGAGTCACTGAGTTCTTAAGGATGTAGAATTAACGACTGCATCAACTTTCCATAGTCAGATATAACTTAATCTTTTCATTCTTCCCCTTCTCCTCAATTATCGTGATTAAATGTGCTGTAATTTAAGTTGAGTCTTTAAAAATAGCCTCTGCTGCCACGTCTTTCCAAGTAGATTTTAAAACATTTTTCCTCCATCCTTTGGGCAGGCATGGCCACAGTTTTAAATACTGTTTTAGCTGCTAGCGGATTGACTTAAAAATTAGTTTTCCGTTGAATGTCTAAATCGACAGAATACTGATTCTCCCCCAGTGCCTTTCAAACTGAAAGTGATAGTTTAAACTGGCATCAGAGCACCTAATGTGGTCAAGTTGAAATTATGTAGTCTCAACATTTTTTTGAAACAACTATACTGTACCTAGTTATGTTTCCTTTCAAAAAATTTAGGTTACAAAATCATTGCATTATGTAGCATTTTCATCTCAGAAGCTTTCCTGGTATATATCCAGAATAAACCTACAAATAAATTGATTTTGCAGGTTCTCACGTCAATAGTGAAGAGATAATAATTTTGTGTCAGAAATTATTCTGGGTTTAAAGGTTTTTTGCTTGAGAAACTCTACTTGGGGCACCCGAATGAGGCTACTTTCATGTCCCCAAGATCTTTTCCCACCCAAGTGGTCCTTATTTATCTACTTACAATTTCTTACTTTCGAACTGCTAGGTTGGCAGGAGCTGAAACCGACATGCATTACCCAGGTCTCGAACTGCCGACTTGCCATCCTTCCAGCTAACAAGGCAAGCTTCTTAACCACTAAGCCACCACAGCCCCTAGTGAAGAGGTAACTAAGATAGCTCTTAGATAATTGTGATCTTTCTATATATAAGTAAATATTTGTAGAGCCCAGTGTTGAACAATGCAGATTTTTTTAAAAAACCTGCTTAGATTAAAGACTTCTTTTCCCTAAATATCTATAGCAGATCTCTCTCTTTGGCTACAATACAGAATCACCAATCAGCTTGGCACCATTTGAGATAAAATTACAGTTATTTGACCTACAAAAGCCACTTGTTGATCCTAGCTGAGGTAAATTAGTTATGTTGTGAGAGAGAGAGAGACTTGCTAATGGAAAAAGCCAACTCAGGCTTTCAGTCAATACCTTATTAATCCTTCCGATTGAGGATTTTTGTCTTTGTTCACTATTCCTATTTAATGCAGTCTTGTATACATTGTATTTATACAATGTACATAAATGAATACATAACAGAAATATGTTATACAGATCTTTCAGTCTAGCATTGCAAATTTACTAAAGCAAAGAAATGGAAGAAGCAAAGGAATGGAAGCGGAAAGCTTTAAAAACATTGTTTGGGGTTCATTTAGAAATGATCGTAATCTGTTTTTAATTACATTTTGAGGCTGTGGCAGTAAGATTGCCTTTTATTAGCATGAAAGCCGGGAAACCTAGCTACAAAGCTCTAGGCTCAGACTCAGGAAAGTAATTAAGGATATACATCCATCTTTGATGGGTGCAAACTGAAAAGGGTAAGATCTAGCCAAGTGCTTAAATCTTCCCATGTTGAAATCAAGGACACTTAACGTTGGCTGGATCATGCTGATAGCTGATGGAAATAAAAGAGGTTTCAGCAGGCAGCATTTATTACAGTGAAGGAGCTGAGTTAACATATTTAGAAAAAGATTTATTTTATTTTGGGGTTTTTTTAGCATGCACACACACAGCCACTCTTCAGACGTGGTATGTGAAAACGCTGACATCTGTACTGGTGGTGATCACTCCTGTTGCCAATGGGATGAGAGCCAAGAGACATCAGGAGCTAGTACCAGTGGATTAATCTACATAAAACTGGATGTCAAGGAAAAAAAACAAACCCCTTTGTTCTGTTGTAAAAGGAATGGCAGTCCCACTGTAGCTACGTCTACCCGGATTTAATGCATGCAATCTTATGAGAATGACACTGCTAGCTTTTTTTAAACAATTGTACTAAATGCTGCCCTGTACGAAGGAGTGACGGGACTGTGGTGGCTCAAGTGGTTAAGATGCTGAACTTGATGACTGAAAGGTTGGAGGTTGAGTACTGCATGACAGAGTGAGCTCCCATCTCCATCCCAGTTCCTGCCAACCTAGCAGTTCAAAAGCAAGAAACTGCAAGTAGATAAATCGGTACCACTTTGGTGGGTAGGTAAACAGTGTTCCGTGCACTCTGATGCTGAGGCATGCCTGCCACGTGTCCAAAGATACGTCTGCAGATGCAGACAGTGTTGGCACTTGGCTATAAACAGAGATGAGCACTGAACCCTAGCAACCTTCACTTTATGACAGAGTGAGCTCCCGTCTGTCCCAGCGCCTGCCAACCTAGCAGTTCGAAAGCAAGAAGGTGCAAGTAGATAAATAGATACCACTTTGGTGGGAAGGTAACAGTACTCTGGTGTCTAGTCATGCCTGCCAGATGACCACAGAAATATCTGCAGACGCAGAGAGCTTTGGCGCTTTGTCTGTAAATGGAGATGAGCACCAAGCCCTAGATTTGTACACAACTGGCTTTCAAGAAAAGGCGACTTTTACCTTTACAGTTTAACAGCCTAATTGCCTATTAAAGTTATACTTCAGGTTCAAATTGCCACCATCCCTTACCTGACAATGTTTTATCTTGCTGTTCACTTGGAAGACTAGGTTCCAGAATCTTATCTTGGAAGGAATGGGTAGCATGTGCCTCTTTTTGCCATTAGAAAAGAAAGGAAAAGAAGGACAGCTCTTGAATATATATATTTTTCTGGATTTTTTTTCTTGTATTCTGGTTCAGATTACTACTACATTGATTTTGATTCAGAATAGTTGATCTTGTACTACCGTAATGCATAAACACAGGGGTACATCCATCTTATGTAATCAGGAAAGCGCCATATACAGTAAAACCTTGCTTAAAGAGCGCTTAGAGACTAACTCACTTAAAGAGCAGAATTTTCTCTGAATGGTCGCCTCACTTAACAACTAAAACCAACCAAAAACTCGCTTAACAACTAAATTAGGGTTCGCAAACTCCCCACCACCACCACCAGAAGTCACAAATGGTCACTTACAATGGAGTTTCACTTAAAGAGCAAACTCCCTTAAAGAGCAATCCCGTGGAACGCATTATGCTCTTTTAGCAAGGTACCACTGTATATCAATCATATTAGTTTCATGCAATTGATGTAGAACAGATATAGTTACATGGAAAGGTTTGGAAGGGCATAGAAGTTAGTTTTAGTAAAGGTAAAGGTTTCCCTTGCTCGAAAGCCAGTCGTAACCAACTCTAGGGTTCAGTGCTCATCTCTTTTTCAAACTGAAGAGCCAGTGCTGCCTGCTTTTGCAGACATTTCCATGGCCATATGGCAGGCATGACTAGACACCGGAGCACATGGAACGCTGTTTACCTTCCCACCCAAGTGGTCCCTATTTATCTACTTGTAATTTCTTGCTTTTGAACTGCTAGGTTGGCAGGAGCTGGGACAAAGACAGGAGCTCGTTCTGTCCTGCAGTACTCAGGAATCGAACTGCTGACCTCCCGCCTTCCAGTCAGCGTCTTAGCCAATTGAGCCACTACAGTCCCTTTTAGAAGTTAGTTTTAATAGAATAGAAAAAGCAAGATCCACCTTCATCAAAATGTGACATTTGTTAGGCAGCAGATCTTGCTACGAAGATCCAATGTGAGATGTTACGTATTCCCAGTTTTGCTATATGAAATCAAAGCTTGGATATAGACTAAAGCATCTGAAAAGAAAATCGATGCTTTTGAAATGTGGATTTACAAATGGCTGTGAAGGATATCATGGGTTGACCAGGTGACTAATGTAGAAGTATGTGAGATGGCCAAACAAGAACTGTTTTAAGACCATTAAAGAAAGCTCCAATATTTTGGCCATATCATAACGTATAGAATACCCCAACTCATTATGTAAGGGCAGATCCTTGGGAAGGAAGGCTCTGGACGTAGACGGACCTTGTGGCTGTTGAAGCTGAGAGACTGCTGTGGAATGTTCTTGGAAGAACTATTCCAATGAATTAAGAACAGGAAGATTGTCACCATGACAATAGCCAATATTCGGAACAGATACAGCAAGCAGCAGGAGGAGGAGGAAGAGTAGTAGTTAGTTTTGTCATAAGCAACAATGGCTGAAATACTGTTGCTCAGTGTAGTAAGTTGCAAATGAATAAGACCCATTGAATCATTGGGGATCTGGTGTACAGCTCTTGTGTAAATTTAATTGATTTAGTGGACATACTCTAGTTGCAGCTTACTACACTAAATTGCAGTACTCCAGCCAATATGTATTGGATTGAAATTGCAACTCATTGTTTTCCTATTTACTCTTGCCTTGACATTCCCTGCTTTGTTCTTTCCACTTCATCAAACATTATACCACACCATCCTCGTAGTTGTAAATATAGAAGTCTTCTGTTTAAGGCTTTGAGATTAGAAAAACATTTGGACTGTTTTTAAAAACTCCCTTCTAGTTGGAAACCAAGCAAATGCCACGTACAGTACTTCACCTCCCAAATGATTGTTTAGTAGAACCATGTAGTCTGTGTTCTGGCTAAATCCAAGCTGTCAGAAAAGGATAAGAGTTCTAGTAAAAAATAATAAAACTAGAATGGATATTATGAGCCCTTGTGAGCCTAATTTCTGCTTTTTGGGGTGGGCCTTGGTTTGTGTGTGCGTGCATGTGCCTAAGGTGAAATGATATGTTTAACATTAGCATTATCAAGGTTCAATTTTATCACTTGGTAATTTACTGAAGCTGAAGTTAATGATAATGGAAGAACCCTAAACATTTTAGACAGTATTCAGTGGCGAACTCAGACCATAATTCAGATAATCCAAAGTATAGTGATATTTTTCCTCTACTAGTGCATTTTAATAATATTTTTAACATGCATAATGCTTTACAGTCTTGTCGCTTTCATGACAGTCTTGTACAATAAGTCACTATTTGTTGCAGGATTCAAATCACAACTTAAAGTGGGGAAACAGTGTTTTTAGGAATTAAAATGGGATTTTAGTATGCAGTCCTGGCCAGTAGTGGGCTCCAAAGAATTTTACTACCACACTGTGGGTGTGGTATGGTGGGCATGGCCAGGGGAAAAGCCCTGCATTGCACCCAAATTAGGACTACTTTATTTCAAAACTTGGATGGGCAGTGCCAGTGGAATTTCTGCTACCAGTTCTGGTGAACTGGTGCGAACCGGCTGATGCCCACCACTGGTCCTGGCCCGTTGCTATATCCATCTGTCCAAGATCTGAATCCAATTTCTAGTCACAAATAGTTAATCCATATAATTGGTACAGTTACATAAATGTCCATTCAGTGCCCATTCAACAATTATGTGATCCTCGAAGGGGGAGGGAAGGGGTTCTGCCATCTGAATTATGGAAAATTATGTGGGGGCGGGGGGTAAGGCCAAAGATTATGTAATCCATTTGGAGCTATTGTGGTTTCAAAACATGGTGCTTTTTTAGGTTTAAAAATTATCTCTGGGAATTTTGATCCTATTTGAGATTATTGAATTGCTTGTACAGTCTATTTCTATTTCACCAATAGTGAAAAGCTCTAAAAATTAGAGTTTCGATACAAAAGCTCTGGATTATGTAATTTTAGGGGGGGGGGGTTTGAAGCAAAAATTACGGTCGGGTTACATGGGGGGAGGGGGTCGATTTCCCCAAAAAAATGGATCATGTAATTGTTGAATGGCCCCTCACCATTGTCACTTGATTTAGTAGTTTTACTCTCTTTGGGACTAGCAAATGGGTTTAGACTTTCGTGGTTGAATTTAAGTAAAATCACTTTTCTACGTGAACCACATTTTCTTTCATTCTGTGGGGTTCTTCTAGTAATGGAACAGAACCTAGGTGGGAGAGAGTACCTGCAGCATATACAGCAGGAAGGTAGATTGTTAAAGCACAAGGATGATTCAACCCTTTTCCAGGCCACCACTGCCATCACTCTGATGCATGTGGAAAGTCTCTGAGATACAGAATTCCTCAGCAGTTTCTGTTCTTGCACATTTTTCACCTATTATCCTTTCTTCCAGACCATATACACCTATGAGTGGGAGCTTGTCCAATGTATGGTTCGACAGATATAAGATATCTCCAGACTGCCCAGAACATAGTGAAACCATTGATTCAATGTGTCAAGCACTTACACATTTGATTGATGAAGAAGTAAAAAACGGCATCAGAAAGAACAGGATACTTCTGGGTAAGATTTTGACAGAAGAAATCCTTTAACATTTGTTTGAGAGCTCATTCTCTGCACTGAGCCAAGCTTGAAAATGTGGTGAGTGGATATGGAGACTTTGAGCAGCCAAAAAACTTTTTAATGCCTAGGTAGAGTTTCTGTTAATGCCTTTTAGTTGCTGTCCTCAGCTCATTTTCACTGGTTCGTTCTTAAATTTGGTTTAAATATGATTCGTGAGTTTATGAATTTGTTACATATTGAGTCACAGGTTTTACATTGTAAGCCATCCTGGGAAAACTAGTTTGGAAGGTGGGTAAGAAATGAATTAACTACTTAAATAAAATTATAATTGGAACCATTCCTTAATCCAGCATTTCCCAATCTATGTTCAGTAGAACACTTGTGGACTTCAATTACCAGAACCTTAAGTTAGTACATTGGCTGACCAGTACTTTGGGGAATTGACTTAGGCTTCTGGGAATTGAAGTCCAAAACCCAAAGAGTGGGAAACAGTGCCTTAATCTAATAGGGTGCATAATATTGGGGTAAATCCACCAGATAGAGCCAATACTTTGACTAGATGATGTATGTGTTGATTTATCAAAGTACAGTAGACCCTCGAATAACGACGCTACTTGGTTCCCCAAGTAGTGTCGCTATAGGGGAAACGTCGTTGTGCGGTTTTCAATGGCAGCTGCGCCATCTAGCAGCAAAAAGCTGTCATCCGCACAACGACGTTAAAGCATCATCGTTAATCTACACAACGACAGTTTTTCGTCGTTGTGTGGATAGTCACGTGGCGAGTGATGACACGTTGTTAAGCAGAAATGACACTATTCGAACACATCATTAATCGAGGGTCCACTGTAGTGTTAATTTGTCTACTCTAGTTGGGGCTAACAGTTGGATTTAAGTTATTGGGGTTCTTCTGTAAAGAGAAGGCCATTGTCATCAACTTAATGTTTGAGGTATGCCTTTATAAGAAGTCAGAGGGAGTAGACAAGGGCAGGCATGAATTTGTTTGCAGCTTTGCCCAACATATTCTTCACTGAATCTCATTTGGATTAAGGAAGCTCAATACCTTTAGAAATAACCTTTCTATTGTTTGAAAATGAAGAATTATTGTATGTAAATGTCCATTTGAAAGAAATGAAAAACTGCACCGTAATGCTCGTAACTCTGTTCCTGTACTCTTTAGAGAGGGCTACTTCCTTTTTTAAAAAAAAAAACATTACATTACAGTGAAAATGAGTACACCAGATGTGTACACTGGCAAGTGTTTATCTTGTCAGGCATGTAACCTGGAGCTGTTTCTTAGTACGTGTGATGAAACACAGTGGATTTTTACATGTGTGTTTCCCCTGTTTCATGTGGGGGAGGTCTCACACAAGAAGCAGTATCTACCTTTATCCAGTTGTAGTGAAATAAATGCTTGAGGCATAAGAAAAAACAGTCCAAGGTAAAGAAGAATTTACTTTAATGTGGGAATTTCTGAAATCAAATCCAGCTGCCACTAAGATTCTGAGTGATGGAGCCAAGACTTTTTTTTTTTGCCTGTTTTCTTTCTGTATCTAGTCTCCCCTATTCTCTTAGAAGGCCCTAATGTTCTTTGGTTTGGAGACTCTCATTGCCCAGGCAAGGTTTACTCCATCTACTCTTCCTGTTTTACTTCTGGCTACAAGGCACGTGAAGAAGAGTAAGTATCTTCCATAGAACGTGCCAGGAGGGGCTCTGCATATAGCACATTCAACTGTGTTCCAGAAAAACAAGGTTTTTTTAAAAAAAGACTGGACAAACATCTTCAATCTGGAAAGTCGCTTTTCAGAAATAAAATGCTTTACGTTTCATAAAGAAGTCCAAACTGACTGGTAACAAGGAAAAAAAACTAAACATTATTTTTTTTTTTGCTGCTTTTTAAAAAGATAAAATGACACATATAGTACCTCTAGTGTTAAAATCAGATATTGTTGTTGTTGTTGTTCAGTTGCACAGTTGACCCCAAGGCATTAACATCTTGAGGGACAGCATGGCACCAGTGTCAAGGGATCAAGTAGACAATATTTTCTTCTGGAATCAGTCCTATCCTACACATAATGGTAGAACCATAATACGACTGAACTTCCAAGTCCATCTTCACAGGGCTACTCAAGAAGATAATCATAACTGATGATATCAGAAGTCACTAAAAATCAGGACTAATCCATCAAGTTTTGCTCTTCCTGACTGACACAAGAGAATGACAAGTTCTTTCTTTCTCTTCCATTCAAGGAAACATTTATAAACCGGAAGCAATAAGCAGCACCTTTGGGCTACAGATGTAACAAATCTTACCTTTAGCCACTACAGAAAGGGAAAAGATGATCTGCTTGGTTATCAAATGTGGCTGTATGATAGGAAAGTACCATCTGTCACCCTCTTTCTCCATAGAGTGCTGGCAGAGTTGCTGCCAAATTTTAGTGGTAATTCTGGTAGTGCCAAAATTTGCAGTTGCTGTCAACTTTCACTGTTTGCTGAACTGCCTTTTAGCGAATTCTGAGAGATGTAATATGCTCTCCCACCTCTCAGGAAGTTGCCAATCCTTGAACCATAGCCAATGATAGCCTGTTCTGCTCCTAGGCAACTGCTTATTACGGCGATTATGAAACAAACTGAAACCCGTCAAATTTTCTCTGTATACTATTACAGTGACGTCATTGTCTAAGCATTGTGTTTTTGTTAATCTAGTGAAGAGTCTCACCGGTCTTAGTTATTGTAATATATCTTTTATTTTGTAGATTTCACTTTAGATATTGAAAATTGGATAAAATCTTCCTTCATTTTACTTGGTGTGTATGTTATATATTATAAGCAGCACAAGCTTATAAAGGTCTGGTCTAGGTTTACATAGTAAGATTTAAGCTTTGAAAACACAGCCTTTTGCCTGCAACTAAATCCATGGTTTGTAGAGTTAGCAAAACTTTCACTCCAGAGCATTCAGCTAGAGCAGGGATTCTCAACCTGCAGCCCATGGGCCGAACGCGGCCTGTGGCACCATTTCATGTGGCCCCCCGCCTCCACCACACCAGGAGGTGCCATGTGGTGGAGGAGGAAGAGCAAAATGACCGTCCGGACCCCAAGGCTGTCTGAGAGAGCATGACCCAGCCTCCGGTTTAAAAAGGTTGAGAACTCCTGAGCTAGAGACTAGTGTTACTAAGGGATACAACTGCAGGTTTCCCCCTTCAAGACCAAAGTTCAACAAAACCACATTTGCACTCAGTTTTTCCCAATTGCATGAGCCCTGGCAAACCCCTAATGTTCTCTCCACAGAAGGTGACTGCAGTGTCAGGCATTGCTGGTGAGTAATTTCAGGTTGGTTTGCCAGGTGGTGAGTAAGAGTGTGTGAAAAATAAGTAAGGGGGTAGGGAATTAAATCACTTATAAATTACTAATGAGTTTTAAGCGTGGCCTATTTTGCCTCTGTATCCCGAAATATCAAAATAAATGTTATTTATATACAATATGTGCTACTAGCTGAGAGTGAATATATGCTTAGTTATAAGGAGCAAATGTTTTCCACTGTATTTTTATGAGGTTTGGGTTGATGGCATCAATACATGATGTAGCTGAGGTCTTGTATACAGCTAAGACTTTTAAAGAAAAGAGTTAAATGTAGTTCTATGTCGGATTATTTAAATTTAAACCACAAACATGCATGCACAAAAGAAAAATCCAGATCAGCAGCCAATCTGTCTACATTTGGATAGTTAAGCTATTCTTTGAGTTTAAGTATGAGGGGTTTTCACCTCAGTATGATGAGTCTATGTATATTATTTTTTGCTTGGATTGTGTTATTCATCGCTTCTTGGCCTTTTGTTAAGATCAAGTGTGTAGTGTACATCTTGTCCCTGAAGTTTAATGAACAAAACCAAATTCAAAGTATGTGGCCTTTCTTCCATGGAATACCTTAAAGAGATGACAATAAAATTCTGGTGAACCATGTTCCCAAATGAATTAATACCATGCATCTCAAATTAGTAGCAACTATAGAGTCATAACCTCTGTTAGCACCAACACAGTTTTATGTGTTAAAGAACAACCAAACAGAGATATATTTTAGAGAGTAAGAAGCAGTTCTGAAAGTCATTGATATGCTAGAGCACTTGAGTTTAGTATGCTTTTATCTTTTCTTTTCTAAAAAAAACCTCACTCTAGGTGGTTTTTCAATGGGTGGGTGCATGGCAATGCATTTAGCCTATAGATACCACCAAGACGTGGCTGGCGTGTTTGCTCTCTCAAGTTTCCTCAACAAGAACTCTGCTGTTTACCAGGTAGGTATTTGCTAGTGACATCTCCTCTATGTTTTAATCACACCCTCATGATAGCACACACTCATGATAGAAGTAGTCACTGGAAGCCTTATCATCCATTAATTTGTCTAATTTCTTTTTTAAAATCCTATCTAATTTTGTGGCTGTCATTACATCCTATGGAAGCAAGGCCCATTGTTTAATTGTGTATGAAGAAGTACATCTTTCTGCTGAATCTACTCTTTCAGTTTGCTTTCTGGGGCCATAAGTGGAGCTTTGAAAAGTTAACTTTTGGACTACAGTTTGCTGCCAGCAGATTCTATTAAAAACAACATAACAGTACATTTCCTAAGGTCAGAAAATAAGATAATGAGGGAGAGAGGAAAAGATTTCTTTTATCAATCACATTTGCTCCAACTTCTTTTCCTGTTTGTTTAGCAGAGACTTAAGGAAAGGTCATAGGTCAGTGTTAGAGCACATATTGTGTGTGCATACATGCAGTCCCAGGTTCTATTCCTGAAGTCTCCAAATAGTGGAGCTAGGAAAACTCTGCCTATAATCCAGGGAATTATGGGGTCTGTCAGACTAGACCAGTGATGGTGAACCTTTTAGAGACTAAGTGCCCAAACTGCAACCCAAAAAACACTTATTTATCACAAAGTGCCAACACAGCAACAGGGGAGGAAGGAAACGCTTCCATTACACTGCTGGGCAGAGGGGCAGGGCAAACTGTGTGCTGGGGGGAGGAGGAAGTGCTCCCATTGGGCTGCTGGGATGAGGGATGGGGTGAACTCTGTGCCAAGGGAAGGAAGAAGCTCTACCATTGGGCTGCTGGGCTGAGGGGTGGGGCGAACTATGTGCTGGGGTGACTGCACGGGTGCCCACAGAGAGGGCTCCAAGTACCATTTCTGGCACACGTGCCATAGTTTTGCCATCGCTGGACTAGACCAGGGGTGCCCAAACCTTTCAGGCCATGGGTTGGTCACGTGATTCAAGGTGCCAGTCACTATGGCCCAGGGGCTGGATTCAGCCCCCAATGCCAATTCATCCGGCCCACGAAGCCCTCGTTGCTCCTAGAAGCAGAAGTAAAACGTGCGGGCGCATTTTACTTCCACTTCCAGGAGCGACGAGAGCTTTGTGGGCTGAATGAATTGGCATCCGGCCCCCATGACATAGTTTGGGCACCCTTGGACTAGACAACAGTGAGCAAGACAGACTAATAACATGCTTGTAGAAGCATAAATGTTTTCCTTCCTGGCTTAATAAATATACGCAGAGTTTGATGTAAGCCTCCTGATCGGTGTTTAGCATAAAGCATTGTCTCTTTTCCACTAGTTCCTTTCTAGCATCTTTTATGATTGATAACAGAGCAGATGTCTCCTTTGCCAATAGGCACTGAAGAAGAACGAAGGAGAACTCCCTGAACTTTATCAGTGTCATGGGACTGCTGATGAACTGGTTCCATATTCTTGGGGAGAAGAGACCAGCAAGATGCTCAAGTCCCTGGGAGTGACAACTACCTTTCTGACTTTGCCAGATCTATATCATGAGCTAAACAGAACTGAACTGGAGAAACTGTTAACTTGGATTTTGAAGAAATTACCAGAAGAGACCTAAAAAATGAACATTAATAATGTAAAACACTAGGCATCTGATGTAGAGAACTGATATTTCATATGAATGATTCTATATTGCATTCATTTTGGTTTTGTAATGTGAATAAATCCTATTAATATTTCCTTGGAAATAATTGAGAATATTAAAAACTCTTGGAATTGTGAATTATCATACATTTTATTTGGTTCATTGCTTGAATTTTTGTGGACATTAAAAGGCATGGAAAGGAATTGTCAAGCATTAACAGAATCTCATCCTTTTATGATGTGGAAAGCTCACACGGTGAGAGAGTTGATTAAGTCATTAATTATACTTACTTTATTCTTATCTGGAATAAAAACCATTGTTGGTGGTGGTGTTATCAGCCTAAATAGCAGTAGTTATTATACTTACTATATATACTGCCCCATAGCATTCTCTGGGTGGATAACAATGTAATTAGTGTTTTGCTTCCATCATCCTGGGAATTCATTTTACCAACCTTGGAATGATGGAAGGTTGAGTCAACCTGGATCCCATCAGGACTGAACTCACAACATCAGCAGTTTTGGCTGCAGTATTAGTTTAACCATTGTGCTATGAAGGCTCCTTGCAGAACATAGAAGCCTTGCATATAAATAATAAAAGATGAAGGATAGCTTAAATCTTTCTCACTTACAGGCATGCACAGAGCTAGAGGTGAAAAATCCTTTCCTAGGCTGAAGTTTCAAAGACATCATCAACTGATGGATACGCTTTCACAGCATTCAACCAACTGGAGTGGAAATGGCTAACCTGAACCTATGTGGTAGGATTCCCACCAAGGTCAATCAGATATCTAAGCATTAAGGCAATAGGCTTCTTGCATTAATGTTTCCTAGCGAGTTGTATCTAGTGACATATCTTGTGACTATAAGCCATTATTTTCCTTAAACTTCACTAATCTTTTGAAGCCAAGGTTAGAGTAAACAATATGCTTGGCACATGTATAGTAATGGAGTTCCCATAAATGCTGGGAAATATTTGTCACAATTTCTATCATCCCTTACATTTATGCATGTTGACATTCTTTGCAAATCTGATGGTTGAGGCACACTCCTTTGAGGAAATCGCATTGTTGGCATGGAAAAATGTCCCCTTGATATCTAGCTTGTTCCAAATATATTGTTCAGCACCAGGGACTGACAGTGCATGCCATCAATTAATTGCATGTTATGTTGTGGAAGAGGAAGACTGCATCAGATGGGATCTACGAAAAAGAGAAGGAGTGCAGGGGTGATTATGTCAAAGAAAACCTTGTACAGAATGTGCAAGGTTTGCAAGCAGAGAGACAGAAGAAAGTAATTTTTTCTTGGTTGAATATAACTTAGCTTGGTTTTCACATACACTGCTATTGGAGTTTTGGGTTGTTTTTCATTGTTGAATATATATTTTTAATCTTGTGTTTTCTTAATGTCATACACTGCCCAGAGTGGGTAGACCACCCAGATGGCCAGTATATGAAGGAAGGAAGGTTTTTATGAGGTCTTAATTTGGGAGCTCCGAGACTGTGAACTAGTGAGCACAAACTATTATATACTAATACTGAAATCATTTTTGAAGTGATGGGTCCAAAACAACACAATCTTTACAAGCTTGAGGAACTTCAAAATTTGCACAGGTAGGGTTGCCATAAGTCCAGTTTTTCCGGGATTTTCCCAGATTCAAGGTGCCCTGTCCAGTTCAAAGAAAAATGTGTAAAAAGCAAGAAATGCCCATGTTTACGGAAGATTCCTTCTTCACATGACTGCAAAGGGTTAAATGCATAGAGTCAGCATTCCTAGAGAGGAAGTGGAAGTTGTCTCTCACTTCCTATCCACAGTGTTCCCTTCCTCTCTAGGAATGCTGACTCTATGCATTTAACGAAGTTCCCCTTCCAAAATAAGTAACTTCCTTTTCTCCTTCCGGAGGGAAACGGGGACTCCAAGAGCTGCATTCCCGTTCCAGACCTCTTTTTAGAGCTTTTTTCCAAGAGATCCTCATGTCGGGTTTGAAGGTGAGTCCAACTCAATGTGTGTGTGTGAAGGTTAGGGTAGGGGTGACCACAGCGAGGGGAAGGGCAATTTCAAGAGTGGCCCAATAATGTTTATTCAAAAATAAAGGAACAGCCTCTTGACTACAGTTCATTTTAAACTGGCGGAGGTTGCCTGCCCTGGTCAGGGATTCTGCGGGGTCTTTGAGTTTGAAGAATGCAATGACGTCACATGGCCGTCGCGGTTTGGGGGATAGAATTATGGCACCCCATGCACAGGTACACAAAAAAAATTTTTTAAGCCTAATCAGGACAGTGGGCCAGGAAATAAGAAAATGGAAGGAGGTAATAATGGAATGGATTGCAGCAGATACTGCAGTATCCCAAAAAAAAAGGCATAGGTAGCTGCTCAAAGTGTGGAAACAGGAGCCTAGCACAGTTTTAACAGTTATTTGCAGATGCCTCTTATACCCTCAAAAGTAGCCAACACTTGATGGCTTTCATTTCTATCAGTCAAAGCATGGTTTTGAGTCGGGCGATACAGTCAGTCATGTATGGATTTCTTTAAAAGTTATTCTGTAAACGTAGTTTCATTCAGTGTGGCTTAACTTCCAGAAGTCAGAGCAGTACTGATGATACGATGATGATGATGATATCAGAATTATTTCAAAGGCTGAAACACATTTTTGCTGACAAACGAAGAAAAGATAATAGGCAAACCTCCTCCCAATACATCATGAAATCATCTTTGGCTCTGCCTTAGTTCATTTTTTTTATTTGAATTTTTTTCCCTTAAAGGATGATACTTCAGCAAATAAAATATGTAAGCTTCTAAAGAGCTGGCAGTGCTATCCTTAGAATGGCAGGCTTTTCCTCCCTATGAAAACAAATGCTCTGAAAGTGTCTTTGATTAATACCAGACTACTGACATGCCTAATCTTCTTCATATGGTAGGGAGGAATTTGTGATCCTGTCGTCAGGACTACAGAATTCTATTTGTAGTGACCATTGTAGGTCAGTATGTAAATAGTTCTTACATTGGAAACTGCCCATTTTTCAGGTTGTTCTTTCAAAGCAGTGAAGTAATAGCAGTCACTGCTGATACTGTATGTAGCAAAAGGTGAAGCCATTGTATATGAAAAGCCAGGATGGGAAAGGGATCAGAATCCACAAATGTGGCTTTTAGAAAACCACCCCAGATTCTACAGGCCCAAGGATAAAATTGCGTCATGGACAATTTATTCCAAGCATGTTTTCCTTTGCATATCCACTATCCATTCTGAAGAGCAATGATCTCAGATTTTTTGGGTGGCATAAAATAATGCAAAAGCACATGATTTAAATCTCCTCCTTTCATTTTTTTTACATATGCGAAATTTTCATCTATGCACATGCCTATCCTCCTTTTGTGTGTGCGCGTATGTGCATGTGTGCACATACCTTGTTAATGCCGTCACATCAAGTGGGATACATTACTGCAATCTACAGGTGAAGTGAACACACCAAACAATTACTTTGTTCAATCTTCATCGCTAATACAACAAATGCAGTGTAAAAATCCTTTATTGTCCAGCTGTAGTGGGTACATTTGCATGTCATTTCTTCAATATGTTCAGCTCTGATTTCAAATTTAAAAGCAACCTCCCCTTTTTTAAAAAAATGAAAAGAAAAAGATTAGCTTTTTTGGGAATTTGGAACATTTACCACTCTAATCTAATTACACTATGGATAATGCTTTACTTACATCTGTTCTAGTGTGACAGATTCCCTAAACCCAGTTGAGTGTATTAAAGCTTGTATCCAATTACGTTTGTGCTAATGTGAACCTTTTTGGTGCTAGTAGCTTCACATTTCCAGAGTTAATGCACGGAGAGATATCCATAACAATTTCAGCTGTGCAAGAAGCTATGTTACTCATTGGCATTACCGGACTATCAGGGATTTTCACCCCACTAGCTTGTTGTTGGCCTTTGATTGTAAGCCTAAAGCTAGAGCTGCTCTATTTTGATTAGGAAATTAGATAATTAGCATTATGGACAATTTTCTAATTTTTCTAAAGCACAAAAACTGCCCTTGAACTTTCGCTGTCATAGCAACGGTAGCAGGAGAGGGGAATATTTTTTCCATCACATATTTCCATCCACCATTTTAAAGTAAAAGGGGCCCTCAACAAGTGTACAACAATGGTTGATATACATTTGCATAACATAGTATCCTTCAACTATAATAGAAGGGTTTAATATCAGATAATCTCTTTTCTGGTTGCCATGAAACAGTCAGTTGTGTAGATAGGTGCTCTAGGGAAAAACAAAAAAGAAACATGTCAACATCCTATTGGTAATCCCAAATAAAGCAGACATATTGTGTTAATTATTGAATTGGAGATGAGCGCTCATTAAAATCACATTGATTTAATGGCTCTTCTCTACTTGGAACAACTAAGGAGATTCTGACCTTTGTTCTTTAAAACAAAACTTTTTTCTTTCCCAAACCACTTATATTAGGGAAGCTCAATAGAGCAAGATACTGAAAAATAGGCTCCAGATCCTAACTTATTTTGTCCCTTATAATTTTGCTTGTCTGGACAGGTTATCCTTCTATGGTAATAGAGTAGACTATACTGCCAGCGACTCAATGCTGAGTGTCAGGTGGCGGTTAACTAACCTGACCACTATGAGGACGAACGGCCTTGGGTGGCGAAGTGCACAGGGAAGGGTGATGGACCCCAAGTGGATTAAATCCCACTTGAATCCATCTTGATGGAGGGCAGCAGTTTCATCAATACTGGCCTGGGGCTGAGGAGGACTTTGTGTGCCAAAAGGACTCAGGACCAGAAAGTGACTCACAGAACTGGATCAGTGGTATGGGGGTCATGCTGTGATGCAGAAGGCAGATGAAAGGCCACTGCATTATATTCTCAGGACAGTTTTCATGGCTGATCGCCCTGAGGATCACCAATTTTTGGATTCGGATATGACAGAAGAAGAAGATTAGAGCAGGATACTGAAAAATAGGCTCGATATCCTAACTCAGTGTTGGAAAACCTTTTAGAGACCAAGTGCCCAAACAGAGGGGAGGGGCAAACTCTGTGTTGGGGGAGGGAGGGAGGAAGCATTCCCACTGGGCTGCTGGGCAGAAGGGCGGGGTGAACTCTATGCTGGGCTGGGAGGAAGCACTTCCATTGGGCTGCTGGCAGTGGTGGGCATCAGCAGGTTCGCACCAGTTCACCAGAACCAGTAGCAGAAATTCTGCTGGCCCCACCCATCCAAGTTTTGAAATAAAGTAGTCCTAATTCATGTGCAAGGCAGGGTTTTCCCCTGGCCATGCCCACCACACCATGCCCACAGTGTGGTAGTAAATTTTTTTGGAGCCCACCACTGGTTGCTGAGCAGAGGGGAGGTGTGAACTCTGACAGTGCCCGTGGGGTGAGCTGTGGGCAGCAGAGCAGCGCACAGCAGGTGAGAGAGAAGGCACACACCTGGGGAAAAAAGGTTTCTGCTCCTTGCAACAGTGACCGAGATACAGATCTTTGGTTTTGGTGCAAAACACAGGCAGGTTTACTCAAGAGCAAATAGTGCAAAAACTATGTACAGTGCAGCAAACAGAAAGAGAACAGTACAGTCTTTTGTGTCCCCTAGTTAGCGTCACTGTGGAACAAGGATGGTGCAATGCACAGCTTGAGAGCAGTCCTTGCACAGCTTACAAACACTCCAAAATGTAAGTTATGCCAAAGGTGAAGGCAGACAGTCTTGCTGCTTACCCACGAGTAGTCTTTCTCTGTGGAAGCCAAGCAGCCAGGCAATTGCTGTCCCCAGTGGCTGGAGACTCAGTCTTTTGCAGTAAGCTTCTCTTACTCCAGGCTGATGACAGAAGAGTGCAGTAGTGGTAGCAGTCGCTGGACAGACTAGTAGTCCCATTGGGCATAGAAACCAAAGCCTTGAAGCAGTAACGCTAGGGCACAGCTTTGGTGAGCATGAAAGCTAAGGTTTGTGGCTTCTGCTGAATCATAAATAGATCAGCCATAGAACTTTCCAGCAGAGACACGACACCTGTGTGCCTCTGTGTTTAGTCTTTAAAACAACAGAGGCACTATATGCCTTGCAACCCCAGTTGGGAGACAGGGCTAAAACTTTACATCCCCAACAAACTCTATGTTGGGGGTGGGAGGAAGCGCTCCCATTGGGCTGCTGGGCAGAGGCACAGGGTGAACTCTGTGCTGGGGTAATGGCACACATGCCAACAGGGCTGGGAGTGCCACGTCTGGAATGTATGCCATAGGTTCACTGTCACTGTTCTAACTTATTTTGTCCGTTATAATTACACTTAATTCAATCTCTCTCAGTCCATCATCATTGTCGTACAAAACTTGATCCAAGTATACATTTTTGCCCTGCCCCGGGTGCAAAGAGGCCTGATCTTGGAGGCCAGGTGGTTCTGGGCCACCTTCACCCTCCAAGGCAAGCAGGAAAAATGCCACTCACATGATTTTGTTTATGGTGGATCCCACCTTGCCAAGAGGTGACCTACACACTATGATCTCAGAGCCATCTCCTGTGGCACATATGAAAAGCGACATGCAGGATTTAACACAGGGGCTGCAGTGGACTGTTGCAGTCTTGAGGATATTATCAAGGTGTGCCTTCACAGCCAGCCCATCTGGCACGGCCTTTTCCACCTCCATGACCATTGGGAATCAAAGTTCCTCCTCCTCTCATTTTGCCGTTGGGCCCAATATGATGATTTCCAGTGGCATTTCCTCCACTGAGGGGGACCATCAGCCCACCTAAAGGGGCTCATCTGCCTGTAGCCATTGGCCCCTTTAGGGAGTCAGGTTATTTACTGCCACCCAACACTCCATGTTGAGTCGCTTGCTGTACAGTCTACTCCATTACCGTAGTGGGATGATATAATTGATCTTGTTGATAAGATCTCTTTTTCCTTCAAAACCTCTCTGGCTGTTTTATTTATGTTTAAAGAAATTTATAAACTGATCGCTTCTCTGAGAATTTTCAGGTGGCACAAGGCACTGCGTTCCCAGGGCAGGCCTTCCTCAGCCACAAGAAGTCAACGATGTCCCTTACTCCACCTCCATGAGAAAAAAGTTTGAGAAAATTAGGAAGTAACAAACACATGGGGAGATACTTTATTTCAAATTTGATCTGAAACCCAGTTTTTACAGCAGAACTATAACCTTCTGAAAGTTATGGTTCATAATGGAAAGGCTGGCAGATTCTGAATGGCACTGCTGTATCTGGAGCTTTTAAGTGTTTTCCGCTTCTGAACTGAAAATAAAGCTACCTCACAATACTTTCCTTACAGGCTCCTATGATTCCCGCCAGTAGGAGTTGCTGGGTTTGGAGTTTCCTTAAATGTAGCCACTGGAATATTTTATTTTGCCTTTTGAGGTGACAGTTTGAATCACTCAGCAGGTTTGCACAGACTGTGGGTGAACTAAGATGAGTGTTTAGCAAGGGGTAACTTGCCATGGCAGCTATTTCACTGCACAAACCAAACTGCGCATGATATCATGGGTGGCTTGTCCAATAATTGTATGATTGTCTGCAGTCTTTCTCCATGTGTCGGAGAGAACTGCACTACTCAGTTTTCTCTACCTTGCCAGCTCTCTCCTCCATGCCCAGTGTGGGTGAATTGTTGCTATGTAGCATCAAATCACATCCAACTTCTGGCAGCCGTATGAATTAATGACCTCTAGAAAGGTCCTATCATTTAATAGCCCTGATCACACCAATCCATCTCATGTTCAGTCTTCCTCTTCTCTTCTGCCTTCCCCATTTTGTAATATTGTTCCGAATAATTTTCAATTGGTAAAATTCTGCCTGCAGTCATAGTCTCTTGGAGGCTGAAATATTTTACACTCAATACTCAGTATGCTGTACAAGCTTACTAGAGAGGCAGTTCTGCTGCTTTCATTCAAACTTAAGGTGAGATACATTTACATGGGTGTAAATCCTATGCAGACGTTATTTCTGAATAAGAGTTGGAAGTAGGCTAGCATTTATATAAACTCTTCCTTTTCTTATCCTCACAGTGCTGCACCATATAGCTCATTATTGCAGGAATAACAGAACAGCCAACTTTGCACAAAATTGCTTTCGTTGTTTTTGTACAAAAAATGAGGTTGTGGTAAACTACATCATTCTTACTTAACTTAAATGTTTATTTAATTTATATGCAGAGTACATCATGGGTAATGCAGGGCTGGGGGAAGCACAGGCTGGGATTAAGATTGCTGGGAGAAATATCAACAACCTGAGATATGCAGGTGACACTACCCTAATGGCAGAAAGCGAAGAAGACCTAAAGAGTCTTTTGATGAGGGTGACAGAGGAGAGTGCATAAGCTGGCCTGAAACTCAACATCAAAAAAACCAAGATCATGACATCTGGCCACATCACTCCCTGGCAAATAGAAGAGGAGGAAATGGGAGCAGTGACAGACTTCACCATCTTGGGATCTAAGATCACTGCAGATGGTGACTGCAGCCATGAAATAAAAAGACACTTACTTCTTGGGAGGCAAGCTATGAGAAACCTAAGCAGCATACTAAAAAAAGTGGAGACATCACTCTGCCAACAAAAGTCCGCATAGTTAGAGGAATGGTCTTCCCAGTAGTAATGTATGGCTGCAAGAGCTGGACCTTAAGGAAGGCTGAGCACAGAAGAATAGATGCCTTTGAACTGTGGTGTTGGAGGAGATTCTTAAGAGTCCCTTGGACTGAGAGGAGAACAAATCAGACAGTCCTAAAGGAAATCAACCCTGGCTGCTCATTGGAAGGACAAATACTGAAGCTGAAGCTCAAGTACTTTGACCACCAAATGAGAAGAGAGGACGCAATGGAGAAGGTCCTGATGCTAGAAAAGATCGAAGGCAAAAGGAGAAGGGGCAGCAGAGGATGAGATGACTAGATGGCATCATTGATGCAGTCGGTGAAGATCTGGGTGGACTCCTGAGGATGGCAGATGACAGATGGCATGCGGTGGTCCATGGGGTTGCAAAGGGTCGGACTTGACTGTGTGACTGAACAACAACAAAAACATCTTTCTCACAGTAGTTGTAATCAATCCCTGCATAGTAAGAAATGAAATCTATCTTTAAAATACAGCAGTTAGTCTTTGAAGTGAAACAACATTTTTGTTGTTGTGTTTTGCTTACTCTCTGATATGTTTGAAACACAGACTAACGCGGCTACTATTTTAAAAAATTGCCTAGTAAGAGAATACTTATCAGGATTATTTTCTAAGTCAACAATAAGGGTTTTGGGAAGAGTTCTTTACAACCCTAGATTGCGGGTACTCTAATGGGAAATTTTGACCCATTTTGATCACATAATGCCTGAGAAAATACAGTATGTGAAGATATGTCCATACAGGGCAAGATTACATAAATTTGGGGGGCGGGGGGCGGAGCTGTTTTCTCCTTTGTATTTTAACATTTATTGGTGGAAAATTTGTAAAAGCTAGTTTTAAATTAAAAGCTGTATATTGAACAAATTATGAGGCTTTTGTGCAAAATACAAGGCGTTGTGCATTTTTTATCTTTTCCTTTATTTTTTTTACAGATGCATTGGTTTTTTCAGTCTTGTGTAGATGCAAAAAAAACTCACCATGGCCAGCCAGTTCTAGTCAGGGACAAGACAAGGTCAGGTATATTTGAAAGTATGATATTTTTAGCATCCTTAATAAACAGCATTACTCTTTAGCGTAGTTTTCATATGCATCTTTAATTAAAAAGCTACAAATAATATTTTCCACATTTTGAGTCACCATTGTTTTGTGTTTCTCAAGATTCTTGTTAGGCAGAGCATCACTTATTTTTACAACTAGTGGTCTACCATCTCGCCAGTAGCTGATGTAGAATTTTATTATTTCCATATATAAAGTAAAACATAAAACATACCCATTCTGTGCTCTAGTGGCTTCAATTAAACCCAAATGTACTTAAGATTTAGCCATCACCCAGTAAATAAGGAAGCCCGCAGAGTACACCTAGGGTTATGGTTGTTTTCTTTCTGGTTGTGAACCTCATTCCCCAACCACATCATTACTGGTGAAACCACAAACTGCTTCATAATTTTCGGGTAATTGCAACAAAATTGCAGCTGAGCTGCTATCAAATTGAAAGTTCATCAGGCAACACAAGAGTACATATATATGGTCCAAATGTGGTCTTCCACATTGATTAGATCAGTGTTTACAATCTTTGGTTCTTGGACTTCAATTCCCAGAAGCCTAAGTCAATTCCCCAAAGCACTGATCAGCCAGTGTACTGATTTACGCTTCTGGGAATTGAAGTCCAACAGTGTTCTGCAGAACATAGTTTGGGAAACTCTGGACTAGATCAAAGTCAGCTTAACTTGAACAAGGTATTTATTTATGTGCCTTAAGTCCATATCATAGGATATTCAGCCAAGTGAAACCTCTACAAAGTCTGCTGGATTCTGTTATTGTTCAGGCGCACAGTCTAGTCTGACCCTTTGCGACCCCATGGACCACAGCACACCAGGCTCCTCTGTCATCCACCATCTTCCAGAGGCCAACCAGATCAACACCCACCGCATCAATGATACTGTCTAACCATCTCATCTTCTGCCTCCCCTTCTTTTGCCTTTGATCTTTCCTAGCATCAGGAAAGATGCTAGGAAAGCATCCAGTATGCCCTCTCTTCTCATTTGCTGACCAAGGATTGACTGATTTGATCTTCTTGCAATCCAGGGGACTCTCAAGAGTCTTCTGTTCAAAGGTGTCTAACTCTATGCTCACTCTTTCTAATGATCCAACTCTCACAGCCATACATGTACAATACTACTAGAAAGAGCATTGTTTTAACTATGCAGGCTTCAAGGAGAAAGCATCTTTTTATTTCATGGCTGCAGTCAATGACTGCAGTAATCTTGAATCCCAAGCAAGTAAAATCTATTACTGCTTCAATTTCTTCCCTTTTTATTTGCCAGGGAGGAATGGGGCTGGATGCCATGATCTTGGTTATTTTGATGTTGAGTTTCAGGCCAGATTTTGCACTCTCCTCTTTCATCCACATCAAGAGGCTCTTTAGACCTTCTTCGCTTTCTGTCATTAGGGTGGTGTCATCTGCATATCTCAGGTTGTTGATATTTTCCCCGGCAATCTTAATTCAGTTTGTGATTCCTCCACCCCATATTTCGCATAATGAGCTCTGCATATATGTTAAATAAGCAGTGTTACAATATACAGCCTTGTTGTACTCCTTTTCCTATTCTAAACCAATCATTTGTTCCATATCTGGTCCTACCTGTCACTTCTTGTCTGGCATTCATGTTTTTCAGAAGACAGGTGAGATGGTCTGGTATTCCCATCTCTGTAAGGACTTACCACAATTTGTTGTGATCTAAAAAAAACAATCAAGACTTTATCATAATCAATGAGGCAGGATTCTGTAGAAGTGAACAATTGTGCCTGCTACTAACTGAATCAGAGCAGTCCTCAGTAGGTGAATATGATATCCAGGAAGGAAACTTCTACTTAAAATTTGAGCGCTCTGCAAATATACTACTTAAGAACCATTATCTCTAGGAAAGGTAGCCAATTAGTAATAAATAAGAAGCCAAGTACACATGCAGATTTATAGCTAACAAGTCTGTGATTACGTGGAAGGAGCTTGTTGGAAGGACTATATAGTTCCGTGGCAAAACTCCGGAAACCCCAAACTGAAGCCCTGGAAAGTTACTACCAGTCAATTTAGACAATACTGAACTCGATGGATCAATTGACTAATTTTCTGCAAGGCAAGTCACCATCTTCTGTTCTTAAGAGACAAAAAGGGCAGAGGTGATTGTGATTAGCAATATTTCATATCACTTTCAAAAGGTCACATCTTTTAGCCGTCTCTTTCTTGGAATCGTTTTTATAACTGGCATGTTATAAAGGACTGTGGTGGCTCAGTGGTTAAGAAACTTGCCTTGATAGCTGAAAGGCTGGCAAGTTGGCAGTTCGAGACCCAGGTACTGCATGATGGTTTGAGCGCCTGTCTCTGTCCCAGCTCCTGCCAACCTAGCAGTTTGAAAGCAAGAAATTGCAAGTAGATAAATAGGGAACACTTCAGTGGGAGAAGATCTTGGGGACATGAAAGGAGCCTCGTTCAGGCATTCCCTGAGCAGAGTTTCTCCAGAATAATTTCTGACATGAAATTATTATTACTGGCACATCAATCAACTTAATGCTTTTTCTCTCCTTATATATGAAGTCATTTTTCATAAATGAAGTCATGAAGTAATTGCCTGGAAAAAAGGTAAACATTATTATTATTTTTTTTAGAAAAAACATCTATGAGGCAAGGTTTGAAAAGGTTGTCTGATATGTCTTGCAACTGAAACTAAATAATCATTGTATCCACAAGAAATCTGTCTTGTATCTTTGTGGTGATGTCATGTGGACCTCCGGCCAGAATGGTTTCACATGGGTCTCTTTTTCAATACACTTCTTTCAAGGGGCAAGAGCCTCATTGTGATTTCACCTTTTCCTCTTTATAAAAAAGGGAAATATATAACAGGGTGGGGCCAGTTTGATTTATGGGTGTTTTCTAGTACGGTAAGAGTTGAAATGCTGTTGGGCACAACTTGTTTGGCTCTTTGAAATGTTATGGACTCCAAAGTTCTATTTGTCATGTTTCATCTTACCTATATTTTCTCCCTGCTTTGGAATTATTTGCCTGATACTTTTAAGAAGATTTTATTAGTAAAAACTGAGCTCTTCCTTTTGACATTAAGAAGTGGCCTGAAGTGGTGAGAAACTGGTGGCTTTAGTTTGACATGTACTAGCCTTAGGATCAGATATTGGAAATATTACCTTTTTAAAAAACTGCAGCTTCCAGAAGCTACAAGAGTGGTCTGTCTTTTCCTCAGAACTCTCTTGGTGAGGAGGGAAAGGCATAAAGAAAGGGAGAGAGGGGGAAGTGGTGAGAGAGGTTGAGAAGATAGTGAAGAAAGACAAAGGAAAGTGAGGTGCCTGCCATTTTTCTGACACTGGACCTGTCTGCTACTAACAACCCCACTACACCTACTGACAGATGGAATTTGGTCCTAACCAGAAACAGGTTGCCTCTAATGGGACTAGATATTCCACAGCAGATCTGTCAATAGTAGCTGACTGTGCTGGTATGCAGAGGTGCATGTATGTTCTAAAAGTTATAGGCCCCAAAAAGTAGTCTTCCCAGTATTGTAGTTGTGTATGGCTGTGAGAGCTGGACCATAAGGAAGACTGAGGACAGAAGAATAGACGCCTTTGAACTGTGGTGCTGGAGGAGACTCTTGAGTGTTCCCTGGACTGCAAGGAGATCAAATCAGTCAATCCTAAAATAAATCAACCCTGAATGCTCCTTGGAAGGACAAACACTGAAGCTGAAACTCAAGTACTTTGGGCACCAGATGAGAAGCAAGGACTCACAAACATTACACAAGCTTTCATGAGTCAATCAACTTATAGTTTCTTCTTCTATACCTATAAAGCAAAGGTGTGGCCGTATGTGACCAGTATACAGATCCACACCCCTTCAACTATCCCTCCCAAATTTGGCGCACACATACTTGCCATACCAGAGCCCAACGCCATCTGGGTCATGCATCCAACGGGGGCCCCTACATGCCCAAAAATGAGGGGAAAAAACAAATCCCAGCAGCCACTGCAGCACCGCTCAGCCAATCAGGGAGGCCAGCACAAGCATGGCAGAGGCAGGATGATGGCACAGCCAACTGGGAAAGGGGGCATGGCCAGAGTGGCAGTTGGCCTCGGGAACACACTGACTCAAGCCTGGCCTGCAGGGGAAGGGGGAAGGAAGTGCTATGGAGCTCAGCTGCCTGACATGGCTGGCCTGTGTGCATGCGTGCGTGCGTGCATGTGTGTGTGTGTTCAGAGGGATGAATGGAGTGTGTGTTCAGAGGGATGAATCGAGTGTGTGTGGAGAGGGATCATGTGTGTGGAGAGAAATTTTGTGTGTGTGTGGAGAGAGAGAGACATAGTTCATGTAGCGAGGGTGTGTGTGTTTGTTTAGATGGATGGGTGTGTGGAGAGGACTGGTATGTGTGTGTTTAGAGGGATGGATAGAGGGTGTGGAGAGAAATGGTGTGTGTGTGTGTGTGTGGAGAGGGATAGTCTGTGTGAGGAGGGATGGTGTGTGCGTGCGTGCATGCGTGTGTGTGTGTGTGTGTGAGAGAGAGAGGACACGCTCTGGAGTAGGCTAAGGGAGTTTCATTTCAATTTGTTTAGTCTGATATGCTTGCACCATGTGCAAACATTTAAAATGTTTAATTCTGTGTGAACATATCAGAGAGTAAACAAAGCAAGTTTTCAAAGCAAGTTTCACCCTCACACCAGAATGCGACCGTGCACGCCACACTGCAAGGGCGTGAGCATGAGCCCCAATAACCACCACACGGACCAGAGCGCCAAAAACACAGGGCAACACCAGCACACCAACAGCATGCACCAACGCAACCCCGGGGGCTGTGCCGCCACCACCCCAACCATCCCCAGGTGAAGCCAGGCACTAAGCTAGTTCCTTATATATTCTGCTTATATATTTGCCTCTATGAAACAAAGTCTGGCACACTATCATGCCATGAACCTTTTGGATTCTCATTGATCATTTTTCCTGCACTATCCACATGAAATCACTGAAGAAGTGATCTTGAATCATGAAAGCTCACATAATGTTTGATTTTTTAAGGGATCCAATAAAAGTTTTGCCTTTCTTCTTCATTTGTTTTTAAGCATTCTATAAGTCTCCATAAATCCACTGACTCAGATCCTGGAAGAGCTTTATGGCAAGAACAAACATTCTTGAGAGTAAGGTAAAGGTCTCCCTTGCTCAAAAGCCAGTCGTATCCGACTCTAGGATTCAGTGCTCATCTCTGTTTCTTAACCAAAGAGCCAGTGCTGTCTGTGTCTGCAGACTTTTCCGTGGTCATGTGGCAGGCATGACTAGACACTGGAGTGCATGGAACCCTGTTTATCTTCCCATCGAAGTGGACCCTATTTATCTACTTGCAATTTCTTGCTTTCAAACTGCTAGGTTAGCAGGAGCTGGGACAGAAACAGGAACTCATTCTGTTGTGCAGTACCCGGGTATTGAACTGCTGACCTGCTGCCTTCCAGTTAGCGTCTTAGCCACTTGAGCTGTACACAAGAGCAAAAACAAAGTAGAAGATGGAGGAAGAAACTCACTGGACAAAGAATAACATTAAAGGAGAAAATGGCTGAGAAACTCTACCTCCCCTACGTTACTTGGAGGCTCCTCAATAGGCTGAGGATTGGAGTTCCTATATGCAAAATCAAAAAGTATTTAAAAACCGCTTGAGGCAAGGTGCAAAATTAACTCTAAAATAATGAGTCTTATGATAATGAATAACAGGTTCACAAGAATAAATCACTAGATGCAAAGTCCAAATAAAATAACTTCATTTAGTATATAACAAAAATCACTTGATGCAGTATATAATAAAAATGTAATCAATCAATATAATGTATGAAGAATGGAGACTATGGAGTCCGAAGCGAATCCGGTAAATTTCTCGCTTTTCAATCTTATATCATCAGGGACTTTCTAAAATTAATACAAAATTCAAAACATATGTTAAAGTACAATAATAATATATGCAATATTATCAATTATAAATTAAAATACAAATAATTATATCGAACAGCATTATAACATGTAAAATAAAACATGGAAATATTAAGTAGAGAAAAACTATACTTACAGCAGAATCAAGCATCAATAATCGTAAAAATTAAAAACATACATACCAAAAGAAATTTTTATATATATATTTATAATTATTTAGCATCCTGAGCCTCACTTCGCTATTCTCTTTGTGTGCTCTCAACATTAACGAAGTAACTCAAAGGTCTCCTTAAATACAAATCATAACACTGCAAGTGTTCCTAATAATGAGACAAAATGGAGAATTCAAAGAAAACAGTTAAAGTCAATCTCACAATTAAGTCCATGAGGTTCAAGGGTGCCAAAATGATGGATGTAAAATGCTTCACGCTGGTGTAATAACAGTTCCAAATCAGCCCGTTCAAATTGTTGAGGTAAAACAACTTCGAGCGCTACAAAAGAGAACTGATTCTCATTATGTCACTTGGCCACAAAATGATCCACCAGAGGGGCTCCAAAAGTTTGAATCCGAGAGCGATGCTCAGAGATCCTGGTTTTCAACTGCCTACTGGTTTCCCCGATGTAATGTAAATCACAAGGGCACGTGATCATATATATTACATTTTGGAATAACAAGAAGTAAAATGTGTTAGTTTGTGAGTTATGCCCTTACTTCTAATATTAACAGTATCCGTTTCCAAAGAATACTTACAAAACACACATCTCCCGCATTTGAAATGGCCCAAAATTGTATGGGCTGTAGTCTGCAAAAAAACTATTACTACTAACAGATAATCGAGAATCAGGGGAGATATCAGTTTTTGTGAGTAAGTTATGAAAGGATTTAGTCTTCCTGAAGCCAATCCTCGGCTTCAAACTACAATGTGGAATCTCATCAAGAATGTGCCAATGTTTGTTAATGATCCGTTTAATATGATTAGCTAACAGGGTATACTGCAAAGAAAAATTAAGTCTAGAGTCGGAAGGAGCTCTGTATCTTCTTTCTAAAAAATGAGATCTGGCTGTAGAGCGAACCTTACAGAGCGCATGATCTAAAGAGTCCTTGGGATAACCTCTTTCCCTGAGATTAGAACAAATAGAAACAGCTGATCTGTAAAAGTCTGAATCACAGGACAAATTCCTCCTGGCACAAGACAAAAGACTAAAAGGGATACTATTTTTTAAATGGACTGGATGAAACGAGATGAAATGAAGGTAAGTGTTATGGTCTGTTAGTTTCTTAAAGAGTCTCATCTGCAATTGATTGTGGTTAATGAAAACTGTGAGGTCCAAAAAGGCAATGGATTCTGTGCTATGTTCATGACTAAACTTTAAGTTACTGTTAAGGCCACTGATCCAACTCATGAAAGGCTCAACTATGGTGTCCGTATCCAACAAAAAAATATAAATCATCGATGTACCTGCGATACTCAAGAATGTGCATCAGAAAGGGATTAAACTCCGAAAATATAAAAGAACGTTCAAAACAAATCATATAGAGATTGGCTAAACTGGGGGCCAGAGAGGACCCCATCGCCACGCCTTTAATCTGTAAAAAAAATTCATGCTGAAAACGAAAAAAAATTGTGTTCCAAAACAATATCTAATAAATCCAACAAAAATTGAGTGGGAGGAACCAAATTGGAACAGGAAGAAAGAGTATCACAAACAATAGTTCGGATCTCATCCAGGGGAATGTTAGTGGGGGAAGCAACCCTACCCTCTAATTGGCACATTCTTGATGAGATTCCACATTGTAGTTAGTCAGGAAGACTAAATCCTTTCATAACTTACAAAAACTGATATCTCCCCTGATTCTCGATAATCTGTTAGTAGTAATAGTTTTTTGCAGACTACAGCCCATACAATTTTGGGCCATTTCAAATGCAGGAGATGTGTGTTTTGTAAGTACTCTTTGGAAACGGATACTGTTAATATTAGAAGTAAGGGCATAACTCACAACATTTTACTTCTTGTTACTCCAAAAATGTAATATACATGATCACGTGTACTTGTGATTTACATTACATCGGGGAAACCAGTAGGCAGTTGAAAACCAGGATCTCTGAGCATCGCTCTCGGATTCGGAATCCGACTTTTGGAGCCCCTCTGGTGGATCATTTTGTGGCCAAGGGACATAATGAGAATCAGTTCTCTTTTGTAGCGCTCGAAGTTATTTTACCTCAACAGTATGGGCTGATTTGGAACTGTTATTACACCAGCGTGAAGCATTTTGCATCCATCATTTTGGCACCCTCGAACCTTATGGACTTAATTGTGAGATTGACTTTACCTGTTTTCTCTGAATTCTCCATTTTGTCTCATTATTAGGAACACTTGCAGTGTTATGATTTGTATTTAAGGAGACCCTTGAGTTATTTCGTTAACGTTGAGAGCACACAAAGAGAATAGCGAAGTGAGGCTCAGGACGCTAAATAATTATAAATATATATATATATATATATATGAATATATTTTGGTATGTATGTTTTTTGTTTTTTATTTTTATGATTATTGATGCTTGATTATGCTGCAAGTATAGTTTTTCTCTATTTAATATTTCCATGTTTTATTTTACATGTTATAATGCTGTTCGATATAATTATTTGTATTTTAATGTATAATTGATGATATTGCATATATTATTATTGTACTTTAACATATGTTTTGAATTTTGTATTAATTTTAGAAAGTCCCTGATGATATAAGATTGAAAAGCGAGAAATTTACCAGATTCGCTTCGGACTCCATTGTTTCCATTCTTCATACATTACATTGATTACATTTTTATTATATACTGCATCAAGTGATTTTTGTTATATACTAAATGAAGTTATTTAATTTGGACTTTGCATCTAGTGATTTATTCTTGTGAACTTGTTATTCATTATCATAAGACTCATTATTTTAGAGTTAATTTTGCACCTTGCCTCAAGCAGTTTTTTTAATACTTTTTGGATTTCTACCATTTGGCCTATTGTTTTTGCAATTACCCTATATGCAAGACCAACATGTCCAAGTGTGGGCTGCTTGGCAGTCAACAACACACTGTGTGAATGCGGAGAGATACAGAATCTGGCCCATTTACTGGTCTGCCGATTACTGCCAGAAAAATGTACTGATGAAGATTTAATTTTGGCCCACAACAAAGCCAAAAAGGTGGTTTCATTTTGGCAGTCCAAAATTTGATCTGAACACAAAAGAACTCTCCATTTCTATATTCAAAGAAAGCTGAGACATTAAAAATTAGCAGACAAACAGGTGCATTCCAGAAGGAGTTAAACATTCTTCCTAGCTTTGGTGACAGAAGAAGGCAATATCTGGCCCCTTTTGAGAACCACATTTCCCTGGGGAGGTGCACAGCTTGGGCTGAGCTGCCTTAGGTCATCCCTTCACATCTGCCCTTTCCATGCAAGCACTGGCATGAGCAAGAAGGAGATACAGTAGCATTTGTGATGTCCTCTTTTTCTGGACAGAGGTTCAGATTGGCCCCAGTTTAGCAGGTTAAATGCATGGGCATCAGAAATAACTTTGTGGAGATGTAGATACTTAGAGGCTCACCACCAAGACATCTTCTTAATGAAGAGCACCTCAAAATCCTGAATGTACATTGTTTCCTCTATTTGCAATACTACAGATATGTCCAGATACCAGTATCCTAACTAGGGGGAGCACACTTGAAAGGGATTACAGAGGCAAGTGGCAGATGTGGGAAACCCACATGGTCCTGTTGACGGAAATTCAACCATTTTCAGTCCAAAATAGTAATTTTTTCCAGCTCTGAACAGATCCCAGGAGCTTGTGACACTACCAAGTGTGCCTTAGTGGACCACAGTCATCGTTTGGTGTGATTTGTTTCAGGACAGAGGACTGAGCAAGCTAATACAGGTATAACAGAAAGTATCACGTTACTAGAACAATCTGCATCCATGCCTAAATCAGCAAATAAATCTGACCTCCATCAGCATCATTAAGTTCTTCTTGGAAATCCAATATAGCCATCTCTTTCAGTGCCAGAAAATCAAGAGGTTTGTCACCCTGTCAGCTTCTCCAGCAGAACAGCACTGCCCTCCAAGTTGGCTGTACTCATGTTTGGCAGCATGACAGGCTGCAGAAAAACCTGTTCTTCACTGACATGTGCTGAAGCCGTGGTGACAAAGCTGAAGCGGTGGGGGAGGCTGCGTTGCGTGCAGCTGTGACAGTCTTGGCAGTGGCTTAATTCTAAAATCCTCCTGTTGATGGACCGTACTTAAATGTTCCACTTTGGGTGGGTGGGTGGAGGTGGAATCTGCTTACAGATTGCATTTTGTATGGTGTCCAAGTGCTCATACGAAATGTGAAAACGGAAAGAGTTGAAAATTGTGGTTGTGAAACAAATATATTTCTCTCTCTCCCCCCACCACCCTTCCTTTCTTGTTTTATTTAAACTTGCCATTCTATTTGCCTTGGCATCTGTCCGTCTTTTCCTGGAGATATGTTTCCTGAAGAAATGAAGTGACCCAAACTACCGACTCGGTTTGCCCTTTTTTTTTCTCCTCAGGAAAACTATCCAGAGACAGGAGAAGATATAAAGTGCTGGCCCTTACATAAATAAATAAATAAGCACATGGAAAATTCACATTTGCATGAGTTGAGCTTTATGAAGAGTTGGGTGTTTGGTGGTAAGGACTCCATTTTGAGTTGACAGGCTAATGAAAAGAAGGTTCAAAAGAGAGGGCCAATAATTAAAAATGGAAACAACATATTGGTTGCTAACAAAGGTTCTCTTGTGCTCTGTTGTCATTTTTTATTCATGTGGATATGGTGTTAACTCAATTGCAAAGTATCTTTCTGTTTTGTGGGAAAAAAATGCGTCTTGATTCATTGGCCCATTTTTTTCTGCATGTGGGGGTTCCCTTTTTGCCACAGGAGGAACAAAATGACATTAACTAGCATTTGGCCAGTTTGGTTCCTAAATTGCATTGTATTACTATCATGAACATGTCTGGCCATATTTCCCAGTAGCACTTTTCCTGTATTCCAGGAAAAATGTATACAATGGTACCTCGCTTTATGAAATTAATGCATTCCCTGGGACATCTTGTATTATGAAAAATTCATAAAGCGAATTTCCCATAGGAATGCATCGAATGCAATTTCCCATAGGAATGCAATGAAAACCAAAACTCGTAAAGTGAAACACAGTTTCCCATAGGAATGCACTGAAAACCAATTAATCTGTTCTGAAAAAATCATAAAGCAAGTCATTATTTTCAATGGATTTTCATTCATAAAGTGAAAATTACGTTAACCGAAGCATTTGTAAAGCGAGGTACCACTGTAATTGGATCCAAGTAGCAGCTGACGACAACTATTATGCCTTGCAAAGAAATCTGTACTGTATTTTCATTAGGGACAGGCAGCATATAGTTCATGGGCTGCAAGTAGCACCCAGGGGTATTTTGTTGAGTCCCATCACATCTCCACGCTCTTCCAAAAAATCAAGTTGAAAAAATAATTTTGACTTTTTTTCTCCTTCACAACTTTCCTTGTGCTTTTAGGGAGCATCTGTTTTTTGAGGGACTTACAAGAACCTGACACACACACACACACCCAAGTCCTCTGAATTCTTTTAATTTTGTAAATAGAGGGCCAGTAGACGGTGCAAGTTTATTTTTTAAAAAAATTAATATTCAATTTTAATAAAAAGCCTTTACAGAAACCATTACATTATTTATCCATTGAATTAAAACATAAAAAAACAAATATTCAAACTTGCTCTCTTAGGCTTGCCTTTCAAGCGGCCAGTACACCTCAAAAATAGCCCTTCTCTCTTGTCAGATCACCCACTTGCTATTCATCCTAAAGAGTTATAGTGTTCTATCTGAGAACAATATATTTGTGGACCAAAATTCTTCCAAAAATACAAGAGGCACAAATTGTATGGTACAGTTAACACCTCACTAAAAGCGGAGTTCCCTTAAAGTGAAAAATGGTTGCTTATCCTAGTACAGACTCTTTCCATCCTCTTCTTCTTCAGATGCCATATCCGTTCTGGATATTGGCTATCGTCATGGTGATAGTCTTCCTGTTCTTAACTTAACTGTTCTTAACTAGTCTCTCGGGTTCTTCAGCCATGAAGTCAGTCTATGTCCAGGACCTCTCTTCCCAGGGATCTTACCTTGCAAAGCGAGTTGGAATATTCTATACTTTATGTTGTTCCTCAAACATCTTCATCCTCACATGTTGCAAATCAGCATGTTTCATTGTTTCTATTGGTTATTATGAAGTTAACATGGGCTTCATCTGGAGGCCTGATTGTTTAGGTAAGGTGTAGGAATCGGGGCCGCTAGGACGGCCGTTGGGTCCCGGAGGAGACTGATCAAGTAACGACACGAGGCAATATGAAGCGAGATCAGATCAGTGGTTTATTGAGGGAAAAGCATCATCATATATAGATCAGAAGGCAATGCAGGAAAGAATCGTCATCTGACAGAAAATCACATCACCCATTTACTCGGGTTAATGGGAAATCTCTCTTGGGGAAGTTAATTAACTCGGGCAAACACTGACAGGGGAAAACCATTGTCTGAGGCTTACACCAGGGTAAATATGGCTTCTATTTGCACCCAAGATTAGGCTTAACTGCGAGTGAGTCATTGCCTAATGGGTAACGGAGTTTAGCGATCTGCTCTCTCAGCAGAACCGCGAGTCAAGTCAGATGTGGGTGAATCAACCCTTATTATTAATCCACCCCCCTTAATTTCTGTGCCCGCAGAGCCCACGGGCCAGGAGCTTTCTCGACTGAAGTGGCCTCTGCGAGGGCCGTTCCATGCCAACTGGGCATGGGGAATCCGCATCTCCCCTTTCTCTATTGTTTAGAAACCTGACAAGCGACTCTGCGCAAGAGGGGCATCAGCTGATGAGCGGGCATGACGCTTCGGGGTTCCCCCCATGAAAGACACCTTGATAACAGTGAGGGAATGCATTGCATGAAACAGCATCCTGCTATGCCTAGCACTATCACCCCCACAATCACTTGGAGCGTCGTCTGGAGCCACCCCCACGGAAGCCATGACCACAAGGAACTCCAGCAATCCCATATCGAACCCTGCTTAATGTTCTTGACTAGGGTGTGGAGGTCCGTGAGCTGGCTCTGGACCTTGCGTGAGTTGTCAGTGAGATTAAAGCAACACATGCCATGGACAGATTCGCAACCCAGATGATGTAACAACAAAAGGTAGTCTATAGCTGCTCGATTGTCAAGGATGGCATGGCGAAGCTCTGCCTGTTCCTGGTTGAGCAGCGCTATCACCGAGGAGGTATGGTTAATGGCTTTTGCTAATCCGCAAGCCAATTGACCAATTCTCCGAGCGTTGCCGACGGCTAAGCCTGGCACGCCAAGTATGCTGACTGCCAACGAGACGTATTCAGCTGGACTAAGAACCCTAATGTTGCTATCACATGAGCTGTCTAACTGGGTGGCATGAGCGTGTTGTATGGGTGAGGAAACATCGGAAACATTTGTGCTTGGAACAAGTGATGCATGTTGGGGCAAGGAACCCCAATTACATTTATAAACTGATGGGGTCTGAACTCTCTGCGACAAACCAGGAAAGGGACCTTGGTGTCCTGGTGGACAACTCAATGAAGGTGTCAACCCAGTGTGCCTCAGCAGTGAAAAAAGCAAACTCAATGCTAGGGATCATTAGGAAGAGTATAGAAAATAAGTCAGCAAGTGTCATTTTGCCTCTTTATAAATCTATGGTGAGGCCCCACGTGGAATACTGTGTACAGTTCTGGTCGTCATACCTCCAGAAGGATATTATGGAGCTGGAAAAAGTGCAGAGGAGGGCAACCAGAATGATTAGGGGACTGGAACACCTTCCTTACCATCTGAGGCTGCAACGGTTGGGCCTCTTCACTCTTGAACGACGACGTCTAAGAGGTGACCTGATTGAAGTTTATAAAATCATGCACGGTGTGGACAAAGTAGATAAGGAAAAACTGTTTTCCCTATCGCATAACACTAGAACTAGGGGACACTCCATGAAACTTTTGGGTACTAGTTCTCAAACAAATAAGAGAAAGTACTTTTTCACCCAGAGGATTACTGGTCTATGGAACTCCCTGCCAGAAGAAGTGGTGACAGCTGTCAGTCTTGACAGCTTTAAGAAAGGATTAGACAAGTTCATGTAGGACAAGGTATCAATGGCTATAATTATGGATACTTAAGGACAACCTCGGGGTTGGAGAGATAGGCAGGATATCTCTCAATATCATTTCCAGGAAATCGTAAGCAGGTGAAGGCATCTGCTTGGGAATACCCTGAAGGAAATGGTGAGCCACTGTGTGAGACAGAATGCTGGACTGGATGGGCTGTGGCCTGTTCCAGCAAGGCTGTTCTTATGTTATGTTCTTATGTTCTTAATCATATCCTTAGTGGGGAGCAACAGTGTCAAACGACTGATACAACATGTGGAATCTGATACATTTGCAGGAATGTAGTTCCAAGTGTACTGGTTACATGTAAAGAACCATCCTGAAGGTAGGGTAACATGAGCATACATTGAACCAAGTGTCTCTGGTTTATCACAAGTCCAGTTGCTGCTGCCAGTGTCGAGGCAGCGGCGCTGAGTTCGGCCGACTGCAGCGCAGCCGACCATTCGAGCACAAGTAGAGTTCGGACTGACCGCCACCTGCGGAGTGTGAAGAGTGGCTGCGTCAGCCGGCAAAGTCATTGTCAGCTGCATTCCCCCCCCAGCGAGCGTATGCTGTGAAGCTCGCAGGGAGATGCGGACCGAAAATCCGCTTCAGCAGCCAGTCGCCATCCCTGGTGCGTGCATCTAGAGTGTGGCACACTGGGATGAGGCAGGTGCTCAGAATGGAGGCAGAACCCGCGTCCTGCCTTAGGCAAAAATCGGACTGGTTGACGAGACCCGCCAACCTTTCCCATAAGTTGTAATGCATCCGGGGTGAAAGATCTTCGCCTGGCATCAAGCCGTTGGCCTTTAGTGAGACTGCCTGAACGCCTCCCCCGGCAAGTAGGGAGAGGGTCAGGATGATGGTGACTGCCACGGTGTTGGCAGTAATCAGGGAAAAGACTGTAGCTACGATGTTCTCCAGCGTTGGCTCCCTCTCCTCGTGCCGGATGACGTCCTGGGCCTCATTGCAAAGAGCCTTGACCATCCCCCAGGTGATCTTCGGTGCTGTCATCTGTGGCCACTTCTTCCGACGGGTCTTCTCGGTCAGAGTGAGGTCCTCCATCTCTGGGATCGGACTCGGGTCGGCCTGGGTCCACGCCATGTGGTTCCAAGTGAGGCTTGACACACCGAGCTGGAATCCAAACGACACCTGTAGGAGACATAACTGCAGCATACCCTCTTCCCCAGGTTACGAGTGGCGCCGGGCCCCTCTAGGATGGGTCCGGTGGCACCCGGTATCGGACCATCGGTCGCGGGAGAGCTTCCGAACGGCGGAAGTGCTTCTCCTGCGGCGTGCAATCCGAAAAAACATTAAGGTGATTGTATGTGAACAATACCTTATTCAGACAATGCTGTCCCTGACCTTGTGACTTGGGGAGGGCTGGTGGCTCCCCCCTTTCTGTTTGTTTGTCAATATAGGACTTGAGTGTCCGATTGACTCATTCCACAATCGCTTGCCCCTGCGGATTGTAAGGAACGCCAAAAGTATGCTTAATGTCCCAGGTGGCCATGAAGTTAGCCAACTGCCTGGAGCTGTAGGACGGGGCGTTATCGGTTTTCACGTGCCGCGGTTTGCCCATTGCCGCGAAGCAGGAAAGGAGGTGCTGCTCCACGTGGGAAGCAGTCTCCCCCTTCTGCGCCGTTGCCCAAACGAATTGTGAAAAAGTATCAATGCAAACGTGCATGTACTGCCATCTGCCAAACTGTGGAACGTGCGTGACATCCATTTGCCACACCTGGTTAGCCTCTGTCCCTCGTGGGTTGACTCCCCACGAGGGCCCCCCCAGTGCCCCTGCACAATGCTGGCAAGAGCGAACTATGCCTTGGGCTTGAGAAAGTGGCAGATTGAACTGTCTGGCGAGCGCTTTGGCATTTTGGTGAAAGAATGCATGACTCTGAATTGGAGTAGTGAAAACACCTAACACTGAACGTTGCTGAATTTCCTTTGCCGCCGCATCCACTCTGCTATTGCCCGCGGAAATCGGACCCGGTAGGTCTTGGTGACTTCGGATGTGGGCAATATAGAGCGCTTCCGTGCGGTTTCGCAAATGAAATTGAGCTGTGAGGAACAAGCTCAGCAAATTCTTGTCAATCGCGGGAGTGATGTATGCTCCCGGTAGACTGTAAAGCAAATTCCTGACATACTGACTGTCAGTAATGATGTTGGGGTCTCTTTGGCGAAGGTGTGCAAAGCAAGGTTCACCGCTGCCAACTCTGCCCGCTGCGCGGACTTCTGTGGAAGAGTTAACAGCGTGCGCCAAGCCTGGCCCTCCTGCCAAGTCAAGACACCATATGTGCGACCCCCATCCGTAAAAACTGTCCTGGCTCCCTGAAGCGGAACCAGTGAGAGCAATTCGAACAAGCTGACTGTCTGCGTTTGAAGCGAGACAAGTCTGGGGTCTTTCGGCAAGTGGTATGCCAAGCATCCGGTGAATCCCTCCAAAGCAATTGGAAGCAAGTCACCGAGCTGCATCAATTGCTGAACCTGCTCTTTGGTGAACGGGACCACAATCTTTGCTAAGTCGTACCCTGAAATGTTCCTAGCTCTCAGCCTTCCGCGGTAAACCACCGCGGAGACCAATTCATGGGGAGGAACGATGTTTCGGGAAGAGGTGTTTGGCAAGTACACCCATTCCACGATACTCGCTCCTTTCTCGGAGTCCACTCCTAGGGCTCCGGTGAACATGGATCCTGCCCGAACTATATACAAGTTCAGGATCGGAGCATATGGCCCTTGAGCAATCCTGTCCACCCACCTTTGGCTGAGAATTTGGTTGACTTTCTCGAGAGCCAAGCGTGCCTCTCGAGGAATTTGTATCCGGTCTGCCGGCTGCTTACCTAATGTGAGCTGCGAGAAGAGCAGTTTCAAAAGATCCGTATCCAATCGGAAATACGGTCTGGCCCAATTAATGTTCCCTAAAACCTGCTGCAATTCTACCAGGGTGACTGAATCCTTCAAGTTGATTTGGGGCAAAACTGGTGCTGCGAAAGAGCGGAGAAGCCGATGACCCAAGTATGAGAAGGGCTCGGTTCTCTGCACTTTCTCTGGGGCAATGAGTAGCCTTTTCTCCCCCAGGCTGGCCTGGAGGTCTTTAAACATTTTGCTGCCGAGTTGCGGCACCGCGACCAAGATATCATCCATGAAATGGCAAACTAAAGCTGTGGGATGAAGGTTTCGAAACTTTGCCAGTGCGTTGTGAACATAAATTTGGCACAGGGTGGGCGAATTGAGCATGCCCTGTGGCAAAAATTTCCACGCGTAACGCTGCGTGGGCTCGCTGTGGTTCACAACCGGCACCGTAAAGGCGAACCTTTCCCTGTCCC
Source organism: Bradypodion ventrale (assembly GCA_035047345.1). Classification (NCBI taxonomy): domain Eukaryota; kingdom Metazoa; phylum Chordata; class Lepidosauria; order Squamata; family Chamaeleonidae; genus Bradypodion; species Bradypodion ventrale. Next base: position 45,098,635 of record JAWDJE010000001.1, read on the forward strand.
TGGGGTCCTAGGGAATGGTGTAAAAGCAATCCTTGAGATCTACAACTAGGATCTCCCACCCCTCGGGAATCATATTTGGATTTGGGATGCCGCATTGAAGCGGACCCATTGGCTGTATGCATTTATTGATCTCTCTGAGATCGTGGAGGAGTCGCCACTTCCCCGACTTCTTTTTGATGACAAAAATAGGCGAATACCAAGGACTAGTGGACTGCTCTATGTGTCCTGCGTCTAGCTGTTCTTTAACCAGTTGCTTTAGGGCGACTAATTTCTCTCCCACTACCGGCCATTGTTCCACCCAGACCGGCGTATTGGTGAGCCATTTAAGTGGCAACGCCATTACCCAAAGGTAAGCGTAGCACCGTACTGCTGTAAAATGTCTCGCCCCCAAAGGTTGATGTGCACGTCCAGAATGTGCGGCCGAATGACCGCTGTGCCGTCAGCCTTTGGAATCGTGACTTCCACCCACTCCCGGCTCCTAAACGCTTCTTGGATGCCGCCTACCCCCCACACATCGGAGACCGGCTCAATGGCCCACTCCCGTGGCCACTGGCTTCGGCTGATTACGCTCACATCAGCTCCGGTATCTAATAACCCTGAAAATGATCTTTTATTCAGAAATACCTCAATAACTGGGTGCTGTTTCCACTCAATGTTGGTCTCCACTGTCGCTAAGACCTGGTATCCTTGCACTGCCTCACTGGCGCTCGAGCGGTCTGCTGACCCGGACTCTGAGCTGTCCCTGAGCCTTCCCTGGCTATCTGCTGGCGAGTGACAAGGAACCATAATCAGTTGCGCTAATGTGTCTCCTTTGTGAATTGTCTGGGGTAAGTGCGTCCAAAGCTGAACTTGGAGAACGGCTGAAAAATTGGAGTCAACGACTCCTGGAATTACAAGAATTCTGCGTGCTCCTGCTACACTGCGAGGCAAAACTAAACCTATAAAGCCCTTGGGCAGGGGTCCCATGTACTGGGAGTCCACCAAATAGACTGTGCCTGGCAGGTCGCATGTAATGTCTGCCTGGCAAGTCAATTCTAGCCCTGTACTACCCTTGGGGCTGGCCTGTGCCTTCGCAATGCTAGGAATGTGATCGGAATCTAGTCTAGCTCTGACAAGCTCAGAGCGAGGGAAGCCTCTGTTTGGACCGGGGCCAGAGACGTGCCCGCGTTCCGGTTTCCCGAACTCGGACAGTATCTGGACCAATGGTAGCCTTTCTTACACTTCGGACACAGGGTGTTGGGAGCCTTGGAACGGCCGGAATTTTGTCCGCCTCCCTTGGATTGGCACTCCCTAGCGAAGTGACCGACCTTGCCACAATTGTGACATGCCCCTTGGTTTTTATTCTTAGGTCTTCTACCCCCTTGCACCGCTGCTGCTAGCAAACCCATTTTATAGGATTCTGTGCCAACGTCGGCGCAAGCTCTAATCATGTCCGTGAGAGTCAAGTCGGGACGATTACCCAGTGACTGCAAGATTTTACGGCAGTCTAAATTGGCGTTATCTTTAGCCAGTTTCATCATGAGCTCTTGTTGGGCTTGCTCATTATCGATCTGCCTACTGATTGCTTCCTCTAAGCGATTGATAAAATCCATGTAGGGCTCCTGGGCTCCCTGTTTGACTGCGGTGTAATTTTTGGCTGCTTTGCCAGTTGCTGGAACCTTGAGAAAAGCCTTGAAGGCAGCCTCGGCTGACATTTGAAGAGTGGCTAGTGGCAAGTTGGTCTGCGCATCGATTGATTCGAAGGCACCTGAACCATATAACTGGTCAGGAAGTACTGCGCCTCCCATCCTGGCAGCCCTTGTCTGAGCCTCGAGGCGATACTCGCTGTCCCATAGCAAATACTGGCTGGGGTTGAGCATCATCCGCATGACGGCTTTCCAGTCGTGCGGGATGAACATGGTATTCTCGCACACTTGCTGAAGCGTGCCCCTAGTGAACCGACTCTGGAGTCCTGTCTCTGTAATGGCCTTCCATATAGCCATGAGAAGCTTATACGGGACTGGTGAATGAACTACCTGCTGGGCCCCTGTGAGGGCATCCATTTCCAAGTGAATTGGACAAATCTGACTAAGCTCAGCTAGTTCTTCTGCTGGCAAATCCCCCTTCCTGATTTCCTTCTCAATTGTGCGCTGAAGGGCACTCTTGGTCTGGGAGCCTGTAGCTGTCAGAGAAGCGCCTGCGCTCCTCATTCCATGCATTCCGCCGGTGACGTCTGCAGCTGTCACCGAGGGAAAGCTCCCTACACTACTCTGCTTAAACTGCAATGACGGATAGAGCGCCGTGGGCGCCGATGGTTCGACTGGTGCTGGGGGTTCTTTGGCCTCTACCCGGACTGGTTCTATCTCCGCTAAGAGCTTCCTACATTTACTCCATGTGCGAATTATGCCCTCTGGAGCTTTCGGGGGTTGCTGAATGCAGTCTCCTATCTGATCCCAAAGCTGAAGGGTTAACGTACCTACTTCTGGGTAAAGCAGGCAGTGTTCCCTTAGGTACACCAAAAGTCTCACTAGCTCTCCGCTGTGAAAATGCAACTGAAATACCCTGGCCAGGATTTTGAACTCTTCCTCACGAGTTCTTTGGCTAGCGGACGGACGTTGTCGCTGAGGACAAGTCCCCATATTACCTGCGGGGGTTCTCCGAAGATTCCTCCTCGGGACGAGTCGACGCGTCTTTTGGGCCAGGTAATAGGTTTTGGCGACGATTCTCTGGGTAGAGCTCGGAGCTTGGTCTGCTGCCATGGGCCCTCGGTGGCCTCTGCGCTGTCAGGGGTTCACAGCTGACCCTGAGCGGAACGCGTTTTTCCATAACTGCAAGCCGCCGTGAAAGCCGGGAGCAAGCTGTAGGATGCCTCTTCTGTAATGCCTCGCCGCGGGGCCATCTTCCTGACCGGCTGGCTTACCAGCCGGGCTGCCGCGCTGTCCTCCGGGACGATCGGATGTGGTTCTCGTGTAGAACCGGACCGTGTGATCGCTTACTCTCGAGTAGATCACGTCGGGGTCACCAGGTGTAGGAATCGGGGCTGCTAGGATGGCCGTTGGGTCCCAGAGGAGACTGATCAAGTAACGACACGAGGCAATATGAAGCGAGATCAGATCAGTGGTTTATTGAGGGAAAAGCATCATCATATATAGATCAGAAGGCAATGCAGGAAAGAATCGTCATCTGACAGAAAATCACATCACCCATTTACTCGGGTTAATGGGAAATCTCTCTTGGGGAAGTTAATTAACTCGGGCAAACACTGACGGGGAAAACCATTGTCTGAGGCTTACACCAGGGTAAATATGGCTTCTATTTGCACCCAAGATTAGGCTTAACTGCGAGTGAGTCATTGCCTAATGGGTAACGGAGTTTAGCGATCTGCTCTCTCAGCAGAACCGCGAGTCAGGTCAGATGTGGGTGAATCAACCCTTATTATTAATCCACCCCCCTTAATTTCTGTGCCCACAGAGCCCACGGGCCAGGAGCTTTCTCGACTGAAGTGGCCTCTGCGAGGGCCGTTCCATGCCAACTGGGCATGGGGAATCCGCAGTAAGGAGCTTTGGAGAAATTGTGTCTCACCAGGGAAAGTGCTTTCAGCTTTAATGACATAACTGTATTGTATAGTTAATCCACAGAAACAGTGTAACATGAGGTGCTTTATGAGATTTCCATAAAGGAAAATATAATGACTTTGCTAAAATAAGCACTAATCTATTGTGCTTTCTTTCCTTTCTCTTAATTGTTTAAAGAGAAGCCTAGGGTACAGGATGTGTACATAGTTCACCTATTAGTTAATACCAATGTCACAGCACCCTAAATTACAATCAAGTTAAAAATCCTGGCATCCACTGAGGCTTATCTGGCTGACTTGAGTTCACAATATTGTTATAGCAGTTAGTTCATAACAGTCGTTTCCTTTCCAGAATAAGTAGAAGCTTACTAGAGAGGAATGTGGTGAACGCTCCAGTGCTGGAGGCTTTCAGGAGAAAATTGGACAGCTGTCTGTCAGATTTGCCTTGATTTGGATTCCTCCATTGAGCTGAGGGTTGAACTTGATGGTCTTTTTGGCCTCTTCCAATGCAGTTATTATATGATTCTATGAATCTAATGGAAATTGAGTTTTGGCTAGCTCTCTGCCTTTGGGCCATACAACAAAACCGGTTTGATATCTCAATACACCGTCTCAGAACACAGAATAGGGAGAGAGAGACACTTTTCAAAATTGTTCACATGAGTATACAGAAATTGCTTCATACAAAGTGGGGGACTGTTGTGTATTAAGGCAGAATTGCAACTTGCTCAAGCAATGCCTTGCAAAGATAAAATGGTGGTTTCCTGCCATCCACATTAAGAGCTAAAGTTGGCGCATAATCTCCCTCTCTTGGCACGCTCATTATGCTAATTAGAGTTCTGTGATTGGTTACAACTTTGGATCCTGTTCCTGATTGGTTAATACTTATATATCCTGTTATGGTTGGTTGGTTATGATTGTCCGGCGGGTTACTTCATTGTAGCAAGGAGTCACTGCCGGGGTGACACTATATAAGCCCCACAGGTAAACAAGGGTGGGGCCAGACCGGATCTATACTTCTCATTACCACACAGGTTAGCCAGAGTCGGGCTAAACCTGGGTCTCCTCTATATGCTATCACACCAAGGTGTAGCTTAGTCACTGCATCTACGGTAGGAAACACAAGGGACTGACTATATGGGACTTGTGTAGCCATCTGATGTCCGGAGCGCCTTGTAAGTGTAACCTGAAAGACTGGTCAATAAACTCCTATTGTTGTTCTGTTCATCATTGCCTGGACTATTGCTTATAAGGGCCAGACACAACAGGGACCCTCTAGCAAAAAAAGAAAGGGGGGGGGGCTCTTTGGAGTTGTTTGGTTTGGATCCTGCTGCCCTTTCTGCTCTCAGCAGTGACCTAGAAATGATCTCATCACTGGAAGCAAATCAGTCTTCTGTTTTAACTCCGAAGGAATTACCTGCGCTCTGAAATTTCCTAATATTCAAAGTGCACTTACTTGAAAGATACAGTGGGGAATACTGTAGGGGGGAAGTACAAAAATATATATATATCACAAATCTTGACAAGCATGCGCATGAGAGAGACAGTAGCAAATAAAAATGAGATGTTTAAGGCTCAACCACATCTGATGCTCATTTGCGTGTATTTTCCCCTTGACTATTAATATAGAGATACTGTATAACCAAAAGCAACAGTGGAGATTACATTCTTAGGGGCCAAGAGCAGGGAAGGGGCTGTTCAAGGCCTTCCACTCTGGCTACAGTAGCCATGAGGCCAATTTTACAGATTATATCCTCCATTTAAAGGGCTGTCCAGTCAAAGTAGTTTCGGTAAACAGCCATAAGAAGGAAAATATGCCCCTTAAACCTATCTACGCAGCCTGGAAGGAGGAAGGTCAGCAGTTTGATACCCGAATACTGCAGGACGGAATGAGTTCCCATCTTTGTTCCAGCTTCTGCCAACCAAGCAGTTCGAAAGCAAAAAAATTGCAAGTAGATAAATAGGGACCACTTCAGTGGGAAGGTAAACAGCATTCCGTGTGCTCCGGTGTCTACTCATGCCTGCCACACGACCACGAAAACGTCTGCAGAAGCAGACAGCGCTGGCTCTTCGGCTTTGAAACAGAGATGAGCATTGAACCCTAGAGTTGTATACGACTGGCTTTCGAACAAGGGAAACCTTTACCTTTAAACCTATCCAGTCCTGGCAGCAGGTCACAGTCTTCTGTGGCATGCTGAAATGTACTAGATTTCCATTCGCATTATAGTAATTAATTTTGAAGTGCGTTTCTGTAGATACAAGTTGGCATACACAATATTTATACAAATTTGTACCATAGATGCTTAGAATAATGGCCACAGAGCCCATCTCCCTGCTCTGTGAAGGGTCCAGGTTAAAGTACATCTGACAGGTGTCTGTCTAACATTCTCTGCTTCTAGCATTGGAGTGTTCACCACCTGCCAAGGTAACTGGTTCCATTGTTATACTGCTCTAACAGTTAAGAAATGTTTTTTTCTGATATTCAGCCTATAACTTTAACTTGAATCCATTATTACGTGTCTTGCCTCTAGATTGATTGGAAATGGATTCTGCACCTACTCTGTATGACAATCTGCCAAATATATGAAGACTGTTGTCTACTGTTCTTATAAATACGTCTGCATCACCTGTCGTTAACCAAGTTGACAGTTAGACTATTGCTATTCAAGGTTGTTTGTCACTTATATATTATTTCATAATTACAGTGATACCTCATACAACGTCCAAACTTGGTTCCACAAGTTTGGACTTTATACGGATTTGGACTTTGTATGAGGCATGCAAAATCCTAGCCACGATGCCTCATACAACATCCAAATCCTTGCCGCGGTGCCTCATACAACATTGTTTCCATAGAGATACATTGTACTGCAACAGCACAGACTTCAGGGCAAAGTCAAGAAAACAGACAGGAAACTGACAGAACTTTAAGAAACCATTGTCTAAAGGCTAAAAACATTACAAAAACTTGTCAAACAACCCTGATTATCCAAGAACCTGAAAAATGCTGCAAAAATCCCAGGAATGCTTCTAAAAATTCTGACGAAAAAATCCAAAAAAATCCAAAATCGCACTCAAAACCACTCCTAAACACTCTTTGCCTCATGCGAAACCCACAAGAGCAATGCATGCATGTGTCCTGCCTTTTATACTGCCCAGGCACAATGCAACCTGGGAAAACCCCAATACAACCTCACACAACTTTGTATGAAGCAACTTTTTTCAAGGAATTAGGTGATGTTGTATGAATCTGATGTTGTATGAAGCGGACTTTGTATGAGGTATACTGTAAGTGTATTAACATTTTCCACCTTTGTCCCTGCCACAGAGCCTCCTGAGCTCCTCCCCTCAGTGGGTCTGGAGGGGAGTGGGAGCGACCGTTGCTCCGTGACAGGAGGACATTTTCCACCTTCATCGCTGCCACAGAGCCCCCTGAGCTCCTCCCCTCAGCCAGTTGGAGGGGAGTGGGAGTGGCTGTTACCCATGACATGGGCCTTAAGATGCCTGAGGATGTTGCAGAGGATGTTGAGTACCAGGCTCTGTTACTGACATTGAGCCTGGATGCCATCTCTTAGGCTCCCTCAGATGTTCAGCCACAATGTTTAATTGTATTTCAAGTTTTATGTAATTTACCATCTTTGTTTGTCTGCAAACCACTTTGGATCACCAATAGGTGAGGAAAGTGTTATAAAAAATATACTAAATAAATAAAACAGTATTAATGTCTTTTTTTCCATTCTAAGAATGTTCAAACTTGGGGGAAATAATTAATATCTGTTGTGTTGTGTTGTAGGAGGGTCATAATGTAATCAATTTTCACAGTTTTTCCCCTCATCCTATCCAAACAAAAATAGTCAAATGCAAGTTTTTTAGTGTCCTGTACATGTTTATATATATATATATATATATATATATATATATATATATATATATATATATATATATATATATATATATATATATATATATTTGTGCAGAAACTGCCTCCATGAATATTTCACTAAAAAGTCCCAAAGTGTTTTTAAATGTGCACAACACTCTTGTGATCTTGTCGAGCAATTTTTATATAGTTTTTTTTCCTTATTTGTGTGAGAATGAATTAAGATTTATAGTAAAGCAAATCAGCTGTGACCTATTTAAACATACAGGCAGCTGAATAGACACATTATCAGTTCATAGACATGTTACTTCATGGCCTTTAGTTTGGCTCAAGTGGCTAAGATGCTGACTGGGAGGTGGAAGGTCAACAGTTCGATTCCTGAGTACTGCAGGATGAAATGATCTCCCGTCTTTGTCCCAGCTCCTGCCAACCTAACAGTTTGAAAGCAAGAAATTGCAAGTAGATAAATAGGAACCACTTCAGTGGGAAGGTAACAGCTTTCCGGTGTCTCGTCATGCCTGCCACATGACTATGGAAACGTCTGCAGAAGCAGACAGCGCTGGCTCTTTGGCTTTGAAACAACGGTGAGCACTGAACCCTAGAGTCAGATACAACTGGCTTTCGAGCAAGGGAAACCTTTACCTTTACCTAGTTTGTCTATGAGACACACTTCTCTATGTAGTGTTGTGGTTGATCTGCTGCTTAGTCTCTCAGTTACAGTTGTAACCATACTCAGTTGTAACCCAGCCTAGTGGGGTTCATTTCTAAAACGATCCAAAAGAATTGATTTAGAAACAATAGCTATAGGTGCAGTGATGACTTTTCTTAAGCCATTCCTTTCTTCTTCACTGAGATATTCTCTCAAGAGTGATAATAATCTTTCTTTCTTCTTTCTCTCTCTCTTTTTTTAAAAATGCAGGTCTAAGATGGAAGGAATTTTTATCTGGAAGAGTAGTATAAATTAGGTTTGACTGCCAGTTTCCACTGATTATTACTTTCCAGGCGGAATTCCTACAAATTCTTGAGGCATGACCTCGGATGAAAAAATAATCCCCCCTTCTAAACTTGTTGAGAAATTCCAGATAACTTCACAAGAGATTTAATTTTAGAGCATTAACACAATCTCAGTTTTGAAAGATAAAACTGCGAGGTTGTTATTTGGTAGGAGCCATTATTGGATGGTGAAGTCATTGGAGCTTATTTTACTGTGTTATCTTTTCCTCTCTTTCTCCCCACTGCCTCCCTCCCCGTAATTTTATTATACATTACACAATGCACTCTGGATTCACCCTCATAAAAGAATAAGTATTTCAACAGATAACCTGCCTTTCAGACAGCTTGGGAGCATAAACCCTGTGAGGGCTGAGTTATTACATACACCAAAAAGGCAAAGCGCAGGGCAGCGGGCATCATCTACATAGCGTCATTTCCAACTCATTAGGTAGTAAATCTTGGGCCCTGACAGACTTATGGAAAAGGTGAATGTTGCCACAGATAGAACAGATCTGTATTACATTATGCATTAGCGCCAAACAATTACTAATGGCAAATGTGTCTTTCATTCAGACTTGCAGTCATCCTAAGGAGATAAATTCTTAAATGAGACAACCGAGAGTTTGGCTGACTCTGCTTCCCTTCTAGTTAGCTTTGCTGACAGTTACCTTTCTGTGGGGGGAAAAGCACTCTTTGTGCTTTTAAATTCCCTGGTTCTGGATCCTGTTGCTCTCTGAATTTAAGATTTCCACTGACTATAGTAATAAACACAATCCCTTCCTCTCTGGCCAGAAGAGAATCCCTGTGACGTCATCTGGACTCAGGTACAGGTATAAAAATTCATCAATAAAATCTTGATACAAGAGTTATAGAGTTCAAAAATATTCCTTTTTTTAAAAGACTACAACTTCCAGACTCCTCTAGCCAATGGCTGGCAGATTTGGGGAATAGTTTTCTTCACAGAAACAACTTTTCCAAGCTGTGAAATTGTGCCCAGCCTTCAGCTAGAAAAGTTATTACTGCACTTAATTTCCCAGTGTGGAGAAGGCAGAATTCTCAACATTCATGTCTACATACGCATGCCTACATATAGATTAAACACCATGGTGGCTTAGTGTTGGAATTGGGGCCGTAAAGCGGCCCTTGAGGTCCCGGAGGAGACTGGTCAAAGGAACGACACGAGGCAAGATGGAGCGAAGACCAGTGATTTATTGAGGGAAAATCATCAGTATATATTATGTTCAAGGCTGCACATGGTAAAATGGTTATCTGACAGAAAATCACATCACCCATTTACCCAGGTTAATTGAGAACCTCTCTTGGGGAAGTTAATTAACTAGGACAAACACTGACAGAGGAAGACTATTGTCTGAGGCTTACGCCAGAGTAAATATGGCTTCTATTTGCACTAAGGATTACGCTCTCCTTGGAGATGAGTGATTACCTTACTGGGTAACGGAGTTAGATATTCGCTCTCTCAGCAGAACCGCTGGTCAGGTCAAGGAATTGGGTGAATCAAACCCTATCATTAATCCACCCCCCTTAATTTCTCTGCCCGCAGAAACCACGAGCCAGGAGTTTTCTCTACCGTAGTGGCCTCTGCCAGGGCCGTTCCATGCCCACCGGGCATGGGGAATCCATATTTCCCCTTTCTGTTTTATCTAAGAGCCTGACCGGCAATTCTGCGCAAGAGCGGTATCAGCTGATGAGCGGGACTGAGTCTCGGGGTTTCCTTCCAGGGGAGGCACCTTGATATCATTGAGGGAATACATTGCACTAAACAACACACTGTTGTGCCCAGTATTACCACCCCCACAATCACTTTGAGTGTCGTCTGAAGCCACCCCATGAAGCATCCTCCTTGATGTTCTAGACTATGGTGTGGAGGTCCGTGAGCTGGCTCCGCACCTTGTGGGTATTGTCTGTGAGGTTAAAGCAACACATGCCATGGACAGACTTGCAGCCCATATGATGTAACAATAGGGGATAATCGATAGCTGCTTGATTATCCAGTATGGCATGGCGAAGCTCTGCCTGCTCCTGGTTGAGCAGCGCTATTGCTGAGGAGGTGTGGTTGATGGCTTTTGCTAATCCGCAAGCCAATTGACCAATTCTCCGAGCGTTGCCTATGGCTAAGCCGGGCACGCTGACTGCAGCCTGGTTTTTCAGAGCTGTGGGTCTGAATCCAGACTGCTTACTGTAGCAAGGTAAGATAATGAGATGTGTCATTGATACTGTGACCTGGGGTGACTCTAAGCTATCTCTGCAACCTCTGGTGTTGTGCAAATGTCTTTCTAGCACCTATGGGGAGGTGTGAAACTAACAATGGCTGGAGATAGCCGGCTACCGGGTGCTCAATCTTTCCAAGCAATGGGCCAGTGCAAACATGGGCCGGTCTGGCTTCCTTTGGTGGAAGCTGGCCGTTATTAACAATATACAGAAATTCAAGTGTCCCTTGCAAATCCCAACTGGAGCATTGTACAAGGCATGAATGAATAAAGAGCAACTACAGATAATAATAGCAATAAAAGACATTCAGCAGCTTTTCCGGAGGTGAGGCTTCCCTTCTTGGTGGGGTTTCCTGTGTAACTTGAGTCTGGAAAAGTCTTGTTTTGGGGAGCACTGAGTATGCAAAATGTTCATAGAAATGTCTTTGGAGATGTAAGTCATAAAGGAAGACGGACAGCTGATGACATCCAGGACAGTGACTGGTGCCGCTCTTTGCAATCATCCGGGTCTGACTCTGGCCTCTGGGACCTGCATGGGGAAGAGACTTGTTTGGGAGATAAAAATTCTGAAAGAGTTAGTTGGTTTTTGCACTTATAGGATAGCAATTGCTGTGCAACTATGGGACGTGGTTTCCCCCCCTTTCTGTTTGTTTGTCAATGTAGGACTTAAGCGTCCGAAAGACCCGTTCCACAATCGCTTGCCCCCGCGGACCGCAAGGAACGCCAAAAGTGAGCTTAATATCCCAGGTGGCCCTGAAGGTGGCCAGCTGCCTGGAGCTATAAGCTGGGGCGTCATCGGACTTCGTGTGCCGAGGATCACCCTTGGCCGTGGGAAAGGAGATGCTGCTCCACATGGGGAGCCGTTTCTCCCTTCTGTGCTGTTACCCAAACAAACTGTGGGAAGGTATTAATGCAAACGTGCATGTACTGCCATTTGCCAAAATGTGGGGATGTGTGACGTCCATTTGCCACACCTGAATGGCCTCTGTCCCTCGTGGGTTGACCCCCCACGAGGGCCCCCCCGGTGCCCCTGCACGATGCAGGCAGGGACGGACTATGCCTTGGGCTTGGGAAAGTGGCAGGTTGAACTGCCTTGCGAGCGCTTTGGCATTCTGAATTGGGAATGCATGACTCTGAATTGGAGTTGTGAGGAACAAACTTAGCAAATTTTTGTCTAACGCGGGAGTGATGTATGCTCCCGGTAGACTGTGAAGCAAATTCCTAGGAAACTGGCTGTCAGCAATTATGTTGGAGCGTTCTTAGCGAGGTTCACGGCTGCCAACTCTGCCCGCTTGCAGAAGAGTCAGGAGCGCGTGCCAAGCTTGGTCCTCTTGCCAAGTAAGAACCTAATATGTGCGACCCCCATAAGTGAAAACTGTCCTAGCCCCCCCCCCCCGAAGGGGAACCAGTGACATCAATCCGCACAAGGTGACTGTCTGCATTTGAAGCGAGACGAGTTTGGGGTCTTATGGCAAACCTTGGCGCATGAAGCGCCAGGCTTCCATTGGGTAAATTTCCCATGAAGGCCCCCCTGCGCACATCCATTCATGGTGTGCGTGCACACTTTTAGAAGAGTGCCAGATGGTGGCTTAGCCTTTTGCCTGTGCTTAGACTAGCAGCAAAAAGGGAAGGGGTGGCCTAAAAATGCCTGTATCTGATTGAAGGTGTGACCTGACTGCACTCTTGAAATGGTCCTAGGCAGTCCTGGCTAATGGGTGGCACTCTGCACATGCTCAGGAGCTCAGGGACTAATCCTTCCTCTGTGCTCTGGAGCTTGCAAAATGTGTCTGCTCACTAGAGAGGGTGCTGTGGGCCAGGTGCCATACTTAAAATGACCGACTAAGACTTATTAAAAACAAGCCAACTATGACGTGCCAGCTGTAAGGAAATAATACACAAAAAATGAAAAGACACACAAGTTAAACATTTCCAGCAGGGAGTTCCACTGGCGAAAGGAGGAAAGACAAGTCAGAAGTTAGCACAATGAGAATGCAGCAACTCTTATCATAACGAAATCAGATTAGGTCAGGTAACTAAGACAACCGGGTCCTCCTGTTAAGAAATACCTATCAGTAATTAACTCCTGGACCCGGTGAAAGGAAGCAATTTAAGACTTAGAAGGAAACAAATTGGTTAGTTTTGTTCCTGTAAAAAGGTAAGCATTTTCTGAATATACAGAGCGCAAGAATGTTTGCGTGCTTTTTCCTGTGAAAGGGGTACAATGAGTGAGTTACTTGCACAGATTAAAGTCAAAATACCAGAACAGTATCTTTCCTAAGAGAATGAAGGAGAGTTAGAACGATTCTCAACCTGCGGCCAGATGTGGGCGAGTGGGCCAGATGTGGCCCATGTTGCTCTGCCACTACCCCCACCAAGCCGAGAAGGGCTGTGTGGCGAAGGAAGGGCAGGATGACTGTCCGGACCCCCAGAGCTGCCTGAGGCCCCGGAACTTGGCCCCTGACTTTAAACGGTTGAGAACCGAGGTTACAAGATGATAACACAGTGCACACATGAAGACAATGCGATTCTCTCACTCCTAGTGAGATACGCTTAAGGGACATTCAAAAACCTTAAAACACAGAGATGGGGGTTTGAGGAACACAGACGTAGGGAGGGGCCCCATAGCTTATGATCTAGTGAGGAAAACTCATAGAAGTGATTTTTGTTTTCAGATCGCGCTTCTGAAAAGAAAAATCTGTTTTCCTGAGTGGCGAGGATTGCAAAACCGGTTTCCAAGAGTGGCTTAATCCTTTGACAAAGAAAAAGTCTCAAGGGAGGAAGGGGGAATCACCCCGCCCTATTGCAGGTTAGGATTCCCCCCCTTCTCCTGCCTAAGCTGCTAAGCAGGCAAGGCAAAGGGTTTTGTAAGGGTTTTGTACATCCTGCTTTCTCAAACTTTAAATAGTTCCTGCCCATGAGCAGAGTGCAAACTGTTTAACACATATTTCACAGTGACATTACCACGCAGTTACACACAAGGAACACTTTTTCAATCATACTGTGGTCATAGAGACAAGGCTTTTGCAATCATACACAGTTCTTGCAGTCATACATTCAGTGGTGCACCACGCATACACACATCTATTTACGCATTCGCACATTCCTCCCCTGATCTGCAGCATTCTATCCTACACATGAGGAGATGATTTATACACAGCTGGCTATTTACAGCCATCTGGGTGCTTTTACTTAGGGGCAAGTTTCTCTGGGCTACTCCCAAGGTGAGACCAGCAGATTCTGCCTGTGCCCTGGGGGAACTCGGGGTACTATTGCTGGGATGGTTCTTCTGGCATAGCCAGGGCGATGGCTGCCTCCTTTCTAGCCTGGGCCAGATGCATGCCAGCGTGGCCATTTGGCATTAAGGCAACCTTTTGAAGATCTGCCTGGTCTAGATTGGCTTTCTCTTCTAAGGTGTCTCATTTTACCACGCTGGAAGCAGGCGCCTTGGGGTTTTGGCACTGCTCTGCGCCTGAGTGTGGTAATGGGTCTGCTCTGGAGCCCTGCGTGGCCAGGGGCCGTGCAGATTTCCGTGAGCAGTGGGCGCTGAGCAGCCCTGCCTAAACGTGTGTCTGCCTTCAGATGGGCTGAACACAGCAGTTGGGCGCTAGCTAATTGTGCCACTGGCAATTTCCCCGTGAATGGATCTTCCTCACCCATGCGCTGAATGGAGTTCTTAATTGGCAGGGGACTTTTAACTGTCAGAGAAGCGCCGGGGCCTCTCATGCCATGAATTCCTTCAGTGACGTCTGCAGCTGTCACTGAGGGAATGCTCCCTACCCTGCCCTGCTTAAGCTGAAATGACGGATAGAGACTCCTTGGGGCTGATGGTTCTGACTGCGCTGGGGGTTTCTGGGTCTCTATCCGGACTGGGTCTACCTCTGCTGAGAGCTTCCTACATTTGCTCCATGTGCGAATTATGCCCTCTGGAGCTTTCGGGGGTTGCTGAATGCAGTCTCCTATCTGATCCCAGAGCTCAAGGGTTAACGTACCTACTTCTGGGTAAAGCAGGCAGTGTTCCCCTAGGTACACCAAAAGTCTCGCTAGCTCTCCGCTGTGAAAACGCAACTTAAATACCCTGGCCAGGATTCTGAACTCTCCCTCACGAGTTCTTTGGCTAGCGGATGGACGCTGTCGCTGAGGACAGGTCCCCATATTACCTGCGATTGGGTCCTCGGAAGTTTCCTCCTCGGGACGAGTCGACGCGTCTGTGGCAGGCAATAGGTTCTGGCGACGACGCTTCTGGGTAGAGCTCAGAGCGGGGACTGCGGCCACGGGCCCTCGGTGGCCACTGCACTGTCAGGGGCTCACAGCTGCCCTGAGTGGAATGCGTTTTTCCCTTTGGCGCAAGCCGCCTCGAAAGTCGGGAGCAAGTTGTAGGATGCCTCTTCTGTAATGCCTCGCCGCTTGGGCCATCTTCCCGATCGGCTGGCTTACCAACCGGGCTGCCGCGCTGTCCTCCGGGATGATGGGACAAGGTTCTGGCGCAGAACCTGGCTGCGCTGATCGCTTTCTCACGAGTAGACCGCTCGGGGGTCGCTTACTCTCGAGTAGATCACGTCGGGGTCACCAGATGTTGGAATTGGGGCCGTAAAGCGGCCCTTGAGGTCCCGGAGGAGACTGGTCAAAGGAACGACACGAGGCAAGATGGAGCGAAGACCAGTGATTTATTGAGGGAAAATCATCAGTATATATTATGTTCAAGGCTGCACATGGTAAAATGGTTATCTGACAGAAAATCACATCACCCATTTACCCAGGTTAATTGAGAACCTCTCTTGGGGAAGTTAATTAACTAGGACAAACACTGACAGAGGAAGACTATTGTCTGAGGCTTACGCCAGAGTAAATATGGCTTCTATTTGCACTAAGGATTACGCTCTCCTTGGAGATGAGTGATTACCTTACTGGGTAACGGAGTTAGATATTCGCTCTCTCAGCAGAACCGCTGGTCAGGTCAAGGAATTGGGTGAATCAAACCCTATCATTAATCCACCCCCCTTAATTTCTCTGCCCGCAGAAACCACGAGCCAGGAGTTTTCTCTACCGTAGTGGCCTCTGCCAGGGCCGTTCCATGCCCACCGGGCATGGGGAATCCATAGCTTAGTAGTTAAAATGCTGAGCTTGATGACCAGAAGGCCAGCAGGTCAGTAGTTCAAGAGCCAAGCTCTGTGTGATGGAGTGTGGTCCGGTCATCTGTCCCAGGTCCTGCCAACCTAGCAGTTCGAAAGCAAGAAATTGCAAGTGTATAAATAAGTCATAGCTGTCAAGTCTCCTGTTTTGGCCGGGGAAACTACCATATTTTATACTCTTTCCCGCCATCTCCCGCCGTCCTCCCGTATTAGTTAGGCTGCAATGCCTTAATGCCGCCACTGGAGAGCAGCACAGGATAAGCATAGCTGTCAAGTCTCCCATTTTGGCCAGGAACTGCCAGGAAATTTCCCTTATTTTCAAATCCAAAACTTGACAGGTATGAAATAGGTACCGCTTTGGCAGGAAAGGTAACAGCGTTCTGTGCACTCTAACATCTAGTCATGCCTGCCACATGACCACAGGAACATCTGGTGACACAGACAGCACTGGCTCTTTGGCTGTAAAAAGAGGTGAGCACTGCACCCTAGAGTTGGATACAACTGGCTTTCGAACAAGGGGAGACCTTTACCTTACATATAGATTGTCCTTCATTTTTGAAGACCATCTCCATCAAATTCAGATTTACTATTTAGGGGGAAAGAAATGAACAATTAAGGTTGAGCAGCAGCACGTTGATAGACATACAATTGACTAACTATCCTGATATGAGCCTGGAAGATATGGATGCAATGGGGGGCACTTTCTCTGATCCTGAGCTTTTATTTATTTATTTTGCTGTCAAGATGTTTTATTCTTGCTTTCTCAATTCTCTCTTCTTTGGTGTTTTCTTGATTCTATTTCAAATTCTTTAGTCTCTTATTTGGACAGCATTTCACTTGGTGCTTGGATTTTAAGTGAAGGCTTCCCAATTGACATTGTCAATATTAAAGCCTTTCAAAGTTGTCTTCAGTGTATCATGCAATCATTTCTTACACACACACACACACACACACACACACACACACACACACACACACACACACACACACACACACACACACACACACACACACACACACACACACACACACCATGTAACCAAGCCCATGCAACTGGCTCTCCATGGAAAACATATTCTGGGAGTCAGCCATCCAGCATTCTGGCAACACGGCCAGCACACAGAAGCTGTCATTGTTTCAAAATCGTAAAGGAGCTGCCATCTGGGTTTGCTCCAAGACTTCAATGTCAGGGACTTCATCTTGCCATTTGATTTTGAGATTTCTCTATGACAGGTAGATTGATGATTGCACTTTCTTACATGGCATTGATAGATAGCCCAAGTCTGCACTCCATTCAGTAGCAAAGATAGAACAACAGCTTTGTATGTCTTTAACTTAACAGACAGATTGATTCCATGTTGTTTTGACAGAAAATCATAGTCTCTCAAAGGCAACATACAGCTACATTTTATTCTCTTAGAGCAAATCATACACCCAAGGAAGCCTGTACAAAAAATGTTTAAAGTAAAACTATTGTGGTGCTTACCAGGAGTCATAATTTTTGGGACGGTACCCTCTGTTGTTGTTGTTGTTCAGTCGTACAGTTGATTCCTACCCTTTGCGACCCCATGGACCATTGTCCACCAGGCACCTCTGTCCTCCACTTTCCTCAGAATCAAGGCTTTCTCAAGTGAATCCTCTTTTCTCATTTGATGTCTAAAGTACTTTAGCTTCATCTTTACTTTTTGACCTTCTAATGAGCAGCCACGGTTGATTTCTTCTAAGGTTGCCCTATTTGTTCTCCTCGCTGTCTAGGGTACTCTCAAAACTCTCCTCCAACACCATGTCTCAAAGGCATCTATTCTTCTGCATATCTGTCAAGTACCCTGTATTGACCGTGATTACTCCGTAAATCTGTGCCGATTTTCTCCATTTCCCGCCCAGAGCTGCTGCTACCCCGTAATTTGGCAGCAGGGGGAAAGTAGTTACTGCACATCCCTTCTGCGCAGGTCCTTTCTACACATGTGTAGAACCTTTCTATGCGTGCGCAGAACCCTTCTACGCATGCGTAGAACCCTTCTACGCATGCGTAGAACCCTTCTACGCATGCGTAGAAGGGTTCTGTGCAGAAGGAGATGCGTAGAAGCCTTCTACGGATGCGTAGAAGTGACCTGCGCAGAACGTTTCTGTGCAGGTCCATTCTACACATGCGCAAAAGCCTTCTACGCATGCGAAGAAGCAACCTGTGCAGAACGTTTCTGCGCAGGTCGCTTCTACGCATCCGTAGAAGGCTTTTATGCATGTGTAGAACGGAGCTGTGCAGAAACGTTCTGTGCAGGTCCCGTAATCTCCAGAGCCACACTTGGCAGGTATGTTCTTCTGCGCTCATCTTTTCTTATGGTCCAACTCTCACAACCATACATTACCACCGGGGACAGCATTCCCTTGACTATGCGAATTTTTGTTTGCAAGGTGATGTATCTACTTTTGACTATGTTCCCCAGGTTTCTCATAGCTTTCCTCCCAAGATTCAGTCACCTTTTTATTTCATGGCTACAATCACCATCTGCAGTGATCTTCGATCCTAAGAATGTAAAGTCTGTCACTGCTTTTACTTCTTCCCCATCTATTTTCCAGGGAGTGATAGGGCCTGTTTCCATTATCTTGGTTTTCTTGATGTTGAGTCTCAAGCCAGCTTTTGCACTCTCCTCCTTCAACTTAAGTAAGATCTTCCTTAGGTCTTCTTCACTTTCTGCCATTAGGGTAGTGTCATCTGCATATCTCAAATTTTGATGTTTTCCTCTATAGAACCTAAGGGGTAATGAACTACAACTCTCAGGAATCACCACCGCAGCTTCCTTTATTGTATGGTAAAAATAGGAAGCAAGGCCCAACCAAGACAGCCGTGCAGCCTTGGAAACAGGTCCTGTTCCACGTGAGTGAAATTTAGGTGTCTGTAGGTGTGGGTGGCTTAGTGGTTAAAATGCTGAACTTAACGACTGGAAGGTTGGCAGGTCAGCCGTTCAAGACCCGAGTGCTGCATGACAGAGTGAGCTTCTGTCTCTGCCCCAGCTCCTGCCAACCTAGCAATTCGAAAGCAAGAAATTTCAAACATATAAATAGGTACCACTTCGGTGGGAAGGTAAACAGTGTTCCGGTGTCTAGCCATGCCTGCCACATGTCCACGGAAATGTCTGCAGATGCAGACAGTGCTGATTCTTTGGCTATAAACAGAGATAAGAACTGAACCCGAGAGTCAGGTACAACTGGTTTTTGAGCAAGGGCAACCTTTACCTTGGTGTGGGTCTGTGGGATGGAACTCCCAGAATTATGCTTGTAGAGTTTTTGGAGCATTCTGGGAATTGGGAACAAAAAAAGAAAAAGAATGGTGCATCCCTAATAAGTGTAGTTGTCATTGAAATCTATGGTTGTGTTTACTATGCCTCTCTTATATGCCTCCATATACTGTTGCAACATGTCACTCAACTTTTATGGCCCTCCTTGACCCCAAAGGCACAGGTTCCTTCTTGAGACAAGAGAAATAACTTGACTGTAGCTGGGAAAGAGTCATCTGAGAAATTCCCCCATGTTGAGATTATAGCTTCCAGAATCTGCTGCCAGCCTGGCTAGTGGATATGGAAGATGTAATTCAAAAAGGTAATTGCTCCCAGCTCTCACTAGAACTCAGTGATAAGTATATTGGACTCAAATGTAATCAGATGTCTTTACATATAGATGATGTTCATAATAGTTCTGTGCTACAATGTGAGAAGCTCATCAGTCAGTGTAGAGCCAAAGGGGTGGGGGAAGTTACTTTTTAGGATTAAATCTTCCAGAATGGAACTATAAAACCTGAACATTACTTTCATTTCTCTGAACAATGCAGGAGGTGCAGTTCAGTTCAGTTACCAGGTAGGACTCTTTAGTACTTTGCAACCAGGCAGAGAAAAGCAGCTAATACTAGATGAAGGCTGCTAGATGTGCAAGACCCTTGTATGTCCCTTAACAACTGAAGTGATAAAAGAAGGAGAAGAAGATCTATGTGGGAACAGGGCATGGAAATTGCACCAGGTGCAAAATGCGGTGGCTCAGCTAATGTCAGGGAGTCAGACGTTTGACTTGTTCAGTCACGCAGTTGAGTCTGACCCTTTACAACCCCATGAAACACCATACACCAGGCTCCTCTGTCATCTGCCATCCTCTGCAGTCCACCCAGATCTACACCCATCATGCCAATGATGCTATCTAGCCATTTCATCCTCTGACACCCCCTTCTCCTTTTGCCTTCAATCTGTCCCAGCATCAGGGCCTTCTCAAGTGAGTCCTCTCTTCTCATTTGGTGGCCAAGTTACTTGAGCTTCATCTTGAGTATTTGTCCTTCCTAGGAGCAGTCAGAAATGATTTCCTTTAGGATTGTCTGATATGATCTCATTGCAGTCCAAGGGACTCTCAAGAGCAGGGTTTTGCAATGTTTCCGTGCCATGGGCCAGAATTGCCCCCCTCACATGGGGGGGGGGAGGTGTAGTTGCTCCCTGGACTTACATTTTTGTCATCAGTGGCAGTGGCAGTGCCCGTCGTGCTGTATTTCCAACTTCTTGCACAGCTTTCATCACTCCCCACGGTGGTAGGAGGCTTTACAGAGCATGGTTGCGCTATTTCGATAATTGTCTGATGCTCCCTAATTTGTTTTGGCTCTTTGAATGCACCACTGGGCAACTTCTTGGTTCCGTGCTAGAAATGAATTGAAAAACAATTAATCCATTCCGGGGAGGAATTCCATAAACCAAGCCACTACTTTCTATGAATTTCCTTTTGGTATGCGATTTTTATATTAACCGAGCTGTTTGCTAACTGAGGTTCCACTGTATCTCCCAGATTCTTACCATCAGAATTTCCCGTAGGCTTCCATGCCCAATTTACTACAGCAGAACATTGGGCTGAATCTCATCCCCGCCCCCCCGCCCCTCAACAGGATTAGAATTTCGGATAGCTCCTTTACTGTTTTGATATAAATCCCATGGAGGATCAGCAGTTCCAATGGGTTGTCTTTTTCAGAATTCAGATCTTACCACAGCTGTCTCCAGCCTGGTGCATTCCAGAACCTGATGTTGATAAGAATTGCAATCGCATATCTGAGAGGTACAAGATTGCGGAGACTAACCTACAACAGTATGCAAAATGCCCAGTAATATAAATGAATCTGGGTTGAATTCACAGAAAAGAAGCCCTCCCTGTGCTTTCATTCAGTTTGGGGAAGCCCTGACATTTTTGTCTTAACCTAGTCAGCTTTCAAGGACTTGATGCAGTATCTGTTTTCTCAGACTTGTACATGGTCCAGTTTTTCTTTAGATGGGAAGATGCGTATCAGCCTTAGTTTCCTCACCTATGGGAAACCTAAGGTTGATACAAAAAGTCACTAGAAATAGTTGGAACTGACGAACAACTGGTTTCATATACAAGAGAGCAATTTCCTTCATTGGTTATCTGGAAGGATGCATGTAGGCTGACCTCACCTTCAGCGGAAGAGAAGGGGGGGAGAGAGCTATTGGAAAGTACCTAATGGTGGAGCTGTTATTTTATGAGTTGTTTCATTGGAACTGATCTAGGTCAGCTGAGCTCATTAACAAGAACTGCTCTGGACTCTGGAGCAGGTTCCTTTGAGCAAATCCAGACTCTTGTTTATAATAAAACATGTGGACCAAATTAGAAGGTAAATAAATGGGTGACTCTCCAAAATGCCAGATAACACTTGCTGAGCAGTGGGGTCAGGGCAGATTTAATCTAAAAATCTTTCTGCTGCGTGTAAATGATTATGTCATAGCATTTGTCTTTAATTACTAAACTCTTTCCAAAGGATTGACTCATAGCACGTTTCCTGGTTAACCACAAAAACTTGTACTACAAGATTTGTCATATAGATTCTTTCGTTTCCCCCTACAGCATTGTTAAGTCTTGGCTCCTGTAAAAGAAAATCCTTGCTCCCTTGAAAGACATTTGCAGGCATCTTTCATATAAGGAGCAATTAGAGGGGGGGGGGGGGAAGCTTTCAGAGAACGAGCCTGTTTACTTTTGATTTGAGGGGGGGGGATTATCTTGTACAATATTACAACAATGTGCCACTAAAATACACCTCATTAAAAATCAGTGTTCCTTAGAACAAAAAGACAGATAGGACACACTTTCAATATAAACAGGAATGCCTGAACAATATTAAGGATCCCGGTCATTGTGGACGGCTTCTGGGAGGTGATGGAGTTTTTAAATTAAATTCTTTATAGGTACAGTATTTGGAAGGGGACGGAGGAAAGATTATGACTGCAGATTTTTAGAAGAAGAAGCATCAGATGAAGGGGCAAATACTCAATGGGGAACCTGGGAAAGCAAACTTACAGAACTAATACCACTCAGAGTTGTAAAAAGAGAGCAGAAACAGACTAAAACTGTCCACAACATGACATATTCTGCCACACATTTTACTCTTTGGTAGGGGGACTCACCACTGGCCACTAATGGGGTTGGTTCTGTGAGGTAGCTATCTTAGTTGGCAAATACTAGGAGGCAAGGAGCTGTTGGAGATATATAGACCACATAGGATTGCCTGGTCTTTGGGCATGGCTGGAAGTTTTATGGAACTCTCATTGTTCCCCTGATCCCCATGTGTAGAGACAAATTTCCAAGTAAATGTCACTATAAAAAGAGGAGGATTGATTTTTGTACGTAAGCTGACTTTCAAGTGTCGGACCCATACCAAGGAACCCAAGATAGGTTGAAGAAAGCCTGGAAAACCTGGACCAGATAGATCAAGGGCCTGACACATTATAAGGCAGTTTGCTATGATGCTACATCAGAGAGTAATAAAGTATGTGAAAGAGCAAAGATTGGCCTCTCACAGTAAGCCAAGTATGACCATTGGGCAATATGGGCAAGCGATTCCTCAGCAGATCATAGAAGCATTTCTTTATTTCACAGGCAATGTCACCAGGAGTCACAATGGCCAATTCTGGGAGCCTAATTCCCAAAGAAAGCCTGCTCCAAGCCACAAGGCCACACTAATCACACTGGATTCTTAATGGAATATTTGCATTTCTACAAGTAAGAGCAGTCTGGTTCCCTGGCTAAAACCATAATAATGTGGTAGAAAACAGCACCTGTGTAGTTGTTTGGATCAGTATTGGATATGATTTTAGAAATGGGGAGAATTTTATTCCACCCATATAGTCCAGAGAAAGTAACCTAGAGCCAATCCAGACTGTCTAAGTGCACCTGGATTGGCTGGAAAAGCATTAGTTCACATTCAAAGGGAGAACTGATATACCATTTGGCATGCTCCTCCCCTCTGAACAGGAAGCAACCTTTTCTATCTAATTAAACACTTCCCCATATCATTTGCAAAGTGAGGGGAAGTGATTTTTTTACATCTTCTAGATCAGTGTTTCTCAACCTTTGGCTTTTGGACTTCAATTCCCAGAACCCTAAGTCAGTATATTAACTGATCAGTGCTTTGGGAAACTGACTTAGGCTTCTGGGAATTGAAGTCCAATAGCCAAAGGTTGAGAAACACTGTTCTAGAACATCACTAATAAGGTGCATCACTTCATATAAATCAAAAAATATTTTTTCTGTTTGTCTATGTGTGCTGCCAATTAATAAACTGCCCATAGCCACAGTTTTGATCAGATACAAAGAATGTTTTTAAAATGTAAGCAACAAAGTGATGTATCACATCAGCGATGATCCAGAAGACATTTGAAAATTTCACTTCCCCTGACTTCATAGAAAATCAGGGGAAATGTTCAACTTCTGATATTCTGAAACTGCTCGTAAGACACATCAGCATACCAGAAGCCAGGCCCATGCTGGGGAGCAAATTTACCTGGACGGGTAGCCACATGGCTCTGCTCAAAACCCTTACCTTAAAGGGAAATGCCACCTTGGCAGCTTCCGCTTCGGTTCCTCTTGCCAGGCTCTGCTCTGTGGAAGAAAGTCCGAAGCACTTCAGCAGATTCTCCTGAAGCTGCCAAAGTACTTCGGACTTTCTCCCATGGAGTGGAGTGGAGCCTTGCGAAAGGAACCAAAGTGGAAACTGCTGAGGTGGCATTTCCCTTTAAGGTATGAGTTTTGAGCAGAGGTTCATGGCTGCCCGTCCAGATAAATTTGCTCCCCAGTATGGGCCTTCCAGAAGCTGATCCCTGGAAGCAGCTTTGACAGCTGCAAGGCACACAGATATGCTACTCATAGCACCCAGATGGGGGTTCAAAAGGCATGCTTTGGGGAGATACAGTTTCCAATGTGTATATAGATGCTAAAAAAATGTTGGAACAGCCCATCCTTAAACATCCAGAGAGCAGACAATGTCCAGTAATTAGCTGATTTGCTACCAGACTTTGCTATCCTGTTGATTAAGATTTTAATGTTGGCATATATGGGGAGGTGGAGATGAGAAGAAAAATCTAGCATGCAGTGGCCATACTGTTCTGCATTGAACCCTCATGTTTTCTATTTCCTTCTGTCCAGGAGGGGCTGGAGGTACTATACATAATTGGGATAGACAGGGCCGTGCTGCTTCTGAAGGATTTTTGTGTCCTCTAAATTTTGTGCCCTCCATCAAAGCCCCAATCATCCTGCCCTAACTATAGCTCTGCATCAACCATATTTACTAGGATCATTGAGAACTAGTTCACATTATCCTGAATTTTGACATGTTCAGCAGTAATCCAAAAGGAAGAGGAGAGCTGAACCACATCAGTAACTGATGCTATCAGTCATTCTGGGAGTAGCTAAAGAAAATAAAGTTTCTGTGTTGTTTGGTCAAGCAATAAACAGTTTCCATCACTATTTTGAGTGCCATCTGTTTTTAATGTCTGAGAAAACATGAATAGGATTTCAGTTCCAGAAATTATTGATACCTATACCAGTGGTGTGAGTCAAAGCGGCTTCCAAGAGAAAAAGCAAGGGGTAATTCACCTAAAATTCCTTTAAATTTCAGTTAGCCCTGTTATCCAGGATGTATCCAAGATGTAACTTCAAGCAACATCATGTGAGGTGAGGAAGGAGTCATGGATGACCTTGTTCTTCTTTAAGATCTCTGCCTCACTCTGTCTAGTGGTTATGAACCCATGTGTGGGTGTGGATATTTCCAAATGTCTACCTAAAATGACTTATAATTACTTGTATAGACTTATAATTACTTGTATATTACTTGATAAGGGCTCTCTTATTGGGCTTGACATGAAATATCCACAACTACAGTCCTTGCCAGCTTCTGTTTTCCCTTTTGTACAAAATTAAGGACACAAATAATTCTGCCAGTAGATTTTGTGATCAGCAAAGTATTTGCACAACTTAGTTTATTTTCTAAACAGAGGAGGTGTGGCTATTAAGACCCAAAGCACCCATTACGTCCTCTCAACCTGTGCTCTTCAGCCTACTCAAATGAAGTAGTCTCAATGACCTTTATTTTACCCAAAGTTCCGCAACATTAAATGACACATCCATTTGTTGTACATAAGGAACATCTTCCCTCAATGCATACTTCACCAAGGATTCTTTCCACCTCACAGATGCAAATAAATAATTGTCAGATGGCTCAGAAATTGTTTCCTGGGACATGGATTGGATGAAGTAAAAGTATAAAGTATGTCCTTTGGCAAGGACAAGCACTTTATTATTTTTTCAACAGTAAAACATTACATATTTAACCCTGGGGCACACGCACCTCCCAAAGTAAATATTCTATATTTTTGAGTGATTTTGAGCAGTGCAACTCACAACAGTGGCTAGAATTGAAACATTAATGTGAAGGAGTAAAAAGAAACATAACATAGGAGGCCAAACCTGAATCTTAAGACTGCATAGGACTCAAAATAGTGGTTGTGATGTTGAGCAAGTTTTTGAGGATATAGTGGAGGTAGCTGGAAGGTATATCAAGTTAAAATAACATGTGGGTAGATTAGGGCACATCTTGTGCCCTAATGTGAGGGCAGTGAAACACCACCTTTCTTGATTTTTATCCCACATGTGCACAAATGACCTTTTTCTTTTTTTTACACATAACACACACCAGATTTTCATAAAACTCTGGTGACGTCTGTTCAGAGTCATGGAAATCAAACAACCATAAGCCTTGCATGGTTTATCTTTCCCTTTCTTAGCAATCATCCAGTCTGTGCTCATTCTCTGTCTATGCTTTACTTCTGGAGAACGAAAGATGTAGTTTTATGAATATTTTGTGCAAATCATGGAGACCTAAACACATACATATAAGGAAGGGAGGGGAGAGGCTTTGCAGGCGCACCCCCCAAAGAAAGACTCAGACACCGGTATATGGATAAAGGCATCGGGCCACTTTTATTGAATAATGCCCTAGTCCAAATTATAACTTTCAATTGGTGTAATCATCCAATTGTAATTCTTTAAGGCAAGCAGGCCGCAGTAACACTGGTAAGGTTCCTCCCAAAATGCCAATGGCAATTGGCTACATGTAACTATTTGTATCAATTTGTTTGTTGACACAAACAAATTGTTGACCGGAGTCAATAAACTATCTACTGACCCCACCCTTTTGCTTGGCTCTGACCGCCCCCTGCCCACCCCTATCTCTGCCTCGTGACCCACCAGCCCGCAGGCATGCAGAGGTGGCGTGAGGGCCAGAGCAAGAGGGACACTTGTGCCGGAAACTACACTGACGCTTGTTGCACACGCCGCTAGCTGAAGCTCCAACACAGCAGGCGGGCTGGAACCCCCTGCCCCGCCGGCTGGCGGGGAACCTGCGTCGCAGCCGCCTGCTGCACGGCATGGCCACAATGGTACCTATCACCAGGTGTCGGACGCGTGAGAGTCATATACAAGAGCCACAATTGCTGGCAGGGCTCATCCCACCTCATCTCAGGATGTAGGGCCACCCTCATCCTAAATTCCTCATCGTAAGCCAACCACAACGGGGCAGGAAAATCAAACATCGCCCTATAAATATTGTCGAGGTATTGGACCATCGGAATGGCCAAATCAGGCCGGGCCCTCAGGTATACCACCATATATATAAGATATGCCGGCAACCAATTGGCCCAGGTACGCGGTGGTTTATGACGACAGGACAATTCCTTGTCCCGGTCATCCTGTCCCTCCCTCTCCTCCTTGGTGGGCTCCGATTCAGGAGGGAGAAAATATCAATGTACTCCCCTCGCCAAATCTTATCCCTAATAGCCTGTGAAAGATGATCACCCAGGGGCAAGGAATGCAAGCGCGGCGCCAAAATGGCCGCCGCGCTCTTTGCGGGGCCCCCCCACAGGACGAGGAATCCGGGTAGTTTAGGGCGTGGCCAGCTCCCTTATAAAAGGGGTGGCCACGAGGCAGCCGCGCTGCCATTTTAGCTAAAGCGACGGAGCGGAGAAGTTTTTCCCCTGTGTCTCCGTCGCTCCTTACCTTGCGGGAAGCCTTTTGGCGGCGAATCTTCTTTTCGGCTTCCCTCTCCTGCGGTTGAGATGCCTTCGAAGAAGAAGGCAGCTTCGAACGTGGCTCGAGCTGTGAGGAGGCGCAACCCGGGTCGGAGGACCACGGTCGCGCCTCCCCAGCAGACGCCTGTCCAGGCCCCCGCTGGGCCCGGCGGAATGGGGTCTATCGCCCCTTGGTCGGACGCGGGGGATCGGAATGCGGGCGCGGCAGGGGCTCCGGCCCGCGGCCCGCGAGCGGTGGACACCGCTACTCCCTCTGCTCATCCTGTTGGGCCTGCCTCTCTTCCTCCTGGGCCTTCTAGCCTGGACGGGTGGTGTGGTCCCCTACCTTGGCAGGTTCCTGCACCGACCCTACCGGGCTTCGGTGTTGGGCAATGGCCCTATTCAGGTCCTGGGTTACAGGGACCTGTACCCGCGCCGGGACTTGGCGGGCCGACCGGCCCTTGGCCACAGATCGACGTACAGGCCTTACTGGCCCGCCTTGCGGCCCTCGAAGCCTCTTTAGCTCGGGCCAGCCAGGCTGGGGCTCCCTTTGGCGTCCCTTTTCCGGCGCCGTCGGCGGGAGGACAACAGGCGGCGGGCAGGGTTGAGCTGCCTCAGGCGGGTGGCGTGGCTTCGGCCACTGCCCCGCAGCTCCCCAGCCAGCAGACGAGTGCAGGTCAGGCCCCGATGACGAGCTCTACGTCGGTCGTGAGCTCCGACGCCCCCAGTGGGCCAGAACCCCCGGTGGGGGCGGCCCACGGGGGTGCAGCATGTGAGTATGCGGTCCAAGCCAGTACACCTACACACATTGCTTCTATGGGGGGAGCTTTTCAATGGCCTTGGCCTCGCTCGAGTGGTGCGGTTGCACAGCAGCCGGCACTCCACTCGGCGATGGTAACTGCCACCCAGGGCACCGGGGTGGGTAGTTTTTCTCACACTGTGGGGAATGCACTGGGGGTGGCTGGGTTAGCTCAGGCCCCTTTCCCAGTGCCTGTGGTGCCTTTTTCGGCCTTACCAACTGCGGGGTACTCCTTACCACTGGGTGACCACTTGGCACAGGCAACCAAAGAAAAGATTTGGCGGGGGGAGTATGTAGATATCTTCTCACTCCTGAACAGAGAGCCCACCAAGGAGGAAAGGGAGGGACAGGATGAGAAGGATAAGGAGCAGGCGCGTCGTCGTAAGCCGCCACGTACCTGGGCCAACTGGCTGCCAGCTTATTTAATTTACATGGCAGTGTATCTGAGGGCGCGGCCGGAGTTGGCTATTCCGATGGTCCAATATTTGGACAACATATACAGGGCAATGGTTGATTTCCCGGGCCCTTCGTGGCTTGCTTATGACGAGGAATTCCGTATGCGGATTCCCCTCCACCCGGAGATGAGATGGGACGAGCCGTGCCAGAGGCTTTGGCTTCTGTACATGACACCCACGCGCCCCGCGCCAGGCGACAGATACCATTGCGGACATGCGGTCCAGCGAGCTGTCCCAGCACAGGTTACCCGCCAAGTGGCGGGGCAGGGGGTTCCAGCCCGCCTGCTGTGCTGGGCTTTCTCGTCCAATGGTTCCTGCAATAAGAAAAATTGCAAATACAGGCATGAGTGTCCCACTTGTTCGGGGCCCCACGCAGCCTCCGCCTGTCCCAGGCCTGGGGGGACACGGGGCAGAGGAAGGGGCGGACAGTGGGCTGGCAAGGCTGCCACAGATGGAGCTGGTTCACCGAAAGGCACCCTCCCCAATTAAGGTGGACATGTTGGAGCGTTGGCTCACAGTGTACCCGAAGGGAGAGGATAGGGAGTATCTCCTTCAAGGCTTTAAGTACGGGTTTCGCATCCCTTTCATGGGTGATAGGTCCCCTCAGGATGCCCCCAATCTTTTGTCCCTCAAGGGGAGGGAGGAGGTGGCTGCTGCCAGTATTAGGAAGGAGTTAGATGCGGGCAGGGTCGCTGGCCCTTTCCCTTCACCCCCGTTTCCCAACCTTAAGGTGTCGCCCCTAGGCTTGGTTCCCAAAAATCTCGAGGCGAGTTTCGCCTTATTCATCATTTATCCTACCCAGCCGGCCGGTCGGTCAATGATGCTATCCCTGATGACCTTTGTTCAGTCAGGTATACGTCTTTTGACCACGCGCTGCGCATGGTGCGCTCGTGTGGCCCGGGTGCCCTGCTGGCCAAGTGCGACATTAAGTCGGCCTTTCGCCTCCTGCCGGTGCATCCGGGTGACTTTGAGTTGCTGGGTTTCAAATTTCGGGGCGAATATTATTTTGATAAGGCCATGCCTTTTGGCTGTTCCATATCATGCTCGGCCTTTGAGCGTTTTAGTACCTTCTTAGAGTGGGCTTTCATCCGCAGGTCAGGGTCCCGGTCTGTAGCCCATTACCTGGATGACTTTTTATTCGGGGGTGAACACATTTCACCTCAACACATTTCAGACGCTAATGGAGGAACTCGGTGTCCCTTTAGCGCCCGAAAAGACCGAGGGCCCATCTACCAAGTTAGTATTCCTGGGGGTGGAGATTGACACGTTAGCGCAGGCTCTAGGTTACCGGAGGATAAGGTGTCCAGGATAGTGGCCCTTATCTCGGAGTTGATGGCCAAGCGCAAGGCATCACTGAGGGAACTGCAGGTGCTACATGGTCACCTAAATTTCGCTTGCAGGGTGGTCGCTCCGGGCAGGGCTTTTGCTCGACGCTTATGCGACGCCATGGCAGGGTTAACCAGGCCTCACCACAGAGTTAGACTTACCCGGGGTATCAGGGCAGACATGTTTGTCTGGTTACAGTTCCTGAGGGAGTTTAATGGGGTCTCATTTTGGAGGTCTGACCTCCTGGCATCCCCCAATTTTCAGATCCAGTCTGATGCCTCAGGATCCCTGGGTTATGGGATGTACTTCAATGGGAAGTGGGCCTATGGTGGGTGGCCACCGGCCTGGGCAGGCACTGATCGCCTGCGTGATCTCACATACCTTGAATTTTTTCCTATACTAGGGGCTTTGATGCTATGGGGCGAGGAATGGGCCAACTCGGTCATGCATTTCTGGTGTGACAACGCTGCTGTGGTCCACATTGTTAATGCACAGACTTCCAAATCGCCCAGCGTTATGGACCTAGTGCGCCATTTCGTGCTGCGCTGCCTGCGCCTCAACGTTTTGTTCAGAGCCAGGCATGTCCCGGGGATTAATAATGATATTGCTGACGCTTTGTCCCGCCTGCAGATCTCCCGGTTCCGTGCCTTGGCCCCGGATGCGGAGGAATTTCCCTCGCCACTCCCGGACGTGATATGGACCATTGGCAAGGAGAGGTGAACCGGGCGATTGGCCTGTCACTAGCGCCACGCACGCGTAAGGCGTATCAACATGCATTTAATTCTTACAGGGCATTTGCTGCTCAATTTCACCTGCCAGAGACCTGGCCTATCCCGGTTGACCATGTTCTGCGGTTCATGGTCCACCTGCATGCTCTCGGCCTCGCACCTCGCACCATAGCATCCAAGCTCTCGGCCCTGGCTTTTATGGCCAAAGTAGGGGGTCATGTGGACAGCACCTCTGACTTCCGTGTGAGACATGTTTTGGAGGGGTGGGTGCGCGAGCGCGGGCGTTGCCCGGACGACCGGCACCCTATTTCCCCAGGGGTTCTTACCCAGTTGGCCCGGGGCTGGCCAAGCCTCTGTTTTGATCATTATGAGGCAGCCCTTTTTCATGCAGCCACAACGGTGGCATTTTTTGGAGCGCTCCGCATCAGCGAACTTGTGATGCTGTCTAAGGCGGATGCAAGTTGTAGGGCACTGGAACTCGAGGATGTCTATGTTGCCAAAGACTGGGCCCAGTTGAGGATACGTTCCTCCAAGTCAGATCAGCATGGCGTAGGCAGTGGTGTAAGACTGCTACGGTGTTCTTTGGCAGACATCTGTCCGGTTGGTGCCCTACAGGAGTTCCTGGCACTGCGTGGCATGCACCATGGCCCGTTTTTCTGTCACCAAGATGGGTCTCCCCTTACTAAATTTCAGTTTTGGAAGGTGACAGGCAGAGCCCTTGCCAGGGTGGGCCTACCAGGTGCCCGTTACGGCACACATTCATTTCGTATTGGGGCAGCCTCTACAGCAGCTGCTTTTGGGTACTCCGGGGCTGACATACGCAGCATGGGGAGGTGGGGCTCGCAATGTTTTCAGTTTTATGTGCGCCCACTTCCACCGTGAGTACCAATCCGATCACCTTACCTTCCTTTTTCTTAATTTTTCTTACAGACCCTGGGTGTCGTGTTACACCGGTGACAGTATGGCTGGTGGGCCACAGCTATGTGCACAGGGCAGCGCGTTACGCTGCGGCGACAGAGTGGGGACCCCGACTGGGACTGGGTGAACACGCCAGTCTCACATGGCATGGTAAGCCTGGGATGTTGTGGCGGGAGCTGCTGCCTTTCCTGTTTTCAAGCAGGAGTGCTGACCCGCCTGACATTCTCATCATACACCTTGGGGGCAATGATTTGGGTCAGGTCACCGGCTTATCGCTCAAGCATGCGATCTGCGGGGACCTTGCTTACTTGCACTACGTCTGGCCTGCCACAACCCTGGTTTGGTCGGACATGATTCCGCGCCATTCTTACAGAGGGGGCATTGACCTCCTGGCCCTTGACCGCGCTAGGCGCGCGGTCAATGGGGCGGTGGCGCGGTTCCTTGCCGACAAGGCTTGGGGACGGGTCAGTCGTCACCCCGCTATTAGCCTACGAAATTATGACTTGTATGCAGGGGATGGGGTCCATCTGTCGCGAGGAGGTATGGACCTCCTGTTGGGTGATTGGCGAGCAGGCCTGTTGACCGAGCTGACGGTCTGGGGGGGGCGTCAGGCCTTCTTTGAAGCCCCTCCGTGTGGCGGGTAGCACTGGTAAGGTAAACAGTATGACCCACAGGTATCCGGCAGGTTCGCAATTGACTGGACAACATTAGACAGGAACAAATTAGTTAAACGTTGTCCGGTCAACGACGAACCAGGCGACGGGGTGATGGCGATAGCTAGCCAGCATGCATCACCCCGTGATTTTACGGATACGAGTCAGAGGGTGGGGTCATGAGTTAGATATTGACTACGGTCAATAATTTGTTTGTTGTCAACAAACAAATTGATACAAATTGATACATTGTAACCAATTGCCGTTGGCAATTTTGGGTGGTACCTTACCAGTGTTACTTCGGCCTGCTTGCCTTAAGAATTATGATTGGTCGTTTTACCAATACAAATTTATAATTCGGATTAGGGCATTGAATCAATAAATGTGGCCCTATGCTGTTATCCACTTTCAATGTTGTCTGAGTCCGTTATTGGGGGGGTGCGCCTGCAATGCAAGCGCGGCGCCAAAATGGCCGCCGCGCTCTTTGCGGCCCCCCCCCACAGGACGAGGAATCCGGGTAGTTTAGGGCGTGGCCAGCTCCCTTATAAAAGGGGTGGCCACGAGGCAGCCGCGCTGCCATTTTAGCTAAAGCGACGGAGCGGAGAAGTTTTTCCCCTCCACCCCCTCCCTAGTTAACAGTGTGATATTTTGGTCGCTTCGGGGCCGGGTGGGAATTTTTGGTTGGGACCCACATTGGCTTCCGGGTCCTGGCTTTTTTGCCCATCCCACACTGTTGCTATGGTTTGATATAGGGGTTCCTTTCGTTGCTACTGTTGACTCCGGTCACATTGGCGGGTAGCACTGGTAAGGTAAACAGTATGACCCACAGGTATCCGGCAGGTTCGCAATTGACTGGACAACACTAGACAGGAACAAATTAGTTAAACGTTGTCCGGTCAACGACGAACCAGGCGACGGGGTGATGGCGATAGCTAGCCAGCATGCATCACCCCGTGATTTTACGGATACGAGTCAGAGGGTGGGGTCATGAGTTAGATATTGACTACGGTCAACAATTTGTTTGTTGTCAACAAACAAATTGATACAAATTGATACATTGTAACCAATTGCCGTTGGCAATTTTGGGTGGTACCTTACCAGTGTTACTTCGGCCTGCTTGCCTTAAGAATTATGATTGGTCGTTTTACCAATACAAATTTATAATTCGGATTAGGGCATTGAATCAATAAATGTGGCCCTATGCTGTTATCCACTTTCAATGTTGTCTGAGTCCGTTATTGGGGGGGTGCGCCTGCAATAACCAGCCGTCGGCAGAGCCGCCGTCGGCACCTGTTGGATGAAGGGTATGCGCAGCGGGCCCTGAATAGCCCCTGCGACGCTTGGCATACCCCCGGGGTGGACACCCCTGTCCTAACCGAGGGGCCATTTGGGAACCAGGAATTAACAGGGCAGTGTGGAAGCAACTGCCCACCCACAGTAACCTGGCATGGCCATGGCCACTGTACCCCCCCCCCAGTGTGACTGGACAGTGTCGGTGCACTAAATTGAACCGGATACTCACTAGTCGCACCCCCGTGAGCCGCCCCCACTGGGGGTTCCGGCCCACGGTGGGCGTCGGAGCTCGCGACAGGCATCGAGCTCTGGGGCCACACCTGACTGCTCCCCACCGGCAAATCCGAAAGTGCGGGGAACTGCGAGGTGCCAGCCTGGGCTGGCCTGACGGCCTCAAGCAGCTTGACCCTGTTGGCGGCCCGCTGGAGAGTCACAGCCGACGTGTCTGCCGGGACCGACGAAGGGGCCGTAATCGAAGCAGCAGCTAAACCCCCATCGGGAGGTGGTTGGGCAATGCCCAGTGATGCCTCTAGCACCGAAATACGTGTAAGAAGCGCATCGACAGTCTCTGAGCCCCCAGTATAAGGTGGGCCGGATGGGCCGGACAGCCCTGTGGCCAATTGCTGGGCAGGAAACCCGAATGGGGATCCAGGGCCTGAGTAGGGCCATGCCCAAAACTCCGGCCCGTGGGGGGCCGGAGGAATGGTGGGGCGGAAACTGCCACCAAGTCCAAGTGGGCCACCCTGTCCTGAACCAAGAAAATGCCGTCCAGGGGCAGGGATCCCCGAGGAGCCAGCCTGTGCCAGCCCAGCCTGGAGGCCTGTGCCGGGCTGACCAGTGGAAGCCTGCTCAGCCCCACTGGCAGCGGCGGGCAAGTCCGTCCCGCTGCCAAGCTGGGGAGGTGCAGCCCAAGTCCTCCGACCCTCTACTGGGGCTGCCCCCCAGTAGAGGGAGGGGGCGGGAAAGCCCTTCCCCTCGGCCGCGGCTTGACCGCCGGGGCCTTGCGCTTGGAAGCCATGGCTCCCGAAAAAAGCGACGGATCCCTGGCCAGGGATCAGTTCCTGTGCCCTGAGTACCGCAGTAATGAAGAGGAGTGAACTCCGTTCAAAGGCAAAGGTACGAAGGGCGAAGAAGCAAGAAACGCGGCATAGAAAACTTCTCCACTCCGTCGCGTTTCTAAAATGGCAGCTCGGCTGCCTCGTGGCCACCCCTTTTATAGAGGGGTGGCCACACCCCCTAACTCACCCGGATGTCTGAGTCCGGGTGGGTGGGGGGGCTGCAAAGAGTGCGGCGGCCATTTTGGCGTCGTGCTTTCATTTGTCTCCTTCTCAGATGCATTAAGAGGTGATAGCAGATAATGAACAAAATAAGGTACAGCAACAAACCCATCCCTTTCATGTACACCAACCCCCTAGATCAGGAGTTCTCAACCTTTTAAAGCCACAGGCTGGATCACACTCCCTCAGTTCAGCAGGCCAGACTGGTGGTTCCCCCCATTGTAAATGGTGCCATAAAACATGTCCGTTGCTGTGGTAAACACATTTACGACAGCTGTGGGTGCATTTATGGCTGTTTCTGCAGCTTCCGGTGCTTCCAGTGGGTTTAGAACCTCTGCCCTAGATGATGGTTAAAATCAAGGAGAAGATTCCGGCTGGAGCATCACTTAATAGACTTTGAAGCAAAATAAGAACATAAGAACATAAGAACAGCCTTGCTGGAACAGGCCACAGCCCATCCAGTCCAGCATTCTGTCTCACACAGTGGCTCACCATTTCCTTCAGGGTATTCCCAAGGAGATGCCTTCACCTGCTTAGGATTCCCTGGAAATGGCATTGAGAGATATCCTGCCTATCTCTCCAACCCGGAGGTTGTCCTTAAGTATCCATAATTATAGCCATTGATACCCTTGTCCTCCATGAACTTGTCTAATCCTTTCTTAAAGCTGTGAAGACTGACAGCTGTCACCACTTCTTCTGGCAGGGAGTTCCATAGACCAGTAATCCTCTGGGTGAAAAAGTACTTTCTCTTATTTGTTTGAGAACTAGTACCCAAAAGTTTCATGGAGTGTCCCCTAGTTCTAGTGTTGTGCGATAGGGAAAACAGTTTTTCCTTATCTACTTTGTCCACACCGTGCATGATTTTATAAACTTCAATCAGGTCACCTCTTAGACGCCGTCGTTCAAGAGTGAAAAGGCCCAACCGTTGCAGCCTCAGATGGTAAGGAAGGTGTTCCAGTCCCCTAATCATTCTGGTTGCCCTCCTCTGTACTTTCTCCAACTCCATAATATCCTTCTGGAGGTATGGCGACCAGAACTGTACACAATATTCCAGATGGGGCCTCACCATAGATTTATAAAGAGGCAAAATGACACTTGCTGACTTATTTTCTATACCCTTCCTAATGATCCCTAACATTGAGTTTGCTTTTAGGAAGAATAATCAAATAAAGTATTATTTGTTTAATTCTTTTTATTAAATTTTCAAAAAATACAAACAAACAAAAATGCATACAAAATACTAAAAAAAGAAAAATACACATACAATATCCAAAAAATCCAATATAAAAACATATATTATAATCTAATACATAATTGAATTTCATCATATCTCAATAAGTGCTCATACTGTATATCAAGACTTGTCAAAATTCAATATAATGCATATTGCTCTTTTATATATGTTATTCTTATCTGTAATCCAATTCTATAATCATTTATATGCATATATCTAATTTCATAGTAACTCTAGCTGATATATATTATATCTATCCTTATCCTACATAATCACAACAAAAAATACAATTAAATCATTTTTCACAATACACACGCAGTGAAATGTACAATGCCCTGGAGGATGCAGTATGTCACAACAAACATTCACTATTTCCAAAAACTCATTTGATCTGGTGCTGGCCTGCCACCTTCATCTCTGGTCAATGTAGAGTCCACACATAAATTCCAAATTTCCAAAATTTATGTTCTTTAATTATGCCTTTTTTTTGTTCAACTCCCATATTAACTTGTCATTCAGGACAATTTTCTGTGAATGTTGATAAATTCAATCAATGCTGCATTCATGTCCATACCTTGTGCCCTCAACTACTAGCAAACTACCTGGAGACCATGGTAGCAGTGAGTCCTGAAGATTGCAGAAGGCAGAGGCAGGTCCTCTGGTGGGAACATGGAGAAGGAAGAGGAGCACCTAAAAGGTCATAAATTAGTCATAAAGGAAGAGCATCAGGAGAACAAGTTAGAGATGGGTTTGGAGGGGTAGGCAGAGACCTGTGAGGAACCACCTCCTGGCTTCTGAGCTGTGAGCAAGAACTAGCCCATGCTTCTCTAAGATCCTTGATCTGGTCAATGGGTCAGTTTCACCCTGGGGAGAGGGCAATGAAGGGAAGGACCCATTTCCCGCGCAACCAGGTTTCCTACAATGGTAATCCAGCCAACTCATGTTTCCTTCTACCCACACAAAACTTGTTAATACATAACCAGAATCATAGCATTATAGAGTTGGATTGGGATCTCAAGGATACAGACATAAAGGTCTAACCTTTATCACTGCAGGAGATCCACAGCTAAAGCATTCTTGAGAAATTACTATCCCAGCTTGCTTTAAAATCTCTACCATCTAAAATGCACTGTCAGACCATTCTTATTGTCGGGGCATAAGGTAATAGACTAAATGAAGTGTTTATTCAAAAATCTCTGTTCATAAATTTTGAGTTCAGCGTTTCAAGTCATACTCTCTGAAATTATAGAAAAGAAGCTTAGTCTTTCTTCTATGGCAGTGATGGAGAACTTTGGCACTCCAGCTATTCTTGAACTTCAATTCCCTGAAGCCCAAGTCTCTGTGAATCTACATGAATGGGTTTACTGCACACACAAATGGGTTTACTGCACAGTTCACAGGGACTTGGGCTTCTGCGAACTGAAGTCCAGGAACAGCTGGAGTGCCAAGGTTCACCATCATGGTTCTATGGGATAGTCCTTCATACATTTGAAGACAGTGATCATTTCAAGAATCCTACTCTAGACTAAACACACCCGCCTCTTTCCACCATTCCTCATAGGACTTGGTCATCATGGTTGCTCTCCTCCACTGTCACTCTTCAAGCACAAATGTGTCTGGAAAAGTGGATTGTTGGATGCTTGCACTGAAAATATTTCTTAATCTTAAAGATGCCATAACACCTATATTTTGTTTTTCTTCTTTGTTATCTTTTTTTCTATGTTATTAAGAAACATATTAAATATGTATCAGAAAAATAGCATACTCTGTGTTCATTAAAACAACAAACTTCCCCTTTTGGCCAACCCATGATGTCCAGATTTAGGGGCACAATTTATTTCAAAATGCTCAGTGCTCATCTATACAATATGACTGGAGATCTAATTGGCCACCAGTTAACCCTTGGTAATTATTTTCAAGCACTGAACTGTGACTAGCTTATCAGTCAGACTTTATCGTAACTATTAATTAACAAATAATTGTAGCTGGAAGAAGGCCAGATGGCTTTAAAGGCCTTTTCAGTCCCACTGCGATTGTTATCAAAGCTTCTTCTGGAATCGGGCATTTCTCATTATGGAATGCCCTCCCTGGAGAAGCATTACTATATTTTAGGCACCAGGCAAAATCCTTCTTATCCATCCAAACATGTTAAGTATTTTAACCACCTGAGGCTACAGAACATGCAATTAACGGGCAGTATGTATGTCTTATTGAACTCAATAGGGATTGTATTGTAGCCAACAACTATAGGATTGCACTGTTGAGTTTTAGAGAACACTTAGGGTCAGTATTTACATTTCATTAATTATACAGCATGCCACAGACCTCTTCTATTTGTCTTGAAAGCAAATGCTACAGACCTTCATTTCATTTGGGCGTTATCTCTTACAGAGTGGGGAGGAGTACCCTTTATCTGCTTTGCAAATTTCTTCCTAAAATTCACTGATTCCCATCAGCCACACACACACTGAGTGCTCTCAATTGGTCTCTCTCCTGGGAGGCACAGTGGGGATTCAAACTCACAACCCAGCTCCATTGCCAGTTCTCCAATCCACTTCTTCCATGTCTAGACCAGAGGTGAAACTTCCAAAATGAAGCCACCTTTTTGTGAGTTCATTCTGCAGTTCTTTGCCTGACCTAGTGTGAGAAAGATTAGCAGCAACACAGGGGTGCCATTACCAGGGTACACTTGACTGTGGTTCAAAAATACCACAATCTTTGAAGAGGTTCTTTCTGTGTACCCCCTCCAATCCACTGAGCTACTCTAACTTGCTTTAATGTTAAACGAAATTGAAACTGAGTTTTTGATTATATGCTACTAAATTTGTTCTTACTGATTTGAACTTTATCAACACAGTGAGATACATCAATAAGTACTTTTCAAGCCCTATGAGATTCCTTGCCTTCAGGTGACAGGAATAAATGAGAGCTGCATATTCTCATCCTGGCCTCTGTAATTTATGCAGATTAACTCTGCACAAAAATAGTGTCATTTCCCTTTGAGGGAAAAAGCAAAATACACATAAAGCAAAGACTGGCTGATTCTTTAAAAAGATGCAAACAACCCATCCCAAACTTCCAACTGTTAAAAGTTCATGCAATAGAGCAGCAATCACATGTACTTTGCAAAATCTGGGGGCTTTTTATGTGTGTTTAAACATTATTTGCATCATTTATGCAGTTTTGTTTAATTTGTATAAAAAGAGAGCTCTTTTTCTCTTGATGACAGCTCCCTAAAATGTTTTACCCTCTTGCAAGAGAAAGAGAATAATGTTGCAGTTCCTCTTTTCACATAAAGGGATAATAAGAAGAGAGGGGTAATATCCTTTCTTTTCATTCTAAGTGGATTTTCCATAAAGGAATATGGCAGAAGAAACATTGGGAAATATAAGACAATCTGAACAAGAAGAGAAAAAACATCTGGATGCTCCCCCCCCCCCCGGGTCTTTATAATAAACACCTTCTTTGAAAGTGCCTTAATTCTGTAATATTGCTCTTTTATTCATATTATGGCTATATATGATAACATGTATAAACTAACCATGAATCAATTTTTATGAGGTGCCATATAAAAAAGTTTGAAAAGAAGAAATTCAAGTCTCCATGTTTCTATAGATGAAACAGTTCAGTGTTGAATGGGTATCTTGTTCAGCTTTTGACACCTCTCGATTTCTTTCAGAATGTCCTATTGTAATTCTTATCAGTGTGGCAGTATCAAACTTGTGTTCTCGACTTAGAAAAATGTTAAGAGACACAATTTGGATGGAAACTTTGGCAATTATTTGATTGCACTCACTGATTCTCTACAGATGTTTGCAACATATGTGTCAAGCAGATTGATATGGTCAGGAGTTCTCCACACAAGGAATTTTCAAAGAAATTGTCATGGTGGATTATTTCTCTATATACAACAAAACAAAAAATACAACAAAGTCTTGTAGTACCTTTAAGATTAACTACAATCCAGCTCTTCAGATAGGCAAAGTACTATTTTATTCAGGGATTCTCAACCTATG
This sequence comes from Bradypodion ventrale, assembly GCA_035047345.1. NCBI lineage: Eukaryota > Metazoa > Chordata > Lepidosauria > Squamata > Chamaeleonidae > Bradypodion > Bradypodion ventrale. The sequence continues at coordinate 45,138,489 of JAWDJE010000001.1, forward strand.
GCCCTCAGCAAATCAACCGGCCCATGCCTTCTCTCCAGCTGCCACTGCCACCGGCGCTGGAAGTGGCCACATTCACGGCAGCTGCCGCCACATTCACAGCAGCCCTGAGGTGTTAGTAACCGCCAGAATTGCATCAGTGGCCACTGGGGAAAAACCCCGCAGCTGCCAGGAACATGTCTGCAGCTGCTGGGAACCCATCCACAGATGTGTTCCTGGCAGCTGCATGAAGGGGGTTTCCTGGCACCCACTGATCTGTTTCTAGTGGCCACTGGCACATTTACGCTGGTCGCAAAGGCATCATACCTGTCAAGTTTCAGGAAATTTCTGTCAAATAAGGGAAATTTCCCAGCCAAAACAGGAAACTGGACAGCTATGCTTATCCTGTGTTGGCCTCCAGTCTAACTCCAGTCTAATTGCAGTCTAACTAATACAGGATGATGGCAGGAAAGAGTGTAAAATACGGGGATTTGACAGAAATTTCCCAAAACTTGACAGTTATGAAAGGCATTCCTGGTGACTGTGGACATGTTCTCAGCAGCTGTGGGGGATTTCCTTCATCCATGCCATGCAGCTCCTCCAGGCCAGTAAGCAGGGGAGGGGGGCTTTTTGGGGTGTGGTGGGCTCTGGGTGGTCCCACCTTCAGTGGCAGTGGTAGGATGGACATCAGTCCAGCCCACAAACAGTCTGAGGGAGCATGATCCAGCCCCCAACTTAAAAAAGGTTGAGAACCCCTGATTTAATTCATATCATTATATATGAAGAATACATGGTTGTGCATTAGGTAGAGAGTGAAATTATAACAAAAAATGACAACAGCATCATTATTTACCTGCACAATGAGTATTTAAAATATTAATTATATAAACATCTTGGCAACTGGTACAGTAATTAGTTAATGCTAAGCATCTATAGACTAATACACAATGGGTTAGGCTTTTGGCTTTGAATTGAAGTAGTGAGTTCTGTTCTAAGGAGAGAATTGGTTCTGCTGAGATTGTAATTTTTGTGAAGCAGGGGAAACAAAGGATTGACATATGAAGAAAGCAAATTATTTAACTTAACAGACACTCTCACAGGTGCTTAGACAGAAGTAAGATGGCCTGAGCTGAAGGAATTGTTGCATTTTTTAAATTGTATCACATCTTATTTCCTGGAGTTGAATAAATTCAATTAGAAATTAGAAATTGGTAGCATTGAAGAGGTTGTAATCCCATCTGTGTATTCCCTTCCCCCTACCTAAGAAAAGTGTTCATAAAATGCATACTTTAAAAACAATCACATATGAAAAGGCATACATTTGGGAAATGTGCAGAAACACAGTTTAATCAAGTAGTGATAAATGTGTACAATTCAAATATGTCCATCAAAACCGTGTGCACTTAATGGTCTCATAGGCCCCTTCCAACTCAATTATTCTATGATTCTATGCCATGGGGTAGGGCAGGGCAGAGGAGGGCAGATTCTTATACTTTTAGAAGGATCCAATACATGACAAGCTTTAAGAAGGAAATGGGGAAAACTTTACATGCTCAAATTTTGCTAATTCACACATCTCAGCCATGTCTAGCTCCAAAGACAGTTTGCAAGACCTGAGCATAGAAACGAAGGTTTACTTTGAAGAAAATACTGGAGCTCTGGAAAACTACCAGTCTTGACAACACATGGAATGGCCCCAACCTTTATCCCAACTATGTGTTTATGTGTGGGTGGGTGGCTTCATTTTGGGGTGAGCTGTTTGAATTTCTTCCTGTCCTTGTTCACTGTACCTCGTGCTTTGAAACTCCTCAGAACAAACTTCCCTTAAAAAACTACAAGTACCATGCAAATTCATGTATGCATGCATATTTACGTACATTGGCAAAGCCATTTTTGGACTACAACCCCCACACTCCCCTAGCCCATACCTGTCAACTTTTGGATTTGAAAATAAGGGAAATTTTGGGCACAGCCCTCTGTGGGTGTGGCCAAATCTGTGGGCATGGCCAAATATAGCCATGTGACTTGCTGGGCTCTAGTCATGCCTGCCACATGGCCATGAAAATGTCTGCAAACACAGACAGCACTGGTTCTTTGGCTGTAAATGGAAATGAGCACTGCACCCTAGAGTTGGATACAACTGGCAGATTTTACTTTCTAAGGATCAAAGATCTCTGCAGATGGTGACTGCAGCCGTGAAATAAAAAGGAGACCGATGTTTGGGAAACAAGCTATGAGAAATCTGGGGAACATAGTTAAAAGTAGAGGCATCACCTTGCAAACAAAAAATTGCATAGTCAAAGCAATGGTATTCCCGGTGGTAATGTATGGGTGTGAGAGCTGGACCATAAGGAAAGCTGAGTGCAGAAGAATAGACGCCTTTGAAATGTGGTGTTGGAGAAGAGTTTTGAGAGTCCCCTGGATAGCGAGGAGAACAAATAGGTCAATCTTAGAATAAATCAACCCTGACTGCTCCTTAGAAGGTCAAATAGTAAAGATGAAGCTAAAGTACTTTGGACATCAAATGAGAAGAGAGGATTCACTTGAGAAAGCCTTGATGCCAGGAAAGGTGGAGGGCAAAAGAAGAAGGGGGCAACCAAAAATGAGACAGCTAGATGGAATTGTAGATGCAAATGGGCACAGAGCAGGGCAAGTTGAGGAGGATGGTGGAGGACAGGGGAGCCTGGCGGGCAATGGTCTATGGGGTCGCAAAGGGTTGGAATCGACTGTGCAACTGAACAACAACAACAACACATGTAGTTTTCTCTCTCAGAGGCATCTGAGGGGCATATTGGGAGGGGGAAGGTCTTCTATGGGGCAATAGCCAGTGACATTGCTTGGGTCTCCTCTCTGGCAGATGACAGCCTCAAAGAGCCTTGAAGAAGTTGAGGGGAAATGCCTTCAAGTTCTCTCTCATTGGGACAGAGGCATGCATGTTGACACACAAACACACACACACCCCACCCCACCAAGGTGGGAGGCGTCCCTCACTCGCCCTTGGTAAGAAGAAAGCACAGAAAAGCCAGAGAGCACAAACCGGGAGGGGGGAGGAGGAGGAGCCCAACCCCCCCTTTCCCTTCCTTTCCCTTCTGCGTTTTCTCGCTCTCTTTCTCTCTCGCTCAATCCGACCCCCTGAGAGAAACCCGATGAGCGGACACTCGGGTCACCACCCACCCACCTGGTGCCTCCTCCTCCTGCCCGCTCACTCAGGCACCTCTTGACGTCTGAGCCATGTGCAGGAGGGCAGCAGGAGGAGGTTCCCATCCCCGGACCAGTCCCAACGGCTCCACCTGCCTGCTGCCCAGTCACGAGAGAAGGAGGGGGGGCGGGCAGGCGGGGAGCCACGGAATAATGAAAAAGGAGTGGGGAGGGGTGCGGTGAGCCAGTCGGGGAAGCCCGTCTCTAGGGCAATGCACCTCCTGTCCACCACTTCGTCCTGGCAGCGGCGGGGCTGGTGTGGACTACCTTCTTCCGCTGCAGCTTAGATTGCGCTGCGGATCCACTACCACCATCCTCTCCCCATCCGCCTGGCTGGGACTGAAAATGGTCTCGGGGTGGGGAGGAGGAGGGTGAGGCTGAGCTGAGGTGCCAAGCCAGCCCCAGCGGGACCTGAGGCAAAAAGCATGCCACACAACAACCTCTGGTGGCCGGGAGAAAACTGCAACTTTGGTCAGGATTTTTTAAAATATATATAAGGGAAAATACGGGGAAATTAATAAAATGGGAGGGATGGGAAGAGGGATAAAAATAAGGGGTTTTCCTGGGTAAAACGGGATAGTTGACAGGTATGCCCTAGCCATTGTGGGAAATGTAATCTAAAATAGCAATTTTGTCAAGGTCTCAACATTACTCATACCTAGAAAGCAAGGTATGGTTCTTTGGATGCATCTTTGGATGCTACATTCTCATTTCAGTATCAAACACTCACACAGAATTACAAAATATAAACAAACCTGAGTGGTTCTTCTACTGTATCATTCCTACACTATGGCTCTGTGAATGTTTTGGTCTACATCTCCCAACAACTCTAACCCACTTTGGCCAACCATAAGGGATTATGGGAACTGTAGTCCAAGCATTCTGAAGAACTGAAGATTCTCCACCATTACCTTACATTGCCTCGGACAGTACCAGCAAATTAGTTACTGCCAGTCAATCATCTTTTCTAATGAAACAAAATCATAAATGCTTTCTGGGGGAGGGGGGCAATCATGTTTGTATGTTATTGAATTTATATGTTATTCATATTCATTTGTTGAATTTATTTTGAGTTGCCTTTCAAGACACTAGTCTTCCCAAGACCCTTTTCAATGATTTGATATCAGCAAATGTTAATTAACCAATTTACATTTCAGCAATGTTAAAATGTGGCTTATACAAGAAAAAATTAAAAACCATCTCATTTCAAACATGTAGCAGCAAGAAATGCAGAAAAAATCTTTTTCAATATTTTATTAATTTGATTTTTAAAATCTCCCAAATAATTATCTGTGTTACAAGTTTTCTTCACTAGAACATACCATGTTACATTGAAATGCATTTCCCCCATCCTATCAATCTCTAGCAGGCTTACTTTAGGGACTTTACATAATGGAATCTGTGTATAATCTGATGGCCAAATGAATAAATAGGCACAGAGATTTAATGCATCCTTTGAACAGGTTCCTAATGGTATGTTGTAAAAAAATATTATATCAAGAAAAGCCACACCTATTGGCAGAGATGGGTTTATATCTTGTACTTTCGTGGTTTGCTTCCAAACAGTGGTGGGATTTTTAAAAAAATTACTACCTATTCTGTGGGTGTGGTATGGTGGCTGTGGCCAGGAGAAAGCCCTGTGTTGCACCCAAATTAGGACTACTTTATTTCAAAACTTGGATGAGCTGGGCCAGCCAGAATTTCTGCTACCGGTTCTGGCAAACTGGTGCAAACCTGCTGAATCCCACCACTACTTCCAGGGCTTTCTCGTAGACAGCACTTCTGATTAACTAACACTCACCTGATTCAGAAATGTTTCTCAGATGACAGGGCATCGTTGGCCACAACTTAATCCAAGTATACAGGGTTTTTCCCTGCCCCAGGGTGCTGGGAGGCCAGCTGGTTCTGGGCCGCCTTCACCCTTCAAGGCAATCAGGAAAAATGTCAGTGGCATGACTTTGTTTAAGGTGGATCCCAGCTTGCCATGAAGGACCCACACACTATGATCTCGAAGTGTCGTTGACAAAGGAAAGTGGTATATAAGTTCAAATATGATAATAATAATAATCTCCTGCAGCACATATGAAATGAGACATGCAGGATTTAACACCGGGAATGCAATGGACTACCACAGCCTTGAGGATATGGACAAGGTGCACCTTCACAGCCTAGTCCATCTGCCATGGCTTCTTCTGCCTCCATAACCATTGGGAATTAGATTTCCTCCTCTGCTCATTTTGCCATTGGGCCCAATATGATGGTTTCCAGTGGCATTTCCTCCACTGAGGGGACCATCACCCTGCCTAAAGGGGCTCATCTGCCAGTAGCCGTTGGCCCATTTAGGGAGTCAGGTTATTTTCTGCCACCCAACACTCAGCATTGAGTCACTGGCTGTATGGTCTACTCCATTACTGTAGCAGGATGTCTGGCCAGACAGGGTATGCATGTAGATAAAATCAGAAGACATTCTGAGGACTCCACCTTAAATATTTTACTTTTGTTTAAACTTGATGATGCACTTTGATCTGTCAAGTGTAACCAACAGATTAAATAGAGTATCTTTAAGGAAACATAATATCTCTGTCTGACTCAGAATATTTGCTGAACCACAGATGTTTTCTGTTTTTTAGGCATCTGGTCACCACCTGATGTAGATTTGCAGTTGCCACTTCTAACAAGTTTAAAGTTATAATGCAAAAGTTTCTAAAATCATGTGGGTAAATTTAAAAGTATTTTCCTCTCACATACATTTCCTACTTCTTTTCTTACTGCAGTCCCATCAGGGTAGCTAACAAAAATAAATTCCTGGAAATCACATTCAATTTTCATGTACTGTCGTCTGCCTCCTACTAGTGGCAAGGAATTACCTTACTGATCTGTAATGTTTCTTATGGGACTGTGGTGGCTTAGTAATTAAGATGCTGAACTTGATGTCTGGATGTCAACAGTTCAAGACCAGAGTGCTGCATGACCGAATGAGCTCCCGCTGTCTATCCCAGCTCTACCCATACGAAAGCAAGAAAATGCAAGTAAATATATAGGTCTTACTTCAGTGGGAAAGGTAACAGCATTCCATGCACTCGTGTCTACTCATGCCTGCCACATGACTATGGAAATACCTGCAGATGCAGACAGCAATGGTTCTTTGGTTGTAAATGGAGATGAGCACCAAGCTGTAGAGTTGGATACAACTGACTTTCAATCAAGGTAGCCCTTTACACTTACTAATGTTTCTTATTATTATTTGGTGCAAATATCTCTTTATGGCAGGGATGGCCAAACTATGGCCTGAGGGTCGATTTGGCCCACAGCACTAATTAATTTGGCCAACACCACCCTCGCCGCTCCTGGAACTGGATGTAAAATGTGCATGTGCATGCGCAGACTATACCCATGCATGTGCAGAATGCTGCCATTAATTACTCGCGGCTGTTGTAAACACATTTACGACAACCACAGGGCACCCCTGCTTTATGGGCTTGCATATTTCCTTTTAAATGTACTAGAATTTAAAAATAACCATTCAGGTTTGTATGGATGCTGTCCACTATATGTTTCTAAGGACTGTCGAGCAATAAAAGATATAGGATTCCAGAGAAATAAACTCTCTAGATCAGGGATTCTCAATCTGTTGCCCATTGGTCAGATGTGGCCGACAGCACAATTTCATGTGGCCCCCACCGCTTCCACCACACCAAGAAGTGCCATGTGGTGAAGGAAGGGCAAAATGGCCGTCCAGCCCCCGAAGCTGTCTGACCTGGCCCCTGGCTTTAAAAGGTTGAGAACTCTTGCTCTAGAATCTAGCCATCCACAACATGCTGTCCTCCAAGTGGGCTGCACTATAATTCCCTTTTGCTTAGTCAAGATGGCCAATGGAAGGTAGCGAGGTGTACTCCAACACAGATAGAGGGTTCTGGGTTGAGGATGGCTGCCATAGGCAATGCTGTGAACTAAAATCTGTGCCCTCTAAACTATTCCTGAAAGCTCTAAATTCAAGAGGCTGCAAATGAAGTAAGCCTCTCTGTGGAGATGAACTAACAGCATTGTGAATTGTTTCTGAAAACAAGTTGAAACCGAGGTACACTGTATGAACGTCATAGAACTAGCACTTGTGCAGAGAACATGCAATTAAGTAGCCAGTAATGGGCTGCTAGATTTTCCCCAAGCAAGTTATTTTTATATAGCTGAAAGTGATCAGGTGAATTCTTCAGCAGTACTCTCAAAATAGAATGTTGCACGGTAGTTCCACTGGGCAGTAACACAGATATGGATAACTGAGTCACGAAACTACATCTAAAAAGAAAGAGCAGGGGAAGGAGGGGCATTAAAATGCTTCTATTAACCAAATGAAATATGTGAGTAGACCCCCACCCCTCCCCAAAGTCCAAGGTTGCTCCCAAAACATGTTTTTGAAGAACCAGCTATTTGGAAAGACATGGAATACTGATTCAGGAGTATGAAACATTGCCTAGAGGGTTACACATATAAGACTGGCCACCCCACCTGCCGGGACGCTCGGGTCCGGCCACCCCACCTGCTGGGATGCTCAGGCTCCGCCCCCCCCTCGGACTTAAAAGGCGGGGGTAGGCTGCACGACGATGACACCAACCCACCACCACCACCACAGTTCCTCGCCCGGGCTGGGGCAAAGAGGACTTAAGAGGACTTAGGAGGCCGCTTGCCACCTCCTCCTTACAGACACCCACTCCCCCGGTCAGGCATTTGCCACAGGGGAGCGTTTCCATCTGGGCTCCGGGGCGGCGAGGACTTAATAGTCGGCCACAGCCTGCTGGTTTTGTCCTGCCAATGTGCCTGGGCTCCGATGTGGTCATCGAGTCTGGTCCGTGTTAGGATTGTTTTTGGGTGTTGAGCCGTGGCTCCGTCCCTCCCTCCCCCCTTTTTTGGGGGGATTATTTTGTAAATTATAAATTGTTTTGATTCATTTTACTGTTTTGCTACGTAATTTCACATTTTGTATCTGCAAATTTGCAGTTTTGTTTTGTAACTTTATAATTATTGCCTTGTAACTTTGTATTATTGTATTGTTGCATTTCTTTGTATTATTGTATTTTTGTATATTTTTGAATGCTGTGAACCACTTTGGGTCGTTTCAAAATGAGGAAACCGGTATATAAAAAATAAATTCAAATTCAAAAATCATTCAACTGTTCTATGCATTACTAACAGCAGCAAAGCTCAAATACCAGATATCCAGCGCTGCAGAAAATTGTGTACTAGTACTGTCTCCATTAGGAAATTGATCACTCACCAAAAAGACATGCTTATAATCATAGATGACTGGAACACAAAAGTAGGAAACAAAGCAGAAACAAATGTTGTTGGTCTGGTGACAAAAACAAAGTAGGAGAACAACTCATAGATTTCTGCGAATCCATCAATCTGTTCACTGCAAATACATGCTTCTATCAACCAAACAGACATCTGTACACATGGACATTATTAAACAGTCAATGCAGAAATCAAGTAGTAATTTAAACAACATTCTTGCAACTGGCATGTAAAGACAAAGAGAATTAATACAATAACTAATGCAAAGAAACAGAAGACAACAAAAAGAGAAGAATAAGAGATCTCTTCCAAAAGATCCAAGAACTCAAAATGAAATTTAAACCTAGGTTAGGGATGCTCAAAGACCAATTAGAAAGCACACTATGTGGCCAGGAGAAAATTAAGAGAAGGTGGGAACAGTATACATAAGGTCTATATTGAAGAGATAAAAGGATTACAGACACCTTTGAAGAGGAATCTTATAATGAAGAACCTACAGTTTTAGTAAGTGAAGTAAAACTGCTCTGAAAGCACTGGGAAGAATTAAACCACCAGGTAAAATGGGATACTGAAAGAACTGTTTCAAACCATAGAGGTCAGATATGTCAAAATCCTAACAAAAATATGACAACAAATATGGAAAACAAAACAATGGCCCACATCTTAGTAATGTGCAATATACATTCCAATTCCAAAAATGGAAGATCCCAATGAGTCTAGTAACTGTAGGACCATTGCTCTAATTTCCCATGCAATCAAAGTAATGCTCAAGGTGTTGCAACAAAGGCGTTTACCTTATATGGAATAAAAATGCCTGATATTGAAACTGGATTCTAAAAAGGAAAAGGCACATGAGATCACATTGCAAATATCCGCTACCTAATGAAGTGCACCAAACAATTTAAGAAGAATGCCAGTCTATGCTTTGTGGACTTTGTGTGCCTTTTGACTGTTAAAGTCTCTCCCATTCTCCAGGTCTCCAAAGGTTTCCCCAAGGCAAAAGGAAACCCTAGACTCCTAGAGAGACTCAGAACCTGAAAAGAGGGATAGATATGCTTTGAATTAGTTTAAATTATGGAGCCTTCATGGTGCAGTGGTTAAACTGTAATACTGCAGCCATGACATTGTGAGTTCAATCCTGATAGGACTCAAGGTTGACTCAGACTTCCATCCTTCTGAGGTCAGTAAAATGTCTACCCAGCATGTTGGAGGCAAAAAAAGCTAATTGCTTTGTGAACCACCCAGAGAGTGCACTAAGCGGTATGAGGCAGTATAGAAGTGTATTTGATAATGCTATTGCTCAATTAAATATCGGTGGTGCTGGATGATAACATCATCCAGGTTGCATAATGTAGTTCTGCAAAAGTAAGATTTGGGCCAATGTGATTAAATAAGAAATGAATAATAATAGCAACAAAAGAAAAAACAATAATAGAACTTCATGCATCTGATGTCGAGGGCTGCAATCCGTGAAGCTCATGACGAATAAAATGTGTCAGTCTTGAAGGTGCCACAAGACTCTTTCATGTAATAATAACATGTTTTATGAGAGGCAACTATGTACAGATGGAGTATAAGACAGAAGAGATGTAACAGGTCTGGTTGCTTGCTTTACAACCGAACTCAAGTAAAGAACTGTAACATATTTTTTCACCTCAAGAAACATAAAGTGGCTACCAATTAATTTTTTAAAAGTTCAAAACATAAAGCAGCGGGAGGATCTAAAACTTTCTTTTTCTGTATAAGCTCTAGTGTTTCTCACTTGAGCAAATAGTACTTTTCTGCTAGGTAAGCCCAGCGGTAGGTTTGTCTATCTTTTTACCTTCAGTTCCTCATATACAGTGTTCCCTTTCAGTTCAGTAACCAAAGAATTCCCAGAGGAGCCTTCTCTGAAACATTAACATTCTCCAAGAAGTTCCCGGAACACCGGATTGCTATAACTTGATACCAAGTTAGGCGCTGCCCAATAAATGTTTGCAAGACTGCAATAAACTCTGTTACTAATAGCGTGTTTCATGCTGGGCTACCAAAGTACTTAGGAAATAACGGAGCGGAAACTCTATATTCAGTACTTAAATATGGCACCAGCAAGAATTCCACCTAAAGGCACTCTTTGTGAATTCAAACCAGCTACTTATTCTTTTCAACTCTGGATGTGATGCTTGGAGTCTGTCTGACTGCCAATACTCCAGCCACAGTAGATCTTGAACTGTTGGTGAATGGAGAGATATCGGGCAAGCTTTTTGCCACCCAGGTCTAGGAGGAAGGGTGGGAAAACTACAAGCTGACTTGCCACACCAGCCAGGAAATTATTCTGCCCAATAAATCAGAGCCGGTCAGGTGATACTCCCTGCACTTATAAACAAGGGAAGAAAACCACCAACTCTCCAGATTATTTTGCTATAAGGATCCATCCCATCAGCCTTATCCAATATGGTCAATGGTAATTGTTGGATCCAGCCCTTATAAGCACTAGTCCAGAACAATGTTGTAACAAACAGCAACAGGCTTTATTTAACAGTCAAATATAGATGAGCTTACAAGGCATTCCCAGATCCCGAGATGGCTATACAATCCCAGTGTATTGAGTCCTTCCAGACTCTTGCCCGTCCTTGGGCAATATATGTGCTACCATGAAGTGCATCAGTGGAGGGATATAGGGCATAGCGCTACCTGGCTACCCGAATGGTGTGTGGGAAGTATAGATCCAGTCCGGCCCCACCCTGGTCTAGCCTTGGGGCTTATATAGTGTCTCTCTGGCGGTAGCTCCTGGATACAAGGTAGTGACCCGCCAGATGGACGTAACTAACCAATCATAACTGGGGATAAGTGTGATTAACCAATGGAGAACAGGATCCAAAAGTGTAACCAATCATAGGGCTTGGTTTAGCTTAACAAGTGCGCCCTTTTGCAGGGGTTTTGCGCCACTTTGGGCTTCTTGCTAGAATGGCTGGAAACCGCCATTTTCCCTTTGCAAGAGTGCTCCTGTGTTTCTTTGCAAATGTGCCTCAATATACAACAGTAATTTAACTGCAAGTGGTTATAATGAACAATTTTCCAATCTCTGGGTGAGGTATTGCAAAAGATGTAGCTCAAAGTACCTGAAAGGCCAAATGTTCCCTCTTCCTCAAATAAAAACTTGCTTGCTGGTATGAGTAATGAGAAAATTTGGTATAGAGCGGGGGTTCCCAACCTTTTTGTGCCATGGGTTGGACCAAACCCCTGGACAGCTGAGTGGCCCGGTCACATGGTTCCTTCCACTGTAAATGCTGTCATAAAATATGTCCACGCTTACAACGGCCACAGTGCATTTATGCATGCATGGGTATCTTTTATGGCTGTCGTAAATGTATCTGCTTCCGCTAGCGGTGAGGTTAGCGGTGGGCCACATGAAATGGTTTCATGGGCCAGGGCAGGCCTATGGGCCATAGGTTGGCCACTCTTGGTATAAAGAATCTCTCTCTTTCACTTTCACTGGAGATAGAGCTTAGTAAAAATGGAAAACAGGCAGCTAATTGGCTGATTTTCTAGTCCAATAAGTACTTCAGTAGCAAAGCAATCAAATTTATATACTGCCCGATAGCACTTAGTGCACTCTCTGGGCGGTTGACAAGTTAATTAGCATTTTGCCCCCACAACATGCTGGTTACTCATTTTACCGACCTCGGAAGGATGGAAGGCTGAGTAAACCTTGATTCCTGGTCAGGATCAAACTCACAACCTTTTTGTTGCAATACAGCAGTTTAACCACTGTGCCACCAGAGGAATAGAGAAAATTTATATTCAATGCTTTAAGGCAGTTACTTACTGCAAGAAAGAATGAGCTCCCATCTTTGTCCCAGCTCCTGCCAACCTAGCAGTTCGAAAGCAAGAAATTGCAAGTAGATAAATAGGGACCACTTTGGTGGGAAGGTAAACAGCATTCTGTGAGCTCTGGTGTCTAGTCATGCCTGCCACATGACCACAGAAACGTCTGCAGAAGCAGACAGCACTGGCTCTTCGGCTTGGAAACAGAGATGAGCACTGCACCCTAGAGTCAGATACGGCTGGCTTTTGAGCAAGGGAAACTTTTACCTTTACCTAAGGCGGGTAACAAATGTTTGTGAGGTAGTACACCCCATTCTTGTAGTCCGGGTTTCTCAACCACATGTTTTAAACTTCTATGATCTAGATGCAGAAAAGATTTTCCACTCTGGTGCTCTTTATTCCAGAGGGCAAATGCTGCTGCCTCTTGTTTTTAGAAACATATTTGCTCATGCATCAAATGAGGTGTTTATTATAATCTGATTTACAGAGTTATGATCCTGATACCACTTTGAAGATCTGTGATTTCACCTGGTTGCCAACATTTCAGTGAGGAGCCTGTCCACATTTGCTAGGCTAGCCCATGGGAAGCAGACATGCAGTCCGCCAGTGGAGCTGTAATCAAAGATTCACCAACTTGGCAGAATGTTTTAGAGCCTGTGGTCTGCCTACTCATTCTTCCTTTCTTGTTTGAGCAGGAAATAAATCTTTATTCACAGACTTTGAGCAGGGAATGTCATATCCATAACATGATAAGGTAGTGGGATAAAACTTCAAGGCTTATGTGCACACTTATACTCATATTCCAAGACTCCTTGAACTTTCAGTTTCTGACTAACAGCAGCTGGAAAGGGCTATTGCCCCTATGTGCTTCTTGTGAAATTTTCAGGATGCTGCCTGGATGCTGCCTGGGTAACTAGACAAGCCTTTGGCCTGACACAGCAGGGCTTTTTACTGTTACAACCTTCACCAAAGTGTTTGATTCACATATTCATTTGTCACATGTGCCGTGGGCAAAGCTAGCATGATACAGTACTTTTAGCAGAAAGCAACCCAGGAGGATGAATCCAGGAGTCACTGTAATTTCAACCATAAGGATATCAATCACAACTCCTAGAAGTTAGGGCATCAAGGTCTGTCTCTGAATCAAGCAGTAGCAAAATGGCTTGGAAATAGGGAGAGAAAAGAAAGAATAGTCATAAACTTTGAACCATTCAGATGTCTCAAACAAACCAGCAAAGTGTAGCAGTTAACTATATGCTTCATGCCAAAGAAACTTGAATACAGTAGTTTCATTGGCCTGTAAAGAAGTACCTTTGCTATCTTTGAGGGGTATCTACTTGAATCAGAATGGTGGTTTTTGCAGCTGCAGCTCCTCACCAGACTTCCCATGGCTCGAGTTCCTCTTTCTTTGAGTGTTCAACCTGTTTTTGAATACCAGAATACCCTCTGAACAGATATGAGCTTCAAATCTGCTGGCTAAGATCTTGGAAGAGTTTTATGGCAAGAAAAAATATTCTTCAGGGTACATAAGAGCAAAACCAAATTAGAAGATGGAGGAAGGAGCTCACTGGACAAGGAACAACATTAAAGGAGGATATAGCTGAGGAACTCAACCTCCCCTACGTCACTTGGAGGATCCTGAATTGGCTGAGGGTTGGAGTCCCTAAATGCAAAACCAACATGCTCAAGTGGGGGATGCTGGCAGACAACAACACACAGTGTGAATGTAGAAAGATACAGAATTCAGCTCAATTACTGGTCTGACAATTGCTGCCAGAGGCATGTACTGATGAGGACTTGAGTTTGGGCAACGACAAAGCCAAGAAAGTAGCTTTATTTTGGCAGTCCAGGGTTTGATCTGGGCACAAAAGAAGAAGAAGAAGAATACCAGAACAGAGCATTCATAACATATTTCATATTTAGAAATCAAACCAATAGAACCATCAGCACAGGACTTCGGGACAGAATCCAAGATGTTATAGATAGATTGATTGATTGATAGAGTTTTAATTCTATACCGCTTTTCTTGTCCCAATGGGAGACTCAAAGCGGCTTACAGCATTTAAAGCAACAAAAAGCAAAGATACAATGTAAATACAAATAAATTACAATTACAATAGAAATCTCCACAATATGGCAAATTCTCTATTTCAGGGTACAATAAATACAAAACACAATATAGGCAATATAAAGCAAAACTACAATAATTCCTACCCCCCAGCTGATGAAAATACAGACCACAAAAGCTCTACTGCCTCAACAGCCTTTCGCAGTCCTGGCCGGAGGCAGGAGGTGAGAGACCCGGCCGGAGGCACGGCGGCGGTGGTGGTCGGCATCTTTGATGCGGGCCTCCCCACTTGTCAGGACAGGCTCAGTTGCCTCCCATCCCGGGGCTGATAACAGGAGCCCCGGGAGAGGTGCAGCAGGTCTGGCGTTGGTGGCAGCTCGGTATCTCTTTTACCCCCTGCCCCACCACTTCTGCAGGATAAACCAACAGGTCTCAATAGGAAGCAAGCCTGGCTTGACAGATGTTCAAGAAGACATAATAAAATATTTTCATGTAAGTAGGCAGGGTGAGAGAGAACAACTATTGCTCCTGAATTTAAAAGTTTCAAGCAATAACTCAAGGGAATTTTTAAATGTATTTAAAAACAACACAAGCTGTTATTTACAAAGATGGCTCATCCTACCTGCTAGTTTTATACACCAGAGATGCCAATGCTTTTATTATTTCAGCCCAAACCAAGACAAACTGTGCTTTAATAGCATAGCAATAGGATTCTTCTATAAAGAAGCAGAGAAGAGTAAAGAAATGAAGAAGAAACAATATTCTCTCCTTCTTTTATTTTCTTTCCTCTCTTCTCCTCTCTCTTCCATGACTGCAAATTCTTCCCCTTTTTTTGGTATGAGCTGGTACTCTTCTTCAGGGGCACATCCAGCATGTCTTTCCAGGAATTCATGTGATAATAGCACCACTTTGAGAATGCTGAATTTAATGATGATGCTCCTAATCGAACAAACAGTTGACTGAATCTGAAGAAAGAACTTAATCATGTGTAGGTTTTTCCACACAGAGTCAGGAATGGTGGTGAAGCAGCTTTCCTGCTGTGTGTTTAAAAGCCTACATGTGATTAAGGTGCTATATTTTAACTTGCCATTTATGCGAAACATGAAGAGAACTACAGAATATATCATATCCTCAACAGTGTGGAGCTAGCCCTGTATATTTCTGGAGAACTCTTACTGCATTTGGAAGTCAACATGAATGAAGACATATTATTGTGATTCTACTGGCAAGAGGCAAGAGTAGAATCTGGGATGGTTTGTGTTCCAGCACCATGATTGCAATTGTAGCTAAGATTAGCTTGGAAGCCATTATGTAGCTATGGTTTTCTTATTAATTTATTTTCTTTCTTTTTTTTCTTTTTTTCTTTCTTTCTTTCTTTCTTTCTTTCCTGGCATTAGTCATTGGATGTGTAGTATCTGTTCCTATTAATAGCAGACTTTAAAGCCAGATGACTTCATGCTGGCTGCACCAACAAATGCCTGCATGGCCATCTCTCATAATATCCTCTTGCCCTACTACTTGTGAGAATTTGCTCCTGGACAAATGTGAAAAATGCCTCTGAAAGACAAAGGATTATTGGATGTAATTATACAGTCTGAAGATGGAGTCAGGCAGGAATAAAAGAAACCCAGTTCCATTTGTGAATCATTCATGTGAATGCAATAAATTATTCCCTGTGAATGGATTCCAAAAGCCTTTGATGTAGTGCTGTGGTAGGAAACTTGCTGCACTCAGGCCAAATCCAACCCATGGATGGTCTCTTATAGCTTCTCCACCACCAACAGCAGCACTCTTTTCATGCTGCTTCAGCTTTTCTGTTTTCCTATTCATTAATTTCTCTATTAGGTGGAGGGACCGATTATTCATGGAAAGGTTCACGTTTTGCATGCAGAAAGTTCCCAGTTCATTTCCTGGAATCTTCACTGAGATGGTGTTGTGTTCTAAAGCCTGTGCCTTTAAACAATGTACCTATCCATGTGTATCCAATGTAACCTTTCTATGTGTAACATTGTAACCTTCAGCTGCATCACTGTAACCCTAATAGGACGCGAGCTAGTGACCACCAGATGGCAATAGCGAGCATCCAAGCTCATTGGTCCAGACTCACCTAAGAACAACAGCGCGGGAAGATTCCCGCCATCACCTTCACCTGGACAAGAAGGGCGTGACCTGCAATGATGTCACGCGGACAGTAGCCAATAGACTGTCAAGGAGCCACATTCAAATGTATAGCCACTGTATATATTGAGCTGTTCGTCCGCCATTACCACATGTTCCCTCTGACCAGCATGCAATAAAGTTGTGTTAAGCCAGCTCTTCGGCTGTCCTGGTGTCTTGGTTCCCATACACTAAATTGGCGACGAAGGTGGGATATGGCTTCCCACGGGACCAAGACATACGCCGGTTTCGACATCAACAAACCGGAAGATTGGGAACTCTTCGAAATGGATTTCCAAGGTGCGCTGGTGGAGTTCGAGGTCACCGACGAGGAAAAAAAGAGAGCCATCCTCACCAGAATGCTCGGGCACGCCGGCAAGAGGGTGCTAGTCGACCTCATCGCGCCGAAGAAGGTGGGCGAGCTGAAGGCTAAAGATCTCCTGAAGGCGATGCGCAACCACTTCCAGCCCTCGGTGTCGATGTTACCAGCCCGGGACGCTTTCTGGAGGCGAGTCCAAGCGCCGGGTGAGTCGGTTGCTGCTTTTGCAGCGGCCCTGCGACTGGCCGCCGGCCCATGCAAATGGGATAACCTGGAGACCATGCTCAGGGACTGCATGCTGTGTGGCCTGCGGGACGAGGAGGTTCAGCGAAAGCTGATGAATCAGGAGCCGCCCCCGACACTGCACGAGGTCGTGAAGGCAGCGCAGGCCACGGAAGCCACGAGGGCCGGAATGAAAGAGCTCCAGGGCCGGCTCCCACAGGCCGACCAAGCGGTGGGCTCAGTGCACGCGGCCCGGCGAGCATCGAAATCTTCCGCTGAGAGCAGCGACGAGGAAGACGTCCGGAAGGTCCGAAAAGGGGGCCGGCGTTGCGATGGCTGTGGAGTGGCCCACGACCGCGCGAAGTGCCCGTTCAGAAAGGCCGAGTGCCACAACTGCGGCTGCCGCGGGCACATCGCCAAAGTCTGCAGACGACGGCGCGGGGACCGGAAGAGCTCGCCAGACCGTTCGGTGAAACCGGACCGCTCGACGAGGCCAAAGGATGGCGCCCGGCCCACGAGGAAGCAGGACGGCGTGGGCCGCATCTCCGACGAAAGCGACGACGACGCCCCAGTTTTCAGTGTGTCTATGGGACACCCCCGTTACTTTGTTGAGGTACTGGTGCAAGGGGCCCCTGTTAGGATGGAAATTGACTCGGGCTCCTCATATTCAATTATTTCCCAGAGGGAGTTTTTGAGAATCGCCCCCCGTGTACAGCCCAAGCTCAAAGCGTTAAGGTCCACGCTTCGGGACGTGCAAGGGAACAGTATTCCGGTGCTGGGGGTGGGAAAATTCCAGGTCCAATATAAACAGCACGCCGCGGAGCTTCCCCTAGTCGTCCTTAAAGGGGGAAATTGCAGCCTCCTCGGGACTCAATGGTTCCAACCCCTGGGTTTGTTCATTGGGGGGGTGCACGCCGTTGGGACTGACCCGATACAGAGGGTGTGCGACGCGCACCCCGAAGTCTTCAAAAAGGGACTTGGGAAATTCAAGGGACCCCCAGTAGCGTTCGACCTGGACCCGGAGGTCCGCCCAATAAGACTCAAACCGCGCAGAGTGCCTTTTGCACTAAAGGACAAAATAGAGGCGGAACTGGACAAATTGGTGGGCCAGGGGATTCTTGTTCCTGTTGATTCTGCGGAGTAGGAAACTCCAATTGTCACGGCGTTGAAGGCCAATGGGGAGGTTCGCATTTGCACCGACTATAAGTGCACCATTAATAAGGCAATTCGCCCTAATGCGTATCCGGTGCCGGTGGTCAGCCATCTGCTAGCCAGATTACATGGGGGAAAGTGTTTCGCTAAGCTCGACCTGGCGCAAGCCTATCAGCAACTATTGGTAACCCCTGCTGCAGCTGCTGCACAAACCATAGTCACGCATAAGGGAGCGTTCCAGGTGACGCGCCTACAATTCGGCGTGAACTCGGCGCCTGGAATTTTCCAGTCGCTCGTGGAACGCCTCCTAAAAGGGCTGGACGGGGTTCTGCCATATTTTGATGACGTATTGATAACGGGGGGAGCGAGGTCGAGTTGGCCGAAAGGCTGGACAAGGTTCTGGCGGCATTCGAACAAGCGGGGTTGAGGTTGCGAAAAGACAAATGCGTCTTTTTCGCGAATGAGGTTGAATTCTTGGGATTCCGAGTAACACCTGAGGGGATTAAACCGTCCAAATCCAAGGTGGCCGCCATTAAGAAAGCCCCTCACCCCACCTCCAAGTCCGAGTTACAGTCATTCCTGGGACTCTTAAATTTCTACCACTCTTTTCTTCCCCGGAAGGCGGCAGTGGCTGAACAGCTTCATAAGTTGCTCAAAAAGGACGCGGCATGGAAGTGGGGCGACGACCAGGAGAGGGCATTCACTGAGCTGAAACAACTCCTGGCGTCCGACGCCATTCTAACCCATTTCGACCCCAAACGGCCAGTAGTACTGATCTGTGATGCATCCCCGGTGGGGGTGGGGGCAGTGTTATGCCACGTGCTGGAAAACGGGAGGGAGGCCCCAATAGCGTTTTACTCCAGGTCCCTGTCCCAAGCGGAGAGGAATTACGCCCAGACAGACAGGGAAGCGCTAGCGATAATTGCGGGGACCAAAAAATTTCACGATTTTCTGTATGGCCGCCCCTTCACCATCGTGACGGACCACAAGCCCCTACTAGGCATTTTTACCACAGATAAGCCCACGCCACAGATCCTGTCCCCGAGGATGCTTAGGTGGGCCATTTTTCTCAACGCCTACCAGCACGCATTGGTGTACCGGCCCGGGAAAGAGATTAGCCATGCGGACGCCCTGTCGAGGTCCCCCCTTCCTCAGACGCACAGCCACGTGGGCGAGGAGGGGCGGGACCGTCAGGTGCTCATGACAGAGGTTTTGGATTCGCCCCCCATAGTACCCGCCGACATCGCTAAAGCGACAAGCAAGGACAAGACGTTGGCGGCGGTTAGCTCCTGGGTGCAGAAAGGGTGGCCAGCGTCGTCCCCAGCGGAGGAATTCGCCCCATTTTTCAGAAAGAAGCTGGAACTGTCCCTAGAGAGGGGGTGTCTCTTGTGGGGGCAGCGGGTAGTGATCCCTACATCCCTTCGGCCGCGGGTGCTTAAACTGCTGCACGTCAGCCACCCTGGAATTGTGCGCTCCAAAGCGCTGGCCCGGAGTTACTTCTGGTGGCCCCAGTTAGACGCCGACATCGAGCACATGGTTGGCACTTGCGAGAGTTGCCAATGCTCAAGGCCAGAGGAGGCCCGCCTTCCCCACAGGGAGTGGGACGCGGCTAAAGGGCCGTGGTCCCGGGTGCACATAGATTTCGCGGGCACGTTCCGAGGAACCCTTTCTCTCCTTGTTGTGGACGCTTTCTCCAAGTGGCGGGAGGTCATCCCAGTCACGAGCACCTCCTCGGCCACGACCATTAAGCATTTGCGGAGGCTCTTTTGCACGTTCGGCATACCCGACACCCTAATTAGTGACAACGCTAGTTGTTTCACGTCCTCCGAGTTCAGGGCATTCACGGAGATTAACGCCGTCCGGCATATCACCTCCGCCCCCTTCCACCCGGCCACCAATGGCCAGGTAGAGCGCCTCGTACGCACCACAAAGGATGCACTACGGCGCATGGGCCCCAGGGATCTCAACCTGCAAGCGTGTCAGTTTCTACTAGGGTACAGGGTGACCCCGTTAGCGTCAGGCTACTCCCCCGCAGAGCTTTTAATGCGCAGGAAACTGACCACCATACTTACTAGGCTAGACCCCATGAGAGTTGAGGACAGGGGGAGGAACATCGGGTTAGAAGCCACCAAGAGTTTCAGCGTGGGTGCTCAGGTGCATTGCAGGAATTACGCCAGCGCGGGGCCAGCCTGGGTACCGGGGGTGGTCGTGGAACAGACCGGTCCCGTATCGTACCGCGTGGAAACCAACACAGGTCTACTTTGGCGGCGGCATGCGGACCAGCTCCGAAGCCGGGTCCCGGGAAGTCAGGGCGCCGACAGCACCAACACAAATTCAGCGTTAGGGTTCTCCCCCACCCGTTTAGCCCAAGGGGGAGGAGAGGGGGGTCGAGAGTCCCCACCAAGGGGGGAGGAGAAGGAATTTGTCCTCATAGATATCCCGCGGGATCCCCCAGCAGAGTTTAATTTTGAGTTACAGAACCGGGGGGGTTCGGAGTGGTCCCCCACCCATCCAAGCAAGAAGAGGGGTTTTACGTTAGCCCCTAGTGCCCCCGGTTTGCCCTCAATGGAGTTTGTCCCTTCCCCGAAAGCTGCAAAACCGCAGCAAGCCACTAACAAGTCTCCCTCTCCCATTACAGGACAAGGGACCAGGGAACAAGGAAGCGGTAGCGCCCCCCGGGTGGGCCAACCCACATCACGGCCCAAACGCGAGTGCAATAAGCCATCTTGGTTAAGAGACTTCGTCTCATCCTAGGGGGGAGGGGTGTTGTGTTCTAAAGCCTGTGCCTTTAAACAATGTACCTATCCATGTGTATCCAATGTAACCTTTCTATGTGTAACATTGTAACCTTCAGCTGCATCACTGTAACCCTAATAGGACGCGAGCTAGTGACCACCAGATGGCAATAGCGAGCGTCCAAGCTCATTGGTCCAGACTCACCTAAGAACAACAGCGCGGGAAGATTCCCGCCATCACCTTCACCTGGACAAGAAGGGCGTGACCTGCAATGACGTCACGCGGACAGTAGCCAATAGACTGTCAAGGAGCCACATTCAAATGTATAGCCACTGTATATATTGAGCTGTTCGTCCGCCATTACCACATGTTCCCTCTGACCAGCATGCAATAAAGTTGTGTTAAGCCAGCTCTTCGGCTGTCCTGGTGTCTTGGTTCCCATACACTAAAGATACCAAGTGATGAGAGATATCTCTGCCTGTGGAGAAATGCTACCACTCAGGGTGGATAAATTATTTGTCAAAAATTATTTGATATGACATTTGAACTTTTTAACATGTAAATCATTCTCATGACTCATTGCAATGCTGAAAAATAATAGGTTGCTTTCACATATCATAAACTTTGAAAAATTACTGTACTGCTCATCACTTCTACATTACTTTTAATTCCTTAAAAAGGGTTGATAAGGAACTTGATGCATCTCAATCAAATTGCCTCAAAAATGCCTTTTAAAAGTAACTTTTTAAAATAACTTGAAATTAGGAAGGAATTATAACAATAATATAATTTTCATTATTCCCGTGTTTTAATAACATCCTTGTTAAGACAAAGTATTCAGTTTAGAGGTAATTACTATACTGATAACTCATTACTTTTGAATTAGACAAGTTCATGGAGGATAAGGGTATCAATGGCTATAATTATGGATACCTAAGGACAACCTCCGGGTTGGAGAGATAGGTGGGATATCTCTCAATGCCATTTCCAGGGAATCCTAAGCAGCTGAAGGCATCTGCTTGGGAATACCCTGAAGCAAATGGTGAGCCACTGTGTGAGACAGAATGCTGGACTGGATGGGCTGTGGCCTGTTCCAGCAAGGCTGTTCTTATGAACTGTCACATGCCAGTAAGCTTTTCTAAGTTTCCTTCAAACACCCCCCACCCCATTCAAGAGTTGTCTCATAGAACAAGCTATGAGATGTAGCAGTGAGTGCTAGATAGCTAAAAACAAATGAGAGGTTAAATATAATGTATTGTCTATGTGTGTGCATGGTTTTAAAAACAATCAGTATTCAAATCAGGACTTTTTCTCTCTATGTAACAATCACCCTTCAACAGGATAGGTCTCTTTTGTTGTATAGCTGCTCTGCTTTAGCCTTTAAAGGAGGTGTGGGTAACTTGTGGCCCACTGGATTTTGTTTAACTGTGGTGGCTCAGTGGTTAAGAAGCTCACCTTGTTAGCTGGAAGACTGGCCCATGTATTGCACATGTATTCAGAAGTGCTGCTCCTCACAATAGTAAAAGATATCTGATTGCCTTAGCAGAAGCTTTTCTGTCTTCCCCATTTTGTAAATCAGCATGCTTTGTTTGATGATTGGTGATGGGGGAGTAATTGTAGGCTTCATTTGCAAAGCTCACAACTCTGAGGAAATCCTGTTGCTAGAGGTGAAATGGGCAATCAGCTTCTAATGATGAGTACCCCATTTCATGTTGTTTGACCTTTTTGCATTATAAGGTATTTTTGCTGGGTAGGCGCATTTTCCTTTGCTCTACTTCTTTGTGCATGTCTGGCCAGGTTATCCTGCTATGGTAATACAGTAGGCGATACTGCCAGCAACTCAACACCATGTGTCAAGTGGTGGTTAACTAACCTAACAACCCTGAGGACTAACAGCCTTGGGTGGCAAAGTCCACAGGGAAGGGTGATGCTCCCCAAGTGGATTAAATCCCACTTAGATCCATCTTGATGGAGAGAAGCAACTTCATCAACACTGGCCTGGGGCTTAGGAGGACTTTGCGTGCCAAAGGGGCTCAGGACCAGAAAGTGACTCATGGAACTGGATCAGCGATGTGGAAGGCAGATGAAAAGCCACTGCATTATATTCTCAGGATAGTCTTCATGGCTGATTGCCATGATAATTGCCTATATTCGGATTTGGAAGAAGAAGAAGAAGATACTTCTTTGTCCTCCTCCAATAAGAGAACTTGGAAGCCAAAAGCACTAGTTTGATTTTAGATGTGACAAAATCAAAGTAAAATGGCTATGATTGTGTGTTCTAATTGCTTTTAGTTTCCTTTATGTTTTAATTAATCTGGTTTATTTTATAATTGCACATTTCATTTCATTATAGCTGCTTTGCTTTGTGGAGAAGAAGGAGAAGAGTTGGGTGCAATGCTGAATAACAGACAAAGAACAAAATTTGCAAATGGCACTTGAAATTAAAAATTGATTTCCTGGTCATTCTTTCATTCTGAATAGTCATGGGACTTGCCCACAGAAGGAGGCTAGGAATTCTGTACAGTTTGTATATGCTTCTAATTGACATTGTAGCATATGGTTGTCTCTTTTCTTAACTTATGAGGAAATGTTATTCTTTATTATTGTTGAAAACAGTAATTTAAAAAAAATGTGTGTGTGTATGAGCAGAGAAAGAGATTGAGAAAGAGAGAGTAATTACATTGATAGTTCCAAGGCCTCGGTGTAATTTTTCCTCATTTTAGCTATATTAGGACTATGATAAGCAAATAGTATAGAGACATATAAGAAGGTAGGGGAAAAGTTTAGTACTGTACAACAAAAGTAATGCTTGTTTCAGATGTAGTAAGCAAAAAAAACCCCATCTGAGTCAAGATACATTATATACTAGGAAGAGGACTGGCTTTGATCATATTATTTTCCCATGCTGAATCATCTTCAATGCTGAGACAGGATCTAAAATTCACATTACATGGCGGAGAAGTAAGCTGTGAGTAGCTGTTTGATCAACACACCACTATCCTTTTTTAAAAAAACAAACCAGGAGACAAAAAGGTATGGGAAATGGGATGCAGTAAGGAATATGAAAACTAGTAGAGACCCAGGTTGTTGGTGTGAAGTGATTCCAGCACATGTCATCTTTTGACTCACTTAACCTCCTTCCCAATGTTATTCTAAGGTTCTTCTCACTCCCCCCCCCCCCCCACTCTGTTTTTTGCTGCTGAATATGCATTGCTGTTACACAACGTTTACTAAATCAGTTATGTAAAATTCTACAGATAAAACCTCAGTTCAGAGGCCCATCTCAAAAAGTTTTTGAACTTCCTGAAGGTTCTGGGAACACATCCAAGATTTTTATTGTTCCCAGAAGGTATGTGGAGATTATTTGTCATTTCAAGAAGGAAACTGAATGAGGATAGAGAGGCAAGGGAAGAAATAGAGAAGGTAGGATTCAAAGGAGACTCAAAACAGATGTAGGGGAGGAAACTGGAAAGAGAGGAGGATAAAAAGAAAAATGGTAAAGAAATGCTACCTCAATTAACAGCTCAATCCTATGTATGTTTACAGAGAAGTCACTTTCGCTGAGTTCAGTCGAACTTCATTCAACCTCTGAACTATAGCCACTGTGTGTTAAGAATTTCACACAGTTTGTGGCATGACACACAACTTACCCTTAGGCTCTCAAATTGGGATGAATCAGTCTCTCCATGTTGATTTTTCTTGGCTTTTTTTGGGGGGGAGGGTGTCCTACGTTCTGAATTCTAAATGCTATCTGGATAACTCAGTGGTTTAGGTATCAGAAGTTGGGAGTTTAACTCCACACTTTGCTTTCAGGGAGAAGAGATACCCTATATCAGTGATGACCAACCTTGGGCCCTTGGCATTCCAGGTGTTCTTGGACTTCCATTCCCAGAAGCCTAAGTCAGCACTCCTGCTGATCAGGGCTTCTGAGAATTGAAGTTCCAGAACATCTGGAGTGTCAAGATTCACCATTACTGCTTATATAGTCATGCCCCAGAAGAAGGGCATGGTGAACCACTTTTAGGTATTCTGCATGTAGAAAACTCTGGAAAGGATTACCATGTCAAAATTGACGTGACAGCATGCAATTATTATTAAATTCATTTCATCCCACTTCTGGATGGTTTTATGATTTAAAACAAAGTCTACACAACAATTTGTTCAAACTTCCATACATTTTTGTTATTTTCATTAATACTAATACTGTACTTGCATGTTTTCACTAATATATCTGCATTTCAAATATCCCTGGAGAAACGCATCACAAATTTGGGAATGAGCAAATAACTGAAGGACAACTGTATTGTAGTTTGCAATGATTTGAAAAGTATAAAATGGGTACATTCCCATTAACATGTGAATATATTTTCTCTACATTTACTGCAGTTTGGATTCATGCACTCCTTATGCTCAAACTGCCTTAGACTGCATGAGTTGTGTCTTAATCTTGTTTTTGAGTTTTCCACAAAGGTGGTAGTGACTTTTGTTTACTAACCTGAACTTCTCTGAATCACTGCACAGGTCAAGTCTCCATTGATTAGTCTTCTAAGCCTGCAGTAAATCAGTTAGAATTCACCAGTGCTCTTGATTACTAACTTTATAATGGCTTCTTGCCATGTGTGTGTGTGTGTGTGAGAGAGAGAGAGAGAGAGAGATATGCACACTCAACCCATTTCATATGTCAGGTAAAAAGCTCGTTTAGCTTGATAGAGGAAACAATGAGAGAAATACTGTGAGGTAATAAGTCATAAATTTCCATTTTAGGATGTTTGCTATAACAATACATCATGTCTGGCTCTGTTCAAAGTTCCCATAGTTGCACATTGGAACAGATGTGAACTGAGCTTATATACCTTCAATTTATGACTTATTTTAGGTTGGCAGGCTCAAAATTATTTTTCCTTAAGAAAGGAAAAAGAAAGACTAGGTGCCTGTTCCCATCTCGAAAATAATATGTACTTGCACACTGCAGCCATACTAAAATTAACACATATGGCCATAAGAAATTAAACTCTGTTCTCTCACTGGTTAACAGCCAAAGAAAAAGCAACAGTTTGTAATGAGGGAAGGAAAAAGAAAGATTATAGGCACTCCACCAAAATATTGTTCTAGTGAGAGCTTCTGTTTATAATCCTAAATGTATAGCCAACGGCTATGGATTACAATCCCAAATTTACAGTTAAACATTTTGTTTTCTTTGTTTGATTTGCAGTTTGTTCTTTCCCAAGGGTTCAGGACATATGTTGTCAGGCAGGGATATCCTACCCACCCTTTCTTTGTAATTCTCATCCCACCCTTTTAGTGCCTCAAGCTGTCTGGTTATTTCCAGGGAAACAGGAGGTGGAACTTTGGCTGGGAGAAACATGGCCCTGGGGAAGAGAAATGGGGAACACTTCAGAGAACATTCGCAGCACGATTTCAAGGAGGTGCTGGAAGTGACGTACCTTCTCTGAAGGTCCACCATAAAAAAGCAAAAGCAGAAGAAGCAGGGTTGGAAAATATTGAAACACTTCCCCAAATTCCTTCACCAAGTAACTAAAACAGAGAAGAAAAGTCCAACAGCTCTATCAAGACATACTAAAAAGGGGGCTTTGTGGATATTTAAATTTTGGGGTCGAGTCTTATGAAGCAGAATAAATGGCAAAATGATAAATTTCATTTATCATTTTGAATGTACAGTGGAACCTCAGTTAACATAATTAATGCATTCTATGGGACGTTTCTTACCGCGAAAATTACTTTAACTGAATTTCCCATAGGAATGCATTAAAAACCAATTACTCCATTCGGAAGAAAAAAAATCCATAAACCAAGCCACTGTTTTCTATGGATTTCCTTTTGTCATGTGATTTTTATGTTAACCAAGTCATTTGTTAACCAAGCTTCCACTGCAATGCCATTTTTGCAAAAGCAGGATGTCTATCCTCTAGTAGTTCCACAAAACTGAGTAAACTAATCTGACTCTATTTTGTAGACTGCTTACTTACTAACTAAGCAAACCAAACATATTGGCAGAAATCCTTTTGCTTAACACAGTAAGTTGCAACTAGAGAAGACTCAGTGGGGAATGTGGTAGGTCAACTCCTCCATAAATTCCATTGATTCAGTGGAATCATTGATTGTGACTTACTGTGTAAAGAAACAGATATCAACTGCTGTTTCCTTTCTGTTTCCAGCAACAGTTACTAAAATACAGTATTAGAAGATTTTAGCGCATTCCCCCCCCCCCCCCCAATATATATATAACAGTGTTTTTAATCTGGTCAATTTCAGTAACCAGATTCAGTCTGAGATATTTTATCACCCAAGGCTGGGAAAGGAATGTTGTTCCCTTCCTATCTATGTCATGATGTATAGCATTCAAAATTAGCTGAATTGTTTTGAAAGCTGAAGCAGAAAAAAAATCCAAAGCAGTTCTGTCCTTTCCACACAGTAAAATACATTAATAACAGATTACATTTTTTGCTATTCTGTCTTGACATCAGGAATCTGTATGTTGAGATGGTTGCTTCAGGTAGCCTTTTTCTTCTCCTTCCATGTCTAGGCCAAATGAGACACTGCTGAAACAAAGCCACCTTTTGGTGAATTCATTCTGTAGTTCCTTCCACCTGACCTAGTGTGAGAAAGATCAGCCAGCACAAGGTTGCCGTTGCCCAGGGTATGCCAGATTGTGGTTAGGGCCATGGCATAGAAAGGTTGGGAACCCTTGGCCTAAATTGTCCGCACCTTGGATATTTGGCATCAAAAGTAAAATGGTAACCATGGATGGATACATTAATGAACTATTTGAAGACAACAGACTGACAGTAATATGTTCACAAAATTATTAAAGCTACACAGAAGGTGATTTGAGTGTTTTAATGAATCTTTTCACTGAAATCTACAGAAAAGCAATCGCTCGTGAAACTGAACCAAAGAGGAAAATGCCAAAAAGGAAAATGCCGAAGATTGTAGTGACTACAAAAGGTAAGTTTTATGAACTGCCATTTGCTTAATGCTTTTCTTAAGAATAGAGGGCAAAGAAAGGGCTGGAGACATGCACTTTGGATGCAGAGGAATCAGTGATGATGTGACATGAGCATGGATATGTACGTTAATGGATAAAATAACCCATTCAACTTGAGGAGATTATTCCAAGGAAAAACATAAAACCAGTGTAGACTGTTCAACTGAGAGATGTAACTATGTTGCAAGCTATGGCCCACTTTCAGGTAAGTGAAAAAAATAAGTATGCTAAAAAGGTAAGTTTTCCTCCAACGTGGCTTCTAGGCAGGAGACTGTCTCCTTTTGTGTTGTCATTCCACTGGGAGGCAAAGACCTTTTTACGTGAACCTTTGACAGCTAGCCATACTTTCTGCAGAAGGGACTTTTAATTGAGTGGGAAGCTGCATTTCTTTCTTACTTCAGTGTTGACTGTGCTTTTCATTTTTAATAATTTATCCCCTGTTTATCTCAACTATATGTGCTCTGTTTAATTGTAAGCAACTGTGACTCCCATATAGGAGAGAATGGTGGAATATAAACAGGCACCATAAAGATTCTAAACAGCACCTGCATAAATATAGGAGGGAAAAATAACAAGGTAAGTGAAAAGAGTCACTGTGACTCCTGCTTTACAATGGAAAGTCCTCTATTTGAAATGCTTCTGAGGGCAGGTCTCTGCATGATTGACTCCTCTTTGTAGTTCTACTTTCCAATTTTAGCTTAGAAATAAAGCATCATAAGAAGAAAGAGCCCTGAAGTTGGCCATCTACCACTCAGGGCTGGGCATGTGGAGGTTGAAGGAAAAGAATCAGAGCTTGGCATGTTATTTTTCTAAAATAAATTCATTATGTTGCTCGTACTTTGAGACAGCTGGTTGACCAGGTTGTTGGACTTAATGACCCTTTTCCTTCTGTATGATTCTGTCACTCTCTTAAAATGACCTCTCATTATCAGCCTCCTGTTCAGCCAGGTCTTTCAAGTTGTAAATTAAGGACAATGTTAGTCTATGCAAGTATATCAGACAGTAAACAAAAAAGGGGGGGATAATTTTGGGATCAAAATTTGAATAGAAATTATTTGGAGGAAAGGTAATGAAATGAGTAATGGTATGACAACCAACAGCAGGAGGGAAAGAGAAACAGCTGCTTTGCTATGAACAATAAAATTCACTTAACGTCTCAAATATCAGCAAGAAACCGCTCTAGTTCCGGTCTCCCTCCCCTTCTTCAGCACTTCGGAGGCGGTCCTTCAACGGAAGGATAAGGGGAGTGAAGAAGACAGAAGAAGGTGAAGGGCTGGGTGAGGGTGATTGGAGAAGTATGTTTTCATATGTCATGGGAGGTGAAGGGTGGATGAGAGTGAATATATTCAATGTATATCTGTTCATTGCAGGCGCACCCCCCCAATGATGGACTCAGACACAAATGAAAGTGGATAACAGCATGGGCCACATTTATTGATTCAAGCCCTAGTCCGAATTATAAATTTCTATTGGTAAAACGACCAATCATAATTCTTAAGGCAAGCAGGCCGAAGTAACACTGGTAAGGTACCACCCAAAATTGCCAACGGCAATTGTTACAATGTATCTATTTGTATCAATTTGTTTGTTGACAACAAACAATTTGTTGACCGTAGTCAATATCTAACTAATGACCCCACCCTCTGACGCGTATCCGTAAAATCAGGGGGTGATACCAGCTGTCTAGTGGTAACCATCACCCCCTTGCCTGGTTCGTCGTTGACCGGACAACGTTTAAACAACTTATGCCTATCTAGTGTTGTCCAGTCAATTGCGAACCTGCCGGATACCTGTGGGTCATCAATGTTTACCTTACCAGTGCTACCCGCCAATGTGACCAAAGTCAACAACAGCACAGAACGACCCCTATATCAAACCATAGCAACAGTGTGGGATGGGCAAAAAAGCCAGGACTCAAGGGCCAATGCGAGTCCCAGCCAAAAATTCCCACCCGGCCCCGAAGCGACCAAAAAATCACACTGTTAACTAGGGAGGGGGTGGAGGGGAAAAACTTCTCCGCTCCGTCGGTTCGCCAAAATGGCAGCACGGCTGCCTCATGGCCAGCCCCTTTTATTAGGGTGCTGGCCACGCCCCTAACTACCCGGATGGTTTCGTCCGGGGGGGGCGCAAAGAGCGCAGTGGCCATTTTGGCGCCACGCTTCCATTGCAGGCGCACCCCCCCAATGATGGACTCAGACACAAATGAAAGTGGATAACAGCATGGGCCACATTTATTGATTCAAGCCCTAGTCCGAATTATAAATTTCTATTGGTAAAACGACCAATCATAATTCTTAAGGCAAGCAGGCCGAAGTAACACTGGTAAGATACCACCCAAAATTGCCAACGGCAATTGTTACAATGTATCTATTTGTATCAATTTGTTTGTTGACAACAAACAATTTGTTGACCGTAGTCAATATCTAACTAATGACCCCACCCTCTGACACGTATCCGTAAAATCAGGGGGTGATACCAGCTGTCTAGTGGTAACCATCACCCCCTTGCCTGGTTCGTCGTTGACCGGACAACGTTTAAACAACTTATGCCTATCTAGTGTTGTCCAGTCAATTGCGAACCTGCCGGATACCTGTGGGTCATCAATGTTTACCTTACCAGTGCTACCCGCCACCCGGAGAGGCTTCAATAAAGGCTCAACGCCCCCCCCAAGACCGTCAGCTCGGTCGACAGGCCTGCTCGCCAATCACCCAGCAGGAGGTCCATACCTCCTCGCGACAGATGGACCCCATCCCCAGAATAAAGCCCAAAATTTTGCAAACTAATGGCGGGATGATGACTGACCCGCCCCCAGCCCTTGGTCGAAAGGAATCGGGCCACCGCCCTGTTCACCATGCGCCGAGCGCGGTCCAGGGCCTGGAGGTCGAAGCCTCCCCGATAAGCGTGCCGTGGGACCATATCTGACCAAACAAGGGTTGTGGCAGGCCATACGTAATGTAAGTAGGCAAGGTCCGCGCAAATCGCATGCTTCAGCGATAAGCCAGTGACCTGACCCAAGTCATTACCCCTAGGTGTATGATCAGGATGTCGGGCGGGTCAGCACTCCTTGATGAAAAGAGGAATGGCAAAAGCTCCCGCCACAACATACCGGGCTTACCGTGCCATGTGAATTGTGCGTATGCACCCAGTCCCAGTCGGGGTCCCCAATCTGTCGCCGCAGCGTAACGCGCTGCCCTGTGCACGTAGCTGTGGCCCACCAGCCATACTGTCACCGGTGTGATACGACACCCAGGGTCTGTCAAGGGAAAAAACAGGGAAGGAAAGATACATGGTGACTCAGAAGGTACTCACGGTGGGAGTGGACGAACATAAAACTGGAAACAGTGTGAGTCCCACCTCCCCATGCTGCGTATGTCAGCCCCGGAGTACCCATAAGCAGCCGCAGTAGAGGCCGCCCCAATTCTAAATGAATGGATGCCGTAACGGGCCCCTGGGAGGCCAACTCTGGCCAGTGCCTTCCCTGTCACCTTCCAAAACTGAAATTTAGTGAGGGGAGACCCATCTTGGTGACAGAAAAATGGGCCATGGTGCGTGCCACGCAGTGCAAGGAACTCCTGTAGGGCACCAACCGGACAGATGTCTGCCAATGAACATCGTAGCAGTCTTATTCCACTGCCTACGCCATGCTGATCTGTTTTAGAGGAGCGTATCCTCAGCTGAGCCCAATCATTGCAAACATAGACATCTTCGAGTTCCAGTGCCCTACGACTTGCATCCGCCTTAGACAGCATCACAAGCTCGCTGATGCGGAGCGCTCCAAAAAAAGGCCACCGTTGTAGCCGCACGAAACAGGGCTGCCTCATACCTATCAAAACATAGGTCATGCCAGCCTCGTGCCAGTTGGGTAAGTACCCCAGGGGAAATTGGGTGACGGTCGTCCAGGCTACGCCCACGTTCCCGCACCCACCCCTCCAAAACATGTCTCACACGGAAATCAGCGGTGCTGTCCGCATGACCTCCCACCTTGGCCATAAAGGCCAGCGCTGATAGCCTAGATGCTATGGTGCGTGGTGCCAGGCCCTGGGCGTGCAGGTAAACCCTAAAACGGAGGATGTGGGCCACTGGGATCGGCCAGGTATCTGGCAAGCAATATTGGGAACAAAAGGTCCGAAATGAAATCAACGCGTGGTGATACGCCTTACGCGTGCGTGGCGCCAGTGACATGCCTATCGCCCGGTTCACCTCTCCTTGCCAATGGTCCATATCTCCTGCGGTAGTGGCGAGGGAAATTCCTCCGCATCCGGAGCCAAGGCACGGAACCGGGAGATCTGCAGGCGGGACAAAGCGTCAGCAATATCATTATTCACCCCCGGGACATGCCTGGCCCTGAACAGTACATTGAGGCGCAGGCTGCGCAATACAAACTGGCGCACAAGATCCATGACCCTGGGAGATTTAGAGGTCTGTGAGTTGACAATGTGGACAACAGCCGCATTGTCACACCAGAAATGCACCACAGAGTTGGCCCACTCCTCACCCCATAGCATCAAGGCCCCCAGTATGGGAAAAAATTCTAAATATGTGAGATCCCTCAGGCGACCCGTGCCTGACCAGGCTGGTGGCCATCCACCATATGCCCACTTCCCATTGAAGTACATCCCATAACCCAGGGATCCCGAGGCATCAGACTGGATTTGAAAGTGGGGCGAAGCCAGGAGGTCAGACCTCCAAAATGAAACCCCATTGAACTCCCTCAAGAACTGGAGCCATACGTGCAGATCTGCCCTGATGCCCCGTGTCAATCTCACCCTATGATGGGGCCTGGATAAGCCTGCCATGGCGTCGCACAAGCGCCGAGCAAAGGCCCTGCCAGGTGCCACCACCCTACAAGCGAAATTGAGGTGGCCATGTAGCACCTGCAATTCCCGAAGGGATGCCTTGCGCTTAGCCAGCAAGTCCGATATAAGGGCAACTATCCTTGCCACCTTGTCTGCGGGCAACCTAGAAGCCTGCGCTACCGTGTCAATTTCCACCCCCAGGAATATTAATTTGTCAGACGGGCCTTCGGTCTTTTCGGGCGCTAAAGGGACACCGAGTTCCTCCATTAGCGTCTGAAATGTATTGAGGAGACGTGTACACGTGTCCCAGCCCCGTTCACCCCCGAATAAAAAGTCATCCAGGTAATGGGCTACAGACCGAGACCCTGACCTACGGACAAATGCCCACTGCAGGAAGGTACTGAAACGCTCAAAAGCCGAGCAGGATATGGAACAGCCGAATGGCATGGCTTTGTCGAAATAATATTCACCCCGGAATTTGAAACCCAGCAACTCGAAGTCACCCGGGTGCACGGGCAAGAGGCAAAACGCCGACTTAATGTCACACTTAGCCAACATTGCACCCGGGCCACATGAGCGCACCATGCGCAATGCCTGGTCAAAGGATGTATACCTGACAGAACAAAGGTCATCAGGGATAGCATCATTGACCGAGTGGCCGGCTGGGTAGGACAAGTGGTGAATCAGGCGAAACTCGCCCGGTGACTTCTTGGGCACCAGTCCTAGCGGGGACACTTTAAGGTTGGGAAACGGGGGTGCGGGGAAAGGGCCGGCGACCCTGCCCGCAGCAACCTCCTTATTAATGCTGGCGGCAGCCACCTCCTCCCTTCCCCTAAGTGACAAAAGGTTAGGTGCATCCTGAGGTGACCTATCCCCCGTGAAAGGAATACGAAAACCCAGTTGAAAACCCCGAAGGAGGTACACAGCGTCTGCTCTCCTTGGGTACGATGCGAGCCAACGCTCCAGCATGTCGACATTAATTGGGGAGGGGGCCTTTTGGTGAACCCGCTCCCTCCATGGCAGCCTTGCCTGCCCCTTGTCCGCCCCTACCCCTGCCCCTGTATCCTCCCGGCCTGGGACAGGCGGAGGCAGCATGGGGGCCAGAACAAGAGGGGCACTCATGCTTGTACTTGCAATTCTTTCTGTTGCAAGAACCATTGGACGAGAAGGTCCAGCACAGCAGGCGGGCTGGAACCCCCTGCCCCGCCGCTTGGCGGGATACCTGTACTGGGGCCGCTCGTTGGACTGCATGTCCACAATGGTATCTCTCCCCAGGCGCCGGGCGCGTGGGGGTCATATACAGAAGCCACAGCTTCTGGCAGGGCTCATCCCACCTCATCTCTGGGTGCAGCGGAATTCTCATTCGGAACTCTTCGTCGTAAGCCAGCTATGACGGGCCCGGGAAGTCAACCATAGCCCGGTAAATATTGTCCAGATATTGGACCATGGGAATAGCCAAATCCGGCCTAGCCCGGAGATAAACGGCCATGTAAATCAGGTACGCCTGCAGCCAATTCGCCCACGTGCGTGGCGGCTTACGACGACGTGCCTGCTCCTTATCCTTCTCGTCCAGCCCTTCCCTCTCCTCCTTGGTCGGCTCCCTATTTAAAAGTGAGAAGATATCTACGTACTCGCCCCTCCAAATCTTTTCCTTGGTAGACTGGGCCAAATGGTCCCCCAGGGGCAAGGAATACCCTGCTGTTGGCAAAGCCGACACCGGCACCGAGGGAACTACGGGCAAGGTAAATTGAGCCTGAGCTAGCCCGGGGATCCCCAACACATTTCCCAGCACGTTGGGGGCACCTCCCCGCCCCAAGCCCTGTGTCGTGGTCAAAGTAGCTGGGTGGGCCGGGGGCCATTGTGCCGCCGTGCCAGCCGAGCGAGGCCAAGGCCATTGAAAAGCCCCCCCCCCCCGGTGAAGTCAGTTGTGTGGGTGCATTAACTTGGACTGCATACTCACCCACTGCACCCCCGCGGGCCGCCCCCACCGGGGCTTCCGGCCCGCTGGGGGCGTCGGAGCTCACGACCGAAGCTGAGCTCGTCGACGGGGCCAGACCAGCACCAGACTGCTGCACCTGTGGGGTGGGGAGCTGCGAGGCAGCGGCCGCCAACGGCCCGCATGCCTCAGGCGGCTCAACCCGACCCATCACCGGCCGTTGTTCGGCGGCCAAAGGGGGAACCTGGAAACCTAGAGGTACACCTACTTGGTTGGCCCTCGCCAAGGACGCTTCAAGGGCCGCAACCCGAGCAAGAAGGGCCTCCACGTCGACGTAGGGCCCGGCCCCGACAGGGGGCAATTGGGCAACCGGCCCAAAATTCACGGGTACCTGACCAGGTCCCTGCGCCCCAGGGGCCAGATAAGGCCAAGAGCCCATGCTCGGCCCCTGGAAATTCGTAGGAACGCCCTGCGAGGGCAGGGAACCCAACCACCCTCCGTGGCTCACACCCCCCATGGGGAACTGCGCACCCGGGCAAGAAGGCCCCACCGGACAAACTATGGCAGGGGCCGTGTTCGTCGTTTGCGGGCCAAGGGCCGAGGCCCCGTCCGGGGCTGCGGGTATGCTCCGCGCACCAGGCCAAGGAGCTACCGATCCCATCCCACCGTCCCCGGTGGGATCTGCTAGAGGTGGCTGCGGAACGGGCGCAGTCGCGGTCCTCCGACCCGGCTGACGCCTCCGCGCCGATCGAGCCACGTTTGCGGCTGCCTTCTTCTTCGAGGGCATGGCCAATGTAGCTAAGGAGTCTAAAGGAAAGAGAAAGCTGCCCGAAAAGGCTTCCCTCAAGAAGACACGATCGACGGAGGTAAGGAGGAAAAACTTCTCCGCTCCGTCGGTTCGCCAAAATGGCAGCACGGCTGCCTCGTGGCCAGCCCCTTTTATTAGGGTGCTGGCCACGCCCCTAACTACCCGGATGGTTTCGTCCGGTGGGGGGGGCCCGCAAAGAGCGCGGCGGCCATTTTGGCGCCGCGCTTCTATTTGTTCTTTTTTATTGTATTGTATTGCAATGTAATGTAATGTTATAAATGTTTATGTTTTTACATGTTATATGTTATGCAATAAAATCTCAAAAAAGACAGTAAACAAAACAAAAATACAAAAAACATTGTCGCACCTAAAAATCTCAAAAAAAGACAGTAAACAAAACAAAAATACAAAAAACATTGTGGCACCTAAAAGACTAACTCTAACTGCTGTATTTTAATATTAACTTATCTACCTTGGGTCCCATCTCCAACCGTTGGTGAAATTGTCTTAGGTGAGGACAGACTCATGATTAGAACCTGTGCAGGATGAACTCACCCTCAAAGGTGAGCTGGATCTGGGCAGAAGAGCGCCCAGGTGCACATAAGCTGTTACAGAAGGACCAGGTTTTGTAATAAGACATAGAAAATTACTTTTTCAGGTATTTAGTTCTTGTTACCAATTACTGTGTTTGAGAAACATCTCATTACTCATTACAGTATTGAAAAGCAATTTGTTACATTGTTTATTGCTTTGATCATTTTTTTTTTACCTTCTATCTTTGATGGGAAGAATTAGGACTGATATGGGAACTATATAAAAAGTGAAACATTCATGTCAAAATGCCTCCCTCCTAAATGCTCTTAAAATTAAATTTTGAAAGTAATTGGACAATGTCACTCATTGTATCAATAAAGTAACTTCATTCAAACTGTTTTGTTCCTTGGAACTACATTATATACTTGTTATCCCAAAAGTAACATGTAACAAATTACTAGTAACATGTAACTAGTTTATTGGTAGCCTTCCTACTTTTTTATACTTCATCTTCCAGAAATGTCCAAAAATTCCCCAGACAGACTCCCAGGAGATCCTGTCCACAGGCACATTCCTACACACACTATGTTTCACTCACCTGGAACATAGATCCCCTACTTCCTACTTCCAAGTTTTACTTTGCAGTGTACACTTTCCTGTTCATTTTACAACTCAATTCTTCTAGAAACCACTGGAAACTGCTTGGCTTGAATGATATAAAACAGTGATGGTAAACCTTAGCACTCCAGCTGTTCTGGAACTTCAATTCCCAGAAGCCCTGATCAGCATGAGTGATGACTTGGGTTTCTGGTAATTGAAGTTAAAGAACACCTGGAGTGCCAAGGTTCACCACCAGGGATATAAACCCAAAAGTGTACAGTGGGCTGGACTATAAATAGAATAGAAACTGAAATATTTCTGCAAGTCTCTGTGCTATTTCAGAAGAAGAAAATGGGTTATGTTAATACAAGGAAATTAAATTCATTTCAAAGTATAAGAAAGGTGTCCAGCTGAGGGGCAGGGGATGAGGTATGTGTTCAAAAAAGTAGTGGTCGTGTGAAACAATGTTAGAGACCAATTAAGCATCAGTAAGCAGGAATGCAGTTGAAGTATAGCAAATATTCAAGGTCTTATTTCATATTGCCAGATAGAGAGGTATTTATGAAAAAGATTGTGTCATTCCTATAATCAAAATATGGGTCTCTTTTTGAATGCCTTTTTAATGGGCTTTGCTGTGGGTATCTTACCTCATGGGCATACAAAGAATATTTTCCTCTTTTGATCTTCATCTTTGAACTTGAGCTGTGACTCATACTTGGAGAGACTGTGGTATGGTAGATTAAATGTCATAGCCTGTTCCCCTCCATCACTTAAAAGTGTTAGGTTGGATCATGGATTTATGTCTCCCCTACAACAACCCCAAATTTTGAGGATCTATGCGATTTCTTAAATACCTTGACCATATCATGAGGAACAACATAAAGTATAGAATACTCCAACTCACTCTGCAAGGAAATATCCCTGGTAAGAGAGGCCCTGGACATAGATGGGTGAAGAACCAGGGAGACTGGTGTGGCATATCCTCAGAAGAACTGTTCTGAGAAATTAAGAAAGGAAGACTATCACCATGATGATAGCCAACATCCAGAAATGGTTATGGCACCTGAAGAAGAAGAATTGAAATGTTGAAAAAAGAATTGAAATGTTTTAATGAGAAGCATTCTTCTGCAAGAGGCATAAATTTATAACAACTCTAACCTGAATTTCTAAAACAGACTATGGCAATTTCCAACATAAAATGATGGTTTGTGTTCAATAGTAGAATGAGTGAGGGAAACATTACTTTTGGGGGAATCCTGCATCCTCTTCTAATGCAGTGTATTGAGCTGCCCTGCTAAAGGTTGGGGAACCCTCAACAACAGGAATGGAAAAGGCACAAGATACTAAAAAAGGAGCATAAAGTTCTTTCCAGAGCAAAAGCCACAGTGTCCTATGGAATTCAGTGTAAGACAGCAAGAATCGTGTCAGCCAATATCCATCTAGTCCTCCCCTGGGTTCTCATATTTGGATGGCTATAGGTAGACAGCTCTTTCATTCCAGGGCCTATTGTGGGTAATCTTCTGAGAACTGCTTGCTTGTAATGGTCAGGTTCAAAATCAAAAGTGTTAAGTTATATGAAGCAGCAGCACAGTAAAGCGGGGCATGTTTTTTTAGGCAAATCTTAGTTTGAATGCAAGTTATCTCAAGCTTTCTCCCAGTTTAGCTCAGCCAATTAATATTTACTTAATTTTAGATCCTCCCATGCTATGTAGCATATCAGGCAGCAAGGTATCTCAGGCAGCTTCAGTCTTAGGCGATGTTGTGTTCTAAGGGTTTTACCTTCCACATGGATTACAATGTATCTGAACCAATGTAACTTTGCCTATAGCAACAATGTAACCTTCAGCTGTATCATATGAACCCTGCATGAGGACGCGAGCTAATGTCCACCAGCTGGCAGCAGCGAGCGTCCAAGCTCTCTTGGTCCGATCTCATCAAAGGCAGCAGCGCGGGAAGCTTTCCCGCCACTACCTACACCTGGACAAGAAGGGCGTGACTCGCAGTGACGTCACGCAGGCAGTAGCCAATGGGCTACTATGGCACCACGTTCAAATGTATTACCACTGTATATAAAGAGCTATCGATCCGCCATTACCTCATGTTCCCTCTGTCCACGATGCAATAAACCTGAGTTAACCCAGCCCGAGGCTGTGTCCTGTGTCTTGGTTTGCATACACCAAATTGGCGACGAAGGTGGGATTATGGATTCCCAAAGTGCCAGGACACAGAGCGGGTTCAATATTACCAAGCCGCAAGACTGGACCATCTTTAACATGGATTTCAAGGCGGCATTGGTGGAACTCAAAGTCAAAGACGACGAGGAAAGGAAGAGGGCCATCCTCACCCGAATGCTGGGTGTAGAGACCAAGCGGACGCTGGTGGGCATGATCGAACCGAAGACGTTGGATGACTTCAAAACCGACGACATACTGAAGTTGCTGCGTGAGCGTTTCCAACCCTCGAAAGCAATGTTTCCCGCTAGGAGTGCGTTTTGGAGGCGAGTCCAAGCGCCGGATGAGTCGGTAGAGGCTTTCGTGGAGGCCCTGAGGGTAGCCGCCGTTCCCTGCAAGTGGGACAACCTGGAGATGATCATGAGGGACGTCGTGCTGTGTGGCCTGAAGGACAAGGAAGTGCAGCGCCGCCTGATGAACAGGGAGCCGCCACCCACGCTGGCCGAGGTCGTAGAGACCGCGGAATCCGCGGAGTCCACGAATGCGGGAGTGGACGAAATACACGAGTGGCGTGAGTGGCGTCCTAGGGCCAGCAAAGCGGAAAGCTCGGTGCGTGGCAAGTCAGGACAGCCGGTGCACGCGACCCGACGAACCTCGAGATCCTCTACAGATGGCAGCGACGGCGAAGAGGTACAGAAGGTCCGGAAAGGGGGGCGCCGCTGCGATGGTTGTGGGGCGGCCCACGAGCGTGCGAAGTGCCCTTTCAAGAAAGCCGAATGTTACGGCTGTGGCAGGCGCGGGCACATCGCCAGGGCATGCAGAAATCGGAGAGAGGGCCGGAGGCAGTCGAAAGACCGTTCGGCCAGACCGGACCGTCCAGCGAGACCCCAAGATGGCGCCCGAACCACGAGGAAGCAGGACGGCGTGGGTCGCGTCTCGGACGGCAGTGAGGACGACGCCCCCGTGTTCAGCGTGTCCGCGGGACAAAACCATTACTTCATTGAGGTAATAGTACAAGGGGCCCCTGTTAGGATGGAGATTGACTCGGGGTCCTATTATTCCATAATTCCCCAGAAAGAGTTCTTGAAGATCGACCCCCAAGCGCGGCCCAAACTTAAGACTCTGAGGTCCACGCTACGAGACGTGCAAGGGAACAGCATTCCAGTGCTGGGGGTCGGGAAATTTCGGGTTCGTTATAAAAGACATTCCGCAGAACTCCCGTTAGTCGTTCTCAAAGGGGGGAATTGTAGCCTCCTAGGGACGCAGTGGTTTCAGCCCTTGGGTTTGTTCATAGGGGGGGTGCATGCCGTGGGCGCGGATCCGATACAAGCGGTGTGTGACGCGCACCCCACCGTGTTTGAAAAAGGACTTGGAAAATTCAAGGGACCCCCTGTAGCCTTCGACCTAGACCCGGAGGTCCGCCCGATAAGACTCAAACCGCGCAGGGTGCCTTTCGCACTAAAGGACAAAATAGAGGCGGAACTGGACAAATTGGTGGGCCAGGGGATTCTTATTCCTGTCGATTCCGCGGAGTGGGAAACTCCAATCGTAACAGCCCTGAAGGCTAACGGGGAGGTGCGCATTTGCGCTGATTATAAGTGTACAATTAACAAGGCGATTCGCCCTAATGCATATCCGGTGCCAGTGGTCAGCCACCTTTTGGCCAGGCTAAATGGGGGAAAGTGTTTCGCTAAGCTCGACCTGGCACAAGCCTATCAACAACTCCCCGTAACTCCCGCCACGGCCGCGGCACAAACGATAGTCACACATAAAGGAGCGTTCCAGGTGTCGCGTTTACAGTTCGGCGTGAACTCGGCACCCGGCCTTTTTCAGTCGCTTGTGGAACGCCTCCTGAAGGGGCTGGAGGGGGTGTTACCTTATTTTGATGACGTATTGATAACAGGGGGGAGTGAGGCCGAACTGGCAAAGAGATTGGATAAAGTGCTAACTGTGTTCGAGAAAGCGGGGTTGAGACTGAGGAAGGACAAATGTGTTTTTTTCGAAACCGAGGTCGAATTTTTAGGGTTTCGGATCACACCCGAGGGTATTAAGCCGTCCAAATCCAAGGTAGCGGCCATTAAGAAGGCCCCTCGCCCCACATCCAAAACCGAACTTCAGTCATTCCTGGGGCTCCTCAATTTCTACCATACATTCCTTCCGCGGAAAGCCTCCGTGGCCGAACCGCTTCATCGGTTACTTAAGAAGGAGGAGACATGGATGTGGGGTGACGAGCACGAGAAGGCGTTCAACGAACTAAAGCAACTTTTAACATCGGACGCAATCCTTACGCACTTCGACCCCAAACGGCCGGTGGTCTTAGTCTGTGATGCATCACCGGTGGGGGTGGGGGCGGTGCTTTGCCACGTGTTGGATGACGGTCGGGAGGCCCCGGTGGCGTTTTACTCAAGGTCCCTGTCCCAAGCAGAGCGAAATTACGCACAAACCGACAGGGAGGCATTGGCAATAGTAGCGGGGACCAAAAGTTTCACGATTTTCTGTATGGCCGCCCATTCAAAATCGTGACGGATCACAAGCCCCTGTTAGGAATTTTCACGGCAGGCAAGCCCACGCCGCAGATACTGTCCCCGAGAATGTTGCGATGGGCCATTTTTCTTAACGCATACCAACACGAGTTGGAGTACCGGCCCGGAAAGGAGATCAGCCATGCTGATGCGCTGTCGAGATCCCCTTTGCCCTTGTCGGACGACCAAAAAGCCAGAATAGGAAGAGACCGCCAGGTGTTGCTAATCGAGGTTTTAGACGAACCCCCAATAGTACCGGCCGATATAGCCAGGGCGACAGGCAAGGACAGAACGCTGGAGAAAGTCAGCTCATGGGTGCAGAAGGGGTGGCCAGCATCGTCCCCAAGCAAGGAATTCGACCCATTCTTTCGGAAGAAGCTAGAGTTGTCCCTAGAAAGGGGGTGCCTGTTGTGGGGCCAACGGGTGGTGGTCCCAACACCCATGCGGCCGAGGGTTCTCAAACTGCTGCACGTCAGCCACCCGGGCATCGTTCGCTCAAAAGCGCTGGCCCGCAGTTACTTTTGGTGGCCACAGCTGGACGAGGACATTGAGCACATGGTCGGCACTTGTGAGGCGTGCCAGGGGTCCCGACCAGAGGCGGCCCGGCTCCCGCATAGGGAATGGGACACAGCAAGGGGGCCATGGTCCAGAGTGCACGTAGATTTCGCTGGCCCTTTCCGAGGAACCATGTTTCTCCTGGTGGTGGATGCATTCTCAAAGTGGCCGGAGGTCATTCCGGTAAAGAGCACATCCTCCACCACTACAATTAACCAACTACGGAGAGTCTTTTCAACGTTCGGTTTACCCGACACTTTAGTCAGCGATAACGCGAGTTGCTTCACCTCCTCAGAGTTCGGGGCATTCATGGAGGCGAATGCCATTCGGCATGTCACGTCCGCGCCGTTTCACCCGGCCACGAATGGCCAAGTGGAACGGTTGGTGCGTACAACAAAGGAGGCGCTTCGGCGCATGGGCCCCGGGGACCTGAACCACCAAGTATGTCAGTTCTTACTAGCGTATAGGGTGACCCCCTTAGCGTCAGGTTACTCGCCGGCAGAGCTATTGATGCGGCGGAAACTGACTACACTCCTGTCCAGGCTGGACCCCACAAGAATTGAGGATAAGGGAAAAAACGTGGGGCTGGCAGTCTCGAAAGGGTTCGCCGCCGGCGACCCTGTTCATTGCAGGAACTATGCCAGCGCGGGGCCAGCCTGGGTGCCGGGGACGGTTGTAGAACAGACGGGGCCAGTGTCGTACCGGGTCGAGACCCACGCCGGTCTCCTCTGGAGGAGGCACGCAGACCAACTGAGGCACCGAGTAAGTGGGCCTGTCAGTGAGGATCAGCAACAAGATTCAGCGTTAGGGTTCTCCCCCACCCGCTTAACCCAAGG
This sequence comes from Bradypodion ventrale, assembly GCA_035047345.1. NCBI lineage: Eukaryota > Metazoa > Chordata > Lepidosauria > Squamata > Chamaeleonidae > Bradypodion > Bradypodion ventrale. Next base: position 45,181,177 of record JAWDJE010000001.1, read on the forward strand.
GGGAGACAGCAGCGGACAACAGTCCCAAGCGAGGGGGGAAGGAAGAAGCAGCGGGCCCGACTCATATCCTTTTGATAAACCAGTTCTATCAGAAGCCGGGGTAGGGGGAGAGGAGTTCGCGACCGCTGCCCCCGAATGGACTTTAGATTTTGATTTAGCGAGCCGGGGGGGTTTTCAGGAGTGTTCCCCCACCCATCCAAGCGAGAAGAGGGGTTTTTCGTTAGCCCCCAGTGCCCCCGGTTCCTCCCTAAGTAAGAGCACACCTCCCAACAACGCCGCAGAGCCGCGGCAAGTCACTAACGAGTCTCCCTCTCAAATTACAGGACAGGAAACCAGGGGACAAAGAGAAGGTAGCAAACCCGGGGAGAGGCAGCCCGCATCGAGACCCCAGCGTGTTCGAAACAAGCCATCTTGGCTGAGAGATTTTGTCTCCTAGGGGGGGGAGTGTCTAGAAGCATGGGCTCGAGACGTTGTCTCGTCCTAGGGGGGAGGGATGTTGTGTTCTAAGGGTTTTACCTTCCACATGGATTACAATGTATCTGAACCAATGTAACTTTGCCTATAGCAACAATGTAACCTTCAGCTGTATCATATGAACCCTGCATGAGGACGCGAGCTAATGTCCACCAGCTGGCAGCAGCGAGCGTCCAAGCTCTCTTGGTCCGATCTCATCAAAGGCAGCAGCGCGGGAAGCTTTCCCGCCACTACCTACACCTGGACAAGAAGGGCGTGACTCGCAGTGACGTCACGCAGGCAGTAGCCAATGGGCTACTATGGCACCACGTTCAAATGTATTACCACTGTATATAAAGAGCTATCGATCCGCCATTACCTCATGTTCCCTCTGTCCACGATGCAATAAACCTGAGTTAACCCAGCCCGAGGCTGTGTCCTGTGTCTTGGTTTGCCGGCATTCTTCCATGTAATTTCCAGGGTCTTCAAGTCTCCCATGAAGGCTCTTCACTGTGTATTTCAAGGGCATCCTCATTGTCATTTGGCATTACAAGGGGTCCAACTCATTGCCACCTTAGGGATCCTGTTTTTCTCCATACAGAAAATATGACCTGTCATTTGGAGTCTTCTTTGTGCAACAATGCTATGTAATTTGCTCCAGTCACTCCTTCAAAGCACCTCCTCATTAGTAATATAGTCAAAACAGTGAATCCTTAAAATTCAGCAGAGGCACCTCTGCTGGAAGACATCAAGTCTCTTGTTGATACTTGCTGACACCTTCCAAGTTTCACAAGCATAGATGGTTGATGGGATCACCATGGAGGTGAAAAAAATGGAGTTTAATTTTCAGCGATATAGATGGCAAGGACCAGATCTTATTCATCCTATGGAAGATTGCTGTTGCTTTTCCAAGACAGCATTTGACATCCAACTCTGCATCTCCATTTTGATCAATCATACTTTCTAAGTAAGTTGACCTCTCCACTTTCACCAGCTGCTGAGACCCAAGTATGATCCCCTGTGTCCCAGTTGTGGAGTTCACATGCATGACCTTTGATTTCTCAGCATTTATCCGGAGGCCAATTTTCTTTGCTTCTCTGTCCAGGGAAGTTGTCTCCTGTTGTAGTTTCATCTCATCTTCCTCAAGCAGAGTGATGCCATCAGTAAAATCTAGGTCACCAAGCCAATTTTGGTCAGACCAAGGGATGCCTGATCCATTACATGCTGCTCATCACATAACATAGTCAATGAATACACTTGTACTAAATGCTTAGTGAAAAGAACAACATATTGTTTACTCACAATCAGAGAAATATACATGTGCTCAAGATTCTTGGTGAGATTCTTCTAGAATGAAGCAAAATTAATTTAATTTTTTAATTTAATTTAATTTCCTATTTATATAGCCGCCCAACTCGGAATGGCTCTGGGAGGCTTACAACATTAAAATCAGCACTACAATCTAAAAACTTAAAACCGGTAAAAGCCCAAGTTAAAAATACACTAAGAAATTACCCTGACAGCAAAAAAGAGTGAGGGAGCAATATTACTATATCAGTCAGCAGGTGGGGGTCACCACATCCTCAGTGCTCCACACCTGCTTTGCCAGCCAGGTTTTTAGTTCTTTCCTGAAGGGCAGCAATTCCATCTGGAGTCATAGCTCAATTGGCAGGAGGTTCCAATTGACACAGAGAAGGTCCTCTTTCTGGTGCTAGAGAGGCTCAGGTGGCACAATAAGAGAGCCTCTCCAGTCCACTCTGGTGGGACGGACAGATATTCTTGTTGTAATAATAATAATAATAATAATAATAATAATAATAATAATAATAATAATAATAATAATAATAATAATAATAATAATAATAATAATAATAATAATAAAGTTTAATTTATATACCGCTTTTTTCAGCCCAGCAGGTGACTCAAAGCGGTTTTACATCCAATAGGTACACAATATAGTCCAAAAATACACAGCTAGTAAGGTATACAAAATAAAACACAATACAGAGTTCAAAATACAAAATAAAGCAGTATACAAAAAAAATAGAAAATAATATACTTTACAAATTCAAATTACCACGAAGCATCAAACAGAGCAGCAGCATGACGCGGTCCACTAACATGCAGAGCTTTAAAGGTTATTGCCAGCACCTGGAATTGCACCCAAAGGCACATTCGTAACCAGTGCAGGTCTTTTAAGTCTTTTAGGCTTGACATGGGGCCCTCAAAATGGAACAGTTCAAATAGAGATCTTTCTTCTTTGAAAGGTAAAAACAAGAAATACAAGGCCAGAACATGCAAAGCCTTTATATATTCAGATGACCCCCCTAGAGGCAAGAACACAGGAGACTTTCCAATTGGTTAGATAGGGACAAACAATATTAAAAAAAACTTCCTTTAGTTTAGGCTAGTATTTCTGTCTCTATGGTTATTGTGCTAACACCCATTGCACGCTGCATATTCAACAAAAAGTAGGTGAGGTCAAAACCTTTCACAAACATATACCTACACAGTACTCACACTTACACACATCCATGAATTAATACAACCTTCATTAAAATCATCACTACCACCACCTATCTCTTTCGCATCTACACTTCCATCTATCCATCCATTCTCTAGCTCAGCCATCAATTCATACTCCTCAAACTTCAAGCCTGAGGTCATTACTAGGGCTGGAATAGAATCATATTGTTGCTATGCCATTTTCAACCCAGGTTGCTTTCAAGGAAGTGTATTTTTCATGGGCTTTTCCTCCTCTCTCCTCTTTGTATAAACTACATAGAGAGTATGTATATACAAATAAATAACCCACAGAAGGATAATTTTTACTGAGGTTTCTGTGTAAAAACAAAAGTGTGAACTTGCCCTAAACTGTCATCCATAATAAGGACATATGATGTAAGGGGAATTCATTACTCTAATTGTTTAGCTACCTGAAAAACAAAACAAAAACACATTTTTTCCAGAGATCAACAGCCATTTGATGCTACACATGTATCCTTAAAGCCTATTTTACCAATGTTTGTATGTGTTCTTACCTTCTTTTTTGCATTGACTTATTTGATTGTGAAAACTAAACAAATAATACATATATGAACACAGGCACTTATGCATGTGTGTACACACACAAGACATTGTCAAAACTGCATTCTTTCAAGACAATTTTCTGTTTTGAAATCGACTTTCTGGCACCTCTTTGTTTTTCTACCAGCTGTGGTGTTTCATCTCTGGAAGAGCACAGATGACATCTGAACATCCAGCACTATTGTGCTTAGAGACTCCACAAACAACCCCACCAAATCCTGTATGATAAATTTCCTCTTGATTAGTTAAACAGATATTGTAATGTGCCAACAGAAGGAGGCTTTGTTGACACAACATCTCTCCAGATGCTGGCTGTGTTTTCTTTAAGTATTTCAGCACTAAGTAGTTGAAGTAATGAAAAGACAGAAACACCAGTACACTTTTCTTTCTTTCTTTCTTTATTTATTTATTTATTTATTTTTCTTTCTTTCTTTCTTTCTTTCTTTCTTTCGGTTTTTATTACAGTGCCAGTTAAAATCCTGTCATGTGTTATGGAGGCTGAGCTCAGCCTTTGAAGAGCAGAATACGAAAATATTATTCAGTCCAATCACAATATGCTTTTAAGAGTCTAATCCATAAAGTCAGTTCTCTGTATTAAGGACGAAAGAAACAAACAATGGTATGCAGTTGTGCATGTGGGTTATTTTAAAAAGCTATTTTTAGCTATACATTTCTATATCCCTGGATTACCAAAACTTCATTCCTCCAAGATCTCTGTGTGTTTTCTTAGAGAACATAGACCATGAATGAAACTTGCGGTGGCTTCCTGATCTGTTGGTGAAACAGTTTGAGGTCAGGACTGACCCTGGTATTAGGCTGAGTAAAGCAGTGATCAAGGACAGCAAATGCTATGTGGTGTGCAGAGACCAAACCTTGGTCATTTCCTTCCACTTAAGGGCAAATCTCTGTGTTGCAGGCCTTCCCTCCAGCCTCTAAGTCATCCTGCTGCCCATGGACGTAGTGACAGTGCCCCATGGCCAGTGTTGGGTTATTTTGCTGACCTAATCAGTCTCCACAGGTAGACAGGAGGGGAACCATCTTGCACCAGCCTCAAATGGGAAAATATCTTGGGTGACAGCATACAAAGAGGTCTGTGGAAGATTCCTGAAGTAGACAAATGGATCGCAGCATAGATTAGGAGATTCAGTCTAACAGTATAGTGGTACCTCATACAATGATTTTAATCTGTTCCACGGGGCTCGTTGTTGATACATGCATCGTATAGCAATTTTCCCTATGGGATGCATCATATAACAATTTTTAATTATTATTTTTTGCTAAGTGGTTTTTCCCATTGAAAGATTGTTGTATGATTTTTCCATAGGGAAAATTGTTATGTGGGACACCATTTCCCCCAAAAAACCTAATTGTTATGTGATTTCGTTGCTATATGGAGCAATTGTTGTATCAGTTTCCACTGTATATGCAGGACCATAAGTTCCCCAGAAATGTGCTCTATCTGTCCAAGTCTTCATCAGAGCCTGAAGACAAGTATATCCTGCCTTAGGAAACAGAGAAGGTTTGAGTCCCCACCTGGCAACCCTTTCCAGAAAGATTGAAGATGTGACTTGCCTTGCCAAGGAGGATCAAGTCCCTCAAGAAATGACGACAGCTTAATGAATGAAGAATGTCCTAACCTAGAGAATGATAGCAAATCAGGATTTTGAACCAGAGAAAACAAGAAAGGGGCATGGGTGTTCTTAAGATCAGATATTTGTATTAAGGAGCTAAATTACAGCACTCTGAAAAGGAGGGTGATCACCAGCCAAAGGGAATAAACAAAAGACCCCAAGAAAATCCAGACTGCTGGAAATAATGCTCTAGCTTTCTTGCATTGAATTAGGCTGAGCTCCTGCCTGTTAGTTTGCTTTATGTTATAGACCTGTTCACATCTGCTCCCTTTTGGCACTGTTGAACTGGCGTGTACTGATAATTACCCCTAATTGACTCTATTCTCTGACTCTGCTTCTTGGAACTCAACTTTAGCTACTGAATGTTTCACCTGGACTGGCAGCTGACTCCCTCTTGCTCCTGTTTATGGACACAACTTGCCTCCCACGTCTAACCTGATCTAGTATGTGTATGTGTTAGTATGTGTTAGAACAGAAATAGGTGAACTTTAGAGTTTGAATAGGATGTAGCCTCTCTGTTCATTTTTTAAGTTTCCCAAACTGCAGAAAGTTCAAATGCATGAGAACTTCTTGCCCATTCTATAAAGGAGGTTAATCCTAGGTCTGCTACCTTAGATCCTCTCACAATTGAAGATCACATCAATGTTAAGGAAAATTCTGTTTTCTCTCTCCTTATCACAACATCATTCTTTCAGACCACAAATATGTCAGTGGTATGTGTTTGAAATATAGAATACTTAAAGAAAGCCATGCTGTCTCCCAACTGATCAATTACAAAACAAAAGCAACCTAATTTGCAGATTGAAACAGTCTTCCCTCCACCTTTAGAGGCTCCTATTGTAATAATAATAATTTCGTGTCAGAAATTATTCTGGGCTGGAAGGATTTTTGCTGGAGAAACTCCACTCAGGGAACACCCAAAAGAGATTACTTTCGTGTCCCCAAGATCTTTTCTCACCAAAATGGTCCCTATTGATCTACTTCCAATTTCTTGCTTTCGTTCTGCTAGTTTGGCAGGAACTGGGACAGAGACGAGCGCTCAAACCATCATTCAGTACCCGGGTCTCAAATTGCCAACTTGCTGGTCTTTCAGCTAACAAGGCGAGCTTCTTAACAACTGAGCCATCACAGTCCCTATCTATTGTAATGACATGTTAATTGCATTGTCTAATTTGTCCCTTAATCAGTCCTTCAAATTGGTGTTTGTTGGTTTTTAGGCTCCAATTGTAAATGCTTAGCCGCTTTCTAGAAAGGGCTGTTAATGACCAGGGCCATAGCCAGGAGGGGTGAAAACCCTCCTGAGCTAACAGCCCACTCCACCCCACCTTGTGATGCCAATGTTATATATTATGAGTGTGACATTGTTGCCCCTCCTGAAAAAATTTTCTCCCCCAATCTAGAGTCCTGGCTATGGCCCTATTAATTTAATTTAATACATTTATATACCACCCTATCTAGTGGACTCTGGGCGGTGTACACAAGTTAAAACCAATAAAGGTAAAGGTAAAGGTTTCCCTTGCTCGAAAGCCAGTCGTATCCGACTCTAGGGTGCAGTGCTCATCTCTGTTTCTAAGCCGAAGAGCCAGCGCTGTCTGCTTCTGCAGACGTTTCCGTGGTCATGTGGCAGGCATGACTAGACACCGGAGCGCACGGAACGCTGTTACCTTCCCACCGAAGTGGTCCCTATTTATCTACTTGCAATTTCTTGCTTTTATAAAACTATTAAAAACCCTTAAAAACATAGCAATATAAGCACTGTGCCATTTACTATCTAAAAACAAATATAAAATCTCCAAAGCCTTAACATTAAAAAAATTAATTACAGGAGGGGGGAGCCTAAGACGAGCCAAAAAGGGGAGGTTGTTGATGACAGAAGGAGGCTTGGAGGTTGAAACCAGTGTTAGATATCCATTTGATTTGAAATATAGCATCGATGTGCATGATAATTATTTCTGGAAGAGAGTATTGAATGGTAGGTTGTTGTCAGTGAATGTAATACCCCCCCCCTCCTTAAATAAACTACTGTATATTATGACAGCTTTCTTGGGAACACCTTGGCTCTTGGTCAAGACTGTTGTATCAGTTTTCCCAGCGTAAAAGGATAATTGTCTTTCCATTCTTCATCTTCACTCTGCCCCAACACAATAAACACTATGATTCCATTCAGGCAGTGGTTTGATGAGTAGTTTCCAAAGGGAAACAAATGAAGCACGGATGAATTTAATCATCGTGGTCCATTCTCACTCATATAGATGTATGTACTCATGCACACACTCAAACAGGCCTTTTGGGTCCATTTCCAGGAGAGAATGACATGCTGCCAACTAATGACAATTTACAGTAAAGTGTCAGTAAATTGTGTACAAAAAAATTCAACCACTAATATTTTTCCATGCCACGAAAGCACTTTTTTTTGTTTCCCCCAGCTAGTAGCCAACATTAAAAACAGATCAAAAGAGATAATCCTGTGTCATGTCATACAGAACCTGAATTGGCACAGGCTGAATCATAAAACAGGAGTTGAAAGGAGTAGAAGAAAAAACTGTGGTGTTCTTTATTCACAATCTTCAGTTCTTTAAAGTGAAGGACTTCCCTTCTAGATAAGAAAATTCTATTGGTTCTTCAGATCTAACATCAGGCACTTATTATAGAAACCTTCCCAAACTTCCTGCCTTGCAGATGTTTTGGGATGAGGCCCCATCATCTCCAGGCATGGGTTGAATGCCAACCTAGCAGTTCGAAAGCAAGAAATGGCAAGTAGATAAATAGGTACCGCCTGTAATAAATTCAAATGGGGCTTTTACTTTTAGTGAGTTAAAGGAGTTCTTTGAGTTCTTTGTTCCTGAAGCAGAAATAGATAAGCCTGGGAAATGACCTTCAAGGCAGGTGCTAAATAGTTTACTTTTGAAAATACAGTAAAACTCCTACTTAAAAAAAGTCCGTTCTGTAGGCTTTTGCTTAAATCAGGGGGTTTTTTTGTAACTCAAAACAAACCCATAGGAAAAAATTATTTTTTATGTAACTCGAAGCAAACCCATAGGAAAAATGAAATTTTTATTTAAATCGAAGCAAACCCATAGAAAAATGAATTTTTATGTAACTTGAAGCAAACCCATAGGGGAAAGAATCTTTATGTAACGCGAAGCAAACCCATAGGAAATCATGTAAATCAGGGCATGGTTTTAGCATAAAGTCATTATGTAAATCGAATTTTATGTAACTCAAGGCATTTGTAAGTTGGGGTATGAATGTAGTCAAAACAGGCTGAAAACTGTAGGAACAGAACTAAGGATGATGGGCATTGTATGCTGTAATTTTATCGGTTAATATAACAGAAGAGGTGAGAAGAGAAATGAAAAATGGGTTTTGTTATATTGGAATGTGAAGAAGAAGCACCATGATTATGATGTTTATGATGTTTATGTGTGGTGTCACATGAGCTCCCATGGAGAATGAGCGTGCTTGTGAGTAAACATTAGAAAAATGTAATCAAACGTATTAGCTGGCTAGATTGGGCCAGGAAATATAGCTAGGTATGTCTTTCTTTTTTATTCTGGGAAAGGGGAAAGTAAAAATGTGCTTTTTTTCTATCTGATCTTGAACTTTTCTATTTTTTATCTAAATAAACCTGGTTGAACTAGAAGAAGTTGTACTTATTATATAGAGGTTAAGCTGGTGGGAGATTTCTAGTTCCTTTATTTCCTTTATTGGCAATGCTACATTTTGCACTGCATTCACACTGCATGTTCTACCGTATCTGGTTGGTTTATAAACATAAATAGTTAGTAATTGAAACTTAGCATAGATTTATCTAGCCTGGAGTGGGACCATGGAATATTTTCAGAAAGAGCCAACCCGGAGAGTGGAAGTATATTTGGGCCATCTAATGGTGCAGAGCCAGTCAATCCTTCCAACCCAGAAGCATTTAAATGTAAGCTTGTTTATGAGCAAAATGAACCAACAGTCTTTTGAAGGACCACAAATTGCAATAATTTCTAGTACTATAGAGGACATCTCTTTATCTAAACAGGAACTCTTACCTTCTGTGAACAGAAATATCTAGCATTACCATGTTTTCCCGTTAGTCTTATCTGCTAATAATCATAACGTATGATAACTATCCTTTATGACTCTGCTGAAATTCTAAACTATCCAATCTCTAGCTGACTGAGGCCAATGAATAAGCCAGATTATATTGGTCAAAATCCTGTTACATAGCATAGTAAATTGTGCTAGAATAGGCCCATTGAATCAATGGGAATATGGTGAGTCAACTGCTCCATAAGTTCTATTGATTCAAATGTGCCTGTTCTTACTTTAGCACAGTAAATCAAATTTGGAGTGATTTGAATCATTGGAAGAGATGAATTCACTAAGACTACATTGACTCATTGAGTCTACACTAATACAATTTACTATGCTAAACAACAAAGTTTTGGCAAGTCCCTGTATATATTGGTAGCATGCCCAAAACATAACATTTTGTTAAGATCTGATTGATACTGAGTATTTTCATCTAAGAGAAAATAATGAAACAGCATAAAAGTTCAGTGAAAATGGAGATACTGGTGTAATCATCGGGTTTCTATTTGGATGAGTAGAAAATAGTTCCTCATGTACAAGCCAGGCCACCCAATTTTCAATCCTTCCCAGCATAACACACTGCAGCTCCTAAGGCAGGGTTTCTCAACCTTTTAAAGCTGCCTTTGGCAGCAAGCAGGGGGGACTGCCAGTCTGGCCCACCAACACTCCCCCCATGCCACTGCCACTTCCCCCAACACTCCCTCCATCTGCCACCGCCAACAACACTCCCCCCATGCCACCACCGCCAACATACACACACACCGCCGATGCCACCATCGTGGGTATCAGCAGGTTTGCACCAGTTAGCCAGAACTGGTAGCAGAAATTCTGGCTGCCCCTGCCCATCCAAGTTTTGACATAAAGTAATCCTAATTCAGGTGCAATGCAGGGCTTTCCCCCTGGCCATGCCCACCATACCATACCTACAGTGTGGTAGTAAAAAAATTAGAGCCTATCACTGCTTACCTGCCTGATATGGGTGAAGGAGGGGTCCTGACTGTCCTTGCCCATGCTCAGCCAGAGCAGCCCCTGGGAAAGATGCATGTGGTTGCATGCCTCTGCCACTTCTGCCACCACCACCGCCATTCATATCCCCTCTACCTGGCTTGGCATCTCCCTAATGCCATTCTGTAGCAGGGTGGATGTTGTAAGCCTTCTTACAACATCTGCCCTATTATGAAGCGGTGTTAGGGACATGCCAAGCCAGACAGAGGGGACAAAGATGGCGGCAGTGGCAGGAACAAGGGTGTGGGCCAGATGGAATGGTGCCATGGGCTGGATTCAGCCCACAGGCCATAAGTTGAGAACCCTTGTCCTTTTTTTAAAAAAAAAATTACTAAAACAATAGACATTTTTTAAAAAAAATGCATTATATAATAACGATACAAATTTAAATAGAATACAAATACATTTGTGCACCCATCACCCAGGGGCCTTCCAAATAATTTTTTTTTAAAATCCCCATAGTTTATCTTGCCTCCTGTTTCGAAAAACTATGTTTCCTGGCCTGGTTTCACACCTTTTCTCTTAACCAATACATAATCCATAAACTCACCCCCAAATATCTTTAAAATCATTTACATTTATCAAACTTTTTTTCATTTTTAACTCACAAAGTTAATTTGTCATTTATAGTCATATCCCATAATTCTTTGTACCAATCTTCAAGCCTAAAGTTTGTGTATATTTTCCATATTTAGCTATCAATAATCTTGCCGCTGTTACCAAAATGCTAATTAAACTCTTTTTATTTTCCCCATTATTGTACTTCCCAAATCCATTAACAAAGCAGTCCTTGGGCCAGCAGCAATTTTAGATCTAATATTTAATTGATTTCCTTGAAGATTTGTACCCAAATTTTATTAATTTCTTCATATTCCCACCACATATGTAGATATGTCCCATCATGATTTTTACATCTCCAACATTCTTTGGTATAATTCTTATCATATTGTTTTAACCGAACTGGTGTCATATGCCATCTCCACAATATTTTGTAGCAATGTTCCTTTATTCTCACTGACATGTTTTCCATAATTCTTTGTTTCCATTCTTATCCCAGTCAGCCTTACAAATATTTTCTTTTAAATCATGTTCCCACATCTCTCTTAATATTTTTGATATTTCTCCTTTATCAGTTAAAAGTTTACATTACTGTATATATTTTGCTAACTATTCCCTTTGTTATTATTTCTTTTGGTTCTAAATATCTTAATATTTCTTCAAATTTTGTTAGCTCTCTACCCAAATCATACTTTTCTAAGCAATTTTTATTCCATTTTTCTAACTGTATTCTTTTAAACCAATTCATCTTTAGAGTTATACATATTGTTTCCATATAATCTTTAATTGTAACCTCAGGGCCAGCCCTACCATAAGGCGAGCGGAGCGGTCGCTCCAGGCGCCCACTCCCAGCGGGTGCCATAGTGGTAAAGGGAAAAAAATATTTGGGGGGGTTTTCGATATTTTGATTGCGAGCGTATGGCATGTATGCTAATACTAATTAAAAACAGTGAAAACGCATTCTGTTATCGAAAATGACTGTCCCTATAAAGTTTCGCCAAGTAACTTAATTTAACCCCATATATTAGGGGTGACCAAGGGGGTGGCATAGTTGGATCTCGCTACATCCTAAAACTTGCCTCGGGCCGGCACTGTGTAACCTTATCTAGTAAAGGTAAAGGTTGCCCTTGCTCGAAAGCCAGTCATATCCATCCAGTCCTTTATAGTCACCAGACCTTTCTCTTCTAATTTATTTATTTCTCTTATCGCTTTGATTGGAAAGTCTTTCCAGTTCCTTTACTCTAACATTGGGGAGCATCCTGGACTCAGCACTTATTCAACTGATTGTCATACTTCCAAAGCGTTTCTAGCAAATGGGTCCTGGAATTCTTTTATTTTATTTTTTGAATTAATCTCTTGCAGGATCCAGTTCTTATCTATATCCTTCATTTCTTTAAATTCAGTGTTTTTCCATGTCAAATCTTTTTCTGTCATTATCTTAGTTACCTCTTAAATTTGTATAGCTAAATAGTAATGCTTCAAATTTGGGATCCCTAGTCCCCCTTTTTATATCTTTCTCAATAATCTTTATTGGAAGCAATTCATATAAGAAATTTATTATTGGTAATATCTTCATTTTACAAATAGCTATTCTTCCAAACCATGATAGATTTATTTTTTTAATATTTCTCTACTAATCTTTCAATCTCTTTGTTCTTTTTATCACAATTCAACTTTTTAAAGTTGTGTGTGTCATTTAAAAATGAAATTGAAATGATTAGACATCCACATCTCAAATTTGGGAAATGGTGCAGTTTTGCTGTAAATGGTGCAGGAAGGTCCTGTGACCTATGTAAAAGTTAAGTTATTGCTCCTGAATTAAAAAATAATAATGCAACCTAATATTTTGGTGACACTATTAACCTCTACAGATGTATTTTTCATTTTCTGGTGGGCAAACCCTTCTACATTTCCTGTTTGGTTTTTTTATTTTATTTTATTTTTGGAACTTTTTGGAACAGCCTTACTCAGTAATTATTATATTTTTCTAGAAAAAAAGTATTATTATAGGAAATGTGTTCTTTTGACTGCCCAAGCTTATTTCTTTGTGGGAAATGATGACAATACATAGACATCTTTGATTTAGTCATACTTGGCTATGAAAGATTGTGCTTTGCCATTTTATTTAGACGGGAAGAGTATTCAATTTCTTTAGCCATGGAGTGTGATAATGTTCTCAGATCTGTAACTTTTACTGTATTCTAAACAATCAAACAAGAGTGGATAGCAATTACAGAATGTCCTGTGTTTGTTTACAATTCCCCTTCATTTTCACAGTGATTAAAAGATACAAAATCTACTCAAGACTTTAAGGACATTGAGAATGTTTTGGTTACAATGTACACTGGGCTTGCTGTGGGGGAAATGATATCTTTGAAGCCATATGCATAGTTCAGAGGAAATATTTCAGTTTATTTGGTTTAATTAGCTGATAATTTTTCGGTTACTCATAATAACACAACCGATATGTATACATTTGCTAATACAGAGAACTTGCTTTTGAAAAAGCAAATGTTGGACTGTATTCTCTAAACAATCTGTACATTCTAAGCTAAGGTTACATTTTATGGGATATTTTACTGCACTTAGTTTGATCTGCCAAGAATCTCAGGTGCTTACATCTGTAGAAAAATAAGCTACTGTCTATTGAAGTTTTAGAAAAATGGCTGCTAAACAATGAAAAAACTTGACATTTAAAATCCATATCATGGTAAAAAAAATAATTTTCCCTTATTGCATAATATTTAGTACATTAAAGATTCTCTTCACAATTATATAGCTTTCTCTGATGAACTGTTTTTTAACCAAATAAGTGTGTAATAAGCAGTCCATGTTCCACCATGACCTTGAAGAAGTGACCAAGAGAATTCTTAATTTCACTAGCTATGTAGCAAATTAGCTCCTAAAAACATTCCTTAAATTGTGGAGAACTATCAAAAGCCTGACCCTGAAAGTGTTCCAATCATAATGTATTAATATGTTATTTAAGCTGGATTCAAGTAGTCAAGGATAGAGAAGTATGGAATAGAATAATTAGCATATTGTTACATGCTCTTAAGCTATAAGACTATAGAGGCAAAAAGATACTTGTTTTACTAGAATTTTTGCTCAAAAGTTTGAACAAAAATCTTTAGGAAAACCTCAGTGGGGGGAAATTGACATCTTGGCCATAGACTGGAGATGAAATCTATTGATGGGGTGAAGAATATTTGAGAAGCTTGCCGGTTATCACATCAGTAACTACTTCGATTCCCAAGTACTGCAGGATGGAATGAGCTCCCGTCTTTGTCCCAGCTCCTGCCTACCCAGGAGTTCGAAACCAAGAAATTGCAAGTAGATAAATATGGACCACTTCGGTGAGAAGGTAACAGTGTTCTGTGCGCTCCAGTGTCTAGTCATGCCTGCCACGTGACCACAGAAACATCTGCAGAAGCAGATAGCGCTGGCTCTTCGGCTTGGAAACAGAGATGAGCACTGAACCCTAGAGTTAGATACAACTGGCTTTCGAGCAAGAGAAACCTTTACCTTTACCCAAATGTAGGCTGCCTAACATGACATGACATCTTGATGGGGAATTTAAAACCCCATGTGATAATTTATTTCTTTGTTTGTATCAGCTGGGAGAAGGTCAAAAAGCAATTTTCCACATTGGAATTTACTCAAAAATGTTTCCATTGCTCTGTCCCTTTGAGATGCAAGGCACACAGACACCTACTCACCAAAATCAGAAGGATAAGTAATCAAACAAATGCAGCCTTTGGCAATTCCCTTGGAAGTCTGCATACAGGAAGTATTTTTAACAGTGGCCAAACAGGTCATCAAGTCTGTTCTGATTTACAGCAACTATTTCCAGAGTATTCTACATAAAGAGTTCTCGGAAGTGATTTACCATTTTCTTCTTCTGGTGTACATGTGCACATGCACGCGCTGTAGGACCCATGTCTCTTGATCAAGGTTCAATATGTGGACCCGAGAGTGTTAATCAAAGATGTCCATGTGGTTTTGGAAGAAAGAAGACTAAAGTGCTTCTCTGGGGTAACACGTGGTTCTATGATTGTTTTTGTGTTCCCTGTTGGCCTCCTGAGCCACCAGATTTGCTCCCTTGTGGCATAACACAAATGCAAGATAGGAGTGATGCAAAGGTAAAGGTCACCCTTGCTCAAAATCCAGTTGTATCTGACTCTAGGGTTCAGTGCTCATCTCTGTTTCATAGCCGAAGAGCCAGCGCCGTCTGCTTCTACAGACGTTTCCGTGGTCATGTGGCAGGCATGACTAGACACCAGAGCACACAGAATACTGTTTCCCTTCCCACCAAAGTGGTCCCTATTTATCTACTTGCAATTTCTTGCTTTCAAACTGCTAGGTTGGCAGGAGCTGGGACAAAGATGGGAGCTCATTCCGTCCTGCAGTATTCGGGTATTAAACTGCTGACCTGCTGCCTTCCAGTCAGCATCTTAGCCACTTGAGCTACTGCAGTCCCTGAGTGATGCAAAACTATTCTGTAAATGACCATGCAATGCTGACAGGGAAAGACTAGCAGGGATTGGCTTTCAATCCTCCAGTAAGGGGCTACATTCGGGGATTGAGTTGCTTTTTGGCTTTAGTCCAAATAAACTTTCTTAACTGGGCTGTGGATCAGGCTGGGGCAGAGTAACCAGAGAATGCATTTTAAATGTTTGCTTTGAGGTTTTCTAGAGTGAATGATCACTTCTCAGCATTGACATCTGATCATGGAGCTTACCAGTTCAAATAAACTAACAATAAGGCAGTCTGTTTTTCTTTAATTATAGTGCAGTCTCGGAAAGAGCAACCTTAGCAATGGGTCTCTCATGAACAATTTGGTCCTTTTCCACATGGAAGAATCAAATGACCCTTTGAGCATTTGGTTTTCACTTCAAAGAGAATGTAAATTCCCCTTTTTTAATTTATAGAGTCGCACAAGTGATGCCTTCGTTTGAACTTCAGTTCCAGATATCAGGACTAGTATCAAGCTTCTAAAAATAATTTCTGTGTGCTCCATCAGTTCCACTGAGTGCAAAGTTTGTGTTAAGGAGGGGGGGGGGACCTAAGGGTGCCAGGTCTGATGGAACTGGCTGAAGTCGTAAGGATTTGCTATGCAGTTTGATTATTGTACAGTATATGAGATACTTTTAGAATTAGGTTGCCATCTCCACCCACTCCCAACAGCAACTAGGACCATAGGCAGCTCATGAGACACCCGAGGTATCTTCCATCCCTGTCCATCAACTACACCTGGCCAGGTCTCACTGAATCAGTGTGAATGTGTCTGTGACTGTGTGTTCTGAATATACGTATCCATCATCTCTTTCCCAAGTTTCCTTCTCTGGCCCTACCTTTTTGGAACAAGGCAGTGAAATAAGCCCGGTCTGGCCAGGTTATCCTGCTATAGTAATAGAGTCGACTATGCTGCTAGTGACTCAATGCTGATCGTCAGGTGGCAGTTAACTAATCTGACAACCCTGAAGAATTACGGCCTTGGGTGGTGAAGTCCACAGGGAAGGTTGATGGTCCCCAAATGGATTAAATCCCACTTGAATCCATCTTGATGGAGGTAATCAAGTTCATCATTCCTGACCTGGGGCTGAGGAAAACTTTGTGTACCAAAAGGGCTCAGGATCAGACAGTGACTCGTGGAACTAAGTCAGTGTTATGCATGTCACTCTGCAATATGGAAGGCAAATGGAAGGCCACTGGATTATATTGTTACTATGACAATCTTCATGGCTGATCACCACGAGAATAGCCAATTTTCGGAATCCGATGCGGCACTTGAAGAAGAAGAAGAAATGAAATAAGCACAAGCATCACAACTCTGGGGCTGTTACACAAGCCCTGGATGTAAACCATGGGAAACAACTCCCCCAAGGCCTTTAGTGCCCTGTAAGTATCACAAGATTCTGTCACCCTGGCTCTGAAACCTCAAGGAACAGAATGCTGCTGAACTGGCAATCCTGGAAACTTAGATTTCACAATAAATAAATATATAAATGATCAGAGACTTGGCTTAAATGCTAGCCTATTTATGATTGGGCCCCACACATTGGGCCAAATAAGTGGGGGAAAGACCCTTCCTGCCCCCACCAAAAAGAATGAACAACAGAAGCCGGTTGTAGAGCAGTAGTGTAGTTTTAAATTATGGTTGCAAACACTTATCATAATAGCCCATACATCCACATCCCCATGGGTGCCATAAAGATAGATCTTCATGTGCAGATGTGTTCCATTCTTTAAAAAGAAATGAGAATGGTTTTGCGAAGTGAGTAGGTTTTAGTTGCTCATTCACAGATGGCTTTTGTCCAAAGGTCTAGCTGATGACTCTCAGGGTTCTACTTAAATAATAGTTGCTCTCACAAGGACACCAAAGGGTCAGCCAGCTGCAAAAACTGCTCCTTCATGTCACTTTCTCATTCCACCAGTAAGAAGCAAACATAAGAAATAATCAGTCAATCAAGTCTGAGGCAAGTGATAAAAAAGCATTTCTTTGGATGCCAAGGAAAAGATAAAGGAGCAGCCTCCCATCTCTGTAGATACAATTGAGAAGTATGTATGACAGAAGCTTTGCAACTAACAGATGCTAATGGACTACAAATTGCTTTTCTCACTTATTGAGAGAGGAACTTTATATGTTATTCTTCGGCCACTGCAACAAGATAATTACACAGCCACAGTGATGCATAACTTAGTTACTTCCTGTTTGGATGATTGTAATCAAGTGGCTGAACTTGATGACTTGAAGGTTGGCAGGTCAGCAGTTCAAGACGCAAGTGCTGAATGACCAAGTGGATTCTCGTCTCTGCCCCAGCTTCTGCCAAACTATCAGTTT
The DNA here is from genome assembly GCA_035047345.1 of Bradypodion ventrale. Classification (NCBI taxonomy): domain Eukaryota; kingdom Metazoa; phylum Chordata; class Lepidosauria; order Squamata; family Chamaeleonidae; genus Bradypodion; species Bradypodion ventrale. The sequence continues at coordinate 45,198,838 of JAWDJE010000001.1, forward strand.
GAAAGCAAGAACTTGCAAGTAAATAAATAGGTACTACTTCAGCAGGAAAGGTAACATTGTTCCATGTGATCTGGCATCTACATGACCATGGAAATGTCTGCAGACACAGACAGCACTGGTTCTTTGGCTAGAAACAGAGATGAGCACCGTCCCCTAGAATCAGACATGACTGGCTTTTGAGCAAGGGAGCCCTTTACTAATCCTCTGTAGATGGGGCTGCCTTCAAAACTTGATCAGAAACTTCAGCTGTGGCTGGACAATTAACCGACAACAATTACAGGGAGCATACAGCAATTTCATTACCATAGCTCATCACTTGCTGGCCTGTTTCTGACTGGAAAAAGGAGAAAAGTAAGAGTTAAATTTATAGCCCACTCATCTTCATTAGAGCTCCAAGTGACTAACCAATAAAAATATAGATTAAGTAAAATCATAAATTATGAACCACCTAAAATCACAAATATTTAAAGCTACAAATCAGAAATGTTTACTAACATACTGTATAATAAAAGCAATAGAAAGAGGTAGCAGTAAAAGATAAATCAAACCGTTCTTTATGTCCCGAAAGCCTGTACAAATAAATATATCTCTAGCTTAACGACAGATTGCTACAGGAAATGAGCTCCCGAATTTGTTGCAAAGACTATATTCTTCCATACCAGCCTTCATGGATGTAAGATCTTCAGGGGAGGTCTTTTACCCAGTCCTACCAGCTTCAAAGGCATGTTTGGTGGGGACATGAGAGACAGTACGACAGTGGAACCAACTGCCTCGTGAGGTGGTGAGTGCTCCAACACTAGAGGCATTCAAGAGAGAATTAGGCAACAATCTGTCAGATCTGCTTTGATTTGTTTCCTGCATTGAGCAGAGAGTGGGACTCGATGGTTAACAGGCCCCTTTCAATTCAGTGATTCTATGATCCTAAGGTCTTCTCATTGGCTGTTGCCATGCTGTAGAACTCTCTGTCAAGCTCTCCCCAAAAAAGGTTTTTATTCAGACAGGCTTTGGCCAAATGACTGGTTGCTAAGAGAGAGGCTTTAGTGGATACATGTTTATTTATTTACTTATTTATTCATTCATTCATTCATTCACATTTATACCCCGCCTTTTGGTGCAAGCACCTCTCAGGGTGGATTACAATGTGTATATATATATTGTTGTTGTCCAGTCGCATAGTCGAGTCCGACCCTTTGCGACCCAATGGACCACTGCACACCAGGCCCCTATCCTCCACCATCCTCCGCAGCCTGCTCAGCTCTATGTCCATTGTGTCAACAATGCCATCTAGCCACCTCATCCTCTGCTGCCCCCTTCTCTTTTTGCCTTTGATCTTACCCTGCATCAAGGCCTTCTCCAGTGAGTCATCTCTTCTCATTTAGTGGCCAAAATACTTTAGCTTCATCTTCAATATTTGTCCTTCCATGGAGCAGTCAGGGTCGATTTCCTTCAGGATCGACTTATTCGATCTCTTTGCTGTCCAGGATACTCTCAAAATTATCCTCCAGCACCACATTTCAAAGGCATCTATTTCAAAGGCTCAGCCTTCCTTATGGTCCAGCTCTCACAACCAGTCATTACTACTGGGAATACCACTGATATGACTATGCGGACTTTTGTTGGCAGGGTGATGTCTCTAATTTTTATTATATTCCCTAGGTTTCTCATAGCTTCCTCCCAAAAATTAATCGTCGTTTTATTTCATGGCTGCAGTCACCATCTGCTGTGATCTTGAATCCTAAGAAGGTAAAGGCTGTCACTACTTTCATTTCTTCACCTTCTATTTGCCAGGGAGTGATGGGTCCGGATGCCATGAGCTTTGGGGTTGTTTTTTTATGTTGAGTCTCAGGCCAAATTTTGCACTCTCCTCTTTCACCCTAATCAAGAGGTTCTTTAGGTCTTCTTCACTTTCTACCATTAGGGTATATCATCTGCATATCTCAGGTTGTTGATGTTTCTCCCAGCAATTTTAATTCCAGCTGTACACCTTTTCCTATTCTAAACCAATCAGTTGTTCTGTATCCTGTCCTAACTGTTGAATCATCCCATCAATCTACCTATTTTGAAGATATGCTTTTATATTGATTTTAATTCAATTATATTTCAATATAATGATGTGTTTAACTGCATTCTAATAGTACATCTATTGTGTTTTCTATCTTCTATTTTTAGTCAGGGTTGTAAGCCACCTTGAGGCTCAGCTCTGGAAAGATAACAGGATATAAATCAAATCAATAAATAACTGACTGAATGTGAAAAACGAAACCTGCTACCAAGCCAGAAGTTAAACCACAGTTGTCCTCTTCTTCCTTTTAAAAGATTATATGTGTGGATATACATTTTATATGTTTAATTGATATGTTACCTTCTTACCCAAAAAAGTTGCTCAAGACAGTAAACAATGAAAAAATGTAAATCATAAACAAAATATTGTTTAAGAATGTTACATAAAAATATCCCAATCAAAAACATTAGTTAAATTTGCAACAATCGAAATGCTAGAACTCAAGTAGTTACACCCTTTTTGGTAACTTTTTTGCCAAAAAGTACTGCTTGCCTATCATTGTTTTAGCTGCATAGATTAATAACTGTTAAGTACATAAACAGCCCTGAACATATGCTGAATAATAACAAAAAGTTCTTATAGACCTTAGTTCCCCATTAAATTAACCTGCATACAACACTCCAATAAAATGAAGGAAAAAGTTACTGTATTTGTAACAAAGGAATGAGAAAAGTGATGATTTAAAGCCAAATAGAGAATTGTAATGTCCATATTTTCCCATGCTTATACTAGACTTCTGTTTCAAAGAAACTGAAATTCCAGTGTTCTTTTCTCCTAAATGCGCCGATTAAGGGAACATGGATTCAAAAGCATCTCACATATTAGTTCTCAGGGATTTTTTTCTCTGAAGTAAAGAATAGTTTGAGCATTAATTCACATGTTACTGGCTACGTTGAAAACACCGAAAGGAGCTGAGATTGTATCATAGTCTCATAAAAAATGTAATAAAAGTCTTAAACTAATTCTCACACATCTGCAATCTGATTACCTAATGTGTGTTGTGATTGCCAAAATCTTGCCACTAGTTTGTGCAGGAAGAGAAAAATATGGATACTGTATATAGATATCTTCCTTGGCAACTTAATTGTCTTCCCAAACTAACACACTGTTTTGAGGCAGTCTTAGAGGACCTGTGTAATAATGGTCAGGGTTAATTCACTCAATAAGCAGAAGGCAACAGCTGGCATGAAGAACTTATGCTATAGCCTGTATGGGGTCTGGCTATTCTTCATGAGACACCTCCCCCTCCTCAGCATTTTGTTTAAGCTGGAGGGCAAAGTGGTATGTTAATCAGAGAGTTATGATTGCACCCAAAGCTAGCTTGCTGTCCTCAGGTGTTGTAAATGATGTGTCTTGGCACTAGGAGCCCTGTGCCAAAAGTTGTGGATGATGAATACATGAGGACTGCTACCTCTGGAAGACTCTCAGTGGAGCAGCGATTCAAAGCACGTTACTTACACATGATGAGAATACTACCCTGGTATTTTTCTAAAGCATGGCAGATCCAATTTGAGCCATGGAGATCATGTGGAGAATCTTCTTATGAGCTAGAATCTTAGGAAATCAGGATTCCAGATCATGTGACAAGTCCCAATAGAAATTCAAGACTGTGTGATTCAGACTACAGTATCTCCCACAGTACGTGATGAGTACAAAGGAGACAGCTGTCCTTCACACCTCACAGACTGATAAAACATGCTTTGGTGATGTCTGAATAAAGCTATTGTTGATGCAAGATTCAATTGCTGAACTGATCTATATGTGGCATGTGTATGGAGTTGCCTCTTATTCTTTACTTTATTGAGCACATGAGTGGTGTATACTCTGAAATGGATCTTGAGCTTTGAAAGGCTAGCTGATACAAATAATCACTCTGGACATAAAAGTCTTGGTGATGTTTTAACAAGGATATGAGGAGCTTTGAGAGTTTTGGTTTCACAAGTCAATGATGTACTTTGAATATGTAACCAAAATAAACTAACTTTCATTTCCCTGTTTTAATAGGAAGTATGAGGCCTGATACAAGCCTGTGTATAGCCCCTCATTCTTGATGTGCTCAGTTTTTAAAACTGTCTACTAATAACGTTCATTATAGATTTTAAAGCATACAAAAAAGCTACATACTGAGTTTTTTTATGGTAACCCATCATAGCAACATAGTGTTTTGATTCTGTAATAATTCTGGCACAGCTGGGAATTCCAAGTATACCTAGAATGTGCCCTTATATGCTTTGCAGAATGTCAGAAGATTCTAGGGTTCATGTTGGGATATATTCTCCTTTAGGTAAAGGTAAAGGTCACCCTTGCTCAAAAGCCAGTCATATCCATCTCTAGGGTTCAGTGCTCATTTCTGTTTCTTAGCCGAAGAGCCAGCACTGTCTGCTTCTGCAGACATATCTGTGGTCATGTGGCAGGCATGACTAGACACCGAAGTGTATGGAATGCTGTTTACCTTCCCACCAAAGTGGTACCTATTTATCTACTTGCAATTTCTTGCTTTCCAACTGCTCGGTTGGCAGGAGCTGGGACAGAGACAGGCGCTCATTCCATCATGCAGTACTTGGGTTTTGAACTGCTGACCTTCTGCCTCCCAGTCAGCATCTTAACCACTTGAGCCACTGCAGTCTTACGTCTACACTAATGAATTCCTGGGCTGCCTTATAAAAAGTCATTTGCAAATTTAATGAGCATCTTCTTCATGCCCTCATGATGCATAGATATAAAATTAAAGATAGCTGGTCTGGTAGTAGTACATGTGAAAAAGATCTAGGAATCTTGGGAGACCACATGTTAAACATAATTCAAGTGTGAATTATGGGGGGATGGAAGCATATGTAGTACTCAGTTGTGCCAACAGAAGTACAGCTTCCAGGAAGCCATTCTATGTGGAATAGAAGAAAAGGTACTAAGGGTAAAGGGTGCACTTGTCAATTATTAAATGTTATATATGTAATATAAACAAGAATGACTAATTAATGGGAATTTTGTAATAAGTCAAATATTTTGTGTTTTTTCTATTGTTTTGCTTCTTTATATTTTATTTAGACCTCAACTGGAGCCCTGAGTCCATTTATGGGCACCACAGTTCCTGAAGGACAAGTTTGCTAAGTACTTTCCATCTTTGTGTTTTGTAAAAATGTTGCATCTTTTTACCCATGTTTTATCTAGGTTTTTTTTTGGGGGGGGGGGTTGTTTTCTTTCTTTTAAATCTTTTAAATTGCTGCCCTTCAGAAAAGAACTTAAAACCTGGCTGGCAGGCCAAGTATGGAGTGCAGGTGGAAGGGTGACTTCCATTGGGTGGCTGGTATAGTGAAATTCTGGGCCCCTCGGTCCCTGCACACTTTTTTAGGGGGAGGGTAGTTATTAAACAGTTTTAAATCATGTTTTTATTATGATTGTGAACTGCCCTGACTTGGCCCTGGCCAAGTGGGCAGTATAGAAATTGAAATAATACATAAATAATAAATAAATAAATAAATAAAACTTATAAAATAAAGTAAAACCCTGACTTACATATGCCTCGGGTTAGATAAAATTCGACTTACATAATTATTTTTCCACTAAAACCAAATCCCGATTTACATAAATGTCCTGATTTACATAACACAATTTCCTATGGGTTTGCTTCGAGTTAAGTAAAAAAATCATTTTTCCTAATGCTTCGAATTAAGTAAAAATTCATTTTTCCTATTGGTTTGCTTCGAGTTAAGTAAAAAAACGATTTACATAAAAGCCTACGAAACAGACTTTTTACATAAGTAGGGGCTTTACTGTACATTCTAGCATTTGGAACTGGATTTGATGAAGGGAAATTGTGTACTACTTCTAGTCCTTGACCATTCAGGCTACAATCTACCAGGATAAACATTGGCTATTAAACACTTTTGCTTTTGATAAGGCAACAAGATGGCATTGACAGATTTTACAAAAGAAACCACTCTTAGTTGGTCAATAGCCTTAGCCTTTATTTATTTATTTATTGGATTTATACCCCGCTCTACTCGGCTACAACAATCAATAATCAATACACATACAGTTTCAACATCATAATAATACACATAATCACACAATAATACAAAAAGGCACCGCATCAACATATCCAAAAAACAGTAGTTACAAAATTCAAATAAAGGATATAAGCAACAACAATCATTATATCAAAAACACAGCCAAACAAAGGGAAACCTCATTTAGGAAGCCCCCACAAAGACCGCCAGCAGCAGAGCCGCCCCAAGAAACAGAATCCAGGTCACCATTCTTGTCCTCCTCCTGGTCAGTAACGGACCAGAAGGGTGCAGGCAGCTCAGCAGCAGCATTTTCAGGGCTCCCCGAGGCCACTGGGAGTCCCTTTTATCCTCCTCTCGGTGTTGACTTGCTGTGTAACCTCTAAATGCTACTCCAAGTTCAGATTAAATGAATGTGGGGAGGTGGGGAAAATATTAGAAAGCTAATCTGAGTGGCTTTCATAAGTGACTTGCATCCCAAAATCCACCATACAACAGGGGCTCACAATAAGTGTTACATAGTGTTTTGCTTAGATTCCCACTCAGACGCTACAAAATGTGACTTGACTATCAAAGCTTTAGAAGATGCTACAGTAGATAGATTCTATGACACCTCATTTCCCTAGAATGAATAAGCATATTTTATTGAAGCACCCATTGGTTGAACTAGGCAGTGTTGCCCATCTCTTGTCAATGATGTTAAAACTCACCAAAGTGTCGTCTGTTGGATCTTGGGCAAAGTGAAAGCGGAGGGGACACGTCATGGTCCGCCTAGCCAGTTGGTGGAGAGATATCCAAATGACTAAAAAGAGCATGCAGGTGGACTTGATTTCTCAAGTCCATTTGCATTTGCAGAATGTTGTTGGGGAGTTGTCTATTAATGTGCGGACTCCTCACTGAATAATGATTCCAAGGTATCTATTTGATGACAAAAGCAATTACTGTTCATCTCCAGTGGAGTATTCTAATATTTTATGCCTACACAGGTTTACGGGGACATGCTGTAGTTCAAAGGTTATTGTACACAGAAGGCTCCACATTCAACCCCAACATTTGAACATAAGAGCTAGGAAAGAATAAACAGCAAGATTGTTTCCTTTTATGCAAGAAGGCAGAAGATTTTTCTCTGCTTGGATGTTCACACAATGGAATCAGCAAATAATACAAATGCATGGCTGCTACTGGCCATACTAAAATACTTTTTTTGCCTTAACTTTTATAAGAGGTTCTAGTTAGTCATAACCTTCCCTTGGAATTTTTATGCAGAACTAATTATTTTCCCCATGGGCTAAATTTTTGGGCAGTAGAAGGTTCGGAATATATTACTTCACTATTTTATTTTACATTTTCTTCTAATTTTCCCATCTTAATTGTCCTGGACAAATTTTTCTCCACTTTCCCTTGAGTCTTCAGGAACATGGTCCTCACAGTAACTACCTGTAAATTTGGATTATTATAACTTCAGCCAATATTTTATCCAATTTGTCCTGTATTACATTTTTCATTCTTGTTCTGTGTCTAGAGCTGATGTGCAACTGTCAAAATGAAGCCACCTTTCAGTAAATTCATTCTGTAGTTTCTTTTGCCTGGCCTAGTGTGAGAAAGATTAGATTTTACAAGGTGGCTTTTGCCCTGGGTATGCCCAATTGTGGTTTAAAATACCACAATTTTCAAGGAGGCTCTTTCTGTGTACCCAACATTTTTTATTTAACCACTGTATTGTATTTTGCCTGAATTTCGTTTATTTTCCTTTGATTTCTTGTGTATTGTGCCTTCTTTTCATTGGTGCTTTTTTACTTTTTTTATCTGCCATGATTTGAATAAATCTTCAAATTATCTTCAACCACAAATAGCTCCAGGCCATCTCTGCTTACACAGTCCTATGGGGGCAAGTGCTGAACCTCTCTGGGAAGCTTTCTTCTCAACCTTTTCCACTCTGGCAGAAGTTCTGGCCTTCTGATGAGGGTGTGATTGTCTTTTCCTTACATAAGTGCTTCTTCCCTTTATTTTATTTTTCTTTTTGCTGAAATGACAGCATGGGGAGTTACAGGATCAGCACGATATCCTTTCCTGGGAGGAAAAGGCCACCGTGTGTGTTATTATAACCTATGGCAGAGCAATAACAACACTGAATACGCATGGAGGTACTTCAGGGGAGAGGGGGGTGAACAAGGAGTGGCTGCCATTCAAAAGAGCTGATTCTGCTGACAATGTGGTTTTACTTGCAAAAACAGCAAATTTGACACTAATGCAGCTACAGGGTTGGGTGACACTACAAGATAGGCCTTAAGGAAGTGTTTCCCAATCTTTGGGGTTTGGACTTCAAATCCCAGAAGCCTAAGTCAATTCCCTAAAGCACTGACCAGCCAATTACTGACTTAGGCTTCTGGGAATTGAAGTCCCCCTGTGGGGCATGGGCCCATGTTGGGACACACTGCCCTCAGGTAATGTTTCAGTGACATCCAGCCAATATTCCAGCCTAGACCTGGAATCTGCTGCTCTTCCATTAACACTGAAATAATATTTTGTTGGATTAGACAAGCCATGAGAAATCTGGGGAACATAGTAAAAAGTAGAGACATCACCTTGCAAACAAAAGTTCGTATAGTCAAAGCAATTGTATTCCTGGTGGTAATGTATGGTTGTGACCATTAGGAAAGCTGAGCGCAGAAGAATAGATGCCTTTGAGATGTGGTGTTGGAGGAGAGTTTTGAGAGTCCCCTGGACAGCGAGAAGAACAAATAGGTCAATCTTAGAAGAAATCAACCCTGACTGCTCCTTAGAAGGACAAATAGTGAAGATAAAGTACTTTGGACATCAAATGAGAAGAGAGGAATCACTTGAGAAAGAATTGATGCTGGGGAAGGTGGAGGGCAAAAGAAGAAGGGGGCGACCAAAGATGAGATGGCTAGATGGTATTGTAGACACAATAGGCACAGAGCTGGGACGGTTGAGAAGGATGGTGGAGGACAGGGGTGCTTGGAGGGCAGTGGTCCATGGGGTCACGAAGGGTCAGAATCAACTGTGCAACTGACCAACAAATGGCTGAAATGCTGTTGCACACTTATACAAAATGTGTAAAAATCCATAGACATGATCTGTTGCATGCAGTGGGTTTTAGCCTCTGTGTCACATTTTAATATCCAAAAATAGGTTAGAAAAATGGCAAAAAGTTTAAAACATAATTTTTTTCTGAGGTATAGATTATGTCTTTGTTTTTTTTTGTTTTTTGCTTTCATCAATGAGGATGAAAAAGTTCTCACTGGACAAGTTTCTGAGAATGTTTGTATTTTCCCCAATTTCAATATATTTTTCTAAAAAAAATCCACAATAGTGTTTTTCTTCAGGAAAAAAAATCTATTTTTGCATGTGAAACCCCATTTTTCTTAAAATAACTTGTCTTCTGTACAAAATATGTGTGAAGAGGAGTTGAACAGGTTAAAATATTTTGTATGCAAAATACAAACGATTCATGCAAAAAATCTCAGTGGTTTTGTCCTAATATTGATCAAGAGAATGCTGGTCTTTTCACTTTCATGTAAGTGTGATGAGGTTTTCAGTGGCTGATCATTTTGTCAACTAGCTGCCATGATGTGTCAAAAGAAACTTTCATCAAGGATAAGAAAACCTGTGAGTATTTTTACATCCTTATGCTCATTTTCTCAAGACCTTCCTCTGCATGACAATGCATAGGTCCATCATATGTTTTCAGGGAGAGTCTTTACATTACCCAACTCCTTCATTCCAAAGGATTGTGACTTAACCATTAACTGTTTCTTATTTTCACTAATGAGACATCAGATGCACATCAGATCATTTTTTATGTATTGATTCATGAGATAGAAGCACAATATCCCACATTCATAAACCAAAAGGGTTTTGGAAGATTTAAATACAATGATACTTGTTTCTTACAGTACAATATATCTACATTTCTCTGTCTCCTTTTTATCCCTGCCCTGTCAATAGGTTCATGGGGTCATTCTTCTCAATACAACAGTTTAGAGCAGGGGTTCCCAGCCTAAGGTCTGTGGGCCAGATCTGGCCCACAGCACCATTTCATGTGCCCACCCCATCCCTCCAAGGACATTTGAGAAACAAAATGGCCACCCCTTTGAAGCTGTTGTGACAAAATGGCCACACCCATCATGCAGGTATGGCAAAATGGCCATCTGGCCCTCAAAGCTGACTGAGAGAGTATGACCCAGCCCCCAGCTTGAAAAGGTTAGGAACCCCTGGTTTAGAGGTTCCACTCTTTGATTTAAAGAAAAATATGATCCCAAGACAGACTCTGGAAGAAACCATAGTGCAAAGCTATTAAAAACTGTTGGTAAATGCTCAAAAGATGAAGAAATCCATACGATCCTAAAAGCTGAGGCAGAGAATTTGAGGGAATACAATGGAAGCACATTTGAACAGCTTGTATTGAAATTGGTGAGTTATGGGTAGAACTTGAAGGGTAGAACTTGAATTCTGAGATGCTCTCAGAATTCTGGAGTTTACAAGTTTTTCTGACCCCAATTCTGGTTACTTCTCTGAGCCAGATCTTGGAAATGTCACTTTTCCCCTACTATGTTAGATAGATAGTGCTGGGAGTTGTCAAAAGCAGTAACTTTTCCATGTTCTGCACTGAAGACAATCATGCATGTGGTTTGCTTTAAAAGACTGTACAAGAGACAACTAGCTTTAAGTTGTATGTCATTAGAACTTTCTTGCCTCCCTGAAATCTGTAGAATCTCATATTCTTACTGGCACCACTGTGAAAGAACAGACTACCCTAAATATTTTGCAAGAGTGACCTCTATCAGGCTTTTGAGGGGAGTTAATAAATCAACAGAAGCCACTTAACTCCACCATTTTCATGAGTCCTGTGGAATTCTAAGTAAATAACAGGACTGGAAGAATTTAAAAGTTGCTTATACTGAAATATAGCCTACCTTTCAAAGGAGCACAGAAGATGCTTAAGTGTTAAGATCTTATGCAGCTACCAAAGTAATGGTATCCTATTAAACTGAATGTTAAGCCCAAGCTGTTAATGTTGGCATGATGCCACAAAGACACCAAATCTTTATAGACTTGATTTAATTGATACAAGAAGAGGTAATTTATTAAGGAACACTGAAACCTTGTATACACCAAAACATCAGACCAAAGGGAATGAAAACGTGTGTGAATATTACATCTGATCAGAGGGTTTTCCTCAGAAAGCCTAATACAGTCCTGGGAAACCATTACAGTTTCTCTTCAGAGGTCAATACCTGGTGCCCTTCAGTCTACCACATTTTCTCCAGGAAAGTTTGCTATTCATTAAGATGGATAAAATTTACATCAGACAGTTTTCATTTAATGCCTGTTATAGCCACAACCAATGGTTCAATCCACTTCTATACCCTCGTATTTTCAGGGAATCGTTTCTGTCTCTAGCCCAAGGTCATTAACAGAGCTTGGGAGCAACATGTTACAAGCCATGAAGTTTGGGGCTAACAAGAACATAACAATATGTTTCTGTGAAGTAACAGAACAGCTTTCTGTCAGTAGAGGCATGGCTAGGAAATCCCAGCATATAACTCAGAGAATGATTGCCATTCCTTTGTGCTCAGTTTTAGTAAGAGGTACCTAGTATTGAGTAATTCCATTTTCCATACTTCAGCTTCTTCCTGCATAATTGCAGCAAGCAAATTTTTTTTTGAAAGAAAATTAGCTTGCTGTCTTCAAATCCATTAGTACAGGTATTTAAGCATAGGCTCAAAAGAAACTTTAACACTGTCCTGCATTATAGGTCCTTTAATGAGGAGAGTGTGGATTAGATGACTTCTAATGAATCTTATTATATAAATCTCTACCATATTATTTAGTATCAGGGGAGAGATTGCAAGTAAAACCTCTTCAAGGTTCTGTTTGGAATGATAATTCCTAGGATGAGTTGGTGAGTATGCTTAGTGGTCACTATTTAAACCTGTGATCTCCTGAACACCTTCTCCTCACTGAAATCATGACAGTAATGGAGCATAGCCATGTAGTACAAGCCAGACTAAAGATAGCCTGAAGTAACTTCTTTAAGGTGCAAAATACACTGTGCAATGAAAGTTTGAAACTGGCTGGTAGAATTTCCATTGTATGGTTCTATGTATTCCACATGGCATGGAACTGAGGCTTCAACATAGGTTATCTTATAAAGGAAAAAGACAGAAGCTTTTGAATTGTATTTTTATCGCAGGATACAAAACATTTTTTAGTGAGTGACCCACAAAGTAATACTAAGATGAATGAATAAAAAAGGTCTGGCCAGGTTATCCTGCTATGGTAATAGAGCATACCTGTCAAGTTTTGGATTTGGAAATAAGGGAAATTTCCTGGCAAATAAGGGATACTTGACAACTATGCTTATCCTGTGCTGCCCTCCAATGGCGGCAATAGGGCATTGCGGTCTAATTAATAAGGGATGACGGCGGGAAAGAGGGTAAAATAAGGGGTTTTCTGGGCCAATAAGGGATACTTGACAGCTATGTAATAGAGTAGACCATACTGCCAGTGACTCAATGACAAGTGTCAGGCAGCAGCAGTGATGGGCGCCAAAAAAATTACTACCACGCCATGGGCGTGGTCTAACTGGTGGGTGTGGCCTAACTGGTGGGTGTGGCCTAATTGGTGGGCATGTGACTGGGTGGCCAATCTAGTCATGCCTGCCACATAGCCCATGAAAACATCTGCAAACACAGACAGCACTGGCTCTTTGGCTGTAAATGGACATGAGCACTGCACCCTAGAGTCAGATATGACTGGCTTTTGAGCAAGGGCAACCTTTACCTATTGTTAGATCGAAAGCTGCCAGTCATATCTGACTCTAGGGTTCAGTGCTCATTTGTTTATAGCCAAAGAGTCAGCACTGTCTGTCTGTAGATGGCGGCATGACTAGACACCAGAATGTTGTTACCTCTCCCACCGAAGTGGTTCCTATTTATCAACTTGCAGTTGCCAGGAGCTGGGACAGAGACGGGAGTTCAAACGGTCATATCAGCCTTCCAGCTAACAAGGCAAGCTTCTTAACCACTGAGCTCAAGTGGCTAAGACTCTGACTGGAAGGTGGCAGGTCAGGAGTTGGATACCCAAGTGCTGGACGTCAGAGTGAGCTCCAGTCTATGTCCCAGTTCCTGCCAACCTAGCAGTTTGAAAGCAAGAAATTGCAAGTGGATAAATAGAGACCACTTTGGTGGGAAGGTAAACAGCGTTCTGTGCACTCCGGTGTCTAGCCATGCCTGCCACATGACCATGGAAACGTCTGCAGAAGCAGACAGCACTGGCTCTTCAGCTTTGAAACAGAGATGAGCAACCTGAACCCTAGTGTGGGATACGACTGGCTTTCGAGCAAGGTAAAGGTATCCCTTGCTCGAAAGCCAGTCATATCCAACTCTAGGGTTCAGTGGTCATCTCTGTTTTACCGTGGAGCTCCCTGGGCCAGCTGCAGTCTACCTCGAAGCAGCAGTGAGTCTTTAAGGTGCCACAACATTTTTTGTTTACTCTCTGTACTCTCTGATATGCTTGCACAGAATAAAGTGGCTACCAATTCTAAAGTTTTATTCTGTGCAAGCAAATCAGGATGTAAAACACAAAAATGTTGTGGCACCTTAAAGACTCACTGCTGTTTAGGGAGCTTCATGGCCCTCATTCCCCCTCCACCCCCGCCCTGGGAAATCCCTTTAGCCTCTGCTCTCTCTCTCTCTCTCTCTCTCTCTCTCTCTCACTCACTCACTCACTCACTCACTCACTCACTCACACACACACACACACACACACACACACACACACACACACACACACACACACACACACACACACACACAGACAGAGGGGGGTAGTAAACAAAACAAAAAGACACACTTACCCAGAAGGTGCCACGTCGGGCTGCTCCTTCCTCTTCCTCTTTACCCCCCCCCGGCCCACGGGGGGAGGAAGGAGTGCTCACGTGACGGCTTTGGCTTTCCCTTCCTCCTCTAGTCCTCCAGCGAGTCCAGTGCAGTGCCTGCTGCTGCTTCCTGCCCACCTCCTCCCAGGAGAGTGACGACGGCTCTTCCTCCTTCCTTCTCCTCCTCCAGAGCGGCTGCTGCTGCCTCCTTAATAGGCTGCGGGTGCCGCTCGGGTGGTGGTGGAGGTGGCGGTGTGTGCGCACCTGGCCCTGGGGGGCCCTTGGAGGGGGAGCTGATGTCACGCCACCCAAAGCAGCTCACCCACCCCTGCCGCCACTCCCCTTGCCTCCTTCTAGCAGTAGCAGCAGTAGCAGCAACTTTCACAATGCCTGGACCTGTCTGGATATCTGTCTGACTCTGGGCATTGCGAGAGTTGCCCTGCTTGTGCCATGCTGCCTGGACACCTCTCCCAATGCCCAGACAGACATCCTTCAGGAAGTTCTCTTCCTGCAGGACTAGGTCCAGGCATTGCAAAAGTTGCTGCTGCAGCTGCTAGAAGGAGGCAAGGGGAGCAGCGGCGGGGGCGGGCGAACTGCTCTGGGTGGCATGATGTCAGCTCCCCATTCCCTTCCGCCAGGGCCAGGCACGTACACGCCGCCACCTCCACCACCACCTGAGCAGCACCTTCAGCCTATTAAGGAGGCAGCAGCAGCCGCTCTGGAGGAAAATGAAAGAAGAGCCGAAGCCGATGCCGTCGGGTCACCCACTCTCCTGGGAAGAGGTGGGCGGGGAGGGGAGGGGAGGGGGCATGACCAGCCAGGTCTACTATCAGCCAGGTCTACTATCGGTCCACTCAGACTGGGGTGGACCGGCTGATGCCCAACACTGGGCAGCAGTTAACTAACCTGACAACCCAGAGGACTAATGGGTGCTGAAGTCCAGAGGCATGGGTGATGGTCCTCAAATGGATTAAATCCCACTTGAATCCATCTTGATGGAGGGCAGCAGCTTCATACTGGCCTGGGGCTGATGAGGACTTTGCTTGCCAAAAGGGCTCAGGACCAGAAAGTGACTCGTGGAACTGGATCAGTGGTACGGTGATCATGCTGTGATGTGGAAGGCAGATGAAAAGCCACTTCATTATATTCTCCGACTATATTCAGATTCAAATATGACAGAAGAAGAGGAAGAGGGGGAGGAAGAAGAAGAAGAAGGCCATAAATTAGAAGAAGACCTGCAGGGTTTTGACCAGCTTGAACAAGCTTGAATACTAATGGATGTTGTGGGTGGTTGCGGGGAGAGAATTGGTCTTACAACTAAGCAGGGGCTAAATTGAGATGTCAGAGTTAAGAGTACAGTATTGTTCCTTTAGTGTTGTGTGGCTGTGTCTCTCTTCAGTGCTGGTAATCCTAGATTACCAAATGCCTTCCCTTCAGATTTGCAAGCAATATTTACTCTGGCTTTTTTCAAGAAAAGTGTGGAGATGACCGTTTTTTAGACTGGCATATGAAGATTAATCTGCTGTTTTGATTTTAACCATGCAGTTAATTGATTTTTATGGTAGGGATGTTTTACTCAGCTTGCATGATGTTATGGTTAGATTTTATTTTAGTTGTTTCTATTCTTTTTTACCATAAGATTGCGGTGGCTTAGTGGTTAAGATGCTGAACTTGAAGACTGGAAGGTTGGAGTTTGATACCTGAGTACTGCATGACGGAGTGAGCTCCTGTCTTTCTCCCAGCTCCTGCCAACCTAGCAGTTCAAAAGCGAGAAATTGCAAGTAGATGAATAGGTACCACTTCGGTGGGAAGGTAAACAGCATTCCATGCACTCCGACATCTAGGCATGCCTGCAACATGTCCACGGAAACATGTACAATTGCCGACAGTGTAGGGCCTTTAGCTATGAACAGATATGAGCACTGAACCCTAGAGTCAGATATGGACTGTCTTTCAAGCAAGGGTGGCCTTTACCGTTACCTATTCTTTTTTAAGATTGTTATCTGCTTGAACACTACTTTGTAGTGGGAAATGGAGAATATATGTAATTAATAAATAAAGGTCTGTTCTACCAAGGCTGCAGTTGGCACTCAAATGTTTCAGAAGGTTTTCTTCTTCTGTGTCTATGCCAAAATGAAGCCACCTTTTGGTAAATCCATTCTGCAGTTCCTTTGGCCTGAGACAGATTAGCTGGTAACATAAGGTTACCGTTACCAGGGTACACCCGATTGTGGTTCAAAAATAACACAATCTTCGAGGAGGCTCTTTCTGCGTACCATGAATATTGTCCTGAGAATATAATGCAGTGGAAGGTTTTGCTAATACAGTACTCTCAGCCCTGTTCCCCAACAGCTCTGGCCTACTCTATTTATTTAGTTGCTTGCTCGCTTATTTATTTGTTACATTTACATTTACACTCCACCTTTCCACTAAAATATAGTGCTCAAGGCAGCTTACTAATAATATTTGCATATTGTCAATACAATGTTGACTTATGGCAACCGTTTCCAGGATTTTCTAGGTAGACAATACACAGAAGTGGTTTACCGTTCCCTTTTTCTAGAGGTGATCTGGGACTGCACAGATTGCCCATGACTACACATGCTTGCTCTTCTCCTGGCAAGCACAAGAGCCAGATACAGGGCCGTAGCCAGGATTCTATATTTGGGGGGGGGGGGATTCAGGAGGGGCAAAAAAAATTCAGGAGGGGCAACAATATCACACTCGTATATATAACATTGACATCCTGGGGCAGGTTGGGTGGGTGGGCTGTTAGCTCAGGAGGGTTTTTGCACCCCCTGCCCCCCCCCTTGGCTACGGCCTTGGCCAGATACCTAAACCACTGAGCAATCCAGCCAGTATTTTTAGCAGAATAAATCCACACTTCACTAAAAAAAATTAATAAAATCATATAAACCTGACCCATTCTAAAACCATTGCCATCAAGCAAAATGCATTAAAATAGATAACATTAAAGAAGGATACAGTTGAAACAATACCACAGAGGAGACTGTATCCAGTGGCTGTACAGAAATAGCATTTTCCCTCTTAACATTTGTCTCTCTTTTCTCTTCCTCCCTCACCTTATTACATGTTACTTACTAACAAGCCAAGAGTATTGCTGAATCAAAGTTTCTTTTTAGAAACTCCCAGAATGACAGCTCTTTCTTTCTCTTTTTTTGCTGTTTGCATGAGTTTTTGCTTGGTGGTTTCATTAAGAGATTTCCATTTCTGGCCCAGACCAACAGTGAAAGCAAATAATCATTCATCAGATTATAACAACTCTTGTTTTTAGGACCGGGGTACCTATGAAAAAAGAAACATTTCCTCCCATCAAAATATAATCCACACATCCATAATCCAGTTCTGTGGAGAGAGAACATGCACCACAGCGGTTAGTTAAGTATGACTTGCCCAGGTCCGTGGGGAATGCATCATGAGGAAATGGTGTGGTTATAATGGTTTTCGTACCATTCATTTGGAACAACCTACACAAATGTCCTATGGTTTTTCTGCAAGTGAGTCATACAGCAATCCTACAGCCATGCCAGTAAAACTCTTCTTTCAGACCACAATATTCTGAATGCGCCACATTTTTAAAAAGCTACAGAATAAAGCTATTCTGTCATTTTTTCTGAGGACTTCAAATCTTTTTATTGTATCTATTTTTGCAAATTTTTTTAATAAAGAAGCCACTCATATTTTTTTATCCTGTGTTTTATTCCATCCTAAAATAGATGGTAGAAAGAATACCAGAATATTGTAGAAAGTCTTTGGATGCATTCTGGGATGTGCTCTCCTCAAGGGTGCTAGGCTAGCCTAGCATATTGTTCAGTTTCAGTGCTACCATGGTTGAGCTGCGTGTACACCAGGGGTTCCCAAACTTTTCAAACTGGGGGCCAGGTCACATTCTCTGTCAGTTTCAAGAGCTGGGTGGCCATTTTGCCCTACCTGTATGATGCCCAACAGCTTCAAAGGGGTAGCCATTTTGTTTCTTGAATGCCCTTGGAGGGGTGGGGGGCCACATGAAATGACACCATGGTCTGGATCTGGCCCATGGGCCTTAGGTTGGGAACCCCTGGTTTACACCATCCAATGCATCCAATCCTCTGTGCACGACTGGGGTGAAGAACAAGTAAAAATAATTTCTTTTCTGGGAACCTTGACCACCCTTAGTGTTTTCCTGGGGAACCATCTAAAACTGTGGTTCCCAACTTGGGGTACATGCCCTGTAAGGGGGGGGGGGGGCAATTCAAGAATGAGTTATTAACAGTGAATGACCTTTTAGGCTTCCTCCAGGTGATAGGAGTTCACTTTTTGAATAATAAGAATCATACATCATAGAGGGGGGCATCAGGATTTTAAAGATGCTTAGGTGGGCCATGGCCCAAAACAGGTTGGGAACCACTGATCTAAACGTTTCCAGTAAGCTCAAGGTCCCCAATGAACATACTGTACTCTGAAAGTCACTGAGTCAGGGGTCAAGAATAAGAATAACACCCACTAAGTGGGACCTGCATCAAAATGTTGTTCTTTCTCAGAATGTTGGGTGTGGGTTCCGCGCACACAATTGGCACACTGGCCCTGACAGAGCCACGGTTTTGGGAGAACGCTCCTTTGAGCCTTGGTTCTGAGGGGACAGAAATTGGGGAGCGGATTAATAGCTATAGTTTAATTCACCGATCGCTGACCTGACAGGCAGTTCGGACAATAGGGGGCAAAAGATCGCCAGGTGATGAACTCGATAGGCATGTAATGAGTAATCTTGTATCCGCAGAGGCTCTGAGCCCAAGAGTCAACCTAGGCACATGTTTGCTCCCGATAACAGTAGACAATGGATGTCCCCGGTAGTAAATTAGATAGATAAGAAACTTCCCCCAATGAAGTCATCCCTAATGGGTAACTTGTGTAATCTTAAAGTGCAGACTCAGAGTTTTCCTGTAACGGTCACACGCAACCTATGCACAAGGTCGAGCCAGGCAGGGTATAAAGTTTTGGGTCTTCTCATCAATAAACGCTGGTCTTCGCTCCATCTTGCCTCATGTGTCTTTGCTTGACCAGTCTCCTCCGGGACCCTCCGGCCCGCATCGGGCCCCGATCCAACAGTTGGGTTTCTATTCTATTTACATTAGTCTGACAGCAAATCCTACTGAATTAATCCAGGCTCTGAAAAATCATGGAAACGGTAAGGAATTGCAACTTCTCCTGAATGGTGAAGATGATGGAAAATTTCCTTATACTGTACATAATCTATGCATTTTCTACAATGCAATGTGCTTAAAGTGGTTTGCAAAAAGAAAAATAACACTATTAGCTTTCATTATAATATACTAGCCGGTTACCCAGCCTTGCCTCCTGACTAGGGGTTACCATAATTCCTTCTCACAAAAATGGGACAGAAGTAAAGGTTGCCCTTGCTCGAAAGCCCGTTGTATCCGACTCTAGGGTTCAGTGCTCATCTCTGTTTCAAAGCCGAAGAGCCAGTGCTGTCTGCTTCTGCAGACGTTTTTGTGGTCACGCAGCAGGCATGACTAGACACCAGAGTGCAAGGAACACTGTTTACCTTCCCACCAAAATGGCCCCTATTTACCTATTTGCTATTTCTTGCTTTCAAACTGCTAGGTTTGCAGGAGCTGGGACAAAGACAGGAGGTGGGAGCTCATTCTGTTCTGCAGTATTCAGGTATCAAACTGCTGCTGCTACAGAGAACAGAGGGCAGGCGTGTTTCTCCCCACCCCCTTGTTTACCAAGCTTCTGCTGCTGCCACCTACTGGTCATTCCAATAGAAGTGCAAGATTTTTTTGTCTTCCAAATCAAGTGGTTTGAAATCCATGAAATTTCCATGTTTTTTATTGAACCGTGCAAGTCAGTTACAAAACGTGACATTCACGGTTTTCCATTACATATGGCAACTCTACTCCCGACACATACTGACCCCGACTCTTCCCTCGCGCACACACACATATGTGGATTTACCATGGCGGGGCTGCTGCCGCTTGTACTGGCTCCCCCGCCAATGGTGATGCCGCTTACACCATCACCTTAGGCGCTGCTCTCAATGCCGGCTGTAATGGCAGGTAGGCCGCTGTGCGCTTGGTGACGTCTCTGCATTCCCTGCTGCGAACTCTGCCTCATCTTCCCTGGTATCTGTAGTCCCAGCGGTGGGGGTACACCCTTTGCGACTGTCTGCCTCTCCCGCCCACGCTACCCCAGATGCCAGCTGGAATGGTAAACGCTGCCTCACCCACCGCAAACGCTGCCTCGTCTTGTGGACTTGATCCATGAAAGCTAACATCAAAATACAGCAGTAAGTCTTTAAGGTGCCATGTTTTTGTCTTTTTGTTTTGTTTACTCTCTGATATCTTCTTGACTAAGTTTCCACAGCAAACCAATGACAAATCCAGAGATACAGCTATGCATCAGTAAGCCATGCTAATTAAGGGCATATAATTGCCATTTGTGGTCATGACGGGTGTTTCTGAAGAAATTATGAGCTTTCTAATTTACTATGAAAGGAATTTTAGAAAGGGAGAAGAGATAGCAGATGAAAGGTCTGTACAATATATTATGTTCTGCAATGTCAGTAGAAAGGTGTTTAAAAGTAAGTAATGGTTTTCAATTAAAAATAGAGGCTAAAAATAAATTCTTTTAACAAGAAAAGTTCCTGTAATTTTAAATTTAAAATCTGAGCCTGTGTAATCAAGGAAAGTATTTTTACTGCCCAGTCAATATTTTTCCTGGAAGCTTCAATAAAAAGATTTTCTTTAGATCTCTAGTGTGTGTGTGTGCCTAATAGTCTTAGGTGTCTTATACCACAGAAAACTTTATCTCCAAGAAATATAGTAAACAGGAATTCTGTGGTTATGTATTTTCTGAGAGGGGAATAAGTATTTTTTTTAAAGGAAAATCTTGGTTTCCATGACAAACAATTTATTCAGATTTTTTTTAAAAAAATAGCAAGAGAGCCACATTCCTTCTGAATAAAAACCTTTTACATGCTCCTTTGTTTCTGATTATCTCAATTCAGTGGGATACTTTTTTGTGCCTGAAAAAGCCATATCTATTTTCCTACCATAGCAAAGTATCTTTCACTTCATGCCTGTGAGAGTACTGAAAACACAAGGAGCACTTATTCATTCCCACTAAAACCCTACATTTCCCCCTTAAAACACTACTTGTTTACTTTCAGTTCTGAATTAGCATCTTGTAAGGCCATAAACCTTGAAAAAGTGAAGTTACCTCTTAGTGTGTGGTGGGGACATCTTATGCACTCTTAAATAAATATGTTATTTTTACTTTTATGGTAAAAATAAAAGAACACAGGAGGTGCACAGAAAGAACTTCCTTGAAGATTGTGGTAGTTTTGAACCTGGGCAAGGGCAACCTTGTTGGGCAGGCTAATCTTTCTCACACTATGTCAGGCAAAAGGAACTACAGAATGAATTTGTCATGGGAACCTTGAGGGAAGTTACTTTTATTAAGTTACTTTATATTCATTTAGGTAAGATAGATTTATTTATTTCATAGATTTAAGTAGTCTAACAGTTAGAAAGAGCAATTCTGACTCCATTTTTCATTCCCGAAGCACCCATATTATGCAGTAGTACGTCATTGTTCCAGACAGCTTGAAAATGCCAAGGTCACATTCTAAAATACCAGACAGGTGATGGTCATCTTGAGATGTAGAAATCAGATAAGCAACACCTGAGAATTTGGTTGACATGATACTAATCAAATTAATTGGCTCATCAGACATTACTAAAAATTTTAGAGGGAGGGAGCAGAGACCCCAAAACCCTATATAAACAGACCTCAAATCTGGGGTCCGTTAGATCATAGGAAGAGAAAATCAGATTGTTTGGGGATTGCAAAGATTGTTGGATAAGTCTTCTCATCTGGATTGATGATCCACTCATCAACTGCATGAGGGCAAACTTGCCCGCATGGACTTACAATTTGGATTTATAATTTGGATTTACAACATGGATTTACAATTGGGATATTTTCCTTTATTCATTGGATTTACAAATATGCTTAATAAAGCCTATTAAGGGATATTTGTTTCCAGTGGTTTTCTTTGCTCTCAGGAGGAGTAAATTTGGTGAAGCACTGGTAAGAGCACCTACTCTTCAAAGGGATACAGCCCTTAAAGCCTGCTTTGTTTGGGGATGCCTGCAAAAGAGAAGCAGAGTTTCGTTAAGTTTCGTTTCCTCACCTTGAAGATGTCACCAGAGCGAGGAAGGTTTCGATAAGGGAAGGTAACATCTTTATCACCCCAACGTCCCCCCCTTAGCAGGGCTTGTGCTTCACAAAAGGAGAGTGTGGTTGTGTTGTAGAGGTGGCAAAACGGGACTTTGGCAATCTCAGATAGCTACCAAGATACCTGCGACATAGCGGGAGTGCCATCCTTCTACCTATGAGCCAGTTCAAACTGGACAGAATAATGCCCTTCCAGCCTTGCAAGCTAGTAAGAGGGGCACATTCTTAGCATAATCACAGATGAATCTGGGGCACGTGCTGTCTAAACGGGCCCAAGATAGCAATAAAAGCAGTTTGGGACATCAAAACAGGCATGAAAAAGCCAGTACAGAATTCACCAAAAGGTCGGTTCATTTTTGCATATCAGAGAATAAACAAAATGCTGTAGCACTTTGAAGACTAACTGTTATATTTTAACGTTAGCTTTCGTGGATCAAGTCCACTTCATCAGACATGGGAGTAAGACTTCATGGCATCAGTTTATACACATCAGGTACAAAAGTACAGAGTGATTATTTAGCATAACTGATAAATATACAAAACAATATGACCTTATACAAATGTAATGGCAGATGATTTCTGGTTGTTATTAAGGTTAGTTGTAAATTTCCCCCTTTATTCAATTGCAGCTGACACCGGGCCCCTCCCTCCCAGGGCCAGGGAGAAGAAAAGCTGCCGTGGACTTTTATTGTTATTACTATTGTTGCTGTTATTGGACCTCTAAATCATGATTTTCTTTTCCTATTGTAATGTTTTATAACATGTACTGTATATGCTCTGTTTGTTGTTAGCCGCCCTGAGGCGAGTTGTAAGTAGGCAGCATACAAATTAAATATGAGGAGGAGGAGACAAAACAAACACCTGGTATTGAACATTTGCTAATGAGTTTAACCTTTAGCATCTATTGACAATTGTGTGAGTTCATCCTTTGTTCTGTGAGGCAGCCTATGTTGTGAATGAGAAAAATTTCTGTGAAGGTGATATAACAACATATGACATACAACATATATAGCAGCATATAACAATCTGTGTATCAAATTTGATGGGGTACACAGAAAGAGCCTCCACGAAGATTGTGAATACAGTAGGGTGTACCCTGGGCAGCAACTTTGTCAGCTAATCTTTCTAACACCAGATCATACCAAAGGAACTGAAGAATGAATCAAATTTGATAATGTCCCAGAAACCCTTGACTAATATTCAGACCTTTGCGATGGGTGTCCAATATATGGATGTATTTTATTTCTGCTGTCTCTTTCTGGATCCTTGTCTTGTAATTTCTCTGTTTCAAAAATGGCAACTTTCAAGTCTTGAATAGTGTGTCCAGGTAGAGTGCAGGACAATCTTTGCACAAAAGAGTTAATGGACATAAATCAGACATCAGGAATGGCAACACAGAGAAACCCATTCCAAACCATTTCAATCTACCTGGACAGGCTAACACAAGAAATGGCCTTCTCTGTTGCTGCTTCCAGACTCTCATCTTTCTCCCCCAGATAGGGTTGCCATATGTCCCAGTTTTCCAGGATTTTCCCGGATTCAAGCTGTCCCAGCCAGTTCAAAAACAAAACATGTAAAAGTCCCGGATTTTTAAATTTGAACAAAGGAAGTAAGATCACCCCTCACCAAGGGATTTTTGCAAAGAGTTAATTCACTGCCTCCCTGCCTTTCTTTCAATTATCCTGCTTGAAAGTGGTGAAGGCAAAACAACACCCTGAGAAGCCTGCCAGTGAGGGGAGACACTTTCAAGCAAGATAATTGGGAAAAAAACACGGAGGCAGTGAAATAACTCTTTGCAAAAATCCCTTGGCTCACCTTGAAGTTTGGGAGACAAGGAGTTGTCCTCAGCCCTTTTCCTCAAAAGCTGGGAGGGAGCAAGAAATACCCATATCTAAGAAGCCAAACCTCCACCATACACTGGGATGGAGGATTCCTTCTTCACGTGCCCGCAAAGGGTTAATTGCATAGGATCAGTATTCCTAGAGAGGAAAGGAACAGGGTGGACAGAAAGTGAAGAGTCCCCCATCACAAATAAGTCCCTTCCTGTCTCCTGCTTTTCTCCTTCCGGAGGAAAATGAAGACACCATGGACTGCATTGCCGTTCTGGGCCCCTCTTTAGAACTTTCTTCCAAGAGATCATTGGGTGGGGTTTGAGTGTGAGTCTATTTCAGTGATGTGTGTGAAGAGGAGGTTGGGGTGGCCTCAGGGGGAGAGAGGGTGGTTTCAAGAAATTTTATTCAAAAAAATAAAAATAGAACCATCAAGAATAGTCTTTTTCAAGAAGAATCACACAGAATAAAACCTACTGACTACAGTTTATTTTAAACTGATGAAGGCTGTCCAACCTGGATGGGGATTCCATTGGGGTCTTAGAGCCGCGGTCTCCCTGAAAGCCCTGTCTGATCATAGCTGTCAAGTATCCCTTATTGGCCAGGAAAACCCCTTATTTTACCCTCTTTTCTGCCATCATCCCTTATTAATTAGACTGCAATGCCCTATTGCCGCCATTGGAGGGCAGCACAGGATAAGCAGAGCTGTCAAGTATCCCGTATTTCCCGGGAAATTTCCCTTATTTCCAAATCCAAAACTTGACAGGTATGCATCTGTTGCATGTACAGTTTGAAGAATGCAATCACATCACATGGCTGTCCCGGTTTGGCGGGAGAGAATTATGGCAACCCTACCCCCAGAAAGTCAGCTTGGCCTCCTCTTTGCTGTCCTTCCACAAGCAGATGAAGTTATTTCTATGCAGACAGGCTTTTCTTTTTTAGTAATTGGTTGCCTATGAGGGGGATTTACAGTAGTTATTTTTTTTATTTATTTATTTATCTATGTGATTTTAACTTATTTTAAAAAATTAGGTACTAATCTTAATTAGGATATTGGTTTAATTGCTTTTTAATATTGTATTAACCTGATGTGCCTTTTGAAGCTTTTAATATCATTTGTTTTAATATTGTAAATTGCCTTGGATCCTCTTGGAGAGAGAAGGGCAGTACAAATAATTTTTTGAAAAAAATGTACAGTGAACATAAGAACAGCCTTGCTGGAACAGGCCACAGCCCATCCAGTCCAGCATTCTGTCTCACACAGTGGCTCACCATTTCCTTCAGGGTATTCCCAAGGAGATGTCTTCACCTGCTTAGGATTCCCTGGAAATGGCATTGAGAGATATCCTGCCTATCTCTCCAACCCCGAGGTTGTCCTTAAGTATCCATAATTATAGCCATTGATACCCTTGTCCTCCATGAACTTGTCTAATCCTTTCTTAAAGCTGTCAAGACTGACAGCTATCACCACTTCTTCTGGCAGGGAGTTCCATAGACCAGTAATCCTCTGGGTGAAAAAGTACTTTCTCTTATTTGTTTGAGAACTAGTACCCAAAAGTTTCATCAAGTGTCCCCTAGTTCTAGTGTTGTGCAATAGGGAAAACAGTTTTTCCTTATCTACTTTGTCCACACCGTGCATGATTTTATAAACTGGTACCTCATACAACGATTTGAATCCATTCCATGGGGCTCATTGTTGTATGAAAGAATTGCTATACAATACATGCATCGTTTAGAGATTTTTTCTATGGGATGCATCGTACAATTAAATTTTTTTTGCTAAGTGTTTTTCCCATTGAAAAATTGTTGTAGGATTTTTTCCATAGGGAAAATTGTTATGCAGGATGCCATTTCCCCCCAAAACCTAATTGTTATGCAATTTCGTTGCTATGCAGGGTGATTATTGTATGAGGTTCCACTGTGCTTGCTTTGTATGTGAAGGGTACTTCTTCAGTGCAGAGGAACATTTTTGCATTAATTATAGAAAACATGGACAAAACTCCTTGACATCTTCATCTGGCATTGGAGACAGGATATCTCACTTAAAGAATCCTCAACAGGTTATGTCTGCTTCTCAAGATGGCCTTCCTTGCCCACAATCTAATGAACTGCATTTTTCATGTGGTCATGTGGCAGGCATGACTAGACACCGGAGTGTACGGAACGTTGCTACCTTTCCCACCAAAGAGTACCTATCTATCTACTTACAATTTCTTGCTTTCAAACTATTAGGTTGGCAGGAGCTGTGACTGATGAATAGAGGGACAGAAAGCATAGTTGAAGGGATGTTGGCAACTGCAAAAACTGCCTCTTCTCCCATTAAGTGAGCAGAAAGTCTTCTCTGGATCAAAAGCTTTCCACTGCCTTTTGCTCAATCCCACCCATTCTAATCAGCAAAAATCTCTGTTTGCTTGTTCTGAATATTTAGCCCTGCACAACTTAAATGTCAGTTGTGTTAGTTATTTGGAATGTTTTAAATTAATCTCTCCCCACCTTCAGATTGCATTTAGATTTCAAAAAACAGAGAACAAAAGTCTTCCAGTAGCACTGCAAGCAGCAGACAAATTCAGAGTTTCAGAATTAATTTGGATTTAGCTCAGATAAGAACCACAAGGTTTAAATGCTTATTTAAAAGCTTATCTAAACAATTGGATCTCGTCCGTCAGCACATATGATTGGATTTCTCACAACATGAAAGCTGTCTTGTGAGCATCTAGTACTTCTCACTACTATTTTGTTTCTGTCTCGGTATTTTGGCCTTTTTGTATTCATGTCTCAGTATCCTGGCAGCTTTTTTCCTGTCTAGGTATTTTGGCCTCTCTTGGCTTTCCAACCCAGCTGGAAACAAAAAGTTGAGAAGCATATGGAAAGGCTGGATTTTTTTTTAAAAAATGCATTGGCTAGAGCAGGCTTTTGCAAATTATGGCCCACAGGCCGGACCTGGCCCGTGGCAGCAAATCATCTGGCCAATGGCGATGACCCAGGAAATGGAAATGGATGTGTTTGTGTCAGCCATAAATGCATCCACTCATGCACAAACGCACCCATGCATGCACAAATACACCCTCTGTGCTTTACGGCAGCATTTACGGCAGAGGGAACACATGTGTCTGGCCTGCTCCACTGCCTGAGTGGGTGTGATCCAACCCGTGGTGTGGAAAGGTTGAGAACCCCTAGGCTAGAGAGACTGTTTTGGAGATATATGTAAAACATGAAGGTGGTACTGCTGGCCCTACTCTTGAACAAGATAAGTGGGTATCTCAGGTTTTTGGTTGGGGTTACATGGAAGGCAGAAAATTTTTATTAACTTCCAGTGGCTGCTCTAGCTTTTTTATTCTTTTAACCAGGCAACTCACCAAATTATAATTTTCTTCACTATATGCTAGTTTTGCCAGTCTGGCCAGGTTATCCTGCTATGGTAATATGGTAGACCATACTGCCAGAGACTCAATTCCAATTGTCAGGCGGCAGTTAGCTAACATGACCACCCTGAGGACTGGTGAAGTCCACAGGGAAGGGTAATAGTCCCCAAGTGGATTAAATCCCACTTGAATCCATCTTGATGGAGGGCAGCAGCTTCTTCAATACTGGCCTGGTACTAATGAAGACTTTGCCTGCTGAAAGGACTCAGGACCAGAGAGTAACTCGCAGAACTGGAACAGTTGTATGGATGTCACACTGTGATTCAGAAAGATGGTAGGCCATTGCATTATATTCTCAGGACAATTCTCATGACTGATCACCACGATGATCGCCAATATTCAGAATCAGATAGGGCACAAGAAGAAGAAGGTGGCACAATAGCTAAAGACCAATTACCAAAATGAAAATCCAGCAGCAAGTTACTGAACGTGGGATCCACAAAATGAGCCCTGAGTTTATTAAATGCTTCTTGGTTTTGTTTTTTGTCAGCAAAGAGGTGAGATGTTTGTGAAGTTTTTCTCCCTCATGTGCTAAAGCAGCTTGGCAGGCTTAGGGTAATGTGCGTGCCACCTGCAAGCATCAAATGAATCTTGACCAACTATGACATCAAGAAAGAATCAGTTTAAGTCCAACTGTTTGCTGGGGAAAATAACAAAACCAAAGAAGAAGATGGGTCAAGAGTTCCAGCTCAATGTTGTGTTTCCTTGGGTCTAATTGCTAGGTTAGTGATTGCTTGCCACAATGGTTTCTCTCCCCACCCACCCCTAGCTGACCCAACACAGCCGTGCTTTAACATCCAGCCTGTCTGATGAGTTTCTAATGATATCTAAACAATGTCTGTTCTGGTTCATTGTGGGAAGAAATAACTTGTGCGCTGAAACACAGAGCTAACAGGCATGAACACTTCCCAGTAGATTTACAACTGATACCCAAAGAAAATTTCTCTCCCACATCTCTGTCATATGGAACAGACCTCCACTTACCACAGGCAGGTTTTTGGATGCAGGTGTAGGGCCACTGAGGTTCATTTATCATCCATCGGATGGTGACATAACTATGACATTATAATAACATTTATCTATGCTCAGATTTCTTCTTTTTCCCTGTCCCGATCAAACCCTGGACTGCCAAAAGGAAGCCACTTTCTTTGCTTTGTCATTACTCAAACCCAAGCCCTCATCAGTGCATGCCTCTGGCAGCAATCAGCAGACCAGTAAATGAGCTGGATTCTGGATATACTCAGATAAACAAATAAAATAAACTAATAGTCCTCCTGCCCATCAAGACCATTAGAGATACAGTGATACCTCATACAAAGTCCCCTTCGTACTACATCGAATTCATACAACATCGCCTAATTCCTTGAAAAAAAGTTGCCTCATACAAAGTCGCTGCGACTTTGTATGAGGCATTGGAGTTTTTCCCAGGTTGCATTCTGCCTTGGCAGTATAAAAGGCAAGCCGCATGCGTGCATTGCTCTTGTGGGTTTTGCACGAGTCGAAGAGTGTTTAGGAATGGTTTTCAGCGTGATTTTAATTGTTTGGTGTTTGCTGCTGTTTGGATGCATGATGGGACATGTTGACATCCATTTTGTCCTTGCTTCCATCCAGTAATTGTTTACAGTAGCTTGTGCAAAATGGATGATCGGCCGCATGGCTGCAGATTAACACTGTGCTGCATGATGGAACATGTTAACTTTTAAAACTGCACTTCATAAAGTTTTCAAAAGTTAAAAACTTGTTGTATGGTTTGTCCCCTAAAATCAGGGTTGTTTGACATGTTTTTGTAATGTATTTAGCCTTTAGACAATGATTTCTTAAAGTTCTGTCAGTTTCCTGTCTGTTTCCTTGACTTTGCACTGAAGTCTGTGCTGTTACAGTACAATGTATCTCTATGGAAATGACGTTGTACAAGACATTGCGGCAAGGATTTGGATGTTGAATGAGGCATTGCAGCTAGGATTTTGCATGCCTCATACAAAGTCCAAATCTGTATAAAGTCCAAACTTTTAAAAAGAAACAAAATATACACATGAGCAGGGCCAATAAAACAATTGGAAATCTTTCTCACATACCCATGCATGAGTCAGGGGCAGAAGAATGCAGTGGAGTTAATTTAGACACAAAATTAAGATTTAGAAAATGGGTACTGGAGGAATTTCATCATTACTTGGATCCTGTCATGCAAGGAAGTGGTGCTGTGGCAGGCTTCTCCATCTGTGTATCCAGGAGGAAGCCCTTCAGCAAAGACTTTAAAGCACAGAAGGAATGAGTCTGGAGCACAGAAATTTTTCAAATTAGGCTTAGAAGTGCAAGACCCTCAAGGATGCATGGAAAACATGTAGCTGGGATGACATGTGGAACCACCAGGCAGAGGGCTTCATCTTCTCTCCAAAATTGGGATCTACACCCATCACTCAGCCCCACAATCTGGTCAGGAATCACCTATATAAGAGGCTCCCTCACAGGTTTTAGAACCCTAAGATCCACATGCCTGCCACATGACCATGGAAATGTTTGCAGAAGCAGACAGTGCTGGCTCTTCGGCTTTGAAACAGAGATGAGCACTGAACCCTAGAGACAGATATGACTGGCTTTCGGGCAAGGGAAACCTTTACTAAGATCCTTGGAGTCCACCCTCACCACATTTTCCAACCTTAACTTTTCCCCCCAGAAAACAGAGAAATTGCCCTTCCATGGGATAAAGTGCTCTCTATAAACAAGTTGTGGGGCTCAAAATCAAGTTGTTTTTTGTTGTTGTTGTTTTCATTACCAGAAGTACATTTGTTCAAATTGGAATTGACCTTCAAGGGATTACTTGTTTCACATGGTGTTGAGTCTGAGAGTAATTAGCAATGCGACAACAAGTTCAGGGTTAACATCAGTGATTTATTATCAGCTCAGTTAAGGCTTGTTCAGACTGGAGAATAAGGGGATGAGGTAGCAACTTATATACAGACAGAACGGCAGTTACAGTGATACATTTGCTCGGGCTTTTGCTAACACGGGAAACCTGTGTTAGAACCAAACAGATTACATTGACAACATATGAATGTGTCGCCTTACAGAAAAGGGTGCGTGTTTACAGCAAAGACTTAATGGCGATTTCAGAATTAAAGCAATAAAGCATTTGAACACAACATTTCTTCTCCCCCAGTGGGGAACCCACTCTCCATACCTTTGGGGTGGACCACAGGTCCATCTAGGGTGCCCAACACTCGTGGGACTTTGGGCAATGGGTACGGGAAGACCAGGGTCTATGGACGTTCCGGTGGACTCACTGGTCGACCTAGGCAAGTTAGGTTTGTGGGGGGCTTACATGAAGCAGGGATTGTGGGGGGCTTACTAGAAGCAGAGGTTGAAGCTGATAGCCATGGTGCACAACCCGGAGTCAAACCAGCTGTAGAGTCTGCCAACTCTGGAGGAGTTCTCGGCGAGGGGGGCACCATGGCAGCTGACAAGAAGTCAGTGGAGGGCTGCACTGTGTCATTACCTCAAAATGGTGCCTGAACTGTACCCATAGAGCGAGGGACATTTTCTACCGCAGAATCGGCGGTGTCACCTTCCCCTTGCCCCCTGAAGAGGGATGAACACTGGTGAATGGCTCAGAGATTTGAGAAGGGGGCTGGCTGAATAGATCTGGATCAGAATCGAAATCAGGGAGGTCTGACTCCTCCAGGGAAGGATCGCCTTGATGCGACCCCATTTCAGCTAAACCTGAAAGAACGTTTTGCCCTGTCACGCAGAGAGGAATCTGAACCGTCCCCCTGGGGAACCTGCCTGCCCTAGCCTTGAATTCTTGGTTGAGGCTGGGCCACATAAAATGACTCTTGGCAAACACTTTGGAGAAAATGACACCCATGCCCCCCAATAACAGTGTATGCAAAACCTATGCCCGTAGTGCAGACGGAATTACCATTTTATCCTCCCAAAACAAACATTCCCCCAGCACAGACAATTTATTACATTCTCTGTAATACCCCTTGGCTTCTGTAGAAAACGGTGGCAGCAGCCACCCAATTTGTACCCAGTACACAACCCTAGAGACCAAGGGATCTTCACATGTAGCTTTCTCAATGTCCAACTTTGCATTCAGTGTTGTAATGATGAGGGACTCCCACAGTTCTGAAATAGAGGCCTCCACAGTGCCCTGGGGAACAAGTTCATCAAGTCCAGTCTTAGAACAGTCTTTGGGTGCAACATGCACTCAGTGGAACTTCAGCCTATCGGGCTTGGCCATATAGTCCAAAGCTGAATGAACAGGGGGGGCCCCAACATTTTCCAACCCCGGGCGGAACACATCCAGATACTTATTACAAACGGCCTGAATGGGGTCAGCCTGAACCATATTGATGCCTGAAAAGGCAATACCTAGGGGCCCAAACCACTGAGTAGCCAAAAGGTTGTTCTTACCCTCCTTGACCACAACAAGCGGGAGTTTTACGGTGATGCCTTTGAACTGCAAATCAAAATTTCCAGCACCTAGGACAGGGATGTGGTGTCCCTGTACATCTCTCAACTGGACCTGCAAAGCCCGCAACTTGGGCCGGTCCGCTGGTGGAATCTGGAAAAAAATCACGCTGGGCGTGGGCGAGGATCGAGTACGATGATCCTGAGTTGATCTCCATGCAGTAACAATGACCCTGGAGACTTATGTCAGCAAAGAACTGCCCCATGGCCACACGGACACTGGAACTGGAACCTTGACCAGCGTTGACCTTGGAGATTTGGAACTTCTCCCTCCAGCAATCTTTGTCCTTGGACAACCCAATGGAACACTGGCTGCACACTCTTGCTATGTGCCCTTTTCACCCGTACCTGTGGCACTCTGCCTCCTTGAATGGGCATTTCTCCCAAAGATGCCTGCCCCCACAACCTTTGCACGGGGCCTTGATGCGGTCAGCGTGTTCAGATGACGTGCGGTAAACCTTCCGCACGTCATCCCCCAACTCTCGGTTGTCAAAAGACAATGAGGGCGGCGAATCTGGGGCAGACAAACCATAGCACTCTGGTCCCTGGTCAGCTGCAGCTTTTTAAACCGAGGAGTGTTTTTCATGGAACACCTTCACATCTGCGCTGGTGACTTCAGATGCCAGAGCTTCCTCTAAAGCCTTGTCAAAGGTCAGCATGTTCTTTTTTCCCTGTCCCTGAGGGCCTCGTCCAATTCGGCGACTCACATGCCTCAGCCGCCTGGCACAGGGTAGCAACATAGTTGATGATGGACTCCCCTGGTTTCTGGTTCCAACGGTAGTAGTTCACCCGGGCTGTGAAGATAGAGACCTTTGGCTTGAAGTGGTCTGTCAAACCCAACAGAATGCCTCCTAGAGAAGTGTCCTTTACTTCTCTTGGCCGAAGCAGGTTCACAATAAGATCAATTGTAGCGATGCCGCAGTTTGCGAGAAACGTCACCTTCCATTCCTCTGGCTTGACCTTGTTGGCCAGAACCCAATTCTCAAATTGGATTTCGTAGCTTGGCCAGGTGTCTGTCTTAGACACGTCGAACCCCCCGAATGGCATTGCAGCAGCAGGAGATCCCACCTTCATTGCCAATGTTGAGTCCGAGAGTAATTATCAACACGACAGCAAGTTCAGGGTTAACATCAGTGATTTATTATCAGCTCAGTTAAGGCTTGTTCAGACTGGGGACTAAGGGGACAAGGTAGCAACTTATATACAGACAGAATGGCAGTTACAGTGATACATTTGCCCGGGCTTTTACTAATGCGGGAAACCTGTGTTAGAACCAATCAGATTACATTGACAACATATGAACATGGCGCCTTACAGAAAAGGGTGTGTGTTTACAGCAAAGTTTTAATGGCGATTTCAGAATTAAAGCAATAAAGCATTTGGACACAACACATGGAGATGCTGACGTAGCCCTTAAATAATCTTTAGGGCTCACACAATACTTTTTTATTTTGAAAATAACAATATAACCCGACCCCTGGCTTAAAAAAGTTGAGAACTCTTGGTGTGTGTGTGTGTGTGTGTGTGTGTGTGTGTGTGTGTGTGTGTGTGAAGAACAGTAAAACCCCTACTTACAAAAAAAAAGTCCGTTCCGTAGGCTTTTGCTTAAATCAATTTTTTATGTAACTCGAAGTAAACCTATAGGAAAGTGGGTTTTTTTAAAGTAACTCAAAGCAAACCCATAAGAAAAATGAAATTTTTATGTAAATCGAAGCAAACCCATAGGGAAATGAATTTTTACGTAACTAAAAGCAAACCCATAGGAAAAAGAATCTTTATGTAACTCAAAGCAAACCCACAGGAAATTGTGTAAATCGGGACATGGTTTTAGCACAAAATCATTATGTAAGTTGAATTTTATGTAAGTCATATACTGCATGTATATGTATATACAACAGGAGTTCTCAGCCTTTTAAAGCTGGGGCCGAGTCTCAGATAGTTTCGTGGGCCGGACAGCCATTTTGCCCTTCCTACACCATATGGCACTTCTTGTGGTGGAGGTGGTAATGGGCCACATGAAATGGTGCCATGGGCTGCATCCGGCCCACAGACTGCATGTTGAGAATCCCTGATATACAGAATCCTACTTTTAAGTCTCATGAGGCAAATTAGTGTGTTGAGAACTTTTTAAAAAGGTATATAATTGAGAGTAATTTTTGCTTTTTAATACATATAGCTATGCAAATCTGTGTCTGGCCGGACATCCCGCTACAGTAATGGAGTAGACTGTACAGCCAGCAACTCAACGCCAAGTGTTGGGCAGCAGTAAATAACCTGACTCCCTAAAGGGGTCAATGACTACAGGTGGATGAGCCCCTTTAGGCAGGGTGATGGTCTCCCTCAGTGGAGGAAATGCCACTGGAAACCATCATATGGGGTCCAACAGCAAAATGAGTGAAGGAGGAACCACTTCACTCTTCTGATTCCCAATGGTCATGTAGGCAGAAGAGGCCATACCAGATGGACTGGCTGTGAAGGTGCACCTTCTCAATATCCTGAAGGCTGTGGCAGTCCATTGCAGTCCCTGTGTCAAATCCTGCATGTCTTGTTTCATATGTGCTGCAAGAGATGGCTTCATGATCATGGTATGTAGGTAACTTCATGGCAAGCTGGGATCCACCTTAAACAAATTCACACCAATGGCATTTTTCCTGGGGAGGAATGTATACTCAGACACGAGTAGCAGCCGATGACGATGCAAGCAACTGACACCACAGTAAAGAAAAAACAACCCAAAAAATCCTGTTTGTCTGGTTTTCTAGTTTTTACAACACATCAACTTGGATAGTTGAATAGCAGGGTGAATAGCTGTGGGCAAACCCGAAGCCCCACCCTCCTTCCCCTCGGCTTGGCCGGATGACAGGGAATTGGGAGCATCGGAGCCCGGGCTCTACGAAGATGTTGAGCTTTGGGAGCTCTGTAAGCCCCAGCTCAGTAGGGATTGTGAGAATGTGAGGGATGGAGGATTTTTGTCATTTAGGGTTGCTGTATATTTACTGTATATCTAGTGCCATTGTATATTTATTGTAATTGTATTTATTGCTTTTTTCTACATTTCTTGGACTTTATGCATTCTATTGTGTATTTATTTATTTTGTATATTGGTGTGAATTGTATTGTATTTTGCTCATGTACACCGCTTTGAGTCACCCATGAGGGTCGAAA
The DNA here is from genome assembly GCA_035047345.1 of Bradypodion ventrale. Lineage (NCBI taxonomy): Eukaryota > Metazoa > Chordata > Lepidosauria > Squamata > Chamaeleonidae > Bradypodion > Bradypodion ventrale. Next base: position 45,233,952 of record JAWDJE010000001.1, read on the forward strand.
AAAGTGGTATATAAATTAAACATCGAATCGAATTTACTGCTCTTGTCTGTCCCTCCTTAGATATACCCATCACTGAAGCAGCAACATTCAAAAAGAGCTGTGATTTGAGTGAAAATCTGAGTAGACAAACTGGTTTGGCTTGAAACTGCATGGAAAGTTTATTCTGGAGCCAAAGTCGATTACTGTGCTCTGATCATAATTTGATTTGGATGATGACAAACAGATAATCTGGGTTGGTTTTAGGCCATTTTCATTTAGGCACTTTGCAATAAGTTAGGTAGTTTAAGCTTTTTTTCCCTCCTCCTTCTCTTTGCTGCTGTTCATTGCAAAGAGTGATTTATCACAATTAATGGGAGAGAAAGTATCTGTCTGGAAAGCATTTCATGCGAGGGGGTGCCAACCATAACACCAGAGTAATACCAAATTAATTGCCTGGATTTCCTAAACTAATTACGGGCAAAATATCTGCAGATTTTCATATGCTTCTTCAGTTAACTTCAGCAGGGAAATGGGATTATTTCTTCTTTTATTTTCAATATGGAGCCCACCTGACCTCAAGGGCGGGGTTCAGTTACAACCTGTCACCTTTGCCCAAAATATTTATTTGGAAGTTTCTCCCTGTGGAGCAAGCTCCCAAATCAGAGAGAAACCCAACAGAAACATTACCACAAGCCACTGAAGAAAATGCATACTAATAGCTTGCAGCCTCTGTGGCATTCAAACACAGAATATATGTACACTACACAGTTCTCGAAGTTTGGTACACCTTTTTACTACCATTCTACAATATTCTGGAATTTAAAGTTTGGTGCAGTACTTTGTTAGTTCTGCTTTTACAACACAAGCAGTGGTGGGCATCAGTAGGTTTGCACCAGTACGTGCGTATCGGTAGTAAAAATGGCTGCACCCACCCACCTCCTCCTCCTCCTACAAGAGGCTTCGGAGGGGGGTGGCTCCATTTCCCCCTTCATCAAAGGCTTTTGCTGGGCTCCATTTCACTCCAAAGTGCATCCCCAGCCACTCCAGAGTGGTTGGGGAGACACTATGGGGTGAAACGGAGCCCAGGAAAAGCCTTGGAGGAAGGGGGAAATGGCTTCGGAGAGGGGCTCTTCACTATAGAGCTATGAAAATAGAAGCCTATTTTCATCACTCTATAGCGAACCTCTGAAGCAATTTCCCCCTTCATCGAAGGCTTTTCCTGGGCTCTGTTTCACCCCAAAGCACATCCCCAGCCACTCCGGAGTGGCTGGGGATGCATTTTGGAGTGAAACGGAGCCCAGGAAAAGCCTTCGATGAAGGGGGAAATGGAGCCAGCTCCCTCCAAAGCCTCTTGTAGGAGAAGGAGGAGGTGGGTGGGGCGGGAAAGAATTGGAATAGAACCAATCTTAAACTATATGAAGAAACAACAAATAAAGTGGTTCACTCATTTGGAGAGAATATCTTAGAAATTTCATACCATACAATGCATTTGTGGAAAGAGGAGAAGGACAAAGAGCACAAGGGAGAACCAGAGGAAGGTTGAGAGATAATATCAAAGAAATATTACAAGAACACAAAATAAAGCCAGTGGAGGCTGCATGAAGTGCCAGAGCAAGAACCATGTATCTCCCTTGACACCCCAATGTAGTAAAAGAGGAAGTAAAAGAGGAGGAAGAGGAGAAGCAGTATTTATTATTCTTTGCTAAAGAGCTATACTAAAGAGCAGTTGTAATCAAGAAATAGCTTCCAACTTCTGTTTTCAGATATATCATCACATTTTTCAAATGATGTGGCCAGGAAACCTTTGGGTATGCTCTGCCTGCTTCCCAATTCCTTCCATGTCTGAATATTCCTCCTCCGCTCATTTTGCCATTGGGCCCAATATGATGGTGTCCAGGGGTATTTCCTCCACTGAGGGGGTCCATCAGCCCACCTAAAGGGGCTCATCTGCCCATAGCTGTTGGCCCTTTTAGAGAGTCAGGTTATTTACCACCGCCCAATGCTCAATGTTGAGTCACTGGCTGTACTGTCTACTCCATTACCATAGCAGGATGTTCAGCCATTCATCATAGTACTCTAGAAGTGGGCTAACTAGTGATGAATAGAGCAGGACTAGAACTTTGCTTTGATCACCTCAGAAATGCACAAACAGCCCAGAGACAGTTAATATTTCTGCATGTGGTCACATCTGCCCACAGCAAATGGGAAGAAATTGGTTTCAGTTTTTGTTGAAAGCTTCACAACTTTGACGAATCACCTATTCAGAAGAAAGCAAAACTAAGATGATTTTTCTCAGCCGGAAATAATATTTAAAGCTTTCTGCGTCCAGCTTCTTAAAACCCTGCTCATTCATCTCATGCAGTGGCTTATTCCGGCAGTTAATGAGCCCTATGCTTGGGGTAAGAAAAAGAGGAAAAATAAAATGAAAGAATGTCATGAAGGCAGAAGAGGAGGGAGAGGGAGAAGATTAACAATCCATGCCAACAAGAGGAATCCCAGCGCCCTTCAGTATTTCAGCACTACTCAGAAATGTTGTGTGCGTGACCTATTCATTCAGCTGGGGCCTCTCCAGAAGCTTTTCAAACTAATGACCTCTTCTGAACCTAATTAGAAGGTGGATGGAGGAGCGCATAAACAGGGAGCGTACACTAGAGGATTTTAATAAAAGGAATTGAATTGCTTCTTCATCTTTGCAACCTGGGAATTAAGAGGGAATTTCACTGGCTTTGTAGCCATATAAAATAAATAGACATTAGATGATGACAGAGAAAACAGAATCACTGCCAAAGCTGAAAGGAGGTTGGCAAAAGAACAAAGGGCCACAACACAGTCAATCATTATTTACTGTATGAACTTTTTCATAAAGCACACAGGAGAGAGAGAGATTGAAACAGACATAGAAAGAAACAGAGAGATAATCATAAAGGATCCTTGCTAAACAGCTTCGCTCTAGCCTGCATTCTTGCTGACATGAGAGCTATGATCTACTACAGTTAGTGAATCAAATTGTTCAATTCATATTTCATCTTTAAAAGCCAATCATGGCCCCTCAGATGTCTTTTTGTGCCCTGAATATTTTAGTGTTTTAAAGAATATGCAGAAAAGGAAAGGGTATGCAGAAAAGAGAGTAATGTTTTGATAAGTATGTATCCCTTAATACTCTCCCCTGAAATATTCCCACTTTAATTGAAAAAAATGTCTTTCTGCAGAATAGTATTGCCTAAATATGGTCCAATGATCTGAAAGATTAAGAAAAAAACCTCTATTATGCTACTGATAGAAATTATGCGTTGATAACCAAAATATTTAGAAGATGCAAAGGGCTTCACATTGTTCAATATGGATCCAGTTCACTGGTGCTCAAATAGACAAGCAAAGCCAAAGTTTTGTATCCAGATTGTGTAAATGGGAAAACATTGTTTCTGTTGTTTTGTTGTAAGAGTGTTCTAAAATGTTCGTATATCTTTCATATTTGGAAGCACAAAGACTGAAAGTTAAAACTGTACATTTAGGAGAAAGAAAAACAGATTTCTGCATGTTTTGATGGTTTTACCATTACAAGATGACTTTGAATCCATTTATGCTCAACTAGATAGTGTTGTATTAAAATTCCCAGTTCTTTTTGCTGATTTTGCTAATTACTGTATATTTAATTAATGATGTGAAGAGTTCTTGCTAGATTTTCTGTTCTTGATGTTTGAGGCTACCTGAGGGCAAAAGAACCCTAAGATAAAAATTTTCAAGCTGCCCTATATTTCTCATCTGAAGCACGAGTGAGACAATGAAATTTCGTTTACACATCAATTTTTCTCAGATTTGCCTAAAAACGAGGGCCTTTTTTAATGCACAGTCTATGCAAAACTAGATTCTACATACAAATGGCTTAGCAGATTATTGAAAAGGATGCACACAACCCACCTGATGTTTCACATTTGAAAAGTCCAAGAAACAAAACAGAAATATTGCAGTTTTACACAGTTTAAGTTGTGTCTACATTTGTATAAACTCCTACATTTACATTGAATTTTCCAAGTTGTAAATTGATTAAAATATTGGTGACTACACAATGCACAACTAAACATGCAGTATTTAGTCCAAGAAGTGAGATGTTTTGCACCATCTACTGAGAGTTGTTTATTTTGCACTGATTCTCAATTTGGATAATTTTAGATCAATTTTGAACATATGAACACATGTGTGAGGGTATATTGCATCTCTAGGGCTTCCTCTGAAATGATAACAGGCTTCATACTGCTGGGTTCCCTGAAGCCAAAATGCATTATTATCCATTTTTTCCTTATCTATTTCAGTATTAGCACTACATCACTTCAGCCCTGAAACTGTAAGCAGATGCATTTCTGCTGGATAACTGTCTTTTTTTTTTCTCTCACTAGCACATTTACTTACTGCCACTCCTTCCATTCTGGCCATGTGATGAGAAAAACATTTGCATAAAATTATAGCTAATTATTGTTTTACTATACATTTCATTTTGTTTACACGATAACCAAGTACATGTTTAGGCACCAGCAGGTACATGTACCACCAATTTAGCACTATGCCACTTAAAATAAATATTGGAAAAGGACAGATGAAGTTTAAATCTGCTGTACAACAGAACAAGGGATTGCAGTGGCTCAAGTGGCTAAGACACTGAACTTGACAACTGGAAGGTCAGAGTTCGATACTCGAGTACTGCACAACAGAGAGAGCTCCCATCTCTGTCCCTGCTCCTGCCAACCTAACAGTTCAAAAGCAAGAAATTGCAAGTAGATAAATAGGGACCACGTCAGTGGGAAGGTAAACAGCATTCTGAGCAATCCGGTGTCCAGTCATGCCTGCCACGTGTCTATGGAAATGTCTGCAGATGCAGACAGCGCTGGCTCTTTGGCTATAAACAGAGATGAGCACTGAACCCTAGAGTCGGATACAAATGGCTTTTGAGCAAGGGCGACCTTTACCTTTACAACAGAAGAAACTACAGCACATATGTCAATTTGGATTAAAATAAAACAATTGGTTAAGCCAGTGTAGTCACATGGATCGATATAATGCAAAAGAAAAAATAAATCTAGCAGATTTCACAATGGACACTGACATCACATTACCTCAAATGTAGTTCTTAATCCCCCAATTTTATCCTACTTTTTCCAATAGTCAAGACACATTTTTACACAAGCTACCTAGTATCAATTTTTTTCCTGCAAGCTTTTACAGTCTGGCCAGGTTATCCTGCTATGGTAATAAAGTAGACCATACTGCCAATGACTCAATGAGTGTCATATTGGAGTGTGTTCCGTGCATTCCGGTGTCTAGTCATACCCGCCACATTACCACAGAAACGTCTGCAGAAGCAGACAGTGCTGGCTCTTCGGCTTTGAAATAGAGATGAGCACTGCACCCTAGAGTCAGATACGACTGGCTTTCGAGCAAGGGAAACCTTTACCTTTACCTAGTGTTATGTACTGAATAGAATGTGACAACTATTCTTTAACGGATTGTATCCAGCAATTGTATCCATTGTAAATAATCAGAGACACATTGTAGCAAGCTGTTAAGAATGCTACTGCCAGTGGCAGTAGCAGTATCCAGCTCACATGATACAGATTCCCCTGAATACCAGAAGGGCGGGAAACCTTTCCCGCCACACCGCACCTGGAGAAGATGGGCGTGACGATCCATGATGTCACGCGGACAGTAACCAATGAACTATCACCCTGGTTATTCAAAATGTACAGTGTGCTATAAATAGAGCTGTTTGATCCACCATTACCTCATGTTCACTCTGACTACCATGCAATAAAGTTGTGTTTTAGCCCTTACTGTGGCTCCTTCTTTGTCTTCCGTGCAAGACACTAAATTGGCGACGAGGATGGGATGGCGTCCCGAAAAGTGAACATTGCACCCTTCGACACCACGAAGCCAGAAAAATGAGAACTCTACGAGCAGCAGTTCCTCTACACTATGGACCTCGAAGGCATCGAGGAGGAAGCCCAGTGCCGGGCATTCCTACTGGCCCAGTGCGGCTTAGAGACTTTGGATCTGGCCACCAACCTCCTGACCCCGAGACCGCTCAGGGTGGTACCCCTAGATGAGATCCTCGCCGAGCTGAGGAAACACTTTTGCCCGTAAGTGTCGGTGTTCCCGGCAAGGTTGGCGTTTCAGCAGCGGTGCCAGCGGGCCGGTGAGTCCGTGGCAGACTTCGTGGCAGCCCTGCAGGTGGCTGCCTTGCCAGTGGGGAGCATCCCTGAGCAAGGCGCTGAGAGACAGGCTCCTGCTGGCCTGCAAGATGAGGGGGCCAGGAAAAAACTTCTGGCCAAAGATGAGAGCATCTCATTCGAACATGTCCTGTGCATCGCCCAAGCTGCCGAGTCAGTGCAACAAGGCGAACGGGTGTGTCAGGCCAGGACCGCCGTGGTTGGGGGGGCCCGCCGGCGGTCCCAGTCCACAGCTGTTCCTCGCACGGGGAGCAGGGGCCCTCCAAGTCCACCATGTCCACCTCCGTCTTCAGCGAGGACGAGGACGTGCAGCGGGTGCAGAGGAGGCCTGAGGTTTGAGGCCGCGTCAGAGAGGACCGCCGCTGCGACGGGTGCAGGGCATCCCACGACCAGAGCCGATTCCATTCTGGAAGGTGGAGTGCCACAACTGCGGGCGGCGCAGGCACATCGCAAGGGTCTGCAGGCGGCATCGAGATGATGGCAAGAGCCAGGAGGAACAGCCCCAATGAAAGGCAGACAGGGTCGGGCACATCTTCGACGACGATGAGCCCCAGGAGCACCGCATGTTTCGACGCGTTCCCAACGACCGTGACCAGGCAGTCCACAGCGAGCCGTTGTGGCACCCCCGGTTCTTTGTTGAGGTACTGGTACAGGGGGTCCCAGTAAGGATGGAGATCGATTCGGGGTCATCATACTCCATCATCTCCCACAGGGAATTTCTGCACATTTCCCCAAAGTCACGCCCCAAGCTGAAGGTCTTTAAGACTAATTTGCGGGATGTTCAGGGCAAGAGTATACCAGTGGTGGGGGTGGGAGAGTTCAAGGTTCAGTTTAAAGGGCACTCCGTGCAGTTGCCCCTAGTAGTTCTAAAGGAAGGGTCCTGCTGTCTCCTGGGTACACAGTGGTTCGGGCCCCTGGGAGTTTTCATTGGAGGCATACACGCCGTGCAGGCTGACCCGATCACGGAGGTGTGTAACGCACACCCTGCCGTCTTTGAGAAGGGGCTAGGGAAGTTCAAAGGGCCCCCAGTTTCCTTCGAATTGGACCCCAACATCCGACCCATCAGGATGAAGCCAAGAAAAGTGCCTTTCGCACTAAAGGACAAAATAGAGACTGAACTGGACAAACTGGTGGGCCAGGGGATTTTGGTGCCGGTGGACTCCACCGAGTGGGAAACCCCCATTGTTACGGCACTTAAGGCTAATGGGGAGGTCAGAATCTGCGCTGACTACAAGTGCACGATTAACAAGGCAGTTCGCCCAAATGCGTATCTGGTGCCGGTAGTAAGCCACCTGCTAGCAACCTTGCATGGGGGGAGATGTTTCACCAAGCTAGACTTGGCCCAGGCATACCAGCAATTGTCAGTAACCTCAGCTACAGCCGCTGCTCAGACAATTGTTACCCACAAGGGAGCCTTTAAAGTGAAATGCCTCCAATTCAGTGTAAATTCGGCTCCGGGGATCTTTCAGTCCCTCGTAGAAAGATTGTCAAAAGGGCTCCCAGGTGTTTTCCCCTACTTTTACAACATTCTGATAACAGCGGGAGGGGAACAGAAATTGGCCAAGAGGTTAGACCGGGTACTAACAGTGTTCGAGAAAGCGGGGCTCAGGTTGAGAAAGGATAAGTGTGTGTTTTTCGCTGAGGAGGTAGAGTTTCTGGGTTTCCGAATAAACCCTGAGGACATAAAACCAGCAGAGTCCAAGGTAGTGGCAGTGAAAGATGCTCCTTGCCCCACCACCAAGGCTGAACTACAGTCCTTCCTAGGACTCCTAAATTTCTACCACTCTTTCCTCCCAGGAAAGGCGTCAGTAGCAGAACCGCTGCATAGATTACTCAAAAAAGATGTGGCTTGGCGGTGGGGGGACAGCCAGGAATGTGCATTCCGGGGGCTCAAACAGCTTCTTTCTTCCAAGGCTGTGTTGACCCACTTCGACCCAAAGAAACCCATTGTGTTGGTCTGTGATGCCTCACCGGTGGGGATGGGGGCAGTCCTCTGCCACGTGTTAGAGCGCGGGCGAGAAGCCCCAGTGACATACTATTCGAGATCCCTGTCCAAGGCTGAGCACAACTACACACAAACAGACAGGGAAGCCCTAGCGATTGTTGCAGGAACGAAAAAGTTCCACGATTTTCTCTATGGCAGGCCATTCAAAGTCGTGACCGACCACAGGCCTCTCTTAGGAATCTTCACCACAGATAAGCCAAACCCTGCAGATCTTGTCCCCAAGGATGCTGTGATGGGCGATTTTCCTCAATGCGTACCAGTACGTGTTGACCTACCACCCCGGCAAGGAGATCAGCCATGTCGATGCCCTTTCCAGGTCACCCCTCCCACAGGCAGGGGACCCCGAGTGCGAGGTAGAACAGGACCACCAGGTGCTCCTGATTGAAGCCCTAGAGTCACCCCAATTCTGCCAGCTGAGATCGCCAAGGCTACGGCAAAAGACAAGTCATTGGCCTTAGTCAGTTCATGGGTACAGAAAGGCTGGCCGGCAACCTCCCCTATAGAGGAATTGAGGATTTATGATAAGCAGAGAGACGAGCTCTCCCTAGAAAGGGGCTGCCTACTCTGGGGGCAGCGGGTAGTAATCCCCAAAGTTCTGAGGTCCCGGGTGCTCAAGATGCTGCATATCAGCCACCCGGGGATCGTGCGCTCCAAGGCATTAGCTAGGAGTTATGTCTGGTGGCCCAAACTGGACACAGATATAGAGCACATGGTAGGCACTTGCGAGAGCTGCCAGAGCACCTGGCCCGAGGAGTCCCAAGTTCCGCACAGAGAATGGGACATGGCCCTGGGTCCGGGGTCACGTCTACACGTGGACTTTGCGGGTCCATTCAGGGGTACCCTTTTCCTTATAATAGTGGACTCCAATCCAAGTGGTTGGAAGTAATTCCGATGGCCAGTACATCGTCAGCTGCAACAATTAAGCAATTACACAAGGTACTCAGCTGCTTCGGTTTACCTGACATACTTGTGAGTGACAACGCCACAACTTTCACGTCAGCAGAGTTCTAGGGTTTCATAGAGATTAACAAAATTCACCACATAACTGCGGCCCCCTTTCACCCCGCTACAAATGGTCAAGCGGAATGCCTGGTTCGAACAACAAAGGACGCACTGCGTAGGATGGGCCCCGGGGAATTGAACTTGCAGCTCTGCCAATTCCTATTAAGGTACCATGTAACCCCCTTAGCGTCAGGGCTCTCACCCGTCGAGCTCCTCATGCGGAGGAAACCCGCCACGATCCTGTCGAGATTAGACCCAACCAGGGTGGAGGACACGGGTAGAAACATAGAGACCGGGGGCACCAAGAATTTCGAGATCGGCCAGGCAGTACATTGCCGAAACTACGTGGCCGGCGGCCCTACTTGGGTACCTGGGATAGTGGTCGGACAGACGGGGACAGTCTCCTACAATGTCGAGACAGGCACAGGACTCCTCTGGAGGAGGCACACCGACCAACTCAGGGGTAGAGTAGTGGGAAGGAAAGACGTGAGTGACCAAGTGGAGCAGTCAGCGTTAGGGTTCTCCCCCACCTGCTTATCCCAAGGGGGAGACACAGACCACAGGGGGGAGGGAAATGAGACAAACCCATATCCTTTTGACCCCCCGGGTAACAGGGACAACTTGGAAGAGAGAGATTCCGAGGAGTTGTTAGATTTTGAGTTAGGTGACCGGGGGGATTTTTCGGAGTGGCCCCCCACCCATCCAAGCGAAGAGCAGGGTTTTTCTTTAGTCCCTGGAGCCCCCGGTCTCACATCCCTGGAGTTTACTCCCACACCTAGACATCCCCAATCCCCGGCTCATGACTCGCAGCCAATCGCTAATGAGTCACTCTTCTCCAATGCAGGGACTCAGGCCCGAAGTGTGGCCACCACTCGCCCAAAGCGAATGTGCGGAAAGCCTCAATGGCTAAAGGACTTCGTCCTCACCTAGTGGGGAGGGATGTTATGAACTGAATAGAATGTGACAAGTACTCTTTAACTGATTGTATCCGGCAATTGTATCCATTGTAAATAATCAGAGACACATTGTAGCAAGCTGTTAAGAATGCTACTGCTGGTGGCAGTAGCAGTATCCAGCTCACATGATACAGATTCCCCTGAATACCTGAAGGGCAGGAAACCTTTCCCGCCACACCACACCTGGAGAAGATGGGCGTGACGATCCATGATGTCACGCAGACAGTAACCAATGAACTATCACCCGGGTTATTCAAAATGTATAGTGTGCTATAAATAGAGCTGTTTGGTCCATCATTATCTCATGTTCACTCTGACTACCATGCAATAAAGTTGTATTTTAGCCCTTACTGCGACTCCTTCTTTGTCTTCCATGCAAGACACTAAACCTAGTATATGGAATATACCCAATTTGCACAAATTATACAATTTGAGTAAGAACATTAGGTCAGTAGCAGCACAAAATATAATATATCTTGCCATCTCACCAAGCCATTTATAGAGCAAATATTAATGTTTCTACATATTACAAACTACAGTGTTGTTATTATGGAAGAGTTATTAAAAGGGATATTTTCTTTCTTTCTTCTTTGTTAGTGTTCAAATCACCACAGTAAAATTAATGTGTCAGATAATTTTCACTCGCTAATGGGCAACATCAAGACCATTTGGAGCAGGTAGCATCAGGTTTTCCATGGTACATCTTAAGGGTCATAGTGTTCACAGACATAGGTATGAGGTTTCCTGTTCATCTCTGCACTTGTAAATCAACTATATTGGTGTAGAACCCCTCTTTTCTTAGGTTCTCTTTAGTTGTGTTACTCCACTCCATAGGCTATGAAGCGGTGCAGCAATGAAGGAATTATAAAAGATCATCAAATGTAAGGATGTGTAACTAGAAATAAAGACCAAGATCATCCACACTTATGTGTCCAGAAAACCATGTATGGATGCAAAAACTGGATAGTAAAGAAAGCTGCTGCTGCTGCTACTTGCCTTCTTCTTCTTCTGCTGTATCCGAATCCAAATATTGGCGATCATCATGGCAATCAGCCATGAAGACTATCCTAAGAATATAATACAGTGGCCTTCTATTTGCCTTCTGCTTTGCAGCATAACACCTGTACCACTGATCCAGTTCCACGAGTCACTTTCTGGTCCTAAGCCCTTTTGGCATGCAAAGTCCTCATGAGCCCCAGGCCAGTATTGATGAAGCTGCTGCCCTCTATCAAGATGGATTCAAGTGTGATTTAATCCACTTGAGGACCATCACCCTTCCCTGTGGACTTTGGCACCCAAGGCCTTTGTCAGGGTTGTCAGATTAGTTAACCACCGCCTGACACTCAGCATTGAGTCGTTGGCAGTATGGTCTACTTTATTACCATAGCCGGATAACCTGGCCAGACTGTAAAAGCTTGCAGGGAAAAAAATTGATTTATTTCTCATTCAGTGCTGGAGGAGAGTCTGGACTGCAAGAAAGATGGACAAGTAGGTTATATTGCAAATTTAGCCTAAACTATCTCTGGAGGGGGAAAACGACAAAACTGAGGCTGTCCTACTTTGAGTACATCATGCGAAGTCAAAATTCTCTGAAAAAGACAGTAATGCTGAGAAAGGTTGAATGAGACATGAAAAGAGGAAGACCAAATGCAAAACAGATTAATTCTCTAAGGAAAGCTACAACTTTGAGTTTACAAATGAGTTGTCAAGGACAGGACATTCTGGAGGTCATTTATTTATAGCTTCACCATTAATCAGAGACACCTTAACAGCATGTAACATATATTATCCATAATAATTATACACCTTAGGAGTGTTAAAAGCAACTACAAGAAATCAGAGAGCTTTTTTTCACTCTAATTTCATTTTTGTGACTACAAGTATTAAATCTGGTAACCACTCTCATAATTTTGTCATTTGCCTGCAAGTAAAATCAGCCTGAAAACTGAATGGTCCATGTTTGTTGTGGTAATTCAAAGAAGTAACTTTTCTTATTTCTGAAGAAAGCAATAGCTATTTTTTTTGTTTCTTAGTAGTCTTTCAGGTTAATTCTTTCAATGTATTTGCTTCTTTATTTACTAAACTAGCAAGGATACCCGGCGATGCCCGGGGGGACCCAATCCGGGGCATGGAGTGACCCGGACAATACACATCCACACATTGTAGAAATCTGATCCATGTAAAGATAATCAGCCTCATCTAACAGCAGTTTATAGCCCCAGATCTTTTAAGAGAGAGTTAAAAGGTCTAACGGAGACCAGCTCATTAGACAGAGTAAGAAGGAAAAAGAGACAGAGAGAAAACACGACTGCAGTTTTGGCTGAACAAAGGAATAATAATGGCATCTCTTTATTCAAATAGAGTATATCAGAAACGAAACTTAAGCTACATAGCCAATCAGAATGTCAGAACCCAAATAAGGAGAAATAAGGAGAATTCTTCTCACTATTCTACGCATGCCCAAAATCCAGCGTTGTCTCTCATGCAGACAAAGAGGCCTTTGTTTACAAAATGTGTCAGAGACAGCCTGACAGAATCCAGATACATTCCCACAACACATGACACACCCACACAATACACCCTCATATACAAAACACACTCACAACACACACACACACGCAACACACACACAACCTACACACAACCCACTCTCACCAATGCCACCCAATGCACACACAACACAACACACCCACACAACACACATGCCACACAATACAACACACACAGAAACACAGAACACACACCCCTGCACACCCTACCCAGACCCCACACTCACGACACAACACAGCCATACAGCACACACTGACACAATACACACCCACACAATACACACCCATACACACTACACACTCCCCACACTCCCACACACCCAACCTACACACAACTCACTCCCACCAATGCCACCCACTGCACACATGACACAACACACACCCACACACAACACCCACACAAAATACACACAACACACATGCCACACAATACAACACAGACACACAACACACACCCCGACACTTCCCACCCAGACCCAACACTCACGACACAACACACACATACAGAACTCACTGACACAACACCCACCCACACAATACCCCCCAGACACAGTACACACTCCCAACACACACACAACCTACACACAACCCACTTCCACCACAGCACAACACACACTGACACACAACACACACCTCACCCAGACCCAACACTCACAACACTACACACCCATAAGCACAAACTGATACAACACACACCCACACAATACACCCATCAGATACAACACGCACTGTGGGGGGGCACCCAACCCCCCCTCTGGTGTGCGTCTCTCTGTGCACGTCCAGCAATGGGGTTGGCTGACGAAGCCGCCCGGTGGTTGCATCTTGTGGCGGGGGAGCAATGGAGGCATGGGTTGTTTGGCATGGTGAGGACCGCCACGCCAAACAACCCGCGCCCCCATTGCTCCCCCGGCACAAGACGCAACTAGCAGGCTTCATTCCCCCTTTGCTGGGTGTGCATGGAGAGTCAGCCACAGACCGGAGGTGGAGTGGGACTGACCGGTCAGCCACCACACACACCCCCACGGCACCTACTCTCTGTGCAGGGCCAGCAATGGGGGTAGGGATGGGGGACGAGGCCATCTGGTTGTGTCTTGTGCCGGGAGGAGCAATGGGGGTATGGGTTGTTTGGCATGGTGGCCCTCACCACACTGAACAACCCATACCTCCATTGCTCCCCTGCTGCAAGACACAACTGGGCGGCTTCATCCTCCACCCACCCACCCCATGCTGGCTGTGCATGGAGAGTTAGGCACCGTAGGGGGGGTTGACAGGTCATTCCCCCTCTCCCTCTCCGGTTGGTGGCTGCCTCTCTGTGCAAGGCCAGCAATGGAGGGCAGACAAATCCGCCCACCCGTTTGCATCATGCCGTGGCGGGAGAAGCAATGGTGGCACGTGTTGCTTGGTGTGGCAGCCCCAACCCCACCGAACAACCCATGCCACCCTTGTTCCCCACGCTGCAATATTAACTGGGTGGCTTCATCCTCCTGGTAGGCACCAGTGTGGGGGGGTCGGCTGGCCAGCCGTCCACCCTTCCCCCCCTCAGGTTGGTGCTCCGAGGCATCCCCCTGGGAGGGCAGGGGAGTCAGGCTGCAGTGGCCACTTGCCCGAATGAGAGGAAAGATGGGACTGGGCGGGCGGCCAAGCAAGGCTGCCTCCTCCTGCCAAATTGGAGGAAGCTTCCAACCCATGCGCAGCTCTGCGCAGGCACAGCAGCCTGCCCAGAGTTTCTTGCGGCTGCGTTGGCTTCAACTCCGGGCTGGCTTCTGTGCACGCGCAGAGTTGCGCACATGCATAGTGCCGCCTCCCCAGCCATTGCATGCTGCCGTGGGGGGGGGGCGCTTTTGAGGCTGTGTTTTGGGGCACAGGACCCCGTGTTTTGGGGTGCAGGACCCCACGGAATGCTGCCAGTACCCTGCACCAGCCCGGCAAAGTGTGCCAGGTAGGCGGGGAGCGCATTTCTGGCGGGGGCAAGGTGTCATGGTGTTGCAGCCCCAAACACTACGACACCTCGATTTTAGATATATAGATTTATATTCCATTTTCTTGCTCTTTCCCCCACAAAAATGGCACTCAGAATGCATAATAACACTAAACTTTGAATATAAACAAAAGCAATTTATGGTAAAAGTGGTTTATGACACAATAAAAAAGAAGATGAAGACATAAGCCACTTCAGCCACTTCATCTATCCTAAATGCCAAAATCTTATCAGGAAAAAAAAAAATCTTTGGATCAGCAACTCACATGATCCTTCTTTATTTATCTCAGGGTGCATCTTGATTAACAAAAATTATTATATTTGTGTCAGTTTTGCCAGATGTGAAATCAATTCAAAGACCGAGCAACACTTGACATACAGCTGAGGCACACATTAACCTGCTGAAATACAAATTATTTTAAACCAACTACCAGAGATCCTTTAGTCTGCACCGATTCTTGAACTGTTGTATCCTTCTGAGTGCACATGTGTATCAGTGCATATTGTGTCTCTTGGTTTGCCCTGCAAAGTTTGCAGGATTCCCTGCAGACTGAAAATGTTTCCCCTGCATCCTTAAATTATAACACTATGGCAATTCAGCGTTTTGTTTATTGGCGTGCCAAAGAAAATTTGCAGTATTATAACAGTTAAATATAATTTGAAAAATAATAATAATTGGTACCAGGTCATAAGTGTAAAGCAGTAGTGATGGAGGTTGCACCTGAGGATCGTACAGAACCACGAATGGCTCTGCACATACCTGTCAAGTTTTGGATTTGAAAATAAGGGAAATTTTGGCCACAGCCCTCTGTGGGCGTGGCCAAATCTGTGGGCATGGCCAAATATAGCCATGTGACTTGCTGGGCTCTAGTCATACCTGCCACATGGCCATGAAAATGTCTGCAAACACAGACAGCACTGGCTCTTTGGCTGTAAATAGAGATGAGCATTGCACCCTAGAGTTGGATACGACTGGAAGATTTTACTTTCTTAGGATCAAAGATCACTGCAGATGGTGATTGCAGCCGTGAAATAAAAAGACGACTGATGCTTGGGAAACCGGGGGGACATAGTTAAAAGGAGAGGCATCAACTTTCAAACAAAAAATTGCATAGTCAAAGCAATGGTATTCTCTGTGGCAATGTATGGCTGTGAGAGCTCGACCATTAGGAAAGTTGAGCGCAGAAGAATAGATGCCTTTGAAATGTGGTGTTAGAAATAGGTCGATCCTAGAAGAAATCAACCATGACTGCTCATTAAAAGTCAAATAGTAAAGATGACGCTAAAGTACTTTGGACATCAAATGAGAAGAGAGGATTTATTTGAGAAAACCTTGATGCTGGAAAAGGTGGAGGACAAAAGAAGGGGGTGGCTAAAAATAATATGGCTAGATGGTATTGTAGATGCAATGGGCATAAAGCTGTGTGGGCCAAATAACCCTTTTCCCATCTTCTTGGGGAACTTTTGTTTTGTTTTCTTTCTTGTTTACTCATTTTTAATTTTAAAAAATTTATGGGAAGCAAAGAGCAGAATAGTAAACCAGCCCCCTAGGGTGAACTAGCCCTGCACGTGGCTAGATACCCCCCCCCCCAAATTAGGGTGGAGGAGCAAGGGATTAATTCCCCCAAATTAGCCAATCTATTTGTTCTTCACTGCAACCAATTGAAGCACCAACACCTGAGAATGTCGGATCCAGCTTAAGGAAGGGAATTAGTAAAGGAAAAAGCAACCTCTGTAGTTTCCAAGCCTCCCACCAGCTGAGGAGTTAATCTCCATATATGAAATATCGCTCACCTAGAGTAGACTCACGTCCCATGGTGGCTCCGACTGGCAGCCGCAAAAACGAAGCCTCCATGACCATGTGGCAGGGAAATGAAAGAGAAACTACAGAAGCACCACCACCACCACCACCACCTTCTCTTTCTCCTTCCACAAGCGAAAAACCACAGCAACCTCTGGTGGCAGGAAAAACATAATGCAGCTTCGCCTGTGAGGGCTCCGGTCAGGATTTTTTAAAAAAAATAAGGGATATTACGGGGAAATTGATAAAACAGGAGGGGGGCAGGAAGAGGGGTAAAAATAAGGGGTTTCCCTGGGACAAACAGGATACTTGACAGGTATGGCTCTACAGCAAAAGAGGCGGTAGAACTGGTGACGGCAGTGTCAGCAGATTCCACCCTCATCTGAATTGAAGGTCAGCTGCTTAATAGCTAACTGATGTAGTCTGGATAGATTTTTTAAAAGAGGGGGGAACCCCACTGGGGACTGGAAGGGAAGGGGGGATCAAGAGCTGCGATTCTTGAGGATACGCAAGAGCTAAATCAAATCAGAAGATGGAGGAAGGCACTCACTGCACAGGGAATAACATTAAAGGAGAATATAGCTGAGAAACTTGACCTTTCCTAAGTCACTTGGAGGACCCTGAATAGGCTGAGGATCAGGGCGCTTAAATGTAAGACCAACATGTAGGCTGCTGGTGGAAAACAACATGCTGTGTGAGTGTGGAGAGTTACAGAATCTGGCTCATTTGTTGGTCTGCCAGTTACTACTGGAAAACTTGTACCGATGAGGATTTAAGTTTGACCAACAACAAAGCCAAGAAGGTGGCTTCATTTTGGCAGTTTAAAGTTTGACCTAGACACAGAAGGAGGAGGATTCACTAAGGACACACAAGCCTACAAAAGGACCATGTGACCTTTAAAAAAAACACTTGGAAACCCAATTCTTTTAACAGTCAAGACCAGGGTTTCTCAACTTTTTTAAGCCGCAGGCTGAGTCACATTCCCTCAGACAGCTGAGCAGGCCAGACAGCCATTTTGTCCTGCCTGCATGATGGGGGGGGGGGTGGCCATTTGTCCCAACAGCTTCAAATGGGTGGCCATTTTGTTTCTCCCTGGAAGGAGAAAGGAAGACGCCAACCATCAATGGAGGCTTCGGACCCCCCTCCACTCCCTCTCTGACACCAATGAGATTAATTGTCTGCTCGGGGGAAAGGTGAGTGGGGCCTTTTAATGAGGCTAGTCTTTCCTTGTGGGCCTGGAGGTTATCCTTGGGGCTGAGGTCTCAGAGTTCTTTCACTGCCACCGCTGCACCATTTAATGTGGCCCACCACCCTCGCTCCTGACGCTGCCACTGCAAGGAAGCTGTGCCATGTGTGGTTCCTTTTTAATGTAAATAGCTTTGAAATGTGGTGGAAGTGGTTGGAGCAAGGGTGGTAGGCCACATGGAATGGTGCCACAGGCCAGATCCAGTGGACGGGCTTTAGGTTGAGACCCCCAGTCAAGACACTCTCTAAGACTAACTGGGAAACAATCTGGGAACAAGAGTATCTCAAACAGAAGCAGTTACTTGCAACTGTTACTTTTAATTCATTCTTACTTTTCTTAACTCAAGGATCATCAAACAATAAAGGTGAGCATTATTCAAGCTTTCACCAGTTGGTGTGGTCCCAAGACACCCCACTCCAGAAATTATTTATTGCAATAAGGATGTGTTGTGTCCTAACGTTTATTAACGTAATTTGCTTAAGTTGCATTCATCATTAAGTCTTTGCTATATTCATGTCCTTTCTGTACAGCTCCTTGTTCAGATGTTTTCAATGTACCTTGATTAGGTTCCACACAGGTTTCCCGCGTTAACTAATGTCCAGGCAAATGTATCACTGTAGCTGCCTTCCTGTCTCTATATAAGTTGTTACCTCGTCCCTGTTTTACCCAGTCCGAAATTACTCTGAACTAAGCTATAATAAATGACTTGTTTGTTAACCCCCGATCTGCTGTCGTGTTGCAGTTAATACTCGGACTCAACAGGATGATTACCACATCTAGAATCCTGTAGGCATGGCAATTTCCCTGGAAAATGTGTAGTTTATGTAATGTTAGAAAAACAAAAGCGTATTTCCATTCACTTTCAGTTTTAATTTGAGGGAAATAATTATGACTGAAAGTCTTGACCATTGAAGCTTGTCCACTTCATTCTGTGTGAAAATGTGGATCAGCTATGATATGTTATTGCATGAATTATTTTATAAGATGCAACCATTTTGATTATCACCTCTCACAAAGGTAACTGCTTGTTATTGGCTTAGCTTCTTGTCTTATGAATGCTGAATTTCAAACTCTTCTCCATTTTAAGTTTAGATATTGTAATATTTATTTCTGATTTTAAGAATTAGCATTGTAATCTAATTGAAGAAAGAGTGAATAGACTGCTTGTGACTTCTCAGTGAGATGTCAACTGGATCTGTCTGTCTGACTGACTGACTGACTGATTGACTGACTGCCACAGCAGTGCCAGGATGGGCCCAAGATAAACTTAGGTGCCTTCAGAAAACTTGCATCCTATCCAAAGGATTTAATGGAGCAGCCATGATCTTTAGGCTGCTGGTGATTTCCCCTCCAAAGACCTTGTGAACCGCCCAGAGTGTGCACTAAGAGCTATCAGGCAATATATACGTGTGATTGCTTTGCTTTAATGCAGTTCTCCTGCAGCATGAAAAAGCAATGTATTCCTCAACCAGACTTAAAACTTGTTCTTCTCTTAGTGGGCACTTGAGACCACACAACCAGTTTCAGTTTCCAGGAAAAGCAACCAAGAAGTACCCAGACAAAGGATGTAATCCTGTATTCACTTACTGAGGAATAAGTCTCATTAAGCCCAATTAGGTTTTTTTTTTAAGTAGGAGAAGTACATGTGGAAGTAAGTCGAATATTGTGCTGCAGGGGTGTGCCAGAGTAGTGTACACAGTAACAATTGTTGGTGCTGTTGGATGAGTAGGAAGCAAGATTTGAGGATGAAATAATGTTCTAATAACATTGGGACCTCCTGGGAAGATGAACAGTGGATGAGTACTGCCACCTTTTGGTTACAGACCGCAATTATTGAGGTAGAAGGAGTCTGTTTGCTCTTTATTTCAGAAATCTAGTTTTGTTTTGTTTGAGAACCATTTTGAATGGAGTGACAATTTGACAGAATCCCAGCTTCTTTCTCATGTACTGTATAGAATACTTAAGCTTGTGTACAGAATACTTAAGCTGGTCGCCATACCTCCAGAAGGATATTATGGAGCTGGAAAAAGTGCAGAGGAGGGCAACCAGAATGATTAGGGGACTGGAATGCCTTCCTTACCATCTGAGGCTGCAACGGATGGGCCTCTTCACTCTTGAATGACGGTGTCTAAGAAGTGACCTGATTGAAATTTATAAAATCATGCACGGTGTGGACAAAGTAGATAAGAAAAACTGTTTTCCCTATCGCACAACACTAGAACTAGGGGGCACTCCATGAAACTTTTGGGTACTAGTTCTCAAACAAATAAGAGAAAGTACTTTTTCACCCAGAGGATCACTGGTCTGTGGAACTCCCTGCCAGATGAAGTGGTGACAGCTGTCAGTCTTGACAGCTTTAAGAAAGGATTAGACAAGTTCATGGAGGACAAGGGTATCAATGGCTATAATTATGGATACTTAAGGACAACCTCCGGGTTGGAGAGATAGGCAGGATATCTCTCAATTCCATTTCCAGAGAATCCTAAGCAGGTGAAGGCATCTGCTTGGGAATACCCTGAAGCAAGTGTTGAGCCACTGTGTGAGACAGAATGATGGACTGGATGGGCTGTGGCCTGTTCCAGCAAGGCTGTTCTTATGTTCTTATGTACACTCATAGATGATTAGCTGTTTGCTTGCTTCCGTCTATACTAATAATAATTTCATGTCAGAAATTATTCTGGGTTTAAAAGATTTTTGCTGGAGAAACTCCGCTCAGGGAACACCCGAATGAGGTTCCTTTCAGGTACCCAAGATCTTTTCCCACCGAAGTGGTCCGTTTATTTCCTTGCAATTTCTTGCTTTCAAACTGCTAGGTTGGCAGAATCTGGGACAGAGACGGGTGCTCAAACTGTCATGCAGTACCCAGGGTCTCGAACTGCCAACTTGCCTGCCTTCCAGCTAAAAAGGCAAGCTTCTTAGCCACTGAGCCACCACAGCCCCTATACTGTAAAGCAGGATCCTAAGGCTTCTAAAATATAGGCACACATTTCTGACTACGAGATGAATGAAGTAGGTTTCAATCAATTTGATGCAAGGACTTTTCTATAAAGAATTTTCTAATACAGGTAGTGTTAAACTGGCATAATTTACTGAGTGGGGGTGGGTTTTCATCAGAACACAAATGAAACATCAGTGCTGTAATTTGATTTTGCAATACAGATGCTGATATGTCTGTATTGTAAGAAACATACATGGTGGGCACAATCCTATTCTCAGTCTTACCTGGGAGAATCACTTTGCATTAAAGAGAAGCAGAAATGTCTTTTATTCCTCATTTGACCCTTCTACTTCATCATTCATAGCCCTCTACTTAATAGCACAATCTAAGCAAAGATGTCAAAGGTGTATTTATATTCTCTGGGCCCTCACTTTGCATACAGAAAGTTAGAATAGCTTCAGATTCAAGGGGAGTGAGAATTGGTAGAAGATAAATTAATAATTGTAGAAATGCAAATAATGCTACATTCCTGGTCGAAAGCAACGGTGACTTGAAATGCCTACTCCAGCAAGGTGAAAGAAAAAAGCAATACTGCAGTTGAACAGAAAGAAGAAGAAAATCACAACTACAGAAGAATTATATAATGTTAATGTTTAAAGTAAAGAAACTGAGATTGTTAAAAGGTTTTCTGTACCTCAGTTCAATCATCAATACAAGTGGCAACTGAAGCCAAGAAATCAAATTGAGACTGAGAAGAGCAGCAAAAAAGAAACTAGTAACATTTCTAGACAGGCTATATAATCCACTCATTTGAGCTTTCAGAGGTTGCTCTTGTCTCTAGCATCCACACCTTATAAACATTGGACCCTAGCGTCTACCCGAGTACTCCTTTTTGGAACCCCCATCCTGGATGTTGGAATGGTTTATATGGGATCCTTGTAGCCGTCAAAGACTGCTTCTGATGTCAACATCCATCATTTTATTATTTATTTATTTATTTATCTCATTTGCCATGCAGAGAGGCCCAGGGGGGAGGTGAGTAAAGGATCTTGCCCCTCCCTCCCCATCCAAAGACCTAGGGCCAGAGAGAAGGACACCTCAGGAGACCCCCGACCACCCCCAGGAGATACCATCCACAACCACCATCACAGCGAGGCCCGAGCCGGCGCCTTTGACCGACTCCATGCGGCCGAAGGGAGGCAAGAGCTGCTGCGTGCATGCAAAGGATAAGTAATCGAACTGAAATAATATAGTTGACTAATGCAAGCGCGGCGCCAAAATGGCCGCAGCGCTCTTTGCGGGCCCCCCCCCCCACAGGACAGAGAATCCGGGTAGTTAGGGGCGTGGCCAGCTCCCTTATAAAAGGGGTGGCCACGAGGCAGCCGAGCTGCCATTTTACCTCAGCGACGGAGCGGAGAAGTCTTTTCCCCTGTGTCTCCGTCGCTCTTTAGCTTACCGGGAAGCCTTTGGTAGCGATTCTTCCTTTTCGGCTTCCCTTTGCTTCAGTAGAGATGCCTTCGAAGAAGAAGGCAGCTTCGAGTGCGGCTCGCGCTGTTAGGAGGCGCAACCCAGGTCGGAGGACCGCGGTGCCGCCTCCTCAGCAGCCGCCTTCGCAGGCCCCGGCCGGGGCTGGCGGAATGGGGTCTATTGCCCCTTGGCCCGGAGTGGGCGAACAGAATACGGGCGCGGAAGGGGTTCCGGCCCGCGGCCCGCGAGCGGTGGACACCGCTCCTGCACCTGCCCACCCTGTTGGGCCTGCCGCTCTTGGGTCGCAGCCTCCCCCTGGGCCCGCTAGCCTTGGGGGGTGGTGCGGCCCCCCGCCTTGGCAGGTTTCTCCACCGACCCTGCCGGGCTTCGGTGCTGGCCAATGGCCATATTCGGGTCCTGGGGTACAGGGACCTGTACCCACACCTGGACCGGGCGGGCCGGCCGGCCCTTGGCCCCAGGTCGACGTGGCAGCCTTACTGGCCCGTATTGCGGCCCTGGAAGCGTCGTTGGCTCGGGCCAGTCAGGCGGGGGCCCCCTTTGGGGTCCCTTTTTGCGGCGCTGTCGGCAGGAGGACAACAGCCGACAGGGAGGGTTGAGCTGCTGCAGGCGCGTGGCTGCGGTTTCGGCCACTGCCTCGCAGCTCCCCAGTCAGCAGCCAGGTGCGGGTCAGGCCCCGGTGATGAGCTCTACGTCGGTCGTGAGCTCCGACGCCCCCAGTGGGCCGGAACCCCCGGTGGGGGCGGCCCGCGGGGGTGCAGCATGTGAGTATACGGTGCAAGCGAGTACATCCACACACATTCCCAATATGGGGGGGGGGCTTTTCAATGGCCTTGGCCTCGCGCGGGTGGTGCGGGGGCCACGCTGTCGGCACCCCACCCGGCGACGACGACTGCCACCCTGGGCACTGGGGTGGGTACTTGTTCTTACACTGCGGGGAATGTCCTGGGGGTGGCTGGGCTAGCTCAGGCCCCTTTTCCTATGGCTGCGGTGCCTTTTTCGGCTTTGCCAATGGCGGGGTATTCCTTGCCACTGGGTGATCACTTGGCACAGACTACCAGAGAAAAGATATGGCGGGGGGAGTATGTAGATATCTTCTCACTCCTGAACAGAGAGCCCACCAAGGAGGAAAGGGAGGGACAGGATGAGAAGGACAAGGAGCAGGCACGTCGCCGTAAGCCGCCACGTACCTGGGCCAACTGGCTCCCTGCTTATTTAATATACATGGCGGTGTACTTGAGGGCGCGGCCGGATTTGGCTATTCCCATGGTCCAATATTTGGACAACATATATAGGGCGATAGTGGATTTCCCAGGCCCCTCGTGGTTAGCCTATGACGAGGAATTCCGTATGAGGATTCCCCTTCACCCCGAGATGAGATGGGACGAGCCGTGCCAGAGGCTTTGGCTTTTGTACATGACGCCCACACGCCCCGCCCCGGGGGACAGATACCATTGTGGACATGCGGTCCAGCGAGCAGCTCCGGCCCAGGTTACCCGCCAAGCGGCGGGGCAGGGGGTTCCAGCCCGCCTGCTGTGCTGGACTTTCTCGTCCAATGGTTCCTGTAATAGGAAGAATTGCAAGTACAGGCATGAGTGTCCCACATGTTCGGGCCCCCACGCAGCCTCCGCCTGTCCCAGGCCTGGAGGGACACGGGGCAGAGGGAGGGGCGGACAGTGGGCTGGCAAGACTGCCATGGATGGAGCTGGTTCTCCAAAAGGCCCCCTCCCCAATTAATGTGGACATGCTGGAGCGTTGGCTCGCATCGTACCCGAAGGGGGAGGATGGGGAGTATCTCCTTCAGGGTTTTAGGCTGGGATTCCGTATCCCTTTCATGGGTGATAGGTCCCCTCAGGATGCCCCCAACCTTTTATCCCTCAAAGGGAGGGAGGACGTGGCTGCGGCCAGCATTAAAAAGGAGTTAGATGCGGGCAGGGTCGCTGGACCTTTCCCTGCACCCCCGTTTCCCAATCTTAAGGTGTCGCCACTGGGCTTGGTCCCCAAAAAGTCCCTAGGCGAGTTTCGCCTTATTCATCATTTGTCCTACCCAGCAGGCCGATCGGTCAATGATGCTATCCCTGATGACCTTTGTTCAGTCAGGTATACATCGTTTGACCAGGCGCTGCGCATGGTGCGCTCTTGTGGCCCGGGTGCCCTGCTTGCCAAGTGCGACATTAAGTCGGCTTTTCGCCTTTTGCCAGTGCATCCGGGCGACTTTGAGTTGCTGGGTTTCAAATTTAAGGGTGATTATTATTTTGATAAGGCCATGCCTTTTGGCTGTTCCATATCATGTTCGGCCTTCGAGCGTTTTAGTACCTTCCTAGAGTGGGCTTTCGTCCGCAGGTCAGGGTCCCGGTCTGTAGCCCATTACCTGGATGACTTTTTATTCGGGGGTGAACGGGGCTGGGACACGTGCACACGTCTCCTCAACACATTTCAGACGCTAATGCAGGAACTCGGTGTCCCTTTAGCGCCCAAAAAGACCGAGGGCCCATCTACCAAGCTAGTATTCCTGGGGGTGGAGATTGACACAGTAGCGCAGGCTTCTAGGTTGCCGGGCGATAAGGTGTCCAGGATAGTGGCCCTTATCTCGGATTTGCTGGCCAAGCGCAAGGCATCACTGAGGGAACTGCAGGTGCTACATGGTCACCTCAATTTCGCTTGCAGGGTGGTCGCACCGGGCAGGGCTTTTGCCCGGCGCTTATGCGACACCATGGCAGGGTTATCCAGGCCCCACCATAGAGTTAGGCTTACCCGGGGTATCAGGGCAGACATGTTTGTCTGGTTGCAATTCCTGAGGGAGTTCAATGGGGTCTCATTTTGGAGGTCTGACCTCCTGGCATCCCCCAATTTTCAGATCCAGTCTGATGCCTCAGGATCCCTGGGTTATGGGATGTACTTCAATGGGAAGTGGGCCTATGGTGGGTGGCCACCGGCCTGGGCAGGCACGGGTCGCCTGCGGGATCTCACATACCTGGAATTTTTCCCTATTCTGGGGGCTTTGATGCTATGGGGCGAGCAGTGGGCTAATTCGGTTGTGCATTTCTGGTGTGACAATGCTGCTGTTGTCCACATTGTCAATGCACAGACTTCCAAATCGCCCAGGGTCATGGAACTAGTGCGCCATTTTGTGTTGCGCTGCCTGCGCCTCAATGTCTTGTTCAGGGCCAGGCATGTTCCAGCGATTAATAATGATATTGCTGACGCTTTGCCCCGCCTGCAGATCTCCCGGTTCCGCGCCTTGGCCCCGGATGCGGAGGAATTTCCCTCGCCACTCCCGGACGAGATGTGGACTATTGGCAAGGAGAGGTGAACCGGGCGATTGGCCTGTCACTAGCGCCACGCACGCGTAAGGCGTATCAACAAGCATTCAATTCTTACAGAGCATTTTCTGCTCAATTTCACCTGCCAGAGACCTGGCCTATCCCGGTGGACCATGTTCTGCGGTTCATGGTTCACCTGCATGCACAGGGCCTCGCACCTCGCACCATAGCATCCAAGCTCTCGGCGTTGGCTTTTATGGCCAAAGTGGGAGGTCATGTGGACAGCACCTCTGACTTCCGTGTGAGACATGTTTTGGAGGGGTGGGTGCGCGAGCGCGGGCGTTGCCCGGACGACCGGCACCCTATTTCCCCAGGGGTTCTTACCCAGTTGGCCCGGGGCTGGCCAGGCCTCGGTTTTGATCATTATGAGGCAGCCCTTTTCCATGCAGCCACAACGGTGGCATTTTTTGGAGCGCTCCGCATCAGCGAACTTGTGATGCTGTCTAAGGCGGATGCAAGTTGTAGGGCACTGGAACTCGAAGATGTCTATGTCGCCAAAGACTGGGCTCAGTTGAGGATACGCTCCTCTAAAACAGATCAGCATGGCGTAGGCAGTGGTGTAAGACTGCTACGGTGTTCTTTGGCAGACATCTGTCCGGTTGGTGCCCTACAGGAGTACCTGGCACTGCGTGGCATGCACCACGGCCCGTTTTTCTGTCACCAAGATGGGTCTCCCCTTACTAAATTTCAGTTTTGGCAGGTGACAGGCAGAGCCCTCACCAGGGTGGGCCTACCAGGTGCCCGTTATGGCACACATTCATTCCGTATTGGTGCAGCCTCTACAGCAGCTGCTTTTGGGTACTCTGGGGCTGACATACGTAGCATGGGGAGGTGGGGCTCGCAATGTTTTCAGTTTTATGTGCGCCCACTCCCGCCATGAGTACCAACCCAGTCACCTTACCGCCTTTTTTCTCAATTTTCTTACAGACCCTGGGTGTCGTATTACACCGGTGACAGTATGGCTGGTGGGCCACAGCTATGTGCACAGGGCAGCGCGTTACGCTGCGGCGACAGAGTGGGGACCCCGACTGGGACTGGGTGAACACGCCAGTCTCACATGGCATGGTAAGCCTGGGATGTTATGGCGGGAGCTGCGGCCTTTCCTTTTTTCTGGCCTGGGTGCTGACCCGCCTGACATTCTCATCATCCACATGGGGGGCAATGATTTGGGCCAGGTTACCAGCTTATCGCTCAAGCATGCGATTTGCGAGGACCTCGCCTACTTGCATTATGTCTGGCCTGCCACAACCCTGGTTTGGTCGGACATTGTCCCGCGACATTCTTATAGAGGAGGCGTTAACCTCCTGGCCCTTGACCGCGCTAGGCGCACGGTCAATAGGGCGATGGCGCGGTTTCTTGCCGACAGGGCTTGGGGACGGGTCAGTCATCACCCCGCTATTAGCCTACAAAATTATGACTTGTACGCAGGGGATGGGGTCCATCTGTCGCGAGGAGGTATGGACCTCCTGTTGGGTGATTGGCGAGCAGGCCTGTTGACCGAGCTGACGGTCTGGGGGGGCGTCAGGCCTTCTTTGAAGCCCCTCCGTGTGGCGGGTAGCACTGGTAAGGTAAACAGTATGACCCACAGGTATCCGGCAGGTTCGCAATTGACTGGACAACACTAGACAGGAATAAATTAGTTAAACGTTGTCCGGTCAACGATGAACCAGGCGACGGGGTGATGACGATAGCTAACCAGCATGCATCACCCCGTGATTTCACGGATACGCGTCAGAGGGTGGGGTCATGAGTTAGATATTGACTACGGTCAACAATTTGTTTGTTGTCAACAAACAAATTGATACAAATTGATACATTGTAACCAACTGCCGTTGGCAATTTTGGGGTGGTACCTTACCAGTGTTACTTCGGCCTGCTTGCCTTAAGAATTATGATTGGTCGTTTTACCAATACAAATTTATAATTCGGACTAGGGCATTGAATCAATAAATGTGGCCCGATGCTGTTATCCACTTTCAATGTTGTCTGTGCCCGTTATTGGGGGGTGCGCCTGCAATGCAAGCGCGGCGCCAAAATGGCCGCCGCGCTCTTTGCGGGCCCCCCCCCACAGGACAGAGAATCCGGGTAGTTAGGGGCGTGGCCAGCTCCCTTATAAAAGGGGTGGCCACGAGGCAGCCGAGCTGCCATTTTACCTCAGCGACGGAGCGGAGAAGTCTTTTCCCCTCCACCCCCTCCCTAGTTAACAGTGTGATATTTTGGTCGCTTCGGGGCCGGGTGGGAATTTTTGGCTGGGACCCATATTGGCTTCCGGGTCCTGGCTTTTTTGCCCATCCCACACTGTTGCTATGGTTTGATATAGGGGTCTTTTTATGTTCCTACTGTTGACTTTGGTCACATTGGCGGATAGCACTGGTAAGGTAAACAGTATGACCCACAGGTATCCGGCAGGTTCGCAATTGACTGGACAACACTAGACAGGAATAAATTAGTTAAACGTTGTCCGGTCAACGATGAACCAGGCGACGGGGTGATGACGATAGCTAACCAGCATGCATCACCCCGTGATTTCACGGATACGCGTCAGAGGGTGGGGTCATGAGTTAGATATTGACTACGGTCAACAATTTGTTTGTTGTCAACAAACAAATTGATACAAATTGATACATTGTAACCAACTGCCGTTGGCAATTTTGGGGTGGTACCTTACCAGTGTTACTTCGGCCTGCTTGCCTTAAGAATTATGATTGGTCGTTTTACCAATACAAATTTATAATTCGGACTAGGGCATTGAATCAATAAATGTGGCCCGATGCTGTTATCCACTTTCAATGTTGTCTGTGCCCGTTATTGGGGGGTGCGCCTGCAAACATAGATGGCTTATGGCAACTGACATAGTGACTGTACAAGAAACTGACTTACACAGAGACTTGATATAGTGGACTTTTTCTTTCTTCCTTTCTTTCCCTTTCTTTAATTAGTTCAACTTTTACTTTGATACTATGTGATAAACTGTGATATTGTGCATGATAATACTTTGTTTTAAAACTGTTTAAACTGTCCTAACATGTGTGATGGCAAAAGACTGGCGTAGAGACCGGCAAGGCACGCCACAAAGTTTGCCAAGAGAACCCTATGGACCAAAACAAAAGGCAAAACAAGGGGATGCTCAGCACAGCAGATCTAAAAAGGGGGAGGGATACGAAAGAGGGAGGGGAAATACAGTGTTGCAGGGAACAATACTGCATAGGGACATGCAATGTGAGGTCTATGAATCAAGGAAAACTGGAAGTAGTTAAAAATGAGATGGAAAGAATAAGCATTGACATCCTGGGCATCAGTGAATTAAAATGGACAGGGATGGGTGAATTCAGCTCTGGAAACTATCATATCTACTACTATGGACAAGAAAATCTCAGAAAAAACAGAGTAGCCATAATTGTCAACAAAAGAGTGAGGAAAGCAGTAATGGGATACAACATCAAAAATGATAGAATGATGTCAATCAGAATCCAAGGCAAACCTTTCAATATCACTGTAATCCAAGTCTATGCACCAAGCACTAGTACAGATGAAGCCACAGTTGACCAGTTCTATGAGGACCTACAACACCTCATAGAACAGACACCAAGAAATGATGTCCACATTATCTTAGGAGATTGGAATGCCAAAGTAGGAAATCAAAAAGTAAATGGAATAACAGGCAAGTTTGGTCTTGGAACACAGAATAAAGCAGGGCAAAGATTGATAGAGTTCTGCCAAGAGAATGCACTAGTTATAACAAACACCCTCTTCCAGCAACACAAGAGGCGGCTTTACACATGGTCATCGCCAGATGGCCAGCATTGAAATCAAATTGATTACATACTCTGCAGTCAAAGATGGAGAACCTCCATTCAGTCAGCAAAAACAAGACCTGGAGCAGACTGTGGCTCAGATCACAACCTACTGATCACAAAATTCAGGCTTAGACTAAAGAAAATGGGGAAAACAATTAGACCAGACAGATATGACCTACACAACATCCCTAAAGAATACACGGTGGAGGTCATGAACAGATTTAATGTCCTGTACCTGATAGACAGAGTACCAGAAGAATTATGGACAGAAACATGGGACATCATGCAGGAGGCAGCAAGAGAAACCATACCAAAAGAAAAGAAGCGTAAGAAAGCAAAGTGGTTGTCTGATGAGGCTCTTAAAATAGCAGAGGAAAAAAGGAATGCAAAAGTCCAAAGAGAAAGGAAAAAATACAACCACCTGAATACAGAATTTCAAAGAAAAGCAAGGAGAGATAAGGAAAAATACCTGAATGAACAGTGCAAAGAAATGGAGGAAAACAACAAAAGAGGCAGGACTAGAGATCTTTTCAAAAAAATTGGGGAAATCAAGGGAACATTTAAAGCAAAAATGACCATGATAAGGGACAAAGATGGAAAAGAGTTAGCTGAAGCAGAAGAGATCAAAAACAGATGGCAAGAGTACACAGAGGAACTCTATAAAAAGGACCTCAACACTCCTGATAATAACAATAATGAGAAATTTGAACTTGACCAGACATTCTGAAGAGTGAAGTCAGAAAGGCCCTTAAAAGCACTGCAAACAATAAAGCTAGTGGAAATGATGGTATCCCAATTGAATTTTTCAAAGCCCTAAAAGATGATGGAATCAAACTACTGCATTCAATATGCCAGCAAATTTGGAAAACAAAACAGTGGTCACAGGATTGGAAAAGATCAGTGTACGTTCCAATCCCCAAAAAAGGCAATGCCAAAGAATGCTCAAATTACCAAACAATTACGCTTATCCCACATGCCACCAAGGTGATGCTCAAGATAATACAGGATAGACTTCAACAACATGTGGAGAGAGAACTACCAGAGGTGCAGGCCAGTTTCAGAAGAGGCAGGGGAACTAGAGACCACATTGCCAACATACGTTGGATCATGGAGAAAACAAAAGAATACCAGAAACAAGTATATTTTTGTTTTATTGACTACACCAAGGCCTTTGACTGTGTGGACCACAACAAAATGTGGCAAGTAATTAAAGAGATGGGAATACCAGAACACCTCACATGCCTCATGAGAAATCTGTACACGAACCAAGAAGCAACAGTTAGGACAGAACACGGAATGACAGAGTGGTTTGGAATAGGAAAAGGAGTAAGACAAGGCTGCATTTTATCACCCTGCTTATTCAATCTATACACAGAGCACATAATGCGCAATGCAGGGGATGGAGGAATCACAATATGGGATCAAAATTGCTGGGAGAAACATCAACAATTTTAGATATGCAGACGATAACACCCTAATGGGAGAAAGTGAGGAAGACCTAAAGAACATCTTGATTGGATTGAAGGAGGAGAGTGCAAAAGCTGGCTTGAGACTCAATATCAAGAAAACCAAGATAATGGCAACAGGTCCCATCAGTCCCTGGAAAAAAGATGGGGAAGAAGTAGAAGCAGTGACAGATTTTACTTTCCTGGTATCTAAGATCACTGCAGATGGAGACTGTAGCCATGAAATAAAAAGATGACTGATTATGGGGAGACAAGCAATGAGAAACCTGGGGAATATAGCGAAAAGCAGAGACATCACCTTGAAAACAAAAATTCTCATAGTCAAAGCAAAGGTATTCCCAGTGGTAATGTATGGGTGTGAGAGCTGGACCATTAGGAAGGCTGAGCGCAGAAGAATAGATGCCTTTAAGATGTGGTGTTGGAGGAGAGTCCTGAGAGTCCCTTGGACAGCAAAGAGAACAAATAGGTCAATACTGGAAGAAATCAATCCTGACTGTTCATTGGAGGGACAAATAGTGAAGATGAAGCTAAAGTACTTTGGACATCAAATGAGAAGGGAGGACTCACGTGAGAAGGCCTTGATGCTGAGAAAGGTGGAGGGCAAGAGAAGAAGGGGGCGTCCAAAGATGAGATGGATAGATGGTATTGTGGACACAATGGGCACAGAGCTTGGTGGGCTGAGGAGAATGGTGGAGGATAGAGGTGCCTGGAGGAAAATGGTCCATGGGATCGCAAAGGGTCGGAATCGACTGTGCGACTGAACAACAACAACAACAACCCCACTGTACTCAAGCACACAGCTGACTCAGAGCGGCTACAGCAATCAATACAGTTACATAATCATAAACAAAATAAATAATCAAAAATTCACAGTAGTACAGGAGGCACAGTAACAAAATGTCAATAATACATAATTACAAAATTCAAATACAAGGTAGAAAACAACAATTCCAGGGGACGGAGCCAAAGGCTCAATGACCCCGCCAAAGCTAACCACCAAAGCATATCAAACAAAGGGAAACCTCTAGTGATATGCCCCAACAAAGACCGCTCGAGCAGAAGCGCCCCAAGAACCAGTCAAAGTCAACTGCCCTTGTCCACCACCTGGTCAATAATGGGCCAGGAGGGCATGGCAGGCTTGCGGTGGCATTTTTGAATTCCCCTCGGCCAAGGGGAGCTCCTTTTGACCTCCCAGCAGTGACGGGGCCAGGAGGCATGGCAGGCTCACGGCAGCAGCATTTTCGAATTCCCCTTGGCCAAGGGGAGCTCCTTTTGACCTCCCGGCAGTGATGGGGCCAGAAGGCGCGGCAGGCTCGCAGCGGCGGCGGCATTTTCGAATTCCCCTTGGCCAAGGGGAGCTCCTTTTGACCTCCCGGCAGTGATGGGGCCAGAAGGCGCGGCAGGCTCGCAGCGGCGGCGGCATTATGCTGTACATTAGCCCCTTCAGTATATAAGATACTGTATTGACATTAAATACCCCCTTTTCCTCTGTGGAGGGTCAGGGGAAGTGTAATAACCGTTTTCTCCTATCTGACTTTTGTACTACTGCAACCTTTGACAGCTACAAGGATCCCATATATTTTTATTTATTTATTTATTTATTTATTAGTCAAATTTGTATATGCCGCCCGCTCAGGTAGACCCGACTCAGGGCGGCATCACAACAATGCACAAGATACATAAAAACATTATAAAAAACCCCCAACCCACCCCCTTTAAAAACCCCTATATCCCACCCACCCATCCCATCCACTATAAAAAGGAAGAAGAGAGAGTTCTTATACAAGCCAGCAGGCGGGCACCATAGTCCCATTCGGGCCCCACACCTGCCCTGCCAGCCAGGTCTTTACTCCTTTCCTGAAGGGCAACAATTCACTTTGGAGTCTTAGGTCTATTGGCAGGAGGTTCCAGAGAGTTGGTGCGGACACGGAGAAGGCCCTCCTTCGGGTGCTAGACAAATGTGCATCCCTCGTTGGTGGCACTATTAGAGAACCCCTCCGGTCCGCTCTAGTCGGACGGGCAGGCACTCTTGGGACGATGCGGTCTCTAAGGTATCCTGGCCCCCTGCCATATAGGGCTTTAAAGGTCAAAACCAGCACCTTAAATTGCACCCGGAGACAAACTGGTAACCAGTGCAGCTCCCGGAGTAGCGGAGAGGCATGGGCATATCGCCCACACCCCATTACCACCCGGGCCGCCGCATTCTGGACCAGCTGCAGCCTCCGAATGGTCGTCAAGGGCAGCCCCATGTAGAGCGCATTACAGTAGTCTAGTCGGGAAGTAACCAGAGCATGGGTGACCATAAGCAAGGAGCCCCGGTCCAGGAGTGTGCGCAATTGGCGAATCACCCAAAGTTGGGCAAAAGCCCTCCTGGCCACAGCCGCCACTTGTTCTTCCAGCAGCAGCCGTGAGTCCAGAAGAACCCCCAAGTTGCGCACTGGGTCTGTCTGGGGCAAAACAGCCCCATCCAGTACCAAAGGTGGTAGCTCCCTGGATAACACGGGGCCCCTTATCCACAACCACTCTGTCTTGCTGGGATTCAGCCGAAGCCCATTGGCCCCCATCCAGACCCCAATGGCCTCCAGGCATCCGGATAGGATTTCGACAGCATCACTGGGGTCCCCACGGGCCGAGATGTACAGCTGAGTATCATCCGCGTACTGATGGTACCGCACCCCGTGGGAACGAATGATCTCACCCAGTGGCTTCATATAGATGTTAAATAAGAGAGGAGAGAGCACAGAGCCCTGAGGCACCCCATACTTAAGGGGCCTAGGGCTGGACCTCTCACTCTCTAACCATACCGACTGGGTACGGCCCTCCAGAAATGAGGAAAACCAGGACAACACAGTGCCCTGGATCCCCAGTCCTTCGAGCCGTTCCAGAAGGATACCGTGGTCGACGGTATCGAAAGCCGCTGAGAGGTCAAGAAGAGCAAGGACGGATGGACAACCCCCGTCCCGCTCCCGCCAGAGATCATCCATCAGTGCGACCAATGCCGTCTCCGTTCCATATCCGGGCCTGAATCCTGATTGAAAGGGGTCTAGATAATCCGCTTCCTCCAGGACACTCTGCAGCTGGCGCGCCACCGCCTTCTCCAAAACCTTACCCAAAAAGGGCAGGTTGGAAACTGGCCTATAGTTGTTAAGGACAGCTGGGTCGAGGGACATCCTCTTCAGGAGGGGGCGCACCAAAGCATGTTTTAACTGTGCAGGAAATACCCCCTCCCGTAATGAGGCATTTATTATCCCTCCTATCCAGCCACCTGTTACCCCCTTGGAGGCTTTCACCAACCAAGTAGGACAGGGATCCAAAGGACATGTAGTGGCACGAACAGCTGCAAGGAGCCTGTCCACTTCATCAGGGACAACAGGATCGAACTGGTCCCAGATCGTACAGCAAGACTGTGCTCCGGCACCCCCCCGACCCTCCCCATCCACGCCAGGATTCAACCCTGAACGAATCCGATCGATTTTCTCCACCAGATGGTCAGCAAAGTCCTCAGCCGAACCCTGCCAACCGGGCACCGATCCCCCCCTACCAAGGAGGGACCTGGTTACCCGGAACAGGGCGGCTGGGCGATTATCAGCGGAGGCAATAAGGGCGGTGAAGTATTGCCGCCTCACCACCCCTATCGCCACTAGGTAGGCCCTAATAGCAGCTCTAGCTAGTGTCCAATCGGAGTCATCCTGGGTCTTCACCCAGCGGCGCTCTAGGCGTCTCTTTGCCCGTTTGAGTTCACGCAGTTCATCTGTGAACCACGGAGATGACCTAGTCCCCCGGGCGTGGAGAGGCCGCAGTGGCGCGATTTCATCCAAGGCTACTGTTGTCGACCATTCCAACACCCACAGTTAGGAGAGGATTTTTTTTAACAACATTCTTTAGTTTTCTCTATGGCACTAACTGAAACTACACCTTCAAGAAGTTTTTTATCAGCATTACAGAGAAAAAGTAAGAAAAAATATTTTTAACACTTATTTTTTAACAAATAATTTAAGTGAAATCAGACGGGAGAAAAAATTATTATACCTTCCCTATCCCTAACCCTCTGCAGAGATGCTCAATTTGCCCATATTGTGGAGTGAAGTGGTTTGGATCAAGGGAACAGGCTAATTGTGATTTAGCTCCTCCCCCAAACTCAAGCAACTTCAGAAACAATATCCCACAAGGGGCAGTCTGGACATCTAGTAAATATCCCAAAGGCTATGTCACTGGATACCTAGATCAAGATTATCTATACTATTGTTTTCCCAATAATTATGTGTAGATGTGAAAGCTAGACAACAAAGACAGCTGACTGGGGAGGGAGGAGAGGGGAAATCAATTAATCCAATATGGTGCTGGAGGAGAACTTTACAGATATCACGGACCACCTGAAAGACAAATATGGGTGCTGAATATGGGTACTGAAGCCAAAATATGACTAGCCTTAGGCTATCAAGCTTTGTGCACTTTGTAAGAACTCAAGACATACTGGAAAAGACAATCATGATGTGAAAAGCTGAAGGCTACATGAAAAGAGGAAGACTAAATAAGAGAAGTATTGCCTCAATAAGGGTAACCCCTACCTTGAGTTTCCAAGTCAATGATGACTTGTAAAGGTTGCTAATTCATAGGGTTGCCATAATTTGGAAGTGATTAACAGCACATAATAGCACATAGTAACAGATGGATGAACAGTTCTTACGTTCAGTCATTAATACTTGTGAAGGAATGCCAGAAAGCTCCAAGGTTAGGCTAAACATTGTGCTTTCAAGCCCAGTCATTCCCTAGGCCAGTGGTGGTGAACCTGTGGCACGCGTGCCAGAGGGGGCACTCAGAGCCCTCTCTGTGGGCACGCATGCCATTGCCCCAGCATAGCATTTGCCCCACCCCTCTGCCCAGCAGACTAGGAGCACTTCCTTCCCCCAGCACAGAGTTCACCCCACCCTTCTGCCCAGCAGCCCAATGAGAGCACTTCCTCCATCCCCCAGCACAGAGTTCACCCCACCCTTCTGCCCAGCAGCCCAATGAGAACACTTCCTCCCTGTCCCAGCACAGAGTTCACCCCCACCCTTCTGCCCAGCAGCCCAATGGGAGTGCTTCCTCCCTCCCCCCAGCACAGAGTTCACCCCACCCTGTTAGCACTTTGTGATAAATAAGTGGGCTTTGGGTTGCAGTTTGGGCACTCGGTCTCTAAAAGGTTTGCCATCACCGCCCTAGGCCTACTGCTGGAAAGGGGTCACATTTCTCCCCCCCCCCTCCAACAAAACTGCCATCCATCCCAGAGTTTTTAATACTAGTAAAAGAAAGGAAGACAACAGGAGGAGCTCACCCAGGGAGTTGAAATGATAAGGAATCTTCAGGAAAGGGTGAAAATAAGAATCAGGGTCCAAAGAGTCTAGAAAGGAAGAGAGATTCAGATGGTATAAAAGGGGATAAAGAAGGCAATAAGGGGGAGGACTGATAGCAGCAGGTTGTGGAAGAGAGGAGGAAGAGAAGGAGAACAGGGAGGAAGGAAGATGATGATGAAAGGGAAAGCTGGGTGGAGATGCTGGAGTGATCCCAACCCAAACCACCCATTTCAGTGCTGCAAGCCTTGAGCTTCAGCAGGCCCTGAGACACTAAAGGGAGGTGTTAGCATCCAACAACTGCAATTATCCCCAACCTAGGATCAGAACCACTGGTGGTGATCCAGTAGTAGATACCTACACCTACCCTCCATCTTCCTAGGGTAGTGATGGCAAACCTTGGCACTCTAGGTGCTCTTGGACTTCAATTACCAGAAGCCCAAATCAGCACTCTGCTGATCAGGACTTCTGGGAATTGAAGTTCAAGAACATCTGGAGTGCCAAGGTTCACCATCACTGTCCTAGGGCTTCCAAAGTCTTTCCCAAAGCAAATTGGAGCCCTGGAGAGCCTCAGAACCTAAATAAAGGCAAACATGAAGTATTTTATTGCTTTAAATTGAATATTTCTGTTATCCAATGTGGGTTATACCAACAGGATTCATTCCTTTGAATTGTCCCCAGAAATGACCCAATAGCCTATAAAACTCTTGTTAATGGGCATTTCCGTTCTCCATTTAAATTCCTCTGTCAGAAGTCTGTATGCAGCATTTGACATGGTCAAGGCATGTGTAAATCTCCCTTACCCTCAAGCAGATGGAACACTGTTCAAAGTCAGTGTTTAGGAAAAATTCTTCTTTATATTTGCGCCAACATCTGACTGGTATTTTCCTCTGGGAGGATGTTATATCTACGGATGCACCCACCATGTTCACCCTGAATTAAGTATATTTTAGCTTTCCTGGCTTAAAAAAAAAACCTATAGCTTCAAAAGCCCCAAAATTCAGAATGTGGAGAAATATCCATTATAAAATGCCATTGTTACAGTCTAAATAAATACTTCACCAGTGCTTTGAATGGCACCTAGGGTTAACAATTTTGTTTATATATTTGACTAGGGATGAGACATAAAATTTGACATAAGTTTCATGGGGACGCCATTGTAATGTGTGGTAATAAATCTGTGAGGGGACTGAAAAACTATCTTGGTAATAAGCTCGCACTGTCCATTTCATTAATAAAGATAGCAGAAATTCAAGCTTGTCTCCAGGAGTCCTATCTGTGTATTACATTTGTGTATACATGCAAGCACAGTATTGCATACTGCCTGTATTATTTATATCTTGCCCCATGTTTTCAGCTCCTTAATTAAAGTGGGGATTGAAAGTGCCAGTTTTAAAAGGGAAGAAAATGGAAATGATTGATGAAAACCATTGCACTAGTTGTAGCTGCCTGAAGCCACTTGATTTGTCTGTGAGGATCGACTTTCCAAAAGCTACATTTCAAGGGCATAACAAAGAAGTCTTGTACAACAAGTCTTTGTGGTGCTAGAACTCTAAAGTCAGATTAAATTCAGGCTGCTTTATGGATATATGTTATTGCTATGCTGGGAATGGCATCGTTTAAAAAACCAACTCCAAAAGGACTGAAAAACTAATGTCACATTTTAAAAAAAAAGCCACCAGAGATGTTTGGGCATGAAAGAAAAAGTCTGTATGTCTTTTCAGTGGTCATGAAAGCTGCTCTGTTTTCTGTAATAAGAGTTTTTAAATCCTGAGAAAACAATCCCAATGTAAGTAGTTATTAAACCATCCCCTGAGCTGTATATTTTAGGATTTGCTCGCAACGTCTTAAGTGGCAAGTACCAAAACCGCACCACTTAGAAAATGTACTTCCTTGTGTCAAAATGTGGGACATTAATTCCACTCAAGGTTTTATTTCCTTTCAGTCTAGGAAACAAAGACTTACATTAGTCAGAGAAACATAAATCCAATTAATTCTCTCACTGAGTTTTTCTCAAATTCAGAAGACAATACATTATTTAATATTGTGCCCACAGGGAAGGGCAAAAAATGAACACAGGCTTCCTCATATCTAGCAAGCTCAATGCAAATTTTCATTGCAATTAAATTACTGACAGCAACTAGATGCTAGGGATTATACTCTATGTCTGCATTTGTTTACAATGAGGACTGCAAAGAAGCTCATTTCCCTGACATGCATTAAATGTGATTGCCATTTATCTTGGTAATCCCTGAAACCTCATATATGTTTAACCACAGAACATAAAGAACCATAAAGTATAGATCAAGTATCTTCTCAGAGCTATCACAAATGACTGTGTACTTCTCCATATGATGAACCATGCAATTGCAAACTTTAGGGGAAGAACCTTGGGCATATCACAAGAAACAACATACAGTAAAGAATACTCCAACTCATTATGCAAGGGAAGATCCTTGGAAAGACAGGCCCTGGCCATAGATGGACCTCATGGCTGAAGACCCTGGGAGACTGGCATGGAATGTCCTCAGAAGAACTGTTCCAAGGAGTTAAGAACTGGAAGACTATCACCATGATGATAGCCAATATTCAGAATGTATATGGCATTTGGAGGAGGAGGAGGAGGAAATTCCAGCTCAGTTTATCTATGTTGGCCATTAACTCCACCTGGTTAAAAAAAGGGTATAAAAGACTTTCATTTTCCAGTGAGCCTTGCTTGAAGAATGAGGCCTTTCTGAAGTTCACCATGTTTTGTTCTTCTGCATCCCAGCCTCAACATTTTCTTTAGTCCTTCCTCCTAGTATGTCATCTGTTCCAACTCCTGCTTTACTTTTTTTGGTCCTGTCTTTTAGTTTGGGAGACTGTGGTGGCTCAAGTGGTTAAGACGCTGAACCCGCTGACTGGAAGGTGAGAGTTTGATTCTTGAGTACTGCATGACGGAGTGAGCACCTGTCTCTGTCACAGCTCCTGCCAACCTAGCAGTTCAAAAGCAAGAAATTGCAAGTAGATAAATAGGTACCACTTCAGTGGGAAGGTAAACGGTATTCCGTGCAGTCTAGTGTTGAAGCATGCTTGCCCCATGTCCACAGAAACGTCTACAGACACAGATAATGCTGGTGCTTTGGTTATAAACAGAGATGAGCACTGAACCCTAGAGTCAGATATGACTGGCTTTCAAGCAAGGGTGATGTTGAGTCTGGACAAAGATGTATCTAACCGGCAGGATGGGGTTAAACTCAATGATCTTTATTCAGCTCAAGTTCCGGACTGGGGAATATGTACAAGGGTGGCCTCTATATATACAGTGATTTGACCGTTAGAAAACAAGATACAGTAGACCCTCGCATAACAATGTTACTTGGTTCCACAAGTAGCATTGCTAAGCGATTTTTGTTGTTATGTTGGTTTCTATGGAGTTTCCCGCATAACAACGTTTTTGTCTGGATAATGACAGTTATTTTAGCGTTGTTGTCCAGACAATAACACTAAAAATGTTGTTATGTGTGGGAACACGTGGTGCATAACGACGCATTGTTAAGCAAAAATTATGCTATCCGAACGCATTGTTATGTGAGGGTTGACTGTACATTTAGGCAGGCTTCCGGAGGTACAAACGAAATTCAACTATAACATTTTACCCGCGCTGATGTTTCTTTGAATTTCACACCCTTTTGAATAGCATGCTTCCGGGTTTCCGATTTTGGCGCAGTTTGACTTTTAAACAGAATAAACCTTTATACACAACAGGTGACCTTTACCTTTAGTTTACCCTCAGATTCTGATTGCTCACTGCTCCTTGTTTTCAGTTACTATGCTCTTTATACCCTATTCTTACCCTCACAGCAGCCCTAACATTCCACATACTATCAAGCTTCATCTTTTTCAAATACAGTACCACAACAGTAGCAGAAAGACATCCAATGGTTGTCCCAACTGACAAAAATGTATTGAATCAATAAATCTACATATGTGCTAACTTTACAAGCTCTGTCAATACAATGACTACTCTACTTAGGACTAACAATTAGATTTAGTTCAAAAAAATACTGACTTCGAGGTTAATATAATACAATGAAGGAGGCAGAGACAGCAAATGTCTAACTGCAGGACAGACTGAATGCCCAAATAAGTATCAGTAGGAAACAGAATTGATAACATATACCTACATTGCTCATACAAGTGATTTCTACTGCTTGGAGAGTAGAGACAAATGAAAAAACAGGTGATGAGGCTTTCAAAGAGAAATGTATGTTTTTAATGCTTATACCATCAGGTAGGCCTGATCACCTGGAAGCTATTTATCTACTAATTTTTAAAATCACATACAAATGCACATTATCTATCAGAATTTTTAAAAAGGGATCTATAAGAAAACAAGCAAGAAATAAATTTTGCAACCACGTGGACATTGTTTACCTATAAAGGTTTACTTCCTGCATAAAATTTTATCAGTCTGCAACTGGTTAACACTAAGAGAGGGTAAATGTCTTGCCTCTTTCAGAATGATCCTTGTCTTATCATATAATCAGGTCTTACATAGCTAAGCCAAACAATACTAAAAAGTTGTATGAAACATGACCATATGAGTGTGCAAGCAACCACACTCCAAATGGCCTTCAGAAGTACTTCTTTGAGGAGGTTTTGGTCCTTATGTTAATGAGTACCATAGATTACTATGAACCAGTGTTATGGTACCCAGTGTTTTGAACTGGGCCAGTCCCAAGGGTTTTAATTATAAGCATCACTGAGGCACAACAACTGAACAGGAAATTGTCAGCCAGCTCTGTGACATGTTTGCCTCATCTAGAGTGCCCCCTCTGGCACAAATACCCAGGTGCTTCTCTTATGTAGAGTTGTTTCTGGAACTCACAAAGAGTTCTTCTCTAGGTTGTTTGAGCAATTAAACGCAAGGTGAAGTGCAAATGATTCTCTGGAAAGTGGAAAACAGTAACAGGGAGAGGAAGTGCTGCTCAACCTCTTCCTACAATGCTGTTCCTCAAGGAGCAGAAGCACCATTTAAACCCTAGTATTTGCAATGCTGCACTTTTAACACACAACATGGACTTGGTGAAGAGTATCTCTTCCTCTAGGGATACTGCAGCTCCCCCATAAAAGTCACACCATGCAGCCTTCAGCATTTATGTAGCATTTTATAACCTCAAAAGCTGGAACCTATATTAATTACTCTGCTCAATTAATTGGGCAAAGTATTTGGCCCATGAGGATAACTCTCAGGAAGGCAATGACATAGTGCCTATCAAGCTGTGATAAGTCACTCATTCAAATCAGGCAAAAAAAGAGCTTAGCGAATGCAGTAACAAGCTGAGCTGTAAAATTGGCAAGTTTTATTGAGTCAAAGGAGTATAAGAATGCAACAGAATAAATGGATTATCAAACTGTAGATGAGGAAGGGATCCCGAGCATCATCTAGTCCAGCTCTCTGGCATTGCTGAACTTTACAGCTGAGTCAGCCATCCAGTCTCTCTTTAAATGTTTCTAACAAAGGTCTTCTATTTTCCATGCAGTCCAGTCCACTGTTGAACAGCTCCTCCCATCAAGACATTCTTCTTAATGTTTAGTTAGAGTCATATTTCTTGTAATTTGGTTTGAACCCTATTCCCTTGAGCAGCAGAAAATGAGCTGGCTCTATCTTCCATGTGGCAACCATTCAAATCTTTAAAGATGATTATTATATCCCTTCTGAATCTTATCTTCTCCAGTTTAAATATGCAGTACACCGTTCCCTCAACCATTCCTTGTAGAGGTTGGCTTCCAGATCTTCATACCACGTATGAACTTAAAGAGTTGAAACGTACCTGTTGAAATGTCAACATTAGCAAGTGGTGACCAAAAAAAAACACTCTTTATGGGGACAAGTTGAGCTGGAACAAGGAACAAAATGGAACAAAGTAAAATGTTGCAATCTTTACATTCCTTTACCTTTCCTACCTAGTTTCATGTGATCCTCCTCTCCCAATGGTCCTTCAGGATGTGTTGAGCCCTTATTAGCCTCCTTTGAGGTTTCCCTTTATGATGCCTTTCTTTTCTTTCCTCCATTGCTGAACTCCAACAAACCTTGAGGTTTCCTTGAGCCTCCTACTACCTCACTCATGTGTATAGAATCATAGAATAGCTGAGTTGGAAGAGGCCATTGAGTCTAACCCCCCACTAAAAATAGTTGATAACTATTTTGGTCAACAGTTGCAAT
Source organism: Bradypodion ventrale (assembly GCA_035047345.1). Taxonomy (NCBI): domain Eukaryota; kingdom Metazoa; phylum Chordata; class Lepidosauria; order Squamata; family Chamaeleonidae; genus Bradypodion; species Bradypodion ventrale. The sequence goes on from JAWDJE010000001.1 coordinate 45,276,233, forward strand.
CCAGTGGCAATTTTTGACTGCTAAATGCTCCCCCACATTCCCAAGCTCCCAAAGGCTTCCCCAGGACAAAATGGAGCACCAGGCAGCCTGAAATAGGGAAGTGGGAGCTTTGAATAAATTTTTATTAAATTTTACAAGTGCCAGGTGGCTTCTGCTGGCCTAAATTTACACAAGATTTTTTTGCCCATTGGTTTTTAGACAAAATGTCAGCTTCTCTGGGAAGCTGATGGGGGGCTTCATCTCTCCTGGTGCTCCTGGATCTCATGGCAGCTTTTGATACCATTGACCATGGTATGTTACTGGGATGACTGTCAGGGATAGGGGTTTTTTTATAAAAAAATTTATTGATTAATTTTCAAAAAAAATTACAAACATATATATAATAGGACATAACAAAAATACATAAGCTTCATAAAAAATAATCACGTAAATGATAGTTGCATTGTTATCTGTTATAGTACACATACCATTTAATAAACACATTAAAAATTAACACAGTGCCTATAACCAATTCGTAAAACCTTCGCACAATACTGTAACTTATTTGCAACTATCAAATTTTAATTTTCAACTACAAGTCACCCAGTGTTTATTTACAATGCTCCGGAGAGTTCGGACTCAATGTTGTCTCCAAAAACTACTCTGAGATGGTACAGGTCTGCTATATTCCATGCCCATGAGGGAGTGATCAACAAAGGGCTTCCAAATATTCCAAAATCTATTTACCTTCAGTTTATCTCTTTTTACTTTTATCTCCCATGTCAATTTATCATTCAATGCTAAATTCCACATTTCCTTATACCACTCCCCCAGTTGTATAATGACATCATTTTTCCAATTTCTAGCAATACATTGTCTACCCGTGGTTAACATAATTTCTAATAACTCTTTTTCCTCCTTATTTAGACACATACCTTCCACATCCGTTAACATAATGGTACCTGACACCAGTTTGATTTTCTTACCCATTATTTCCCCAACCTCGTTTTCTATTCTTTTCCAAAAGTCATTTATCATTTTACAACTCCACCACATATGTTCGTAGGTTCCAACAGTCTCTTTACATCTCCAACATAAATTATCCCTTTTATTATCAATCTGATGTAACCTCTGTGGTGTCAAGTACCATTGCCACAGCATTTTATAATTATGTTCCTTAATTCTTACTGACATAGTCCTCATTATCCTCTTTTTCCACTTATTTCTCCATTCATCAATTCCTAGCTTTATATTCAAATCCTGTTCCCACTTCAATTTCAAATCTTTCTGTGGATTACTCCAGGGATAGGGGTTTGAGGCACTGATTTACAGTGTTTTCTCTCTTTCCTTGGTAGTCACAACCAGAAAGTCCAGCTTGGGGAATTTATGTCAGCCCCATGGACCCTACAATAGGAAGTTCCTCAGGGGTCAATTATTTCCCCTTTATTATTCAATATTTACATTAAGCCACTGGGAGGGGTCATCCGGAGATTTGGAGTGCAGTGTCACCAATAAGAGGATGACATCCAACTCTATCTCTCCTTTTCATCTTCTTCAGTGGGTGCAGTCAGGTGCCTTGAAAATTGTCCAGCCATAGTAATGGAATGGAACATAGCTAACAAGCTGAGACTGAACCCTGACATATGGAGGTTCTGGTGTTGAAGGGCCAGTCAGTCCAACTAGGTGATATGGCCCCCTAGGATGGATGGGATTTCTCTCTCCCCTAAGGACCAGGTATGCAATTTAGGGGTCATATTAGATCCTCATTTGACCCTTGAAGCGCAGATTGCAGTGGTGAGCAAAGCCACTTTTCCCCACCTGTACCAAATTGCCCAGTTGTGTCCCTACTTGGACAGGTGGTCCCTCACAACATTAGTTATCTCGCTAGTAGTCTCATGTATTGATTACTGTAATGCTCTCTACATGGGGCTTCCCTTGTCCCTGATACAGAGGCTTCATCAGGTGCAAATTGCAACAGCCAGGTGGATGTTATAAGAAGGCTTACAACATTTGCCCTGGTACAGATCGGCATTAGGGACATGCCAAACCAGGTAGAGGGGGGAAAGGCAGCAGCAGCAGCAATGGTGACTGCAATCGAAGCGGCATACACAAATGGCCACATGCGTCTTCCCAGGTGCCACTCTGACCAAGCATGGGCAAGGACAGGCAGGACCCCTTCTTCGCCCATGCGGCAGCATGGGGGTAGTGTTTGCAGGCTGGACTGGTGATGTGTTAAGTTGGTGCCAAGGAAGGAGGGAACACACCAGTCTTGCCCACCAACAGTCTGAGGAGGTGTGATCTGACCCTTGGCATAAAAAGGTTGAGAACCCCTGATATAGATATACTTTTTTCCCACTAGGTTAGAGCCTTGTTGGGGCACAGGGGCTTGAGCAGTCTAACTAGACAGCATTGCATATCTCTTGTCAGTGATGATAGACCGGGACTAAAGTGTCCTCCATCGGATTCCTTGGGCAAGATGAAAGCAGAGGGCACACGTCATGGTCCACCTAGCCAGCAGGTGACATGATATTCAAATGGCTAAAAACTTCACACAAATGGACTTGATTTCTCAAGCATTTGCACATGTGGAATGTCATTGCACAGATGTCTAAGATTTTTAGTCCCAAAAATGAGCCCCCAAAAGGGGACTTGGCTTATACTCGGATCAATGACCACGAGGGTCCCAGAACTATGCCGGATTGAGATATGCCAACAATTTAATTAATTTTCCCACATTTTCATGTATTTTGATCATAGAAACTCACTAGCAGCTGCTGTATTTCTCACCCTCGGCTTATACTTTTTTTGTTGTTCAGTCGCACAGTTGACTCCGACCCTTTGCGACCCCATGGACCATTTTCCTCCAGGCGCCTCTGTCCTCTACCATCCCCCTCAGCCCTCCCAGCTCTGTGCCCATTATGTCTATAATACCATCTAGCCATCTCATCCTTGGCCTCCCCCTTCTTCTTTTGCCCTCCACCTTTCCCAACATCAATGCCTTCTCAAGTGAATCCTCCCTTCTCATTTGATGTCCAAAGTATTTTAGCTTCATCTTTACTATTTGACCTTCCAATGAGCAGTCAGGGTTAATTTCTTCTAAGATTGACCTATTTGTTCTCCTCGCTGTCCAGGGGACTCTCAAAACCCTCCTCCAACACCACATTTCAAAGGCATCTATTCTTCTGCGTTCAGCTTTCCTAATTGTCCAGCTCTCACATCCATACATTACTACTGGGAAAACCATTGCTTTGACTATTCTAATTTTTGTTTGCAATGTAATGTCTCTGCTTTTCACTATGTTCCCCAGGTTTCTCATCGCTTGTCTCCCAAGAATCAGTCGCCTTTTTATTTCATGGCTGCAATCCCCATCTGCAGTGATCTTTGATCCTAAGAAAGTAAAATCTGTCACTGCTTCTACTTCTTCCCCGTCTATTTTCCAGGAACTGATGGGGCCTGTTGCCATTATCTTGGTTTTCTTGATATTGAGTCTCAAGCCAGCTTTTGCACTCTCCTCCTTCAGCCCAATCAAGAGATTCTTTAGGTCTTCCTCACTTTCTGCCATTAGGGTGGTGTCGTCTGCATATCTCAAATTATTGATGTTTCTCCCAGCGATTTTAATCCCATATTGTGATTCCTCCATCCCTGCACTGCGCATTATGTGCTCTGTGTATAGGTTGAATAAGCATAGTGACAAAATGCAGCCTTGTCTTACTCCTTTTCCTATTCCAAACCACTCTGTTATTCCATGTTCTGTCCTAACTGTTGCTTCTTGGTTCATGTACAGATTTCTCAGGAGGCATATGAGGTGCTCTGGTATTCCCATCTCTTTAATTACTTGCCACATCTTGTTGTGGTCCACACAGTCAAATGCCTTAGTGTAGTCAATAAAACAAAAGTAAACTTGTTTCTGGTATTCCTTTGTTTTCTCCATGATCCAGCGTATGTTGGCGATGTGGTCTCTAGTCCCCCTGCCTCTTCTGAAACCAGCCTGCACCTCTGGTAATTCTCTCTCCACATGCTGCTGAAGTCTGTCCTGTATTATCTTGAGCATCACCTTGCTGGCATGTGGGATGAGCGCGATTGTTCGATAATTTGAACATTCTTTGGCATTGCCCTTTTTTGGGATTGGGACGTATACTGATCTTTTCCAATCCTGTGGCCACTGTTTTGTTTTCCAAATCTGCTGGCATATTGAATGCAGTAATTTGACGCCATCATCTTTTAGCGCTTTGAAAAATTCAACTGGGATACCATCATCTCCACTAGCTTTGTTGTTTGCAGTGCTCTTTAGGGCCTTTATGACTTCGCTCTCCAGGATGTCTGGCTCAAGTTCAATTTCTTCATCATTGTGATTATCAGGAGTGTTGAGGTCCTTTTTGTAAAGTTCCTCTGTGTACTCTTTCCATCTTTTCTTAATTTCTTCTGCATCAGCTAGCTCCTTTCCGTCTTTGTCCCTTATCATGGTCATTTTTGCTTTAAATGTTCCCTTGACTTCCCCAATTTTTTTGAAAAGATCTCTGGTTCTGCCTCTTTTGTTGTTTTCCTCCATTTCTCTGCACTGTTCTTTTAGGTAGTTTTCCTTATCTCTCCTTGCTTTTCTTTGAAATTCTGTGTTCAAATGGTTGTAGTTTTTCCTTTCTCCTTTGACTTTTGCGTTCCTTCTTTCCTCTGCTATTTTAAGAGCCTCATCAGACAACCACTTTGCTTTCTTACTCTTCTTTTCTTTTGGTATGGTTTTCTTTGCTGCTTCCTGCATGATGTCCCTCATCTCCGTCCATAATTCTTCCGGTACTCTGTCTACCAAGTCTAAGCCATTAAATCTGTTCATCACCTCCACCGTGTATTCTTTAGGGATGCTGTCTAGGTGATATCTTTCTGGTCTCCGTGTTTTCCCTATTTTCTTTAGTCTAAGCCTGAATTTTGCGATCAGTAGGTTGTGATCTGAGCCACAGTCTGCTCCAGGTCTTGTTTTTGCTGACTGTATGGAGGTTCTCCATCTTTGGCTGCAGAGTATGTAGTCAATCTGGTTTCGGTGTTGGCCATCTGGTGATGTCCATGTGTAAAGTCGCCTCTTGTGTTGCTGGAAGAGAGTGTTTGCTATGATCAGTGCGTTCTCTTGGCAGAACTCTATTTTTTCTTTCTTTCTTTCTTTCCCTTTCATTAATTAGTTCAACTTTTACTTTGATACTATGTGATAAACTGTGATATTGTGCATGATAATACTTTGTTTTAAAACTGTTTAAACTGTGATAACATGTGTGATGGGAAAAGACTGGCGTAGAGACCGGCAAGGCACGCCACAAAGTTTGCCAAGAGAACCCTATGGACCAAAACAAAAGGCAAAACAAGGGGATGCTCAGCACAGCAGATCTGAAAAGGGGGAGGGATACGAAAGGGGGAGGAGAAATACAGTGTTGCAGGGAACAATACTGCATAGGGACATGGAATGTGAGATCTATGAATCAAGGAAAACTGGAAGTGGTAAAAAATGAGATGGAAAGAATAAGCATTGACATCTTGGGCATCAGTGAGCTCAAATGGACAGGGATGGGTGAATTCAGCTCTGGAAACCATCATATCTACTACTGTGGGCAAGAAAACCTTAGAAGAAATGGAGTAGCCATAATTGTCAATAAAAGAGTGAGAAAAGCAGTAATGGGATACAATCTCAAAAATGACAGAATGATGTCAGTCAGATTTCAAGGCAAACCTTTCAATGTCACTGTGATCCAAATATACGCACCAACCACTGGTGCAGATGAAGCCACAATGGACCAGTTCTATGAGGACTTACAACACCTCATAGAACAGACACCAAGAAATGATGTCCAAATTATATTAGGAGACTGGAATGCCAAAGTAGGAAATCAAAAAGTGGAGGGAATAACAGGCAAATTTGGTCTTGGAACACAAAATGAAGCAGGGCAAAGATTGATAGAGTTCTGCCAAGAGAACGCACTGATCATAGCAAACACTCTCTTCGGCTTATACTTTGGTCAATCTATTTTCATGGATTTTCAGATCAAAATTAGGTACCTCGGCTTATATTTGGGTCGGCTTACACTCGAGTATATATGATAGATATGCCCTTAGAGAACAAAACTGAGTCTCCAAGATTTTTAAATGCCTCCTGAGGCACTTCAAAGTCACCAGATGACTTAAATCAAATACTATATTATTCTATTGAAGACTTTCACATTCAGCAGCCAAATGTTTCATAATCAGGTATAGATGACTTTGCTTTCTTTGTGGGGCTGCATTTCCATCAAGTAACTGGATTATGCTAATCAGCCATTTTGAGGATAGAAGGGTGGAGCTGTGATCCTATTTCATTGTTTCTGCAAATATGTTCTTAATGCAACATTTTCCACCAAATATAGCTGAGCAAGAAAGAAATATGAATATATTTGTGTTGCGTCCGGCCCTTATAAGCAATAGTCGAGGCAACGATGAACAGAACAGCAACTAGAGTTTATTCAACAGTCTTTTCAGGATATGCTTACAAGGCATTCCGGATCCAGGGGTGATCCAGGGAATTACCGACCTGTCAGTTTGACATGTGTCCCAGGTAAAGTGATGGAAACCATCCTAAAAGATAGAATTAATAGGCACATAGAAGAGAAGGCGCTGCTAAAGGAGAGCCAACATGGCTTTTGCAAGGGCAAATCATGCCTCACTAATCTGTTGGAATTTTTTGAGAGTGTCAACAAGCATGTGGATAAGGGGGATCCAGTTGACATTGTTTATCTGGACTTTCAGAAGGCTTTTGACAAGGTCCCACACCAAAGGCTCTTGAATAAACTTACCAGTCATGGAATAAAGGGACAGGTCTTGTCCTGGATCAGCAACTGGCTAAGGGACAGGAAACAGAGGGTAGCACTAAATGGACACTTCTCCAAGTGGAGGGAAGTAAAGAGTGGGGTCCCCCAAGGTTCAGTACTGGGACCCCTGCTTTTCAACCTCTGCATAAATGATCTAGAGGTAGGAGTAAAAAGCAAGGTAGCCAAATTTGCTGACGACACTAAATTATACAGGGTAGTGAAAACTGTGAGAGATTGTGAGGAGCTCCAGAGGGATCTCTCGACACTGGGGGAGTGGGCAAAACAGTGGCAAATGAGTTTCAACATTAGTAAGTGCAGAGTGATGCATGTTGGGGCAAAGAACCCCAATTACATTTATAAACTGATGGGGTCTGAACTCTCTGCGACAAACCAGGAAAGGGACCTTGGTGTCCTGGTGGACAACTCAATGAAGGTGTCAACCCAGTGTGCCTCAGCAGTGAAAAAAGCAAACTCAATGCTAGGGATCATTAGGAAGGGTATAGAAAATAAGTCAGCAAGTGTCATTTTGCCTCTTTATAAATCTATGGTGAGGCCCCACCTGGAATACTGTGTACAGTTCTGGTCGCCATACCTCCAGAAGGATATTATGGAGCTGGAAAAAGTGCAGAGGAGGGCAACAAGAATGATTAGGGGACTGGAACACCTTCCTTACCATCTGAGGCTGCAACGGTTGGGCCTCTTCAGTCTTGAACGACGACGTCTAAGAGGTGACCTGATTGAAGTTTATAAAATCATGCACGGTGTGGACAAAGTAGATAAGGAAAAACTGTTTTCCCTATCGCATAACACTAGAACTAGGGGACACTCCATGAAACTTTTGGGTACTAGTTCTCAAACAAATAAGAGAAAGTACTTTTTCACCCAGAGGATTACAGGTCTATGGAACTCCCTGCCAGAAGGTGGTGACAGCTGTCAGTCTTGACAGCTTTAAGAAAGGATTAGACAAGTTCATGGAGGACAAGAGTATCAATGGCTATAATTATGGATACTTAAGGACAACCTCCGGGTTGGAGAGATAGGCAGGATATCTCTCAATATCATTTCCAGGGAATCCTAAGCAGGCATCTGCTTGGGAATACCCTGAAGGAAATGGTGAGCCACTGTGTGAGACAGAATGCTGGACTGGATGGGCTGTGGCCTGTTCCAGCAAGGCTGTTCTTATGACACAGAGATGGCTAATCAATCCCATGAAATCAGTCCCTCCGGAGTCTGCCATAGAAGAGGCAAGGGCTGAGCTACACTAGAAGTGGTAGCGTGTGGAGGAGGCCCAGGCTTAGCACGTTGCTGGCTACCTGTGCAGAATGGGTAGTATAGATCTGGTCCAGCCCCACCCTTGTTTACTCGTGGGGCTTATATAGTGTCTCCCCGGTGGTGGCTCCTTGATACAAAGTAGCGACCCACCAGACAACCATAACTAACCAATCATAACAGGGTATATATGTAATTAACCAATGAGGAACAGGATCCAAAACTGTAACCAATCACAGGGCTCGGATTAGCATAATGAGCGTGCCCTGGACGGGGGGGGGGGGTTCGAGCCAACTTTGGCTCCTAATTTGGATGGCGGAAAACTGCAATTTTTTTTCTTGCAAGGCGCTGCCCGCACCACTTGCAATCATGCTTCAATTATTTTAACAATGCCATCTTAGTCATTCTTGCTAAAGCTTCTCCCATGAAATTGAAGCTGGCAATTTTAAAATTTAAGCTAATTTTCCTCTGTGAACAGAGTATTTCGAAAGCTGCAAAGAGAAAAGTATGCTTGAAATTAACCTAAAAGGAGCGTCTTAGCCAATCGGTGGGAGAGGAGCAAATGGAATGCTGCTGCTCTCACATGCTGAGAGACTTAATGGATTGTTTTAAGTGCCTGGAAATGATTAGGCCTGGCTGCTGCTGTATGAAGTCTTTAATTGATTGATTTGAGTTTGTGGTCAGAAAATAATTGCCAATTACAACTTATCTATAATTATCAGTAACCAAAGCCAGACGTCTTCCTTCCTAATAGCGCAATGCTCCTTCAGTGTACTTGACACATGTGTGACTCAGCTAACTGTTGTGGCTGCTGAAGTCAAGGTCAAAGTACCAGTGAGGCAGCATGCAGAATATACCAGTTGTGCAGGTGATCCTACCTGTGGAATTGGCTATCCATGGTGCTCTCTTGCTTTTACCAGTCTAGTAGGTAATTGCACATCCGCCAGGTACCCAGTTATGCAACAAACAGTAAGATCGAAATACAAGCTGCTGACACAATAGCCCTTATGCACAGTGTTGTGTTCAACAGGATTTTGTCCACTGGCTGATATTGTATGTTTCCAGCCTATTTCAAATGGTGAAGCACCGTGCCTTCAGGGGGAAATATATCCTGATTTGCCCTTTCCCCCACCTCCAGTCACATATTTTAAAATAAAAAACTTGATTGGTTGGTTGGTTGGTTGAGCTTCTATACTGACAATCTAAGAGGTATTCCCACTCTGGACAATGTACATAATTAAAATCCAACAGAGAGATAATAAACAGAACCCCAACCTGGTGATAATAACAATAATTTTGTGCATGCTGATAGATGAAATGGGTTATATAACCTCCCTCCATCTAGGACTATTCTAATAGTAAAATAGAACTATTCTAATAGTAAAATAAACATTAAACTAGACTGGATTAAGTGGCTGCTGGAAGAATTTGGTGTATGCAAACCAAGACACAGGACACAGCCTCGGGCTGGGCTAACTCAGGTTTATTGCATCGTGGACAGAGGGAACATGAGGTAATGGCGGATCGATAGCTCTTTATATACAGTGGTAATACATTTGAACGTGGTGCCATAGTAGCCCATTGGCTACTGCCTGCGTGACGTCATTGCGAGTCACGCCCTTCTTGTCCAGGTGTAGGTAGTGGCGGGAAAGCTTCCCGCGCTGCTGCCTTTGATGAGATCGGACCAAGAGAGCTTGGACGCTCGCTGCTGCCAGCTGGTGGACATTAGCTCGCGTCCTCATGCAGGGTTCATATGATACAGCTGAAGGTTACATTGTTGCTATAGGCAAGGTTACATTGGTTCAGATACATTGTAATCCATGTGGAAGGTAAAAACCCTTAGAACACAACATCCCTCCCCCCTAGGACGAGACAACGTCTCGAGCCCATGCTTCTAGACACTCCCCCCCCTAGGAGACAAAATCTCTCAGCCAAGATGGCTTGTTTCGAACACGCTGGGGTCTCGATGCGGGCTGCCTCTCCCCGGGTTTGCTACCTTCTCTTTGTCCCCTGGTTTCCTGTCCTGTAATTTGAGAGGGAGACTCGTTAGTGACTTGCCGCGGCTCTGCGGCGTTGTTGGGAGGTGTGCTCTTACTTAGGGAGGAACCGGGGGCATTGGGGGCTAACGAAAAACCCCTCTTCTCGCTTGGATGGGTGGGGGAACACTCCTGAAAACCCCCCCGGCTCGCTAAATCAAAACCAAAATTCCATTCGGGGGCAGCGGTTGCGAACTCTTCTCCCCCTTCCCCGGCCTCTGACGGAACTGGTTTATCAAAAGGATATGAGTCGGGGCCACTGCTTCTTCCTTCCCCCCTTGCTTGGGACTGTTGTCCGCTGCTGTCTCCCCCTTGGGTTAAGCGGGCGGGGGAGAACCCTAACGCTGAATCTTGTTGCTGATCCTCACTGACAGGCCCACTTACCCGGTGCCTCAGTTGGTCTGCGTGCCTCCTCCAGAGGAGACCGGCGTGGGTCTCGACCCGGTACGACACTGGCCCCGTCTGTTCTACAACCGTCCCCGGCACCCAGGCTGGCCCCGCGCTGGCATAGTTTCTGCAATGGACAGGGTCGCCGGCGGCGAACCCTTTCGAGACTGCCAGCCCCACGTTTTTTCCCTTATCCTCAATTCTTGTGGGGTCCAGCCTGGACAGGAGCGTAGTCAGTTTCCGCCGCATCAATAGCTCTGCCGGCGAGTAACCTGACGCTAAGGGGGTCACCCTATACGCTAGTAAGAACTGACATACTTGGTGGTTCAGGTCCCCGGGGCCCATGCGCCGAAGCGCCTCCTTTGTTGTACGCACCAACCGTTCCACTTGGCCATTCGTGGCCGGGTGAAACGGTGCGGACGTGACATGCCGAATGGCATTCGCCTCCATGAATGCCCCGAACTCTGAGGAGGTGAAGCAACTCGCGTTATCGCTGACTAAAGTGTCGGGTAAAACGAACGTTGAAAAGACTCTCCGTAGTTGGTTAATTGTAGTGGTGGAGGATGTGCTCTTTACCGGAATGACCTCCAGCCACTTTGAGAATGCATCCACCACCAGGAGAAACATGGTTCCTCGGAAAGGGCCAGCGAAATCTACGTGCACTCTGGACCATGGCCCCCTTGCTGTGTCCCATTCCCTATGCGGGAGCCGGGCCTCCTCTGGTCGGGACCCCTGGCACGCCTCACAAGTGCCGACCATGTGCTCAATGTCCTCGTCCAGCTGTGGCCACCAAAAGTAACTGCGGGCCAGCGCTTTTGAGCGAACGATGCCCGGGTGGCTGACGTGCAGCAGTTTGAGAACCCTCGGCCGCATGGGTGTTGGGACCACCACCCGTTGGCCCCACAACAGGCACCCCCTTTCTAGGGACAACTCTAGCTTCTTCCGAAAGAATGGGTCGAATTCCTTGCTTGGGGACGATGCTGGCCACCCTTTCTGCACCCATGAGCTGACTTTCTCCAGCGTTCTGTCCTTGCCTGTCGCCCTGGCTATATCGGCCGGTACTATTGGGGGTTCGTCTAAAACCTCGATTAGCAACACCTGGCGGTCTCTTCCTATTCTGGCTTTTTGGTCGTCCGACAAGGGCAAAGGGGATCTCGACAGCGCATCAGCATGGCTGATCTCCTTTCCGGGCCGGTACTCCAACTCGTGTTGGTATGCGTTAAGAAAAATGGCCCATCGCAACATTCTCGGGGACAGTATCTGCGGCGTTGGCTTGCCTGCCGTGAAAATCCCTAACAGGGGCTTGTGATCCGTCACGATTTTGAATGGGCGGCCATACAGAAAATCGTGAAACTTTTTGGTCCCCGCTACTATTGCCAATGCCTCCCTGTCGGTTTGTGCGTAATTTCGCTCTGCTTGGGACAGGGACCTTGAGTAAAACGCCACTGGGGCCTCCCGACCGTCATCCAACACGTGGCAAAGCACCGCCCCCACCCCCACCGGTGATGCATCACAGACTAAGACCACCGGCCGTTTGGGGTCGAAGTGCGTAAGGATTGCGTCCGATGTTAAAAGTTGCTTTAGTTCGTTGAACGCCTTCTCGTGCTCGTCACCCCACATCCATGTCTCCTCCTTCTTAAGTAACCGATGAAGCGGTTCGGCCACGGAGGCTTTCCGCGGAAGGAATGTATGGTAAAAATTGAGGAGCCCCAGGAATGACTGAAGTTCGGTTTTGGATGTGGGGCGAGGGGCCTTCTTAATGGCTGCTACCTTGGATTTGGACGGCTTAATACCCTCGGGTGTGATCCGAAACCCTAAAAATTCGACCTCGGTTTCGAAGAAAACACATTTGTCCTTCCTTAGTCTCAGCCCCGCTTTCTCGAACACCGTTAGCACTTTGTCCAATCTCTTTGCCAGTTCGGCCTCACTCCCCCCTGTTATCAATACGTCATCAAAATAAGGTAACACCCCCTCCAGCCCCTTCAGGAGGCGTTCCACAAGCGACTGAAAAAGGCCGGGTGCCGAGTTCACGCCGAACTGTAAGCGCGACACCTGGAACGCTCCTTTATGTGTGACTATCGTTTGTGCCGCGGCCGTGGCGGGGGTTACGGGGAGTTGTTGATAGGCTTGTGCCAGGTCGAGCTTAGCGAAACACTTCCCCCCATGTAGCCTGGCCAAAAGGTGGCTGACCACTGGCACCGGATATGCATTAGGGCGAATCGCCTTGTTAATTGTACACTTATAATCAGCGCAAATGCGCACCTCCCCGTTAGCCTTCAGGGCTGTTACGATTGGAGTTTCCCACTCCGCGGAATCAACAGGAATAAGAATCCCCTGGCCCACCAATTTGTCCAGTTCCGCCTCTATTTTGTCCTTTAGTGCGAAAGGCACCCTGCGCGGTTTGAGTCTTATCGGGCGGACCTCCGGGTCTAGGTCGAAGGCTACAGGGGGTCCCTTGAATTTTCCAAGTCCTTTTTCAAACACGGTGGGGTGCGCGTCACACACCGCTTGTATCGGATCTGCGCCCACGGCATGCACCCCCCCTATGAACAAACCCAAGGGCTGAAACCACTGCGTCCCTAGGAGGCTACAATTCCCCCCTTTGAGAACGACTAACGGGAGTTCTGCGGAATGTCTTTTATAACGAACCCGAAATTTCCCGACCCCCAGCACTGGAATGCTGTTCCCTTGTACGTCTCGTAGCGTGGACCTCAGAGTCTTAAGTTTGGGCCGCGCTTGGGGGTCGATCTTCAAGAACTCTTTCTGGGGAATTATGGAATAATAGGACCCCGAGTCAATCTCCATCCTAACAGGGGCCCCTTGTACTATTACCTCAATGAAGTAATGGTTTTGTCCCGTGGACACGCTGAACACGGGGGCGTCGTCCTCACTGCCGTCCGAGACGCGACCCACGCCGTCCTGCTTCCTCGTGGTTCGGGCGCCATCTTGGGGTCTCGCTGGACGGTCCGGTCTGGCCGAACGGTCTTTCGACTGCCTCCGGCCCTCTCTCCGATTTCTGCATGCCCTGGCGATGTGCCCGCGCCTGCCACAGCCGTAACATTCGGCTTTCTTGAAAGGGCACTTCGCACGCTCGTGGGCCGCCCCACAACCATCGCAGCGGCGCCCCCCTTTCCGGACCTTCTGTACCTCTTCGCCGTCGCTGCCATCTGTAGAGGATCTCGAGGTTCGTCGGGTCGCGTGCACCGGCTGTCCTGACTTGCCACGCACCGAACTTTCCGCTTTGCTGGCCCTAGGACGCCACTCACGCCACTCGTGTATTTCGTCCACTCCCGCATTCGTGGACTCCGCGGATTCCGCGGTCTCTACGACCTCGGCCAGCGTGGGTGGCGGCTCCCTGTTCATCAGGCGGCGCTGCACTTCCTTGTCCTTCAGGCCACACAGCACGACGTCCCTCATGATCATCTCCAGGTTGTCCCACTTGCAGGGAACGGCGGCTACCCTCAGGGCCTCTACGAAAGCCTCTACCGACTCATCCGGCGCTTGGACTCGCCTCCAAAACGCACTCCTAGCGGGAAACATTGCTTTCGAGGGTTGGAAACGCTCTCGCAGCAACTTCAGTATGTCGTCGGTTTTGAAGTCATCCAACGTCTTCGGTTCGATCATGCCCACCAGCGTCCGCTTGGTCTCTACACCCAGCATTCGGGTGAGGATGGCCCTCTTCCTTTCCTCGTCGTCTTTGACTTTGAGTTCCACCAATGCCGCCTTGAAATCCATGTTAAAGATGGTCCAGTCTTGCGGCTTGGTAATATTGAACCCGCTCTGTGTCCTGGCACTTTGGGAATCCATGATCCCACCTTCGTCGCCAATTTGGTGTATGCAAACCAAGACACAGGACACAGCCTCGGGCTGGGCTAACTCAGGTTTATTGCATCGTGGACAGAGGGAACATGAGGTAATGGCGGATCGATAGCTCTTTATATACAGTGGTAATACATTTGAACGTGGTGCCATAGTAGCCCATTGGCTACTGCCTGCGTGACGTCATTGCGAGTCACGCCCTTCTTGTCCAGGTGTAGGTAGTGGCGGGAAAGCTTCCCGCGCTGCTGCCTTTGATGAGATCGGACCAAGAGAGCTTGGACGCTCGCTGCTGCCAGCTGGTGGACATTAGCTCGCGTCCTCATGCAGGGTTCATATGATACAGCTGAAGGTTACATTGTTGCTATAGGCAAGGTTACATTGGTTCAGATACATTGTAATCCATGTGGAAGGTAAAAACCCTTAGAACACAACAAAGAAGATCTTTAAATGCTTCCCAGAACAGAAACCCTAATGAAAACTCAGGCTAGGATTCAGTCAGTACTACCCAGCTTGTGATTTACTAAGCTATTTATAGAGCAGATCTTTGAAGTAATTTTAACATCACCCATTTTTGAATTAATGAAATGTTGGCCAAAGTTAGTGACCTTCACCAGGGTTCCAGTTATCAATGTTTCTGGTAACTGACTTGGTAGTGTTTTTAATTGCTGTTAATATTCCCAGCAAAGAAAAAAATCATCATAATTTCCTATGACATTTAAAGTATTGGCTTTTAAAAACACACACATAGTACAGTATTCCAAAGGTTGAATATTTGGCTACTCCAAGTTTCCAAAATATTCATTTCAATTGTAACCTAAAGAATTCCTGGCTAGAGGGCAACATAGTTAACTTGAAGCATGGGGAGGTAATAGATGAGAATACTTGGTGTAAATTCAGCTTTCTTGCAAAAAAAAAAAAGATGCAGCACTGCAAACCTAAGAAAAACAATACAGTAAATTTACAAAGTGAAAAATGTTTGTTTTTGTTGGTTTTACCATGGCATGATGATATTTATGCATGACAATTAAAATAACAATAATTTGCACCAGTCAGTATGAGTAGCTAATATCATAATCCTATTTGCTCAGAAGTAATTGGGTTGAACCCAGGATTTGCTTCCTTTGGGCAGATGAGCTCCTAAAAGAATCCACTTCCTTTTTTCAAAAAAGGAATCCTAGAAGCAAAAAAAAAGATGAAGAGGAGGTTTTCGTTGACTTCATCATTTCCTCTATGCCACTACCACCACTAGCAGCCCTTGAGCATGAGGAAAATATTGTTAAGGGATGTAGGCACAGGAGAAAATCAACCAAAATCGACTCTTCTCTCTTTTCCATAGTGAGGGCATTATGAGTGGAATTCTGATTAGTGGACACTGCTGTTGGCAAAAGGAAATACTGGCTACCACTCATTGTGTCGAGAAGTTGTAGAGAACTTTGACATGTCCAGTAGTGATATTTCTCACCTCACCACCCACTGGAAGCCACACCAAATTCCAAACTGGCAAAAAATAAATAAATATCCAAACCCACTAGGGATTTTTGGGTTTGGGGGATATTGTAAGCCTCAAAAGTAAAAAACATTACAGTGAAAAGCCCCCCAATATTTTTAAGCAAAAAAGAGGAGAAATGAGCTCCAGCAAGCCACCCTATCCTCTTAGTGCAGTGGTTCCCAACATGGAGGCCATGCCCACAGGGGAACTTCAATTCCTAGGAGCCTAGTGCTTCTAGGAACTGAAGTCCAAAAACCAAAGGTTGGGAAACACTGTCTTAGTACCTCTATGTAAAGTACCCAGATTGTCTCTGGGCTTTTTCTAGGCTTTCTTTGGTGGCCTCATACCTTCATGCTGTTCAGTTAATTGACAGTTTAGTAGGGAAGGAGTCTCAACATTTTTAGAATGTCTGCTACTGGAACAAGGCTAAAATCCTGGCTGAATTTAACCTCTGGCTACTGGATATCTGTTTGGGAATGATTGTACACTCCATAACTACTGTTGCCACCCATTGTAGACCACAGGTACTCCTCAGTAGCAGAAGTGGAGTGCCCTTACTGATCCATGTTTCCTCCATAGCCAAATGTGATTCCTCAATATCTCCAACATCCCAAAATTAATTAAAAGTCCTCTCTTGTCTTGTAGGGGAAATGGTAGGCAATTTTAACTTTTTGGAGGCCTCTTCCCCAGAACAGAAATTGTAATTTTAAAGAATGGCTATTAGAAGACATGAGGCTTTGGTGTTTTTTGTTATGCTTTGTTCAATTTTTTAAAAAAGAACCCTAAAGAGAACAAATAGACTGCTTCCCATTGAATTCGTTATACTGGTACGTGTATTTAATGCAGGGGATTCGTGGTGCAACTTTCTCTCAAACTTTTTAAAAAAAATTCCTTTAGACAGGGATCTAAATCTAGGCTGAATCCAACTGGTTAGTTGCACCTAGAATACACCTGTTGAATAGATGGATGGAAAATAACTGTGTTTTAATGGCTCTACTCCAGTTGCTATAAAGGGTCTACTCCAGTTTGGACTAGAAATTAGGTATAGGCCCTAATTTTTCTTCTTCTTCTTCTTTACTTCCTCTTTTATCCCTTTGGGTGTCAACAGAGATAAAGTGGTACCTCGAGTTACAAAATCAATCCATTCCTTGTTGTGTGTGTTGTTGTTGTTTTGTATTACGAAAAATTTGTAACTCAAAACACAGTTTCCCATAGGAATGCACTGAAAACAAATTAATCCATTCCAGAGGTCAGAAAAAGTAAAAAAAAAAGTCTTTTATCTGTTCAAAACTCTTTATCAAGTGCACTTTGGAATGTTTTGTCATGTTTTTGCCACTTTATAAAGCGCTTTGAATAGATAAAATACTTTTTCCCCCACACTTTTTTTCTGACCTCCTGAACAGATTAATTAGTTTTCAATGGATTTTCTACACTTCTGGGTTGGCGAAAAATTCCAAAAATGGAGTGTAGATGTTCTGCATACACTCCCGCTGCTGTGGGAAGTGGCAGAGGCTGCCCACGAATCTGAAAAAATGGCACGATTGCTCCCCCTGCCGCTACCACCAAAAACAAAGCACTGGGAGCAACCACACAGCTGAATGTCGGGGATGGGGATGGCACATTACCATAGCTGGCCACTAGAGGCCACTGTCTGAGACCCCAAAAATCTGTTCATATCATGGGGGGAAATGTATCATGAGGCATTATTGTCAATGGATTTCCTTTCATAGCGTGAATATTATGTAACTCGAAGCATTTGTAACCTGAGGTACCACTGTACAAGGTTGTTCTGGCATTTCTAGTGGCCTCTACTAGCGTTATTTGGTGTTCTTGTAATACTTCTTTGATGTTATCTCTCGACCTTCCTCTGGATCTGCCTAGTGGTCTTTGTCCTTCTCTTTTCACATAAACCTTGTATGGTATGGAATTCCAAGACATTATCTCCAAATGGTACTTTATTTGTTGTCTCTTGGTCATGCTAGATAATTGATAGATGGCAACTGAGAGGAAAAAGAGAGCATATGTGTTGTTATGTATTTGTTAATATAAGAATAAGGGAGCATGAATCTGGATTTTCTCCAACCTATCCTCTTTCCTCTTTATATATTTCCTCTGGTGTGTGTTATACAAAGAAGGAACTGTACACAGATCCATATATATTACTTAGAACCACTCAATTCCACAGTCACTCCGAGAAAAATTCATCCAAAGCTGGAGCAAATGGGGCAGAACGGTTTCTCAAATGGACCCAAGAGAGTCACAAGTAAGATAAATGAAAGCTAAAAGACTTGCATGTTGTGAATGCTCAAAAGTGCATTTTATTTGAGCTTTTTTTTCCGTTCCAGACTGGTAATCTTATCCCCACAAGTAATGTTAAATGTGTCAGGCTGACTGCTGCAAACTATACCATTGAAGGTTCCAGATACTAATGGGAAAGTGCCATTAAAACTGCCTACATACAGTGATCTGAAAAGTAAAAGAGATCTCACAGGAAGGGCTAAGGCAATCAAGTTTCTAATGAAAAGCTAGACATAAGTAGCAAAATACTGCTGCAAAAAAGTGAGGACAATACAGGAGATTGTTGTAAACATAACTTTACACTTTTTCAGCAGAGCTCAGAAGTAATGCATTGGCTAAAATCCTGTTCTGTAATTGATATCGCATAAGATTGGTAGTATCCTCAGTCGCAGCAGCATACCTGTCAACCTTCCTGGATTGGCCGGGATTTCCCGTTTTTCGGCGCCAATTTTTGCCATTACCCGCCCGGAGCTGCCAAAACCCTGGAATTTGGCAACAGGGGGAAAGGCATTACTGCGCAGCTCGCTTCTATGCATTAGTAGAAGGCTTTTACGCATGCGTAGAAGGCTTCTGTGCAGTAAGGGGATCGTAGAAGCCTTCTATGCATGCGTAGAAGCGAGCTGCGTAGGATGGTTATGCGCAAGTTGCTTCTACGCATGCGTAGAAGGCTTTTACACATGCATAAAAAGCGACCTGTGCAGAACCGTTCTGCACAGGTCCCGGATTTTCCAGAGCCGTGGTTGACAGGTATGTGCAGCAGCTTTTCAGAAAGAAAAAAATCTGAGACCTCCACCTCCACTGAAGGTCCCAAGGCCTCTAATGGGATCCATTTTTGTCACTGGGATGATCAGAAAAATTTCAATTTCTGAAAATTACCACCAGCTGGGTGATTTCACTGGCAGCTGTGATTTTCCAATGAGAGAGAGAGATGGATGGATGCTCACTTGTTCGGATGATGTTACTTCACTCATCATCTTGATCTCCACAGTATGTTGGGCTCAAACACACAAACTCCACTGACTGTCTCTCTAATTCTTTTCTCTTCTTCTTGGTTTTTTGATGCAAGTAACACAAGTGCAGCATGTATACAGGTTACTTCGCACTGAGGGAGTCTTGGCACAAGCTAGAAATGGGTGGAGATGGATGCTTATAATTTAAAATAATCTCAAATGTCCTTTGTCTCCAGTGTATCACTCATTACTTAACAAGTAATGTTAAAACTAGCCCTTCAGAATTATTCCAGGTACAGTGATACCTCATTCAACGTCCAAACTTGGTTCCACAAGTTTGGACTTTATATGGATTTGGACTTTGTATGAGGCATGCAGAATCCTAGCCGTGATGTCTCATACAACGTCCAAATCCTTGCTGCAATGCCTCGTACAACGTCATTTCCATAGAGATACATTGTACTGTAACAGCACAGACATCAGGGCAAGTCAAGGAAACAGACAGGAAACTGACAGAACTTTAAGAAATCATTGTATAAAGGCTAAATACATTACAAAAACCTGTCAAACAACATGTCAAAAAATTCAAAAGATTCAATATTGTTCATTATGGCAATGGAGATATTAGCAAAAGCTATAAGAGAGGATGGAAAAATAGAGGGGATTTTGGGAAACAAGATAAGTATGTATGCTGATGATACTCTGATAATTGCAAAATATCCTGAGAAGGTAATGAATAGAATTAGAGCACAATTGAGGATTTTGAGGACATTACTGGTTTGAAGATAAATTGGGATAAATCGGAAATGATGCTGTGTAATATGGGGAAAGAGGACCAGAAGAAGATAAAGGGAACGGGTAGTATTCAAATTAAAGATAACTTGAAATATTTGGGAATAATTATATCAAACAGGTTGGAAGATCTTAAAAGATTGAATTATGACAGTCTGAAGATTGAGATTAAATCTAGAATACAAAGTTTTCAAAAGCTGAAACTGTCATGCTTTGAGAGAATTGCACTTAGTAAAATGATGTTGTTACCTAGAATAAACTTTTTATTTGATGCATTAGCAATTCATCTGAAAGACAAGGAAATCAAGGAGTTTCAAAAATTGATTAATGATTTTTGTAATGGTGGAAAAAGTCTAGATTACCAAAAAAATTATGGTATTTACCCATACATGTCAACCATCCCGATTTGGCCGGGATTACCCCGTAATTTGACGCCGATTGACGTCATAACCTGCCCCACACTGGCAAAACCCTGTAATTTGGCAGCGGGGGGGAAATGCTTTCCACGCATGCGTGGAAGCGCTACGCCGCTTGCGAGGGGCTGCACAAGCAGCCTAGCGCTTCCACGCATGCGTGGAAAGCGACCTGTGCACAAGCCATCTACGCAGGTCCCGTTTTTTTCCAGAGCCGCGGGTTGACAGGTATGTATTTACCACCAAAAGAAGGTGGATTAGGAATGCCAAATTTGGTGGTATATTATCGAGCTTTTCAAATTAAGAATGTTGTGAAGAGCTTGGCAAGGGAAAAGTAATTTGGGAGGAAATTGAGATGAAGGATTATAGACATATAGGTAAAATGGTCTTTTTAGGAGGCAATGTGGGAAAAGTAGTAACCAAAAATACTATGATGGAAGGATTAATGAGTGTATGGAAAAAAGTAAAGAAGGATTTGGCTCCAAATATCTCTCCAATTTTGGAACTGTCAGATATGGTGAGTTTCCCGATAAAGATAGATAAAGAAATAAAAGAAGTATTGGATAAAATGATATTTTCCTGTTGAAAGACTGGTTACGGATCTGTAGCGATATTGGTAGAAGGACAAATTTGTTTGAACAATTAAAGTTAAATTGGTTTCAAAGAATGATGATTAATAAATGGAATAGCAAATATATGAGAGAACATGATTTGGAAAGAGAAAAGACGGAATTTGAGAATTTGATTCTAAAAATTAGAAAGGGAGATAAAAATATTAAAGGTTTAGTTAGCAAACTTTATACATTGTTAAATAAGGAGGGTGATCCACAGGGGGATTTGAGAATAAGTTGGGAGCAAGATTTCAATATAAAAATAGAAAAAGATACATGGAGAAAGAAATGGAAAAAGAGGATAATGAGAACTATGTTGGTTAGAATAAAGGAACGCAATTATAAAATGTTATGGAGGTGGTATCTGACCCCAGTGTGGTTACATCAAATTGATAATAAAACATATGAACACATGTGGTGGAGTTGTATTGTGGTAAAAGATTTTTGGGAAAGAATTGAAAAAGAGATTGGTGAAATAATGGGTAAGAGAATCAAACTGGGATCTTGGTACCACTATGTTAACAAATGTGGAATGTATTAATTTAAACAAGGATGAGGAAGAATTATTAGAAATAATGCTTACAACGGGTAGACAGTGTATTGCTAGAAATTGGAAAAATGATATAATTATACAGACTGAAGAATGGTATAAAGAAATGTGGAACTTAGCATTGAATGATAAATTAATCTGGGAGATAAAGGGGGGGAAAAGGTAATTTGAAAGAGAATAGATTTTGGAATGTTTGGAAGCCTTTTGTGGATCACTCACTTATGGGTGCTGAAAGAAACAGACCTGTACCTGAGCAAAGCAATTTTTGGAAGTAAAATAATGAGATACTCCGAGTTCTCCAGGGCATTGTAAATTAACACTGGGTGTAAATTATGTGTAATTTCTTTTTTCTTGGTGCTTCTTATCCAAAATAGTAATGAATTTGCTTAATGGGAAAATGATCTAGTAGTATTAATGAATAAAGATTTTTAAGTAGAGTAGTTGAATAGCTTAGAGAATAACTACTAAGTCATAATTAAGCGAACATATTTTTAAAGGTTTTTTTTAACGCATATGAAATATAAAGATAGATGTAAAAATTGTATTAGGATAGGTTGTGCTTCTTTTTTCTTCTTTGTTGTTTGCATATTATGTATTTTAGTCATTTTAGTGTATTATGTATTTTATGTTATATTATACTGTATTTGTTTGAAATTTTAATTTAAAAAAATTTCAAAATCACGCTCAAAACCACTCCTAAACACTCTTCGCCTTGTGTAAAACCCATAAGAGCAATGCACAAATGCGTTCTGCCTTTTATACTGCCCAGGCACAATGCAAACCTGGGAAAAACCCCAATGCCTCATACAAAGTCACTGCGACTTTGTATGAGGCAACTTTTTTCAAGGAATTAGGCGATGTTGTATGAATTCAATGTACAAAGCGGACTTTGTATGAGGTATTACTGTACCTGTAACCCTAACATGTTATCCATCAACAGCAACATTTCCAGGCTCCGCTCTTTAGGACACACAAACAGTGGTGGGCATCAGCAGGTTTGCACCAGTTTGCCAGAACCAGTAGCAGAAATTCCGACTGGCCCTGCCCATCCAAGTTTTGAAATAAAGTAGTCTTAATTCGGGTGCAATGCAGGGCTTTCCCTCTGGCCACACCCACCATACCACACCCACAGTGTGGTAGCAAAAAAATTTGGAGCCCACCACTGCACCCAATGAAGAAAACTGCCTATACCCCATACTGATAATGAGCTTCTGTGAAACATCCATGCTTTAAGATTATCCAGTGAGATGAAAGAGGGATACTGTTCACTCTTTTATTTTCAAAAAAGTTTCAAAATATTTTTTACAATTTACAAAATATTTCTAGGCCTATTGCTGTCTTTTAGGGGAAAGCCCTCACATGGTATCTTATGCAGAAGAAAAGAAAAATGTTGAAAATCAGACTTTAATACAAATTCTTCTTGTTGTTGTTCTGCCATATCCAGATCCGAATATTGGAGATCTTCATGGTGATCAGCCATAAAGACTGTCCTGAGAATATAATGCATTAGCCCTTCATTTGCATTCTACATCATAGCATGACACCCATACCACTGACCCAGTTCCGTGAGTCACTTTCTGGTCCTAAGCCCTTTTGGCACACAAAGTCCTCATCGGCTCCAGATCAGTATTGATGCAGCTGCTGCCCTCCATCAAGATGGATTCAAGTGGGATTTAATTCACTTGGGGACCATCACCCTTCACTGTGGACTTTGGCACTGTTATGTATGTTAACTGTTTTTTCTGATAGGAGCGGAATGTATCTTTTCTCATGTATCTATTCTTATGCAAATAAGTGGATCGAAAAATGTGCACACTCTGTTAGCCAATGGGCTTGTTGTATTATTGTTATTGTTACTGTTTATAGTACATATAAGTCCGAGTTTTGCCCCATCCAAACTGTGTTCAAACCCCACTAATAAAGAGCTGAATTTCACTACTTCATTCGTCTGCTTCTTCATTCTTTGTACACTAAACTGGCAACGAGGATGGGATGGCATCCCCACACAGCAGCAACATCGGCCCATTCGACCCAGCGCATCCAGAGAAATGGGCAACATACGAACGCCGGTTCCACCACGCAATGGCCTTGCAGAAGATCACCGATGAAGACCAGAAGTGCTCCTGCTTCCTCGCTCAGTGCGGTTCTGAGACGCTTGAACTGGCAACCCACCTCATTCTCCCAAGAAACGTGGATGTGGTGCCACTTGCAGAAATCATGTCCGCATTGAGGAGGCACCTGCAGCCAGAGGTCTCAATCTTCCCGGCCAGGGTGGCCTTCCACAAAAGAGAGCAGCGACCCGGTGAATCCATTGCAGACTACACTGCTGCGCTGTGCATTGCTGCCACCCCATGCAAGTGGGACAACATTGAAGAAGCACTCCGGGACCATCTGCTGGTCGGCATGAGAGACAAAGATGCTCAATGTCGCCTCATGATCAAAAAGACCCTAACCTTCATGGATGTCCTAAAAGAGACATCTGAGGCTGCACGGTCCAGGATAAAGCTTTTCCGGCATCGCCACTCCACCACCAGTGCTGAACTTTGCTGAGCAGTGCAAGCTCAGCAAAGTTCACCTTCATCCTCCTCAGCATCACCTGGTTCCACCTCTTCATCGGAGTCCAGCAACGCAGAGGGAGAAGTCTGAGCGGTCCGACGAAAGCACCGAGAGCACCGTAACGATCGGGAGAAGAAATTCCTTTGCAAGTGTGATGGCTGCGGAGCCCGGCATGACTGCAAGAAGTGCTCCTTCTGCACTGCAGAATGCCACAACTGCGGGCAAAGAGGGCACATTGCTAAGGTATGCCGACAGTGAAAGCAAAGACCTCCAGCGCCTGTGCCAAAGAAGAGTCATCACCACAACACGTCCATTGCCAAAGTGTCACCAGAGCCTGAGCCATGCCAAGTGGGCATCGTCAGTGAGCGTTTCTTTACAGACCTGAGCCTGCAGGATGTACCCTTCAAGATGGAGGTGAATTCAGGTAATACCTTTTCCATAATCCCACAGCAGGAGTTTTTGCGAATTCCCCCTGCCTCTCGGCCCAAGCTTAAATCCTTTAAAACTTCCCTCCGGGATGTGCAAGGTTGCCAGATTATGGTCCTAGGGGTGGGTAATTTCTTGGTTAAATTCAAAAACACTTGCACCTCCTTGCCATTGGTTGTAGTTAAGCAGGGCACTAACTGTCTTATTGGGACCCAATGGTTTAGGCCCCTGGGAATCCGGCTTTCTGGCATCCACGCAATAGACTCTGACCCAATCAGGGATGTTTGTGCTGCACATCCTGAGGTATTCAAAAAGGATTTAGGTTTATACAAGGGACCCCCTGTTGACTTTGAGCTTGACCCAACCATCTGGCCCATCTGGATGAAGCCACGCCGGGTACCCTTTGCTTTAAAGGAGAAGATAGAAGCCGAGCTGGTCAAACTGGTGGGGCAGAACATCTTAGTGCTGGTGGACTCCACAGAGTGGGAGACACCGATTGTGACAGCTTTGAAAAGAAACAGGGAGGTCAGGATATGCGCTGACTACAAGTGTACCATCAATAAAGCTATTTGCCCGAATGCATATCCTGTGCCCATGGTAAGCCACCTTCTTGCCTCCTTGCATGGAGGAAATTGCTTTGCAAAACTTGACCTTGCCCAGGCTTACCAACAATTAACTGTGTCTCCTGCTGCTGCCATAGCCCAGACCATAGTAATGCATAGGGGGGCATTTAAGGTAACTAGACTACAATTCGGGGTGAATGCGGCCCCCAGAATATTTCAATCTCTTGTAGAACGTATTTTGAAAGGGTTGCCTGGTGTCCTGCCATATTTTGACGATGTCCTGATCACCGCTAAGGACACCATCAAACTAGCGGCCAGGTTCGATCGAGTCCTGTCTCGTTTCAAGAGGGCCGGTCTACGTCTCAGAAGAGACAAATGTGTGTTTTTAGTACAGGAAGTGGAGTTCCTGGGGTACCACCTTACACCCCAAGGTATCATGCCCTCTGACTCCAAGGTGACGGCCGTGCGGAATGCACCCAGGCCGAAATGTAAAGCCGAATTGCAATCATTTCTAGGATTGTTAAACTTCTATCACACTTTTCTCCATCGCAAAGCCTCAGTTGCCAAACCATTACATCGGCTTCCTAAGAAATATACTGTTTGGCACTGGGGCCATTGCCAGGAAAAAGCGTTCCTAGAACTCAAAAGGCTGCTATCTTCGGATGCTGTATTAACTCATTTTGATGCTAACAAAGAAGTTGTACTTATGTGTGATGCATCCCCTGTGGGGGTGGGAGCTGTGTTATGCCATGTACTAAGTGACGAGGGGGAAGCCCCCGTAGCATTCTATCCCCGTTCGCTCTCAAAGCCTGAGAAAAATTATGCTCGGACAGACAAGGAGGCGTTGGCAATCGTGGCTAGCACTAAGAAATTGCACGGTTACCTTTACGGGAGACCTTTTACCATCGTAACTCCACAAGCCCCTCCTTGGAATCTTTGTGAACGGGAACCCCACACCTCAAATTCTGTCCCCAAGGATGTTGCGTTGAGCAATTTTCCTAAATGCATATGCTTCTACTTTGGTACACAGGCCCAGCAAGCACATCAACCACGCTGATGCCCTGTCATGTTCTCCACTGCCAGGGCTTGGGGAAGCCGATTGCGAGATCGAAAGCGACCACTAGGTCCTCATGATTGAGGCATTCGACTCACCCCCGGTCATTCCCTCAGATATAGCCAAAGCTACAGCCAAGGATGTAACATTGACTAAAGTAATGTCTTGGGTACAAAAAGGCTGGCCTGTCTCTCCTCTAGCCGAGGAATTCAGAACATTCCACCGCAAGTGTTTGGAATTGTCAGTGGAAAGAGGTTGCCTTCTATGGGGCCAGCGGGTGGTCATTCCTGTCACTCTCAGGAAAAAGGTTTTTTCATTTACTTTGCACAAGTCATCCAGGAATTGTACGTTCCAAAGCCCTTGCCCATAGCTACTTTTGGTGGCCTCAACTGGACCAAGACATAGAGCAGATGGTCGGCACTTGTGCCAGCTGTCAATCCTCTCACCCAGAGCAATCCCACTTTCCCTCTCGGGAATGGGATTTTGCTAGGGGCTCGTGATCCAGGCTGCACATAGATTTTGCAGGTCCATTTAGGGGTGCCCTATTTTTGTTGGTTGTAGACTCATTCTCTAAGTGGCTGGAAGTGATTAGGGTGCCTAATACCACTTCAGCCACCACGATAATGCACCTGAGAAGGCTGTTCGCAGCATTTTGACCTCCAGATGTGCTGGTGTCCGACAACGCGTCCAACTTCACATCTGCAGAATTCCAATCCTTCATGGAAAGGAATGCAATTAGGCACATCACTGCCACCCCATTCCACCCAGCCACCAATGGCCAGGTGGAGCAGCAGGTGCACACAACTAAAGACGTGCTTCGGCGTATGGGTGAAGGGGATTTGGAGCTCCAGCTATGCCAGTTTCTTTTCACATATAGACTCACACACACACACCCCTTGCCTCAGGGCTGTCACCTGCTGAATTGCTCCAGCGAAGGAAACTGTTATCCTTGCTGGACAGATTGGATCCATCTAGGGTGGAGGACAAAGGCACAAATATAGCGATCCAACACCAGAAGAGTTTTTCTCTGGGAGACCCTGTACATTGCCGCAATTACACAGCTGGTGGTCCTACGTGGGTGCCTGGGTTTGTGATTGATCAGACTGGTCCTGTTTCTTACAGAATCGAAACAGCCACTGGTCTGATCTGGAGGAGGCACGCAGATCAATTGAGACCCAGAATACTGGACCCACAGGACGAATACAGACACTCTACATTAGGGTTGGCCCCCGCCTGTTTAAACCCAGGGGGCAGAGGTAATAGTCAGCAGCAAGCTAACTTAGACCCAGAAGTATGTTCTAGGGACCGATTTCAAGGGGAAATTCTGGAATGCTCCCCTACTATGGCCAGGTGTACCCCTACACTGTCCCAGCCTAGCACTCTGGATTCCTTTATTGATGATGACCAATTTTGTTTGGAGTCGCCCTCCACTCTTAGTACACACAGGAGGGACTCTGAGTTGTCTTATTCATCCACAGAATTAGATTTTGGTTTTGAGCGATCCCCTGCTCCTCCATCTAATAAACAGGGCTTTAATTTGGGTTTACATCCTCCCCCTCTAGTCAATTCCTCACTCCAGTCGGATCACCCATCCTACGAGCCCCTGAGCCGGCTCAGCCAAGTATCCGATCCAGAAGGGAAACTAGACCGCCATCCTGGTTAAAGGATTTTGTTTTTACCTAGGGGGGAAGAATGTTATGTATGTTAACTGTGTTTTCTGATAGGAGCAGAATGTATCTTTTCTCATGTATCTATTCTTATGCAAATAAGTGGATCGAAAAATGTGCACACTCTGTTAGCCAATGGGCTTGTTGTATTATTGTTACTGTTACTGTTTATAGTGTATATAAGTCCGGGTTTTGTCCCATCCAAACTGTGTTCAAACCCCACTAATAAAGAGCTGAATTTCACTACTTCATTCATCTGCTTCTTCATTCCTTGAACACTAAAGGCACCCAAGGCCATTAGTCCTCAGGGTTGTCAGGTTAGTTAACCGCCACCTGACACTCAGTGTTGAGTCACTGGCAGTATGGTCTACTCTATTACCATAGCAGGATAACCTGGCCAGACCTCTTAGTACAAATTAATCTAGTCATTTAAAATTGCAGTTTGTAAAAAAAAAAATCACAGGCCAGAGGCAAATAGGTATAACATTTAATCTGAAAATTAGCAACTATGTAAAGACAGCCATAGTATATAGAATTAAATACTATAAAAGAACACCCCATCTTCTTTAAAATCGGAAAGATGTTTAGTACCCAATGATAATGATAAAAAAAACTATTTCCACATTTGGAGAGTATTCAACAAATGCAGAACCACCACTGCTAATGTCCCATCGCTAGTGTCTGCAAATACTAACAAATCATAAGAGTGGGTTCCTGGAGTTAATATAGATCAGAGTTCAGCTTGAATTAAAACTCAAATTAATATTTCCTATGAACCATTAGTTCTTTCTGGATCTTGTGGGTTCCACAACATACATGACTTGGCTTTCACTGACAGGAATATGCAAGCTTTTCCTTTACACTTGTGTACACTCCATCTATCATAATAACGGAGATTATAATTAGATGATCTATTTGTTCATGATTTTGGAACAGGAATTCTGGGACTTTCAAAAAAGGAACTTGGCAACTATTTCACCTAGAACATGAGCTTTGGTGACCATTTTTGGCAGCACTGAACATACAGTCCAAACCACAACTACTTGGAAGTAAGTCTTGTTGAAGTGAGTGGGATAACTCTTGAAAATATATCTACAATTTTGCTGTACACCTCTCCACCACGACAGAGAAGTAGAAAACAGACAACAGATTATATTACACAACAAAAAGAACTTTACACAATGCCTAAAAACCCATGTGCATGCGTGTGTGCGTGCGTGCGAAAACAATATCCCTCACTCTGGGTAACTTTCTGCTAGGCACTAAAATATTTCAGGATAATTTCCATCACTTCTTGGCTTTAGAAAACTAAAGTCACTGGTCACTGTAAGGCTTGTATTCCTGGAAGAGCTGAAATAGTATTTTGCAGGCGCACCCCCCCAATAAAGGACTCAGACACTGATGAAAGTGGATAACGGCATTGGGCCACATTTATTGATTCATGCCCTAGTCCGAATTATAAATTTCTATTGGTAATTGACCAATCATAATTCTTAAGGCAAGCAGGCCGAAGTAACACTGGTAAGGTACCACCCCAAAATTGCCAACAGCAATTGTTACAATGTATCTATTTGTATCAATTTGTTTGTTGACAACAAACAAATTGTTGACCATAGTCAATATCTAACTAATGACCCCACCCTCTGACGCGTATCCGTAAAATCACGGGGTGATGCATGCTGTCTAGCTGTAGCCATCACCCCGTCGCCTGGTTCGTCGTTGACCGGACAACGTTTAACCAACTTATGCCTGTCTAGTGTTGTCCAGTCAATTGCGAACCTGCCGGATACCTGTGGGTCATAAATGTTTACCTTACCAGTGCTACCCGCCACACGGGGAGGCTTCCCAAAAGGCTCACCGCCCCCCCCAGACCGTCAGCTCGGTCAACAGGCCTGCTCGCCAGTCCACTAACAAGAGGTCCATACCTCCCTGCGACAGATGGGCCCCATCCCCTGAGTAAGGCTCATAATTTTGCATACTAATGGTAGGGAGGCGAATGACGCGACCCCCACCCTTGTCGAAAAGGAACCAGGCAAGAGCCCCGTTCACAGAGCGTGGAGCTCGGGCAAGAGCCCGGAGGCCGAATGCTCCCCTGTAAGCGTACCGCGGTATCATGTCCGACCAATTGAGGGTTGTGGGAGGCCACACACAAGGTGAGTAGGCCAAGTCACTGCAAATCGCAAGCTTCCGCGATAGGCCAGTGACCTGTCCCAAGACATCGCCCCCAAGGTACATAACCAGGACATTCGGCAAGTCAGCATCCCTGATGTAGAAAAGGAATGGCAACAGTTCCCGCCATAACATGCCACGCTTACTGTACCACCTGAGACGTGCGGATGCACCCAGTCCCAGTCGGGGGCCCACTCTGTCGCCGCAGCGTAACGCGCTGCCCTGTGCAGCGTAACGCGCTGCCCTGTACACATGGCTATGGCCCACCAGCCATACTGTCACCCATGTAAAACAACACCCAGGGTCTGTCAAGGAAAAAGGGGGGGGAGAAACAGTGCAGTGACTAAACCGGTACTCACGGTTGAAGAGGGCGAACACAAAACTGAAAACATTGTGATCCCCACCCTCCCATGCGGCATATTTCAGCCCCGTGGTACCCAAAAAACAGCTGCAGTAGAAGCCGCCCCTATCCCGAATGAATGGGTGCCGCAACGAGCCCCAGGGGGGCCAACACTGGCCAGTGCCTTCCCGGTCACCCTCCAAAATTGAAATTTAGTAAGGGGAGACCCACCTTGGTGACAGAAAAACGGGCCATGGTGCGTGCCACGCAGTGCAAGGAACTCCTGTAGGGCACCAACCGGACAGATGTCTGCCAAGGAACATCGTAGCAGTCTACTCCACTGCCTACGCCGTGCTGATCCATTTTAGAGGAGCGTATCCTCAACTGAGCCCAATCATTGCAAACATAGACATCTTCGAGTTCCAGTGCCCTACGACCTGCATCCGCCTTATACAGCATCTCAAGCTCGCTGATGCGGAGCGCTCCAAAAAAGGCCACCGTTGTAGCCGCATGAAACAGGGCTGTCCCACACCTATCAAAACATAGGTCATGCCAGCCCCGTGCCAGTTGGGTAAGTACCCTTGGGGAAATTGGGTGGCGGTCGTCCAGGCTACGCCCATGCTCCCGCACCCACCCCTCCAAAACGTGTCTCACACGGAAGTCAGCGGTACTGTCCGCATGACCGCCCACTTTGGCCATAAAAGCCAGCGCTGACAGCCTGGATGCTATGGTGAGGGGTGCAAGGCCCAGGGCATGCAGGTAACATGAATCGGTGGATGTGGGCCACCTATGGGCCAGGTGTCTGGCAGTCGAAATTGGGCACAGAATGCCTGAAAGGAAATGAATGCATGGTGATACGCCTTACGCGTGCGTGGCGCCAGTGACATGCCGATCGCCCGGTTCAGCTCTCCTTGCCAAGGGTCCATATCTCCTCCAGGAGTGGCGAGGGAAATTCCTCCGCATCGGGGGCCAAGGCGCGGAACCGGGAGATCTGCAGGCGGGACAAAGCGTCAGCAATATCATTATTAACCCCCGGGACATGCCTGGCCCTACACAGTACATTGAGGCGCAGGCTGCGCAATACAAACTGGCGCACCAAGTCCATGACCCTGGGTGATTTAGAAGTCTGTGAGTTGACAATGTGGACAACAGCCGCATTGTCACACCAGAAATGCACCACTGAGTTGGCCCACTCCTCACCCCATAGCATCAAAGCCCCCAGAATGGGAAAAAAATTCCAGATACGTGAGATCTCTAAGGCGACCCGTGCCCGACCAGGCTGGAGGCCACCCACCATAGGCTCACTTTCCATTGAAGTACATTCCATAACCCAGGGATCCAGAGGCATCAGACTGTATCTGGAAACAAGGTAAAGCCAGGAGGTCAGACCTCCAAAATGAGACCCCATTGAACTCCCTCAGGAACTGGAGCCATATGAGCATGTCTGCCCTGATACCCCGGGTCAGTCTCACCCTATGGTGGGGCCAAGATAAGCCTGTCATGGCATCGCACAAGCGCCGAGCAAATGCCCTGCCAGGTGCAACCACCCTGCAAGCGAAATTAAGGTGACCATGAAGCACCTGCAATTCCCAAAGGGATGCCTTGCGTTTAGCCAGCAAGTCCGATATGAGGGCCACTATCCTGGACACCTTTTCACCTGGTAACCTAGAAGCCTGCGCTACTGTGTCAATCTCCACCCCCAGGAATACTAGCTTAGTAGATGGCCCTTCGGTCTTTTCGGGCGCTAAAGGGACACCGAGTTCCTCCATTAGCGTCTGAAATGTTGTGAGGAGACGTGTGCACGTGTCCCAGCCCCGTTCAACCCCGAACAAAAATTATCCAGGTAATGGGCTACAGACCGAGACCCTGACCCACGGACAAAAGCCCACTGGAGGAAGGTACTGAAACGCTCGAAGGCCGAGCATGAGATGGAACAGCCAAAAGGCATGGCCTTATCAAAATAATATTCACCCCGAAATTTAAAACCCAGCAACTCAAAGTCACCCGGGTGCACCGGCAGGAGACGGAATGCCGACTTAATGTCGCACTTAGCTAACAGCGCACCCGGGCCACATGAGCGCACCATGCGCAGTGCCTGGTCGAAGGATGCATACCTGACCGAGCAAAGGTCATCAGGTATAGCATCATCGACCGATCGACCTGCTGGGTAGGACAAGTGATGAATCAGGCGGAACTCGCCCGGCGACTTCTTGGGCACTAAGCCCAATGGGGAGACCTTAAGGTTGGGAAACGGGGGTGCAGGGAAAGGGCCAGCGACCCTGCCCGCATCAACCTCCTTAGTAATGCTGGCAGCAGCCACCTCCTCCCTTCCCTTAAGTGACAAAAGATTGGGTGTATCTTGGGGGGACCTATCTCCCGTGAAAGGAATACGAAACCCCCTTTGAAAGCCTTGAAGCAGGTAAACTGCGTCTGCCCTCCTAGGATACAATGCGAGCCAACGCTCCAGCATGTCCACATTAATTGGTGAGGGGGCCTTTCGGTGGACCTGCTCCCTCAGCGGCAGTCCTACCGGCCCCTTGACCACCTCTACCCCTACTTCGTAGTCCCCCAGGCCTGGGACAGGCGGAGGCAGCATGGGGGCCAGAACAAGAGGGACACTCATGCCTGTACTTGCAATTCTTCCTGTTGCAGGAACCATTGGACAAGAAGGTCCAGCACAGCAGGCGGGCTGGAACCCCCTGCCCCACCACCTGGCGGGGTGTCTGTGCTGGGGCCGCTCGCTGGACCGCATGTCCACAATGGTATCTTTCCCCAGGCGCCGGGCGCGTGGGAGTCATGTACAGAAGCCACAGCTTCTGGCAGGGTTCGTCCCACCTCATCTCAGTTTGGAGGGGAATCCGCATACGGAATTCCTCGTCGTAAGCCAACCACGACGGGCCCGGGAAGTCGACCATCGCCCGGAAAATGTTGTCCAAATACTGGACCATCGGAATTGCCAAATCGGGCCGGGCCCTGAGGTAGACCGCCATGTATATGAGGTATGCCGGCAACCAGTTGGCCCACGTGTGTGGC
The DNA here is from genome assembly GCA_035047345.1 of Bradypodion ventrale. Taxonomy (NCBI): domain Eukaryota; kingdom Metazoa; phylum Chordata; class Lepidosauria; order Squamata; family Chamaeleonidae; genus Bradypodion; species Bradypodion ventrale. Next base: position 45,309,455 of record JAWDJE010000001.1, read on the forward strand.
GGCTTACGACGACGTGCCTGTTCCTTATCCTTCTCATCCTGCCCCTCCCTCTCCTCCTTGGTGGGCTCTCTGTTAAGAAGGGAGAAGGTGTCCACATACTCCCCACGCCAGATCTTCTCTTTGGTGGCCTGGGCCAAATGGTCCCCCAGGGGCAAGGAATACCCTGCCGTCGGCAATACCGACACCGGCACAGTGGGAACAGCGGGCATCTGAAAAGGAGCCTGGACCAACCCGGTGACCCCCAACACATTCCCGACTGAGTAAGACACTCCCCCCAAAACGGGGCCCTGGGTGAGAGGTGAAGTCACCGGGTGGGACGTCGGTGACTGAACCGTCGCACCACCCGAGCGAGGCCAAGGCCACTGAAATGCCCCCCCAACGTGGCTAGGCATGTGGGTGCACTAGATTGAACCGCATACTCACATGCTGCACCCCCATGGGCCGCCCCCACCGGAGGTTCCGGCCCACTGGGGGCGTCGGAGCTCACGACTGCAATTGAGCTCGTCGGCGAGGCCTGACCAGCACCATCCTGTTGATTGGGGAGCTGCGAGGCCGTGGCCGATGCCGGGCCCGCGCTTCAGGCAGCTCGACCCTTCCTGCCGCCTGCTGCTGCCCGGCAGACGAAGCATCAACCTGCACCCCAAAAGGCACCCACGGGTGGTTAACCCTCACGAGGGATGCCTCGAGGGCCGCAACGCGGGCCAGAAGGGCCTCAACATTAACGTAGCCCCCTAAGCCAAGGGGGGGCAAAGGGCCGGCCGGCCCACCAGCTGCAGGCACCGGTCCAGGTCCCTGGACCCCGGGGCCCGTATACGGCCACGAACCCAGGCCTGGCCCCTGCAGGGCTGGGGGAGTACCCTGCCAGGGGAGGGAACCCAGCCACCCCCCATGGCTGAAACCCCCCGCAGGAAGCTGCGCCCCAATGGAAGAAGGCCCCGAGGAATGGGCGACGCCAGGGGCAGTGGCCATTTCTTGCTGGGCCGGTACGCGGACACCCCGCCTCGGGCTAAGGGGCAATCGACCCCATCCCACCGGTCCCGGTGGGCTCAGGCAAAGGAGGCAGCTGGGGAGGCGCAGCCGCGGTCCTCCGACCCGGCTGGCGCCTCCGCGCAGAACGAGCCGTGTTCGCAGTCGCCTTCTTCTTAGAGGGCATAGCAGCTATCCGATGGGAAGCCTGAAAAAGTCAAGAAAATTAGCAGCCAAGAGGCTTCCCGGTGAAAGGCAAGAGCGACGGAGGTAAGAGGGAAAAACTTCTCCGCTCCGTCGCTTCGCAAAATAGCAGCTCGGCTGCCTCGTGGCCACCCGTTTTATAAGGGTGCTGGCCACGCCCCCTAACTACCCGGATGCCTTCGTCCGATGGGGGGCCCACAAAGTGCGCGGCGGCCATTTTGGCGCCACGCTTGCATTCTTTTCACAGCACCTGGAGGGTAGCTGGGAATAGTAATGCAATCTAAAGAAAGAAACTTTATTTTTGGAATATAATAACATTTTTAAAATAAGTCTTTGTTTGTTAGTCACTACATCAAAAATTTGTTTTGTCATTGAATCCGAATGTCCTTGCTAGAATAGAACAGTCCCATCTAAAGGAGGAAATAGTAAGGCCATTGCTCAAAAAATCCTCTTTGAAACCCAACATAGTAAGTAACAATTAACCAGTCTTCATGTGAGCCCTGCAGACCCTAGCCAGGTCAGCAGCCATTTCCTTCTCCATTCCTTGCTTCATAAATGATGACAACTGTCTTTGAAACAAGTCAGTGTTTATTATAACTGATTCAAGTAAAGGTAAAAGCCTCTCTTGCTCGAAAGCCAGTCATATCCAACTCTAGGGGCAGTGCTCTTCTTCATTTACAGTCAAAAAGCCAGTGCTGTCATGTGGCAGGCATGACTAGACACCAGGGCACACAGAACACTGTTACCTTTCCCGCCAAAGCGGTACATACTTATCTACTTGCAATTTCTTACTTTTTAACTTTTGGGGATAACTCAATAACTGTCTTTAGCCTGTCCTGGACAAGTTTCTGTCACTATCTCGATTCTAGTACTCCAGTCCAGAGAGTCCAACTCCATTTCCCTCCCCCCCAGTTACCTACACCAGGAGGGGTTGCAATCTTGATGCTCTCAAAAGAGTTGCCCCCGTTGGTCCAAAATGTGACTCTCATAGTAGGAGGGGTTGATAGGCCAGTACGGAAGACAGCAGCATGAGTCTCTTCCTGATCCCCTCCCAGTTTACGGTCTGCCAGTTCTGCTGGGCCTTCTGATGCTGTCTCCACCAGATTCTCAACTGAGTGGCTGGCGGTTCACCAGGGCTTGGCTTGGCAGGTTGACTCAGTGCCTTCACTCTTGTTGTTCCTGCTCTCCCCATTAGGAAGGACAAGGTGGTAGACAAGAGTTGGGATATTTCCATCTCATCTTTGAGTCTTGTGAGCTACATTACCATGGTACAAAGGTCTTGTGCGTGCGTGCGTGCGTGCGTGCGTGCATGCGTGCGCACTCCCTGAGTGGCTCATGTTCATCAGACAGCTATTCCTCAACCAGGTAGCCCTTGGCCATAACCGCTAATACATCTCCTTCGGCAGTCTCTTCTCCCTCTTCTTCCCTATCATTTCAAGAAGCAAATCTGTACACCATGCTCTATTTTCTCTTTCACCCTTCCCCATTGTACAACCCTTATATTGTCCGGATCCTAACGTCCCCTCAGTTCTTTACAAGGGTTGATATTCTTGGCCTGAATTTCAGCTTATGCTCCTCCCCTCCAGGCCTCTGTCTGAGTTCCTTCCTCTGGACAGTTGTTTTGTTCCCATCTGAGTTCCCTAGGAATATCATCTACAAGTATTTTCTCCCCCTTGGATCTGGATGCAGGTGAGGCACTGATGGGATGTCTGCACCACTGTCACCATTCTCACATTCCAATGTCCCATTCTTTGGCAAGGTGCCAGAGCATGTAAAAGCTTCTCAGCTCCAAGGCTTCCTAAATGAGATAGACTACCTAGATTCGTTTCAATATGGTGTCTAACCTGATTATGGGACAGAGACAGCTTTAGTCACTTTGGCTCATATTCTACCTTTCAAAACCTTTTGGTACCATCACCCATATCAACCTTCTGAGCTGTTTCTTTTGGTAACAAAAGAAATACATTATACTAAATGGTAAGCCATTTGTTTCTATGACTGAAACAAACAAATAATAATACTGTGATTTTGTACTATTAAAAACTCCAAGGATATCCACAGGAACTTTTCTGCTCTTGCTAATTATTACCCATGATCCTTTCAAGACTTTAAGATCACCAAAGGAAAGCCTTTCTTTTGGTCCCACCATTCTCTGAGGACATGGTGGTCAAGTCATCCAAAGCACAAGAACTTCCTATTGAGGGAGGCTATGCTAATTCCCAACTCTGTTTTATTCCTGCTGCCAAGCAAAGGGGTTCTTCATGTGCCGTATCCAATTATGAATATTGGCTATCATCATGTACCACTTGTTCTTCTTCCGTGTCTCGGCCAGATGTGAAACTGCCAAAATAAAGCCACACTTTCTGGTCCTGAGTCCTTTTACCACACAAGGTCCTCATCAGCCCCAGGCTGGTATTGATGAAGCTGTTGCCCTCCATCAAGATGGATTCAAGTGGGATTTAATCCACTTGGGGACCACCACCCTTCCCTCTGGACTTTACCACCCAAGGCCATTAGTCCTCGGGGTTGTCAAGCTAGTTAAACACCACCTGACAGTGTTAAGTCACTGGCAGTATGGTCTACTCTATTACCATAGTAGAATGCCCCAGCCAGACACTATCGGGTTATTTCCCTTTCATTTCATTTAGATTTGTACCTCATCCATCTAGCTGAAACAGCCACTCTGGACAACAAAATACAAACAAACAACATATGAAAGAGTACAAGTCCAAAAATAAGGATGACAATGACCATTGAAAAACACCTTAAGGTCCAGCACTAAGAAGGAGGTAACACATCCTGAAGGCCTCCCTAAACAATTCTACCTTCCACAGCTTGTGGAAAAGCTATATACTGTACACAGTTGCTGGCAAAGTGTTCCAGGTTGATGGGGTCACAGTTGTTGTTGCTGCTGCTGCTGCTGCTGCTGTTTGCATTTGGTGTTTTTGGTTTTTGTTTATGTTTTTGTTTATGTTTTGTGGTTGGGGACCAACTGTGTTTATTTGATATTGAAATACTGTAGCTTTTAACTGAATGGGTGCTGGAAGTGGTGATGGTTTTAAATTGAGTGGTGCCTGTTTTATATTTTATCTTAAAATATCTTAAAAAGTATTTGGGGGGAGGCAAGATATAAGTACTACAGTAAGTAAGTAAGTAAGTAAGTAAATAAATAAATAAATAAATAAATAAGTAAATAAATAAATAAATAAATAAATAAATAAGAAGAATGACTGCAATTAGAAGAGTCCATCCAAATGCAAGAAGTCAAATTTTTAAGATAAAGCATTTGTTCAGTAAAGAAGGTTGTTTTTACATTAGGATTTGTGATAACAGTGAACAATAGATTTCTTTAAAGTTTGAATACCACTAATGAAAAATGGTTACAGTTGTATAGATAGAGATATGCAAAACATAGTTTAGGGTTAAATTCTGTAACCTTAGAAGTAAACCAATCAAGTTTCCTGAATTTAGCTGGTATGTATTTGTTACACCCTGGCTTTAAAATCTTTGTCCCTGTGGACATGGAATATATTTTCCATATGTCCATGTGTTAGGAGTTTTATAAAATTGCTGAGCACATTGGTTTTCAAGATCAAAATATAAAATATGACAAAATATAAAATAAGCTCTAAAATATTATGACATGGACAATTTCCATGGCAGTTAAAATCAGCAATATGACACAGTATATTTCAAATGTGTGGAAATATACATCATAAATATTGGGTAATGTCAGAATATTCTATGGACCCAAATTCACATTTAAATTTATAATCTTTACTGAATATTTCCTGATACGTAACTCAGAGATGCTGGAAATGAAAGTATTGAGGTTGGGAGAGATTTCACATGGATTTCTCTTCTGAAAACTATGCCTTTCTGTTCCAGAAACCTGTTCAATTTCTGTATCTAGAAAACAATAGTTTTTGCATTAATTGTGTCTTAAAAAATGTATTGTAATAACCATATCCATTCAAGTCAGTTCTGACATTGCTACACTTTCCAGGATTTCCTAGGCATGAAGTATTCAAAACTGGTTTACTATTCCCTTCTTCTCGATGAACTCTGAGATTGTGTAGCTTACCCAAAACTATATAAGTCAGAAGGCACAGTGGGAGATTAAACAACCGGCTCCTGAAATCACAGCCATGTGCTCCAACTCTCTGATCTATCCAGCCACTAAGCTGATCATAATTATATGGCATCAACTGATTATCAACATTAGACAGCACTCAAGGATCTGTACAGCATCACCTGCAGACGAGATGCAGCAAAGGAGCTATTGTACTTGTCATCAGCATTCTAATGACAGTGCACCCCAAATCTCAAAATGGCTCATCCCAGCATATCTTCTTCTTCTGCCATATCCGATTCTGAATATAGGTGATCTGCATGGCGATCAACAGTTAGGACAGAACACAGAATGACAGGGTGATTTGGAATAGGAAAAGGAGTAAGACAAGGCTGCATTTTATCACCCTGCTTATTCAACTTATACACAGAGCACAAAATGCGCAATGCGGGGATGGAGGAATCACAATATGGGATAAAAATTGCTGGAAGAAACATCAACAATCTGAGATATGCAGATGATACCACCCTAATGGCAGAAAGTGAGGAAGACCTAAAGAATCTCTTGATTGGGCTGAAGGAGGAGAGTGCAAAAGCTGGCTTGAGACTCAATATTAAGAAAACGAAGATAATGGCAACAGGCCCTGTAGGAATTGGGCCGTGAGGAGGCCCTTAGGATCCCGGAGGAGACTGGTCAAAGGAGCGACACGAGGCAAGATGGAGTGAAGACCAGTAGTTTATTGAGAAAAGGCTGCAGCATATATAGGGAAAAAAGAGCAACGGTGGCAAGCTGTCATCTGACAGGAAAATTACCTCACCCACGTACCCGGGTTAATGGGGAACACCTCAAAGGGAAGTTAATTAACTGGGGCAAACATGGACTTAGGAGTCCCATTGTCTTGGGGATTAGGCATGGGCAAACATGGCTTATTTGCACCAGGGATTTCCCCCGAGCTGGGAGATGAGGTATACACTTAATGTCAAACAGGAGTCAGCTATCTGCTTACTTGGCAGAGCCATAGGTCAGGTCACAGTAATTGGGTGAATCAAACCCTATATTTTATTCACCCCCCTTAATTTGGCGGCCGCAGAAACCACATGCAAGGAGCGTGTCTCACTGCGGTGGTTCCTAGCGTGCCGTTCCATGCCCTATGGGGCACGGGGAAACCGCATCTCCCCTTTATTTTCTATTTAAGGACCTGACTGGCGACCTTGCGCAAGAGCGGCGTCAGCTGTTGAGCGGGTATGACGTCACGGAATTTCTCTCTGGGGCGGCACTTGGAGATCAGCGAGGGAATACACTGAGCAAAACAACAGAGCGTAATGCCTAGTATGCCTATCCCCACCTCTACCTTAAGCACCGTTTGCAGCCACCCCCAGGGAATCCATGACCACAGGGAGTCCTGCCACCCCCATGAAGAATCCTCCTTGATGTCCCTAACTGGCGTGTGGAGGTCCGTGAGCTGGCTCTGTATCTTGTGGGTATAAAGCAACACATGCCATGGACAGACTTGCAGCCCAAATGATGTGACTACAGGGGATAATCGATAGCTGCTTGATTATCCAGTATGGCATGGCGAAGCTCTGTCTGCTCCTGGCTGAGCAGCGCTATTGCTGAGGAGGTGTGGTTAGTGGCTTTTGCAAAAGGCAAGCCAATTGACCAATTCATTCTCCGAGCGTTGCTATGGCTAAGCCTGGCACACTGAATATAGCAAGGCAAGATAACGAGATGTGTCATTGATCTCTTACTGCGACCTGGGGAGATTCTAAGCTATCTCTGCAGCTTCTGGCATGGTGCAAATGTCTTTCTAGCACCTATGGGGAGGTGTGAAACTAACTGGGGATTACCAGCTACCAGGTACTCAATCTTTCCAAGCAATGGGCCGGTGCAAGCATGGGCCGGTCTGGCTTCCTTTGGTGGAAGCTGGCCGTTATTAACAATATACAGAAATTCAAGTGTCCCTTGCAAATCCCAACTGGAGCATTGCACAAGGCATGAATAAATAATAGCAACTACAGATAATAAAAAGACATTCAGCAGCTTTTCGAAGGATGAGGCTTCTCTTCTTGGTGGGGTTTCCTGTGTAACTTGAGTTTGGAGAAGTCTTGTTTTGGGGAGCACTGAGTATGCAAAATGTTCATAGAAATGTCCTTGAAGATGTGAGTCATAAAGGAAGACGGGCAGCTGATGACATCCAAGACAGTGACTGGTGCTGCTCTTTGCAATCATCCGGGTCTCATTCTGGCCTCTGGGACCTGCATGGGGAAGAGACTTGTTTGGGAGATAAAAATTCTGAAAGAGTTAGTTGGTTTTTGCACTTATAGGATAGCAATTGCTGTGCAACTATGGGACGTGGTTTCCCCCCTTTCTGTTTGTTTGTCAACGTAGGACTTAAGCGTCCGATAGACCCGTTCCACAATCGCTTGCCCCTGCGGATTGTAAGGAACGCCAAAAGTGAGCTTAATATCCCAGGTGGCCCTGAAGGTGGCCAGCTGCCTGGAGCTATAAGCTGGGGCGTCAACGGACGTTGTGCGCCGACGTTCGCCCTTGGCCGTGGGAAAGGAGGTGCTGCTCCACATGGGGAGCCGTTACTCCCTTCTGTGCTGTTACCCAAACAAACTGTGGGAAGGTTTTAATGCAAACGTCCATGTATAGCCAATTGCCAAAATGTGGGGATGTGTGACGTCCATGTGCCACACCTGGATGGCCTCTGTCCCTCGTGGGTTGACCCCCCCCACGAGGGCCCCTGCACAATGCTGGCGAGCGAACCATGCCTTGGGCTTGAGAAAGTGGCAGGTTGAACTGCCTTGCGAGTGCTTGGCATTCTGAAGAAGGAATGCATGACTCTGAAGTGGAGTTGCGAGGAACAAACTTAGCAAATTGTTGTCTATCACGGGAGTGATGTATGCTCCTGGTAGACTGTGGAGCAAATTCCTAGGAAACTGGCTGTCAGCAATTATGTTGGAGCGTTACTTGGCAAAGGTGCGCAAAGCGAGGCGCACGGCTGCCAGCTCTGCCCGCTTGCGGAAGAGTCAGGAGCGTGCGCCAAGCTTGGTCCTCTTGCCAAGTAAGAACCTAATATGTGCGACCCCCATAAGTGAAAACTGTCCTAGCCCCCCCGGAAGGGGAACCAGTGACATTCATCCACACAAGGTGACTGTCTGCTAGAAGTGAGACGAGTCTGGGGTCTAATGGCAAACCTTGGCGCATGAAGCGCCAGGCTTCCCTTGGGTAAATTTCTCATGAAGGCCCCCCTGCGCACATCCATTCAAGGTGTGCGTGCACACTTTCACTGGAGCGATTCTGGTGCTCCTGTGAGAAGGGTGCCAGATGCTGGCTTAGCTTTTTGCCTGTGCTTAGACTAGCAGCAAAAAGGGAAGGGGTGGCCTAAAATTGCCTGTATCCGATTGAGGGTGTGCCCTGACTGCACTCTTAAAATGGTCCTAGGCTGTCCTGACTAATGAGTGGCACTCTGCATATGCTCGGGAGCTCAGGGACTAATCCTTCCTCTGTGCTCTGGAGTTTGCAAAATGTGTCTGCACACTAGAGAGGGTGCTGTGGGCCAGGTGCCATACTTAAAACGACCTACTAAGACTTATTAAAGACAAGCCAACTATGACGTGCCAGCTGTAAGGGAATAATACACAAAAATGAAAAGATACACAGGTTAAGCATTGCCAGCAGGGAGTTCCACTGGCGAAAGGAGAAAAGGAGGAAAGACAAGTCAGAAGTTAGCACAATGAGAATGCAACAACTCTTATCATAACGAAATCAGATTAGGTCAGGTAACCATGGCAACTGGCTGGGATCCTCCTGTCAAGAAAATCCCTATCAGTAATTAACTTGGAAAGGAAGCAAGTTAAGGCTGTAGGAAGAAATGAATTGGTTACAATTAAGGCCTGGAGAGGAATTTTATTCCTGTAAAAAGGTAAGCATTTTCTGAAGATACAGAGCGCAAAAACGTTTGCGTGCTTTTTCCTGTGAAAGGGGTACAATGAGTGAGTTACTGATTACAGTCAAAATACCAGAGCAGTATCTTTCCTAAGAGAATGAAGGAGAGTTAGAACGATTCTCAACCTGCGGCCAGATGTGGCCCATGTTGCTCTGCCACTCCCCCCGCCAAGCCAAGAAGGGCTGTGCGGTGAAGGAAGGGCAGGATGACTGTCGGGACCCCAGAGCTGCCTGAGGCCCCGGAATTTGGCCCCTGACTTTAAGAGGTTGAGAACCGAAGTTACAAGATGATAACACAACACACACATGAAGACAATGCAATTCTCTCACTCCTGGTGAGATACGTTACTCCAAGACGCTAAGAGACATTCAAAAAACCTTAAAACACAGAGATGGGGTTTTGAGGAACACACACAGACGTAGGAAGGGGCCCCATAGTTTATGATCTAGTGAGAACTCATAGAAGCGATTTTTTGTTTTCAGATCGCGCTTCTGAAAAGAAAAAATCAGTTTTCCTGATTGCAAAACCGGTTTCCAAGAGAGGCTTAATCCTTTGACAAAGAGAAGAGTCTCAAGGGAAGGGGGAGGAACCACCCTGCCCCATCCCCCCCCTCTCCTGCCCAAACTGCTAAGCAGGCAAGGCAAAGGGGTTTGCTCATCATGCTTCCTCAAACTTTAATTAGCTCCTGCCCACGAACAGAGTGCAAACTGTTTTAACACATATTTCACAGTGACATTACCACGCAGTTACACACAAGGAACACTTTTTCAGTCATACTGTGGTCATAGAGACAAGGCTTTTGCAATCATACGCAGTTCTTGCAGACATACATTCAGTGGTGCACCACGCATACACACATCTATTTACGCATTCGCACATTCCTCCCCTGATCTGCAGTGTCCAATACTACACATGAGGAGATGGCTAATACACAGCTGGCTATTTACAACCATCTGGGTGCTTTTACTTAGGGGCAAGTTTCTCTGGGCTACTCCCAAGGTGAGACAAGTAGATTCTGCCTGTGCCCTGGGGGAACTCGGGGTACTATTGCTGGGATGGTTCTTCTGGCATGGCCAGGGCGATGGCTGCCTCCTTTCTAGCCTGGGCCAGATGCATGCCAGGGTGGCCATTTGGCATCCAGACAACCCTTTGGAGATCTGCCTGGTCTAGATTGGCTTTCTCTTCTAAGGTGTCTCACTTTATCACACTGGAAGCAGGCGCCTTGGGGTTTTGGCACTGCTCTGCGCCTGAGTGTGGTAATGGGTCTGCTTTGGAGCCCTGCGTGGCCAGGGGCCATGCAGATTTCCGTGAGCAGTGGGCGCTGAGCATCCCTGCCTGAACGTGTGTCTGCCTTCAGATAGGCTGAGCACGGCAGTTGGGCGCTAGCTAATTGTGCCACTGGCAATTTCCCCGTGAATGGATCTTCCTCACCCATGCGCTGAATGGAGTTCTTTCTTTGCAGGGAACTTTTAACTGTCCGAGAAGCACCAAGGCCTCTCATGCCATGAATTCCTTCAGTGACGTCTGCAGCTGCCACTGAGGGAATGCTCCCTACACTGCCCTGCTTAAGCTGAAATGACGAATAGAGACTTCTTGGGGCTGATGGTTCTGACTGCGCTGGGGTTTTCTGGGTCTCTATCCGGACTGGGTCTACCTCTACTGAGAGTTTCCTACATTTGCTCCATGTGCGGGTTATGCCCTCTGGAGCTTTCGGGGGTTGCTGAATGCAGTCTCCTATCTGACCCCAGAGCTTCAGGGTTAACGTACCTACTTCTGGGTAAAGTAGGCAGTGTTCCCTGAGGTACGCCAAAAGTCTCGCTAGCTCTCCGCTGTGAAATCGCAACTTAAAAACCCTGGCCAGGATTCTGAACTCTTCCTCACGAGTTCTTTGGCTAGCGGACGGACTTGGTCTATGAGAGCAAGTCCCCATATTACCTGTGATGGGTCCTCCGAAGTTTCCTTCTCGGGCCGAGAGTCGACGCGTCCTTTTACAGGCAACAGTTCTGGCGACGAGTGTCTGGGGTAGCTGTCGGAGCGTGGACCTTCTGTCCCGGGCCCTCGGCGGCCTCTGCGCTGTCAGGGGCTCACAGCCTGCCCTGAGCGGAACGCGTTTCCCTCTATGGCAACCTCCTCGAAAGCGGGAGCAAGCTGTAGGAATGTCTCTCTGGAATGCCTCGCCACAGGCCACTCCTCCGATCGGCTGGCTGCCGGCCGGAGTGCTGTGCTGTCCTCCAGGATGATGGGACAAGGTTCTGGCGCAGAACCTGGCCGCGTGGATCGCTACTCACGAGTAGACCTCTCCAGGGTCCCTTACTCACGAGTAGAATCACGTCTCGGGTCACCAGATGTAGGAATTGGGCCGTGAGGAGGCCCTTAGGATCCCGGAGGAGACTGGTCAAAGGAGCGACACGAGGCAAGATGGAGTGAAGACCAGTAGTTTATTGAGAAAAGGCTGCAGCATATATAGGGAAAAAAGAGCAACGGTGGCAAGCTGTCATCTGACAGGAAAATTACCTCACCCACGTACCCGGGTTAATGGGGAACACCTCAAAGGGAAGTTAATTAACTGGGGCAAACATGGACTTAGGAGTCCCATTGTCTTGGGGATTAGGCATGGGCAAACATGGCTTATTTGCACCAGGGATTTCCCCCGAGCTGGGAGATGAGGTATACACTTAATGTCAAACAGGAGTCAGCTATCTGCTTACTTGGCAGAGCCGTAGGTCAGGTCACAGTAATTGGGTGAATCAAACCCTATATTTTATTCACCCCCCTTAATTTGGCGGCCGCAGAAACCACATGCAAGGAGCGTGTCTCACTGCGGTGGTTCCTAGCGTGCCGTTCCATGCCCTATGGGGCACGGGGAAACCGCAAGGCCCAATCAGTTCCTGGAAAATAGATGGGGAAGAAGTAGAAGCAGTGACAGATTTTACATCCTTAGGATCAAAGATCACTGCAGATGGTGATTGTAGCCATGAAATAAAAAGGCGACTGATTCTTGGGAGACAAGCTATGAGAAGCCTGGGGAACATAGTGAAAAGCAGAGACATCACATTGCAAACAAAAATTCTCATAGTCAAAGCAATGGTATCCCCGGTGGTAATGTATGGTTGTGAGAGCTGGACCATTAGGAAAACTGAGTGCAGAAGAATAGATGCCTTTGAAATGTAGTGTTGGAGGAGAGTTTTGAGAGTACCCTGGACAGCGAGGAGAACAAATAGGTCAATATTCAGAGAAATCAACCCGGACTGCTCATTAGAAGGTCAAATAGTAAAGATGAAGATGAAGTACTTTGGGCATCAAATGAGAAGGGATGATTCACTTGAGAAGGCCTTGATGCTGGGAAAGTTGGAGGGCAAAAGGGGGAGGCCAAAGAAGGGAGAGGCCAAAGATGAGATGGCTAGATGGTATTGTAGACACAATGAGCACAGAACTGGGAGGGCTGAGGGGAATGGTGAAGGACAGAGGTGCCTGCCGGGAAATGGTCCATAGGGTCGCAAATGGTCAGAATCGACTGTGCGACTGAACAACAACAGCCTTCCATTTGTCTTCTGCATCATAGCGTGACACCTGTACCACTGATCCAGTTCCACGAATCACTTTCTGGTCCTGAGCCCTTTTGGCATGTAACATGCTCCTCAGCCCCAGGCCAGGATTGATTAAGCTTCTGCCCTCCGTCAAGATGAATTTAAGTGAGATTTAATCAACTTGGGGACCATCATCATTCCCTGTGGACTTTGGCACCCAAGGCCATTAGTCCTCAGAGTTATCAGATTAGTTAACTTCCACCTGACACTTGGTGTTGAGTCACTGGCAATATGGTCTACTCTATTACCATAGCAGGATAGCCTGGTCAGACTGCTATCCCAACATGTGTTAAAAACCATTGGGGAGATGGGTGACCCCTGTGTGACCCAACAGCAGAGCTCCCAAGGGCTGGAGACAGCACCCCCCAAGCTGCACCAGCTGCAATCAGCCATCAAGGAAGGACCAAAACCAGTGGAGAAGGAAGCACCAACAGCTAAACTGAACAGCCTTCCCAAAAGCATACTGTGGTTGATTGTATCAAAAACCACAGGAAAATCCATTACCAATAGTGTTAGAATCGCCCTTCTGCCCCCCTTCAGAGATGGTCTTGTAGGGTGATCAATGCCATTTCAGTACTATGCCACAGCCCTAAATCATGATTGAAATGGATCCAGACTACCTTCCAAGAATGCCTGCAGTAAATATAGAATAAATTGATTTATATAAAAAATACAGTTGCAGCACAAGTTTCTTACCAGCTTTTGATCTTTTGCCCTGTAGGCAATGTCTGAACAACCAGTAGGTTCAGTGGCTTGATATAAGCCCCTTATTTCATGTTGGACTCATTTCTACAACAACAAAAAGAAGTCCACCATCCCATCAAGCAGCTGAACCTTTTTAATGTCAGGCAACCTGTAGAGAGGAAAGGTAAGCATCTCAGTTGGAATTCTCCTTCTTTCATGAATGACATCTCTATTGAACTAAGGTCTTGATATATAGTCTCTGTAGTGCTCTCATTTTTCAGCTCAGACCCTTCTTGAAGCCACAGGAATTCCCAGCGATACTCATACCAGGCCCAAGGAATTCATGTGTCTTTAAAATACAATAGTTAACACCAGAGAATGGTAATGAGTCTTGAGCACTCGTGTTCCCTTGGGCTGCTCTATGTCGCATGCTTTGAGGCTGTGGCACAAGTGAACAAGACAGAGTAAGCGAAGGATAATTCAGAAAACATGTTCCAGAGCTGTATGTTAAAAGCAGGACAAACACAACTTCATAGCGGCAAAGTGGTCTGATATGAATAATGTTGCAACTGCATTGGCACAGATAACATAAAGTACACGCCAGCTCTTGACTGCTGTGTAAATTAAAACCATTTCCCTTCAAGACTGGGGGAGGAAATTCTGGACACAAAAGCCTGGGAATTCAGTAGGTGGGCACTGGTCACATTTCACAGAGTAGCAGGCCAAAGGAAAAATGGTTCCTGCCTGGAAAAGTAATAAATGCAGAGAACGAGCACCCCTCTGTTTTCCAGCTGAGAGATAATTACTTTGCTCTCAGTCGCCTTTAAACCCATTAAAAAAAAACAACCAAAACTTCGGCCAGCTCCAGTCAGTGGGATTGGAACTGATAAATTATCTTTACGTAGACACAGTTAATAGAGGCCTTCACCTCATTCCTCAGTCGTACAAGCTACAATGCTATTCTTGAATCCCGTGTATTTATATAGTGTGCCTTTTATTATTATTCTAGTAATACTCAAAAGATTTATGGACTGAGACTGTGATCTCGCCAGCAGTTTTACATTCAGTGGATCCCTTTCATGGGAAGGGTTCCCCTTGCTCCTTCCAAACAATTCTCAGTGTGCTCCTATAAGTTTTTGTTTGCCTCAAAGCCAGAGCTTGGAAATCATATTTTTTCAAACTATGACTCTGTTGAGTCCGGACAAAGAAGTAATCTAGCCAGCAGGATTGGGTTAACAACAGTTATCTTTATTCAGCTCATGATCCAGACTGGGGAATATGTACATGGTGGCCTGCTTATATACAGTGGATTTGGCCGTTGCAAGAAGAAGATACATTTCGGCGGGCTTCCAGAGAAGCAGGAACATTCAATACAACGAATCAGTGATCTAGGTTGCTTTTTGAAATACGCGCCATTGGAAAATGGTGCGCAGCTTCGCCTTAGACTTCTGGCGAGGCTGACACACAATAATAAACGCTTGGACACCACAGACTCCCAGTCACCATGCCAACTGGAGATTTCTCGGACTTGTGTTGTAAAAAAAAAAGGAAGGAAGGAAAAGAAAGGGAAAAGATAATTGTGGCAAGCTCTGTCTAAGAATAAAATACACAATGTTCCCCCAGACTCTTCTTGGAATCAAATCATACCTACTAACAGCCTAAAAGAGTGTAGGTCAGGGATAGCCGGTTTCTGGATCTACTGTACTATATTTTTCAACGTGCTAATTTCTTGCCAGGAAAAAGTGAACCTTTCAGGCAACTGTTAAAAGACTTGCCATGTACTAAGGATTTTCACGTGACCTCAAATACTATGAGATCAGGAAGTATGGGCAGTGTGTAGAGGAAACATACATCCAGAATGCAAGCGTGGCGCCAAAATGGCCGCCGCGCTCTTTGCGGGGGCCCCACCGGACGAAGGCATCCGGGTAGTTAGGGGCGTGGCCAGCACCCGAATAAAAGGGCTGGCCATGAGGCAGCCGAGCTGCCATTTTGCGAAGCGACGGAGCGGAGAAGTTTTTCCCTCTTACCTCCGTCGCTTGTGTCCTTTCAGGGGAAGCCTTTTTTTGTGCGGTTTTTCCTTTCTTTGGCTTCCCAGCGAGACCAGCTATGCCCTCTAAGAAGAAGGCAGCTGCGAACGTGGCTCGATCTGCGCGGAGGCGTCAGCCGGGTTGGAGGACCACGACTGCGCCCGCCCAGCAGCCACCTTTGGCGGAGCCCACCGAGACCGGTGGGATGGGATCGGTGGCCCCTTGGCCCGATGCGCGGTGCGAGCAGGCTGCCCCGGCTGGGGCCTCGGCCCTTGGCCCGCAAACGATGGCCACTGCCTCTGGCATGGTCCGTGCGGCTGGGCCTTCTTCCCTGGGTGCACAGTTCCCCATGGGGGGATCGAGCCATGGGGGGTGGTTGGGTTCCCTGCCTTGGCAGGGCATGCCCACGGCCCCTCAAGGGCCGAGCATGGGCTCTTGGCCGTATCCGGCCCCTGGGGCACAGGGACCTGGACAGGTGCCCGTTACTTGTGGGCCGGCTGGCCCTTTGCCCCCTGTCGGGGCTGGGGGCTATGTTAACATGGAGGCCCTTCTGGCCCGCGTAGCGGCCCTTGAGGCATCACTGGCAAGGGCCAACCAAGCGGGGGCGTCTTTCGGGTTCCAGGTTGATCCTTTGGCTGCCGGGCAGCGGCAGGCGACGGGTCGGGCCGAGCTGCCTGAGGCGCGCGGGCCGGTGGCGGCCACTGCCTCGCAGCTCCCCACTCAGCAGGCGCAGCAGACTTGTGCTGATCTGGCCCCGTCAACGAGCTCAGCTTCGGTCGTGAGCTCCGACGCCCCCAGCGGGCCGGAACCCCCGGTGGGGGCGGCCCGTGGGGGTGCATCGGGTGAGTATGCAGTTCAAGCTAGTGCACCCACACAACTGACTTCCCTGAGGGGGGGCTTTTCAGTGGCCATGGCCTTGCATGGGTGGTGCGGTGGTGCAGCCGCCACCGGCCCACCCGGCGATTTCATCCCTTACCCAGGGCCCGGGTTGGGGTGGCGCCCCCTATGCGGTAGGGAATGTGTTGGGGGTGTCAGGGTTGGTACAGGCCCCCTTTGCTTTGCCCACACTTCCCTCTGTGCCAGTGTCGGCATTGCCGACAGCGGGGTATTCCTTGCCCCTAGGGGACCATCTGGCCCAGTCCACCAAGGAGAAGATCTGGAGGGGCGAGCATGTGGACATCTTCTCCCTTCTCAACAGGGAGCCCACCAAGGAAGAGAGGGAAGGGCAGGATGAGAAGGATAAGGAGCAGGCACGTCGTCATAAGCCGCCACGTACATGGGCAAATTGGTTGCCGGCGTACCTAATTTACATGGCTGTTTACCTCAGGGCCAGGCCGGATCTGGCCATCCCTATGGTCCAGTATTTGGACAACATTTACCGGGCTATGGTCGACTTCCCGGGTCCGTCGTGGCTGGCTTACGACGAGGAATTCCGCAAGAGGATTCCACTGCACCCGGAGATGAGGTGGGACGAGCCCTGCCAGAAGCTGTGGCTTCTGTATATGACCCCCACGCGCCCGGCGCCTGGGGAGAGATATCATTGTGGACATGCGGTCCAACGAGCGGCCCCGGTACAGGTTCCCCGCCAAGCGGCGGGGCAGGGGGTTCCAGCCCGCCTGCTATGCTGGACATTCTTGTCCAATGGTTCTTGCAACAGAAAGAATTGCAAGTACAGGCATGAGTGTCCCTCTTGTTCTGGCCCCCATGCTGCCTCCGCCTGTCCCAGGCCGGGAGGATTCAGGGGCAGGGGTAGGGGTGGACAAGGGGCAGGTAGGACTGCCACTGAGGGAGCGGGTCCACCGAAAGGCCCCCTCCCCAATTAATGTGGACATGCTGGAGCATTGGCTCGCAGTGTACCCGAGGAGGGCAGACGCAGTGTACCTGCTTCATGGTTTTCAACTGGGGTTTCGTATTCCTTTCACGGGGGATAGGTCACCTCAAGACGCACCCAACCTTTTGTCACTTAGAGGAAGGGAGGAGGTGGCTGCTGCCAGCATTAATAAGGAGGTTGATGCGGGCAGGGTCGCTGGCCCTTTTCCCGCGCCCCCGTTCCCCAGCCTTAAAGTATCCCCACTGGGACTAGTGCCCAAGAAGTCCCTGGGCGAGTTCCGCCTGATTCATCACTTGTCCTACCCAGCCGGTCGCTCGGTCAATGATGCTATCCCTGATGACCTTTGCTCGGTCAGGTATACATCCTTTGACCAGGCATTGCGCATGGTGCGCTCATGTGGCCCGGGTGCACTGTTAGCTAAGTGCGACATTAAGTCGGCTTTTCGTCTCCTGCCGGTGCACCCGGGTGACTTTGAGTTGCTGGGTTTCAAATTCAGGGGTGAATATTATTTTGACAAAGCCATGCCTTTCGGCTGTTCCATTTCCTGGTCGGCCTTCGAGCGTTTTAGTACATTCCTGCAGTGGGCATTTGTCCGTAGGTCAGGGTCTCGGTCTGTAGCCCATTACCTGGATGACTTTTTGTTCGGGGGTGAACGGGGCTGGGACACATGCACACGTCTCCTCAACACATTTCAGACGCTAATGGAGGAACTTGGTGTCCCTTTGGCGCCCGAAAAGACCGAAGGCCCATCCACTAAGCTAGTATTCCTGGGGGTGGAGATTGACACAGTAGCGCAGGCGCCTAGGTTGCCAGGGGAAAAGGTGGCCAGGATAGCGGCCCTCATTTCGGGATTGCTGGCTAAGCGCAAGGCATCCCTTCGGGAACTACAGGTGCTACATGGTCACCTTAACTTCGCTTGCAGGGTGGTCGCACCTGGCAGGGCATTTGCTCGGCGCTTGTGCGACGCCATGTCAGGCTTATCCAGGCCCCATCACAGGGTGAGACTGACACGGGGCATCAGGGCAGATATGCACATATGGCTCCAGTTCCTGAGGGAGTTCAATGGGGTCTCATTTTGGAGGTCTGACCTTCTGGCTTCACCTCGCTTTCAGATACAGTCTGATGCCTCGGGATCCCTGGGTTATGGGATGTACTTCAACGGGAAGTGGGCCTATGGTGGATGGCCACCAGCCTGGTCAGGCACGGGTTGCCTGAGGGATCTCACATATTTGGAATTTTTTCCCATACTGGGGGCTTTGATGCTATGGGGTGAGGAGTGGGCCAACTCGGTGGTGCATTTCTGGTGTGACAATGCGGCCGTTGTCTACATTGTCAACTCACAGACTTCTAAATCTCCCAGGGTCATGGGACTAGTGCGCCAGTTTGTATTGCGCAGCCTGCGCCTCAATGTATTGTTCAAGGCCAGGCATGTCCCGGGGGTCAATAACGATATTGCTGACGCTTTGTCCCGCCTGCAGATCTCCCGGTTCCGCGCCTTGGCCCCGGATGCGGAGGAATTTCCCTCGCCACTCCCGGAGGAGATATGGACCTTTGGCAAGGAGAGGTGAACCGGGCGATCGGCATGTCGCTGGCGCCACGCACGCGTAAGGCGTATCACCATGCGATAGTTTCCTTTTGGACATTTTGTACCCAATCTCGACTGCCAGATACCTGGCCGATCCCAGTGGCCCACGTCCTTCGTTTCATGGTTTACTTGCATGCCCAGGGCCTTGCACCCCGCACCATAGCATCCAGGTTGTCAGCGCTGGCTTTTATGGCCAAGGTGGGAGGTCATGCGGATAGTACCGCTGATTTCCGTGTGAGACACGTTTTGGAGGGGTGGGTGCGGGAACGTGGGCGTAGTCTGGACGACCGCCACCCAATTTCCCCTGGGGTCCTTACCCAACTGGCACGGGGCTGGCATGACCTATGTTTCGATAGGTATGAGGCAGCCCTGTTTCATGCGGCTACAACGGTGGCCTTTTTTGGAGCGCTCCGCATCAGCGAGCTTGTGATGCTGTCTAAGGCGGATGCAAGTCGTAGGGCACTGGAACTCGAAGATGTCTATGTTTGCAATGATTGGGCTCAGTTGAGGATACGCTCCTCTAAAACAGATCAGCACGGCGTAGGCAGTGGAGTAAGACTGCTACGATGTTCCTTGGCAGACATCTGTCCGTTTGGTGCCCTACAGGAGTTCCTTGCACTGCGTGGCACGCACCATGGCCCGTTTTTCTGTCACCAAGATGGGTCTCCCCTCACTAAATTTCAATTTTGGAAGGTGACTGGGAAGGCACTGGCTAGTGTGTGCCTCCCTGGGGCCCGTTACGGCACCCATTCATTTAGAATTGGGGCGGCCTCTACTGCGGCTGCTTATGGGTACTCCGGGGCTGACATACGCAGCATGGGGAGGTGGGGCTCTCAGTGTTTCCAGTTTTATGTTCGTCCGCTCCCGCCGTGAGTACCGGTTTGGTCACCGCATATTTCTTCCTTCCCTGTTTTTTCCTTGACAGACCCTGGGTGTCGTATCACACTGGTGACATTATGGCTGGTGGGCCATAGCTACGTGCACAGGGCAGCGCGTTACGCTGCGGCGACAGATTGGGGACCCCGACTGGGACTGGGTGCATACGCAAGTCTCACTTGGTACGGTAAGCCCGGTATGTTGTGGGGGGAGCTCTTGCCATTCCTCTTTTCGGGAAGGAATGCTGACCCGCCTGACATTCTGATCATACACCTTGGGGGTAATGATTTGGGACAGGTCACTGGCTTATCGCTGAAGCATGCGATTTGCAGTGACCTCGCCTACTTACATTACGTATGGCCCGCCACAACCCTTGTTTGGTCAGATATGGTCCCACGGCACGCTTATAGGGGAGGCTTTGACCTTCAGGCCCTGGACCGCGCTAGGCGCATGGTGAACAGGGCTGTGGCCCGATTCCTTTTGACCAAGGGCTGGGGGTGGGTCAGTCGTCACCCCGCCATTAGTTTGCAAAATTATGGGCTTTATGCAGGGGATGGGGTCCATCTGTCGCGAGGAGGTATGGACCTCCTGTTGGGTGATTGGCGAGCAGGCCTGTCGACCGAGCTGACGGTCTTGGGGGGGGGCGTCGAGCCTTTAGTGAAGCCTCTCCGGGTGGCGGGTAGCACTGGTAAGGTAAACATTTATGACCCACAGGTATCCGGCAGGTTCGCAATTGACTGGACAACACTAGATAGGCATAAGTTGTTTAAACGTTGTCCGGTCAACGACGAACCAGGCGATGGGGTGATGGCTACAGCTAGACAGCATGCATCACCCCCTGATTTTACGGATACACGTCAGAGGGTGGGGTCATTAGTTAGATATTGACTACGGTCAACAATTTGTTTGTTGTCAACAAACAAATTGATACAAATAGATACATTGTAACAATTGCTGTTGGCAATTTTGGGTGGTACCTTACCAGTGTTACTTCGGCCTGCTTGCCTTAAGAATTATGATTGGTCAATTACCAATAGAAATTTATAATTCGGACTAGGGCATGAATCAATAAATGTGGCCCAATGCCGTTATCCACTTTCATTTGTGTCTGAGTCCTTTATTGGGGGGTGCGCCTGCAATGCAAGCGTGGCGCCAAAATGGCCGCCGCGCTCTTTGCGCCCCCCCCCCACTGGACGAAGGCATCCGGGTAGTTAGGGGCGTGGCCAGCACCCTAATAAAAGGGCTGGCCATGAGGCAGCCGAGCTGCCATTTTGCAAAGCGACGGAGCGGAGAAGTTTTTCCCCTCCACCCCCTCCCTAGTTAACAGTGTGATTTCTTGGTCGCTTCGGGGCCGGGTGGGAATTTTTGGCTGGGACTCGCAATTGGCCCTTGAGTCCTGGCTCTTTTGCCCATTCCACACTGTTGCTATGGTTTGATATAGGGGTTTGTTCTGTGCTGCTGTTGACTTTGGTCACATGGGCGGGTAGCACTGGTAAGGTAAACATTTATGACCCACAGGTATCCGGCAGGTTCGCAATTGACTGGACAACACTAGATAGGCATAAGTTGTTTAAACGTTGTCCGGTCAACGACGAACCAGGCGATGGGGTGATGGCTACAGCTAGACAGCATGCATCACCCCCTGATTTTACGGATACACGTCAGAGGGTGGGGTCATTAGTTAGATATTGACTACGGTCAACAATTTGTTTGTTGTCAACAAACAAATTGATACAAATAGATACATTGTAACAATTGCTGTTGGCAATTTTGGGTGGTACCTTACCAGTGTTACTTCGGCCTGCTTGCCTTAAGAATTATGATTGGTCAATTACCAATAGAAATTTATAATTCGGACTAGGGCATGAATCAATAAATGTGGCCCATTGCCGTTATCCACTTTCATTTGTGTCTGAGTCCTTTATTGGGGGGTGCGCCTGCAAAGATCCATCCATTAATTCAATGATCAGTTGAAAATGAATGGGTATGCCTGTAATTAAAAGCAAAATTACAGCTTTCATCCTGATTGCATGTTTGCAGGGCCACTGCCACAATCAGATAGCAGTACTTTGGGATCAGCACACCCAAACCCTCTGGTTGCATCTTTGTAATCTCTGCTTGAAATATTTGGGAATGACTGAAATACTAATACAGTACTTGCCAGTGCCTCAGCTCCTATAGAGCTGGGAAGGGAACCTCCACCCTTAATCAGGTAGGTATTCAGCTGGCTTTGACCCTGATGTTGAGTTTACAGCAGGCAATCCTATCATGCTTTGTGTTTGTCTTACATACTAACATGGAGATGGGAAGGGCCAGCATTTAACAAACATAGCTGTTGCTTGTTTTGACTCTAAACCAGGGGTTCCCAACCTACAGACCATTGGCCAGACCCGGCCCACAGCACTATTTCATGTGACCCACACCGTCCGCCGCCACCCAGAAGTGGAAGCAGATGCATTTACATCAGCCTTAAAATGCACCCACGCATATGTAAACTCTCCCGCGACTCTCATAGATGCAGAAGAGGCTGCATTTACAATAGCCATAAATGCACCCACTTCCACTTCCAGGGGGATGATCAAGCCCATGGAGTAAAAGGGTTGGGAACCCCTGCTCTAAACAGCCAGTCTGCAACATAAATGTTTCTTCCCTTTGAAAGTAACTGCTTTCCACTCAACCTGACAAATTCATTTGAACATGGAACGTGCTGGAGGCAACCTGCCTCTGGCACCCACTTTGTGCAACTCTTCCCCCCCCCCCCCCCGAGAGAACATGTGCTAGATGGGGCCAACCTGATTTCCCCCTAGTACAATGGCAGTTTGCTCTCCTGCTCAGATGCCTAGGTTTTTGGTGGAAGAGCTTCAGCCACCGGCCAAGCTCATGCAGGGGACTTTGTTTGCCTCCGCCGGTTCAGGGAAGGTTCATGTGCTGCCTTTTGCAGCTTTTTGAGCTTTCTTCCATCCCCTCGACAGATAGGCCTGCTGCTGGATGGTGCCTAAGCGCAAGGCAGCGCAGGTGGTGCTGTGGCCCTGCCCGGCCAGGTGCCTGGCCTCTATGGCTGCCCCCATACTCAGGGCCCCCAGCCAACCCAGACCAAGGCCCCTTGGGCACCCGGGGCCCATTGGTTCCCCGGGTGGTTGGGCGGAGGCCCTCCACGGGTGAGCCCTGGAGCCCGCCATGGCCCAAGGCTGCCAACAAGGTGCCCGCCAGAGCACCGTTGGCACGCATCACTGCTCGGGTTTGTACAGCACCTTGCCGACCCCCCCCCCCTCACTACCCCCTTCTTCCCCTACTGGGTCAGGATGGCAGGTGGCCGGTGGCCCCCAGGCTTACAGTGACAAGACCTGGGATAAAGTGATCGGTGCCCTGCACAGTAGGATCCTCCAGTTGGAGACTGCCTGGGTACCCTGTGGGCTGCCTCGCCTGAGCCCAGCTGTCTGGCCCCCGAGGTCCCCTTGCCGGTGGAGGTCCTGGTCTCTGACAGTGGGGCAGGTGCCAGTTCCTCTCCTGATGCAAATGCCAAGCCAGTGGCCCTGGAGCGCCACTTTAGTGAGTATGCAGTTCAATCTAGCACACCAACATTGTCCATGTCCATCAGGCCTTCTTTCCTGTCAGCCCCCTCGGCTCAGTGGCTATGGCCCCAGCTGACCATGGTGCCCCCCCCCAAGCTGGTCCGGACTTGCCACAGCTCTGACAGGCCTCTTACCACCCCCCGGCACCACTTGTTCTGGGCATTCCGGCACCATTTGCTCTGGCGGGGTGGCCGTGCCTTGGTTTGGGCAACATGGGCTATAATTCTATGTCCAATTTGGCCTTGCCTTTTGGGGACCAAGCCTTGCCTTTAGGGGATGACTTGATGCTGGCCACCAGGGATAAAATTTGGCGGGGGGGATATGTGGACATTTTTTCCCTCCTCAACCGTGACTCAGACAAGGCCGACAAAGATAAGAAGGATGACCAGGAGAAGGAGCTGGCCCACAGGAAGAAGCCCCCCTCACCTGGGCCAATTGGCTTCCGGCTTATTTGATTTTTGCAGGGATCTCGGTCACGGCCCAACCCAAATTGGCCTTGCCACTGATCCAGTACCTCAATATTATTTATAGGGCCCATGTAGATTTCCCCGGCAAGGCCTGGCCCAATTTGCACTGGGATAAGCAGCATCTGCAGTTGTGGCTTCAGTTTATGATTCTGGTTTGCCCGGCTGTGGGGGACCATTTTGACTGTGGTCACTTGGTCCAGCATCCCCCGCAGTCCCAGTTTACCCTCCTGCCAGAGGGGCAGGCAGTTCAAACACGCCTGTTGTGCTGGCAATTTACCTCCTCTGGCAGGTACGGCTGGCAGACCTGCCAATTTTGGCACGACTGTTCTATCTGCTCCGGCCCCCAACCCCCTTCTTCCTGCCTCAGAGCTTCAACTGCCAGGCCCCACTTGAAGGACCAGGGCCCCACCCGACGCCCTTCCTCTGACCTGGCCTGGTCTGCCAAAGTGCCCCAGCCCAATTAAACTGTCTGTTCTTAAGGAGTGGCTTCGGGTCTACCCTAAAGTGTCCGACACACATTATCTTAGCAATAGTTTTGAATTTGGTTTCCGTATTCCAGCGGTTGGTGCCCAGAAGTCCTATTCCGTGCCCAATCTCCGCTTCCTTCGGGGGCTGGAACATCAGGCACAGGCCCACATATTCAAGGAGGTCCATTTGGGCCGGGTCACCGGCCCTTTCGATTTCCCGCCCTATCCCAATTTGTCCCCAAAAAGGCCCCTGGTGAATTTAGCCATTCACCACTTGTCCTTCCCGGCGGGTGCTTCGGTTAACGACGCCATACCACAAGACCTATGTATGGTGTGGCATGCTTCGTTTGACGAGGCAGTGGCCATGGTCAAGGCCCATGGCCCTGCGGCTGTGATAGCGAAGTGTGACATTAAGTCAGCATTTCACCTTCTCCCTGTCCATCCGAACGATTTTGAGTTGCAGGGTTTTTCCTTTGAGGGGCAGTTCTTTGTAGACAGGGCAATGCCTTTCGGCTGCTCCATTTCCTGTGCGGCGTTTGAACGTTTTAGTTCATTCTTGCACTGGGTATTGGTCCAGCGTATGGGCTTGAAGGGTGTGGTCCATTATTTGGATGACTTCCTTTTCTGTGGCTCCGCCCACTTGGGCAATTGCCAGTTGTTGTTACGAGTCTTTGGGTCATTTATGGAGGGGACTGGGCATTCCACTTGCTCCCGAGAAGATGGAGGGCCCGTCTACCCATTTGAATTTCTGGGTATAGAATTAGATACAGTTGGCCAAGCTTCTCGCTTACTGCAGGACAAGATTGCCCGCATTTCCAAGAAGGTTGAGGACATCTTGGATAAACACAAAGTGTCCCTTAGTTGCAAGAGCTCCATGGCCTGCTCAACTTTGCCTGTAGGGTTATAGCACCGGGCCGGGCCTTCGTCCGCCGTTTGTACGATGCCATGCGGGGCCTGTCTGAGCCTTTCCATTTAACCATGGTTACCGAGGGCATCCGCTCTGATTTGGATATCTGTCTCTCCTTTTTGTGGGAGTTCAACGGTGTTTCTTTCTCGTAAGGCGACCTGGCCCATGGCCCCAGCCTGCAGGTGCACTCTGATGCTTCAGGTTCCACGAACTATGGGATCTTCTTTGAGGGGCAATGGTGCTGTGGTGTTTGGCCTGACAGCTGACACAGGGAAGGCATCACCAGGGACCTCACCTTCCTGGAGTTTTTTCTGCTCCTTGGCACCCTATTGCTATGGGGTTCTCAGTGGCATGATTCATTAGTCACCTTTTGGTGTGACAACCTTGTAGTGGTCCACATCATCAATTCTCTCGCATCCAGTTCACCCCGGGTGATGCATTTGGTGTGGGCTTTCGTATTGGAAGCCTTATATCTCAATGTCATCTTTAGGGCCCACCATATTCCCAGTACAACTAATGATATTGCCAATGCTTTATCCCATCTGCAGATGGATCTCTTCAGGTCCCTGGTGCCCTGGACAACCCATCGGAACTACCACCAGACGTTTGGAGGCTTGGCATGGGGAGGTAGCCAGGGCGATTGGCCTTTCCTTGGCTCCCTGTTCCCGCAAGGCGTATCAATCAGCGGTCTCCATGTTTGCAGCTTTCCACCATGAGGTGGCCCTTCCAGACATCTGGCCAATCCCCTTTCCCCATGGCTTGTGTTTTATGGTCCGATTGCATGACAGTGGCTTGGCGCCTGGCATGATTAAGGGCCAACTGTCAGCCCTGGTGTTTCATGCCAAGGCGAATGGTTTCAGTGAGTCCCTGACTGATTTCCAGATCAGGAAGGTATTGGAAGAGTGGTCCTGGGAGCGGGGCCATACCTCTGACCCCCGTGCACCACTAACCCCCAAGCAGTTGGCTGGCCTGGCTTCACTGTGGCTGATTATTTGTTTTGATGCCTTCAAAGCCCGCCTTTTGCATGCAGTGGCTTTGGTCGCCTTTTTGGGGGCACTGAGGATCAGCAAACTGGTCATATTTGGTAAGGACAACATCTCTGGCTGGTCCCTGCAGCTCTTTGATGTCTCCTTTTTGGGTGAAGCATTGCAGCTTTTGATCCATAGCTCCAAGACGTATCAGATGGCAAAGCGTGCCACCCTGCACCTCCGCCACTGCAGCATTGGTAGTATATGCACAGTGGGTGCACTGGCCAGCTACTTGGAGTCGAGTGGGCCTGTCCCAGACCCGCTTTTTCGCACATCGATGGCACCCCTCTCAAGCGTTTTCAATTTTGGAAAGTGACTGGGGAGGCACTGTCACTGACAGGGGTCCAGGGTGCACGATATTGTACCCATTCCTTTCGTATAGGTGCCACTTCTACTGCTGCTGCACTGGAGTATCAGGCGGAGGGTATTAAGCGGATGGGAAGATGGGCCTATAGCTGGTTCAGGTTGTATGCCTGCCCCTAACCGCATTGAGCAGCCTGCTGTTGGATTTCTCTGTTTCCTTTTTTGCAGGTCCATAGTTCCTTGCGGGCCGGTGTCGTGTTTGGCTGTACGGGCACAACTACCTGTATTGGGCCTCGGACCACACGCTGAGGGCCCTTTGTGGCATCCATCTGGGACTACAGGACCGTGCTTTCTTAATGTGGCATTGCCAAAGGGGCATACTGTGGAGCCAGCTTGTACCCACGTTGGCAGAGTCCAGGCGTTGTGTTCCCCCTGATGTGTTAGTGCTGCATTTGGGCGGCAATGACCTTGGTTCAATCATGGGGTTCAATCTCACCATGTCCATCTGTGCGGATCTGCTGCTCCTACATTAGTGTTGGCCTGCGGTCCACTTTGTTTGGTCCTATGTGATCCCATGTATTGCATTTAGAGTTCCATGTGATCCAAGGTGCCTTGACCATACCTGTCAAATTTCGGGAAATTTCTGTCAAACCCCCGTATTTTACACTCTTTCCCGCTGTCATCCCGTATTAGTTAGACTGCAATTAGACTGAAGTTAGACTGGAGGCCCGTTTTGGCCAGGAAATTTCCCTTATTTGACAAAACTTATTTTCCAAAACTTGACAGGTATGGCCTTGACAGGGCCCGGCGCAGGGTCAACCGGGAGATTTCCCGCTTATTGCGGGAGGAGGAGCTTGCTCTGTGGTCCAGCATTGCCAGATCAGGCCAGAGGAGCAGAGGTTGTTCCGTTCGGATGGTTTACATCTCTCAGAGGAGGGCATGCAGCTTTTCCTTACAGTTCTGCACTGGGGTATCCAGGTGGAAGTTGCTGCCTGGGAGGGGGAGGGGCGCAATTAGGTACTGGCCCCTGTGTGGTGGATAGCATGGGGAGGGGTAAGAACCTGTTTAATTTGATAAGTAAATTGAGTAAATTTATGCCAGAGGCCATACAAAGGTCATAAGCGATGCGTATGGCAGGTTAGCAGCTTGTTAGGCGATTATCTTAACACTGGAAGGGCTCGTGAAAGCTTCATAGTTGAATGGGGTTCCTGAAAAACAGTGCTAACACAGGTATAATTGGATACTTCAAATTGTGTTTGGTTAATTGTCTTTACATGGTAAGTATTACCTCGTGCTACTACCCCGGTGCAGAGCGTTTGTTCCTGCCACATGTTTGGTTAATAAAGTGGCCAGTTTGTACCAAGTCATTGGTGTCATCTCTTTCTTTGGGGGGTAGATGTGCAAAAGCCTTGTAAGTAAAGATTTATTTTTCCTTCTGTTAAAGCTGTGCCTGAGTATTTGTTTTGATAGTTAAACTAAGAGAAAATATATGGGGAATTAAGGAGGGCTTGCATTTCAAAGTATGCAGCTTTAATCCTTGGCTACTTGCTAGCTGCACCACCCTGCAGAGATTAGAGGTCAGTTGCCAAACTAGAGAAAGGGAAATAGACAGACAAAACAAGACATGGCTGGTTCTGATCAGCTCTAGCTGTGGACTTTGGCCTTTAGCCTCTACTGCTGGCATGGGGCCCCAAAAAAAGAAAATACCATCCCAGTGAATGAGGGTGTAGCCCTAACTAGGCTAAGGGCCAGCTGAATGGTCACTAAGCCAGCTAAATTCTGTTGAATCTAAATCTTAACCAGCCTAGTGGTACTGGAAATTCCCTGAACTCTGAACACTTCATTTTGAGAGGTGTTTGTTGTGTTAGGGATTCTCAACCTGTGGCTCATGGGCCAGATGCAGCCCACAGCACCATTTCATGTGGCCCACCATCACCTCCACCACACCAGGAAATGCCATGTGGTGGAGGAAGGGCAAAATTGCAATCCGGCCCCAGAAGCTGTCTGAGGGAGCATGACCCAGGCCCCATCTTTAAAAGGTTGAGAACTCCTGCATTACTACATCTAAGCAACAATGCGGTAATTTCTGCTATCATTGATCTGACTGCACATGTGATTTATTGTGTTGTCTTTTATAGATTCATTATATTGGCCATTACCAAAGGGCCACTAAAATACAGGGGAATACTCTATGATTCATTCTCTGGGATACATTAGGCTGTTTCTTTTTCCTGATGGGCACAGTGAGGGATTGAACTTCCAACTCTGGCTCTGGAGATAGATACCTACCCCATTGAGCTATTGAGCCAACTAAGAATATATACACAACATAGTGAACCAACAATGTTGGGTATTTCATTTCCTATAAACATCCCTTTGCCTTGAAGCAATTGTCTAGATACAATTCAATACTTTTTCTGAATAGTTTTGTGCAATTATAATTTTTGGCAAGGGAGAAATTTAATTGCCAGATGTCCATGGATGTTCTAAATGTACTAAATAAAGCTGATGGCATTGCCTTCATCTTGTATTTTAACATAAAATTATCTAGGAAATTACTTGAGCAACGCGAAGGAGAAAGATAAAATTACAGTTATTTGGAACTTTAGATGCCCTTTAGATTTTGACAGATGTAACCCTAAAATTGGTGAGAAAGCCTTCGCAGAGAGAGGAAGGTCTACTCGTGTTGTTTCCTCCCATTCAAGACACCTGAAAGGAGGAGGGAAGGAATGAGGCTGAGCTAATCTCTTCTCAATTTCTTGAGACCTGAAGAGGAAAGTTAAAGTTCAAATCTCTCCAGCATTTGGAAAGACAGGGAAGGAGTGAAGCTGAGCTGTTCTCTTCTCTCTTCCTTCGGACCCAAAGAGGAAATTCAACACCCCAAATCCCTCCAGCATTTGGCAAGGCAGGATCTAAGATCACTGCCTCCCTTGGAGGGAGAAGGTCACCATCCACCACTGCAGCCAGAGGCAGAGGAAGAGGAACAGCTGAGACACAGGGAAAACATCCACTGCCCGCCACTGCGATGCCCCTGGAGCAAGGGACCCAGAGACAACAACCCCACCTGGGGAGTGAGGACACAAGGATAAGTAGCTGATGTGAAAAAAAATGTAGCTGAATTAATATAGCGACTGACATAGAGACTTCATACTGACTTAATATAGCAATTAACATAGAGACTGTGTTTTAGAGTGTGATAATTATGCATGATAATATGTTGTGTAAACTGTTTTAAACTTTTAAAACTGTGATATGATGTATGATGCGAGGAAAAAAATGGCGTAGAAACCGGCAAACCACGCCACAAAGCTTGCCAAGAGAACCCTATGGACCAAAACAAAAGACAAAACAAAAGGGCAGGCTAGGTGATACAGGATGCTTAACACCTCAGAGGGGAGAAAGGGGAGGGACAGGAAAGGGGGAGGGGAAATGCAATGTTGTAAGGAGCAATACTGTATAGGGACATGGAATGTGAGATCAATGAACCAAGGCAAACTGGAAGTGGTAAAAAATGAGATGGAAAGAATAAGCATTGACATCTTGGGCATCAGTGAGCTCAAATGGACAGGGATGGGCGAATTCAGCTCTGGAAACCATCACATCTACTACTGTGGACAAGAAAACCTTAGAAGACATGGAGTAGCCATAATTGTCAATAAAAGAGTGAGAAGAGCAGTAATGGGATACAACCTCAAAAATGACAGAATGATGTCAGTAAGAATTCAGGGCAAACCCTTCAATGTTACTGTGATCCAAATATACGCACCAACCACGGGTGCAGATGAAGCCACAGTGGACCAGTTCTATGAGGACTTACAACACCTCATAGAACAAACACCAAAAAATGATGTTCAAATTATTCTAGGAGACTGGAATGCCAAAGTAGGCAATCAAAAAGTGGAGGGAATAACAGGCAGGTTCGGTCTTGGAACACAGAATGAAGCAGGGCAAAGATTGATAGAGTTCTGCCAAGAGAACGCACTGGTCATAGCAAACACCCTCTTCCAGCAACACAAGAGGCGACTTTACACATGGACATCACCAGATGGCCAACACCGAAACCAGATTGACTACATACTCTGCAGCCAAAGATGGAGAACCTCCATACAGTCAGCAAAAACAAGACCTGGAGCAGATTGTGGCTCAGATCACAACCTACTGATTGCAAAATTCAGGCTTAGACTAAAGAAAATAGGGAAAACAAAGAGACCAGACAGATATCACCTAGACAGCATCCCTAAAGAATACACGGTGGAGGTGATGAACAGATTCAATGGCTTAGACTCAATAGATAGAGTGCCAGAAGAATTATGGACAGAGATGAGGGACATCATGCAGGAAGCAGCAAAGAAAACCATACCAAAAGAAAAGAAGAGTAAGAAAGCAAAGTGGTTGTCTGATGAGGCTCTTAAAATAGCAGAGGAAAGAAGGAACGCAAAAGTCAAAGGAGAAAGGAAAAAATACAATCATTT
Source organism: Bradypodion ventrale (assembly GCA_035047345.1). NCBI lineage: Eukaryota > Metazoa > Chordata > Lepidosauria > Squamata > Chamaeleonidae > Bradypodion > Bradypodion ventrale. The sequence goes on from JAWDJE010000001.1 coordinate 45,340,455, forward strand.
GAACACAGAATTTCAAAGAAAAGCAAGGAGAGATAAGGAAAACTATCTAAAAGAACAGTGCAAAGAAATGGAAGAAAACAACAAAAGAGGCAGAACCAGAGATCTTTTCAAAAAAATCCGGGAAATCAAGGGAACATTTAAAGCAAAAATGAACATGATAAGGGACAAAGACGGAAAGGAGCTAGCTGATGCAGAAGAGATTAAGAAAAGATGGAAAGAGTACACAGAGGAACTCTACAAAAAGGAACTCAACACTCCTGATAGTCACAATGATGAAGAAATTGAACCTGAGCCAGACATCCTGGAGAGTGAAGTCAGAAAGGCCCTAAAGAGCACTGCAAACAACAAAGCTAGTGGAGATGATGGTATCCCAGTTGAATTTTTCAAAGCTCTAAAAGATGATGGCATCAAATTACTGCATTCAATATGCCAGCAGATTTGGAAAACAAAACAGTGGCCACAGGACTGGAAAAGATCAGTATATGTTCCAATCCCAAAAAAGGGCAATGCCAAAGAATGTTCAAATTATCGAACAATTGTGCTCATCCCACACGCCAGCAAGGTGATGCTCAAGATAATACAGGATAGACTTCAGCAGCATGTGGAAAGAGAATTACCAGAGGTGCAGGCTGGTTTCAGAAGAGGCAGGGGGACTAGAGACCACATTGCCAACATACGTTGGATCATGGAGAAAACAAAGGAATACCAGAAACAAGTTTATTTTTGCTTTATTGACTACACTAAGGCATTTGATTGTGTGGATCACAACAAGATGTGGCAAGTGATTAAAGAGATGGGAATACCAGAGCACCTCATATGCCTCCTGAGAAATCTGTACATGAACCAAGAAGCAACAGTTAGGACAGAACACGGAATGACAGAGTGGTTTGGAATAGGAAAAGGAGTAAGGCAAGGCTGCATTCTGTCACCCTGCTTATTCAACTTATACACAGAGCACATAATGCGCAATGCAGGGATGGAGGAATCACAATATGGGATCAAAATTGCTGGGAGAAACATCAACAATCTGAGATATGCAGACGACACCACCCTAATGGCAGAAAGTGAGGAAGACCTAAAGAATCTCCTGATCGGTTTGAAGGAAGAGAGTGCAAAAGCTGGCTTGAGACTCAATATCAAGAAAACCAAGATAATGGCAACAGGCCCGATCAGTTCCTGGAAAATAGACGGGGAAGAAGTAGAAGCAGTGACAGATTTTACGTTCTTAGGATCTAAGATCACTGCAGATGGAGATTGCAGCCATGAAATAAAGAGGCGGCTGATTCTAGGGAGACAAGCCATGAGAAACCTGGGGAACATAGTGAAAAGCAGAGACATCACCTTGAAAACAAAAATTAGAATAGTCGAAGCAATGGTATTCCCAGTGGTAATGTACGGATGTGAGAGCTGGACAATTAGGAAAGCTGAACGCAGAAGAATAGATGCCTTTGAAATGTGGTGTTGGAGGAGAGTTTTGAGGGTACCTTGGACAGCGAGGAGAACAAATAGGTCAATCTTAGAAGAAATCAACACTGACTGCTCATTGGAAGGTCAAATAGTAAAGATGAGGCTAAAGTACTTTGGGCATCAAATGAGAAGGGAGGATTCACTTGAGAAGGCCGTGATGTTGGGAAAGGTGGAGGGCAAAAGAAGAAGGGGGAGGCCAAGGATGAGATGGATAGATGGTATTGTAGACACAATGGGCACAGAGCTGGGAGGACTGAGGGGGATGGTGGAGGACAGAGGCGCCTGGAGAACGATAGTCCATAGGGTCGCAAAGGGTCGGAATCGACTGTGCGACTGAACAACAACAACCCTAAAATGGGAAGTAGGGTTTAATGTTAAGTCAAATGATCAGATGCTATTAAGTGAAGAGGGGTGGGAAATGCCTTTAAACTAAACTCCTGACAACACAAACAAAGAAAACAAAAGGTCAATCTTAAAAGAAATCAACCCCAACTGCTCCATGGGAGGTCAAATATTGAAGATGAGGCTAAAGTACTTTGGACATCAAATGAGAAGAGAGGATTCACTTGAAAAAAAAATCCTTGATGCTGGGAAAGGTGGAGGGCAAAAGAAGAAGGGGGTGGCAGGGAATGAGATGGCTAGATGGCATTGTTGATGCAATGAGCACAAAGCTGGGCGAGCTGAGGAGGATGGTGGAGGATAGAGGTGCCTGGCATGCGGTGGTCCATGGTGGTCCATGGGGTCGTGAAGGGTTGGAATCAACTGTGCGACTGAACAACAACAGGAAGAAAAGAACAGCCATCTAAGAGGAAACAGTAATTTTAAAATTAACCAAAATTGACCAAAAACAATATTGGCAGAGTAGAGCAGACAAAAGAGCATAATCATCTTGCTTCCTCTCAAATGGATGAAAGAAAATAATAAAATAACCTCTTGGCAGAAAGGAATAGCATACAGGACAGCTTGGCATTCAGAAAATGGTTGTAAATGTAAAAAGCTTTTTCCAAGGAGGTAGCTGTGTTAGTCCGTTGTAGTGAAAACAATAAAAAGTCTTATGAACTTTTATTTGGCATGGGTTTTTTGATCCAAACCCCACTATTTCAGATGCATGAAGAAATGAAACAGGGGCATCTGAAGAAGTGGGTTAACTCCACCAGAGCAAATGGCAAGTAAAATGTGGTCTAAACTACACATTTGCTATAATCCACACCCAAAGCTTTTACTGTAAGTTAAGAGCAAACCGAGGCAAACACACTTAAACCACACTTTTAAAAATATAATCTTTTAAAAATATAATTCCTTGTATTTAACCAAAGGATGTGTATTTGTGATGCAACTCTACTACCATCCAAACCTAGAATGCCAGGACAAAAAAGCTACCACCTACTACTTTCAGATGGATTTGGGCTATAGTTTTTTCATACATGATTTATTGTTGAGGACTAGAATTAAACATGTATCCTAAAGTCAGAACTCTGAAGAGGCCAAAGTTGCTTGAGAATTTGAAACAGACACTTTGGGAGATAGTGGTATGATGGTAATACATGTTTGCTGCAACAATCAGCTTTTAAAACTAAGACAAGCCTGATCTAAGTTTACCAAAAATATTGCCCCCTTATATGAAATGCATGGATTCATTTCCCACATGAGTCAGTGTGTTGTTCTTCAAGCAATACTTAATGTCCATCAAGTCATGTGTTGAAGCCACTTTATGATGTTAGTGTTTTGTGATTAATCATGTGGATGCCTAGAATTCAGAGATGAGGTTAATGAGAGAAGGGTAGGTTTGCTGTTGTATGCTGTCAGATGAACTGCAAATAGTCCAAATGTTCGTTTAAAAAGAAAGAAAGAAAGCTTCTCAACTAACATTTGTTGAGTGAGGAATAGCATGACTTTAGACTTTTGTGGAAAGACATTGTGAATAATTTCTGAATTTCTTGGAAACGTCTTCATCACTCAAAATAACTCACTCAGCCATTTGGGCAATTGCCAAACTCTTGAAGAATGCAGCTATACAGTACACACAAATGGTACCATTTCACTGGATGCAGAGCATGGTTGTTACCTATCTGATTTACTAAATGGAAAACTGAAAGTTTCCTATCAGGAGTGTGATGAATGACTAGTAATGAAAATATGAACCAGGGTATCTGTAATATTTTCATAACCACCTAGTAACTTCTGGAATACTTCTGAAAGCATAGTATACAGAAAACACTGACAATTCAGTCTCCCTCACCTTTGCCCTATTCATGTGGAAAGTCATTATTCTGCATGACTATGACAAATTGATTCTTGCGCACAGCATGGTCAAGAAAGGACTGGCCTAAAAATGCAATATACAATGTTTCAAATGTTTTCTGGTACTGAACTCTAAAATTAATAGAAACCTGTTTCTCGTTTGATACGATAGTCTGTCATCTGCACTTAAAATTTAGCTCCTAAAATCCAAAGAAAAACTCCACTCTACATCCTTTTTATATCACCCAGCATATAATTTAAAAATACACCAAGTAGTGGATTGTTTGTTAGATTGTTAAAGCAGTGACTTTCAGTTAACTTCTTGCTAACAATAAGAGACTACTCTTATGCATAAAAAGATTCCCAGAATATTGAAAAGGTCTTCCAGATTAAGACAAAAAGGATAGTTAGCTATATTTGAAAAAGCAAAGAAATATAGGCCATTAATCGATCCTACCTCCCGACACAAAGCATGGGCACACTAATGCACTTTTTTTCTTTATATTTCACCTCAAGTAAACACTGCAATAAAATCCTGCTACCCATCACAGCTGAACAGCTGAAGTAAAACAGAGGCATTGATGGTGTCCAGATTGACAGACAGCAGATTTATAGTATAGTACTATCTATAGGTATATAATCTTTTACTTAGTTACATAATCTTTACTAACCCAGTCCAAATGATTGGTATTTGAAGGAAAGAAGTTTCATTGTGTGTGGTGGGTTTCGTCCAAAGAAAGCAGCGTGTTTTGGTTTCTGTTTAGGGAATTAAAATGTAAAGCTCATTTCTTTTGGGATGAAAGTTAAGGCAGAAGAAAGCATAAGAACTCAGCCTCTAAACATAGAGTAGCTTACATAAAAATATGATTTCATTTCAGAAGCAGCTAAATTGAAAAGAACAAAAGAATGGCTGACTGTGTGATATCAAGAATTTGTTTAAAGCGAACGACGGAGCTACTCAAACTGCTGAATATAGGAACAGTAGAGTGTAAAAATTGCAAATGTGTACTTTATGTATGCATTTTAGATTGTTGTTGTTGTTGTTATCCTTGAACACACAGCCAACAAGATAACTATGCTGGATTTTATATCACAAATCACTAGTCGAACACTTCCCAAGCATTTAGGACTACGTGATGTATCAGCGAATTATGCGAGCAGATCCCAGTAGGGTGGCCTTTTGCAGCTGTCTGATGGTGATTTTGTCAATTCTAATTGTTTCTAAGTGCTTGCTTAGGTCTTTAGGCACAGCACCCAGTGTGCTGATTACCACTGGGACCACCTGTACCGGTTTTTGCCAGAGTCTCTGCAGTTCAATTTTCAGATCCTGATATCGAGTAATTTTTTCAAGCTGTCTCTCGTTGATTCTGCTGTCACCAGGTATGGCAATGTCGATGTTTTTTCTCCACAATCATAATATCCAGGATATTATGCTCCAAAACTCTGTCAGTCTGTATTTGAAAATCCCAGAGTACTTTTGCATGTTCATTCTCAATCACCTTTTCGGGCTTATGATCCCAACAATTCTTTGCTACGGGCAAATGGTATTTGTGACACAAATTCCAATGAATCATTTTAGCAAATGTATTGTGACACTGTTTATAATCAGTCTGAGCAATTTTCTTGCAACAGCTCAGTATATGGTCTATAGATTCATCCGCTTCTTTGCAATGTCTGCATTCGGGGTCATCAGCTGATTTTTCTATTATAGCCTTGATTACATTTGTTCTAATAGTTCTAATTTGTTCTAATTTGTTCTAATAGTTCTATTATTATTATTATTATTATTATTATTATTATTATTATTATTATTATTATTATTATTATTATTATTATTATTATTATTATTATTATTATTATTATTTAGGTTCTGAATTTTAGTGTTTCAGACTCAGATAAACAAATAAGCTAGGTTTCCATTTTATTTATATCCAGCCCCAATTAGTGTGGATGGCAAATAGACATCCAATAAAACAAAAAGCAAATACAATAAATAAATTAAGAATCTACATATGCATAAGGGAAATGGTGGCTTAGTGGTTAAGATGCTAAGCTTGATGACCAGAAGAATGCTGATTTTTTTGGGAGATGAGCACCAACCCCTGGAGTTGGACACAACTGGCTTTCAAGCAAGGGAGACCTTGACCTTATCTGCATATGCATCCATTTGATTTGTTTACAAAGTCTTTCCCCTTCCTTCTTTTGCCTCACTACCAGCACTCCTGAGACCAAATCTAACCCCTGCTCTCCTGACGCTGCTTCTACACTGCCAGTTTCCCTCAAGACCCAGTCTCCCTACCTCTGCTCCCCAAGACTTGGTCTTCCTGCACCTCCCCTTGCCATGCAGGCCATTTTTTACTGCCAGAACCCTGAATTGAGGAGCAGGTATAAATCAAAGGGCAGAGTTCCAATTATTATTATTTATTATTTATTTAGATTTATATCCTGCCCTCTTGCTTCAGGGCAACTCAGGGCGGCGTACAACATATAAAAACATTACAATATAAAACCCCATAAAAAACTACAATAAAAAAACTCTTTATAAAACCACCCCATGTCTAAAAAGACCCATCCCTTCCCACAATCATTGAAAGGACATGTAACATCAACTGAGCCAATGTGCAGGAGTCAATACCCCGTCTGCCCCCAAACTTGCCCTGCCAGCCAGGTTTTTAACCCTTTCCTTAAGGGCAGCAATTCTCACTGAAGCCTTAAGTCTGCCAGCAGGAGGTTCCAAAGAGTTGGGGCGGACACAGAGAAGGCCCTTCTCCTTGTGCTAGAGAGGTGAGCCCCTCTAACCAATGAAATACTGAGGGACCCTCTCCGGTCTGCCCTGGTAGGAACATCATTTACTGAAGATGGCAAAATGGAGGAAGAGAGTAACATATTGTGTGCTTGCTCCAATCCTCTTTGCCCTATACATGGCTGCCATGCATTATGAAGCACCTGATAACAACACAGATGTAGAGATTAAATGTCACTTCATTGGAGGACTCTTCAATTCAGCCAGACTACGCTCCAAAAGACTAATCAGTGCAAACAGGATAACTGAAATAAAATATGCCGAGTCCAGAGTTCAGTATTACCATTTCGGACTCGACACTGGAACAGGTAGACCAGTTATCTTACCCTGGTAGCATCCTGTCTAAAAACTGCAACTGTGAACAAGATGTGGTGAATAGAATTGGTGCTGCCCATTCTGTCTTTGGCCGTCTATCACACTGGGTCTTCCTGAACAAAGATTTAATAATCCAGACCAAACTCATAGTATACCAAGCTGTTGTTATCTCAATGCTATTTTATGGCTGTGAAACATGGACCCTCAACCACCAAGACATCAAAAAGCTTGAGAATTTTCACCAACAGAAGCTAATGTCCATCTTGAACATCAAGTGGGATGACTATGTCACCAACATCACAGTCCTCAAGAAGACAAATGTAAACAGCATTGAAACTTCCATCATAGGCCATCACCATAGATGGATAGGGCATGTCCACCGTATGGATGGTTCCAGGCTTCCTCACGCTATAAGGACCAGCTGAAACAAACCATGAAGGTGTCAGATAGAAACTCACAAACCTGGGAGACAATGGCCGAAGATCGCCTACTTTGGCACCATACCATCTCTGCTGCTACCGATCACTTTGAAGGGGAACGCCGCAGACATGAAGAGGCTAAGCAACAAGCACGGAAGCTTCGTCAAACCCAACGATGTCCTCCACCATCTATTCAGTGTACTGTGTGTGGTTGCATGTTCCATGCCAGGATCGGTTTGTGGAATCACCAGAGACACATCCACCAGCTGAGAAAATGACCTCCAGGAGCAATGTGTGCTCGGATACGAGTAGCAGCCAACGATGATGACAACAAGTAAGGCAAACCAAATACCAGGACAGTTAGCTCTTCTCTTGCAACACAAGGTAATACCAACCAGCACAAAAAATAAACACATCATACAAAGCATATTCATTCCCAATTTAAGATACCAGTGCCAAACACAGAGACTTACAACAAAACATAAATGAAAGTTGGTCACCACAGAAATGAGATGTCTGAGAAAGGCTGCTGGAGTTACTAGAAGGGATGAAATTAGGAATGAGATTATAAGGGAAAGAATTGGAATAGAACCAGTCTTAAACTGCATACAGAGACAACAAATAAAGTGGTTTGCCCATCTTGGAATTCTATACCATACAAAGTTTATTTGAAAAGATGATAAGGACAAAGAACATCAGGCAGACACAGAGGAAGGTGGAGAGAGAACATCAAACAAGAACACCAAATAATGCCGGTAGAGGCTGCTAGAAGTGCCAGAGCAAGAACTTTGTATATCTCTCAATAGAAGAAGAAGAGCAGCAACAACAACAAATGAACAACAACCTTGAATGGGATCCCTGAATGAAATAATCCAATGCAGCTGGTTTCTTTCAGGTTTTCCAGAATTACTAGTATCCAAATGAGACACCCCCCTCCCAAAAAAAATTTTGTTGTTCAGTCGCACAGTCGATTCCGACCCTTTGCGACCCTATGGACCATCGTTCTCCAGGCACCTCTGTCCTCCACCATCCCCCTCAGTCCTCCCAGTTCTGTGCCCATTGTGTCTACAATACCATCTATCCATCTCATCCTTGGCCTGAAAACTCTCACTATATGCATTCTGATGCATCCTGAAAACTCTCACTATATGCATTCCTACTGAAGATAGTTGAGTGTTTGCAGGAGAGTTTAGAGACCTCTAGATATTGGGAAAGAATTTTGACCCACTTTGCTTCCAGAGAAGTCAAACAGGACAAATAAAAAAAACAAATTCTGAATTTCCAAGTATGATGTTTTTCTTAAAAGCTGAGCTTGTAAAAAAGATTTTACTTAAGAAAATAGTTCATATTAGTTGAACATTTTCTACAATTACCTGAAGGAAGTTCATTCATTAGTAGTTTTATGACTCCACTACCTAGAAAGCTGATTTTCTAACATGGCCCACAGTGTTAAATATATTTCAAAAAGCGGAGAAGTTGTAAATTTAGGGAGGCTTTCTTAGCAGAAGTATAATTTTAGGAATATTGTAACACTTCATACTCAGTTTAATTCTGAACACTGAGACCTTATGGGTTAAACTGATGTGTTAATTTTAAAACCATTTTTTTACAACCATAAATATTGTTTGCCGTAAATCATAGAACATTCCATCTTGAATATATTTTAAACACCATACAGGATGTATGTTTGTGGGTCAGTTTTCAAACACTGCCAAAATATATCCCCTGAGATGGTGAAAACACAGTACCAGAAACACCACACAGCTGTGTTTGTATTAAGGGAATCTAAGACATCAAAATTCAGCTGCAACAAAATTCAGAATAGTCAGGATGCATCCAGCAGAGCAGGGGTTCAGTCATTCCTAAAGTAGAACGCTGTCACCTGCAAAGCATTGTGTATGACCTCCAAAAGCATAAATTGGAACTAATATGTTCTACAGTTTGTCTTGCAACAGTAGTTTAGTTCCCAAACCTGAATCCCCAGATGGTGTTGGACTTCGACTTGCAAAATTCCTGATCACTGGCCATATTGGATCAAAATTCTGTGGGCGGATAATCTCTAAAGATCCAGGGGCCACACAACAGCTCCCTTTTTCCTTCTAAAAATTGGGGTTTGAAAATTGAGAAAGGTGCCTTGTATTGTCTTCTTCCTTGCTTCTTCTTTTACCCCTTCGGGTATTGAGGGAGATACAAGGTTCTTGTTCTGGCACTTCTAACAGCCCTCACCTGTGTTATTTGGTGTTCTTTTAATATTTCTTCGATGTTGTCTTTCCACGTTCCTCTGGGTCTGCCTCATGGTCTTTTTCCTTCTCCTCTTTCCACATATGTCTTGTACGGTATGGAATTCCAAGATATTATCTCCAAATGGGCAAACCACTTTATTTGTTGTCTTGGTATGTAGTTCAAAACTGGTTCTGTTCCAATTCTTTCCCATAAAACCTCATTCCTTGAGTTACCCTTTCTAGTCACTCCAGCAGCCTTCCTCAGACATCTCATTTCTGAGGTGACCAACCTTAGCTTATGCTTTGTTGTAAGTGTCCATGTTTGGCGCTGGTAACATGAAGTGGGAATGAATATGCTTTGCATTGTCTAATGCCAAAAATGATTAAATTAAAAACTGGCTATGTAGGGGATCCAGTGTGATGCAATGGATAAAATGCAGAAGTACTGTAGAACTAGAATAATGTTTAAATGCCTGGAAACTCACTGGGACGAAAATAGTAGACCACTCCTTAAAATCTCATGCACTTCAACAACCATGTAGGGCATGGGTACCCAACCTTTGGTTTTTGAACTTCAATTCTCAGAAGCCTAAGTCAATTCTCCAAAGCACTGATCAGCAGTGTACTGACTTAGGCTTCTGGGAATTGAAATCCAAAAACCAAAGGTTAGGAACCCCTGATGTAGGGTTACCCTAAATCAGAAGCAACATAGTGGCAGCATAACAACAGAGACTCTTCAGAGATGCTGATGGCTCTGAAAACATGGCAAAATATGGCATGCATTCACCAGAGAGGATACAAGAAGAAATTTGCATGTGTGTAAGAAAGAAAGGCCCATGGTGGCTTAGTGGTTAAGATGTTGAGCTTGATGGTTGGCAGATCAGTAGTTTGAGACCCAAATACTGTGTGATGGAGTGAGTTCTTATCATCTGTCCCAGCTCCCACCAACTTATCAGTTCGAAAGCAATTGAAGTAATTCAGTCAAGACTTTATGAGAAAGTAGATATTGAGAGATTACTTTTGCAGAGGGAAGCATATTATATCCATTGTTTAAAGACTTTAACCCCTCTGGGCCTTAATCATAAACAAGATATCTCTGTTTCTTATGATTATTTCCCTGTAATCTTCTCTAAGGAGCTGTTCTCTTTAAGAAAGAGAGAGAATGAATAGGTAATGAATAAAATGACCAACATATCAGATGATATATACTGTCTGTATTCTAGTTACTTTTCTAATGTCCTTGAGCCCAATAAGAGGAGAAGCTTTTGCCAAGGCTTTTAGACATGAAAGAACAAACAAAACAAGTGCAGATAAGATTATATAACATCAACTACTTACGGTATGAAGGCTATTTAAAGTTATGCTCTGGTCTGACTGCAGACACCTTTTAAGTATTATGATATTGTTCTTATTCCGTATCATTTAAAGACTATTGTTTATAGATTGTTTCTTTATTATTTCACAGAACATTATGTAGAAGAAAATTCCTGATGAAGAAATAATATTTGGAAAAGCTTATTACCGGATTATCTTAGAAGAAAATATGTTTTTGTTGGATGATGAAGATGAAATACTGAATGCTTAAAGATATATGTTGCATATGTTGAAGATGGAATATTGAGTATTTGGAACATTTTTTTGAAATATACATTTGTTGAATTTGGAAGAAGGAACACATCACTTGGAGTATATGTGAACATTAAATTCTTGAACACATCCTGTTGGAACTGGATATTATAAAACTACTTTTTTCAAGGACTCATTGCCTCAAACGTTTTTTTCTTCATTTGTAACCTTCACCATTTAGCCATATATCTTTTGCAGGCGCACCCCCCCAATAACGGACACAGACAACATTGAAAGTGGATAACAGCATCGGGCCACATTTATTGATTCAATGCCCTAGTCCGAATTATAAATTTGTATTGGTAAAACGACCAATCATAATTCTTAAGGCAAGCAGGCCGAAGTAACACTGGTAAGGTATCACCCCAAAATTGCCAACGGCAATTGGTTACAATGTATCAATTTGTATCAATTTGTTTGTTGACGACAAACAAATTGTTGACCGTAGTCAATATCTAACTCATGACCCCACCCTCTGACGCGTATCCGTGAAATCACGGGGTGATGCATGCTGGTTAGCTATCGTCATCACCCCGTCGCCTGGTTCGTTGTTGACCGGACAACGTTTAACTAATTTATTCCTGTCTAGTGTTGTCCAGTCAATTGCGAACATGCCGGATACCTGTGGGTCATACTGTTTACCTTACCAGTGCTACCCGCCAATGTGACCAAAGTCAACATTAGGAACATAAGAAAGACCCCTATATCAAACCATAGCAACAGTGTGGGATGGGCAAAAAAGCCAGGACCCGGAAGCCAATGTGGGTCCCAGCCAAAAATTCCCACCCGGCCCCGAAGCGACCAAAATATCACACTGTTAACTAGGGAGGGGGTGGAGGGGAAAAGACTTCTCCGCTCCGTCGCTGAGGTAAAATGGCAGCTCGGCTGCCTCGTGGCCACCCCTTTTATAAGGGAGCTGGCCACGCCCCTAACTACCCGGATTCTCTGTCCTGTGGGGGGGGGGCCCGCAAAGAGCACGGCGGCCATTTTGGCGCCGCGCTTGCATTGCAGGCGCACCCCCCCAATAACGGACACAGACAACATTGAAAGTGGATAACAGCATCGGGCCACATTTATTGATTCAATGCCCTAGTCCGAATTATAAATTTGTATTGGTAAAACGACCAATCATAATTCTTAAGGCAAGCAGGCCGAAGTAACACTGGTAAGGTACCACCCCAAAATTGCCAACGGCAATTGGTTACAATGTATCAATTTGTATCAATTTGTTTGTTGACAACAAACAAATTGTTGACCGTAGTCAATATCTAACTCATGACCCCACCCTCTGACGCGTATCCGTGAAATCACGGGGTGATGCATGCTGGTTAGCTATCGTCATCACCCCGTCGCCTGGTTCGTCGTTGACCGGACAACGTTTAACTAATTTATTCCTGTCTAGTGTTGTCCAGTCAATTGCGAACCTGCCGGATACCTGTGGGTCATACTGTTTACCTTACCAGTGCTACCCGCCACACGGAGGGGCTTCAAAGAAGGCCTGATGCCCCCCCCCAGACCGTCAGCTCGGTCAACAGGCCTGCTCGCCAATCACCCAACAGGAGGTCCATACCTCCTCGCGACAGATGGACCCCATCCCCTGCGTACAAGTCATAATTTTGTAGGCTAACAGCGGGGTGATGACTGACCCGTCCCCAAGCCCTGTCGGCAAGAAACCGCGCCACCGCCCTATTGACCGTGCGCCTAGCGCGGTCAAGGGCCAGGAGGTTAACGCCCCCTCTATAAGAATGGCGCGGGACAATGTCCGCAAAACCAGGGTTGTGGCAGGCCAGACATAATGCAAGTAGGCGAGGTCCTCGCAAATCGCATGCTTAAGCGATAAGCCGGTGACCTGGCCCAAATCATTGCCCCCCAGGTGGATGATGAGAATGTCAGGCGGGTCAGCACCCAGGCCAGAAAAAAGGAAGGCCGCAGCTCCCACCATAACATCCCAGGCTTACCATGCCATGTGAGACTGGCATGTTCACCCAGTCCCAGTCGGGGTCCCCACTCTGTCGCCGCAGCGTAACGCGCTGCCCTGTGCACATAGCTGTGGCCCACCAGCCATACTGTCACCGGTGTAATACGACACCCAGGGTCTGTAAGAAAATTGAGAAAAATTGAGAAAAAGACGGGAAGGTGACTGGATTGGTACTCATGGCGGAAGTGGGCGCACATAAAACTGAAAACATTGCGAGCCCCACCTCCCCATGCTGCGTATGTCAGCCCCAGAGTACCCAAAAGCAGCTGCTGTAGAGGCTGCACCAGTACGGAATGAATGTGTGCCATAACGGGCACCTGGTAGGCCCCACCCTGGTGAGGGCACTCCCTGTCACCTTCCAAAACTGAAATTTAGTAAGGGGAGACCCATCTTGGTGACAGAAAAACAGGCCGTGGTGCATGCCACGCAGTGCCAGGAACTCCTGTAGGGCACCAACCGGACAGATGTCTGCCAAAGAACACCGTAGCAGTCTTACACCACTGCCTACGCCATGCTGATCTGTATTAGAGGAGTGTATCCTCAACTGGGCCCAGTCTTTGGCAACATAGACATCCTCGAGTTCCAGTGCCCTACAACTTGCATCCGCCTTATACAGCATCTCAAGCTCGCTGTCGCGGAGCGCTCCAAAAAGGCCACCGTTGTAGCCGCATGAAGTGGGCTGCCTCATTTCCAAAACAGAGGCCAGGCCAGCCCCGGGCCAATTGGGTAAAACCCTGGGTAAATCTTGCATCCGCCTTACTCAGCATCGCAAGCTCGCCGATGCGGAGGGCTCCAAAAAGGCCACCGTTGTAGCCGCATGAAGTGGGCTGCCTCATTTATCGAAACTGAGGTCAGGCCAGCCCCGGGCCAATTGGGTAAAAACCCTGGGAAAATCTTGCATCCGCCTTACTCAGCATCTCAAGCTCGCCGATGCGGAGGGCTCCAAAAAGGCCACCGTTGTAGCCGCATGAAGTGGGCTGCCTCATCTATCAAAACAGAGGCCAGGCCAGCCCCGGGCCAACTGGGTAAAAAAAAACCCTGGTAAATGGGGTGGCGGTCGGCCGGGAAACGCCCGCGCACGCGCACCCACCCCTCCCAAACATGTCTCACCCGGAAGTCATTGGTGCTGTCCACACGACCTCCCACTTTGGCCACAAAAGCCAACCCGACAGCTGAGATGCTATGGTGCGTGGTGCAAGGCCCTGGGCATACAGGTAAACCATGAACCGCAGAACATGGGCTACTGGGATCGGCCAGGTTCCTGGCAGTCGGAATCGGGTACATAATACTCTGAAGGAACTAAATGCGTGGTGATACGCCTTACTCATGCATGGCGCTAGTGACAGGCCAATCGCCCGGTTCACCTCTCCTCGCCAACGTTCCATCTCTCGTCCAGGAGTGGCGAGGGAAATTCCTCCGCATCCGGGGGCCGAGGCACGGAACCGGGAGATCTGCAGGCGGGACAAAGCAGAAGCAATATCATTATCAACCCTTGGGACATGCCTGGCCCTGCAGGGAACGTTGAGGCACAGGTTGCATAACACAAACCAACGCACTAGCCCCATAACCCCGGGCGATTTGGAAATCTGTGCAGTGACGATGCGGACAACAGCCGCGTTGCCATGCCAAAATTGCACAACCGAGTTGGCCCACTCCTTGCCCCATAGCATCAAAGCACCCAGGATAGGGAAACATTCCAGATACGTGAGACCATGCAGGCGACCCTTGCCTGCCCAGTATGGTGGCCACCCACCATAGGCCCACTTCCAATTGAAGTACATCCCATAAACCCAGGAATCCTGAGGCATCGGACTGCATCTGAAAGCAAGGGGGAGCCAGGAGATCAGACCCCAAAATGACACCCCGTTGAACCACCTCTGGATCTATGGCCAGACAAGCACGTCTGCCCCGATACCCCGGGTAAATCTGAGCCTGTGGTGGGGCCTGGAGAATCCCGCCATGGCATCGCACCAGCGCAGAGCAAATGCCCTGCCCGGTGCGACGACCCTGCCAGCTAAACTGGGGTGACCACGTAGCACCAAAAATTCCCTCAGTGATGCCATGCGCTCGGCCAGCCAGACCGAGACAAGGGCCACTAGCCTTGAGACCTTATCCCACTGCAACCTAGAATCCTGCGCTACCGTGTTACTCTCCACCCCAGGAATACTAGCTGTGGAGATGGGCCCTCGGTCTTTTCGGGCGCTAAAGGGACACCCAGTTCCTCCATTAGCGTCTGAAATGTGTTGAGGAGACGTGTGTACGTGTCCCAGCCCCGTTCAGCCCCGAATAAAACCATCCAGGGAATGGGCTACAGACCGGGACCCTGACCTGCGGACAAGAGCGCAATCTAGGAAAGTGGTGAAACGCTCGAATACCGAGCCCCAATGGAATAGCCAAAAGGCATGGCATCATTGAAATAATATGCTCCCCGGGACGGGGGTGCAGGGACAGGGCCAGCGACCCTGCCCGCATAGACCCTATTGTCAAAGCTAGCAGCAGCCACCTCCTCCCTCCCCTTAAGGGATAAAAGATTTGGGGCATCCTGAGGGGACCTATTACCCATGAAAGGGATCCGGAACCCCTGCCTAGAACCCTGAAGGAGAGAACCCGCATCCTCTCCCTTCGGGTACCATGTGAGCCACGCTCCAACATGTCCACCTTAAATGGGGAGGGAGCCTTCGGTGAACTAGATCCATCTGCGGCAGTCTTGCCAGCCCCCTGTCTGCCCCACCCTCTGCCCCGCATCCTTCTAGGCCTGGGACAGGCAGAGGCCGCATGGGGGCCAACACAGGTGGGACACTCCTGTCTGTATTTGCAAGTCTTCCCATTAGAGGAGCCATTGGACAAGAAAGTCCAGCACAGCAGGCGGGCTGGAACCCCCCGCCCCGCCCCCTGGCAGGTGACCTATGCTGGGGCCGCCTGCTGAACCGCATGCCCACAATGGTATATCTCCCCGGGCGCAGGGTGCGTGGGCGTCACGTACAAAAGCCGCAGCCTCTGGCCTGGCTCATCCCGCCTAATCTCGGGGTGCGGGGAAATCCGCCTACGGCATTCCTCGTCACAAGCCAACCACGCTGGGCCCGGAAAATAAACCATCGCCCGGTAGACGTTGTCCAAATACTGGACCATCAGAATTGCCAGATCCGGCCGGGCCCTAAGGTACACCGCCATGCATATGATGCAGGCCGGCAACCATTTGGCCCACATACTTGGTGGCTTTCGACAACGTGCCTGCCACTATCCTTCTCATTCTGCCCCTCCCTCTCTCCTTGGTGGGCACCCTGTTTAGGAGTGAGAAGATATCCACGTACTCCCCCCGCCAAATTTACTCTCTGGCGGCCTGTGCCAAGTGGTCACTCAGCGGTAAGGAATAGGGGCTTGGACCAACCCGGCCACCCAAAACATTCCCCTCAGGGTAGGGAACACCCCCCACCACGGGGCCCTGGGTGTTAACTGTCATCGCCGGGTGAGGCGTCAGCGGGTGCACCGCCGCACCACCCGCGCGAGGCCAAGGCCATTGAAAAGCCCCCCCCCCCATATTGGGAATGTGTGTGGATGTACTCGCTTACACCATATACTCACATGCTGCACCCCCGCGGGCCGCCCCCACCGGGGGTTCCGGCCCACTGGGGGCGTCGGAGCTCACGAGCGACGTAGAGCTCATCACCGGGGCCTGACCTGCACCTGGCTGCTGGCTGGGGAGCTGCGAGGCAGTGGCCGAAAACGCGCCACACGCCTGCAGCAGCTCAACCCTCCCTGTCGGCTGTTGTCCTCCTGCTGACAGCGCCTCAAAAGGAACCCCAAAGGGGGGCCCCCGCCTGACTGGCCCGAGCCAACGACGCTTCAAGGGCCGCAAGGCGGGCCAGTAAGGCTTCCACGTTGACCTGGGGCCAAGGGCCGGCCGGCCCGCACGGTCCAGGCATGGGTACAGGTCCCTGTACCCCAGGACCCGAATATGGCCATTGGCCAACACCGAAGCCCGGCAGGGTCGGTGGAGAAACCTGCCAAGGGAGGGGGCCGCACCACCCCCCAAGGCTAGAGGGCCCCGGGGAAGGCTGCGACCCAAGAGCAGCAGGCCCAACCTGGTGGGCAGATGCAGGAGCGGTGTCCACCGCTCGCGGGCCGCGGGCCGGAGCCCCTACCGCGCCCGCACTCTGTTCACCCGCTCCGGGCCAAGGGGCGATAGACCCCATTCCGCCGGTCCCGGCAGGGGCCTGCAAAGGCGGCTGCTGGGGAGGCGGCACCGCGGTCCTCCGACCCGGGTTGCGCCTCCTAACAGCGCGAGCCGCACTCGAAGCTGCCTTCTTCTTCGAAGGCATCTCTACCGGAGTGAAGGGAAGCCAAAAAGAAAAAATCGCCGCCAAAAGGCTTCCCGGTAAGTTAATGAGCGACGGAGACACAGGGGAAAAGACTTCTCCGCTCCGTCGCTGAGGTAAAATGGCAGCTCGGCTGCCTCGTGGCCACCCCTTTTATAAGGGAGCTGGCCACGCCCCTAACTACCCGGATTCTCTGTCCTGTGGGGGGGGCCGCAAAGAGCGCGGCGGCCATTTTGGCGCCGCGCTTGCATTGTGTTCAACAGGAAAGGTAACAGCATTCACTCCAGTGTCTAGTCATGCTGACCACATGACCACAGAAACATCTACAGATGCAAACAGAGCTGGCTTTTTGGCTGTAAATGGAGATGAACACCACCTCCTTAGTCAGATATGACTGGTTTTTGAGCAAGGGAGACCTGAAAGAGAAAGAATGAGAGAGGACCCTGAATGCCCCCACCATGCTGGGAGACTGCTAGCCTCACACAGAGAAAACAGGATTGTAATATAACAATTATCTAAACAATAAAGACATAAGTGAGAGATTTGTGTACACTTTGATCGTACACATGAGGGTCCAAGATTCCTAATCATGTAAGCAAAGAAATCAACATGTGCATTGTTTCTGAACACATGCCAGTCATTTAGCCTATTAGAAGGAAATTAATGGGGAAACCCTTGTGGGGTAAGGAAGCTTCATGGAGTTTCTATCATGTGCCAAGATCCTGCAGAGGTGGGATTATGCCAAAAGAATTTATATCCCAAAACTAAAAGCCCAGTTTCTGAAAGAAAAAGAGTAGCTGTAATTCCTCCAACATTTCAGTAAATGACTGTATCATCATTCTTTATGGGGCTGCGGTGGCTCAGTGGTTAAGAAGTTTGCCTTGTTAGCTGGAAGACTGGCAAGTTGGCAGTTCGAGAACCAGTTCGAGATCCAGTGCCCATTGTCTGTCCCAGCTCCTGCCAACCTAGCAGTTTGAAAGCAAGAAATCGCAAGTAGATATATAGGGACCACTTCAGTGGGAAAAGGTTTTGGGGACATGAAAGGCGCCTCATTCAGGCATACCCTGAGCAGAGTTCCTCCAGCAAAATTCTTTTCAACCTAGAATAATTTCTGACACAAAATTATTATTATCATTCTCTTTGTCCCACAACAGACCTTCCCTCCCTTTCCAATCCAGGTACCATATATACTCGAGTACAAGCCAACCCATATATAAGCCAAGGTACCTAATTTTGACCTGAAAACCCTGGAAAATAGATTGACCTGAGTATAAACTGAGAGTGGGAAATGCATCTGCTAGTGAGTTTCAATAATTAAAATACTTGAAAATACAGTAAAAATAATTAATTTAGTGGTAATTGCGCCTCAGCTGTTTTGCCGCAGAAGTGCCGAAGCTTAATTTTAAATTGCCAAATCATTCAAAAAACATATTTTAGACCCTCGTGGTTGTTTACCCATGTATAAGCCAAGTCCCCTTTTTGGACCTCATTTTGGGGGCTAAAAAACCTAGCTTATACTCGAGTATATACGATACATAATAACCAAGTCTGCAGTGTTTTGGCACTTTAGGTGGGAAAAAGTACAGTAATAGATTAAAAAACCAATCCTTTGTTGTTCTTTCATAACACCACAACTCACCTGTTTTAGTTGCCTGTAAAGAAAGCATCTGATTCAATATGAAAACTGGAGCAGTTATGTCCTATAGACCAACTGATAGATTGTTACGCTCTCTAATGGTAAAATAAAGTTATAGTAGAGTATTTGCTTCCCTACATGGCTAATAGATGAACATATAAAACGTTCTAACACTAGATAATAATAATTTCATGTCAGAAATTATTCTGGGTTGAAAGGATTTTTCCTGGAGAAACTCCACTCAGGGGACGCCCGAATGAGGCTCCTTTCATATCCCCAAGAGCTGGGATAGAGACGGGCACTCAATTCGTCATGCAGTACCCAGGTCTCAAACTGCCAACTTGCCAGCCTTCCAGCTAACAAGGCAAGCTTCTTAACCACTGAGCCACCACAGCCCCTTAATAACACTAGATGATTTTGTCAATGCCCGGAGGAACTCAACAGCTGGGTAGAGCTGCGGTGTGGAAACAGGAAATTCCTCATACTTCAGGCCTTGGAGCAGAATCGTTGTCACCAATCCAGGGTCAGTAGCCATTTGAGTCTTGTCAGGGTTACCAGGGTCTTTCAGGAAACATAGTCGGGGTCAGTCAGAGGTCTAGAGTCCAGTACATCAAGTCAGGAAACTAGTCCAACAAAGGGCCTGCTAGCACACCTCTATTATTTTAAGAGGAGTCACACCCCACAGCTGACGGTCTGTTCAGGAGGTGTGCCCGGGCCCTCTTCCTCCTCAGCTGAATCTGATGCCTCGGTTCATTCCTGTAATGAGTAGGCATACTGGCCTGCTCCCGAGTAGTCTGCCTGCTAGCCCCCACCCCATCTGTCCAATTCCAGCCCTCTGCCCCAGTTTGGCCCTGCTGAGCCGCCTCTGGGGTGACAGCTGGCTGTGGTGCCGGTGCCAGATCCATCTCTTCTGACTCAGCCTCCTGATCTGAGCCGAGCGCAGCCTGGGGAACTGGCAAAGACTCCCCACTGTTGTACCTATTGTATTTTGTGCTTAGCTTTTGATACATTGTAGATACTATATTGTGCTTTCAACTGTGTTTTTGTAATATTGCATTTTTATCTTTTGTTATATTTTATTTTGAAATGCTTGTGAACTGCCTTGAGTCACCCATTGTGTCGATTAAGGCGGTATATAAATAAAAACCTATCTATCTAAACCTATCTATCTATCCCCCTCAGCCTCAAAGTCCAAGTCGGAGCTGGCAGCAGGCAGCCAGGCCGGCTGGATGTCCTCCTCCTCGCACCCAGGACCCCAGGCCACAACAGATTTAAACAAATGTTGTATGTTCTACTTGCCAAGGCCTTGGGTGGGAGATGCCTTCCAAAAAGATCCTATCCTTTATTGGGAGATGCATCAGACTAAGGCTAGATCTCATGTATGAAACACATCCTCTGCTCTTGCATGGAAAAAAGATATGGAACACAGATGCCCTCAATGCAGTGTTTTCAGGGCAGTAACATGCCAACTCTTATTTCTAAGCAGTGATACTATTCTGTTAGCTGAAAATCAGTTTAAAATGTCCTTCCACTGGTGGAGCCCCCCAAAAACCACAGAGACTTTAATTTCGGGCAAAAATAAAAATGGTTTATTGAACATGTGTTTAATCAACAGTGGCCTGCTGCAGGTCAAAGTCAGTTCTCAACCTTTGGCCTGCTACAAAAATCTACACATGAGCTTTCCTTACTCATTTGTTCAGAGAGAGCTGCCATCCTGACACCGCAACATCTTCTTATACCATTCTACAATCTAATTATAGTATCTATCTAAAAATAAAGTTTTTACAAAGAAAACAATAACCTAGCAGCAGGCTGTTATTTCATAGGTAAAAAAAGTCAGCTTTGAGTTACAATGGTAAGTTTTTATGCAAATAATGGTATTTAGTAAAAAGATTACACATTCCAGGAAAGAATAGAAGGAGGAGGTTGGGGGATGAGGAAGAGACAAATCAATACAGTAGCTAATTGTAGAGCAAAACTGTTGAGCATGCATCCAATGAATTCGCTGGGCTTGAGGACCGGAATCAATCAGAATGGCTGCACGTCCAAAGCGGGAGATTGACTTGACCAATCATCATCGATGGAATTTGCTTGATGAATTTCTTTAACTCCGTTTGATGAATTTCTGGAATTCCGTTTGATGAATCTCTTGGCATTTCCCCACCCAAATCATCCCATCCTGTCTCCATGCATAAACTAACTAGCCTTGTATAATATGGTAATCTCAGACCCCAGTAAAACAAAGACGTGAGAGACAGATGCAAAAGAATAATTTTTAAGGCAATCAGGGCTATGGTATTGTTGTAGACTCTCAGGAACCTGGGAAATGGGTGAGGGGCCCTCTGGGCTTCAGATGTTAATTGAATGTAGACATTGGAATGCAGTACACTTCTTATGTCTGCTGAGGCAAGCTCAAAATTAAAGAAAATATTGTAGAAGTTCCTGCTTAGAAAATATAAAATAGGACATGTTAGAATCATTTTACAATATTTTAAATGAATTTTGGAACATTTAATTACAACTGCTAATTAAAGATCAATCAGTGACCAAAGGGTTAAGTTTGCCATGCCTATCATCAAGCATGGCTCCAAAGACTGGAAAACTGCATTTTTATTCAAACCACAATTACTTTAAAGTCATTTTAAAGCCTTATTTTACTTTGTCGCTGCAGCCGCCGCTTGACTTTTTAAACAGGCGGAGAGGCAGGGAGAAAGCCAATTTCAAAAAGCCCGCACTTTCTAAGCAGAAGCAAATTGAGAATGAATAAACTTTTTCTGTCTTACTCCCAAGGAGACCCGATCCAATCCGCCACCGACCCTTGCCTGGCTGAACCAATCCTGAGGCTCAGCCAAGCTCCGGGAGTGAAGGCATGGTTTTAACAATAATTTAAAGTGCTAACTCTTGACTTGAATCTCCCCCACCATCTTCCCCTAGTACTCTAATTGTTTTTCTTTTCTTTTCTTTTTTCGTTCACGGTGCTGCCAAGGAATCATTAGAAAGTACCACTTTCCTTTTAAGCCCTTGAAGCCTGATTGAATCAGCCAGGCTGATACATTGTTGTGAACCTCCAGCCTTTGAAGTCTTTTGAAGTGCCATATTTGGACTCCCAGGCCATATTTGGCTCTCCATTCACAAAATCTAGTAAGTCATTTGAGGACATCGGCACGATCGTCCGTTCACTAGCGAAGCCCAGACTTCCGTGGTTTCTCTTAACTGGGCCATCTATTTCCCTCAAGCCGGCAAAGGTGCTTTGTCCTCAGCCTCACTTCTTGGCCCTCGGCCTCGCTTCTTGAGCAGAGGCCCAGTCTACTCTCATTTAAATGAATGGGATTTGCGGAGCTCAAAAGATCGCAATGGTAATCCTTTAAAAAATGATTAAAAATGGATCTTTGCAGTTATTTACCTGCAAAGTGTTGTGAATGAGTGCATGTTAGTGTGGTGCTTGGTGCATATGGAAACCTAATCTTGAAGTGGGTTGCAAATAAAAAAATAAGGAGATAAGTATTTTTATCAGAAATAAAAGTATAAAAAAATAAAAGGATAATTTTCTGAATCGGGGTTATAATTCTGAACCAGGTGTCCCATATTTTGC
The DNA here is from genome assembly GCA_035047345.1 of Bradypodion ventrale. NCBI lineage: Eukaryota > Metazoa > Chordata > Lepidosauria > Squamata > Chamaeleonidae > Bradypodion > Bradypodion ventrale. Next base: position 45,363,070 of record JAWDJE010000001.1, read on the forward strand.
TAAACATTGAACCTATAGTTTCACAGCGGAGGTATGAGAACAGTGGTCTGCATCTAAATCAAAGTATGCTGGGGCTCATACTCATCTTAATGTCTTGCTTTCTGTCCTTTCAAGTCAAAAGCTCAGTGGTAGAGCACACTCCAAGGAGCCAAAATGAATCCCAAGAGGATGGCTGGAGATCCACTGTAAATCATTGCAAACTTTTATAAGAGAAAGACTAAGAGGTGGGCCAGCGATTTGATTTGGTATTGGGCAGCTTTATATGTTCCAAAGGTACATGGTGAAAGACTGTGGTTACTCTTTTGTGATGGAAAGAAACTCATCACATTCCAAAAATGCATCGTCTTTTATTATTATTTTGCATATCTCAGGCCCGAGTTGAACCTTCAAAAGCCTTCAAAAGTTGGTTCCGGGGCTGAGGTCTAATGAGTCCTGCTGGCTCAGATTAAGGCCTGGAAGAAAGCCTGGTTTTATTAATGCTTTTCTGGCCATCTCTCATGACTTCCACTTGAATTGTTTAAGTTTTTCAGCTGCATGCATTTAGCTTTCTGGCTGCTTTTGTTTTTGGCTACCAGGCTTTTCTCAATCCATGCATTTAAAACAAAACCCTTTCTTAAGCATTTCCAGCCCCATCTTTCTCACATTGTGTGGCCACTTCCCTTCACTTGCCAGCCTCCCAGAACCCCACCGTTTGTCTTACACCTCCCCCTACTGCTAGAGACTATTAAGAAACACACACACACATCCACACCAAATGGTCAACATAATATGGGAACAAATAACCAGCTTTTGAATACAGCAGGGCCATCATACATGAAAATCATCTATCTCCGTATGTATTTCTCTCTCCTTTTTTTAATCCAGCAGATTTCTCAGCAGAACGTTCCTTGCTTATTGACTCTAAAAGGTAAAGGTAAAGGTTTCTGTTGTGTATGAATGTAGCCACTGCAATGTCCGAATGTAACCTAACAATGATCACAATGTATCTCAGCTGTTAATGGAAGGCGAGCTAGCTACCCATAGAGGGCAGCTTAACCACTAAGCCACCACAGTCGCATTTGCTCTAAAAACATCTCTCCGAAAACTTGTACCACTGAACCTTTACCAAAAATGTCTGCTACATTCTATGGGATCCTGCAATGATCCTCCCCATCCTCCCCACACACACCAGTCGTGACAACTGGCTGGCCAGACCTGAACTGAGGTTCATTGAATGTCCATCCTATTCCTTCATCAATTCAGTCAAGGTATGTAAACTGTGATGCTACTTGAAATATCGTGGTTCTATTGTTTGGAATTCTAGGATTTGTAGAACCTTGTATGCTTTTGTTGTTGTTCAGTCGCACAGTCGATTCCGACCCTTTGCGACCCCATGGATCATTTCCCTCCAGGCACCTCTGTCCTCCACCAGTCTCCACCTTGTATGCTACAGAACTCTAATCCACTCCTCTGAACTAAATAAATGACTTCTAAATATCTTGCCAAATGACAGATCCCAGGATTCCTACAATGTGGAACCATGACGGTGAAAGAAGAATCAATTTGTTATAATTAGGTTGAGGCTATACTGGAAAGCATTCCAACTCCCTAAGAATAGGGATTTACTATGATATGATTCTAGGTCAATAGTAAGGTTGAAATTGCAGGCAATACTCACGTAGGGGCTGATTTCAGAGTTCACCATTTGTCTACATCGAAGAGGGATTTAAAAAAAAAAATTTTTTATCATCAGGAGTAGTTAGACGCCAGTTCTCAAGCTTTGGCTCTGAGACTCAGATTTTGGTGCCCATTCTCCTGATTTCATGCTTTGAACCTGCCTAATCTCAGGAAGTGGATGCTGCCAAACTGCCAAGCCTAGATATTGGGTTTCACTGTCATGCATGATCTCTGGATATGTTCATAGTCACCCTTGCCTTTTTCATTATCTTCCAGAGCTGTTTCAACTAGAATTCTCATTTTGGTCTTTAGGTTTATCACAGAATCTGTATATTAGATGTCTCATACATCATATTTGCAGTTGTTCATAAAGAGTCCAACTTTTGTCACTTCACAAAGGTTTGTCCCAATGACATCATGAAGGACAACATTTATGTCTCAAACTTTGGCACTGAAATATCAAGAAATAAGATGCTTCTGACCTGGCAATTCTAGGACCAATACCAGCTCACGATTGGCAACTCCTGGTCTAGATACAGTCTTGAGCCCATCAAATGAAACCACATTTCCATAATCTCTTAGCCTTTAAACTTGTAATGAGCAGTAAGAAACTTACACCCCTGTGTAAAGGTAGACTTATTCTGTATTTTTATATCATTATAATAAATATTTATTCAATTTATATCCTGACCTTTCTCATAGAAGCTGATTAATTTAGGAAACCCAAGTTTTAAAAAGTTACTGGGCACTGGCTGTGTTGGCTAGGATATTCTGGGAGTTGTAGGCCCAAAAAATTGATTGTACAAACTCTGATTATTCATACACTATCTTTGGCTCCAAATACCTTTCCTCCCTTACAGCGATCATTGATCTTACAGAACAGTCTTAATCCTTCCAATCTTCTGCTACTCTCAGATCATACTTATTGCTTATCTTAATATTTGATGAATCCCTCTTGGCAATCAAAACAATAACAATAACAAACACTCTCTGATACCACAGGAAGTCAGACAGAACTAACAGGAGATAGCCAAATGATTGTTCGCAATGACTGGAAACACACAGACAAACACTTTGGATTTATCAGCCACTAGCAGGGGTGCCTGGCTTCGTCCAGATGGGGTTTGGGGGCGCTGTTCTACCTCCCGGGGTTGCGTTGCTCGGTTGCTCCTTCTCCTGGGCTGACCTCTGTCCACTGGACTCCTACTCTGCCCTGCCAGCTGGCCTACCTGGCCAAGAGGCGGGCCCCTGTGATGTCAGATTGGCTGACCACTTCCAAAGGCTAACCACTCCCAAGGACTGACCAGGTCTGGGCAAGACATCACAAAGGGCATGACACCACAAAGGCCCAGACCTGGTCAGCCCTTGTGATTGGTTGAGGACTAAAGGATCAATTTGGGGACCCCGACAGTGACCTGCTCACATGCACAAGATACATGTGTGCCGAATTTCACCGGGTTTGGTCAAGGGGTGCAGCAGCCCATTCCGGATACCGCAACCACACCTCTGCTTTATATAATACTAGCAGAGGTTGCCCGGCATTGCTGGGCTGTTTTAAATGGTGTTGGAAAGTTTTTATTGTTGTTGTTAATGTATGTAAAGAAGAGGTTAGTCTATAATTTAAATTTTAAAAATTTCTAGTTATACAAAAAAAATTGATGGCCTGTTATAAACTGTGATGAGTTTTGTTTGGTGTTTTGGTTTTGTGGATGAAAAAAAGAATAAAGGATGATATACTTTTCCCAAAAAAATTATTAAACCCAATATTTTTTAGTATGTATTTTTTTAAATTGTTGTACCGTAGGTAATAATTTAAAAAATATGAAAGTACATGTTTTTCACAATAAATGTTTTTAAACTGTGTATTGATGTTTTTGTTTTTTATTTGAGTAAAAATTCAGCACAGGATTTTTGAATAGTTTTTATTTTATTTTATTGACATCTGTTTTTTATTTGTGTAAAATTGTGATTTTGTGTTATTTGTTTTTACTTGTTTTTACTCTTGGGGCCTTTTGTGTGGGGCTGTTGTGTCTTTTTGATTATTATTTTTTACTATTGTGGGCAGCAAGTGGTGCTGGTAGGGGTTATCTTGTATTTTGACTGTTTTTTCTCTCGTGGCCTCTGGGTGGAGCCTCTTCCAGTAAGTAGTCTCTTTCTTTATTCATTTCTTTTCCAGTCGTTGTGGTGTGAGGTCGTGTGGTGGTGAGTTGGCTGTTTTTCTTTATTTGGGGTGGTGTTTGGATTTTGTGGTGTTTGGCTGGGTGCTGGGTGTGTTTGGAAATGTTTGTTGTTGATTACTTTGTATTGTTTGTTGGTGTTATTTTTGTTTGTTTTGTGTATTTTTGAATGTTTTTTATTGTTTGTTTTTGTGTTTTTTGGTGTCCTACGGGGGGGATCCCCTCTCCGCCATCTCCCCTGGCACTTGAAGGCTTGGGGGACAGACCCCTTTTGTCTCCCCAAACCTTCCAGACTCATGGGACCCAGGAGAGGGGATCGAATCCAGGCCACCCTCTGATATTAAAAGGGAAATCTCAATTGTGGTTTCCCCTTTAATATCAGGGGGGTTGTAATCCCCCTCTCCACTGGCTTCCTTGGGTTTGGGAGGGTTGGGTGGAGAAAAGGGGTCTGTCTCCCCAACACTTCCAGACCCAGGAGAGCCATCGGAGAGGGGGATTCCCCCAACTCTGTTTTTAAAGAGAAGTAACCGCTTGGTTTCTTCTCTTTAATATGGGGCGTGTGTGGGGGGGAGGGGAATCCCCTCTCTGCCAGGTCCCCTGGGGTCAGGAGGGTTGGGGAGACATACTCCTTTGGTCCCCCCAACCCTCCCAACCCCAGAGGAGCCAGTAGAGAGGGGGAGCACAACACCCCCCCCACCCAGTGATATTAAAGGGGAAACTCCAATTAGGAGCTTCAGGCGCCGTTGGGGAGGAGGGCTTTGGTTCCTGCGGCTTGGCGGACTTGCTCTCCCTGTGTTTTTGTTTGTTTTAATTTTTGCGTGCCGGCTTCCTCAGCGTTCTGCACGCTCATGGCACGCAGGACGCTGGGGCTTGTAGTTATGGGTTTGTGCTTTGTGTTTGTGCTGCGTTTTTTTTAAAATGGTTTTCTTTTGATTGGCTGCGACGCGTTTCCAAACGTTCCTTGCGCCGCGCCATGCAAGAGCCTCTCAGCCTGATTGGCTCTGGCGTGGCACAGCACAAGGAATGTTGGGAAATGAAGTTGTTTCCCTTTTTTCGCATTTGTGGGGCTGTTGCCCCACTGCCTGTTTTCTCAATCCTTTGTTGGCCTGCGGACCCAGATCGGCCATGTGCACGAAGGGTGAGTGCAGGCAAGTAGGGTGAGGCATAACAACCTATAGCAAGTTCCAACGGTTAACCCTTGGTTTTATAGGTTAAGACTAGCTTTGGCTACCCGGCTTTGCCAGTTGGGTCACTTGGGCCCTGCGGAGAGGAGAGGCAGGAAAGGGGGGAGGTGAGTTCAATCCATCCCCCTTCCCTGTCTTCGCCAAGGGGGAGGCAGGGGAGGGGGAGGCGGATGCGATCCTTCCCCCCTTCCCTGTCTTCACCCAGGGGGGAGGCAGGGAAGTGGGGAGGCGGACACGATCTGTCCCCCCTTCCTTGTTTTTGCCGGGGGGAGGCAGGGAAGGGGGAGGTGGACACAATCTATCACCCCTTCCCTGTCTTCAGGGGGGAGGCAGGGAAGGGGGGAGGTAGATGTGATCCATCCCCCCTTCCCTGTCTTTGCACAGGGGGAGGCAGGGAAGGGGGAGGTGGAACAGAGCGCCGTTCTCTGCCCTCGGCTCCTGGGAAAGTGGCTTGCTTCCCCCAGTAGGCGGGGGCCGAAGGCAGCCGTGCTTTCGGCCCCCGGGGTAGGTGCTCACTTCCCCAGTAGGTGGGGGCCGAAGGCAGCTGTGCTTCCCCCCCCAGGATAGGCGCTCGCTTTCCCTCCGGGAAGCGAGGGTGGAACAGAGCACCATTCTCTGCCCTTGCCTCCCAGGGAGGCGAGGGCAGGACACAGCACCGCTTTCAGCCCTGGCTTCCCAGGGAGGCAGAACGGAGCACCAACGGGCTTTTTCCTGTGTGCGCTGTTGGTTTTTTGTGCGTGCTGGCTGTCCCGCCTCCTCCCCACTCATGTCCTCCTGCCTGATTGGCTGAGGCGTGATGCGGTGCGGAGGATGCTGGGAGTCATAGTTTTTTGTTTTTCAGTGTTTGTGGGGCATTGGCCCCACTCTCGGCTTCCAGACCCTTGCGGGGATGGTGTCAAGGACAAAAGGTAGGTGTGCACGGCGCATCACAGAATAGGCTGTGTGGGTGTGGGCACACATTCCACACACGCATGGCCACATCCCTCCTTTATAGGTTAAGAAGATGGCTTTTAAGATCTAGAGTTCAATCCCGAAAGAAATGACAGACCTTAACAGACCACATCATCTATTCAAAATCAGCTTTGGTTTTCTTTTCCCATAAACTTTGAAGAGCATTCGGTAGATGAGCTGCCAGTAGCTACTGCAAAATCTTGAAGTATCCAATGGGAAACTCCATTTTTTTGACTGCTGCATGCATGTTTTTGTTTTGTTTTATGCAATCTGCCCCCTGGAATAGCACTGTGGGAAAATAAAATTCTTGTCACCTATGGAACAGAGTCATGAGGAAGCCTCAAATTCTCTTACCCCCAAAACTACAGAAAATGTTGTGTTAGCTGGGACTTTAACAAGAAAAAATAAATGAATGTGACAGTTAGATACTAATCTATATAGGCAGGGTGAAATAAAGCATCTAGAAGAAATGCAAGAAGGAAAAGCTTGGTTTGTAATTATTTAAATTCTTACAAACATTCTATGAAATAAAAAATGGGATACGAATTTTATTGGAAATTGGTTTTAGAGAAAAAATAATTTATACAGTTAGTTCAGACATTACTAGTCTATCTTACCAATACATGACTAAGCAACTTTAGAATAAATATGGAACTCATACTGTCAGATGTAATATCACAATGCCCTGAACTACATATACCACAATGCATTGCCTATGTAACCCTACTCCTCTCCTCACCTAACCCTATTAAAGGACCCTCGCTTACCCGCTGACCCATTCCCTTTCCTGACCCTTGAGATTATCACTGACCACCATGCGGGCAGTGGAAATAAAAGACTTTAAAGACAAATGATTGAACCTGGAGTTATTGGGCTGAACCATCTGAAACTCTCTAACAAAATGGTAGCAGAGTATGTGGTTTGCCCATAATTAACTCCAGAACAAACGAAAATGACCAAAAGGAAGACCCGGACGAACAGAGTGGGGGCCAAGACACGGGCCAGACCCACAGGACCCAAAGGAGGACCGGAAACTCCAGAACCACTGACCGTACGACCCCAATCGGTAATGGAAGAGGCTAACTACAACCGGACCATCGCAGAGATGGACCCAGATGGGCAGATGGAGGCCGGGACCGGCAGGGCACCCACCGAAGGGGACGACCAGGGCACAATCCCGGTAACCGAAATCTACAAGACGATATAGTGAGCGGGAAAAAGAATGGTTTCCATGGCAAAGCTACTGGCCTTGATGAATAACAGAGGCAAACCTCTCACCAATGGTGAGGTAAACTCTACTCCGGGAACCTCCATGGCAGGAACCCCAAGCACCACGCCGGTTTTGAATCTAGCCAAGATGGCCGACCAATCACAAGCGGCGGCCCTAGATTCAAACACACAGGCAGGAAATGCCATTGAGCTAACAATGCCCAAAGATGACTCACGCATCCCGGCCACACGAAAGAGAGAAAAAGCCCTGGGACCTGGGGGTGGACACGCAGACCCTGGAAATGTGGGCCATGCTAACCCTCAGCACCCAGGAGTCAGAAGGGGAGTGGGAAGCCCCAAGCAGATGATGGGCACCCAAAAGGGATGTCGCCGATGACCTGACCGATCTTCCCCAAGGGGCAGAGGCCCTCCCCACAACAAGAAGCCAAAGGGGACGTGATCTCCCCCCGAAGGCAAGCTACCACGGGTGAAAACAGCAGGGTAGATCCCCAAAGCAAGCCACCATGAACTTTCCCCAACAAGAAGCTGAAAGGGGATGCAACCTCTCCCCAAAGGCAAACTACCACGACCGAAGGGAACGTGACCACCACACAAAAACAGACCACCAAGGGGGGCCCAGCTGCAGACGCAAGGGGTACGAATGCCACAAAACCCACACCTGTGTGGAAGAACCGGAGACGCGCACCAAAGAAAAGCGAAAGACGGAAAGCTACCGTGACCCGTCAGTCGCACAGCCCGGCTGCAGGGGAAGCTCAGACAATGATGCCAGCTTCCATACGAGGCCATGGTCCGAAGACGCAGAACCCTGGTGATGCGGGACTCATTCGACCCGGCAGAGAAGGCAGCCTCTTCACGGCGACATCACAGGATCCTCCGATGAAGAGGGCAGCTCCAGCGATGAAGCTGCCCCCCCCCCCAGCGACGGTCCAGCCCTGACAACCAGGACCTCTGAAGCAGAGATCCACTCACCTCAACAGCCGGCGAAGAAAGAGGCTCGCGCAGGCACAGATGAGGCAGGAGAGCTCCTTCCTCTGAGGAGGAAGAACAGGTCATGACAGGTCACTCAAACACCAGGAGACAAGCGAGCTCCCCCTGCAGGCAACCAGAAAAAGAAAAGCAGGACTTTCAAATGTGACAGTCTGTTCCTTATTGCCAATTTGAAGACAGTCCAGGACACCAGGACTACCCAAGCAACGGAAACAACGCCGGCCAGCAGAACCAACTGCAAACCAACTTCCCAATCCTTTGCATGACTGGAAAGAACCTTATTGGCTGAGCTCAGCAATTCCAGATAATCCTGATGAGGGAGGGGGCTTTGCACCTGATTCGAAACCCACCAAAGAGACCATGGACCGTAGAGGTGGACAGACTGCATCACAGGGTATTCTGTTTACTTTTGGGTTCCATCGACACTGCTTTGTATGGAAGTATCGTAAACAGGCTAACTGTTTATGATGTCTGGGAGAAACTATACAATATGTTTTATTGCAGAAACAGGAGTACGACCTGCTTGCTATTAAGAGAGCTGTTCACATACAAACTCAGGGAGGGAACAACCATGAGTGAACACTTAATGAAATTAAATAACATGAGATCTGACCTCATAAGAAGGGGTGAGAGCATCACAGAACAGCACCTGATTAGCGTTATTTACAACTCTCTTGATCCAAGCTGGGACTACTTCCTGACTCAATTGGACAATATGGGCAGTGACAATGCCACATTAGAATACATCACTGGGAAGCTCATAGCTGAGGATAATCTTAGAAGGGATAGAGCCATCATGCACAGAGAAAGCAGGCACCACAAGAAGGTTAGTTTCACTGAGCAAGCAAGCTCAACCCAGTGTTACACATGTGGATCTAGAAGACACATTAGAAGGGACTGTCCAAGACACAAGGATAAGAGGGCCGCAGAGCACAACCCCTCATGTGATAGTACATGCCACGAAGGCACACTAAGACCGAGGCATGGGTCACAGGATGAATACCCACCCAGGCACAGAGATGACAAGATTAGAGATGACAGGTGGTGGAGATCACCCAGCCCAGGAAGAGAGCCTAGACTGCAAAGAGAACAAGAGAAACACAAGTCAGACTCCATAAACGTAGTCAAACACAGCAAAGGGGCTAGACACCATAGGGCAGACAGACCCACAGACGCTCATCTGCAGTGCTGGCTGATTGATTCTGGGGCCACCACCCACACATCATGCCACAAGGAGATATTCAGTTCCTTCGAAGAAGACTCCTTCAGGATCAAGGTTGTCAACCAGGAGCATGCAAAGGTAGCTGGCAGGGGCAACGTGCACATCCCTGGAATTGGAATGGGCCTGAACGTGCTTTATGTTCCAGGAATTCCATACAACGTGCTAGCCACCACCAAACTCACAGAGGACCCAAGCCTGAGAATAATTTTTGGAAACAAAAAGGCATCCATTGAAACTCCCTAACACATACATAAAGACTGAGGTCCTTTACCTCCTCCTAAGAGTGGCTCAAGTGGCTAAGATGCTGACTGGAAGGCAGAAGGTCAGCAGTTCGATACCTGGATACTGCAGGACGGAATGAGTTCCCGTCTTTGCCCCATATCCTGCAAACCTAGCAGTTTGAAAGTAAGACATTGCAAGTAGATAAATAGGGACCACTTTGGTGGGAAGGTAAACAGCGTTCCATGTGCTCCGTCTGGTGTCTAGTCATGCTTGCCATATGACCACGGAAACGTCTGTAGAAGCAGACAGCTCTGGCTCTTCAGCTATGAAACAGAGATGAGCACTGAACCTTAGAGTTGGATATGACTGGCTTTCGAGCAAGGGTGACCTTTACCTTTATCTAAGAGATTTGAGAAGTTAGTTATTCAAGTAACACCTCCCAGAATTCTCCAGCAAGCCTGGTTAAAGGCTTCAAAAAGCAAATCTTTCTATCTCTCCCTCTTCCACATGCCATTTTCAGAACTTCGTTTCTGATCTTCTGAAATCAGATTTTACTTATCTCTTTTCTTAATTGGAATTCAGGTTTCTCTCCCCCCCCCCAATTCAAAATAGAGAAACCAACTCAGAATGATTTGCTGTTGATTCATGTTTCTACATTGACATTAAACTAGAGCTCTTCGTTTGCTTATTTTATCGTTGTTTTTTAAATGCATGAATTATCCAGAGTAGTTTACTATTTCTCTTGTGCAGGACTAATAAAAGTTAGTTTGATTTGGCACTGTTACTGTCTGAGAATGGTCCTCTTTTCACCTCCCACTACTACTGCAGTCTAGTAGATGCTCTTCAGGATTTTATCCTCCATCATCACCATTGGAACTGCCACTCTTGTCTGCTGAAGACAGTGGATGATTAGGGTGCTGAGAATAGCCTGGTGTCTCAGCTATGAGACTTTCACTTTGGGTGACCCTGCCAGAGTCCAGGACTGTAGTGGAATCTACCCTTCTGTAAACACTGCTTTCTACTCCTCTGGTCTACTCAGACTCCCTCACCATATTAAAGTATGTATCCCAATAGAAGGGGAAGAAATGGAAACAGTGACAGACTTTACCTTCTTGGGCTCTAAGATCACTGCAGATGGTGACTGCAGCCATGAAATAAAAAGATGCTTACTTCTTGGGAGGCAAGCTATGAGAAACCTAGCAGCATAATAAATAGTAGAGACATCACCCTGCCAACAAAAGTCTGCATAGTTAAAGCAATGGTATTCCCAGTATTAATATATGGCTGCGAGAGCTGGACCATAAGGAAGGCTGAGTGTAGAAGAATAGATGCCTTTGAACTGTGGTGCTGCAGGAGACTCTTGAGAGTCAAATCAGTCAAGCCTGAAGAAAATCAACCCTGACTGCTCATTGGAAAGACAAATACTGAAGCTAATGCTCAAGTACTTTGGCCACCAAATGAGAAGAGAGGACTCACTGCAGAAGGCCTTGATGCTAGGAAAGATCAAAGACAGAAGGAGGAGGCAGCAGAGGATGAGGTGGATGGATGGAATTGTTGATGCAATGGGCGTAGATCTGGGCGGGCTGCAGAGGATGGCAAATGACAGAAGAGCCTAGCGTATGGTGTTCCATGGGGTCACAAAGTTTCAGACTTGACTGTGCGACTGAACAACAAAAAATGGAAATGGTGAAGAAAACCAACAGGAGAAATCAATGCATTCAAAATATTGTCTTGAGGGAGAGCTTTATGGATCCCATGGACTGCCATAAAGATAAACAAGTGTGTCCTGGATCAAATCAAGCTTTAAATCTCTTGGAGAAGAGGATTTATTATTTTGGGTACATCATGAAAAGACAAGACTTGCTGGAAAAGACAATAATGGAGAAAACATTGAAGTCAACAGGAAAAGAAGAAGACCAAATATGAGATCAATTGACTCAGTTAAGGAACCCATGACTTTGAGTTTGCAAGACCTCAGTGGGACAATTAATATTATGACCTCTTGGAGGTCATTCATTCACAGGGTCACCATAACTTGGAGGGGGCTGGACAGGACATAACAACTCAATTTGGATGTAACAGAGAAGTAACCCAATCAAGGTCATAGAACTAAAGCCAATATCCAAGAGGAGACATGGAGAGGTAAATCCGTTCCCTAAAACATAACTTTGTAAATCCACGATCACTATGTCTGAATGGCATCAAAGAAATCAGGAAGAGCCTCTGCAATTGTCTATGACAGGGGTTCGCAACCTATGTCTCGTGGGCCAAACCTGGCCCTGACACTATTCCGTCCGGCCCACTGTGACAACCCTGGAAGCAGAAGTGGGTGCACCCGCACATGCACAAACACACCCACCACCATTTTGTCTGGCCCATGGCATGGTTTGAGGGGGAGTTGTCCAGGCCATGGTGCGGGAAAGTTGAGAACCCCTAGTCTATGACATGTTCTGCCTTAGCCTTCTCCATATTGTGTGCCATTTAGAGGGATAAATATTGCATTACAATTCTATGCCACCACTCCTTTGGCTCTGTTTGCTGGAATAATGAGAGATATAAGAAGGTCAACTTTGTTAATGAATGACATCCTTCAAACGAGTGGACACTGGGAGTTGCTGTAAAACTTAAAACATTATAGGCATGATCCAGAGCAGATTAAACACAGTGAACTCTGTTTTCAGTGGGGGAAATTAAGTCTGTCGTTAACTTAGCAGAGACTTAGAAATGCTCATTCGATGGCCTGATTGTACTTTATATTTTTACTTTCTGGAAAATGTATTCTAAAAAAATTACAGAGCTATGTTATAAAAAATATTTTTTTTCCTTAGCTAAGAGGTTCTGTCCTGCTGGAGTCTAGAGAAACAGCTATATAGACTTTATGGTAAGGTTTAAGTAAATATTAGTGAAATAGAGAGAGTGTGGTCTGCCTTTTATTGGCAATTACAGATTTACAATGTTAGCAGGCAAAGGGAATATTCTAGTTGAAGTAGCATTCCCCCTCATCATTCAAAGTCTTACCATTCACTGAGAAAGCATTTGTTATACAGGAGAGCCCATAAGAGCCGGACATCCTGAGGGACATGAAAATGTATCCACAGTAGCGGATATCCAACATTGTTGAAAGCAGAAAGACATAAAGTATATATAGGTTATACTTAACAACGGGAAGTCTGCCTAGTACACAGAATACTCTAGTTATGGGAGGTCCAGATAAGAGTGCTCTATTCTGGATGCTGATTTTATGACAAAAGAATACCCAGCCAGCATATTGGGGTACACTAGGAGCTTTATTGCCGGACTGCTTCCTTCCTTCTGTATGCTGCCTTCAAGGAATACATCAATACTTTGGAAGAGGGAATTGTAAGGTAAAGGTCACCCTTGCTCAAAAGCTAGTCATATCCGACTGTAGGGTTCAGTGCTCATCTCTGTTTATAGCCAAAGAGCCAACGCTATCTGCGTTTGCAGACGTTTCCGTGGACATGTGGCAGGCATGACTAGACACCTGAGTGCATGGAACGCTGTTTACCTTCCCACCAAAATGGTCCCTATTTATCTACTTGCAATTTCTTGCTTTTGAACTGCTAGGTTGGCAGGAGCTGGGACAGAGATGGGAGATCACTCTGTTGTGCAGTACTTGGGAATCAAACTCCGACCTTCCAGTTGTCGGCCTTAAACCACTTGAGCCACCGCAGGGAATTGTATTTGTGGACATCAGTCTGAGGGGTCAATTGAGATGTCAGCTGTGGCTGTGAATGTTGGTTGAACATATTCAAAGTCAGCTGCTGACTTCTCACTCCCCACATTCCAGGAAAACAGCCTTTTTTTGGCGGAGGCTTCTTACAGAGGTTTCAATTTATGGGAAAGAGGCTTGCCTCAAAGAGGTTTGTTTTTCTTATTTGACCAAAGTTTGATGTTTTCTTCCATTAGATCTTTTCACTTTCAAAAAAGTATAAAGAGGCTCATTTCCACCCAAATGATTTTCAGTCATTTAGCCCTCCTTTGAAAAAGATTTCTAGTGGAAAATGAGCTTTGTGAATTAAGAGTGTTGTGTTGGTTTTTTTAAAATGGCCTTTAAAAAGAAACTTCAACGCATATTTATTCAGATGTAAGCCCCATACAGGCCAACCAAGCGCTGGGTTGATAAGATCTGGGAAGTTATGTAGTTACTCAGCACGACATCGCAAGTTCAAAAGGTATATCCTGGGTCTGTTTATTTCTTTAAAATTCTAGTTATGCCACTTTACCAGGTAGAGAGGATTTATAGAATTAAAGCAATTACAAAATGAAAACAACCAGGAATACTTAGTATGAAAAATTAAAATATCCGCAATAGTTGTTTTTCCATTATAACTCAGTTCAAAGCCAGCTCTTTAAAGCTCTATTAAAAACCACTAATGGAACCCAGATGGGTTTCTCCAAAGTGGAAGGTCAACACTGGTGTAGCAGTAAACAAAAAAATGCCCTTCTCTTATGCCCAGAAACCTATCATATGGCACAGGTATCCATACACATTTCCTCAAACAACCTTGTACTGAGCCATTTAGCACCTTAAAGGTAACAAACAAAACTGTGACTTAATCTTACTGGTAACTGGGATATGAAGCATACAGGCAACAAGTTTTCCTGCCTATTGGGAAATACTAGATTTTTAGGGTGTATTCTCATGATCTCAGTGCATGCTATTAAGACACATACTTATGTTTTTCACTGCTTTGTATGTTCTAGAGCTGCTGCTGCTGAAATTCCCATTTTAGGTCCACATTTTCAGACCTATGGATGAGTTTGGGGACTTTGGTCAAGCTGCCATTGGTTACAACTTTGGTGTAATCCAATTCAAAGCTTTAAAAGACCGCCAAAGACATTCCATGTGATCAAGGAAGAGAGGAAAGAGGCATCCAGGTGGTATGGCAGACAGTACTAACATCTGGCAACAATTTGTTAGGAGGCAGAGGTGTGCTCTGGCCCCTAACTGAAACTCAAAAAGCACATAAACCACCCCATTGCACTACTCAGACTCTTCAGAATGGTGCAGATCATATAACTGTAGGCAAGGATGCCTTGTTACACTAGTGAGGAGAAAATTAAACTATTCATTCAGCTGGAGATTGCTTAGGTTAATTCTGGATCCTGTTCCATCTCTCTTCTGAGCAGTGAAGCCCAATTTCCTATCTGCCAAGGAAGCAACTTACCAGGCACATGATAATGGCCTAAGTCAGAACACTAGAGTTGAGTAGTGGGATGGCAAGGGCAATATCAAGCTGAGCATTCTCCTTGTTTAAACAAAGTTTATGAATGTGTTTCAAAGGTCAGCATTGGCATTGGTTGCTCCTCGTGTCCAAGTATACATTTTTCCCCAGCAAAAATGCCATTGGTGTGAATTTGTTTAAGGTGAATTCTAGTTTGCCATCAAGTGACCCACAAACTATGATCACAGAGCCATATCCTGGGGCACGTATGAAATTAGGCATGCAGGATTTAACACTGGGACAGCAATGGACTGCCTCAGCCTCAAGGATATTGACAAGGTGCGCCTTCACAGCCAGTTCATCTGGCATGGCCTCTTTCGCCTCCATGACCATTGCATATCAGAATATTTAATTGGTTCCTCTTCCACACATTTTGCCATTGGGCCCAGTATGATGGTTTCCAGTGGCATTTCCTCCACTGAGTGGGACCATCACTCCATCTAAAAGGGCTCATCCACCCATAGCCATCGGCCCCTTTAGGGAGTCAGGTTATTTACTGCCACCCTACACGAGGCATTGAGTCACTGGCTGTACGGTCTACTCCATTGCAGTTGCGAGATATCCAGCCAGACACTATCAAATGTACACATTTTGAAAAAGTATGCACAGTTTCATATGTGTTTTGCCCTCAGAGAAGTACATCATACAACTGCATCATGTCATGCATGTATGGCCTTCTGATGCAAGATGTATTCCTTTCCATTGATGGCTGTGGGAGGTGTAAAACTGCTATTTCCTAGTGGAAATATAAATCCAACAAATTTCATTCCCATTTTGTAAGAATCAGATCAATGTGAATTGTTAAGATAAAAACAGACCTTTTTTTCATAACAAAGACTAGAGATCAAGCTAGACAATACATTTATCGTGTTCTTATATTCCTCCAAATGGAGAAAGATATATGTTAGTGCATGACTTCTCATCTATATATGTTGGATTCTTCTTTCATGTTCAGATCAAACTTTAAACTGCCAAAATGAAACCACCTTCTTGGCTTTGTCATTGGCCAAAATTAAATTATCCTTGGTATATGTTTCCAGTAGTAATCTGCAGTACAGAAAATGAGCCAGATTGTGTTTCTCTCCTCATTCACAACAACACATGTTGTTCACAAGCAGCCTCCACTTGAGCATGTTGGTCTTACATTAGGGACCCCAATCCTCAAGCTATTCAGGGTCCTCATAGTTAGGGGAGGTTGAGTTCCTCAGCCATATCCTCCTTTAATGTTATTCGTTGTCCAGTGAGCTCCTTCTTCCATCTTCTAATTTAATTTTGCTCTTTTGAGAATGTTTGTTCTTGCCATAAAACTCTTCCTAGATCCGAGCTGGTGGGTTTGAGGCACATACCTGTGTTGTTGAGGATCATTCTCTTGCTAGATTATCTAGCTTCATCTCAATCTGGCTTTAGGCTTGGTTATGGAATGGAGATGGCCTTTGTCACCTTGCTGGATGACCTGTACTAGGAACTGGGCAGAGAAGAGTATCCTTATTTGTTCTGTTGGACCTTTCAGAAGCTTTCAATCTCTCTAGGATGGGACTGCTAATCATACATTGTGCAGCTAGTGGTTGGATGCATCCATAATTATACTTAAACCAAACCAGTGTAACTAATTTGGAATCTATGAAACCTACAGTAAGAGTGTTATTCCAACTTTAAAGAAAAATTAGCAATTGAGCTTTTCAACTGTCATCACTGTAGACTAGAATTTCTTTGAAATTACTTCTGAAAAAAGAATGAACTCTTTAAACCAGTGGTGCCCTAACTTTTTTTTTTTTTAAGGCCGGTCCTGCCCGACACCCAGCTGCATGGGTCAGAGGCAGGCTGCTCCCACTGCTGACAGTTTTGACGCCAGCGGTGGTGGTGGCGGCAATCACGCTTTGTCCAGGCTGTGTTGTGTATGAAACTGTATCACTTTAAGAATGAATGTAGCCACTGCAATGTCAGAATATTACCTAACAATGATCACAATGTATCTCAGCTGTTAATGGAACGTGAGCTAGCTCCCCATAGAGGGCAGCTGCGAGCGTTCAGCTCACATGGTACAAATTCCCCAATTAACGTCAGCCGCGGGAACCTTCCCGCACAAGCAACATCTGGAGAAGAAGGGCGTGACTCCGAATGACGTCATGCAGGGAGCAGCCAATACGCTACCATGTAACTATATTCAAATGTATTGTTGCAATATAAAAGGAGCTGTACTTCCGCCATTACCACATGTTCAGTCTACTGGTGTGCCAATAAAGATGTGTTAAGCCAGACTTCGGCTGCTTCTATTGTCTTGGTTCCAGTACACCAAAGTCCAGGCTGCTGCGAGCAGCCTCTTGCTTGGTCCCATTCCTTCTGCAGCCTTTACTAAAGCCAATCGCCACGTTGGGGAATTTTTCGGAACCTCCTCTGTTTCAAAATCCATGGCACTAGAAGTGTAAACCTGGCGCGCTGCAGTGATGTCATCTCAGGCGTGCCAGGGGGTTCTCCTAGCACCGCGAATTTGAAACACCAGAGGCTCCAAAAAATTCCCTGACGTGGCGATTGGCTTTGCCAAAGGCTGCAGAGGGGATGGGACCGAGCAAGAGGCTGCTTGGAGCAGACCGGACAAAGCATGATCACTGCTGCTGCCGCCGCCACTGCTACTGACTCAGGCAGTGGGGCGGGTGGGGGCGGTCCGCAGTGATCCTGGGTGCTCACCGCAGGCCGCATTAATGATATTCAGGGGCCTAATTGGGCATGCAAGCCGTAGTTTGGGCGCCCCTGCTTTAAATTGAATCCATATTTGGCTGTAATAATAAATGTGTAAAACCATGACGTATAATTGGTTTAGCAAATAGGATTCATCTATTAGAGAAAGCATGTGCAAATCCAATTAGCTAATCAGAATATGGGCTTTTTGACAACTCAACATATGGTTTTCATTCATTTCAGCTGGGTGTTTCTTTCCATCCATTAATGGATTGCTTCAGTCCTTCACATCTGCTCACAGGAAAAATGCCAAGCCAGAGAACAGCAGGTTAATTATTTGATTATATGCTATCTTTGAAGACTAGGTAAAAGTTGGAACTACAGTACCTAGCTATTCAAACTGTCTAAAGCTGAGAGATATGTTTAGTTTTCTTCCTAAAATCAGGGGCAAAATACAGGCTGTGGCACAAAAATGGTGATCTTCCTAGGAATTTGTTTTCCTTATTAGAATTACAGTTGCTACACAAATCTTTTCTCATAGTAACCCAGTTCTACTATCTGAAAAAAATGAAATGTTTTCTTCATGTTCACAGCTTGACTATAGAATGGAAAGACCTTTTTGTCCACTAATGTTGTCAACCACATCATGGAAATGTTATTTATTTATTTTACTTCACATTTCAGAATATTCTGGCAAGCTACAGCAAAATGGATGGGAAAATTTGGGGCATTGTGATACAGGGGAAAAAAACTAACTTTTCTGTGGTCCGGTTGAATCATTGGGAGTTTACAACAAACCATTCAGAGTTTACCACTCAGTTCTGATTCATCTTTTGCCTAGCCTTATCATATAGAACAAGAAGACATTGAACACCACTTTATATTGAGTCACAGCTTTGGGCATCATTCTTATGTAGTATTGTCAACACTGCTGCTGGAGGAAAGCTTTGCAAGTTGCCAAAAAGTTGAATATATAGGTCTTACACGTAGATCAACTCAAGACGGGCCATGGTGGTTTGGTGGTTAAGATGTTGAGCTTGAGAACAGGAAAGTTGGCAGTTCAGCAGTTTGATTCCCAAGTGCTGTGCAACAGAGAGCGTTCCCATGGTTTGTCCCAGCTCCTGCCAACCTAGCAGTTCGAAAGCAAGAAATTGCAAGTAGATAAATAGGCAGGAGAGGTAACAGCATTCCTAGTGCCTAGTCATACCAGCAACATGACTATAGAAATGTCTGCAGACAGTGCTGGCTCTTTGACAGTAAACAGATATGAGCACCACCCACTTGAGTCATACATGACTGGCTTTTGAGAAGGGGGACCTTTACCTAGAATGATCAACTCAAGCCTGATCTATCTTTAGAAGCAAAAATATCTAGACTGAAGCTACTATACTTCAGACACATCATGAGATGGCAAAAGATTCACTTGAAAAAAACTATAATACTAAGAAAGGCTGAAGGGAGCAAGAAAAGAAGAATACCAAATATCAATTGATTCCATAAAGAAAGACAAAGCCTTAAGCATACATGAGCTCAGAAAGAATTTGAGGACAACAAGAAAAGCTTCCTAGTGTTGAAGACTGGGAATGGAAAATGTTACACTATATGGACATGGATAAACTTACTAGGAATTTAAGAGATGAAGACCTGTATGTTTTTTGGACGGACTGGAGAAAATTAATTGAACACTTCGAGAAAGATCTTGATCTGAAAGGCCTAATGATTGGATATAATATTTATTGAATCTAATATTGGTTTTTGATACATTAGAAGTGTTTAGATATTCAGTTAAACAATTATAGGTGAATTATATTTTAAGGGGCGGTGACAGGGCTGCTGGAAGTCAACATGGGGGAGGGAGGGGTGGGTCTGTGTGTGGGAATTGACAATGTTTATCTTTTACTATCTTGTTTTTTCTTCTGTTTTGTTCGAAAATAAAGAATATACAGAGAGAGAGAGAGAGAGAAAGGATGTGAGGACATAACATTTTTTAGTTCACTCATTTATAGGGTCACCATGTCCGAAGTGACTTAGTAGTGTACAATGGCGTTTAATGGCCCATGGGGTCACAAAGGGTTGGAATCGACTGTGTGACTGAACAACAAAAATAATGCTGACTCGTAGAAAAATTTCCTGACTTATTTGGAAAGGCCAGGGGTCGAATCTTGGACCTTCTGCTTCCAAAAGGAAAGGTCTCCCTTGCTCGAAAGCAAGTCATGTCCCACTCTAAGGGATAGTGATCATCTCAATTTACAGCCAAAGATCCAGAGCTGTCTGCACCTGCTGTCGTTTCTGTGGTCATATGTCAGGCATGACTAAATATCGTAGCACACAGAACACTGTTATCTTTCCCATCCAAGTGGTACCTATTTATCTACTTGCAATTTCTTGCTTTCGAACTGCTAGGTTGGCTGGGACAAACAACAGGAGCTTAATCTGTCATGCAGCACACAAGTCTTGAACTGCTGACCTGCCAACCTTCTTGTTGGCAAGCTCAGTATCATAACCACTAAGCTACCTACCTTAAACACTAAGCCACCTATCTGTGCCAAATATCCCATTCTGAATCACAAAGCTGGTGAATTTCCATGGGGAAAACTAGTCTTCTCTATAGAAACATAAATTAGATTGGGGATTCTCAGCCTGCGGCCCATGGGCCAGATGCAGCCCGTGACACCATTTCATGTGGCACCACACCAGAAAGTGACATGTGGTGGAGGAAGGGCAAAATGGCTGTCCAGCCTCCGAAGCTGTTTGAGGGAGCGTGACCTGGCCCACAGCTTTAAAAGGTTGAGAACTCCTGAGTTAGATACACTTAGAGAACGTGCCTTTATGTGACCAGACCCAGAATATTGGCTTTAAGTACTAATGTTCAGGCAACATAAAAAAACAGAGTGCTACTTAGGAACTAATACAAGATTTTTCTTCTATAAATATGGAATGTAAAAAAGAAAGTTTCCACTCTTTAAAAAGTTATGCTTCCCATAACCAGCCTAACTGTGACATCATAACTGGAGAAGTCTCTGGTTCTGGAAATCCTGACCCCATGAGTAACATGCACTTGCTGGGACCTAGGCCATCCTCTAAGCTAAACTGGAGGAACATTTTGTCCAATTATTCCAAGCGAAGGATATATAAAGAAATTAATGGTGGTGCTGAAAGAAGACAAGAAAGTATTATAAACAAGTAATTTTTAAGCTAAAGCAGTGGAGACGCTCTCTTTCTCTCTCTCTGTTTCCTCTAGAAATTATTTCCTTCTATCCACAGGAATGGGTGATATAAGGGGGAAAACGCCCCTGTCCTTCATGCAAGATTATTCTATCAATGATACTGCTCCTGAATATAATCCAACAACTCATTATTAAAGAACCAGAGTCAACCCTACCATTAAGTTGAGTGTAGTAGGTACCCTATGAAGAAGCTTTTGGACACTATGCCAGGGCAGTAATTTTGATGTGAATCCAATTACAGCATGGGGAAGTTACATCCTCTGAACAGTAAAGATAAAGATAAATGTCTCCCTTGCTCGAAAGCCAGTTATATCCGACTCTAGGATTTGGCCTCATCTCCATTTACAGCCAAAGAACCAGCGCTGTCTGCATCTGCAGATATTTCCATGGTCATGTGGCAGTCATGACTCAACACCAGAGTGCACAGAATGCTGTTTATCTTCCCACTGAAATAGTACCTAAAGGTCGCCCTTGCTTGAAAACCAGTGGTATCCGACTCTAGGGTTCAGCGCTCATCTCTGTTTATAGCCAAAGAGCAAGCGTTGTCTGCATCTGCTGACATTTCCATGGACATGTGGCAGGCATGTTTTGTTTTGTTTTGTTTTGTTTTGTTTTGTTTTGTTTTGTTTTGTTTTGTTTTGTTTTGTTTTGTTTTGTTTTGTTTTGTTTTGTTTTGTTTTGTTTTTGCAAGAGGCATTCCTAGTGGCTAGCACCCTAATGTTCTGCAGAGAAAACCCATTATTTATTACTGAATTTGCTGAGGGATTGATCTCTCTTCATATTTATGGGTGATAATAGATCAGAATATAGAAAAGTTGCTTTTTTGGCTATAGCTTCCAGAATCCCTCAGCTAGCATAGCTATTAGCTGGGACGTGGTCAAAAAGGTGGCTTTTCCGAGCTCTGGGTGAAATGGTATTCTTCCTCTTCTCAGCCAACTGTTCTGCTGCATCAAATAGCCACGTGGAGGCGGCAGCATGATATTTCAAACTAAAATCTAAATTTAATTTACAAATATTCAAAACACTTAGGATGATAGTATAAGGTCAATTTCTCAAATACATTAACTCATCACGCAATGTGGGCCTGTGCACATTAGATTTTTACATGTATTTAAATATTTACATCTTATGCCTCTGGATGCCAGAGATAAAACAGGACTCCAGATGCAAACTGTTTATGGATCTCTCTATGCAAGAATACTAGATTAGAGACAGGGATCATATAATATGATTTCCTCTCTAAAATATGTTAGCGACCCACTAGCAAAGGTTTTTTATTTTAAAAAATAACAAATTGTATGGATGGAAGCAATACAAAGTTCCATTTAAAACAGTGCTTGGTAAGGTTGAATCAGTGCTTGTAAGCATTAATACTTTGGAGTACAAAAGTACAAATGGTTGAATCCTCCTGTCACTAAGGAATACTGGCAGTAATAGCCCAAAAAAGTAAATTTTCCAAGCTCTCTCTAAGCTTTTCCAGGGCTTTATAAAGCTCTGGTGATCTCTGAACTTGCACATGCCTTTTTCTATTGAATACAATAACAGTACACTTTGTATTCTGCTTGCAAATATCATATCCCAGAATTTTCTACCTGTCAGCCCAAATGAGTTTCTAAACAGAAAGATTCCAGCTACACAGGTCTTTCCTTCCCCCACCCGTACAAAGCCCAGGGGAGCATGTCAAGCAAATTAGGATACATAATCACTTTTTTACACCTGTTCAACAGATGTTGTCATGCCTGTCCTGGCATAAATTGTGTCAGTTTATTTTTCCTGGCATCCTCAAAGTAGGGCTTTGGAATGATGGCTCCTGTATTAACAACTTCTCCTAATTCCTATTACGCTGGAGCTTAAAGTTTGAAAGGAAGTGTTCTGCCCACTCTGCAACTTAGCATAAAGAACAGTCTGCATATCAGCTACAGCACTAGATTTCAAGCAGCACTCAAGTAAGCAATTTGAACTGCTCTAGATTTGACAACTGAAAAGTCAGTAGGTCAGCAGTTCGAGACCTGAGTGCTGCACGGCAGAGTGAGCTCCCGTCTCTGTCCTATCTCCTGCCAACCTAGCAGTTCAAAAGCAAAAAAATTCAAGCAGATAAATAGGTACCACTTCAGTGAGAAAGTATACAGCGTTCCGTGCACTCCGGTGTTTAGTCATGCCTGCCACATGTTCATGGAAATGTCTGCAGATAGCCCTGGCTCTTTGGCTATAAACAGAGATAAGCACCACACCCTAGAGTTGGATACAATTGGCTATTGAGCAAGGGAGACCTTTAGTAAATGTTTCCCTTGCTCGAAAGCCAGTCGTATCCAACTCTAGGGTGCAGTGCTCATCTCTGTTTCAAAGCCAAAGAGCAAGCACTGTCTGCTTCTGCAGACGTTTCTATGGTCATGGCAGGCATCAGTAGACACCGGAGTGCACGGAATGCTGTTACCTTCCCACCAAAGTTGTCCTTATTTATCTACTTGCAATTTCTTGCTTTCGAACTGCTAGTTTGGCAGGAGCTGGGACAAAAACAGGAGCTCATTCCATCCTGCAGTACTCGGGAATCGAACTGCTGACCTTCCGTTTCCCAGTCAGCATCTTAGCTACTTGAGCCACTGCAGTCCCTAGGGAGACCTTTACCTTTACCTTTACTAATATGTGTTACCATTTAGCTTCCATTCATCCCCCAATCCAAGACTAATAATTCCTGAATCTAGAATTAATTATTTTTAATTGTTTTCCTGACTGGAGCTCATTGCAACATACTTAAGGTTCCTAGTCAACCAGACCAATATGAGAGAGTTCCGCAAAGTTTGACAATTATTGAGCAAGTAATTGTTCAGGATGGTCTGATTTTGTAATGCTACAACCTCTTATAAATGGTTACGTATGTTATTACAAGCCTTACTGCCAATATATCACCTTTAAAATGTAAGCAAAATGTTCTCTCTGAATCCAGGTGTTTTTTGTTACAAAAACCAGAGAGATTCCAGGTGATTGTTTTAAAAGTGTGTTGACAAATGCCAACTTTTATTTTCATTATTATTATTTTCTGCATGTATGCCTGAAATGATTGCAATTTATTTAGGGGGGGGGGGACAAAAAGATCTGGGCAAGAAAAGCACTGTGATGCATGCTAGAGTAGACTCTTTGATTTGGGAGAATATCTGATCCAAAACCTAAAGAGAGGTTAGGGTTCAATCTCTTTCTAGACACCAAAACAGCACATCAAAATATAGAAAAGCATCTTTTTTTAAAAAAATCATGTAATAAATAAGCTGGACTTTGCATGCCTTACAGGATACATATGTTGTCTTCAATCCTTCTATCAAGAGAAAATACCTAAAGCTTTAGTTCTGTTTTTATTAGTACCCATCCACTTCATTCCACGAAGGTAGGTGCTAGCTAACTGCTAGTAAGGGCCAAGTCATGCTTGCCAATGTTAGAATTTTTTACCCTTCAATTCCTCGGTTGACCAGATTATCAAGGGATGTATTCCTGCTGGTCGCAACTCGCCTTCTGTTCCTTTTGCTTCCTCAAAAATGACAGAATGATGTCAGTAAGAATTCAAGGCAAACCTTTCAATGTCACTATGATCCAAATATATGCACCAACCACTGGTGCAGATGAAGCCACAGTGGACCAGTTCTATGAGGTCCTAGAACACCTCATAGAACAGACACCAAGAAATGATGTCCAAATTATATTAGGAGATTGGAATGCCAAAGTAGGAAATCAAAAAGTGGAGGGAATAACAGGCAAGTTTGGTCTTGGAACACAGAATGAAGCAGGGCAAAGATTGATAGAGTTCTGCCAAGAGCAAACACTCTCTTCCAGCAACACAAGAGGCGCTTGTACACATGGACATCACCAGATGGCCAACACCGAAACCAGATTGACTACATACTCTGCAGCCAAAGATGGAGAACCTCCATACAGTCAGCAAAAACAAAACCTGGAGCAGACTGTGGCTCAGATCACAATCTACTGATCGCAAAATTCAGGCTTAGACTAAAGAAAATAGGGGAAACAAGGAGACTAGACAGATATCACCTAGACAGCATCCCTAAATAATACACGGTGGAGGTGATGAACAGATTTAATGTCCTGTACCTGATAGACAGAGTACCAGAAGAATTATGGACAGAGATGAGAGACATCATGCAGGAAGCAGCAAAGAAAACCATACCAAAAGAAAAGAAGAGTAAGAAAGCAAAGTGGTTGTCTGATGAGGCTCTTAAAATAGGAGAGGAAAGAAGGAACTCAAAAGTCAAAGGAGAAAGAAAAAATACAATAATTTGAACACAGAATTTCAAAGAAAAGCAAGGAGAGATAAGGAAAACTACCTAAAAGAACAGTGCAAAGAAATGGAGGAAAACAACAAAAGAGGGAGGACTAGAGATCTTTTCAAAAAAATCCGGGAAATCAAGGGAACATTTAAAGCAAAAATGATCATAATAAGGGACAAAGATGGAAAGGAGCTAGCTGATGCAGAAGAGATTAAGAAAAGATGGAAAGAGTACACAGAGGAACTCTACAAAAAGGACCTCAACACTACTGATAATCACAACGATGAAAAAATTGAACTTGAGCCAGACATCCTGGAGAGCGAAGTCATAAAGGCCCTAAAGAGCACTGCAAACAACAAAGCTAGTGGAAATTATGGTATCCCAGTTGAATTTTTCAAAGCTCTAAAAGATGATGGTGTCAAATTACTGCATTCAATATGCCAGCAGATTTGGAAACAAAACAGTATACATGATCAGTATACATTCCAATCCCAAAAAGGGGCAATGCCAAAGAATGTTCAAATTATCGAACAATTGCACTCATCCCACACACCAGCAAGGTGATGCTCAAGCTAATACAGGATAGACTTCAGCAACATGTGGAGAGAGAATTACCAGAGGTGCAGGCCAGTTTCAGAAGAGGCAGGGGGACTAGAGACCACATTGCCAACATACGTTGGATCATGGAGAAAACAAAGGAATACCAGAAACAAGTTTACTTTTGTTTTATTGACTACACTAAGGCATTTGACTGTGTGGACCACAACAAGATGTGGCAAGTAATTAGATGAGAATACCAGAGCACCTCATATGCCACCTGAGAAATCTGTACATGAATCAAGAAGCAACAGTTAGGACAGAACACGGAATGACAGAGTGGTTTGGAATAGGAAAAGGAGTAAGACAAGGCTGCATTTTGTCACCCTGCTTATTCAACTTATACACAGAGCACATAATGCGCAATGCAGGGATGGACGAATCACAATATGGGATTAAAATTGCTGGGAGAAACATCAACAATCTGAGATATGCAGACGATACCACCTAATGGCAGAAAGTGAGGAAGACCTAAAGAATCTCTTGATTGGATTGAAGGAGGAGAGTGCAAAAGCTGGCTTGAGACTCAATATCAAGAAAACCAAGATAATGGCAACAGGTCCAATCAGTTCCTGGAAAATAGACGGGGAAGAAGTAGAAGCAGTGACAGATTTTACTTTCTTAGGATCAAAGATCACTGCAGATGGGGATTGCAGCCATGAAATAAAAAGGCAACTGAGTCTTGAGAAACCTGGGGAACATAGTGAAAAGCAGAGACATCACATTGAAAACAAAAATTAGAATAGTCAAAGCAATGGTATTCCCAGTGATAATGTACGGATGCGAGAGCTGGACAATTAGGAAAGCTGAACGCAGAAGAATAGATGCCTTTGAAATGTGGTGTTGGAGGAGAGTTTTGAGAGTACCCTGGACAGCGAGGAGAACAAATAGGTCAATCTTAGAAGAAATCAACCCTGACTGCTCATTGGAAGGTCAAATAGTAAAGATGAAGCTAAAGTACTTTGGACATCAAATGAGAAGGGAGGATTCACTTGAGAAGGCCTTGATGCTGGGAAAGGTGGAGGGCAAAAGAAGAAGGGGGAGGCCAAAGATGAGATGGCTAGATGGTATTGTACACACAATGGGCACAGAACTGGGAGGGCTGAGGGGGGGTGGAGGACAGAGGCGCCTGGAGAACAATGGTCCATAGGGTCGCAAAGGGTCGGAATCGACTGTGCGACTGAACAACAACAACTCTTCTTCTCCAGGTTTGACCAAAACTTTTCACAATTGAGTCTTCCCATCTTTTGAGGAGCCTGCCAAGGGGTCTTTTCACTTCTCTGGGATACTGCTCAGTGACTGCTGCTGTCTAACACCCGTCTATCATTTGAGATACATGTCCAGCCCAGCGCAATTTCTGTTTATGATATGTGTTGTTTCTTGTTGAGTTTCTCATTTAGCAAAATTTCTTTGATGGAGTTGAATGCTGCCCATCCCGCTTTCTTTCTTCTAGCTAGTTCTGCTCTCTGATTGTTGTTCATCCTAATCAGACGGCCGAGATAGATGTAGCCCTGCATAGTTTGCTTCTTTTTTTTTTCAACCTCAAGCAAAGGATTTTATGATGAATGTGAGACCTGGCTCCTGATGAATCCATTCCAGAGACATAAAGGGTTTATGCAATTACAAGAGCTCTACTTGTTTGGATGAATTTCTAGAAACAGGAGTGCTTGGATTTGGAGGGTGTTCTGTTTCTGGGAAGCTCAAATCCTTAAACGGAAACTGGAAATTTATGGAATTAGAAGCTTAGAGTGATAAACAGAAGGAACAAGAGCATGCAGGCCTCACCATGTCCTTGGAATCTATTTCCAGATAGATTTACAGAATGATCTACCACAGTGGTAGAGCAGTTAGAACAATCTCCTTGAACCTGGTGCTCTCCAAATGTATTACACAACAAATCGCATCATCCCAAACCTGTATGAAGAATACTGCATCCTAACAGGTATCAAAGGCTCCTAAGTGAGGAAAGCATCATACTATAATTGGGGAAGCCAAAGATCAAATCAGGGACTGTGGTGGATTAGTGGTTAAGACACTAAACTTGACAAGACCTGATTGCTGCATGACAGAGTGAGGTCCCAGCTCTGTCCCAGCTCCTGTCAACCTAGCAGTTCAAAAGCAAGAAATTGCAAGTACATAAATAGGTATCACTTTGTTGGGAAGGTAACAGCATTCCATGTGCTCCAGTATCTAGTCATGCCTGCCACATGACTACGAAAATATCTGCAGACGCAGACAGCGCTGGCCCTTTTATTGTAAAAGATGATCACCATGCCCTAGAGTCTGGTACAACTGGCTTTCTAGCAAGGGTGCCCTATACCTATACCTAAGGTCAAATACCATTTTCTCAGACCCTGACAAAGCTCACTCCATCATGCAGCCCTCAGCTCTTGAACTGCTGAACTGCTGACCTTCCAGTCACCAAATTCAAATGGTATTAAATCAGTATATCTGTGTAGCGTGGATGTATACTTGATGTTTTGATAGAAGTGTGATTTGTAGTCATGACATTGTATGCACAGTGTATGACATATACACACAAACACAAAGCTGAAAACATGGTAAGAATATATCCACCTTCACCAAATATGTTCCTGATTATTGTATAGTATCTTGTCTTTTGGTGTTTGGGTTCTTCCTATCTAAAGAAACAGTCATGATTTTGTGGTGTGATACCATCTTGTTTGTTAGTCAAAATATCAAGGATCGGCTGATGTTTAATTAAGTACAGTACCACACTCTTCTTCTGTGGAAATGAAAACCAGACTGTCTCCTTAGCAGCATTGGGAAACAAATGTTTTTAACAGAATCATTATTGGATTAAACATCTCCTTGCCAGCAACCAATATTGAAGAAAGTGGCTATAAAAACATATGTTTTGCATGACAAAGGTGCTTAGATTCCACTTCCATATACCAGAACCTCCTCAAGTAAATAAGATGTGTGTTGAACTGGAGTGTACAAGTCCATCCATCTCCCCAGCTTGTTAGATAGCCATATGTTAACATTTTTGTGGGTGCACTGTATGAATCCAAAGGAAAGAGAAAGCATATACTAAGAAAGACCTCAGTACAAGACAGGAAATTTCCAGTATTGTGCGAGAGGGAGATGAAACTTGTCTCTCTCTACTTTCTCTATCTCATGCAGAAAGTCATACATTCATGAAATGAAGGAAGTGGTTAGGGAATAATTTTATCCCACTTGATAATACGAGAACCAGCAGTCAAAGATAGGAGATTTGGGGGGGAAACTGGCTCCAGATGTATCCCCGATTATGGAAATGGAAGACATAAAGATGTTTCCAGTGAAGATAGATAGAAGGAGATATTTTTTTTAGAAGTGATGTGTTCCTATTGAAAGACTGGATAAAGATGTGTGATAATAGCAAACAAAGAGTAGAAATGTATAAACAGATGAATTTGAACTGGTTTCAAGTTTTGTTAGTAAACAACTGGAATGCAAAATATAAAGAAGAATCCAGTTTAGAAAGTGAAAAGACAGAATTTGAAGAGATACTTTATAGAATAAGAAAGGGTGAAATGGTGATAAATGGCTTAGTAAGATTTACAAAGTTTTAAATAAGGAAGATAGGTCACAGGATGCATTAAAAACAAAGTGGGGATAGGATTTAAATATAATTTTTTTGGAAATAAGTTGGGAAAATAAATGGAAGAGAAGAATTATGAAAAGTTTGTCTGTTAAGGTAAAAGAACATAATTATAAAATGTTATGGAGGTGGTACTTGACCCCAGTTTGGTTAACTAGAAATTGTTGGAGATGTAAAAATAGCCTTGGGACAAATGAACACATGTGGTGGAGCAGCAAAGTGACTATGGCTTTTTGGGTTAAAATAGAGAAAGAGACATTGGAAATTTTGGAATTTGATCTGTAGCAGGAGTCAAGTGTCGCCTTATTGACAGGAATAGATAATATGAATATAGATACAAATACAAAAGATTTGTTGTGTATAATGTTAACTGTAGCAAGACAATGTATTGCAAGAAATTAGAAAAATGACTCTGTGCTAAAATTGGAGGAATGAAAAAATGAAAGCATGTAGCATCTCCAGTCTGTCTCTCAGAACTAAGCTTTAGTTCAGATTCAGCTGCCTTGGGGATCTGAGACCTGTAGCCCAAAAAAGAATGTTTCTATGCACTGAAAATATAAGTTTGTTCATTCACTCATTCATTTGTTCTCTCATTTATTCACTCATTTGCTCACTCATTCAGTAATTCATTTGTTTGTCAATCCATTCAGTCTGGCCTCCTGATGACAGTATCATGATAGCCCTACATCAGTGGTGGTGAACCTTTTGTATGCGTGCCAGAGGGGGCACTCATAGCCCTCTCTGTGGGCATGTACATGATTGCCCCAGCATAGAGTTCACCCCACCCCTCTGCCCAGCAGCCCAATGAGAGTGCTTCCTCCATCCCCTGTCTGTGGCATGAGAGTGCGGCATGGATGGCAGCCTGTTTGAGTCTGTGGCAAAGGTGAGTTTGGGCACTTGGTCTCTAAAAGGTTTGTCATCACTGCCCTACATAAAGACTGCCATTTCAGATAGCATGAGAAAAGGAACAAGTGGATTTCTTCAAGTATATGTTTTACAAACCAATAACAGATATAAACATATACTTGTCCTGATTGCTGTAGTTCATTTGAAACATTGAATTTAGCCTGGAGAAAAAGACAGAGGGGGACCAAGACCACATAACTTCCTCAAAAAACCAAGAACCAAAAACATTTTCTCATGGAGAATCCTTCCTGTCTCTACTAACCAGATCAGCTCCACTGGTGCAATTTATTTTCAAATCTCTTCAATTAAAGCCATAGAGTTAAATTTTAGCCAAATTAGTTGCACAAGAGCCAGATGCAACATTACAAATCTGAAGGCAAGGTTGTTCCGTGAGGAGATTTGGTTTGGCTTGGTTTCATAAACATCCCACAAACTCAGCCAAGTTCTAACGGTGGTGCCAATGTTAACACATGCTCAGTAGCTTGCTTCAGCTGATCCTGAAAAAGTGTGAATGGAAGAAGATCACTATTTGTTACAAATTCTCCTTCTTACCTCACATCAGTTTTACCCGATTTCTGTTTCATCTCTCCTGTCTCCAGCTTCTGTTTTTCTTGAAGCACCTGAAAGTTGTTCTCATTATTGCAGGTTATACAGATTCCATTTCAGCCACAGCATTCCCGTCAAGTGCGGCTCTGGAAAATACGGGACCTGCACAGAACCCTTCTGCGCATACGCACATGTGCAGTAACTACTTTCCCCACCAGTCAGATTACAGGATGGCGACGGGAAAGTGGAGTAAGCGGCGCAGAAATACGGGGAATCCCGGTCAATCCAGGATACTTGACAGGTATGAGCCACGAGAGTATAGGAAACGGCCTCGCAGAACTTCAAAATATTTGCCCATCTGGCCAAGGGGCTTGGAATTGTATAATCTTCACACCTACCAGATGACACAATCCCATCCCATCACTACTGTGGTTCCTGCTGCCAAATTCCCTGCTGCATTGGCGGTAGAAGATCTATGACTTCTCCTTTCAAACCTGGTGTGCTTTCATCACCCTTGTCCTCTGATTCCAGTTCATTCTATCCCCCAGCACTGCCTGGAAGGAACATTTTGTTCTTCTGCCAACCTCACTATTAGAAATATTACTTCTTTGGACTAGTAGAACCACCACTATGCCCCACATCTAGCAGAGGAGAGTCTAGCTGCTGTACTCCAGAAAAGTTACTTAACAAGTGGGAGGGATCAGAGCTTAGAATACTTTTCTGACCCCTCCCATTTGTTAAGTTACTTGCATTATAGGCTATGGCCAATGGAGATGGTCTATTGGGAGCTTCTTCTTGTTGTTGTGCCATATCTGATTCCGAATATTGGTGATCAACAAGGCAATCAGTCATGAAGGCTGTCCTGAGAATATAATGCAGTGGCCTTTCATCTGCCTTCTGCATCTCAGCGTAACACCCGTACCACTAATTCAGCTCCATGAGTCACTTTCTGGTCCCGACCCCGTTTGGCATGCAAAGTCTTCATCAGCCCCAGGCCAGTATTGATGAAGCTGTTGCCCAAGGACTCAAATGGGATTTAATCCAATTGGGGGCCATCACCCTTCCCTGTTAGAAGCTACACTGTATAAAATTTCAAGCATTCACTGAATGTTCATCTGTCTCATTTTTTTAAAAAGTCAACCTCCAGATGAAGGGTGGGAACTGCAACCCTCCAGATGTTGTTGGACTAGACGCTCTCTCTCTCTCATATAGTGTAGAAATGTCTGACTGTGATGGCGAACCTTGGCACTCTAGAAACGACTGTCTTTCGAGCAAGGGAAACCTTTACCTTTAGCATATAGTGATCAAGCACCATCCCCCACCCCTCCCAAGTTAACTCTAGAACAGAAACGGAACACACACACCCTCGCTCTTTCATATAGTGTAGGAATCTCTGACTGTGATGGTGAACCTTGGCACTCTAGAAACGACTGTCTTTTGAGCAAGGGAAACCTTTACCTTTACCATACAGTGAGCAAGCACCATCCCCCACCCCACCCCTCCCAAGTTAATTCTAAAACTCTAGAAACGGAATCCTCCAGCCAGGACAGAGGCAGGGGGCAGAAACAGCTCAATAAAGCATGAGAGTGAGAGAGAAGTCTCTGCCCCCAGACCAAGAGCTGATTTGCCCCTGCATAAATGAAATATCGCTCACCTCTGACTCCCATCCCTCCTCCCAGCATGGTGGCTCCGACCAGCCGCCATCTTGGACATGTGGCTGGCAGGAGAAAAATGAAAGACAGAACGCCCCCCCACCACCACCACCACCACCTTCTCTCTCTCCCCTTCCAAAAGCGAAGAGCCTGCCACACAGCGACCTCTGGTGGCCGAAAAAAATACTGCAGCTTCACCTGTGAGGTCAGGATATTTGTTTTCCCGGGTAAAATGGGGTGGTTGACAGGTATGTACAGCACCCACCATTCTTCATTAATGGTTATGCTGGCTGTTGACAATGGGAGTTGCAGCCCCAAAAAATCTGAGAGCCTACAGCTGGCCCAATAAGAAAGAAATACCAGAATTCTGCCCGGTTGCTATTGAGCAATCTTAGGGCCTGCCTACACTTGTAAAGCCCCCCACATTTGCATCACATTTGCCAAGGTGAAAATCTCTTTAAATATCAATGACTACTACAAACCTAAACTCCACCATCTACTGGGAGTCATTTATTTTGCATCAGTTTGATCTGTGTGTTCTCATGTGTTGATGTTGGTGACCCACCACCACACATCACCACCATCAACTGGGGCTGGTCTCCACTGAGCACTGCCAGTGATTGGAAACAGCAGCAGAGATGGGCCACAAGTGTTCAGCAGAGACATAGGGAAGCTCAAACCAACTCAAAAAGACCTGAAATAGAATAGAAGTCTAAAAATTTCAATATGGTAGTTCACTCTTGTATAGCTTCAACATTATAGACATGTAGAAAAATGAGGAGAAGAACTAAATTTCCCTATGCCTTTCCAACTTGATGCAGAATGATAAACTTTAAGGGTGGCTTTTTTTTCCCTTTTTAAATCTAGTCTTTAACTGAGAGGGGCTGGGTGGCTTATCTAGATGGAATAAATGATTGCAGAGCCAAAGACTGTGAGTTTGATTCCCATTGTGCCATCAGCAAGTTATATGGTCCCAGAATACCTGGATAAGAAGGGAATGGTAAATCATCTCTGAGTACTTTATATCTAGAAAACTCTTCCATGTACTGTATGTCAGAATCAACTTGACGATACAGAGTTATTATTAATATTTACTGAAGACACCCCTACAGTCTTGTTTCTCCAGGTGTAGTCCATTGTGGGATATTTCCTTATCACCATGTATCTTCTCACATTCCTACATTCACATTCACACATACACATTTTACATTTTCTCTTCTGTTTTTTTCAATCTGGATCAGTTCTCTTGCGCATTCCCTGAGTCTTGGGGAAACTGTTCCTTAGAATAAGTACACCCATATGTCTTTGTTTCTCAGTCTTTAGGCCAAAGGCTACTGAACACAGTGAGCTTCAGCTAGAAAGCTGGTGAAAAATTAAAGCCAAAGCAGTATCTTATAAAACGGTTAATTGTGGCTAATTTTGCACAACTGTTATTCCCACTGATAATTACATCCAGACTGTTCTTTTTGATACTTTTGATTTTATCATCACATTGTATTATTAGAAATTCATTTATTTCCCTGTGATTTCTTTTATACTGTGCTTTCATTTCATTGACCTTATTCCTTGTTTACCTGCTATGATTTAAAATTACAAATTAATTGTACCTGTGATCATTTCTGATCACACCTTTCATCCACTGAGGTGAATAATGGACCTCATTTTCAGAAGTGATTTTTTTCCCCAGACCCTGCTCATTATTCTTTACCACCACTCACTGTTGTCACTATTTTTGTTTAGGTGGGGAGCTGAAGATGAAAAACAGATAGTTGCAACTGTAGCAGACCTAAGGCTGGAGTTCACACGTCATGTCACACCAACTTGAACCAGTCCTCCTGTGTCAGCCGGTCTCTATGCCAGCACGCTCAAGGAGGTCAACAGCTCCTATTCATAGTCGACATAGTGTGCCCAATGTGGATATATAGTTATAGTCCAATATTGGGGTCTGGCCAGGTTATCCTGCTATGGTAATAGAGTAGACCAGTGGTGGTGAACCTATGGCATGTGTGCCAGAAGTGGCACTCGGAGTCCTCTCTGTGGGCCCCTGTGCAGTCACCCCAGCCCTGAGTTCACCCTGCCCCTCTGCCCAGCAGCCTAATGGGAGCACTTCCTCCCTCCCTCCCCAGCACAGAGTTCACCCCGCCCCTCTGCCCAGCAGCTCAATGAGAACGTTTCCTTCCTCCCCTATTGCTGTATTGGCACTTTGAGATACATAAGTGGGTTTTGGGTTGCAGTTTGGGCATTCGGTGTCTAAAAGGTTCACCATCACTAGAATAGACCATACTGCCAGCAACTCAACGCCAAGTGTCAGGTGGCAGTTAACTGACCTGACAACCATGAGGACTAACAGCCCTGGGTGCCAGAGTCCACAGGGAAGGTGATGGTCCCCAAGTGGATTAAATCCCACTTGAATCCATCTTGATGAAGGACAGCAGCTTCATCAATACTGGCCTGGGGGTGAGGAGGACTTTGTGTG
Source organism: Bradypodion ventrale (assembly GCA_035047345.1). Lineage (NCBI taxonomy): Eukaryota > Metazoa > Chordata > Lepidosauria > Squamata > Chamaeleonidae > Bradypodion > Bradypodion ventrale. Next base: position 45,397,906 of record JAWDJE010000001.1, read on the forward strand.
CCAAAAGGGTACAGGACCAGAAAATGACTCACAGAACTTGATCAGTGGTATGTGGGTCATGCTGCGATGCAGAAGGCTGATGAAAGGCATTATATTCTTAGTGCAATCTTCATGGCTAATCGCCATGATGATCACCAATATTTGGATTTGGATATGGAAGAAGAAGTCGTCCAATATGTCAGTGAGGGCACCAGTTTGGAAAAAGCTGTCATCTGAGTTTTTGCTTACTGCCTCCCTTCTCTTTTTCTGACTGGAAGACAGATATTTGGGAGGACAGTGTCTTACAGAATGCTCTTTCTTAGCTGCTATCACAAGAACTGAAGGCCTTTTTATCAAAAGGGGAGGGTGAAGGATGACACATACAGGCAGAGGTATAAGAGCTGTGTGGATATTGATGATGGCCTACTGCAGACATTCTTCAACTGCTAACACCTTCGGTTCATGGCTTGACAGCTGATGGAATCTCTCTCCTTTGTGGAATATGAATGGCTGACCCTTTCCCCCTCCCAGATTCCCTTCCCAGCTCACTGAGGATTGACCTTCCCAATGACATGGGAAAGCAAGGGTGCAGAGACACTTCTGGACCTTTATACATTCATTTGCAGGGTGGCATCCTAGTGGGAGGACATGAGAAGCTCTGGAAATCATTTGGTGTTATTTTACACATGCTTCATCTAGGAGAGGCATAGCATGACTTACTGGGGTCAATTTCCAAAAGAAATCCATCTTGTTTTTGACACATACTCCTTCACACTGGTCATTATTAGTGAAGTGTGAAGAATAAATTATGACTCCCATAAGTCTGATGAAGTTCTTCTTGTGCTCTGTCTTGTCAGACACTAACTCAAAGGTGCCCAAGCTTTTTGGGCCACCAGTCATGTGGTTCAGTGGGCCGGTCACGTGGTTCAGTAGGGCGGTCATGTGGTTCCTCCCACCGGAAGTGGAAGTAAAACCTGCCTTTCAATTTGTTTTGCAACAGGATGAGATAGATTTTAAGCTGCCATTTTCTTGGATTAAACAAGGGTGCCCAAACTACGGCCCATGGGCCAGATCCAGCCCCCAATGCCAATTTGTCCAGCCCACGCCACCCTCATCGCTCCCACAAGTGGAAGTAAAACACACCTGTGTGGGTGCATTTTACTTTCACTTCCAGGAGGGCAATGAGGGTGGCATGGGCCAGATGAATTGGCATTGGGGGCTGGATCTGGCCCACGGGCTGTAGTTTGGGCACCCCTGCACTAACTGAACAGCTGTAAAAGGAAAGAGAAGTGAGAAAATGTCAGTAATACATTTACAGTGGTGAAATTTATAGTCACCATTGTACCAGAAGTGTGCGCAGGCAATTGTTTGTAAGGACTGGATTTTATCACTGTTAGAATAGGTACCTGTTGAGTTTGCAGGCTTTGATCCCCAGTTAAATATGCATAAGGTAGCATGCTCATAGTAGTCAAGGAAAGTCTATTGGTGGGACATGAACACAGTCTACCTGAGCCTACCATACTCCATAGGGCTCTCTTTCCCTTCATAATAAGTTTATATTATGAAAGCCAGGTAAGAACTTAAATTCTAAGGAATAATGGAACCACAACATTCAGAATTTTGACTTGTGATTCATAGTCAAGTTATGTTGAATTTTAGAGTTGGGATATAGAGAATGTCATTCATACAAACAGATAGCCCAGACATTTCTGTGGTCATGTGGCAGGCATGACTAGACACCGTAGCGCACAGAACACTGTTTACTTTTGACTTTTGGGTATTTCATACCTAGGAAACTCTACAAAGGGCTACCATAAGTCAGGATTGACTTGATGGTGTGTGATCATTATTATTAAATATAAGTGGGCTGTGTTTGCATTTATATCCAGCTTGGGGACTTCCTAGGCACATCTGGTTGGCTACACTGGGAACAGAAATCCTGGATTAGAGAAAATTTTTGTTAAAATCCTGCTGGCTTTCTCTTATCATCATACAGCCGTTTTTATATGATTCACTAGCATATTTTGCCCGGCAGTGCCGGGCTTTTTAAAATTGTGTTGGGTTCCTTTTTTTTTCTTGAACCAATGGTGCTGTGCTTTTTTAAATGGTGGTGTAAGGTTTTTTGTTTTTTTGGGTTCCTTTTTTTTTTCTTGAACCAATGGTGCTGTGCTTTTTTAAATGGTGGTGTAAGGTTTTTTGTTTTTTTTTTTTTTTGGCTTTGAGGCGCTGTGTCCGCCTGTGGCGGACTTGCGCTCCCAGTGGGAGCTTTTTTTGGCTTTTTTTGTGTGCTGGCTTCCTCAGTGCCGGGCTGTTTGAAGTGGTTTTTTAAGGTTTTTGTTTTTTTTGTTTTGGAAATGAGGTTAGTGTGTTATTTGTGTTTGTGAAAATGTTTATTTTTAAACTGTTTTAAACTGTGTTGTTATTTTTTTGGATTTAAAAAAAAGGTTAGGTTGTTGTTGTTTTTTTAATTATTGTATTTTTAAAAAGAATGTGTTACTTTGTGAATTTTTGTAAATTGTTTTATTTTGGATAATAATTTTAAAAATGTGTAAATTTATGTTTTTTTAAATTGAATGTATTTTACAGTGTTTTTTAAATTTTTTATTGAAAATTTATTTTTTTATTTTATCTGTGAATTATTTTTGATTTTTTTGGATATTTTTGAATGTTTTTTGAATTGATTACTCTATTTTTGGGGATTTATTGAATATTTGGGAATATTTTGGATGTTTTTTCTCCTTTGGCCACTGGGTGGTGGTGTTGAGCAATTTTTTGGAATTGCTTATTCCGGTGTGTCTCTTCTCCTCATTTCATTTCCGGTTTTCATCGGGGCAAGACGTCTTTTGGTAAGTTCTCTCCAGTTTTTTTTAAGGGGGGGTTTTTTGGGTTGGGGGGCGTTCTGTTTTTGTTTAGGGTTTTGGGTGGGGGTTTGTGTGTGTGTGTTTTTTAAGGGGGTTTTTTGGGGTTGGGGGGCGTTCTTTTTTTGTTTAGGGTTTTGGGTGGGGGTTTGTGTGTGTGTTTTTTTGAATGTTTTTGGGTTTTGGTTGGGGGTTTCTTTGTGTGTCTTTTTGAGTGTTTTTGGTTTGTTTTTGGTGCGTTCTTTTTTGGGGGGGTGCCTTCTGTTCTCACGGGCCATGCTTGGTGGCCCATGGGAAGGAAGGGCACTTGTGGCGGGGATGCCTTTTCTTCCCATGGGCCATGTTGGGTGGCCCGTGGGTAGGAAGGGCACTGGCGGCGGGGGTGCCTTTTCTTCCCATGGGCCATGCTGGATGGCCCTTGGGAAGGGAGCGTTGTTGCGGGGAAGGTGCCTTTCATTCCCATGGGCCATGCTTGGTGGCCCGTTGGGAAGAAGGGCATTTGGGGGTGGGTGGGTGGTTTGCTTTTATTTTTGGCGCACCGGCTGGCCCTTCGAATGGAAGGGCAGCAGCGGCCAGGGTTGTATTTTTTTTACTCCATGGGCCATACTTGCTGGCCCATGGTGAAGAAGGGCAGTTGCGGGGTGTGTTTTTTTTAACTTGTTTTTTTAGCGCGCCGGCTGGCCCTTCGAACGGAAGGGCAGCGGCGGCGGGGGGTGTTATTTTTTTCCCCCATGGGCCATGCTGGCTCGGCCGTGGGGATGAATTGCAGCGGCAGTGGGCTTTTTTTTTTTTTTGGCTTTTTTTTCGCGTGCCAGCTGCCTCAGCATCCTGCGCGCTAATGGTGCACAGGACGCTGGGGCTTATAGTTTTGGCTAAGCGTGTTTGGTTTCTGCGGCGGTTTTTCTTTTGCGGCTTTTTTTGATTGGCCGCGGCGTGTTTCCGAACGTTCCTTTTGCCGCGCCGCTCAGCCTGATTGGCTCTGGCGTGGTGCGGTGAAAGGAACTTTGGGAATTGAAGTTCCCTTTTTTTGTTTGCAACTGGAGGGCACCTGTCCCTGGTTCAAAAATTTCAACCCGACAGTTACCTGCGAACCCCGTTCGGGCGAGTGAACGGAGGCTCGGACGGGGCTAGTGGGGCCTGGTGCAACATCCTTTGTCACATTCCAACGGTTAACACACCATTTTATAGGTATAGATTCAGCATCATACCATGTTTGTTCCAGCAACAGGCCATCAGCCAAGTTTGCCCATCAGGGGACTGCTGTTTTTCCTCTGGGACAAAAGTCCATTGATTCAGTAGCCGAGCCAACATGAAGTGAGATCAGTGGCTCAGTGGTCAAAAAGCTCGCCTTGTTAGCTGGAAGGCCGGCAAGTTGGCAGTTCAAGACCCGAGTACTGCATGATAGAATGAGCGCCCGTCTCTGTCCCAGCTCCTGCCAACCTAGCAGTTCAAAAGCAAGAAATTACAAGTAGATAAATACATTGCATAAGTTAAAGTACTTTGGACACCAAATGAGAAGAGAGGACTCACTCGAGAAGGCTTTGTTGCTGGGAAAGATTGAGTGTAAAAAGGAAGAGTGGGGCAGAGGAAGAGATGGCTTGATGGCATTGTTGATGCAATGGGTGTAGAGCTGAGTAGACTTTGGAGGGTGGTGGAGGACAGGGGTGCCTGGTATCCAATGGTCCATGGGGCCACAAAGGGTCGGACTCAAATATGTGACTGAACAACAACAAATAGGTACCACTCTTGTGGGAAAAGATCTTAGGATCATGAAAGGAGCCTCATTCGGACGTCCCCTGTTGTTGTTTATGTTTATGTTTATTCAATTTTATATCCCGCCCTACTCAACACATGGCCGACTCAGGGCAGCTAACAACATATAAATGACCCTGGGACACCCTACAGGGTTTACATAAAGATACAATATTCAAACTATAATAATAAATACAATGTTGTAAGTAAATACAGTATAAGGCAAGACAGTCAACAATAATACAAATAATACAAATATCAGCACCACATCAAAATAATATATCAATATTTACAATAGAATCACAAAGGATGAAAACCACGTAATATAACAAAATTACCAAAGTACCAGATGCACCAGGAGCCAGGTGCGTGGCGGCAAAGTTCCTCCCGGCACCCCTCACCTTTTAAGTCCTAGGCGAGGGGGGGAGGGCGGAGCCCCAGGACGCCGGCCGATGGAGTGGACGGCAGGACCTCTTTGCCCTCGCCGGGGCCGAGCGCGCAGCAGCAATGTTCCTCCTGGCACCCCTCGCCTTTTAAGTCCTAGGCGAGGGGGGAGGGCGGAGCCCCAGGATGCCGGCCGATGGAGTGGCCGGCAGGACCTCTTTGCCCTCGCCGGGGTCGAGCGCGCAGCAGCAAAGTTCCTCCCGGCACCCCTCACCTTTTAAGTCCTAGGCAAGGGGGTAGGGGGGAGCCCCAGGACGCCGGCCGATGGAGTGGCCAGCAGGACCTCTTCGCCCTCGCCGGGGCCGAGCGCACGGCGGCCTGAGCAGAGTTCCTCCAGCAAAAATCTTTTCAACCCAGAAAGCACCTCTGTGTGTTTAGTGTCTTGCACGGGAGACAAAGAAGGAGTCGCAGGAAGGACTAACACAGGTTTATTGGTTGATGGTCAGTAAGAACATGTGGTAATGGCGGAGGTACATCTCATTTTATACAGTAATACAGTACATTTGAATCTGGCTGCACGGTAGCTCATTGGCTGCTACCGGCGTGACATCGCCCAGGTCACGCCTCTCTTCTGTAGTTCTTCTTCTGTGGTTCTTTGTCATGCGGGAATCTCCCGCGGCTGTTCGTGATTTGGGGAATGTGGACCATGTGAGACTGAACGCTCGCAGCTGCCCTCTATGGGCGGCTTGCTCGCGTTCCTTAGCAGCTGAGATACATTGTGATTGAGGCTGGTTACATTCATACATTTAAAGAGACATTGTACATGCATACATAACATCCCTCCCCCCTAGGATGGGACGAAGTCCCTCAACCATTGTGGCTTGCCGCAAGTGCGCCTGGGGCGTGCGGCCGCCTGACCTAATACAGGGGAGCCTGTGACTCCTGGCTCTGTGGAGTCTCGCCCTGCAACGGAAAATGGAGACTCGTTAGTGGTTCTGTGGGGAGCTTGCGATGCCCTTGTCTTGGGGGACGGGAATGGAATGAACAGCTGGGAAGTGAACCCCTGTCTATTTCCTGAGGAGCCCGGGGACCCTCCCAGCACGAACCTCGGGACCGACGAGGATGCCCTCGCAGTCCCGCCGCCTCCTGCTGTCTGTTCGGGGGTTTGAGAGATCGCGGCGGGGGCGGGTGAGCTCCCGCCGGCTGCTTGTCTTTTAGGGGCCGGAGCTATGGTGTACTCTAGGATACAGGAACCGGGGGGGCTGGAGGTACCAGGGGCTGAACTGAAACCCCTCTTCTCGCTAGGACGGGTGGGGGACCACTCCGCTAACTCCCCCTGGTACGAAAAATCAAAATCATTACTAAACTGATCCCTCTCTCTCAAAGTATCCTCCTCTGTGGATGAGAACCCAGGATATGCGTTTGTATCCGCGGGTTCCTCCGTGTCTCCCCCTTGGGTAATGCGGGTGGGGGAGGACCCTAACGCTGATGCCCCTTCCCCTGTGACTCGCCTTCTGAGTTGGTCGGCGTGCCTTCTCCAAAGTAGCCCTGAACTGGTTTCGACCCTGTAGGATACCGGCCCCGTTTGCTCCACAATTGTGCCCGGTACCCACGCTGGTCCCACGGCCGCGTAGTTTCTGCAGTGAACCGGGTCCCCTATCGCAAAACTTTTGGAGCTCCCTCCCCCCATGCTTATGTTCCTCCCTTCATCCTCCACCCTGGACGGATCCATCCGGTCAAAAAGGGTTACCGGACGCCTCCTCATGAGGAGTTCGGCTGGGGAAAAACCTGAGGCTAAGGGGGTTGTCCTGTAGCAGATGAGGAACTGGCACAAGTGCAGGTTCAACTCACCGGGACCCATGCGCCGCAGTGCGTCTTTCGTAGTGCGCACTTGGCGCTCTATCTGACCATTTGTGGCGGGGTGAAACGGGGCAGCGGTTATGTGCCTGACGGCGTTCCTTTCCATAAATGTCTTGAACTCTGCCGACGTGAAGGTACTAGCGTTATCGCTTACCAGGACGTCGGGCAGGCCGAAGCAGGTGAACAGCTTGCGCAACTGTTTAATGGTTGCGGCAGAGGAAGTGCTGTTCATGGGGATTACCTCCAACCACTTGGAGTAAGAGTCAACGACTAGGAGAAACAAGGACCCGTGGAAAGGGCCAGCGAAGTCCACGTGGATTCGGGACCATGGGCCGCGGGCCATATCCCACTCTCTATGGGGTAGCTTGGATTCCTCGGGCCGAGAGCTCTGGCAGCTCTCGCACGTGCCCACTAACCGTTCTATATCTGCATCTATCTTGGGCCACCAAACAAAACTCCTAGCTAGGGCCTTGGAGCGCACGATTCCCGGGTGACTGGTGTGCAGTAGCTTCAACACCCTCGCCCTCAGCTTCTCGGGGATGACTACCCGCTGTCCCCAGAGTAAGCAGCCCCTTTCCAGGGAAAGCTCCACTCTGCGTCTGCAAAACGGCTGGAATTCCTCACCTGGGGAAGTAGTGGGCCACCCTTTTCTAACCCAGGAGCTGACTTTGGCTAGGGTCTTGTCGGCCGCCGTCGCCTTGGCGAGGTCGGCCGGGACAATGGGGGGTGAGTCGAGGGCCTCGATCAGCAGGACTTGGTGGTCCTGCTCCACCTCGCATGTGGGGTCTCCTAGGCTAGGGAGAGGGGATCGGGATAGTGCGTCTGCATGGGAGATCTCCTTCCCTGGGCGGTAAATCAGCTCGTACTGGTAAGCGTTGAGGAATATAGCCCAACGCAGCATCCTGGGGGATAAAATTTGGGGGGTCGGTTTGCCGGTGGTGAAGATCCCCAGCAACGGCTTGTGATCAGTCACCACCGTAAACTCACGGCCATACAAAAAGTCATGGAACTTTTTCGTTCCCGCAATTATGGCTAGGGCCTCCCTATCCGTTTGCGCGTAATTGCGCTCAGCCTTAGAAAGGGACCGTGAATAGTACGCCACCGGGGCCGCCCGCCCGCTCTCTAGCACGTGGCACAGAACCGCCCCCACCCCCACCGGGGATGCATCACATACTAGAACCACTGGTTTCCTCGGATCGAAGTGGGTCAGGACAGCATTCGAGGAAAGGAGTGACTTTAACTCTTTAAATGCTTTCTCCTGCCTGTCCCCCCACCGCCAAGCCGCATCCTTTTTTAGTAGGGCGTGCAGTGGCTCCGCGACCGATGCCTTCCTTGGCAGGAATGAATGATAAAAATTGAGGAGCCCTAGAAAAGACTGCAACTCTGGCTTTGCGGTGGGGCGGGGGGCATTCTTTACAGCTGCGACTTTGGACTCCGAGGGGCGAATTCCCTCTGGGGTTACCTTAAACCCGAGGAATTCGACCTCTCTTGCGAAAAATACACATTTGTCCTTTCGAAGGTGAAGCCCCGCTTTTTCGAAGACTGAGAGGACCCCATCTAACCTCGTGGCTAGCTCTGCCTCACTCCCCGCTGTTATCAGGACATCGTCGAAGTAGGGGAGAACACCTGGGAGTCCCTTTAATAGGCGTTCCACGAGGGCTTGGAAAATCCCGGGGGCCAAATTCACGCCAAACTGGAGGCGCATCACTTTAAAGGCTCCCTTGTGGGTTACAATCGTCTGTGCAGCGGCAGCAGCTGGGGTTACCGAGAGCTGCTGATAAGCCTGCGCTAAGTCTAGCTTGGCGAAACACCTCCCCCCATGTAACGTGGCCAGTAGGTGGCTGACCACGGGCACCGGGTATGCATTTGGCCGAATGGCCTTATTAATCGTGCATTTATAATCCGCACAAATCCTGACCTCCCCGTTTGATTTAAGGGCCGTAACAATCGGCGTTTCCCATTCCGCCGAATCAACTGGAACCAAAATCCCCTGCCCCACCAGTTTGTCCAGTTCTGCCTCGATCTTGTCCTTTAGGGCGAATGGCACTCTCCTTGGCTTGAGGCGGATGGGCCGGATCGCTGGGTCTAGTTCAAAAGAGACTGGGGGGCCCCTGTACATTCCGAGCCCTTTTTTGAAAACGTCCGGGTGTGCATTGCACACGTCCCGCATTGGGTCAGTCTCGATGGCGTTAATGCCGGACAGTTCGATTCCCAGAGGAGCAAACCACTGTGTCCCCAGAAGGCAGCATCTCCCCCCCTTGAGGACGACTAGGGGCAGTCTCTCGGAATAGTTCTTGAATTTCACTTTGAACTTTCCCACCCCCAACACTGGGATCCCATTTCCCTGCACGTCCCGCAAGTTTGACTTTAAGGCCCGCAGTTTGGGCCGCGCCTCTGGGGGAATGCGCATATACTCTCTCTGGGATAGGATGGAATAGGACGACCCCGAGTCTATCTCCATTCTCACTGGGAGCCCCTGTAACTGTACCTCAACGAAGAAACGCCGGTGCTCCAGTCCCACGCGGTTGACGCCTTCCTCGTCGAAGCCGGTCGAAACCTTCCTCGTGCCGGTCGCCTTACGCTGGTGTCCCCGGGGGTGATTTGGGCCGCTCCTGTCCTCGGTCCGTCCGCTCCTGCAAACTCTGGCGATGTGCCCTTTCCGGCCGCAGTTGTGGCACTCGGCCTTACGGAACGGGCATCTCGCGTGGTCGTGGAGCGCCCCACAACCGTCGCAACGGCGGTCTTTCCTGTCGCGGGTCTCACGCTTCTCCCCGCGCTTCCGAATCCGCTGGACGTCGTCGTCCTCGCTGGAACAGGGGTCTGCCGTCGTAGACAACTCCTCGGACATTGCTGGTGAGCCGGCGGGCGGCTTGGGGGCCCGCCAGGCAGTCTTTGTTGGTGTCCGCCGTGCCGCTTGCACTGGTGACTTGGCCCTCTCGGCCGTGGCCCCTCGGGACTTGAACAGCCTGACCCCGCTCCTGGCCTCCTCGGCTGCTAGGGCCTCCCGCAGTACCTCGTTGAACGTGAGGCGGCTGTCGCGGGTCATCAGGCGCCTCTGCAGCTCCTCGTCCTTCAAACCGCACAACATGCGGTCTCGGAGGGCCTGGTCCAGGTCGTCCCATTGGCAGTGCATCGCTGCCAACCGGAGGGCCGCCGCGTAGGCGGACACGGACTCGCCTGAGCGCTGGTCTTGCCGGTGGAACGCGACCCGGGCTGGGAAGATTGAGACCGGCGGTTGGAAGTGCTCACGCAGCGCCTCCAAAATGCAGTCGATGGGCACCTCGTCCACCTTTCGGGGGGCCACGAGGGTCATCAGGATCCGCATCGCGGCCGGTCCCACCTGGGACAGGAAGTGCGAGCGCATCAACGCGTCGTCGTCGACGCCGGCGGCTTCCATCATGTGCCGAAACTGGCACTCGTAGAGCTCCCACTGCTCGGGCTCGCTGACATCGAACTGGTACGGCTTGACCTTGGGATTCGCCATCGATCCCACCTTCGTCGCCAATTTAGTGTCTTGCACGGGAGACAAAGAAGGAGTCGCAGGAAGGACTAACACAGGTTTATTGGTTGATGGTCAGTAAGAACATGTGGTAATGGCGGAGGTACATCTCATTTTATACAGTAATACAGTACATTTGAATCTGGCTGCACGGTAGCTCATTGGCTGCTACCGGCGTGACCTCGCCCAGGTCACGCCTCTCTTCTGTAGTTCTTCTTCTGTGGTTCTTTGTCATGTGGGAATCTCCCGCGGCTGTTCGTGATTTGGGGAATGTGGACCATGTGAGACTGAACGCTCGCAGCTGCCCTCTATGGGCGGCTTGCTCGCGTTCCTTAGCAGCTGAGATACATTGTGATTGAGGCTGGTTACATTCATACATTTAAAGAGACATTGTACATGCATACATAACAGTGTGCTTCTGACACGATTTTTTAAAAAGCTTCAAATATTTTTTTCATGCATGGAAAATAAATTTCACTGTCATCTACAAATCACATATGGTTTATAATATACGAACAAGGGAACCTCTGGGCCATGGTTTGTCTGCAAATGAATATGTATATTGCAGGCAGTTTCTGTTTTGCCTCCCCTGTAAAGCTTTGAACATAACTGAAATGCATTCAAAGTTGACCTTTGGCACACTTGCAATAGCCATAAGAGGCCAGATCAGGAGAAGACATGAGTATAGCATCGTTCTTATCCATTTGTGCCACCTAGTGCTTATATGAATACAATGCAACTATATCTGAACTGGGTATCATTTGTCTTGCATTTAGCTACCTGAGGAACGTACATGATTTTAGTACATACATTTCCTGCAGAGATTTTTTGTTTGTTCTTTATTTTAGAATAAAGGGAGAAGAAAACGAAAAGTCTGCCATAAAAATTAACAAACGTTTAAAGGCCACATTAAAATCTCAGCTCAGAAAGATTGGTTGGAAGCAGGAGGAAATTGTAAGAATAAGAAGCTGCAGAATCTGTGGACTCCATGAACATATTATGAAGATAACTGGTCATTCCCATATAGCTTTAAAGAATGTCATCATTATTGTCCTTATTATTGTGATACTAATAAAACTCTCTTGCATGTGTCACATTACTCAAAATTATTCCAACTTGAGCATTCTTAAACTCACTCTCTTTTACTTCAAATTCCAGTTGTGCTATTCAGAAAGTCAAAACATTTAACCAAACAGTTTCAAATGTAGCCAGAGTTTGGTCAGAAAGAGAAGGTGAAAGAAAGCTTGAGGAGGAATCTCAGCAAATGATAACAAACTGGAAAATTCTTCCATCCCCATTCATAAGACTTTTTATTCCTACAAATATATTCAGCAAGCCATAAACTGTGTCCCTGTTTCCCCTCCCCCATGATTTTTAGACAGTCTGTTAGCTTTTCTCAATATGATACTTTTCAGTTATGCTGAATAATTCTCATTACCTCTGGGCCTTCAGCTATCTCCTATCATCCAATAGTTAACATGGCTAGTGGCCATATTGGTAAGGGTGGGCATTTTTTTTTTCATTTCACTTTTATTTGTACCCCGCTTTATTCGGCCCGAAGGCGACTCAAAGCAGCTAACACAGCAGACGACAGCCAAAAAGCGAACATGAAACATATGATTCAAGATATACAAAAGAATACAATGATCATAATTAAAAAATTACAACAGGAAAAGTACATTTTAAAATCAATACGTGATACATACAACAAGCCCAGAAGGGCACAAGGTGAAAGTCCTCAATTGTGACTGCAACGAAGTCACAATTGGCCCCAATCCCTGGAGCAATGTTAGGGCTCCAGGGAGGGTGAGAGTCCTCCCGTGCGTCGGCATCAGCAGCAGCTTTTCACCCCTCCAGCCAGGCGTGGCTCAGAGGGGGGTGGCAGGCGGCGCAGGTGGCCCCAGTCCCCAGAGCCAATCCCAAGAGAGATGTTGTGGCTCTGAGGAGGGCGAGAGTCCTCCCGTGCGTCTGCGTCGTCGTCGGCTTTTCACCCCTCCAGCCATGTTCTCCTTCAATATTTCCTCCTTCAAATGGATGATTGCTTTGTCTGTTTTAACCTTGTTTAACAGTAAACTACTCATAGTAGCACATTCTGATAGATGGGCAATATACAAATAAATAAAATAAATAAGCTTTACATAGCAAAGGCCAGCTTGAATGTTGATAACAACAGTGGCAAGAGTCAAGATGGTCTATGACAGTGTTTCTCAACCTTTGGTTTTTGGACTTCAATTCCCAGAAGCCTAAGTCAATCCATCGGCTGATCAATGCTTTGATAAATTGACTTAGGCTTCTGGGAATTGAAGTCCAAAAACCAAAGGTTGAGAAACACTGGTCTACGATATCCTCTTGTGCTCACTACCATTCACAAAAAACACCTAGCCATGGAAAATCCCAAAAGCTGACTCCATTTTTCATCACTTAACCACTTCTCACCCAAACACAATCACAGTGGGGGGGGGGGGGGTTTACAAGTTCTCTTGGTATCTGTTGATTGGAGAAGAAAGCAATGCAATTGCTTAAAAGAAATCTGTCTTTCAGATAGCAGTAGCATAGCAATAGCAATTACACTTATACCGATCAAGAATTAAGGATCAATGGAAATCATTGAAAATATCATGGTTTGGGATGATAAATTTGTGCAGGATGAAAATTATGCCAAAACTAAACTTTTTATTTGAAAATTTACCAATACAAATAAAAGAAACAGAGCTTAAAATCTGGCAGAAATTGATAAATGAAATCTGTAACAACGGAAAAAGGCCAAGAATTAATAAAAGTTTATGGTATTTAAAAAACAAGTTGGGAGGGCTAAATATCCCGAATGTTAAACTCTATTACAGAGCTTTCAATTTAAAGAGAATTATTAAACTATTAAGTCAAAATTGTGCGCAAAAGTATGAATTAGATTATATAGAGTTTAGAAATTGGAAGGGCGAATTATTTTTAGGTGAGATAAGAACTAATCCCCAATTTTGTAATTTTTCTTTAAAGAATATATTCAGAATATGGAAAGGATTAAAACCAATATTATCTCCAAATTCTTCGCCCATAATGGAAATTTTAGACCAACAAAATTGTCCTTTAGAGGTAACAATAAGTACAAGAGAAATTTTAACACGCAAAAAAGCTCTGTTAATCACGGATTGGATTGATAATTGTAATACCATCTTCCAAAGAAAAAGTATTTATGCGGAGTTAGGCTTAAACTGGTTGCAAGAACTACAGATGGAGGCGTGGAATAGAAAGATGAGGGAAAACAATACAACAAATCAGGCATCAACCCCCTTTGAAAATCTGACTCTTGAAGTAAGGAATGGTAAAAAGAATTTAAAAGGTTTAGTGGGAAAGATTTATCAGTTGCTAATTTCAATCAATCAGTTTAATTTATATCCCGCCTTCCTCAGCCGAGACCAACTCGAGGCGGCTAACAACATAATCCAACAAAGTAACAATAAAAAGATAATACAGAGAAACAACAAGTTCAAAATGGAAAACAATCCAGATAAGCATAATATCATAATACAAAAACTACAGTACATAATTAGGTCATAAAAATGCAATAAATATAATTATACTACAGCAAACCCAACATAGCAAGACCCCCATGTCCACTGGAGAACAGTCGTAGGAGCTACCACTCCCCCAACAGCTTGGGGAAGGAGGTCCACGTCTCAGTCTCAACATGAGCCAAGGCAGCCACAGCAAAGGAGCCAAAGACGGCGATGGTCCTGGGGCGGCGGCAGTCCTGGGCCTGGCCCGGCGGCCCACGGCCCTTTATCTCCCCGCGCAAGGGACGGGAGAGGAGGGCGGGGCCAGGTGGAGAGGCCGATGGAATGGCCCTCTCTTCGCCCCCACCGGGGCAGGACGCGCAGCGACGGCAGGCTCACCCTAGTGAAGATACTCAGCACTGGCTTAAAAAAACTTGGGAGGAGGATTTGGGAATCATAATAAAAGATGAGAACTGGAAAAAGAAATGGACCCATAGAAGTATGAAATCACTTTCAATAAAGGAAAAAGAACATAATTGTAAAGTACTTTGGAGGTGGTATCTCACTCCAGCCAAATTACATTTAATAAATAATAAAAACTCTTATTTATGCTGGAGATGTAATAAAGGAAAAGGGACTTACATTCATATGTGGTGGTTGTGTGATAAAATGAGGAATTTCTGGGATGTTATAGAAGAAGAATTGAATAAAATATTAAAAATAACAATAGTGCTAAGTCCAAAGATAGTATTACTAGGTGAAGTGGATGATTTACATCTGGAAAATAATAAAAAAGAATTATTGTTATCTTTATTGATGGTAGCCAGACAGCTAATTGCCTAGGAATGGAAGAGTGGAAATAATATTAATAAAGTTAGATGGTACGCAGATGTTTGGCAATTGGCTCTCAATGAGAAATTAACTATCCAAGTTCACCAGAAAAAGGGGTTACCAATAAAGACACCATTTTGGGAGATTTGGGGTCCCTTTGTCAACTTCGCTTTATTAGGTGATAACAAGTTTAACCCAAGCCCTGACATGATCCAATTTTGGAAACAGATTTGAGGGTAAATGGTCAAGAAACCCCTGCCGACATCCCCCGACAGAGCACAGGTGGTCGGGTTATATTGTTTTATTGCTTTAGGTATTTTTTATAATGTATAGATTTGTTAGTGTATTATTTTTTGTATTATTTTCATTATTTGTTTTTGTATTATTTCAGTTCTTAATAAAAGCTTAATAAATAAAAAAAGAAAAAAAAACAATAAAGTACTTCTTTGTACATTTAGAAGATCCAAGATGTTTAATCCCTATGGGATTCATATCATGTTCAATAGTGAAGCACAGTACATGAGGTTCTATATCAGAACAAAAGGACAAGCAAATGTTTGTTAATCATTTTTTCTGGCAAGGTTCTACTGAGCATACTCCAAATTTATAAAATGATTGATTTTAGAAAAGGTCATCATGAGTCAGAATTGACTTGATAGCACACAATAAAAAGTGTATTTCCATTTAAATTAGAGTAATTATTCTAATTGTGATATTTGCATGTAGAAGTTTTAGCATATGCACGTTTAATGCAAAGGTAAAGATAAAGGTCACCCTTGCTCAAAAGCCAGTCGTATCTGACTCTAGGGTTCAGTGCTCATCTCTGTTTACAGCCAAAGAGCCAGCACTGTCTGTATCTGCGTGGACATGTGGCAGGCATGCCTCGACACCGGAATGCACGGAACACTGTTTTCCTTCCCACCAAAGTAGTCCCTATTTACCTACTTGCAATTTCTTGCTTTCAAAAGTAGGTTGGCAGGAGCTGGGACAGAGATGGGAGCTCATTCTGTTATTCAGTACTCAGGTCTCGAACTGCTGACCTACCAACCTTCCAGTCATCAGGTTCAGCATCTTAACCACATGAACCACCACAGTCCCATTTAATGCAAAACAGTCTTCCTTTTTTATGAAACATGCTCAGTTTTGGTGTTCCTTATCCCATGCAGATAGTGATTGCAGCCATAAAATAAAAAGGCGACCGATTCTTGGGAGGCAAGCTATGAGAAATTTGGGGAACATAGTTAAAAGTAGAGACATCACCTTGCAAACAAAAGTTCACAGAGTCAAAGCAATGATATTTTCAGTAGTAATGTATGGTTGTATAGCTGGACCATTAGGAAAGCTGAGTGCAGAAGAATAGATGCCTTTGAGATGTGGTGCTGGAGGAGAATTTTGAGAGTACTGTACCCTGGACAGCAAAGAGAACAAACAGGTCAATCTTAAAAGAAATCAACCCTGACTGCTCCTTGGAAGGTCAAATGTTGAAAATGGTATTAAAGTACTTTGGACATCAAATGAGAAGAGGGGATTCACTTGAGAAATCCTTGATGCTGGCAAAGGTTGAGGGCAAAAGAATAATGGGGCGGCAGAGAATGAAATGGCTAGATGGCATTGTTGACGCAATGAGCACAAAGATGGACGAGTTGAGGAGAATGGTCGAGGATATAGATGCCTGGTGTGCGGTGATCCATGAGGTCGCGAAGGGTCGGAATCAACTGTGAGACTGAATAACAACACCAAAATCCCCCATGTCCTCCTTTTTGTGATATTTGACTTTTATTTTAGCAATGGAGCAGTAGCCATCTTATGTGCTGGTCACGGATAAGAGCGCTCTAGTCTAATGCAGGGTTGGGGAAAACCTGACTATTCTTGCTTGGCTTTGTAATTATTACCGAATGGGCTTCTACTATCCTAGCATTCACACAGTTGTATTGTAAACTAGAAGAATTAAGTGACTTTGTGCTAATTTATTTATGTCTCTCCCTCTCTCTCTTTTAGCTTGTACTTTTGATTTTTCATTTGCAGAAGAATCTATAATATGTAAGGCTTTATCAGCATACTTTCAAATAATGTATGCTTCTGTATCAAGGTGTCATTGAGACTGTATAAACCAACTCCCTTAATTCCCTAGCCAGCATGGCCAGTGATTTACAGCCACATGAACCTCTTTCTGCCTCTAAACCTTGAAAGCACAGCACTAAGGGCACTCTGATGCAAACTGCTTATGATATGCTGCCATCTAGTGAAGAATGGTGGGAGATTTTTTTTCTTTCACAGTTCTTATGCCACAGTTTCCTGACAATAAAAAAAATTGTTCATCTATGGCAGTGGTTCCCAAAGTGGTCCCTACGCCCCACAGGAGACTTCAATTCCCAGAAGCCTAAGTCAGTATATTGGCTGATCAGTGCTTTGAGGAATTGACCGGCTTCTGGGAAATGGAGTCCAAGAACCAAAGTTTGGGAAACACTGATATGGGGACAACACAGCAATTGCAGTACAAGGATCAAGGTTTGATGAGGTAGCTGGAAAACCTCCTGGAGCACTTGAAGAATTAGGACAGCACCAACCTCTTGAAGCCTAGCTTGAGCAAGACTCCAGTGTTCACTTTCCACCATCAAAACCAAGAGGCAGGGGTTGATGTGATGGATGTTATGTGGCAAGGAAATCAATTACAGCATTGCTCAGCACCAAAATATCTTGACACAACACTTAACAGGACGCTTTGCAGGCGCACCCCCCAAAAGAAGGACTCAGACACTGGTAAAAGTGGATAACGGCATTGGGCCACATTTATTGGTTCATGCCCTAGTCCGAATTATAAATTTCGATTGGTATTCAACCAATTATAATTCTTAAGGCAAGCAGGCCGCAGTAACACTGGTAAGGTTCCTCCCAAAATTGCCAACGGCAATTGGTTACAATGTATCCATTTGTATCAATTTGTTTGTTGACAACAAACAAATTGTTGACCGTAGTCAATAAACTAACTACTGACCCCACCCTCTGACACGTATCCATAAAATAACGGGGTGATGCATGCTGCCTAGCTCGTGCCATCACCCCATTGCCTGGTTCGTCGTTGACCGGACAACGTTAACCAACTTGTGCCTATCTAGTGTTGGCCAGTCAATTGTGAACCTGCCGGATACCTGTGGGTCATAAATATTTACCTTACCAGTGCTACCCGCCCATGTGACCAAAGTCAACAGCAAATAAACCCCTGTATCAAACCATAGCAACAGTGTGGGATGGGTGAAAAAGCCAGAACCCAAGAGCCAATTGTAGGTTCCAGCCAAAAATTCCCACCCGGCCTCGAAGCGACCAAAATATCACACTGTTAACTAGGGAGGGGGTGGAGGGAAAAACTTCTCCTCTCCGTCGCTTTCGCAAAATGGCAGCTCGGCTGCCTCGTGGCCACCCCTTTTAAAGAGGGCTGGCCACGCCCCCCTAACTACCCAGATGTCCAAGTCCGGTGGGGGGGGGCAAAGAGCGCGGCGGCCATTTTGGCGCCGCGCTTGCATTGCAGGCGCACCCCCCAAAAGAAGGACTCAGACACTGGTAAAAGTGGATAACGGCATTGGGCCACATTTATTGATTCATGCCCTAGTCCGAATTATAAATTTCGATTGGTATTCAACCAATTATAATTCTTAAGGCAAGCAGGCCGCGGTAACACTGGTAAGGTTCCTCCCAAAATTGCCAACGGCAATTGGTTACAATGTATCCATTTGTATCGATTTGTTTGTTGACAACAAACAAATTGTTGACCGTAGTCAATAAACTAACTACTGACCCCACCCTCTGACGTGTATCCATAAAATAACGGGGGTGATGCATGCTGCCTAGCTCGTGCCATCACCCCATTGCCTGGTTCGTCGTTGACCGGACAACGTTAACCAACTTGTGCCTATCTAGTGTTGGCCAGTCAATTGCGAACCTGCCGGATACGTGTGGGTCATAAATATTTACCTTACCAGTGCTACCCGCCACACGGGGAGGCATCCATGATTACTCACCGCCCCCCCAAGACCGTCAGCTCGGTCGCCAGGCCTGCTTGCATCACACCCAGAACGAGGTACATACCTCCAGCCGACAGGTGGACCCCTTCACCTGCCTATCAGCAAAATTTTGTGAAAACCTATCATCCGGTCTCCAATGGCCGTTTCACAGCCATGCTCTGAACGGGACGGAGCCACAGCTCCGTCCACTGACTGCCGGAACAGTCAGAACTAGGGAGATCCGCACCTCCCCTAAATTGGTGTCTCGGCACGATGTTAGACCATAGCGACCGTATGTAAGCCACACGTGATACAAGATGCTAGGTCACAGCCCCTCGACAGTTTAACAACAGCAGTGAGCCGTATGAGATCGCTGCCGCCGAGGCGCCTATAAAACATTGGGCGGTCCAGCATCCCTGTCAGACAGCAGGAATGGCCACAGTTCCCGCCCCATGTGCCGCGCATACCATACCATAGCATACGTGCGGATGCACACAGCCCAGCCGGGGTCCACTCTCTGTCGCTGCAGCATATCCTGCTGCCCAGTGTACATAGCTGCGGCCCACCAGCCCCCTGCCACCGGTGTGCTGAGACCCCTGGGATCTGTAAAAGAGGAGAAAAAAGGTGAAGGACATAACTAGGTACTCGTACAGTGAGGGGACGTACATATCTGAAATTGTGCGTAGACGCATATCCACCTTCGAGTACCCCAAACGTAGTCGCACTCAACGCGACGCCTATCTTAAGGAAATGGTGCCAAAACGGGCCCCACACCGCGAAACGCGGCACCGGTCACCCACAGGGACTTCACTATGGTAAGGGTAGACCCGTCCCGGTGGCAGAAAACAGGCTGGGGCGCGCAGCAGGCACTGTAGAAATTCAGGTAGGGCACCAACCGGACAGATGTCTCAAAAACTTCGTAGCAGTATACACCACTGCCTACATCGTGCTGAATAATCAGTGAGGACCGCATCCCCACTCGAGCCCACTCATGTATGACAGAGACATCTTCGAGTTCCAGTGCCCTATGATACACATCCGCCTTACACAGGTGGCACCAACTCTGGCACCCACTCACTGATGCGGAGCACTCCAACAAGGCTACCATGGTAGCTGCGTGGCCAAGAGCCACCTCACACCTATCTGAACATAAGCAATGCCAGCCTCGTGCAAGGTGGGTAGAAATTCTGGGAACAGGGGTGACGCGCGTAATGGCGGCGGACACGTTCCCGTGTCCACCCCTCCCAAACACGACGCCTGAATGCAAAGTGATACGCCTTACGCATGCGAGGTGCCAATGACATGTCCGGTTCCCCTCTCCTCACCAAACATCCAACCATCAGCCAAAGTGGGGAGTGGAATCCCTCTGCATCCAGAGTACAGCACAGAACCAGGTGATCTGCAGTGGTGGAGAGCAGCAGTAATGTCATTACAAATACCCATTACATGTCTGGCATAGAACGGCACCTTTAAGCGTAGGCTTCTCAATATAATAGACAGACTGATGTCATGACCCTGGGGGATTTGCATGTCTGGGTGTGGACAATGTGCACCACTGCCACATTGTCACACCGAAATTGGACCACTGAGTATGCCCACCCCTTGCACCATAGCATGAGTGCTCTCCAAATGGGAAAACGCAAGGAAGATAAGATCGCGGGGCGATCCGTGCACCCACCCCCGGAGTAAACCCCATAAGTCCGGGAGCCGGGGGTATCCGGCCGTACTGGAATCTAGGGCAGACCACTAGGTCTGATCTCCCGTAAGAGACCCCTATAAACCCAGAAGTAATTTGAGCCAGAGCAAACAAATTAAGGGGGCAATGAATTAACTACAATTCCCAAGGGCATACTCTATGTTTGGCAATCAATGCCAAAATCGCTACGGACATCCCAGCCACCGTATCAATGGTTAACCCGGATGCCCGCGCGACAGCATCGAGGCGTAAATGTGATGCCAGAAAATGGGACCTCGGTCTATTCAGGCGCCAAGGGGACACCCAGTTCCCACCTGAGTGTCTGAATCGTGATGAGAAGACGCGCACACGTGTCCAAGCCCCGTTTAACCCCAGACCAAAAGTCATCGAGGTAATGGGCTGGAGACCGAGGCCCCAACCTGTGAGCGAATGCCCACTGAATGAAAGTCCCACATCGGTCGGGTGCTGAACCTGAATTACGCGATCATAAAGGGGGTTGGCCTTATCTAATTAAAATTCCCCTCAAAACCTAAAAACCCGATAGGCCTAAATCATGAAGTGCACTGGCAAAAACCTGGAAGCAGAGTGCATAGTACACTGTGCCAAAACAGCACCAGAATTGCGTGAGCGCACCACCCATAGTAGCCAAGGTAACTACGAGTACCTGACTGGACAAGGTCATCAGGAAGGGCATCCCTGAACGGAGCACCCACAGGGTAAGCCGAATGGAGGATTATATTACATTCACCCTTTTTCTAGGTCGGTATGAGCCTCAAGGGGATACATTTGACTAAGGAAAGGTGGTTCAAAGAAGGGCCCCCAACTTCCTAACCGTGGACAGTGGGGCCCCCTCTGTTACCCAGGAAGGGAACCAGATTAGTAGCATCCTGGGGCCCCCAACACCCCCGAATGGATACAAAAGCCACATTGGAAAACCCTCCAGCAGGTCTCCCGCCCCATCCCTTCTCGGATGAACTGAGTGACATCCCTCCAGGCTGACTGTACTTGGGGCGGGGGGGGGGCTTATGACTAAGTTAGCTGCTTCAGACGGAGCTCTGATCGCCCCTGTGCACCCCCACCTCTTCCCCGTGGTCCACCAGCCCGCGGGCAGGCGGCGGCGGCGAGAGGGCCGGCGCAAAAAGGGGGCACTAAGTCGGTAACGACCGTGGTGCTTAGTACAGACATCGTCAGCCGAGCGGGCCGAACACAGTAGGCGGGCTGGAACCCCCCGCCCGACCAGTTTGCATGGAGCCAGTGTCTAAACAGCCCGCTGCTCAGCACGCCTACCATGGTACCCATCCCCGGGCACTGGTTCCGTGGGAATGATGTACACGAGCACCCTTGCTGACAGGACTCATCCCAACTCCCCTCGGGATATAGAGCCACCCTCGTCCACATTCCTCACCATGAGCCAACTGTCATGGGCCCATCCGCTCGACATCAGGATGGTCCAAACAGGTCAAGCCCTGCGGCGTACCACATAAGAACATAAGAACATAAGAACAGCCTTGCTGGAACAGGCCACAGCCCATCCAGTCCAGCATTCTGTCTCACACAGTGGCTCACCATTTCCTTCAGGGTATTCCCAAGGAGATGCCTTCACCTGCTTAGGATTCCCTGGAAATGGCATTGAGAGATATCCTGCCTATCTCTCCAACCCGGAGGTTGTCCTTAGGTAGCCATAATTATAGCCATTGATACTCTTCTCCTCCATGAACTTGTCTAATCCTTTCTTAAAGCTGTCAAGACTGACAGCTGTCACCACTTCTTCTGGCAGGGAGTTCCATAGACCAGTAATCCTCTGGGTGAAAAAGTACTTTCTCTTATTTGTTTGAGAACTAGTACCCAAAAGTTTCATGGAGTGTCCCCTAGTTCTAGTATTATGCGATAGGGAAAACAGTTTTTCCTTATCTACTTTGTCCACACCGTGCATGATTTTATAAACTTCAATCAGGTCACCTCTTAGACGTCGTCGTTCAAGAGTGAAGAGGCCCAACCGTTGCAGCCTCAGATGGTAAGGAAGGTGTTCCAGTCCCCTAATCATTCTGGTTGCCCTCCTCTGCACTTTTTCCAGCTCCATAATATCCTTCTGGAGGTATGGCGACCAGAACTGTACACAGTATTCCAGATGGGGCCTCACCATAGATTTATAAAGAGGCAAAATGACACTTGCTGACTTATTTTCTATACCCTTCCTAATGATCCCTAGCATTGAGTTTGCTTTTTTCACTGCTGAGGCACACTGGGTAGACACCTTCATTGAGTTGTCCACCAGGACACCAAGGTCCCTTTCCTGGTTTGTCTCAGAGAGTTCAGACCCCATCAGTTTATAAATGTAATTGGGGTTCTTTGCCCCAACATGCATCACTCTGCACTTACTAATGTTGAAACTCATTTGCCACTGTTTTGCCCACTCCCCCAGTGTCGAGAGATCCCTCTGGAGCTCCTCACAATCTCTCACAGTTTTCACTACCCTGTATAATTTAGTGTCGTCAGCAAATTTGGCTACCTTGCTTTTTACTCCTACCTCTAGATCATTTATGAAGAGGTTGAAAAGCAGGGGTCCCAGTACTGAACCTTGGGGGACCCCACTCTTTACTTCCCTCCACTTGGAGAAGTGTCCATTTAGTGCTACCCTCTGTTTCCTGTCCCTTAGCCAGTTGCTGATCCAGGACAAGACCTGTCCCTTTATTCCATGACTGGTAAGTTTATTCAAGAGCCTTTGGTGTGGGACCTTGTCAAAAGCCTTCTGAAAGTCCAGATAAACAATGTCAACTGGATCCCCCTTATCCACATGCTTGTTGACACTCTCAAAAAATTCCAACAGATTAGTGAGGCATGATTTGCCCTTGCAAAAGCCATGTTGGCTCTCCTTTAGCAGCGCCTTCTCTTCTATGTGCCTATTAATTTTATCTTTTAGGATGGTTTCCATCACTTTACCTGGGACACATGTCAAACTGACAGGTCGGTAATTTCCTGGATCACCCCTGGATCCTTTTTTGAAAATTGGTGTTACATTCGCTACCTTCCAGTCATCAGGCACAAAGCCTGATTTGAGGGAAAGATTATATATTTTGGCTAGGAGATCAGCAATTTCATCTTTAAGTTCCCTGAGAACTCGTGGATGGATGCCATCTGGTCCTGGTGATTTGTTAGTGTTTAGTTTAACAAGACATGCAAGGACCTCCTCCCTGGTTATTTCTATCTGGCTTAATTCTTCAGTTTCACTCCCTACGAAGATAGGCTCTGTTTTGGGCATGTGGCCTCTGTCTTCTTCAGTGAATACTGAAGCAAAGAATTCATTGAGTCTCTCTGCAATCTCTGTTTCCTCTTTAATAACCCCTTGCCTTCCATTGTCATCTAATGGTCCAATGGCCTTCCTAGTTGGGTTCTTACTTCTAATGTACTTAAAGAAGTCTTTGTTATTTCTCTGAGTATTTTTAGCTATACGCTCCTCAAAGTCTTGCTTTGCTTTCCTGATTGTTGCCTTGCATTTGTTCTGCCAGAATTTATGTTTCTGCCTGCTCTCCTCATTCGGACAAGCCTTCCATCTTCTAAATGAGCTTTTCTTGCTCTTGATCACTTCCCGAACAGCTCCTGTAAGCCACATCGGAGTCCTCTTGGACCTGGCAGTGCCCTTTTTCCTTTTGGGTATGCATTCCAATTGAGCCTCTGTTATTGTTTTTGTAAACAGCCTCCATGCCTCTTGAAGTGTTTGGACTCTCTCAATTTTCCCTTTCAGCTTCTTTTTTACTAGTTTCCTCAACTTTGGGAAATTTCCTTTTTGAAAATTTAAGGTCTCTGTGTTAGATTTTATCAGTGACTTGCGGTCTATGATCAAGTTAAACATAATTGAGTTGTGGTCACTGTTCCCTATTGGATCAGTCACATTAACATCTTGCACCAGATCCTGAGTATTACTCAGGATCAAGTCAAGGATTCTTGTACCTCTAGTTGGGTCTTCAACCATCTGTCCCAGGGAACAATCATTTAGCATATCTAGGAACTTTATCTCTTTATCATGTGCTGAACAACAGTTCACCCAGTCTATGTGAGGGTAATTGAAGTCCCCCATTATAACCAGGCTTCCCTTCTTGGATGCCTCTTTTACAACATTCTCCAACTGCCTGTCTCCCTCAAGAGTTTGGGTCGGAGGCCGATAGTATATGCCTACTGTTAGACCATCCTTGTGGCCTGGTACTCTTACCCACAGAGCTTCTAATGGTGACTCCAAATCACCTAGATATTCCAATTCATACGATTTTATCACTTCTTTGACATACAAGGCTACACCACCTCCCGTTTGCCCCTTCCTATCCTTCCTGTACAGTTTGTAGCCTGGGATAACTGTATCCCATTGGTTATCATCCGTCCACCAGGTTTCAGTGATACCAATAATATCAATATTCTTATCTATTGCTAAGTATTCCAGCTCCCCTATTTTGTTCCGGAGGCTTCTGGCATTTGTATACAAGCATTTATATATGCTTTTCTGACACAGTCTTTTGTGTCCAGTTGCATTGTTAGACTGCCTCTTGCATCCTTCTGCTAGAATGCTAGTGACTAGCTCCTCGCTCTGCTCAGTAATTTTTGCATCCTCCTCACTACCCAAGTACACACTTTCCCGAACCGGATGCTGCCCAGCTCCTGTCGGCTTTCCCCCAGTTATCAGTTTAAAAGCTGCTCTGCAGCCTTTTTGATGTTGAGTGCCAGCAATCTGGTCCCATCATGGTTCAAATGCAACCCATCCCTCCTGAACAGATTTGGCTTGTCCCAAAATGTTCTCCAGTTCCTGACAAATCTGAAACCCTCCTCTCGACACCACCGCCTCATCCACAATACGTACAAGGTATGCCGACATCCTGTTGGCCCCAAGGTGCGCGGTGGCTAACGACTATGGGACATCTCTTTGTCTCAGCCGTCCTGTCCTTCTCTCTCCACCCAGTGGGCTCGCAGTTCAATAGGGAGAATATCCACATGTCTCCCTCCAGCCCTTGCCCTTCATGGCCTGCGGCCAATAATCAACCGGGGCCAGTAATAGCCGTCCATCGGCAAAGCCTACGCAGCAGGATCCAGACAGCCCCTGCGATGCTCAACACTGTTCCAGAGGCGGACACCCCAGTGCGTGGTGGCTTACTACGGCGGGACCACACAATGTCTCTGCCCTCCTGTCCGTACCTCCTATCCTTATTGGGGTCTCAGTTCATAGGGAGAATATATCCACGTACTCCCTACCACCACCACCAAATCTTTCCCCTCATGATCTGGGGCAGATAATCACTGGGGGGGGCATGAATAACAAGTCGTCGGCAATGCCATTGCCGGTACATGATGTACACCGGACATACACAGCGGGACCCGGACAGCCCTTGTGACACCATGTACCGCCCCGGGGACATGAACCCCCAACCCCAACGTCGTGCCAGAATGCAACCAAAGGGCACTGGGCTAGGATGGCGAGTGATGCCCCCCAGCCTCAAATCAGCGAGGCAAAGAGCACTGAGCCCCCACTGCTGGAAATGGACTGTGATGTATGTGCATTCAACTTGAACCTAATACTCACCAGTTGCACCCCCGTGAGCCGCCCCCACTGGGGTTCCGGCCCACGGTGGGCGTCGGAGCTCGCGACCGAAATCGAGCTCTGGGGCGACCTCCAACGCACTCAGCCACAGTTCCAGACAAACAGGGAGCTGCGAGACAGCAGCAGGCACGGCCGACGCGTCACGAGAAGCTCGACCCAGCTGTCGTGTACCCTCAGACAGCTTTGGGGGTTGCATGGCAATTTTGCCCTTCCTCCACCACATGGCACTTCCTAGTGGGGTGGAGGCAGTGGGAGACCACCTAAAATGGCATGTGGGCCACATCTGGCCCACAAGCCACAGGTTGAGAATCTCTAGAGCAACCAGTAAACATTATCTGAGAGACACAGTAAATAGGTGGGCCGGACGGCCCGCTAGGTATTGGGCCAGAGGCCCTAATTTGAGAGCCTGGGCCAGAATCGGGCCATGCCCAAAACTCTGGCCCCCAATAGGGTAAAACGTGCTGTAAGCCAGCACCAAGCCCTCCCCCCAATCGTTCTGGCCCATGGCCGGCAGCCGTGGGCCGAGGGCCGGACCCTCTGAAGGGCCGGCCTGGGGCTGAAAAAGGGAGCTCATTCTGTCCTGCAGTACGCAGGAAGTGAAACCACTGACCTTCCACTTCCCAGTCAGCGTCCCAGGCACTTAACACTCCGTGTCGTAGCCACTTAAGCTACCGCGATCCCCCTCCAAGCAAGAAAAGACCATGGGGAATCGAACTCCCGGCCTCTGACTTTGCAGTCAGAGTCCTAAACCACAGAGCTATCCAGCAATTCTGCCTGGTTACAGGCAAAAAGGAAACCAATAGGAGTGAAATCCAGCCCCGTGCAAAGAGGGAAGCCAAGGT
Organism: Bradypodion ventrale; assembly: GCA_035047345.1. Lineage (NCBI taxonomy): Eukaryota > Metazoa > Chordata > Lepidosauria > Squamata > Chamaeleonidae > Bradypodion > Bradypodion ventrale. The sequence goes on from JAWDJE010000001.1 coordinate 45,424,677, forward strand.
AAAAGGAAGCCTCGCACAGAGGCTGACAGAGGGGGAAGCGACGGAGCAAATTCCTCCGCCCCGTCGCTTCTAAAGAATCGAGCCTCGAGCAGAGGCTAGTAAAAGGGGGGAGGGAGCGACAGAGAAAACTTCTCCTCTCCGTCGCTTTCGCAAAATGGCAGCTCGGCTGCCTCGTGGCCACCCCTTTTAAAGAGGGCTGGCCACGCCCCCCTAACTACCCGGATGTCCAAGTCCGGTGGGGGGGGCCGCAAAGAGCGCGGAGGCCATTTTGGCGCCGTGCTTGCATTCTTTTAAGCAGCAGTGCCTGAATATTAAGGCTAAAGTTAGTTCGAGGAACAATATCAGGAAAGTGACAAACTATACTTAGGGATCTCAACCATCCATGCTGCATACATCAGCTTTGGCCCTGAGCATCTCTTCAGCAGAGTATGCTGCTCCAGTATGGATCACATCCACACACATGAAACAAGTTGGCATTGCTGTTAATAAAACAATGTGCATTGTGACAGGATACCTCAAACCTACACCAGTTGAGAAAATATAACCTCTTGTTGGCATAGCCCCACCTAAGATAAGGAGAGAAGCAGCAATAGATAGTGAGAGAAATAAGCAAGTGAATAACACAGACTCTATTGTTGTGCTGCTTATATTTGATTGTATACATTATTTTGTATTTTATATTGCTCTGTTTTCATTATTGTATAATTCATGCTATATTTATTCATGTATTGCTTTGCTGGCATTGTTTTGCTTGTATTGCATTGTATCTTTTCTTTTTTATTGGCCGCCTTGAGTCACCCATTGGGTAGAGAAAGGCGGGATACAAATTAAACTTGAATTGAATTGAATCCTCTGAACAGATATGCGCCTCAGGTCTGCCAGCTCAGATCCAGGAAAAGGTTTATGGCAAGAACAAACATTCTTGAGGGCACTCAATAACAAAATCAAATTAGAAGATAAAGGAAGGAGCTCAATGAACAAGGAATAACATTAAAGAAGGCTATAGCTGAGGAACTCAACCTCTCCTTTGTCACTTGAAGGACTCTGAACAGGCTGAGGGTCAGAGTGCCTAAATATAAGACCAACATGCTCAAGTGGATGCTGCTGGCAGACAACAACATGCTGTGCGAATCTGGAAAGATACAGAATCCAGCTCATTTACTGGTCTGCTGACAAAGCCAAAAAGGTGGTTTCATTTTGATCTGGACACAAAAGAAGAAGAAATGCCACAGTGTCCTCTTACCCCAAAACAGTTTTCACACACACAAAAGTTTTTGAGAACATAGGAAAAACTCCCTCATGACCCTTGGTCTATCTAGCCAGTGTTCTCGACTCTGATTGATAGAGACCGTCCAGGAATTTAAGCACTCATTCTTCTTAGCCCTACCTAGACATGCCTGGTATTCCCATTCAAATATTAATTGGCCCTACCTTGCTTAGCTTTAAAATCAGTTGAGATCAGGATGATAAGGAGACGATCAAAACTGAAATGGATATCCAAGCACCTCTGGTTTTTTATTTTTATTTTATTTTACTTTACTTTATTTTGCAAATTTCCAGGACTGATGCAGGCCCTCATGGGGGTTATCAGCCAAAAGAACCACACACACAAACACACACGAAACCACAGTCTCACTCATGCCTAGTGTAACATAGCATATATTTGTCTAAAACCAGTGCAGCAGAAACAACAGTAAATGAATCTGCCAGGTGTTCAAACCCTCTTTTTGGATTCCCCTTTTATTTAAATTTTAGACTACTATATACAAGTATATTGGATAAAACATGTCCTCCTGTATTCTGTATATAACTGCATGCATCAAAATAGGCATTGTTATCATCATTATCAAACTACAGAAGCAGTTATAATAATGACAAGAACACAGCCATAAAAATATAAGTTAAACTAGAATTAGTGCACAAATAAAACTTGTAGAACATATTCACAAGAAAAGGCTGACAGTTGTTTTTCCTTTGGTCTCATATTCTTAGAGGCGAGAAATTCCATTGTTTAGTTACAAATGTACAAACATTGATGATGTCCAGTGTGCTATAGTGGATACATGAATGCACTTGTTCCTTTACTGTTTTCCCGTTCCTGCCACCTTTACTGAGCTATCTTAAGCATTTCTTTCTCTGCAGTCAGTTAGATGCGCAGTTTTGCTTTACCTAAGCCTCATTCAGGCTTCACTGAGCTTTTTTCCAGCTTTTCATTGTACTTCACTGGGGCTTTTGAGTGGCTAAGAGAAATTCATACTGCTTTTGTTTGAGTAAATATCTTCTGGCCGTATCTTATAAAAAACACAGTCTGACAGACTAGGACTCGGGAGGCCTGGGCTCGAATCCCTGCTAAGTCATGGAAGTTTACTGGAGAGCAGAACTGGTAAAACCATTGTTTAAATATCTCGCTAATCATGAAAGCCCTTTTAAGATTAAAGTAAGGGTAAAGGTTTTCCTTGCTCAAAAGCCAGTCGTATCCAACTCTAAGGTTCAGTGCTCATCTCTGTTTCAAAGCAGAAGAGCCAGCGCTGTCTGCTTCTGCAGACGTTTCCGTGGTCATGTGTCAGGCATGACTAGACACCAGAGCGCACAGAACGCTGTTACCTTCCCACCAAAGTGGTACCTATTTACCTACTTGCAATTTCTTGCTTTCGAACTGCTAGGTTGGCAGGAGCTGGGACAAAGATGGGAGCTCATTCCATCCTGCAGTACTCAGGAATCGAACTGCTGACCTTCCGCCTCCCAGTCAGCGTCTTAGCCACTTGAGCCACTGCAGTCACTGAAAGCCCTTTTAAGATTGCTATAAGTCAATTATGATTTGAATGCACATAACAACAACAGTCTTTAAAAATCCCTTGTTTTTTCTAACAACGATGAGATAAGGTATAGTTTGAAGTGAGGGATCAGTAACTCATCCCATCTCTGATTTCCAGTCTTGTGCTATCTCAGATGTAGATGCCATAGGTTTGTAGTGACTGAAGTCCTAATGACTTAATGGCTAAATCCTCCTTCCCCATGCCTAGCAAAACTGCAATAAATCATCCCAAAAGAATAAAAATGCAATAAATCTGGAAAATAAATTAAGCAATTCACTTACTTAAGTACATGTAGTAAATGTACAAATATGTAAATTATATTTTAAAAGAAGATTTTAAAATTCGCACCTGTGACCAGGTACATGCCTAGCCAGACATCCCTGACTATGAAATGTTTTTTAAAATAAGAAGTGTGGGGTGGAGGAGAGAAGTGTGTGACAAGGAGCTGCATGAACTCTAGTGAGACTTGGTATTGATATAGAGGCAGTTTGCCAGTAGCCTCTTCACTGCCTAATCTCAGGTTGGTCATTCATGTAAATATAACTTCCCAATCCCCCAGTTTCCCTGCTTGAAGTGGAGAGGGTAAAATCTTGTAAATATCAGAGTCCATAAGGCAGCTGTATCATTAACAACCATCATTTAAGTTCAACATGGTTGCTTCCTCTACCTTCTGAATCGGGAATTAGACTAGGATTTTTCTTTTGAACTTCCATATTGGAAAGGGAATTGCAAATCATATGCAGCATCCACTGTACAAATCACAACCACCTTTTCACTTCCCCAGTCCTTACAGCTGAGCTTTGAATATGCTTAATGAGATCTCTTTTTTAAAAACAGTTGAATGGCATCCGCTTAGCTAGCAGCAATGTCAAGTGGTGGGGCTGCTCAGGCACATTAATTACTGTTGCTGTTGTTAATTATTTACACAATGTCATAGGTGTGCATAGCAATATATCACTGCGACAGGTTCCTACCCGCAGGATTTTGCATTTTAATCTGGATGGACACACTACAAATAATTATAGGATGAAAAGGGAAATGGAGGCTATTTGGTTGACTCCATCCCAGTAATGTGGCCAGGGGGATGTGTTTGTTCCTTCGGGTGACCAATGTTATTGGCTTACCCTCTTCTAGTCAGGACCTCTACGGCTCTCTGTAATATATACTGAGGATGGTCTCATATTTGTGTTCCTTCAGTCTAGTTCTTCCAAAGTGGAGAGTGCTCCTGGGTTTCTATGTGAAAGGAAAATAGATAGAAAACATGAGAAGAATCCTAAATTTCTGATTTTTTTTTCTAAGTGGTTAGACTTGGAAAATCTATCTTAGGTTTTCACTTGGCTGAGTTAAACTTGTAGCCTTATTGAGGTGAAGCTACTTGCATCCAGCCACCTCTGTATGAGAGAACAAAGAAATGTGGCAGCATAGGCCTTCTCAAAAAGCAACCTTGGCCTGGCAACGCTCAATTCTAAACTCCTCTTCTTCAATAAGCACATGTGCTGGTAAAATACTTCATTTATTAAAAATATAGGTTAGTAAAAGCATCAAGATCTTCTAGAGGTACAAAATTTCAGTAGCAAAAATAGAAATAAGTAAAAATGACTAATCAAAACATACTAGAGACAATCAATAAAGTTCCTTCTCCAAATAAAATAATAAAACCTATCTAGGTAATCATTTTGGCTCGATTTCGAATTCCTTTCAGCATGCTTATGTGAGTATATATCTTCTTCAGGTTCTAACCTTGAACTCACTTAAAAACATCTTTTTTTTCTACTCTAAAACCCATGTAACACTGAACCAAAACAACAATTACCCATCTCATTAGAATTAACCAATCAAATCATTCCTACAGCATACCTGTCAGTATCCCATTTTGCCCAGGAAAACCCCATAATGTAGAGCCTCAGCCCCTAATCCCACCATCACATTTTTTTTGTAATTTCCCATATTTTTAAAAAAAAATAGGGGCATGTTAACTTCCCATATATTATTGTGTTATATCTTTATGAGATATACAGCTCATACCATAGAAGAGGAGTGCTGGGCTCCCCTGGTAGAGGAATAACCACCCCATAAGCACAACCGCTTCTCCTCACAGGGAAAAATGCAGTTAACAAGCTAAGCTTACTAATAATTCTATTTTACATTTCCCCCTACTCTTCCCCCCCCCCCCCCGCCATTCGACTGCATTTCATATTATGGTGATTTTTCATGGAACTGTTTTTTTACACTTTAATCAGTTAATTGTCTCCTGTCTTAGTGTTTTTTGCCTCAATTTCATTTTTTTTAAAGCTCTGTGTTTAGGAGAAAGCCGTGGAAGTATCCTGTTTATGCTGTATGCAAATATACTTGAAGCTGATTGGCTCATTGATTTCCTTTTAACACCCTCTTTCCCAGGAGAAAGAGGGCTTCAAGTATATTTGCATACAATATAAACAGCATACTTCCATGGTTTTCTCTTAAATACAGAGTTTTAAAAAATGAAATTGAGGCACAAAACGCTAAGACAGGAGACAATTAACTGATTAAAATGTGAAAAACAGTTCCATGAAAAATCACCATAATATGAAATGCAGTCGAATAGGGGGGGAGAATAGGGGGGAATATAGAATAGAATTGTTGAAGTATGCTTGGTTTGCTGGCTGCCTTTTTCCCTGTGTGGGGAAGCAATTGTGCCTATGAGGTGGTTCTTCTTCTACTCAACATTCCTCTGTGGCTCCTCATCTTCTAGGTTCTTGGATGTGCCTAGATTTTGGGGAGAAGAGTGTGGCCTGTGAGAGGAGGGTGTGGCCTAAATTTTCCCTTATTTTCAGGTCTAAAACTTGATAGGTATGTCCTGACCTATGGTAACGCATAACAATGTCTTCTTTCCCATAACAATTTCACAACTGGGTGTTTTCAGTTCAATCTGTTCCTTCTGGTGCCAACTCAAGCCTTATTTGTCACTCTTTGCCAGGGCCGCCATCACATCAGGGCAGTACTACCAGTACTGCCGTATAGGGCCTAGAGCTGACAGAGGCCCTGCCGCCGCCGGTCACAAATATGTGGGGGGCAATAGGATTGCTCAGTATGGGACCCAGAAATTTCTGATGGTGCCCTTGCTCTTTGCACCTGGTGATAAAGAATTACTGAAAACAATTTCCTCTACTACACTTTAGTTAGGCCTTTAACCCCTTCATCTCTCAAGTTCACCCATTTTCCTGACACACAAACAGGCTTCATACATTACAATCAGAATGCAAAAGGTTACAAGTTTAATCTCCAGCACCTCCAGGCAGGACTGGAAAGACTAATTTCCTATCTTTTTGTGTTCTACATTCTTTCTAGAAAAGATTAATCTAGCCATAGTGACCATAGCTTTATTCCTATGAACATTGATCTAGGAGTAAGTCCAATTAACTCAATGAAGCTTATGTTTAAAAAGACATTTGGATGACAGAGACAAGCCTTCTGTAGAACTCCTCTTAAAGAGTGTTTGGAATTTACAAATACAGTACAGTGGTACCTCATACAATGATTTTAATCTGTTCCATGGGGCTCGTTGTTGTACGAAACAATTGCTATATTATGTATGCATCGTATAGCAATTTTCCCTATGGGATGCATCATACAACGATTTTTTTTTTGCAAAGTGTTTTTTTCCATTGAAAAATTATTGTACGATTTTTTCCATAGGGAAAATTGTTATGCGGGACACCATTTTCCCCCAAAACCTAATTGTTATGCGATTTCGTTGCTATACGGGGTGATTGTTGTATGATTGTTACATTCCTCATTTACTTGATTGACCAGACTATCAAGGGATCAGCCCCTCCTAATCGTAACTCGCTTTCCATTCCTTTTGTTGCCGTGTTCTTTTACTCCAGCTTCAGCCAAAACTTTTCAGAATTGAGTCTTCCCATCTTTTTCTTTTCTTTTTTTTTGGGGGGGGGGGCTGCCAAAGGATCTTTTTACTCCTCTGGGATACCACTCATGACTGCTATCCAATGGTGATCTGTCATTCAAGAGACGTGTCCAGCCCAGTGCAATTTCTGTTTATGATGTTTGCCAACAACTTTATTGATTCCACTTTGTTTTCTTATCTGGGCATTGGGGATGTGGTCACGAAGGGATGCCTTTACCATTTATTTTTCCATGGCTCTTACAGCTCGTGATAGTTGACAGCCCAGCCAGCAGGTGACTTAAAGTAATGGTTAAGCATCAAATCAGTCAATCCTGAAGGAAATCAACCCTGTCTGCTCATTGGAAGTACAAATACTGAAGACGAAACTCAAGTACTTTGGCCACCAAATGAGAAGAGAGGACTCACTTGAGAAGGCCTTGATGCTGGGAAAGATCGAAGGCAAAAGGAGAAGGGGGTGCCACAGGATGAGATGGCTGGATGGCATCGTTGAAGCAGTGGGTGTAAATCTGGCCAGGCTGCAAAGGATGGCAGAGGACAGAGGAGCCTGGCATGTGGTGGATCAAGGAGTCGCAAAGAGTCGGACTCAACTGTGCGACTGAACAACAACAAAAAAGCAACTTGCTGCTTATATATAAACTTTTAAACATTTTGGGGCCAGGGTATCTCTCTTCATGCATAAATCTGTCCAGCAGTCTCTGATATACAACCCAGCAACCTGAAATTGTTAGATGTGTTAGCCAGGTCTGATGAATTGACATAAAGAATAATTGTGCTCCACTTAGTAGTTTTTTTTTTAAAAAATCATGTCAGAAACACACAAAGGTGCTTTCTGGGTTGAAAAGATTTTTGCTTGAGAAACTCCACTCAGGGGACACCCAAATGAGGCTCCTTTCATTTCCCCAAGGTCTTTTCCCACCGAAGTAGTCCCTATTTATCTACTTGCAATGTCTTGCTTTTGAGCTGCTAGGTTGGGAGGAGCTGGAACATAGACGGGCGCTCATTCTATTATTCAGTACTTGGGTCTTGACCTGCCAAATTGCCGATCTAACAAGCTAACAAGGCAAGCTCCTTAACCACTGAGCCACCACAGTCCCATACCTAGCAGTATGAAGCTCCGGTTTTAAAACATTTTATTTATACTTGATTGTTTAAAACATACAAGTTATTAAACCTTTAGAACAGATTAAAAATGAGATTAAAACAATTATAAAAATATAGACACAAAGAGTGGACTTAGATCCCAAACTTATAGTTGGAACAGTCAGAACCCAATAAAGCATATTTTTCCAGAGGTCTCCACGTGATGCGGGGGTGGGGCTGCATTAAACTGTCGATAATGTACTAGGAAAACAGTAATCAGGTTTGGGAAAAATTCATTAATAGATTTTCTTGACCTTAGAGCCCAAATCTGAATCATTAATTTGTGCATTAATGCCACATGCCAGAACTTGGGCACCTACTGTGCCCTTCTGAACCGCTTCTTAACTTTATAATTCAGGCAATTAGCACTCTTGCTGCTAAGCAAACAGATTAGATAGATAGATAGATAGATAGATAGATAGATAGATAGATAGATAGATAGATAGATAGATAGATAGATAGATCTTTATTGTCATTGTCCTGCACAGAACAACGAGTTTGGGGATATAATAGGTATAACTTGTGTGCGTGCGTGCGTGCGTGCGTGCGTGCGTGCGTGCGTGCGTGCGTGCGTGCGTGCGTGCGTGCGTGTGTGTGTGTGTTCTTCCAAAATGACAGAACTGATTGACAATACTACCATGTATGCACAGAGAATACATACTGGAGTTCCATGCTAAAACAAAGGTTGATGTGCATATGGAAAATAATTGTGCCAACTTGTAGTATGGAATTAGTAACTGGGTAGAAGCAGGAGAATTCTTCTTCTTTCATGTCCAGGTCAAACTTGAAACTGCCAAAATGAAGCCACCTTCTTCGCTTTGTTGTTGGCCAAACTTAAATCCTATTGGCACATGTTTCTGGTAATAATCTGCAAACCAGCAAATGAGCCAGATTCTGTATCTCCCCACATTTGCAGCGCGTTGTTGTCTGCCAGCAGCCCCCACTTGAGCATGCTGGTCTTACATTTAGGCACTCCATTCCTTAGTCCAGTGGTGGCAAGCCTATGGCACGCTTGCCAGACGTGGCACTCCCAGCCCTTTCTTTTGGCACACATGCTGTCGCTTTCTCCCTCTCCCAGCACAGAATTCACCCCACACTTGTTCAGTGAGCTCCTTCCTCCATTTTCTAATTTGATTTTGCTCTTTGTACCCTCAAGAAGGTTTGTTCTTGCCATAAAGCTGTTCCTGGATCTGAGTCGGCTGACTTGAGGCTCGTATCCATTAAGAGGATGTCGAAGGTGATTCTCTTGCTCAGTTCTCTTGGTGTCCACTGCTACTCCTCTCTTTTTCTTTAGTGGAGCAATACCAACAAGAGGATATATTTTCTCAACTGGTGTAAGCTTGAGCCATCCTGTCACTATACACATGGCTACATTAACAGCGATGTCAACTTGTAGGAGGGTAGCCAACATTTAAGTAAGTGTGATGTAGCATCTTGGATAGTTCCATAGGTTCCTTTGGAACCTCCTGCCAGTAGAACTGCCACTCCAGATGGAGTTGTTGCCCTTTAGAAAAGAACTAAAAACCTGGCTGGTGGGCCAAGTTTGGGGTGCAGGTGGAGGGGTGGCTTCCGTTGGGTGGTTAATATAGGGGAGGATGCCTGGCCCATGGTTTCTTCGGTTCCTGCACCCCTCTCTTTTTAGAGATGGGTTCCTATTGCTGGTTTTTATTTGTTTTTATCTGTTTTTACCCACTGTGTGAACCGCCCGGAGTCGGCTTTGGCTGAGTGGGCGGTATAGAAATTTAACAATAAATAAATAAAATAAATAAATATGAGATGTTGCCTTGAAATAGCCCAGATTTCAGAAGAGCTTCCAGGTCCTGTTTCTGCTGCATGCTACAGAAATGGGGAAATGCTGACAGGGAGCCGTGTGTTGTGGTACCATCAAGTTTTTTCCATAAATTGTGTGTGTGTTGTGAGGGAGTTAATCCTCCAGTGGGATACACACAGACTGACAGATCTAGAAGAGGCTACGTCTATCCACTGCAAATAAGCACTTGTGTATTTAGAGATTGAAAAGCCAAACCCATATTTTTAAATTTCAAAGTCTACAGAAAAGCTTCCTTTCAGACTTTCCTCCAGTCTGATGTGGGAACTGTGGGACCTGTCAGAAAAGTACTTCCATCTATATTGCATGTAAGAGTTTAAAGCAACGTTTAGGAGCATTCAGCCAACCAAGAGGTTTGGGTTTCAGCTTTTACACTCTCTTACCATTGGTCACTCTGGAAGAGACTTCTGAAATTTGAAGTCTCTAAAGTAGAACAAGCCAAACTTTAGAGGCTCTGCTTTAGGAACCAAGACATAATACCCTACTACCACACCTACTTGGATTATAAATTGAATTGACTATAAACTTCAGTTCTGTGGGTTTATGTCATATATGTAAGTCACAACATTTCTGCAGGCCTTCCTTCTTCCTCTTTAACAATGTTTGCAGCATTGTTGTGCTATATTCTGAAGTTTTGATCATACTTGTGTACTTTTTGTGGTGTTATTAGTAACTCTGTGTATTGATTCTAATGTGGTTTGGATCAAGTCCTTAATAAACCATTGCTAGAAAATAGGCATAATTTTTCCTTTCTTTTTTTAAAAAATGTATGTTACTGTCTAGCTATTTTGCTGCCACTCCTGCCAAATATCCTGGAAACTGGGACAAGATTTACAGATGCAAGCTAATATAAAGAAACTGGGAAGTGTGCTTTGACTACACTCCTCAGTAGCTATGGGAACTATAGGACACTCTGTAATTTTGGACCAGAGCAAGTATGTTCTCTAGGAGAGTCAGGGTTGATTCCCAATCAAGTATGTAGTTTGTCTCAGCACTTCCAGTCCCACCTTCCTGTTTTGTGTGTGTGCCTGAGAATGTTCAAGCTTCTTCTTCAAGCTAAAAGGAACAAAGCCCTGCCAAGATATTTTACTGTCTGAACCAGAGGGCAGAATGGCATATTCTCCTTCATTAAAGACTTTAAAAAATTGAAACCCTCAACACCCAAAGAAGAAGAAGAATTGAAAACTGCACAGCACAGTCAATAGGGACAATAGGATCTGTATTCCAGATAATGTGTACAGCACCAGATTAGGAAAAAATGGATATAGCTTCTTTCTTTGAGTGTCATCTATTTCACAGTAACACAGATTCCTTCTGGGTAGAACATTTCTGAGGTGTTCTTAAGCTCTCAAGGCTGATCAGGTCAAGCCCCCACCTCTACCACACCCTACCAACTTGCTTGAGGTATTTCACACAGCTCTCACCAAAATTGCTCCTGCCTGTCAAAACAGATTGTGCAAACAGTTTACATAATTGCATAAATTGCTTTGCCTCCTGTTCAGGGTACATAAGGCAAACACTGACAGGATGCAGGGACAGGGCATTGTCAGTGGATGGATTTGCTGATGTGTTCATGTCATTGAAATAATAAATAGTAAATATAATTATTTGTTGACTTTGGTTTGACTAGTTTAGTGCTAGTTCTGTAAGCAACTTTGAGAACAAAGACAGTAAGAACAAGATTCAACAGTATTTTCTTTCTGAAATTTGTCCTAACAGGAAGTTGAAACAAAACACTGGATTTATCAATGTTCAAGTGTTCCAGGATTCTGCCTATGACTTCAAGAATTTAAAGTTTAGCTTTTTTCAAAAACCAGCCTGGCTACAGTTGAGGGATTTGGAATGCTGCTACATGAAGGATAGCATCTGTGGGTGTATTTTACTCACAGTCCAAACCCCTTCCAAATACATACATTATTTTAAAGTTAAAATTAACAAAAGGGACCTTCCAAAAATATCCTTTGGCAAATCTTCATTTGACAGGTTGTTCTCCATAAAAGAGGGCATGTCACTATTAGAGATGAGATTTTTGGATTTTTCTGGACTGCAAACAAATTTTGCTGTTCCGAGTTCAATCTACCTTACAGACACCTTACGTGTATCTATTGCAGGGGTGCCCAAACTTTTCAGGCCATGGGCTGGTCACATGGTTCAGGGAGCCGGTCACTATGGCCTGGGGACCGGATCTGGTCCTTGACGCCAATTCATCCAGCCCACAAAGCCCTCATTGCTCCTGGAGGTGAAAATAAAACGCGCCTGTATGGGCGCGTTTTACTTCCACTTTGAGGAGCGATGAGGGCTTTGCAGGCCGGGTGAATTGTCATTGGGGTCTGGATTCAGCCCCTGGGCCATAGTTTGGGGATCTCTGACCTATTGTAATGCACTTGGAAGAAAGTCTTAAATTGGACATTTTGGTGTCTTGTACAGAAGACAAGCAGGAGCCGTAGTAAGGACTAAAACCGACTTTATTGCATTGTGGTCAAGGTGAACATGGGATACAGGTGGACCAAACAGCCTTATTTATAGTACATTTTGAATAGCCCGGGTGATAGTTCATTGGATACTGTCCGCGTGATGTCATGGGACGTCACACCCATCTTCTCCAGATGCAGTGCAGCAGTAGTTTCCTGCCCTTCAGGTATTCAGGTGAATGAGTGTCCTGTGGCTAACGCTGCTACTGCAGGAGCAGCATTGTTCTTAACAGCTTGTTACAATGAGTCAATGATTGCTTAAAATAGATACAATTGTCGGATACAATCCGTTAAAGGGGTACTTGTCACAAACCATTCAGTACATAACATCCCTCCCCCCTAGGTGAGGACGAAGTCCTTTAGCCATTGAGGTTTTCCGCACGTTCACTTTGGGCGAGGGGTGGCCGCACTCCGAGCTGGAGTTCCTGCATTGGAGGAATGTGACTCGTTAGCGGTTGGCTGCGAGTCATGAGCCGGGGATTGGGGAGGTCTAGGTGTGGGAGTAAACTCCAGGGATGTGAGACCGGGGGCTCCAGGGACTAAAGAAAAGCCCCGCTCCTCGCTTGGATGGGTGGGGGACCACTCCGAAAAATCCCCCCGATCCCCTAACTCAAAATCTAACAATTCCTCGAAATCTCTCTCTTCTAAATTGTCCCTGTTACCCGGTGTGTCCAAAGAGTACGGGTTTGTATCATTTCTCTCCCCCCCCCCTGTGGCATGTGTCTCCCCCTTGGGATAAGTGGGTGGGAGAACCCTAACGCTGACTGCTCCCTTTGGTCACTCACATCTTGCCTTCCCACTACTCTGCCTCTGAGTTGGTCGGCATGCCTCCTCCAGAGGAGCCCTGTGCCTGTCTCGACATTGTAGGAGACTGGCCCTGTCTGTCTGACCACTATTCCCGGTACCCAAGTCGGGCCGCCAGCCGCATAGTTTCGGCAATGTACTGGCTGGCCAATCTCAAAACTCTTGGTGCCCCCCGTTTCTATGTTTCTACCCATGTCCTCCACCCTGGTTGGGTCTAACCTTGAGAGAATTGTGGCGGGTTTCCTCCACATGAGGAGCTCGGCGGGTGAGAGCCCTGATGCTAAGGGGGTTACTCGGTACCTTAACAGGAATTGGCAGAGCTGCAGGTTCAATTCCCCGGGGGCCATCCTACGCAGTGCGTCCTTCATTGTTCGCACCAGGCGTTCCACTTGACCATTTGTAGCGGGGTGAAACGGGGCCGCAGTAATGTGGCGAATTTTATTAATCTCTATGAAACCCTGGAACTCCACTGATGTAAAAGTTGTGGCGTTGTCACTCACAAGTACGTCAGGTAAACCGAAGCAGCTGAATACCTTGCGAAATTGCTTAATCATTGCAGCTGACGATGTACTGGCCATTGGAATTACCTCCAACCACTTGGAGTAGGAGTCCACTATTATGAGGAAAAGGGTACCTCTGAAAGGCCCCGCAAAATCCACGTGTAAGCGTGACCACGGACCACGGGCCGTGTCCCATTCTCTGTGCGGAAGTCGGGACTCCTTAGGGCGGGTGCTCTGGCAGCTCTCGCAAGTGCCTACCATGTGTTCTATATCTGTGTCCAGTTTGGGCCACCAGACGTAACTCCTAGCTAGCGCCTTGGTGCGCACGATTCCCGGGTGGCTGATATGCAGCATCTTGAGCACCCAGGACCTCAGAACTTCGGGGATTACTACCCGCTGCCCCCAGAGTAAGCAGCCCCTTTCTAGGGAGAGCTCGTCTCTCCGCCTACCGTAAATCCTGAATTCCTCCGTAGGGGAGCTTGCCTGCCAGCTTTTCTGTACCCATGAACAGACTAGTGTCAATGACTTGTCTTTCGCCGTAGCCTTGGCGATCTCAGCTGGCAGGATTGGGGGTGACTCTAGGGCTTCAATCAGGAGCACCTGGTGGTCCTGTTCTACCTCGCACTCGGGGTCCCCTGCCTGTGGGAGGGGTGACCTGGAAAGGGCATCGGCATGACTAATCTCCTTGCCGGGGCGGTAGGTCAGCGTGTACTGGTACGCGTTGAGGAAGATCGCCCATTGCAGCATCCTTGGGGACAAGATCTGCGGGGTTGGCTTATCTGTAGTGAAGATTCCTAAGAGGGGCTTGTGGTCAGTCACGACTTTGAATGGCCTGCCATAGAGAAAGTCGTGGAACTTCTTGGTTCCTGCAACGATCGCTAGGGCCTCCCTGTCAGTTTGCGCGTAGTTGCGCTCTGCCTTGCACAGGGATCTCGAGTAGTATGCCACTGGGGCTTCTCGCCCGCTCTCTAGCACGTGGCAGAGGACTGCCCCCACCCCCACCAGTGAGGCATCGCAGACCAGCACAACGGGTTTCTTTGGGTCGAAGTGGGTCAACACAGCCTCGGAAGATAGGAGCTGTTTGAGCCCCCGGAATTCCCATTCCTGACTGTCCCCCCACCGCCAAGCTGCATCCTTTTTGAGTAGTCTATGCAATGGTTCCGCAATGGACGCCTTTCCCGGGAGGAAAGAGTGATAGAAATTTAGGAGTCCTAGGAAGGACTGCAATTCGGGCTTGGTGGTGGGGCGAGAAGCATCTTTCACTGCCACTACCTTGGACTCAGCTGGTTTAATGCCCTCGGGGGTTATTCGAAAACCCAGAAACTCTACCTCTTCAGCAAAAAATACGCATTTATCCTTTCTCAGACTGAGCCCCGCTTTTTCGAACACTATTAGTACCTGGTCTAACCTCTTGGCCAATACCTGCTCCCCTCCCGCTGTTATCAGAATGTCATCAAAGTAAGGGAAAACACCTGGGAGCCCTTTTAACAACCTTTCTACGAGGGACTGAAAGATCCCCGGAGCCGAATTTATGCTGAATTGGAGGCGCGTCACTTTAAAGGCTCCCTTGTGGGTAACAATTGTCTGAGCGGCGGCTGTAGCTGGGGTTACTGACAATTGTTGGTATGCCTGGGCCAAGTCTAGTTTGGCGAAACACCTCCCCCCATGCAGGGTTGCAAGCAGGTGGCTTACCACCAGTACCGGATACGCATTTGGGCGAATTGCCTTGTTAATCGTGCACTTGTAGTCAGTGCAGATTCTGACCTCCCCGTTAGCCTTCAGTGCTGTAACAATGGGGGTTTCCCACTCGGCGGAGTCCACCGGCACCAGAATCCCCTGACCCACCAATTTGTCCAGTTCAGTCTCTATTTTGTCCTTTAGTGCGAAAGGCACTCTTCTTGGCTTCATCCTGATGGGTCGAATGTCGGGGTCCAATTCGAAAGAAACTGGGGGCCCTTTGAACTTCCCTAGCCCCTTCTCAAAAATGGCAGGGTGTGCGTTACACACCTCCGTGATCGGGTCAGCCTGCACGGCATGTATGCCTCCAATGAAAACTCCTAGGGGCCTGAACCACTGTGTACCCAGGAGACAGCAGGACCCTTCCTTTAGAACTACTAGGGGCAACTGCGCAGAGCGCCTTTTAAACTGAACCTTGAACTCTCCCACCCCCAACACTGGTATACTTTTGCCCTGAACGTCCCACAAATTAGTCTTAAGGGCCTTCAGCTTGGGGCGTAAATTTGGGGGAATACACAGAAATTCCCTGTGGGAGACGATGGAGTACGACGACCCCGAGTCGATCTCCATCCTTATTGGGACCCCCTGTACCAGTACCTCAACAAAAAACTGGGGCCGCCACAACTGCACGCTGTGGACTGCCTGGTCATGGTCTTCAGGAACCCGTCGAGCTGCGCGGTGGTCCTGGGACTCGTCATCGAAGATGTGCCCGACCCCGTCTGCCTTGCATTGGGGCCATTCCGCCTGGCCCTTGCCGTCGTCCCGATGCCGCCTGCAGACCCTTGCGATGTGCCCACGCCGCCCGCAGTTGTGGCACTCTGCCTTCCGGAATGGGCATTGGCTCTGGTCGTGGGATGCCCCGCATCCGTCGCAGCGGCGGTCCTCTCTGGCGCGGTCTCCCCTCTCCGATCTCCTCTGCACCCATTGCACGTCCTCGCCCTCGCTGAAGTCGGAGGTGGACGTGGTAGACTCGGAGGCCCCTTGCTCTCCGTGGTAGGAGCAGCTGTGGACTGGGACCACCAGCGGGGGGGCCCCCAACCGTGGCGGTCCTAGCCCAGCACACCCGTTCGCCTTGTTGCACTGACTTGGCGGCTTGGGCGATGCGCAGGACATGCTCGAACGAGATGCTCTCGTCTTTGGCCAGTAGTTTTTTCCTGGCCCCCTCATCTCGCAGGCCCAGCAGGAGCCTGTCTCTCAACGCCTCGCTCAGGGAAGCTCCCCACCGGCAAGGCACGGCAGCCACCTGCAGGGCTGCCACGAAGTCTGCCATGGACTCACCGGCCCACTGGCACCGTTGCTGGAACGCCAACCTTGCCAGGAACACGGACACTTTCGGGCGAAAGTGCTTCCTCAACTCGGCGAGGATCTCCTCCAGGGGCACGGCCCTGAACGGTCTCAGCGTCAGGAGGTTGGTGGCCAGTTCCAAAGTCTCTAAACCGCACTGGGCCAGTAGGAATGCCCGGCGCTGGGCTTCCTCCTTGATGCCTTCAAGGTCCATAGCGTAGAGGAACTGCTGCTCGTAGAGTTCCCACTTCTCTGGCTTCGTGATGTCGAATGGCGCGATGTTCACTTTTCGGGACGCCATCCCACCTTCGTCGCCAATTTGGTGTCTTGTACAGAAGACAAGCAGGAGCCGCAGTAAGGGCTAAAACCGACTTTATTTCATTGTGGTTAAGGTGAACATGGGATACAGGTGGACCAAACAGCCTTATTTATAGTACATTTTGAATAGCCCGGGTGATAGTTCATTGGTTACTGTCCGCGTGACGTCATGGGACGTCACGCCCATCTTTTCCAGATGCAGTGTGGCAGTAGTTTCCTGCCCTTCAGGTATTCAGGTGAATGGGTGTCCTGTGGCTAACGCTGCTACTGCAGGAGCAGCATTGTTCTTAACAGCTTGTTACAATGAGTCAATGATTGCTTACAATAGATACAATTGTCAGATACAATCCGTTAAAGGGGTACTTGTCACAAACCATTCAGTACATAACAGACATCCTTAAGGCTTAAGCTGACTTTGCTTCTCCACTTAGCTGTTCCTGCTTTGGATCTAGATGGGAGGATTTCAAATTGCTTAATTTCTCAAATTGAAACTTCAGGGCTCTGATTTTCTTTCTCCCCCCCACCCCCTTTCCCAGCCATCATGTTGAAAAGCATGTCTTTATTCTATACGGCCGTTGTATTTACTCTAACACAAATGTTCACTCTTGCCAAAAAGATTTTTAAAGAAAACATGAGCAGAATCTATTCAAACTAAACAACTTCCTGAGTGTGTGTGTGTTTTTTTAATTAAAAAACATGCATTCCAACTGGGGAAAAATGTGTTTCACTGTATGCTGTGTAGATGGCGATTTTAAAATCAGTTTCAAGTGGGGTAAACCCAACACAAGAACAGAAGTATTTTTTTTCTACTTTATCTAGGCTAAGCATGAAACTGCCAAAAGGAAGCCACCTTTTGGTGAGTTCATTCTGTAGTTCCTTTCACCTGACCTAGTGTGAGAAAGATTAGCCAGCACAATGTAGCCTTTGGCTGGGGTACACCGAATTGTGGTTCAAAAATACCACAATGTTCAAGGAACCTCTTTCTGTGTACCCCTGTTATTTCGGAAGTATTACAACAAATACTCAGATTCTAACTCCCACATCAGTTGGTTATCATTAAACTCACACTGTGCACACGGTGTATTTGTGAATTGTTTCATTAATTTTCAGTATCTCAAAATAAGGAGTCCTTTTGTTTGATTGCTGAATGGGACAATATGTGAGTTTTTCAACCAAAAATGACTGTAAGATGCTTTCAAAAGTCCTTAAACTAGCTACAGACAACTACAGAATGAACTCACCAAAAGTGGCATTATTTTGGCAGTTTCACATCTGGCTTAGATATGGAAAGAAGAAGAAGCTAGAAACCATTACTTATTAAACACAGAATTAATGTTTTTACTTTGTCAAATATACTCCACTATGTTTTAATTATATTTACAAATATATAACAGTTTATTATGCTATGTCTGATTTATTACTTATGACACCAGAAGTCGATAGAAACCAGGGTGATCCGCAGATCTATTTATTTGTTGGGTTAGTTGTTAAGCTTCTATACCATCCATTTAACACAGGCTAAAAACATAAAATATATATCAAAATAACATCCAATATGCTTTATTTACTGGTTAGTCATCTGACCATATCAGGTTAAAATATGATAAAATACATTAGATAAAATATGATTACAAAAACTGAATAAAAACACATTAAAAGTAGAATGATGCAATCACAATAAAACGAGATATAAAATTTACTCAATAAAATTCATCACCTTTGCATACAAGCCCTATCTGATCAATAAAACATCTTCTCCTTTGAATGCCCCCAACTAAATACTTGACAGTTCTAATTATTTATAGGTTTATTTGTGCCCTGAAGGAAGGAAGTTAAACTTTTATTAGGATCCCAGTCGTTTATTCTGTCTAGTAATATCTGTAAATACTGGGCTCTTACTGTGGCATATAATTGACAATTAAACAGAACATGTGCAATATTTTCTATTTCTGGCGTTCCATAGACACATGTTCTCTCAGAGTATGCGACATGGTTTTTTTTGTTGTTGTTGTTGTTCAGTCGCACAGTCGGTTCCGACCCTTTGCGACCCTACGGACCATTGTTCTCCAGGCGCCTCTGTCCTCCACCATCCCCCTCAGCCCTCCCAGCTCTGTGCCCATTGTGCCCATATTTAACCATAGAGTCTAACTGCTCTGGTTTCTCTTCAAATTGTATTAAAATAATACAATTAAAATAAGAACAACAACACAGAATATTGCGTTCCTGTATTTCCTGGATAGGTAGGAAACACCTGCGATCTGGCTGGGTAATTTATGTTCCTCCGGATGGTGTTGGCATGCTTCCTTTTTAGCATAGGTTATAATACAATGAGGATGGGCACATTGCCCACCTTTCCTTTGGAGGTTCTTGGAAAGGAGCCTGAACTTCTCCTTGCAACATCTTAGCTCAGAGGTGCCCAAACTTTTTGGGCCGCAGACCAGTCACGTAGTTCAGGGGGCTGGTCACTATGGCCCATGGGCCAGATCCAGCCCCTGAGGCCAATTCATCCAGCCCACAAAGCCCTTGTCGCTCCCAGAAGTGGAAGTAAAATGTGCCCATATAGGTGCATTTTACTTCTGCTCCAGGAGTGATGAGAGCTTTGTGGGCTGGATGAATTGGCCTTGGGAGCTGGATCCAGCCCATGAGCTGTAGTTTTCCCTGTCTTAGCTAAAGATTGGGCTGTAATTATGAAAGCAAAGGACTGCAGTTTTAAAGTCAAGGAGACACAGAGATTGTGCTGATCTGAGTTATGGCTATGTAAACTATGACAGTAATGTTGGAGATTCAAGGCAGTAAAAGTGTACTTAGGCAATTTTAGACTTGGTGTGGAGTAGCCTTATCCTTCCTCTATGCCTGGACTTCAGGGGTCTTTTATGAGAAAACCTAATTAGGTGGAACTTGGGTTATTTTAAATAAGCAATATGACAATACTGTAATAACAACTAGAAAGGCAATTGTTTCCATTGTGCATTGTTAACATTCTTGGATTACTATTGGCAGCGTAGCAGGAAATGCAAGAAAATACTCATCAGTTCTCTCTAGTGGCCAATCTTGATATTGTACTTCAAAAGTACAGAAACAGCTAAAACTGTGTTAATATTTTTCTTGCTCCCTAGGACTGATAAAAGGATGGCAAAAAACTTGAAAATTTCTTTTAAAACACCTCTAAAATTGCCTGTACAATATCCTTTTAAAGTAACATTTGAAAGTAAACAGATAATGTAACTTTTGCACCCCAAAGTAACTTTGCAAATTCTTATTACATCATTTTTGTAATATAACATAGTTATACTTTCATTATCAAGAGAAATACCTGGTTACCAGTAACTAGATTACTGCCATATAATAAGCTCTAAGGTGGCTCTCTGAAGATCTCACAAAGGTCAGTGGAATTTGCTGCTGTTTGCCTCCACCTATATTCAGTCTGTTATTGTTTTTGGCATTAGGGTCATTTCTTAGATCCCTTTTTCTTTTAAAAGAATCATAGCATTTTCCAGTTAAAATATTCAAAAAGCTAAAAAAAATTGTCAGGAACCTTTTAGTGTTCACATAAAGTTTGCATAATTTGCTGGAACTAACTGCAGATAGTTGCTGAGGTGCTGGGGCACATGATACATAATCATTTGAAGTAATGACCAGTGTAGTAGTTATACTAATTGCAGTGGGATACAAGCAAGCAAGCAAACAAACAAACAAAGACCTTGGAATTATCCATCAACTAGTGTTGTTATTTATTAGCTGACTCCAATAGAGTTGATTCATTAAATCAATGGGATTTACTTAAGCGTTGACTTTTTCATTCAGTAATCGAATCACTAGATCTGCTTTAACTGGAACTAGCTGCTGGGTTTGGATAATTTTCCTATTTAATTTATTGTAATAACAGCTGCATTTGCATCTATATGTATTCATTGAGTGGCAGAGGTGGCTTAGTGGTTAAGACACTGAGCTTGATGACCAGAAGGTTGGCAGGTCAGCAGTTCAAGACCCAAGTGCTGTGCGATGGAGTGAGCACCCATTGTCAGTCCCAGTTCCTGTCAACCTAGCAGTTGAAAAGCAAGAAATTGCAAGTACTGTATTTTTCAGACCATAAGACGTACTCCCCCCCCCCCCAAAAAAAGTGGGGGGATGAAGGTGCATCTTATAGTCCAAATGCTGGTCTTCAGCCAGCTGTGGCTGTTGTAAAAGGATATTTTACAATAGCCACAGCTGGCCGAAGACCAGCATTTGGACTATAAGAGGATATTTTACAACAGCTGCAGCTGGCGGAAGACCTCTACTGCCGCCTCTCAGCTGTTCCAGGGCAGGGGAAAGAAAAACATATGAAAAACAAGTGGCCACTAGAGGGCAAAAATTGCAATTTCCCATTGCATTGGAAATAAATTTCTTGTATTCAAAAGTTTTCTGTTTGTATGTTCCCAATGCATTTAAGTGGGAAACCAAACCTGTGCTTAAAAAGAAAGGGTTTCCATTTACCTTGATGTCTTTGTCTCTACTCCAGTGGACAAAATGGAGGGGGGAAACATGCTTCCTGGTTGAAAGGAGAGCAAGAGGCTAGGCTAGAGTATCACTTCCTTCCTCAGTGCAATTGGCCTGCCTGTCCATTTCCCCTGCAGCACCACCTCTGCTTGGTGGTGCAAAATACAGTACTAATTTTTTCCCCTGCTCTGAAAACTGCATGCGTCTTATGGTCCAAAAAATACGGTATATATATAGATACTGCTTTGGCAGGAAAGGTAACAGCGTTCCATGAGCTCCAGCGTCTCGTCATGCCTGTCACATGACCACAGAAATGTCTGCAGACATAGAGAGCACTGGCTCTTTGGCTGTAAAAAGAGATGACCACCGCCTCCTAGAGTCAGACATGACTGGTTTATCATGCATGGGAGACCTTTACCTTTATTTAACAGTCTCTGTTAACACCACCCAATGTGTTGAACCTTCAGTATTTCTACTCAATTTCACATTCCTCTTTCTGGAAATTTCAGAAATCATAAGCTGGGCCTAGAAATACACCAGTCCTACCAAGCAAGGAATTAGCTCCTTCTTACAATAGTTTTTGGTGTACAGTATATGGTGTGATAATCCATTGCAAAAACAGTTTTGTTCCACTAGAGGGATCTGTCTTATAAGTATTTTAAAATACTTGTATAAAATAAAGAAAAGTGTTCTTTCTTTCTTTCTCATTTTCCATTTTTCCAATGTCAACAATATTAATAAATACAAAATTCTTTCCTGCTACCCTTGTCCCTTTCCCATTTCACTTGGTAGAATCATAGCCAAAATTTTGCGTGGCTTTCCTGGGGAAATTATACTCATATTCCAAGTATGTTACATAGAAGAATATATATCCTGTACATGTTGGGGAGTCCCTTATTTTCTATTTCATTCATATAAAATTAAAAGAGTCTCAGTCAGCTGCAAAAGAATTCAATGTGGTTATGTGTCCAGATCGGGGCTGGACTTCACCGCACGATTGTCTCGCGTGTCTTCCTTGCGGCCAGCCACTCCAACATCTGGTAGCCATTGCAACAGGTTGGATGGTTAATTTTCTTCTTCTTCTTCAATGGTACCTGCCATCTTCTAGAATAACATGCTGCAGTTGTTACCCCCAGCATGTTCTTCCTCCCTTTGGCTATAGTCTGTCTTACAGCTATTTAAAAATGGCCTACTAAGGATTTATATAAAATTGACTAATTCTGTCCGAAAAGAGGGTAAGAAGTGCAAACTTCTCTTAGTGCTGTTCCCTCTTTTCTAGGGAAAATGCTCCTCCAGCGATTTATTATCTTGCAGTTTGCACATGGATCTCTTTGAATTAGATACAGGCACCACGAGAAAGTTTTGTGGTTTCGTAAAGACCAGGGGTGTCCAAATTTTTTGAGCTGTGGGCCGGTCATGTGGTCAAGTGTGCCAGTCATGTGGTTCTTCCCCAGGGCCGCCTTCAGGGCAATACTACCAGTACTGCCGCATAGGGCCCGGAGCTGACAGGGGACCTGCCGCCGACTGCCTTAAGTGTGACATTACTATGTGTGGGGTGGGCAATAGGATTGCTCAGTATGGGGCCCAGAAATTTCTGATGGCGGCCCTGTTCCTCCCACCTGGAAGCAGAAGTAAAATGTGCATGCCGCAGTCATTTACAGAAGTGTTCTGTGCACAAGCGGGGTGTTCTGTGCATGTGCATTTTACTTCTGCTTCTGGGAGCAGCAAGGGTGGTGGGGGCTAGATTAATTGGCACTGTGGGCCATATCGGGCCCATGGGCCATAGTTTGGCCACCCTGATAAAGACTAACAGGGAGCATGTCTACACCAGCACTGAAAGTGCACTTTTGAGCTCTTTTGCCTAAATTGTACAGATGCTGGGGTCCTGCAATCTCCTGCTGAGTGTATCTTTTGAACAGCCTGTCAGCCAGTTTCTGACTGGCAAACAAAATGAAAAATGGAGGAAAAAACAAATGTTTTACCTTCCTATCTGATCCAGCACTGCAATCATTGGACAATAGGGGATAAAACATAATTTAACTGCCCCCCTGCCCCTCTGCAGAGGAACTATTTCATTTGCTCATATGGTGACAGGTTTTATCTGCTCATAGGGTTCAGCCACTTCGCCATATGGGCAAAGGACACTTGGAGTGCTAGTTAAGGGGAGCATGCTTAATGTAATTTAGCCACTCCCCCTGTCCCCAAGTGACCTGAGAATGAGCAAGCCTTTATGGGGCAGTCTGGACCATACAGGCGCATTTTACTTCTGCTTCCGGGAGCAACGAGGGCAGCGTGGGCCAGATGAATCGCAGTAAACCCATTCGTGTGGATTCACAGGGGGCTTGGGCTTCTGAGAATTGAAGTCCAAGAACATCTGGAGTGCCAAGGTTCGCCATCATGGTCCTAGTCTATAATTTTATGCATCACATTGGGTATCCCTCCAAACACAGACAAGACTTCAAAGAGGCCCACATAATCTCACCCAAATGAAGGTTGCTTAGCATCGTCAGATAATAAGGAGGGAGATATTACCTACTTTTCCATAATTAATTACCACAATCTACAGTTGATAAGGTAATGGCAAAGGTCTCCTTCGCTCGAAAGGCAGACTAGGGTGCAATGCTTATCTCCATTTACAGCCAAAGAGCCTGCACTGTCTGTGTCTCCAGATGTTTCCGTGGACATGTGGCAAGCATGGATAGATATCGGAGTGCACGGAACACTGTTATATTTCCTGCCAAAATGGTCCCTATTTATCTACTTGCAATTTCTTATTTTCGAACTGCTAGGTTGGCAGGAGATGGGACAGAGATGGGCAGGGGCGTGCTTGCTAAGCTAAAAGGACATCTAACCCTAACAAAATATATATGTTCCCACTCACCTTCTAATTTCAACTCCCCTCTGGGGATTTGAACCAACAACCTCCTGCTATCAGGGCAAAATTGCAACCTCTAAGCCATGGCAGCTCTGCTGTCAATGGAGCTGCTTTTGTAATCTTATCTTTGGCAGCACAGGAGGAGGAAGGCAGGCAGAGAAACATGGAGCCCTGCTCGTTTGCTTGATTGTTCCAGGCATTACAGTTCAGCTCGGCTCTTTGGACTGGCACCCAAGGGGGGGTGCCATGGTATTGGGGGCCTGGTGGGTGCCCTGGGCTGAGTCCCTGTTGCCCGATGGGCCAGCCCACCACTGGAGATGGGAGCTCACTCCATCATGCAGCACTCAGGTCTGGAACTGCTGACCTGTCAATCTTCCAGTCATCAAGTTCAGCGCCTTACCGACTAAGTCACCATAGTCCCTGATTCCCTGGTCTTTAGTTTTTTTCCCATATCTTAGTTTTAAGATGTTTGTCAAATCGAAGTCTAGTCACAAAGAACTCTAGTATCTTTGAACTTATCTCTCTTGAGACGTAATTGTCATCCGAACCTTCAGGTTATTACTCTTTTCCATAATATAAACTGAAGGTCATCCATGCCTTACTTCACCTATGTTGTTAGAGCATTCAGAAGAGATAATATAATTGCACAGAAACATAGAGGGCAGTATGATAAACTTAGGAGAGTAATGCAAAATAATTTTCCTCATTGTGCTCTGCCTGACTCATTTCCATTGAATTATCTATCTTGAGATAGTAACCAGAATGCCACATACATGGTTTTTTAAAATTAATTTTTATTGATTTTCAAACAAAATTACAACAAATAATATGACACATATAAACATAAAAGAAAAATAGGAAATTCATTTTGCCGATACATACACAATGTATAATTTTACCTTCTGACACCAATATCTTTTTAAGCTAATACATTACCACATTAATAACATATTAACTAATCTATATAACTGGTGATTTAAGCTTTATATCTCGACTAATGTGCATAATATATCCTTTAATTCACGAATTTATTATTTATGCTAATACATTACTGTATACATATATGTGCATTAGCGCATACATGCACTTGCGTACAAATACACACACATACAAACATACATACATACATACATACCCATATAGAAATATATGGGCATGCTCACCCCGTGATATTTACAATGTCCTGAGAGGTCAGAGATTCTCAATACTTTCCATCCAACAAAAAAATTGATCAGGTACAGGTTTGCTTTTTTTCCCCTCTAAGAGAGTGATCCACAAAAGCATGCCAAATATTCCAGAATCTATTTTCTTTAATAATACCCTTTTTCTTATTTATTTCCCAAGTTAATTTATCGTTCAGTGCTAAATTCCACATCTCCTTATACCACCCTTCTATCTTTATGTTTATATAGTTTTTCCAATTTCTAGCTATACATTGTCTAGCCATTGTAAGTATTATTTCTAGCAATTCTTTTTCATCTTTGTTTAAATTAAAACCTTCTTCATCTGTTAACATGGTGGAACCCAACCCCAGTTTAATTCTCTTACCCATTATATCTTTGATCTCCTTCTCCACCTTTCTCCAGAATTCTTTAACCACAGTGCAACTCCACCACATATGTTCATATGTTCCAATTTCCTTTCTGCATCTCCAACACAGTTTATCTTTTTTATTATCAATTTGATGCAACCTCACTGGGGTCAGGTACCACCTCCACAACATTTTAAAATTATGCTCCTTTATTCTAACTGATAATGTTCCCATTATCCTCTTTTTCCATTTATGCTTCCATATATCTTTTTCAATCTTTATATTCAATTCCTGCTCCCAATTTAACATTAAGGCCTCATGTGGATCACCCTCGATATTCAGCATTTTATACAATTTACTGACTACACCCTTAATAGATCCATCTCCTTTTCTTAATTTTGAAATCAGCTTTGAAATTAACTTTACAGGTCTGTATCCAATCTTTAAGCAGGATTACTCCATTTTTTACTAATATCTCTTTCATCCTTTTATTTATTTTTACCGGAAAATCTGCCATGTCTTCCAATTCTATAATTGGTGAGATATTTGGGGCCAAAACCTTCTTTACTTTTTTCCAAGTGTATACCAATCCCTTCATCATAGTATTTTTAGTTATTAATTTTCCCGAACTAGCCCCTAAAAAAAGGATTTTGCCTATATGGTTATAATCTTTCATTTCAATGTCTTCCCATAAAGCTTTTCCTTCAACCAAAATCTTTACCACATTCTTAATTTGAAACGCTCGACAGTAAGACAGCAAATTCGGCATCCCTAGTCCTCCTTCTTTCTGAGATAAATACCATAGTTTTTTTGACAATCTTGACCTCTTTCCACCATTACAAAAATCATTAAATAATTTTTGGAATTCCTTAATTTCCTTCTCTTTTATTTGAATTGCCAAAGCATCAAATAGAAAATTTAACCTAGGCAAAAGCATCATTTTGGTAATAGCAATTCTTTCAAACCATGACAATTTTAGTTTTTGAAGATTCTTAATTCTAGCTTTAATTTCTACTTTCAAATTATTGTAATTCAATCTCTTCAAATCTTCTAAATTATATGACATATTTACCCCATATTTCACTTTATCCTTAATTTGAATATTACCCATCCCTTTCATCCTCTTCTGATCTTCCTTACTTATATTACATAACATCATTTCTGATTTATCCCAGTTTATCCTCAAGCCTGTAATGTCTTCAAAATTTTTTAATTGAGTTTGAATCCTATCTAAAGCCCTCTCTGGATGCTTAGCAATTATCAGAGTATCATCGACATACAAACTTATCTTAGTTCCCATGACTCCTTCTATTCCTTTATCATCCCTAATAGCCTTAGCTAACAACTCCATGGCCAAAATAAACAAAGTTGGAGATAACGGGCAACCCTGTCTCATTCCTGCTTCTAATTTTACCTCGTCAGTAACCTCGTCGTTCAATCTGACAGTAGCTGTACCTTGTTTATATAGTTGATCAATTATTCTTCTAAATTTGTCACCAAAACCATAACTTTTTATTATTTCCTTTATTGCCACAAACTGCAAAGAATCAAATGCTTTAAATATATCCAAGGATATCAAACCTACTTTTTCCTTTGTTTGCCTCACTATATCCAATAAATCTAATGTTCTTCTTATCAGATCCGCCATATGTCTTCCTTTCAAGAAACCAACTTGGTCTACTTCTATATAATTGCCCATAAAATTATTTAACCTATTTGCCAGTATTGCTGTAAAACTTTTGGCATCTTGGTTGATCAATGAAATAGGTCTATAAGATTCCACTTTTTCTAAATCATTTCCAGGTTTTGGCAGCAATACAATCGTGGTCCTATACCATGAGGTCGGAATTTGTCCCCCGTCAAGAATATAATTATACAATTTTACCAACTTCGGAACCACTATATCTTTAAATTCCTTATAAAAGTCAGCCGGTAACCCATCTTCCCCTGGTGCTTTACCCATTTTCAATCCAGCTATTACCTCTTTTATCTCTTTTTCTGTTATTCGTTCTTCCATTTTTTCCTTATGTTCCTGCTTTATACTAGTATATTTTTGTTTCTCTAATTGAGTTTTAAGTTTATCTATATCTATCTCTTTTTTTGCATATAAGGCTTGATAAATTCTTTCACAATTTTACACTTATCTCTAATTTTATTACATCTCACCCCTTGTTCATTTATCAAGACTCCAATTTCTCTCTTTTCCCTCTTTTCTTTAGCTGCTCTTGCTAATATCCTTGAATTTTTATTACTAAATTCAAAATATTCTCTTTTTAAATACACCAAATCTCTCTTCACTTTTTCTATATCCTTACCAATCAATTCCGCCTTTAATCTTTGCAAATCCTCAAAAACCTTCCTATCCTTTGTCCTTGCGTGTTCCTCCTGCAATCTCTTTATATCCCTTTCATTTTTGTCTTGTAGAATCTTAAATTGTTTGTATTTAATACAACATGTACAACATGTATTAAATACTTTCACCTCTAAAAACCGACTTCATGGTATCCCAGACCACATTAAAGTTTACCTCACCATTGTCATTCCACTGCCAATTTTCTTCCCACCTCTCCCTAATTTGCTCTTTACATTTTTGATCCCTAAATAGTTTGTCATCATATCTCCACCCCCTTCTCATCCTCTTTTTTACTGTCCATCCTGATTTCCATCACAACTTTCGAGTGATCTGACTCCTTAAAAATCCCAACTTCTATTTCCTCCAGATTTCTAATCATATTTTCTGTTACAAATATATATTCAATTCTGGAATATGAGTTATGGACCTGTGAAAAATAAGTATAGACCCTTTCTGACCCCTTAAGTTCCCTCCAAGTATCTTTCAGTCCCAAAGATATCATCCAATTATCCAGTGTTTGTCCTTTAATTCCTTTTCCACATCTTAATATATTTGTAAAATCTTAATTAGATTTTATCAGATTAAAATCCCCAGCCACAATCATCCTCGTTGTTTTCTCTCTTACCAGTATTTTACGAATTTTTTCTAGAAATTCAGTCTGATGATCGTTTGGGACATATACATTCACCAATGTTATTTCCTCCTCATCTATCTTCACTTTCACAATCAAATATCTACCCTCAGGGTCCGATATCCTATTGACTATCTCAAACCCCAGTCTAGTTGATATCAAAATTTCCACCCCTCTTGACTTTGATGTGCCGTATGACCTCTCATAATGCTGCATCCAGCCTAAAAAAATTTATTCGTATCCTGAGATTTTTGATGAGTTTCCTGAAGAAAAACTATATCCGACCTATCCCTCTTCAACGCTGATTCAATTCTTCTCCTCTTAATCGGTGAACCTGTACCTTTCACATTCCACGTTAATATTTTAATAGACCTCATAATATAATAACCCACCTTCTTCTACCATCTCTGATTTCTCCCTTGGACGTGATGCCATCTAACCTACAATAACTAAAAAAGCAAAAAACACAAAAAACATTCACTAATACCCTCCCCACTTCTTGAGCCAAAAAGAACGCCTCCGTCATCCGAAAAGGGGAGGGGGGACATGAAAGATGACGTTACAATGAAAGCTCAAGCGCTAATATACCTCTTAAACAAAATCTGATTTAATTCACAATCTTACTTTAACTCATCTCCCCTACAAACATCCCACCTATTTTCC
Organism: Bradypodion ventrale; assembly: GCA_035047345.1. NCBI lineage: Eukaryota > Metazoa > Chordata > Lepidosauria > Squamata > Chamaeleonidae > Bradypodion > Bradypodion ventrale. The sequence continues at coordinate 45,454,011 of JAWDJE010000001.1, forward strand.
CTCCTTCTGACCCTCACTTCCCCCCATTTCAGTCACCATCAACGCTTGCAACTCCGGCTTTTCTGTATCCTGTCCTCCTGCTGCCCCCTCCTCCCTTGCTCCACCATAGTCCCTTTTTATCGCCCCAGATTCCAACAAAGCCTTCCTCAATACCAACCATTCCCTTGAAGATGCCTTAACCAAGTCATTCATACACATATATTCCAACGCATCCATCTCTGCTTCAATCACATGCAACCTCCTTTCATGAAAGAATCTCAACTGTTGTGGATATTGCCAATTGTATTTTATCCCTTTTTCCGTCAGAAATCTTGTTACTGGCTTCATCTTATACCTCCAACCACGTTCCTTCATTGAAATATCATTGTATATTTCCACATCATTTCCATCCATTTTTAAAGCGCCGGATCCAGCTTGTTTTAAAAAGGCCATCACCTTCAATTTGTCTCCCCAGTTTGCAAATTTAACCAGTACATTCCTCTGTACCACCATTCCCTTCCTCGGTCCCACTCTGTACACACTTGCAATATCCTCGTGAACAAAAACTTTTCCCATATTCAAATTATTTAACCAATCAATTATTCTATCTTTTATCTTATCTGGCATTTGTTCCACCATTTTACGTATCACAATATTCTGCTTTCTCATCATCTCTTCCATAACATCAATTCTTTTTTCCTGCACATCCACTTTCATCTTAATTTCCTTTTCCTCCTCATGTAACCCTTTAATATCCCCTTGCATCAATTTCATATCATTCTGCATTAATTTTACATTAGCTGGATATCCTTTGAAAATTAAGATCCACTTTTTTTGAAAAATTTGTGAACATTGTAGCCAATTTGTCTTGTTTTCCCATAATTTCAATTTTGTCTTTCACTCTTGACTCCTCCATCTTTTCAATTTTCTTGAATAACTTCCCAAATTCTACCATTATCTGTGTTTGATCAAGTGGTGGTGGTTCCGGAGATGATGTTGGAGGAGATGGGTCTTCTGATAAAAGGTTAACTTTTTTTTTTGGCTTCACAACTTCTTCTTCCTTGCCCTTTCCCCTTGCAACTTTATCCACTGTAATATCAAAAAGCAACTTCAACCCAGCAACTTTTCTTACACCCTCTTGTCTCTCAACTTGGTGCTGCTCCAGAATTATAATCCAATTATGTTAAATCACTCAACAAACCAAGAATCAGACCATAAAAGAGTTAATATATCCACCACAGGCAAGGAAGTGTTTGTTGATATTATGTCTCCCGTATGAAGGTCAAACAAAAAGCAAAAGCCAGACCAAGCAAGATAACGTAACTGTAATCCAATAGCAAGGAAGGGATACTCCAACCGTCAAACTTGCAATACTGAGGCAAAATGATTCCAAGCCAATGCAATCCAAATGTACGAAACAGAGCTTGCTGAAATAAACCAAATTTGTATTCCACCTGGTAATCCAGTAGCTTGATTGAAGACTTTCTCCAAAAATTGGCAACAGTTTATTGTAATCCACTTTATAACAATGTTCCGATAAGCAAATCCCCCAGTGCTATCCAGGGACTAATATCCAAACTCTTGCAAGGAAGAAGGAAGGAAACGGAGAAGGAGGGGCAAAACAGGGGCTCAGGCAAAACTCAAGAAAAAGGAATACTTAGATTGTATTTAAAAAAAAGATCCAGCACATATCTATTTAGTCCTCTGGCGCAAACGCCAACCACATCTTCTGCACCGGCTGCGGCTTCGCGGGGTGTCCCTCCTCCCCTCTTCTCCAAAGCCTCCAAAACCTCCAAAATCTCCAATCGCCCCTTTAAACTCCATCCCTTCAACCACACACACACTCCAGAATCTTCACCTTCTTGTCCCCCTTCCTTCCTTTCTCTCCCTTCCATCCATAAGACTCCAAAAACTTCTACCGTTGTTTCCCCTCTTTAAGTTTCACTTTCTGCCACCCCCGCCGCCATTATCCCTCCTTTCCCACCATCTTACTTTCTTTCACGTCCTCGATCCTTCGATCACTTGCCTTCCTTCGTTCCGTTTTCCAATCCACCCCGTCCGCAGCGCAGCCGGCAATCTTAGTTTCAGCCTTTATATTTTCAGCAAACTTACAGCTTCTTACTCCAGTCTCCTCGATCCCGTTCGCCGCGGAACCGCTGGGAAAGCCGTGGCTTTCGCCACTTTCCCCCCCAGCCAAATCCGCTCTCGACCTTCGATCTTCAATTCAAATTTTTACTTGCCGGATCTTTACACTTTCCTCATGTAGAATCTTTTAAAATTATTTGTATTCAGATTTATTTTCTCATTTAATTCCTCATTGAGAAGCGCGAGACCACAAAAAAGTGTGTTAACTTGTCGTCATCTTAACCAAGCCCCCCACATACATGTTTAAAAAATGAATGAAAAGAATGAAAAATCAGGATAGCAGTTTTCATAAAATTCACATGTACTAATTTGTATAGTTAGTTTTTGTTATGTGTTCTCAAGTTACTTCTGACTTATGGAGATGCTAACTGTCCCTCACAATGGTCGAGCGGGGATTTGAACCCAGATCTCCTAAATCGGAGTCCATTGCCCCATTCGATGTGCTACATTGGCTCTCAGTGTATACTTGCCATCGGCGGTGGTGGCAGCTGTTATTCGTATCCGAGTATACATATTTTTTCCCTTGGAAATCATTTTCCAGGAAAAACACCATTGGAATGGATTTGTTTAAGGTGCTTTGATGTATACAGATTGATACACAGTAGGCAGCATCACAGAGCCAAACACATCTTTATTGAAAGGTATGCAATCTGAACATGCGGTAATGGCGGAGGTGTAGCTCCTTTTATACTATACAGTACATTTGAATCCTGCTCCGAGAGTGTCCATTGGCTATGGTATCAGTGACGTCATTGGGACGTACTGCATACCTTATAAGGTTTACCTGTGGCGGGAATGTTTCCCGTGGTACACTGTGATTGGGCGATCTGGACCATGTGAGCTGAGCTATTGCAGCTGCCATCTACCGGCAGCTGAATCACTTGTAATCACAGCTGATTTACATTGGGTTACATTGTTACACAGAGACTCTTTTACCAGGTTACATTCTTAAAGGTACAATGTTACATACACAACACATACACAACATCCCTCCCCCCTAGGATGGGACAAAGTCCCTCAACCATTGTGGTGGGCCGCATGTGCGTTTGGGCCATATGGCGGCTTGGCTGAGCTCAGGGGAACTAGGATTTCTGGGCTCCGTGGATTCTCGCCCTGCAATGGGAAAACGAGACTCATTAGTTGTGTGTCGGGACATTTGCTCCGATTCGGTCGGGGAACCTCGGAGGGAAGATTGTAACTTAAAACTCCGTCTCGTCCTCGTAGGGGCAGGGGACTGCCCAAACCCAAAACTCGGAAATGAAGAGGAGTACCTTAAAGTAAAGTCCCGCCTATTACTCGGAGTGGTGGGCGACTCAACAGAAGAAGATTGCTAGAATGCTAGGAACTGTATTCCAATTCCTAGCATTAGTCAATCTCACTGCTGTTAGCAAATTGGAAACTAATTCTTAAATTGTCCAATTGCCTACCTCCTTTTCAACTGTCAATAAAAGTGTTATTTTAGAACATACAGCTAGTTTTAACTGACTTATTTTATTTATTTCCTTAAAAACCAATTACCAAAATTTCAATATATTCACACATTCCCACCACAGATGCACATAAATACCTACTTTCTCATACCCTCTCCACCACATTTTGGAATAATTATTATCTATTTAATTTATTAATTTTATCAGAGCTAAGTTCTATTTCCAAACTAACTCATGAAAGTTTTCTTTTATCCTTACTGACATAGATTTCAATATTCTAATTTTCCACATATTTTTCCAAGGACTAGTATTCATTTATTTTCCCTTATCAATTTCCCACAATAATTTAATTCATCCAGATCTTCTGCTTCCAATAATATATTGTAAACTTTACCTACCATATATTTCACTACATTGTGCTCAAAATTGCTTTCATTTTATGATATAATCCTTTATATTTCATAAGCTCCATACATTTACCATTTCTTTTTACCCAGATCTTGGTCCACTGTTTTAGCTGCATGATATATCAAAATACTTGATCTATACCTATCATTTCTTTTATTTCTGTTTTATTCTTTATTTTTTTTCTAATCAATCCTTTATTCTCATAACTTGTCTCTTTATTAATCAGTTCTCAATCAATCCTTTTAAGTTTCCTGGGAATTTCTCCATCTCTGTCATTGGATACAATGGGAAACTAGTGGGATAAGTGTTTTTCTATATCTATTCCAAATTAAGACCATACAGTATTTTAAAATAATATATTATCTATATTTTTGCTTATATTTAAAAATCACTGAGTTCAAGTACAATTCTTATATTTCCATATTCAACCAAATTAGATTGTTGAAATGTGATATAATATTTGGCATATGTCTTCACTGTTTCTCTATATAATGCAGCATCACATTGAAAAATCCTAACCCTCCAACTTTTTCAGATTTATGCCATCTCCTGTTGTTAATGTTTGACTTCTTATCTCCATCACAAAGTTTTAATTATGTTTTGCTATTCCTTTAACTCTTCTTCACTAATCTTTTTATGGCTAGCATCATAAAAAGAAAATGTATCTTTGTTGGTATGCTCATTTTGCATGATGTGATTCTGACAAATCATAACAATTCAATTGTCCTTAAATTATCAAACATAATTTTAAAATTCTCCTATTTCAATCTTTCTAAATTACATAGGATATTTATACCTAAATAATAGTTTTTTTAATATAACATCCTTTTTTAGAATTGTAGCCATGTTAGTCTGTGTTTCAAGCATATCAGAGAATAAACAAAACAGAAACAAAAACATTGTAGCACTTTGAAGACTAATTGTTATATTTTAATGTTAGCTTTCATGGATCAAGTCCATTTCATGTGCTCTCAAGTCAATTCTGATTTATGGCCTTGATCCATGAAAGCTAACATTAAAATATAACAGTTAGTCTTCAAAGTGCTACAATGTTTTTGTTTTTGTTTCTGTTTTGTTTATTCTCTGATATCCTTTTTTTAAAAAATCTTTCTATTTCCTCTTTGTTATACTGGAACACCATCATTTTGGATTTATGCCGACTGATTTGTAACACAGTTATCTCTCCAAATCCTTTTAAATGTAGTTTTGTTCTCTGCATAACTTTTAAATGATATTCAACTGTCAATAAGGTAGCATCGGTCCATAAACTAATTGTGACTCTGTCTTTAACATGAATACAGTACCTAGAATCTCTCTATCTTCTCTAATGAAAAAATAATTGTGTGTCAGCAAGTAAATGCTGGTTTATGCCAACCTTTTGTAAAACTGTATTTTCTATTAGAGAGTACTCAGAAGTGGTTTCCTATTACCTTATTCTGGGGGCATCCTGGGACTGTGCAGCTTGCCCAAGGCATCACTGGCTAATCCTTCCAGGATGTAGAATGGGGAATAAATTCTCTGGCTCTGCAGCCAAATACTGTACCTAAATCACTGTGCTATCCAGCCAGCATCTTCTCTAATAGCATTTGCTAATAGTTGTATACCAGTCTGGCCCATACCTGTCAAGTTTTGGATTTGAAAATAAGGGAGGGGGCGTGGCTAAGATGAGTATGGAGTAACACGTACATTGACCAGCTCGTGCTGAAATGGGGTTTAAATGTGGAATTATCTAAAAACTTGGAGGACCTGTTGATGTGAAAACAACTTATCTGACCTGATTGAACACTGAGGATTTGAAAAATATAAATATGGGCTCGGAGTTCGGAGAAGGAGGGGTGAGCGAGACGCGGCACAAGCCGGGTCAAACAAACCACTGCGTTCCGGACGGGAGCCCTGAGTTTGGAGAAATATTGGATTTGATTGACAGAGGTCTCCAAGATAAAGGTATTCAAATCATAATCATTGGAGTGGTGGTCGTGGAGGGGAAAGGTCCGGGTGTGGAGTTAAACACCAGAAAGGACAAGTAAGTGCAGAGTGTGTGCGGAGGGGAAAGTGGCTGAAGAAGGAGAAATGGCGGCAGGTGATTGTAAAAATGAAAGTTAAAAAAAGAGGAATCCGAGCTGGGAGCTGTGGAAAGTGGGTGAAATAGAACGGAGGAGTTGGAGTGTGGCAGAGGGACATGAAAGAAATAAGGAGATTTTGATGGACATTGAACTGGTTTGTGTGGTGTTGTGAGAGAGAGAGGGGCTTTTTCCCAATCCGCTGCCATCGTTCCTGCACGTTTGTGGTTTTGGAGACGAAAGAAGAGACTTTTTAGTTAACTTTTTTTTTTTTGAGAACAGGAGCAGCATAATATATATAAAAGGGAAAAAAGGGTACCCTCTGGATGCAGGAATTGGATTACAATGGGGCAATAATTTGAATACAACTTTTGGATGGGTTTTTGTTCTTTTTTCCTTGCCCCCCTCTCTCCGGTTTTGTTTCCTCGCTGCTTTGAGTTGGACACAGACTCAGACGGACATAAGCAAATACAGTCTTGCGATTGGGATAGTGTGATTCGATACATTGTGCTCCCTTTGAGGATTACAACAAGAGCCAGCCTATTTTCAAAGTTATAACTCTAATACCTGCAGCACTGCTTCTCCTCATTATATTTTGGAATATAACTGGAAGATAATTGGACAGCATTGCTCAAGTGGATTTAGACTCTGTTATCTAAATTTGGAATATAACTGGAAGATAATTGGACAGCATTGCTCAAGTGGAATTGACTTTGTTATTTAAATTTGGAATATAACTGAAAGATATATTGGGCAACATTATTCAAGTGGAATTAGACTTTTTAACCCAAATTTGGAATATAACTGGAAGATAATTGGACAGCATCACTCAAGTGGAGTTGACTTTGTCATTTAAATTTGGAACCCGACTCAGGGTGGCATTACAACAAGTTCTAAAAACACATAAAAACACTTTAAAAAACCCATATCCCACCCACTTTAAAAGACCCTTATCCCACCCACCCATCCCACCCACTATAAAAAGAAGAAGAGAGAGTTCTTAATTGTTTACATAAGCCAGCAGGCAGGGTCGGTGTTCCCATTAGGGCCCCACACCTGCCCTGCCAGCCAGGTCTTCAATCCTTTCCTGAAGGGCAGCAATTCTCTTTGAAGAAATAGTGCTGGAGCACTGTCTTCTTTTTTTTGTTTAGGTCACATCTTCCACGTCCCCCCCCCTCTTTTGGTACAAAGGCGGCTTTTTTGGGTAAAAAGGTGGGGAGGGTAGAGATGAATGTTTTATGTAGTAGGTTTAGTTTTAATTGTGGGGTTGAATGTTGCATGCCCAATGGAGAAATCAGAGATTGTAGAGGAGTGCATTTGCCAATACTATGAGAAATATAAAGGTTCTAACATGGAATGTGAAGGGTACAGGATCTCAAGTTAAGAGGAGAAGAATTGAATCAGCCTTAAGAAGGGATAGGCCAGATGTGATCTTTCTTCAGGAAACTCATCAAAAAATCTCAGGATACAAACAAGATATTTTTAAAATCGATGCAATACTACGAAAAAAATCATTTGGTACTTCAAAGGCAAGAGAGGTGGCTATTTTGATCCGGAGGGCAGATATTTGATAGTAAAAGGAAAGACTGATGAGGAAGAAATAACATTGGTGAATATATATGCTCCAAATGATCTGCAAGAGGCTTTTCTAGAGAAAATGTACAAAATATTAGAGAAAGAGAGAACGACTAAAATGATAGTGGCTGGAGACTTCAACTTAATAAGGTCAAATCTAGATTGTACAAATCTACTAAGATGTGGGAAAAGAACTAAGAAGCCGATTTTGGACAATTAGTTGACTGCGTTAGGATTGAAGGACACATGGAGAGAGTTCAAGGGTTCAATTACTGCAGGACGGAATGAGCTCCCGTCTTTGTCCCAGCTCCTGCCAACCTAGCAGTTCGAAAGCAAGAAATTGCAAGTAGGTAAATAGCGACCACTTTGGTGGGAAGGTAACAGTGTTTGGTGCGCTCCGGTGTCTACTCATGCCTGCCACATGACAACGGAAACGTCTGCAGAAGCAGACAGTGCTGGCTCTTCGGCTTTGAAACAGAGATGAGCACTGAACCCTAGAGTCGGATACGACTGGCTTTCGAGCAAGGGAAACCTATTGGTGTTGTTGTTGTTGTTGTTGTTCAGTCGCACAGTCGATTCCGACCCTTTGCGACCCTATGGACCATCGTTCTCCAGGCGCCTCTGTCCTCCACCATCCCCCTCAGTCCTCCCAGCTCTGTGCCCATTGTGTCTACAATACCATCTATCCATCTCATCCTTGGCCTCCCCCTTCTTCTTTTGCCCTCCACCTTTCCCAACATCACGGCCTTCTCAAGTGAATCCTCCCTTCTCATTTGATGCCCAAAGTACTTTAGCCTCATCTTTACTATTTGACCTTCCAATGAGCAGTCAGTGTTGATTTCTTCTAAGATTGACCTATTTGTTCTCCTCGCTGTCCAGGGTACCCTCAAAACTCTCCTCCAACACCACATTTCAAAGGCATCTATTCTTCTGCGTTCAGCTTTCCTAATTGTCCAGCTCTCACATCCGTACATTACCACTGGGAATACCATTGCTTCGACTATTCTAATTTTTGTTTTCAAGGTGATGTCTCTGCTTTTCACTATGTTCCCCAGGTTTCTCATGGCTTGTCTCCCTAGAATCAGCCGCCTCTTTATTTCATGGCTGCAATCTCCATCTGCAGTGATCTTAGATCCTAAGAACGTAAAATCTGTCACTGCTTCTACTTCTTCCCCGTCTATTTTCCAGGAACTGATCGGGCCTGTTGCCATTATCTTGGTTTTCTTGATATTGAGTCTCAAGCCAGCTTTTGCACTCTCTTCCTTCAAACCGATCAGGAGATTCTTTAGGTCTTCCTCACTTTCTGCCATTAGGGTGGTGTCGTCTGCATATCTCAGATTGTTTATGTTTCTCCCAGCAATTTTGATCCCATATTGTGATTCCTCCATCCCTGCATTGCGCATTATGTGCTCTGTGTATAAGTTGAATAAGCAGGGTGACAGAATGCAGCCTTGCCTTACTCCTTTTCCTATTCCAAACCACTCTGTCATTCCGTGTTCTGTCCTAACTGTTGCTTCTTGGTTCATGTACAGATTTCTCAGGAGGCATATGAGGTGCTCTGGTATTCCCATCTCTTTAATCACTTGCCACATCTTGTTGTGATCCACACAATCAAATGCCTTAGTGTAGTCAATAAAGCAAAAATAAACTTGTTTCTGGTATTCCTTTGTTTTCTCCATGATCCAACGTATGTTGGCAATGTGGTCTCTAGTCCCCCTGCCTCTTCTGAAACCAGCCTGCACCTCTGGTAATTCTCTTTCCACATGCTGCTGAAGTCTATCCTGTATTATCTTGAGCATCACCTTGCTGGCGTGTGGGATGAGCGCAATTGTTCGATAATTTGAACATTCTTTGGCATTGCCCTTTTTTGGGATTGGAACATATACTGATCTTTTCCAGTCCTGTGGCCACTGTTTTGTTTTCCAAATCTGCTGGCATATTGAATGCAGTAATTTGATGCCATCATCTTTTAGAGCTTTGAAAAATTCAACTGGGATACCATCATCTCCACTAGCTTTGTTGTTTGCAGTGCTCTTTAGGGCCTTTCTGACTTCACACTCCAGGATGTCTGGCTCAGGTTCAATTTCTTCATCATTGTGACTATCAGGAGTGTTGAGTTCCTTTTTGTAGAGTTCCTCTGTGTACTCTTTCCATCTTTTCTTAATCTCTTCTGCATCAGCTAGCTCCTTTCCGTCTTTGTCCCTTATCATGTTCATTTTTGCTTTAAATGTTCCCTTGATTTCCCGGATTTTTTTGAAAAGATCTCTGGTTCTGCCTCTTTTGTTGTTTTCTTCCATTTCTTTGCACTGTTCTTTTAGATAGTTTTCCTTATCTCTCCTTGCTTTTCTTTGAAATTCTGTGTTCAAATGATTGTATTTTTTCCTTTCTCCTTTGACTTTTGCGTTCCTTCTTTCCTCTGCTATTTTAAGAGCCTCATCAGACAACCACTTTGCTTTCTTACTCTTCTTTTCTTTTGGTATGGTTTTCTTTGCTGCTTCCTGCATGATGTCCCTCATCTCTGTCCATAATTCTTCTGGCACTCTATCTATTGAGTCTAAGCCATTGAATCTGTTCATCACCTCCACCGTGTATTCTTTAGGGATGCTGTCTAGGTGATATCTGTCTGGTCTCTTTGTTTTCCCTATTTTCTTTAGTCTAAGCCTGAATTTTGCAATCAGTAGGTTGTGATCTGAGCCACAATCTGCTCCAGGTCTTGTTTTTGCTGACTGTATGGAGGTTCTCCATCTTTGGCTGCAGAGTATGTAGTCAATCTGGTTTCGGTGTTGGCCATCTGGTGATGTCCATGTGTAAAGTCGCCTCTTGTGTTGCTGGAAGAGGGTGTTTGCTATGACCAGTGCGTTCTCTTGGCAGAACTCTATCAATCTTTGCCCTGCTTCATTCTGTGTTCCAAGACCGAACCTGCCTGTTATTCCCTCCACTTTTTGATTGCCTACTTTGGCATTCCAGTCTCCTAGAATAATTTGAACATCATTTTTTGGTGTTTGTTCTATGAGGTGTTGTAAGTCCTCATAGAACTGGTCCACTGTGGCTTCATCTGCACCCGTGGTTGGTGCGTATATTTGGATCACAGTGACATTGAAGGGTTTGCCCTGAATTCTTACTGACATCATTCTGTCATTTTTGAGGTTGTATCCCATTACTGCTCTTCTCACTCTTTTATTGACAATTATGGCTACTCCATGTCTTCTAAGGTTTTCTTGTCCACAGTAGTAGATGTGATGGTTTCCAGAGCTGAATTCGCCCATCCCTGTCCATTTGAGCTCACTGATGCCCAAGATGTCAATGCTTATTCTTTCCATCTCATTTTTTACCACTTCCAGTTTGCCTTGGTTCATTGATCTCACATTCCATGTCCCTATACAGTATTGCTCCTTACAACATTGCATTTCCCCTCCCCCTTTCCTGTCCCTCCCCTTTCTCCCCTCTGAGGTGTTAAGCATCCTGTATCACCTAGCCTGCCCTTTTGTTTTGTCTTTTGTTTTGGTCCATAGGGTTCTCTTGGCAAGCTTTGTGGCGTGGTTTGCCGGTTTCTACGCCATTTTTTTCCTCGCATCATACATCATATCACAGTTTTAAAAGTTTAAAACAGTTTACACAACATATTATCATGCATAATTATCACACTCTAAAACACAGTCTCTATGTTAATTGCTATATTAAGTCAGTATGAAGTCTCTATGTCAGTCGCTATATTAATTCAGCTACATTTTTCACATCAGCTACTTATCCTTGTGTCCTCGCTCCCCAGGTGGGGTTGTTGTCTCTGGGTCCCTTGATCCAGGGGCATCGCAGTGGCGGGCAGTGGATGTTTTCCCTGTGTCTCAGCTGTTCCTCTTCCTCTGCCTCTGGCTGCAGTGGTGGATGGTGACCTTCTCCCTCCAAGGCCTCTGGATGGTGACTGGGCAGTTGGGGCCTGGTCTTTCTCTGCCTCTTTCTTCCTTGCACCCAGGTTTTAGGATGGGGTGAAAGGGAGGGGCCGATTCTTCACTCACCTCCCACCAAGGTCTCTGGATGGCTTCTGGGCAGTTGGGGCCTGGTCTTTGCGAAACTTTGCGAAACTTTGCGAAATATTTGCGAAACTTTAAATAACTCCCATAAATAACACCTAATGATGGACTGCTTCCCCCCCCCCCCCTTCTAAGCATAACTGCCCAAATCCATCATGGCCGACTATTGGTCGGTGCCATTTAACCTATTGGTGGTCCCATTTAATTATAAAACTTCTTCCAGAAAGAGAGAGAGTGATTCCACTTGAATTTCTTTTTTGAATCTCCATTTGTAATTCTTCTCCTCCTCACCATTACTTTGACATCTTTAACAGAGTATCTTGGGAGGTTCCAGTATTTTGAAACTGATTTCCATGTGTTGCCATTTTTATATCAGATTTTTGTATCCATTTATTCTCTTGAGTAGAGATTTTCCCGCTTGCCCTATGCATAATGGAAAGAAGCACTACTAGCAAAGGACAACATACTTCACATTTGCAAATACAGTAATTCTTTCTTGTCATCAAGGAAGGTTGAGTGAACTCTCTAACCCAGGGTTTTATAGAGGGCAGACACCCTATGTTCTCAGTTAGCCTCTATCTCTATGGAAACTTAAAGTCATTGAGTTCATTTATCATATCTTGGCTTGCTTTACAAACACACAGTATGTAATTATGCTTTCAGGTTGTTTATCCCTGAATTTCATTCTGAGATGATTAAAACAATTGCCAATGATTAGTCTATAGTATAGTCCAGTAAAATAGGTGGGTGACTAAACTTTTGCACGACACTTTTATATCCTCCTTCCTATGCCACTAAAAAAAAAAAAAAGACTTTGCCACATTTTCCAGTCATAAGCACCTACGTGTCAGGACTGCAAATTTTATATGGGAAAAAATCTATAAAAGGAATATGTATAAAATGTAATCTTGAAAACTGGAGGCTGTGACTAGAAGTAACCTTTTACGTAATAATGCACTGAATGTCCATTGGAGGTTACTGCAGAAGAATTAAGTAACCCTCTGTAAAGGCAGGGCTGTAGCAAGGGGGGCCATGGGGGCAAACCCCCCCAACCCAACCCGTGAGCTAACAGCCCCCCCCCCACACCCAACCCGTGATGCCAATTTTGTGTGTGTGTGAGTGACATTGTTGCCCCTCTTAAATTTTTTTGCCCTGCCTGAAAAATTTCCCCCCCCCAAAAAAATAATAATAATCTAGAATCCTGGCTATGGCCCTGTGTAAAGGTAAATGTTGCCCTTGCTCAAAAGTCAGTCATATCTGACTCTAAGGTATGGTGCTCATCTCCGTTTACAGCCAAAGATTCAGTGCTGTCTGCATCTGCAGACTTTTCTGTGGTTACATGGCAGGCATGATTAGGCACAGGGGTACATCAAACGCTGTTAATTTTCCACCAAAGTGGCACCTATTTATTCACTTGCAATTTCTTGCTTTCGAACTGCTAGCTTGGCAGGAGCTGGGAGAGAGACGGGAGCTCACTCTGTCATGCAGTACTTGAGTCTTGAACTGCTTACCTGCCGACCTTCCAGTCGTCAAGTTCAGCTGTACACATCCATAATTTTCCATTACGAGGCAAAAGTATATTCAGTCTAAATGAGTGTTCCTAGTTTTCCTAAACCACGTGTAAAGTGAATGAAGCTGCTATTTCATTTCATCAAGACTAAAAACAGAGCCTAGTCCCATGATGGTGAACCTTGGCACTCCAGATGTTCTTGGACTTCAATTCCCAGAAGCCCCCGTGAATCCACACAAATGGGTTTACTGTGATTCATCCAGCCCATGTCACCTTTGTTACTTGATTGTTGGATCTTGATTGTTGGATCGGGACCGCGAAGCGGCTGTTGTGTCCCGGAGGAGACTGATCAAGCAATGAGACACGAGGCAAGATGGAGCGAAGACCAGTGATTTAATGAGGCAAATCATCAGTATTTATCATGTACAGGCTGCGTGCAAAAGGACTGCGATCTGGCAGAATCCATACGCCATGTTTACACGAGTTAATTGGGAAACTCTACAGGGGAGTTAATTAACCAAACTAAACAATGACAGGGGAACTCCATTGTTCCAAGCTATCTGGAGTAAACATGTGGCTGGTATTGGTTTTAGGATTTAGAGTAATCCGCAGATGTGCGATTACCTATTACATGACTAGCGAGTTAGTCATTAGCTTCCTATTGTCCGAGCTACCTGTCAGGTCAGCTGTAGGTGAATTAAACCCTATCTAATATTCCGCTCCCCAATTTCTGTTCCTTCAGGAACCCCTGGTAACGAGGTGATCACCCATCTGTCAGGGCCAGTATGCCAATTGTGTCCGTGGATACCACACTTGATAATGAAAGTATGGGCGAGTTTTACTTCCACTTCCAGGAGCAACGAGGGCGGCGTCAGCCGGATGAATCACAGTAAACCCATTAATGTGGATTCACAGGGGCTTCTGGGAATTGAAGTCCAAGAACATCTGTAGTGCCAAGGTTCGCCATCACAGGACTAGTCCTTTTGCTATATAGGTAAAGGGACTCTGTGTATGTGTGTGTGTGCGCGCGCGCGTGCACACATTTGTTTGTTTGTTTAATGAGTTTATCAGGAATTCTCTCTAGAATAACAAAGTTTCTTAATCCCACTTCACATACAAACTACAGTGGAACCCCAGAAATGACAAAACTTGGTTCCACAAGTCGTGTCATTGTCCGTTTTTTGTCGTTGTCCGGGAGGCAGAAAAACACTCACCCTCCAGAGGGAGAACTGGCCTAGCGCGTCACCACAGAATTTTTCTCACCCATTTCTGCTTCTCCACCACCCCTGCCACCTCTGGGAGGCTCAAGGAACCCTATCTGCGCTGTTTCTGACACCCCGCGACTCCTCCGGGCGGTGCTGCAAGGAAAAACCTCCAGCTGACAAAGGAGTTTTCCCCGGCGTTTTGGCTTGCAGCATCACACAGGGGTAACAGGGGGGGTCAGAAACTGCATGGAGAGGGTCCCTTGAGCCTCCCAGAGATGGCAGGGGTGGCGAAGAAGCAGAAATGGGCGGGGGAAAATTCCATCATGATGGAATTTTTTTGCCATTTCTGCTTCACCGCCGCCTCTAATTAATTAATTAGCAATTATTTAGTTGCTTATAAGGCACTTTTCCCATTGAATACAATCTGTACATATTCTTCTACACTCTGCTTTTGTCCAGCTCAGTTTCTACACGATAAGCTGAGAATCATAATGGGCTCCAACCCACAACTCAAATATTTCCATACAGAAATTAAATTGTTGACATGATCTACTTTAATACCCATATTTTAAAACATGAGTGTTTAGGTGAAGGGATTGCTTCAGAAATCTAAATACTTCCAGGGAAATTCCTGGACAGGGGAGAGAAAGTATGTTTTAATTCATCTTAAAAGGCCATAAGGAAAAACATTTTTCAAATCAAATTCACCTTGAAAGAGCATGCTCCTGTTTCTTCCCCTTATCTATCCAAGAAACAAGTCCAAGGCTTGCCTCTGAGGGCCTGTCACTGCTATCATGAAAGTTGGTATGGCTTTTTTGAAGTCACTCCTAATGCAGTTGATAGATTAGGTTAATTATCAGCTTAACTGCTGAGCAGTTATATCACCCATTTTTCAAAATACAGACACAGCAAAGTAATTTCCATCTTTAACCTGATTTAAAGGAGAAAAGAAGGTGGGACAGGAAAATTACAATGAATGAACGTAGTAGGTTTGCTACATTTATTCGAAAGAAAGGGGAAGACTGCATCATTTTTTTTCAGCGAAACATATTAATACGTATTATTTGTCAAAAGGATTTATGGACTACAATCCATGCTTTCAGGTGCAGAGTCAGATTCATATAAAGAAATGAGCTGTAGTCCGTGAAACGTGAGCTCAGTAAAATATATTACTCTGTATGGAACTGTGTGACCTTTGTTGTTTTTCTTCTTGTTGAGCAAATTTGAATCAAGCAGTCATTCACATGCATGTCTGAGAAAACCGATGTTGTGTTTTGGGATCAAGGAGACAGCGGAGGCTTAATTCATGAAGAGGCATAGGGCAAGCTAGCCCGGATGGAGTTTATTAGAAATAACAGGACAAAGAAAATTCCAGAGAAGGGTATGCAATATATCCTTATTGGTTACCTGCGATAGCATAAGGTTACTTAATTGGCTAAATATCAGCATGCCTGCCTCGTGCTCACCTTGCTGATTGGACAGAAGCTGCGTGCTAGCTGAATGACTGCGTGTCATCCCTGGGCATGGTAGGGAGGGCCAGAAGGCCTGGAGTAATGCTTAGAGGCCCAAGTTGGGGCCTCTAAGTTACGGTAGAAACAGATGAGGCAAGGAGAACGATCACCCACGATTTATGACCATGGTGTGCCATGAGCCACAGCGATCGTGCTGTGAACCTCCTCACATCTCCCCCCTTCTGTTTTTAAGAAGCTTATAAGCATAATAAATTTGGTCATTGCGTGCACGAGGCCGGAAGCGAAATCCTTGCAGGCAGGTGGCTAGCAACGAAGGTATGCATTGTATAAAGCAACAGGCAGTTATCAGAATGGCAAGAATAATTAAACCATACTGCAGAATGGTCCGTACCCAAGCTCCGTTGGGAAGCCAGGACCAAAGAGTGCTCCACCACGAAGGCAGAGGGTTTTGCTTAATATCAGAAACAATCTTGGTTAAAGAATCCAATTGGTTTTGTACCTTATTAGAATTATCGGATAAGTTAAAACAACACATATTACGCACAGACTCACAACCTTGATGATGTAACATCAGCAAATAATCGATCGTGGCGCGGTTATCTAAAATGGCGTTGCGAAGCTGAAATTGCTCCCTGTTCAGGAGGCTAATAGCTTGGGAAGTGAGATTAATGGCTTTTACAAATGCACAAGCAAGCTTTCCAAGCTGCCTTGCATTCCCGGCTGCCAGGCCAGGCACACCAACAAGACTGA
This sequence comes from Bradypodion ventrale, assembly GCA_035047345.1. Taxonomy (NCBI): domain Eukaryota; kingdom Metazoa; phylum Chordata; class Lepidosauria; order Squamata; family Chamaeleonidae; genus Bradypodion; species Bradypodion ventrale. The sequence continues at coordinate 45,470,573 of JAWDJE010000001.1, forward strand.
TGGCCAAGGATGTGTACTCGGCCTGGGAAAGCACCTTAACAGTGCTATCGCAATCAGAGGGTAACTGCTCAGCGGCAGTACCCCGGGTGATGCGTTTGCGGGCGGGACGCTGACGGACCAGCGTAGTGCGGTTGGGCAAAGCAACAATCATACGACTAAGGCAACAAGTGGTTTTAGAGAGGTTAGCAGGAATATAGTTCCAAGTTCGTGACCCACAGGTCCAGAACCACCCAGAAGGCAACAGAATGTGCTGAAAGTTAAAATGAAGGTCCTCTGTCTCCCTCCCGGTGCAATTAAGACCGCGACCGGGCTGGAAACAGCGAGGCTTTGACTTATGTTGAGTACAGTTCACAACCCTGGCACATTTACTAGCACTACTAACAGCTACAATAGGAGTATAGAGAGACAGGGCATCAAAGGGCAGCCTTTTGGTTGCCTTTCCCCAAAGGGGGCTAAGAGCATATTTGTTTTTGACCTTGTCATTAAAGTCGGCCATATCGTAACCCAACACTGACCTACTGACGTTTTGGGGACTGTAGCAAATGGGAATGAGACAGGTGCTTAACAGGTGATAGGAGTCAACGCTTTGCTTAAGGCAAAACTCAGTTTGATTAGAAATGCGGGCAAGCTTATACCACAGGTTATACTCAAAGCGTTGGGACAGCTCATCTTGGATGGCAAGCGCTCCTGGAAAGAGAAGCATGTAGCAACAAAGAATCATTATAGAATTAGCATTTAGACAAGCTATGATAGCAACAACAAAGTTCTCAGGAGTCTTTTCCACCCGGATTTCGTCCAGCAGGGACTGGGCTTCATCCGACAATGCTTTCACCTGGCCCCAGGTTATCGGCGGGTTCTGCCCCCTTTGCCTTCCCCCTCGGTTCCGCCTCCTCTCCGGGAGCTCGTGCAGGTGAAGGTCGAAGTTTGGAATGGGGTTGCTGATACCCTGATGCCATGCCATGCTTCCACGGTCGAACAAACCGGGCAGGGACCCAAAGAGGACCTTCTGGCGTAGACACTGCGGCATAGCCCCTTCCCCAGGTGATGAGGGGAACAGACCCTTTCCACTCCGGGTCCAGCAGGCGTCTGTACTGGACCTGGGGGGCAGGCAGAACCTCAAGCTGGCGGTAGTGACGCTGAGCCCTGGATAAAAATTGAGAATTAAATTGAGACAAGTTAAGGTGGTTTAGCGTGAACAGTACACTAGCAAGCCACTCCTCCTTTTCCGGAAGTAAGAGGGGGACAGTTCCCCCTTTCCTTTTTTGGCGATCCAGTGCCTCTTTCAGTGTTTTATTGGCCCGTTCGACCACGGCCTGTCCCTGAGAATTATAAGGGATGCCGAATGTGTGGACAATCTGCCAGCGGGTACAAAACTCTGCTAGGGCAGTAGAACAATAGGCGGGGCCGTTATCGGTCTTCAAACGGTCAGTTTTTCATCCATGTGATGATATATAACCAAATTAGGGTAAGCCTTTCTGTACGGCATAAGAGCTGCATTAACATAGAACTGACACATGGTGGGGCTATTGAGCATTCCCATTGGCAATACCTTCCAATGGTACTGGACTGTGGGCTGGGAGTTATTCAACACTGGAACCGTGAAAGCAAAATACTTCCGGTCCTTTTCCTGAAGGGGAATAGTATAAAAACAATCCTTGAGGTCAATGACAGCCATCTCATAATCATGGGGTATCAAATTTGGGTTCAGGGTTCCACACTGGAGCGAGCCCATCGGCTCAATTATCTTATTGATCTCCCGCAGGTCATGGAGCAACCGCCACTTCCCGGACTTCTTTTTGATGACAAATACCAGGGTATTGAACGGACTACTAGTCGGTTCAATGTGACCCGCGTCCAGTTGTTCCTGGACTCTTCCGCCTCCTCCAGTGACCAAGCCCCATCGCTCTTGGCTCGATGTATGGCAGAGCGAACATTTCCCATCACACCGCCAGGGTAGGCGGGCGGCGCCTGGAGAACCAGGCTCGGGATGGGCGGCACCAATGGTGCCGTAGGTGGTAAAATAGCGGGCAGCACTTTTGGATAAGGAGGTGGTGGGTCCTCGGGTGGATGAGTCAGAGGATTGGTCAGGGATGCCTCTGCTGGTACTAGAAAAAAACTGGTAAGATGCATGAGGTTGATAGTGTATACCGAGTTGTATGTTTGTTTTAGGAATTTGTGCATGTAACATGTTAATTTTTGCAATTTTGTAATTTTTCAGATGTGATTAATACTCCCCTGATGAAAAGTTGAAATGTCTAAAATTTACCGGCTAGACATCGGGAGTGTTCAATAATTTAAAGACATACAAGAAAGGATTACTAGTTGAAGAGGTTTCATCTCATTTAAAAATATACAAGAAGATAATTAAGTTGAAGAGAATTTATCTGTTTTTGGTTGACATTGGACTTATATTGTGAAACTGCTGAAAAGATCATAAGAAGCTTGTTATATCACGTGTATGAATTCTATATAATTTTTATTTCACTGAAGTCAAGTACATCATTATTTTCATTGCGCCAGTACCAACGGTATGTTGTACCTGTATCCAGCATGGAGAATGAGACAGAGGGGGCTGACCGAGAAACCCTTACTTAGAAAATACACACACACATGCACACACAGGTAAACAAAAGGAGCCTTCCTACCTCGCTTGCCTCATTTTGCCTCTGTAAGGTTTTATTGGCTTTTTAAAACAGGAAATTGGTTTTCAGTGCATTTCTATGGGAAACCATGCTTTGCACCCTCTAGTGACCATCTCTGGTAATGACCCGGTCATCATCTGTTCTCCCCTACCCCAGAAATGCCGTAGGCTGCTTTTAAGCTGCCAAAAATGAGGCAAATCACACATGGAGAGCTGGATGGAATGGCGTGGGGGGGTGGGTTCTGGCCTGTGGGTCATAGGTTACAAATGCCTGTGCTATGGTAATAGAGTAGATGCCAGCGACTCAATGGTGAGTGTCAGGTGGTGGTTAACTAATCTGACAACTCAAGGACTAATGGGAAAGGTGATGGTCCCCGAGTGGATTAAATCCCACTTGAATCCTTCTTGATGGAGGGCAGCAGCTTCATCAATGCTGGCCTGGAGCCGAGGAGGACTTTGCATGTGAAAAGGACTCAGGACAAGAAAGTGACTCGCAGAACTGGATCAGTGGTATGGGTGTCATGTGCGATGCAGAAAGCAAATGAAAGGCCACTGCATTATATTCTCAGGTCAGTCTTCGTGGCTAATCACCATGAGGATTTCCAATATTTGGATTCAGATATAGCAGAACAAGTAGAAGAAGAATTTGAGAGACTGGATGAACAGTGTAAATAAGATGCTAAGACTGCAATGATAAAGAGCCTGAAGGTGTATCAGTAGTAATACTTAGACATCAGGTCAGGGCTTGTTAGAGCAATATCATAGACCACAGAGGAGGAGAACTCTCTCGTGCTAGAGCTCCTTGGATGTGATCTCAAGATCCCAGGATTGTAGTCTTTTTTTTAAAAATGTTTCTAAGAAATACTGCAATGATAACGTTAATCTGAGAATGGCCTTCATTTTGTAGCCAACCATAATGTAATATGCCCTCATAATCACTTTGGCAAGCAAAACCGAAAACAGTTCTGGGTTAAAGAGTTGAAAGGTGTATCGCTTACAAATCTTTTACAACATGACATGGGCATAAAAGTTAATAGCGTCATTTCTTGCTATCAGCACTACTGCAATCTCTAAGAACTCAAGAAATGTGGATTGAATGACTAAGAATTCCTATCCAAGAACTACTGTAAATGAACTTGATACTCTTGGATCCCTTAGCTGTTTATTGGTTGAGAAACTGATTTTATATTAATTTGATATCTATCACAGGGATCAAAACTCACCCTGCATACTTTTTTAAACTACAACTAGTTTTCTTCTTCTTCTTCTGCCGTATCTGAATCCAAATATTGGCAATCATCATGCGATGAGCCATTAAAGCTGTCCTGAGAATATAATGCAGTGGCCTTTCCTCCGCTTTCCACATCACAGCATGGCACCTGTAACACTGATCCAATTTCACAAGTCACTTTCTGGTCCTGAGCCCTTTTGGCATGCAAATTCCTCATCAGCCCCAGACCAGTAATGATGAAGTTGCTGCCCTCCATCAAGATGGATTCAAGTGGGATTTAATCCACTTGGGGACCATCACCCTTCCCTGTGGATTTTGCCACCCAAGGCCATTAGTCCTCAGGGTGGTCAGGTTGGTTAACTGCTGCCTGACACTCGGCATTGAGTCGTTGGCAGTATGGTCTCTATTACCATAGCAAGATAACCTGGTCATGATCGCAACTTGTTTTAGCACAGTAAATCAGAACTAGACTAGCACCACTTGGTTCAATGGAAGCTACAGAGGACTTGACTTACCAAATCCCCACTCATTCAATGGATCTACGCTTGTGCAACTTAGTACACTAGGTTTTAAGTTTTTTATACTACTCTAGTGGGACTGCAGTGGCTCAAGTGGCTAAGACGCTGACGGGGAGGCTGAAGGTCAGCAGTTTGATTCTCGAGTACTGAAGGACGAAATGAGCTTTGTACCAGCTCCTGCCAACCTAGCAGTTCAAAAGCAAGAAATTGCAAGTAGATAAATAGGGACCACTTTGGTGGGAAGGTAACAGCATTCCATGATGAACACGGAAACGTCTGCAAAAGCAGACAGGGCTGGCTCTTCAGCTTTGAAACAGAGATGAACACTGCACCCTAGAGTCTGATACTCGCTTTTGAGCAAGGAAAATCTTTACCTTTACCTTTAGGGAGGTTTATGTAGTTCATGATGTAATTGTTGTACGCCACCCAGAATCACTTGCCGAGTTGGTGGCAATACAAATGTGACTAATAAATAATAAATAAATAAATACACTAAGCAGCAGGCTTTCGGCCATTATGTAAACTGTTTAAAAATATCTACATTCTTTTTTCAAATTATTTTTAATTGTCTGTTTTAAATTGCCTGAAAGATGCTCTGAGATCCTTCAATCTCCCATGCTCAAAAGCCAGTCATGTATCTCCATTTACAGTCGAAGAGCTAGAGCTCTCCGCATCTGTAGATGTTTCTGTGGTCATGTAGCAGGCATGACTACACAACTTTAATGTTCACAATCAAGAAAATGAAATAAATATTTTGTGTACTTTGGTTCAATCATTCATCCACATGGAGACTGCAGCCAAGAAACTCAGAAGATGAGATTCAGAAGGGCGCCAATGAAGGAATTAGAAAAGACCACCAAATGTAAAGGTGTGTCACCAGAGACCAAGATTATTCCACTTTTTTATCCCCAGTGTGAAAGCTGAACAGTAAAGAATAATAACAGAAGATTTTTTTTGATATGTTTGAAATATGTTGCTTATGGAGAGCTTTTGGATATCCTTTATTGACAGAAAGATAAACTAGTAGGATACTGCAGTGGCTCAAGTACCTAAGACGCTGACTGGGAGGCGGAAGGTCAGCAGTTCGATTCCCGAGTACTGCAGGACGGAATGAGCTCCCGTCTTTGTCCCAGCTCCTGCCAACCTAGCAGTTTGAAAGCAAGAAATTGCAAGTACTGTAGATAAATAGGGACCACTTTGGTCACCCGGTTGTTGTTCAAAGATATAACAGTCTCTCTTACTAGTGAGGGGAGTGTAAGTCTTGCGCTGGACAGAGGTGCTTACAGACTTCAAAATAATGGTTTCCAGTTTTATAAGGAGATTAAAAGTTTCATATGGAAATTCAAACTTTTGTGTCCTTTCTTTTATAGCAAACCTAAAGGTCATCTATTTAAAACCTTACACCATTGGTTAGCTCAGGAGAGTCTGCAGTGGCTGAAGCGGCTAAGACACTGACTGGGAGGCGGAAGGTCAGCAGTTTGATTCCTGAGTACTGCAGGATGGAATGAGCTCCCGCCTTTGTCCCAGCTCTTGCCAACCTAGCAGTTTAAAAGCAAGAAATTGCAAGTAGATAAATAGGGACCACTTTGGTGGGAAGGTAACAGCATTCCATGCACTTCGGTGTCTAGTCATGCCTGCCACATGACCATGGAAACATCTGCAGCAGCAGACAGCGCTGGCTCTTCGGCTTTGAAACAGAGATGAGCACTGCACCCTAGAGTCGGATACGACTGGCTTTCAAGCAAGGGAAACCTTTACCTTACCTAGAGCAAATCAAGCCTGAAAATTTCTAGGGGCAAAAAAAGATGAAATTACTTTAGGTACACCAATAGAAGACAAAATTCTCTGTAAAACACAATAATGCTATGGAAAGTGAAGGCAGGAGGAAAAGAGGAAGAACAAATATGAGATGGATTGACTCCCAAAAGGAAATCATAGGCTTGAGTTTACATTGCTGAGGAGGGCTGTTGAGGATAAAACGTTTTGGAGCTAGCTCACTTGTAAGTTTGTAAGTTGAAAGTCACTTGATGACAACATAACAACAACAAATACAATGATATCCTTCTAGGGACTGAACTGTTTTAGCTTTAATACAAGGCAGATGCAGTAGAAGTCTTTAGAACATTTTAAGATTCTCACACTTTTGCCTAAGGTTCTTACATGGGGCCTCCCATGTGATATCATGGCCCCATGCAAGATGGAATAATGCAGCCAGGAGGAGGAAAGATGATCTAAATATATACCTTGTGCGTGTACAAAGATTTCAGATTGTTGGAAAAATCATCCTCATTCCAAACCTTAATTGTACTGGTCCACTGAATCCCACCACCACCACCCCATCCCTGGACAACTGTCCATTATAATTTATAGTGGCAACAAGCCTACCAGTTAGTTATGCCACTCTATATGAAAAAGGGACCGTGGGGGCTTAGTGCTTAAGATGCTGAGCTTGGCGACCTGAAGGTCAGCTGTTTGAGACCCGAGTACCGCATGATGGAGTGAGCTCCGGTCGTCTGTCCCTACTCCTGCCAACTTGGCTAAATATTAAAATTAAAGAAGGACTCCTGTAAGAACCTGGGAAACATATTTATTTATTTATACTCATATCCTTAAAGAAACAGCACCACATAAATTTCCAAATATGATATTAGCTGTGTTTACATTTTGGTAATACAAAATGACAATGACCATGTCCCTAAAATTAAACATGATTTTACATGGTATCTCCAAAAAGGACAATCGAATTAATCAAGAAGATACGTTCTTTGTTATGACAGTTTTTACAGGAAATGGACTTGTTTTCTTAGGCAATATAAATATTTATACAGAAAATAGCATTCAAAAGAATATTACACTGACCACATTCTAAACCAGTTACAAAAACATATGCATACATACAGTTCAATGACAGAAAATTTACAGTAGATATACCTTTCTTCTTAGGCTTCCCTCTATAAGCAACGTTACTTTGGTGCATTGTATTCACAATTCTCTTCCAGTTATTAAAAAAGTTTTCTGAATTGAAATTTTTAAGTGTTCTTAGACCATGCTATATGCTTCTACCTACAGTTACTGTAATACTTAACATAGAATTAATGTTTAAGTGCCATCCCATTTTCAAGTGAATATGTAATATTATCACATCTAAAAAAATTGCACTAAATAAATCTGGTATGTTATATTCACCTAAAATGAGATAGAAAATAAGTCATGTTAACCTGGCAGGGTTAAACTCTCCAGATCTTGGGAAAGTTATTTTTTTCTGAACAGCACATACCATAATTCTCAAGTCAGCATGGGTACCAACTTTATCCAGGCTTTTCCTATGCCCCTACTACTTCAACTCTAGTTTTTAATTGAACTAATCTGTCTCATTTCCAGTAACAATATAATCCCTCAATTATGGGCAATCTTGGAAAGAACTATGTGAACATTAGAAAAGTCTATAATTATGTACCTATTATTTTATAAGGTGCCCAGATGCAACAGAATAAAGGACAGTTCTTTAAAATAAGGAATTAACTGGATTTCCTACTAAGTAAATGTGTCAACTAGAACAGGAAGAATTCTATGAAGAAATTGTTTAAAAAGAAATTTTACTCATGACTTAAAGAGATTTCATTTGAATCAATATGTTAAATAGTAATATATTTAAAGAATGGGAATGAAGGGGGGAACAGAATCTCAGCTTCTTATGGCTAGCTATGTGTGCAACAAAACCCAACACAGATTTACTTATAAGTCCTGCCAAGGAAAAGGAGCAGCAGATTGCAATCATTTTTATTAATTTAACATAAATGGCAAAAACGTCTTTAACAATTCTGTCATTCCTAGCTCACATTGCAAATTAGGTCCAAGAAGGTTATGTCACAATTGCAGCTTTTTAATCGTTAGTGCAAGATAGTAGTATCAATAGTAATTATAGTATGTGGGGTGGATACATTCAGCAAGTATTTTTAGTTAACACACCTGTAATACTACAGTACACAGTTTGTGAGGTTAGGTTAATCACTCAAAAAGACGTTCTGGTGACAGACTTCACAGCCATGGAAAAAGCCCTATTGTCTAACTGCATACATTTCCTTGTTAACCCATTCTGAGACTAAGAGTTACAAAACCCTTTCTGTGGATTTTGCATCGAAGGTTTTGCACCATGTTTTTGAGCACATGGAGGTTTTGTCTCTTCTCTGTCCTTCCTTTTATCCACTTTTGATTCTATGCAAACAGAGGTTTTTTAAAAAATAATGAAACTTCTATCTTCTTTCATTCTCTAATAATGATACTGTATATCAAGTTAATACAATCACTAAAGAGCTTGTGATTAGTACTCAGTTCAGTAAGATTAAAGGGAAATTCCAATACATTTAGCTAAAAGCTAATTACCCCTGGAAGATGTACCATTGATCTATTCCTCCCTGAAAGAGTTGCACTTAACTGGGTCAAGCAATCAAGTGTCAACACTTGCTTCCAAAGAGCCTGTTGTGTGAAGAGAAGGCACTTCTGCTCACGTTTGTGTGGGAGAACTCAACACACACACCAGCTTTTAAGAGTGTGGGGCTGCACCATCAAGTGACATGCACTGCATGAGTAGGGGGGCTTTCTACTGTATATGTTCAGCTAGATCTTTCAACATAAGCAAAGAACACATACTCTAATTGCATTGTTCAGCCACGTACTTCTCACTCTGTTGTTAAATGCCATTTTCCTAGGACCATGGCAAGTATTTGCCATCAGCATCTTGATCTTTCAGCCAAGGAAGGCTTCGCCCTAAATAAAAGACATTTCCAAGTACATGGCAAACTACCTAAAATCGTGTATTAGTACGTATAACTAGTTGAGGTTGACTTGATTCTTTGGAATTGCCCTTTGGGCTACCGTCCTTTTTGACATCTTCAACCCATGTAGGTTCAGCAGGGATTGCTATCATGTCTATTTTCTTGAAGGATTTCTGCAGAGTTGGCGAAAGGCCTCCTTTTCCATTGTAGCCATTCACCTGAGCAAGGAAGGCTTCCTGCTGCATACAGCACAAGTGAGGATTACAAGCTGGGGAGATACACTGGGTATTGCACAAGATGTCCTGATCTCTGTGATCCATATACTCTGGTTGGATGGTGACTGAATGGACCCCAGCTTCATGGAACACCTCCCTCATCTTGTAGGACGCTTTCTCATAATCAGGCGTTGAATTACACTTGATGTGCAGAGTGGCAATATTCTTCCCCTGGACAAGCTCCCAGACATGCACCTCATGAATGCTGCTAACTCCTGGCACCTCTAATAATTTGTTTGCTTGGGGGACAGAGAAAAAGAAATTAAAACAAAACAGAAAATACAGTCAGTTAGATTTCAATGGCAAAGCATAGATAGCACTAATTGTATTACAAATGCTGCTAAAAAGCAACTCCCAAAGCACATACAGTACCAGTGTTTAGAACTAAAACGTTTCATTGGAGAATAAGTAGAGTTTGGAAAGCTAAATTTCAAAACTAATTTGGTCCCATTATTGGAGCAGGGGTTACCAACCTAAGGCCCATGGGCCGGATTCAGCCCCCCGTGCCATTTCATGTGGGCCCCCACCCCTCCAAAGGTATTCGAGAAACAAATTGCCACCCCTTTGAAGCTGTTGGGATAAAATGGCTGCCCCCATCATGTAGACAGGGCAAAATGGACAGATGCCCTCAAAGCTGACTGAGAGAGCATGACCTAGCCCCTGGCTTGAAAAGTTTGGGAACCCCTTGTTGTGTTTGGAGTATTGTGCCTGTTATGTATGCATGTTCACTGTACTGGAAAGATAAGAATGTAACCACTCCAAATACAATGTATCTCAGCTGTAAAGGAACGCGAGCAAGCAGCCCATAGAGGGCAGCTGCGAGCGTTCAGTCTCACATGGTTCACATTGCTCAATCACGGACAGCCGCGGGAAAACCTTCCCCGCATTAATCAGGAGGAGAAAGAACTACTGAAGAGAGGCGTGCCTGGGCGAGGCCACGCCGGTAGCAGCCAATGAGCTACCGTGCTACAAGATTCAAATGTATAATGCTACTGTATATATTGAGATGTATCACCGCCATTACCTCATGTTCCACCGGATCATCATGCAATAAACCTGTGTTAAGCCAACCCTTCGGCTGTTCTGTTGTCTTTGGTCCCATACACTAAACTGGCGACGAGGATGGGATGATGGCTGCCCACGGGACCAAGACATGCGCCGGCTACGAGATCAAGAAGCCGGGAGACTTGGAGCTGTTTGAGATAGACTTCAATGGAGCGCTAGTGGAGCTCGAAGTTTCAGATGAGGACAAGAAGAGGGCCATCTTCGTCCGCATGCTCGGGCACGAGACCAAGAGGACCTTGGTGGACCTGATCGCACCAAGGAGGGTGAGCGACTTCAAAGCTAAGGAGCTCCTGGCGGTGCTGCGCGCCCACCTCCGGCCCGCGATAGCGATGTTCCCCGCTCGGAGCGCGTTCTGGAGGCGAGTCCAAGCGCCCGGGGAATCGGTCGCCGAGTTCGCAGCGGCCCTGCGACTGGCCGCCGGCCCATGCAAGTGGGAGACCCCAGAAGTCACCCTCCGGGACTGCCTGCTCTGCGGCCTGAGGGACACCGAAACTCAGCGCGCGCTGATGAAACAGGAGCCGCCCCCCATGCTGCAACAAGTCCTAGACGCGGCACAGGCCGCGGAAGCCACGACGGCCGGGGTGCAAGAGCTCCAGGACTGGCGCCCGAAAGCTGCCAAGGCAGAGAGCTCGGTGTGTGCGGCCCGGCGAGTTTCAAACTCGTCCACGGAGAGCGGCGACGACGAGGACGTCCGGAAGGTCCAGAAGGAAGGCCGGCGCTGCAACGGCTGCGGCGCCACCCACGCCCGCGCCAAATGCCCGTTTCGCAAGGCCGAGTGCCACAACTGCGGCCGGCACGGGCACATCGCCAAGGTCTGCCGGAAACGGTGCGAGGCCAGGAGGAGTTCGCCAGACCGCTCGGCGAGGCAGGACCGCACCACGAGGCCCAAGGATGGCACCCGGACCACGAGGAAGCGGGACGGCGTAGGGCGTATCTCCGGCGACAGCGAGGATGACGCCCCGGTTTTCAGCGTGTCCACGGAACACCCCCGATACTTCGTTGAGGTAGTAATACAAGGGGCCCCTGTTAGGATGGAGGTGGACTCGGGTTCTTCATACTCTATCATTTCCCAGGGAGAGTTCCTGAAAATCGCCCCCCACGTGCGGCCTAAGCTCAAAGCGTTGAGGTCCACGCTGAAGGACGTGCAAGGGAACCGCATCCCGGTGTTGGGGGTTGGGAAGTTCCAGGTCCAGTTTAAAAAGCACGCTGCAACGCTTCCCCTAGTCGTCCTCAAGGGAGGTAAATGCAGCCTCCTCGGGACTCAATGGTTCCAGCCCCTGGGGTTGTTTATTGGGGGGGTGCATGCCGTGGGAGTACACGCCGCCGGGACTGATCCAATACAGGGCGTGTGTGACGCGCACCCCGAGGTTTTCAAACGGGGACTCGGGAAATTCAAGGGCCCCCCAGTGACTTTCGACCTGGACCCTGGAGTACGTCCAATCAGACTAAAACCACGCAGAGTGCCTTTCGCACTAAAGGACAAGATAGAGGCGGAGCTGGACAAATTGGTGGGCCAGGGGATTCTTGTTCCTGTTGATTCTGCGGAGTGGGAAACTCCAATTGTAACAGCGCTCAAGGCCAACGGGGAGGTCCGCATATGCGCTGATTACAAGTGCACCATCAATAAGGCGATTCGCCCTAATGCGTATCCGGTGCCGGTAGTCAGCCACTTGCTGGCCAGGTTACACGGGGGGAGGTGTTTCGCTAAACTCGACCTGGCCCAAGCCTACCAGCAACTCCCGGTGACCCCCGCCGCAGCTGCTGCGCAGACCATAGTCACCCACAAAGGGGCGTTCCAGGTGACGCGCCTCCAGTTCGGCGTGAATTCGGCGCCCGGGATCTTCCAGTCACTCGTGGAACGCCTCCTGAAGGGGTTGGAGGGGGTGTTACCCTATTTTGATGACGTATTGATAACAGGGGGGAGCCGGGCCGAATTGGCAAAAAGGTTGGGAAAGGTCCTGGCAATATTCGAAAAGGCGGGGTTGCGGTTGCGGAAAGACAAATGCGTTTTCTTCGCAACTGAGGTTGAGTTCCTAGGGTTCCGTGTTACTCCCGAGGGAATAAGGCCGTCCCAATCCAAGGTGGCCGCCATCAAGAAGGCCCCTCGCCCCACCTCCAAGCCCGAGCTGCAGTCGTTCCTCGGACTGCTCAACTTCTACCACTCCTTCCTTCCTCGGAAGGCAGCCGTGGCAGAACCGCTACACAAGTTGTTAAAAAAGGACGAGGCATGGAAGTGGGGCGACGACCATGAGAAGGCTTTCAATGACCTGAAACGACTCCTGGCATCCGATGCCGTACTGACCCACTTCAATCCCAAACGCCCGGTGGTCCTGATATGCGATGCATCCCCGGTGGGGGTGGGGGCGGTGTTATGCCACGTGCTGGAAAACGGGAGGGAGGCCCCGATAGCGTTCTACTCCAGGTCCTTGTCCCAAGCGGAGAGAAACTACGCCCAGACAGACAGGGAAGCGTTAGCGATAATTGCGGGCACCAAGAAATTTCATGATTTTGTGTATGGCCGCCCCTTCACCATAGTGACCGACTATAAGCCCTTACTAGGCATTTTCACCGCAGATAAGCCCACACCACAAATCCTGTCCCCGAGAATGCTCAGGTGGGCCATTTTTCTCAACGCGTATCAGCACGCGTTGGTGTACCGGCCCGGGAAGGAGATCAGCCACGCGGATGCCCTATCGAGGTCCCCCATTCCCCGGGATTGCTGCCACGTGGGCGAGGAAGAGAGGGACCATCAGGTCTTAATGATAGAGGTCCTAGACTCCCCCCCGGTAGTACCGGCCGACATCGCCAAAGCGACCGGCAAGGACAAAACGTTAGCGACAGTTAGCTCCTGGGTGCAGAAAGGGTGGCCCGTGTCTTCCCCAGCAGCAGAATTCGACACATTTTTCAAGAAAAAATTAGAGTTGTCCCTAGAGAGGGGTTGCCTTTTGTGGGGACAGCGGGTAGTGATCCCCACGTCCCTCCGGCCGAGGGTGCTTAAACTACTGCACGTCAGCCACCCGGGGATCGTCCGCTCAAAGGCACTAGCCCGCAGTTACTTTTGGTGGCCCCAGCTAGACGCCGACATCGAGCACATGGTCGGCACTTGCGAAGCGTGCCAAAGCTCCAGGCCGGAAGAGGCTCGCTTGCCACATAGGGAGTGGGACGCAGCAAGGGGGCCCTGGTCCCGGGTACACGTAGACTTTGCTGGCCCGTTCAGGGGAGCACTTTTCCTCCTTGTGGTGGATGCGTTCTCCAAGTGGTTGGAGGTCATTCCAGTCTCGAGCACCTCCTCGGCCACAACAATTAAACAGTTACGGAGGGTCTTTTCCACGTTCGGTTTACCCGACACCCTCGTCAGCGATAACGCTAGCTGTTTCACGTCCACCGAGTTCAGGGCATTCATGGATCTCAACGCCATTCGGCACATCACCTCCGCCCCGTTCCACCCGGCCACCAACGGCCAAGTAGAGCGCCTCGTGCGCACCACAAAGGACGCGCTGCGGCGCATGGGTCCCGGGGATCTCGACCTACAAGTGTGCCAATTCCTGCTGGGGTACAGGGTCACCCCATTGGCGTCAGGGTACTCCCCCGCGGAGCTGTTAATGCGCAGGAAGCTGGCCACGGTAATCTCCAGACTAGACCCCACGAGGGTAGAGGACAAAGGGCGGAACGTAGGGATGGAACCCACAAAGAGTTTCAACGTAGGTGCCCCCATGCATTGCAGGAACTACGCCAGCGCGGGGCCAGCCTGGGTGCCGGGCACTGTAATAGAACAAACCGGCCCCGTTTCATACCGCGTGGAGACCAGTACAGGCCTCCTGTGGAGGCGACACGCGGACCAGCTCAGGCGCAGGGTCCCCGGAGAGGAGGACGCGAACGGAGGAAACCATGATTCAACGTTAGGGTACTCCCCCACCCGTTTAGCCCAAGGGGGAGGGAAAAGGGGCCATGGGTCCCCACCAAGGGGGGAGGAAAGGGAATCTGTCCTTGCAGATATCATGCGAGAGTTCTTGGCGGAAGGAAAGGGCCCCGAACTCATACATATCTCGAGGAATCTTCCCCCAGACTCAGATTCCCCAAGCGAATTAGATTTTGATTTTCCGTACCAGGGGGAGTTAGCGGAGTGGTCCCCCACCCGTCCTAGCGAAAAGAGGGGTTTCAGTTCAGCCCCTGGTACGTCCAGTCCCAACCCCTGCGAGTTAGAGTGTAACATAGCGCCAGCTCCCCGGAGACCAACACCCCCAAGACAGGAGGCGAAGGCAAATCCGCCCACCACAGTCTCAAGATCCCCCGAACGGATAGCAGGAGGCAGCGGGACCACGAGGGCATCCTCGTCAGTCCCGAGATTCGTAATGGGAGGGTCCCCAGGGTCCGCAGGCAACAGGCAGGGGTTCACTTCCCAGCTGTTCATTCCATTCCCATCCCCCAGCGCAAGGCAGGCACGGACGCCCCACAGAGCCACTAACGAATCCCCGCTTTCCGTTGCAGGACAAGCACCCACGGAGCCAGGGATCACAGGCTCTCCTGTACTAGGTCAGGCGCATGCACGCCCCAAGCGCACGTGCGGCAAGCCACAATGGTTGCGGGACTTCGTCCCATCCTAGGGGGGAGGGATGTTATGTATGCATGCTGTGGCCTGTTCCAGCAAGGCTGTTCTTATGTTCTTATTGGCTACCTAAGGACAACCTCCGGGTTGGAGAGATAGGCAGGATATCTCTCAATGCCATTTCCAGGGAATCCTAAGCAGGTGAAGGCATCTCCTTGGGAATACCCTGAAAGAAATGGTGAGCCACTGTGTGAGACAGAATGCTGGACTGGATGGGCTGTGGCCTGTTCCAGCAAGGCTGTTCTTATGTTCACTGTACTGGAAAGATAAGAATGTAACCACTCCAAATACAATGTATCTCAGCTGTAAAGGAACGCGAGCAAGCAGCCCATAGAGGGCAGCTGCGAGCGTTCAGTCTCACATGGTTCACATTGCTCAATCACGGACAGCCGCGGGAAAACCTTCCCCGCATTAATCAGGAGGAGAAAGAACTACTGAAGAGAGGCGTGCCTGGGCGAGGCCACGCCGGTAGCAGCCAATGAGCTACCGTGCTACAAGATTCAAATGTATAATGCTACTGTATATATTGAGATGTATCACCGCCATTACCTCATGTTCCACCGGATCATCATGCAATAAACCTGTGTTAAGCCAACCCTTCGGCTGTTCTGTTGTCTTTGGTCCCATCGCAGGGCCGCTGCGAACTCGGCGACCGATTCCCCGGGCGCTTGGACTCGCCTCCAGAACGCGCTCCGAGCGGGGAACATCGCTATCGCGGGCCGGAGGTGGGCGCGCAGCACCGCCAGGAGCTCCTTAGCTTTGACGTCGCTCACCCTCCTTGGTGCGATCAGGTCCACCAAGGTCCTCTTGGTCTCGTGCCCGAGCATGCGGACGAAGATGGCCCTCTTCTTGTCCTCATCTGAAACTTCGAGCTCCACCAGCGCTCCATTGAAGTCTATCTCAAACAGCTCCAAGTCTCCCGGCTTCTTGATCTCGTAGCCGGCGCATGTCTTGGTCCCGTGGGCAGCCATCATCCCATCCTCGTCGCCAGTTTAGTGTATGGGACCAAAGACAACAGAACAGCCGAAGGGTTGGCTTAACACACTAAAGTGCCTTTAAATAATGTAACACTCGAATGAGTGGATATAACAATCACCAGCTGTAACACTGTAACCTTCTGTATTAGGACGCGAGCTAGACCACTAGGGGCAATAGCGAGCACCTAGCTCACATGGTTCCAATTCCCCAAATACCTACAGCGCGGGAAGATTCCCGCCACTACCTCACCTGGACAAGAAGGGCGTGACGGAAAGTGACGTCACGCAGACAGTAGCCAATGGGCTATCGAGGAGCCACATTCAAATGTATAGCCACAGTATATATTGAGCTGTTCATCCGCCATTACCACATGTTCCCCCTGACCATCATGCAATAAAGATGTGTTAAGCCAAGCTTTCGGCTGTTTCTATTGTCTTGGTTCTCAAACACTAAACCCCTACATTAGAGTGTGTGAAAAATAATCCATTCCCATTTCAGTTTGCAGTGTTAAAAAATAACTTGTTGCTTGTTTTCCTGCTATTCCTTTAAAAAGAAACCTTACAATTGATAAAAGAAGGATGTGATACATGTAATTACATGTAAAAGTGCTCTTTAAAAGTAACTTCATAAAATAACTGGGAAACATTCTTTGTAATTACCATTAAAGTAATGTTTCTCCAGCCAATCATAATAACATAACTGGAACTTGCACAAGAATGCAGTGTCATGTAAGCTATTCTAAGAGTTTACCAGGGCTGAAGGGGCATTAGTTCAAAGTGTCAACTGAATCTAATATGACATTTTAAAAGTAGATTCTCTTTATCATCCATTTATTAGTTACATTTATAATATGCTAAAGGTTAATCTAAAGATTAAATGTATGGTTGTTTTCCTTCTCACTTTAGACACACACACACACACACACACACCAAACTATGTTATCTCTCATGCAGGGTTGAAAACCAAAACTCAATGTTAGCTTTTTAAAGAGCCAAGTATTGTTGCTGTTTCACCAGCCCTGCTTTAAAAAGCATGTTGTGGGAAAGAGAAATATATTATCCTTACCTCTTACCAAGTTGCATAAATGATCAAATCACCCAATTAGTAAAATTTTACCAACTAGGTGTTTCTTACAAGGTAAGTTTCGCTTCAGATTTAAAGAAGCAAATTTATAAACTGAAATAATGAACAAGCTGTCCAGGACGAAATGGAATGCATAAGCTTCTGAAATATTAATCAATCTATCTCTCATTAATGAACATCTCTTAAAGTGTTTGAGACCAAAAACTTCTACAGATGTATACTAGTTTCAGAAAACAGCCAGCTCACAATCAGAAGTTCTGCATATATGGTAGCATTATTGTATTCTCAGAGCACATGCTTTTCAATAATTCTCAAAGATTCAAGTCATGTTGCTGGGATACCACCATGTGACCCACGTTTCTTAAAGCTTTTGAGAATTCAAGAGCTGCTAAAGGTGACTATATAATCTAGAGATATCATTCCAGAAATAACACTGTTTTTCAGCACCCAACAGTAAAAATACGACTTACTCAGTATTTGCATGTTAATACTCTTGGGAACCATCTGCAGCAAGATGGTTGCTGTCTCTTTGATAAGTGGGAAGGCTGAAGACAGTATAATGATCACCATAATTATGGTTAGGCTTGGATCGATGTAGCATTCCCAATTACAGGGTTGATCTTCTGCCAGGGGAAGTGCATAGAATATTGCTGCAGCAACTACGACAACAACTGAGCCTAAGGCATCGCCCAATACGTGCAGAAGGACACCTAGGATAAGGGACAAAAAAGAGGCATGAACTTCTGATAAAGACCGAAAGGAGGTAGTTATACATGAGATCAAAACTTACTTTCATAACCATCATTTAATAAACAACAGTGAATACATAGGTTTGCCAAGGAAAGCATTGAAGAAGGGGACTTTTGTAATTATTTTTGCCAGAAGTGCTGAAGTGACTGAACTGGCTTTGAGAATGAGAGAGATGGGACATTTGACCTTCTGCTTCAGAGAGCAAAATGACTTGAGCCAGCCATGCTCACTAGTTTCCAAACTTAGTAGTATTAAAAATGCTTCCCAACAGTTCAATTAAAGCTATGCAGAAAGAATGGGTTTGAACAAATCGAACTTCTCTCAAAAGAGGCCCCCGCCATGTAGAAGTACCTCTGATGTTCAAGGCTTGAGATTTCTTCTCTTTTTTCACTACCTCTTCATTTTCAGTCTCTTTCTGGGTACTTATGGAGTCACCTGCATTCAAATAAGAAACGCTGTGTTGTGTATAAGTTCTACAAATAGAAAAAACACCAGTCTTTTCAAAACCAACACTTGATGAGTCAAATCCAATCAGTTACACTTCTACCCATCTCACACTTGCATGCAACAATCTCACAGTCTTCTGACTGTAACTACAAATGATAACTAAAGATGCCCTTTTTCTACTTTAAATGCTTCTGGAGTAATTTTATCATATAAAATGCTAGTTTATGCAAGGAAATGGGGGAGCAGTGATGAGACTAGGCTAATGTCTCCATGTTTTCTGTGATGTTGTTTTTCTACCTCATAATCTGCTAACTAAGAGGAATGCACAAAATTGCCAATACACGCGAATATCGCACATAACAGAGTGTTGTAACAAATCAATAATAAGGTATGGAATAAAATCACATGAACTAACTACTTGTTAGTGCCAACTTGCAAAAAGAGCATGAACAAACTATATTATTCATTTACTCTCATTTAAGAGCTATACAAATTCTCTAACATATTTTGTATATTGCCAACATATGTTGGATTATGGAGAAAACAAAGGAATATCAGAAACAAGTTGGAATCGACTGTGTGACTGAACAACCAAAAGATGTAAAGGAAAGCTATTTATTTTATGGGCATAAGAAAACTGTGAAAGCAAAAGAAGAGATAAAAGCATTTGACCAAAAAAAATTACCCAAAATAGAGTGGGGGAAGATTAAAAAATTGAAAAAGATGAAGACAGGACAGAGAACACCACCATAGATATAAAAAAGAAAATAAGAAATGTGCAAAGAAGAATACTGAAAAAGGAAAAGGAAGCAGAGTTCAGAATCTGAAACAGCACAACATTAGGAAACATAAAAAAAAAAAAGTACAGTAGCTAGTCATATCCAACTTTTCTCTTTGACAGCTAAAAATCTAGTGCTATCTGGACGTTTCCATGCTGTTACCTTTCCTGCCAAATTGGTACCTATTTATCTGCTTCCATTGTCTTGCTTTCAAACTGCTAGCTTGGGCAAGAGCTGGGGCAGGGAGCTCACTCAGGTCTCGAACGGCTGACCTGCCGACCTTCCTGTCGGCAAGTTCAGCGTCTTAACCACTATGCCACTGCAGTCCCTTTGCCCAATGGATGAGGCCACCTAAAACCTGTTTGTCTTGAAGATGTACCACAAGGTTCCTTGGTTTTGCTGAGGAAGGAAGGAAAGAAGGGGAGAAGATGAGACAGTGGGGAGCCAGGGAGGAAGAGAGACTCAAGGCCAGGGGTGCCCAAACTATGGCCTGTTGTGGGCCAGATCCAGCCCCCAACACCAATTCATTTGGCTCACGAAGTCCTCGTCGCTTCCGGAAGTAAAACACACCTGCACGGATGCATTTTACTTCGGAGTGACGAGGGCTTCGTGGGCCGGATCTGGCCCAAAGGCCTTAGTGGCCGGCTTGCAGCTCGAAATGTCTGGGCACCCCTGCTCAAGGTGAAGTGGGAGAAAGAGAGGCTGTGGGGGTAACCGAGAGGCACCTGCTTCATCTCCGCTCTGGGCTTCTTCCGCCACCGCCACCCTTTCCAGCTCGAGGTGGCCGTCGGTTGTGGCTCTCTTTTCCAGGGCAGCCTGGACGGGCTCCGCCGTGGCTGTGGCGGTGGCGGTGGTGGTGGCGGCGGCGGCGGCGGGCTCTTGCGTCTGGCCGCAGCAGGGCCAGTCCTGGAAAATGGCCAGGCCCACCAGGTTGACGGCGAGGCCCAGCGCGCCCACCACCAGGATGAGGAAGGGGTCGCGGATGCCCTCGGGCTGCGCCAGGCGCTGCACCGCCTCCACCAGGATGGTGAAGTAGAGGCCAGCCAGGAAGACGGCGTTGCTGAGAGCGCCCACCACCTCGGCGCGGCTGAGGCCGAAGGTGGTGCCGACGGCGGGGGCCCGGCGGGGGGCGCGGCGGGGGCGGCGGGCCAGGCGGCGGCTGGTGATGCCCACGCACAGCGCCACCAGGTCGGAGAGCATGTTGAACGAGTCCGACACCAGCGCCAGCGAGTTGCCCACGTAGCCCGACACCAGCTCGGCCACGAAGAAAGCCGCCGTCAGCACCAGCATGAAGATCAGGCGGCACGTCTGGCCCGTGTAGCGCCCCATGGCCAGGCAAGGGCGCTGCTGGGGGGGGGCTAGGGCTGGGGCTGCCACCCACCCTCCCTTCACACGACACACACCACCCCTTTCACCACCACCGCCCACCCTCAGCAGTAGCAGTGCCCACCCCCCGGCGCCTCAGGCGGCTGACTTTGGCCTCAGGCGCGGCAAGAGCAGCGAGCACCCCTATTTTCCCGCGCGCCCTGCCTGCTCTGAGACGCCGCACTTTGCTTTTATAGAGGCGCGGCTGAGGCGGACTTTAGAGCTCTCTCTCCTCCTCAGAAGATTTGCAGACGTTAGCCGTTTCATAAGCATCCCCTCCTAAGTCTATTATCCGCCTTCTTTCCCTGTTAAAGGCCTCCTCATTTGCTCGAAAGCCCGTCGTATTCCGACTCTAGGGGGCGGTGTTTTATCTCCGTTTGCAGCCCCAACTTAGAGCCAGCGCCATCTGCCTCTGCAGGCGTTTCCGTGGTCATGTGGCAGGCATGATTAGACACTGCACAGCTGTTTACCTTCCCTTCCCACTGAGGTGGCCAGAGTCAGGGTGGGCTTTGCCCACTCTGTTAGCAGTTTGCCCACCCACACCCTCAAACAAACGTCCAGCTGCTTATAATATATACACAGGTGAAACTCTGAAAATTAGAATATGGTGCAAATGTCCATTCATTTCACTTAAAAGGTGAAACAAATATATGAGATAGGTTCACTACATGCAAAGCAAGAGATGTCATGTGATGATTATGGGGTACATGAGATGGGGAGGTTGGGGTTTTCATAAACTGTAAGCCATAAGCATCACTATTATAACAAAGTAAGGTTTGAACTATCTCGTTTTGCATGTATTGAGTCCATCTCATATATTTGTTTCACCTTTTAAGTTGCATTACTGAACTGAATGGACACTTGCACTTTGGTGTTCAGAAACTGGAGATGACAATCATTGAAGTGAAATACAGCTCTTTTATTTCTGGGGTCTGAACACAACTTGGAGGTGAACAACGGGGACTTATATACACAATAAACTAGATACATTTGAGCGGGAGCAAACATAATTGGATGATTTGGATACATGTTACATAGTATATACATTTTGACAGTTCAGGAGCGTGCATCTAAGCATTTGAATTTTACGCGCTCGAAATCTCGCGATACTTCGCAATCTGTCGAGATTTCGCTGCTGTCAAACAGCATCGCTGTTTGACAGTAGTTGCGGGAATTTGGCGGTTTAAATGTTCGACATGTCAGTTAACACAGTTATCATACATACATGCACGATATTCTAATTTTCCAAGTTTCACCTGTAATATGACACATGTACAGTATATGACACTGTTGCCCATCCTGAAAAAATATTTGCCCACCCACATCTAGAATCCTGGCTATGGGCCTGCACCAAAGCGGTACCTGTTTATCTACTTGCAATGGCTTGATTTTGAACTGCTAGATGGCAGGAGCTGGGACAGAGGCGGGAGCTCACTCCATCCGTGCAACACTCGGGGGCTCGAACTGCTGACCTGCCAACCTTCCAGTCATCAAGTTCAGCATCTTTCACTATTACTAGAATAAATTGGGCGGATGCCTGAGGTAACAGGGAGGAAGAAAACCTGGGCTGCCAGCTTCCTCCCCTGTTTTCTTTTTCTGCCTAGAGCCATGATGGCGAACCTTGGCACTCCATATGGGCACACTTTACTTCCGCTTCCAGGACTGACGAGGGCGGCGTGGGCCGGATGAATCGCAGTAAACCCATCCATGTGGATTCAAAGGGGCTTCTGGGAATTGAAGTCCAAGAACATCTGGAGTGCCAAGGTTCGCCATCACGGACCTTGAGCGAGCATGCCATATGTTTATCAGAAACTAAACAAAAAAAGACAAAAATCATTATCTAGCTTTAAAGACTAACTGCTGTACTTTAATGGTAACTTTTGTGGATCAAGTCCAATTTACAGCATTAATTTATAAATATCAGGTATCTTCTTTCATGTCTAGGCCAGACATGATACTGACAAAATTAAGGCACCTTTTGGTAAGTTCACTCTGCAGTTCCTTTTGCCTGATCCAGTTTGAGAAAGATTAGCCAACAACACAAGGTTGCCGTTACTAGCGTATGCCTGATTGTGTTTCAAAAGTAGCACAATATTTAAGGAGACTCTTTCTGTGTATCAGGTATTAATGCCTTGAAGCATACCTGTCAACCTTCCCGGATTGGCCGGGATTTCCCGATTTTCGATGCCGATTTGCACCATTTCCCGCCCACAGCTGCCAAAACCCCAGAATTGGCAGCGGGGGGGAAAGAGGTACTGCGCATCCCTTCTGCGCAGATCCCCTTCTAAGCATGCGTAGAACCCTTCTATGCTTGCGTAGAACCCTTCTACGCATGCATAGAAGACGATCTGCACGGAAGGGTTCTACGCAAGCGTAGAAGGATTCTACGCAAGTGTAAAAGCCTTCTATGCATGCGTAGAAGGCGAGCTACACAGAACCGCTCTGCGCAGGTCCCGTAGAAGGCGACCTGCGCAGAACCGTTCTGCGCAGGTCCCGTATTTTCCGGAGCCGCTGTTGACAGGTATGCCTTGAAGTCTCACTCTTATATCTTTTTGTTTTGCTTACTCTCTGATATGCTTGAAACACATACTAACACGGCTACCATTTTAAAAATGCCATATGCTTGGCTTCAAGAACTGAACTGGCAATTCCCCCATTGCTGTATCTCAAGGGGAGGGGAAACAGCACCTGTTGAACTTTTGCTTGCCACAGCAGGCCAGCGGGAATATCTCTGCCTGCTGTGTCTCTATGATGTTCAACAAGTGAAGGATGTTCAATATAACTATATAAGTCTCCCTTGGGGGGGGGGGGGGTGCTCATAACACCACTGGATATAATCTTTCAAGTACTCAAAGATATAAAATATATACAGTAAAACCCCTATTTACATAAAAAGTCTGTTCCTTAGGCTTTTATGTAAATCGGTTTTTTACTTAACTTAAAGCAAACCCATAGTAAAAATGAATTTTTACATAACTCGAAGCACAGGAAAAATGAATTTTTTACTTAACTCGAAGCAAACCCATAGAAAAAATGATATTTATGGAAATCGAAGCAACCCCATAGGAAAAATGGGGTTTTTTTTACACAGCTCAAAGCAAAACCATAGGAAAAATGATTTTTTACTAACTTGCAGCAAACGCATAGGAAATTGTGTTATGTAAATCGGGACATTTATGTAAGTCAGGACATGGTTTTAGTGCAAAAAACATTATGTAAGTCAAATTTTGTGTAACTCGAGGCATTTGTAAGTTGGAGTTTTACTGTATTTCACCTTAGTGTTTTTGGAAAAAACACTCTTAAACACATTACAGTGGAACCTCAGTTAACAAACGGCTCGGTTAACATAAAAATTGCATAACAAAAGGAAATCCATAGAAAATAGTGGCTCAGTTTACAGATTTTTTTTCCAGTACAGATTAATTGGTTTTCAATGCATTCCTATGGGAAATTGCATTCAATGCATTCCTATGGGCAATTCAGTTAAAGTAATTTTTGTTGCAAGAAATGCCCCAGAGAACACATTAATTACATTAACCGAGGTTGTACTGTATTACCATTATTCAGAAAGGATGGCATTCAGAGAATCATAAAATCACTGAGTTGGAAGGGGCCTTTTAGGCCAACCCCCTGCTCAATGCAGGAATCAGAATCAAGGCAGATATGATAGATGGTTGTACATTTCTCTCTCGAATGCTTCCAGTGTTGGAGCGCTCAACACATCTCAAGGTAGTTGGTTCCACTGTCACACTGTTCTAACCATTAAGAAATTTTCCCTCATATTCTGCCTATATCTAGATTTCCTTAGTTTGAACCTGTTATTATGCATCCTGTACTCTGGGATGACTGAGTAGATAATCCATTTTGGATTATCTTCCCAGGTATTTGAAAAGTGCTATCATATCCCCTTTCAGCCTCCCTTTCTCAAGGCTAAACATGCCCAGTTCCTTTGATCTTTGATCATATGGCTTAGTTTCGGATCCTCAGATCAACTTTTTTGCTCTTCTCTGTACCTGCTCTAGTTAGTTTGCATCTTTCTTAAAGTGTGTTGCCCAGAATTGGACACAGTACTCTAGATGTGGTCTAACTAGAGCCGAATACAGGGGGACTAGTACATGAATTGCATTCCCTCTGTCCACCATAGAAGTTGCCCAATCGAAAAATGAAATCAGGTTAGTCTGACAAGATTTATTTATGACAAATCCATGTTGGCTTCTAGTTATTAGTGCATTGTTTTCAATACATGACATGAACCTATCCTTAGAATCAAGAGTTTGTAATCCTAGAATCCATTTTAATGATTGTTACCCAGTTCTTTTGCAGCCAATAATAAAATATATTAAACCAATTTGTTTTTAGTTTGAGTCCAAAACCAAATGAGAAATTCGCTATAATACAATGTTTCTGGAAAACAACCAAGGATAAGAAAAGCTTTAACTACTCTGTTATTGCTTACATTATTTTAACTGTTCACTTTATGTAGGGCAATATCCTATTTAGTATTGTGGACTGTGGCAAGCTGCTAACATTGTCCTCTGTGAAATCCCCAGTTTGGCATTTGGCAAACTAGCGATCATGCCACTGAACCCCCGAAAGAGCTTGCATTTGTCCAAAAAGGTTCATCAAGTTCAGCATCTTAACCACTAAGCCACCACATGTAAAGAAGTGTACTACATGTGACAGGGGTCACAGAACTTGAAGAACAATCAATTTTACAGGAACTGTATCTTGTTACATGTTATCCCTGTTGCAAAGCAAAATATTTTATGATGTTTTTTGTATTGAATGGACAATTAAAAGCCATTCACCTTACCAAAGACCTGCTCCTGATATCAATTGATCCAGCTGCCTACATTATCAAGTCTCTAGAGGTAAAGATTGGCAATAGGAACAGCTATGAAGAGCCCTTAAACTTTTGATTTTACCAATACAGTGGTACCTCGCTTTATGAAATTAATGTGTTCCCCAGGACATTTCGTATTATGCAAATTTTGTAAAGCGAATTTCCCATAGGAATGCATTGAATGCAATTTCCCATAGGAATGAATTGAAAACAAAAATTCATAAAGCAAACCATGGTTTCCCATAGGAATGCATTGAAAACCAATTAATCCATTCTGGGGGGGAATCGTAAAGCAAGTCATTATTTTCAATGTGAAAATTACGTTAACCTAAAGTGTTCATAAAGCGAGGTACAACTGTACATCACTGCTGATAAAACATAATCCCCTTAAGAATCATTTATTCATATGCAAATGTATTCATATTTCATTGATGGATGGGTTAAAAGTATAATCAATATCAGATTTGTTTTAATTAGTTGATAGCTCTGCTAAAGTTCCTAGCTGAGCCTTAGTTCCAAAGGGAGCTAAATGTATACAATAAGTATGAGACACCATGTTCCAAATAATTCCATAACAATTGTAATAATAGATGCATATCACTTAATGAACCTTTATAGCAGAGATTCAATGTCTTCACCTGGGAGTAAGCCCAACGAAACTCAGTGAGACTTTTTTCCCAGTAGACATGTACAATATAGGAATGC
Source organism: Bradypodion ventrale (assembly GCA_035047345.1). NCBI lineage: Eukaryota > Metazoa > Chordata > Lepidosauria > Squamata > Chamaeleonidae > Bradypodion > Bradypodion ventrale. The sequence continues at coordinate 45,496,634 of JAWDJE010000001.1, forward strand.
ACTAAAAACCTGTTTGTAAATCCTGAAACAGGAACCAGTTTTTGCCTTACTGTAGATCAGGGGTCCACAACCTTTTTAAGTTGAGGGCTGGGTCACGCTCCCTCAGACAGTAGAGGGGGCTGGACTTGTGTCCCCACTGTAAACGCTGTTGTAAAACGTGTCCGTGGCTGTTGTAAGTGCATTTACAGCATCTGCATTTACAGCTGTTTATGTTGCTTCTGCCAGCGCCGGCACTGGGAGCAAGGGTGTGAGGCATGATGATTTGGTACCACAGGCCAGATCCATCTCATAGGCCATAGGTTGTCGACCCCTACTATAGATAGATCTAGGGGGAAAACCACAGTGAAAAGCCAAGACATCTTTAGATGCAGAGCCTGATTGGTGATGTAACGATTCCACCATCTAGAAGCAACACTTCCTTGAGAGAGCAAATCAGAGAGTAAACAAAACAGGACAAAAATGTTGTGGCACCTTAAAGACTAACTCCTCTGTTTTAATGTTAGCTTTCATGGATCAAAAAGCAAAACAAAGCAATCACACTTATATACCACCCCATAGAGCTTATCAAGTCCACTTCGTCAAACACAAGAGTGGATTTTCATGGTATCCATTTATACATATCTGGTATAGAGACCCTGAGTGACTGGGCACACAGTTAGTTGGTTCAACAGATGGGTATGCAAAATCAACAAGATGTTTTCAACCAGTAATAACACGCAATCAGTGTGGCTATTTGCAGAGGTAATAACAGAAGAACATTCTTGAGAGTACACAAGAGCAAAACCAAATTAGAAAATGGAGGAAGGAGCTCACTGGACAAGGAACAACATTAAAGGAGGATATAGCTGAGGAACTCAACCTCCCCTACATCACTTGGAGGACCCTGAATAGGTCAAGTGGGGGCTGCTGGCAGACAGCAACATGCTGTGTGAGTGTGGAGAGAGACAGAATACGGCTTATTTACTGGTCTGCTGATTGCTGCTAGAAACATGCACCAATGAGGATTTAAGTTTGAATATGACAAAGCCAAGAAAGTGACTTTGATTTTGCAGTCGAAGGATTGATCAGAACATGAAAGAAGAAGAAGGTACGTAAATTCATAAATGTTCAGTTCTTCAAAAGTAACTAGCAGTACTCTAAACTGTGTTTCCTGTGGAACAAAATGGAAGAACTAACTGAACCTCCAGAAAGGAACTGCAACTAATCCTGACTTCCTGGTATGATTCAGGTGTTTGAAACCCTGTTTGCCACTTTCAGGCTTTAGTTTTTAGGTTGGTTTGTTGTTGGTTTTTTTTTTTTTTGTATTTTAAAAAAGAACTTTTGACACGCATGTATATATAATATACTAGCATAGTTTGCCCGGCGTTGCCGGACTGTTTTAAATTGTGTTGGAAGGGGGGGGGGGGGTTGGTTAATGTTTGTAAAAAAGAGGTTAGTGTATAATTGAAAGTTTTAAAATGTTTGTTTATAAACAATTTGTTTTTGCCAGGGTGTTATAAACTGTGATCAGTTTTTGGTGGTTTGTTTTTGTGGATTAAAAAAAAGAACAAAGGATGATATAATTTTTTCAATTTTTTTAATTTAACCAAATAATGTTTTAGTATGTGACTTTTTTTAATAGTTGTACTGTAGGTAATAACTTTAGGAATGTGAAAGTAGATGTTTTTTACATTCAATGTTTTTAACCTGTGTTTTGATGTTTTTTGTTTTTATTTGAGTTGAAACTCAACACATGATTTTAGAAATCTTTTTATTTTATTTATTTTTTACATATGATTGTGATTTGTGTAAAAGTGTGATGTATTGTTATGATTTTGACTTTTTTTTTACTTTTGTGGCCTTTTGTTTGGGGCTGTTGTGTATTTTTAACTTGTTTTTACTTTTCTGCCCTGCAGGTGGGGCTGCTAGTGGTTCTCTTTTACTTTGACTGTTTTTTCTCTCTTGGCCTCTGGGTGGAGCTTCTTCCGGTACATAGTCTCTTGGTTTGTTCATTTGTGTTCCGGTCGTCGTGGAGGAAGGAGGTGCTGGTGAGTTGTCTGATTTTCTTTATTTTGGGGTTTTTCTTTGTTTTGCTTTTGTGGTGGTGGGCTGGGCGGTGTTTCTGTTTGTTCTTTTTTGTTTTGGTTTATTTTTTTGTTTGTTTAATTGGTTTGTTTATTTCAGGTTTTGTTTACTATTTCTTGTTTGTTTGTGTAATTTGTGGTTTTTTCATTTTGTTGTTAGGTGTTTTGTAAGTGGTTTTGTGTTTTTGTGGATGTTTTTGTTTGTGTTTTTTGTTATTTTTGTTTTAATTAATGGTTTAATTGTTTATTTATTTTTTTATTATTTTTGAATAATTTTGGTGTTTGTTTTGGGTTAGTGTCTTTAGCCCCAGCGGCGCTTCAGGCGGCATTGTTGGGGGGGGGGCTTTCCTTCCCACGGCCTGGCCTCGGTGGCCGGGCCATGGGAACCCCAGCGGTGATTTAGCCGGCGTTGGGGAGGGGGGCTTTACTTCCCGTGGCCTGGCCTCGGGAACCCCAGCGGCGCTTCAGGCTGCATTAGGGAAAGGGGCTTATTTATTTATTTATTTATTTATTTATTTATTTATTTATTTATTTATTTTTCACGCTTATATACCGCCCACTCAGGTACAACCCAACTCAGGGCGGTTTACATAGCGGACAGTAAATACATAAAAAGACACATGATAAAACAAAGTTAAAAGTTAAAAAACCCACCCCTAAAAGGAGTGCAAGTACTGAAGGGACCTTGGGGGAAGGCACACTTCTCTATACCAACCACTCAATGGTACCCCCATCAACTCCGTCTGGGCAACAACTCCGTCTGGAGACGCAGTTCCACAGGCAGGAGGTTCCAAAGGGCCGGTGCGGACATGGAGAAGGCCCTCCTCCTTGTGCCAGAGAGGTGAGCCCCCCTGGCTGATGGCACAATTAGAGAACCCCTCTGGTCCGCTCTGGTTGGACGGACAGACGTCCTTAGGGCGATGCGGTCTCTGAGATACCCTGGCCCACTACCATGTAGGGCTTTAAAGGTCAAAACCAGCACCTTGAATTACACCTGGAGACAAACTGGTAACCAGTGCAGCCCCCGAAGCAGTGGTGAGGCATGGGCATAACGTCCACACCCCATCACCACCCGGGCCACTGCATTCTGGACCAGCTGCAGCCTCCGAATGGTTATCAAGGGCAGCCCCATGTAGAGCGCATTACAGTAGTCTAGTCTGGAGGTCACCAGAGCATGAGTGACCATGAGCAAAGAGTCCTGGTCCAGTAGCGGGCGCAACTGACGAATCACCCGAAGTTGGGTGAAGGCCCTCCTGGCCACAGCTGCCACCTGTTCTTCTAGCAGCAGCCGTGAATCCAGGAGGACCCCCAAGTTGCGCAACAGGTTGGTCTGGGGCAAAGCAGCCCCATCCAAAACCAAAGATGGTAGCTCCCGGGATAACGCAGGACCCCCTATCCATAACCACTCAGTCTTGCTAGGATTCAGCTGTAGCCCATTTGCCCCCATCCAGACCTCAATAGCCTCCAGACAACTGGAAAGGACTTTGACTGCATCACTGGGGTCCCCACGGGCTGAGATGTACAACTGTGTGTCATCCGCGTACTGGTGGTACCGCACCCCGTGGGAACGGATGATCTCACCCAGAGGCTTCATCTAGATGTTAAATAGGAGAGTACCAAACCCTGAGGCACCCCATATTTTAGGGGCCTAGGACTCGACCTCTCACTCTCCAACCACACCGACTGGGTCCGGCCCCTCAGAAATGAGGAAAACCAGGACCACACCGTGCCCTGGATCCCCAATCCTCGGAGCCATTCCAGAAGGATACCATGGTCAACGGTATCGAAGGCCGCTGAGAGGTCAAGAAGAGCAAGGATGGACGGATGACCACCATCCCACTCTTGCCAGAGATCATCCATCAGCTCGACCAATGCAGTCTCAGTACCATATCCAGGTCTGAATCCTGACTGGAATGAGTCCAGATATTCCACTTCATCCAGTACCCCCTGCAGCTGACGTGCCACTGCCTTCTCCAGAACCTTCCCCAAAAAAGGAAGGTTGGAGACAGGCCTGTAGTTGGTTAGGATTGCTGGATCGAGGGATGGCTTCTTCAGGAGGGGGCGCACCAGAGCATGTTTCAGCAGTGCAGGAAACATCCCCTCTCGAAAAGACGAGTTCATTATAGCCCCGACCCAGGCACCTGTCACCATCTTAGAGGCTTTTACCAGCCAGGTGGGACAGGGATCCAATGGACAATTAGTGGCGTGGACCGCCGCAAGGAGCCTGTCCACTTCATCCAGGGCAACTGGATCAAACCGATCCCAGGTAACACCGCAAGACTGCGCACTGGCTCCCTCCGGACCCTCCCTGTCCACGCCAAGTTTGAACCCTGAGCGAATCCGATCAGTTTTCTCCACCAGATGGTCAGCAAAGTCCTCAGCTGATCCCTGCCAACCAGGCACAGGCCCCGCCCTACCCAGGAGGGACCTGGTCACCTGAAACAGGGTGGCTGGGCGATTATCAGCGGAGGCAATAAGGGTGGTGAAGTATTGCCTCCTCACCACCCCCATCACCACTAGGTAGGCCCTAATAGCGGCTCTAGCTAGTGTCCAATCGGAATCGCTCTGAGTCTTCACCCAGCAGCGCTCAAGGCGTCTCTTTGCCCGTTTGAGCTCCCGTAGTTCTTCAGTGAACCACAGGGATGACCTAGCTCCACGGGCTCTGAGAGGCTGTAGTGGAGCGATTACATCCAAGGCAGATGTCGTTGACCCCTACCACAGGTCAACAAGTGCCTCAGGTGAATCGTGTCGCCGATCCAGAGGAAATTCCCCCAGTTCCCTCTGGAATCCATCCGGATCCATCAGTTGCCGGGGGCGGGCCACTTTACTCAAACCTGCCTCCTTACGATGAAGTGTCGCCCCCAGAAAGTCTAGAGTCGGGTTCTGCCTGAGTGGGCGGCATATATAAATATGACTATTAAATTAAATTAAATTAGAGCCACCAGATAGTGATCTGACCATAGCACAGGTGTTATGTCTAGCTTCTGTAAACTCAGATCACTCCTTCCCACAGTGGCCAGGCCTCGGGAACCCCAGCAGCGATTTAGCTGGCGTTGGGGAGGGGGGCTTTCCTTCCCATGGCCTGGCCTCAGTGGCCAGGCCACGGGAACCCCAGCGGTGGGGGGGGCTTTCCTTCCCACGGCCTGTCCTCGCTGGCCGGGTCGCGAGAACCCCAGCAGCACTTCAGGCGGCGTTGGGGAGGGGGGCTTTCCTTCCCGCAGCCTGGCCTCGCTGGCCGGGCTGCAGGAACCCCAGCAGCACTTTTTTTATTTTTCGTGCGCCGGCTTCCTTAGCGTTCTGCGCGCTCATGGCGCATAGGACACTGGGGCTTTTAGTTTTGCATTTGTGGTTTCTGTTTGTGCAGCGGGTTTTTTTCTGTGGCTTGTTTCTGATTGGCCGCAGCGTGTTTCCCAACATTCTTTTTGCTCGCGCCTCTCAGCCTGATTGGCTGTGGTGCAGCACGGCACAAAGAACATTGGGAATAGAAGTCTTTTCTTTTTGTTTGCATTCGTGGGTCTCCTGCCCCACTGGCGCATTTCTCAACCCGACAGTTACCTGAGAACCTGGTTCAGGCAAGTGCACGAATGCTCAGTGCGGGCTAGTATGGCTGGATGCAGGAGCCTTTGTCACATTACAACGGTTAACGCTCAGATTTATAGGTAAAGATAAGGATGTGGAAGTTGTCCCCTGTGTTAACTAGCACAAACTACCTACTAATGTCTAAAGAACATTTTTAAATTAGTGTGGCTAAGTGCAAACTTGATAAATTGACATCTATACAACTACTGGATTATTAATTGCTAAAAGGTTGGAGCAGTAGGTTCATTGACATCAGCAACAATTATAACTAAGGGCAAAGTTTGAAGAAAATAGAATTCCACAGCTTCCAATAATGTCTTCTAGAATCTGGAGTTTAGAGTTGCCCCACATCTGCTAAATTTTGGGGAAGAAGGGTCAGGAAAGCAAAGTCTTTCAGGAAACAAATCAAGGTTGATATTTTACTGGAATATCTCCTCTCAGGTACTACTTACAGTTTCATATAAAAACAGCAAAAAGTCATATGGCAACCTTTTGAGGATTGCAACCCATTTCTTCAGATCCCTGAAGTGATGACTCAGTACTCAAAGAAGTGAGCTATAGCCCGTAAAAGCTTATGCCATATAGTTTTATATGTAAATCTCATTGATTCAGTGGTTTTATTCTACTCAGGACTAGCCAAGTAGTAAGGGCCCATTTTACTTCCGCTTCTGGGAGCAACGAGGACAGCACAGGCCGGATGAATCGCAGTAAATCCATTCATGTGGATTCACAGGGTGTTTGGGCTCCTGGGAATTGAAGTCCAAGAGCATCTGGAGTGCCAAGGTTCGCCATCATGGGACTATGTTCCACTTCATCAGATACATGGAATACTGTTTAGAACAGGGATTTTCAACATTTTCGTGCCATGGGCCGGACCACGCCCCCTCAGACAGCTGAGCGGGATGGGCATGGCAGCGTTTTTCACTGTTTTCACCACTTCCACTGCTTCCAGTGGTGGGAGTAAGGGCGGTATGTTTTCTGTTGTTTTCACCACTTCCACTACTTCTGGCGGCGGCAGCAGCAGGAGTGAGGGCAGTGGGCCACACATGAAATGGTGGGTGCAGCCCATGGGCGTAGTTTGCGAACACCTGGTTTAGAATGTCAGCTATTTATACAATTGAAATGATTTGGTTGAAACTTTAGTAAGTCAAGTCAATGGGAAATTAAATGGAGAAAGTAGTGACAGTTATGACTGTATCAGGTACATCTGTCATTTACCAAACTGCTGATAATGACAGAAACATCTTGGCACTGGATGAGATAATTACTCTCTGACCTCACTGTCTTCAATCTCACACCCAGCTATATAATAGTTATACAGAGTGTGCCAAAATGTATACACATTTTAAGAAATGTTATCTATGTCTTGCTTTTTGACGTTGAAATGAATTAAGGTAGCAATGTGTAGAATGATGTTTGCTCAAAAGAATTAAGTCTTGTATCACCATGCAATAGGTAGGACAGTAAAAAAATGGCAGGAGAATGGTTGTCGTTTGACGAATGCAAGACCATTTTGAACAGGTGTGGTTGAGTTTTCTCCACATTCTCCTGACTCAACACCCCTTGACTTCTACCTATTCTTATTCTGCTGCCATATCCGAATCCAAAATATTGGTGATCATCATGGCAATCAGCCATGAAGACTGTCCTAAGAATATAATGCAGTGTCCTTTCATCTGCCTTCCGCATCACAGCATGACACCCATACCACTGATCCAGTTCTGCGAGTCACTTTATGGTCCTGGGCTGTTTTGGCACACAAAGTCCTCATCAGCCGCAGGCCAGTATTGATGAAGCTGCTGCCCTTCATCAAGATTGATTCAAGTGGAATTTAACCCACCTGAGGACCATCACCCTTTCCTGTGGACTTCGCCACCCAAGGCCGTTAGCTCAGGGTTGTCACATTAGTTTAACCACTGCCTTACAATCAGCATTGAGTTGCTGGCAGTATGGTCTTCTCTGTTATCATAGCAGGGGACCTTAAAGGATGTGGTGTAAACCAACTACACTGTCAGTGCTTCGAGAATAAATTGAAATGGCATGCACATGAGTACAAATGGACACTTTGGTCAAAGTTGCTCAAGCAGTAGTTTGTTGTAATCAGCAGTGTCTGGATGCTGATGGTAATCACTTTGAGCATCTCATGTAATTGCAGAAGTCAAACATGACTTGTATTCATCTTTTGTTATCAGTATACAGTATACTGAGTATCACAATTTTAATTAAAAAATTCCTTTCTTAAAATGTGTAAAATTTTTTGGCACCCTGTGTATATGTACCTGAAATTCTAGATTACCATCAGTGGTGAAGTAGGAGCTAGGCTATGAAAGCTAAAGCAATAATATATTTGTTAGAATGCAAAGTGCTGTAGAATACTGTGTTTATAGTTGCAATAGTAGCTAAAGCTTTTCATGTTTGGGTGATGTAAAACTAACATTAGGTATTTCCAATGTGAACAACATGTAGACTTGCCTCCACAATCCCCGCAATGACCAGATGGAGGAAAATCAACAAAAATGGTTTCTCCTGCTGCTAGAAGCTCTAGGAGAAATATTTTCATGGCCCCAACAGGTCCAGAACGCAATCCAAGACACCCAAATCAAAACTCAAAGTAGATCTGTGGTCACTACCCGTTTTGGTTTTTTTTATTTATTTATTATTTTTCACACCCACTTAGTACAGGGATGGAGCCCACCCACCCCCAGCCCACCAAAGTAGTCCACCAATGGTTTACATGTTGGTCTCTCCCCTTGACGGAAATCTTAAAATGTCCTTCTTTCCAGTATGCTGACCATTGAGGAGCCCTTAGGGCAGGGATTCTCAACCTTTTCAAGCTGGGGGCCGGGTCACACTCTCTCAGGCAGCTTTGAGTGCTGGATGGCCATTTTGCCCAGCCTGCATGATGGGGATGGCCATTTTGACCCAACAGCTTCAAAGGGGCAGTCATTTTGTTTCTCAAATGCCCTTGGAAGGGTGGGGGGCCACACAAAATGATGCCAGGGGGTGAGTGTGGCCTGTGGGACAGATTGGGAACCTCTGCCTTAGGGCATCTAGACAGCAAACCTAGTTTATTGCAGAGGATTCCAGAGGTAGGATAGGGATGGGGAATATGGCCCTCAGCCTGATTTCATTTCATTTCATTTATTCGATTTATATCCCACCCTACTTGGCCAGGGCCAACTCAGGGCGGCTTACAACAAGTAAATTAAATACGCTGGAGTGCAGCTCCCATGGTTCATCGTCACCACTGATCATGTTGCACAAAGCTGCTAGAAACTGCACTCCAACAATGTCTTAAGAATCACACATTCCTCATCTGTATTCTACAGTCAACCTTTTATTGACATCCCACCATCCTTAGGGTCCTCCTCATTTTTATGAATGAATTGAGAATGTACCTTAAAATACATCCAACAGTTTCTGATGAAATTTCCCTACATTCACCATGACAAATCATTTGACTGAAAAAATCCTGGTCAGTATCTGTCACCTGAAGAGTTTAGAGCCTTAGACAGTAATTTTTAAAAAGTAATTTGCTACAATTATGTGCTACAATATGTGACAAGTAAGTTGACTTCAATTCTTGTTACAAGGTTATTTGCTGCTTACAGAATTGCTTGTTGCTATTTTGTAATTTTATTTAAAAGGTTTTATGCCTTTTAAATAATCCTTTCAAAGACAAATACACCCTGTCGGACCCGGGGGGGGGGGGGGGCGATGGGGTGCTGACTCCCGCTCGTTGGCATTGTTAGAAGAACTATATGTCCCTGTTAGAACTACCGTATTTTCCGGCGTATAAGACGACTGGGCGTATAAGACGACCCCCAACTTTTTCAGTTAAAATATAGAGTTTGGAATATACTTGCCGTATAAGACTACCTCTCTTCCAATGCACACCAAATAAAAATTAAACCACACTCAACCCGAAGACGCGCAGCCCTCCGAGTCAAATGGGCAGGTTCTGGTGGAGAGCCAATCCACGCTCACGTTCTCCTCCTCGAGGTACAGGAAGATGTGTGCAGCTTGCTTCCCCTTGCTTCATACTCCCCGCATAGAGCAGGGACTCGGCCGCGGCACCCCCCACCATATGCGCTGGACATATGAAGCAAGGGGAAACAAGCTGCAGTTAAGTACCTGTCCTATAAGACGACCCCCCGACTTTGGCACAGATTTTTTTGGGTTAAAAAGTAGTCTTATACGCCAGAAAATACAGTATATGTCCTTTTTATTGTTGGGAGGGAAGGGAGGGCTTTTTAATTCAGGATGGTTTTAAATAGTTTTTATTGAATGTTTTAAAGGGATTGTGATAATATTTATGTGTAAGTGTGCTGCCCTGAGTTGCCCTAGGGCAAGAGGGCAGGATACAAATCCAAATAAATAAATAATAAATAAATAAATAAATAAATTGTTGCCTGAATAAAACAACTTTGTTCTTCTCTATTGCATTACTATGTTGTTGCTATTTATTGCATTACTGCTCTTATTATCAAAACAAAAAGTATAATATTGCAGTAACTGAATTACGTTTATCTTGTTACTTCTGATTGTGGTGGAACTTGAGTTTCTGTAGAACATAGTTTGAAATCCACAGCAGTATACTGAAAACACCAAAAACCATAGTCATCAAAGAGACATATGGAGCCCAAAAGCACTGAGTGAAACACAGTAGCTTTATACCTCTGTCAGCCTCCCCATGTAAGCCAGGCAAATTTCCATGTTCAACAAGGTAGTTAGGGTTGGGGAGGCAGGGCTAGCTTTGCAGTCTAGTTTCAGTGTCCGTGGCCTCTACATGCTTCCTTTGCAAAATATTGCTAGCACAGCTATTTAATGGCTAGATCAATCACACTCAAATACACACATTCTTAAAAAGAAACAAAATGTGTGGTTTTACATATAGTGAATAAGCATTTCTAAGACTTACCTAAAGGCGGGAAAGTAGCAATTTCTGGAATATCTTTAGAAAAGTCACCTAATGTGAAAAAATAAAGAAAATAATTTTTAATACATTGTAATAGAATTTGTCCAGTTTGTAACTACCAATATAACCTCCACTGTGTAAGAAACAAACAAGCAAACAAAAAGAACAACAGAAGACACCTTAAAGATTAACTGATATATTTTAATGTGAGCTTTAGTAGATCAAGTCTACTTCCTTAGACATAATAGTGAGATTACATGGCAAGCCTTTATATACAACTCCAAGATAAAGAAACAGTGGTAGAATAGTAGGCACAAGTTTCAAATTGTGTGAATCAGTGTGGCATTTCACATGTAGTAATGACTTAAGACCTTCCTTCGTTCGTTCGTTCGTTCGTTCGTTCGAAGCTTTGTTTTGTAAAAATCAACAATGATAGTGGGTAGAAGAACCCTGGCTATAGATAACAACAGAAGAAACAATCTATAATTGTGGCATTATAGATTTGGTAATGAGTTAAGAATCCTTGACTTAGAAGCTTGGCCTGTTAAAGTGGGAGAAGTAAGAAAGGATGGAACCTGGACTATGGAAAATAAACAGCAGATAACAGCATAATTATTGTAGCATTTCATATTTAGTAACGACTTAACTCTTGACTAATATTTAACCCCTTGAGATGAGTATCCATCATATGTATGTATTTTATCTCAGCTGGCTCCTTTTGGCTTCTTGTTGTGTAATATTTCTTCTCCACGATAACAACTTTCAAATCCTGTGAAGAATATCTGGGTAGATTGAAATGATTTGGAACAGGTTTCTCTGTACAGTAGACCCTCACATAATGACGTTACTTGGTTCCCCAAGTAGCATTGCTAAGCAATTTTTGTAGTTATGCGGGTTTCTATGGAGTTTCCCACATAACGACATTTTATAGTGACGGTTATTTTAGCATTGTTGTCCGGACAACAACACTAAAAAAATGTTGTTATGTGGGGGAACACATGGTGCATAACAACGCGTTGTTAAGCAAAAATGATGATATCTGAACGCGTTGTTATGTGAGGGTTGACTGTATTGCCATTCTTGGTGTCTGATTTATATCCATTAGTTGTTTTGCTCAAAGATTGTCCCATTTGTATATGTCTGACTGGACATCCTGCTATGGTAATGGAGTAGACCGCACAACCAGCGACTCAACGCTGAGTGTTGGGCGGCAGTAAATAACCTGACTCTCTAAAAGGTCCAATGGCTATGGGCAGATGAGCCCCTTTGGGTGGGGCTGATGGTCCCCTCAGTGGAGGAAATGCCACTGGAAACCATCATATGGGCCCAACGGCAAAAGAAGCAGAGGAGGAACCACTTCATTCTGATTCCCAACAGTCATGGAGGCAGAAGAGGCCATGCCAGATGGACTGGCTGTGGAGGAGCACCTTGATAATATCCTCAAGACTGTGGCAGTCCATTGCAGTCCCAGAGTTAAATCCTGCATGTCTCATTTCATATGTGCTGCAGGAGATGGCTTCATGATCATAGTTTGTGAGTCACTTCATGGCAAGCTGAGATCCAGCTTAAACAAATTCACTCTGCTATGGGGCAGCGTTAGGGACATGCCAAGCCAAGCGGAGGAGACAAGGATTGAGGCAACAGAGGAGGAAGTGTAAGCGGCAGACACACATGGCCCCCACGTCTTTCCCAGGGACCGCTCTGGCCAAGCACAAGAATAGACAGTCAGGACCCCTTCTTTAGCAAAGGCAGGCTGGTAAGCAGGGAAGCGGCAGTGGCGGCATGGGAGGCAGTGTTGGTGAGCCGGACTGGTGGCATGGGGGGAGTGTTAGTGTGGACAGTGTGTGTGTGTGTGTGTGGGGGTGTTTGGTGGGCCAGACTGGTGGCATGGGGGGAGTGTTGGCAGCAGCGGTGGTGGAGGGGAGTGTTGGCGGCAGAGGCATGGGGAGTGTTGGTGGGCACTGGTGAATGCAGCATGGGGTGAATGGTGGGGGCTCAGGGTGGTCTCACCACCACTGCCAAAGGCAGTGGAGGCAGCAGCTGGAGGGGGGCAGTCCAGCCTGCAAACAGTCTGAGGGGGCGTGATCCAGCCCCCAGCTTTAAAAGATTGAGAACCCCTGCCTTAGAAGGACTGATACCGAAGCTCAAGTATTTTGGCCACCAAATGATATGAGAGAACTCACTGGAGAAGGCCTTGATGCTGGGAAAGATCTAAGGAAAAAGGAGAAACAGGCAGCAGAGAATGAGATGGCTAGATGGCATCGTTGACGCAGAGTGTAGATCTGGGCTGGCTATGGAGGATGGCAGATGACAGAGGAGCCTGGCGTGTGGTGGTCCATGGGGTCGCAAAGGGTAGGACTCAACTGTGTGATGTAACAACAACAAAATACCCTACCTGGCAGCCAAATGCTGCTTAAATGTGAGACCAACATGCTCAAGTGGGAGCTGCTGGCAGACAACAACACGCTGTGTGAATCTGGAGAGATACAGAACCAGGGACATTTTATGCTCTGCCAATTACTGCCAGAAACGTGTACCAATGAGTACTTAAGTTTGGCCAACAACAAAGCCAAGAATGTGGCTTCATTTTGGCAGTTCAACATTTGATCTGGACATGAAAGAAGAAAAAGAAGGCAGCCAATTAATAACTGTGGCTGAAGAGAAATGTTTTTGCGTGCTAGTGGAAGAACATTTTTGGGAGCTAGCTTTCCAAAGAAGGACCTCCAAACCTGAAAGCAGCTAATTGGCCCAAAGTTGTATCATGTTTTACAATCACTGCTTCCAACTGCTCCTAGAAATGGGTTGATGGTCAGAGTTAAACTGTTGCTGCCAAGGATTATGGACCTTCTCCTCCTAACCATCTCTAGTCAACAGTCTGGCTGAAGCATTTCTGACCTGCTGAGGTTTCTGAACATCTCCAAAGATGGCTCCATATACAGTAATCCCAATGGAATATGAATAAGGTATATATTGCTGTGACCCAGATCAGACGTCTCAAGGAAAGTATGTAATTGGTGCTCTAGATTTAGCAGTGCAAACACATTTCTAGTCACTATCAACACATAGGTAGCCAGGCTTAGAGGTGAACCCAGGAGTATTCTCAAGGAGCAAATAAGAATGCTGATTTTTTTTAATGATACAAGCCATCAAGCCAGAACCGACTTAAAGTGACCCTTATAGTGCACTAGCATTTTTTGCCTGGCCTTGCCAGGCAGGTATATTTTGTGTTTTGTTGTTTGGTGTGGTTTTGGGGGTGCACGCACACGGAGAGAGGGGGGGGGAGCTCCACATTCGGCCCATTGCCTGACAGAGAAGGGGGTAGATTTCTCTGGCAGGCAAGGACGAAATGGAGCTCCACATTCGCCCCTTGCCTGTTGGAAAAATCCACCCCCTTCTCCAACAGGCAAGGGTGAAATAGAGCTCCACATTCGGCCCATTGCCGACAGGCAAGGGGCGAATGCAGAGCTCCGTTTCGCCCTTGCTTGCCAGAGAAATCCACCCCCTTCTCCGACAGGCAATGGGCCGAATATGGAAGGGGCTCGTTTCCCTCCGGGAGGCGAAGACAAAGAACGGAGCGCCGTTTTCTGCCTTTGCTTCCTGGGGAAGTGGCTCGCTTTCGTCGGTTGGTGGGGGCCAAAGGCAGCAGTGCCTTCGGCCCCTGGCCCCCATGGAAGGGGCTCTCTTCCCTCCAGGAGGCGAAGGCAGAGAACAGAGCGCCGTTCTCTGCCATTGCTTCCCGGGGAAGTGGTTCGCCATCTTTGTATTTCCCCCTCCATTGTTTCATGTCAGCTCTCGAAACAGCGGAGGGGGTAATACAAAGGCGGCAGCCAGCGATCCACCAGAGAGAGCTACTCCCATTACGGATTGCTGGCTGTCGCCTTTGATTGTCCCCCTCAACTGTTTCAAAGGTTGACACGAAACAGTTGTGGGGGAAATGCAAAGCTCTCCCTGGAGGATTGCTGGCTGATGCCTGTGACTTTTTTCCCTCCATTGTTTTGTGAGCTAGCACGAAACAGAGGAGGGGGAAAAGCGTGAGTGAGAGCCGGCAGGCATGGCTGAAGGCGTGAGGGATGGCAGGGCAAGGCCAGGCAAAAATGTCATTATTCATTTAGAACTAGAACAAGTTACACAGATTTGGATAGTAAAGACAAACAGAGCTGGGTGTCTCCATGGCTTCATGTGCCTGCTAAATAGCATGCCACAGGCTGACAGCCAGGGTGTCTTCTATTTTATTTATTATATTTATACCCCACCCAGCTAGGAGATTTTCCTACTCTGGGCAGCTTGTACCACCACAATTTGCCAACTGCCATCTCAGAGAGATGATACAGAAGGTCAGTGGTAGCAAAATCAAAATCAAGAGATCCATCCCAATTGTCTAATACCTGACATCCACCAAAGTGTCCTGAAGCTAGATTGGAATTAGTCTAGACAATATGATTTACCCAGGAACCCACCATATTATCTAGTACTATTCCCATGAATGGAGTGTTAGATATTGGCCAGTATTATCTAGTATGGGGTGAGGTTGGGGGTTACAGAGAGCTTTTTCAGCATTGATTTTATTCCTTCCACATTAGACATACTTGAATCTTGTTCTGCTGCAACAAAGCATTCACCATTTCCCTTGCCCACTCAATTTGTTTCCCTTAGCTCTGTGATGGCAAATCTTGGCACTCCAGATGTTCTTGGACTTCAATTCCCAAATGGCCAAGCCCCTGTGAATCCACACGAATGGGTTTACTGCAACTCATCCAGACCACACCGCCCTCGACGCTTCTGGAAGCGGAAGTAAAACACGCCCATGTGGTCACATTTTACTTCCACTTCCAGGAGCGACGAAGGCGGCGCGGGCCGGATGAGTCACAGTAAACCCATTTGTGTAGATTCACAGGGGCTTGGGCTTCTGGGAAATGAAGTCCAATAACATCTGGAGTGCCAAGGTTCACCATTATGGCCTTAGCTGCTCTTATGGGTCAGAAAGGACAAAGGTCCAACACACATATGGTGTTTCTCACCCCTCCCAGAATCCAGTCTCATTTGTCAAGCATGTTCTACTGGTGGATTTCCTGTACTATGAAGGGTTGAAATAGACAATCCTTGGGGGACCCTCCAACTTTTTAATTCTACTATCCTTTGTGGGGTATTCAGAGGCCAATAAATGATGATCGGTACATCATGGCCTTTGCTTAAAGCACATCAGTCTATGTAAAATACTGGTGTATATCAAAATCTTCATAGAGAAAAGCCTTCAAAAAAGTAATTTTAGTTTTTTTGTTATTTAAAGCCAAGCCCTGAGAACCCATACTTAACATGAAATAATTATAAACAGCCCAATGCTTTTATTAAATTACTTACCTGTTTCCACATCTTTCTTACCGCAGTAACAGCAATCCATAAAGACAAAGTAGTTGACCATGTTTAAGAAGAGCCCTACAATTCCGACAATGAGAACATATAGTGCCTCTTCAGTCTTCTGGGGGCCGATATACCTCTTCACTGCTTCGATCAGAATGCTGAACATCAGGGCAGTAGCAAATATAGAATTTCCAAAGGCACCCAATGCATCAGCCCGGGAAAAGCCAAATGTGCTGTTCTGGTGCCACCTGACACGGCTAAACCGAACTCCGAACAAGCCGATAATCATGGAGATCAAGTGAGAAAGAACAGCGAAAGCATCAGATGCCAAAGCCAAAGAGTTACCTATGTAGGCGACTGATATTTCTGTTACGAAAATCAGAAAACTCATAATGCACATTAACACAAGCCTGATACTTCTTCCCGTGTAGCGGCCCATGGCTGTGGCTGCTGTTCTCTGTGTTTACAAGAAGGATCTTAATGGCATAAGAGAGTAGCATTCCATTAGATATCTCCTTTTTATCGTCTCCTGCTGCTGATGCTCAGAAGTTAATTTTTATAAGAAGCACTAAAACAATAAAGTGGGTTAAAGGGCAATTAAGCAAGCTATCGTGTACACATGCTGAGAAAGAAAGGTGTAAAGGAAAACAGGGTCTGACTTCTAAATGGTTCCAGACTAATCATTTGTTCTTTAACTGTTTTTGTAAGCTATAATAAAGACATATTATTTTTAATCTTACTGGCTCTGGCATTACTGTCAAAGGATTCAACAAAAAAATCCCCTGGTTTTCTTTCCCATAATGCTACTTCCTACTTCCATAAGATAATTGGCTGTTGGGAGGTAGGGAAGGTGCAGAAGGCCTTGGACAGTTCATTGGTCTAGGACTAGGTCAATGGGATTTATGTTCTAAGAACAATAAGACTCCATTTCCCCCAACGACTTAAATCTGAAAAGCAGTTTCACAAATATATTTGTATATAGTGCAGGAGAGTAAATGCATTTTGTCCGAGTGGCATCAATGCAGCTGATAGTAAAGGTAATGGTTTCCCTTGCTCAAAAGCCAGGGATATCTGACTCTAGGGTTCAGTGCTCATCTCTGTTTCAAAGCTGAAGAGCCAGCGCTGTCTGCTTCTGCAAACCACTAGGTTGGCAGGAGCTGGGAGCTCACTCCATCATGCAGTGCCCAGGAATCGAACTATGACCTTCAAGTCAGCGAGTTCGGCATCTTAGCCACTTGAGCTACCGCAGTCCCATACTGGCCTATCTGTAGTTAGGCAGTTGTTAAACTAGGACTAGAGAGGGGGGACCTAGCAACCTAGCAGTTCGAAAGCAAGAAATTGCAAGTAGATAAATAGGGACCACTTCAGTGGGAAGGTAACAGCATTCCGTGCGCTTCGGTGTCTAGTCATGCCTGCCACATGACCATGGAAACGTCTGCAGCAGCTTTGAAACAGAGCTGAGCACTGCACCCTAGAGTCGGATACGACTGGCTTTTGAGCAAGGGAAACCTTTACCTTAGAGAGGGGGAAACCCAGTTCAAATGCCCATTCAATCTTGCAGCTGAGTGATCTTAGTCTCAGTTTAGCCTGCTTCATAGGGATAGAGGAAAAGAAAACCCTATTCACCATAGAGGAGTTACAAGGCAAACCGCTTTCCACAAACTCAAGCTTTCATCTTTTAATGAAAGTTGACTTCAATTTCATAGAAGGCAGTGAAGCAGTTCTGGTTTTCTGTCTGGATTTTACAGGCGCCATCCAAGGTGATAAACTTTATCCCCAGAAAAAGTTCATCACCTTAAACATCTAATTTCAAGTTTAGAGTGAGAGTTATTACCCTACAAATAGAGGTCACCAACCTCCACAATTCTTGTTTGAGACCATTTGGGTTTGGAGTAAGATGACTTTGGAGTACTTGAGGCTCAGGTAGGCAACTGTAATATTGATACATTATCCCCTTAAATAAATTTCATATCAGAAATTACTCTGGGTTGAAAGGATTTTTGCTGGAGAAACTCTGCTCAGGGGACACCCAAATGAGGCTCCTTTCATGTTCCCAAGATCCACCATGCAGCACTCGGATTATCGAACCCCAACCTTCCAGTCTCCAAGCTCAGCATCTTAACCACTAAACCACCGCAGTGCTACACGAGTTGATATAAAGATGTTTCCTGTGCT
Source organism: Bradypodion ventrale (assembly GCA_035047345.1). NCBI lineage: Eukaryota > Metazoa > Chordata > Lepidosauria > Squamata > Chamaeleonidae > Bradypodion > Bradypodion ventrale. The sequence continues at coordinate 45,514,727 of JAWDJE010000001.1, forward strand.
CAGGAAGCCACCATGAGGTTCAGGGTGGACAGGATAAGAACATTTAAAATCACATTCCTGGGTGGAGACTACTTTGAATCTTTCGGAGGGGGGAGGGAGGACATCCTTACAATGGGTTGTGAGAACCAGTTTATCGAGGTGAGTGGTGGGGTAACCCACTATAAGGACATCCTTCTCTCCCTGTAAAATAGGAATATCTCAAGGTAAGTGCTAATGTTCCATTTTCCATGCTTCACTTTTCTAAATAGGTCTCCTAGTTGTTGTTCAGTCAAACCCCATAAACCACAGCATGCTAGGTTCCTCTGTCATTCACCATCCTTCAGAGTTGGCTCAGAGCCATACCCACACCAGTAATAATAATGTCTAACCATCTCATTCTCTGCTGCCCCCTTCTCCTTTTATCTTCCATTTTCCCCAGTATCAGGGCCTTCTCTAGTGAGTCCTCTCTTTTCATTTGGTGGGGAAAGTATTTGAGTTTCAGCTTCAGTATCTGTCCTTCGAAGAAGCAGTCAGGGTTGGTTTCCTTTAGAATTGACTGATTTGATCTCCTTGCAGTCCAGAGGACAGTCCAGCACCACAGTTTGTAAAGCATCTATTTTTCTGCAATCTGTCTTCCTTATGGTCCAGCTCTCACAGCCATATATTACTACCGGGAAGGCCACCACTTTAACTATATGGATTTTTGTTGGCAGGGCAATGTCTCTACTTATTATGCTGCCTAGGTTTGCCATAGCTTGCCTCCCAGGGAGTAAGTGTCTTTTTATTTCATGGCTGCAGTCACTGTCTTGGATCCCAAGAAATTGCTGTCATTGCTTCTATGACTTCCCCTTATATTTGCCATGGAGTGATGCGGCCGGATGCCATGATCTGGAGTTGTTGTTGTTGTTGTTTTAAATTAAGTTTTTTAAATTTGAGGTTATTTTCTTAACAATAAGGGCCACTTGATTTCTTCTGATGGTTTCTTGCCCACAATAGTAGATATGATTACCTGAACGAAATTTGCACGTTCCTGTCTATTTTAATTCATTGATTCCCTAGCATGTCAATGTTCAGTCTTCCCATCATGCTTCCCATCATGCTTGACAATATCCAGCTGACTTGATTCATAAATATTAGATTCCAGGTTCCCATGCAATATTGTACTTTACAGCATCAGACTTTTCTTTCACTGTCAGATTCATCCACAGCGGAGCATCCTTTTAGCTTTGGCCCAGTGACTTCACTTTCTGGAGCTACTTGTACTTGCCCTCTGCTCTTCCCCTTGAGGGCCTCATCTTCCGGCATCCTCTCTTTTAGCCTTTTGATAATGTCCATGGGGGTTTTCTTTGCAAAGATACTGGAGTCGGTTCCCATATCCTTCTCCGGTGGATCACATGTAGTCCGAGTTCTCCGCTATGTCTTGTCTTTTTGGGTGACCCTACACAGCAGAGCCCATAGCCCAGTGATGGTGAACATATGGCACGTGTGCCAGAGGTGACACTCGGAACCCTCTCTGCGGGCACCCATGCAGTCACCCCAGCACAGTTTGTCTCACCCCTCTGCCCAGCAGCCCAATGGAAGCGGTTCCTTCCTCTCCTGTTGCTCTGTTGGCACTTTGCGGTAAATAAATGGGTTTTGAGTTGCAGTTTGGGCACTCAATCTCTAAAAGGTTCGTCATCACTGCCATAGCCGCATCAAACTACACATATTCTTTCGCCATGGCAAAGCAGCAAACCTAGAGGGTGAGGGTGTAATACAAGGAAGCAAGTCAAGGGCAGTGTCTTGGGCAGAAATGAAATAAGGAAATCTCTTTCAAGGACAGATAATTCTCCCTTTTCACTGCACCAGGAATTGAATGAGTAATCTTAAAGTCACAGAGTTGTCAAGAGCAAGAAAGTATGTTTTTAATGAGGGATGTTATGCCTTTTACCTTTTAAATGTGCATTTAGGTTTTTAATACTATTTTTATTCAACAGTTTTAATATGTAATACATTTTGCTTTTAATGTACCGGTAATTCATTGCATTTTCAGCTGTCTTATTATTTGCCTCCTAAATATTTTACAAGCCTCCTTGGGTTGCTTTATTGAAGGCAAGGTGGGGATATAAATCAAAGGAATGCTGGTTGTGTGATTCTAGGAATTGTAGTATGAATTTTCCTCCCCAAGTTCCGAGATTGGATGGCGATTGGACGGACAAGGCTAGAATTTCAAGAATCCCTACATTTCAAATCCATATTAACAATTTCATGTTTAACCAGATGTTATGCTTGATTCTTTGCTCCTGATGATTGTTTTTCTGTCAACCAGTAGTTAATTTCCACAAATCAGGCAGACGATATAGAAAAATGCATACATCTACATGATGGAAAGAGTACCTCAATAAAGGTGAATATTAATGTGTAGTAACTTTCCTCAAAAGAGCTTATGACTTATCATAATCATAGCATTGGGCATACTATTTCACCAACAATGAACAGATTTCCTCAAGTCTTTTCCGAAAATACTGACATTCTAGTATACAGGAAACACAATTTTTCTGCTGAATAAGCCACAACTTTAGATTGATAGACAAAGTTACTTTGTGTTATGGGAACTTTCTTGTGTCAGCATTGGTTACTTTGCTTTACTTCATTTTAGAGCAGCTACTTTTCCACAGTATTATTTCAAATCACAAGTCTGATAAATGATTAAATTTATTTTATCCTTCCTGTTGAGGATGTTATTTAATATATGAAGTGCCAACAACAGTCTTGTATCAAACAGTAAATAATTTTCGGACTTCCTTGGAGAACCTATAGCAGTGATGGAGAACCTATGGCACGCATGCCAGAGGGGGCACTCAGAGCCCTCTGTGAGCATGTGCGCTGTCGCCCCAGCACAGAGTTTGCCCCGTCCCTCTGCCCAGCAGCCCAATGGGAGCACTTCCTCCATCCTGTCTGGGGTAAAGCAGGCGGCTCACATGCGGCATGTGGGTGCAGCGTGGACGGCAGCCTGTTGAGTCTGTGGTGAAGGTGAGTTTGGGCACTAAAAAGGTTCGCCATCACTGACCAAGGGCAGTGGTGGCTAACCTTGGCACTCCAGCTGTTCTCAGACTTCAATTCCCAGAAGCCCTGATTGCCGGGTGTGCTGACTTGGGCTTCTGGGAACTGAAGTCCAGGAACAGCTGGAGTGTCAAGGCTAGCCATCACTGACCGAAGGTATAATCCATGCAATGAATTATTTTTACTTTTAATTTTATTTTTATGTATTTGCCCTTTTAATGCTGTGACTGCTTCCTTTTGTCAGTACAGCAAAATCCCAGGTTACAATGGAGGTTCGTTCCAATTGTAAGCCAAAACATCCATAGGGACGCATTGAAAAATTAAAAAAATGGTACTGAATTGATCGTTGTAAACCGAAAAAAAATACATTAAAAATTGGAAAACTGGGACGGCATTTCCATAGGATTTGCCATTGTAAACCGCAGCAAACTTAAACTGAGGCGGTTGTAACCCGGGTTTTTACTGTATATTTCAAAGACATTTTTTTAAAGGTAGTCTTAAGACTCTTCATGAATCCATCTGCTATGATTTTCCATTCACCTTGTTTCTAAACAATGCTTTGAAGTTGTGCTAATAGTGGTGTGTCACGTAAAATGCCATATTACTCTGCATATGCTTCCAGGCACCCAGTGAACTTCAGTGTAACCCGAGGAACTCTTTCATATCAAGTTATTTTTTTAAAAAAAAATAAACACCATACATGTTTTTACTGCACAATTTATCTCACAACTGGATTTACATTATCTAATGCAGAAGCAACCCTGTGATTTTCTACCCTAAGGAAGAAAAGCAAGTGATAGCTGACAATACATATTTATTAGTAGAGATGCTGTATACAGAAAAGTCTGTCCATTACTGCTAATTTGACTAAAGGGGCATGACTCTCTATGGCTTTATTCGTTGCTCTTTTAAAAAGTTAACAAACATCTGGGCAAGATCTGGGACGATTTCAGTCTTTATTTCAAAAAGTAGAGGACGCAAAAATTAAGGAGAATGGTGCTTCCAACTAGCAAATTAATAACTACGGCCAAAGAGGGTGTAGAACCTGGCTGGGGTTTTGCCGCAAACACATTTTGCTCCATTCTGTAGCTGACGCAGAGGTTGGAATGGGATGCAGAGACTCTTTGCTCCCATGGATGGAGCCCCTGGCTCAAGGTCTTGATCCCTGAAAGAGAAAGCAGGTTTCCTTTAACACTCAGGTAGTCTAAATTAAAACACCCCAATACAGTGGGAGAAAGTAAATGTCAAAAGGAGAGAATGCAATACCTCACCAAGTAGCCACAATGTAAGAGTATTTCTATGCAGATTAGCAGCAAAATGAACAAGATGAGAGACTAGTCTATGGCCGTGATGGCGAACCTTGGCACTCCAGATGTTCTTGGACTTCAATTCTCGTACAGGCGTGTTTTACTTCCGCTTCCAGGAGTGACAAGGGCAGCGCGGGCTGGATGAATCACAGTAAACCCATTCGTGTGGATTCATGGGGGCTTGGGCATCTTGGAATTGAAGTCCAAGAAAATCTGGAGTGCCAAGGTTCACCATCACGGAGCTATGGTAAAGGAAATGTTTAAGGAGAAGTTCTGCCAGTCGTCACACACACACACACACACACACACACACACACACGACTGAGTTTCAATGGCCAAATAGGTATTCGAAATCAAGTCTCCTGAAGGGGTACACAGAAAGAGCCTCCTCAAAGATTGTGGGACTTTTGAACCACAAACAGGTGTACCCTGGTAACGGCACCCTTGTGTTGCAGGCTAATCTTTCTCACACTAGGTCAGGCCAAAGGAACTGCAGAATGAATTCACCAAAAAGTGGCTTCATTTGGCAGTTTCATGTCTGGCCTAGACACAGAAGAAGCCTCAAGAGCACAAGTTTGTCACTCTATCCCAGTGTTTCCCAATTTTTTCTAAATCATGACCCGCCAACTCACTTGTACAAAAAGGCACTTTTAATGAGATAAAGAAAACACATTAAAATAAAAAATAATTACCTATAACACATTTGCTTTACCACATGACCTGCCTCACAAAATGGCAATGTCTCTCTAAAGTTCCCTCATTCCCTTCTCCCAAGTTTCTCTTTGTTAGCTTAATGTAACATAACGGCGGCAATCCCCCATGCTTTATCCATTACGCCATTCTGGGCATCCATCCCATAAATTTAGGCCAAGTGATTTCTAGCATCCCTAGTCAAGGAAAGGTCTGGATTCAGCAGAGCTTCAGCCTTTAGCCATTTTCTCTAAGCCAGTATAGTCTTGCAAGTTCTGCTTTTCTCTAAGGTAAAAGGTAAAGGTTTCCCTTGCTCGAAAGCCATTCGTATCCAACTCTAGGGTTCAGTGCTCATCTCTGTTTCAAAGCCAAAGAGTAAGCTTTGTCTGCCTCTGCAGATGTTTCCATGATCATGTGGCAGACATGATTAGATACCAGAGTGCACGGAACGCTATTACCTTCCCAGCAAAGTGGTCCCTATTTATCTACTTGCAATTTCTTGCTTTTGAACTACAAGGTTGGCAGGAGCTGGGACAAAGACGGGAGCTCATTCTGTCCTGCAGTACTCGGCAAACGAACTGCTGACCTTCCGCCTCCCCATCAGCGGCTTAGCCACTTGAGCCACTGCAGTCCCTCTAAACCTTGAGAATTATTTTCTATAAACCTTGAAAACTATTATTGCAAGTATTAAACTCTCAATTACATATCTCACTTGGTTTTAGAAATTTTGCATATGGATGCACACGCATATACATACACACACACATTTTTCTTACCTGGCAGTGGTTTTTTTGATCCAGTCCTCACATTCTATTTCCCCACAGAAAGGAATCTGGACTATCTAATATAAAAGAGAGAAAGCATGTGGTTATAGGTTAAGGAACTTTTTTTCTGTTTTAGAGAGACACTCCTATTGCTTTAACGAGCTATGTTTATTGACTTACACATAGGAAATTCAATTTTCAATAAAGTATTTGAAGTAATTTAATATTCAGATGTCTTAAAAGAATTCCAAAGGTACCACAAAGTTGTGAATCATTTATTTCTTATGCACCATCAGGTCGCTTTGGTCTTACGGCAACGCTAAAGCGTTGTTTTTTTTAAATTAAATGAGATGTTCAAGGCATAGTTCAGCCCTGCTGTCCACTAGTGAGTTTACATGGCCAAACAGGGATGGGAATTTTGGTTCCCTGCATCTAAATCCACCATTCTATTCACCACACCAAACTGTTGCTCATTATAAATCATATAATTGTGCATTCAGTAGGATGTCAGAAATAATATTTGCTTCTAACAGTTCTCCATGTACAAAACAGATTAGATCCAGTTTGGTGTCTCCTCCCCAAAACGGAAAAGTTAGCACAATCTGGTAGAATTTTAGCAATAGACTTCTAAAGAAAAGATGAAGATGCCCCCTCGTGGTGAAACTTAGTAATACATTGTATAAGAAAGTTAGAAATGTTTTGAAGATTAATGGCATAAGAACTTGAATTCAATAACACAAATAAATAATTTATATAGACATGGAATTAGGCATAGTTATACATATCCTAACCACCGTTATTTATGTTAAATAACATATAAATAAAGGGGGAAATCTTGTTTTAATTTTCCCCTTTTTTATAGTTTGATACCCAATAATAAAATTTTATTTTATTTAAACCTGTTCTGAAAATATGCTAACAGTCTATGATTTTTCAAATGAAGGCATGCATTTTCAAACCTGCTGCTGGAATTTACACTAGAAAAGGTTACCCATGGCGTTTAACAAATGTAGCAAAAATCTTATGTGCTTATGTTATGTTGTATTGCTTATTTTTTCATGTATTAGAGCAGTGTTTCCCAACCTTTGGTTTCTGGACTTCAATTCCCAGAAGCCTATGTCAGTTGCCCAAAGCACTGATCACCCAATGTACTGACTTAGGCTTCTGGGAATTGAAGTCTCCCCTGTGGGGCCTGGGCCCCACATTTTGAACAACTGCTCTAGAGAGACAAAGAGAATTTTCCCACTCTGGGAAGTTTCCAATAGCATAAACACATAACAATAATCAATGTAAGATATAGAAAATTACATAAAGCTACCACTCCCCCACCCCAATGATATACAGTATTTAACTTTCTCAATGGCCATAGCTCAACCATCAAAGTCAGAGAATAGAAGTACTGTACTGTATAAACAATTCAACAAGAAAACTATACTAACAAATTAATTAATTGACCATTGGCACGTCATCTTTAAACACCTCCCTAAACAGCAGTTTTAAAATGTCTTTTAAATATATCAAGGGATGGGGCCTGGCAGAGCTCCACCAACAAAGTTATTCCACACTGCAGATGAAACCACCAAAACAGCACATTCCCTCACTCTCTCAAATCAAGAAGGCCATTTGAATTTGTTTTCTTTTTTCTCTATTTTTGTTTGTAGTTTGTATTTGGTGTAGTATTGTATGTTAAATGTTATTTTTCTTTTTTCTGTATTACTTGTAGTTTATTGAAAATTTAATTAAAAAAATAATCTCTCTCTCTCTCCCTCTAGGGGTGGGGCCTGGCAGAGCACCGCCAGCAAAGTTATTCCACACTGCGGATGAAACCTACTGATTTAGAGAGTCTACTCTAGCTGGGATTTGACTGGTTTGGATTTAAGCCCATGTTAGTAAATCTCTCAGAGTGGTGCATCCTGGCTGTGGATTTAGACAGGTTAAAAAGGAGGTAAATATCCCAGATGGGTGGGATATAAATGCAATCAATCAATGCAAGTATTCATGCCCCTTTTAAATCAAAATGAAAAGTTGGTAACAAGAAACTGAAGTCCTGCTGTGGCCAGGAGGGCTTTTACTCAACTTAGAGTAATTCACCAGTTGCACCTGCTCCTAGACTGGGACTCCTTACTCATGGTCACTCATGCTCTGGTCACGTCCAGACTAGATTACTGTAATGTGCTCTACATGGGGCTGCCCTTGATGACCATTCAGAGGCTACAGCTGGTTCAGAATGCAGCTGCACGGGTGGTGATGGGATGTGGGCGTTATGCCCGTGCCTTCCCACTACTCCGGGAGCTGCACTGGCTACCAGTTTGCCTCCGGGTGCAATTCAAGGTGCTGGTTTTGACCTTTAAAGCCCAATATGGCAGTGGGCCAGGATACCTGAGAGACCACATCGTCCCGAGAGTGTCTGCCCGTCCAACCAGAGCGGACCGGAGGGGCTCCCTAGTTGTGCCTTCAGCTAGAGGGGCCTGCCTCTCTGGCACATGAAGAAGGGCCTTCTCCGTGTCCGCACCAGCCCTCTGGAACCTCCTGCCAACAGAATTGAGGCTACAGACAGAACTGCTGCCCTTCAGGAAAAGCCTGAAAACCTGGCTGGCAGGGCAAATGTGGGGCCTTAATGGGAATATGGCTCCAACCTGTTGGCTACTATCAGCCCCAGTTAGTACTTAGTTAATATCCCTCCCTTTGTGTTGTTGTATCCCCCCCCATTCCCTTTTATTTCTTTTTATTCTTTTAATTGGGGTGGGGGTAGTAGGGTGGGGAAGTGAGTGGGCGATGTGGGATTTTAAAATCTGTTTTTATACATTTTTAATTGTTGTACGCCCCCCTGAGTCGGGTTCTCCTGATTGGGCGGCATATAAATTTAAATAAATAATTTAAACTAAGCCTTGACTAATTCACTTAATCGTGATTCAAGTCAGTGTGTGTAGATGATCCTAACAAAACACCATTAAACTCTGCTGAAATTCTACTGCACTTTCTGTAGTGTAAAGTTATGTCCACGGATACTCATAGTGAGCTTGCTCGGTGTGCCTAATCAACACAACTGATTGTGTAGCTAGCTGAGTAACTGTTTGCTGGATATGACTTCTGCACTGGCAACTAATTTTGCAAGCACTTCTGCAACAGTACAGGATTTGGTCAATGAATCCCCATTCTGTGAAAAAGGCAGCACATAAATACAGGTGAAATACAAATACAGGTAAAAATTGGAAAATTAGAATATCGTGCAAATGTTCATTCATTTCACTTAAAAGGTGAAACAAATATATGAGATAGACTCAATACATGCAAAGCGAGAGATGTTATGCCTTAATTCGTTATAATTGTGATGATCATGGCATTCAGCGTACATGAGATTATGTGATGATTATGGGGTACATGAGATTGGGTGGTTGGGGTTTTCATAAACTGTAAGTCATAAGCATCAATACTATAACAAAGTAAGGCTTGAACTATCTCACTTTGCATGTAAGGAGTCCATCTCATATATTTGTTTCACCTTTTAAGTTGCATTACTGGACTGAATGAACATTTGCACGATATTCTAATTTTCTGAGTTTTACCTGTAGATGAATGAATGAATGAGAATACATAAAATCTCTTCATAAATCCTCAGTGTTCTCTATATTGTTTGTGTGCAAAGTCATAAAGGTTTAACAGACATTTTTTCTTTTGAAATTTAACACAAAGCGACTCAGTTTTAAAGGCAATTCAGCACATAGGAAAGTTAATAATTCAGCAAAAGTCTACAAAAGAAAGAAACAGTTTCAAATTTAGGGTTGATGACCCTACTAACCATTTAGCTTAATAAAATCTAAAATATATACAGCTTGCAGGTAGTGCAGTCCCTTGGATTACACTGCTCTCCAACGTCTGATCAATATATATTCACAATGTATTCCTAATTCCTAATATATTTTTAAAATGACATCCATTGTAAAGAACTGTAATGATACATGGTATGTAAACATGCATGAATTCATCTCAAGAGCTTTTACCTTAGGCTAGGCCAGGGGTCCCCAACCACCCAGTACCAGTCTGCAACTCCAGGGCTGCAGACTGGTACTGGGCTGTGGGGGTGGGTGGCGTTGGGATTCCCAATGGCAGGCTTCTGCCCTCAACATGCTCTGCCAGGTCTGCCCAGCAAGCAGAGTGAGAACAGAGGCTTCAGACACAGCACATAGGCAGGTAGCCAGGCCCCTCCTCCACGTTGCTTAACTATGGCAAGACTCCGCCCCGCCCCACCACCACCCGTCGGTGTGCAGTGTGATACCTCACTGCCCAAGTCGAACAGTTATCGGTCTGTGGAAAAATTGTTTAGCATTAAACTGGTCCGTGGTGCAAAAATGTTTGGGGACTTCTGCTTTAGAACATTAATAGTTCCTAGTCACATTAAATACTCTGCTCCCTGGAGCATATTCGCGGGGCTACATGACACTAGAGACGAAGAGGCTAAAAACTACCCGAACCTACAGAGTCAAACTAGATGCAAGAGGGTGCATACTTCCTTCAAACATGTTTCCTTCCAACCAAGGATTCCCTCAGAGATGCAAGTGTCAGCAATCAGACTTGCTAATTAAGTCTGTGTGTACTTTCCAATGACAAAAAAGCATGCAAGATGAAGAGTCAGGGCAAATCATGCACTGTGATAAACAGATACGCTAAGGATATTGTGTCTAGTTTGATCAAGGCTCTGCTTATTTAAAGAAGCATTGGAACAAAGGATGCTTAAGTTATATCTGGATATAGAACAACCCGTTAAAATCTTTTATCCTGAAGAAGGCATGCAGGGAAACTTAACAAATGTTATAAAACTATTTCCGCGTTGCCTTAAAATAGCTTGTATCTATGACAGAATAGCACAAAATAATCTAGAATACTTTGCTGTATTAGGAGTGCTTCATTGCTGCTAACACTAAACTCTTCCCATAAATTTATCCATGTGCACATGTTAAACTCTTTTGGAATCAGATAGGAAGAGTTCCATGACGCAAGCAATGTGCTCTTTGAACAGACACATGGCTTATATATTGTTCAGTAATTATTTTACAGTTATTCACACAGGCATTATTACATTATCTGATCTATGATTCACCTCCTCAGTTTTATCAGACATGAAGCACTTATATTCTGCTGCAGAAGTGGCTAGTTGAGTTTAAGTGTCTCTATCCGAATATACAGAGAAAACACCCAGAGATAGTTCATGCCCTGTCTTTGCAGCAGAGGTCCCTGGCAAACTGTACCACAAACCAGTACTTATACTGCTCCAGTAATATCAGGAATGCCTAACACCAAAGCGGTACCTATTCATCTACTTGCAATTTCTTGCTTTCGAACTGCTAGGTTGGCAGGCGCAGGGACAGAGTAGTTAGTTTATATAAAACAAATGGGCTCGCAATGTTTGCCATTGTACAGAGTCAAATGCTTTGAATAGATCAAGTGACAAAATACCTAGTTTAGATTTCTCCTTTCTTGCTATTTCAAGAATATCAATAATTCTTTCTATGTGCTCTCCTAGTTGTCGTCCCTTAAGAAATCCTACCTGATCTCTCTGTACATACTTTCCTAAAAAGGTACTCAATCTATTAGCCATTACAGATGTAAACAGTTTGGCATCTTGATTTAATAGGGAAATCGGTCCATAATGATCAATCTTTTTTGGGTCTTTATTTGGCTTTGGAATTAAAACAATTATTGATTTGTTCCAAGAATCTGGAACTTTACCTCCATCTAGTATATGATTTTATAGAATACATAATTTTGGAGTAATTATTTCTCGGAAAGTCCTATAGAAGTCCGTTGTGTACCCGTCCTCTCCCGGAGATTTTCCCAGTTTAAGTTTCTTAATTGCTTCTTCTATTTCATTTTCCGTTATTTTATCCTCCATTAATTGTCTATGTTCCTCCTGCAATCTTAGTGCTGTCTCTAATTCTGTCTTTTTAATTCTTGCATGTCTATTGGTTTTTCTGTATATAATTCGTTAAAAAATTGTTCAACTATTTTTAGTTTCTCCTCGGTTTTAACCATACGGTTTCCCTTATCGTCTACTAATACATTTATATTCCTCCTTACTTTCTTGTCTCTGGCGGCCTTAGCTAATCTCTTATGACTCTTATTGGTAAATTCAAAATTATCTCTGTTTAAATAGATCAGGTCTCTTTTTACTTTCTCCAAATCTTTTCCTATAAGTTCATTTCTCAATCTTACTAATTTCTGGAATACTTCTTCCTTCTGGCCTTCTGCGTGTTCTAGTTCTAAACATTTTATTTCCTTTTCTAAATTTTGTACTATTAACTTCTTTTGATTATTCAGCATTATTGCTTCTTTAATGCAATTCCCCCGAAATACTGCTTTCATAGAATCCCAAAGATTTTGCATCTCTACCTCTCCTGTGTCGTTTAACATCCAGTTTTCCTGCCATTTTGCTTTTAACTTGTTTAATATCTTCTTAAATGTGTATCAAATCTCCAATGCTTTTGTTTTTTATTATCTTGTTTGGTCAGTATCTCCACTTTAACCATTGCATGGTCTGATTCCCTAATTATTCCAATTTCTGTAGTCTTCAGTTGTCTCACTAAATTGCTTGATACCAACAAGTAATCAATTCTCGAATACGCATTGTGCATTTGGGGGGGGGGGAGTATATGCCCGCTCTGTCCCTCTTAAAACTCTCCATGTGTCTTTAATTCCTAAATTCTCAATCCATTTTTCAAATCCTAGATTTTTTGTTCTTCTTCCTACATTACCTGAACTATAATTCAGAAAATGGGTTTTGGAGTCAAGTTTCAACATGTATTTGATCAGTTGTATAACAAAGCACAAACAATTATAAAAGTGAATGATGTATACACTAAGAAGATAGAAATTACGGCAGGGACCAGACAAGGTTGTCCACTGTCACCGTTATTGTTTGTGCTATCCATGGAGTTGCTAGCCAGTGCCATCAGAAGGGATCAAGATATTAAGGGCATAAGTGGGCAAAAAATTAGTATGTTTGCTGATGACACATTGCTTGTATTAAAAGATGCGAAAAATGCAATTAGCAAAGTTCAAGACCATTTGCAAAAATTCGAGAAAATAACTGGTTTAAGAGTCAATTGGGAAAAGACTGAGATGATTGCATGTAATTATAATAATAAAGTTTTAAGAAACTTTTAAAGCACCAGAGAAGCCTCCCCCGCCCGCCCAGCCGGCTGGACCATTGTTCTGTTCCCTGCCCGGCCAGGCCTAGTGATGTGGGAACTGTCTGGGATTGCATTGACAACATGCATGATAATTATGAGAATGTGATCTCTCTGGGTAAGAATTCATTGTCTCCCCTAAAACTAATTTTATTGCTAAGGAGTCACAAAGCACATTAACATGGGCTGAACCATAAGATGGAAAAGCTTTTTTGCTTAGTTTATTTCTTAGTGTGTGGCTTAACTTCCAGAATTCACCTGACACTAAATGTGGTGGTGAGAATTGTCAGCTTGGATAGATTTAAAAGGCTATGAGACAAGTGCATAGAGGAGATGTTTCTCAAAAGGAATTAACCATCATAGCTAAATAAAAGTTCTATATTCAAGACTAGTCTATCAGCCGGGCGGGGGGAGGAGGAGGCCAGCCATTCGCCCCACCGAGAGCCCTTCCAAGCCCGGGAGCCAACATCTCCAGCCGGGCCAGGGAAGAGGAGGAAGATCAGCCGGGCGGGGGGAGGAGGCCAGCCATTCGCTCCACCGAGAGCCCTTCCAAGCCCGGGAGCCAACATCTCCAGCCGGGCCAGGGAAGAGGAGGAAGATCAGCCGGGCGGGGGGAGGAGGCCAGCCATTCGCCCCACCGAGAGCCCTTCCAAGCCCGGGAGCCAACATCTCCAGCCGGGCCAGGGAAGAGGAGGAAGATCAGCCGGGCGGGGGGAGGAGGAGGCCAGCCATTCGCTCCACCGAGAGCCCTTCCGAGCCCAGGAGCCAACATCTCCAGCCGGGCCAGGGAAGAGGAGGAAGATCAGCCGGGCGGGGGGAGGAGGAGGCCAGCCATTCGCTCCACCGAGAGCCCTTCCGAGCCCAGGAGCCAACATCTCCAGCCGGGCCAGGGAAGAGGAGGAAGATCAGCCGGGCGGGGGGAGGAGGAGGCCAGCCTTTCGCCCCACCGAGAGCCCTTCCAAGCCCGGGAGCCAACATCTCCAGCCGGGCCAGGGAAGAGGAGGAAGATCAGCCGGGCGGGGGGAGGAGGAGGCCAGCCATTCGCCCCACCGAGAGCCCTTCCAAGCCCGGGAGCCAACATCTCCAGCCGGGCCAGGGAAGAGGAGGAAGATCAGCCGGGCGGGGGGAGGAGGAGGCCAGCCATTCGCCCCACCGAGAGCCCTTCCAAGCCCGGGAGCCAACATCTCCAGCCGGGCCAGGGAAGAGGAGGAAGATCAGCCGGGCGGGGGGAGGAGGCCAGCCATTCGCCCCACCGAGAGCCCTTCCAAGCCCGGGAGCCAACATCTCCAGCCGGGCCAGGGAAGAGGAGGAAGATCAGCCGGGCGGGGGGAGGAGGCCAGCCATTCGCCCCACCGAGAGCCCTTCCAAGCCCGGGAGCCAACATCTCCAGCCGGGCCAGGGAAGAGGAGGAAGATCAGCCGGGCGGGGGGAGGAGGAGGCCAGCCATTCGCTCCACCGAGAGCCCTTCCGAGCCCAGGAGCCAACATCTCCAGCCGGGCCAGGGAAGAGGAGGAAGATCAGCCGGGCGGGGGGAGGAGGAGGCCAGCCATTCGCCCCACCGAGAGCCCTTCCAAGCCCGGGAGCCAACATCTCCAGCCGGGCCAGGGAAGAGGAGGAAGATCAGCCGGGCGGGGGGAGGAGGAGGCCAGCCATTCGCTCCACCGAGAGCCCTTCCAAGCCCAGGAGCCAACATCTCCAGCCGGGCCAGGGAAGAGGAGGAAGATCAGCCGGGCGGGGGGAGGAGGAGGCCAGCCATTCGCTCCACCGAGAGCCCTTCCAAGCCCGGGAGCAACAACCGAGCGCCAATTGACAGAAGAAGGCAGAGGAGGAAAACCAGGGGGCGAGACTCAGAGACCCATGCAAAGGATAAGTAGCTGATATGAAAAATTTTGATGACTTAATATAATAACTCACCTAAAGACTTTATGCCGACTTAATATAGCAACTGACATAGAGACTGTGTTTTAAAGTGTGATAATATGCATGATAATATGTTGTCTTAAATGTTTTTAAACTTTTAAAAAACTGTGATAAAATGTATGAGGAGAGAAAAATGGCGCAGACACCGGCAACCACGCCATAAACCTTGCCAAGAGAACCCTATTGACCAAAACAAAAGGCAAAACAAAGGGGCAGGCTAGGTGATACAGGATGCTTAGCACCACAGAGTGGAGGAAGGGGAGGGACACGAAAGGGGGGGGAGAAATGCAATGTTGTAAGGAACAATACTGCATAGGGACATGGAATGTGAGATCAATGAACCAAGGTAAACTGGAAGTGGTAAAAAATGAGATGGAAAGAATAAGCATTGACATCTTGGGCATCAGTGAGCTAAAATGGACAGGGATGGGTGAATTCAGCTCTGGAAACCATCATATCTACTATTGTGGACAAGAAAACCTTAGAAGAAATGGAGTAGCCATAATTGTCAATAAAAGAGTGAGAAAAGCAGTAATGGGATACAATCTCAAAAATGACAGAATGATGTCAGTCAGAATTCAAGGCAAACCCTTCAATGTCACTGTGATTCAAATATACGCACCAACCACTGGTGCAGATGAAGCCACAATGGACCAGTTCTATGAGGACCTAGAACACCTCATAGAACAGACACCAAGAAATGATGTCCAAATTATATTAGGAGACTGGAATGCCAAAGTAGGAAATCAAAAAGTGGAGGGAATAACAGGCAAATTTGGTCTTGGAACACAGAATGAAGCAGGGCAAAGATTGATAGAGTTCTGCCAAGAGAACGCACTGGTCATAGCAAACACTCTCTTCCAGCAACACAAGAGGCGACTTTACACATGGACATCACCAGATGGCCAACACAGAAACCAGATTGACTACATACTCTGCAGCCAAAGATGGAGAACCTCCATACAGTCAGCAAAAACAAGACCCGGAGCAGACTGTGGCTCAGATCACAACCTACTGATCGCAAAATTCAGGTTAAAACTAAAGAAAATAGGGAAAACAAGGAGACCAGACAGATATCACCTAGAAAGTATCCCTAAAGAATACACGGTGGAGGTGATGAACAGATATAATGGCCTAGACTCAATAGACAGAGTGCCGGAAGAATTATGGACAGAGATAAGGGACATCATGCAGGAAGCAGCAAAGAAAACCATACCAAAAGAAAAGAAGCATAAGAAAGCAAAATGGTTGTCTGATGAGGCTCTTAAAATAGCAGAGGAAAGAAGGAATGCAAAAGTCAAAAGAGAAAAGAAAAAGTACAATTATTTGAACACAGAATTTCAAAGAAAAGCAAGGAGAGATAAGGAAAACTATCTAAAAGAACAGTGCAAAGAAATGGAGGAAAACAACAAAAGAGGCAGGACTAGAGATCTCTTCAGAAAAATTGGGGAAATAAAGGGAACATTTAAAGCAAAAATGACCATGATAAGGGACAAAGACGGAAAAGAGCTAGCTGATGCAGAAGAGATTAAGAAAAGATGGAAAGAGTACACAGAGGAACTCTACAAAAAGGACCTCAACACCCCTGATAACCACAATGATGAAAAAATTGAACTTGAGCCAGACATTCTGGAGAGCGAAGTTATAAAGGCCCTAAAGAGCACTGCAAACAACAAAGCTAGTGGAGATGATGGTATCCCAGTGGAATTTTTCAAAGCTCTAAAAGATGATGGTGTCAAATTACTACATTCAATATGCCAGCAAATTTGGAAAACAAAACAGTGGCCACAGGATTGGAAAAGATCAGTATACGTCCCAATCCCAAAAAAGGGCAATGCCAAAGAATGCTCAAATTATCGAACAATTGCACTCATCCCACACGCCAGCAAGGTGATGCTCAAGATAATACAGGATAGACTTCAGCAACATGTGGAGAGAGAACTACCAGAGGTGCAGGCCGGTTTCAGAAGAGGTAGGGGGACTAGAGACCATATTGCCAACATACGCTGGATCATGGAGAAAACAAAGGAATACCAGAAACAAGTTTACTTTTGTTTTATCGACTACACTAAGGCATTTGACTGTGTGGACCACAACAAGATGTGGCAAGTAATTAAAGAGATGGGAATACCAGAGCACCTCACATGTCTCCTGAGAAATCTGTACATGAACCAAGAAGCAACAGTTAGGACAGAACACGGAATGACAGAGTGGTTTGGAATAGGAAAAGGAGTAAGACAAGGCTGCATTTTATCACCCTGTTTATTCAATCTATACACAGAGCACATAATGCGCAATGCAGGGATGGAGGAATCACAATATGGGATTAAAATTGCTGGGAGAAACATCAACAATCTGAGATATGCAGACGATACCACCCTAATGGCAGAAAGTGAGGAAGATCTAAGGAGCCTCTTGATTGGATTGAAGGAGGAGAGTGAAAAAGCTGGCCTGAGACTCAATATCAAGAAAACCAAGATAATGGCAACAGGCCCCATCAGTTCCTGGAAAATAGATGGGGAAGAAGTAGAAGCAGTGACAGATTTTACATTCCTTGGATCAAAGATCACTGCAGATGGGGATTGCAGCCATGAAATAAAAAGGCGACTGATTCTTGGGAGACAAGCCATGAGAAACCTGGGGAACATAGTGAAAAGCAGAGATATCACATTGCAAACAAAAATTAGAATAGTCAAAGCAATGGTATTCCCAGTGGTAATGTATGGGTGTGAGAGCTGGACCATTAGGAAGGCTGAGCGCAGAAGAATAGATGCCTTTGAAATGTGGTGTTGGAGGAGAGTTTTGAGGGTACCCTGGACAGCGAGGAGAACAAATAGGTCAATCTTAGAAGAAATCAACCCTGACTGCTCATTGGAAGGTCTAATAGTAAAGACGAAGCTGAAGTACTTTGGACATCAAATGAGAAGGGAGGATTCGCTTGAGAAGGCCTTGATGTTGGGAAAGGTGGAGGGCAAAAGAAGAAGGGGGAGGCCAAAGATGAGATGGCTAGATGGGATTGTAGACACAATGGGTACAGAACTGGGAGTGCTGAGGGGGATGGTGGAGGACAGAGGCGCCTGGAGAAAAATGGTCTATAGGGTCGCAAAGGGTCGGAATCGACTGTGCGACTGAACAACAACAACAATTATAATAAAATGGATAAGGATGAGATTAAGAAGAGATTTAAATTAGAAATTAAGGAAAGTCTGAAATATTTGGGAATATACATAACGGAGAATATTAAAAAACTTCAAAAGTTAAACATAGACAAACTAAGGCAAGATTTGAAAATAAGCATAACAAAACTTAATAAATTAAAAATGTCCTGGTTTGCGAGAATATGTCTGGGGCGAATGAAAATTTTACCAAAAATAAATTTTGTAATAGGAAATCTCCCATTAAAGATTTGTAAAAAACAATTAAAGGAATGGCAAAAAATGCTTGATAAGTTTTGCAATGGAGGTAGGAGACCCAGAATAATGAAGTCATTGTGGTATCAAAGTCAGGGAGATGGGGGGCTGGGAATCCCAAACATAATAAACTACTATAAGGCATTCCACTTGAATAGAATCATAAATTTACTAATACAAAATAACAATGAAGTCGAAGGCACAAAACAGAGTGAATATAAGAAATATAAAGGGAGTCCATTTTTGTGTACCCAAGATAAAAAAATACAATTCAAGACCAGGACATTGAGGGAATCTTACCAATTTTGTAAAGGAATAAAAGAGGAGTTAGTAATAGGAGACTCTCCAATTTTGGAAGTGATGGATTTAACGGACTGTCCGTTTAACAAGATGAAAGAAATGGAACAGAAGTTAAGGTCAAATAATTTAATACAAATTAATGAGTGGATTTTGAAGGGGTCAACATACCAAAAGAGAGAAGAAATTTATCAAACATTAAAATTAAATTGGTTACAAAAGATTCAGGTTGAAAAATGGGACAAAAAAGTAAGGAAGAAAAGACAGACAGTTAGAGAGGTTTCAAAATTTGAAGAACTCGTTTATAATGTAAGAAAGGGGATTGTGGGTAAGAAAGGAATGATAAACAAATTATATAAAATGTTAAATAAAAAGGAAGACCCCCAATGATTGATAAGGAACGGATGGGAAGAGGAATTGAATATAAAGATAAATGAGCAAACATGGAATGGAATATGGAAGCAAAGAATAATGAAACAGTTATCAATAAGGGAAAGAGAGCATAACTTTAAACTAATTTGGAAGTGGTATTTCACCCCGATCATTTTACACCACATAGACAAGGCAAAGTCAAACAAGTGCTGGAGGTGTAATAAAGCTTTGGGTACATATGTGCGAACACACACAGAAATGTTGGCAGATGGCCAAAAAGGAGTTAGGTAACATTCTGAACAAAAACATAATATTAAATCCAAAAATTGCTTTGTTGGGACAGATGGATGATGTAAATATAGAACATAAAAAGGAGTTAATAGCTATCCTACTCACAGCTACAAGGCAGATAATTGCCTTAGAATGGAAAAATAAGATAAATATAAGTAGAGAAAGATGGTTTAGACAGATATGGCAGTTGGCATTAAATGATAAATTAACATCTGAAATGAAAGTAGAAAGAGGAGAGGTCAAGAATAGTGTTTTTTGGCAAAGTTGGAGACCATGGGTAGAATATGGTATGTTAAGCAAGGATGGAATAAAACCTACACAGGAAGAGAGCAAATTTTGGGCGAATTTATAGTTCATAAGGGAATGTAAATGGCTGGTATTATTAAGTTCAACACAGGGTGGGGGAAGGAGGGTGGAGGGGTGTAGGTTATGGGTTTTATGTCATAGTATGTCATTTTGTTTGATGTATGTATTTAATATATAAAATTTTAAAAATAAAATTAAAATATAAATAAATAAAACAAATGGGCTTTCACAAGACTTGGGAAGGGAAGAGAGCAACGGAATTGAGGCTTGCAATCTATGCATATACATTTAGCTTCCTTACAATAGCAATTACACTTATATACTGTTGTTGTCATCGTCGACTACAACTTGTATCCAAGAATGCATTTTTTTTCCTGAAGCAGGAAAAATGCTATTGGCGTGAATTTGTTTAAGGTGGATCCCAGTTTGCCATGAAGTCACCCACACACATGAAATGAGACATGCAGGATTTAACACTGTGACTGCAATGAGCTGCCGCAGCCTTAAGGATACCATCAAGGCGCACCTTCAAAGCCAATCCATTTGGCATGACCTCTTCTACCTTCATGACTGTTGGGAATCAGAGTTCCTCCTCCGCTCATTTTGCTTTTGGGCCCAATGTGATGGTTTCCAGTGGCATTTTCTCCACTGAGGGGGACCATCACCTCACCTAAAACGACTCATCTGCCCGTAGTCGTTGGCCCCTTTAGGGAGTCAGGTTAGTTAACCGCCACCCGACACTCAGCATTGAGTCGCTGGCTGTACAGTCTACTCCATTACTGTAGCAGGATGTCTGGGCAGACTTATATACCACCCCATAGCGTTTCGTGTACTTACTGGACAGCTTACAGGTAATTAGCATTTTGCTCTCAACACACTGGGTACTCATTTTACCAACCTCAGAAGGATAGAAGGCTGAGTCAACTTTGTACTCTTATCAGGATCAAACTCACCACATTTTGCCTGCAGTACTGCAATTTAATCACTGCGCCTCCAGGGCTCCCTAGAACAAGTTAACTGTATTATGAATACTACTCTGTTTCCCTGAAAACAAGGCCTAACTGGAAAATAAGCCCTAGCATAATTTTTCAGGATGCTAGTAATATAAGCCCAAAAATAAGCCACTTAAGATCATCAGCCAGATGGATGCATTTAGTATGTCTGTTGCAATACAAGACGGATGTATTGAATTATAAAATTATATTAATATATAATTAAATATAAATTAAAATGTGGACTATCATTCTTAATGATCATCATTTTTGTTGGCACTCCTGTTTCATGTCTTTAATTGTGAATGTGGAGACACAGAGCCTGCCCCATTTACTGGTCTGCTGATTCCTGCCAGAGACATGCACCAATGAGGACTTGGGTGGGCAACGACAAAGCAAAGAAAGTGGCTTCATTTTGGCAGCCTGGGTTTGATCATCAGGACATGAAAGAAGAAGAATTAACACTAGATTTAATGGTAGATTTAAAGGGAACAATATTTTGACCAGGCGAGATGAATGCAAAAAAAAAAAAAGAGAGAGAGAGAGCATGAATAAATGTAGATTGTTGTTCATGAAAAAATAAGGCATACAGTACCCTGAAAATAAGCCCTAATGCGTCTTTTGGAGCAAAAATTAATATAAGTCCCAGTCTTACCGTATTTTTTGGACCATAAGATGCACTTTTTCTCCCCCAAAGTGGGGAGAAAATGAAGGTGCGTCTTATAGTCCAAATGCTGGTCTTCGGCCAGCTGTGGCTGTTGTAAAAGGATATTTTACAAGAGCCGCAGCTGGCCGAAGACTACTACTGCCGCCTCTCAGCTGTTCAGCTGTTGGGGCAGGGGGGAAAACATCTGAAAAACAAGTGGCCACTAGAGGGCGAAAATCGCAATTTCCCATTTAAATGCATTGGAAATAAATTTATTGTATTCAAAAGTTTTCTGTTTGTATGTTCCCAATGTATTTAAGTGGGAAACCAAACCTGTGCTTAAAAAGGGTTTCACTTACCTTGATGCCTTTGTCTCTACTCCACGTGGACAAAATGGAGGCGGAAAATATGCTTCCTGGTTGAAAGGAGAGCAAGAGGCTAGGCTAGAGTATCACTTCCTCAGTGCAATTGGCCTGCCTGCCCATTTCCCCTGCAGTGCCACCACTGGTTGGTGGTGCAAAATACAGTATTATTATTTTTTTGTTTTCCTGCTCTGAAAACTGGGTGCGTCTTATGGTCAGGTGCATCTTATGGTCCAAAAAATACGGTATTTTGGGTAAAATACAGTACGACTGTAAGCACGCACAAGACTGCAGTCTTGTTCATTATGTAAATGACTTGCCTTTCCTGAATCGAGCTCCTTCTGAAATTCTTCCATTGTGTCAGCCACAACCATATGATGCTTAAGATCTTCAGCAGCTCTGGGGGGAGAAGGTATTTATTAAAACTAAGCATACATATTGTGTGTGTCTGTATCAGTGTGCACACACAAACACACACGCATTCTGAACCAGGTATACAAATATGGTAAAGTCCAATGGCTCAGAAGCATTTTCACAATCACAAAACTCCATTCTATTACTGTAATACCTCATACAAAGTCCGCTTCATACAACATCGGATTCATATAACATCGCCTAATTCCTTGAAAAAAGTTGCCTCATACAAAGTCGTGTTCCCAATGTATTTAAGTGGGAAACCAAACCTGTGCTTAAAAAGGGTTTCACTTACCTTGATGCCTTTGTCTCTACTCCACGTGGACAAAATGGAGGCGGAAAACATGCTTCCTGGTTGAAAGGAGAGCAAGAGGCTAGGCTAGAGTGTGACTTTGTATGAAGCATTGGGTTTTTCCCAAGTTGCATTGTGCCTGGGCAGTATAAAAGGCAGGGCACGTGCGTGCATTGCTCTTGTGGGTTTTGCATGAGGCGAAGAGTGTTTAGGAGTGGTTTTGAGCGCGATTTTGGATTTTTTCGTCAGAATTTTTAGAAGCATTCTTGGGATTTTTGCAACATTCTTCAGGTTCTAGGACAATCAGGGTTGTTTGACATGTTTTTGTAATGTTTTTAGCCTTTAGACAATGATTTCTTAAAGTTCTGTCAGTTTCCTGTCTGTTTCCTTGACTTTGCCCTGAAGTCTGTGCTGTTACAGTACAATGTATCTATGGAAACGACGTTGTACGAGGCATCGCGGCAAGATTTTGGACGTTGTATGAGGCATCGCGGCTAGGATTTTGCATGCCTCATACAAAGTCCAAATCCGTATAAAGTCCAAACTTGTGGAACCAAGTTTGGACACTGTATGAGGTATCACTGTAATTTCTTTGAAAAGGCAACTGAAATTTTTACACTTCACCTTTTGGGCATACAACAGATAGCATTTAAATTATGTCTCAAATAGTTAGCTTACACATACATTATAATCTTCATATAGAATAGGTAAGTCAAATTTAACCAAGTCTTATCTTGCTTCTCCAAACTATTGTTTCAACAAAATCCCGATCTAGTATCTGGCAATACAAATGCCCTTTGTCCTACAAATTTAAAGAAATAGGTGGAAACAGAGGAAATGCGGGCTATCATTATAGACTCAGTTTCTAGAGTGCTTCGCAGCTGGGGATAGCTAATGTACTCAATAACAGTCAACTTCCCAAAAATGTATCTCCATATATTTTTCCTGACATGATAAATATAAGCAAGCATAAGTTTTCAAAGCAATTTTGTCTTCTCTCAGGGACTGCTACCTTGCCGTGGCAGAATATAATTAAAGTAAACAGATAAATAATATTAAAAAAAGATGATCTGGTGCCACAGGAGCCTGCTTGTGCTATTTGTTTTATAAAGATCAGGTTTCGTCCATCAGTAATAACAGCAACTGACTTCCCAATTTTTTTTCTTGTTGTTGTTCAGTTGTATAGTCGAGTCCAACCCTTTGCAAGCCCATGGACCACCACACTCCAGGCTCCTCTGTCATCTGCCATCCTTCGTAGCCCGCCCAAATCTACACCCACTGCATCAACAATGCCATCTCATCCTCTGCCACCACCTTCTCCTTTTGCCTTTGATCTTTCCCAGTACTTATGTTTTCTTACCTGTTATAAATATTAGTTTGGATCTCTTCCAGAATACGTTTGAGCTGATCCACGGCTTCATTTTCAGCAAACATCAATTTATCTCCTGTGTCTCGCCTAACAGCTACAAACTTCTGATTCTTCATATCTCGTGGCCCCACTTCGAGTCTGATTGGAACACCCTAAAAACCAAAAGGTCATGAACAGAATTTTATTAAATTCATTACATTTATCTTTTTTTATAAGTGAAGATTACTTTTTGTTATATCCAATACCCTTAGACTAAGCCTTTTGGCGGGTTATTCTATACCAGAACAATAACATAGATATGACAGTATCAAGGCCCTGATTCCAATATAGAGCATCATTTATTGATTCCTTTTGATAAGAGAAAAAGTACTGATTATGAATCGAAGTATAATTCTATAATGCTGCCATCCATAACATCAGATGCAGCTACTAGAAAGATTCTTAAGGTTCAATTCATCCACATAATAATGTCATTATTTCCCAGTCCAAGTAATGAACCAATGGTAAAAATCTTCTTGCATAAAGTTATGTTGATGATAACATCAGCATTATGGCTCTTTGAAAGTTTCCTAACCTTCCCACCCACTTAAGGATGGAGGATAGGAAACTTCCAAAGAGCAATAATGCTAATATTGTCATCAACATCTGTTGAACCTGAGGGTTCCAAGGTTCCCTTGGGATCCCTTCTGAACTGGGGAAGCCTTTGGGACTCTCAGGATAGCAGCGCAGTATATAATGCCCCCCCCCCCCCAAAAAAAAAAACAGTGGCTGCTGGTCTTGCCAAATTTGGTAGCAATTTTGGGGCATTAAAGGCTCCCCTCATCTGATCCAAGTATCCTGAAGGCTCCCCCACATCAGAAGGGAGCATCAGAACTTGGGATGTGGAAGAGGACATTTTAATGAGCGTCAACAGCCTGTGAAAGCATGATTTTATACAACAGGATTTCATCCAATGTCTCAAACTCAATCAATAGATGCAACAGATTTTACACAGAATTACAAAATGCAGACATACTGTTTCCTCCAGGAGCAGAAGATAACATGCATTTATAGAAACTATGAATAGGAAATAAGATATAACAATGACTCCTATTTTCACTGTATATTTGCCATCAATCCTGAATGATGTATCTGAGGAAATCATGAAGTGTCAACATTTTACCTTAAGTTCCCAATGATTAAATTTCCAGCCAGGTGAATAGTTGTCTCTCAAGTCAGCTCGCACACGGATGTTTGCATTCAGCAATCGTTTCCGGTAATCATCACATTTAGACATCAGGGCTTCTTTGTCTTTTTCCAAAAGGGCGTTAGTGATACCACAAGGAATAATCACCACCTAGATCATTATACAGTTAGGCCCATCAATGTACATACTGTTTGTAGGAATAATATGCAGATATCAAACTTCATTTTGCTTTTCAGGGTAATGTGTGAACTAACTGGAGTGGAGTATACATTAATTAAATAATATGAGCAAAATATGAAGTGGACTTAATCCACGAAAGCGAACATCAAAATATAGCAATTAGTCTTTAAGGTGCTACAATGGTTTTTGTCTTTTTGTTTTGTTTACTCTGAAATGCTTGCACAGACTAACAGAGCTAAAATTTTAAAAAATAAATAAATACATACATAATTTTTCAACCTAGCATTTTCCAAGCATGAAAATGCTTGAAAGAAAGAAAGAAAGACTGTGATAATCCCCCTTTTTCTCTCTCTTTTGAATATATTAGCCAAAATCCTGTTGCATAGTTTGGCTGATAAAAGGGAAATAACTAACAGCAGCAAACTATTCCTAATTAATCCCTGTTTGGATTCCTAGTCACACATCAAGTCACCTGCTTGGCATGCAATCAGGAATTCAAGTAAAAACTCACAAATCAGCCATTATCAGCATTGCAAAACATGCTTTCTCCCCTTCCATCACTGTAACTGCATAACAGTATTTTGGCCATCGTCATGATTATTCCATGTGTTTCTCTTTTATTAACTAAGATCTTATTTCTATAATTTCTGTCTTGTTCAAAATGGAAACAATGATTTAAGTAAGTATATAAAGTGACTAGCTCCTTATTCTTCTCATTTCCACACAAGCTCTTTGAAGGTAATATATCAGAGGGTTTCATCAAGACAAAAATGCAATTTTTCAATTTCCTCCCACATGCCACACTTCAAGGAAAACAGCTGCAAAACTGAGGATTATTTGTTCAACAGATTCAATTAAGTCAATCAAAATTAACAGAGTTGCACTTACGTGCTGTTGAAATCAAGCACAGGATAAGTTAACCATAACTTAATTTAATTTTCATTGACCTAAGTCAGTGATGGCTAATCTTGGGGCTCGAGCTGTTCTGGAAAGTCAATTCCGAGAAGCCCTGATCAGCAAGAGTGCTGACTTGGGCTTTTGGTAACTGAAGTCCAAAAACAGCTGGAGTGCCAAGGTTAGCCCCTAGGGACCTGTCAATAAAGTGCAACTATTTATTTATTAAATACCTTTCTATACTGCCCATCTGGGTATAATTCTGCTTGTTGATTCACAACCCCCTCAAGTAACTTCATGTTTTATTTCATCTTCACCTTCTTGGTGGAACCTAACTATTTGCTGATAGCTTCTTCTACTAAAGCCAAATTATAATCTGAGTTAATTTGCTTCCACCTGCTCTCTAGACTTCTCCTTTGCTGTTTCATCACTTAAAGTTCCTCCATGAACCATGGGGATGGATAAGCAATGCAGTGGAACAGGAATTTGGGGCCAACCATCTGGGTTACCTCTGTATACCACCTGTCAACCTGGGCTTCAACAGGAACGTCAACCAGATCAAATGGAAACCCTCCCAAAGCATTTTTGAAACCAGCAGGATCCTGTAGCCTCCAAGGGAGGACCATCCTAATTGGTCCCACCTTCCCAACTACCTTAATCTGGATCCCACACAGTTATGTATATATCAGTTTAAAAAATATTGAGAAGGTAAAAACAGCAGCAAAACAGGCATTTCCAAAAGGTTTGATCAGCATGACAAATGTTTTACTCACCTGAATACAAGCTACCCTGGGTGGTAACACCAAACCCATGTTATCTCCATGAATCATGGTCATCACACCAATGGTCCGAGTTGTTAGGCCCCAAGAGTTTTGATAAGCAAATTGTTTCTCTCCTGGTATTCTGGGATCTTCAAAGACAATCTCAAACATCTTAGAAAAATTCTGCCCCAAGTGATGAGATGTTGCTCCCTAAAAGGCAAGACAAGATAGCAAGTCCAGATACCATCTTTCTGTACAACTGTAGTGGGTTTGAAACACATTTATTAATGCTACCTGAATAGCTCGTCCACTGGCAGATATAAATGCTTCAACTGTGGTTGTATAATCTCCACCTGCAAACTTCTCCTTTTCTGTCTTTCTTCCTCTTACAACAGGAATTGCAAGAAGTTCTTCATAAACACGAGCATAGAGTTCAAGAATCTGCAAAACCTGGAACATGCAATTAACGTGATCATAAAAACAAATTAGAAGTTACTCAATTTTCTTATACACACCTTTTAAACATTATACAATGTGCTAGGGTCCTGGGAAAGCCAAAGTCTTACAACCTTCCACAAACCCAACAATCTGTAGTGGTTAATGACTATGAAGCAGCAGGAAATCAGTCAATGAGATGTAAAACATTTCTTTTTTATCAGGGATTCTCAACCTGTGGCCCG
Source organism: Bradypodion ventrale (assembly GCA_035047345.1). Lineage (NCBI taxonomy): Eukaryota > Metazoa > Chordata > Lepidosauria > Squamata > Chamaeleonidae > Bradypodion > Bradypodion ventrale. The sequence continues at coordinate 45,542,065 of JAWDJE010000001.1, forward strand.
TGGGCTGTATGGAGCCCACGGCGCCATTTCATGTGCCATCCATGCCGCCTCCACCACACCAGGAAGTGCCATGTGTTGGAGGAAGGGCAAAATGGCTGTCCGGCCCCCAAAGCTTTCTGAGGAAGCGTGACCTGGCCCCTGGCTTAAAAAGGTTGAGAACTCCTGTTATATATCATACCAGGGTACAGTAAAATCCAATAAGCCTGAACACTGTAATAATTCCCAAGACACAAATCAGTTCATCTTCACTGATATACAGAGATTTCCTTAATGGGAGTCTTAATGGTCCCTCCCCCACAAAAAAACAACAACACAATTATGCTGGAATTAGAAGTAAATTCCCTCCATTATTCAGAAACAGGAAGTAAAGCATGGCAAAATCAAAATTTAAAAGTTTAAACTACTTCTTAAATAGCTTTGTAAATATTAATTATGCAATTGTTTAGATATTGTTAAATATTAAATAGTTTCTAAATTAGACTTTGGATACACTGGAAGGTGAATAATCCAATTTTGTGTATTACTGGATGAACTGTACCTCTTCTGCTGCTTCTTCGTAAGTTGAGAAGGCTGTGTGTCCCTCCTGCCACAGAAATTCACGGGTACGTAAGAATGGCTGTGGATGTTTGAATTCCCAACGCTATATGGAAAAAGAAATCCAGAAAATCTATCATATATAGTTACAATCTTATAATAATGTTTACTATTGATATACATTGTCATGGGTGTATCATGCTTCTTTAATTTAAAAGTATATGGGTTTTACGTAGACTTAAAACTATTCAAATAGTCAAGAATTATTTGAACTGATAATGGTTTTTAGCCTATTTTCATATACTACAGCTGTTATGGGGATGCCGAGTGCAATGCAGTGGACAGAGTGATGTACTAAGACTCTGGAAATCAAAGTTCAAATTCCGACCTGGCCATAGAAACTCACTGGAGAGTGGAACTGATAATACCATTACTTAAATAATTCACTTTTCTTGAAAGTTCTATTAGGGTCACTATGAGTACATTTTGACTTGATGGCACATAACTAACAGCTGTTATGTATTTAATGTTCTTGAAATTTTGTTAACTTCCATGTAGATGTCAAGACTACTGAATATAAATGTTTCACATAATCATACAGAAATATCAAAACTGTCGAAGTGGTAGACCTCCAAAAGTGGCCAAAATGGAGGCAGTGCATGTTGTGCTTTGGCCTTTCAGCGGCAACAATGACATACTGTTCATAACAACATACTAATTAGTCCATGGAAAATAGGAATGAAGAAATAGAGCATAATATTTAAGTTGGATCACAAATACAAAAGTAACAGAAAAATAGTTATATTTTGTTACAATTATTACACAGTCTTAATTAAGTAACAAAATAAAACACACAAGAGAAAGCACAGTAACAAATACCCTGTACTTACCACAATATTGCACCACTGGTTCAATTTAATTGGCAGATCCCTATGAGACTGAATCCATTTTGCATAGGCAGGATACATTACTACAAAATGGAAAAAAAACAAGAATATTTTCTGAAAAGTTTTATTTGAATATAACACATTTTTAAATAACTTGTTTTGAAAAACTGAAAAACTGCAACTTCTATCCATAAACGGAAGAAATGTTGCAGCTGACTGTTTTAGGTTACAATTTTATAATTAAAAATTACTTATATGAAAACATGAGTTTGGATTGATTCTATTTTCTTCTTCTTTGATGTAGAGTGCTAATTTGTTCACATTCTTTTCTACTTCACTTGTTTTCTATTTATGAATATGAAATTAATACGAAAGTCAATTTTCACCTCAGAAGCCAGTATGCTGTGAATACTTCATGTATTTAAATGTTTTATTCAATATACAGATATTACCTGTTTCACTAGTAGGACGTACAGCTATTGGTTCAGCCAGTTCTGTTTTGCCAGACCTTGTGACCCATGCAACCTAAAAATGATGAATATACAAAAATGTTTTTTACCGTATTCTCTTCCATATTTAACAACACAGGAGCTATCATCTTGTTTAGGTAAAGGACCTCCTTGCTTGGAAGCCAGTGGTGTCTGACTCTAGGGGGTGATGCTCACCTCTGTTTACAACCAAAGAGCCTGCATTATCTGCATCCTTTTTCATGGTCATGTGACAGGCATGACTAGATGTTAAGAGTGCATAGAACAGTGTAACCTTTCCTGCCGAGGCACTACCTATTTATCTAGTTGCAATTTCTTGCTTTCAAACTACTAGGTTGGCAGGAGCTGGGACAGACGACAGGCGCTCACTCCGCCACAAAGCACTCAGGTATTGAACTGCTGACTTGCCAACCTTGTGGTTGTCAAACTCAGAGTCTAAACCACTAAGCCATAAAATGTCAAAGCATCTATGTGCATATACTCTGGCTTTGATCCAGATAGATCTAGGAGCAGCCTATTTGACCATATGTGCAAAACTCTTGGCTACGCAAAGCTACACTGACGCTGCAATGCCAAACACTGGTTCTGAACACTTCCAGAGCAAGATGCTGGGTTGAAAAAAACACTGGGAAAGGACAGATCACCCTTTTTTATTCCATTAGCAGTTAAAATTCTAGCAGCAGACTTCTCCTTAAGTTAAGGAGTTAAGTCAATTTTTTAAGTTAAGTAGTAAAGCCATTTTTTTCTATGCTACATTTCACTAAACAAATGCAGCTTCTCTTTGCTGCAGAAAATGTGTGAATCCTCTATTCCATCTGGAAGTATTATTTCAGAACTAAAAACTTATTTTAGACAGTATTAGAATTAATAGATTTGGATGTTTACCTCTGGGGCAAAATCAGCAATGTGTGTCTTCTCTTTCTCTAATGCAGCCTGGGACACAAATATTGGGAAGTAGCAGTTCTCTACTCCAAGCTTCTTTATTTCCTTGTCAAAGAAATCCTTGATGGCTTCCCAGATGGCAAAAGCCCATGGACGGAGAATGTAGCAGCCACTCACATCGTAATACTCAATCATCTCTGACTTTGAGATTACCTTTACAAAGAAATAGGAATGTTTCAGTATCATTGAAAAAAGAACTGTAGGCTCTAAGTATGTAGAGGAGAATAGAAATATAGGTTAACACTAGAGTACAATTATACTGAAAAATCTGGGGACAGGCACCAGGAGGCAGAAATTAGTCTTATTTGTCTATATTTTATATCTCAATGGAACCATGTGATGGACTACAAACATATATGGTTAAAAGTCACCCTTTCTCAAAAGTAAGTCGTATCTGACTCTAGGGTTCAGTGCTCAACTGTTTATAGCTAGAGAGCCAGCACTGTCTGCATCTGCAGACGTTTCCGTGGACATGCGCCAGGTATGACTAGACACCAGAGTGCAGGAATACTGTTTACCTTCCCACCGAATTGGTCCCTATTTATCTACTTGCAATTTTTTGCTTTTGAACTGCTAGGTTGGCGGGAGCTGGGACAGAGGCTCACTCCATCATTCAGCACTCGGGTCTTGAACTGCCAGCCTGCCGACCTTCCAGTCATCAAGTTCAGCATCTTAACCGCTAAGCTACCACAGTCCCTAGTATGGATAAAACAACCCCTCATACTGAAACTATGGTTATTCAAATACACCAAGGGTTCTCAACCTACAACCCGCAGGCCGGACATGGCCCGTGGCACCATTTCATGTGGCCCATGTCGCCGCCACCAAAAACGGACACGTTTACAACAGCTGTAAATGTGCCTGTGGCTGTTGTAAATGCATTTAAGACAGCCAAGCAAGCACGGTCGCCGCACGGTGGCATTACACAGCAAGTCTTGTTCAAGGATAGTCCAGATACCAGAGTCCAAAAGGCAAAACAAGGTCTGTTTACTGGTAGCCCGAGGCAGTAGTCAAATCCAAAAGGTGTCAAGGGGCATCGTCAGGGTTGGCAGAGTAGTCAGGGTCATGGCAGGCAGGTCAGGGTCATGGCAGGCAGTCTGGGATCAAGCAAGACGTCAGTCTTTGCACAAGAGTTGTACCGACACTGGCAGGCTGCAAGAGGCTTGCTTATAAGCCTCCCAGCTAATCGGAATCAGCTGGGAGCCTTCTTTGGTGCCTCGCCCTGGCCTGCCTGTGTCTCAGGTGTATCTGTTTCCTAGCCCTCTCCTGGACTGAGGGCTGATCCCTGTCACAGCCAGACTCCTGATCTGACAGGTCAGCTGCCGGGGAGAACAGACTTGGGCCAGGCACAGGCTGAGATGTAATTATGTTAACAAGCATTCACTTTTTATTAAGTTTTAGTTATTCAATCTTAGGCATTCCAGATTGTTGCATTTTGCAAGTCAGAGTGTGGTTTTGGACGTTGTCCTCTCATCCCATGCTCCGTTCATATTAAGAAAGAATCAACAGAAGCTGACAGCTTTCAACTGCTATAATTTTGAGATTCAGAAGTCAAAATTATAACCATGAATGCCTGAACTCTCATTTTTATTACTGTTTGCCTGGACACAAAATCATAGTTTAAATTCGAGTTAAATTCTAAAAAGATAAGTGGTTCAGAAAGTTATTTATTATGAATAAATATGATATTTATCATATTCATTATGTATGCTTATGAGCTGGTTATGCTGGGGGGGGGAGGACCATTGTTCTTCTTCTTGTGCCGTATCAGATTCCGAATATAGGCTATCATCATGGCAATTAGCCATGAAGACTGTCTTGCTAATATAATGCAGTGGCCTTTTATCTGCATGACCCCCCGTACCACTGATCCAGCTCCGTGAGTCACTTTCTGGTCCCTTTTGGCATGCAAAGTTCTCCTCAGTCCTCAGTACTGATGAAGCTGCTGCCCTCCATCTAGATGGATTCAAGTGGGATTTAATCCACTTGGGAACCATCACCCTTCCTTGTAGACTTCACCAAGGCCACTAGTCCTCAAGGTTGTCAGGTTAGTTAACCACCGCCTGACGCTTGGCACTGAGTTGCTGGCAGTATGGTCTACTCTATTACCATAGCAGGATAACCTGCCCAGACTTGCAAAAACATGAGGTGTGTTTACAGAAAAATGAGTGAAACGTAACATATACTGACCTGAGAATACCATTCAGCTAGGTTCTCTTCCTTCTTGACCTCTAGACCCAACCTGCAGTATTAAAAAAATTATGTTAGGCTGGCCAATCATTGTGTGCCTGTGTACCTGATGTATATAAATTGATACCACAAGGCCTCACTCTTATGTCTGATGAAGTGGACTTGATCCACGAAAGCTCGCATTTAAATACAGGAGTTAGTCTTTAAGGTACCACAACATTTTTTTCTTTTTTGCTGTTTTGTTTACTCTCTGATATATTTTTTTAAAAGTATCTGAAGACCTTTCTGCTTTACGTACAATTACTGAATCAATGAACGGGCAGGCCCCTTGCATTCAACCTTTCGCTTCAGAATATCATATCACATACAGAGCCTTCTAGGGTACCAACTTTAAAAAAACAATTATATCTTACCAAATATGCAAAAACAATACTGTGCAAGTACTCCAACAACCACAATTCCTCAAATACGAATACAGTGGTACCACAGATAACGGCGCATTCGGATAGCATCAAAACTGCATAATGACGCGTTCGTCATGCACGTGATGCACCGCATGATGACGGAAAAATTCCAAAAAATGCCATTATGCAGGCATTTGGTAGCGATGCACTGGATAACATTTTTGGTGACTTTTTTGCTGTTATCCGGGGCATCTCCCATAGGGATCGCATAACATCAAAAACCGGATAACAACTTGTCAAACCAGGTTTTGTCGTTATCCAGGGTTCCACTATACTAACATCTGGGATTATAGCAGTGATCTACACCATTTATCCACTGGGGGCCACCTTTGTTCCAAGTTCTGCTTCTGAGGCTGCAGGGGTTGCGGTGGTGGTGGGGGCTCTCTCCCAGGACAGAAGGGGCCATGTCCTCTTCCCCCATGGCAAGGAGTGATGCCATGTGCCAGGCACTATAGGCGGCTCTTCCCAGATTCTCCTCTCCTTTCCCCCCCTATACATTTCACAAACAAAGCCTCACTGATCAGTTACCAAAGCTCTCTTCAGTGTTTACTTGGTTATGTGAAAATAAAACTAGGGACAGATTTTTTTTTAAAAAATTAAAAGATATAGAGAAGGAACATTTTCTGGTGTACTATCATGAGTGAAAAAAAATCATGATTGCTAGAATGGTTTTATTTATTTATTTATTTCAGTGGAAACCACCCTTGGCTATCTCCACCATTAGGTAAAGATCACCCTTGCTCAAAATCCAATCGTATCCAATTCTAGGGTACAGTGGTCATCTCCGTTTACAGCCAAAGAGCCAGCGTTGTCTGTATCTGCAGACATTTCCCTGGTAGCAGGCATAACACCAAAGTGCATGGAACACTGTATCCACCATGAGCACAAGACTAATCTGAACATTTAGCAATCTTCTTTAGCATACCGTTCATACAGTCTTCCTACCTGGTTTGTTTTTTAGGTCCTTGACCATCTCCTGGGCCATTTGAAGACAAGTTGCTATCATCACTTTTGCCTTTCTGCGTGTCCTTCCTCTGCCCCTCACTCTGTTTCTGTGGCTTATTCTGCTTTTCTGATTTGTTTTCTTTCTCCTTCTTTTTCTTGTCTTTATCATCTGCACCAGCTGCAGAGACCGGTGTGTAGTCTACTCCTGTCAGCAACTTGTACTCTGCCTTCAGCTGAAGCAATTCTTTGACTGCAGCATCTATTTTATCCTTCGGAAGAAACCAAGACCACAAAATGACAGGCAGTGGGGAAAAATAAATAATGCAGTCAACTGCTGCAGTATGCTAGGATTCATTTAATATTTTTAGAGGGGGAAACATGGAACACATGTATGCAAAACAGGACAAAATGTAATGAAATGTAAAGATATATTAGCTATTATATCTGGATTTTTTAAAAATGTGGACTGGACAAGTGTTCTTCAGTTCTTATTTTGAAGGCTTGCTTTGTATAAAACAGAAAAGTATAATTTGTCCAAAACAAAGCAATTTACTACCAAGAGGAATACACGAGGGAGACTAAAGTGTAGGAGCAACACTGCTTAGGGTTAGGACTGCACTGGCCTAAAGGCAGATGTAGAACAAGTAGCAGTTACAATTCATCTAGTGGTCATCTACAAGTTATTAACTACTTAGAGAATACTTGGGGATGTTTCCAACAAGACTTAGAAAATACTATTTAGACACCTGTTTTCAGTCTTCATATGGGAAGAATTGCTGGCATATGCATTATTAAAACTTTAACACTGCTCCTATGGTCTAAAAATATTTTATTAAAAAACAAAATCAAAATTCCCATATTCTTAAATAACCTACACTGACATATTTAGTATACAAATAATGCCCAAAGAAGCATGCAATGGAGAAAGCAAAATTCTATAAATGAAACAACACTCTCTATATAGCCACAATAAAGCCAACATCCCTTGTTAGGCTTTGCCTCAGCTATACAATCTAAGTTTTCCATGCTGGAAGCTTCTAAATTTAATCCGCAGCTCTTAAGATAATAGGATCATTGGCAGGAGAACTGGACAAATACTTCGATCCTTTTATCCTTTGGACAAGAGGTGGCCAAACTACGGCCTGTGGGCTGAATCCGGCCCCTAACGCCAAATCATCCAACCTGCGCCACCCTCACCACTCCCGGAAGTGGAAGTAAAACGTGCCCATGCATGCACAAAATGCTGCCGTACATGCACCCACAGCTGTCATAAACATGTTTACGACAGCCACAGGTGCATTTACAGCAACGTTTTGCACATGCCTGCTGAACCACGTGACCATCCTGTGGCCGAAAACGTTTGGGCACCCCTGCTTTGGACAGCTGTTGATCAACAAAGTAGACTACAATAGACTATAAAATGTTACCTTTTCTGCTTTTGCTGATTTTAACTTCCGGACCTCTTCTCCTTGGAGCGCAACCTTGTTAAAGAGAGATTTTGCTTCATTTGAGTCAGGACCACTGGCTTCTGTGCTCAGTGGCTGGTTTGAGGAACATGCAGAAGATGATGGTAGCTGTCCTGGCTTATAGTCCTGTCCAGTCTTTTCTTTATACTCTGCTTTCAGGGAAAGGAGACGTTTAACAGCTTCATCCACTTTATCCTATAGAACAAGGAAATTGTTGGGGGGGGGGGGCATTAATGCAGTGAATCCAGAATTAATGGACATACCATTTGCTTCTTGATTAAAGTCATGCAAGATACAGTTTTAACACTGCAATTCATTTGATCTAATTGATTGCTTTTGGTAAGTATCACCACTCTAGAATTTTTAATTTATATCTATCTTTCAAAACCAATGTTCCCTCGAGAAAGTCTAATTAAACACACAATGGGGTCCAAAGAAATATTAAGTGCTCTTGGAACCTTGCTCTCTGTCAAGTTTTCAAAATCGATTTAATATGAAACACAGGAAATACAGGAGAAATGAACAGCAAAAACATGCAAAAAGACAATGGAAAGACAACAAAAAATGTTAACTAGTTTCCATCAATTAAATTATCTTCAGTAGCTATATTTGACAGGGACGTAAACAAATCTAGATAAAAGTAAAGGTCTCCCTTGCTCGAAAGCCAGTTGTGTCTTGGGGTGGTGGTGGTGTTCATCTCCCTTTAAAACCATGTCCAGGCCAGACGTGAAACTGCCAAAATGAAGGCACCTATTGGTGAGTTCATTCTGCAGTTCCTTTCGCCTGACCTAGTGTGAAAAAGATTAGCTGGCAACACAAGGTGGCCATTGCCCGGGGTACGCCCGATTGTGATTTAAAAATACCACAATCTTCGAGGAGGCTCTTTCTGTTGTCTGCAGATCTTTCTGTGGTCATGTGGCAGGCAGGACTAAATGGCAGAGTGCACATAATGCTGTTGTCTTTCCTACTAAAGTGGTCCCTATTTGTCTACTTGCATGTTCTTGCTTTCAAGTGGAAGGTTGGCAGGAGCTGGGACAGATGCCAGATGCTCACTCCATCATGCAGCACTCGGGTCTCCAACTGCTGACCTGTCGACCTTCCGGTTGTCAAGTTCAGCATCTTAACCACTAAACTACTGCAGTCACAAATAAACAAATCTAGTCAGCTCTAATTTGATTCTGTCTTCTCGGGAAGTGACCTGTGTGGTGATGTCCTGATGAACCAGGCAAATTTCTGCTCTGAAACTTCTGCTCTGATAGAACTGGCAGGAGTCTGCAGACAGCCTTTCATTGTTTTCATATTTCTACTCAGATAAGCCTTCTCTGCTCAGCTAGGCAGGAATGCTATGTCAGCTAGCTTCGTTATCTTTAAGCTAGTAGAAGCCTGCCAAGAAAGCATGCTTATCTCTTATGTGTTTCTTAGGCTGAACTCATATTTTGCCTCTTATCAACATGTCCAGTAGGAAACATGTTCGTCTCTTCAGTACATGCAGTACATGCTTGAGTCTTTCTCACACAAGTCAGCAAGATTCCTTTCCCATAGGAGGGGGCCAGAGACACTCTCACAGGGCAGTCCTTTGGAGAGCTGTAACTAAAAAGGGTATAAAAGAGGGAACCCTACACTTCTAAGATGGGCGATCTTAACTTGAGACTCCCTTGTTTCGTTATGCATTGCCTCCTTATCTAATGGGAGCATTTTCCTGTCTGGGGAAATGTCTGAGAAAGAGACTTTGAATAATTCTATCTTTCGTACTTTGTTCTTTTTTAGATGCTTTCTGAAATAAAACTTTGCTGCTACAGATCTGAGTGGAACTCTTTCTTTCAATAGCTCTCTGCCTAATAAGCTACCAATACTTGGAAATCGCACATTTCCAGGAGAAAGGAGATCCGCTCCGGAGCTGGTGCAGGCATTGTGCGGGTCAGTAATTGCTGCTTAAGGGAATGGCGTGCTGAAACAAAATATAGGAGCAGCTACCGTGCTTATTTAGCCTCACTTTACCGGGTACCGACGGCCGGAGGTTACGACAACCTGAAAATCTATACTCATTTTATTAATGCTGATACTTAACACCACATACAGACAGAAGCATGTTTATCATTATTCTACCTTAGAAGCCTTTTCTGCTTTGAGTCTCCGTACCACTTCTCCTTGTTTGGCTACCTTACTGTAAAGAGCTTTTACATCTACTGGGCCAGAAGAGACCAAGCCATTGTAGGATAAAGAAGTAGGTTCAGAAGCACAGGAAGAAGAGCAAGGAGGGGAAGAAGAAGGTGCTGTGGGTGGATGTCCAGGCTTATAATCTTGACCCGTCATTTGTTTATATTCTGCCTTTAGAGCAAGAAGCAGTTTCACAGCAGCATCTATTTGATCCTGAAGCAGGAAGAAAATATAGGTTATTAGCAGTGGTGGGCATCAGCAGGTTCGCACCAGTATGCGCGTACCAGTAGTAAAAATGGCTGGCCCCACCCACATCCCCACCCACCCCCTCCTCCTTCTCCTAGAAGAGGCTTCAGAGGGGGCTGACTCCATTTTCCCCTTCATCAAAAGCTTTCCTGGGCTCCCTTTCACCCCAAAGCGCATCCCCAGCCACTCCGGAGTGGTTGGGGATGCACTTTGGGGTGAAACGGAGCCCAGGAAAAGCCTTGGAGGAAGGGGGAAATGGTTTCGGAGGGGGCTCTTTGCTATAGAACTATGAAAACAGAAGCTTCTTCTATTTTCATCATTCTTTAGTGAACCTCTTGAAAAAGGAGGGCTGGGGGCGTGGCTAAAAATGGCGATGTGAGAGGAGGTTTTTCTCCAGCACTGTTGAAAAGGCGAGCCACTTTTGTGGATTAATGTGGTTTAAATTACCCAAATTAATATAAAAATAGCATAAATAAATTCCTTCATCATCGTTCTTTGCCTGGTAAAAGATAGAAAGGAGAGAGCGGGACTTTGGTGGCTTCAGATGGGTCGGTAGTTTCGGTGTGTCTGAGCCCCGGTGCACTTTTTGAAATGCCTCTGCTGGAGCTATGGAGCGGTTTACAGCAAAGTAAATTTGGAACTGAACAGAGGGAACTTGCAGGCTGAGAGGCGGACAGCACTGAGACTGGAGCGGACGGACGAATGAAAGCGAAACTTTGGTGAGAAGCGAGAGTAAAGCTTTTGGGATGATGAGAGATGAATAGACTTTAAATTGGCGGAGAGAGAGTGTGTGGATAAGCTGGGTGGTGAAGATTCAGTGAGTGTTCAGGACTTAATGTGTTGGGGCTGGGAGGGATCGCTCGGAGTTAGCGGAGGCTGGCTTCGATAGATCCTGGGCAGCCAAAGACCTGGAGTGTGTTGGAGTCCTGTGGAAAGCAGCAGCTCTGCCCCCCCTCTCTCTTTTCTGTCTTGTTGAAGCTCACTGCCCGCCAAGATTTCATGAGTTGGATTGGAGTCTGTGCTCTCTACAGTCTGGATGATTAAATTTTTGGATTTTTAGATCTGTTTGCAGCAGGGTTTTGGATCGAGAACGAGGTGGATTTACATGAAGGGTGGATATTGGAGCTTTAATATTTTTAATAATAAGATCGCGTTGGATTTTTGAGGCTTGGAGAGCTCCAGACAAGAAAGGCTGGGAATAAAAACTGTTTTGTCTAGAGCTTACTTTGTTTTCTCTGCTGCGAGCACTTTCAGTGCTAGGCAAGGACAGATTGAAGATAAGGCTTATAAACATTGAATTGGTTCTGTGAGGCTTCATTAATAAAGTGGATTCTCTATTCCTCTCCAAAAAAAATTACTTTCAAGTTTGGACTTCACAAGACAAAGTTATAAAATATTAAGAAAATTTGGTTACTTAGAAACCTCAACCTTTTTTCATTGGCACAAGGATATATATTGGACACATGTTGGAACCAGTTCTTACTGTCATTGGACTGGATTGGATTGCCACAAAGTAACAGGCTTCCCAAGGGTGGATTATTATTTTTTGTTACTTCATCCCTATTGATTTGGATGTATTGGACCAATTGATTGGTCTGGGAAATATTCAGAAACTTCAACCTTTTTTCACTGGCACAAAGATATATATTGGATACATATTGGATACAGTTTTTACTATCATTGGATTGAATTGGATTGTCACAAAGTAACAGGCTTCCTAAGGGTGTAAGGAAAAATTTGGTCTTTTTCTTTTTTTTCTCTTGTTACTTCACCCCCATTAATTTGGACATATTGGAGATTACAAGACAATAACATAATAAGAGGTTGGGTATCAAACTGAATTACAAGATTTTTGAAAGAAAATGGACACAGTGGATAAATTTTTGTACCCTTTCTCATTTTGATTATTATTATTTACTAAGTTGAATTATTATTGATTTATATGATTGGGAAAGTCTGAATTTATGATTTGATATACTTTGAATTTAAATTGATTGGTCTGGGGATATTTAGAATAATTATAACTGTATATTTTTCTGTGTGAATGAGTCATCGTGGGCGGGGGGTGGAAAAGGATAAAAAGCCATCTTGGGTAAGGGTAGATCGAGAGACATTGTCAGATAGAAGTTATAAAAGGCTGATTAGGATGGAGGACGAGAATAAGCGGGGCCCAAGGACTTGCAGCAAGAATTAAAAGAAGCGAAGGAACAGGAGAGGGTGAGAAAAATATTAGAACAACAGCAGCAACAGAAGCAGCAGCAGCAACCGCAACAACCGCAGCAACAGCAGAAACCACAGAAATCTAAAGATGAGAAAGAAATAGGGCACCCAAGACTGAGTATGAAAAAATTAAAGAAAGAATAGATTTTATGGAGATGAATTTACAGAAAGATTTACATAGTTTACAGCTCAGTTTGCAGAAAGATGTTCAAAAATTAGAAGAGGAGTGGGTCAAGGATAAGACAGAAATAATGAAAGGGCAATTGAATCGTCAAACAATGATGGCGGATCTTATTAAAACAATGCATTCGGGACATGATAAAGTGGAGAAAGGACAGGATGCAATTAAAAAAGAACAGGATGAGATGAAAAAAGAACAGGTAAAAGTAACTAAAGAATTAGACAAGATAAAGGAATAAGATAAGGAGAGAGATCTTAAGGTGGGGAGTCAAGAGATGAGATTAGAAATGGTGGAAGAACAGATGAGACGAGCTAATATAGTAATTAGAAAGATTCCTGAGAAGACCCCAGATTTGTTAAGGTCCAGAATATTAACATGGTTGAATGGGTTAGGATGGAACTAATTTTGGTCCTGAACATATTATCAGTGTTTTTCGTTTAGGTTCAAAGAAAGGTAGAACAGGACCTAGAAACGTGTTGTTGAAATTTGCAAATGTGTCGGATAAATTGAGCGTGATGGCACACGTTAAAAAAGTGGGAATACAGGCCTTAAAAATGGATGGATCTGACATTGAGTTATATAATGACATTTCGGTAGAGGAAAGAATTTGGAAACAGTCAATGAATCCAATAACTAAAAGATTGATTGATAAAGCTATAAAGTACAATTGGAAATTCCCAAAACAATTGATCTTCTTTCATCAGGGCCGTTGGTTTGTGATTGCTCAAGGGTTGGATGCAATGTATATTATTGAACAAGCAAAACTGGTTGAAACTGGTACCAAGGAATGGGATGCTCTTAAGGAGGAACTAATTGTTTCAGGGGGTTATAAATCAGGCATCCGTGATGATGATGATTTGGAATCGCAGGGAGCGGCTGGTGGTAGTTAAAGAAAAAGAACAGCACTGGGGAAATAATAACATCAATGATCATCTCACATCAGCTACGCGTGTCCCCCCCTCCCCCCTTTGGAGAACAAAGATGACTTTTTTGGAAGAAAGTGGGGAGGGCTGGAAAAAAAAGAATTTTGTTTTATGTTATTTTGTTTATATTTGTATTTTAGTTGTTTATATAGGGTGAAAGGGAATTTCTGGCTAAAGGAATGCACGCCCATACGAGAATGCGGTGGACAAAATTGTTCGTGGATTGATTTATGAAGAATATAAAGGTGTTTACTTGGAATGTGAAAGGTACTGGCTGTCAGGTCAAACGCAGAAGGTTAGAATCAGCTCTCAGGAAAGATAGCCAGACGTAGTCTTTCTTCAGGAAACGCATCAAAAATCAAGTGATTCAAATAGAGTGCAGAAGAATAGATGCCTTTGAAATGTGGTGTTGGAGGAGAGTCCTGAGAGTTCCTTGGACAGCAAAGAGAACAAATAGGTCAATACTGGAAGAAATCAATCCTGACTGTTCATTGGAGGGACAAATAGTGAAGATGAAGCTAAAGTACTTTGGACATCAAATGAGAAGGGAGGACTCACTTGAGAAGGCCTTGATGCTGGGAAAGATTGAGGGCAAGAGAAGAAGGGGGCGTCCAAAGATGAGATGGATAGATGGTATTGTGGACACAATGGGCACAGAGCTTGGTGGGCTGAGGAGAATGGTGGAGGACAGAGGTGCCTGGAGGAAAATGGTCCATGGGGTCGCAAAGGGTCGGAATCGACTGTGCGACTGAACAACAACAAATTATAGAAAAGGAGGACATGTCCTCCTTTAGGATACCATCTGGCAACTCTACTCCGGAGTGGCTGGGGATGCACTTTGGGGTGAAATGGAGCCCTGGAAAAGCCTTGGACATGGGGGAAATGGCTTCAGAGGTTCGCTAAAGAGTGATGAAAATAGAAGAGGCTTCTATTTTCATAGCTCTATAGCGACAGCCAGTCACATGGCCAACAGGCCATATCCCCCCATCACATGGCCACGCCCACAGTACGCTAGGAATTTTTTTTGATGCCCACCACTGGTTATTAGTAAAAATGGTCTTAATATAAGAGTGGAAAGGAGAAGAAGTCATTAGAGTCTGGTTTAAAGGCAGCAATGAAAAAGCCATAGCAGAAGTTTTTGCACTTCTTTGCCCTCCCCACTTTTGCCTTGTCATGTAAGCAGTAAGATATAAAACTTCTGAACAAACCATATTCTATCTAAATTTTGAGAAAATGTAATTTGTTTTTAAAAATTATATTAAAGTAAGCAAAGCAAGCTACAGTTTCTTGCATTTGGATGCAGCAGGAAACTGCAGATAATCTGGCAGAGAATGTGGAAGATTTCGATCTCATTTTTGCCAAGCTCGCGGTTCACATTACAACAAGCCATGGTTTGTAGATACACATGAATACAGCCAATAGAAAACAACTGTGCTAATGCAACACATTTTAATGCTATTCATAATATCAATGTAAGTGTCACTCATAAACATCACTTCCCAAATAATGGGCAAATGTTTAATACTAAGGACGAAAAAAGTTGGTATATAGTTGCTGTGATATGCAGTTGATATAGTGTGATTTAATTTGATCTAATTGTTCAACACAAAAAGAGCCGTATCATTTAGAGAAGGATCACTCATGTTTTTAAAAGTTTTAAACTAGATTTTTAATGGGTACGGATGGGAGGTAGTTTTTCAGTGTTTTTAGGAATTTTAAGGGTTTCTATAGTTTAAACATTGGGGACTTTATGTACACCGCCCAAAGTCACATGTTGATTGGGGCGGCTATACAAATTGAATGAATGAATGAATGAATAAGATAATTAAATGTTGGTTTCTTTTTTCATCTATTTGCTTTTTCCATACCATTTCTGTAAAGCAAAGCAAAACAATCACACTTATCAACCGTTCCATAGCGCTTAGTGCACTCTCTGGGCAGTTCACAAGTTAATTAGCATTTCCCCCCCAACATTCTGGGTATTCATTTTACCGACCTTGGAAGGATGGAAGGATGAGTCAAGTCAACCTTGAGCCCTGGTCAGGATTGAACTCACAACCTTTTGGTTGCAGTACAGCAGTTTTAACCACTGTGACACCAAATACAAATTTATATATACAAGAAGAAATACTAGCAAATTTAGACACAATTGACCAGGATTTACCCAGGCGCATGCTGGTATATCGGGCAATTGGGCTTTGTCCCACCCAACCCTTGCCTCTGGCGCCCTGGGGCACCAAAAGCGCCCCCACCACTCCCTGCCCAGTGCCTTCCCATGGTGCCCTGCACATCCCTGGATCCACCTTCTATTAAGACTCAATAAACTGCACAGCAACTATAGGTGAAACTCAGAAAATTAGAATATCGTGCAATGTTCATTCATTTCACTTAAAAGGGTAAACAAATTAATGAGATAGACTCACTACATGCAAAGCGAGAGATGTCATGCCTTAATTTGTTATAATTGTGATGATCATGGCATACATGAGATTATGTGATGATTATGAGATTGGGGGTTGGGGTTTTCATAAACTGTAAGCCATAAGCATCAATATTATAAGAAAGTAAGGCTTAAACTATCTCGTTTTGCATGTAATTTCTCTATTCTCATATATTTGTTTCACCTTTTAAGTTGTATTACTGAACTGAATGAGCATTTGCACGATATTCTAATCTCCAAATTTCACCTATATGTCTTTAAGCATACAGTACTAGGAAACTTGCATTAAGCCCTGCTTGCTAGGGGTATCCACAGATAATTTCCCTAACAGAAATACATAAACAGCTAATGAAGCAGGATAATACAAAAGATCGCTGTAACTAGGCATTATTGTTGAAGTTCAAATTGCATTTTTTTCTTACCCCTGATACCTAAGGTTTGCTCTTATGGGACAGAATAAGATAATAGCACAAAATATGAGAACCCAAACATAATGCTCATTTAAAGGTGTACTATAAAATACACTTTTAAAAAAAATAAAACAAGAAAAAATTGATGGTGTTTAATTTTGTAAATTTTTGGGGACCTCCTTCTAGTTTTAGCAACAGGACACTCAATATTTATTATCATGGCCACTATACCTTGGACACTTTCTCCGATTTAAGCCTACGGACCACTTCACCTTGTTCAGCTACTTTGCAATAGAGAGCTTTGCCGGCTACAGAGCAATGAGATGCAGAAGGAAGAGGAGAGGAAGGAACAGAACTAGGAAGCAAATTCTTTGCTGGGTTGCCAGGTTTATATTCCTGGCCTGTTTTTTGCTTATACTCTGCCTTCAAAGCTAGAAGCGCTTTCACAGCAGCGTCTATCTGATCCTAAAACAGGAAAGAAGGGTTAAAAGGAAGCAAGCCAGAGAGAGAAGAGTTTGGTACAGAATAACAGAGAGGGAGGGTTCATTCACAACAATCCTTGTCAAAATGAAAAGTCAAAACTAGTTTTCTGCTGGCTTATACTGTTTAGATAGCGCCTATGTCACAAGGATTTCTGACCACTTTCTTTAAGATTATTGTTTGTTTATTTAGTATCATTTGTAGTCCACCTTTCTCCTGATCAGGGGATAAAGGGGTTCAACAACATAAAAAACAAGTAACATTTAAAACATAGTAGGTAAAGGTAAAGGTCCCCCTGCTCAAAAGCTAGTTGTAGCCAACTCTAGGGTTCAGTGCTCATCTCAATTTATTGCCAAAGAACCAGCGCTGTCTGAGTCCGCAGACATTTTGACTTAGGTGATTTTTTTGGCTTGGGTGGTTTTTATTATTGTATGCTAATTGTACTCTGCTAATTGTATCTTGTTCTCTAGTGTAAGCTAATTGTATCTTGTTTTATATTGTATTGGATGTGATATTGTTGTTAGCCGCCCTGATTTGCATCTGCGAGTGGGCGGCATATAAATCCAAATTAACAATAACAACTAGTAGTAGTAGTAGTAGTAGTAGTAGTAGTAGTAGTAGTAGTAGTAGTAGTAGTAGTAGTATTTCTGTGGACACGCGGCAGGCATGACTAGACACCGGAGGGCACGGAACACTATTATCTCCCCACTGAAGTTGCACCTCTCTATCTACTTGAAATTTCTTGCTTTCAAACTGCTAGGTTGGCAGGAGCTGAGGCAGAGACAGGAGCTCATCCCATCGTGCAGCACTCAGAACTCCTGACCTGCCGGCCTTCCAGTCGTCAAGTTCAGTGCTTTTACTAAGCCACTGCAGTCCCCAAACATAGTAACTTACACATTTAAAAAAAACAATTAAACAACAAATAATAACTAAAATATATAGATTACATGATTTAAAACTTGAAAGCAAACTTACTTAGCTACAAAAAAGCAGCATCTATTCTAGACACTCAGTTAGGGTTATTAAGAGTCAGAGCAGATCCAAGAGACTGCCTGAAAAAGTCATGCAAATTCCTCAAAGTGTTTTGTTCAGTAGTCAACATCTTGTTTTGTGGCAGGACTCCTGACCACTTGAAACAATTCCACTGGATGTCTGTGCAAATAAAATGGCAGCAGAGAAGAATCCTTTCCTCACTGCAGCTACTGCCACAGAGTTGGCCTTCAAAATAAATCCTAGTGCTAATAGTAGTTAAGACTAAGGGTCCATCCTTCTTGAAGAATGGTGAAGAAAGATCCTTTTACGAGACAATCAGTGGATATTAAGAGTCATTTAAAGCAGTCTTAAAATTTCAGTCTCAGTGCTAATCTCTGGTCAATACTAACCTTAGATGCCTTTTCTGCTTTCAGTTTTCGGACCACTTCTCCTTGCTCAGCTACAAGATCGTAAAGGGCTCTGCCATCGAAGCTGGGGACGTTGGAAGGCTCACACTTGACCGGCTGGATCTGAACCTCAGCGACAGAAGGAGGAGCCCCTGGCTTGTAGTCGTGACCAGTCTTCGCCTTAAATTCTGCCTTCAAGGCCAAAAGCTGTTTCACGGCAGCATCAATGTCTTCTTTCGCTGCCTTCTTCGATTTCAAGTCACGAACTACGTCTCCTTGAGCAACTACTTTGTTATAGAGTGTTAAATGGTCTTGACCTGAACCAGGGGCTGCAGCACAAGAAACATTAACCCCAAGGGGAGCCGACGGTCCTTTCAGAGCTGTAGTAGTCTTTAAAAATAAAAAATAAATAATGTATGGTTTTACAATGCACACAGCAAATCACTTAAAAGGACTAAAATATACAGTATATTTCATGAAAACAACCCAGTTTATTGTTTCAAGTGTGGCTTCAACAGAAATTGTGTAGTAAATCCCATTCCTTTCATAAGTAAGGTAAAGGTCGCCCTTGTTCGAAAGCCAGTCGTATCTGACTCTAGGGTTCAGTGCTCAGGGGCCATTCAACAATTACGTGATCCATTTCTGGAGGGAAATTGACCCCCTCCCCCCATGTAATCCGACCATAATTTTCGTTCGGGACCCCCCCCCCCCCTTTTTTTTTAAAAATTATGTAATTCAGAGTTTTTGTATCAAAACTCTAATTTTTAGAGGTTTTAACTATTGGTGCCTAAAGCAGAACGTATCGGTGAGGATTCTCAATGCATCACACCCTTTATGAAGAGATTTTTTTTTTTTTTTTGCCAGGAGGAATGAGGATGTCAGGTAAATTCTGATAGTGTTCTTCTACTATCTTCTTTAGAAGGATTATAAATTTCTGTCGGTTAGAAATAGACTGCACAAGCAATTCAATAATCTCAAATCGGATCAAAATTCCTAGAGATCATTTTTAAACCTAAAAAAGTGCCATGTTTCGAAACCACAACAGCTCCAAATGGATTACGTAATGTTTGACCTGAACCCCCCGCCCCTATGCAATTTTCCGTAATTCAGATGGCAGACCCCCCTTCAAGGATCACGTAATTGTTGAATGGCCCCTCATCTCTGTTTACAGCCAAAGAGGCTGCGCTGTCTGCGTCTGCAGACCTTTCCATGGGCATGTGGCAGGCATGACTAGACACTGGCGTGCATAGAACACTGTTTACCTTCCCAGTGAAGTAGTGCCTATTTATCTACTTGCAATTTCTTGCTTTCAAACTGCTAGGCTGGCAGGAGCTGGGACAGAAATGGGAGCTCACTCCATTATGCAGCACTCGGGTCTCGAACTGCTGATCTGTAGACCTTCCAGTCATCAAGTTCAGCATCTTAACCACCAAGCCACTGCAGCAATTTGGACTACCTGAGTGTTAAAGGAAACCTGCTTTCTCTTTCAGGGATCAAGACCTTGAGCCAGATGCTCCATCCATAGGAGCAAAGAGTATCTGCATCCCATTCCAACCTCTGTGTCATCTACAGAACGGAGCAAAATGTGTTTGCGGCAAAAAAACCTTTGACCATAGTTATTAACCTGCTAGTTGGAAGCACCGTTCTCCTTAATTTTCACGTCCTCTACTGTTTACCTTCCCACTGAGGTGGTGCCTATTTATCTACTTGCAATTTCTTGCTTTCGAACAGCTAGGTTGGCAGAGCTGGGACAGAGATGAGAGCTCATTCCATCATGGAGCATTTGGGTCGCAAACTGCTGACCTGCCAATCTTCTGGTTGTCAAGTTCAGTGTCTTAACTACTAAGCCACCGTACAGGGTTATAAATATCAAGTTTACAGTATCGACCTTGTGTAGAAATACGGTACTATTACAAGTTTTGCTAAAGGGGGAGAAAGGTTAAATGGCAACTTTTAATGCATTGACAGAAATCCTGTTGCTCAGCATTACATACAGTAATTTGCTTAGCTACACAAGAGGATTTTGGCCAATACAGTAAAACCTCATACAACAATCGCCCCGTATAGCAACGAAATTGCATAATTAGGTTTTTGGGGGAAATGGTGTCCCACATAACAATTTTCCCTATGGAAAAATCATACAACAATTTTTCAATGGGAAAAACCACTTAGTGGAAAAAATCATTGTACGATGCATCCCACTGGGAAAATCACTATACGATGCATGCATCGTATAGCAATTGTTTCGTAGAACAACAATCCCAGTGGAATGGATTAAAATCGTTGTATGAGATACCACTGTATTGTATATGTACTTCTGACAAGGCAGATTTCCTACCACCCATATCTCTGCATTTGACTTCCTAATCATCTCCCATTGAGAACTTTGCAGTTGTTACATGCTAACTGATTTTTTTAAAAAAATCTTCAGACCAAATTAATGTTCAGCATATCAGGATGTGCCACTTCACCTCCAATCCATAAAATTCTCTTACCTCTTTCTTTGCTGTTTCTGCTTTGGCCTTCTCCTTAGATCCAGATGTAGGCATTTCTTTTGTATGCCCATCAGGAATATAAATTAACACACATGGGGCTTCTTTACAACTGTACGGGCTACAAACAAACACTCAATCATATTTTTTCATGATATAACTAAAAATAACAATCCTTAGTTTCAGCAATATAAGAGATACAAGCACCTACAAAATTTCAAGCATTCAAGAGCAAAATATCAGCTTAATTTCCCTAACAAAATAAAAGGGGTGTGTAATGCAATCCTATGGCACAGTAGCTAAGCTATAAAACTGCAGACAAAACTCTGTTCAACCCCAATGGGCTCAAGCTTGACTTAGTCTCCAATTCTTCCAAAGCCAGTAAATAGAGTACTGTTTGTTGTGGGCAAAATGCTAATTACCTTGTAAACTGCCCAGGGAGTGCACTAAGCACTGTGGGGCATTATCTAAGTGTAATTGCTATTTGTATTTACAAGAAAAGTCTCTTTGAGTTCAGTGGGGTACTTACGCCATGTAACTGTGAATAGCGCTGCATTCTTAAATGTAGTTCTCATTAATCTGACAACTGCATTCATATCAAAAGTAGTTATCCACTACAGATAGTTTTTCAAAAAGAAATAAATACTGTATCTCACAAATACTATCATAAACTCTTATTACAACTGAGAAAACCAACTTCATCACGAGTTTTTCTACCTGTTGGCTGCCTACTTTCTTTCTTTCCAATATTTGGAAAAAAACAGTATCTCAGAAGTATTTACAAATCATTCCAACTGTAGTAACAACCATATAGGATGATGGAAAAGTTTGGTGAAAGGAACAGGCATGGTGGAAAATGGAATGAGGCAAGAAGGATGTTGTCTCTATTGCCAAAGCAACTGGGTTGAGGCTCTAGTGCCCCAATTTAGTCGAACGTAGTTGAAAAGCTGGGCTATTGATAAAAAATCTCAGTACAGAAAGGTGACATCTGTAACAGAATGAAGTATACCCTGTGCTTTAACCTCTTTCAAAATGGCGATTTCAAATCAAGGGGAGAGAGAAAATATGTAAATGCCTCATGAGTTGCCTCATGGCTTTAGTGAAATGAAACCTAACACGTGATTGACATGTCTTGCTGTAAGATCATTGGTTTGAATCCCTAAGGGGGAGGGCCAAAGGTGGACCCTGTGGGAAGAGATATAACCCAGAGACTCACGCACACACATATGCCGACACAGAAACACTCTCTGGAATGCTGTGCTTTTAAGCTGTCAAAATGTAGAAGGTTGAGAGAAAGGGGGCCCGTGGGCTATCTCTTAAAGAACCAGTTTGCTTCATTTTCTTGCTTTGAAATGCTTCCTGATCTTTTGATGGACTGTATCCTGTGCCTTGCTATGCTTTCAATATATATTTTAAAATACCTAAAGAGACTTGGAGTGATTACTTGGCTCGACGCTACCTTATCTACACATATCTAGATGCCTGGGTTGTCCAGCCAGGGAGCTGCAACTCAGAAGAACAATAGGGCCTACTCAGGGAGACCGGAGGACTACCGAGTCCTACCTGAGAGTAAGGCACCGTATTGTTACAACATCCGCATCTAAGTGCACACTTAGAGTTACAGAGCTGTGGAGTTGGAAGGGGCCTATAAAGCCACAGAGTCCAACCTCCCCTCCTCAGTGTAGGAATCCAGGTTATGTGACAGATGGCTGTCTAGCTTTCTCCTGAATGACTCCAGTACTGGAGAACTCACTGCCTCTCGAGGCAGTAGGTTGCACAGTTGTACTGCTCTAATAGGATGTTTTCCTGGTATTCAACCAAAATGTGGCTTCCTGTAACTTGAGCTCATTAGTCCTCTGTGCTCTGGGATGGTCATGCACAGATCCTGCCCCTCCTCTCTATGGCAACCTTTCAAGCATTTGAAAAGCACTATCATATCTCCCCTCAGACTTCTTCCTGCAAGGCTAAACATATCCAGTTATTTCAGTCTTGTCACTTTATATGGCACTATTTTTAGCAGGGAAATGCCTGGACACATATCCTGATGAGCAATACCATCCCTAATTGTTAGTGTCATATGTATTAACAAGGACGGCCTACTCAAGCTCTCAACCTTTCTGTATGACCACTGTGGCACAAGTGAAATAATCTATAAATGTTAGCAGAATCCAGCCCATTATCCTAAGATGGTCTTACTAAAGAACAGCTTTCCAGCAAAATAGAAATGTGCTGATATGAATTTAAATTTGTAAATTCAGTGCTACAGTGTCAAATGGTTATATTAATTATATAATTTTAAAATTACACTGCTTCTTATATAAAGGCATGGAATGAACTTCAAATTGCTTACCTAATAGGCTCATAGGGTTCATCGCAGATATAAAAGCCCCTTCTCTGAAGCTGTATGATGTCTCCTTTTTTCAAATCCTTAAGGCAAGGATCACCCAACATCAATTCTTCTTGCTGTAAACAGTTAGAAAAAGTCAACATAGCCTACTAAGAGCAACTTATAATGTGTGCAAAAAAAGTCCTGTAGCTGCACCGAAAGGTTAATATGAAGCCAGGAGGAAAACACACCTCAATTCTTCTTTATTTGAATCAGAACACTTAACATTTTGGACTGATATGACATACAGTGGAGCCTCATACAACAATCACCCCATATAGCAACAAAATCGCATAACAATTAGGTTTTGGAGGGAAATGGCGTCCTGCATAACAATTTTCCCTATGGAAAAAAATCGTACAACAATTTTTCGATGGGAAAACCCACTTAGCAAAAAAAATCGTTGTACGACGCATCCCATAGGGAAAATTGCTATCCGATGCATGCATCGTATAGCAATTGTTTCGTACAACAATGAGCCCCATGGAACAGATTAAAATCGTTGTGAGGTACCACTGTATAGGTAAAATTAAAAACAAGTTGAAGTGTTAGAACGATTAGAATATTTTTACTAGAGTTGGGTTACTTCTACTTGGCCATTTACTAGATTTTCTTTTATAAACATGATGTGGCATAGAGCCCTGGTGGGGCAGTGATTAAACTGCTGTACTACAGCCAGAATGTTGCGAGTTCGATCCCGACCACAACTCAAGGTTGACTCAGCCTACCATCCTTCCGAGGTTGGTAAAATGAGTACCCGGCATGTTGGGGGCAAAATGCTAATTACCTTGTGAACTGCCCAAAGAGTGTACTAAGCACTATTCGGCAGTATATAAGTGTAATTGCTATTGTTACAAATTGCATACACCCAAGTGCTGCATTGACTGATTTTTTTCCTCATATTCACAGGCTCGTCATGTATCCAAATAGCTCCATTTTAATCGCTTGTTCCTTGATCATCTTACTTTGCATCAGTCTATTAAGCGACTTCCAGATGGTCCAGCCAAAATCTTGACTTGCCAGGAGACATTCTTTGGCATTCATCTATTCAGCAAGGCACTCTTTTTGCTCTACATAAGTTTAGTCTAGCCTCTTTTGTTTTAATATCTAGAGCTTAATAGGTGTGATTTCTCTTTGAGTTCAATGCTGATCAGTTCCACTGTGAGTTTTCTTAAGACACAAAAGACATCAATCACTTTTCCATTTGCAGGAAAGTGAAGCTAAGAGTTCTCTTTCAATTTCAGTTTTAGAGCTTTAGAGCTTTTTAGGGGTTAAATGTGTATATGTGGGGTGGGAATATGTTGATAATTTTGTACAGTTGTATTTTGTTTAGGTTTTGTTGGCTCGATAAGTGGATTTTCAATCTCATTGTTCTGTGCAAGACAATGACAATAAATATTCATCATCATCATCATCAATGTAGATGCCCTCTGCATTAATAGAAACTATGGTCACTCATGATCCTAAAAAGGAGCACTGAGACATTTTGCTCATGAGTAAGTTTACAGTGAAACAAGTCAACATGAAAAACACAATAAAATACAAAGTTAAAATACAATTAACAATTTTAAAATGGGTGCTAGTTGCAAACTACCTTGCTGTTTCTGTTGACATACTGCTTGAAGTCTTCTTCCTTGCCTAGGACAGGTTTGGTGATTAAGTGTTCATAGTTGACACATATAGCCGGGATGAGAGGAGCTTGAAGTGTCTCTGTCAACCAGGTAATTTTAGCAGTTTTTTTATAGTCCTTATTCTCCAAATTTAGCTTAGCATCAATAGATGTAGCTTTCCCACTGGAATCCCTACACAAAAGCAGAATAACAGTGATTATGTCATACATGATGGTTAACTTACTTCTGAAATTAAGAAAATATCTAATTCTTCTGCAATCAAATGTAAGAGCCAGGTGACATCTGACTGAATCTAATGGTAAACAAATAGGATTTCTATGCAAAACAAATAATTCCTGCAATTTCTGATGGCAGTACCACAAACCATATCCCATACTGTTCTCAAGTGTCCTCTGAACCTTAAAAACAATTTTGGGGAGTCAAAGAAGGTTGTGATGGTGAGAACTGGATAAAAACCAAGATTGTGTTTATCTTTACAAGTGTTTCCTCTATATCTAAAGCCAAAGCTCTTGTATTGTAGATCAAATATTAGAGAACATAAATCCAGTATCCTAATTTGGTTTAAAACACAGCAACTTACTTATGTATTTTGGTGATGATTATGTTGCCCCAGTTAATAAATGTAACAGTCTCTCCTTCTGCAAGTGTCTGTGCATCTGCTCCTTCAATCAGCACTTTAGGACTATACCACACAGGCTTCAATCCAACTTCAGCATTCTGTACGTACACAAGGGAAACAATGAGGAAATGGCACAGTTGACTGACTGTACATCATATTAAACAGATTACAACAGAATAATCCAGGATTCTGAATAAGGCAAGTGGTTTTAAGAACTAGGCAGGAGATCCAGGAGCCAAGAAACTACAAGTCTACTGACCAATGTTGTTGAGGCAGCTTTTGGGAGGAAGGACCAGCTCTTATATAGCTAAGCCATCCAGAGTCTCCAGGTGGAGTCTGTTAATGAACAAAACCTTCCCCAGGACTCTCAGGTAGGTCTTAGCAGTTACAGCAGGGTGAGAGACCAGTCCTGCACAACTAAGAGGAGCAGTTGCAAATCATGACAACTACTGTCTGTGTTGGCCAAGCTTTCTGGGTATCCAAGAACATTTTGAGACCCAAAGTTGGGAACCACTACATAACATAAGAACAGCCTTGCTGGAACAGGCCACAGCCCATCCAGTCCAGCATTCTGTCTCACACAGTGGCTCACCATTTGCTTCAGGGTATTCCCAAGCAGATGCCTTCACCTGTTTAGGATTCCCTGGAAATGGCATTGAGAGATATCCTGTCTATCTCTCCAACCCGGAGACTGTCCTTAGGTATCCATAATTATAGCCATTGATACCCTTGTCCACCATGAACTTGTCTAATCCTTTCTTAAAGCTGTCAAGACTGACAGCTGTCACCACTTCTTCTGGCAGGGAGTTCCACAGACCAGTGATCCTCTGGGTGAAAAAGTACTTTCTCTTATTTGTTTGAGAACTAGTACCCAAAAGTTTCATGGAGTGCCCCCTAGTTCTAGTGTTATGCGATAGGGAAAACAGTTTTTCCTTATCTACTTTGTCCACACTATGCATGATTTTATAAACTGAACTAGATTATCTTTGAAGAGACTCACAACCTTTATAAACTGCATGAATAACTTCAGAGAAATATACTTTTGTAGTCTTCTTGCAATTTCTTGCTTTTGAACTGCTAGGTTGGTAGGAGCTGCCACAGAGACGGGATCTCACTCTGTCACGCAGCACTCGTGTCTCAAATTTCTGACTTGCCAACCTTCCAGTCATCAAGTTCAGCATCTTAACCACTAAGCCACCATAGTAAGGAATAATAAAATTAGTACTTAAAATTAATGATGCTAGAACTACTACTAAGCCTATGATGTAGTGCTAGTAGTTTATTTAGCTGAGTTCATTTTTCAGAGCTTTTCAGAAAAGTTATCATTTTCCACATTCTACGTTAAAATATTTTATTTAAACTGTACTTTAATAAAGAAGAGCCCTGGTGGTGCAGTGGTTAAACTGCTGTACTGCAGCCAAAACTGCTGACTTCATAAGTTTGATCCTGATGGGATTCAAGGTTGAGTCAGCCTTCCATCCTTCTGAGGTTGGCAAAATAAGTACCAAGCATGTTGGGGGTAAAATGCTAATTACCTGTAAACTGCCCAGAGAGTGTACTAAGTGCTATAGGGTAGTATATAAGTATAATTGTTATTGTTATTTATTGTTCAGCCAATGCTAGCTGGCAGACCTTTGGATGTTTGGCCACTTCTTTCACTTCTTCTTTTGCTTCAGGAACGTTCACAGTGACTACTTCATCTTTCAGTAAAGCAGTATACCGAGGTGCCACTGGATCTATAACCTACATACCAGGAAGAATCAGAGAAGATCATAGATATATGGTGTTTTTCAAAAGAGGCAAAATAGGTGTTTTGTGAACTTAAAATGTAATATATAATGTTTAGGAATATTAACTGGTATTCTTTGTGTTACTGCATTTAAGACTGCAAATAACTTTTGTTGAGTTGTTACAGCAAAACTATTAAGATTATACAAACTGAGCAATTAGCCATTTTGATGACTTCAGAAAAGAGAATTCCTTATTTAAAAATACAAAACAGATTACATTTTAAAGAAGCAAAAATCACATGACTGGCATGTGAACTTTAGGAATATTCTAAAATTGAATATCAATGTTACAAAAAATTAAGCAGAGGATAACTGTTAAGACTCCTGATTACAAATAGAAAGAAAGAATATCTTACTTAGCAATTTCATAAGCCTAACTCTGGGCAGAGTTATGGATAAATTCTAATTCTAACAAAAATCGTATAACATAATCCTGTTTGTCCACTGAGTAATAAATCCCAATTTCAGTGAAGACTTCTCCTACGGAATATATAGACTTCCAGTCTTACTGTGTCATTCTGTTTAATTTACATTTTAGAAAAATCATCAACAGATTTGAGTCTCTTTTGACAGAAGGGACCTTTTTTTAAAAAAAAAACAATGTATATTCATATGTGAATATTACATCAATCTCAACGTATCCTCTTCTGAAGCTAGTATATAAGCAAAACCCAAGATTTCTGTGGAATGCTTTTTGAAATTTTAAAATAACTAACTGTTACAGTATACTAGTGTTGTACAGGGAACTGAATCAGATATTTCAATAACTGATCTTGTACATGCTAAAATTCACACTGGCAGCAACTAACAATTTTAAACATGTGGGGGGGGGGGGTGCAACGCATTTATGAACACAAAATATAATTCCAAAAATCGCATTCAATTATGTTATGGGATTCTTTTTAAATCCACAGATTTTTCTGAATTTACTTGGCTAGGTATGTTTGAGGAACGACATGAAGTACTGTATAGAATACTCCAGCTTGTTATGCAATGGAAGATCCTTAGGAAGAGAGGCCCTGGACATAGATGGACTTCGTGCCTGAAGAACCTGCGAGACTGGTGTGGAATGTCCTTAGAAGAACTATTCCGAGGAGTTAAGAACAGGAAGACTATCGCCATGATAATAGCCAATATTCAGAACGAACATGGCACTTGAAGAAGGTATGTTTGCTAGCACATTAATTAAATGCAGCAGCTTTAGATCACTATAATAAGGCAACATCACAGCACTGAATTCGAGAACAGCCTCTTCTCTTTCACGTCCTCACCAAACTATCTTTGTACCCTAATCAATACAGTTTTCTCCAGCAAAGTTTGCATCTGTTTTTACCACACATCAACACTTTATTGGTGTTAGGCCTTCCCATCTTTCTTGTAATAATGAGCTATGCACTTGTACCATTTCGAAGTTCTACAACTACAGCAAAATTTAAGAATTAAAATCTGAGGTAGGAAAAAATATATCTACATGGACAACGTAAGTGTTGCTCCTGAGGAAATCTGAAGATACAATTAAATATTGGGATATTTGGGATATTTTTAAAATCAGTACAAAACCACCTATTTTAAAGTAGCTTCCTGTATTCTGCCTTTCATCTTTTAATCATGGTAAGAATGAAGTAGCTAAACAACTAGGAGAATAAAAATATCAAAGAATTGTACATTCTTGATTTAATCCTTACAGAAAACGGGAAAACTCTTAATTTACATAATATTAAACTCTTAAATGAATTTGAGATTAGCATTATTCAGGTCTCTGCCTACTCATTAAAATATGAATAACTATTGACATACTAGTCTGTACATTAGAGAACTAGTCTGTATTAGGAATCCAAGATGAAGCATACAGCCATAATTTTGTTGTCTTGCATAATTGCAAAAGTGCTATTGTGCAAATTTTGCACCTGCAGACTCTCCTTCTGCAGCCTGCAAAATTAGCTTCAAGGTTAATAACACAAGAAACCCCCTGAAGGATGAAAATGCAATTCCACTGGCTTTATATTTCTTTCTTTGGCAGCTATGCAGAGGTAACAAAGGATTTCCTTAGCTGTAAAACCTGAAAGTCTGTACTGGCCATTTACTGCATGGATGAACAGGGTTTTTAAAAAGTGCTCTTCTATAACCTAGAATGGAACTTTTGCTTTTCACGAGGACTGTTATTAATCCAGATTTTGCTCTCCGGATGGCTCACACTGGTCTTCAGAGAATTTTGACTCCTTGACTTTTGTTCGTGCCCCAGTATGAGTGTATCTTACAGTCCCAAGAAGTATGCAGTCAATTGGTTTACATTTAAGACTGTGATGTCTTATAAATTCGTTATACACATGAAAGGTTAGTCTTTGCAGCAACAAAAAGAACCAATTGATAATCCTTCATATAAATGAAGAGAATAAAAAGGTCTATAGGAGAGGACAAGACACATGCCAGGCAAGTAGAGTTAACTCTAGGGAAATACTCTTTAGAGACAAGCAAATATCCAGATGCAAGTAAAGTAGGAGCAAGCACATAGTTGAGCAGACAGACACTGACAGTTCGCCTTATTATAGTACCCAAGCATCTGCTACCAAAAAGCAACTAACCATGTCAAGATGCAATATTCCTTATCTGACCATCGGCTGAGAACCTCAGAAGAACAATTGCTAGCTGTTTTAGAGAGACACCCCTTTGGGACACTGCAGAAAAGCAATGTAGCCAACATCAGAACTTGAGAGTGGTGTTTTCATCTTCACTCAGAAGGGCTCAGATTACTTCAATTTCCATTTAGAATAGGAATAATGCATTTTAAGATGGATATGTACGGCACTTGTTATGTAAGGAAATATGGTGGTACTATGAGAAGCTGCACAGTGATGACTTATGCTATATAGGCTTACAATATCGTAAGCCGAATGCTAAGGAAGAAAAAGCATTAAGTAATACCTTCTTACAGATAGCTCGCAGCTTGAAAGCAGAAAAATGAAATGCAGTTTTCAAATCAGTGTTAATATCAGCAAAATACCATTACCTGCCCACACAATCCAAGAACAATTTAAATATCAAGTTTCGTCAAAATAAGTACGATCAGAATTAGCCCT
Organism: Bradypodion ventrale; assembly: GCA_035047345.1. NCBI lineage: Eukaryota > Metazoa > Chordata > Lepidosauria > Squamata > Chamaeleonidae > Bradypodion > Bradypodion ventrale. The sequence goes on from JAWDJE010000001.1 coordinate 45,572,412, forward strand.
TGTTAGTAAGAGGGGTCATTCCATTTTCCTGAAAATGTGCCAGATGATGTAACATACTGCATTCACTAGGCTTTGAAGAGCATTGCAAAAAAATACTGGACTGACTATCAGCAGAACAGAGCAGCTGTCAACCAGAAACGTCATCATACCAAAATGGAGGATCATGTACCTTTTTGTTAAATGCCCAAATCTTATCCCACTCCATGTTTACAACTGATCGAGAGGAGCCCTGTAAAATATATTAGAAAGACAGCATGAAATTTTGATGACAGATTTTCAGTACAATACTGCATATATTCTATTAACTATCTACCATATATCTTAATTAACCATTTGGTGCTGTTCAAGGATATGACTACAAGAAACTATGTTAGGTTTATCAGAAAACCTACGAGATGCACTTTACTATTCATTCATTCAAAACATGGCTAGCCTGCCATGTATGACAGGATCTCAGGGTGTGTTACAGAGCCCTACAGAATAACAAGCCACAATCTTCAACCCCCAAAGGCTGCAATAAACAGATTTGTTCTGACTTCACTTGGTGTCAAAATGACACCAATGTTGGCGCCAATCACACTTCCAAAGGGAAGGCATTCTGCAGCCAACGTGCTGCAACAGAGAAAGCCCTCTCTCATGTCTTCACATAATAAACTGTTTACAATGGTGTGACATGAAGGAGTTCTTAAGCAGATCTTAACGGAGTAGGTTATATGAAAAGACCTATACAGTATTAATGATTGCCAAGAGAGTCAAGACCCGTGATGGCGAACCTTGGCACTTCAGATGTTCTTGGACTTCAATTCCCTGAAGCCCTAGCCCCCGTGAATCCACACGAAGGGGTTTACTGCAATTCATACGGCCCGCACCCCCCTCATCGCTCCCAGAAGCGGAAGTAAAACGCACCCATACAGTATTTAAGAGAAAACCATGGAAGTATGATGTTTATATTGTATGCAAATATACTTGAAGCCCTCTCTCCTGGGAAAGAGGGTGTTAAAGGGAAGTCAATGAGCCAATCGGCTTTAAGTATATTTGCATAAAGCATAAACAGGATACTTCCATGGTTTTCTCTTAAACACAGAGTTTTAAAAAATGAAATTGAGGCACAAAACGCTAAGACAGTAGACAATTAACTGATTAAAGTGTAAAAAAAACAGTTCCATGAAAAATCACCATAATATGAAATGCAGTCGAATAGGGGGAGAATAGGGGGAAATTTAAAATAGAATTATTAGAGTAAGCTAGGCTTGCTGGCTGCCTTTTTTCCTGTGAGGAGAAGCAGTCATGCCTATGGGGTGGTTCTTCCTCCACCAGGGGGGAGCCCAACACTCCTCTGCTCTGGTATGAGCCACACACCTCATGAATAAAGATATAACACAAAAATATATGGGAGATTACATGTCTCTGGATTTTAAAAAAAATATGGGAAATTATAAAAAAATATATGATGGTGAGAAGAGGGGCTCTAAATTACGGGGTTTTCCCGGGCAAAACGGGATACTTAACACCTATGTCAATCAGTCATATGATTTATTTGTTTTATTAATATGTCACACAATCTGAATGTTCAAAATGGATACCAGCAGTTTTTTTTATAAATATTAATAAGGAATATCAAGTATTTTGGAAAAAATACTGTTCTGTAAGAATGTCTTCAAGGGAAGATTTTGTGCCTACTGTGATGGCAACTCAAGGCTACAAAAATGTTTCAGGCCTAGAGTTGGAGGCCTGTGGACAAAAGCCTCTTCAATGTTTTGTTGAAAACTCCACAAATATTGCTGCACTATTCATCATATTCTAAAAATGGTGTGTATACTATGTGATATTCAGAAAACCTCTGTGAATCCTCAAGACCAGAGGTTTCCAACCTAACGCTTGTGGGCTGGATACAGCCCACAGCACCATTTCATGTGGCCCCCACCTCTCCAAGGGCATTCAAAAAACAAAATGGCCACCCTTTTGAAGCTGTTTGGACAAAATGGCCACCACCCCATCATGCAGTCAGGGAAAAATGGCCATCCGGCCCTTGAAGCTGACTGAGGGAACGTAACCAGGCCCCCGGCTTGAAAAGATTGGGAACCCCTGCTCAAGACCTTGATCTCCCATGTTCCCTTGACATAACCCAACACACTGAAGAAACATTGATATTTGGAGAAACTAAGTTCCTACTATCTACTTTCGTTGTACAAATGATAAGCTTTCTAAACAACCAAGAACATCACAGGGAGACTACCCATATATTCTTGGAGCAAGGAATTACACTGTTAATATGGCTGAACCTAAAAGGACATTTCTGTTAAGGACAGAACAGATGCACCTACCTGTGCAGCAATAAACTGTTTCAATCCTTCAACTGTCAAGCCTCTTCTCAAGACACCACGTACAGTAGGAAATCTTGGGTCATCCCTAACAGAAAGCACTTAGTTTAATAATACAAAAATGAACAATGAACAGGATTAACAGAATGGCAGATGTTTATTAGGGAATTATGCTGTTTTTACCCACAAGAAGATTGCACAAATTAGAAACCATTTTAGCAGGTATACATGTTGGAGTTTGCTATTATTTTATTAAAAGCCCAGACAGTTCCCAAAGGTTTTCCTATAAAATTTATACCATCCTTTTTGAGACTGTAAAACTCTTCAATTTTGATCTTCCTACTTTAAGGGTACTTCTTGGATACACCCCTTAACTTGGTGAAGGAGTTTGCATGTGTCAATGAGGCTGATAGCAATGCTGTCAGGACCCCTAGCAGGGTCACCCAAATGGAATGGGAAGAGCTGAGACATCAGATTATCCACCCTCTTCAAATCATCTACTAGGCAGCACAAGTGGAGAAGGCAACAGTGACAATGTGCAAGCTAATTTTTAATAGTATAGTACTGTGCAAAAAGTGGCAATGGTAAATCCCCGCTGAACTTTCCTTGCTATGAAACCCCTATGATGAAAAGATCTAAAATAGAACAAGAGATAGTGCTGGAAAATGAGGATCCCAGGTCAGAAAACATTTAATCAGCTACTGGGGAAAAGCAAAAGTCAACTACTAATACCTATGTCACTAATGACACAGCTAGACCAAAGCTCAAAGGATGTCTACAGGCTGACATGCACAGAAGTGAAAGGAAAATCCAGTACTGCATAACACATATAATTCAAACACGGAATGCACTTGGTGTCACTGAACTAAAGTGGACTGGAATGGAATATTTTCAGTCAGATAATTAAAAAGTATCCTACTCTGGAAATGACCAACTCATACAAAATGGAGTGGCTGCCCAATTGGAGTGTCAGTCAATTGGCATTAGTTGAGAAAACTCTGTAAATATTATCTGTTGCATGCAGGGTTGTGTAAATTATATAATTCGCACAATTGCTTAAAAGAATGTAGATTTAGTGAATGCAGCCAGGTCCAGAAATGGGTGCAGCTTCACATTTTTGGATACTGACACCATGTAAAGAAAATCCAAATTGCTCAGTGGTAAATGTTAATACAGATAATTGTATGGATGATCAGGGAAAACAGTTATTTCTCCTTTCTTAATCTGGTTCAGGCTACTTTTGATGACTCCTTCAGTGTACTGCTTGACACGAAAAGTGGATAAAACAGAGGGGCCACTTTCCTCTTCCTTTGAACTTCTATGTTGATAATACAGTCCAAGAACACTTCTCATTATTACACAGAAGGGCTGAGCAACCTTCTTCCTCAAGTGCCATGTCAGATTCCGAATATTGGCAATCCTCATGGTGATCAGCCATAAAGACTGTCCTGCAAATATAATGCAGAGGTCTTCCATTTGCCTTCTGCATTGCAGCATGACACCCATACCATTGATCCAGTTCCGCAAGTCACTTTCTGGTCCTGAGCCCTTTTGGCACACAAAGTCCTCATCAGCCCAGGCTAGTATTGATGAATCTGCTGCCCACCATCAAGATGTTTTCAAGTGAGATTTAATCAAGTAGGATTTAATCCACCCATCACCCTTCCATGTGGACTTTGGCACCCAAGGGCGTTCATTAGTCCTCAGGGTTGTAAAGTTAGTTAACCGTCACCTGATGATCGGCACTGAATTGCTGGCAGTATGGTCTACTCTATTACTATAGCAGGATAGCCTGGCCAGATTGTATGAGCGACCTTGCTTAGGTCAAAGAATACATTTGTGGCTGTGGAACTCATAGGGTTATATGGGATGTAGTGAATGCAGCCAGGTTCAGAAATGGGTGCAGCTTCACAAACATCTCTTCTCTCCAACAACTTTCAAATGAATGTATCCCTCTCTAATCTGCTGCAGGCCACACGATTTCTGCTCCTGATTTAAGAGAACATTTCTGGTGATGCTTAGTGGCATGGAGAGAGAGGGAGGATGCTATGAATGTTACAGAGGAGACCCCGGAGAGAAGCATACCTCTCAACGACTGCCCATATGGGCAATATTGAATCTAGCAAGATACAACCATCAAATGGGTTAGAAAACTTGAACAACATGTCTCAGCTGAATAAAAAGCTTGAAGAGCATTTCAACTATAATTATACAATGATTAAAATGTAAGGAAACAGCAAGCCCCTTACAGTTTTCATTCCTTTTGTCTCTGTCTCTCAATCAACATATCAGTGGTTTTGTTATGGACTCATAGGAACATCATCTGGAGGATCACAGGTAAACCACTCGCTGACTTAGATAGTGTAAACCATATTAAAGTGGATCAACTCACCAGCCATCCACCAGCCCTTCATTGACAAACCAGGTGAGTTTTCTTTTAGAGAGAACGGTGTTATTGAGATTTAAACGGCTGTATTCCCAAATATAGGGTTTCCTTAAATCCAAGGCTTCAATGATCCAGTAAAATTGCTCATCTCTGTCATGATACTCTGTGGTTCGTAATGCATGAGTGACATCTTCAATACTGTCAACTATGGGACAGGCAAAATCATATGTGGGGTAAATCCTGAAAAACAACCAGAAGAGTAATTAACCTTTGTGCATACTTGGCAAACATTGAGTACTTCACACATATTAATAAAAGTTAGCAAGCAGACTCTAACATACATTACGACAAAAAAGGAACAAAGAATAATCCACTATTTGCAAACAATTATTAATACTATACAGCAGGAGTAGGTAGAGAACAGATCTGGTAGATCTCCTAAACTGCTTTAAAGTAAACTGGCATGAATGTATTATTTCTAATGGTTTAACAACAGAAGGAACAAAGTTACTCCCTTACCTCTAGTTCTGCTGATGAAATAAAGAAGGCTTGGTTTTTTTAAAAAAATATTGTATTTTATTTGGAAGAAGTGTATTTCTGCTACTCACAATAATTTCTTGTCTCAAAATTCTTTATTTTAAAATATTTACTTGATTATTTCTGCATCTAGGTGGGGGGATTAGTAGAGAAAATGAAGAAAGGGGGGGGAAACCCCACCCTCTTTGAAAGCTAAATTCAATTACTCATTCTAATCAGAACAGACTCACTGAACAGACATGAAATTCCATATACAAATACAAATAAACCATCACATTATCTCAATGGATGGATCCAGAGACCCACCATGAATTCAGCTGTTAAGTAGAATGGTGAGATAAGCCCTATTACAACTTAATGTATCTCATCTTCTGCCCCTTTTAAAATAGTGTGGCATGTAATACATACTTTATAACACACACATATATATAGATATGTATTTATGGTGCAAATTAGGCAGAAATATAAGGAGAGCCAGAGTAAGTAGAATGGCTGGCAAGGGTTCAAGATACTTGGAAACAAATCATAATTTAACCATTAAAATGAACAGGAAGCAGCAATGGAAAACCACTTACTGAACATCTAACGTAGCTCTAAATTTTTATAATGAAAAGATTGCCCTTGCTCGAAAGCCAGTCGTATCCAACTCTAGGGTTCAGTGCTTATCTGTGTTTATAGCCAACGAGCCAGCACTCTCTGCATCTGCAGACGTTTCTATGGATATGTGGCGGGTATGACTAGACACCGGAGTGCACAGAAACCTGTTTATTTTCCCACCTAAGTGGTACCTATTTATCTACTTGCAAGGGGCTGTGGAGGCTCAGTGGTTAAGAAGCTCGCCTTGTTAGCTGGAAGGCCGGCAAGTCAGAAGTTCGAGACCCGGGTAATGTATGATGGTTTGAGTGTCCGTCTCTGTCCCAGCTCCTGCCAACCTAGCAGCTCTCAAAAGTAAGAAATTGCAAGTACTGTACATAAATAGGGACCACTTCAGTGGGAAAAGCTCTTGGGGACATGAAAGGAGCCTCATTCGGACATCCACTGAGCAGAGTTTCTCCAGCAAAATTACTTTCAATCGAGAATAATTCCTGACATGAAATTATTATTATTATTAGTAGTAGTATTAGTAGTATCATCATCATCATCATCTACTTGAAATTCTTTGCTTTCAAACTGCTAGGTTCGCAGGAGCTGGGACAGAAACAGAGGCTTACGCCGTCGTGCAGCGCTCAGGTCTCGAAATGCCGACCTGCCAACCTTCCGGTCATGAAGTTCAGCATCTTAACCACTAAGCCTAGGGTTCAATAAATTAGAAGTGACTTTGATGGTGCATAAAAACAACAGTAACAGATTTCAAACTGACAAGATACAGTACTGGGATGATTAAAGAATATAGGCTCTGTCCCCACTTATATGAAATAATTCAGCATATAAAATGATTTAAGAAAGTGAGAGGACATCTTGCTTGACATAAACATACTTGTATTTATTTCCAGTACGTGGGTGTGGCTGGTTTTTGCAACGATAAAGCGTTGGATCCCTCATACATCCATTATTACTATTCATGTCAATTTTTGCTCGAAGACAGCAGGTCTGCCCATATTCTGTCCCTTTTTTCATTTCCTGCCACATCCGCATGTTCTCTTCGACAGCTATTAAAGTGTAAACATTTTGTTCAGATTTTAATAACATAGATCATATTTCCACACAAAAATTACAAAACAATAAAATCATTCCAATATTGAAGGGTTTAAAGCTAGCAACATTTCTTGCATATATTCTGGCATGTTTTAACTATTGTATTTGCTGGTGTATAAGACAAAACGGGGTGCGTCTTATATGCTGGATGTCAGGGCAGAATTTATGCCCTGGTTTTAGCCCCGTCCAAGATGGAGATTTCAATCCATGGGAGACCCTTTCTCACATACCAAAGGGATTGGAATGTGTAAACATGCTGGCCTCGTGGTTTGGAAGAGATGGAGCCTAATGTGTGATGGACATGTTCTTTAGGGGAATGGCAAGGAGGTGGACCCTGAGGGAGGAGATAAAACCCAGAAGGTGGGGGCCAAGAGGCTCTCTGGACCCATTGCTTGGAGCTAAGGGAGAACTGCAATCATGTAGATGCTTAAGCCAGAAGTGAAGCTGCTGGGCTTTCCCCCCAAAACCAGCTTTATTTTGATATGCTTTCTGAACTCCTGATGAAATTTCTTCTGTAACTTACTCTGATTACAATATACTTTTGAATTACCCGAAGATGACTCAAGTGTTTACTTGGCTCAGCGCTAACTTATCTACACTAATTGAACGACATAGCTTACCACCTAGATCCAGATCAGGAGTGAGAAGGCAAATTTAAAAAGCCTGGACTATCTAACCAGGAGAGCAGGCCAGGCAGTATCAGGCGGGATCCCATTAAGAGGAGGCCGAGATGCTACTTGTGAGCAAGAGGATCCTGATACCAGTAATCAAAATTATCATATTGATCAGCAGCGGCTGGAGCCAGGCCAGTGGCTTGAAAGGAGCCCTCTTTCCACCCTTCCCAGCTGCTAGTACCCAGCAGCTGGGGGAGCTGGGGGAAAACAGGCTTAAAAGGAGCTCTCTTTCCATCCCGTTCCACTCTTCCTGGCTGCTGGCAGCCAGTGGCTGTGGTATCCGGGGAAAGCCCATATTCAGGGAGGAGAGAATGAGGGGAAAGAGGGGGCCCCTTTGAAGTCAATTTTCCCCCATCCCACAGCTGCTGGCTGCCCTGGCTCCTGGAGTAAATTTTGAAAATTCATGAAACATTTATAAGATTATAATTTCCTTTAAAATGTGTATAAAAATGGGGTGCGTCTTATATCCTGATGTGTCTTATACACTGGCAAATACGGTAAATATGAGGGTATCCCCCTGTGAATAAGCGCTGTGGTGGTGGTGGGGGTGGGGGTTACACAAAGAAAAAATAGTGACAATTCCATGTTTAAAATGCCAGCCACTTCATCAGGTGACAGGCACAGAAACTCATGTTGCATTTATAATATTTTCTTGAAGATCTTCATTCATCAAATTCATATAAGAACATAGGAAACTGTCTTTTTTAAACCAGGTTTGATTAGACTGTTTTGGCAAAATTAAGCAACTGAAGGCTTCAGCTTGTTCTGTAATCCAATATTAAAGAACTGATTACCATATTTCAGAGAGAAAAATGTTGATTAAGCAAAAAGAAGGGAAACTACACAGCATGTCTTACAGTTGTTTCTGTGCTTGGACTCTATTCTTTGCTCTCGCTCTGTTTTCATTTGGTCTGCTGGTGTATCATCTACATAAGCCTTTCCCTCTTGAATGAGCTTCTCAGCATATTTCATTATTGTTTCAAAATGATCAGACGTATACGTAAACTGGTCAGGCTTAATGTTCAGCATTGCAACATCTTCCAAGATAACCTGCAAACATTAAGTTTTAAACAATGAGACTGATATATAAAAAGTCCTCTACAGTACTTGTATCAAGCCATATTGCTCATGGTAGTCTGTTCTATATTTATCCATCTAACTAGTGCTTTTCAAGCACTGAGACTACTTGTTGCTATCTTACTTAATGTTGTTTATTCTTTAAATCTATTTTTAAAACTTTCAAAACCTATCTATATGCCACTTTTAATTTTACTATTTGTTCTTTCAAAAGAAAGAAAAGCTATTTTGTGCATGACATAAATCTAAAACTCATTGTGAAATTCCGTAGCACTTCAGCTAAACAAAAGAAAAGTATTTATTTATTTTATTTTTTATTTGTTTAGATTTCTATACCGCTATTCTCATCCCAATGGAAGACTCACATCGGTTTACAACATTTAAGAAACAAATGGTAAAAATACAATGTAAACCCAGAAATACGAATAAATTACAGGTACAATAGAAATTTCCACAAAGTGGAAATTCTCAATTATAAAATAAAATAATACAAAAACACAATATAGGCAATATAAAGTGTGACTGCACTACAGCCACACTAACAACATCAACTGTCACACGCACTCAATCCTACACCCCCCCCCCCAGCAGATAAAAATACAAAAATGAAAGTTCTATTGCCTCACACAGCCTTTTAAAAGTCCTGGCCAGAGGCGAGCGATGGAAGGTGGGCCCGAGGTGCAGTGGTGGCGATGTTCGGCATCTTCACTGCGGGCCCCGCCTGCCAAAAACTGCTGAGGCGGTGGCGGCAGCAGCAGCAGCAGCTCTGGCGCCTCCAGCGCCTTTTAAACTTCCCACCCGATGGCCAAGGGGAGGGGCGCTGGGCACAGCTGTTTCTCCTCTCGGAGCCGGTGGCAAGGGCTCCAGGAGTGGCTCGGGCGGCAGTCCCAGTTCGGTGGCGGCAACAGCAGCTCTGGTGCCTCCAGCACCTTTTAAACTCCCCGCTCGATGGCCAAGGGGAGGGGCGCTGGGCGCAGTTGTTTCCCCTCCCGGAGCTGGTGGCAAGGGCTCCGGGAGTGGCTCAGGCGGCAGTCCCAGTTCGGCAGCGGGAGCAGCAGCTCTGGCGCCTCCAGCGCCTTTTAAACTCCCCGCCTGACGGCCAAGGGGAGGGGCGCTGGGCGCAGCTGTTTCTCCTCCCGGAGAAAGTAGTAGTTGATGTAACTGAAATGTAATGCTGAACTACTAATCTTCAAGGAGTGAAGCCTAGAGACAAAGCTGATGTTCTTGACTCTAATAACGTACTGGAAGACTAACAAACTTCCTGTATTAGAAACATATAATCAAATATTCCACAACTGTATGTTGTACAATGCAGAAGCACAAAACGTTTTAACGAACAAGACTCTATGGCCAAGCATCTAGGACTTGTTGTGACATTGTGTCATTTAATACTTTTGTCCCTTTTATAGCTCCTTAATTAGCAGAGTTCAAGAACTACATTGTTTAGATTTGTTAAAATCTGATTTTCTTATCACACACAAAATGAGTAACTCGGTGCACTACTTTCTTATGCAGGAGGCTAGTCAATAACTTTGAATTTATTGTTGATTCAAAGAATGTTTCAACTAGATTAATGATATTATTATTTTATCAGTCTCTACAGGAGACTCTTAACTCTGCTCTTTATAACAATTATCTGCATATTTCGGTGCATCCTTTATGTTTATGCCATTATTCCAGTTGTTTGATTTCTATGTAGCTTTTTCATTCTGGCTGCCACATTTATATATGTTCTGAACTGCTGCTTCACTGCATTCCATATTACAGCCTATTATTATGAAGTGGCTACAACTCTATCAAAATTATATTGTCCTAGCAGCCCACACCTACTGGAACAACTGGATGAAAACATCTGTTGGAAGACACAGAAAATGTTCTTAAACAGAAAATCCTAGAAACATCAAAAATGCCAGCAGTAGTTCCATGTAATAGAGAAGTAATTAATATAAATGGGAACCAGTCTTTCCAATATTACTACAGCAGTATGAGATGATACAAAGACCTGTTCCACCAATAAGGAATGAACAGACTTTCTCTGAATTCTATATAGATAAAAAGGGTGATAGATTTTTAAAAGCCATTAGGAATTGTCTTTTAAAAACTCTTTCTTGTCACACAAAAGGTGAAACTAGTACTTAGTAAGTTGAAACTGGAAATGGTCACAATTATTTCAAAATTATTATAAAAGCTATTTTCTTCCTACTATTTGTTAGGAGGTTCATGTGAGAAAGGTATACAAAATAATTATAGCCTTCCATTAAATAAATAATACGTTTCTCTTCTTGCCCTATTAAATCCGTAACAACAGGACCCTATAAAAATTAAGCAAGTAGGCCATAATGGGATATCTGACTTTCTTCAATGATATTATAAACTGAAGTATTTCAGGTACCTTTTCAAAGTCTTCTTTTTCTTTTTCAGGATTTGTATCATCAAACCTCATGATCAGTTTGCCCTTGAAGTTGACCTGATAGTGCTGATTCAACAAAGCAGCTTTTGCATGACCAATATGCAAGTATCTAGAAACAAAACCACAGTAGAGAGCAAAAATAATATCATGTTTTAGATATTAGGAAAAGAAAGTGCAAAATGCAGTGCATTTATCATGAGTATGCTTTATTTCACAGTAACAAATACTTCTCATGTTTTCAGTACTGAATCCTAATTCTCAGAAGAATGTAATCCAATTGCTTTCCCCCTTAATTCAGTCATTGATTGCACAGTGATTAAACTGCTGTCCAGCAACCAAAAGTTTATGAGTTTGATCCTGACCAGGAATCAAGGTTGACTCAGCCCTTCTGTTCTTCAGAGGTCGGTAAAATGAGTACCCAGCATGTTGGGGGCAAAATGCTAATTAACTTGTGAACGGCCCAGAGAGCGCACTAAGCACTATAGGGTGGTATATAAGCATGATTGCTTTCCTTTCCTTTCCTTTGCCATTAGCCAACACTAATTCTAAAGCTAATGTTTTAGGAATTGCTCTAACCAGTTTTCTAAAATCTTATTTTACTTCCAAGGTAAATGCGCACACCACCTACTATTTCAGGGGAGTGGAAAATATTTAAAAGCCACATTACCCCATACAAATGTCTATGGTATCATTTCAACAACAATTCTGCCTGACGTTGAGTACATTCTAATAAATATACTCTTCATATATAGGTAAAAAAAATAGTTTACACTATTTTAGGCTTCTTTCTTTAGTAATAAATACAAAAGAAATAAAAGCACACATTAGCTGTTGTTTGAATTTAAAGAATGCTAAAACAAGTGGAAGATTTCCAGCCGAGTGAGATGCTGAGGTAAAATGTGATATTTAGACTGACCTCCTAGAACAGGGGTCGACAACTTTTTTAAATCGAGGGCCGGGTCACATCCCCTCAGACAGTTGAGGAGGCTGGACTGGTGGTCCCCCACCATAAACGCAGCCACAGCCGTTTTTGGCAGCAGCGGTTGGAGTGAGTGCAGGGGCCTGATGATTTGGCAGTACGGGCCGTAGGTTGCCGAACTCTGTCCTAGAAGCATAGCATAATTCTTTATTTTGATTTTTGGGAGAAACTGTTTGACAAGTGAAAGATACTCTAATGTTTGGGAGAGAAGAAAAAGCCCCTATAGTTAAATAGAAGTCTCTTCATAGCTGTTTGGATTTACACAAAACTATTTCACACACAAGCAGACTAGAGGTGCTCTCAAGAAACATGTTAAGCAGCAATCTTATTCAGAACTCAATTTGTTTCAGAACAACTACTCAGTTACATATGGAAAGATTTTAGATCTCATCATTTAAAACAGGGATTCTCAACCTGCAACCCGGATGTGACCTGTGGCGCCATTTCATGTGGGGTCCCACTGCCTCCACCACACCAGGAAGTGCCATGTGATGGAGGAAGGGCAAAATGGCCATCTGGCCCCCAAAGCTATCTGAGGGAGCATGACCCGGCCCCTGGCTTAAAAATGTTGAGAACTCCTGATTTAGAACATGCTTGTAATTTACAAAACACTTTTAAAGATCAACTTTCTTTTTAAAAAAATGTTGCAAGTAAACTCTTTTAATTCCGCTAAAAAAAAAAATCATTTTGAAAAAGAAATGTTGGTTCAAACATCTTTTTTAAAAATGCCACTTTACCCGCTTGCCTCTGGAGGAAATCTAACAATGACCTTCCCCATCTCTGCTCCAGGAAGCTCAACAAATTTGCCAACATCTTGTTTCTTTTCTGTTGCCTTAAAATTAAAACAATAATAAATTATTAAACCATGTAGCGGAATAAGAAAATTGCTTTCTGAGGAGTGCTTAAAAACTTAGCTACTGAATTATTATCAGAAATGTGAGACAGCATTTTCTACAGATAGAATATTTTCTTAGGAGTACAGTATAATATTATCTTTTTGTTTTTATGCATATTCTTTAGCTTAAAAAGGTACAAATCTCTATAGCATTTAAATAATATCTCCGTAGTTATTACAGGCTCAGGTCTTAACTGCTCACTTCACATCTGAATTTGTTGGTTTCTTTAATAGTGTTTTACGTGAACAATGAATATTACATGTCACCCTGAATATGAAGGAAAGAACTGATCTATTAGGAAATAAATAAAAGGAAAGGACCAGTACATTAACACTGTCCATTACAATCAACAATATAGTCTCTCTCTCTCTCTCACACACACACACATTTTCTTTACCATTCTTAAACAATTTATTGCCCAATTGTTTCTTAAGGAACAGTACAAACATTGCTAATTCAGTTCATCTATGTCCTTATTTATTTTAATTATGCAGTAGCACACTGTGACCTTTTTGCTTAGTCCTTTCCAAATAAAATCATTGTTACTCAATGGTCCAATCTTGACAGAATCTGAGCCAGAATTACTTGCTCAGCAAAAAGCTTACCATTTTAGTCTTTGGACTGGCATCTCCTTGAGACCATCTGGAAACTACTGATTGAAATACATGTTGCGCCTCAAGAAAGTTGTACCAGCGCTTTACATGGACCGGAGCATTACCCTGAAGTAACTGCTGCCACGCATTACTGCCTGTTGGGAATACAGGTGTGTTTTATTAAAAACGAGGAAATGTGATGTTTAAAAAGATATAACGTCACTGTGACTTACAAAAAACATCAGTACTGCTTAATATTTGTGGCTTAATAATGAAAAATGGAAATTACTGCTTGATATCCGTTTGTTTATTTGGAGAGAATGTATCTTTATATATGCCATACATGGCATGTGTGAAAAAAGGAGAAGGACAAAGAACATGAGACAGCCCCAGAGGAAGGTGGAGAAATAACATCTAAGACACATTAAAAGAACACCAAATAACACTGGTGGAAGCTGCTAGAAGTGCAAGAACAAGAAGGTTGTATCTCCCATGGAAAATATGTGATACAGGACAAATAAGTATCCAGTAAGATTTTAAAAGCCTGCTATTTACACCTAATCTAATAATGAAAAAAGTAGGCATAGCATTCTGTGAATCTCAACTGCAGATGATTATTGTTCCTATATATCTATATAGATAGATATGTAGATAGACATGTAGACAGACAGACAGACAGATATATTCATAGAAACCCAAGAAACAGTTAGGATCAAAGTATAAATGAGTATTTAATTAGTTGTTTTACCTTTCAGTATTGCCCAGACACTGAAATCTGCAAGACTCAAAGAGTTTCCAACCAAGTAAGTTCTCATAGAAAGGGCATTGTTGAGCTCTTGAACTGCTACAGCAAAATCAGTAGAAGAGAGCTTTGTGGTACTGAATTCCAGCCAGTGGTCAATCTTAAGAAAGGGAGAAAATTATTTTTGTTTAAATATTACCTAACAATGTATGCAACATATGTTAAGTGTGGGCAACAATTATATATTCCCATTAGGAAGGTATGAACTGTGATAAATATTAATGAACAAATTGTATTTAGATAGTAAAACATTGTAACATGCAAGAAAAACATTAAATTGGGACAAACATAATTCCAGGTAATATCAAATATGTAATACTGTACTGCTACCTACCTCAGTGTGTTCCAGCAAATTAGATCCATATAAACCAGCAGATGTGGCAATCCTGGCCAGATAGCGAGTGATGGAATTCACATCAGTGAACGTAATTTGACTACCAAAAAAGGTAAGAAAAAAAGAAGAAAAAACAGAAATAATCCACATTTGAAACTGTTCTATCAAAATATTATGGCAAATACAAATAAAATAAAAGAGTGTAATTATTTTCAAAAAGCTGCCTGTATTAGACGTTCAGTAGAACCCTGTATAACAAATGTCTCTTACAGCGGAAAAATCGTACAACGAAGAGGATTTGAAAAAACCATTGTGCCCCATATAACGAAATTTTTTGTTGTACAATGCAATGCATCCCTATGGAAAAAATCGTACAACAAAAATCTCTATGGGGAAAAAGTCGTACAATGAAAAAAATTATTGTACAATTTTTCCATAGAGATTTTCGTTGTACGATTTTCCCCATAGGGATTTTCATTATACGATGCATGCATCGTATAATGAAAAAAAAAGTATAACAAAGTACCTCATAGAACGAATTATTTTCGTTATACGGGGTTCTACTGTAGAACTAATATTTAAAGAAAGAAACTATGTGGTATTTAACCATTTCCAACCAATTAATAAATAGTAAGAGGGACAGAATTAAATCTCTAATCATTTTTTAAAAAGTAATGTAGAAACATGCTTGAAGAAGTCTTTACTTTCTATTAATGTTTGCTCCTTCTCATGGCCACCAGCATCAGCATTACTGTATATTTACTCGTTTTAGTAAAGGTTTCCCTTGCTCGAAAGCCAGTCGTATCCAACTCTAGGGTTCAGTGCTCATCTCTGTTTCAAAGCCAAAGAGCCAGCGCTGTCTGCTTCTGCAGACGTTTTCGTGGTCATGTGGCAGGTTTGACTAGACACCGGAGCGCACGGAGCGCTATTTACCTTCCCACCGAAGTGGTCCCTATTTATCTACTTGCAATTTCTTGCTTTCGAACTGCTAGGTTGGCAGGAGATGGGACAAAGACAGGCGCTCATTCCATCCTGCAGTACTCGGGAATCAAACTGCTGACCTTCTGCCTCCCAGTAAAAAACACTGATAGCAAAGATGCAAGGAACTTACTCAGATATCCGTAGGATAGTGTCTCTGCCTTCTTCAACTGAAATTTTAACATGGTCTTTCACATGCTCTGCAGTCAGCAAGGCTCCTAAGAATACAATATTTGCCAGTTAAGAGAGGAAATAATTCATAGTCATGGCTTTTAAAAAAGAACTCAGAGTTTCTTTCACCCATCACCTAAACATGAAAATACTCAGAAAATACACCCATTTAAGAACTGAAAGGCTAAAATCTAGATAAATCTTTAGCAATTACCTCAGAAGGGATTTATTGACTATGTAATTGCTTCCTAATGCTAATATAAAATTTATGTCCTATGCCACAAACACAACACTAAAGCCATTTCCCAAACAAATCTTAAATCACTGAGAGTGTTAAGAGTAGATAAATGGAACCTGAAAGTTGATTCAGTTTTACTGAGTCATATGCTCCAACACATTTTTGTCCAGTCATTTCCACAACTTCTACACTTCCAAATAGCTAGAAGTTGGGTGTTTAATCTCCCACTGTGCCCCCTGGAAGAAAAGCTAGTCTTGTGTTAGTCATAGGCAAGCTGCAAAGTCCCAAAATGGCCTCAGAAGAAGGAATGGTAAACCAATTCTGTGTATTTTCTACCTAGAAACCCATGGAAAAGGTCACCATAAGTCAGAATTAACTTAATGATGTGCAATTATTATTGTTTCCAAACACAATTGCTAGGGTCATACTTGGACCTCTCTAAACTTCTAAGATATTTATTTAAACTATCAAAGCTCAAAAAAACAAAATTGTCTCAATTGCAGGAGACAGGAATGACGTTAATTTTTTAGTCAAAATAACGAAACATCATTTAGCACTTTAAAGAACAAAAATGTTTATTTGGCATAAACTTTCACCAACATGCACCTGGCAAGACTGAGTGGCTGTGGGTTCGGGAGCCCACGTTGTCCCTGGAGCTACCAGCTTTGGTTCAGGATGGGGTTTATTTACCCCAGACAGATCCAGTGCATAATTTGGGGGTCCTCCTGGACTCGCGACTACTGCTCAAAGAGCGGGTGGCAGTCGTGGCCAGGAGGGCCTTTGCACAACTTCGTGTCATCTTCCAACTGTGCCCACTCCTGGACAGGGACGCCTTGTTTATGGTCACTCATGATCTGGTCACCTCCAGATTGGATTAGTGCAATGCGCTCTAAATGGGGCTGCCCTTGTCAACCATTCGGAGGCTTCAGCTGGTCCAGAACGCGGCTGCCTGAGTGATGATGGGGCGGGGGCGTTATGCTCATGCTTCCCCGCTGCTCCGGGAGTTGCAATGGTTGCCAGTATGCCTCCGGGTGCAATTCAAGGTGCTGGTTTTGACCTTTAAAGCCTTTTATGGCAGTAGACTGGGTTACTTACGTGACCGCATCTCCCCAAGGTATTCTGCCCATCCTACGAGGGCAGACTGAAGAGGCTCTGTAGTGGTCCCCTCAACAAGAGTAGCACATCTGGCTGGGACCAGGGGAAGAGCCTTTTCTGTGTCTGCCTCTGCCCTATGGAACCTCTTGCCATTGGAATTGCGCCTCCAGACAGAGTTGCTCCCCTTCCGGAAAGCTCTTAAGACCTGGCTGTGCCAGCGGGTCTGGGACCCGTCCTGCGGTACGGCCCAGGTCCACTGGCTAGTCTTGCTGCCCAAGATTATAGATTTTCGCTGGAGCTGTCTGATGTTTTTATCTAATTGTTTTTTAATGCATTTTTGAATGGTTTTAGATGTTTAGCATTTTTACTGTTTTATTTTGTCTTAAGGGGTTGGGGTGGTTTTTGGGTTGGGATTTTTAAATGTTTTTTATGATTGTATGTTAGTGTGTGTGTGTGTGTGTGTGTGTGTGTGTGTGTGTGTGTGTGTGTGTGTGTGTGTGTGTGTGTGTGTGTGTGTGTGTGTGTGTGTGTGTGTGTGTGTGTGTGTGGTTAACTGCTCTGGGCGGTGCATGCGCCAGAAAAGCGGGATACAAATGTGTGTAAATTTTTTTAAAAAATCTCATGACGTGAACTGTAGTCCATAAAAAGATTTATCTGGCAAAACTTGGTAATATTTAAGGTGCTACAAATCTTTTCCATGAACTTATAATGATGAAGACAGCATAAAATAGATTTCCAAGAAAAAATTTGCCTGACTAGCAATTAAACTGTTAAGATTTATAATTTAAAATCAATGACGAAAGAAATTACTGCTTCATATTATTCATACTACTAAGTAACTTGTTGTTGTTCAGTTGCACAGTCGATTCCGACCCTTTGCGATTACAGGTACAATAATTGGTTATTGTTCTAACCACATATATCACCATCAACATGGAAGTGAAACTGAAGTCTTCATTAGTATCAAATAACTTTTGTACAAGTGAAGACTTAGGTGACAAGACAGTTGACTAAATGAATGCCTTATACTGTACAGTATTTCCAAACTTGACCATACAAATTTTGTGGGGTTTTTTCTTTTATACCTAATATTTCGTCTGTAGTGCTCATGATGATAAATTGGGGTTCAGGAAAACTGGTTTTGAATCCTCACTTGGTCATGGAAATTCATGGTGGAAGGGATAGAAAAACGAATAAAACAATTTCTTAAATATTTCAAATAAAATATTAAACATTAACTAGGAAAATGTCTACCAAAATCCTGTTGCTTTGTGTTAGACCGCACTAGAGGAGGTCTACTGAATCAATGGGTTGTGGGAAAGTCAACTCGTCTACAAGTTCCACTAATTCAAATGGGCCAACTCTAACTGTGACTTACTTTAGCATAATAAGTCGCAGTTACAACAGGCTTATTTGAATCAATGAAGCTTATGTAGGAGCTGACTCACTAAATCCAACTGATTCAATAAGCCTACTCTAGCACAGTTTACTATACTCAACAACAGGATTTTAGCCATTATCACAGAAGGTAGAATTTGACAACTAATTCTTGGATTTAAATTTGGAAGGAGAGGTCTAAATACAATTATTGGTCTCATCATGAGAAGATCCTTGAATAAGGTTGGCAAGGCAACAATTATTTAAATCCCACTGACTCAATGGGTCTACACTACTTGGAAAAAACAACTGTATTGGACCCAGAGTTGCTACTGTAAAAACAAAGAGACTTGGACACTAAAATAGAAACATTTGCAAGTGGACATTACCTATACACATTTATAGGTATAGCTGCAATCCTATACAAATATATTTAGAAGCAGATCCTATTGAATGAGGGATTTGTTCAAATGAACTTGAACATACAGTATTTAATTCTAAGATTTTATACAGTGTTAAATCTTAATAATGTAAGCCTTTATGTGTTTGTTGAGAAGACAGATCTAGTGAGGATAATTAGACTTTCTGCAAATAAGTGCATGTAGAGCTAAAGCTAAAATTATTTGGAAAATGAGCAAATAACGCTGTGTGGTCCTTGTGCAATATAAATGCAGGAGTGGGTAATATCTTTATTAGATCATTTTAAAAAATCAAATGAACAGCAAATTTTCAATGGTAATCTATCTTCCTTAGGCTGAACACCAATATTTTATGGGTAAAATAGAAAGAATTATAAATGAGAATCCCAAAAATCCATGGCAGGTGATTGTGCCAGGTCTACATATTGGAGGTGGGTTTTTTAAAAATAGCAATAACACTTATATATTCCCCTATAGTGCTAAGGAAACTCTCTGGGCAGAGCACAAGATAATTAGCATTTTGCCCTCAACATGCTGGGCACTCATTTTACCAACCTTGGAAGGATGGAAGGCTAAGTCAACCTTGTCTTCATCAGGATTGAACTCAGTGTTAACAATTTTGGGTGCAGTACAGCAATTTAACCACTGTACCACAAGGGCTGCACAGGAGATGTGATTCCAATTTACATCCCAGGCAATTGTTTGTTGGATATTCTCTCTCAACTCCTCAAATAAAGAACTGCCAACTAACCTGTGTCATGTTTCTTCTTCAAAAAACAACAACCCCAAAAACATTATATTTCTGGTTTCAAGCAAGTCTTGAGGGGAGGAGGGTTTAAGGCATGCAATATTACAAGTTCAACAACTTATGTGGCTGAGGAGCACCAGTGCATTATTTAATACAGTCTGTGCTGGAGTAATTTTTGGAGACATGATGACAAGCTATTATTAAAGTACAGAAATTCCATGACTACGCATAAATGCTGCGAGATTTAAAAGCAGTTCTGATTCAGAAAAGAAATATCCCTTAAAGAATTCCCTAAAGAGAAACAGATTTTGTTATGTAGTTAGTATCTAAATATTTGCTACTACTTAACAGCATCCTTCAGAATTTATATTTTAATCACAGCACGTGAACACCAGACTCCTTATTCTCTAGATTCATTCTGTCTAATGATGCCTACACATCAGATCATTACAGTTAGCTCAAGAATGTGGAGTAAGGGGGAGGTGGTTTACACTGTAATCTTATGCCTCCCTTCCAAACGTACTTCTTAGTTTAATGAAATGTACAGTACTGCCAACTAAGTGTATATATAGAGCCCAGGCATTGATTACAGCACAAAAGCAAAAAGAAAAAAAACACTCTTCTAAGCTAAAAGATGAAAAAAGAATAATTGTGGGTAGGGGACTGGTTCACCTGAAAAAATCAAGTCATTTTAAATATGGTATTAAAGAAGAAATTTGTAAATACCATGGACTACCGGAAAGACAAATAAGGAGGTTTTAGTCTTGATCAAGTCTGAACTCTGGAAGCGAAGATGACTACACTAAAGCTATTTCCCTTGAGCCATAACATAAGAAAGCTAGACTAACCAGAAATGATAGTGATGATGGAGAAAATAAAAGGCACCAGGAAAAGAGGATGACTGAACGAGCTGAATTAGTGATAAGATTTTTTGGAGGATGCTAACTCATAGGGCTGTCATAAATTGGAAACACTTTGACAACACAAAACAACGGTACAAAACTGAGGGCTCAATTCCTATTAATGTGGACATCTTGTGAAACTCATGAGTAAATCGAGTAAATCACTTGGAGGACCCTAAATAGGCTGAGGGTCGGAGTCCCTAAATGCAAGACCAACATGCTCAAGTGGGGGCTGCTGGCGGACAACAACACGCTGTGTGAATGTGGAGAGATACAGGATCAGATTCATTTACTGGTCTGCTGATTACAGGTGAAACTCGGAGAATTAGAATAGCATGCAAATGTTTAGTAATGCAACTTAAGAGGTGAAAGAAATATATGAGATAGACTCATTGCATGCAAAGCGAGATAGTTCAAGCCTTATTTTATTATAATATTGATGCTTATGGCTTACAGTTTATGAAAACCCCAACCCCTCAATCTCATGTACCCCATAATCATCACATAATCTCATGTACGCTGTACACCATGATCATCACAATTATAACGAATTAAGTCATAACATATCTCACTTTGCATGTAGTGAGTCTATCTCATATACAGTATTTGTTTCACCTTTTAAGTGAAATGAATGAACATTTGCATGGTATTCTAATTGTCCGAGTTTCACCTGTACTACCAGAAACATGTACCAATGAAGATTTGATTTCGGCCAACAACAAAGCCAAGGTGGTGGCTTCATTTTGGCAATCCAAAGATTGATCTGAACACGAAAGAAGAGCCAAACGTTGCTACAGACTGCAACCGAGCACGGTTTGGGTGATGTGATGTCTCCAGACCCATATGCCAGTCTTAATAACGTCAATTGTGCCCGGAGAAGGATGATTAAAGGAGAGCTAATCCAGAGCCACCGACTGCGCCAGATGCTGGTGGCCTTCCACGTACAGCCCAGAGGATCCCTGCTGTCAACTTCTTCCCAACATCCCCGCCACGTGTCAGCTTCTTCCAGCTTTAAAGCCTTCTTCCACGCACGCACATCATCCATGCACGCACACAAGCATGCACACACACCTCGCCTGCTTGCCCCCTTTCACTGCCAGATCTCCCCGTCCTTTCCGAGCCGTTTCCAACGACTCTCTTCTGGGTCACCCCGTAGGCATTTTTGCTCTGCTTCAAGACCACCCCCTTACCCCCCCCCTCCCCGCTTTATCTGTCCATCGTTTGTCAGCCTCGCCCCCCACCCACCCAAAAACACTCCTCGGAGAGAGGTCGCTCCGCTGCTCGGCCCCGTCCAGAAAATGGCCCCCCACCACCCCCGGGACCTTGCTTGGCTAGCAACCAGGAGGATCAATGGACGCGAGCAAAGGCAAGGCGCCGCACGCAGCCTGATGCAACATGGCAGCAAGACGCGCCCGGCTTCCCCCCCGACTCAGGAGAGGAAGGAGCGGCCAAGAAGGCGGCCCTGGAAGAGCTGCAAGAATATGGGATAGGCGAGCTCTTGGAGTCCGAGGGGATCTGGGCAGCCCTTACCGAGAGGGGGGTTCCCGGGGTTCACCGTCAGGCTGATGAGCGCCATTCCAGCGGCAAGGACGGCGGCGGCGACACACTCGGCGGCGGAGGACACGGGCCGCCCCTTTTTTCCCAGGCAGACTCCGCAGCAGCGAGCCGCCTCAGCTCAGCACCGCCTCCCTCGGCCTGGCCTTGGCAGAAGCCGCGGAGAGCCAACGCGTCGCTTTGGGGCGGTGCAAATGTACACAAAAAATGCACACACACACACACACACACAAACAAACAAACACACTCCTGTAATGGAGCCAGAGCTCCTACTTCCTAGAGACCTGGGAACGCTCGACTAAGCCTACAGTTCGGCCTACCCAGAGTAGACCCATTAAAATGGAGATTAACAATGTATTTATTTTACTCCACTTTGTGGAGCGATTCAGAATCCAGCTTATTTACTGGTCTGCCGGTTTATACTGCCGCCGGAAACATGGACCGAAGAGGACTTAAGTATGGCCAACGACAAAGCCAAGAAAGTGGCTTCATTTTGGCTGTCCAGGGTTTGATTGGGACACACGGAAGAACTCCGCTTTGATTTTCAGATATTTAATTTAATTTTTCAATTTGTATGCCGCCCCACTCGCAAAGCGATTCTGGGCGGCTAACAAAGAAAAAAACAATATCAAAATTATTGTTGTTGTTCAGTCGCACAGTCGATTCCGACCCTTTGCAACCCCGTGGACCATTTTCCTCCAGGCACCTCTGTCCTCCACCATCCTCCTCAGCCGGCCCAACTCTGTGCCCATTGCATCCACAATACCATCTAGCCATCTCATCTTTGGACGCCCCCTTCTTCTCTTTCCCTCCATCTTTCCCAGCATCAAGGCCTTCTCAAGTGAGTCCTCCCTTCTCATTTGATGTCCAAAGTACTTTAGCTTCATCTTCACTATTTGCCCCTCCAATGAACAGTCAGGGTTGATTTCTTCTAATATTATTGACCTATTTGTTCTCTTTGCCATCCAGGGGACTTTTGGTGTATGAAAACCAAGACACAGGACACAGCCTCGGGCTGGGTTAACTCAGGTTTATTGCATGGTGGTCAGAGGGAACATGAGGTAATGGCGGATCAATAGCTCTTTATATACAGTAGTAACACATTTGAACGTGGTTCCATGATAGCCCATTGGCTACTGTCTGCGTGACGTCATTGCTGGTCACGCCCTTCTTGTCCAGGTGTAGGTGGTGGCGGGAAAACTTCCCGCGCTGTTGCCTTTGATGAGTTTGGACCAAGAGAGCTTGGACGCTCGCTGCTGCCAGCTGGTGGTCATTAGCTCGCGTCCTATTACAGGGTTTATGTGATACAGCTGAAGGTTACATTGTTACCCATAGGCAAGGTTACATTGGTTCAGATACATTGTTATCCATGTGGAGGATTAAACCATTAGGACACAACACCCCTCCCCCCTAGGATGAGACGAAGTCTCGAAACCACACTCCCCCCCCCCTAGGATGAGACGAAGTCTCTCAGCCAAGATGGCTTATTTCGAACACGCTGGGGTCTCGGTGCGGGCTGCCTTCCCCCGGGTTTGCTACCTTCTCTTTGTCCCCTGGTTTCCTGTCCTGTAATTGGAGAGGGAGACTCGTTAGTGACTTGCCGCGGCTCCGCGGCGTTGTTGGGAGGTGTGTGCTTTATTGGGGAAGAACCGGGGGCACTGGGGGCTAACGAAAAACCCCTCTTCTCGCCTGGACGGGTGGGGGAACACTCCCGAAACCCCCCCCCCCGGCTCGCAAAATCAAAATCAGAATTAAATTCGGGGGCAGCGGTCGCGAGCTCCTCACCCCCTTCCCCAGCCTCTGATAGAGCTGGCGTATCAAAAGGGTACGAGTCGGGGCCGCTGCTTTCCCCCCTTGCTTGGGACCGTTGTCCGTTGCTGTCTCCCCCTTGGGCTAAACGGGTGGGGGAGAACCCTAACGCTGAATCCTGTTGCTGAGCTCCACTGACCGGCCCCCCACTCACTCGGTGCCTAAGTTGGTCCGCGTGCCTCCTCCAGAGGAGACCCGTGCTAGTCTCGACCCGGTACGACACTGGCCCCGTCCGTTCCACAACCGTCCCTGGTACCCAGGCTGGACCTGCGCTGGCGTAGTTCCTGCAGTGAACAGGATCGCCGGCGGCGAAACCTTTCGAGACTGCCAACCCTATGTTTTTTCCTTTGTCCTCGACTCTCGTCGGGTCTAGCCTGGACAGGATCGTGGTCAGTTTTCGCCGCATCAACAGCTCTGCCGGCGAGTAACCTGACGCTAAGGGGGTCACCCTATACGCTAACAAAAACTGACATACTTGGTGATTTAGGTCCCCCGGGCCCATGCGCCGCAGCGCATCCTTTGTTGTACGCACCAGCCGTTCCACTTGGCCATTCGTGGCCGGGTGAAACGGCGCGGATGTGACATGCCGAATGGCGTTTGCCTCCATGAATGCCCTGAATTCAGCGGAGGTGAAACAACTAGCGTTATCGCTGACTAAAGTGTCGGGTAAACCGAACGTGGAAAAGACTCTCCTTAGTTGGCTAATTGTAGTGGCGGAAGACGTACTCTTTACTGGGATGACCTCCAACCACTTGGAGAACGCATCCACCACCAGGAGAAAAATGGTTCCTCGGAATGGGCCAGCGAAGTCTACGTGCACCCTGGACCATGGCCCCCTTGCTGTGTCCCATTCCCTATGCGGGAGACGGGCCGCCTCTGGTCGGGAGCCCTGGCATGCCTCACAAGTGCCGACCATGTGCTCAATGTCCGCGTCCAGCTGTGGCCACCAGAAGTAACTCCGGGCCAGCGCCTTGGACCGGACGATGCCCGGGTGGCTGACGTGCAGCAGTTCGAGTACCCTCGGTCGCAGGGACGTAGGAATCACCACCCGTTGGCCCCACAAAAGGCAGCCCCTCTCTAGGGACAACTCTATTTTTTTTCGAAAAAAATGGGTCGAATTCCGTACCTGGGGATGACGCCGGCCACCCCTTCTGTACCCATGAGCTAACTTTCTCTAGCGTTCTGTCCTTGCCGGTGGCCCTGGCAATGTCGGCTGGTACTATTGGGGGTGAGTCTAAAACCTCTATTAACAAAACCTGGTGATCTCTCTCTACCCTTTCCTTTTGGGCGCTCGACAAGGGCAAAGGAGACCTCGAGAGTGCGTCGGCATGGCTGATCTCCTTCCCGGGCCGGTATTCCAACTCATGCTGGTATGCGTTGAGAAAAATAGCCCACCGCAGCATTCTTGGGGACAGGATCTGTGGCGTGGGCTTACTAGCAGTGAAAATTCCTAATAGGGGCTTGTGATCAGTCACGATTTTGAACGGCCGACCGTACAAAAAATCGTGAAATTTTTTGGTTCCCGCTACTATCGCTAATGCCTCCCTGTCGGTCTGTGCGTAATTACGCTCTGCTTGGGACAGGGACCTTGAATAGAACGCTATCGGGGCTTCCCTTCCGTCGTCCAACACGTGGCAAAGCACCGCCCCCACCCCCACCGGGGATGCGTCACAGACTAGGACCACTGGCCGTTTGGGGTCGAAGTGCGTCAGGATTGCCTCAGATGTTAGGAGTTGCTTCAACTCTTTAAACGCCCTCTCTTGCTCGTCGCCCCACATCCATGTTTCCTCCTTTTTTAGCAACCGATGGAGTGGCTCGGCCACGGACGCCTTCCGTGGAAGGAAGGTATGGTAAAAATTGAGGAGCCCCAGAAATGACTGTAGCTCGGTTTTGGATGTGGGGCGAGGGGCATTCTTGATGGCGGCTACTTTGGATTTGGACGGCTTAATACCCTCTGGTGTGACCCGAAACCCTAGAAACTCAACCTCAGTTTCGAAAAAGACACATTTGTCTTTTCTCAGTCGTAGCCCCGCTTTCTCGAAGACAGTCAGAACTTTATCCAATCTCTTTGCCAGTTCGGCCTCACTCCCCCCTGTTATCAACACGTCATCAAAATAAGGCAACACCCCCTCCAGCCCCTTCAGGAGGCGTTCCACAAGCGACTGAAAAAGGCCGGGTGCCGAGTTCACGCCGAACTGTAAACGCGACACCTGGAACGCCCCTTTATGTGTGACTATCGTTTGTGCCGCGGCCGTGGCGGGAGTTACAGGGAGTTGCTGATAAGCTTGAGCCAAATCGAGTTTAGCGAAACACTTTCCCCCATTCAGCCTGGCCAGAAGGTGGCTGACCACCGGCACCGGGTATGCATTAGGGCGGATCGCCTTGTTAATTGTACACTTATAATCAGCGCAAATGCGCACCTCCCCGTTAGCCTTCAGCGCTGTTACAATTGGAGTTTCCCACTCCGCGGAATCAACAGGAATAAGAATCCCCTGGCCCACCAGTTTGTCCAGTTCCGCCTCTATTTTGTCCTTTAGTGCGAACGGCACCCTGCGCGGTTTGAGTCTTATCGGGCAGACCTCCGGGTCTAGGTCGAAGGCTACAGGGGGTCCCTTGAACTTTCCAAGTCCTTTTTTAAAAACGGCGGGATGCGCGTCGCACACCGCTTGTATTGGATCCACCCCCACGGTATGCACTCCCCCTATGAACAAACCTAAGGGCTGAAACCACTGCGTCCCTAGGAGGCTACAACTTCCCCCCTTAAGGACAACTAGGGGCAGTTCCGCAGAATGTCTCTTAAAACTGACCCGAAATTTCCCGACCCCCAACACTGGAATGCTGTTCCCCTGTACATCTCGTAGCGTGGACCTCAACGTTTTAAGTTTGGGTCGCACGTGGGGGTCGATTTTCAAGAACTCTTTCTGGGGAATTATAGAATAGGAGGACCCCGAGTCAATTTCCATCATGATAGGGACCCCTTGTACTAGTACCTCAATGAAGTAATGGGACTGTCCCGCGGACACGCTGAACACTGGAGCGTCGTCCTCGCTGTCGTCCGAGATGCGGCCCACGCCGTCCTGCTTCCTCGTGGTCTGGGCGCCATCTTTGGACCTTGCTGGACGGTCCGGTCTGGTCGAACGGTCTTGTGACTGCCTCCGGCCCTCCTTCCGTTTTCTGCACGCCTTGGCGATGTGCCCCCGACGGCCGCAGGAGTAACACTCGGCTTTTCTGAATGGGCACCTCGCGCGCTCATGGGCCGCTCCGCACCCATCGCAGCGGCGCCCTCCTTTTCGGACCTTCTGGACCTCCTCGCCGTCGCTGCCTTCCGTAGACGACTTTGAGGCCCGTCGGGTTGCGTGCACCGACTGTCCGGACTTTCCGTGCACCGAATTTTCCGCTTTGCCGGCTCTAGGACGCCACTCACGCCACTGGTGCATTTCGTCCACTCCAGCATTCGTGGACTCCGCGGCTTCCGCGGCCTCTACAACCTCTGCTAGCGTGGGTGGTGGCTCCTTGTTCATCAAGCTGCGCTGCACCTCCTTGTCCTTCAGGCCACACAGAACTCCGTCCCTGAGGGCCATCTCTAGGTTGTCCCATCTGCAGGGGGCGGCGGCTATTCTCATGGCTGTTACGAATGCCTCAACCGACTCGTCCGGCGCTTGGACTCGCCTCCAAAACGCGCTCCGAGCGGGAAACATTGCCCTCGAGGGTCGGAAACGCTCACGCAGCAGCTTCATGATGTCATCTGCTTTGAATTCGCTCACCTTCTTCGGTGCAATGATGCCCACCAGCGTTCGCTTGGTTTCTATCCCAAGCATTCTGGTGAGGATGGCCCTCTTCCTCTCCTCATCGTCTTCTTTGACTTTGAGTTCCACCAGCGCCGCCTGGAAGTCCATCTCAAAAAGCTCCCAGTCTTGCGGTTTGGTGATGTTGAACCCGCTCTGTGCCCTGGCTGCTCCTTGGGGATCCATTATCCCACCTTCGTCGCCAATTTGGTGTATGAAAACCAAGACACAGGACACAGCCTCGGGCTGGGTTAACTCAGGTTTATTGCATGGTGGTCAGAGGGAACATGAGGTAATGGCGGATCAATAGCTCTTTATATACAGTAGTAACACATTTGAACGTGGTTCCATGATAGCCCATTGGCTACTGTCTGCGTGACGTCATTGCTGGTCACGCCCTTCTTGTCCAGGTGTAGGTGGTGGCGGGAAAACTTCCCGCGCTGTTGCCTTTGATGAGTTTGGACCAAGAGAGCTTGGACGCTCGCTGCTGCCAGCTGGTGGTCATTAGCTCGCGTCCTATTACAGGGTTTATGTGATACAGCTGAAGGTTACATTGTTACCCATAGGCAAGGTTACATTGGTTCAGATACATTGTTATCCATGTGGAGGATTAAACCATTAGGACACAACAGGACTCTCCTCCAAAATATTACAGCGAATATCCCAACCACCATCATGAAACTTCAACCCATCCCCACCTGCACCAATTAAAAATCCAGTTAAAACTTGAGCATGAGTAATTCCTACTGTAAATGAGCCAGTGTGGGGGTGGCAGTTACTTCTATCAATAGTAGTTTACTCTTATCAATAAAACAAGACAAGTTTACTTCTATCAATAAAACAAGACAAGAAAAACGTGAGACTCCACTTCCTTGAGCCACAAAATCTTAACATTAAAACTACATTAGTTAAGTCTTTAAGGTGTCCCAAGTTTTTATTTATTTATTTATTTTACTCTACTTTGATTTTCAGAGAATAAATCAAGAGAAAAATGTGACACCTTAAAGTCTAACTACTGTCCACTTCGCTTGATCCACAAAAGCTAACATTAAAAATAGTAGTAGTCTTAGGTGCCACAATGTTTTTTTGTATTTTTGTTCCGTTTTATTTATTCTGATATGCTTGCATAAACTAATGGCTAATTCTTTGGTTATGTGAGCAATGTAAAGCTGCAAATTCTGTCTTCATGCAGTCGTGATTGGCTAAGCGAGTCAGCATTTTGACTAGCTGGACTTTCTAGCCACTTTTGAGAGCTCAAAAGTCACTTGCCTGTTGTCATCCTAAAATAGGCAATTTAGGTCATGGATAAAGAATCCTAATACCTTCTGTGTGTAATCTAAATTATCTGGAAAGCAACAGGCTAGCCACTGCTAATCTAGAGAGAGAACGTCTGTTATTCTGGACCATTTAATGACTAGCTTTAAAAAGGACAAAATGCAGTATAATTAAAATGTGAAACAAGACTTCTATCAACTTACACATCTTGTAAATCTAAAACTATCTTCAACCATTTTATGTTTGATGAAGTTGACTTGATCCACAAAAGCTCACATTTAAATACTGTACAGGAGTTAGTCTTTAAAGTCCCACTTTTTTGTCTTTTGTTGTTTTGTTTACTCTCTGATATCTTCAGCTTTGTAACTATTAAGAATATCTAGTTCTCTCCTTTGCTTTTTCAGTCAAGGTTCAGCTTGATAGTCCTAGGTATTTTAAAACCATTTCAGTCCCTGAAATTCCTTCACTAAAGATCTACAACCTCCCATTTTCATCTTAAGGCCTTGATGAATACAAACATTTGCTATGTATCTCTCCTACTAGCCTGGAAAAAATATGTTGCATGAATATGGCTTTTGATTGTTGCTTTTCTAGCCAATATTTGTATTTGCTTTTTTAAAGAGATTAAATTGTGTCTGATTTAAGGCAATCCTGGTAAGGTTTTCAAGGTGTGTGAGATGTTAAAGAAGCAATTTGCCACTGCCACTCCACTATAGGTTCCTATAGCCAAATTGGGATTTGAACCAGGGCATTACCCACTATAATATACTTTGGCTCTATTAAATAATAATCTACTAAGGTCATATTCCACATATTCTTATAAGTCTGCTGTAAGCATACTTAGGACACTTAATACAAGTAGGTTGGATCAAAATTGTTGCCCCTGACCACAGTTGCCTGGTAATGAAAATGATATCTCATGCATCATGTTAATTTGGTTGTGAGCCTGATCTGTAATTTAAGACACAAGCATTAACAGATCTTATGGAGCATCAGTACAGAATCCAATGGTACCAGGAGGACTAATACTGTACAGTATATATTTTCACATCAAGTTTCATGCAAGGACCTTTTGTCAGAGTGTCTTAAATGCTGGTTTTCACTGGTACAGCAAAATGTCTGCCTGTCATGAGTGTCCATGAAGAAAAAACAAGATAAATGACTTGTCATTTTGCCCAGATATTAGACACACAGCTGTAGTCTGAATTGATGTATTCATATAGATACAATTACTTTGTTGACAGAAGCGGGCCATTTAAAATATTAACCATAATAAAAATTCTATGACAGCATTTTTAAGATTGCCATAAAAGTAAATAACTTCACAAATCTAAGTTTAAGGTAGGAAACATTTACTGTACTTGGACTCTAAGTGACAATATTAATTGTAATATATATGGGTGATATATCTTGAAGGCATTTTGAAGACATCAGTGAAGGGTATCATTTGCCAATCAGAATTTTTACTGAGCAACATTTGTGCAATTCACAACTGTATTGAAATGGCTGCACGGGTAGCCCATTTGCTTCCAGGCTCAATTTTAAGGCATAAATAGATTAGGACAAAATACCTTGGATAATTTTCTGTAGAGGCCTTCTTCCAAGGGAGTATGTTCCTTAGAGAAGCTGTGTTACAGAGATGATGATCTTTTTATTTGTGCTTGAACTGTGGGTCCTTCATGCAGATGTACAGCTGGCACGGATATTACAATATTTTCATACTGAAGCATTTTAAACGATAATGTTGCCTCTACTTGCTCCATTGCTTTTCCAGTTTTATCTGCTTCACTTGCTCCAACGATTAAACTTCTTGTATTGGTATTGCACTTACATTGGTGTAATCCATTCTATTCATACCTGCCTACAGAGGCAGTACAGTATATTATTAGTCCCACTACCCAACCCCCCAAAATTGAAATTAGGTGCCCTGCTTCTTGAACTTGCTATGCTTTGTAAAACTCTCTGGAGTCCATCTTAGTTGAAGGATAATGTAGAACTAAATCAAGACATTCTGATGGTGAGGTAAAGAAAACAAACATTTCCTGAAGTAAGTTATGTCTAAAATACATAAAGATTCTATTCCAGGCAGTAGTTAAACATATACAAATTTGCCCTCTACAGCAAAGACAAATCAAAGGGAATTTTACTTGGATTGGCTTGATTTTATTTCCAGAGATTTGTTTTAGAAGAAAGATAAATCCACAAAAATTATGTATAACTGTACATAAGAAATAAAATCAAATAATAAAGTATTCCAGTGCTGTATATTTTTTAATCCCCATAAACAGAATCAAGAAAAGTTAGGATAGAAAATGATTTGTTTTTTTAAAGAAGTGGTTTGCTGGGCTAGGAAACCTAAGCTTGATTTCTCTCTCCTCTCTGCTAGTTTTAAATCTGTAGCTTGAAGGGAACATTCTCATCTTGTAAGGCTGTGGTTTAACATAGATATGAACCAAAAACTATGTAGATGCAGGGCAGGACTATCTAAAAAGTAGGATGGGAAACCAGGATTATATATCACAGTGTTTTGATTTTGACCATAACACAAAACCCTAGTTTACAAACCAGGATGTCTCCTTAAAGGCTGAATGAAGAAAACATCTAAATCAGGGGCTCTCAACATTTTCCGGCCACAGGCCAGACCACACACCCTCCGTAAGCTGAACGGGCTGGACATGTGGTTCCTCCCACCATAAATGCTGTTGTAAACCATGGTGTGTGTGTTTGTGTGTGCTTTTGCACTGTCATAAACATGCCGCTTCCGCTTCCAGGGTCATTGCTGTGTGCTGGATGGTTTGCCATGGCCTGCGGGCCGTAGGATGTGGACAACTGATCTAAACCTTTCATCAGTCAACTAAGGCAGTTTTTTATGTACTGAAAGTTCACCAATCTATGAAATAGGAAATTGAAATTTTATTCTTGATCATATTTCATCAGTTTAAGTGGCTTCTCAAAAATAAAGGTTCTGTGCAATAGACTGATGTATCAAATAACATTTATTAATCTTTAAACTGCCACAAGATTGTTTTTCCTGCATGTTTTCAACAAACATTACCACCTTGCTGAAAACTGTGTGTGTGTTGAGTATAAAAAGTGAAATATGTATGAATCTTGTGAAAGAGACAACAAGTGTAGACTGAGACTGTACCCCAGCATTAGGCACAGAGCTAAAGCAGCCGCTGGAAGTCTACAATGTGAATAATTATACTAGTAGGATTATAACATCCACCTGTCATTGTGAAACATCCCATTTAATTTTGTGTACTGTTAAACACTGGTTTAATTACAAATTGTGTGCTATCATTCAATTTAATAATACATTTGGATTAATTATTCTGTTGGAATGTATGATTAATAATAGCATTAAACATATTAAAGGGAAAGAACAACTATTTTTCAGTTCTCTTATGTTTCTAAACAGAATTGATGCTCTCTTCCAATTGAAAAGGAAATTTCTTGCTTTAGTTTGTACTCTACCCATATGATTTTTTTAAACCATGTAACAATACATCACTAACAAAGATTCATAGCAGAATGACACTTTGGTCCGGTTCCATAAACAATCATCAGTAATATTATTACAGAATCTCAACATTTTTTCCAACAGCAAGGGAATCCACCATCCATTCCTTGTATTTTAGGGCACAAGGGCTTGCTTAACTGACTCAGGAACTCGAGATGCATAGTAATCATGGTTCTTCAAGGTGGCAAGAACACCTGCTGAATTCATATGCTTAACCTCCTTGTTATATTGAAAGAAATTCCCATGAATATCAGTAAGTTTACCTGGGGGGAAAAGCAGAAGCCATTAGCTTTTATGCATACAGACGAAGCATCTGTAAAGGGAGTAAAGGTATTAAAAAATGATTCAAGAAACTGAGCTCTCCTTTCCCAAAGCTTGATTATTTATCTAAATTTGACTTTACTCCAGTATAATCTCATGGCATCACAATAGCTAAACATACACTAACTGGTACAGTATATGTTACTAGAGCATGTTAGCTCTATGTCATGACTGTCTGGTATCAAGGAATTGTTTTTTCCCCACAGCAATGGAGAAAATTATTGAACTATGTGGAAAGTAAGAGCTACATAGATATGCAGCAGGTTTGATCAAATATTTCAATTAATTTTGCCTCCTTGCATACTTATTTATTGGCACTGGAAGATTTTAGAAGTGGCATGTAATTTCCTCATGTGAGCAACAACAAATTGCCAGTATAAATGAAACTTTAATTTAAAAATCTAATTAAGTACTTAATGCTTATTATGTATTATTACAATGTATTTTTTTACACAAGTAGCACATGATAAAAAGAATAAAACTACAAAACAAGAAATTAGGTTTAGGTAATAATCCAATTAACAAAGAAATAAAGCAAAGGTGATCATCAGCTGGCAAATATGTTTTTGATTACATTATAAACATAAGGATAGCACCTTAAGCAGAGTAGCATTTATATGTCCCATTCCTTCCATTATTCCAAGGTATCAGTTAACTTACCTCCTACTGCATGCAAAATTGCCTCTGGAGCACAGGTATCCCACTTCTTGCATCCAGGACTAGCAAATACATAGGCAGAAGCCTTGCCTTCTACCAATTGAATGATCTGATGCAAAGGATTCACAATTACATTACACAGTATTTGTACAGAATCTCTAAAAGCAAATTTTCACTCTGCAAAACCTATAATAAATGGTGCTGCATACTTATCAGTGTTTCTGTATCATTAATTCATTTTATACTTTTACCAATATGTTGTAGTGGCGGAGACAGCACTGTGCAGCATAAGGAAGGAACTACTACTACTACAGAAAACAATAATCAAATTTCTTTGCACAATTGACAAATGCATTAAGATTTTAAATCCCAATTAAACAACAATAAAGCAGCTCAATATAAAACAACGTAAAGAGAATCTGTAGCAAAGGTTTAAAAACAATCTTTGTCGACATTGGCTGCTATTTGTGACTGAGTATACATTTTTCCTGAGAATGGTTTCAGAAAAAAATGCCATTGATGTGAATTTGTTTAAGGTGGATCTCACCTTGCCATGAAGTGACCCACACACTGTGATCATGGGGCTATCTCCTGTGGCACATATGAAACGAGACATGCAGGATTTGACACCGGGACTGCAATGGACTGACGCAGCCTTGAAGATATTGACAAGGTGTGCCTTCACAGCCAGTCCATCTGGCATGGCCTCTTCCACCTCCATGACCATTGGGGATCAATGGCTCATTTCGTCGTTGAGCCCAGTATGATGGTTTCCAGTGGCATTTCTTCCACTGAGGGGAACACAATCACCCCACCTAAAGGGGCTCATCCTCCCATAGCCGTTGGCCAGTTTAGAGTCAGGTTATTTACCACCACCCAACACTCAGCATTGAGCCGCTGGCTGTATGGTCTACTCCATTACCGTAGCAGGATGTCTGGCCAGACAATAATTAAAAACAATGCAGCAGATGGTAAAACACAGCTCAGCCACCAGCAAAAAAAAACTAAGTGTAGAAGATGAAAAACACCGGGATAGTTCTTAAAATGTAGGAGGATAAAATAGGCATGACGCATCTGGCAAACCTGTCTGAGGGAGACATTTCATGAAAGTTGCATCACAAAAGAAAAGACTCCTTCCCTTCCTATCACCCATTTCATTTCAGTTGGCAGAGATAACTCAAGTGGCCTAGGTGATAATTTTAGGATCCACATAGGCAGGAACAGGATTTAACTACCATTGCAGGACACACAGTATGAGCTGTACATAGGTCAGTGTGCCTTTACTTACAGACTACTACCTATATATGACTTTTTCAGTGATCTAGAGTAATCAAGCTGAATTCATGGGTTGGAGTGCCTGGCTCTGGGCTGGGCATTCAAAGCTCCACTATGGCTGGGCATTCAAAGCTCCGACCTCTGGACCTCACTGGCGTCCAGCTGTGGTGCCGATGGAGGACAATGTGTTTTATAGTTTGATGTCTTGCTGTGCTTTGTCTTGGGGTTGTGATAGGTTTGTGAGCCGCCCAGAGTCACACTTCGCGAGTGGGGTGGCATATAAGACGAAAAATAAATAAATAAAATAAATGTCTCCCAAGAGAGAAGTCAGCTAAGATCAGGGGTGAGAGAGAAATTGCCCTCCTCTTCAAAGTTGCCTATCCAGTGTATATGACATCTGTCACACCAGATATTACCATAACCACACGTCCACTAGATATTTTCTTAAGAGATTTTTTTACCACTTCTTGTGTCCTTATGATATTAAGTAAAGAAACGCTACATGTGATGTAGTTCCTACACACTGCTATCACAGGGAAACTCTGGGAAAAGATATCCTGAAGCTCAGTCTTGGAAGATTAAAATACAGATGGTCATCATACCTTATTTCCTGCACCTCCAACTCTCACCACGCTGTCAGGGTTCATTGCACTAATGCAGTCATTAACCAGCTTGCTGCTGTGTGATCGTGTCGTTGTGATTATATGCTTCCCAGCTGGTACTTCCTTCAGCTGAAATCCAAACGCACCCAAGCCAAGGACTCCCCAAATTGTCCTGCCTAGGACAGCATCTGCTCCTGCCTGTTGCAAAGGTACAAATACTGTATTCCTGGTGTGATAGCTATGTATTTCCGTATGGCTTTCAAGTGAGAGAATGGAGGGGGGGGGAGTAAACATGGGTGGTAGGTGGAAGCATTAGTCATACTGCTAAAAGAAAATAAATAGACTTAACAGGTCTCCCTTGCTTGAAAGCCAATAGTGTCTCACTCTAGGGGGCGGTGCTCATCCCCATTAACAGCCAAAGAGCCAGTGCTGTCTGGGCCTACAAATATTTCCATGGTCATGTGACAGGCATGATTAGACGCTGGAGTGAACAGAACACTGCTAACTTCCCACTGAAGTGGTACCTATTTATCTACTTGAAATTTCTTGCTTTTGAACTGCCAAGTTGGCAAGAGCACCCGGTTCTCAAATTGCTGATCTTTTGGTCATCAGTCTTAACCACTAAGCAACCACAGCCTTCAACAGACTTAATGGCATTGCTGTAATTTTAACACTTTCTGTACTGATTTCAGATCTTTGTTCCTTCCTTCCTACCCCACACTTACCTTTCATTCTTTTAATGAAGTGTGATTCAATTTAATTCCTGGAAGAAATTGTATTGGAAGGAATGGAAATTAAGATTCCAGTACCATTAAAAACCAGAACTTTCATGAAGAAAAACAGATTGGAAGCGAAGCCTTATGTCTTTGGGCTACAATTGCTAGAATGCCTCTCCCAACAAAATCTCTCTGTCTGAGAAGAAAAGAGAACATTGCTTTTTAAACAATATTTTTGCCCAAGAAGAAACATCTTCCCACCCCCAACTAACAACAAACTCTTATACATGTCAATTAAGACTTAATTAACATTATATTCCACAGGGCTTTCTTCCAGGTAAGCAGCCTTATTCATCAGTTTCTTTGCTACATTAATTCTAGTTGGTTGTTTCACATGTTACTTTGCTTTCTGCTGTGTCAGCATCACATGGCATCTACACTCTTTGGCTCACTCTGTCACTAGGGTCTGCAGTGTCTCAGTGGTTAAGAAGCTCGCCTTGTTAGCTGGAAGGCCGACAAGTCGGCAGTCTGAAACCCAGGTACTACATGACGGTTTGAGCATCTGTCTCTGTCCCAGCTCCTGCCAACCTAGCAGTTCGAAAACAAGAAATTGCAAGTAAATAAATAGGGATCACTTCGGAAAAGATCTTGGGGACACGAAAGGAGCTTCATTCGGGCATCCCCTGAGCAGAGTTTTTCCAGCAAAAATCATTTCAACCCAGAATAATTTCTGACACAAAATTATTACCCTGTCAGTGGCTGCAGAACATAGTGAAGCTGGTCAAAGACAGAGAAAGGCAGTTAGATCAGGCTGAAATCAGACATCTGCAAAGACAATCTCTCTTAAAGCAACCCTTCTGTCTTTATTGAATTGCTCCAGCCCACAAAAGTAGCAGGCTGAAACAAATTTCCCCACGTGTTCTGTGATTGCTAAGAAATAAATTGTGCCAGACCCTATAACTGGTCCAAATTGTGATCTACTTCCCCATGCGGCCTCAGTCAGACAATGCGAATCAGTATGAAAGGGGCAGGGGAGAGAAAATGAAATAGATTGCAGAGTTAGGGAGAGGATGTTTAATTTCGAAAGAGGAGTGTTTGTGTGGAGTAAGGAAAGAGGAACATGTGTCTATATAATTCAGGGAAAGGTTAAAGAAGATATACTAAAAGAAACAAATGTCAGGCAACCAGTTTACTACTGTGTTTCATTCTTGTAAATAAAATGTTGTTTCCTCTTTAACCATATCCTTAGTCCAAATTGGGGTACTGCAGTGGCTCAAGTGGCTAAGACGCTGACTAGAAGGCGGGAGGTCAGCAGTTTGATTCCCAAGTACTGCAGAACAGAATGAGCTCCCGTCTTTGTCCCAGCTCCTGCCAACCTAGCAGTTCGAAAGCAAGAAATTGCAAGTAGATAAACAGGGACCACTTCAGTGCGAAGGTAAAACAGAGTTCTGTGCACTCCAGTGTCTAGTCATGCCTGCCACATGACCACGGAAACATCTGCAGAAGCAGACAGCACTGGCTCTTCGTCTTTGAAATAGAGATGAACCAAAGAGTTGGATACGACTGGCTTTCGAGCAAGGGAAACCTTTACCTCAGTCTAAATTGATATGTGAGCTAAAAAGAAAAAAAGGTTTGATAAATGTAAATGACTTTCAAGATGTTTGTGGTGAGTATATGTATGTTTTGGTTAAAAGAAAAGGTATGAAACAGGGTCAAGAAACATATACTTTCTGGAAATAGGAAGCAAGTTAAACTACGTATGTGGATTTTATGAACAATTTTGAAGGGCCCCGGGTGATGGGTGCACAAATGTATTTGTATTGTAGTTGTTTTTGTATTGGTATTATATATTGTACAGTATTTCCTTTTTTATTGTTTTAATAATAAAATATTTTTAAAATATGGAATCCATTTGGGCACCTACAGCCAATTAGTTACATTTATACCCCACCCTTTTGATACAAGCACCACTCAAGGCAGCTTACAACATATAAAACATACAACAGCATTATATAAAAAATATCAGAATAATAAACATCCAAAAATACCCATATAGACAAAAACAGATCGCATCGGATAATTTTAAGACCATAATAATATTCAAGGTAAACACTATCAGCAGCAGTAAGAAAAGGTAGTAATAGTAAGTAAAAGAAAGAAAACTTAGTAACAACACTATGCAGTTCTAATGATCTTATAGAACCGTGATGGTGAACCATGGTACTCCAGATGTTCTTGGATTTCAAATTCCCAAAAGCCCAAGCCCCCTGTGAATCCACACAAATGGATTTACTGCGATTCATCCGGCCCACGCTGCCCTCATCACTCCTGGAAGTGGAAGTAAAGCGCACCCGTCCGGGTGCATTTTACTTCTGCTTCTGGGAGCGACGAGGGTAGCGTGGGCCGGATGAATTGCAGTAAACCCATTCATTTGGATTCACAGGGTTCTTGGGCTTCTGTGAATTGAAGTCCAGATGCCAAGGTTCGCCATCACAGTTATAGGCCTAGTAGTCTGTGTTGCTTCAAGAACATAACTAAGTGGAGCCCTAGGAGCCCATGAGAATAAAGGGTGAATGTAAAGGACACCATCTGTCAAATCTCCTTCCATCCATTGTTTCATCAGTGTTTCTACCTCAATCGTCTACAATGCATCTGCAAAACATAGATTACATTGCAGCAACTGTTGAAAAACACGGCTCCCATTACCCCCATGATCAATTAGGCAAGCTGAAGCAGATGAGGGTGGGGACTGAACCATTCCTGGGGGCCAGCCAAACTGTTTTCAAACTTAAAGCAGAATATCCTAGAAGCACCCCTCTCTCTCCCTGGCAGCAGTATAAAAATGCAACCACAATGGATCAGCCCAAATTGTGTAACTTTTGCAGGTGAACTGCCATAAGTTAAGAAATCACTGTAGACATCAGTTGCATGTAAAGGTTATGTTGTTTGAGTAACTACTTAAGAGGAGTTTGACCATTAAATACCTGAAAAATAGTTAGCAGTTTCATGATTCCTGAAATCAGCTGCTTGAGACAAACACTTCATCCTAGTTAATAGTGTAGGGGCACACAGAAAGAGCCTCCTCAAAGATTGTGGCATTTTTGAACCGCAATTGGGCGTACTCGTTTTGCTGGCTAATCTTTCTCACACTAGGTCATGTGAAATGAACTGCAGAATGAACTCACCCAAAGGTGCCTTCCTTTTGGCAGTTTCACGTCTGGCCTAGACATGGAAGGAGCATTGTATGTACAGAAGTACGTATTTTCCGGCGTATAAGACGACTGGGCGTATAAGACGACCCCCAACTTTTCCAGTTAAAATATAGAGTTTGGAATATACTTGTCGTATAAGACTACCTCTCTTCCAATGCACACCAAATAAAAATTAACCCACACTCAACCCGAAGACACGCAGCCCTCCGAGTCGAATGGGCAGGTTCTGGTGGAGAGCCAATCCACGCTCACGTTCTCCTCCTCGAGGTACAGGAAGATGTGTGCAGCTTGCTTCCCCTTGCTTCATACTCCCCGCACAGAGCAGGGACTCGGCCGCGGCACCCCCCACCATGTGCGCCGGACATATGAGGCAAGGGGAAACAAGCTGAAGTTAAGTACCTGTCCTATAAGACGACCCCCGACTTTGGCACAGATTTTTCGGGGTTAAAAAGTAGTCTTATACGCCAGAAAATACAGTATAAAAGAAACGTGTCCACACTTCGTGGAGGTTTCTTACTTTCCAAGAAAACAACACATTTCCTACCTCGTAGTTATAATAAGGCTGGTTAATGATTCCTGCAATAGCTTTTCCTTCATAAGCAATTCCAATTAGAACGGTGACATGGTCAAGAAGTCCTGAAAGAGGTAGCGAATGCTTATAATTGGAAGATAAATTTCAATTATTCACACATAAATGCTCTAACTTTCTCTTATTGTTCCTTGTTTGGCTGCTAATGATCTCATTGTTTGGCTATTCATTTGAGACAGCTGAGAGTTAAAACATCCATATTTTAAATGCTTTGAACATTATATAAAACTATGCCACATTGTATTTATCTAGTTACATTCTATCTCTTCTAAAATAGTACTAGGTCAGGGGTCCTCAACCTTTTTAAGCTGGGGGGCTGGGTCACGCCCTCTCAGACTGTTGAGGGGCCAGAGTGGTGGTCCCACCTCCACCACCTTTGATGGTGGCGACAACCACCCCGAGCCCACCACACACCCAAAAAGCCTCCCAACTCCCCCCACACCACTCTCCTGCTTACCGACCTGGAAGAGCTGTGTCACATGGGTGAAAGAAACACAGCTGCCAAAAACGCCCCCTTGGCCGTTTCTGCTGCCGCCTTGAGGTGGAGGCGGAAGAAGGAGCGAGGGGGCGGACCAGATGATTTGGTGCTGCAGGTCATATCTGGCCTACAAGCTGTAGGTTGAGGATCCCGGATCTAGGTAAAGATCACACGTACTCAAAAGCCAGTCTTATCTTACTCTAGGGTTCGGTGCTCATCTCTGTTTATAGCCAAAGAGCAAGTGCTGTCTGTGTCTGCAGATGTTTGTGTGGACATGTGGCAGACATGACTAAATGCTGTTATCTTCCCACTGAAGCAGTACCTATTTATCTACTTGTAATTTCTTGCTTTCGAACTGCTAGGTTGGCAGGAGCTGGGACAGAGATGGGAGCTCACTCCATTGTGAACCACTCAGGTCTCAAACTGCTGACCTGCTGACCTTCCAGTCATCAAGTTCAGCATCTTTATCCACCGAACCACTGCCTGCAGTCACACAAAAACGGTATCTAAACTGGTGTAAAAAGTGTTCCCGGCAGTTTCTTTCTCCTATCCAGACATTCACTAGACTTAAACTTGCCTCACTTTAGTAAGCTATGATTGCATTATGTGCCTCGAGGTCCACTATAAGCTGGGACATTAAGGTACTTTGTAAAATGGGTTCTTTCTAATCACACAAAAATAACCAAGTAAACAGGAATCAATCCACTAGATCAGAGATGGAGAAATGTTGCCCCTACAGATGTTTGGCCTGTAATTCCAATCAGGACTATCCATCATGACCTGCAGTAAGAGAATCCAAAACCCTGGAAGCCCAAAGACTCTCAACACAATATAGATACTGCACAATCACAGCAACACATTTCCTAACATTATTGTGATGCTCCCCTCTTCAGTGTCTTCTCTATATTTCTGTATCTCACCAGAAAAGAACAGTGATAGAACAACAGTGACCAAAAACCCCAACAAACTACCTTAATGATGTACAGTGGTACCTCGCTTTACGAATTTGATGCGTTCCTCAGGACGTTTGTATTACAAAATATTTGTACAGCGAAACACAATGCAGAACACACAGTATTACCAGAAATGGCCACTAGAGACCACTGTATACCATGTAATTTATAGGAAAACTTATTTCGTACTGCGAAAAAAAATCATGCAGCGAGACATTATTTTCAATGGATTTTTATTCGCCAAGCAAAAATTACGTTAAACAAAGCATTCTTAAAGTGAGGTACCACTGTAGATATTTTGCCATTAAAGATACTAAGGATGAAACTACTTGCCCTATAATCCTCACTACATGAATAGAATAGGAACTGACTTCATTTCCTGCTGTGGTAGACACAAGCAACCAAGATAAAAGAGAGTCTCAGCCAATTAACAAAAAATGAAAAAGTCAACAAACTGCTTTAGATTTGTACTGCAATTTCTATTGTACTATCAAGCACACAATCTTCTACTGAGTCTTAAGGTTACCATGACCTTTTTACGTGTCCAATTGTCCTGACTTGTTAGCATTATTATTTATTATTATTTAATAAAAACCTAACTACCTTAGTTGGTTTTGTGTTGATTCAAAAATAGAGAAAGTTCTCAAACCTTCAGTATATTCCTTGGTTCCATCCAGAGGGTCGACCCAAACTACAAGCTTTGGGAAAAAGCAAACAAAATGTTTCAAGAAAAGCTGTGGGCTGGATAAGAGAACATTTTTAGTAGGGAAAGAAGCAACGATTGTTGGAGGTTACCCACCATTATTCTGGGATACCTGAACACACATGCTTACTCTAACAAGAATTTCAGCATAATTTAGGATATGACTACACTGGAAAGTTGAATCAAAGCAATTTGGCTTTGCAGTGATTTTATTTCTGTCCTGTATGTATTTTATTGGAAATCCCAGTCAGTACTGATACAGGGGACATAGATTGATTCAGTTCACTTCTTCCATGTCTAGGCCAGAAGTGAAACTGCCAAAATGAAACCACCTTTTAGTGAATTCACTTCCACAGTTCCTTTCACCTGACTTAGAGTGAGATAGATTAGCCGGCACAAGGTTCATACTGGATGCAAAAGCAATTCACAATCCAGTCCACAGCCTCTCTTTCCTTCCTTCCTTCCTTTATTCCTCTGGTCCCACCTCTGCCAATCCTTTTATGGGGCATAAATATTTCTTGTTTGTTCTATTTTAAAAATTTAATAAAAAATATTTTTAAAATTAAATTTAAAATGGCACGGCGGGATAGTTCTCTTTGTGTGTTGTCATCCACAGAATAATCACGGCAATGCCAAGGTGGGCATGGAAGCTTGGGAACTTTGAGAAGACTATATAAAAGGCTACTGATAACAATATGAAGCCCACAGGATGCCATATGTATTCTAAGGCAGTGCTTCCCAAACTTCAGTTTTTGGACTTCAATTCCGAGAAGCCTAAAGTCAATTCCCCAAAGCACTGATCAGCCAATGACTTAGGTTTCTGGGAATTGAAGTCCACCAGTGTTCCACGGAACATAGTCTGTGAAACACTGCTCTAAAGAATATCTAGTTGGAAACTGCCTGCACAGTTTGACAAATTTGACAAATTTCCTGTTTTACATACCTCTTCCTCTTTGATGTCGGTATACTGCTGTGGGCAGGATTTTTTCAGTATCTCCTCACACTGGCCATCCTCAAGTAAATCTTCTGCTACTTCTCCAGAGGGAAGATCCTGTTTAAAGGCAGCAATTACAATATGCACAGCCAATGTGAACACTGCTAAATTCAGCCATATAAAATTAGGGTCATTGTCTAGCCGCTAAGGAAGTGATGGCAAACCTTTTAGAGACCGAGTGTCCAAGCAGAGGGGTGAGGTGAACTCTGTGCTGGGGGGAGGGAGGAAGCGCCCCCATTGGGCTACTGGACAGAGAGGCGGGGCGAACTCTGTGCTGGGACAACGGCGCACTTGCCCAAAGAGAGGTGTTTGTGTCTCCTTCTGGCACGCATGCCATAGGTTCGTCAACACTGCACTAGGGCATGTTAAGTATAATTTCAAGTTTGCCACAATTGACATAGCCACCTTGCCCTTTCATTAAACAGATAAAGGACAGAGATAAACTCTATCCATCAATTTGGACTGGCCAGATGCAAAAGGAAATGTTACAATTTGAAAAACATCTTGTGAGTAAAGGTATTTCCAAGAAAAGTGTATGAGAAGGAGAACCTGAAAATTATGCCCATTTTAATTACTTATGTATGATGCTTTGGGTAATCAATAAAGCTACCCTATACAGCCTGGAAATTGGACAACTCAGGGTGTACATCTTGATTTCTCTGCTAATATTAATAAATGCCTCCCTAATGCTTCACATCTTAATATGCATCCTGACAAGTTTCTAAGAGAAGGTATTCACAGCACCATGCCTACATACATGTAAAGTCACTACGTCTGGGAAATCAAATAGGGAAGTAACAGATGTAGCCAATCCAAACCAAGCAGCGACACATAAGATTTACTTGCAGTTGTCAGAGTCCTTACCTCTTCCCCTATGATGGTCAATTTAGGAAACTTCCGTGCCAAGGAAGAGCAGATGCTCATCTGGGCTAATCGGTCAGCTTTGGTCTGCAGATCATTAGCTCCACACTGTTACAGGGATAAAAAAAAAATGATAATGACCTGATAGTCACAAAGTCTGTCTTGAAGGCTTTCAGAATAGCAGAAAGTTGAATATTTGCATCTACCATTTTACCAGCTGGTATCTAGGAAATGTTTCAAAACCGA
This sequence comes from Bradypodion ventrale, assembly GCA_035047345.1. Taxonomy (NCBI): domain Eukaryota; kingdom Metazoa; phylum Chordata; class Lepidosauria; order Squamata; family Chamaeleonidae; genus Bradypodion; species Bradypodion ventrale. Next base: position 45,616,597 of record JAWDJE010000001.1, read on the forward strand.
TTACTAATAAATAGTGTCCCAGCTGAGAAATGAGTTACTCATTTCTGGCTCCAGAGCAAAATGTTTCTTCATCCACTAACTGTCCTGATTCTGCTTTTTTATGTCATTGTTTCTAAAGGAAGGCATATGAAGTCAGAATCATTAAGGGTGTAAGAAAATACAGAGCAACATTAAAGTTCAGACTTTAAAGATGATCAAGCCACATATATATGTATTAAAAATGTAGTGAATCAGTCACAGTGATTAGGGAAACCCAGACAGAAATCCCACCTAACCAGGAGGCCCCCTTGGTGGTCTTAAGCTAATCAGTATTTCTGAGCTAAACTATGTCACAGTAGGGTAAATCATCTGCACCTAGGATGTGAAGATAAAATGGCAAGCAGGAACAGATGCAGGGAGTCATTTCAAGAAATTATACCCGAGCAGGTAAAGGCAGGGCCTTAGCCAGGATTATAGATTGGGGGGTGGGGGGTGATTTTTTTTTCTTCAGGAGGGGCAACAATGTCACACACATATACAGTGGTACCTCATACAATGATTTTAATCTGTTCCACGGGGTTCGTTGTTGTACAAAACAATTGCTATACGATGCATGCATCTTATAGCGATTTCCCCTATGGGATACATCGTACAATGATTTTTTTTGCTAAGTGATTTTTCCCATTGAAAAATTGTTGCACAGTTTTTTCCATAGGGAAAATTGTTATGCAGGATGCCATTTTCCCCAAAACCTAATTGTTATGCAATTTCATGGTTATACGGGACGATTGTTGTATAAGGTTCCACTGTATATAACATTGACATTCCAGGGTGTGTTGGGGGGCAGGCTGTTAGCTCAGGAGGATTTTTTTGGGGGGGTGGGTGGGCTGGCCCTCCTCTGGCTATGGCCCTGGGTAAAGGTCGCCCTTACTGGAAAGCCAGTAGTATCTGACTCTAGGATTCAGTGCTCATCTCTGTTTACAGCCAAAGAGCTGTCTGTGTTTGCAGATGTTTCCATGGACATGTGGCAGGCATGCCTTGATGGAATGCTGTTACCAAAGCAACCAGTGGATTAATCACAAAATAATCGTAACTGTTCTTACTAGTGATTAAGCCTGACTGTCAAGGATGTGCTGTAACTTTCTAATGTCATTGATCAGTACAGGCTAACATCTTATACCTGCCTAGGTAAAGGTCTCCCTTGCTCAAAAGCCAGTCATATCTGACTCTAGGGTGTGGTGCTCATCTCTGATTACAGCCAAAGTGCCAGCACTGTCTGCATCTGGAGATGTTTCCATAGTAATGTGACAGACATGACTAGACATTGGAGCACATGGAATGTTGTTACCTTTCCCACTTGTTTATCTACTTGCAATTTCTTGCTTTCAAACTGCTAGTTTGGCAGGAGCTAGGACAGATGAGGGGAGTTCACTCTGTCGTGCAGCACTCAGCTCTCGAACTCCTGACCTGCCGATTTTCCGGTTGTCATGTTCAGTGTCTTAACCACTAAGCCATCACAGTCCTGTTTACCTGCTTACCTGAGAGTAAATCCCACTGAACCAAATGGAAATTATGTCTGAGCAGACATGCATAGGGGCATGCTAACTGTTACCTTCTCCACAATGCCCAGATCTCCTCCGGCCATCACTTTCCTGACAATTGTTCCAGCTTTATTAGCAACAGAATATGCTGAGGCCACAAGACGCATAAGCACACATGGACTGGAAGACATGTTTCCTGGTAAGGAGGATAAGAGATAGAAAATGTAGAAGTGTCATCGTCACATACGCATAGGGTGTGTGGCATAATAAATCTCTGTGGGGGAAAGATGAAGCGGAGGGTCCATTATATCAGGATAGATTTCTTGCTATGTTGGCAGGAACTGGGACAAAGACAGCCCTAAATGGTAGTGGGCCAGGATACCTAAGAGACTGCATCGCCCTAGGGACATCTGTCCATCCAACCAGAGTGGACCAGAGGGGCTCTCTTATTGTTCCATCGGCTAGGGGGGCTCGCCTCTCTAGCACAAGGAGGAGGACCTTCTCTGTGTCCGCATCGGCCCTCTGGACCCTCCTGCCAACAGAGTTACGTCTCCAGACGGAATTGCTGCCCTTCAGGAAAGAACTCAAAACCTGGCTGGCAAGCCAAGTATGGGGTGCAGGTGGAAGGGTGACCTCCATTGGGTGGCTAGTGTAGTAGAACTCTCCCCCTCGGTCACCTTGGTCCCTGCACTCTATTTTTAGGGGGTGGGTAGTTTTAATCAGTTTTAACCATGCTGTTTTTATTTATGGCTGTAAACTTTTGACAAGGTCCCACACCAAAGGCTCTTGAATAAACTTACTAGTCATGGAATAAAGGGACAGGTCTTGTCCTGGATCAGCAACTGGCTAAGGGACAGGAAACAGAGGGTAGCACGAAATGGACACTTCTCCAAGTGGAGGGAAGTAAAGAGTGGGGTCCCCCAAGGTTCAGTACTGGGACCCCTGCTTTTCAACCTCTTCATAAATGATCTAGAGGTAGGAGTAAAAAGCAAGGTAGCCAAATTTGCTGATGACACTAAATTATACAGGGTAGTGAAAACTGTGAGAGATTGTGAGGAGCTCCAGAGGGATCTCTTGACACTGGGGGAGTGGGCAAAACAGTGGCAAATGAGCTTTAACACTAGTAAGTGCAGAGTGATGCACGTTGGGGCAAAAAACCCCAATTACATTTATAAACTGATGGGGTCTGAACTCTCTGTGACAAACCAGGAAAGGGACCTTGGTGTCCTGGTGGACAACTCAATGAAGGTGTCAACCCAGTGTGCCTCAGCAGTGAAAAAAGCAAACTCAATGCTAGGGCTCATTAGGAAGGGTATAGAAAATAAGTCAGCAAGTGTCATTTTGCCTCTTTATAAATCTATGGTGAGGCCCCATCTGGAATATTGTGTACAGTTCTGGTCGCCATACCTCCAGAAGAATATTATGGAGTTGGAGAAAGTACAGAGGAGGGCAACCAGAATGATTAGGGGACTGGAACACCTTCCTCACCATCTGAGGCTGCAACGGTTGGGCCTTTTCACTCTTGAACGACGGCGTCTAAGAGGTGATCTGATTGAAGTTTATAAAATCATGCACGGTGTGGACAAAGTAGATAAGGAAAAACTGTTTTCCCTATGGCATAACACTAGAACTAGGGGACACTCGATGAAACTTTTGGGTACTAGTTCCCAAACAAATAAGAGAAAGTACTTTTTCACCCAGAGGATTACTGGTCTATGGAACTCCCTGCCAGAAGAAGTGGTGACAGCTGCCAGTCTTGACAGCTTTAAGAAAGGATTAGACAAGTTCATGGAGGACAAGAGTATCAATGGCTATAATTATGGATACTTAAGGACAACCTCCGGGTTGGAGAGATAGGCAGGATATCTCTCAATGCCATTTCCAGGGAATCCTAAGCAGGTGAAGGCATCTCCTTGGGAATACCCTGAAGGAAATGGTGAGCCACTGTGTGAGACAGAATGCTGGACTGGATGGGCTCCTGTGGCCTGTTCCAGCAAGGCTGTTCTTATGTTCTTATGTAGTGTAAACAGCAATATCACATGACACACATTTTCCTAGAGCTTGTTAGGGCCAACTCCCAAGTAAACACATAGAAGCCTGTACTCTTTAAACACTGTTTTCATTGTAATTCTATGCATGTCCATTCAGAAGTATGTCACACTCAGTTTACAGGGTCATACTGCAAGGAAGTGCATACAAGATTACAACCTTAGTCACTATTTAAATTATACAATCAGGTTGCCTAGAAAATAGGGAAAGGTAAAATTCATTCATTCCAGACCAAAAAGAACAGATTATGCTGACCTCCAGATACAATTCAACTGGAATGTCCCTCCCATGAACCATTAGAACAGGAGCGCCCAAACCTTTCAGGCTGTGGACCAGTCACATGGTTGAGCATGGTTCCTCCCACCGGAAGTGGAGGTAAAAAGCACATGCATGTTTGCAACAGCCACAGGTCATTTATGGCAGCGTTATGCGCATGTGCAGTATGCATATGCGTGTTTTACTTCTGTTTCCAGGAGTGGCGAGGGCACCCCAGGCTGGATGAAATGGCACTGTGGGCTGGATGTGGCCCGCAGGCTGTAGTTTGGGCACCCCTGTATTAGATCCGCTGAGTCTATGCCACTGAGAGTGATTACTAGAGATGTGGAGGCCCTGAAAAATCCCAGAAATTGTTAAAAGCAATTTTAAGGGAAGAAATTGTTTCCCCCCCTTTTTTCCTGAAACATTTTTTGTTTTGTTTTCTTTTTTAAAAAACTGGGAAAAAATCGATTGTGGAATGTTTTCTTTTAGCACAATGAATAAAATGTTGAAGACAATATATTCATATATTCTCCAAATCATTTCTAAAAACTATGTACATTATAGCTCAGAAAATGAGTCTGATTAAATTTCATGTGTATTCCTTTAAATCTTAGTCCTTCCCACACACTCCCACCCACAATTCTTTTTATGGGAATGGGTGCTTTATGTGTACTTGATACTGTGGAGAGGGAATATAAATAATAATTATATAAATAATTTTCTTTGTTACTAATATTGATGGTTTCTTCTCGTTTATTTTTTTTCCCGCCCACTTCACATAAACTAGCAAAACCAAAGAGGTTCTGCCTGTACAATTCAGGAGATTGTTGCTCCATATGTAAGAATTATAATTTAAAAAATAAACAAACATAACTTCCACGTGTTATAATTGTTTGAATAGGCTCTTCCTAATGCTTTTTCTTAATTTAAATAATTTTACTCCCTGCCTGTAGATATTTATTTAGCTTCCTTATGTGTTTTTAATTGTGTAAATAGCACAAAGTAATTTATAACTAGATTGGGCACTATAAAAAGTGGTAACTATTTATCTACTTGCAATTTCTTGCTTTCAAACTGCTAGGTTGGCAGGAGCTGGGACAGAGATGGAAGCTCACTCTGTTGCACAACACATGGGACTCGGACTCCTGACGTGCCCACCTTCCAGTCATCAAGTTCAGCGTCTTAACTTCTTAACTACCTGAGCCACCACATTACACGTCTGCTAATGAGTTATGAGGATAGTGTGAGTTACCTAGCCAGAGGCAAAATACTTTCTTTGTTCTGTGAAATGGTCTGAGAATCACTGACCATCCTTCTGAAGTGTGTTCTGTAAAGGTGGTATGGGTAAATTAAAGTATATAATAGGGGTACACAGACAGAGCCTCCTCAAAGATTGCTGTATTTTAAGGACAACCTTGTGTTGCTGGCTAATCTTTTTCACACTAGGTCAGTGTTGTGTCCAAATGTTATATTGTTTTAATTATATAAGTGCCATTAAGTCTTTGCTTTAGAGGCGCACCTTTTCTGTAAGGCGCCACATTCGTATTGTTATCAATATACCCTGATTGGTTCTAGCACAGGTTTCCCGCGTGAGCATAATAAATTACTTGTTGGTTAACCCCCGATCTGCTGTCGCGTTGCAATTAATACTTGAACTCAACAGTCAGGCAAAAGGAGCTGCAGAATGAACTCACCAAAAGGTGGCTTCATTTTGGCAATTTCACGCTGGCTGGCCTGAACATGGAAGTAGATAATAACCTGTGAGTGGTGGCATTTACAACTTCACAGTAATAAATCTGAACAGAACCAAACTTCACAGTAATAAATCTAAACCCCAATCAGGGATCTTCTGTCATTACGGGTTGTAAAAAGCCACAGTAACTTGTATACTTATCTGTTATGCTAGCCAACCATTGTGTACTTCTGTGCCTGATATGTACAAATTGATGCCATGAAGTCTGACTCTTTATGTCTGAGGAAGTGGATTTGATCCACGACAGCTAACATTAAAATACAGGAGTTAGTCTTCAAGATGCCACAACCTTTTTATTTTTGTCTGTGGTGTGTTTACTCTGATACGAATTGTGTTGATAATTTCATCAGAGTCAAGCAGCAGTCTCGCCTCCACATCCACCCATCTAAATCACAACGGGACCTTGAGCGAGCGATTATAAATTCACTTTTTAATGTCATAATGTTTGCCCTTTCTCCATAAACCCTAAGGCAGGGGTGCCCAAAATATGGCCCACGGGCCAGATCTGGCCCCCGACGCCAATTCATCTGGCCTGTGAAGCCCTTGTTGCTCCCAGAAGCGGAAGTAAAACGTGCCCGTACGGCACGTTTTACTTCCACTTCCGGGAGCGACAAGAGCTTCGCGGCCTGGGTTAATTGGTGTTGGGGGCCAGATCTGGCCCATGGGCCATAATGACCTGAACCATGTGACCGGTCTGCAGCCAGAAAAGTTTGGGCACCCCTACCCTAAGGCTAGTAAATGCATGCATGCCTCCCTCCTCTCCCTTCGTTAACCTTACCTGCAAATAGCAAGTGCAGGCGACCTGTGAATGAAAGGGGAGAGCCTGGGCAAGGTCTCACCTGCCCCAAAAGCTACACCTTGGGCTACTAAGGGGACAAGGGACTTCCTCGTCTTTTGCCTTCCTTCCCCGCCCGGCTTCCCACCGGCACCCTCTGGGTCCTAGAGGCCGTCCATCAGCAACTACTAAAGCATAGTGTGGAAGAGCTGCCACAGGACCAGCTCTGTTTAAGTCTCTGGTTAAGTCTCAAACTTTCTTTAACGTCCTCAGGACTTCTCTTCAGGGGTCCATGTGATAAAGCTCCATGGATTGGGAGGAAAGGGGAAAGTCCAAAGGAAAATCTGGCCCTTCTTCTCCGAAGCAGACTGCGAGCAAAGCATACTGTAATTAGGTGACCCAGTTAGTTACCTTTAGTTCGTCCCACTCTTCTTCTTTCGTGTCCAGCTCAAACTTTGGACTGCCAGAATGAAGCCACTTTTTTTGTCTTAAAGACCATAATTAAATCCTGGTAGTTTCTGGTAGTAATCAGCAGACCAGAAAATGAACCAGATTCCTTGTTGTTCTTCAGTCGCAGTCGGCTCCGACTCTTTGCCACCCTATGGACCATCGCTCTCCAGGCACCCCTGTCCTCCACCATCCTCCTCAGTCCACACAGACCCGTGCCCATTGTGTCTACAATAACATCTAGCCATCTCATCTTTGGCCGTCCCCTTCTTCTTTTGCCCTCCACCTTCCCCAGCATCAAGGCCTTCTCAAGTGAATCTTCTCTTCTCATTTGACATCCAAAATACTTTAGCTTCATCTTTGTTATTTGTCCTTCTAAGGAGCAGTCAGGGCTAATCTCTTCTAATATTGACCTATTATTATTTCATGGCTGCCGTCTCCATCTGCAGTGATCTTTGATCCTAAAAAAGTAAAATCTGTCACTGCTTCTACTTCTTCCCCATCTATTTTCCAGGGACTGATATGGCCTGTTGCCATTATCTTGGTTTTCTTGATATTGAGTCTCAAGCCAGCTTTTGCACTCTCTTCTTTCAACCTAATCAGGAGCTTCTTTAGGTCTTCCTCACTTTCTGCCATTAGGGTGGTATCATCTGCATATCTGATATTGTTGGTGTTTCTCCCAGCAATTTTGATCCCACATTGTGATTCCTCCATCCCTGCATTGCACATTATGTGCTCTGTGTATAAGTTGAATAAGCAGGGTAACAAAATGCAGCCTTATCTCTCTACATTCATACAGCATGTTTTCCTCCAGCAGTCCCCACTTGATCTTTCATTGACGGACTCCAACCATAAGCCTATTCAAGGCTCTAACTGTAACTAAACATACACATACAGTACAAGCAATAATAAAACAATCTTTTAAATATAACATGAAAGAGCCTATTGGTCTTTCATTGAGGGACTCCAACCATAAGCCTATTCAGGGTCTTCCAAGTGGCATAGGGCCGGGAAGATGAGTTCCATATCCTCTTTTAATGTTGTTCCTTGTTCATTGAGCTCCTTCCTTCATCTGCTAATTTGATTTTGCTCTTCTCTATTTTCAAGAATGTTTGTTCTTGCCATAAAATTCTTCCTTGATCTGAGCCTGCGTACTTGAGGCTCATATCCATTCAGAGGATGTTGAGGGTCATTCGCTTGCTTAGTTCTCTTAGCATCCGCTGCGACTTTTCTTATCTTAGGTGGAGCGAAACCAACATGAGACTATATTTTCTCAACTAGTGTAGGTTTGAGGCATTCTGTCACTATACGCATGGTTTCATTAACAGTAATGTCAACCTGTTTTGTGTATGTGAATGCTCTATACTGGAGCAGCATACTCTGCTGCAGAGATGCTCAGGCCCAAAGCTGATGGTTGAGCATGGATGGTTGAATAGCATGGATGGTTGAGTTCCCCATGTATAGTTTGTGAGTTTCCTGCTGATATTATAAGCTACCAGCTGGCAGAAATGGGAAAGCCAAAGGAAACCCCTGCCTTTGTGCTGCCTCCTTCCTTAGGACCCACCCTGTTGTTGTTGTTCAGTCGCACAGTCGATTCCGACCCTTTGCAACCCCATGGACCATTTTCCTCCAGGCACCTCTGTCCTCCACCATTCTCCTTAGCTCGCCAAGCTCTGTGTCCATTGTGTCCACAATACCTTCTTCTCTTGCCCTCCACCTTTCCCAGCATCAAGGCCTTCTCAAGTGAGTCCTCCCTTCTCATTTGATGTCCAAGGTACTTTAGCTTCATCTTCACTATTTGTCCCTCCAATGAACAGTCAGGATTGATTTCTTCCAGTATTGACCCACCCTACACCATTGAATATGGAACAATGCAGAATATGCTAAATAATATATATAACAAAACAAAAATAATGTTATATTTAAAAGATTGTTTTATTATTGCCTGTACCTGTATGTGTAGGTTTAGTTACAGTTAGAGCCTTGATCTGGCTAGCCGGCAATAATTTCATTGGTGTTCACAGCACAATTTCCACCCTGTCCCATTATTGGGGAGTGAGAATCCGGTTTATATGCTGGCCTGCCAATTACTACCCAGAGACATGCTCCAATAAAGATTTAATTTTGGCCAATGACAAAGCCAAGAAAGTGGCTTCATTTTGGCAGTTCAACGTTTGATCTGGACATGAAAAATGAAATGGGCAGCATTCGGTTCCATAGCTGCTTTTCCAGTCCCACTTTTTTCTACTTTAGGGAATTTAAAACAATTCAGTTATGTTTGAGCAAAACATGTAAGCCAGCCCCCCCCCCCCCAACTTTTTTGGGCCACGGGCCGGTCATGTGGTTCTTCCCACTGGAATCGGAAGTAAAATGTGCCCACAAGCATGCACAGAACACTGCCATAAATGCACCCACAGCTGTCATAAACGCATTTATGACAGCTGCGGGTGCATCTACGGCAGCATTCTACACGTGGCAGTGTTTTACATCCGCTTCCAGGAGCGGCACGGGTGGCACCAATGGTGGGATTCAATTTATTTTACTACCTACTCTGTGGGCGAGGTATGGTGGGCATGGCCAGGGGAAAAGCCCTGTGTTGCACCCAAATTAGGACTACTTTATTTCAAAACTTGGGTAGGCCAGAATTTCTACTACCGGTTCTGGCAAACTGGTGTGAACCCCTGACGTAAGCAACCATCTTGAATCTCGACTATAACTTTTCACCCAACCAAGAGCAAAGCAATCACACTCATATACTGCCCCATAGTGCTTCGTGCACTCTCTGGATGGTTCACAAGTGAAATAGGATTTTGTCCCCAAACATGCTGGGTACTCATTTTACCGACCATGGAAGGCTGAATCGACCTTGCACCCTGATCAGGATCGAACTCACACCCTTGGGTTGCACTACAGCAGCTTAAACCTCGTGATGGCGAACCTTGGCACTCCAGATGTTCTTGGACTTCAATTCCCAGAAGCCCCCTGTAACCCACACGAATGGGTTTACTGCGATGCATCCGGCCCGCGCTGCCCTCGTCGCTCCCGGAAGCGGAAGTAAAATGCGCCCGGACGGGCGCATTTTACTTCCGCTTCCGGGAGCGACGAGGGCAGCGCGGGCCGGATGCATCGCAGTAAACCCATTCGTGTGGGTTACAGGGGGCTTCTGGGAATTGAAGTCCAAGAACATCTGGAGTGCAAAGGTTCGCCACCACGAGGGTTAACCACTGCGCCACCAGGGATCTTAACGCTCCTGCTGGGAGGAAGACCGAACCCTAGAGGGCGCTCGCCGCTGCAAAACCAAACGATGGCACAAACAGAACACAGGAAATGGAATAGGGAAAGGAAGGAGGGGGGAAATGGCGCAGTTCGAATGGCGCGGTTTGTCCCTTCCTGCGGCCCGTCGTGTCGTCATCACGGCGCGACGCAGCACACCCGGAAGTGCCCTGGGTGCTTAGGTTGGAAAAATGTGGGCGCTGCGGGCGCCGCCGCTGTTTCAGGGCCCTTCGTGCGCCTGGCGTTGGGCGCGCTGGGCGGCGTCCACAGGGCCCAGTAGGGGCCCCAAGGCGAGCCCAGACGCCCCTTTCCGGGATACCATCTTGTTGCCCCGAAGCGATTTCCCCGTCCAGTTGCCGGGCAGGTTGCAGCCCGAGACCGAGCTAGAGATACAGCAGGTATCCGTCCTTCGGAGGAGGTGGGGGGAGCGAAAGGCTCGTTAGGTAATAAAGGTAAAGGTTTCCCTTGCTTGAAAGCCAGTCGTATCCGATTCTAGGGTTCAGTGCTCATCCCTTTCGAAGCCGAAGAGCCAGCGCTGTCTGCTTCTGCAGACGTTTCCGTGGTCATGTGGCAGGCATGACTAGACACCGGAGCGCACGGGACGCTGTTTTCCCTTCCCACCGAAGGGGTCCCTGTTTATCTACTCGCACTGTCTTGCTTTCGAACTGCTAGGTTGACAGGAGCTGGGACAAAGACGGGAGCTCATTCCGTCCTGCAGTACTTGGGAATTGAACTGCTGACCTTCCGCCTCCCAGTCAGCGTCTTAGCCACTTGAGCCACTGCAGCCCTTTTAATGGTACTGGAATCTTAATTTCCATTCCTTTCAATACAGTTTCTTCCAGGAATTAAATTGAATCACACTTCATTAAAAGAATGAAAGGTAAGGGTGGGGTAGGAAGGAAGGAACAAAGATCTGAAATCAGTACAGAAAGTGTTAAAATTACAGCAAGGCCATTAAGTCTGTTGAAGGCCGTGGTGGCTTAGTGGTTAAGACTGATGACCGAAAGGTCATTAAGATGCTGAACTTGACGACTGGAAGGTCAGCAATTTGAGACCCGGGTGCGCCTGCCAACTTAGCAGTTCAAAAGCAAGAAATTTCAAGTAGATAAATAGGTACCACTTCAGTGGAAAGTCATCATCTCCCAGTCAGCGTCTTAGCCACTTGAGCCATTACCAAACTAAAAAGTTACCTTTTTTGCCTGAGCTTTGCCGCTCTTGAGTTCGAGGCCTGGCTTGGAAGGCATTTCGAGGGAAACTGTTGTTACTGCTTTCGTGAGGGGGCTTAGTGTAGTGATATAATAATAATAATAATAACAATTTCATGTCAGAAATTATTTTGGCTCGAAAGGATTTTTGCTGGAGAAACTCCACACAAGAAACACCCAAATAAGGCTCCTTTCATGTCCCCAAGAGCTGGGACAGAGACAGGCACTCAATCCATCATGTAGTACCTTGGTCTCGAACTGCCGGCTTGCCAGCCTTCCAGCTAGCAAGGCGAGCTTTTTAACCACTGAGCTACCACATCCCCATGGCTTAGTGATTAAGATGCTGAATTTGACAACTGGAAGGTCAGCAGTTTGAGACCCAAGTGCTGCATGACAGAGTAAGCTCCCGTCTCTGTCCCAGTTCCTGCCAACCTAGCAGTTCAAAAGCAAGAAATTGCAAGTAGATGAATAGATACCGCTTAGGCGGGAATGTAACAGCGTTCCGTGTGCTTCAGCGTATTGTCATGCCTGCCACATGACCACAGAAACGTGCAGACGCAGATGGCGCTGGGTCAATGTCTGTAAATGGAGATGAGCACCAAACCCTAGAGTCAGATACAACTGGCTTTTGAGCAAGAGAGATCTTTATCTTTAAGCAGAGGGTGCCAAGGATGATGATGAAGGCATATTATTACAGGAACCTCAGAGATGGCTTTTTTGGGGATGTTGTGTTTTTTATTCTGCATTCCTCCCCTCTTTTGTTGCTTTATAACACTACAATATTTTATTCCTTTAAAAACCCCTGTAAATAGGCCATATTGGGGTGAGTGAAAATGGTCCATGGTTATCCAATTATTATTCTTTTCTGTCCAGATCAAACTTTGGCTTTGTTGTTGGCCAAACTTAAGTCTTCATCAGTACATGTTTCCCGTAGTAATTGGCAGACCAGCAAATGAGCCGAATTCTGTATCTTTCCAAATTCACACAGCGTGTTGTTGTCTGCCAGCAGCATCCCTCTTTAGCATGTTGGTCTTACATTTAGGCCCTCAGGCCCTCAGCTTATTCAGAATCCTCCAAGTAACGTAGAGGAGGTTGAGTTTGTCAGCTATATCCTCCCTTAATGTTATTCCTTGTCCAGTGAGCTCCATCTTCTAATTTGTTTTTGTTCATTGGAACCTTCAAGAATGTTTGTTCTTGCCACAAAGCTCTTCTTGGATCTGAGTCAATAGACTTGAGGCTCATACCCATACAAAGGATGTCATTCTCTTGCTTAGTTCTCTTGGCATCAGCTGCTGCTTCTCTCCTTATCTTGGGTGAATGCACATTATTGCAGAGCTGCTGGTGTGTGTGTGTGTGTGTGGGGGGGGGGCTGCATTTCTGTCCTGCCTTCACTCTATTCCTTAAAAAACCCTGTTTTTAATTCCTTTGAAAAAACCCTGTTAAATACACCGTGCTGGGTGAGTAAGACTGGTTTACAGTTAGTTACTCAGTATAACAGTTTAACCACTAAGTTACAGTACAAGGGATATTGTTGCATACCTGGGGAGAGAGAAGGAGGGGTTAATGACAGTCTTTTAAACTGTCCAGACTTCATCCAGCTGCTGCTTACGTGAAACAAACACATACATATCAATTACATTCTAGCAATCAATACAATTGCAACTTTGGAATGGGACAATGAAAGGCAGTTTCAGATTTTTGAATTCCTAATTAGAGTCCCATAACTAAACGCTCATAACTCAAAATATAGATACCTTATAGCTTGAATATTTTCTACTTCACCAAGCCTTATGTTTCAGTGTTTGAAAGCAATCTAATACCTATTGGCTTTTTGATTGTTGTGGTAACTATGAGAACATATTTCAACTTCTGATTTTACATTTTAAAAAAATATCTAGTCTTCTGTTATTTTGCATCTTGTTCTTCTACCATATCCAAATTCGAATATGGGTGATCATCATGGCGATTAGCCATGAAGACTGTACTGAGAATATAATGCAGTGGCCTTTCTTCTGCCTTCTTCATTGCAGCATGACTTCTGTACCATAGCTTGACAAAAATATGCTATCGTAAAATAATATAGATTATGTTTTTCTTTAGAAATGTGGCTTTTCAGAACTTTACTCATGGCAGAGAGAAAGGAAAACAAAGCGAGAATTTTGTCTTCATGATGGACCACCATATGCCAATGGAGACCCACATGTTGGTCATGCTCTGAATAAAGTGGGTATTGTTAAACTAGTATCTTTTAGTATTACAAAAATAATAAGTAAAAGTTTAGTATCTTTTAGTATTTTTAGATTGTACATGTGACTGCATCTGTGGAAGACAGAACAATTATTCCAGTTTCTGTAACTGGAGAGATGAACTGTTTCAAGAGGTATGGTGTTTTGTTTTAAGAACATAAGAAGCTGGCTGATAAATATTCAGCCTAGGTGTCATTTAATCCTATTTGCCAACTTTGACTGGCAGCAGTGGCTCTCTAGAGTTCTAGGCAGGATTCTTTCCTAGTTCTACCTAGTCATCCATCTTCTAAGTCAGTGATGGCGAACCTTGGCATTCCAGGTGTTCTTGGACTTCAATTACCAGAAGCCCAAGTCAGCACTCCTGCAGATCAGGGCTTCTGGGAATTGAAGTTCAAGAACATCTGGAGTGCCAAGGTTTGCCATCACTGTTCTAAGCAGTCACAAGACCCAGACCAATTGCACTGGAAGCCCTGAGTCGGGTTCTCCTGATTGGGTGGCATATAAATTTAAAAATTAAATTAAATTAATTAGACATGCTGAGCTTCCAAAATCAGACACGATGATATATGTTTGGAGCACTGATAACTATACAGATAAAATTCTGACAAAAATGTCTTATGACTGTATTTTGTCAGTATTTTTCAAAGTTGCTGTTGTCAGGATTGGAATTGCAATTGATACAAGAATTCATAGTTTGATTTTTTATTTTTTATTGCTTGCTCTAAAGCTGGAAACAGTCATTTCTTTCATTTTAATGGAATGGGATATTTCTTGATTATTGGAAAGGAACTGCAAGCAGAAGTAAGAGACTCATGCATATTCAGCCTGATAAGTGACACAGAGTTGTCCGAACACAATAGTTATGCATGCGTAGATATATTTTGCAGAGACCAAGCATGAGTGTGATATTAAATTGTGAGTGGTGGCAGGTGTGATTTGATCTCCCACCACTTGTTAATATTAAATATCTTATTGAAATGCCATTTGAAACAAGTTAGAGTTTGGTGGCATGTCTAGTCTTTGTGACTCTATCATTTGATAGGAATTCAAACAAGCTTAAAATTAATAATAATAAGTAAACTTTAATATTTCTGCCTTTTGTCCACTGAATAACTTAGTCAAGTGAATCTAATAGCTATTTAAAATTAAATAAATGAAGGGAAATGCAAATAGTTAGAAATCCTGAGTCCCATTGAATAGGAGATGAATGTGTATCTCTGGGAAGTTAGAATGAGTTGGGAACACGATCTCCCTCCTTCTCTTACTCTTTCACTTTCGTTTCAGATTTTGAAAGATATCACAAATCGATTTCATATGATGAGAGGCTCTATGATACATTATGTGCCTGGCTGGGACTGCCATGGATTGCCCATTGAATTGATAGCACTCTCAGAATGTGAAAATAGGGAAGAACTTTCACCAATGGAAATCCGTCAGAAAGGTATATTGCCATTCTGCAAGATGTTTGTAATGTGTAGGCCAGTATGCCTTTAGTATGTGTAGGCCAGTATGCCTTTAGTATGCCTTTAGTATGACAAGGCCAAAATCTGTGTACTTTCAAGCATTTAGGAGGCACCATCTTTGACTAGAAATGCATGATTTAAAGATTCTCTAAAATGTTTAAACATACATATTTGAAAATAAGGTAAAACGATACCACTTACCTGGGAATTGAGAAAAATAAATAGGAGCCATTACAAAAAGCAATAAATTTGTCCCAACTTGTTAAGTTTCTTTTGTATAATCATGTGTTGGTCAATACATGGACAATTTCAGCAATGATGGGGCCAAAGTTTTGGTCCAAACACCTGCTATGATCCATCCTATTTAGGTCTGTCCATATCTGGTTTTGTGTACAATTTTCTTTCACTCTTCATTTGTTAATGTTCCCCAGGTTTGTCTTAAAGCCAAGAGACCAAATCCAGTTTTAACCCAGATAGTGTATACCCATGTTTTCATCACTAAGAGTTTGCAGATCTACCCCATTTGGGACTAACATTTCCATAGATCCTTACTTTAATAGAATGATGCATCGAATGTAAGCTAACACTGCTTCTAATTCTAGGTCTTCATGAATTAATTTGAGCATTGAAAATTGTCTGAAAGAACTTGAAGCCCATATTAAGTTTCTTAGCCTTTAGCAGTGAAGGAAAAGGTAATTCATAGCAGCAGGACTTGTCTCTAATTTAGTGAATTAGTACTGAAAAAAAGGCTTTCTCTTTTCAGCCAAAAAATTTGCAAAAAAGGTAATTGAAAAACAGAAATCAGCCTTTATGCGCTGGGGCATTATGGCTGACTGGGATAACTGCTACTACACATTTGACAAGATGTACGAAGCAAAACAACTGAATGTTTTTCACCAAATGTATGACAAGGTAGGTCAGTATTGGTAATTTAAAATGTAGGCCACGTGATAAACCAATTAGTTTTGCTTACTGTCCTCTGTTTCTCACATAGGGTTATATTTATCAGGATTATAAACCAGTGTTCTGGTCTCCTTCAACCAAGTAAGTAGCAACCTTATTTTGCCTTAGCAAGTAATTTAAAATGCAGTAGGAAGACCCGTATGCTAACATATTTAATTCATGTTTGCTCTTCATCCAGTACAGCCTTGGCGGAAGCTGAACTTGAATACAACCAACAACATGTTAGTCGTTCTGTTTATGTGAGATTTCCTTTGTTGAAAGCACCACCCAAACTGGCTTCAGTGATAGGTGTATATTGCATATGTTCTCATATTTGTTTTTGCTACAATAACTCCGATGTATATGAAACAACATTAATTATGTGTGTTTTCATTTGTAGATGGACTACCTGCTGTGAGTTTGATAATTTGGACCACACAACCCTGGACTATTCCATCCAATGAAGCTGTTTGTTATATCCCAAATTCAGAGTGAGTATTTCTTTGCTCGTAGTTTATATCCGATACATGACAGCCATGTGATTGATACTAACATTTAGTGCTGCAGTACTCTGTGCATCTACACCAGGGGTGGCCAATGTTTCGTGTCACGGGCTGTACCCGCCACAGCTGCATAGACTGGAGGTATGGTTCCTCCCGCCGCTTCCAGTTTCCGTGGTGCAGGCACAATCACACCATTTTCCATCTGCTTTTGCAGCCTCCACCATTTCCCATGGCAGTGGGGAGAGGGGGAACATTTTCATCACATTTTGGTAATTTTTGGCCACGTTTTCACTCCGTTTTTGCAGTGAAAATGTGATGTTTTGGGCACTTGTGGTGGTGGGGAGCTTCCAGCAGTGTCTGGGCCCCCACTGTGGGCTGGATTAATTGGCACCATGGGCTGGATTAGGCCCACAGACCGTAGGTTGTGAACCCCTGATCTACACTCAGGAATAAGTACCACTGGTTTAAGCTGCAAATGGGAGGATTCAAGTAAAAATGTTTAGAAAATCATCTGACTAGTTTCTAGCAATTTTAGCTAGATAACCATAGAAATATGAAACGTAATGGCTGATATCCTTTGGTTTTTGGACTTCAATTCCCAGAAGCCTAAGTCAATTCCTCAAAGCACTGATCAGCCAACGTACTGACTTAGGCTTCTGGGAATTGAAGTGGTGTGAGCCCTATGTTGGGAACCACTGCATTAGAGCCATAAAACCTTTGGAAGGGAATAATTTATTTATTTTTTATTTCCAAAAAATTGCCAGAACATTTGATATTTTTGTATATTGCCAGAACAGGGTTTTGACCATATCTGGAATTTGGAAGAATTGTATCAACAAAGTTGTATTCTTTTGGTTTCTAAGTAAAATTGTTAGATTTAAAAGATTTACTGTTTTGTTTCTGGTCACCAGTGTCATAATGAGTCATATGCAAATGCATTGATACCACATTACTTTTTAGATTTTGGCAGCAGAATTTTCCTTGCTTGTTCCCAGTGGGCCACAGGTATTGTTACAAGGAGATGGTGATGTGTTTTGTTAAGCTTCAATGGTGAAACCAGATCTCTGCAATATTCTTTTGTGTTTCATACAGCAGCACTAATCTATTTTTAAAAAAAACACGTGTGTGTATTTCTCTAAACAAAATCATAGGTACTCCATTGTGAAGTGTGCAAATACTGGGGAACACTTTATTGTACATGCAGACAGAGTTCAGGCTACAGCTGCTATTTTGGATACAGAGTTTGATGTGATTACAACTTTTAAAGGTAAAAATTTCTAAATATGTGTGAATTTATAAAGCACATTACCCGGAATCCAAGTGGGGATTTGTTAGTTAGTGACAGTTTGCCTTGCAAATTACATCATTTCTCTTGAATCATTTTAACTGGATTTTTACCATTGAATACTAGATTATTCACAGATTAAAGAGTTTTACTTTGATTTGATTACCATGCATATGGTCCTACAGTTTAGAGTACTTTGTCAAATTATAGTTAATCTTCAGAGATAAACCTAGTTATTCATTTGTTGAGGTGGTCCCATGCAGTCACTTTCATTGGTGCTGTTCACATGCTCCTCAGGCTCTGGCAAGCCTTGTGATACCGCATTTGTTATCTCCTCTCAATTTGTGAAGGAGCCATTGATAAGAGTTCTCAGGCTATGATTCTGTAACCAACCATCTATCCACCAGCCAATTGTTCTATCCAGCCCACATTTAGTTAGCTTGCTAATCAGAGTACCATGGGGTACTTGGTCAAAAGCTTTGCTGAGATCCAGATGTCTATTGCATTCCCACTGTCTACCAAAGAAATTACCTGATCAATAAGTGAGATAAAATTAGTCTGGCAGGATTTGTTCTTGACAAATTTATGTTGGCATCTAATTGTTACTGCATTGTTTTCAAGGTTCTTGCAGAGTGACCACTTTATAACCAGCTAAAGATTTTCCCCTGGAATTAATGTCAGGTTGACTGCTCGATAGTTCCCAGCATATAGTCTATGTCCGTGATGGTGAACCTTAGCACTCCAGATGTTTTTGGACTTCAATTCCCAGAATCCCAAGCCCCCTGTGAATCCACACATGGGTCTACTGCGATTCACCCAGCCCATGCTGCCTTCATTGCTCCCGGAAGCAGAAGTATAACATGACCGTATGGGCCCATTTTACTTCCGCTTCGGGGTGCAATGAGGGCAGTGCAGGCCGGATGAATCACAGTAAACCCATTCATGTGGATTCACAGGGGGCTTGGGCTTCTGGGAATTGAAGTCCAAAAACATATGGAGTGCCAAGGGTCGCCATCACGGGTCTATATGCTCCTTGATTTTGTTGTGAACCACCTTCTTGTCAATTCAGTATTATAGTCCTATTTGTTTTAACATGCCATGCAAGTGTTTCCCCTGGTTAAATTTGTTATAGTTTCTGTTTTCTTTTTTCAGGTGTAGATTTGGAAAGTGGTATTTGTTCACATCCCACCATTCCTGGAAAGCAGTCCCTTCTTTTGCCTGCAAACCATGTAACTATGTCAAAAGGAACAGGATTGGTTCATACTGCACCTGCTCATGGTATGGACGATTACGGTGTAGCTTGTGAACACCAGCTACCTATGGTACTGTGTTTTTGTTTGCTTTGATTTTAACTTGAGTGTCTGTGCTTTTGTATTCACATTTTAAGAAAATACATATTAGTGCCATAAGTGTGAGAACTGTTTTGTGCTATGTTATCTTACTATGTTTCTAATAATCTGGAAGCTTGTGATAATGAAAGTGGAATCTTATATTATTTTTTGACATCTGGCTGATACCTTTTATACCAGTGGTGTCCAAACTTTTTTTTTGTGGGCCGGTCCCGCCCTGACACGCAGCTGTGGGGGCTGGAGGTGGGCTGCTCCCGCTGCTGAAAGTTTTGATGTCAGCAGTGGTGGTGGTGGCGATCGCGCTTTGTCCTGGCTGCTCCGAGCAACCTCTGGCTTGGTCTGTAGCCTTTGCCAAAGCCAATCGCCACGTCGGGAAAATTTTCGGAGCCTCCTCTGTTTCAAAATCCACGGTGCTGGAAGGGTAAACCTGGCGCGCTGCCGTGACGTCATCCCAGGTGCGCCAGGGGGCTCCCCTAGCGCTGCAGATTTTGAAACAGGAGACTCCGAAAATTTCCCCAACGTACAATTGACTGGCAAAGGCTGCAGAGGAGATGGGACCGAGCCAGAGGCTTCTTGGAGCAGCTGGGACAAAGCGCGATCGCCGCTCCTGCTGCTGAAGTCAGGTGGTGAGGGCGGGTGAAGAGGCGGTCCACGGTGAGCGGGGCGTAGTTTGGGTGCCCCTGTTCGTTTGGGTGCCCGTTTTATACCATAGTATATTAGGATGGAAGCTTTTAGAAGCATGGGAATAGAATCTTGTATTATGGGTTTAGGACTAGAGCAATAATTGTCTTTGCAGTTGTTGAACCAAAAAAGAAGAAAAGATCTGAAAGTCAACTGAAAAATAGCAGGAACTTTCTATACATTTTTAGAGTTCTTGGAATGTGAAGTAGGTGAGAGATGCTCATCATCTAGTCTTCCCATGATCTGTTGATACAGCAATCTGTAAACCTTTCTGTCTGAATGGACCCAGAATTTGCCACTTCCATCTAATGGAGTGGAGGATTTTCACCTGGTGGAATGAACATCATCTTAGATGTTCTCTCTCATCGTCCATATCTCATGTTCTCTGAAATATGGGTTCCTCTAAAAAATTCAAAAGTGTTTTTTTCTTTCTGAGCAAGGTTACAAGAATGTTTGTGCATTTTTTCCATTTCAGAAGTTTTTAATTTAAAGGGTATGAGGGTTTTTTTATCCCAAAAAATACCTTATATGAAACCCTTCCAAGAAATATATGTTGTCTAATAATCAGAAAACCTATGTTGTAAACCTATTCATCATTTATCTAGTAAACTGCTAGGAGCTTTTTGCTAACACCATCTCTGTGCTAGCTGCAAACAGCTTTTAGACACAGTTACCATTCCTTATAACTGCCCCTATTCTGCATTTTGCCTTCTTGATGGATTGTATGTGTTTGTATATATCAGTTGCATTTATACCCATCCTATGTTTAAAAATATCCTAGTGGAGATTGGAGTTATAAAATTAGTTTTTGAGCGTATTGATCTTGACTTTTAAAATTAAGCAGATCAGTTTTTCTTGTTAAAATTGTCAGACTGTAAACATTTTGAAAAAAGACTAATTGCTGCTTTCTTATTCAATCTTAATACAGTACTTTACTAAAATATGTAGCACATTGTTCTACAATATGTAAACGGATGGAATCCTGTTGATTTAAGTTATGCCACATAAGATTGCTGATATGAATAGCAGTGATTTGTCAGAAATTAAATATTTCCAAGTTTTCCCCAAAGGTTCATGATTCAGGAAATCTTCAGTTACCAATAATTGCCATAGCTATTAAAGTAATCCTGTTGGCAGCAATTTAGGACATTCTCCTTATTAGAGACTTTTACAGCTTCCCAGTGAGAAGCCTCAGGATCTTTGGGAGAGATGTTGGAAATGTTTAATTACTGCTGCTGACAATGACATCACCAGAAAGGGATTCTCAACCGGATGCAGCCTGCAGTGCCATTCCATGTGGTCACCACCACCTCCACCACACCCAGAAGTGCCATGTGGTGGAGGAAGGGCAAAATGGTCATCCAGCCCCCAAAGCTGTCTGAGGGAGTGTGACCCGGGCCCCGGCTTAAAAAGGTTGAGAACTCCTGAGTTGAGACAACGGGATTTCAGCCACTGGCCCAAATCTTGTTGCTTAGTATAATAAATCAGACTAGACTCATTGAGTCAATGGGGATTTGAAATTTCTGACTAAGTAGGCTTGATCCACAAAAGCTCACATTTAAATACAGTCATTAAGGTACCAAAGTGTTTTTGTCTTGTCTTGTTTTGTTTCCTCTTTGAAATGGGAATTTGGTGACTCTGTAAGTTCCATTGATTCAACTGGGCCTACTCTGGTTGTGAATTAATATGCTAATATAAGTCACAGTTGGAGTAGACCTATTTGAATCAAAGGACCTTATGGAGGAGTTGACTCATGAAATTTCTGTTGATTCTGTGGGCCTACTCTAGTGCAACAGGACTTTGACCAGTGTCTCATCTAATATGTAAATGTATGAGTTACCTAAACAAGCCTGCTTTCTAATATGAAAGGTTAAAGTCTCATGCTCTATCCTTAAAAAAATAAACAGGGTCCTCCTTCTCATGAGAGTTGGCTTGGTTGTCCTATCAAATGATATCAAATGAAACGTTCTAAGAGTTTGTAAGGTCATATTCTCAAATATGTACTTATTTATTTTTAGGACTGTCTGGTGGATGAAGAAGGACGTTTCACAGAAGCTGCTGGTTCTGAGCTTCAGAAGAAAATTGTTCTTGAAGAGGGAAATGAAGCGGGTATGTATCATTTCTTCAATCAGCAAATAAAGTTTTGTACAGTATTACCAAGCTCATGTCCTTTAGCTCCAGCAGGAAACAGTGGGTTAAGGCATTTCAAATTCACAAGCAATTATTTAGTAACGTTTTAACACTTTCCACAGTAATCCAGATGCTCCAGGGAGCAAAGAAGTTATTAAAAGAAGAAAAGTACACACACAGCTACCCCTATGACTGGAGGACTAAAAAACCAGTAATTATTCGTGCTAGCAAGCAGTGGTTCGTTAATACAGCTAGTCTCAAGGCTGCTGCCCAGGTACAAACCAGACTTCTAATGTGTATGTGTGTCTGTAGTTTCCATTCCTCAGTGTATGAAAATGTGATGGTCTGTCTTTCATTTATCAGATGCAGTAATCATCTTTTCTGTGCCATGGGGTGGAATCCAGGTATATGGTAGCCTTATTAGTTCAAGCATAATGTGAGTCTTTCTTGCGTCATGAAGGCTGACAGTTTCATTTTAGCACAGTGATTCCCAACGTGGGGTACATGCCCCAAAGGGAGACTTTAATTCCCAGAAGTCTACATCAGTACATTATGATAGTACTGATGATAATGGTGGTTCTATCCTGTATCCCATTTGTCTTTGATACAATCCTCATAGGCTGTGTACATGGATACCTGAGGCTTGACCAATTGGATTTTAAAGTTCAGGAAGAATCTTGTTTACTGTACTGATACAATAAGTATCAATTTCCTTGGTTATATTACGTGCTTAAAAAGAAGTCTTTGCATTTTGGGGGGAAATGAAGATATACGGGCACGTTTTACTTCTGCTTCCGGGAGCTATGAGGGCAACGCGGGACGGATGAATCGCAGTAAACCCATTCGTGTGGATTCACAGGGGGCTTGGGCTTCTTGGAATTGAAGTCCAAGAACATCTGGAGTGCCAAGGTTCTCTATCACGAACCTACTGTATTTTAATGTCAGTATGGACTGTGATGTTAGCTTCATACAAGTTAGAAGTGCCCCTAATACATAGTCACTTGTGCATGGAAGGATCTGTGTCATCAAACATTCCTATTGTACAGGTGGTTATATTCTTACAAGTTAAATCTGACAGAAGCTCATTTTGAATAGAAAGATCTTTATAACACCTTCCATTAATATCTTACCAAGCTCTTGACTTCTGTTTCTTTTTTGATATTTCACAGGAGGCATTAAAAAAAGTCAAATGTTTTCCAGCCTCCGGGATGAACAGAATGGTAGAAATGCTAGACAGAAGATCATATTGGTGTATATCGCGGCAGAGGCATTGGGGTGTCCCCATTCCTGTTTTTTATCATAAGACAACAGGAGAGGCTTTAATAAATAGGTAGGTATCTTATGAACATCCATTTCGGTAGGCTGACAGTAGTGTGGGACTCTTGTAAATAGTAAGCTGGTAGAGCAAATGTGTTAAAGGTTATTTTGGTCTCTGCTGTTGATTCTCTGAATGGTGCTTTGTGGAACTGTGTAGGTGTAAGAGTTTCAGTACCTTGCTTTGGATTCCTTGGAGTCGTTATTCAGCAAGGAGTCCGCGCAGTGGTAGATGTCTCCATGATGACATTTTGCACATGCAAATGGACCTGAGAAATCAAGTTCATTTGCATCCAGGGTTTTTTAGCCATTTGGATATCACATCACCCACTAGCTAGGCGGACCATGATGTTTGCCCTCCACTTTCACCTTGCTCAAGGGATCCAATGGAGGACACTTTGGTGAGTTTTAGTCCCGGCCTAACATCACTGACAAGAGATGGGCAACAATGCCTAGTTAGACTGCTCAAGCCCCCATGCCCTGACAAGGCTCTCACCTAGCAGTGGGTTTCAATACCAGTGCCTACTAATAGTTGTTTGTAATGTCATAATTCAGAATCTTCTGAAAAGCTTGTTGTTATGGAATGTTCTTTCTTGGTTTGGGTGCCGTGATGTTTGTAAAATACACAGGATAGAATGGAGCCAATCCTAGTAACATTCCCCTCTCATTAGATTGACTCAGGATAGAGAGAAGTTACTTTTCATTCTCCCAGTATGATTATCTTTCCTTGTTTATGTTAGATTTGTGTGTTGGGAAAGGATTTCCATCTATGAATTCACAAATGACTTGTTAGCATGGATGGTTATGACTATCCTCGTAGCAGTACCTGGTGTTTGGTTGAAATTGCTTAGGAAGAAGCAAAAAAAAACCCCACCATGATTAACTAGGCTGCTGTTGGGTAAGAGGAAAACAATGTTAGCACTTTCTCTCTTTTAGCAGGACTACAGTTCCCAATGATAGATTTATGTTTTATCCAGGCTGATAGGGGATATCTTTAATTAATATTGATTTGCAGCAGCTACTGATGGAACCTGACACTGTATAGTGGCTTGAGAAAGAAAGCTCTACAGTTATTCAAATATTTGGAACCACTCAGAAATGGAAAAAATTATACAGTATTACAGTTCACAGAGATTTATCATACCTGTCAGAAGACAGGAGATCACACTGTATCATTTACCTCAATAGTAACATAGATAAGGGACTGCAGTGGCGTGGTAGTTAAAGTAGCTGAACTTGACGACTGAATGTTGACCTGAGTGCTATATGACAGAGTGAGCTCCCATTATCTGTCCCAACTCCTGCCAACTTAGCAGTTCGAATCAAGAAATTGCAAATAGATAAATAGGGTCAGATTCAGTGGTAAGGTATGTGATGAGTGTTTGCCCGCTCACTGTTGTTTTTTTACCCACCCTTCCTGCCTTGCTTTGCCAGTTCCCTTTTCCAGGCTCCTACTGGCAAGCATACAGGGTATCAGAACTTTGGTACCGGGTATGTGGCCTTTCTCTGCATGGTCCAGTCACTCTCAACTTCTAAATCAATAGACACTAAGGGTCTCAGAGTAATTATATTTATTAAAGTAAGCTAAGAAAATGAGTATAGCATGAGAAACCAAACTTGCAATGCAGTCATTCAAAAGGAAATACAAAAATAAGAAACTTAATTAGTTCCCTAGGCCCCTGGCCTTATCTAAATCTGTACTCACACCTTGTGAGGCTCAACCCTGGATCCTTCCATGGCAAAGAGAAAGAACATCTTCAGATCACCCAGTTTTATAGCTGATGTAACAATGATATCACCCAAAGGTCCTAATTGGCTCAAAGGGGTCAGATGGCAATTTTATGAGCCTCCTGCTTCCCTGCAGCAAGTCACATAGTCAATGCAGGACCGTCAAAGGCATAGCCATAAATCATGCAATCAAACCTTCACATAGACTAGACAGTGCTGGCTGTTTGGCTATAAACAGAGATGAGCACCGAACCCTAGTCAGATACGACTGGCTTTTGAGTAAGGGCAACCTTTACCTTTACTAACTAGATAAACTTATCTTTCATATAGTGTTTTTCTTGTTTTAATTTACAGGGATCATTCTTTCTTTGCCATATTGTTAATAGCAGGGTGAAACCTGTTCTAGATTTTGTCTCTTATTTATAAATTAAGCTTAGGCTGTTTGTAAGCCCTGGACAGTCAATGTTCTGTTGCCATCTACGGGTATAGTTTAGTTATAATCTCATTCTGGTGTTTAAATTTTATGATAATAGAAGTACTGTATTTTGAAACTGGCTACCATGAGCCAGAGAGTTATTCCCTTCTCATTAAATATACTCTGTGCAAATGGGTGAGACATAAGTAAACACACTCCATGTATCATAACTGCATAGAGACACACCAATATAATATAGGGCATGTAATGGTCCCCTGTCTGCATACTCCAGGAGAAATCCAAAGGCTCATTGTGGTTTTCCCCACAACTTTGTGGGAGTAGCAGATACCTCCCCCCAACATTAAAAATGAAGAATTGATGGAAGATAGTTTCTTCATTGCATCTGCCATGTTCTTCCTCTTCTTAAAGAGCGTGATAGAGTTTGAAACAGTTCTTCCATTTTATTGCCAGTGAGCCATGTTAGATGCTGTGATTTTATTAGTGTGTTATTTTCTGGGGTAGTAAAAGTCACATGTATAGTTGCTGTTTCAATCAGAAATGAGGCATAGAGGTAATTGTGTTTTAGGCGTGCAACAGAAAGAGGGATTGAAGGAAGGAAGCAATGTAGTTTGTCGTATGGGGAGGCAGAGAAGAAGATAAGATTATAGAGTTGGAAGGTGTCCCAGAGATCAACTAGTACAGTGATGGCAAACCTTGACACTCCAGCTGTTTTTGAACTTCAATTCCCAGAAGCCCAAGTCCCTGTGAATCTACACAAATGGGTTTACTGTGTGTTAGCCATCATAAAACTAGTACAACCCCATGCCATTGCAGGGTCCACAGCTAAAGCATTTCTTGCTATCTAACCTAGGTTTGAAAATCTCCAAAGTAGACTGTTTTGCTGTTAGAAAGCTTTTACTGTTGAGGACACTTTCCTAATGCTAAATCAGAGTCTCATTTCTGCTCATTTCATTCAGGTCCTATACCAGTGTTTCCAAACCTTTGGTTTTTGGACTTCAATTCCCAGAAGCCTAATTGGCTGACCAGTGCTTTGGGGAATTGACATAGGCTTCTGAGAATTAAAGTCCAAAATCCAAAGGTTGGGAAACATTGTCATATATTTTGAAGCAACAGATGATCACGTTTGTTCCATTTTCATGTGACATCCCTTCAGATACAGTAGCTGAAGATGACTATCATAACCATATTCTTCTAGGC
This sequence comes from Bradypodion ventrale, assembly GCA_035047345.1. NCBI lineage: Eukaryota > Metazoa > Chordata > Lepidosauria > Squamata > Chamaeleonidae > Bradypodion > Bradypodion ventrale. The sequence continues at coordinate 45,643,151 of JAWDJE010000001.1, forward strand.
AAATTTCAGCTTGAAAATAGCCTTTTTTAAAAACAGTACTGCCTAGAAATAGAAATACTGTAGTGCCACAAGTGAGGTGTATCAAAGCTGAACAGTGTCATGCAATTACTTCCTTTGATGGAGCTCTAGATTTCTCTTGATATAGCCTTAAATTCAGCCTAGGAAATGAGACCTTATTGGATACGGAGGGGAAAGGAGGAAGCAAGATGTAAGAAAATATAGAGTGAAGACCAAACAGCAGAAAGATTTCCAAGTATGTTTACTTGAAATAAGAGTAACTTCCAGAAGAAGGGGAAAAATGATAGAAAACACATGCATTACTTTGAAATGCTCATTCAGAGGTTGGTAGAGCAAAGGGAAGCTGCCTTTTATACTGTTTTGAGTGACAAGACAGACCTGAAATATACAACCTGTAAAAATATTTCGGTAGATGGATGAAAGTATCTTATACAATCTTCATCTATACCTATAAATCCAAGGGTTAACCGTTGGAACTTGTTATACGTTTCTGCACCCGTCCATCCTATCCCGTACCGAGCCTCCTGCACTCGCCCGAACCCGGCCCGCAGGGTACTGCAGGGTTGCCAAAGCCGCCAGTGGGGCAAGAGCCCCACGAACGCAAAAAAAGGGAAACAACTTCAATTCCCAATGTCCTCTGCACCACGCCTCAGCCAATCAGGCTGAAAGGCGCGAGCAGAAATAACGTTGGGAAACACGGTGCGGCCAATTGAAATTGGGCCGCAGAAAAAAACTGCCGCACGACACAAACAAAAACACAAAACTCCAAGTCCCAGCGTCCTACGTGCCATGAGCTCGCAGAATGCGAGAAAGCCGGCATGTGGAAAATAAAATTTAAAAACGGCAGCATCCCGCAACGGGAGCGCAAATCCGCCGCAGTCGGACGCAGCGCCTCACAGCCTCACAAAACAAACCCACAAAAAAAACCACAGCGAGACCACCGCTGGCCTTCTTTCCCGGAGCAACGGAGAGAAGAGGGACTCCCTCTCTTCCACGCTACCCCGCCGAAGATACGGCGAGACCACTGCTGGCCTCAAGGTACCTTGAGCCGGGGTGGGAAAAAAACCAACAACAGGCAGCAGTTCATCAGGGGAAGCACCCTCCCTGGCGAATGACTGGTTGCTGCCTTTGTATTTCTGACACCACTGTTTCGAGAACTAACACGCAACAGCGGTGGAGGTAATACAAAAGCAGCAGCCAGCAATCCGCAAGGAAGAGCACCACCCCTTACAGATCGCTGCCTGCCGATCTCCGATTAGGTAAGCCAGGAGAGAAAGGAGACAGAGAGGAGAGAACCATTGTCAGACAGATAGCTCTTCTCTGCCTCCTTCTTCCCCGACCTACCTAACGAACCTTGCCAGGGGAAAAACGGGCTGACTGCCGGCTCCTCCTTTTCCCCATTGCTGCATCGAAACCATAATTCGAAGCAGCAGTGGGGAAAAGAGGAACCGACAGTTCTTCACGCAAAAGTACACACTAACAACAAACACCAACATTAATAAAAATTAATAAAACACAAATAAATAAATAATTAAAAAACCCATTAATAAACAAAAAAGTAAACAACAACATACACAAACAAAAACATCCACAATACCAGAAAAGCACAGAAAAAACACCTAACTACAACACGAAAAAACCTAACTCTAACAACACAACTACCACAAATTACACAAATAAACACCAACGAAATCACAAAAATAAACAAAACCAGAAATAAACAAACCAATTACACACATATAAAGCCCAACAAAACCACAAAAGAACAAACAGAAACACCTCCCAGCCCACCACCACAAAATCAAAACAAAGAAAAATCCCTGAATAAATAAAACCAGAGAACTCACCAGCACATCCTTCCTCCACGAGACTGGAACAGAAATGAAGAAACAAAGAATACTTACTGGAAGATGCCCCACCTAGAGGCCAGGAGAGAAAAACACGTGAAATGAAAACAAAACCAACACTATTACTAACAGCCCCACTTGCAGGCCAGAATATTAAAAACAAGTCAAAAATAAAACAGCCCCACCTAGAGGCCACAAGAGTAAAAACAAGTCAAAAAATAACAATAAATCAAAAGTTTACACAAATAACAAACATATGTTAAATAAATAAAATAAAAAGATTTATAGCATCCTCTGTTGATTTTTAACTAAAAAAAAAAGCAGAACACAATTTATAACAGCCCGGCAACGCCGGGCAACCTATGCTAGTTCTAAATAAGCATAAGAGAGAATAAGAACACAGGTGGGAAACATCTGTTTCTTCAGAGGTTGTTGAACTTTAGCTATAATTCATTTTTTCTTTGACATTTTTGTTACTGGTTTGATTCTTCTTCCGTATCTAGGCTAGATGTGAAACTACCAAAATGAAGCCGTCTTTGGTGAGATCATTCTGCAGTTTCTTTCACCTGACCTAGTGTGAGAAAGATTAGCCAGCACAAGTTTTGAGGAGGCTCTTTATACCCCTTTCTGTGCTGGTCTGATGAAAATTGTAATTCAGCAGCATCTGTAACACCATAGATTCCTTATCCTTGTTTTGCATTCTCTCATTTCAGCTTTGTGTAAGACCTGACTGAATTTTTTTTTTTAATGAAAGAGGGTTCTGTGCGCTCCTGAAAGAATCCTCCAGCTTGATCCACTTCTAATCTCTTGTCTTGAAAACAACACAGGAAGGAACACGCTAGTCTAGTTTATACCATAGAGAGGAGGCTGTAACCATCTGATTATGATTTGGGAGATATGGCGTTGATTGGGTGCAAAGAGCAAAGAGAGATAGTGCTTAATTGTTGAAAGGAAAGATGCTGCTTCTACATGTGTGTGAAGTTGTGATTTCCAGTGGTTTGTGCAGCATACTGGCCAAAAATACTAAGAATCACCAGTAGCCTATGCTTAATTATCCTATTTTGTAGCATATCTTTGTGGACGTTTTGTCTTGATGATTTGCCAGTTTATGAACGTTCACTGTTCTGATTTTAGACACACCTTCCTGTTTGACCTCATATGACAGTTTAAGCTACTCCCTGTGCAAACATTCTGTAACAGACACGGGTGGAGAAATATGTGTGTTAAAGCGGGGGTGGGCAAGAAGATAGATGAATAGTAGACCGGTTTCTGGCAAGCTACCTAAAGCTTGGGATTGTTGCCAGGAATGCTTGATAATATCTGCCTTAGTCTGATCAACATGTTCTCTCTTTACAAGAGTAAAGAGGGCCTACTCAGGTTCATCAGTTCGAATAATGGTGTATCTTGGTGGTTAAAATTATCTCAAATCATTCACTTTTGTTCTATAAGTAATCAGAGTTCTTGGGGTTGTAATCCAAAAAAGTAACAATTCTAAGCTTTGAACAGTTTCAGTTATTATCTGCTCTTTTTCGTCTTGTTGTTCTGCCATATCCAAATCCGAATATTGACAATCCTCATGGCAATCAGCCATGAAGACTGTCGTGAGAATATAATACCATGGCCTTTCATCTGCCTTTCGCATTGCAGCATGACACCCGTACCACTGATCCAGTTCCACAAGTCACTTTCTGGTCCTGAGCCATTTTGGCATGTAGAGTCCTCATCGGCCCCAGGTCAGGATTGATGAAGCTGCTGCCCTCCATCAAGATGGATTCAAGTGGGATTTAATCCACTTGGAGACCATTGCTCTTCCCTGTGGACTTTGGCACACAAGGCTGTTAGACCTCAAGGTTGTCAGGTTAGTTAACAGCTGCCTGACACTCAGCGTTGAGTCGCTGGCATTATGGTCTACTCTATTACCATAGTAGGATAACCTGGCCAGACACAGTTTTATCTGCTCGCATATGCAAATTTATCTGATCCCTACAACAAATTTTAACACTCACTTGTATTGCATTCCTCCCTTTAGTGGACATTATGTGTGTTAACTACTAAAAAAAGAATCTGACTATATTTGTAGCTAAATTCTTCAGTTTAGCTCTGTTTCCTGGTAGTTCCAGATAAAGGAAAGGGCAGTCTTGGTGGGCTATATCTCAGAACTGGATTACATGATTGTCATGGATCAGATGCTACAAGCTGTGATATTTTCAGTAAACAGAATCATAGGGGCACAGATGAAAAAGAACTCTATTTAGGACAATGGTCTCTGTATTTTCTAAACAATGTTCAATGTTCTTTCCTCCCTTTTTATCATGTTTTCATTCATATACTCATATATTCCAGGAAGTCACTGTTTATGAACATTATCCACCCATTCTGAAACTTTCCTTTCTTTCATAAGAATTATGACAAGAGCTCTTTTTATCATGTTTTCATTCATTCTTTATTATGACAAGAGCCGAATTCCAGTGTGAGGAGGATTCCAATTCTGGGCTACTGGTAAAAGGACAACTTTGTAAATAGGCCAAGGTTGAGAATTTGCTAATAATAAATTGTGTCAGATATTTAGACTGAGGACTGGATCCATAATTTACTTCCCGAACATGGAAGGACTCCTTGTCGGCAGATGGCTTTTGATCTAGCAGAGTTTCTCCACTAATACAGAAATGGAGAGGATGGCTTTTGCTGATTCCTCCACCCCCACCCCCCCTCATAAATAGTTTTATGTGCTCTACAAAATCTACTTTGGAGGATTTTGACAATCTTGAACAAAATGTTGGTGGCGTTAGTTCCTCAAATTAAATCAGAAATCATCTAAAACCCATGTACCTTGCCCAAACCTTGCTGGCTTGAGCAGGTCTTTTTCAAAGCAAATCATCACTTATATAACGCCCCATTACGCTTAGTGCACTCTCTGGGTGGTTACATGTTGGGTACTCATTTTACCAACCTTGGAAGAATGGAAGGCTGAGTCAACCTTGAACCCTGGTCAGGATTGAACTCACAACCTTTTGGTTGCAGGACAGTAGTTTAACCACTGTGCCACCAGAGTTACTGAATATACTGACAAGAGAAAATATCCACTCAATTGCAAAATTTGCTTATAGTGCGCTTACCATTACATTTATGAGGCTGACTACAAAGCAACAATGAAAACTTACATATTTTGTCTATTTCACTTGTACGACTTCTTGGTTATTCCACTACAAGTAGACCTTGAAGAACTTTGACTAGCATTGCCAAGCAGCTGCAGTTCTATTACTGATAGGTTAAAGGTAGAACAGATTCCAATTTGCTTTACTTCCTTATTACTTGCTGCTGCAGCTACAGGCTGCAAGCATACTGTTTACTACATCGAGGAAGTCAGTAGCTGAATTATAATATAGTCTGTAAAACAAGCTTGAAGTGTGTTTTTAAAATGTTTATTTTAAATATTATTTTCTATACATTTGTTTTAATATGCATTTCTTATATGTCTCTTGTAGAGTATGAGGGTACACAGAGTATTGGCCTACAGAAATGACAGGCAGACTTAGAATGCACAGTCTGTCAAATCATAGGTCATTTCCCTGAACCTCAGTTTTGAACACAAGCTTTAATTGAGCGCTGGTATCTTTATAGTACTTTATATAGATGACGCAGTTTTCAGATGGAAATACATTTGAGTCAAGATTACTGCAAAGAAAGAAAACTGGAAAGAAAAAAGTATTTTCAGTGAGTCTGAAGAACTCAGTAACAGGTGGCTGGCATAATGAGTATATCTAATTTTACTTTTGCTCGGGACATTTTGTTCTCTTGTGCAAATGAACTTCTTCAGATAATATCAACTCTACAGTTTGATCAGTGGCCTTCAAAAGTAACAACACCTCCACTGGAAGTATGTTTAGTCCACATGGAGTTGCTGTTACATTTGACAACACTGTTGGTGGAGACATCTTTCTCCTGTTGACCATGCTGTCCATATGTGGTTTTCTTGCTTCTCATTTAAAACATAAAATAGATGTCTGGATATTTCCCCTTTAAGTTGAGGTAGATAAAGGTGGACTCTAGCATGATCCATGAAACATTCGCTAGAGTCTTACAAATGTTCATTTCTCAAATACCTCTAAATTTGAATATCAGGTATATTTACTTTCTCCACCACCACCACCCAACACATACTTCTATCCAATGTGCACTGTGCATATAGTATGTAACTGGAATATGCCACAGCACACACCAATAACTCATCAGTGATTTTTAAAAATAACGGGAATGTTTTCTGATTGCAGATATGTCCATCTAGAGCAGCACTTTCTTGTTTTGGGGAATTTTGAGTTGAGGGTGTGTTCATGCCTGTTTAAAATAAAAAGTAAAAAGCTTTAACCTTATCGCCATAGAAAAATGAAAGTGATGGAATAGTAATGCTGAAATTGAATTATTTGTTAAGGATTTCTATGTAATAGTAGATAAAATTATGCATGGATAAAATTATGCAGGATTTCTTTTCTGTGAAAACTTATAATTCTTCATATAAGAAAACACAAAACTGATTGTGGCAAGTTTAAAAATGTATAAAATCTTACAAAATTGAGACATTCTGTAAGAACACTCAACGAATGGTTCTTCTATGTCTTGGCCAGACATGAAATATACCAAAAGGAAGGCTCCTTTTGGTGAATTTATTCTGCAGTTCCTTTCACCTGACCAAGTGTGAGAAAGATTATCCGGCAACATAAGGTTGATGTTACCAGGGTATGCCCAACTAGTTCAAAAATACCACAATCTTCGATGAGGCTCTTTCTGTGCACCCCTCACAGAAAGATTATAATTTGATCAACGAATGGTGATCAAATTATAATACATTCCGAGCTAACGGTGTAATAGTTTGCTAGTTAATTTCTATTTTTCCACTAGATTCTTAATTAAGAGTGGGAAATTTCCCAAATGGGCAGTATAAAAATGTGATGAATAAATGAAAATAAATAAATTTGTTTCATCATACAAGAAAAGTACTTTGTGATTGGTTCAGATAAGCCATTGTTCTTATTTAAATTGGACTATTTTCCTTGCTAAATCAACTGCTTATTTAGTATTCCCATTTAACTTTTTTGCAGTCCATGTGAAGGGATTCTGATTCTCCTAGTTGTTGGTTGTGGTTAGCCTCCCATTTGTAAGAAGAAACTTCAAATTGCCCTAGTTAATCTAATCCTTAAAGTTGTGTAGCACTCATAGTACTAAACATGTCCTATTTCATGTAAACATATAACATCCGTATTCTAAAATGCCTTGGAAGATACATAAAAGAGAAGTTACCTTCCTTTCCTGATTGAATTGAAAACATCAGCAGCAGTCATCAACTGTTCTTTTCCATGGGTGAAAATCATCTCAGTGCTGCACAGCTTAATTTCCCACTAAATAAGCATTTGGCCTAATCAGTATCATGGTTCAAAATGATTGGTTGGCGTCATGGTAGCGTGAATTGCCACTGTGAATTTTTTCAGCTAGAAATCTATGAGAATGACACGTAATACAAGTTCTATCCGATATGGCATACAAAGGCAGGGCAAAGTTTTACAACTGGGCTTCTTTTGCTTACATTGTGAATTATGGTTCTGCAACCGAAGCTTGCCATTTGTAGAGTGATAAGTGGTTATTTGAGGAAGGTGTTGAATGTACACTGTTAGAGGGAACTTTTGCCTTCAGTTTTTTCCAAGTTAGATATTGTATAGATGAGGCCAGGAAAGCACACTTTTGGTATTTCTAGACATATTGGTTAAAGCCACAGGAGTAACTTCTAAGAACAAGTAAACATAGATCTTTTCCTGGAAGGATTTTAATGTTATCAAATAACATATTCCTTGGAACATTATGCAAAAATAGGCGACTTAGTGGTTAAGACGCTGAATTTGATGACTGGAAGGTCAGCAGTTCGAGACCCGAGTGCTGCACGACACTGTCATGCAGCACTCGGGTCTCGAACTGCTGACCTTCCAATCATCAAGTTCAGCCTAGCAGTTTGAAAGCAAGAAATTGCAAGTAGATAAATAGGTACCACTTCAGTGGGAAGTTAAACAGTGCACTCTGGTGTCTAGACATGCCTGCCACATGTCCACGAAGACACCTGCAAAAGCAGACAAGCGCTGGCTCTTTGGCTATAAACAGAGATGAGCACTGAACCCTAGAGTCAGATATGACTGACCTTCGAGCAAGGGCGACCTTTACTAAAACAATTTTAGCAAAGTTGATATTAATTCATAAATAACAAAAACAGCAATTTCCTAATATTTTTGATTTATATGTACATCAGAGCAAGTTTGTTTTAACTTTCTAAGAAATCCTAAGTGTTTTGCAAAAAAATTGAGCAATATTAGCAGCAGGTTGGTTGTTGAAGGATTGACAGGATGTTTGAACAGCCTAGAGTTACTACTTTGAAGTTAATGTCTAGTTTATACAGTTGCAAAATCTGAATATACAATAGTAAACGTCCAAGAGATTGAAGCAAGGAGTACTAATAAAAGGTCAGGATTCTTAAGGATATCTGCATTCAGATAAGATTTGTCTTTTTTAAAAGACAATTTCTGATCTACAGATGGTACCTGCTCATCTGTTTATCCTTTTAGCATTTGATAGGTTTATTTCATTACCTAAAAGCAATGTGGACAAAATGTTTCTCAAAAAACAAAGTAGTTCCCCAGTAGACTCAGTTTTACTTTTAGGTTGCAACCAATGTATATTTGTCTCAAAGCAAAGAGATTCAGAAAGATTCTCTCAGTGCCAAACAAAGTGCAAACAGAATCAGGCAATTTAAGTGCAACTGTTTTTTCATTTCCTCTTTTCCTTAATTTCAACTTCTCTTTTCTCAGCCTTTGCCACAGCAAACAAACCTCCATCTTCTGCAAGCTTCTTTTACTGCTTCAATCTAAAATGGCTCTACTCTGGTTCACTAATTTCTAGGCCCTTATAACTCTTTTTTCACAGCAGTTTTAATCTGTTCCAGCAAGTCACAATTTACAAGCTTACTTATACAAAGACTGTTTGTTGAACAATATATACTGTATGTACATTTTAATATTTATCAGTCTGGTCAGGTTATCCTGCTATGGTAGTAGAGTAAACCATAGTGCCAGTGACTCAACGCTGAGCATCAGGCGGAGGTTAACTAACCCGACTACCCTGAGGACTAACAGCCTTGGTTGCCGAAGTCCACAGGGAAGGGTGATGGTCCCCAAATGGATTAAATCCCACTTGAATCCATCTTGATGGAGGGCAGCAGCTTTACTAATCCTAGCCTGGGGCCAATGAGGACTTTACATGCCAAAAGGGCTCATAACCAGAAAGTGACTCACAGAACTGGATAAGTTGTACTATGGGTGTCACTCTGCAATGCAAAAGGCAGATGAAAGGTGTTGAGGCCAAAGGTAACGCGACAACAAGTTTTGGGTTAACATTAGTGATATATTGTCAGCTCATATACTGCTACAGGGTTAATTCGGACTGGGGAATAAGGGACGAGGTAGCAACTTATATACAATCAGAACAGCAGTTACAGTGATACATTTGCTCGGGCTTTTGCTAACGCGGAAAACCTGTGTTAGATCAATCAGAGTACATTGAGAACATATGAAAGTGGCGCCTTACAGAAAAGGGTGCACGTTTACATCAAAGACTTAATGATGATTGCAGATTTAAAGCATAACATTTGGACACAACAAAAGGCCACTGCATTATATTCTCAGGACTGTCTTCATGGCTGATCGCCATGAAGATTGTCAATATTCGGATACGGCTGAAGAATAATAATATTTATAATGATAATGATACATTTTTACTATATTTAGTAGAGATAGCTGCAGATCATTATCAACTGCTAGACAGGTTGCAGAGTGGAATACGTAAACATTTGATCTTGCCAAGTATTACTACATTGCTATGAGCCTTTGGATTTCTTAGAAAATGTGGAATTTACTGTAACAACATAGCTTCCTTATCACATACCATCTTTTACATGCTTTGCTGCAGGTGAATGAATGCATATATCCTTGTTCTCACAATAATTGTACAGTGGCAAAGCGTAATACAGTAAAACCCCAGGTTACAACGGAGGTCCGTTCCAACTGCCTCCGTCGTAACCTGGAACAGTCGTAAACCGGAATACGTTTTCCCATTGGAATATATTGAAAATTTTAAAAAGTTACCGACCCGACCAAAAATAATCACAAAAAAAAAAACTGGGGGAAAAGGGGGGCCATTTTCAATTGCAGCGGAGACTCAGGGCTTCAGAGACCAGCGGCTACCGAGGGGATCTCTTTCCCCAAGCCTTCCAGAGGTGGCTGTAGTGGTGGAGAGGCCTGGCATAGCAGCAGAAATGGCCATGAGGACATTTTTATGACGTCCTCATGGCCGTTTCTGCCGCTATGCCTGGCCTCTTTGCCATTGCAGCCACCTCCGGAAGGCTTGTGGAAAGAGATCCCCTCGGTAGCCGCCAGTCTCCAAAGCCCCGAGGCTTCACTGCAACTGAAAAAGCGGGGGGCGGGGGCGGACATTAAATTAACATTTAATACATTAAATAAACATTGAACAGTAAATAAAAAAGACCCCTACCTTTTGTAGTCTTCAGGAAATCACCTGGAAAGTTCAAAATGCCTGTGGGTACAAAGCACCCCCAGATGCAAAGCACTCTGGGGATTGTAGTCGCCGTAACCTGAAACAAATGTATTTTAAAAATCATAACCTACAACATCATTTCTCCAGAAATGACTGTCGTAACCCGTAGCAAACATAACCTGGTCAGTCGTAACCTGGGGTTTTACTGTACTAGAAACTAGCTGCTCTCCAAGGCAAAAACTATGAGACATTAAAACTATTATTTTTCATTGTGAAACTAATTCCAAATGCCCTTCCTTTAGCTGTTAGTATGGAAGCAGAAACAGTGAGTTTCTGTGAAAGTCCAGTTTTGTTTCACACAACTTTGATGTTCATGACTTTTAAAAAAAAAAAAAAAGAATTGTAAATCAAGGAGAGGAATCACAAGGCAGATACTGTTTTGAGATTAGGTTTCAAAAGAAGGCTCTTGCTTTCTATGTATTTGCATGGGAGAATCAAATAAAACCAAACTAAGGCTTGAGTGTGCTTTAACTCTTGTTGTTGTTCAGTCGCACAGTCGATTCCGACCCTTTGCGACCCTATAGACTATCGTCCTCCAGGCACCTCTGTCCTCCACCTTCTTCCTCAGCCCGCCCAGCTCTGTGCCCACTGTGTCCACGATGCCATCTAGCCATCTCATCTTTGGTCGCCCTCTTTTTCTTTTTCTCTTCTAATTTGATGTCCAAAGTACTTTAGCTTCATCTTTACTATTTGACCTTCTAAGGAGCAGTCAGGGTTGATTTCTTCTAAGATCGACCTATTTGTTCTCTTTGCTGTCCAAGGGACTCTCAAAACTCTCCTCCAATACCACAACTCAAAGTCATCTATTCTTCTGCGCTCAGCCTTCCTAATGGTCCAGCTCTCACACCCATACATTACCACCTGGAAAACCATTGCTTTGACTATGCGGATATTTGTTTTCAAGGTGATGTCTCTACTTTTCACTATGTTCCCCAGGTTTCTCATAGCTTGTCTCCCCATAATCAGTCGTCTTTTTATTTCATGGCTGCAATCACCATCTGCAGTGATCTTAGATCCCAGGAAAGTAAAATCTGTCACTGCTTCTACTTCTTCCCTATCTATTTTCCAGGGACTGATGGGACCTGTTGCCATTATCTTGGTTTTCTTGATATTGAGTCTCAAGCCAGCTTTTGCACTCTCCTCCTTCAATCCAATCAAGAGATTCTTTACGTCTTCCTCACTTTCTGCCATTAAAGTGGTATCGTCTGCATATCTCAAGTTGTTGATGTTTCTTCCAGCAATTTTGATCCCATGTTGTGATTCTTCCATCCCTGCAGTGCGCATTATGTGCTCTGTGTATAAGTTGAATAAGCAGGGTGACAAAATGCAGCCTTGTCTTATTCCTTTTCCTATTCCAAACCACTCTGTCTTTCCGTGTTCTGTCCGAACTGTTGCTTCTTGTTTCATGTACAAATTTCTCATGAGGCATATGAGGTGCTCTGGTATTCCCATCTCTTTAATTACTTTCCACATTTTGTTGTGGTCCACACAGTCAAAAGCCTTGGTGTAGTCAATAAAACAAAAGTAGACTTGTTTCTGGTATTCCTTTGTTTTCTCCATGATCCAACGTATGTTGGCAATGTGGTCTCTAGTCCCCCTGCCTCTTCTGAAATCGGCCTGCACCTCTGGTAGTTCTCTCTTCACGTGCTGCTGAAGTCTATCCTGTATTATCTTGAGCATCACCTTGCTGGCGTGTGGGATGAGCGCAATTGTTCGATAATTTGAACATTCTTTGTCATTCCCCTTTTTGGGGATTGGAACATATACTGATCTTTTCCAATCCTGTGGCTACTGTTTTGCTTTCCAAATCTGCTGGCATATTGAATGCTGTAATTTGATTCCATCATCTTTTAGGGCTTTGAAAAATTCAACTGTTGTTTGCAGTGCTTTTTAATGCCTTTATGGATGTCTGGCTCAAGTTCCATTTCCTCATCATTGTTATTTAACTCTTACGATATTTTTATTCTAAAATAATATATTTTTTAAAAGTCTCCCATGTTATTCGACGAGTTGTAATGCTGCTTTCTTTCAGTCAGGATAATACAGTATCCGCTGTCTATCTGTGTGTGCTTGTTCAACCTTTAAAAAGAAGATGTGGAGTTTTGTAATCGGTAGAGATAGACACAATTTCTTGGTTCTGGGTCTTGCTGTAGCTGTCAGTGGAATCCACTTTCTGCACAATATTACTTTATTATGATTGCTTTGATGAAGGTAGAGAGATGTATTAACAGTATAGTCTTTGGAGAAGATCATGCTGTAATAGTTTGTGTAAGTAGCATGCCATTTTAAGAACAAAGTTTTGCAATATTTATCTGAAGGACATAACGCATGTCATGTTGTCTTATGTCAGTGAAAAAGCTTCAAAAATCATTTTTTAAAGTGTTCTTTAAAGTCATGGAATTTCAAGTGTGGTGGTAGGAATGATGTAGTGAACAATCAGATAGCAAGGAAAAATCTATCTGATATAATTTTTTTATTCTGCTTATTGAGTCCAAGGTCAGCTGGTGAATTTTATGGCTTAATGAAGATATTTAATCTGTATTTCTCCAATCCTGTCTTTCATCACCCAGTCTCTTATCTCATTCTTGTTTAAGCAGGAGCTCTGTGGTCCCTGTGTTTTGTAAAGTACCCTCTTATGTTGCTGGGGTGACTATGTGGCTTTAGTTAGAAAAATTAGAAACATTATACCATGGGTCCTCAAGGTCTTCGCACCACGGGCCAAACTACTCAGACAGCTGAGCAGGCTGGATGCAATGGCAACGGGTGCATTTGTGCATGTGCAGGCGCGTCCACTTCTGGGGTTGTCACTGTAGGCCAGATTGAATGGTGTCAGAGGCCAGGTCTGGCCCACAGGCTGTAGGTTGCGAACTCTTGCATTATACAAACACAGGTGAAGCATAAGCAAAAAAGTTTGTGTCATGTAAATATCAAACATTATGAGATTTTAAAAGCTTTTGACTGATGAACAAAATCCCTGTGGCCAATTCAAAGACATCATTTGTACACAGAAAGAGCCTCCTCAAAAAGTGTGGTATTTTTGAACCACAATCGGACATATCCTGGTAACGTCAACCTTGTGTTGCCAGCTAATCTTTCTCGCACTAGGTCAGGTGAAAGGAACTGCAGAATGAACTCAGCAAAAGGTGCCTTCATTTTGGCAGTTTCACATCTGGCCTTGATACGAAAGAAGAAGAATTTACAGTTTCTTTCATGGTACTTTTATTGAGTTTTTTTTTAATTATTCGTGGTCATCAATCACAAGTACTATTCCAAGAAAAGTACAATTTCTATAGTACTGCTTATAATCCAAAATATCTAGTAAGTCTTTGATTCCCAATTGCAGCATTTTTTTTAAAAAAAATGTACAGTATAGTAGCATTCTAACAGTCCCTTGTCGTTTTGTTTTGTTACAGAAACAGCATTGAGAATGTTATTAAAATGGTGGAGCAGCATGGCAGTGATGCCTGGTGGACCCTTCCAATTGAACAGCTGCTTCCCAGTGAAGCATTGGCAAAGGTAATTCAAAGCCAATGGTGGTCTGTTTGTGAGTGCCTTCTCTTTTTAGAAAATATGTGTAGGAAATGGCTAAAGTTGGAAGTTGAGGAGCAAGAACCAGATGAGCTAGAGGCTTGGAAGACCACCGATACCTCAGATCTTGCCTTTAGTAGAGCTTCAAAATGTAGGTAATCTGGAACTAGACCACCATAAGATCATGTGCAGAAATCTTACTGTGCTGCTTTGGCATAACATTTAGAGGCAGATTGCCTCAAGTTAAGAAATCTCCGTAAATATTATCTGTTTTATACTGAGTCACACTACTTAGCGCACAAGAGATAATGTTTATAGAAATCTATTAACTTGAAGCAGTTCACTTCCAAATGTTATACCTTTTTTATTGCAGTGCAACAAGATTTTGGCCAGTGTCTGATATTTGCCTCCAGTAGTATGCAGAAACAGCAGGCAAACCTGTAGTACATCATCAGATTTATTATTGTGTAGGCCAATGATGGCAAACCTTTTAGAAACTGAGTGCCCAAACTAAACAGGCTGCACCACAGAGGGACGGGGCGAGGTGAACTCTGTGCTGGGGGAGGAGGAAAAAGTGCTCCCATTGAGCAAAAGGGCAGGGCAAACTGCTGGGGTGATAGCGCGTGTGCCCCCTTCTGAGTGCCCTCTCTGGCACATGTGCCATAGGTTCGCCACCACTGGTCTAGGCTTTCTTTAACTAGAGTCTGCTTCCTCTTATGCTTAAAGTGGTGTCAGTTAGCCAATATGTATATCTTACAAATATTTTAGTGTTTTTTATTCCAAAGGATCTTTGAATGAGTAAGAGACTGAAACACATAAATGTGCATTGAGATTATTGATTGCTCAGCTTCAGTACCTGGATTATTTTGTAAGGCAGAATCAATTCATCCAGACTCCCATTAGGCTCACTAACAATGACCATTTAATGACTCTTGATCCTAGACCAGTGGTGGTGAACCTATGGCAATCGGGCCAGAGGGGGCACTCAGAGCCCTCTCTATTGGGACATGTACCATCGCCCCAGCACAGAGTTCGCCCCACCTCTTTGCCCAGCAGCCCAATGGGAGCGCTTCCTCTCTTCCCACTGCACAGAGTTCACCCCATACTTCTGTTTGGGCACGGTCTCCAAAAGGTTCACCATCGCCGTCCTAGACATTTTGTAAACTGCTTAGTTTGTCATATGAATGGGTCTAAGAAATCCATTCCCCTGACTATGAACTAAGCAGTTCACCTGTTGTCTATGAGGGTTTTGTCAATGCTCTCTAATTTTATCTCATTGACATAGTATTGTACTGATTATGCACTATAATATAAACAAATCATATAGTGACTGAAACTATGTTGCTTAGCATAGTAAGGTACAACTAGAATAGACTCATTGATTCAGTGGGCCTATACTGTAGTTACAATTTATTTTGCTGAGCAATAGGGTTTCCCCCAATGTGGTCTGGAAATATTGTTCTTTTAAATGTAAAATTGGGCAAATGTAACTCTGAAATTGATGCCCCCAGACTTCTGTATAAGCGAGTACTGAAGTGGAGATAGAAAAAAGACTTCCTCTTCTGCCATATGTAAATCCGAATATTGGCAATCATCATGGCCCTTTTGGCAGGCAAAGTCCTCAGCCCCAGGCCAGTATTGATGAAGCTGCTGCCCTCCATCAAGATGGATTCAACTGGGATTTAATCCACTTGGGGACTATCACCCTTCCC
The DNA here is from genome assembly GCA_035047345.1 of Bradypodion ventrale. Classification (NCBI taxonomy): domain Eukaryota; kingdom Metazoa; phylum Chordata; class Lepidosauria; order Squamata; family Chamaeleonidae; genus Bradypodion; species Bradypodion ventrale. Next base: position 45,658,902 of record JAWDJE010000001.1, read on the forward strand.
TGTGGACTTTGGCACCTAAGACCGTTAGTCCTCAGGGTTGTCAGGTTAGTTAACTGCCACCTGACACTCCATGTTGAGTCGCTGGCAGTATGGTCTACTCTATTACCATAGCAGGATAACCTGGCCAGAAAAAAGACAAGCATAGGGAAAATGTTGAGTAGAGAAAGAAAAGAATTAAAACTTGTTTGTGTGACTTATAGCTTCCTCAGTTGCTCCCCTAGTTCACTATAATTTAATTAATTTAATTTAATATTCACATTTATTCATTTTCCTCAATGTACATTTGTGAATAAGGCTGGTGATAATCATAGTGTCAAGGATTATGTAACTGGCCAGGACATCTTGGATATCTGGTTTGACAGTGGAACATCCTGGGCTCATATTTTGGAAGGTAAGGAATGTTTCTTTCTCTGATGCCTTTTATAGTGCAGTGGGCTGACAATGTTTTTGTTGCTATGCCCTAACTTATTTCAACCCCTAATAGGGCTTTCAAGGTAGGTGAGAAATTTAAGGAGTGGTTTTACTCATTACACACACACACACCAGTGAGCTTCTGTGGCTGAACAGGGAACCCTGAGTCTTAGTCCACTACACCACCCTGGATATCTTCACTGAAGATATGACATTGTGATTTACATCGTTATGATCCCGGAAGCTAGTGAGTTTACACTGACAGTAAATACTGGCCACTTTTTCATAATGCAGTGATTTTTTTAAAAAAGAAATTACAAGCTTGAAAGTGCTGACACATTTGCCTTCTCAGGTACAGTGCTAAGGCTGAATGTGTCTTTTGTTTCAGGCTTTTAAAAAGTAACCTTAATATTTTAGGAACAGTCCCACAGGGTAGCCTCCTGGCACCATTACTTTTTAACATTTACACAAATGATCAACTGATGATCCCATAATCTATGAGTTTCATCTATGTTGATAATATTGCCTTGGCTGTCTAGGGGGAATTTTTGAGTCCATTGAGCACCAGCTAACGTTTACTTCCTGGTATTAGAAAAACAACAAGGTGAAACCAAACCCTTTAAAAGCACATAATTGTGCTTTCCACTTAAAGAACAGAGAAGAAGTGAGGAAGCTCTAAATTAACTAGAAAGGCAGGCTTTTGGAATATTGCCCTACCGCAGAGTTTTAGGGTGACAGTCTGGATCAACCCCTGACCTATAAAAACACCAAACAGAAAGTTGCCACCAGAAATAACATATTTTAGAACACTGGCTGATTCAGACAGATGGCACACCCATAAACAATAGGAACAACAGCTCCGTCCCTGTGCTTACTCCTCAGCAGAATAGAGTATGTTGGTGCTCTATTGTATGAATCAGCAAATGCCAAACAAGTGGATATAGCTTTTAATAAATCATGTAGGACTCTTACTGGCTGCCTGAAACTTACCCTCAGAAAAAAGTATTATTTGGCAGGTATTGCCCCTCAAAAAAGTATGTTGAGGGGTATTAGCAGATACTGTACAGTAATGAACAAAATAAGTAATAGAAAACCAAACGTATCCACTTCATGGACCCTGACTTGCTAGATCGCAGCTAAAATCAAGGAAAAGTTTTCCTCAGGCTCTACATATTTATTTATTTATCCATCCATCCAATTTATACAGCTGCCCCACTCGAAACTACTCTGGGCAGCTCACAAAGTTAAAATCCACAACATAATCTAAAACTTAAAAATACATAAGACCAATTAAAAGTACTAAAAATTACTCAGAAGAAGCTAGGCTAAACTTACAGTGAACAAAAACAGTATATCTTGCTGAATGGATGAATACCAAGGAGCATTTCCCACAAGGACAACACTCTGGCTGGAACATGTGGAAATCGTTTAATAGACTTCAAAGTGAAGTAGGAAGATCAAAGAAGAATCAAGTAAAATGGGACTACTTGGATACTGTATAAGTTTTCTATGAATATTGAAAAATTCAAACAATGGAGCATTTATGTGCATGCAATTTATGCCCCATTAGGAGTACAAAAGAAGATCTAGGAAATGGCTGAGATAATACTATTAAAGTAGCCCACTTCTGGTTAAAAAGAAGTCTAATGTTAATGTTTTAATTTGTTTTGGTATATGAGTACAGCAAGTAAATAAATAATTGCCTATATGTCACATACATCTGCAATTTTAAATTGTGCAACACCCTGATATGAAAAAAGAAATAATTTTGTGTGAAGGATTATCTGAAATAGAATGAGAGAAGTTCTGTCTTCAGATAAGCACACACCCCAGAATAATGGTGGTGGTGGTGGGGAGTTGCAGTGTTGGTAAAATTGAAATCACCGTCTAAAATGGGCATTAAATACATTTGAACTTTAAACCAGGAGTATGCAGATATCTGATAGCAATCTTGTCAAACTGTAAAGCATACTCACCTTTTTTTAAAAAAAAAATTCCTAGCAATACAAGAAAGTAATAGCACGATCAGCAAACAGTGAGTTTATCTAAGGGCTCTTTGCACTTTGTCTTGAACCCCTTAGTTAAATGATAGTGTATTTGCACAGTTTATTTGCACTTGGAGCACCCTTACATTATTATTTAAGAAACTGAAAGAGAGTTAAAATTGTGCTGTACACAATGGGTTTTTTTGGCCAGCATCCACCCATTATATTATATGTTGGTGGTCCAGTCTCCTTTCCTTGTGTACATTTTTGAGGGGTGAACGCAGATGATCAGAAGCCATGTAGTAACGGCTTCAAATCTCCACCCTCAAGACTTCAGGCAATGAAAGGAGGTGGCTTCTTTTCTCTCTTCTTATGTGACTGAATCAACCAAATCTCCTCCAATTTATAAAGGTTGTCAGCTGCAGAAGAATTTCAGATCTTTGTAATAGGTCACAGGAATCATGCATAAAGCTGAGTGGTGGCTATAGCACCAGTGATGCTGTCTGAATCCCTTCTTTTTACAAATAGGGCACATTAATGAGTTTAGCTCTCATTTAAAAACTAACTGGATTAAGAAAGACATTTGAAAAATCCTTTGAATTCTTAATTCTGTGTCTAACACATTTTAGGTGGTTCTGGATCAAGTCTAAACATGCTCCCTGTGGCTCAGGGCATTAAAGGAGAGTCCAAGAGTTCAGAAAGTTCATCAGAAATCATGAAAACAATCCTGGCATTCTAACAAAAGCAAATCTTTTATAAAGCTAGGGGGTCTTAATTTTTCATTCAATAGTGTGCCACCTGATATTGTTTACCTTGCATCCCATTGATGGCTCAAACATATATTCTCAGTACTGCAATGAGGCCAATCAAGATGAAAGGAAGTTGGGAGGTCTGTACATGAACTGTCATCTTGGCCATGTAGATCGCAACATGCCACCATTTTGGTCTTGTGAGTCTGGTTCCCTTGCAATGCTGACGACTCATTCAAATGACCTATGACAGTGATGGCAAACCTTTTAGAGACCAAGTGCCCGAACAGAGGGTCGGGGCAATTTCTATTCTGGCTGGAGGGAGGAAGCGCTCCCATTGGGCTTCTGGGCAGAGGGGTGGGGTGAACTCTGTGATGGGGGAGGGAGGAAGTGTTCCCATTGGGCTGCAGGACAGAGAGGCGGGGTGAACTCTGTGCTGGGGCAATGGCACGCATGCCCACAGAGAGGGCTGTGAGTGCCCCATCTGGCATGTGTGCCATAGATTCACCGCCACTGTCCTATGATGTCTTCAGTGTGAATCAAGTTGCCACTGCAACCTACAACATATAACTCTTCACCTCTTTTCCTATTCAGCCATTCTCCGTATAGCTACCATCTGCATTTCAACACTGCTAGAAATACCAATTCTTGTGCAGAATTTCCTGCATATTTCAGCCAAGCTTGTGCTTACAGAGGCAGCAGCCATAGAGGCACTGGGTGAAAGACACCCCTGAATTGGTCTGTCTTCCTTGAGCCAACGTTTGTCTACCCCCTGAATGATAACATTTAAAAATACAATTTCCCATGAAGCAGGCACTAATATTTAACTAAATGAATGATATTGTTTTATAACAAGCCTACCTTGTTTGAGTTTTTGTGCTGACAAAGTATTTAAAGGAAAAGATTTGGATAATTGTATTTGATGCTTAAGTACCCTGTGTTTAATCTAAGGGTTAAAGTCTCCTATTAAAGATACGGAGTATACTGCTTAAAACAAAAAAGAATCATAAAGGCCCGTGACCTCCAGTTGTAAATAATTGACCTCTAACTGAAAATTATTACTCTAAAGCTTTCTATCCATGTTTTATTGCTGTGAACTGCAAGGATATTGCAAGAGAAGCTAGTGTTTACATCAAAATGTGTGCTTGAGCAAAATGAATCATTCTCTATTTGTATAAGCCTAGTCCCAATACAGTATTTTATTTATTTCAAACTGCTATGTCTGTTACTATTACTGCAATCTTAAATCAGCATTCAAGCACATGCCATTTGGTAATCAGAACAATCTTTTTTCCAGTTCTTGTATTAGTGGAAGGTATTCCTTTTTGAATGTGTTCTTATGTATGTCTTCACAACTATGTTACATACGTTTGCTGCTTGGGGGTTTAATGTTTCATGAATCTCTTTTCCAAGCTACAGTATTTCCCTTTTTTCTCCAAGACTTTGTTGATCTCATTTCCCCCCTTTATTAGTTATTTAAGGTACTGTGGTGGGGGCATTATGGCCATGAAAAATCATACAGACATCCAACATACATACAAGCACAGAGATAGTGTTGCTAAGGCACTATCCTGAGCTGATGACTCAGAGGCAAGTCACATTTCATTTGAATGCAAGCATGGCCTGTGGTCATGAGAGTTCATATGTTCTGGGAATTGTAGTCAGACTGGAAAGACAGGTTCGATTCCTGAGAGCTGCACAATGGGGGACATAAAAGGAGCCTCATTCAGGTTGAAATCCTTTCAACCCAGAGTGATCTCTGACATGAAAACGAATGAACTACAGTAGAACCCCCACAAGCAAACGGTTTGACTTACAAAAAAGTCAACATACAAATAGAAATCCTGGCTAAACAAATTTGACATAATGTACAAATTTTTAATAGGAAAGATTCAACATACAAAAAAAATATGGTGCCATCTAGTGGCCTCTTCTGCTAATCCAATGTTTTTTCGGCGTACAATTTTTTCGACATACAAATAACCTTGTGGAACGCAGGGGAAATCATATGAAGAGGTTTTAACTGTAGCTGTTTTCAGGCCTGGGGTCTACCTACCCGGTCTCTTGTGCTCTTTGGGCAGCGAGATGTGCAAGGCTTATCCAGTCATTTCTAGAGGACGGTAGTGCAGTGAACTGATGCATAAAGACAACCTCACTCTGCCATAGAGTAAGTGGATCAGACCTTGTATGTGCAGGATTTTGGATGGAGGCACATGTCTAGATCTGCGTTTCACAGTAAATCAACATTTTTGACCTTTGCCACATTGTACTTGTTACAGGTCGAGTTAAGTATCAACAGTTCCTGAAAGATAAACAGCAGGGTCCTGTAAAAGCAGTATTACAAAGGGACATGAAGAAGGAACCACTGAATACTATAGTGGGTAGAAAGGGGTTTAAATTTACCATTGAAAAACATATTGTGCAAGAGTTATAAGTGGCAGATTTAGTGTTGGAAAAGATATTTGACCAGATGGGGAGTGCAGAGTAATGGAGAACTGTGCTTGCCAAAGTTCTTCTCTTCTGCCTTTTAAGTACTATGAATACTTTTCATAGTATTCAAAATAAGTTTAAATGCATTTTAACTTGGGAGAACCTTTTCTTCTTCCTTGTCGAGACCAGACGTGAAACTGCCAAAATGAAGCCACCTTTTGATGAGTTCATTCCATAGTTCCTTTCGCCTGACCCAGTGTGAGAAAGATTAGCCGACACAAGATTGGCATTGCCCGGGGCAAGCCCGATTGTGGTTCAGAAATACCACTGTCTTTGAGGAGGTTCTTTTCTGCATACTACACTTGGGAGAACATGTCACTTTATTTACAAAAAAATTTTAGGTAGTTATTTTTTAAGGAAGGGAAAACTTTGTTAAAGCCTTACAGCAGGGGTTCCAAACCTTTTCGCGCCACAGGTCAGACCATGCCCCCTGGACAGCTGAGCGTGCTGGTCACATGGTTCCTCCCGCCATAAACGCTGCCATAAAACACGTTTGCAGCTGTCTTAAACACTACATTTCTCCTGTCGAATTGATATTATTGTAACTGATATTGTGATACTGTCATATGACTCTGAAACTTGTAATTTGTGATACTGCAGTATAGCATTGTGATGTGGTACTGTTCGTGAATTTGTATATTGAATTTTACACTGTATATTGACTTTCAGTATTAAGTGTATGTTATTGAATATTGTATTATTGTACTTATTGTATATTGTATTTATTGTCTGCTATGTAAAACGCTCTGAGTTGGGTTCACCTGAGTGGGCGGTATGAGTGGGCGGTATAAAAGTGTGAAAATTAAATTACATTACAATAGCCATGGGTACATTTACGGCAGCGTTTACTGCAGGCATGGTTGCGTTTATGCATGACACGTGCAGGCACGTTTTATGACTGTCATAAATGCGTCTGCTTCTGGTAGCGGCGAGGGCGGTGGTGGGCCACATGAAATGGTGCTGTGGGTTGAGGCTGGCCCACAGGCCGTACGTTGGCCAGCCCTGCCTTACAGGATGAGTGTGTTTGAGAGAGAGACTTTACACTGAAATAAATGCTTAAAAGAGTTTGGATCCCATTAAATCTAAGTTTTAATTTTTTTTAATGTTTCTTTAGAAAAAAATAAAGAGGCTGATGTATACTTGGAAGGGAAAGACCAGCTGGGGGGCTGGTTTCAGTCATCTCTATTGACAAGTGTGGCTATTCGAAAAAAGGCGCCATATAAGTAAGTTGATATTGAGGGATAAATTTATTTAGAATGAATTATTTGTGCAAATTCATCATTACATCAATCAGTATATATATCACTATATCGCTATTGATTGAATCTCAAAGAAAAATATATACTCTTGGAATGTTTCTTTTTAGGGCTCTTATTGTTCATGGGTTCACCCTTGGTGAAAAAGGAGAAAAGATGTCTAAATCAATTGGCAATGTAGTTGATCCAGATGTGGTCATCAATGGAGGCAATGTAAGTATTTTACTTAATTTTCAGATCTGAAATCACAAACCATTAGTTCTTATAACCAGATGATAGTTTTAAGTAAGTAAAGAATCCAGCTGGGTATGATTATTTACCGTATTTGCCGGCATATAAGATACATCGGAGAATAAGACGCACCTTGTTTTTTAGACACATTTTAAAGGAAAAAATAATTTTAAACATTTTCCCCATGAATTTCCTTCTCTGTGTGCGTGTTTTTGAAGCTACCCTTTGCCTGGCTCCAGCCGCCTCTAATTGCCAGGAGCTGGGGGAAGAGGTCTTTCAAACCTGAGAGAGGTAGGCTGACTGAATTTTCAACATGATAATTTTGATTACCGGCACACAAAACACACTCCGTTTTCCAAGTCTCTTTCAAGTTGAACTTCCTTGTATATCCTAGGTTCTTCATTGGAATTTAGCCCTCCCTGCTTTGTTTGCCAGTATGAGTCACCCTAAATATGAAACAGTTTATTACGGCTTGCCCTGTTCTATCAGTGCCTGCTCTGTGTGGGTGGGAGTAGATTTCATTTCTGGTGACTTCAAGCTGAACCTGAACTTGACTAGAGATTTTTGTTCAAATGGGCATCTAAGCCTTCCTGTTGCCTGTCCAGAGGTGTGGATTACAAACTCCTTGTGCCCAGCCAGCTGGTCTGGGGTTGATGGGAGTTGTGCTTGGAGGGATGATCGGTTGGAGAAGGTCAGGATATATTTTCTTTCTCCAGCTACTTCAGCCAGATCTGTTGTCCTCTGAAAGTTTATGTTGCCTAAACCCTCAGATCAGGGGATGTGGAAGAACAGACATTGAAGGAGTGTGGCTCTTACAGTTGATGCCTTGACAGTGTACAGTGTGATGGAGAGACAGAAAAAGAGAACATTTCTGAATTATCCTTAGTGTGAGGGGAGGACTGTAAGGAGACCAAAAACCCTGTTTCCACTACCAGGAGACTCTTACTACACCTAGCAATCCTGTCACCCTCATTAGAAGCCAGCTTAAAACCTTTGCTGCTTCAGGTCCCATCACTTTCCAGAGCTCAGGGAGTCCTTAGTAGGTTCCAATTCCTGCTTAAAAACCAACCAGATCAGGTAGGACATTCAGATCTGGGTAGCAATAGCCACAGCAGACAGCTCTGGCTCTTCGGCTTCAAAACAGAGATGAGCGCTGATCCCTAGAGTCGGATACGAGTGGCTTTCGAGCAAGGGAAACCTTCACCTTTACCTAGCCATGTGGTTCAGAAAGACTGGAAGTACCCTCACCAGCCCATGCTTCACCAAAATGAAGCATCCTCTGTAAAAGTTCAAAAGCTTTTTCTACATATATGAAAGAGAGGTGTATCTTCGTGGGTCCAGGAAAGGAATCCACACCCCTGGAACAAACCCCCTGCTATTTGGCACACACCTACCACTGCCGTCTGTGCCCCACACTGTCAGGGTCCAGACTGGAATGAGGGGCCCTGTGCCCCAAAAATGAGAAAAAATGAAGGGACTACATGTCCCAGTGGCCCATGCGGCACCGTCCAGCCAATCGGAGAGGCTGCCATGAGCGCGGGAGAAACAGGGCTACGTCTGTGCGCCCACTACACCAACAGTCAGCGCACGCCCAACATACATCCATGGGGTGCTCCTGCACTCCTGGACAGAGAACACAAGGCCGCAGCGAGCAGGCCGCCACCGCCATTGCCCTCGCACCCATGCGCCTGGGGTGGGGTGCCCGACGCGCTCAAGGGCAACAGGCACACCCCGACATCTGGAGCCAGGAAAGACGCCCTACATCCAGAGCCAGGACAAAGACACCTCAAGCGGAGACGCCACGGGTGAGCCGGCGAGCCTGCCCAAGGAGGTGGCAGGCCCAGCGAGCTGTGGGCCGCCAATGCACAGCGCAAGCAGTAGGCCAGCAGTTAGACGTGAGGATCGGGAGGCCTCAGCAGCGGCCATGGGGCCGCAGGTGCCACCGCCGGCGTGCCCTACCTGGACAGGTAAGGTGGGAGGCCAGCAGGAACGGCAGTGGGGGCCCGGGTTGGGCTGCCCCAACAGCCCGAAGGGCGGCCGGGAACACCCGCTGAAGACAACCCACACCCTGGCCCACACCGGGAAAACTCCCCAGGTGAAGCCGGGTACCAAGCTAGTTATAAATAAAAATAGCAAACATTATAAGAAAGAGGAACGTCCTTCAGTTCCTTCCCTTCCCATTTGAAAACAAGAAAGATCTTACTATCTAAACCAGGGGTTCCCAACCTAATGCTTGTGGGCCGGTTGTGGCCCACAGTGCTATTTCACAAAATGACCACCACTTTGAAGCTGTTGGGACAAAATGGCCACCCCCATCGTGCAGGCAGGGGGAAATGGCTGTGCATCAGGATTTAGGCAAAATGATTTCAGCTTGAAAATAATCCTGATGCTTTAATGTTGATTGTCCATGGTTCCCAATTGATGACAAATGTGGTTGATTCTCCCTTCTCTTTTCCATCACATAGCCTAACATGAATTTCACATACCTTCCTCCTTTCTCAGTGGAGCATTTTTAAAAAATAGTTTGCAGAGTAACACAAATATTGGTCTATTGCTCCACTTCCAGTTGCCCTGACCAGAAATTTAGATGCTTATTATTCTCTGTGTGTTGATTTTTGTCATGAACCTAACAACTGTTGATGTTTGTAACCGTTAGGGAAGGTATTTGTCTGTTGCTTCCTTAGTGTCACCGTGATCATGTGGCTCTGGGTATTTAAGAGAAAACCTTCTGTCATGGTCTTTGGTGAGCAGTTAACCAGTATTGAGGTGAGTCCACTCATATCTTGTTAATTCACAGGACCACAGCACAGATCCTCCATATGGTGCTGATATTCTGCGCTGGTGGGTGGCTGAATCAAATGTCTACACAGAAGTTCTGATCGGGCCAGCTGTGCTTGACTCTGTGCGAGATGACATCAACAAGGTAGGAAGCCAGAGAGCCCCAAAAGCTGGTTTCTCTTCTTCAATAGGACCCATTTAAAAATAATGCTGGTTTTTAAAATGATACAAGCAGGCAAGAAAGTGTTCCATCCCCACCTCCACCCCCCTTTCAAGGAACCATTGCTGTAGTTCTCCTTCGTATAGTTTGTGAATCCACACTCATGGGTTATGCGCCTGCGCAGAACGGCCGATCGGAGGCTTGAAAAGCTATTGGTCAAAAGTTTTGGCGGTAAGACCGCCCACCGTACCGCCCACCCTGAGGCGCCCGCGCGCCATTTTACCTCAGTTCTCTTCTTTCCGCCATAGCAGCAGGACGATCGTTGAGAGCTTCCTCAATTTTTTCGCCCTACTGAGGGAAAGTCTTTTGGCAAACTTTACAATTTTTTTCGGTGATCTTGTCCTTCGGGCAGGATCGCCACCCTGGTGCTGTTTCTTCCTTCTGGTGGACTCAGTTACCTACTCGCTTCGGTCACCGTTTCCCCCCTCAAGGGGGGTAACCGCGTTCCAGAAACTTCCGCTGGAAGAATTTTTTCTTTGATGGCCGCGGCCTTCAAACAGTGTTCAGCTTGCCTGAAAAAGTTTCCGGCCTCCGACGGGCATAGCCTTTGTCTTTTCTGCCTCGGAGAGTCTCATCAGAGCCAGTCTTGCCCTCACTGCAAGAAATTCACCCGTCTGGCAGTGCAGAACCGGAGCTACCGGCTCAAAGCCCATCTGATGGAACTCTCTCTGGCTCCCGTTGCGGCCGCTTCTACCTCGGCTAGTGTCTCTCAGCCTCCTCCGCCTTCGGCTTCTTCTTCCGCTCTTCCCATCAAGATGAAGAAGAAGAGGGACAAGAACGGGGAGAAGAAGAAGAAACACGGGTCGGAGAAGAGGCGATCGCTCCCGCCTACTCCGCGCACCCCTGTTTCTCCGGGACCTTCGCCGCCATATTCGGTCGCAAGATGTCCGTCGCCCGGGTCTTCCATCTGGGGAGGAGGGTCCTCCTCGGGATCGCCTGAAAAAGGACGCAGGGCTGGGGCTCCAGCTCGCCCACTTCAGGTGCTCCCGTCGCCGCCTCGTGGGAGGGCCCGTTCGCCTACGAGACAGGCCTCCGTCTCCCCAAGGCCCAGGACTCCAACGCTCGACGACGCGGCAATCACCATGCCGGCCACCGTTTCGTCGCCGATTCTGCCAGCCACCATTTCATCGGCCACCGTTTTGTCGCTCCCGACGATGCCGGATCCAGCCCAGATGGAGCTCCTGAAAGGGATGTTTGAGGTCATGGCTCAGACTTTTGCCAGCCAGTTTAAGACCTCCATGCCTGCGGCCTCTGCGGCTCCGGTTCCGACCACCGCAAGCCCCAGGGATGTTGGCCCTGCTGTGGCCCCTCCGACCTCCCGAAGGTCGAGTATCCGCTCCGCTGGTCCACCCACATCGTCGCGGGTTGGTCCAGACGTTGATGCGGTGGACTCCCATCCCGCCGGCCCGCCCAGGCCGTACTGGCGCGGTCCCGACGTGGATGTAATAGTTCCTCCCTTGTCCTCCGATGACTCCAGCGCCTCTTCGGAGGAGGACGAGGGAGACGTCGACGCCGAGAGGACGCCAGACCAGGCCATCGGCGCAGTTGACCCACCGCGTGGTGAGGATCAATGCTCGCTTACGGCCATGCTGACACGCCTCGGCACCGCTCTGAACCTGAAGGTGGACCAGTCCCCACTGGAAGGTGAAGACCAAATGACCGCCAAGCTGGACAGACGGGCGGTACGGCCGGTACACATCACCATGCTACTGTCCATGTTGACGTCGGCGAAGGCGACATGGAGGAAGCCGGTGTCAGCACACTCCGTTTCGTCCAGGCTCGACGGCATGTATAGAGTCCTGGACGAGAACGTCGAGTTCCTGCAAGCGCACCCCTTGCCAAATTCCCTGGTGGTCAAGGCCTTTCAACACAGGACGGCCACCAGCGGGTTCCCGGTGCCTTTGACCCCGGAAGGGAAGAAGCTGGACGCGGTGGGCCGTAAATTCTACGCCACCGGTTCCCTCTTCCTCCGCGCCGCCAACTACTCGGCTGCCATGGGCCTTTACCAGTCTCACCTCTGGGATCAAGTGAAGACCGAAACAGCGAAGTTGCCCGCCGACGCCCAGAAATGGATCGACGCGCTGGCATCCGAGGGCGATTTCCTGGCGGAGCAACAAATGAGAACAGCCAGGCATATCAATGACTATGCGGCTAAGGACATGGCGTCTGCTATCCTGCTCCGTCGTCACGCCTGGCTTAGGGGCACCTCCCTCGATGATGCTATGAAGAAGCTCATCGAGGAGTTTCCCTTCGACGGGCAGGGCCTCTTCGGACAGGACACGGACAAGGTCCTCAATGAAATGCGGCAGACTAACTCCACCGCCAAGTTCCTGGGGCTCACCACGCCGGCTCCGGCTGCCAGGCCGAGATTCCAGCCCTTCACGCGGCGGTACCAGGGGAACCCGCAACAACAGGGTGGCCCCGTGGAACAGCCAAGGTCTGGCTCCTTCAAGCAACGGCGCCAGCACAAGCCCCGCTACCGGCCCTACGGGCACGGCAAGCGTTCGGATGCTAAGTCCAAGTCACGCGTTTGAAGCTGCGACGGCCGAGTCTCTCTCGCTCCACATCCCGTACCTCCCCCTCCGGAACTTCCTCCAGGTATGGTCAGGCATCACGGACGACCGGTGGGTCTTAAAGATCTTGTCCTCTGGCTACGCCATCGAGTTCGTGCGAGCGCCTCGGGTAGGAAGACATCGTCTCACCACCTCATCCCCCCATTTGGAGGAAGAAATATCAACTCTTCTGTCCAAGGGAGCCATCGAGCGGGTGGCACCGCCCGATTGGGACAACGGCTTCTACTCGAGGTACTTCGTGGTTCAGAAGAAGGACGGAGGACTTCGCCCGATTCTGGACCTGCGCCGCCTCAACAAGTGCATCCACACCAGGAAGTTCCGGATGGTGACCCTGCAGACCGTCTTTCCCCTCATCAACAAAGGGGACTGGTTCACAGTCATAGACCTCAAGGACGCCTATTTCCATGTCTCCATCCTCGAGGAGCACCGAAGGTTCCTCCGGTTCCACATCGGCAATTCGGTGTACCAGTACCGATGTCTACCGTTCGGTATGGCCACGGCACCACGAGTCTTCACCAAATGCATGGCTCCGGTGGCTGCCTTCCGTCGCCAGCGGGGAATCAGGGTCTTCCCATACATCGACGACTGGCTGATCGTATCCCCCACCAGCTCGTCGGCCATTCGGGACACACAATTCATGGTCCACCTCATGGAGAGTCTGGGCCTCAGGATCAACTTCACCAAATCGAAGCTGATTCCCTCTCAACGCGTCGAGTACATCGGAGCAGTACTCGACTCGCTTGCCACCAGAGCCTTTGCACCCCAGAAGCGCTTGCAGGACATCGCGCAGGGGGTGAACGATTTTCGCACCAAACCGTGCGTCCGAGCGAAGAAGGCTCAAAGACTGCTAGGCCTTATGGCCTCAACGACGGCTGTGGTCCCTCACGCCAAGTTAAAGTTCCGGTCCCTACAGTCGTGGCTTCTGCACGAATTCGACGCGCTCCGGGAGAGTCAGTCCAAACGGCTAACTCCGTCTCCGGAGCTGCGGGACCAGCTGCTGTGGTGGACGACGCCACTCAACGTTACAACGGGGAAGAGCTTTTACCCCCCGCAACCCTCGTTGCAAATATTGACCGACGCAAGCAACCTCGGCTGGGGGGCTGCCTGCGGGACTCTCACGGTCAACAACCCTTGGTTGCCTCAGGAGATGGTGCACCATATCAACTACTTGGAGCTACTGGCCATTGGGAAGGCCCTCCGTTCCTTCGAGAGCCTGCTCAGGGGCAAGGCGGTCCAAGTGGCATCGGACAACACCACGGCTGTGGCGTATCTGAACAAGCAGGGAGGAACACGGTCCACCACCCTTCTCTACCTCGCTGTGCAACTCTGGGAGTGGTGCCTGGAGAGGCACATTTTCCCGATTGGAGTGCACATTCAGGGCAAGCTGAATGTCCTGGCCGACCATCTCAGCCGCCTCACCTCGACGACCCACGAATGGGAACTGAACGACGAGGTTTTCCAGTCGCTTTGCGAGGCCTGGGGGACTCCGAACATCGACCTCTTCGCAACGGAGTCCAACACGAAATGCCACAGGTACTGCTCCAGGGCGGGCATCGGTGTGAACTCCGAGGGCGATGCCTTCATGAAACGGTGGGATCAGGACTATTTTTACGCTTTTCCTCCGTTTCCGCTGATCCAGAAGGTTCTCGCCAGAATGCTTCAGCACAAGACCAGGGCCATCCTAGTGGCCCCAGCGTGGCCTCGCCAACCATGGTTTCCGCTGCTGTTGCACATGTCATCACAGTATCGCACGCTACCGGAGTCACCGATGCTCCTCCAAATGGAACAGGGCCAGCTTCACCACTCGGACCTACCCAGCCTCCACCTCACCGCGTGGAGGATAACCCCAGACTGTCCAGGATCCTGGAGCTAGCCAGGCGCCCTTCCACAAGGAAGTCCTACGCTTCCAAATACAGACGCTTTTGTGCTTTCCTGGCATCCCAGCAGACCCCCCTCTCGCAGGTGGAACTGCAGGACGTCTTGACCTACCTCCTCCATCTGGCGGAGTCTGGCCTCAGTATCGCCTCCATCCGAGTACACCTCGCAGCGGTGGTGGCTCACTCTCCAGCTGGCTCGCCCGCTTCCGGCGCTTTCCGCGACCAAATGGTGAAACGTTTCCTCAAGGGATTGCGGAACGCCTTCCCTCCGGTCAGGACTCCGACGGCCCAATGGTCACTCTCTACCGTCCTTAACGCGCTCACCAGGACTCCTTTCGAGCCCATGGCTACCGCGGATGCTCGTCTCCTCACTTGGAAGACGGCCTTTCTTGTGGCCATCACGTCTGCTCGACGAGCTGGTGAGCTCGTCGCTCTGCGGGCAGACGCACCCTTTCTCCAATTCTTCAATGACCGTGTGGTACTCCAAGCGGACATCACCTTCCTCCCCAAGGTGGTCTCCCAGTTTCATATGGCACAGACTATCTCCTTGCCAACATTCTTCCAGAACCCCACTAACGCCCAAGAAAGGACTTGGCACACGCTGGATGTCAAACGGGCTTTATTGTTTTACACCAGCAGGACACGGGAGTTCCGGAAGTCGCAACGCCTTTTCGTGGCGTATGGGGGCAAGTCCAAAGGCGAACCCATCTCTGCGCAACGGTTCTCCAACTGGATCACCTCTACCATCTACTTGGCCTACGAGTCGGCATCGCTGCCCCCTCCACCGCATGTCAGGGCGCACTCTACCAGAGCGGTTGCAACATCCACGGCCTTTCTGGAGGGCACACCGCTTGTGGACATCTGTAAGGCTGCCACCTGGTCCAGACCTTCTACATTTGTCCAGCACTACAGGGTGGACACCAGAGCCACTGCGGACGCCAGGCTTGGCCGTGTCGTCCTCACTCGGGGGCTCCGGGCCCATCGCCCTTGACAGTTCACCCTGCCTGACCGTCATCATCATCTTCATCGTGGGATCATCTCATCCGACTGCCCACCGACCAAGTAAGTGCGAGCTTGCTAATCTCCCATGAGTGTGGATTCACAAACTATACGAAGGAGAAAGTTCGGTTTCACTTACCAGTGATAACTTTCGTTCTTCGAGTATATAGTTTGTGAATACACACTACCCACCCTGCCTCCCCTCTTGAGCTGCACGGATGAGATCAATTGGTTTATCCTGTGCTTGGCTTAAGTATGGAACTGAGGTAAAATGGCGCGCGGGCGCCTCAGGGTGGGCGGTACGGTGGGCGGTCTTACCGCCAAAACTTTTGACCAATAGCTTTTCAAGCCTCCGATCGGCCGTTCTGCGCAGGCGCATAACCCATGAGTGTGTATTCACAAACTATATACTCGAAGAACGAAAGTTATCACTGGTAAGTGAAACCGAACTTTCTGCTTTATAATGCTTAAGATGATAAGAGTAACAAACTTTCCAGTAGGATGTTTATATTCATTTGTTTGTTCCCCACTGTGCTCATTGAACTGAGAAAACGTGTCTTGTGGATCAGAAGTGCTCTGTCTGAAGGGATTTTGATGGCTCTCTTAAGACTGAACGACATGTCAGATCAAACCCAGATTGTCATCCAGACTCATACCTGTCAACCCGTGGCTCCGGAAAAACGGGACCTGCACAGATCGCTTGTGTGCAGGTCACTTTCCACGCATGCGTGGAAAGCGTCCCCCCCCCCCCCGCTGCCAAATTACGGGGTTTTGGCAGCACGGGGTGGGTTATGAGGTCAATCGATGTCAAATTACGGGGTAATCCCGGCCAAATCAGGATGGTTGACGGGTATGTCCAGACTCCGTATTGTCTTTACTCTAACCTTCTCTATTTATTTATTTATTTATTTATTTATTTATTTATTCTTCAAATTTCTATTGCTGCCCAACTCGGCAACGACTCTAGGCAGCAAACAACAATTAAAAGCAACATCAAACTAATTAAAAGCCCTTAAGACCCCATTAAAAATTCTAAATAATTTACTCACTCACCCCATACATTAAAAGAGAGAGAGAAATCTTAATTGTATAAGCCAGTAGGCGGGGGTCACCTCCCCATCAGTGCCCCACACTTGCCCTGCCATCCAGGCTTTAAGTTCTTTTCTGAAGGGCAGCAATTCCATCTGCAGCTGTAACTCTGTTGGCAGGAGGTTCCATAGGGCCGGTGCGGACACAGAGAAGGCCCTCCTTCTTGTGTTAGAGAGACGAGCCCCCTAGCAGATGGTATAATTAGAGAGCCCCTCTGGTCCATTCTGGTTGGATGGACAGATGTTCTTGGGGTGACGCGGTCTCTTAGATATCCTGGCCCACTACCATGTAGGGCTTTAAAGGTCATTACCAGCACCTTGAATTGCACCCGGAGGCACACCGGTAACCAGTGCAGCTCCCATAGACTTGTTGAATAATGTTAGTGGGATACTTGTTGAATAATGTTGTCATGTTGTGAGTTCCATCACTTGGAGTCATGACAAAATGGTTGTTACGTACTGTTGAGACTAGATTTTGACATCCAGGATCCTTTGTGTTTGTCATAACATTTTCTCCCAGCCTTAAGTCTTAAGCACTGCTCAAAATCATGCAAAGCTGATGTTTGGTGAGGGCTCCATTATGCGTATCATAGCAGTTTATGAGTTTTAGAAGGGAGAGCACATATGAAGGAATGTTTGGAAACATAGAAATAGGCAAGTAGATTTGTTTGCTTTTGTTTTAGATCCCAAATCCTAGAATTCTCCATTCTGGGAGTTCTCCCCACTGGCCGGACACACAAATTATACTCATCAGGTAAAAGACCTCATAGTTGAGAATAAGCTAAGTTTGTGCTTCCATTTCTGTTGGGAAAGGAAGATGATGATGGTGATGATAATAATAATAATAATAATAATAATAATAATAATAATAATAATAATAATAATAATAATAATAATAATAATAATAATAATAATAATAATAATAATAATAATAATATTTTTTTAATTTATATCCTGCCCTACTCGGCACAGGCTGACTCAGGGCGGCTAACAGCATTTCAAATAAAGATTACAATATAATTATAAAGAATACAATGGAATAAAGCAATAAATACAGAATATAACAAGGTAACATAAAAAATAAGATACAAAATATACAAATTACAAATGTATAAATTTTAAAGCATCAAATCCATCATACACAACACCAGGAAGGGGGGGGAATCAAACACACACACACAACATGCTCTTGATGCTTGCTTTGGATTCCCAACAAGTATCACAACAACTTTCTTTTTCTATGAAGCAACAAGGATGGAGCCACGCAGCTCTCCACTCCAGCCTTCCACCAGGTGGGCATAATTCAGGTGTTTTTCCAGCAGATGGGACTCCTTGAACGGAGAATTTTGAGATTTGGTGTGCAAAAAATGCTTATGTCTAATATCAGGATACTTGATGTGATCGGATATGATTAGAGAATTGGAAAGTTACATCAGAGGTTTTCCAGACTTCCATAAATAGTTATTTTCCTTCTCACTCTGAATTTCAAAAACAGAAGTTATAGTGCTAGAATAACTCAAGAGGAACATCCAGAATACTCCTTGTAGTCTCATGAAATCAGGAGCGTAGTTGAAATCTTGTTGGCTGGGGTAAACAGAAAAACCTTAAATGGCTACTATGCCTTTATTATTTGGGATTTTGTGCCATGCCTTTTTCTTTAATGTAGATTTCTCATTGGTTTGTTGGTAGCTTCGGAACACACTCCGGTTTTTGTTGGGAAACCTGACAGGCTTCAATCCAGAAACAGATGCAATCCCCATATCAGAGATGCAGGTCATTGACCAGTACATGCTCCACCTGCTCCATGGCTATGCAAGCAACGTAAGTGGTGGGAAATGGGTGATAATAAAGGTGGTTGTAACAGAAGGAGGTGAGCTGTGAAGCTTTGAGCAGCTCTGTGAATTCATTTGAGCAGAGATTTATTTGTAGTGCTCTTCTAAATTGTTGCATCTCCATTACTCTTAAAAACAAACATAAATATAGGCTGGTGTTCTGCAAGCATACAAATGAGTTACAATATGTAATATGAAACCACACACACACAAAATTAAGTATCTATTTTTTAAATGACATTCTGTTACATCTCTTGAGCCATTTCCCCCTCAACTGTAGAGATGGGAATCATGCAACATAAGGGAACATGTGCCCCCCCCCCCAAGGCAATTTTTGTGGCTCCCCAGCCCCGTTCTGAGTCTTCCCACCATTGGTCCCCCAAGAAAAGTGAATTCCATTCATGGGCACTTCAAAGAGTAGAGTTGCACATACCCCCCCCCCAACGCTTTCAGTTATCAGAAACTCATTTTATCCATCCTTTTCTGCTTTTGTTGTCTACTTTTTGTTCAGTTTTTCTGAGCCATTGTTTACCTTCCCATCGAAGGTATTTATTTACTTGCAATTTCTTGCTTTCAAACTGCTAGGTTGGCAGGAGCTGGGGCAGAGCTGGGGCTCACTCTGTCGTGCAGCATATGAGTCTCAAACTGCTGGCCTGCCTACCTTCCAGTCGAAAAGCCCAGCTTCTTAACCACTAAGCCAGGGGTGCCCAAACTATGGCCCGTGGGCCAGATCCAGCCCCTGATGCCAATTCATCTGGCGCACGCTGCCCTAGTCACTCCTGGAAGCGGAAGTAAAACATGCCCATACGGGAATGAATTGGCATTGGGGCCCGGATCCAGCCCATGGGCCGTAGTTTGGGCACCCCTGGTTTAAGCAGAGAAAATGGCAGCTTAAAAATCTATCTCATCTTATTGCAAAACATATCTGTTGCAAAACAGATTGCAAGGCATGTTTTACTTCCACTTCCAGTGGGAGGAACCATGCGGATGACCCACTGAACACTGTAACTGGCTCGCGGCCTGAAAAGTTTGGGCACCCCTGCACTAACCCTAACTCAGACCTGCTCTTGGTACCACTGCTTTAAAAATGCCCGGTGTGCTATCAGGGAATTGTATACAGTACTTCCTTACCACCAACTTCCTTTCCCGAGGAAGTCTGGGCAGAGAGCATACTTTGAGCCAGTAGAGACCGACACTCCCCCCCATCCGTACCTAGCTCCTGCTAAGTGTGTGTCTTTGCTGATCTGGCCCTGGGCACCAATGGCATTTGAGCTGCACCCTGGCCACACAGCTGCCAAACAATCCCCATTGGAGTCAGAGAGATAACCAGGCAATTATCTAGACCAATGTTTCCCAACCTTTGGTTTTTGGACTTCAATTTCCAGAAATCTAAGTCAATTCCCCAAGCACTGATTACCCAATGTACTGCCTGTACAACAAAATGGAGAATAAAGGTTTCCACAGGAAGATGGAAGTAGCCACATAACCTTGGTCATGCCTGTTCATTTAAGATGATTTCGTTTTAGAGGTAGCAGTAGTATTTATCACTGCTTGCCAAGTTAATCTATTGCAGTATTTATGACTTTAAGAAGATAATTGTAGTAAATAATTACCCGTGTCTTGTGATACGTCATGTTTATTTCCTGACTTATGATTCTGAGTCATAATTGCTGTATTTTTGTGTCATTCCTAAGGTTACCCAGGCATATAAGGACTACGACTATGGAAAAGTCATCCGGTTACTGCAGGCCTTCCATACTAGAGATCTATCCAACTTTTACTTTAGTATAATCAAGGATAGGTATGTACAGTCACCTGTCCTTCCTAACGTAGTCCTCCTTGTTCACTTCTTCTGCATGACACCCATATTAAGACATGTCTTTAGGAAACATCAAATGATGATAAAATGAGTTTTACATGGTCTGCCATTTAAGAAGTCTTGTTTCCCCCCAGAATATGTATATGCATTTACAAAATCATCTTTTTGTTCTGCCGTATCTGAATCTGAATATTGGTGATCATCATTGCAATCAGCCATGAAGACTATCCTGAGAATATAATGCAGTGGCCTTTCACTTGCCTTCTGCATCACAGCATGACCCCCATACCACTGATCTATTTCCACAAGTCACGTTCTGGTCCTGAGCCCTTTTGGCACACAAAGTTCTCCCTCAGCCCCAGGCCAGGATTGGTGAAGCTGCTGCCCTCCTTCAAGATGGATTCAAGTGATATTTAATCCACTTGGGGACCATTACCCTTCTCTGTGGACTTCGGCACCCAAGGCTGCTAGTCCTCGGGGTTGTCACATTAGTTAACCGCCACCTGACACTCGGCGTGCATTTACAGATAATACATGAAATGAAGGTCTGTAATCATGCATCAATTTAACCATCATTGTAGGATAGGGTGTGTATTATCATTTGATAGTAAGATTCCCTACCCTACCCGACCCGACCAAGTGGAAAGTCTAATGCTAAACTAGAAGTTTAAAGTGTAAATGCTGGACCATTCATATTTGAAATGGCATCTTTCTAAACTTAATATGTACCTGGTTTTGTTTTTTTCATTTTCTTCATAAAATATAGACTTTATTGTGAAGAAGAAAAAGATCCTAAACGCCGCTCATGCCAAACAGTCTTAGCAGAGGTTTTGGACAAAGTGGTTCGTTCTTTTGCACCAATCATTCCACACCTTGCTGAAGAGGTATTTCAGTATCTTCCGTATACAAAAGGTAGGAATGCTTTGAATTGGGTTCTGTGATCTATAAGAAAAATAATTATCCTTGTGAGCTTGTCACGTCACACCTTTAGCAGTTTTAAGAATTATCAGGGGGTTGATGATGTCCAAAATACTGTGGATTTGCAGGCAAGTGGACTGACAAATTAGAATGGCTAAACATTGAATCCATAGGATGACGTCCCCTAGGACAGTATGTTCTTACTTGGTACCTGAAAGTGAAGTGTTTCTCTCCAAAGCAGACTTGTAGGATCTTATTTCAGCAAGGGGGAGACTGTTCAGTTTTAGGTATGGAGTACTGCCAGTACTGTAATGTCTCCAAGTAAGAGACTCGTTTTTTCTCCATTTGTGACCAGAGAAAGTAAATTCAAAATCCATCAAGGTGAGAGCAAAAACTGCTTCTAGCAACTCTATATTGTATAGTCCAGTAGTGATAAACCTATGGAACATGTGCCAGAGGGGGCACTCAAAGCCCTCTCTGCGGGCACACATGCTGTCACCCAGCAGAGTTCGCCCCTCCCCTCTGCCCAGCAACCCAATGGGAGTGCTTCCTCCCTCCCCCCAGCATAGAGTCCACCCTGCCCCTCTGCGGTGTGGACAGCAGCCTGTTGAGTTTGGGCACACGGTCTCTAAAAGGTTCGTCATCACTGGCATAGTCTCTTTCATTTTCAGGCTGTAGAGAAGGGGTTCTCAACCTTTTCAAACCTCTGACAGCTTTGGGGGCTGGATGGCCATTTTGCCCTGCCTGCCACATACGGCACTTCCAGGTGTGGCGGAGGCGGTGGGGGGCCACATGAAATGGTGTCGTGGGCCGCATCCTGCCCCCAGGCTGTAAGTTGAGAACCCTGCTATAGAGTAATGAATGGTGGGAAGTAAAGTTCAGAAACAAGGTATACATTTGTATTTTATAACTCTGAAATCCCAGAGAGCTTAATTCATTTTAAAATAAAATTGAGTGTGCAGACATACAACATACATTGATCATCCAGTGTTTTAAGTTGTACCACAAACTAATTAATAGCTAACAAAGCTTTAACTTGTAGTCTTTGCTATGTATTACTTTCTCTATTGCAAAATACTGCTAAGTACTCTGCAGAACTATCACAGACCAACTCAGTATGTCTGTTTCGGGGTTTTTTTCCCCCAAGAGTCAAATAGTGTGTTTCATTCTGGCTGGATGAAAACAAGTCCTGTGTGGAAGAAACCTGGCCTTGAGGAAGCAGTAGAAGGCGCGTGCACAATGAGAGATGCTTTCTTGAGTTTCATTGCGGGCAAAAATGGTTTGGAATATCAGGTGGTCATTGCTATTGAGCCCGGATTGCTGTTTGAATTAATGGAGGTAAGTAGGGAAATTGGTACTCTGTATCTGTTTGAAACCAAACTTTATCAACCTGTAGGCAGTGGTGGGCTCAAAAAAATATGCTACCACATGGTGGGTGTGGCCAGGGGGAAAGCCCTGCATTGCACCCGAATTAGGACTACTTTATTTATAAAGTTGGATGGGCAGGGCCAGACAATTTCTGCTACTGGTTCTGGCGAACTGGTGCAAACCTGCTGATGCCCATCACTACCTGTAGGTACATTATGGGTGTTTAAATATTGGTCGTGTAAATGTGCATGTTCTTTGCTGTCAAGCTGGAACTGATTTATAATAGCACTTTCAAAATAAGTGAGAAATTTGTGTGGTTTTTACCAGTTTTTCAGCATCAATGAGTTTCCATGGCTAAGCAAGAATTCAAACTCATGCCCCCTGCATCCTGCCCATCACTTTAGCCCAGGGGTGCCCAAACTTTTTAGGCCACGGGGTACGGGCCAGTCACGTGGTTCAGGGAGCCAGTCACTATGGCCCAGAGGCCGGATGCAGCCACCGATGCCAATACATCTGGCCTGCAAAGCCCTCGTTGCTCCTGGAAGCGGACGTAAAACGCACTCATACAGGTGTGTTTTACTTCTGCTTCCAGGAGCAACAAGGGCTTCGTGGGCCGGATGAATTGGCATTGGGA
The DNA here is from genome assembly GCA_035047345.1 of Bradypodion ventrale. Lineage (NCBI taxonomy): Eukaryota > Metazoa > Chordata > Lepidosauria > Squamata > Chamaeleonidae > Bradypodion > Bradypodion ventrale. Next base: position 45,682,130 of record JAWDJE010000001.1, read on the forward strand.
GCTGCCTCTGTGCCGTAGTTTGGGCACCCCTGCTTTAGCCGCTACAATGCTGCACTGGGTATCTGATAATGTAAATAGACACCAGCAACATCTTAACAGAACAAAACATCACAGGGCATCAGCAATGTCCCTCTCCTCCAGCAGATTGTGCTCCATGTGTAGAGGCAGCAAAATAGAGTGTGGGGAGAAGGCCCAATGTATGTCCTCCTTAGGTCACTCAGATTGGAAAGGCTGAAAATAATCGTTTCATTAGCCAGACTTTTTAAATACGTTAGCAATATAATGCAACTCTTGAGAGTGCATTATGCATCTAGTATTAAGTATAGAGTTAATGTAACAGAAGCACCCAGTATCAAATCTGAGAGATCACAAAGAGCAATGTACATAGTGGAACTTAAAGTCTTCAGTTTGGAAAGTTTTACGGCTTTCCTGTAGAATTCCAGGTTCTATAGTTACTTTGTGCCTGCTAGTCTTATGCTTATGAGATCCATTGGCTTCTTTCCGGTTGACAGGACCATCTGTCCTGGACATTTGTGACAAGATGTAGAAGACTGCAGTCAGTCTTGTAATGAATAACATGGGATATGTTCAGACCTTGCTCCTCCTCCTGCTTGATCTCTGCCCTGGGTTTCTTGCAGGGAGGACAGAGGGCTCCTCAGAGTTTCTGAAGTTCTTTTCGGCCAATACAGAGCTTTCAGTTCTTTGCATTGCAACTAGTAGTTGAGTTCAAATGACCAAAGGGTGGTATGCATCCAAATGTAGAACCACTCTGCAATGCTCTTATTCAGGGGTCCCCAACCACCAGGCCATCGACCGGCCATTGGCTGTTCCAAACCGGGCCATGGGGGTGGGTGGCACTGGGAGCCCCAATGGCCGTTTTCTGCCCTCAACATGCTCCGCTGGGTCTGCCCAGTGAACAGAGTGAGCACGGGCTTCAGACATAGCAGACAGGCAGGTGGCCGGGGGCCCTCCTCCACGTTAACTACGGCATGGCTCTTCCCCCCACCTGTGTGCAGTGTGATACCTCACTGCCCACATTGAACGGTGCGGCTGGGCTTCTCCTCCTTGTTTTTGAGCTACAGCGGGGCTCCTCCCCACACTTACCAGTCCGTGGAAAAATTGTTTAGCATGAAATTGGTCCATGGTGCAAAAAAAAAGTTGGGGGCCCCTACTCTTATGTATTCATTTAACGTGACTGGGTTCAAATAAATGGGTGTGCAGGAACATGAAAACTGCTACATTAGCAGCTCAATCTCTGCTTTAAGGTAGATGGCAACTTTACAGAGATCTTGTTCCCCACCCCATGCTGGTGAACTCCCAACCCCACCATCTGTCAGGATAGCCCAGTATCTGGAAAGCAACAGGTTTTCTCACCCCATTCACAAACTTGAAGGGTACATATTTTAAAGCTGTTTATTTCTGATCATGGCTCATTTCCAGGTACTGCAACATGAAGAGTTTTCTAGTACATCCCAGCTAAATGAAATAATGATGGCATCACAGACAACGCTGCTGACTGAAATACCCAGAGAGATGGAAACTGATGACATAATTAAAGGAACATTTCTGATAAATTTAGAAGGCAAGTATTATAAGGAACAATTCGTATTGTTTCTCTTTAAGCAGTCTGGAAAGTATTCGAACCATTTAAGTCATAGTAGGAATGGTTCTGAAAGTTTGGGGCATACCTAGGGGTGTAAATCTGTCTTACCCATGCATGACTCCTGTTATTTTCTGGTGCTGTGGACTTTGTGGTTTTACAATTATTGTACGTGTCCAAAACATAAATTGCTGCTGCATTTCATGCCCCTTTAAAAGCCCAGCCAGCTATTCTTTCCGAGGTGCGTGCTGTTCCTTGCAGAATGCTCCAGAAGCATTTTGCTCTAAACAAGAGGTGCCCAAACTACAGCCTGTGGACAGAATCCGGCCTCCAACGCCAATTCATCTGGCCCTTGTCGCTCCTGGAAGCGGAAGAAAAACACACCAGCGCTGCTCCTGGAAGCGGAAAACACGTTTTACTTCCGCATTTTGGAGCAACGAGGGTGGCACAGGCTGGATCCGGCCCACAGACCATAGTTTTGGCACCCCTGGTTTAAGCTGCGAAAATGGCAGCCTAAAATCTATCTCATCCTGTTGCAAAGCATGTTGTAAAACAGATTGCAAGGTACATTTTACTTCCACTTCTGGTGGGAGGAACCACATGACCAGCCTGCTAAACAACATGACCGGCATGTGGCCTGAAAGGTTTGGTCAACCTTGCCCTAAATTGTAAAAACTCTTGACAAGGAAAGAAAAAACATCCCTTGTCTTGCTCTCATACTGGAGGCAAGCATATCTCATTATACAGTAATACCTCATACAAAGTCCGCTTCAAACAACATCGAATTCATACATCGCCTAATTTCTTGAAAAAAGTTGCCTCATACAAAGTTGCTCAACTTTGTATGAGGCATTCAGTTTCCCCCAGGTTGCATTGTGCCTGGGCAGTATAAAAGACAGGACACATGCGTGCATTGCTCTTGTGGGTTTTGCACAAGGCAAAGAGTGTTTAGGAATGGTTTTGAGCGCGATTTTGGAATTTTTTGAATTTTTCATCAGAATTTTTAGAAGCATTCCTGGGATTTTTGCAGCATTCTTCAGGTTCTTGGACAATCAGGGTTGTTTGACATGTTTTTAGCCTTTAGACAATGATTTCTTAAAGTTCTGTCAGTTTCCTTGACTTTACCCTGAAGTCTGTGCTGTTACAGTACAATGTATCTCTATGGAAACGACGTTGTACGAGGCATCACGGCAAGGATTTGGAGGTTATATGAGGCATCGCGGCTAGGATTTTGCAAGCCTCATACAAAGTCCAAATCCGTATAAAGTCCAAACTTGTGGAACCAAGTTTGTATGAGGTATCACTGTACTTTAATATTTCTTATCTGGCTGTCTTGTTGCAGCCCCTTTAATCCACATGAACAAGAAAATCTAAGAGTTATTCTTTCTAGCCCAATCCTGCCTAATCTTTCTTTTTTTTAAATAGGTGGTGATATCAGAGAAGAGTCGACCTATAAAATCATAGTTCTGCCAGCTGCCAAATCTAAATGCCTCCGCTGTCGAAAGTACACTGCGGACTCAGCAGAGATGCCGTGTCCACGCTGCATGGAAGTACTTAGTGGGAAATGACATTCAAGCAGCAAGCCAGTCTCCGCATTTTCTAAAGCAGATGAACTCTGTGTTAGGAAAGCTTGAAGGAAGGGGTTTGCTATTGCTGTCAGGATAAATGTAGAGAAAAACAAAAAGTGTCTTGATAGTAAGACATGTTGAAAATTTGTGGCATGTATATACTTGAGTTTGTACGCTTAATAAAATGCTTATGAGATCCATTGTGGTCCTTAACAGCTAATTAACATCTATACTACTTTCTTTTGTAACAGAATGGACTTCCTTTTTTGGCAATTAGTGGGAATACTTGAGAGATTAGCAAATCCATAAACAAGCTGCTCTTCCAGTGAATTCTTACAGCTGGTTATGGGATTGCATGCTCTTTAGCTTTAAATACTTAGCCCTAGTATTTAAAACCAGGATAGTTCAATCTCTCAAAGATTTCAGTTACATGCACCACTGTGTAAATCCCTTATTTAGCAATCTCGCTAATTACATGTCAGCTCTTTACCTATCCTGCAATGAGATTTTTTTCCTCTCCATTGCACTAGTGATCATAATGGCTGTTGATGTCCGCTCTCCGGCCTAAATTCATATTAATAACAAAAGGCCTGCACGGGTCATCAGCTCATAAGATCCCCATAAGCTACAAGTGACTTGATGGCACATAACAATTCTACTGAACAAGAAAAAATATATAGGAGTTTCTGTTTCTTAATACGGCTTTACTTTTGATGCCCTCTGCACTTGCTCTCTTTTCTGTTGGAAACCTGAAATTTTTCATATAAACTAGTGTCCAATACACAATACCAAAGCACATCACAAATAATGCCAAGTCTAATTTTATTACTTCATATCTTAGGTATCTATGGAGAGCAGAAAACTCAACACAAAGAATCTAGTAGCTGTCACCATTTACAATAATTTTACAACAGACTGTACAACAGTGGTAGCTGTTACCCAAAAAATCTTGGTATTTCTATGTACTGTAACGTGATTGGCTTAAATTGGATTCCTGATTTTAATTTTCATAGCTTGTCAAAATATTCAAGAAGAAATATTTCTGGCTTCTACGTTGATACTTCGTTCCAAATGTTTCGATTGCTCTTGTCTTGCCAAGGAAACTGGACCCACTTTTCTTGCAATGATGTATTTTGTTAAAAGAAGTCAAGCCCGTGATGGCAAGCCTTGGCACTCCAGATATTCTTGGACTTCAATTCCCAGAAGCCCAAGCCCCCTGTGAATCCACACAAATGGGTTTACTGCGATTCATCCGGCCCGCGCTGCCCTCGTCGCTCTAGGAAGTATAAGTAAAATGCGCCCGTACGGTTAAGGCTCTTCTGGGTTAACCCTTCCTCCGTACGGGCGTGTTTTGCTTCCACTTCCGGGAGCGACGAGGGCAGCACAGGCCGGATGAATCGTAGTAAACCTATTCGTGTGGATTCGCAGGGGGCTTGGGCTTCTGGGAATTGAAGTCCAAGAACATCTGGAGTGCCAAGGCTCACCATCACAGTCAAGCTATTCATTTGAAAATGAAAAGCTTCACCAAGCAAACAGATATAGTATGTTACAGCCCTGTTTTCTCAACTTCTGATTAAATTCCTGTCAGCAACATATTAAAAGCCGCCGTCTATCTTTCAGTATATGAAGAGCTCTCAACATATTGATTTGAGCAGCATGAAATGCTGTTCATGAAATTTAAACTACTACAGAAGAGCATGGAGCTGAAAATAAATATTTAAGGTTATAAGACAAAATGTACAAAGGTGACAGACTGCTGGTATTACCTACCACACATCCATGCCATTTCCTAAAAGTCTTATGATGTTACTTTACCAAAGTCACTCAGAATTATTTTCTTTGCCTAGTTCTGGTTTTTGTAGAAGTGTCATGCATTTAACTTACACTAGTGCAGGTCTTCCCAACCTTAGGCCTTCAGGTGTTCTGGGACTTCAATTCCCAGAAGCCCAAGTCACACCTGCTGATCAAGGCTTCTGGGAATTGGAAGTCCAAGAACATCTGGTGGCCCAAGGTTGAGAAACCCTGCACTAGAGAATTGTTGGAAACTTTTAGCAAAATTACTGATGCTGCCCATCATGACATTGCTTCAACTGCTTCAATAAGGTTCAAGGCAACACTATACTGCCCATGATTTTCTGGCAAATGTTCAATCACTTTATCCACTAACTTTGCCGTGGTTACGATTGGCACTTCTACATTTTTAAGATCCTGTGGGTCCTGCAAAAAAGAGGAAAAACAACATTAAATTTTTGGAGTTACCTTTTCAGACAGAATCTGAGCTAAATGTAGTACAGTGGTACCTCGCTTAAAGAGCATAATGCGTTCTACGGGATTGCTCTTTAAGTGAGTTTGCTCTTTAAGCAAAACACCATTTGAAGTGACCATGACCAATTGTGACTTCTAGTCCCCGGGGGGTGGGGATGGGATTGTGAACCCTGATTTAGTTGTTAAGCGAGGCGACCATTCAGAGAAAATTCTGCTCTTTAAGCAAATTAGTCTCTAAGTGAGGCGCTCTTTATGCGAGGTTTTACTGTATCAAGAATAGACCTATTAAAAGTAGCAGGAGTTCTGGTTATAGCTAAGAAGTTCTATTAATTTCCAGTGGGTCTGCAGAGGACTACGCTAAATTTAGACCTTTGAATCAACCTATATATACAGTGATACCTCATACAACGTCCAAACTTGATTCCACAAGTTTGGACTTTGTATGAGGCATGCAAAATCCTAGCCATGATGCCTCATACAACGTCCAAATCCTTGCCATTTCCATAGAGATACATTGTACTGTAACAGCACAGACTTCAGGGCAAAGTCAAGGAAACAGACAGGAAACTGACAGAACTTTAAGAAAACATTGTCTAAAGGCTAAAAACATTACAAAAACTTGTCAAACAACCCTGATTGTCCAAAACCTGAAGAATGCTGCAAAAATCCCAGGAATGCTTCTAAAAATTCTGACGAAAAAATTCAAAAAAATCCAAAATCACGCTCAAAACCACTCCTAAACACGCTTCGCCTCATGCAAAACCCACAATAGCAATGCACACATGTGTCCTGCCTTTTATACTGCCCAGGCACAATGCAACCTGGGAAAAACCCAATGCCTCATACAACGTCACACTTCGTATGAGGCAACTTTTTTCAAGGAATTAGGCGATGTTGTATGAATCTGATGTTGTATGAAGTGGACTTTGTATGAGGTATTACTGTATATATATATCTCAATATATATTCCAGCATTCTTATTTTTTAAAGAATGCAGGAAGACCTAGTCTCACGGGTCCAGATTCCATGCCATGTGGCATGACTGTAGCTAAAGATTAACAATTTATTGGGCTTTTCCGAACAGGCCTCTGTTGCTCATGTATAGGGCACAGTTGGCATTTCTGTGTCAGCAGAAACAAGAGCAAAAACAGTGGTATACTCAAGAACTATTTTCAGATGTGAAAGTTTCCTATAAATGTTCAAGTTTTGAACTGTGCTTGGGGTGTGAAGCACTTATTTAAAAATACGAGATGAAAACCTTGTGAAATAATACATTCCAAATTGTGCTCTTTGATTAAGAGGACCTGGAAAAGTTCATTTTGGGGGGGCAATGGGCACAAAGCTGGGCGGGCTAAGGAAGATGGTGGAGGACAGGGGTGCCTGGTGGTCCATAGGGTCGCAAAGGGTCGGAATCGACTGTGTAACTGAACAAGAACAAAAGAATCCTCCAGATGCCCTGAGTGATGCTCGAGCCCCTGGTGGTGCAGTGGTTAAAACTGCTGTACTGAAACCAAAAGGTTGGGAGTTCAATCCTGACTAGGGCTCAAATTTGACGCAGCCTTCCATGATCGGTAAAATGAGTACCCAGCATGTTGGGGCAAAATGCTAATTAACTGGTGAACCGCTCAGAGAGTGCACTAAACGCTATGGGGTGGTATATAAGTATGACTGCTTTGCTTCAAAAGGCCGGGGTATAAATGTGAATAAATAATAGCACCATTTGTAAAGAAAGAAAAGGGAACAACCCCAAGCTCCGTCAATGAAACCTACCATAGCTTTGAGCCAAGTGCAGAGGGTTGGAGGAAGCCTGGCCAGCAACTCCATGCCTTCCTTCGTCTGGGTGTGCAATAAGGCATAGGCCAGTCTCTGCCCTGTTAGCACCAAGAGCTGAGAGGCAAGGACTTCTTTGTCGTGGACTTGAAGGATAGCCTGCAAGTGAGAAGATAACACTGAACAGCATCTGTTGGAACCCAAGATTCCCTCCCCTTCCTGTAGATTGGCAGCAAGGGGGGGGGGGGGGAGAACAGGAAGGATCGCAAACAGATGCTGCTAGAACCCAGGCGAGGTCTGCACTTCAACCTAATTTACAGAAAGCTGGGGTTCAGCATCTATTCACAGTACCTGCACCTGGGTAGCAAAGTAAGGTGGGGCAGCCACTCAAAACCCAGAAGAAACCCAGTTTGGGAGCAGGGGGAACTATAATAATAACTTTGTGTCAGAAATTATTCTGGGTTGAAGGGATTTTTGCTGGAGAAACTGTTCAGGGGAAGCTCGAATGAGGCTCCTTTCATGTCCTCAAGATATTTTCTCACCGAAATGGTCTCTGTTTATCTATAGTAAAGCCCCGACTTACGAACAACTCGAGTTATGAAAAACTTGAGTTATGAAATGGTTGGGTTTTTTTGTAAACCGGGGTCCCGATTTATGGGGGAAAAAACGACTTACGAAACGTTTTTTCATAACCCGGGGTATTGATTTACAAAAAAAACCGGGTTACGAAATTTTAAAAAATGGCGTAGCCACCATTTTGGTATGTAAAAATCACATTTTCAGTGCCAAAATGGTGCCGGCGCCATTTTCTATGGGGATGCCTCGAGTTATGAAAAAACTCGAGTTATGAATGAGGCCAGGAAACGGAGGGTTTTTTGTAAGTCGGGGTTTTACTGTACTTGCAATTTCTTGCTTTCAATTTGCTAGGTTGGCAGGAACTCGGACAGAGATGGGCGCTCAATCTGTCATACAGTACCCAGGGTTTGAACTGCCAACTTGCCAGCCTTCCAGCTAACAAGGCGAGCTTCTTAACCACTGAGCCACAACAGGGAGAACTGGCCCAATAGTAGTTGGAAATATGGGGGAGGCACCAAATTGAATTCCTGTTCAGATCTATCTGCTTCCTAAATGAGTTTTTTTGGAATCGTAGCCGTGTAGTATCAGAGAATAAGCAAAACAAACTAAAAATGTAGCACTTTTGAAGACTAACTGTTAAATTTTAATTTTTGCTTTTGTGAAAAGTAAATGAAAGCTAACATTAAAATTTAGCAGTTAGTCTTCAAAGTCCTATAACATTTTCTACTTCCTAAAGTATTCCTAAGTATTCCTGTTGTATGCATATTTATGGCTTTTTAACTATTGTAAACCACCTAGTGGGAAAATATCCCTGATAGGTGGTATAGAAATCAATCAAACAAATAAATAAATACTGAATTCAAACAGGTGAGAACACCTTGGTTAACTGCATGTTTTGTCTTTTAACTGCAAATCTGTGTCTGCTTTACAGCAGGCAGCCATGGAGGTACAGATAAAGTCCCTCCTCAAAGACTGTGATATTTTTTGAACCATAATCAGGTGTACCCTGGTAACGGCAACCTTGTGTTACCAGCTAATCTTTCTCATACTAAGGTAGAAGGAACTGCAGAATGAACTCACCAAAAGGTGCCTTCATTTTGGAAGTTTCACATCTGACCTAGAAGGGGCTGTGGTGACTCAGTGGTTAAGAAGCTCACCTTGTTAGCGGGAAGGCTGGCAAGTCAGCAGTTTGAGACCCAGGTACTGCATGACGGACTGAGGACCTGTTTCTGTCCCAGCTCTTGGTGACATGAAAGGAGCCTCATTCAGGCGTCCCATGAGTGGAGTTTCTCCAGCAAAAATCCTTTCAACCCAGAATAATTTCTGACATGAAATTATTATTATCTGGCCTAGACATGGAAGAAGAAGAAGAAGCAGGCAGTCATTCATGTCTTTGGCACATGTTAACTTTTTACCTCTTCTCCCAGTTGATCCAGGCCATAGTTGTACAGTTCACATACGTAGTGCCGTCTGATCACATCCTCGTTGACCTGGAGATGCTGAGCCAAGTCCAAAACCAAGGCTGGCCAATCTCTACCATTCAGTGAAGCACTAACTTTCTCTTCTAGGTTGTCTTTTGTTTTCTGGGGCGAAGCTTGGGCTTGTACCACGGCGCTCACTAATTTTGTTAAGAACTGCGGGGACAGAAGGAATCCACATCAACAGCAGTTTTGTCTGATAAACACCACTGTCACAAATTTTCCAAACATTTCACTTACTTGGTGCCGGACAGACAACAGACCCGGATCTACGTCGCCGCTCGGAAGCAACTGAATTGAAGTCAGGTCTTTGAAAAAAGCATTTTTACCCTGCATGGAAATAGCACCATATAAATAGCAGTGTCATCTTTCAAAAATAATGCAGCAGGGAGATAACACAAATATCATGCCTACAGGTATACAAATTAATACATTTGATTCCAAACATACTTTTAACTTCTATTCTGTGAGATATGTATTTTTCTAAATTAAAGAGAATCCCGGGGGGCGGGGGGGGGCACAATGGAAGACTTTGCCAAATTTCATACAGTAACATATAAAAAAATGCAAATAAAAGAAGTGCTGTTTCTTTACACATAAAATATAATACCCAATTTTAGAAATCACATAGCCATTCCAATTGCCATGAGTAGTTACATGTAGGTTAATTATTATTTTAATTCAATACTAGTAAGAATATTGCTAGTGTTGGCGTAAGGTTTGTAGGACTTACTACAGCTAATTGTGCTTAATTGCTGACACAATAGCTCCATTGTGTACCTAGTTGCACACCCAAGTGACCAAGCAAGATGAACCCCAGCACCCAATCAATTAGTGGGTTAAGCACACTTTACACCAGGGGTTCCCAAACTTTTTATGTCATGGGCCTAACCATGCCCCACAGACATCTGAGCGGTCCGAACCATGCCCTCCAGAAGTAAATCACCTGTTTCCGCGCTTACAATAACTGTGGGCACATTTACAGCTGACTTAACCACATTTACACGCGTGGGTTTCTTTTACAGCTGCCAGAAATTTCTGGGCCCCATACTGAGCAATCCTATTGGGTCCTCCCCACACAGTAATGTCACAGTTATGGCTGGTGGTGGCAGGGCCTCTGTCAGCTCTGGGCCCTATACGGCAGTACTGTTAGTACTGCCCTGATGCCCTGCATAAATGCACCCACTTCCACGTGTGGCGGCGAGCCACATGAAATGGTGCCATGGGCCAGGTCTGGCCCACGGACTGTAGGTTAGGAACCTCTGACTTACATGAAACCAATTGGATTCATGCCACTATGCAATGTGTTTGTCTGCAAAGGCATACAGTGACTGCAAAGAAACGTGAATGGTAGGTTTTGACAGAATTTCTATGTGAAATTATCTGAAATGAAATAGCCTTGAATGCTATGCAGGCTTACAGATTATCTTACCTTTTAAATTTTTAATCACCAAATGAAAGCTGAATTCACCAAATTAATTCCTCCTCGCTGTATTTTGTTTACATTTCCATTTAAAAATACATGGCCCCATAGAGGCCAACCAGTTTCAATTGCACATATATCAAAAAGGTTATATGCCCCAGAGGCTGAATGGATTTGAAACTTGAGCCTTCAAAATGGCCTCACTATATTACCATATACAGTGGACCCTCTAATAACGATGTTACTTGGTTCCCCAAGTAGCATCACTATTCGAATAACGTTGCTATTCAAATAACAAAAAAGTCATTATTCAAATAACGACGGTAAAAATACCGTCGTTATTTGAATAACGATTTTTTGTCATTATTCGAATAATCACATTGGGAGCGTCATAGCGTCAATAATAGAAAATGACAATATTCGAACGCATCGTTAATCGAAGGTCCACTGTATTTCACAGAAACTGAATCACCATGAACTCTTCTTACCAGCAGTAAGAACAAGAGCTTGGAAGCAGTTTTGAACATACCTTACTGTCAAAGAGAGAAAGAGGCTTCACACTCTTCAAGGAAAACTCCATGATCACATACAGGAGCATGCAGAGCACGGACTGGTGCTCAACAAGGGGATAATGGATGTGTTTCTGTTCAAGAGCTAGCTCTACCAACGAGGCCTGGCCTTCCACAGAGACCCAAGCATCTTCTGTGTCCAGCATAGGAAGCTGCATTTCATCGCTCTGAACATCAGCCTAGTGTAGTAAAGACAAGACATTTAAAAAGCAACTGCAGTTTAATTCTGATTTAATCATGCTCAAAGACAGAGGTTTCATTACTAAAACACAAATCAAGAACTCCTGAAAATGATTGTTTCAAAATGATTCAATTTGTCAAAAATAAAACCCTCCAGGTTATATGTATGTGGAATGTTGTTCTAGATCCACAATTTAAAATGCCAAGAAATAGCCTGATAATGCAGACCATATCATGCCCACATTGCCAGCAGAGACCAGAAAGACAGAAATGTGGGTGTTGCAATACCTGAGCAGAATTTTCTGGAAAAGGCAATATTACGGGGGACGGGTGTGTGTGTAAAGAGAACAATTTGATATGAGATGTGTTGGTTTGCAAGTTCTGAGCACAGTTGTTAGCCACAGAACATTTTGGAAGTCATTAACTCATTTAGTCACCACACATCAAAAGTGAACTGATGGCACATTACATCCTTGGAGTTTTTTTTCTTAATTACCAAACAATTGCATAGTGACAATGCAATTATTTGGTAATTGGTAATTCTGCTAACATCAAGACTGACCATTCTAGCAACAAAACAAAACAGTAAATTGTAAAGCTTAAATGAGCGAGCTCCTAAATATTTGTTCTCTATGCTTTTTAAAATATCTTTTAAAATATGTTTACAACCAGAAACAGAGTATCCTTTTAATGCCTGTTAGGCTAAGGAGGAGTTGAAGTTTTCCTTGTGAATGTCAGCTAACTAAATCCGGATCGGTAGGGTCAAAAATTCAGAATGCTCTAGAGCTCAGCCAATATGCAACATTGTATCAATATTTTGGCACCTTCTGTGTGAATAAGCCTCTTCAACACATTTTATAACAATATTTAATTCTTCTTTTTTAAAAACCAATGATTATTTCAACCCCTGTTGCCAGGATTCCTTCTAAATTTAAAAAATTGTGGGACTTCTTCGAAGTACGCAAGACTGGGGGGGGGGGGGGGGGGGGGGAAGTTTTAATTTTATGTGCTGTTTTATCCTGTGTTTGTTAGCCGCCCTGAGTCGGCCTTGGCTGATTGGGCGGGGTAGAAATTGAACAAACAAATAAATCCTATAAAAGTGAATATGTCCTCTGTTGCCTGCAAACTGAGTCATGGACTCAGATATAAGATAGATAGATAAATCTTTATTGTCATTGTCCCCTTGCAGGAACAACGAAATTTCTCAGTTGCTATATATCAACTCGAATAAGGCATACCCCTTAATTTAAAACAGCTACAGAAACACCAATTAAGATAGTACCATAGAGTACAATTTAAAATTTTTAAAACTTCAAAATAAGACATTAGTAATCTGTTAAAAAGATTGCAAAGCATGGTGTGTGTGTGGGTTGTTGGTTTTTTTTTTTTGGGGGGGGGGGAGGAAATGGAGTTATTACCTCCATAAGAGTTTGAAGTAGATCTGAACAAGAGCCAAGAAAAGAGGTCATCGCAGTGTCACTCATTCCTACATCCTAATTGATAAAAAGGGATGCAACGTGATTATTTATCACTGAACACATTTTTAAACATTGTGGTATTTTTAAGATAGAGAACATGGGTTGGGGCCATTCAACAATTACATGATCCTTGAAGGATGGAGGGGGTCTGCCATCTGAATTATGGAAAAATTATGTGGGGGGCGGGGGTTCAGGTCAAAGATTACGTAATCCATTTGGAGCTGTTGTGCATTAGGCACTAATAGTGAAAAGCTCTAAAAATTAAGAGTTCCAATACAAAATATCTGGATTACATAATTTTAAAGGGGGGAGGGGTTGAAGCTAAAGTTACAGTCAGATTACATGGGGTGAGGGGTCAATTTCCCCCCAAAAAATTGATCACATAATTGTTGAATGGCCCCTTATGTCCAGCAGGAATTAAGAATTGTTTTTCACTGACTAGACTGTAAACATATCTTTCTCTCATATACACACAAATATACTAATGCAATATAACACACATTTTAAATATATTTCTATAGACAATGACATTTTCAACCCTATTAACATATATTAAATATATTAATTCATTTAATTATAGCCTGCCAAGTCAACAGTATCTTATTGCAAACATTTCCAGAATTCGCTGTGTATAAAGAATTCCAATATTGCTTTCTTGTGGTGCCCTGTGTCTGCGCAGCTTGCCCAAGTTGACATAGGCTGGCTCCTTCCTACAGGAGGCATATTAGGGAATCAAACTCACCACCTCTGGCTCCATAGCCAGGTACTCAATCCATTGAGTTATCCAGCCGGCATTAAATATGTAGATCACCCAAAATAAATCTTTGTGTTAAAATTATCTAAGTAAAATACTGAAAAGGAGGAACCAGTGCCTCAAATTAAAATTCATTTCTACTTGTACATATCTTTCCTTGATACTTTTTCTAATGGATAATTAAATCAAGGGTAAAAAGTAAGAGTATGGACATATTCTATATTAATCTGATGGTAACATTTGTGACTGCTAAACTAAATATTATCCAGAATGCTATGGCTGACTTATGCTTGCATAACAGAAATCTAAATTGTGGCATCAAATTGCTCATTATTACCGAGGTACTGGTTGCATTTCTAGAAATACATTGAGTCAATTAACCAATGGCACAGTCAGGAACACAACCAACATCTTTAATTAGAAGTCATTGACTGGTGATGAGGTCGTTCTCATTATACATGTGGAGCAGTCCAATTGGATTTCAATCAACGGATTCCAAACTATGTAGAAAACCACCACAGACAGAGGACTCCATCACCCTCCGCCATGTATAGACAGCAAGAGAAGCAATGACTGGGGAAGACAAGACCAGTGCATCTTCCCTCCCCATGTTTATGCCAGGGGTTCCCAACCTTTTCAAGCCAGGAGCCGAGTCACGCTCTCTCAATCAGTCAGCTTTGAGGGCTGGACGGCCATTTTGCCCTGCCTGCACTATTGTGTGTGTGTGTGTGTGGCCATTTTGTCCCAACAGCTTCAAATGGGTGGCCATTTTGTTTCTTAAATTCCCTTGGAGGTGTGGGAGGCCACATGAAATGGTGCCATAGGCCAGATCCAGCCCACAGGCCTTAGGTTGGAAACCCCTGGTTTATGCCATCTACATCTATGTCTCTTTAAAAGCACTACAAATATCATCACACATGACATTTTTACATATATATTTTTTCAATAAATGTACAGTTTAAAAATTACTTGCCCTTCTGCACAATCTGTCCTTTGGTGCTTTTCCCACCTGTTAAGAGAAAAAATGTTTTTGTTAAGAATTTTTCATTAAAAATACATGGAGGACATTATAAAGGAATGTACACAGCTCTTTATTCCCCTTCTCCTTCTCACCATTCCATGAAACAAGACAAACCCGATGTGTGTAGACATATATCTATATACTAGCAAGGGTTGCCCGGCGTTGCCGGGCTTTTTTTGGTTTTTTTTTTTAAAAAATATGAAAAATGGTGTTGGATGATTTTTGTTGTATGTGTATTTAAATGAGTTATGTTATTTTTTTAAAATAATGTTTTTTTATACGTAGGTAGTGTTTTAAACTGTTATAAAAATTGGATTTTAAAAAGAGGAAAGGTTGATATATATATTTTTTCAATAATGGCATTTTTAAAAATAATGTGTTACTATGTGGTTTTTGGTAATAGGTGTACCTTGGATAAGAATTTTTTAAAAATGTGTAAGTGTATGTTTTTTTAAATTCACTGTTTTTGACTGTGTTTAGATGTTTGGTTTTTCTTTTAGTGTGTTCTTATTTATTTATGTTTGAATAATTTTTTTGTTTGGATATTTTTGAATGTTTTTAAAACTAATTTCCCTTTTTTAAATTCTTGGAGATTAAGTTGAATTCATTGAGTGTCATTTTTCCTGTGGCCACTGGGTGGTGCTGTTGCATAATTTTCTAATTTTAACTGTGTCCTGGCCTGTGTATTCTTCCTGTTCTTTTGTCATTTCAGTTGTGGACCTCGTGGAGGCTGGAGGTTTAAGGTGTGTGCTCTTTTCTGTTAGGGGTGGTGGTGTTGGGATTTGTGGGGGGTGGGGGGTTGTGTTTGTCTTTGTTTATTTTTTTTGTTTGTGGATGTTTTTTCCCCTAATTTTTATGTTTATTATTGTTTTTGATTTTTGTGGAATGTTCTTGTGATTTTGGTGTGGGTATTTCTGTGGGCCGGCCTCGGTGGCTGGCTGGCCCATTGAAATACCATGTGGTGGTAGGTTGGGGGTATTTTCGCAGGCCGTCCACGTTGGAATATCCACGCCGCCGGCCCGTGGGAATCCCCCCATTGTGTTTGTTGGTTTGTTTGTTTTGGTGGGGCTGGGAGCTTCACGGCTCGGCCTTGGTGGCCGGACTGCACAAATCCCCACGCCGTTTTTGTTTTTGTTTGGGGGAGAATCCCAGCGTCGGGGTGTGTGTGGGCTTTCCTTCCTGGGGGCTGGCTTGTGGTCCGCAGTAAGGAAGCCCAGTGGCGGGGTGGTGTTGGTGGGCTTTCCTTACCGGGGGCTGGATTCCCTGGGCGGCCCGCAGTAAGGAAGCCCAGCGGGGGTGGGGGGGGCTTTCATCACCGGGGGCTGTGTCGCTGTGAGCCTTACCGGGGGCTGGCTTGCAGCCCACGGGCGGGGTGGGTGGGTGGGCTTTCCTCACCAGGGGCTGGCCTCCCTGGGCGGCCCATGGTAAGAAAGCCCAGCGGCGGGTGTGTGTGCTTTCGTTACCGGGGCTGTGTGGCTGTGCGTTTTTTATTTTTATTTTGGCCGCGCCGGCTTTCCCAGAGTTCTGCGCACTCACGGCGCGCAGGACCCTGGGGATTGTATTTTTCCATTTGTGCTTTCCCTTTATGCTCCGTTTTTTTTTCATGCGGCTTGGTTTTGATTGGCCGTGCCGTGTTTCCCCAGGTTCTTTGTGCTCCCGCCTCTCAGCCTGATTGGTTGTGGCGCAGCGCGGCGCAAAGAACGTTGGGAAATGAAGTTGTTTCCCTTTTTTTGTGTTTGTGGGGCTATTGCCCCACTGCCGGTTTTCTCAATCCTTCGTTGACCTGCGTACCCAGATCGGCCGTGTGCACGAAGGGTGAGTGCAGGCAAGTAGGGCAAGGCATAGCAACCTATAGCCAGTTCCAACGGTTAACCCTTGGATTTATATTCACACACGTTTATTTTATAGGCCTAATTCATGAAATCTTTATACTAGAGTGGACAAACAGCAGCCCATCCATTACCACTGACTGGCTTGGCTACAACTAATGTTGCCTGAAATCATCTGCAGAGCTAAAGTTCAACAACCCTGAGAACATTAAGCTCACAGAAAACAAATTGGCTTGTAAATTACAACAGTCATTTTTCTTTATTTGTATCAGTAGTAACACAACCATATGTGAATTACACAACTCCATCCATATACAGTAGACCCTCACATAACGACGTTACTTGGTTCCCCAAGTAGTGTTGTTATGCAGAAAATGTCATTATGCAGTTTCCTATGGGAGATCTCCCACAGAATGACAAAAAAACTGTCGTTATTCGCACATTTAAAAAACCGTCAAAATTCGCGCAACTTTTTTTGTCGTTGTGCAGGAGATCACGTGGGGTGCATTGGCAATCGAAAATGACGCTATTCGAACGCATCATTAGTCAAGGGTTCACTGTATACTGTATTTGTTGGTGTATAAGATGCATCAGAGCATTAGATGCACTCCATTTTTCTGGTGTATTTTAAGGGGTGAAGTGCATATATGGTAATTGAACATATGCTTACCCCTTACACATGTTAAACATAACTGGTCATTTTGTACAGGGTGTCCCAAAAGTTGCCATACATAGGGAAATGGGTAATTGTAGCTAAATTTACCTTTATTGGCCAAATATTCATTATGAAATCTTACAAAATTATTGCAAAATATTTACTTCATGTTGGCCACCTCTTTCTACACAAAAAGAAAGTCTTCTCCTAGACTCATGGTAAACATATCCCAAGATATCTGTTGCTATGTATGGCAACCTTTGGGACACCATGTAGTACATAATGGCTGAAATCCTGTTGCTCAGCATAATAAATTACACTAGAGTAGACTCTGAATCAGTAAGGATTTGGTGTGTCAACTCTTGCATCTGCACCACTGATTCAAATCAATCTACGGTAACTGTGACATACTCAGGGCCATAGCCAGGGGGTGGCCAGGGCGGGCGTTGCCCTCCCTCAATTAGCAGTTTACCCACCCTCAAACTCCAGGTGCTTATATATATGACACACATGTAAGACATTGTTGCCCACCCTGAAAAAATATGCGCCCACCCACATCTAGAATCCAGGCTACGTCCCTAGACATACTGCACTAAAATAAGTCACAACTAGAGTAGGGCTATTTTAAATCAGTGGGACATACAGAGGAGTTGATTCACCAAACCCTCATTGATTCAATGGGCCTCCTCTAGTGTAAGCTAAGCAACAGGATTTCAGCTGATGTTATTAGTTACATAACTTTTTATTTGCATGGTAAAGAACAACTTTTTTTTAAAGCAGAGCTGTCTTTAAATAATAGCCACATATATTGCAACAAGCATCAACTTACACAAAGCCACTTCTTGCCACGATGAGTCACTATGTAAGGAGAGATGGTGCCTAATGCAGTATGTGCTCACATTATTTAAAAGGAACACTTTTTCCTCCTTCAGAGCTGTTTATTCATTCACAAATACATACAGATTTAAAGAATGAGTTGACCCAATTAAGAAAAACCAACTGAGATTTCTTCAATTAAATCCAAATTCAAAACTGTAATTGTCACAGTGTTCTTCCGCCTTCGTTAAAGATCAGAATGAGAAACTGTAAGAATTTACCTTGTCCATTAAGTAAGTAGCTGCAGAAAGCCTTTTTACAATGAATGTATTCCACATCATTAGAGCAATTCCTGCAAGAGGCATATAAATTTAAGCTCCAATATAACCAATATCAAACATGTTTTTTCCTATGAGGCAAAGTGACAAGAGCAGAAGCCTTTGGGCAGAATGATGTTAATACAACACTGCAAGAGTACAGAAGGCTGATTTAAAGGAATGGGGTTTGTTCCTTCCTGGGAGTCTTTAAGACAGGGGTTCTCAACCTACGGCCCCCGGCCTGGCCCCAGCCCCCGACACCATTCCATCTGGCTCACAGCGACGACCCCGGAAATGGACGCACCTGCACAAACACATTGGTGCATGCGCAAACACTCCCATCGTGGTTTATGGCAGTATTTGTGGCAGGGGGAACCACGTGTCCGGTCTGCTCAGCTGTCTGAGGGAGAGTTGCCCAGCTTGTGGGGTGAAAACCTCAAGAACCCCTGCTTTAAGAGGTGGGTACTCTAAGCTTCCATGGATTTTAATTCAGCTGCATTTAAATATTATCTCTTCTTTAAATACGTTTTAGAAAACTGAGTTAAATGTGGTTTTCCACATGTTAAACATGTTTTTGAAATGTGCGTCCTTTTTAAAGCTAATATTATGAATCATCTTGAGTTCCAGTTTTGGGAGTACAGGAAATAAATGAAATAAATATGTATTGTTTTAATGCACTAACATTAATACATTTTATTTACTGCCATATAAAGTATTTTTATTTAAATTTCAAGTGCCTAAAGACATTAAGTAATATTAAAATAAATAAACATATTCATTTGTAATTTTAATATAATCTAAAATATTTTAACTATAAATATTATAAAAATGTTGTTGTTGTTCAGTCGCACAGTCGATTCCGACCGTTTGCGACCCTATGGACCATTGTCCTCCAGGCACCTCTGTCTTCCACCATCCTCCTCAGCCCTCCCAGTTCTGTGCCCATTGCGTCTACAATACCATCTAGCCATCTCATCTCCCCCTACTTCACACACACGAGTTTATAAACCTTTTTCTATTATCTTATAGACCAGGGGTTCCCAACTTTTTCACACCGTGGGCCGGAACATGTCACCCCAGTCAGTTGAGTGGGACAGTAACGTAGATCCTCCCGCCGCAAACACTGCCATAAAATGCATCCGCAGCTGTCATAAATGCATTCACGACAGCCGTGCGTGCATTTGCAGCAGCGTTTATGGCAGGCGTGGGCGCGTTTTACAGCAGTGATAAACACATCCACTTCTGGAACCATGAAATGGTGCTGCAGGCCGAAACCGGCCCATGGGCCATAGGTTGGTCACCCCTGTTATAGACAGTAATCACAAAATATTATATCCATATAATATTTCTATTATCTGGGATACACACGATTATGGTTCAAAAATACCCTACTCTTTGAGGAGGCTCTTTCTGTGTATATATCACCGGTTGCTGTGGGATACACAGAAAGAGCCTCCTCAAAGAGTAGGGTATTTTTGAACCACAATCGCGTGTATCCCAGACAATGACAACCTTGTCACACTAGGTCAGGTGGAAAAGAACTGCGGAATGAATTCACCAAAAGGTGGCTTAATTTTGCCAGTGTCACGTCTGACCTAGACAAGCAAGATGGAGATTGGTTGCTGCTGTGACTCATGGGTTATGTAGTGTCACCAAAGCAAACAAATCTCTTTTACCAAAACCATTCATACTTTTAAAAGGACAGCAAGAGGTCACCTCTCAGAGCAACAGCATAAAAGGGAATACTGACTGTTTACCTGGGCTGGTGATATAAATAATCCAAGGAAAAGAGTCCCTGTTCTCATATTTAAACAGCAACCTGAACATATTGTAGGATTTCAGGAGATGTTTTTAGTGGTAGCACACACAAGGAGAGTGTGTGCATGTATGAATGCCAAAAGCTATCTATGCACTTTTTTAAAACAAGCCTTTGTTTTCTATTTGTTTGGTACATGTATATCCCACATGTTTACCCAACAGCCTCAAAATGGCATACAAGGCTTTCTGATCCATAAGGTAGGTCACACTGTAATCTTGCAAATGGCCCAAGATTACTTAGGATTTGAACTTATATTTCCCAATTCCTGGTCCAACATTGTAGCTAGAAAACAACACTGGTTCAACCAACATTATAGCTGTGAATCCCGTATTTTACATAAACCACACTGATAATCCTAAAAAGAGCCTCTCTATTCTGTGTGTACAGATGACAACCCAATCGACACCAAATGAGGGCAAGGTTGCTTTAATGAGCCCCATCCTCATCTACAACTCCTCTATCCTAACAATGGTTCTTCTCCTCTCTCACATAAACACAAGTGTCCAGGAGCACTGATTTGTCCTTTAAATAGTTTACTAGGGCCCCCTGCTCAACTGAAACCAAAAAATACCCATCTTCGAAAATGGAAATAAATTTTGTTTGGTCTTACAAATTTTTTTTTAGCTGTCAATGTGGTCCCTTGGTCTCATCCAAGTTGTCCACCTCAAATTTGCACAAACTATTCATAAGTCACTGAGAAGTTTAACAGTTCTATCTGTACATACCATGCTGAACATGAGCATTACTGATGCATCGGAGATGTTCTATAGACCTGATGAGAAAACGGGCTTCCTTGTATTAAAAGATTGAAGAGAAGAGAAAAAATAACAATGTCAAGTAGATCAATGTGGTGAATTATATTAGCGAGTGTGAAAATCCCCTTAGCTAACTATTAAATTCTTCAGGGATTTAATTTAACCTCTCAGATTTTCTTTATGTACAGAGCCTGATTAATATATGTCACATTTGTGCATGAAAAATAAGTTATTTTACATAACCAATGAGGATGGAAAGCTCTGCTAGCAGAGAGAACAAACAAATGTGTACCCCACCCCCCCCAAAAAAAGTCTTTTCTCTGTAGAAGTTCAGATGGGGGAAACATTGAATGCTTCGCTATCTCTCTGCAGTCTGAGAAACAAGTGTGGCATAAAAGCATCAGAATAACAGATTCTGTTTCTGAAAACACAGTAAAATGGAAAAGCAATTTTAAAAGTGCTTCTGAAAATATTTTTTTGTGAAGCAACTATATTATTTAAGATGTTATTTCCCCCTCCACAGACCTTGGTTGTGTACTGTACTCTGTGTTAGCTTTCAAAACACAGTGTTTAATATAGTATTCAATTCAATTTATTATCACGGTCAAAGACCAAAACATAATATAGACAAAATGTTCACAAAACAACTGAACATACAGGTGAAACTCGGAAAATTAGAATATCGTGCAAATGTTCATTCAGTTCAGTAATGCAACTTAAAAGGTAAAACAAATATATGAGATAGACTCATTACATGCAAAGCGAGATAGTTCAAGCCTTACTTTATTATAATATTGATGCTTATGGCTTACAGCATATGAACCCCCCCCCCCCCAATCTCATGTACCCCATAATCATCACATAATCTCATGTACGCTGATCATCACAATTATAACGAATTAAGACGTGACATATTTTGCTTTGCATGTAGTGGGTCTATCTCATATATTTGTTTCACCTTTTAAGAGAAATGAATGGACATTTGCACGATATTCTAACTTTCCGAGTTTCACCTGCACTGTGGTGAGACTACAAAACAGATTGTGCAATGCTCTAGTCAAACTCAACCAAGTAGGATCCTATATATATCATGTAAAAATCACAATACAGTGGAACCTCGCATTACGGATGCCTTTCGTAATGGAAAACTCACGATAAGGAACAAAATCCAGAAGAAAATAATGCTTTGACTTACGGGATTTATTTTTTTGATACGGAAAGGTTTTTTGTTTTTTCAGAAGGTGCAATCGGCTCCGCCGTGTGGCTACCAGGGTGGTTTGAGACTTCCTGGTTCCGGGGTGGGGGGAGGGGCAGCTTCCGGAGGTGGCTTGTTTCAGTCCCAGAACCAGGAAGTCTGAAATTGCCCAGGCAGCCAAGGGATGGAGCCGAGCGCAAGCACATGACAGAGGCAACTCCAGCTGCTGACCAGGTGAGAGAGCCTGAGGGGGTGGGGGGGGACACGCTGCCAAACAGTTGATTGTAGGGATGGGTCTGGTGCATTACCAGAGGTGGCCACTAGGGGCCGCTTTCGAAAGTGCATTGAAAATTAATTTAATCTGTTTTGGAGGTTAAAACCGCCGTGCACCCCCCCCAAAAAAAGTATTTTATCTGTTTAAAACACCATATAAAGTGCACTTTAGAATTTTTCACCAAGTTTTCACCACTTTATAAAGAGTTCTGAACAGATAAAAGACTATTTTTTTTTGCTTTTTTTCTGACCTCCGGAATTGATTAATTGGTTTTCAATACATTCCTATGGAAATCACGCTTTATGGTACAAATTCTTCACGATAAGGAAAACCCTGTGGAATGGATTAATTCCATAGCATGGGATTCCACTGTATATGCACAGTGTAATAAAAGGTATAGTATAAAATATAATATAGTATTTGAACTAGTGGAGAAAGATTCTAATAGACAATGACAGCAGAACTGAATACATACAAATGCAGTGAAAATGGCAACCACCTCTTGCAACCGGTGTGGAAAAACAACTTTCAAAGCACCAGATTAGTCAATATACCTTCTGTCTACAAATGGCCAATCCACACAATATTATTCAAGAACAAGTTTATATTCATTATACAGCAGCAAAATTTACAACAGGACAGGCAACATGTAGCAAGGATGGCTCACTGGCCCATCTCTCTGAAATTACAAGGGACTCCATCCTACCTTCATTTATTCCTCTGCCAAATTAGCCACTGCACTCAACTCATTTCACTTTAACATGAAACACAGGAGAGTGTCTTTCTTAAGCAAATTATACTTCCGTGACGGCACTTTGGCTTTAAAATATAAGCTTTAAATTCTCCACACCTTGTTTTAAATGAAACTGGACAGTACTATCCACAGACCAGGAAACCTGTGGGAAGGAGGCAAAATGTTGCTTTCTCCCAATCAAGAAGAAACAAATGTCCCATTACCTCTGGGTCTTTGTTCCACTGAACAACATACTCCCAACAGCAATGGGCATGGAGTACATCCATCTCCAGGCTACAAGGGAACTGCTGATATGCTAAATGCAGTAATTCTAGAAATAAATCATAGAAGAAAATTAAGATAGTTATTCATTTTTTCCTGCTGTTCACCCAATAGAGAGACACTCTTCAGTTATTTTGGTTTGTCCCTCACTCAATTTTTTGAGTTCAATATTTGTTCAGCATATTTACCTTGTATGCTTTCCCAGCCAGGCTGGTCTTCTACACTCTCATCTTGAAAACCTCTGTGCATTTGTTGCATTTCCTCTTCAGCTTCTAATTCTTCTTTCTTCCGTGGTAGCCTGAGGAACGGCAAGCTGAGGTGTTGCTTAAAAACCCATTTTGCCACACTGTCAGCTATGCCTCCTGAAACAAAATTAAAGACAGTCCAGAATCATTTATAGATCCTCCTAGGAGATGCAGTGTATACTTAAACTAAATCCTAGTGATTGGCTGTTTCTGAATTGTAGGGGTTCCCAGTCTTTTTACACCATGGGCCTGACCCCCAGACAGCTGAGCTGGCCGGACCACACCCCAGAAGCAGGCACATTTACAGTTGTTGTAAATATGCTCACTTCTGCATTTATGCATGCACAGGCACATTTGACGGCTGACGTACACACGTCCGCTTCCACTTACAGATGCGGTGGCAGCAGGCCACATGAAATGGTGCCATAGGCTGGGTCTGGCCCGAGGGCCATAGGTTGGGAACCCCTGTTCTTGGCAAAGACTTGTAATTCACATGTGCCTGCATGAGTAATAATGCAGAGATATAGCATACTGAGGGAAAGGTCCCAGGATTAGGGAACCTGCGGCTTTGAGGAGAACCTGGGCTTCTGGGAATTGAAGTTCCAGAACACCTGGAGGACTAAACTGCTTCCTCCAACCAGGGTTTCTCAACCTTGGGCCGCCAATGGTACTTGGACATCAATTTCCAGAAGCCCAGGCTCCCCTCAAAGTTGCAGGTTCCCCACCAGTTAGACCCAGCTATTTTTACATGCAAGTTATGTATGTGCCATTTGTTTTCTAATGTGGGAGCATGTAAATATGCAACCATCCATATGCATGTTGAAGCAGTAGGATCCAGGTAAAACGTAACCATTTATTCTGCTGAATGAATAACTGGATAAACATTTTATGTCCATTCTAACATATTGCAGCAATAGCCTAAAGAAATAATGGATGAAATAGTTATAGATACAGCAAATGCTGAAGGATTTCATTGACTATCATTTAATTTCAAATTCAATTAAGATGTTTACATGCAGTAAACTTATTCATGTTGATTCACACAGACTTGAGCTTCTGGGAATTGGAAGTCCAAGAACACCTGGAGTACCAAGGTTCATCATTACGGTCCTATGCATGCTTCTCTGGAACATGGAGATTTTCAGGAGGTACAGTGGTACCTCGCGTTACAAATGGTTCGAGTTACAAAATTTCCACAATACGAATGAAAAACAATTGAAAATATTGGCACGAGTTACGAATTTTTCCGGAACAGATCAATTGGTTTTCAATGCATTCCTATGGGAAACCATGTTTCAAGTTATGAATTTTGGTTTTCAATGCATTCCTATGGGAAATTCGAGTTACAAATTTTTCATAATATGAAAAATGCCTCGGAACGCATTAAATTTGTAACTCGCGGTACCAGTGTACTAAGAGCTGCAATGAAGGAGTGATCAGTAAATCCGCCTCCCTTCGCTGTGCATGAGTGAATGCCCACTCACAGATATTTGAATCCAAGCTAAGATCTTTGGGCAAGATCACCTTTTCCTCCCTCGAGCAGCTTCTTGACGGAGAGTCTGCCCAGCGGTTCAGTCTGCAAAGAGGAGACTTGGCTTGCCCTCTTCTGCACTTTACTGAGCAGGAGCGTCTGAAGTATTAGGCAATCCTCTAGCTGTTTCAGCAGAAGTTTCCAGTATTCTGTATCAAGTGAAAGTGCTTCCCAAGGATCAGTATCAGCACCTATAGTTATATGGGAAAACTAACAGACAAAAAGGGCTTGTGAAATCTCCATGCTGTTCAGTTAAAGGAATCACACCAAGACATTGCAGAGAGGCAAAACTAAGCACACCAAAGACAGATTCAACGGAAAGATGCAACCCAATCACAGCTGATGATTATGTCTTTACGATAAGCGTTTGTTAGATATTTGTGTCGCTTAGAACAGTGATGGCGAACCTCGGCACTCCAGATGTCCTTGGACTTCAATTCCCAGATGGCCAAGCACCCTGTGAATCCACACGAATGGGTTTACTGCGATTCATCTGGCCCACACTGCTCTCGTCGCTCCCGGAAGCGGAAGTAAAACGTGCCCATATGGGTGCGTTTTATTTCAGCTTCCGTGAGCGACGAGGGCAGCACAGGCCGGATGAATAGCAGTAAACCCATTTGTGTGGATTCACAGGGTGCTTGGCCTTCTGGGAATTGAAGTCCAAAGACATCTGGAGTGCCGAGGTTCACCATCACTGGCTTAGAACAACTCCCCGCATCACCTATTCGTCATAGTCTACACAGGTAGCTGACCCCCAAGGATGGCTAGAAAGTCTGTAACTAGAAATAGAGCTGTCTCAGTGGTGGCACCAAAGCTGTGGAATACTGTACATTACTGTGCCAGTAATACATTACTATCCCCATCCCTGGATATCTTTTTTAAAAAGACAACTTAAAACTTTCCCATTCAAAGAAAACTTTCAGAATATTATCCCCTTAACAATAAATTAATTAGTCAGTTGATCCTCTGTGCCCACAGGCGCCAGTTATTTTATTTTAGGATGTATTTATTTGGTTAGTTTATTTTTATTTTGTTGTGTGTTTTTATTATGTTGTTTTGATATTTATATGTACAGAGAGTGGGAAACATCCCAAATCGGTGGTATAAAAATGAATGAATGAAAGAAAGAAAAATCTCAGTAACATGCATAATAGTGGTAGGTATTGGCATGACAAAAGTCAGTATGTATCAACTCAAATTAAAATCTTTTAAAAACCAGGCTGAAACAGAGTCACAATTATGCAGTCTTACCTATTCTTTTAGTTTGCTGCAAAAATAAAAACATGGGTGAGGGAATGTCACGTAGGTTGCCATAAACCAGGAGTTCTCAACCTTTTTAAGCCAGGGGCCGGGTCACGCTTCCTCAGATAACTTTGGGGGCGGATGGCCATTTTGATCTTCTACCACCATATGGCACTTCCAGGTGTGGTGGAGGTAGTGGGGCCCCCAAATGAAATGGTGCCATGGGCCGCATCCAGCCCACGGGCCGCAGGTTGAGAATCCTTACCATAAACATCCAGGAGGGGCAGAACAATCTTGAAAATGCATCTTCACTTCACCCCAGGAATTGGGTGGGGTGGGGTGTTTATACCTGAACTTCCTAGGAGTCCGAGATGATGTTACAATACCAGCATAAGACAGGTTATACTAATGATAGCACCCAATACAGCTGCTGCTGCTGTTGGCCCAATCAGCCAAGGCCGACTCAGGATGCATAAGGATACAGAACACATTATGCAAGAGTGCACAACTAGTTGTACAACCTCTTACACAATGTCACCAACACAATTATGTTAGTGAGGATTTTTGCTCTCCTCACATTATGCTGAATTAAGGCTTAAAAACCATGTGCAAGGGGGAGGCGTGTACAATTAATTATCACATTCAAGGTGGTAAATAGTAACATAAATATAGTTAACTGGTTGCAGAATCAGAGGTTAAGAGTTCAGTTCTCCGCTGTGCCTCCATGACATATGTTGGACCTGATGATCCACAGAGTCTCTTCCAGATCTTTAGTTCTAAGATTATTATTAAAAAGTTCAAGATATTAACTTTAAAAGAATCTGAAATTTAGCTTTAGTATTACTGTGGCAAGATTAGTCATTTGACAGTATGGTCTATTCTGATTAATCTGGGGCCTGAACCTGTGAATCTTATTATTAACATAAGTAAACATTTTATCAAAATTTCAATAATTGAGAGTTAAAAAATTATTCTTTAGCAGCAAACAGTACAATGTTTTATTTAAGAAAGCAACAATTACAGTATTTCGGGGTTGGGGATGAGGAAAGATATGTTTCTTACTTTTTTCTCTGCCATGTTGTCGGTGATCTGTGCTGTGACAGAGTGCCCAACATGTGCAGATAACAAGGCCGCGCCATTATTCTCAGACTGAATACATGCAGTGCGCATTTGTTGCCACCAGGGAGAGACCGATTGAGAATCCCAGGACTCTTCTACAGCAACTAATACAAAAAGTGAAAATTTCAAACATAAAAATTGTTATCTAAAAGGTTCAAAACAAAAAAGTTCGGTTTCACTTACCAGTGATAACTTTCGTTCTTCGAGTATATAGTTTGTGAATACACACTCATGGGGTTATGCGCCTGCGCAGAACGGAGATCGGAGGCTTGAAAAGCTATTGGTCTAAAGTTTTGGCGGTAAGACCGCCCACCGTACCGCCCACCCTGAGGCGCCCGCGCGCCATTTTACCTCAGTTCCATACTTAAGCCAAGCACAGGATAAACCAATTGATCTCATCCGTGCAGCTCAAGAGGGGAGGCAGGGTGGGTAGTGTGTATTCACAAACTATATACTCGAAGAACGAAAGTTATCACTGGTAAGTGAAACCGAACTTTCTCCTTCGTATAGTTTGTGAATCCCCACTCATGGGAGATTAGCAAGCTCACACTCACTTGGTCGGTGGGCAGTCGGATGAGATGTTCCCACGATGAGATGAAGATGCCGTAGGTTGACCCGTCAGGGGCGATGAGTCCGGAGCCCTCTGGCGAGGACGACACGGCCAAGCCTGGCGTCCGCAGTGGCTCTGGTGTCCACCCTGTAGTGCTGGACAAATGTAGAAGGTCTGGACCATGTGGCAGCCTTACATATGTCCTCAAGCGGTGTGCCCTCCAGGAAAGCAGTGGATGTGGCAACCGCCCTGGTGGAATGCGCCCTGACATGCGGTGGAGGTGGCAGTGATGCTGACTCGTAGGCTAGGTAAATGGTAGAGGTGATCCATTTGGAGAACCTTTGAGCAGAAATGGGTTCACCCTTGGACTTTCCCCCATAAGCCACAAAGAGGCGTTGTGACTTCCTGAACTCTCTTGTCCTGCTGGTGTAAAACAATAAGGCTCGTTTCACATCCAGCGTGTGCCAAGTCCTTTCTTGGGCGTTAGAGGGGTTTTGGAAGAAAACTGGCAAGGAGATAGTCTGTGCCATGTGAAACTGGGAGACCACCTTGGGCAGGAAGGTGATGTCCGCTTGTAGGACGACGCGGTCGTTGAAGAATTGGAGAAATGGTGCATCTGCTCGCAGGGCGACCAGTTCTCCAGCTCGTCGTGCAGACGTGATAGCCACAAGAAATG
Source organism: Bradypodion ventrale (assembly GCA_035047345.1). NCBI lineage: Eukaryota > Metazoa > Chordata > Lepidosauria > Squamata > Chamaeleonidae > Bradypodion > Bradypodion ventrale. The sequence goes on from JAWDJE010000001.1 coordinate 45,710,850, forward strand.
CCGTTTTCCATGTGAGGAGGCGAACATCGCTGGTGGCCATGGGCTCGAAAGGGGTCCTGGTGAGCGCGTTGAGCACGGTAGACAGTGACCATTGAGCCGTAGGAGTCCTGACCGGAGGGAAGGCGTTCCGTAGTCCCTTGAGAAAACGCTTCACCGTTTGGTCACGGAAAGCCCCAGAAGCGGGCGAACCAGCAGGAGAGTGCGCCACCACTGCTGCGAGGTGCACTCGGATGGAGGTGATGCTAAGGCCAGACTCCGCCAGATGGAGGAGGTAGGTCAAAACGTCCTGCAGTCCCACCTGCGGGAGGGCCGTGTGTTGGGAAGCCAGGAAAGCACAGAAACGCCTGTATTTGGAAGCGTAGGACTTCCTTGTGGAAGGGCGCCGCGCTAGTTCCAGGATCCTGGACAGTCTGGGGTTATCCTCCACGCGGTGAGGTGGAGGCTGGGCAGGTCCGAATGGTGAAGCTGGCCGTGCTCCATTTGGAGAAGCGTCGGTGATTCCGGCAGCGTGCGATACTGTGACGACATGCGTAACAGCAGCGGAAACCAGGGCTGGCGAGGCCATGCCGGCGCCACCAGAATTGCATTGGTTCTGTGTTGGTACATCCTGGTGAGCACCTTCTGGACCAGAGGAAACGGAGGAAAGGCATAGAGATAGTCCTGATCCCACCGTTTCATGAAGGCATCGCCCTCGGAGTTCAGTCCGATGCCTGCTCTGGAGCAGTACCTGCTGAGCTTCCTGTTGGACTCCGACGCAAAGAGGTCGATGCTCGGCGTCCCCCAGGCCTCGCAAAGCGATTGGAACACCCCGTCGTCCAGCTCCCATTCGTGGGTCGTCGAGGTGAGGCGGCTCAGGTGGTCTGCCAAGACATTCAGTGAGCCCTGAATGTGTACTCCAACTGGGAAAATGTGCCTCTCCAGGCACCATTCCCACAACTGCACTGCAAGGTACAGTAGGGTGGTGGACCGTGTCCCTCCCTGCTTGTTGAGGTATGCCACCGCCGTGGTATTGTCCGAGGCCACTTGCACAGCTTTGCCGGTGAGCAGAGTCTCGAAGGAACGCAGGGCCTTCCAAATGGCCAGCAGTTCCAAGTAATTTATATGGTGCACCGTTTCGTGTGGTGCCCAGGTGTCGTTGACCGTGAGAGTCCCGCAAGTAGCGCCCCAGCCGAGGTTGCTTGCGTCGGTCAGTATCTGCAACGAGGGTTGCGGGGGGTAGAAACACTTCCCCGCGGCCACGTTGAATGGTGTCGACCACCATAGCAGTTGGTCCCTCAGTTCCGGAGACGGGGTCAACCGTTTGGACTGGCTGTCCCGGAGTGCGTCGAACTCGTGAAGGAGCCACGATTGTAGGGACCTGAATTTCAACTTGGCGTGGGGAATCACTGCCGTTGTTGAGGCCATCAGGCCTAGAAGTCTCTGAGCCTTCTTCGCCCGGATGCACGGTTTGGTGCGAAGTTCGCTCACCCCTTGCGCAATGTCCTGTAAGCGTTTCTGGGTGGCGTAGGCTCTGGTAGCAATCGAGTCGAGTACCGCTCCAATGTACTCGACGCGTTGAGAAGGAGTCAACTTCGATTTGGTGAAGTTGATCCTGAGGCCGAGACTCTCCATGATGTGGACCGTGTATTGCGTGTCCCGAATGGCTGACGATTTGGTGGGGGAGACGATCAACCAATCGTCGATGTATGGGAAGACCCTGATGCCCCGTTGGCGGAGGAACGCAGCCACCGGAGCCATGCATTTGGTGAAGACCCGCGGTGCCGTGGCCAGACCGAACGGTAGGCACCGGTACTGGTACACGGAATTGTCGATGCGGAAGCGGAGGAACCGCCTGTGTTCCTCGAGGATGGAGACGTGGAAGTAAGCATCCTTGAGGTCTATGACTGTGAACCAGTCCCCTTTGTTGATGAGAGGGAGGACGGTTTGCAGGGTCACCATCCGGAACTTCCTGGTGTGGATGCATTTGTTGAGGCGGCGCAGGTCCAGGATCGGGCGAAGTCCTCCGTCCTTCTTCTGGACCACGAAGTACCTCGAATAGAAACCGTTGTCCCAGTCGGACGGTGTTACCCGCTCGATGGCTCCCTTGGAGAGAAGGGTTGATATTTCTTCCTCCAAATGGGGGGACGAGGTGGTGAGACGATGTCTTCCTACCCGAGGTATCCGCACGAACTCGATGGCGTAGCCAGAGGACAAGATCTTTAAGACCCACTGGTCGTCCGTGATGCCCGACCATACCTGGAGGAAGTTCCGGAGGGGGAGGTAGGGGATGTGGAGCGAGAGAGACTCGGCCGTCGCAGCTTCAAACGCGAGACTTGGACCTCGCGCCAGAACGCTTGTCCTGTCCGTAGGGCCGGTAGCGGGGTTTGTGCTGACGCCGCTGTTTGTAGGAGCTGGATCTGGGCTGCTCCGTTGGCCCTTGCTGCTGTGGGTTGCCCTGGAAGCGCCGTGTGAAAGGCTGGAACCTCGGCCTGGCAGTCGGGGCCGGCGTGGTGAGCCCCAGGAACTTGGCCGTGGAATTGGTCTGGCGCATCTCATTCAGGACCTTGTCGGTATCCTGACCGAAAAGGCCCTGCCCGTCGAAGGGAAACTCCTCGATGAGCTTTTTCATAGCGTCATCGAGGGAGGTGTCCCTGAGCCAAGCATGGCGACGGAGATAGATTGCGGAGGCCATGTCCTTCGCCGCATAATCATTGATATGCCGGGCAGTGCGCATCAGCTGCTCGGCGACGAAGTCCCCCTCGGTGGCCAGCGCGTCGATCCGCTTCTGGGCGTCGGCGGGCAGTTTCGCCGTCTCAATCTTCACCTGCTCCCATAGGTGAGATTGATACAGGCCCATGGCGGCCGAGTAGTTGGCGGCACGGAAGAATAGGGAGCCGGTGGCGTAGAACTTACGTCCCACCGCGTCCAGTTTCTTCCCCTCCGGCGTCGATGGGACCGGGAATCCGCTGGTGGCCGTCCGATGCTGGAAGGCCTTGACCACCAGGGAATTCGGCAGGGGGTGTGCCTGCAAGAACTCGACGTTCTCGTCCAGGACTCGGTACATGCTGTCGAGCCTGGACGAAACGGAGTGCGCCGCCAATGGTTTTCTCCACGTCGCCCTCGCCGAAGTCATCATGGAGGGGAGCATGGTTATGTGGACCGGCCGTACAGCACGCCTGTCGAGCTTCGCAGTCATCTGATCCTCACCCTCCAGCGGCGGTTGATCCACCTTGAGGTTGAGTGCGGTGCCCAGCCTTGTGAGCATGGCGGTCAGCGAGCATTGGTCCTCACCACGCGGTGGGCCTACCGCGCCGATGTTCTGCTCCGGCGTGCGCTCGGCGTCGACGTCTCCCTCGTCCTCCTCCGACGACGAGCTGGACTCATCGGAGGACGAGGGAGGAACTCTTTCATCCACGTCGGGACCGCGCCAGTACGGCCTGGGCGGGCCGGCGGGATGGGAGTCCACCGCATCAACGTCCGGACCACACCATGACGGTTTGGGTGGGCCGGCGGAGCGGACACTCGACCCACGGGAGGTCGGTGGGGCCACGGCAGGGCCGGCATGCCCGGGGCTTGCGGTGGTCGGAACCGGAGCCGCAGAGGCCGCAGGCAGGGAGGTCTGGAACTTGGTCGCAAAGGACGCCATGACCTGGAACATCTCTCGGACGAGCGCCATCTGGGATGCGTCCGAGTCTGCTGATGGTGGAGCCACGGTAGCCGACGAAACGGTGGCCGTCGAAACGGTGGCTGGTAGCGGCGTCGGCGAAACGGTCGTCGGAACGGTGATGACCGCGTCGTCTGTCGGCGTCCTGGGCCTTGGGGAGACGGAGGCCTGCCTCATGGGCGAACGGTTTCTTCCCCGAGGAGGAGAGGGGAGCACCTGAAGTGGGCGAGCTGGAGCCCCAGCCCTGCGTCCTTTATCAGGTGATCCGGAAGACGACCGTCCTCCCCAGATGGAGGACCCAGGAGAAGGACATTGGGCAGTCGAGAACGGAGGCGAAGGCCCGGGAGAGGCGTGCGTGCGTGGGGTTGGAGGAAGCGACCGTCTCTTCTCCGACCCATGTTTGCGCCTCTTCTCACCGTTCTTGTCCTTCTTCTTCTTCTTCCTAATCGGAAGCGTGGAGGAAGAAGCCGGCGGCGGCTGGGAAGCAGCGGCAGACGTGGAGGCGGACGCGGCGGGAGCCAGAGCGAGCTCCATCAGATGAGCCTTGAGCCGATTGCTACGGTTCTGCACCGCGAGGCGCGTAAACTTTTTGCAATGCGGGCAGGACTGGCTCTGATGCGACTCTCCCAAACAAAAGAGGCACAGGCTGTGGCCGTCGGAAGCCGGGAACTTCTTAAGGCACGCCGTGCACTGCTTAAAAGCTGCAGCCATCAACCGCGGAAAAAATTCTTCCAGTGGAAGCTTCTGGAAGCGGATACCCCGAAGGGCGGACCAGCCGCCACCCCCTTGAGGGGGGAGACGGTGATCGCAGCGAAAAAAAACTGGCTACTGAGTCCACTCGAGAGAAGAAACAGCGCCGGGGTGGCAATCCTGCCCGTGGGACAAGATTGCCGACAAAAATTGTAGAAACTAGCTCAGAAGGGCGATAAAAATTGAGAAGCTCTCGACGATCGTCCTGCTGCTACAGCGGAAAGAAGAGAACTGAGGTAAAATGGCGCGCGGGCGCCTCAGGGTGGGCGGTACGGTGGGCGGTCTTACCGCCAAAACTTTAGACCAATAGCTTTTCAAGCCTCCGATCTCCGTTCTGCGCAGGCGCATAACCCCATGAGTGGGGATTCACAAACTATACGAAGGAGAACGGAACATTTTCTTTCATTTTCTTGAAGTCAGGATGTCTTAAAATATTCATAAAATGCAGCCAAAAAGTATTACAAAATCACAATATGCTTTAGAGCAGGGGTTCCCAACCTTTTCAAGCCGGGGACCGGGTTACACTCTCTCAGTTAGCTTTGAGGCCCAGACAGCCATTTTGTCCTGCCTGCATAATAGGGGGTGGCCATTTTGTCCTAGCAGCTTCAAAGGGGTGGCCATTTTGTTTCTCAAATGCTCTTGGAGGGGTGGGGGACACATGAAATGGCACCATGGGCTGGATCCGGCCCATGGGTCAGGTTGGGAACCCCTACTTTAGAGAGAGAGAGAAGAAGAGAGAACCTTATCAGTGTGACCCTATCCCCAATTTGAGATGCAGTTCCAGAGTTTGAATGCAACAATAGACATAGAGCAAAGAAAGCTATAGAATGAAATAAGAGAGGGAAAACTTCCCACAGTCTGCTCAACTGCCATTTGAAAGTTTTGCTTCACTTGTGCATTGCTAACATTCAGGTCTTTTAAGGACCAGAATTGGAACACTGCTGCATTCGCAGAGCATTCTTTAAAAGCATCAACATTATTCATTGGTTTGTTTCTTTTGAAATAAATTCACATCAAGCATTAAGCTTGACTTTGTTCACATTTTAATGATCATTCACAAAGCCAGGGACCTGTTTTGAAGAACTATGCACCAGATATTTCCATTCTATGAATTCATCTCACCTGTCATTTTGCTAAGAAGGGACAGCGCAGCGTGAAGGCCACAAACAGATTGCATGCTTTGAAGAATTTCTTTTTCCTTGGAAAGCCATACACTGAGAAGCAAGGACTGAAAAAGAAGAATTAAGAGACTTCCCATTAAAATAGATTTAGCTAAAACTCATTAATGTTCAGCTCTCAATTCTAAATAGAATTTAAAAAGCTATTCTGATTATTTTCCTATTTCTCACAATAGTAAGTTCCCTGGGGCATTAAAAAAGAAAACATCTTTGCATGATGCATTAATTTGTTGATTAGATTTCACTTACAAAATAGTTTTGGACTTCTGCCCAGCCCATATCGGAGATGATCCATGTAGGCGTATCCTAAGGTACTTTACCTAGTTAGGGAACCCTATTTTAAGAGATAATCTACATCAACTGATGTTATTTCCATTGTCATCTTGCTGTCAATGAATACCAGCTTATCATGTATTACACTCAAAACTGTTGTACATCCAAGTACAGTGGTACCTCACTTAAAGAGCATAATGTGTTCCATGGGATTGCTCTTTAAGTGAGTTTGCTCTTTAAGTGAAATACCATTGTAAGTGACCAATTGTGACTTATTGGGGGGGGGGGGGATTGTGAACCCTAATTTAGTTGTTAAGCGAGTTTTTGATTGCTTTTAGTTGTTAAGCGAAACAACCATTCATAGAAAATTCTGCTCTTTAAGTGAGTTAGTCTCTAAGTGAGGTGCCTTTTTATGCAAGGTTTTACTGTATGAACAAACAAGGAATAATGCTCAACACTCACAGGATGTTTTGTTCTATCTTTTCTCCCAACTATATCCTCCATGTGCTAAACTCTTCCTCTAAAAGGGGGCCATTCTGTTCTGAGCCTGCAACTGACCATTAACTCTTAAGAACGTACTAACATAGATAAGGAAGAATGGAGATTTAATGGCAACTATACTGAATAAAGGGTATACTGTGGTGGCTTAGTGGTTAAGATGCTGAACTTGATGACTAGAAGGTCGGCAGGTCAGCAGTTCGAGACCTGAGTGCTGCACGACAGAGTGAGCTCCCATATCTGTCCCAGCTCCTGCCAACCTAGCAGTTTGAAAGGAAGAAATTGCAAGTAGATAAATAGGTACCACTTTGGTGAGACATTAACAGTGTTCCGTGCACTCCAGTATCTAGTCATGCCTGCTACATGACCATGGAAACATCTTCAGATGCAGACAGCACTGGCTCTTTGGCTATAAACAGAGATGAGCACCACCCTCCAGAGTTGGATACGACTGGCCTTCAAGCAAGAGTGACTTTTACCTTTACCTATGCCAAATAAAACAGGAACTACAGTACTCACCAGTAATAGTTGGGGGCTAAATCCTGCAGACGTCAGTGTCTGACACATTTCTTCTGTTGAACTTTCTCCATGTAAACATTTCCAGAAAAAAAAGCTTCCTGCCGAAACACATACACACAATAGTATTTTTCCTAATTAATATACTAAAAATTAAGTTTCATCCATTGAAGACGTTGTGACTGCAAACAATGCAGGACAGAATAATAAATCAGGACAGAATAATAAATGCTGGCTGAACCAATGCAGGTGGGCAGTGAATAATTCTGATACAAACTACAGTACAATGGTATCTCATACAACGATTTTAAACCATTCCATGGGGCTTGTTGTACGAAACAATTACTATACGATACATGCATCGTATAGCAATTCCCCCTATGGGATGCATCGTACAACAATTTTTTTGCTAAGTGGTTTTTCCCATTGAAAAAATTCTTGTATGGTTTTTTCCATAGGGTAAATTGTTATGCGAGATACCATTTCCCCGAAAAAACCTAATTGTTATGCAATTTCATTGCTATATGGGGTAATTGTTGTATGAGGTTCCAGTGCACTTATATTTTGTTCTTCCTTTCTACCTTACACACACACACACACACACACACACACACACACACACACACACACACACACAACTGCACTTCATCCTGGGCATACTGATAAATATGTCAACAAGATGAACTGAATTTTGTAGCATTTTTCATGAGACTCTAGCACAGAGGTGGGGAAACTGCAGCCTTGAAGAGAGCCTGGGGTTCTGGGAATTGAAGTCCAAGTACACCTGGAGGCCCAAAGTTGAGCAACCCTGGCCTAGAGGAAACAGGCCAGTCCTCCAGGTGTTCTGGAACTTCCAATTCCCAGAAGCCCAGGCTCCCCTCAAGACCGCCGTTTCTCTATCCCTGGTCTAGCCAAGTGCAAGCCGTATATCCAGAGACCACCTTCAATGCATTCCAGATAACCAACTCAGGAGCAGCCAGCCACACTACACAGACATCTTAAAGCACGGACATCTAGGCAGGGGGCAGCCTTCACATGTATTCCTGTGGCAAAGGAATACAGCACTGGGAGAACTACACAGCACAGGATCATCGCTGTTTATGTGTTGAGCCATTTAGTTTGACCGACCACCACCAGAATCGTCAACTATCACTTTCATTTAGAGCCCATTGTCAACACCAGTGTTTGGTAGATTGAATTTTGTAAATTGTATTACTGTGTATTTACTGTGTATATTGTGTATTGTATATATTGTTTATTTACCATGTGAGCCGCCCTGAGCCGGGTTCCTTGATTGGGTGGCATACAAGTGTGAAAATTAAATTAAAGTTAAATTAAAAATTCCCAACATGGGCCCCAGATCCTACAGGGGGACCTCAATTCCCAGAAGCCTAGGTCAGATCATTGACTACTTTGGGGAATTGACTCAGGTTTCAGGGAATTGAAGTCCAAAAATCAAAAGGTTGGGGGGAAATGGTCTACACCAGGGGCTCCCAACCTTTTCAAGATGGGGGCCGGGTTATGCTCTTAATCAGCTTTGAGGGCAGGATGACCTGCCTCTACGACGGGGATGGCCATTTTGTTCCAACAGTTTCAAAGGAAGTGGACATTTTGTTTCTCAAATGCCCTTGGAAGGGTGGGGCCACATGAAATGGTGCCATCGGCCAGATCCGGCCCACAGGCCTTAGGTTGGGAACCCCTGGTCTACACCAATCTCCTTATATTGCTCTTGCAGAAAGTTTTCCAATTATTTTCTACAGAACATGAAGCAGAAATTAGACACGAGTAAAAAAAAATCCCAGGTGGCACCAAGTGACTGGAGAATGGAGATCTCATACCCAAGGTTGTGTTGATCATTGAGAGTTCATACCTAAAGACACATATTCTTTCTCCTCCAGCTTCTTCACATTAATTACATCCTTTTCATAATCCAAATATTCCAAGAAGGTTTTTACAGGCAGCGTGCCATTTTTGTCCTCCGCAAAGTGAACAGACGTTTGGGTATTCTGCTGCTTGTAGTTCTCCAATAATGTCTGCAGCCTAGTAAACTCTTTTTCCTCTAATCTGAGTAGTTTAGCCAAGTCCTTAAAAGCAATAAATCAAATATACAACAGTGAAGAGAACATACACCCCAGAAATGCTATCATACTGATCCACCCAACACGGTTTCTATTTAAACAAACAAAGCTGACATTTTTATTTATTCATAAAAGGCAACCAGATTTTCGCATTACTCACATTATCAGATGGCACCATTTCAGACGGCATAGTCACAGAATTTAGATTGAGAACTGACTCGTGAAGATGTAGCAGTTTCAGTTTGTTTTCACAGAACTGTAACAGCCCCTCATCAATACATTCCTCCTCTGCAAAGGAAAAACCGAGAGGGAGAGGTGTAAGAAAGATGGACATTTGTCTCAATGAATCCAATAGAGCTGTCAAACACTTTCTGCAGCTGCACTAAAACTGCCTGTTAAACCATCATTCCAATGCACAGCTTGCCTCCCAAGCATTGTTTCATCATATTAGACTCTGGGTGAGTTTTGCCTACAGGCAGAGAAAGTACCAACTTCTCTTTGAAAGCAGAATATGTAAACAGGCCACTGAAATCAAGATAGAGGCCAATGAAGCAACATTAGACCAGGGGTGGCCAACCTATGGCCTGTGGCACCATTTCATGTGGCCCACCACTGCCCTCGCTGCTACCGGAAGCCGAAGCGGACGTGCTTATGACAGCCATAAAACGCACCTGCACATGTGTAAACATGCCCACGCCTGCCATAAACAACACTGCCATGAATCCACCCGCGGCTGTTGTAAATGCATTTAGGACAGCCGCGGATGCGTTTTACGGCAGCATTTACAGCGGGAAGAACCACATGACTGGCCTGCTCAGCTGTCCGGGGGGCGAGGTCCGGCCTGTGGCACAAAAAGGTTGGGAACCCCTGATTTAGACAACGCATTAGTCTACGAAATTCTCCTGTTTGTAGAACAAACATACAAGATACATTTCCAATACACCATTCATTCCATTCCTGAATGCTTACAACAAAAGAACTGGACTTGCATCTTTAAGTCAAACTACATAGATCATGAATAATTATCTTTATGGGAGGTCTGAGGTCTCCCATTTATTTAATTTGGGAAGACTTCAATTGACTTAGGCTTCTGGGAATTGAAGTCCAAAAACTAAAGGTTGGGAAACACTGACCTAAACAGTCTGACTGACAGCTGGAAAAGTGAAAAGCAATTTTACAGTTTCATCAACATGGAGTCAGCTTAATGAAATCCACTCAATCTTTTTTTTCAAATGTTAAAGTCATTTTTCATCTAATCCTTAAGGGAAGAGTGTGAAATAACCTGAAACTAAATGTGATGCACTTTTGAACTATTATTGATAAAACCACTTAGAGCTGAACTGGAACTCACATTTGTTCTTCTTGTTTGTTACATTCATTACAGCCTACATTGCCTCAAGTAAACTCAAGGTAAATAGCTGTTCTCAGCTCTAGTTTATCCTTAGTACAACTCCACGGAATAAATAATCCAGCGAGTTTGACGGTTCAATGAAATAAGGACATGAATCCTTTAAGTCCCAGCCAAATACTTAAGCACCAGTCACTGGCACCCAAAACTGGTTCCTCATATTGTGTTGGTCTCTGGCCTCCAGAAAAGTAAGTGAAGTATTCAATAAAGTAACAAGGGGCAAGTGCTTGAGCAGAGAGTATCACAAGGTTGGCTCAGCCTTCCATCCTTCTAAGGTCAGTAAAATGAGTATCCTACATGTTGAGGGCAAAATGCTAGTTACCTTGTGAAACACCCATAGTGCCCTAAGCACTATAGAATCCATATCTATAAAGCAAAGAAGTACGTTTGAATATCCTGAATGTGTCGCCTCCCTTGCCCAATCCCCCTACAATTTCCAGTGCACCTATCTTGCACGTCGTAGTATCCGAAGGGTGTGTGTGTGTCCAGACGCCACGGGTGGGGCATCTGCCCCACCGGGAAGGACTGCTGCAGCGCCAATGGTGCAGCAGCGTGCAGCAGCATGCTGACGTCACAACCGGGCGCCTGGAAAGCATCAATTGCACTGGTGCGCAAGCGTGCGCCAGCACAAGGGCTTCACAAACAGTCACCCACAGCTGGCGTGCCCGTGTCATCAGCAGCATGCCCACGTCACCAGTGGCCACTGATGGCTGGCGCACACGCTGACTGACGACGGCCCCAGCAGGGACGTGTGCTTGTGTGCGCAAACGCACAAGCATCACCTCAATGTGCCCCACCCACCCACAACAACCAGAATCCCGCCGCCACTGGAAAAAAAACAGCCGGAGGTTGGGGACTCGGAGCAACACAAAGGTAAGCAAAAAAAACAACAACCCACAAACGCCCGGACGAAGGCGGGCACCTCTGCTAGTGGTATATAAGTGTAACTGCTACTGCTATAAATTAAGGAGACATAATCCTCTTGAGTTGTGAGATCTCTTACTTGAAGAATGATAAGGCTTAAAAGTGCACTTTGCCACACAATCTGGAATGGCATGCATCACAAAAATCACATCCCAACTGCGAACATATTTTACTGGAAGGAACAGAAGAGCTTTGTCATTAGCAAATTTCAGCTAATCTAGTTCGTTAGTATTAACTTTACTTAATTAGTATTTCAAAGCCTTCATGTATATAGAACAGGGGTGCCCGAACTTTTTGGGCCGTGGGCGCAATTGTAAACTGATTATTTACAATTAATAGATAAACTATTTGTTTACCTTGTCTGGCATTATATGAGGTGGACCTTTACCTTTATGATTCAATAGCCAAAATCCAGTAGCATAACACTACTCTGTATCAACCTGATTTTAATTTCTGAAAATTTCTGTCAGAGGTAACATCATTCTGTCGTTGGTGATTTTCTGAAATTATAGACTTTCCTCCATCCCATGGCCCCCAACAGGTTCCCCAAGAAGAACAGATCCCACAAGAGCCTCATCATCTTTGCCAGGGCAGGTGGGGTATTGGAAACATTTTAATCCAGCCGTTACACTATTGAATTTCAGCCAATAACAACTTGAGTGCATGTGACATCCTATCACAGTGATGGTGAAGCTTGGCATTCCAGGTATTCTTGAACTTCAATTCCCAGGAGCCCTGATCAGCAGGAATGCTAACTTGGGCTTCTGGTAATTGAAGTCCAAGAACAGCTAGAGTGCCAAGGTTCGCCATCACTGTCCTATCACTACTTCAAATACAATGAGCTGAACTTATGTCCAGTGGTGTCTTTCAACCAACGCAAAAGCAGTTGGGGGAACCTCTGGAAAAGATGGGGATGAAGGCTTTAGTGAAAGGGAACACATGGGAAAAAATGTTCCCTTTCAGGAGTAAAAATCAACTTTCACAATACAGAAAAAAACCCCATATAAATTAAAGGATTTTGAAAAAATGTTGCCTTGTATAGCAGAAATTTTTGTTATACGAAGCAACGTTTCTTCCAGAATGGATTTCAATGCATTCCTATGGAGATTTTCATTATACAAATTTCCCCATAGGAAATTTCGTTATATGAAGCATGCTTTATATAACAAACAAAAAAAAATCACATAGCAAAAAGCCATCGTGGAACCAATTATTTTTGTTATACGAAGTACCACTGTACTGGATTTTATCTACCGAAAGCTGCACGAACACAGTATCAAAGTAAACAGCATGGTTTCTTACCATTTTATTCAGGCAAGGTCCTACACAGATTTTGAGATTACAGTGAAAAAGTGGGAGTAGGGGAAGAAAAGGCCTTACAATACCCATCTGTAAGTATTCTATATCGGGGTGCCGAAACTACGGCCCGTGGGCTGGACCTGGCCCCAACACCAATTCATCCGGCCCACGAAGCCCTCATTGCTCCCGGAAGCAGACGTAAATTTGCTTCCACTTCTGGGAGCAACGATGGCTTTGCGGGCTGGATGAATTGGCATAAGGGGCCGGATCCAGCCTACAGACCATAGTGACTGCCGCCCCCTGAACCACATGACCGCCCACAGCCCAAATAGTTTGGGCACCCCTGTTCTATATACATGAAGGAAAAACAGCTACAAGTTCAGCACCACACTTTACTACAATCAGCTTGTCTTACACGAAAAAATTATGGGGGGAAAACACTTTACCTGTTCTTAACTAACCATTGATTTCACATGGAATAATCCACCTATAAATAAGATAATGGCATGTGGACTGTGAAAGGGCTAAATGTAGTTGAGGATTTTTTTTTTTGACAAACAGATTCTCTAGGACTGGAACACTTTCTAAATCAAGGAGCCAAAAGATTGACATGTGGTATGATGATGCTTTCTGGACTAGTGTGGAGGAAGCATTGGACTGGGACTTATGGATTGAGTCAGACAATTTTTGGAGACAAAATGGCTAAAGCCCTTATGTACTAGGACCAGAAGTGCCTGATTTTCCAAATGGAGATGGACTTCTCAAAAGTCTTTATTTCATTTTCTTTTCTCTTTGAGAGGCTCCTAGAGCTTTCTGTCACATGCTTGGATGTGGACCAAACTATGAAAAACTCAGCCCTTAGTATTAGAAAAACAATAATGTTACCCCTGCCTTCTTGAGAAATAGGATTCATCTTTTCAAACACTTGCTTCCCATCAGACAGGGCACAAGACCTCCTGCAATTCCATATTCCTGTCTCTGAATTCTGCCACAGATTATAACATTAATTTTCACTCACCCTGACTTTTTAAGGTATTCATCAATGTTTGTGTGATGTTTGTCAGACAAGACAGTGGAAGCCGATCATTTGCCAGGATACTCTCCAAAGCCTATCAATAAAATAGACCAAAAAAACACAGCAAATATTTTAATTTCATTATACTATTAAAAGGAAGCACAGTGTTGCCATAGTAGTAGAATGGCATTCAATCCTTTTTAATATTACTTTATCTTGGATAGAGGAGCTTTGCTTCACACAACCTGAACACAAGGAGCACTTGTTGAGGTTCAAGGTTTGAAAGGAAGAGAGGAAGGAAGCCTATTATCATTTTTCTTACTGCAATAATTAGTTTAAGCAGGATATTGACAAGCTGGAAAGCGTCTCAAGGAAGGGAGCCAGGATGGTTAACAGTCTGAGAACCAAGCCCTATAAGAGGGAGCTGGTTATGTTTAACCTGGAGAGAACTAAGAGGCAATATGACATCCACATTTCTTGACAGGAAAAGTTGTTCAACAACAGAATGAGCTACGTCACAAGGTGGGATACTCTCCTTCACTCACAAGTTTTTTTTTAACAGAGGTTAGACTGCCATCTGACACTGGTGCTTTAGCATGGATTTCTTGCTTTGGCAGAGAGCTTGACTTGATAACCCTTGAGGTCTACCTGTCCAATTCTATGACTCAGGCATCACAAGGAAGATTTTAGAATCCTAGGAAGGTGTGCTATGAGGAAACTAAAGGAGAAACGTTAAAGCGATATGTTTTCAAAGAGTCACCAGGGCCTAACTAGACAGCCACAGATAGTTGCCAGAAGTCAAGGTTTAGATTCCATACATATCTTAATAAGACTAGAAAAGAGTGCTGGATAGGAAGCTACATATTCTACATGCTGGTTTTGAAACAATACTTAATTCTTACAGTCTATTTTCAATTTTAAGAGTTTAAACACTTCCATTTGTTCCATCACAACCCTGTGAAGTTGATAAGGAAGGGACTGACTCTAGGTAACGGAGCGAGCTTCAAGGCAGAATGGAAATTTGAGCCAGGGAACCTTAGCCCTAATCCAGGACTTCAACCACTACATTGGAGGTGTCAAGCAACCAGAAATGACAAACCCTTTACCTAATTCTAATTCAAATCTCATTAATCTTCAGAATAAATCTCTTCCTGACTAAGTACCTGTTTTTTAGTAGCAGGATATTTAATATCAAGAATTAATTCCTTCATTTCATCTTCAACCGTATCTAGAAAGAAAGATGAGAAAAATGTATAATGAAAAATTAGGAACATTAATTTTATATATTCTAGTGGAGAACACAAGTATAATTCCTGGGACTCTTGTATTAAAGCAAAGGTCCTACCCCTCATCAAAAATATCACAACACTTTAGAAACAGTGGAGAATAATTATTCCTGTCAAGTTGGTAGGATGTAAATCAACCTGCCTCTGACACAATGCACCAAATCCTGTTGGATGTGGCTGTCAGCACAACGCGGATGATTTCATGGTCAGCAGCAGATTGCCCCTGGTTAAAAACTTCCTCTTTCAATTTTGGAGTGTACAAGATTTCACATCATTGTACATGAACTATGCGCATCTGGAAATTGAAAACAAATGATTAACCCTGTGATGGCGAACCTTGGCACTCCAGATGTTCTTGGACTTCAATTCCCAGAAGCCCAAGCCCCCGTGAATCCACACAAATGGGTTTGCTGCATTTTACTTCTGCTTCCAGGAGCGACGAGGGTGGCACGGGCTGGATGAATCGCAGCAAACCCATTCGTGTGGATTCACGGGGGCTTGGGCTTCTGGGAATTGAAGTCCATAACATCTGGAGTGCCAAGGTTCACCATCACGGGTTTAACCAGCAGCAACATGCCGCTTATGATTATACCATTCCCACTAAACAAGCAGATTTTGGCCAATAAGTTCTCATAGACGGGTCTAAGAAGAAAGACATTGACAAATACTCAGAGTCTCCTAATTAAGTTTATTCATCTTCTTTCGTTCACTGAAACCTTTAAAGCAATTGAAGCACTGCTGTCCTGCACCCACTGTCACACCTAGCACAAAACTGTGGCATCAGTAAGCATGTACGGCCAATATATTATTTGGGGAAGGCTTCATTAATTGTTGCTGGCTACAGTACTAGGATGGTTTTAAACTTAAGAAGAAATAAAAATAGCTCTGCTATACCCAGCAGTTAATACCCAAACAAAGGCAAGATGTAATCCCTATCTAAACCTGTATTCTGGATCAAATGTCTTAATCCAGAACTATTTTCATATATTCTGGGAACAATTTTCAGCAGCAGGTATAAATCTTATCACCCCATTTCAATACCATTTCAACCAAATATATCCACCCAATCCCTCCTATCCGCACAGCAGAAGCAATCAGAAAAAATGTTTAATAATTAAGAAACACACATTCTTTCAAACACACATACGCTCTTCCAGTTTTGGACTTAGATTTTAATTACAACCCTTTCTAACTGGGATTCTGAAGTTACATTTTCTTCAGGAGCAATAAATCTGCAATGGCAATTACAGCATCATTTGCTGTACAAAACAGGCTGTCAAGGCTGGTAAATTATTTTAATGCTGGAAGTCTATTTATTTCTCTGTGGCTAGGCACAACTAATTTACTTAGAGTAGAAAGCAGCATCAGTCATCTCCTATAAAAGGATATTAGACATGGCCATTTTGAAAGGAAAGCCAGCGAAGGGACTCAAAGTCAAATGAGGTGAATCAAAGTTAAGCTGTGAACATTTCCTGGGGCTCTGAAGAGCAGGGGCTGGAGCAAAACATTTCTCTCTGTCATTTGCTAGAGCCACACAAGCTACACAGCCTACCAACCTGGCTGTGGTTTGCTCTGGTTTTTTTCCCCCAAGCTGCTGTCAAAAGATGTTGCATTCATGGCTTTATTTCTAACTAAAGCAGGGGTGCCCAAATGTTCCGGGCCGTGAGCTGGTCGCATGGTTCAGCAGGCCGATCACGTGGTTCCTCCCACTGGAAGTGGAAGTAAAACACGTCTTGCAATCTGTTTTGCAACAGATATGTTTTGCAACAGGATGAGATAGATTTTTAGGCTGCTATTTTCTCTGCTTAAACCAGGGGTGCCCAAACTATGGCCCGTGGGCTGGATCTGGCCCCCCAACGCCAGTTCGCCCAGCCCACACTGCCCTCAGCACTCCTGGAAGCGGAAGTAAAATGTGGGTGCATTTTGCTTCCACTTTCGGGAGCGACAAGGGTGGCATGGGCTGGATGAATTGGCATTGGGGGTCAGATCCGGCCCACGGGCCATAATTTGGGCACCCCTGAACTAGAGTTTAAACTCAAAACCTGCTAATTTAGCAGAATCGGTTTGGTAAAAATAAGATGAAACAAAAGTGATAATGACAGAAGATTTAAAAAATCTTATAAAAATGCCAAGTCTCCAATTAAATTTTTATTTGGCCACTTGAGACAAGAATTTCTGCCACGTGCAGGAGCAGCAAGTTAAAGTCTCTAGGGCTCTCTCCATTCAAACATGAAATTCATTTAGAAATATCTGCTATTGAAAGAAAATAATTTAAACCCTGTGTGCAGAATAAACCTTGCTGTACAGCAGTATTAATACATTAATATAAAGTTGCATGAATAAGTAATACATTACTCTATCTTCCAAATGATGTGACATCACATATAACATAAGTGAGTACAGAACAGCACAAAAAGTACAACAGGGTGTTGAGAGTAGGAACAACGGTTTGCAGGCTTCTAAGGCTATCTTTCCCTGCTTTCATATTATCCCTTAAAGAACATTTAAATAAATAAATTTATTAATGAGAGGGGGCCATCTAAAATTTATGTTAGGACTGTATGATACTTGGAAACAACTGGGGGAAAGGAATGGTCATCAAAAATCTTAAAATTTTCTCATATTTCCTATATTCTTTACTAGCAGGGGTGTCCGGCTTCGCCTGGGTGGTCCCAATCTGGCTAGTTGAGTGCCAGTGTTGCCCGGGAAACCCACTGGCCAGGGGTGGGCCTGTGATGTGAGCTTGACAATGACATCACAACCACCACCACCCCCGGTTGGCCTAGCACTGGGACAGACACAAACCCTCCTGTCGAATATACCCCCCTTTGCAGATCAATTTAGGGGACAAACACACACCCCCTGGTCATCGGGACCCCGACAGTGACCTGCTCACGTGCACAAGGTATGTGTGTGCCGAATCTCACGAGGTTTGATCAAGGGGTGCAGCAGCCCATTCGACACCGAATCCACACGTTTGCTTTATAGGTATAGATTTGAATATATTAACTACCTCTACATTACAATTCACTGCTCATATGTTTCAACCACATTTACCTTAAAAGGCAGTTTATATTAATTTAACTGACCTTGCATTGTGCCATTCATATTTTAATAGACATTTTCTTCAAGAGCCTTTACTTTAACAATGTTTCATACTTTGGATCCTCTGATATTCTTGGACTTCCAATTTCCAGAAGCCATGATCAGCAGATGTACTGACGTGGATTTCTGGGAAGTGAAGTCCAAGAATCCCTGGAGACTCAAGGTTGGGAAACACTCCTATAGCATAAAAGTAAAAACAATGTCACATCATCTCAAACAACAGTTGAAAGTCATATTTCTAACTAGGTCTTGGAAAGCAACAATGAACTTGACAGAAGGTAAGAAATAATAAAAAATGGTGGAAACCACCAAAAATTTTATTGCCTGTGCTAGTTATCAAATCACAGAATAGCTGTGCCACCTAACTCTACAGCAGGGGTTCCCAACTTTTTCAAGCCGGGGGCTAGGTCACGCTCTCTGTCAGTTTTGAGGGCCGGACAGCCATTTCGCCCTGTCTGCATAACGGGGGCAATCACACATTGCCTCCTACAAATTTTGGTCCAACTGCATGGAAAGGTCCACATGCCTGCAGTCTCTAACGTGGGAAACATAATGTTTCTGTCAGTGCTAAACCCAGAGAAAGTAATTCACAATGCTTACTGATATCATTTTTCACAATGCCAGCAAGTTTCTCATGTGATAATAAATTTTGTGTCAGAAATTACGCTGGGTTGAAAGAATTTTTTGCTGGAGAAACTCCGCTCAGGGGACACCCGAATGAGGCTCCTTTCATGTCCCCAAATGCAGCTCTCAGGTATCCAAACCCGACCTTCCACTCTTCAAGCTCAACGTCTTAACCACTAAAGCCACCGCAGTGCTGCTTTTCATGTGATGCAAAAGGAGCACTTTCAATGTTGCAGAAACCTGTCCCCTCAATGTAAGATAGCCTATGGCATTCTTAATAGCCTAAGATAGCCTAAGACATTAAGATGGGAGTGGCCAAACTATGGCTGCGGGCCGATCCAGCCCACGGCGCCTAATAATCTGGCCCCGCCACTCCCAGAAGCATAAGTTAAATGTGCCTGTGCAAAATGCTGCTGTAAATGCACGAGTGGCTGTCATAAACATTTACGACAGCTGCAGGTGCATTTACGGCAGCATTTTGCACATGCGCATTTAACTTCTGCTTCCGGTGGAAGGAACCACGTGACCGGCCCGCTCAACAACATGACTGGCCCATGGCCCAAAAAGTGTGGCCACCTTTGCATTAAGATCTGACCAAAAGAAGATGACAAAGAGCAAAAAAAACCTACCCAGCTTTAATGTTTTAGTTTTCAGCAAGGCAGCCAACTTCTTCACTAGATGCAAATCCTTTGCCCGTTCACTCTTCTTATCACTGGACGATTTTTTGAAAGATGAACACAAGATCCTTTTTCAGTACAATCATATGTATGAACTTAGTAGACAATGAAGTACATAAACACTTCAAACATTATTTTAAAAAAAACAAATGGTCCAAGCTATTATAGCAATTGGGAGTAGAAAAAGAAATAAAATAATTGTTCTGTAGCAGAGTAAAGCCCATCCATCCCAACGTTCTGTTCCTACAAGCACCAGACATTCCTCCAGATGTTGACAAGAAGCCTATAAAAGTCAGATAATTTCTCTTTTATTTCCCTAAGCATCAGCAATTACACTGACAATTAACAGACTGCTAGGGTTCACTGGTCATATATATATTTAAATAGCTACACAAGCACAAGCACTTTCAGTGAGAGTATGCTCATCCTTCACGGCTATGAAGTTAAGTGGCAAATATCTATTACTGTAATGTCAAGTGACAAGTACCTATTAAATTCAACAATAAAATTGGAGAAAAGAATCAGTGCAACTGAAAAAAATCAACAAAAGCATTAAGAGCAACACTAGATGCATCAGCTTGGGGGTGGGGGGGGAGAGAACTGTATTCTTTCCCTAGCACTAAAAACGTTGTTATTATTATTATTATTATTATTATTATTATTATTATTATTATTATTATTATTATTATTATTATTATTATTATTATTATTATTATTATTATTGGGGGGAATACAATATCAATAAAAGGGCAGGACCATTTCAAATAAAGACCTCCAGTTTCTCCTAAGATACAATTATTAGAGAAATTTCATAACTGCATTTTTGTAGTACAGAGAAAGTGTCTCCTAGCAGGGCTTCTCCTAAATCATTGAAAAAAAGTGTAATGCGTCTTTAAAATCTTGCATCTTCATTTAACGGTGTTAACTTAGTTCAGTTATGCAGTGTGAAATTCAACAAGCCTTACCTCAGTGCTAAATGGAAAGGTACATGAACTGTTTTTACTGTTCCTGATACGGGATCAACAAGACAGATTTGGTAGGTCTGAGGATACCAACCCTGGCTCGTTACGTTGTTTAGGCCCATTATTTTATAACCAGGATACAGCAACCTAAACACAAGTTTGATAAATACAGTGAAAACAGACCCAACATCATTTATTTATTTTTGCAAAAGGCAAGTAGAAAACCTCTAGTTCAGGTGCAACTAGTTGTATTAAACAAACAACACTTCCAGGGAACACATATTTTGCTTCATATAAAAATTGCTCCTTACTGTATATGGCAGAACTAACACTTTAAATCTTCTAAATATTCTCCGCCTTTCCTGTTGTGAGTTTGGGAAGAGAAGTAGACTGTAAAATACCTTTGGGTGACTGTTTCCTGCACTACTCTTCTGAGGCTCACATTGTGCATTCATGTTTTGCCAGTTTGGTCAGTTTGTCCTGCTATAGTAATAGAATAAGACCAGTGATGGTGAACCTTGGCACTCCAGGTGTTCTTGAACTTCAATTCCCAGAATCCCTGATCAGCAGGAGTGCTGGCTTGGGCTTCTGGTAATTGAAGTCCAAGAACACCTGGAGTGTCAAGGTTCGCCATCATGGGAGTAGACCACTACTGCCAGCAACTCAATGCCAATTGTCAGGCAGCTTTATCCTGACAACCCTGAGGACTAACGGCCTTGGGTGGCAAAGTCCATAGGGAAGGGAAATGGTCCCCAAGTGGATTAAATCCCATTTGACTCCATCTTGATAGAGGGAAGCAGCTTCATCAATACTAGCCTAGGACTGATGAGGACTTTGCGTGCCAAAAGGGCTCAGGACCAGAAAGTGACTTGCAGAACTGGATCAGTGGTACGGGGTCATGCTGCGATGGGGAAGGCAAATGGAAGGCCACTGCATTATATTCTCAGGACTGTCTTCATGGCTGATCATCATAATGATCGCCAATATTTGGAATTGGATTCGGCCAGTGGTGGGCATCAGCACGTTTGCACCAGTTCACCAGAACTGGTAGCAGAAATTCTGGCTGGCCCTGCCCATCTAAGCTTTGAAATAAAGTAGTCCTAATTCAGGTGCAACGCAGGGCTTTCCCCCTGGCCAGGTGCACCATACCACGCCCACAGTGTGGTAGTAAAAAAATTTGAGCCCACCACTGGATACGGCACAAGAAGAACAACTCGTGTTGTGGATTCTCACCTGCAATGTTTTCCTACATTGAAGGCTCCAACCCTCGGACCTTGTTGTGTGCTCCATACTTCTAAAATTCCTCTCCGGGGAGCATAAATCACCAGGAACTGAGCCACTCTGCTTGGCCCATGAGGCGTGCCAAAAGGAGAATAATCTGTTTTTTCAGCTTCCCTTTCTTGTAGATCTTCCACAATCTGAATCCAACCAACTTGAGCATCACGGTAGCCTTCAAAGGAAAGTAAACACGGACACTCATTTGATAGATACATCACAATGTTTGAAGCAGGTATTCCTAGTTCTTCCTCTTCCATCACTCACTTTCTAATAGCACTCTCTTGTTATCACTGATGCCTACATTTCTGACGGTGGCTGTACTCAATATCTCTCCCTATAACTGGCTTTGTTGCATTCCCAATTTCTGGTCAATTGTAGTTGCATTAAACTCAGAAAATTAGAAGATCGTGCAAATGTTCATTCATTTCATTTAAAAGGTGAAACAAACATATGAGATAGACTCACTACATGCAAAGCAAGAGATGTCAAGCCTTAATGTGTTATAATTGCGATGATCATGGCATACAGCATACATGAGATTATGTGATGATTATGGGGTACATAGGATTGGGGGGTTGGGGTTTTCATAAGCTGTAAACCATAAGCGTCAATATTATAAAAAAGTAAGGCTTGAGCTATCTCATTTGTAATTAGTCTATCTCATATATTTGTTTCACCTTTTAAGTTGTATTACTGAACTGAATGAACATTTGCACAATATTCTAATTTTCCCAGTTTCACCTGTATATGAGCATTTAAACAGAGCAACACACATTTGCCATATGCAATCACGCAGATGATTTTATTCTGCACCGCTATATCTGTGCATAAAAGTGTGTGTGATACTTGTGAAGAAGCAGCACATAAAGCACATAGAGGAACAGCACAGCATCAGAATAATGCCGTGATGCTATAATCAGAAATGTCTGTGGCAGTAACAAAAGCAGGGAGCAATCAGTTCTGTTGCCATGAGGATAAGGTGAAAGAAGCCAAAGTAATTCTCTATGTACTGTTATCTTCTAGTTGTGAATACTTCTTTCATCAGATATGTCAGTTCCACTTCATCAACTAGCAGTGCACTAATATCCTTCAACAAATTCAGTCTTAACTAAATAACCAGGAGTTGCTTTCCCAGCAATTTCCATATGGTGATCTGGGAGAACAGCACTCAACTGTCACTCGAAAAGGTAGTGGGAGATCACACGTTTTTTATGCATGAATTTATTTAATAAATGCACAACTGGTAGTGAGAAGCAAATGTACCATCAATATTTTTAGAGTGTATATCATGGGGCCTTGTTAACTGCCACCCACTACAAGTAAAAGTCAGGCTTTTTAGCCCCCAAAATGAGGTCCAAAAATGGGACTCAACTTACACTCGGGTCAGTGTAAACACTCAAAAACATAACCACACAAATGTCTAAATTAATTAATTTTACCCTATTTTCATGTATTTTCATTATTGAAATTCACTAGCAGCAGCTGCTGCATTTTCCACCCTTGACTTATACTCAGATCAATCTATTTTCTTAGTTTTAGAGGTCCAAATTAGGTACTTCGATTTATATTTGGGGCGACTTATAGTTAAGTATATACGGTAGATGTTTTTGAATCCATCATGTCAAGATTTTCTGATAATCCTAATTGGTCTCCTAAAATCTCAAAAAACATCTGCTAGTGTCAACATTCATGTTTCTGACCTTTACTATAACAGATGCATACTTCAAATCATACAGTATTGGTTAGCAAATAATCATGATTAAGATGCACATTTTGAACAGCATAGAAGCAGAAGGACCACTTGACTCACTCCTAGTGACGCATTCACAGGGAAACTGAAAAGAAAAGAAAAATCTAACAAGACGCTTTAACCTTTACAAATTGATACAACAGCTGACATTCTGCAGAGCCTTCCGCTGTTATACCTTTCCTGTGAATGTCTTACTACAAGATTCAAATAAAAAACTATTTAATTTCTTTCTCCCTAGCACAAGCAGCAACAAAGAAACTGTGGCCAAAGCAGTTTCTCTCTTCGCATCCTTAAAATGCTAAATCCCACAAAAATCCCATCTGCCCACATCTTGACTTGAAGAGATGAGAAAGCATCTGAGGTGTATAAGAGGAATACTCTGCCAAAATATATAAATGAGAGACTGTCTGAGACACTCAAAAGTACACTATAGATGTCACTGGATCAGAACTGAAACTTTTGCTATATTGTAATTCTATAATTTAATAATCACTTGGGGAAAAACTTAAACAAGAAATGGAATATAAAAAGGTAAAGGGGTTCTTTGCTCGAAAGCCAGTCGTGTCTGACTCTAGGGAAAA
This sequence comes from Bradypodion ventrale, assembly GCA_035047345.1. Classification (NCBI taxonomy): domain Eukaryota; kingdom Metazoa; phylum Chordata; class Lepidosauria; order Squamata; family Chamaeleonidae; genus Bradypodion; species Bradypodion ventrale. Next base: position 45,734,695 of record JAWDJE010000001.1, read on the forward strand.
GCGCTCATCTCCAGCCCTATCTGTGTCTACAGACATTTCTGTGGTCATGTGGCAAGCATGACTAGATGCCGGAGCGCACAAAACACTGTTACCTTTCCCACCGAAGCAGTACCTATTTATCTAATTTCATTCTTTCGAACTGCTAAATTGGCATGAGCTGGCTCACTCTGTTGCACAGCAGTACCTTTCTCTCAAATACATGAACCACTGTACCGAATCAGGTAATCCCAAAAATATTAGTATGTTGTACCTTTCCACATACGAACAGAAATTCCTCTTGCAACATCCAACAATAGAACCCTTCCAAAGTCATCTGTTACTGCTGCCAAAGAGTTACAAGGAGAAAGGCATATTCTTTCTCCATGGCGTCGAGAATCAGGAATTCCAAACCTAAAACCAAGTAAAACTAAATGTATTTTTAAAAAATCCAAGTTTTACATCCTCTATTATTTTAGATAAATATTTCCTAACAAAATTGACAAGTGCCTTATCTTAAGTTCCTAAGATCAGAACATTATTGGGAAAGTTTAAATATAATTTCAACTTCCCCATTAATAATAAAACCATCTATCATTACCAGTGTAAAAGGAGCGTTCCTTGCACCCACCCTCTTGCTGACAGTCTCACTAGTTTGATTTTACTAGTCAAGCAAAGAAGAAGTTCGTATTCTGAATTCAGAACTTCAATGCACTTGGAAGTAATCGATTATGAAGGCTCAAGAGATTCATGTTTGGATTTCAAGACTGTACTGTGTATAATGACAGCAGCGTGGGAAAGGTCAGGGACTGGTTGGACAAGCTTGTTCTAGGAACCACAATCACATACCCACATTACAGGCACACAATAGAATCCATTGCTGGTTCAACTTGACCCAGAATCATAGGAAAAATGCACGATAGGGGGATGTAAGCTTTAGCATCTTGCTATTCATTCACGTATTACTGAATCATGTCCAACCGTTATGGAAGACCCTGGCCATGTATTCCCATATAACATCTGCTCTGATGCAACAATGCTGTCTCACATACTCCCAAGTAGGCTAGTAGCAAGACTGCACTAGGCAACAGTCATCCTCTTGCAAGGAGGAAAGACACACCATATGGCAGACAGTTGGAGCAGAAAAAAGTAACAATCTTGCTTGTACACTAGTGTGTACATGGACAAAATGTTTAGAACAAGGGTTCTCAACTTTTTCTAGCTGAGGGCCAGGTCACGTTCCCTCAGATAGCTTCAAGGGCCAGATGGTCATTTTGCCCTGCCTGCCACACATGGCACTTCCTGGTGAATTTGGGGGGGGGGGGCACATGAAATGGTGTCACGGGCCACATTCAGCCCCCAGGCCATAGGTTGGAAACCCCTAGTTTAGAACTTCCATGCAATGCAAAGTAATATGACAAAACAATGGGGACAAGTTACATAGCTTTTCTCAAAGGAACTTTTTTCTATTAAACACTTGCCTTACAGCTAAAGGAGTTGCAGGTTCAACTTTGGGTTTCTGCTTCTGCACAGACTCTTCTTCCTGTTTGTTCTTCCAGCCAAGCCAACCACTTTAAGCAGAAAACTCAACATAGTTACGATCTCATTTTAAAGGAAATGACAATAAGAAAAAACTCCACTCTACTTTCAATCTATTTTAGCTTACCTGGCAGCATGGAAAAATGCTGATGTGAGCTTACTTGCAACTGCTAAAGCAACATGAGACAACAATGGTTGTGAACTACCCTAAAAGAAAAGCAAGGAATAGTTTATATATTTTCAAAACAATCAATCATTCCTCAGAAGTACTGATTTCTGGGCATCCATTAAGAAACAGAAAACCCCATATATTGAACTACTAATTAAAATGTTAGAAAAATCTACTAAAGTTGATATTATTTCAAGTACAAAGAAACTATTCTTTTTCTGGGCTAACAAACCTTACTTAATAATTCAACAATAGAAAGTTTGAGAACCAAGAAATTTACAAGTGTTTCAAAGGTATAGATTTGTCAAAAAGATGCTAGGACCTGATAATTCAAGTCAGGCATACAATAATCTGATTAATAAAAATAATTCTCATAGTCAACAAAAATACTGTATCTGTTAGAAGAAAATCTCATTAAGTAAGCAAGTAATAATAATAATTTCATGTCAGAAATTATTCTGGGTTGAGATTATTTTTGCTGGAGAAATTCTGCTCAGGGGACGCCCGAATGAGGCTCTTTTCATGTCCCCAATTTCTTATCTCACCCAAGTTGTCCCTATTTATCTATTTGCAATTTCTTGCTTTAGAAATGCTAGGTTGGCAGGAGCTGGGACAGAGAAGGCACTCATTCCATCATGCAGTACCCGGGTCTCAAACTGCCGACTTGCTGGCCTTCCAATTATCAAGGCGAGCTTCTTAACCACTGAGCCACTGCAGCCCCTATTAAGTAAGTAATCGGCTACTACATTGAAATTTAAGATTCTGGCTCTAGCTAATAACGACTCCCTGTATATAGCAATCAACTAAGAGAAAAATGGGAATCCATAGCTGCAGATTGCCTGTCCTACCAAAATATTTGAAACATATGATCACTGAAAAAATAAACTATCCAATATGTATATAATACAAGCTAATATAAACCAGTCAGTGGCTGCACTGAAAATTTCAGAATATATTTTTAACTTGCCTGCTTTTGTTTTTTACTAGAATCTTGAGACAACAAGCAAAGTCTAATAGAAAAAAGTTAAAGAATTCTGATCCGAGGAATTTGTTTCTAAACAAAATTTGTTTCTACTCCAAAATTTCTTCATTTCAGTATCATAATTTAGGGCTAAGTGCACAGAAGGTAAATTAGCTGCCATAACTGCTAAAGAACTGACTGTTAATCTATTGCAAATCAACTAGATTGCTACCAGTAGATTCAAATTCATCTTCTATTCACACCAATCTAAGACATGCTGTCACAGTTAACAAATAAACAGAATTACAGTAAAACCGTGACTTACCGTACATAAAAAGTTTGTTCTACAAGCTTTTATATAAATTGGGTTTTTACTTAACTCGAAGCAAACCCATAGGAAAAATGAATTTTTATGTAACTCGAAGCAAACCCATAGGGAAATGAATTTTTATGCAAATCGAAGCAAACCTATAGGAAAAATTAATTTATGTAACTCGAAGCAAATCCATAGGAACCTGTTACGTAAATTGGGACATTTACGTAAATTAGGACATGGTTTTAGCAAAAAATCATTAGGTAAGTCCATTTTTACGTAACTCGAGGCATATGTAAGTCGGGGTTTTACTGTATAAAGTATGCTGATTTCAGTTTTATTCTCCCACCAAGCCAATTTTCTCAACCCACCAAAAGCTCAACAGCCACAAAACAACTGAGACATCACTCAGGAGGAAAAAAACAAACTTTCATCTCCCTGTAAGGCAATTTTATTTTGACAATACATATTTGATAAAATACATACCTCAAGTGCATAGAAGAATCCAGTGAAAGGATTTGATCCTACAGTTATGTATTGAGACATAGCAGGAGGATTATTCTTTATGGCTGCATTAAATCCACCAATATTGGAAGCAGTCTTCATTTGATCAAATGGTGACAGAGTCATGATTCCTATTTTGAAAAATAAATAAGGTTTTTAAAGGACCCATTCTAATGTTTGTTACATAGAATCATACTAAAAAAAAATTATTTTCCAAAAAAGTACTTTAGTTTCTTGAAAGAGCTCTACGAAGCTAAAAAAAAGTACAGTAAAACCCTGATTTACATATGCCTCTACTTACCTAAAATTTGACTTGCGTACTTTTTTGCGTAAATCACATCCCGATTTATTGGGGGCGGGGATTTGAGTTGCGTAAGGAGTTTCCTGGTATGTTTAGATTTTAAAATGGTTGAGGCACCATTTTAAAATCTAAAATTCCACCCTGCGCTACTCGCCCCCACTGCTGAAAGTCGCAAGACATCACTTACCGTGGTGGCAGTGAAGGCAGCGGCGGCAATGATTTTTTGTAGTCCCCGCTTGCTTCTGCCGGGACTGGGAGAGTGCGGGGGGGAATATCCGCTCCCTTCCGCTGTTCGTGTGAGGTTTCTCCGGGGCACGCTTTGTGAACGCATCTCTGAGAAGAGCTTTAAAGGTGTGTATGTGTGTGTGGGGGGGATTGCCTGTCATTACCAGAGATGGCCACTAGGGGCGCAAAGCACCAATTTCAAGCCCAGGTTTTTTTATTTTTCAATGCATCCCTGTGGAGATGCATTGCTTTACATAAAACCCCTATTTACGTAAGAAGCTACGGAATGGACTTTTTACGTATATTGGGGTTTTAGGGTACTATATTTATTATTGTGCTACATTAAAACACATAGGCAAACCTGTAACAGAGATATTTTAATAAAAGGCGTTGGCTGCAACTCGTATCCAAGAATGCATTTTTTTTCCTGAAGCAGGAAAAATGTCACTGGCATGAATTTGTTTAAGGTAGATCTCATCTTGCTATTATGTCTGGGTAATAAAAGTTTTTTGCATTAAAATAGATTTTTCATGAATAACATGAAAAAGACAGAACAGGTATACAAATAACCTTCAGTAATTCTATCTTTAAAATCCAGAAAACTGCATCAAAATATGAATTTTAAATTTCCTGGAATGGTCCTTCAATATTTAGCACAAGGATCTGTTAGTAATTCTTCCCATTAAGCCTCTTCCATGACAAGCATGCCTTAGACTGAAGAATATGCTGGTGACATTAAGGTACTGGTAAACTAGTTTTTCAGTTGAAGTTAAATCCTCAAAAAGGCTATCAGTTGGGCCTTCCATTAATGCCAGAACCCAGACACTTCTGTACAGAACATGGAAAAGACAATTATTTTGGAGTAGAATTCCCAGAATTCCTCTAACATCAAGGCCAGCAGGCATGTTGGCTGAAGGTTTCTGTGAGATGAAGTCCAAAAAAAGTAACTTTCAGAAACTGTGCTTAAGCTAAAAAACAAAGCAACTCAAGAACAAAAATTTGTCTGACTTAGATGCTTGAAGTGGTTTGAACACACTGCAGCACCATGCATATGTTTTTAAATTATTAATTCTATGAGTTGCTACATTCACACAGTGACTGACACATAAGGACTATTTATCTGGTAGAGATGACCAACCAAGTTACTTACCGACACTAACATGATCAACAATAGCATCCACATCCTGTAGACCCCATTTCTTATAGGCTAATGGGGGTGGCTGGACATTCTCATTGCCTGAAGCAGCCGCTGCCCATTTGATTCAAAAGGAAAAAAGACAGATTACATAAAACTATTAAAAGCAGCGACACTCAAGTTTACCTTTGTTAGTACTGTGCAAAAGGCAACACAGCAGCAAACCATTGTTGAACCTTTCTTACTTTGAAACCCTAGGACAAAGATGACTGAATGTGTGACCCTCTCTCTAAGGCATGGGTTCCCAACCTTTTTACGCCGTGGGCCTAACCACGCCCACCCCCCTGGACAGCTGAATGGGCCAGACCACGGCCCCCGGAAGTGGAAGTAAATGCACCTGCTTCCGCGTTTATGACAGCCGTGGGCACATTTAAGGCTGACTTTATGAATGCATTTACGCATGCGTGTGCACATTTTATGGCTGTTGTAAACGCGCCCGCTTCCACTTCCCAGGGAGGGGGGGGGGAGAGACATGAAATGGTGCCACAGGCCAGCTGTAGTCTGAAACCTCTGCTCTATTGCCACACTACAATGCCCATCATCGTTTCCCAAAGGCTATTCTAACTAGGGCTGCTGAGAACTGTACTCCAGGATATGGAGGGCCATATGTTTTCCATTCCTACAAATCTAACAGAAAAATACAGGCTTTTCAATCAAACCCCGATCAAGGACCCACTGCAAAGAGCACATGTTCTCACCAACTAGTGATAATAAACCCTTAACAGACGCACACTACAAAAGTGATGTGGCATCCAATATCCAAACAATATTTAGAGCTAGAAGAAACTGTCAGATGACATTTAAATAAGGCAGATATTTCTGAAGAGAGGCTGATTTAGCCTGGTCATATTACCTGCCATATTAAGAGCTAACATTAAGCTTTTCCAGTAAAACATTTATTTCTCCAGTAAAAAGTGGTCAGATTGCTATGCTGGAGCTTGGGAGATCCAAATTCAGGACTCCAAAGAGTTGCTATAACAATCATTAGGTAACTTTGAGCCAGCCACTCTCCCTCCGCCTGACCTACTTCATAAGTTGTTCTAAGAATGTTGGGAAGACGAGAATGCTGTCACTTCAAGCCTAATGGAGCAACAACAGGATACAATGTAACAAATAATTAATATTAATTTCCAAAATGCAAAGTACATTGCTTTAAATCCGTGGTTCCAATGTGTGGTACACCCCCACAGGGGGGCAATTTGATTGGGGGGGGGGGAGATTTGAGAATGAGTTCTTAACAGTGAATGGCCTTTTAGGCTTCCTCCATATGAATAGCTCACTTTTTGAATAACAATTATATATCACGGGGAGGGGATCAGGATTTTAGAGATGTTTAGGTGAGGCATGGCCAAAAAATAGGTTGTGGAACCACTGCTTTAGATGGTACTAAGAAGTAAACCACTGAATGCCCCTTTATTACTGGAAGGCCTCCAAAATTCTTGGAAATTGCATATGAATTTGAACCTACCTCTTGCTACTTGGTTTCGACAAGCACGGAGGGACTGGAATAGGCTGAAGCCATCAATTGTCACAACTGCTGCAGGGTAGAGTATGCTCAGCTCCTCATTCTGAACAAAAAAGAAGGGGACCAAACACTTTGTTGTAACAAAGTAACCAGGTCTGTAAACAACTGTATAGTGATTATGGTATGGTATATTTATTTATTATTTCCTCAAATTTCTATTGCCGACCAACTCGGCAACGACTCTGGGCGGCTAACAACAACCAACAACAACAACAGACAATTAGAAACCCTTTAAAAACCCTTAAAACCCCATTAAAAATTCAAAATAATTTAAAATTAATCGGGTTCAATTTATTAAGGAATCTAAGCAGACACTAGGTCTGTGATGGCGAACCTTGGCACTCCAGCTGTTCTTGCACTTCAATTCCCAAAAGCCCAAGACCCTGTGAATCCACATGAATGGGTTTACATGAAATAAACCCATTCATGTGGATTTACAGGGACTTGGCATTCTGGGAATTGAAGTCAAAGAACAGCTGGAGTGGCAAGGTTCACCATCACTGCACTAGGCACACTCAATCAAGGAGATTTGTACTTGTTTCTGCTGCAGCACCAGAACCTGAATTCAGTCCCTAACATTTTTTTTAAAAAAAATCACTATAACTGATGACAGGACACAAAGTTGTGCAACAGGATTTCAACCAATGAGTCTTGGAAACAAAATAATGAATAAGGACACAAAAAAGTATACTAGGTAGATTTTTGTAATAAAAATGGGCCAGGGTGAGAACTCACATAAACTCATAGGTCAATTTCTTAACCATGATGGATTGTGCCTTTACAGACATGCTGTATTTCCTTCTCAAAAGCCGTCTGTACAGGTATCAATAGCCAGGTGAGACTAAACTGCTCTGTCATGACTTCACTGTTTTTTGAATCTGTCCAATTACCTGTTCTGTAACTCCAGGATGTCGTGGAATCTCATAAGTTCTGCATTTAAGCTGCAGGACAGGATCTTCATTTAAAAGCTGGGCCAAGAGCAATACTCCATTCTAAAAAAGTGATAAAAACAAATTTTACTTATTTTATTTCTATAATCCCACTATGGATGGTTTACAACATTAAAACATGTTAATAACCATCCTTAAACAACAAATTAAAAAATAAATTATTACAAGTATTTCTAACTCAAGCACTTTAACTCTTTGACAAAAAAAAATTAAGATGTGAGCATTTGTGTTGCATTAAAAGTAAAATGTGTCAAGCTACAAGCCACAAGCTAAAAGTCAAGCTACAAGCCACAAATCGTCTATGATACCTTACAGATTACACTTTACTAACACTGCCTCTAAACAGGAAAAAAAATCACATTGTTTAATGTTCTGTGGTCATTTGATAAACATGTATAGATACTAATCTAAAATCCTTTGACACCTGAAGGGGTAAAAAGGAGAAGCAAAGACAACTCATCTACGAAACAGCTGCCCTGTAAAGTAACTGTGTGCCATTAAGACTGACTTATGGCGATCCTTTCCAGGGTTTGCTATGTAGAGAATACACAGAAGGTAAAATCGCCCTTGCTTGAAAGCCAGTCATATCAGACTCTTTGGGTTCAGTGCTCATCTGTTTACAGCCAAAGAGCCAGTATGGACATATGGCAGGCATGACTAGACATCGGAGTGCACGGAACGCTGTTTACCTTCCCATCGAAGTGGTACCTATTTGTTTTGTTATTGTTGTTCAGTCACACAGTCGATTCTGACCCTTTGTGACCCCATGGACCATTGCCCGTCAGGCACCTCTGTCCCCCACCATCTTCCTCAACCCGCCCAGCTCTGTGCCCTTTGCGTCTACAATGCCATCTAGCCATCTCATTTTCACCCCCCTTCTTCTTTTGCCCTCCATCTTTGCCAGCATCAAGGCTTTCTCAAGTGAATCCTCTCTTCTCATTTGATGTCCAAAGTACTTCATCTTCCTCTTTACTATTTGACCTTCTAAGGAGCAGTCAGGGTTGATTTCTTCTAAGATCGACCTATTTGTTCTCCTCGCTGTCCAGGGTATTCTCAAAACTCTCCTCCAACACCACATTTCAAAGGCGTCTATTCTTCTGCGCTCAGCTTTCCTTAAGGTCCAGCTCTCACAACCATACATTACCACCGGGAATACAATTGCCTTGACTGTGAATTTTTGTTTACAAGGTGATGTCTCCACTTTTCACTATGTTCCCCAGGTTTCTCATAGCTTGTCTCCCAAGAATCAGTCGCCTTTTTAATTCATGGCTGCAATTACCATCTGCAGTGATCTTTGATCCTAAGAAAGTAAAATCTGTCACTGCTTCTACTTCTTCCCCATTTATTTTCCAGGGACTGATAGGGCCCGATGCCATTATCTTGGTTTTCTTGATGTTGAGTCTCAAGCCAGCTTTTGCACTCTCTTCTTTCAACCTTCTTTAGGTCCTTCCTCACTTTCTGCCACTAGGGAAGTATCATCTGCATATTTCAAGTTGTTGATGTTTCTCCCAGCAATTTTGATCCCAAATAGTGATTTGTCCATCCCTGCATTGTGCATTATGTGCTCCATATATAAGTTGAATAGACAGGGTGACAAAATGCAGCCTTGTCTTACTCCTTTTCCTATTCCAAACCACTCCATCACTCCATATCCTGTCCTAACTGTTGCTTCTACATTATCTTCTAGCAATTTCTTGCTTTCAAACTGCTAGGTTAGAAGGAGCTGGAACAAAGATGGGAGCTCATTTCCGTCCTGCAGTATTCATGTCTCACACTGCTGACCTGCCGACCTTCATAAGAACATAAGAACATAAGAACATAAGAACAGCCTTGCTGGAACAGGCCACAGCCCATCCAGTCCAGCATTCTGTCTCACACAGTGGCTCACCATTTCCTTCAGGGTATTCCCAAGGAGATGCCTTCACCTGCTTAGGATTCCCTGGAAATGGCATTGAGAGATATCCTGCCTATCTCTCCAACCCAGAGGTTGTCCTTAGGTAGCCATAATTATAGCCATTGATACACTTGTCCTCCATGAACTTGTCTAATCCTTTCTTAAAGCTGTCAAGTCTGACAGCTGTCACCACTTCTTCTGGCAGGGAGTTCCATAGACCAGTAATCCTCTGGGTGAAAAAGTACTTTCTCTTATTTGTTTGAGAACTAGTACCCAAAAGTTTCATGGAGTGTCCCCTAGTTCTAGTGTTGTGCGATAGGGAAAACAGTTTTTCCTTATCTACTTTGTCCACACCGTGCATGATTTTATAAACTTCAATCAGGTCACCTCTTAGACGCCGTCGTTCAAGAGTGAAAAGGCCCAACCGTTGCAGCCTCAGATGGTAAGGAAGGTGTTCCAGTCCCCTAATCATTCTGGTTGCCCTCCTCTGTACTTTCTCCAACTCCATAATATCCTTCTGGAGGTATGGCGACCAGAACTGTACACAATATTCCAGATGGGGCCTCACCATAGATTTATAAAGAGGCAAAATGACACTTGCTGACTTATTTTCTATACCCTTCCTAATGATCCCTAACATTGAGTTTGCTTTTTTCACTGCTGAGGCACACTGGGTTGACATCTTCATTGAGCTGTCCACCAGGACACCAAGGTCCCTTTCCTGGTTTGTCGCAGAGAGTTCAGACCCCATCAGTTTATAAATGTAATTGGGGTTTTTTGCCCCAACATGCATCACTCTGCACTTACTGATGTTGAAGCTCATTTGCCACTGTTTTGCCCACTCCCCCAGTGTCAAGAGATCCCTCTGGAGCTCTTCACAATCTCTCTCAGTTTTCACTACCCTGTATAATTTAGTGTCGTCAGCAAATTTGGCTACCTTGCTTTTTACTCCTACCTCTAGATCATTTATGAAGAGGTTGAAAAGCAGGGGTCCCAGTACTGAACCTTGGGGGACCCCACTCTTTACTTCCCTCCACTTGGAGAAGTGTCCATTTAGTGCTACCCTCTGTTTCCTGTCCCTTAGCCAGTTGCTGATCCAGGACAAGACCTGTCCCTTTATTCCATGACTGGTAAGTTTATTCAAGAGCCTTTGGTGTGGGACCTTGTCAAAAGCCTTCCAGTCATCAAGTTCAGCATCTTAACCACTTGACCCGCTACAGTCCCTGAATGCATAGAAGTGGTTTGCCATTCCCTTCTTCTGAGGGCAGTTTGCCCATGACAATATAGGCTGAATCTCGTAATGGAGATTCAAGCTTTCAAGTTCTAGCCATGTGTTCAGATATTTAAATCACTGAGCTATTCAGTTACCTCAGAGTACTCATATCAAAAACTGTATGCACTGAATTCCAAAATAATATAGGAAAGCTATGAATAAATTTATTCCTCACAACAGAGATGAAACTGGTCCTAACCCTCAAACTTAGGAGGAAAACTTGTCTTTATCAAGCATTCAAACAACAGTGACCAATGGCTCACCTCCGTATAGAAGCGGACATATCCAGAGGTGAAACCTACAACAATGCAGGTCCAGTCAGGTCGCCCTGTGGAGCTTCTGTATTATACAAAGAGAAAGAAGATAAAAAGATGTTACATCTTTTTCTTTCTGATGACATCCTTGTGCATTTATCTAAAGCAGGAATTCTCAACCTTTTAAAGCTGGGGGCCAGGTCAAGCTCCCTCAGACAGCGCTAGGGGCTGGATGACCATTTTGCCCTTCCTACACCACATGGCACTTCCTGGTGTGGTGGGGACCACATGAAATGGTGCCATGGGCCACAGGTTGAGAATCCCTGATCTATAGGCAGCTCAGACATCTTTGAAGAATTCTGATTGTTAAAAATATATATATATTCTTACCTTTTTTGACTTGCCAGTGGGATGCACAATACACTGGTTACACATTCGCTAGAGGGAATAAAAAATAATATTAAACAAGTCATTTCTGTCACACGGCGCACCAAATGATCTGTTTTAATGACATAACAAACTGGCCATTATTTGGACAATTTGGTGCTTTTTCTCTCTGAAATCTGGCCCAAATAGTCTGGCTAGATGCACAGCTCCAAACCAGAACATTCAACAATTCAAGCCAGTTATTTACCTTCCTATTACAAATAAATATTTGAGTTACTTCTTGTTTATAAAGCATATTCTCTGCCCCCTCAGAAAGGATTATGCTATGGCTTTTAATCTTCCCACACACTGCCATAGACAGCACTGCACAAATTTAAACAACTGAATCTACACACCCATTTAGCACACAAAATAGTTTATCAAAACAAAGAGTGTAGAAAGAGGCACAAGTATATAATAATTGGGTTCTAGCAATGTAGAAGAGTTAGATTGCTTTCTTTAAAGATTATTTATAAATCAATAGACTTGGCTGTGTATCAAGATAACACCAGATTCGGAAAGGCCCACACAAACCATACAACCTATTTGTCCTGATGTGAATAAATTCAGTACAGCCAAATGTGCTGATGGCTAGGAGACTCTTCGTGTCTCAGCAACCTCCCAACAACTTAGTCTGACTAAGCAGTGTTTCCAGGGAGTGCAAACATTCACAAGGTTATGCATTATTTTTTTACTTTTATGCTAACATTGGAAGGCAGAATTGTGATGTCATCCACAAACTTACAAAAACCTGGTGGGTGGTCAAGGCAAGGACTAGTTTGAAGTGTTAGGAACCCTCTTGGACCAAAAATTGAAACAACTGAATGAATAATTTTTATATTGTATTTTAAATGGTTTAAAAAAACAAAAGAAACGGAAAATAAAGGTCACAAACAGTTGTAAACAGCGGCAAAAGAAATACCCTATTTGATGACATATAAGACCCACTTTTTTCCTCTTAAAATACACTGGGAAATGGGGTGCATCTTGTACTGCATATAGTGGTCAATAGGGGCTAAATTTTTGGTAATAATGGGGTGCGCCTTATACTCCGATGTGTCTTATATGCCAGCAAATATGGCAATAAAAATATCCTAGAGCAAATAGTCAAATAAAGATTGAGGCAAGAATAAAACAGAGCAAACACATAAGAAAAGAAGAAAGCCAGTTAAACTATTCTAGTAACTACAACCTCAGAGCACATGCAAAATTGATTCTTTATAGCAGGGGTTCCCAACCTAAGGCCTGCGGGCTGAATCTGGCCCACAGCGCCATTTCATGTGGCCCCCAACCCCTCCAAAGGCATTTAAGAAACAAAACGGCCACTCCTTTGAAGCTGTTGGGACAAAATGGCCACCCCCATCATGCAGGCAGGATGCTCCCACCCGCCGACATCCAGGCCCCGTCATCGCCTGGAGGAGGAGGACTGAGCCAGTTGAGGTAGTTTGGGAGAGAGAGAATGCTCCCGCCCGCCGACCTCCAGGTCTCACCCTGCCTGGAGGATAAAAGGCTGCTTCGGTCCGAGGCGGTCAAGGATGCTCCCGCCCGCTGATATCCAGGCCCCCGTCATCGTCTGGAGGAGAGGATGGAGCCAGCTGTGGCCGTTTGGGCGGTCAAGGACACTCCCGCCTGCCGACCTCTGGGTGTTCCTATATTTTGTATTTTTGATTGATTGTATTTTATGTTTTGATTGTATTGTTTCCAATTGTTTTTATGTTATTATATCTTATAGTACTATTTAGTGATGTATGTAAGCCGCTCAGAGTTGCATTGTTGATCGGTGCGGCATACAAATCTAATAAATGAAATGAATGAAAATGGCCATCCAGCTCTTGAAGCTGACCACAGAGAGAGCGTGACCCAGCCCCCAGGCCAGCTTGAAAAGGTTGGGAACCCCTGCTTTATAGCATGAAAGCAGATGATTGTATCATCTCCTAACAGGAAGTAACTTCTTTTAATGCTTTTATGCATTAAGCTTTAGTTCCTGGACTCTCCCAGAGGGTCTTCCAATCATGTTTCCAGTTTCCTCAAACCTTCCTGCCCCATCCTCTCACTCTGGCAGCTGAGATCATCTCCCAGTTAGCAAAATACCAGGGAAGGAACAGGTTTGGTCACTGATAAATTGCAAGGGTGGCTCCCCCCCCCCAGTTACTTGTAGGCATCCCCCCCCCCTTCTTCTCAACTAGCCAGTCCCAGGCACTGACTGCAAAGTCTAATTTCCCAGAAGACTACCAGAATCTATGCTCCCTTAACTTTGCAATCTCAAACTCTATGTAATTGTTAATTACAGTAAGAAATGTACAAACAAGAGTTTGGCTAGCTGATAACTTATTGACGTAGTATTGGAGCAAACAGTCAAGAGTGAAGCAGACCTACACTACAGCAAGAACCTCATGTCTGACTCAGGATAGTTCCTACTGGATCATGAGTTCCATGCAAGAGTCTCTCTCTACTCACACACACCACTCTGAGAAAGCTTTGGGGGAATACAGTAGAGAAGGGGAATCTCAAAACTGGTTGCATAAGCTGCCATCTGCTGATACAGTCACTTGATAAAATCTAGTCTTACTTGTCACAAAGAATTATGATGCTCATCTAACAATTTTCAGAGGCTAACTGAATCAGACTGTATCATTATGTATTACAAAACAAACCTGTACAACAAACGTATTTAAAAGGGTTGCAGCACCTTTAAGACTAACATATCTATTTCAGAGCAAGGTTTCCTAGATTAAAACAGGAACTGTGGATTCAATATGCAAACCTGTCCCTGTAAGGAGATGTCATAACCTCCAGATTTCAAATACTAAAGCCTGACCACTGTAGGATTAGCCCTCAGCAGGGTTTTTCAACCTTGGGCCTCTAGGTATTCTTGGACTTCAAGTACCAAAAGCCCACGTTAGCGCACTTGCTGATCAGGGCTTCTGGGAATTGAAGTCCAAGAACATCTGGGGCACCAAGACTGAGAAACCCTGGCCTACATTTTGAATTAGAGTCGTGGTTCCCAACCTTGGGGCTACAAATGTTCTTGAACTACAGCTCCCAGAAGCCTTCACTCTTGGCTGTGCTGGCCAAGATTTCAGGGAGTTGTAGTCCAAAAGCATCTAGAGCCCCAAGGTTGGGAATCAATGAATTAAAGTCTACTTACTGTCAGGCTGTTTATGTAATCAACACTTTCAGAATGTATTACCGGTATTAATAATGCAGCTGACATCTTACGTGGATCATTTTACTCAGTCGTCATCCCAAGATCACGCATACCGTGTCTTCAAATCTGTGGCCTCAACATTACACTCCAACTGTCTGAAGAAAGGGGCTATAATCCACAAAAGCCCATGATGTAAAATAATCTTTCATCCTTACAGGTGCCACAAAGCCTGTTTGCATTTCTTTTACAGATGCTAGTCCAGTAGCTTCCTACTTTCAGATGCAAACACATTCCCATTTTATTTCTTTTCGTAGAAAAGAATCAATTCCTGCAGATAACAAAGGACCTATGAATGCTTCTTCAGGAAAAGGTATGGTCAAGGGATTATCAGAACTGCAATCCTACTAAATACGGGGAGGGGGGTATAAATTGCACAATTTTGTACAGGCAATCTTGAGCTACATGGACCAATGATCTTACACAATAGAAAGGTGGCTCTGTATGCATGTTTACTTAACTTGGCATCTGACTGCAGATGGCCAGCAGGGTAAAAAAAGCAGCTATATTCTCAATCACAACACAGTCCAGTGTCCATTACCTACCCTTCTTCGACATTCAAAGAGCCACTCCAGCCAACAGCATATTGCATTTCTTCTCTCCCCTTTTCACTGTGTTTCCATTTTGCTAAGAAGGTGAAAATATTAGTGGACAAATTATCTTCATATATTAAATTGCTTTTAAAAACAAAAGGAGGCTACATTTTCAATATATTTTATGAAAACCCACCAATTAAAAGTATGGAGCAAGTTAAATTAGCAAAAATACAGAATGGGAAGAATTAAGCACGTGGTTCCAAGAATTATCCAACAGCAATAACAGGGGTTCCCAACCTAAGGCCCATGGGCCGGATCCAGCACGTGGTGCCATTTCATGTAGCACCCCCACCCCTCCAAGGGCATTCAAAAAACAAAATGGTCACTCCTTTGAAGCTGTTGGTACAAAATGGCCACCCCATTGTGCAGGCAGGGCAAAATGGCCATCCGGCCCTCGAAGCTGACCGAGAGAGCATGACCCAGCCCCCCGCTTGAAAAGGATGGGAACCCCTGAGCTACAAGAACACTTCTACCTTTGATTCTTGGATCTTTTAACTTAATAAATAACAGAATACAGCCAAAATTGCAGAGTACAAAGAGATTTTTAGCTGTAGTTTTAACTTTATGAACAATACATGCTATAACTACATAAAATTACCTAAACAACTGTCTTCTTTTTATCTGCAGTTTTTCAAGGCATTAGAATCAATAAGAATATTTTTTTTAAATAGCATGACAGTGCCCATTATATTAAAATTGCAGGTGTTACTTTGATATCAAAATGTTTGATAATCTTGAGAGCCTGCTCGAGTTTTTAACTTGACACATACAGAGTTCAGGGTCATTAATTTATCCAGTTGTCATAACTCAAGAGACCTGGCAGCATGTAAGACAAAACATTGTTATAGACAAATTCAGATGATGCTAACAAAACACAACCACCTAAATCATCTGCCAGTCAACCACATGCCAAAATTATGTAGAAAGGAGGTTACTATTCCAATGTATCAAAAAGAGCACAAAGGAAAAAATTGTGGTTGCTTATGTTAATATTCCTTGTAAAAAACCACACTAACACACATGCAAAGTGATTGTTTTGCTGCATAAAGAGCAGTGGTAACCTCAATGATGAAACTGCACTACAGGAGTGCCCAAACTACGACCCACAGGCTAATTCATCCATCCCACACCACCCTCATCGCTCCCGGAAGTGGAAGCAAAACGCGCCCATATGTTGGGTGCCCTTAAGTTATTTAACAATTCTAGACTCATTCAGAAAGACGTCTGTGAATCTCAAGGCAATTTATAAACACCTGGCAAGTGCAAAACATGTTAAGATCCATGTAAGATACTTACGAACAAAAAATACAGCTTTCTGTTCACGAGCTATTACCATGAGATCATTTGTTGGTGACAATGATAAGACACAGTCCTGAAGCCAAGAACTTGCCTGTGTCTTGGAAGCTGATTCTTCTTCCTCACCCTGTGTACAGTGATTTTTAGAATTATTAATTTTATTTTATCCAGTATTGACTCGGGCCTATTAACATAGAGTATGTATATCCTGAAGATAAAGATTGTTAGGCTTAAATGTTAGTTTAAATCTCTGTGTGTTATTTTGTGCTGACTGACGGTCAAATAAAGATATGTATGTATGTGGTTTATCCACAATTAATATGTTATTTTGAAGAAACATATAATGTAATTTTAAAAGAGAAGAATGTAAATAAGCCTCTGTGACTTAAAATTTTGTGGAAAAGTAAAAACATCTGAACCTTTTACTTCTAAAATTATTTTGATGATATGGTTTTCAGATTGTTAAAATATACTTGGTAAATGGGGAATATACCTGTACACTGATGGACACCTGCTTCTGCAATTCCCCCATTCCTCAATGTCTCAAAATCCCTATTTTAAAGGATTCCAAAACCATCCAGAGCTACTACCAGTGGCTGGTTAGAATTAGGTATTGAAAAGTGCCACCAGTGCAAAGGTAAGTTATAGATATTATAAACCAATAAAATAAATCTAGCTATATCAATAATAGGGACAGTGATGGCTTAGTGGTTAAGACATTGAACTTGACTAGGAGGTCGACAGCTCAGCAGTTCAAGCTCCCCTCTCTGTTCCAGCTACTGCCAACCTAGCAGTTCAAAAACAAGAAACTGCAAGTAGATAAATAGGTAGATACCACTTCAGCATGAAAGGTAACAACATTCCAACATCAAGTCATGGTGGCCACATGACCATAGAAACATTGGCTGCAAACAGAGATGAGCACTGTACCCAGGAGTTGGATATGACTGGCTTTCGAGCAAAGGTGACCTTTACCCTTACTATAGCAATAATATGAAGGGAAGTTTACAGTAATCAGTATGCAAAATGAAAGTGTGAATCAACCTTTAAAAGTTTAATCAATGGATTATGTGGATTATTCTAAAAAGGAGCAAACTTTATATGTACACGGCATAATTAGTAAAAATGCTTACCGTTTCTTGTGCTTCTGGTCCATCCCAGGTTCCCCAACCATCTTCTTCCCAGTTTGCTGGTTTACCTAAAATTAATACAAAACATATCTTAATTTTTTTTAATTAAAGAAAGAATTACTATGCTGTGATGAGCTATTGCATTTGAATATCTCTAAATATATTAAAGGACAGTGGTAACTCTATAAATAATCACAAGGGGACTTTAAGCAGTAGGCCAAAAACAAACTTGTGAATAAAAAGGACATAGGCAGGTTAAGCCAGCTCTACAGATTATCCAGATACAGTACCACAACTGCAACATACCATTGCCTAATCTGGGAGGAAGCACATGAGCAGTGGTCACTGTGCACGTATCACACTATAAACACAACCAGGACTACTTATGACCTATCAACTCAAACGTACCTCCTCAGTCATGTTTGCCGGAAAACATTTGTCAGCCTATTAATTTCAGAAAAAGAGAATGGCGATGCAAGGCCACAAGTTGTCTACATCTGTTCTAGAAATCACACTGCCTTCTTTATAACTTCTTCCAGTCATAATTAATATACAAGCACTAAAGGTCTATCAAATTTCAGCAACAAGAACATCAATAAATTAGTGACCATCATGGAATTTCAGTAGCACAGAACCCATGGGGAACGGCTTTCAATCTTAAGGATATCATTCAAGTGTATCTCTTTTTAATACAATTGTCAGACTATAATATAGGGCCGTGATGGCGAACCTTGGCACTCCAGATGTTTTTGGACTTCAATTCCCAGAAGCCCAAGCACCCTGTGAATCCACACAAGTGGGTTTACTGCGATTCATCCAGCCTGTGCTGCCCTCATCGCTCCCAGAAGCGGAAGTAAAACGTGCCCATACGGAGGAAGGGTTAACCTGGAAGAACCTTAACCGTACGGGCGCGTTTTACTTCCACTTCTGGCAGCGACGAGGGCAGCGCAGGCCGGATGAATCACAGTAAACTCATTCGTGTGGATTCACAGGGTGCTTGGGCTTCTGGGAACTGAAGTCCAACAACATCTGGAGTGCCAAGGTTCGCCATCATGGATCTAGGGATAGCAGTGATTTCTGAATCACTTTCCTATGATTCCCAAACTTAATGAAAATTTAAAAGAATACTGAAGAACAAAAAGATCCTTAAATGATTTTCATTATCTAATGCAATAGCAAGCTATTTTAGAAGTTTAACTAAAAAACAACTGACTTCTCAGGTTCCCCTTTTTGTCCTTTTAGGCAATTAGTATGTTACGAGCACTTAATATTGACATGTTCCGGTAAAACAGGAAAAGCTCCTAGTCTATAATAAAAGGAATACAGGTACTTGCTTCGAATTTGCCTGTTTATATTAGCACCATTCACAACATACTGTATTGCCATTATGTTTTTTTCTTACAAACTTTCTACATCATAGAAATTATTGCTACAGAAGACATTAATTTTAAGAAGACAATAGTAAAGCTAGGCCAGTCATATCCGACTCTAGGGTTCAGTGCTCATCTCTGTTTGCAGCCAAAGAGCCAGCACTGTCTGCAACTGCAGACATTTCTGTGGCTACGTGGCAGGCATGCCTCAACACCAGAATATACGGAACACTGTTTACCTTCCCACAGAAGTGGTACCTATTTATCTACTTGCAATTTCTTGCTCTTGAACTGCTAGGTTGGCAGGAGTCGGGACAGAGACTAGCCAGCAAGTTGGACCATGCTAAAACTATTCTGCCATTTTTCCCAGTGTCCCTGTCAGGTACAAAAAGGATTAAGTTTAAAAAAAAGAGGATATTAGAATGCCAACAAAGTCTAAATCAATAGTTCCCAACATGGGGCACATGCCCCAGAGGGGAAATTCAATTCCTTAAAGCCTAAGTCAGTACATTGCTTGGTCAGTGCTTTGGGGAATTGACTTAGGCTTCTGGGAATTGAAGTTTAAAAACCAAAGGTTGGGAAAAACTGGTCTAAAGAAATCCTGTTTCCACCTTTTAAACAAGAACAGATTTGTGCCATCAGTGACTAAGGCACTTTTGAAGCAAACACTGCAGCTAAAAGAAGCCACCAGGCATGTATACGTCTTAAGTTATAAAACTGTCACAGAAGGGGAATTTATTGAATTAAAATGGTTCCCATTGACTGTGTGAAATGAGTCACTCATCCGTTGTTTGTAATCACCAGAACAAATTTGATCCCGCAGTTATTTCAGGCACTTCATAAACACCATGATACAAGGATCAATTTCTCATTTTCACTTACAACTCTAATTTAGAAGCATCCTAGTTCACACATAACTTAATAAAGGAGATGTGATGTGTTTGCTTCATTCTGTTCTATGTATGGTGAAAAAGAAGCAAATGGGAACATAACAAAACATTATTTCACCTTCAGTTTCCTAACCTATTTCAAATGGCATGTTGCCTAGGTTAAGCAACATTAAGCCAAAACTTCCTGCAAAGACATAGTAAAGGTAAAGGTTTCCCTTGCTCGAAAGCCAGTCGTATCCGACTCTAGGGTTCAGTGCTCATCTATGTTTCAAAGCCGAAGAGCCAGCGCTGTCTGCTTCTGCAGACGTTTCCATGGTCATGTGGCAGGCATGACTAGACACCGGGGCGCACGGAACGCTGTTACCTTCCCACCGAAGTGGTCCCTATTTATCTACTTGCAATTTCTTGCTTTCGAACTGCTAGGTTGGCAGGAGCTGGGACATAGACGGGAGCTCACTACGTCCTGCAGTACTCGGGAATCGAACTGCTGACCTTCCGCCTCCCAGTCAGCATCCTACCCACTTGAGCCACTGCAGTCCCCCCACAAAGACATAGCAACAGCAATACTGTAATACAGTACTTGTTATACCACTCCAAAGTGCTTAAAGCATTCTCTAGGCTTTCTTCTACCGGAAGACACAGAAGAAGCTGAAAAAATTATAAACATTCATTTATTCATTCATTATTTTATTAAATATGGGGGGGAAAGCATCAGAAGTGAGTAAGAAAGTTTTAAGTTAATCTCATTTTGTTTTAAATCTTTAATACAAGCACAGTAAGTTCAAACATAGTTTGAATATTCATTAGCACATTTTGGTTCTCCTAACTAACAAAGTAAGGAGAAAAACTATAGAAGTAAAAATTAAGCAGATTGCCACTCTTAAACTCTTTAAGCCGGGGCTTGAAAAGGCCGCTATGGCGAAGGACTTCGCCACCGCCCCCGGACTTTGCCTGCAGCCAGGGCGGAGAGGCTGTTGCATGAAATGGGGGCCAGAACCCCTCCACCGCCAGCACCCCGCCATTGGCTGGGGCTTGAAAAGGCCGCTAGGGTGGCGGGCGGCAGGACTTCGCCACCGCCGCCTTCAGACTTTGCCTGCGGCCAGGGCGGAGAGTCCGCTGCAGTATTGTACTGTTGTATATTATTATATGCTGTTCTTGTAGGTTGAATATTGTATAATTATTGTGTGAGCCATCCTGAGTCAGGTTTCCTGATTGGGCGGCATACAAGTGTGAAATTAAATTAAAATTTGAAAAATTAAATTACTCAGTGGATGAAATCCTGTCACTCAGATAGTAAATCACAACTAAAGTAGGCCCATTTGAACCAATAGAATTTATGGAGGATTTAAATCACTGATTCAATGGGATATTTTTTTTTAATAGTAGCCATGTTAGTCTGTGTTTCAAGCATATCAGAGAATAAACAAAACAAAAACACTATAGCACTGATATATTTTAATGTTAGTTTTCATGGATCAAGTCCACTTCAAGTCCTCCAACGAGTTTCCATGTGGGAGCAGTGAGTTGAACCCAGGTCCCACATGACCACAGAAACATCAGCAAACACAGACAGCGCT
The DNA here is from genome assembly GCA_035047345.1 of Bradypodion ventrale. NCBI lineage: Eukaryota > Metazoa > Chordata > Lepidosauria > Squamata > Chamaeleonidae > Bradypodion > Bradypodion ventrale. The sequence continues at coordinate 45,756,264 of JAWDJE010000001.1, forward strand.
GGTTCTTTGGCTGCAAGCAGAGATGAGCAGCGCATCCTAGAGTCAGATACGACTGGCTCTCAAGGAAGGGCAGCCTTTACCTTCTGAGTATCCATCAGTTTTTCCACTATACCACACTAACAAAAAGATGTTCACATCAAAACTCACAGCACCAGAGGAAAAGATAAACCAAGAAATCTATGTGGCATTTCATACAGCTTGCCTTCAAACCACAGAAAGAGACCGGTTTCTCATCAGGGTCCCATGTTCTGTTCTCAAAAGGGACATTCTTCCCCATGGTTACTCTTCTCCTGGGTATTTCTAAGCAATACAGCTAAGAGTGGCAACACTAAAGAAATAATAGACTCTTGCAGCACTTGAACAGGAGTAGGTTTTATTTGATTTAAGCTTTCGGTGCAAGTGACCCTGTTCTACACATGCAGCCTGAAGGAAATTTGTCTGAAGAGTGCTACAGAATGCCAAAAAAAATCACATCAAATAAAACTTGAACTTTTAAGAGGCCATAAAGCCGCGGCTGTTGTTGCAACAACCTAACATGGTCTTAATAGGCACATAGCCTGATTAAAGAGGTCAGAGAAACAGATTTCATATCCACACACACCCAAATGACCTGCAACTTCTTGGTGAAAGAATTTATTCCCCTGTCAATGCCTGGCAGGCCAGCTGGATGAATAGACTGGCACTAGGTCCTGCAAAGGGACTGCAGTGGCTCAAGTGCCTAAGACGCTGACTGGGAGGCGGAAAGTCAGCGGTTCGATTCCCGAGTACTGCAGGACGGAATGAGCTCCCGTCTTTGTCCCAGCTCCTGCCAACCTAGCAGTTCGAAAGCAAGAAATTGCAAGTAGATAAATAGGGACCACTTCGGTGGGAAAGGTACACAGCGTTCCGTGCGCTTCGGTGTCTAGTCATGGCTGCCACATGACCATGGAAACGTCTGCAGCAGCAAACAGCGCTGGCTCTTCGGCTTTGAAACAGAGATGAGCACTGCACCCTAGAGTCAGATATGACTGGCTTTCGAGCAAGGGGAACCTTTACCTAGGTCCTGCAAAGAATAAAATCTTCAGAGCTTGATCCCTTTCCACCAGGTCCAAAACCTAAGTCCTATATAAGGGAACAGTTTCATCTTCTAACTTGTCAAATTCTGACCCCTCATTTAAACACATTAAATCCTACATGTCTCATTTAATATGTGCCGCAGGAGATGGCTCCCTCCGTGTGGGTCACTTCATGGCAAGGTGGGATCCACCTTAAACAAATTCACGCCAATGACATTTTCCCTGCTTCAGGGAAAAATGCATTCTCGGATAGAAGTTGCAGCTGGCGACTATTCTATAAAATACAGAAAGGTATCTTAACTGGAGAGGGACTGCAGTGGCCCAGTGGTTGGTCAGCAGTTCAAGACCCAAGTACTGCATGACAGAGTGAGCTCCCAGCTCTGTCCCAGCTCCTGCCAATCTAGCAGTTCAAAAGCAAGAAATTGCAAGTAAATAAATAGGTACCACTTCAGTGGGAAGGTAAACAGTGTTCTAGGTATGCCTGCCTCATGTCCATGGAAACATCTACAGAACGCAGGCAGCACTGGCTCTTTGGCTATAAAAAGAGATGAACAGTCAAACCTAGAGTCGGATATTACTGGCTTTTGAGCAAGGGCGACCTTTACCTATATTAACTGGCCAAGATGGTTGAGAACAGCTGAAGTGGCACTAGGACAACTGAAACTGACTAAATACAAACCCCCTTTACCCTAGGGGTGTTTGACTTATTTTGACTACCCTTATCTTACCTTAATTTTGTCCTACCAGTTATTGTATCCCTAGGTCAGTGATGGTGAACCTTTTAGAGACCGAGTGCCCAAACTGCAACCCAAACCAAAACCCACTTATTTACCACAAAGTGCCAACACAGGTAGGGAGGAAGCACTCCCATTGGGCTGCTGGGCTGAAGGGTGGGGTGAACTCTGTGCTGGGGGGAAAGAGGAAGTACTCCCATTGGGCTACTGGGCAGAGGGGAGGGGCAAACTCTGTGCTGGGGTGACTGCATAGGTGCCCACAGAGAGGGCTCCAAGTGCCACCCCTGGCACGCGTGCCATAGGTTCACCACACTGCCCTAGGCTGAAGGAGTTTGGGATATAGCATAACTCAGTTTCTTCCCTGCTCCATCCCTTTCTCATCACCATTACTCCTCTTCAGCCAGCAGATCTTCAAAGCAGTTCGGCTAGCAGATTCCTCTTCCAGCAGATCTCTGAAATCAGCCAGCAGAAGATTCAGCCAGCACAAAGACAATTCTGCTACCAAAGGGAGATTTCTACTGACAGAACAGACATGCCTATTTCTAACCTCCTGACATTGGTGTATCTTTGAGCTAGAACTGTAATGACACACCCAGAATTCATTTTGTTAATTGTAATCAGACAACCCTATCTATCTCTTGAAATAGGATACTCCTCCCCTTTCATAACCAATATTTCACTTATGAATCTGGTAGGCCCTACCATCATAATCGCCAGTAAAATCGTGTCAAGAAATACTTTTTGACACAAATCCCTTTTCATGCTAAATTGCAATAGTTCATTTGGAACTTATTCAAACCAGTAACATCAAACAATGGTTCAGCACACTTTGAAACTAGCTCAGTAAATATTCACATGAAAATAAATATAATTTGCCGCATTACTTTGAGTTTAGAAGTGCAATGGGGGAAAGAGTACTGTATTTTACGGGTATGTTGCTGAGCATCCATACCTCCATCAGGGCAGTACTTTTATCATTATGTTGCCTCTAATGTAGAGCCAGCGTTAGAAGAAACATGTTGATCATAAAAGCACTTTGAATTCAATAGATTTATCAGCAACATATCTGTGAATTACAAACAAAAAACGTTGCTACTTTAAAAATACACCCTTTCAAGAAGAATTTTGTATGCCTATTTCATTTGATTAAAAAAAAATCACATCTGCCTAAACACACCTGAAACAAGATTATTATTTTTTTAAAAATATTCATTCTGACTGGGGACAAAAACTTTACGACCTGAAAGTTATTTATATTACACCTTTATTTAAACTGGAATGCAGATATTTCTGTAAGACACTCCTCAGATTCATTGCATTTGCTTTGAATGGAGAAAACCCCCCAAAGATTCAGTTCAGAGTCAGTTTGACTCCCCAGGTGAATAACACTTTTAAGATAGCATGATGAAACCATGTAAGAGCACAAATTCTGTCCTATCTCAGATCCTGGAAGTTGTAGGTACCAAGAAAGCTAACTTCTCATTTTCCTGTTACAACAATTGTGACTATTTACTCAGAAGTAAGCCTCACTAAGCTCACATGTTTAAGACCACCACTTAATAGTGCAACTCTAAACACTCGAATTTAGTCTAGACCAGTGGTTCCCAACCATTTGGGGGTGGAGATGGTTGTGACATATAATTTTTATTATTCAAAAAGTGAACTCCTATTCACATTGAGGAAGCCTAAAAGGCCATTCACTGTTAATTACTCATTTTCAAACTGCCCTTTAAAAATCAAATTGCCCCTCTGTGGGGCTTGTATTTGGGAATCACTCTCTAAACCCTCTTAAATTCAACTGCTGAGTTCAAATTCAAAAAAAATTAGGAGTTCAGTCTGTAGTCATGTGTTGGCAGTACTGTCACACCCTGAACAATCTACCAAACATAACACACTAAGCATTGGCCGGGTTTTCCCATATTCTGGCGCTCGTTCCTCCCCTTTCCCGCCGCCGTCCCGTATTTTCAACGGCAGGGAAAGGGGTTGCTGCGCACACGCAGAACCCATTTGTGCTGCGCAAATGTGTTCTGTGCATGCACAAACATGTACTGCGCATGTGCAAACGGGTTCTGCGCATGCGCAGAAATTTCCTGTATTTTTGGGAGCTGCGCTTGATGGATATGAACATTGAGTCTTGACAGGATGGCCAAGTAATATAACCTCTGAAATCAGAATGACTAATCGATATAATATCTGTATGGAGTCACCTTGCTCTTCCTCAAAAAAGCCTCCCAATATAACTTACATATGCAAAATCTCTCAACATCTCATGAAAAATGCTATGCACCATTAACATTCTCTTGAAAGCACACTGTTGTTCAGTCGCACAGTCAAGGCCAACCCTTTGCAACAACTTGGACCACCGCACACCAGGCTCCTCTGTCATGTGCCATCTTCCAGTCTACCCACATCTACACCAACTGCGTCAACAATGCCGTTTAACCATCTCGTCCTCTGGCGCCCCCCCTTCTCCTTTTGCCTTGGATCTTTCCCAGCGTCAGGGCTTTCTCCAGTGAGTCCTCTTTTCTCATTTGGTGGCCAAATTACTTGAGCTTCAACTTCAGTATTTGTCCTCCAAAGGAGCAGTCAATCCTTTAGGATTGACTGATCTGATCTGCTTGTAGTCCAGGGGAACTCTCAAGAGCAGAGGTTCCCAAACTTTTCATGACAGGGGCCAGGTCACGCTCTCTCAGCTTCGAAGGCCAGATGGCCATTTTGCCCTGCCTACACAGTGGAGGGTGGCCATTTTGTCCCAACAGCTTCAAAGGGGCACCCATTTTGTTTCTCAAATACCCTTGGAGGGGTGGGGGCCACATGAAATGGCACTGCGGGCACAGGATCCGGCCCACAGGCCTTAGGTTGGAAACCTCTGCTCAAAAGTCTTCTCCAGCACCACAGTCCAAAGGTGTCTATTCTTTTGCGCTCTCTCACAGCCATACACACAAAGCACAAAGATGCGTAAACAGCAAAGAGCCAACCCAGCCTGTAGCCATCCTACAGCCAGTCCCCTAAGCCTAAGCCACTGAAGCCCCAGTAGCCCATAGTCCCCCAGGGCAGGGGTCAGCAAACTTGGTTCTCCAGGTGATCTTGGACTTCAATTCCCAGAAGCCCTAGTCACTACGCCTGCTGATCAGAGCTTCTGGGAACTGAAGTCCAAGAACATCTGGAGAACCAAGTAGGGATGTCTATGAGCTTGGTGGCACAGTGGTTACACTGCTATACTGCAGCCAAGATGTTGTGAGTTTGATCCTGATGGGAAAATGAAGGCTGGCACAGGTTTCCATCCTTCTGTGGTCAGCTGGTTTACTTTTTGAACCGCCCAGAGTGCACTATGCGCCATGGGGCAGTAAGGCTGCCCTTTTTCGAAAGCCAGCCGTATCTAACTCTAGGGTTCAGTGCTCATCTCTATTTCCCGCCAAAGAGTCAGCACCGTCCTCGCCTGCAGGCATTTCCATGGACACGTGGCAGACGTGACTAGATGCCAGAGTGCACATAAGATGGAACACGGTTTACCTTCCCACCGAAGCGGTCCCTATTTATCTACTTACAATTGTCTTGCTTTGGAACGGCTAGGTTGGCAGGAGCTGGGACAGAGGCAGAAGCTCATTCCGCCGTGCAGTATTGGGGTCTCGAACTGCTGAACTGCCACTCGTCGAGTGCGGCGCCTTAACCACTTGAACCACCGCAGTATATAAAGTACAATTGCTATAGGGCCGTGATGTTGAAGCTTGGCACTCCAGATGGGCTTCAGTTACCAGAAGCGCGCCCCCACCCCCTGGTGAATCCACACGAATGGGTTTCCTGCGATTCATCCGGCCCACGCCGCCCTCGTCGCTCCTGGAAGCGGAAGTAAAACGCGCCCGTACGGGCGCGTTTTACTTCCGCTTCCAGGAGCAACGAGGGCGGCGCGGGCCGGATGAATCGCAGGAAACCCATTCGTGTGGATTCACCAAGGGGCTTCTGGGAATTGAAGTCCAAAAACATCTGGAGTGCCAAGCTTCGACATCACAGCTATAGGGGTATCATCAGTTTGTTTGCCATACGGGCTACCCATTGCTAAAGCGCCCATAAGGCTACCCACATCATTTCCCCTTCCTCCCACTTCTACGCCCATAGAAACAAGCCGTCTGAGGTCTGACTCCATAGGGATGGATGGGGGAAAGCATGGTTTGATCGGCCGCCGCCACCGTGGCCGGGGCAGCCCTGCACGGCTGGACTCACCGCCGCTTTCCTTGCTGGCCCCCGCGCCGCCGCCGCCCGGACGGAGATGCAAGCACAGAAAGTCCCGCGCCGACTCCAGGTCCTGGAAGGTGCAGAAAGGCACGAGCGCGCAGGCCATGGCGCCCCAGCCGACTCCCCTGCCCACCACCCCGGAGCGGGAAACCTCACCCCACTACCCACCACCCACAAGTCTGGGACTCAGTGCCAGCCAGCAGCCGCCGCACCCGGAAGCCGTCGGTCGGCGCCTCCCTAGCGGACGCTGGTGCGCAGGCGCGCGGGGAAGGCCCAGGAAAGGGAGGAGAGTAAAACCCTCAAGCCGCCGCTCCAATCACGTGGGCGAGGGGAGGGGAGCGACGAGGAGCGGAAGCCAATCTGATTAATAAACTAAAGCAATGATGAGCTTATTATGCTTATGACTGGGGTGTGTGTGCAGGTTTTGAAACAAGTGCAAGGCTTTGAATCGAGTCTGAAAGGGTAAAGGTTTCCCTTGCTCGAAAGCCAGCCGTATCCGACTCTAAGATTCAGTGCTCATCTCTGTTGTGAAGACGAAGAGGCAGCGCGCCGTCTGCTTCTGCAGACGTTTCCCGTGGCCATGTGGCAGGCGTGACTAGGCACCGGAGCACACGGAACACTGTTACCTTCCCACCGAAGTGGTCCCTGTTTATCTACTTGCAATGTCTTGCTTTCGAACTGCTAGGTTGGCAGGAGCTGGGACAAAGACGGGAGCTCAGGTGGGACAAAGTACTCGGGAATCACTACTGCAGTACTCGGGAATCAAACTGCTGGCCTATCTCCTTGCAATTTTTTGCTTTCGAACTGCTAGGTTGGCAGGACCTAGGACAGAGACGGGAGCTCATTCCCTCTTGGAGTACTCGGGGAATCGAACTGTGGACCTCCCGCCTTCCAGTCAACGTCTTAGCCACTTGAAGTGCATGCAAATGATGAGCAATTTAAAAAAAAATTTTTGAGAGTAAACAAAACAGATGCATCAGCCGTGTGAGCCATATACAGGTGAAACTCGGAAATTTAGAATATCGTGCAAATGTTGCCTTCCAGTCAACATCTTAGCCACTTGAAGTGCATGCAAATGATGAGCAATTTAAAAAAAAATTTTTTTTGAGAGTAAACAAAACAGACGAATCAGCCAGGTGAGCCATATACAGGTGAAACTCGGAAAATTAGAATATCGTGCAAATGTTCATTCATTTCACTTAAAAGGTGAAACAAATACTGTATATGAGATAGACTCACTATGTGCAAAGCGAGAGATGTCATGCCTTAATTCGTTATAATTGTGATTATCATGGTGTACAGCGTACATGAGATTATGTGATGATTATGGGGTACATGAGATTGGGGAGTTTGGGTTTTCATAAACTGTAAGCCATAAGCATCAATATTATAACAAAGTAAGGCTTGAACTATCTCACTGTGCATGTAATGAGTCTATCTCATATATTTGTTGCATTACTTTTAAGTTGCATTACTGAACTGAATGAACATTTGCACAATATTCTAATTTTCCAAGTTTCACCTGTACTGAACAAAACAAACGTAGAAGAAGAAGGTGATACCTATTTTGGATCACTAAAAAGGTTTAGTGATCTAAAATAAGTATCGCCTTCTTAAACAAAACAGAACAGCGGAAAAAAAGTTGTGGCACCTTAAAGACTAACTCCTGTACTGTATTTAAATGTGAGCTTCTGTAGACCAAGTCCACTTCATTAGACAGTTGGAAAGACAGTTTCATCCTGTAGTTAATAAATATTGTAAAACAAAACAAAAAGACAAAATGTGACACCTTAAGGCCGTGGTTCCGAAAGTGGGGCCCACGCCCCACTTGGGGGCAATTTGATTTTTAACGGGGCCAAATCAAGAATGAGTTATTAATAGTTAATGGTCTTTTAGGCTTCCTCCATGTGAATAGGAGTTCACTTTTTGAGATAGTTTAGCCCCTTGGTTCCAAACGTGGGGCACATGCCCCACAAGGGGGCAGTTTGATTTTTAAGGGGGCCAATTCGAGAATGAGTTATTAATAGCGAATGGTCCTTTAGACTTCTGCCATGTGAATAGGAGTTCAATTTTTAATACAGTATTAAGAATTATATGTCACGGGGGAAGGCATCAATATTTTAGAGATGCTTAGGTGGGGCAGGGCCAAAAAAAGATTGGGAACCACTGCCTTAAAAGACTAACTGTTGTATTTTAACGTGAGCTTTTGTGGATCAAGTCCGCTTTGTCAGACAGAAGAGTGAGACTTTGTGGCATTAATTCATACATATTGGGTATTAATGCCATGACATCTCACTCTTTGGTCTGACAAAGCCGACTTGATCTACAAAAGCTAATGATAAAATACATTATTTAAGTTGCCACAATTTTTTTGTCTTTTTGCTTTGTTTTATTTACACTCTGATATGGTTGCACAAACTTACATGACTACCACCTCAAAAGTTTCATCCTGGTTCATACCTGTCAACCGCGGCTCCGGAAAATACGGGACCTGCGCAAACAGTTCTGCGCAGATCGCCTTCTACGCGTGCGTAGAACGGGGCTACGCAAGTGTAAAAACCTACGCATGCGTAGAAGGCGACCTGTGCAGAAGGGCTGCACAGTACCTCCTTTCCCCCTGCTGCCAAATTCCGGGGTTTCGGCAGCGCGGGGCGGGAAATGGCGCAAATCGGTGCCGAAAACCGTGAAATCCCGGCCAATCCGGGAAGGTTGACAGGTATGTCCTGGCTATGCCTACTGTAGAAATGTTGTCGGCTCAAGGTAGCAATGCATGTTTTAAGCTTCTATACACACTCGAGGTGTGATTTCCAGTCAGAAAAAGGCTTCTATAGAGAGCATTGTTTCACAGTTGAGAAGTGCTCTTCAACGTTTTCATTAATGATTGAGATGAGACTTACCAAATTTGCAGGTTACACAAAATTGAGTGAAATAGTTAGTGCCTTGGAAGACAGGAACAAAATTCAAAAATAGTGTGCTTGAACACTGGGCTGAAAACAATAAAAGTGCAAGGTTTTACACCTAGGGGAAAATATGCAGTTACTGTACAAGATGGGAAATACTTGGCTCAGTAATACCACGAGCGAGGAGGATCTTGGAATTGTTGTATACCAGAAGCTGAATATGAGTCATCAGTGCAATGCAGGTGCAAAAGAGGCAAAGGCTATTTTAGGCTGCAGTAACAGAAGTATAGTCTCCAAAACCAGTGAGGCACTAGACCCCCTCTATTTGGCACTAGTTAGACCACATCTAGAGTTAGTGTGTACCGTTCTGGACATCACACTGGATGAAGGATGCTAACAAACGAACAAGTTCAGAGAAGGGCATCAAGGATGATTGAGACTAGAAATCAATCCCTTAGGATGGGTAGGCAACCTATGGCCCATAGGCCGGATCCAGCCCGTGGTACCAAATAATCCAACCCTTGCTCCTTGGCCGCAGACTTGTTTATGACAGCCATGGACATGTTTACAGCTGTCGCAAACGTAAACACATAAACGTGTTTGTGACAGCCAAAAACACATCCATGGATGTCCTAAATACATTTACGGCAGCCGTAAACAGCAGGGGGGGGGGCACTAGTCCAGCTCCCTCAACTGTCTGAGGGAGCGTAACCTGACCCCAGACTTTAGAAGGTTGGCAACCCCTGCCATAGGAGGAAAGAATGAAGGAACCGGGCATGTTTAGTTCTGAGAAAAGGAGACTGAGGAGAATATGATAGCACTCTTCAAACACTTGAAAGATAACCATAAAAAGGAAGGGCAAATATAGGATGAATATTAGGGAAAACTTCTTAACAGTTAGAGCAGTAAGTCAGTGGAACTAATGCCTCAAGAGGTGGTGAGCACTCCAACACTGGAAGCATTCAAGAGAGAATTGGTCAACCATCTGTCAGATCTGCTTTGATTCTGAATCCTGCATTGAGCAGGGGGGTTGGACTCAATGGCCTCATAGGTTCCTTCTAACTGAATTATTCTATGATGCTATGAAATGACAGCAGATTTTGGGACAGCAGTGGCAACACCCCAGAAATTTTTCTGGTCCATTGGGCATTCCCCTGCTTTGGAGGGCACATGTGTGTATTACAAGTAGGACTGCATGGTCTTTAAACTCCAACCGAAATATCTGAAAATTGTTCTGCTTTCTAGGCAGGAGCCTTAGGGCAAGTGATGCTTGAAGTGAAATAAATTTGGGAGGGGTGAAGGTGCTTTAAGACCTGGGTATCTAGGTAGTAAAATGACTTAACACTCAAACCATTGTACTTTAGACATACTTATCATGAAAAGAGAAGGCTCACTGGAAAAAAACATTGTTAGGACACACTGAAGGAAGTAGAAGATGTAGACCTAACATGAGATGGACTTACTCAATAAAGGAGAACATGGTCTCAAATTTGCAAGATCTGAGCAGGGGGGTAAGCCAACTAAAGTCAATACAGTAAAACCCCGACTTGCATATGCCTCGAGTTACATAAAATTAGACTTACATAATGATTTTGTGCTAAAACCATGTCCCGATTTACACAATTTCCTATGGGTTTGCTTCAAGTTACATAAAGATTCTTTTTCCTATGGGTTTGCTTTGAGTTACATAAAAATAATTTTCCTATGGGTTTGCTTCAAATTACATAAAAACCAATTTAAGCAAAAGCCTACGGAATCGACTTTTTCGTAAGTATGGGTTTTACTGTATAAGTCAGAAATGACTTGATGGCACATAACAATAGTCTAAAATACATGTAAAGGCAAATCTTCCTAATTCCTGCACTCATTTACTTATGTTTAAGCAATTCTTATTGTTCAAAATAACTATCACATGCTAAAAGACCTGATTATTTCATTTGACCAAGACTGATATCATTGGTTCAAAAGCAAAAAAAACACGATTGTATGATGTTGCAGATCAAGTGAAAAACATATGGAGTGTTTATAGGTCTATACTGTATGTTATTAACAGACTTCTCCAAAATATGCTCCCATTATCATATAGATTCTCTTTGTCTTAGATCTTGATTTAATTAAAAATATTTATTCCTTTATCTACTTGGTTAGCTAAAAGTATGTGAACTAGAGTCTTGAAAATGTAATCAATCTTGATGAAGGTATGTCTTACTTTCCCAGTTTTTATTTTGCTTGAATACATCACCATAACAGCTCCCCCCCCCTTCTTTTTAAAGGAGGATGAGGATGATTTTTGAGTGAGATGGGGAAGTAAGAAATAATAGACATTAAAAATCAACAATCCACTTGATAATGTAGTAGGTGATAAATTTTCACAAAAACCTGCTTTTTAAATAGAGATTTAGACAATAACAAGTGTAATATCTATACCTATAAAAAGTGGCCTTAACCGTTGGGTTTGTTCAAAGGCTCCCGCACCCGGCCCAACCATCCCCGACCTAGCCCTCTGCACTTACCATAACCCTCGCCTCCCCAACGGCGTGGGGTTTTTGGTGGTCACCAGTGGGGCAGCAGCCCCACGAACGCGACCAAAAAAAAGAACTACCAGTCCCAGAGTCCTCTGCGCTGCGCAACCCCTCAGCCAATCAGGCTGAGGGATGCGAGCACAGAGGAGGCTGGGAAAGCGCGGCACGGCAATTTTAAAAGACAAACCGTGCCAGCCCAGGAAAGACTTTCAAAGACCTAGCCGGAGCTGAGAAAAGATAAGTGCGGTCGATGAGGATTGGGGGGGAGGCATGGCCCCGGTAACCATGCTGCCCCCCCGCCCTACCACCTAGCCCCCCCCTCCCTAACCTCCGCCGATCGCACTTACCCTTTGGCGGCTCCTGCTGGGTCTTTGAAAGCCTTTCCCTCCCGTCATGACCTTCTGCGTAGGGAGAAGCACCGGACTGTCCTTCGTCTCTGCAGGCGACATGGCAAAGGACAGTCCGGTGCTTCTCCCTACGCAGAAGGCCGTGATGGGAGGGAAAGTGTTTCCCAGAAGGAACCGATTCGTCTTCCTTGGAGGACAGAGGCCAAAAGATTCGGCCCCCGTCTTCCATGGAAGACGAACACATTAAAAACGAGAGACAAAGGCCAAGCACGGAGCACCATTCTCAGCCTCCATCTCCCACAACCACCCCATAGCTTGGGGGGGGAGGATATCCCCTCTCCCACACAAGCTTTGGAAAGACAGCAGGGGAAAAAAATTCCCCCACAGCCTCGGAGGCCGGGACAAGCCGCCACTATAGCATGGGGGTGGGGAAAGAGGATACCCCTTTCTCTTCCCCCCCCCCGACCCATGCTTCGGCGAGGCAATGGGGAAAAACTATGTTTTCCCCCGCAGCCTCGGAGGCCTGGCCAAGCCGGCCCGTATTTTGAGGGGAGGGGATACCCCCCTCTTCCCCCCCCCCCCCAAACCCAGGCTATGGCAACGCATCGGCTGGCCCTCCTGTAAAAAAACATAAATAAATAAAAGAATCCCCCCACCCCACCCCAACGCAAGGATTTAACGCAGCCTGGCCAGCAAGGCAAGGCCACATTAAACCCTCCCAAAAACCCCCCACACACACACACACACACAAAAAAACACTCCTTCCATAATAAAAAAATTTAATGTGTGAGTTGGTGGTTGGAGTGTTTTTTTTCCTAGGAGTGGTGGTTGTGCAAAACCAAAACCACCCCAAACCACCAACACACACATTAAAAATGCCCGGCAAGGCCGGGCAAACTATGCTAGTTAACATATAAAAAGAGACCTACATAATTTACCTAATATCTCTTGCAGCTAGATAGGTGGAATTCATTAAACAGAATGATTCAACACATAGACGCAGCAAAAAAAAATTGCTTTAGTGTTGTGTTTACTGCTGAGTTTATTTCAGTAAGCTGGTAAAAGAACACAACTTGCTGTGGAGAAATAATAACAGCTACAGTAAAGGCAATTCTTGTCCCACTGATATTTTAGAGGTTTTTTTTTTAACAGCACGATCATCTGCATTACTAGAAAGTAACTTTTTCTGTGTTCAGTGGGGGTTACATCTGAGAAAGTCTAAAGAAGGTTGCTGCTTGAGATTAGGGTATCATATACAGTATGTATACAATACTGTACTTTGAAATAAGCTGCATGGGGCTTTCTAGTAGGGAACAGGATACTGTATAGGATTTCAGTTTTGGATTGTCAACAAGTACACCCATCAGTTTTTCATTTTTAAGCTTCTTTCTCTTCATTCCATATCAGTGACGGGAGGGGGGCATTTCTAATTCATTTTTATGTTCAGTTTACCTTACACAAGAAATTCTTAATTTTTTTTATTTTTATAACAGTAAATCTTTGACAGCTACAGCTATGAGTGAAGTAATAGTGCTCTGGATTGCTGTCAATAGTGAGTTTATCTTTGTTTAGTAATACTGTACTTGCTGTGCCTTTATCTCATTGAGAAAATATTGCAATGATTACTGTCAAATTCTGTAATGTCTTATTTGAATTCTGTTGTACATACCAAATTTATTATAGCACTTGATATGAGGTAATGCATTAAACCCTTCAATAAATAATTCAGTAAATAAATTGTTCTTTCTATTACAGAACTGAATCTCATTAAACGTCACCTAATGGTTTGATAATTGAAATTTTCAGTAGATCTTTGCGGCTATGGCCACATTCCAGAAACCCTTACAATTAAAAGTACCTGATAAGGCTATGAGATAAGCAGGATGGGATGCTTCCCATCCAGTGCTGACTTGGGCTTCTGGTAATAAAAGTCCAAGAACACCTAGAGTGCCAAGGTTCGCCATCACAGTTCTAGTCAGTTAATCAAACATAGTTTTGATTAAGGATAAGCTATACGATGTTCTCCAGTAGGTTTGGGCAACAACTTCTATATTCCATTATAATGGCTTATAAAAGAGAGTTCACAGTATCTGAAATAACACCAGACTACTTCCCTCTTCTTTAACATTACACGAGCAAGCGGCAGGTGCATTGCCTCTTCATTCTCGTGTATGAACATCAAGAGGATATTGGAAGCTTTTAAACATATTTTGAATATACCAGTTTTACCTCATTTCAGAAGCTAAGCAGGTTATGTGGTAGATATGTGATTTATTGATTTATTTTATGTTTTGGACTATAGATCCTGCAATTCTCCATTCTGGGATTTACCCATGACACACCAACCTCTAGTAAAAGTAAATGTCTCCCTTGTTTGAAAGCCAGTCATGTCCAACTCTAGGGGGCAGTGCTCCTCTCCATTTACAGCTAGCTAGAGTCAGCGCTGTCAGCATCTACAGATGTTTCTGTGGTCCTGTGGCAGGCATGACTAGATTCCAGAGCGCACAGAACACTTATCTTTCCGGTTGAAGTTGTACCTATTTATCGATTTTCAATTTTTTATTTTCAAACTACAGTACTAGGTTGGCAGGAGATGGGACAGGCAACAGGACCTCCCTCTGTCATGCAGCACTTGGGTCTCGAACTGCTGACTTACCGACCTTCTGGTCATCAAGCTCAACATCTTAACCAATAAGCATGCACAAAACGCTGCCGTAAATGCACCCACGGCTGTCGTAAACGCATTTACAACAGCCGTAGTGCATTTATGGCAGTGTTTGCACATGCGTGGGCGCATTTAACTTCTGCTTCTGGGAGCAGCGTGGGCAGCATGGGCCAGATTATTTGGCATCATGGGCCAGATACGGTCCGCAGGGTGTAGTTTGGGAACCCCTGTCTTAGAGAGTTGCTGACAGTAAAAGATTAAATGGATTGGGGGGAGGGGGGAGTCTGAGTCAGTGCCTGAAATCCTGTTTCATAGTGATACACGTGTAATGTAAAGCATGAAGCTGCAGAGACAATAAGAAAAATAGCAGAGGATGTACGTCTGTTCATAAAGCACTTCTGCATGCATGTTGCAGAATAATTGCGAACTAATTGCATGTTCCTGGCTTCATGAGAATAAAGCTTACGCAGACATAACTTTACAGCTGGGGTAGGCAACCTACAGCCCATGGGCCGGATCCAGCCCATGGCGTCAAATAAACCAACCTCCGCCCTAGCTCCAGCAACGGCTGCCAGAACCAGCCGCGGACTCATTTACGGCTGTCATAAACACGTTTACGGCAGTGGTAAACGACAGGGAGCCACCAGTCTGAATCCCTCAACTGTCTGAGGGAGCGTGACCCGCCCCCCAACTTAAGAAGGTTAGCCAGTATAAAACAACTTCCTCTCCTTCAGTTTTTCAATAACGAGTTCCATCTTTACGACTAAACTGGACATCTGCCCACTAAATAAATGCTTTTCTTTAAAACCATATATTCCAGCATCTCCATCTTGTCTCAGAAGCCTATTCTTGATTATTTAAAACACCTCTAGTGCTTGCTTCATGGCATTTTGGCCAGCTTAATACATCCTCCTATGCGATCTTTGCTTCATTTACCCCATTCACATTTGGATGATCAAAACCATTTCTGCTGAACTGATCTGTGATCTTGTAAAAAGTTCCAAGTATGCCACAGAGAGGCAGTTTTTCCTTTTCAAACATTTATGTCTTTCACACATGGTTTACACAGTTTTAAGACCTGGGGGGGGGGGATCTCCCTCACCTTTCAAGGCCAGATTTACATGCTTGCCTGACTGTACAAGAGACTTGCTGTTGCCAAGCAACCAAGAGCAGAACATACATGACAAGCAGTTTCCTCTAATGAGAAATTCACTGAAGTTAATTGAAATTTAGCCTTTTTTAAAAAAGTAAGAAAACAACCACAGATCTAGATAAGGTCTGTTTCAGATAGGAAATAAAGCGGACTTTAAGGACCAGGTTTTAGTATTTGTCAGTTGCCTAGGATGCTGAAGTCTATGAGAACATTTAGACATACAGAGTCAAGAAGCTAAAGGTGAACTGAATATCTGAGAATTTTTAAATTTATTTTATTTATTTATTGTTAAATTTCTATATCGCCCACTCCGCCAAAGCCGATTCCGGGTGGTTCACACAGTGAGTAAAAACAGATAAAAACAGATAAAAACCAGCAATAAGAACCCACCTCTAAAAAGAGAGGGGTGCAGGAACCAAAGAAACCATGGGCCAGGCATCCTCCCCTATATTAACCACCCAACGGAAGCCACCCCTCCACCTGCACCCCAAACTTGGTCCGCCAGCCAGGTTTTTAGTTCTTTTCTAAAGGGCAACAACTCTGGAGACGCAATTCCACAGGAAGGAGGTTCCAAAGGGCCGGTGCGGACACAGAGAAGGCTCTCCTCCTTGTGCCAGAGAGGTGAGTCCCCCTGGCCGATGGCACTATTAGAGAGCCCCTCTGGTCCGTTCTGGTTGGACCGACAGACGTCCTTAGGGCGATGCGGTCTCTAAGGTAACCTGGCCCACTACCATATAGGGCTTTAAAGGTCAAAACCAGCACCTTGAATTGCACCTGGAGGCAAATGGGTAACCAGTGCAGCTCCCGAAGCAGTGGTGAGGCATGGGCATAACACCCCATCACTACCCGGGCTGCTGCATTCTGGACCAGCTGCAGCCTCCGAATGGTCATCAAGGGCAGCCCCATGTAGAGCGCATTACAATAATCTAGTCTGGAGGTCACCAGAGCATGAGTGACCATGAGCAAAGAGTCCCGGTCCAGGAGCGTGCGCAACTGGCGAATCACCCTAAGTTGGGCAAAGGCCCTCCTGGCAACAAATGCAATTGATTGAAAATGGTCTAGATCTGAGTAGGAAATCTTTCTGCTTCACCACATTCGGAGCTTTCTGTTCTAACTGGACTCTAACACAGTGGTAAGAAACTCTTGACTCCCTGTAAATTTGGGGTCTGCGCTCTCATAATCCCTACACTTAGCCATGCTGATTGAGATTTCTGGATATTGAAAACTTTATCTCTGCTCTGTTGGGCTCTAAACAAAATGCTATACAATATGGGTGGAAAAATCCAGTTTCTCTGACTGATATATAGTGTTGTTCTGTGGTAGCATGCACCAGCCACAGCAATGAGGGGAGAAAGAGCACCACCTACAGTGAAGATCTGAAATGGATGATATACTGTATATCAAGTGTTCTCAACCTACGGTCTGTGGGCCGTACCTGGCCCACAACACAATTTTATGTGGCCCACATCATTGTCGCAGCCACTGGAAGGAGATGTCTTTATGATAGTCATAAATGAGCCCGCAGCTGTTGTAAACACGTTTTATGGCAGCGTTTACAGCAGGGGGAACCACCAGTCCGGCTCACTCAGCTTTCTGAGACGGTGTGGTCTGGCCCACGGCTTGAAAAGGTTGAGAAACACTGCTATTTATACATTCAGCATTTTGTAGGATTTATCCTGCCAACAATTGTATGATGGGGGATGCTTTAACCTTCCGGTATAAATCTTCCGGTATAAAAATAATTTCATGTTAGAGATTACTCTAGGTTGAAAGGATTTTTGCTGGAGAAACTCTGCTCGGGGACGCCCGGATGAGGCTCTTTTCATGTCCCCAAGTGCAGTTCTCGGTATCAAAAACCGACCTTCCAGTCTCCAGCTCAGTGTCTTAACCACAAAGCCACCGGGGTTGCTACCTCCTTCCGGTGATACCATGATGTAGAATAGATGAAGACTAGATTTTGTGTCTGAATATTTTTGCAAGTCCTTTTAAACTGCATGACCAAAGAGAGTCCTCCAGTTCAGACATCTGCCCCTAACATGTGGGTTGGGACCAGTGAATATCAAGTAATCTTGAGAGAGGCTTATGGACACCTTATTCTGCATAGAGACATCTTTCATTTGAATAGCTCGTAATGCATGAGAAGCCCTGGTGGCGCAGTGGTTAAACTGCTGTACTGCAACCAAAAGGTTGTGAGCTCACTCCTAACCAGGAATCAAGGTTGACTCAGCCTTCTGAGGTTGGTAAAATTAGTACCCAGCATGTTGGGGGCAAAATGCTAATTAACTTGTGAACCACCCAGAGAGTGCACTAACCGCTATGGGGCAGTATATAAGTGTGATTGCTTTGCTTATTCCTTTCTCATTCTGCTCTTCATTGTTTTGACCTGGCTCAGGCAAACCTATGATATGTAGATGTGCCACAGAATTAAAACTACTACATAAATATGGAAGCATAGGGCAGAAGTTGAAGTAATATTTCATGGATGTATCCTATGTGTTGGGATTGCAGAAATGTGGAGAAAGGTTTTCTGTCAGTCATTTTTTTCCAGGGAATAAAAACCATCAGGGCAGTTGTTGCAATACTGAGCTGGCTACATAGCTCAGTGATTTAGGTACTGTATCTGACTTGAGCCAATAGCTGGGAATTCAATTCCCCACTATGCCTCCTGGAAGAAGAGCCAACCTGTGTAGCAAGCTGGACAATCCCAGGGCACCCCTAGAAGAAGGGAGCGGTAAACTTCTGTGTATTCTGTACCTGGAAAACCCTGAAAAAAGTTGCCATAAGTCAGATTCAACTTGACCGCAAGTAGATATCATAATAACTAGTTGCAATACTGTATATCTACACAGGCCTACAAGAAAAAAAAATTTGTTGGTGCCTAGGATTTTAGAACTGGTTTTAGCTATATTTGGGTCACTGAATCCAAATATGAAATCAGTTTTTCTTTATCTGCTCTACTTTTTTAGATCAGTGTTTTTTTAACATGCAGTTCTACGCAAAATGTGCAGTTCTAACTCCATTTTGTGCAGTTCTGAATCACAATACAAGGATTGGTTCCTGTATATTTGCCCTATTGTCATTCCATGAACGAAGCTGAGTGAAAAGCCTGGACTTCATTTGTTGCAGTTATCAGAAATTTTCTAGGCAAACGCAAAGCTAAAAAACTATGTTGAACTGGTAAACTAGATGCTTAACAGTTTCAAATCCCTTGGGTGTAACATGAGCATTAAGGTGCACAATTTACACAGCTACTTAGACCATTTTCCTGAAAATTTAGGAGACACCAGTGAAGAACAAGGTGAAAGATTTCACCAGGATATTAAAACTATGGAAGACCGCTAACAAGGAAGATGGGATACACTGCTGGAGTTTAAAAAGGGACTGTTCCAAAATACATTCAAGAATGTCACGGAAAAGAAGCTTCTGAAGTGTTCAGTGACTAGTTGGTTTAATCAATGACTTTTCCCTCTGTCTTTGTATATAATAACTAGCATTTTTGTGACCGGCAAGCCGGGCAGTTTTTATTTGTGTTTTTTTCGTTGGGGGTGTGTGATTTTGGGGGTACACAACGCAAACACACACACACAACACCACACACATGCACAATCACACACACACATGCACAACCACACACAACACAACCACACACAGAGCACAATCACACACACAACCCCACTCACACACAATATACACACACACACAAAACCATGCACACACACAATACACACTGCACACAACACAACCAAACACACACACTCAATGCACACACATACACAACACAACTACACCCACAACACAAACACACACACACCACACACTCATTACACACCCACACAACACAATCACACCCACACGCCGTAGCTCCGTGGAGAGAGGAGGGCCTCCCCCTCCCCCCAAAGCCTTGACCACACACACACACACACTTGCCGAAGCTGTGAGGAGGAGGGGCTTTCCCTCTCTCCCCTGCACAGCCTTGGCAAGGAGCCAAGAACTCACAGGAGCAGAAGGGAAGGCATTGCTGGGAGGCCAGGCAACAGAAGGGCCAGCCAGCATCAGGTAAGTGGGGTGAGGGACAGGGACTGGGGGGGCAAGGGGGGGCTGGTGGGTGGCATGGTTCCTGGGCCCTTCCCTTCCTCAGTCCCTCTCCCCCATCCAACTTACCTTTTGCGTGGGGGGGGGGGCTTTTCCTTCCCACGGCCTGGCCAGCAAGGCCGGGTCATGGGAACCCCAGCGTGCTTCAGGCGGCATGGGGGGGGGCTTTCCTTCCCGCGGCCTGGCCTCGCTGGCTGGGTCGCAGGAACCTCAGCGGAACTTCAGGCGGCATTGGGGGGCTTTCCTTCCCGTGGCCTGGCCAGCGAGGCCGGGTCGCGGGAACCCCAGCGGGATTTCAGGCAGCATTGGGGGGGGGGGTTTCCTTCCCGCGGCCTGGCCCACTCCGCTCCCCCGCCCCACTTAGCTTCCCTTCGGGAGACGAAGTATCTCCAGGAGGGAAGTTGGCGGGATTTTTTTAAAGTCGGCACACAGCGCTTTCCTGGCCTCCTCTGCGCTTGCGTCCCTCAGCCTGGTTAGCTGAGGGGTTGCACAGTGCAGAGGACTTTGGGAGTCATAGTTCTTTTTTGTTGGTTGCATTCGTGGGGCTGCTGCCCCACTGGTGATGACCAAAACCCCGCGGCACTGGGAAGGCAGGGGTTACAGTGAGTGTGGAAGGCTAGGTCAGGGATGGTTGGGCCTGGTGCGGGAGCCTTTGAACGGACTCAACAGTTAAGGGCGCTTTTTATAGATATAGATATTTGTATACTATAATGATAAAAATTCTGTGTTTAGTTTTTTTATTTGTTCCAGGGATTTAACTTAAGATAGTGTAACGTATATTTCACTAAAATGTTATATCTTAGAAATTTGAGCTCCTAGGCAAAAACTAATGCCATATTTGAATTCAGGGGATCAAATTCATATGGAATAAGCTCAAAAAACCCGGGCACCAAAGCAACTGTTGGCCTGTCCTATCTAAGGAAGAACAGCACCAAAGTTACCCCAACTGTATATTAACACCAATTCACAGTTCACTAATATGTTTTGGCATTATTAAATTGATCTCCTTAGATCAGAGGTTGGCAACATTTTCAAACTGGGGGCCAGGTCACACTTCCTCAGACAGTCGAGGTGGCCGGACTGGTATTCCTCATGCTGTAAATGCTGCTGTAAATGCATCCGTGGCCGCTTCTGGTGGTGGCGGGAGTGAGGATGGGGGCCAGATTATTTGGCACCATGGGCCAGATTCAGGCCATAGGTTGCCGACCCCTGCCTTAATGCCTGTCCAGACAAACATTAAGTCTGCTCTCCAGGTTGATCTGTAGGTGGACTGTTTCCTTTTATAGCATCCATACTTATTGGACACTGGAATGCTCCCAGTTCCTCTCAAGGCATACCGTTTGATCCCATCATAGGTTTTAACTCTCTCAATGCATTCTCATATTGTCAGTGCCCGGCACCAGCAGAGCTCTATAGCTGGTTAGAGCTACAATGGGGGAAAGGAAAGGGAGCTTCTCCTTACTTCAGGTTTCAGAAAGAGCAGAGCAGAGTCTTTGTTGCCAGTCCGGAGGTCAGGAGCCAGTGGAGTAGTACTAGAGGTGTAGGGGTCAACCAAGAGGGTGGTCAAGGTCACAGTCCGATGTTCAGAATCCAAGGAATCAAGGTCAGGAAGCCAGGAGCACAGTGTTGGGTTCACCAAACTGACAAATTGGCCGGATAAAGGCCTGCCGGCAGGCCTCTCATTTAAGAGGAGTTAGCCCCCACAACTGAGGGTCTGTTCAGGGTGTGTGCCCAGGCCCTCCTCCTTCTCAGCTGCATCTGATGCCTCAATTAAACCATGTAACGAGCAGGCATGCCGGCCTGCTCCCGAGTAGCTTGCCTGCTGGCACCTGGCCTAGCTGTCAAACTCCGATCCTCTAGCCCTGCTGGGCAGGCTCTTGAGCAGGCTCTTGAGTGACAGCTAGCTGCGAAGCTGGTGCCATGTCCATGTCCTCCGACTCGGCCTCCTGATCTGAGCCGGCCATGGCAAGGGGTCCTCCTCCTCAGGCTCAGATTCCAGGTCGGAGCCGACAGCTGGGCCGGCTGAAAATCTTCCTCATCATCCTCCTCCTCACACCCAGGAACCCAGGTCACAACACATATATGCTATTCCCAGTGCCTGTGGATGCAGGCACTGTCAAAGGCTATTTTCAATGTAAACATCATTAACCCTTGAGTATACTGTATCAGATATTGACCACTTCCTCTGATCATTTGCAAATGACCAGGGAAAGTGAAATAATTTTTAATGCCTTCTAGAATTAAAACAACCAATCTGGCCAGGTTATCCTGTTATGGCAACTGAGTAGACCATACAACCAGCAACTCAACGCCGATCATCATTAACCTGACAACTCTGAGAACTAACGGCCTTGGATGGCAAAGTCCACAGGGAAGGGTGATGGTCCCCAAGTGGATTAAATCCCACTTGAATCCATCTTGATGGAGGGCAGCGGCTTCATCAATACTGTGTTTAGATGTTTTGTTTTGTTTTTTTGAGTGAAAAGTTATTTCTTTTTTTGTTTTTTGTTTTTGTGATTAGTGTGAATTTTTTTTTGAATGTTTTGATAACTTATTTCATTAATTTGGGAATTAATCTTATTATTTTCAATATTTTTGAATGTTTTTTCTCTTGTGTCCTCTGGGTGGGGCTGGTGAGCTTTTCTTCTACTCTACAATTTTTCTCTACTGTCCTCTGGGTGTCGCTTCTTCTTCCGGTAAGTATTCTCTTTATTTTCTCAGTTTAGTTCCGGTCGTCATGGAGTGAAGACGTCTCCTGGTAAGCTCTCTGGTTTAAATTTTTTTGGGGGGTTTGTTTTAGGGTTTTTTTGGGGGGTGTCGGTGTGTTTTTTCTTGTTTGTTTTTGGATGTTTTGTGTTTCCTTTTTGTATTTTTGTTTTTGAGTATTTTTGACTGTTTTTGGTTTGTGTTTTTGAATGTTTTGTGTTTACTTTTTTAGGGGCGGGGGGGTTTCTTTCTTTTCCACAGGCCAGGCTCGATGCCTGGCCCGTGGAAAGGAAAGGGCAGGGGGGTGTCTTTTTTTTCGCGGGCCAGGCTCAATGCCTGGCCCGTGGAAAGTAAAGGGGGGTGTCTTTTTTCCGTGGGCCAGATCGATGCCTGGCCCGTGGAAAGGAAGGGGGGGGTGTCTTTTTTTCACAGACCAGGCTCGATGCCTGGCCCGTAGAAAGGAAAGGGCGGGGCTGTCTTTTTCTTTCGTGGGCCAGGCTCGATGCCTGGACTGTGGAAAGGAAAGGCAGGGGCGGGACTTTCTTTTCTGTGGGCCAGGCTCGATGGCTGGCCCGTTGAAAGGAAGGGCAGCGGCGGCGGGGAGGTTTTTTACTTTTATTTTTTGCGCGCCGGCTGCCTCAGGGTTCTGCACGCTCATGGCGCTCAGGACGCTGGGGCTTGTAGTTTGGTTTGCACAATTTTAGTTAGTGCAGCGGTTTGTTTCCTGCGACTTATTTTTGATTGGTCGCGGCGCATTTCCGAATATTCCTTTTGCTCGAGCCGCTCTGCCTGATTGGCTCTGGTGTGGCGCGGCGCAAGTAACATTGGGAATTGAAGTTCCCTTTTTTCGTTTGCATCCGGGGGGCTCCTGCCCCCCTGGCGCAAATTTCAACCCGACAGTTACCTGCGAACCCCGGTCGGGTGAGTGCAGGGAGGCTCGGTCGGGGCTAGTGGGGCCTGGCTAAACATCCTTTGTCACATTCCAATGGTTAACGCACCATTTTATAGGTATAGATGTAGATAGAACAGTGGTTCCCAACCTTTTCAATCCGGGGGCCAGGTCACACTCTCTCAGTCAGCTTCGAGGTCCAGACAGCCATTTTGCCCTGCCTGCACGATGGGGGTGGCCATTTGTAACAACAGCTTCAAAGGTTATTTGGTTTCTTGAATGCCCTAGGAGGGGTGGGATCACATGAAATGGTGCCAGGGGCCGGATTCAGCCAACGGGCCTTAGGTTGGGAAACCTTGAGATAGAAAAAGGAATTTTCAATTTGTATAGCATCTAGCCACCCCATTCCTGAAGCACGCTGCATTATCTTGCCTTCTGATAGGACCTTTCACTAGAAACATCCAGTCAATACAACTCAAGCCAATATTGTTTTGAACATACAAGAAACAATTTCCTTCAAGGATTAAAAATTTATCTCATCCATGGCCTTTCAGCAAGTGTGTCTCAAAATTCCCCCGATGAAAAGTACTTAAAAGCTTATGGCCTTCTGAGCTTTTATGTCATCATTCAAAGCAGGGCTGACACATCTACCCACCGTACAGCTTCCATCTTGTTAGGAAGCTGTCACCCTAACAAAAATATTCATATTGTATTTGAAGTACAACTTTTCAGCTCCTGTATTCGTTAGAGTAAGGCTTTGATGTCTCAGATCTGAAATAATCAGCAGGGATATGAACAGGAGGTGGAAGAGCAATAGAGAGGGAAATTACACCCACAGTGTTTGTGGCCTTTAATGAGAAGAAAACTGGATGTCAGGAAAGCACATTTAACCATCTTGAGAATGAGTTCAGAATGCTGTAAAGGGGACTTTGTGCTCAGAAGCCTGGCAGAAGGACCAGAAAGATTAGCCCTCCGACATGGATATAGACAAGTTTGCTGTACATATAGGCAAAACAGGTAGCAGCAATTCTCATACATAATTAACTTGGCCTACTTTTCAGCTTGCAAACAATCTCTGAGTGGTATAGTGTTTACTCCCAAGAAATGTGTTGAGCGTTGTGTCAAGAATGTTCTCTATTTCCAAAATACTTACAACTTCGTTACTTCTACTCATCCTAATGGGTGGTTTAGTTGTTTCTGAAAACGGAGGGAAAGTATGGTCTGAAATGCATCAAACTGACCGAAGGTTAGCTTGGGTCCAAATTTACAGGACAAGAAGTTTATCTTCTCTGCACCTAACAAGGTGACACTTGAACATATAGTTCTCCTGGATATTGATCCCCTAGAAGACCTTCTCATTGTCTAACCAACTCGGGTTTTGCAATCATCTTATGCCTTGGATTCTAGGATTTTCAGAACCTAGTTTGCAAATGCTGATATTGAATCATTGCACTGTTATCAATTTCTACTGAATTTGCAGGACTTTTGGATCAAACAAACTTAGCTGGTGTAACTTAAAAAGGGGCAAGGGAAAGATCTGACTTCAAACTAAGGTAACTTTTCTGAGCTGGATAGGTCATCAATTCTTCTGAATTATCATTGTGAATTAATTTCCATTTGCATGTACTGTATGTTCCTTGGTAACTAGCATTATTAATATATTTTAGAAGCCTTACTCTGACATGGTTCTCTGACATATATTTTCAACTGTCTCAAGTTGTTTGTTATTTTCTTTTTATTTCCTTTATATGGGGACATGAAAGGAGCTTCATTTGGGCATCCCCTGAGCGGAATTTCTCCAGCAAATATCCTTTCAACCCAGAATAATTTCTGACACGGAATTATTATTATAGTGAAAGCGAGTCATTTCTATGACAACCAAAGTAATATTTTTATCACTATTTTATTCTACCTGTGGCTTAATATATGTTAGAGTCAATGCAAATCTACTAATGTATGACTGTGATATTTTTGTTCTTTATGAAAGCTTGTTAGATTTGAAATTTGAGGGGGGGAGGGATTATTTTCAGTATTTCAGGAGCACAATCATTTAATTTCAATTCAAAATTAAGTCCCATTGATTTTAATAAGGTCTACTCATACCTGTCAACCACCCCGATTTGGCCGGGAAAACCCCGTAATTCGACGTCGATTGATGTCATAACCCGGCCCCCGCTGCCAAAACCCTGTAATTTGGCAGCGGGAGAAATGCTTTCCGCGCATGCGTGGAAGGGTTTTACCCCTTCCACGCATGCGCGGAAGTGCTACGCCACTTGCATAGGGGCTGCGCAAGCGGCGTAGCACTTCTGCGCATGCGTGGAAGGAGTAAAACCCTTCCATGCATGCGCGGAAAGCGACCTGCATACAAGCGATGTACGCAGGTCCCGTTTTCTGGAGCCGCGGGTTGACAGGTATGTATACTTCCAGACGAGACTATATATAATAACACCCTTAAAGCAAAAGCCACAATTTTCTTATGAAATTTATAACATAATGCAAAAATAAATAAATAGATCTATAAAGAAAACAGTGAGAATAATACTCCACTACCACTATTAAGATATAAGGCAGGTAAATCAGCTTTCCCCAACTGTCAGTGTCTAGATGAGTTGGGCTATCTAAGTCAGTACATTAGCTGATCAGAGCTTTGGGAAATTGACTTAGGCTTCTGGGAACTGAAGTCCAAAAACAAAAGATTGGAAAACACTGCTCTAGAAGAAGGGAATGGTAAACTATTTCTGAGTACTTTTTACCTAGAAAATGTAAGAAAAGGCTGCTATAATTCAGAATTGACTTGCCAATATATCTTCTTCTGTGGGATTTAATCCATTTGGGGACCATCACCCTTCCCTGTGGACCTTGCCAACCAAGGCCGTTATTCCTCAGTGTTGTCAAGTTAATTAACTGCCGCTGGATCGCTGGCAGTGTGGTCTCCTCTACTACCATAGTAGGATAACCTGGCCAGACTGCCAGTATATATTTGTTAAAATTATTGCACTTATTTAATTATTATATAATTATCTAGAAGTATAATTATCTGTCTTATTAAAATCAATTGTTTTATCTGTGATAACCTGCCTGTCCCATTATGTATTACAGTGTCTTTTTTCTAAAAATAGAGGAAAGTGGAATTTCAATGGAAGAAAAGATGCGAGTAATCCCTAAGATTTAGCCAACTGCTAAAAATGATCTTTGCAATTTAGCTATGCTTGTATGTATAATCCATTGATGCTAGTTTGAGACATGTAGATATGACATGATGAATTGTTGCTTTCTATTTGTGACAGGCTCTCCATATATAATATAAACCTTGCTTTACACTTATTTTCTGATAATATTTAGTGCAAACTTGGACTGTACATATGAATCCCTCAGTTTCAGCCTGAAAGAGGCCTCTTTTAACTCATAGGCTCAACAGTTGTTTACTGATATTATCATCCAGGAGATAATATAATATTTCCTATTATTATATTGCACTTATTTTTCAGTATTACTAGTGTTTGGGAGGCAGACCAAAGTGTCAAGCTTAAAAATTAGGAATTAAGTCCTTAATATTTGTGGGTAAGATTATATGTTTGCTAAATCACAGATTTTTGGGTTTCAGAAAACCAATTAGCAGGTATTCGCAATTGTTTTTTAGCTGAATTTGTATTTTGCTTTTCCTTCACTAAAATCAAGGCAGGAAACATGGCTTCCCCACAACATATACACAACAACACAACAAACTGCAGAAAGCTAATGCTAAAACAAATCTATCTGTCTTTGAAGAGCCACAAAGGGAGTGATCATATTTTTCAATTGAAACTCATGAGGATGCAAGTAGATAAATAGGTACTAATTCAGTGGGAAGGTAACAGTGTTTCATATGCACTCTGGTGTCTAGCCATGCCTGCTACATGTTCATTGAAACATCTTCAGGAGTGGACAGCGCTGGCTTTTTGGCTATAAATGGAGATGATCACCGAACCCTACCTTTAGCTTGGAACAGACTCAAGTAATGTGGCCATATGTTGTTGTTCCTGCAGTGGCATCTGCATACCTAGTATTTACTCAACCTATAATTTTGGAGAGAAGTATGTATATTTATTTATTATTTTATTCAATTCAATTCATATACTGTCCCTTCTGGACAAAAGACCTGGTATATGAACTGGAGATAATAGAAGAAAGCCCAGGTTTACTGTGGGGCACCATCGTGGTATCTTGTAGATAAACTGACTTGAAGAGCCCTCGTGGCACAGTGGTTATACTGTTGTACTACAATCAAAACTGTTAACATGAGTTTGATCCTGATGGGGCTCAAGGTCGACTCTGCCTTCCATCCTTTCGAGGTTGGTAAAATGAGTACCCAGCATGTTGGAGGCAAAATGCTAATTACTTTGTTAACTGCTCAGAGAGTGCACGAAGCATTATTTGAGGGGGGAGGTATATAAGTGTAATTACTATTGCTGACTTAATGCAAAGGATTGCAAATTCATATTTTCAGAAAGGGAGAGGTGTTAGTCTGTTGAAGGAGAAATAACCAAAAGTGTTGTAGCATCTTAATAATAACAATTGTGTGCCGTCAAGTAAATTCCAATGTATGGCGACCCTTTCCAGGATTTTCTAGGTAGAAAATATAGTGGACCCCTACTTTAAGGAATTAATCCATTCCGTAAGGTTTTCTTTATAGAAATTTTTTCCTTAAAGCAGTTTCCCATAGGAATGCATTATATGCATTGAAAACCATGGGGGAAGCCTATTCTGTAAAGTGATTTTATTGTGATTTCCCCCCTTGAAGCAGACCATCATTTCCTATGGATTTCTTTTCTTGAAGCAAGTTTTCCTGTAGGCAGACCTTCCTTAAAGCAGGGTTCCACTGTACATAGAAATGGTTTATTATTCATTACTTCCAGGGTTGCCCTGGGGCTATGCAGCTTACCCATGACTATACAGACTGGCTCTTCTCCCAGTGTGCATTGACTATGCCTTTATTGCACTTGTTGCAGCTTCTAGATTTTGTAGACGTTAAATATTAAGCACCAAATGCTGACAAAGTTTCCAGTACCTGAAAACATTAGAGTGGATTTGCATACTCAGTATTGTTTCTGAAATTATGCTCGGTATCATTCCCAAACTCGCTGTAGCTGCATCTTAATGTTCAAGGGCTCTGAGACTTAATACAATGCCCTCCGGCTCTGAAAACACCATAAAACAAGAGCAGGAAATACAACTACTTCAATGAACTCATAAAAACATGCAAAGTTTATTTCTAAATGATGCCAGCTGCTCTATAAATGCCATTGTTGGTACACTATAATTTGCTGTCACTTTGGAAAACTACATTCATAAAATACAGAGACTGATTCTCCTCAATATGGATTTAACGTGTTTGCACTTCCTGAGCCTTATGACATTTTGTTAATGGGACTTTTGATCCGTCTCCACTTTGTTTGTGTCACTGGGATTCCGCAACTGTTTGCTCTCTACAATTCCTACAGAGAAACAAATCGCTCTGCTGGGGTACTATATTTTACTAAGCTCCCCTTATTGGACAGTAAAATAATTTAGCATACCAGAATGATGATAAACATTTGTAAAGTGCCTACAAGTGTTCGTACCGCTTTAACTGCATTATCAACAGCCCTTTACAGTTTTCCATAATACTGTACTACTATCCTGAGATTTATAGAAACTGACCTACATAAAATTGCCTAGAGAATTCATGGCAGATGTGAGATTCCAGCTGCAGAGGAATCAGCAGCTGGAGGACCTTAATTCATATCACACAGTCTTAGCCACTCTGCTAAGGCACAGGGATGTGCAGGGCATCATGGGAAGGCGCTGGACAGGAAATGGTGGGGGCGCCTATTGGAGGGGGTTGGGGGGGAATCCCATACATTGCTATTGGCGCCCCACGGCGCCAGAGGCAAGGGCGGGGTGGGACAAAGCCTGATTGCCCGATATATCAGCACGCGCTTGCTACAGCAGCTTACCTGAACAAGGAAAGCAGGCACATTAACAATTCACAGATTTTCCCTATCAATGGTGACAATCAGTGAAGGACTTTGGGAACAAGTCTTGGGTCCTTCATGGCAGAAATCCCAGATGGAAATGTCAAATCAGTTTGTTATCTTTTGAAGTTGTTTACCTGACATACATTATTACCTTGACAAAGGGGTGAAGACCTAAAGCCATTGAGTCCACCATCTATAATTATCTAAATACGCTCCTGTGCTCTGTCCATATACTCTTGAAGAGGACTTTGAAGCTGCAACTGGTTCACTGTGTAGCACAGAGATTCTCAACCTGCAGCCCATGGGCCAGATGCAGCTCACGGCACCATTTCATGTGGCCCACCACCACCTCCACCACACCAGGAAGTACCATGTGGTGGAGGAAGGACAAAATAGTCATCTGGCCCCCAAAGCTGTCTGAGGGAGCATGACCTGGTCCCCGGCTTTAAAAGGTTGAGAACTGGTGTAGCACTTAGGCTACTAATTGGTCCCTCCTATTGTGGGCATATAAATGGCCCCTGTTTTGTGCCTTTTACATTGGCACAGAATCCGTAGCAAAGCACTGGTATTCTCTTACATTCTGCAAATTTCATCAGCATACCAGAAACATTTTGTTAATGTAGATAAAAGTAGAGGTCGCCCTTGCTCGAAAGCCAGTCATATCTGACTCTAATGTTCGGTGCTCATCTCAGTTTATAACCAAACAGCCAGCACTGTCTGCGTCTGCATACATTTCCATGGTTTTGTGGCAGGCCTGACTAGAAACCGGAGTGCATGGAGCACTGTTACCTTCCAGCCAAAATGGTACCTATTTATCTACTTGCAATTTTTTGCTTTCCAACTGCTATGTGGACAGGAGCTGAGAAAGAGACAGGAGCTCACTCCGTTGTACAGCACTCAGGTCTCAAATTGCTGACCTGCCAACCTTCCAGTCATCAAGTTTAACATCTTAACCACTAAGCCACTGGAGTTCTCCCTTTTGTCAACATAGTAAATTATAAAACCACTGGCTTTGGTAAAGAAGTATACCACTACTGTGAGTTGTCAATTTCATTCCATTCTCACAACAGAAATGCCACATGCCATATAACAAGTCTTTTGCTCACTGCAGGCAGCGATTTGTCTGTCAAGGGATTTTCAGTCTGAATCAATATTTCTTTAAAAGCACTTTCTCTTTGGCAGATTCATTTTCTACCAAATGTCTCTTCTTGCACTTAAAACTGGTAGAGCTTGAATGGCAAAACTATTTGAGAATCACTGGAGCCTCACAATTTTGTAAACATTTTAGAAGGCACACAAAAATGTAATATTGCTCAGGATACTACTGACTGTCTTAGTTATTTATAAAAGAGGACAATATACCATTCCTGACAGAGACAGAACATGTTGAGAGATTATTGTAAGTGATACCTCATACAACATCCAAACTTGGTTCTACAAGTTTGGACTTTATACGGATTTGGACTTTGTATGAGGCATGCAAAATCCTAGCCGCGATGCCTCATACAACGTCCAAATCCTTGCCGCAATGCCTCATACAACGTTATTTCCATAGAGATACATTGTACTGTAACAGCACAGACTTCAGGGCAAAGTCAAGGAAACAGACAGGAAACTGACAGAACTTTAAGAAATCATTGTCTAAAGGCTAAATACATTACAAAAACATGTCAAACAACCCTGATTTTAGGGGACAAACCATACAGCAAGTTTTTAACTTTTGAAAACTTTATGAAGTGCAGGTTTAAAAGTTAACATGTCCCATCAAGCAGCATTGTGTTAATCTGTAGCCATGCGGTCGATCATCCATTTTGTACAAGCTACTGTAAACAAATACTGGATGGAAGCAAGAACCAAATAGATGCCAACATGTCCCATCATGCAGTACAGTGTTAATCATCCAAACAGCAGCAAACACCAAACAATTGCCCACCCCACCAAAAAATTGCCCTTCCCCATCCGCCTCCCCTCCCCAAGCCAATCGAAAACAGAAAACCTCATTTTCCTACCTTTCCACTGTGCCAAAGAATGGTCCAAGAACCTGAAGAATGCTGCAAAAATCCCAGGAATGCTTCCAAACATTCTGATGGAAAAAAACACCAAAAAATCAAAAATTGCGCTCAAACCCACTCCTACACACTCTTCGCCTCGTGCAAAACCCACAAGAGCAATGCACGCATGCGTGCTGCCCTTTATATTGCCCAAGCACAATGCAACCTGGGAAAAACCTCAATGCCTCATACAAAGTCGCAGCGACTTTGTATGAGGCATCTTTTTTCAAGGAATTAGGCAATGTTGTATGAATTCGATGTTGTACGAAGCGGACTTTGTATGAGGTATTACTGTATTACAAAATGCAATGGGAAGAAATGCATCCCAAAAAATTCTCATGGATGATCATTAACCAGGACTGTCCTAGCAATTCCCCACATAAAATTTATAATGACAGTTTAAAAACTCTGCATGTTTGCCTCATTATCCTTTAAGTAATTCCCATATTACTTTATGGGTACTATTCTCATGTACAGAAATATTTGTTAGCAATAAATGCTTGCAATCTTATGGCTTGTTTTAATGTTTTATCAGTATGTAAAGTGTCTCCTTGTCTTTAAACCTACAACAACACAAGAAATTATTTTCCATGTTACATAGAAATCTTCACAATCAAAAGTGCCCCTCACCACTTCTGATCTCAAATCAAGCCTATGACATAGGTGAGTCTGAGAAGCAACGACTGGTCTAGTCATGCCGTCTACTAAGCTTCTTTAGTGTTCTAGAACAAAGACAATAGAAACAGACGAAGTCTGGCTTAACTCATCTTTGTTGCATGATGGTCAGGGGGAACATGTGGTATTGGCGGACAAACAGCTCATTATATACAGTGGCTATACATTTGAATGTGGCTCCTCGGTAGCTCATTGACTACTGTCCGCGTGACGTCACCCTTAGTCACGCCCTTCTTGTCCAGGTGAGGCAGTGGTGGGAATCTTCCCGCGGCTGTAGGCATTTGGAGAATTTGTACCATGTGAGCTGGACGCTCGCTACTGCCCCCAGTGGTCACTAGCTCGCGTCCTCATACAGAAGGTTACAATGTTACTTTAGAGATTGTTACATTCACTCATTCGTGTGGTTGCATTTACTTAAAGGCACATTACAATCCATACACAACACCTTCACTGTCCAGTGAGACTTAACTTGGTTTTCTGTGGTCACAGTCCAACAGTCTAAACACAAAGGTATACTGGCTCACCTCCATAGTAATGGCAAGTGTTATCAAAGCAGCTCCAGCCATTCTGTATTTTTGTTCCTCTTTTCAACAGAGGTCTAGATTTTAGACTTATTAGTCTAGTAGTATGGTAATTCCATAGTACAATGATTCAACTCAAACTGTATAAGAAAGAATTTTGAGAGTCTGATAAGAAAACATATCATTGAAAAATAATGCTTACTCGAATACAGAAGCTTCAAAGGGAACAGTACCCACAGGCCAGTGATTCTACTTATCTAACCTCAAAGAATTACATCTAAAGTGTGCAATAATGAAATATTCCCCCATTACTTATTCAAGGGGGAGGGGGGGAAAGAGATTTTCAGATGCAAGAAAACTGGCAGATATTGCAATAGCTTTTGGGTATGTGGAATCAATGATCTTGCCCACTTTAGATGTTTCTGAGGAAATTTAATTTAATTTTTATTTAATTTAATTTTTCAATTTGTATGCCGCAGAAAGGTATATGAAGGCCACAGAAAGGTATATGAAGGCATTTTCATCTACGTCTATGTTGAGTCCGAAGGTAATTAGCAACGCGACAACAGGTTTGGGGTTAACATCAGTGATTTATTGTCAGCTCATATACTACTGCAGGGATAATTTGAACTGGACAATAAGGGACGAGGTAGCAATTTGTATACAAGCAGAACGGCCGTTACAGTGATACATTTGCCCGGGATTTTGCTAACGCGGGAAACCTGTGTTAGACTAATCAGAGTACATTGACAACATATGAAAGTGGCGCCTTACAAAAAAGGGTGCGCGTTTACAGCAAAGACTTAATGGCAATTGCAGATTTAAAGCAATATAACATTTGGACACAACAGTCTCACAGAAAATAAACACTGTCTCTGATACTAATTGGCCCCCGACCAGAAAAAACACAGGTCAATAGATATCATTCCTCAGAGGAAAACCTTTTGCTTAATTCGTTTCCCTTCTTTTCAAGTTTGACACGTTTACCAAGCAAGCACAGTCAGTCACTGCCAAATTCAAATAATTAAACTTTTCCTGGAATGGCTTCTGAAACTAAATTTCAAGACTTCACCTGCTCAGAATGTGCCTGCAGTGTTTGGTAGGGAACGTGGGGCAATTAAATCAGAGTCTCTTAGCCAGGATTAGCCTGTTTAAGGAGCAACAGCTAATCCTTGTATGAAGTGTGATGTAACAAGATCATGGAAATGGATAACTTTTCCAGGGTTATGGTACTGAGGAGTTGGTGCAAGAAGCCAAAGGACTCAACACACAACCACTTCTTACGTTACTATGCCATGGCACACAAACATTATCTGCAAATATGATGGCTAATAGAACCTTCATTTACATTTGCCAGAAACAAAGAAAGGAAAAACAGCACTTTGTCTTGTGGGTGGGTGGCCACAGGTATCTGGCAACTAGACACTGTTGGAACTGGTATCCTGAAGCTGCAGTCCTATAATCACTTCCCTAAAATTAAGCTGGCTTACACTACATGAGTCTGACTTTTAAGTAAACATGGATAATATTATGCTAGTTTAAAAGAATCTGGGTCTGATCTAATATGTCAGTTAGTACATTTTGTGTTTTGAAGGGGCAGTGGGGATACAACACCGCTCTTGCTGCCACGGATGCCGCAGACGTCGGGGATGTTAGTTGGGCTCCGCAGATAGCGTCAAACCCGGTGTTTATGGGCAACATTGACCCCAGGCTCTGCTGGTAGCGTTGAGCCCAGGCTCTGCTTGAGGACCTTGATCTTTTTGATCCTAGTGTCAAACTGTGTTTTAGGTATAACTATGCCCTTTTGCTCATAAGTTATATATATAATTTGTATTTTTTGTTATAATGTGTCTTGAATATCTATTGCTATATTGTAACCTTGTAACTTTTGATATTGTATTTTTGACATGTAACTTTGTAATTATGACTGAGTATATGTGTATTGAATTGTGGAACTTTGTACTGTATATGGTATTTTTGCTCTGTCGTTCATTCCCTATGTAAACTGCCTTGAGTCGGCCATTGGCCTGAGTAAGGCGGTATATAAGTATTAAAATGAAATGAAAAATTAAATGCAAATGTGGAGCTGGTTATTTCTCTGTTTATTATTAGGATTCTTTTAAAGTTAAGTTTCATGACACACACACACACAAAGGTTAGTTCTTAGGTTAGTATAATATTAATCCATATTATTAGTTCTACTGGCTGAAATACTCTTGTGCAATTTTATGCTGCACAAATAGAATGATCTCATCCTCTTGTGATGGTAATATTTAATTTAAATTAATTGAAAGTATCCTATCCTTCCTTCATTTCTAAGACTCCCTAGGGCCTCGTTTCCTCATGGGCAGCCTTTGAAATCCTTGGGATCTGAAACCATTGCTGGATCACTACCACCAGTTTCTAAACCTCTGCTGGCAATCTACATAAGAACATACGAACAGCCTTGCTGGAACAGGCCATAGCCCATCCAGTCCAGCATTCTGTCTCACACAGTGGCTCACCATTTCCTTCAGGGTATTCCCATGTAGATGCCTTCACCTGCTTAGGATTCCCTGGAAATGGCATTGAGAGATATCCTGCCTATCTCTCCAACCCCGAGATTGTCCTTAAGTATCCATAATTATAGCCATTGATACTCTTGTCCTCCATGAGCTTGTCTAATCCTTTCTTAAAGCTGTCAAGACTGACAGCTATCACCACTTCTTCTGGCAGGGAGTTCCATGGACCAGTAATCCTCTGGGTGAAAAAGTACTTTCTCTTATTTGTTTGAGAACTAGTACCCAAATGTTTCATCGAGTGTCCCCTAGTTCTAGTGTTGTGCGATAGGGAAAACAGTTTTTCCTTATCTACTTTGTCCACACCGTGCATGATTTTATAAACTTCAATCTTAGACGCCGTCGTTCAAGAGTGAAGAGGTCCAACCGTTGCAGCCTCAGATGGTAAGGAAGGTGTTTCAGTCCCCTAATCATTCTGGTTGCCCTCCTCTGCACTTTCTCCAACTCCATAATATCCTTCTGGAGGTATGGCGACCAGAACTGTACACAGTATTCCAGATGGGGCCTCACCATAGATTTATAAAGAGGCAAAATGACACCTGCTGACTTATTTTCTATACCCTTCCTAATGATCCCTAGCATTGAGTTTGCTTTTTTCACTGCTGAGGCATACTGGGTTGACACCTTCATTGAGTTGTCCATCAGGACACCAAGGTCCCTTTCCTGGTTTGTCGCAGAGAGTTCAGACCCCATCAGTTTATAAATGTAATTGGGGTTTTGTGCCCCAACATGCATCACTCTGCACTTACTAATGTTGAAGCTCATTTGCCACTGTTTTGCCCACTCCCCCAGTGTCAAGAGATCCCTCTGGAGCTCCTCACAATCTCTCACAGTTTTCACTACCCTGTATAATTTAGTGTCATCAGCAAATTTGGCTACCTTGCTTTTTACTCCTACCTCTAGATCATTTATGAAGAGGTTGAAAAGCAGGGGTCCCAGTACTAAACCTTGGGGGACCCCACTCTTTACATCCCTCCACTTGGAGAAGTGTCCATTTAGTGCTACCCTCTGTTTCCTGTCCCTTAGCCAGTTGCTGATCCAAGACAAGACCTTTCTCCAATTCCAATCTAGAGGTGATTTATGGCTGTCAAAGTCTCCCCACTCCCATCCTGAAGCAAAAGAGGGAAGAGAGAGCCCTAGGGAGCCTCAGAACCTGAAAGGGAAGCAATAGGAAGCTTTCACATTATTTAGATTTAAAACTCTCTTCATTGGTTGATGTCATCCTGCTTATGTGGCACAAATTATGCCAAGAAGAGTCCTACCCAAGAGTTTAGCTTGAATAGTAGATTTTTCTTCTTCCGTGCCTAGGTCAGACGTTAAACTGCCAAACTGAAGTCAACCTTTGGTGAGTTCATTCTGAAGTTCCCTTCGCCTGACCTAGTGTTAGAAAGATTCCCCAGCAATACAAGGTTGCCATTACCAGGGTACACCCAATTGTGGTTCAAGAATGCCACAATATTTAATGAGGCTCTTTCTGTGTACCTCACTGATCATTAATAATCAAAGCAATACAATAAAAAACATTGTTAAATAAAACAATACCCTGAGTTCAGTTCAGCCTTCTCGGTAGCGGCACCAACTTTGTGGAACTCTCGTCCAGTTCAGCTGCACCAGGTTCCATCTCTGCCTATGTTTAAAAAACAACTAAAATTGTTCCGTTTTAAAGAGGCTTTTAAGGATATATTGCCAACAGCCTAGCAGGTTAGTCCCCACCACCCCACCCCCACCACCCCAGTCGCCAATAGGTCCTTTGTTTGTGCCATTTTTTAATGTATAGGTGTTATTTTTGTTTTCTTTATATTTATAATTTTATTTAATGTGTCTACTTTTTATTGGCAATTTTTATGTTGTTGTTGTTGTTGTTGTTGTATGATGATGCCCAGAGTGGGAAAATATCCTACAGTATAAATGTAATAAATAAAAATAAGTAGTTGGCACTATATGAATCAACATACAGGAATTCCTGAATAGGTAAGTGCTTACATAACTCTTTAAAAGTAAAAAAGCTTATTAGCTATTGGAAGAAACACTTGGCATTTACATTTCCCATTCTTTTTCCTGGACTCTTCCTAAGCATAGTGTATTTCCTTTTCTCCTTTTTGAAGAGAAGCAATAGTCTCCTCCAAAACACTGTCACTCATTCCAGCCCTTAACTCTGCTGGAGGTGATGGGAGCTGTCGTCCTACACCTCTGGAAAACACTAGAGGGGAAATGTCTGTGGACTTCTTTACTTTCGGCAACCATGATAGGGATGCTGTTTACATGAGCCAGGAATGGGTAACAGTTGCAGTTGTAAAACTACAGCTCCTATCATCCCTCACCACTAGATATACTGCTTAGGACTAATGATAGCTACAGCTGAACATAACACGAAGGGCTGCCCATCCATGCCAGTTGTATTCGACTCTAGCGGGCTCGTTTCCATTTACAGCCAAAGAGTGCTGTCTGCATCTACAGACATATTTTCCGTGGTCATGTGATGGCCATGACTAGATACCAGAGCGCAAGTAACACTGTTAACCTTTCCCACCGAAGCGATACCTATTTATCTACTTGCAATTTCTTGCTTTCAGACTGCTATGTTGACAGGAGCTTGGACAGAGATGGGAGCTCACTCCGTCGTGCAGCACTCGGGTCGCCAACTGTTGAACTGCTGACCTTCCAGTCATCAAGTTCAGCGTCTTTATCACTAAGCCACCGCAGTCCCCATGCCATGAGTACAAAGCCTTAAATAGATTTAGAAGCATATCTGGAAAAACAAGAATACTTGTTGAAAATCAGAAACATTCCAACATTAATAAGAGAATGGCCTAAAAGGTTTGTTCTACCTTTAAGTATTAAAAACCTGAATGTTAATTTTGGCTAGTTTTTTAATGTTATTATTTTTTGAGGCTTTGCATCGGCCTGGCCCAGCCTCGAGGGAATAAAGAACAGATGAATGGCGCGGCCGGCCATAAGAACGCCGACCCCGCCGCTATCGGACGCTCTTTCCTTGGCCGGCCTGGCCTTGAGGGAATGAAGAACACTGAGCGGTGTGGCCAGCCAGCCAGAAGAATTGCTTTGTATTGCTTTGAAATGTGTATTGTTCTTGAAATGTGTATTGCTTCTGAAATGTTTTTTATTGTGTTAATATGATATTTTGTAACTGTAATTTGCGATAATCTATCTCTTTGTTAGCCACCCAGAGTCACATTGCGAGTGGAGCGGCATACAAGTTGAATAATAATAATAATAATAATAATAATAATAATAATAATAATAATAATAATAATAATAATAATAATAATAATAATAATAATAATAATAAACAAATGTTATGGAAGATACCTTATATATGTGAACTGAAGCTGATTATGACTGGTGAATCAACATGTTTTAGCTATGTTGCTATTCCCTCGCCTGTGAATAGCTACCAATGCTCTAATCAGTGATGGCAAACCTTTGCAATCCAGGTGTTTTGGAACTTCAATTCCCAGAAGCCCTGATCAGCAGGAGTGCAGACTTGAGCAGTCCAAGAACACCTGGAGTGCCAAGGTTCACCATCATTGTTCTGTATTGAATCAGGACAAGCAGAATTTCTACAGTGCACCACTTTCTCTGCTCACAGATATACAACATTTCTGTATCTTCTCTTCTCGGCTCTCCAGTGACTTCCCGGCATGAAGGGCTAATGCAGCCAAGCAATATAGAGTCTTTAAGCTGCCCACTTTGATTCAGCCATCATGTGTAATTACTAATAGTTTTGTATGGTATCCTAGAATGACATTGGACTCGTGTCATTAAGAGATTAAGTATAATTTAAGCTTGTTTGTTACTATTTTTATCCACTCTGTCTGTAAAATTAAGTTTATTTCTCCAATATTAGAGTGTTTAATTTCATTTGGACAAATTGGACAAACTCCATTGCCTTCCATGGAAAATATAAAAGATACATGCAGACACAGAAATAGATGTAGAAACAGAACTGGCAGTTCTGGCTTCATTAATGTATCAGGACAACCATTAGCAAACTGGCTCTTGTTCCTTCCTTGTTGACATTTTGTTGTTACATGCCATCAAGTTGCCTCTGATTTATGGCAACCCTAAGAATGTGTGATCTCCAAAACATCTTGTCCTCAATAGCCCTCCTCAGCTCTTGTAAAATCATGCCTGTGGCTTTCTTTAGGGTCCCTTCCAATTCTACACTTCTACGGTTTTACTATTAGGGTGCAGCAGTGGTGGGCTCCAAAAAAATTTACTACCACACTGTGGCCGTGGTATGGTGGGCGAGGCCAGGGGAAAAGCCCTGCGTCACACCCGAATTAGGACAACATTATTTCAAAACTTGGATGGGCAGGGCCAGCCAGAATTTCTGCTACCAGTTCTGGTGAACTGGTGCGAACCTGCTGATGCCCACCACTGGGGTGCAGTGAGGACAAGTGTAAAAAGCAGGCAAGGGAAAATGGATATTTTTAGTGTCGTATGTTCAGTATGGTGAAATAATCCATCCTATTGCTACATCCTCAAGCTCTGGGTTACCAAAGGTTGCCTGTGCATTACACGGACTGGAATGCTGTCTCTAGTGTAGAATGCTAATAATAATGGTGGTGATGGTGGTAGTTGTTGCTGTTGTTGTTTTAATTATACATGGTTAAAATATTATTTTCTGGTATAAAGATATGCAAATGAAATCTAATTAATCATATTTGTGTGGAAGCAAGGGTCATATTATATCTAGCAACTTCAGACTCATGACCTAAAAGCAGATCTGCCCAGATAAAAGATAGAAAAGAGAGACTCTTGAATTGATCCAAAGCACAAAAGGTTTGTGTGGTTCTTTAACCTCGCCTTTTTTGTACATCTACTATCCTGCTGGTTGCCCAGTAGGGGGAAAACAACAACTAGCCAATGCTATGGAACGCTCTTCCGCCCCATGTTCATTGGGCCCTGTCCTTATCTGCTTTCTGTAAGCTGGCTAAAGCCGAATTATTTAAAGAAGCATTTAAAACTTGCTACCCTTAAATTAAATTATTTTCCCCCTCGACTTAAATGTTCTTTGCTGCCAGTATTGTATTTGGATCTCTGTTGTTTTGTTGTTAGTTATGTGTTTATTTAGTTTTTTTAATACTTGTTTGAGCTGTATAATGTATTTACCATTTTTTCTGAGTGTTTTTGTTTATATTATTTGGTTTGACCTGGCCTAGAGTAGCTGTTATAGTTAGGGTTTGTCAAAACAAACCAACAAGAAGCAAAAGGCAATAGAGGGAGGAATGAATTAATGCCACATATATATATATGTGGCATTAATTCATATATTTGCTCCTCTGTAAGAAATCACTAGGATGATGCCTAAACTTAAACACAGTGAATATTATTGACTTTTCATGTTGTTATAGCTGCCTTGTGTCTCTTTGAAAAGTACATTATAATGACCATCGCACTTTAATTTTTATCACCAGTCCTTTTAATATGATCAAGCTCTTTTCTGCTTCCCATTAAATTCACTTTTCTTTGCAGGTTCTTTGACATAGTTGCTTCCTCAGGTTTGATTCTCTAATATTTTGTTAGAGAGTTAAAAAAAAAACAGCAAAAAAAAGACACAAATGTTGTGACACCTTAAAGACTAATTCCTGTATTTAAATGTGAGCTTTCGTAGACCAAGTCCACTTCATCAGACATAAGAGTGAAGTAAACCTGGTCCACGAAAGCTCACATTTGAGTACAGGAGTTAGTTTTTAAGGTGACACAACATTTTTTTGTCTTTTTTTCCTTTCCTTTTTTTTTTGCTGCTTTGTTTTGTTTACCCTCTAATATTTTGTTATAGCAGATCCTCGTCTATGAATAATGAGAGGTTCAAGACATTATATTATGCTTCCTTCTGAAGTGACAGTAAATTGGGTGTTTTGTTTGCAAATATATAAGGTAGGAAAGTGCTGTCAGGGGAGCAAGTAGATGCAGAAATGAGTACACAACTGGCAGTATAAGGTGGGAAGAAGCAATTTATCAGCTTGTCTGAGTCAAAATCCCTTCTTTCAGGTTGGGGGGTAGGTGGGGGGCATACATATGCAGAAAGAGACAATAAGAAAATTGGTCGGACTCAGAAGCGATTTTGATACACAGATATGTTTAACAATTCAAGTCTTTGGGGAATACCAAGTGGCCAGATATGTTTTTGAACAGAAATGGGACATATTTTCTTAATGCTTCTTGTGTCTGTTTTTAAGAGTTGGCCATTTTATATAATTACTAGCAGAGATTGCCCGGCAGTGCTGGGCTGTTTTAAATTGTTTTGGAAGTTTTTTTTTAATGTGTATTGTTATATAAAAAGACGTAAAATTGTGTTGGATAGTAAAGGGTTTGTTTGTTTTTTTCTTGAACAAATGGTGCTGGGCTGTTTTAAATGGTGTTGAAAGGTTTTGTGATTTTTAAAATGTTTATTTATATGCACGGGCTGTTATAAACTGTGATCAGCCGTTTTTGGTTTGTTTTTTTGTTTTTTTGGATTAAAAAAAGGAGGAAAGGATGATATAATTTTTTACAATTATTTTTTTAACCAAATAATGTTTTACTATGTGAATTTTTTTAATAGTTGTACTTTGGATAAAAAATTTTAAAATGTGTAAGTATATGTTTTTTCAAATTTAATATTTTTAAAATGTTTTAAAATGTTGTGTTTTTATTTTTGAGTGAAACCTGAAAACAGGATTTTAGAAATGTGTGAATCATTTCTGTGAATATTTTTGACTGTTTTTTCTCCTGTGACCTCTGGGTGGTGCTGTTCAGGTTTTCTTTTGCTTTTACTGTTTTTCTCTACTGGCCTCTCGTTGTCACTTCTTCCGGTAAGTAGTCTCTTTCTTTCCTCATTTCATTTCCAGACGTCGTGGAGGGAGGATGTGGGGCTGATTTCTCTGGTTTAATTTCTCTGTTTTTTTGTGTGTTTTTGGGGGGGTGTTCTATGTGTTCTGTCTTGTTCTTATTTTGGGGTTTGATTTTGATTATTTTTGAATGTTTTTGATTTTTGTGTTTTATTTTTGGGGCAAGTAAAGTCAGCGGGCGGAGTGCGGTCCGCTGGCTTTGCTTACCTGGGAATGAATTCAATGTGTGTGTGTGGGGGGTTGGGGTTGGGAGGGTTTAACGTGACCTTGCCTTGCTGGCCACGCCGCGTTAAATCTTTGCGTTGGGGTGGGGGTGGGGATTCTTTTATTTATTTATATGTATGTATTTTTTTACAGGGGCTGGCCAGTGCCTTGCTGTAGCCTGGGTTTGGGGGGGAAGAGGGGGGTATCCCCTCCCCCCAAGCTACGGGCTGCCTTGGGCAGGCTTCTGAGACTGCGGGGGAAAACATAGTTTTTCCCCGTTGCCTCGCCGAAGCATGGGTGGGGGTGGGTATCCTCTTTCCGCAACCCCCATGCTACAGAGGAGGAATTGTTTCCCTTTCAAGCAGGGGGAGGCAATGATGCCTTCGCCCTCCCTTGAAAGCGAAACACTTACTCGGCAAGTAAAGGTACCGGGCAGAGTGCCGTCCGGTGCCT
This sequence comes from Bradypodion ventrale, assembly GCA_035047345.1. Lineage (NCBI taxonomy): Eukaryota > Metazoa > Chordata > Lepidosauria > Squamata > Chamaeleonidae > Bradypodion > Bradypodion ventrale. The sequence continues at coordinate 45,798,872 of JAWDJE010000001.1, forward strand.
TTCCTTTCCGGAGGGATTGTTTTGCTTTCAAGGGGGGGGGGCGAAGGCATCAATACCTCCCCCCTTGAACTTCCTCTGTTGTGGTTTTTTCCTACCCCGGCTCAACTTTTGTTGAGGCCAGTGGTGGTCTTGCTGTGTCTTCGGTGGGGTAGCGTGGAGGAGAGGGAGTCCCTCTCCTCCCTGTTGCTCCGTGCAAGAAGGCCGGTGGGTGTTTGCGTCACTTTGAGGCGCTGCGTCCGCCTGTGGCGGACTTGCACTCCCGGTGTGTTTTTTATTTTTATTTTTCACGCACCGGCTCCTCAGCGTTCTGCATGCTCATGGTGCACAGGACGCTGGGGCTTGTAGTTTTCGGTTTGTGTTTACCGTTGGTGCAGCGGTTTTTTTTCTGCGGCTTCATTTTGATTGGCCACAGCACGTTTCCGAACGTTCCTTTTGCTCGCTCCTCTCAGCCTGATTGGCTGTGGCATGGCGCGGCCCAAGGAACATTGGGAAATGGAGTCCTTTCTTTTTGTTTGTGGTCGGGGGGCTCCTGCCCCACTGGCGCAAAATTCAACCTGACAGTTACCTGCGAACCCCGGTCGGGTGAGTGCACGGAGGCTCGGTCGGGGCTAGTGGGGCCTGGTGCAACATCTTTTGTTACATTCCAACGGTTAACGCACAGATTTATAGGTATAGATTTGCAATGGCAAATGCACCAAACTGCTGAACTTTCACAGGTGGATTGATATTGCAGGGTCTGTAAATTAGTCACAGTGTGCTGAAAGCAAACAAAATAGATCAGAAGCAAAGCAGACTTAGATTTTACAATAGGTATGATTGTAGCAACAAGTGCTGTCCTTTAGCGTGAGATCAATATATTGCTGGAAAGCATCTTCAAGATCTGCATACTTGTCATTTTCAAATACCCCCAAAGACAGAGCTTTCCCACTGGGGGAGATTTTTGGGTTTTAAGAAGACAAATGACAAAATCCAATTATAGTCCCAATTATTGCAAGTCCATTCTTCTTCTTCCGTGTCTAAGCCAGATGTGCAACTGTCAAAATGAAGCCACCTTTTGATGAGTACATTCTGTAATTCCTTTCACCTAACCTAGTATGATTAGCTGGTACAAGGTGGCTATTGGCCAGGGTATGCCCGACTGTGGTTCAAAAATACCACAATCTTCAAGGAGGCTCTTTCTGTGTAAAGCAAGTCCATTAAAATGACGGAATCATTAGTCAACAATAAAATCAATCCCATTGTGTCTACTCTAGCTGTGGCTAAATTTAGATCTAGTCTAATACAGTACCTCCTGACATTTTGCCCACCAACATTCCTTGCAATACAGAATATGTGTGTGCTCAAACATAGGAAGGAGCTGTTAAAAATAATTTTGGAGTAGCGTCTCAGCTAACCCACAAAGTTGTTGCACTCACACAGCCATCCAGTCCAACCCGCAGAGAATGTTTAGAGAACAGTTTGGTTGGAAGCCATTCGCATAGTAGCTGAGCCTGTGCGAAAGGGCCATATTCATTGTCACAGTTGTAAAAGAACAGAACGAAAGAACGTGGCTGAGCACAACATTTCACACTAGTTGTTGAGCAAAACAAAGCAAGTCTAAACAGATTATGCAACAAAAGAGCAAGTATGGTATGAACATCAACCTTTGGTCTCCAGACATTTTGAATGTTAATTCCCAGTCACCATGACCAGTTATCCAAGTGTTCCAGGAGTAGAGATCCAGAAATTGAGTAGCCAAAGGCTGAGAATCACTGGTGTGATTCTTGGGTCAAGCAGGGAAGCACTTGGGGATCAGGACTGCAATAATCAGAACCTTATAGCCCACTGGCCATGCTGGATGTAGGATTCTGCGAGTTATAATCCCCAAACCCCAAATAATTCCCAATTACGGTGCCATAAAAATACTTTTGAAAATGAAGATATATTCTGGGTTAGCGAAAGACATTTTGTAGACTGAGCTACAATGTCCCTACATTCTACAGAAACAACTGTGCAAGTAGTGCAATTTTACCTCACCCCTCAGAGGGGCTGTGGTGGCTCAGTGGTTAAGATGCTCACCTTGTTAGCTGGAAGGCTGACAAGTCAGCAGTTCGAGACCTGGGTACTGCATGATGGATTGAGCACCTATTTCTGTCCCAGCTCCTGGGGACATGAAAGGAGCCTCATTTGGGCATTCCCTGAGATGAGTTTCTTCCACAAAAATCCTTTCAACCCAGAATAATTTCTGACACAAAATAATAATAATAATTATTATTACCTCACACCTCACAGACGGATTGCATTTTCCTCCATGCACGAGAGCAGCAGGCCAGGATGAAGTGTTGGGTGGATGTCCCGATGATAGCTGTCTACACTTTTTGCGACCTCAAGGGAATAGGCAACTCCATCTAATGGCAGGCATGGTCTTTGTTGCATTCACTGACTTATTCCCCTTCAGAACAAGCAGTACTATGCAGCACTGATCCTGCATTGCTTCCTTCCCAGGATACCAGCAGTGATATCACAGAAAGTGCAGATAACATACACCTCTAATTTTAGCTGAGGGGATAAAAACATGTTTCAGATATAAAAGGTTTAAAAAAGATCCGGAAACAATTGCTCTTTCTTTCTCTGTAAGGTCTAAGAATTCAAACCAGTTAGCCAATGTTTCCTACAGGATAAATCAATGGCATTCCTTTCAACTCCTGTTTTCTGTTCTCTTTCCTCTTTTGATATATAAAATTGTGTGGCTATTTGAGCATGGTCCATTGTAATTAGACTGCATGTTGATGGGGTTGTTTGGTGTCTTGCAAGAAAGACAAAGAAGGAGCCGCAGTAGGGCTAAACACAACTTTATTGCATGATGGTCAGGGTGAACATGAGGTAATGGCAGACAAAACAGCTCTATTTATAGTACACTGTACATTTGAATATCCCGGGTGGTAGCTCATTGGCTACTGTCCGCATGACATCATAGATCGTCATGCCCATCTTCTCCAGGTGTGGTGTGGTGGGAAGGCTTCCCACTCTTCAGGTATTTGGGGAATCTGTACCATGTGAGCCGGATGCTTGCTACTGCCACCTGTGGCCACTTAGCTCGCATCCTTATACAGCTTGCTACAATGTGTCTCTGATTAGATACAATTGGATACATTCTGTTAAAGGGAACCTTGCAACATTCATTCAATACATAACACCCCTCCCCTCTAGGTGAGGACGAAGTCCTTCAGCCATTGAGGCTTCCCGCATGTTCGCTTTGGACGAGTGGCGGCCTGCATGCTCCTGACTACTCTGTCCTCATCCTGCAATGGGAGAGTGTAACTCGTTAGCGATTGGCTGTGAGTTCTGAGCCGGGGATTGGGGAGGTCTAGGTGTGGGAGTAAACTCCAGGGATGTGAAACCGGGGGCTCCAGGGACTAAAGAAAAACCCTGCTCTTCGCTTAGACGGGTGGGGGACCACTCCAAAAAATCCCCCCGGTTTCCTAACTCAAAGTCTAACAACTCTTCGAAATCCCCCTCTTCCAAGTTGTTCCTGTTATCCGGGGGGTCAAAAGGATGCGGATTTGTGTCATTTCCCTCCCCCCTGTGGTCTGCATCTCCCCCTTGGGATAAGCGGGTGGGGGAGAACCCTAATGCTGAATGCTCTGCTTGGTCACTCAAGTCTTGCCTTCCTACTATCCTACCCCTGAGCTGGTCGGCATGCCTCCTCCAGAGGAGTCCTGTGCTTGTCTCGACATTGTAGGAGACTGGCCCTGTTTGCCGGCCACTACTCCAGGCACCCAGTTAGGTCCGCCGGCCGCGTAGTTACGGCAATGCACTGCCTCACCAATCTCGAAACTCTTGGTGCCCCCGTTTCTATATTTCTACCCGTGTCCTCCACCCTGGTTGGGTCTAACCTCGAGAGGATCATGGCGGGTTTCCTCCGCATAAGAAGTTCGGCGGGCGACAGACCCGATGCTAAGGGGGTTACACAATACCTTAATAGGAATTGGCAAAGTTGCAAGTTCAATTCCCCGGGGCCCATCCTACGCAGTGCATCCTTAGTTGTTTGCACCAGGCGTTCCGCTTGACCATTTGTAGCCGGGTGAAAAGGGGCCGCAGTTATGTGGTGAATTTTGTTAATCTCTATGAAACCCTGGAACTCCGCTGATGTGAAAGTTGTGGCGTTATTGCTCACAAGTACATCAGGTAACCCGAAGCAGCTGAATACCATCCGTAATTGTTTAATTGTCGCAGCTGACAATGTACTGGCCATTGGGATTACCTCCAACCATTTGGAGTAAGCATCCACTATTATAAGGAAAAGGGTGCCCATGAAGGGACCCATGAAATCTACGTGCAGATGCAACCACGGTCCCCGGGCTGTGTCCCATTCTCTGTGCGGAAGTCGGGACTCCTCGGGCCGGGTACTCTGGCAGCTCTCGCAAGTGCCAATCATGTGTTCTATGTCTGCATCCAGCTTGGGCCACCAGACGTAACTTCTAGCTAGCGCTTTGGAGCGCACGATCCCTGGGTGGCTGATATGCAGCATCTTGAGCACCCGAGACCTCAGAACTTCGGGGATTATTACCCGCTGCCCCCAGAGTAGGCAGCCCCTTTCTAAGGAGAGTTTGTCTCTCCTCCTACCATAAACCTTGAATTCCTCCATAGGGGAGGTTGCCGGCCACCCTTTTTGTACCCATGAACTGACTAGGGCCAATGACTTATCTTTCGCTGTAGCCTTGGCGATCTCCGCTGGCAGTATCGGGGGCGACTCTAGGGCCTCGATCAGGAGCACCTGGTGGTCCTGCTCTACCTCGCACTCTGGGTCCCCTGCCTGTGGGAGGGGTGACCTGGAAAGGGCGTCAGCATGGCTGATCTCCTTGCCAGGACGGTAGGTCAACGCATACTGGTACACATTGAGGAAAATGGCCCATCGCAGCATCCTTGGGGACAAGATCTGTGGGGTTGGCTTGTCTGTGGTAAAAATCCCCAGCAGGGGCTTGTGGTCGGTCACGACTGTGAACGGTCTGCCATAATGGAAGTCGTGGAACTTTTTGGTTCCTGCAACAATCGCCAGGGCTTCCCTATCTATTTGCACATAGTTGCACTCTGCCTTGGACAGGGATCTCAAATAGAACGCCACCGGGGCTTCTCGCCCGCTCTCTAGCAAGTGGCAGAGGACTGCCCCCACCCCCACCAGTGAGGTATCACAGACTAACACAACAGGTTTCTTGGGATCGAAGTGGGTCAAGACAGCCTCGGAGGATAGAAGCTGCTTGAGCCCTCGGAATGCCCGTTCCTGGCTGTCCCCCCACCGCCAAGCTGCATCTTTCTTGAGAAGTTCGTGCAGCGGTTCTGCTACCAGCGAATTTCCCAGCAGGAAGGAGTGGTAAAAATTTAGGAGTCCTAGGAAGGACTGTAGTTCGGCCTTGGTGGTGGGGCGAGGGGCATCCTGCACTGCCGACACTTTTGACTCTGCTGGTTTGATGCCCCCAGGGGTTATCCGGAAACCCAGAAACTCTACCTCCTTAGCAAAAAACACACACTTATCCTTTCTCAACCTGAGCCCCGCTTTCTCGAATATGGTTAGTATCTGGTCTAACCTCTTGGCCAATTCCTGTTTCCCTCCCGTCGTTATCAACACGTCGTCAAAGTAAGGGAAAACACCTGGGAGCCCTTTCAACAATCTTTCCACGAGGGACTGAACAATTCCTGGGGCCGAATTTACGCCAAATTGGAGGCACGTCACTTTAAAGGCTCCCTTATGAGTAACAATGGTTTGAGCGGCAGCTACAGCTGGGGTCACCATTAATTGTTGATATGCCTGCGCTAAATCTAGCTTGGCAAAACACCTCCCCCCGTGCAAGGTTGCTAACAGGTGACTTACTACCAGCACCAGGTACGCATTTGGGCAAATTGCCTTGTTAATCGTGCACTTGTAGTCAGCGCAGATTCTGACCTCCCCAATAGCCTTAAGTGCCGTAACAATGGGGGTTTCCCATTCGGCGGAGTCCACAGGTACCAAAATCCCCTGACCCACCAGTTTGTCCAGTTCAGTCTCAATTTTGTCCTTTAGTGCGAACGGCACTCTCCGTGGCTTGAGCCTGATGGGCCGGATGTCGGGATCCATGTTGAATGAAACTGGGAGGCCCTTGAACTTCCCGAGCCCCTTCTCGAAGATGGCAGGGTGCGCGTTACACACCTCCGTGATCGGGTTAGCCTGCACGGCGTGTATGCCTCCAATGAAAACCCCCAGGGGGCCAAACCACTGTGTCCCTAGGAGGCATCAGGACCCTTCCTTTAAGACTACTGGGGCAACTGCGCGGCACGCCTCTTGAACTTCACCTGGAACTCCCCCACCCCCAACACTGGGATACTTTTCCCTTGAACGTCCCTTAGATTAGACTTTAGGGCCTTCAGCTTGGGTCGTGACTTTGGGGGAATGCGCAAAAATTCCCAATGGGAGATGATGGAGTACGATGACCCTGAGTCTATCTCTATCCTAACTGGGACCCCTTGAATCAGTACCTCAACAAAATAATGGGGGTGCCTCAAAGGCACGCTGTGAACCGCCTGGTCGTGGTTGTCAGGAACTCGTCGAGACACGCGGTGCTCCTGGGGCTCGTCATCGTCGAAGATTCTGCCGACTCCGTCTGCTTTCCGTTGGGGCCGTTCCGCCTGGCCCTTGCCGTCGTCTCAACACCGCCTGCAGACCTTTGCGATGTGCCCACGCCGCCCGCAGTTGTGGCACTCTGCCTTCTGGAATGGGCATCGGCTCCGGTCGTGGGATGCCCCACATCCATCACAGCGGCGGTCCTCTCTGGCGCAGTCTCGAACCTCGGGTCTCCTCTGCACCCGCTGCATGTTGTCGTCCTTGCTGAAGTCGGAGGCAGACGTGGTGGACTCAGAGGGCCCCTGCTCTCCATGGGAGGAACAGCTGTGGACTGGGACCGCCGGCGGGGGCCCCCCAACCCCGGCGGTCCTGGCCCAGCACACCCATTTGCCTTGTTGCACTGACTCGGCGGCTTGGGCAATGCGCAGGACATGCTCGAAGGAGATGCTCTCGTCATTGGCCAGTAGTTTTTTCCTGGCCCCCTCGTCTCGCAGGCCCAGCAGGAGCCTGTCTCGCAGCGCCTCACTCAGGGATGCTCCCCACTGGCAAGGCATGGCAGCCACCCTCAGGGCTGCCACGAAGTTGGCCATGGACTCACCGGCCCGCTGGCACCACTGCTGAAAGGCCAGCCTTGCCGGGAACACCGACACTTTCGGGTGAAAGTGCTTCCTCAGCTTGGTGAGGATCTTGTCTAGGGGTACCTCCCTGAGCGGCCTCGGCGTCAGGAGGTTCGTTGCCAGCTCTAACGTTTCCAGGCCGCACTGGGCCAGCAGGAATGCCTGGCACTGGGCTTCCTCCTCGATGCCCTCGAGGTCCATTGCATAGAGGAACTGCTGTTTGTAGAGTTCCCATTTCTCTGGCTTCGTGGTGTTGAAGGGCGTGATGTTCACTTTTCGGGACGCCATCCCACCTTTGTCCCCAACTTGGTGTCTTGCAAGGAAGACAAAGAAGGAGCCGCAGTAGGGCTAAACACAACTTTATTGCATGATGGTCAGGGTGAATATGAGGTAATGGAGGACAAAACAGCTCTATTTATAGTACACTGTACATTTGAATATCCCGGGTGGTAGCTCATTAGCTACTGTCCGCGTGACGTCATAGATCGTCACACCCATCTTCTCCAGGTGTGGTGTGGCGGGAAGGCTTCCTGCTCTTCAGGTATTCGGGGAATCTGCACCATGTGAGCTGGATGCTCGCTACTGCCACCTGTGGCCACTTAGCTCGCATCCTTATACAGCTTGTTACAATGTGTCTCTGATTAGATACAATTGGATATATTCTGTTAAAGGGAACCTTGCAACATTCATTCAATACATAATAGGTTGCCTTTTAAACAAACAAACCTCCACAAAGGTCATTGTCCCCCAGAGCATCCTGATATTTCCTTCTTCCCAGTGTTTTGACACAAGTGTTGTTCACATTCACCCAGAGTTTACTATTAGAGGGAGGGAGGAATGTCCACCTACTAGCCATTTCCATAAACCCTGGCCAGTGTAATCAAGAGGAAGGGATGCTGAGCAGCAGTTAATCAACATCCGAAATGCATCACATACCTTATCCTTATCCTATTTCATTCTTATTTTGCTGTCCTCCTGCAAACTACTGCACATCAATCTGCCAAGATGAATCAGAGCTTGGGAATATTTTTTATTTTTTTCACTTATTTATATGCTGTGCAGTTTCCAGAATTACAGTTGTCACCCTAACAATTTTGGGAGTTGTAGTCCAAACAAGTAATATTTCCACACTCTGAAATCAATTATGCAACTTTCAAGATGGGCAAAGGCTATATATGCCAAACAAGAGCTGGTTTCTTCTATTTTATCAAGGAATACTATCACTCAACAGAGCAATGTGTGTATGTTGCTATGAGATAGCACAAACCCTGAGGGAATTGGGAAAATCTTGGCTTTGTCCTGTGTCTACAAAAGCCCAGGAGGATTATTTCATAGTTAATGAGGAGCCCTAAATGTGCTATTTTCATCTTAGTGACAACATGACATATAAAAATAAGCTGCTGCATTGTCATGAAGAATCGTGAAACCTTCCTCTGGGAAAAACACAGCAGAAATAAAGTCACACCTTAGCATGGCTGGATCAAACGTGTTATCTTTTTAAGCATGGCACACTGATGAATTATGCACAATAGCATTTTTAAATATGTGACTCTTCTTATGTGCCATTTATTATTCATAAATAGATGGCTTAATTTTGTATGTAAACACAAGGTATGATTTTGAATGCTGTGTTCTGCTTCCTTCTAATACATGAGCATATTTTTAAAAGCAAGAGGAAAATCCAACTTTCTATTTACTACATTTTCTTCTGCTAGTACCTCAGTAGTTCTCCCCAGGTACACAGAAAAAGCCTTCTCAAAGATTATGATATTTTTGAACCACAATCGGACATACCCTGGTAATAGCAACCTTGTGTTGCCAGTTAATCTTTCTCACACTATGTCAGGCAAAGGGAATTGTAGAATGAACCAACCAAAAGGTGGCTTCATTTTGGCAGTTTCATGTCTGGCCTAGACAAGGAAGAAGAAGTAGTTCTCCCCTAATTATGTTTCTGCATCAACCTGGAAATAGGTTAAACTTAGATAGAGGTGACTGTGGCTCACTGGGCATGGCAGGGCAGGATGGCCAACAGAAGGGAAGCCAAAATTAATAGTAAAGGGGGATTTTGTTCCCCTCCACTTCCTTGATATATTATAACAAAATTAATTCACACTTAACATTTATCATAATTGAAGAATAATTACTTCTATTGGTTCATCAGACTTCCATGTTTCGTTTTATGTGCTAAGTTTCACTTGATGTACAATTTCTCTAACAGGGCTTTTATTGTACTGTATGTGTGATGTTTAAGAAGTGAGTTTTCCAGTGAATGTCCATGGCCAAGGAAGGATTTGAACCCAGTTGTCCTGAATCCTAGACTGTCACTTAGTCCATCACACCACACCACACCAATAAAAAGTGGACCTTCTCCCACCCTTTCTTGTCACCAGTTGGAAGTAGTATCTTCCTTGTTCTACTTATCCAATGTCCACTGATTGGAATGATAGTTACTTGGGCTTTGGACCAAGATGTATAGTACACCAGATGAGTCTGACAATCTAGAAGTACACAACATTGATTATTTAACATCACAACACTATTCTGAGATTTCTATGGCATTCTATGTCTTCTAGGTATTACCAATTTTTTTTTAGGAGTCACACATTAGTATCAATTTGTAAAAGGCAAATCCTAGCATTAAAATGCAGATCCTTTAAGACAGTAGGGTTTTTAGTGTGGGCATTGGTTCTTTCTCTTAGCGTACTGAGGATCTAACAACAGCACACCCAGGTAGGACCTTTGCTAGTTTGCTTTCCTCATTGTAGGCGGCATGTGGCTTTTGTCCCCAACCTATTCCAATGGCAGTTGTGGCGAAGTAATGGCAGTGTTACCAGAGAGAACTACACACCTGAATACTATCTGGTGACTCTTGACTTTCTGGAGGTGACGCTTCATCGTAGGGAGGCAGGGCCTATTAAAATGGCCCGCCCTCGGCGACTAATGGATCCAGATGGATTCCAGAGGGAACTGGGGGATGTTCCTCTGGATCGGCTACACGATTCACCCGAGGCACTTGTCGACCTGTGGAACAGGACGGCAACAGCAGCCTTGGATGAAATCGCGCCACTGCGGCCTCTCCGCGCCTGTGGGGTTAGGTCATCCCAGTGGTTCACGGATGAACTGCGGGAACTCAAACGGGCAAAGAGACGCCTAGAGCGCCGCTGGGTGAAGACCCAGGATGACTCCGATTGGACACTAGCTAGAGCTGCTATTAGGGCCTACCTAGTGGCGATGGGGGTGGTGAGGCAGCAATACTTCACCACCCTTATTGCCTCCGCTGATAACCGCCCAGCCGCCCTGTTCTGGGTAACCAGGTCCCTTCTCGGTAGGGGGAGATCGGTGCCCGGTTGGCAGGGTTCGGCTGAGGACTTTGCTGACCATCTGGTGGAGAAAATTGATCGGATTCGTTCAGGGCTGAATCCTGGCGTGGATGGGGATGGTCGGGGGGGGGGGGGGGCACCGGAGCACAGTCTTGCTGTACGATCTGGGATCGGTTTGATCCTGTTGTCCCTGATGAAGTGGACAGGCTCCTGCAGCTGTGCGTGCCACTACATGTCCTTTGGACCCCTGTCCCACCTGGTTGGTGAAAGCCTCCAAGGTGGTGACAGGTGGCAGGGGGTATTTCCTGCACCGCTAAAACATGCTTTGGTGCGCCCCCTCCTGAAGACAATATCCCTTGACCCAGCTGTCCTTAACAACTACAGGCCGGTTTCCAACCTGCCCTTTCTGGGTAAGGTTTTGGAGAAGGCGGTGGCGCGCCAGCTGCAGAGTGTCCTGGAGGAAGCGGATTATCTAGACCCTTTTCAATCAGGATTCAGGCCCGGGTATGGTACGGAGACGGCATTGGTCGCACTGATGGATGATCTCTGGCGGGAGTGGGACAGGGGTTATCCATCCGTCCTTGCTCTTCTTGACCTCTCAGCGGCCTTTGATACCGTCGACCACGGTATCCTTCTGGAACAGCTCAAAGGACTGGGGATCCAGGGCACCGTGTTGTCCTGGTTTTCCTCTTTTCTGGAGGGCCGTACCCAGTCGGTGTGGTTAGAGAGTGAGAGGTCTAGCCCTAGGCTTCTCAAGTATGGGGTGCCTCAGGGTTCGGTGCTCTCTCCTCTCCTATTTAACATCTACATGAAGCCACTGGGTGAGATCATTCGTTCCCACGGGGTGCGGTACCATCAGTACACGGATGACACTCAGTTGTACATCTCGGCCTGTGGGGACCCCAGTGATGCTGTTGAAATCCTGTCCGGATGCCTGGAGGCCATTGGGTCTGGATGGGGGCCAATGGGCTTCGGCTGAATCCCAGCAAGACAGAGTGGCTGTGGATAAGGGGCCCTGTGTTATCCCGGGAGTTACCATCTTTGGTACTGGATGGGGCTGTTTTGCCCCAGACAGACCCAGTGCGCAACTTGGGGGTCCTTCTGGACTCGCGGCTGCTGCTAGAAGAACAGGTAGCGGCTGTGGCCAGGAGGGCTTTTGGCCAACTCCTGGACCGGGGCTCCTTGCTTATGGTCACCCACGCTCTGGTCACATCCCGACTAGATTATTGTAATGCGCTCTACATGGGGCTGCCCTTGACGACCATTCGGAGGCTGCAGCTGGTCCAGAATGCGGCAGCCCGGGTGGTGATGGGATGTGGGCGATATGCCCATGCCTCACCGCTACTTCGGGAGCTGCACTGGTTACCAGTTTGTCTCCGGGTGCAATTCAAGGTGCTGGTTTTGACCTTTAAAGCCCTATATGGCAGTGGGCCAGGATACCTTAGAGACCGCATCGTCCCAAGAGTGTCTGCCCGTCCAACCAGAGCGGACCGGAGGGGCTCTCTAATGGTGCCATCAGTTAGGGGTGCACATCTGTCCAGCACCCGAAGGAGGGCCTTCTCCGTGTCTGCACCAACTCTCTGGAACCTCCTGCCAACAGATCTAAGACTTCAAAGAGAATTGCTGCCCTTCAGGAAAGGATTGAAGACCTGGCTGGCAGGGCAGGTGTAGGGGGGCCCGAATGGGAACACGGTCCCCGCCTGCTGGCTTATGTAAAGAATTAAGAACTCTCTCTTCTTCTTTTTATAGTGGGTGGGATGGGTGGGTGGGATATGGTCTTTTAAAGTGGGTGGGATATGGGTCTTTTAAAGTGTTTTTATGTGTTTTTAAAACTTGTTGTAATGCCGCCCTGAGTCGGGTTCGGCCTGAGTGGGCGGCATATATAAATATGACTAATAAATAAATAAATAAATAAATATGGAATTATAGTTTAGCAAAAATAAAATGTGTTTTTGCCCTTCTTATATAGCTCAGCTGAAATTATAACATAAGTTTGTGCCACCGATTTTGTGGCTTCTACTGATTTAAAATTCTTTATAGAAATTTGATTGCAGAATTTTAAACTGCATATAAGACAGCTCTACTACATAAATGTCTTCAGGTGCATAGACCTGACCCTTCCACCATTAAGACTAAATTATTGGGCTAGTTAAGAGGTTCAAAAATAGCAAGAGAGAGAAGAAACAGTTGACATAGTTACAATGTCACAACTCTTGTAAAACATGCCCAAAGATTAAAACAGGGGTACCCAAACTACGGCTGGCTCCGGCCCCCAATGCCAATTCATTCGGCTTGTGAAGCCCTCGTCACTCCCGGAAGCGGAAGTAAAACATGCCTGTATGGGCAAATTTTACTTCCGCTTCCGGGAGTGACAAGGGCTTCGTGGGCCATAGTGACCAGCCCCCTGAACCACATGACTGGCCCACAGGCCAAAAAGTTTGGGCACCCCTAGATTAAAAAGTAGATTTGTCAGTCATACAATCCTTTCCTTCCTCTCAGTTATTTTCCACTAAATGTCTACAATGTTCATTTTACAGAATTAGAACAATAATTTGGATTCTTCACCCCCATGCTACCAGGTTTGTCCATTGTTCTGAAGGAATGGCCTTTCTGCTTCTGTGACTTCAGTTGCTAAATTATTAAAATGATACAGCTTCTGCTTGGTAATACTTTGTTCTTGCTGTCTACTCTATCATTGCACAGCTGGCTTTTTTCCAATGTAGACTTATTTCTGCTTGAAAACACAGCACATAGAAATCCCATATGAAATGTCTCAAGGTATAAATGAACCAGTGGTGCAACAGAAACATCTTTCTCACACAAGTAGATATGAAAGGGGATTCGAGGTCAAAACAGACAGAAAAGAATTAATATGAATCTGGCTATTATTTAAAACCTGGGTCAGAGGCCTTGACCTCGATGTTGCAGCCTTGGGAGCTGAAGCCATTCTTATGGTGGGAACCAAGTGGTGGAATATTCTCCACCAAGGTGTTTAGCAAATATCTACAAGAATTTTGGAATTAGGTGAAGACAATTTCACTCGACTGATCTTTAAGTGCAGGGATGGAGAATATGTGGCCCTCCAGATTTGTTGAACCACAACTTCCAGGATCCATAGGCAGCAAAACCAGTGATGAAGCATCATAGAAATGATGGTTGAAGAACATATTAAAGACTCTATTTAAACAGGTCTACCAGCCACTTTCACTGCTGTCTCCATAAACTGAATGTTTATGCTGGCTGTTGCATATGAAGCTGCCTTAGAAACTTCTTCATAAGAGGAAGAGGAAATGATGCAAAGTCCAGTTGCAATGGAGGAAAAGGTAGTATCTGAACATCTATTTATAGTTGTATTTTTGGGTTTGGAGCATTAAATATTTCCAGTGTCCTCTGAATCCATCTATGAATGTGCTAATCTAAGAGAATAAACAGTCTTTTTTATCATGGGTGTTCATTCTTACAAAATAAATAATGCTTCTAAAGCTGTCATTGTGGGGAAATGAGATGCTAATTAGTGCTGTTGTGCAAATATTATACAAACCATTTTATTTACATTGCAGAGTAGAATTGTGATTGTTTTTAAATATCTTAAGATGCAAGAGGAGAGTGCTGAAAACTATGAAGGCAATGGTAACTGGTGCCCATTGTGGTTAATGGGGCTCAACACAGCATGGGCAAAAGTGGGCATTCATATACAGGCATGCACGTACACAGGCATTCATATACAGATAAGCCAGCAAGCAAATATAGCCATACATTGGCAAATAAGCATTCAGTAAGACATTTTGCCACCCCTATTCAATTTTTCACTTCAAAAATGAACAAGAAGACTTAAAATATAGGTTTAAACAACCTATAAAGCCCTCAACAGTTTAGGCTCTCACTGCGTGGTGGAACACCTCTCTCCAATACATACATCCCAGTCAAGCATATTATCTCAAATCTGTGGACTGCAGATACCCAACCTGAGAGGCTAGGAAAACCCTTTACTAGAAACAAGGCCTTCTTGGTAGCGGCACTGCATTTATGGAATTATCTTCTGCCAGATATGCACCATACCTCCTCCCTCGTTTTTTTTTTTTTTTTGCAAATTAGCAAAATAACATTAATGCTGCCTATGCATATTGATTTAACAGATTTTTCTGTTATGAGTTTCAAAATATGGTTTTATAGTGGGGATTTCATGTATCTTATCTTTTTATTTGTACCGTACCTGATACGCATGGCCCAGAGTGATGATCTAGTCATTAGTCAGTATATAAATAAAGTAAAATAAAATTTATTCCCAAATTAGAAATGTTCCTGCCTATTGCTGTTTCCCTCTGTGATTGGCTTCAAACAGAAATTGACTTATTCACACATTCATTCCCTCCTTTTCTCCCCCCCTCCATCCCTTTACACACTGCCTTGGATACCTTGGAGTTGTTATTCAGCGAGGAGTCCATGCAATGGTAGACATCTCTGTGACGACATTCCACACATGCAAATGGACCTGGGAAATCAAGTCCATCTGCATGCATTTTTTTAACCATTAGGATATCATGTCACCCACTGGCTACGCGGACCATGACATGTGCTCTCTGCTTTCACCTTGCCCAAGGGATCCAACGGAGGAAGGACACTTTACACACTGCTCACTCTTATATATGTGGAACTTGTCTGCCTTCCTCCATTTTTTCTGTAGACCCCAATGTGCTGTAGGTTCAATGAAGCCAGAACTTTATTTTAATATAAGCAACAGTGTGATATAACATAAATTAGACAAGAACTCTTCACAACACTTCTTCCCCTTCAAGACAGCTCACTGCTTACAAAAAACTGGTGACTTTTGACTTATTTCAAAGCCATTTTACATGCCTCCTGTAATGAGGACTGTTGTGTATGTAACAGTATTACTTTAAGAATGTATGAATGTAACCTGACAATGATTACAATGTAACCCAGCTGTTTAAGGAATGCGAGTAAGCTGCCCATAGAGGGCAGCTGCGAGCGTTCAGCTCACATGGTTCACATTCCCCAAATCACCGGCAGCCGCGGGAACCTTTCCCGCACGAGGATCACCTGGAGAAGATGGGCGTGACTCAGAATGACGTCACGCTGGTAGCAACCAATGAGCTACCGTGCAACAATATTCAAATGTATTTACTGCAGTATAAAATGAGCTGTACCTCCGCCATTACCACATGTTCATCCTGACCATCATGAAATAAACCTGTGTTTTAGCCCCCACTGCGGCTCCTTCTTTGTCCTCCGTGCAAGACACCAAATTGGCGACAAGGATGGGATCCATGGCGTATTCCAAAGTCAAGCCTCATCAATTTGATATCAGCGATCCAGAACAATGGGAGCTGTACGAGTGCCAGTTTCGGCACGCGATGGATGCTGCAGGCATCGACGACGATGCAAAGATGCGCTCGCACTTCCTGGCCCAGGTGGGGCCAGCCACGCTGCGTATCCTGATGAACCTGGTGGCCCCCCGGAAGGTAGACGTGGTGCCCATCGACCGCATCCTGGCGCTACTGAGTGAGCACTTCCAGCCTCCCGTCTCGATTTTCCTGGCCAGGGTCGCATTCCACAGGCGGGACCAGCGTCCAGGGGAATCCGTGTCCGCCTACGCGGCGGCCCTCAGGCTTGCAGCGGTAAACTGCCAATGGGAGGACCTGGACACGGCCCTCCGAGACCGCATGCTGTGTGGCCTGAGGGACGAGGAGGTCCAGAGGAAGTTGATGACCCGCGACCATCGCCTCACGTTCAACGAGGTACTGCGGGAAGCCCAAGCAGCCGAGGCAGCCAGGAGTGGGGTCAGAGTGTTCAAGTCCCAAGGGGCCGCACCCGAAAGGGCCAAGTCACCCGTGCAAGCGGCCCGGCGGACATCGGCGAAGACAGCCTGGCGGGCGCCCCGGTCGCCCGCAGGCACGCCAGCGACCTCCGAGGAGTCGTCCACGACGGCGGACTCCTGCTCCAGCGAGGACGACGACATCCAGAGGATAAAGAAACGCGGGGAGAAGCACCAGACCAGCGAGCGACAAGGCCACCATTGTGACGGCTGTGGGGCATCTCACGACCGGACGAGATGCCCATTCCGGAAGGCCGAGTGCCACAACTGCAGCCGAAAGGGCCACATCGCCAGAGTCTGCAGGCGCAGGCGAACCGAGGACAAGGGCACATCGAGACACCCTCAAGCACACCAATGAAAGGCGGCCGGCATCGGAAAGGTCTCAGCCAACGACGGCGCAGAAGGCGTGAACCGCGTGGGCCTGGAGCACCGGCGCTTCTTTGTAGAGGTACTGTTACAGGGGGTCCCAGTGAGGATGGAAGTAGACTCGGGGTCGTCCTACTCCATCCTGTCCCAAAAAGAATTCATGCGCATTCCCCCAAATGCGCGGCCCAAGCTGCGTGCCATGAAGTCACACTTACGGGACGTGCAGGGCTATGGGATCGCAGTGTTGGGGGTGGGGAATTTTACAGTGAAGTTCAAAAACTACACAGAGAAACTGCCCTTAGTGGTTCTCAAGGGGGGAAGATGCTGCCTTTTGGGAACTCAGTGGTTTGCTCCCCTGGGAATCGAACTGTCCGGCGTTAACACCATAGAGACTGACCCAATGTGGGACGTGTGCGATGCGCACCCGGACATTTTCAAGAAGGGGCTCGGGACGTACAGGGGGCCCCCAGTCTCCTTTGAGTTGGACCCAGAAATCCGGCCCATACGTCTCAAGCCAAGAAGAGTGCCCTTCGCCCTCAAGGACAAGATTGAGGCGGAACTGGACAAATTGGTGGGGCAGGGGATTTTGGTTCCAGTTGATTCAGCAGAGTGGGAGACTCCAATTGTTACAGCCTTGAAATCAAACGGGGAGGTCAGGATTTGCGCTGACTACAAATGTACAATTAACAAGGCCATTCAGCCAAATGCATATCCGGTGCCAGTGGTTAGCCACTTACTGGCCACGTTGCATGGGGGGAGGTGTTTCGCCAAGCTAGACCTGGCGCAGGCATATCAGCAGCTCACAGTAACCCCAGCTGCTGCCGCTGCGCAAACCATCGTAACGCACAAGGGGGCATTTAAGGTCACGTGCCTACCATTTGGCGTAAATTCGGCCCCCGGGATCTTCCAGTCCCTTGTGGAACGCCTTTTAAAGGGGCTTCCAGGCGTACTCCCATATTTTGACGGGGAGCGAATCAGAACTAGCGAGGAGGCTAGACAGGGTCCTTTCAGTATTCGAGAAAGCGGGACTTCGACTGAGAAGGGACAAATGTGTATTCTTTGCGAGGGAAGTTGAGTTTCTCGGGTTCAAGATAACCCCGGAGGGCATCAAGCCCTCCGAGTCCAAGGTTGCAGCTGTGCAAAACGCCCCTCGTCCCACCGCGAAACCGGAGCTGCAGTCATTTCTAGGGCTCCTAAATTTTTACCACTCCTTCTTGCCAAGGAAGGCATCCGTTGCGGAGCCACTGCATGCGCTACTAAAGAAAGAGGCGGTTTGGCGGTGGGGGGGACAGGCAAGAGAAAGCTTTCAAGGAACTTAAAGCGCTTTTATCCTCGGATGCTGTCCTGATCCATTTTGATCCGAGGAGACCAGTAGTTTTAGTCTGTGATGTGTCCCCAGTGGGGGTGGGGGCAGTGCTGTGCCACGTGTTGGAGAGCGGGCGGGAAGCCCCGGTTGCGTACTACTCCAGGTCCCTTTCAAAGGCGGAGCGCAACTACGTGCAAACTGATAGGGAGGCCCTGGCCATAATTGCGGGAACAAAGAAGTTCCACGATTTCCTATACGGCCGCGAGTTTACGGTTGTGACTGATCACAAGCCTCTTCTGGGGATCTTCACTACAGGCAAACCCACCCCACAAATTCTATCCCCCAGGATGCTACGTTGGGCAATTTTCCTTAATGCCTACCAGTATGAACTGGTCTATCGCCCAGGGAAGGAGATCTCCCACATGGACGCGCTGTCCCGGTCTCCCCTCCCTAGCTTAGGAGATCCCGCATGCGAGGTAGAGCAGGACCACCAAGTCCTGCTGATCGAATCCCTCGACTCACCCCCCATAGTCCCGGCTGACCTTGCCAAGGCCACGGCGGCCGACAAAGTCCTGTCCCAAGTTAGTTCCTGGGTTAGGAAGGGGTGGCCCACAATTCTCCCCGAGGAGCAGTTCAAGTCATTTTTCAGGCGCAGAGTAGAGCTTTCCCTTGAAAGGGGCTGCCTGCTCTGGGGCCAGCGGGTAGTCATCCCAGAGAAGTTAAGGGCGAAGGTGCTGAAACTGCTGCATACCAGCCACCCGGGAATAGTGCGCTCCAAGGCTCTGGCCCGGAGCTACTTCTGGTGGCCCCAAATAGACGCGGATATAGAACATTTAGTGGGCACCTGTGAGAGCTGCCAGGGCTCTCGGCCCGAGGAGTCCCGGTTACCCCATAGGGAATGGGACACGGCCCGCGGGCCATGGTCCCGAATACATGTCGACTTCGCTGGCCCTTTCCGCGGGTCCATGTTTCTGCTGATAGTCAACTCCTATTCCAAGTGGTTGGAAGTAATCCCCATGACTAGCACCTCATCTGCTGCAACCAATAAACACTTGCGCAGGGTGTTCAGTTGCTTCGGCCTGCCCGACGTCCTTGTTAGCGATAACGCCAGTACCTTCACTTCTGCGGAATTCAAGGCGTTTATCGAGAGAAATGCCATCAGGCACATTACCGCTGCCCCGTTTCACCCCACCACAAACGGTCAGGTAGAGCGCCAAGTGCGCACTACGAAAGACGCACTGCGGCGCATGGGTCCCGGTGAGTTGAACCTCCAACTGTGCCAGTTCCTCATCTGTTATAGGGCAACCCCCCTAGCTTCAGGACTTTCGCCAGCCGAACTCCTCATGAGGAGGGGCCGGTAACCCTGTTTGACCGGTTGGATCCGACCAGGATGGAGGATGAAGGGAGAAATATAGTGGTAGAGAGTTCCAAAAGTTTTTCGGTAGGGGACCCGGTTCACTGCAGGAACTACGCGGCCTCGGGACCAACGTGGGTCCCAGGGACGATCATTGAACAAACGGGGCCAGTGTCCTATAGGGTCGAGACTAGCACAGGTCTACTCTGGAGAAGGCACGCTGACCAACTCAGAAGGCGAGTCACCAGTGAAGGGGAATCAGCGTTAGGGTCCTCCCCCACCTGCGTAACCCAAGGGGGAGACACGGCGGCATCCTCGGGTACAAATGCATACCCTGGATTCTCAGCTGAGGAGGAGGATACTTTGAAAGAGTGGAACGAGTTTGACTTTACGTTACCGTGTCGCGGAGTGGTCCCCCACCTGTCCGAGCGAGAAGAGGGGTTTCAGTTCAGCCCCTGGTACCTCCAGTCCCCCCAGCCCTTTTACTTTAGAATACACCATATCTCCAAGCCCCCCGAGACAGGCAGCAGGGGGAAATTCGCCCTCCTCATCCCCGAGAACTCCGGGCCAGGCAGCAGGAGGTGGCGCAAGCACGCCGGTTACCGGCGAAAGGACAAGGGTCTCCTCGTCAGTCCCGAGGTTCGTACTGGGGGGGTCCCCGGGCGCCACAAGCAACAGGCAGGGGTTCACATCTCAGCTATATGTTCCGTTCCCTTCTCCCAATGCAAGGTTGTCGCAGAGTCCCCGCCAAACAACTAACGAGTCCCCCCTTTCCATTGCAGGACGAGACTCTGCGGAACTCAGAGCCCCTAGTTCCCCTGTGCTAAACCAAGCAGCCACATGCCCCAAGCGCACGTGCGGGAAGCCACAATGGTTGAGGGACTTCGTCCCATCCTAGGGGGGAGGAGTGTTGTGTATGTAACAGTATTACTTTAAGAATGTATGAATGTAACCTGACAATGATTACAATGTAACCCAGCTGTTTAAGGAACGCGAGTAAGCTGCCCATAGAGGGCAGCTGCGAGCGTTCTGCTCACATGGTTCACATTCCCCAAATCACCGGCAGCCGCGGGAACCTTTCCCGCGCGAGGATCACCTGGAGAAGATGGGCGTGACTCAGAATGACGTCACGCCGGTAGCAACCAATGAGCTACCGTGCAACAATATTCAAATGTATTTACTGCAGTATAAAATGAGCTGTACCTCCGCCATTACCACATGTTTATCCTGACCATCATGAAATAAACCTGTGTTTTAGCCCCCACTGCAGCTCCTTCTTTGTCTTCCGTGCAAGACACCAAAAGGACACATGGTAGGACACATTTGTTTGTTTCGGTTCCTTGGTGCTTGGTTTGACTGTTCTGTTTCCTAAGAGCCTACGGCCTGTTCTCCTCTTCATCAGTCCTGCCTTTCTTGCCATCCTCCTCTCCCAACAGGAGGTGTAGGAATTGGGCCGTGAGGAGGCCCTTAGGATCCCGGAGGAGACTGGTCAAAGGAGCGACACGAGGCAAGATGGAGTGAAGACCAGTGATTTATTGAGGGAAAACCATCAGTATATATTATGCAGAAGGCTGCGCATGGTAGGAATGGTCATCTGACAGAAAATCACATCACCTATTTGCTCAGGTTAATTGGGGAAACTCTTCAGGGGAAGTTAATTAGCAGGGGCAAACATTGACAGGGGCAACACCATTGTGTTGGGATTATGAGCTAGGTCAACATGGTCACTATTTGTGCCGGGGATTAACGCCAGGCTGGGGAGATGAGTTGTTTGCCTAATTATGCACATGAGATAGCGATCTGTTTACCTGGCAGAGCCATTGGTCAGGTCATGTAATTGGGTGAATCAAACCCTATAATTTATTCACCCCCCTTAATTTGCTGCCCGCAGAAGCCACCGCCGGGAGCCTTCTCACCCAAGCAGCCTCTGCCAAGGCTGTTCCATGCCAGATGGGCATGGGGAATCCGCATCTCCCCTTAATTTTTTATATTAAGAGCCTGACCAGCGGCTCTGCGTTAGAGAGGTACCAGCTGATGAGCGGGAATGACGCTTCGGGGTTCCCTCCATGGGGGACATCTCGATAGCAGTGAGGGAATACATTGCACGAAACAACACACTGTTGTGCCCAGTATTACCACCCCCACAATCACTTTGAGTGTCGTCTGGAGCCAACCCCATGGGAACCACAACCACAGGGAGTCCTGCCACCCCCATGAAGAATCCTCCTTGATGTCCCTAACTGGGGTGTGGAGGTCCGTGAGCTGGCTCTGTATCTAGTGGGTATTGTCTGTGAGGTTAAAGCAACACATGCCATGGACAGACTTGCAGCCCAAATGATGTGACCACAGGGGATGATCGATAGCTGCTTGATTATCCAGTATGGCATGGCGAAGCTCTGTCTGCTCCTGGCTGAGCAGCGCTATTGCTGAGGAGGTGTGGTTAGTGGCTTTTGCAAAAGGCAAGCCAATTGACCAATTCATTCTCCGAGCGTTGCTTATGGCTAAGCCTGGCACACTGAATATTGCAAGGCAAGATAACGAGATGTGTCATTGATCTCTTACTGTGACCTGGGGAGATTCTAAGCTATCTCTGCAGCTTCTGGCATTGTGCAATTGTCTTTCTAGCACCTATGGGGAGGTGTGAAACTAACTGGGGATTACCAGCTACCGGGTACTCAATCTTTCCAAGCAATGGGCCGATGCAAAACATGGGCCGGTCTGGCTTCCTTTGGTGGAAGCTGGCCGTTATTAACAATATACAGAAATTCAAGGTTCCCTTGCAAATCCCAACTGGAGCATTGTACAAGGCATGAATGAATAAATAGCAACTACAGATAATAATAGCAATAAAAGACATTCAGCAGCTTTTCGAAGGATGAGGCTTCTCTTCTTGGTGGGGTTTCATGTGTAGCTTGAGCTTGGAAGAGTCTTGTTTTGGGGAAAAGCATGGTCCTCAGAAGTAGCACTGAGTATGCCATAGAAATGTCTTTGGAGATGTGAGTCATAAAGGAAGACGGACAGCTGATGACATCCAGGACAGTGACTGGTGCCGCTCTTTGCAATCATTCGGGTCTGACTCTGGCCTCTGGGACCTGCATGGGGAAGAGACTTGTTTGGGAGATAAAAATTCTGAAAGAGTTAGTTAGTTTTTGCACTTATAGGATAGCAATTGCTGTGCAACTATGGGACGTTGTCCCCCCCCCTTTCTGTTTGTTTGTCAATGTAGGACTTAAGCGTCCGATAGACCCGTTCCACAATCGCTTGCCCCTGCGGATTGTAAGGAACGCCAAAAGTGAGCTTAATATCCCAGGTGGCCCTGAAGGTGGCCAGCTGCCTGGAGCTATAAGCTGGGGTGTCAACGGACGTCGTGCGCCGACGTTCGCCCTTGGCCGTGGGAAAGGAGATGCTGCTCCACATGGGGAGCCGTTACTCCCTTCTGTGCTGTTACCCAAACAAACTGTGGGAAGGTTTTAATGCAAACGTCCATGTACTGCCATTTGCCAAAATGTGGGGATGTGTGATGTCCATTTGCCACACCTGAATGGCCTCTGTCCCTCGTGGGTTGACCCCCCCACGAGCCCCCCCCCCGGTGCCCCTGCACGATGCAGGCAGGGACGGACCATGCCTTGGGCTTGGGGAAGTGGCAGATTGAACTGCCTTGCGAGCGCTTGGCATTCTGAATGGGGGATGCATGACTCTGAATTGGAGTTGCGAGGAACAAACTTAGCAAATTCGTGTCTATCACGGGAGTGATGTGTGCTCCCGGTAGACTGTGAAGCAAATTCTTAGGAAACTGGCTGCCAGCAATTATGTTGGAGCGTTCTTTGGCAAAGGTGCGCAAAGCGAGGTTCACGGCTGCCAACTCTGCCTGCTTGCGGAAGAGTCAGGAGCGTGCGCCAAGCTTGGTCCTCTTGCCAGGGAAGAACCTAATATGTGCGACCCCCATAAGTGAAAACTGTCCTAGCCCCCCCAAAGGGGAACCAGTGACATTCATCCACACAAGGTGACTGTCTGCTAGAAGTGAGACGAGTCTGGGGTCTTATGGCAAACCTTGGCGCATGAAGCGCCAGGCTTCCCTTGGGTAAATTTCTCAAGAAGGCCCCCCTGCGCACATCCATTCATGGTGTGCGTGCACACTTTCACTGGAGCGATTCTGGTGCTCCTGTGAGAAGGGTGCCAGATGCTGGCTTAGCCTTTTGCCTGTGCTTAGACTAGCAGCAAAAAGGGAAGGGGTGGCCTAAAAATGCCTGTATCCGATTGAGGGTGTGACCTGACTGCACTCTTAAAATGGTCCTAGGCTGTCCTGACTAATGAGTGGCACTCTGCACATTCTCAGGAGCTCAGGGACTAATCCTTCCTCTGTGCTCTGGAGTTTGCAAAATGTGTCTGGACACTAGAGAGGGTGCTGTGGGCCATGTGCCATACTTAAAATGACCGACTAAGACTTATTAAAGACAAGCCAGCTATGACGTGCCAGCTGTAAGGAAATAATACACAAAAAATGAAAAGACACCCAGGTTAAGCATTTCCAGCAGGGAGTTCCACTGGCGAAAGGAGAAAAGGAGGAAAGACAAGTCAGAAGTTAGCACAATGAGAATGCAACAACTCTTATCATAACGAAATCAGATTAGGTCAGGTAACCAAGGCAACCGGGTCCTCCTGTTAATTAATCCTGGAGCCTGTGAAAGGAAGGAGTGTAAGGCTGTAGGAAGAAATGAATTGGTTACAATTAAGGCCTGGAGAGGAATTTTGTTCCTGTAAAAAAGGTACAGAGCGCAAGAATGTTTGCGTGCTTTTTCCTGTGAAAGGGGTACAATGAGGGAGTTACTGATTACAGTCAAAATACCAGAACAGTATCTTTCCTAAGAGAATGAAGGAGAGTTAGAACGATTCTCAACCTGCGGCCAGATGTGGGCGAGTGGGCCAGATGTGGCCCATGTTGCTCTGCCACTCCCCCCGCCAAGCCAAGAAGGGCTGTCTGGCGAAGGAAGGGCAGGATGACTGTCCGGACCCCAGAGCTGCCTGAGGCCCCGGAATTTGGCCCCTGACTTTAAAAGGTTGAGAACCGAGGTTACAAGATGATAACACAGTACACACATGGAGACAATGCAATTCTCTCACTCCTGGTGAGATACGTTACTCCAAGACGCTAAGAGATATTCAAAAAACCTTAAAACACAGAGATGGAGTTTTGAGGAACACAGACGTAGGGAGGGGCCCCATAGCTTATGATACAGTGAGGAAAACTCATAGAAGTGATTTTTTGTTTTCAGATCGCGCTTCTGAAAAGAAAAATCTGTTTTCCTGATTGCAAAACCGGTTTCCAAGAGAGGCTTAATCCTTTGACAAAGAGAAAAGTCTCAAGGGAAGGAGGCCTATTGTAGGTTAGGATTCCCCCCCCTCTCCTGCCCAAACTGCTAAGCAGGCAAGGCAAAGGGTTTTGCTCATCATGCTTCCTCAAAGTTTAAATAGCTCCTGCCCATGAACAGAGTGCAAACTGTTTTATACATATTTCACAGTGACATTACCACGCAGTTACACACAAGGAACACTTTTTCAGTCACACTGTGGTCATAGAGACAAGGCTTTTGCAATCATACGCAGTTCTTGCAGTCATACATTCAGTGGTGCACCACACATACACACATCTATTTACGCATTCGCACATTCCTCCCCTGATCTGCAGTGTTCAATACCACACATGAGGAGATGGCTAATACACAGCTGGCTATTTACAACCATCTGGGTGCTTCTACTTAGGGGCAAGTTTCTCTGGGCTACTCCCAAGGTGAGACAAGTAGGTTCTGCCTGTGCCCTGGGGGAACTCGGGGAACTATTGCTGGGATGGTTCTTCTGGCATAGCCAGGGCGATGGCTGCCTCCTTTCTAGCCTGGGCCAGATGCATGCCAGGGTGGCCATTTGGCATGAAGACGATCTTTTGAAGATCTGCCTGGTCTAGATTGGCATTCTCTTCTAAGGTGTCTCATTTTTCCACACTGGAAGCAGGCGCCTTGGGGTTTTGGCACTGCTCTGCGCCTGAGTGTGGCAATGGGTCTGCTCTGGAGCCCTGCGTGGCCAGGGGCCGTGCAGATTTCCGTGAGCAGTGGGCGCTGAGCATCCCTGCCTGAACGTGTGTCTGCCTTCAGATAGGCTGAGCACAGCAGTTGGGCGCTAGCTAATTGTGCCACTGGCAATTTCCCCGTGAATGGATCTTCCTCACCCCTGCGCGGAATGGAGTTCTTTCTTTGCAGAGAGCTTTTAACTGTCAGAGAAGCGCCAAGGCCTCTCATGCCATGAATTCCTTCAGTGACGTCTGCAGCTGTCACTGAGGGAATGCTCCCTACACTGCCCTGCTTAAGCTGAAATGACGAATAGAGACTTCTTGGGGCTGATGGTTCTGACTGCGCTGGGGTTTTCTGGGTCTCTATCCGGACTGGGTCTACCTCTGCTGAGAGTTTCCTACATTTGCTCCATGTGCGGGTTATGCCCTCTGGAGCTTTCGGGGGTTGCTGAATGCAGTCTCCTATCTGATCCCAGAGCTTCAGGGTTAACGTACCTACTTCTGGGTAAAGTAGGCAGTGTTCCCCGAGATACGCCAAAAGTCTCGCTAAATCCCTGCTGTGAAATCGTAATTTAAAAACCCTGGCCAGGATTATGAACTCTTCTTCACGAGTTCTTTGGCTAGCGGACGGACTTGGTCTATGAGAACAAGTCCCCATATTACCTGCGATGGGGTCTCCGGAAGGTTCCTTCTCGGGACGAGTCGACGCGTCTTGTCAGGCAATAGGTTCGGGCGTCTAGTGTCTGGGGTAGACCTTGGAGCGTGGACCTTCCGCCACGGGCCCTTCTAATGGCCTCTGCGATGTCAGGGGCTCACAGCCTGCCCTGAGCGGAACGCGTTTCCCTCTATGGCAACCTCCTCGAAAGCGGGAGCAAGCTGTAGGAATGTCTCTCTGGAATGCCTCGCCACAGGCCACTCCTCCGATCGGCTGGCTGCCGGCCGGAGTGCTGTGCTGTCCTCCAGGATGATGGGACAAGGTTCTGGCGCAGAACCTGGCCGCGTGGATCGCTACTCACGAGTAGACCTCTCCGGGGTCCCTTACTCACGAGTAGAATCACGTCGCGGGTCACCAGATGTAGGAATTGGGCCGTGAGGAGGCCCTTAGGATCCCGGAGGAGACTGGTCAAAGGAGCGACACGAGGCAAGATGGAGTGAAGACCAGTGATTTATTGAGGGAAAACCATCAGTATATATTATGCAGAAGGCTGCGCATGGTAGGAATGGTCATCTGACAGAAAATCACATCACCTATTTGCTCAGGTTAATTGGGGAAACTCTTCAGGGGAAGTTAATTAGCAGGGGCAAACATTGACAGGGGCAACACCATTGTGTTGGGATTATGAGCTAGGTCAACATGGTCACTATTTGTGCCGGGGATTAACGCCAGGCTGGGGAGATGAGTTGTTTGCCTAATTATGCACATGAGATAGCGATCTGTTTACCTGGCAGAGCCGTTGGTCAGGTCATGTAATTGGGTGAATCAAACCCTATAATTTATTCACCCCCCTTAATTTGCTGCCCGCAGAAGCCACCGCCGGGAGCCTTCTCACCCAAGCAGCCTCTGCCAAGGCTGTTCCATGCCAGATGGGCATGGGGAATCCGCAAGGAGGGCTTGCGAGGAACCTTTTCCCTTGCTTGTTGGTTGACCACTTCCAGAGGTACTTTTAACTGGACCTTTTCACAAGTCCAAGGGTCTTGTTTTGTCACCCATGTCCAACCTGGGGTAAATCCTTGTTTCTATCCTTTGTCACCCTTTTCTCCTTATTGTGCCATGTTCTTTCCTCAAATTCTTCCTCTTTCTCCATCTCTTCATCTTCCAATATCTGTTCTACCACCAAGTCTACTACCCTCTTTTCACCCTTTTCCATTTCTTCTGCCCCCTCCCTTCTCAAAGCTTCTTCTCCCTCTCTTCCTTCTCCTTTTTAAACTCTTTATCTGCTGATACTTCAAAGATCTCGGTTACTTCTTCCTTCCTATTTCCTTAGTTGTTGTGTATTCAGGTTCAATGCAAGTTGCTTCAGCAACGCCTTGCAAAGACAAAATGGCGATTTCCCACCATTAACATTTGCCGCTAGATTTGGCGCATACTCTTTCCTACTGGGTGCGCTCTTTATGTTAATTAGAGTTCAATGATGGGTGCAACTTTGGATCCTGTTCATGATTGGTTAAAACTGGTATATCATGTTATGATTGATTAGTTAAGGTTCACCAGCAGGTTACTACATTGTATCAAAGAGTCACCGCCGGGGAGACACTATATAAGCCCCACAGATAAACAAGGGTGGGGCTGGGGCTGGATCTATGCTTCTCATTACCAAGGCAGGTTAGACCACTTTGGGCTAACCTGGGGTCTTCTCTTTATGCTCACTCGCAAGGGTAGCTCAGTGCATTGTCTCTATGGTAGAATTCAGAGAGACCGATTACATGGGACTTGTGTAGCCATCTGATGTTCGGATATTCTTCTAAGAGTAACCAGAAAGACTTTACAATAAACTGGGTTGGAGACTCTAGACCTCGTATCAAAGTTGGTGCCGCCTGAGGTGTTGCAGCAGATGCCCTTGCTGGCATTGCTGAAAGCTCTGCATGACCACTTTCAATGAAAGTCAGCTCTCAAAGGTAAAGATTTGCCGGGTCCAGCCATGACCGTGGCTGAGTCTTCACAAGTGTCCGGCCAAGTCCTCCAGGGACTCCCCAGTTCTCTCCTGGGCATGGGAGTGGCAACACAAGGATCAATTGTGCTGTGCCAAAGGGCGCGGGAGATGACACCGGTGTGGTAAGAAGGGCCACATCTCCACGATGTGCAAGCAATGCTCTGAGGGTTCATCCAAAAAGAAGTTCTACATCGCCAAAGTTTTCACCAGCTGCGGAGTCGATGACGAAAGATGAGACCTCAAAGACAGATTCTGCTTAGAAGTCTACATCAAAGGAGTTCCCTTTTGCCTCTGAGTGGATTTGGGATCCTTCCTCTCCATCATGGCTGAGAGCGAGTTTCAGTGGATTCAGCCGCTGTTGTGGCCGAAGCTAAAAGGCCTACCGGGCAAGTTGGTGGACTTGCGTGGGTGCAATGTTCCGGTGCGGGGCTTTGGTGTATGCAAACCAAGACACAGGACACAGCCTCGGGCTGGGTTAACTCAGGTTTATTGCATCGTGGACAGAGGGAACATGAGGTAATGGCGGATCGATAGCTCTTTATATACAGTAGTAATACATTTGAACGTGGTGCCATAGTAGCCCATTGGCTACTGCCTGCGTGACGTCATTGCTAGTCACGCCCTTCTTGTCCAGGTGTAGGTGGTGGCGGGAAAGCTTCCCGCGCTGTTGCCTTTGATGATTCTGACCAAGAGAGCTTGGACGCTCGCTGCTGCCAGCTGGTGGTCATCAGCTCGCGTCCTCATGCAGGGTTCATATGATACAGCTGAAGGTTACATTGTTGCTATAGGCAAGGTTACATTGGTTCAGATACATTGTAATCCATGTGGAAGGTAAAACCCTTAGAACACAACATCCCTCCCCCCTAGGACGAGACAATGTCTCGAGCCCATGCTTCTAGACACTCCCCCCCTAGGAGACAAAATCTTTCAGCCAAGATGGCTTGTTTCGAACACGCTGGGGTCTCGATGCGGGCTGCCTCTCCCCGGGTTTGCTACCTTCTCTTTGTCCCCTGGTTTCCTGTCCTGTAATTTGAGAGGGAGACTCGTTAGTGATCTGCCGCGGCTCCGCGGCGTTGTTGGGAGGTGTGCTCTTACTTAGGGAGGAACCGGGGGCACTGGGGACTAACGAAAAACCCCTCTTCTCGCTTGGATGGGTGGGGGAACACTCCTGAAAACCCCCCCGGTTTGCTAAATCAAAACCAAAATTCCATTCGGGGGCAGCGGTCGCGAACTCCTCTCCCCCTTCCCCGGCCTCTGACGGAACTGGCTTATCAAAAGGGTATGAGTCGGGGCCGCTGCTTCTTCCTTCCCCCCTTGCTTGGGACTGTTGTCCGCTGCTGTCTCCCCCTTGGGTTACGCGGGTGGGGGAGAACCCTAACGCTGAATCTTGTAGGAGACCCTCACTGACTGGCCCACTGACTCGGTGCCTCAGTTGGTCTGCGTGCCTCCTCCAGAGGAGACCGGTGTGGGTTTCGACCCGGTACGACACTGGCCCCGTCTGTTCTACAACCGTCCCCGGCACCCAGGCTGGCCCCGCGCTGGCATAGTTCCTGCAATGAACAGGGTCGCCGGCGGCGAAACCTTTCGAGACTGCCAGCCCCACGTTTTTTCCCTTGTCCTCAATTCTTGTGGGGTCCAGCCTGGACAGGAGCGTAGTCAGTTTCCGCCGCATCAACAGTTCTGCCGGCGAGTAACCTGACGCTAAGGGGGTCACCCTATACGCCAATAGGAACTGACATACTTGATGGTTCAGGTCCCCGGGGCCCATGCGCCGAAGCGCCTCCTTTGTTGTACGCACCAACCGTTCCACTTGGCCATTCGTGGCCGGGTGAAACGGCGCGGACGTGACATGCCGAATGGCATTCGCCTCCATGAATGCCCCGAACTCTGAGGAGGTGAAGCAACTCGCGTTATCGCTGACTAAAGTGTCGGGTAAACCGAACGTTGAAAAGACTCTCCGTAGTTGGTTAATTGTAGTGGTGGAGGATGTGCTCTTTACCGGAATGACCTCCAGCCACTTTGAGAATGCATCCACCACCAGGAGAAACATGGTTCCTCGGAAAGGGCCAGCGAAATCTACGTGCACTCTGGACCATGGCCCCCTCGCTGTGTCCCATTCCCTATGCGGGAGGCGGGCCGCCTCTGGTCGGGACCCCTGGCACGCCTCACAAGTGCCGACCATGTGCTCAATGTCCTCGTCAAGCTGTGGCCACCAAAAGTAACTGCGGGCCAGCGCTTTTGAGCGAACGATGCCCGGGTGGCTGACGTGCAGCAGTTTGAGAACCCTCGGCCGCATGGGAGTCGGGACCACCACCCGTTGGCCCCACAACAGGCACCCCCTTTCTATGGACAACTCTAGCTTCTTCCGAAAGAATGGGTCGAATTCCTTGCCTGGGGACGATGTTGGCCACCCTTTCTGCACCCATGAGCTGACTTTCTCCAGCGTCCTGTCCTTGCTTGTCGCCCTAGCTATATCAGCCGGTACTATTGGGGGTTCGTCTAAAACCTCGATTAGCAACACCTGGCGGTCTCTTCCTATTCTGGCTTTTTGGTCGTCCGACAAAGGCAAAGGAGATCTCGAAAGCGCATCAGCATGGCTGATCTCCTTTCCGGGCCGGTACTCCAACTCGTGTTGGTATGCGTTAAGAAAAATGGCCCATCGCAACATTCTCGGGGATAGTATCTGCGGCGTGGGCTTGCCTGCCGTGAAAATCCCTAACAGGGGCTTGTGATCCGTCACGATTTTGAATGGGCGGCCATACAGAAAATCGTGAAACTTTTTGGTCCCCGCTACTATTGCCAATGCCTCCCTGTCGGTTTGTGCGTAATTTCGCTCTGCTTGGGACAGGGACCTTGAGTAAAACGCCACTGGGGCCTCCCGACCATCATCCAACACGTGGCAAAGCACTGCCCCCACCCCCACCGGTGATGCATCACAGACTAAGACCACCGGCCGTTTGGGGTCGAAGTGCGTAAGGATTGCGTCCGATGTTAAAAGCTGCTTTAGTTCGTTGAACGCCTTCTCGTGCTCGTCACCCCACATCCATGTCTCCTCTTTTTTAAGTAACCGATGGAGCGGTTCGGCCACGGAGGCTTTCCGCGGAAGGAATGTATGGTAAAAATTGAGGAGCCCCAGGAATGACTGTAGTTCGGTTTTGGATGTGGGGCGAGGGGCCTTCTTAATGGCTTCCACTTTGGATCTGGACGGCTTAATACCCTCAGGTGTGATCCGAAACCCTAAAAACTCGACCTCGGTTTCGAAAAAAACACATTTGTCCTTCCTCAGTCTCAGCCCCGCTTTCTCGAACACAGTTAGCACTTTATCCAATCTCTTTGCCAGTTCGGCCTCACTCCCCCCTGTTATCAATACGTCATCAAAATAAGGTAACACCCCCTCCAGCCCCTTCAGGAGGCGTTCCACAAGCGACTGAAAAAGGCCGGGTGCCGAGTTCACGCCGAACTGTAAACGCGACACCTGGAACGCTCCCTTATGTGTGACTATCGTTTGTGCCGCGGCCGTGGCGGGAGTTACGGGGAGTTGTTGATAGGCTTGTGCCAGGTCGAGCTTAGCGAAACACTTTCCCCCATTTAGCCTGGCCAAAAGGTGGCTGACCACTGGCACCGGGTATGCATTAGGGCGAATCGCCTTGTTAATTGTACACTTATAATCAGCGCAAATGCGCACCTCCCCGTTAGCCTTCAGGGCTGTTACGATTGGAGTTTCCCACTCCGCGGAATCAACAGGAATAAGAATCCCCTGGCCCACCAATTTGTCCAGTTCCGCCTCTATTTTGTCCTTTAGTGCGAAAGGCACCCTGCGCGGTTTGAGTCTTATCGGGCGAACCTCCGGGTCTAGGTCGAAGGCTACAGGGGGTCCCTTGAATTTTCCAAGTCCTTTTTCAAAAACGGCGGGGTGCGCGTCACACACCGCTTGTATCGGATCCGCGCCCACGGCATGCACCCCCCCTATGAACAAACCCAAGGGCTGAAACCACTGCGTCCCTAGGAGGCTACAATTCCCCCCTTTGAGAACGACTAAAGGGAGTTCTGCGGAATGTCTTTTATAACGAACCTGAAATTTTCCGACCCCCAGCACTGGAATGCTGTTCCCTTGTACGTCCCGTAGCGTGGACCTCAGAGTCTTAAGTTTGGGCCGCGCTTGGGGGTCGATCTTCAAGAACTCTTTCTGGGGAATTATGGAATAATAGGACCCCGAGTCAATCTCCATCCTAACAGGGGCCCCTTGTACTATTACCTCAATGAAGTAATGGTTTTGTCCCGCGGACACGCTGAACACGGGGGCGTCGTCCTCGCTGCCGTCCGAGACGCGACCCACGCCGTCCTGCTTCCTCGTGGTTCGGGCGCCATCTTGGGGTCTCGCTGGACGGTCCGGTCTGGCCGAACGGTCTTTCGACTGCCTCCGGCCCTCTCTCCGATTTCTGCATGCCCTGGCGATGTGCCCGCGCCGGCCACAGCTGTAACATTCGGCTTTCCTGAAAGGGCACTTCGCACGCTCGTGGGCCGCCCCACAACCATCGCAGCGGCGCCCCCCTTTCCGGACCTTCTGTACCTCTTCGCCGTCGCTGCCATCTGTAGAGGATCTCGAGGTTCGTCGGGTCGCGTGCACCGGCTGTCCTGACTTGCCGCGCACCGAGCTTTCCGCTTTGCTGGCCCTAGGACGCCACTCACGCCACTCGTGTATTTCGTCCACTCCCGCATTCGTGGACTCCGCGGATTCCGCGGTCTCTACGACCTCGGCCAGCGTGGGTGGCGGCTCCCTGTTCATCAGGCGGCGCTGCACTTCCTTGTCCTTCAGGCCACACAGCACGACGTCCCTCATGATCATCTCCAGGTTGTCCCACTTGCAGGGAACGGCGGCTACCCTCAGGGCCTCCACGAAAGCCTCTACCGACTCATCCGGCGCTTGGACTCGCCTCCAAAACGCACTCCTAGCGGGAAACATTGCCTTCGCGGGTTGGAAACGCTCACGCAGCAACTTCAGTATGTCGTCGGTTTTGAAGTCGTCCAACGTCTTCGGTTCGATCATGCCCACCAGCGTCCGCTTGGTCTCTACACCCAGCATTCGGGTGAGGATGGCCCTCTTCCTTTCCTCGTCGTCTTTGACTTTGAGTTCCACCAAGGCCGCCTTGAAATCCATGTTAAAGATGGTCCAGTCTTGCGGCTTGGTAATATTGAACCCGCTCTGTGTCCTGGCGCTTTGGGAATCCATTGATCCCACCTTCGTCGCCAATTTGGTGTATGCAAACCAAGACACAGGACACAGCCTCGGGCTGGGTTAACTCAGGTTTATTGCATCGTGGACAGAGGGAACATGAGGTAATGGCGGATCGATAGCTCCTTATATACAGTAGTAATACATTTGAACGTGGTGCCATAGTAGCCCATTGGCTACTGCCTGCGTGACGTCATTGCTAGTCACGCCCTTCTTGTCCAGGTGTAGGTGGTGGCGGGAAAGCTTCCCGCGCTGTTGCCTTTGATGATTCTGACCAAGAGAGCTTGGACGCTCGCTGCTGCCAGCTGGTGGTCATCAGCTCGCGTCCTCATGCAGGGTTCATATGATACAGCTGAAGGTTACATTGTTGCTATAGGCAAGGTTACATTGGTTCAGATACATTGTAATCCATGTGGAAGGTAAAACCCTTAGAACACAACAGGGGCATTGGCAATTTTGAAGTCCACTACAACAACATCTTTGCAAGTCTTCCACTTATGGGTATAAAGGCAGGTAAGGCAAACATTTTAGGGTCTCAGTGGTTTGGACCCCTAGTGTTGTGAGTCCAGCCCCTGGCCCAGCTCCAGCCCCTGAACTGGCCCACCTTGGGGATGAGGACTCTAAGGATTTGGGGGAGGAGCTGACAGGATCCCCCTCCCCAGGAATGCCCCCCCGACATTGCCTCAGCCTCCGCTGGAACTCCAGCAGCAGTCTGATGAAGAGAATGTTCCTTGACAGCAGCTGCAGCTCACGGACAGCTCTGGTGACGAGGAGTGGCTTGATGCCAGACATCGGAGCAAGGCAAAGCGTCTCCAGCAGAGGCAGAAAGAGAGGAGGGCCAGGAGGTTATTAGGAAGCATTGGGCCACACCCCATGGGGGATATAAGGAGCCAAAACACCGGGTGTGGCTCCATGATGGACAAAGTTTAAGCTTCCCTGTTCCTGCCCCTGTTTGCTCGTCTCTTTGGCTTGTTGAAACTCTGGACTGGACTTTTGGACTCAACTCGGACTTCTGCTTGGATTTACTGTGCTGTGAGTGTTTCCCCGGCGGGGAAAGTAAGAGGGAGGGGGAGACAGAACACCTAGGCATTTACTTTACAGGTGTTCACTTGGGCGGGAGTGAGCTGGTCCTTCGCATCAAGGACGTGCCCCAAGTTTTGTTGCCACCGGGGGAGGGTTTGTCCATGGGGTCCCCAGGGAGCGCCACGGCCCAAGAAGAATTTGGTTCCACGTTTTTCCACTACACACAGGTTGCGCATGAAGACAGTGACCTTGCTAAACAGACTGATTTTCCGGAACTGTTTGAATCTCTAGAACTGTTGCCTGTTGCAGCTTTGGACTCTGCAAACCCTGACTTTTGGGCCAATTCATCAATCACCTCACTCAAACTGTCTTTCAACTTTGCCGCTGCCTCAAAAAGTGACCCCTTGTTGTCTGATATCATTGTGTGGGTGGACATTGGGTGGCCGCCACCTCCATACAATGCAGAAGCTGGAATTTTCTACCATGACCGCAAGAAACTTTCGGTCTTGGGAAGGTGCTTGTACAGACTTTGCAAAACAGTGGTTCCATGTGAGTTATGGGACAAGTTGTTGCAGTACATCTTAATGGGGTTTTTAGATATTGCCCATTCGCAAACGGTTGTACGTAGCTATTTTTGGTGGCCTGGAATTGAACACAATATGGAAGCCTGGATTCTTAAACATGAGGTTGCTATTGCACACAAAGGGGAAGAGAGGTCCTCGGGTTCCCCTTGGGTGGATAAGGGCTCACTGTCCCCCGGGGTTGGAGGGGGGACGCAGGAGTGCTCATGTTCCCCGAGAGTCAATTGGAAAGAAAAGGATCACCTGGGTTTGGGCTCACAATCCCTTAAGGGAAAGTAGGGGTTGCCTGAGTATTCACATTCCATAGGGTTGATGGGGGAGTCAAAGAAGGTGCAAGGTTCCCAGGAGTTGGAGGAGAAAGAGGTTTCCACACACTGCAAAGGAGATCTTAGAGCAGGCCCTATTGTGCAGGCAGGTTTGGGAATTGCCCCAGAAGCAATTCCTTGCAAAGGTGCTGCAGCTGTGGCCGCTAGTCAGTCTGGTTCCATTGAATTGGGTTCAGGTTCACACTTTGGTGAATTAGCAGAAAACACAGGGGTTGGTGTTTCATTGAAATCAACACAGTTGGGCCCGGGAGCAAGCAAATCATCATACGGAACTCAGAAGTTGCATACAAGAGTAGATTGGTTTGAAATAGGACATGCACACTCCAAACCCCCGCGTTTCCAAAGGTTATTGTCCGCACAACAGCAAAATTCAAGCAATGTAAACAGGGAGTTAGATGCAGACCTGACCGGTGCCGAGAGGCTGCGTGACCTGAAGGTTTCAGAACTACGTTGCTCACCAGACGGGAATAAAAATCATAGTTTCAATATGGAGATCCATACAAGAAATTGAAGGGGGGAGGAATGTTGTGTATTCAGGTTAAATGCAAGTTGCTCCAGCAACGCCTTGCAAAGACAAAATGGCGATTTCCCACCATTAATATTTGCCGCTAGATTTGGCACATACTCTTTCCTACTGGGTGCGCTCTTTATGTTAATTAGAGTTCAATGATGGGTGCAACTTTGGATCCTGTTCATGATTGGTTAAAACTGGTATATCATGTTATGATTGGTTAGTTAAGGTTCACCGGCAGGTTACTACATTGTATCAAAGAGTCACCGCTGGGGAGACACTATATAAGACCCACGGGTAAACAAGGGTGGGGCCGGGGCCGGATCTATGCTTCTTATTATCAAGGCAGGTTAGACCACTGTTGTGTATGTAACTGTATCACTTTAAGAATGTATGAATGTAACCTGGCAATGATCACAATGTAACTCAGCTGTTAAAGGAACGCGAGCTAGCTAGCCATAGAGGGCAGCTGCGAGCGTTCAGCTCACATGGTTCAAATTCCCCCAAATCACCGGCAGCCGTGGGAACCTTCCTGCACAAGGAACACCTGGAGAAGAAGGGCGAGACTCAGAATGACGTCACGCAGGTAGCAGCCAATACGCTACCGTGTAACCCCTTTCAAATGTATTGTTGCAGTATAAAAAGAGCTGTACCTCCGCCATTACCACATGCTCTTCCTGACCATCGTGCAATAAAGCTGTGTTTTAGCCCTCACTGCGGCTCCTTCTTTGTCTTCCGTGCAAGACACCAAAACCACGTTGGGCTCACCTGGGGTCTTCTCTTTACTCGCAAAGGAAGCTGTTTACTCGCAAAGGTAGCTCAGTGCATCACTTCTACGGTAGAATTCAGAGAGACCGATTGCATGGGACTTGTGTAGCCATCTGAAGATCTGGGTATTCCTTGTAAGAGTAACCAGAAAGACTTTACAATAAACCGTTGTTTGTTGTTCTGTTCATCGTTTGCTGGACTGTTCTTTACAAGGGCTGGACACGACACTAGTCCACTGGATAACTTATTGCAAGGAACTCCTGGTCAGGGTTGTTAAGAAGTGAAGGGCTGCTTCCTTTGAACTGCACTTCTTCACAATGTGCAAGGTTGCAATATCAACAGGAGGCCAACGCAGGCAGGGCTTCCTCAGGTAAGCAGGAGTAGGCTAGCTGATAGAGGGAGCTTGCACCTGAGATGAGGTTGTAAAGGTGCTTTTGACCCCCTATCACATAACCCAATCCACCTTCAGTGGCCTGGATCCCTTGGTCAAGGCCACCCCTCCTTGGCATTGCTTCTGGGTACCTATGGACCTGCTTCAGGCTAGAGAAACTGTGGTAAGTTTCACCCACTGATTGTTTGTGTTTGCAAACCAGCCATATCAGGTAGGACATGCAGTTTAGAGTAGCTTAAGATACCTTATGGTAGTGTTACCAAGACGCCAGACCTCCTCCAACCAGTTTAGATCTATAAGGACCAGAGACCACAGTTCTGGGTACATTCATTGTTTATTTAGTGCACAGTTATTAGTTTCAGAAGATTAAAACAGAGGGACATAGTTGTTAATACCATTCCAACAGTCAGACAACAAGACCTCTCTAGCAGCCTGCCTGGCCTAGCCTGGCATATTAACATAAAGACTACATTTTGCTAGTTTTGCTCACAAGTTTCTCCATCTGATGCAAGTGATCCAAAGCATGGCAAATCCCCCCTTCTTCTCCCATATCAAAACACATTTCCCCCACTCCTTAAGGGTTTAAACCAATTACAGCATAGCCTACAATACCCATCAAAACTAGTTCAGTTCCCACAGTCTACAGCTTGTTATGACTACAAATACTGTACAATAAATCACCCATACAGCACCTGCTTTGAAGGTCACATTCCTTCTCTGCCCCTGGGAACAAGAAATCAAAAATCTACTTTACTCTTAAAATGTAAAGCCCCCGCTCTATTCCTATGTGTGCCATTTGCTCTTGTGGACCAAGCAGTGCCTTGTCCTGAACAAAAAAAAATATTTCTTCATCTCACCTCTGTCATTTTGCTTTGAGTTACATACAGGTAATTTCTCCTTTGATTTGGGGATAGTTGCTCTAGCTCCCTTTTCAAACTCTTGACATGTAGAAAAGATAAGAGATGATTCATTATGGGAGCAGGAGGGGATGAAAGGTGGCCCAAACACGAAGTCAAGAATCAGCAGTTAAGAAGGCTTGTTCTATCTTAAACTGCACAATCTCTCATTTGCCCCTAAGCGTTTGAAAATCATGAGTCACAACAGAAAACAAACAAGACAGTCTACTGAGAATGATAAAAAGGTAATAAGGAAAGAATTTAACTGTAATGAACCACTACATACATAAAAAACAAAAATGACAAGCAGCCACTGTAACTCTCTAAGCAACCATGACCAAAGACCACTATTTTTGTTGTAAACTAGCTTTGTTGGCTTGCCCTGGTGTCTTTTCCTTGTTCTGTCTCTTGCTGAACATCTGACTTAGTGGCTTGGAATCAGACAAATTCATTTTTGTCTTGGTTTATTATATATTTATGAAATTTTATAATTCTGAGTCATTATCTATTTCAGGTGTGATATTTTAGCATCTTTGAGAGGCCAATTTCCCCTATGACTGTTATTCAGTTCTTTAAAAAATATCCAATTTGTGAATGTGGGATATTGTGCTTATGTATCCACATTTCAAAATGCTAGGAAATGGCCCAATACGGATATATAATATTATACTCACATTAGGTAAAGGTCACCCTTGCTCGCAAGCCAGTCATATCTGACTCTAGGGTTCAGTACTCCTCTCTCTTTATAGCCAAAGAGCCAGCATTGTCTGCGTCTGCAGACGTTTCCATGGACATGTGGCAGGCATTCCTAGACACTGGAGTGCATGGAATGCTGTTTACCTTCCCACCGAAGTATCACCTATTTATCTACTTGCAATTTCTTTCTTTTGAACTGCTAGGTTGGCAGAAGCTGGGACAGAGACGGGAGCTCACTCCATTGTGCAGTACTTGGGTTTCGAACTCAGGAGGAAAAAAGATGCCAAGCTTAAGTAGCAAAGGGCAGTCTGAATGTCAGCAACACCAATGGCAGCAGTCAGGATGGACTACAGGAGGGGTCCCAAACCTTTTTTGCACCATGTACCAATTTTATGCTAAACATTTTTCTCATGGACCAGTAAGTGGGGTAGTGGTGGTGGTATTGGATGGTGCAAGTATATAATAAAATATGATAAAGTGTGCACTGCGCACAGGCAGGAGGAGGAGCCCTGCTGTAGCTCAAAAACAGGGAGGATGGGCCCAGCTGCCTGCCAGCCACACCATTCGACGCAGGCAGTGAAGTATCACACTGCACACAGGTGTGGTGGTGGTGGTGGAGCCCCACCATAGTTAAGCAACGTGGGGGCAGAAATCAGTCACTTGCCTATCTGCTGTGTCTGAAGCCCGTACTCTCACTCCGTTCACCAGGCAGACCTGGTGAAACACACTGAGGGCAGAAGGCCGCCATTGGGGCTCCCAGCACCACCACCACCCGCATCCCAGTTTGGGACAGCCTGTGGCCCATTCCCAGTCCACGGCTTGGTGGTTGGGGACCCCTGGTCTACAGGATATGCTTTTGTGTTCATTACATTCACACTTGTTGAAAATCAGCCATGACAATTGTTTTGTGTTTGTATGAGGAGTGGTTAACTATTTTTTTAAAAAAGGGAATCAGTTTCTGGGATTTTCTCTTGCTTGGTTTCTCTATGTGAATGATAGTGGTGGCAAACCTATGGCACGCGTGCCAGAGGTGGCACTCGAAGCCATCTCTGTGGGCATCTGTCCAGTCACCCCAGCACAGAGTTCACCCCACCCCTCTGCCCAGCAGCCCAATGGGATCACTTCCTCCCTCCCCCCAGCACAGAGTTTGGCCCATCCCTCTTCTAAGCAGCCCAAAGGGCGCATTTACTTCCTCCCCTGTTGCTGTGTTGGCACTTTACGATAAATAATTGTTTTTTGGGTTGCAGTTTGGGCACTCGGTCTCTAAAAGGTCTATATGAATGTAGACTATCTTGACTGCTGCCATTGGTGTTGTAAACATGTTATGTAAAGCCTGACATTCCCTTTCCTGTTGGCAACATATGTACGATATCATGAAACAATTTTATAACTTGAATACCCTTTGGCCAAACACCCCCTAATTTGGCACAAAACAAGAGTAGACTGTCTGCTACATCTGAGACATGTTTGGTGCTGACTCAAGTCCAGTTTCAAAATAACATATATATTTTTTTGCTTTGTACTGTCCATTTTTAGATTTGTGTTGTAGAATGTTGTTTTGCTCTGCTGTACAGGAGTGTAGCAATAATTTCTGAAGTTGGCGTGTCATCCTGTTCTAGTAAGATGTCATTACATTGAGCTCTTCATTTGAACATTCAACTTGTCTATTCTCAGATCTCTGAAATTACAGAAAGCTGGTATGGCACCTACAAATAACAACACTTGATCTGCTTTATGATTTGAGCTATCTTCTTTAAAATGAAAAAAAAAAAGACTGCATCTTAATGTATATAATTTATTAAAAGCAATCTTCCTGAAGACCAAAAGCACACGCCGTCACAAAGCGTGTTAGTAATTGCTCGAAAGCCAGTTGTATCTGATTCTAGGGTTCAATGCTCATCTCCATTTACAGCCAAACAGACAGCGTTGTTTGCATCTGCAGACGTTTCTGTGGTCATGTGGCAGGCATGACAATACACTTTCAACTTTTCTCTATCACTTATAGCTGAAATAGGCCTCTCTGTTTCTAGCTCCCCCCCTTTTATTCATTTATTTATTTTTCTGATTTATATTGTCGCCCAACTCTGAAGACTCTGGGCGGCTCACAGAGGACAAAACCAATCACATTTTAAAAACCAATAAAAAACCCATTAAAACTGTCAGCAAAAATTACTCCGACCCCTAAAAATTAAAAGAGATTAAAAGAGGGAGTGTTCTTACTAAATCAGCCAGCAGGCAGGGGTCACCACATAGCTGGTGCCCCACACCTGCTTTGCCAGCCAGGTTTTTAGCCCTTTCCTGAAGGACAGCAACTCCATCTGGAGATGCAGCTCAATTGGCAGGAGGTTCCAAAGGGCCGGAGCAGACACTGAGAAGGCCCTCCTTCTGGTGCTAGAGGGACGAGTCTCCCTAGCAGATGGCACAATGAGAGAGCCTCTCCGGTCTGCTCTGGTGGGACGGACAGATGTTCTCAGGGTGACGCGGTCTCTTAAGTATCCTGGTCCACTACCATGTAGGGCTTTAAAGGTAATTACCAGCACCTTGAATTGTACCCGGAGGCACACTGGCAACCAGTGCAGCTCCGGAAGCAGTGGCGAGACATGGGCATACCGCCCGCACCCCATCACCACCCGGGCAGCCACATTCTGGACCAGTTGCAGCCTCCGAATAGTCATCAAGGACAGCCCCATGTAGAGCGCACTGCAATAATCAAGTCTGGAGGTGACCAGAGCGTGCGTGACCATGAGCAAGGAGTCCCGATCTAGGAGCGGGCATAACTGGCGTATAACACGAAGTTGTGCAAAAGCCCTCCTGACATTGAAACTATAATTAGCATTAAGGTGGCAAACAATAATATTGATAAATGGTTTAAATGCAGAGCAAGATTTGTCATGTTTCCTTTAAATAATGTTATACTCAGGTGTCAGTATTCCGGGAGTTTGTCAGGTGTATGAACTAATGTGTTTGTGGAGAACTTAAATGCTTGATAGAATGAGTTGGGGATTTAATGTCATGGCCCTGAAAGAAAAATCACGGAGAGGCTTAGATGTGATAAAATATTGAGAACTTTTTTGGTAAGAATTTTTTTAACCAATGCATTGTGTTTTATGTAATATGGGAAAATATTCAGGGAGTATTGAAATGGATTATAATGCTTGTTATTATATCTTCTACAGAACATTTTCCCTTTCCTGATGATAATGAAAAGAGATTTATCGAATTCTCTTCGAAAGGAATTTTTTGTGATACTACATGAACTTAAGTGTACCTACTTACCTGAAACATTGAAGGATATATATTACGAAATATCAAACTTTTGTTTACGCTGAAGATTAAGTACCATTTGTTTTTTGGAAGTTTTTGAAATATTGAAAAGTCATTGAAGAATAATTAAGACAGTAAAGAATTTTGTGACTTAACAATTTTTATTTGTATTCATTGGAGTATACAAGGATTTTCCCACCAACTGAACGGCGTTATTGTGCAATTGAAACTATAATTAGCATTAAGGTGGCAAACAATAATATTGATAAAAAATGCGAGTACTGAGGCAAGCCAAGTTTGGATTCCAGTATAAGATGTCTAATGCAGCACTATGAATGATGGTGATCCTAGGAGGCCTGTGTATGATTAGTCAGCTCATGCTTAAATGCTCTTACGAGAAATCAGCAACTGTTTCCTGACTGAGAGGTAACACTGAATACTTTTATATAGGCTTTAGTTTGAGCTGTTTTCTCCTATAGTCACAGCTCCATGAAGAAATCTATTTTGGTGCCTCTGAGAAGCATTAATGATTCTGATTTTGAATGATTCTCACACAATTCTGAGTTGGAATAATTGTGATTTTTTTAACGTAAGTGCTGGGCAATGAGAAAGCAATTAAACTTTATAATAGGCAATTTTTGGTGCTATGATGTGAGACAGAAAAATAGCTTTTTATACTTCCCATTGATATCTGAATTTCTGCCTTCTGAAAGTTGCAAAATAGGACACACAAAAATTGAGGGTCTAAACTAGTGGTTCCCAATGTGGGGCTCACACCCCACAGGGGGACTTCAATTCCCAGAAGCATACCTGTCAACCGCGGCTCCGGAAAATACTGGACCTGCGCAGAATGGTTCTGCGCAGATCGCCTTCTATGCATGCGTAGAAGGCTTTTACGCTTGCGTAGAACCCTTCTACGCTTGCGTAGAACCCTTCTACGCTTGCGTAGAACCATTCTATGCATGCGTGGGCTTCTACGATCCCCTTCTGCGCAGATCGCCTTCTACGCATGTGTAGAAGGGTTCTACGCAAGCGTAGAAGCCTTCTATGCATGCGTAGAAGGCGATCTGCGCAGAAGGGATGCGCAATACCTCTTTTTCCCCCGCTGCCAATTCCGGGGTTTTGGCAGCTGCAGGCGGGAAATGGTGCAAATCGGCGCCGAAAATCGGGAAATCCTGGCCAATCCGGGAAGGTTGACAGGTATGCCCAGAAGCCTAAGTCGGTACATTGGCTGATCAGTAATTTGGGGAATTGACTTAGGCTTTTGGGAATTGAAGTCCAAAAACCAAAGGTTGGGAAACACTGGTCTAAACCTTGAACACTACATTATTTCATGGTGCAAAACTTTAAGACTCTGATGCAATGTTTTTTCCTAGGGACATTTTATCCTAGGATGCGGCCATTACTGTTGAGAATAGGGAGAAGACTTGGGGACTAGCAATACCCTTCTCCATCTAATACGTAAAAGTAAATACCCAAGGCTGGCTAAATTAATTTGGTACAAAATCCCACAGGTACCTGTCCCCAATCACGTGACTGTAAAAGAAAAACCCCTGTCAGCATTTGGACCTTGCATGACATGCCAAGTTTTTTGCCTCAAGGGCTACCTCGTTCTGTCTAATGTTTTGACAAGTCACGGTGGCTCAAGTGGTTAAGATGCTGAACTCACTGACTGGAAGGTCTGAGTTTGATTCCTGGGTACTGCATAAAGGTGTGAGCTCTCATCTCTGTCCCAGCTCCTGCCAACTTAGCAGTTTGAAAGCAAGAAATTGCAAGTAGATAAATAGGGACCACTTTGGTGGGAAGGTAAACAGCGTTCCATGCAATCTGGTGTTGAGGCATGCCTGCCACATGTCCATGGAAACATCTGCAAGACACAGAAATTGCTGGCACTTTGGCTATAAATAGAGATTAGCACTGAACCCTAGAGTTGGATACA
Organism: Bradypodion ventrale; assembly: GCA_035047345.1. NCBI lineage: Eukaryota > Metazoa > Chordata > Lepidosauria > Squamata > Chamaeleonidae > Bradypodion > Bradypodion ventrale. Next base: position 45,842,585 of record JAWDJE010000001.1, read on the forward strand.
ACCGGCATATACTACAGGTATATGCACCTTAACAAAACTCGCCATCTATGCTACTGAATTCCATAGGAATTTCCCCCCTGACAAATGAGTGGGCGGGCCATTTGTCCCAGTTATAATACAGATGAATTCCCATCATTTGTGAAATATGAGTCTGTCAGCACCCTCATTTTACAGATGTTTTTCTAAACTTGTTCAGTTGCACAGTTGAGTCCCATTGACCACAGCATGCCAGGCTCTTCTGTCATCCACCATCCTCTGGAGTCTGCCCAGTTTCCACTCCCACCACGTCAACGATATTGTCCAACCACCTCATCCTCTGCCACCCTCTTCTCCTTTTGCCCCCTGTCTTTCCTAGCATCAGGGCCATCTCCAGTGAGTCTTCTCACTTGGTGACAAAAGGATTTGAGCTTCAGCTTCAGGATCTGCCCTTCCATGACTGATTTTTTTCCCAGTGATGGGAAGAGCCATTCTCTGAAGAAAGCTGATTGTGTAAGAATTCTCTATTTTCTCTTTACTTCCTTTGCCATGGAAAATGATAAATTTGTATAAGATTACTGTACATTTATCTTGCAAACACTTAAGTCCTGCCTCAAAGCATATGGGCTTCTCTCTTGACAGAATAAAACATAGAAGAAAGTCACGACCAACAAGATAAAATAGCCACCTGTGTTTTATATTTTATGTATATCCTCCTATTTGGTTTGCACTGAACACTTGGTACTGTATATGTTATGTGTAATTGGCTTTACTTTCTTTCATTTTGCAACTTTTTTCTCTTGCAGTAGATTCCCATCCCCCCTGAAAAAATATATCTTGAGCTCAAATTTTTGTTTTTGCCACAGATGAAATTCATCCATCATTTTAAAATTAACCATACATAAGTCATTCTACAGTGAAAGCCACAGAAATCCTTTGCATATATTGCATATATGCTGAACTGATCAGTTACATCCTAATATATAAATACAAGTGCACTTGATTGTTATCAATATTCTGGTTCAGCAACATGAAGCAGAATGTTTATTTTACACCAGCTGATTACCCGGCCTTGCTCGGTTTTTTTCTCCTTAAAGGAAGTATAGTTTTTTCGGCATCGTCGTCTCCGGCCCGTAAACTTAATGTTGTCAAGCCGCGGCCTCCTTTCGCTGTAGAAAGGAGGCCGTGGTTTGAATTTTCTGGCCGGAAAGAACTTTAAGTTTATGGGACTGAGATGCCGCCACTGAAGAAAGCTTTACCGGCGGCATGTCCTGGTGGTAAATTCAAACTGCTGTCAAGCTGTGTCTTCCTTCCTTCAGTGAAAGGAGTGTGTGGCTTGACAGAACTTTAAGTTTATGGGCCAGAGATGCCACCGCAGAAGAAAGCTGTGGCCGCTTTCTTTAGTGGCAGCGTGTCCCGGCGGAAACTTGACAGAAATTTAAGTTAACGGGCCAGAGACGCCGTCCGGCGGAAACTTCAAATCGCTGTCAAGCTGCATCCTCTTTCCTTCAGCAAAAGGAGGCCGTGGCTTGACAGAACTTTTAAGTTTACGGGCCAGGAATGCTGCCAGGTGTAAATTTGAACCGCTGTCAAGCCGCGTCCTCCTGCCCTTAGCGGAAGGAGGCTGCAGCTTGACAGAAATTTAAGTTAACGGGCCAGAGACGCCGTCTGGTGGAAAATTCAAATCGCTGTCAAGCCGTATCCTCCTTCTTTCCTTCCTTGTAAATGTCACCCTCTGTGGCCTGTCGAGAAAGCCTGGAAACCGTCCTGTCAGTAAGTTCTCCTGAAGGAAAAGCACGGCTGCGTTGGCTGTGTTGGGATCGATTAGGGAAAACAGAGGCCAGTACTGCTGTTTCATTGCTTTTCTTCTGTCGGTGGGGGTGTCCCCTTTGCGTCCCACTTTGGGGGGCAAAAAACCCCAAATGGGTTTTATGACCCCCACAGTGATGATATCGCAAGCCCAAGGTATGTATGTGCCGAATTTCAGTGACATTTGTCCAGGGGTGTGGGTTCCTTTAGAGCACATACAAACCCACACCTTTGATTTATAGATATAGATTTTAATGTACTGCTTAATATTTTTTCACATATTCTGGTGCATATGAAGAATTAATAAATTGTTTCTTCACTGCATATTGTTCAATGTATATTGGTTTTTATGTTATCAATATATTTTTCAGAATTCCATCCCTGGAAAGATGGAATACTGATAATGGATTGGAAGAGTTGATGGTGAATTTACAGATGGATATTGCTAAAAGGATTTCTTTTGAATCAAAACTTATTCAGAAGGGTTAGAAGTGGACACAAGAATAACTGATTTCACAATGAGAGCAAATGCAAAACTATCTGAGTATTAGGAAAAGGTAAAGATCACCCTTGCTTGAAAGCCAGTATCTGACTCTAGGGTGTGGTGCTCATCTCCATTTACTTTACAGCTAAAGATCCAGCAGTGCTGACACTTTCATGGTTATGTGGCAAGCATGACTAAACACTGGAGTGCACGGACACACTGTTACCTTTCCTGCCAAAGCAGTACTTATTTATTTACTGTACTTGCAATTTCTTGCTTTCAAAATGCTAGGATGGCAGGAGCAGGGACTTGGGTCTCAAATTGCTAACCCACAGACCTTCTAATTGTCAAGTCCCCTTATTATTACTTGTTGTAAAAAGCCACTGATTTATAAACGTGTTATGCTAGCCAACCACTGTGTGCTTCTGTGCCTGATATGTATAAATTAATGCCATGAAGTCTCACTCTTGTCTGACGAAGTGGACTTGATCCATGAAAGCTAACCTTAAAGTACAGCAGTTAGTCTTTAAGGGGCCACAACATTTTTTGTCTTTTTGTTTTGTTTCTTGTCTGATAAACCAGAAAAGGGTGGTGGTTTAAGCAGTACAGTATCTTGGATTGTTCAGAAAATGCGGTATACAAATAAAAGTGATGATGATGATATTATATTACTGGGGCTCCGGTGGCTCAGTGGTTAAGAAGCTCGCCTTGTTGGCTGGCAGGCCGGAAGTTCGAGACCTCGGTCCTGCATGACGGAATGAGTGCCCCTCTCTGTCCCAGCTCCTGGCATCCTAGCAATTCGAAAGCAAGAAACTCCAAGAAGGACACCGGGCGCTCTCTTTCCCTCCCGGCCAGACCGGCGGGAGATGAACAGGTACAGCTGGAGGGAGTTTCGGCAGGCAGCCTCAAAAGAGGGGCCGACGCTGCCAAAGCCAAGGACACCGGGCGCTCTCTTTCCCTCCCGGCCAGACCGGCGGGAGATGAACAGGCACAGCTGGAGGGAGTTTCGGCAGGCAGCCTCAAAAGAGGGGCCGACGCTGCCAAAGCCAAGGACACCGGGCGCTCTCTTTCCCTCCCGGCCAGACCGGCGGGAGATGAACAGGCACAGCTGGAGGGAGTTTCGGCAGGCAGCCTCAAAAGAGGGGCCGACGCTGCCAAAGCCAAGGACACCGGGCGCTCTCTTTCCCTCCCGGCCAGACCGGCGGGAGATGAACAGGCACAGCTGGAGGGAGTTTCGGCAGGCAGCCTCAAAAGAGGGGCCGACGCTGCCAAAGCCAAGGACACCGGGCGCTCTCTTTCCCTCCCGGCCAGACCGGCGGGAGATGAACAGGTACAGCTGGAGGGAGTTTCGGCAGGCAGCCTCAAAAGAGGGGCCGACGCTGCCAAAGCCAAGGACACCGGGCGCTCTCTTTCCCTCCCGGCCAGACCGGCGGGAGATGAACAGGCACAGCTGGAGGGAGTTTCGGCAGGCAGCCTCAAAAGTGGGGCCGACGCTGCCAAAGCCAAGGACACCGGGCGCTCTCTTTCCCTCCCGGCCAGACCGGCGGGAGATGAACAGGCACAGCTGGAGGGAGTTTCGGCAGGCAGCCTCAAAAGAGGGGCCGACGCTGCCAAAGCCAAGGACACCGGGCGCTCTCTTTCCCTCCCGGCCAGACCGGCGGGAGATGAACAGGTACAGCTGGAGGGAGTTTCGGCAGGCAGCCTCAAAAGAGGGGCCGACGCTGCCAAAGCCAAGGACACCGGGCGCTCTCTTTCCCTCCCGGCCAGACCGGCGGGAGATGAACAGGCACAGCTGGAGGGAGTTTCGGCAGGCAGCCTCAAAAGAGGGGCCGACGCTGCCAAAGCCAAGGACACCGGGCGCTCTCTTTCCCTCCCGGCCAGACCGGCGGGAGATGAACAGGTACAGCTGGAGGGAGTTTCGGCAGGCAGCCTCAAAAGCGGGGCCAACGCCAAGGACCGCCGCTGTGTTCGGCCCCGGCGGGTGCGAAGAGGCTCGCTGGCCTCACCATCGGCCGGCGTTTCGGGCCCCGCCCCCCGCCCCTCGCCAGGACTCAAAAGGCGAGGGGGCCTGCCGGACGAAACATCACCGCCGCTGTGCTCGGCCCCGGCGGGGGCGAAGAGGCTCGCTGGACTCGCCATCGGCCGGCGTTTCGGGCCCCGCCCGGCAGTTGAGGGTTCAACACAGTTGTGGAAGAATGCCCCACCACTTCCATCACCACCGGAGCCGTGCGGAGGGTGGTGGGGGGAGTGAATGGGGCGATTTTATATTGGGGTGGAAGGGAGGGAGGGAGAGATTGCCAGGCCAGCCAGGAAGGAGAGGCAGCATTCTGTCCAGGGCAAGCAGGGAGGCTCCGGAGACCAATATAGAGGTTGTGATGGGCATGGGGCGATATAGCGGGTACCGAGGGGCGGGCCGCACCCGGGGAACGCGGGGCAGATGCTTAGTACCTGTCCCTCGTTCCAGCCCCACGGTTACACCTCTAGGTCCTGAGCAGCTGACCCAGGGTGACCCTGTCCTTAGGCTGCTGCTGATGAATGCCAGGTCGGTATGTAATAAGGCCCCCCTGATACAAGACTCCATTATGGGGGAGCGGGCCGACCTGGCATGTATCACTGAGACCTGGCTGAGACCAGAGGATGGGGTTCCTCTGTCAGAAATGTGTCCAGCTGGGTTCAGTATTTGGCACCAGCCTAGGGATAAGGGTAAGGGCGGTGGCGTTGCCATCATAGCCAGGGAGTCACTGGGAGTCACCAGGGCTACTGCTCCACAAATTCTGGGCTGTGAGGCCCTGCTTCTGCGTCTGGGCTCTAAGGGTCAGTTGGGAGTCTTACTCCTGTACCTGCCCCCTTGCAGGGTAAGGGACTCCCTGCCTGAGCTCCTCGAGGCCATCTCAGCGTTGGCATTGGAGTTCCCTAGACTGATGGTTCTGGGGGACTTCAATTTGCCTTCGCTGGGGACTGGCTCCGAGGTGGCTCAGGAGTTCATGGCTTCCATGGCAGATATGGACCTGATTCAGGTAATTCAGGGCCCGACCAGGGGCAGTGGCCACACACCAGATTTAATCTTTTTGTCGGAGCGGTGGCAGAGTGATCTGAGACTACGGAAATTAGACATAACACCTGTGCCATGGTCAGATCACTATTTGGTGGCTCTAGACTTCCTGGGTGCGACGCTGCACCGTAGGGAGGCAGGGCCTATTAGAATGGCCCGCCCCAGGCAACTGATGGATCCTGATGGATTCCAGAGGGAACTGGGGGATTTCCCTCTGGATCGGCAACACGATTCACCCGAGGCGCTGGTCGACCTGTGGAACAGGATGACTACAGCGGCCTTGGATGAAATCGCACCACTACGGCCTCTCAGAGCTCATCGAGCTAGGTCATCTCCATGGTTCACAGATGAACTGCGGGAGCTCAAACGGGCAAAGAGACACCAAGAGCGCCGCTGGGTGAAGACCCAGAGAGACTCCGATTGGACACTAGCTAGGGCCGCTATTAGGGCCTATCTAGTGGCGATGGAGGTGGTGAGGCGACAATACTTCACCACCCTTATTGCCTCCGCTGATAATCGCCCAGCCACCCTGTTTCGGGTTACCAGGTCTCTCCTTGGTAGGGGGACCCCGGTGCCCGGTTGGCAGGGGTCGGCCGAGGACTTTGCTGACCATCTAGTGGAGAAAATCGATCGGATTCGTTCTGGGTTTAATCCTGGCGTGGATGGGGAGAGTCCGGAGGGAGCCGGAGCACAGTCTTGCCATGCCATCTGGGACCGGTTTGATCCAGTTGCCCCTGATGAAGTGGACAGGCTCCTTGCAGCTGTGCGCGCCACTACCTGCCCTTTGGACCCCTGTCCCACCTGGTTGGTGAAAACCTCCAAGGCAGTGACAGGTGGCTGGGTTGGGGCTGTGATCAATGCATCATTGCGGGAGGGGGTGTTTCCTGCACCTTTAAAACATGCTTTGGTGCGCCCCCTCCTGAAGAAATCTTCCCTCGACCCAGCTGTCCTAACTAACTATAGGCCTGTCTCAAACCTTCCCTTTTTAGGGAAGGTGTTGGAGAAGGCAGTGGCGTGTCGGCTGCAGGGGGTACTGGATGAAGCGGATTATCTGGACCCTTTTCAGTCAGGATTCAGGCCTGGATATGGTACCGAGACGGCATTGGTCGCACTGATGGATGATCTCTGGCGGGAGCGGGACGGTGGTCACCCATCCGTCCTTGCTCTTCTTGACCTCTCAGCGGCTTTCGATACCGTTGACCACGGTATCCTTCTGGAACGGCTTCGAGGTTTGGGAATCCAGGGTACTGTGTGGTCCTGGTTTTCCTCATTTCTGAAGGGTCGGTCCCAGTCGGTGTGGTTGGAGAGTGAGAGGTCCAGTCCTAGGCCCCTCAAATGGGGGGTTCCTCAGGGCTCGGTGCTCTCTCCTCTCCTATTTAACATCTACATGAAACCGCTGGGTGAGATCATTCGCTCCCATGGGGTGCGGTACCATCAGTACGCGGATGACACTCAGTTGTACATCTCGGCCCATGGGGACCCCAGTGATGCCGTCAAAGTCCTTTCCAGATGCCTGGAAGCTGTGGGGGTCTGGATGGGGGCTAACGGGCTACAGCTGAATCCCAGCAAGACTGAGTGGCTATGGATAAGGGGTCCTGCGTTAATCCGGGAGTTACCATCGTTGGTTCTGGATGGGGCTATTTTGCCCCAGACAGACCCGGTGCGCAACTTGGGGGTCCTCCTGGATTCACGGCTACTGCTAGAAGAACAGGTGGCGGCTGTGACCAGGAGGGCTTTCGCCCAACTTCGGGTGATTCGCCAGTTGCGCCCACTCCTGGACCGGGACTCCTTGGTCATGGTCACCCATGCTCTGGTTACCTCCAGACTAGACTATTGCAATGCGCTCTACATGGGGCTGCCCTTGACGACCATTCGGAGGCTACAGCTGGTCCAAAATGCGGCTGCCCGGGTGGTGATGGGGTGTGGGCATTATGCTCATGCTTCGCCACTGCTCCGGGAGCTGCACTGGTTGCCAGTATGTCTCCGGGTGCAATTCAAGGTGCTGGTTTTGACCTTTAAAGCCCTATATGGTAGTGGGCCAGGTTACCTAAGAGACCGCATCGCCCTGAGGACGTCTGTCCGTCCAACCAGAGCGGACCGGAGGGGCTCTCTAATTGTTCCATCAGCCAGAGGGGCTCGCCTCTCTGGCACAAGGAGGAGAGCCTTCTCCGTGTCTGCACCGGCCCTCTGGAACCTCCTGCCAACAGAATTACGTCTTCGGACGGAGCTGCTGCCTTTCAGAAGGGATCTTAAAACCTGGCTGGCAGGTCAAGTGTGGGGTGCGGGTGGAAGGGTAACCACCATGGGGTGGTTGGTGTAGAGGAACCCTTCCCCATGGTGCCTTTTCGATCCTGCAGCCCTTGCTTTTTAGGGGGTGGGTAGTCTTAACTTTTTTACTGTTTTAACTGTTTTTAGGATTATTATTGTATTTGTGAATTGTATGTAAACTCCTTGGGTTGCCCTGGGGTTACTTTTTATGTTGTTAGCCGCCCAGAGTCGGCCTTGTGTTGAGTGGGCGGGATATAAATTGAATAAATAAATAAATAAATAAATAAATAAATAAATATCACTAGGGACTTCAATGGGAAAAGATCTTGGGGGCATGAAAGGAGCCTCATTGGGTCGTCCCGAGTGAGTTTCTCCAGCAAAAGTCCTTTCAACTCAGAGTAATCTCTGACGCAAAATAATAATAATAATAATAATAATAATAATAATAATAATAATAATAATAATAATAATAATAATAATAATAATAATAATAATGTGAGCTTTTCTTTCGTTCTTTTTGCTGTAAGCCACCCAAAGCGGTGCCTGGGGCAGGTAGTAGTAATAGTAGTAGTAGTAGTAGTGAGCTGTTCTTTCGTTCTTTTTGCTGTAAGCCACCCAGAGTGGTGCCTGGGGCGGGGTATAAAATAAAATAACAACAACAACAATAAACAAAAGAGCTCCTTGGAGTAAAAACCAAAGCAAACATGCTCCCTTTGCGCCCCTGAAAGCTTCGAGAGCGCGTCCACCGGCCGACACGCGTGCTTTGCGCGCCGACAAGTGCTTTCGCAGCGTGTGAAGGAGGAGGAGGAGCAACCAGGAGGGGTGGAGTCGGGTTTGTGGGGACGGCGGGAGTTGGGGAAGAGAAGAGGAGGAGGGAGTTCGGGTGCCGCCGGCGGCAGCAATGAATGGGAGGCGAGAGGCTCTCTTCGCCTGCGCCGCCTAGCAGACAGAGAGGAGCCCTAGCTAGCCCTGCCTGCCAAAGCGCCCCTAGCGTTGTCGTCTCCGCACTGGTCTGGGAAGGCCCCGCCGGGCTCCTCGGGCTGTTCTCCTCGCGGCCAGCAGCCCAGAGGGCGAGCCGCCTCCTCCTCCCCCGCCCCCCCCCCCTCGACTCTTTCGGCCGGGCCCAGGAGGAGGAGGAGCAGGAGACCGGCGGGGAGGAGGAGGAGGAGCAGCGGCCGCCGCCGCCGGATGCGGCGAGGAAACACAGCTCCTCCGGCTCCCCTGGCCCTGCGCAGCAGCGTCGCCGGCGGCCGCTCACCTGAGCGCGCAGTGGCCGCCGGAGGAGGAGCCGCCGGGCGGGGAGGCTACTATTAGCAGCGCCGCCGCCGCCGCCGCCGCCGCCGCCGCCGCCTGGATCCCGGCCTAGGAGGGGGGCGGCGGCGAGGGCGGCCGAGGGACCCAGTCAGAAGCCATGATGGCAAGGAGGACTCCGGGAGCCTGACTTGACTGACTGACCACCAAGAGCAGGGGGCGGGGGCGCCCCGCAGAGAGGCCTGCCTGCCTGCCTGCCTGCCCTGCCTGCGCGCCAAAGGCGGGCGGGCGAGGCCCCGGCAAAGCAGGCGGGCGGCGCGTTGGTTTGGGCCAAGATGTCCACCCGCACCCCGCTGCCCACCGTCAACGAGCGGGACGCGGAGAACGTGAGTGGCGGCGGCGTGGGTGGGTGGGTGGGTGGGTATAATGTCTCTATGGGGCGGCCTTGGAACCCTTCCTCTCCCCCCCCCCGCCCCTCGCGGTCGCCTGGCGGGACTTGAGGCAGCAGGAGAGGAGGAGGAGGAGGAGTCGTCGTGGTGGCCGTAGCCCGCGGTTCCCACGGCTAGCTAGGCTGCCTAGGCTTGACATTCCTCCACAAACTAGCCTCTCAAGCCGGGGCCGGGCCACCTCTCGTCTGTCTCCCTCCGCCGCGTTTGCCTGCACCGTAGCCCCGCCTTGCCCTTCCGTGGTCCCCGCCCCTCTTCTCGCCACACCCGGAGGTCCCGCAAGTCGCCAGTTCAAGACCCGAGGGCGGAAGGAGCGCCCGTCCCGGCATCTGCCCTCTAGTTCTCTGCCAACCAACCTAGCAGTTCGAAAGCAAGGAGATAAATTAATAGGGACCACTTCGGGGGGGGGGGAGTTCTTGGGGGGGGGGACGACGTGAAAGGAGCCACATTCGCCCCACTCCTGGGCGGCTCCCTCCAGCAAAACAACAACAACAAAACAACAACAAAAACCAAACCCTTCCAACCCAGAAGGCACCTTTGTGTGCTTCTGACACAAAAATCCTCTTTTCTTTCTAACCCAGGGGTGCCCAAACTTTTCGAGCCACAGGCCGGTCACACGATTCGGGGGGCCGGGCGCTAAGGCCTATGGGCTGGATCCAGCCCTTGACACCAATTTATCCACAAAGCCCTCGTTTTACTTCTGCTTCCTGGAACGATGAGGGCTTTGTGGGCCGGATGAATTGGTGTTGAGGACCGGATCCAGCCCATGGGCTGTAGCTTGCGCACCCCTGTTCTAACCCCACCCCATCGGCTGCTTCCCCAATTAACCCCTGCGGAAGCCTTCCCTGGTGCTTCTGGTCTGGTTGCCCTCCAACCCTTTTGTCTAGGCCATACCTGTCAAGCGCAGCTCGAGATTACGGGACCAACGCAGAATGTTTCTGCGCAGGTCCATTCTACACATGCATAGAAGGCTTTTACATATGCATAGAACGGACCTGCGCAGAACCGTTCTGCGCAGCTCACTTCTACGCATGCATAGAAGGCTTTTACGCATGCGTAGAAGGCTTTTACACATGCGTAGAATGGACCTTTGCAGAACTGTTTTGCACAGCTCACTTCTACACATGCGTAGAAGTCTTCTACGCATCCCCCTCTGCACAGAAGCCTTCTACGCATGCGTAGAAGGGTTGTACTCATGCATAGAAGAGTTCTACGCATGCGTAGAAAAGACCTGCGCAGAAGGGATGCACAGTAACTCCTTTCCCCCTGCTGCCAAATTACAGGGTAGCGGCAGCTCCGGGCGGGAAATGGCGAAAATCGGTGCGAAAATACGGGAAATCCCGGCCAATCTGGGATACTTGACAGGTATGGTCTAGGCCAGCCATAGTCTACACCAGTGGTTCTCAACCTTGGGTCCCTAGATGTTCTTGGACTACAGCTTCCAGAAGCCTTCAACATTGGCTGTGCTAGCCAAAATTTCTGGGAGCTGCAGTCCAAGAACATCTGGGGACACAAGGTTGAGAACCACTGGTCTACACGAAGCCCTTCCCTTCAGGTTCTTCTTCCGTGTCCAGATCAAACTTTGGACTGCCAAAATGAAGCCACTTTCTTGGCTTTGTGGTTGACCAAAATTAAGTCCTTGTCGGTACGTGTTTTTGGCAGGAACTTTGCAGATCAGTAAATGAGCCAGATTCTGTATCCCTCCACGTTCACACAGTGTAGTGTTGTCTGCCAGCAGCCTCCACTCGAGCATGTTGGTCTTGCATTTGGGGACTTCCTTCAGCTCTTCTTCCGTGTCTAGGCCAGACATAAAACTGCCAAAATGAAGGCACCTTTTGGCCTAGACACGTGAGGAGGAGGAGCATAGTGTCTCAATCAAATCACTCTGCTTTGCTTTGGTCAGACTTCACCAGCAATACTGTGTCCAGTTCTGAACACTGAAATTTAACGAGGGTCCCCAAGATGGTAAAAATAAATAAATCTGCAGTTCAAGTCTTGTGAGGAACAGTGAGTGAATTGGCTACGCTTAGCCTCAGAAATACGGAGAAGTGATAGGACAGCTATTGTCTAATACAGTGTTGGCGAACCTATGGCATGCATGGAGCCCTCTCTGTGGGCACCCGTGCAGTCACTCAGGACAAAGTTTGCCCTGCCTCTCTGTCCAGCAGCCCAATGGGAGCGCTTCCTCTCCCCCAGCACAGAGTTCACCTCACCCCTCTGCGCAGCAGCCCAATTGGAGCATTTCCTTCCTTCCCCCAGCACAGAGTTCGCCCCGCCCTTCTGTCCAGCAGTCCAATGGGAGCGTTTCCTTCCTCCCCTGTTGTTGTGTTGGCACTTTGCGATAAATAAGTGGGTTTGGGATGGCAGTTTGGGCACTTGGCCTCTGAAAGGTTCACCATCACTGGTCTAATATTTGAAGCACTGTGATGTGGAAGACAGAGAAAGCTTGTTTTCTGTGGTTTCAGAGGGTAAGATTTGAACAAAGATATTTGAATGAAAAAAAGGTTTCTTCCATACAGTAGAAACAACTTCTAAGTTGTTCATCAAAGGAATGGATTGCCCTGGAAGTGGTGACATTGCATCAGTGGAAGTTAACAGGGCTTTTAGGACCTTCTGTCATTGACTATTTAACTAGATTTCCTGCATCAGAGGGCTGGACTTAATAACTTTTGGTGCAACTTCTAGCTCTACAATTCGGCTGTTCTTCTGTATCTATATGCCAGACATGAAACTGCCAAAAGGAAGTCACATTTTGGTGAATTTATTCTGCAGTTCCTTTTGCCTGACCTAGTGTGAGAAAGATTAGGTGGCAACACAAGATTGCCGCTACCAGGGTACGCCCAATTGTGGTTCAAAAATACCACAATCTTTGAGGAGGTTCATTCTGTGTACCCTTTCTTTCAGGTAAACCTTCCTCACAGATAACTCCTTCGCTTCTCCTGACTGACCGCTCATCTTTAAGGAGAACGCAGTGGCTTCTGGAGGCCGGTTCTAGTCTTGTGTTCACCAGATTTGCAGAATCCTTTAACAGGCCAGGCCTGAATGTTGATTGTGACCGCCAAAAAGGAAAACAAACAAACAAACCCCAAACAACTGTTTTGGCACTTCATCACCCCAGCCCACAGGAGTGTGGCAATTTTTGACATGTCATTCTGCCCCCATGGCCTGTCTTCTAACTTTTTCATTTTTTTGTTTTTGGATGGGGTGCCACAAATAGGCGTTGCTTGCCCCATATCTGTCGCCTTTCCAACGTCCAGTGCAGCCTTCATTGGAACCTCCCTCTGTTTGGAGACCTTTGGAAAAAAGGCTCAAGATGACAGGGACCGTGGGGATGGTCCTTGTTCCCGGTGCATGTTGTTATAGGAACATCACAGCAGGGGAATATGAGAATGAAAGCTTTGTAAGATGGGGGTTTAACAGAGGCATCTTAAAAATAATGATTTGTTTGCTAGAGTGTGGTTCTTTGGCAAATAGAGAGATACCCAGAATAGGAGGAGATAACATCTCTGCTGATGGGATGTTGCTGAGAGTTATTTGAAAGGTAAACGAAGAGAGGCTGAAAGGTTGAGGTTGTATAAAATCTGTCAGTATGTCTGTATAGTGCTGTTTCTGGTAGAGAGGCATGACTGATGAGAACTGAGTTGGAAGGAAAAAGCATATTTATGGTGTGGTAATTTAGTGGACATTGAATTGAACTCATTTATTAGGCTGATGTGAAATGTGATACAATGTGACTTTACTGGCACTGTTGACAGTGCTTCCTTTTGAAAGAAAACATAAAACAGTCTTTGCCTGTGAACTCTGTCTCAATGTGCTATGCACTGTGTGCAAACTCTGATTTGGAGAGTTGTGCTGAATGTGGAACTGTGTGGCAGCATCGTTTGGAAGAAGAGGAAATACACGTTACAAAAATAGCATTGGTTTCTGAGCTTCATCCAGTTAAAGAATTCCAGAGTATTTTAAATCAGAATATTGTCCAAAGAAGTTGTACTGGGGCCTGTAAATATCTGGTGATCTTGGTCATTGTGTGTCTTTCTACATTGGCTTAGATTATGCTTTTACATGTAAACTATGAACATACTCTTTTTGTGCAGTGAAAAGATCTCATATCTTCTGTAAAAACTAAATAGTAAGAGGGAAGTTATGCCAAAAGCACACAAGAATTTAAGACAATTTGTAACCAGTTACATCTATAGCTTTAGCTTAGTTTGTAATTAATTTGGCCAAGTTGCAGGTGAGGAGAGGTGATGTTTGTGTCTGTTGACAAAGTTGTGAGGATTGTTCTTGGCTTTGAAAAACCTAGAACTTGACTTGTTTAAAAATCATTTTTAATGAAGCCAGAGTTGTCATTGCTGCCACCAGTTTGATTAAAGAGTACAGATACTTACAAACAGATTTAATAGAAATGTGTTGTTGTTGTTTTTTTTTTAGGGAATAATACTCTAGAGCTTATCAATACCTCCATAGGTATTAGATGTCTTTTTAAGGGAATGGAAATTACTGTGGAACCTCAGTTAACATAATTAATACATTCTTCCGGACGTTTCTTACAGCGAAAATTACTTTAACCAAATTTTCCATAGGAATGCACTGAAAACCAAAATACATTAACCAAAATTCAGTTTCTCATAGGAATGCATTGAAAACCAATTAATCCATTCAAAAAATAGTAATTCTGTAAACCGAGCCACTTTTTTCTATGGATTTCCTTTTGTTGTGTGATTTTTTTGTTAACCAAGCCGTTTGTTAACTGAGGTTCCACTGTAGTTGTGGTGACTCTCCTTTCCATTGTGCTTTTTGGAACAAGCAGGTCTGAAGTTATCTTGCAGTAGGCGTAAATGGACTTCAAAATGAGAACAATTGGTGAAGGTATAAATGTATCTATTAACAGATGTAACCTTGTCTGGGGACAAGATGTGAACTCCTGGTTGTGACCTGGCAAAGACCGAGTTGGTTGATTTAGTTATTTTCTTACAACTTAGTTATCCAGAAGTTGTCTTTCACAGTAGAATTGGAGGACAGATGTCACCACTTCCAACTTCCACTTAGAAGTTGTTTCTACTGTATAGAAGAAACCTATTTTTCATTCAGATATCTTTGTTCAAATCTTGCCCTCAGAAACCACAGAAAACAAGCTTTCTCTGTCTTCCATGTCACAGTGCTTCAAATATTAGACAATAGCTGTCTGATCACTTCTCTTAAGAACTGGCTGGCGGGGCAGGTATGGAGCCCTGAGGGCAATGTGGCTCCTGCTCGCTGGCTTTTAACATGAGATGTACCCTCTCTCTGCTTCTCGGGGTGGGTGGCTTTATTAATGTGGGTGGGGTTTTTTAAATTGCTTTTACTGTATGGGGTTTTAAACTATGTAAGCTGCCCTGAGTCTGGCTTGCCAGAGTGGGCAGCAAACAAGTTGAAAAATTAAATTAAATTAAATTACATTCTCTGTATTTCTGAGGCTAAAAGTAGCCAATTCACTCACTGTTCCTTACAAGACTTGACATGTAGATTTTTGTAACCATCTTGGGGGCCCTCATTAAATTTCAGTGCTCAGAACTGGGTATGCCCAGTGGTGGGCTCCAAAAATTTTCACTACCACACTGTGGGCATGGTATGGTGGGTGTGGCCAGGGGGGAAGCCCTGCGTTGCACCCAAATTAGGACTACAGTACTTTATTTCAAAACTTGGATGGATGGGGCCAGCCATAATTTCTGCTACCGGTTCTGGCGAACTGGTGCAACCTGCTGATACCCACCATTGGGTATGCCCGATTGTGGTTCAAAAAATACCACAATCTTTGAGGAGGCTCCTCCTGTGTTCCCCAGATACTATACAGTACTTTTGTTGTTCAGTTGCACAGTCGATTTCGACCCTTTGCGACCCCATGGACCATTTTCCTCCAGGCACCTCTGTCCTCCACCATCCTCCTCAGCCCGCCCAGCTCTGTGTCCATCGCATCCACAATACCATCTATCCATCTCATCTTTGGATGCCCCCTTCTCTTGCCCTCCACCTTTCCCAACATCAAGGCCTTCTCAAGTGAGTCCTCCCTTCTCATTTGATGTCCAAAGTACTTTAGCTTCATCTTCACTATTTGCCCCTCCAATAAACAGTCAGGATTGATTTCTTCTAATATTGACCTATTTGTTCTCCTCACTGTCCAGGGGACTCTCAGGACTCTCCTCCAACACCACATCTCAAAGGCATCTATTCTTCTGCACTCAGCTTTCCTAATTGTCCAGCTCTCACACCCATACATTACCACTGGGAATACCATTGCTTTGACTATGCAAATTTTTGTTTTCAAGATGATGTCTCAGCTTTTCACTATATTCCCCAGGTTTCTCATAGCTTGTCTCCCCATAATCAGTCGTCTTTTTATTTCATGGCTACAGTCGCCATCTGCAGTGATCTTAGATCCTAGAAAAGTAAAATCTGTCACTGCTTCTACTTCTTCCCCATCTATTTTCCAGGGACTGATTGGACCTGTTGCCATTATCTTGGTTTTCTTGCTATTAAGTCTCAAGCCAGCTTTTGCACTCTCCTCCTTCAATCCAATCAAGAGGTTCTTTAGGTCTTCCTCACTTTCTGACTTTAGGGTGGTATCGTCTGCATATCTCAAATTGTTGATGTTTCTCCCAGCAATTTTGATCCCATATTGTGATTCCTCCATCCCTGCATTGCGCATTATATGCTCTGTGTATAGATTGAATAAGCAGGGTGATAAAATGAAGCCTTGTCTTACTCCTTTTCCTATTCCAAACCACTCTGTCATTCCGTGTTCTGTCCTAACTGTTGCTTCTTGGTTCGTGTACAGATTTCTCATGAGGCATATGAGGTGCTCTGGTATTCCCATCTCTTTAATTACTTGCCACATTTTGTTGTGGTCCACACAGTCAAAAGCCTTGGTGTAGTCAATAAAACAAAAGTAGACTTGTTTCTGGTATTCCTTTGTTTTCTCCATGATCCAACGTATGTTGGCAATGTGGTCTCTAGTCCCCCTGCCTCTTCTGAAACCAGCCTGCACCTCTGGTAATTCTCTTTCCACATGCTGCTGAAGTCTATCCTGTATTATCTTGAGCATCACCTTGCTGGCATGTGGGATGAGCGCAATTGTTCGGTAATTTGAGCATTCTTTGGCATTGCCTTTTTTGGGGATTGGGACATACACTGATCTTTTCCAATTCTGTGGCCACTGTTTTGTTTTCCAAATTTGCTGGCATGCAGAATGCAGTAGTTTGATTCCATCATTTTTAGGGCTTTGAAAAATTCAACTGGGATACCATCATTTCCACTAGCTTTATTGTTTGCAGTGCTTTTTAGGGCCTTTCTGACTTCACTCTCCAGAATGTCTGGTTCATGTTCAAATTTCTCATTATTGTTATTATCAGGAGTGTTGAGGTCCTTTTTGTAGAGTTCCTCTGTGTACTCTTGCCATCTTTTTTTGATCTCTTCTGCTTCAGCTAACTCCTTTCCATCTTTGTCCCTTATCATGGTCATTTTTGCTTTAAATGTTCCCTTGATTTTCCCATTTTAAAAAAAAAAGATCTCTAGTCCTGCCTCTTTTGTGGTTTTCCTCTATTTCTTTGCATTGTTCGTTCAGGTAGTTTTCCTTATCTCTTCTTTCTTTTCTTTGAAATTCTGTATTCAGGTGATTGTATTTTTTTCTTTCTCCTTGGACTTTTGTATTCCTTATTTCCTCTGCTATTTTAAGGGCCTCATCAGACAACCACTTTGCTTTCTTATGCTTCTTTTCTTTTGGTATGGTTTCTCTTGCTGCCTCCTGCATGATGTCCTGCATCTCTGTCCATAATTCTTCTGGTACTCTGTCTATCAGGTACAGGACATTAAATCTGTTCATGACCTCCACCGTGTATTCTTTAGGGATGTTGTGTAGGTCATATCTGTCTGGTCTAATTGTTTTCCCCATTTTCTTTAGTCTAAGCCTGAATTTTGCGATCATTAGGTTGTGATCTGAGACACAGTCTGTTCCAGGTCTTGTTTTTGCTGACTGAATGGAGGTTCTCCATCTTTGACTGCAGAGTATGTAATCAATCTGGTTTCGATACTGGCCATCTGGCGATGTCCATGTGTAAAGTCGCCTCTTGTGTTGCTGGAAGAGGGTGTTTGCTATGACTAATGCGTTCTCTTGGCAGAACTCTATCAATCTTTGCTCTGCTTCATTCTGTGTTCCAAGACCAAACTTGCCTGTTATTCCATTTATTTTTTGATTTCCTACTTTGGCATTCCAATCTCCTAAGATAATGTGGACATCATTTCTTGGTGTCTGTTCTATGAGGTGTTGTAGGTCCTCACAGAACTGGTCAACTGTGGCTTCATTTGCACTAGTGGTTGGTGCATAGACTTGGATTACAGTGATATTGAAAGGTTTGCCTTGTATTCTGACTGACATCATTCTATCATTTTTGAGGTTGTATCCCATTACTGCTTTCCTTACTCTTTTGTTGACAATTATGGCTACTCCATTTTTTCTGAGGTTTTCTTGCCCACAGTAGTAGATATGATGGTGTCTAGAGCTGAATTCACCCATCCCTGTCCATTTTAACTCACTGATGCCCAGGATGTCAATGCTTATTCTTTCCATCTCATTTTTAACCACTTCCAGTTTTCCTTGATTCATAGATCTCACATTCTACGTCCCTATGCAGTATTGTTCCCTGCAACACTGTATTTCTCCTCCCCCTTTCATGTCCCTCCCCCTTTTCAGATCTGCTGTGCTGAGCATCCCCTTGTTTTGCCTTTTGTTTTGGTCCATAGGGTTCTCTTGGCAAACTTCGTGGCGTGCCTTGCCGGTCTCTACGCCAGTTTCTTCCCATCACACATGTTATCACAGTTTTAAACAGTTTTAAAAGAAAGTATTATCATGCACAATATCACAGTTTATCACATAGTATCAAAGTAATAATTGAACTAATTAATGAAAGGGAAATAAATAAATAAAAAGTCCACTATATCAAGTCTCTATGTAAGTCAGTTTCTTGTACAGTCACTATGTCAGTTGCTATAAGCCATCTATGTTTAGTCAACTATATTATTTCAGTTCGATTACTTATCTTTTACATGCATGCAGCAGCTCTCGCCTCCCTTCGGCTGCATGGAGTTGGTCAAAGGCGCCGACTCGGTCCTCACTGTGATGGTGGTTGCGGATGGTATATACATGGAATATAATAATACAACCAGGGAAAACACAAAAATATATTAATCACAATGAAAAAATATTAAATTAAATAAAGTTACATAACCTAGTATGAACAAGAGTTCAGAGTCCAGCTCACGCTCCCCAAAAAGTCCAGAGCTCAGTGCTGCAAACGGGACCAATGGTCAATGTCCAGGTGGCTAAATATCCCCGAAAGGCAAAACACAGTCCTTTCCTGAGTCCTCCGGATGTGCACCTCCCTCCCATCCTGGAGGGGTATAGGGTAACTCACTTTATGTATTTTATTCTGTTGCTCTCCGTCACCAATAGGGTTTTTGTATTTTTAAAATGTGTTTTTAATATGTGAGTTTTTGTTGTTAGCTGCTCAGAGTAAGAAAACCATCTAGATGGGTGGGGTATAAGTAAAATAAATAAATATTTTCCCCAATTATGATCACACTGGTCTACAGAATTATAGGTTTAGTGTGTTTAAGGAGTAAATGTCTTAGTCTTCCATACCCTCTTTTCTTATAATTCACAAAGTAATTCAACAAGTAGAATTAATGAATAGGCCAACCAGGTGTTTTAAGTACATTTTCTTTTTAGCTTGACATCTAGTCTTTTTAGTTTCTTGCCATTCTTATTGAGACTACCCTTCCATTTGTGCTAGCTAGACTTTTAGCCAGATGCGTTTTGATATATTAAAGAGTGTACTACAAAGGGTATCAGAGGATGATATTTTTCTCCATGTCTTTATGGTCTGCAGTTTTTTTCCTGCCAGGAACAGTGAAAGATAAATATGGCTAGAGATACAGCACTCTAAAGACAAACAAAGATATCTGTGTGATCCACATACAAAACAAATGTAGGAAGGAGGCAATAACTTTTATTGGATCAATTTAAAAATCTAACATTGCATGAGCCTTCATGGTTCAAAATCACATGCTGTTGTTTGATTTCCCTAGTGACAGGTATTCAGAGGTACAGCAGAACCATGGTTAACAAATGGCTTGGTTAACATAAAAATCACATAACAAAAGGAAATCCATAGAAAATAGTGGCTCAGTTTATGAATTTTTTTCCGGAGCAGATTAATTGGTTTTCAATGCATTTCTATGGGGAACTGCATTTTGGTTAAAGTATTTTGCTTTTCAATGCATTCCTGTGGGAAATTACATTCAATGCATTGTTATGGGAAATTTGGTTATAGAAATTTTCGCTGTAAGAAACGTCACGGAGAACGCATTACGTTAACCGAGGTTCCACTGTACACTTGATACTAGAAGTGATTGATGGCTGATAGCCAATGGTATCTTTACTTCCATGAATTTTTCTAATCCTTTATAAAAGTAATTTTGGTTGATGGCCCGGAGGCCTTGGACATACTTTAGTAGATTAGTTAAGTGCTTCTTTCTGTCTTGAATTGCCTACCAAAGGTCTTTGGTTCCTTTCCCCTTACCATGAAAACTTAGTTGTATCCTACTTAAATCAAATTGTTTTTAAGCTAAAGATTCACAAATGTAGTAACCTTTCTTCGCATGATAGTTTTTTCAGACTTTTTATAATTATAGTTGCTCTTTTATAAAAGGTTAATGGAAGGAAGATTTTCAGCATTGCCACAATTATCAAAGGGAATGGGTTGTAAATGTTACTTCTTCTGTTCATGCCTTCTAGTTGGTAACAGCAGGTGATGACCGAGATTTGTAGCTGGATTAATTACTTGTATTTCAGCAGATGCAACCAGGCCATTGGACTCTGGTTTTCCACTTAATATCAGGGACCCAGTCATATTTTGTAACATGCTTGTGGAGTTAGAAATCAAGTACTGTATTACACTGTTAATTCAAATGACAGTTTCTCTGTTACAAGTTTTTGAATTGTTTTCACATTTTTGTGTGTACACATCAACAAAGAACATCATGGGAATATAGCAAGTATAATATGATGGTATTTTCTACTTTGTTAAAATGTGATGCAACACAATGCGTCTTTCTGCAGTTCACTGTTATCACATGCACTTTATTTTATCAGTCGACATTTGAGTGTGGCCATAACTGGAAAAGTTTGTTTGCTTCATCATGTAGTAGAACATGCATGCAAAGATAATATAAATAATCTCATTATTTAATATTAATGAAGTTTATATTTTAAATTACAAATATATTATAGCTGGTTGATAAACTCAATCTGAGTTCATATTATGAATTCAGTAATGATTAATCTGGTAGATTCAATTCTTCAAGCTAACCTGAGAGGAAGGCAGGTAATGAAACCATCAAGCTTTCCTGAGCATTACTCACCCTATAAGACTACCTATTATCATCTGCCCTTTAGGAAGGATTCCAGAATAGAGAAGGAAATACAGTAGGTGAAAAGGTAACACCAAATGTCTACTTTCATTCCAGTGGGACTCTTCTCCCCACCCCCAGACATGATCTATTACTGTCAGCTGCTATATGGAATTAATCCTGATTTTCAGATTTCTTTTTATGTGTTAAATTTTTATAAATTATTTTACTGCTGCATTTTCATGTTACTTGTAACGTGCCTTGGAATAATTTATATCCTGAGAGTATGGATGTAATACTGTAGTTGTGATAAATATATTTCAAGTTGGGACACCATTACTGTACATCTTAAAATCTGCTTCATTAAGAACATATAGCACTTTGTTTAATGAGCGCCTTCTCAAGAGTGATGATGCATGCGTTGTTTTGGCATGAATGGTTGGCAGTACAACATTTTTGCTGTTTGGGGAAATCAACAACTTTCTTTCTATGATGCGATTTTATTCTTATACCTAGGACAGCTGATGCATGGGAGTGGCTGAAGTACTAAAAATAAGTATCTTTCCAGGCACAATAACTGCAGGTCAAGAACAAAAAAGAAACACTCTTCAATTTTTCATGCTTTACTTCTGTAGTAAAGCATGACAAATTGGAAAGCTTTTTTTTTTGGGGGGGGTGGTTTTTGGTTTTTTTCCATAGTTTATGAACAAAGCATTATTGAAGAGAGGAAAATGAAACATACTCTTTTTTTAGACTGTGCATTAGAGTGAAGTTGAATGATTGCTACTATTGCGTAGGTGTGAGGATATTATGATCTTGTTGGAATAACAGGTGCAGAGCATTCCGAATAGAGGTTTTATTGTAAATTAACTTGAATCTCTTAGAAAAAATGTCTAAGAAATGTACTTGTGCCAAGAGTTTCTGCATAGAGATAGGCAGGTTCGGCCACTGGGTAGCTCCTCTTTTGCAACAGAAATGACATCACCATCTGTGGCAACTTCATCTCATTGTGTGTAAGTTGTGCATACGCCAAAACTGGATAAGGAATCCTTTTTTCAACAGCAGCCTGACTATATCCTTCCCATTAGGCAAACAGAGCGGTGCAAAAGCCTACTCGCTTTGTGTTTTTGGACTACGGCTGTCAGAGCATCATGGCCACTGATTATATTTCCTGGGGAACTAACTCTGGGAACTGTAGTCCTAAAACACAAGTATGTAAACAACCAGTTTGTATGGGTTTTGTATGGGTTTTGTTGACAGATATTTTTGGCTTGCTTGTTTAAGTTTAGATCATGAGCACCCTATATGTTAGAAATATGTTAGACATAATTGGACAAACTGTCCATGGATAGAGTAAGAAATATGTGATATTTTGGGGTGGGTGTCTTTTTCATTTTGCACAAAAGAAAAAAATATATATTTTGGGTTTTTCATCCATGTTTCTGTTGAAATATGTAGCAACCCAGCATGTTATGCATGGACAAATTACTACATTACTAATTACTAACACATTTGGTCACACCTTCCTAGAAAAAGGAGAACCACCATTTTAGGAATTTTTGTTTGTTTGTTTGTTCTAAAATTCATCCAAATCAACAGGCATCTTGTGTTCCTGCCTTTTTTAGGTGTTTAATATTTTTCACTCTCAGGTAAAATTTTGCTTTCTTTGACTAGCTAATCCTCTATTTTGTGAGGCATACATTTTGTGGAGCTCCCTCCTCACTCGTACAGAGTGAAAAACATTTTTTCCACTGTCTATGAACGAATCTTCTTTTACCTCTAACAATACTATGCTTTCATATCAAGATTTTGAGCACCATCTTTACAAGTGAATATTGCTACATTTTACTGTTGTCTGACTGGTCATGTAACTGGTCTACTTAGATAAGGGGAATTCTTGCGAAACGTGCATATCATTCTGACACCTGCCTTAGTTTTTGCTGTGAAACCAAGAAAACTAACAATTTCCTGGCCTTCTAAAAGCACTATAGAACCCTTAAAATATTGCAGAAATACAGAAGCAAGGCAACAGAGAATCAATCCACTCCAAAAGCAGACAGTAGTATAGGAAAAAGTATATGACACCACAACTATATCTGAATAATTGGCAACACCCACCCATTTCATCACACATTGCAGTGCCTGCATAGCAGGTACCCGCCTAGACTTTTTTTTAAAAGGGGGGGGGGCAAATTGGTCGTGCTGATTGATGATCTCTGCGAGAGCAAGATGCAGGGTACCCCTCCATTCTTGCTCTTCTTGACCTCTGAGCGGCTTTTGATGCTGTCGACCACAGTATCTGGACCGGCTACAGGGGTTGGGGATCTGGGGCACTGTGTTGTCCTGGTTCTCCTCCTTCTTGAGTGGCCAGATCCAGTAGGTGTGGGTGGGGTCTCGTGTCCGAGGCAGGCAGCTCACGTGTGGGGTGCCCCAGTGCTCGGTCCTCTCGCCCTTACTCTTTAACATGTACATGAAACCGCTGGGTGAGATCATCCGATCCCACGGGGTGAGATATCTTCAGTATGCTGATGATACTCACTTGTATATCTGCCCTTGGTGATCCCAGTGATGCAGTCAAGGTCCTGACCAGTTGCCTAGAGGGGGTTAGGGTCTGGATGGGACACAACGGACTACAGCTGAATCCCGTCAAGACTGAGTGGCTGTGGGTGAGGGGACCCGGTCCTCATAAGGAGTTATCACAGCTGATTTGGGATGGGGCACCATTGCCCCAATCCAACCCAGTGCGCAACCTGGGGGTCCTCCTGAACTCGTGGCTTCTGCTCCAGGAGCAGGTTACGGCCGTAGCCAGGAGGGCTTTCGGGCAAGTGCGTGTTATTAATCAATTACATCCACTGCTGGACCAGGAGGCCCTGCTCATGGTCACCCATGTCCTGGTCACCTCCCGTTTGGACTATTGTAATGCACTCTACAATAGTCCAAACGGGAGGTGACCAGGACATGGGTGACCATGAGCAGGGCCTCCTGGTCCAGCAGTGGATGTAATTGATTAATAACACGCACTTGCCCGAAAGCCCTTGATGACCATCCAGAGACTGCAGTTGGTCCAGAATGTGGCATCCTGCGCAGTGGTGGTGTGTAGTCGTTTCGCCCGCACCTCGCTACTGGTGCGGGAGCTTCACTGGCTGCCTATATATGTCTCCGGGTGCAATTCAAGGTGCTGGCTGTCACCTTTAAAGCCCTTCATGTTAGCGGACCAGGATAACCTCAGGGAGCTATCATCCGTAGGATATCGACCCGTCCCATGAGAGCAAACCAAGAGGGCACCCTTCAGATGCCATCTGTTGGGGAGACTCGCCTCTCCAGCACAAGGAAAAGAGCCTTCTCAGGCGTAGCCCCCACACTATGGAACCTCCTTCCAGTAGAACTACGCCTCCAGGTCCAGTTGCTACCATTTAGGAAATAATTGAAGACGTGGTTGGCAAAATGGGTCTGGGGGCTGGGATTGTCAACAAGCTTCCCTCTTTGGTTCATCTGAGGCTTTCCCCGTCCTGTAATTAATTGTTTAAGGTTTTTGTAGATTTTATTATATTTGTTTTTAGATAATAGATGGCACGGTGGAGTATGTGTGTAATATTGTAATGTTTTTAAGGGTTTTTAAAATTGTTTTACCTGTATATTGGTTTTAACTTGTTTACACCGCCCAGAGTCCTTTGGATAGGGCAGTATATAAATCTATTAAATTAAATTGAGAATTCCAAACGAAGAAGATTAAACAGAAATAATCCTGTAGGTAGGCCAGGCTTCCCATACCCATTGGCCTTGCTGTTGTTCAGTTGCATAGTTGAGTCCGACCCTTTGTGACCGCCATGGACCACTGCATGCCAGGCACTCCTATCCTCCACAGCCCGCTTAGCTCTACTCCCATTCAGTCAACAATGCTATCTAACCATCTCATCTTCTGCCATCCTCTTCTCCTTTTGTCTCTGATCTTTCCCAGCATCAAGGCCTTTTCGAATGAGTCCTCTCTTCTCAATTGGTGGTCAAAGGACTTTAGCTTCATCTTCAATATTTGTCCTTCCAGGGAGCAGTCAGGATTGATTTCCTTCAGGATTGACTTATTTGATGTCTCTGTTGTCTAGGGAACTCCCTTACCCAACAATTATTGTTGCTAGCTGTATTGCAGCACCAAACTAAATCCAACTACTGTACAAAGCAAAATATTCAAACTGCAAAACAAAGGCAGAGATAACCTCTGACTGTTCTCATACACTCCCCAATGCCCATAGCCACCAGAAGTTACTCAAAGATGCTTCTCTAACCAAAATACTCCACTATCAGCAGTCCTATGCACAGAGCAAAAAACAAAACAAAACACCCTCACTCAACCACCTACCAGTTCAAAAAGCAGGAAAGCACTCAAAAATCAGAAAAGAGAAGATGATCATATGAGTTCAGTGCTACCCATCTAGCACAACAGAGACTCTTTAAGCCTGGGTGGCATAATAGAAAAAAGAAAGGAACTGGCTTCCTGACACACAGATAACTGACTCATCAAAGCAATCAACAGAAATACAGCTCTAATAACAATAAAAGAGAAATGCCTCAGACTTTGCTGAGCCAACAACTCATCCACACAGCTCAATGGCACATTGGTACAAGTCATAGAGTCCACTCCTTGCCCATACATCTCTGCAGAAGAAAACATTCAGTCTCCTCACAACCTACCAAATTATAGACCTTTGTTGTAAGCCGCCCTGAGTCGGCATAAGCCGAGTAGGGCGGGATATAAATAAAAATCTATCTATCTAAATATTGTATAAAGTAAATAAACCAAACAGGAAAAGCACTCCTCTACACACAAACTGGAAAAAATAGCAAAATAAAGCACATACCTGCACATGTAAGCGCACACACAGAGACCCATCTTCTCAAAGCTACAAAAAGCAAAGAAATAAAGGCAAACCATTCAATCAAAGCGCTCAACCAAACCAAAAATATTAGATTTCTCTCCTGTCACTCTTTGATGCCTTTCTGTCTTCTTTCTGTCTAGCAGGCAACAGCAGAAATAATCCTAGTAGGGGAAAGGGTCAACAGAACACAATATGAAAAAAAATCCTCAAAGAAGTTAAGGGAGGCTTTAAAAAAAGAAGAGAGAGAAATCCCACTTAAAATAAATAAATAAAAGCAAAACACACACAAAGAAAAAAAATACAAAATGGAGGAACAGTAAACAGCCACTCAGCAAGAGGGCACCAGGAAGTTAGCACACAGTAATTCCACAAGGAATGAGTGAAGGCAACAGCAACCATCATTGGGTTCAAGACCCTTATACAAATTCAAAATTCTCATCCCAACTCTTTAGGACGTTCTAATCGGCTGCTAAACAGCCCATTGGATTAAAACTTACTGAGCGATTTAGTCAAAATATGATCAATGTAAAAGTGTTGCTCCAGATGGATAAAGAACAAGAACTGTTTAAGACCATTTAACAAAAAAAGCTCCAATACCTTGGGCACATCATGAGGAATGACATGAATTATAGAATACTCCAACTCATTATCCAAGAGAAGATCCTTGGGCAGAGAGTCCCTGGATGTAGACAGACTTCATGGCTGAAGAACCTGAGAGACTGGTGTGGAATGTCCTCAGAACAGTTCAAAGTAGTTAAGAACAGGAAGACTATTGCCGTGATAATAGCCAATATTTGGAAAGGATACGGCACTTGCAGAAGAGGCGGCTATTTAATAGAAATAAATTTAATGGATAACAAAAAGTTACACAAAAGGGAACACAAAGGAAAACAAGACTTTTATGCACCATTGGTTTGTAAAACATCAATCATTAGTGTTTAGATGGTCTCTTTCAGTAACAAAAAGAGCACAAATTACAATAGTGTTTCTTGTGTGTTTTGAGTCATTCCTTAAGACACAAAAACCCTATCTTTATAGGTGAATATGGAGCCTCAGTTTCTGTGAATTTACTTGCTGCAGTATCAGACTATCTAAACGAGTCAGATAGTACTGTTGGCTACATATTAGAAGAGAACATTGAAATAAATGTGATTCCTTTAGGGACTTCTGCCTCTTTAAAACCGAAGGAGGTTGGAAAGTTGGTTATTTAGCCTGAGATTGCAGAGGCCATTTTTATTTAACAGCCACCAGAGTACTCGATTGTGTCTTCCAGACAGGAAACACAGTTGGGGTGTGGTTTGACAAGCTTCCTGTCCTACTTTCTCCATCATCTTTGTTCTTGGCTGGAGATCACAAGAGGATGGTCTGCTAGCCAGACTTGTCTGTTAAGGCAGAAGAAAGCATTCCTGCCCTGTCTGTTTGGCTGTGGAGCTGGTTGTTGCTGCGTCAACTATGTCCATTTTTTCTCTGCATCAGTGAGTAGATTCCCTTCTACAGTGAGTAGAAGGATTGATTACTGTTACGATAGTATCCTTTGTGTTCCTGGATTAAAGTGATGCAGTGACAGATTACTGGCTATCTCTCAGCACTGCTTTGTGCAAACACAGGTCCATTGTTAAGTGCTTGTTGTCTTTTCTGACTTTGTACATTCCCTGTTCTATGGTTTCAAGTGGTAGGTTCTTGAGCAGAGGAGCTCATGTAAAGCTCTCACTTGGTCCTCTTTCTAATTCTATGATGACCTAGCACAGGCTGCAGTGTATCAAAAGTAGGGTAGTCAAACATCACTAGAAAAGAACAAAATATTTTTTGGGGATAGAATTGTGTGTGGTGATTTGTCTGTTATCTGTCACAGTCATTTCTCACTTATGGCAGACCTGTGAATTGACAACCTCTGAAAGGTCCAATAACGAATAGAACCACTCCAATCTTGAAAACTATCATTGGTGACTTCCTTAATTGGTTGCTCCTATGGCCTTCAACTTGATCTAGTATTATTGTTGTTTCAACTGACTCTTTTCTCCCAATAAATCTGAACTAAGCCTCAGTTTAGTTGTTTTAGCTTCTAGTGAAAGTTCAGGCTTGACTTGAACTAGACCCATTTATTTGACTTCCTGGTACTCCGTGGTAGTTGTAAAACTCTCTTCCAATATTGTATTTTAAATTAATAATTTTCCCCTCAATCACCTTCCTTCACTCTCCAGCTTTCACATTTGGCCATACTATTCAAATTATCTCATTTTTGGTCTCTAGTTACATTTAAGGACTCCCTCTGATTCCTCATAGTTGCCCATCTTGAATCATAGTCTTCTGGTTTCTTCACTAGTTTTCATGTGAATGGATGATTGATGCAAGGTATAGAAAAAATGTATAACAGCATTGATTTTTTCATTGTCAATGTTAAAGATATATAATTCTTCCATAGTAACAATTTTACACTTAATGTTGTACCATAATCCTGGTTTTGTACACTCTTCTTTAATTCACATCATTAGTCATTGTTATCTTCTGCCAGTAATACGGTGTCACCTGTGTATCTTAATTTATTGATGTTTTTACTACCAATTTTTATTCCTCCTCTACTTGAATTTAATCCAACTTTCATATGATTGAATGGGTAGGGAATTACATTCCTAAATGTTCAAAAATTGCCGCTGCAGGTCCTGCTGTGACTGCCAAGGCCAGCAATGGTGATTTTCATCCTTTAACAACTTCTTGGCCTGTCTTACTTTCCCAAGGCCTTCCTCAGGACCAAAGGGAGGATCCTAAAGGAGCCTTAGGAATCTTTGGAGGTGGGGGATAGGAAATGTTTACTTACCAAAATGCAACCATGATTGGTTATTTCTTCAGACATAGGTGGTATAACTTTACATTACTAGATTTCAGCCTGTGAGTGAAATTTATATATATTTTTTGCACTGCAAAATGGAATATTTCCACATTCTACTTTTCTTATTTTCCTGAGACACAGCTGTGTCTAGATAAGAATATGCAAAGGTACATTGCATTGTTTTCTATTTAGTAGTTCTTAGCTGGTGGCCAACTTTCAGCTTTTGGACTTCAGTTCCCAGAAGCCTAAGTCAGTACATTGGCTGATCAGTGCTTTGGGAAATTGAAGTCCAAAAACTGAAGGTTGACTACTCCTGCCCTAGAATAAGTATAGATAAGCATTCAAATTACCACAGATTCTGTGTAAACTATGATGTCTAAAGCCAAATAGATTTGCAAGAAACTTTAAGCTTGTGATATGTGACCAAACTATGAGCCATTGTTTCTCTCCCTCATAAGACTCTATATTTGGCATGATAAATTATTTGACAATGGAATAGACATATATAGTGATTCATCAAGGTGTTGGAAAAATAGGGTATCAATTAATGTAATACATGACCATTTATTTTTTAAAAATTCTTAGAACAACAGAACATGTTTACTACAAAAATAGGTTCTGGAATCATGAAATATATGAAATTCATTGTAGTATCTATACCTATAAAATTGTGCATTAACAGTTGGATTCCGGCATGCATGCCTGCCCGCACCTGTCCTTATTATCACCTACCGAACCCCCTACACTTGCCTTCACCCCTACCGACCATTGCCGAAAGGTTCCGGAAGTCGCCAATAGGGCAACCGCCCCACGAACACGGCAAAACCCCCCCCCACTACAAGACCCAGTGTCCTCTGCACCACGCCACCCCTCAGCCAATGAGACTGAAGGGTGCAAGCATGGAGGAGGCTGGGCAGCCGGCACAACCATTTTAAAAAAACCCGCGCTGCAGAAAAGCCCAAGCCACAAAAAGGTAAGTGGGGAGAAGGAGAGGGACTGAGGGGGGCAGGGCCCAGGAACCACGCCGCCCCCACCACCTTGCCCCCAAATCCATAATCCCACCTTATCTTTTGCGGTTTGGGCCTTTCCCCACGACACGGCCTTCTCCGCCGAAGGTGCCCACAGCGAACTTCCTGTTCACCCGGGGAGGAGACAGTGGACGGGTCCTTTGGCAATGCATCCATCCCAGGTTCCAGCCAAACCGCCCTACCCTCTCAGGAACACCCAACCTAAAAAATACAAACACAAATAAATAAGCAAAAAACAAGTAAACAAAACAATCAACAACAAACAGCAAAACACATCCGAAATACAAAAAACTAATGAAAAACATGAAAAACTCACTAAAACCACCTATCTACAACATAACAACAACATGAAAAACCTTACTCAAAATCGAAAAACAACACAATGTACAAAAATAAATACAAACAAATTCAAAATAAGAAATCACAACCAGAAAAACAAAAAAAAACCACATAGAAAATCCAAAAACAATACTAAACACCAAACCAAAACACTAAATTAAATAAACACACTATTTAAACCAAGCAGCCCAGCACCCCAAAATCCCAACAAAATGAAAAAAATAAATAATCCAAGACAATTTACAAAACACATCCTCTCACCATGCCTTCCCCGGCAGAACTGAAGAAAGAAAGAAAGGAAAAAATTCTTAATCACAGCCCCGCCAAGAGGCCGTAAGATTATCCTACAGGCAAATATTTTTTTTTAAAAAAATCCAAATACCATTTAGCCAAACTAATAAAATAAAATAAATACAAAAACCACAAAATCCAAAACCAGAAAAGTTAATTTATTTTAGAAAAAATATCCCCACAAACAACAACAGAGAAAACTAAAACAAAATCATTCTTCCAAATTTAGTCACCATCACCCAAACCACCCCTAACCACCAAAACACACAAAAAAACTGCCCGACAGGGCCGAGCAAAATGTACTAGTAATTTAATAATACCAGGTAAAGTTTTGATAAATGTGAACAGTTCATTTGTTTTGACTTTTATACTAGAATGCCAAGATTTGGCTAAAGTTCCTAATCTGTGATAATTGCCATATTTTATATTGCAAAGAAGAAGAACAAGTTATGGATGGTTCTTCATCTGACTATTGGCTATCATCATGGTGATCAGCTATGAAGATTGTCCTCGGAATTTAATGCAGTGGCCTTCCATTTGCCTTCTGCATTGTAGTGTGACACCACTAATCCAGTTCCACGAGTTTCTGGTCCTAGCCCTTTTGGCACACAAAGTCATCAGCCACAGGCCAGTATTGATGAAGCTACTGCCCTCCATCAAGATGGAGTCAAGTGGGATTTAATCCACTTGGGGATCATCACCCTTCCCTGTGGACTTTGCCACCCGAGGGTGTTAGTCCTCAGGGTTGTCATGTTAGTTAATCACTGTCTGATGATTGATGTTGAGTCGCTGGCAGTATGGGCTACTCTATTACCATACCAGGATAACCTGGCTGGACTGGGATGGATGGTTGTAGATATATTATGTGTTGAATTTTGATTGTAGGCTGTGACTTTTCTTATTTTCTAGACTAGTGTTTCCCAACCTTTGGTTTTTGTACTTCAATTCCCAGAATTCCCAGAATTGAAGTCCAAGAACAGCTGGAGCACCAAGGAGCTATAGCAGTACTGTATGCTCATTTTTGTTTTCAGCATGTTCAGTCTGAATTTCTTCAGACAGGTAACAAAGTTACCAAATGAAATAACTAATTCTTTCAAAATGTTATTGATAGGGCAAAATCTTTATTAAAAGGATGAGTGTGAGAAAATGTTGTGGACATGTTTTCTCAAACCTACAGTGCAAATCCTTGCCTGAAATTTATGTTTTATTGGAAAGAGAGATGATTCACCTATCTTCTTATGTGAGTTGTAGAGGAGCTATAAGAATTGGTGAAACAAGTTCATATTAATAATGAAGCAAATAAAATTTATTTCTGTGCTTCTAAGATATGCTGTTCTACACATATTTAAAACTGTCGTATGGCTTTATTATTTTCTTAAATTATTCCTATACTGAGCACACTTTACTCCTGCAATAATTATGCACGCATTTAAACTGATACAGAGTGAGCAGCAGTTAAGGCCAACAGTCCCTAATTAGAAACTGCTGAAGTATATTGTATTGAATTCAGTTAATCCCCTTTAGTTAGTTGAGTTTAAGCAGTAAACAATACTTGCATAGAGAAATATGTAAGAATAGCACAAATAAAGAGTACTACCCTGTTCCCTTTTCATAATAACTAGTGCTTAATACAGCAAACTGACTGTAGATGCAGCTCAAGTTAGAAATAAAACATCTTTACTTACAGTCAACTTTAGCAGTTACAAAAAGAAAAATCCATGCAGAAAGATCTCCCGTCCTGTTGATACATAACTACAGGTTAGCAAACGTAAGAAGGAGGCAGAAAGCATAAACAAGAGAGAAAAGCAAAGTAGAACAAATAAGAAGAGGAGACATGACTTGCCTCAGATTAGTTGGAAAGGAGAATTCCTCTAGGCCAATGGTTCCTAATGTGGGGCACACATACCCCAGGGGGACTTCAGTTCCCATAAGCCTAAGTCAATACAGTAAACTCCTACTTACGTAAAAAGTCTGTTCTGTAGGCTTTTACGTAAATCGTTTTTTTACTTAACTCAAAGTAAACCCATAGGAAAAATGAATTTTTACGTAACTTGAGGCAGACTCATAGGAAATTGCGTTATGTAAATTGGGACCTTTACATAAATCAGGACATGCGTTTAGTGCAAAAATCAATACTTAAGTTGACTTTTACGTAACTCGAGGCATGCATAAATCGGGGTTTTACTGTACATTGGCTGGTCAGTGCTTTGGGGAATTGACTTAGGCTTCAAGGAGTTGACTTAGGCTTCTGGGAATTGAAGTCTAAAAACCAAAGGTGAAACACTGCTCTAAGCCCTAAAAACAACCCTTCCACTGATTTCCAGTATTAAAAATTTTGTTATTGTTGTTCAGTCGCACAATCGAGTCTGACCCTTTGTGACTCCATGAGCCATCATGCGCCAGGCTCCTCTGTCCTCCACCATCCTTCTCAGCCCACTCAGATCTACGCCCATTGCATCGATAATGCCATCTAGCCATGCAAGTATGCAATATTGTTGTTTTCCTTCATATGTGGAGTCTCTGCTACTAGCTCTGACTGATCAGAGGCTCTATTTCCTGCATGAAGCTGAAGCTTCCAGGCGTTCCTGGATTACATGGGGATGGAAGAATCTGGGCTTTGTTCTCTAATTTTTACCCACTCCAAAGTGTGGAGAGGTGCTAATTTTATCAGTACTCCAAAACACAGCTTCACAGCAAGTGGGGATGTCAGTCTTATTTTACCACTTCCTGGTATGAATGAGGAGCCTAGGAAGCAGAGAATGGGGAAGGAGGGTTAAAACGTCTTCCCTTGCTTGTGTGATTCTAGTCCAAATCTTCTCTGGGCCTTTCAGCTATGATTAAGTTGGTTAAATGCATTGGAACTGCTGTTCTTAGATCTTCTGCATCACATGTATTTTGCCCTTAGAAGGTTAAATAGCCACATTGAACTGAATTAAGGCCAATGCTAATGATACATATAGTTAAGGAAGTAATTTAGTAGTAATTCCTCACTGATGGAATGAACAGTCAACAGAAACAGGATGCTTTTAAAGTCCTCTTTTCTGCTGAAGGTTATTGGTAAGTACTGTGCTTGCAGCTGCTACTGCTAGCACATTTGTGAGTTTCATAGAATGCCACATCACTTACAGCTACTGCTGGGATGGCTGTGGAGGATCACAGTCACACAAATACATCAGCTTCAAGCATACAGTATGCACAAGTAATACTCATACACTGGAAACTAACAAATTAGTACAGTGGCAATAACAATCTTAGAAGAAATCAACCCTGACTTCTCCTTAGAAGGTCAAATAGTAAAGATGAAGCTAAAGTACTTTGTACATCAAATGAGAAGAGAGGATTCGCTAGAAAAAGCCTTGATGCTGGGAAAGGTGGAGGGCAAAAGAAGAAGGGGGCGGCCAAAGATGAGATGGCTAGATGGTATTGTAGACGCAATGGGCACAGAGTTGGGTGGGTTGAGAAGGGTGGTGGAGGACAGAGGTGCCTGGCGGGCAATGGTCCATGGTGTTGCAGAAGGTCAGAATCGACTGTGTGACTGAACAACAAAAATAACAATGATACCAATCTGTTTGTATATGCTTTGGGGTTCTTATGAGCATCATGAAAGTCAAAGTAGATCTACTAATAGAAAATCTGTGTTTTCAAGGGTATTTCACCAAACTTGTTTTTCATGACTTGTGTTTTGAACTTCAGGGCTTTATCAGTGTGAATTGAAAACTTTTTTTTTTGGAGGGGGGACTTCCATTTCCTCCATTTCTCTTTGTTGGAGATAAGCCAGCTTGTGTACCCTTGGGCAACTGCACAGTCTCTGAGTGCTTCTAGCAGAAAGGAATCATAAAACATTTCTTAGTAGTCAAGGGCTAATCTGAGAAAGTGGGCTTTCCCTGTAGATGACAGCCTGTGTGAATGCGAAGAAGTACAAACTATCACCCATGTGATACAATGCACACAATGCCCTTCAACATGCACTGTGGAGGACCTTATGTTGGCAAGAGGAAATGCTGTTGATGTGGCCCGATATTAGATGGATGTCATCTAACCCTTTTAAATTCTATTTTGTTTTAGATGTGTTAATTTTAGCATGTTTCGAGCAGTAATCAGTAGACCAGTAAATGAGCCAGATTCTGTATCTCCACATTCACACAGCATGTTCTTGTCTGCCAGCAGGCCCCATTTGAGCATGTAGGTCTTACATTTAGGCACTCCAACCTTCAGCCTATTCATGATACCTGAAATTTTGCTGGTACCCCTTGCAGGGTTACCCTCACCTGGAAATACCTGAAAGCCAAGGTTTGGGGCACTCCTAGTGAATGGGTGCAATAGAGCAGGTCTACATCTAAATAGAGCAGGTCCACATCACCATTTTTAGAATTCATTGGTGCAATACACATAACATTGTGAACTAAAAAGAGTGACAGGTTGGTGGTGTACTGAAATTGTCAGTCTGAAATTACTTCATTACATTTGCATCTTTGAAAGTGTACTAAAAGAAAGAAATAGTATGTAATCACAGTTGGAGAAGATGGTCTTTTAAATCAAAACAGGAATCCATCCATTTCATTCTTCTTTGCTTCCTCTTTTACCCCATCAGATATCAAGGGAGTTGCAAGGTTCTTGTTCTGGCACTTCTAGTGGCCTCCACCTGTGTTATTTGGTGTTCTTGTAATATTTCTTTGATGTTTTCTCTCTACCTTCCTCTGGGTCTGCCTTATGGTCTTTGTCCTTCTCTTTCCATATATGCCTTGTAAGGTATGGAATTACAAGACATTCTAAATGGGCAGACCTCTTTATTTGTTGCCTCTGTATGTAGTGCAAAATTGGTTTTGTTCCAATTCCTGATTTTATCCCTTCTGATCACTCCAGCAGCCTTCCTCAGACATCTCATTTCCGTGGTGGCCAACTTTTGCTTAAGTTTTTGTGCTGACCTGCCCGAGCAGGCACAGTCGCCACATGGTGGTGCTACACAGAGAGTCTGTTTGAGGAGAGTTCAGGTATCAAAGTCCAAAAGGCAAGCTGATGTCTGGTTATTGGTAGTCCAAGCAAGTGTCTAATCCAAAGGGTGCCCGGGGGCATCATCAGGATTGGCAGAGAAGTCAGGGTCATGGCAGGCAGGTCAGGGTCTAGGTAGGCAATCTGGAGTCGAGCAGGGTGCCAGTCTTTGCACGAGAGTTGTACTAATGCTGCAAGGCTGCAACAAGCTTGCTTATAAGCCTCCCAGCTAATCGGTATCAGTTGGGAGCCTTCTTTGGTACTTCGCTCTAGCTTGCCTGTGTCTCAGGTGTAGCTCCTTTCTGGACCTTTCCCTGACTGAGAGCTGATCACTGTCAGAGTCAGACCCCTGACCTGATAGATCAGCTGCTGGGGGAAACAGACTTGGGTCAGGCGCAGGCTGAGATCTCTGGCTCAGGACATCCTCAGGTTCAGGTGCAGGCAGAACCGGGCTGGGCATAGGGAGTGCCCCCTGATCCAGGCCATCCTCAGAGTCCAACGAGGACTGGACTACAACAGTTTTGTTGTACAGTAAGTGTCCATGTGTGGTACTGGTAACATAAGGTGGGAATGAATATGCCTCGTATGAGGTGTTTCTTTCGGTTGATTGGTAGTGCCTTGTGTTGTAAAAGCAGAGTTAACTGTCCCAATATTTGGTTTTCCTTACTGCACCACATGTTAATCTCTTTGTCCAATTTGCAATTTTCAGTAAATGTTGTTCCTAAATATTTGAATTCTGCCACTTGTTTTATATTTGTTCCTTCTATCTCAATATCTAGAGTATACTGTTTCCTTCCAATTTCCATTACCATGTCATTTCAAATGTAAGACCTAAACATGCTGAATACATACATTTCAAGTAAACTCCTCTTTCTCAGATTACTGCTACTGTATTTTAATTGCCAAATGAAGCATGCAACTTGATGAAATGTTCACAGCTGAAATGTTCGTGAAGTATTTGCCATTCTTGCTTGTCCTTTGAATGGATAAGTATTTCATCAATTATTCAAGTCCATTAAAATCCAGATGAGTAGATTGCCTTGTATTGAAGGAGAGGTTATTACATATATCTGTGTACATTAACAACCATCATTCTGGCCTATTGTATGACCTTTCAGTAGCTTTCAATAAAGGACAACAAGCGTAAAGCAGTCAAATCCACAGGGATGCAGCCATGTGAATCATTCCAACATCTCCACCTTTGTGCTATGAAGTTGGGGGGAAAGTACAGTGGTACCTCGCTTAAAGAGCATAATGTGTTCCACAGGATTGCTCTTAAAGTGAGTTTGCTCTTTAAGCAAAACACTATTTTATGTGACCAATTGTGACTTCTGGTGGGGGGCGGGCGGGGATTGCGAACCCTGATTTAGTTGTTAAGCGAGTTTTTGGTTGGTTTTAGTTGTTAAGCAAGGCAACCATTCAGAGAAAATTCTGCTCTTTAAGTGAGTTAGTCTCTAAGCGAGTCGCACTTTATGCGAGGTTTTACTGTACTTAGAGGACCCTAAGAACTAGTTAATGTTTTATAATGTGATGGATTAATCTTCTGGGTTTTTTTTAACCTTCCTTCAAGCTGGAAGAGAAAAAGAGGAAAGGAGACCAATTCCTGCTACACCAGAATATTCATGCTCCCTGGAGAAGTGTGAAGATTTCTGCACTGTGGTTACTGCAATACTCAAAAACTAGCAGAATGTTTACTCCTTGTGTGGTCTGCCACTGAGGTTGATAATCTGAATAAACATGGGCAATAACCTTGTTAATTGTTTTGTTCAAAGATAGCAAAGGCATGATATGAGAGCAGCTGTGTTACAGTTGTCCCTGTACTGCTGCAGGTGATATGTGAGATAGGTCCAGCTTGAATTATGTTTGCATATTTCTTGTTCCTTTAAGATACAGCTGTAGTGTGAAGGCTTAGGAACTCAGCCAACAATTGTTCAGAAAGGACTACTACTCTGCTAGAAGATAAACTGTGTGGATGTTCTGTTATATTAATTAACGGGTCCCCCACAGATTTTGGAATGTACTGGCTTCATAGGCATCTGTCCAAGAATTGACCTGCTAAGCACACAGCAGCAGTATGTTCAATTATCATAGATGTGGTTTTGTAATAGCCTTAACTTAATCAGCTATCTTCAGGCTGGCACAGGCTATTGAATCTAATGTTTGTCCTGGCATGCCTTGTGAAAGAATTCCACATTTGTCACTGATGTTTGCAACAGTATTGAGTTACTATGTTTGTTTGTTTATTTATTAATTTATTGGACTTATAGGCCACCTTTCTTGCCTCAGCTACTCAAGGTGGCTCACATCGGTTAAAACATTATGTGACATGCTATTATTTCCTAGATGTTTCTACAAGATTGTTTAGGACCCAGGCTGAGAAGTTCCCTGGTGTGGGTGGGCACACTTGTGCATGTATGTAACTCTCTAAACACTTTAAAAGGTGGACTTGTCTTTATGGAAATCAGTTCCATCAGTTCACAAACCTATTTTTCCCTTCAAATTACTCATAGCAGAGCTTTTTTAAAAAGCCTTTAGTTATATCCTTCCCATGCAGTAACTGTTTTGCCAACCCATATTTTAATTATTTCAAGTGTTGCCCCATTTTTTTTAGTGATCCAACAATGCTAAAGGTGGCAAGAACTTTCGAACTTGATGACTGGAAGGTTGGCAGGTCAGCAGTTCGAGACCCGAGTACTGCACAATGGAGTGAGCTCCCATCTCTGTCCTAGCTCCTGCCAGCCTAGCAGTTCAAAAGCAAGAAATTGCAAGTAAATAAATAGGTACCACTTTGCTGGGAAGGTAAACAGTGTTCTTTGCACTCCAGTGTCTAGGCATCCCTAGACATCTCCTTCCATCAGAATTGCGCCTTCAGTCAGAGCCACTCCCCTTCAGGAAGATGTTGAAAACCTGGCTCTGCCAACAGGTGTGGGGCACATTAGGCTCCACATCTCAAGCCCGTTGGCTTATTTAGCCTAGCCTGCCTGTTGTGGGATTGAGGCCCCCCCCCTTGTTCTTTGATAAACCTGTTTTACTGTGGGTGGAGGGAGGGTTAGGGTAGCTTTTAATGATGATGATGTTAGTTTTTATGTGTTTTAATTTTGCTTTTAGCTGAGGTCTTTATGTAATGTTTTTATTGGTAGTGGTTTTATCTTTCTTGTATTGTACATATATATTTTTCCATTGTTGCCGCCCTGAGTTGTGCGTTGCACTAGGAGGGCGGGGTAGAAATCAATAATAATAATAATAATAATAATAATAATAATAATAATAATAATAATAATAATAATAATAATAATAATAATAATAATACCTGCAACATATATATATAAATAAAACATTCAAGATGTGAGGAAAGTCAGGACTGTCAGCTTTAATGTAAAGTGTTTGACAAATAATAATAATAATAATAATAATAATAATAATAATAATAATAATAATAATAATAATAATAATAATAATAATAATAATAATAATAATAATAATAATAATACCTGCAACATATTCACTGAAACGTCTGCAGACACAGACATTACTGGCTGTTTGGCTATAAACGGAGATTAGCACCACCCCCTAGACTTGGAAATGACTGGCTTTTGAGCAAGGGCAACCTTTACCTTTACCTTTATAGCTCCTGTATTTATTTAGTTTTTTTTATAAGAACATTTCCCTGCTTTCTTATGCAGTAACTGAGAGCAGCATAGTGTCGTGGTTGGAATGTTGATTAGGACTAAGAGACATGGGTTCAAATTCCCAGTTAGCCATGGAAATTCACTGGGGAGGGTATATGGCAGTGGTCAACCACTCTAAATATCTCACATACCTCATAAACTGCACTAGAGTCACAATAAATCAGAAGCAACTGGATGGGATGCAGTGAGAATGATGCAATAATTATTTTAGTCTAATTTCTTCCCCTCTGTTTTGACCTAAGTGATTTTTTTAGCATGGTCTTTGATCTATTTTTTAATGTCTCTAAAACTTTTTTACTTGATATTTGTTAGCTAGTGATTGTAGTGTTTGCACTGTATTGTATTTGCTTTCCAGTGATACTGTCGCTCCTCTAGCAAAAGCGATACAGTACTTGAGAGAAATTGCCCATATCATATCTCAGGTGTTTTACTTTTCATGATTTCTGCTGAGTAACCAGCTCTTTAATTTAAGTAGTTGCCATGTAAATGAATGCTATTCTGGGATATATTTGTGGGAGAGTAAACAGGCCGTGTTCCCCAAAACACTGGAATCAATTCAGCTTCCTCCACCCAATCCAGTTTTCTTTTCTTTCAAAGGCTGCTCTGTCATATAGCAAAGGCTGCCATTGGTTTACACACAACGAATGGGCTTTAGTTTATAGGATTGTTTAAGGAGTACAGCAGGGGTTCCCAACCTAAAGCCTGTGGGCCGGATCTGGCCCACGGCACCATTTCATGTACCCCTCCAAGGGCATTCGAGAAACAAAATGGCCACCCCCTTTGATGGTGTTGAGACAAAATGGCCACTCCCATTGTGCAGGCATGGCAAAATGGCCGTCTGGCCCTCGAAGCTGACTGAGAGAGTGTGACCCAGCCCCTTATTGTCGGGCCCAGAAATATTGGAACAAAGATACACATTTTGGCATGTGGCCTTTGCACCCCCTCAACAGTGAAAATGAAAGAAAACATTCAAGATGTGAGGAAAGTCAGGACTGTCAGCTTTAATGTAAGGCGTTTGACAAAAGTGGGGCAGTAACTAGTCAGGAAGGTACAGCCTTGTGATTGTGATGTCCAGTCAAGGAACGTCAAGGATTGATGTTGGCTACCTATACAGTACTTTGAATGTGGCATACTATGTCCCATCAAGTCACATCTAATTTCTAGCAATCATAATAGAGTTTTTAAGGTAAATGAGTTATTTAAGAAGCTATACCGGTGCCACCTTCCCTGCACTCAGTGAATATCCATGGTTGAACAGGGATTGAAACCCACACCTCCTGAATACCTGTCTGCCACTTAATCTACTAAAACACACTGAGTACCACAGCTAATTACTTATATGGAAAATAAGTCAACTATCACTTCTTGGCTTTTCTTAACTTTTAAAATACTTTGTTCTCTTTGGAATAAAAAGAAATGCTGCTTCTTTTGAAGAGGCATTAGCAGAATTCTAATCGGATCTTTAAATTTAGCAATTATATATAGTTCAGGTCTTCAACAAATCCATTAACTATTCATACCAGATATGTATATATTGTGATTAGCTGAT
Organism: Bradypodion ventrale; assembly: GCA_035047345.1. Lineage (NCBI taxonomy): Eukaryota > Metazoa > Chordata > Lepidosauria > Squamata > Chamaeleonidae > Bradypodion > Bradypodion ventrale. Next base: position 45,882,896 of record JAWDJE010000001.1, read on the forward strand.
TTCTATCTATTGAATTTCCTGAATTATCCCATATTGTAAAACGTAAGTACATTAGTTGATCATCACTTTACTAGGCTCTTTATGTTGAGTAATATATGCCATTTGAAAAAAATGTTGAAATAGTATCTGTTTTAACTGCCTTAATGCATATGTGTTTTCAAACAATAGACATTGATAGAAGAAATTTTGTCGAACCTTTACAGAATAAAAGTGACCAGAGCTGCTATAGTCTATTATTATTTCGTGTCCCAATCAAACCTCAAACTGCCAAAATGAAACCACTTTCTTTGCTTTGTTGTTGGCCATACTTAAGTCCTCATCTGTACTTGTTTCCGGCAAGAATTGGCAGACCAGCAATTGAGCCAGATTCTGTATCTCCACATTCATACAGCATTTTGTGGTCTGCCAGCAGGCCCCACTTGAGCATGTTGGTTTTACATTTAGGGACTCCAATCCTCTGCCCATTCAGGGTCCTCCAAGTGACATAGAGGAGGTTGAGTTCATCAGCTATATTCTCCTTTAATGTTATTCCTTTTGCTCTTGCATACGCTCAAGAATGTATGTTCTTGCCATAAAGCTGTTCCTGGACCTGAACCAGTGGACTAGTCTATAATATAAATAATTAGAAAATAAATTTCAGCTTTCACTTTAGTTTAAAAAGGTTTTATGCCAGATTGGAATGCTATTGGGAGAGCTACTATTTTGCCCATGACCATTTCAGCCACACCTGGTAAGATGAGTCAGGAAAGTGGAATATCAAGGATTAATGTTGGATATCTGTGCTTTGATTTTGATGTATTTTGCTCTTAAGTAACATAATCAAATGTTCTTGTATGATTTTGTCACCAATGATAAATGGTGTTTCTCTGATTTATTAGATGTGTGCTTGCTTAAAAGATCCTCCTTTCTTAACCATAGTTTAAATTAAGCACTGCATCAATACTGAATTTCTGTGTACTTAAACTTAACACTTTTATCCTATAAAGGTTCAACAGCAAAACACATTTATTCTATCAATGTCTATTTCATTCTCTTGCCTAGTTACGCTGGAATAGCATGAAGGAGTTAACTTTTGAAGGGACATTGTCCCAAGTTAAAAAATCACAATAGAATTACAACTCAGTATGCAATTGATAATGTCTACAATGATTTCTTAATTTGCTTCCAAAAGTTAAACTATTTGCATAGCTATGCAAACAGATTTTGACAATAATCAGGAGATCTTGTTTACCTGAAATTTCAGTGGAATTTTTATTTTTAGCTTTGCACTAATCAAATTATGAATCTGGAAATGCCCATATCCATTAGTGTTAAATTGATCACTGCCACTGCCTTGCATTTGGCTACAGACTGTAGAAGAACTCTTATAAGATGACATTCAGCTACGTGCAATTACCAAATGAAGTGAATTATGTGTTGTGTTCCTTTGGCCAGTGTTGCCCTATCTTCTTGCAAATTCAAAAACAAAAGCATGTTTTAATTATTACCGTATTTATTCGTGTATAACGCGCACTCGTGTATAACGCGCACCCCTAATTTTCCATGAAACCTCGGTATAAAATGTTGTTTCACACCATGCATTGTAATTGACAAAAAAAACGTTGTTGAACACGTGCGGCCATGAAAAAAAACATTTATTGACAACGTAAACTGGTGTAAGCACAATGCCGAAATAAAATTACTGGTAACACTATTTATTTAAAATGCTTCAAACTCTTTTCCACTGACTATATCCTGAGTGCTGTTAGGATTGGCCGCAGCACATCACCTTCTGAGTCTGAATTCCACAGTAAGTCGTCTTCTATGCCGTCCATTTTATTGCTGATGCCTGTCTTCAAAAAACTCTTGATGATCATTTCTTATATCGGTGAAAAAGCTTGTTCATAAGAGCACGCCTTAAAACATTGAGGGAGGGGGGGATAATTAGACCCACCTGTTGCAGGGTAAAGAAAATGCAATCCGAAACGAGCACTTCCGAGCCCCAGGAGCCTCGCTCGAACTGCGAGCTACCTCCGGGCCACGCCTCGTCTCCCGCGCCACCCAATCAGATCCCGTCAATTTCTTCAAAGCCACACCCCGCCTCCCCTTCAATAGACAGCCGACCCAATTCTAAAAAGGAAGTAAAAGAGGCTCGCGACGGGGGTGGGACACCAGTCCTCGTTTATAACGCGCACCCAAACTTTGATTTCTTTTTTTGGTATAAAATTGTGCGCGTTATACACGAATAAATACGGTATGTATTATGTACAGTGGGAAAGCTTAACCTTTGACTGATTTTATTTATACACTTCCAGGAAACTATTACATGAATAATCTCTGTATTTTTAATCAGCATGCTAAAAATGAGTAGTTTTACATGGTTGGTTTTGCGTATGAACTTCAGAACAAATCTGTTTCCAGATGGCTTGCAAATGAGAACACAGGGTCTTCACAAGAGAAGTCTGGCAATAGAATTAAGACTCTGGAATGTGTTTTCTGGAGTTTTAGTTGATACAACATTAGTTTGTTTAAGCAAATTGATTTTTAATTGGTGGTGTGGAATAGTATAATGCATCTTTTAGACATCAGCTGATAGGAAGGCATGATAGTTACTGAACTATTTAGAATTAAATAACAGTAACTAAATCTGTTTTGGTATTTTGGTGAACTTTATTTTACTACATTTTGGATAGCTGATATAGGTTGACAAAATAAACAGTCCACACTAACTTTCAATGTAGTATATAATGTGCATAAACAACATAATCAAATAGGAATAGCTTTCAGAAATGATTTTTTATTTTATTTTTGTAAAAGGGTGTTGGAAACATGTGAGTGTGTGAAGCAGGAAATGATGAAAAAATAGTTCATTGCGTCATTCAACTTCTTTGCAGGCGCACCCCCCCAATAACGGACACAGACAACATTGAAAGTGGATAACAGCATAGGGCCACATTTATTGATTCAATGCCCTAGTCCGAATTATAAATTTGTATTGGTAAAACGACCAATCATAATTCCTAAGGCAAGCAGGCCGAAGTAACACTGGTAAGGTACCACCCCAAAATTGCCAACGGCAATTGGTTACAATGTATCAATTTGTATCAATTTGTTTGTTGACAACAAACAAATTGTTGACCGTAGTCAATAACTAACTTATGACCCCACCCTCTGACGCGTATCCGTGAAATCACAGGGGTGATGCATGCTGGTTAGCAATCGTCATCACCCCATCGCCTGGTTCGTCGTTGACCGGACAACGTTTAACTAATTTATTCCTGTCTAGTGTTGTCCAGTCAATTGCGAACCTGCCGGATACTTGTGGGTCATACTGTTTACCTTACCAGTGCTACCCGCCAATGTGACCAAAGTCAACAGTAGGAACACAGAAAGACCCCTATATCAAACCATAGCAACAGTGTGGGATGGGCAAAAAAGCCAGGACCCGGAGCCAATATGGGTCCCAACCAAAAATTCCCACCCGGCCCCGAAGCGACCATAATATCACACTGTTAACTAGGGAGGGGGTGGAGGGGAAAAAACTTCTCCGCTCCGTCGCTGAGGTAAAATGGCAGCTCGGCTGCCTCGTGGCCACCCCTTTTATAAGGGAGCTGGCCACGCCCCTAACTACCCGGATTCTCTGTCCTGGGGGGGGGCCCGCAAAGGGCGCGGCGGCCATTTTGGCGCCGCGCTTGCATTGCAGGCGCACCCCCCCAATAACGGACACAGACAACATTGAAAGTGGATAACAGCATAGGGCCACATTTATTGATTCAATGCCCTAGTCCGAATTATAAATTTGTATTGGTAAAACGACCAATCATAATTCCTAAGGCAAGCAGGCCGAAGTAACACTGGTAAGGTACCACCCAAAATTGCCAACGGCAATTGGTTACAATGTATCAATTTGTATCAATTTGTTTGTTGACAACAAACAAATTGTTGACCGTAGTCAATAACTAACTTATGACCCCACCCTCTGACGCGTATCCGTGAAATCACAGGGGTGATGCATGCTGGTTAGCAATCGTCATCACCCCATCGCCTGGTTCGTCGTTGACCGGACAATGTTTAACTAATTTATTCCTGTCTAGTGTTGTCCAGTCAATTGCGAACCTGCCGGATACTTGTGGGTCATACTGTTTACCTTACCAGTGCTACCCGCCACACGGAGGGGCTTCAAAGAAGACCTGACGCCCCCCCCCAGACCGTCAGCTCGGTCAACAGGCCTGCTCGCCAATCACCCAACAGGAGGTCCATACCTCCTCGCGACAGATGGACCCCATCCCCTGCGTACAAGTCATAATTTTGTAGACTAATATCGGGGTGATGACTAACCCGTCCCCAAGCCCTGGTGGCAAGAAACCGCGCCACTGCCTTGTTGACCGCGCGCCTAGCGCGGTCAAGGGCCAGGAGGTTAACGCCCCCTCTGTAAGAATGGCGCGGAACAATGTCCGACCAAACCAGGGTTGTGGCAGGCCAGACATAGTGCAAGTAGGCGAGTTCCTCGCAAATCGCATGCTTGAGCGATAAGCCGGTGACCTGGCCCAAATCATTGCCCCCCAGGTGGATGATTAGAATGTCAGGCGGGTCAGCACCCAGGCCAGAAAAAAGGAAAGGCCGCAGCTCCCGCCATAACATCCCAGGCCTACCATGCCATGCTAGACTGGCGTGGTCACCCAGTCCCAGTCGGGGTCCACTCTGTCGCCGCAGCGTAACGCGCTGCCCTGTGCACATAGCTGTGGCCCACCAGCCATACTGTCACCGGTGTAATACGACACCCAGGGTCTATAAGAAAAATTGAGAAAAAAGGCGGTAAGGTGACTGGATTGGTACTCATGGCGGGAGTGGGCGCACATAAAACTGAAAACATTGCGAGCCCCACCTCCCCATGCTGCGTATGTCAGCCCCAGAGTACCCAAAAGCAGCTGCTGTAGAGGCTGCACCAATACGGAACGAATGTGTGCCATAACGGGCACCTGGTAGGCCCACCCTGGTGAGGGCTCTGGCTGTCACCTTCCAAAACTGAAATTTAGTAAGGGGAGACCCATCTTGGTGACAGAAAAACGGGCCGTGGTGCATGCCACGCAGTGCCAGGAATTCCTGTAGGGCACCAACCGGACAGATGTCTGCCAAAGAACACCGTAGCAGTCTTACACCACTGCCTACGCCATGCTGATCTGTTTTAGAGGAGCGTATCCTCAACTGGGCCCAGTCTTTGGCAACATAGACATCCTCGAGTTCCAGTGCCCTACCACTTGCATCCGCCTTAGACAGCATCACGAGTTCGCTGACGCGGAGCGCTCCAAAAAATGCCACCGTTGTGGCTGCATGAAAAAGGGCTGCCTCATAATGATCAAAACAGAGGCCTGGCCAGCCCCGGGCCAACTGGGTAAGAACCCCTGGGGAAATAGGGTGCCGGTCGTCCGGGCAACGCCCGCGCTCGCGCACCCACCCCTCCAAAACATGTCTCACCCGGAAGTCAGAGGTGGTATCCACATGACCCCCCACTTTGGCCATAAAAGCCAACGCCGAGAGCTTGGATGCTATGGTGCGAGGTGCGAGGCCCTGTGCATGCAGGTGAACCATGAACCGCAGAACATGGTCCACCGGGATAGGCCAGGTCTCTGGCAAGAGAAATTGAGTAGCAAATGCCCTGTACGAATTGAATGCTTGTTGATACGCCTTACGCGTGCGTGGCGCTAGTGACAGGCCAATCGCCCGGTTCACCTCTCCTTGCCAATAGTCCACATCTCGTCCGGGAGTGGCGAGGGAAATTCCTCCGCATCCGGGGCCAAGGCGCGGAACCGGGAGATCTGCAGGCGGGACAAAGCGTCAGCAATATCATTATTAATCCCTGGGACATGCCTGGCCCTGAACAAGACGTTGAGGCGCAGGCAGCGCAGCACAAAATGGCGGACTAGATCCATGACCCTGGGCGATTTGGAAGTCTGCGCATTGACAATGTGTACAACAGCCGCATTGTCACACCAGAAATGCACCACCGAATTAGCCCACTGTTCGCCCCATAGCATCAAAGCCCCCAGAATGGGAAAAAATTCCAGGTATGTGAGATCCCGCAGGCGACCTGTGCCTGCCCATGCCGGTGGCCACCCACCATAGGCCCACTTCCCATTGAAGTACATCCCATAACCCAGGGATCCTGAGGCATCAGACTGGATCTGGAAATTGGGGGATGCCAGGAGGTCAGACCTCCAAAATGAGACCCCATTAAACTCCCTCAGGAATTGCAACCAGACGAACATGTCTGCCCTGATACCCCGGGTGAGCCTGACTCTGTGGTGGGGCCTGGATAAACCTGCCATGGCGTCGCATAAGCGCCGGGCAAAAGCCCTGCCCGGTGCGACCACCCTGCAAGCAAAATTAAGGTGCCCATGTAGCACCTGCAGTTCCCTCAGGGATGCCTTACGCTTGGCCAGCAATTCCGAGATAAGGGCCACTATCCTGGACACCTTATCACCCGGCAACCTAGAAGCCTGCATTACTGTGTCAATCTCAACCCCCAGGAATACTAGCTTGGTCGATGGGCCCTCGGTCTTTTCGGGCGCTAAAGGGACACCAAGTTCCTCCATTAGCGTCTGAAATGTGTTGAGGAGACGTGCGCACGTGTCCCAGCCCCGTTCACCCCCGAATAAAAAGTCATCCAGGTAACGGGCTACAGACCGGGACCCTGACCTGCGGACGAAAGCCCACTCTAGGAAGATACTAAAACGCTCGAAAGCCGAGCATGATATGGAGCAGCCAAAAGGCATGGCCTTATCAAAATAATATTCCCCCTTAAATTTAAAACCCAGCAACTCAAAGTCACCCGGGTGCACTGGCAAGAGGCGAAAAGCTGACTTAATGTCACACTTGGCCAGCAGGGCACCCGGGCCACACGAGCGCACCATGCGCAGCACATGGTCAAACGATGTATACCTGACTGAACAAAGGTCATCAGGGATAGCATCATTGACCGATCGACCGGCTGGGTAGGACAAATGATGAATAAGGCGAAACTCACCTAGGGACTTTTTGGGGACCAAACCCAGTGGCGAGACCTTAAGATTGGGAAACGGGGGTGCGGGAAAAGGTCCAGCGACCCTGCCCGCGTCTAACTCCTTTTTAATGCTGGCCGCAGCCACCTCCTCCCTTCCTCTGAGGGATAAAAGGTTGGGAGCATCCTGAGGGGACCTATCACCCATAAAAGGGATACGAAATCCCTGCTTAAAACCTTGAAGGAGATACTCCCCGTCCTCCCCCTTCGGGTACGATGCGAGCCAGCGCTCCAGCATGTCCACCTTAATTGGGGAGGGGGCCTTTTGGAGAACTAGCTCCATCCGTGGCAGCCTTGCCAGCCCACTGTCCACCCCTCCCTCTGCCTCGCGCCCCCCCAGGCCTGGGTCAAGCAGAGGCTGCGTGGGGGCCAGAACATGTGGGACACTCATGCTTATACCTGCAGTTCTTTCGATTGCAGGAACCATTTGACGAGAAAGTCCAGCACAGCAGGCGGGCTGGAACCCCCTGCCCCGCCGCCTGGCGGGTAACCTGCGCTGGAGCCGCTCGCTGGACCGCATGTCCGCAATGGTATCTATCCCCCGGGGCAGGGCGTGTGGGTGTCATATACAAAAGCCACAGCCTCTGGCACGGCTCATCCCATCTCATCTCGGGGTGGAGGGGAATCCTCATACGGGATTCCTCATCATATGCTAGCCATGAGGGGCCCGGGAAATCGACCATCGCCCTATATATGTTGTCCAAATATTGGACCATGGGAATAGCTAAATCCGGCCGCGCCCTCAAATATACCGCCATGTATATTAAATAAGCGGGGAGCCAGTTGGCCCAGGTACGCGGCGGCTTACGGCGGCGTGCCTGCTCCTTGTCCTTCTCATCCTGACCCTCCCTTTCCTCCTTGGTGGGCTCTCTGTTCAGGAGTGAGAAGATATCTACGTACTCCCCTCGCCATATCTTTTCCCTAGTAGCCTGTGCCAGGTGATCACCCAATGGCAAGGAATACCCTGCCGTCGGCAAAGCCGAAAAGGGGACAGCCGGCCGGGTAAAAGGGGCCTGAGCTAACCCAGCCACTCCCAGAACATTCCCTGCAGTGTAAGGGCCAATGCCCACCCCAGTGCCCAAGGTGGCAGTCGTCGTCGCCGGGTGGGTCGCCAACAGCGTGGCCCCCGCGCCACACGCGCGAGGCCAAGGCCATTGAAAGGCCCCCCCTAGATTGGGAATGTGTGTGGATGTACTCGCTTGCACCGTATACTCACATGCTGCACCCCCGCGGGCCGCCCCCACCGGGGGTTCCGGCCCACTGGGGGCGTCGGAGCTCATGACCGATGTAGAGCTCATCACCGGGGCTTGACCCGCACCTGGTTGCTGGCTGGGGAGCTGCGAGGCAGTGGCCGAAACCGCGCCACGCGCCTGCAGCAGCTCGACCCTCCCCGCCGGCTGTTGTCCTCCTGCTGACAGCGCCTCAAAAGGAACCCCGAAGGGGGCGCCCGCCTGACTGGCCCGAGCCAACGACACCTCCAGGGCCGCAATGCGGGCGAGCAAAGTGTCCACGTTGACCATGGGCAAAGGGCCGGCCGGCCCGCCTGGTCCAGGCATGGGTACAGGTCCCTGTACCCCGGGACCCACATATGGCCATTGGCCAGCACCGAAGCCCGGCAGGGTTGGTGGAGAAACCTGCCAAGGCAGGGGGCCGCACCACCCCCCAAGGCTAGAGGGCCCAGGGAGAGGCTGCGGCCCAAGAGGAGTAGGCCCGACAGAGTGGGCAGGAGCAGGAGCGGTGTCCACCGCTCGTGGGCCGCGGGCCGGAACCCCTTCAGCCAAGGGGCAATAGACCCCATTCCGCCGGCCCCGGCCGGGGCTGGCAAAGGTGGCTGCTGAGGAGGCGGCACCGCGGTCCTCCGACCTGGGTTGCGCCTCCTAACAGCGCGAGCTGAACTCGAAGCTGCCTTCTTCTTCGAAGGCATCTCCACCGAAGCAAAAAGGGAAGCCGGCAATGCAGAATCGCTACCAAAAGGCTTCCCGGTAAGCTAACGAGCGACGGAGACACAGGGGAAAAAACTTCTCCGCTCCGTCGCTGAGGTAAAATGGCAGCTCGGCTGCCTCGTGGCCACCCCTTTTATAAGGGAGCTGGCCACGCCCCTAACTACCCGGATTCTCTGTCCTGTGGGGGGGGGCCCGCAAAGGGCGCGGCGGCCATTTTGGCGCCGCGCTTGCATTCTCTCCTTTGATAACAGAAAATGTTCATAGAGTTCCTAGCTGATTGGTAAGGGATGAGATCTTCTAAGTTTCAGAACTATAGATGCAATAATTCTATATTTTGCAAGTTCCACTATCTTTCAAGCACTTGCAAACTCTTAAATGGAATGCATCTGGAGAAAATACCTAAATTAGAAGACTTTGAGAGTACTGTATGTCCAGATTATTTATTTATTTTATTTATTTATTTATAGTCATATTTGTATATGCCGCCCACTCAGGCGGAACCCGACTCAGGGTTTTAGATTTTCAGCAGACACATTTCATCTGAAATCCAGCATTCTTAGATGTAGGAATCCACCAATCAGGTATTCTGTCCTAGCCGTTGATTTTGAATAGCCTTTAAGAGCAGCAACTGTACAAGAAAAGTTAGTCTGAAAGCAACAAACTATTTTAAGGGCTTTACTTTCAAGAAGCAACCAATTTGTTAGAGAAATATCTGCTAACCATGTTGAATCACTATACCAGTTTTTCACTTCCTACTACATGGGGAGGGGGCTTGGGAGCTTGAGCATGAGCCCTAAGACCTTCTACTAGTCATGTAATGGGTTGAGTCTTAGGGCAAAAGATTGTTTAAAAGGAGTCACCAAATTTTGCACCTCTAAGGTTTTTAGTATGTACTGATATTTGGTTTTTTATATTACTCCTTGTAATACAACTTACAACACTTTGTTGTTGTTGTTGTTCAGTCGCACAGTCGATTCCGACCCTTTGCGACCCCATGGACCATTTTCCTCCAGGCACCTCTGTCCTCCACCATTCTCCTCAGCCTGCCAAGCTCTGTGCTCATTGTGTCCACACCACCATCTATCCATCTCATCTTTGGACGCCCCCTTCTTTTCTTGCCCTCCACCTTTCCCAGCATAAAGGCCTTCTCAAGTGAGTCCTCCCTTCTCATTTGATGTCCAAAGTACTTTAGCTTCATCTTCACTATTTGTCCCTCCAATCAACAGTCAGGATTGATTTCCTCCAGTATTGACCTATTTGTTCTCTTTGCTGTCCAAGGGACTCTCAGGACTCTCCTCCAACACCACATCTCAAATGCATCTATTCTTCTGCGCTCAGCCTTCCTAATGGTCCAGCTCTCACACCCATACATTACCACTGGGAATACCATTGCTTTGACTACGCGAATTTTTGTTTTCAAGGTGATGTCTCTGCTTTTCACTATATTCCCCAGGTTTCTCATAGCTTGTCTCCCCATAATCAGTCGTCTTTTTATTTCATGGCTACAGTCTCCATCTGCAGTGATCTTAGATCCCAGGAAAGTAAAATCTGTCACTGCTTCTACTTCTTCCCCATCTATTTTCCAGGGACTGATCGGACCTGCTGCCATTATCTTTGTTTTCTTGATATTAAGTCTCAAGCCAGCTTTTGCACTCTCCTTCTTCAATCCAATCAAGAGGTTCTTTAGGTTTCCTCATTTTCTGCCATTAGGGTGGTATCGTCTGCATATCTCAAATTGTTGATGTTTCTCTCAGCAATTTTGATCCCATATTGTGATTCCTCCATCCCTGCATTGCGCATTATGTGCTCTGTGTATAGATTGAATAAGCAGGGTGATAAAATGCAGCCTTGTCTTACTCCTTTTCCTATTCCAAACCACTCTGTCATTCCGTGTTCTGTCCTAACTGTTGCTTCTTGACTCTTGTACAGATTTCTCAGGAGGCATATGAGGTGTTCTGGTATTCCCATCTCTTTAATTACTTGCCACATTTTATTGTGGTCCACACAGTCAAAAGCCTTGGTGTAGTCAATAAAACAAAAGTAGACTTGTTTCTGGTATTCTTTTGTTTTCTCCATGATCCAAGTATGTTGGCAATGTGGTCTCTAGTCCCCCTGCCTCTTCTGAAACCAGCCTGCACCTCTGGTAGTTCTCTCCACATGTTGCTGCAGCCTATCCTGTATTATCTTGAGCATCACCTTGCTGGCATGTGGGATGAGCGCAATTGTTCGGTAATTTGAGCATTCTTTGGCATTGCCTTTTTTGGGGATTGGAACGTACACTGATCTTTTCCAATCCTGTGGCCACTGTTTTATTTTCCAAATTTGCTGGCATATTGAATGCAGTAGTTTGATTCCATCATCTTTTAGGGCTTTGAAAAATTCAACTGGGATACCATCATCTCCACTAGCTTTGTTGTTTTCAGTGCTTTTTAGGGCCTTTCTGAGAAACCATACCAAAAGAAAAGATGCGTAAGAAAGCAAAGTGGTTGTCTGATGAGGCCCTTAAAATAGCAGAGGAAAGAAGGAATGCAAAAGTCCAAGGAGAAAGAAAAAAATATAATCACCTGAATACAGAATTTCAAAGAAAAGCAAGGAGAGATAAGGAAAACTACCTGAACGAACAGTGCAAAGAAATGGAGGAAAACAACAAAAGAGGCAGGACTAGAGATCTTTAAAAAAAAAACCTGGGGAAATCAAGGCAACATTTAAAGCAGAAATGACCATGATAAGGGACAAAGATGGGAAGGAGTTAGCTCAAGCAGAAGAGATAAAAATAAAATAAAATAAAAATGGCAAGAGTACACAGAGGAACTCTACAAAAAGGACCTAAACTTACAACACTATGGCTTATTAAATGCTGAGATGTTGTGCTGTATTTTTGTTGTTGCTGAAGAATTGAACTATTGTTAATAATACATTGTGCTTTTGCAGTACAGTACTCATAACCTCAAAGAGAGTGATCACAAAAACTTGAAAATGTTTTAGCAGCTGTAATGGACACTCTATACTCTTATAATCATCCAGTTAATGGCAGTTCCTCTCTTCAAATTCCCACACAGGGAAAGATGTGAGGTTGAAGGCTAGAGGGTTTCCAAAAGATTACCTGGTATAGTTTCAGGAAAGCATGCTTTTATAGCTGAAATATTTTTTGCAAACACTTGTCAAATATACATGTCCTCATAATGTTCCTTGTTGAAAAATTGCATTTTGGGACTAGGAGTATGTCTGATATTTGCATATCAGTCCATTCCCCACATTCCTGTACTGTATACTTCTATGTACATTTACCATTATACTGTAATAATGATAAAATAGACCTCTAACTACATTTTACAAGTTATTGATGACTTTTATTGATGTTGTCACTGCAGCTTTACGCAGCCTGCCCTCCTCCAAATAATTTAGATACCAGTTCCCATCATCTCTAATAACCATGCTGTGTGGACCTGATGAAAGTTATGGGATCTGTTCTGAAGGGAAGGTGTTGCTCTAACTAACAATGTAACTGTCTTAAGTGTGGGGAGGGGGAAGGGGAGCTGTCTCTCATGGCAGTTGACCCCTACCTGTGCCTACCCCATAAAATTTCCACAATAAACCAATTGTAATGTCAAAATGTTTATTTTAGACACCTAACTCCTCAACTGACTTCCACCAGAGATTTTCTGCTGTAAAACTTTTTATTACTGGTTGTAAATGACTCATTGATTTCTGTGTCCAATGAGCATGCACAGCTACTCTGGGTCTCCAATACCAGAAATGTATAAATGTATTCCATGATATCCATTCTTGTGTCTGATGAAGTGGACTTGGTCCACGAAAGCTAACATTAAAATACAGGAGTTAGTCTTTAAGGTGCCACAGCTATTTTTTGTCTTTTGCTTTGTTTTGTTTACTCTCTGATATTCAGAAATTAAGTATACTTTCACCATCAAATTTGTCCTAAAATTGTATGGTTGGATAAAGAGAAGATTATTTAGCTATTTCCCAAATCAGGCCAGGATTTGTTCACTCCCGGGTCATTACATACATACTGTTATATAGGGGCACACGAGTATGCAGCTACCCTAAACTCAGTAATGTCAAGCAAGTGTGTGTGTGTGTGTGTGTGTGTGTGTGTGTGTGAGAGAGAGAGAGAGAGAGAGAGAGTCAGTGAGTGAGTGAGTGAGAGAGAGAGAGACCAATGCTGTTAATGTCAGAAAGTATTCCTGATACTGTATTCTGATCAGAGAGTAAACAAAACAAAAAGACAAAAAAAGCTGTGGCACATTAAAGACTAACTCCTGTATTTTAATGTTCACTTTCGTGGACCAATTCTGATGTGTCAAAGAAAAAGCTTAAAATGATTTACAAAAGAAAATACTTTGAAAAGTGCAAATATCTCTATTTGAGCCAACTCATGCTGCCCTTCCTCAAACCAAAACATGAAATCATAGGTTTCATTGTGCTCCATCCATGCTTTGACATAGCAGGTATATCTCAAGATTTTCCCTCTCAATAGACTAGTAAAATAGGGATATGCTCTTTTGTGTCTCCAAACATTTCTCAGACAGAATTCTGAGAGCTGCAGCCTAGGAAGACAAACTCATAGACCTAGATTCTGACCTTCTAGAGAGGGATTTTTGAGTCATTAAGTACACATATCACACTACAAACCCATTGAAGCAAGAGGCTTTTCTTTTAAACCAATGTGGCATCTGTTATGGTTTAATTATTAATTGACTTACTCTGTCTAATTCCATGTTGCTAAAAGAAAAACTTCCTAAGTATTAATATTAAGGTAGATATGCAGATACAGCAATGTCCATCTGCTAACTTTACTCTTTGCACTCTGTACCGCAAGGGTCCCCAACCACCGGGCTGCATACCGGTACCAACCGGACCATGGGCTGTTCCGAACTAGGAAGCCCCAATGCCAGCCTTCTGCCCTCAGCTTGCTCTGCCTGGTCTGCCCGGAGAACGGAGTGAGAGCACGGGCTTCAGACACAGCAGATAAGCAGGTGGCTAGGGCCCCTCTTCATGTTGCTTAACTATGGCAGTACTCCATCCCTGCCTGTGTGCAGTGTGATACCTCGCCCAAGTCGAATGGTGTGGCTGGCAGGCAGCTGTACCCCTCCTCCTTGTCACTGCTTTTATTACCATGAAACCGGTCCATGATGCAAAAAAAGATTGGTGACCCCTGCTGTACCACTTCACAAGAGCATAGAAGGAAGTAGTGAGCTAATTGTGCTTATGGTGATCATTTTCTCCAGCATTTGTTATCATGCTCAATAGAAACCAAATCTATCACAAATATATTTGGTCCTAATCTCAGTCATTTCAGAGTGCTGAAATTTGTGAAGGATTTTTGGCCTGGAAGTAAAGTTTTAAAGAATCAGCAATGACATGATATTTTTCATTTTCTTTTCTGCCACTGAGAAAAGCTAGCGAATAATGATATTCAGTGATTAATGGTAGAGACTTCAATAATGTTATAAAGGCTTTAGGTTGCCTAAAGTATTGAATTACTCCCATCCCCCCCTCAGTTAATAAACCAGTCAATAAATAAATACATAAATAAATGCATGCATTAATTCTAAAGAACATCTTAACCTATAAAACCAAGGGTTAACTGTTGGAACTTGCTATAGGTTGCTATGCCTCGCCCTACTTGCCTGCACTCACCCTTCATGCACACGGCCGATCTGGGTCCGCAGGTCAACAAAGGATTGAGAAAACAGGCAGTGGGGCAACAGCCCCACAAACGCGAAAAAAGGGAAACAACTTCATTTCCCAACATTTTTCTCGCACGGCGCGGCACAAGGAACGTTCAGAAACACGCCGCAGCCAATCAAAAGAAAACTGTTAAAAAAAACACAGCACAAACACAAAGCACAAACAAATAACTACAAGCCCCAGCGTCCTGCGCGCCATGAGCGCGCAGAACGCTGAGGAAGCCGGGGCGCAAAAATTAAAAAAACAACAACAACACCGGGAGAGCAAGTCCACCAAGCCATGGGAACCAAAGCCCCCCTCCCCAACGGCGCCTGAAGCTCCTAATCGGAGTTTCCTCTTTAATATCACTGGGTGGGGGGATGTTGTGCTCCCCCTCCCTACTGGCTCCCCTGGGGTTGGGAGGGTTGGGGGGACAAAAGGAGTCTGTCTCCCCAACCTTCCTGACCCCAGGGGACCTGGCAGAGAGGGGATTCCCCTCCACACACACACACACACACACGCCCCATATTAAAGAGAAGAAACCAAGCAGTTACTTCTCTTTAAAAACGGAGGTTTTTTAGGGGGGAATCCCCCTCTCCGATGGCTCTCCTGGGTCCGGAAGGGTTGGGGAGACAGACCCCTTTTGTCCATCCAACCCTCCCAAACCCAAGGAAGCCAGCGGGGAGGGGGATCACAACCCCCCCTGATATTAAAGGGGAAACCACAATTGAGATTTCCCTTTTAATATCAGAGGGTGGCCTGGATTCGATCCCCTCTCCTGGGTCCCATGAGTCTGGAAGGTTTGGGGGCGACAAAAGGGGTCTGTCCCCCCCCAAGCCTTCCAGAGCCAGGGAGACAGCAGAGAGGGGATCCCCCCGTAGGACACAAAAATACACAAAAACAAAATCAAAAACATTCAAAAATACACAAAAACAAACAAAAATAACACCAAAAACAATACAAAGTAAACAAAAACAAACATTTCCAAACACACCCAGCACCCAGCCAAACACCACAAAATCCAACCACCACCACCCCAAATAAAGAAAAACAGCCAACTCACCACCACACGACCTCACACCACGACGACTGGAAAAGAGATGAATAAAGAAAGAGACTACTTACTGGAAGAAGCTCCATCCAGAGGCCACGAGAGAAAAAACAGTCAAAATACAAGATAACCCCTACCAGCACCACTTGCTGCCCACAATAGTAAAAAAAATTCAAAAAGACACAACAGCCCCACACAAAAGGCCCCAAGAGTAAAAACAAGTAAAAACAAATAACACAAAATCACAATTTTACACAAATAAAAAACAGATGTCAATAAAGTAAAATAAAAACTATTCAAAAATCCTGTGCTGAATTTTTACTCAAATAAAAAACAAAAATATCAATACACAGTTTAAAAACATTTATCGTGAAAAACATGTACTTTCACATTTTTTAAATTATTACCTACGGTACAACAATTTAAAAAAATACATACTAAAAATTATTGGGTTAAATAATTTTTTTGGAAAAAGTATATCATCCTTTATTCTTTTTTTCATCCACAAAACCAAAACACCAAACAAAACTCATCACAGTTTATAACAGGCCACCAAAAAAATTTGTATAAATAAAAATATTAAAAATTTCAATTATAGACTAACCTCTTCTTTACAAACATTAACAACAATAACAAAAACTTTCCAACACCATTTAAAACACCCCGGCAACGCTGGGCAAACTCTGCTAGTTAACTATAAAATTAGCAAATGATTTTAGGCTCTGCACCCTTCTCTATGTTTCATATTCTTTGATGTGGTTCCTGATTTAAATAATGGTCTGATCAATTTGTTGCATATTGCAAATATGACAGTGTTACATATTTTCAAACATATCTTAAAATTTAAGGAGGCATATGCCTTTTATCTGCCTATTGTCAGGCATAAAATCTACAGCAGTGAAGGTGAAGATGTGTTTCTGAATGAGCAGTTCAGGATTTGTAATGTTTTCTCCAGCCTTGATAACAGGACACATTTAACTGGGTTTGTTGTGAAGTCCTCATAATCAAAATGTTTGTTGGTAATCATTGTATAGGGCATTCTTCTTTTGTTTTGAAACTTATTGTTTTATGTTTTGATTTGAGGAGGGGCAGTCTTTATTTATCATTAAAAATAAAGCAACTATTGTTTTCTACAGACAACTTGTTAAAAATGTTGTGTGAATTAACTAAAATTGTGGAGATATTTCAATTCAAGATCCAAAGAAGTTGAAATCATTCTATCTGAAAGTTGTGAATTTATGATGAAATTATTGGTGAGAGATGCAAGAGGAAGATAGCTAATTTTACAAGGAGAAATGAAAGTTGAAGTGTATACTTTTCATTAATAAATATTTATACTCAGTGCATTAAATTCAAGGGTTTTTCTTTAATGAGATATTTAAGGAAATAGCTGAATTAAAGAATGTGTTTGTAATAATTACTGGGGATTTTAATATAGTTATGGATAAAGATAAGGATAAATCAAATTCTACCAAAGAAGATGGAAAGTAGATACAGTGGTACCTCATACAACGATTTTAATCCGTTCCATGGGGCTCGTTGTTGTATAAAACAATTGCTATACGATGCATGCATCGTATAGCGATTTTCCCTATGGGATGCATCATACAACGATTTTTTTCCGCTAAGTGATTTTTCCCATTGAAAAATTGTTTTACGATTTTTCCATAGGGAAAATTGTTATGCAGGATGCCATTTCCCCCCAAAACCTAATTGTTATACGATTTCATTGTTATACAGGACGATTGTTGTATGAGGTTCCACTGTACAATCATTTTTAGATATAAGAATATAATTGATAAAATGGAGAAGGAATTGATGAAAATATGTAGAATTTATAATATACAGGAGAGAGTTTGCATTTTTTAAAAAAACTGTAAGTTATATACAGAAGAAATGTCACTTTAGAGAAGAGTTTATATAGAGAAAAATATTGGGAATAAACATCTAGATATAGCTACTGTATAAATTTGATGGAACAGCCATTAGAGAAGAAAAGGTGGAGACTATTAATAATTTAAAAATAGAAAAAGTTGCAGGGTTGGATGGATTGAGTTCAGATATTATTAGATATTCTAAAAGGTTTTAATTTTGAAACTTAAGCAGTTATTTCTATAAATAATGGATGGAGAAGAAACCACAGTATCTTGGAAGCATTTGTTGATTGTATGATATTAAAACTAACAAAGACCTTATTGATTTGGGTGCTTATAGGATCCACAGCCAGATAGCTAAACCACTGAGCTGTCCAGACAGCTGATACATCTTAAAACTAACCATAAATTGAAAGCGGGGAAAGTTGCATTAGATATTTTTTGTTAGTATATGGCAAGATCTCAGCTTCAGCCATTAAGAGGGTTAATGCAGAGCTTGTTCTTATCTCACTTGAAAGTGTAACTTAATTTACTAGTAAGGTTCTATAGGTTTGTACTTGAATTGTTCTTTTACCGCCTGCTGCATGCTGATACAGCTATAAGTTTCTTTATTGTACAGTACTTGTTATGGTTTGTTTTTCTGTTTCTTTTAGTAGTTGGTTACTGTGTTAGATATGTTTTGCTTACTTTAGCTAACATTGCTATTTTACTGCTTTTGTTTTGTGTTCTCAGTTCTTTTTCACAATATTTTTAAAGTGTTTATGTGGAGTAACCAAGATTTAAAATGTTAATAGAGAAGCTTAGATTTGGAGAACAATTTAAGGGTATGATTTACCAATTATATTCAGAGAATTATGAACAGTAACTGTGTTAGTGAATGATGATATAACAGCTATGTCTAGGCTGGGGTAGTAGACAAGGATGTCCCTCCCCCAAAAAATATATTATTTGCTTAATTAATTTACAGATGTCTTTAGGGAAGAGAAATTAATAAGGGGCATAGGTTATAAAGATGAGATTAAGATCAGTTCATTTGCTGGCAATACTTTAATAATAATGGAGGATACAGCTAAGGCTATGGATAGAGTAAAGTTACATTTGAAAGAATTTTGGGGAAATAATGGGTTTAAACATAAATTGTAATAGGAGTGATGATATTTAATTGCAGTAAGGTTGAAAAAGAGATGATTAAGAATTTTCTCGATTTAATGTAAGTAAAGCTATTAAATCTTTAGGTATAGATGTTTCTAAACATTTGCAAGGTTTAAAAATAAATACAGTAAAACCTTGAATTACATATGCCTCGAGTTACATAAAATTCGACTTACATAGTGATTTTATGCTAAAACCATGTCCTGATTTACACAATTTCATATGGGTTTGCTTTGAGTTACATAAAAATTACATTTTTCCTATGGGTTTGCTTTGAGTTACATAAAAAACTGATTTAAGCAAAAGCCTATAGAACTGACTTTTTCATAAGTAGGGGTTTTACTGTATTTTGATAAATTGAGACAAGAAATTAAAAATAAAATAAATGAATATACTGTATGAAAATAAGATCGTCCTGGTTTGGTAGAATTGTTTTCTGTAAAATGAAGATTTTACCCAGATTACTTTTTTGTTGAGTGCTACCAATAATGGTATTAGAGGAAGAATTGAAAGAATGGCAGGATTTGATTAATAGATTTTTTAAAATTGTGATAAAAAGTGTAAGGTTAAATACAAAATGTGGTTTAAATCTCAAAAGATAGGAGAATTAGGGCTTTCTAAGGTAAAATCATATTATATACCTAATCATATGAGATTTATGGTTGATATATCTAATCCGAATGATGTAATATGTTGTAATTAGGAATTGCAGGAAATTAGGGGAATATATTGAGAACATTCTTTTTTAAACGAATAAGAATATTTTTTAGAAGTATGTTACAAATCTGAAATAAATATAGAAAAATATTTACCCTGTAAAATGAGCACATAACCCTAGAGTCGGATATGACTGTCTTATGAGCAAGGGCTACCTTTACCTTTACTATGCAGAAGGTATTAAAGAAGAAACAAATTATTCGATTAAAGGATTGCTTAAAGACGAGGAATAGTAGAGAACAAATGTGGGCAGTTTTAGAAGGTGGAAATATAGAGTCATTCTTATTTATTCTTATATTCTTCTGTACATGTAATTGAACAGCATAATTGTAAGTAAAGATACATTTTTCTGTTTCTGGAGCTTCAGGAGTAATGTTTTCTTCTATATCAAGTGCTAGTGGCTGTGATAATAAAAAAGAGGGCTGCATGGATACTGGGACTTTTTTTTACTGTACTCCTTCATGGTTTTCCCCATGCGTTAGCTGGTTTTTGTACTTTATCCTCTGCAAAACTAAAGGAATTAATCAAAATTCAAAATTCCCCAGTAGTTCTCACTTCTGTTTCAGTAAGCATTTGGTGACTCTTGGTAATAGATTTAGCGGCTCTCTTAACTATAGTAATTACAGTTGATGACAGGTTTTTTTATCCCTTCATTCGAACAAATCCTTTATTCAAGTGAATAATGTAGAGTGGCATGCAGGATAAAAATTGAGATTTTCTCTTGAACTAATAGGTGGTTTGTTGGGGGGGGGGAGTTTTTAAAGTGTATTTCAGTAATAAGATGGTGTTGTCAGTTCCCAACTTAAACTGAAGGTACAAAAGTGTCAGATTTTAGGAAAATGAAATATTAATAAGGATAATTATATCATTTGCTTTCTTCATTTAAACACATGGTATAGCTTTGTTAATGATTCACTCTTATGAGGAGGATCATTTCATTCCCATTCCTTCCTTTTTATTTTTGGTAACTTACATTCTACACATGGATCAACAGTGTAATTTTGTTGCTTTTTTAAATCTTACAGCACACATCTGTTGATGGATATACTGAGCCTCACGTCCAGCCCCCCAAACCAAGTAGCAGACAAAATGTACCCCGTTGCCGAAACTCAATCACGTCTACAAATGAAGACCACCCTCACATTGGGAATTACCGTTTACTAAAAACAATAGGAAAAGGAAACTTTGCTAAAGTGAAGCTGGCTAGGCATGTTCTTACTGGTAGAGAGGTAAGCTGTTCAGTTGTTCAATTATAATATCTTGTGTTTTCAAGAGGAAAGCATGGGCAGGGAAGGAATCCACCACTCCTATCCATCTAACTTGTCCTTTAAATAACCCTGAATCTAACCATTGTATAAGAAATAGAAGTAATTAGGTTAGGAACTACTCAAGTCATGTCTAGTTTTGCCCTTCTCGAAAAATAAAATGTATTTATATAGAGACAGGATTTGTCTTTTGGCTTGAGAATTTTTCCAACAACCATTGACTCCATATACAGAACTGCAGAAAGTTTCATGAGTTCTTATCCCAAACAAAGAAAGAAGTGATGATTTCCACCCCCACTTCCCGGAAACTGCTATTGGTACTACTGGACTACAATGTTTATTGAAGATTACTCACATTACCAGCCCGAGAAATATGTTGGCATAGAGGAGGTGGATTTTAATCCATAGAAGTTCACACTAAACTTAACTTTCTAGACTTAAAGGTGCCATAGTTTTTTTTTGTTTCGTTCTTGCTCAGATGGACTAATATGACCTTTCTGAAAACTTATTATAGATTTCTTTGGAGATAATAGGAAGAAGAAAAATACTCTACATATAATGCAGATGTACACATCTACAGTACGGTGTACCTCATTTTAGATCGTGCACTGTGTTTGTATTGGCTACTTGGGAATAATGTTTTATATTCAGACTGATATCATGACTGAAATCATATTGCTTAGTTTAATGTTTAGCTATTGAGAATCCTAGCAAGGGCATTTTGTTTACATGACTGAAACGTACCATTTTGCTTATGCTAAGCAACAGGATTTCAGCCCATGAAACTTTTAAAATGTGTACATGGCTAGCCATTTTGTTGGAATTTCTACTATTTAATCTAACTTTGGGTTCTTTATTATTGTACTGCTATTATTTTATTGCTTTATATTCAAAGCTGAAAAAATATAAATGCTCACAATGGCTTTATGCAGATCAAATGCATTTATCTTCTCTTGCATGGTTGAAGTGTCCACACTGGATTCTAAAAGCGTGTATACACTTTGGTGGTGAGGAAATCATGTTAGGCATTGTCTCCCCTTTTGAGAAGGTCTAGAAAAGCATGGATGAGTCCTGATCCACACCTATTAATAACATTTGCCAAATTCTAGATCAGGGATTCTCAACCTGTGACTTGTGGGCTGGATGCAGCCTGCAGCACCATTTCATGTGGCACCCCACTGCCTCCACCACACCAGGAAGTGCCATGTGGTGGAGGAAGGGCAAAATTTTATTTATTTATTTATTTTTCACGCTTATATACCGCCCACTCAGGTACAACCCAACTCAGGGTGGTCTACATAGCGGACAGTAAATACATAAAAGACACATGATAAAAAAGTTAAAAGTTAAAAAAGGTAAAAAAAATAACCCACCCCTAAAAGGTGCGCAAGAACCGAAGGGACCTTGGGGGAAGGCACACTTCTCTATACCAACCACCCAACGGTACCCCCACCCCCACCCGCACCCCAAACTTTGGCCATCTGGTGCCCAAAGCTGTCTGAGGGAGTGTGACCCGGTCCCCATCTTAAAAAGATTGAGAACTCCTGTTCTAGATCATTGAAATAAGAAAGATTGTTGTTTCAGTCAGTCTTATTTAATCCAAACTCAGAGTGAACTATCGCAGTGGTGAACAGAATAATGGGGAATTGTGGTGAGCTAAAATAAGAAAGCAGGAAACTTCTGCTTTTCTTGAGGAGGCCACACTGGAGGAAGAGAGAAGAGAATGCGAGCTGAAGTCTTGTTCTCATTGCACAAATCACAGCTTAGCTTGCCTAAACAAAGGCAATATATGTTTCAAACAGGCACATGATTGCACCTTTGTGAAAGATAGGTGGTTATAAGAGTGATTTTTTTCCATCCTTAGGTTGCTGTGAAAATAATAGACAAAACCCAACTAAATCCTACTAGCTTGCAAAAGGTAAGGTTTTTCAGAATTTGTCCTTTATATTTTAAGAATAAAAAGTTTATTGTTCCTTTTCTAGGGAAGTATTGAATGAAATCTTGGAATCTAATTTGCATTGGAGTAGTCTTACTGAGAGTAGACTTACTGAGGGACTGTGGTTGCTTAGTGGTTAGAATTCTGAGCTTGATGACTGTAAGGTCGGCAATTCAGGACCCGAGTATTGCACAGTGGAGTGAGCTCCCATTGTCAGTCCCAGCTTCTGCTAACCTAGCAGTTCAAAAGCAAGAAATTGCAAGTAGAAAAATAGGTAGTGCTTTAGTGGGAAAGGTTACAGTGTTCTGTGAGCTTCAGCGTCTAGTCTTGCTTATCACATGACCATGGAAACATCTGTAGATGCAGACAGTGCAGGCTCTTTGACTGTAAACGGGGTCCAGGGGGTGCCCTAAAGTCGGGCATGACTAGCTGTCGAGCCAGTCTTACTTAATCAATGGAGTTATGGTGAATCAGCTCATCTGTATGTTCATTTGATTCAAATGAGCCTACTGTATTGTGCTGAACAACAGGATTTCAGCCATTGTTACTGGACACCTACATTACTTGGAAAATGCTTTGCATTCATAGTCATTGACAGATGCATTGTAACCTGGATACGTGACTGGAGTAAATGTTTTACCTGGTACAGGAGTATTTATTTCATTCAATTTCTGTGCTACATATGCTAATGATGAGACACATGTTTCCAAAACAGTTAAAACAAAGGCAGCTGAAAGTACCGGTACTATAAATTTGAACTGTAAAAAACAATTTAGCATACAATAAATATATAAAAGTCTAATGGTTAAAAACCGTTCAAAAACTCTGAAAACACAATAAAACATAGGATATTGCACAATAAGACATCTTTCTCTGTATTAATTTAAGTGATAAATGGCTACTTTTTAAAGAATGTTTTTTCATTTCTTATCAGCTGGACAGCCGGAAAGGTCTAGTCTGGTGGGCTCTACTCCTGAGACAGTAGCACTGGAGGAATCCAGACAGGAATTGTATCATGTCTTGGCTATTGTTTGGGAATAGGACTTTTCATTCGGAATTAGATGATTTATGTATACAACATATTGCAATGAATTATATAGTGATCCTTGAATTAGTAGTAGTTTTTAATACAGGTTTAAGAGTGGCAGGTTAATCTAGAGCGGGATGTCCCTATTAATTGTGCATTAATAGCAATAGTGTATTTCACTGGCTGATGTGGTGTGAAAACGTCATATTGTGTAGATGCCTTTATTGCAAGTCTAACCACCCCCAGCGTTCCAGTAATCTTCTGGCCTACCTGGATAGTGGCCTTTATTCCTTGCAGCAGGACAATTGATGCTGTTACCACTGTATGCTAATGTAATAAGGGCTGTACACCTCCCTCTTGTTCATTCATGAACTCTTTACCCTCTCTGTTTCTATTCCTCTACTACTGGATTGGTAGTGTCTTCTTCTCATAGAGAATTTGACATTTCAGTCACATACTTATGTTGGAGAGAATGGATGGCTGCTGGTTGTTGCCATATCATCATAGTGGCTGAATGTCTTGCCAACTGTTTACCTTCCAACTAGAAAAAACCAGATCCCCCTCCCTTCCCCTTTAATTTAGTTACTTCCCCAGGCAATAGCAATTAGCAGCCCTTCAATCTCAGTTTTTAGCAGTAGACTTTCTTCTGCTGCTGGAATGTGATCGTTATAGTGATACCCCACTATATTATTCCATGAAGACCAAATAGTTAATGTTGTATGGCCATGATGTCATCATATTACCATGTTACTATGCTGGATTGAAGGAACAGGATTTTTGGAGTTTCTGAACTACAAATAGCATAATTCTCTATTCTGGGATTTCTACCTACCTTACAGGTAAATTAGAAACAGTGTAATGCGCCTGGGAAAAAGCCTACATAAGAACAGCCTTGCTGGAACAGGCCATAGCCCATCCAGTCCAGCCTTCTGTCTCACACAGTGGCTCACCATTTCCTTCAGGGTATTCCCAAACAGATGCCTTCACCTGCTTAGGATTCCCTGGCAATAGCATTGAGAGATATCCTGCCTATCTCTCCACCCTGGAGGTTGTCCTTAGGTATCCATAATTATACTCTTGTCCTCCATGAACTTGTCTAATCCTTTCTTAAAGCTGTCAAGACTGACAGCTGTCACCACTTCTTCTGGCAGGGAGTTCCATAGACCAGTGATCCTCTGGGTGAAAAAGTACTTTCTCTTATTATTTTGAGAACTAGTACCCAAAAGTTTCATGGAGTGCCCTCTAGTTCTAGTGTTATGCGATAGGGAAAACAATTTTTCCTTATCTCCTTTGTCCACACCGTGCATGATTTTATAAACTTCAATCAGGTCACCTCTTAGACACCGTCATTCAAGAGTGAAAAGGCCCAACCGTTGCAGCCTCAGATGGTAAGGAAGGTGTTCCAGTCCCCTAATCATTTTGGTTGCCCTCCTCTGCACTTTTTCCAGCTCCATAATATCCTTCTAGAGGTATGATGACCAGAACTGTACACAGTATTCCTCACCATAGATTTATAAAGAGGCAAAATGACACTTGCTGACTTATTTTCTATACCCTTCCTAATGATCCCTAGCATTGAGTTTTCTTTTTTCACTGCTGAGGCACACTGGGTTGACGCCTTCATTGAGCTGTCCACCAGAACACTTAAGGTCCTGGTTTGTCGCAGAGAGTTCATAACCCATCAGTTTATAAATGTAATTGGGGTTTTTTTGCCCCAACATGCATCACTCTGCACTTACTAATGTTGAACCTCATTTGCCACTGTTTTGCTCACTCCCCCAGTGTCAAGAGATCCCTCTGGAGCTCCTCACAATCTCTCACAGTTTTCACTACCCTGTATAATTTAGTGTTGTCAGCAAATTTGGCTACCTTGCTACTTACTCCTACTTCTAGATCATTTATGAAGAGGTTTGAGGCTTAGCAGGGCTAGACTCCACCCAGGCCACCTGTTCCTTCCCTAGTGATAGCTGGGAGCTTTCTTTCTGAGAAAAGATTTTGGATGGAGCTTGGTTATGCTTCTAAGCCTTCTAATATAGACCCTTCTCCCAGGTGAGTCACACTGAAATGTTTGTAAGATGCCTCCACGGTAGGTAGGACTCCCAGAATACAGAATTGCAGTGGAACCTCATACAACAATAGCCCCATATAGCAACGAAATCACATAACAATTAGGTTTTGGGGGAAATGCTGTCCCACATAACAATTTCCCTATGGAAAAAATCCGTACAACAATTTTTCAATGGAAAAAACCACTTAGCGGGGGGAAAAACATTGTACGATGCATCTCACAGGGAAAATCGCTATACAATGCATGCATCGTATATCAATTGTTTCGTACAACAATGAGCCCTGTGGAATGGATTTAAATCATTGAATGCGGTACCACTGTATGTTATTTGTAGTCCAGAAAATCCAAGAATCACATCTCTATAAATGGTGCCTTCACACTACACTCCTTTCATGCCAGTCATGAGCAATGGATCGTCAGAATCAGAAAAGTATAGAAATATTTTTGTAGTGAAGAAACCATCATGGAGAATAATAGAGAAAGTTTATATCTCCAAGCATTGGAACAGTTAAGATGAACACACTGTGAGGCTGAGTCAAGTAAAGTCCAAGAAATGATGCATTAGTGATACATTGATCCAATTCCTATTTGTCATGAAATCCACTCGCTCCAGCCCTTCCAAAATCGTTCAGTCCAAGCCAGAAGTGGCTGACACACAAGATGTGTTTGTGTCATTATAGCCTGGAGGTGAGAAACAGGTCAAGCAAATGAAAGGAATGTGGATATAGCATATAGAGGAAAATTCAGTGCATTGTCTAGCATAGATAGCTGATTATATATGACATCATGCACGAAAGAAAAGGCAAAAACATCAGTGAACCAGATGTTTGGAATTGCAGTGAAACACAGCAGCACAGAAAAAGATACATGTATATACTCAAGTATAAGCCGACCCAAATATAAGCTGAGGTACCTAATTTTGATCTGAAAATCCAGGAAAATAGATTGACCCAAGTATAAACCGAGGTTGGAAAATGTAGCAGCTGCTAGTGAGTTTCGATAACCAAAATACATGAAAATCTGGTAAAATTAATTAAATTGTTGGTACATCTCAATCCGGCACAGTTTTGGGACCCTTGTGGTCGTTGACCCAAGTATAAGCTGTGTCCCCTTTTGGGGGCTTATTTTTGGGGCTAAAAATCTTGGCTCATACTCGCGTATATACGGTATGTAAAAAGAAACTGGCAGAAATTAATCCACTGTCAGTAAATTT
The DNA here is from genome assembly GCA_035047345.1 of Bradypodion ventrale. Classification (NCBI taxonomy): domain Eukaryota; kingdom Metazoa; phylum Chordata; class Lepidosauria; order Squamata; family Chamaeleonidae; genus Bradypodion; species Bradypodion ventrale. The sequence goes on from JAWDJE010000001.1 coordinate 45,909,869, forward strand.
GCAGTGGGATTGTGTGAGGATGGAACAAACTCTAGCTGATTTGTTTTGATTTTTAAGTGTTATAAGATGTTCTAGAAGGCTCTTAGTAACCTTTAACATTTGTTTTATGTGCTCAATTTGGCTGGTTCTTAGCTCTATTTATAATATGCTTATGTCTGTAAAATTCTTTTTGAGAAGGTATTTTTTACTGAAAAGTGAAGCGTTGCCTATGGAGTCTCAGAATAACATCTTTCAAAACATGACCCAGTTTTTTTATATAATGACACAATTTTGCTTCTAATAAGATTATATCTCTTTTTCTTTTAAAAAAGATCACCTGCCTGTCAGTAGGCTTAGTTTGTTTTATTTTTTCCCTCAGAACGTCATAGTTTTTGGCAGTGGGGAACTGAGCAGCAGAAACCAGGAATAACAGAGATGCATTTCTCACAATATGGCTTGAAACTGCTTCCTTCCGTGCTGTGAAATGTTGTGCATGTCCTGGTTAGATAAGTGGTTTATCAGTGTCTGTCATCCATGTTTGGTGATATGCACCATTCAGTGAGGGGCTAATCTTTTCTGTTCACTCAGTGTACCCAAACAGCTCTTTATGGACGCATTACCTTCACAAATCTACAGAAGAATCATACATAGTGTTATTAAACTTGTTTGGATTCAGTTCAATTTATTTTAGTCTTCAGCCTCATGCAAACAACGGCCTTCCTAACTGGCAAACCTGCATACTTAGTCTAAATAAATAAAGCACTTAACTACTTATTAGTTACCATCTGCTGCCAATATAGTATAGATTAGTAACCTGCATTTCTTGTTTGTTTATTCAGGAAGGAACCTGTAACAGATTTTGTCAGGGCAATAATGTTGAAAATGAGATAAAGTTTCTTTCATGCAGATCTTGACCTGTTGGTAGTACTGTACTGTAATTCTTAACAGATACTGCTTGCTTGTGCCATATGTTTAAACTCTCCTGTAATAAATAGTCATTATCCTGAAGGAATGAGGCCTTCCCTCAAATTTTTCGCCTTATCTGCCTAATTGCTATCCCCCCCCACCACACACACACACACCTTTATGTAAACTCCATCAGCAGTCTAAAAACAATTAAGTTTGTTAAATCTTAGAAGGTGTTGAGGATGTGGGCATGTAGTAAAGTTTTGGGTGAAAATGATAAAACTTGAGCAGATTTGTACTGTCAGAACTCAAAATCTAAGGCTGAGGTGGTGTACCTTTGTATGTCCAAATGCTTTTGACTTCAGTTCTGCCAGCATGGCCAGTGCTAAGGAATCATGTTTTGCAATGTTTGGTTGGCTATACCTGTATAGAAAGCTCTTTAAATACAATGGTTTGTTGTTGTTTTTAAACAGCTGTTCCGAGAAGTACGAATTATGAAGATATTGAACCATCCTAATATTGGTATGAATCTCGCATTTTTCTGCTGAATCACCCATCATGTTTATGCCTTTTTCTATTTTCTATTAACCCAACAACAACTATGAGCAAATATCTGGTGCATAAAAAGCCCCCTTTGTTTTTATTAATTTCTGCTTTCAGTTTCTAAGTAATGGTATCTTGTTTATTTTGGAAAATAACTAATTGGAACTATGAATTCTTACTCAGAATATAAAAAGAAAACTGTGATTTCCATTTTAAGACTCACTGCTCCTGTAGAATATAATCAGTTTAGATTTTTTAGCATTTCGTGAAATCATTTTTACAGTGGAACATCTGTTAGTTGTCTCCAAAGGAGAAGAGAGTTTTCTTTCTACAAAGAAAGCATCAAGCAGTCAGAATCAGCCTGTATTAGGTAAAGATTTGCTGGGTTTGTTCAGTCTGAAATCTTGATGATTGGGTCCATAAAATTTCACATCTACAAAAGATGGCATGCTGTTGACATTTGGCAAATCTGAGTAGGCATACCATTGTAGAAACACCAGAGGCCAAAAAGCTTGATCATAACCTGTATTGGCAGCCTCTGTTGACGGTGAGATCAGCCTATTACTGACCTCTGGGACTTCATGCAAAACACAGAAACCAATTACAGCTGGTAATTGTCAAGATTATAATTGTCAGCTGGTGTAAGGTACTGGAAGAGAGCATGAGCTGTGAATCAGTTCGTTCCTGGTTTGAATCTCATGTGTACCTTGGTCTCACAAAGTCTCCTTAGGCAAAATACTCCTTCATAGCCTGCAAAATGGTGGACAATAATAGAAATACTAATAGATAGGTGTTTTTTGATGGTTTCAGTTAAATAATGGGTGTGAACTGATTTCACTTCCTGAAAGTGCAATACAGATGCTAAGTATTGTTACATAAAAATGTGATGCTGATTTATCAAAACTGATTTTATATATTGGTTTCCATTAAATTAATACCACTCTATTGTGAAAAGTTGAGACCAGATAATGAAGTATGTAACTTTCCCTTTCTGCTTTAGTCTCCCACACTTTGAGAACCCTACTTTATGATGACAATTCTTCTGGCTGAGGAAGGCAGAACAATTTTGTTCCAGAGACAGTTATTGTTCCTGAATCGGCCAGAGGGCTTGTTGCATATAAAGGTACACACATTGTTGTATATAGGGTATGCCCTTTTTGCCCCTTCTTCCATTTGAGTGTGCTGCTTTTCCAACATGCTTGACTCTTGTTGGCTTATTTTTTAAACTCTGCAGTGACAACAATAATGTTTTAATGTACTTGACAGCCAGATTCCTTTTAGTTCTTAATGGTTCTACTGTCTCCCTTGACATTCATACTCTGATGGAAACAAAATACAGTACGCACGATTTTTAACCCAGTCTAGTTACACCAAAACAATGGCTGTTGGTTTTTTTTAATTTATAGAACTCCAGCTTTACTTCAGCATGGATTCTTCTTAGTTTGTAACTGTGGTAGGGTGCATTAATTTGAGACATACATTTCTGCTTTTTTTGCAGATTTTCTTTGTTGTTTAAGTGAAGATGATGTATTGTCATTTTTTTTAATCTTACAGTTAAATTATTTGAAGTTATAGAAACAGAAAAAACATTATATTTAATCATGGAATATGCCAGTGGAGGTAAGTAAATGTTCAGTTCTAGTTTTTAAAGCACCTGTCTTAAAAGTAGTAGCTGCACAGGTTCCCAATGTTTTCCCGCCACGGGCCAGACCCGCCCCTGACACACAGCTATGGGGGTCGGAGGCATGGTTGCTCCCACTGCTTACGTTTTTGGCAGCAGCAGCAATCTTGCCATTTTTGCAGCTTCTTGCACAGCTTCCGCCACTTCCTAGGACGGTGGGAGGCTTTTCGAAGCATTTTCAATTCAATTTTGTGGGGTTTTTTGCCGCTTCTCCACTCCGTTTTGGCATCTAAACTGCACGTTTGGGCACTTCCTATTTCCGTGGTGTGAACCCAGGCACTGACATAAGCTCTGCCTGGCACCAGAAGCCCCCAGCTGCTGCAGTTTAGCTGCTGAAACGCAGTGGAGAAGCGGTGAAAAAATCCCAAAACAGAGCAGAAATGCTCCAAAAAGCCTCCCGCTGCCCTGGAAAGTGACGGAGGCTATGCAAGAAGTTGCAAAAATGGCACGATTGCTGCTGGTGCCACCACCATGGCAGTAAATGAAATATTGGGCCTTCTGGTGGTGGTTGGAGCTTTTGGAGGTGCTGGGGTGGCCATTGCAGGCTGTATTAATGAGCTGCATGGGCCGGATTAGGCCCGTGGGCTGTAGGTTGGGAACCCCTGAGCTAGAGGGTCAAATTGCAGCTGATATAACACTCCAGAATTGTTGCAACACATTTGATTACTCCTGGATGGCACACACAGCCCAATAGGAGATCTAGAAAAAAATATAGCATTTGTTCTCTCTGTGTAATATTTGTACATTTGTGCATTTATATTTCTTGAGACCTTTTAATATTTATTTATTTGTCCACTTTATATAGCCACCCAACTCGAAACGACTGGTCGGCTCCCAATGTTAAAATCACAATCACAATCTAAAACTTGAAACCCATAAAATCCAATTTTAAATATTAAATATTAATTTTGAAGTAGTGAGTGGCCTCATGGCTTGCTTAGGTTGGTGGTAGTTGTATGAGACATTATAAAATAGGGATACCAGTAAAAACCAGTAGTCTGATTTGCTTAAATGTACTTGCTGTGTAACATTTTAAAATTTAATAATGCTAAATAAGTGCTTAGGAATGATTGCAAGGTAATATGATACTGATATATTTTACTTTAGGAGAAGTTTTTGACTACTTGGTTGCACATGGAAGAATGAAAGAGAAAGAAGCACGAGCAAAATTTAGACAGGTATGCCATAAGTGTTATAATAAAAACACAACCTTTGTGCTGGCTGGGGAGTTCAGTGAGTTAGATATCTGGCTACAGAGTTCAATTTTCCACTGTGTCTCCCAGAAGAGCCTACCTCTATGGCCTTGGGCAAACTGAACAGTTCTAGGATGCCTCCTGCAGAAGGGAATGGCTAACCACTTCTGGGTATTATCTACCTAGGAAAATTCTGAAAAAGACCACCACAAACTTGATGGCACACAATTTTTGCTGCAACCTTTGTGCCTTCAATGTGCAGCATAGGCACGGGAAAAGCTCTGAATAGTTTTAATTTCCAAGAAGTATTTCAAGTAGTAAAATCAGAACTATTTTAAAAACATATAACTAAAGGTATTTTCAATAGATAAAGACTATAAAGCTCTGACTTTGTTTTACAGGAAGAAAGAAAAATCTAGTTTGCTGGCTGAAATCTTGGCCAAAATTATGTTGTTTAGTGTAGTAAATTGTTTTAGAGTAGGGCCATTGAATCAATGGTGAGTCAGCTCTTCCATAAGTTCCAGTGGTTCATGTACATAAGGGCCTTCTGTGAACTCTGTGCTACATATTTTTGAACTGTTAAAATATTTGAAGAACTGGACACCAGTCCGGCCAGGTTATCCTGCTGTGGTAAAAAAGTAGACCATACTGCCAGCGACTCAGTGCCAATCAGCAGGCGATTGTTAACTAACCTGACAACCCTGGGGACTAACAGCCTTGGGTAGCAAAGCCGACAGGGAAGGGTAATGGTCAGCAATATTAAGTGTGATTTGTGTGAAACAAGCCAGTTTGGTAATATGATGATTTCAGATTTGGCATCTGAGTAAGGCCATTGGGCAAGTTATTTTCTCTGTATACTGCTCTTCCTCACGAACAGGGTTCCTCAAACTTGGCTCTCCAGATGTTCTCGGACTTCAATTCCTAGAAGCCTTGATCAGCAGGTGTGCTGACTTGGTCTTCTGTTAATTAAAGTTCAAGAACACCTGGAGAGCCAAGTTTGAGGAGCCTTGTTCTAAAGCAGTGATGGTGAACCTTGGCACTCCAGCTGTTCTTGGACTTCAATTCCCAGAAGCCCAAGTTTCTGTGAATCCATACAAATGGATTTACTGTGCGTACACAGTAAACTCATACATGTGAATTCACAGAGACTTGGGCTTCTGGGAATTGAAGTCCAAGAACAGCTGGAGTGCCAAGGTTCACCATCATTGCTCTAGAACAAGAGAATTATACTGTATCATCTTTTGGGATTGTGTAAGAATTACACAAAAGTAATGAATTTTTTTTTTGAATGCTTTAAAAATACAATAAGGATGCCAGGTATTCTTATTGGGGTTCTTTTTATGTATTCTTTTATTAAATCATGACATTGGTATTTCAGATTGTGTCTGCTGTGCAGTACTGCCATCAAAAGTGCATTGTTCATCGTGATCTCAAGGTATGCTCATTTCTTTCTTTAGGAACTGACAGTGTGACAGAACAAAACAATTACATTGTATGAAAGTTAAAATAACACCATGTTTTTAATTTTTCGAGCAACCACTCCTGGATTTCTCACCTGTTTTGAGATATTGAGGGGCAGCACATGAGCCTGAAGAATACAAACTGTTCTAAATTTATATGCATTTTTAAAATTTCTTGGGTAATATCTGCTTCAGCCTACTTCTCTTCATTCTGTCTTGGCAACTGCTTATATTGAACTTTGAGCATCCTGTCCCTTTAAATAAGGGTCAGAAATGTGTCGTCGTCAATGTCAATAATAATAATAATAATAATAATAATAATAATAATAATAATAATAATAATAATAATAATAATAATAATAATAATAATACAAAGCTGACATGGGGATGGTTACGCACAGGAGTAACACAGAAGGATTTATCTTGGCAGCTCAGGAACAAGTTTTGCCAACAAATTTCATGAAGACAAAAATACAGCATGTATCCAACAATAGCAAATGCTGGCTTTGTAATGAAAGGGATGAAACAGTAGATCATCTGATCAGTGGATGCAGCAAAATTTCACAAACTGATTATTTGCAACACCATAACAGGTTTGCAAAAATTATCTATTGGAAACTTTGTCAGAAGTTTGGATTTGAAGTTTGGGAACATCAAGTAGAGAAAGTTTAAGAATGAGAGAGTCAAGATTAGAGATGTGTAGGCCCGGAATAAAACCAGAAAAATTCGGGGGGGGGGGACCGTTTTTCCCCCGTTTTTTTCTGAAGCCTTCTTTTCCCTGAAAAAATGGAAAAATAAAAAATATATTATGGAATGTTTTATTTCAACATGATGAATAAAATATTTAAGATAAGGCTGGGTTCAAATATTTTATAAATCATTTCTAAAAAAATATGTATGGTATCAGATTATTTTCAATTTTTCCGAAAAATTCCATTTCCCCCGGAATTTCTGGAAATTTTACATCTCTAGCTCAAGATACTGTGGGACTTTAAAATTCAAACAGATAGACATCTGCCTCACAACACACCTGATATAACTGTTGTGGAGAAGAAGAATGTCTGGTTTATTGACATTGCTATACCAGGAGATGCATAAATTGAAGACAGACAACTGGAGAAAATCACAAAATATTGTGATTTGCAAATTGAAGTCAAGTGTCTATGGAGGAAGACATCTGTTGTTGTTCCCATAGTGGTCGGAGCTCTTGGAGCAGTACCTAAAGGATTCCCTAGATATTTGGAAATTTTGGACTTACCTGATTTGAACATCCTAACTCTCCAAAAAACAACTCTACTGGGGACTGCATATATACTCAGACGTTGCCTTAACAGTTCTTAGGTCCTTGGTCAGGGTTTGAACTCTTAATTTTATTCCAGTCTTCGACTGTGAACCAAATGGTTGATTTGTATCATCATCATCATCATCATCATCATCATCATCATCATCATCATCATCATTATGTGTCAGAGATTACTCTGGGTTGTTTTTTTTTTTGCTGGAGAAACTCCACTCAGGTGATGCCTGAATGAGGCTCCTTTCATGTCCCCGTGCAGCTCTTGGCTACCAAAACCTGACCTTCCAGTCTCCAAGATCAGCATCTTAACCACTAAGCCACCAGAGGAGCTGCAATGTGTCATTAATTCCTTCAAATGAATCTCTTCTGTTTTGCTATTATTATAGTTATTAATTTCCTTTTAATATGTCCATATCTTATTATCTCTGAAATAGCTTCACAGAGTGAATAAAAAAATGCTTTTTTAGAAACTTTGTTCAAGTCTGTGAGGGAAACACTCCGCCATTCCCAATGGAGGATCTTTTATTTGCCTCCCAGAGGTCTATGCTGAGATCCTGGCAACAAGATAGCCCAGTGATACAAAAGATGAGACTAGAGTTGCCATACGTACCGGATACCCGGGAACTTTGTGGTTTGAAATTGCCCCACCCAGCCGCATTAAAAACATTGATATGTCCCGCTTTTGAAACCAAGCTTGGTTTCAAAAGAAATAATATTTTTTTAACCTTAAAGTGGCAATTCTTTTGAATTGCCAGCAGGTGGCGTCTTGCGTCTGTGAGCAGCAGATCATGCAGAAAGAGCTCCTGATCGTCTTTTCCCAAGCTCCTGCCAACCTAGCAGTTTGAAAGCAAGAAACTGCAAGTAGACAAATAGGGGCCGATTGCGGGGTGGAGGTAAACAGTGTTCTGTGCGCTCTGGTGTCTAGTCATGCCTGTCGCATGAACACAGCAAGGGAGGTGCTGACTCTAGGCGGATTTTTTTCCTCCCCCCCCCCATCCTGTCAACTTTTTCTTTCTCTCTTGCCACTCTCGCAGAGTTCGGGGATGGAGGAACATCTTTCCCCAGCCAGAAGGCTTTCTTTCCCCCCTGTCCCCAGAGTAAAGCTGGGGGGAAGTGCCTTCCAGGAACATGAGCATGGCGAGGCAAAGAGTTGACAGGAGTGCTGGCTCTTCAGCTTTGAAATAGAGATGAGCACTGAATCCTAGAGTCAGATATGACTGGATTTTGAGCAAGGGCCACTCCTGTCCCGTTTTTGTGAGAGGGAAATATGGCATCCCTAGATGAGACAGGATAGCCAGACAGAAGCAAGGTGGAAGAGGAGCCACATCTGGACAGCAAGACCATGGCTGGGACAGAGTGGCCAAAGCCAGAATTAAAAGCAGGGAGGAGCATGTTGAAGTTGGGATCTGTGGACTCAGCCACAGCCTGGGAAGAACCTTCCCTCATCTTTTGTACCTTACAAGAGAACTGGCCTATGTGCTTGCAAAATGTTTCAAATGGGGAGTGGCTCATTTTTAACCTGGGCAGGGGCCAGAGAGGGAAAGTACCCATTTCCCCCTGTCAGAATCTCCAAGACAGCAACCCCATTGCCCTGCTGAACCACAATCCAGGAGGCTCGCCTTGACCCAGAAGAGTCACTCGAAGAAGAAATGGCAACACCAGTGCGTGTTCTAGCTAACCCAGCAATAGGACAAGCTGCAGCTGCATGAGGGACCACATCAGCTCAGCGTTCTCTGGTCTCATTGAGGAGTGTTGTGTGACTTGGGTCAGTGCTGCAAACACTGAAAGGACAGCGATGGGAAAAGAGCCTCAAATACAGACATTGGGCAGCCAGGGGACTACTGAAGGAAGCTCTCCACTCTGCAGATTTGTGAGATGGAGGGCTCAAGTCACTCAACCTGACCTTGTAACCTATTTCCCTGCCAAGTGAAACCAAGTGATGGCAGAACCAGGTGTCCAGAATCCATGAAGCCTATGGTTGAGGAGATCTGCCTGGTTTCCTATCACTGGGTGGTGGTGACTGGCAACAAAGCCATTCTTTAGTGTTAGACTAGGGGCTGCGGTGGCTCAGTGGTTTAAAAGCTCGCCTTGGCGTGGCTAAGATGGCCGACGAGTAACATCTTGATCCGGACGCTCGCGCCTAGCAAAATGGTAATCAATGTGATTGAATGAAATGGAAAAATTTTAAAGTGGTAATTCCTGTGGATGAGACTCCTGCCTGCCTTTTTGGAAAATTTTGGGAAGTTTTGAGGTCGGATGGTCGAAGTTCGGGAGGCTTTCCTGGGCGGGTGAGGCCTGCGACGGCAGTCGCGGCTTTTCTGCCGAGGAGCCGAGAACGGGACCAGCGAGACAGCGGAGAAGCACTGGAATTGGCAAGAAGCTGTTTGGCAAGAAAACAACCGCATGTAAGTGCATGAAAGGAAAGTCAAAGTTTAAAGTTAGCTGGGGACTTTGCTTAGAAGAGCCTGGACTTTGAAATGGAAATGGGTGGAAGTAGATGAAATCAAGTGGTTGTTTCGTTAATGGCGGCGGTCCTGGAAAACGAAAGTGATCGTGTTCGGGTCTATGGTTTCCTCGCACCCCAGGAGAACCGCGGCGTGTTTTGGCGATAACAAAGTGGTTTAAAAAGTTCTTGTTTGGGCTATAGTATTGGAAGGCAGCAGTGTGTCTCCCAGCTTAAAGCGTGTGGGAAAAGTTTGCCGTTCCACAGAAGAAGAAGGGGGGCTTTTACCCCGAAGTTAAGGCAACCGCTGGAAAATGGCGTTTTGATTTGTCCGTCTCAAGAGAAGGATTAATTGGTCTTCTTTTTGTTCCTTCACCGTGTGGATTACAAATATTACCTTTTTTTTTTGAGTACATTGCTTCTCACATCTTTTTCCCTCCCTGCTTGGATTTTGGGCTTTTTCTCCCTTTCATTCCCCCCTCCCTTTTTTGGCGGCTTGGACTCAAACGAAAAGTTCTGGATGACTGTTTCCTTGGAGCCTTTACTTTTGCAGTTTGGAAGACAATCAGCTGGAATGTGTGCCTTGGGGAAACGGATCTGATGTGGATTATTATTTTCTTTTTTCCTTTTTTGCTGTTTGTTGGGAGTACACTTCGGTTCCTTCTATCTTTTTTGTGGATTACAGTATCTAACTCTCTGTTGGATTTCTTCCTCCATACAAGTTTCCCTCTTGGACTTGTGGTACCAGGGGTTGCAGTGTTACAGGTCCTGTCTGACTGACTAATTTCTACAAAGTTCTGCAACATTGGACTCTTATATTTTGTATTACTATGGATAAAGGCACAAGAGGGAAAGCAAAGGAAGAAGAGCCAGTCGTGAAGTCCAAGAGGAAGGAAAAAGCACCAATGGAGGAAGCCCCTCAGTCTTCATCCCCGCCCCCAGAGCCATATGATCAAACCCAAATTATGGTGGAAATCGGCAAGCTGTTTCAGAAATTGGAGAAGAACGAGGAATCAAGGGTGAAAGATAGAAATGAAATGATGAAAAAGCAAGATAAGGTGGTATCATCTGTTGCAGACTTCTCGAAAAAGGTGGATTTAAGTTTGAAAAAAAATAGAGGGAAATGTGAAATTGGTTCAAACTGAGGTAATTGCTATAAAAAAGGAAATAAAAGGGACTCAGGAAGTGGTGCGGGAGAATAAGCTGAAATTGGATGAGCAAGAGAGAAGGATTGATGCTGTGGAAGATATGATGAGAAAGCAGAATATTGTGATCCGTCGGGTGGTGGAACGGACACCGGACTTGTTAAGAGAAAGAGTGGTTAAATGGTTAAACGGTTTGAATATGGGAAAAGAATTTGTTCAGGAAGATCTTGTAAGTGTATTTCGGTTGGGCCCAAGAAGAGGGAGGGTGGTTCAAAGAAATGTTTTGGTAAAATTTGCAAATTTTGAAACCATTTGAAACGAGTTGGTCCTGATGCTTTGAAATTTGATGGTTCTGATGTAGAAGTTTATAATGATATTTCATTGAAAGAAAGAACGTGGAGATATAAGATGAGGCCTGTAACTAAATTGCTGATGAGTAAAAATATAAGGTATAATTGGAGATTCCCACAGCAACTGTGCTTTTACTATGACAAAAGAATGCAAGTAATTGATGAAGGGGCCAATCCATTGGAGTATTTGAGCTTGTTGGAGCTGGTAAAAATAGACTCGGAAGAGTGGATAAATCTCAAGAAGAAATTGATGGAATCGGGAGCCTTGGGGAGGGAGTATGAGAGGCCAGAGGCCGGTGGGGCAACAGGTGGAACACCGCAGCGAAGGGAAGAGGAGGAGGAGCTGTCGCTGATCATGGTGGAGGAGGAGGCAAGTAAGGAGCAATGAGAATTAGAGTATTAAAATTTAAAGCATTTAATTGATACAGAAGGGTGAGTAGCGCGTAGCACTGGTAGGAAGGCACATCTTACATGTCCCCCCTCTCCCCTCTTTGGGTGTCAAAGGCGGCTTTTTTTTTTGAAGAAGGTGGGGAGAGAGATAGTGTGTGTTATATGTAGTTTTTTGTGGTATGGGGGTAAGGGGTTGGTGGTGGCACGCCCGACGGAGAGTTCAGAGTTTAGAAAGGAGATAGGTTATGGGAAATATTAAAATATTATCATGGAATGTGAAGGGTACAGGTTCTGTTCTTAAGAGACGGAGGTTGGAATTGGCGTTGAAGAAAGATAGACCCGATATATTGTTTTTACAGGAAACACACCAGAAGTCAAAGGACACGAATAAACTTTTTTTGGGATGGATCCAACATTATGAGATGGCGTTTGGAACTTCAAAAGTGAGAGGGGTGGCAATCATGATTTCTAAAAAATTAGGATTTGAGATTACAAAAAGTATTGTTGATCAAGAGGGTAGATATTTGATTGTAAGAGGAAAAATAGAGGATGAGGAAATCATGTTGGTAAATATTTATGCTCCAAACGATCATCAAGCGGATTTTTTAGAAAAAGTTCGGAAAATAGTGGAATTAGAGAATGTTGCAAAAACTATTGTGGCGGGAGATTTTAACTTGATAAGGTCGGGGTTAGACTGCACGAATATAGCAAGAAGTGGAACCGGCTTGAAAGGGAAGGTGTTGGATAAATGGATGGATGCGATGGGTTTGAAGGATTCTTGGAGAGAGTTTAAGGGCTCTGAAAGGGCATATTCCTTTTTTTCACATGTCCATGGGACCTACTCGAGAATAGATTATGTCTTTCTTACGGAAAACTTAAAGATATAGAAGGAATGGAAATTTTGATCATTAAGGAATCAGATCATGCCAAAGTACTTTTGGAATTGAAATTACAAAAAGATACCCGAAGTGGAAGAAGTTGGAGGTATGATCCTAATCTATTTAAAGATCAAAAATGTAAAGAGCAGATTATGGAAAGGTGGAAAGAAAGTTGGCAGTGGAACGATAATAACGAGGTTAATTTCAATGTTGTATGGGATACCATGAAGTCGGTTTTCAGGGGGGAAAGTATAAAGTTGGCGAGTTTTAAATATAAACGACATAAGGTAGAACAGACAGAAAAAGAAAGAGAAATAAAACAGTTACAGGAGGATCACGCAAAAAGTAAAGATAAAAAAATATTTATGAAATTGCAAAGACTTAAAGCAGAATTAATGGGTAAAGATATTGACAAAGTTAAACAAGACTTGATTTATTTAAACAGAGAATACTTTGAATTTAGCAACAGAAGTTCAAAACTACTAGCAAGAGCAGCTAAGGCCAAAAGGGAAAAAAGAGAAATTGGGGTATTGGTTAATAAACAAGGTATAAGGTGTAATAAGAACAGAGATAAATGCAAAATTGTGAGGGAATTTTATCAAGCATTATATGCAAAAAAGGAGGTAGATTCGGAGAGGCTCAAAAAGATATTGGAGAGACAGTTGGGGAACGGAATAAAACAAGAACATAGAGAGAAAATGGAGGAAAGGATCAATGATAAAGATGTTAATGAGGTAATTAATGGGTTGAAGATGGGGAAAGCCCCGGGGGATGATGGATTATCGACAGAGTTTTATAAAGAATTCAAAGAAGTGGTGGTTCCAAAATTAGTGAAGCTATATAATTATATTTTAGATGGAGGATCAATCCCGACTTCATGGTATAACACTACAATCGTTCTACTGCCAAAGCCTGGTAAGAACCTGGAAAGAGTGGAATCGTATAGACCAATTTCTCTTATAAATCAGGATGCCAAAATCTTCACAGCAATATTGGCCAATCGTTTAAATGGTTTTATGGGGGAATACATAAATGTTGATCAAGTTGGGTTTTTAAAAGGTCGACACATGGCGGATTTGACTAGAAGGGTATTAGATTTAATTGATAATGTTAATCAAACGAAGGAAAAGGTGGGTTTATTATCATTAGATATTTTTAAGGCATTTGATTCATTACAGTGGTCTTCAATCAAGGAAATAGTTAAAAAATACGGGTTTGGGGACAGATTTAGAAGGGTAATAGATTTATTATATCAAAAAGGGAATGCTAGGATCAGAGTAAACGAGGAGGTTACTGATGTGGTAAAGCTTGAGGCTGGTACTAGGCAGGGATGTCCATTATCTCCTATCTTGTTTATCATGGCAATGGAGATATTAGCTAAAAATATAAGGGATGATTCAAATATAGAAGGGATAATGGGTAATAAAGTGAGCATGTATGCGGATGATACATTGCTTATGGTGAAACATCCGGAGTTGGTAATGGATAGGATTAAAGATCACCTACAGGTATTTGAAGCTATAACCGGATTAATGATAAATTGGGATAAATCAGAATTGATGCTGTGTAACTTGGGGGTTGGCGAGATGGGAAGGATAGTGGAGACACTTAATATACAAATTAAAGATAAGCTGAAATATCTGGGGATAATTATTTCAAATAAATTAGAAGAACTTAAACGATTGAACTATGACAGCTTGAAAGTTGAATTTAAGAGTAAAATACAAGAGTTTCAGAAGTTGAAGCTGTCATGGTTCGGAAGGATTGCAATTTGTAAAATGATTTTGCTACCAAAGATTAATTTTTTATTTGATGCACTAGCGATCCATTTGAAGGAGAAGGAAATTAATGAATTTCAAAAGATGTTTAATTGTTTTTGTAATGGAGGTAAAAAATCTAGACTTTCAAAGAAGCTTTGGTATTTGTCTCAGAAAGAAGGGGGTTTGGGCATGCCAAATTTGTTAGCATACTATCGAGCATTCCAAATCAAGAATGTTGTGAAGATTCTGGCAAGAGAAAAGGCAATTTGGGAGGAATTGGAGATGAAAGTATAGAAATATTGGTAATATGATTTTCTTGGGAATAAAGGACAAGCTGAAAAGGTCAAATAATACTATGATGAGAGGGCTCATGGAGGTGTGGAAAAAGGTAAAGAAAGATATGGTCCCAAATCTCTCTCCAATTTTGGAATTGACTGATATGGTGTGTTTTCCAATAAAATTAGATAAGGAAAAAAAGGAAATATTGGATAAAAATCAGATGCTCTTACTGAAGGATTGGTTAAAAGCTTGTGATGATGATATCAAGAGAAAAAAATATTTGAGAAGTTAAATTTGGATTAGTTTCAGAAATTAAAGGTGGATAACTGGAATAAAAAATATAGAAGAGAAGTAGGGATAGATAGAACAAAGACGGAATTTGAAGAATTGGTAATAAAGATCAGAAAGGGGGAAAGGAGTATTAAGGGTCTTGTAAGCAAACTTTATACTATATTGAATAAGGGTAAAGATCCACAGGAAGATTTGAAACGGAAGTGGGAACAAAATTTGAATATAAAAATTGGGGAGGTTGAATGGAGAAATAAATGGAAAAAGAGGATTATGAGAACAATGTCTGTAAGAATCAAAGAACACAATTTCAAAATGTTGTGGCAATGGTACTTGACACCACTAAGACTTTATCAGATGGATAATAAAAGAGACAAATTATGTTGGAGATGCAAAGAAACGGATGGAACATATGAACACATGTGGTGGAGTTGTAAAAAAATAAGGGATTTTTGGGGAAGAATAGAAGGGGAGTTTGGTGAAATAATGGGTAAAAGTGTTAAGTTGGTGTCAGGTACCATTCTTCTAACAAATGTGGAAGGTTTGGGTTTGAATAAGGAGGAAAAAGAATTACTAGAAATTGTATTAACTACGGGTAGACAATGTATAGCTAGAAATTGGAAAAATGTTGATATACAGATTGGAGAGTGGTATAAAGAAATGTGGAGTTTAGCATTGAATGACAAATTGACATGGGAGATCAAAGTAAAACGAGATAAATTAAAAGAGAATAGGTTTTGGAATATTTGGAAACCGTTCGTGGATCATTCTCTTATGGTAAATGACAGCTCAGGACCTGTACCATCCCAAAGAGGTTTTTGGAGTTGAAATAGAAACTAAACTCTCCGGGCATTGTATATATTCACAGGGTGATGTGTAACTATTAAAAAATAATAATAGTGGTAGCACAGAAAGCTTTTATTGTTATGATTGTGTAATAATTTACAATGTGGTATCTAGTATTGGTGGTTATATGGTAAATAATTAGTTTAAGTATTATTATGTGCTAACTCCTATGAATTTGAGCTAACAATGTAATGATGTTGTTTTTGATTTATCATTATATTGTATTGTTATTGTTTTTTTCTTTTTGTATGTCTGTCAAAAATTTAATAAAAAATATTTTAAAAAAAACAAAAGCTCGCCTTGTTAGCTGGAAGGCTGGCAAGTCGGCAGTTTGAGACCTGGGTACTGCATGACAGTTTGAGCGCCCATCTCTGTCCCAGCTTCTGCCAACCTAGCAGTTTGAAAGCAAGAAATTGCAAGTACTGTAGATAAATAGGGACCACTTCAGTGGGAAAAGATCTTGGGGGCATGAAAGAAGTCTCATTTGGGCGTCCCTTGAGCGGAGTTTCTCCAGCAAAAATCCTTTCAACACAGAATAATTTCTGGCATGAAATTATTATTATAGCATTTGACTTATTATTTTTATGTTGATATTTATATACAGAATTCTTTTTTCCCCTCTCTCACCACCACTTAGGCAGAAAACCTTCTTCTGGATGGAGACATGAACATTAAAATTGCAGATTTTGGTTTTAGCAACGAATTTACAATTGGCAACAAACTGGACACTTTTTGTGGAAGCCCTCCATATGCTGCCCCTGAACTTTTTCAAGGAAAGAAATACGATGGTCCGGAAGTGGATGTCTGGAGTCTTGGAGTAATTCTTTACACCCTAGTCAGTGGATCATTGCCTTTTGACGGTCAAAATTTAAAGGTACAGTTGAGATTTGAAAGAGCAAAGTCTAGTCTTCAAATTTTCTGTTGTAGTGATAGATTTTCCTTTCCTTTCCTTTCCTAAAGGAATTGAGAGAACGGGTGTTGCGGGGAAAGTACCGGATACCATTCTATATGTCCACAGACTGTGAAAATCTACTGAAAAAGCTACTTGTCTTGAATCCAGTCAAGAGAGGGAGTTTGGAAGTAAGTTATCTAATCTTTTCTTTCTTTGCAAATGTCAGGAAAGAATTTTAAATAGACAAGGAATCCATTTTCTTTTTTTCCTGGTATTCTCAGGCCTAAAATGTACAACAACACCTTATTCTGTAAAATGTAACAAGTTTAGTTTCTCAGTAAGAAGGATGTATAGTTCCCAAATCTTCATAAGTAATCTTTTCAGTTATTTGTTTTATGTTTGTTTTGCCATTGACATTCTTGGTTCACAGAAATATTTTGGTTATGTTGAATTTTCAACAAGTTGAAGTGCTCAGCAGTCTTGGTGTCTGGACTTTGCATTCAGGAAAGATTTACTGCTTGTTAACACCCAAGGAAAGTACAGCAGACGATAGAATGGCTTTAGAAGTACAGTACAATGTGTATTAGTCATAAGTGACCTTTCTTTCATCTTTGTAGGTTTGCATTTGCAGCTGGAGATGGTGTTCCACAAAATTAATCTCATTTAGTCACTTTCTGACATAGGTAACTTGAATACAAGCTGGGAAATATATTCCTTGTCAGCTATGACAGTGTGCTGCTGGTTGCTTGCCAGTTGGATGTGTGCATGAGTAGTTTCTGCTTCACTGATGTGTAGCATGTATTGTTAGACTTCTGCCTATAAGGTGGAGCTATTATGGTCCTGGGAGATCGTTTTAATGATGTTCATATGCTCATAAATTTGCAAAAGGATGTGCGCAGAGCATTCTGTTGACTAATATGTCTGGCCTAAGATTAGGCCAGCTATGTTTTCGAATTGTGTTACATAAGCAGAGAAGTCAATAGTTGGACAAAAATGCAGAATTTTGAGAATGCCAGATGCAAGGCTTTATGGGAACAGAGATAGATTGAAATTGTGTGACGATTGCTTGATGAAATCCCAGATGGTAGAGTGGGAGGGTGAACAAGATTTCAGGAGTCAAATAGAAAGATTTCAGTGGCATGCATGTTTCTCTGTATAACTAGCATATACAGATTAATATCTGCAAAATTATAATTTCAATTATTATTCTGTTATAAATGCCTTAAAATTTTCTAGGCTCTTTAAAGTGATTCATAACTTGACAAAACGTCTCAGTGTAAGATAAAAAGAATGATGACAGAGAAGGATAGCAATCAGATACGTCTTGCTTTTTTGGGAGGGGGTTCTTTTCACTTGCAAACTTTACATGCAAGGAAAGGAGAAGAGATGAGTGTGTTGTCCCCATTTCCTCCCTTGCCAAACTCTGTTTGAGGAGTCATCAGGGGACTCTTACCAGAAACGAGCTCCTCTGTCTTCGGAGACTTCCCTTTAGGCACTAGAATAATGTGGAAATGGGATTCTAAAAATGCTAGAGCCCCAGTCAAATCATATCCTAAAATCACCTGGAAGTCATTCAGACCATTGCATCTTTAATACAGCATTTCCAAAATACAGAGCCCTGTCTTGTCAGTTGAAAGAGCTTACAAGCTGCTTTGCAGGCCTTTGCACTGAACCAGGGATGCCCAAACTTTTCGGGGAGCGGCCAGTCACGTGGTTTCTCCCACCAGAAACGGAAGTAAAACAAGCATGCTGTCATAAACGAGTGCCGTGCGGGCTGTATTTTGGGCACCCCTGCACTGAACACACAAAGGTCTTGTCAACTTCCTGGCAGGGGGATAAAGTGAGGTAGGGCTTACGTGTCTTAATCTCCTATTTAGTGCTGTATGCTTCCAGGCATAATGCTTTATAGGGGTACAGAAAGCTGTCATGAATAAGTGATAATTATCTGATGTGTAGAATTGCTCTCTCCTTGGGTGTAGGAACAACATCTGCACACGGTTCTTCTTCTTCCATGTCCAGGCCAGACGTGAAACTGCCAAACGGCAATGCACAGGGTTATAATTGATCTTCTGATGATGTGATGAAATGGAGAAAGTTTGGAGAACAATAGCAACTGGTCTGTCAGGAGGAAGTTGCTATTCTGTTCTTCCCTCTGCTACAGCTAGGTGGCAGGAATCCTAAGGAAACATGTCGGCCTTGAAGTTTGCAAAATTCAGCTTCAACTTTTTTTGTTGTTATCTTAGAGAATTTTGGCATGGCTTGTATTCAGCCATAGGGTGTCAGAAAAATTTGGCTTGGAAATGTGTGCTATTCATTAAGATGGCCAGCATTTAGGAATAAAAATCAAAATACTTTGTTCAATTTTCTGGGGGGAAATTAGATAAGTTTATGCATGTTTCTTTGGGGGGTTTTGTCACTTTTAAACATGTGTTTGTTTATTGACAAACCTCTTAGGTTCAGTTTTAAGAACCTGGCCCTTGTAGTGAGTAGTAAGAGTGTGCATTTCCCTCCTGTCTTGGTTAATACTGTCCCAGAATTAAGAGTTTCTTTTTTTCTGGTTCATTTGCACTCAACACAGAATCCATAAATGCTACAGAACAGAAAAACTGTTCTTGTCTTTATTTGAAATGTTATGGTGACTACTGTTGCAAAAACAACTCTTCTCTTCTTATGTGAAGTGTTATAAATGAATTGTTTCTTAGGCTAACTAAATTTCAAAAGCTTGATATTAATCTGAATATCTTGTTCAATTTTGTTAAAGTACATGCTAGCTCTAATACCATTATGGGATTATATTTTCCATGTAGTATCATAACTTTTCTTGCAACTGCTAAGGCATTTGTTTCTGGGACTTTTTCTTTATCAAAATGTTATTCATATCTGTACCTATACTATCAAATCACCCTGGGCACACTCAGTCTTGCAAGATTTTGGAAGGTTAGGATCAAATATGATTAGTAATTTGGACATGAGACCACCAGAGTATGTCTTGAGATACTGGCATTATGGAACACTGCACTTTAAAAAGTATGCACTGTTATATATCTGTAAACAGAAAAAATACTGGCATTTAAGATGTCCAGATGGCATTTTTGGTCTGGGTTATCAGGATAACTGGGCTATAGCCAGTTGTTAAACCCAAGTAGAATGGACTCATTTTTCAGCCTACTCATGTTAAGACCGACAGTTGGATTTAACCCTCTGTTTTCCTATGCTTCAAAACTCACATGATAATAATAAATTGCATAATTTTCAGGGTGGAAGTTTGGTAGCAGCACTAATTTTTACTCAGAATTTATTTTGGGCACAGTTTCTTTCTAAGATTCTTAAACTTAAGCAAAGAAGACATGCTTTACATTACTTAAGTGTTGGAATCTGATACCTTGTGGTGCTATTCTGACATGGGAAAACACATTTCTGAAAAATTAGTATGTTAGGTAAAATCAGAAAAAGTTCCACAACACATTGACAAAGCGTGTGGATTATTTTAGTGTCTGCAGTCATGCACAGCCTGCAATACCCATGAAAAATATCACAACACTTCTCCCTTCTCCTGAATATTGAAGAATAATAGATATCCATGTTAATAATATTCCTTTTGCAACAGAGTGTTCCGTGAGCTGGCGATCTGTGACATAGTTATCACAAAGTGCATCTTACTTCTGTAGTCAGAAAATAAGCACTCACCTATTCATGCAAAGGTGATTTTGGAGGTCACCGTAGAACCTCTTGTTTGAAGAAAGAAATTCAGATATGCTCCAAAATATGATATTTAGTCTACCTTTATATCCTTACTAGCAAGGGTTGCCCGGCGTTGCCGGGCTTTTTCACCCCTTTGTTTTATTTAAAACGATGCATGTTTTTTTAATATATATATTTATTTTTGAATTTTAAAAAAAAAAAACAATTTAACAGTTAACAATTTTTGTTTGTTATGTTAGTTGCACAGTAAAGAATGTTACTGGAATTTTTTGTAAATATTTGTTAATCAGTTAACTATTTATAATTTTTTCTGATGTCTTTTGTGCTCCAGCGAAGCGTCTTCTGTATCTGTAAAACATAATATACAGGGATAGATATTGATATTTGTCTATTGTTATGTTTTTTGTTTGTTTTTGCAAATGTAGTATTTGTCAATTAATTTTTTTTGTTCTGTAATTATTGTTGTTAGTTTTTAAAAAAATTTCATTTTTCTGCTTAAGTCAATATTTACCTTCATTAACAGCTGTTTTGCTTTTTGTGGTTCACTCAGATGAGTGATGATTTGGTGAGGTATCTGTGTAATGGCAATAATGACAAAGTTATATATATATGCTTTTTAAAATATTTGATAATGTAATTGTTTTGATTATTTACCTGATGTTTTCTGGCTCTGCTGAGATTTGATTTTGAGGAAATGCTGTAGCATTAATTCTGCTAGTGGCTGATTGTATGGAGATGGTGGATGTGTCATCATGAGTACATGTCTCAGTATGATTTGTCTATATCCACCTCATTTTTGTTTTGCACTTCTTGGTTTTTTTGTTTTAGTTGTGGTTGTTGTCTGTTTTCTTGTTGTTTCTCATTGGTTGAGTGTTTCATTTCCTGTTGTTGTATTTGTTTGCTGTTTATTTCTGTTATTATTTCTTGTAATGTTTTTTTCTGTGGGTGTAGTTTGAATCTAGTGTCTTGTTGTTTCTCATTGTTTGTGTGTTTTATGTCCTGTTGTTTTATTTGTTTGTTGTTTATTTCTTCTATGATTTCTTGTAATTTTTTTTCTGTGGGTGGAGTTTTAAGTCTGTGTCCTTGACTTGTAATTCTGCAATATTTGTTGTTTCTTTTTTTAAGTTCATTGACGACTGTGGTGTGGTGATTGTTTGTATTTCTTTTCTTCTGACTATTTGCATTTCTGTTTGGCTATTTTTGCCGTCTTCCTTTTTGTAATTGCTTTTGTTTGTGGTTGTTGTTCCTGTCTCCTTTGCTGATTTCTGTATCTCATTTTTGTTTTCATTGTCAGTTTTTTCTGGTTTTTGCTCTTTCCATGGCAATATAATTTTTTGGTTCTTTGTTGTGTGTATTTCTTTCCTTATATATATTTGCTTTTCTTGTTGTTGATTTTCTTGGTCCTGCTTTTGGATCATTTCCATGTTTGTTTTTGTATGTCCCTGTTCGTTTGTTGTTTTATTTCTGCTGGTTTGGGAGCTGTTCTCTGATCTTTCTGTGGTTGGTTGTTTCCATGGCAGTATCATTTTTGTTGGTGTTGCGTTTTGTATTTTCTTTTTCCTTACGCTTAGCAAGTTTGGTTGTTTAATTTCCTGCACCTCAGTTTTGAAGACATTATCAGATATTTCATTAGCTTCTTGTTTCCATGGTAATTTTTTTCCATGGTAAAATTCAATTGGGTGATGCATGTTTAATTCACTAACGCTGAATGTACCTTTCGGGTTGTGGCTTGTTGATCGGTTCTCTTCCTGCTGGTTATCTGTTTTCGTTTTTGATTGCTTTAGCGATTTGTTTTCATCTTTCTCCATGTCGAAATATATTTTTTAAAACTTTAGTTTGTTAAGATTTCACTCTCGCTTTTTGAAAGTCGCTGCTGATCGATGTACTTTCGTTTCTAACCTGCGTGTTTCCTTTTTGTTTTGAAAATCTCGTTATCGCGTTATTTTCCTCCGCTGCTTTTGGACTTGGGGAGAGTTAGGTGAGCTAAGTGGATTTGCATGTTTGGAGGTGTGGTTTTTTCCCGCGTTGCTGTTTGGATGTGTGGAAGGCATGGCTGTAAGTGAGTGTTTGTTTTCCTGTATAGTATTTCTTTTCTTGCTTCTTATTGTTCCGTTTGTGCTTTCCTTTCAGCTACCTTTTTGAAAGTTTCTGGATACGCGATGTTGGCTGTCGTAGACTTTGGCTTTTGCCTTTACTCGTGTTTTGGTAATTGTTACTGTGTTCCTCAGTTATTTCTCTCCGCTGCTTTTGGACTTGGGGAGAGTTAGGTGAGCTAAGTGGATTTGCATGTTTAGAGGTGTGTTTGTTTTCCCTGTTGCTGTTTGGCTGTGTGGAAGGCATGGCTTTAAGTGAATGTTTGTTTTCCTGTATATTATTTCTATTCTTGCTTCTTATTGTACCGTTTGTGCTTTCCTTTCGGCTTCCTTTTTGAAAGTTTCTTGAGACGCGATGCTGGCAATCGTAGACTTTGGCTTTTGCCTATACTCGTGTTTTGGTAATTGTTACTGTGTTCCTCAGTTATTTCTCTCCGCTGCTTTTGGACTTGGGGAGAGTTAAGTGATAAAAGGTGTATATTGGCCCAACACTTCTGGACACAGAGGAACAGGCAGAGAGGATCGATCCCCCACCCCCCCTCCTTAAAACAACTCCGTTTTTAAAGAGAAGAAAAGACGGAGTTTTTTTAAGGAGGGGTGGTGGGGGATCGATCCTCTCTGCCTCATATTTTGTTTCCAGATGGGTTGGGGCAATATAGTCCTTTTATCCCCACAAACCTCCCAACACTAGGGTAGTCAGCGGAGAGGGGGATCGCCACCCCCTCCCACTGATGTTAAAGGGGAAACTCTATTCGGGAGCTTCAGGCGCCGCGGGTGAGTAAAAGAAAGCCGGCTGGTGTTTGCTTGCCTGTGAGCTGTTTTTCTTTTTAATTTTCCGGGCGCCGTTTTCCTCAGCTTTCTGCGTTGGCGCGCAGGACGCTGGGGCTTGTAGTTATCGGTTGGTGCTTTGTGTTTTGCTGTTTTTTTTTAAAATGCATTTGTTTCGATTGGCTGCGGCGCGTGTCCGAACGCTGCGCCGTGTGAGAGCCTCTCAGCGTGATTGGCTCTGGCGCGGCGCAGCGCAAGGAATGTTGGGAAGTGAAGTTCTTTCCCTTTCTTGCCGTTTGTGGGGCTGAGGCCCCCGTGCCGGATTTTTAAATCCTTCGTTGACCTGCGTAGGCAATTCGGCCGTGCGCACGAAGGGTGGGTGCGGGTCAGTAGGGCGACGCATAGCAACCTATAGCCAGTTCCAACAGTGAACACTTGGTTTTATAGGTTAAGATTTCCTGTTAATTCTTTACTTTTGCATTCATATGTTGACCTGAGACTTTTTTTGGAATACAAATACAATAAACACCTAAACCCCCTATAAATGAGGGCTCCATACCTCCAAACCACACCTATGTATATAGGTAATAGGATCATTTTTAGAAGTCAAGCCCAGAGTGCTCCTGCCCTGCTGAAGTGAGGGATAGAGTCTTCAATCTAGGTCATGGTTATGGACACATCAACCCATGTACATTCATCCAATACTCTTATTGAGTTTTTTTTTTAAAAAAAGCAATTGAATATGTTGCTATCTGCTGCAAGTATAGAGGGGTATTATGTCTATTGATCATGTTTCCTATTCCTTAAATCTGCTAATTTTTAAAATATGCACTTGTCCCCATTTATTGGATATTGCATGTAACAAAAATGTCACATTTTCTAGCAAATAATGAAGGACCGATGGATGAATGTTGGTCATGAAGATGAAGAATTAAAGCCATACACTGAACCTGAAGCAGATATTAGTGACACAAAGAGAGTAGGTAAGGATTTTTATAGCAGTGTCTCACACTTGTGTAAGTCTCTAAGTTTATGTCCTTGTGATATCCCTCACAGTTCACTTTTTAATTCCTTGAGTAAACATATGATAGGGATTAATGTGAGGGTGTTGCCAGATTATTTTATTAGTTCTGATGTTTGATTCCTTTGTATTAAGGTTTAATACCAGTTGTTGAACACTTTTCACAGAACCATATTTTGATTTGCCTGGCTCATTGTAACCTGTTGTATCTGGTCAGGTTATCCTGCTATGGTAATAGCGTAGACCATACTGTCAGTGACTCACCACTGATCATCAGGCAATGGTTAACTAACCTGACAACCCTGAGGACTAACGGCCTTGGGTGGCAAAGTCCACAGGGAAGGATGATGGTCCCCAAATGGATTAAATCCCACTTCAATCCATCTTGATGGAGGGTAGCAGCTTCATCAATACTGGCCTGGGGCTGATGGGGACTTTGCATGCCAAAAGGACCAGAAAGTGACTTTTGGAACTGGATCAGTGGTATGGATGTCACACTATGATGCAAAAGGCAGATGGAAAGCCACTGCATTATATTGTTCCCAGAACAATCTTCATGGCTTATCACCATGTTGATAGCCAATATTCAGAACCAGATATGGCACTTGAAGAAGAGGGTTTTGTCAGTTTTTCAAGCTGCAACCCCGTTTTATAATAGCTAAGTAACCTGTCACTGCCCCACAGCTACATTTGCATAAAAGGCATTTTAATGGGGTAAAGAAAAAATTCCCTGCTAAGTGAGAGCCTTGTTGGGGAACAGAGGCTTGAGAGGTCTAACTAGGCAGTGTTGCCCATCTCTTGTCAATGATGTTAGGCTGAGAATAAAATTCACCAAAGCATCCTCTGTCGGATCCCTTGGGCAAGGTGAAAGTGGAGTGCAGATGTCATAGTCTGCCTAGCCAGGAGGTAACATGATATCCAAATGGCTAAAAAACTTCATGCAAGTGGATTTGATTTTTAAGTCCCATTTGCATATGTGGAATGTTGTCACGGAGATATCTACCAATGCACAGACTCCTTGCTGAATAACAACTCCAAGGAAAAGGGAAAACATATATTCCCCCTAATGTAGCTGCTTTGCCTTAGGACCTGCTTCACAAAATGGTGGCATATGCCTAAGAACCCATCTGCTTCCTCCTGTGAAGACACTCTTTGTCAGCACAGTGTAACACATCCATGGTGATCTCCCAGAAAACACTTTGCAATCCCCTTAGAGGTTGTGGCTCACTGGTTGATTATGCAAAGTTTCACCTCTTCTTTTCTTCTATTTATACATGAATATTCTTCTGAATTCTGCTATCCATTTTACACAATTTGCTTTGGAGTTTCAGGAATATCCACCAGACTCGGTTTCTCTCTAAATTCACTTGCACTGGGAGACAATGATTTGTACTTGAGTGCATAATCAGAATTCAGAAACACTCTTTACTGATGATTTCTCAGTGTGGTTTAGAGGGAAGCTACTTACCTTCATCTGTCTGACGTACAGGAAATAAATTGGATTTGAGACTTTGAGGAGCGAGCGTTCAAGTTCATGGCTCATTCCCACTTAATGCATTGGAGAGTCAAAATGTTTCTGAAGAGTAACAGTTGTCAATCCCATAATTTCTTCTTCCTCTCTTACATGGCTTAATTCTTCAGAATATTGAAGCTTCAGGGTTTGATGACATTAAATAAATGATAATTGTTAGATAGCAATAGCACATGGAAACATATTTGAAATGGACCATTTAGGACTTTTTAAAAAGAGAGAAAGAGAAATGTGTGTGTAGTGTACTAAGGTTCTGCCTCCTTGAAAAAATTATCTGGGTAGTTAGATCTGAAATGAAAAAGTGTTGTGTAATTAAACCTTCAGGTAGCACTGCTATGAATGAAATAAAAGAGAAGACTCTGTTCACACTATATTAGGTTGACAAGATTTAGATATCAATTATCAATAATCAATTGAATTGTGTTTATTGATAGATGTTATGGTCGCTATGGGCTTTGCAAGAGATGAAATTCAAGACTCCTTAGTAAACCAAAAATATGATGAAGTAATGGCTACTTACCTACTCCTAGGCAGAAAACCTCCAGAGGTAATTTACTTTTTTTAATGCTAGTTTAGCATTGTTTTAAACTTCTAATCTAATTCAGTAAAATCTAATATCATCTGGGGATTATTGAAAAACTGATCTACTTTGGATGCTGGAATGTATGGCAATTTACTGCTATATATTCATAGATAGTTTACAGCTAATCTGGTTACCCAGCAGAATTTAGGTTATTAGATATGTGCGAACTATTTTAAAATATTTTCTGTCAGGATATGATGTGCAGGAGCAAACACTTAGGGCTTCACTAGATGTGTTACCATTACGACCATTATGACAATTGTCATGGACTGTGAAGAGCAGTACTAATCTGATTTTTGGGCCAGATGTCCAAACTTGTGTACCCCATCCATAACATATGTAAGGAAACAGGAGTGGCAAAATTAAGGTGGGGTACAAAATTCTGGAGAAAAAATATCTCCTTTGCAGAGTAAAACTAGCATAATAGATGGGGAAATTCTAGACTGTCCCTGTTGCTCCTTCAACTTGCATTGAATTGTTTTTAAAATGGGCAGTATTAGTTATAATATCCTACTTTAACATTGTAGTACTTACTTGTGTAGGAAAATTTTGAAAATAAAAATGATACGAAGAGCTAGTATTATACTCTTTCATGAATGTCCTACAGAAATCTTGCCATTCTACAAAATATCTGTATTAATTTGCCAGAATCTTACTGAGTATTGACTCATGCAAGAGAGAATAACAGAAGTTACTTCAGCTAATTGACAAGGACATAGTTGCTTGTCAATCACACGCCTAATCACACACCTTCCATTACTGTCAGTTAGCCACAGTAACTTCTCCAGTTCCTCTTAAACATGCATACATTTTCAGTAGGATTATGGCCATTACATATAAGAAAGCTAGAGAAATTGCTTTGTCTTCAATTACATAGCATCCGTAATTTGCCTTATATACTGTATGGGCTGAAGTTTAATATAATTTTTTCATAATCTTTGACCCAGATTGCACTAAGAATTATATGCAGTTACAGTGTACCAGTGAGGTGGACGATTCCCCTTGAACATTATTTACTCACAACAGACTAACAGCTTTCTTTGGGCACTTTCAAAACGGGGGTTTCTAGAAATAAGGGCATTAGCTTGCAGTTTTCAAAATATTGACCCTTTTAACCCTTGTGGTTATTTGTGCTCATCTTGACAGAATAATTTTTCCTTTTTGAATCCTTTTCTCTTCATATGGATTGAGAAGAAAAATAAAAGTATGTTTTTTCCTATCACAGTCAGTTTGAGGTTAACAAGCTGTTACACATTTCTCATTCTTGATAGTGGAAAAAGAACTGGAGTTTTATGCCTCATTCTGTGTGAAGTCTTACCCAGTAGAAATATCTATTATTATGTAGCTTCATGGAATATTGCTGTATATTCCTTTCCTTTGACAATGTTTTTTTAAAAATTTTTGGAGGGTTTCATCCAGGTATAGAAGAGTGAATGGAAGGGGCTGCTTAGCCCTTTCTCTGACTGATCTTTGTTCTACTGAAATCATCCCATCCACAAAGGGAAAATACATGTATTTTCTCCCTCAGTGAGAAACGATTCAGGGGAATTGTTAAAGGACTGCTGCAGATACTGCTCTTCAGTTGCTCCTAGATAGCTCCTGGTCTGTTTTTCATTTTCTTTCCTTGGGAAAGAAAGGTATAGCAGGGGGTTCCCAGTGTTTTCCCACCAATGGCTAATTCCCACCACTGACGCTCAGCTGTGCGGGCCAGAGGTGTGGCTGCGCCCACTGCTTACGTTTTTGGTGGCGCCAGCAGCACCAATCGCACAATTTTTGCAGCTTCTTGCATGGCCTCTGGCGTTTCTCAGGGCAGCGGGAGGCTTTCTGGAGCATTTTACTCCATTTAGGGATTTTTTCACCGCTTCTCCACTGTTTTGGCAGCCAAACTGCGGTGGTTGGGAACTTCCTGCTTCCATGGTGTGAACCCAGGAGCTGACATAAGCTCCGCCCAGCACCGGAAGTCGCCAACCACCATAGTTTAGATGCCGAAACTCAGCAGAGGAGTGGTGAAAAAAATCCCAAAACAGAACAAAAATGCTTCGAAATGCCTCCCACCACCCGGCAGAGGCTGTGCAAGAAGCCGCAAAAACAGCGCGATCGCTGCTGCTGCGGTAAGTGACATATTGTGACTTCCGGTGGTGGTGGTGGTAGCTTCTGGAGGTGCCCAGGTGGCCACCACGGGCTGTATTAATGAGCTCCACAGGCCAGATTAGGCCCACGGGCCATAGGTTGGGGACCCCTGCTGTACACAGTGTCCCTAAAGTGACCATAGAATTTTGGCTCAGGACCAGGTTATCACTGATACAGTAAGAAACATGGTCCTGAGAATCTGTCCAACCTGTTATCACATTTGCAATATTCCTTAAATGATTTGTTAGAAAAAATAAAGGTTTTAATAAAGTTTAAATAAGGTTCTGAGGGGGGAGGGAAAGAGAGGGGAAATGTGGAGGAATTATCTTCTAAAACTTGTTTTTACTCTTGTAGTTTGAGGGGAGTGAATCTCTGTCGAGCAGTAATCTGAGTCAAAGATCTCGACCCAGCAGTGACCTCAACAACAGTTCTATGCAATCTCCTGCTCACCTGAAGGTCCAGCGGAGTATATCGGCCAATCAGAAACAACGACGGTTCAGTGAACATGGTGGGGATGACATTCAACCAAGTAAAGTAGCCAAATACAATTTTAAGCCATGAGGACTTGAGAGAGCCAAGTCTCTGTGTGTTATGGTGTGTCTCCTTCGTATTGTGCTATGGCACTTTTATCTTATGAGCCTTCTGTGGTAAATATAGCATGGGTTAGTCAACAGATGTGTTAATTTTCATTTGCATTTGTTCTGCTGTCCGTAGCTATTTTAGCTATCTGCAACTGTGTTTCCATATTTGTCATCATTACTTTGATTATAAATCCAGAATTAACACAACTACAATGCAGTTATTTTTCAGATGCGTTGTCACAAGACATGGGTGGGTTTACTCAGAGTTTATAGTAGTTCCTATTTCTTGGATTACAACTCCTAGAAGCCCATAACTAGCATGAGCAGGGGATGAACAATACTGCAGGCCATTGACTATGGCCCAGACTCCTGGGCTGTATTTTCAGTTGTTTGTGGAAAGGTGTGGTTTATGGCCTGCATGCATTCTCCAGGTCCCTCAGTCCTTACGATTTCTATTTTAAAAAAACACACACACACACACACACACACACACACACACACACACACACACACACACACACGCACACGCACACGCACACACACACACACACACACAGTGGCAAATTCAGTCACTATCACATTCTTAGGACAGAGAAGGGGCAGATTTAGAATAGTTAGGTTGTATTTTGGATGTGGAACTCCACTACTCTATGCAGTTCAGTGACTAACTTAGTTGGTCCCCCTTCTTTCCAGCCACCTCAAGATGATTTGCCAGGACCCACCTTCTAACTTAAGTTCACTTATGCAGTTGTTTATTAATTGCAGAAGCCATTCCATAGTGTGAGGACTAAACTGTTTTATCTGCTCTATTCTTATGTCATCAATACCTGCTGCTTTATTCAGTTTCATGCAGTTTATTGCTTTCTCCAATTCAGATGTCACAAAGGGGCTTATATGGCTTGTTCCTTCCCCCTTTTGGTACTATTGGTTGTAAAGATTGTATTGAACCCCCAAGATCCTGCAGTCAAAACCCAATATCTGAGTTTGATACAAATACGCTCAGATTCACTCAGGCTTCCATCCTTCTATGGTTAGTGAAATGAGTACCCAGCTTGTTGGGTACAAGATGTAAGTTTGCACAATTATCCTTGAACCAACCAGGGATTGTTTAGCACTATGGAGTGATATATAAGTGGAAACAAGAAAAACAAAGAATGCACAACTGGCATTTGAATCAGAAAACAATTGTAACATCAAGAGTAACTGGGAATTGCTTATTATTGTAATTCCACAAATGGGGTTGGCAGCCAATTACACCCTTGGGGCCTTTTGCATAGAGGTTTAGTAGGATATCTGATTAATTTGCCTCTCTAGTGCATCAGTTTATTAGGATAGTGAATTAATAGGGACCAAACAGTAAATACAGTATTAAACTAGTGCCATGTAAAATTATGCAATAGAGACATTTGTGGCTCATTTGTTTTCACATTACCTCTATGCATGGCCTTTCATTTTTTTTAAGGGAAACATTGGTTAGTTAAACTTCTTAAATTCTTGGATTCTAATTTTTGTACAAGTAAAAATAATTGACAGACCAGAAGGTGATGGAGAAAACACGTTTCATTGATTTCACCTCTGCTTCACAGTTGGCCCATCAATTCCTCCTGCTGTCTCCTACTCAAAAAGAGCTCAGGCAAATAGCGTAGAAAGTGATCACAAAGAAGAATGGGACAAAGATGTGTCACGCAAACTCAGCAGCACTGCAGTTGGGTCCAAAGGTGAGATGGCAGCAAGTCCATTGGTGGGACCTGAAAGAAAAAAGTCAACTACTGCTCCAAGTGTAAGTGGGATTTATTGTCACTATGGGATCAACCTTGCTCTGTACTAGCATATAGCAGTAATTCATATTGTAGTGGCTAGTGATGTTCTTGTAGAAATTGTGTAAGGGTGGCATGCACAAATAACCAAGGGGTCATAAAATCTGATATCCAGTAACTGCTGAAATGACATGGTGGCACAATGGTTAAACGGCTGTACCACAACCAAAAGGTTATAAGTTAAATCCTGATCAGGGATCAAGGTTGATTCAGCGTTCCATCCTATCAAGGTCGGTAAAATAAATATCCAGCTTGTTGGGGGCAAAATGCTAATTAACTTGTGAACCACCCAGAGAGTGCACTAAGCGCTATTTGGGTGTGGGTGGGTGTATATAAGTGTGGTTCCTTTGCTTTGCTAAAATAAAATCTGAATCTCGGTTGTTGATAGAAGAGGTTTCTAAATAACATGTCATAGTATCGCTCAGTTAAGCAGTGCCTGAAACAAAAGGCATTGCAGGTAGAGCAGAGCTATCAGATCACCATGTAACAAGAGGAAGAGGGTTCCTCCTTGAACTGTTCCACTTATTATAGGTCTCCCTCTGTCCCTGTTTCTGGTCCTTAGAATCACTTGGAGACTCCTGTATTAAAAAAATGTTATATTCTCAAATACGTAGGCCCTAATTCTTTTGAAGCAAGAAGAATATCTAGTACTTTTTGAGATACTTTACAGCAGTGTTTCCCAACCTTTGGTTTTTGGACTTCAATTCCCAGAAGCCTAAGTCAGTTCCCCAAAACACTGATCAGTCAATGTACTGACTTAAGACTTCTGGGAATTGTGGTCCCCTTGTGGGGCGTATACCTTATGTTGGGACCCACTGCTCTACAGCGTCTTGTGTGGGTATTTTAAGAACAAGACCCAAAGAAACCTGATCTTACAAACCAGCAGCCATGTGGCTGTCATGAGTATGGAGCAGCTGGTGCTATTACAGCTAACATGCATATTGTGTAAGACAAACATAGCTGGCCTGCACTTCAACATTACCTATGAATTGCTCACAGAATGAAGGCATGTCCCATATTGTTAGCTTTATAATGGCTGAAGAAGTTCTTCTTTCATGTCCTGATCAAACCCTGGGCTGTCAAAATGAAGCCACTTTCATGACTTTGTCTTTGGCCAAACTTAAGTCCTCATGAGTTCATGTTTCTGGTAGTAATCAGAAGACCAGTAAATGAGCCAGATTCTCTCCACATTCTCCTTCGTATAGTTTGTGAATCCACACTCATGGGTTATGCGCCTGCGCAGAACGGCCGATTGGAGGCTTGAAAAGCTATTGGTCAAAAGTTTTGGCGGTAAGACCGCCCACCGTACCGCCCACCCTGAGGCGCCCGCGCGCCATTTTACCTCAGTTCTCTTCTTTCCGCCGTAGCAGCAGGACGATCGTTGAGAGCTTCCTCAATTTTTTCGCCCTTCTGAGGGAAAGTCTTTTGGCAAACTTTTCAATTTTTGCGGTGATCTTGTCCTTTGGGCAGGATCGCCACCCCGGTGCTGTTTCTTCCTTCTGGTGGACTCAGTTACCTACTCGCTTCGGTCACCGTTTCCCCCCTCAAGGGGGTGGCGGCTGGCCAGGCCTTCGGGGTATCCGTGTTCCAGAAACTTCCGTTGGAAGAATTTTTCTTTGATGGCCGCGGCCTTCAAACAGTGTTCGGCTTGCCTGAAAAAGTTTCCGGCCTCCGACGGGCATAGCCAGTCTTGCCCTCACTGCAAGAAATTCACCCGTCTGGCAGTGCAGAACCGGAGCTACCGGCTCAAAGCCCACCTGATGGAACTCTCTCTGGCTCCTGTCGCGGCCGCTTCTACCTCAGCTAGTGTCTCTCAGCCTCCTCCGCCTTCGGCTTCTTCTTCCGCTCTTCCCATCAAGAAGAAGAAGAGGGACAAGAACGGGGAGAAGAAGAAGAAACACGGGTCGGAGAAGAGGCGATCGCTCCCGCCTACTCCGCGCACCCCTGTTTCTCCGGGACCTTCGCCGCCATATTCGGTCGCAAGATGTCCGTCGCCTGGGTCTTCCATCTGGGGAGGACGATCCTCCTCGGGATCACCTGAAAAAGGACGCAGGGCTGGGGCTCCAGCTCGCCCACTTCAGGTACTCCCGTCGCCGCCTCGTGGAAGGGCCTGTTCGCCTACGAGACAGGCCTCCGTCTCCCCTAGGCCCAGGACTCCAACGCTCGACGACGCGGCGATCACCATGCCGGCCACCGTTTCGTCGCCGCCTATACCAGCCACCGTTTCGTCGGCCACCGTTTCGTCGCTCCCGACGATGCCGGATCCAGCCCAGATGGAGCTCCTGAAGGGGATGTTTGAGGTCATGGCTCAGACTTTTGCCAGCCAGTTTAAGACCTCCATGCCTGCGGCCTCTGCGGCTCCGGTACCGACCACCGCAAGCCCCAGGGATGTTGGCCCTGCTGTGGCCCCTCCGACCTCCCGAGGGTCGAGTATCCACTCCGCTGGCCCACCCACATCGTCTCGGGTTGGTCCAGACGTCGATGCGGTGGACTCCCATCCCGCCGGCCTGCCCAGGCCGTACTGGCGCGGTCCCGACGTGGATGTAAGAGTTCCTCCCTCGTCCTCCGATGACTCCAGCACCTCTTCGGAGGAGGACGAGGGAGACGTCGACGCCGAGAGGACGCCGGACCAGGCCATCGGCGCGGTTGACCCACCGCATGGTGAGGATCAACGCTCGCTTACGGCCATGCTGACACGGCTCGGCACCGCTCTGAACCTGAAGGTGGACCAGCCCCCACTGGAAGGTGAAGACCAAATGACCGCGAAGCTGGACAGACGGGCGGTGCGGCCGGTACACATCACCATGCTGCCGTCCATGTTGACGTCGGCGAAGGCGACATGGAGGAAGCCGGTGTCAGCACACTCCGTTTCGTCCAGGCTCGACGGCATGTATAGAGTCCTGGACGAGAACGTCGACTTCCTGCAGGCGCACCCCCTGCCCAATTCCCTGGTGGTCAAGGCCTTTCAACACAGGACAGCCACCAGCGGGTTCCCGGTGCCTTCGACCCCGGAAGGGAAGAAGCTGGACGCGGTGGGCCGTAAATTTTACGCCACCGGTTCCCTCTTCCTCCGCGCCGCCAACTACTCGGCCGCCATGGGCCTGTACCAGTCTCACCTCTGGGAGCGAGTGAAGGCCGAAACGGCGACGTTACCTGCCGACGCCCAGAAACGCATCGATGCGCTGGCATCCGAGGGCGATTTCCTGGCAGAGCAACAAATGCGAACAGCCAGGCATATAAATGACTATGCGGCGAAGGACATGTCGTCTGCGATCCTGCTCCGTCGCCACGCCTGGCTTAGGGGCACCTCCCTCGATGATGCTATGAAGAAGCTCATCGAGGAGTTTCCCTTCGACGGACAGGGTCTCTTCGGGCAGGACACGGACAAGGTCCTCAATGAGATGCGGCAGACCAACTCCACCGCCAAGTTCCTGGGGCTCACCACGCCGGCTCCGGCTGCCGGGCCGAGATTCCAGCCCTTCACGCGGCGGTACCAGGGGAACCCGCAACAACAGGGTGGCCCCGTGGAGCAGCCAAGGTCTGGCTCCTTCAAGCAACGGCGCCAGCACAAGCCCCGCTACCAGCCATACGGGCACGGCAAGCGTTCGGACGCTAAGTCCAAGTCGCGCGTTTGAAGCTGCGACGGCCGAGTCTCTCTCGCTCCACATCCCGTACCTCCCCCTCCGGAACTTCCTCCAGGTATGGTCAGGCATCACGGACGACCGGTGGGTCTTAAAGATCTTGTCCTCTGGCTACGCCATCGAGTTCGTGCGGGCGCCTCGGGTAGGAAGACATCGTCTCACCACCTCGTCCCCCCATTTGGAGGAAGAAATATCAACTCTTCTGTCCAAGGGAGCCATCGAGCGGGTGGCGCCGCCCGATTGGGACAACGGCTTCTACTCGAGGTACTTCGTGGTTCAGAAGAAGGACGGAGGACTTCACCCGATTCTGGACCTGCGCCGCCTCAACAAGTGCATCCACACCAGGAAGTTCCGGATGGTGACCCTGCAGACCGTCCTTCCCCTCATCAACAAAGGGGACTGGTTCACAGTCATAGACCTCAAGGACGCTTACTTCCATGTCTCCATCCTCGAGGAGCACCGAAGGTTCCTCCGGTTCCGCATCGGCGATTCGGTGTACCAGTACCGATGTCTACCGTTCGGTCTGGCCACGGCACCACGAGTCTTCACCAAATGCATGGCTCCGGTGGCTGCCTTCCTTCGCCAGCGGGGAATCAGGGTCTTCCCATACATCGACGACTGGCTGATTGTATCCCACACCAGCTCGTCGGCCACTCGGGACACGCAATTCACGGTCCACCTCATGGAGAGTCTCGGCCTCAGGATCAACTTCACCAAATCGAAGCTGATTCCCTCTCAACGCGTCGAGTACATCGGAGCGGTACTCGACTCGCTTGCCACCAGAGCCTTTGCACCCCAGAAGCGCTTGCAGGACATCGCGCAGGGGGTAAACGATTTTCGCACCAAACCGTGCGTCCAAGCGAAGAGGGCTCAAAGACTGCTAGGCCTTATGGCCTCAACGACGGCTGTGGTCCCCCACGCCAAGTTAAAGTTCCGGTCCCTACAGTCGTGGCTTCTACACGAATTCGACGCGCTCCGGGAGAGTCAGTCCAAACGGCTAACTCCGTCTCCAGAGCTAAGGGACCAGCTACTGTGGTGGACGACGCCACTCAACGTGACAACGGGGAAGAGCTTTTACCCCCCGCAACCCTCGTTGCAAATATTGATCGACGCAAGCAACCTCGGCTGGGGGGCTGCCTGCGGGACTCTCACGGTCAACAACCCTTGGTCGCCTCAGGAGATGGTGCACCATATCAACTACTTGGAGCTACTGGCCATTTGGAAGGCCCTCCGTTCCTTCGAGAGCCTGCTCATGGGCAAGGCGGTCCAAGTGGCATCGGACAACACCACGGCGGTGGCGTATCTGAACAAGCAGGGAGGAACACGGTCCACCACCCTTCTTTACCTCGCCGTGCAACTCTGGGAGTGGTGCCTGGAGAGGCACATTTTCCCGATTGGAGTGCACATTCAGGGCAAGCTGAATGTCCTGGCCGACCATCTCAGCCACCTTACCTCGACGACCCACGAATGGGAACTGAACGACGAGGTTTTTCAGTCGCTTTGCGAGGCCTGGGGGACTCCGAACATCGACCTCTTTGCATCGGAGTCCAACACGAAATGCCACAGGTACTGCTCCAGGGCAGGCATCGGGATGAACTCCGAGGGCGATGCCTTCATGAAACGGTGGGATCAGGACTATTTCTACGCTTTTCCTCCGTTTCCTCTGGTCCAGAAGGTTCTCACCAAAATGTACCAACACAGGACCAGCGCAATCCTTGTGGCCCCAGCATGGCCTCGTCAACCATGGTTTCCGCTGCTGTTGCGCATGTCATCTCAGCATCGCACGCTACTGGAGTCACCGACGCTTCTCCAAATGGAGCAGGGCCAGCTTCACCACTCAGACCTGCCCAGCCTCCACCTCACCGCGTGGAGGATAACCCCAGACTGTTCAGGATCCTGGAACTAGCCAGGCGCCCTTCCACAAGGAAGTCCTACGCTTCCAAATACAAACGCCTTTGTGCTTTCCTGGCATCCCAGCGGACGTCCCCTCCACAGGTGGGACTGCAGGACGTCTTGACCTACCTCCTCCATTTGGCGGAGTCTGGCCTCAGCATCACCTCCATCCGAGTACACCTCGCGGCGGTGGTGGCTCACTTGCCGGCTGGTTCGCCCGCTTCTGGCGCTTTCCGCGACCAAACGGTGAAACGTTTCCTCAAGGGGCTACGCAACGCCTTCCCTCCGGTCAGGACTCCGACGGCCCAATGGTCACTCTCTACCGTCCTCAACGCGCTCACCAGGACTCCTTTCGAGCCCATGGCTACCGCGGATGCTCGTCTCCTCACTTGGAAGACGGCTTTTCTTGTGCTCGACGAGCTGGTGAGCTAGTTGCCCTGCGGGCAGACGCACCCTTTCTTCAATTCTTCAATGACCGTGTGGTACTCCAAGCAGACATCACCTTTCTTCCCAAGGTGGTCTCCCAGTTTCATATGGCACAGACTATCTCCTTGCCTACATTCTTCCAGAACCCCACTAACGCCCAAGAAAGGACTTGGCACACCCTGGATGTCAAACGAGCTTTATTGTTTTACACCAGCAGGACAAGGGAGTTCAGGAAGTCGCAACGCCTTTTCGTGGCGTATGGGGGCAAGTCCAAAGGTGAACCCATCTCTGCGCAGCGGTTCTCCAAATGGATCACCTCTACCATCTACTTGGCCTACGAGTCGGCATCGCTGCCCCCTCCACCGCACGTCAGGGCGCACTCTACCAGAGCGGTTGCAACCTCCACGGCCTTTCTGGAGGGCACACCGCTTGAGGACATCTGTAAGGCTGCCACCTGGTCCAGACCTTCTACATTTGTCCAGCACTACAGGGTGGACACCAGAGCCACTGCGGATGCCAGGCTTGGCCGTGTCGTCCTCACTCGGGGGCTCCAGGCCCATCGCCCTTGACGGTCCACCCTGCCTGACCGTCATCATCTTCATCGTGGGATCATCTCATCCGACTGCCCACCGACCAAGTAAGTGTGAGCTTGCTAATCTCCCATGAGTGTGGATTCACAAACTATACGAAGGAGAAAGTTCGGTTTCACTTACCAGTGATAACTTTTGTTCTTCGAGTATATAGTTTGTGAATACACACTACCCACCCTGCCTCCCCTCTTGAGCTGCACGGATGAGATCAATTGGTTTATCCTGTGCTTGGCTTAAGTATGGAACTGAGGTAAAATGGCGCGCGGGCGCCTCAGGGTGGGCGGTCTTACCGCCAAAACTTTTGACCAATAGCTTTTCAAGCCTCCGATCGGCCGTTCTGCGCAGGCGCATAACCCATGAGTGTGGATTCACAAACTATATACTCGAAGAACGAAAGTTATCACTGGTAAGTGAAACCGAACTTTCACCCAGCATGTTGTTATCCACCAGCAGCCCCCACTTGAACATATTGGTCTTACATTTAGGCACTCCAACCCTCAGCCTATTCAAAGTCCTCCAAGTGACGTAGGGGAGGTTGAATTCCATGGCTGAAGTTGAACCAAGGCTTTTTGGTTTGACTCTTAGGTGAAGTGTCCTTCTGTGCTTTTTGATCAAGTCAGCAATCCATTCTGTTCTGTTCTTCTGCCTAACTAGTGGAACCAGATCTATTGGGTCAGTCCCATCCAGAAAAAACTCAGACATTTACAGACAACCCAACAAAGAGCAATTTCAGGTTTCTCTGATGGTTAGTCTGTAAATTTCTGAGTTTTTTTCTTTCAGAAAAATAAGAGTGCACATTCCCCTGTGGACTGTTTCTCTTTCATTCTGTTGCTTGTTCTGATATGCCAGAGTTTTA
The DNA here is from genome assembly GCA_035047345.1 of Bradypodion ventrale. NCBI lineage: Eukaryota > Metazoa > Chordata > Lepidosauria > Squamata > Chamaeleonidae > Bradypodion > Bradypodion ventrale. The sequence continues at coordinate 45,947,831 of JAWDJE010000001.1, forward strand.
ACAGCTTTTTTCTTGAGTCAGCATCCCCACAAAAGTATTGTGGGACTGCTGATAGGTACCTTTAGGACATTTGTTAGGTCAGATCATTAGCATTTTTATCAATGAGTAAGAAACTATATGTGTATGCCAATGGGCCATGTGTTTAGGCTTTCTTACTGTTTCATGTATTTTGACTTGTATTTACACATACGTCCCTATTTTCTGTAGAGTAATGTGTTTTCTGGAACTAGCATGACAAGAAGAAACACATATGTCTGTGAACGAACAGCTGATCGCTATTCCGCTGTTCAGAATGGGAAAGATAACAGGTATAATATTTTAGCCATCACGAGTTTTTAAAATTGCTATGAAATTTAAAATTTTGCTTGTTTATATTTTCATCAAGATAATGTTAGAACCCTTGGAAATGTAACTCATTCAAGGAGATCTGCAGCTAGAGATGAAACGAAAGCACATGGAACTAAACAGAGCTCTGCCTAATTTTCCAGGATCTTTTGATGCCCTCTTCCTTTGGGCAGTGGAAGTTGACAGTGTTCTTGTCTTATTTATTTATTTTTAATTATCTGACATTGGTTTAAATCAGTGTTTCCCAACCTTTGGTTTTTGGACTTCAATTCTCAGAAGCCTAAATCAATCTCCCCCAAATCAGCCAAGGGTACTGACTTAGGCTTCTGGGGATTGAAGACCCCTTGTGGGGACTAGGAGTCCTGGTGGTGCAGTGGTTAAACTGCTGTCCTGCAACCTAAAGGTTATGAGTTCGATCCTGACAAGGGTTCAAGGTTGATTCAACCTTTCATCCTTCCAAGGTCAGTAAAATGAGTACTCAGCATGTTGAGGGCAAAATGCTATTTAACTTGTGAACTGCCCAGAGAGTGCACTAAGCACTACGGGGTGGTATATAAATGTGATTGGTTTGCTTTACTTTACTAGAGACTATTTTATTACAGTGTCTTACTAAAAATATTTCTTTTGACACATTCCTTCTTATGGTAAAAGCCTAACAGAAATGTCTGCAAGCAGTAGTTCTTCCGCCAGTCCTGCTGTCTCCTCTGCAGTATCAACTCGGCCAAGACACCAGAAGTCCATGTCTGCCTCTGGTCACCCTATAAAAGTTACTCTGCCAACTATCAAAGATGGCACCGAAGCTTATCGGCCAAGGTATTTTCAACCTATAGCCTTTGTATGGTTCTTATGTGACTAGATGTTATACAAACAGTCCGAGTTATTTTAATTTCAAGAGACACCGTGTTTGTACACTCTTGGTCTCTGATAACCTGTATGATAGAGTTTGAGAGAGAGATTCAAGTATCTAACACTGAATGGTGGGCTGCTGTTGTAATGGTGTTGAAATGTTGACAAAGTTCTCAGATTGTTTCCCAATCTATTCTCTGCAAGGCAAAACTTTGGCTGATAAACAATTGATAGTGGCTTGAGCGAGATAGCAGTGGAGTTCCCAGGTCAGAGTGGAAAGAACCCCCAAAAACAGTTAAAGTAAAGGAACAGAGAGTTATAAGTAAGGTAGCTGGGGGAAAGGTACAGAGCAGTCAGAAGAAGAAGAACATAATTTAAGGATAGGAAAAGGGAAAGCTCTCCCTTGCTCAAAAGCCAGTTGTATCCAACTCTAGGGGTTGGTGATCATCTTCGTTTACAACCAAAGAACCAGATGCTGTCTGCATCTGCAGACGTTTCCATAGTCATGTGGCAGGCATGATGACACCAGAGCACACGGAACACTGTTTACCTTCCCACCTATTTATCTACTTGCAATTTCTTGCTTTCGAGCTGCTAGGTTGGCAGGAGCTGGGACAGATGGGAGCTCACTCCGTCATGCTGCTCTCGTGTCTCGAACTGCTGACCTACTAATCTTTCAGTCATCAAGTTCAGTGTCTTAACCATGAAACCAGCAATGGCAAACCTTGGCACTCCAGCTGTTCTTGGACTTCAATTCCCAGAAGCCCAAGTCTCTGTGAATCCACACAAATGGGTTTACTGCAATACTGCTTACATGCAGTAAACCCATTCGTGTGGATTCACAGAGACTTGGGGCTGCGGTGGCTCAGTGGTTAAGAAGCTCGCCTTGTTAGCTGGAAGGCCAGCAAGTCAATAGTTTGAGACCCAGGTACTGCATGACGGTTTGAGCACCCGTCTGCCCAGCTCCAGCCGACTTAGCAGTTTGAAAGCAAGAAATTGCAATAAAAAGGGGCCACTTTGGTGGGAAAAAGATCTTGGGGACGTGAAAGGAGTCTCATTCAGGCATCCCCTACAAAAATCTTTTCAACCCAAAATAATTTCTGACACAAAATTATTATTACAGAGACTTGGGCTTCTGGGAATTGAAGGACACCTGGAGTGCCAAGATTTGCCATCACTGCACTAAGCCATCGCAGTCCCATTTTAGGATAGGCAAGGGAAGCTTCTTTTCCTTATTTGTTTCTTTTATTTCATATTACTACATGACTTTCAATTTTATTTTCACAACCCTTCAAGTTGAATCATATTGGGAGCAGATGATGGGCCCAAGGTGCTCCAGTAAACTTTAATATCTGCATGGGAATTTGAAGCTGGGATCTTAGAATCTTAGAACCCCCGCACACGATGCATTCGAGTAATGTCATTTTTGTACAACGTCGTATTTTCTGCAGTTTCCTCGCTCAAAACGACGTCATGTCATTGTGCGGGAGGTGACTTTGCAGAAAACCGCACTTCCTGCGTTGCTGCAAGTCAAAAAATGCAGCGGAGGAAAGAGTTTTCCTAACTGTTTTGCCTTCCAGCAGTCTGGTCGGGGGGGGGGGGAGCGGGGGAGAGAAATCCGAAGCAACCCCATCAGCTCCCTCTAGCCTCAGAGAGGAACCTGTGGTGCCTCTGCCCAACCAACCCCAAAAGGATGACGTGGTCTCCTACTTGTTCACGCTGGTTGTGGAGGAAAAATTCTCCCCCTGCCCCACCAAACAGCTGATAAAAGTTGTGGTGGCCGCCGCAACAAAAAGGGCCGCCGCAACTTTTATCAGCTGTTTGTTGGGGCAGGGAGAGATTTTTTTCCTCCACAACCAGCGTGAACAGGTAGGAGACTACGTCTTTCTTTTTAGGGTGGGGGTGGGCAGAGGCACCCTGGGTGCCTCTCTGATGCTACGGGGAGCCGATCAGGGCTTTTTCCAAACCACCACGACCCCACCTGCCCAGACTGCTGGAAGGCAAAACAGTGGGAAAACTCCTTCATTGGCTGCAGTTTTTGGCTTGCAATAGTGTCCGGGGGGGGGGGGGTCGGAAAAAGCCCCGATTGGCTACCCCGAGCCTCCTGGAGGTGGCAGCTGTGGCGGAGACAAAAAATTCTGCCTGAACAACGACGAAAACTGAATAGCGATGCGACTTGGGGAACCAAGTTTTGTCGTTATTTGGGGTTCCACTGTAGAAACTGTGTTTTGTAGTCCTATCCCAAAACATTATCCATCTGTTTATGTGGAACTGACACTCTTGTGTTTGTTTTAGAATCTTGCACGCACATAGAGCAATTTTACGTATAAATATCATTTTTTCTTTTTTATCTTTCCTGTCCTTTCTGCCACTATTCTTTTTTTTTTTGCACCTTCATATTGGGAAGAAAAAATCCAAATAACATGTGGAAATATGAGTGGATGTAGGACAAAAAATAAATTTATTCTCATGTTTTTGTTCTTCCTGCAAATGTTTTCAATATAAGGTATTCTGCTGCTCTTCATCTCTTTGTAAATGCTGACCATGTAGAACGGGGTGCCCAAACTTTTTGGGCTGTGGGCCAGTCACATGGTTCCTCCCACCAGAAACGGAAGTAAAACGCTTTTACGACAGCCACAGGTGCATTTAGGGCAGCATTCTGTGCATGCGCAGGCACATTTTGATTCGGGGGAGCAGTGAGGGCAGTGCGGGCAGGATGAATTGGCTTCAGGGACTGGATCCAGCCCACGGGCCATAGTTTGGGCACCCCTGATGTAGAATGTACATTAAGATCAAACAGTAAGTTACACTAACGCAACCACACCCAACATTGAACCAGAAGGAACACGAGCTTTCAGAAGCATTCATCATAGTGCAGGTTGTTATGTCTCAGGTCAACCATTCTTCTGTCTTTCCAGCAGTGCAACTCAAAGAGCACCTGCTGCTTCCCCATCTGCTCACAGTATTAGTACTACCACTCCAGACCGAACCCGCTTTCCCCGGGGGAGTTCAAGCCGAAGCACTTTCCATGGTGAGCAGTTACGGGAGCGGCGCAATGCCACTTACAACGGGCCACCAGCATCACCGTCACACGAAACAGGCGCATTTGCTCAAACTAGAAGAGGGACATCAACTGGCATTATAAGCAAAATCACTTCCAAATTTGTCCGCAGGTTAGTACAAACCATTATTTTAATTTCCATATATGCTGAAATAAGAGGTTGCTTTGTTCCAACTAACCCGTTGTACCTTATTAGTCCTTGGTTGCTGACCGCTTCAGAGTCTTGTGTAAAATGAAGAGTAATCAAGATAAATCATGGTGGTTGCTGATGATGGTGCCACCATTACAAAAAACGTAAAACATCTGGAATGAATTGAAGTGTTTGATGTGAATGTGAGATGGATAGAACAGACCTTGAATCTTTGACTCTTACATATGAAAATGTTGATAGGTGTGCTGGTGCTTCCAACTCTAAAGCTGTGATGGAGAACATACAACCCTTCAGATGCTGTTGGACTACAACTCCCATTGTCCATTAACACTGGTAATGCTAGCTAGGCCTAATTGCTTTTGCAGTCTAACTACATTAGGAGGGTCATGGTGTGTCCATCCTTGTACTGTACTATTGATTCTAACACAGCTCATTTAATTGCTAGAATGGATTTTATTTCTATGAAAGCAGCAGCATCCCTAGACATATGTGAAGAGCATACCTTTTGTTCTCTTCTAATACATTTACCCTGTACAAACCTGTTGCTATTCTGAGCTTCCTAGTGTGTATACTGGTACATATGTCAGAATAAACCCTGGCTGTCTTGGTACATGTGATGAAATAGATACAGTTTCCCACATGGACATCATACTAGTGTAAGAAATTCCTGTTGTATGAATAAAGGTCTACATTAAAAAAATATCCTTTTCAGAAAAATCTAGTGATTATGGTATCATAAAGTTCCATACATTGCCAAGGGAACCCACAGAAGGTGAAGATTCATCACAAACAGTTGAAGAGTTTCTGCCAACCTCCTCGGGTGCAATATAAGGATAAACCTTTTTCACAAACACCTTCTATTCATACTTTCCCAGATAGAAAATATAGTATTTTGAAATATAGCTCTGGGAAGTGTTGCCCTCAAAATTAACTTTTCAGGTATCTTGAATTAAACTTGCAACTTGAATTAAATAACATTTAGTTTGATTGTTGGTGATTTTTCTTTAAACTACCGGGAATAGGTGAGCTGTATGGAAACGATTGATTTAAATACATGTCTTGTTTGTAGCAGAGAGTGCATAGACCTCCATCGGCTTAAAAATATCACATAGGTATGACTGCAAAACCAGGCTTTTAAGGCACAGAACCCTGTTTAATTTTTATAGTTGCTATGCTTAGTCAGTTGCTTAATCAGTTTAACACTCTTTGATCAAGTAACAAGATGCCCTAGAATGATTATCAGGCAATATATTTAAAAATTAAATATCATTTAAACATGCTTGAAACTGCAGACTCAAGGTATCACTGAAGATGCATTCTGCTATCTAAATATAAAAGGGAATGCTTCATATAAGTTGGTGCCTTCAACAGCAAATAGGCACTATCCAAAACGGGAATAGGAAACTCCGGAGGTAGTCTGGGGTAACTCAACAATAGGAGTAGGCATTTCACATGTTCGGTTCCTATAATTTCTCAATACTTCATATGCTAGCTAGGAATGATCGAAGTTGACGGCATCTGTAAAGTCATCTATTTCTTGCCCCAACCTCAATTTTTCTTCCATTGAGAAGACAAGTCAAATATAAAAATAGAATATTAACACAAGTGTGGCCGTTCTATGTAGTACACATATGCAGGCACATACTGTATTTGCCAGCATATAAAACGCACTTCCCCCCCATAAAATACACGGAAAAACGGAGTGTGTCTTATATTCAGATGCAGCTACAATAATTATCTACATAGAAATTCACTCCCCCCCTAAAATATATTGGAAAAATGGAATGCGTCTTATGCGCTGGCAAATACAGTATATTCTTCGCAACAAGAAGCAAGTCTCATGTCAAGCAAATAGCTATGCCATCAGTCGGAAGCAAGTAGCTTGTGTAGATTTCCTATAGACCAGTGTTTCCCAACCCTTGGTTTTTGGACTTCAGTTCTCAGAAGCCTAAGTCAATTCTCCAAAGCACTGAGCAGCCAACTTAGGCTTTTGGGAATTGAAGTTCCCCTGTGTGGCCTGGGAACCACTACCCTAGAAAAGTGATGGCCAACCTTGGCACTCCAAGTGTTCTTGGACTTCAATTCCCAGAAGCCCAAGCAACACACCTGCTAATCAGAGCTTCTGGGATTGAGGTTCAAGAACACCTGGAGTGCCAAGGTTGGCCATCGCTACCCTAGAACCTTCATAACATACCACAACATGTTTTAACAAAATCTGAAGATTTACACATCCAGAAACTTCCTGGATGTGCTTCTCTTTTTTTAAAAAAGCCCCTACCCCTTGCCTTAGCAGAATAATTATTGAAAAATGGGAAGGACCTAGAACCGTGATGGTGAACCTTGGCACTCCAGATGTTCTCGGAGTTCAATTACCAGAAGCCCAAGCCCCCATGAACCCACACGAATGGGTTTGCTGCAATTAATTCGGCCCGCACCGCCTTGTCACTCCTGGAAGCAGAAGTAAATGTCCCGTACAGTAAATGTCCTGTACAGGGACAAAGACGGGAGCTCATTCTGTCTTGCAGTACTTGGGAATCGAACTGCTGACCTCCTGCCTTCCAGTCAGCGTCTTAGCCACTTAAGCCACTGCATTCCCGGAGCAGAGTTAGATCTGTGGTAAGCCTCTGAAGCCTTCCCATGTAGATATTTTCTTTAGGTGAGACAGATTTCGGTGTCTATAGGTATGGGTATGTGAAGTAGTACTCCTAGAATGGAGAATTATGGTGGTGTAGTAAAACAAAGTGTGGTGTGGGCCGGATGAATCGCATCAAACCCATTTGTGTGGGTTCAAGGGGCTTGGGCTTCTGGGAATTGAAGTCCAAGAACATCTGGAGTGCCAAGGTTCGCCATCACAGACCTAGAGGGAGTTGGTGTGGCTGGGAAAACAATCCTTGGACCCTCCAAAGTTCTTCTTGATCCCTGTGAATCCACTCTAATGGGTTCAATAGTTTAACTCACTAATACAAATAGTTTAACTATAGTTACAGGTAAGCAACTTGTCCTTATCTATCCTAACACAAGAGTATGGTGAAGCAAACTGCTAAGTGCAAAGGAGAATCCAAGGTGGGTTGGGTGATTATTGATTACAATGGTGCCATTCACATGCAATGCAGAGAATTAAAAATCCATGTGAGTCATAATTCTAGCTTTTGAGCATGTAAGAAGGTGGTTATTTCAGATAGCTATAATGTAGGTGAGAATGGTGGGGAAGTGAAATTGTTGAATAAACTGAGGTTTCATAGGAAGCAATGTCAAAATATCAGTAAATGCCAATTTCTTGCTGAATATCGGGTCAACAGTAACTTTAATTCTCTTCTAGATACAGGTTTTCTTGACTCATTTTCTAAAATCTTCATTTATTAAAATCTTGACCTTAACTTTGTTTTGAGGGATCCAAGTGAAGGCGAAGCCAGTGGCAGAACCGACACCTCAAGGTGAGGAGCCACTATTAATACTTCGCTCTTAGGTCCCTTTGTGTTCACCATGTCATGATTCTAGAAGCCTTTAAACTACTTATATAAAACAGTGTAATCGTTGCATAATGTGTCTTTTAGAAATATTATGTATCAGTGTCTTATTTCTTCTTTAAGTACTATTAAACATTTGAAGTAACTTAGAAAAACAACATCCCTCTGAATCTGCAGGTTCTCAGACACTTGTTGTCAACTGGGGGATCTGTGCTAAGAGTTTGCAAAATCAGAGCTTTAAATATCTTTATAACATTTGAATATTTATTATTTTTCTTTCCATAGTAAAATTTTGTATTATAATTTTGAGAACAGTCCTAATTGCCTAATATTCTAAATCATTAAGTTTCTCTGTGTATTTTTCAAAATGTTAAATAAGGCAAGTAAGTCCCTTTAGATTATAGTAAGCATGGGATCTTCTAAAAAAAACTTTTACTACACAACTCACAATTCTCCATTTTGGGAGTTCCCTTTCACATACCTACACTTAGTAAAGGTCACCCTTGCTCAAAAGCCAGTCGTATTCGACTCTAGGGTTCACTGCTCATTTCAATTTATTGCCAAAGTGCCAGTTCTGGTCTAGCTTTGCTGTAACTTACGGTACAGAAAAGAAATTGCCCCTGTGACAGCTGGAATTTTCTTTTCTGCAAAGGGAGCTGGAGCAGAGTTAGTAAAGATAAAGGTTTCCCTTGCTTGAAAGCCAGTCATATCCAACTCTAAGGTTCAGTGCTCATCTCTGTTTCAAAGCTGAAGAGCCACTGTCTGCTTCTGCAGACATTTCCATGGACATGTGGCAGGCATGACTAGACACCGGAGTGCATGTTACCCTGCTTACCTTCCCACCGAAGTGGTCCCTGTTTATCTACTTGCAATTTCTTGCTTTCGAACTGCTAGGTTGGCAGGAGCTGGGACAACGACGGGAGCTCATTCTGTCTTGCAGTACTTGGGAATCGAACTGCTGACCTCCTGCCTTCCAGTCAGCGTCTTAGCCACTTAAGCCACTGCATTCCTGGAGCAGAGTTAGATCTGTGGTATGCCTCTGAAGCCTTCCCATGTAGATATTCTCTTTAGGTGAGACAGATTTCGGTGTCTATAGGTATGGGTATGTGAAGTAGTACTCCTAGAATGGAGAATTATGGTGTTTGTAGTAAAACAAAGTTGGTAAATCCCATACCCATTAATAAGGGTGCATGTCTAGAAATAAAGTAGACCAATATTATCTTTTAAAAAGCACCCTCAAGAAGTATCTTCAACTTAGGTCACACGTTGTGGGGATATAACTCTGCCCATACAACACATTTTCCTTGCAGACTGGTTCAGTTGCCAGAACACACACAGAGAATCATATGTTGTCACCCTTCATCAGCCGTACAGAATGAGGACTGATTACTTGATGTTATGTCCACCACCTCCCATCCTACAAATGTACATGATTAGAGTTATGTTTCTGTGTACAGTGTTAGGTAAGCCATAGATACTCAGAATCAGATAATTTGTCCCACCTCATGTACAAAAACTTCCAGAAGTACAGGCTGGGTTCTGAAGAGGCAGGGGAACTAGAGACTGAATTGCCAACATTCGCTTGATCTTAGAGAAAGCAAAGGAGTACCAGAGAAACATCTACTTCTGTTTCATTGACTACATCAAGGCCTTTGATTTTGTGGATCACACTAAACTGGCAAGTCCTTAAAGAGATGGGTGTATCAGACCACCTCATCTGTCTTCTGAGAAATCTGTATGTGAGTCAAGAAGCAACAGTTAGGACTACTGATTGGATTAGAATAGGAAAAGGAGTACGTCAAGGCTGTATATTGCCACCCTGCTTATTTAAGTTACATACAGAGTACATCATGTGTAATGCAGGGCTGGATGAAGCACAAGTTGGAATTAGGATTGCTGGGAGAAACATCAAGAACCTGAGATACGCATATGATACTACCCTAATGGCAGGAAGTGAAGAAGACCTAAAGAGCCTCTTGACGAGGGTGAAGGAGGAGAGTGCAAAAGCTGGCCTGAAACTCAACATAAAAAAACAAGATCATGGCATCTGGCCCCATCACTCCCTGGCAAATAGAAGGGGAAGAATTGGAAGCAGTAACAGACTTTACTTTCCTCAGATCCAAGATAATTGCAGATGGTGACTGCAGCCATGAAATAAAAAAATGCTTACTTCTTGGGAAGCAAGCTATAAGAAACCTAGGCAGCATAATAAAAAGTAGAGACATCACCCTGCCAACCATAGTCCGCATAGTTAAGGCAATGGTCTTCCCATTAGTAATGTATGGCTGTGAAATCTGGACCATAAGGAAGGCTGAATGCAGAAGAATAGACACCTTTGAACTATGGTGCTGGAGGAGACTCTTGAGAGTCCCCTGGACTGCAAGGAGATCAAATCAGTCAGTTCTGAAGGGAATCAACCCTGACTGCTCATTAGAAGGACAAATACTGAAGCTGAAGCTCAAGTACTTTGGCCACCAAATGAGAAGAGGGGACTCACTGGAGAAGGCCTTGATGCTGGAAAAGACTGAAGGCAAAAGGAGAAGGGGGTGGCAGAGGATGAAGTGGATGGATGGAATCGTTGATGCACTGGGCGTAGATCTGGTCAGGCTGCAGAGGATGGCAGAGGACAGGAGCATGGTGTGGGGTGGTCCATGAGATCGCAAAGGGTTGGATTCGAGTGTGCGACTGAACAACAACATGTACAACATACAGAGTATATGCATGGGGCTACTCTTAGAACTTGTACAGGCTCTTATTCTTTTTCTTCAAAAAGAAATGATGTTGAATTACATCTCCCATGTGCCCCGTCCAATCTGCCCAGTGCTTGGGGAAATGGTCACTATAGTCTAGCAGCTTCTGGAAGGCTAGAAGTTCCCCATCTTTGATCTACAGGAATGCTTTTGTTCCTGATACTCTGTTGTTAGTGAGATTTGACGCAATAGCCTACAGACATCTCCTTGCTGATCACAGCCTTGAGCTGATCAGGCTTTGTGGTTTTCAGGTCTCAGGTGTTGGAACAGCCTAAGCATGCCTTGCTTCTCTAGCACATATAAGCAGCAATCACTCCTGTGCAGCAAAGCACATGCTACGAAAAAAGTGTTCTCACATATAGTTTGTAGGAAAATATTAAATAATAAAAGTATGCCATTCCTGCCTTAATCTTTGCATGTGATAAAGATTAGTGCTGCCCAGTCTCAAGGATACAAATGTGTGCATGCACACATCACCAACAATGGCAAGAGATTTCTTAACTTTTTGAATGCATACAACTTTCTAGATGGCACGCTAACCCAGAGATCAGTTTGTTTTATTGCTCTTAATAATACACAGTAGGCGGCAGCAGGCATAGCGGTAGTTGCAACTGTTATAATGTTCCCATGCAAAAATACATTACCCACTTACTGACCATTTGAACACCTTAAAATCCGTATATGATAGGCAAATTCTGAGTTTAGATTTGGAATCAGCACACTTGATATCATGTAAATCACATGTGTTATTCCCAGTAGCAAAATCATTGTTGTGCAATGTTATTTGCAATGCCATAATAGGGTTGCAAAAATTATCCATTGGATACTTTACCAGAAGTTTGGATTTGAATGCAGTAAAAAATCATTGGGAACATCAAGTAGAGAAAGTTTTAGAAAATGAGAGAGTCAAGATCCTGTGGGACTTAAAAAATCAAACAGACAGACATTGGCTCACAACACACTTGATATAACTGTTGTGGAAAAGAAGAAGGTCTGGTTTATTGGCATTGCTATACCAGGAGATGCATGAATTGAAGACAAACAACTGGAGAAAATCACAAAATAATGTGATTTGTAAATTGAAGTCGAGCGTCTATGGAGGAAGAAATCTGCTGTCGTACCTATAGTGAGCAGAGCCCTTGGAGCAATACCTAAAGGACTCCCTAGATGTTTGGAAATTTTGAACTCATCGGACTTGAACATCCTAACTCTCCAAAAAAACAACAACAACTCTACTAGGAACTGCATATATACTCAGACATTACCTTAACAGTTCTTAGGTCCTTGGTTAGGGCTTGAACTGTTAATTGTATTCCAGTCCTCAAATGTGAATCAAATGGTTGATTTGTATCCAATAAAAATAATAATAGAACTGCAGAACAATCTTGGGAAAATAATACCAAAATATTTTTTTTAATTTACAAATTGATAGTGTATTTTCTGTGTCCATTATTAATTCAAATTTACAGCTATATATTGCACAAAAGGTGTGACATATTTGGGGAGAAAAGATGGTGCTTTGTATGATTTCAGCAGTCCCATTCTTTTTGTTATATCCATTGGTATATAAGGGAACAGAATGTTCCTTGTAGATTTTTGCTCAGCGTAGATTTTTTTTAAAAAAAATAATGTGATAAGTATTGTTTTATTAAATTCCACAGGATGAACAAGCAAGATGTATTCATATTCTTAACTCAGTTTATGCAGAGGTTATTGCCTGGAGTCAGATATTTGTAGACAAGCATCATCCAAGATTATTCCCCTTGCTTTTGCAGGTCTCCCGGTTTAAAGGGGCAAAATAAACTTTATAAAGTAGTGTGGATATAATGTTGAGAGGGTGCCTCCCTTCCTCATTTAAAAATGCCTCTGATTCTGCTCTGAATTGTTTTGGACGTGCATGGTGAACTTCAAACAGTTTGCTTCTAAAGGAAGCCTACAAGTCAATAGCTGAGAAACTTCTTTTTGATGCTCTGTTTAGCAATATATGTTCTAAGTCAGAGTATATATTTAAGTCTGTCTTAACTGAAGTATACTTCCTTTGTTTATTTCAATATTGAATCATTTTTCAGGAGTGCTTCTGGGGAACAGAAAGACAGAGACAAAGAGGATGGCAAAGATTCTAAGCCACGACCGTTGAGGTTCACCTGGAGTATGAAGACCACAAGTTCCATGGACCCAAATGATATGATGAGAGAAATTCGAAAAGTGTTAGACGCTAACAACTGTGATTATGAACAAAAAGAAAGGTTCTTGCTTTTCTGTGTTCACGGTGATGCACGACAGGATAGCCTTGTCCAGTGGGAAATGGAAGTGTGTAAATTGCCACGCCTATCGCTCAACGGTGTCCGCTTCAAAAGAATATCTGGGACTTCAATTGCCTTTAAAAACATTGCATCTAAAATAGCAAATGAGCTTAAGCTGTAAAAAGCAATGATGTTTCTTGGATCAGGGAAGATTCAAGCTTACATTTTGAATGTACTGGTTATGCCTAACATGATTGGCCTGTGAATTCCCCATGTAGAAATTGCCCCTCTTGCAATAAGGTTATACATAGTTATTCTGAATTGTAAAATTTAATTCAGTATGACCTCCTTTAAAGGACAAAAATTGTAGCTAAAGAAGTTATGTTCACATGTACAGGTATGTATACAGAGCATTCTTTTTGTTTTATGTTCATAGAGTTGTATAATAAGAAAGCTTAAATACAGATCTTGTATAGTTGTCTAGACAACAGCACAGCAGTGTGTTTGGTTTGAGTTGAAAAATTATTCCTGGTCATTATTTACCTTTTTGCGGTTTTTATAATTCTTGCCACTATCAAGCATTTTTTTTTTTTAAAAAATGTGCCCATAGTAGACATGCACAAAAATTGTTTTCACAACTGTAGCATGAACAATTTTAGTTATTTGGTTAAAAAAAAGACTAAATATAGGTTGGCTTTTGTTGTATTCATATCCTTCCTTGTCCTTTTACAGAACAGTGTTTATTTGAAAAGAAATGCAAACATGTTTACAGTGTTGGCAGTTACAGTGAGGAAATGGGGTTTCTGAATGTGTTTTGACTCTGAGCCCTGGAAACCAAACATTTTGGGGAACGGAAGACATTTCTTGACTATATTTTATTTGCAAATTTAAGGCTTGCTCTTCTGACCTATCATCAAATGTACCAACAGATTAGAAGTACAGTTTATATCCATTTCTCATGGTGTGACATATTATTGTCTGCTGCCTACAAAAGGATACAAATCCCACTATTTTAAATAAATCTTCATATCAAGACTGTTGCAAAGCACAAAGTATTCTGACATGTTGACCAATTGTAAGAGCTAATTAATGCCGCCTCAGGAATTAACTGGTTTGGGAATATTTTTGCCCCAAAGAATACGTGTGGTTTCCTATACTTTACAGCTAAGCATAAACTGTCTGTAACGATATATTACTTATGTGCTTTTACAAATTTAGTTTCCATATATCTTGTCTGGTTTTAATATTTTGCCCACCTTCTTATATTTATTCCACATCATTACACCTGTAATGTGCAGCTGTGTATAGGCATATGCCTAAGGAAGAAAAAGAATTCCTTCAGAATTAGCGATATAAATTCTACAAGACCACTAGTACTTGGTACATTTTAATATTTGTTATTTTGTATTGAATTAATCATAGCAGTTGGTTGTGCAATGTTATTTAATGTTGTAATTACTGTAACTTCAACATATGGGCCAGATATGCACACTCCTGTAAAAATTAGAAAAGTCATTCAAAACTGTCACTTTATTAAAAACAAAAGACAAAAAAAGCTGTGGTAAACTCTGTAACCCGAAGTTAGGAGGCTGTGAGTGTAGTTAAATGTGCCATTTAAGAATGGCTTTCTGACAGATGGACTTAACATGCTGTACTGTACTGTGATGTAGCTCTCTTCTGTAACAGTTCTGTTCTGAAATGAACGTGTATTGTTGCCTTAGGAAAAAAAAAGGATGGTGTTTTGGCAAGAGAGAACTGTACCCCTTTTTATCTGGTATTCCTTTTTAAAAATGGTATTTTTTTTAAAATGCAAGTCATCCTAATTCACATTCACTGGTGCACTCTATTAAAAACTTACTTGAATGGTTCTCATAATACCACATTTGTCTTTTCACTTTTTAAGCTGTACAGTTTGGATAGTTTGAGACATGGAGGAGAAAAGGAAGGATTATAGTTGGTGCTTAGGAGTTTTGCACTGTATTGCTGAGAAAGGCATAGAGAACTGTGAATATTCTGGATTTGTGTTTTCATCGTCAAACACACGCACGCGCGCACACACACAGAATTCTATGAAACAGTCGAAATGCTAGTTTTTCTTGTGGTTTACTTTTAATGTCCCTAGACTCTTGCATTGAATTTCAAATACGAAATGAATATGGGGTTATTTGTTCTTGAGAGAGTTTTAACTTTTCATCTGCCTAGTTCCTATTCATCCTGAATAGGAATACTTTGTAGCACGTAAAAATACAAATACATAACCAAATCAACTGAAATGGATTAATTCGTCAAGACATACATAACTATTCCCTACTGTTACCAGCATGCTCTCAAGACACCTGTATTAACTGTATCCATGGGTGGAAGGGATCTTGAGCCTTAAGAATAGCTTGTCTGGGCAGATCACTTCTACAACCCCATACATACAGAGCTATTTCTAGAGAAATCTATGAAAAACACAAGAATCAAACTATGCATGATTACATAACAATGTGTGCATACAGCAAAAATATTAGATTGTAAATAAATTTACTTAAGAAGGGGGGGGATAGCTAAAAGAAGCAACCTTGCAAACACTGTGTAAGGATTCTAATGTTTTGCTCATTATTGCTAGACAGACGCACACATTAGAGCACTTGATGCAGATTCCAGGAGATGACAGAAATTGAGGTCAAACATTTCAGGGTTCAAAGAAGGGGAAAGAAGGATCCAAAGGGGGGAATAGTAAAATATATTCCATTAATTCCATACATCAAAGAAAGTGGGTTGAATGGGGAAGATGCCAGTTTGCAGAAAAATATACCCCAAGAAGCTCAAGATTGGGTAATGTTACATTTTATAAGGTCATTCTTAAAAGCATGATATTTGAAACAAGACAGTTTTGTTTACTGCACTAAAGGATAGTATATGAAACAGGTTTTGCGTACTGCAGGCATCTGCCCAGAAGGAGAAGCAAATACAGGTTGTCCCATATCTGTGGATTCAATTATCCATGGGTTGAAAAATATTCAATGAGAAATCCCTGAATGCGTAATATATATGTATTTCAAAAGCATATTGCCAGAGCTAGCCATGAGAGACTACTATCTACAATGTAGAGAAGGACTGGATTGTTTTCAGGGCAATAATTTCCTGAATGGGCCTGAATGTTGGACGTATTTGCAGCACACACCCCTTCTTGTATGAAAGGTATGTGGGCTATTTAATATGGGGTTTGCTGCTGTGGCTGTAGTGTTTTAAAAAGTCTGTTTGGGGCGGGGGAGGGGGTCAGAAAGGACAGGCAAGCTGACAGAAGCACCACATGACCTTAACCCAATATTTAATTAAGGATTGGAAGCCATATTCTTTTGTCATTCAAGATACATCCTGTGGGGTGGGAAAGAAGCAAAAACAAAGTATAACTCAGCTTCTGGTGACTGCCCATTGTCCCAACTTCCTCTGAGCTCCAGCTTGGCTAAGGGGACTACTATAGCACTTGGTGTTATGCTCTCTGCCAGAACTGCAGCCTTGTGTTTCAATTGAAGTGCCGATGAACAACTGATTCTACATTTTTCGAGATGACATCTGGTCTTTTTCATTTAAGTTATAAGCAATCCATTGGTACGCCTGGAGTTGAAGGTTCAGCCAACAGGATGTTGTTGCCCAGAGGATGCCTGAAAGTATTCACAGTTCTCACTTCCTTTGGGGAACCTCCTCTACATGTTCCTTACGTAACCTGTTATGACACTACATTTCCAGCAGATTCTGCAAGCTGTCAGTCTCCATGTTCAGCTTTAAGCAACTGCAGCTTCTGTGATATATAACATCTGACTAAGACATCTCAACCTTTTAAAGCTGTTTCCTCAGACAGCTTTGGGGGCTGGATGGCCATTTTGCCCTTCCTCCACCACATGGCACTTCCTGGTGTGGTGGAGGCAGTGGAGGGGGGGCACATGAAATGGTGCCATGGGCCGCATCCAGCCCATGGGCTGCAGGTGGAGAATCCCTGGACTAAGATAAATGTGGAACTTTTCTGCTTTTTCTTCATCTACTTTATAATGCCTAGCCTGATGAAGAGTTCTAAGCTTGCTTATTTTCTTCTTAGTATTTTGGTGGCCCAATAAAAGTAGTAGGTTACTTTTACATTATTATTAATCCCGTATTTAACTAACAAAAGAAAATAATGTTGAGATCATCCTTCCCAAGGTGATTGCCATCTCAAAACATGTTTCTATGAGTACAGAAGCTTTAGCTTCAGATAAAGCACTCTGCTTGGGGCAGTTCTTTATTGTTTTCTAGTAATGTTCATATTTTAATAATGAGACTATTTGGAAGTTATGTTCCTGATCTCTTTCCAGTTGGTGCATATTCCAGGCTTCCTCCCCGATCCCTGAACTAGCTCATCCCAATCAGACTCCCTTTACAAAGAGGCTCCATGTTAACCAGCAACTTCATATGATACATATATACATACTAGTAGTTTTTGCCCGGTCTTGCCGGGCAGGTTTTTTGTATGTGTTGCTGGTTGGGGTGGTTTTGGGGGGTACACACACACACAACACAAACACATGCAATACACACACAACAAACACACAATACATACACACACAATGGCGAAGGACTCGGCGCCGGCGGGGATGGAGGACAGACCGCGCCACGGAGGCACGGAAGTTGAGTGGCCTAGCCTGCCAGCACATAGAGTGAGCTGGGGATTGCTTCCATCCAGGAGACGAAGTGTCATAAAAAAAAACCCGGCCGACCAATGCACATACCACTTCTCTCCGGGAGACAAAGTGTCTCCTGGGAGACAAAGTGTCTCCCGGAGGGAAGTGGTATGTGCATTGGTCGGCTGATTTTTTTTATGCACACGCCGCTTTCCCGGCCTCCTCCGCGCTTGCGTCCCTCAGCCTGATTGGCTCAGGGGTGGCGCGGCGCGGAGGATGCTGGGAAACGTAGGGGTTTTTGTTTGTGTTTGTGGGGCAGATGCCCCACTCTCGGCGATGCTCGCAGGGTCTTAAGGTAAGTGTGGCTGGCTCGGTACAGGATGGTTGGGCCGGGTGTGGCCACGTATGCCAGACATGCACCACCCAACCCCCTTCTTATAGGTAAAGATCTTGCATGAATATTGTGCAATTATATAAGAATCTACAAACACCTGTCAAAACCGATTTAGCCCAGATTGTTTAATGTCAGTTCCCAATAGAATTTTTATTTCTGTATTACGTAATTCACCATTCATTATTTTAAAACCCACCTGGAAATTTAGACACCACAAAAGATTATTTGATCTTCATAACAAACCGATGAAATAACTTAGATGGAGAAACAGTGAGAATCCTGAATCGTATGACTGAGTGGGGATTTGAACCCAATTCTTAGGCTATTAGGTAACGGTATTAGGTAAATTGGGTCCAGAGGCAAAATGAGTGGAGGAGGAACTCTGATTCCCAACGGTCATGGAGGCAGAAGAGGCCATGCCAGATGGACTGGCTGTGAAGGCGCACCTTGTCCATATCCTCAAGGCTGCGGCAGTCCATTGCAGTCACAGTATTAAATCTTGCATGTCTCATTTCATGTGTGCCGCAGGAGATGGCTCTGTGATCACGGTGTGTGGGTCACTTCATGGCAAGATGGGATCCACCTTAAACAAATTCACACCGATGACATTTTTCCTGCTTCAGGGTGGGAAATGCATTCTCGGATACGAGTTGCAGTCGACAACAACAACAAAGGTCATCCTTGCTTGAAAGCCAGTCTTATCTGGCTCTAGGGTTCAGTGCTCATCTCTGTTTATAGCCAAAGAGCCAGCACTGTCTGCATCCACAGAGGTTTTTGTGGACATGTGGCAGGCATGCCTCAACGCTGGAGTGCACAGAACACTGTTTACCTTCCCACCGAAGTGATACCTATTTATTTGCAATTTCTTGCTTTTGAACTGCTAGGTTGGCAGGAGCTGGGACAGAGACCAGCCAGAGTGGGATACCACCCAAATTGGTGGTATAGAAATGTAATAAATGTGATATACACAGAGGTAGGAGCTCACTCCGTTGTGCAGTACTCAGGTATTGAACTCTGACCTTCCAGTCTTAAAGTTCAGTATCTTAACCACTTAAGCCAATGCAGTCCTTGCTAGGCTATTACCAATAACCATAGTAGGTATGTCTTAGACTAAAGTTTCTGAAATATTTGAGAAGGAATGGAGTTGTTTTAATTGTGCTGTCACCTGTGATCTAATGGTTCTCCTTCGTATAGTTTGTGAATCCCCACTCATGGGTTATGCGCCTGCGCAGAACGTCGATCGGAGGCTTGAAAAGCTATTGGTCAAAAGTTTTGGCGGTAAGACCACCCACCGTACCGCCCACCCTGAGGCGCCCGCGCGCCATTTTACCTCAGTTCTCTTCTTTCCGCCGTAGCAGCAGGACGATCGTTGAGAGCTTCCTCAATTTTTTCAACCTTCTGAGGGAAAGTATTTTGGCTAACTTCGCCTTCAATTTTTTTGGTGATCTTGTCCTTCGGGCAGGATCGCCACCCCGGTGCTGTTTCTTCCTTCTGGTGGACTCAGTTACCTACTCGCTTCGGTCACCGTTTCCCCCTCAAGGGGGTGGCGGCTGGCCGGCCCTTCGGGGTACCCGCATTCCAGAAACTTCCGTTGGAAGAATTTTTCTTTGATGGCCGCGGCCTTCAAACAGTGTTCAGCTTGCCTGAAAAAGTTCCCAGCCTCCGACGGGCATAGCCTTTGCCTTTTCTGCCTGGGGGAGTCTCACCAGAGCCAGTCTTGCCCTCACTGCAAGAAATTCACCCGTCTTGCTGTGCAGAACCGGAGCTACCGGCTCAAAGCCCATCTGATGGAACTCTCTCTGGCTCCCGTTGCGGCCGCGTCTACCTCGGCTAGTGTCTCTCAGCCTCCTCCGCTTTCTGCTTCTTCTTCCGCTCTCCCCATCAAGAAGAAGAAGAAGAGGGACAAGAACGGAGAGAAGAAAAAAGAAACATGGGTCGGAGAAGAGGCGATCGCTCCCGCCTACTCCGCGCACCCCTGTTTCTCCGGGGCCTTCGCCGCCATACTCAGTCGCAAGATGTCCTTCGCCCGGGTCTTCCATATGGGGAGGACGGTCCTCCTCGGGATCGCCTGAAAAAGGACGCAGGGCTGGGGCTCCAGCTCGCCCACTTCAGGTTCTCCCGTCGCCGCCTCGTGGGAGGGCCCGTTCGCCTATGAGACAGGCCTCCGTCTCCCCAAGGCCCAGGACTCCAACGCTCGACGACGCGGCAATCACCATGCCGGCCACCGTTTCGTCACCGATTCTACCAGCCACCGTTTCATCGGCCACCATTTCGTCGCTCCCGCCGGTGCTGGATCCATCCCAGATGGAGCTCCTGAAAGGGATGTTTGAGGTCATGGCTCAGACTTTTGCCAACCAATTCAAGACCTCCATGCCTGCGGCCTCTGCGGCTCCGGTACCGACCACCGCAAGCCCCAGAGATGTTGGCCCTGCTGTGGCCCCTCCGACCTCCCGAGGGTCGAGTGTCCGCTCCGCTGGCCCACCCACATCGTCGCGGGTTGGTCCAGACGTTGATGCGGTGGACTCCCATCCCGCCGGCCCGCCCAGGCCGTACTGGCGCGGTCCCGACGTGGATGTAAGAGTTCCTCCCTCGTCCTCCGATGACTCCAGCGCCTCTTCGGAGGAGGACAAGGGAGACGTCGATGCCGAAAGTTCGCCAGACCAAGCCATCGGCGCGGTTGACCCACCGCGTGGTGAGGATCAACGCTCGCTTATGGCCATGCTGACGCGCCTGGGGACCTCTTTGAACCTGAAGGTGGACCAGCCGCCACTGGAAGGTGAGGACCAAATGACCGCAAAGCTGGACAGACGTGCGGTACGGCCGGTCCATATCACCATGCTTCCGTCCATGTTGACGTCGGCGAAGGCGACATGGAGGAAGCCGGTGTCAGCACACTCCGTTTCATCCAGGCTCGACGGCATGTACAGAGTCCTGGACGAGAACGTCGAGTTCCTGCAAGCTCACCCCTTGCCAAATTCCCTGGTGGTCAAGGCTTTTCAACACAGGACGGCCACCAGCGGATTCCCGTGCCTTCGACCCCGGAAGGGAAGAAGCTGGACGCGGTGGGCCGTAAGTTCTACGCCACCGGTTCCCTCTTCCTCCGCGCCGCCAACTACTCGGCTGCCATGGGCCTTTACCAGTCCCACCTCTGGGAACGAGTGAAGGCCGAGACGGCGACGTTGCCCGCTGATGCCCAGAAACGGATCGACGCGCTGGCATCCGAAGGGGACTTCCTAGCGGAGCAGCAGATGAGAACGGCCAGGCATATTAACGACTATGCGGCAAAGGACATGGCGTCTGCTATCCTGCTCCGTCATCACGCCTGGCTTAGGGGCACCTCCCTCGATGATGCTATGAAGAAGCTCATCGAGGAGTTTCCCTTCGACGGGCAAGGCCTCTTCGGACAGGACACGGACAAGGTCCTCAATGAGATGCGGCAGACTAACTCCACCGCCAAGTTCCTGGGGCTCACCATGCCGGCTCCGCCTGCCAGGCCGAGATTCCAGCCCTTCACGCGGCGGTACCAGGGAAACCCGCAACAACAGAGTGGCCCCGTGGAGCAGCCCAGGTCTGGCTCCTACAAGCAACGGCGCCAGCACAAGCCCCGTTACCAGCCCTACGGGCACGGCAAGCGTTCGGACGCTAAGTCCAAGTCCCGCGTTTGAAGCTGCGACGGCCGAGTCTCTCTCGCTCCACATCCCATACCTTCCCCTCCGGAACTTCCTCCAGGTATGGTCAGGCATCACGGACGACCGGTGGGTCTTAAAGATCTTGTCCTCTGGCTACGCCATCGAGTTCGTGCGGGCACCTCGGGTAGGAAGACATTGTCTCACCACCTCGTCCCCCCATTTGGAGGAAGAAATATCAACTCTTCTGTCCAAGGGAGCCATCGAGCGGGTGACGCCGCCCGACTGGGACAACGGCTTCTACTCGAGGTACTTTGTGGTTCAGAAGAAGGACGGAGGACTTCGCCCAATTCTGGACCTGCGACGCCTCAACAAGTGCATCCACACCAGGAAGTTCCGGATGGTGACCCTGCAGACCGTCCTTCCCCTCATCAACAAAGGGGACTGGTTCACAGTCATCGACCTCAAGGACGCTTACTTCCATGTCTCCATCCTCGAGGAGCACCGAAGGTTCCTTCGATTCCGCATCGGCGATTCCGTGTACCAGTACCGATGTCTACCGTTCGGTCTGGCCACGGCACCACGAGTCTTCACCAAATGCATGGCTCCAGTGGCTGCCTTCCTTCGCCGGCGGGGAATCAGGGTCTTCCCATACATCGACGACTGGCTGATTGTATCCCCCACCAGCTCGTCGGCCATTCGGGACACGCAATTCACGGTCCACCTCATGGAGAGTCTCAGCCTCAGGATCAACTTCACCAAATCGAAGTTGATTCCCTCTCAACGCGTCGAGTACATTGGAGCGGTACTCGACTCGCTTGCCACCAGAGCCTTTGCACCCCAGAAGCGCTTGCAGGACATCGCGCAGGGAGTGAACGACCTTCGCACCAAACCGTGCATCAGGGCGAAGAAGGCTCAAAGACTGCTAGGCCTCATGGCCTCAACGACGGCGGTGGTCCCTCACGCCAAGTTAAAGTTCCGGTCCCTGCAGTCGTGGCTTCTGCACGAGTTCGACGCGCTCTGAGAGAGTCAGTCCAAACGGCTAACCCCGTCTCCGGAGCTCAGGGACCAGCTGCTGTGGTGGACGACACCACTCAACGTGACAACGGGGAAGAGCTTTTACCCCCCGCAACCCTCGTTGCAAATACTGACCGACGCAAGCAACCTCGGCTGGGGGGCTGCCTGCGGGACTCTCACGGTCAACAACCCTTGGTCGCCTCAGGAGATGGTGCACCATATCAATTACTTGGAGCTACTGGCCATTTGGAAGGGCCTACGTTCCTTCGAGAGCCTGCTCACGGGCAAGGCGGTCCAAGTAGCCTCGGACAACACCACGGCGGTGGCGTATCTGAACAAGCAGGGAGGGACACGATCCACCACCCTTCTCTACCTCGCTGTGCAACTCTGGGAGTGGTGCCTAGAGAGGCACATTTTCCCGATTGGAGTGCACATTCAGGGCAAGCTGAATGTCTTGGCCGACCATCTCAGCCGCCTCACTTCGACAACCCACGAATGGGAACTGGACGACGAGGTTTTCCAGTCGCTTTGCGAGGCCTGGGGGACTCCGAACATCGACCTCTTCATGTCGGAGTCCAACACGAAATGCCACAGGTACTGCTCCAGGGCAGGCATCGGGATGAACTCCGAGGGCGATGCCTTCATGAAACGGTGGGATCAGGACTATTTCTACGCTTTTCCTCCGTTTCCTCTGATCCAGAAGGTTCTCACCAGAATGCTTCAGCACAGGACCAGGGCCATCCTAGTGGCCCCAGCATGGCCTCGCCAACCATGGTTTCCGCTGCTGTTACGCATGTCATCTCAGTATCGCACGCTGCCGGAGTCACCGACGCTTCTCCAAATGGAGCAGGGCCAGCTTCACCACTCGGACCTGCCCAGCCTCCATCTCACCGCATGGAGGATAACCCCAGACTGTCCAGGATCCTGGAACTAGCCAGGCGCCCTTCCACAAGGAAGTCCTACGCCTCCAAATACAGACGCTTTTGTGCTTTTCTGGCATCCCAGCAGACGTCCCTCTCACAGGTGGGACTGCAGGACATCTTGACCTACCTCCTCCATCTGGCGGAGTCTGGCCTCAGCATCACCTCCATCCGAGTACACCTCGCAGCGGTGGTGGCTCACTCTCCAGCTGGCTCGCCCGCTTCTGGCGCTTTCCGCGACCAAACGGTGAAACGTTTCCTCAAGGGGTTGCGGAACACCTTCCCTCCGGTCAGGACTCCGACGGCCCAATGGTCACTCTCTACCGTCCTCAACGCGCTCACCAGGACTCCTTTCGAGCCCATGGCTACCGCGGATGCTCGTCTCCTCACTTGGAAGACGGCTTTTCTTGTGGCCATCACGTCTGCTCGACGAGCTTGTGAGCTGGTTGCTCTGCGGGCAGACGCACCCTTTCTTCAATTCTTCAATGAGTGTGTGGTACTCCAAGCGGACATCACCTTCCTCCCCAAGGTGGTCTCCCAGTTTCATATGGCACAGACTATCTCCTTGCCTACATTCTTCCAGAACCCCACTAACGCCCAAGAAAGGACTTGGCACACGCTGGATGTCAAACGAGCTTTATTGTTTTACACCAGCAGGACAAGGGAGTTCAGGCAGTCGCAACGCCTTTTCGTGGCGTATGGGGGCAAGTCCAAAGGTGAACCCATCTCTGCGCAGTGGTTCTCCAAATGGATCACCTCTACCATCTACTTGGCCTACGAGTCGGCATCGCTGCCACCTCCACCGCATGTCAGGGCGCACTCTACCAGAGCGGTTGCAACATCCACGGCTTTTCTGGAGGGCACACCGCTTCAGGACATCTGTAAGGCTGCCACCTGGTCCAGACCTTCTACATTTGTCCAGCATTACAGGGTGGACACCAGAGCCACTGCGGACGCCAGGCTTGGCCGTGTCGTCCTCACTCGGGGGCTCCGAGCTCATCGCCCTTGACAGTTCACCCTGCCTGACCGTCATCATCTTCATCGTGGGATCATCTCATCCGACTGCCCACCGACCAAGTAAGTGTGAGCTTGCTAATCTCCCATGAGTGGGGATTCACAAACTATACGAAGGAGAAAGTTCGGTTTCACTTACCAGTGATAACTTTCGTTCTTCGAGTATATAGTTTGTGAATACACACTATCCACCCTGCCTCCCCTCTTGAGCTGCACGGATGAGATCAATTGGTTTATCCTGTGCTTGGCTTAAGTATGGAACTGAGGTAAAATGGCGCGCGGGCGCCTCAGGGTGGGCGGTACGGTGGGCGGTCTTACCGCCAAAACTTTTGACCAATAGCTTTTCAAGCCTCCGATCGACGTTCTGCGCAGGCGCATAACCCATGAGTGTGTATTCACAAACTATATACTCGAAGAACGAAAGTTATCACTGGTAAGTGAAACCGAACTTTTTTTTATCATTTGTTTGATTGTAAATGAAAACCTGCAAATGCAAGGTTTTAGAGCGGGGTGCCCAAACTATGGCCCAGGGGCTGGATGCGGCCCCCAACAACAATTCATCCAGCCCGCGAAGCCCTCGTCGCTCCTGGAAGTGGAAGTAAAGTGTGCCCATATGGGCCTTAGTGCCCATATGGCCACGTGATCGGCCTGTGGCCCAAAAAGTTTGGTCACCCCTGCTTTAGAGGAATGAATGTTGATACTTTCCTTGAGTTGCCTTTTGTTCTCTGAAAAATAGTAACCTGCAGTCTGTTTTCAGACTTCATGAACCGAAGCCTAAGGTTTCCAGAACAGCTGTTTCTTTTCTTCCAACACAACACATAGACTATACGATGTAAAGAATGTAAGATAATACAGCTCTGTGAAAGCTAAGAAGAGGGGAGGGAAATGGTATTTTTGTCGCTGCTAATGGTGATGGGGAGTACTAGAATTATCCAGATAGATCCAAATTCTTCATTACTAAATCTACCTTTTCTGATTTAAGATTAGCCAACTATTACAACACCTTTTCAATATAAAATGTGCATGGAAGCTCATGACAACCGTATGAAATTGCAATTAAATTATACACTGTAGAAGAGGAATATCGTTTGCATAATTGTGGGAGTAAAGCAAGGTGAAAGTGAACAGAAGCACTTGGTACAAGGGTTGCTTTTCAGTTCACTGGAAAATAACACAGCTGGGCGCTTTGTTAATGCAGTTGTAATGACTTTGCCATGAAGTGTTTGAGAATTTTCTCCTGAAAGGTTTTTGGTTTTTTTAGTATTTAGCAGAAATGTTCTTTTTCAGTGGGTGTTCTTTTATGCAACAATGAATGTAAGATATTTGCTTGGCTTTTAAGTCTGGCAGGTTATCCTGCTATGGTAATATTTATTTATTTATTTACTCGGTTTATAGGCCACCTTCCTCGCCTTGGCGACCCAAGGCGGTTCACAACAAATAAAACATCTTGTACAATAAAAACCCACTGCTAAAACGGTAAAATGATTAAAATCTATAAAAAAAACCATAACCCCTTAATTTAAAACCTCAACAGGGCTAAATGAGCCAGCCAGGCTGAGATGTGCTGCCAGACGCACCCCATGCCTGCTGGCAGAGCCAGGTTTTTAGGTCCTTCCTAAAGGGGTACAGCTCTGCCTGGAGGCACAGTTCTGGTAGCAGGAGGTTCCAAAGGGCCGGGGCAGACACCGAGAAGGCTCTCCTCCTGGTCCCGGTAAGATGTGCTTCCCTGGCTGATGGGGCCACCAGAGAGCTCCTACGGTCTGCCCTCGTAGGACGGGTCTAATAGAGTAGACTATATTGCAAGCAACTCAACACTGAGTGTCAGGTGGTGGTTAACTAACCTGACCACCCTGAGGACTAATAGCCTTGGGTGTTAAAGTCCACAGGGAAGGGTGATGGTTCCCAAGTAGATTAAATCCCATTTGAATCCATCTTGATGAAGGGCAGCAGCTTCATCAATACTGGCCTAGGGCCGATGAGGACTTTGTGTGCCAGGACCAGAAAGTGACTCGCAGAGATGGATCAGTGGTACGGCTGTCATGCTGCGATGAGGAAGGTAGATGAAAGGCCATGGCGTTATACTCACATGGCTGATCACCATGATGATCGCCAATATTTGGAATTGGATATGGCACCACAAGAAGAGGAAGAAGAATTGGCTACCCTCAGTCTACATAGCACTTTGAGAAAAGAAAGAGAGGTCCTCTAGGACAAAATTTTGACATAAGAGGCAAGCAAGTACTGTATATATATAAATATTGAATAATTTTAATTACACAACCTGAGGCTCAGTGTTGAGGTGTAACAATGGAGAGCATGAGAACTAGGTGTCTCAGACAAGACTTCGTGAAAAAGTCTTTGCCTACCAAAATGGTTTAAAGGAGACAAAAGGTAACATGTACGTGATCTTACAATAAGTTTAAAACAGATCAAATTTAACCTATTAAAGTTCAAATCACAATGTTTGTACTAAGAGGAGGGCAAGTGCTTGTAGAGAATAAATATTTAAATACAATTTTTAACAATTTAATGTTACTTTCAAAACATTAAAAGAACAGATTTTTAGCTCTGCTTAATGAAAAAGTAATTGTTTTAAAATTAATGTTTTACATCTAACAAGTTATATGGAAATGTTGAAAGGTCAAAACTTATGGGTGGAGCAAGGGAGGAAAAGCAAAATCTTTAGAAAGAGCAGAAAATATTTGTATGGTTGGTAAAAGGATAAAGAAATTTACCCGGAGAGCCAAAGGTATCAGATAGTAATGCATAAGGTAAAGGTAAATGTTGCCCTTGCTTTATAGCCGGTCGTATCTGACTCTAGAGTTCAGTGCTCATCTCTGTTTATAGCCAAAGAGACAACACTGTCTGTGTCTGTAGACATTTCCATGGACATGTGGCAGGCACTAGACACAGGAGTGCACAGAACGCTGTTTACCTTCCCATTGAAGAGGTAACTATTTATCTACTTGTAATTTCTTGCTTTCAAACTGCTAGGTTGGCAGGAGCTGGCAAAAAGATAGAAGCTCACTCCATCATGCAGCACTCGGGTCTCAAACTGCTGACCTACCATTCTTATAGTCGTTAGGTTCAGTGTCTTAACCACTAAGTCACCACAGTCCCTATATGTATAATTGCAGCCACTAAGTTACCGCATTAGGATATAACAAAATAGCACAACATGGGGAAAGTAATACTTTGCACTTACAGACTCACATAACCAGCTATTTCCAGTACTGTACTATGCTGGGGGACACTGGGAGTTGCTAGAATAAGAAGTTTTTCATGCTCTATTATAGAGAGAATATAGAGCACAGCAAGGAAGGACTTTCAAGGCTCTGTGTTGGTTCTGGGGAGTGAGTAGGAAATCAGTATGTGAATTTAATAGGGTGTGTGTCACATAATTGGCCTTACATGAAGTGAATGATTTGGGAACAGAATTCAGGATCCATGTGAAGAAATGTGCTGCAGTGTTATTGATTTCTGGAAAAAATTCCCCGTAACACTGCAGTAGAAGTGCAGAGACCTACAGAACACAATAGCTACAAATCCTCCAGAGTTCATCACTTTCACATTAACTTTCAATAACTCATTCTGAGACATTGGTAGGAGAAATAATAAGAAAGAGAAAGGACACAAAGCAGAGAAAAGTGGGGTTGTCTTTGAATTCAGAGACTAGAAATAATGATTGGTTAGTGCTAGATAGATAGATATTCACCCTAGTCTAGCCCAGACAAGTCACTTCCAGTAACTTGGGCTACAGGCAGCATGCAAGGTTGTAAAAAAAAAAAACAACTTACAAGGCCAAAGCGAAGCAATGCAAGTCAAGAAAGTACAGTAGATTGCAGTAGATAACAAATGAATTAGGCTGGTCTAGATTACCTGCCTAATTGTTTCTCAATGTTTTGTTTTCGCCTAAGTCACAGGTAAATAATAAAAGGCTACTCATTCTCAGAATGGCCATATGAATGAAAGACATTGGGGAAAAAGAAAGAATATGAGATACTCTGTGACAGCTCCCACTGGGAGAAAATGTGTAATTCTTAATATGCTAATTAAAAATTATGCTAATGCAGTGTGTGGACAGCGAGGGATAAGTTTTAATGACTTGGTGAATTACCTTACAAGCTATATCCAATGAAAACAAGGGTAGGCTTATTGATGAAAACCTGACACCAAGATACCAAACTAAAGGATAATATCCACTGCAGCACTTTAAAGACTAACTGCTATATTTTTATTGTAACCTTTCGTGGATCAAGTCCACTTCTTCGGACAAAGGAGTGAAATTTCCAGATATG
This sequence comes from Bradypodion ventrale, assembly GCA_035047345.1. Taxonomy (NCBI): domain Eukaryota; kingdom Metazoa; phylum Chordata; class Lepidosauria; order Squamata; family Chamaeleonidae; genus Bradypodion; species Bradypodion ventrale. Next base: position 45,976,603 of record JAWDJE010000001.1, read on the forward strand.
ACCCCTGCATCTGGTGTGTATAAACCATACCTGGAAATTTTACTCCTTTGTCTGAAGAAGTGGACTTGCTCCATGAAAGCTCACAGTAAAAATATAGCAGTTAGACCTTAAAGTGCTGCAGCCCCCCCCCCCCCCCCGATATCTCAAGCTCTGGTTCCTCTTTCCCACTCTGGCCTGTGGTATGCCCGCGTTCGTAAATTGGCCATCACCCTTCCCAATGGGCTCGCTCACTTACGCACACGGCTTGAGGACCAACACGGGCTCTGATGGAAGGGAAATTGGGATGCAGGCTAGATTAATGATTGTAATAAATTCATGAGACCTTGGAAATAGGACAAAAGGTAAAAATTGCTGACTCTAGGGTTGAACTCGCTCTTCCCCTTCTGACCCAAGATAAGGTTGAGTAAGTACACTGAGTCAGCGGCTAAGGAAGTTAGTCCTGGAGACAGTTTAGATGGTCTTCCAAGATAGGGCGAGAACAATGGGGTTTCGCCAACCCAGATCTTAGATAACTGCGGGTCTGCCCACTAATCACAAGACAATGTCCGGAGACAGGTGTTATCTTGACCCACCAGAAATGCCACGTTTGCATCAGCCTTCTGTGACGAAGTCCCGTGTGCCTTTAGCACGGAACTCTCGAGGCAGGGTAATAAATATGCCACCTGACTTAGGTCGGAACTGGACTTCACCGCACATTTCGTCTCATGTGCCTTCCTTGCAGCCAGTCACTCCGAACCTCCGCGGGCCATTCCCGGACCAGGTGGCCCTCTCCATTGGCCCTTGCAACACCATTGCAACATCGGCCTGCCATAGAAAGCGTGTGTTCTTAATTGCTCCAACTTTTAATTGCTTGAACGTTTGCGTCAGGAGTTCTCAAACTTTTAAAGCTGGGGATGGGTGGGTGGGGCAGGGGTCTTGCTCCCTCACAGACAGCTTCAGGGGCCGGATGACCATTTTGCCCTTCCTCCACCATATGGCACTTCCTGGTGTGGTGGAGGCGGTAGGGGCCCACGTGAAATGGTGCTGTGGGCCGCATTTGGCCCACGGGCCACAGGTTGAGAATCCCAGCTTTAAAGCGCTTGAACTTTTGGCTGCAGCTCGGTGCGGTGGTGCTGTAAACAGTGATGGGGGGGGGGGGCCGGTAGATGTGGACGTTGGACTCTCAACAAGGCAGGCCGGCGACGTAATGGAGCCCGAAGTGGGGGGAGGAGGAGGAGGAGGAGGGCCTCCATTTCCTCTCGCCCGCTTTCTGAATAGGGGCTATTGCAATTGCTGGGCCGGCGGCCAATGTCAACAAAGGTCCCTCGTAGCTCCACCTGTGGCTTCCTGCCCTTTTCCCAGGGAGGGAGAAGAGCGCCAAAGGGTCCCTCCCTCCCTCCCTGCGTTCCCAAGAAGGCTCGACGGCCGGCCCCATTCCCTGTCTGGACTCTCTCGGGGTGCACTATGACCGTCGGGGGGACGCTGAAAGCCCAATACGCTCGGCGCCGTCGGGGCCCCGGGGAGGACCAGCTCTCCATCCTCGAGAAGGAAGAAAAGCCAGAGGAGGAGGAGGAGGAGGAGGGCGAGACTCGACGGGCAGCCCCCCCGGGGGATGCTCCCCGGCCCGAGCCACCACCAGGCCCCCCGGGTTCCTCGAAGGGCGCCCCCCCTTTCGCCAGCCTCCTCCTCCCGGAAAAATATGAGCCCCTCGGAGGAGAGAAAGCGCCCGCCGCCCGGGGAGGGGAGCGCAAGGGCAAAAGGCGCCGGAGGAAACTCAAGAAATATGGCAAGGTACTACTCCCGGGAGGAGAGGGAAGCGGGACGGGGTCGGGGTCGAGGGGTGGGATGGGAGATCCCGACTGAAGAGAGCCATGGGATGCGGGAGAGCTTGGACTGTGGACTGTGGTGGCTTAGTACAGAGGTGCTCAAACTACGGCCCGTGGGCCAGATCCGGCCCCTGACACCAATCCATCCGACCTGTGCTGCCCTTGCCACTTCTGGAAGCGGAAGTAAAATGTGCCCGTTCCAGGAGCGGCAAGGGCGGTGTGGGCCATATATTTTGGTGTGGGGTGGGATCTGGCCCACAGGCCATAATTGGGCACCCCTGGCAGCCTAAAAATCTATTTCATCCTGTTACAAAACAGATTGCAAGGCACGTTTTACTTCCACTTCTGGTGGGAGGAACCACATGGCAAGGTACTACTCCCGGGAGGAGAGGGAAGGCCACCGAGGAAAGCAGGACGGGGTTGGGGTCAAGGGGTGGGATGGGAGATCCCGACTTAAGAGAGCCATGGTATGTGACAGAACCACATGACCGGCCCACGGAACCACCACGTGACCAGCCCACCACCCGAAAAGTTTGGGCACCCCTGGCTTAGTAGTTAAGACAATGAACTTGACGACCAAAAGGTTGGCAAGTCGGCAGATGGAGACCAAGTGCTGTGCCACCGAGTAGGCTCTTGCCGTCTGTCCCAGCTCCTGCCAACTTACCCGGTTGAAAGCAAGACGTTGCAAGTTGATACGTAGAAACCTTCCTTCCTCTGTGTCTAGATCAGACGTGAAACTGCCAAAATGAAGCCACCTTGGGTGAAGTCATTCTGTAGCTCTTTTCGCCTGATCTAGTGTGAGAAAGATTAACCGGCACCATAAGGCTGCCATTGCCAGGGGTACGCCAGATTGTGATTCAAAAAAATACCATAATCTTTATGGAGGCTCTAACTGTGTACCCCACTTCGGTGGGAAGGTGACTGCAGCGCTCTGCGCGTTCCGATGTCTAGTCATTCCTACCACATGACCACGGAAATGTCTGCAGGAAAAAAATGGAAATGAGCATCACCCCCTAGAGTCGGATATGACTTGCTTTTGAGCTAGGGAAATCTAGAGGCCATCAAGAAGCATCTGACTGATGATGATCCCATGAATTAAGGACTTCCTGTCACCCTTGCTCGAGCCTTCAAATGGGTCCAAATGTTGCCTAGACTTGAAAGTTTCCCAGTTTCCCTGATCTGGCTGCCAACGAAGGACAGGGCAGTCTTTGATGGCGAAATGTAAACAAAGCTAAAACTAAACTAATCTTTTTAAAAACTGTTTTGAAAGATAGAGGAGGTCAGGGGGGGATACCTCTGGGGACAGATAAATAAAACACGAAATGATTGATTGAACCACCAGAATGGCTAAAACTCTCCATACACCTGTATCTTTTCCTACACAGTTCAGAGACGAAATTGAATTCAAATGCAGGATCTTGGTGTGGTGAAGAATGTTAGTTTTACTTTAGATTGGATCTTAAGGATACGTTCGTATGATAATTTCCAGTTCAGACACTTGTGCTCAACTAGCAGATTCACATGTCATCATAAGGATTTCCACAGGAGTTGGGTGGGTGGGGTGGGGTGGGGGCAAAACATCATAAGGCTGTGTTAGCATAATTTGCATGCATAGCTCCACTGCTTTAAACTAAAATAGCAGTTAACCAGGGCCATAGCCATGGTTCTAGATGTGGGTGGGCGAATATTTTTTCACGATGGGCAACAAAGCCTCTTTTCTATGTATTCCTATGGGAAATTGCGCTTTGCCAGGGTAGGCAAACTGCTAACTCAGGGTGGGCCAAGCCCACCCTGGCCACCCCCTGGCTACAGCCCTGCAGTCAACAGTAGGGGTGAGCGGTTGTCTCGCCCTGTGACACCTCTGGTTGGTCAGTTTGGTTGTTGAAAAGGTTATCTGTGGCCCCATAGACAGCTTCGACTGAAGTAGAGGGAAGGTAGCCCTCTCCAAAATGTTGAGGCTCTTCATCATCACTTGGCCATAGCAATATTCAGGTACAGTATTGCAGTTGTATGTTTTCAAAGAGCTATCTGAGAGAAAAGGCTATCTGAGAGAAAACTCCAGATACTGTACAGCTTTTTTTCTGGCACTGATTATTAAATAGGCATTTTGCACCAATTATGCAAGACTAAAGGGAATTAGGGGTAGGTATTATTTATTTCTTTTATTTAAAACAAATTAGTGAGGTCTGAAGAGGAACAGGGTACATGCATTATCTCTCCCCACACAAGCATGTATTTTAAAAAATGGTTATAGGATATCCTACATATGGATTAAGTATTCCAAGTTAACTGTCATTTTCTGCTTTGCTCTTGTTATCAAAGCAGATCCTGTTATTAAAGGATCCTGTTGAAACCATGACTTTAAAATTCCAAGAATTCAAATAATCCTAAAGTATAATGAAGGGTTTTTACACCCCACCCCCCGCATAAATGGCCAAACTGATGCAAAAAAAGTTGGTTATTTAGATCCTCTAGACATTCCAGACATTTTTTAAAAAATATTTTATTAATTAAAACAATATCACAACATAGCCAAATAGAAAATAAAGGAAAAAAAGCAAACAGAGAACAAATATAAATCTAATCATAGTACGATTGCAAGTTACAGGCATACAAGTAAACTACAATACAAAAAAAGAAACCATATAAATTCAATTGACATTCACGCTTAAATGTAATCAATTTTTCAAATCTTTTTGCTTCAATATTACTTATTAATCCATATTAATTGCTGCATCTATATCTTGCTATACCACTACTGATTTAAAAACATAATCCAATACTAAATTATATTAGACAATTTCACAATAATCACCCAGTGTGTTTACATAGTCTTGGAGTTTGCAGAATGTCACATTTACTTTCACTGTTTCCAGAAACTTATTTAATCTGGTATTCGACTGCTCCCCTCACCTCCCTTCAAGGAATAATCCACAAATGGTTGCCAAATTTTCCAGAATCTATTTTCTTTAACTTTACCTTTATGTTTATTTATTTCCCATGTTAGTTTATCATTTATTTATTTATTGTTAGATTTCTATACCGCCCACTCGACCATGGCCGACTCAGGGCGGTTCACGTAAATAAAACAGATATGGCAAGGTACTACTCATTCAATGCAAGATCCCACATTTCCTTGTACCGTTCTTCAATTTTTAAAATTCCTTCTGTTTTCCAATTTCTTGCAAAGTTCCAGACATTTAAAGCAGGGGTTCCCAAACTTTTTGGGCCGTGGGCCAGTCACATGGTTCAGCGGACCAGTCATGTGTCTCAGTGGGACGGTCATGTAGTTCCTTCCACAGGAAGTGGAAGTAAAACATGCATTGCAATCAGCTTTGTAACATGAAGAGATAGATTTTAAGCTGCTATTTTCTCTGCTTAAAAGTACTATAAATGAAAACTAATGTTTTGAATTGGGCTTGGTTATGGACTGAGAAAATAATTCTTTTGTCACCCATAAAGAATGTTGAAAGAAATTAAGAACATTGCATAAACTACCCCCCAGCTGCAAGGGAAAAAAATGGAACATATGCGCGCTCACTGGTCTTGAGTGTGCACACCAAGTTTAAAAACATGGTCACGTGTGCCAAGGAATTTTGTTATGTGCTCGCAAGTCACTTCCAATTTATAGCTACCCTGTGAAATAATGACTTGCAAAGAATCCTTTAACTAACAGCCCTGCTCAGACTTTGCAAACTAAAGGTAATTACCATAAAAGAATGGCAAAGGAAATATCAGCTAGCTAGAATGAGAGCTTTCTTGGTAATAGCCCTCTCCATTTGGAGTTGTTTGTATGTAGAGGTGGGGACCTGGCTTATAAAGATGTGACTTGCTCTTGATAACTCTACAGTGTGCATTCTCAATAACAACTGTATTTTTTCTTACATATTACATTGTTCATCTTAATGAGGGGTGCGTAAACTATGGCCCATGGGCCGGCTCCGGCTCCCGATGCCAATTCATCCAGCCCACGAAGCCCTCGTCACTCCCAGAAGCGGAAGTAAAACATACTTTTATTTCCCATTCTGGGAGCGATGCGGGCTCTGCTCTGTGGGCCGGATGAATTGGTATCAGGGGCCAGAAACATGTGACCGGCCCATGGACCAAAAAGTTTGAGCACCCTTGATAAAAAGAACGGGATAAAAAGAACAGTCCGGCCCGACAGTCCGGCCCAACGCACGGGACTGCACCGCCGCCTCTCCCTGGACCCGTCATCGGCCAGGGCTTCAAGGCCAGCTGTGGCAGCTTTGCCGGAGCCCCGCCTTGGCAGGGATAAAAAGAACAGTCCAGCCTGACAGTCCGGCCCAACGCGTGGGACTGCACCGCCGCCTCTCCCTGGCCCCGTCATCTGCAAGGACTTCGAGGCCAGCTGTGGCAGCTTTGCCGGAGCCCCGCCTCGACGGGGATGAAAAGAACTATTTTTGTCCATCATTGCTGCAGTCGCTGAGCTGTGAGCTTTCCCCCCCATTATGTACTGTTTTTAGAGTAATTTTGGCACACTGTATTATTGTATATTATTGTATATGTGGGTATTATTGCATACTTTGTTATCTCTTGTATTTTTTGGTATTTTGTATATGCTAGTTCATTTTACTTATGGTTTGCATTGTTTATTGATTTTGTATTGAATTTACTTTTATATTACTATACTGTATTGTATCTTGAAATTGTAAAGGCATTTACTTATTTTTGTTAAAGTATATCGTATAATTTATGTATTTTTGTTTACTGTATATCATGTTTGTATATTGTATTTATTTTTATTGGAAGCCCCCTTGAGTCGCACTTGTGCAAGTAAGGCGGGGTACAAATCTAATAAATAATAATAATAATAATAATAATAATAATAATAATAATAATAATAATAATAATAATAATAATAATAATAATAATAATGAACCTTCACCATAGCTTTCAATAACAGTCAGATGAAATTATGGTCATTTTATTTGGACTGATATTACCAGATCACTGTACATGCAGCTAAATTCCAAAGTATTTAAATCTTTCAATGCAGAGATTTCATTCATTTACCATTACATAAGTGGCTAAGACGCTGACTGGGAGGTGGAAGGTCAGCAGTTCGATTCCCGAGTACTGCAGGATGGAATGAGCTCCCGTCTTTGTCCCAGCTTCTGCCAACCTAACAGTTTGAAGGCAAGAAATTTCAAGTAGATAAATAGGGACCACTTCGGTGGGAAACAGTGCTCCGTGCGCTCCGGTGTCTAGTCATGCCTGCCACATGACCACGGAAACATCTGCAGAAGCAGACAAAGCTAGCTCTTCGGTTTTGAAACAGATGAGCACTGAACCCTAGAGTCAGATATGACTGGCTTTCGAGCAAGGGAAACCTTTACCTTTACTAATTGGTCCCAGTTATATTATACATATAGTATGCATGGTGCCACCTTGCCCTCTTTAAGGGCTCTTCTTGTAATTGAATTAAACCTTCCTCTTTGTCCTCACTCATACACATGCACACAAACACTGTTTACTTCCCCCATCATCAGTTTAGGTTATAGACTCATAGGTGGCAGGAGCTGGACAGTGTCCTACCCATTGTTTGTTTGTTTGTAACGAAGTAAAACATCTTGTAAATACAAATGGCAATATCCAAACAATTCCAGAATAGCAACACAGTTTGGTTTATAAAATGGTGCATGCATTTTTGCAGTAATCTCAGAAGCAGAAGGCTGCTGCTCCAGCTCAAATAAAGAAAGAAAAAACCAAACCAAGCAGTTATACCTGACAAAGGAACAGGATGAATTCTTCTTTCCATACATTTTTATTAGCTTTCTATTTGGAAAAAACCCCACCTGATTCTGTTACCAGCTAATAGTCAAATAGATCAAAAGAGAGCTGTGTCATTTCTGTCTGAAAAAGTCTATAAGGTTTATCCATGTGACAGATGCTTTACATCTCTTTGTGCTGCATTTCACATGGCATCTTATTTTGACAATATTCCCAATTAGCAAGAAGACAGAGGTTTGTTTTATACTCATCCCACCCACTTGAATTCACAACAGAGACACAGAGAAAACAATATTCCCCACAGAGTTGTAAATAAGTGACTATCCTCATGTTTTTGGACTGCAACTGCCATCTCCTTGTCGGCATGGCCACTGGTATGGTGTGATTCTTCCTTTGTGTCCTGATCAAACTGTGGACTGCCAAAATGAAGCCACTTTCTTGCCTTTGTTTTTATTAATTTTTTTAGAATATAAACATACAAAATAAAACAACAATACATTACAAGTAAAACTCAAAACACACACACACACAAAAAGATTTTCCCTCTGGCATAAAGAGTATTTCCCATGTTGATAAACTTATTGTATGATATATTTCTTGAATAATAAGTTTGCAATATATTAATATACCATATATATATCAGAAACATAATAATGAACAAAAGTCATAAAACACCAGTGATATTTACAAAGCCATGGAGATTGTGTTTGTCTTAGCATTATATTAATGCTTCCAGAAACTCAGTTGATCTGGCACTGGTTTACCACCTTTACCTTTGTACAATGTATATTCCACAAATGGTTTCATATTTCCCAAAATTTATTTTCCTTAATTATACCCTTTTTTGGTTCAATTCCCATGTAAGCTTATCATTCAACGCAATATTCCATATTTCTTTATACCATTCCTCCACTTTCAACGTTAGATTATATTTCCAATTTCTTGCAATACATTGTCTTGCAATTGTCAAAAAAATAGATAACAATTCTTTTTTGTTTATATCTATATCAATATCTGTCAATAAGGCGGTACTTGGCTACTTTTTTGGCTTTGTCATTGGCCAAACTTAAGTCTTCATTGGTGCATGTTTCTGGCAGTAATCTGCAAACCAGTAAACGACTTGGATCCTGTATCTCTACAATTCACACTATGTGTTTTTGTCCGTCAGCAGCCCCCACTTGAGCATGTTGGTCTTACATTTAGGGACTCCAACCCTCAGCCTAATCAGGGTCCTGCAATGGGAGGTTGGGTTCCTCAACTTTATCCTCCTTTAATGATGGTCCTCACCCAGTAAGCTCCTTCCTCCATCTTTTAACCATGGTGTGACGAAAGTTGCAATTCAATAACACTAGGATGGTCAAACTAAACTCTCTGTTCCTTATCTGGAGAGTTTGCCAGTACACTACAGTATTAGAGTTGCTCTGCTCATTTACCACTAAAGAAACCAGAAAATATTAATAGTATCACTGTGTGTTGCTCAGGAAATCTAACATGCTGCAATCATAAGGAAAGGAAAGCTGTGTGTTTCAGAGTCATAATCTTTGCTCTTTCCTACAATTCTTGGAAAAAGATTTACATACAGCCTTACAAATAGTGTTGCATTGCCTACAGGAAACAAAGGAAGGGGAAGCAGTTATGTTGCTTATTTGTATTGGAAAGTACAGTGCCTTTTGTAGGAAGAAGGGCTCCATTGTTCTAGTTGAAGTACAGTTGCTGCCAAAATGAGACAAAGAGGTAAAGGAGTTTTTCTTGAGATTATGTAGGAATAATATCTTTTAAACGTAGAATTTGAGGATAATTCCTTTTAAGTGTAGAGTTTCTAATGCTGTGAAACGTTTCTTCAGAACGATAAAGTTCAGCTTGAGAAGGAATGAATTACCCTGATGCGCGTCAGCTGTTTAATGATGATAATTGCATGCCGTCCAGTAAATTCTCACTTGTGGTGACCTTTTCAGGGGTTTCTAGGTAAAGGGCCATTCTCTTCTTCTGGGGCACCTTTGGACGGTTCAACTTGCCCATGACTGTTCTCAAAAGGGGCACAGTAGTGTTTATTAATACTTAAAATAATTTTATAGGAATCGAGCTCTCCAACCAGATTCTTCGTCCAGATCAAACTTTAAACTTCCAAAATGAAGCCACCTTTTTGACTTTGTCAATGGTTAAGATTGAATCATCGTTGATGCATGTTTCTGGTAGTATGCAACTAGGTACCGAAATGAGATATCTGGTTGCATCTAAACCAGATACCTAAACCATTGAACTATCCAGCCAACTGCCAGCTGTCTACAAATAACTGTTAACATGAGTTTTCCCCCAAGCACCTAACACATCATCATCCTTTTTTGTTTGTCCTTTATATGGCCAATATCATTTTGTGAGAGTGTGCTAGTTTTCATGCTTCATATTTCTCTATTTTCTGCATCTCCAGCCTAAAGAATTCTGAAAAATTCAAATGCTTGTTCCTTATTTTGTATGCTTATATTGTACTTGCTCACTGGTTCTTTGACTCCCTGGCTAGGAACTCCAACTAATACTTGATGCAGTAAATATAGAATAGAGCATCTAAAACAGATGACTGACTATATTCCAGCTTCTCCCTAAACCAGGGGTTCTCAACCTTTTAAAGCCATGGGCTGGATAGCTGAACAAGTTGGACTGGTGGTTCCACCTGCTGTAAAATGCATCTGCGGCTGTCATAAATGTGTTTACGACAACCGTGGGAGCATTTACGGCTGTTGTAAATGCTTTTGCTTCTGGTGGCAGTGGCAGTGTCTACGTGGGCCAAATGAAATGGTGCCGCAGGCCGGGGCTGGCCCATGGACAGTATGTTGAGAACCCCTGCCCTAAACCATCTAGCTAAGGAGAGTGCCATCTCAGTTTATAGCCAGCAAGGCTAGGAAATTATACTTATAGTGATGGTTATTATATAATTTTGACCATTGAATTATAGAAGTGACCCCAAAGATTGGACCTAGTTTAGATCACTGCAGATGCAGGAAATCCACAGGTAGAACATCCCTCACAGATGGTTGTCCAGTCTCTGTTTGAAAACATCCAAGAACTCAATTCTGCTGCTGAACATTATTACGTTAGATTTAGAAAGTTCTCCCTAATACATAGTCAAAGTCACCTTCCTAGTTATTTTAATCCATTTGTTTGGGATCTTCCCTCTGTAACAACAGAAGACTTCTTCAGGTGCCATATCCATTCTGGATATTTGCTATCATCATGGTGATAGTCTTCCTGTTCTTAACTCCTCAGAACAGTTCTTCCGAGGACACCAGTCTCTCAGGTTCTTCAGCCATGAAGTCCATCTAGGTCTCTTCCCAAGGATCTTTCCTTGCAGAGTGGGTTGGAGTTTCTATACTTTATGTTGTTCCTCATGCATTGCAACACTTCAAATATTTGAAGCATACCTGTCAAGTATCCCGTATTTCCCTTAATTTTGCGCCGCTTTTCTTCATTTTCCGCCCGGAGCCGCTGCCATCCCGTAATTTGGCGGCGGGGAAAAAGTAGTTACTGTGCATCCCTTCACACAGGTCCCTTCTACGCATGCGTAGAATCCTTCTACGCATGTGTAGAATCCTTCTACGCATGTGTAGAAGGGTTTTGCGCAGAAGGGGATGCGTAGAAGGCTTCTATGCATGCGTAGAACGGACCTGCACAGAACCGTTCTGCACAGGTCCCGTATTGTCCGGAGCCATGCTTGACAGGTATGATTTGAAGGCTGCTATTTTAAAATTGTACATTTATTTTAAGTTAAGTCATATTATTCCAACAATATTAAGATGCCAGATTCTAAAATGTAACTAACGGGTTCAGCAAGGGCAGTACACAATATGCTCTTAAAGGTGCCTATTATATCACCTCTTAGTATTATCTACTCCAGGGAAAACATACCAAACTCCTTCAATCATTGCTCATAGGGTTTGATTTCCAGACCTTTTATAATCTTACTTTCTCTCCGAACACTTTCCAGCTTGTCCATACCTTTCTTAAACTGTGGTACCCCAAACCAGACACAGTGTTCCAGGCAAGATCTGATTAAAGCAAAATTCAGTGGTACTGTTAACCTCTATTGAACTGAACATTGATTTTCGGTTGATACATCTTGGAATTGCATTAGATTTTTTTTTTTTTTTGCCACCACAAAACTCATCTACTAAGACCCCTTGATTCTTTTCACATGTACTGTACTGCTCCTGGTGGGTCATTGAAACCTATCCCAAGGATGTACATAAGCAGGTGACAAGACAGCTGCTCACTCTGTTGTTCCCTCAGTTGGTACAGTGTTCCAATATCGCAATAATAGAGAATCAGCACTAGCTCAAGTCATTCCACACGCACAAGCTGTCTATCAAGTAAATCATATTTCACAACTGGTGATGGAATAATGGCCTGCATCATAACATGAGGTAGCAAACTAATTTAAGAAGCTGAAGGCTGTTTGTGTTTCAGACACAGCTTTGTGCTTCAGTAGCTATACCCTGCTATCTGATCCCCAAGGCGATAACCTCACTGGCTTTAATGGTAAAACCAGTCTGGAAAACACAATCCATGATATGCTGGTATTGTGGCTCTAGTTATCTCTTAAGCAGGAACTAGAGGGTGTGTATTGAGAAATGGATTTGCTTCGACTAGCCTTATATCTGACTGTTGCCCCCACCCGTTCCATGCACTCCGGTATCTAGTCATGCCTGTCACATGTCCACAGAAACATCTGCAAATGCAGACAGCGCTATAAACAGAGATGAGCACTGAACCCTAGAATCGGATATGACTGGCTTTTGAGCAAGGGCGACTGTTACCTTTACCTATGATTTTAAATACAGTACTGTACTAAGTTGTGTTTTAAACATGTGAATTGTAAATGTTTATTTTGTTTTTTAACTCTTAAACTTATTTGTACTATTTGTTATTAAAACTGAAAAATCCAGACCTATCTTACTATTACAAAAACGAAAGTGTCCCATTAATTTTTAAGGATTTGTAAAGTGTTCCACAATAGAATAAATGCTGGTATAACCTACTGCAAAGTCAGTCCTCCCCAGACCAAAGGAAATGTCTTGGATTCCTGGGATTTTTATTTCAAGTACACTCCTCCAGTTTAGAATATGTGCTGTGCTAGCATAGCACCCTGTCTTAAAGCCAGTGCGGGGACTCTTTGATGTGTCACAGAATGAATCATGCTGAAAGGGCCAGGATATTTGTTTTTATCATGCACAGGTAGTTGTTTTCAGTTCCTTTTACTCCTTAAGGCTTGTTTCTTTATCGAAAATTAAAGGCAATAACCTTATCTAAATCTAGGGGATTTTCGAAAGGATGAAAATAAAATCTAGCACGGATGTGATAAACAATACCTTTGCTAAAATCAAATGCAGATGAAATCCACATGGTATTGTTGTTTTGTAGACACGGTTTTATAGCGTATACACCTGCTTCTCTTTACAGGTGGCACAAGGGGTACCTCCCACTCCATTTTATTCTCACAAAACACCTGTGATCTTGTGCCAGCTTGTAGATATGTGTTGATTTAGAAGATGATCCACTGTGGTTTCTGGCCAATTAAGATTGCATGTCATCAAGTCGGTTGTGACATGGCAAACCCTTGCACAGTTTTATAGGTAAAAATGCTCAGAAATGTTTACTGGGTTGGTGGGTTTTTATCTGAGGCTTTCTTAATCTTAGTATATAAACCCAAGGTGTCGTTCCGTGAGACAGATATGCATCCCGACACCTGGCCACCCAGCCCCCTAGAAGGACTGGGGAAGGCGGGTCTATGCATGCGCGACATGGGCGCACAACCTGGAAGAGCCCTCCCCAGCAAGGCCGGAAAGGATTGAGGGGACTGCACATCATGTGCCACAGTCCCTGTCCGCCAACCAGCCTGCACCTGCGTTTCGGCTGGTCATGGCACCGTGGGTTACTGCCCAACTGGGCTGCGCTGAGGCCACCCACAGGTGAGGTGAGCGCCGGAAGGGGCAGGGCCCCCCTCTGCGCAGCCTGGAAGAGCCGGCGACCGGGTAGGCCATGGGGACGGGCGGTGGCTGCACTCTCATGTCCGCACCATCACAGGCAGGCCTGCCACCTGTTTGGGAGCCCCTGCCCAACCAGCCATCCAGCCTTGCCTTACTCCGGCAGCCGGACACCACGGCCCCCCTTTTCTGCCCTCCTGAGGGGCGCCTTGGGCATCAGGGGAGAGACACATGGAGGGGCACCAGAAGGCCGCACCTGTGTCACCGTGCTTCGCCAGCCTCACGAGTGCGATCTCCACCCCCTCAAAAGAGCCTCCCTTACGGCAGCCTGGCTCCTCTGCCCTCTTGAAGGGCGCCTCAAGCGTAAAGGGAGGCTCCTTGGGGGGGGGGGAGGTCACAGTCACAAGCCCTGTGGACTGCCGTGTCTCAGCTGCAGCCTCCGGCCGCCACTCCCCCAGTGGGTCCCCCTGCCCCTCAGGAGGGCGGAGGAGGAAGGCCGCGATGTCTGGCTGCCGGAGTAAGGCATTGCTGGATGGACATTTGAGCAGGGGCTTCCGAACAGGCGGCGGGCCTGCCTGTGACAGCATGGACCTGGGAGTGCAGCCGCCGCCCCTCCCCGTGGCGTGCCCGGTCGCCGATTCGTACATTCCTCATCACTGCCCTGAGCCATTCCACTCAGCTCCCAGATCCGACTCTTGCCTGGGACAGGAGTCGGATCCAGGAGCTGGAGACGATGCGGGGGCAACAAGGTGTGTGTGTGTGGTGGGTGTGGTGGGTGTGGCTGTTGCCTGGGACAGGAGTCGGATCCAGGAGCTGGAGACGATGCGGGGGCAACAAGGTGTGTGTGTGTGTGTGTGTCTGTGGGTGTGGGTGTGGGTGTGGTGGGTGTGGCTGTTGTGGGTGGTGGGTGTGTTGTGTGTCATGTGTGTTGTGTGTCGTGTGTGTGTAGAGGGAGGGTATTGTGTGGGTGTGCCGTGGGTGTTTTCTGGGTGTGTGGTCTGGGTATGTGTTGTGTATTGGTGTGTGTGTCAGGTGTGTGTCCCTCACCCGGGCAACACTGGGTACCTTTGCTAGTCTGTTATATTAGTAGTGTCAAGCAGATCCAGATTCTAGAACTCGCTGAGACATGAAATTAATTTGATGACCTCGACTCAGTCCTGCTCTTAGCCTAATCTACTTCACAAGGTTGTTGTGAGAAAAAAAAACGGGAGGAAAGATGTGTTGGAAGAAAGGTACAATGAAAATTAAACAAACAGGAGATCTGAAAGCCTTGTGAAAGTTGACCTCTTCTCAAAATTGATTTCTTGTAGCTTTAGAAAACTGGTGAGATAGTAGTAATTCAGCTATGGTAGGTTGCTTGTAATATCTTGATTTAAAAAGGAGGGGGCCAGCTAAAATGAATAAAGAAAGACAAAACTCTTGGAGTGCAGAAATATAGAGTATTATAGTCAGGGATTCTGAAGCAAAGCAAAGCAATCACACTTTTATACCACCCCAAAGCGCTTAGTGCACACTCTGGGTGGTTCACAAGTTAATTAGCATTTTGCCCCCAATATGCTGGGTACTCATTTTATCGACTTTAGAAGGATGGTAGGCTGAGTCAACCTTGAGCCTTGGCTAGGATGGAATTCACAGCCTTTTCGTTGTAGTACAGCAGTTTAACCATTGCACCACCAGGGCTCCTGATTTTTATTATTTATTTATTTATTTATTTTTCACGCTTATATACCGCCCACTCAGGTACAACCCAACTCAGGGCGGTTTACATAGCGGACAGTAAATACATAAAAGACACATGATAAAAAAGTTAAAAGTTTAAAAAGTTAAAAAAAACCCACCCCTAAAAGGTGCGCAAGAACCGAAGGGACCTTGGGGGAAGGCACACTTCTCTATACCAACCACCCAACAGTACCCCCATCCCCACCTGCACCCTAAACTTGGCCCGCCAGCCAGGTCTTTAGTTCCTTCCTAAAGGGCAACAACTCCGTCTGGAGACGCAGTTCCACAGGCAGGAGGTTCCAAAGGGCTGGTGCAGACACGGAGAAGGCACTCCTCCTTGTGCCAGAGAGGCGAGCCCCCCTGGCTGATGGCACAATTAGAGAGCCCCTCCGGTCCGCTCTGGTTGGACGGACAGACCTCCTTAGGGCGATGCGGTCTCTAAGATACCCTGGCCCACTACCATGTAGGGCTTTAAAGGTCAAAACCAGCACCTGATGAAATGAAATGGAAGTAGCAGGTCTTACAGCTTACCATTCAGGAAAAGAATCATGGTGGTGGTGGAATACATGGAGGAGAAAAATCTCTGAAGAAACCAGGATATCACATCCAAAATCAGGAGAGTCTTGATGGCATTCAGCCATCCAGCAGGAGAAAAGCAACAAGGTGAAATTATTTAGTTGTGTGGTTTCAATTCTCTAACGGCGTTTGTCCATTTTTTCTTTCAGAATGTAGCCAAAGCCCTGCAGAAAGGCTGCCGCTATCTGGTCCTTGGCCTCCAGGGCTTGGCCAACGCCTATTCATCACCGCTTGGAGTGGCTGTTTCGATAGCAACCGCCTTGCGTTAGGTGTGCAGCCTGTGATTTCTGATACAAAGATGCCAGCCAGGACTGATTTGACAGTTTCTCCTTTGCTTGCACACTTCGACTTTGAAAGCGACTCCAACGTGGCAAGAAGAACAAATAAATCGGATTGAACATTTGGGATGACGCATTTGCTCTTATTTGAGAAAATTTCTTATTGTTTTATGAAGAATCCTATCTAAAGAATATATGAGGCCAAGTATATAAAACTCTTATGTAGGTGGGCCAGATTTAGAAAAGATAGTACTTTTTATACATGTACTGTGCATATACTCTCAAAAGCTGTGGAAGGAGAGGAAGGAGGCAGGTAGGAACAGGAAAGAGGCAAGGGTGGAGAAAGAAGAGAAGTAAAAGGAAAGGAAAAAGAGGAACTTTTTAGCTTTCACACCTTTTTTCTGGAAAGGCTGCTGTACTCTTGAAATGTTAGTTAATGACTTGGTGTTTAACATATCTCGTTTTCTCCAATATCACGTTTTTTCCCCAAGGAAAAGCTGCATCAGTGGAAAGACTGTTTTAAAACACAGGAGCACTATCAGAACCAGGCAAAACCAAGAAGAGGTGCAGGATCAGAAAGAGAAGTTAATTCACAAAATAAGAATTTGGAGGCGGTTATGTGTGACTTTATTGGGTCTGCTGTATAGGCTTTTTATTGGCAATTATAGGCAGTCACCCTGTGTCTAGCTGAAGAGTTTACAACAGAACAGATTAAGACCGAAACATTAAAACACAGTTTAAATCAGTAGATCTGCATTTCCCAGATTGGTGCCCTTCAAATATGCTGGAGGACAAGCATTGTCAAGCAGGTTGGACAGCGTGTGCTTGGAAATCACAGTTGCTATAGTCTTATTGTCCATTGATTTCTGCCTAAGGAAATCTTTTAAGACACCAAAACTCCAATCCTGTAGCCCTTGGAAGGGCATCCTGGGGCCAAGGGAGAAAGTGAGAAATATGACTGTGGACAGAGGAAGAAATTCTTCCACTCCCCTTGTCTTTTCTTTCTGCAGTCAACACAGTTACTTTTTTTGATAATTGCTGTCCGTTCAGCTCTCCATTGTGTGTCCCAGAAGAGTCGCCCTTGTGTGGCCTTAGGCAAGCTATACAATCCCAGGATGTCTTCAGAAGAAAGGGATAGCAATCCACTTCTGTGTACTCTATAAATTAATCATTGAGCCTTGGTGGCGCAGTGATTAAACTGCTGTACTGCAGCCCTAACATAGTGAGTTCAATCCTGACCAGGGATTGAGGTTGATTTAGCCTTCCGTCCTTCCAAGGTCGGTAAAATGAGTACCCAGCATGTTGGGGGCAAAATGTTAATTAACTTGTGAACCGCCCAGAGAATGCACTAAGTGCTATGTATATCGAGAAAACCCTGAAAAGGGTCACCATAAGTCTCAATTGACTTGAAGCTACACAGTTATTACCTTCTGCATGAGCTTTACAGGGCTTGGGATTTGACACTTGCTTGACCATAAATTTCCCCACCCACCACTGGATTCCTTCTGTATCAGCACTCAAAATCATGTTCCAGGAGAGCAACTTTCATAATCTAAAGTACAGATTTTAAGCACTTGCTGAATATATACTTCCCTTCAACAAACGTGATTCTCCTGGTTATTATTTTAATTCAGCTATTCCTGGGTCATTGAGTACTCTTTTCTGGGGTGGTGGAAATCTATACATTTTCCCCATGTCACAAATACTTGAATACAAGGAAACTTGTTGGTGGCACAGAAGAGGACTGGCACTCCCTTCTGAGGTTACAAAGCTAAATCTTTCTTCAGAGCAGGAGAGAATTGTGTAATGCACAGTTGTGTCCCTTTTTGTCAGGTTCCAGAAATTGCCATAGTTGCAGTACACACCTCACTACCCGGCAGCAGTTAAACCAAATGTACAAGATGAGATTACCCACATATCTAGGACAGATGTTTGTATTCTGGTATTTAATAAAACATTTTCCTGAACTGCCTTGAGCACCAAGAGGAGGGAGTCATTTATATAACTCTTTGGAAGAGTGTGAAGCTGGATTGTGCAGTTTAACCATTTAGGTTGAAAGAAATTTCACAGCACTCACATTTAAAGAATTGCCTTTTTACGGTTGAGGAAACAAAAACCTCAATCTTTGTATATTTTTAAACTATGAACTTCTTTTTAGATAATAGTAAATTCTGTATATCTTTGTTCTCTCTCCCTTCTAGTATTTACTCAAGAATGTACACATATTTTTAAATGCAGTTTTTAAAGACTAAGTTTGAAGAAAAAAATTAAACTTAACTGAACAATCGTTTGAGTGTAAAATGTTTTTGATTTTCTGGATTTCTTTTCTTTATTAAATGAAGGCTGGACACAGGGAGCAATAATGTAAGATTGCTTAGGCTAGTTGTTATGTGACACCTTGTTGATACATGGTCTGTTTTTGGTGAGACATTGACTGAAATTCAGTAGCGCAAAAGTCCTTAAGGAAGGAACTCGGGTGGGAAGCCTCAGTCCAGGAAGCAGGAAGTGTTTTGGGTAGTGGACCACCTAGACCTGTAATGGCGAACCTTGGCACTCTAGCTGTTCTTGAACTTCAATTCCCAGAAGACCTGATCAGCAGGAGTGCTGACTTGGGCTTCTGGTAATCGAAGTGCAAGAACACCTGGAGTGGCAAGGTTCGCCATCACAGACCTCTAGGCCATTTAGGGCTTTGAATATTAGCATCTATACCAGGAGTTCTCAACCTTTTAAATCCAGGGGCCGGGTCATGCTCCCTCAGACAGCTTCAGGGGTTGGACAGCCATTTTGCCCTTTCCTTCACCACATGGCACTTAATGGTTTGGTGGAGGTGGTGGTGGTCCACATGAAATTTCACTATGGGCCACATCCAGCCTGTGAGCCGTAAGTTGAGAATCCCTGATCTGTACAGTACTTTAAAATCAGTATGGCAGGAAGACGGTGAGCTTGACAAAAAAGGTCAGCAGTTCAAGTCCTGAGTGCCATGAGCCAATTTTAAAGCTAGTATTAAAACTAGTAAACAATTAGCTACACAATGAGTGCCATCTGGTTGACACCTTAAAACAAGCATGGCTCAAATTCAGACCTCCAGAATTTGCTAGATTGCAACCCCCAACATTCATCATCAACATTCACTATGTTAGCTTGGAATGTTGGGAGTCACATTACACAAGGTTGTGGAAGCTGCCCTTCCATTAACTCTGTCTTAGAATAACAGCCCAGTTTGTTATTTCTTTTCCCAAGCCATCCTCTACCAACCTGGTATGTTCAGCCCTGGTATTGCAACTTCCATCCACTGCAACTCAGGACAGTGTCTGAATAGCACCAGCTGGAAAGGGAAGTTTTCTTTAATCTTACCCCACTTGACCTCACAACTCGTAACACAGAGGACTGGGCTAAATGCCTTTTATTTTATTTTAAAACAATTGTAGTTTCCCCCCCTCCTTTGTTCTTCGTCCAGGAGAAAGCAACACAGGGAAGTTTCTGGCTCTAGCTGCCTTTGGCTTTCATGCTTGATATAATGTCATGCACCTTCTTATTGAGAGCTCCTCCGTGGACTCCCTTTTTGCCCATGAGGAAGATGAGCGCTTTTGGAGTCTTCCCAATACAAATTGACCTGCTGTCGCCACCTTTGGTTCGAGTGTCCATCACAGCATCTTTCTCTATCATCAAGTTGTCACGGATCACACTGCATTTCTTCCCGGCAATAGTGATTCCAGTCTGCAAGAATGACTTTCGGTCCTGCCCGGTGATCAGTCCTACCTCCTGGGGAGAGATCGCAGCCAGCAGGCCTCCTGGCTTAGATGCCCACACACATTTATTGTCTGAATATCCCACAATTGCTATATCTTCAATGTTCTTGTCCTTCAGGATTGTATTGATGTAGCCTTTCCAGTCTCCCATCCTGTTTTTGACTCCCACAATTCCTTCTTTGCCAAGTCTTCTTTTCTACTAGGTTTTAGGACTTGGGTATCCTCCACTCAATCCTAAAAATGGTTTTAATTATTTTTTATTAATTTAAATGAGTTATATACTAGATCAATTTATTTATTTTTTAGTTTATAGCCATATAGAAGAACATGCAACAAATTAAACCACAGCTCAATAAAACATACCAACTATTAAAAAGCAGCAGTGACAAATAAAACAGACAAGAAGTAGAAATCCAAAACCCTGGGATTTATTATTATTATTATTATTATTATTATTATTATTATTATTATTATTATTATTATTATTATTATTATTATTATTATTATTATTATTATTATTATTATTTAGGTCCACATGAACTGTGCCAGTTTAAATTCTGGCAGCTATATTGGCAGCAATGTTGTGAACTGAGGCCCTTTGGTGCGAGATGCTTTAGCCATTAATTTTAGTCACCCACTGGCTGGGCTGTCAGTGACATGTTGTTACAAGTCAATGTAACAGGGGAGAAAAGTCCTTCCTAAGATGCTTTTTAGAGAGGAAGGCAGCCTCCTAAGCCTCCTGGTTGCCATGGCGCCCACCAAACAGTTAAGGAGGTCTTATTTGACTATGGAGCAAAAAGTATTTTTGTTTTATTGTCTGACCCTGTGGTCTTCCAACAGCTTTGCAAAATATTGCAGTATTACCTATTACCACCTCCCCTGCAGTCCTTAATTCTTAAACCTCAAACAGGACAGTTTGAGAGATTGATCCTCACAGACGGCAGCCATTTTGAAAAATAATATACATTCCAGCGACCAGCAGGAACTTATTGATAGTCTGGTTAACCAAGGAATCAAGAATATTGTGAACTTCAAAGACAGCATCACATATAATGCACCATAGTAATCTAATAATCTAACCAGGAAATGACAGAGGAATGGATAACCAAGGTAAGATCAGTTTGCAATTAGGGAAATAGCTCATGCAACTCAGTGCTTGACTACACTGTTGAACTAAATTGGGAGCTAGTTCAGGTTTTTTTAAATCAATTTACTGTAACATGGTCTTTGTGTCAGTGTGCGAGCCCTGCCCTGATGGGATTACTTTCAGTCTGATTGTAAAATGTGCAGTATATCAGTCCAGAGGACTGCATGCAGTGGTGGGCATCAGCAGGTTCACACCGGTTCGCCAGAACTGGTAGCAGAAATTCTGGCTGGCCCTGCCCAACCAAGCTTCCAAATAAAGTAGTCCTAATTTGGGTGCGGCGCAGGGCTTTCCCCCTGGCCATGCCCACGATAACATACCCACAGTGTGGTAGTAAAAGTTTTTGGAGCCTGCTACATGGGATTTCAAATCGTTCTATTTTCAAACAAAATTGGCACTTCAGTGCTTCAAAATCAGGGAAGATGACAATTTTTATTATTTATTTTTAAATATAGTCTGGCCGGACATCCCGCTACAGTAATGGAGTAGACCGTACAGCCAGTGTTAGTCAGCGGTAAATAACCTGACTCCCTAAAGGGGCCAATGGCTAGGGGTGGATGAGCCCCTTTAGGTGGGGTGATGGTCCCCTCAGTGGAGGAAATGCCACTGGAAACCATCATATTAGGCCCAACAGCAAAATGAGAGGAAGAGGAATCACTTCACTATTCTGATTCCCAATGGTCATGGAGGCAGAAGAGGCCATGCCAGATGGACTGGCTGTGAAGGCGCACCTTGTTAATATTCTCAAGGCTGCGGCAGTCCATTGTAGTCCTGGTGTTAAATCCTGCATTTCTTATTTCATATGTGCTGCCTGAGATGGCTCTGTGATCACAGTGTGTGAATCATTTAAAGGCAAGCTGGGATCCACCTTAAACAAATTCACCCCTGTGGCATTTTCCCAAACAGAAACAAATGTATACTTGGATACAAGTAGCAGCCGGCAATGATTTTTAAATATATGTTTGGAGTGGCATAGCACATGCAACATTAAAATTGAAATAAAATGTTACAAGTTCAAGTGCCACCGTCACCAGCACCACAACTGTGGGTCTGTGCCCTGAACTGGGCTCTTTGGTGATCTGATTTTTCTTCAGTACCTTTGTCCACATCAAATTTTAAACATTTTAATATCTTATTTTTAAATATATTTTTTCCAAAGTGCTATGGTACATAAGGTCTTAAATGATACAGTGCTAAAATTGAAATAGATGGGAAAAGTTATGAGTTCAGGCTGCAGCCTGAAACTTTTATCTGGTCACCAAAAACTTGCCAAACCCAAGAGAAACAATGTATTTTAAACACAGGCAATCACACATGCTGACAGAATTTTTAAAAATGTGACTAGAATAAATTCAAAGTAAATAACACCTGCCAGAAAAAAATTGTGCTTAGGTTTTATCATGTAGTTCTCAATCTTTAAATCAATTTCAAGTGTGGCAAACCTGATGCAAAAACAGGAATCTTGTGACCTGCACTCCAACCCTCACCTAATAACACAGACAAAATTTGAGCTATTACAGAAAACACTTAAAGAAGGAGCTGAATCCAGAAGAACCCTAAACCTATAAACTAATTTGTTGAGTGGAACTCATTCAGAACATGCAGATATCACCTGCCCCCAAACTGGAGAACCACTGATATACTCACCTGTAATATAAAGTCTGTGGAGTTCTGATAAGTGGTGCAAACTGAGATGAAAGCTTGAAAATATTAGAGGTCAGGACTTAAAATGAAGCCATTAGAGAGTATGGGACTAAGGCTCCAACTCAAGATCATGAACTCACTTGGAGTTCAAGATCAAACTTCTGGAAACCTAAAGCCTCGGGTGTCAGGGGAGGTAACTAAATATCACTTGTTTTACCAGCTATAGGTAGGTCTGAGCTCATAAGACTATTGTTTATG
The DNA here is from genome assembly GCA_035047345.1 of Bradypodion ventrale. Classification (NCBI taxonomy): domain Eukaryota; kingdom Metazoa; phylum Chordata; class Lepidosauria; order Squamata; family Chamaeleonidae; genus Bradypodion; species Bradypodion ventrale. The sequence continues at coordinate 45,999,502 of JAWDJE010000001.1, forward strand.
CATTTACGTGTCAACTGTTGCTATGTGACTGATTGTGAAGTCAGAAAGAACTGTCACCCTGCCATGAAACCATTATGACTAGTATCACAATAGTCATAATAACACTAGTCACAATAATTTAGTAACATTATCCTTTACTTTCTGTGATGTATCTTGAACGGAAGAAGTACAGTTGAACTCCGGATAATGACAGCACCAGATAAGGACAAATCTGCATAATGACGCGTTCATTATGCACCACGTGATGCTCTGCATAACGGTGAAAAAACGCCACAAAACGTTATTATGTGGGCCATTTGGTATCGATGCTCCGGATAACAAATTTTTTTTTTTTTTTGGGGGGGGGGGGGGGGGCTTTTTTTCCTCGTCCTTATGCGGAGCATCTCCCATAGGGACTGCATAGCGTCAAAATCCAGATAACGATACGACTTGTAGAACCAAGTTTTGTCGTTATCCAAAGTTTCACTGTACAGTATTTACCTTTCTGTTCTTTATTTCTCTAAATTGGATGCTCCAGCATAAGAACAGGACATCTGTGCATCTCCAGATGCTGTTGGATTGCAATTCCCACCAGCTCTAGCCAGCACAGTAAATGGGTGATGCATTAGGGGAGCTGTAGTGTAAGAATTCTTTAAAGATCACACATTCCTCACCCCTGACTTAGTGAATATGGGATAATCTGTAGAGATAGGGCACACAGTATGATTTTGACCATGCTCACACAGGATGGTTGGCCTCTCCTAACAGGTCATCAAGCAGTGCAACCAGAGCTGATTCTATTCTGTGTCATGGCCTACACCCAGACTGGAAAGGATCAAGGGAGTTAGTCTCACCCAAGGGCTCCAGCAGCTGTTTGGCCACAACCCTCTTAACCACTTTGCATAAAAATGGCATACTGTACTTATAACCAGTTTGTAGTTACTCAAAACGCTGGCTGAAAGGTTTGGCTTTTTTAGGTTGGGATTAATTTCTTTTAAGTAAAAAGGTGGAAAACCCCTCCTGTAATGAAGCATTTATAATAGAAGTATTGTGTACTATCTTATCGATTTTGGGGGGAAATGTATTTTTTGCATATTTTGGTTTCAAAATTGATGCTTCAATTTATTATAATCTGTTTTAAGAAAACATTTTAATCTATTTTATTCTGTGCTGCTTTGGGAGCCATGATGGGCATTAAAATTTATCAGTTCATCAACAGATATTCCAGTTTGTTTCATCTCAGGATACCAGGAGAACAGATACAGCCAGTAATGGCCAACATATCTTGGTTGTGAATTAAAGATCCACAGACTTACCCCACTGAATGCACTGAGACTTAAATATCCACAATACCAAGCTGTACACCTTTCTTCTCCATGTACTTTATGCTTCTCAAAATGTACTACACAAAACCTGATGCTAGCTGCTCCAGTGGTTTCGATGTTACCCATTACTGAAAGGAAATTATCCAATATATTTATTAATTGTACTGTGGTGCTTTTAAAAGAAAGGAAGGAAGGAAGGAAGGAAGAAGCTATTGAATGAAGACCAATTAGTCATCCTTTGGTTTTAATATAGTTCCTTTATTGGTGTCAGCCTGATTCAGCTGTACAGTATATCTATTAGTCCTGTGTGTACACTATCTGTGTGCCACAAATGAAGCCCTTCAATGGCTTTCAAACCTAGACGTGGAACTCTAGCTAGGAACATGAGATGGACAATTTGTGCTTACTGTATATATCAACATTAACGTAAACAACAGAAGTTCATCATGCAATAAATAAAATTAAATAAAATTAAATAAAATTAGTGTCAGCATTATTCATATTTATCTTTTGTTCTTCCCTCGTAGTTGACTAAGTGTGTACCAACCTGGAAATCTTATTTCCAGCACTATCTCTTGTTTCATTCTACATCGTCTAGTCATAGGGCTTTGGTTATATAAAATATACAAAAGTGGTTTACTAGTGCCACCTTCTGGATAGTAGTAACAGAGGGTAGCTTGAATGTTGTAGCAATGTCTATGAGAGATCTCGGCCAGTCATTTTTAGCTAGCAAAATGGCACAGTGTTGGGCAATATTGCCAAATGTTCTTAATGGTTCTTAATTGTTTTTATATTGGTTTAAACTTGTTTCATTGTATGGTCAGTGAGGTGCCTGCTGGCCTATGTACAGTACACTGCCCAGAGTCCACCCGATTAGGGTGGTATATAAATCTATTAAATAAATAAAAAATTTCATGGGCTGTGGTGGCTCAGTGGTTAAGAAGCTCGCCTTGTTAGCTGGAAGGCTGGCAAGTTGGCAGGTGATATCACATTAGCAGCAAAAACAGCTGTGACTGAAACACCTGAAGGTGAACACATGGCAGGCATGACTAGATGCCAAAGCACATGGAACGTTGCTACCTTTCCCACTGAAGCGGTACCTATTTATCTACAGTACTTGCAGCTTCTTGCTTTATGTAATGCTAGGTTGGCAGGAGCAGAAACAGATGACGGGCATCTCCATCACCTGCACTCGGGTCTCAAACTGCTGACCTTCCGGTCATCAAGCTCAACATCTTAAGCCAGGAGTCCACACTTAATATACAAATCAAAGATAAGTTGAAGTATTTAGGGATAATCATTTCAAACAAATTAGAAGAACTCAAACGATTGAATTATGACAGCTTGAGAACTGAATTTAAGAATAAAATACAAGAACTTCAGAAGTTAAAGCTGTCATGGTTCGGAAGGATTGCTATGTGTAAAATGATATTGTTACCAAAGATTAACTTTTTATTTGATACGCTCGCGATCCACTTAAAAGAGAAAGAAATTAATGAGTTTCAAAAAATGTTTAATGGTTTTTGTAATGGAGGAAAAAAATCTAGGCTTCCAAAGAAATTATGGTATTTGTCTCAGAAAAAAGGGGGTTTGGGTATGCCAAATCTGTTAGTATATTACCGAGCATTTCAAGTCAAGAATGTTGTGAAGATCTTGGCAAGAGAAAAGGTAATTTGGGAACAATTGGAAATGAAAGAATACAGAAATATTGGAAACTTGAATTTTCTGGGAATGAAGGATAAGGTGAAAAGGTCAAATAATACTATGATGAAAGGTCTCATGGAGGTGTGGAAGAAGGTAAAAAAAGATATGGTTCCGAATCTCTCCCCAATCTTGGAATTGACTGATATGATGTGTTTCCCAATAAAATTAGACAAAGAAAAAAATAGAAATATTGGATAAAAATGGGACGTTGTTACTGAAGGATTGGTTAAAAGCATGTGATGTTGATGCCGAGCGGAAAAAAATGTTTGAGATATTAAATTTGAATTGGTTTCAGAAGTTAAAGGTGGACAATTGGAATAAAAAATATAAAAGAGAACTAGGGACAGATAGAGTACTTACGGAATTTGAGGAACTGGTAAGGAAGATTAGAAAAGGGGAAAGTAGTATTAAAGGTCTTGTAAGCAAGCTTTATAATATATTGAATAGAGGTGCAGATCCACAGGAGGATTTGAAACGGAAGTGGGAACAAAATCTGAATATAAAAATTGGGGAGATTGAATGGAAAAATAAATGGAAAAAGAGAATTATGAGAACAATGTCTGTAAGAATTAAAGAACATAATTTCAAGATGTTGTGGCAATGGTACCTGACACCATTAAGACTTTACCAGATGGATAATAAAAGAGATAAGTTATGTTGGAGATGTAAAGAATTTGATGGAACATACGAACATATGTGGTGGAGCTGTAAAAAAATAAGGGATTTTTGGGGAAGAATAGAAAATGAGTTTGGTGAAATATTGGGTAAAAGTGTTAAGTTGGTGTCGGGTACTATTCTTTTAACGAATTTGGAAGACTTGGGTTTAAACAAGGAGGAAAAAGAATTACTGGAAATCGTACTGACAACGGGTAGACAATGTATAGCCAGAAATTGGAAAAATGATGTAGATATTCAGATTGGAGAATGGTATAAAGAAATGTGGAGTTTAGCACTGAACGATAAATTGACATGGTAGATTAAAGTCAAAAGAGTAATTTAAAAGAGAATAGATTTTGGAATATATGGAAACCGTTCGTGGATCACTCTATTATGGCAAGTGATAGTTCAGGACCAGTACCATCTCAAAGAAGCTTCTGGAGCTGAGTAGAAAATAAACTCTCCGGGCATTGTATATATTCACAGGGTGATTATTATTGGTTAAAAAGATTTGTGGTAGTACAGAAAGTTTTTTCTATTATTTTGGACTTTGAAATAATGGTTCTTAATATTTGGTGGTTAAATAGTAGTTAATGAGTATAGATATTGTTATGTGCTAGCATATAGTAATGTTTGTTAGTATGATATTATGGATTTGTTAGTGTAATGTATTGTTAATGTACTGTTAATGTTTTCTTTTCTTTTTCTGTATGTCTATTAAAAACTCAATAAAAAAAAATTAAAAAAAAAAGCCAGGAGTCCTCAACATTTTAAAGCCAGGGGGCTGGGTCACACTCCCTCAGACACCTTTGGGGGCTGGATGCCATTTTGCCCTTCCTCCACCACATGGCACTTCCTGGGGTGGAGGCAGTGGGGGCCACATGAGATGGTGCCGTGGGCCGGATGCTGTCTGTGAGCTGCAGGTTGAGAATCCCTGTCTTAACCACTAAGCCACCGCAGCCCCAAGCTTGCAAGTCCTCCCAAGAGCCTGCAAGACCTGAGCAGGCTCTTAATGATAGGTAAAGGTCACCCTTGCTCAAAAGCCAGTCGTATCCGACTCTAGGGTGCAGTGCTCATCTCCGTTTCATAGCCGAAGAGCCAGCGCTGTCTGCTTCTGCAGACGTTTCCGTGTGGTCATGTGGCAGGCATGACCAGACACCGGAGGAGCGTACGGAACGCTGTTTACCTTCCTACCGAAGTGGTCCCTATTTATCTACTTGCAACGTGTTGCTTTCGAACTGCTAGGTTGGCAGGAGCTCTGGAAGTCCCTAATTCATGGGACCGTCAACCCGTTTCTCCTTGACGGCACAAAGCACTAGCCAAGCCCTGGTGTGTGACAGGCAGCGAGCGAGCAGCACCCCCGACGCTATGGGTCAGCGTCAGGTGTGTCTGTGTCGTGCAATTGTTTCTTACTGTTGTGCTTTTTAAAAAGCCTTTTGAGCAAGGGTTTCGCTTTCCTCCCACCACCACACTAGTCTAGTGGTCGCCCTGCCCCGTAGCCTGAACTCTCTCCACCACCACCACCACCACCACCACCACCTCGGCGACCACACCCACCCTGCCTCCGCCCGCCATGCTGGGCCTTCCTGGCCTCCCCCGCCTGCCTCCTAACTGGGAGACGGCAGCCTTGGTGGCTACGGCGGCCTCGCTGGCTCTGCTGGGGGCGGCCGCCGCTTGGCTATGGCGACGGGGCGGCCGGAACAGACGGCCTCGGCTGGTGCCGGCGGGGACAGTGTCGGCTCTCTTCGTTTACCCGGTCAAGTCCTGCCGCGGGATGGCCGTGGAGCGGGCCCAGGTGACCCGTCTGGGGCTCCGCAGCGGCGACCTGGGCGACAGGTAAGGATTGGCGCCTGCCTGGGCTGTACGTTTTGCAACTCCTCGGTTGAGGGGGGCTCTGTGGTCGGTGGGATTACAGGGTGGGCTTTCCGCGCTTCTTGACGCGAAGTACTTATTTAGTAATTAAATTTCTATGCCACCCATCCGGGATATTTCTCACTCTGGGCGGTGGTGTGCAATAGTTAAAATGTCTTTCTTTCTTTCTTACTTCATACATACATACATACATACATACATACATACATACATACATACATACATACATACACCGGTATTTCCGGTGGTAATGTATGGCTGTGAGAGCTGGACCATTAGAAAGGCTGAGCGAAGAAAAATAGATGCCTTTGAGATGTGGTGCTGGAGGAGAGTTTTGAGAGTCCCCTGGACAGCGAGGAGAACAAATAGGTCAATATTAGAAGAGATTAGCCCTGAGTGCTCCTTAGAAGGACAAATAACAAAGATGAAGTTGAAGTATTTTGGACATCAAATGAGAAGAGAGGATTCACTTGAGAAGGCCTTGATGCTGGGGAAGGTGGAGGGCAAAAGAAGAAGGGGACGGCCAAAGATGAGATGGCTAGATGGTATTGTAGACACAATGGGCACGGGGCTGTGTGGACTAAGGAGGATGGTGGAGGACAGAGGTGCCTGGAGAGCGATGGTCCATAGGGTCGCAAAGAGTCGGAATCGACTGTGCGACTGAACAACAACAATACATACATACATACATACATACATACATACATACATACATACATACATACATACATACATACATACATAGGTAAAGGTCACCCTTGCCCAAAAGCCAGTCTTATCCGACTCTAGGGTTCAGTGTTCATCTCTTTCATAGCTGAAGAGCTAGCACTGTCTGCTTCTGCAGACGTTTCCATGGTCATGTGGCAGGGATTACTAGACACCAGAGCGCACGGAATGCTGTTTACCTTTCCCACCAAAGTGGTCCCTATTTATTTACTTGTAATTTCTTGCTTTCAAACTGCTAGGTTGGCAGGAACTGGGACAAAGATGGGGGCTCATTCCACCCTGCAGTACTCGGGTATCGAACTGTAGACCTTTCACCTTCCAGTCAGTGTCTCAGCCATATCGCTGATCTGGGATATTTCCCACTCTGGGCGGTGTGCAATAGTTAAAATTTCTTTCTTTCTTTCTTCATACATACATACATACATACATACATACATACATATTGCCCATCTGGGATACTTCCCACTCTGGGCGGTGCACATACAAATAACAAAATAACATAAGGCAAACAGCAAACTATAATAAAACAACCAAATAAGTACTGTATATCAGAAAATAAATAAAATTAAATATCTGGTGGCTTTGGGCACACAGGATCAATTGACCAGCTAGTTTATTGTTAAAGGTGTAATATTCTTTCAAGCTTCTTTGAATAGGAAAGTTTTCATTTGTTTTCTAAAGATATCCAGAGATAGCTTTATACACATTTCAACTTGCTCTAGTCCTCTTCAGCCTTTGGAAGAGGGTTAAATTGGGGCTTAAAAACATATATAACCACTGTGTGTATCTGACGAAGTGGACTTGATCCATAAAAGCTCACGTGTAAAGAAAGAAGCTAGTCTTTAAGGTGCTACAACTTTTTTTGTCATTTTGTTTTGTTTACTCTCTGATATGCTTGCACAGACTTAATACTGCTACCACTTCAAAAATTTCCACTATGTGTGTGTATGTGTTGGGGAGCTTGGTCCTTGGCTTTAGGTGGGCATAATCAATCCCATGCATGTTCCCTATGGGGCTTAATCCTCCCCTACCTGGGAGAAGAGCCTTGGGCAAACTGCACAGTTCCAGGGCATCCCCAGAAGGGAAGGACAAACCACACCTATGTAAGCTCTACCTAGAAAACCCTGGAAAGGGCCGCCTTTGTGCTGTGAAGTATATACATTTAATGTCATTTTATTTTCCTGTGTATATTTGTTTTATGGTTGTAAGTAAGTAAGTAAGTAAGTAAGTAAGTAAGTAAGTAAGTAAGTAAGTAAGTAAAGAATTGACTTGGTGGCGTGCAATAAGTACAGTGTCTTTAAAACAGCAGTGGGGAAGAAGAAACATGCTGAATTCTTTTATGAAGTGTTGAGCGACCTTACTGCGTATAGTGGTACCTCATACAACGATTTTAATCTGTTCCATAGGGCTCGCTGTTGTACGAAACAATTGTTATACGATGCATGCATCGTATAGCATTTTCCCTACGGGGTGCATCATACAATGTTTTTTTTTTTTTTTGCTAAGTGGTTTTTCCCATTGAAAAATTGTTGTACGGATTTTTTCCATAGGGAAAATTGTTATGTGGGATACCATTTCCCCCCAAAACCTAATTGTTATGCAATTTCATTGCTATATGGGGCGATTGTTGTATGAGGTTCCACTGTTATTGTAGTAATATTTAACTTCCAGTTCTCAAGGTTAGGCAAGAGCAAAAACAAATTAGGAGATAGAGGAAGGAGCTCACTGGAGAAGGAATAAAATTAAAGGAGGATATGGCTGAGGAACTCAACCTCACCTTCATTACTTGGTGGACCCTGGATAGGCTGAAGGTCAGAGTCCCTAAGGGCAAGACCAGCATGCTCAAGCAGGGGCTACTGGTGGACACATGCTGTGTGAATGTGGAGAGATACAGGATCCAGCTCATTTACTGGTCTACCAATTATTACCAGAAGCATGCACCGATGGAAATTTAATTTTGGCTAACAACAAAGCCGAGAAAGTGGCTTCATTTTGGCAGTTCAAAGTTTGATTTGGTCTCGAAATAAGAAGAATTTGACAGCTCCCTCAGTTGTTGTGAAGTAATACATCTGGTTTCTTAACCTTCTTTGGAGTTAAATTATTTCCAAAGAAGTATGTGATTGGGTTAGAGTCCAAGGAAAGCTTGCGCGGGAAAAGTACTGTGTTACTCAGTGGGTAAATAAGTAAATATACTGAACTCAGTGAATCAATAAACTTTGCAGTCCACAGCAGTCTTTGTTGTTTTTAATAGAATGGCAATGTTCCAGGGAGAATCATTGTGATGTACTAGGCAAAGTGATGGAGTAGGACTCATGAGACCTGCAATGAATCCTGCTTGAAACTCACTGGGAGGAAAACAATGGTAAAAATAACTCCTTAAACAACACCCTCAATGTTGTAAACTCTGTTGGGTTAATTGTCAGTCGAATAAGACGACTTGATGGCTCATATCATACAAAATGTTCTAAACAACGTAAAGAGTGGGTTTGACTCATGTTTGGAAACCAAGGGTCTCTTAAAAACAAATTGTAGATATTCCCTTCCAAGCCTCTTTGAAAGTCAAAGATTAAATCAACTTTCACTCTATTTTAATTCTGTTTTTCCTGTATGGATGTATACAAATAAGAGAACCAAAGATAGTAGTGGAAGAAGGTTGTGGAATAAGGCAGTGGCTCAAGTGGCTAAGATGCTGATTGGGAGGCGGAAGGTCAGCAGTTCGATTCCCGAGTACTGCAGGACGGAATGAGTTCCCGTCTTTGTCCCAGCTCCTGCCAACCTAGCAGTTCGAAAGCAAGACATTGCAAGTAGATAAATAGGGACCACTTCGGTGGGAAGGTAATAGTGTTCCGTGCGCTCTGGTGTCTAGTTATGCCTGCCACATGACCATGGAAACATCTGCAGAAGCAGACAGTGCTGGCTCTTCGGCTTTGAAACAGAGATGAGCACTGAATCCTAGAGTCGGATATGACTGGCTTTTGAGCAAGGGAAACCTTTACCTTTAAGATTGTGTTTAATAGTCCTGTAGCCTGTTTTACTCCCTTAAGGATCGTTGCCTTGCTATGGCAAGGGGGTAGAGTTGCCATAATTATCTCCCACAAAACCGGAACAGAAGTATACTTGACAAAAATGGGTGGGTTTTCTACAAAATAGCCTTTTTAAAAAACAAACATAATATAATGACAGTTATAAAACACTTTCACATTAAATATATCAATACATACACGAATTTATTTACAACAGTTAATTCTTACTGTAAGATGATCTGTTGTACTTCTGAGAAGTTTTATCACGCTCAACTTTTAACATCCTCAGTTCCAGGAAACACACTGGTCACACTTATTGGGTGGCAGTGTGAGGTGAGGATGTTAAGATTTGTCTCCAGGTATACTCCAACTCCAATGTGTCAGGAAATTGCTTGTTTGATGGCAAGAGGTCACATTTATTTTAAAAGTGTGTTATAATACACAATCAGTAAGTTTTAAAAATCCGGGACTTTAACATGATTTTTATTGACCTGGCCAGGACAATTTTTCTGACCTTGAATCGGAGACAATCCTGGTTTTCTGGGACGTATGACAACCCTATGAGGGGGACTTGTGTGGTTCAGTGAGGCTATGGGCTATGCCATGTAGGGCCACCCAACAGGCTAAACGCAATCCACTGGAGAAGGAAATGGCAAACCTTTCTCAAGAAGCCTCAAGGCAGCTTATAACACTGAAACAAAGAATGTTAAAAGTTTAAAAACGCATTATAAAATACGATAAAATAAGCAGAAATAATGTTAAAACTAGTAGATAAAAGCAGTTCTAAAAGGGATGGAGCTGTTTGGTTTACAAACAACAACTCATGTCATCATAGGCATCCAATCCAATATGGCTGCAGCATTTTGTTGAGTATTGTAGAACAACTCAGCATGCTGTGGGGGTTATAGCACAATAACCATAGAGACAGAAATACTACCTAGACTAAAGGAAGTTGTTTTATATTGTTTATCTCCAAGTAATCAATTGGAAAGTTTGCTTTTTCCCCGCCTCTAGGGGTTCCTTTGGTTTGATCTGGTATTAGAAAGATTAGCTGACACGGTTGCTGCCCAGTTGCATTCACAATCTTTGAGATGGCTCTTTCTAAACAGGGAGAAATGTAAGACTAACATGCTCAAGTGAGGGCTGCTGGCAGACAACAACACACAGAATCTGGCTCGTTTACTGGTCTGCTGTTTACTACCAGAAATATTTACCGATGAGGACTTAAGTTTGGCCAACAACAAAGCTGAGAAAGTGGATTCATTTTGGCACTCCAGGGTTTGATCGGGACATGAAAGAAGAATATTTCTAGGGGTCATGAGAGCTATTTGCATGTATTAAGGCTTTACATGTTTTGATCTTCTCTCTCTTGTTTTTTTTTTACTTTTGAAGAAGAAAGGTGTCTATTTGAGCTTCTCCATTTTGCGGGCCATATGGTAGGCCTAAAAGACTTAAAAGATCTAAAGACTTTACTTCTTTCTAAAACAATCTCAATCTCTTTGGCACACAAAGTCCTCCTTAGCCCCAGGCCAGTATTGATCAAGTGGCTGCCCTCCATCAAGATAGATTCAAGTGTGATTTAATCCACTTGGGGACCATCACCCTTCCCTGTGGACTTTGTCATGACTGAAGGCCATTAGTCCCCAGGGTTGTCAGGTTAGTTAACCACTCCCTGATACTCAGCTGGGCGTTGAGTCGCAGACAGTATGGTCTACTCTATTACCATAGCAGGATAATCTGGCCAGTTTTACAAGTGTATTCATTGGTTGGGCTAAACAGGGAGAAAGCTTGGGAGAACTTGCATTCAAACTAAGATTTGCCTAAAAACCTGCCACCTGCGCGGACGCGCGGATTACAAACACAAAGAGAGATATATACGTCTAGGTATGTGTTTCCTTCAGTCCACAAATGGTTCAACATAAGATTGCTTACTCTGTCGTTGACCCAGTTGTTTTATATACTGTCAGTAATGAATATTGAATATTAGTATTTCATACAATAAGAGATTTGGTACATACATAGATATACAGAATTTACCTATGAGGTTTTTGCTTGGTCCCGAACTTGTATACAGTCTTTATGAAATTAAGAACTTTAGCCTCAGTCTTTATTAATGTTTCAACAATGTTAAATTGAACATAGACTTTCTAAAAACCTTTGGACATATTGTATTACATTGTATATATTTTGTGTTGTAGACGCTTGATAAAGTGCAACGAAATGTCCAGTTACCGGAAGGACATCGCCATTTCACAGTCTACATTTCCTTAAAGACACAGCTTATAATTCATTTAAAGCCGCAAGATACTTTCTCGAACCATACAATTTGATATCTAATTACAGTTGTATTACTCAGTGTACTGCTTATGAATTGAATAAGAGACACAAGTATCTTCTTATGATTACATTGTTTTTTACATGCTACTTCCGGATTACACGGAATTAACATCACAACGATCTTCACTTGGGAGTGTTTTTCCTTTTCTACCATTACTACTACACCCCAGCCGCTACACCGCAACACTTTACTGTGCTGCTGTTAAATATAACTGAACACATTTTGGGTCCACTGAAGTTGCTGAACACTTTCTAAATGCAGCCCCATGTAGTAATTATAGTACTCCATAACTAATATATATGTTACTTCGCTTACTTCTGTATCCTATTAGTCTAGCCAGTGATGGTGAACCTTGGCACTCCAGGTGTTTTTGGATTTCAATTACCAGAAGCCCAATTCAGCACTCCTGCTGATCAGAGCTGCTGGGAATGGAAATTCCAAAACACCTAGTGCGCCAAGGTTCACCATCACTGGTATGCCAAGTATTTTATATTGTGGGCCAATAAAAGTGACTAGGTTGTGATGCTACGCCTGTCTTAGGAAACACAGTCCACTCCTATATACTTAATTTAGAAATGTACATCTGGGAAGAAAGGAATGTTATCAGGAAGAAAGGAAGGTACTGTATTAAGTTAACTACATTGATATGAAAGTCAGGTGCAAACCTTGTTACTGCTTAAGACGGAACCTTCCTTCAGGATAGTAACTAAAAATCCAATGGTGTTTGTATAAGATTCGACTAACTGATGAGATCCCAGGCACAGTTGGATGCACGATCTGGCACCTTATTAATTAGCTATAATTAGCTGTGGTAAGTATGCAGATTTTAGGCAGACATTCATAAGATTCTGGCTAGTTTGTAATGAACTACAAAGTTGAAATACAACCAAATTGTTCTTTGTTTTGTTATTAATTGGCTGAACATTGTCAAAATTTGAGTTCTGTAAAATCTAGCTTGCTCTTAATAGTATTTAAAGACTTCTGGTCTCTTTTTCTAACTCAGGTGTTGGCTTGTTATAAAGGAAGATGGACATATGGTGACGGCTAGGCAAGAACCTCGATTAGTTTTGATTTCTGTTGCCAGTGAAAATGGCTGTTTAACTTTGAGCGCTCCAGGAATGAAGGATCTTCATATTCCTGCCAGACTGTCAACCAGAAATCCAGTGTGGAACTGCAGGTCCTTTAAACTTACCTTCCTATCAGATTTCCATATCTTTTGCATAATTGGTAGTATTTCCCACCTCACACTACAACTACTGAAGGTAATGTGTTATATGCACTTAAAATTATTTAAACAGTGGTACCCTGTTTTCTAAATTCTGTGGGGAAACTTTGATGATATTATTATTAGCAAGAGATTTCCAGAGAAGTAAATTCATTTGCACTACATATCTGAAAGGAATGCTTGAGCCACGTTACCAGTTCTGCATAGTTGCCAGCAGTGTTTGCATTTATGCTGCTTGCAAATGTTTGTGTACAAACTATTACTGTTGTGATAGTAACGCTGAATCTTGTGATTTATTCCCATAGTAGGTTTTTTTTTGGGGGGGAGGGGGGGACTGGTAATGGATTTTGAAATTAACATTTTGCTGCTGGTTAGCATAGTTTTAAAAATAAATATTTAAATGATTATTGCATATCTTATTAACAAATTGTTACTCCCCCCCAGGCTGTTTGGCACTGATATCCAGGGAAGAGACTGTGGACAGGAGGCTGCTCAATGGATCACAGATTTCTTGAGATCAGAAGCATATCGTTTGGTTCACTTTGAATCAAACATGGTTCCAAGGAATTCAAAGGATTTATTAGAACCTTTTCGACTGACTGATAAGGTCAGAAGATAATTAATTTGTAGTATGTATCAGTCATAATTTTCTTTGGTGAAAGTACTTTTCAATGTATATTCCAGTGTAAGTGGAAAAAAATCTTATATATTCAATGGGTGTTATGCTAAGAGCTACTTGGCAGGCTTTATTAATCAGCTTTCTTGAGAGATAGTAATTGTGTAGATCTATAGCTAACAGGATGAAGAGAGAGACATGGCTGTGGAGACACTGAGTGATGTGAAAAAAAACCTCATCATTGTCTTGATTTGGTTTGAAATGGACTATCTCAACATGGCAAAACAGCCTACCAAGGATTCTTCAGCTATGAGACATCTAATTTTCATTGTAGAGAGCAAGACAACAAACAAAATGTCTCACATCCAGTACCTTTTCCTCATTTTTTAAAGGCTAATCAGACACAAACAGCAAATCCAAAAGGACAACTGGATATTAAAAGAACACAAAATAATATCCAATGCAACTGTATTTGTTCATGCAAGAAGGCAACATATATTTTCCCAGAATGCAGATTTTATAGAAATGCACAGAAATCTGCCTCTCAAATGCACAGAATTCTCTTCTTGCTTTGTAGCAAGGATTTGTGTGTGTGTGTGCACGCACTTTGATGTTTTCTGTAAGCTGGTGAGCCAGGGAAGAATTAACTTCCCTAGTCCTGCCAACCTAGCAATTCGAAAGCAAGAAATTGCAAGTAGATAAATAGGGACCACTTTGGTGGGAAGGTAAATAGCGTCCTGTGTGCTCCGGTGTCTTGTCATGCCTTCCACATGACCACGGAAACGCCTGCAGAAGCAGACAGCGCTGGCTCTTTGGCTTTGAAACAGAGATGAGCACTGAACCTTGGAGTAAGATACTGTTGTGTATGCATGTCTTGTACTGTCAGAATGTAACCACCTCATTTACAATGTATTGCAGCTGTAAAGGAACGCGAGCAAGCAGCCCATAGAGGGCAGCTGCGAGCGTTCAATCTCACATGGCTCACATTGCTCAATCACGGACAGCCGCGGGAAAACCTTCCCCGCATTCAGCAGCAGGAAAGAAGAACTACTGAAGAGAGGCGTGCCTGGGCGAGGCCACGCAGGTAGCGGCCAATGAGCTACCGTGCTACAAGATTCAAATGCATAACCCTACTGTATATAAAGAGAAGTATCACCGCCATTACCTCATGTTCCACCAGATCGCTATGCAATAAACCTGTGTTAAGCCAACCCTTCGGCTGTCCTGTTGTCTTTGGTCCCATACAGTAAACTGGCGACGAAGGTGGGATAAATGGCTGCCCACGGGACCAAGACATCCGCCGGCTACGAGATCAGGAAGCCGGGAGACTTGGAGCTGTTTGAGATAGACTTCAACGGAGCGCTGGTGGAGCTCGAAGTCTCAGATGAGGACAAGAAGAGGGCCATCTTCGTCCGCATGCTCGGACACGAGACAAAGAGGACTCTGGTGGACCTGATCGCGCCGAGGAGGGTGAGCGACTACAAAGCCAAAGAGCTTCTGGCTGTGTTGCGCGCCCACCTCCGGCCCGCGATAGTGATGTTCCCCGCTCGGAGCGCGTTCTGGAGGCGAGTCCAAGCGCCCGGGGAATCGGTCACCGAGTTCGCCGTGGCCCTGCGGCTGGCCGCCGGCCCCTACAAGTGGGAGACCCCAGAAGTCACCCTCCGCGACTGCCTGCTCTGCGGCCTGAGGGACACCGAGACTCAGCGCGCGCTGATGAAACAGGAGCCGCCTCCCACGTGGCAACAGGTCCTCGACACGGCGCAGGCCGCGGAAGCCACGACGGCCGGCGTGCAGGAGCTCCAGGACTGGCGACCGAAACCCGCCAAGGCAGAGAGCTCGGTGCGCGCGGCCCGGCGAGTTTCGGACTTGTCCACGGAGAGCGGCGACGATGACGACGTCCGGAAGGTCCAGAAGGAGGGCCGGCGCTGCGACGGCCGCGGCGCCGCCCACGCCCGCGCCAAATGCCCGTTCCGCAAGGCCGAGTGCCACAACTGCGGCCGGCGCGGGCACATCGCCAAGGTCTGCCGGAAGCGGCGCGAGGCCAAGAGGAGCTCCCCAGACCGCGCGGCGAGGCAGGATCGCACCACGAGGCCCAAGGACCACGGCACCCGGACCACGAGGAAGCGGGACGGCGTCGGGCGCATCTCCAACGACAGCGAGGACGACGCTCCAGTTTTCAGCGTTTCCACGGAGCACCCCCGATACTTCGTTGAGGTAGTAATACAAGGGGCCCCTGTTAGGATGGAGGTGGACTCGGGTTCTTCTTACTCTATTATCTCCCAGGAAGAGTTCCTAAAGATAGCCCCCCACGTGCGGCCCAAGCTCAAGGCGTTGAGGGCCACCCTAAAGGATGTGCAAGGGAACCGCATCCCGGTGCTGGGGGTTGGGAAATTCCAGGTCCAGTTCAAAAAGTGCGCTGCAACGCTTCCCCTAGTCGTCCTCAAAGGAGGTAAATGCAGCCTCCTCGGGACTCAATGGTTTCAGCCCCTGGGGTTGTTCATCGGGGGGGTGAACGCCGTGGGAGCACACGCCGCCGGGACTGATCCAATACAGAGCGTGTGTGAGGCGCACCCCGAAGTTTTTAAAAAGGGAATCGATCCTCAGAAATCTTTTGCGGGAGTTTGCGGCGGAAAGGAAGAGCCCCGAGCCCACACACATCCCCCGGGAGCGGCCCAAAAACACAGAGTCCCCAAGAAGTTTAGACCTTGATTTACAGTACCAGGGGGAGTTAGCGGAGTGGTCCCCCACCCGTCCTAGCGAAAAGAGGGGTTTCAGTTCAGCCCCTGGTACTTCCAGTCCCAGTAGCCCCTGTGAGTTAGAGTGTAACATAGCGCCAATGTCCCGGAGACCGACACCCCCAAGACAGGAGGCGACGGCGAGTCCGTCCGCCACAGTCTCAAGGTCCCCCGAGCGGGGGACAGAAGGGAGCAGAACCACAAGGGCATCCTCATCGGTCCCGCGGTTCACGATCAGAGGGTCCCCGGGGTCCGAAGGAAACAGGCAGGGGTTCACTTCTCAGTTGTTCATTCCATTCCCATCCCCCAGCGCAAGGCAGGCACAGACGCCCTACAGAGCCACTAATGAATCCCCGTCTTCCGTTGCAGGACAAGCACCCACGGAGTCAGGGATCACAGGCTCTCCAGTACTAGGGCAGGCGCAAGCACGCCCCAAGCGAATGTGCGGCAAGCCACATTGGTTGCGGGACTTCGTCCCATCCTAGGGGGGAGGGATGTTGTGTATGCATGTCTTGTACTGTCAGAATGTAACCACCTCATTTACAATGTATTGCAGCTGTAAAGGAACGCGAGCAAGCAGCCCATAGAGGGCAGCTGCGAGCGTTCAATCTCACATGGCTCACATTGCTCAATCACGGACAGCCGCGGGAAAACCTTCCCCGCATTCAGCAGCAGGAAAGAAGAACTACTGAAGAGAGGCGTGCCTGGGCGAGGCCACGCAGGTAGCGGCCAATGAGCTACCGTGCTACAAGATTCAAATGCATAACCCTACTGTATATAAAGAGAAGTATCACCGCCATTACCTCATGTTCCACCAGATCGCTATGCAATAAACCTGTGTTAAGCCAACCCTTCGGCTGTCCTGTTGTCTTTGGTCCCATACAGTAAAGATACAACTGGCTTTCGAGCAAGGGAAACCTTTACCTTTACTAGTAGAGAGAAACCAAACTTTACATGCCTTTCTAACAAGTCGTATGAGAGAGTGGTAAACAAACGATTCTTCAGTGTCAGTCCTCCTGTGTTGGAGAATACACAAAGTAAATATCCAGGAGGGGCAGTGAACCATAGAGGAGGAAGAGAAAGATAGAGAGGGAGGTGGGGAGAGAAATCCCATCCCTTCTACTTTCAAAAAGTGTTCTCTACATTTGGACTTCCCCCTTGAATGTGTTGGCAGGACTGCCTGTCCATGATCTAAGGTCAGTTATTTCATCATTTAAGTTAATCAAATAGTTTGAATGCTTCTGTTCATTCTGAGCAACCAGTTTGCCACCTCTAATGTAGATGTGTTGTTTTTGCAATTCTTATTTCTGTGTCTCCCTAGATTGCCTATCCTGATTGTAGCCCCATTATGGTGCTCTCTGAAGCTTCGTTGGAAGAGCTGAATTCACGACTGAAGAAAGAGGTTCAAATACATAACTTCAGGCCAAACATTCTGGTCACAGGTTGTGGTCCCCATGAGGAGGTAATGCACAAAGTGGTCACTGTGAATCACACGAAGTTAATTTCAGTATGTAATGTTGCCTGAATCAGGCATGGACACTCTGGAGGTCTAAAAGTTGCAGATACCTATATCTGGACCTTAATAATAATAATAAACTTTAATTTATATCCCGCACTTTCTCAGCCGAGGCCGACTCAAGGCGGCAGTTACAACATGTCCAACAACATACAGTATAATAATACAACAATAGAGAAACACAAAAATATATTCAGTAAATAATACTCGATAATAAACATAAAATTAATCACAATGAAAAATATAAAATTAAATAAAGTTACAATGGCAATAACAAAAAACAGTATAGACACTGGAAACGCGTCAGCAGCCACCGGGAAAAACCCTGCAGCCACTGGGAATGTGGCCATGGCCATCAAGAATGCCTCCATGGCCGCCAGGAATGCCTCCGCAGCCATAGGAAAAGCATCAGCGGCTGTTGTAAATGCATCAGCGACCACCAGAAAAAATCTGCAGCTGCAAGAAATGCAGCCATGGCTGCCAGGAATGCCTCTGTGGCCACTGGAAACACCTCTGCAGCTGGCGGGAATACAGCCACAGCCGCTTCTGGCAGTGGCGGTGGAAGCAGTGGCTGGAGCAAGGGCATGGGCTGTATGATTTGATGCCATGGGCTGGATCCAACCCATGGGCCATATGTTGAGAATCACTGGACTAGACCCATGGTCTGGAGATTCTCTGCACCCAAGGCTGAGGTGAATTTTTCCATCTGAAAATTGCCTTTGACATCTGTAAACATTGCCTTCTTTGTGGGAGAGGGAAAATACTTTGGCCATTTTGCAGAAAAGTGAGAAGAGAATGGAAGCAACCTTCAAGGGTTGCATCTCCTCCCACCCACCTCCACATTTTCCTACCAAAATTGTTTTTTTATTGGAAAATCATGCTTGTTCACTCTAGTGGCCAAAATGTTATATATTTATTCTACCATGTGGGGCTGTTAGGAGCCACTTGTGTGTTTTCGTGTCAGAGATTACTCTGGGTTGAAAGGATTTTTTAGGGGATGCCTGAATGAGGCTCCTTTCATGTCCCCAAGTGCAGTTCTCAGGTATCGAAACCCGACCTTCCAGTCTCCAGCTCAGCACCTTAACCACTAAGCCACTTGGGGAGGATCCCCTTAAAATGCTAGAATTGCTTGCCATGCTCCTTAGAAGGAAGATGGGGACTTTTTTTGATCCTTGGATTGAGTATATGGATAGACCCTTGCTCATCCTGACCCTCATCCTGTGCAATCAGTTCTGACTTATAGCTATGCTTGTCAAGGTTTCTTGGGTATAAAGTATTGAGAAATGGTTTACTGGTCTGGTTTTGTGTGTGTGGCATTTTATGAAATCGAATTGTGTATGTGGGAAAATATCCCAAATGGGCAGGATATAAATGTAATGAATGAGTTAATGAATGAATGGCCCATAGCTATACAGTTTAGTTTTCCAGGAGGCTTTCTTTCATAGGTATCCCAGCTATTAGAGTCACTCCTATAGCAGTGATGACAGGATTTACTTTGGAGCCAGAGAAAATATACCATTCTCTAAGGAACCATACCAGTGGTGGCCTGCAAAATATTTTACTACCACACTGTGGGCATGGTATGGTGGGCGTGACCAGGGGGAAAGCCCTGAATTGCACTTGAATTAGGACTACTTTATTTCAAAACTTGAATGGGCGAGGCCAGCCAGAATTTCTGCTACCGGTTCTGGCGAACTGGTGCGAACTTGCTGACGCCCACCACTGAACCATACCAATGAAATAGAAAATAAGCCAGCAATCTTTGTGCCTTCCTCTCCTGTAGTTCCATTTGCCTGTTGACAGTCTTGCTCCTAGACATTTGGGAGCCCCTTCAGAACAGCACCAGTGCTTAGGGGCTGCTGAGAAAAGAGGAAATCAGAAAAGGCTAGCCATGAATGAGACTGCTCAAGTAACTGTTTCTTTGTCTTCAATATCTCTTACAATATTTAGATTGAAGATCCAAGAAAGTTTTTATATATTGAGTATGTAATTGAGAAAGTCCTGAAATGGAAAAACCAAAGTCTTAAGTACAAAACATTTTATTTTTAAAGGATACATGGGATGAGATTAAGATTGGAGATGTAGAAATGAAAGGAGCGGCAGCCTGCTCCAGGTAAGCAAACATTTTTGGATTTTGCATGAAGAACTAGGGAAAAGATCTGATGTTTCTGTCATCTCATTATGTATTATTGTTACAGGTGCATATTTACTACAGTTGATCCAGATACTGGAATCATGGATAGAAAAGAGCCACTTGAAACACTGAAAAGGTAATAAAATCTTCTGGTTCTCCTTCTACATATGGTTATCGTGTTCTTTAGTAACTGTAGTCATTGTATGGTTGTCAATATGTTTCTACATTGTCTTCCTTTAGAAGTGAATGATAGTGACAGTGCTTTTTTATTTTATTTCTGGGCAACTTTTTTCATTACAGTACAACCAATATTCACTGCTGTTGGAATTCTGCCTCTCACCCTTGCCTCCTTCAGGTCTCCACTTTTTTTTTTTTTACAAAAATGGATAATACACAGTTATAGCTGGCAGTTTTGGGGTAAAACTTTCACAGAGATCCTTGTGTAGGATTAGCTTTTGACATGTCTGGGGATGTGACAGATATGGAAGGCCTCTGGGACAACTTTAGAAAACTACCATAGAATGTGCTCAAAATATAAGTGGGAGAAGCCGAGGCAGACAGAAGGAACAGTGGATCCAGGATAGAGCATGGAAGCTGAATAATGAAAGGAAAATCACAAAATTAAAATGGGACCAGGCCAGAGATATAGAAAAAGCAAAGGAAATGAGCCAAAGATATACAGAACTCGTCCAAATGGTAAAGAAATGTTGCCAGAAAGATAAGAAAAAGTGGTTGGAACAGAAAGGCACTGAAGCGGAAGAAGCAGCCAGTCGAAATTATGCTAGAACTCTATACCACATTGCCATTGAATTGACTGGAACAAGAAACAGGTCCAGTGTTCCAATCAAGGATAAAAGTGGGAAGCTCCAGACCACCCAAGAAGAACAGAATAAAAGGTGGTTTGAAATTTTTAACCATACAGAACTGACCATTACATATAGTTTTAAGGATCAGCAAACCCAACAGGAGCTCCAATTAAATACAGTACTAGCAAGAGCACCATAGAAGTAGAGGACGCTATTAAGAGCCTTAAAAGCAACAAGGGAGCTGGCTTGAATGAAATACCCACCGATCTTAAAACACAGCAGCCAGGCTATGGTGAAGAGTTGACAAATTTGTTTAATAAATGTTAGCAAAGTGGTATATTCCCAGAAAAGTGATGAAAAGGGACAATTGTTAAAGTCCTTAAGAAAGGTAATGTCTGAACAAAATATATGGCGAAGAAAAAGTCAGGTCATTCAAAATATGGTACTCTTTGGAGGGAAAAATGCTATCATAAATGGGGCACATCATGAAAATACATGATTTGCTGGAAAAGAAAACCATGCTAGGAAAAGTTAAAGGTATCAATAATGATGATGATAATTTAAGTGTTTGTTGTTGTTGTTCAGTCGCACAGTCGATTCTGACCCTTTGCGACCCTATGGACCATTGATCTCCAGGTACCCCTGTCCTCCACCATCCTCCTCAGCCCTCTCAGCTCGGTGCCCACTGCGTCCACATTGCCATCCAGCCATCTCATCCTTAGCCGTCCCCTTTTTCTTTTGCCCTCCACCTTTCCCAGCATCAAGGCTTTCTCAAGTGAATCCTCTCTTCTCATTTGGTGTCCAAAGTACTTCATCTTCATCTTTACTATTTCACCTTATAAGGAGCAATCAGGACTGATTTCTTTCAAGATTGACTTATTTGTTCTCCTCGCTGTCCAGGGTACTCTCAAAACTCTCCTCCAACACCACATCTCAAAGGCGTCTATTCTTCTGCGCTCAGCCTTCCTGATGATCCAGCTCTCGCATCCATATATTACCACCGGGAATACCATTGCTTTGACTATACGGATTTTTGTTTGCAAGATGATGTCTCTACTTTTCACTATGTTCCCCAGGTTTCTCATGGCTTGTCTCCCTAGAATCAGTCGCCTCTTTATTTCATGGCTGCAGTCACCATCTGCAGTGATCCTAGATCCCAAGAAAGTAAAATCCGTCACTGCTTCTACTTCTTCCCCGTCTACTTTCCAGGTGCTGATAGGGTCTGTTGCCATTATCTTGGTTTTCTTGATGTTAAGTCTCAGGCCAGCTTTTGCACTCTCTTCTTTCAACCTAATCAGTAGCTTCTTTAAATCTTCCTCACTTTCTGCCATTAGGGTGGTATCATCTGCATATCTCAAATTGTTGATGTTTCTCCCAGCAATTTTTATCCCATATTGTGATTCCTCCATCCCTGCATTGCGCATTATGTGCTCTGTGTATAGGTTGAAAAGGTAAGGTGATAAAATGCAGCCTTGTCTTACTCCTTTTCCTATTCCAAACCATTCTGTCATTCCGTGTTCTGTCCTAACTGTTGCTTCTTGACTCTTGTACAGATTTCTCATGAGGCATATGAGGTGTTCTGGTATTCCCATTTCTTTAAGTACTTGCCACATTTTATTATGGTCCATGCAGTCAAAGGCCTTGGTGTAGTCAATAAAGCAGAGGTATACTTGTTTCTGATATTCTTTTGTCTTCTCCATGATCCACCGTATATTAGCAATGTGGTCTCTAGTCCCCCTGCCTCTTCTGAAACCCGCCTGCACCTCTGGCAATTCTCTCTCCACGTGCTGCTGAAGTCTATCCTGTATTATCTTGAGCATCACCTTGCTAGCGTGTGGGATGAGCGCAATTGTTTGAAAATTTGAACACTCTTTGGCACTACCCTTCTTTGGGATTGGAACATATACTGATCTTTTCCAATCCTGTGGCCACTGTTTTGATTTCCAGATCTTCTGGCATATCGAATGCAGTAATTTGATCCCATCATTTTTTAGAGCTTTGAAAAATTCAACTGGGATACCGTCATCTCCACTAACTTTGTTGTTTGCAGTGCTTTTTAGGGCCTTTCTGACTTCACTCTCTAGGATGTCTGGCTCAAGTTCAATGTTCTCCTCATTGTGATTATCAGTGGTGTTGAGGTCCTTTTTGTAAAGTTCCTCTGTGTATTCTTTCCATCTTTTCTTAATCTCTTCTGCATCAGTTAACTCCTTGCCGTCTTGGTCCCTTATCATGGTCATTTTTGCTTTGAATGTTCCCTTGATTTCCCCATTTTTTTTTGAAAAGATCTCTAGTCCGGCCTCTTGTGTTGCTTTCCTCTATTTCTTTGCACTGTTCATTTAAATAGATTTCCTTGTCTCTCCTTGCTTTTCTTTGAAATTCTGTGTTCAAGTGACTGTATTTTTTCTTTTCTCCTTTGCCTTTTGCATTCCTTCTTTCCTCTGCTATTTTAAGAGTCTCATCAGACAACCACTTTGCTTTCTTATGCTTCTTTTCTTTTGGTATAGTTTTCCTTGCTGCCTCCTGCATGATGTCCCGAACATCTGTCCATAATTCTTCTGGCACTCTGTCTATCAATTCCAAACCATTAAATCTGTTCCTCACCTCCACCATGTATTCCTTAGGGATGTTGTCTAGGTCATATCTGTCTGGCCTGATTGTTTTCCCTATTTTCTTTAGTCTAAGTCTGAATTTTGCTATTAGTAGGTTGTGATCTGAGCCACAGTCTGCTCCAGGTCTTGTTTTTGCTGACTGTATGGAGGTTCTCCATCTTTGGCTGCAGAGTATGTAATCAATCTGGTTTCGATGTTGGCCATCTGGTGATTTCCATGTGTAAAGTCGCCTCTTGTGTTGCTGGAAAAGGGTGTTTGCTATGACCAGTGTGTTATCTTGACAGAACTCTATCAATCTTAGCCCTGCTTCATTCTGCGTTCCAAGACCAAACTTGCCTGTTATTCCATCTAGTTTTTGATTTCCTACTTTGGCATTCCAATCTCCCAAGATAATGTGGACATCATTTCTTGGTGTCTGTTCTATGAGGTCTTGTAGTCCTCATAGAACTGGTCCACTGTGGCTTCATCTGCGCCCGTGGTTGGTGCGTATATTTGGATTACAGTGATATTAAAAGGTTTGCCTTGTATTCTGACTGACATCATTCTATCATTTTTGAGATTGTGTCCCATTACTGCTTTTCTCACTCTTTTGTTGACAATTATGGCTACTCCGTTTTTTCTGAAGTTTTCTTGACCACAGTAGTAGATGTGATGGTTTCCCGAGTTGAATTCACCCATCCCTGTCCATTTTAGCTCGCTGATTCCCAAGATGTCAATGTTTATTCTTTCCATCTCATTTTTCACCACTTCCAGTTTCCCTTGGTTCATCGACCTCACATTCCATGTGATCTGTGTTAAGCATCCTGTTTCATCTCACTTGCCTCTTTGGTTTTGCCTTTTGTTCTGGTCCATAGGGTTGTCTTGGCAAAAATTTCTGCCGTGGTTTGCCGGTTTCTACACCAGTATCCTTACATCATACATGTTATTACAGTTCAAAACAAAGTATTATCATGCATATTATCAGTTTAAAAAAACACAGTTCTACTTCATTTGTTATGAAAGTAAAAGTAAAAACTTAGTATGAAGGAAAAGTCCACTCTCTCAAGTCTCTACATTGCTATAGTTGCAGACTACATTGTTTTAGTTAAGTTACTTGCATGCTTCTTTGATTATGGCTGGTGGTGGGCAGCCTGCCGGGTCCTCCCTCCTCCGCCTCCCTCACCTCCGCTGCCCGGGGTGCGAGCGGAGGTGGCGGCGGGCAATGGTGAGTCTGTTGCTGCGGGTGATGGAATAGGCCTCTTACCCTCAGTGGTTTCTGCCAGGCCTTTCTTCTCTGGATGCTTCCTCCCTCTGGGGTGGGGGTGTGGCCTTTGGAGTAGGCCTCTTACCCTCAGTGGTTTCTGCCAGGCCTTTTTTCCCTGGATG
Organism: Bradypodion ventrale; assembly: GCA_035047345.1. Lineage (NCBI taxonomy): Eukaryota > Metazoa > Chordata > Lepidosauria > Squamata > Chamaeleonidae > Bradypodion > Bradypodion ventrale. The sequence continues at coordinate 46,024,132 of JAWDJE010000001.1, forward strand.
CTTCCTCCCTCTGGGGTGGGGATGGGGCCTTTGGAATAGGCCTCTTACCCTCAAATTTAAGTGTAATTAGCAAATATTCAGAATTGATAATCCAGCAAATGAGATTACTTTCCATTTTTCATCTTAATAAATCTGCCTCTGCTTCATTTCATGAAAAATTTTGCTCTCAGGGAAATGATCAGATGATTGCCACATCATTTCAGGGATGAAGACATTGGAGAATAACCACATGTAGTATAGTCTGTATCTGGTAGAAAATAAAAGGTCTTAAATCAAAACAAGCACAATTATGTATGCGACTTATTGTGTTTTAATCTTTTCTACAGTTATCGCCTGTGTGAGCCTTCTGAACGGCACATATACAAATCAAGCCCACTCTTTGGATGGTATTTTGGAATTGATAAAACAGGAACACTTCAAGTTGGAGACATTGTGTATAAGATGGTCTGGTGATATAAATGTTCAACAAAGAAAACAATTTATTTGGAAGTTCTCAGTGCCTTCTTGTAAAAAAGTGCGTGAAATAATAAACTTCCGTTCTAATGCATATTTCCTAACTTAAATTCAGCAATAATGACTGAAGTCTTGTTGCTTAGTTATGCATATGTATGCAAAAGGCAACAATATAACATTAATTTGCTCCATACTGGCAATTAACAAGTCATGCCATTGGGGTTCTTGGCATGTGCGTGTGCATACCTGTTGGCTTGGTGTATCCCAATAGGGACTCATTAATTGTCAGCTAGAAACCAATGGAAGTTATGCCATTTGCCATCTGCATGCATAACTGAGCAACAGAATTTATATTGGGCCAACATAAGGTCATATTTTGCACTAATTTGCATAATTAAATTAAAAGAAAACAGCAAAATACTAGAATAGTAATAAGACAGCCTTTTGTATATAATGCTCAGTAATTGGATCTTCCACCTTTCAAAATTCAGTTATTGTTACAAGCCATTACTAAGTCTACTGCAAAATAAACTAGGCAGAAGGAAACAGGCATATTAACATTCAGTTGTTTTTGTTTATCTTTTGGGACACTCATGTTCTTGCCACTTGAAAATAAGATGCATTGATTTCCTGCCCTATATAGGAGTGGTTAAACTGGTGTACTGCAGCCACAGTTGCTGGTGTTGTAAGTTCGATCCTGATGGAATCAAGGTTGACTCAGTCTTCCATCCTCTCAAGATCAGTATTATGAATTCCCAGCATGTTGGTGGCAAAATACTAACCACTTTGTGAACTGCCCAGAGAGTGCAGTAATCGATACAGGGCGGTATATAAGTGTGATTGCTATAGCTATTAAAATGTGATACAAGATTTTGCAATATGCAGCATTTTGGCCTTAAAAAAGAAAGAGTTTTTGGAAGGGTTCAAAGAGCATCAATCCATTTCTAAACCTTGCAATACTGGTAAAACAGTGCTGTTCTATATTTTCCCCCTTCTGCATTTCTGTCGTTCATGTTGTTGTAACAATCAGCCTACTTTCAGCACAGGACATGCTGTATACCTGACTGTCCAGTTAATTTGGGGAGTACACAGCCAAGATGTGATAAGACACAAGTTTTACACAATAAATGTTACATTCTAACAAATGAATCTTCCGTTACCCAATTAATAAACTGAGTTCATCCTCTCATTTCCTCTGAAATGTACACTGACCATCATTTCATAGTTGTCTTGTGTATTACTTATGTGATGCCTAATTGTTTCTTATATTAACCTAATCGTTTTTCTCATTAAAGGCCTTTTATTGCCCTTTCTTTGTTTACAGTAATCATGGGTGTGTTCCTTCTGAACAACATTCTTTTAAGTCTAATCCTCCCTTTGGATGGCTATATGGAATTGAAAAAACTGGAATACTTAAAGTTGGAGACCGTGTGTACAAGATAATGTAATGATGTGCCATAAAGTACACTGATTCAGATAGTGTACAAATGGATTGTGCACATTCTTTGTTAGAATATTTTTGCATTTGCTAAATATGGACACATCCTATGAATTCTTGAATTAAAACTTATTGAGCTGGGTTGCATGGACACCTCTGGATGCGCTTTTACTGTTTCATAGCTTAGTTTTTTCAAAGCTTTTCCTGAGCACGGAAAGGTCTCTGTTTTGGACTACAGTTCTTAAAACCCTCCAGTTAGTATGGCTGCTAGAAAAGTAATTTTTCCAAGCTCAAAAAATAACTGTTTTTCTTTTTACATTTTTTATTTTTTAAAAAAATATATGTTGTAGTTTCCACTTCTATTGTAGTATTGCACTAGTGACCTTCACAGCAATTTCTTCTGTGTCTAGGTCAGATGTTAAACTGTCAAAATGAAGCCACCTTTGGAGAATTCATTCCATTGTTCCTTCTATCCTTTGGGTGCTGTATCTGATTCTAAATATTGGCTATCATCATGGTGATCAGCTATGAAAATTGTCTTGTGAACAATATAATGTAGCGGCCTTCTATTTGCCTTCTGCATCACAGCATGACACTTGTACCACTGATCCAGTTCCACAACTCACTTTCTGGTCCTGAGCCCTTTTGGCACATAAAGTCCTCCTTAGCCCCAGGAGCATTAAACTTGATGAAGCTGCTGCCCTCCATCAAGATGGATTCAATTGGGATTATTTATTTATTCAAATTTATATATTGCCACCCAAATCAAATGAGTGACTCTGGGCGGCATAACAACAACGATAAAAACACTACAATAATAACACATTAACAACCCTTAATAGACTTTAATCCACTTGGGGACCATCACCCTTCCCTGTGGACTTTGCCACCCAAGGCCATTAGTCCTCAGGGTTGTCTGGTTAGTTAACCACCACCTGACGATCACTTCACAGCAATGTTTTCTCTATACAGTAAAACCTTGCATAAAGAGCGCCTCACTTAAGAGATGAACTCGTTTAAAGTGCAGAATTTTCTCTCAATGGTCGCCTTGCTTAACAACTAAAACCAACCAAAAACTCGCTTAACAACTAAATTGGGGTTCGCAAGCCCCCCTGCCAGAAGTCACAATTTTTTCGCTTAAGGAGCAAACTCGCTTAAAGAGCAATCCCGTGGAATGGATTATGCTCTTTAAGCGAGGTACCAATGCACTGAGAAAATGACTTCTAGGAAAAATGTATGCTCAGATACAAGTAGTAGCTGACAATACAGTAAAACCCCGACTTACAAATGCCCTGAGTTACGTAAAATTCGAACTTACATAATGATTTTATGCTAAAAACATGTCCCGATTTACATGATTTCCTATGGGTATGCTTCGAGTTACATAAAGATTCTTTTTCCTATGGGTTTGTTTTGAGTTATGTAAAAATTCATTTCCCTATGGGTTTGCTTTGATTTACATAAAAAATTCATTTTTCCTATGGGTTTGCTTCGAGTTACGTAAAAAATATTTTTCCTATGGGTTTGCTTTGAATTACATAAAAAATCAATTTAAGAAAAAGCCTACGGAACGGACTTTTTTTTTCGTAAGTAGGGGTTTTAATTTACATTGGAGCCTCACTGAGGAAAGAGGGTGGATTTCAAAAGCAAAAATATTCCTAGGAGTTGCTTTGACTCATTGTGTCAATACAACACAATGGCTAATGTTTTACTCCAGAAGTGTTAACTCTGAATGTACAGTATCTGCATTACATTGGGAGACTGGTAATTTCAACTCCGCTGTGTCAACAGTTGTGTATGTGACTGGCTGTGACTTAGCCAGAATTTGGGTAAGAGAGCTATTTGTCTATAATTAATGCTCGCTGTGTCCACATATCTATTTTGATCTGGAATTGGAAAGCACAGGATACAAATAGGATAGCATCGTAATGGGGGAAACTGATAAAGACCTGAAGTACGTTTTGCCTGAATGTGCTCCCTGCTGGAAGAGGGACGGAGGAACTTTTCCAAACATTTGCAGTGACAATAGGCGAGAGGGTGATTTGGAAATGATAAGACTGGACTTTACACCAGGGGTGCCCAAACTACCGCCTGGGGGCCAGATCCGGCCCCTGATGCCAATTCATCTGGCCTGCGAAGCCCTCGTCGCTACCGAAAGTGGAAGTAAAATGTGCCCGTATCGTTGTTGTTATGCTGCCCAGAGTTGCTCGTTCGATTTGGATGGCAATATATAAATTTGAATGAATGAATGAATGAATGAATAAATAATCCCACTTGAATCCATCTTGATGGAGGGCAGCAGCTTGATGGAGAGCAGCACCAGTGTAAGTGACCAATTGTGACTTCTGGCAGGGGGAATTGCATATGGGCGTGTTTTACTTCCGCTTTCTGGAGCGGCGAGGGCTTCGCAGGCTGGATGAATTGGCATCAGGGGCCAGATCTGGCCCCCAGGCCATACGGACCCGGGAGCGACAAGGGCTTCATGGGTTGGATGAACTGGCATCAGGGGGCAGATCCGGCCCCCAGGCCATAGTGACTGGCCCCCTGAACCACGTGACCGGCCCACGGCCTGAAAAGTTTGAGCACCCCGGCCTTACACAAATCACTGTCCGTGATATAAGGCTGACTGGAGAAACTGCATTCTGGCTGCTGGTAAATGGTGCAATGTTTTTTAAAGAGCAGAGAGAGAGAGAGAGAGAAATTGCAGGGAAAACACACCGCCACTGCTGGACTGATAAGTCTATATAAATCGTCGTAGGCTGGCGTCCTAATTCTGTAGATAAGTAAGAGAAGCCTCTGTCGCGGGGACTGGAGCTGCTTGGCTGGGGAAAGTGCAGGCAACAAGAGAAAAGGGTGGCCATTATTGGGCAACAACCGAGGCTCCACCGGGTTGCATAACAGGCGCCCTTGTCTGCCAAAAGCGACGCAAGCCAGAATCAGGGCAGGCAGGGAGTCCAAAGGGGCACCGTCGCCGCACATAGATTGTGCAGCTGGCAAAGGAGGAGGAGGAGGAGGAGGCTGGCATCGCCCGGGCCCGCCTCGGAAATTAGAAGTCCTCTCTCCTCTCCCAACCATGGCGGTGGGGTTTCTTCGCCTGCTGGTGCCGCCGATGCCTCACTCGCCCCACGCCTGGCTCTGGGCCTGGGCCGCGGCGGCGACGGTGGTGGTGCTGGGGGCCCCCGTGGCCTGGCAGTGGTGGCGGCGCCGGCGGCGGCGGGAGCTGGTGCAAGTGGCGACCGTCACGGACGTCGTCCTTTACCCGGTGAAGTCCTGCCGGGGGGTCCACCTCGACAGCGCCCAAGTCACCAAGTTGGGCCTCCGCAGCGGAGACTTGCGGGACAGGTACGACGTGGAGGGAGGCGAGTGTGTGTTGTGAGGGAGGGAGGGAGGCGGGTGTGTGTTGTGTGTTGTGTGTGTGTGACCCCTATAGAGAGCGCGTGTACGCATGTTTTGAGAGGCGTGCATGGGGTTATGGATTGGGCGACCTCCGTAGGGTGTGTGTGTGTGTATGTGTGTGTGTGTGTGTGTTTGGAGAGGTCTACGTGGGGGTAACGGGCCACCCTGCCCTGTAAGGGGTGTGTATGTGTAGGGTGCATACCTGTCAAGTTTTGCATTTGAAAATAAGGGAATTTTTTGGCCACACCTCTCTGTGGGCGTGGCCAAATATAGCCATGTGACTTGCTGGGCTCTAGTCATGCCTGCCACATGGCCATGAAAATGTCTGCAAACACAGACAGCACTGACTCTTTGGCTGTAAATGGAGATGAGCACTGCACCCTAGAGTTGGATACGACTGGCAGATTTTACTTTCTTAGGATCAAAGATCTCTGCAGATGGTGATTGCAGCTGTGAAATAAAAAGGTGACTGATGCTTGGGAAACATCCTGGGGAACATAGTTAAAAGTAGGGGCATCACCTTGCAAACAAAAAATTGCATAGTCAAAGCAATGGTATTCACGGTGGTAATGTATGGGTGTGAGACCTGGACCATTAGGAAAGCTGAGCGCAGAAAAATAGATGCCTTTGAAATGTGGTGTTAGAAATAGGTCGACCCTAGAAGAAATCAACCATGACTGCTCATTAAAGGTCAAATAGTAAAGATGACGCTAAAGTACTTTGGACATCAAATGAGAAGAGAGGATTCACTTGAGAAGGCCTTGATGCTGGGAAAGGTGGAGGACAAAAGAAGGGGGTGGCCAAAAATAAGATGGCTAGATGGTATTGTAGATGCAATGGGCACAAAGCTGTGTGGGCCAAAGAACCCTTTCCCCATCTTCTTGGCAGACTTTTGTTTTGTTTTCTTTCTTGTTTACTCAGTGGCTTAAGTGACTTAAGATGGTGACTGGGAGGCAGAAGGTCAGCAGTTTGATTCCCGAGTACTGCAGGACGGAATGAGCTCCCGTCTTTGTCCCAGCCATCTGAGCTCCTGCCATCTGAGCAGTTCGAAAACAAGAAATTGCAAGTAGATAAACAGGGACCACTTTGGTGGGAAGGTAACATGCGTTCTGTGCGCTCTGGTGTCTAGTCATGCCTGCCACATGACCACGGAAACGTCTGCAGATGCAGACAACGCTGGCTCTTCGGCTTTGAAACAGAGATGAGCACTGAACCCTAGAGTCAGATAGAGTCAGATACGACTGGCTTTCGAGCAAGGGAAACCTTTACCTTCACCTTACTCATTTTTAATTAAAAAAATTTCCTGGGAAGCAAAGAAAGTGCAGAATAGTAAACCAGCCCCGTAGGGTTACCAACTGCTTGTAAGCAGCTTGGCTTTAATGAACGGAGCCTCCCCCCCTCTCTCATATAGTGATCAAGCACCATCCCCCACCCCTCCCAAGTTAACTCTAGAATTCTAGAAATGGAGGCCTCCAGCCAGGAGGCAGGGTAGAAACAGCTCAATAAAGCATGAGAGTGAGAGAGAAGTCTCTCACTGATTTTCCCCTGCATATATGAAATATCGCTCACCTCTAGAGTAGACTCCCGTCCCTTCCAGCATGGTGGCTCCGACCAGCTCAGCAGCAAAAACGAAGCCTCCATATTGGCTATGTGGCAGGAGGGAAATGAAAGAGAAACTACAGAACGCCCCCACCACCTTCTCTCTCTCCCCTCCCACAAGCGAAAAGCCTGCCACACAGCGACCTCTGGTGGCCGGAAAAACATACTGCAGCTTCGTCTGTGAGGGTTCCGGTCAGGATTTTTTTATTAAAAAAATAAGGGATATTATGGGGAAATTAATAAAACGGGAGGGGGCGGGAAGAGGGGTAAAAATAAGGGGTTTCCCCGGGAAAAACGGGGTACTGCGCGGGTATGTGGATTGGGCGACCTCCATAGGATGTGTGTGTGTGTGTGTGTGTGTGTGTGTGTGTGTGTGTGTGTGTTTGGAGAGGTCTATGTGGGGTAATGGGCCACCCTGCCCTGTAGGGGTGTGTATGTGTAGGGTGTGTGTGTGTACTGTACAGTACTGTATTGTATTTTGAAACACATGCATTGGCTTATGGGCGACTCCTGTAGGGTGTGTGTGTGAGAGAGTTTTGAAAGGTATGCATGGGTTTGATGTAGGCAGATTGATTACACACGAGCCGGCAGATGGGCTAAACACAAATTTATTTCAGCATGGTCAATCTGTACATGAGGCAATGACGGAGCCTTGCCTCTTTATATATGTTACCTGATACATTTGAATCTCGCCCGAAGGTGCCCATTGGTTACAATATCAGTGACGTCTTTCTGACGTACTGCATACCAGACATAGTTCACCTGTGGCGGGAAGGTTTCCCACGCTAGTTCATTATTGGATGAATTGGAACCACATGAGTTTCCTCAGCTGCACTAATGGCGAACAGCTGAACTGCATGCATATACAATATCCCACCCCCCTAGGATGGGACGAAGTCCCTCAACCATTGTGGGGGCCAGCGGGTGCGCTGCGGTCGGCCGGTCGATTCAGTGGTGCTGCTGGAATCAGCTGCTGAGCCTGAACCTTCCTTCCGTGAAACTTACAGTGTCCCATCGAACCCCGGCAAGGGCAGGAATGGGGTATCTCTGAGTTGGGGAGGATGGGGGGACCTCTGGGACAACTCAAAACCCCGCTGCTCACTGGGACGAGTGGGGGAACACTCACGAAAACTCCCGCCCCATCCTGTAACAAAAAATCAAATGGGGGTTGATCATCTCCATGTTGGAAGATGTCCTCCTGCAGGTCTATGCAGTCGGTCAAGCTGAGTCCTGTATTCCCCCCTTGGGTTACGCGGGTGGGGGTAACCCTAACGCTGACTCGTCCAAGTACCCATTTCCCCTCATGGCTTCCATAATTTTTCTCCTGAGTTGATCGGCGTGCCTCCGCCACAGCAACCCTGATCCTGTCTTAACTTGGTACGATACGGGCCTGGTTTGTTCTGCCACTTCCCCAGGTACCCACGCTGGCCCTGAGCTCACATAATTTCTGCAGTACACTGGATCACCTGCCCCAAACACCTTTCTCTGATCCACCACCACATTCATGCCTCTATCCTCCACCCTGGAAGGATCCAAGCGGTCAAACAAAGTTGAGATTCTTCTCCGCATTAGGATCTTCGTGGGGGATTGCCCCGACGCCAGCGGAGTAACCTTATAGCATATGAGGAATTGACAGAGCTGTAGCTCCAGGTCCCCCGGACCCATCCTCCTTAGTGCCTCCTTTGTAGTGCGGACCAGGTGCTCTACTTGGCCGTTTGTGGCAGGATGTGAAAGTGGATGCGTTATCCGAAATTAACACACCGGGCAGGCCAAAACATACGAACACCTTCCTCAGGTGTTTGATTGTGGCTGCGGAGGACGTGTTTCGCATTGGAATGACCTCAAGCCATTTCAAGAATCCATCCACCACTAACAAGAACATGTACCCCGGAAAGGCCCTGCAAAGTCCATGTGGACCCCTGACCATGGTCCTCGGGCTGTGTCCCACTCCCTGGGGGGTAATCTGTGCTCCTCGGGCCGAGAGCGTTGGCAGCTCTCACACGCACCCACCAACTGCTCTATGTCTTTATCTATATTGGGCCACCAGAAATAGCTCTTTGCCAGAGCTTTCGACTTCACGATCCCTGGGTGACTCGTGTGTAGCAAACGGAGCACCTTAACTCGGAGAACCTCGGGAATTACTATTCTCTGGCCCCAGAGGAGGCATCTTCTCTCGAGCGAAAGCTTAAAGCGTTTCCTGAAAAGCGATGCCAGTTCCTCGGATGGGGACGTTGCGGGCCAACCTTTCTTTACCCATGCTAACGCCTGAGACAGAACCTTGTATTTGACGATTTCCTTAGCGATCTCTGAAGGCACGATGGGGGGGGGGGCGAGTCGAGAGACTTGATGAGCAGTACCTGGTGATCTTGCTCAACCTCGCACTCGGATTCCCCCAGCTCCAGTAATGGAGACCTGGAAAGCGCATCCGCGTGAGCGATGTCTTTCCCTGGGCGGTGTACCAGTGTGAACTGGTATGTGTTTAAGAAAATCGCACACCTTAACATCCGTGGGGATAGAATCTGGGGGGTGGGCTTGGCCGTGACAAAGATTCCCAGGAGGGGCTTATGGTCTGGAACAATGGTGAACTCCCTCCCATACAATTAATTGTGGAATTTCTTCGTCCTTGTGATGATTACGAGGGCTTCCCTATCTGTCTGCGCATAGTTTCGCTCTGCTTTCGAGAGGGATCTCAAATAGAATGCAATCGGTGCCTCCCTCCCATTCTCAAGCACGTGGCAGAGGACAACCCCGACCCCCACTGGTGAGGCATCACACACAAGTACTATAGGCTATCTGGGGTCAAAATGAGTTAATATCACCTCGGAAGAGAGGAGCCGCTTTAACTCATTGAACACCCACTCCTGACCCTCCCCCCACCGCCAGACTGCATCCTTCTTCAGTAAGCAGTGCAGCGGTTCCTCCACGGATGCCTTCCGTGGGAGGAAGGAGTGGTAGAAGTTCAGGAGCCCCAAGAATGACTGTAGCTCAGGTTTGGTGGCTGGCCTGGGGGCGTCCTGTACTGCCGCTACTTTGGATTTCGAAGGTTTTACCCCATCGGGGGTGATTTGAAACCCCAGAAACTCAACTTCGTTTGTGTAGAATACACATTTGTCCCTTCTCAGGCGTAACCCAGCCCTCTCGAACACAGATAGTACCTGGTCTAGCCTCTGGGCTAGCTCCGACTCATCCCCAGCTGTTATCAATAAATCGTCAAAATATGGCAAGACCCCAGGAGACCCTTAAGGAGGCGTTCCACAAGCACCTGAAATATTCCGGGGGCGGAGTTCATGCAGAACTGGAGGCGCATCACCTTAAACGCACCTTTGTGCGTAACTATCGTCTGGGCAGCTGCGGCCACAGGTGTAACGATTAACTGTTGGTAAGCCTGTGCTAGGTCCAACTCCGCAAAGCATTTACCCCCGTGTAACTTGGCCAGCAAGTGGCACAGGGTAGGCATTGGGGCGAATTGCCTTATTGATAGTACATTTGTAATCAGCACAAATTCTAACCTCCCCGTTAGATTTCATGGCAGTTACAATCGGTGTCTCCCAATCTGCAGAGTCCACCGGAACCAAAATCCCCTGACCCACCAGTTTGTCCAGTTCCGCTTTGATTTTGTCCTTTAGTGCGAAAGATACTCTTCGCGGCTTGAGCCGTACAGGGTAAACGGAAAGGTCAATATCAAAGTCCACTGGGGGCCCCCTGTACTCCCCAAGTCTTTTCTCAAAGACTGCAGGATGTGCGTTGCACACATCCTGAATGGGGTTGCCTCGGATGGCGTTGATGCCAGTCAATGCAATTCCCAGCGGTTCGAACCACTGGGTGCCTAGAAGACAACTGGACCCCCCCTTAAGAACCACCAAGGGCAACTTCCTTGTGAAGTTTTTGAAATGGACGGTGAAATCTCCCACCACCAGGATTGGAATGTAGAGAATACACATTTGTCCCTTCTCAGGCATAACCCAGCCCTCTCGAACACAGATAGTACCTGGTCTAGCCTCTGGGCTAGCTCCGACTCATCCCCAGCTGTTATCAATAAATCGTCAAAATATGGCAAGACCCCAGGAGACCCTTAAGGAGGCGTTCCACAAGCACCTGAAATATTCCGGGGGCGGAGTTCATGCAGAACTGGAGGCGCATCACCTTAAACGCACCTTTGTCCTGAGGGCTCTTAGTTTGGGGCGGTCCCTAGGGGGTATTCGCAGAAACTCTGCCTGCAAGACTATGGAATAGGCAGTCCCTGAGTCCACCTCCATCTTAACTTGGACCCCCTACAACAGTACCTTCACAAAAAAATGGGTGTGACAGTCCGACACACATCTCACCACGGTGTCCCCCACATGCACTTTCCGGATGCCCTCGTCCTTTCGGCGGCTGGTCTGGTCAGGGTCTCGGCTTCTGCGTTGTCTGCACACCTTCGCTATGTGCCCCAAACGTCCGCAGTTGTGGCACTCTGCCTTCTTGAAGGGGCATTTCTTCCGGTCGTGTGAGCCCCCGCACCCCTTGCAGCGTCGGCTTGCTTCGGTGATGTCCCTTTTTTGGATGGCCTTTTTCTCACTTTCGGGACCTCCGGTTCGCTCTCGCTGGACTCCGAGGAGGATGTGTTGGTGGCTGCCGTGGCTCTCAACTCTTGCGCATGGTGTGACGAACAGCTGTGGGCTTGCACCGAGGACGCCGAGCTTCCTGGGGCTGCGGGCCTCATCCTGCATGCCAGTACTCCGTTCTTTACCGCCTCAGCGGCTTGCGCGGCCCGCAATACCTGCTTGAACGTGATGTCCTCGTCTTGGGCTAACAGTTTCCGCTGAGCCTCTTCATTCCACAGGCCGAGTGGGAGATGGTCTCGCAAAGCCTCGGTCAGGAAGGCTCCCCACCGGCAGGGAATGGCCGCCGGCCTCACTGCAGCTACATACTCCGCCACGGTTTCTCCAAGCCACTGGTCTCACCGGCTAAATGCAAATCTAGCCCGGAACACAGACATCTTTGGGCGGAAGTGTGCCCGCAGGGCAGTGAGGATTTTGGCCAGTGGTACTGTTTTGAGTACACTCGGCATCAGGAGGTTCCTTGCCAGTTCCAGGGTTGGCAACCCGCACTGAGCCAGTAGGCAGGCTTGCCTTTGCGCTTCGCCCTCTATTTTCTCTGCATCCATCGCGTACAGAAACTGTTCCTCATAGAGGTCCCATGACTCCATCTGGGTGGTATCGAACGGAGAGAGAGTGACCCTGTGAGATGCCATTATCCCACCTTCGTAGCCAATTTGATGTAGGCAGATTGATTGCACACGAGCCGGCAGATGGGCTAAACACAACTTTATTTCAGCATGGTCAATCTGTACATGAGGCAATGGCAGAGCCTTGCCTCTTTATATATGTTACCTGGTACATTTGAATCTCGCCCAAAGGCGTCCATTGGTTACAATATCAGTGACGTCTTTTTGACGTACTGCATACCAGACATAGTTCACCTGTGGCGGGAAGGTTTCCTGCGCTAGTTCATTATTGGATGAATTGGAACCACGTGGGTTTCCTCAGCTGTGCTAATGGCAAACAGCTGAACTGCATGCATATACAACAATGGGGTTATGGGCGACCCCTGGGGGGGGAGTGTGTGCGTGTGAGTTTTGAAAGGCGTGCATGGGTTTATGGGCGGCCTCTGTAGTGTGTGTGTATGTTTTGAAAGGTGTGCATGGAGTTATGGGTGACCCTTATAGTGTGTGTGTGTGTGTGTGTGTGTGTGTGTGTGTGTGTGTGTGTGTGTGTGTGTGTGTGTGTGAGTGAGTGAGTGAGTGAGTGAGTGAGTGAGAGAGAGAGAGAGAGAGAGAGGCATGCATGGTGTTATGGGTGACCCCTGCAGGGTGTGTGTGAGAGAGTTTTGAGAGGCATGCATGGGGTTTTGGGCAACACTTACAGGGTGTGTGTGTGTGTGTGTGAGAGAGAGAGAGAGAGAGTTTTGAGAGGCATGCATGGGGATATCGGTGACTCCTGTAGGGTGTGTGTGTGAGTTTTGAGAGGCGTGCATGGAGTTATGGGTGACCCCTATGGGGTGTGTGTGTGAGAGTTTTGAAAGGCATGCATGGGGTTATGGGTGACCCCTGCAGGGTTTGTGTGTGAGTTTTGAGAGGCATGCATGGGGTTATGGGTGACCCCTGCACGGTGTGTGTGTGAGTGTTTTGAGAGGCGTGCATGGGGTTATGGTTGACCCTTATAGAGTGTGTGTGTGTGTGTGAGAGAGAGAGAGTTTTGAAAGGCATGCACGGGGTTATGGATGACCCCAGTAGGGTGTATGTGTGTGTGTGTGAGTTTTGAGAGGCGTGCATGGGGTTATGGACAACCCCCTCATGCCACGTATGGCATTCAAGGAATGGTTTTACCAGAATGGCTGCAAAGGGATTTGAACCAGGACTACAGGACAGTATCCCCTCCATGTTTCTTCTAGAGCCAAATAGGAAGAATGAGAGGTGTTTTCTTCCCATGCCTTTTTTGTTTTATTCAGTCACTGTGATTTTTTTTAAAATTTTAGTCATGAGTGAACTGGGGCAAGCAGTGTGGCATTATTAATATGCTAGTTAAGGCATACAGTGGTAGCTCGCTTAAAGAGCACAATGCGTTCCACGGGATTGCTCTTTAAGTGAGTTTGCTCCTTAAGCAAAACACCATTGTAAGTGACCAATTGTGACTTCTGGCGGCGGCGGGGGGGGGATTGCGAACCCCGATTTAGTTTTTGGTTGGTTTTAGTTGTTAAGCGAGGTGACCATCCAGAGAAAATTCTGTTCTTTAAGTGAGTTAGTCTCTAAGCGAGGTGCTCTTTATGTGAGGTTTTACTGTATTATAAACTGCCCAAAGAGTACTGTGACTGGCCGAAGGTCACCTCCACACAAAAATGACATAGTGTAAGTCAGGGTTTGTACCGCAGGTCTCTTGGTTCTTAAGTTTGCTACATCTGACCATGACAACTGTATTTCATCCAGACCTCTGCCACATCTTTGCCAGTGGGGTGGAAGTATCAAAATAATGATTTGCCTTTCTGCTCTAAATACTCCATGTTTTGAATATCATTGGGGATGGTGCTAAAGATTCAATGGATTTGTGAGTACTTCCCCAGTAGTTTACATACCGACCCACTCCATTCTCTACAAATATTGATGCTCCAACCTTTGAAAGGGGCCCAGGGTGGAAACGATAAGTGAGTGAGACTTTCAGGAGAAATCTGAGACTACGGTTAAACACCTCATGTAAGATTTCAGCCTATGATGCTTACTTTCCTCCTACCTAATCTAAGCAACTGAAGTCTAAAGTATTGACATGTCTGTCTGTATTTAACAATAGGTTTTGGCTTGTAATTAAGGAAGATGGACACATGGTCACTGCTCGGCAGGAGCCTCGTTTGGTTCTAATTTCTGTACGTTTAGAAAATGGTCATTTAATCTTGAATGCTCCAGAGATGAAGGAACTGACCATCCCAGTAGAACTCTCCAAGAAAAATTCCGTGAAGAATTGCAGGTGCCTTCCTCTCTCTTTCTGAGCTACCCCAAATCTTCTATGAATATATTGCTTTCTTTTTAAGACAAATCCAGTGAATCAACAAAGCTGTTTGAAAGCTGCATGCAATTGTATAGATTCCAGCACTGTAAAATGTTTGTGATGGTATGTTTCAAAGAACCTATAAAGGAGGGCAAATGTTTTGTGCTTCTCCTGAAAGGCAAATGAAAGCAAATGACAGTACTGAAATAGTTTCATGGTTACATGGTTTAATTGCTTTTATGGTGAACATTCTAAGGCTCATAGGTCAGCATAGCTTCACCTTGTTGATTTGTGAGCTGTGGTTGAACTTTAGCTTTTTGCCAAATCCCTCACATCTGAAGCCAGTGGTGTGCTGGCTCACGGGGATACAGGGACTCATCCCAGTGCGCCCAAGCGACTGGCGCCCCCTCCCCCCAGAGGCAGGCAGAGGTAATGGGAATATATGGGATTTCTCCCCCCAATCCTTCCCAATAGATCTCCCCATCACTTCCTGTCCACCGCCCTCCAAAGGTGCCCAGCACACCCCTGTCTGAAGCTTGTCCCAAACCCATCTAAAATGGAAATGCTGATGGTAGAAATCTTTCTTCAGCACCCCTGTCTCCCCAGGACAGCCATCTGCTTAAAATTTTGAATGTAAAAAAGCTCCTTGTGCTTTCCAGAGCATGTAAGAAACAAATGTAATTTCTTCTTCATCGCGCATATTTGTTTTACCAGCAAATGGATTATCAATAAGGCATTAGTAAAACACTTTTCTGCAATTATGGCAGAAATGCCACTCTCTTAAGATAATAAGCACATATAGGTGGTCCTAAAAATGGTTTTGAGCTGTCCTACCCTATCATCCTTTCTTTTTGAGAGGATAAAGCCAAAGTCCTTATGACATTCTCAGGTTCAAAAGAACTGCACTATACAATAACAGGCACTTGTGTGTCATGTTTCTGCTATAATTTCTGACATTTCTTCTGAACTTTTCAAGGTGTGCGTAACTGTTGTTAGTGATATGTGCTATGGTTTATCTATCTCTATCTATCTATCTATCTCTATCTCTATCTCTATCTCTATCTCTATCTCTATCTCTATCTCTATCTCTATCTATCTATCTATCTATCTATCTATCTATCTATCTAAAGGTCAACATCATTATGCTAAAATTGCACTTAGCAGAAGCGGAAGAAAACTATAAATTAACTGCCTGTACCAATGTCTTTTGAAATAACAGTTTATCTCAATTTTCAAGTTGTAAGATTGTCTTGTGAACGTATCCCATGGGTATAAGACTGCAAATTACTGTGCTTAACTTTTTAACAAATGTGACATTTTACCACATAAAAACCCTGTCTGAAGATCTTTTGATCTCTGAATATTTAAGGATAAAGTCCATCTTGTGATTACTTTTTCTCAAAAATAATGGAGTTACTTAGCCGTAAAGTCTTATTAATTCTGAAGCTTTGGCAACTCTGTGGAGTTTTATTCACAATATATTGATACCAAGCATGGAAACTGTTAAAACTTTTTTCATGATTATTGGCAAAATTTAGGATTTAATTCCAAATGATATTTATCCTGATAATGTAGAATTAATCTGAAGGATCATTTATCACATAAATTTATGGTTTATTTTGTAAACTTCAACAGGGTGTTTAGCCTTGACATTGATGGGCGTGACTGTGGTGATGAGGCAGCTCATTGGTTCACAAGCTTCTTAAATTCGGAATCCTATCGACTGGTGCATTTTGAGACCCAAATGGCAGCAAGAAAATGTGTAAAAATTAAGTCGCCTTTTCGACCTGTTGATGAGGTTTGGAGATTATTTTTTTATTCTGAATATGAGATTTTCATATTATTTTTAAAATTCTTGCCACATGTTTATATTCAAAATTGAGGTTGGGAAAGTTATTTTCATAGACTACAATTCCCACAGATACCTAGATGGTACAGCCACCGGGCATATGGGCTGGGGATTCTGGAAGTGTCAATTGAAAAAAATAATTTTTACACTAAAGTCGTAGCTAGTTTAGAGAACTGTGGATATATCTGAATCCCTCCAGACATCTGTCTGAACCAACCTCCATCCCACAAAGATATTATGTGGGCAAAAGCATCCTCCTACTCATGTTCCTTTGCAAATAATAATAATAATAATAATCTTAACCTATAAAACCAAGTGTTCACCGTTGGAACTGGCTATAGGTTGCTATGCCTCGCCCTACTTGCCTGCACTCACCCTTCGTGCGCACGGCCAAATTGCCTACGCAGGTCAACGAAGGATTGAAAAAACCGGCAGTGGGGCAACAGCCCCACAAACGCGAAGAAAGGGAAACAACTTCACTTCCCAACATTCCTTGCACCGCGCCGCGCCAGAGCCAATCAGGCTGAGAGGCTCTCGCACGGCGCAGCGTTCGGAAACGCGCCGCAGCCAATCGAAAGAAAAGCATTTTAAAAAAACGCAGCACAAACACAAAACAGCAACCCATAACTACAAGCGCGCAGAGGCTGAGGAAACCAGCGCCCGAAAAATGAAAAAGAAAAACAACTCACAGCAAAGCACACACCAGCCGGCTTTCTTTTCCTCACCCACGGCGCCTGAAGGTCCCGACTGGAGTTTCCCCTTTAATATCAGTGGGTGGGGGTTGCGATCCCCCTCTCCCCTAGGGTTGGGAGGTTTGTGGGGACAAAAGGGGTATATTGCCCCAACCCTTCTGGAAACAAAAGATCAGGCAGAGAGGATCGATCCCACACCCCCCCTCCTTAAAACAACTCCGTCTTTTCCTCTCTTTAAAAACGGAGTTGTTTTAAGAAGGGGGGGTGGGGGATCGATCCTCTCTGCCTGATCTTTTGTTTCCAGAAGTGTGGGGGAAATATACCCCTTTTCTCCCCCCAAACCTCCCAACCCTAGGGAAGCCAGCCGAGAGGGGGATCGCAACCCCCACCCACTGATATTAAAAGGGAAACCCGATCTACTTTCACGACTCCACACAAACAAAACACCATAACACACTAAAGCCCCCCTCCCCACCACCTAGCCCACCCTTCCTAACCCCCAATTACCATGCCCCCCCTCCCCACCACCGAGCCCACCCTTCCTAACTCCAACAACCACGCCACCCCTCCCCACAACCTAGCCCACCCTTCCTAACCCCCAACAAAAAACAACTCACCGCTTCACACCCAAGCAAACACCAGCTGGCTTTCTTTCCCTCACCAACAGCGCCTGAAGGTCCCGACTGGAGTTTCCCCTTTAACATCAGTGGGTGGGGGGTTGCAATCCCCCCTCCGCTGCCTACACTAGGGTTGGGAGGTTTGTGGGGACAAAAGGTGTATATTGCCCAAACACTTCTGGACCCACAGGAACAGGCAGAGAGGATCGATCTCCCACCCCACCCCCTCCTTAAAACAACTCCGTCTTTTCTTCTCTTTAAAAACGGAGTTGTTTTAAGGAGGGGGGTGGGGGATCGATCCTCTCTGCCTGTTCCTGTGGGTCCAGAAGTGTTGGGGCAATATACACCTTTTCTCCCCACAAACATCCCAACCCTACGGTAGTCAGCGGAGAGGGGGGTCACAAACCCCACCCACTGATATTAAAGGGGAAACCCGATCTACTTTCATGAATTCACACAATCAAAGCACCATAACACACTAAAGCCCCCCTCCCCACCACCGAGCCCACCCTTCCTAACCCCAACGACCACGCCCCCCCTACCCCCACTTCCTAACCCCCAACGACCATGCCCCCTCCCTACCACCTAGCCCACCCTTCCTAACCCCCAACGACCATGCCCCCTCCCCACCACCTAACCCACCCTTCCTAACCCCCAACAAGCATGCCCCCTCTCCACCACCTAGCCCACCCTTCCTAACCCCAACGACCATGCCCCTTCCCTACCACCTAGCCCACCCTTCCTAACCCCCAACGACCATGCCCCCTCCCTACCACCTAGCCCACCCTTCCTAACCCCCAACGACCATGCCCCCTCCCTACCACCTAGCCCACCCTTCCTAACCCCCAACGACCATGCCCCCTCCCTACCACCTAGCCCACCCTTCCTAACCCCAACGACCATGCCCCCTCCCCACCACCTAACCCACCCTTCCTAACCCCCAATGACCACATACCTTCCCCACCACCAAATAAATAATTTTTTAAAAATTACTAAAAACACTCAAAAACATCCAAAAATACACAAAAAAACACCAAAAACAATAGGAAGTAAACAAAGACACAATCAAAAACAAAACAAAAAGACAAAAAATACAAATTCCAACCCCCCCTTCCCCCCCACACACACAAAAGAAAGAAAACAAGTAAACTTACCAAAACAGGTGCTACCTCCACCAGGAGTGGAAAAGAAATGAATAAAGAAAGACACTACTTACCAGAAGAAGCTCCACCCAGAGGCCAGGAGAGAAAAAAAAAATCAAAATACAATAACCCCTACCAGCACCACCTGCTGGCCACAATAGTAAAAACAATTCAAAACCACACAACAGCCCCAAACAAAACAAAAAATCACAATTTGACACAAAAGGTCACACCAATAAAAACAAGTTAAAAAAAATTACACTAAACACACTTTCACACAAATCACAAATATATGTCAATAAAATACAATAGAAACTTTTAAAAATCCTGTGCTGAGTTATAACTCAAATTTAAACTCAAAACATCTAAACACATTTTAAAAACATTGAATGTAAAAAACATTTACTTTTACATTATTAAAATTATTCAAAAAACTAAAACATTATTCGCTTACATACAACAATTTGAACAAATTATATCATACTTTCTTCTTTTATTAATCCTCAAAAAAAACCCCAAAAAAGCAGATCACAGTTAATAACAGCCAAGCCAAACAAATATTACATAAATAAACATTTAAAAAATTAAAATTACAGACTAAGCAATTTTTAAAAAAAATTAACACAATTTAACCTTCCAACACAATATAAAACTATTGCAAAAATAAATTTGGTTCATTTTTTATTAAAACACACGGGGGGAAAAGCCCGGCAACGCCGGGCAACCCTTGCTAGTAATAATAATAATAATAATAATAATAATAATAATAATAATAATAATAATAATAATAATAATAATAATAATAATAATAATAATAATAATAATAATAATAATAATATGTTGTCAAGTCAATGTTGACTTATAGTGACCTTTTCCAGGGTTTTCTAGGTAGAGAATACACAGAATTGTTTTACCATTTCCTTCTGGGGGTGATCTGGGTTCTGCAGCTTGCTCAATGCTCATAGGCTGGCTCTTCTACTGGGAGGCACAGTGGGGAATTGAACTCCCAACCTTTGGCTCACAGCCAGATACCTAAACCACTGAGATATTGTGTTAGCTTGCAACTGATAGTTAACTATATTATTTCTGATCCTGGAGACAGTATGTAAAGGTATAGGTCAGTGATGGCGAACCTTTTAGAGAACAAGTGCCCAAACTGCAACCCCAACCCCACTTATTTATCACAAAGTGCCAACACAGCAACAGGGGATGGAGAAAATGCTCCCATTGGACTACTGGGCAGAGGGGCCAGGTGAACCTTGTGCTGGGGGAGGGAGGGAGCTCTCCCATTGGGCTGCTGGGCAGAAGGGTAGGACAAACCCTGTGCTGGGGTGACCATATGGGTGCCCACAGAGAGGGCTCCGAGTGCCACATCTGGCACGCGCGACATAGGTTCGCCACCACTGGTATAGGTCACCCTTGCTCAAAAGCCAGTCATATCTGACTCTAGGGTTTAATTCTCATCTCTGTTTACAACCAAAGAGCCAGAGCTGTTTGTGTCTGCAGATTTTTCCATGGACATGTGGCAGGCATGACTAAACACTGTTTACCTTCCCACCAAAGTGGTACCTATTTATCTGCTTGCAATTTCTTTCTTTCAAGCTGCTAGGTTGGCAGGAACTGGGACAAAGATGGAAACTCACTCTGTTGTGCAGTCGTCCTTCCAGTCGTCAAGTTGAGCATCTTAACTGCTAAGCCACTGCAGTCCCCTAGTTTACATTGATGGCAAACTTTGGTGTAAGGATCCTCTTACTAACAAGTAGCACTCTGGCATCCTTGGATGGGATCCCGCCTGATACTGCCTGCTCTGGCCCAACAGTCCAGGTTTTTTCTAAAAGCTTGCCTTCTCACTCCTGACCTAAGTCTAGGTGGTAAGCAAGGGAGATCATGAAATTAGTGTAGATTCAGGTAACGTGAGCCAAGTAAACACTCCAGTCTCCTTCAGGTATTTTAAAAGTATATTGAAATCAAAGTAAGGTACAGAATAAAGTCCAGCAAAAGTTCAGAAACATATCAAATGAACACCTGGAGGCGGGGAGTTCCCCGTGCTAGCTATTAATTGGGTGATTGGAGCCGCATGGGCTTGGCTCCTTCAGCTGTTATCTCCTTCACTTGCTACCTGTTGAATTCTGTGCGATAGGCAGCGGAACTAGCTGCTTGCATACACAATACCCTCCCTTCCTGCTTAGGCTTCTACATTTCATTTCATTCATTTCATTTATTTGATTTGTATGCCGTCCACTCAGCATATGCCAACTCAGGGCAGCTTACAAAAATTGTGGCTAATAATAATAATAATAATAATAATAATAATAATAATAATAATAATAATAATAATAATAATAATAATAATAATAATAATAATAATAATCACATCCAATACAATACAAAACAAGGTACAATTACCATACATTAGATAACAAGATACAATTAGCAAAATGCAATTGACATACAATAATAAAGTCACCCAAATCAAAATACCCCAAAACAAAAATATGAACGCAGGAGTCCAAGCCTCAAAATTAGGTGGGTGGGAATATTTTATGCCACCCAAGCGGCCGCAGCTGGCACGGTCCTCCTCCTCCGGGTGAAAATGGGGCCTGAAGGTGAGTGGGTGGGAACCGGTCGGGAAAGAAGTCCATTCAGCAGCGGCGGCAGCAGCGGTGGAGATCTTATGCTGGCCGACCACCCTGCACAGCTATCTCACATCTCCCTCGAGGATGGGCCGGCCGAGAGAGAAGTCCGTCCTGTGGCGGCGGCGGCAGAGATCTTATGCTGGCCGACCGCCCCACACAGTTGTCTCACATCTCCCTCGAGGCCAGGGCCAGCTGAGAATGAAGTCCATCCGGTGGCGGCGGCGGCGGCAGCGGAGATCTTATACTGGCCGACTGCCCCGCATAGCTGTCTTGCATCTCCCTCGAGGCCGGGGCCGGCCAAGAGAGAAGTCTGTCTGGTTCAAAGCATAGCATCCAAGAGAGTGTGTCTCCTGGCCCCCACCTTCGGGTTTTATCTCCTCCCTCAGGGTCCACCTCCTAGCCATTCCCCTAAAGGATTCCAACCAATGATCTTACAGCATAACTTGTCCATCACACATTAGGTTTCATTTCTCCCAACCCATTGAGGCCAGTATGTTTACACATTCCATTCCTTTGGTATGAAGGGTCTCCCACACATTGAAATCTCCATCTTGGATGAGGCTAAAGCACATGGTATAAATCATACCATGACACTTGGCACTCCAGCTATTCTTCAACTTCAATTCCCAGAAGCCCTGATCAGCAGGAGTGCTGACTTGGGCTTCTGGGAATTGAAGTCCAAGAACACCTGGAGTGCCAAGGTTCACCATCACATCCCTAGTATGTAGATATCTGTAATTTAAAAAGTGTCTCTTCCCACATGAGTCTCCCCAGGTTTTAAGTTTTTGGAGGGGCGCTTTTTTGTTGGCACACTTAGTGAGGACATGTGAGAAGGACTCTTTGGTGGATCCTGCCAGGCAATGAAACTCATTCCCACAAGTGGTCTGTCTGGCCACTTTTTTGTTGTCCTTCTGGCAAGCAAAGACCTTTCTTTTTCAGCTAGGCTTCTAATGGGTAGCTGGCTGCACAGAACAGATTTTACTGAAGAGATGTTGTAATAGTAAAGACTTTGTTTAACCCTGCTGTTTAGAGCTGTTATGACTCAGTGAATTGGAATTCCTGGCTGTGGAGTAAGAAGCCAAGTGTTTGGATCTTCACTGTACTTCCCAGGAAGGGGACTATCCAAGATCATGCTGAGAAATTGTGGCTTCTTCTTTCATGTCCTGATCAAATTCTGCCAAAATGAAACCACTTTCTTGGCTTTGGGCCAAATGCAAGTCCTCATCAGGTGTATGTCTCTGGTAGGAATTGGCAGACCAGCAAATGGGTCAGACTCTGTGTCTCTCCACATTCGCGCTGTGTGTTGTTGTCTGCCAGCAGTCACCACTTGAACATGTTGCTCTTGCATTTAGGGGCTCCCAACCCCAGCCTATTCAGGGTCCTCCAGGTGACATAGGGGAGTTTGAGATCTCCAGCTATATCCAACTTTAATGTTGTTCCTTTCCCAGTGAGCTCCTTCTTCCATCTTCTGATTTGATTTTGCTCTTGTGTACCCTCAATAATGTTTGTTCTTGACATAAAGCTCCTCCTGGATCTGAGCTAGCAGATTTGAGGTTCATATCTGTTCAGAGTGTGTTGAGGGTCATTTTCTTGCTTCGTTCTCTCAGCGTCTGCTGCTACTTCTCCCCAGATCTTAGGTGGAGCAATACCAACAAGAGGGTATATTTTCTCAACTCATATAGGTTTAAGGCATCCTGTCACTGTCCACACCACTATCTGATGGAGTTACTGTATATACTCTGCCACCTGTATGGCCTTGAATAAGCTGTTCAGTCCCAGAGATGAGGAATACCATCACAAATCAGATATTTGAAAGATATATGGGTAAGCTGCTCATGACTGTATTCTTACTTGACATTTTGTAATATTTCTGTTCCTTTGTAACACAGGTTCCCTATAGTGACTGTGCTCCGCTCTTAATCATCTCAGAGGCTTCTATGGAAGATCTAAATACTAAACTGGAAAAGAAAACGGATCTGCGAAATTTCAGACCAAGTATTACTATTTCAGGCTGTGGTCCTT
Organism: Bradypodion ventrale; assembly: GCA_035047345.1. Lineage (NCBI taxonomy): Eukaryota > Metazoa > Chordata > Lepidosauria > Squamata > Chamaeleonidae > Bradypodion > Bradypodion ventrale. Next base: position 46,047,493 of record JAWDJE010000001.1, read on the forward strand.
ATGAAGAGGTAAATACACTTTTATCTTTTTCATAGAACCCAGGAAATAACATTGAAAAAATGAGGGGATTTTTTTTTTTGAAAGAGTGTAGGAAAATGTTTCACATGTTTCGATAAAAGTAAAGGTTGCCCTTTCACTGCATGGAGTTTTTTTTTGCTGGCATGCTTAGTGAGGACATGTGAGAAAGACTCTGGTGGATCCTGCCAGGCAATGAAACTCCTTCCCATAAGTGGTCAGCAGCACAAAGGTAAATAAACCCTCTTTTTATGCACAGGTTTGGTTTCCCACTGCCGGTTAGAAACAGCTCCAAATGGATTATATAATTTTGACCTGACTCCCCCCCCCCCCGACCTCATGTAATTTTTCTGTAATTTAGATGGCAGACCCCTCCCCCCTTTAAGGATCACATAATTGTTGAATGGCCCCAAAGAAAGATCATAGCATTTTGTACTGGAGTGGGTTGTGCTTGTTCCGTCATATTTCCTCACCCCTAGAGACGATGAGCTTTAAAACTTCTGCACATTTTATGATGCCTTCATGGGAAAAATATATTTCTCTGAAGACTTATACCTATACATTGCATTTTTCTCATTGGTTTCTGCACTAAAGTAAATGTTTGTTGGTTCCTGCATTAAAGTAAACATTTGCATAACTATCAGCAGATGAGGCATTAGATATAAGCAAATGCATGCTAGGATGTGTTTGTAGCCTGCTTTTATGTTTAATACAATAATACCTCGGATAACGCTAAAACTTGGTTCCACAAGTCTTAGTGTTATCCGATTTTTAATGTTCTCCGATGCATGCATCGGAAAACGCTAAAATCCTATGGGATGCATCGGATAACATCAAAACTCCATAGAGATGCATTGTAACCGGCACAGGCTTTAGCAAACATTATCCGATGCATCCCATAGGATGCTAGCATTATGCGATGCAATCCCCCCTCAATATCAGGTCGTTATCCGATTTTAGTGTTATACGATGCGGTTGTTATCTGAGGTTTTACTGTATGGTGGTTCTTGTTAACTGTTTGGAGGTGAGCTCTCCTAAATGGGATGGATTAAAGATGTTTCTTCCAATCACAGGATTCCACAGAGCTTCTTGCCTGCACAGTCAGGCTTACAAATTAAACTGGTGGCTACTCACAAAACAAAGCAAGCTAAATTCCTAGATTAAGAGAGTTGTGAAAAATCACTTCCCAATGTTACGCTGTTTCTTTTGGTGTCTTGCACGGAAGACAAAGAAGGAGCCGCAGTAAGGGCTAAAACACAACTTTATTGCATGGTAGTCAGAGTGAACATGAGGTAATGGTGGACCAACAGCTCTATTTATAGCACACTGTACATTTTGAATAACCCGGGTGATAGTCCATTGGTTACTGTCCGCATGACGTCATGGATCGTCACGCCCATCTTCTCCAGGTGCGGTGCTGTGGGAAGGTTTCCCGCCCTTCAGGTATTCAGGGGAATCTGTATCATGTGAGCTGGATGCTGCTACTGGCACGAGCAGTATTATCCTTAACAGCTTGCTACAAAGTGTCTCTGATTAGTTACAATGGATACAATTGCCTGATACAATCAGTTAAAGGGTACTTGTCACATTCTATTCAGTACATAACATCCCTCCCCCCTAGGTGAGGACAAAGTCCTTTAGCCATTGAGGCTTTCCGCACGTTCGCTTTGGGCGAAGGGTGGCCGCACTTCGGGCCGGAGTTCCTGCATTGGAGGAGCGTGACTTGTTAGCGATTGGCTGCGAGTCATGAGCCGGGGATTGGGGAGGTCTAGGTGTGGGAATAAACTCCAGGGATGTGAGACCAGGGGCTCCAGGGACTAAAGAAAAACCCCGCTCTTCACTTGGATGGGTGGGGGACCACTCTGAAAAATCCCCCCGGTCTCCTAACTCAAAATCTAACAATTCTTCGGGATCTCTCTCTTCCAAGTTGTCCCTGTTACCCGGGGGGTCAAAAGGATATGGGTTTGTCTCATTTCCCTCCCCCCTGAGGTCTGTGTATCCCCCTTGGGATAAGCGGGTGGGGGAGAACCCTAACGCTGACTGCTCCATTTGGTCACTCACATCTTGCCTTCCCACTATTCTACTTCAGACTTGGTTGGCGTGCCTCCTCCAGAGGAGTCCTGTGTCTGTCTAGACATTGTAGGAGACTGGCCCCGTCTGTCCGACCACTATTCCAGGTACCCAAGTGGGGCCGCCAGCCGCATAGTTTCGGCAATGTACTGGCTGGCCGATCTCGAAACTCTTGGTGCCCCCTGTTTCTATGTTTCTACCCGTGTCCTCCACCCTGGTTGGGTCTAATCTCGAGAGTATCGTGGCGGGTTTCCTCCGCATGAGGAGCTCGGCGGGTGAGAGCCCTGATGCTAAGGGGATTACACGGTACCTTAATAGGAATTGGCAGAGCTGCAAGTTCAATTCCCCAGGGCTCATCCTACGCAGTGCGTCCTTTGTTGTTCGCGTTCCACTTGACCATTTGTAGCGAGGTGAAAGGGGGCAGCAGTTATGTGGCGAATTTTGTTAATCTCTATGAAACCCTGGAACTCCACTGACGTAAAAGTTGTGGCGTTATCGCTCACAAGTACGTCAGGTAAACCGAAGCAGCTGAATACTTTGCGTAATTGCTTAATTGTCGCAGCTGACGAAGTACTGGCCATCGGGATTACCTCCAACCACTTGGAGTAGGAGTCCACTATTATAAGGAAAAGGGTACCCCTGAAAGGACCCGCGAAGTCCACGTGTAGACGTGATCCCGGACCCCGGGCCGTGTCCCATTCTCGGTGCGGAAGTCGGGACTCCTCGGGCCGGGTGCTCTGGCTGCTCTTGCAAGTGCCTACCATGTGCTCTATATCTATGTCCAGTTTTGGCCACCAGACATAACTCCTAGCTAGCGCCTTGGAGCACACGATCCCTGGGTGGCTGATATGCAGCATCTTGAGCACCCAGGACCTCAGAACTTGGGGGATTACTACCCGCTGCCCCCAGAGTAGGCGCTCCTTTCTAGGGAGAGCTCATCTCTCCGCCTACCGTAAATCCTGAATTCCTCCGTAGGGGAGCTTGCCGGCCAGCCTTTTTGTACCCATGAACTGACTAAGGCCAATGGCTTGTCTTTCGCCGTAGCCTTGGCGATCTCAGCTGGCAGAATTGGGGGAGACTCTAGGGCTTCAATCATGAGCACCTGGTGGTCCTGTTCCACCTTGCACTCGGGGTCCCCTGCCTGTGGGAGGGGTGACCTGGAAAGGGCATCGGCATGGCTGATCTCCTTGCTGTGGCGGTAGGTCAATGCGTACTGGTACGCATTGAGGAAAATCGCCCATCGCAGCATCCTTGGGGACAAGATCTGCGGGGTTGGCTTATCTGTAGTGAAAATTCCTAAGAGGGGCTTGTGGTCGGTCACGACTTTGAATGGCCTGCCATAGAGAAAATCATGGAACTTCTTGGTTCCTGCAACAATCGCTAGGGCTTCCCTGTCTGTTTGCACGTAGTTGCGCTCTGCCTTGGATAGGGATCTCGAATAGTATGCCACTGGGGCTTCTCGCCTGCTCTCTAGCACGTGGCAGAGGACTGCCCCCACCCCCACCGGTGAGGCATCGCAGACCAACACAATGGGTTTCTTTGGGTCAAAGTGGGTCAACACAGACTCGGAAGATAGAAGCTGTTTGAGCCCCCGGAATGCCCGTTCCTGGCTGTCCCCCCACCGCCAAGCCGCATCCTTTTTAGTAATCTATGCAGTGGTTCTGCTACCGACACCTTCCCGGGAGGAAAGAGTGGTAGAAGTTTAGGAGTCCTGGGAAGGACCGTAGCTCGGCCATGGTGGTGGGGTGAGGAGCATCTTTCACTGCCGCTACCTTGGACTCTGGCGGTTTTATGCCCTCAGGGGTTATTCGGAAACCCAGAAACTCTACCTCCTCAGCGAAAAACACACACTTATCCTTTCTCAACCTGAGCCCCGCTTTCTCGAACACTGTTAGTACCCGGTCTAACCTCTTGGCCAATTCCTGTTCCCCTCCCGCTGTTATCAGAATGTCATCAAAGTAGGGGAAAACACCTCAGAGCCCTTTCAACAATCTTTCTACGAGGGACTGAAAGATCCCCGGAGCCGAATTTACGCTGAATTGGAGGCGCATCACTTTAAAGGCTCCCTTGTGGGTAACAATTGTCTGAGTGGCGGCTGTAGCTGGGGTTACCAACAGTTGCTGGTATGCCTGGGCCAAGTCTAGCTTGGCGAAACACCTCCCCCCATGCAAGGTTGCTAGCAGGTGGCTTACTACCGGCACCAGATACACATTTGGGCGAATTGCCTTGTTAATCGTGCACTTGTAGTCAGCGCAGATTCTGACCTTCCCATTAGCCTTGAGTGCCGTAACAATAGGGGTTTCCCACTCGGCGGAGTCCACCGGCACCAAAATCCCCTGACCCACCAGTTTGTCCAGTTCAGTCTCTATTTTGTCCTTTAGTGCGAAATGCACTCTTCTTGGCTTCATCCTGATGGGCCGAATGTTGGGGTCCAATTTGAAGGAAACTGGGGGCCCTTTGAACTTCCCTAGCCCCTTCTCAAAAACAGCAGGATGTGCGTTACACACCTCCGTGAATGGGTCAGCCTGTACGGCGTGTATGCCTCCAATGAAAACCCCCAGGGGCCCGAACCACTGTGTACCCAGGAGACAGCAGGACCCTTCCTTTAGAACTACTAGGGGCAAATGTGCAGAGCACCTTTTAAACTGAACCTTGAACTCTCCCACCCCCAACACTGGTATACTCTTGCCCTGAACGTCCCACAAATTAGTCCTAAGGGCCTTCAGCTTGGGGCGTGACTTTGGGGGAATGCGCAGAAATTCCCTGTGGGAGACGATGGAGTTCGACGACCCCGAATCGATCTCCATCCTTATTGGGACCCCCTGTACCAGTACCTCAACAAAAAACCGGGGGCGGCGCAACTGCACACTGTGGACCGCCTGGTCACGGTCGTCGGGAACCCATCAAGACACGCGGTGCTCCTGGGGCTCATCATCATCAAGGATGTCCCCGACCCTGTCTGCCTTTTGTTGGGGCCATTCCGCCTGGCCCTTGCCGTCATCTCGACGCCGCCTGCAGACCCTTGCAATGTGCCCACGCCGCACGCAGTTGTGGCACTCCGCCTTCCGGAATGGGCATCGGCTCCGGTCGTGGGATGCCCCGCATCCATTGCAGCGGCGGGCCTCTCTGGCGCGGTCTCGCCTCTCAGGCCTCCGCTGCACAATCTCGTCCTCGCTGAAGTCGGAGGTGGACGTGGTGGACTTGGAGGGCCCCTGCTCTCCGTGGGAGGAACAGCTGTGGACTGGGACCGCCGACGCCCCCCCCAACCATGGCGGTCCTGGCCTGGCACACCCGTTCGCCTTGTTGCACTGACTTGGCGGCTTGGGCGATGTGCAGGACATGCTCGAACGAGATGCTCTCGTCTTTGGCCAGTAGTTTTTTCCTGGCCCCATCATCTCGCAGGCCCAGCAGGAGCCTGTCTTTCAGCGCCTCACTCAGGGACGCTCCCCACCGGCAAGGCACGGCAGCCACCCGCAGGGCTGCCAAGAAGTCTGCCACAGATTCACCGGCCCGCTGGCACTGCTGCTGGAATGCCAACCTTGCCGCAAAACCGACACCTTCAGGCGAAAGTGTTTCCTCAGCTCGGCGAGGATCTCATCTAGGGGCACGGCCCTGAGCGGTCTCGGCGTCAGGAGGTTGGTGGCCAGTTCCAAAGTCTCTAGGCAGCACTGGGCCAGTAGGAATGCCCGGCGCTGGGCTTCCTCCTTGATGCTTTCGAGGTCCATAGCGTAGAGGAACTGCTGCTCGTAGAGTTCCCATTTTTCTGGCTTCGTGGTGTCGAAGGGCGCGATGTTCACTTTTCGGGACGCCATCCCACCTTCGTCGACAATTTGGTGTCTTGCACGGAAGACAAAGAAGGAGCCGCAGTAGGGCTAAAACACAACTTTATTGCATGGTAGTCAGAGTGAACATGAGGTAATGGTGGACCAAACAGCTCTATTTATAGCACACTGTACATTTTGAATATCCCGGGTGATAGATCATTGGTTACTGTCCGCATGACGTCATGGATCGTCACACCCATCTTCTCCAGGTTCGGTGCGGTGGGAAGGTTTCCCGCCCTTCAGGTATTCAGGGGAATCTGTATCATGTGAGCTGGATGCTGCTACTGGCACGAGCAGTATTATCCTTAACAGCTTGCTACAAAGTGTCTCTAATTAGTTACAATGGATACAATTGCCTGATACAATCAGTTAAGGGGTACTTGTCACATTCTATTCAGTACATAACATTTCTGTAACTGTGTAACAATATTTCAGCCTTGGATCACAAAGAAAGAATTTAAGTTGACAAGCTTTGTTGTGGTTATAATGATAGTTACTGTATTTGTTTTTATGTACTGTACTGCTTAGAATAGAAAGTGTTGCATAAAATGTGCTGTGAAATTAAACAAATTACAGATTGACTGCCAGTAAAGAGGGACAGGAGCATCAGTGTTTCTGTCACCCTAGAAGATACTTAGGTAAAGGTAATGGTTGCCTTTGCGCGAAACCCAGTCGTATCTGACTCTAGGATTCAGTGCTCATCTTTGTTTACAGCCAAAGAGCCAGTGTTGTCTGTGTCTGCATGACAGGCATGAGTAGACACTTCAATGAACGTTGTTACCTTTCCCGCCGAAGCGGTACCTATTTACTTACTTGCAATTTATTGCTTTCAAACGGTTAGGTTTTTTTTTTTTTTAAAAAAAAAGAGAAATAGACTTACTGAAATATCTATGAGATGGAGCCATGCTGGTATCTGAGAGGACATTACTGTCCCCTTCGACTACTTACAACAGACCTACAACGACAGAGTGTGATTGGACAGGTTAGTAGGCTTCAGCTAAGAATGAGGTTAATATCCTACCAGACAATACAATCTGTAGCTTTTTAAAAAATAGATTTTAATCAGGGATGTCTTTATCAGTTATGACAAAAATGGGAAGTATAGCTTTCAAGAGAAATTGTGGGGCCAGTCCAAGGCAGAGATACAAAGGGTTATTTCTATTCCTCTCAGTCACAGTGCAGTATCTCTAAATGCAATCAAGCTATTCTACTGTGAGGCACGTAATTCCATCAATACGTCTCCCATTCCCTTTCAATTAAAAAAATGCAGTTATCAATCATCATTGTCATCATAATCATCATCTAACAATTTGTTTTCATTCATAACAATAAATTTATATGCAACAGCTATCTTGTGCTAAGGGCCAATTATTGAACTACTATTAAAGTCATAACAAAAGTGTTTTTAACTGTGTCAGTGAGTTACTTGCCAGAGAAAACTACTGAACTCCGGTCCTCAATCATCTCAGTATTAAAAGATGGTGCTGCAAGATAACATGGGTTATCAATGAGCAACCTATAATCAGCATAGGTCAAATAGACTTAATTTGTTTTAAGAGGAAAATGTAGCTCAAGACCTGCTTATTTATTTATTGGTCACATTTGTATTGCCGCCTAATCAGCAAGCGACTCTGGGCGGCGTACAACACTTCCATCATAAAATGCATAAAAACACCCACCTTAAAACTATTAGAACCCTTAAAAAACCCTTAAAAACACTATTGTCAGTATGTATGCATTTCATATCCAATACCTGTATTACTGTTTTTAATGCTGTACTGTACTTTTAAACAGGTGTTGAAGATACTTTAAAGGAGGATTGCACAAGTGCAATAATCTTTTTGGATTAATATTAATTTTCACATGTTCAAAACACCACACCCTGAATGTATGTTTTAGGAAGCATCACTATTGGAGTATTAAATTCTTCATTTTGACTTTCTGAGATTATGTTGAGATTGCAACATAGCTGTTTATGTTGCACTCCTTCCCTGTCAGGATGGTTAATTAGCTTGATAAGGTTGACATTGCCATCTTGCGGCCAAGTGTTTGAAAAGCAGCTTTTATGATATTTAAAGGGCCTTAACATTTCATGCACAATGAACCAGTAACTGGAAGTAGAAAGTATGGGAGGATTTTCTTGTTTGGGAGGATGTTGTAAAATATAGATATAACAGAGTGCCTTATGCTTATGGTTGTTCTGATAGGTAGAGAGTGAATGCACAAGCAGCATGCAAAGAAGCTACTCACAATTATGATGTAAATCAGAGGTGCTCAAACTATGGCCTAGGGGGCCGGATCCAGCCCCCGATGGCAATTCATCTGGCCCGTGAAGCCCTCGTCACTCCTGGAAGTAGAAGTAAAACGCGCCCATACGGGTGCGTTTTATTTCTGCTTTCAGGAGCGACGAGGGCTTTGTAGGCCAGATGAATTGGCATCAGGGGCTGGATCTGGCCCACAGGCCATAGTAACCAGCCTCCTGAACCACGTGACCGACCCACAGCCCAAAAGGTTTGTGCACCCCTGATGTAAATTATCAAATTATGTAGCACTGGAGATCCACAGTCAAAGATCCTGGCTACTTTGAATCAGGATACAAGATTCAGACCCATACCTGTCTCCTATGTCTCCTTAACTCAGCTGCACGGAAATCCTCTGCTTTCAAGTCTGCTTTGCTCTTGTGTCTTACCCATGACACCAGTTAATATCTTCCTCCGATCTGAAGCTCCCACTGAGTTTCTGGCTTAGCTGCTTCACCTTCTCAGCAGTTCACCAGTGAAGGAGTTCTTGTGCTTCAATTACCAGAAGCCCAAGTCAGCACTCCTGCTGATCAGGGCTTCTGGGAATTGAAGTTCTAGAACACCTGGAGTGCCAGCGTTCACCATCACTGTCCTAAACCCTGTTAGCCATCTCAGCAGTTGTTCATGTGGTCCAGTAGTTATCGTCATCATTTATTGATTGATTTAGACTTATATTGCTGCCCACTTGCCATGGCGACTCAGGGCAGCTTACAGTCAACAAAAATAACAATCACAATACCAAATCAAATTGCAACATTATAACTAAAATCAGTAAACCCAAACAGCTAAAATGGACCTTATTAAAACATCCTTAGACAGTTAAACTAAAATCTCCAGATGGAAAGTTATCTAGAGTAGTCATATGAGCCAGTGGGTGGGGTGGGGTGGGGTGGGGTGGGGGTGCTGCTCCCATCACGGCACTCCACACCTGCTGGGCCAGTCAGGTCTTTAGGCCTTTCCTGAATGCTAGCAATTCTGATTGAAGGCACAGGTCAGTTGGTAGGAGGTTCCAAAGGGCTGGAGCGGCCACTGAAAAGGCCCTCCATCTGGTGCTAGAGAGGTGAACTTCTCTAGCAGTTGGTACCCTTAGAGAGCCCCTCCAGTCTGCTTTAGTGGGACAGGCTGATATCCTCGGAGTGACGCGGTCTCTTAAGTAACCTGATGATTGTAGTCATCACCATTGTCAGATTTTATCAGGAGGTGAAAACTTCATCTTCATCATCACCATCACCATCCAACCTCTTTTCCCAGAAGAAGACACTATTTTTATTATCACCTCACTGTTTCACTGCTGTGGTTTAACCTTATCTCGTAACAGAAGAAAAATGAATCTCTAATTTAATTTTAAGAAGCTCCACTTAAATGGAAGCATGTTTATTTATCTAAGTACCTTTTATTTTACTTAGGACACCTGGGACAAGATTATAATTGGCGACGTGGAAATGAAATTGATTATGCAGTGTGGCAGGTAAGTGTGTGGTTGGCAAAAGGGAATATCAAGCAAGTTGATCTTATATCTTACAAAAACATGTTTGCTATCGTAGGTGTATTTTGACAACTGTTGACCCAGATACAGGCATCATAGACAGAAAGGAGCCCCTGGATACACTGAAAAGGTAACGTAGTTTTTGACAACTATATATTTCAAATGATGGTGAAAGCGAAGGCATCAGTCATTTGCACATACAGTGGAACCTCCGTTAACATAATTAATGCATTATCCAGGGCATTTCTTACAGTGAAAATTTAACCGAATTTCCCATAGGAATGCATTGAAAACCAAAATGATTTAACCAAAACTTGGTTTCCCATTGGAATGCATTGAAAACCAATTAATCAATTCTGGGGGAAAAATATGTAAACCGAGCCACTAATTTCTATGGATTTCCTTTTGTTATGCGATTTTTATGTTAACCGAGCCGTTTGTTAAGCGAGGTTCCACTGTATATGTACAAATATGTCTCATTCAGTGTATTGAGGTTTGTACAGAGTTGACTTGTGTGTTACTTCATAAATGTAAAAACTCAGTTAGTATAATTCTGGCTAAAAGGTATTAAATATATGCATTTAAACAAAAGCCTTAACTATATAAATGTTAAAGTTATATCCAGAAGACAGCTCAAGCAATACATGTCTTGAATGGAACACACCTGGATTACCTTACTACGCTGTATATAGGGTCCCATTGATGAGTATTCAGTAACTATAGTTGGTCCAGAATGCAGTGTTACCAGCATCTTATGTTCTTATGTATTCCTTTATTGGAACCGCATTCCTGGCTTCTATTCTATTTCCAGCCAGAGTCCAAAGCCATGGTGATGACCCTTTAAGGCAGGGGTTCCCAAGCTATAGTCCAGGGGCCGGATGCGGCCTCTGATAACAATTCATCCAGCCTGTGAAGCCCTCGTTGCTCCTGGAAGCGGAAGTAAAACACGACCGTGACTGGCCCACAGCCTCAACCATGTGACCGGCCTGTGGTCTGAAATGTTTGGACACCCCTGCTATAAGGCCTACATGGTTTTGCATTAGAGTAGCTAAAGATCATCAAGTGTAAAGATGTGTCATTGGAAACCAAGACCAAGCTCATCCACGCTACTGTATTCCCAACCACTGTCATATTTTGGGCACATCATGAGAAGGCAAGGTTCTTTGGAAGTGACAATAATGCAGAGAAAAGTTGGAGGCAGCAGGAAAAGAGGAAGACCAAACATGATTTTGGATTGACTTCCTAAGTAAGCCACAGGCTTGAGTTTACAAAAGCTGAGTAAGGCCGTTGAGGACAGGACATTTTGGAGATGCCAACTTGATGGCATTTAACAACATCTAAAGAACTGTGTTCTTTTCTATAAGCCTGCCCACTTAGTGAGATCATATTTGGAAGCTCTCTTATACAGTATATCTCAATGTTCTCTGAAAAATGTTTGGTTGAGACTACAGAGAGTATCTTTTGTGCATCTAGTAGCCCTTGGAACCTCAGGTTTGAGTATTCATTAATGGTTTCCCAGTGGTTACTAAGTACTGTAGTTTTCTCTAATAATGAGAGATGGTACTGTCTTGTTTTCTCTCTCTCAGGCAGTAAAATTGCTCTGTTTTTAAGGGTTTTTAATTGTTTTATATTGGTTTTAACTTGTGTACACCGCTCAGAGTTCATTGGATAGGGTGATATATAAATCTATTAAATTAAATTAAATTAAAAAGTAAAGTAAAAAGCATCTTAGAGCAGAGCATTGGCCAGCTTTTAGATATCTCCTAAATAGCTCCAGGTCTCTTATGATGTTTCTAAAGCTTTTCTGGATCACAGACTCCTTTGAGAATCTGCTGTCAGCTATGAAAACTCTTCACAGAAAAATACACATAAACAAAAAAATTTGTATGCAATTTATTTTCATTATTTTCTGTTTGTTTGTTTGTTTCTCCCCCCAAAGCCCATTCTGGGAACTCAGGAGTCCGTCAATCTAAGTGCAGTATGAGAACTCCTATCTTATACAAACATTACATAACTGATGTTGAGACAATCTGAATAATATGCGGGGAGAGGCAACCAACTGCATGGATATGTGTATTCAAGTCTCTAGTTTAGGAGTTCTCAACCTTTTAAAGCCGGGGGCCTGGTCACCGTCTCTCAGACAGCTTCGGGGGCCGGACAGCCATTTTGCCTTTCCTCCACCACATGGCACTCCCTGGCAGTGGGGGGCCTTATGAAATGGTGGTGTGAGCTGCATCCGGCCCATGGGCCATGGGTTGAGGATCCCTGCCCTAGCTGTTTGATAGTCTAAAGGTCCACTTTAGATCGCAAGGCAGTGCAACAGCATTTGATCTGGACCTGTTGTTGATCAGGGATATCATATATGGGAGAGAGTTGTACCAGTTGTCTTTGGTAACATCTGTAGCAGGTGAACTCTGCTAGAACCTAAGACAGATTTGTCACACAGAGACAGAATCCATTCACAGGGGTGGTGTGTCATGTAGCACAGCCTCATAGTGGAATAATAACTTTGTTAAAATCTCTCTTATCTTGTTCAATACTGTAGAGAGCAATGCTCATTTTTTTAAAAAAAAGATAATTGTTGTCATTGGAAATATAAAGAGCTACAGTGATACCTCATACAATGTCCAAACTTGGTTCACAAGTTTGGACTCTATATGGACTTTGTATGAAGCATGCAAAATCCTAGCCGCGATGCCTCATACAACGTCCAAATCCTTGCCGTGATGCCTCGTACAACGTCGTTTCCATAGAGATACAATTGTACTGTAACAGCACAGACTTCAAGGCAAAATCAAGGAAACAGACAGGAAACTGACAGAACTTTAAGAAATCATTGTCTAAAGGCTAAAAACATTACAAAAACTTGTCAAACAACCCTGATTGTCCAAGAACCTGAAGAATGCTGCAAAAATCCCAAGAATGCTTCTAAAAATTCTGATGGAAAAATTCAAAAAAATCCAAAGTCACGCTCAAAACCACTCCTAAACACTCTTCGCCTCATGCAAAACCCACAAGAGCAATGCATGCATGTGTCCTGCCTTTTATACTGCCCAGGCACAATGCAACCTGGGAAAACCCCAATGCCTCATACAACGTCACACGACTTTGTATGAGGCAACTTTTTTCAAGGAATTAGGCGATGTTGTATGAATCCGATGTTGTATGAAGCGGACTTTGTATGAGGTATTACTGTACATTTAATGCAAACAGATCCTTCTAACAATGAATAGTACCTTTTGTTTATTGAATGGAGAATACTCTTGCACTTTTGTTAATAAATTATTTTATTGTTTGGGTAATTATCTGCTTTTAAACCCATAAATCAATTGATCATTCTTTGACTAGTTGACAGGTATAGTGATAACCCAGAGGATCCCATAAGTAACCTTTCTGTAATCTGACCTGTCACTTAATGACCTGCATCTAGGTTTGCTGTAATAAAGCATAAAGGTCTTAAGCCGCAAAAGCCGTGTCCTCAATGTTACTGAGCCTTTAAGCCATTATAAATATAAGTAAACATAAACTTTCAAGGTGGGGGTACCATAAATTTAGGGGCAAGAAGGTCTTGTGTAATCTTCACAAGGGCTCATCTGGTGAATGCAAAGTGCCTTTGTGTCTGTGTGGGGATGGCTCAGTGTGACAAGACACTAAATCTCTGTTGGGTAAGTGGTAAAAAGAAAATAATTCCCGGACCACTCTATCTCCAAAACATCCACACTGCAAAAGGGCCCTCCCACGCCAGTCCCTTCAGTTATTTGACAACACTACAGCAGACCTGAAGATAAATTACAAGGTAGCGGGGAGGTTTCTAACATGGCTTTAACTCTTTAGTTCCTTTCAGGTTACATGTTGTACATGTACCAACACTGAAAATGAATAAATGTATGCCTGATGGGAGATTTGAACTGTGCAGCTCAAATAGTTAGACACTGCTTGACACATGAATCCCTCAAAAGTTTAGACAGTGGACATCACTGTGAGCTTATTGGAGGGTGCCTTATAAGAAGTCAGATTGTTTGTCCATTTAGCTCAGGGGTGCCCAAACTATGGCCTGTGGGCTGGATCTGGCCCCTGATGCCAATTCATCTGGCCCATGAAGTTCTCGTTGCTCCCAGAAGTATGTTTTACATACGGGCACATTTTACTTCCGCTTCTGGGAGCAACGAGGGCTTCGCGGAATGGATGAATTGGCATTGGGGGCTGGATGCAGCCCACAGGCCATAGTGGCCGGCCCCCTGAACCATGTGACTGGCCCACAGCCTGAAAAGTTTGGGCACCCCTGATTTAGCTCCATATCCTTCTTGATGTTTGGCAAGTCTCCAGAGTCTTCGATACAGAACTTCCCAGAACTTCCTACCTGAACCTGTCAGTTGTAGATTCGAGTTTGAAGCTGGTGCTGAGAAAGGTTAGGAAGCAAAGAAAAAAAGTTTCTCCTTCTTTACATTCCTGATGAACTAAACCTCTTGCCATAATTTCATTAATGAACATGCCTTTGTTTTTTTTGCAGATTCCGCATGTGTGATCCTGCTTTGAACTCTATTTACAAATCAGCTCCTTTATTTGGCAGCTTCTTTGCTGTCGATAAAATTGGAACCGTCACAGTTGGAGACCCCGTGTACAAGATAATTGAATGTTAGGAAGGGGGAGGGCACAATGTGGGGACAATTATGTGTCATAAAGTAATGTTTCTCTTGTTCTATAGCAGCAATGTTAATTACACAATCCAGACTGAATCCAGTATCTTAAAGGCTCACAAATTTCAAGAGGGGCAGATTAATACATCTCTTTTCTTTCTAGATGTCTTTTACCTTTTTGTTCTCAGAGAGTGGGTGCAAATAAGTAAGTTGGGTGGTCCCTTAGCATGTCTGAAGAGACCTTTGGTGCACCAGATGGGAAGCCCTGCCTGAACCAGTTAGGGCCTTCCAATAGAAGGGAAAAGGCACACTGTCCCTGGTACATGCATCAAACATTTCCCTGCCTTTGTTTGCAGTGGGACAGAAACAGTGTCTTAAAAATGGGGTTGCATTCTGTTCCTTCCTCTCTTCCTCTCTTCCATCTATCATCTTCTTATTAGCAGGGCTCTCTAGTGCACAGTGTCTAATGTTGGAAAATTACTAATAGGCACGTACAGTTGTCATGTTTAAGTGCTGAATTTAGCTACTTGGTGTCTATCCTTTCTCCTAGTTTTAATTTCACTTTCTTTGGAAAAAAATTGGAAAAAATATTTGTACATTAATCTCACACAGATTTATATGTTAGCAAGCCATTTCTTAGAACAATACAAGAATCTCAAGCTGATGGGAAGTACAAACATCTACAACTAAATCTAAAACTAGATGAAAACAACAAGGAGACTACCAAAATTATTTTGGTGAAGGCTTCTGTGAGTCAGGAACCATTTTTCAGATGCACGGTATTACTTTTTAAAAGTTCAAATATGTTCTTATTATTTTTACTTTGAACTCTATTTGTTGTAAATGGATGTCCAGTGTGGTGGAGTGGATAAAGTGGATAGAGTGACAGATTAGGACTCGGGCAGCCTGGTTTTGAATCCCCACTCGGCCATGAAAATTCACTGGGGACGTGGAACTGGGAAAACCATGCTTTAAATATCTCTCATACTTTGAAAGCCCTGTTAGAGTTGTTATAAATTGGTCCTGACATGATATCACTTAAAAACAACATTGTTGAAAATATCTTGAGACTTTCTTTTGGAAAAGCAGTGTACATTTAAAATAAAATATATATAAATGATTGTATCTTCCAGTGAAATCCTAGTGAACTACATGAAGTATTTTCAGTCTAGTGTTTTAGATGGAGGGAGGGAACCTCAGATCCTGGAACGGAATCCAACCCTCTTGGGTACCAATCCAATCATCTTGGGCTCCTTCGTTATTTAATGATTTAGCAGATTTTTAGTGCGCTTCTTGTCTTAAAAAGTTGAAATGTTGAAATGCTGTGGCCACAGTGGTTGGTGATCCTGTGAGTTGTGGTCCCAAATCAACCTCTCCTAGGATGTGCTAGGTGCTCCTAGGCTGCAATTCCAAAGCGCCTATGAGGGTGGGTAGGGGGACCCACTGAGTTCAGGACTCAGGAGATAGTGACTTTTGACTAAACATGATGAGGACTAGTATCCTAGGAATCATTCATTATAGTGTAAATCTTGGGGAGACATGCATTGGTGCAAACGTATTAGTTGAGTAGCCACAATGAAGAGAAGGAAAGAAGGCACCAGTAAACGCACAAGAGAATAGACTTAAAAATGCAATGTATTATTCGGAAGGGAATGAAATTTTTGGTCAAAGCTATACAGGACAAAAATTCTGTTTCTCCCTCACACTCAAGGAAGAAGAAAGGATATTTCCTTTCCTTTTGTTGCCTAATTATAGCTTTGATGTGCATGATCTAGTGCAGTAGTTCACAACATGGGGCACACGCCCCTGAGGGGGACTTCAATTCCCAGAAGCCTAAGTCAGTACATTGGCTGATCAGTGCTTTGGGGAATTGACTTAGGCTTCTGGGAATTGAAGTCCAAAAACCAAAAGATTGGGGAACACTCATCTAGTGGAAACCACGTTGAGACACTCAAACCAGAATAGGGTGTCATGCAAACCCACCATTTTGCTTTGTTGGGCACATGCTCTGTCGGCTTCTGATGACAACCGCTGGGATCTTCTTTCTTGCCTTGGAGCTCTGGTTACTATCACTTGGGAGAGCTTTCAGTAAACAACAGGCTAATTGATCGCTCAGCTTTTACATAGCTACCGCCATGCTGCGCTCACATCTGTGTACCATTCCCTGTCATCCTCATGCCATAACATTGGAGGAATGATGACTGTTTCTTAGAGATTCTTTTGCGGGCCCAGTTGCCAAGACCAAAGCTGTAATGGTTTGTTATTATGACCTTTTGTTATTCCATTAGGGCTCAATTGCTTAGAGGGGAAGAAAAGCAATGTGTGCATACTTTAGGAAAGTTTTCACCCTTTCCATTGACCTGACATCACAGTTTATACTAGAAAATGTATTAATGACAAAGTAGTATTTTCATGTCAGGAAGACCAACTTTAACAGCTATAATCTGCCCTCAGTCATCATAAATATAAATGTATTGGTAAAACAGATCTTGTTAATGTAGCCAAGATAAATGTTAGGCTATATTTCAAACCAATTGAAGGAGAGAGAGAGAGAGAGAACAAGTGTGAGTCAGCTGAAACACACTGTTGTTGAAAGACTGTTAACATGATCCCCCCTTCACACCACCTCCAATTGCTTGTTTTTCTTTCTGTTCTTTTTCTCTCTTTTTTTGCAGAATAGCAGCTATCAACTCTGCATGCTTTGGGATGCACCTCTTTATGCTAAACCAGGGGTTCTCAACCTTTTCAAGTTGAGGGCTGGGTCATGCTCCCTCAGACAGCTTTGGGGGCCGGATGACCATTTTGCCCTGCCTGCATGATTGGAATGGCCTGTACATTAAATAGGAACCACCCATGGCACTTCCGGGTGTGGCGGAGGCAGTGTGCCAAAACTCTGCTCACGATCTGATTTCAATCCTGATAGGCTCAAGATTGACTCAGCCTTCCATCCTTTTAAGGCCTGTAAAATGAGATCTGAGCATGTTGTGGTCAAAATGCAAATTACATTGTGAAGTGCCCAGGGAGTGCTCCAAGAGCTATAGGGTGTTCAGTCGCAGTCAAGTCCGGCCCTTTGCAACCCCATGGACCACAGCATGCCAGGCTCCTCTGTCATTCACCATCCTCTGTAGTCCACCCACATCTATGGCCTCTGTTGTCCGCTTCTGCTTTTAACTTTAGTCTTTCCAAGCATATTCAGCAGGGGTGGCGAACCATGGCACTCCAGCTGTTCTTGGACTTCAATTCCCAGAAGCCTAAGTCAGTACACCTGCTGATCAGGGTTTCTTGTTGGCCACCCCTGATAGGGTAAGTATAAGTTAAGTATAATTTCTCTTGCTATTGTTAAATTGCAAGGTCATGCTCAAGATAATACAGGACAGGCTTCAGCAGCATGTGGATAGAAAATTTCCAGAAGTGCAGGCTGAGTTCCGAAGAGGCAGGGGAACTAGAGACCAAATTTCCAACATATGTTGGCTCATGGAGAAAACAAAGGAATATCAGAAACAAGTCTACTTCTGTTTCATTGACTACACCAAGGACTTTGACTGTGTGGACCAGGAAATGTGGCAGGTAATTAAAGAGATGGGAATACCAGAACACCTTATGTGTCTCATGAGAAATCTGTACATGAGTCAAGAAGAAGAAACAGTTAGGACAGGATACAGAATGATAGAGTGGTTTGGAATAGGAAAAGGAGTAAGACAAGGCTGCCTTTTGTCAACCTGCTTATTCAACTTATACTCAGAGCACATAATGCGCAATGCAGGGATGGAGGAATCACAATTTGGGATCAAAATTGCTGGGAAAACATCAACAATTTGAGATATGCAGATGATACCACCCTAATGGCAGAAAGTGAGGAAGATCTAAAGAAACTCCTTCAGTTGAAAGGAGGGAGTGCAAAAGCTAGCTTGAGACTCAACATCAGGAAAACCAACTTAATGGCAACAGACCCTATCACTCACTGGAAAATAAATGGGGAAGAAGTAGAAGCAGTGACAGATTTTATTTTCTTAGGATCCAAGATCACTGCAGATGGTGATTGCAGCCATGAAAGAAAAAGGCAACTGATTTTTGGGAGACAAGCTATGAGAAACATGGGGAACATAGTTAAAAGTAGAGACATCACCTTGCAAACCAAAATTTGCATAGTCAAAGCAATGGTATTCCCGGTCATAATGTATGGTTGTGAGAGCTGGACCATTAGGAAAGTGGAGTGCAGAAGAATAGATGCCTTTGAAGTATGGTGTTGGAGGAGAGTCTTGAGTGTACCCTGGACAGCGAGGAGAACAAATAGGTTGATCTTAGAAGAAATCAAGCATGACTGCTCCTTGGAAGATCAAATAGTGAAGATGAAGCTAAAATACTTTGGACATCAAATGAGAAGAGAGGATTCACTTGAGAAAGCCTTGATGCTGAGAAAGGTCAAGGGCAAAAGAAGAAGGAGGCAGCAGAGAATTAGATGGCTAGATGGTATTGTGGATGCAATGGGCACAGAATTGGGCGGGTTGAGGAGGATGGTGGAGGACAGGGATGCCTGGCGTGCAATGGTCCATGGGGTCGCAGGGCGTCAGAATCGACTGTGCGATTAAACAACAACAAGGAGTATGTATTTAGCTATGGCTTCTTTTTAGCAGATCTCTCATTGGATACTTACAGTTCTTTTTCATTATTTGACTGCCTCCAAGTAGGCTTATTAGTTAATAACCATGCCATTCCTAAAACCAACAAACTCCCTTGCCTTCCATACATTCTCTAGGGAGGGTAATCTTGCAACTCAAATGCATTTGTGAGAGGAAGAGGTAAAACAAATAAACTTTGTGTCAGAAATTACTCTGGGTTGAAAGGATTTTTTGCTGGAGAAACTCCGCTCATGGGACACCTGATCTGTCGTGCAGCACTCTGGTATTGACCCTGACCTTCCAGTCTCCAAGCTCAACATCTTAACCACTAAGCCACTACAATGCTGCTGATCCTCAAAACAAAATCCTGGACTCAGAATTCTTCAATTCCTAAGTTCTAAAAGGCACACCAAAGTTGTAGACATGGAAATGAACGGAGCCATGCATCCAATCTTATCTGCTTCACTTCCAGTCTCCTTGCAGAGGGAATGGAATCTTGTTCAAGCAGACACATTTACAAAGCTATACTTGATAAGGAGATCTGCCTTAACTTGGTTCCAATCTCATGGAGTTTTATAACTGCAGTTATCTCATCTATATTAAGCAATCAGTTGTGGCAGAGCTTTTGTAGAATTACTGGGTTTTAACGATCCATTCAAGATCAAGCTACCATAAAATTATTTGCATTAATGATAGTGGTTCCTTCTTCTTCCATGTCTAGGTCACACGTAAAACTGTCAAAACGAAGCCACCAATTGGTGGGTTCATTCTGCAGTTCTCTTTGCCTGACCTAGTGTGAGAAAGAATAGCTGGCAACACAAGGTTGCCATTATCAGGATACCCCCGATTGTGATTCAAAAATACCACATTCTTTGAGGAGGCTCTTTGTGGTACCTTAGAACCATATATCCACCTCCCACACAGGTCAATTTCTGTGAAGGTAGCAGCTAATCTCAGAATAGAGCCCTCTGTGGCACAGTGGTTAAAACTGCAGTGCTATATTCAAAACTACTTACAATCTGAGTTCAATCCCAATGGGTTCAAGATTGACTCAGCCTTCCATCTTTTTGAGGTCAGGAAAATGAGTCAATAAAATGAGTTCCCAGTGTGTTGGGAGCAAAAGGCTTTGTGAAATGCCCTGAGAGTGATTTAAAAATATGAATGTAATTGCTATTCCTAATTTTTAGGGAAGACCATGGGGCAATATTCTGTTATCTTCCCTGCTAATCAAGAAGTTTGGGCCAGCCAAACCTATGAGTAACAGCTTCTATACAATACTTGTTTTGGTCATGGTGACATTATTTGAGAAAAATATCATGGCATTGGCATCTGCCTCCAGATTATTATAGCTGCATGCCATCAAGTAGAGTAGGGGTTCTCAACCTTTTCAAGTTGTTGGCCAGGTCACGCCCCCTCAGACAGTTGAGCAGGCCATACTGGTGGTTTCCCCTGCTGTAAACACTGCTGTAAAACACATCTGTGGCTGTCATAAACACATTTATGACAGCTGCGGACAGGTTTACAACAGCCATATACGCGGGCGCAGCTGTTTCCTCTGCTTCCGACAGCAGCAGGAGTGGCAGGAACAAGGGTGGTGGGCCACATGAAATGGTTCTGGCCCATGGGCCATAGGTTGGGAACCCCTGATATAGAACATAGCAACCTGTTTTATTCTGGGTTATTTCTATCAGGATGATTGCTTTGTTCTACCTGCTCTGGTGGTCTTCCATACAACTATTAGCCAGACCCCATCCTGTTTAGTTTCTAAAATCAGACAATATCAAGTATGTTCAGGGTGGTAGGATTTTCCAGTGGTATAATGAAGTCAGTTTCAATTGGTCTCTCTGCCTGGTAAAGAAAAGGGAGGGGAAGTCCTAAAAACCCTGATTGTCTCATATAATTCTATTTTAGGAGAAGGGAAAAGTACAATGTAATGTAATGAAACACACAGAGGAAAAAATACATATTCATCAGAATGACAAAGGGCATATTTAGAGGATCAGTTTTCAGACTTTAATGCCTTTGGAAAACAATGTGCCTCTTAGGAATCCTGGAAGGAGAAAAATGGTACTGGTGTTACTTAACTGCTCTATTATTTAGCTACAGTTACTTAAGTCTCTGGGGGGGAAGGATGTAATAAATCTTTAAGTATTTGTTCTGTTTTATGGCTGAAGGGTAACTGAATAACTCTAAATCAGATGTTGTAAACATCTGCAGTGGCATATTTTTCCTATGTGGAGGCATCTTGGCATAACACTTGGGGAAACAGCCTTCCAAGGTATGATTCTTTTTACATTTTGCACCCTCATTTTGGTGACATTTGGAAGGCTGATGGGTGTGCGCAGAAATATTCCCTAGATCAGGGATTCTTAACAACTTGTGGCCCGTTTTATGTGCCCCCCACCTCCACCACACCAGGAAGTGTCATGTAGTGGAGGAAGGGCAAAATGGTCATCCGGCCCCCGAAGCTGTCTGAGGGAGCGTGACCCAGCCCCCGGCTTAAAAAGGCTGAGAACTCCTGCCCTAGATCCTTGGAAATTTAATGTAACAGGGAACAGAAATACATATTTCCCTTTTCTATGAGATCTATACAAGCAGATGCTGTGGAATTGTACCATGCAGTATGAATGTAGACATGCACAAACAGAAATCCATGACACATTAAGGAAGGTGGTGGCATTAGGTAGAGTTAGGCATTTGCATCAGGGGAAAATGCTAGCGGTCAGGAGTAGGGGTCTTCAAGATGTTCATACTGATTCACAGCAATTCTGCTTTGATTCATGACTTTGCTTGGGCCTCTTGAGACAGATCCAGGTGTACTGGACGACATTCTCCCATCAACAGAGTTGAAAAGGAACCTTTTATTTCTGAGCGCCTGGGTAAAAGCAAAGCAAAAAGAAATCTGGGTGGTTCACAAGTTAATTAGAATTTTGCCCCAGGCCACACATGCTGGATACTCAGTTTACCGACCTTTGAAGGATGGAAGGCTGAGTCAACCTTGAGCCCAGTTTGAAGTCACAATCTTTTGGTTGCAGTACAGCAGTACTGCAGGACGGAAATGAGCTCCCGTCTTTATCCCAGCTCCTGCCAACCTAGCAGTTCGAAAGCAAGAAATTGCAAGTAGATATATAGGGACCACTTCGGTGGGAAGGTAACAGCGTTGCGTGTGCTCTGGTGTCTAGTCATGCCTGCCACATGACCACGGAAATGCTGGCTCTTCGGCTTAGAAACAGAGATGAGCACTGCACCCTAGAGTCGGATACGACTGGCTTTCGAGCAAGGGAAACCTTTACAGCAGTTTAATTACAACAGGAACTAAGCAAGTTAACATTTTGGGGTCTTGGAACTGTAATGGTACCTAATTACTTTTAAAGAACAACTCTAGAAAAGAACTTTATTACAAAAACAACGTCAAAATAAGTGTGTGTGTGTGTGTCATTCACAAGAAATGTGTAATTTGACACAACATCTCTTCAGAAGATCATAGTACAAATTAGAAAACAAATATATGTTCACACCAATGACCAATATAATCTGTCAGATTATTAATTGTTGTTATGAAAAGCTGCTAAGTAGTATTTTTATTAATGATGCAATCAATCAATAGAGACTATGTGATAAAAAAACATGTTCTCAGAGTGTGGTTTTTAAAGTACAGTACTGTAATCTAACCTGTATATTTTTCAATTTGACTCTCAGTGTATTTCTCTTGTTTGCCAGTAGACGGCAGCTAAACCCAGTGGGATCACTTGAAACCAAACAAAGTTAGATCTTCAGATAGACTGGTTTTGTAAAAGCTTAGCACACATGTTAATCAACATTTTTATTTGGAGAGTAATTTACGGCATTTAATTTTAATTTAATTTAATTTTCACGCTTATATACCGCTCACTCAGGCGAACCCGACTCAGGGCGGTTTACATAGCGGACAATAAATACAAAAATACAATATCATAACATACAATGAATACAGTAAAAAATCAATCACCAAAAGTACAATTACAAAAATCTCTGTCCACAAAATATAAAGTTCGGTTTCACTTACCAGTGATAACTTTCGTTCTTCGAGTATATAGCCAAGTCGTGTTCCCACACTGGAGAGTGTTGGAAAATTGCACATTTGCTAGTCAGAGAAAATTTTCTGCCACTTTTGGTCAGAGATTCATAGCTTTGAGGTTCTCTTGTGTCACCCAAGGTTGTCTTTGAACCATCAGTTATTGAAGTTAACTAGGATCCCTTCACTGACTTTTCAAAGCATGTCTCACCATTGGCTTAAGGTGGCTTAGACCGATGATGGCAAACCTTGGCACTCCAGGTGTTCTTGGACTTCAATTTCCAGAAGCCCAAGTCCGGGTGCGTATTACTTCCGCTTCCGGGAGCGACGAGGGCAGCGTGGGCCGGATGAATCACAGTAAACCTATTTATGTGGATTCACAGGGGGCTTGGGCTTCTGGGAATTGAAGTCCAAGGACATCTGGTGTGCCAAGGTTCACCATCACAGGCTTAGGCTGATGAGAGTTGCAGTCCAACACCTCAAAGGGTTGGATATCCAGGGCACTGTTGTCTTGGTTTTCTTCATTCCTGGAGGGCCGGACACAGTCGGTGTGCTTGGAGAGTGACAGGTCCAGCCCTAGGCTTCTCCAATATGGGGTACCCCAGGGCTCTCTCCTCTCCTATTTAACACCAACACGAAACCGCTGGGTGAGATCATCTATTCCCACGGGGTACGGTACCATCAGTACGCGGATGACACACAGTTGTACATCTCGGCCCATGGGGATCCAAGTGATGCTGTCAATGTCCTGTCCGGGTGTCTGGAGGCTGTGGGAGTCTGGATGGGGGCCAATGGGTTACAGCTGAACTCTAGCAAGACTGAGTGGCTGTGGGTTCGGGGTCCCGCATTATCGCGGGAGCTGCCATCCTTGATCTTGGATGGGGCTACTCTGCCCCAGACAGACCCGGTGCGCAACTTGGGGGTCCTCCTGGATGCACGGCTGCTGCTAGAAGAACAGGTGGCAGTCGTGGCCAGGAGGGCCTTTGCACAACTTCGTGTAATTCGGCAGTTGCGCCCACTCCTGGATAGGGATTCCTTGCTCATGGTCACACATGCGCTGGTCACCTCCAGACTTAATTATTGTAATGTGCACTACATGGGGCTGCCCTTGACGACCATTCAGAGGCTGCAGCTGGTCCAGAATGTGGCGGCCTGGGTAGAGATGGGGTGCAGGCTCTATGTCCATGCCTCGCCTCTGCTCCAGGAGCTGCACTGGTTAGCAGTTTGTCTTCAGGTGCAATTCAAGGTGCTGGTGACATACCTGTCAAGTATCCACCCCAACCCTGTGGAACCTCCTGCCGGCAGACTTACCATCAGAATTGCTGCCCTTTAGGAAAGGATTGAAAACCTGGCTGGCAGGGCAAGTATGGGGGGCTGACGGGGTGTTGACTCCTGCTCGTTGGCTCTGTTAGAGTTATATGTCCCTTTTTACTGATTGTGGGGAGGGAAGGGTCTCTTTTAGATGCGGGATGGTTTTAAATAGTCTTTTTATTGAATTTTTAAGGTGTTTTGTATAATATTTATGTGATTGTGTGCCGCCCTGAGTTGCCCTAGGGCAAGAGGGCTGGATATAAATCAAAATAAATAAATAAATAAATAAAACACCACACCTTGCTCACCCAGCAATATAGCTCTTACTCAAGAACAGAGTAACTGTGGTGGCTCAAGTGGTTAAGACTCTGAACATGATGACTGGAAGGTTGGCAGGTCAGCAATTTGAGACCCAAGTACTGCGAGACAGAGTGAGCTATTGTCTCTGTCCCAGCTCCTGCCAACCTAGCAGTTTGAAAGCAAGAAATTGGTGGGAAGGTAAACAGTGTTCCATGCACTCTGGTGTCTATGCGTGCCTGCTACATGTCCATGGAAACGTCTGCAGCTGCAGACAGCGCTGGCTCTTTGGCTATAAACAGATGAGCACTGAACCCTAGAGTTGGATATGACTGGCTTTCGAGCAAGGGATACCTTTACCTTTACCAAGAACAGATCAAGATATTTGGCTGCTTGAAAAGAGAGACAGGCTGTGGACCTCACCTCATCACAGGAACAGAGGCTGATTGACTTTCAGTTTAATTTTAGTTCAACCTTTATGCTGGTGTAGTATCCTCCAATGTAGGCATTATGATAATTTAGGCCAGCGTTTAAAAAGTATAAGGATAAGTCACTGGAAACAGAACCAAGATCATCCACACTATTGTATTCCCAATCACCTAGTATTTTAATTTTTTTCAGCAACAAATTAACAATTTTATTGCAATCATTGAAATGGCAAACAATGTTTTAATATTTCTCATTACATTAATGAAAAGGTAAAAGTCTCCCTTGCTTGAAACCCAGTCACATCCAAGTCTAGGTTCAGTGATCATCCCCATTTCTTGCCAAAGAGCCAGTGCTGTCTGTGTCTGCAGATGTTTCCGTGGACATGTGGCAGGCATGACTAGACACCAGAGTGCAAGGAACGCTGTTTTACCTTCCCACCGAAGTGGACCCTATTTATCTACTTGCAATTTTTTGCTTTCGAACAGCTAGGTTGTCAGGAGCTGGGACAGAGATAGAAGCTAGCTCTGTCATGCAGCACTCAGGTCTCAAACTGCTGACCTGTCAACCTTCCAGTCAAGTTCAGCATCTTAACCACTAAGCCACCACAGTCTTTGACATTTTATACCAATATGTTAAAATGCAGATAACATAGGCGAAATCATCAAACCTTCTAATAGGGGGTTTCAAGCTGTTTGCATCTAATCCCCTGAAATTTCAGGTTCAAACCCTGAGATCCTGTTAATCCTGGAAGCAAAGAGCAGCAACTGTAGCATTATAATTAGGTAAAAAAAGAAAAGAGGTATGGTTTTTCATTTTTGTGTTCTGAAAGAGAGCTTTAAATACATGGATGATATGTATTAACAAAAGAAGGGTATATCAAAATTTGTATTCTTTTGGGTTTCTTGCTCTCATTTATTCCGGGCCTATCAAATTGCCCAACAAGCTTTTGATGTTAATGGCGACCTTAGAACTGCAGAGCTGGAAGGGACCCATTAAATCCAACCCTATGAAAGAGGCACAGTGAGGAATCAACTCTTCATCCAACAGTATCATGGTTTGATTTTTAAAAATGGTTATTTGGTTAATTTCCTGGTATTGGGCTGAGTTACTGGTAATTTGTGTAATTTACTGTGTATTATGTATAATTTATTGTCCTATAAAAATTATATACAGTATTTTGGTAGTGAGGCTGGATCTGCTTTGGTTGGTGGTGGGTTTACTATTATTGCTTTTTTTTAGTAGATTGAATCTTTGTTGCCTTTCCTTTTTTGAAATATTTTTCAGTTTCTCAGTGGATTTTTCTGGACTAGCACCTTAAAACATGATTGAGGGGAAAATGAAACTTCCCCAAACAAGAGGTCCTTTTCATATTTAATGAAAGAATCAGTACACAAGAAACACAAAACAAAAGAACGGGAAACAAAATAAAAATGAAAGTGTTCATTGTACACATCCATATTTCAAAAAGAACATGTTTGCTGGGCATATTCTTGCTTCAAAGGAAATATTATCCCCTTTACCGCTGTCTGCCTGAAATACAAGAAGTGTGCATTGTCTCTTTGAGAGGAAAGTCCAGAATGTCTTGCTCCTGGCTGGCCTTGTGGGAAGAAGAGAAAGAGCAGATGGTTGTGGCATCACTTACTTGGAGACTACGACAGCCCTGAGCCTATTTGATTAAGGTTTACATCTCCTTAAAGCCAGATGTTATTCTATGTTCCCAAACAATTTTATGAATAATGTTAATTGAGGACATCTCTTTGTGATGCTCTTCCCTAAGCTCAAAACAGAAGTTTGGTTTGATGTGGGAGGAACACTGCTTTCCATGATGACTATTTTTTCAGCAGCTTCTCTGTCTTTTGTTCACCATCAATGTTCATGAAATGTGTGCCTTTTGGAAGGGTGACATTCTTGAATTTACACAAGAGTAGTTGGCCTCAAATTTTGCCATGATTCCTGCCATCCTATACTTTAATATTGTAGTCTACTTTCCTACTTAAACTTGGAATGACACACTCATCATAGAATTGGTTCTAACCAGTGATGGCATTTATCACTATTTTTGATGATCAGCAGTAGAAAATTCAGCTTAGTCTCTACAAGAGCTTCCCTTTACCTTGCACTGTTCAAATATGTTGTCCTATATCTCCAATCCTTAGGCAGTGGTGAGGCTTATTGGAATCGTTGCACATTTAGAGGTCACCAGTTTTGGGAAAATAAACCACAGAATGTGAAAATAATAGAGGGGATAACCAATCCTATGAGATATGTTTGACTCAACAGTAGGAGGAAGTCATGCTATGGTTAAGCATGGCTCCTTGCTAATCTTTGTCGACTCTCTTGCCTAGCAGAGGTCACCACAGATTATAAAAATACCTCTTAGACATGGGTAACAGGGATCCAGATTTAGTCAACAGAATACTTCCAGTTCTTTCTAAACTGTCAACAAATCAGACTAAACATGAAAAAGAAGGTGCATTTCTGCAATAAATTTGTTTTTCCTTCTACCATGAGATTTTCTCAGAAATGTTTCATCAATTAGACTTACAATTTAAGCCCATGTGTACCTTCCACTGATGAATTACAAGATAAAACATTCTAAATGCAAGACAGGTAGGTGAAAGAAGTCATGTGTCATGAAATATAGATGTCCTTCAGCACTTGACAGAGTACGGTATCTCTTGTTCTTCTTCCATGTCTAGGCCAGATGTGAAACTGCTAAAATGAAGGCACCTTTTGGTGAGTTCATTCTGCAGTTCCTTTTGCCTGACCTAGTGTGGGAAAGATTAGCCAGCAACACAAGGTTGCCATTACTAGAGTATGCCCGACTGTGATTCAAAAATACTACAAACTTTGAGGAGGCTCTTTCTGTGTACCCCAGCATCTTAAGTTAAAATGCAGTAAACATTTCATGGAATTCCATACCATGCAAGGCTTATGTCAGGAGTTCTCAACCTTTTTAAGCTGGAGGCCGGGTCAAGCTCCCTCAGACAGCTTTGGGGGCCAGACAGCCATTTTGCCCTTCCTCCACTACATGGCACTTCCATGTGTGGTGGAGGCGGTGGGGGCCCACATGAAATTGCAATGCGGGCCACATTCGGCCTGTGGGCCGCAGGTTGAGAATCCCTGGCTTATGTGAAAAGAGGAGAAGGACAAAAAACATGAGGCAGACTCAGAGAAAGGTAGAGAGTTAACATAAAAAAAAATATTACAATTACCGCCCAGAGTGGGATACCACCCAAATGGATAGTATAGAAATGCAATAAATAAATAACACCAAATAACATGCCAGAACAAGAACCTTGAATCTTCCTTGATACCCGAAAGAGTAAAAGAGGAAGTAAAGAAGAAGAGAAGAGAAGTAGCAACATTTCATTTAGTTTCATCCCGAAATGCTCCAGTGCTGTCTCAATTCCTCAAACATCCATCTTTGCATTACAAGATTTTCCATTCAAATTGATGTCTCATTTTTAATGATAGTCAGTGGAATTTTGTATTGGGTAGGTTGCATGTCTTGTTAAACTAAACACCAACAAATCACCAGGACCAGATGGCATCCATCCACGAGTTCTCAGGGAACTTAAAGATAAAATTGCTGATCTCCTAGCCAAAATATATAATCTTTCACTCAAATCAGGCTTTGTGCTTGATGACTGGAAGGTAGCGAATGTAACACCAATTTTCAAAAAAGGATCCAGGGGTGATCCAGGAAATTACCGACCTGTCAGTTTGACATGTGTCCCAGGTAAAGTGATGGAAACCATCCTAAAAGATAGAATTAATAGGCACATAGAAGAGAAGGCGCTGGTAAAGGAGAGCCAACATGGCTTTTACAAGGGCAAATCATGCCTCACTAATCTGTTGGAATTTTTTGAGAGTGTCAACAAGCATGTGGATAAGGGGGATCCAGTTGACATTGTTTATCTGGACTTTCAGAGGCTTTTGACAAGGTCCCACACCAAAGGCTCTTGAATAAACTTACCAGTCATGGAATAAAGGGACAGGTCTTGTCCTGAATCAGCAACTGGCTAAGGGACAGGAAACAGAGGGTAGCACTAAATGGACACTTCTCCAAGTGGAGGGAAGTAAAGAGTGGGGTCCCCCAAGGTTCAGTACTGGGACCCCTGCTTTTCAACCTCTTCATAAATGATCTAGAGGTAGGAGTAAAAAGCAAGGTAGCCAAATTTGCTGACGACACTAAATTATACAGGGTAGTGAAAACTGTGAGAGATTGTGAAGAGCTCCAGAGGGATCTCTTGACACTGGGGGAGTGGGCAAAACAGTGGCAAATGAGCTTCAACATTAGTAAGTGCAGAGTGATGCATGTTGGGGCAAAGAACCCCAATTACATTTATAAACTGATGAGGTCTGAACTCTCTGCGACAAACCAGGAAAGGGACCTTGGTGTCCTGGTGGACAACTCAATGAAGGTGTCAACCCAGTGTGCCTCAGCAGTGAAAAAAGCAAACTCAATGCTAGGGATCATTAGGAAGGGTATAGAAAATAAGTCAGCAAGTGTCATTTTGCCTCTTTATAAATCTACGGTGAGGCCCCATCTGGAATACTGTGTACAGTTCTGGTCACCATACCTCCAGAAGGATATTATGGAGCTGGAAAAAGTGCAGAGGAGGGCAACCAGGATGATTAGGGGACTGGAACACCTTCCTTACCATCTGAGGCTGCAACGGTTGGGCCTCTTCACTCTTGAAAGACGGCGTCTAAGAGGTGACCTGATTGAAGTTTATAAAATCATGCACGGTGTGGACAAAGTAGATAAGGAAAAACTGTTTTCCCTATCGCATAACACTAGAACTAGGGGACACTCGATGAAACTTTTGGGTACTAGTTCTCAAACAAATAAGAGAAAGTACTTTTTCACCCAGAGGATTACTGGTCTATGGAACTCCCTGCCAGAAGAAGTGGTGACAGCTGTCAGTCTTGACAGCTTTAAGAAAGGATTAGACAAGTTCATGGAGGACAAGGGTATCAATGGCTATAATTATGGATACTTAAGGACAACCTCCGGGTTGGAGAGATAGGCAGGATATCTCTCAATGCCATTTCCAGGGAATCCTAAACAGGTGAAGGCATCTGCTTGGGAATACCCTGAAGGAAATGGTGAGCCACTGTGTGAGACAGAATGCTGGACTGGATGGGCTGTGGCCTGTTCAAGCAAGGCTGTTCTTATGTTCTTATGTAGGTTGAGAATGTAGCACCACCATAAAAATAAATAACCCTGCATCTTCAACTGACAGGAGAGCCAGGAGGGGTGAAATGGGGAGATATCAAGAGTCTTTAGGCCCAGGCATTTTATTTGGCTTGAGTATTCTGCAGGGAACTTTCATAACAGAGATGCTGCTTGTAAAACTGGATGTTGAGAAAGCTTTGACAGTTCAGACAATTGCAAATACTCCCTAGACGGTTTTACAGTCAGATTTGGAAATTACTCCCAGCTGTTAAAAATGGATTAATTGGTGTGATCATTTTGTTAGGCTGCCTGTTTTAATCAAGAGAGGTCCTGGCTTGTAAACATCTGTATGGAAAGAGATCATCAGGACAACAAAATTTAAAGGGATTGGAGGATGCATTATGGCCGATTTTCCAGGACATGATTCACTGAGATGTTTCCTTGTGCAAGCTCAAGTAAAATAAACATTTTTTCAGTTCTATCAGCATTGGAAATATCAATTCTCTTCTACTAAAGTGATTAATATCTGAAAATGGTGGAGTATAGCCTCCTGATCTTATTGCTCTCAGCTTCCTTGATGCACTTAAACCTTTTCACCCCATTAAGTTGCACATCCAAGAGGGGTTAGCTAAGGGATTGTGAAATGATTGCATGAATTATTCATCAGGAAGGGATGGCAGCAGTGCACCTTGAGTCAATGTGTGCTGACTTAAACTTAAGTTCATTTTTATTCCATGGGCATTGTTCACAAGCAAGCACACAGAGGCATGCAAGAAGCCCTTGGGTAAACTTGACGACTGGAAGGTTGGCAGGTCAGCAGTTTGAGACCTGAGTGCTGCACGATGGTGTGAGCTTCTGTCTCTGTCCCAGCTCCTGCTAACCTAGCAGTTCAAAAACAAAAAATCGCAAGTAGATAAGTAGGTACCACTTTGGTGGGAAGGTAAACAGCATTCCATGCACGCTGGTGTCGAGTTATGCCTGCCACATGTCCACAGAAATGTCTGCAGATGCAGAAAGTGCTGGCTCTTTGGCTATAAACAGAGATGAGCACCGAACCTCAGAGTCAGATATGACTGGCTTTCGGGCAATGGCAACCTTTACCTTTACCTTCCTAAATCCCTTAATCACTGAGGCCATCTACTGTGCTGGCTGGGGTGTTCTAGGAATTATGGACTAAATGTCAAAGACTCCCTCCACCAAGCCCTTGCTTTAGCTTTTCTGTTCCACCTCTGGGAATGTCTTCTATGACTAGCAATCACTTTCTGAAATAGCGCAAGATCTATCCCATGTCCAGCCACACAATACTTATAATTGAATGGGATGAGTTGGCCAAGAGAAGATATTTTGCAGTCTGAAGTACAGGGTTCCCCACAGCCTCTCAAATCAAGAAAGATTGCACCTCAACACAGGTGAGGGGGTTTTTTTGGCACAAAAAGGAGACAAACACTCTCCCAAATTAAATAACAACCATGTTGCTGCTTTTTAATGTCTCACCAAGTCTGCCATCTCATTACTGTTAAGTTATTTTTAGCAGCAGCACAACAAAGCGGGGCAGGTTTTAGGCAATTTTATGTTGGAATGCAAGTCTCCCAGTTCATCCCTTTTTAGCCCAGCTAATAAAAACTGCATGCAAATGGACTTGATTTCTCAAGGCCATTTACATGTGTGGAATGTCATTGTGGAGACTCTAGCAATGAGCAGACTCCTCCAGGGTCGTAGCCAGAGGGAGGCCCGGGGTGGTGGTGAAAACTCTCCTGAGCTAACAGCCTCCCCCACCGCCCCCCCCCCCCCCATGCCAATGTTATTTATTTATTTATTTATTTTTCACGCTTATATACTGCTCACTCAGGTACAACCCAACTCAGGGTGGTTTACATAGCGGACAGTAAATACATAAAAAGACACATGATAAAACAAAGTTAAAAGTTAAAAAACCCACCCCTAAAAGGTGCGCAAGTAACGAAGGGACCCCTGCCTGATGGCACAATTAGAGAGCCCCTCCGGTCTGCTCTGGTTGGACGGACAGACTTCCTTAGGGCGATGCGGTCTCTGAGATACCCTGGCCCACTACCATGTAGGGCTTTAAAGGTCAAAACCAGCACCTTGAATTGCACCCGGAGACAACTGGTAACCAGTGCAGCCCCTGAAGCAGTGGTGAGGCATGAGCATAATGTCCACACACCATCACCACCCGGGCCGTGGCATTCTGGACCAGCTGCAGCCTCCGAATGGTCATCAAGGGCAGCCCCATGTAGAGCGCATTACAGTAGTCTAGTCTGGAGGTCACCAGAACGTGAGTGACCATGAGCAAAGAGTCCCGGTCCAGGAGTGGGCGCAAATGGCGAATCACCCGAAGTTGGGCAAAGGCCCTCCTGGCCACAGCCACCACCTGTTCTTCTAGCAGCAGCCGCGAATCCAGGAGGACCCCCAAGTTGCGCACCGGGTTGGTCTGGGGCAAAACAGCCCCATCCAAAACCAAAGATGGTAGCTCCCTGGATAACACTATCCATAGCCACTCAGTCTTGCTAGGATTCAGCTGTAGCCCATTTGCCCCCATCCAGACCCCAACAGCCTCCAGACAGCTGGAAAGGACTTTGACTGCATCACTGTAGTCCCCACGGGCCGAGATGTACAACTGTGTGTCATCCGCGTACTGGTGGTACCACACCCCGTGGGAACGGATGATCTCACCCAGCGGCTTCATGTAGATGTTAAATAGGAGAGGAGAGAGTACCGAACCCTGAGGCACCCCATATTTTAGGGGCCTAGGACTCGACCTCTCACTCTCCAACCACACCGACTGGGTCCGTCCCCTCAGAATGAGGAAAACCAGGACCACACCGTGCCCTGGAATGGAAAACATGCCCTTCTGCTGCATTATGGATCCCCTCAATTATACTGCCATTGAGGTTGGTCCCATATATCTGAAGACAGGAAACCTCACTCTCCGTGTCAGGCTCCTCTTTATTGCTACCAGGCTCTCCGCATACCACTGATTTTGTTATATAATTTCTCTAAGTACTGAAATTCTACTTACCAGATTTGGCCTCTTCCTGCTTTTTGAAAGGGGCTGCAGCTTCCTTCTGATCTTTTTCTTTCTGGGGAACTTTGTCATGTCCTAGAAATCCCAGAGTATTTTCAGCACTATCTGAGCTCTGTCCCCCACTCCCTCACATACCTGTCAAGTTTTGGATTTGAAAATAAGGGAAATTTTGGGCACACCCATCTGTGGGTGTGGCCAAATCTGTGGGCATGGCCAAATATAGCCATGTGACTTGCTGGGCTCTAGTCATGCCTGCCACATGGCCATGAAAATGTCTGCAAACACAGACAGCACTGACTCTTTGGCTGTAAATGGAGATGAGCACTGCACCCTAGAGTTGGATACGACTGGCAGATTTTACTTTCTTAGGATCAAAGATCGCTGCAGATGGTGATTGCAGCTGTGAAATAAAAAGGCGACTGATGCTTGGGAAACAAGCTATGAGAAACCTGGGGAACATAGTTAAAACTAGAGGCATCACCTTGCAAACAAAAAATTGCATAGTCAAAGCAATGGTATTCCCGGTGGTAATGTATGAGTGTGAGAGCTGGACCATTAGGAAAGCTGAGCGCAGAAAAATAAATGCCTTTGAAATGTGGTGTTAGAAATAGGTCGACCCTAGAAGAAATCAACCATGACTGCTCATTAAAGGTCAAATAGTAAAGATGATGCTAAAGTACTTTGGACATCAAATGAGAAGAGAGGATTCACTTGAGAAGGCCTTGATGCTGGGAAAGGTGGAGGACAAAAGAAGGGAGTAGCAAAAAATAAGATGGCTAGATGGTATTGTAGATGCAATGGGCACAAAGCTGTGTGGGCCAAAGAACCCTTTTCCCATCTTCTTGGGGGACTTTTGTTTTGTTTTCTTTCTTGTTTACTCACTGGCTTAAGTGACTAAGATGGTGACTGGGAGGCAGAAGGTCAGCAGTTCGATTCCTGAGTACTGCAGGACGGAATGAGCTCCCGTCTTTGTTCCAGCTCCTGCTATCCTAGCAGTTCGAAAGCAAGAAATTGCAAGTAGATAAATAGGGACCACTTTGGTGGGATGATAACAGCGTTCCATGCATTCTGGTGTCTAGTCATGCCTGCCACATGACCACAGAAATGTCTGCAGATGCAGACAATGCTGGCTCTTTGGCTTTGAAACAGAGATGAGCACTGAACCCTAGAGTTGGATACGACTGGCTTTCGAGCAAGGGAAACCTTTACCTTACTCATTTTTAATTATTTTTTTCCTGGGAAGCAAAGAAAGTGCAGAATAGTAAACCAGCCCCCTAGGGTTACCAACTGCTTGTAAGCAGCTTGGCTTTAATGAACTAGCCCTGCCCATGGCTAGACACTCCACACACACACCCCAATTAGGGTGGAGGAGCAAGGGATTAATTCCCCCAAATTAATCAATCTATTTGTTCTTCACTGCAACCAGTTGAAGCACCAACACCTGAGAATGTCGGTTCCACCTTAAGGAAGGGAATTAGTAAAGAAGTAAAAAGCAACCTCTGTAGTTTCCAAGCTTCCCAGCAGCTGAGGAGTTAATCTCCCTCCCTCCAGATGGTTTGTTAGAAGGTGGTGTGCTCTCTCTCTCTCTCTCTCATAGAGTGATCAAGCAACATCCCCCACGTCCCCCTCCCAAGTTAACTCTAGAACAGAAACGGAAGCCTCCAGCCAGGAGGCAGGGCAGAAACAGCTCAATAAAGCATGAAAGTGAGAGAGAAGTCTCTCACTGATTTGCCCCTGCATATATGAAATATCGCTCACCTCTAGAGTAGACTCCCGTCCCATGGTGGCTCCGAACAGCAGCAGCAGCAAAAATGAAGCCTCCATGACCATGTGTCAGGGAAGGGAAATGAAAGAGAAACTAACTACAGAACGCCCCCACCATCTCTCTCTCTCCCCTTCCACAAGCGAAAAGCCACACAGTGGCCTCTGGTGGCCAGAAAAACATACTGCAGCTTCGCCTGTGAGGGCTCCGGTCAGGATTTTTTTAAAAAAATAAAATAAATAAGGGATATTATGGGGAAATTATTGAAATGGGAGGGGGTCGGGAAGAGGGGTAAAAATAAGGGGTTTTCCTGGGGAAAAACAGGATACTTGACAGGTATGCTCCCTCAGGCTTGTCAAAGCAGCTTCATACTGTCACATTTTATCACGGGTAAAATTACATGGTACTTCTATTCAGCCATGTTTCACCCTTGATGAAGCTCAATCATACCTGTCAAGTTTTGGATTTGGAAATAAGGGAAATTTCCTGGCAAATAAGGGATACTTGACAGCTATGCTTATCCTGTGCTGCCCTCCAATGGCGGCAATAGGGCATTGCAATCTAATTAATAAGGGATGATGGTGGGAAAGAGGGTAAAATAAGGGGTTTTCCCGGCCAATAAGGGATCCTTGACAGCTATGAGCTCAATATGTCCCATGGCAGTGATGGCCTGCCCAGAAAGCAGAAAGTAATGAGTGGTTTTTTTATAGCTAAAGCCTATTCTTGTGTATCTCAGACTATAGTGCCTCACCTGGAATTAATCATGGGAAAGAAATCAGATGGGGATGCACAGTAACTACTTTCTCCCTGCCGTCAAATTACAGGATGGTGGCGGCTCCAGGCGGTAAAGGAGGAAAAGCAGCACTAAATTACAGGAAATCCTGGCCAATACGGGATACTTAACAGGTATGTATCTGACAAGGAGGAAAGGCAAAATGGCTGTCCGGCCCCCGAAGCTGTCTGAGGGAGTATGACCTGGGTGCATGACCTGGCTTTAAAAGGTTGAAAACTTCTGGAGTAGACCATGCTGCCAGCGACTCAATGCTGAATGTTCAGGCGGCAGTTAACTAAC
This sequence comes from Bradypodion ventrale, assembly GCA_035047345.1. Lineage (NCBI taxonomy): Eukaryota > Metazoa > Chordata > Lepidosauria > Squamata > Chamaeleonidae > Bradypodion > Bradypodion ventrale. The sequence goes on from JAWDJE010000001.1 coordinate 46,083,597, forward strand.
CTGATCACCCTAAGGACTAACAGCCCTGGGTACAGAAGTCCACAGGGAAGGATGATGGTCCCCAAGTAGATTAAATCCCACTTGAATCCATCTTGATGGAGGGCAGCAGCTTCATCAATACTAGCCTGGGGCTGATGAGGATTTTGTGTGCCAAAAGGGCTCAGGACCAGAAAGTGACTCATAGAACTGGATCAGTGGTACGGGGGTCATGCTGCGATGCTGAAGGCAGATGAAAGGCCACTGCATTATATTCTCAGGATAGTCTTCATGGCTAATCACCATGAGGATTGCCAATATTCAGATTTGGATATGGCAGGAGAAGAAGAAGAATATACTGTAAACTACAAAAGCAGTGCTTACAGAGTTGGCCTTCGATTACACTAGTTGCCTCTCTAAGTGCTAAATAAACCTAAACAAAACAAAAGCAGAGCTTGAATTTTTACCTGACTACTTTGAAGTTATTATAAAAATAAATCATTTTGGATATATTCATAGAAGTTCATGGAAGCCTCAAATATCACTGTATCCCCCCCCCCTCAAACCAGGCCAATAAAACATATTGCTTTCCATCTCAACTGGTATTATTTTTTACACACACACACAGACACACACACCCTGCACACATATATTAGCTGCCTCTAGAAGAGACCAGCTCTTGTGCAGTAAAATGACTCCAGATGGAGACCTTAGTGTAGCCCATTGACTCCATGGGCAGTGTAAATACAAAAGAAAGGCTTATGCTTCTAGTTCTCATCTTTATCCAGGAAATAAGAAGCATGCCTGTTGGCTTAAGAAACTGTAGATTTATTCCACTAAAAATGTCTGTTTTACTATGTGCTTTTCCATCTGCTTTCAGAAAGGCCTCCAAATGAGAGCTTGGTGAATGGACCTTGTATGTTGGTAGATAGAAGTTGATAGACAGTCTGTGGAAAGTAGTCCCCAAGGATGTTGGCTACAGTGAGATTCCATGGCCTACCACATCTGGTAGGTCAACTGTTCACTTGCTTTGAAAATCTTGGTCGTTTTCTTCCAGCTGCCTCCATTACTGTGCTTACAACCCCACCAGAAAAAGATATTACTCCCCCCCCCCCCCCGCCGCCCCTTAGCATATGGGAACATTTGAGGAACAGAGGAAAGGAAGCAAAGAAAACCCAGCTTGTAGTGTCCGATGGAATATCTTTCCATGACTGTGGTAATCACGAACAATTAAATTTCAACATTTTTAAAAAGCCACCTGCGTTTTCCTAGCACGCTACCACCACCCCCCCCCCCCATCTCACCCCCTGAAGGTGGCACAGATGGACCCATTGGCATTCCTAACAGAGATAGAAGGCTTGCTAACACTATTTCTCCTGTCTTTAACTAGATGGGGAAGCACCTGTCTTGATTACTCATTAATTATGGAGTTTTATGAGGTGGTGCTTCAAAAACCTGTGAAATTTCTTTGAGCACAGATGTCAGTAGACCAAAAGGGGCAGTGTAGGTAAACATTTAATGTGCCATTCAGGAAGAGAAAAATGTGTACAGTTTGCATATGAGAATGTATGTATGTATAGATATGTGCTCAGAACCAATTGCGGTTGTTCAAACAGAAGTGCAGCATATCTCAGTATGGTAGATTGCTGGGGCCAAGTGACTTGAATGCCTGTTGAATCTCCTCTCCTCTTTCTCTTCTTAGGCTCCGTTATCTTTAAACTGACTGGTCAGTAGTTCAAATGGAAGGTTGTTCCATTTGATACATAGAGTAAGATACATGGCTACTCTAAGGACACATGACATGTGTTATGTTATCATTCCACTCCAATGCCAGGAGTTGTTCATTTATTAGGGCAGATGGGGTGTTGCCTCACCTTAGGTTACAGTCTGCCATCCTATTTTTCTCTGCCTTTTTACCAGAAGCAGAGAGTGTCTTTATGTGTCAATGTGGGTTGTTTTGTCCAGTGGTAGGGCTGGATCTAGAGCAGGGTTCCCAAACTTTTCAAGCCAGGTCCGAGTCATGCTCTCTCAGTCAGCTTCAGGCATATCGGAAAAGAAAATAAACCCCCCAAAAATAATAAAACAAAAACAAAAACACTGCAGCACTTTAAAGACTAACTGCTATATTTTTACTGTTAGCTTTCGTGGATCAAGTCCACTTCTTCAGACAAAGAGTAAAACTTCCAGACATGGTTTATATACACCAGATGCAGGGGTCAAGATGTCACAAGGCAAAAGGATCACAAAGCAATGAGGTAAAGAGTAATCAAGCAGAATGACAGACAAGCATGTATATCAATACAACTTCCTACAGATAGCAGTACCAATAGATTTTTCAGATTAGTTTCAAATGTCTCCTTTTCAGTCTCAAAAGTGTGAAGTTGCCAAGCAACTTGACCCCTGCATCTGGTGTATATAAACCATGCCTGGAAATTTTACTCCTTGTTTGAAGAAGTGGACTTGATCCATGAAAGCTAACAGTAAAAAATATAGCAGTTAGTCTTTAAAGTGCTGCAGTGTTTTTGTTTTATTATTTTTTGTTTTTGTTTTCTGATATGCCTGAACCACAGACTAACACGGCTACTATTCCAAAACATTCAGTCAGCTTCAAGGACCAGATGGCCATATACACTGCCTACAAGATGGGTTGGTCATTTTGTCCCAACAGCTTCAAAGGGATGGCCATTTTGTTTCTTGAATTCCCTTGGAGGGGTGGGGGCCCCACATGAAATGGTGCCATGGGCCGGATCTGGCCCATGGGCTTTAGCTTTGGAATCCCTGCTCCAGAGCTCTTGTGGCACAGTGGTTAAACTGCTGTATTACAGCCAAAACATTGTGAGATCAATCCTGATGGGATTGAGGTTGACTCAGTCTTCCATCCTTCTGAAGTCAGTAAAATGAGTACCCAGAATATTGGGGGCAAAATGCTAATTTCATGCAATAAGTACTATGGGGCGGTATATAAGTGTAATTGCTGTTGCTTTGATATCACTGCAGGACTTAGTTTTGATTTGCTTTCTGTCAACACAGAACATGCAAATGTCTGTCCAATTCAGCATTCTTCTTCCTCCTGCGGCTAGCCAGATGCAAGACTTGAGCAGCTTTCTCTCTCACACACACTCCTAAGCCTAGCAGTTCGAAAGCAAGAAATTGCAAGTAGATAAATAGGTGCCACTTTGGTGGGAAGGTAAACAGCATTTCATGCACTCAGATGTTGAGGCATGCCTGCCACGTGTCCATGGAAACAACTGCAAATGCAGATAGCGCTGACTCTTTGGCTATAAACAGAGATAAGCACTGAACCCTAGAGTCAAATACAACTGAATTTTGAGCAAGGGTGACATTTACCTTTACATACAGCCATAATGAAGCCCCCTTTGGTGAATTCATTCCATAGTTCCTTTTGCCTGACCTGGTGTGAGAAAGATTAGCTGGTACAACAAGGTTGCTGTTGCCCAGGGTACGCCCGGTTATGTTTCAGAAATACCACAATCTTTGAGGAGTCTCTTCCTGTGTACCCCAACTATCCTGTAAAAGGATTGATTTTAGTTAGTTAATTTGTTTTAAAAAGGGTGCAACTTGATGAGCAAAAAATCCTACATTTGGATTGGTTTTGCCAGGTTCGGAATCCATTTTCAAATATTGATTCAGATATCGAGAAACACACAATGCATAGCTGTGGGGCACATTATATTGCTGAAACTTGGTTTATGTCAAAATATCCGACAGGGGCAATTTATTTTGTACTAATTCACAAACTGCTAAATTATTCTGTGTGCATGCATGTATCAGTGCATATTTTGTATTGTGCCTCTTGCAGCCCTAAAATGTCTCCCTTTCTGTTATAATGATACAACAGTTCAGTGGTCAGCTTTCATGGCAAAGAACTATTGAAACAATCTAACAGTAAAATACAATTTAAAAAGTGGTACCATGTATTGACATCTTGGGAATCAGCGAGATAAAATGGACAGGGATAGGTGAATTCAACTCGGGAAACCATCACATCTACTACTGTGGTCAAGAAAACTTCAGAAAAAACAGAGTAGCCATAATTGTCAACAAAAGAGTGAGAAAAGCAGTAATGGGATATAATCTCAAAAATGATAGAATGATGTCAGTCAGAATACAAGGCAAACCTTTTAATATCACTGTAATCCAAATATACGCACCAACCACGGGCGCAGATGAAGCCACAGTGGACCAGTTCTATGAGGACCTACAAGACCTCATAGAACAGACACCAAGAAATGATGTCCACATTATCTTGGGAGATTGGAATGCCAAAGTAGGAAATCAAAAAGTAGATGGAATAACATGCAAGTTTGGTCTTGGAACGCAGAATGAAGCAGGGCAAAGATCAATAGAGTTCTGTCAAGACAACACACTGGTCATAGCAAATACCCTCTTCCAGCAACACAAGAGGTGACTTTACACATGGACATCACCAGATGGCCAACATCGAAAACAGATTGATTACATACTCTGCCGCTAAAGATGGAGAACATCCATACAGTCAGCAAAAACAAGACCTGGAGCAGATTGTGGCTCAGATCACAACCTACTAATAGCAAAATTCAGACTTAGACTAAAAAAAATAGAGAAAACAATCAGGCCAGACAGATATGACCTAGACAACATCCCTAAGGAATACACGGTGGAGGTGAGGAACAGATTTAATGGTTTGGAATTGATAGACAGAGTGCCAGAAGAATTATGGACAGATGTGTGGGAAAACATACAGGAGGCAGCAAGGAAAACCATACCAAAAGAAAAGAAGCACAAGAAAGCAAAATGGTTGTCTGATGAGACTCTTAAATTAGCAGAAGAAAGAAGGAATGCAAAAGGCAAAGGAGAAAAGAAAAAATACAGTCACTTGAACACAGAATTTCAAAGAAAAGCAAGGAGAGACAAGGAAATCTATTTAAATGAACAGTGCAAAGAAATAGAGGAAAACAACACAAGAGGCTGGACTAGAGATCATTTCAAAAAAATTGGGGAAATCAAGGGAACATTCACAGCAAAAATGACCATGATAAGGGACAAAGACAGTAAGGAGTTAGCTGATGCAGAAGAGATTAAGAAAAGATGGAAAGAATACATGGAGGAACTTTACAAAAAGGACCTCAACACCACTGATAATCACAATGATGAGAACAGTGAACTTGAGCCAAACATCCTGGAGAGTGAAGTCAGAAAGGCCCTAAAAAGCACTGCAAACAACAAAGCTAGTGGAGATGATGATATCCCAGTTGAATTTTTCAAAGCTCTAAAAGATGACGGAATCAAATTACTGCATTCGATATGCCAGCAGATCTGGAAATCAAAACAGTGGCCAAAGGATTGGAAAAGATCAGTATACGTTCCAATCCCAAAGAAGGGTAGTGCCAAAGAGTGTTTAAATTATCGAACAATTGCGCTCATCCCACACGCTAGCAAGGTGATGCTCAAGATAATACAGGACAGACTTCAGCAGCACGTGGAGAGAGAATTGCCAGAGGTGCAGGCGGGTTTCAGAAGAGGCAGGGGGACTAGAGACCACATTGCTAATATACGTTGGATCATGGAGAAAACAAAGGAATATCAGAAACAAGTATACCTCTGCTTTATTGACTACACCAAGGCCTTTGACTGCGTGGACCACAATAAAATGTGGCAAGTACTTAAAGAAATGGGAATACCAGAACACCTCATATGCCTCCTGAGAAATCTGTACAAGAGTCAAGAAACAACAGTTAGGACAGAACACGGAATGACAGAATGGTTTGGAATAGGAAAAGGAGTAAGACAAGGCTGCATTTTATCACCCTACCTTTTCAACCTATACACAGAGCACATAATGTGCAATGCAGGGATGGAGGAATCACAATTGTTGTTGTTCAGTCGCACAGTCGGTTCCGACCCTTTGCGACCCTATGGACCATTGTTCTCCAGGCGCCTCTGTCCTCCACCATCCCCCTCAGCCCTCCCAGCTCTGTGCCCATTGTGTCTACAATGCCATCTAGCCATCTCATCCTTGGCCTCCCCCTTCTTCTTTTGCCCTCCACCTTTCCCAGCATCAATGCCTTCTCAAGTGAATCCTCCCTTCTCATTTGATGTCCAAAGTATTTTAGCTTCATCTTTACTATTTGACCTTCCAATGAGCAGTCAGGGTTAATTTCTTCTAAGATTGACCTATTTGTTCTCCTCGCTGTCCAAGGGACTCTCAAAACCCTCCTCCAACACCACATTTCAAAGGCATCTATTCTTCTGCGTTCAGCCTTCCTAATTGTCCAGCTCTCACATCCGTACATTACTACTGGGAAAACCATTGCTTTGACTATTCTAATTTTTGTTTTCAATGTGATGTCTCTGCTTTTCACTATGTTCCCCAGGTTTCTCATTGCTTGTCTCCCAAGAATCAGTCGCCTTTTTATTTCATGGCTACACTCCCCATCTGCATATCCCACAATATGGGATAAAAATTGCTGGGAGAAACATCAACTATTTGAGATATGCAGACAATACCACCCTAATGGCAGAAAGTGAGGAAGATTTAAAGAAGCTACTGATTAGGTTGAAAGAAGAGAGTGCAAAAGCTGGCCTGAGACTTATCATCAAGAAAACCAAGATAATGGCAACAGGCCCTATCAGCACCTGGAAAGTAGACAGGGAAGAAGTAGAAGCAGTGACGGATTTTATTTTCTTAGGATCCAAGATCACTGCAGATGGTGATTGCAGCTATGAAATAAAAAGGCAATTGATTCTTGGGAGACAAGCTATGAGAAACATGGGGAACATAGTTAAAAAGTAGAGATATCACCTTGCAACTCAAAATTCGCATAGTCAAAGCAATGGTATTCCCGGTGGTAATGTATGGATGCGAGAGCTGGATCATTAGGAAGGCTGAGCGCAGAAGAATAGACGCCTTTGAGATGTGGTGTTGGAGGAGAGTTTTGAGAGTACCCTGGACAGCGAGGAGAACAAATTAATCAATCTTGAAAGAAATCAGTCCTGACTGCTCCTTAGAAGGTCAAATAGTAAAGATGAAGCTGAAGTACTTTGGACACCAAATGAGAAGAGAAGATTCACTTGAGAAAGCCTTGATGCTGGGAAAGGTGGAGGGCAAAAGAAAAAGGGGACGGCCAAGAATGAGATGGCTGGATGGCATTGTGGATGCAGCGGGCACCGAGCTGAGCGGGCTGAGGAGGATGGTGGAGGACAGGGGTGCCTGGAGATCAATGGTCCATAGGGTTGCAAAGGGTCAGAATCGACTGTGCGACTGAACAACAACAAAAACAACCATGTATTGAGCAATGGCAATGGGTGCTTTGCCCAAATGGCTCTAAAGTAGAGGAGGATGTAGAGGCAGTGACTAGGAAATGGGGAGGGATGGAGAGAGAGAGAGAGAGAGAAAGAAAGAAAGAAAGAAAGAAAGAAAGAACTTTATTGGGGCCTGGAGATGAAAGGGAAAATGGAGAGAGTATTCTACAGGAGTTGCTACAGGGTGAAAAGAATCAGTTCAGACTGATGTATGCAGAAACTGCGACAAGCACCTTGTGACCTTCTTACTTACTGAAACATAGATCCTCCCATGCTATGTAGCATATCAGACAGCAAAGGATTTCCAATGGTTTCGGTCTTGGGCGAGTACTTCGGCATCTTCCTATGCCATTTTCAGGGTTTTTAATCCGGCATGAAAGTTCTTCTCCATGTGTTTCAAAGGCGTCCTCATTGCTGTTTGGCATTAAGAGGGGACCAACTTATTGCCACCTTAGGGATCCTGTTTTTCTCCATATGGAAAATATGGCCTGCCATTTGGAGTCTTCTTCGTGCAACGACGTTATGTAATTTGCACGAGCCACTCCTTCAAAGTCTAAATATCAAATCTTTAAAATTCGTCGGAGGCATCTCTGCTGGAAGACGTCAAGTTTCTTGTTGACACTTGCTGATGATGTCCAAGCCTCAGAGGCATAGATGGCTGTTGGGATCTTTGAAATTCTTCCTGCTGTTTCTGTAGCCATTATATACAGGGACGGGGTTGCTAGCCCAATGCTCAAACTTCCTCACCACAATTCTTTTAATAGTCAGACACATCCTAAGCAGGAACACCACAGACGGTTTACTTACAAACATATCCATGCTTCCGGGAGGTGTAAAAGCTTTCCCGAGATTTGCTTCTGCTCAGGGATATCTTAAGTGTGAACTGTATCAATTTCTGTAATAATGATAAACCATTACACATGTAGCAATTTTACACTCTTTTTTTGTTTAGACTAAAAACATTTAAAAGTCTCAACAACTTCACCTTCTCTGGATGTATTAGTATGTATGACTCTCTCTCTCTCTCTCTCTCACACACACACACACACACAAGTCCAACATCTTCACATTTTACACACACGTCCAAACTCTAGAAGCCCCATTGAGACTTGAAGGTCATTTGCTCCCATCAGCCTTAAAATTGGATGATCTATGATAGTCACTCCTTTTCTCATTTCTAAATTTATCTTAAGCATTCTTATTGTAAAACAGCATAGCATACTCATGTAACAGATGCTGAGGGACATTCATTTTGGCCTCCTACCATTCCTTTGCTAGAGACAGTGACCACTTCTATGGGAAAATGTCATTGTTGCAATTCTTCATGCTGTGTCTTTCTTCTATTTTTACTTCCACCTTTTGCCTCAAGCACCGATATGACTATAATTTCACTGGGAAATTAGAACCATCCTTTAAAATGAGATGCTTTTGCTGATCTCCAAGGAAAATACTACTTAGTATTTTTGGAAACACATCAGGATTCTACTCCCAAATGAGTCTTCCATCCAGTTGGGTTGGAGATGAGACCTAATAATAATGCCCTTCTGATTTGTCTGACTACATAGCATCCCCAGCCAGTGTGAATGTTTAGCTGAGAATTGGGGTGGGTGGGTTTGTAGTCAATGTATTGGGCGCTCAGCAGCGGTAACAGGGGCGGTGCCCAAATGGCACTGAGGCAGACGTAGAGGCAGTGACTGTGGCAGCACCAGATTCCAGGTTTGAGTAATTATTTACAGCAACATTCTTTGGCATGAATATATTCGGCCACACTATGAAAGATTATGTTTGCATTCTACTGTACTCCAATGAGCTCAGGGTGATACATGGATATGCACCCTTGTAAAGTGAATTATGTCAGGAGAGAATGGCTGGTTCAAAGGTTGCTTTAAAGCTGAACAAATCTGTGTTTATATTACAGATGAAAAAGTTGTGCTTTAAAAAAACAATTTAAACAAAATTACAGTGTATTTCTCTCAAGTGAAGAAGACTATCCAGGCAAACTTTGTTGTCTGCCTGCTGCCCAGGAAAGTAGAGATACATCTTGTAAAGACAATACTTCAAGGCCCCAATCTCCCACTTTTTGATTCTTTATCTTTAAATTGGATTTAGACTGCATAAATCCTCAAATGGAGGAAAGCTTCAAAAATAAAATAAAATGATGGTCTTTTGGTGGTAGGCTATCGAATGAAAGACTTGTCCTTAAAAGAGGACATGTAGCTACTATCAAGGTGTGCTGTGATGCATTTATAGAGTGTTAAGATAATGACAGGAGGTATTTTAAAAAGTAGCCCTGAAAGTAAAAGTGCTTTACTATAGTCATTACCAAAACAATTATCTAGCTCGAGCTAAACTATGTCATTATACCATAATATTTTGACAGTTGAACCTGTCTTGTCTAGTTTAAAAAGAGAAAAGATATTAGCAATCCTAGAACACCTTCTTTTGTGCCACAAAACCTAGGTTGTATAATCTCCTGGTGTAACAACGGGCTATTATTATAGACTCTTATTATTCTAAGTGTTGCAGAGTGATAGCCAAAACAAATGACATTATTGGTATAATGGCAGGATACTAGATTTCCTATTCCATAACTTTAGAGTACTGTACCAGAAGGCGATTTCTACTGAGAAAAATGTCTTTGGAGTTACAAATTCCTAGTGTCCTAACTCCTTCAGAAAGTATTGTTTAGGTTAGGTGAAGGACAGATAAGGGTATAAATAATGGCTAGAAAAGAAAGCTGGGGCACTGATGACCGATTCCAACAACTACTATATTCCATGCAAAGCCATGTCACACATACACGAGATATCAACAACACCAAAGGCATGAAGCAGAGCATGCAACAGAAAACCCTCATGGTTTTTTTCTCCAGAAATTGGCTTGGCTGCGTGAGCAATTAGAGTAATTCTCTTTCTGTGTTATATTAATATGCCTCAGGAGAAGAAATACATTTTCTTTCACATGTTTTTACTTTTAAAATGAGAGATTTAGAGATGTATTCTTTGTTTTTTTCAATGTAAGCTTCTGAATTTTGAAAATGTAAGTTAAACATTTTTCAGTATTTTATTATACTTTTTATGCATTTATTTTCTGGTCCTGACATTTATGGCCAGTAGTATTTCACAACCTGCAAGAACTGATTAATTTTTAAAAGCATCTGTGCCTACAGTTTTCCATAGCAGTAGGATGGTGTTGAATCTTTTGGATGTTTTCACAACTGCGAAGTATGCCTATGCTTATCCAACACAGAAGCAATGTAGATAAATAAAGCTTGTAGAATAAGACAAACTGATGTTGCTTGGAATTATTGCAACATTGAAAAGACTTGTACTTTGATATCCAGATGAGTTTTGGTATGAGTGGAAACAATTCTTTGTTTTTATTCTGGATGTATCCCTTTATTGGGATAAATACCAGCTGTGACAAACACAGGAAGGCTATAAAGTTGTCTAAGGCTCTTGGGGAAGTGATCAGTGGTCAGGCACTCTGACCTAACAGCTACCATGATTTAGATGTTGTTGAGGTAGATGTACAAATTCTTTGGAATTGATGTAGCATTGTTGTAGACCAGGGGTGGGGAACTTGCAACCTTCTAGGTCATAAGAACATAAGAACAGCATTGCTGGAACAGGCCACAGCCCATTCAGTCCAGCATTCTGCCTCACACAGTGGCTCACAATTTCCTTCAGGGTATTCCCAAGGAGATGCCTTCACCTGCTTAGTATTCCCTGGAAATGGCATTGAGAGATATCCTGCCTATCCTTCCAACCCGGAGGTTGTCCTTAGGTATCCATAATTATAGCCATTGATACCCTTGTCCTCCATGAACTTGTCTAATCCTTTCTTAAAGCTGTCAAGACTGACAGCTGTCACCACCTTTTCTGGCAGGGAGTTCCATAGACCAGCGATCCTCTGGGTGAAAAAGTACTTTCTCTTATTTGTTTGAGAACTAGTACCCAAAAGTTTCATCGAGTGCCCCCTAGTTCTAGTGTTATGTGATAGGGAAAACAGTTTTTCCTTATCTACTTTGTCCACACCGTGTATGATTTTATAAACTTCAATCAGGTCACCTCTTAGACGCCATCATTCAAGAGTGAAGAGGCCCAACCGTTGCAGCCTCAGATGGTAAGGAAGGTGTTCCAGTCCCCTAATCATTCTGGTTGCCCTCCTCTGCACTTTTTCCAGCTCCATAATGTCCTTCTGGAGGCATTGCGACCGGAACTGTACACAGTATTTCAGATGGGGCCTCACCATAGGTTTATAAAGAGGCAAAATGACACTTGCTGGCTTATTTTCTACACCCTTCCTAATGATCAGTAATGGCAAACCTTGGCACTTCAGATGTTCTTGAACTTCAATTCCCAGAAGCCCTGATTAGAAGGAATGCTGACTTGAGCTTCTGGTAATTGAAATCCAATAACACCTTGAGTACCAAGGTTCACCATCATGGTTCTAGGTCCTTAAGTGTGATCTTTTGACTGAATCCAAAGTTTACAGAGCATTTTTTTATTAATGCATTTTTGTTTGTGTTTTATTCATTCATTCATTCCATTTTTATATCACCCATCTGAGATGTTTCCTACTCTGGGTATACAACAGTTAAAACAACAAACAACAGTACCATTCAACACAGCAATAATAATTAATCAATCATTCTAATAATTTGTCTTTTATATACCCTGGACAGCGAGGAGAACAAATAGGTCAATCTTAGAAGAAATCAACACTGACTGCTCACTGGAAGGTCAAATAGTAAAGATGAAGCTAAAATACTTTGGACATCAAATGAGAAGGGAGGATTCACTTGAGAAGGCATTGATGTTGGGAAAGGTGGAGGGCAAAAGAAGAAGGGGGAGGCCAAGGATGAGATGGCTAGATGGCATTATAGACACAATGGGCACAGAGCTGGGAGGGCTGAGGGGGATGGTGGAGGACAGAGGCGCCTGGAGAGCAATGGTCCATAGGGTCGCAAAGGATCGGAACTGACTGTGCGACTGAACAACAACAACAACAACATATTTACTTTATTTTAGTAACTTTAAAATTAACAAATAGTTTTCATTTTTGAAATTATCAAGTATGTAGTAGTTAGATTTTTTAAAACAAAATAATCTACATTTTAAAATAGATCTAATTGAAGTTTCTTGACTGGAGTCTTATTTGACTGCAGTTAAATTAATGTGGCCTTCCAACAGGAAAAGGTTCCCCACCCCTAGTATAGACACTAAGCTCCAAAAACTTACTTTCTTGAACTCCCAGAAACTCCTGGTCAATGTGGTCTTGCCCATTAGGACTAGTGAAGTGGCCACCACAGACAACAGATTTGGATTGCTAGGAAAGGGCAGCAATCTCAACACAGAAAACTGGAAGTTGTGCTCCCAAATTGGTAATGTTTCCAAACTAGGCAAGCCACTACTTTGAATTCAACTTTTGTCTAACCCCAAGAGCCAGTGGTGGGATTCAATTTTTTTTTTACTCTGTGGGCATGGTATGGTGAGCTTGGCCAGGGGAAAGCCCTGTGTCATTTCAAATCTTGGATGGCCAGGGCCAGCCAGAATTTCTGTTACCGGTTCTGGCAAACTGGGGCAAACCTGCTGAATCCCACTACTGCCAAGAGCACCCAAACCTATCTGGAAGCAGTGGGGGACAAACATCCACAGGTGTCCCAAGTTTCCCCTGGAATATACAGTAATTGCTGGTGGAAACTAGAACTTCAACCCCTAGAATTCAAGGAGGACCTCTTGCTTTGCATTTCATTTCCAGGAAGATCAAACTTTCATGAAAATTCAGCCCTAAACAGAGGAGGCAGAAAAAGTCATGACAGGGCTGACGTTGGACAATATCAGCCTGGCTTCCAGGTACAGTACTTATCTTAGTAGCAGTCAAAGTGCCAAATTTTGCACTGAAATTTCACCAACTGACTGTTAGCCAAGTGGAATGCAATCTCCTGAAAACTGTTGGATACTCTTGGTCATGGTTAGTAATCACACAACACCCTTTACCATAACGGTACAACAAAATGGGGAAGCTTTTGAAAATGATTTTGCATTTCTTTTAAGAAATTGGCCAAGTCATCAACTACAAGCCGAATCCTATTGCTACTGCTTGTTTTTTAACAAATCCACTGGGCCGTTGGGTTATCTTCAGTCAACTATTGAAAATGCATAGCATGAAGAGAAATGGTTATTCCAATTCTTTTTCTCTGTATTGGACATCCTTAAATCCCTTACAAGCTGAAATAACAAGAGAGCAGAAACTTTCCCTACAAAGTCAATTCTGCTTTTGTTAATAATTGTTCTAAGATGTCATTTACAGAATAAAACCATAGTGGATAGAACAAAAATCCATCTTTGGGGAGTTGTTAAGTCTGAGAAAGTGCTCATTCCCACCATCTCTGCACTCGAAATGAATTTCAAAAACTATTATCTTGGGAGCCTGTTGAGGTACATGCAGAGACTAGGAAAGAGAGAAAATGAAAATGAAATGAGTTGTACTAATGGGGAATTGTGAAAGGCTTGGTGTAAAACCCCATTGCATTCTTTCCATGGATTCTAGTAACTCCTGAATTGACCAACAGTCAGCGTAGAGCTTTTATGGCATTATTGCATCTCTTTTGTACAGCAGGGTCTGTGAAAATTGTTCTCTTTTTTTACCAGGGTGAAGTGCGAGGTGGAAAATAGAGTGGTATAATAGCGCAGTACTGCAAAGCTCTGGTCAAAATCTTGTTGCGTAATGTAGGACATTGCACAAGAGAAAGATCAATGAATCAGCAGGGATTTTAATGAGTCAACTCCTCCATAAGTTCCAATGACCGAAACAGGCCAAACCTAACTGTGACTTATTTTAGCACAGTAAATCACAGTTCGAGTGGAACTTAAAATGGAGTTGATTCATCAAATCCTCATTGATGCAATGGGCCTACCTTAATGCAATTTACTATGCTAAGAATTAGGATTTTGGCCATTGTGTGTCCATCTCTGTATATTAAAACATGTATGTTTCAGGATTGGAAAGAAAAATAAAATAAAAAGGTGAACAATAAAAAGTTTTTACCTGGGATGGGGGAATACTGCACAATGCCATCAATTCTAGGAGAGTTGTAGGGCTTCAGTTTGAAGGCAAAGCTTCAACCATCTTGCTTGCATGCTTCTTTCCTTCTGTTCTAAACTTCTATTCTGAACTGTGCTCAGGAAAAACATGTGTTGAGGTGTGGAAGATATCCCCCAATCACTAGTCTGGTTTGCCTAAATATACCCACTCAGTGCCTATCCAGAATAGGAATGCAGCACCTTTGATACCCATCCTCTCTGCAATATACACAGATATCCACAGCAAAGAAAAAATAGTTTTGCAAGTAAGACCAGCAGTAGGTATTTAAAAAATGAATGTTAAAAACCAGGAATGTCACGGAGAAAGAATGTCTCTGGTGCTGCTTTCACCCGAGCATATTAAAGCCTGCACATGAAAGTCAGTTGTCTATATCACACACACTCTGAACTTCAAATTTAAAGAAAACTCAATGTAACTGAGCACAGTAACTCAGTAACTGGACATTTTAGAATGCATTGACTCAAATAGCTGATGTACCACACTTCCCTTGCTGTGACTTGATGCAAAATGACTCAGTTGGTTGGCCTAGACTAAGGATTCTCAACCTACGGCCCACGAGCCGGATGCAGCCCTCAGCACCATTTCATGTGCCCCCCCCCCCATGCCTCCACCACGCCTGGAAGTGCCATGTGGTGGAGGCAGGGTAAAATGGCCATCTGGCCCCCGAAGATGTCTGAGGGAGTGTGACCCGGCCCCCAGCTTAAAAAGGTTGAGATCTCCTGGCCTAGACAGACTGATAAGGTTGATTTGAGCCATTCCCAAGGCTCAGTGATTGGAATTTCCAGGAAATTCAGGTTTCATTGGGGCTTCAACTGTCAATCTTCTTCTCTTCTGGTATTTCTTTCCTTTTTTTTACAGGTATTGGGTACAGTAATACCTCATACAAAGTCCGCTTCATACAACATCGAATTCATACAACATCGCCTAATTTCTTGGAAAAAGTTACCTCTGTATGAGGCATTCAGTTTTTCCCAGGTTGCATTGTGCCTGGGCAGTATAAAAGACAGGACACATGCGTGCATTGCTCTTGTGGGTTTTGCATGAGGCAAAGAGTGTTTAGGAGTGGTTTTGAGCATGATTTTGGATTTTTTTGAATTTTCTCTCAGAATTTTTAGAAGCATTCCTGGGATTTTTGTAGCATTCTTCAGGTTCTTGGACAATCAGGGTTGTTTGACATGTTTTTGTAATGTATTTTGCCTTTAGACAATGATTTCTTAAAGTTCTGTCAGTTTCCTGTCTGTTTCCTTGACTTTGCCCTGAAGTCTGTGCTGTTACAGTACAATGTATCTCTATGGAAGCGACGTTATACGAGGCATCGCAGCAAGGTTTGGACGTTGTATGAGGCATCGCAGCTAGGATTTTGCATGCCTCATACAAAGTCCAAATCCGTATAAAGTCCAAACTTATGGAACCAAGTTTGGACGTTGTATGAGGTATCTCTGTATTTGTGTTCATAATTTCCAACCCATATAACATTGGATAAAGCTTATCTATAAGAGTGCCTTAACCATCACAGCACGAATAGGGACTTTTAAACTACTCAATGTCATTTCCAGCAATGTAAAAAAAGAATAATAATCCTTACTTCACCTCTTTGGACACTTTCCTGCAAAACAGGGTAGATCCCTAGTAATTTATTTCCAGTGTGCAGCAGGCTAGTAAGCTTATGGTTGTGAAATAAAACTAATCAATCATTAAGTTTGGGGTAGGATGACAAGGAATACTTACATTTATTGTTCCACTCAGGATGTTGTTGTTATGTTCCATCAAGCTGCTCCTGACTTACAGCAACACTATGAATTAGTGGCTTCCAAAAGGTCCTAGGCTGTCATGAATAGCCCTGCTCAGGTCTTGCCATTTTAAGCCCATGGCTTCCTCTATTGACTCATTGTATCTCATAATTCTTTCTACCTTGTTTCCTGTTAACATCGCCTTTTCCCGGCACTGTCTTTTCCAGTGGGTCTAATCTGATCATAATATTCCCAAAACATCCTAATTTAGTAATTTTTCTTTCTGGAGAGAGTTCAGGCTTGATCTAGAATCAAGCCTGTCTTGCAGTCCAAAGTATTTGTAAAAAGGACAGCCTACAGAACCACATTTCAAAGGCATTTTTTCGATCTCCTATCACAGTGATGGCGAACCTTGGTACTCCAGACGTTCTTGGACTTCAATTCCCAGAAGCCCAAGCCCCCATTCGTGCAGATTCATGAGGGCTTGGGCTTCTGGGAATTGAAGTCCAAGAACGTCTGGAGTTCCAAGGTTCACCATCACGGTCCTATCAGCTTCCTTCACTGTTCAGCTGTTCATCTGTACATCAGGAATACCACAGTATGATTCATCTTACCCTTATGTTTCTGGAACATTTCTAGTTTATTCACAACTGTCTTTCAAAGTACTGTATCATTCTTCTTCCCATTTCTTGATTACGGTCTTTATTTGAATTGATGATTAAATCAATGAATAGAACATTTTAAACTATTTTGATTTCTAAAGTTACACAAATGAAGAAATTATCTAAGTCTTCAGTAGTCATGATTTTTGTCTTCCTAATGTTTAACTGTAACCTTGTTTGGCACATTCTTCTTTCACTGCATCAGCAGATGTTTCAAATCATTTCTCTTTCTGCTGCTAATATGGCATCATCTGCATATTTTAAACTATTGGTGATCCTTCTACCAATTTCTGCTACTCCTTCATTGAAATCTAATCCAGGTTTTTTTATGCATGCTTTGCATATAGAATGAACAGGCAGGAAGGTTAAGAAAATGATTCTACTGGAAATGACCTGCTTCTCAAAATAAAAATTAATGCAACTTCTGAGAAGGACCTCACTGTAATATGTTAATACTCATATTCAAAATTTATGACCTATACTCCTCATCAATATACGAGGACTCAACTTTTTAAGGAACTTTGCCTACCTTTGTACACAGTTAGCTGAAGAATGTTTGCCCTGTGTTTTTAAACACAATACTTTAAAAGAAAAGTTATGAAGGAGTGTTTAATTTTTCCCCGTGCCAAAGACAATAATTCCCCCCTCCCTTTCTTTCAAAATAAACACCCTCCTGGAATGTGCTACAGCAAATGTCTGGAGCTTTATTATATTTCATGCAGCTCTCTAAACAATTTTCAACCTTCCTGGCTCTCTGTCAAACAGAAGGCGACCAACAATAGCAAAATCCCATTAAAGCTGAGAAGGTTCCTTCCTGAGGTGAACATGGCCAGAAATAGCAATCTTGGCTTGCTTCTCAATTTGGCAGCAGGGGACTAATAATGTATGTCCTGCTAATGGAAATTCTCTAATTACATCTAAATGCAGCTCCAGAGAGAGCTAGGCTGACGCACAAACAATCAATATAACAACATTCTTCATGAAGAACTGAACAATAGAAGGTTGGTGGGACTGCCACAAAGAGCAAACAGAAGGTGTAAAAATAGGCATCTAAAGCATAGACATAATGGGCTGCTGTAACATTCAGAGGGAAGAACAGATCGTTGTGTTCTCAGCATAGCACACTTCATCAGATGTGCAAAGCAAACAAGCTATCAAGGACACATACACACAGCCCGCAACACCCCACATCGCTATTCCAACTGGGGCTGGACATCCTAAGAAATGTATTGCATTCGCCTTCCTTACATCCATCGTACAATTTTTAGTAGCAAAGCAAAACCATTTCCCACTGAACTCCAACAGATCGGGCAGAGTGTACAGTATTTTCATATGGCTTTAATGGAAGACTTAAAAATGTAACTGTTTTAAGCATGTTGAAATATATATAATTGCCTGCCACATGTCCACGGAAACATCTGCATATTCAGATAGCGCTGGCTCTTTGGCTGTAAACAGAGATGAGCACTGAACCCTAGAGTGGAAAGAAGATAGTTTGCAAGCATATCATGATGCTTCGAAAACCCATTCTACCCTACCACCTTTACACCTACTGTAATGAATGCAGCTGAGTTCAGAAGGAGCTGGGAATCCAGGAAAGGTTGCCATTTCCCTCCATTCTACTAGAAAAACAAGCCCTGTCTCCACTTGGTAGAGGCCGTCCTTGCTTGAAAGCCAAACGTCTCTGACTCTAGGGTTCAGTGCTCATCTCTGTTTACAGCCAAAGAGCCAGCATTGTCTGCGTTTGCAGATGTTTCCATGGACATGTAGCAGGCATGATGAGACACCGGAGTGCATGGAATGCTGTTTACCTTCCCACCAAAGTGGTACCTATTTATCTACTTGCAATTTCTTGCATTCAAAGTACTAGGTTGGCAGGAGCTGGGACAGAATTGGGAGCTCAACACATCATGCAGTACTCGGGTCTTGAACTGTTGACCTGTAAACCTTCCAGACGTCAACTTCCGTGTCTTAACCACTAAGTCACCACAGTCCTACACTGCCTCCACTAGGTTGCTGTTTACACCCATCCTATCATGGAATGGAGGCAGGAGACATGACATTCTAAACACTTTCTCATCCAAGCTGGGCATCAGCAAAACAGCTACACCACAAAGCCTACCAACTATACCTCTTTGGTTTAGTATAAGCCTGCAGGCTTTGTGTTGAACAGAGGAAAGGGGTTAATCAGATGAGGCAACCAACAAGTTTTATTTTCTGAGAGAAGGTGAAGCAAAATAATCAGGGGTGAAAGAAAGAACAGGAAGCAAAGAAGCCAAAATGGTAAGACAGGCTCAAGGCCGCTGGGGCTTCATAATGGGTGATGTGTTTCTCATTAGGACCAGGTAGGGCTGCTGTCTTTCTCCTTTGCAGTTGGCTATTCCATTCACGAATATTTCCACAGGCAGGGTACCAGACCAATAGATTGTGTGGCCATTCCCCTAAATTCCTGCTTCCAGTGCGTGGGATCCCAGGAATTTGCTGCCATTGCATTTTGTGCTGTCTGGTGAAGCACTGAGGCTGGAGAGCGAGCGAGCGAGCAAGCATCAGGCCAATGGGTTGCAATTTTTACAAGCTGACAAAGGCACTATGGCTGCTCCAATCCAGCTGTGCCTAGAAGGGAAGGAGGGGTCTCCTCCCTCCCTCCTAGCTGTTTCTATAGGGAAGGAGCTCAACTGTTGAAAGACACCCCCTCCCGAGTTTGACGAGAATGAAACAATTAAAAATCCATGCAGCCGAAAACGACCTGGTAAACAGTGGCTGAGACCTTCATTGATTCTCTTTTCGCTTTTGCTGATAGACAACCCTTGGGGCTTGTACTTCAGCTGCACAACCTAAGAAGTTCATTAATTTAAGTCATGAAAATCATTACAATGGATACATTTTGACTATGAAGTGGCAAAGAGGGTGGGCAGAAGACAACACAAGGACAAAAGGTCAGTTGTTACTGATTTTGGGAGGCGGAGGATTTTTTTGATCCAAGTTGATAAACAATTAGATTTCAATAGGGTCAACCCTATTGAAAACAACCCTAACAGTAGGCAGGATAAGGCAGCACCCTTATACAACACATGCTGGTTACAAGAGTGTCTTTGAGAATTCTATGGGGAAGAGGGGACAAAGTTGCAGAATTTATATGCATACCACACACCTGTTTATGAACATCAAAATATTAAACAAAAATAAGATTCAAGTGGAGAGATTTTATATTTGACAGTATTTGGATACATTTGAGAAGACAAAATGTCATTTCATAACTGAAAAGATTTTTCTAGTTAAGTCTCAGTTCCTCTGCTTTTACTTCAACAATTTACTTCAACAACTTTGCTTTTGAAAGCAAGATTTTGACATTTTTTGGGAGTTTTATTAGCTGATTTGCTGCAAACTTTTGAAAGTTCATCAGACTTAAACTTACTCATACTGATGTAAGAGTTAACTTTGAACATGGTTAAAGATGCTCATGGAAGAGCAGTTTCCAACTTCTTACAGCAAACCATCTCCTGCTGTTAAGGTGCTGTAAGCCTCCAGGACCCCTGGCGGCACAGTGGTTAAACTGCTGTCCTACAACCAAAAGGTTGTGAGTTTAATCCTGACCAGGAAACAAGGTTGGCTCAGCCTTCCATCCTTCCATAGACAGTAAATTGAGTACACAGCATGTTGGGGACAAAATGCTAATTAACTTGTAAACCATCCAGAAAGTGTATTAAGTGATATGGGGTGGTATATAAGTGTGATTGCTTTGCTTTTGCAAGTCTATGGATGGTTGAATGAGAAGGAGAGTGAATACTTCCTTCTGGTCAACTAACTTTTCTTAGTTTCTAAGCTTGTGTGGTTTTCAATTTCCGTTATTCCCCCTGACTGTGTTAACACATCTCCTAACCTGTCAATCCTCAGTTATATTCTCTAGGCAGTAAGTGGTTCAACAGATTTTTTTTCAACATAGGAAGATACAGATTTTTTAAAAAGGAACTATGGATTTTCAATTAAATAGAATCATGTTAGAAAATCAATAATATAATGAAATAAATATAAATAATTGTATCTATATTTAATCCCTAGTCACATAAGGCACCCAGTGTGTCTCCTCTGAATACATTGCACTACCAATGAAAATCTAAAATTGACCCTGAGAATGGGCACGGAATTGTGGGCTTTAACATGTTGCTATTAAAAAGACACAAGCTTAGAAAAAGTAGATTTATTGCAGAATGTTAAGAATTATTGGCTTGAGAGAATAATTAAAGTACTAAAGCAACTGAATGAAGAACAAGAAATCATGAAACACACAAGCCACTACAATGGCTCGTATTTACTCATGCAGATCTGCAACTGTACAACCACCATAATCAGCCAACAAAATAATCATTGTGCATTTCCAAAACTTTGTTTTTGGGACTTCAATTCCCAGAAGCCTAAACCAATTTCCCAAAGCACTGATCAGCCAGTGTACTGACCTAGGCTTATGGGAATTGAAGTCCACCAGTGTTCCGTGGAACATAGTTTGGGAAACGCTGGTGTAGTCATTAGGTCGCTGTTCTAGCTAGCTACATTAGTTACATTCTATTCTGGGTCTAACATAGCACTATTGTTTAGAGCTGCATCCAAAATTAGTACACATGATTAGAGTGAGGAACAGGTTTGTTTAGGCTGGGGTGAGGAACATTTTTTTGCCCCATGTGTTATCTTGGCTTCAGTGAGGTGGAGGGTCCTCTGCAGGTGCTTCCAAAGCTCAGACAGGCACAACTGGCAGGCTGGATTCATCCCATGGTTTGGAGTTTGCTCCTTTTCGGCAAACCCACTGGGTTTAGCACATCGATGGCAAACCTTGGCACTCCAGCTGTTCTTGGACTTCAATTCCCAGAAGCCCTGATTAGCAAGTGTACTGACTTGGGCTTCTGGGAATTGAAGTCCAAGAACAGCTGGAGTGCCAAGGTTTGCCTCCACTTGTTTGGCATATACAGGGGTTAGATGCCAGCCAGCAATGAGAGGCATTGATTGGAACAGTTGCTGGAGCAACCCTTGTCTGTAGAAGCAGAGATGAATGCATTCAACAAAATATTAGAAGTGGGGGAAGAGGTAGAAGGGCAGGGAATTTTTATTCTGAGAATTATATCGAGTCCCTCTCTTGGGCAGAGATCATGGGGGTCATGTTGGCTGGCTGATACTTCTAATCAAAATGTTCATGGTAGAAGACATCTTGATCTATGTCTTTCTGTAGAGCAGAAGGGGACAACGTTCAAGGCTCTGAGTGTCATTTTTGCCCTTCTCTGGACTTTGTAGGATTGTAATATGTTTCCAACTTTAGTGTCTTGCACGGAAGACAAAGAAGGAGTCGCAGGAAGGACTAACACAGGTTTATTCATTGATGCTCGGCAGGAACATGAGGTAATGGGGCAGATCATCTCATTATATACCATAACACAATACATTTGAATCTTGTTGCACGGTAGCTCATTGGCTGCTACCGGCGTGGCCTCGCCCAGGTCACGCCTCTCTTCTGCAGTTGTTTTCTCTTCTGCAGTTGTTTTCTCTTCTCCTGATCATGTGGGGAATTTCCCGCGGCTGTTTGTGATTTGGGCAATGTGGACCATGTGAGACTGAACGCTCGCAGCTGCCCTCTATGGGCGGCTTGCTCGCGTTCCTTAACAGCTGAGATACATTGTGATTGTGGACTGGTTACATTCATATATTTAAAGTAACATTGTACATGCATACATAACATCCCTCCCCCCTAGGATGGGACGAAGTCCCTCAACCATTGTGGCTTGCCGCATGTGCGCCTGGGGCGTACGGCCGCCTGACTTAGCACAGGGGAGCCGGAGGCTCCTGGTTCCGCAGAGTCCTGCCCTGCCATGGAAAGGGGGGACTCATTAGCGGCTCGGTGTGGCGTCTGTGGCACCCTTGCATTGGGGGATGGGAATGGAATGAATAGTTTGGAAGTGAATCCCTGCCTGCCGCTTGAGGAGTTTGGGGACCCCCCCAGTACGAATCTCGGGACCGACGAAGAGGCCCTCGTGGCCTCGCCACCCCCCGCTGCCTGTCCAGGCATTCTAGAGACTGTGGTGGGCGGACTCGCCCCTGTTGCCTGTCTTGGGGGTGTTGGTCTCCGGGGGGCAGGAGCTATTGCATACTCCAAAACAAAAGGGCTAGGGGGACTAGAAGTACCAGGGGCTGAACTGAAACCCCTCTTCTTGCTAGGACGGGTGGGGGACCACTCCGCTACATCCCCCTGGTACTGCAACTCGTAATCATCATCAAACTGATCCCTCTCTTTGAAAGTATCCTCCTCTGTGTCTCCCCCTTGGGTAATGCGGGTGGGGGAGGACCCTAACGCTGATTCCCCCTCGCCGGTGACTCGCCTTCAGAGTTGGTCGGCGTGCCTTCTCCAGAGTAGACCTGAACTAGTCTCGACCCTGTAGGATACCGGCCCCGTTTGCTCAACAATTGTCCCTGGCACCCACGCTGGCCCCGAGGCCGCGTAGTTTCTGCAGTGAACCGGGTCCCCTACCGCAAAACTTTTGGAGCTCTCTCCCCCTATGCTTATGTTTCTCCCTTCATCCTCCACCCTGGATGGATCCATCCGGTCAAACAGTGTTACCGGACGCCTCCTCATGAGGAGTTCGGCTGGGGAGAAACCTGACGCTAAAGGGGTTGTCCTGTAGCAGATGAGGAACTGGCACAGATGCAGGTTCAACTCACCGGGACCCATGCGCCGCAGTGCGTCTTTCGTAGTGCGCACTTGGCGCTCTACCTGACCGTTTGTGGCGGGGTGAAACGGGGCAGCGGTTATGTGCCTGACGGCGTTCCTCTCCATAAACGTCTTGAACTCTGCCGACGTGAAGGTACTCGCGTTATCGCTCACAAGGACGTCTGGCAGGCCGAAGCAGGCAAACAGCTTTCGCAACTGTTTAATGGTTGCGGCAGAGGACGTGCTGTTCATGGGGATTACCTCCAACCACTTGGAGTAGGAGTCGACTACCAGGAGAAACATGGACCCGCGGAAAGGGCCGGCGAAGTCGACATGGATCCGGGACCATGGCCCACGGGCCGTATCCCATTCCCTATGGGGTAACCGGGACTCCTCGGGCCGAGAGCTCTGGCAGCTCTCGCACGTGCCCACTAGGCGTTCTATGTCCCCGTCTATCTGGGGCCACCAAAAGAAACTCCTGGCCAGAGCCTTGGAGCGCACGATCCCGGGGTGGCTGGTGTGCAGTAGCCTCAGCACCTTGGCCCTCAGCTTCTCTGGGATAACCACCCGCTGGCCCCAGAGTAAGCAGCCCCTTTCCAGAGAAAGCTCTACTCTGTGCCTGAAAAACGGCTTGAAATGTTCCTCGGGGGGAGAGGTGGGCCACCCTTTTCTAACCCAGGAACTAGCTTGGGCCAGGATCTTGTCGGCTGCCGTGGCCTTGGCGAGGTCGGCCGGCACAATTGGGGGTGAGTCGAGAGACTCAATCAGCAGGACTTGGTGTTCCTGCTCTACCTCACACGTGGGGTCCCCTAAACTAGGGAGAGGGGATCGGGACAGGGCGTCCACATGGGAGATCTCCTTCCCTAGGCGATAGACCAGCTCATATTGGTAGGCGTTGAGAAAAATGGCCCAACGCAGCATCCTGGGGGATAGAATTTGTGGGGTTGGTTTGCCGGTAGTGAAGATCCCCAGCAGCGGCTTGTGATCCGTCACTACCGTAAACTCGCGGCCGTATAAGAAATCGTGGAACTTCTTGGTTCCCGCGATTATTGCTAGGGCCTCCCTATCTGTTTGCGCGTAATTGTGCTCAGCTTTCGAGAGGGACCTTGAGTAGTACGCCACCGGGGCTTCCCTCCCGCTCTCCAACACGTGGCACAGGACCGCCCCCACCCCCACCGGGGACGCATCACAGACTAGCACCACTGGTTTTTTCGGATCAAAATGGGTCAGGACCGCATCCGAAGACAGGAGTGACTTAAGCTCCTTGAATGCCCTCTCCTGCTTGTCCCCCCACCGCCAAACCGCATCCTTCTTAAGTAGCGCGTGCAGTGGCTCCGCGACCGATGCCTTCCGAGGCAGGAAGGAGTGATAGAAATTTAGGAGCCCTAGGAATGACTGCAGCTCCGGTTTCGCGGTGGGGCGAGGGGCGTCTCTCACGGCCGCTACCTTGGACTCGGAGGGTTTGATTCCATCCGGGGTTACCTTAAACCCTAGAAACTCTACCTCCCTCGCGAAGAATACGCACTTGTCCCTCCTCAATCGAAGTCCTGCCCTCTCGAACACTGAGAGAACCCCATCTAGCCTCTTGGCTAACTCTAATTCGCTCCCCGCTGTTATCAACACGTCGTCGAAGTATGGGAGGACGCCTGGAAGCCCCTTTAAAAGGCGTTCCACGAGGGACTGGAAAATTCCGTGGGGCGAATTCACGCCAAACTGAAGGCGCGTTACCTTAAACGCCCCCTTGTGCATTACGATCGTTTGCGCGGCGGCAGCAGCCGGGGTTACAGAGAGCTGCTGATACGCCTGGGCCAAATCTAACTTGGCGAAAAACCTCCCCCCATGTAGCGTGGCCAGCAAATGGCTGACCACGGGCACCGGGTATGCATTTGGCCGAATGGCCTTATTTATCGTACATTTATAGTCCGCACAAATTCTGACCTCCCCATTTGACTTGAGGGCTGTAACAATCGGCGTTTCCCACTCCGCCGAGTCAACTGG
Organism: Bradypodion ventrale; assembly: GCA_035047345.1. NCBI lineage: Eukaryota > Metazoa > Chordata > Lepidosauria > Squamata > Chamaeleonidae > Bradypodion > Bradypodion ventrale. The sequence goes on from JAWDJE010000001.1 coordinate 46,109,063, forward strand.
AACCAAAATCCCCTGCCCCACCAATTTGTCCAGTTCCGCCTCAATCTTGTCCTTGAGGGCGAAAGGCACTCTCCTTGGCTTGAGGCGGATGGGCCGGATTTCTGGGTCCAGCTCAAAGGAAACCGGGGGCCCTTTGTATTTCCCGAGCCCCTTCCTGAAAACGTCCGGGTGTGCGTCACACACGTCCCGCATTGGGTCAGTCTCGATGGCGTTAATGCCGGACAGTTCGATCCCCAGGGGAGCAAACCACTGCGTTTCCAAAAGGCAGCACCTCCCCCCTTTTAGGACCACTAGGGGCAGTTTCTCGGAGTAGTTCTTGAACTTCACCTTGAAGTTCCCCACCCCCAACACTGGGATCCCATTTCCCTGCACGTCCCGTAGATTGGATCTCATGGCCCGCAGTTTGGGCCGTTTCTCTGGGGGAATGCGCATAAACTCTTTTTGGGACAGGATGGAGTAAGAAGACCCCGAGTCTATCTCCATCCTCACTTGGACCCCCTGCAACAGTACCTCTATGAAGAACCGCCGGTGCTCCAGGCCCACGCGGTTCACGCCGTCCTCGCTGTGGCCGGCTGAGACCTTCCTGGTGCCGGCCGCCTTTCGTTGGTGCGTCTGGGAATGGCTGGAACTGCCCTTGTCCTCGACTCGTCCGCGCCTGCATACTCGGGCGATGTGTCCCTTTCGGCCGCAGTTGTGGCACTCGGCCTTCCGGAACGGACACCTCGTGCGGTCGTGGGCTGCCCCACAACCGTCGCAGCGGCGGTCCTGCCGTTCTCAGGTCTGCCGCTTCTCACCTCGCTTCTTGATCCTCTGGACGTCGTCGTCCTCGCTGGAGTAGGGATCCGCTGTCGTGGAGGACTCCTCGGACGACGTTGGTGTGGCGGCGGGCGGCTTGGGGGCCCGCCAGGCTGTCTTCGCTGGTGTCCGCCGGGCCGCCTGCACTGGTGACTTGGCCCTCTCGGACGTGGCCCCTCGAGACTTGAATAGCCGGACGCCGCTCCTGGCCTCCTCGGCTGCTTGCGCCTCCCGCAGTACCTCGTTGAACGTGAGGCGATGGTCGCGGGTCATGAGCCTCCTCTGAAGCTCCTTGTCCCTCAAGCCGCACAGCATGCGGTCACGGAGGGCCTGGTCCAGGTCGTCCCACTGGCAATGCACCGCTGCAAGCCTGAGGGCCGCCGCATAGGCGGACACGGATTCGCCCGGTCGCTGGTCTCGCCTGTGCAACGCGACCCGGGCTGGGAAAATCGAGACGGGCGGCTGGAAATGCTCACGCAGTCTCTCCAGGATACGGTCGATGGGCATCTCGTCCACCTTCCGGGGGGCCACCAGGGTCATCAGGATCCGCAGTGTGGCCGGCCCCACCTGAGAAGGAAGTGGGAGCGCATCTTCGCGGCGTCGTCGACGCCTGCAGCCTCCATGGCGTGCCGAAACTGGCACTCGTAGAGCTCCCATTGTTCGGGCTCGCTGACATCGAACTGGTACGGCTTGACCTTGGGATTCGCCATCGATCCCATCCTTGTCGCCAATTTAGTGTCTTGCACGGAAGACAAAGAAGGAGTCGCAGGAAGGACTAACACAGGTTTATTCATTGATGCTCGGCAGGAACATGAGGTAATGGGGCAGATACATCTCATTATATACCATAACACAATACATTTGAATCTTGTTGCACGGTAGCTCATTGGCTGCTACCGGCGTGGCCTCGCCCAGGTCACGCCTCTCTTCTGCAGTTGTTTTCTCTTCTGCAGTTGTTTTCTCTTCTGCAGTTGTTTTCTCTTCTCCTGATCATGTGGGGAATTTCCCGTGGCTGTTTGTGATTTGGGCAATGTGGACCATGTGAGACTGAACGCTCGCAGCTGCCCTCTATGGGCGGCTTGCTTGCGTTCCTTAACAGCTGAGATACATTGTGATTGTGGACTGGTTACATTCATATATTTAAAGTAACATTGTACATGCATACATAACACCAACTGATCTGTCTCCCCCTCAGCACCCTAATTCTTTTCCTGATCTCTCAAAAAAAGTTGTGCTTCCCAGTGGCCTCTTGGGGGACATGATTGTACTATGCACCCATTTTTGGCTTTTCTGGGGCTGCTTTAGGTTTTAAAAGAGTGAGGTGTTGTTTGACTGGTTGGCGACTGGTGCTGGTTATTACCTTTAAAGCCCTACATGGTGGTGGTCCAGGATACTTAAGAGACGGCGTCAACCCGACAACATCTGTCCATCCCACCAGAGTGAACCGGAGAGGCTCTCTTACTGTGCCATCTGCTAGAGAGGCTCGCCTCTCTAGCACCAGAAGGAAGGCCTTCTCTGTGTCTGCTCCAGCACTATGGAACCTCCTGCCAATTGAGCTCCGACTCCAGACAGAGTTGCTGCCCTTCAGGTTGCATTGTGCCTGGGCAGTGTAAAAGGCAGGACACATGCATGCATTATTCTTGTGGGTTTTGTACGAGACGAAGAGTGTTTAGGAGTGGTTTTGAGCATGAATTTGGATTTTTTTGGATTTTTTTGTCAGAATTTTTAGAAGCATTCCTGGGATTTTTGCAGCATTCTTCAGGTTCTTGGACAATCAGGGTTGTTTGACATGTTTTTGTAATGTATTTTGCCTTTAGACAATGATTTCTTAAAGTTCTGTCAGTTTCCTGTCTGTTTCCTTCACTTTGCCCTGAAGTCTGTGCTGTTACAGTACAATGTATCTCTATGGAAACAACGTTGTACGAGGCATCGTGGCAAGGATTTGGACATTGTATGAGGCATCGCGGCTAGGATGTTGCATGCCTCATACAAAGTCCGAATCCGTATAAAGTCCAAACTTGTGGAACCAAATTTGGACGTTGTATGAGGTATCACTGTATCAAGAAACATTAGTTTCAATCTTCAACTGCTCCTACTGTACCTGATTATTACGTGACACATTCCAATTTTTTTGCAAAGGAAAACTCATACAAAAGTTACAAAAAGCATCAAATCGTGGTCTCATGGGAATGGCAGAAAGCCAAATTGGTACCTCAAGAAAGCTAGAAGTTTACTGTAAACTAAAGCATACTCCGTTACACTCTAGTTTGCAAACAAGAGCTTGAATGTTTGTTTAAAAGCACTAGAAAATAACTTGCAAAGTTTGGTGGGAATGGCTATGTGCCAGCCAACTGGTTGTTCAATATTATACACTCTAGCATGGAAAAGTCCTGAGTCATCCCCGGGAATTTCTATCCATTGGACTGGAGTCAAACTTAGCCACCATGGAAAACATTCCAGCAAATGAATCACAAACTGCTGCTCCCTTGAATTTAATGTCTCTTAAAGTGACTAAATGTGTTTCTAAATCTGGATCCAAGCCAATGATTTTACTAGGACACCAAGATTAATTCACTAATTTGTGCACTTTGGGGGTATTTTTTTAATACCAAAATAGGAGGCAAGTTAGCTATGTTGCCCAGAGGTTGGACAGGATGAGCCAGCTGCTAGCTAAATAAAGAAACAAAGAACATCTAAGAAGTTGGAAACATGGGGCAAAAATCCTGAATTCCCTCTACATTATTGGATTAAGGAGAGGTCTAGAAGTTGTAATTCAAAAGAATAAGATATTCCAGTCTCTGCATTTAGCAGAATAAAAACCCCAAGACCCAACACCGCCTCTTGTTGTTTAACTCAAACAAATGCCATCACTGCATGTCAACATACCTGTCAAGTATCCTGTATTGGCTGGGATTTCCCATATTTCAGTGCTCATTGCTTCCCTTTCCCGCCACCGTCCCGTATTTTGAACAGCGTGGGTGCACAAAGGAGTTGTTGCTGCGCATACGTGCCCGGGCCGGAGCAGTTCCTGTATTTTCCAGAGCCACACTTGACAGGTATGCATGTCAAACAGAAGCATCCAAACTACCTTCCAGTGTCAAATAAATTTGAATAATATATAATATGAAGCAATGTTGAATGTTTTGACACTTTCTTTTAATGGGCAAACCATTATGGAACTGTCCTTAATCGTTAACATTAGGGAGAAAAAAACATCTGCATCCAAATTAACATTCAGAAACATCTTAGCACATGAAGAGGTGGGTGAGTGGATGGTTTGGTTGTATGCCTGCTTCTTTCCGCCCAAAATACAACTGGGCAGACCAGAGTACAGTAGAACCATATTCTTTGACAGACATAATGCAGTGTCATCAGATGACCAGCAGGTGATGCTAGAATACTCCTTTTTCAACACAAAGCCTCCTCATTAGGACTGGGGGCAGTGTCCTGCCTCTGAGTTGGAAAGTGCATGTTATGTGTGAGTTAGTAATTACTACTAATTACATACAACTAAAACACATTAGCTATCAATGGTATTTATAGCCCAATAAAATAGATGCGATTTTTCTATTAGAACCAAGAGGTGGGGATACTAAACCTTGAGCCTTCTTAAAAACAAGAAGGCATGACATACATTTAAAGAACTATGATTCTTCTTCTTCTGTGTCTAGGCCAGACATGAAAGTGCCAACATGAAGCCATCTTTTCTTGAGTTCATTCTGTAGTTCCCTTCGCTTGATCTAGTGTCAGAAAAATTAGCCGGCAGCACAAGGTTGCTGTTACCAGGGTACAAACCAATTGTGGTATAAAAATACCACAATCTTCGAGGAGGCTCTTTCTGTGTACCCCAAGAACTATGATGATCAGGGAGTTAGTGAAAGAGAGAGAACTTTTCCAAAGAAGTAGCTGTATTAGTCAGTAATTTGTTGCAGCAAAACCAGCAAAGTGTCTTGTCAAACCCTAAAGATTAATGAGCTATATATAGCATAAACATTTATAGATATGATCTAGGTAAAGGTAAAGTTTTCCCTTGCTCGAAAGCCAGTCGTATACGACTCTAGGGTTCAGTATTCATCTTTGTTTAAAATCCAAAGAGCCAGCATTGTCTGCTTCTGCAGATGTTTCCGTGGTCATGTGGCAAGCATGACTAGACATCGGAGCACACGGAATACGGTTTCCTTCCCACCTAAGTGGTCCCTATTTATCTACTTGCAATTTCTTGCTTTCAGACTGCTAGGTTGGCAGGAGCTGGGACAAAGACAGGAGCTAATTCCGTCCTGCATTATTCGGAAATCAAACTGTTGACCTTCCTCCTGCCAGCCAGCATTTTAGCCACTTGATCTAGCTGGCTGGAAACAGAATACCACAGATTGAGAGTTCAAGTCCCCACTGTGCCTCCAGGCAGACAAACCAGTCTGTGTGGCTTTGGAACAAGCTGTACAGTCCTTAGCACACCCTCAGAAATAAGGAATGGTAAACCACTTCAGAGTACTCTGAACCTATAAAACTCTAGAAAAGGTTGCCATAAGTCAGAATTGCCTTCAGGGCATGCAATTATAATTATTTTATTTGAAGAAGTGGGCTTATGCCAACTAAAACTTAGTAGTCTTTAAGGTACCACAAGGTCCTCTTGTTTTTGCTCTAGCAAAGCCAAATTACCAATGAGGATGAGATGCTTCAAAGGAGTGACTCAGGCAAATTACATTACATCATTGCATGAAGAAGACTCCAAATGGCAGGCGGATTAAGAAAGATGGTGGAGGACAGAGGTGCCTGGCAGGCAATGGTCCATGGGGTTGCAAAGGATCGAACTTGACTGTGCGACTCAACAACAAATTTTCTGTATGGAGAAAAACAGGATCCCTGAGATCACAATAAGCTGTATCCCTCCCAATGCCAAATGACAACAAGAACACCCTTGAAACACATGGAGAAGAATTTTCATGGTAGACTTAAAGACCCTGAAAATTACATGGGAGGATGCTGTAGTACTCGCCCAAGATGGAAAGCATTGGAGATCCCTTGCTGCCCAATATGTTACATAGCATAGGAGGGGCTAAGTCTTAGTAAGAAGCAATTGTTTGCAGAGAGGGTACAGAATACGCATGCTCACATTCATGCATAGTTAGGTTTCTCAGTCCCTGTTCCAAGATGTGATGACAAACAATTATTGAAATGAATTAGGCAAGTTAATGAAGAAGGATGACTCTATAGTCTATTGACCACGAACCAACAGACCTGGCTGCCTGAGACACAGAAACAAAACGATGCCCGCCACAAACTCAAGTCAAGTCATTGTAGTACCTAAAGCAAACCAGAGAGTGGAAATTTTATTTACAAATTGCCCAAGTATATGCGGGATTCTGGGAATTGTAATCCAGAAAGTAGATTTCTTAAGCACTGAAGCTACCAAGTCATTCTGGCACATGAACAGAAAATCCCACAAGAACCTATCCTCCTTGCTGGCAATAAAAAATAGAGTAAAAATACATTAAAACATGAGATTTTAGTTCCTTTTTACAAAAACCTAAATTTGCTGACTTTGGTAGCTGAATGCTTAGTGGTAGCATTGGCCCAGGAAGCCCCCATCTCTTGAGTCAGTATATACTACTGAACAACAGTTTCTAGGGGCCATCTGCATGGAAAGGGTGTTGCTCGCACCTTTGTCTGTAAGCACCACATAGGCATATGATTCACTACTATGAAAAACAGTAGCATGCAAGAGACAGACCTCTGGAATTTCACCAAAGAACCCTATGTTCTAAAATGAAGCTACAGTATGCAGCTGTAGCATTTGATGACTATCTTCAACTACCATAAGTCCATCCTAAGCCATCTTGGGACTTCTATTTTTGTCAGGCCCTTAAAAACCTGTTCTATAGTATAGGAGAGTGTAGAAAAACTGTCTAGAAGAGAAATCCAGGTAGTCACCAAAATACAAATCTTTGGATTCTAATGGATGGAGCCATGATACCTAAAATAGTACCAACTACTAACTGTAATATGTAGATTTTTGTTGAATTCCACTGGGATAAGCTGGGTCAAGTACAAATTACTATGATCCAGAACTTGGAAAATGTACTCCAGAACCCAGAACTCAAATGACTACAGGATTCTGGAAGTTCTAGTAGAAAAGTAACTTTGCTAAGCTTTGCTGCGATGAAACAGCTATCTCTCATGCTCAATAACTACTGTACATTCAATTTAAATTTCCAGTGTAAGAATGTCAGCAGCGGGAGAATCTCAGTAGAATAACATTCAGTCTTACTCAAATGTTTGCAACTACTTTTCACATAAGAGTCCTGTGATGTAGACCTCATAAGTTCAACAAAACAATCCTTTCTTCCCTCTCTATTTTGATCCCCTTGTTTTTCCAACAGCTTGATTAGTGAAGAAATCTGGAGATACCACAAATTTAGAGTTTTGGAGCATCGTGCTGCTAGACACACACCTTAATTTTAGCCAGATGTTTCTTGCATCCTACATGGCTATTTTTTACAGTCATAAGCTTACTTTTAAGTCTGTTTTGAACTCAGTCAAAGCTACCGTAGAATAAGGAGATTTAGAATTTAGTAATGGCAATATCTTCTGCAGCCTAAGCTTTTTAAGTTCTGTTGGACTGCAACTCCAGTCAGCTCTATCAAATATAGCCATTGATAAGAGAAGATGAGGCTTGTAGTTCAACAACTTCTGGAGAAGTGTACATTTCTTACCTCTGGCCTAACCTTGGTTTACCTGGAAGCAAGTCCAACTGAATCCTACGCATGTTACCTTGCTGTAATAAAACAGCATAGATCTACAGACAGCTCCTAAGGATATCATAGGTTGATTATGCAACTGATGTAGAAGTGTTGGACTGCTTGGATAAAGAACAAGAAATTAAAACCATTAAGCAAAGAAAGCTCCAATACAGTACCTTGGGTATAGCATGAGGAACAACATGAAATATAGAGTCCTCCAACTTGCTCTGCAAGGAAAGATCCCTGGGAAGAGAGGCTCTGGCGTAGAATGGACTTCATGGCTGAAGAACCTGAGAGACTGGTGTGGAATGTCCTCAGAAAAACTGTTCTGAGAAGTTAAGAATAGGAAGACTATTGCCAGGATGATAGCCAATATCCAGAACTGATACGGCACCTGAAGAAGAAGATAACAAAAATCATGGTAAATTCTGGAGGAAGAAAGACCTAGGCTCATAAGTAACAATTCAGGAGTGAAGTATACTAGACAACTTGGGATCAGTTCTTGCCTCTCAGCTTAACCTGCCTCAGAAGTTTGTTGTGAGCAAAAACAATTAAATTAAAAACAAAACTTGTAACAGTTACTTCTTGGACTACAACTAATTGCTTTTCCATTTGCTCACCTGCACAGGTTTTAGTTTTTGCCCTAATTCCAGCTGTGTGCCTGTTGATTGGAGTCAAATTTAAAATGATTTAAAGAGATACCATGAGCTTATCAGGGCTTGAGAAAACTCACTTTTCTGAATTTCAGCTCCCAGAACATGCCAGCCAGTTTGTTCATATTGGCTAGAGAACGATGGGAATTATAATCAAAATAATCCTCCCCTTCCAGTAAAGCTTCTGATAAAAAATCCTGTAAGCTTAAAGGGGAATTACGTCCCATTTACTTGTGGAGGAAAAGTGGGTTATAAATGTAATAAAATAAAATATAACTGGACAAAATTCTTTGGAAATTCATCTGCCAACCTATTATAAGCCAAAATTGCAATACAGAACTACACAAGATCTTCCATTGTGGAGCGGTGAAAGAGTATAAAAGGGAGGAGCAAAGGCCAAGTCAACCACAAGAACTTAACCCAGGGCTGATTAAGTAGATTCCTTGAGTGCTTTGCTGAGAATTTTGCAAGGAAGATAAAAACTGAGGAGGATAATTGCAAGAAAGTTTATTCTGGCCACGTGGCCTGGCCTGGACTACATTCAGCCACTTCAAAGAAGTACTTTAAAACAGCAGTCAAATTAAATAACAAAAAGAACATCACACTCCAGATGCTCAACAAAACACCAAATGCCCCAATTATTATAAAGATTATATATAAGATACATGTGGGTTCCAGTAGAGCTTTTCTATCTGGATCATAATACAGTACAGTATTTGGCATCCAGCTTTTCTAGAATATCAATGTGCTCATAAATTCCATTGACATTCAACAGAATGTCAGCTTTCTCAATTAAGGTAATTTAGTCTGCTGCTCCAGAAGAAGAATTTAGAGACACAAGAATTTTCCCTAAAAATAAAAGTTTGCATTCACACATCATGTATATTTAACATTATATTTATTCCAGATGGGTTCTGCAGACTGTAGCATTCCTCAAAGTTGAGTATGAATATTTATTTGTTTACCACATTTATATAATGCTTTTCAATAGCCTTAGGACCCAACTCCTTAAAATACCAGATAAAATTAAATGAGGTTAACTGTGCCATAGGTATGCAGGGCTAACCAGCCTTATCCATACTTTCTCAGACACTGTACAGTATATGGATGGGAACCTAGTCACAGCAGTTACATCAGATGCATGCTCTAGCTAGGGAATAATATATTATTTGGGGGAACTTTGACTGGCTCTCTGTGGGAATCCTGGAATGTAGGGGTGTTTTGGTGGGTTTTTTTTGGGGGGGGCAGAATTCTGGAAACTGTAAACCTGCTTTTTTTTTCTGGGTGTGGGAATGGGAATCTTGTTCCCCCAGAGATAAGTGAGAGGGGAGAAGAGGCCTATAGTCTGTGGAAAGGTTGGGCATCCATTAAAAGGCCGGCACAGGAAACACTCAAGAGGTGGATGGCAACACGGACGGGCCCCAGTATGGGGTAGCCAAGAGAGTAAATAGGACTCGCTCAGCAGCCTTTGGTTCGGTTCCCCAGCTCGGCCATGGGACACTCAGAATGGGAGGGGAAGAAAGGTAAAGGTCGCCCTTGCTGTAAAACCGGTCATATCCGACTCTAGGGTGAGGTGCTCATCTCTGTTTCATAGCCGAAGAGCCAGCGCTGTCCGCTTCTGCAGACGTTTCAATGGTCATGTGGCAAGCATGACTAGACACCAGAGCGCACGGAACGCTGTTGCCTAACCTTTCCTGCCAGTTTATCTACTTGCAATTTCTCACTTTCGAGCTGCTAGGTTGTTGGCAAGAGCTGGGACAAAGATGGGAGCTCACTCCGTTGCACAACACGCGGGTCTTGAACCGCTGACCTGCAGATCTTCTTTTCATCAAGTTTAGCATCTTAACCACTAAGCCACTGTAGGGAAGAGGACTACTAAAACTACTTTTCCCTTGGCAACCCCATTAGAGTCGCTTCCAGGCCCTCTTTTCAAGTCGTCTGTCATCAGGCACAAACCACCTCAGTCCTACGGGTGGAGGACGTGGTGTGTGTGTGTGTGGTTTTTTCTTCTTTCACGTGCCAGTGAGGAGGGGAAAATGGGCTCCTGGGTCTCGAACCCTCCGCCGCTGAGGTTTAACGTTGCTGAGGCATTTGGGCGCACTGCATGTTGAAATCTATGTGCCTTTGCTGGTGCCGCACTGGTTATAGTAGAGGACCTGCAAACTATGGGGATCGTGTAGCAGTAAATCCAGTTGCAGGGAAGGGACACAAAATAAGGAAACGCCTTATTTCGTGAGACCATCAGGAAAAAGCTTACAGCATGGGTACTCAAACTATGGCATCCGACCCCCGATGCCACGCCAATTCATCTGGCCCACAAAGCCCTCGTTGCTCCCGGAAGCAGAAGTAAAACACGCCCAAGCAATGAGGGCTTCGTGGGCCAGAAGAATTGGTGTTGGTGGCTAGATCAAGACCTCAGGCCATAGTGACAGGCACCATACCTGTCAACCGTGGCTCCGGACAATCCGGGACCTGCGCACAACGGTTCTGCACAAGTCACGTTATACGCATGCGTAGAAGGCTTTTATGCTTGCGTAGAACCCTTTTATGCTTGCGTAGCCTTCTTCGCAAGTGTAGAAGGGTTCTACGTGAGCATAAAAGCCTTCTACACATGCGTAGAATGCGACTTGCGCAGAAGGGATGTGCAGTACCTCTTTCCCCCTGCTGCCAATTCCGGGGTTTTGGCAGCTGCGGGCGGGAAATGCCACAAATCGGCACTGAAAATCGTGAAATCCCGGCCAATCCGGGAAGGTTGACAGGTATGACAGGCACCCTGAACCACATGACCATCCCACAACCCAAAAGGTTTGGGCACCCTTGGCTTGCAGGCTGAGTGGCACCACTGCCCCTGTTCCAGGTTTTTCTCCTGTGTACGTCTTTGTGTATGGAAGTACTGTATTTAACTACACTAAACTCAGTGGGATTATCCTCAGTCCTGAGTAGCAAGTGAAGGTGGAAAAACCCTTCAAATCCATTGTCTGGAAGTAGCCACAGGTCCTAAATGCCAAATCGATGCACTTTTGCAATATTTAACAGGCATCACTGAAGGTTTCCCAATCTATATTCTGAGCCAAAATAAAATGAAATAATATAACATGTGCTTTCCTGACCACATCTTGTGTTGTACTGAGGAAGGATAGGATTTTTTTTAAAAAAAATCAAAGATGCCACCAAAAGAAAGGGGAGTATAATTAAAGCATCCACAACATGGTGTTCTAAACTGAAAAAAGATTTAGAGTGCACAGCGCAATCATGTTCATGTCTATTCAAAAATAAATACACATGACTGACAATTCAAAATCCTATATATTTGAGTATTTTTTTTAAAAAAAATTGTCAGCTCCACACAAGTAACAGCCATTCATCTCCAGATCCATAAAACACTCTTTAGAAACAGGCCTAAAAGCTTAGAAGAATATCCAGGGTGGAATAATCCTTCAAGGTTTGGAATCGATCCAGTATAGACCGGGACTTGTGAGAAAGATTTGGGTTGAAAAGCCAGTTCAGCTAATGGGATAGGGAAAGAGGATGTGAAGTTACATCTCTTTCACTTAAAAAAGAATAAGAAGAATCAGGGATAGATGATCATAAAAAAGCATTGATGCACTGCAGCAGGTTCTGTCGGGTTCTGCAGAACCGGTAGCGGAAATTTCCCTAGGCCACGCCCACTTGGTTGGCCATGCCCACCTCCATAGCCCATAATGCAGGATGTTTGGTCATGCCCACAGATTTGGCCCCACCCACAGATTTGGCCAGCCCACAGAGTAGGTAGTAAATTTTTTTGCAGTGCATTACTGTATAAAAGGTAAAGGTTTCCCTTGCTCAAAAGCCAGTCGTATTTCACTCTAGGGTACAGTGCTCATCTCTGTTTCAAAGCTGAAGAGCCAGCGCTGTCTGCTTCTACAGACGTTTCTGTGGTCATGTGGCAGGCATGACTAGACACCGGAATGCACAGAACGCTGTTACCTTCCCATCAAAGTGGTCCCTATTTATCTACTTGCTATGTCTTGCTTTCGAACTGCTAGGTTGGCAGGAACTGGGACAAAGACAGGAGCATATTCCGTCCTGCAGTACTCGGGAATCAACCTGCCAACCTTCCGCCTCCAAGTCAGCGTCTTAGCCACTTGAGCCACTGCAGTCCCTATATACATCTACATTTATATCACATGAGTATGAAGTTGTTTTACACTATTCTCCTCTCCATTTCCCCTTCCCAGAAACCCTGTGAGGTAGGTTAAGAATGTGACTGATGTAAGATCAAAATGGAGGCAAAACATATAAATGTATATATGGAAAAATCTGATCTGGGATTTCCTAGTGTCAATATGTGGCACTCTGAATGTTTCTGCACTGTTTACTTCCATCAGCCTCAGCCAGCATAATTGTTAGTGAAAGAAGCTGGGAATCATGATCCCACAACATTTGCATCAGGCTGGTAATGTGTCAGAGAAATGTTTCTAGGATAACTAATAATAATTGCATGCCATCAAGCTAATTCTGATTTATGGCAGCCCTTTCGGGTTTTCTTAGTAGAGCAGTCTCAGACATAGATCATTCTCTTTTTTAAGGGGCAGTCTAGGACTGTGCAGCTTGCCCATGATTACATAGGTTGGCTTTTCTCTCAGCAGGCACATTGGAGAATCAAGCTTTGCAGCCAATTACAGCCTACCAATTCACTCCTACCCATGTCTACTTAGAGGTAAATTCTATGAGAGCCAGTAGAATTCACTCTCAAGTACGTATATATAGGCACACACTGCCTTGCCATCTCTGCCTCTCCTAGTTTATTCAGGATTATTGTTTGTGCAAAGCTGAATGGATATGTCATCCACACCATATCACATATAAGATGAGAATTTTGTTGAGATCAGGAAAAGGCAACATGTGATCCTCCAGATCTTGTTGGATGATAGCTCCTATAGTCCTTAGCTTAAAACAGCTAATCATTAGGGATCATGGGAATTAGGTTATTATGGGAATTAGGTAAAGATAAAGGTTGCCCTTGCTCAAAAGCCAGTCATGTCTGTCTCTAGGGTTTAGTGCTCATCTCTGTTTATAGCCATTTGCAGACATTTCTGCGGACATGTGGCAGGCATGCCTAGACACCGGAGTGCACGGAATGCTGTTTACCTTCCCACCCATGTAGTCCCAATTTATCTACTTGCAATTTCTTGCTTTCAAACTGCTAGGTCGGCAGGAGCTGGGACAGAGCGGGGAGCTCACTCCGTCATGCAGTACTCAGGTCTCGAACCCTGGTCTTCCAGTCTTAAAGCTCAGTGTCTTTGATGTTGGCAGATTGATACGCAGCAGCCAGCAGTTACAAAGCTAAACACATCTTTATTTGGTGGTATGCAATCTGAACATGTGGTAATGGCGGAGGTACAGCTCCTTTTATACAGCAACAACACATTTGAATATGGATGGATACATGGTAGCCCATTGGCCACCGCCTGCGTGATGTCATTCTGAGTCACACCCTTCTTCACCAGGTGTAGTGTAGTGGGAATGTTCCCACAGCTGACAGTAATTGGGGAATTTGTACCATGTGAGCTGAACGCTCGCAGCTGCCCTCTATGGGTAGCTAGTTCGCGTTCCATTACAGCTGAGAAACATTGTATTCATTACAAGGTTACATTCTTACATTGAAGTGGTTACATTCATTCTTAAAGATATAGTGTTTCCATACACAACATCCCTCCCCCCTAGGATGGGACGAAGTCCCTCAATCATTGTGGTTTTCTGCATGTGCGCTTGGGGCGTGTGGCAGCTTGGCCGAGCTCGGGGGAACTCGGGGTTCCATGTTCCGTGGACTCTCACCCTGCAAGGGGAGAATGAGACTCGTTAGCGGTCTGCTGTGGATTCACTGTCCAAGCACCCACCATGTGCTCTATATCAGCGTCAATCCAGGGCCACCAGAAATAGCTTCTGGCCAGAGCCTTAGAGCGTACGATCCCCGGGTGGCTGGTATGCAGTAGCTTGAGCACTTTCGGTCATAGCTTTTCAGGAATGACCACCCATTGGCCCCAGAGGAGGCAGCTCCTCTCTATGGAGAGTTCAACCCTCCGTTTGAAAAATGCTTTGAACTCCTCCGCAGAGGGAGTCGTGGGCCACCCTTTCCTAACCCAGGAGCTGACTAGGGACAGAGCTTTGTCCGTTGCTGTGGCGAGGTCTGCGGGTACTATGGGGGGTGAGTCGAGAGACTCGATCAGCAGGACCTGGTGCTCCTGTTCTACCTCGCATTCGGGGTCTCCCAAATGTGGGAGGGGGGACCGGGAAAAGCGCATCCACGTGGGAGATCTCCTTCCCTGGGCGGTGGACCAGTGCGAACTGGTAGGCGTTGAGGAAAATGGCCCATCATAGCATTCTGGGAGACAGAATCTGTGGTGTGGGCTTGCCTGTGGTGAAAATTCCCAGAAGGGGCTTGTGGTCGGTCACGATGGTGAACTGTTGACCGTACAGGAAATCGTGGAACTTCTTCGTCCCCGCGATTATGGCTAGGGCTTCCCTATCTGTTTGCGCGTAATTGCGCTCTGCCTTTGAAAGTGACCTGGAGTAAAAGGCAACCAGGGCTTCCCACCCATTTTCCAACATGTGGCACAGCACGGCCCCCACCCCCACTGGTGAGGCATCACAGACCAGGACTACAGGTTTCCTCAGGTCGAAATGGGTCAGAACGGCATCTGAGGACAGGAGCCTCTTGAGCTCCTTGAAAGCTTCTTCCTGGTTATCTCCCCACCGCCAAACCACGTCTTTCTTCAGTAATCCATGCAGTGGCTCCACAACGGATGCTTTCCTTGGCAAGAAGGAATGGTAAAAATTTAGGAGCCCTAGAAATGACTGCAGCTCTGGTTTCACGGTGGGGCAAGGGACATTTTGAACAGCAGCAACCTTTGACTCGGAGGGCTTAATACCATCGGGGGTTATCTTGAACCCAAGAAACTCAACCTCCCTCGCAAAAAACACACATTTGTCCCTCCTCAACCTCAGTCCCGTTTTCTCGAATACTGCTAGGACCTTGTCTAGCCTTTTTGCTAGTTCTGATTTGCTCCCCCCAGTTATCAAAACATCGTCAAAGTAGGGGAGAACACCTGGGAGCCCCTTTGAAAGGCGTTCCACGAGGGACTGTAAAATCCCGGGGGCCGAATTTACGCTGAACTGTAGGCGTGTTACCTTGAATGCACCTTTGTGGGTGATGATGGTTTGCGCAGCGGCGGCAGCTGGGGTTACAGTGAGCTTCTGGTACGCCTGCGCCAAATCTAGCTTAGCGAAACATTTCCCCCCATGTAGAGTGGCTAGTAAGTGGCTAACTATCAGCACCGGACATGCATTGGGCCAAATGGCCTTGTTGATCGTACACTTATAATCAGCACAAATCCTAACCTCCCCGTTAGATTTCAATGCTGTAACAATCGGAGTTTCCCACTCCGCAGAATCCACTGGAACCAAAATCCCCTGGCCCACCAATTTGTCCAATTCTGCCTTAATCTTGTCCTTGAGGGCAAAGGGGACTCTTCTTGGCTTGAGCCGTATGGGTCGGATTTCTGGGTCCAAGTCAAATGAAACTGGGGGCCCCCTGTACTTCCAAGCCCCTTTTCGAAAACCACCGGGAGTGCATCACACACATCTCGTGTTGGGTCAGTCTCGATGGCGTTTATGCCAGACAGTTCGATTCCCAGGGGGGCAAACCACTGAGTCCCCAGGAGGCAACAAGACCCTTGTTTAAGAACTACTAGGGGCAGTTTCTCTGTGAACCTTTTAAACTTCACCATGAAGTTTCCCACCCCCAACACCGGGATCCCATAACCCTGTATGTCCCGCAAGTTCATCTTCATGGCCCTCAGCTTCGGCCATGCATTAGGGGGAATGCGCAAGAACGCCTTCTGTGAAAGGATGGAGTAGAACGACCCCGAGTCTATTTTCATCCTAACCGGGACCCCTTGTAACAGTACCCCAACAAAAAAAGCCTGTGCTCCAGGGACACACGGTTCACTACCGGCACGTCGTCATCATCGGAGACCTTTCCGATCCTGGCCGCCTTCCGTCGAGGTCATTCTGCTGAGCCCTTGTCCTCCGTTCGCCGTTGCCTGCACACCTTGGCGATGTGGCCTCGCCACCCACAGTTGTGACACTCAGCCTTCTGGAACGGACACTTACTCCAGTCGTGGGATGCTCCACAGCTTCATCCTCGCTGGAGCCCGAGCCCATGTTCACTGAGGCCTCCGGGGACGAGGGAAGCAACAACGGGGAATGTGGTGCCCGCCAGGCTGCTTGGACCACGGTTGCTGCCCTTTCGAGCAGTGGGGGCCTCACCTTGAACAGCTTGACTCCAGCCCTCGTCACTTCGGCCGCCTGCGCTTCTTTCACCACAGTTTGGAACATCAGATCGTGGCCATGGTTCATCAGTTTTCTTTGAGTCTCTTCGTCCCACAGGCCGCAGAGCAGGCGGTCCCTAAGGGCAATCTCTAAGTTCTCCCACTCACATGGCCCCGCTGCCAGGCGGAGGGCCACAGTGTAGGCAGCCACCGATTCTCCCGGGTGCTGGTCCCTCCTCCAGTACGCATCTCTGGCCATGAAGATGGAAACCATTGGCTGAAAATGCCCCCGCAACACCGCCAGAAGTTGCTTGAGGGGGACCTCCTCCACTTTTCTTGGCGCCATTAAGTTCACTAGGCGCTTCATTATGGGGTACCCAATCAGCATGATGAGATGGGCCCACTTCTTCACCTCGTTGGTGATGTCGGCGACCGCCAGCGCACTCTGAAAATGCATCTCAAACAATTCCCATTGTTCTGGGTGCTTGATGTCGAAGGTAGGTGTTGTCTTGATTCTGTGGCACACCATATCCCACCTTCATCGCCAATTTGATGTTGGCAGATTGATACGCAGCAGCCAGCAGTTACAAAGCTAAACACATCTTTATTTGGTGGTATGCAATCTGAACATGTGGTCATGGCGGAGGTACAGCTCCTTTTTTACAGCAACAACACATTTGAATATGGATACACGGTAGCCCATTGGCCACCGCCTGTGTGACGTCATTCTGAGTCATGCCCTTCTTCACCAGGTGTAGAGTAGCGGGAATGTTCTCGCGGCTGACAGTAATTGGGGAATTTGTACCATGTGAGCTGAACGCTCGCAGCTGCCCTCTATGGGTAGCTAGCTCACGTTCTATTACAGCTGAGAAACATTGTATTCATTACAATGTTACATTCTTACATTGAAGTGGTTACATTCATTCTTAAAGATATAGTGTTTTCATACACAACAGTGTCTTAACCACTAAGCCACCACAGTCCCTCATGGGAACTGCAGTCCATCAAATATCTGGAAGGTAGCATTGGTGCTTTACCCCTATTTCAGGGGCATTGCGGAGTGCCTGGAAACTCATATGTTACTTTTTTTGGAGGAGGGCTTGGGGAAAGCAATTTTTTTTCCTATACCTGTCAACCCACAGGGCCATTACCTGGTGCCATGTTGGCTGAGGATACTAGAAAAAGTTCGGTTTCACTTACCAGTGATAACTTTCGTTCTTCGAGTATATAGTTTGTGAATACACACTATTGGGTTATGCGCCTGCGCAGAACGCCGATCGGAGGCTTAAAAAGCTATTGGTCAAAAGTTTTGGCGGTAAGACCGCCCACCGTACCGCCCACCCTGAGGCGCCCGCGCGCCATTTTACCTCAGTTCCATACTTAAGCTAAGCACAGGATAAACCAACCGATCTCATCCGTGCAGCTCAAGAGGGGAGGCAGGGTGGGTAGTGTGTATTCACAAACTATATACTCGAAGAACGAAAGTTATCACTGGTAAGTGAAACCGAACTTTCTCCTTCGTATAGTTTGTGAATCCCCACTATTGGGAGATTAGCAAGCTCACACTCACTTGGTCGGTGGGCAGTCGGATGAGATGATCCCACGATGAGTATGAAGGTCCAGTAGATTGATCCATCAAGGGCGTTGAGTCCGGAGCCCCCTGGTGAGGACGACACGACCAAGTCTGGCGTCCGCAGTGGCTCTGGTGTCCACCCTGTAGTGCTGGACAAATGTGGAAGGTCTGGACCAGGTGGCAGCCTTACATATGTCCTCAAGCGGTGTGCCCTCCAGAAAAGCAGTGGATGTGGCAACCGCCCTGGTGGAATGCGCCCTGACATGAGGTGGAGGTGGCAGCGAGGCCGACTCGTAGGCCAGGTAGACGGTAGACGTGATCCATTTGGAGAACCTCTGGGCAGAGATGGGTTCACCCTTGGACTTTCCTCCATAAGCCACAAAAAGGCGTTGGGACTTCCTGAACTCCCTTGTCCTGCTGGTGTAAAACAATAAAGCTCGTTTCACATCCAGCGTGTGCCAAGTCCTTTCTTGGGTGTTGGTGGGGTTCTGGAAGAAGGTTGGCAAGGAGATAGTCTGTGCCATATGAAACTGGGAGACCACCTTGGGAAGGAAGGTGATATCTGCTTGGAGCACCACGCGGTCATTGAAGAACTGGAGAAACGGTGTGTCTGCCCGCAGAGCAACCAGTTCACCAGCTCGTCGGGCAGACGTGATAGCCACCAGAAACGCCGTCTTCCACGTGAGGAGACGAGCATCCGCGGTAGCCATGGGCTCGAAAGGAGTCCTGGTGAGCGCGTTGAGAACGGCAGACAGTGACCATTGTGCCTTTGGAGTCCTGACCGGAGGGAAGGCGTTCCGCAGTCCCTTGAGGAAACGCTTCACCGTTTGGTCGCGAAAGGCACCAGAAGCGGGCGAACCAGCCGGAGAGTGAGCCACCACCGCTGCGAGGTGGACTCGGATGGAGGTGATGCTAAGGCCAGACTCCGCCAGATGGAGGAGGTAGGTCAAAACGTCCTGCAGTCCCACCTGTGGCGGGGATGTCTGCTGGGATGCCAGAAAAGCACAAAAGCGTCTGTATTTGGAAGCGTAAGACTTCCTTGTGGAAGGGCGCCGTGCTAGTTCCAGGATCCTGGATAGTCTGGGGTTATCCTCCACGCGGTGAGGTGGAGGCTGGGCAGATCCGAATGGTGAAGCTGGCCATGCTCCATTTGGAGAAGCGTCGGTGATTCCGGCAGTGTGCGATACTGTGACGACATGCGTAACAGTAGCGGAAACCAGGGCTGGCGAGGCCATGCTGGGGCCACAAGAATTGCGCTGGTCCTGTGTTGGTACATCCTGGTGAGGACCTTCTGGACTAGAGGAAACAGAGGAAAGGCGTAGAGATAGTCCTGATCCCACCGTTTCATGAAGGCATCGCCCTCGGAGTTCAGCCCGATGCCTGCCCTGGAGCAGTACCTGTGGCATTTCTTGTTGGACTCCGATGCAAAGAGGTCGATGCTCGGCATCCCCCAGGCCTCGCAAAGCGACTGAAATACCTCGTTGTTCAGTTCCCATTCGTGGGTCGTCGAGGTGAGACGGCTGAGATGGTTGGCCAAGACATTCAGTTTGCCCTGAATGTGCACACCAATCGGGAAAATGTGTCTTTCCAGGCACCATTCCCACAGTTGCACAGCAAGGTACAGAAGGGTGGTGGACCGTGTTCCTCCCTGCTTGTTCAGGTACGCCACCGCCGTGGTATTGTCCGAGGCTACTTGAACTGCCTTGCCAGTGAGTAGGGTCTCGAAGGAACGTAGGGCCTTCCAAACGGCCAGAAGTTCCAAGTAGTTGATATGGTGCACCAGCTCGTGAGGTGACCAAGCGTTGTTGACCGTGAGAGTCCCGCAGGCAGCCCCCCAGCCGAGGTTGCTTGCGTCGGTCAATACCTGCAATGAGGGTTGCGGGGGGGTAAAAGCTCTTCCCCGTGGCCACGTTGAGTGGTGTCGTCCACCACAGCAGCTGGTCCATCAGCTCCGGAGACGGGGTCAACCGTTTGGACTGGCTCTCCCGGAGCGAGTCGAATTCGTGAAGGAGCCACGACTGCAGGGACCGGAACTTCAACTTGGCGTGAGGGATTACCGCCGTCGTTGAGGCCATGAGGCCTAGAAGTCTTTGAGCCTTTTTCGCCCGGATGAACGGTTTGGTGCGAAAGTCGCTCACCCCTTGCACAATGTCCTGCAAGCGTTTCTGGGGGGCAAAGGCTCTGGTAGTAAGCGAGTCGAGTACCGCTCCAATGTACTCGACGCGTTGAGAGGGATTCAACTTCGATTTGGTGAAGTTGATCCTGAGGCCGAGACTCTCCATGAGGTGGACCGTGAATTGTGTGTCCCGAATGGCCGACGAGCTGGTGGGGGATACAATCAGCCAGTCGTCGATGTACGGGAAGACCCTGATTCCCCGCCGACGAAGGAAGGCAGCCACTGGAGCCATGCACTTGGTGAAGACTCGTGGTGCCGTGGCCAGGCCGAACGGTAGACACCGGTACTGGTACACGGAATCGCCGATGCGGAATCAGAGGAACCGTCGGTGCTCCTCGAGGATGGAGACATGGAAGTAAGCATCCTTGAGGTCTATGACTGTGAACCAGTCCCCTTTGTTGATGAGGGGAAGGACGGTCTGCAGGGTCACCATCCAGAACTTCCTGGTGTGGATGCACTTGTTGAGGCGACATAGGTCCAGAATTGGGCGAAGTCCTCTGTCCTTCTTCTGAACCACGAAGTACCTCGAGTAGAAGCCGTTGTCCCAGTCGGGCGGTGGTACCCGCTCGATGGCTCCCTTGGACAGAAGAGTTGATATTTCTTCTTCCAAATGGGGGGACGAGGTGGTGAAACGATGTCTTCCTACCCGAGGCACCCGCACGAACTCGATGGCGTAGCCAGAGGACAAGATCTTTAAGACCCACCGGTCGTCCGTGATGCCCGACCACACCTGGAGGAAATTCCGGAGGGGAAGGTACGGGATGTGGAGCGAGAGAGACTCGGCCGTCGCAGCTTCAAACACGGGACTTGGACTTCGCGTCGGAATGCTTGCCCTGCCCATAAGGCTGGTAACGGGATTTGTGCTGGCGCCGTTGCTTGTAGGAGCCAGACCTGGGCTGTTCCGAAGGGCCACCTTGTTGCTGCGGGTTGCCCTGATATCGCCGCATGAAAGGTTGGAATCTCGGCCTGGCAGGCGGCGCCGGCATGGTAAGTCCGAGGAACTTGGCCGTAGAGTTCGTTTGGCGCATTTCGTTCAGGACCTTATCGGTGTCCTGCCCGAATAGGCCCTGTCCGTCGAATGGGAACTCCTCGATGAGCTTTTTCATGGCATCATCGAGAGAGGTGCCCCTGAGCCAGGCATGACGATGGAGCAGAATAGCGGAAGCCATGTCCTTTGCCGCGTAGTCATTGATGTGCCTGGCCGTTCTCATCTGCTGCTCCGACAGAAAGTCCCCTTTGGATGCCAGCGCGTCGATCCGCTTCTGGGCTTCGGCGGGCAGTGTAGCGGCCACGACCTTTACCTGTTCCCAGAGGTGGGGCTGATAGAGGCCCATGGCAGCCGAGTAGTTGGCGGCTCGGAGGAAGAGGGAACCGGTGGCGTAGAACTTTCAGCCCACCGCGTCCAGCTTCTTCCCTTCCGGAGTCGAAGGTACCGGAAAACCGCTGGTGGCCGTCCTGTGCTGGAAGGCCTTGACCACCAACGAGTTCGGCAAGGGGTGTGCTTGGAGGAACTCAACGTTCTCGTCCAGGACTCTGTACATGCCGTCGAGCCTGGACGAAACGGAGTGCGATGATACTGGCTTCTTCCATGTCGCCTTCGCTGACGTCAACATGGACGGAAGCATGGTAATGTGGACCGGCCGAATCGCTCGTCTGCCCAGCTTCGCGGTCATTTGGTCCTCGCCCTCCAGTGGTGGCTGGTCCACCTTCAGGTTTAGGGCGGTCCCCAAGCGTGTTAGCATTGCCGTGAGCGAGCGTTGATCCTCACCACGCGGTGGGTCAACCGCGCCGATGGCTTGGTCCGGGGTCTTGTCGGCATCGACGTCTCCCTCGTCCTCCTCCGAAGACGCGCTGGAGTCATCGGAGGACGAGGGAGGAACCCTGGTATCCACGTCGGGACCGCGCCAGTACGGCCTGGGCGGGTCGACGGGATGGGAGTCCACCGTATCGACGTCTGGACCACACCAAGACGATATGGGTGGGCCAGCGGAGCGGACACTCGACCCTCGTGAGGTCGGTGGGGCCACAGTAGGGCCAACATCCCTGGGGCTTGCGGTAGTCGGCACCGGAGCCGCAGAGGCCGCAGGCATGGAGGCCTTGAACTGCTGGGCAAACGACTTTGCCATGGCCTCGAACATCCCCTTGAAGAACTCCATCTGGGATGTATCCACCGCCGATGGTTGGGACGAAACGGTGGCCGACGAAACGGTGGTTGGGAGGACCGGAGACGAAACGGTGGCCGGCATGGTGACTTCCGTTTCATCGATAGTCGGAGTCCTAGGCCTTGGGGAGACGGAAGCCTGTCTCGCGGGTGAACGGCCCCTCCCCCGAGGAGGAGACGGGAGAACCTGCAATGGGCGAGCTGGAGCCCCAGCCCTGCGACCTTTTTCAGGCGATCCCGAGGAGGACCGTCCTCCCCAGATCGAAGACCCCGGCAAAGGACATCTTGCAACTGAGAACGGAGGCGAAGGCCCCGGAGAGATGGGAGGGCGAGGTGTAGGCGGGAGCGAACGCCTCTTTTCCGGCCCGTGCTTCTTTTTCTTCTCCCCGTTCTTATCCTTCTTCTTTTTCTTCCTGATGGAGAGAGTGGAAGAAGAAGCAGGAAGCGGAGGAGGCTGAGAGGCACCAGCAGAGGTAGAGGCAGCCGCGGAGGGAGCCAGAGCGAGCTCCATCAGATGGGCTTTGAGCCGGTTGCTCCGGTTCTGCACTGCAAGGCGGGTAAAGTTCTTGCAGTGAGGGCAGGACTGGCTCTGGTGAGACTCCCCCAGGCAGAAAAGGCAAAGGCTATGCCCGTCGGAAGCAGGGAACTTCTTGAGGCAAGCAGAACATTGCTTGAAGGCAGCAGCCATCAAAGAAAAAATTCTTCAAACGGAAGGTTCGGGAAGGCGAGCACCCCGAAGGGCAGGCCAGCCGCCACCCCCTTGAGGGGGGAAACGGTGACCGGAGCGAGTAGGCAACTGAGTCCACCAGAAGGAAGAAACAGCGCCGGGGTGGCGATCCTGCCCGAAGGACAAGATCGCCGCAAAAATTGTTGAAAATTGCCAAAGACTTTCCCTCAGAAGGGCGAGAAAAATTGAGAAGCTCTCAACGATCGTCCTGCTGCTACAGCGGAAAGAAGAGAACTGGGGTAAAATGGCGCGCGGGCGCCTCAGGGTGGGCGGTACGGTGGGCGATCTTACCGCCAAAACTTTTGACCAATAGCTTTTTAAGCCTCCGATCGGCGTTCTGCGCAGGCGCATAACCCAATAGTGGGGATTCACAAACTATACGAAGGAGAACTATACATCAAGAAAGACAACTGTTCCAAGCAGTGTCTCATAGCAGGACTGTTCCAAGCAGGAGTAAACAGAATAATTCTTACTTGGTTATAAGCACCTTCTTTTCTAGCACAAATGGATTTATTCTGGTGTAAACACGTCCCTAGGCTGGTGGCCGATGGAAAAGCCTGCCCACCCAGCGGCTCTGGGTTTCTTTTGCCCAAGAAGAAATGTCTTAACAGGAAATGGGGTGGCTTTGCCTAAGAGCAGGTCATCTCCTGTTTTTGATAGGCTCCGAGTTGGCCTAAATGAGCGGATGTTCCTGTGAGATTGGGAACCCAAAATAGAAGTAGCTCCAATATTTTAAGATCTAGCAGAAATCCTTATTTCTTCCGGAGAGAGAAAGAAAGAGAAGGGGGGGGGGGGGGGGACAAACTTTTCTAATGAGCTTGACCACTTCCCTTTTCAATATTTGTGCAACTTTATCTCGATCAGCAAGTTGCTGGGGTGACGCAAATCCGCCCTTGTGTATTACAACTATGAAAATAAATACAAGGAAATCAATTCCCCTCTAGCAATGAAAACATAAATATACAGCTGCAACTTTCCCCTTTAATCTTGTCATCCTTGGGACTTTGGAAAGCGTCGCAAATGAACTCAGAAGGAAGCTTATCCTCACCAGGCAGATGAGATTGGTGGAAGAAGGCCTCGGGAGAGATTTTTGGAGGGCAGTCAAGAACCATAAAGTGTATGTGTGTCCATATGTGTTGAAGTGCCATACAATACCTCCACCTTTCACTGTGTTTCTTGCTTAAAAGGAAAGCCATAACCTCCCAGAACCTGCTGTGGCTGCCAGATGTGCTATGCTACAAATCCAATCTTTCTCAGCAGGTTTAGTCTTTAACTTGCTACCTAGAGATGATGAGATTTTGTAATCCAACAACATCACCTTGGGAACTGTGTGGGACAAATTGGTCTGTCCTGAAAATAGCTGCCCTAAACAGACCCAGCCTCACCCTCTGTAATTAATGTGCACGCCCCAATGAATTTGGCCATGAACCCCTGTGGTGCAGTGGTTAAACTGCTATACTGCAGCCAAAACTGCTGCTGATGTTGTGAGTTCAATCCTGAAGGTGATCAAGGTTGACTCAGCCTTCCATCCTTCCGAGGTCAGTAAAATGAGTACCCAGCATGTTGGGGGCAAAATGCTAATTACCTTGTGAACTGCCAAGAGAGTCCACTAAGCCCTATGGCAGTGGTGGTGAACCTATGGCACGTGTGCCAGAGGTGGCACTTGGAGCCCTCTCTGTGGGCACCCGTGCAGTCACCCCAGCACAGAGTTTGCCCCACCCCTCTGCCCAGCAGCCCAATGGGAACACTTCCTCCCCCAGCAGAGAGTTCACTCTGCCCCTCTGCCCAGCAGCCTAATGGGAGCACTTCCCCCCTTCCCCCAGCAGAGAGTTCACCCCGCCCCTTTGCTTAGAAACCCAATGGGAGCATTTCCTTCCTCCCCTGTTACTGTGTTGGCACTTTGCGATAAATAAGTGGGTTTTGGGCTGCAGTTTGGGCACTCGGTCTCTAAAAGGTTCACCATAACTTCTCTATTGGGTGGTATATAAGTGTAATTGCTATTACTAGTTTCTAAGATTCTTGTGACAGTCTTTCAGCTGTAGTAGATGACATCTCATACCATAATATTTATGGCATTTGTTTTCTGACAGCTTTCACTTTAGAGTTATTGATGTATTTTCAGACTTTTTCACCACATCACCATGCTTAGGATCAGGTACCAATGCGACTCTATGTCTCAGTCTCATTGCCAGTTTTGCTATAACTGGCACATGTAGATGTGGGCTCTGGGTTGAATGGGTTAGACTACAAAGTGGGCCTTTTGTTGTCTCTTGCAGTTGTGGGAATACCAGTCTTTCAGGTCAGCAACCTGGAACCTTTTACAGTCTAAGGCCCAGGTTTTTGGCCATCCGACAGGCCAATGGAGGGACGCTGGCACTGCAGATCAACCTCTTTTGGGAAAAGTAGCATGAATGCATGTGCCAGAGTAGAGTTGTAGGGAAAAGTTACCTTTTGGGGACTAGAATATACAGAATGCCTCATCCAATATAACTGTACTGGTTCGGGGATTCTGGGTGTTGTAGTTTCCAAAGGATATGTCGCCCCCCTCATAAAGTTGCAAACAAAACAAAATGCTATGGAAAGCAGATAGGGGGCAGGCTGTTTTTCAACCAGCTGTTGGCCATGAGAGCTGAGCTGAATGGAATCTCTGCAAGCAAACATGGGATGTGTGCCAGATGCTGGTGGGAATCTTCATGGCCTTCTTGTGAACTTCCTAGAAAGGCATTTGTTTGACTTCAGTGATAAGCAGACCTGCAGGATTAGGAGACCCTTGGTTTGATCCAGCAGGCCAACCTTTCTCTCTCTCTCTCTCTCTCTCCTTCCTTGGAAAGTAAAATCAGGGTATATTCATCAGGATAGCTAAGTGGAACTCAGGCCCAGCAATTTTTCTTCCAGATGTGTGATAGTCATCCCCCACCCCCCAAGTCTACAAAGTCCCTCTTGCAGACATGAAGCCTAAGGCAGGTAGAAGCCTTATGCACAATACTCAGCGAACTGAATAACTTCTGGAGATGCTCTTGCACAAATCCACTAAGGCCCCTTCCAGCTGGACTGCACCTTTCACTTCTCTGAACAGTGAAAGGGATAGGGTCCGTCCCTCGGGCCAGTGAAACTCAAGCCTTGGAGTCTAGTGGTTAGAGCCACTGCCTAGATCAGTGATAGCGAACCTTGGCACTCCAGATGTTCTTGAACTTCAATTCCAAGAAGCCCTGATCAGCAGGAGTGCTGACTTGGGCTTCTGGGAATTGAAGCCCAATAACATCTGGGGTGCCAAGGATTGCCATCATGGCCCTTTACTGCATTGCACAGTCGTCTGATCAAGACCAGAGATGACAGGGGGTGTCAGGTTATAAAGCCACCTGCACAAACCCTCTCATCGTATATAGCACTTTTTGCTCTGTTCTCTCTCCCCCCCCCCCTCCTGCATGCAGTCTTCTATGTTAGAAGACAGGAGGAAGTGGGATTGGGAGGGAAGGGCCAAAAGCAAACTGCAGCACCACCTTCTTGCTCAGCAGGTAGGACCTTTAGCAGACTGTAGTTCTGGTTTGAACCTAAATGGAGGAGCCGCTGCTGTTGCTGTGGGACTACAACAGTGGTAATTGTAGGCAAAGAGCATAAGTCAGCTAGTCCAGAGACTAAGGTTGGTGGTAGTCACACTATTTCCTCTTTCTTCTCTCTTATGGCTGGTATTACAGACAGAGGATGGGGGAGGGAACCCGACAGAGGAGATTTTGAACATTCTGTTGTTTTCCTGGTAACTGAAACCTAGAGAAAAGGCAATTCCAGAGAAAACTTTATTTATAATCTCTCTGCGTAAGCAGAATGTTTATGGCCCAGCCACTATGGCCTGGACTCACACGCTGAGGATCATTGACTACATATATCCCACCTTTCCACTAGGGGTAAAGTGGCTAAGACACTGACTGGGAGGTGGAAGGTCAGCAGTTCGATTCCTGAGTACTGCAGGACAGAATGATCTTTGTCCCTGCTCCTGCCAACCTGGCAGTTCGAAAGCAAGAAATTGCAAGTAGATAAGTAGGGACCACTTTGATGGGAAGGTAACAGTGTTCCATGCGCTCTGGTGTCTAGTCATGCCTGCCACATGACCACGGAGATGTCTGCAGAAGCAGACAGCGCTGGTTCTTCGGCTTTGAAACAGAGATGAGCACTGAACCCTAGAGTCGGATACA
The DNA here is from genome assembly GCA_035047345.1 of Bradypodion ventrale. Lineage (NCBI taxonomy): Eukaryota > Metazoa > Chordata > Lepidosauria > Squamata > Chamaeleonidae > Bradypodion > Bradypodion ventrale. Next base: position 46,136,390 of record JAWDJE010000001.1, read on the forward strand.
ACTGGCTTTCGAGCAAGGGAAATTTTTAGATGTCATACTCACAGCAAACTTACAGAGTAGGATAGGCTGAAAACTGAGTCAATTCCACTTTCTTAGCTTCATGCCTTAGTGCAGTGGTGGTGAACTTGGCACTGTAGGTGCTCTTGGACTTCAATTCCCAGAAGCCCGTCAGCACTCCTGTTCATCAGGGCTTCTGGGAATTGAAGTTCAAGAACACCTGGAGTGCAAAGGTTGACCATCCCTGCCTCAGCGGATATTTGGACCTGATCCTAAGCTGACATACTCACCCAGAACCCTCTAGGCTGGTGATGGCCAACCTTGGCACTCCAGGTCTTCTTGGACGTCAATTACCAAAAGCCCAAGTCAGCACTCCTGCTGATCAGGGCTTCTGGGAATTCAAGTACTGTATAAGAACATCTGGAGTGGAAAGGTTCACCAACACAGCTCTAGGCTGTGGCTCTAACCACTAAACTCCAAGGCTTCAGTTTCACTAGCCTAAGAGACAGACACTACCAACTCTACCATACGGGCGCGTTTTACACCCATGTTTTACTACCAACACTACCATATGGGCGTGTTTTACTCCCACTTTCAGGAGTGGCAAGGACAGCACAGGCCAGATAGATTGAGGTCGGGGCCCGGATATGACCTATGGGCACCCCTGCTCTACAAGGTACTGTATCTGGCAATAGACTCAGTGGTGCTCAGGGGGATTTTCTTCCCAGTATACACCCTCATGACAAGGCTGCATAGTCCATTTCATTCAGCTTTCTGCTTCCGACAGTAGGCAGTCAATATATTTCAGGATGCCTATGAAACAGATCAGGATGGTAATGTCTATCCACAAATTTTTCCAGTGTACCTTTGTGATATACTTTCAGACTATGGAAGATCTATTTAGCTATCAGAAAATAAAAAATTAGATTGGCTAACAGCATGAAATGGAGAACCAGTAGCAATCATGACAGTCTATGCCTGCTGGAACCTTTCACATAACTGTTAAAGACACATGAGCCCAATTCTCCCCCCATCTTCATATGACCACTCAAGACTAAGAATGCCCTGTGGTAGTGAATTCCACAAGTTAACTACAGTATAAAGCAGGGGTGCCCAAACTTTTTGGGCCATAGGCCAGTCAAATGGTTCAGTGGGCCAGCCACGTGGTTCCTCCCACTGGAAGCGGAAGTAAAATGCACCTTGCAATCTGTTTTGGAAAAGATATGTTTTGCAACAGGATGAGATTTTAGGCTGCTGTTTTCTCTGCTTAAAGGGGTATCCAAACTACAGCCTGCAGGCCAGATCTGACCCCTGATGCCAATTCATCTGGCCCATACCACCCTTGTTGCTCTCGGAAGGAGAAGTAAAATGTGCCCACATGAGAATGACGAGGGCAGCGTGGGTCAGATGAATTGGCATCAGGGGCCCAGATCCAGTCTGTGGGCTTTAGTTTGGGCACCCCTGGTATAAAAAAAGACAAAGTACTTCCTTCCTTGAAAATGAAAGACATGTCTCACTTTGGCAGAGCTTGAGAAAGTTAGTCAAACTCCCAGAATAACCCAGTGAAGTGACCATGATTGTTGGAAAATGTGGAGATTGCAGGGCATTTGCTGTTCCCTGGAGAGAAATTATACTGGAGGGGGAGAAAGGTGCAGTTGTGGTGCTTTCAGGTCTCAGAGTCTACAAATGTCAGTTGCCCTGTCAAGTCAGTTATGACAGGTGGTGACTCTTTTCAGGGTTTTCTTAGGTAGAAAATACAAGTGGTTTACCAGTCCATTCTTGGGTGGGTGTATTTGTGTGACCTGGGACTGAGTGGCTTGTCCATGACTACAGGCTGACTCTTTCCCCAGGAGGCATAAGTCAAACTTCCAACCTCTGGCTCTGTAGCCAGATACCAAAGAGGTTTTTAGATGTATCAACAACATATGGTTCCCACTGCGGGGGGGGGGGGGGGGGGATAACCCACCCTTTTTCATGACATTCCCTTAGTGTTTCATAAGGCAAAAGGCCCAGCCCAGGGTCAAACTCTTTATTGTAATATATTTGGGAGACTATTTCCTTCTGGTTATTTTTAGATATCCTTAGACACTTAAAAGCTTGATTGAGCATCTTCCCTCCCCTCCCCACATCTTTCCGTTCTTTTATTCTAAATAGGGTCTCTCCCCCTCCCATTATTCCATACGCACAAAGTAGGTTGGATTCGATTGCGGACAGGTTTCCTTTTGTGCATACAAACTGCTCAAAGGGGACAAGGGCAACTTTAAAGGACCTTCCAGGTGCAAAGTCCACAGTCTAGTGTCCTGGGAGGTTTGGGAAAGTGTGTGTGTGTGTGTGTGTGTGTGTGTGTGTGTGTGTGTGTGTGTGTGTGAGAGAGAGAGAGTTGAATCTAGCACCCAATTCTAAATGTTGCAAATCAAGACATCAAATTTTATTTTAGACCTGGAGGCGGTGGCTTTTCTTTTCTTTTCAGAAGGAGTTTCATTCTATCCATATGTGGTTCTGCTCTTTCCAGACAAAACAACACTGCCTGTCAGTCTGCACGAGAGATTCATAAGTGAAAAGCTAATAAATTCACTGTCCAGAAGCACTTGGCTTGAACTCACTGAATGTCCCGATCCACGGACTTTTGCCGGAAGTAAACCTTATTTTAAACCAATCTATTGATGTGATAGTCCCGTGATGACAAACCTTGACACTCCAGATGTTCTTGGACTTCAATTCCCAGAAGCCCAAGCACCCTGTGAATCCACACGAATGGGTTTACTGTATGAGGGCAGCATGGGCCGGATGAATCGCAGTAAACCCATTCATGTGGATTCACAGGGTGCTTGGGCTTCTGGGAATTGAAGTACAAGAACATCTGGAGTGCCATGGTTCACCATCACGGTGATAGTCTATGCTCTTTAAAAATTATTCTAGGAAACAAGCTCGACCCAGACAAAACTAATAAGCATGGTTAGACGAGACAAATCCTAGCAGTATATTTGGCTTCCAAAAATTTTTTATTGGGGGGAGGTCGGTCGGTTGTAATTTTTGCTTATTATAACGGAGTTAAAGGCGGTGATTTTTAGGGACGCTACGAGCAATTCTTGGCGATTCGTTCGGGCTGTTCCATTCACCGAGCTGAACATAGAACTGATCTGAAATCAACGCCACTCTCTCGGATCGGTTGTCAGTTCAACTTTTTATGGAATTTTGTTACTTTCCTTCTCATTGAATTCTTACACCAAGAAAACGACACCGATCTAGTCTCTAACCTGACTCTATCAAGAACATCCCGCTATCCATACCTCTTTTGATTTCAACAGGAAGGCGCGGGCGAAATCTCCTGTTGAAATCAGTGGTAGTCTAACACTCCAAGCTTTTGCCGGATTTTTTCTCTCGATTTCCTTCCGCCCGTGGAAAGCGAAACGCTTACCTGTAGCCCTATGAAATTCCAGCTGGCTTCAGGAGACCCCATTTCCAGTATAAACACTTGGATCCGGATTAGTAGCTCAGCATGAACTCATAGGAACCTCAAGGCGTCCTTCCCGAAGTAAAGCCCATCGATACGTTGGGATTTAGGTTTATGTTTAAGAATCCTTGAAAATGTCTGTTTTCTTTTTATCTGAGTACAGTCTACGATTCAGGCTGCGAGTCTTCCTTTTAATATCTTCCTTTGGGATTACTACGTCGTGTACTGTAATAAGTTTTTGAACTTTGCTAGCTTCTGATGACTGGAAGGGATTGGGTTCAGTCCGTGACCCGAAATAGAAATTAGGTAGCATCACTCCTCGATCACTGGCAAGCCAGCTAAACAGCTCTTCCCAAAAAATGTGGCCAGGTTTTCTCTCCTGTCTGCTGCCAAATCGAAAGCACCTCCTCAAGGAAAGAAAAATCGCTCATTATTCAATGTACCTCTCCTTTATTGAACTTCCTAATTCTAATTTTTTTTTTTTTTGGTATTAAGGAAAGCACACAAAAAAGCAGACCGATCATGAGCAATTTTGTTCATGTTGAATAAAAGGATGCTTCACACTTCTAGGGAAGTTAAGGGGAAGCTTCCAACTAGTAGTCCAGCCATTGCTGCTGCTATTATTATTATTATTACTATTATTATTGTGATTAGGTAAAGGTTTCCCTTGCTCGAAAGCCAGTCGTATCCGACTCTAGGGTTCAGTGGTCATCTCTGTTTCAAAGCTGAAGTGATTAGATGCATACATACTTCTGGTTTAATGTAGCAAAGGAGGGAACAAACTTCAATTGTACTTAGGCAAAAGGCCCATGGAATACAAGCAAAACAGCTATGGGGGTTGTTTCTGTTTTTTGAGGCAGGGGGAAAATCTGAAGTCTCTATAGGCGAAATACGAATGGAAGTTAGAGGGTTGAAGCCGGCCGAGCATCGTCGCCTTTGGAAGGAAGGAATGGTAACCAAGGCTGCCCCTCGGTCCAGGTTGGGGAAGGTATGCCAAGGGACAGGAGGAGCAGGCTGGCCGTAGGGTGGCGACTCCCCCCCCCAAAAAAATAAAAAAAAAATAAAAAATGAAGACATTGTATAACTATTGTGTGAGCGCCCTGAGTCGGGTTCCTGATTGGGCGGCATACAAGTGGAAAATTAAATTAAATTAAATTAAAATTTGAACTGGAGAAAATGGCTAGACCCGGTAACGAGGTGCACGAAAAACTTTTTAACGCTGGTGCTTCGGGCACTGCAATAAACCTGACTGTAATTAATAGGGATGCAACCTAGCAGTTCGAAAGCAAGAAACTGCAATTAGATAAATAGGTACCACTTCAGTGGGAAAGGTAACAGCGTTCTGCGCACTCCAGGTAGCGTCTAGTTGCGCCAGCTACATGACCAGGGAAACGTCTGCAGATGCAGACAGTGCTGGCTCTTTGGTTGTTAACGGAGATGAGCACCGCACCCTAGAGTCGGATACGACTGGTTTTCGAGCAAGGGCGACCTTTGCCTTTACCTATCCAAGGAGCACGTTCAGAGAAGCTGGTTCATCTACAGAACTAATTGACGCTGACGCGGTCAAGTGCGATGCAAACCCCACCTTCCTCCTTTAATCCTTAATACTGCATGTCGTCAATATTGGGGGATATCGGAATTAAAGGCAGTGATTATTATTTTTAAAAGGTAAAGGTTTCCCTTGCTCGAAAGCCAGTCGTATCCGACTCTAGGGTTCAGTGCTCATCTCTGTTTCAAAGCCGAAGAGCCAGCGCTGTCTGCTTCTGCAGACGTTTCCCTGGTCATGTGGCAGGCATACTAGACGCCGGAGCGCACTGAACGCTGTTACCTTCCTACCGAAGTGGTCCCTATTTATCTACCTGCAATTTCTTGCTTTCGAACTGCTAGGTTGGCAGGAGCTGGGACAAAGACGGGAGCTCATTCCGTCCTGCAGTACTCGGGAATGGAACTGCTGACCTTCCGCCTCCCAGCCAGTGTCTTAGCCACTTGAGCCACTATTATTTTTAGTGCCATCAAAATCTTGGCTGTCGAGATCTTAAGATCTGCACAGTTCAGTAAACATCCTGGAGCATTTCTTTTTAAGCTCAGCCCACCACCATCAGCTCGATAGGCTACTGGAGTCGCTGTAAACACACTGGACACACGGCCGCACCGCGCAGTTGTTTATTGAGGGCTTTAAAGTCGAACCTTTCCAAAGTTCGGGAATTGACTGATCGATGAGAGTATGTGCCTCGGCAGCGCTGGCTAACCGCCTCCACTGAGCCCTATGAGGCGTAATATCGGACGGATCCTGTCCCAGATATTTTATATTCTCTACCACTATTATAATCCTAAATTTACCTGCTTGGGAGTAAACTTGTTGGAACCCACTGGCGCTTCCTTCCGAGTAAATAGAATTAGACTACTTGTGCATCTATTAATCACATATCCTTGAAGTGTCTCTTGTGTGGATCCCTTAAGGGCCAAATCTGTCGTTCCCCCCTGCAAGAAGTCCTGTCGATAGTAGTTGTATTTACGCTACAACTCCACATTCTTTTTTAAATTAGCGGATTATCATTTCGCATGTGTTTTAACATTTTTTTTTAAAAAAGTCGCTGTGTGTAGTTTTTAACTATAAGTCTGCGATCCTGCCCCATACCTCAATAAAACCGTTGTCTATTCCACGCTGCCCTTCTTCTTCTTCTTCTTCTTCCTCTTCTTTTTGTGTTTCAGGAGATACAAGGTTCTTGTCCTGGCACTTCTAGCAACCTCCACCGGCATTATCCGGTCTTCTTGTAATGTTTCTTTGATGTCATCTCTCCCTCTTCCTCTGGGCCTGCCTCGGGCTCTTTCTCCTTCCTCCTCTTTTCACGTATATGGGCAAACCACTTTATTTGTTGTCCTCTGTATGTAGTTTATTGTTGTCTCTGTATATAGTTTAAGATGGATTCTGTTTCAATTCTTTCCCTTATAATCTCATTCCAGCAGCCTTCTTTTGACATTGCACTACTCCTTTGTCTGAAGAAGTGGACTTGATCCACGAAAGTTCGCAGCAAAAAAAGAAAAGAAAAGAATAGCAGTTAGTCTTTAAAGTGCTGCAGTGTTTTTATTTTTATTTTTATTGTTTTTGTTTTTGTTTTCTGATATGCATTTTCGTGGTGATCAACTTTCGCTTAAGTTTTGTTGCAGGAGGGGAATAATAGCCCTACCTTCGACACTGAGACCAAACGTCTGAAAGCCTGCTTCCCCTCACTCGGTGGTGGGCTCAAAAATATTTACTACCACACTTTGGGCGAGGTATAGTGGGCGTGGCCAGGGGAAAAGGCCTGCGTCGCACCCGAATTAGGACTACTTTATTTCAAAATTTGGATGGGCCAGAATTTCTGCTACCGGTTCTGGCGAACTGGTGCGAACCTGCTGATGCCCACCATTGCTTGAAGGGGAAATGGAAGCCTATGGGCTGGACTGGACGGGGTCCTCTTTTTGAACCTTGGCAGGGCAAGAGTTTGGCAAGGAGACCGAGACTCCTCCGCTCTGGCTCTGTCAGGTCTGTTCTCAGCTCCTCCATTGAGGGGCGGGGGGGAGCAGGGAGCAGGAGTTTGGACCCTTCTTCGTTACGAGATGATCTGGTTGAGATCCACGAACGACAGCCCTCCTTCTCCTGGCCATGGATGGACAGATGGAAGGCGCCCACCCCCGGAAGCGCGGAGAGGCGGGGCCCGCTGGTGACAGCCGCCAGGGGCATCTCTGCGCTCAGGAGACGTGGCTAACTTACTCCCCCGTCCCCCCTTCGAAATAAAAGTATCGAACCCGCCCCCTTCATCTCTGATTGGTCCCGCCCTGCCCAATCCCCTGCCAGAAGAAGTTGCGTTTGAGTCGTAAAGGGGGGGGGGGGGGGGGAGGCGAAAAAGAAGTAGGCGCCGCTCGGAGCGCCTGGACGGGGTGGGCGGAGACTTCGCCTGCCTTCCTTCCTTGTCCCTCCCACTTCCAGGGGAGTCTCTCTCTCTGTGTGTGTGCGTGTGAGTGTGTGTGCGTGTGTCCACGCCCGCCCGTCTGCCTCGGGTTGTTGATATTTGGTTTGACGCAGCTGCCTGGAGAGGAACAGCGCCGGCTATGCCCCGGGCTCGAGTGCCGTCGGCGTTTCTCGGCTGAGCTCCCCGCGCTTGGCTGTCGGACTGCGCAGAGGAGGAGGAGGAGGCAAGGAGGGTGAAGGGAGACGGTCCGCCGGTGCGCGCGGCCCAAGGAGTCCACGTCGGGCCCCCGGGGCGTCGGCGGGATGTACACGGCCGGCCTGGCCCCTTTCTACGCGTCCAACTTCAGCCTGTGGTCGGCGGCGTACGGCGGCCCCGTCGCGGGCGGCTGCTTCCCCTTGGACCCCTCGACGGGGCTCAAGAAGCCTTCCTTCTGCATCGCGGACTTGTTGCACGCCGCCGCCGCCGCCGCCGCCGGTGGGGAGACGTCGGCGGAGGGGCTGCCCGGGGGTCCCCCGGCCGCCCTGGCCGCCCACTTGGGTGCCGTCCATGCCCACGCGCACTTCCACGCCGCCGCTGCCGCCTCGTCGTCGTCTCCGCTCAGGCCGACTCCTTTGGTGGCCCCGGACCCTCCGGCCGTCGCTTTCCCCGCCCGGCTCTCGCCTCTCTCGGCCGCTTACCTCCCCTCCCACGTGCACCCGCAGCGCCCCCCCACCCCGGGCTTGGGGCAGACCCACCCGGCGGCGCCTTCCAGCAAAGACTTGAAATTTGGGATTGATCGCATTTTGTCCGCCGAGTTCGACCCGAAGCTCAAGGAAAGCAACACGCTGAGAGGTAGAGGAAGCGCCAAGCGGCTGGTGGGGCCTCTCCCCACCCGACACCCCCCCCCCCATGCCCCTCATCCCTACCCGCCGTCGGTTTCAGGGGTTCTGGTTGAAATGTGCTGCTAGAAACCAAAAAAATTATATGCGTGTGTAGGTATGCCAGCTCTGTTTGTATAGACAAGGATAGGGGGCTGCGGTGGCTTAGTGGTTAAGACACTGAACTTGACGACTGGAAGGTCGGCAGATCAGCAGTTCGAGACCCGAGTGCTGCAAGACGGAGCAGTCCTGCCAGCTCCTGCCAACCTAGCAGTTCAAAAGCAAGAAATTGCAAGTAGAGAAACAGGGACCACTCCGGTGGGAAGGTAAACAGCGTTCCGTGCACTCCGGTGTCTAGTCATGCCTGCCACATGTCCACGGAAACGTCTGCCGACGCAGAGAGCGCTGGCTCTTTGGCTGTAAACGAAGATGAGTACCGAATCCTAAAGTCGGACACGACTGGCTTTCGAGCAAGGAAGACCTTTATAAACAGGGAAGCCCCACAAACTTCAGTGGAGCGAAACACAAGCGCTGCATGGACTGTGCGGTCAATTTATTGAAACGTAGTTGTCTAAATGCTGGATGCCATCAACAGGCATCTGATCTCCTTTATAGGATTTCCAAGGTATGTGAGATAGATTAGGAGTTGCTTTGCGGGTGCCACCCACCCTCCGCCTGTTAATTTGAGCAGCTATTTGAGTCTCCCGAGTCCTGCTCCGTAGCTTCCTGATTTAAGATTTATTCTTCAGTTCCTTTGGTTCGATCTGGTGTTAGAAATATTAGCTGACAAGTTTGCTTCCCATGGTATGCCCGATTGTATCCACAATCTTCAAAGAGGCTCTATCTGTGTATCCCTTTAAAATAATTTAAGATTATTTATAGGTTCCATAGCTGGCCGGAGAGCTCTCCGAAGTGGGTTCCTGGGAGTTTAATTCCTCTCTCTGCCTCCCAAAAGAACCAGTCTAAGTGGCCTTGAGCAAGCTGCACATTCCCAGGATGTCCTCAGAAGAAGGGAATGATAAATCACTCTGTATATTCTATACCCAGAAAACACCGCAAAGGGCTGCCATAAGTAAGAATTGATAGCAAGTTGATATTAATTATTTGCCCAGTAATATAGGCCATCTCTGTCCTGTCGGTTGACTTGGGGTAATTAAACACAAGGAGAGTGGAAGACAGGTAGGAAGAAGGGAAACTATAGCTAACCTTCAGCTGTTCAACTTTTGCAAGCTGAACTCCTTTCCTCATGCTAACCAAAATGTAGGTCCCATCATGTTCAGTGTAACTTTAAAATACTGTACAGACTCTTTTTGCCAGCAATGTTGCTCAATGGAAGGAACACTTGAGCAATCGAGTTGCCTAAAGTTTCAGAAATCATCATGGTGGTGGTGGTGGTGGGGAACAATCAGGCAAGAATCCACATCTGAAACATATGTACAGTACTTGTGAAATAAGTCCATTTGCTTTCTATGTTGCTGTTAAAACATACTTATTCCCCCACCCTTCTCCCAATTGAGTAGGACTGTATTGTCGCATATTCCAGATCTCTAGTGCAGTATCCTCCTGAACTCTGTGGCTTTTGTTTGTCATGGGATAAATGTACATAGGATTGCACTGCTTGCCTTTGAGTTTATCTTTGTGGTAGTGAGATGAGAGAAGGAAGAAGATGAGTCCTGGGTTTATGATAATCAGACCAGCCTGAGCGCTTGATCAGACCAATGTCAGACTCCAATAAATATGAAATGTTCCCAGTGATTAGAACAAACGGTATCCAAAGTGATTTTACTTCTCTTTCTGATAAGTATGTCAAAGTTTTAATTCTGCCAAACCAAAGAGAAATACCTTTTTCATTCGGTTGGTTGGCTCAAAACCCACTAGGCCCCAAATTAATTCCTATTGCCATTCATGGATACCATTTACCCTTTCCCAAAATAAATGAACTCCTTAGTTTCTTTGGAGGTAAATTCGAGAATATAGAAATCCAAAGTCAGAGCAAAATAAAGAGGGATTAGTCTGGTGGCTTCTTAAAAGCATCAAAATTTATTATGCTGTGGACTGCACTCCACAGTGCATGAAAGTGCTATAGCGCTTAAAAGCTTCTGCCTTGACTAATGCAACAGTAAATTACAATGAATAAATATGTAACTTTCGAGGTGAGGAAACGAGGGCAAAGTCGAACTTTTACATTGACAGAAATTGATCCTGCCTCTAAAGCTTTTCCTTACTGAAGGCACGGATCCCTCTTTGCTTCAACCTTCTGCCTTTCTGCCAGCCCTAGATGTGCCACAGAAGGGATGGCCCAAGATTCTTCCTAGCCAGATCCAAATATCCTCACTGGGGAATATAATATCCTCTACTGGGTTAGATGCTGTGGTCTGAGATTCTTGGAATTGCCCGAACTCCACTCTGTTTACTCCCAAGGAAGCGCCACTGATTTGAACGGGACTGATTCCCAAGTAAGCTTGCAAGTAATAGCAGGCTTCAACCATCGCCCTGTTTTGAAAGCTGAAGTTCCCTTAGAAAACGAGTGAGCGCTGCCAACCTCAGTTTTTCTGTTGCCCGAGTCTGAAGAAGCAATCGGCACAACTGGAAAGCGGCGTCTTGTTTTTTTAGGGATCCTGGGGATCCAAGGAAGTGTTTTCTTCAAGGAAAACCTCTGGAACATGTCTCTGTGTAGGTGTTTGTGTATGAGCAGAGGCAGGTAGCAGTTTAGGTTCGCTACATACATCCTTGGCCATAAATGCCTCTGAGCCAGATGTGAATCTCTACAAAGCACCAACCCTTCCAACCATTCAGTGCCCATCTCTAGAGACTCTCCTTCGATCGCCACACACACACACACACACACACACACACACACACACACACACCAATTCGTACAAGGGTCGGGCTGTAAGTCGCTTGAACTTGCTCCGAGACCTTCGCCTCTTTTCTTTCTGCCTGTAACCGAGCTCTCCTTATTCCTGTGCCCACAGATCTGACTTCCTTATTAAGCACCAGCCGCCCAAACGGGGTTCACCTCCCTGCCTTACAGCCTCCGGCCGGCCAGTTCTTCGCCTCTCTAGAACCCATTAACGAGACCTCCGGAGTCCTGGGGCCTTTAAACCCGAGCCCAAGGAATTCAGTTCAGCACCAGTTTCAAGACACTTTTCCAGGTACCAACTCTTTTAAAACCCAGCCCTCCAACTTCCACCGCTTAATTCAACCCCGCGTGAATGCGAGTGGACTGCCGTCCCACCCACTCACCTACCCTGTCCTCGGGCGGCAGAGACGGGGGTGGCACTTTGCAGACAGCTCCAGCTGTTGGCAACGGGTTAGAGACGGGCCGATCTGTTATGCTCTTGTTGCATCCCCGGGCGTCTTTACCCGCGAGTAAGTGCTGTGGAGTTCGATGGAGTTTGCTTCCGAGTAAGCCTGCCAGGGGCTGGAGCACTTTAATTAGGATGGCTCCGCTCGGTATCCTAACCATGCCGCTGGCTTCAACAGAGTTTACGTCCCAAGCAAACCTCTTTCCGGGTTTTTTAGGGCTTTGGATATGGTTTGGAAGTCAGTCCGGTTTACAATTGCGCTGAACTTTCAACCCTTTCATTATAGAAAAGGGGTGCCCAAAGTATGCCCCAGGGGCCAGATCCGGCCCCTGATGCCACTTCATCCGGCCCACAAAGCCCTCGTCGCTCCCGGGAGCAGACGTAAAACGTGTCCCTATGGGCGCGTTTTACTATGAGGGCTTCGTGGGTCGGATAAATTGATGTTGGGGCGCGGATCCGGCCCCTGGGCCATAGTGACCAGGGCCCCTGAACCATGCGATCGGCCCACAGCCCAAAAAGTTTGGGCACATTGGCATAGAGGGTCAAAGCTCCAAGAAAGACTTACCTACCGTAGCTACCCTGTTTTGAAGCTTGACTTGGGTGGGCTTGTTTTTTTAAAAAAAGAAGTGAGAATTTGTTGCCCCGCTCCTTATCTAAATGCCACCTCCTGCTTAGCCATTTAGGCCTGGAATTAAGCTCCAGGGTCATCCACGGGAGAGCAACACTTGCAGAGAGAGGCAGTCGAAGTTCGAAAAGTCAGAGGTTACCAGATAGTTCACCTTCGGAGAGAATCAGGGAATAAGAATGTTTTATCTGGGGAGAGGAGAGAAAACCCATATTAAACATATAAGAGCATCCATAGCAGAGAAAGGACCTTAAAAATAATCAGAGAGGGAATTACTCTGGCGGAAGCGGGATGGGGGAGTCATTTTCATTTAAATGTTTGTAAAAGCTAGTGGTTAAGTGTTATCTTGCAAGCAGATGAAACACGTGGTTAAGCCTTCCCCTAAAATATCAATGGGCCTATTAATAGATTCTGGATCCTAAAGCCTTCTCCTTAAAAACCCGGCTCTTTGAACTGGCTTCACCTCCACGCAGTGGGCTGGTGGTGGTTGTTTGCACTATTACTGCCGCCCAGGCGAGACATTAAATTTGACTTCCTTCCTCTTCTCTTTTTCCTTTTCTCCAACTTTCCAGGTCCTTACGCGGTGCTCACGAAAGATACGCTGCCTCAAACCTACAAACGGAAGCGCTCCTGGTCCCGGGCGGTTTTTTCCAACCTTCAAAGGAAAGGGCTGGAGAAACGCTTTGAAATCCAAAAATATGTCACCAAACCGGACAGAAAACAACTCGCAGCGATGTTAGGACTCACAGATGCTCAAGTAAGTGCTCGGATTTAAATATATATATTAAAATAAAATAAAAATACAATTCTTTTAAATCCAAGTATACAACCAACCCGAAATATTTCCCCATGATTCCCTTTGTTGTTGTTGTTGTTGTTGTTGTTGTTGTTGTTGTTGTTGTTGTTGTTGTTGTTGTTGTTGTTGTTGTTGTTGTTGTTGTTGTTGTTGTTGTTGTTGTTGTTGTTGTTGTTGTTGTTGTTATTATTATTATTATTATTATTATTATTATTATTATTATTATTATTATTATTATTATTATTAAACAGTGTTGCCATTTCACTTCAGCAAAACACATTCCGGAGGGATGCGGTGTTATTCTGTTACTTCTGTGTAGCAGGGCAGGGCTCCTCCTGCCCCAACCAAGACTTTCCATGGGTCGCCTTAAAAACCCAGAATCATTAGTCGTAAACTTTCCTGGACTACAGTCAGGATAACCTGGTCTTTAGCCCACGAAAATATATGTAGCAACTCGAGCCCAGTCCTACGTTCAGAAGTAGAGAAGTGGCAGGTTATTATTTTTATTTCCTGGTGTGTGTGTGTGTGTGTGTGTGTGTGTGAGTGTGAGTGTGTGTGTAGTAGTAGTAGAATACAGTAGTACCTCATACAATGATTTTAATCCGTTCCATGGGGCTTGTTGTTGTATGAAACAATTGCTATATGATACATGCATCGTATAGCGATTTTCCCTATGGGATGCATCATACAACGATTTTTTTTGCCTAAGTGGTTTTTCCCATTGAAAATTTGTTGTATGATTTTTTCCATAGGGAAAATTGTTATGCGGGACACCATTCCTCCCCAAAACCTAATTGTTATGCGATTTCGTTGCTATACAGGGCAATTGTTGTATGAGGTTCCACTGTACTTAGAATCCTGCAGTCAGCAGGGAACCCTCCCAACCCCCAACCCCTCTCTGAACATGCTCAGCAGTAAAACCGAGGGTGCTCCTGAAGTCCCAGTGGCCAGAATCCTATTGCTGGGTTCCAGCTGCAATTAGGTCTGCTGAATTAATTGCTGGATGGTCAATCAAATTTAGATACTGTCTATCCCACGGAGTCAGTAGGTCTGCTCTGTCTGAAATGATCAACCAGAGACTGGCACTGGCCACGGGAGTTTAAGGGCTCTTTATGTCATGGAACTAAGAGAAAGGGTCAAGAGCATCTTCAAAGATACTCAAGGGAGTAGCTTTTGGCCATGTATGGAGCTAATTTTGGTTTAGAGTTTAGAGGAGGAAGACCCATACTACTTTGGACTACGAATCCCAAGGAATTTTTAATTTTTCTTTTTGAAAGTTGTAGTCGGGCAGGAGGAAAAATAACTTTCTCTAGGTTTCGATTTTTCCTAGGGATAATGTGAGCCATCCCTTCCTTCATCCCTCCCCGCAACAGCCCTCATCTTCTTTTTAAACTCGTAAACGAGAGATTTTTGCATAGCCTCATGTTTAGGAATGCCGAAAGTACACTGAACGGAGCGGAGGCGAAAATGCCGTCAAGTAGAAATCGAAGATTTATATCTGCTCCCCTCAGCGTGTTTATTTTGGCTGCTAGTAGGAAATGGCAGCAAGGGCGACAGCGGGTGGTGGTGGGGGGACGACAGTCAGAGACATCAACGACAATGAGTTCTTGATAGGAAATGCAACCCAAAGAGTTCCCCACCGCTCCCTCTTTCCGAAGGATTCAAAAGAACCCAAGCCGTTTTAAAACAAACCTGGATTATCTCCTTTTAAAATAATAAATAAAGAACCAGTAAAATATTTCAGAACAATCTGTCTGTGCGGTAAGATTGGGATTTCCGCAGCTGGGAAAATTTCCTTTTTCATATTACAACTCTCAGAATGCCCATTGGGGGATTCTGGGATTTGTAGTTCAAAAAGGAACATTCTCATCTCTGGATTATTTCCCTCCTACTCAGCAAGAGAGAAGCCGGCAGGAAAAAGCAAGATCCTGTGTTTATAGACTCCATTTCCATTTGATCTTCACAAATAGCCCTCTTTCTCCAGATCAAATCTTGGGGGGGGGGGGGGGGGGGGGAATCATAGCTTTTGAGATAGGAAGGTAAAGGCCTTCTTTCGCTTTCTCTTGGAGCAATTCTGCAAATGGAGATGTTTTAAAAAGTCCTGTTGGAAGAGGAAAGTATGTCTTCCATCCTGCCCCTGTAATGGGTTTCAAACACTTTCCAGCTTTCTCCTTCTTGACCACAAGCCAGAGGAGAGAAATATTATCAGTATACAGATCTTAGCCTGGAATTAAATGCCATTTTTATCTAAGAGAGAATTTTGGTCTGTGCTAATATAATCTGTCTTTTAGTACCGTAATCAAAGTTTATATAAGATAGTATGTACTCACAGGATATAATGCTATGCATTTTCCTGTGTGTGTGTGCGTGCGTGCGCACGCTTAGACTTAAGGATATATATTTTAGTATAACATTGTGTGTCAAGCTGCCAGTAAAAGTGGGCCCTTGACCAATTAAACTTAGTTTTCAAGGTGTCACTGAGTGTTACTTCTGAAGAAACATGCATAAATTTTTCCCAGATTAGATCGATCAGGATGTGGTAAACAGCTATTGCATTTAATCCACTGTATACTTTATGGAACATGGCGAACCCTCCTTTCGAGTAAAGATGCAGCTTAATGTTGTCCTATTTTATTATAAACAGTAGCCTCTACCTAACACAGAATGGAAGGGCTAACTCACTGATTTCACTGGGCTCAAAGTTGCTTAAAATTGCCACGATTCACCTCATTGAGTCGGAGTATTAGGAATGCAGTCTTCGTATTTCCGGTTGAAGCTTGAGAGTGGCTAACTTTGATCTCATTGCTTCCTCTGAGTGTGGATGTCAAAAAGGGAATTTTTTTTGGCATACAAACCAAGACAGCTATTCCATTATCACTGGGGTAAGGTGGCTTTTTTTTAATTAAAAAAAACACCCTCAAATTCCATTTTTCTCTGTTTAAAAAGAAATCCCAGCGAGGATCAGCCATGGAAACTGAAGAAGGTTTTAAAAAGTTCCAAAACTCATTTTATTTTAAAGTGGCGGATCATTCAGTCCCCTAAATTTAGAATTCTAATCTGTGAATGCATGGAAAGTACTGCTAGTTACTCAATAAATTCCTCTTATTCTAGGAGATTTTCTTTTCCTTTCTTAACGGAAGTTATATACTCAGACCTGTTAGAAGTATAAAGGGCTCCAAGCCAATGAAAAAACAATCTCAAAAGGCTGGAGATTTCTCTTGGGTTGCCAGAATAAACACTGCCCAATTAACACTCCAAATCATGGTCGTGTTTATTTACCATGGGGAGTGACAGGCCCCCTGATTTCAACAGGTGGGCTGATCAGGAAAATAACAAGCCTCCTGACACATCCCATAGATGGAACAATTCTGTATTTTGCTGTAGACAGTATGGTATAATTAAGTAGTGCTTTATGCTTTTGCTTGTTGCTCCTAACGGATACAGTAAAACCTCGGATAACAACTGCATCGCATAACACTAAAATCAGATAACGACCTGATATTTTGGGGGAAAATGTATCACATAACATTAAAATCCTATGGGATGCATTGGATAATGTTCGCTAAAGCATGTGCAGGTTACAATGCATCTCTATGGAGTTTTGACATTATCTGATGCATCCCATAGGATTTTAGCATTATCCGATGCATGCATTGGATAACACTAAAAATCGGATAACACTAAGACTTGTGGAACTAAGTTTTAGCATTATCCGAGGTATTACTGTATGTCCATACATGTATATATTACATTTGGTATTATAGCAATGTTATTATGACAGCAGAGGGGTCCGAGAGAGAGCAGGGCAGTTGCTCTTTCTTCCTCTCCTTCCTAATTTCTTTATTTTTTAAAAAAAAGAAAATGAAAATACAGTGGACATAAATACATCTGTTTCAGAAATTTTCCCCTACCTAGAACTTTTGTTGGAACATTTCTGCATGGAGCGCGTGGGACATTCCATGCCTGATTCCTTGCCAGTAGCGGGCTTAAGTCTTATAGTAGGATGGTGGAGGATAGGGGTGCTTGGTATGCAGAGGACCATGGGGTCGCAAAGGGTCCTACTCGACTGTGTGACTGAACAACAACAACAAAAGCAGGATAATGGTGAGGGCAGTGAAGGTTTTGCTGTAGCTGGCCTGAGTCGTCCCAGCGGATCCCAGTAGTAAATCACAGCTAATCACAGGTGGAGGGTGGGGTGGGGGGGTGAGTCGGGTTCTGCCTGAGTGGGCGGCATTTACAAATGTGAATGATAAATAAATAAATAAATAAAATAAACAACACTTATGTAAAGTCCATGCATCTAATGGGCCTACTATAGTAATTTCAGCCCCAGAGGCCAAGTGTGTGGAATTACAACAATGGGAGCCTTGAGGACTAGCAACAGTTGGCATTTCAAAAGTATTCTTCAAAAAAGACACAACCATACATTCTGAAACAAATGGATAAATTGATGCCAGGTCTCACTCTTATACCTGATGAAGTGGACTTGATCCAGGAAAGCACACATTTAAATACATGAGTTAATCTTTAAGGTGCCACAACTTTTGTTGTTGTTTTGTTTACTCTCTGATACATTCTGAAACAAGTGCCGCCTAATACTTTTCCATAACATGTACATCTGAAATGTGTTCATGAGGACTAGGATGCTTTGCTTTTTAAAAAGTGTGATGATCGATGGAGACTCTCGTTTGATGTTGTTGGGAGTGGGGGGGGGGGGGGCACGACTGAGCGCCTGAGCTTCGGGGAGTGGGTGGGATGTCATTCTCCCGTTCGGCCCCCTGACCACTGATGGGCTCTTTCTCCGGTGTCTGCTCGCAGGTCAAAGTCTGGTTCCAGAACCGGCGTATGAAATGGAGGCACTCCAAGGAGGCGCAGGCGCAGAAGGACAAAGAGAAGGAGCCGGAGGAGAAGCCGGCAGGGGGCGCTGCGCCCATCGCCGAGGGCGACGCCGAGCGCAGCCCGAGCCGCTCCGAAGGCGAGAGCGAAAGCAGCGAGTCGGAATCCCTGGAACTGGAGCCCGGCAGCGACTCGGAACGGACAGAGCCCGGGGCCACCACCGGTCAGGCCCTGCCGCGGCAGAGCCCGGAGTTGCGCCCCACGGCGGGATCGGAACCTGCCGTTCACCCCGAGCCGCTCCCCTCGGCTCCCATGACAGGCTCGGACCCAGGCCGAGAAGTTCTACGGGGCTCCGAGCCGGCTTTCTGCCTGCGGGACTCGCCGTGACTGACTGGCTGCCCTTGGGGTACCAGCCAGGCTGAAGAAGCCCCCGTTCACCCCAGCTCCGCTCCCACCAAGGGCATCTGGGGATGGAGCCCCACCTACCTAACTGCGGGTGGAGGTGGGCTTGACCCCGCTATCTATTGTAGATGGAGAGCCGTGGGGGCCGAGGAGGCAACCTGATCTTTAGGTCCGGAGTTTGGGGGTCAGAAGAAATTGGCCCGTCTAGGAAGAAGTTGGGGGGGACGACCCGGTGAGGCATCAACCTCTGGCAGGGAGCGCACAGACAGGAGGGGTTAGGAAAGAGGCGCAACC
Source organism: Bradypodion ventrale (assembly GCA_035047345.1). Lineage (NCBI taxonomy): Eukaryota > Metazoa > Chordata > Lepidosauria > Squamata > Chamaeleonidae > Bradypodion > Bradypodion ventrale. The sequence continues at coordinate 46,154,912 of JAWDJE010000001.1, forward strand.
AGTTAGCCTCGGGAAGGGCCATCTCTGCTGCCGCTGGGAATCAGGTGGCCGCGTCTTCACCCTCCGGCACACAAAATACTTTCCCAGGACCCAGCCCCAAATCCGTAAAAAAAATAAAAAACCCTTTCCCCGAAGCTTGGACGAGTCCCCCCTTTTTGGACTACAATTCCCACAATCCACCCGTCTGCAACAATACAAAAAGGATACAGTATTTCCCATGCTCTACTCTTAAGAGCTCACTGTGAACTATTTGAGCCCCTTCCTTCTTTACCCACCCTCTCCTCTTTTGCCCAAATCTTGCTTTTGTGTAATCTGGCCAAGAAACACTGCACTGGATGGGGAAAAAATAAGGGGAGAATGCAGAGTGTAAATAAATTGTTTGTTAAATTTGTTACGTCTGTTTTGTTTTGAGGGAGAGCATAGTTGTTCCAGCTAAAAAAGGGGGCAATTGGGATCCCGCAACACAAATCATTTAACTCTTAAAACTCGACTTCTTTCTTCCTGTTCCTTGTCCCATTAATACAAAGAAACAAACCCCATTGTTCACATCAGATAACTGATTTTAAAATAACAGATAAATCTGAAGTTCACTTTTTTTTTTTTGAAAGGAAGTTTACAGACCACTTCGGTTTTGCTTTCTGGTAGGACAGTAACGTAACTGGTAGGACAGGCTGTAAATGTCCCTTCTGGCAATTCTAAACACTTGCCTTTAGCCCAATGTAACTTGGCTCATATTGCGGAGAATTTTCCGTCTCCTTCTCATGGCCAAAATTTAATATATCCAGGTATATAAATTTAAATGTAGTTAAAATTATAGACAAATATAATATAAATATCATTTAAATATAATTGGAAGCCACCTGATTAATCACCCCCCAAAATGGAAGAAGCTGATCCTGTGGTCTAGTAGAGTTGTAAGCAATCTTGAATCAAGCAAAGGAGGGATATAACTATATGAAAGAAAATATTAAATAAATACTACTCAGTCAATCTTGTGATTACTCCCATCTAGATCTCAATTACAATTCTTATGAAGTTGTTGTCTTGAATGGGACCGCCACAGGTAAGTGTCAATGGTATTGCAGTTGTAGATTACAGAACTGTCCTGGAACTGGCAGTAACTCCCATTGATTGCTATTGGAATGGAGTTCCAACATGCCTTCGGAGTCCATGGAAATTATCTTTATGTGCATACTAGGTCTGTGAGAATAGGAGGTTTCAGAGTGACCTGCAAAACTATTGCTCATACAATGATTTATTACAAGGTGAATTGATTGTCTTTCACTTCTCAGCTTTCACTCTACTAAGGTTGGTTGAAGACTCTGAAAGGGAATTTTCTGGCGGTTTTAAAAAGGCATTGTGAATAGGCATTTATTTAGTGTATGTGAATAGGTAGCTCTCCTGAAGAGCCCTGTGAAGTTTATGGAGACTGTATGGGAATTTGGCACAAAAGGGGTATGGCAGGGTTAGAGGATAAGGATTCCCACCAGTGTATTTGGATTCCAGCACCCATTGTTTTACACCAGGGGTGCCCAAACATTTTGGCCTATGGGCCGGTCACGTGGTTCAGCAGAAGCAGAAGTAAATCGCGCCTTGCAATCTGTTTTGCAACAAGATGAGATAGATTTTAAGCTTCCATTTTTCTCTGCTTAAACCAGGGGTGCCCAAACTATGGCCTGCAGGCCAAATACAGCCCCTGATGCAAATTCATCTGGCCTGCACTGCTCTCATCATTCTCGGAAGCGGATGTAAAATGGAGTGATGGGGGTGGTGTTGGCTGGATGAATTGGTATTAGGGGCCAGATCTGGCCCATGGGCCATATTTTGGGCACCCCGTTCTACACTATTGGCTCTGCATGTTATGCCTGATGGGAGTTGCAGTCTTACAACATCAAGAGAGAGAGACTCCTCTGTCCCTAGCTTGATAAGCCCCCCCCCCCTCTCAATTTTCCTTGTGGTTTTGGAGTGGAGACTTCATTTGTATGCAATCAGTGACATGTTGAGGATACCATTACTCTGACCTGGAAATATTTCTTGTACAGAAGCCATTAGATCAAGGAATTTCAAACAGAACAAAAGACTTCTAGATTTATAGCTATAAGATTCTTTAATATGCCACGATTGAAATCTGGAATTTTCTCTCTTTTTAAAAAGGTAAAGAAATAGACAAAACCCTCCTTCTGCATATATGGCCCACCTATTTCAGTTATTACATCATAAACTGAGCTGGAGAAAGTTGCTTTTTGTATTACAACTTCCAGAATGGAAGGGCACCATTATTTGCATGGGTCCTTGAGACAAGAAGTTCTTTGCAGGTCTACCTTGGAGTGGACATGAGAAGGTCTTGTTGGCAAAATGTTAACTTTACCGTCAATTGACTGTAAGTCATTTAGATGTTGTTGAGATCCTGTGGGGTTAGAAAAAATGGAATGAGTCTTGAAAGATCCCTGTTCCAACCCTATAGAGCAGTGATGGTGAACCTTTTAGAGACTAAGTATCCAAAGAGCAGCCCAAAACCCACTCTGTACTGTGGGGGAGGGACAAACCACTTCTATTGAGCTGCTGGGCAGAGGGGCAGGTGAACTCTGTGCTGGGGAAGGGAGGACACACTCCCATTGGACTGTTGGGTAGAGGGCAGAGCAAACTCTGTGCTCCCATTGGGCTGTTGGAGCAATAGCATGCATGCCCACAGAGAAGGCTCTGTGTTCCCCCTCTGGCATGTATGCCATAGGTTCACCACCACAGCTATAGACTATAGAGCAATGAAACTCATTAGATGACCTCAGGCCTCTCTTAGGTTGTGTCCCAGCCTATCTTGCATGGTTGTGAGGATAAATTCCAGAGAAAGCAAGCCTGCAATTAACAAAAAAAAATATGGCCTATGAAACATTACTAATAATATTTAATATCAACTTTTGGTATGGTATTAAATGCCACTAGCTCCCATTAGCCCAGACAGCATGATCAAAGGTCAGTTGTTCAAAAGCATATGGAGAGCCACATTTTCCTGAAATCTGTAATCCAAACCAAATGAATGAATCGATCTGTTCTTTTCATTGGATTCAATCTCTCCTGTGCCTAAAATCAGGCAACCCTCCCTCCCTCCCTCCTTCAACATGGATTTATTTCTGGGTAGAGAGTGGGAAAGTTATTGCATATGAGATAAGAACCAAACTTTTCCTGTCTCTTTGGTTTGTGAGTTGCTTTTGCACAGATATATATGTGATGTGATGCGATCCAACCAAACAAAATTACCCCATCCTTACTTTGAATACTCATTGAGTATGTATATTCCTTAATAATTGCTTGTGTAAGGGATCAGAATATAGGGTGGGTGGGGTGGAGACTCTTTTGGTGAGCAAGCCAGGGAAGGCTACTGAATCTTATCAGAAGAATCAATGTAGAGGCTCTCCCCACAAATAAGGACCCATTCTACTGAGTTATTTAAAATTTATTTTTATTACAATGTTTACAGTGATAATCAGGAAAAAAAGAGAAGTGAACTATAAGAGTACAAAAGTAGTTAAAAGGAAGAAGACACATATAATATAGTATAAACAATTTTGTACACAATCATAATAACATTTTCAGATATAAAAAGAAGAAGAAATTGCTGGTTTTATTGTTCAGTCACACAGTCGATTCCAACCCTTTGTGACCCCATGGACCACTGCCTGCCAGGCACCCCTATCCTCCACCATCTTCCTCAACCCACCCAGCTTTGTATCCATTGCATCAACAATGCCATCTAACCATCTCATTCTCTGCTGCCCCTTTCTTCTTTTGCCCTCAACCTTTCCCAGCATCAAGGCTTTCTCAAGTGAATCTTCTCTTCTCATTTGATGTCCAAAGTACTTTAGCTTCATCTTCAACATTTCTTTCTACTGGGCTAACTATACATTATATCTTTAAGAAGCAGTTTGGGAGTGGTAGCCCAACTCATCTGTACAAGCTGGTCTACAGATGGCAGTGTAAAGGTTTTCAGATTTGTAGCTGATACTTTTAAGGTCCAGATGCTGAACAAATAGGCAGCAGGATGGCCAAAACACATTTTAGAGAACCTATATCCCATTAAAATGAATGAACTTTACATGTGTAGCCTAAGGAAGGCCGCTGTGGATGATACATCTCACCTTGTAAGATGATACAGTTAATATGGACCTCACTAGGGGATATGTCCGTGATGCTCTCCATGTCAAACACTAAAATTCCATGTCTGTTTATGACTAGGATAACATAAAGTTCTTGTTTTCAGTTTGTTAGTCCTCTTAGAGTTCACTTTGGTGACATAAGGACTGTCCTCAATCAAATGCAGTTATGTTTACATTAAAACTTAAAAAAAGAAAACAAAGCAAACCTTTTGATGGTACAAAACTTTCCAGCGTTTGTGCCTAGCCACTTTGTGAATTTAGGCTGCAGGAGGCCAAACAAGAGGCCCAACTCGAAATTTCATGTTCAGAGGTTTAGCATCAATTTCTTCCTCCTTCTCAGGAAAAGGCAGGATCCAGTTAAAATGTACCCATTTAAAAGGCCTACCTGATTTCAAAGGGAGAACTGGCTACAGGGTTGATACTTCAACTGAAGATCAAAGCTCTTTTTAAAAAACCAATCGTAATCCTGGGTAGGTCTACTCAGAAGTGAGCTCCGTTGAAATCAAGGTAACTTTACTCCAGCGTTAGTACTTCGCATTGGCTGGATCGGGGCCGCTGGCGTTGTTGCTGCGGTCTACTCGAAGCAGGACGCCTGAATGATGCCGTTGGAGTAGCAGGAGCCACGTCAACGCCTCCTCGTGAGTTGTGACCTATGGATCGTTTTTTTGGGAGCACCGGTTTCACGCAGTTTCCTTCTTTGCGGGCAGAGAAACAGGATCTGGACCACTTTCCACAGTTCTGAGGCTGGCTTTTTAATGTTGCGCCCAACGTCCCACCAAGAAATAAATCGGTAGATTAGAATCAGAGTTGAAATCTCGGATCTATCGCAGTTCCGAGAGATGTTTCGAAGGATCGGTTCCCGATCTAGCGAGGCGAATCTCTCCCACCACACCGTTTGTGCGAGCGCACCGTGTAATGTGTATTTTGTAGAGGAGGGTCGAGTTTTTTTTAAAAAATCGCTCCTGAGATAAATACGATTTTAAACAGACTTAAAAGGGTTCCGATCACGCAACCCTAAGCATGCTTATTCCTACTCGGGAATTTTACCCCGTAAAATTCAAGACAGGAGTCTCGGAGGGAGGCTAAAATCTCAGATTTACTTTGGGAGGTGTGGGTACGGTCGGTTGAACTCAGAACGACTTCCTTCCCACTGAACCTGAGTAGGTTTGGGGCAAACCAAGTTCATTCCGACCTTACATTCCTTTCCATCGAATGGCATTTCTTCCTACTTACTAAAGCGTCCCTCTGCCGTGCAGGTTAGGAAGCTCAGATAGAATAGGTTGAATCCAGAGTTGGTCCTCCATTCGTCCTTCTTTCACTTCTTCCTTTAACGTGCCACCCTTTCCCCAAAACTGTGGCCCAAGACGGCTCAGAGTAGACACCTTAGAATCGTGATGGCGAACCTTGACACTCCAGATGTTCTTGGACTTAAATTCCCAGAAGCCCAAGCACACTGTGAATCCATATGAATGGGTTTACTGTGATTCATCCCGCCGCTCGTCGCTCCCGGAAGCAGAAGTAAAACATTTCCGTATGGGCACATTTTACTTCTGCTTCCTGGAGCAATGAGGCAGCGCAGGCCGGATGAATCGCAGTAAACCCATTCGTGTGGATTCACAGGGTGCTTGGGCTTCTGGGAATTGAAGTCCAAGAACATCTGGAGTGCCAAGGTTCGCCATCACGGCCTTAGAATAATCGGGATTTATTTTAGTCATGATTTAGTTTATCTAAGTACTGTACAAGTAAACCGGGATTTGCTCCTGCAGCGAATGTCTGGCTGTTAAAGCAAAGGACGTTTCCCTTCTTCTTTTGGAAGCTGGAATAAAAGGAGGCAAGAGGAAACCTACTATAAAACCGGATTATGAAAGCCGCTGCCTATTTTGAAAGGCAATAATGTTTCTGAGAAAGAAATCTGGACTGTGGATGGAATTGCCCATGATTTGAATCTAATGCCCTATTGGGAATTGTCTTCCCTTCCTCCTTATGGTTTGAATTTAACAAATACAGTAACCCATTTCGACCCCACAACTCAAGTTATGTATTAACAAATCCACATTCAGAGAACATCCTATGGTACCTCTGGTCCATTGGTATAGATTCCACCCGATCAACGGTCTACCCTAGTTGGGACAAAGAATTGGATTTAGGCCTTGGACTTTGAGTTGAGGATCCATTTAATCTGAAGAAAAGGCTCGCACTGATCACCAACCTCTTCAGTGAATTTTAAAAACAACAACCAACCATCTGATTTATATAGATATACTGGACAGGAGATATTCGTACAGAGAAGATTCTGCTTTCCCCAGAAACAGCCTATTGACCTCTTTGGGACTACTCTAGTGTAACTGACTAATCTACCTATGCTGGGACTTTTTGGTTACCGGTAAGATTTCCTAGAGAAAAAGCATATTTTCAGGCAAGTTTTCCTGGAAGTAAATCCCATGGAGATCAGTGGGATTTACTCCCAAGCACAAGACGTTGGATGGATGGAGTGTTTTCGGTAGAAATATTAGAAATACTCAAACTACCTGAGTGTTTCCCCCCCTCTAAATCGGAATTTGCGTCTCCAGCCGCTTTCTTTGGCTGACATCCCTCCAGAGGTCTCTGCTCCGCTTTTTGGTCAACTCCATCGAAACGAAAAGGAGGGCGGACGCGACGGATCGCGGCTTTTATGTTGTGTTGCACGGCCGATGCCAACGTGGCGGCGGGGAGTGAATGGAAACCACAGAGGCGAGCCGTCGGGCTACGAGGGTGGACCGGCGTCGTGATCTTGGCTCTCGGCGTGGAGGAAGCAAAGCGAAGAACTATCTAAAAAGGGCGAGGACGGAACTCAGTTCCTTCAAGGGAGCCCTGAGAAAAGGACAGCTTTAAAAGATAAAAAATAAAATAAAAAAAGACTATAGATGATATATTCAAATACTCAACCACGCAGCTTTCAAGGCACTGTGTGTCTAATATATATATATACACACACACACACACACACACACACACACACACACACACACACACACACACACACACACACACACACACACACACACACAATTAAAAATTAAAAAGGGGAGACTTTTCCTCTCCGGAATGAGTTTGGAAAAAGGCATCAGCCTCGGAGGTTTCTCTCGCCGTTCCTTTTACTTGGCAACCAATTCCCCTGAAAGTAGTGGGGTTTACTTACGAGTAAAGGAAGGAGATCTCAAGGGCAAATCCTTAGACGGGGTGCCCAAACTTTCTGGGCCGTGGGCCAGTCACATGGTTCAGGGGGCTGGTCACTATGGCCTGGGGCCCAGATCTGGGCCCTGAGTGATGCCAATTCATTTGGCCCACAGTAAAACCTGTCCGTACTTTACTTCCGCTTCCGGGAGCGATGAGGGCTTGATGGGCCGGATGAATTGGCTGCGGACCCCCGCTGTAGTTTGAGCACCCCAGCCTTAGACACACAGTTTGGGCACCCCGGCCTTAGACACACAATACCTTGAAAGCTGCGCGGTTCAGTATTTCCAAAGAAAACATGTTCTTGGATCCAGTCCTCACCTTTCCAAGTATTTTTTAAAACTTTTTTTGCCAATCCTCCTCGCTTGAAACTGCCTTGGCTGGTCTTGTCTAGGAAAAAAGCTTCCCCTTAAAAATGAGTTATGCCCGATGACTAAGAGACTCGTGCTGTTCTCATGAGAAGTCTGCAGCCTTTGTTACGCCTTTCACACAAATATATATTACGTTATGAAGATCGAGCAGCGATCCCCGTACATCTCCGTTTTCAGGATGAAGATGGTGGATCGACGACATAAAACCTAATATCCAGGGAGCCATTTAGGAAGGGGTGGGGAAGGTTCCCGCGGATTAGGCACCGATTCACAGCCAGGCTTCAATGTCCTAGATTTGTAAATTAAGATTAAATCTGAATTCTAAACCTGTTTACCCAGAAGTAAATTGCACTACGTCCAGTAGGGTCTACTCGCTGGATACACACGCTTAGACATGAGAAGATGCACTTGTTCTAATTTAAATACGTTACGAGGGAGGGAATTCTATTGGTCTGCAGGGAACTAATTTAACAAGTAACAATTACAGCTTGAGCCTTCGTGAGACTATTTACTCAGGAGTAAGCCCCATTGAACTGGCTGGATAACTAAGGGAGTTAAGTGTCCGGCTATGGAATCAGAGATTGGAAGCTCAATTCCCCATTCTGCCTCTCTGAAAAAGCCAGCCTATGTAGCCATGAGCAAGCTGCAAAATCCCAGGGCATGCCCAGAGGAAGGGAATAGCAAGCCAATATCTAGAAAATTCTGTATGACGACCCTTTCCAGACTTTTCTGGGTAGAGTAAACTCAGAAGCCATTCCCTTCTCCTGGGGGTACTTAGGGACGTGCATCTTGCCCATAGCTACACAGGCTGGAGGAACAGTGGGGAGACAGACTTCCAATTCCCATGGTCACGTGGCAGGTATGACTAGACACTGGAGCGCACTGAATGCTGTTACCTTTCCCGCTGAAGCGATACCTATTTATCTACTTGTAATTTCTTGCTTTTGAATTGCTAGGTTGCAGGAGCTGAGAAAGACCGGGCGCTCACTCTGTCGTCCAGCATTCAGGCCTGTCGTCCAGCACTCAAGCTTAACCACTAAGCCACCACAGCCCCTTTAATCACTGAGCTGGGGACGAACAGTTAAATGAACAGTTGAAGCGCTTATTTTTTTTAGACTTCATAAGAGGCAGTAACAGATGCTTTCAGGAAATCCTAAGTAGCTTGTAACTCTCTGTACTGGGGAGGGTGTGTGGAGGCATTCCTCTCTCTAGGAACAACTCCTCTACCAAAGAAGGTCTCCATCTTTCCCAACAGAGGTTCCCGAGCATAGGAAAGGCACCGACAAAGAGCAATTCGATCCACTTCTCAAACTTTTCTGATCTCTCTTGGCTTTGAGCGAAAGGAAGAGTCCAGACTCTTAATTTTATATTACTATCTCGCCTTTGTTGAAAACGCAGAAGGGGCTAAGCTCAAGATCCTAAAGATGCTTAGCTGAATGAAGATGCAAAGGGGAAGGTGGAGGGGGAGGAATTTCCAAATAAATTTGTAATTTTATGCACAGCTACTTGGAAGTAAGAAATCTTCGCTCAACACAATAGGACCGTGATGGCGAACCTTGGCACTCCAGATGTTCTTGGACCTCAATTCCCAGAAACCCAAGCCCCCAATGAATCCACATGAATGGCTTTACTACAATTCATCTGGCCGCGCCACCCTAGTCGCTCCTGGAAGCGGAAGTACAATGCGCCCGGACCTCCTTCTGAACATTCAACCACACGACTGGGTTGGATTTACTTATGAGCTTCAGTTATAATAATGATCTTTTTTGCTGTCAAGTCATCTTTGACTTAATGGCAACGCTTTCCAGGATTTTCTAGATAGAGAATACACAGAAGTGGCCTTTTTCTGGAAGCATCCTGGGATTGTGTAGCTTGCCCAAAGCCACTCAGGTTGACTCTTTTGGAATGAATAGTGGGGAATCTGAACTTCCAACCAGATGCCAAACTCACTGAGCTATCCAGTCAATTGAGCTTCAGGTAGCCTCCCGATTTTTAAAATATATATCATCCATGTATCCAGAGAAACCTTACTGCTTGTAAGTTTTAGAGTGCTGCTCTCTTCGGGATCGGGTCCATTCGCATCTCCCAATTTACTCCGAAGTAGTGAATGCTCGTTGAATACAATTAATAAAGGTAAAGGTCGCCCTTGCTCAAAAGCCAGTCGCATCTGACTCTAGGGTTCAGTGCTCATCTCTGTTTATAGTCGAAGAGCCAGCGCTGTCTACGTTTGCAGACGTTTCCGTGGTCATGTGGCAGGCATGCCTCGACAAGTGCACCAAACCATGTTTATCTTCCCACCAAAGTGGTCCCTATTTATCTACTTGCAATTTCTTGCTTTCAAATTGCTACATTGGCAGGAACTGGGACAGAGACCGGCGCTCACTCCGTCATGCAGTACCCGGGAATCAAACTCCGACCTTCCAGTCAGCGAGTTCAACTTGAGCCACCCGCAGTACAAATTACTTTCCATGAAAAAAGTGGCACCGTTTGTCGAGAAGAAGGTTGTTGTCTTTTATTTAAAATAGCCCGTTACTATCCGGTTCAGATCAGTGTCTCCGATTCCGAACTAAAGTAACGGGAGTAAAGTAACGTCTTCCCAAATATGTCTCATCAGGACTCAGCCGCCTTGCCTAAAAAGCCAGCTCCATCGTTTTCATAAAATACATTGACTCAGAATTACGTTCCATCGAGTTGTGCAGGCGTTACTTCCTGATAAAGGAAAGGGGCTTTACAGCCACAGGGAGAGGGTAACGTAATGTATTGGTTTTGAAACCAAAGCGTTGTAGGCAAAATCTCTCTCTCTGTAAATGAAGATCGAACTCGCTAACTTCAAGGAACGGATGCTTTTTAAAAAAATTCTCCCCAAGAGATGGCTGCTCCGGTTTAGCTGGAGTGTGTGGACGGAGCGGCAAAGGAACGACTAGCGATTTAAGTTCCCCCAGGTGACGTTCTTTTTGTCCCCGCACCATTTTCATTCTGCTGGAGTAACGGATCAGGAAGCCCCTTGGTAATTAACTAGTTTTCTGTCAAAACATTGGCAAAACAAAGCATCGCAACGGACGCTATGTATGAATCCATGAATCCAGTGTGAACCTATTTCCCAAAGCTGATGTTTAGGGACCAAAGTGGCGTTTCTTCTCCGAGAGGGGTTGAAGGGAAGTGGCAGGTAGAAATGACAGGAGAACAAGAGGCAGCCAGAGGTTTCCCATTTTCCCCGACGGAGGAGGAGGAGGCAGAGGCAACAAATAAAGCGAGAATAAAGGAACGAGAAACTAGCTCCGGGGCGAACTGCTTAGGAAACCTTCGGCACAGTTTCACGTCCTTGTCCTTATAGCCCCGATAAAGACTCTCCTGATAGGGGAAAATATATATACAGTGATACCTCATACAACGTCCTTGGTTCCACAAGTTTGGACTTTATACGGATTTGGACTTTGTATGAGGAATGCAAGAGATACATAGAGATACATTGTACTGTAACAGCACAGACTTCAGGGCAAAGTCAAGGAAACAGACAGGAAACTGACAGAACTTTAAGAAAACATTGTCTAAAGGCTAAAAACATTACAAAAACTTGTGAAACAACCCTGATTGTCCAAGAACCTGAAGAATGCTGCAAAAATCCCAGGAATGCTTCTAAAAATTCTGAGGAAATTTTTAAATAAATCCAAAATCATGCTCAAAACCACTCCTAAACACTCTTTGCCTTGTGCAAAACCCACAAGAACAATGCACGCATGTGTCCTGTCTTTTATACTGCCCAGGCACAATGCAACCTGGGGAAAACTGAATGCCTCATACAAAGTCGAGCGACTTTGTATGAGGTAACTTTTTTCAAGAAATTAGGTGATGTTGTATGAATTCGATGTTGTATGAAGCGGACTTTGTATGAGGTATTACTGTATATATATTCTGCCACAACTCTGTAAGGCAGGAATTCTAATCCCTATAAAATCCATGAACTCTACTTGGCACAAATGTTTCCAGGAGTGCAGCCCAATCTTCAGATAATGGTCTATCAGAAACCTATGCCCCTACTGGTTCCGAAAGCAAGAAATTGCAAGTACATAAATAGGTAAATAGGGAAAGGTAACAGCCTTCCGCGTTTGGGTCTCTAGTCATGCCTGCCACGCTGACAGCGCTGGTTCTTTAGCTCTACCTTTACCTAAACCTATGCTATCCCCCTCGTTTGTTTAAAATGCAACCAGACTTTTTTTTGGTGTTGCTGTCAGATGATGATGATGATGATGATGATGATGATGATGATGATGATGATGATGATGATGATGATGATAATAATAATAATAATAATAATAATAATAATAATAATAATAATAATAATAATAATAATAATAATAATAATAATAATAATAATAATAATTTCAATTTCGTGTCAGAAATTATTCTGGGTTGAAAGGATTTTTGCTGTAGAAACTCCGTTTAGGGAACGCCTGAATGAGGCTCCTTCCATATCCCCAAGAACTGGGACAGAGACGGGCGCTCAATCCGTCATGCAGTACCCGGGTCTCGCACTGTGGACTTGCCGGCCTGCCAGCTAACAAGGCGACCTTTTTAACCACTGAGCCACCGAAGTCCCGTATTTGCTGTCGTATACCACGGGATGATCAGGGGCAGCTCATTTAAAAACAGGTTTGCCGTACGATTGTGTTTGGGGTAGGGTGGGAATCGCTACTCCTTCTGCCGCCGCCTGTAATATGGTGAAATTCGAGCAGGATACACGCGATTTCTGCGGGACCTCAACGCTCAGCGTCTTTTGGATTTGATCCACAAAAGCCCACATTAAACTACAACAGTCAGTCTTTAAGGTGCCACCGGGATTTTTTCTTTATTTTTTATTTCCTGTCTATGGTCGAATAATAATAATAATAATAATAATAATAATAATAATAATAATAATAATAATAATAATAATAATAATAATAATAATAATAATAATAATAATAATAATAATAATAATAATAATAATAATAATAATAATAGTGAGTAACCTAGTTTTCGACAACCGGATGGAAGGAGTTCTGCCCTCTGTCTTTCAAGGAGTTCTGCCCTCTGTCTTTCATCGTTGCGGAAGGCCAAGTCCTCTTTTCACCTTTGGGTTCCAGGATACGAAAGGCACGCATTCACAAACAGCCCCATCCTGACAGTCTGGGGACGGAGCCCATTCTGGAATGGCAAAACACTTTCCCTGGACCACAGGTCTCTTTCTATTGGTAAAAGAAAAGGAAAGGAAAGGAAAGGAAAGGAAAGGAAAAAGAAAAAGACCTTTTTGTCCAGTGCAAAATCCAGAATCATTCATTCCTGCGGAAACACCATGAAGAAAGTAGACTTTCGGGTCCTACAGGACTCTTCATCAGGCTGAACTGGGAAGAACAAAGACTCTGGAAATACCATCAATGAGAGCTTTTATTCTCCCCCCCCCCAACCCTAAACTCAGCAATGTGGTATCTGAATAAGAGCCTTGTAGGACTCAGAAGTTCACCTTTCCATGTTCCGGTGACAGTGTTATTGGAACCCTAGTATTTATGGGCTAGGAGACACTAGACCAAGGGTTCCCAACCTTTTCAAGTGTGTGTGTGTGTGCTTTCAAGGGGAGGAGTGTCACGCTCTCTCAGTCAGCTTCTAGAACCTGAGGGCCATTTTGCCCTGCCTGCACAATTGGGGTGGCCATTTTGTCCCAACAGCTGCAAAGGGGGTGGTCATTTTGTTTCTCAAATGTTCTTGGAGGGGGGGGGGCATGAAATGGTGCAGTAGGCCAGATCCGGCCTGTGGGCCTTAGGTTGAGAACCCCTGAATTAGACTCTTGGGTCATTGGGAGTGAATGGACAATACTAGACACCCTCTGCCCCCATGACTATGGGGGCTTGCACATATCAGCAAAGGGCAGTTGTGTTCTCTTTTTATGTCCATTCACCTTCTTTACAAACACAGGTGGTCAAGTCACCTCCGACTTAGGGCGACCCTATGAATGCAGGATCAGCAGGTTCGAATGTGGGCATCAGCAGGTTCGCATCAGTTCGCTAGAACCGATAGCAGAAATTCTGGCTGGCCGCACCCATCCAAGTTTTGAAATAAAGTAGTCATAATTTGGGTTAGCCTAATTGGCTAACAGAGTGTGCACATTTTTGATCCACTTATTTGCATAAGAATAGATACATGAGAAAAGATACATTCTGCTCCTGTCAGAAAACACAGGTAATGTACATAACAGGGGCCCAATAGCTCTTATTAGCCCCATCAAGCACTTAAAGACTAACTGCTGTATTTTAATGTTAGCTTTCGCGGATCAAGTCCACAAAATACCACAGTTAGCCTTTAAGGTGCCACCATGTTTAGGGCCTTTTTGTTTGGTTTATTCTCTGATATGCTTGCACACACACACACTTCAAAAACTCTTACAGTATTGAGATATTCCCTTTATCTCTTTTTTATCTCCCCTCCCCCCAGCACCCCACTTCTGATGTCCACAAGAAGACTAGATTGGTTCCCTGCTCTCTTCTCAACCTCCAAAGGAGTTTATTCTCTCCCTCCCTCCCTCTCGGGGCTCTTCCAGTATCCAGAAGACCCAGTTTCTGTCTCTGGCCTTGCGGAAACCCCCTTAAGAACAATGGCCACCTCTTGTCTGGGCACCTGAACATTTGCCACCACCTCTCTTCTAAACACTAGCTCCGTGATGGTGAACCTTGGCACTCCAGATGTTCTTGGACTTCAATTCCCAGAAGCCCAAGCCCCCGTGAATCAACATGAAGGGGTTCACTGTGATTCATCCGGCCCACACCGCCCTTGTTGCTCCCAGAAGTGGAAGTAAAACGCTATGGATATGAAAGGTGGGAAGGGGGAGAGGGAGCAGATGTCCTCAGGCTATGGTCCCATGTGGCAGAAAATCGGAGCAGCTCTTGTCAGGAGGGAGGGGGAATGGGTTTCAGGAGAGTAACTTGTGAGCTTCCCTCGGGAGGTGAGGTTTGGTGGAGTTTCCAAAGCCCTTTTGAAAGGGATGAACACAGACCGGTGGCGGCTGAAGCCTATCCCATGACCATGGACCAACCTTATGTTACCAGTGCCAAACATGGACACTTAACAACAAAACATAAACAAAAATGGGTCACCATGGACATGAGATGTCTGAGGAAGGCTGCAGGAGTGATCAGAAGGGATAAAATCAGGAATGAGAGTCTAAGGGAAAAATGGAACAGAACCAATCTTGAACTATATACAGCGGCAACAAATAAGGTGTTTTGCCCATTTGGAGAGAATGTCTTGGAAGTCCATACCATACAAGGCATATGTAAAAAGAGGAGAAGGACAAAGAGCTCAAGGCAGACCCAGAGTAAGATGGAGAAATTACATCAAAGACATCTTTCTTTCTTTTTTACTTACTTACTTACTTACTCACTCACTCTTCTACCTTACAGTGTAGAGGAGAAATATCACAAGAGCACCAAATAGAGGAAGAAGGAGGAAGAGGAGCAGGAGCTGAGCAGTGGGGTCCAACTCCCCCAGACATTTTTTTTAAAGATTGCATGTTCCACCAGGCAATCCTTGCAAAGTTCTGGGAACCTTTTCATCAAATCTTTAATTCACGAATCTTTAAAATTACAGCTTGGGGAAGTTACTTTAAAAACAAACAAACCACAAGTCCAACTCCTAGAACAGTGATGGCGAACCTTTTAGAGACTGTGTGGTCAAACTGTAACCCAAACCCCACTTATTTATTGCAAAGTGCCAACACAGCAAAAGGGGAGGAAGTAAACGCTCCCATTGGGCTGCTGGGAAGAGGGGTAGGGCGAACTCTGTGCTGGGGGAGGGAGGAAGCACTCGCATTGGGCTGCTGGGCAGAGGGGCGGAGCAAACTCTGTGCTGGGGTGACACGTGCCATAGGTTCACCACCACTGTCCTAGAACCTTCCAGTCAGTCCTGCTAAATTGATGAAGTGCTGGATTCTTGAAATTTCTGAAAGGCAGGAGATCAATTGCTTAAAGAACCTTTAAATTTGATTAGAAGTGGCAAGAGAAGCCAGGGAGGGCTAGGCCGACCAGACTAATGGGTCCCAGCCCCACCTCCCCTCCCTATTGGAACCCTTACTTGGCAATCAACAAACATGGAGTTGGCTTTTGGCTCCCTGTAAACACAGGTCCCTGGGAGGGTCTGTGTGAGGATCTGGGAGGGGGCACAGCCTTCCTCACCCCCTTTGTCTTTCTGCAGTTTGTGACTCCCTTCCCAGGCTGGGCAGATGTAATGGGAGAGGTGAGGCCTTAAAGTGTGTTATGATTATTAATGGAAGTGCATTGGGAGGTCCCCGACTGAGGAGGATGGGATTCCGGCTCCAGATCTCACCCGGGATGTGATGCGGGCCACCTGGCCGAAACCAGAGATCCCTTAATGGGTTTAGCCTTTTGATAATTGGTGTCCCAAGAGCGGAGGTTACAAGGGAGGGAAGTGATTTTCAAGGCTCCTTTCTGGGGTTTGGGGGCAGAATTAGAGCCGGATCCATCAGTCTATGGATACACCAGTTTGGAAAGACAAAGAAATGGATGATCATCAACATCTGTCTGTCAGGGATATATATACAGCAGATATAATGAGGACCAACCATTGCTTGTTTCTTCATTTTAGCAGTCTCACATGAAACCAGAAATCCCCATATTTGCCTGAGCCTAATTTGAATGCTTGTGCTTTTCTCTTGGATTTGTTGTTAAGATTGAGACCACCACCACCACCACCACCTCCTCTTCTTCTTCCCTGGATTGCCAAAATGAAGCCATTTTCTTGGTTTTGTCATTGGCAAACTTAGGTCCTCATCAGTGCATGTTTCTGGCAATAATCGGCTCACCTGTCTTCTGAGAAATCTGTATGTGGGTCAAGAAGTGACAGTTAGGACAGGATACAGAACAACTGATTGGTTTAGAATAGGAAAAGGAGTATGGCAAGGCTGTATATCAGGGGTTCTCAACCTACAGCCCATGGCACCATTTCATGTGGCCCCCCACTGTCTCCACTACACCCAGAAGTGCCATTTGTGGTTCTTTTTAAATGCAAAAGAATAGATGCCTTTGAACTGTGGTGCTGGAGAAGACTCTTAAGAATCCCCTGGACTGCAAAGAGGTCAAATCAGTCCAATAATGAAGCTGATGCTCAATTACTTTGGCCACCAAATGAGACTCACTTGAGAAGGCTCTGATGTTAGGAAAGATAGAAGGCAAAAGAAGAAGGGGGCGGCAGAGGATGAGATGGTTACACAGCATCATTGACACAGTGGGCATAGAACTAGGTGGAATCCGAAAGATGGCAGATGACAGAGGAGCCTGGTGTGCGGTGGTCCATGGGGTCACAAAGGGTCAGACTCAACTGTGCGACTGAACAACAACAAAGGAGGCTTCTTGTCTTCCCCCTTTGAAGCACATTACTAGACTCTGGAGTCAACCAAAGAAGTAGAAGAGCAAGAGCGGGAGGCTTATGCAGCTCTATACACAAAATCAGTTTCAATCGCTACCAAAAAGAGTTTAAGACTAAGATGAATTCATGGAGGATGAGGGTAGCAATATCCACTAGCTAAGATAACTGGTCTCCATACCTGTCAAGTTTTGGATTTGGAAATAAGGGAAATTTCCCAGCAAATAAGGGATACTTGACAGCTATGCTTATCCTGTGCTGTCCTCCAATGGTGGCAGTAGGGCATTGCAGTCTAATTAATAAGGGATGACGGCGGGAAAGAGGGTAAAATAAGGGGTTTTCCTGGCCAATAAGGGAGACTTGACAGCTATCTCTCCCATTGTAGAGGCAATAGCAATTA
Organism: Bradypodion ventrale; assembly: GCA_035047345.1. Lineage (NCBI taxonomy): Eukaryota > Metazoa > Chordata > Lepidosauria > Squamata > Chamaeleonidae > Bradypodion > Bradypodion ventrale. The sequence continues at coordinate 46,172,455 of JAWDJE010000001.1, forward strand.
CACTTAACACTTAGTGCACTCTCTGGGTGGTTTGCAAGGTAATTAGCATTTTGTCCCCAACATACCAGGTACTCATTTTGCTGACCTTGGAAGGATGGAAGGCAGAGTCAGCCTGGACCCTGGTCAGGATTGAATTTACAATGTCAGCAGTTTTGGCTGCAATACAGCAGTTTAACCACTTCACCACAAGGGTTCTTCTCTTCACTATATCTCTTAATCCCAGTTACTGGGGATCAATAAGTACTTGCACTCCTATCTCCTCTCCTATAGGTGTGTAAGAGAAATCTAGTCTGGAGAGACCTCTGATCTGAACAAGGACAGCTATTTTTATGTTCTTAATTGTTTTTGTTAATGCATATTGTTTTATGTCAAGAGGACAACTAGTTTTGCTCTCCTGCACTCTCTTTGTGTCCTTCACATATACAGTGAGTAAGTTGGACAGAGAAATTGTAAAGGGAACAATAAAAACCAAGTCCACCAATTTATTTATGATAATGAGAAATCCATTGACTCACACGGAGTTGAGGAAATGGAGCAAGTTATCAAGCTTCAACAGTATAAGAAAGGAGATTCTCCTGTAGAAGTGATCAATTAGACCTCCTCCAGGTGGACAGATTAGATGTACCACTGTGCTTTGGAAAATGGAGTAGTTTGTTTAAAAATAGAGGGAGGAGAAACTGAAATTCCCCTGTTTCGCTGATGATATCTCTCTCTTTCTTCAAACCTCTAATTCAGCAAGGAGTAGGAAAGGAATTTCACAGAAAGGAAGGCCAAAGGGTTGTTTGAGGGTCTTCTGATACTGCTGGTGCCAAATGACAAGGTGAAAGATAGAGATTAAGAGCAAGAAAGTCTTTATGAGTACCTTCAAGATTAAGGAATGTATTGTGCCATAAATTTTTGTGGACTGAAGTCCACTTCATCAAGTGCATCAAATGTTATCCCTAGGTGGCATGTGCACGCATGCGAGCTCTGTCACTTACTTGAAAGCCATTATGGCAACTTTTATCAGATTAGGGATAGGAAAAGAAAGACTCAGAGTAGGCTAGCTAGAGAATTGTGAGTAATGTAACTCAAGGGTGGACAATAGTAACTTCCAGATGTTTGGATTATAATTCCAAGAAGCTGTTATCACTGGCCATCATGACTACGATTTGTGAGAGGTGAAGTCCAAAACATCTGGAAGGCCAAAGTTTTCCCAATCACAATTTAGGTCATCACACCTAGTGTTCCTTAAAAGTAAAATCCCTATGCTATATATTATGTGGTGGCTTAAGTGGTTAGGACACTGAATTTGATGGCTGGAAAGCTGGCTGGTCAGCAGTTTGAGACCCAGCAGTTTGATGGAACGAACTCCCATTGTCTGTCCCAGCTTCTGCCAACCTAGCAGTTTGAAAGAAAGAAATTGCAAGTAGATAAATAGGTATTGCTTCAGTAACAGTGTTCTGTGTGCTCCAGCGTCTCTCATGCCTGCAACATGATCAGGGAAATTAAATAATTAAATATCTGTTTTCTATTACCAGTTGGCTGGATAGCTCAGGGATTAGGTATCTGTCTGCAGATCCAGAGGTTGGGAGTTGGACTCTCCACTGTGCCTCTCAAAAGAAGAGCCAGCCTGTGCATTCATAGGCAAGATGCACAGTCCTAGAGCATCTCCAGAAAAATGGTAAATCACTTGTATATTATCTACCTTGAAAACCCTGGAAAGGGTTGCCATCAGTCAGAATTTGTACATTGCTTCCATGTCATTTACCAAAACAAAAAGACTATCAGGCACCAGAAGTTCTATGGCTTTGAACATTTACTTAGTGTGACTACCCCTCTTCCAACCAGCATGTTTTGATTCTTGGAAGGTAGCCTCTTTTGTGGGAAGGCAGCAAGGACAAGGAAACAAACTTCTGGCAGAACCTGATGTCCCTTTGAATTGGACTCACCTTCTCACACATCTCCTGCTTGTTCTCTTGATGACTGCACCACCATCTTAGAAAATCAAGGTTCTGTTGTTCCTTCAATCTGTGCATGTAGATTCTAGGGATCCTTGAATGAAGAACAGCTGCATATCCATTCATATTCAGCAGCATGGAAAGCCCAGATGTGCAACTTCCCTTTTCTAGATGGGAGATCTAGCCAACCAAGGTGAGGGAGAAAAGAGAGGAGATTGGCTGAAAAGAACTCCTGTCTTTGATGATATAAAGAAGGATGGATCTGAATTGTAGCACATAGCTGGAGTTGGGCATTGAAGCAAAGGAAGCCATGGTGTGAATACATAGTTAGAGGGCCATGGATTCTATTTGCATATCATTGGGTGTGTGTGAAGAGAGCCCAAATTATGTTCCACTCTGGAGACTTCTAAAAAAGTAGCTAAATGAGCCACCATGTAATTCAAGCACCGCATCCTCCTGACAAAATGTCCCCGTTGACATAAGTTCATGAACATTGTAACCCAGGAGAGCATTTTTCTTATGGGTGAGCTAACATTTCTCTCAGCATACTCTTCTCTCTGCCTTAATCCCAGGAAGGATCAATTACCAGTTGACTTCCTTGTTATTGAAATCTGGTCCATTCCACAACCATCCATCCTCTTTCTCACATCTCTGGTGGATCAAGTTCCTTTTCTAAACAATTTTCCTCGTCTGGCATGCACTCCTTCTGTCATTGAGGTTCAATGGCTCTCATCCACATGGCATAAAAAACAACAGCAGAATTTGATGAACTAATTGTGGACTAAAAAGGCATTAACCATCTTTGTTTCATGAAGGGATAGGGATGCAGGCATTATGAGATTGCAATGAACTTCTGGACGTCCGTAGAAAAACGAGAACTGAGATGATACGAGAATGGCTGTCTTCCCAATAAAAAATGTAACAATTAATTATATATATAATTTCTACTCTTGCATCTACAACATGTAGAGTGCTCCTCTTCATGGTAACATCCAACCAGCCATGACTTTTTCCATGACACTGTTCTCTTCAATGACAACCTTGTGTTGTTGGGTAGCCTTTCTCACACTAGGTAAGCCGAAAGGAAGTGCAGAATGAACTCACCAAAAGGTGCCTTCATTTTGGTAGTTTCACATCTGACCTAGACATGGAAGGGAAAAAAATGCCCCCTTGCTACCCTGTAAATTCCATAATAAATCAATATCCCATGTCCCCTGGATGTGTGTTCAATTTAATTTAATTTAATTTTCGCACTTGTATGTGTTTCTTCTTTGGATTTTGGAATCCCCCTTTCAAGATTTTATCTGCATGCAGCATATTTGGGGTATCCGTCTTGCTGGGCAGGAATGGATATGCAGCTGTTCTAAATACACATTATAAGGATTCATATTGATACAATCCCTTTTCCATTAAATTGCTTCTACTACACACAGAGAGACTCAAATGCACGACATGATATAGAGGAAAAAAACATTTGCAAGGAATGTGTGTTTGTGTGAAGCATCTTACTAATAGATGTACCATTTTTTCTCTCTGGACTTCTGAAGGGTTGCCGCCTGTCTTGACTAGTAATTTTGGTACCAAGGGGAAGTGGTGCCTCCTTCTCACTTTCTCCCAGTGTGGTCTGATAATAGGTACCCACCAAGGAAAAAGAGGAGGGAAATGGGGTACTGCACAGGAAAGGAGGAAAAAAGAAGAAGGAAGTTTAATACTTTAAAAAGAAAGTGAATAATAGTTTGGAGAAGGAGTTCTCAACCTTTTTAAGCCGGGGGGCCAGGTCATGCTCCCTCAGACAGCTTTTGGGGCTGGATGGCCATTATGCGTTTCCTTCACCACATGGCACTTCTTGGTGTGGTGGAGGCCACATGAAATGGTGTTGCAGGCCACATCGGACCCATGGGCTGCAGGTTGAGAATCCCTGGTTTGGAGGAATTGCTGTTTACTTTCCTGTCTCACCAATTGATTAACCCCTAGATTTTTGGGGCCCTCCCAATTGCCCCAGGTAGCGTCCTGGGTTGGCCACCACCAAGGGAGGACTCTAACACCCCTCCCCCTTGACATTTGTGGTGGTGTTGGTGAGGGGTGAGAGGGACGCAATGCCCTTCCTCCTCCTCTTCCTCCAGAGCAAGGGAGCCCAACCTTTTCGGCTAGTAATGTGGTTCAGGGGGATGGTCATTATGGCCCGTGGGCTGGATCTGGCCCCCAACACCAATTCATCCGGCCTGCAAAGCCCTCTTTGCTCCCGGAAATGGAAGTAAAATGCGCTAGGGTGTGTTTTACTTCTGAGCAATGAGGCAGTGGTGGGCTCAATTTTTTTTTACCACCACACTGTGGGCATGGTATGGTGGGCATGGCCAGGGGAAAAGCCCTGTGTTGCACCTGAATTAGGGCTACTTTATTTCAAAACCTGGATGGGTGCGGCCAGCCAGAATTTCTGGTACTGGTTCTGGCGAACTGGTGTCAACCTGCTGATGCCCACCACTGCGATGAGGGCTTCGCAGGCCATATGAATTGGTGTCAGGGGCCGGATCTGGCCCACAGGCCATAGTTTGGGCACCCCCGCTCCAGAGGGTTGGTGATGATTTTAAGAAGCGCCATTGGCAGGCCTCATCCTAATATTATGCATCATCATCCGGCAGGCCTGTTTTACACCCACCAACAGCCCTTGGCTCGCCTCGGCGGAGTCATCAGGGCCTTGATGAATGGACCGGGCCTGCTCCTCTAGCTGGACCGCCACTCTACGACACCCCCCCCTCCGTCCCCCTCGTCCCCCTCCCCCAGTCCCGTCCCATCCTCCGCAAAGAATGCAGGCGGGCGGCCGAGCCGTCGGGGCGGGAAGCGGCGGAGGGGGAGGAAATTTATAGTCTGTATATCTTTGCTGGCTCCAGATCTGGGCGCTGTAATGGATGGGTCTCTGGGAGAGACAGCCCAGCCCGAGAGCAGCAGCGGCAGCAGCAGCGCCTCCTCCTCCTCCTCCTCCTCCTCCCTGGCCGGCCTGGGCCTTGTATGGTGTGTTGTGCGGCGGCCTGTCTCTCGCCCTTAATCCGCCCCGGCAGGCCATAAACTTCCCCGCTTAAAGGCGCGGCGGCGGCGGCGGCGGCGCGATAACGGGGCCGCTTTTATGGATGGCGGGGCGAGAGGGGGGTTCGGGAGAGAGGGGTGGGGAGGTGGGTGGGGGAAGACGGGCCCCGGCCCTTTGGAAGACAAAGAAGAAGGGAGAGGAGGAGGAAGAGGAGGAAAGGAGGCCTCTGACAGTCTAGCCCTGGCCAGCCTTCCCGGCGGCGGCAGCAGCAGCAGCAGCAGCAGCAGCAGCGACGGCCATGAAGGAAATATTGACATTTCACTAGGTGTAAACTGTGAACTTGTTTGGCCATAAAAGTTCGAGAGGGTGAAAAGCAGGTTTAAAACTAAGAGAAGGAAGGGGGAAAAGGCAAAGGGATAAGAAGGGAAGGGAGGGTGAAGGTGATCGCGGGGGATGCTTAGAAATACTTTACATCTCTCTCTTTTCCTCCCCTCCCCTCCCCTCCCCTCCTCTCCAAATAGTTTTTCTCCAAGTAAGTAAGTAAGCTCAATTTAACATCACCTACCCTCATTAATTGGATTGCGGTGGCTTCCTTAGTGGTTAAGCCGGAAGGTCGACAGGTCAGCACTTCGAGACCCGAGTGCTGCAGGACGGAGTAAGGTCCCGTCTCTGTCCCAGCTCATGCCAACCTAGTAGTTCGAACGCAAGAAATTGCATGTAGATAAATAAGTACCACTTTGGTGGGAAGGGAATCAGCGTTCCGTGCACTCCGGTGTCTAGTCATGCCTGCCACACGTCCACGGAAACGTCTGCAGGACCAGACAGCGCTGGCTCTTCGGCTTTGAAACAGAGATGAGCATTGAACCCTACAGTCGGATACGCAGGGCCGTAGCCAGGATTCTAGATTTGGAGGGGCGGAAAAATTTACAGGAGGGGCAAAAACATTTTTCAGGAGGGGGGGCAACAATGTCACACTCACATATATAACATTGGCATCCCGGGGTGGTTTGGGGAGGGGCGGGCTCTTATCTCAGGAGTGTTTTCGCCTCCCCCCCTACGGCCCTGAAGATTCGACTGGCTTTCGAACAAGGGCGACCTTTACCTTTACCTAAATAGGTACCGCTTCGGCAAGCGAGACCTTTATTTGACTCCCATTAGTAAGGTATGTTTGTAGAGGACTGTAGGTTCTCTTCGGAGCACGATCCTATCCTTTCTACGAGGAAGGAAAAGCTGCAATTTCCTGCACATTTACGCAGGAGTAAGGAGCATCGGTTTTAAGCCGGAGTTCAGCATGTCCTTAGATCTTAACCCCTGGAAACGAACGTGGTCAGTATTTCGGCTGGTTCTTCTTTGTCTAGGGACAAAGTGGCTCGAGTGGCTAAGACGCTGACTGGGAAGCAGAAGGTCAGCAGTTCGATTCCCGAGTACTGCAGGACGGAAATGAGCTCCCGTCTTTGTCCCAGCTCCTGCCAACCTAGCAGTTCGAAAGCAAGAAATTGCAAGTAGATAAATAGGGACCACTTCGGTGGGAAGGTAACAGCGTTCCGTGCGCTCCGGTGTCTAGTCATGCCTGCCACATGACCACAGAAACGTCTGCAGAAGCAGACAGCGCTGGCTCTTCGGCTTAGCAACAGAGATGAGCACTGCACCCTAGAGTCGGATACGACTGGCTTTCGAGCAAGGGAAACCTTTACCTTTACCTTCTTTGTCTCACTCACGTAACCTACCTGAAAAGAAACGACTCCAGAATCCACGTTTGCTAGCGTGCTGATCCCTTTGCCTACTTGCGCAAGTAATGAAGATATCCCCATTTTTTTGCCAGATTTCAAATTGCGTCGTATGCTCAAAACGTTTTTGCCTCCAATTTTTGCGCGTCGCCTGAAATTATGACTTAGTTCTCATCCAATTTTACTCCAGTGTAAATAGAACTGAGTTACAATATCAGGCAGGCGATCCTCATCAGATCGTGTGAGTTTTAGAAAACCATTGCTTTGGAATTAAAACTCTTCTCCTTTCCATGTAGGGAGCATTCAAAGTGTGAAGAGGGAGCGAGATAGATAGATAGAGGGAGAGGGGGAAAGTGTGCGAGTATCCAAAACAAGACTAGTTCCCAAATCATCCTGGCTTGAAGGCGAAGTCGCAGGATCTGGCTTGCAATCCGATTCTAGGGCAGAGACTGCAAACTTGTCGAAGCAGTTTGATGTGCGGAGCTTGTTTCCTCTTGCTTCAGAATCCTAAACTTGGTATTTCCTTAAATGTACACAGGTAAAAAGGACTGCGGTGGCTCAAGTGGTTAAGAGGCTGAACTTACTGACTGGAAAGTCGGAGTTCGATTTCCGGGTACTGCATGACGGAGTGAGCTCCCGTCTTTGTCAGAGCTCTGCCTCCTGCCAACCTAGTAGTTCGTTCAGTGCACTCTGGTGTTGAGGCATGCCTACCACATGTCCACAGAAAAGTCACAGACAGCACTGACTCTTTGGCTATAAACAGAGATGAGCACTGAACCGTAGAGTCGGATATGACTGGCTTTCAAGGAAGAGCGACCTTTACCTTTGTTGTTATTCAGTCGCACAGTCGATTCCGACCCTTTGTGACCCCCATGAACCATTGCCCGCCAGGCACCTCTGTCTTCCACCATCCTCCTCAGCCGTACAGCTCTATGCCTATTGCATCTACAAAACCATCTAGCCATCTCATTTTCGGCCCCCTTTCTTCTTTTGCCCTCCACCTTTCCCAGCATCAAGACTTTCCCAGCATCAAGGCTTTCTCAAGTGAACCCTTTCTTCTCATTTGATGTCGAAAGTACTTTAGCTTCATCTTTACTATTTGACCTTCTAATGAGCAGTCAGGGTTGATTTCTTCTAGGATCGACCTATTTGTTCTCCTCCCTGTCCAGGGTACTCTCAAAACTGTCCTCCAACACCACATTTCAAAGGTGTCTGTTCTTCTGCACTCTGCTTTCTTAATGGTCCAGCTCTCAGAACCATACATCACAACCAGGAATACCATTGCTTTGACTAAGTGAATATTTTTGTTTGCAAGGTGATGTCTCTACTTTTAACTATGTCCCCCAGGTTTCTCATAGCTTGTCTCCCAAGTATCACTTTACCTTTACCTTTACACAGGTAAAAACTTCAGTCAGGTCATGTTGTGTCTGTAAATAGCAAGTGCCTGTCATTTGCTGATTACCTTTGGATTCCAACTGTCATTGGCTGTTACCTTTGGATTTCAACTGTCATTGGCTGCTACCTTTGGATCCCAACTGTCATTGGCTGCTACCTTTGGATTCCGATCAGTACCAATCAAATGGCAGCTTGCCAAGATCTATTGTTACTGTACTGTATAAATACCAGTCCCTTTCCCTCTTAGCCCTTGTTGTATTTTAGTCCTTCCAATAAAGCTGAATCACTTGAGTTGACTCAACTATTGCTGGTCTCTGTCATTCCTGCACCGAACACAACAGGTCAGTAAATCTTTGCTGTTATTACTTGTCCTACCATCAAATTCCCTCTGACTTATGGCAACATTATGCATGAGTGAACTGCAAAAAGTCCTTTCTTAGTCAGCCCTGCTCAGCCATTGTAAACTCAAGGAATCTAGAAAGTCAAGGAACCTCATATTTGGTCTTCCTGTTTTCCTAACATTATTGTCTTCCTGCAAATCTGGCCTTCTCAGATGTTGCCAAAGTATGATCATCTCAGTTTCATAACTTTTGCCTTCAGAGACAGTTCACACTTGAGTTGCTTGAGGCCCTACAATGTTTGTTTTTATGGCAGTCCTGGAGGACCACAAAGCTTCAGCATCATATTTCAAACAAATAACATTTTATTTCTTGTTAGCTGTCTTTACTGTCCAGCTTTCACACTTGGGAATACAGGAGTGGGATGATCTTGGTCTTGGTTACCTCCAAAAGGATATTATGGATCTGGAAAAAGTGCAGAGGAGGGCAACCAGAATGATTAGGGGACTGGAACACCTTCCTTATCATCTGAGGCTGCAACGGTTGGGCCTCTTCACTCTTGAATGATGGTGTCTAAGAGGTGACCTGATTGAAGTTTATAAAATCATGTGTGTGGACAAAGTAGATAAGGAAAAACTGTTTTTCCCTATCGCACAACACTAGAACTAGGGGGCACTCCATGAAACTTTTGGGTACTAGTTCTCAAACAAATAAGAGAAAGTACTTTTTTACCCAGAGGATCACTGGTCTATGGAACTCCCTGCCAGAAGAAGTGGTGACAGCTGTTAGTCTTGACAGCTTTAAGAAAGGATTAGACAAGTTCATGGAGGACAAGGGTATTAATGGCTATAATTATGGATACCTAAGGAAAACCTTCGGGTTGGAGAGATAGACAGGATACTGTATCTCTCAATGCCATTTCCAGGGAATCCTAAGCAGGTGAAGGCATCTGCTTGAGAATACCCTGAAGCAAATGGTGAGCCGCTGTGTGAGACAGAATGCTGGACTGGATGGGCTGTGGCCTGTTCCAGCAAGGCTGTTCTTATGTTCTTATGTTGGTTCCCAGTGAGATTTCCTTACTCTTGATGGCCTTTTCTAATTCCTTCATTGCTGCCCTTTTGAGTCTGAAGGCAGCAATGAAGGAATTAGTAGACTTTCTTCCTGCTATTCAATCCCCCACCCCACACCCAACCCTGTGCGGATCCCATGATGTGGAGAGCACTAAGTTTCCCTATGTCGAGTGAATTGGCTTTTCTTGTGTCTATAAACAAAGGGCAGACAGATACTCCATGCGCTGTCTTTTGCCATTTGTGAAATATAGGGCTCCTGTTTTGTTTGCTTTTGGAACCCACTGTTTCTGTTTGGCTCTAATGGCTACTGCTGTCCCTCTGTAGGCAATTCTTTACTGGGTTTGCCCAATTCATTTAAGGAGCTCGGGCTGTGGTGGGTTAGTGGTTAAGACGCTGAGCTTGATGCCTGGAAGGTCGGCAGGTCAGCAGTTTGAGACCTGAGGGCAGCATGACAGAGTGAGCTCCCATCTCTTTTTCAGCTACTTGCAGTTTGAAAGCAAGATGTTGCAAGTAGATAAATAGGTACTGCTTCAGTGGGAAGGTAAACAGCATCCTATGCACTCTGGTGTCTGGTCATGCACGGAATGCCACAGAAATATCTGCATGTGCGGACAGCACTGGCTCTTTGGTTGTAAACAGAGATGAGCACTGAAGAACCCAAGAGTCGGATATGACTGGCTTTCGAGCAAGGGTGACCTTTACCGTTAAGGAGCATAGAATAGAATAGAATAGAATAGATCTTTATTGTCATTGTCCCCTTGCGAGAAACAACGAAATTTCTCGGTTGCTATATCAGCTTAAAAAAAGGCACACCCCATAATTTAAAAAGAAACAACTGCAAAAACACTAATTAAGACAGTACAATACAATACAATACAATATTACCTACTTCAGCAGTAACTTCCACACCCTGAGTAAGCAAATTGCACAGATTCACTATGATTTGTGTTGGATAATATTTGCCTTTGTCTGTGTGGAACCTAATACTCAGATATTTCACTGGATGGCACCCTTTATGAACTAGTGCTAGTTTGCACAAACGCTGTCACAATCCCACAGCCAGCATCATCAGTTAGGTTGCCTGAGGGTGGGTGGGTGGGGTTGTGGGAGTTTTTGGTCCAAACATAATTTTTCCAAGCTCTGCCAAGAGGCAGAGTTCTTCTAGTTTTATCTCTCTCCATTAGTTTCTATCATTTTAATTACACACCTCAGTGTCCTTCTTCTCTTGATGTAGCACAATTTTTAGCATGTTTACTCAGAAGTCAGCTTCCAGGAGTTCAACTGGACCTGCTCTGTAGTTAACGTCTTTATAACTGCAGTAGTACTAGTTACATTTGTCCCACAAATTAACTGGACTCATCAATGTGATTTATTGAAATTCCATGAATTTCATTAGGATATGGCTAACTTAAAAAGCATGAGCATTAAAAAAAAAACTCTTCCAGATTCAAATACTGTATAGGGAGAACTTTGGTGACTATATTCCTCACTAAAAAAAGAAATGTTTTGGACTAATGTTCACCTTCTAGCTGAAGGAAAACACTTTGGAGACTGTCATATAGTCACCTCAGGCTATAAATTAATCAAAGATTTATTCCTCAATCAGGAGAGAGGGAAAAACTGCTATTAAGGTTTGTAATGCCCTGGTCTGTGGGAAAATAATTTATTTGATGGATTTTCCCCCAAAGACCCAATGAGGTCTCTCTCCTGTGATATGAAGAGTCTGGTCTTTCCTGCCTTCCGGATGGCTGGGGTGGGTAGGGGGAAAGGAAGACCTCCTGAGAAATCCATTTTCCATCTTGAATCTCACTTTGTATCTTTTCCTGCCTAATCCTTGGAAAATTCATCAGGAAAACAAATTTAGAATCATTTCTCTTCTCCCAGACTTTGATCATTCTAAAGCAATAATAATACCTTTCTTTTTCCAGTGATGGCTAATATAATATTTTTGGGGAGGAATATAGGAAAAAAAGCATGTGACGTAAGTGGATGGGAAAAATGAAAGGAACAAGCATACAACCAGACTGATAGCTTTTGCTGTGCTGTGTCTATTTCAGATCAGTCATTAAGTCATAATCACAGCACGATGGTACTTATATTTCATAGGAACAGTATGAAATATGAACATTTTGGGCAAATAGAAGGAGGGAAACATCTAGATAATCAGGAACAAGATTTATTTAGTAGGATGTAACAATGCATATCTAGGAACTTCCACTAATTTTCTTCTTGTTGATGTATTTCTATTTCCTTTTATATTTGGATGAGCTATACCAGGGGTGCTCAACCTTTTTGGGTGGTGGGCTGGTCACGTAGTTCAGTGGGCTGATCATGTGGTTCAGTGTTCCGATCATGTGTTTCCTCATGCTGCAAGTGGAAGTAAAACGTGCCTTGCAATCTGTTTTGCAACAGGATGAGATAAATTTTATGCTGCCGTTTTCTCTGCTTAAACCAGGGGTGGCCCAACTATGGCCTATGGGCTGGCCCCAGCCCACGGGCTGTAGTTTGGGAACCCCTGAGCTATATGGTTCAGTTGGACATTAGCATCATTGAGACTCTCCGAGGTGAAAATATTGAATGCACTTAAATCCTTTCTTGTCTCCTGCTGACAGGTCAGAAGGCAGAGAGGAGGGTTAGTATTTGTCTGACATTCATTTATTTACTTACCATTATCTTTTTATTTCTTACAATGGGAGGGAAATAATATCCTATTATAAGCCACCTTGATCATGTTTTTAATGGAAAGATGAAATATGTATTCTAAAAAATTGATACAAGTGTAACTGTTGTGGTTTCCTCAAAGAATTTTAGCAATTGTAGTTTGTTAAGGGGGGGGGGGTGATAGCTCTACTCAGTGGTTCTCCTGCATTACAGAGTAGAAATACAGTTCTTGGCCAGGAACAAAGCCTTTCAGAATTCCCCTCCTTCTTTTGGGAGTAGAAAAATTAGAGGGACTGTTTCACCAACATCTCCCAAGGCGGATGAAATATTCTAAAGCAGCTTCTGAAGTGTAGGTTCCCCATTAGCAGCAATTGAATCACAGGTTGTTAAAAAACAACAACAACTATGTTACCATTGGCAAAAACAGTAGCTATGCGCCTGTTTTACAACATCCACACTGACTCAGTCATAGAGTTCATCTGAGTGTTCCCGTAGTGGTAGTGAAATGGTAGTGCTTTGTTCTTGCTGTGGTGTGCAATCAAGTTGCCTCCGACTGTTGGCTTCCACTTTCCCCAGCATTATTGTATTTCCCAGAGAATCCGGCCTTCTACGATTCCTGCGTCCTAAGGAGGACAGCTGAGTTCTGCCCCACCAAGTATGATGAGCACTGACTGCATCTGCATATAGTGGGATGTTAGGATATAAATATATTAAATATTGCAGGAATAGGGTTGTACAGTACTGTCAATCAAAATAATACACAAAAGAACTGCGAAGACTAAACATTTATTTCAGTGGGAGCTTTCATGGATTGAAATCCACTTCTTCAAACACAAGTGGATTAAAATTTATACAAAGTCAAACTGAAATAATTATGTTTTGCCTTGAAGATTTCACAGTTCTTTATGACTGACATCACTATCTCTTTGAACAGCCTTAATTATGTTACACACATACAGCATCATCATCATCATCATTATCATCATCAACAACAACAGCAGCAGCAGAAACAACAACAACAGTGTACCATCAAATCCTTTCTAAAGTTGTTTAAGTAGAAAGTACTCAGAAGTGGTTTGCCCTTCCCTCCTGGGGGGCGGAATGTGGGGGTGAAGCTTGCCCCAGGTGATACAATCTGGATCTTCACCTGAAGTGTAACAGTGGGGAATCAAACCCCCAACCTGATTTCATATCCAGGAGTCCAACTCACTGAGCTATCCAGCAAGCTATATTATATTACATCAGGTACAAAATTATCTCTTGTATTAAGATGGAGGACAAATGGTTGGTGGCCTTTGATAAAAAACAATCTTTGTTCAAAGTTGCCTTGTTCAGATCCTCTACAGAAAAAATCAAGTAATACACCATAATCCTCTTTTTACCAAAGCTACTCATTTTGCAAGGAACATAGTAAAGAATCTAGGGAGTAATGTCTACTATCAATGTCTCTGGATCACCTTTTACATAATGGGGAACTGAAGGTAAAGGTAAAGGTCATCCTTGCTCGAAAGCCAGTCATATCTGACTCTAGGGTTCAGTGCTCATCTCTGTTTATAGCGAAAGAGCCAGCACTGTCTGCATCTGCAGATGCTTCCGTGGACATGTAGACACCAGAGTGCACAGAATTCTGTTTACCTTCCCACCGAAGTGGTCTCTATCTACTTGCAATTTCTTGCTTTCAAACTGCTAGGTTGGCCGGAGCTGGGACAGAGACGTGAGCTCATTTTATTGTGTAGTACTCGGGTCTTGAGCTGCTGACCTGCCCCCTTCCAGTCAGCATCTTAACCACTTGAGCCACTGCATGAAAACCACAGATCTTTTAAAGCAAATATTATTTGACAATTTTTTTCCATGAAGATTTGATGGTAGTCTACACACAACTGTTCAGAATGGAAAAAGAACAGGGATTAATGGATTTAATGGAAAAAGACAAATTGGCATAGAATATAGCCCTGGAAAATGGATTTTCATTTGCTCAATTGATTTTATAACTGATTTTTTTTAAAAAAATACTCCTCCATATTGTTGTATTGAGTTATGTGCGAGGTAATCTAACATAGCACAGCAGGGAAAGATTCTTTCACTGATTCATTACTTAAATGTAACCAGTGTGGTATAATAATCAGAAAAACCAAGCAAATCAACCCACAGAGCCTCGTTTCAGAATGAAGGAAAGAAATATTAAATGACTATTTTCATTATAGAATGTTCCTGAAATACTCACTTGGCAATTTTAATAGTGTGCCTTGTGTTCATTTACTTGAAGATTTATTGTAAACTGACACAATTTGTTGGTGGGTTTCTGTGTTTCTCTTCCCTACTCTCCACAGACAACTGAAACTAGCATATTCTCCTTTGTGGAGGTTTGAATTCTGGTTTTTGCCTATATCAGTGGTGCCCAAACTATGGCCTGTGAACTGGATCCGGCCCCCAATGCCAATTCATCCAGCTCATGCCACTATTGTCACTCTTGGGTGTGTTTTACTTCTGCTTCTGTGTGGTCGTGTTTCACTTCCGCTTCTGAGAGCGACGAGGGTGGCATGGGCCAGATGAATTGGCATTGGGGGCTGGATCCGGCCCACAGGCCATAGTTTGGACACCCCTGGTTTAAGTAGAGAAAATGGCAGCTTAAAATCTATCTCATCCTATTGCAAAATGGATTGTAAGGTGCATTTTACTTCTGTTTCCAGTGGGAGGAACCATGTGACTGGCCCGCTGAACCATGTGACTGGCCTGTTGAACCACTTGACTTGCCCATGACCCAAAAAGTATGGGCACCCGTGGCCTATAAGCTCAGTGATTCAAATCTATAGCGCCTGCTTACTTTATTTATTTATTTATTTATTGCACTTATGCCCTGCCCATCTGGGATGAACTCCCACTCTGGGTGGCTTACATTATTAAGATAAAATGAAATAAAATAAAAGCAAAACAAATCACAATAAAACAACCCCCGGTGGTCCTGGTTTTCCTCATTTCTGAGGGGCCGGACCCAGTCGGTGTGGTTGGAGAGTGAGAGGTCGAGTCCTAGGCCCCTAAAATATGGGGTGCCTCAGGGCTCGGTACTCTCTCCTCTCCTATTTAACATCTACATGAAGCCGCTGGGTGAGATCATCCGTTCCCACGGGGTGCGGTACCACCAGTACGCGGATGAAACACAGTTGTACATCTCGGCCCTTGGGGACCCCAGTGATGCAGTCAAAGTCCTTTCCAGCTGTCTGGAGGCTGTTGGGGTCTGGATGGGGGCAAATGGGCTACAGCTGAATCCTAGCAAGACTGAGTGGCTATGGAAAGGGGGTCCTGCGTTATCCCGGGAGCTACCATCTTTGGTTTTGGATGGGGCTGTTTTGCCCCAGACCAACTCGGTGCGCAACTTGGGGGTCCTCCTGGATTTGCGGCTGCTGCCTGAAGAACAGGTGGCGGCTGTGGCCAGCAGGGCCTTCGCCCAACTTCGGGACCGGGACTCTTTGCTCATGGTCACTCACGCTCTGGTGACCTCCAGACTAGACTACTGTAATGCGCTCTACATGGGGCTGCCCTTGATGACCATTCGGAGGCTGCAGCTGGTCTAGAATGCCGCGGCCCGGGTGGTCATGGGGTGTGGACGTTATGCCCATGCCTCACCACTGCTTCGGGAGCTGCACTGGTTACCAGTTTGTCTCTGGGTGCAATTCAAGGTGCTGGTTTTGACCTTTAAAGCCCTACATGGTAGTGGGCCAGGGTATCTTAGAGACCGCATCACCCTAAGGACGTCTGTCCGTCCAACCAGAGCGGACCGGAGGGGCTCTCTAATTGTGCCATCAGCCAGGGGGGCTCGCCTCTCTGGCACAAGGAGGAAGGCCTTCTCCGTGTCCGCACCGGCCCTTTGGAACCTCCTGCCTGTGGAACTGCGTCTCCAGACGGAGTTGTTGCCCTTTAGGAAGGAACTAAAGACCTGGCTGGTGGGCCAAGTTTGGGGTGCGGGTGGGGATGGGGGTACCGTTGGGTGGTTGGTATAGAGAAGTGTGCCTTCCCCCAAGGTCCCTTCGGTTCGTGTGCACCTTTTAGGGGTGGGTTTTTTAACTTTTAACTTTGTTTTATCATGTGTCTTTTATGTATTTACTGTCTGCTATGTAAACTGCCCTGAGTTGGGTTGTACCTGAGTGGGCAGTATATAAGCGTGAAAAATAAATAAAATAAAATACACCCCCACCCACCTAATCAAAATCAGAACTTTGCTTGCTGCAGACACAAAAAAGGTGTAACATAATCTTCCCAGTGGTGAGTCAATAGAACTTGGTTTTGTGGCAATTTCTTTGTGAGCTAGATAGGAAGTATACACAATGGTTATGTATATTACCCAAGCAAAATTGTATGACATCATGCTTGGTTAGTTACTTTCAGGCTTGCCAACTTGAGACTTAGCAAGGGGACACTGTCACCGAAGTGTGCATAGTAATATCACTGATACTTGGCAGGATTCCTGCTGCTTCTTTCCCCTCAGTAGAGCAGCCAACAGCCGGTGGGACATGTGTGGTCCCATAGTGTCCCAAATGTGCTCCCAGTATGCATCTCCCCAGTACACCCTTTTAAGGAGGGAGGGAATGTCACCTAAGATTTCCAAATCAGGTACCACTGGATAATACTTTCTGTGGCATTTACTACAGAGAAAGGTGTAGGAATGGTGTTTCTCTCTTTAGTAAGAAGCAGACATCCAGAAACTGAATTCTTGCTCCTGCCTTTCACTTACAGTCTCATTCCTGACTCTCAAAAGAAAAAGAGGAAAATAATTTTGAAGAACATTTGCCGCTGATATCAAGTGGTCTGAAAATTGAGTCATATTGTTTGTTCATAACCCCACTCTTCTGCTGCAGCAGGAAAGAATGGCATATTGCACTACAGCCACAACTCTGCTCGTGATCTGAATTCGATCCTGATGAGGATCAAGTTTGACTCAGCCTTCCATCCTCCTGAGGATGGTAAAATGAGTACTCACCATGTTGGGAGCAAAATGCTAATTACCTTGTGAACTGCTCAGAGAGTGCACTTATATACAGCTATGGGGTGGTATGTAACTGTAATTGCTATTGCTATATTGGTTTAACTGTAAATGAAATTTCTGATTTAGTAAGACCTATCTCTTAGTAATATCTGCACAAAGACACCTGGATGACTTGATTGTCATATGAACGTCTAGATCATCTTGTTGCATGCACCACTTTGCTGAATTTTCAGTTAACCTAAACTCTTAGATATTTGTTTTATTTTAACTCAGTCGATAGTAATATTAGATTTGCATGCATTTGAAAGTGGCGAATATACAAATGAAACAATGGCCTGAGGTGTCAGCCCTCAGCATCTGGCAAACCTATTGAGTAGAGGTATCTGAAACAAAAGTCCAGCACCTGTGGCTTCATGCTCAAATTAGACACAGAGCCAAGAAAACAGGGGCTAAATAACTCAATCCAAAAAGATTTGCTGGCTTAGGGTGAGCGGGGCCGTGCAGATGGTAAATTTGCTTCAATGTTAAGGAAATATAAAATAATTTGTCTGCCACAAAATTGATCTTAAGTATGATGTGTTAAATGGAACAGCTAGTGTACATGCTGATCAGGGAAAACATTTGGGAGTCATTGGAAAAAACCCCATGAAAACCCATCAATGCAGAGTGCAGCAGTAGAGCAAACAAAAGAAGGGCTAGAGGGAGGCTATTGAACAGTGTGTGATGGTGTGATGAAGAGAGTGTTCTCCAGATGTTATCTCCTGACCATTGGCTATTCTTGGTAGAACTTAGAATTGTAGCTTTAGAAGTCTGGACAGCACTAGATTGTCTGACGCTGCAGTGGCTCAAGTGGCTAAGACGCTGAGTGGGAGGCGAAAGGTCAGCAGTTCGATTCTCTTTGAAAGCAAGAAATTGCAAGTAGATAAGTAGGGACCACTTTGGTGGGAAGGTAACAGTGTTTTGTGCGCTCCGGTGTCTATTCATGCCTGCCACATGACCATGGAAACAAAAAAGGCTACTTCTTATTTTTCCTTAGAAGGATATTT
The DNA here is from genome assembly GCA_035047345.1 of Bradypodion ventrale. Classification (NCBI taxonomy): domain Eukaryota; kingdom Metazoa; phylum Chordata; class Lepidosauria; order Squamata; family Chamaeleonidae; genus Bradypodion; species Bradypodion ventrale. Next base: position 46,190,635 of record JAWDJE010000001.1, read on the forward strand.
ATATATCTACTAAGTAGGGTGAAAAGGGGCAATTAGGAGGAACTCTCAATGTCCAGAGTTTCCACTGGAGTGCCAAGAAATCCTAGATGGATAATCTATCTTCCAAGTAGTTTTGCTACATGGTGGCACATCAGAACTGCAAGAAGACACAAGGGTTGAAGGAGAAGCATTTTGGATGAAATATGGAATTAGGCCGAACCCTGCCTATAAACAAGTAGACTTCTTGAATTCTTGAGGGAATTAAGCAAATCCTTTGTCTTACCAAAACTTCTTCTGTCTCTCACCAATTCTGTGAGTACTCTTGATTGAGAATGACTGATCCTGAGGAACCAGCATATATAATTTGCAAGAGTTTTTGGCTGAACTCTATCTGCCATAGGACTATGGGGATAATTGGGATGAAGAAAGAAAAGAGGCTTATCCTCTTTGTATTGTTTATATTTTTATCTATGAAGTTGGCCCATGGTCCGTGTTTTGATTTCAACAGGTGTCTCTTCCCTGGCTTGTTATGTCTATCACTATATGGAAACTCGGTAACCTTTGGCTCTCGAAAGAAAGATGAGCAAACCTCACACACTAACTTGTCAAGTGAGGGTCCAAAAGTCACTTTCGAGCAGCTGGAGTGCTGAAGCTTTTATAGGAATTTGTTGGTGTAATTAACTCATTAAAGCTCTAATTACGGGGTTTAAAACAGCAAGCATGCCAATTCATAAGGAAACTAAAAAGTCACTAACAGAATCATTTTAAGCAATGGATTACAGGATCTGGGGCCAGTACATATGATGTAAACTGCAGCTGTATATCTAACATGTGGATTTTTATTTTTAATTATATTCTCTGCTTTACAACTGATATAATGTACATTATATCAGTTGTAAAGCAGAGGATATAACTATCAGGATTACTGAGGTGGAGAAATAATTTAACCCTGGTATTTATCTAGGGGGAAGCAGGGAGTTTGCTTTTGAGAGATATAGTGTACTCTAAATTCCTGCTTCAAAGAGGAGTTTTCTCCCAAGACTCCAGCAGGGTGAGTGGTTTTTTAAAATACCTTCTCTGTACTGTACCTGTTCTCCCAGTCTGGCCAGGTTATCCCGATATTGTAATAAAGTAGACCATACTGGCAGCGAATCAATGCTGAGTGTCAGGCGGCGGTTAACTAACCTGACTAAGGGCCTTGGATGCTGAAGTACACAGGGAAGGGTGATGGTCCCCAAGTGAATTAAGTCCCACTTGAATCCATCTTGATGGAGGGAAGCAACTTCATTAATACACTTGCTTGAGGCCGAAGAGGACTTTGTGTGCTAAAAGGGCTCAGGACCAGAAAGTGGCTCGCGAAACTGGATCAGTGATATGAGTGTCATGCTGCAATGCAGAAGGCAGATGAAAGGCCACTGCATTATATTCTCAGGACAGTCTTCATGGCTGATCTCCATGAGGATCACCAATATTTGGATTCGGATTTGGTAGAACAACAAGAAGGAGGTTTCCTTTAGGGAGTCAACCCACATCACATTCCGTTTTCTTCTTTTCTTGCTGTCTTCAACCTTTCCCAGCATTATTGTATTTTCCAAAGAATGTTCCCTTCTCATAATGAGCCTGAAGTAGGACAGTCTCAATTTCATAATTTTTGCCTCCAGATTTGCAGAGCTCTCCTCCAGCACCATATTTCAAACAAATCAACATTTCCCTTGCCAACTTTCTTAACTATGCAGCCTTCAAACTCATAGATGGTGACTGGGAATGCAAGAACGTGAATAATCTTTATCTTGGTCTACAGAGGGACACGTTTACTCTTGATTCTCTTTTCTAATCCCTTCATCGCTGCTCTTCGGAGTCACTACTTCTGATTTCTTGGCTGCAGCATCCATTATTACAACAATGATTGTATCAAAGTATACACAATTTTCCACTGTTTCGAGTGAAACATTTTCCCATCAGGTTTCCCTCCTTCTGCATCTGAATCTACTCTGACTTTCCATATGATATGTTCTATATATGGACTGAACATTTAAGGGGATAAAATGCACTCTTGTCTGGCATCCTTGCATGTAGGGAATTTTTTTGCTTCTAGGCTAGTTTAAGACCATATGTGACTAGAGCTGAAGCAGGTCAGGAACATGTTACATGAAACTTATGGAAAAGAGTAATGGATAGGTAATGGGCAGTGCTGATCTTGTATGAAACATCAATATAATTTAAGATATGTTCTGACAAGTGGATCATGATGCATTTTGCTAAATTTCTGCTCAAACCATTGATGGTCATGGAATGCTGTTTTCCTTCTCACTGAAGTGGTCCCTATTTATCTACTTGCAAATTTTTGCTTTTGAACTGCTAGGTTGGCAGGAGCTGCGACAGAGACAGGAGCTCACTCCATCATGCAGTACCCGGGCATCGAACTTTGGCCTTCCAGTCAGCAAGTTCAACGTCTTAACTGCTTGAGCCACCACAGTCCCTTCCATTTTGTGCACTAGTTCAAAACTACTAACTAAGTCAAGGGTACTAAATGCAAAGGTTCTTCCCCTGTAAACAAAGGGGAGAACATGCATGCCATGGTGATTTCCCAACTCCTGTTTTGAAGTCGCAGCTGAGTTTTCCCCCTCTGTAGTCATGGTCGCTCGTGAAACTCTCACTGTCCTGGGAAAGGTTTGTCTTGACTGTGCTATTGCTTGGTGTCCTAATGATAAGCCCTAATCCGTGTTGTTTGTACTTTTCAGTCACCTGTATTTGCTTAAGAGCCCAACAAGGCAAACACTCCTGATGCCTTGTTTATGTTGTGCCTTTCACTGGAGCTTATTAAACTCATAGTTACTTCATATAAGCTGTCTATCGGCCTTTCTCCCAGAGCAAGTGTTGACAGTAAGTAACAGACACTTTGCCCCTGAGGTACCATGTTTATACACTGGTGCAAAAGCCTGGTGGATTTGAGCCCCGTAAAACTATCACAGATAACAGAGCTGTTATCAGATAAGTGACTATAATAAATGACTACAATTAGTGCTCTGCTGATGAGACTACTTGGTGGTCTTTCCATTCTGCTTTGGATATGTCCCAGGCCTAGCAGGGAAGGAAACAAAACGGGACTGGGAGGAAGGTTAAAACATAGCCATCTGATCTTCTTTTTTGAAGGAAAAATCCCTCAATTTAAAAAAAAAAAACATTTTCAAGTAAAAAGCAAGACCAGCAGCAAAATGTTGCAATATTATGTGCCTCTGTTTAGGGTTAAGCCTCTGTTTAGGGTTAAAGCCAATTTGCTCTTCCTAACCTTGTCCCCCCCCCCCGCCCCTCCCGGACACACAACCCACAAACACACAAACATACACTTCTCTCAACAGCTGCCTTGGATTTCTCTATTGGGAGAAGGGTAAGATAGATATCAAATAAATAAACAAATAGTCAGTCAACATTATGTGGCCATTAACAAGGTCCATCTTCATTAGGCTGTTTGGGGAATCCCTATTTCAGGACACCCCCCCCCCTTGAATATTTCTTGTACTTCTTCAAATGGGGTGGTGGTGGCTTATAAGAGTGCATGGTACTGTTTTGCATATAAAAATATAAAACCAACACCACTCACACTCAGAACTTTGGAACTAGAGGGTTTCCCATGGATGTCTATGAATAGGTAGTTTATCATAGTAAAATCATAGAATCATAGTAAAAAGCTAGATGTGTTGGTAGTTTAAAAATTATTCATTTTCACACATGTTGCATTTTGCTCACAAAAGTAAAGCAGACCATTTGGTCTAATCTAATTTGGCAAATCCTAAACCCTTTAAAATATATCTTTCAAAATGTTAAAAATAGAGTTGGGAAAGTTTGTTAACATTAGAGCTGCCAAAATACATCCTTAGACAAAGGTTAGCTCTTGACTGGGATGGCTAAAGAATTTAGATCACATCCAGCAAAGCATCTCACCTTGTGTCTAGTGTTCTAGTCCAATCTGAAACTGAACTTCAGGCCATTTTGGAGAGACCTCCTACAGAATAAATGATTAGCCGTGAATGGTCCCACAAGGAGGACTGAAATATATAGGTGAGAAAGGGCACACCTTTTGATAATGTTGTACATTTGTAAAAAATATAGCTCCATCTCTTTTTACCAGGAGTTCTCCTTTGTAAAACTGTTTCCTCATGATGCAATACAATGTAATTTCAATCCCTGTGCTAAAGGCATCTCTGTTTACAACCAGAAGGACCTCATTATGGCATGGGTGTGGGAATAATAGCCTATAATTTAAGGACTTTGATGAAAAGCTCTTTAAAAGATATTTGCACCCCTGCACAGTCTAGCCACCTAAATAAATAATAAAAATATATATCCATACAATCAGCAAAATTGAGACGTGGGGCAGACTGTGGCTCAGATCATAATCTACTGTTTGCAAAATTCAGGCTTAGACTAAAGAAAATAGGAAAAACAATTGGGACAGACAGGTATGACCTAGACAACATCCGTAAGGAATACACAGTGGAGGTGTGGAACAGATTTAATGGCTTTGACTCGATAGACAGAGTGCCAGAAGAATTATGGACAGAGGTGTGGGACATCATACAGGAGGCAGCAAGGAAAACCATACCAAAATAAAAGAAATGTAAGAAAGCAAAGTGGTTGTCTGATGAGGTTCTTAAAATAGCAGAGGAAAGAAGGAACACAAAAGGCAAAGGAGAAAAAAAATGCAATCAATTGAATACAGAATTTCAAAGAAAAGCAAGGAAAGATAAGGAAACCTACCTAAATGAACAATGCAAAGAAATAGAGGAAAACAACATAAGGGGTAGGAAATAAAAAAAATTGGGGAAATCAAGGGAACGTTTAAAGCAAAAATGATCATGATAAGGAACAAAAACAGCAAGGAGTTAGCTGATGCGGAAGAGATTAAGAAAAGATGGCAAGAGTACACAGAGGAACTCTACAAAAAGGACCTCAACACCCCTGATAATCACAACAATGAGAACATTGAACTTGAGCTAGACATTCTAGAGAGTGAAGTCAGAAAGGCCCTAAAAAGCACTGCAAACAACAAAGCCAGTGGAGATGATGGTAGTCCAGCTGAATTTTTCAAAGCACTAAAAGATGATGGAATCAAATTATTGCATTCTACAGGTATATGCCAGTAGATTTGGAAAACACAACAATGGCCACAGGATTAGAAAAGATCAATATATGTTCCAATCCCCCAAAAAAGGTAATGCCAAAGAATGTTCAAATTATCGAACAATTGCACTCTTACCACACGCTACAAGGTGATGCTCAAGATAATACAGGATAGACTGCAGCAGCACGTGGAGAGAGAATTACCAGAAGTGTAGGCTGGGTTCCGAAGAGGCAGGGGAACTAGAGACCACATTGCCAACATATGTTGGACCATGGAGAAAACAAAGGAATATCAGAAACAAGTCTACTTCTGTTTCATTCACTACACCAAGGCCTTTGACTGTGTGGACCACAACAAAATGTGGCAAGTAATTAAAGAGATGGGAATACCAGAACACCTTATATGCCTCGTGAAAAATCTGGACATGAGTCAAGAAGCAACAGTTAGGACAGAATACGGAATGACAGAGTGGTTCGGAGTAGGAAAAGGAGTAAGACAAGGTTGCATTTTATCACCCTGCTTATTCAACTTATACACAGAGCAATGTAGGGATGGAGGAATCACAATATGGGATCAAAATTGCTGGGTGAACATCAACAATTTGAGATATGCAGATGATACCACCCGAACGGCAGAAAGTGAGGAAGACCTAAAGAAGCTCCTGAGTAGGTTGAAAGAAGAGAGTGCAAAAGCTGGCTTGAGACTCAATATCAAGAAAACCAAGATAATGGCATCAGGCCCTATCAGGCCCTGGAAAATAGATGGGGAAGAAGTAGAAGCAGTGACAGATTATACTTTCTTAGGATCAAAGATCACTGCAGATGGGGATTGCAGCCTTGAAATAAAAAGGCGACTGATGCTTGGGAGACAAGCTATGAGAAACCTGGGGAACACAGTTAAAAGTAGAGACATCACCTTGCAAACTAAAATTTGCATAATCAAAGCAATGGTATCCCCGGTGGTAGTGTATGGTTGTGAAAGCTGGACTGTTAGGAAAGCTGAGCGCAGAAAAATAGATGCCTTTGAAATGTGGTGTTGGAGGAGAGTTTTGAGAGTATCCTGGACAGTGAGGAGAACAAATACAGTAAGTCAATCCTAAAAGAAAGCCTGACTGCTCCTTAGAAAGTCAAATAGTAAAGATGAAGCTAAAGTACTTTGGACATCAAATGAGAAGAGAGGATTCACTTGAGAAAGCCTTGATGCTGGGAAAGGTGGAGGGCAAAAGAAGAAGGGGGCGGCCAAAAATGAGATGGCTAGATGGTATTGTAGATGCAATGGGCACAAAGCTGGGCGGGCTGAGGAGGATGGTGGAAGATAGAGGTGCCTGGAGGGAAATGGTCCATAGGGTCGCAAAGGGTCGGAATCAACTGTGCGACTGAACAACAACAAAAATAATTGCATCCGTTCTACTTATACACTTTCTCTGACGTTTTCTAGGTACTGAACACACAGAAGTTGTTTACCATTCCCTTCTTTTTGGGGCGCCCTGGAACTCTGCAGCTTGCCCATGGCTGCACAGGTTGACTCTTCTCCCAGGACTCACAGAGAGGAATCAAAATCCCATCTCAGATATCTAATATAAACAAACAAACCACTGAATTATCCGGCCACCTAGTCTTTTATAGGATGACATATGTTTGCAACAAGTTTTCTCTCTTTCTCTCTCTCTCTCTCTCACACACACACCATTTAAAAAAGTGGAGTTCCAATGACCTTTTAAAGCAACGATAATAGTAAACCTGAAAGTGACAGGCAGTAAAACAATGTGGGCTATATCTTTATGTAGTTCATTCTTCATACACAATATACATAAACTTTGTTTATGCAGTCTCAAGCTGGTACTATATAGCATTACAGATGTCTCCAGACCCTTCCTTCCCTCTTTGCTAAACATAGTAATGTTTTCCTAGCAGGAAATCGTCTCTTGTAAAAGTATGTTACCTACAGGGGTTACGCTTTGACTTGATTTAATATTTCCTAGTAATACTTCCAGGGGAAATTGCCCTGAATGGGAGAGCAGATCCCACCGGAGTTTGACACTTTACACAGAAGTAGGATTTATGGGTGTTCTTTGCATTCCGAGCAACAGAATCGCTCATAAACTCCCCAAAGTTACACATAGGAATCAGTTTGTTTACTTTTTCGTGAGCTCAAAGGTGATTCATTTGACCTTTTAAAAATATGATAAGGCCTCTTGCTTAAACCAGCACACTCTCTAGATTAATGGAAGGCTGTCAAACAGTGTAATGCTAACATTTGAGCTGTTTTTAAGTGTTGCTTGTTGGACTTCCTACTTGCAACGGAAAACACTAAGGGTTTCCACATGGTCTTGCATTTGGACATTGCCTTCCTCCAGTGCATAAAATAAAATAGAATAAAATCAAATCTATGTGTGCCTATGTTGCAAAAAACAACAACAAACAAACAAAAAAACAACAAGATAATTCCCAAAGGCGTTGCTGTTGAAACTATAATAAAAAACTAAAAAAAATCAGATTATAGGCCAACCGCTTCTCCTTAACCAAAACATGAGTGCAATTTAACTTCTATCTCATATAAACACTACAGGATAGTCTCACTTGACACTCCACTCCCTATGTATCACATGAGAAGAGCTGAAACAAAAAATAGGCCTTGGTAGTATTATCATCTACAAACAACAATTTGCAATGGAGTCATACCCACAATTACATAATCTCTACATGTTCAATTCAGCTGATCCATATAGGAAAGAAGCTTTATGTCTCTACTGATCCATTAGGTCTGGGTAAGATTTCTCCCCTGTCTCATTTTCTTTAGGAAACTGGAGAATCAAACTTACTTTATATATATATTTGAGGTGGAACTGACTGAAGATATAAGAAAATTGCAGATAATTAGGTATAAGAAAGTGGCCTAATTTGATTAAGGAGAATATGATTGATCTGTGATGCGAATGATGGACAGGGGGATCACTCCAAACAGCATTTTGCTTCTTTCTCCTGACTACTAGCAGCTTTTAAAAAGCCACTCTACAGTGTAGGCAGACTCGATAATTGTAAACTAAGTTGCATCCAGTCACTTCCAATATTCTCTTTCTTTGGGGAATTTTTGTGTGGTTTTGTATAAGCACAAGAAAAGCATTAATTCTACCCATTTTCTTTGTTTTGGATCCACCCGCTACTGGGATTCCCCTCCAGAAAGTAAACCATCTTTCCATTCAATCTGCAAAAACAAGCAAATACATTCCACATAGCAGGAAAGAGTAAAAACAAAAAACAAAACACCTACGGAAAACTGTATTAGCTTTTTGCAGGTGCCCATTTTACTACTATAGGGCCGGGGCAATTCAGCAGTTCGAGACCAAGGTGCTGGGCAGCTGAGTGAGCTCCTGTAATCTGTTCCAGTTCCTGCCAACCTAGCAGTTAAAAAGCAAGAAACTGTAAGTAGATAAATAGGCTCTGCTTTGGTGGGAAAGGTAACAGTGTTCTGGGCATTCCGGTGTCTAGTCATGCCTGTCACATGACCACAGCATACCTGTCAAGTATCTCGGATTGGCCGGGAAATCCCATATTTTGGCGCGTGTTCCTCCCCTTTCACGGCGCCGTCCCGTATTTAGAATGGCGAGGGAAGGGGTTACTGCGCACGTGTGCACATGCAGAAACCATCTGCACACACGCAAACATGTTCTGCGCATGCACAAAGGGGTTCTGCGCATGCACAAAGGAGTTTTTGCTGCGCATGCGCACCCGGGCCAAAGCAGTTCCCATATTTTCTGGAGTGGCGCTTGATGGGTCTGGACCACAGAAACGTCTGAAGATGCAGACAGTGGAAGCGCGGCGCCAAAATGGCCGCCGCGCTCTTTGCGGGCCCCCCCCACCGGACGAAACCATCCGGGTAGTTAGGGGCGTGGCCAGCACCCTAATAAAAGGGCTGGCCACGAGGCAGCCGTGCTGCCATTTTGGCGAACCGACGGAGCGGAGAAGTTTTTCCTCCTTACCTCCGTCGCTCGTGTCTTCTTGAGGGAAGCCTTTTTCGGGCAGCTTTCTCTTTTGTTTTAGGCTTCCTAGCTACTTTTAGCCATGCCCTCGAAGAAGAAGGCAGCCGCGAACGTGGCTCGATCGGCGCGGAGGCGTCAGCCGGGTCGGAGGACCGCGACTGCGCCCGTTCCGCAGCCACCTCTAGCGGACTCCACCGGGAACAGTGGGATGGGATCGGTAGCTCCTTGGCCTGATGCGCGGAGCATACCCGCGGCCCCGGACGGGGCCTCGGCCATTGGCCCGCAAACGACGACCATGGCCCCTGCCATGGTTCGTGCGGTGGGGCCGTCTTGCCCGGGTGCGCAGTTCCCTATGGGGGGTGCGAGCCACGGAGGGTGGTTGGGTTCCCTGCCCTTACAGGGAGTTCATACGGCTTCCCAGGGGCTGAGCATGGTCTCTTGGCCTTATTTGGCCCCTGGGGCTCAGGGACCTGGACAGGTGCCTGTGAATTATGGGCCGGCTGCCCAATTGCCCCCTGTCGGGGCCGGGCCCTATGTCGACGTGGAGGCCCTCCTTGCCCGTGTAGCGGCCCTTGAAGCGTCCTTGGCGAGGGCCAACCAAACGGGGGTATCCCTAGGTTTTCATGTACCCCCTTTGACCGCCGAACAACGGCCGGCGACGGGTCGGGTTGAGCCGCCCGAGGCGTGTGGGCCGGTCGTGGCCACTGCCTCGCGGCTCCCCACCCCACAGGTGCAGCAGTCTGGTGCTGGTTTGGCTCTGTCGACGAGCTCAGCTTCGGTCGTGAGCTCCGACGCTCCCAGCAGGCCGGAACCCCCGGTGGGGGCGGCCCGCGGGGGTGCAGCGGGTGAGTATGCAGTCCAAGTTAATGCACCCACACAACTGACTTCATTGGGGGGGGGGGGGTTGTTCAATGGCCTTGGCCTCACTCGGGTGGCACGACGGCCCAATGGCCCCCGGCCCACCCAGCGACTTTGCCCATAACACAGGGCTTGGGGCGGGGTGGTGCCCCCAATGTGCTGGGAAATGTGTTGGGGATCCACGGGCTGGCTCAGGCTCATTTTACTCTACCCGTAGTTCCCTCGGTGCCGGTGTCGGCTTTGCCAACGGCAGGGTATTCCTTGCCCTTGGGGGACCATTTGGCCCAGTCTACCAAGGAAAAGATTTGGAGGGGCGAGTACGTAGATATCTTCTCACTTCTAAATAGGGAGCCGACCAAGGAAGAGAGGGAAGGGCTGGACGAGAAGGATAAGGAGCAGGCACGTCGTCGTAAGCTGCCACGCACGTGGGCAAATTGGCTGCCAGCGTACCTGATTTACATGGCTGTTTACCTCAGGGCTAGGCCGGATTTGGCTATTCCCATGGTCCAATATCTGGACAACATTTACCGGGCTATGGTTGACTTCCCGGGTCCGTCATGGCTGGCTTACGACGAAGAGTTCCGCATGAGAATTCCGTTGCACCCGGAGATGAGGTGGGATGAGCCCTGCCAGAAGCTGTGGCTTCTGTATATGACCCCCACGCGCCCGGCGCCTGGGGAGAGATACCATTGTGGACATGCGGTCCAACGAGCGGCCCCAGTACAGGTACCCCACCAAGCGGCGGGGCAGGGGGTTCCAGCCCGCCTGCTGTGCTGGACCTTCTCGTCCAATGGTTCTTGCAACAGGAAAAATTGCAAGTACAAGCATGAGTGCCCCTCTTGTTCTGGCCCCCATGCTGCCTCCGCCTGTCCCAGGCCGGGAGGATACAGGGGCAGGGGTAGGGGCGGACAAGGGTCAGACAAGACTGCCATGGAAGGAGCGGGTTCACCAAAAGGCCCCCTCCCCAATTAATGTCGACATGCTAGAGCGTTGGCTCGCATCGTACCCGAGGAGAGCAGACGCTGTGTACCTCCTTCAGGGCTTTCAACTGGGTTTTCATATTCCTTTCACGGGGGATAGGTTACCGCAGGATGCACCTAACCTTTTGTCACTTAGGGGAAGGGAGGAGGTGGCTGCCGCCAGCATTAATAAGGAGATTGCTGCGGGCAGGGTCGCCGGCCCTTTCCCCGCACCCCCGTTCCCCAACCTTAAAGTGTCTCCGCTAGGACTAGTGCCCAAGAAGTCCCCGGGTGAGTTCCGCCTGATTCACCATTTGTCCTACCCAGCCGGCCACTCGGTCAATGATGCTATCCCTGATGACCTTTGTTCTGTCAGGTATACATCCTTTGACCAGGCATTGCGCATGGTGCGCTCATGTGGCCCGGGTGCACTGTTGGCTAAGTGTGACATTAAGTCGGCGTTTCGCCTCTTACCCGTGCACCCGGGTGACTTCGAGTTGCTGGGTTTCACATTCTGGGGTGAATATTATTTTGACAAAAGCCATGACATTCGGCTGTTCCATATCCTGCTCGGCTTTCGAGCGTTTCAGTACCTTCCTGCAGTGGGCATTTGTCCGTAGGTCAGGGTCTCGGTCTGTAGCCCATTACCTGGATGACTTTTATTCGGGGGTGAACGGGGCTGGGACACGTGTACACGTCTCCTCAACACATTTCAGACGCTAATGGAGGAACTCGGTGTCCCTTTAGCGCCCGAAAAGACCGAAGGCCCGTCTGATAAGTTAATATTCCTGGGGGTGGAAATTGACACGGTAGCGCAGGCTTCTAGGTTGCCCGCAGACAAGGTGGCAAGGATAGTTGCCCTTATATCGGACTTACTGGCTAAGCGCAAGGCATCCCTTCGGGAATTGCAGGTGCTACATGGCCACCTCAATTTCGCTTGCAGGGTGGTCGCACCTGGCAGGGCCTTTGCTCGGCGCTTGTGCGACGCCATGGCAGGCTTATCCAGGCCCCATCATAGGGTGAGACTGACACGGGGCATCAGGGCAGATCTGCACGTATGGCTCCAGTTCTTGAGGGAGTTCAATGGGGTCTCATTTTGGAGGTCTGACCTCCTGGCTTTGCCCCAATTTCAAATTCAGTCTGATGCCTCGGGATCCCTGGGTTATGGGATGTACTTCAATGGGAAGTGGGCATATGGTGGATGGCCACCAGCCTGGTCAGGCACGGGTCGCCTGAGGGATCTCACATATTTGGAATTTTTTCCCATACTGGGGGCCTTGATGCTATGGGGTGAGGAGTGGGCCAACTCTGTGGTGCATTTCTGGTGTGACAATGCGGCTGTTGTCCACATTGTCAACTCACAGACCTCTAAATCTCCCAGGGTCATGGATCTTGTGCGCCAGTTTGTATTGCGCAGCCTGCGTCTCAATGTACTGTTCAGAGCCAGGCATGTCCCGGGGGTGAATAATGATATTGCTGACGCTTTGTCCCGCCTGCAGATCTCCCGGTTCCGTGCCTTGGCTCCGGATGCGGAGGAGTTTCCCTCGCCACTACCGCAGGAGATATGGACCATTGGCAAGGAGAGGTGAACCGGGCGATAGGCATGTCACTGGCACCACGCACGCGTAAGGCGTATCACCACGCGTTGGTTTCATTTCGGACCTTTTGTTCCCAATATTGCTTGCCAGATACCTGGCCGATCCCAGTGGCCCACATCCTCCGTTTTATGGTTTACCTGCACGCCCAGGGCCTGGCACCACGCACCATAGCATCTAGGCTATGAGCGCTGGCTTTTATGGCCAAGGTGGGAGGTCATGCGGACAGTACCGCTGATTTCCGTGTGAGACATGTTTTGGAGGGGTGGGTGCGGGAACGTGGGCGTTGCCTGGACGACCGTCACCCAATTTCCCCTGGGGTACTTACCCAAATGGCACGAGGCTGGCAGGACCTATGTTTCGATAGGTATGAGGCAGCCCTGTTTCGTGCGGCTACAACGGTGGCCTTTTTTGGAGCACTCCGCATCAGCGAGCTTGTGATGCTGTCTAAGCCGGATGCAAGTCGTAGGGCACTGGAACTCGAAGATGTCTATGTTGCAATGATTGGGCTCAGTTGAGGATACGCTCCTCTAAAACAGATCAGCACGGCGTAGGCAGTTGAGTAATACTGCTACGATGTTCCTGGGAAGACATCTGTCCGGTTGGTGCCCTACAGGAGTTTCTTGCACTGTGTGGCACGCACCATGCCCCGTTTTTCTGTCACCAGGGTGGGTCTCCCCTCACTCAGCCATTCCTGCAGGATGGGGGCGGTTTCTACTGCAGCTGCTTTTGGGTACTCTGGGGCTGAAATACGCCGCATGGGAAGGTGGGGATCACATTGTTTTCAGTTTTGTGTTCACCCTCTTCAACCGTGAGTGCCAGTTTAGTCACTGCAATGTTTCTCACCCCCCCTTTTTTCCTTGACAGACCCTGGGTGTCGTTTTACACCGGTGACAGTAGGGCTGGTGGGCCGTTGCCACGTGCACAGGGCAGCGCGTTACGCTGCACAGGGCAGCGCGTTACGCTGCACAGGGCAGCGCGTTACGCTGCGGCGACAGAGTGGGACCCCGACTGGGACTGGGTGCATCCGCACATCTCAGGTGGTGTGGTAAGCGCGGCATGTTATGGCGGGAACTGTTGCCATTCCTTTTCTACATCAGGGATGCTGACTCGCCTGATGTCCTGGTTATTCACCTTGGGGGCAATGGTTTCGGACAGGTCACTGGCCTATCGCGGAAGCTTGCGATTTGCAGTCACCTGGCCTACTCACATTATGTGTGGCCTGCCACACCCCTCATTTGGTTGGACATGATACCGCAGTACGCTTACAGGGGAGCGTTTGGCCTCCAGGCGTTTGACCGGGCTCGTCGCTCCAGGGCTATTGCCCGGTTCCTTTTTGATATGGGTTGGGGACGCGTCGTTCGCCTCCCCATCATCAGTCTGCAAAATTATGAGCTTTATTCAGGGGAGGGGGCCCATCTGTCGCGAGGAGGTATGGACCTCTTGCTGAGTGATTGGCGAGCAGGCCTGTCGACCGAGCTGACGGTCTTGGGGGGGGGCGTCGAGCCTTTATTGAAGCCTCTCCGGGTGGCGGGTAGCACTGGTAAGGTAAACATTTATGACCCACAGGTATCCGGCAGGTTTGCAATTGACTGGACAACACTAGATAGGCATAAGTTGTTTAAACGTTGTCCGGTCAACGACGAACCAGGCGAGGGGGTGATGGTTACCACTAGACAGCTGGAATCACCCCCTGATTTTACGGATACACGTCAGAGGGTGGGGTCATTAGTTAGATATTGACTACGGTCAACAATTTGTTTGTTGTCAACAAACAAATTGATACAAATAGATACATTGTAACAATTGCCGTTGGCAATTTTGGGTGGTACCTTACCAGTGTTACTTCGGCCTGCTTGCCTTAAGAATTATGATTGGTCGTTTTACCAATAGAAATTTATAATTCGGACTAGGGCTTGAATCAATAAATGTGGCCCATGCCGTTATCCACTTTCATTTGTGTCTGAGTCCATCATTGGGGGGGTGCGCCTGCAATGGAAGCGCGGTGCCAAAATGGCCGCCGCGCTCTTTGCGCCCCCCCCCCACCGGACGAAACCATCCGGGTAGTTAGGGGCGTGGACAGCACCCTAATAAAAGGGCTGGCCACGAGGCAGCCGTGCTGCCATTTTGGCGAACCGACGGAGCGGAGAAGTTTTTCCCCTCCACCCCCTCCCTAGTTAACAGTGTGATTTCTTGGTCGCTTCGGGGCCGGGTGGGAATTTTTGGCTGGGACTCACTATTGGCCCTTGAGTCCTGGCTTTTTCGCCCATCCCACACTGTTGCTATGGTTTGATATAGGGGTTGTTCTGTGCTACTGTTGACTTTGGTCACATTGGCGGGTAGCACTGGTAAGGTAAACATTTATGACCCACAGGTATCCGGCAGGTTCGCAATTGACTGGACAACACTAGATAGGCATAAGTTGTTTAAACGTTGTCCGGTCAACGACGAACCAGGCGAGGGGGTGATGGTTACCACTAGACAGCTGGAATCACCCCCTGATTTTACGGATACACGTCAGAGGGTGGGGTCATTAGTTAGATATTGACTACGGTCAACAATTTGTTTGTTGTCAACAAACAAATTGATACAAATAGATACATTGTAACAATTGCCGTTGGCAATTTTGGGTGGTACCTTACCAGTGTTACTTCGGCCTGCTTGCCTTAAGAATTATGATTGGTCGTTTTACCAATAGAAATTTATAATTCGGACTAGGGCTTGAATCAATAAATGTGGCCCATGCCGTTATCCACTTTCATTTGTGTCTGAGTCCATCATTGGGGGGGGTGCGCCTGCAATGGAAGCGCGGTGCCAAAATGGCCGCCGCGCTCTTTGCGGGCCCCCCCCCACCGGACGAAACCATCCGGGTAGTTAGGGGCGTGGACAGCACCCTAATAAAAGGGCTGGCCACGAGGCAGCCGTGCTGCCATTTTGGCGAACCGACGGAGCGGAGAAGTTTTTCCCCTCCACCCCCTCCCTAGTTAACAGTGTGATTTCTTGGTCGCTTCGGGGCCGGGTGGGAATTTTTGGCTGGGACTCACTATTGGCCCTTGAGTCCTGGCTTTTTCGCCCATCCCACACTGTTGCTATGGTTTGATATAGGGGTTGTTCTGTGCTACTGTTGACTTTGGTCACATTGGCGGGTAGCACTGGTAAGGTAAACATTTATGACCCACAGGTATCCGGCAGGTTCGCAATTGACTGGACAACACTAGATAGGCATAAGTTGTTTAAACGTTGTCCGGTCAACGACGAACCAGGCGAGGGGGTGATGGTTACCACTAGACAGCTGGAATCACCCCCTGATTTTACGGATACACGTCAGAGGGTGGGGTCATTAGTTAGATATTGACTACGGTCAACAATTTGTTTGTTGTCAACAAACAAATTGATACAAATAGATACATTGTAACAATTGCCGTTGGCAATTTTGGGTGGTACCTTACCAGTGTTACTTCGGCCTGCTTGCCTTAAGAATTATGATTGGTCGTTTTACCAATAGAAATTTATAATTCGGACTAGGGCTTGAATCAATAAATGTGGCCCATGCCGTTATCCACTTTCATTTGTGTCTGAGTCCATCATTGGGGGGGGGGGGGTGCGCCTGCAATGGCTCTTTGGCTGTAAATAAAGATGTACACTGCCCACTAGAGCCAGAAACGACTGGCTTTTGAGCAAGAGCGACCTTTACCTTTACAGATTAAATACTGCTGTTGTTGCCTTGCGCACAGAAAGCTATTTGATCTTGTAGAGGAATCCACTTGCAGAACAAGGAAATAAGTGGGTTTGTTGGAGGGTTCCTTTCTCCCAACACTTCTATTCCATCCTCTTCCAAACTGCTCCAGAATGTTGGGAAACCTTTGGGGACATCCTTAGGTAAAGGTTTCCCTTGCTTGAAAGCCAGTCGTATCCGACTCTAGGATTCAGTGCTCATCTCTGTTTCAAAGCTGAAGAACCAGCACTGTCTGCTTCTGAAGATATTTCTGTGGTTATGTGGCAGGCATGACTAGACACCGGAGCGCACAGAACGCTGTTACCTTCCCACCGAAGTGGTCCCTATTTATCTACAGTACTTGCAATTTCTTGCTTTGAAACTGCTAGGTTGGCAGGAGCTGGGACAAAGACAGGAGCTCATTCCGTCCTGCACTACTTGGGAATCGAACTGCTGACCTTCTGCCTCATAGTCAGTGTCTTGAGCCCCTTGGGGACATCCTTGGAGGTAGCAAAATGGACTGAAGCAGGAATCAGTAAAAATTGCATGCAATCTTGTCCCTCCAATGGAGGCCTTTGGTAGAGCCAAACAATACCTCCCCCTAGAGTCGGACATGACTGGCTTTCGAGCAAGGGAGACCTTTACCTTTACCTCATTTTACGGAACAGTAGCCATGTTAGTCTGTGTTTCAAGCATATCAGGGAATAAACAAAACAAAAAAACAAAATGCTGTAGCACTTTGAAGTCTTACTGTTATATTTTGATGTTAGCTTTTGTGGATCAAGACTGCCTATTTTACTACTATAGGTAAAGGTAAAGGTTGTCTTTGCTCGAAAGCCAGTTGTATCCAACTCTAGGGTTCAGTGCTCAACTCTGTTTCAAAGCCAAAGAGCCAGCGCTGGTCATGTGGCAGGCATGAGTAGACTGTTTACCTTCCCACCGAAGTGGTCCCAATTTATCTACTTGCAATTTCTTGCTTTTGAACTGCTAGGTTGGCAGGAGCAGGGACAAAGATGGGAGCTCATATGATCTCATAATACCAAATATGACTGTCAAGAAACTCAAGATACCAAAAAAAGAAAAAGAAAAAGAAACATACCTATTGGCTATGTCTAAGGAAGCGTGAGATTGTAAAAATTAGAGCTTGTGGTCTGCTCCTGCATATACTACTCATCCTTATTCTATTGAGGCTTCAAATGTGTGACCACAAGGTTTTGTCTGAGTTTCTCACATGCCCTGCTCCCAAAGCTAGTCTTTCAAAATACAGTTCCCCTGGAGAACATTGACAAACTACACTGTTTTTCTTTAAGCCTGCCCTGTCCCCAAAATAAAAATGAAATGAAAATAAATTGATTAGTTTTTGAAAAATGTTGCTTCTTCTTCTCCTTTCATGTCTTGATCAGTCCCTGGACTGCCAAAATGCAGCCACTTGCTTTGCTGTGTCATTGCCCAAAAACATGTCTCTGGCAGCAATCGGCAGACCAGCCAATGGGCCATACTCAGTGGTGGGCTTCAATTTTTTTACTACCACACTGTGGGTGTGGCCAACTCTGTGGGTGTGAGCAACTGTGGGTGTGGCCAACTCTATGGGCGTGGCCAGGTGACTGGGTGAGCAGCATGGTTAAACTGCTGTACTTTAATGTGAACTTTTGTGGATTGAGTCCACTTCGTCAGACCATTAGTTAGCAATTACACGTCTATGCTCTAATTTTCCTTTAAAGAGTAACTGCAGCAGAGTAACTGCTGGCTCAGCCTCACCCCACTCCGGGCACCTGGAACCAGCAGCAAGGATGTTGGAGTCACATCCGGAGTGGGGTGAGAAGAGGAGGAGGAGGAGGAGGGCATGGCATGGCAGGGCAGGACAGGGCAGTGGGCGGGACCAGCCAGTTTTACTACCAGTTCTCCCGAACCTGTCCGAACCTGCTGAAGCCCACCACTGGGTGGGTGGGAGGAGTTTGGGGAGTGGCCAAGGATGGGTTAAATTGCCATTCGCCATCATTGAACATCCAGTTTCATAGTAGGCAACATGGACTTGAAAGACATGTTTGTTTTGGCATTATAGTACCCAGAATTCTTTGGGCAGCACGTCTAGGCAGCCTGCCAGATTCTGAGAGTTGTTGTCCAAAAATGGGACTTCCCCCTACTCTACTGGTATGTAAAATGAATCCTGCTGGATTAGACTCTAGAGTAGTCTTTCCCAACCTTTGGTTTTGGGACTTCAATTCCCAGAAGCCTAAGTCAATTCTCCAAAGCACTGATCAGGTAATCTACAGACTTAGGCTTCTGGGAATTGAAGTCCTCCTGTGGGATGTGGGCCCCATGTTGGGAAACACTGCCCTAGAGTCATCACTAAAGCCCTCGCCAGTCCAGCACATCTAGAAACCATTCACCAAAGCTTCTAGGTTTCAGGAGCAACCAAGGAAGGATCAGTGCACCAAATGAGAAGAAAATCCTGCTCGCATTTTTTTAAATAAAAAAGATGGTTTAACGTACACATCTGTCGACAAAAATATGGGTTGAGAAACAAAATTGTACCAAAATAGCAGAAAACCTTGAAGGCTAGACCAGCCTATAAAACAATCCCTTAGGAAATTACCAGTTTAATTCCTCGAACTTTGATGGAGGTCCTAAGATATTAACAGCTGCATCCTACACCCATTATTCACCCTGAGCTATTCATAAAAAGCCTTTGCTAAAACAATTTCAGTAAAATAACATTGATGTTTAAATGCATAAGACAAAATCATTGAAAAATCCTCTTTGGCCTCCTTTCCTGTAAATCTCAAGGAAGTGGTGGGAAAACCTCAAAAAAGCTTAATAAATATGTTTAACTAGATAATCCAGTCTGCTGATATGAGAGCCACAGAGAGACAGAGGAGGCATAAGAACATAAGAAGAAACAGGCTGGATCAAACTGAAGGCTTTTAAAGTCCAATATCCTGTTCAAATACCAGCCAGCTATTTTACTACAGGGAGCCCACAAGCAGGAAGTGATCACAACATCTTTCTATTTCCAAGCTGGTGGCCTAAGTGGTATCATACTTTCTTCTGGCTCTACTGTTAGTTAAAGCAAGACAGCTCTAGCTAGGTCTTCTAGGTAGCCTCTGAATAGAGGAGGACTATCCTTAAAGGTTAACTATGTATAATCACAAAAAAAGCTCCTCTTGCCTCTCTCTGCTTTCAACTCCAATTACAGACTAACTATAACACCATTTCTCTGTTCTGCAGCCATTTGTTTCAGGTGCCCTGATATTGCAGCAAACTGTCTATCATTTAATTTACTACTTTTTTGTTTTTACAGCCTTGTGTTAGTTGGAGGAGGCGCTTATGTGACTTTCTGCCTCAGATACTACAAAAAATAGTGTTGCTTCAGATTTGTATGTATGTATGTATGTATGCATGCATTCATTCCTTGGGGACTGTGGTGGCTCAGTGGTTAAGAAGCTTGCCTTGTTAGCTGGAAGGTCAGCAAGTCAGCAGTTCAAGACTCGAGAACTGCATGACAGAATGAGCACCCATCGTCTGTCTCAGCTCTTGCCAACCTCTCAAAAGCAAGAAATTGCAAGTAGATAAATAAGGACCACTTTGGTGGGGAAAGATCTTCGGGACATGAAAGGAGCCTCATTCGGGCGTCCCCTGAGCAGAGTTCCTCCAGCAAAAAACCTTTTCAACCCAGAAAGCACCTTTGTGTGCTTCTGACACGATAAACATTCATTCATTCATTCTTTCACTCACTCCATGCAGTTTACAAAAAAACAACAAAAACAACTAAATAAAACTAATTAAAAAGAAAAGAAGAAATTAGATGCATCGCTAGTACAAATAAATTCAATAACATATCAAGTCAACACTCTCTAAATCCCTTTTTGGCAATAGCATTCTGGGAGATTTATATACAGTGGTACCTTGCATGACGAACACATCATATAGCAAAAAATTTGCACAACGAAGCATTTGTTATGCAATGGCGATACCCTGCATAGCGATTTTTTTCCGTTATGCAGGGTTCTTGGTAACAAAGGTATACCCACTTAATGGGAACCCCAGTTAAAGAACATTTTTTTTCTGTTATGTGGGGTATCTCCCATAGGGAACCGCATGACAAAAAACCCGCATAACGAAGAGCTCCATGGAACGGAGTTTTTTCCCGTTATGCAGGGTTCTACTGTACCTCAAAATAAAGTGAATGGGTATTGAGTTCTCCCTCAACAAGAGAAATAGTCAGCAAAGGCCTCCTTAAACAAACGAGTTTGTGCTGTTTTTCTTGATTTTTCAGCTGCTTTGGTGGTTGTCCTAAATCAGCGGGAGAATAATTTGGCCCAGCCCTGTTCTTGCATGGCAGCCTTTATGAAGTTTGGGTTTTGTTTTGTTTTGTTTTGTTTGTAATCATTGTTAGTAACAGCAAGCATATGCATACAACATCTGTTAAGTTTTTAGCAACACATTTATAACATGGAATATTTTCCAGATTCTTCCAGCCATTGTTTCTCTTTTGTATCCACTTGCGACATGAGCTCCCACAGCTCCATTGAAGGTCTCCTGCCTTGTTATCAATTCTGCCTTCCTGCCCCTGTGGTGAAACAATGTCCTTCGATGTTTGTAAAACAATGGAAAGTTGCTTTATTCCAGGCTGGACCATTGTTTCATTTTCCATCAGTCTACTCAAATGAGGAGTGGCTTCTTGGTGTCTTACGGGCAGGTGTTTTTTCCATCATCTCCTGGCTTTTCACTAGAGGTAGTCAAGGTGCTGCCTGAAGTCATAACTGCTGTGCTTCCTTGGTGTGCAGCCAGGGAGGAAAAGCAATTAGAGGAAGAGAAAGCTTCTTTATAGGGTTTGTGTCTGCTTACATTTTATTTCCTAAATAGTTTTCTCTGCTTCTGCAAAACCCCGGGCTCCTTTGTGCCTGCATGCATATCCTTCTTATCTCTGCATAAGCCCTATTTTGGCACAATTCAGCATCTGATTTTGTTACTTGTATATTTGATGTTGCTGAATCCTAGGGATTGGGATGACCTAGGTCTGTTGGAAGTTGCTCTTTCACCAGCATGGAAAGGAGAACGCTGGGCTAGTTGTAGAGCTCAAAGGCCAGTCATATCCAACTCTAGGGTTCAGTGCTCATCTCTGTTTATAGCCGAAGAGCCAGCACTGTCTGTGTTTGCAGATGTTTCCGTGGACATGTGGCAGGCATGTCTAGACATCGGTAAGTGCACAGAACATTGTTTACCTTCCCACCGAAGTGGTCCCTATTTATCTACTTGCAAATTCTTGTTTCCAAACTGCTAGATTGTCAGAAGCTGGGACAGAGACGGGTGTTCATTCTGTCATACAGTATCAGGTTTTGATCTGCTGACTTTCCACCTCCCAGTCAGTGTCTTAACCACTTGAGCCACACACCGAGTTTGGGCAGTGGTAAATAACCTGACTCCTGAAAGAGGCCAACAGCTATGGGCAGATGAGTCCCTTTGGGTAGGGTGATGGTCCCCCTCAGTGGAAGAAATGCCAAGGGAACCATAATACTGGGCCCACAATGGCAAAACGAGTGAAGGAGGAACCACTTTACTACTCTGACTCCCAACGGTCATGGAGGCAGAAGAAGCCATGCCAGATGGACTGGCTGTGAAGGTGCACCTTGATAATATCCTCAAGGCTGTGGCAGTCCATTGCAGTCCTGGTGTTAAATCCTGCATGTCTCATTTCATATGTGCCACAGGAGATGTTCTGAGATCATAGTGTGTGGGTCACTTCATGGCAAGATGGGATCCACCTTAAACAAATTCACACCAGTGGCATTTTTTCCTGCTTGCCTAGGAGGGCGAAGGTGGTCCAGAACCAGCCTGCCTCCAAGACCAGGCCTCCTGGCGCTCTGGGGCAGAGAAAAACATATACTTGGATTGAGTTGCAGCTGATCACGATTGGATGTTTCTTTACCTTCCTGTTGCTCCAAAGAAAGGGAAATATTGACCACTTCCTGTTATTTTGGTTAGTCTTGTCCTTCCTTTCAATTTGTTAACATCTCTTTCCTGAAGATGGACTACCCCTTCCCTCCTTCCTTAGACCATGTGCTCCAGTCTACCACATGGTCAACTCAACTATCTAGGTGAAGGCATCTGCTTGAGAATACCCTGAAGCAAATGGTGAGCCACTGTGTGAGACAGAATGCTGGACTGGATGGGCTGTGGCCTGTTCCAGCAAGGATGTTCTTATGTTCTTGTTCTTATGTAGGCAAACAAAGATAGCCCTGTGATCACGAATGTTCGCACAATGATTGATTTTTTGAGTGATCCAATAAAGGTATTGTTTTCTTCCTATGTATATCTAGGTTAGGTATCAGGCTTTCCTATCAATATATTTTCTAAGTAAATCTTAGTACAGTAACTATTTTTACTCTAGCTCAGCCTCTGCCTGGTTTACTGCAAAGCAGGTTTAAATGCTCCTGGGAACCTGTTGTTCCCATATTATTTATTAATAATATGTTTTGCTTAGTGTTTAAGCCCAAGCCACACCAAGCGGCAAAACCAGGAAGTGCGCCTTTTCGGGAGGCGCAAAATTCAAATAGCTGTATTTGACAATGCTGATTTGTCACTTCATATTTTGCCACCTTACCGAAGGTCCGCCGAAATGTATCCATTTGTGTAACTGCCATTCTCACTGTATATAAGCAAGCCACCTTGTACATATTCCCCAGTCTGATTTCCTGAGCTGATAATAAATCACTTGTGTTTGACTCAATCCTGAAGGTCAGAGTACTTCTTAGCACCGGACTCAACAGAACCTCTGTTGCAGCTATAATGCTACTCAAAGGGACCCCTTATCAGAGTTGCGTCAAATAATAAATAATCAATCCCCACCCCATAACAGAAACTCTCCTAGTTGGCTCAAAGATACAGTATGCCATTTTGTTTTGAATTTTTCTGAGGTTCTTTTAGTGTTTCCCAACCTTTGGTTTTTGGACTTCAATTCCCAGAAGCCTAAATCAATTCTCCAAAGCACTTATCAGCCAATGTACTGACTTAGGCTCATCAGAATTGTAGTCCCCCTTTGAGGTGTGTGCCCCACTTCAGGAATCACTGTTCTAGAGGTAGTAATTTTTTTTTGGGCATTGAAAGTGGCCACTCACAGGGAAGCCAAGAAGTGTGATACTAAGGAGAATTTTTTTTATAGTAGCCCCATCATTCAGGAACCATCTCCCTACAGAAATTTGACAGGCCTCCCTTCTTTCTTTAAGTAATTATGAAATCCCTGATAACTTTTTTATTTGGAGGCTTTTTCAGATATTCTTCCCTAACTGGAGGGCTAAATTTTAGATCCCCCCTGATTATCTTCTGTTTAAAATTTACTGTTCTCTGTTCTTTGATTTTGTGCTATAATAATAATTTTGTGGTAGAAATTATTCTGGGTTGAAAGGATTTTTGCAGAAGAAACTTTGCTCAGGGAACACCCATATGAGGGGATCAATCCTTCATGCAGTCTCAAACTGCTGACTTGCCAGATTTTCAGCTAACAAGGCAAGCTTCTTAACCACTGAGCCATTGCAGCCCCTTATGAGCCCCTTTTGAGCTTATGGTGCCAGTTGGTGTTAGCCTACTCTGATTATATGTTACAATAAGATAGGAGTGTTTTCCCCACTCTGGGCGGGTGTACAATATTACAATAGGCTATACATATTATGATTAGATTTTGTTGTATTATTTTAATCTGTATGTGGATTATATCAAATGTCCAGAGTAGTGTCTGCACTAGAATGGACAGTATTTTTATGGTTGAGTTAATAATTAATAAATGAAATAAATTCTTAGAGCACATCTGCTTATAAAAAATTTGAACCTGGATCAGAGTTCACTGGCTCCTTGTTAGGCTGTTTGCACAAGCCAAGAGAAAGGCGAGTAGACTAGGAAACTGCTGATGCAGGCATGCAGGTGTTGTTTGGATCAAGAGAAGTAACCAGTAGTGTGCTGCTCCCAGTGCGCCCCGGTACGGGCGTGCTGGTAGCAACCCCCCCCCCCCTGGCCGTGCCTACTTACCTACTTGGGAGCTCAGCCTACGCTGCCACCGCCTCAGTTGCCGCCGCCATTCCCACCGCCTTAGTCTCTGCCTCCTCGGAAAACAGCCACTTGGCTTATCTTTTAGCGCACATGCACTAAGCTATGAAGTAGCACGTGTGCACTAAAAGCTAAGCCAAGTGGCCGTTTTCTGAGGTGGCAGAGACTGAGGTGACAGGAGTGGCGTCGGTGTCAACTGAGATGGCAGAGACTGAGGCAGTGGGAGTGGTGGCGGCAGGGACCTTGTGGCAGCAGGGACCTTGTGGCGGTCAGGGCAGCAGCAGCGGCAGCGGCAGCGGGCAGAGCAGCAGCAACGGAGGCAGCAGGAGCAGCAGTGGCGTAGATCGAGGCGGCAGAGGGGACCTTGCGGCAGCAGGGACCTTGTGGCGGTGACGGGACCTTGCTGCCACCACTGCCTCAATCGCTGTCGCCGTTCCCACCGCCTCAGTCTCTGCCCCTGTCATCTCGGTCTCTGCCGCTGCCTCGGTCTCTGCCTCCTCCTTCTCAATCTCCACCACCTCAGTCTCTGCCGCCGCTGCCCACCTGGCCATGCCCACAGTTAGCCATACCCACAGTTAGCCACATCCACAGTGTGGTAGTAACTTTTTTTGGAGCCCACCACTGGAAGTAACTTCTTCTTCTTCGTCTTCTTCTTTTTCTGCCTCCTCCTCCTTTTCCATGTCTAGGCCAGGTGTGAAACTGCCAAAATGAAGGCACCTTTTGGTGAGTCCATTCTGCAGTTCCTTTTGCCTGACTGTTGTGTATGTAACAGTATTACTTTAAGAATGTATGAATGTAACCTGACAATAATTACAATGTAACCCAGCTGTTTAAGGAACACGAGCTAGCTACCCATAGAGGGCAGCTGCGAGCGTTCAGCTCACATGGTTCAAATTCCCCCAATCGCCGGCAGCCGCGGGAACCTTCCCGTGCAAGGATCACCTGGAGAAGATGGGCGTGACTCAGAATGACGTCACGCAGGTAGCAGCCAATGAGCTACCGTGCAACCCTTTTCAAATGTATTACTGCAGTATAAAATGAGCTGTACCTCCGCCATTACCACATGTTCATCCTGACCATCATGCAATAAAGCTGTGTTTTAGCTCTCACTGCGGCTCCTTCTTTGTCTTCCGTGCAAGACACTAAATTGGCGATGAAGGTGGGATCCATGGCGTGTCCCAAGATCAAACCTCACCAGTTCGATATCAGCAATCCAGAACAATGGGAGCTGTATGAGTGCCAGTTCTGGCACGCAATGGATGCTGCAGGCATCAACGACGAGGGGAAGATGCACTCGCACTTCCTAGCCCAGGTGGGGATGGCCACACTGCGCATCCTGATGAACCTGGTGGCTCCCCGTAAGGTTGACGTGGTGCCCATCGACCGCATCCTTGCGCTACTGAGGGAGCACTTCCAGCCGCCCGTTTCCATTTTTCCGGCCCGGGTCGCATTCCACAGGCGGGATCAGCGCCCGGGAGAATCCGTATCCGCCTACGCGGCGGCCCTCAGGCTGGCGGCCGTCCACTGCCAATGGGAGGACCTGGACATAGCCCTCCGAGACCGCATGCTGTGTGGCCTGAGGGATGAGGAGGTCCAGGGGAAGTTGATGACCCGCGACCATCGCCTCACGTTCAACGAGGTACTGCGAGAGGCTCAAGTGACCGAGGTGGCGAGGAGCGGGGTCAGAGTTTTTAAGTCCCGAGGGGCCGCTCCAGAGAGGGCCAAGTCACCCGTGCAAGCAGCCCGGTGGACCTCGGCGCAGGCGGCCTGGCGGGGCCCCCGACAGCCCAAAGGCACCCCAGCAACCTCCAAGGAGTCCTCCACGACGGCGGACTCCTGCTCCAGCGAGGACGACGAGATGCAGAGGGTAAAGAAGCATGGGGAAAAGTGCCGAACCAGCAAGCGAGGAAGCCACCATTGCGATGGCTGTGGGGCATCTCACGACCGGACAAGATGCCCATTCTGGAAGGCCGAGTGCCACAACTGCGGCCAGAAGGGCCACATCGCCAGGGTCTGCAGGCGTGGGCGAACCGAGGACAAGGGCGCATCGAGACACCCTCAAGCACACCAACGCAAGGCAGCCAGCATCGGAAAGGTCTCAGCCAACGACGACGTGGCAGGTGTGAACCGCGTGGGGCTGGAGCACTGGCGCTTCTGCATAGAGGTACTGTTACAAGGGGTTCCAGTGAGGATGGAAATAGACTCGGGGTCATCCTACTCCATCCTGTCCCAGAAGGAGTTCATACGCATTCCCCCAAATGCGCGGCCCAAGTTGCGGGCCATGAAGTCGTACTTACGGGACGTGCAGGGTTATGGGATCCCAGTGTTGGGGGTGGGGAACTTCACAGTGAAGTTCAAAAATTTCACAGAAAAACTGCCCTTAGTGGTTCTCAAGGGGGGAAGATGTTGCCTTTTGGGAACCCAGTGGTTTGATCCCCTGGGAATTGAACTGTCCGGCATTAACGCCATAGAGACTGACCCAATTCGGGACGTGTGCGATGCGCACCCAGACGTTTTCAAGAAGGGGCTCAGGACTTACAAGGCCCCCCCGTTTCCTTTGAGTTGGACCCAGAAATCCGGCCCATACGTCTCAAGCCAAGAAGAGTTCCCTTCGCCCTCAAGGACAAGATTGAGGCAGAACTGGACAAATTGGTGGGGCAGGGGATTTTGGTTCCAGTTGATTCAGCGGAGTGGGAAACTCCAATTGTTACAGCCTTAAAGTCCAACGGGGAGGTCAGGATTTGCGCCGACTACAAATGCACAATTAACAAGGCCATTCGGCCAAATGCATATCCGGTGCCAGTGGTCAGCCACTTACTGACCACGTTGCATGGGGGGAGGTGTTTTGCCAAGCTAGACCTGGCGCAGGCGTACCAGCAGCTCACAGTAACCCCAGCTGCCGCCGCTGCACAAACTATCATTACGCATAAGGGGGCATTCCAGGTAATGTGCCTACAGTTTGGCTTAAATTCAGCCCCCGGGATCTTCCAGTCCCTTGTGGAACGCCTTTTAAAGGGGTTTCCAGGCGTGCTCCCATATTTTGATGACGTTTTGATAACAGCGGGGAGCGAATCAGAACTAGCGAGGAGGCTAGACAGGGTCCTCTCTGTATTCGAGAGAGCGGGACTTAGGTTGAGAAGGGACAAATGTGTATTCTTTGCGAGGGAGGTTGAGTTTCTTGGGTTCAAGATAACCCCGGAGGGCATCAAGCCTTCTGAGTCCAAGGTTGCGGCTGTACAAAATGCCCCTCGCCCCACTGCGAAACCGGAGCTGCAGTCATTCCTAGGGCTCCTGAATTTTTACCATTCCTTTTTACCAAGGAAGGCATCCGTCGCAGAGCCACTGCGCGGGCTACTTAAGAAAGAAGCGGTTTGGCGGTGGGGAGATAGGCAGGAGAGAGCATTCAAAGAGCTCAAGGCGCTCTTATCCTCGGATGTTGTTCTGACTCATTTCGACCCGAGGAAACCAGTAGTTTTGGTCTGTGATGCATCACCAGTGGGGGTGGGGGTGGTGCTGTGCCACGTGTTAGAGAGCGGGCGGGAAGCCCCGGTTGCATACTATTCCAGGTCACTTTCAAAGGCGGAGCGCAACTACGCGCAGACAGATAGGGAGGCCCTGGCCATAATCGCGGGAACAAAGAAGTTCCACGATTTCCTATACGGCTGCGAGTTCACAATTGTGACTGATCATAAGCCCCTTTTGGGAATTTTTACTACAGGCAAGCCCACCCCACAAATTCTGTCTCCCTGAATGCTATGTTGGGCGATTTTCCTTAACGCCTACCAGTATGAGCTGGTCTATCGCCCAGGGAAGAAGATCTCCCGTGCAAGACACTAAACTGACCCAGTGTGAAAAAGATTAGCCAGCATAAGGTTGCCATTGCCCAGGGTATGCCTGAATCCCCTGCCTGCCCACCCTTTGTGAGATCACACAGTATCATTTTTTGGGGGCCCTGATAGCTCAAAAGATGGGATCTTGCTGGCCTGCCAACTTTAGGTAAAGGAAAAGGTTGCCCTTTCTTGAAAGGCAGTCATATCTGACTCTAGGGTTTGGTGCTCATCTCAGCTTATAGCCAAAGAGCCAGCACTGTCTGTGTCTGCAGATGTTTCTGTGGTCATGTGGCAGGCATGACATGACAACAGAGCACACAGAATGCTGTTACCTTTCCCTTCAAAGTGGTACTTATTTATCTACATGCAATTTCTTGCTTTTGAACTGCTAGGTTGGCAGGAGCTGGGACAGAGATGGGAGCTCACTCTGTCATGCAACAGTCGGGTCTCAAACTGCTTACCTGCTGACCTTCCAGTTGCCAAGTTTAGCATCTTAACCACTAAGCCACCGCAGTGCCCATCTGCCAACCTTAGCTGTGACTTAATTTCAACCTTGACCTGGAGAATCCAGAAAAAGAAGTCATCAGACACAACTGTGCACACATACTTCCCACTCCCCTTCTCCCCCTTCCTCTCTCTCTCTCTCTCACACACACACCACCTTGAAACAATTCTAGCATCTCCTTTGAACGCATATTAAACTAAGCCTGCATAAAGAGTGTCGAAGGGGAACACACCCAGAACTCTCGGAGAGATCATGTTAAACACTCCTGATGTTTTGCAGATGGACTCATCATCTGTGCATTTCACAATAAACTTTTATGAAGCATTTAGACTTCCAGCTGGATGAATTCACTGAGAAATGTTAGCAGCTCCCCACTCTACAACAATAGCAATCTGTTGCATATCTCCCGCATTGTTTCATATCCCTTTCTCAACTCTTCCCACTGGGCTCTTTCCTATTATAGGCCATGGATCTTTATATGTGTCATGATTTATGATGTTCAAAATGAAAGACAAGATTCTTCCCAGAGACTAACATGGCCATTTCCAGAATTCTGTCAGGTGCTCCAAAGACTTGTTCCAACATATTCTTATGAACTCTCTGGTGTGACAGGCTATTACATTCCATGCTAGATGTGAAATGCTTTAAATGTGCCAATTTACATTCATATTGAAGTTTTATTATCATTACTGAAGCTGTTCACATGAACTAGACCCATTTATTACAAACATATTTGCTGAAATTTACACCCTGTATAAAACTCTGGTAGACCAAGCATGGTAGGGTGTTCTAAACAACACATCTAGTGAGCAGAACATACAAACCTCTTGCAAAGCTGTAAAACTGTATGTTTCATCCAAATATCTTGATGGTGGTTTTTTTGCTAAGGCAAAAGCAGGTTAGGAGGAAGAGGCTGATTTCCATCTACCTGTGATGTGCTATATAGTGGCTGAAATACTGTTGAGAGAACTGCAACAGGCAATAAGGATGACTTTAAAACAGGGGTTCTCAACCTATGGCCCACAGCACCAAATAATCTGACTCCCACCCTCACTTCAGTGCCAGTGCCAGAATCGGTCATGGACTTATTTACAGCTGCCATAAATGCATTTACAACAGTCATAAATAAATCCGTGGCTGATTCTGGCGGTGGCGGCAGTGGCGGCCGGATCAACAGTCCGGCCCACAAACTGTTTGAGGGAGTGTGACCCAACCCCCAACTTGAAAAGGTTGAAAACCCCTGATGTACAACATGTTACCTTATGCAGCTTTCTGCATTTTTCACCATCCCAGTGAAAGGAATTCTGTTTGAGATAAATAAGTGGAGTAGCTATACATAGAGTCAGAAATCTTTAGAAGAGGCTATTGGCAGATACTGGAAGCCTAAGATTCCAGACTGTAGACACAAGTACTTACTTTGTGAAAACTGGAAGCCAAAAATTTGGCAAAAAAATTCAGTCATTCAAAATGCAAAACTGTGAAACATCAAATTTGTTCTGTTAAATTTTGAATGTTTTCAGATTTTATTTTTGTTGTGTCCATCTGACCTATTGTCAACATGGTCCAGCAGTAGTTCCCCATGATATATTTTTGACAGTCCTACCAGCAATAGCAATAGCAACAGCAATTACACTTAAAAACTCCCCATAGCACTTAGTGCATTCTCTGGGCAGTTCACAAGGTAATTAGCATTTTGCATCCAACATGCTGGGTACTCATTTTACCAACCTTGGATGGATGGAAGGCTGAGTCAACCTTGATCACCATCAGGATAGAACTCAGATTGGGAGAACAGTTTTGTCTGCAATACAGCCGTGTAACCACTGCACCACGATAGCTCTTTAAATTATTATTAAATTATGTCTTATGAAAAGAAGCATACTTCCTCTCCACACTTCCAGATCCCATAGAATTCATATGTGGCCAGTTTTTAGTGAGGTAGCCATTTGTTTCAGTGCGCATTGCAAAATCAGAAACAAAAGAGGCAATACAACGTATGTTGGCAATGTGGTCTCTAGTCCCCCTGCCTCTTCTGAAACCAGCCTGCACCTCTGGTAATTCTCTCTCCACATGCTGCTGAAGTCTATCCTGTATTATCTTGAGCATCACCTTTCTGGCGTGTGGGATGAGCACAATTGTTCAATAATTTGAACATTCTTTGCCATTGCCCTTTTTTTGGGATTGGAACATACACTGATCTTTTCAAATCCGGTGGCCACTGTTTTGTTTTCCAAATCTGCTGGCATATTGAATGAAGTAATTTGACTCCATCATCTTTTAGAGCTTTGAAAAATTCAACTGGGATATTATCATCTCCACTAGCTTTGTTGTTTGCAGTGCTCTTTAGGGCCTTTCTGACTTCACTCTCCATGATGTCTGGGTCAATTTCCTCATCATTGTTATTATCAGGAGTGTTAAGCTCCTTTTTGTAGAGTTCCTCTGTGTACTCTTGCCATCTTTTCTAAATCTCTTCTGCATCAGCTAACTCCTTTTCATCTTTGTTCCTTATCATGGTCATTTTTGCTTTAAATGTTCCCTTGATTTCCCTGATTTTTTTGAAAAGATCTCTAGTCCTGCCTCTTTTGTTGTTTTCCTCCATTTCTTTACACTGTTCTTTTAGGTAGTTTTCTTTATCTCTGCTTGCTTTTCTTTGAAATTCTGTGTTCAAGTGATTGTATTTCTCTTTCTCCTTTGACTTTTGCATTCTTTCTTTCCTCTGCTATTTTAAGAGCCTCATCAGACAACCACTTTGCTTTCTTCCGCTTCTTTTCTTTTGGTATGGTTTTCTTTGCTGCTTCCTGCATGATGTCTTGCATCTCTGTCCATAATTCTTCTTGCACTCTATCGAGTCTAAGCCATTAAATCTGTTCATCACCTCCACTGTGTATTCTTTAGGGATGTTGTCTAGGTGATATCTGTCTGGCCTGTTTGTTTTCCCTATTTTCTTTAGTCTAAGCCTGAATTTTGCGATCAGTAGATTGTGATCTGAGCCACAGTCTGCTCCAGGTCTTGTTTTTGCTGACTGTATGGAGGTTGTCCCTCTTTGGCTGCAGAGTATGTAGTCAATCTGGTTTCAGTGTTGGCCATCTGGTGATGTCCATGTGTAAAGTCGCCTCTTGTGTTGATGGAAGAGAGTGTTTGCTATGCCCAGTGCATTCTCTTGGCAGAACTCTATCAGTCTTTGCCTGCTTCGTTTTGTGTACCAAGACCAAATTTGCCTATTATTCCATTCACTTGTTGATTTCCTACTTTGGCATTCCAATCTCCTAAAATAATTTGGACATAATTTCTTGGTGTCTGTTCTATGAGGTGTTGTAAGTCCTCATAGAACTGATCCACTGTGGCTTCATCTGCACCAGTGGTTGGTGCGTATATTTGGATCACAGTGACATTGAAAGGTTTGCCTTGAATTCTGACTGACATCATTCTGACATTTTTGAGATTGTATCCCATTACTGCTTTTCTTACTCTTTTGTTGACAATTATGGCTACTCCATTTCTTCTAAGGTTTTCTTGTCCACAGTAGTAGATACGATGGTTTCCAGAGCTGAATTTGCCCATCCCTGTCCATTTTAGCTCACTGATTCCCAAGATGTCAATGCTTATTCTTTCCATTTCATTTTTAACCACTTCCAGTTTACCTTGATTCATAGTTCTCACATTCCATGTCCCTATGCAGTATTGTTCCCTGCAACACTGTATTTCTCCTCCCCCTTTCCTGTCTCTCCCCTTCCTCCACTCTGTTGTGCTAAGCATCCTGTATCATCTAGAGTGCTCCTTTGTTTTGCTTTTTGTTTTGGTCAATAGGGTTCTCTTGGTAAGCTTTGTGGCGTGGTTTGCCGGTTTCTACGCCATTGGCTCTCTTAATGCCTCCTATGAAATCCCCTGCCTTGGGTAGCAGTGCATAAGAGGTGTCAAATATGACCACCAAAGCGCAAAGGGAAGGAATTATTAAGCTTGGAAAACCATGAAGCATGGAGATGTACAAAATGAATTTAAGAGGAAAGAACACCAAAAAGACACAGATCTCCAAAAGAGCTGAATGAGGCCTAACTGTGCTCCATGGTCACATAGTAGACTGACAGATACATAGGGAAGATTGAAAATTGGGGAGAAGGAATTGATGAGGGAATGGAATCCAGTGTCTAGAATCATAGCACAGTTCTCCCTTGTTCTAAAGCCAGTTGTGTCTGACTCTAGGACAGGGGTTCCCAACTTTTTCAGGCTGGGGGCTGGGTCACGCTCTCTCAGTCAGCTTCAAGGTCTAGATGGCCATTTTGCCCTGCCTGCATGATGGGGGTGGACATTTTGTCCCAACAGCTTCAAAGTGTCATGGTATAATTTATACCCTGTGCTTTAGTCTAATCCAAGATGGAGATCCCCCAAAGGGATCGGTATGTGTAAACATTTTAACCTCGTGGGTTGGAATTGCTGGAGCCTAATGTGTGATGGACATGTCATGCTGTAAGAGCATTGGTTTGATTCCTTTAAGGGAATGGCAATGAGGCAGACCCTGAGGGAGGAGATAAAAGCCCAGAAGGTGGGGGCTGGGAAGCTCTCTTGGATCTGAACTGCAATCATGTAGAAGACTAAGCAGAAAAGGGGGGAGGGCAATGGGCTTTCCCTTTTCTTTATTTTGATTTGCTCTCTAAACTTCTGATGAACTTTATTCTGTACCTTACTTTAATTTCAATATACTTTAAAAATACCTGAAGACTGGAGTGTTTACTTGGCTGTGCTACATCATCTACACTAATCTCACGAGCTACCTTGCTCACCACCTAGACCCAGATCAGGAGTGAGAAGGCAAGCTTTTAGGAAAAGCCTGGACTGCTGGGCCAGAGAGCAGGCAATATCAGGTGCGATCCCATCATGAGGAGGCCAAAGTGCTACTTGTGAGTAAGAGGATCGTTACACAAAGGGGTGGCCATTTTGTTTCTTGAATGCCCTTTGAGGGGTGGGTGGGGGTAAGAAATGGTGTCAGATCCGGCCCACAGGTCTTAGGTTGTGAACCCCTGCTCTAGGAGGTCAGTGCTCATGTCCATTTACAGCCAAACCACCAGCACTGGTTCTGTCTGTAGGTGCTTCTGTGGTCATGTGGCAGGCATGACTAGACACAGAAGCACATGGAATGCTGTTATGTTTCCTGCCAAAGTAGTACCTATTTATCTACTTGTAATTTCTTGCTTTTGAACTGGCAGGAGCTGGGGCAGATGATGGACACTCACTCCATTACGCAACACTCAGATCTTGAACTGTCAACCTTCTAGCTGTCAAGATCCGAGTCTTAATCACTATGCTGCTGCAGTCCTAGAAATGTAGCATGCTGAACTGCAATTTTTTGTGGCACATCTGATGTATGCATGCTTCTGAGAAACATTTAAGATAGTTGGCGTGGCTTGGTAGACTGGCATGACCATATAGCAGAGGTGTGATCTATTGAAAATCAGCCTTTGAAACAAGCCTATCCCGTAATCTGCAACAATGTACAGTCTATAAAAAGTAGCCAAGGGAAAAGTTCAAGAGGAGAGAGGACAGTAACATAGACTCTTAGTAGAATGCTAATTGCTTGTGGGTTTCAAGTATTGATCTCCAGTTAATGTGTTACCATAGTTTTGGCTATTAGATTTGAGAGAGTTCTGATACACTATAATGGAAAAATGTTTCAAATACTACAGAAATGGTAGTTTATTTTATTTATTTATTTATTGTTAAATTTCTATACCGCCCACTCAGCCAAAGCCGACTCCGGGCGGTTCACACAGTAGTTCAGTAGCCTACAGGTTTCCCTGAAAAATTGTCATTTAATGGGCAAAATCCTCTTGCTTAGCCTGACATTATGATAGTGCCAAAACAGAAGTGCTATCCAGAAACTACTTCCATTGGCACACTGCCCAATGCTTGGCATGGGAATAATGTAACTGATTGCACAATCAATTTATTTATTGTATTAAATTTACTTATTGTATTTCTATAGCACCCATTTGGGTGTTCACTCTGGGCGGTGAACAAACAGATAACAAATAACAACAAAACACACAGCAGACCGAACAACA
Organism: Bradypodion ventrale; assembly: GCA_035047345.1. NCBI lineage: Eukaryota > Metazoa > Chordata > Lepidosauria > Squamata > Chamaeleonidae > Bradypodion > Bradypodion ventrale. The sequence goes on from JAWDJE010000001.1 coordinate 46,225,273, forward strand.
ACCGACACATACGTCACAAGCTAAACTCAATTAAAATAAAATAATTGGCGTCTGAGAGCATAGGTACTCAACCCAACTGATTAATTGGTAAAGGGACAAATTGCACAATTCACTGCTGCTGTGCTTGATGGGCCAGAACATTTACACAGGTGCACTTTTATGATACATCTGCATGAGCAGGATTTTGCCCAATTACACTCAGATGGACTTTGTGTTTGATCTGCATTGTAGTCCTGCAGGTATCATAATTCTTCCTGTAAAAATGCAGATGCAGTACAGAAGAAACTTGCTGGCTGGCTAGCCCAATGGTTTAGGTATCTGGCTGTGGAGTCAAAGGTTAGATGTTTGATTCCCCAATGTGCCTCCTAGGAGAACAGCCAGCCTGTATAGTCATGGACAAGCTGCACAGTCCTAGGGCACCCCCAGAAGAAAGGAACAGTAAACCACTTCTGTGTATTCTCTACCTGCATAACCCTGAAAAAACCCAACACTGATGTGATGGCTCATGACGACGACAACAACGATGATGATTACAGGGGAAGCTAGAGAGTTAGTGTGGTGTGGTAGGCTTCTGCTAAAGTAATCTAAGCCATTCATGCAAGTGAGGAGCATAAGGACATTTAAACAGGAGATTGATGCTATTTTATTATGAATATGGAAATTGCCAAGAAAGATACTTACAGAATGAAGATGACAGGAAGTAGCAATAAATATGTCCTTTTACTGGCTGTTGCCAAGAAAGATTGTATTGCCATAAAAATTCTAGTCCAGTAGTTTTGGCATTATAAAACTCTCTAGCCTGAATAAATCATGAAAGAATTGTTAATTTTACTCAGTTTGCATTTTGGTTTTATATATATTTTTTCACTGTGGACAAAATTTGAAACAACATGGAAAGGCTGAAGGAGCTGAAGAGCGCTGAAATATCTGCCACTTTGTGCTGGAAGGAGACACTGAAAGGGTGAGGGGACTCCGCAAACACCTATTACATTGGAAGAAAAGGAGGTTGAGGATGCTTATAGAAAATATCATTTAAAAATTCATATCCTGATGAAGGACTAGTTCAAAAAGGCTTGTTAATTCGGAACAGCTTTGATATTGGGTCAATATGGTTTTGATCATCATTTCATAATACATTTGTTGAGAAGAGACTAGAAGTGACTTTACTGTGAATATTTACCTATGTGGAAATTTTTTGGAAGAATTCTCGCAATATTATGTACATCACTGTTATAAATGTTTTTAGAGAAGATATCTATTCCTCAGTTGTAAACTTTACATATTTGAAATACAAGTTATGACCTCATTATTTCAATCATTGCAAATGGTTTCTTCACCTGTTTCTTTCTGCACCATTTGGGACACTTGCGTGTTTGGAATTTTTAGTCATTGTATTAAATGGTGATCTGTCTGGGAAGTGTTTTTGAAGAAAGAAGCCTAAATCCCATTGTTGGTTCCCAGTTGGAGTAGACTTATTGAATGAAATGAACTTACTGAGTGTTGACTTTTCAAGTTTTTATTGATTCAAGGGTTTACTGTAGTTGGGACTAACAAATGGATGTAGATCAGAAAGGTGGGATAATAAAGTATTATCCATTCATCCATCTCTATTTCTCCCTCTCAGTAATATCAGCTTTTTTGGGGGTGGGAGGAAGGTTAAAGAATGAATTCAATAGATTCCTCTCTAGTCACCTAATGACAAAGACATCATAGAATTTTATAATATTGTCATTCACTTCTTCAGATGCAAATATATAAATTGCTGCCATGATGTAGTATAGGACAGAAACCAGGATGGTTACTTTTAAGAATCCACCATTATAAAAGGATTAATGTGAGAGAGCAGGTGTGGTGTAGTGGATAGAGTGATGGCCTAGGATTCAGGAGACCTTGTCCATTTCCCTGGTTGGCTTAGTAAATTCCCTGGCAGGTGGCATGATGGAATTGCTCATTATATATCCCTTGACAACTCTGTTAGGGTTTCTCTAAGTCAGATGTGATTGAATGGCACATACTATAACATAAGCTATACAACCAGTAACATAGGAATGTGAGAGAATGTTTTGTGATCAATGTACTGCACTGGTTAGTACAACCTTCCTCAACATTGTACCAAACAGATGTTTTAGACCAGGGGTTAGCAAACGTAGCTCTCCAGATGTTCATTAACTTCAACTCCCAGAAGCCCTGATCAGCAGGTGTACTGACTTGAGCTTCTACTAATTGAAGTCCAAGAACATCTGGAGAGCCAAATGTGTTGACCTCTGTTCTAGACTACAATTCCTGTCACTCCCAGCTAGCAGGGGGATTGCCATGCAACACATCTGGAGCTAGCAGGGGGATTGCCATGCAACACATCTTGCCGCCCTGAGTCGGGTTCTGCCTGAGCGGGCGGCATATACAAATTTGACTAATAAATAAATAAATAAATAAAATCAAGTTGGAGAAAGCAGGTTTAGTGTGTGGAACAAAGTTTTAAGATTCAGATATTTGGGCAATCATATCCTAAAATTACACATTTATGTGAATAAACAATAAGAAATGTTCTGCTCTTCAAAGTGCAACCACAATGGTACACTTGGCTTTTGGCTTGCTTATGAACTGTGCACAACTAGGAAAAGATATTTGAGGTGGGTACAGCTCCCAAAATCTTTCAGCCAACAATAGAGCCTCAGGTTTTTACAAGAAAAGAAAAACCAAGTGGAGTCTTTCAAATTCTTAGGTAAGCCTGGTCTGAGGAACATGATGATGAGCCTGTGTCATCAAGTCAATTTTGAGTCAAGGTGAGCCTTTAAATGGGTTTTCCAGTAGAGAGCACTCAGAATAAGTGGTTTACCACTCTCTTCTTCTGGGGATGTTCTGGGACTGTGCAGCTTGCCCAAAGTCACACAGGCTGGCTTTTCTCCTGGGAGGCACAGTGGGGGATTGAACTCCCAATATCTAGCTCCACAGACATGTACCGAAATCACTGAGCTATCCAGCCAGTGAGAAAGCTAGCAAAAGTATAATTCATAATTAGGAAGATAGGACTGTTCTGTTGCATTACACCAACACAACAAGTGAGTGTTGTCATTGCATCTTGGGGATGCTGTTTTTCCTCCCCTCCAGCCTTTTAATGGGAAATGTCGTGAGCCTCATCTGAGATCAGGAAGGTGGGAGATCGTTCTGTGGGTGGTGGTGGTAGGAATGGCATTTATTATGGCTGTGTCAGTTTCATTTCAAGGCTTAAATCAACTCTAACCTCTGTTCCCTTCCATTCCCATTTGTTCTGTGGAATTTGAATGGTTTATCTCATGTCCAAGAGCAGCGTCCATAGAATCACTCTGCCAAGAACCTCTGCTTATCACAGCTTTTACATGACTTCTTTAAGCAAATGTTTAGCCCTACTTGACTCTGGGATGAGTGCTGTATTGATTATTAGCTTTAGGGAAACATCTGGTTTTCATTACAAATGGTAGCAGACCAAAGGGGAGTGTTGTACTAGGCGGTGTGGTCACTTAACAGCCATCAGGCCTAGCTATAAAGAAAATTTAACATATCCTGTAATTACAACCTGCAGAGCACAATGGGATCTACAGATCTGATTTCAGAACAGCAAAAATGTTTATTGTATCTGCTGCACATATTTATTTACTCAATAGTTGCCGAGCTTTTGAAAAATTGGCTGTAGATGTGTTTAGCTCTTCTTTTGCTTTTCTTGTTTTTAGTCAGGAAACTCAAGGAAGGTTTCTGATCAGGACAGTTGTTTAAAAATGTGTCTTCAAATTCTATAGTTTTGGGGTAACCAAAACTGCCAGTGGACATTTTGTTGTCTTTTGCCCTTGACTATAATGTGTGGTGGCTTAGTGGTTAAGTCACTGAACTTGACGACTGGAAGGTCAGCAGGTCAGTAGTTCAAGACCTGAGTACTGCACAATGGAGTGAGCTCCCGTCTCTGTCCCAGTTCCTGCCAACCTAGAAGTTAGAAAGCAAGAAATTGCAAGTATTTATTTATTTATTTATTTATTTTTCATGCTTATATACCGCCCACTCAGGTACAACCTAACTCAGGGCAGTTTACATAGCGGACAGTAAATACATAAAAGACACATGATAAAACAAAGTTAAAAGTTAAAAAAAAACCACCCCTAAAAGGTGCGCAAGAACCGAAGGGACCTTGGGGGAAGGCACACTTCTCTATACCAACCACCCAACGGTACTCCCATCCCCACCCGCACCGCAAACTTGGCCCGCCAGCCAGGTCTTTAGTTCCTTCCTAAAGGGCAACAACTCCATCTGGAGACGCAGTTCCAGAGGCAGGAGGTTCCAAAGGGCCGGTGCGGACACGGAGAAGGCACTCCTCCTTGTGCCAGAGAGGCGAGCCCCCCTGGCTGATGGCAGGGTTGCACGGACAGACGTCCTTAGGGCGATGCGGTCTCTAAGATACCCTGGCCCACTACCATGTAGGGCTTTAAAGGTCAAAACCAGCACCTTGAATTGCACCTGGAGACAAACTGGTAACCAGTGCAGCCCCCGAAGCAGTGGTGAGGCATGGGCATAACATCCACACCCCATCACCACCCGGGCCGCGGCATTCTGGACCAGTTGCAGCCTCTGAATGTAGATAAAAGTAGATAAATGAGTACTAATTTAGTGAGAAGGTAGAGTTTCGTACACTCCAGTGTCTAGTCATGCCTGCCACATGTCCACGGAAATGTCTGCAAACATAGACAGCTCTGGCTTTTTGGCTATAAACAGAGATGGGCACTGAACCCTAGAGTCAGATGAGTTTTCGTGTCCTAGATTACTCTGGGTTGAAAGGATTTTTGTAGGGGATGCCCGAATGAGCTCTTTTCATGTCCCCCATCGTGCAGCTCTCAGGAAATCGAACCCCATCCTTCTGGTCTCCAAGCTCATCACTTTACAGATTGAGCCACCAGAGGAGCTCAGATATGACTAGCTTTTGAGCAAGGGCAATACTAAACCCTTTACCTTTACATATAAAGCCTCAGCCCCATTCTTAAATCAAAGAGAACATGAGCTTCAGAGTGATGAGTATGAGTTCTTTGTGGTGCATGTCCTTCTGCATCAACTGGCAAGCAACCATCTTGTAAATGAGCTTTCTGGACAGCTAAAATCTTCATCTCAGACAAAAACTAAACCCAAAGAAATACTTCCCAGTGGCTCTAGTTCTCCTCTTCAGCCAACCCTTACTCCAAAATGATCAAGACAATCACAGATGTATGTCAATTAGCATTCTGAATTGTAGGAACAAAGTTTGGAAAAGTCAATTTATTTATGATAACTCCTTGCTTTCCACAAGCGTCATCTTACAATATCTTGGGATTTGTAGTTTGATGAGATGCTTTAGAATTCTTTGTTAGAGAACTGTGGTGTACTCCATATAACTACAACAGAGGATTCTAAGTACCCCATGAAGCTGTAGGATGGAGCCAAAATACATAAAATAGCATAAAACTATTATAGCTGATGCACTTGAAGGAAACAGAAACAGCTGTCTGTTGGCAAGACCAGAAGAACCAAACTACCACCTGAGATAGACATATTAACCAGGATGTAATTGATTCCCACAGCCATCAACTAAATTCCCAGGGTAAGTCCCAAGACAAAGTTGTAAGAAACCATCTGTGGTTGAATCCCAGACCTTGTTGGGGTGGGTGTTCTGGGGGTGGGTATTAAAAATAATTTCTGTGTTCTGCTTAGGAGCCTTTGTGTGCTGACTAGCGAGTAGGGAAAGGAAAGGATTGTGACTAGGGAGAGAAGTACACTATGGGCCCTAACATCGGCATTGATAGGCCATTAGTCCTGCCACTGGCACATCTGCAAATGAAAGGCATCTGTATATGCACAGCTGGCTACATATTCATGGCTGCATGGGTAAGAGTCTTATCAATTTGCCACTGAAGAGAAAATGTATTCACCAATCTCAAAACTTTGAAAAAAAACACCTAGTGTAGATGGAGAGGAAGATATATAGTATAACATAACTCGATTAACAAATGGTACTATCTTTTGCTTAGAATTCCAGTTGTGGATGTGAAAAATGCTCTCAGCAAACTTTTGCAAGTTTTGAAAAAAACAAAGCTCTTTATGATTCCATTGAAATATATTTGATATTTTGCCTAACTCTAGACCTGCCCATTTGCTTGAAATGTTACCTTAGGTGAAATCCAGTGGCAATTCTCCTCTGAAGATGAACCGTGTAAGTTGTCATATTGGAATCCCTTCCCTTGGGCTTAACTTGTGTTGCCTTCTTTAAACTTAAAATTAATCTTACATCCTTAATATTTGTTGTGACTTTAATCATTCACCACCAATCTCTTTAAATCCAGTTCCTCCGTACAAAACACCCCTATGCTTCCATTGCAGACTGTCAATTTCATGGGCTGTTGATACATTTATTAGGTGTGTAATCTGCTTTTCTTAGGAGACTGTGGGGAAACAGCACCACTTACTCCTGCTTCTACCCCTCATTTTGTAACTCTTGGATAGTTATCTGTCAACTGAAGATATTTTCACTTCTGTTATCTTTAAACATATTACTAAGTTCCAGAAATCTTCTCTAGCACACTGTTGCTGAACTGCCCTTGAGGCTGAGGAATACACTGTCAAAATGAGGCCTTTATCTTCATGCTCATTCATTCATTTGTCATAGTTCATTTTGATGACAGAATGGTTGTTGTGAAGCAGCTAATGCAATTGCTTATAGTTGATATATTCCCTTTATGCCAGGTATGCCCAAACTATGGCCTGTGGGCTGGATATGGCCCCCAAAGCATTCCATCAGGCCCACGATGCCCTCGCCAAAACAGGAAGTGAATACAAATGTTTCTGCAATGTATGAATTCATTTGTATTCACTTCCTGGTTTGGTGTGAACGTGCTCGCGCATACACAGAAGCTTCTGCACTGAACCAGGAAGTGAATATGGACATTTTTGCACATGTGCAGAAGTGTCCAAGCGAAACCAGGAAGTGAATATGCATGTGCATGCACAAACACGCCCTGTTCCAGGGCATACCTGTCAACCCATGGCTCCGGAAAAATGGGACCTGCGCAGATCGCTTGTGCACAGGTCACTTTCCACGCATGCATGGAAGCACTACGCCGCTTGCGCAGCTCCTACGCAAGCAGCGTAGTGCTTCCGCACATGCGTGGAAAGCGTTTTCCCCCACTGCCAAATTATGGGGTTTTGGCAGCGCGGGGCGGGTTATGACGTCAATCGACGTCAAATTACGGGGTAATCCCAGCCAAATCGGGATGATTGACAGGTATGTTCCAGGGGCATGGTCTGGCTCACTCAGCTGTTCCAGGGGCATAGTCAGGCTCCTGGCTCAAAAAGTTTGGGCACCTCTGCTTTATGCCAAACATAGTTTGGGTAAGTTGATCTTAGACACTTGCACTGCCTTCCCAAATATATTTGTTCCTGAAGAAGGGTTGGAACCCAGCTCACCTTGTGTCCTTTGGAAGATGCTCCAATCTAGTCCTTGTTCATGTAAAGATTTATGAGGTTTTGGATTTCCATTAAAAATTCCATCCCTGTAATTGGGGCAATAAAAATAGCTGTGACTTGGGGAGGGTGTGGGCAAATTTTGAAGCACCAACAGAATTATTTCAGGAAGAATTATAAATCAAAGGGAAGTGGGGAGAAAGGCAGATCTAAGATCCTAAAATGAAGTTCTGACTTCATAAGAAATCAGGCTCACCCAGTCGAAGTCACCTGGGGTCCAACTTGCAGCCTGGCAAGCCCTGAGCCACTGCTATGGCTACCATCTTTCAAGCCCTCATTTCCCCAGAGACAATAGCAATCTAGCACTCTAGATATCAGTAGGAGCGCACTTTAAAGCCTAATGTGATCCTCCTTTGAACAGATCCCAGCAACTGAAGCTTTCAGATGGAAGGAAGCTGCGAGAGAAGAGACAGAAACATTAAACAGAAATGAGATGTGGACTTTGGCCAAACTAGCGCCAGCCAAGAAAACCATTGGGTGCAAGTGAGTCTTCAAAATGAAGCAGGAGACAGAAGGAGAAATGGAACATAACATGGCAAGACCAATTGCAAAAAGGTTGCTGCAGAAGTATGAAGAAGACTTTGAGGAAATCTATGCTCCTGTTGTCAAGGACAGTGCTATATGTATGCTTCCGAGAGTGTCAGTCTCCAAATAGCAGCTAGATGCCAAAACTGCATTTCTATATGGTAAAATTTTAGAGAAGCTATACATGGAAAAATCACCTGGCTTCATTAAACAGGAGCATCTTGACTTAGTCTGAGAATAAAGAAAGGCCTGTATGGGATGAAGCAAGCTACTTGAGCCTGGAACAAGATAATGGTGAAAATGCCACTGCAGCAAGGCTTCAAGTAAGGTAATGTAGATCAGTGCAGATCAATACTTTGCTGAGATTAAAAGCTTCCTCTGTGCTCTTTGCTGGCTGGTCAACTGGAGCATTTCAGCTGGAGGGAGTGGCTTCCGAAAAGCTGCAAGAGATATCATTTTTTACGTCCTTTCAATACATGATGTGCCACCACCATCTAGAATTCCCTTCCTTTATAGATATGCTTGAGGGCAGCATTGCAGTCCTTTCAGTAGCAAGAAGCTGTTACAGTTGCCTCAGTAGTCTAAGCTGAATTGTTAGCTTTATTGTTCCTAAACTTCTTTGATTGAGAGCGTGGAAGGGATGTGAGGTTCAGATGCTCTCTTACCCACAGAAAGTGATTGGGGAGTGCCAGTGGTAAACCCTTCCTTGACCATCTCACAATACCTTGCTAGGGTTACACTAATTTGGAACTGGCTTGGCAGCATGTAATACATATTCATCAGGATCGAGGATGGCATGCACAGTGACAGTGGTGGGGACTGGTAGTGTTTCTCTTCCTGTCTGCCTCAGGCAATTTGTGCTGATGTGACATACATGGTATCAGTAATCTGTAGGGGCACATAGAAAGAGCCTCTTCAAAGATTGTGGCATTTTTGAACCACAATCAGGTATACCCTGGTAACGGCAACCTTGTCTTGCCAGCTAATCTTTCTCACACTAGGTCAGGCGAAAGGAGGTGCAGAATGAACTCACCAAAAGGTGCCTTCATTTTGGCAGTTTCACATCTGGCCTAGACATGGAAGAAGAAGAAATTGATCTGTAGGATCTTTTTTTTCAGAATTACAGTGGAGGATGAAAGGAAAGTATTTTAGTGTACTACTTAAAAGAGGAGAAATAGTGTAACCCCCTAAATTTGGGATGGAGAAGGCTGTTTACATCGCCCTCTTCTGAAATTAGTACTTGATGTTAATAGAGCAACTGCTGTCACCCATGAGTTGTGATCTTGTAAAGAAAAAGAGAGAGAGAATCCTGTCGCTGCACCCACTGTGGTCTTCGAGCCTGATGGGATGAGCAAATTAAGTGCCACAACTCCTACACACCACTCATCCATGAGCTTGTTCTCACTAACTAATCATGTGGTAAATGACAGAAAAACCAGATGGATTTACCAATCTGGACAACTACATTTGTCTTCTTTACCAAGAGAGCAACCAGCTTATTGCTATCCTTCATGCCAAAGCCTGTGAATGAAGAGTACATTACTGCCTATCTCCCTCCCTGTGTGAGGCCTAGATAGGAAAACAGGAACAGGCGAAGACAATCCCCCTTGACAGGAAAAGTTGTGAACATTCCAGGCCTACATTTTAACAGTGTGAACCTTGCTCTTGTCAACACCGACAACCTCATAATGTTGGAGCCTTTATACAAGCTCTACATGAGTCCCGATTTTCCTCTATCGGAATGTGTAAGGGTGCTTATCTCTTCCCAAAATGTAACACACGAAGGTCTGTAGATAAAAGGCCCCGGGGTGAAAGTTGCAATTGGAGAAATCTGTGACAATAGACTACGTTTGTGTTTAGAAGGTCTTGAAAACACAGATGCCATGTGTTATTTTTGATAGTATTTTAATTTTTAAAAACTGAATGCTTAAAAATACAATTTGTCTTTTCCGCATAATTTGAAATTCAAGTATATTTTTATTTATTTAAAAAAGAAACAAAGCCTTAAAGGTCTTTAAAGATTTATGTTTACAAAATGAAACAACATGGATTACAAAGAAAAGTGTTACCTGAAATCCTGGGGTTCCTGTGGGGGCCCGTGGGGGCCCATGGGGTGCCCCATCACCTTTATTACATGAATACCCAAAGCTTTGGGTAAGGAGGTGCATTGTATAAAATACATCAGAAAAGAACATTCCAAAAGAAGTTACATTTATTTAAAAGCAGGATCTAGTTGGCAGAGGACTGAATGGAACCTTATGAAGAATAAATGAGAAATGCAAAGAGTTTCAAAGAGTAAAGACATAGAGTTAAGTTCCAGTGGGAACAATGGGATCCTGGCCTTTGATCTGGGATGGGAGAGCAATGCCAAACTTCCCCACTATCTGGCAGGCAGAGACAGCCAATGCTTTACACCTCCAGAAATAAGCCAACAAAAGCATGACTAAAAATGAAGGGAAAACTCAAAAAACAAACTCAAGCATGAGCTGCTGGATTGTTGGAAACAATCAAGGTGGGCAAATATCAAGCATTTTTAGGTAGCCCCTCACAGTCCTACATATACATAACCAGGCCATGTCATTTGAAATGGATGCCTTATTTATTTATTTATGAATTTGTATCCCGTGCACCCTCCTGATGAGAAACATCACTCAGGGCAGCTAACAACAGTTAGCTGTGGAGATGCCCTTAGCACTGAGTAGTTTAGTTTTATGAGGTTAATTTTGCTGCAGTTAAAATATCCTAAAATTTAATTTAATTTAATTTAATTGTCACATTTATATACCGCTCACTTGGCCAAAGCCAACTCAGGGCGGTTCACAATAATAATAAAAAAAACACATGTTAAAAACAGTTAAAACTACCCACCCCCTAAAAACAAGGGCTGCAGGATCCAAAGGCACCATGGGGAAGAGTTCTTCTACACCAACCCCCCAATGGAGGTTACCCTTCCACCTGCACCCCACACTTGACCCGCCAGCCAGGTTTTAAGTTCTTTTCTGAAAGGCAGCAAAATCTCATGACAGTATGTTGCATAAGACCAACAAACCTGCAAAGAATTATGGAAATCTTGCCAAGAAGCAACTGACTTGATTGCACCAAATTATTTTATCAGATCAAAAGAATGACATAAATTGCAGCCTTGCCATCCTTCCAGCATGACATCTGGTTAAAAGAGAGAAATGAATTCATGCCTGCCATCATACACTTTGCTCCAATTATTATAGTCAGTAAAATGATGGACTGAAAAGAAATCTTCCAACACTGACATATCTATTTGGCAGATATATATTATGACAAGCCAGATCCCTGGTTGCTGGATATTTGAGATATGAGTCAGTTGCATGGACTTTATTCAACTTCTTTTTGGAGGCCAGATATATACGTGGAATATAATGAAGATTTTGACAGGAGACACAGGATCCCGAGACACAGGATTAGAAGAAGCCACTCACACATAGCTCAATGGTTTAAGTATCTGGATGCAGAGCCAGAGATTGGGTTCTGCATTGTGCTTCCTTGACAGAGGTTAACCTCAATGATCCACAGAGTCCCTTCCATCTCTGCAATTCTAAGATGATGATGAAAATGATTTTTAAATAATGCATGAGAGGATTGTGGGTTTATGTAGGCTAGTAAAGCAACTTCCATTAGCCAAATCACTGCTATGTTAATGACAAGTTCCAGTTAACTTACTCAGGATACATATGCATTTCTCTCATCTTACTGTGCTCAAGTTTTTCTATTTCTTTCTTTCTTTTCTTCTTCTTCCATGTCTAGGCCAGACCATACCTGTCAACCTTCCCAGATTGGCCGGGATTTCCCGATTTTCGGGGCCAATTTGTGCCATTTCCTGCCCGCAGCTGCCAAAACCCCGGAATTGGCAACGGGGGGGAAAGAGGTACTGTGCATCCTTTCTGTGCAAGTCGCGTTCTACGCATGCGTAGAAGGCTTTTACGCTTGCGTAGAACCCTTTTACGCTTGCGTAGAATTCTTCTACGCATAGAAGGCTACGCAAGCGTAAAAGGGTTCTACGCAAGCATAAAAGCCTTCAACGCATGCGTAGAACGCGACTTGCGCAGAACCGTTGGGCGCAGGTCCCGGATTGTCCGGAGCCGCGGTTGACAGGTATGGGCCAGATGTGAAACTGCCAAAATGAAGCCACCTTTTGGTGAGTCCATTCTGCAATTCCTTTGGCCTGCCCTAGTGTGAGAAAGATTAGCTGACAACACAAGGTTACCATTACCAGAGTACACCCGATTGTGGTTAAGAAATAACACAGTATTCAAGGAGGCTCTTTCTGGGTACCCGTACCATGAAGACTGTCCTGAGAATATAATGCAGTGGCCCATCATCTGCCTTCCACATCGCAGCATAACACCCGTAACACTACTCTGGGAGCTGCACTGGTTACCAGTTTGCCTCCGGGTGCAATTCAAGGTGCTGGGTTTGACCTTTAATTTAATTAATTTAATTTAATTGTCAAATTTATATACCGCCCACTTGGCCAAAGCTGACTCAGGGCGGTTCACAATGACAATTTAAAAAACATGTTAAAAACAGTTAAAACTACCCACCCCCTAAAACAAGGGGTGCAGGATCCAAAGGCACCATGGGGAGGAGTTCTTCTACACCAGCCACCCAATGGAGGTTACCCTTCCATTGGACCCCACACTTGACCCGCCAGCCAGGTTTTAAGTTCTTTTCTGAAAGGCAGCAATTATGTCTGGAGACGTAGCTCTGTTGGCAGGAGGTTCCAGAGGGCCGGCGCAGACACGGAGAAGGCTCTCCTCCTTGTGCCAGAGAGGCGAGCACCTCTGGCTGATGGAATGATTAGAGATTCCCTCCGGTCTGCTCTGGTTGGACGGAAGGACATCCTCAGGGCAATGCGGTCTCTTAGGTAACCCGGCCCACTACCATATAGGGCTTTAAAGGTCAAAACCAGCACCTTGAATTGCACCCGGGGACAAACTGGCAACCGGTGCAGCTCCCGGAGCAGTGGCGAAGCATGGGCATAATGCCCACACCCCATCACCACCCGGGCTGCCGCATTCTGGACCAGCTGTAGTCTCCGAATGGTCATCAAGGGTAGCCCCATGTAGAGCGCATTGCAATAATCTAGTCTGGAGGTGACCAGAGCGTGAGTGACCATGAGCAAGGAGTCTCGGTCCAGGAGTGGACGCAACTGGCTAATCACCCGAAGCTGGGCGAAAGCCCTCCTGGTCACAGACGTTAAAGGTTAATAGGTCATAGGGTAAAGCCCTATATGGCAGTGGGCCAGGATACCCGAGAGACCGCATCGTCCCAAGAGTGTCTGCCTGCCCAACTAGAGTGGACCGGAGGGGCTCCCTTGTTGTGCCTTCAGCTAGAGGAGCTTGCCTCTCTGGCATGCGAAGAAGGGCCTTCTCAGTGTTCCACACCAGCCCTCTGGAACCTCCTGCCAACAGAATTGAGGTGACAGACAGAATTGCTGTTTTTCAGGAAAGGTTTGAAGATCTGGCTGGCAGAGCAGGTGTGGGGCCCTAATGGGAATACGGTCCCAGCCTGCTGGCTCATCTCCAGCTAGAGTCCAGTTAGTGTCCCTCCTTCTGTATTACTCCCATTCCCCTTTTAGCTTCCCCCCTTTTTATAATATTTTTCAAAAGATAACATAAAAAAGAAAAAATATATATAACATGTTTGAATACAATACAAACTTGCAAAGCATATACTCCATTTCAGTTAAAACAAAATCTACAACTACAAATACATAAACAAACAAACATACTAATAAAAGAAAAAACAATAATACAGAAAAGTTCTAATATTACTAAATCATATACATTTTTATGCAATTTAGTACTCTTTATACTACAACTCAATAAAAATGAAAACAACATAATACTTAATTCACACCCAGTGCTTATTTACAATACCCTGGAGAACTCAGAATGACTCAAATTCTATAACCAAAAACTTCTTTGTTCGGGTACAGGTCTGTTAATTTGAACATCCAGAAGTGAATGATCCACAAAAGGTTTCCAAATATTCCAAAATCTATTCACTCTCATATTGCCCTTTTTTTTCTTTTATTTCCCATGTTAATTTATCATTCAATGCTAAATTCCACATTTCTTTATACCACTCCTCTGTCTGTATAATTATGTCACTTTTCCAATTTCTTGCGATACATTGTCTACCCGTTGTAAGCATTATTTCAAATAGTTCTTTCTCATCCCTGTTTAAATTAATACCTTCCACATTTCTTAGCATTGTGATATCTGATTCCAGTTTAATTTTCCCCCCATTATTTCACTAATCTCTTTTTCAATTCTTATCCAAAAAATCCTTTGTCATCTTACAACTCCACCACATATGTTCATAAGTTCCTATTGTGTCTTTACATCTCCAACATAATTTATCCTTTTTATTATCAATCTGGTGTAACCTCACTGGTGTCAGATACCACCTCCACAACATTTTATAATTATGCTCTTTAATTCTAACCGACATAGTTCTCATTATCCTCTTTTTCCATTTATGCATCTTTTTCTATCCTTATATTCAAATCCTGTTCCCACCTTTGTTTCAAATCCTCCTGTGGATCACCCTCTATTTATTAAACCATACAATTTACTAACTAAACCCTTAATATTTATATTGCCTTTTCTAATTTTTAAAACCAATTCTTCAAATTCCGTCATTTTTCTGTCTACATCAAACTCTCCCAAATATTTCCCATTCCAATTATTAACTCTCAATATCTGAAACCAATTCATTTTCAACTGTTCAAATAACATTTTCTTTCTACTATCATCTCCACAGATCTGTAACCAGTCTTTCACCAGGAACACTTCATTTTTAACCAATATTTCTTTTATTTCTTTATCTATTTTCAACGGAAAACTTGCCATATCTGCCAATTCTAAAATTGGAGAGACATTCGGGGCCAGATCCTTCTTTAGCTCTTTGCACACATTCATCACTCCTCTCATCATTGTATTATTAGTAACTATTTTCTCCATTCTTTCTCCCCAAAAAATCAATTTACCTATATTCCTATAATCTTTCATCTCCATCTCCTCCCAAATTACTTTTTCTCTTGCCAAGATCTTCACAACATTCTTAATTTGAAAAGCACGATAATATGCTACTAAATTCGGCATTCCTAACCCTCCTTCTTTTAGAGGTAAATACCATAATTTTTTTTTAGTAATCTAGACTCCCCCCCATTACAAAAATTATTAAACAACTTTTGAAATTTGTTAATTTCCTTGTCCTTCAATTGAATTGCTAATGCATCAAATAAAAATATAATTCTAGGTAACAACATCATTTTAGTAAGTGGAATTCTCCCAAACTTTACTGTATGGGACCAGAGACAACAGAACAGCCGAAGGGTTGGCTTAACACAGGTTTATTGCATGATGATCCGGTGGAGCATGAGGTAATGGCGGTGATACATCTCTATATATACAGTAGCATTATACATTTGAATCTTGTAGCACGGTAGCTCATTGGCCGCTACCGGCGTGGCCTCGCCCAGGCACGCCTCTCTTCAGTAGTTCTTTCTCCTGCTGCTGAATGCGGGGAAGGTTTTCCCGCGGCTGTCCGTGATTGAGCAATGTGAACCATGTGAGACTGAACGCTCGCAGCTGCCCTCTATGGGCTGCTTGCTCGCGTTCCTTTACAGCTGAGATACATTGTATTTGGAGTGGTTACATTCTTATCAGTACGAGAACATGCATACATAACATCCCTCCCCCCTAGGATGGGACGAAGTCCCGCAACCATTGTGGCTTGCCGCACGTGCGCTTGGGGCGCGCTTGCGCCTGACCTAGTACAGGAGAGCCTGTGATCCCTGACTCCGTGGGTGCTTGCCCTGCAACGGGAAACGGGGATTCATTAGTGGCTCTGTGAGGCGTCCGTGCCTGCCTTGCGCTGGGGGATGGGAATGGAATGAACAGCTGGGAAGTGAACCCCTGCCTGTTGCTCTCGGACCCCGGGGACCCTCCTATTGTGAACTGCGGAACCGATGAGGATGCCCTAGTGGTTCTGCTATCTTCTGTTCCCCGCTCGGGGGACCTTGAGACTGTGGTGGGCAGACTCGCCGTCGCCTCCTGTCTTGGGGGTGTCGGTCTCCGGGAAATTGGTGCTATGTTGCCTTCTAACTCACAGGGGCTACTGGGACTGGAAGTACCAGGGGCTGAACTGAAACCCCTCTTTTCGCTAGGACGGGTGGGGGACCACTCCGCTAACTCCCCCTGGTACTGTAAATCAAGGTCTAAACTTCTTGGGGAATCTGTGTTTTGGGGACACTTCCGAGGGATATGTGTGAGATCGGGGCTCTTCCTTTCCGCCGCAAACTCCCGCAAAACATCTCTGAGGATTGATTCCCTTTCCTCCCCCCTTGGTGGGGACCCATGTCCCCCTTTTTCTCCCCCTTGGGCTAAGCGGGTGGGGGAGTACCCTAACGCTGATTCGTGGCTATTTTCGTCTTCGTCCTGCTCTCCGGGGATTCTGCGCCTGAGTTGATCCGCGTGCCGCCTCCACAGGAGGCCTGTATTGGTCTCCACGTGGTATGAAACGGGGCCGGTTTGTTCTATTACAATGCCGGGCACCCAGGCTGGTCCCGCGCTGGCGTAGTTCCTGCAATGTACGGGGGCACCTATGCTGAAGCTCTTTGTGGGATCCATCCCTACATTCCGCCCTTTGTCCTCTACCCTTGTGGGGTCTAGTTTGGAGATTACCGTGGCCAGCTTCCTGCGCATTAACAACTCCGCGGGGGAGTACCCTGATGCTAGTGGGGTGACCCTGTACCCTAGCAGGAATTGGCACACTTGTAAGTCAAGATCTCCGGGGCCCATGCGCCGCAGCGCGTCCTTTGTGGTGCGCACGAGGCGCTCTACTTGGCCATTGGTGGCCGGGTGGAAAGGGGCGGAGGTGACGTGCCGAATGGCGTTGAGACCCATGAACGTCCTGAACTCGGTGGACGTGAAGCAACTAGCGTTGTCGCTAACGAGGGTGTCGGGTAAACCGAACGTGGAAAAGACCCTCCGTAGATGCTTAATTGTTGTGGCCGAGGAGGTGCTCGAGACTGGGATTACCTCCAGCCACTTGGAGTACGCATCCACAACAAGGAGGAAGAGCGCTCCTCTGAACGGGCCAGCAAAATCTACGTGTACCCGGGACCAGGGCCCCCTTGCTGCGTCCCATTCTCTATGCGGCAACCGAGCCTCTTCTGGCCTTGAGCTCTGGCACGCTTCGCAAGTGCCGACCATGTGCTCGATGTCGGCGTCTAGCTGGGGCCACCAGAAGTAACTGCGGGCTAGCGCCTTAGAGCGGACGATCCCCGGGTGGCTGACGTGCAGCAGCTTAAGCACCCTCGGCCGGAGGGACGTGGGGATCACTACCCGCTGTCCCCACAAAAGGCAACCCCTCTCTAGGGACAACTCTAATTTTTTTTTGAAAAATGTGTCGAATTCCGCTGCTGGGGAAGACACGGGCCACCCTTTCTGTCCCCAGGAACAAACTGTAGCTAACGTTTTGTCCTTGCCGGTCGCTTTGGCGATGTCGGCCGGTATTACTGGAGGGGAGTCTAGGACCTCTATCATTAAGACCTGGTGGTCCCTCTCTTCCTCGCCCACGTGGCAGCAATCCCGGGGAATGGGGGACCTCGACAGGGCATCCGCATGACTGATCTCCTTCCCGGGCCGGTACACCAACGCGTGCTGATACGCGTTGAGAAAGATGGCCCACCTGAGCATTCTCGGGGACAGGATTTGGGGTGTGGGCTTATCTGTGGTGAAAATGCCTAGCAATGGCTTATGGTCAGTCACTATGGTGAAGGGGCGGCCGTACACAAAATCATGAAATTTCTTGGTCCCCGCGATTATCGCTAGTGCTTCCCTGTCTGTCTGGGCGTAGTTTCTCTCCGCTTGGGACAAGGACCTAGAGTAGAACGCTATCGGGGTCTCCCTCCCGTCCTCCAGCACGTGGCATAACACCGCCCCCACCCCCACCGGGGATGCATCGCATATCAGGACCACTGGGCGTTTGGGATTGAAGTGGGTCAGTACAGCATCTGATGCCAGGAGTCGCTTCAGGTCATTGAAAGCCTTCTCATGGTCGTCGCCCCACTTCCATGCCTCGTCCTTTTTTAACAATTTGTGTAGCGGTTCCGCCACGGCTGCCTTCCGAGGAAGGAAGGAGTGGTAGAAGTTGAGCAGTCCGAGGAACGACTGCAGCTCGGGCTTGGAGGTGGGGCGAGGGGCCTTCTTGATGGCGGCCACCTTGGATTGGGATGGCCTTATTCCCTCGGGAGTAACACGGAACCCTAGGAACTCAACCTCAGTTGCGAAGAAAACGCATTTGTCTTTCCGCAACCGCAACCCCGCCTTTTCGAATATTGCCAGGACCTTTCCCAACCTTTTTGCTAATTCGGCCCGGCTCCCCCCTGTAATCAATACGTCATCAAAGTAGGGTAACACCCCCTCTAACCCCTTCAGGAGGCGTTCCACGAGTGACTGGAAGATCCCGGGCGCCGAATTCACGCCGAATTGGAGGCGCGTTACCTGGAACGCCCCTTTGTGGGTGACTATGGTCTGCGCAGCAGCTGCGGCGGGGGTCACCGGGAGTTGCTGGTAGGCTTGGGCCAGGTCAAGTTTAGCGAAACACCTCCCCCCGTGTAACCTGGCCAACAAGTGGCTGACTACCGGCACCGGATACGCATTAGGGCGGATCGCCTTATTGATGGTGCACTTGTAATCAGCGCATATGCGGACCTCCCCGTTGGCCTTGAGCGCTGTTACAATTGGAGTTTCCCACTCCGCAGAATCAACAGGAACAAGAATCCCCTGGCCCACCAATTTGTCCAACTCCGCCTCTATTTTGTCCTTGAGTGCGAAAGGCACTCTGCGCGGTTTAAGTCTGATTGGACGTACTCCAGGGTCCAGGTCGAAAGTCACTGGGGGGCCCTTGAATTTTCCGAGTCCCCTTTTGAAAACCTCGGGGTGCGCGTCGCACACGCTCTGTATTGGATCAGTCCCGGCGGCGTGTACTCCCACGGCGTGCACCCCCCAATGAACAACCCCAGGGGCTGGAACCATTGAGTCCCGAGGAGGCTGCATTTACCTCCCTTGAGGACGACTAGGGGAAGCGTTGCGGCGTGCTTTTTAAACTGGACCTGGAACTTCCCAACCCCCAACACCGGGATGCGGTTCCCTTGCACGTCCTTCAGCGTGGACCTCAACGCTTTGAGCTTGGGCCGCACGTGGGGGGCGATTTTCAGGAACTCTCCCTGGGAAATGATAGAGTATGAGGAACCCGAGTCCACCTCCATCCTAACAGGGGCCCCTTGTATTACTACCTCAACGAAGTATCGGGGGTGTTCCGTGGATACGCTGAAAACCGGAGCATCGTCCTCGCTGTCGTCGGAGATGCGCCCTACTCCGTCCCGCTTCCTCGTGGTCCGGGTGCCATCCTTGGGCCTCGTGGTGCGGTCCTGCCTCGCCGAGCGGTCTGGGGAACTCCTCTTGGCCTCGCGCCGTTTCCGGCAGACCTTGCCGATGTGCCTGCGCCGGCCGCAGTTGTGGCACTTGGCCTTGCGGAACGGGCATTTGGCGCGGGCGTGGGCGGCGCCGCAGCCGTCGCAGCGCCGGCCCTCCTTCTGGACCCTCCGGACGTCCTCGTCGTCGCCGCTCTCCGTGGACGAGTTCGAAACTCGCCGTGCCGCGCGCACCGAGCTCTCTGCCTTGGCGGGTTTCGGGCGCCAGTCCTGGAGCTCTTGCACCCCGGCCGTCGTGGCTTCCGCGGCCTGTGCCGTGTCGAGGACTTGTTGCCACGTGGGAGGCGGCTCCTGTTTCATCAGCGCGTGCTGAGTTTCGGTGTCCCTCAGGCCGCAGAGCAGGCAGTCCCGGAGGGTGACTTCTGGGGTCTCCCACTTGCATGGGCCGGCGGCCAGTCGCAGGGCCGCTGCGAACTCGGCGACTGATTCCCCGGGCGCTTGGACTCGCCTCCAGAACGCGCTCCGAGCGGGGAACATGGCTATCGCGGGCTGGAGGTGGGTGCGCAGCACGGCCAGGAGCTCTTTGGCTTTGAAGTCGCTCACCCGCCTCGGCGCGATCAGGTCCACCAAGGTCCTCTTGGTCTCGTGTCCGAGCATGCGGACGAAGATGGCCCTCTTCTTGTCCTCATCTGAGACTTCGAGCTCCACCAGCGCTCCATTGAAGTCTATCTCAAACAGCTCCAAGTCTCCCGGCTTCTTGATCTTGTAGCTGGCGCATGTCTTGGTCCCGTGGGCAGCCATTATCCCACCTTCGTCGCCAGTTTACTGTATGGGACCAGAGACAACAGAACAGCCGAAGGGTTGGCTTAACATAGGTTTATTGCATGATGATCCGGTGGAGCATGAGGTAATGGCGGTGATACATCTCTATATATACAGTAGCATTATACATTTGAATCTTGTAGCACGGTAGCTCATTGGCCGCTACCGGCGTGGCCTCGCCCAGGCACGCCTCTCTTCAGTAGTTCTTTCTCCTGCTGCTGAATGCGGGGAAGGTTTTCCCGCGGCTGTCCGTGATTGAGCAATGTGAACCATGTGAGACTGAACGCTCGCAGCTGCCCTCTATGGGCTGCTTGCTCGCGTTCCTTTACAGCTGAGATACATTGTATTTGGAGTGGTTACATTCTTATCAGTACGAGAACATGCATACATAACACAAACCATGACAATTTCACATTTTGAAAACTTTGTATTCTTGTCTTGATTTCCATTTTCAAAGTATCATAATTCAATCTTTTAAGCTCTTCCAATCTATTTGATATAATTATACCCAAATACTTCAACTTATCTTTAATTTGAATATTACTCATTCCCTTTATCTTCTTCCTCTCCTCTTCTCCCTTGTTACACAACATCATTTCTGATTTATCCCAATTAACCTTCAAACTGGTAATACCCTCAAAGTCCCTAAGTTGTGTTCTAATTCTATTCATAACTTTCTCCGGATGTCTTGCAATTATTTTAGCTTTTTTAAATGGGGTGGAGGTAGGAGGGTGGGTAGGCAGGTTGGTAGGTGGGTGATCTAGGGATTTTAACATGTTTTATATGTTTTTAATTCTTGTACGCCACCCTGAGTCGGGTTCACCCTAGTGGGTGGGATAAAAATTGAAGAATTAAATTAAATTAAATTAAACACTGATCCAGTTATGTGAGTTACTTTCTGGTCCTGAGCCCTTTTGGCACATAAAGTCTTCCTCAGCCCCAGGCCAGTATTGATGAAGCTGCTGCCCTCCATCAAGATGGATTCAAGTGGGATTTCATCCATTTGGGGACAATCACCCTTCCCTGTGGACTTTGTCACCCAAAGCTGTTAATCCACAGGGTTGTCAGGTTAGTTAACCACCGCTTGACACTCAGTGTTGTCACTGGCAGTATTTTCTACTCTATTATCATAGCAGGATAACCTGACCAGACTGTTAAGTTTTTATATTTATAATTTCTTATCTGTAGGATGGTAGCATTGTGAGAACTTGCTAGACTGCAGGGAGAAAATAGATGTAAGAACATATCAAATCTACATTTTTAAATGGTTTTAAATTATATGAAGAGGCTTTAAATTATTTTATGATTGTTCTGAAGTATTCTCCAATTTCAGCTGTTTTATTGCCTGTATCTCACCCTGAAATCTGTTGAAATGGGGTGGGAGAAAAATAGTTTGATAAATAAAAAAAATATTCCTCAGTGGTTCCACCCAATGGCTACAGTTCCTTCTCAGTTTGTCTCTAATAGCTGAGTTCAGATTTCTTTAACTGGGAGGCAAACCTAAGCCAGCAAAACTACAAGGGAGAAAATATGATGTCCCTGGCCAGGGTTTTAATTAGTTTTGTTAATAAATGAAAGCTGATTCTTTCCATTCAACATAATCGGAGGACTGTTTATTTTTGTTGGTATGGTTGAGAAAGGAATTTGTCTGAGAAGCAATTGGCTTACTGGACAAAATAAAGATTGATGGCTGAGGAGTCAAAGAAGCAGCTAGATAACTTGTGTAGTTTGTGCTGAAGTGGTGTACAAAATACCTCCCCCTCCATTCCTTTTATGGTCTTGTTCTGTTTTTCCATCTTGGAGTTGGTGTGCCATAATTCACATCCACATATATACTAATGTTTCGCCATCCAAAGGAAAAGTCATACATAGAACAGAAACATTCAACATGCCTGGAGTTATCATAGTCTAAAAAAACTTTTAATGGTGGCCAGCATCCCCCGCTATTGAAAGTGCACATTTATCCTATTTCATGGAGTTTTGATGCATTTAAATTCCATAACCTTTCATTTATTAGATATTCTTTGCTTAACCCAGATGTGTTCCATGAAAAGATTTATGTGCACCTGGATATCTTCCAGGGAAGCAGTTAAGAATTGTTAATCATAGACTATTGCATGCTCAGAATGACCAGGATGCATTTCATAGTCTCTCCCCCTCTTAGCTGTTGCTGATGTGCTTTAGGCCAGCTCAGAAGTTGAAATGACATGGTTCTCAATGATATCACTGAGAGAGGGAAGTGTGTGTGTTTGAAAAATATATGCCTTCATTCTCAGTTGTTACTTGCCAGTAGTTCATAAGATCGATCTTCCTTCCTTCCTTCCTTCCAAGCTGCAAACAGAGAAAGCTTTCAATTTAGTTTAAACAAAAATGGCTAAAATCCGATAGGTGTTTATGTAAATTTATGTAAGTTTTTTCCCTGGCCACTGTTAATTCTAGGTATGACATGGTGCAAGAAAAACTCTACTAACTCTTTCTGAATTACCAGCAGGAATCAATACCTTTTGTTATTCCACTGGACAGGAAAGTAAGTAAAAAGTCCCTCAACGAAGACAATCTTGGCTTGCTAGAATTCCTCTTTGGTAGAATCAAACTTCTCATGTTGATTGTATTGAGTCTGAGGCAGTCAATAAATGGGGGTGGGGAAGATAGGAAGTTGCTAAATGGTTGGCAACCCTTTGTCTAATAAGGTTAGCACAGACTTTCCAAACAACCCTAAGTGGTATGAGAAACCTACACCTGTGATTTAAATCTGCAGCATCCATTTAACAAATAAATCTGGCAAGTACATTTGGCCATGGCTTTTAGTCATTTTACATTTCTCCCCTTGAATCATTGAATAATGGAGTTGGAAAGAGCCTATGAGGCCATCAAGCTTAACTCCCTGCTGCTCAATGCAGGAATCCAAATCAAAGTAGATCTGACAGATGGTTGTCCAATTTTCTCTTGAATACTTCTAGCGTTGGAGTGCTCACCACCTCCTGAGGTAATTGGCTGCACTGTTCTAATTGTTAGGAAGCTTTTCTTGATATTCAACCAATGCCTGGCTTCCTGTAACTTGAACCTTTATTAAATGCTCTGCACTCAGGAATAATCGAGAACAGATTGTGCCCCTCTTCTGTGTTAGTATCTTTCAAATATTTGCAGAATTCTATTGTATCTTCCTTTAAGTCTTTTTCCCCACAAGGACAAACATGCCCAATTATTTCAGTCTTTCCTGACAGGGCTTGGTTTCCAGTCCCCTGATCATCTTTGTTGCCTCTGACCTTGTTCCAGTTTGTTGCCATCCATCTTAAAGTGCAGTGTCCAGAGTTGGGCATAGTACTCTAGACTAGCATTTTTTTTGCTTATTTTGGAAGAGTGGGTTTTTTGAATATTCACTGTTGTGGTTTGGTGGTGGTGGGGGGGAGATTTTTTTTTTTTTAAAAAAATTGGTTTTGTGGTTGTGGATGTTGTGTTTTTTGTCTTTATTTTATTTTTATTTGTTTGTTTTAATGTTTTTTTTGTAATTTTAACTTGCCTATAGGTTACCCATCCGGCCTCTTGGTGGGCTGTTGTTAAGAGTTTTTCCTTTATTTTGACTTTCTTTATTTTTTCAGTAGTGCTGTGGAGGCATGGCGAGAGGACGTGTTTCGTGAGTTGTCTTCTGTTAATATATTTTTTTATTGTTTTGTGATTTTGTGGGGCTGTTGGGGTACTGGGCTGGGTGGTTGAAGTAGTGTGTGTGTGTGTCTTTAATTTAGTGATTCGGCTTTTTGTGTAATTATGGTTTTGGATTTTCTCTGCATTTTTTGGGATTTATATTTCTTGTAGGTCCTTCTTATTTTGATTTCCTCTGTTTTTATTTTTGTAAGTTGAGGTTTTTTGGATTTTGAGTAAGTTTTTTTCGTGTTGCTGTTATGCTGTAGATAGGTGTCTTTAGTGAGTGTTTCATGTTTTTTTTGTTCACTTAAGGGATTTTGGATGTGCTTTGTTTTGTTTGTTGTTTCATGATTTGTTGTTTATTCGGCTGAGTTGTTTTTTTTGTAATTATTTTTGTTTGTATTTTTGATGTTTGGTGTTTTTTAAAAACTGGGGGTTTTTTTTGGCCTTGCATTTCCCAGGGTGAAGAATGGCCTGACTGTCGTTTCCTGTTTTCCCCATTGCTGTGTCGAGAACAGCTTTCAAAACAGTGATGGGGAAAAGGAGGAGGCAACAGTCAGCTCGCACTTCATCCGTGAACGTGCGTTAAGTCGGTTGGGGGAGAAGGAGGCCGAGAAGAGAGACCCGCAACATGATGGGTCTCTTCAGCGGTCCTAAATAGCTGCCTCTCCGCTATTTACCTTCGTGTTGTTGGTTTCTCCTCTCGGCCTTCTTCTCCCCCGGCCGACCTACCGGGTGATCTGTGTGTGACCCTGCAAAGCAGTTAATGTGGAAATACAAAGGCAGCAGGCAATGATCTGTAAGGTGAGGCGCTCTCCCTGGCGGATTGCTGGCTGCTGCCTTTCTATTACCCCCACTGTTGTTAGTTCTCGAAAGAGCGGTGGGTGTAATACAAAGGTGGCAGCCAGCTTTCCGCCTGGGAGAGCACCTCCCCTGACGAATCATTGTCTGCCGCCTTTGTATTTCTCCCTCAAATGACCCCACCGCTAGGCCGTCACCAGCCTCACCGTGGCTTCGGTGGGGTAGCGGGGAGGAGGGGGAAGCCCCTCTTCTCCCCGCGGCCCCAGGGACGAAGGCCTGCACCAGCCTCGTTGTGATTTTGGCAGGGTAGCGGGGTTGGGGAAGCAAGGGTGGTGAAGCGCTGTGGACGCCTTTGGCATCCTTGCGCTCCCACTGTGTGAGGCGGCCTCCTCTGCACTTGCGACCTTCAGCTTGATTGGCTGTGGGGTGGCGCAATGTGGAGGACGCTGGGAAGTGTAGTTCTCTTTTGTTGTTTGGGTTCGTGGGGCGTTGGGCCCACTCTCATCGTTTGGATCCTTGCGGTGATGCTTGCAGGGTGTTAAGGTAAGTGTGGGCGGCTCGGTATGGGATAGTAGGGACGGGTGTGGATGTGCATGCTGGACACCAACGGCCCACACACCTTTTTATAGGTATAGATGTCATCTGACTAGTGCCAGGTAGAGAAGAACTTGTACCTCATGAGTTTTGGAGACTATACTTCTGCTAATGCAGCCTAAAGTAGCATTGTCTTTTTTTTATAGTCATGCTGCCCTGTTGGCTCATATTTGGCTTGTAATCTACAAAAATTCCAAATCCTCCTTGCTTGTAGTATTACTGAGCCAAGAACCCCCCCTCTTGTAATTGTGAATTTAATTTCCACCCCAGGTGAAGAACTTTGCACTTATCCTTGTTAAATTTTATTCTGTTGTTTTCACCCCAGTGTTCAAGCCTATCGAGATTTTTTTGAATTCTGTTTCTGCCTTCCAAGCAATTAGCTATTCCACCCTATTATGTGTCAGCTGTAAATTGGATAAGTATTCCCTTCTTCAAGTCCAACATCAGTAAAAACATTGAAGAGCACCTGGTCCAGGACTGAGTCTTGTGGTATTCCTTTTGTTATCCCCACCTAATTTGACAAGGAGCCATTGTTAAGCACTCTGTAAGTGTGGTTATGTAACCAACTGCCTTTTTTGTTGTTTTTAGCAGTTTGAAAGCAAGAAATTGCAAGTAGATAAATAGGGGCCACTCCACTGGGTAGGTAACAGTGTTCCGTGCACTCCGGTGTCTAGTCATGCCTGCCACATGACCACGGAAACATCTGCAGAAGCAGACAGCGCTGGCTCTTCGGCTTTGAAACAGAGATGAGCACTGAAACCTAGAGTTGGATACGACTGGTTTTCGAGCAAGGGAAACCTTTACCTTTACTGAGTGTATCTTGTCAGCTTCAGCTAATTCTCGGTTTTTGCCTTCATAATGTCATCCCTGCAATTTTCTGCCACTTGTCTTTCTTTCTTTTTAGGTCCACTCTGAATCTTTTGTAAAGCTATTTCAGGTTTTTAAAAATGTCATATACTTTTTTTGGTTGGTATTGTTTGTAGTTGTGCTTTTAAAATTTCATTTTCTAGAAACTGCCCCTGTCTTGGACTCCTTTTTCTGTTAGAATCTCCTGCAATGGGATTTTACCTATTGTTGTTCTGAGCTTATTAAAATTGCATTTCTTAAATTCAAGCATATACATACTTGCAGCTTTAATAATTTCATGTCAGAATTTATTCTGGGTTGATAGGATCTTTGCAGAAGGAACTCCACTCAGGGAACACTCAGATGAGACTCCTTTCATGTCCCGAAGAGCTGGGATAGAGATGGGTGCTCATTCCATCATGCAGTACTTGGGTCTTGAACTGCTGACTTGCCGGCCTTCCAGCTAACAAGGCGAGCTTTTTAACCACTGAACCACTGCAGCCCACTCTGTTTTTGTATTTTTTGAAATCAAGAACTCAAGGAGAACATGGTCACTTTCTCCCAGATTTCCTCTTCTGCCACTTGTTCTACCAAGTCATCTCTGTTGGTTAGAATTCAGCCAAGGATAGCTACTCCTCTAGTTCACGGATTCGCAACCTACAGCCTGTGGGCTGGCCCCGGTCCCTGACGGACCTCTTTGAGCAACAATCCGATGTCAAAAATATTTCACTAGAACAGCTGGACACAGGATATTCTATTCAGTTTGTAGAACTGAGAGTTTTTTAGTTTGAGAAAAAGAAAGGATAGAATAAAGTAAAATATTGTTGGCTATGACAAGCAAATAATGTGCCAGGCATTACTTAAGACTTAATATTTTCACACTTTGAACAGTTTCAGATGGGGTTTCTATCACGCCATCACCCTGCTTGTTCACTGAATTTTACAGGGCTTCAGATAATGTTATCCTCTACTTGTATCTCTTACTCACTTTAACACTTCCATCTTTTACTTTGCCACAGAAAAAGGGAAGAGGTACTCTGTGTCTTCTACTTGATGTTACGATTAGCACTCCAAGTGCAAACACCTTTAATGTCAACTGTAAATGTCTAGATTGAAAGTTTGCCAATACAAATGTGATCTTGTTACCTATGGGAAAATATGACTGTACAGTATTTCATTTAAAATTCTAAACACAGTTTCTATATTTCCCCCGTTTGTAAAGGCTCATTGTTCAACCTAAAACATAGTTGGGGAAAGTGACATCATTGATTATAACTCCTATGCTGGTTTCTTTACTTACACTTACTTGGTATTACAGACATGTGCATGCTGTTTTCTTTTATTGCATGCATGCTAGCGAATGACTAAATAGATTAACAGCAACAGGACTTTCTTTGAATTCAGAGTTGGATGGATAGTCACCTCAGCCCAGCAACACAATTGACACTAGCCCAGAAAAGCCTCTCTAAGGCACTCCTAATAAAGGAAGCATGTGAAGTTGCTAAAATAAATAAAAACACCAGAGAAAGTCCCAAAACAGATGAGGAACTGATACAGTACTTCATAATCTCATCTTTCCTGTCCAGATCAAACTTTGGACTGCCAAAATGAAGCCACTTCCTTGGCTTTGTCATTGGCCAAAATTAAATCTTTATTGGTACATGTTCTGCAAGTAATAAGCAGACCAGTAAATGAGCCTGATTCTGTATCTCTCCACATTCACACAGTGTGTTGTTGTCCGCCAGCAGCCCTCAACCTGATCATGTTGGTCTTGTATTTAGGGGCTCTGACCCCCAACCTATTCAGGGTCTTCCAAGTGACGTAGGGGAGGTTTAGTTCCTCAGCTGTATCTTCCTTTAATGCTATTCCTTGTCCAGTGAGCTTGTTCCTTCATCTTCTAATTTGGATTTGCTCTTGAGTACCCTCAATAATGTTTGTTCTCGCCATAAACCTCTTCCTGGATTTGAACCGGCCTCTCATACTTAAGATGCATAAATAAAATACCTTTGTAGATTCCACTAGGCATTAGTAAAGGTCACCCTTGCTCAAAAGCCAGTTGTATCTGAATCTAGGGTTCAATGCTCATCTCTGTTTATAACTGAAGAGCACTGTCTGTGTTTGCAGACGTTTCCATGGAAATGTGGCAGGCATTCCTAGACACCCAAGTGCACAGAATGCTGTTTACCTTTCCACCCAAGTGGTACTTATTTATCTACTTGTAATTACTTGCCATTAACAGTACTGTTAATTTGACTACACCAGAGAAGGTTCTAGCACAAAATAATCTAAGACACAATTACTTTCCTATGGCTTAGGAACTGACCATATTGTTCACGAGAAGTGTCTGGGGAACATTGCTTGTTAGATGGCAGTGCTTTATGGCCTTCAAATGAACTCCAAGCTGTAGTCCAACTCCCTTAATTTGTCTGTTTTAAAATTAATTTTCCTCTTGCTTCTCTGTAGCAAGGATGTCATTGATAGGGAATGTCCAGAACTTAACAAGTAAAAAGTACTTTTACATGATCTTGTAAGAGAAGAGATAGCCGTTCTGTAAACACAATGGGATGAAATGTTTGCAAAAAAAATTGTATCCATGGCTATAAATATTTGCTGCTGAGTTTTTTTAAAAAAACACATGAAGACAATGTTCATGTTACATGCCACAGAGTTCCTTCTGATGTACTGTAAATGCCTGACTTAAGAAACCCCAAAAGATTCTGCTAGTAATAGTCTTTCTGAGGTCTTTGAAGCTAAACTCTGTGGAATCTTTTACAGAGTCAATCTTTTCCATGTTAGATCATCCTCTTTTTCTAAATCTTCTTTGTTCATGTTGGAAGCAATCCGATTGTGCTTTTGCTTTCTAAATTTCCTAGCATTGTTGTTTATTCCAGTGAGTCTTGACTTCTTATGATATGCCGATCAAGCTATATTATCATGCCCTCTTTCTATATGAATACCAGCTTTATTGTGGTGAGGTGGTTTGAATGTGTCGAGGAAAGAAAAAGCAGGAAACTGTATTTATTTAGGAATCTAGATTCCTAGCAGGGTCACTTTAGTGTATGAGAACTAAGACACAGGACACAGCCTCGGGCTGGGTTAATTCAGGTTTATTGCATCGTGGACAGAGGGAACATGAGGTAATGGCGGATCGATAGCTCTTTATATACAGTAGTAATACATTTGAACGTGGTTGCATGGTAGCCCATTGGCTACTGTCTGCGTGACGTCATTGCTGGTCACGCCCTTCTTGTCCAGGTGTAGGTGGTGGCGGGAAAACTTCCCGCGCTGTTACCTTTGATGAGTTTGGACCAAGAGAGCTTGGACGCTCGCTGCTGCCAGCTGGTGGTCATTAGCTCGCGTCCTATTACAGGATTCATATGATACAGCTGAAGGTTACATTGTTGCTATAGGCAAGGTTACATTGGCTCAGATACATTGTAATCCATGTGGACGATAAAACCATTAGAACACAACACCCCTCCCCCCTAGGATGAGACAAAGTCTCGAGCCCACACTTAAACACACTCTCCCCCCCTAGGATGAGACAAAGTCTCTCAACCAAGATGGCTTATTTCGAACACGCTGGGGTCTCGATGCAGGCTGCCTTTCCCCGGGTTTGCTACCTTTTCTTTGTTCCCTGGTTTCCTGTCCTGTAATTGGAGAGGGAGACTCGTTAGTGACTTGCCGCGGCTCCGCGGCGTTGTTTGGAGGTGTGCTCTTTCTTAGGGAAGAACCGGGGGCACTGGGGGCTAACGAAAAACCCCTCTTCTCGCTTGGATGGGTGGGGGAACACTCCTGAAAACCCCCCCGGCTCGCGAAATCAAAATCAAAATTACCTTCGGGGGCAGCGGTCACGAACTCCTCTCCCCCTTCCCCGGCCTCTGATAGGACTGGCGTATCACAAGGGTATGAGTCGGGGCCGCTGCTTCTGCCTTCCCCCCTTGCTTGGGACTGTTGTCCGCTGCTGTCTCCCCCTTGGGCTAAACGGGTGGGGGAGAACCCTAACGCTGAATCTTGTTGCTGCGCCCCACTGACTGGCCCACTCACTCGGTGCCTCAGTTGGTCTGCGTGCCTCCTCCAGAGGAGGCCGGTGTTAGTCTCGACCCGGTACGACACTGGCCCCGTTTGTTCTACAACTGTCCCTGGTACCCAGGCTGGCCCTGCGCTGGCATAGTTCCTGCAGTGAACAGGGTCGCCGGCGGCGAAACCTTTCGAGACTGCCAACCCTATGTTTTTTCCTTTATCCTCGACTCTCGTCGGGTCTAGCCTGGACAGGAGCGTGGTCAGTTTTCGCCGCATCAAGAGCTCTGCCGGCGAGTAACCTGACGCCAAGGGGGTCACCCTATACGCTAATAAGAACTGACATACTTGGTGATTTAGGTCCCCCGGGCCCATGCGCCGCAGCGCATCCTTTGTTGTACGCACCAGCCGTTCCACTTGGCCATTCGTGGCCGGGTGAAATGGTGCGGATGTGACATGCCGAATGGCGTTTGCCTCCATAAATGCCCCGAACTCCGCGGAGGTGAAGCAACTAGCGTTATCGCTGACTAAAGTGTCGGGTAAACCGAACGTGGAAAAGACTCTCCTCAGTTGACTAATTGTAGTGGCGGAGGATGTGCTCTTGACTGGGATAACCTCCAGCCACTTGGAGAACGCATCCACCACCAGGAGGAACATGGTTCCCCGGAATGGGCCAGCGAAATCTACGTGCACTCTGGACCAAGGCCCCCTTGCTGTGTCCCATTCCCTCTGCGGGAGACGGGCCGCCTCTGGTCGGGATCCCTGGCATGCCTCGCAAGTGCCGACCATGTGCTCAATGTCTGTGTCTAGCTGTGGCCACCAAAAATAACTCCGGGCCAGCGCCTTTGAACGAACGATGCCCGGGTGGCTGACGTGCAGCAGTTCGAGCACCCTCGGACGCAGGGATGTAGGGACCACCACCCGTTGGCCCCATAACAGGCACCCCCTTTCTAGGGACAACTCTAGCTTTTTCCGAAAGAATGGGTCGAATTCTGTGCCTGGGGACGATGCCGGCCACCCCTTCTGTACCCATGAACTAACTTTCTCCAGCGTCCTGTCCTTGCCTGTCGCCCTAGCAATGTCGGCTGGTACTATTGGGGGTGCGTCTAAGACCTCAATTAGCAACACCTGGCGGTCTCTTTCTACTCTCGCCTTTTGGTCGTCCGACAAGGGCAAAGGAGATCTCGAAAGTGCATCAGCATGGCTGATCTCCTTTCCGGGACGGTACTCCAACTCGTGTTGGTATGCGTTGAGAAAAATAGCCCATCGCAGCATCCTCGGGGACAGGATCTGCGGCGTGGGCTTGCTTGCCGTGAAAATCCCTAACAGGGGCTTGTGATCAGTCACGATTTTGAACGGGCGGCCATACAAAAAATCGTGAAATTTTTTGGTTCCGGCTACTATTGCTAATGCCTCCCTGTCGGTTTGTGCGTAATTGCGCTCCGCTTGGGACAGGGACCTTGAATAAAACGCTACCGGGGCCTCCCTTCCGTCATCCAACACGTGGCACAGCACCGCCCCCACCCCCACCGGGGATGCATCACAGACTAAGACCACTGGCCGTTTGGGGTCGAAATGCGTCAGGATTGCCTCGGATGTTAAGAGTTGCTTTAGTTCTTTGAACGCCCTCTCGTGCTCGTCACCCCACATCCATGTCTCCTCCTTTTTAAGTAACCGATGAAGCGGTTCGGCCACGGACGCCTTCCGTGGGAGGAATGTATGGTAAAAATTGAGGAGCCCCAGGAATGACTGTAACTCGGTTTTGGATGTGGGGCGAGGGGCCTTCTTTATGGCTGCTACTTTGGATTTAGACGGCTTAATTCCCTCGGGTGTGATCCGGAACCCTAAAAACTCGACCTCAGTTTCGAAGAAAACACATTTGTCCTTCCTCAGTCTCAGCCCCGCTTTCTCGAAAACAGTTAGTACTTTATCCAATCTCTTAGCCAGTTCGGCCTCACTCCCCCCTGTTATCAACACGTCATCAAAATAAGGCAACACCCCCTCCAGCCCCTTCAGGAGGCGTTCCACAAGCGACTGAAACAGGCCGGGTGCCGAGTTCACGCCGAACTGTAAGCGCGACACCTGGAACGCCCCTTTGTGTGTAACTATCGTTTGTGCCGCGGCCGTGGCGGGAGTTACGGGGAGTTGCTGATAGGCTTGTGCCAAATCGAGTTTAGCGAAACACTTTCCCCCATTCAGCCTGGCCAAAAGGTGGCTGACCACCGGCACCGGGTATGCATTAGGGCGGATCGCCTTGTTAATTGTACACTTATAATCAGCGCAAATGCGCACCTCCCCGTTGGCCTTCAGAGCTGTTACAATTGGAGTTTCCCACTCCACGGAATCAACAGGAATAAGAATCCCCTGGCCCACCAGTTTGTCCAGTTCCGCCTCTATTTTGTCCTTGAGTGCGAACGGCACCCTGCGCGGTTTGAGTCTTATCGGGCGGACCTCCGGGTCTAGGTCGAAGGCTACAGGGGGTCCCTTGAACTTCCCAAGTCCTTTTTCAAAGACGGCGGGATGCGCATCGCAAACCGCTTGTATTGGGTCCGCTCCCACTGTATGCACTCCCCCTATGAACAAGCCTAAGGGCTGAAACCACTGCGTCCCTAGGAGGCTACAACTCCCCCCCTTAAGGACAACTAGGGGCAGTTCCGCAGAATGTCTCTTAAAGCTGACCCGAAACTTTCCGACCCCCAACACCGGAATGCTGTTTCCCTGTACATCTCGTAGCGTGGACCTCAACGTTTTAAGTTTGGGCCGCACGTGGGGGTCGATTTTCAAGAACTCTTTCTGGGGAATTATAGAATAGGAGGACCCCGAGTCAATTTCCATCCTAATAGGGGCCCCTTGTACTAGTACCTCAACGAAGTAATGGGACTGTCCCGCGGACACGCTGAACACTGGGGCGTCGTCCTCGCTGTCGTCCGAGACGCGGCCCACGCCGTCCTGCTTCCTCGTGGTCTAGGCGCCATCTTTGGACCTCGCTGGACGGTCCGGTCTGGTCGAACGGTCTTGTGACTGCCTCCGGCCCTCCTTCCGTTTTCTGCATGCCCTGGCGATGTGCCCCCGACGGCCGCAGGTGTAACACTCGGCCTTTCTGAATGGGCACCTCGCGCGCTCATGGGCCGCTCCGCAACCATCGCAGCGGCGCCCACCTTTTCGGACCTTCTGGACCTCCTCGCCGTCGCTGCCTTCCGTAGACGACTTTGAGGCCCGTCGAGTTGCGTGCACCGACTGTCCGGACTTCCCGTGCACCGAATTTTCCGCCTTGCCGGCTCTAGGACGCCACTCACGCCACTGGTGCATCTCGTCCACTCCAGCATTCGTGGACTCCGCGGCTTCCGCGGCTTCCGCGGCCTCTACGACTTCCGCCAGCGTGGGTGGCGGCTCCTTGTTCATCAAGCTGCGCTGCACCTCCCTGTCCTTCAGGCCACACAGCACGCCGTCCCTGAGGGCCATCTCTAGGTTGTCCCATCTACAGGGGCCGGCGGCTATCCTCATGGCGGTCACGAATGCCTCAACCGACTCGTCCGGCGCTTGGACTCGCCTCCAAAACGCGCTCCGAGCGGGAAACATTGCCCTCGAGGGTCGGAAGCGCTCTCGCAGCAGCTTCATGATGTCGTCTGCCTTAAATTCGCTCACCTTCTTCGGAGCGATGATGCTCACCAAGCATTCTGGTGAGGATGGCCCTCTTCCTCTCCTCGTCGTCTTCTTTGACTTTGAGTTCCACCAGTGCCGCCTGGAAGTCCATCTCAAACAGCTCCCAGTCTTGCGGTTTGGTGATGTTGAACCCGCTCTGTGCCCTAGCTGTTCCTTGGGGATCCATTATCCCACCTTCGTCGCCAATTTAGTGTATGAGAACTAAGACACAGGACACAGCCTCGGGCTGGGTTAATTCAGGTTTATTGCATCGTGGACAGAGGGAACATGAGGTAATGGCGGATCGATAGCTCTTTATATACAGTAGTAATACATTTGAACGTGGTTGCATGGTAGCCCATTGGCTACTGTCTGCGTGACGTCATTGCTGGTCACGCCCTTCTTGTCCAGGTGTAGGTGGTGGCGGGAAAACTTCCCGCGCTGTTACCTTTGATGAGTTTGGACCAAGAGAGCTTGGACGCTCGCTGCTGCCAGCTGGTGGTCATTAGCTCGCGTCCTATTACAGGATTCATATGATACAGCTGAAGGTTACATTGTTGCTATAGGCAAGGTTACATTGGCTCAGATACATTGTAATCCATGTGGACGATAAAACCATTAGAACACAACAGTCACCCAAGGTGAAATGGCCAAATTGGAGACAACAGACTAAGATGCACATCTCTTCTTCTTCTGGAATTAATGGTCATGTCAGCAGAAGAGAATTGATAGTTCAAGTGGTGATTGGGGGAAAAATTATTGATGGGCAAACTACTGGGTAGCGGAAGTAATGGAAGGTGGCGCTAAAGGAGAGTCTTTCACAGGCCAACTCTTTTTAATACTGTGCCGAACAATAGTCTACCTCTGAATAGTTTGTACCGCTTAAAACTCTGACAATCCAAAATGAACACAAAGGCTAACTAAAATAATGCTATGGTCAGTAGAATGAGGTTAGAGCCCCAAATGTCCCATATCTCAAGTTACTTTAATTAGTGCTCAGTGGATTCACCTGTTGAAGTTACTTCGTAATTTAAGGAGAAAATTGTTGAACAGTCAACAAAACGGTTAGACTTACACCAGTGAGAACTGGTTTCAGATCCCACATGGTCTTAAAATTCACTGTGTGATCTTTGTTCAGCTACTGTCTCTTAGTTTTACATCCTC
The DNA here is from genome assembly GCA_035047345.1 of Bradypodion ventrale. Taxonomy (NCBI): domain Eukaryota; kingdom Metazoa; phylum Chordata; class Lepidosauria; order Squamata; family Chamaeleonidae; genus Bradypodion; species Bradypodion ventrale. The sequence goes on from JAWDJE010000001.1 coordinate 46,260,323, forward strand.
CACAGGATTGATGAGGTAAAACAAATTCATTAACTTCCTGAACCACTGTAAGAATAAAGAGATTTTAAAAGATGTAGCAACAAAATAAGTGTAACCTTTTCAAAACATTTGATTTGGAATGAATCTATAAATACATTTTTTTACAGACAGGTTCAGATAGAGTGTATTTAGCTCATGATTTATTTGTACACAAATGAATTTTTATGTAATGAAACCACCCATATTGGAAAAAAATAATCTCAGTGGCTGAAACCTGCGGCTAAAGTATTGCTTCCCTTTGATGGATGGAGGCAGAACCTGGAGAAGTTTTGTTGTAGTCTACAGTTCTCACAATACATTAAAGCAGAGGTTCTCAACCTTTTAAAGCTGCGGGTCAGACCCTCAGACAGCTGAGCGGGCCAGACTGGTGGTTCCACTGGCTGTAAACGCTGCCATAAAATGCATCCACGGCTGTCATAAACGTATTTACGACAGCTGTGAGCACATTTACGGCTGTCATAAACATGTCTGCTTCTGGTGGTGGTGACAGTGGCGACAGCGGCAATGCAGGCCACATGAAATGGTGCTGTGGGCCGGGTCCAGTCTGTGGGCCATAGGTTGAGAATCCTTGCATTAAAGCTAGGTCATTCTAGGTGTTGTAGTCCAGAAAGTAACTTTTTCCCCAAGCTGTGGAATAGTGATGTAGAGGTAGTCTTTGTATAAAAGTTAAATATGGAAGAGTTGTGTACATTTCTAACTTCTCTCATTTTAAAGTCCTGATAAATGTAAACCCAACTTAATTTTCTGTATAATGACCAAAGCATAACTAGAGATGTGAATGTACTTGTGGTGAGTTAACAAACCATGTTTAAAGAATAACAATTATATTTTTCTAGTGCACACATCTTCCACTGTTTCCTATCCCATGCCAGTCTCATCCAGGGCCTTGGGAACGTTGCCCTAACTGGTCTTCCCATCTGGTTGCTGGCCTTCCTAGTGGTTGCTTTATGTCATGTCAACTGTCCTGGCATGTGAAACACAGACCAACTAAGTAACTTAGCAACCAAGTAAGTAACCAAGTAAGTACACACACACATGCAAGTCCATTACTTGTATGAACTTGCATGTACAAAACAGCCATTTTAGATAATTCATCATGCTTATGAGTTCCTTATTACTCATTGCTTCCAGACACAATACATCTCAATATCAATAGTTTTCAGATGTAAATTATTAAACCAGATATTTGTGATGGGCAGGATCTCTTTCTCTTGAGTTTTAATTAATTGAAAATTTCTAAAATGTGTGGTAAATTAGGTATTTTGGATCACAAGACCCATAATCTAAACTCTTATCCATGCTGCCTTGGTTCTGATAGCATTTGTAGTCACTAAATGGTTGGAGAGGACCAGAATGAAAAAGGAAAAATAATCCTGGAAGGACATTGTTAAAAAAGTATGGTAACGAACAGTGTTTGGTGTGTTACACATGTATGATGTGTCTGCACACACACACGTGTGTGTGTGTTTATCTGCCATACATAGCTGTGTCAAAAATATAGAGTTCAGGAGTTATTAATACATTCTTCCAACACATCTTTCACAAGATGACAGAGAAGAATCACAAAGGGAGGGATGTGGAAGAATCCCATCCTGATAATTATATAAAATATTGTCCTATTTTCTGTCTAATAAGCACAAGAAGTTCCATAACTCCCTTGATTAAGCATATTATCCTTCTGCACAAAGTCAGTCTGATTTATGCTGAAAGTGATTTGAACATACCTTCTTCCAGCTATAGAGATTTCATAATTCTGAGTGTATGTCTGGAAAATCTCTCGAGGTTGTGAGTCTAAACCAAATTAATGTCTTCCAGAATGACCCAGGGAATTAATGAGGTTTTCCCTCTCAATTCTGCCCATGCAGGTCAAGTAAATCATCCTCTGGCCTTCGGTCCATTTCCCCCCTCCCCCTGTCTTTCTGACTCCATGTCCAACGATAACAAAGATGCACATGCCTTTGAAATACAGCATCACTGACACTCTCTGTCCATCTGTTGGGACATATTTTAGACTCGGCTACTCTGTCTGCTGTAAACTGCCTTTAATGGAGCCAGTAATTGCTGATAAATGGGGTATCAGTGAAGTCAGTGTACTGTAGGTTCCCCCATTCTTTTGTGCTGATGTGAGCTATTTAACTCTCCCTGCCATTAGTTCAAGTGCGTTCTTTTCTTTCATTCCACTCCTAGCATTTTTTTATTTTTTTGGCTTCGAACTTTGAATTTGTAATACAGGGTTAGACGAGATACCAAAGGCACGTCACTGCCAATAAGAAAATTTATCTACAATTCCCCATCCTACTCTTCCCTGAACAAAGAAAATGTGAAGCATCTTGAAGGCATGTCCACTCATTTCCTGTATTGTTATTCACATATAAACAGTTTTTTTAAAAAAAAATCCCATCATTAATGTTTTATCACAGATGTAACATTTTTGGATTTATTTCAGATGAGCAATAGAAAAGCTATCCAAAAATATCCTTTGATAGAAGAGTAAAATTAAGTTAAAATTAAAGGCAATCTTCCTGTGCAATTTATATGAGACTAGCTGAGTGCCTGGCTTCACCCGGGGGTGTTTGGGGGTGGGGGTGGCTCAGCCTGGGGTTGTTGTGGCATGCGAGGTGGGGGTGTTGGTGTGGCCCCATGTTGTTGGTGCAGTGGGCTGGGTGGGGGTGGGGGTGTCTGGTCCAGTGCTTGGGCCCCCACAGGCTGGCAGGCACACCCATTTCCCAGCATGATGGGGGACCCTGTCCCGGCCCACCCGTACCTGTCTCTGTTCTACACCCACCATATCTGTCCAGGGCAGGTCTCCATCCACCCCCTCTGGTGGCACCTGGGCTATTGCTGGGGTGATGACACTCCATGGCCCTGCTCGTGTGCCGTGGTGCAGCTCTCCCACCCTTCCCTGGCAGCAGCCACTCTGTCGCTGCTGGTGCCAGGGTTGGGCACCGTCTGTCACAAGGCAGTTGTGTGCCAAATTTCAGGGGGTTCGGTTCAGGGGTGTGGGATCGCATACAGGACATACAAACAAACACCTCTGTTTTCTCTCTACCTGCTCTAGTTTGTTTGCATCTTTCTTAATGTGCAGTGCCCAGAATTGGACACAGTACTCTAGACTAGTGCTGAATACAGAGGGACTAGTACCTGATGGGCTTTGGAGACTACACTTTTGTTAATGAAGCCTAAAACAGCGTTGGTCTTTTTTTTGCAGCTATATTTTCTTACCTTGTTTCACCTTGGTATGTTTGTTCATCCCCCCATATTGTTGTGAGACTTGTTATTGGCTGGCACTTAACCTCTCAGGAAATTCTAAGTCAGTGGTGGTGAACCTATGGCATGTGTGCCAGAGGGGGCACTCAGAGCCCTCTCTGTGGGCACATCTGCCATCACCCAACCCAGAGTTTTCCTCACCTCTCTGCCCAGCAACACAATGGGAGCACTTCCTCCCTCCCCCAGCAAAGAGTTCACTCTGTCCCTCTGCCCAGCAGCCCAATGGAAGTGCTTCATTCCTCCCCCAGCACAGAGTTCACCCCGCCCCTCTGCCCAGCAGCCCAATGGAAGCGCTTCTTCCCTCCTCCAGTACAGAGTTTGCCCCGCTTCTCTGTTTGGACACTCGGTCTCTAAAAGGTTCACCATCACTGCTCTAAGTCATGGGTTCGAAACCAATGGGCTATGGACTGCAAGGGGGTTGCAGAGTGTTTCTTTGGAGGTTGCTGCAGTTATGCTACATTGAATTAGACCAAGCCCATGCTGAACGCTCCATTCTTAAGCCTGGCATAATTAAGATGGTAGCATCAGAACCCCCAGTCACTCAAAGGATGCAGCAGTGGCTTGCATTCCACAACCGCTACCACCACCACTATCTCCCTGCTGCCAGAAGTGCATACCATACATCAACTTCATCCAGCAGCACAATAAAATAGCATAGATCTCACCACATCATTGGTAAGAGGCTTGGGTCTTCCCAAAGGGAGCAAACACATTGGTCCAAGCGCTCCGTCAGTCATTCTGACAAGCAGCAACAGAGTGAGTGGGGGAACCAGAGGTCAACTCACAGTAGGAGTGAGGAGTAGAGAGAAGAACATAAACGGTGGGCTCGTTCCCCTCACATCAATGGTGTATTTCTATTCACTTGCAGTATTAGGAGAGGCAGAGTTGTTGACGCTGGACAGCATAACAATTGGAAAGAGAGAATGTTTATCTGAGGAAAATTATAAGCCCTTGGATCTGGGGAAAGCAGTAACTAGTCAAGAACTGGAAAGGAAAAGGGAGGCTGGTTTTGTTTGAGTGAGTATTTAGCCTTCTGTGAAGATCATTTGCAAGGATCTTTTTGTTCTCCTATGCCATAATGGGCTTCATCCAGTGATGCACTGCAAAAAATTCTACTACCTACTCTGGGCTGGCCAAATCTGTGGCGGGGCCAAATCTGTGGGTGTGGCCATACATCCTGCATTATGGGCTATGGAGGTGGGCGTGGCCAACCAAGTGGGCGTGGCCTGGGGGAATTTCTGCTACCGGTTCTGCAGAACCTGACAGAACCTGCTGCAGTGAATTACTGGCTTCATCTGAGTAACTCAGATGGAAACTTTTTTTGTGTTACTACACACTGTTTGATTCAGATGTATGAAGGAAAAGGCTGCAGCTCATGAAGGTTATTCAAAATAAAACATGCTAGCCTTTAAGGTGCCACAAGACATGGAATTTTTTAAATGTCTTTTTAAAAACTCCATTAAAATGCCTGTTTATGCAAATGTGGGGAGGTGCAGGTTTCTTGGCTATTATAAAACTCAAAAAAGGTTGGAAAAACTGAACTGACTTGTTGCTTCCCCATTTAGAAGGGGTACTCCATGAAGTAATAAAATGAGCTGAACACAAGGCCACAGTGTAATGTGATGACTAAAAGGGCTGATGGAATTTTAGAAATATTTGTAATAACTTAATTTTTGATTAATTCAGAAATTACCATCATATTTTAATGTTGTAAATCGCCCTGAGTAGGATTCTTCTTCTGTGTCTAGGTCAGATGTGAAACTGCTAAAATGAAGGCATTGTTTGATGAGTTCATTCTGTAGTTCCTTTCACCCAACCTAGTGTGAGAAAGATTAGCTGGCAATACAAGGTTGCCATTACCAGGGTATGTCCGATTGTGGTTCAAAAATACCACAATCTTTGAGGAGGCTCTTTTTGTCTACCCCTCTACCAGCACTGAAGAGGATATTCAATTATGATTATATGAGTTCATTAAAAAAATGTATTAACAAGACTGAGGAACTGCTAATCTGATGAACGTGCTCTGAATTCATAGGAGACTATGGCTGGACGGGATCATACTAATCTTCAAATCAAGCTCCTTGCTAAAGCAGGAAATCCCTATCTAAAACATCTCTGCCAGGAGGTTATCCAACTACCATCACTACCTGAAGCAGTCCGTTCTACTGAGGTGTGTTAGGTTAGAGATGGTCTTGACACTGTTCTGCTAGGTGATTAATTTCTCTATCAGTGAAGCAAGCAAGGCTTCAAATTCATAGACCGAACCTGAACTCCTATAGGAGCCATCTGGTCTATGAAAAAAAGTGGAGGTCTGCCCCTAAAAACTCTTCACTTCCCTAGCCATTCATCTCCTAGAATTTGAAAGTTGACAGGAAAAGGAACCCTGAAGCAATGACTGGAGAATCATCCTCTTCCCTTCTCTATTGTGTTACCCTTGTTTGCACCAATATTGAACCCTCGGGGGCTGGAGCAAGGCAAAGGCAGAATTCCAGGAGCAAGGATCCAGGCAAGTCAAAACAACAGTGTACAGGAACAGGACAGTTTTGAGAGTCCCATGGACAGTCAGAAGAACAAATAGGTTGAAATCAACCCTGACTGCTCCTTAGAAGGTCAAAGAGTAAAGATGAAGCTAAAGTACTTTGGACATCAAATGAGAAGAGATGATTCACTTGAGAAGGCCTTGATGCTGGGAAAGGTGGGGGGCAAAAGTTTGTAGACAGAATGGACACAGAGCTGGGCGGGTTGAGGAGGATGGTGGACGTGCCTGGTGGGCAATGATCCATAGGGTCAGAATTTACTGTGTGAGTGAACAACAACAACGAACAGGAACAGGGCAGGAAATTTTCAGGAGCAAGGTAGAGATCTTCCACAGCAGCAGTCAGGAACAAGAGAAATGATCCAAGAGCCAAGCAATTGCAAGTCTGTTGACCTTCTGGGTGGGGGCAGAACCAACATCAGAAATTACCGGGCCCGGTACGCGGGGCCCCCACCACTGGCCCATGAAACCCTAGTTGCTCCCAGAAGGGGAACTAAAACGTCCATGTATGGGCGTGTTTTACTTCTGGGAGCAACGAGAGCTTCACAGGCCAGATGAACTGGTGTCGCAGGCTGAATCTGGCTCACAGGCCATAGTTTGGGCACCCCTGCTCTACAGCAATGAAGGTCAGCAGAAAATTCCCCAGGGCTGTCAGGTGGGGCTTAGCAGCTGCAGCAGGGTAAGAATCCAGCCCTGCAGGACTAAGATCAGCTGCTACCAGTCTGGCTTTTCATCTATGACTTGGACTTTAAATCCCAAAATTCATTTTCTGGCTAATAATGGCAAGAATGTAGTATAAAACATTTGGAAAGTGCTAGGAGGAGAAGAATATTGCTCTAGTCTTAAGTATGTATCTTACAACTTTTTAAAGTTAAATTTTATTGCTGATTTATATCTCTTTCCCTCTTTTTCCTCTTCCAGCCCAAGCAACACTTCCATTGTTTGCTTATCCTTCAAATACTGTGGGATACTTGTTTGAATTTGTAAAAGGTTAAGAAAAAATTATGGTTTTATTCCCATGAGAGGACATTTCTCTCATGCAATGAGAACTGCAGCAGTAACAGCTATTTAAATCAGTAAAAAAAAAAAAAGCAGTGGAGAATTCTTAGTCAGAAACATTTTGAGTCTCTCTAAATATATACAGAACATTTTTCTTCACTACGGAATAGTTGCACAGTCTGCCTTATAGCTGGTTAGAATCAAGAAGTGTGATTAAAAGTGAAAATCCAAGACAAAGAGAGATGGATTTTTATATATCTTACATTGGGCTGCAGTGGCTCAAGTGGCTAAGATGCTGACTAAGAGTCAGAAGGTCAGCAGTTCAATTCCCGAGTACTGCAGGACGGAATGAGCTCCCGTCTTTGTCCCAGCTCCTGCCAACCTAGCAGTTTGAAAGCAAGAAATTACAAGTAGATAAATAGGGGCCATTTCAGTGGGAAGGTACATAAGAACATAAGAACAGCCTTGCTGGATCAGGCCACAGCCCATCCAGCCCAGCATTCTGTCTCACACAGTGGCTCACCATTTCCTTCAGGGTATTCCAAAGGAGATGCCTTCACCTGCTTAGGATTCCCTGGAAATGGCATTGAGAGATATCCTGCCTATCTCTCCAACCCCGAAGTTGTCCTTAATTATCCATAATTATAGCCATTGATACCCTTGTCCTCCATGAACTTGTCTAATCCTTTCTTAAAGCTGTCAAGACTGATAGCTGTCACCACTTCTTCTGGCAGGGAGTTCCATAGACCAGTAATCCTCTGGGTGAAAAAGTACTTTCTCTTATTAGTTTGAGAACTAGTACTCAAAAGTTTCATGGAGTGCCCCCTAGTCCTAGTGTTATGCGATAGGGAAAACAGTTTTTCCTTATCTACTTTGTCCACACCGTGCATGATTTTATAAACTTCTTAGACACCATCATTCAAGAGTGAAAAGGCCCAACCGTTGCAGCCTCAGATGGTAAGGAAGGTGTTCCAGTCCCCTAATCATTTTGGTTGCCCTCCTCTGCACTTTTCCCAACTCCATAATATCCTTCTGGAGGTATGGCGACCAGAACTGTACACAGTATTCCAGATGGGGCCTCACCATAGATTTATAAAGAGGCAAAATGACACTTGCTGACTTATTTTCTATACCCTTCCTAATGATCCCTAGCATTGAGTTTGCTTTTTTCACTGCTGAGGCACACTGGGTTGACACCTTCATTGAGTTGTCCACCAGGACACCAAGGTCCCTTTCCTGGTTTGTCGCAGAGAGTTCAGAACCCATCAGTTTATAAATGTAATTGGTTTTTGTTTGCCGCAACATGCATCACTCTGCACTTACTAATGTTGAAGCTCATTTGCCACTGTTTTGCCCACTCCCTCAGTGTCAAGAGATCCCTCTGGAGCGCCTCACAATCTCTCACAGTTTTCACTACTCTGTATAATTTAGTGTCGTCAGCAAATTTGGCTACCTTGCTATTTACTCCTACTTCTAGATCATTTATGAAGAGGTTGAAAAGCAGTGGTCCCAGTACTGAACGTTGGGGGACCCCACTCTTTACTTCCCTCCACTTGGAGAAGTGTCCATTTAGTGCTACCCTCTGTTTCCTGTCCCTTAGCCAGTTGCTGATCCAGGACAAGACCTGTCCCTTTATTCCATGACTGGTAAGTTTATTCAAGAGCCTTTAGTGCGGGACCTTGTCAAAAGCCTTCTGAAAGACCAGATAAACAATGTCAACTGGATCCCCCATATCCACATGCTTGTTGACACTCTCAAAAAATTCCAACAGATTAGTGAGGCATTATTTGCCCTTGCAAAAGCCATGTTGGCTCTCCTTTAGCAGCACCTTCTCTTCTATGTGCCTATTAATTCTATCTTTTAGGATGTTTTCCATCACTTTACCTGGGACACATGTCAAACTGACAGGTCGGTAATTTCCTGGATCACCCCTGGATCCTTTTTTGAAAATTGGTGTTACATTCGCTACCTTCCAGTCATCAGGCACAAAGCCTGATTTGAGGGAAAGATTATACAGTGCTCTGTGCACTCCGGTGTCTAGTCATGCCTGCCACATGACCACGGAGACGTCTGTAGAAACCTACAGTGCTGGCTCTTTGGCTTTGAAACAGAGATGAGCACTGAACCCTAGAATTGGATATGACTGGCTTTTGAGCAAGGGAAACCTTTACCTTTACCTACATTGACATTGCTCTGCTTGTGGAAGTTCAGTACGAACTCCTTCAGAGCCAGATGGAGAGAGGATTGGTAAGGCTTGGAGGTGGTGGTATTGGGGAGGAGAGATCAAGGAGGAGTGGGTTTGTAATCAGTCTGGATGCTTCCCCTCCATCTCCCTTCCTCTCCATGAACACTTTTCTAGAACAACTGAGTGATGAGGACCAAGGCAGGAATTGCATTGAGAGCCACTGCTGGTGATGAGGTGCAAATGTGCACAGAGTAGAAGGAGATGACAGGATGTATGAAAGGTGGCAACGAGAGCAGAAGGAAAGGGGGAAGAAAAGGAATGGATTTGGAGTCAAGGGGCTTAATTAGCATTTCTCAAAGGTCTGCTTTTTAATCATCAAGGGACCAGGAGGGTGACTTTCACTCTGTGATTCAAACTGCTTTTCCTCCTGGATCTTTCTCCTTGGATTCTCTTTCTGCCCAGCCATCTTTGTAAGAACAACTCCAGTGTCTTTTCTCATGTACACAAACTGATCTCCCATTTTGTTCTTCTCCCCTACTTTTTGGTTGACCCATAAGCCATGTCAGTTTCCTACTGCAATCAGGTAATTTAGCTCAGAGGGCTTTCCACCAAAATCTCCTGCTGCTGTTGGTTCTATGATAAGCTCTCCTTCTCCTTGTTATGGTCCAAACTTTTCCTGTACTGTTTCTGATGCTTTTAGCTCCAGCAAAATAGGACAATTACAAGTGTATAAAAAATTAAAGTGGTTGGTGTGTTAAACTAATTCTTCTTCTTCATCAGGTGCTGTATCTGTTCCAGATATTGGCTATCATCATGGCAATAGTCTTCCTGTTCTTAACTTCTTGGAACAGTTCTTCTGAGGACATGCCACACCAGTCTCTCAGGTTCTTTATCCAAGAAGTCCATCTATGTCCAGGGACTCTCTTCCCTGGGATCTTTCCATGCAGAGCGAGTTGGAGTATTCTATGTGTTAAACTAATTAGGTCTCAATAATGTTACGTCACCATGTTAATGGTATCTGGCCTTCACTGGGTTAAAAGTTAATACATTCACCTAATAAGTTAAAAAAAATCCACAAATGCTTAGTAAAGTCTTAATAAAGATAAAAATGTTGCTCTGGTATTGACGATTGAAGCACAAATTCCACACATTTTCCATTTATGTTGTGAATCACAGCAGTTTAACTATGCGCTTGATTCATGTTTACTCTCTCCCCATTGACAAACTAAAGCATCATTTCTCTTCCTGACGCCATCTTGGCATACCCCCAATCAGCATGTGAAAGCAACTAAAACCTTACATATGGAGACTTCATCCTCAGTTGCCTAATGGATTCAAAAGACATCCCGAATATTCATCATTTCTCTTTTTATGAGTGCCTGGGCAATTGGGCTCCAATGTTAAAGACTGCAGTAAATTAAGGAATGGCACTAGGCAAAGGCCAATTTATCTGTGTTTCAAGCCTGTCCTCTTTCACCGTCCCCTCCTTCCAATATCGAAGAGCCTGTAATCTTTGTGAATACTAGGCATTGTTTCAGTTCAACTGAGGCAGAATTGTTTGTGCATCCCCAAAGACTGTGATCTGTCTGAGCCGAGACTGCTCTTTTAAAACAAATGTGCACTTATACAGTACACTCTCCGGAACTCCCCTCCTGAAGAAGTTAGCACTGACCTTCTCAATACTAATGCTAAACACATGCTAAATGCTTGCCTCTGGATAGAAAAAGACTAATTATTAGCTCCACATTAGTAAATAATAAGGATTCTTCCCCACTCCTATTTCCCAATGTTCTATTGGAGACTGTTTTTGTGCTTTGTGGATCCCATTGGTACTTCTTGACTTTAAAGATAATTATGCATTCTGTTCTTGTAAGAAAGCCACAGATACTCCGCTTTTTCTGATGCTTCCATTTTTCTAAATTTGCAGTCTGGAAGATGTATTAGCACAACATCTGATACATCTTCCAGACCAGCACAAGAATAGGAATAGGAAAAAAAATACGTCTTAGGCATTGCAATCCAAAGCATAGTACAGTAATACCTCATACAAAGTCCGCTTCATACAACATCGAATTCATACAACATCACCTAATTCCTTGAAAAAAGTTGCCTCATACAAAGTCGCTGCGACTTTGTATGAAGCATTGGGGTTTTTCCAGGTTGCATTGTGCCTTGGCAGTATAAAAGGCAGGACACATGCGTGCATTGCTCTTGTGGGTTTTGCACGAGGCAAAGAGTGTTTAGGAGTGGTTTTGAGTGCGATTTTGGATTTTTGTTGAATTTTTTTGTCAGAATTTTTAGAAGCATTCCTGGGATTTTTGCAGCATTCTTCAGGTTCTTGGACAATCAGGTTTGTTTGACATGTTTTTGTAATGTTTTTAGCCTTTAGACAATGATTTCTTAAAGTTCTGTCAGTTTCCTGTCTGTTTCCCTGACTTTGCCCTGAAGTCTGTGCTGTTACAGTACAATGTATCTCTATGGAAACGACGTTGTACGAGGCATCGCGGAAAGGATTTGGACATTGTATGAGGCATTGGGGCTAGGATTTTGCATGCTTCATACAAAGTCCAAATCCGTATAAAGTCCAAACTTGTGGAACCAAGGTTGGACGCTGTATGAGGTATCACTGTACAGTAATACCTCGGATAACACCAAAACTTGATTCCGCGAGTCTTAGTGTTATCCGATTTTTAACATTATGCGAAATATGTGTCCTGAACACTAATATGATTTCCACTTTAATTATGTGCTATCTATAATGTGCCATTTAGCTCTATGAAAGGGGAAATTAACTGATGTATCACATAACATTAAAATCCTATGGGATGAATCACATAACGTTAAAACTCCATAGAGCTACATTGTAACCAGCACAGACTTCAGCGAACATTATATGATACATCCCATAGGATTTTAACGTTGTGAGATGCAATCCCCCCCTCCAGATTCCTTAACGTTATGCGGTTTTAGTGTTGTGTGGTGCCAATGGTATCCGAGGTATTACTGTACTCACCAAGTTGCCAGTCTCATGTAGAATAGATTCACATGAACAAATAAAGAGGAACAGTGTTGTTGTTGTGTTCTATGACTATACCTTTTTACAATGTATTCATTCACGTGTATCCAATGTAACCATGCTTGTGTAACATTATAACCAGCAGCTGCTTAATTGTAGCCCTTGCAATAGGACGCGAGCTAATGACCACCTGGTGGCAATAGCGAGCGTTCAAGCTCTCCTGGCCCAGACTCACCAGCAAACAACAGCGCGGGAAGATTCCCGCCATCACCTACACCTGGACAAGAAGGGCGTGACCGTCCGTGACGTCACGCGGACAGTAACCAATAGACTGTCGAGGAGCCACATTCAAATGTATAGCCACTGTATATATTGAGCTACCCATCCGCCATTACCTCATGTTCCCCCTGGATCATCATGCAATAAACCTGTGTTAAGCCAACCTTTCGGCTGTTCGTTGTCTTTGGTCCCATACACCAAAAACAGTGAACCTTTGGTAAGTCAATCTTACTTATGTTACATTTTTCATTTAGTCTACTCTGGGTAGACTCTCAATTGGATTTAGTCCTATTTCTCCAAGAAAGTACATAACTTTTTTTGTAACCACAACCCACTTGTTGCTCAAATTGGAGAAATGTGTGGAACCAGACTTGTGCCTGATTTTGGGACCAATAAATAGGAGTTGCCAAATTCTAAGGTCTGGTCTGAGGTGAAACAATGAATTGTGTCCTTCCCACTAACCCAGTTCAAGGTGCAGAATTCTCAGAGTATTTCCTCTGGTAGAAAAGCCCTTAAGTATCTCTCCCCATACCCAGCAATAGGATCGCAACAAGAGCAAATTAAATAACTGCCAATTTCTTCCATACTCATGATATTTGCAACCTTTCTGAGACAGCTATTTAGACTGGCTAATGGTCTGGCTAATGGTTGGGCTGGCTGAGGTTACAGGGGTTGAGACAGGTTCAGTTGTGTGTCCCCTTTTTGTATTGTCTCCTCTGAGTCTTCTTGCCAGTCTGGTCAGGTTATCTTGCTATGGTGATAGAGTAGACCCTACTGTCAGCGACTCAATACCGAGTGTTAGGCAGCAGTTAACTAACCTGACCACCCTGTGGACTAATGGCCTTGGGTGCCAAAGTCCATAGGGAAGGGTGATGGTCCCCAAGTGGATTAAATCCTACTTGAATCCATCTTGATGGATGGCAGCAGCTTCATCAATCCTGCCCTGGGGCTGTTGAGGACTTTGCGTGCCAAAAGGGCTCAGGACCAGAAAGTGACTCATGGAACTGGATCAGTGGGACGGGTGTCATGCTACATTCTCAGGACAGTCTTTATGGCTGACTGCCATGATGATCACCTATATTCATATTCAGATTCAGCAGCAGCAGAAGAAGAGTCTTCTTGGCCAGCAGGCCTCACTCCCAAGTCTGACTTCACTTCAGGTTAACCTTCCATCTCAGTTAATTTCCCCTTTCATAGAGATAAATGGCACATTATAGATAGCACATAATTAAAATGGAAATCATATTAGTGTTCAGGAAATATTATTACCAGTAGATCATTATGTTTGAGCAGCCATACTTGCAAACAGAACCTGTGTTTACCTCCTAATGACCAATACCAAAACAATTCTGATTAATTTGTGAACTAGGGGAGGTGTGAAAGGATGATATTGTGACAATCAGACATCTTCCAGGGCTTGCTATTCCATCTTCTAATTATGTGTTTTCTACAAAATATAGCTTGACTCATGGCAGTGTAGCTATAGCCAGCAGACCCCATCAGTCATCAGAGATGTAATTTTAAAAATAAATATTTGCTCTTCATTGAACATGTTTTCCAAAACTTGATTTTAAGCAACACCCCCCCACCCAAGGCAACACTTGCAAGGTAAGTTAGCCTGCAGAAGTAACTACCTAATACTACACACTAATCTATATGGCCGAGTAGAGAATTGCTTCTTGGGCTAGCTAGACAGCAAAACAGCCAGTAAATCAGTCAATTTATTATTTCTGGCCTGCTTCCTCCCACCAAAAGATATTCAAAGCAACTATCAAAATGAATTGTACAAGTCAGTGACACAGGAACAACTAAGAACTAATCAACGAAACTTCCTAAGTTTATAGAAATCACAAAATAAAACATAAAAACAATCAAGGCAGTAGAGAAGACTGCAAGAGTGGCTTGTGGATTAGAACAGTTGGATGTCTCAGCCCCAAATTTAATAGGGACCCCGCTCTTTTCTAGTCATGAGCACCCTGGTAGAATGCTGTAAACAACAGTGCATTAAGAAAGCAGCAGTTACGCTGTAAAATAAATTCCGGTTCAAAAACATGATTGAAAATAATGTTAATAATGATTGCCTGAAAAGAATAATGGAGAAGTGCAGATCCCTTCTGGCAGAGCATCTGGGAGTTGCGATGCTGCTACTAAAAAGTTTTGTTTCTCATACTTGCTGTTCTGACTTCATAGATGGATGATGCAGAAAACACGGCCTCTGAGAACTAAGCTATACATTGCAAAGAACCCATCGGTAGATCCGAAACAACATTAGTGTTCCAGAACCATGCAGACATCTGCATCTGAGAAAATAAGGGTGGGGGAGAAAAATGTGCTCATGTCCTGAAGACCAGTCATAAAACAAAACAAACTAATATGCAAACTCTGGGAGGCAAGAAAGCTACCTGCTGTGACAATCACACATAATCAATATTCAAGAGATGCTCTCTTTTTATGGTTGGTTCTATAAACATTCAGTTAAGCTCTGCTGATCTGAGCATTTAGGCAGATTCAAGTGGGAATAGCTGTTCTAAAAATCTGTCTACATGAACACATCATATCTATTCCCCGGGAGTAGATAATGAAAGATCATATTATGTTGAAATAATGCTAGATAGTTACAAAGTCAGAATATAAAACTCATAAAGCTGGACTTGGCTGTGGCTATAGAGAAAAGGTGGAACAGAATTGTTGGTAGATCACAGGATATCTTCCTCTAAAGAATGTAGAGAAATATGAAATTTCTTGTACATATGCTGAGAAACCAAAGTACATCATACAAACCTAAGGTTCTGCCCACTCTTGATCAAATTCAATCTCCTGCTCAGTACTGGATTATTAAAATGAAATAATTTATCTGGAAAAAAAAATAAGATTGAAAGTTTACAAATGCATTGGACTGTTCTAAAAGAAATGGGTATATCACATTTCTTTATTTCTTTATTTCTTTCATCAGAGACTGCACAAGCTAAAATTACGGATTATAGGAAATATAGATAAAATTCAAACAAATTGAAATATTAAAAAATTTAGACTATTTTTGACCAGAAGCAGACTACTTCAGTAGCACTATCTTGGTTGCTTACTAAATCTTCTTTTGTACACATAGTAGGGCATAAATTGCATGCATGTAAATTCTGCATTGATTGTATTTCTCCACTATCAACAGAAAATTTGTCTTGTCTAAAATTTGTCTAAAAAGACCCATTTTACTTGCTGATACCTTTATCCTCCTACTTGACTTCAAAGGCTAGCCAGAATCTTGTTCTGGTGGGAGACACTCTTTGGCATTCACCCAAGGCTGTTGTTGTGTTTTTGTCATGTTGTATTCAGAAGTGTTGAACCATAAACATTTGATTATCCCTATAACATGTAACCTATAACACAGACAAAAAGCTATGGCTAGGAAAGATTGCGGATGAATAGAATGGGTTCCCATAGGCAAAGATGTCACACCAAAGCCTTGTCTGTTCAACCTATAAGTAGACCATTTGACACTGAAAGCTGTGGAAGGAGGAATGAAAATTGGTGGAACAGCAATTCTTTATAATAGGTAGATGACACAATAATATTGGCAGAAAGCAACAATGATTTGAAATGACTGCTAAAGAAGATGAAAGAAAAAATGCAAAAGCAGGATTGCATTAGAACATTCAACAAAGATATATAATGAGTACAGAAGACTTAATAAGGCAACTCTCTTAACACAAGGTTTTTAAAAAAACTTACCTCCCTCTGTTTCTATGTGCAGTTTTTCTCTTGTTTGTACCAAAGCAGTCCTTGTCTTCACTGAGGGTGAACCATAGAGCCAAACTTTAATTCTGTTTTAAATAAAGTTACAATTTCTATTGTTAACGTAAAGATGATATACACAGGGTTTCTTCTGCTTCCCTGATGTTTAGAAAACATTGTTTTCTTCTTGATTTTCCTTCTTCATTACTACAAAACATTCTTGAAAAATGAAATTATTTAACGTCACTAATTTGGTATCCCAGAGGGAATTGTTAATGCTTTTTTTATATCAAACTGAATGGAGAGAAGATAAATCATCTCAGGTTTGCAGATGACAGTGCTAATTGCCAGAAATGCTCAAAGACTCGTTGCAGAAAGTAGGAAAGTTGGCCTAAAAGCTAATGACATGATAACAAGATATATGCTAGCAAGCAACCAAGGGAAATTCAAAATAAAAATCCAGAATGAACCCATTGAGCAGGTTGACTACTACATCTATCTCGGCCGTCTGATTGGGATGAACAACAATCAGAGAGCAGAACTAGCCAGAAGAAAGAAAGCAGGATGGGTGGCATTTAACTCCATCAAAGAAATCTTGTTAAATGAGAAAATCGACAAGAAACAACTTGCCAACCTTTTTAATTCGACAGTGCTACCTGCGGTCCTCTATGGGAGTGAAACATGATCATTAATGAAGTCCAAGGAAGAAGAACTATCAAGAGCTGTAAGAGCCATGAAAAGATCAATGCTAAAGATGTCCTTTCATGACCACATCACCAACGCCCAGATAAGAGAACAAAGTGGAATCAATGAAGCTGTTGCTGCACATCCCTCGAATGACAGATCGGTGTTGGACAGCAGCAGTCACCGAGTGGTATCCCGGAGGAGTAAAAAGACCCCTTTGGCAGCCCACCCAAATGGGAAGACTGAATCGTGAAAAGTTTTGGTAGAAAGCTGGAGAAGACGAGCACAGCAGCAAAATGAATGGAAAATGAGTTGCAACCAGCAGGAACTTATTCCTTGATAGTCTGGTTAATCAAGGAATTTTTCTATGAGGATCTTTCATTTCTTGGTGAATTAAGAAGAGAGATATCCTCTCTGGACTTGAATGAAACATGGAAAAACTCTATAAATATATCCAGTACATTTTACATGAATACCATGGAAATTAACATTGCTGTGGATATTCAGTGCCATTTAAAATATATTGCTTCCTTACAAGAAATGGCTTAGACTTGTTTCTGAATGTCCTGGTTAATATTTCTAGCAAGACACATACTTCACTACTACGTCTTTGGTAATTTAGGTAATATTTATGACAAGAATGCTTGTTCCAAGAGCTTGGATTGAAGTTTGTAGACAAAAAGCAACAGGGTTCTTAAAGAAACTTTAATTGGCTATCAAAAAACATCCACAATTTATTTAATGTCTCCTCTCCAGGAGAATATATTGTTGGTTCAGCTGCTACTTCTTAAATCTCACCATATTTTATATGCTTTGGCTATTGTATATTGCCACAAAGTGTGCTACGTAGTGTGATTTAAAATGTAGTCCGATTAAGTACACAGAAATGGTTTTGTTGGCTCGCTGAGGAACGGAGGAGACCTTGCTGTTTAAAGTGTAAATTATGCAGCTGTAGAGTGCTGCTTCAATTTAGGCCTGTGGAAAAATACTAAAGATGATTACTAATAATAAATTATGGATGAGACTTATTTAAAAAGGCCATGATCCAGCAGAAAACACTCTAGCTGAAGACCCATTGAAATGAATAAGATGTAGGCAAGATTCTCCTGCTGGCTTGCAGCCTAAATTAATATTTCAAATCTTATACTTTCTCTGCATTTTGTAGCACTTTGGGTGGGAGAGTACTTTTATTAAGAGAAGTGGCTGGAATTTCACAGTGGAGTTGGGGAAATGGCTGTAAAATAAAAACAGGTCAGAGGAAAAAGTAGAGAGAGAATTTCTTTTAAAAATAAATTGGAAGGTAAAATTATGGCCAAGTCAGTGGTAGAGCGAAACTGATTCAGACAACTGTTTCTTTCATGTAAATGACACTACGTAACAAACTAGACTGGTGGTTTTAACCTTGGCTCACCAGACATTGTTGGTCAGCAGTTCCCATCATCGCTAGTCACTGGTGATGTTGGCTAAGGATGATGGAAACAGTAGTGCAGGAATATCATAGAGGACCAGTGTTGTGAATTATTGGTCTAGAATGGGGGAAAGCAGACTTTAAGATGTTATCTCTGCAAGTCATAGTCCAGACTTAATATTTGCTAGTGAAATTAAAGTCTAACATTGTGTGAAGTTGGTCTGTATCCCTCCTCCAAAAATATAGCATGGACTCATAATGTACCAATGGTCTGACCGTCAACAGTTCCAGGTAATTGATGAGGTGCTGGGTGCATATATCAGTTGCACAATTGGGCACATGAGCGAATATAAAACCAACAGACCCCAGCATTTTATCAACAGTCAAAATCAATAGGATTTTGATCAGAGAGTATTTCCTTGTCTTCTTCTTGCCTACTGGTAATAACAATGCAATATATTAATAATACTCAGTATAATGAATTGTACAGTCAAAACAACAGTAAAGTTTTAAGATCTGACTGAGTAGCTTTCCCATTTGAAGTCTTTGCAGCTGCAATTTGTCAATTTTTTAAAATAAAAAAATCAAACAGTATGCACCTGAATTTCACAAGTTATTTGGTTCCTTCTGAGGGGATGCATACGTTCAAACCCAATGACTTTGGGGGGGGGGAGGGGAGGGGAGGGGAAGGAATTGTAATGTTCTGTCAATTGCATAATTGGGTGTATCACCTGTTATCTGGTCATGCTGTGGTGATATCAATAAAGTGTTAAGAGTTACTGTAACAGATCTCCTGTGCCATGTGTCATTTGACTCTGGTTAAGTATGACAATGTATAGACATGCAATCGCTTTGATTGAATCAGTACTTCCCAAGCTAAGGTCCTTAGCAAAACTTGAAAACTGAGAGCCCCTGAACATTGTCCATCCTGTAAGGGCTTTTCAAAAAGTTTGAGAAATACTGAAGATAACTCTTCTTCTCATATTCTGAACCATGGTGGGTCTTGCCATGTTATTAGTAACAAGCCAAATCATTAGTAAAGGTAAATGTCTCCTTTGCTCGAAAGCCAGCCATATCCAACTCTAGGGTATGGTGCTCATCTCTGTTTACAGCCAAAGAGCCAGCACTGTCTGCGTCTGCAGAGATTTCCATGGTCATGTGGCAGGCATGACTAGATGCCGGAGTGCACAGAGCACTGTTACCTTTCCTGATGAAGCAGTGCCTATTTATCTACTTGCCATTTCTTGCTTTCAAACTGCCAAGTTAGCAGGAGCTGGGTCAGAGATGGGACTTCACTCCATCATGCAGCACTCAGGTCTCAAACTGCTGACCTGATGTCCTTCCCATTGTCATGTTCAACCTCTTAACTAAGCCACTGCAGTCTCTTAAGCCAAATCATTATTACTCTATAAATGAGAGGTGTAAAGAATAATCAAGAAAAAATAAATAAAGAGGAGTTCAGTACACAAGGCTTTTAAACAATATTTGCCATTTATGGAACTCTCTATATATACAGATGCCTTTTGCCCTAGTGTTGTTGTTGTAGTAGTAGTAGTTAGAGGGTTTGTTTTTAGATAGGACTTGAAAGCATGTTTATTTCATTCTAGCTTCAGTCTGGATGAGATTTAGTTATTCCTACATTTTTGAGGGGTGAATGATTTAGGCTGTTTTAATTTTACTATGTTTCTCTTGGATTTATATGATTTTACAGATTTTGGAATTTTAAAAAAAATATGACTGCTTGTTTGTTTGTTTGTTTAGTGTAGTCTGTATAAGCCATCTTGTGAAAGTTCTAAAAAGCAGCACTGAATTTTTAAAAACAAATAAAAATTCATAAACAAATGATTGACTAAATAAATATGCTCAAGCGTATGCAATTCTGTTTTGGGTTGTAGCTGAAAAGTTTCATCTGCAACTGCAGATGTCCACTGGATTAATGGCTATCAATGGGTTTAACTATCATGCCTTTCTTACAAGCATGTCTGGGAACTGAAGATTTGTGCAACATCCGGGACTCCTAACTAGAATTCTCAGCACAATTATCCAGATGAAAACTCAATCAATCCGAAATACATTTGTACTGTAGGGATGTGAAGAAAATGTTTCAATTTCATTATATTTCTCCAAATACTGGCTACATCCTTACCCAATCCATTTCCTTGTATCAGGCTAAATAACTTTAGAATTTCCATGTGCATGTCCCCTAATGTACTCCTTTATTTTTAAACTTCCTTAATGTACACATGTTTGTATGATCTTTCTCATTGATCAAAGCATGCTTGTTTTTTTAACTGTATGCATCTGAGGGGCTCATGTTTTAAAAAATATCTCTAAATACATATTTATTTTATTTATCTGGAACATATTTGCAAATATCTGAATTTGTGAGACAATTCCCAACAAGTCTTGGGAGGTCTACTTCTTCTTTCATGTCCTGATCAAACCCTGGACTGCCAAAACGAAGTCACTTTCTTTGCTTTGTCATTGACCAAACTTGAATCCTCGTCGGTGCATGTTTCTGCCAGTAATTGAGCCGGATTCTGTATCTCTCCACATTCACACAATGTATTGTTGTCTGTCAGCAGCCCCCACTTGAGCATATTAGTCTTACATTTAGATACTCCAACCTTCATGGTCTTACAGGTGTCACAGGGGAGATCGAATTCCTCAGCTATATCCTCCTTTATTGTTTTCCCTTGTCCAGTGAATCCTTCCTCCATCTTCTAATTTGGTTTTGCTCTCTCATATCCTAAAAAATGTTTGTTCTGGCCATAAAGCTATTCTTGGAGCTAAGCTGGCACACTTGAGGCTCACATTTGTTCTTGGGAGGTGTGAAATAGTCAGTTTCAAAAGTACCAAAATTCTTTTCCAACCATGTTGCAATAGAGATATATTCAATTCTAATAGGAATTACTTACAAGTAAACATCTTTATGATCATGTTACTGAAGTAGGAGAAACTATAAAAGCCTCCTAATTGAAGGGTACCTACCATTGAGAACCTATTTAAGCATACTGATGTTCCATTAAAACCAATGCGATTTAAATTGGCACTTGTGGCAGGTTCTAACTTCCCCTCCTTTTATCTTACCACACATATATGTGATAAATGTTAAATAAAGAATCATGTGAATAAAGCCTCAAATAGCCTGTTCAGCTGTGCTTAACAAATCATTATTTTAGTTTTAAATTGAGTTCCAGCCTTCTTCTACTTTTGGTTTCTCCCATGGTTACATTCCTGGAACTGATGAAGTGCAAAGATCTAAATGAGTTTTCCCCCTAAGGGGAGGGAAAGAATCTTCTCAGAATAAAAGAAATATAAGGGAGGTGCTGAGACTGTAACGGGAATATAGGGAAGCCTCTTGGCTTCCACTTCCCTAAAACTCTGTAGTGAAATAGAAATATATAATAGAGTTTTTCTATCTATCTATCCCGACCCTCTAGTCTTGAAGCTCAGCATCTTAATCATTAAGCCACCATAGTGCCAAGAAGGCACTGGGTGTGGTGGGCTCAGGGCGGTCACTGCTGCTGCTTTGGGTGGTGGTGGTGGTGGTATGGGGACCACCTGTCTGGCTTCTCAACAGTCTGAGGGAGCATGACCTGGCCCTTAGGGGTTGAAGACCCCTGGTCTAGGTGATATATATAGAGAGTTCCTTCTGTCTGACAGTCTGTCTGAACTTGTGACAACTAATAGAGTGCAGCATGTTAGATGAGGACTTATGAGTTCTGGATTTACTTCTCTGTTTCACCATGGAATCTCAGTGGGGTGTAAGCAGTGGTAAACCACTTCTTGGACATCTTAAACCCTTGAAAACACTCTGATTTTTATATTTTTTCAAGTATTTCTGTTGTTTATTTATTCTGTTGTTTGTTCTATTCTGTTATTTTTGTTTATTGGTCTGCCCACCGTCCATAGTGGGAAATATCTCAGATGGGTGGTATAAAAATGTAACAGACAGATGGACAGACAAAGATCAGTTTAACTCTGAAGCAATTTGAGGTCTCGGAAAAACATGTAAAGTTGTGCAGTGTTCATAAACAATGAAGAGTTTTTCATTGTGCAGTACATTTTTGTGGATGAGATGATGCCCACTCTATAAGTTACATGAAGTACTATCTAGTGGTGTAATCAGAAGGCACTATAAGTTGTGTTTTGGACTGCTTTTGGCATCTCTTTTCTGATGACCGGTCATGTACCTGAAGTTGTGAAAAATCCCAAACTTGTGATGTGTTCAATCAAGACATTTTTTAATCCAGCAGTAGGTATTCTCTTTTTTTGGAACTAGGCTAGACATATTATGACTTAATCACATGTGAATGGAAAGGTTACTTTAAGGGAGATTACACCCAGCCAAGTGACCCTTTCTAATCTAACATGATCCTATATCACCATCTGATTGCACCCTGTGTTGGTAGTATCCAGGTATAGCCAAACAGCAGAAAAAAAGAATATGTGTACACATGGTCAAGTGACACTAAAGTTACCAGCAGTTGAGTATTTAATTAAGCAGAAGTTAGCATGAGACTGAGTCAAAAGGACTAAAGATTTAACCCAAGGCTTGCGCAAACAATGGCCCGCAGGCCAGATCTGGCCCACAATGCCAATTCATCTGGCCCACGCCACCTTACTCACTCCCAGAAGCAGAAGTAAAATGTGCACCCCTGGTTTAAGAAAAGAAAACAGCATCTTAAAATGTATCTCACCCTGTTGCAAAACAGGTTGCAAGGCACATTTTACTTCCGCTTCTGGTGGGAGGAACCACGTGACCAGCCCACACACCCCTAATTTAGCCAGTGTCCCATTAGCAACAATTGACAGTTAACAATTAAGTGATGTAACAGATTCACAAGAAATACATGGAGACAATTACTTTCATAGTGATCTAGCTGCTTCCAGTGTATACTTATTCCAGATCTGGCAGTGTCAATTTTTTTTATGAATTTCAGATTAGCAGAAATTTCATGCTGTAATCTTTTTTTTTTTTTAAAAAAGATTTTGTTAGTATTGTAACATTTTTGTCTAGTAACAATGTCCTGGGAGATGAAAATGTTCAAGTCTATTTGTGTCCATTAATTCTTTGTTCTTTTGGTTCTATGTCAGTGGCAGAAAAACATTGTTGACAGAGGATGGAATGTATCACAGCTAAATGGTGTTTGAGTTGTTGGATATATGGCTAATGAGGTTTTCTCCCAAAACAATATTTTCTGAGTAGGTATATAGAGAAGAGATTATTCCCAGCAATGGGCTATAACTTCTTAATAACACACTGGAGAGTTTTACCTAAGCTGAAAGTAATAGGATAATCTCTTTTATTGTCTATGCAACACCTGTTCTTTAGTACATGACACCTGGGGACACATCTGGACTCGTTGATTCGGAACACATACTTATTTTCAATGTGGAAACATAAACATCAGCTGACTAGTCTCTGTAATTCTAGCAATGAATAACCTATTGAGTAAATCCTCATTAACACAAATATGAAAACAAAACTAATGTGATGTATTTTTTTAAAAACTTGGTGTTACCGTTGGGGAGAAATGGATTCAAATAATTGTTCTGCTGTCAGGCACAAGAATTAATGGTTCAGCTCATGTATCTATCCAAGCACAGTGTGGTTGGGCATTGACTTGTGAGCATCTTAAGTAAAGGTAGCACAGGCCTAAATCAATGTGCTTCCTGTGGTGAAGAACAAAATATGGTTCCCCACTCATTTCATGTACAAATGTTGACTGGATAGAGTGCTGTCTTTCTCCACAATAGTATCAATGGGACAATATTTTCTACCACTCCTGAAGGTAGTGCGCTATCTTAGAGCTCTCTTCATCAGCATGTTGCTGCCATCTGCTGCCTCAGGTGACCACCTTGCTTTCCATAATAATAGGATCAGCCCTCAGCAAAGATTGTCCCAGTCCTCCTCAGATGATTTTAGCTCAGTTTCTGCTGAAACAGATCCCCAGCTGTTGCCAGACTCTGATTCTCACAATCCTAAACTACTGACTGCATGACTTTGGGATTATAGAAGCTGAAGTCCATCAATCAGAAAGTCAAACATTGGGAATTACTGTTTACTAAGGTATGGCCTTTTACTGCTGCAAGCCTGCTTTTGAGGAGAAATGATAAAGAAAATATTGACAGAAACCAGACAAGAGATATTTTGTGGTTATCTGTGTTAGTCAGTTGGATCACAAATTATTAGTGACTGCTGTGGCATCTGAAGAAGTAGGCTAAAGTACATGAAACTTTAGCCAAACATTATTTCTGCTAAGATGGATCAAGCCAACTGTAGAAATACAAAGCCAGCAAAAGCTACGCTGAGTACCAAATCTGCCCAGTCTAAAGATCCGAAAATTAATTATGACTATCCACATTCTGTGCATGTGTTCATCTCCAGTGAAAGCTGTGATTATATATTAAATTATGATTATAGCTTTACTGAACAGGATTAAGTGTTTTGGAGCTTTAAACAGCTCCTGAATTCTTCCTGAAGAACACAGTCCAGATAGGTGGGAAAGAATAAAAATGAGACTTTGTAAATTTAAGATTTATAAGATTTTTATAACTACTAAGCCCACCTGCACTTAATTTCCTTGTCCATGAAAAATCTGATTTTGGGGATGTAGGCTGAAAAATAAAACACCACGTAAGGAGACTTTAATAAGTTGGAGTAGCCAAAATATGTGAACTCATCTAAGATCCTCTCAAAGATTTGTTGGGCTTGGCATGGTGGTTTCCAAAGCACATGGAGTTGGGCAGACATTTGAAAAAGGCCAGGATATCAAGTGCCAATTGGAGGCGGAGGGAGTTCACTGAAAGTTGTGAAAGTATGTTTTCTGGTGAGGCAATTTTTTTTTGTGATTTGCCCTTACCATATACCTTTCACAGCTGAATAAGCTGAATTTGTGATTTTATACACAAGTATTTTTTATTCAGCCCAACATGGAAAGATGAGGGAGAAAAATATTTCAGGAAGTGAAGAGAATGTACGCTTGTAAATGAATCCAACCTCTACATTCACCTACCCACTTAATGTTCCCTTATGGTTTCATTAACAATGATCAAAAGAAAAACTGAAATTAAGGGATGTGTGGCACAATTTATTCATTTTACAGAATCCTGTGATTTTCTTCCTGCTCTCTTTGCCACATTCAGAAATCACTGCTTGGGACCCTTGATGGAAAAAAAAAGAAATAAAAAAAGTCAAAATAAAAACCTAATTCTGCTGCCTTTGTGGAATCTTTAAATTAGTGCTGAACATAAACAAGAGATTTCAACAGACTATTTGGCAAAGACTGTTGCCAAAATTATTGTGTTGACAGTGTGTGTGTGTATATATATATATGTATATATATGTATATATATGAGATACTTTGTATAATTTACATTAATATATGAAATGTTTAATACAATCTATAAAAACAACTACCTGCATGAACTATACACAGTGACAAGAAACCACTTAGTTGACAGCAGTTGCAGGCAACTTGTATAATCCTGCTCAGAGTTCGGAAAAGTTATTATTTTGGGCCACAACTTCCAGTTGGGGGATTAGTTTTCTGTGTGCTGCTGAGAGTTGTAATCAAAATCTAAGCAAAAATATTTTTTTCACACTCTGCCCCTAATTTCTGTAAAGGAGGCTTAACAATGGAATTTCTATACCAAGAGAGAGAGATTAATTGCTAAATGTTCTCCATCATCTTCTCTACATCATTGTCTACTCACAAGCTTCCCAAAGA
The DNA here is from genome assembly GCA_035047345.1 of Bradypodion ventrale. Classification (NCBI taxonomy): domain Eukaryota; kingdom Metazoa; phylum Chordata; class Lepidosauria; order Squamata; family Chamaeleonidae; genus Bradypodion; species Bradypodion ventrale. The sequence goes on from JAWDJE010000001.1 coordinate 46,286,201, forward strand.
CAACATGGAGCCCAACTCTATGGTACCTCTTACATGCAACATGCAGCTACTCCTTTCTTCTCCTTGCTCGAATGAAGCATGGATTATCCAATTCAAATTGGGATTTTTATCATGGGGATCAGCTGAGATCTTCCTCTGTGGCCATGATCTAGATCAGGGCCCCTGTATCTGCAATTTAATCTAATCCTCACAACAACAAGCCTGTAAAGGCTGACAAAAAGCATCATCTAGTGATTTTCACAGCTCAGAGGCAACGTTAACAGGGACCCCCTCTTTCTCAGTTCGATGGTCTAACCAGTACTCCACACTGTCTGTATGCTACATATTAAAAGGTACTGTACACACATTTTAGATTCATGAGGCCACTCCTGGAGCGCTATGATCTGATTCAGAAGGCAATTCTTTCAATGGCCACAAAACCTGTCTAAAACGAAACATAAGCTATGAAAAGTTGGTTTTTTTTTTGTTATAATTACCATGTACATTTTAAAGACCATATCTAGTTAAAAATATTTCAAAATGTCCATACTGGCTGAGAAATTGTAGTCCAAAAAAGCAATTTTTCTAAGGTTTACTTAGCACTGAATGATGGTTAAGTAAGGCTGTTTCCCAAAAAGATTGATAAGAACTTGAAGGCACAAAAATGTTATCAGCTCATACCAGAGGAGATTAGTGCTTATTTATTACCCACATTCCTCAGCAAGTGTCAAAGCTAATATCACCAAAATGATATATATCCATCCCAGAACCAGCCCTCCACCAAATAAAGTAACACATCAGCCTTTATGTGCTTAGACGGTATAAAATACTGTAAAATACTACATAAATGCCAGTTAGTATTTATGTATTGAGTGTGCTTGACTCTGACCCAGACTTAATTAAGGCAGTGGGATGTAGTTTGATTCTCCCATTAGTCTGTTTTGAGTCAGATCCAGGAATAGCAGGATTGTCTAATAGTTAAACATTGAATCTAGAGACATGTAAGTTCACCTTTCTTCTGGAATTTTGGCAATCATTTCCTAACCCATCAGCAAGTGTAACTATTTATTGATATTAATCATATCAGCTTGACTCAAAAAGATGTAGGATGTTCTCTTTATAGCAAGAATGATGAATATTTGGCTCTTGAGATGTTTCTCACTGCAGCCTTCCCCAAATTCCCAGCCAGCATGGCCTACAGTAAAGAATTATGGGAACAGTGGTTACTATTGTCTTAAATCTAATTGCCAATTGAATTTAGGCTGTTGTTGATGTTTTGATTTTTACCCCCCACCTTCTTCTCAAGAGCTCAAGGCGATGGACAACTCCAGATCAGAGACAGACCAGAACACATAGAGTGCTAAATGTTCCCTTTCTGCCCTATAGATGTAGTTGCTATACCGAGGCTGCTAACGTATACGGTCTTACATGGGAGCAAGCACTTCAAAACTATGCAGGATCTACTTCTAAGTAAACATAGGTAGAACAAGGTGATAAGTTGTAGAATGTAACACCAACAGTAGATTAAAACAGGATAGAAGATAAAGCTTAGCCCTCACTCTTGTTATAATGCTTAGAAGCCCTTCTGGAAAACTATGGCAGATGGGCAAAGGAAAGACAAAATGGGTTGATTAAGAAGACAATTCCTATTCCTGTTTTGATTTTTCAGGTATTTATTCTGCCATTTATTTTATTTGGTTGTTTGTTCTTTTATGTTGCTTTTATTTATTTGTCTGTGCTCTACCCTGAGTGGAAATATCCCAGATGGGCGGTAAAGGTAAAGGTATCCCTTGCTCGAAATCCAGTCGTATCCAACTCTAGGGTTCAATGCTCATCTCTGTTTCAAAGCCGAAGAGCCAGCGCTGTCTGCTTCTGCAGACATTTCTATGGTCATGTGGCAGGCATAACTAGACACTGGAGCACACGGAACACTGTTTACCTTCTCACTGAAGTGGTCCCTATTTATCTACTTGCAATTTCTTTCTTTAGAACTGCTAGGTTGGCAGGAGCTTGGACAAAGATGGGAGCTCATTCTGTCCTGCAGTACTCGGGAATCAATGGGTGGTTTAAAAATATAACTAACTAACTAAATAAATAAATAAAGTAAGTGAGTTGGACTTTGTATATTATAACCTTCTTGTAGAGATGCAAGCTTATTGTTTTCATGTCAGGTATTTATCCTTTCTTTTATGTACACCATGGTGCCTCTAATGATGAAGCTAAAGGAAGTGCCAGCAGACCACGGCAATAGTGTTGTACTATTCTTTTAAAAGACCCTGCCCCAGAATGAATTGACCTCTACTGGAAAGCTGAGATGGAAGTAGAGAAAAAGGTGTCCTCTCCAAAATATAAAGAACAGCTCAAATATAAGAACTGTTTTGATATACCATTCACAGAAATTTAAGACAGTGGCTTGTTCATTCCTACAAGAAAACAGTTACTGTGTGATACCTTTTCACTGGCAGAAAACTATGGCAGATGGGCAAAGAATGCAAGCGCGGCGCCAAAATGGCCGCCGCGCTCTTTGCGCCCCCCCACCGGATGAAGAGCATCTGGGTAGTTAGGGGGCGTGGCCAGCACCCTTATAAAAGGGGTGGCCACGAGGCAGCCGAGCTGCCATTTTGCGAAGCGACGGAGAGGAGAAGTTTTTCCCCATTGCTCCGTCGCTCTTACCTTCGCCGGGAAGCTACTGCGGGCAGCGGTCCTTTCCGTTCCTTTTCTTCGGCTTCCCAGCACTTTCGAGAATGCCTTCCAAAAAGAAGGCGTTGGCGAACACGGTTCGCACTTCGAGGAGGTGCCAGCCGGGTCGGAGGACCGCGACTGCGCCCCCCCAACAGCCCCCTTTGCCGGCGCCCACCGGGACCGGTGGGACGGGGTCGGTTGCCCCATGGCCCGGGACTGGGCGCCCGCAGACCGGCCCGGCGGGGGCCGCGGCCTCCGGCTCTCAACCGGTGGCTCCCGGCTCTGGCCCGGTTTATACCTCGGGGCCTTCTGCCCTTGCCCCGCAGCTACCTGCGGTGGGCTTTAACCACGGGGGGTGGTTGGGTTCCCTTCCCTGGCAGGGCATACCTCCGGCCCCTCATGGGCCGGTACTGGGTTCATGGCCGTATTCGGGACCCGGGGTCCAGAGACCTGACCCGGCGCCTCTTATCAGTGGGCCAGCCGGCCCTATGCCCCCCATCAGTGTTGGGGGCTATGTTAATGTGGACGCCCTTCTGGCCCGCGTAGTGGCCTTGAGGCTTCTTTGGGGGTGGTTAACCCACCCAGGGCCCCTTTGGGACCACAGGTCGACGCATCGGCTGCCGGTCATCAGCAGGCGGCCGGATGGGTAGAGCTGCTTGAGGCCCGTGGGTTGGCGTCAGCCGCGGCCTCGCAGCTCCCCGTGCAACAGTTGCTGCCCTCAGGTACTGAACAGGCCTCGTCCACGAGCTCGGTTGCGGTCGCGAGCTCTGACGCCCACAGTGGGCCGGAACCCCTGGTAGGGGCGGCCCATGGGGGTGCAGCGTGTGAGTATGCGGTTCAAACTAGTGCACCCACACCACTACCTACACTGGGGGGAGGGCGTCCAGTGGCCGTGGCCCCGTATGGCTGGCGCAGCGGTTCAGCCGCCGCCGGGCCATACGGGTGCGGCACCATCAATCCAGGGCCCCACTGGGGGTGGCGCCCTCTGTCCCGTTGGGAACTTACTCGGGGTGGCGGGCTTGGTCAGGGCTCCTTTCACCGTGCCTAATGCGGCCTCTGTCCCGTTGTCGGCATTGCCTACGGCGGGGTATTCTCTGCCCCTCGGGGATCATCTTGCCCAAGCCACCAAGGAGAAAATCTGGCGGGGGGAGTATGTAGACATTTTCTCCCTCCTGAATAGAGAACCCACCAAGGAGGAGAGGGAGGGGCAGGATGAGAAAGATAAGGAACAGGCAAGTCGTCGTAAGCCGCCACGCACGTGGGCCAACTGGCTGCCAGCGTACCTCATATACATGGATGTGTACCTCAGGGCCCGGCCGGATCTGGCCATTCCGATGGTCCAGTACTTGGACAACATATACCGGGCGATGGTTGACTTCCTGGGCCCGTCGTGGTTGGCTTACGACGAAGAATTACGACGAAGAATTTCGCACGAGAGTGCCCCTACACCCGGAGATGAGGTGGGATGAGCCCTGCCAGAAGCTGTGGCTTCTGTATATGACCCCCACGCGCCCGGCGCCTGGGGAGAGGTACCATTGTGGACATGCGGTCCAGCGAGCTGCTCCGGCACAGACACCCCGCCAGGTGGCGGGGCAGGGGGTTCCAGCCCGCCTGCTGTGTTGGACCTTCTTGGCCAATGGTACCTGCAGCAGGAGAAATTGCCGATATATGCATGAGTGTCCCTCTTGTGCTGGCCCCCACGCTGCCTCCGCCTGTCCTAGGCCGGGAGGAGCGCGGGGCAGGGGTAGAGGTGGACAGGGGGCGGGCAAGACTGCCGCAGAGGGAGCTGGTCAGGCGAAAGGCCCCCTCACCAATTGATGTGGACATGTTAGAGCGTTGGCTCACGATGTACCCGATGAGGGCAGACGCAGCTTACCTGCTTGAGGGTTTCCAGCAGGGGTTTCGCATTCCTTTCACGGGGGTTAGGGCTCCCCAAGATGCACCCAACCTTTTGTCACTTAGGGGAAGGGAGGAGGTGGCTGCCTTGAGCATTATTAAGGAGGTGGATGCCGGCAGGGTTGCCGGCCCTTTCCCTGCCCCCCCCGTTTCCTAATTTAAAAGTTTCCCCCTTGGGGCTCGTGCCCAAAAAGTCACAGGGCGAGTTCCGCTTAATACATCACTTGTCCTACCCAGCCGGCTGATCGGTCAATGATGCTATCCCGGATGACCTTTGTTCGGTCAGGTATACATTTTTGACCAGGCTCTGCGCATGGTGCGCTCATGTGGCCCGGGTGCACTGTTGGCTAAGTGCGACATCAAGTCGGCCTTCCGTCTTCTGCCGGTGCACCCGGGTGACTTTGAGTTGCTGGGTTTCAAGTTCCGGGGTGAATATTACTTCGATAAGGCCATGCCTTTCGGTTGTTCCATCTCTTGCTCGGCTTTCGAGCGTTTCAGCACCTTCCTGAAGTGGGCGTTCGTCCTCAGGTCGGGGTCTCGGTCTGTAGCCCATTACCTGGATGATTTCTTATTCGGGGGTGAACGGGGCTGGGACACGTGTGCGCGTCCCCTCAATACATTTCAGACGCTAATGAAGGAACTTGGTGTCCCTTTAGCACCCGAAAAGACCGAGGGCCCATCTACCAAGCTCACATTCCTGGGGGTGGAGATTGACACGGTAGTGCAAGCATCCAGGTTACCGGCTGATAAGGTGACACGGATCGTTGCACTCATATCCGGCTTGGTGGCTAAACGCAAGGCGTCCCTTCGTGAGCTACAGGTGCTGCATGGTCACCTCAATTTTGCTTGCAGGGTGATCGCACCTGGCAGAGCCTTTGCTCGATGCTTGTGCGACGCCATGATAGGCTTAACCAAGCCCCACCACAGGGTACGTCTTAGCAGGGGCCTTAAGGCGGATATGCTCATCTGGCTCCAGTTCCTGAGGGAGTTCAATGGGGTGTCCTTCTGGAGGTCCGACCTTCTGGCTTCCCCTCGTTTCCAGGTCCAGTCCGATGCATCGGGGTCCCTGGGTTATGGGATGTACTTCAAGGGGAAGTGGGCCTACGGCAGATGGCCGACCGCCTGGTCGGGCACGGGTCGCTTGCGCGACCTCACGTATCTGGAATTTTTTCCCATTCTGGGAGCCTTGATGCTATGGGGTGAGGAGTGGGCCAATTCGGTAGTACATTTCTGGTGTGACAATGCGGCAGTTGTCCACATTGTCAACTTACAGACGTCCAAATCTCCCAGGGTCATGGAGCTGGTGCGCCAGTTTGTGTTGCGTAGCCTGATGGAATTCTGCTTCATGTAAAGATATCTTCTTTATTCAGCCAGCCTCATTAGCAGCAGTTTATATCCTCAGATCTTTAAGATAGCAATCAGTCCCATGAAGTCCTGCTTCATTAGGCTTTTTGTAGGGAGAAACAGAGGCAGACAAAAGCAGACACGATTGCTCTCTTTGGCTGGTCAAACGCTACTAACTTCTTTATTCAGGCAGAGTATATATCAGAAAACGAAACTCAGGCTGACAGAGAATACCATAAACGAAACCTAACAGAGACAAAACCTAAGGCCAAACAACCAATCAGAAGTGTCAGAACCCAAAGAAAGAGAGATAAGGAGACTAGCAAGCAAAGGGGCTTTTGTTTACAAAATGTGTCAGAGACAGCCTGACAGAATCCAGATGCATTCCTACATGTCCTCCTTTTTCATTTAAATTTGAAAGAGGGACGGCTAATCATACCCCTGCATGTCATCATACTCCATAACTACTCCTCCATATACATCATCACTGTCCTCCTGGACATCGTACCCCTCCTGACTCATGGTACTTTGTTCCGAAGGCTGATACCTCATTGAGTACAATTGCCGTCGTGCAAAACTCGATGTCTCCCTTCTACGCAATGGACATGCGTTACACATAGAAATAAGATTAGGAATACAAGTAATACAAAAACACAAAGGTATAAAGCAGATAATAATAACAAACCCATAAAAGAAAACTTGTCTAAGGACAGATAAATCAGGCAACCAAGAAGTCACCTAATCAAAGAGATTAACATCAGTGCGTACATTGTTAGTAATGCTCTCCTGTAATTTCTGAAGTTCTTTCTCAATAGTATTATTCAGATAAAATAACCCAATGCTGCACATTGATATTGTCCTGGATGGAAATTCGTGGCAACTCCATTAAAAAAGAACCACATGTTGGGATCCTTGATTTGCCATCCATTGCAAATTGAACCACTATCTATAGCAGAATAATCAGGAGTAAACATAGGAAAAACATCATATATATCTTCAATAGTAGTGTTAAACAAGGTATAATTAAGCTTATAAGAACTGTTATAACTACCCCATAGCCAAAAATAATCATCACAACCCGTATAATTGCCTACATTCTGCAAAACCCTTTTTGCTTGAGTCCAGTACTTCCATTTACTATTCCAGACTCCAGAACTATGACAGCAGAAACAAAGTCCTTTAGTGTATTTCTTGAATGTCATGCTTCGCCAGCGGGTGTTGTTAAATTGTTCTGGAGGATTAGAGAAGAGTGTAGACCTATCAAGATGTTGCAAATGTCCAATAACAAGCTCTGGTGTGTTGAACAATGCCGGAAGAAAAGCCATTTGAGACACTGCCAGTGGATGCTCATAGTATAACGTTGCATTCTTACCATGAACTTCAAACATATAGTTAGCATGACGAATCCAAAAGTTGGGGTTGCCCCCATGAGGCATTGTTCTTACAGCTGGAAGCACAGTAAGAAAGAAAATAACAAATGTCAGCACATTTAGTTTACTGGTGAACCACCATCCTGGAGCTGAATAACCTTCTTCTCTCTCCATGGGCGGATCGCTCCAGCAGGAATCCTTCCACTCAGGATCCCCTTGTTGCCAATAGATGACCAATGGCTTAAGAAGACACTCCCCTAAGAAACAGGAGCATGCCCTGTTATTACTAGTACCATATAACTAAACATGAAACATGAGTGACATATAACACAAATGCAATATCACAAACCCATTTACATGTGTAGAGTACTGGAAACTCTGCCATGTGCTTCTGAAGGTATGCAGTTTCATAAGACAATACATAACATAAGCAAAGACAGATCTTTCTCCTGCAAAAGAATAAGCAAAACATTTAAGCATAAACAAGACATGAACATTTTTTTTCTTCCTTACATGAAGGAGGTCTGGTTGCATATTAGAAAGCAGTTCTTACTTCCCCAAGTACATGAGTAAGGCATTAAACTTCTTCTTCTCCCACTGGATGTAAAGTGAAAGAGGCATTATATTTTTTTCTTCTCTCACTGGTGTAAAAGTGAGAGAGGCATTAATAACTTTTACTAGCATAGCATGGTAACTCAAATACAGTACAAATCTCATTAGCATGAGCAGGTAGACAATTTCTTAAAAAGGCTGTCAGGTTTTATAATTCTTCTTTAAAGTCCACACAAACTTTTTAGTCCAATTAAAATGTCCAAATTAAAAAGTCCCAATCTTGATTGAAGCTCTCTGAAACATCATCTCCTCTCCAGCACAGTCCTTGGCATGGCAAGTTGAAATTAAGCCATAAATTAAGTCTCACTGACTTCACAAGACAATCCCACACAACCCCCCTTTTCAGCTTTTCAGGCAGACACACATTCCTTCATGCTCCAGCCACACCCATCTGCAGTAAGGCAGGCCGAGGAGGTATGAAGGCACAAAGAACTTCTCCAGAATTTGCAAGCAGCTTCCACACAGAAGAATAGTACAGGGAATTTCCCGTTGCTTTCCCTGCCATCCTGATGCTGGAAACTTGAGACAGCCCACTCTGATCTCTTTGTTTGTGGGTTGGGCAGTTCAAAATCAGCAAAAAACTGTATGTCTTCTTCCTCCTTGTATTTTTGCCACAGCCTGCTATCCATACAGGAAATATTCACCCCCCTCTTTCTCTGTATTTCTTTCATCTCCAGCATATGATTCTCAACCTTATGACAACCTGCATCTGTTAGTTTGTACTTGCACCCCTTTTTTGTCTTGAGTTTTGTGCGTTCCTCCTTTGGGCCATCCTTCCATTTCTGTAGGATCTTCCTGCCCAAACGTGAGGTATCAAATTTACTACTCAGCTTCTCCTGCTTTTGTGATGAGGGTTGATTCACGGGGGGGCTGAGATCCCCTATGCTGCTCTTTAAAACACAGTCCTTGCTTTCTGCCACTCTGCATGCATCAACAACTTCAATCCGTGATGAGTTCCCCGCCATTTGTTCCCCATCAGCTGGCATTTGTATTGCAACAGTCTCATTTGCAAGCGGCTCTCTGTTCACTGGATATACATCAACAGGTTCCATATCCAGCACCGCTGTAGTTAACGCAGCAGAGAACAGGTCTTTTGTAGGGCTAAAAGGACTTGATTGTTGCAAGTCAGGATCTAATTGCAAGGCAGGATATAAAGTCCCATCTCCATTTCCACCTCCATCAGGAGTCTGTTGTTTCTCATATGATGGAGGAGCAGTTGCCATGGCTGCCATGGTTGCCATGGCCCCCCCTTTCTCTGAAGGCAAAAGCTGTGGGAGGGGGCCATCAAGTCTTTGAGACAATAAAATATTTTTTGGAGTAAGTCTCTGAAGGCAGCCTCTCACTTCCTTCCAAGTAAATAATATTGACACAGAAATCCCTTTATGCTTCTGCAATTCATTCCCGATCTGTTTCCACTGTTTTAAGTCCAGACCTTCATATTTAAACCAAGGACAGAATTTTGCTATAGCTTTAGCCAGTTTCTGTATCTCCTGTTCATTAGCCTTCCGCCCATTCACATGCAAAAGATCTGAGATATCTTTACAAAGTTCCTGCATTTCTGAAGAAAGCAAACATCCCATAATTAAATTGTATTTTCCACTCACCCGGTTGTAATTCTCGAGCGCTCGATTAGACCTTTCCTCCGGTCTGACCTTTTGCCTGGTCGTAGGTGAGTGAGACCTTCCCCGGTCGATTATGAGGTGTTAATTGCTGCTAAATGCTGAAGCAGAGTTCAAAGCAGGCTCTCTCATTGTAGTTCAAAGCCTCACACGGGGCGCCACTTGATGGAATTCTGCTTCATGTAAAGATATCTTCTTTATTCAGCCAGCCTCATTAGCAGCAGTTTATATCCTCAGATCTTTAAGATAGCAATCAGTCCCATGAAGTCCTGCTTCATTAGGCTTTTTGTAGGGAGAAACAGAGGCAGACAAAAGCAGACACGATTGCTCTCTTTGGCTGGTCAAACGCTACTAACTTCTTTATTCAGGCAGAGTATATATCAGAAAATGAAACTCAGGCTGACAGAGAATACCATAAACGAAACCTAACAGAGACAAAACCTAAGGCCAAACAACCAATCAGAAGTGTCAGAACCCAAAGAAAGAGAGATAAGGAGACTAGCAAGCAAAGGGGCTTTTGTTTACAAAATGTGTCAGAGACAGCCTGACAGAATCCAGATGCATTCCTACAGTAGCCTGCGCCTCAATGTGCTGTTCAGGGCTAGGCATGTGCCTGGTGTTAATAACGATATTGCTGACGCTTTGTCCCGCCTGCAGATCTCCTGGTTCCGTGCCTTGGCCCCGGATGCAGAGGAATTTCCCTCGCCGCTCCCGGACGAGATATGGACACTTGGCAAGGAGAGGTGAACCGGGCGATCGGCATGTCGCTGGCGCCCCACACGCGTAAGGCTATCACCACGCGTTCATCACTTTCCAGGCTTTTTGTGCCCAGTTTCGACTACCTGAGGCTTGGCCTATCCCAGTCGCCCACATTCTACAATTCATGGTTTACCTACATGCCCAGGGCCTAGCACCCCGCAGCATAGCATCCAGGCTGTCAGCGTTGGCATTCATGGCCAAAGTGGGGGGTTACGCTGACAGTACCACTGATTTCCGCATTCGACATGTTTTGGAGGGGTGGGTGCGGGAGCGTGGGCGTAGCCCGGATGACCGCCACCCAATTTCCCCAGGGGTACTTACCCACCTAGCACGGGGCTGGCATGACCTCTGTTTTGACAGGTATGAGGCCGCCCTGTTTCATGAGGCTACTACGGTGGCCTTTTTTGGAGCGCTCCGCATCAGCGAGCTTGTGATGCTGTCTAAGGCGGATGCAAGTCGTAGGGCACTGGAACTCGACGATGTCTATGTTTGCAATGATTGGGCTCAGTTGAGGATACGCTCCTCTAAAGTTGATCAGCACGGCGTAGGCAGTGGAGTACGACAGCTACGATGTTCATTGGCAGACATCTGTCCGGTTGGTGCCCTACAGGAGTTTCTTGCACTGCGTGGCACGCACCATGGCCCGTTTTTCTGTCACCAAGATGGGTCTCCCCTTACTAAATTTCAATTTTGGAAGGTGACCGGTAAGGCACTAGCCAGCGTTGGCCTCCCTGGGGCTTGTTACGGCACCCATTCATTTAGGATAGGGGCGGCTTCTACTGCAGCTGCTTTTGGGTACTCCAGGGCGGAAATACGCCGCATGGGAAGATGAGGATCACAATGTTTTCAGTTTTATGTTCGCCCTCTTCAACCATGAGTACCAGTTTAGTCACTGTATTGTTCTCCCCCTCTTTGTCCTTGACAGACCCTGGGTATCGTATTACACCGGTGGCAGTATGGCTGGTGGGCCACAGCTACGTGCATAGGGCAGCATCGTACGCTGCGGCGACAGAGTGGGGACCCCGACTGGGACTGGGTGCATCCGCAAGTCTCAGATGGTATGGTAAGCGCGGCATGTTATGGCGGGAACTGTTGCCATTCCTTTTATCCAGCAGGAATGCTGACCCGCCAGATATTCTGATCATACACCTGGGGGGCAATGATTTGGGACAGGTCACTGGACTATCGCTGAAGCATGCGATTTGCGGTGACCTGGCTTACTTACATTATGTGTGGCCTGCCACAACCCTCATTTGGTCAGACATGGTACCGCGGCATGCTTACAGGGGAGGGTTCGACCTCCGGGCCCTTGATCGAGCTCGTCGTTCGTTGAACAGGGCTATTGCCCGGTTCCTTCTTGACAAGGGTTGGGGGCGCGTCATTAGGCACCCCGCAATCAGCCTACAAAATTGTGAACTTTATTCAGGGGATGGGGTCCATCTGTCGCAGGGAGGTATGGACCTCCTGTTAGGAGATTGGCGAGCAGGCCTGTTGACCGAGCTGACGGTCTGGGGGGGGGGGCGTCGAGCCTTTATTGAGCCTCTCCGTGTGGCGGGTAGCACTGGTAAGGTAAACATTTATGACCCACAGGTATCCGGCAGGTTCACAATTGACTGGACAACACTAGACAGGCACAAGTTGATTAAACGTTGTCCGGTCAACGATTAACCAGGCGATGGGGTGATGGCAAGAGCTAGGCAGCATGCATCACCCCGTTATTTTACGGATACGCGTCAGAGGGTGGGGTCAATAGTTAGGTATTGACTACGGTCAACAATTTGTTTGTTGTCAACAAACAAATTGATACAAATGGATACATTGTAACCAATTGCCGTTGGCAATTTTGGGTGGTACCTTACCAGTGTTACTTCGGCCTGTTTGCCTTAAGAATTATAATTGGTTGAATACCAATAGAAATTTATAATTCGGACTAGGGCATGAATCAATAAATATGGCCCACTGCCGTTATCCACTTTCATCAGTGTCTGAGCCCTTTATTGGGGGGTGCGCCTGCAAAGACAAAATGGGTTGATTAGAAACTGAAGTGCATGAACTGCTGTTACCTTTCACCCCAAAGTGGTACCTATTTATCTACTTCCAATTTCTTGCTTTCAAACTGCTAAATCGGCAGAAGCTGGGGCAAGTGACGGGAGATCACTCCATTGTGAAGCGTTGGGTCTTGAACTCCTGACCTGCTGACCTTCTGATCACCAAACTCAGTGACTTTACCACCATGACACTGTGGCCTTCTGTGTATTCCTTGGTATTAGCTAATTTTGAACTTAGCAAAACCAATGCAAATGTTGTACTTTTTGCTAATCAAGACCTTCCCTAAGTCTCAGAGGCCATCCATAAGTCACATTATTCCTTTGTATGAGGTACTTTTAAATTTCCAACTATTCAAATAAATGTATGAAAGAAATGGTTGACCATCCAAATGTGCTAGCTTTTGCAATAAAAAGCAAATAACTTTTTATTTGCAATTAATTTTTAATATGTGGTTAGTAGGCTCAGAAAGTAAGTCTGTAAAATGATATCACAAGGTGCTATGTTTATTTTTTTTCTTACTTGATTTCCCTAGCTGGCAGGGCGGGCTTAGGGCCTATGCCTCAAGCTGCTAGCAGTGCAAATTCAAACCATGATGTGATGATTCGTGGCAATACATTCTTTTTTAGGCTGCTTATGGTAAACCAGGAGCAACAGGAAGACAGGGAGGTTTTTTTTAAAAAAAAGGAAATGGAGTGACGCTCAATGAACCGAGATCTCCTTAAAATGTACCCTCTCAGGTTCAAATAAATGTTAAAGATAATGTATATTTCCAAAGCTCAACCCGTTGTCCCTCCAACAGCAGGGTTGTGTCAGTGGGTGTATGTCTCAGTATGTGACTTCCAAATTAAGGCACAGTTGGCCAATCAGACAATTAATGCCCTTAAAGCAGGGGTTCCCAACCTAAGGCCCGTGGGCCAGATGTGGCCCATGGTGCCATTTTATGTGGCCCCCACTCCTCCAAGGGCATTTGAGAAACAAAATGGTCACCCCCTTTGAAGCTGTTGTGACAAAATGGCTGCCCCCATCAAGTAAGCAGGGCAAAATGGCCATCCGGCCCTAAAAGTTGACTGAGAGACAGTGACCCGGCCTCCAGCTTGAAAAGGTTGGGAACCCTGCCTTAAATAAAAGAAATGTAAATGTGAAGATTCATATGCTATGGTAAACAGACATATTTTCTTACTTGAGAGAGAACTTATTCTAAAAACATTCATCTGAAAGGAAATTCTCCTATTAGAAAGACACCAGCAGGGAACATATAGTCCCTTTAGAATCTAAATGGGCCCAGATTTTTTACACAGTGGCTGGGCGAATACTCAGATTATGGCAAAATTTAGACTTTTCCACTAAAATTCTGAGGTCTACCAACTGTAAAGGTAAAGACCATCCTTGCTTGAAAGCCAGTCGTATCTGACTCTAAGGTTCAGCGCTCATCTCTGCTTCATAGCCAAAGAGCTAGTGCTGTCTGCTTCTGCAGATGTTTCCATGGTCATGTAGCAGGCATGACTAGACACCGGAGGACACTGGAGCCAGGTGCAAAATAGAGATTGAAAAAAAGGAAGACATAAGGTAGAATTAATGAGCAAAATATCTCACTTTATGACTTCATTTTCAAAATCAGAACTGGAGCTTTCATATTCTGATTTCCAGTTATTCAAATTTACCTCCCCCCACAAAACCCAGAATAAATGACAGACACAATGCTGGAGTTTAACTAGGGCCACAACTTTATTAACTATTAAGCAGAACGTGTAATCCTCCCTTCCACCAGGAGGGCCTATCATAATGTGGATACCTGGGGTCAGAGCCAGGGGATTCCTGCATACCTCTCCTCATTCCCTTCACGGGGAAGTCCCAAGCCCTGAGACTGTGCTATCAGAGAGCAGCTCAATTCTGGCTGGCAATAGTGGGTGAAATCTTCAGGCAGCCCCTTTCCCAATCCTTGGTACCTTAGGTGGGCAGTGCCCTCAGATGGCCATCAGCACATCCCTCACCCTGGGATTGAATCTCAGGATCTGCATCACAGAAATTTTGGGTGCCCTGGGACCTTTGGAACTCAATGAAACTATCTTCAATGTCTGACCAGGTTCAGGCGGTGCTTAACTAACCTGACAACCAACACCAATTATCAGTCAGTGGTTAACTAACCTGACAACCCAGAGAACTAACAGCCTTGGATGGCGAAGTCCACAGGGAAGGGTGATGGTCCCCAAGTGGATTAAATGCCACTTGAATCCATCTTGATGGAGGGCAGCAGATTCATCAATACTGGCCTGGGGCTGAGGGGGACTTGGTGTGGCAAAAGGGCTCAGGACCAGAAAGTGACTCATGGAACTGGATCAGTGTCATGCTGCGATGCAGAAGGCAATTGGAAGGCCCCGAGAGCAAACCGTATGAGATAGACAAAAACTACCCACCACCTTTTGTTCAACATGCCAATCTGGTTAAGTGGGCATAAATTTCCAATCCAATCCTGAAGCAACCAGTGAATCTCACACTGAACCTCAAAGGGTAGCCAGGTGGGTCGTTTGTACCTCAAAAGAGGCTGAGAGGGAGGAGGGATCATCCTATAAAGCTTGACGTTCCCTTCACCCCAGCTAGATGGTGAATAACTATTGGTGCTTTGCCATAGTGCGATTTCCAAGCTGGAGGAGGAACAAAGATCCCCTGCCTCCACAGCTATGGCAACTTGGTGGAGGCAATTTTCTTGATTTTAGCATCCAAATTTGGGGGGAGCTTGACTGCAGTGGCTGAAGTGGTTAAGATGCTGAACTTGACAGCTGGAAGGTCGGCACGTCAGCAGTTCGAAACCTGAGTACTGCACAACGGAATGCGCTCCCATCTCTGACCCAGCTCCTGCCAACCTAGCAGTTCGAAAGCAAGAAATTGCAAGTAGATAAATAGGTACCACTTTGATGGGAAAATAAACAGCATTCGGTGCACTGCGGTGTCGAGGCATACCTGCCACATGTCCATGGAAATGATTGCAGAGGCAGACCGCGCTGGCTCTTTGGCTGTAAACAGATATGAGCACTGAACTCTAGAGTCAGATAGGACTGGCTTTCGAGCATGGATGACCTTTACTTTTGGTGTGTACTGTTTGGGAGCCCCTGGGAGATGGAAATATTTATTGATCTACTAGAAATTACCCAGAAATCCATTATATTGATACCAGCTTGCCCCTACCTGAAGCCTGACTTCAATTGCTCTCTAAAAGAAGATGTATGTTATGTATCTTCAATGGAGCAAATTGTGAAAAAGAAAATAACCTCTAGAATCCATGCTGGCTACAAGATTCTGATTATTGCACTCCAGAAAAACAAATGTTTCCAAGTGCTGAAAAGGGAAGAACATTTTTAAAGTGGTGCTATAATTCTGGAGCACCTTCTCTAAAGAAATGGCTAGTGGTGATATTAGCAGTCCTTCTGGCTGCAGGAAAATGCTTAAACAAACAAACCTTCATGTTGAGGCATTTAAAATGGCAATTTTGTCCCATGTGATCTGTGGTTTTATCTGTCTCTTGTTTGTTATCATTGACACTTGGTTGCATTGTATTCTTATTATCACGATTGTGTTTATTTGAGCTTTGACAACACAATGTAATCTAGCTGGATTAAGAATGGTTCAGAAATATTTTAAATAAATAAATGTATTTTTCTTGTTTCAGGCTGCATATGGGCTGTGACACCAGAATTGATATTTTTGCCAAACCATATTACTTTATCATGACTGTTAACTTTAATATATACTCGTCTACTTATTTCAAATTTGCAATTGAGTTATCATCACCATCACCTTCAAGACTGCCTAGATATCTGCCTCCTCTGTTTGCTGTAACTTAATATCAACCTGTTCTCGTTTGTGTAGGATTGATACCATGCCAAGTGCTGAGTTGCCAGTGTAATTAAGGCATGTATATCTATTGCTGATTATCTTCTTTCTGCTCATTGTTTCTTGGCCTTATTTAACAATTGCATAAAGATTTAATGTTCAGGCTGCTAGGATGGAAGAGTTTTCTCCACTCCTTCATCTTATTGCAGTCTCTCCATGCTCTTGAATAGTGGTGCCCAAACTATGGCCCATGGGCCAGATACGGCCTCCGACACCATTTTTTCTGCCCCACACCACTCTCACCACTCCCAGAAGCAGAAGTAATACGCGCCCACACATGTCTAGAATGCTGCCCTAAATGCACCCGCGGCTGTTTTATTTATTTATTTATTTTCGGTATTTTTACCCCGCCTTACTCATCAAAAGATGACTCATGGCGGCCACGCTGCATTTATGGCAGCATTTTGTGCATGCATGTTTTACTTCTGCTTCCAGTGGGAGGAGCCACGTGACTGGCCCACTGAACCACATGACTGTACCATGGCCAGAAAAGTTTGAGCACCCCTGCTCTTGAATATGTTATACAGAGAACGCCAGACCCTGTTGCCCTGTTAAATGGGACAAGCCATGTAAAGTATGTGTGGGTGGGATTACATCTGCAAAACCGAGTGGATTCATTTCCCATCAGTGGAGCCTTCTGGCAGCAGAAGGTGAATTCTACATTCAACCCATTTTATTACTAGCTATTTTTGTACTCTTGTTATTCACCCTATGATTTGTTTAATAAAAAATGTGATAATGGTAGAACCTAACAACCAAATAAATTCCATCCAAATAGATGTATCCTGACTTTCTCCCAAAACTGGACCCCAAAGCATCTCTCAACAAGATTTTTTAAAAGGTAGACATAAAATCACAATTTCATAAAGTGAAGAGAAATTGTAATATCAACATACTATTGAATTGAAAAGCAATTTTAAAACATAGCGACAAAACATACAGCTTATTTTATTTGCTGTCAAGTCAGAACAGAACCAGTTTATGGCTACCCTAATAGGTCTTTCAAAATAAGTGAGATATTTAAGGAGTGGTTTTACCAGTTCCAACTCCCCAGTGAGTTCCCATGCTGAGCAGGGATTTGAACCCAGACCTCCTGACTCCTACTCTGTTACTTTATCCACTACACCAAACTGGGAAACCATTTAATGCATACAAAACACACTGTACTCACCCATAAATGTCCCTTTCTGACCAGCTAGAATGGACAATTGTCAAAAGCTCATCTGAATAAGAATGGCTTTGCTGGTTGAAGGCAACAGGGGGAAGAAGTTCTTGTGTCTACCTCTTTAAGTGTGACAGACCAAGAGAACGCTCTCCCACCTAAAGACAGTCCTAAGAGGGTCATATGGGACAGTAGTGTCTGTAATGGTCTGGATTGAAATATAGGGATTTCTAGATGAAAGAAGAGGACTGCAGTGGCTTAGTGTTTAAGGTGCTGAACTTGATGACTGGAAGACCAGCAGGTCAGGAGTTCACCCGAGTGCTGCATGACAGAGTGAGTGCCTGTCATCTGTCCCAGCTCCTGCCAACCTAGCAGTTCGAAAGAAAGAAATTGCAAGTAGATAAATAGGGACCACTTCGGTGGGAAGGTAAACAGCATTCCTTGAGCTCCGGTGTTTAGTCATGCCTACCACATGGCCACAGAAATGTCTGCAAATGCAGACAGTGCTGGTCCTTTGGCTGTAAATGGAGATGAACACCGAAACCTAGAATTGGATATGACTGGCTTTCGAGCAAGGGCTGCCTTTACCTTTTTAGATGAAAGAATGTACACTCTAATGTACAAGTCGTACAACTTCCTTCAGATTTATAGAAATATACATTTGAAGCAGAAACACAAAGAAAACCATAGTATTTTAGTTATTTCTGTGGATTTTGTATCCAACCCAAATATTGATGGCTTGGGCGCCATTCGGCAAGGGCCAGTATCTGATATTGAAATATCCATAGATGTGGAGCAACTATTTTTTTAAAAAAAGAAATAAAGTTTCATTACGCAGGGGCAGATTCAGGATGGTGGTCTTGGCTCAACACATTTTTTCAAAGGTTCTCCAGGATGTGGTCAACCATGAATCTCAACAAATGTTGGAACATTCATAAAGGCTGGTGAGCCATGCCAAAAAATCTATAGAAAATTCAACTTGCTGTAACTTCCACCACATTTCACCCACTTTTCCCTTAAAAAATGGTTGTGTGAATTGGCTTTAAATCCAAGTCCTTAGCTTAACTAGTTTGTGGGTCATGATGGCAGAAGCTAGCAACTGAGTAGATGAGAGTTTGAGGCTGTAGCTTACTGAATAGTTGGGGGCGGAAGCATGTGTTATTGCTACTCAGTCTCTGGTATAACAATTATATGCCGGTCGGTCATCATGATGTGATTAGTGATTGCTCCAGTTCAAATCTTTGGAGGTTTCCAGGTCTTAATCGGACTCTTCATATTGCTTCAACATTTTTATTTAATAAAATAAGCAGCAAATGCTGACAGAGATGATGGCTGGAACTTTTAGTACGGACAGTCTGCTTCTCTGTTTGCAGTTGTTCCTAACAAATTCCTGGGGGAACCATTCCATAGTGTTGTTCTTTCTCTTCACTCTCTGTAGTTTGAGTAGCCAGCATAAGGGGAAACTCTTCGTGGTGATGCTGGGAAAGTGTGGAAGTTATTTTGGTCCCTGATTCTGATTTCTTGCCAAGAAAAATGCAAATATAAATAAATGTAAACTCATTGCTCAAGTGTTTGGTGCATGCTGGTTTCTTATCTCCTATTACAAAACATAAGTGTTGGCTGCAAAAGCCAGACTTTCTACAGAGAGTGCCAAAATATTTAACATACGGTTCCTTAGTATTAGGGATGGAGGGAATTGTCCGTGGAGAAACAAGAAAAGTCATTATCTATCCACACCCCCTGTCTTTTAATAACCATTTCAGTAGCACAATACTTTAAAAGCCAGGCACATTCCCCCTGTGTAATATGGCCTCAAGACATGATTTACGTGGAAAATTTAAGCAAGATTAATGCAATTTATTATCCGACAGGATATCCCTACAAGCCACACCGCTTGGCTGAATTTTTGAATCTCAATCTAATATTTCAGATGAGATTTCCAGATGGGTGTCCTGTTCCTATTCGAGCAATGGTGATATGGAGTTTGTAAAACAGGAGAGTTTAGAGTAGTTTTAACACTTGATTAATCATTTAAATTACTTTATTTCTCTTTGAATTCATTGGCTTTTGTTTATGGAGCTACTCCTTGCAAATGCTGGTCCAAACGAAACTGCAGGCAGCATGCCAAATTGTTATTTTACTCAATGAATTCTTCAAGATACTTTACTTTAAAACAAGGCTGGGAGCAGGGAGGGGAGGAGAAGAGAGAGAGAGAGATTTGCATGGAAGAGGCAGAACAATTTTAGCTTATTGCTCAATAAAAGCAAATTTAACATATATAGTTTTTTTCACTGAGTTTGTAGACTGCTAGCCAACTCCTAGACAGATAAATCTTCTAAGCAAAAGAAGTGAATAATTAATAGAGCTTGCCCTTGCATATTCATACAAATACTCTTTGGATAAAATCATCTCATATGGTAAAAATGGTATTTGGCCATGCTTTGTAAACACTGGGGGGGGGGACCCCAAAAGACTGAGTGAGTTTTGAAAACAGAAGCTGGAGACAAATGATTAGCTTTCCTCTTTTCAGATAATTTAGTTTGAAAAGGATCATGCTGTTCATGATGTATATGCAACTGTGTTTTTTTTAGTTTTATTTTACTCTTTGCCCCCTAATGGAAATAGTTTTGTGGGTTTTACAGCTTTTCAAAAGCCTGCAGTCTACTCTGATCAGGTACAACAACATTGGGTCATATGAAATGTGCATAGACCTGCCAGAGAAGGTAGATTGATGCAGTGTCTTGTTACTGACTGCAAAGGTCCTAGTGGCAAGTTCTTAACAGGCTGGGATCCAAGAAAAGGGGAACATAGAAGCAGAGCCAGAAAACAGAGCAAAGAAAGGCCCATGAGTAAGTCAAGGAACCAGGCAAGAGAGATCCAAAGATATAGGAGACGAAGGGTGTTGGATTGGGGCCACGAAGTGGCCGTTGGGTTCTGGAGGAGACTGGTCAAGAAGGAGACACGAGGCAAGATGGAGCGAAGACCAGTGATTTATTGAGGGAAAATCATCATCATATATAGAAATACGGGGCCACGTGTGATAGAATCGTCATCTGACAGAAAATCACATCTCATGTTTACATGGGTTAATTGGGAACCTCTCCCGGGGAAGTTAATTAACTAAATTAAACACTGACAGGGGAACTCCATTGTTCCAAGCTTATCCAGGAGTAAACATGGCCGATGTTGGCTTTAGGGCTGTAGATAATCCGTAGATGCGATATTACCTATTACCTAACTGATTAGTTAGACATTCAATTTCCTCCTGCTCGGACTGTTTGTCAGGTCAGATATGGGTGAATCAAACTATGGCTATTAATCCGCTCCCCAATTTCTGTCCCCTCGGAGCCAATGGCTCAGGGAGTTATCTCCCAAGTTATGGCTTCTGTCAGGGACAGTATGCCAATTCCGTGAGCGGAACCTGCAGAAGGGTAGTTAAGACACTGAGCTTGACGGCACTGGAAAGTCAGCAGTTGAGACCTGAATGCTGTACAATAGAGTGAGGGCCTGTCATCTGTCCCAGCTCCTGCCAACCTAGCAGTTCAAAAGCAAGAAATTGCAAGTAGATAAGTAGGTACTACTTTGTCAGGAAAAGTTCTGTGAGATCTGGCTTTTAGTCATGCCTGCCATATGACCACGGAAACATCTGCAGATGCAGACAGCATTTTCTCTTTGGCTGTAAATGGAGATGAGAGCTGCTCCCTAGGAGTCAGGTATGACTGGCTTTCGAGCAAGGGAGTCTTTTACCTTTACTAATTGGTTCTGATGGAGTAGAACAATTGACGTTTGTATGTAGAGTGTCTTTAAAGGCTGAAAACACTCGTCTCCACTTTCTCCACTAGCCTGCTGTGTCCCAAACCTTGCCTGCTTTGCGTCACAAGTACACAGTTTCTGGTCTCCAGTTTCAGGCCTGAAATCTCTGGAAATGGAATATTGCTGGGCTGGAAACCCCCAGTGGAGATTTTCTAAGAGAGCAAAGTCAAACATCGCCCAATGTGAGGCACTAGAAGGACAAGTCGTAGCAAAAGGCACAAGATACGGAGAGTGCAAGAATGATTGACAGTGTCCAAATAAAGATGCCATTTTCAGCAGCTACACCAGGGGTTCCCAACCTAACGGTCATGGGCCGGATGCAGTCCATGGCACCATTTCATGTGACCACCCTACCCCTCCAAGGGCATTCAAAAAACAAAATGGACATCCCTTTGAAGCTGTTGGGACAAAATGGCTACCCCATTGTGCAGGCAGAGCAAAATGCCCATCCGGCCCTCAAAGCTTTCCTGATTTGGAAAGTTTGGGAATGCCTGAGCTACACCATTACTTGCATGACCACAAGTCCTGTCTAGGAAGAAGGCCCCACTTAAAGAGTTCATCTACCCTGAGGAAGAACCTTCTCTCTACTCTGATTCAGATGGGTATTTTGTCACTAGGTCACTGTCATTTATTCAATTATCATTGTATTTTTGTATCCAGGGAGGAATGGAAAACTTTTTTTTTTGATTGACATTTTTTGCTTCAGATACCATGAATTGTGAGGAGAGGGTAATTTTCTCAGATCACATCTAGCTCACTTAAAACAACAGTATCTGTCCAGAAATGACTTTTTGCCCTTAGTATTAAAAGGGAGAACATTTATGGTTGATGCTGGATTAAAAAGTACAGAGACAACACAAATATAATTGGAATTTATAAAACAGTTTGCTATGAGTTCAAATCCTTGCATTGCCATGGCGTTCAAAAATCTTCAACCTAAACTACTTTATAGGATTGTTGGAGGAATAAAAATGGGCTGGGGGAGGGGAGGAAGAAAAATACATACACTGCAACAGCAACATATTGTATAGATAGAATAAATAGCATATAAATGCTTCTCTTAACACTTCATCTCAGCTGATATCCATGCAAATGTGCTGTTGACATCAACATGAAATGTTGAGCTGAGGTGTCCCATCTCTGTGGATCGCAGGCTGCCCCTGTCATGAATGTCAGTAACACTTCCTAAATCTCTCTTGTTTATTTTCTTATATAGGGGTGGGATAGAAATCAAATCAAATGAAATGAAATCAAATCAAGCCACGCTAAAACAATCCAAAATAGATTGTGTGTGTGTTTTTAAAAAAGTTCTTTCTGGAAGGAGAAATACTAACATTTTCTCCTGATGTCAGTACAAAAAGGTGATTATACTTCCTCCCATAGTATCTTCACATTTAGCAGACTTTTTTTTAAAAAAATAACCATCCAATGGAAAACAATAATAGCCAACTAATCATGAAAAACAGTCTAGCTGTCTCTCCTACATATTATGACTTTGAGAAATTGATTACAATTTCTTCTCAGAGGTCTATCAGTTTAAACCACAAAGTATTTGACATAAATTTGAATTCCAGAGTCTCTAGCTAACCCCAGGCTCATAAACGAATTCCTAAAAGCTGAGCTCTGCCAGGAGACTCAACGTTGAAGAAACCACTTGGCAGAGGCTGTTCGTTTCAATGAGATGAACTCCTCTATGTAGCGCCATTCAAAACTGGAAAGAAATGCTAGATTTCCATAAACACGGGTTTCCTTGAGTCTCCAGGACTTTGATTAACTGATGGATACAAATACAGAGTTGTATGCAGGGTTTAAACTTGGGAGGAATGAGGGGCTGGAAAACTTCAATTATCCTGTTTTCACTAGTTGCAGAATAATAGATAATAGGATTTAAAAAACCTCCCACCACCCTTCCATCACAATTTTTCTTTAGGTTTCAATTTGGTATTGTAAACTGTGGGATGGGGGAGGAGGGGTAATGTTAAACACAATACCCATATTTAATCCACAAAAGCTCCACATAGATTCTGGTTGTGAGCTTTGTGCTTTATTTGTAAATACTGTGGTTTCAGTGTTCTCTAGAAATGAAGTTTCTCACCCTATCCTTTCAATTAAATCTTAGTAGTAAGGCTAGGAAGGCCCTGGAAGGTATGGTAGACTTTGGCAGAAATGTCACATCTGTCCATGCTTGGCTCATTCAAACCAGAACCAACTGCTGTGTTGGACTTATCCCATTTAGCTCAGGATTTAACTGAACTTTACAGATTACATGTTACTAATAGAAGGAATTCCTTAATTTCTGTTAGTGTGTGATTTCCATAGCAAGAGCTTTTCTCCCCTCTTTTTTGCAAATTAGTGTATGCTATTTTGAGATTGCTTTTTGGCTGCAAGCATGATTTTTCCTTGCAAATTTGGTTTCTCAGACCTGACTACAAATATGAATTTCTTTATAATGCCATTTTCTGCAATGTACAATTTGACCCTGATTTTGTTCCTGATTCCTGCTCTTCGTATAATGCTTTCTTTTTCTTCTGAGACTGTATTGATGGACTTATTGAGTTATAGTAATAATTATCGCCTGTCATCAAGTCAATATTGAACTATGAGAGTACTCAGAAGTGTTTACTATTCACGTCTTCTGGTGGCATCATGGAACTTTGCAACGTGCCCAAGGCAACACAAGCTGACCATTCTGAGATGCACAAATGGAGAATTGAACTCCCAATTTCTGACTTCAAAATCAGACAGCAAGGTCCAACTAGAGTTATACCCATTAAGTAAGTGGGTCTTGGATAAGTGTTAACTTCTACTATTCAGCAACTCATTCAGTGGGCCTTCTCCAGCTTGGACTAGCCATGGGATATTGGCCAAAAATAAAATATATACAATGCAATTTCTTTCTTTTTCCCTTTCTAAAACCTTACCTTAGATACCTTGAAGTTGTTATTCAGCAATGAGTCTCTGCATGAGTAGACATCTCTGCGACAACATTCTGCACTACCTCAGTCCATAACGATTTGCCCTTGGCAGTTCTGCTCCATGCTAGTCCAACTTTCTTTTTGAGACAATCTTTTCAAAATTTTGTCCCTTTCTAAAACAACAGGGGAAAAAAAACCATGACACTTCAACCTATCTTTTACAACTTCTTTCCTTGACCTCTTACATTCTGGACATGAAATTGAATGCATAACTACTGCATTCGATAGGTCTTTTTGGCATGAGGAGAGGACTTCTTCCATTCTCCCAAGGATTTTAAGAACTATTTTAATTTTTCTACATCAGGGGTTCCCAACCTTTTCAAGCCAGGGGCTGGATCATGCTCTCTCAGTCAGCTTCAAGGGCCGGACAGCCATTTTGCCCTGCCTGCACAATAAGGGCATCCATTTTGTCCCAACAGATTTAAAGGGGGTGGCCATTTTGGTTCTTGAATGCCCATGGAGGGGTGGGGGGCAAAATGAAATGGTGCCATGGGCCAGATTTGGCCCACAGGCCTTAGGTTGGGAACCCCTGTGCTACACCAATGGACTTTTATCTTGCTGATAGTTTTCCTTTGTTTTTAATGTGCTGAAATATTTTATTTTCTGCTGCCAGTTTTATCTTCGTTGCCTCTTTAGTCATTTGTTTTATTGTGTTATTTTAACATCTTGTATTTTCACATACACACACACACACACACACACACACACACACACACGCACACACACACACACACACACACACACACACACACACGCCAACTGATTTTTTCTTTAATAGCTGAGGTTTGTACAATAAGTCCTTTTAAAAGGCCAGACCTGCACATATCTTGGCACATGTAGGAGAGAATTCAGCTTACTTTGATTCTTGCTCAGCCACACTTATGTAGATGGATATGTGCACAACCCTTTTATTTTAATACAATATTCAGGGGCAGAGCTTCCCATGGACTGAGTGAAAGAAGCGTGTGCCTTTCCCCCAAATTTTAGGTTGGTGACTGCTCCACAGCGATGGTGAACCTTGGCACTCCAATTGTTCTTGAACTTCAATTCCCAGAAGCCCTGATCAGCAGGGGTGCTGACTTGGGCTTCTGGGAATTGAAGTCCAAGAACACCTGGAGTGCCAAGGTTAGGCATCACTGAGACAGGAGCTACTTTTGGCCTCTTTTGTATAGCTTCTGTATGACTAAACACCTGTGCCAAGGCATCTTCTTCCAAGGATGTCTCTCCATGCAGGGGCATTGCTTGGCTCTACCAGAGGGCTCCATCGGAGGGACAAGGTTGCATGCAATTTTTACTGATTCCTGCTTCAGTCCATTTTGCTACCTCCAAGGATGTCCCCAATGGTTTCCCAACATTCTGGAGCCGTTTGGAAGAGGATGGAGTAGAAGTGTTGGGAGAAAGGAACCCTCCAATAAACCCACTTAGTTCCTTGTTCTGCAAGTGGAAACCTCTACTACATCAAATAGCTTTCTGTGGGCAAGGCAACAACAGCAGTATTAATCTGTAAAGGTAAAGGTTGCTCTTGCTTGAAAGCCAATCGTTTCTGGCTCTAGTGGGCAGTGCACATCTCCATTTACAGCCAAAGAGCCACAGTCTGCATCTTCAGATGTTTCTGTGGTCATGTGACAGGCATGACTACATGCCAGAGTACACAGAACACTGTTACCTACCATTGAAGTGGTACCTATTTAAGGTAAAGGTTTCCCTTGCTCAAAAGCCAGTCATACCTGACTCTAGGGTTCAGTGCTCATCTTTATTTCGAAGCCGAAGAGCCAGTGCTTTCTGCTTCTGCAGACATCTCCGTGGTCATGTGGCAGGCATGATTAGACACCAGAGTGCACAGAATGCTGTTTACCTTCCCACCGAAGTGGTCCCAATTTATCTACTTGCAATTTCTTGCTTTCAAACTGCTAGGTTGGCAGGAGCTGGGACAAAGACGGGAGCTCATTCCATCCTGCAGTACTCGGGAATCGAACTGCTCACCTGCCGCCTTCCAGTCAGCATCTTGGCCACTTGAGCCACTGCAGTCCCTGTTTATCTACTTGTAATTTCTTGGTTTTGTACTGCTAGGTTGGCAGGAGTTGGGGCAGACAATGGGAGCTCATTCTGCCGTGCAGCACCTGGGTCTCAAACTGCTGACTTGCAGTTCATCAAGCTCAGCATCTTAACCACTAAGCAACTCAGACCCCATTAATCTGTAGAACATAAGTAATTGAGGTATAGTTTGGGAGTAAGCCCCAGGTGGACTCTCAAATGTTGCTGGATGGCAACTCTCAGAATTTATCATGGCCTTGATCTAGGGTTTCAGCAGCCTCTGGAGAGTGAGACGTTATCCATCCCTAGCTTACAGTCTGAGGAAGGCCTCTCTGTGGGGCTTCAGACATGACATAAAACTCTTCTGAATTCCAATTTTGGGATTGATTCTTCTTCACAAGAAGGAAGTTGAGTATGGGCCATATTCTACTGCTTCCAATTTTTGTTGCTCCCCCCCCCACTTTTGGTGTTACCACAATGTTTATTTGAAAAGCATATCTGGCCAGACATTTCGCTATGGCAATGGAGTAGACCGTACAGCATACCTGTCAACCACGGCTCCAACGAATCCGGGACCTGCGCAAATCGGGTCTGCGCAGGTCGCATTGTATGCCTGCGCGTGGAGGGCTACACCACTTGCGTAGCCTTCTACGCAGGCGGCATAGCCTTCTACGCAGGCGGCGTAGCCTTCTGCGCATGCGTGGAAGGGAGCTACAGAAGTGTAGAGCCCTTCCACGCATGTGTGCAATGCAACCTGCGCAGATGGGCTGCACAGTGCCTCCTTTGCCCCACTGCCAAATTACAGGGTTTTAGAAGTGCGGGTTGGGAAATGGTGCAAATCGGCGCCGAATTACGGGGTAATCCCGGCCAAATTGGGATGGTTTACAGGTATGCCGTACAGCCAGTGACTCAATGGCAAGTGTTGGGTGGTGGTAAATAACCTGATTCCCTAAAGGGGCCAATGGCTATGGGTGGATGAGCCCCTTTAGGTGTTGTGATGGTCCCCTCAGTGGAAGAAATGCCACTGGAAACCGTCATATTGGGACCAATGGCAAAATGAGTGGAGGAGGAATCACTTATGATTCCCAATGGTCATGGAGGCGGAAGAGACCATGCCAGATGGACTGGCTGTGAAGGTGCACCTTGTTAATATCCTCAAGACTGTGGCAGTCCATTGCAGTCCCGATGTTAAATCCTGCATGTCGTGTTTCATATGTGCCACAGGAGATGGCTCCGTGATCACAGTGTGTGGGTCACTTCATGGCAGGCTGGGATCCACATTAAACAAATTCACACCAATGGCATTTTCCCTGCTTTCGGGGAAAAAATGTATTCTCAGATACAAGTTGCAGCTGATGACGATAACGATTTAAAAAACAAACAAACAACAAATGGAACACTTCATTGAATCAACTAACTATTGAGGATGCTCTGGTCGTTTAATCAGAGTTTGGAAAACGGGTTTTTTGAGGGAGGAGTGTGGGACTATAACTTGCAGTATGTGCAGTCAATATAACCACTAATGGGAACTGTAACTCTGGGAGGTATCATTTTGGGACTTGCAACTCAAGACAGTAAATTTCCCAAGTTCTATCTTTTTATTCTATCTGTTCTGGTATCTCTATCCTGCAGAGATGATGAGATCCAAAGTTCTTAGAGAGAAGAAAAAGTAATCTCCACACTGTAATCTCCTTGTTCTTTTCCTCTGAATTCACGTTTTCTTCTTTTTGATATTGTACATTAAAGTCCATTTCAGTATGAGGGCAAAGGTAATGGAAGCAATGGTAATCAGCTCATACTTTCCATGCCAGCAAATGTTCCTCCAGAAACAAAAAGGCTTTATATTACCAGAACTATGATCATAAATCTACGGCTCCGTGCCTTTCCTTCTTTGAGTGCAAGAGCTACAGAGATAATAATATGTAACCATGGTTTATTAACCTTAAACTCCCCCTTAAATCAGTCAGCAATTGAAAGAAGCCAAGAACACTATTGTGGTTGAACATGATGATTGCTGTTTAGCATTGTATGCTTTCCCCTCTGACCAGCGACTGCCTTTGCAATAGCCACATTCCAAATAGAGCTTGGAGAATAAAAAAGTAACATTTTTGCATGTTTTTTGGTTAGTGTCTTAGAATCTGATTCAGCATTTTATGTTTTTTAAAAATACATTTTAAACGGTTGCGTGGGCGCAGAGACATAGAGCCCTGTGTGTGGCCCCTGTGGCTTGGCATCAGTGTGTCCAGATCATGTCTGCTTTAGCTGGTGAATAATACTAGCTGGTTCTACAGCTGTAAGGAATGGAGCCAAGCCACCCCAACCTCAACACTCCTAGATGTGTTGGACTACAACCTCCATCATCCCTATCCACAGCTATAGACCTTCCTTCAGCACTCCAGCATGATGCTATTTTCAGGGCTCCAGGGCATTTTTGAAAAAATTCGACATGGCAACTTCCCATCGCCAGAAAGGTAAGCCCATAATGGAGGAGACCACCAACAGAGAAGAAGGCTCACCAGATGGCTCCTTGCTGAGAGTGCCCTCAATCCTGGAACCAACCCAGGAAATATACAAAACTTTGCTGGAACATCTAACTTTCCCCCCACACAGAGATCTGTAGAAAGAACTGTCTCAGAGACACAGACTTACTTCTTCTTCTTCCATGTCTAGGCCAGACGTGATACTGCCAAAATGAAGCCACCTTTCCTTGAGTTCATTGTGCAGTTCCTTTTGCCTGAACTAGTGTGAGAAAGACTAGCTGGTGCGAGGTGGCCATTGTCCAGGGTATGTCCAATTGTGCTTCAAAAATGCCACAATCTTTAAGAAGTCTCCTTCTGTGTACTCCCACAGCCTTACTGAAGTCTGACACACAGATCCTTTCATGACTCTTGAGAGGCCTGAGGGGTGCATGTCCATTGGATGCCCTGTCTTTCTTCTAAGTCAAAGTTATCCATCGATCGACTGATGTAGCTCACTCAGAACTCCTCCCCATTACCCTCTCCCACCCTTCATGTCCTGTACCTACCACCTGTGCTGGCCTTTGAACAAAAACAGTTAGCATATCAAGCAATAATGTAATCCTCCCTTCTTCTGACATTACTTCAATGTGGTGCAATAGAAGTGGGACCTTCAGAAAGTGTTATGTGACCTTCCCATGTCAATTTCATGGATTGCTGATTCCTGGGTTAATACCAGGGTGGTAAAAGTGGGTCCTCCAGATGATACTGGAATACAACCTCCACCCTCCATAGTGGCAAAGGTTTCTGGGAGTTTGGGTCCAACAATATCTGGAGGGCTAGATCATTTTCACTTTTTGTCTACACCAAGGTAGAGATAAAAAAGTTATTTTTTTGGACTACATCTTTCAGGCTCACATAGATAGCTGCTTTCCCCATTTCTGCACAATAGGCATGATACCAATGAAAGATTTTGGAGGACCACTGCTTCTCGAAAATTCACCAGTCTAAGTACATATCGTAATGCTGTCACCGCTGAAGTGAATGGCAGTGAATGAAATCCACAGACTATACTGTCAGCTTTAACTGGGATGTTACTGGTTTGAATATTTTGTAGCTATGTCCAGCAATGCAGGCCAGGAAGGTAAGAAATTCTAAAGCCATATTGCCAATGCTGATTAATTCTGTTCATTTGTTGTTTGGTGTTTGCCTAGACCACTTATGGAGATTGCTTAACCCACACTTGTTTCAGTTCCATAACACAGACACTTCTGTTTTCCAGTTTCCTATATGATAAAATTAATCTGAATTCCACCCCCCCCTGTAATGATAGCATATGGAGAGTTTATATAGATGCGAGAAGGAAAGCAGAAATAGTTTTATACTCTATGCAAGACATGAAGCAGCCTCAGCCTGCAGAGAACACCAAGGCCACAGCTGATCCTGGGCTGCCTCTCCCAGCCTGAGGGAAGGTAAAAGCGACCAGCCCAAGCCTGCAGAGAACACCAAGGCCATAGCTGATCCTGGGCTGCCTCTCCCAGCCTGAGGGAAGGTAAAGCGACCAGCCTCAGCCTGCAGAGAACACCAAGGCCACAGCTGATCCTGAGCTGCCTCTCCCAGCCTGAGGGAAGGTAAGAGTGACCAGCCTCAGCCTGCAGGGAACACCAAGGCCACAGCTGATCCTGGGCTGCCTCTCCCAGCCTGGGAGAAGGTAAAAGCGGCCAGCCCCTGGCCTGCCGAGAACACCGCCTTTGGGAGGGAGACGGGCTAGAACACCTGAGGCAGGGCGGCTTCTGGACTCCTGGTTGGGCTCCAAGGCTGCCGCCGCCGCCTTCACCGCCGCCTTTGCCACCGCCTCCACCGCCTCCACCGCCTCCACCGCCTCCACCGCCTCCACCGCCACTTAGCTGGTCTCATCTTCGGGGGTGGAGGCCGTTGAGAACATTGGACGTTTGTCTTCCATCCCATGGCTGGTTTCGGAGAGGGGATATTTTTCCTGGCTGTGCGGGTCCGGCGCAGCAGCTACAAGGAGGGCCTTGCGCCGCCAGGACCGGGGGCGGGGAGGAGAACATCGGCTGCACCTGGGGTCACTTGTGGCCCCAAAGATGGCACCCCCCGCCATCTCTGCAGCTATGAGCCTTGCGCTGCCAGGACTGGGGTGGGGAGGAGAGCGTCGATTGTACCTGGGGTCGCTTGCGGCCACAAAAGCGGTGCCCCCCGCCATCCCGGCAGCCACAAGCCTTGCGCCGCCAGGACTGGGGCGGGGAGGAGAACATTGGCCATACCTGGGGTCGCTTGCGGCCTCAAAAGTGGAACCCCTCGCCATCCCTGCAGCATCGCGCCTCGTGCCGCGTGGACCGAGGTGGGGAGGAGAACTATGGCTGCACCTGGGGTTGCTTGGCGGCCTCAGGGGTGGTGCCCCCCTCCCCGTCACCCCCGTGGCCTTACAGCGCTTGGACCTGGGCCAGGAGGAGGAGACTCCCGTCATTGGAGTTCTGTTAGGGGGGTGGAGTGAGTGAGAGGGTATGTTTTAAGTGGATTAGGGAGGGAGGGAGGGAGGGAGAGATGGCCTTGCCAGCCAGGAAGAGAGGGCGTCACTCCATCTGGGTTAATGGTGGAGGTTCCAGGGGCTCATTTAGAGGTTGTGACGGGCATGGGGCGTTATTGCGGGAACCATGGGGCGGGCTGCACTCGGGGAATGTGGGACTGATGCTTAGTATCTGTCCCGCGTTCTGGGCCCCTGGTTTCACCTCTAGGCCCCGAGCAGCTGATCCAGGGTGACCCCGCCCTTAAGCTGCTGCTGCTGAATGCCAAATTGGTCTGTAATAAGGCTCCCCTAATACAAGACTCTATTTTGGGGGAGTGGGCCGACCTGGCATGCATCACTGAGACCTGGCTGAGACCTGAGGGTGGGGTGCCTCTATCAGAGATGTGTCCGGCCGGGTTCGGTGTTTGGCACCAGCCTAGGGATGTGGGTAAGGATGGTGGTGTTGCCATTATAGCCAGGGAGTCATTGGGAGTTGCCAGGGCCACCGCTCCACAAATTTCGGGTTGTGAGGCCCTGCTCCTACGGTTGGGCCCTAAGGGTCAGTTGGGGGTCCTACTCCTGTACCTGCCTCCTTGCAGGGTAAGGGACTCCCTGCCTGGGCTCCTTGAGGCTGTCTTGGCGTTGGCTTTGGAGTTCCCTAGGCTGATGGTTTTGGGGGACTTCAATTTGCCTTCGCTGGGGTCTGGTTCCGAGGTGGCACAGGAGTTCATGGCTTCCATGGCAGCTATGGACCTGGCTCAGGTAATTCAGGGCCCAACCAGGGGCAGTGGCCACACGCCAGATTTAGTCTTTTTGTCGGGGCGGTGGCAGAGTGAATCTGAGTTTACAGAAGCTAGACATAACACCTGTGCCATGGTCAGATCACTATCTGGTGGCTCTAGACTTTCTGGGGTGACACTTCATCGTAAGGAGGCAGGGTCGATTAAAGTGGCCCGCCCGTGGCAACTGATGGATCCGGATGGTTTCCAGAGGGAACTGGGGGAATTACCTTTGGATCGGCAACACGATTCACCTGAGGCACTTGTTGACCTGTGGTACGGGTCAACGACATCTGCCTTGGATGTAATCACTCCACTACGGCCTCTCAGAGCCCGTGGAGCTAGGTCATCCCCGTGGTTCACTGAAGAACTACGGGAGCTCAAACGGGCAAAGAGATGCCTTGAGCGCCGCTGGGTGAAGACCCAGAGCGATTCCGATTGGACACTAGCTAGAGCCACTATTAGAGCCTACCTAGTGGCGATGGGGGTGGTAAGGAGGCAATACTTCACCACCCTTATTGCCTCTGCTAATAATCGCCCAGCCACCCTGTTTCGGGTGACCAGGTCCCTCCTGGGTAGGGCGGGGCCTGTGCCTGGTTGGCAGGGATCGGCTGAGGACTTTGCTGACCATCTGGTGGAGAAAATCGATCGGATTCGCTTGGGGTTCAAACTTGGCGTGGATGGGGAGGGTCCGGAGGGAGCCAGTGCACAGTCTTGCAGTGTTACCTGGGATCGGTTTGATCCAGTTGCCCCGGATGAAGTGGACAGGCTCCTTGCGGTGGTCCGTGCCACTAATTGTCCATTGGATCCCTGTCCCGCCTGGCTGGTAAAAGCATCTAAGACAGTGACAGGTGGCTGGGTCGGGGCTATAATTAATGCTTCTTTTTGAGAGGGGATGTTTCCTGCACTGCTGAAACATGTTCTGGTGCGCCCCCTCCTGAAGAAGCCACCCCTCGATCCAGGAATCCTAACCAACTACAGACCTGTCTCCAACCTTCCTTTTTTGGGGAAGGTTCTGGAGAAGGCAGTGGCACGTCAGCTGCAGGGGGTACTGGATGAAGCGGAATATCTGGACCCATTCCAGTCAGGATTCAAACCTGGATATGGTACTGAGACTGCATTGGTCACGCAGATGGATGATCTCTGGCGAGAGCGGGATGGCGGTCATCTGTCCGTCCTTGCTCTTCTTGACCTCTCAGCGGCCTTCGATACCATTGACCATGGTATCCTTCTGGAACGGCTACGAGGATTGGGGATCCAGGGCACGGTGTGGTCCTGGTTTTCCTCATTTCTGAGGGGCCGGACCCAGTCGGTGTGGTTGGAGAGTGAGAGGTCGAGTCCTAGGCCCCTAAAATATGGGGTGCCTCAGGGTTTGGTACTCTCTGCTCTCCTATTTAACATCTACATGAAGCCGGTGGGTGATATCATCTGTTCCCATGGGGTGCGGTACCACCAGTACGCAGATGACATACAGTTGTACATCTCGGCCCGTGGGGACCCCAGTGATGTAGTCAAAGTCCTTTCCAGCTGTCTGGAGGCTGTTGGGGTCTGGATGGGGGCAAATGGGCTACAGCTGAATCCTAGCAAGACTGAGTGGCTATGGATAGGGGGTCCTGCGTTATCCCGAGAGCTACCATCTTTGGTTTTGGATGGGGCTGTTTTGCCCCAGACCAACACGGTGCACAACTTGGGGGTCCTCCTGGATTCGCTGCTGCTGCTAGAAGAACAGGTGGCGGCTGTGGCCAGGAGGGCCTTCGCCCAACTTCGGGTGATTCGCCAGTTGTGCCCGCTCCTGGACCGGGACTCTTTGCTCATGGTTATTCACACTCTGGTGATCTCCAGACTAGACTACTGTAATGTGCTCTACATGGGGCTGCACTTGATGACCATTCGGAGGCTGCAGCTGGTCCAGAATGCTGTGGCCCGGGTGGTGATGGGGTGTGGACATTATGCCCATGCCTCACCACTGCTTCGAGGGCTGCACTGGTTACCAGTTTGTCTCCAGGTGCAATTCACGGTGCTGGTTTTGACCTTTAAAGCCCTACATGGTAGTGGGCCAGGGTATCTCAGAGACCGCATCGCCCTAAGGACGTCTGTCTGTCCAACCAGAGCGGACCGGAGGGGTTCTCTAATTGTGCCATCAGCCAGGGGGGCTCACCTCTCTGGCACAAGGAGGACCTTCTCCGTGTCCCCACTGGCCCTTTGGAACCTTCTGCCTGTGGTACTGCGTCTCCAGACGGAGTTGTTGCCGTTTAGGAAGGAACTAAAGACCTGGCTGGCGGGCCAAGTTCGGGGTGCGGGTGGGGATGGGGGTACCGTTGGGAGGTTGGTATAGAGAAGTGTGCCTTCCCCCAAGGTCCCTTCGGTACTTTCACACCTTTTAGGGGTGGTTTTTTTAAACTTTTAACTTTGTTTTATCATGTGTCTTTTTATGTATTTACTGTCCTCTATGTAAACCGCCCTGAGTTGGGTTGTACCTGAGTGGGCGGTATATAAGCGTGATAAATAAATAAATAAATATTATGGAAATTGTCAGAGTAGACAAAAAAGCTAGTCCAATTAAGGTAAAGATAAAGCCCGTTGTATCTGACTCTAGGGTTCAGTGCTCATCTCTGTTTACAACAAAAAACCAGCACTATTTGCATCTGCAGACATTTCTGAGGACATGTGGCAGGCATGACTAGACACTGGAGTGCTGGGAACACTGTTTCCTTCTTACCAGAGTGGTACAATTTATCTACCTGCAACTTCTTGCTTTTAAACTGTAAGGTTGGCAGGAGCTGGGACAGAGCCGGGTCTCGAACTGCTGACCTTCCAGTCATCAATTTCAGCATCTTAATTACTACAGGGAGACGGAACTTAAGTTTTTTCACTTAAATGCACCAATGTTATATTGCTGTGTATCAGAACAGGCATTATGCAAGAATCTATAAGTATCTAGTTACAGGTAATTTGTAGAGTAACAAGTAATCTAATGAGTAGTTACAAAATGGAAGCAAAATGTACTGTACTAAAATTATTTTTAGAAATACAGTAATTAATAATGCTCTCTAGTGCACAAAACTTACTATTCCAAAATGATTTTTCAGTTTCTATGCATACCTGTCAACCCGCGGCTCCGGAAAAATGGGACCTGCGCACATCGCTTGTGCGCAGGTCACTTTCCACGCATGCGTGGAAGGGTTTTACCCCTTCCACGCATGCGTGGAAGCACTACGCTGCTTGCGCAGTCTCTACGCAAGCGGCGTAGCGCTTCCGCGCATGCGTGGAAGGGGTAACCTTCCACGCATGTGCGGAAGCGCTACGTCGCTTGCGTAGGGGCTGCACAAGCGGTGTAGCGCTTCCATGAAAGCACGGAAAGCGTTCCCCCCGCTGCCAAATTACAGGGTTTTGGCAGCGCGGGGCGGGTTATGACGTCAATCGACGTCAAATTACTGGGTTTTCCCGGCCAAATCGGGATGGTAGACAGGTATGGTTTTATGTCATTCAGTTTTCAATGTCAAGTGGCTAAAGAAGTATTATTTTGGTTTTATCTTTTGTTTTAGGATGTGTAAATACAGTATTTGCAAGTTGAAATTTCAGGATTGGCCATTAGAGAGAATCAGGGAGTGTTTTCCTGGCCTGATGATAGCTATGCGGCACACTAATAACATGGAATACAGTACAAATGAATTACTTATGGCACTTGGAATGAAATTAATAAGGGCAACCTGGTTGCTATGAAGAAATGAGCAACCCAATGAATACCAGTTAAAAATAATGGTCTGAGTTCAGCACTGTTGTTGTTCAGTCGCACAGTTGATTCTGACTCTTTGTGACCCTATAGACCATCGTCCTCCAGGCACCTCTGTCCTCCACCATCCTCCTCAGCCAGCCCAGCTCTGTGCCCACTGTGTCCATGATGCCATCTAGCAATCTCATCTTTGGTTGCCCTCTTTTTCTTTTGCCCTCCACCTTTCCCAGCATCAAGGCCTTCTCAAGTGAATCCTCTCTTCTCATTTGATGTACTTTAGCTTCATCTTTACTATTTGACATTCTAAGGAGCAGTCAAGGTTGATTTCTTCTAAGAGCGACCTATTTATTCTCCTTGCTGTCCAGGGTCTCCTTGCTCTCAAAACTCTCCTCCAACACCACATTTCAAAGGCATTATTCTTCTGCGCTCAGCTTTTCTAATGGTCCAGCTCTCACACCCATACATTACCACGAGGAAAACCATTGCTTTGACTATGCGGATTTTTGTTTTCAAGGTGATATCTCTACTTTTCACTATGTTCCCCAGGTTTCTCATAGCTTGTCTCCCCAGAATCAGTTGTCTTTTTATTTCATGGCTGCAGTCACAATCTGCAGTGATCTTAGATCCCAAGAAAGTAAAATCTGTCACTGCTTCTACTTCTTCCCCATCTATTTTCCAGGAACTGTTGGGGCCTGTTGCCATTATCTTGGTTTTCTTGATATTGAGTCTCAAGCCAGCTTTTGCACTCTCCTCCTTCAGCCCAATCAAGAGATTCTTTAGGTCTTTCTCACTATCTGCCATTAAAGTGGTATCGTCTGCATATCTCAAATTGTTGATGTTTCTCCCAGCAATTTTGATCCCATATTGTGATTCCTCCATCCCTGCATTGCACATTATGTGCTCTGTGTATAAGTTGAATAAGCAGGGTGACAAGATGCAGCCTTGTCTTGCTCCTTTTCCTATTCCAAACCACTCAGTCATTCCGTGTTCTGTCCAAACTGTTGCTTCTTGTTTCACAAATTTCTCATGAAGCATATGAGGTGTTTTGGTATTCCCATCTCTTTCATTACTTGCCACATTTTGTTGTGGTTCACACAGTCAAATGCCTTGGTGTAGTCAATAAAGCAGAAGTAGACATGTTTCTGGTATTCCTTTGTTTTCTCCATGATCCAATGTATGTTGGCAATGTGGTCTCTGTTCCCCCTGCCTCTTCTGAACCCAGCCTGCACCTCTGGTAGTTCTCTCTCCACGTGCTGCTGAAGTCTATCCTGTATTATCTTGAGCATCACCTTGCTGGCGTGTGGGATGAGTGCAATTGTTCTATAATTTGAACATTCTTTGACATCTCCCTTTTTTGGGATTGGAACGCATACTGATCTTTTCCAATCCTGTGGCCACTGTTTTGTTTTCCAAATCTGCTGGCATATCGAATGCAGTAATTTGATTCCATCATCTTTTAGGGCTTTGAAAAATTCAACTGGGACACCATCTCAACTAGCTTTGTTGTTTGCAGTGCTCTTCAGGGCCTTTCTGACTTCACTCTCCAGAAATCTGGCTCAAGTTCAATTTCCTCGTCATTGTGATTATCAGGAGTGTTGAGGTCCTTTTTGTAGAGTTCCTCTTTGTACTCTTTTCTCCTTTCTGTCTTTGTCCCTTAACATGGTCATTTTTGCTTTAAATGTTCCCTAGATTTCCCCAATTTTTTTGAAAAGATCTCTAGTCCTGCCTCTTTTGTTGTTTTCCTCCATTTCTTTGCACTGTTCATTTAGGTAGTTTTCCTTATCTCTCCTTGCTTTCATTTGAAATTCTTTAAGTGATTGTATTTTTTTCTTTCTCCTTTGACTTTTGCATTCCTTCTTTCCTCTGCTATTTTATGGGCCTCATCAGACAATCACTTTGCTTTCTTACACTTTTTTTCTTTTGGTATGGTTTTCCTTGCTGCTTCCTGCATGATGTCCCGCATCTCTGTCCATAATTCTATCAAGTCCAAACCATTAAATCTGTTTCTCACCTCCATCATTAGGTATGTTGTCTAGGTCATATCTGTCTGGTCTAATTGTTTTCCCTATTTTCTTTAGTCTAAGCCTGAATTTTGCAATCAGTAGATTGTGATCTGAGCCACAGTCTGCTCCTGGTCTTGTTTTTGCTGACCATATGGAGGTTCTCCATCTTTGGCTGCAGAGTATGTAATCAATCTGGTTTCAACGTTGGCCATCTGGTGATGTCCATGTGTGGAGTCGCCTCTTGTGTTGCTGGAAGAGGGTGTTTGCTATGACTAATGCATTCTCTTGGCAGAACTCTATCAATTGTTGCCCTGCTATAAATTTTAGACAGCTAAAATCTAAAATCCATTATTGTTCCAGGAAAGTGTTTCAGACAGACCTCTATGACTTTATGCCTTTATTATGTTCCTGACAATCAGTGACAAAACAAAGCAAGTTAATTTGCAATGGGAGTTGTGAAAAATCTCCTATCATAATATTCAAGCAATTCCAGAATTTAACAAATTCTCATTTCTAATTTTGGGCTAACTGCAATGTATGGCTTTGCCTTTTGTTTCCATGTTAGTTTTCTCCTTCCTGAGAGGTTATACAGAACCTATAATGTAGATACACAACCAGTGGGAGAGAATTTCAGGAGAAGTATATGTAATTTGCAAAAATGTATTCAGTATCATTATGTAATTTGAAAAATGAGGAAAAATTATACCTTTCCTACTATGCAGTTTATTAAATTATCCAATGTCATATAAATATTTTAAAATCAACATACATTTTCTAAATGTATAACTGCTTTGACTGAGTTTAAATTTAAACTTCAAGCACAATTACATGGGAAGTTTTGAATGTAGCATTGTCTTATTATGCTTATAAACACAGGGCATCTGTTACAAAATAGTGGCATGATTCCTTTGTAAAATGGCTCTCAGAAGACTGTGGGCATGGTCTAGTAGTGGCTACCAAGCTGATTTAAAGCCGTTGGTTATAGCTAACTATTTTCTTGCACTCTTTGCTCCAGTTTGTATTGACCCAAATGTCCACACATGTTTTGAATCAAAGTGTTCCCACCTCTTTTTATTTATGCTTTGCCAGTTTCTGGCACAGTACTAAAGCTGCTGTTATTTCAGCAACTGCTAATTGTCCAGTTCTGTTGCTTGCGTAGATGGCTCGTTTACACTTAAATACAACTGTAGACAATGGTGACAACCCTTTGACATATGCAGTACTAGCATATTTTAGCCCGGGCTTGCAGGGCAGTTTTTTTTGTGTGTGTGTTTTTGGTTAGGGGTGGTTTGGGTGGTGGTGTTTTGAATTTGTGGTTTTTAAATTTATTTGATTTTGTTTATTTTAATCGAATTTTTAATTTTTTTGTCAGTTTTATACTCTTCCGGCCTCTAGATGGGGCTGTGAGTTAGAGTACTGCGATTGTCTTTATTTCTTCAGTTCTGTTCTGGAAGCATGGAGGGAGGACGTCTTTTGTAAGTGCTCTTGATTTATTATTTTATTTTTATTTTGTTTTGATTTTGGGGTGCTGGGCTGGGGGGTTTAAGTAGAGAGTTTCTACTTAAACCCCCAAAGTGTTTTTGCTTGTTATTTCATATTTTTTTCTGGATTTTAGATTTGTTTTATTGTTTTGCATATTTCTGGTTGTTATTATTTTTGATTTTTTCCTCATTTATTTTTGTATTTTGTGATATTGTTTTTGTGATTAAGGTATTTTCGTGTTGTAGATAGGTGTTTCTAGTGATTTTTCATTGTTTTTGGTAGCCTTTGATTTTTTGGTTTTTTTGTTGAGTTTGTTGTTTATTGTTTTGTTGTTTACTGGGTTTATTTGAATTATTTATTTATTTTTTGTGTTTTATTATTTTTGATGCATGGCATTCTGGTTAACTGTTTTGTTTTGTTGTTGTTGTGTTTTGTGGGTTGAAATACGGCCTGTTTGTCATTTCCTCTTTTCCCCATTGCTGTTTCGAAATTAGGTTTTGATGCAGTGATAGGGAAAAGGAAGATCCGGCAGTCAGCTCGCTCTTCGTCTGGTAAGGTTTGTTCGGTCAGTCGGGGGAGAAGGAGGCAGAGAAGCGCTATCTGCTTCACGATGGTTCTCTCCTCTTGGCCTCCTTTTCTCCAGGCTTACCTAACGGGAGATTGGCAGGCAATGATCTATAAGGGGTGGTACTCTTCCTTGCGGATTGCTGGCTGCTGCTTTTGTATTACCTCCACCGCTGTTTCATGCTAGTTCTCGAAACAGTGGTGTGGGTAGTACAAAGGCAACATCCAGTCATTCGCCAGGGAGTGTGCTTCTCCTGACGAATTGCTACCTGCTGCTTGTTTTTCCCCACCCCGGCTCAACTTACCTTGAGGCCAGTGGTGGTCTCGACGTGTCTTTGGCAGAGTAGCGGGGAGGAGAGGGAGTCCCTCTACTCTCCGTTGCTTCAGGAAAGAAGGCTGGTGGCTGTCTCACCGTGGTTTTTTGCGGGTTTGGGTTAGCCAGGCTATGAGGCGCTGTGTCCGCCTGCGGCGACCTTGTGCTCCCATTGCGTGAGGCATTATTTTATTTTTCGCACGCCGGCTTTTTCAGCATTCTGCGCGCTCGTGCCCTTCAGCCTGATTGGCTGAAGTGGTCATGCCATGGAGGACGCTGGGACTTGAAGTTTTGTTTCTTTTGTTTGCATTTGTGCGGCGGCTTTTTTTCTGTGGCTCATTTTATATTGGGCACGCCGGCTTTCCCAACGTTCTCCTTGCTCTTGCCTGTCAGCTTGATTGGCTGAGAGGTGGCATGGCATGGAGGACGTTAGGACTTAAAGTTGTTTTAAGAACATAAGAACATAAGAACAGCCTTGCTGGAACAGGCCACAGCCCATCCAGTCCAGCATTCTGTCTCACACAGTGGCTCACCATTTCCTTCAGGGTATTCCCAAGCAGATGCTTAGGATTCCCTGGAAATGGCATTGAGAGATATCCTGCCTATCTCTCCAACCCGGAGGTTGTCCTTAAGTATCCATAATTATAGCCATTGATACCCTGTTCCTCCTTGAACTTGTCTAATCCTTTCTTAAAGCTGTCAAGACTGACAGCAGTCACCACTTCTTCTGGCAGGGAGTTCCATAGACCAGTAATCCTCTGGGTGAAAAAGTACTTTCTCTTATTTGTTTGAGAACTAGTACCCAAAAGTTTCATGGAGTGTTCCCTAGTTCTAGTGTTATGCAATAGGGAAAACAGTTTTTCCTTATCTACTTTGTCCACACCGTGCATGATTTTATAAACTTCAATCAGGTCACCTCTTAGACGCCGTCGTTCAAGAGTGAAAAGGGCCAACCGTTGCAGCCTCAGATGGTAAGGAAGGTGTTCCAGTCCCCTAATCATTTTGGTTGCCCTCCTCTGCACTTTTTCCAACTCCATAATATCCTTCTGGAGGTATGGCGACCAGAACTGTACACAGTATTCCAGTTTGCTTTTTTCACTGCTGAGGCACACTGGGTTGACACCTTCATTGAGCTGTCCACCAGGACACCAAGGTCCCTTTCCTGGTTTGTCGCAGAGAGTTCAGAACCCATCAGTTTATAAATGTAATTGGTTTTTTTTGCCCCAACATGCATCACTCTGCACTTACTAATGTTGAAGCTCATTTGCCACTGCTTTGCCCACTCCCCCAGTGTCAAGAGATCCCTCTGGAGCTCCTCACAATCTCTCACAGTTTTCCCTACCCTGTATAATTTAGTGTCATCAGCAAATTTGGCTACCTTGCTTTTTACTCCTACCTCTAGATCATTTATGAAGAGGTTGAAAAGCAGGGGTCCCAGTACTGAACCTTGGGGGACTCCACTCTTTACTTCCCTCCACTTGAAGAAGTGTCCATTTAGTGCTAGCCTCTGTTTCCTGTCCCTTAGCCAGTTGCTGATCCAGGACAAGACCTGTCCCTTTATTCCATGACTCCTAAGTTTATTCAAGAGCCTTTGGTGTGGGACCTTGTCAAAAGTCTTCTGAAAGTTCAGATAAACAATGTCAACTGGATCCCCCTCTTCCACATGCTTGTTGACACTCTCACTTTACCTGGGACACATGTCAAACTGACAGGTCGGTAATTTCCTGGATCACCCCTGGATCCTTTTTTGAAAATTGGTGTTACATTCACTACCTTCTAGACATCAGGCACAAAGCCTGATTTGAGGGAAAGATTATATATTTTGGCTAGGAGATCAGCAATTTCATCTTTAAGCTTCCTGAGAACTCATGGATGGATGCCATCTGGTCCTGGTGATTTGTTAGTGTTTAGTTTAACAAGACATGCAAGGACCTCCTCCCTGGTTATTTCTATCTGGCTTAATTCTTCGGTTTCCCTCCCTACGAAGATAGGCTCTGTTTTGGGCATGTGGTGTCTGTCTTCTTCAGTAAATACTGAAGCAAAGAATTCATTGAGTCTCTCTGCAGTCTCTGTTTCCTCTTTAATAACCCCTTGCCTTCCATTGTCATCTAATGGTCCAATGGCCTTCCTAGTTGGGTTCTTACTTCTAATGTACTTAAAGAAGTCTTTGTTATTTCTCTGAGTATTTTTAGCAATACGCTCCTCAAAGTCTTGCTTTCCTTTCCTGATTGTTGCCTTGCATTTGTTCTGCCAGAATTTATGTTTCTGCCTGCTGTCCTCATTTGGACAAGCCTTCCATCTTTTAAATGAGTTTTTCTTGCTTTTGATCACTTCCAGAACAGCTCCTGTAAGCCACATCGGAGTCCTCTTGGACCTGGCAGTGCCCTTTTTCCTTTTGGGTATGCATTCTAATTGGGCCTCTGTTATTGTTTTTGTAAACAGCCTCCATGCCTCTTGGAGTGTTTGGACTCTCTCAATTTTCCCTTTCAGCTTCTTTTTTACTAGTTTCCTCATCTTTGGGAAATTTCCTTTTTGAAAATTTAAGGTCTCTGTGTTAGATTTTATCAGTGACTTGCGGTCTATGATCAAGTTAAACATAATTGAGTTGTGGTCACTGTTCCCTATTGGATCAGTCACATTAACATCTTGCACCAGATCCTGAGTATTACTCAGGATCAAGTCAAGGATTCTTGTAACTCTAGTTGGGTCTTCAACCATCTGTCCCAGGGAACAATCATTTAGCATATCTGTTGTGTTCTGTACTGTACCTTTTACAATGTATCCATTCACGTGTATCCAATGTAACCATGCTTGTGTAACATTATAACCAGCAGCTGCTTAACTGTAGCCCTTGCAATAGGACGCGAGCTAATGACCACCTGGTGGCAATAGCGAGCGTTCAAGCTCTCCTGGCCCAGACTCACCAGCAAACAACAGCGCGGGAAGATTCCCGCCATCACCTACACCTGGACAAGAAGGGCGTGACCGTCCGTGACATCACGCGGACAGTAAGCAATAGACTGTCGAGGAGCCACATTCAAAATGCATAGCCACTGTATATATTGAGCTACCCATCCGCCATTACCTCATGTTCCCCTGGATCATCATGCAATAAACCTGTGTTAAGCCAACCTTTTCGGCTGTTCATTGTCTTGGGTCCCATACACTAAATTGGCGACGAGGATGGGATATGGCTGCCCACGGGACCAAGACATGCGCCGGTTTCGAAATCAGGAGACCGGCAGACTGGGACATCTTCAAGATGGACTTCCAGGGAGCCCTGGTTGAATCCGAAGTCACGGATGAGGCAAAGAAAAGGGCCATCTTCACCCGGATGCTGGGGCCAGACACCAAGAGGGTATTGGTGGACCTGATCGCGCCGAGGAGGGCGAGTGAATTCAAGGTGAAAGAGCTCATGCACATGCTGCGTGAGTACTTCCGGCCCTCGACGGCGATGTTCCCCGCTCGGAGCGCGTTTTGGAGGCGAGTCCAAGCGCCCGGGGAGACGGTCGCCGACTTCGCAGCGGCCCTGCGACTGGCGGCCGGCCCATGCAAATGGGAGAACGCAGAAATCACACTAAGAGACTGCGTGCTGTGTGGCCTGAGCGATGCCGAAACTCAGCGCACATTGATGAACCGCGAGCCACCCCCCACGTTGCAGGAGGTCCTGAAGGAGGCACAAGCCGCAGAAGCTACGAAGGCCGGGGTCCAGGAGCTCCAGGACTGGCGGCCAAAGACGGGCAAGGCAGAGACTTCGGTGCACGTTCCGGTGCACGCGGCCCGGCGAGTTTCGAAGTCGTCCGCGGAGAGCAGCGACGACGAGGACGTCCGGAAGGTCCGGAAGGAAGGCCAGCGTTGCGACGACTGCGGAGCGAACCACGACCGTGCCAAATGCCCCTTCAGAAAGGCCGAGTGCCACAACTGCAGCCGCCGCGGGCACATCGCCAAGGTCTGCAGGAAACGGCGCGAGGCCCGGAGGAGCTCGAGAGACAGCGCGACGAGACCCAAGGACGGCACCCAGGCCACAAGGAAGCGAGACGGCGTGGGCCGCATCGTCGACGACAGCGAGGACGACGCACCAGTGTTCAGCGTGTCCGCGGGACACCCCAGTTACTTTGTTGAGGTACTAGTACAAGGGGCCCCCATTAGGATGGAAATTGACTCGGGGTCCTCATATTCCATCATTCCCCAGAAGGAGTTTCTGAAAATTGCCCCCCACGTGCGGCCCAAAGTCAAAGCTTTGAGGTCCACGCTACGGGACGTGCAAGGGAACTGCATTCCGGTGATGGGGGTTGGAAAATTTCAGGTCCAATTCAAGAATCACGCCGCGACTCTCCCCCTAGTTGTTCTTAAAGGGGGGAATTGCAGCCTCCTCGGGACTCAATGGTTCCAGCCCTGGGTTTGTTCATTGGGGGGGTGCATGCCGTTGTCGTTGGGACTGACCCGATTCAGGAGGTGTGCGACGCGCACCCCGAAGTCTTCAAAAAGGGACTTGGGAAATTTAAGGAACCCCCAGTAGCCTTCGACCTAGACCCTGAGGTCCGCCCGATAAGACTCAAACCGCGCCGTGTGCCATTCGCGCTCAAGGACAAAATAGAGGCGGAACTGGACAAATTGGTGGGCCAGGGGATTCTTGTTCCTGTTGATTCTGCGGAGTGGGAAACTCCAATTGTAACAGCACTAAAGGCCAACGGGGAGGTGCGCATATGCGCTGATTACAAGTGCACCATCAACAAGGCCATTCGC
Source organism: Bradypodion ventrale (assembly GCA_035047345.1). Taxonomy (NCBI): domain Eukaryota; kingdom Metazoa; phylum Chordata; class Lepidosauria; order Squamata; family Chamaeleonidae; genus Bradypodion; species Bradypodion ventrale. Next base: position 46,330,986 of record JAWDJE010000001.1, read on the forward strand.
CCTAATGCGTATCCGGTGCCGGTAGTCAGCCATTTGCTGGCCAGGTTACATGGGGGAAAGTGTTTCGCTAAGCTCGACTTAGCACAAGCCTACCAGCAGCTCTCGGTGACCCCAGCCGCCGCTGCTGCCCAAACTATAGTCACCCATAAGGGTGCGTTCCAGGTGACGCGCCTTCAATTCGGCGTAAACTCGGCGCCTGGAATTTTCCAGTCACTCGTGGAACGCCTCCTGAAGGGACTCGAGGGGGTGTTGCCTTATTTTGATGACGTATTGATAACGGGGGGAAGTCGGGCCGAATTGGCAAGGAGGTTGGGCAAGGTCCTGGCGATATTCGAAAAGGCGGGGTTGAGACTGCGAAAAGACAAATGCGTCTTCTTCGCGACCGAGGTCGAATTCCTAGGGTTCCATGTCACTCCTGAGGGAATAAGGCCGTCCAAGTCTAAGGTAGCCGCCATCAAGCAAGCCCCTCGCCCCACCTCCAAGCCCGAGTTGCAGTCGTTCCTAGGGCTGCTGAACTTTTATCACTCTTTCCTCCCCCGGAAAGCAGCCGTGGCCGAACCGTTGCACAGATTGCTTTAAAAGGACGAGACATGGAAGTGGGGCGACCAGCAAGAGAGGGCATTTAGTGAGCTAAAGCAGCTTCTGGCGTCTGATGCCATCCTAACCCATTTCAACCCCAAGCACCCAGTGGTCCTGATCTGTGACGCATCCCCGGTGGGGGTGCGGGTGGTGCTGTGCCACGTGATGGAAAACGGGAGGGAGGCCCCGATAGCGTTCTATTCCAGGTCCCTGTCCCAAGTGGAGAGAAACTACGCCCAGACAGACAGGGAAGCGTTAGCGATAATTGCGGGGACCAAAAAGTTCCATGACTTCCTGTACGGCCGCCCCTTCACAATCGTGACCGATCACAAGCCCCTGCTAGGCATTTTTACCGCAGATAAGCCCACACCACAGATCCTGTTCCCAAGGATGCTTAGGTGGGCCATTTTTCTCAACGCGTATCAGCACGCGTTAGTGTACAGGCCCGGGAGGGAGATCAGCCATGCGGACGCTCTATCGAGGTCCCCTCTTCCCCAGGATAGCAGCCACGTGGGCGGGGAGGAGCCAGACCACCAGGTGCTGATGATAGAGGTCCTCGACTCGCCCCCAATACTGCCCGCCGACATCGCCAAAGCGACCGGCAAGGACGACATTTTTGCAAGGGTTAGCTCCTGGGTGCAGAAAGGGTGGCCAGCGTCCTCCCCGGCAGCGGAGTTCGACCCATTTTTTCGAAAGAAGTTAGAGTTGTCCCTTGAGAGGGGGTGCCTTCTGTGGGGCCAGCGAGTAGTGATCCCAGCGTCCTTACGACCGCGGGTACTCAAACTCCTGCACGTCAGCCACCCTGGAATTGTGCGCTCCAAAGCCCTGGCACGGAGCTATTTCTGGTGGCCCCAGCTAGACGCCGACATCGAGCACATGGTCGGCACTTGTGAACCCTGCCAAAGCTCCAGGCCAGAAGAAGCCCGCCTGCCTCACAGGGAGTGGGACGCGGCGAAGGGGCCATGGTCCCGGATTCATGTAGACTTTGCTGGCCCGTTCCGTGGGACGCTTTTTCTCCTTGTGGTGGATGCCTTCTCCAAGTGGTTGGAGGTCATTCCGGTGACAAGCACGTCCATGGCCACAACCATAAAGCATTTGCGGAGGGTCTTTTCCACGTTCGGTTTACCCGACACCCTCGTAAGCGACAACGCAAGTTGTTTCACGTCCTCCGAGTTCAGGGCATTCACAGAAATCAACGCCATTCGGCACATCACCTCCGCTCCCTTTCACCCTGCCACAAACGGCCAAGTAGAGCGCCTTGTGCGCACCACCAAGGACGCGCTGCGGCGCATGGGGCCCGGGGACCTAAACCATCAAGTGTGCCAGTTTCTGCTAGGTTACAGAGTGACTCCCCTAGCGTCGGGATACTCCCCCGCTTAGCTGCTAATGCGCAGGAAACTGACCACCATACTAACTAGGCTAGACCCCACGAGAGTAGAGGACAGGGGGAAGAACATTGGGATAGAGGACACAAAGAGTTTCGACGTGGGTGCCCCCGTGTATTGCAGGAATTACGCCAGCGCAGGTCCGGCCTGGGTACCGGGCGTCATCTTAGAGCAGACCGGTCCCGTCTCGTACCGCGTCGAGACCAGCACAGGTCTACTCTGGAGGCGTCACGCAGACCAGCTCCGGCGCAGGGTCCCCGACGAGCAGGGCACGGACCGCGAGAAACAGGATTCAACGTTAGGGTTCTCCCCCACCCGTTCAGCCCAAGGGGGAGGAAAGGGGGGCCATGGGTCCCCACCAAGGGGGGAGGAAAGGGAATCTGTCCTCATAGATATCCTGCGGGATCGGTCAGCAGAGAGAAGGGAAGCCGATCTCATAGATATCCCGCGGGATCTCCCCACAAATACGGATACCCCAACAGAGTTAGATTTTGATTTTCAGAACCGGGGAAGTTTTGCGGAGTGGTCCCCCACCCGTCCAAGCGAGAAGAGGGGTTTTTCGTTAGCCCCGAGTGTCTCCGGTCTGCCCACAATGGAGTTTTTCCCGTCCCCCAAAACCGCCAAACCACAGCAAGCCTCTAACAAGTCTCCCTCTCCCGTTTCAGGACAAGGGACCAGGGAACGAGGAAGCAGTAGCGCCTCTGGGGCAGGTCAGCCCACATCGCTGCCAAAACGCGTTTGCAATAAGCCATCTTGGTTGAGGGACTTCGTCCCATCCTAGGGGGGAGGGATGTTGTGTTCTGTACTGTACCTTTTACAATGTATCCATTCACGTGTATCCAATGTAACCATGCTTGTGTAACATTATAACCAGCAGCTGCTTAACTGTAGCCCTTGCAATAGGACGCGAGCTAATGACCACCTGGTGGCAATAGCGAGCGTTCAAGCTCTCCTGGCCCAGACTCACCAGCAAACAACAGCGCGGGAAGATTCCCGCCATCACCTACACCTGGACAAGAAGGGCGTGACCGTCCGTGACGTCACGCGGACAGTAAGCAATAGACTGTCGAGGAGCCACATTCAAAATGCATAGCCACTGTATATATTGAGCTACCCATCCGCCATTACCTCATGTTCCCCTGGATCATCATGCAATAAACCTGTGTTAAGCCAACCTTTTCGGCTGTTCATTGTCTTGGGTCCCATACACTAAAATATCTAGGAACTTTATCTCTTTATCATGTGCTGAACAACAGTTCACCCAGTCTATGTGAGGGTAATTGAAGTCCCCCATTATAACCAGGCTTCCCTTCTTGGATGCCTCCTTTACAACATTCTCCAACTGCCAGTCTCCTTCAAGAGTTTGGGTCGGAGGCCGATAGTATATGCCTACTGTTAGACCATCCTTGTGGCCTGGTACTCTTACCCACAGAGCTTCTAATGGTGACTCCAAATCACCTAGATATTCCAATTCATACGATTTTATCACTTCTTTGACATACAAGGCTACACCACCTCCCGTTTGCCCCTTCCTATCCTTCCTGTACAGTTTGTAGCCTGGGATAACTGTATCCCATTGGTTATCATCCGTCCACCAGGTTTCAGTGATACCAATAATATCAATATTCTTATCTATTGCTAAGTATTCCATCTCCCCTATTTTGTTCCAGAGGCTTCTGGCATTTGTATACAAGCATTTATATATGCTTTCCTGATGCAGTCTTTTGAGTCCAGTTGCATTGCTAGACTGCCTCTTGCATCCTTCTGCTAGAGTGCTGGTGACTAGCTCCTTGCTCTGCTCAGTAATTTTTGCATCCTCCTCACTACTCAAGTACACACTTTCCCGAACCGGATGCTGCCCAGCTCCTGTCGGCTTTCCCCCAGTTATCAGTTTAAAAGCTGCTCTGCAGCCTTTTTGATGTTGAGTGCCAGCAATCTGGTCCCATCATGGTTCAAATGCAACCCATCCCTCCTGAACAGATTTGGCTTGTCCCAAAATGTTCTCCAGTTCCTGACATAAGAACATAAGAACAGCCTTGCTGGAACAGGCCACAGCCCATCTAGTCCAGCATTCTGTCTCACACAGTGGCTCACCATTTCCTTCAGGGTATTCCCAAGCAGATGCCTTCACCTGCTTAGGATTCCCTGGAAATGGCATTGAGAGATATCCTGCCTATCTCTCCAACCCGGAGGTTATCCTTAGGTAGCCATAATTATAGCCATTGATAGCCTTGTCCTCCATGAACTTGTCTAATCCTTTCTTAAAGCTGTCAAGACTGACAGCTGTCACCACTTCTTCTGGCAGGGAGTTCCATAGACCAGTAATCCTCTGGGTGAAAAAGTACTTTCTCTTATTTGTTTGAGAACTAGTACCCAAAAGTTTCATGGAGTGTCCCCTAGTTCTAGTGTTGTGCGATAGGGAAAACAGTTTTTCCTTATCTACTTTGTCCACACCGTGCATGATTTTATAAACTTCAATCAGGTCACCTCTTAGACGCCGTCGTTCAAGAGTGAAAAGGCCCAACCGTTGCAGCCTCAGATGGTAAGGAAGGTGTTCCAGTCCCCTAATCATTCTGGTTGCGCTCCTCTGTACTTTCTCCAACTCCATAATATCCTTCTGGAGGTATGGCGACCAGAACTGTACACAATATTCCAGATGGGGCCTCACCATAGATTTATAAAGAGGCAAAATGACACTTGCTGACTTATTTTCTATACCCTTCCTAATGATCCCTAACATTGAGTTTGCTTTTTTCACTGCTGAGGCACACTGGGTGGACACCTTCATTGAGCTGTCCACCAGGACACCAAGGTCCCTTTCCTGGTTTGTCGCAGAGAGTTCAGACCCCATCAGTTTATAAATGTAATTGGGGTTTTTTGCCCCAACATGCATCACTCTGCACTTACTGATGTTGAAGCTCATTTGCCACTGTTTTGCCCACTCCCCCAGTGTCAAGAGATCCCTCTGGAGCTCTTCACAATCTCTCACAGTTTTCACTACCCTGTATAATTTAGTGTCGTCAGCAAATTTGGCTACCTTGCTTTTTACTCCTACCTCTAGATCATTTATGAAGAGGTTGAAAAGCAGGGGTCCCAGTACTGAACCTTGGGGGACCCCACTCTTTACTTCCCTCCACTTGGAGAAGTGTCCATTTAGTGCTACCCTCTGTTTCCTGTCCCTTAGCCAGTTGCTGATCCAGGACAAGACCTGTCCCTTTATTCCATGACTGGTAAGTTTATTCAAGAGCCTTTGGTGTGGGATCTTGTCAAAAGCCTTCTGAAAGTCCAGATAAACAATGTGAACTGGATCCCCCTTATCCACATGCTTGTTGACACTCTCAAAAAATTCCAACAGATTAGTGAGGCATGATTTGCCCTTGCAAAAGCCATGTTGGCTCTCCTTTAGCAGCGCCTTCTCTTCTATGTGCCTATTAATTCTATCTTTTAGGATGGTTTCCATCACTTTACCTGGGACACATGTCAAACTGACAGGCCGGTAATTTCCTGGATCACCCCTGGATCCTTTTTTGAAAATTGGTGTTACATTCGCTACCTTCCAGTCATCAGGCACAAAGCCTGATTTGAGGGAAAGATTATATATTTTGGCTAGGATATCAGCAATTTCATCTTTAAGTTCCCTGAGAACTCGTGGATGGATGCCATCTGGTCCTGGGGATTTGTTAGTGTTTAGCTTAACAAGACATGCAAGGACCTCCTCCCTGGTTATTTCTATCTTGCTTAATTCTTCGGTTTCCCTCCCTACGAAGATAGGCTCTGTTTTGGGCATGTGGTCTCTGTCTTCTTCAGTGAATACTGAAGCAAAGAATTCATTGAGTCTCTCTGCAATCTCTGTTTCCTCTTTAATAACCCCTTGCCTTCCATTGTCATCTAATGGTCCAATGGCCTTCCTAGTTGGGTTCTTACTTCTAATGTACTTAAAGAAGTCTTTGTTATTTCTCTGAGTATTTTTAGCTATACGCTCCTCAAAGTCTTGCTTTGCTTTCCTGATTGTTGCCTTGCATTTGTTCTGCCAGAATTTATGTTTCTGCCTGCTGTCCTCATTTGGACAAGCCTTCCATCTTCTAAATGAGCTTTTCTTGCTCTTGATCACTTCCCGAACAGCTCCTGTAAGCCACATCGGAGTCCTCTTGGACCTGGCAGTGCCCTTTTTCCTTTTGGGTATGCATTCCAATTGAGCCTCTGTTATTGTTTTTGTAAACAGCCTCCATGCCTCTTGGAGTGTTTGGACTCTCTCAATTTTCCCTTTCAGTTTCTTTTTTACTAGTTTCCTCATCTTTGGGAAATTTCCTTTTTGAAAATTTAAGGTCTCTGTGTTAGATTTTATCAGTGACTTGCGGTCTATGATCAAGTTAAACATAATTGAGTTGTGGTCACTGTTCCCTATTGGATCAGTCACATTAACATCTTGCACCAGATCCTGAGTATTACTCAGGATGACAAATCTGAAGCCCTCCTCTCGACACCACCGCCTCATCCACGCATTGAGGCTTCTGAGCTCTGCCTGCCTGGTAGGTCCTGCGTGAGGGACAGGCAGTAATTCTGAAAATGCTACCTTGGAAGTCCGGGACTTCAATCTTCTTCCTAACAACCTGAATTTGGCTTCCAGGACAGACTGCTTGGCCTTCCCAACATCATTGGTACCAACGTGTACCATGACAACCGGCTCGTTCCCAGTTCTCTCTAACAATCTATCTAGATTTCTTGTGATGTCTGCAACTTTTGCACCTGGCAGGCAAGTCACCATACGGTTATCATGTGCATCACAAATCCATTTCTCTGTATTTCTAATTATTGAATCGCCTAGTACAAGGAGCCTCTCTCCTGCAATCTGTTCATCTACATGCACCTCATCAACCATATTAAGGGAGAGAACCTCAGTTTGTTCCTGTTGTTTATCTTCCTGGATCTCATCAAGTGTGATGAAGGAGAGATCATCAGGTGGAACCAGTTGTTCCTCTGTGTGTTCCTCATCAGGTGTGATGAGGGAAAGAGCCTCAAATTGATTCTGTAATTTCAGACTCTCAGAGTAATCCCCTACTCTCCTCCTCCTTTGAGTCACATTCCTCCAAACATCTCCCTCCTGAGTTAGTGAAGGGCCTTCTCCCTCAGAACTGTGCCCTGTCTCTTCTTTGTCCAGCATAGTCTGCTCCGCTCTGTCCAAGAGCAGCTCAAGCTCCTTAATTTGTTGATGGTTAGATATGCGGGCCTCTAGCTGCTGGACCTTCTCTTCTAGTAGTGCAACCAGCTTGCACTTGCTGCAAGTGTAGTTCTCCATATGCTTTGGCAAGAACACAAACATGGCACAAGTATTGCAGGTAACTACAGCTGTTCCTTCAGAATCCATTTTAACAAGTGCAGTATTCTGGGCCTCAAAAATGTACACATTTACTACCTTTCTACCTAGTAAGACTATATTCTTCCTTTGTTCCTAGTTTGAAATCTTCTAACTGCTTCCTCTGTTCGAATAGAGGTGGCTCTCAGCAGTTTAAACTATCAATTTAAATTAGTGGAGGCCTCTAAAGCAGCTCTACTCCAACTGCAAAATGTACCAGTGTTCACTTCCTTTGTTTGGCTCTCTCAGCAGCAGCTCTGCTTAAGAGCACATGCAGAATCAAAAGTTTTGTTTTGTTTGTGTTCGTGGGGTGGTTGCCCCACTGGTGACTGCCAGACCCTTGCGGCGATGGTCAGGCCGGGTAAAGGCAAGTGTGGGTGGCTCGGTACGGGATAGTATGGACAGGTGTGGGCGAGTATGCTGGAGTCCAATGGTTAACATCCCTCCTTATAGGTAAAGATTGTGACATTAAAATGGATGACAGAGAAACTCCCTTCCTATACTTTCATCGAGTCTAATTTTTAAATTAGTCCTCTCACTGAAACAGTGCAATTCTAGGTTTACCATCCTAGGCAGATGCATTGCTGTTTCACTATGTCATTAATTTATTGACAACCCCACCCCACTCCTGAAGAAGAAGAAGAAGGTTGTTTTGGCCCACTGAATGACAGCTGACACGGCCTCCTTATTCATGAGTATGTGTAAATGTACTCATGAGTGAACTGGGTAAATGATGAACTGAAAAGTGGTAGGAGCAGCCGGCTAGTTCCCTTTATATATCCTTCAGGCAAAAATGCTCTCACAGGTATGCCTCACACACACACACCACAGCTAATTCCACAAGAAAGAAGACAGGTAAAGGTAAAGGTTTCCCTTGCTCGAACAGTCAGTTGTATCCAACTCTAGAGTTCAGTGTTCATCTCTGTTTCAAAGCTGAAGAGCCAGCGCTGTCTGCTTCTGCAGACAGTTCTGTGGTCATGTGGCAGGCATGACTAGACACCAGAGTGCACAGAACGCTGTTTACCTTCCCACTGAAGTGGTCCCTATTTTTCTGCTTGCAATTTCTTGCTTTTTAACTGCTATGTTTGCAGGAGCTGGGATAAAGATGTGAGCTCATTCATAAACAAAACTTTATCTTACGCTTCCCTCTCTTTCCCTCAGAAAGAGACACAAATCCTGCTTTTAGAACATGAAATGGTTTCTCAAGGAGAATTCCACCAGGGAACCTGAAGTGGGTGGTAAGGGGTGCCTCCAAATACATTTTCTGCGGAAAGGCAGGAAGATGAATGGCAATAGTCAAATGGGGATAAACTGAAGTGAAAGATCAGTGTGGACTTTTGTCAAGGAATAATAAACTTTTCCAATGTAGATGGAAGGGTTGCTTTAGTGAAAGATAAAATGTCTCAAAGTACAGATAGAAAGCTTTTCAACACGAAGGAGACTGTTCCAAATTCTCATGTGTAGCAATCTTTGCAACCACCTGTTGCAAAGGTTGGCAAGTAAATGAAAAATAGCCACATATTAATTGTTAATAGTTTAAAATCTTGCTAAATTACATTTGCTTTTGACACAAAGGCTTTAAAAAGTTCATGTTAAATGTTAATTGGCATGGTCATACACGTTACCAAACTAAAAAAGTTTAGTAGTCCATATTGGTGAAAGACAGGGGTGCGTGTCTTGGATCCAGCCCCCAATACCAATTCATCCAGCCCATGCCACCCTTGTCGCTCCCAGAAGTGGAAGTAAAATGCATCTTTATGGCATCAGGGGCTGGATAAATGAATGAATGAATGAATGAATGAATTAAAAGTAGTCTTCTGGGGAAAAAGGGAAATTCACTGCAATTCTGAAAATCTGCTAGTCATGAGTGAACTGTTGCACCTTCTGGGGTTGTTGTTTATTTTCCTTCTTGCTCTTGATTTCTTCTTATATTATTCTCTCTTCAAGTATTTGTTCTCCCCCTCTTCTCACACACTCCTCCCAACAGAATGCATTGATTGACATCAAGGGAATAATTAGATCTCTCTTCTTATCTCCTTCGAGTGGTGGGTATCAGTAGGTTCACACCAGTTTGCCAGAACCGGTAGCAGAAATTCTGGCTGGCCCCACCCACCCAAGTTTTGAAATAAAGTAGTCCTAATTCAGGTGCAACACAGGGCTTTCCCCCTGGCCACACCCACCATACCACGGCCACAGTGTGGCAGCAAATTTTTTTGGAGTCCACCACTACCTCCTTCTGTACATGTCCTCTTCCAAAAGATTGAAACAAAGCAACTGGGCAACATTCCACTTTTCATGTACGACTTTCTTGGCCAAAATGAAATGTTTCTTTATTCATACAGCTAGCTGCTTTTTATTATTGACTGCTCAATTCAGTTGCTGCCAAAAGAATGTCTTTCCTGCCCACTGCCTTCCCTTGCTAACTGTAATCTAATATATTGCTGAAGAAATGTTCATGCAAAAAAAAAAAAAACAAACATACGTCAAACACTTTAGTTGTTATAAGACATTACCATTTACATAAACAAGTGTCTAATGCAGTGTTTCCCAACCTTTGGTTTTTGAAGTTCAATTCCCAGAAACACATTCATCAGTCAATGTTCTGACTTAGGCTTCTGGGAATTGAAGTCCAAAAACTAAAGGTTGGGAAACACTGGTCTAACATAACTGATTACAACATGTAAGTACTGTACTAATCTCTGCTTTGTTGTTATGACCAAGTGCAGCACCATTTACAAACAAAAGTGCCAGTTCCTTTCCATCATGAAGAGAACAACTATATTGTATTCTGGATAATGGGAAAAATTATTTTTCCAGCTACAGTTGACCATGTCATCTACCCAGGGTCTGGGTCATCTTAGAATTTGCAACTCTTTCCTCAAAATATAGTTGGGTGCTTGCACTGCAGGGTAGCGTAAAAGTGGAATGAAAAAACAGCTAACTAGCTGTTGGTTGGTTAATTAGTTAGTTTCATTAGCATTGCACAGCATACAGATGAGCAACAGATTCTGGCTTTTAAGTAGCAGAACATGTTTATCAGACTCTTTCTATTAAACCCACAATGTCTTGATTGTGTCTAGACCTCCTTGTGAATGATAGACCAAGCAGAAGGACTTCTGAGCTTCAAATTATGGGCATAATCCATAGCTTTAATGCAGCTTTTCCTGGCTTTCCAATATCAGTCACCATGTGTTTGCAGCAGTACTTGGTGTGGACTTCTGTTAGATGAGAGGTTATTGGAAACTTGAATTTACTACAACATTTGTCATACTAATATGTATACAAGTAGAGTAGAGGCAAAGATGAAGATGGTCTTCTACAATGAAACAGACCTGCTCTTTCAAGATTGTGCATTCCCAAGCTACCTAACAGCATTTATTTTGCTTTTACTGTAGTTGCATCTGTTTTTTTTTCATAATTTGTGAACTGCCTTGGTTCCCTATACAGGCAAAAAATAGCAAAATAAATGAGTTAATATTTTAAAAATACTATTTATTATGGCCTTGTTCTTTCTCTCTCTCTCTCTCCATCATCTGCAGCAGATCTTAAGAATTTAATCATTGATATTCTGAAAGTACCTACCATCTTTTAACAAACAGAGAATTTTATCCCCAAATCTAAGTAGACAGTCATTAACTGCCAATGAGAAGTTGTTGTGAATTACACAATTTGTTTTGTGCAGGTGTAATTACAAAACAGAATTTTGGCCAATTATCAGGAAGGACCCATCTAAATCTTTCTTGGAAAAAGCTCCTATGCTTTTGAAATTGTCAGTTTCCACCTGGAAAACCAGAACTAGCACTGAAAAATAGTTAGCATAATACAGTTTCAAACTTGCAAACATTTTTCGAAAGGGGGGTGGAGGTACATAAGAACTTAAACTAAAGTTGGTCGCCCTGGAAATGAAATGTCTAAGGAAGGCTCTGGAGTGACTATAAGAGATAAAACCAGGAATGAGATTATAAAGGAAAGAGTTGGAATAGAACCAATTTTAAACTATATACAGAGACAACAAATAAAGTGGTTTGCTCATTTGGAGAGAATGTCTTGGAATTCCATTCAATATAAGGTATATATATGTGAAATGAAGAGGAGGACGAAGATGGTAAGGCACACTCAGAGCAAGATATAGAGATAACATCAAATATATATTACCACAACACCAAATAATGCAGATGGGGGCTGCTAGAAATGCAAGAAGAAGAACCTTATATCTCCCTCAATACCAGAAGTGATAAAAGAGGAAGCAAAGAGAAAGAAGGCCCAGTCCAGCATGAAATAATTCAGGCATAAAATCCCTTTATAGGAAGCAAAGACCCATTAAAATTGTGTTTTTTACCTCTTGATTCTTCCTAACCCCATCGCTTCCTCAAAACTATACCTTTTACATTAGGCATATTGTATTCATTGAGATTTAGTCCTAGAAATGTGGGCATGACAAATCATTCTTGGATACTGGAAACCATGCATGCAGGTGTGCACAGGTGTAGCCTATTTTAGCAGGCAGTTTTTTTTAGTGTATACAGTAGATATCTAGAAATATAAACATTTCTGATCTTTTCTTATGCTCTCCATATTAATACCATATGTGGTAGCATTTATTAAAACTAATAAAGATTTATTTTTCCCCTTCAACAATCCACTCTCTATTAATGGTTTCTGTTTTAATTTATGTTCCTCTGAAAGAACATCTGTCACTTTTGATTCTATTCTATTTATATCTATAGTTCCTTGTTGTCTCTGTCACACTTTTAACAGCTCCTGCTGCTGCAGAGAAAGTATGTTTTGAATTCTGTTTCCCCCAAATAACCTCTATTATTTTTCACTGAGTGCAGCTGAATTTATTTTTTACTGTACTTTAAAACATGCCAACAATAAGATTGGGCATGTTTACTCAAATGTAAACCACATTGAATTTAATAGGGCTTAATGCTAAGCAATTTACAAAAACTGGCAGTCCCAACTAGGGCAGATCCACTGAATCAATGAGATTTGTGTACATATTGCGTTCCTGGCTAACAATTGAGTCAAAGGGTCTACTTTCATTGGGATTTAGCCACTAGGATGCATTTCCAATTCTAAATGTGTAGTACTGTACTGTAAAAGGAAAATCAATTTTAAATCCCATTGATTTCCCCCCCTTAGAGTTGAGCAGATAGCTCGTACAAGATATAGATGGACTCATAGCCTCGATTTTTAATATGTCATTCGTCATTTAATGTGGGCTTAACTGATAATGTGGGCCTAACTTTTTTGTAAACCGTGTGTGTGTGTGTGTGTGTGTGTGTGTGTGTGTGTGTGTGTGAACACATCCTAGCTTGATATCTTAGAACAGGGTTGACAACACTGTTGCTGGGGGACTGTTGTGCTGCCTTGTTACTCTAGGGAGGGAGGTTTAAATTTTGTGCATGAGATACCTTTATAACCTGGACAAGGGTGGGGGTGTTATGTATGTTAACTGTGTGTTCTGACAGGAGTGGAATGTATCTTTTCTCATGTATCCTTATGCAAATAAGTGGATTGAAAATGTGCACACTCTGTTAGCCAATGGGCTTGTTGTAGGAGCGGAATGTATCTTTTCTCATGTATCTATTCTTATGCAAATAAGTGGATCGAAAATGTGCACACTCTGTTAGCCAATGGGCTTGTTGTATTATTGTTACTGTTACTGTTTATAGTGTATATAAGTCAGAGTTTTGCCCCATCCAAACTGTGTTCAAACCCCACTAATAAAGAGCTGAATTTCACTACTTCACTCATCTGCTTCTTCATTCCCTGAACACAAAAGGGGGTTGATCCATTTTTTCTATTCATTCCCAGCTAAGACCAAGGCTCACTGTATCAGCACAAAAGTGTTTTTGTTTGTTTCTCTCCCAGCCGTTGCCAGCCTGCCCCACCTCTGTGATATCACCGGGACTCTGTTCTGGGATGGTCTCAGGTTTTGCAATATTAGGACAGGAAAAGTAGCACACAAATCTTCTTGCGTAAGAGCGTGAGAACCACACTGGACAATCACAGACACCTATTGTGAAGTTATGTTGAAATAAAAGTAACGATGGTGCCCAGTGTGAAGTAGTTGACAGAGTGACAGACAAGGACCTAAGAGAACTGGGTTCAAATCCTTAAATAACTTATATACCTTAAAAACTCTCTCAAGGTCACTACAAATTGGATAGGATTTGAAGGCATGTAACACATACAGGGAGAAGTATAATAGTATAAACTGTGTTAGTGAATTGTTGTTAACAAATTGCTGTTTACAACTTGTTAGCAACTGTCGTCATGTTCAGCATCTTAACTACTAACCCACCACAGTCCCTTGATGTTACACTTATGACAATATAACTCTACAGTAGGATCCTGGTCATTTTATGGTGCCTAAAAAGATCACATGACCCTTTCCCCCTTTCTACAATGAGGGATCCTCAGAGATGCATGCCTCAGCAACAAGACTTTGAAATTATTTCATCTTGAGTATAGGAAACAGTGGAGTATCATGGAGAGTTATTTAGAAGAAAAGTGGGGGTTAAAAATGGGATAATGGACTTGTAAATGAACAAGAGGTTGCTCAGGAAAAGATCAATTAGAGAATTTCTCACAATCAATGGCACAATGATGTAAGAGTATAAATGAGAAAATAGATGTTTAGGAGCTGGATAAAAGTGAGGTGAGCTCAGACTATTCTGATGGCTCTGGTGAGAGAATAAAAAGGAATATTTCTTAATGACAATTTTATTTCTTTTATTATTGTCAATAAAAAATTAAAACTGAATAAAAAAGAAACTATTTCATGTCAGGTACTGTTACTCTCGTGATAGGTAAAGGTAAAGGTTGCCCTTGCTCGAAAGCCAGTTGTATCCGACTGTAGGGTTCAGTGCAGCCAAAGATCCATCACTGACTGTGTCTGCAGACATTTCTGTGGACATGTGGCAGGCATGACTAGACACCAGAGTACTCGGAATGCTGTTTACCTTCCCACTGAAGTGGTACCTATCTATCTGCTTGCAATTTCTTGCTTTCGAACTGCTAGGTTGGGAGGAGCTGGGACAGAGCTGGGAGCTTATTCCATCATGCAGTACAGTACTCAGGTCTCGAACTGCTGACCTGCTGCCTTCCAATCAGTATCTTAACCACTTGAGCCACCACAGTCCCCTAATCTTGTGATACAGTAAAACCCCAGGTTACGGAATTAATCTATTCCAGAAAGTTTGCCACAAAGTGGTTTTTCCGTAAGCCGAAGCATAATTTCCTATAGGAATGCATTGAAAATTTTAAAAAGTTCCTGACACTCTAAATTTCCCCCATAAACAAACAAACAAATAAATAAATAAATAAATGCCAGCCACAATTCTTTCCCGCACCTTGATTGATCTCCCCAGCTGGTAAGCAGCTGGGGTGGAAAAGTGGGGGGTTCTTAGAGATCGATTGAGGTGTGGGAGAGAAAGGGGAATCCTCTAAGAACACCCCTCTTCTCCTCTGCAGCCGCTCACCAGCTGGAGAGATCGATCGACCTAAAAAAGGCAAAAAATACAGAGCACACAATGCAAAAGATGAAGCTAAGCTCCCTGCCTTTTCTGGTGCTTTGTCCTGAGGGTCGGCGTTGGGCGCGGCTCCCTGTCAGGGAGGGTGACTAACAGGAGCGGCTTGTCTGGCTGCCAGGGGAGCCCACATCCTGGGCTCTCTTGCTAAAGAAGCCACCAGTGGGCAAGGGGAGTCCCCCTCGCCGGCCGGCGGCTACCTCACCAAAACCCCCGCTAAAAATCCTCCCGAAGACAGGACTCTTCACGCCATCCAGAAACTCTAAAATAGCATGGGGCCACCATTTTAAACCCTCCCAGATACAATGTCTCCTGGAGAAACCCATTCTGTAACCCAGGTTTTTCCCATAAATCGGGACATGATTTCCTCAGAATTTCCTTCCGTAAATCGAGTTTTCCATTACACAAGGCATCTGTAACCCATGGTTTTACTGTATGTTAATGTTGAATGTAAGATAATTTGGTAAGGACAATCATATGTTAGGTCTTTCACCATTTACAAAAGCATTTAAAAATGTGTTTCGACGCATGAGTTGGTTTCTATTCTAGTTTTTTTTTCAGATTAGCCCCCCCCCCCATGTATTTTAATGTGGTCTTTTTTGCTATACATAGCATACCCGTCAAGCGCATACGTACATGCGCAGTAACTACTTTCCCCGTCAGTCAAATTACGGGATGGTGGCAGGAAAGTGGAGGAAGCGCCGCATAAATATGGGAAATCCCGGCCAATCCAGGCTGCTTGACAGGTATGATACATAGCCCTGCATTCAAATTTGCAATGTGAGATCAATGTCCCAAAGCAATTAAATCAGTTGCTTATTTATTAAATGGGTGTCTGGATATGAGATGGTTTTATAATCAAGCCCCAACAATCACTGACTTTTGGATGGAAACCAAATCAAAATATCAGCAGAGAGAATGGAGTAATGTAGAAAACTGATTTATTCATTCAGACTCAATAAAGAAAGCATGCAGTAGCTAAACTATAAATAATACCAGATTGGAGATTTATAAGACATTAAAACTGGAAGACAGCTTGATCCCAGCTAAAAAGTGCATTTTAAATGGAGGAAACCATAACTAAATGCATAATGTGAGACCACTGGTGAAAGATGAACCCTAAAGCTAGAGTGAATTAAACTTCAGGGCAGTCCATTATTTCAGAAAAAAATGGACACCATTCATCTAGGGCGTTGTTAATGTTCTGCAGTTTCTACTGATCAATGAAGATTGCCCAGGATTCTAATACTCTTCCTAAATTAATAGAAGTTAATTATCAGTAGCAGCTGGTGGATTGTGACCATAATTTTTTCCCCACCTGCAAAATGGGGTGGGGAGGAAGGGGAGCCCCGGTAGAAGAATATATTGCATTTAAAACTTCCTTTTGCCAAGGGTTGCCACATTTATAAATCAAAATTATGTGTCCAGAGGGGAAAAGGGAAGTAAAACTTTCCAACTTAAAAAAGGGCCAATTATTCATTTCATTCCAACAGTTTCATTTCAGCTTGTATGATAATTGAAAATGCAGGGGAAAATAAATTATTTCTGACTGGGTTTTTATTTTTATTTTTAGTATCTGCTTTGTTAAAAACAAACCCCTCAAGATATTTTTTTTAAAAAAAGATCAATCTGCTATTGCAGATATTCCTTTAAAGGTAAAGGTCACCCTTGCTTGATAGTCAGTCGTATCTGACTCTAGGTTCAGTGCTCATAGCCAAAGAGCCAGTGCTGTCTGCTTCTGTTTGGTCATGTGACAGGCATGACTAGACGCCTGAGTGCACAGAACGCTATTTACCTTCTATTGTGCATTTAATGAAATGTATTCGCTTTTTTGTCTTCTTCCTCAGTTGGAAGTAACACGATATTGGGGGTTCGCACCAATATGCTCCAAGAAGCACGAATTGTATCTAGTTCAGGATCACTCCATTCTCTACTGATGGCTATCAACCAATCCAGTTAATTCCCGCATAACTGTAACTACTCTCACCTGTATATAAGTTGTGGTGGCGCATTTGTAATTGTGTTTGTATTACCAAATAAAGTTAGGTGTTTGGCCCGTTATGCTGGCTGCTGCTCATTACTTCAAGAACACTAAACCTTCCCACCGAAGTAGTCCCTGTTTATCTACTTGCAATTTCCTGCTTTGGAACTGCTAGGTTGGCAGGAGCTGGGACAAAGACGGGAGCTCATTCCGTCCTGCAGTATTCGGGTATTGAACTGCTGACCTTTCGCCTTCCAGTCAGCTTCTTAGCCACTTCAGCCACCACAGTCCTTTACCTTTACTTTAAGCGGCCTGAAGAGAGTTGCACTATCGGGTGATACACAGAGATGGGGGGAGGGGGGGGGGAAAGGAGCTTCACTCACTTTTGGCATAGTACATGTGTGTCTCAGTGTGCTGTACTTAGTGTCTTGGTAAATATACTTTTCCAAAGCACTGTTTTTGGACTACAGAAAGGGGGAACTCCGGAAGAGTTAGTTAAAAAAAAAAGAAGACTGTTCCAAGTTATTATATATTTGAATTTGAATTTATTTTTATATACCGCTTTCCTCGTTTTGTGGACAACCCAAAGTGGTTCACAATATTAAAAAATATACAGAAATACAGTAAAAATTACAAGGCAAGAATACAATCGCATATACAAAATACACAATTACAAAGCAATACATCATATTCCAACAGTATAACAAAAAGGCAATAAGTACAAAAACATACTGAAAAGGCCCTGGCTTCTTACCAAACCCTCCCAGCGGGCAGAGCCAGTAGGGCAAAGTCAGTAAGGTCGGCGAAGTCGACACAGCTGAGGGAAAGTCCAGCAAGAGTCTTCGTCTCCCTCAAGGCCAATCGATGACCGGGGGAGGAAAGTCTAATGATGGCTCCCGTAGCACTCCCAAGGCCAGCCGTCTGCGCCGCACAGCTGCATATATACTATATACCAGTGATGGCTAACCTTGGCACTCCAGCTGTTCTTGAACTTCAATTCCCAGAAGCCCTGATCACACAGTTTTGAAGAGGAATTTGGAGTGCTGAATGCAGTGGTGGGCATTAACAGATTTGCACCAATTCACCAGAACTGGTAGCAAAAATTCTGGCTGACTCCACCTATCCAAGTTTTGAAATAAAGTAGTCCTAATTCGGGTGCAATGCATGGCTTTTCCCCTGGCCATGCCCACCATACCACGCCCACAGAGTAGGTAGTAAAAAAGAATTGAATCCCACCACTGGCTGAATGCCCCACTTTGAGTGTGTTCAAATGGAGTTTAAAACAAAAACAAAAAACTTCTTTTGACATTTTAGACATCAATGGGAATCTCTCCAGGCAACACATTGAGCTCTTCAACACTCCATTCTGCTTCCATCATCAGCATTGATCTCAGCATACACTCCTTGGATGGGCACTCATATGCGGCAAATGACTGGAAGGAAGGTATTTATGATGGAGGGTTTTTTATTACTAGAGCAGTACAGTGATTTGGTCCTGGATATATTTAAAAGCCATCAGATAGATAACAAATAACAGCAAGGGAGTCCATTTAGGGACAGAATTTTATGAGCATGGAATGGTTTTTATCGAATTCAGAATACTTGTATGCATTATAACATAACAGTTAGTTTTATAGTGCGGTAATAATGCTGCTCAGGATCTTCCCAGGTTGTGTATGATGCCAAGAAATGTTTCATTATAAAACCAGTTAAACCGCTCCTTAATCTCTCAAGACTGAATACAACTATCTATAGTACCTTTTCAGATGTAGACCTAAGTGTATAAAAGCATCACGTGTATGCAATGAACATGTGTTTGAAGCAGTCATTGTTGGCAAGAAGCTACAGCTGCTTTTGGTATCAAATCTGTTTTCTTCTGCATAGTGTATAAAATGACCCCAAGGTATAGATTTGAAAGGCAAACAATATGTATTTTCCCTTTTGTTTGGATAATGGTTGGATGTTTTTGGCTAGAGCATGATATAATACCATGACTGTTACATCGTTTGCTTATGAAGGAGCTTGAGCTAAATGTTATGATGGGAATTATGTTATCATTTTTGAACCATTTATTCATTTCTTGTATCTTTGGCTTGAATATCTAGTTTTAAATGGCTACAACTAGTTGTCAGTTCAGAGAGAAAAGACAGAGATATGTTGCAGTAACAATATTTCTTTTTAAAAAAAGGGGAAGACACTCACCTTGTCTCCTTGCAACCAAGAAGGATACTTATTGGCTGAAATTCTGTTGTGCAACTTACACCACACAAGACTTATGAGAGCATGAGCCACAGTGACTTTCTGGAAATTAAAAATTTCAAAACCAACACAGCTCCCGGATGATCAAGGCTCTGGGGGCCATGGGGGAAGGGGCTCTTTGATTTAAAAATCACTACATCTGATGACATCATCAGCCTTATGCAGCATAAACTAAAGCAACATGATTTTAGCAGTTATTCATTTTATTTCCTTTATTTCTAATATAATGTGTACATAGATCAGACTCTTCTGTCATATTCAGTGGGTAGGTGGTGTACACTCCCTGGTGAGTGTTGTGGTCACAACTGTGGCCTCTTGACAGGGTTCTTGGGTTAGCAGCCTCTGATGCATTTGAACCAGTGGTGGGCTCCAGCAGGCTCGGACAGGTTCGGCAGAACCGATAGTAAAACTGGCTGGCCCCGCCCACTGCCCTGCCCACTTCCTCCTTCTCCTCTTACCCCACTCCAGACATGACTCCAACATCCTTGCTGCTGGGTCCGGGCACCCGGAGTGGGGTGAGGCTGAGTCAGTAGTTACTCTGCTGCAGTTACACTTTAAAGGAAAATTAGAGCATCGAAGTGTAATTGCTAACTAATGATCTGACGAAGTGGAATCAATTCACAAAAGCTCACATTAAAATACAGCAGTTTAACATCCATGCTCACCGTCACCTGGCCACACCCACAGAGTTGGCCACACCCACAGAGTTGGCCACGCCCACAGTGGTAGTAAAAAAATCGAAGCCCACCACTGATTTGAACATATAGGTTCAGTACGATTCAGCTGAAAGGCCTCTGAATGTACCAGTACATGAGCAAGTCTATATCCTAGGCAGCTTTTAGGGTAGCCACATGCCCTCTTTTACACTGGACAGTCCTTCAATTAAAGCACTGCCAGCTGTTTTGCAATAGAAGCAGTGCTTGTGGAACTGAAGTCTCAGGACTTTCTTATTAACATTCACAAGAGGGAACCTTCATAGGGAGGGAGGGGGACATATGTCTGTTCCAGCTGCCAAAAGCTATAACTACATTTCACTTCTCCTGGCATGATTCCGATGATGTACTGTACTCCACCACCCATCAATGGAACCTACAGTTCTCTGAAATTTGACTGTCAGTTTTTATCATGTAGCTAAAATGGCAAAAAAACAAAACAAAAAAAAACAACAACAAAAAACACCCAACTCTCTTGGAGCTACTTCCACCAGGTCTTTGTATGTGGGAGTTGCCACCCATAGTGACATAGTGATGTCTGCTTCTGTCTGGTTTGTTCTCCAAGTGTGTCCTGCCTCCTGGTCCTGCTGCTGTGGCTGCTGCCAAATTTAGGAATAATAATGGAAGGAGGGAACCAGGAGATAAATGTTGTTTACTCAAAAATGTAACACCTGGATGATGACAGATCAATGTTATAATGTTCCAGTACTGAACACCCCACCCCACCTGTGTAACCCACCCTGCTTTTGTTGTTGTTTCTCAGAATGATGGCATGAGGAGAGGGGGGAGTTTCCTCTCCTCCCACATGCAGGCGGTCTTAGATATTACTCCTATGATGGCAAATCTTGGCGCAGTAAACTCATTCATGTGAATTCACAGAGATTTGGGCTTCTGGCAATTGAAGTTCAAGAACACCTGGAGTGCCAAAGTTTGCCATCACTGTCCTACTCCATCCTTCCCAACCATAAACTTCTCTTTCCACTCCCACTCAAGTCCTGCCTTCTAGAATCCCAGCACCAGCCTGATTGTTTTAAAAACCAGGTGTGCTAATTGTAGGATATGATCACCTCTGCCCTGCTAGGGGTTATGTGCCCTCTGTGACTCAGAGAGTTGTGTGCATTGAAGAGGTAAGGGAGGAATCTTAACTCAATTCACCTCCACTCTCTGTTCCCCCCCCTGCCCCTGATATCATTCTTCTTTCCAGCCCTCAACTGAGTTCTGACCATTTATTCCATTGCCTTACTATAACTCTACTCCAGTCCCCTTAAAGAATTCAATCTTTCTGGGGATAAGGCAAAGTATCCCTCTCTCAGTCTTTCTTCTTTGTGGAAGAAGAAGTACAGTAAAACCCCATTTTACGTAAAAAGTCCATACTGTAGCTTTTTCTGTAATATGGTTTTTACATAATATGGTTTTTTAAGAGGGAGGGAAAGAGGAAGGTTTTTTTGTACACACTCAAAGAGACACAAAACAAGTGGGCTCAGCCAAGAACCAATATGGCTTCTGTGCACTTAGACCCAGGTGTTCCTCTCAGTTCCTCCTGCATGTATGTTAACCTTACATGGCCCAAACTTAACAGTTAGGGAAATAGATCCCTGGGCATCCAAATTGCTAGTTATGGTATGTCTTATCTCCTGCTGCATTTGGAAAGAGGAAGCATGACTGTTAATGAATTGTGTAGTCACTTCCTGCCACCAATTTGCATTATCCAGGGATTAGACTTGATGAACCTTGGGTTTTCTTCCGGCTCTACAGTTCTCTGTGCCTATGATGGTCTGATTGCCAAAAGCAGCATACATGCTCAGTGATACCCAAGAGAGCAAAAGATGGACCAAATGTGAAATAAATCTTTGCACAACACGTAATCATCTTTAAAAAGGGCTTGTTTTCCAGTGTTGCGGGGAGGAGGGCAGCCAAAATGGTGAGTGAGACAGCATCTTGCTCCTCAGATGGGGCCATGCCACTGCTACATGGCAGTGCAGCTGTAGCAGCCACTTCCCAGCTGATGAAGGGGGGCACTCGTCTTGATCAGCTGGGAAGCACTCTTTCAGCCATGCTACTGGTGATTGGGCTGGATTAATCAGCTTTTCCAAAAATATTCTTCATCAGGATATGCTATACAAATAATAATAAACAATAATAAGTAATGTTGTACATTAACAAATAAACACATATGATGTAATATATCAAAGCACAATGTCACACAAAAATATATATCTTGTCTGTCACACACTATAACATTTCCAAAGTTTCAATCTTAATACAATGCCATAGTAATAAAAAGGTATTATATTTAAACATTCATAATGTTACCTAGTGTCTTTTATCAAAAATTTCACATGCGTCCCAAAGCCTCCTTCCTGGATATTCATATAGTGCTAATGGATGGCGAAAAACTGAGCCAACTCAACTATTTTCATTCCATTTCATTTCAAGTTTAATTTCTATACCGCTTTACTCACCCAGTGGGCAACTCAAAGCGGTGTACATAGTAACAATAAGATAGTACAATAATATAGGTAAACATAACACAATAAATCAACAATACAATAATAAAGCAATAATGTCATCAAATTACAAGATTACAAGTCAGAAAAAACATAATATAAGTAAAGGGGAAAATGCAAATAAGTTACACTAGAACTCTCCACAATATGGCAATTTCTACAATGTTAAAGATACAAAATTACAAAGTCTAATACAGATCCTGGCACAATACAATTTATCATTTAAGACCAACTAGTACCCTCGGCTACTACAAGTCTAAGACGGAGCCCCTAAAAACGTCTCAGCTGAAAAGAAAGGAGTGTCCCACCACATGGCAGCTGTACTCAGGGAACAGCTGTGCTTCCACCCACCCCTGACCAAGGTGAATCAGGGTGGGGAGCTGGCGGTGTTGCAGTGGCTTGGCGGTGGCAGTGGCTCTTGTAGCCCCGTGGCGGGAACTCGGGGCAGCTGCGGCATGCTCCCACCCACCCCTGACCAAGGCGAGTCAGGGTGGGGAGCCAGTGGTGTTGTGGCGGTGTTGCGGTGGCTCAGCAGCGGTGGCGGCTCTTGTAGCCCCACAGCGGGAACTTGGGGCAGCTGCGGCTTGCTCCCACCCACCCCTGACCGAGGCGAGTCAGGGTGGGGAGCCAGTAGTGTTGTGGCGGCTCGGCGGCGGCAGCTCTTGTAGCCCCGCGGCAGGAACTCGGGGCAGCTGCGGCATGCTCCCACCCACCCCTGACCAAGGCGAGTCAGGGTGGGGAGCCGGTGGTGTTGCGGCAGCTCGGCGGCAGTGGCGGCTCTTGTAGCCCCGCGGCGGGAACTTGGGGCAGCTGCGGCATGCTCCCACCCACCCCTGACCAAGGCGAGTCAGGGTGGGGAGCCAGTGGTGTTGTGGCGGTGTTGCGGTGGCTCAGCAGCGGTGGCGGCTCTTGTAGCCCCACAGCGGGAACTTGGGGCAGCTGCGGCTTGCTCCCACCCACCCCTGACCGAGGCGAGTCAGGGTGGGGAGCCAGTAGTGTTGTGGCGGCTCGGCGGCGGCAGATCTTGTAGCCCCGCGGCAGGAACTTGGGGCAGCTGCGGCATGCTCCCACCCACCCCTGACCAAGGCGAGTCAGGGTGGGGAGCCGGTGGTGTTGCGGCGGCTCGGCGGCAGTGGCGGCTCTTGTAGCCCCGCGGTGGGAACTTGGGGCAGCTGCGGCATGCTCCCACCCACCCCTGACCAAGGCGAGTCAGGGTGGGGAGCCGGCGGTGTTTAAAAGGTATTTTGGTGTATTGGGTTAAACAACCATGGACACCTGTTGTGAATAGAGTTGTAACCAGTTAAATGAGAATGTATGTAAAACTAGAATTTCATAAAAGAACTAGTAAAGTCTAAATCTTGAGTCAACACGTTGAATCAAGTGTATTAAATTTATGAATGAAAAACACCTCTCTTTGGAGTAGATGTTTGTCTAAATTCATTTTTTCAAAAGGTTTCGGAGTGATAGCTTCAAATGCAACGAAGTGAAAATTATTATCTGAGTGATGTTTCTCAAGATAGTGTGAGACAAGAGGGGCATGGAGGACATGGCCCCGAATCCTAGAATGGTACTCACATATATGTACTTTCAACTATCTAGAAGTTTTTCCGATGTATCTAAGTCCGCAGGGACTCTGTGCTGGGGGAGGGAGGAATCACTCCCATTGGGCTGCTGGACAGAGGGGAGGGACAAACTCAGTGCTGGGGTGATGGCATGTGTGCCAACAGAGAGGGCTGGGAGTGCCATGTCTGGCATGTGTGCCATAGATTTGCCATCACAGGAGTAAACCATACTGCCAACAACTAAATGATGATCATCAGGTGGCAGTTAACTAATCTGACAACCCTGAGGACTGACAGCTTTGGGTGTCAAAGTCCACAGGGAAGGGCAATGGTCCCAAGTGGATCAAATCCCACTTGAGTTCATCTTGATGGAGGGCAACAGCTTCACCAATACTGGTCCAGAGCTGA
Organism: Bradypodion ventrale; assembly: GCA_035047345.1. Classification (NCBI taxonomy): domain Eukaryota; kingdom Metazoa; phylum Chordata; class Lepidosauria; order Squamata; family Chamaeleonidae; genus Bradypodion; species Bradypodion ventrale. The sequence continues at coordinate 46,355,271 of JAWDJE010000001.1, forward strand.
TGAGGACTTTGTGTGCTAAAAGGGCTCAGGACCAGAAAGAGGCTTGCGGAACTGGATCAGTGGTATGGGTGTCATGCTGTGATGCAGAAGGCAAATGGAAGGCTATCACATTATAGTCTCAGGACAATCTTCATGGCTGATCACCATGATGATAGCCAGTATTCGGAATCGGATATGGCACAAGAAGAAAACTAGTGATTGGGTTCAGCAGCTCCATTATTGGTAGTGCTGCTGTAGAAGCCTCTTCATATCTGATCAATAGGAACCCATCAGCTGGAAAGCACCTTTAGCTGTGGTGCTAGTGATTGGGTCCCACTATATTTTAATCCCTTCCCCAGTGTTGTCATATCCTGGGGATGGGGTGAAATACAGTGGGCCAGTTTAGTCGAACCCCTGATGGGGTCTCAAAATGGGGCAGATCGGAAACAAGTAGTGGTGGATTGGCTTGATTGATGAGTGCATGCAATCAGACCAAATGGCCCTCATCCCACTCCAAAGAGTGGGCTGTATGTGTGGACAGCTTCTAAGGCCCTGATGGTGACCTTGGCACTCCAGATGCATGTTTTACTTCCATTTCTGGGAGCAATGAGGGCAGCGTGGGCTGGATGAATCGCAGTAAACCCATTTGTGTGGATTCATAGGGTGCTTGGGCTTCTGGGAATTGAAGTCCAAGAACATCTGGAGTGCCAAGGTTTGCCATCACGGGTATGTACTGTGTCATCTGCAGTTACCAGTTCTGAGCAGTGGTCATAGTTATCTATCATTCACATGTTGCCCATGAAGTCCTCTTGAAGGTTCTTTGCCATTTATTCTAATCGTGAATCCAGCATGTACAAGAAAAAGGTCAGAAACTGCAAGATCATGATATACGGTGTTCCAGAAAAAAATAGTAAGATTTAAACACTTTTGGAAAAACATAGGTTTGATGAATGGCAGGAAATAGCAGGTTAGCGAAGAGGATGTTCTTGATGATTTGATTTCCCAAATCCCCTGAAACTGCTGTTATGAGTTGGTGATAGGACATTTCATGAACCAAAGTTTATTTTTTTAAAAAAACAACCAAAGAAATAAAAGGAAACAAAGAATGAGATGGGATCCAAGAACAGTGTTACAGTTTTCAAATGAAAGTGAGACTTCCTTCTAAGATCCTATTTGCAAAGTAACAGCGTGTAAGAGAACACTGCAGTGGGAGGTGATCCCCATTCTGGGTTCCAGGAAGCCAGTTATGATTTCTTCTCAAATACAATCTTTTGGTCCCTTCTTGAATTTTTCTCCCTGCAGTAATCAGTTACCATTCTGTGAGCATTGAGTGTGTTCAGTCTTCATCCAGCTACCTCGTTCTCTCTTAAATATGTTTTTTTTTGGGGGTGGGGAGTGGCTCTCAACCTGAGCTGCTTTACTGAGATACTGGCTGCTAGCTCCTTTGTCCTCTCCTACCTTTCACCTGCTGCTTTTTGGCCCACCACCACCACCAAGCAGCAGCCTTGCATTTATCTACACTAAAGTACTATTGTTAAAATGATGCTTATTCCTGATTCAATAATTGCTTGTTTTTAGGCTATAAATTAGCATCAAGTGGTTTGTTCTGTGATTTTGGTAGTTCTGACTATTTATATGAGAAACTCTTTTGGAATATTGTATCTTGCTGCAAAGACAGGATGCATTCAATAATGATAGAAAACGGACATGCAAATTAGCCAAGCTAGACTTGACTGTTTATATCCTACCTTTCCATTAAAGCCACTCACACAATTATTTTGTACTATTAGATTAGCATTGCTGTGTTTTTATTCTAAGTCATTCTTTTTGTATGTTTTTGTCATACGCCCATAAATGTAGAGCAAAATAGCCACAATCCAATTGCATGTATATTCTGATGTAAGTGCAATGGTTCCAGTCTGGCCAGGTTATCCTGCTATGGTAATAGAGTAGACCATACTGTCAGCAACTCAATGCCAAGTGTCAGGCAGCGCTTAACTAATCTGACCACCCTGAGGATTAATGGGTCCAAAGTCCATAGGGAGGGTGATGGTCGCCAAGTGGATTAAATCCCAATTGAATCCATCTAGATGGAGGGTAGCAGCTTCATCAATACTGGACTGGCCTGATGAGGACTTTGTGTGCCAAAAGGGCTCAGGACCAGAAAGTGACTTGCAGAACTGGATCAGTGGTACAGGTGTCATGCTGTGATGAAGAAGGCAGATGAAAAGCCACTGCATTATATTCTCAGGTCAATCTTCATGGCTGTTTGCCATGATGATCACCTATATTTGGATTTGGATTTGGATTTGGATACAGGAGAAGAAGGAGGAGGAGGAGAAGAAGGAGAAGAACAAGGAGAAGAAGAAGACGCCAACACTGACGAAGACGAAGAAAAGTAGAATGGTGTCAACAACAGCAGTGGATTTCATAGCATGTACAGAAAAACCTCTCATAAAGAGCCCCTTGCTTAGAGACTAACTCGCTTAAAGAGAAGAATTTTCTCTGAATGGTCGCCTCGCTTAACAAATAAAACCAACCAAAAACTCACTTAACAACTAAATCGGGGTTCATGATCCCCCCACCAGAAGTCACAATTGGTCACTTACCGTACAATGGTGTTTCACTTAAAGAGCAAACTTAAAGAGCAGTTCCATGGAACGCAATATGCTTTTTAAGTGAGATACCACTGTAATAAGAAATACAAACAGTGTTTTCAGTTTGTCACTGTGATCTGTGCCATTGTGTTTACACCAGGCTACAGAGGCAACAGGATTCTGGACTACAAACCCAAACCCAGATCTACTTTGTCATTCAGCTCATGAGGACCCTGGCCCTGTTTTTGACAGAAACACATCTTTCACCCCACATATGCAAACACTTATCCCACACGTCAGCGTGTACATTTTCAATAAAGCCTGTTTAACTGACTAGTTAAATAATCACCTCTAATTAGGAAGTGATGGCAATGTGCAATCACAATAACTGGAAGCTAAGGAGAAGCTGTGGTCATAATGCAGTTACTTAAAGTACACCGAAGGCACAAATATCGCTGCGGTTTTTTATTTGTTTCCATTGGCTGAGTCATTCTGAAAGAGTCCATCAATTTGTGCAGAATCCAAGTCAGGTAGAAAATATTTGGCTGCCTCCTCTCAGTTCTAAATGACTTTGATTCACACAAGGAAAAAACCAGAGTTGGTTCAAGAAGCGTTCTGCTGAAGAATGCATAAAAATCAGGTCCATCCAATGCTGTAGAAGGACCACAGTTCTTCTCATGAAAATGCACCCAGGAGAAAAGAATTTTTTTGGGGAAAGGAAGTACAGATTCTCAAGAAACATGAAGTTGTTTATTCTAAATATAAGCTGCTGAACTGGCATAAAATTGTGGCAGTGTGGTTTTCACCTTATTAGTTAAAGAAGAAGATATTTTTTTTGACAGCAACTGTTTGAATGTTTATTGCCAAATTATATCCTTCTGGGCTTTCCCCCCTGGAGCCAGAATGTTAGCTGAATCAATGAAAGCAAACAAGTTCTCAACCCTTTGTTTCACATATAGGAACAATTATATATATCCATATACTTGTAGAATCAACCTCAAGGTCTAGGTGTAAATTTATGGGGTTTATAAACTACCCTGGAGGGAAGCTGTTAGAATGTTAAATTAACAAAAAAATGAAGGGATTAACAACACTGACATTAAAGCTGTTTCTATGTTTCTGCTTTTTTACTTATTTTCTCAATTCAATTCTGATAGCTTTTTAGCTGTGGGTCATGAGAAACAACTCAAAGTGTGTGTGTGTGTGTGTGTGTGTGTGTGTGTGTGTGTGTGTGTGTGTGTGTGTGTGTGTGTGTGTGTGTGCATGTAGAGAGATTGTGTTTTGTTATGAGCCATCGAGTTGGAGGAGAAGGATTCCGATCTTGAAATCTAAAAATCAAATAGTAGAATAAGCCATCGCTCAACACATTTAATACAGTCTATTAAACTCTGCTTAAAAACCATTTGTGACTCGGCTAATGCCTATAAGTGGCAGCTTGAATTACTGTTCAGAGGCCACTATTTTAAAAGCCAAAAATCTGTCTTCTGAAGGTCAGATCAAATTATTTCTTTTCTTTAATGGATCAACAATTTTTTTTCCCCTTTATAGGCTAGGCCAGTAGGCAATTTTATATATATAGTGTAAAAGGCATATCCCAGTTAAGAATTCTGATCAATTCTCAAGGCAGCTTATGTTGAGCAGCAGTTAAAGCAATTAGAATGAGAGTTTTTAAAAAAAAACCATATACTGATACAAACAGTACAGTCAAACTAGTTGTCTGCTTGATCTTTACAGGAAATAAAATCTTATTAGCTTTATAACAGGCATTTAAAACAAGCTGTAACATTCTCAGAAAAAGCTTTTCATTCTTGCCTCAGTATGCCTTGGCAAGGGCCCTAATGGAGTCAGTAGAGGTTGGGCAGCCAGGTCCAACTTCCCAGTCTCTTAAATTTCAGGACCAAAGCATAGGATCTGAATCAAATGATCAACAACAGTGGCAGACTGGCATGACAATCTGCACAAGACTCATTCATGGATTTCTAACCATCCTGCATGGTGGAGTGAGCTCCTGTCATCTATCCCAGCTCCCGCCACGCTAGCAGTTCAAAAGCAAGAAATTGCAAGCAGATAAATAGATACTGCTTTGGCAGGAAAGGTGACAGCGTTCCGTGTGCTCTGGTGTCTAGTCCTGCCTGCCACATGACGATGGAAACATCTGCAGACACAGATAGATCTGGCTCTTTGGCTGTAAATGGTGATGAGCACCGACCCCTAGAGTCGGACACGACTGGCTTTTTTTAAAAAAAATAATTTTTATTAATTCATTTTTTAAAAAAAAATACAAACATACATATAACGATACATCATATAACATAACAAAAATACATAAGCCTCATAAAAAGTAACCACATAGATGATAGTTGAACTATTATCTATTATAGTACACGTACTATTGAATATCCACGTTAAAGATTAATACTGTAACTATAACCTTCATAAAATCTTTCAATATTACAATTGTTTATTAACAACTATCAAACTCCAAATTTTCAGTTTACAAATCACCCAGTGTATATTTACATTGCCCCGGAGAGTTTGGTCTCAGTATTATCTCCAAAAACTACTTTGAGATGGTACAGGTCTAAAGCATTCCATACCCGTAAGGGAGTGATCAACAAAAGGCTTCCAAATACTCCAGAATCTATTTTCCTTCAATTTATCCCTTTTTACTTTTATCCCCCATGTCAATTTATCATTCAGTGCTAGGTTCCACATTTCCTTATACCATTCTCCCGTCTGTATAGTTACATCATTTTTCCAATTTCTAGCAATACATTGTCTACCCGTAGTTAGCATTATTTCTAATAACTCTTTTTCCTCCTTATTTAAACACATACCTTCCACATCTGTTAGCATAATGGTACCTGACGCCAGTTTAATTTTCTTACCCATTATTTCCCCTACCTCTCTTTCTATTCTTCTCAAAAAATCATTTATCATTTTGCAACTCCACCACATATGCTCATAAGTTCCAACAGTGTCTTTACATCTCCAACATAAATTATCCCTTTTATTGTCAATCTGATGTAACCTCAGTGGTGTCAGGTACCATTGACGACTGGCTTTTGAGTATCTTTATCTTTAACATGTGAATTCCAATAGGAGCAACAGCATCTCTAGAACACGGGAGGTGATGAAAAAGACAAGAAGCACCTGAACATGTCTCTGTGTGGCATGTCATGTCCTGAAGTTATTGGAAATAAAACCAACATCTAGGGTTACTAAGTTATGGGCACCTAGTTCCACTTGACTGTAGATCCAAGGTATGAGGCTTGGAGAATGGACCTCCAAACTCAAGCTTCTGGGTTGATTGAGGCCTGGCAGTTTTAGAGAAGGTTTTAGCCACTTGGTGTTCAGAGGAGGCAGTCCTGAGATTAAGACTGAGAAAACTGGGAAGAGTTACCTGATTAAAAAACACACAAAAACAAAATTAAACAAAAAATGAGCACCTGATTTTATGAATATTTTATATGGACAAGTGTGCATACAGTATTGTATTGTAACAGGTAATCGGATCATTAGCTAGCTGCTTTATGGGAAACTGCTGTTTAAAGCAAGACAATTGTTTGATCCACTTCAAAAGCTGGCAATCCTAGTGTATTACCTTATATCCTGGGAAAATGACATCAGCAGCTAACATCTTGCCTAATAGAATTTCCACTGTGATTTGGGGGGACATTTCACAACTTTCAAAGAAGTGGCAGAGAAGTTCTCTCTCTCTTCTTTCACCGTATTTAGAACAAACAGCAGAGCAAGGGAGATCTTGCATCCTGCATGGCCTTAGCTATATCACATTTGTCACATAATTAATTTTCCAGATCTTACACTGCTGCCAGGGCTTATGGGGGGGGGGAAAAAAGCTTCATAAGTTGGGACACTGGTGGTCAACTTCCTGTCCTGCTCAAAGGGACATGATGGGTCCAGGCCAGTGGTAGGCATCAGCAGGTTCGCACCAGTTCACCAGAGCTTTTAGCAGAAATTCTGGCTGGCCCCGCCCACCCAAGTTTTGAAATAAAGTAGTCCGAATGCAGGGCTTTCCCCCTGGCCACACCCACCACAACATGGCCACAGTGTGGTAGTAAAATTTTTTTTGGGAGCCCACCACTGGTCCAGGCACATGTGTTCACTGACTCTCTTCTTGGCCCACTCCTTTCATTCCTGTCTTTTAGTGGGTGCCAACACTGCAGAGGTGCAACTTTATACTCTAGAACAGGGGTACTTAAAGTACGGCCCATGGGCTGGATCCAGTCCCTGATGCTAATTCATCTGGCCCACGCCATCCTCATTGCTCCTGGAAGCGGAAGTAAAATGTATAGGTTTGTTTTCCTTTTGCTTCCAGGAGCAATGAGGACAGTGCGGGCCAGATAAATTGGCGTCGGGGACTGGATCTGGGTCACGGGCCATAGTTTGGTCATCCCTGGTTTAAGCAGAGAAAATGGCAGCCTAAAATCTACCCCATCCTGTTGCAAAACATATCTGTTGCAAAACAGATTACTTCCACTTCCAGTGGGATGAACCACGTGACTCTGCCCGCTGAACCACATGACCGGCCTGCTGAACCATGTGACCGGCCCACAGCCCAAAAAGCTTGGCCACCCCTGCTCTAGAATGATGAGTGTTTATCCTACTGTTTGTGCTGCATTTCTCGCTGACCCGTTCTACATTTATTCTACTGACAACACAGTAGTAGGGCTAATTGTGAGTAGATCTGATCTTTTGGTATGTATGTGTCATATGTTTTATTTGGTTGGCATGACTTGTGTGTGTGGGTTTTTTTTGTAGCATTTCCAGTCACATTATATTGTTTTGCTTTGACCTGTGAAAAAAAGAGAAATATGGAGAAAATTATTTTTACCCTCCTATCTGTTCCGGCGCTATGACAATTATCTAGGAGTGAAAAATAATAGTAAAGCTGTCCCTCTGTCCCTCTGCAAAGCTGTTTTGTTTGCCCATATGTTGAAGTGGCTCATCATTCACTTCATCATACAGGGAAATGTTGTTTTGTGGTGTTTGGATAGGGGAAGCAGGCTAAATTCTCAAGCAACCCCAGAATAAGTGAATCCAGATCGCCCCATAAGGGACAGTGTGGACATATTCCATCTTTCATGACATACAGTATTTAGTCATGAAAGAACTTGGAAAAGTTACCTTTTTTGAACTGTAATTCCCAAAATCCACCCAAAGTGTCTAGGAAGTTCTAAGATTTTTTTCCCCAGAAGTAACTTTTTTGAAGTTTGGGGCACTTTGTTTATTTGAGCAGGCTTAAAACAGCTGAAATTGGCATCATTTTATGCTTGCTAGCTTTTGAATCACAGTGCTTTGCCCCTGCAGTTTAAAGAAAGAAAGCTCCTAGCTTTTTATAGCAAACATTTCCTTGAAGCCACAATGGCCTCTAGTGGATCCCTAGCAACTGACGGACAGCTCAATCATTTCCCTCATAGCTGCAAGCTTCAATTCCAGCTGTCTTTGACATTAAACCTGGGCTCTGACTGACAGAGGCCTTTTCCTTGGACTAAACTCCTGAGGCACAGCAAATATACTGCACTCTCTTTTTAGTGTGCTGATTTATCCTTTCCCCCTTTCTTTCTGTTTGCTCGCTCCAGAAACCATTTTTCTAGCCATATGTTTTGTTTATGATTTTCTTAGGAGTAAAAGAAGAATAACAAGCGTAGACTGTGCACCTGTTACATTTAATACAAAGGGTTTAGAAATGGAGAGGGTGGAGGGAGTTTAAAAAAAAAACACCAACCTGTGCGTGCATGGCTCCCAGATGGAGCTGTCATTAGCCAACGGCTGGGACTGCAGTGGCTCAAGTGGTTAAGACGCTGACCAGAAGGTGGCAGGTCAGCAGTTCAATACCCAGGTACTGCATGAGCTCCCAGCTCTGTCCTAGTTCCTGCCAATCTAGCAGTCTGAAAGCAAGAAATTGCAAGTAGATAAATAGGGACCACTTTGGTGGGAAGATAAACAGCGTTCGGTGCAGTGCTGGCTCCTCGGCTATAAAACAGAGATGAGCACTGAACCCTAGAGTCAGATATGAATGGCTTTCGACCAAGGGAGACCTTTATATTTACCTATATCAGCAGAGGACAATAGGTTTCCTCAGGAATGCAGTTGGTGTTTTATTTACAGCTTCTTCCCTTTGGCCTAAGTGGAATGTCCCCTCCTATTCCAAACTGCTATGAGAAAAGAATACAAATACCGAACCATTTGGTCATAAATTGGAGTAATTGAATGACATTTGAGATGCCTGCATCTGGAGATATATTCGTGCATGTCTGTATCTTTTCAGGGACTCTTGCCACTATGATAGAGCCTCTCCTCTTCCTCCCATTTTTAGTTCAGATATGAAACTGCCAAAATGAAGCCACCTTTTGGTGAATTCATTCTGGAGTTCCTTTCGCCTGACTTAGTGTGAGAAAGATTAGCCGGCTCAAGGTGGCTCGGGGTATGCTTGACTGTGGTCCAAAAATACCACAATTTTGAGGACGCTCATTTGTGTACCTGATGTAGCCTGTTAAAAGCACAGAACTCAAAAAGAATTGGGTGGAGAAACCTTCATATTGTAACCCACTTCAAGATTTTGTTCAAAGGAGAAGCAGTTGTAAAATATTTCAAAAATGAATTTGATAAACCTGCATTTTAAACATGGACATCTTTCATTTGCAACCACTGTCATCTGCCTGAAAGTAAGCAGGGCGAGAGGAGAACAATATGGCTAGAATCATGCACTTAGATGCAAATTGTGTTTAATATATTGCAGTTAAGTGCATGTAGTCTTATCTGCAGGAAGAGCTGAGCTGTGTTTCAAAGTGATTTCCTTTGATCTGAGAAACTAAGCACCAAGCTATGGTTTTACATACGTGTGTGCAATGATAAAAGCCCCTAAAGTAGCAGAACCCTTCCTCCATGAGCTAGACCAGGTTAGACCAGATGGTCTTAGGTGTTTCAGAGTCACAACTTTGTCATTAAGAATCTAAAAATAATGTTTCTCATTGAGGCCACAATCTGTGGCATCCGCACTGCCCAGAATAAGCTGTACTGAACCCAGTGGGGTATTACTTTCAGGAAAACATTCATGAGTATACTACACATGTATATTGCATGTGTATACAATATGTGTAATTTACAGAGGAAGCTAATCCCCTGGGTAAGTCAATGTATGCACCTGTTTCAGCTTCCTGTCTTAAGAGTGTCATTTCCATGAGATAAACCTTGGCCAAACATAACACTGCTGTTTGGGGAGAAAAACAGGCTTTCATACTGGTATATGATGTCTTACATATTTTACTGTTTTGTATTTAAGGCTGTCCTGATTTTAATGTTTTTCATGCATTTGCTTGATTTTAATGGTTTTACTGTGGGGTTGGTTTATATAATTTTATGATTTTCTTAATTTACATGTGGTTGCATTGTTTTTTATTCTTTTAAAAAGTGTGTAAGAATAAATGAAATAAATAAACAGATAGATACATTGCAAATCCAACTGTCTTAGTTGTCCACAATGATTTTTACCATGTGGTACTGATTTTGCAGTTTGGAATGGATTTTTGCTGCTTGCACTGATGAGAATTAGAAATCAAAAATATATATGCCACTAAGGTAGCAATCCAGTAAACCCTCTTTAATGTAGTAAAAAAAGGTATAGTAAAGGTAAAGGTTTCCCTTGCTCAAAAGCCAGTCATATCTGACTCTAGGGTTCAGTGCTCATCTCTGTTTCAAAGCCGAAGAGCCAGTGCTGTCTGCTTCTGCAGACGTTTCCGTGGTCATGTGGCAGGCATAACTAGATACCGGCGCGCACGGAACGCTGTTTTACCTTCCCACCAAAGTGGTCCCTATTTATCTACTTGCAATTTCTTGAAACCTAACATAATCAAGCAAATGCAAGGATTTCCAAGGATCTGGTAGGCTTTTGAGTGGAATCTTTCTTTATCACCCAGGTTTGGCCTCCAGCAGCCTCAAGAAGCCAGTCATTTTTGTAACTTCTCAGCCTTCTCGAAGATTGTGAACCACAATTGTGGGCGTACCCTGAACCACAATTGTGGGCGTACCCTGGTAACAGCAACCTGATGTTGCCGGCTAATCTTTCTCACACTAGGTCAGGTGAAAGGAACTGCAGAATGAACTCATCCAAAAGTGCCTTCATTTTGGCAGTTTCACATCTTGCCTAGACTCAGAAGATGAAGAAGTGTGACAATTCTGTGAAAAGGAGTGATAGAACCTTCTCAGGAATGGTAAAATGAAACAAAACAAGAACAGAAAATAATTGCAAGAGGATGATTATGTAAACAGTGAAAAGGATACCTCAGCCGATCTCTGAATAAACACAAAAGACATGAGATACCCCATGAGAGATGAATCATGGATTTGGGTTTTTCATTTAACCAAAGCTCCTTCCAAGGTTTGGAACTGATGCCTTTTTGGACTACGGACCACAGGATCTCCACAGCTAGTTGGGGAATTCTGAGATGTATTGTCGAAAACAAATAAAAATTTGATAGTTCCCAGTTCTCACTTCTTTTTGTCCTTCTCACCTTCTGATTCACTAGCATTGTACTCAGGTGACTATAGAATTAATGTATATCCCATTCATTGCCAAACATGCTGTATACATAGTAAATGCTCTCTAGCAGCCCATCACGAAACTGTAGAATAACATCTCCTGAGATTCAGAGGCCTTGGTGACTGATATCTGTCATGTCCCAAATACAGTATGTAAAGAAAATTATCCTCACAATGACTGTGTTATTTCACCTATTCAACTGCTCTGAGGAGTAACTTCTGCTATGAACAGTTCATATGTTTTCCCCTTCGTATCATTAGAAATCGCGGGGGTGGGGGTTAATTTCAAATGCATTACTAAAAATCTCCAATACCATTTTAAGGAAAGGGAAAACTGCCATACAGCAGTTGGTGAGAGAGAACTTGTTTCAGCTTGGGGCAAGACAAAATCTACTTGGTTAAGGGTCTCAAGTAACATGGATTGAGACCAGACAACACTAGAAGGTCCAGCTATAATCCTTACCAGTATGGGCATCTTCTCACTAAATACCTGTATCTAAATCACAGCTCGGTTCAATGCATTTCCACTTTAAAATAAGACCCAGACTAGGTAGGCAAAACACAGCATGTCTACTTATGCTCCTGAAGAGTAAGCCCAGCTTCCAATCTTGCAAAGTCTGGCTGAGCTTCTTGGATCGCAAAACACAGCTCAGTCACAGGGGGCTGACTATTAAAAATATTTATTTATTTGGCGTCCCTTGTATGGCACCTGATTGGAGGGGGGGGGGCACAAGGGGGATCACGAGTAAAATGAAAAACACAATAAATCACACATTAAAAGGTAATTCAACCGCAATAATAATTGCTTGTGTGATGAAGTGGGTCTTCACTTTTCTTGTGTCCCCATCAAAGCTACCTTCAATGGTCATTAGAATGGGAAGATATGCCAGCATCATCTTTTATCTTGTAGGCCACATGATCCAATTGATTCTCTGGCCCTGCCATAGAGAAAATGTTCATCATGTCTCTGGTGGCACAGTGGTTAAACTAGAAAGACTAGCCATGTCATCAGTGATGCACTGTGAAAATTTTTACTACCCACTTGGTGGGAGTGGCTATCTGTGGGCATGGCCTCAACCCCCCTGCCCCCCACCCCAAGAAAAAAGAAAGAAACCTACTTTGCTCTCTTTCTTCGTGGAGATGATGTGGAGGATGGAGGAGTCCCAGAGTAGAGGAGTCCCTGGCGCTGGCTGGGCTCCCCTTCCCAGTATTGCCGGAAATACATCTCTGCTGGTGGCACTGCTGAGAGGTGAGCGGGCAGGTTGGTGGGCTGGCGCTGGCCGGCCTCTCCTTCCCAGCACTTCTGGAAATGCGTCCCTGCTGGCAGCGCTGCTGGGAGGTGAGCGGGCAGGTTGGTGGGCTGGCGCTGGCCAGCCTCCCCCTCCCAGCACTGCTGGAAACACGTCCCATTTGCCTTGCCCAGGGCCGAAAGCGCAAGGGAAGTGTGGAGATGAAAGCGCACCTTCGGCCCTGGATGAGGCAAATGGGATGCGTTTCCGGCAGCGCTGGGAGGGAAAGGTGGGCGTGGCCAGCCAAGTGGACGTGGCCTGGAATTTCTACTACCGGTTCACTAGAACTGGTCAGAACCAGCCACAGTACCACACTGCATGTGATCCATATTCAAACTGTAAAGATGCAAAAGATGCAGGAAACAGGCAATACCTTTATTGGATCACTGAGAAAACCAAACGTTGCATGAGCTTTCCTGGTTCAAGATCACTTCTTCAGGCATTAAAGCGTTCATGGTGTGGTGGTCTGCCAGATTCATGGTGAGGTGGTCTGCCAGGCTCTCTTCTTAAGGACAAAAAATATTTCATGGAGCTAGGATGCCACTCCCACAGGAAGCTGGGTATTTGCTCCCATCCCGTTAAACTGTTAAACTATTGTCCTGAAAAGAAAAGAAAAAGATTGTGAATTCAGTCCTGACCAGGGATCAAAGTTGAATCAGTTGAATCAGACTTCCATCCTTCCGAGGCCAGTAAAATGAGTATCCAGCTTGTTGGGGGCAAAATGCTAATTAACTTGTGAACTGCCCAGAAAATGCACTAAGCACTATGGAGAAGTATATAAGTGTAATTGCTTTGCATTGCTTTGCTTCCACTACTGGCTTTTTTTTTTTTGCTAAGGATTCAGAAATAGAGTGGTAGTTTGGGTTACGAATTTAATGCATTTTCTGGGACTATATTTTACATTGCAGACAGTGGCCTCTAGTGCCTAGCTCTGGTAATGCACCAGTTTCCTGGGGGAACTTGCTTAGTACTGTACTAGCAGGGGTGCCTGGCTTTGTGCGGGCAGGGTTTTGGGGGGTCTGTCCTACTTCCCGGGATGAGTTGGAGTGTGGCCTCCATCCACGCACCTTCTCCGACACACACATCCATTCTCTCTCTCTCTCACTCCTTCTCTCTCTCTCACACACACACTCTCTTTATTCATCCTCAGCGTGCATGCACACACACAGTCACACACACAGAGCAGTGGCATACTCTGACTCTGCTCTCTCGCACACTGAGAGCATCCCTGGCCTGTGTCTCCAGACAACGGACTGCTTCCGGAAGTGCTGTTCATTGCCTGGAGACGCAGGCCATGCTGGCAGGAGACGTGGGGTAGCGCCGGGCTGGGCTTTACGGAGACCCTCCATGTGCTGGCTAGTCACCCCCCATGCACCTGCCTTCACCTGTGGGGCATCATTCTCCATGCAGCCCAGCGCGACTGCCATCAGCATGGCCTGCGCTTCTGGAGGCGCGGCCATTGCCTGGAGATGCAGGCCATGCTGCTGGGAGAGGCGCGGAAGCCCTGCGTTGGGCTGCATGGAGCCTGGCTATCGGCCACCCATGCCATGAGAAACTGGCTACCCCCACTTGATGACCATCTTACCTGTGGGGCGCCCTCCTCTGTGAAGCCCAGTCCATCGCTTCTGCCTCACCTCGCACCTGTGAGGATGTCTGTGTCATGGATCAGGTGCTTGGGCTCTCTCAGGCTAGGCGCCTGAAACCCCAGTCCATGCGCTGATCCTGGCATCAGGCATGGGCCGAATGGAGTGCTCTGATCGACCCATGCCTTCTGGAGAAGCCCAGGTGGAAGGCCTGCCTGCCCTTCTCTGGAATGCGTATGGCGTATGGGTGCCCCATTTGGCTATGCCTGCCGGAGAAGGACCTTGGATTCTCCGGCAGGCATGGGCTGAACGGTCAGCCAATGCCTTCTGCAGAATGGCTGCCCACCATCCTCTGGCCGAAATGGTGGCCAGCCAGTGGAGCCTCCCAATCAGGGAGGTGGTAATATGCATGTGCCAGAATCCGTGCAGGCACAGAAGCCTGCCTTGAGTTTCCAAGCGCTGCCGCCTAGAACTCTGGGCAGGCTTCTATGCCTGCGCCGATTCTTGCACATGTGTATTCTCGTCTCCCCACCATTTCATGCTGCCGGTGGGGGAGGGACATTTGCAGCTAGTTTTTGGGGTGAAAGACCCCGAAATTATCTGCTGGTCCCCCGCATCAGCCACTCCAGGAGGGTGAGGTAGGTGGGGGCACCGTTTCCAGGGCTCGGGGTGCAGGCGTCGCGCTGTGTATTGGTAACATGCAGTGTGACACCTCCATTTTAGTTATATAAGATAGATTATGGGGGAAAATTGTAACCCAAGGTATTATTTTCAATGTATTTTCATTCATAACCCAAAACTTTCATTTCCCGAGGTGTTTGTAACCCAAGGTACCACTGTGTGTTTCTTCTCTCCCACCCCTTTTAAAAGAGGCTGTGAAAATAGGAAGCTTTCAGTTTGTAACCTAGAATGGTATAGTCTTGGAAAATCTTTACCAATGGACTCTGATTTATTACACAAACTGGCTTTGGAATGATGATTTGAAGAGCTGGGGAAAGTTCATTTTTCTTGAGACTATATCTATCATAATATCCTGGGATGTATGGCCACATTGTCTCCAATGATTTCTCAAATATTCATTTTAAATAAACTCTAGAGCTCGGATGTGTAATGGGGACAATATAATGATACTATATATCTTTACTCTGCATGAGATCCTAATCTTGAATCCCTATATCAGGAGTTCTCAACCTTTTAAAGGTGGGGGCCGGGTCACGCTCCCTCAGACAGCTTCGAGGGCTGGATGGTCATTTTGCCCTTCCTACACCACATAGCACTTCCTGGTGTGACGGAGGTGGTGGTGGGTCACATGAAATGGTGCCATGGGCCACATCCAGCCCATAGGTTACAGGTTGAAAATCCCTGCCCTATATCCTGAACCCCAATTTAAATTATTCTTGAAGTTTTAGATTTGTTTAAAAAAGGTTGCATGCTTTGCTGTTCATAGAGGAGCTACAGGAATAGCTAGAAGAGTAAAACAGAGAAGGTCATTCTTCATAGTACAGTTCATGAAATTAAATTAGGGGAAACAAGAGCAACACTAAGGCATATCTGTCAATGACTGAAAGCAGAAAGTTTAGACCAGATTAAAAAAACACCATATGATTGAAGGAATTGCATGCCTGAAGTACTGGATGAATGTCAAGTTCTTTTATTGGGCTCCAGAGGAACTTAATATTCTGATTCATTCAGAACTAGTCAAGGATTAGTGGTTTATGGAGAAACAGGTCAATAGCAGCTACAGGAAGTCTGGTGAAAGATTAAATTTGATGGATTCTGATGGAGCTGTGGAAAAATAAAAGGGTCCAGTTCTTTAGCTATCTCAGGCGTGAGAAGATGTGGCTCTCCAGACGTTGTTGGACTGCAGCTCCCACCATTCCTAATTAGCGCATGAGGAATTATGGAAGTTTGTAGTCTAACAATATCTGGAGGAAGACAGATGTACAGTATCCTATGCTGATCTGCATCTTCTGTTCAGTTGAAGGCTATTTTTATTCAGACCCTCCCCTGGCTCCCTCAAATGTTTTGAACCCCAGGCAACTGATAATATCTATGATTCTGAAAATGTCTATTAACAATGTTAAAATAGAGAGCTAATGCCAAAGATGCTAGCTGTGAAGAAGTCAGGATTCCAAATGGTTCAAAAGATACTTTGTGCTAGACTTGAATGCTCATTTTCTTGTATGTTGGTGGATTGCCTTCCAAGAGATACAGAATTCTAGGCAAAAGAATAAAACTACAGTATTGGTGGATGAATTTGGAAACACAAAACCAATTCTGAAAGCCTGTGACATAAGGTTTTCTGTATGTGTATATATTTGTGTATATTGAAAGCGCGGCGCCAAAATGGCCGCCGCGCTCTTTGCGGGGCCCCCCACCTGGACTCAGACATCCGGGTGAGTTAGGGGGCATGGCCACCCCTCTATAAAAGGGGTGGCCATGAGGCAGCCGAGCTGCCATTTTGGAAAAGCGACGGAGCGGAGAAGTTTTCTCCGTCGCTCTTCGTCTCTTTCAGAGAGCCGCGCTCGGCTGCAGAGCTTTAGCGGGATCTTTGCTTATCAATCTTCGGCTTTCCAGCCATCGGGTTCTGATCCCTGGAAAGGGATCGTGTTTTCGTTATGCCTCCTAAGAAGAAGGCTATAGCGACTCAGGCTCGCCCAAACAGGAGGCAGCAGTCGGGTCGGAGGACCGCGACTGCGCCCCCGCAACAGGACTCCTTACCGGAGGCACCCACCGGGTGACTGGCCCTCAGACTGGCCCTACAGGGGCTTCGGCCCCTGGCCCGCAATTGCCGGCCATGGGCTTTGAGCATGGGGGAGGGCCTGGTACGGTTGCACAGCAGGGCTTACCCCCGGCCCCTCATGGGCCAGAGTTTTGGGCATGGCCCTATTTGGGGCCTGGCTCTCAAGTCGGGGGCCCTGGACCATTGCCCAGTGGGCCATCCGGCTCACCTGGCCCCCTTTATGCAGGGGGATCTGCGACGGTCGATGCATTACTGGCCCGCGTAGCGGCGCTAGAGGCATCCCTAGGGATCACCAATAACCCCATTGGGGGGGCTTCATTGCCATCTGGGACCCCCTTTTGCCAGCCTGCTACCACGACAGCCGTCACTCTCCAGCAGGCGGCCAGTCGGGTTGAGTTGCTTGAGGCGCGCAGGCCTGTGCCCACCGTGGTCTCGCAGCTCCCCGTACATCAGGAACCGCAGACAGGTAGTAGTCGGATGTGTCCTCAGAGCTCGATTTCGGTCGCGAGCTCCGACGCCCGCCGTGGGCCGGAACCCCCAGTGGGGGCGGCTCACGGGGGTGCACCCAGTGAGTATCAGGTTCAAGCTAATGTCCCCACATCACACTCCACTTCCGGGGATAGGTTTCAGTGGCCATGGCCTCGTAATGTCGGGGCGGGGGGGGGGGGCATCAGTTCCCAGCTTACCCGGATGCAGCTTGGTCCCATACTGGCATAAAATTGGGCGGGGGGGTTTCCGCCCCCGGGGCTGCACCGGGTGTCGCAGGGACGGTCCAGGCTCCTCTCCTGATACCCCGTGTTAATACTGTGCCGGTGTCGGCATTGCCGACGGCCGGGTATTCCTTGCCCCTCGGGGATCATTTGGCCCAGGCCACAAGGGAAAAGATTTGGCGGGGGGAGTATGTCAATATTTTCTCCCTATTGAACAGGGAACCCACCAAGGAGGAGAAAGAGGGGCAGGATGAGAAGGACAAAGAGCTGTCTCGCCGTCACAAGCCACCACGCACCTGGGCCAACTGGTTACCCACATATCTCATCTATATGGCGGTGTATCTCAGGGCTCGGCCTGACCTGGCCATTCCTATGGTCCAATATTTGGACAATATTTACAGGGCAATGGTGGATTTTCCTGGCCCATCGTGGTTGGCTTACGATGAGGAATTTAGAATGAGAGTGCCCTTACACCCGGAGATGAGGTGGGATGAGCCATGTCAAAAACTGTGGCTGTTATACATGACCCCCACGCGCCCGGCGCCTGGGGAGAGATACCATTGTGGCCATGTGGTCCATTGTGTATATTGAGTATTTGCTGAGGGGAAAAAGACTCCTGTTATGATTTGTCTTGTACAGTAAAACCTCGCATGAAGAGCGCCTCACTTAGAGACTAACTTGCCTAAAGAGCAGAATTTTCTCTGAATGGTCTCCTCGCTTAACAACTAAAACCAGCCAAAAACTTGCTTAACAACTAAATTGGGGTTCACAATCCCCCCAACCAGAAGTCACAATTGGTCACTTACAATGGTATTTTGCTTAAAGAGCAAACTCACTTAAAGAACAATCCCGTGGAACGCATTATGCTCTTTAAGCGAGGTACCACTGTAATTTCCTACTTATGCTGAACCTATAGCTAAATTACTTCTAAAAGATTTTTCCATTAATGGCCCTGTTCATCTCTTTCACACTCAAAGCTTTGGCTTCCTGTATTGATTGAATCAATCTACTGTAACTCTTAGTTGGTCTTCCTCTTTTCCTGTTGTCTTCTTATCGTTATTGTCTTTTCCATTGAGTGTTGTCTTATGATATAGCCTCATTTTAGTCATTAGTACTTCTAAGGAGTGTGTAGGCTTGATTTGATCTAAAATCCAATTGTTTCTCCTATTGGTGGTCCACAGCATCTATAAAATTATATTCTGAACCACATTTCAAAATTGATTGATCCCCCCTCCCCCATTCGATTTCTTTATCCTTCTGCTTTTACATTCAAATGAAGCAATCAGGAATACCATGTTATAAATGTTTACATTCAAATGAAGCAATCAGGAAAACCATGTTATAAAGTGCTGCAGTGTTTTTATTATTTTGTTTTTGTTTTCTGATATGTTTATAAATGATCTTTGGTGAACCTTCCTTACTTTTAAAGATCTTTTTTTAGTGCCTTTGTAGCTGCCTCTCCAAGTATCAGTCTTCTGATTTCTAGGCTGCAGTCTTCTCGTGTCCAGCCCTTAAAAGCAACAGTCGAGGCAACGATGAACAGCAACAGCAACAGGTGTTTATTAAACAGTCTTTCAGATAAAGCTTACAAGGTGCTCCGGACACAAGATGGCTGTACGAATCCCATGAAATCAGTCCCTCCGGAATCTGCCACAGAAGATTGGCAATGACTAAGCTACACTAGTAGTGATAGCGTGTGGAGGAGACCCAGGCTTAGCTCGTACTGGCTACCTGTGGAGAATGGGTAGTATAGATCCGGTCCGGTCCCACCCTTGTTTACCCATGGGGTTTATATAGTGTCTCCCCGGCAGTGGCTCCTTGATACAAAGTAGTGACCCACCGGACAAACATAACCAACCAATCATAACACGATATATATGTATTAACCAATGGAGAACAGGATCCAAAACTGTAACCAATCACAGAGCTCTGATTAGCGTAAGGAGTGCACTCAGAGAGGGAGATTTTGTGCCCACTTTAGCTCCTAGTTTGGATAGCGGGAAACCACCATTTTCTCCTTGCAAGGTGCTGCCCGCGCAACTTGCAAATGTGCCTTAATACACAACAAGTCTCCATTTGGTCGTTGACTGAGCAAAAGAAAAATCTTTCAACTGCAGGTCATCCCCCACGGAGGATATGTCTGAAACCTTTCACAGTCTACATGGGAGTGCATCCTACCCATGGCCACATAGGCTGGCTCTTCTCCAAGTAGGCACAGTGGGGAATCAAACTCCTAACTTCTGGCTCTGCTGCCATATACTGAAACCACTGAGCTATCCAGAATTCCAAACCACATTGTGACAGTAGCTTCCTGTTTTCCACTTGACAAAATATGGGCTCTAAGCAGCATTACATGAGAAAGGAGAGAAGAAAATGGATGTCGTTATTTCATTTCCAAATTACAATTTGAATTGTAAAAAAAAAGAATCAGTCTCAAGTGCAAGCAAAAATCCTACTTTCTTAGGATTGCTGAGGCAGTTTCATCTTGACAACATCAATGGAAGGTTTCCCCAAAATGACTTCCATTTAAGCAGGATTTTTAGGAGATGGAAAAACTCAATAGAGAGACTCTCTTAGTTGGTTCATTTATACATGATACTATTATTGTTCTTCTGAGATATCAGCCTAGGGGAATTAAGCAGGTGTTTGTTTCCCTTTATTGTAAGTTTGGGGGAAAGGGAAAGAAAGAGTAAAAGCTAAGACATTATATCAAATAAATTTCCTGGACAAGAGCCTGTGTGCTTAGAGTGAAGTAATTCTGAAGTAGGTGTTAGTAAATAAATGTAGAGTAAATTTGCAACACTGAAGTCCTTTGATAGAAGGGAGCTTTTAAAAATGCTTATGTTTGGTGCTGTCTTTTCACATTTGTTATTGGCTGATACCTTGTCACTTAGCACAGTAGAGTGCAACAAGAGTAGGATGATTGAATCAGTGGGGATTTGTTGAATATATTCCTCTATATGTTCCACTGATGGTACGGTCCTTCTCTAGTTGTTGCTTACTATGCTAGATCCTCTAAACCAGGGTTTCCCATCCTTTGGTTTTTGGATTTCAATTCCCAGAAGTCTAAGTCAATTCCCCAAAGCATTGATAAGGCAATGTACTGCCCTAGGCTTCTGGGAATTGACGTCAACCAGTGTTCCGTGAAACATAGTTTGGGGAACACTGCTGTATATTATAAATCATCTTTTGAAATCTAACCTCAAAACTAAAATGACCAACTTTTCTTAGGCAGGTTTTCATAATATGTTTATCATCAGTCATCATTTTTTCTCCACAATGGAGTTAAATGATGTTAGACTTGTAAATGAATAGTCTGGAAGCTGAAAGCACAATCAGCACTGCTACTACTTGTATGTGGGGGAGGAGGGAGAAGTCTCTCTTGAAGAAAATGAAAGCAACTTATCCATCACCTTCACAAACAGAATTTCACAACTCACTAGAGAATATTTGATGAAAACTTTTTTAATTTTTCTCCCTAGAGATAAAATGGAGAATTTCAGGAGGTCACTTTCACTCAGGATTTGGACTTGATCTCTTATGGACCAAGGGAAAATGACTCCCCAAATATGGGGATATCTATCCCCCTCAAGACCCTGGATATACTTAGAACATAAGAACATAAGAACAGCCTTGCTGGAACAGGCCACAGCCCATCCAGTCCAGCATTCTGTCTCACACAGTGGCTCACCATTTGCTTCAGGGTGTTCCCAAGGAGATGCCTTCACCTGCTTAGGATTCCCTGGAAGTGGCATTGAGAGATATCCTGCCTATCTCTCTAACCCAGAGGTTGTCCTTAAGTATCCATAATTAAAGCCATTGATACCCTTGTCCTCCATGAACTTGTCTAATCCTTTCTTAAAGCTGTCAAGACTGACAGCTGTCACCACTTCTTCTGGCAGGGAGTTCCATAGACCAGTAGTCCTCTGGAAAAGTACTTTCTTTTATTTGTTTGAGAACTAGTACCCAAAAGTTTAATGGAGTGTCCCCTAGTTCTAGTGTTATGCGATAGGGAAAACAGTTTTTCCTTATCTACTTTGTCCACACCGTGCATGATTTTATAAACTTCAATCAGGTCACCTCTTAGACGCCATCGTTCAAGAGTGAAAAGGCCCAACCATTGCAGCCTCAGATGGTAAGGAAGATGTTCCAGTCCCCTAATCATTTTGGTTGCCTTCCTTTGCACTTTTTCCAACTCCATAATATCCTTCTGGAGGTATGGCAACAGGAACTGTACACAGTATTCCAGATGGGGCCTCACCTTAGATTTACAAAGAGGCAAAATGACACTTGCTGACTTATTTTCTATACCCTTGCTAATGATCCCTAGCATTGAGTTTGCTTTTTTCACTGCTGAGGCACACTGGATTGACACCTTCATTGAGCTGTCCACCAGGACACCAAGGTCCCTTTCCTGGTTTGTCGCAGAGAGTTCAGAACCCATCAGTTTATAAATGTAATTGGGGTTCTTTGCCCCAACATGCATCACTCTGCACTTACTAATGTTGAAGCTCATTTGCCACTGCTTTGCCCACTCCCCCAGTGTCAAGAGATCCCTCTGGAGCTCCTCACAATCTCTCACAGTTTTCACTACCCTGTATAATTTAGTGTCGTCAGCAAATTTGGCTACCTTGCTTTTTACTCCTACCTCTAGATCATTTATGAAGAGGTTGAAAAGCAGGGGTCCCAGTACTGAACCTTGGGGGACCCCACTCTTTACTTCCCTCCACTTGGAGAAGTGTCCATTTAGTGCTACCCTCTGTTTCTTGTCCCTTAGCCAGTTGCTGATCCAGGACAAGACCTGTCCCTTTATTCCATGACTGGTAAGTTTATTCAAGAGCCTTTGGTGTGGGACCTTGTCAAAAGCCTTCTGAAAGTCCAGATAAACAATGTCAACTGGATCCCCCTTATCCACATGCTTGTTGACACTCTCAAAAAATTCCAACAGATTAGTGAGGCATGATTTGCCCTTGCAAAAGACATGTTGGCTCTCCTTTAGAAGTGCCTTCTCTATGCCCACACTATGGCCTGTGGGCCATATCAGGCCCCTGATGCCAATTCATCTGGCCCCCAACACCCCTGTCACTCCTGGAAGTGGATGGGGGATGTGCCCACCAATGTGCATGTGTATCCAGAACCACTTCCACTTCTGGGAGTGGCAGGGATGCATTTGTGCACGTGCAGAGACATCTGGAACCACTTCCAAAAGTGGTGAAAACATTTTTAGGAGTCATGAAACCACTTCCAGTAGCAGCGTAGATGCATTTGCGCATGCACAAACATGTCTGGAACCACTCCCAGAAGTGGTTCTTGATGCGCATGCACAAACCTGCCTACTTCCAGGTGTGTGGTCAGGCCCACTCAGCTGTTCTGTGGGTGTGATCAGGCCCCCAGAGCAAAAGGTTTGGGCACTCCATCTTACCCCAAAGATATGAATAATTGCTTGAAAGGAGGTATAGCTCTGTGCAGAAGCAAAGCAATCACACTTATATACCATTCCATAGTGCTCAGTGCACTCTCTGGGTGGTTCACAAAATAATTAGAAGGGCTATATTTTGTATATAATAGTAATGTTTAATTGGAATAAGTTAGTCTTCTTAAATTTAGGGGAGAAACCCATTCCAATTACCCTTGTATTTCCAAACCCTTGTAATCTGAAATAACCATTCTACATGATTTGCCATTGATGTTATTGTACTTTGAGCACACACAGATGGTTTACACATCTACTGTTGCCAGAATTTACAGGGGAAGGGTATTCTGTGCACACTATAGGAGAACAAGGAGGAATAATCTTTGCAGTTCCATACTGCAAATCAAGTTCATAAACTTTACTACATTTCTTCTGTCCAATGTCCAAGAAAGCCTGCTTCAAGCTGGTTTCCCATTTCCACTTAATTAAGGAGTTCACTTCGGAGGTCAAAGAGAAAAAAATAGCAGAGTACATTTTCATAACAATTCTACTAGTAATAAAAAATTAGCCAGGAGGAATTCAGCCAATTTTCTCTGGAAGAAGGACAAAAATAAGGGAATGCAGCAAAGAGTTATTGGATACCTTATCTGAAACTGTCTCAAACCATGTCCATTTCCCAAGGAATGAATGAATACATGGTTCCTCCTTGACTGGAGGGAAAAGAGCTACATATTGTATTAATGATACAGTTTCCCTTTTTTTTTTTTTGCAAACTATACTTAACGTCTTAAAAAAAAGTTTTAAAATGTAACATTGATTTAAGTGTGGATGTCTTTGCATCCCAAATTCCATTGGCAAAAACTCTAACTCTGTAGGAATAGTACAGAATAATAGCAGGGAGGAAAGACCAAAAAAAAAGTTATACTCAAACTAATGTCTAAATTCAAATCTTAGAATAAAATATTACATTTGAACCATAATTTGTGGTTCAATGAAATCAGTTTCTCTAAGTAGCTGTATTTTTTTAAAAAAAATCCTTCTGCAGAAACATCTTACCTTTTAAACAAATTTCCTGTTTGGAGAAGAGGATAAAAAGTTGTCTTCTTGTTATCCATGTGCATCTAGAAGCAGCTGTCTTCTTACAGTGTCTTCTATATGAGACTAATGTGGAAAAAACAGAATATATCTACAATTGGTGGGTAACTGGCAGCTTCACAGAAGTAGAGAAGAAGAATGAGAATGTAAGAAGGGTCACACTAGTTCAGAAGAACTCTTAGCTTCTAAAATTGTGTCCTTACAAAGTGATCAACTGCATATTTGTGGGAAACTTGCTGGCAGAGCTTTAGTGCAATAGCACTTTTCTTGGTCATATTCCATAGCAATTGATGTTCAGAGGCATACTGCTGCCCATTTTGCTGGATATCTATCTATCTATCTATCTATCTATCTACCTACCTATCTACCTACCTACCTATCTACCTACCTACCTATTTCATTCACATTTATACCATGGCTTTTTGGTGCAAACACCACTCAGAGTGGCTTACAATGTATACAAACATTATATATATATATAATATTTAAAAACTCATCTCATAACAGCAAATAAAAACACAAAAAACACAGGAAACAAAACCAGATGGCATAAAAAAATCTTAAAACCATAACAGTATTTTAATTAGAACACTATCAGCAGCAGTAAAATTAGTTAATATCAATTAAAAAGAGTCCAGGGTCAACATTGCAGTTTTCTAGTGATCTTATAGGCCTTAGAAGCCATGGCGACAGCTAGCCATTAATCACCAGTTATTTATGAATTATGTTCAGATTGTGATTCTACTTTCAAAGCATATCCTACTGTGACATCCAAAAACATTTTTTTCTCAGAGTATGCTAGAAATATATAATTTTTTGTCAGTTTATGCTCTGAAGCCAAAAATATTGCAAGGCCATGAGTTCATTCAGTACAGTATAGCCAAATCTTGTTGCTTTCAGTGATTGTGTTTGTGGGTTACCCATTTTGGGTCTGGGAATACTTTTGGATGCACACCTGGGAATATCAGAGGCAGCCCAGAATGTGTGGTTAGCACCTCCATAAATGCCCTTTTGTGTGTGTAAAACATCATCAGTGGGTTTGGGTGTACGGCGTGTTTTACTTCCGCTTACAGGAGCAACGAGGGCAGCGCGGGCCGGAAGAATCACAGTAAACCCATTCATGCAGATTCATGGGGGCTTGGGCTTCTGGGAATTGAAGTCCAAGAACATCTGGAGTGCCAAGTTTCACCATCATGGATATAGAACCTTCTGTACACCATAGGCATACTGACTTTGACATCCCTTCTGAATGTATGGCTTAGGGCCGCCATCAGAAATTTCTGGGCCCCGTACTGAGCAATCCTATTGCCCCCCTTTTCTCTCTCCTTGCATTGGGGTAGCGGCGGTGGGTAGAATACACAATTTCCCAAAAGAAATCGATGGGCAATTGTATCCAACTTTAGAGTTCAGAGCTCATCTATGATTACAGCCAAAGAGCCAGTGGCCTTGATTCACAAAAGCTCATATTAAAATGCAGCAGTTAGTTTTTAAGCCTTACTTGAAAGCCAGTTGTATCCAACTTTAGAGTTCAGTGCTCATCTCTGATTACAGCCAAAGAATCAATGATGTCTGCATTCGCAGATGTTTCCATGGACATGTGGCAGGCATGACTAGACACCGGAGCACACAGAACACTATTTACGTTCCTAATGATGAGCTCCTGTCATCCCTCCTAGCTCTTGCCAACCTAGCAGTTCGAAAGCAAGAAATTGCAAGTAGATAAATAAGGATATCTACTAGCAATTTCTTGCTTTCCAACTGCTAGGTTGGCAAGAGCTGGGACTGAGATGGGAGCTCATCATCATCATCATCATCATCATCATCATCATCATCATCATCATCATCATCATCATCATCATCATCATCACACACATGCACACATGCACACACGCACGCACGCACACACACACACACACACACACACACACACACACACACACACACACACACACACACACACACACACACTCCATCCCCCCCTTAGAGAGAGGAAGAGAGGAGACTCACTGGAAGGTGCAGCTTCGCCTCCCGAAGAGCTCTGCTGCTCTGGAGCTGAAGCCACTGCCGGGTGGGCTCCATCCTTCCTGTGCCGGGGAGGGGGAGGGGGAGGTGTCACTTCACCCACCCACTGCCCTGCCGCCACTGCTTGCCCAGAGCAGCGTGGATAGGGGGAACTTGCTGGGGCGCGCTCTTCTTTAGGCTCATCTGTCTGTATTTCCTTTCTGCGTGCAGCCTTCGGCAATTGCTCCCACATGTGTCTTGCTCACCCAGGGCCGAATCCCGAAGGTTCTGGGAGGAAGCAGGCTTCAGCCCATGAGGTGCGCCGGTCCCGGTCCAGAAGAGACTGCACACTGGGGCTGCTTCCTCCAGGAACCTTTGGTCTTTGGCCCTGGGTGAACGAGGCACATGTGGGAGCAATTGCTGAAGGCTGTGCGCACACGCAGAAAGGAAGTACAGACAGATTAGCCTAAAGAAGCGTGCGCCCTGGCAAGTTCCCCTAGCCACACCCACGCTGCTCTGGGTCGAGGCGGACGTGAGCCCTCTGGCAGTGGCAGGGCATGCGGAGTGGCACCGCGCACCACGTATAAAAGTAAAAATAAAAAATATTTTAAAAAATTAGGTTTTTTAAAAAAAATTAACACAGCACCGTCAGGCCCCTGCCAGCTCAGGGCCCGGGACGGCAGTCCCCCTTGTCCCCCCCTGACGGCGGCCTTGGTATGGCTCTACAACACTATGATCATCAAATGACCTTTGATTAACCACCACACATCAGCTGGCTTTCACACTAATGACAGTAACAATTCTTGGAACATTTCCCTATTTTATTTTTGCCTTGAGCCAGCACTCACCAGGGTTCAGCCCTGCAACTATTTTGAAATTGCCAGAATCTGTCTTACATCATGAAAACTAATAAGAGGAGACAGGCAGGTTTTATTGAAAGTGACAGCTTGGGTTGTTAAGGTCCTCAGTAGGACTCCACACTGGATATGTCCGTTACAAAGGTATGTGTGGTGATACAGAACTTTGGCTATGTGGCGAACAGTACAACACCACTGCACAACTTCAGCAGAGATTTGGGGTTTGGAAACTAAAATGGATTGTCTGTCTCATTATGAACTTGCCCAGCTATTGAGTTCTTCAAGACAGGAGAGAATACACATTCACTAGCGTACAGGGGTGAGGTGAGATTTAATGATCATTAGAGACAGGGATTCAAAGTTGCAGCTGCTGCAAATGGATCAAAGCCATTATGTTGCTAGTGAGGAATGTCAGTGCACCATCTCTGTATTATACAGATCTACTTGATGGACAGGGACTGAGGTAGCTCAAGTGGTTAAGACACTGAATTTGATGACTGGAAGGTTGGCAGGTCAGCAGTTCGAGACCCAAGTACTGAGTGACGGGGTGAGCTCCCATCTCTGTCCCAGCTCTCTGCCAACCTAGCAGTTTGAAAGCAAGAAATTGCAAGTAGATAAATAGGGACTACTTTGGTGGGAAGGTAAACAGCATTCTGTGCACTCTGGCGTCGAGGCATGTCTACCACATGTCCACGGAAAGTCTTCAGATGCAGACAGCACTGGCTCTTGGGCTGTAAACAGAGATGAGCACTGAACCCTAGAGTCGAATATGACTGGCTTTAGAGCAAGGAGAACCTTTACCTTACTTGATGGATAGGTGGGAGAGGCCTTTCTTCTAATCTTGAAGAATACAACCTCTTAAAAGGCACAATTAATTCCCAGTACTCATTGATGTTAGGAAGAGTTAACAGACATCTTTTCAAATGGACCTTTACAATTGCTTGTATTGTTCAGTGGTTTAATCACTGTGATGGTCTTAATAATTGTGATGTTCCATTTCTTTTTAATGATACTAGCCTGGGTGCCCGGCTTTGCCCGTTTTTTTTTTTGGGGGGGGGGCTGCCTTAAACCCGGGGTGTTTTCCCAATGTGGGCCAGGGCACGGACCCCCTTAGGCTGGGGGTGCGCCCGGCCCCTATGCGGCCTGTTGAGGCTGCATGGGCCTGGGGGCCCAGCCGCAGCCCCTATCTACTGCCCGCCTTTCCTTGCTAGGTAGTTTGCTCCTTGGGTGGCTGTGCCGGCTTGTCTACAGCGTTCCCACTGGAGGCCTCTTTGTCCGGGGGCATTTACCTGGGCGCTGAAAGCCGTAGTGTTCCTGGCGGCCCTCAGTGTGCCAGGCACTCCACTCAGGGCACGTGGGACCCTGGGCAACTGTGCCGTCTCCGGGCCCATGTGTCCCAGGGCAATAGTGACTGGCCCTGTGCTCTCCGGCCTGGGGCACAGGAGCACCCCACGGCTGTGTTCTCTGCATGTGTCGGCCATTGGTGTAGTGGCTGCATGGCCGTAGCCCCGCCTCTCCCACGCTCGCATCGGCCTCAGTGATTGGCTGAGGCGTGCCGCAGTGGCTGCTGGACCGTGTAGTTTTTCTGGTTTTTTCCATTTTGTGGGGCACAGAGCCCCCCCCCATGGCATTCAGGACCATGTCAGTCCAGGGCATGCACACCCGAGATAGGTGTGTGAGCAGTTTCAGTGCGATGGGTCCAGGGGTGTCAATTTCTATACCAGACCTACAAGCATTATACCTCTTTTTTATTTTAATGATATTTGCAGTGCTGCTTCTTAATAGAAAGGCACCCTGGAATTGCAATAAATAGTAAATAATAATACCACAAAAATAATAAGGCCCCTCGACACCCAAAGGGGTAAAAGAGGAAGGAAAGAAGAATGTGTATCTCTGATCAGATCTATCACTAATACACTTGCAGTTTGCACTGCAATACTTTCCAAAATTACTTCAAAATACCAACATATAGTATGTTTTGAAAGGGTTTCAGACTTGGTGGGGAGGGGTTGTTGAAAGTGCATTTGAAGACAGTGTTATTTTCTTCTTTACAAGCAGCTATAGTGGTCAATAAATCAAGTACAAACAAGATAGAGTCCTCTATATGTTTTTGGACACCAGCATTCCTCACTGCTTCTTATGCGGGCTAGGGCTGATGTGAATTGCTGCCCAGCAATACTGGGAGAGCAGCACTTTGCCACCCCTGTTGTAAGTGGCATAGGTCATGCTTTGCATGAAGAAGAATCCAAGTCCAGTTGGGTGAGGCTGAGAAAAAATTTGCTGAATCTCTAGAGGTTCAGGACCTTTGAGTGCAGCAGAGATAGGCAACACAGAGATATGCACCATAAGCATCATTATACAGCATGTTCCTGCACACCTAAATATTGCATTTAGATTTTGTGTTCATTGTGTGCCATCCTAAACCTGTTGCTTGCAGAGGAAAAATGAGACTTTACATTGAAACGTGACTCCTGCAGAATCTTGGCAAAATGCAGATGTTGATTTGTTTGCATGGGAAAATTTAACTCCCTGACTGAAACAAATATACTGGCGTAATAAATCACTGTAAGTCATGGCAGAACATCCTATGGAGAACAGATGCTTCCAAAGCTTTCTATGTAAAAGGATGGAGATTATTCAGTATCCCAATGCAGTTTGTTCCATTTGGTGAACATTTTTGGGAAGGCAGTTAAATCAGTCATCTGTTTCCCACAGCTGTTTGATAATGCACGTTGGATTGTATCTTCTGAGGTTAATTTCCATTCTCTTAGAAATACTATCACCTATTAATGCAAGGGTACCCAAACTATGACCCAGGGGCCTGATCTGGCTGCCAGGCCATAGTTTGGGCACCCCTGTACTAATGTGTAGTGTAGGCAAGCTAGACTGTGGATACAGAACGTGAGCACTTGGCTTCTCCCTGTGTGTTCCTGCTCTCTGCAGCTGAGTGGGTCCCAACTCTTTCCCCTCCGATGCAACTGATCCATTCAACGGTGTGTGTGTGGAAAATGATAATCTCTGGCTTTCTGAGATCCCAACGATCACAGTGGATATCACTGACAGATAGGAGAGGCATTCTTTTCTATATCCCTCCCTCAAACCCATGATCTGTACATCTTTACTTTTCAGTAGTTCAATTTTCTTTGTTTGCATAAAAAGCTTTCAATTAAATCTTCTTTAGCATTGGTAACTGGAGCATAGATTTAAATGAAGGTTAGTTTTCCATGGTATTATTTGGTCATACCTTGTATTAAACCCCCTAACTGCCTTGCTACATCTTGCCTCAGTAATGAAGCTGCTCTATTTTCTGGGTTTAGCAATTACACTTACACGTATATACCTCCCCATAGTGCTTAGTTCACTCTCTGGGTGTTTTACAAGGTAATTAGCATTTTGCCCCTGAACATGCTGGGTACACATTTTACCATTCTTGGAAGGATGGAAGGCTGAGTCAACCTCAGGGACAAACTCAGATTATGAGCAAAGTTTTGGCTGCAGTACAGCAGCATAACCACTGCAACACAAGGTTTGTCATTTGCAGAGTAGAACACTTTGTAGTTGTCTGACTGAAAATATCCCATTAGTGTCTGTCCACTTTAGTTCTCTGATGCCAAACACTGCAATATTCATGTGCCCCATTTCTTGATTTATGGATTCCAGTTTGCCTTGATTCATACTTCTCATGTTCCATGTTCCAATTGTATGTGCTGTGCAACACTGAACTTTCTTTTCATTGCCGTGCACATCAGCCACTTGATTTCTTTTTGTCTTTAATCTAGTTGCATCATTAGCAACAGTTTGTTCTTTGTTCTTCACCAGTAGCTGATTGAGTGCTTTCCAAACTGGGTATCTCATCTTCCAGCACTATCTCTTGTTTCATTTTTGACTGACTCATCATAGAGGAGAGGAAGGTTCAACCACTGCCACTAGCTGTGCAATACTAACAAAGGTTACCTTGAATGTCACTGTCATTGCCTTCTCCGCCAGTGTCAACTTCAGCTGCTGCTGCTGCTGCCTAGTAGCTGCCTTGAAGTGGGTGGTTGCACCTCAGTCTGGTGTCTTATCTGTGACAATTCTGCCTTGGGTGATGCTGCTAGGAGATCAAGCTTGTAATGGAGTCAGACCTCCTGACGGCATCACTTTCCACTTCACCGACACATGCAAATTCCTTTGCCACGTTAAGGTATGCATGCATGCATGCAGGAGCATTATGTACAACAAGCTGCTTTTACTGTTTGCATGTAAATAGGTTTGTAGATACATCTATGATGTCAATAGGAGGTTTTTCCCCCAATGCACTTCTTAGCCCCAAATTTAAAATCCCATTGTCCTCCTTCTGTGTAGGATGAATGCTTGATTGTCCTATTTTTTATTCCACCTCTGCTCCTCAGGATCTTATTTCATACTTGAAAACTGTCAGCAAACACATTTCTCCCCTTTATAATGTGAGCTGCTTAACATTATGTGTGCTTTTGGCTGACTGGCTCCACATGTTCATCCACTTAAATGCCGGGAGAGGGGGGAGAATAACTATTCCTTAGCAAAACAGGCAAGTTAAAAAAAAAAAGGTTATCACTCATTTAAGACAATCACTGTGACTTCCTCAGCATTTTCCACTCCGTTGCTGCTTATGTACGCAAAACCAACAACCTAAATGGAGACCTTTTTGTCACCTGGGGCTAATTAATGCCACGTGACTTCCTCCCAGCCTTCCATGAAAATAACTATATTATAATGGCCTGTGATATTAATATCAGCTTTGGGAAAGTCAGGCAGCAGCTCCATTGGGAAGGAAGTGGAATGTACAGCATTTGTCAGAGGAGAAATGGAGCGTCCTTTCCAAAGTTGCGTCTCACAGCTTTCTTACAGTTTGCTTGTTTTTGCCAGCAGAAAATAATGGCATCCATCCCAACATATAGCATCCATCCCAACATATACTGCCACAGTTAATAACATATTTTAAAAAAACCTATACTGGCCTATTTCTGAAAAGGTCTTTTAAAGAGCTGAAGCAGACCCAAAGTGTGAACTTGCATGGATATAGTTTTCAGAGGACCTTCCGGGAGCATGATTTGTATTTTTGGGGTTCATGGGCTAACTGAGGGGAACTGGGGGCCACATGGAGCCTCCTGTGAGCTTGCACATAGCCTGGGGGCACACTTTAGCATCCCTGAATGAGAGGATACATACAGTATGTAGTTGTTGTTCAGTCGTACAGTGGAGTCTGACCCTTTGCAACCCCATGGACCGCTGCATGCCAGGCTCCTCTGTCATTTGCCATTCTCCATAGTTCACCCCGATCTATGCCCACTGCGTCAACGATGCCATCTAGCCATCTCATCCTCCACCACCCCCTTCTCCTCTTGCCTTCAATCTTTCCCAACATCAGGGCCTTCTCCAGTGAGTCTACTCTTCTCATTTGGTGGGCAAAGTGGCCAAAGTACATATGCATATAGCACGTTTACAGTACATATATCATAAATATAGGATACATATAGCACATTTTAAAATGAGGTGCTGCTCCTTTTATGGAATGTGTGCATGACCTAACATGGAACAAACATATTAAAATGGAAAAAACCTGAGGCTGAGAATTGAGAACATCATTTGTCTTAGAGTTAGGATTTGTTACCGTACTCCTAAAATTCAGTATCCTCAGAATTTGTTTCATCATCTCTGTGAGAATAAAAATGACACTAACTCTCTGAATTTGTCACAGTTACACCATAATAGAAGCTACAAACCAAAGAGGACTCAAGAATTTTGACTGTTCCAGGTAAAGTCATGAAAGGACTTTATTCAAAAGTAGGCCCTTCATGCTTCTTAGCTGCCACCCCCTGGCTGAGCAACCCAGGATTCTAGATTAGTGTAAATAAGGTAGTGTTGAGCCAAGTAATCACTCCAGGCTTCTTCAGGTATTTTAAAATTATATTGAAATCAAAGCAAAGTACAGAATAAAGTCCAGCAAAAGTTCAGAAAGCATATCAAATAAAGAAAGCTGCTATCTGAGGAAAAGCCAGTGTGGCCCTCTGTGGGTTCCGCGCACACAATTGGCATACTGTCCCTGACAGAACCACAGCTTGGGGGAACACTCCTTAGAGCCTTGATTCTGAAGGGACAGAAATTGGGGAGCGGATTAATAGTCATAGTTTAATTCACCGATCGCTGACCTGGCAGGCAGTTTGGACAGTAGAGGGCAAAAGATCACAGGGTGGTGATCTCGATAAACATGTAATGGGTAATCTTGCCTCTGCAGAGACTCTGAGCCAAAGAGTCAACTTAGGCAGATGTTTACTCCCGATAGCAGTAGACAATGCATGTCCCCCTGGTAGTAAATTAGATAGATAAGAAACTTCCCCCCGGTGAAGTCACCCTTGATGAGTAACTTGTGTAATCTTAAAGTGCAGACTTGCAGTTTTCCTGTAACGGCCACGCACAACTTATGCACGCGGTCGAGCTAGGCAGAGTATAAAGATTAGAGCCTTCTGATCAATAAACGCTGGTCCATCTTGCCTCGTGTGTCCTCACTTGACCAGTCTCCTCTGGGACCTTCCAGCCCGTATCGGGCCCCAATCCAACAGCCCTCCCTTTGTCTAAGTCAGCTACATGTTTGCAGTTAAGATCCAAGATAATGTGTGTTCCTGTTGCCCCCCCCCCTCTTTCTGTTTTTTAAATCTCCTTCCTCAGGGTCTGCCTCCTTGCCTTTCCCCTGGAGAATTCCAACCAATGATCTTACAGCATGACATGTCCATCACACATTAGGCTCCATCTCTTCCGGCCCACGAGGTTAACATGTTTACATTCCAATCTCTCTCTGGTATGGGAGAAAGGGGTCTCCCCCGGATTGAAATTTCCATCTTGGATGGGGCTAAGGCCCAGGGTATTTTGGCGGGCAAAATCTCAGGAAAAAGTAAAAACTCAAAACTGGACTTTTTCATGACAGTGGTCCCCCAAAGTTTTGGGTCATATGGATCCCCCAAGGATGTTTTGATGGCCCTCCACACGGCCATTTCCCACCCTATACTCTTTCCCTAGAAGAATAGGCAAAATGTATCTCCAGGAAACCTCCAGGAATGCTAGGCTGTGTTTAAGATAGGTCACAGAAGCCCTGCACACATAATAATATCTCCAAAATACATTTTTCTAGATTTGAAAGCAATGCCTAGACACTTCTAGTTTTAGTTGAGAAGGTGGTGGTGGGGCATTTTTTCTAATCTATATGGCCCCCACCTTGAGGGCAGAAAACTGACCTGTGGACCTGCCAGAATTGCCCACTTCTCTCCAGAAACTATTCCTAAGAAGAATGGATGTTAGTATCTAAGAGCTAAAAGGATAGATTCTGTACTGTAAATTCTGTTGTTTTTTAAGGCAATACATTTAAACACTCCAGGCAGGACTTAGGAGTAGGAGCTATTCTACTCCTATGCTACTCCTGCAGTTGTGTCAGAAACACAGTTTTTGGAATAATTTACTATGGCATCTTTGATGATTTCTTCAGACCCTGGAAGTCAAGCGACAAATTGACTTTCAAGTGAAAGGTCATTGAAAAGAACTGGGGTAAAAGCATCTGGAGTTATACTTGAAGAATATGCAGAGGTTTAATGTTATACCAGGTTTGTTGTGTAGGTGTTGTTCTAGCATATAATTTGCCAGTTTTTTTTTGTTTCTCCAATTGGGAACCAGGAAAATAAAAATTCTTGGTGGTTTATGAGGGGGTGCGAGTGTGTTGTGGGTGGGGGAAGGAGGTCAACTGCAGAGTTTTGGCAAGTTCTGTGCAACAAAAGACATGCTGGCATGCTTCCACAACATATTATTTATCATTTGTATTCTGCCCACCTGGGATATTTCACACTCTGGCTGGTGTACAAATAACTGAATGAACAAACAACAATAATGTGGGGTGACCTTAATATTGAACTGTACAAGGAAGCATAATAGGTCTCTACTGTGCAAGATATACATATCCTTGAGCTGACTGTGCATTGAAATACTGTATGTAATAGACTCAGCATAGGGACATTAATTTTTTGAAGAACAGGGTCTTGGGGCCAGAGGTTCCTTCAGTGCCCTTTCCAGGTGAGCATCAAATGGCCAAGACAGATCAAGGCATATGGTACTAAATTGATCAAGGCATCTGCCTTGATCCAGTACTGCTGCTTCAGTTAACAGTAAATAATTCATTCAATAGATCTACTCTAATTGAGAATACTAATTAGATTTGTGTATTTTACCAAGCTGCATCAAAATTATGGTGACCATAATAGAGTTTCCAAGGTACAGTATGTGAGATATTTAAGGAGTGGTTTCCCAAACCTGCCTTATCCTTTCTTATCCTATCCTATCCTGTTCTACCTATCTGTCTGGATCATTAGTTTAGGCTGCAGAGCAAGATGTTGGGAGTTCAATTCCTCATTCTGCTTTCCAGGAGAAGAGCCAGCCTCTGTAGGTAGGTGAGTAGGGGGGGGGGGGGAGAGAGAGAGAGAGAGAGAGAGAGAGAGAGAACAGAGAGATGCCAAGTTGACTTAAATAAATTGATTCTTAGTTTAACTTTGGAAGCAGAATAGAATCTTCCATAATTCCTGAAGACGGCAGACTCATTGAGGGAAGTGAAGGACAGGCTGTCTCTCAGGAAAGGAAATTGTCCAGGGGACTGAGGAAGACAAAGTAGCAGACTGCTATTCTTGCACTGGCATTTGCCATCTGAGTTGGTTGCATTACTCTAGCTCAGTGGTGGCAAACCTATGGATGCGTGCCAGAGGGGGCACTCAAAGCCTTCTCTGTGGGCACACACACAATCGCCCCAGTACAGAGTTCGCCCTTCCCCTCTGCCCAGCAGCCCAATGGCAGCGCTTTCTCTCTCCTCCCATCACAGAGTTCACCCCGCCCCCTCTGCCCAGCAGCCTAATGGGAGCGCTTTCTCTCTCCTCCCATCACAGAGTTCACCCCACCCCCTCTGCCCAGCAGCCTAATGGGAGTGCTTCCTCCCTCCCCTGTCTGGGATAAGGTGAGCAGCTCACATGTGACATGAAGGTGTGGCTGAGACATCAGCCTGTTGATTCTGTAGTGAAGATGAGTTTGGGCACTCGGTCTCAGGGCTGTAGCTAGGATTCTAGAAGTGTGTGGGCGAATATTTTTTCAGGATGGGCAACAATGACATACATATCTGTCATATATAAGCACCCAGAGTTTGAGGGTGAGCAAACTGCTAACTCAGGGTGGGCAAAGCCCACCCTGGCCACCCCCTGGCTATGGCCCTGCTCAGTCTCTAAAAGGTTGCCATCACTACTCTGGCTAATGGCAGAGCTGGGCTGCAAAATCTTGACCCATTTAAAAGCACAGACAAAAGTTGACCTGTTTCTTTATTTTACAATATAGCTATGCTGCATTTTATGGGTCTCAGTTTTGTGCACATGGAGCAAAAAACCACAATTTTTAAATGAGATTCTTATTCTACTGCCCTTTTGTGTAATTTTTAAAATACAACTGTGTATCAAAATAAAAATAAAATAAGGTGCTTATTTTGGCATCTTCTTTGAAAATACAATTAGGGGGGAAATCCCCTGGATTTTTAAAATAGAATCAATTAAATGTATTTTAGAGGGGAAAAGTTCAAAGGAAAAATGGGCAGGGCAAGCAGATCTGATATTACTCAGTATTCCGGTCAAAATCTGAGACCTGGAGGCAAAAATTTAAGCCACAAAGGCAAACATCCAGAGATGTAGGGCAGGCCTGAAACTACTTCTGACCCACCTGATTGTGGAAAGAGATGTGAAGAAAATCCAGGTAAAACTAGGTAATATGAGCTTGTAAAAGGTTCATTAACAGCCATCTAGCTGTACCCCCCTCCTTGCTCCGAGATTGCTGGAACCTGTGAATTAAGAGGACTCCTGCCTTGTTCCAGATGGAACAATGAGTCCAAATGCACACATGTCCTTCTGCAAAAAGGACATTTTGGCAAATTGCCACAAGAAGTCTCTATAGACCAGGAGTTCTCAACCTTTAAAAGCTGGGGGCCAGGTCACGCTTCCCCAGACAGCTTCAGAGGCCGGATGGCCAATTTACCCTTCCTCCACCACATGGCACTTCTAGGTGTGGTGGAGGCAGTGGAGGGACACATGAAATAGCGCCATGGGCCACATTCGGCTCTCAGGCCGCACATTGAGAATCCCTGTTATAGACGTTATTTGTTGCATATTGTGACTCTGCATTCAACATATAATGCCAGATTTTTAAAAAAGGTATGGCACCTGAAATTTAAATGCCACACTGTATGTGTAATTGCACTGCAAGATTTCAGCTGATGAGGCTGTCAGCTGGGAATAGATAAAAGTGGATACCTTTACTTGAAAACCATCTCTCACACACAGATCAAACTGTCCCCCCCTCAAGTACACCTGAAATTTGTCCGCCTGACCTGTGGGTCCAGTAAAACAGCAAGTTTCCTTGAGACTGTAACCATCCCCCTGTAAACTGTCAATCCAGGGTGCCATCTGAATTAGTCAATTGATTTTATTATTGTGAATGTAGTTTTGTCTCTTCGATGCCTGCAGCACATTTACATCAGGATTAGTACCTGACATCTGCAATTTTCCTCCATCTCTGATAATGTGCTTTCAAGAAGCATCAAGCTGCCATTTTTATTTTGTACAATATCCCCAAAGCAGGGTGGATCTGAGATACCATGGAAAATTAAAATGGTACTAATTCAAAGTTAAAATAAACATCAAGCTTCTTATACCTTATGACTGCATTTAGTGCAAAACCATAATTGCTAGCTATAAATCTACCATCAAGTATGCTTACTTAAACCAACCTGCTGAACTTCAGATATTTGGGGTAGCGATTCCCTTCATTCTTGGCCACTGTCCATTCTGCTAGCAGCCCAAAACATATTGAAAGCAGAAGGCAGTGGTGGCTGGTTCATTAGGTCAAACTGTCCAAGATCCCAACACACACAGGCTTAGAATACCAGACCTGGCCCCTCATGCATCCTTTCCTCCAATGTGGAAGTGAGTACGCCCTTGCCTGCATGCTTCTGTCTGCCTATGAAAACCTAATTTTCCCTAAGCATTCCTTGATTTTATTATGGCTCCTATGCCTTCCACCCTGCCAACCACAATGTGCACCCATGACCATTGGCACAAGGGAAATGAAAGTAGGGCACCAACTTGGTATATTCATTAATACAGGTATGCTTTGAAGGATCCAGATGAGCAAGAGAACACTGTAATAATTTCCCTGTTTAGAACAAATGTTGTGCATTTTTTAAAAAAAGTCCTGCTTTTTAAAAATAAGCATAAATGGATGATGTAAATGGGCTGTTCTAGTCATTTCTCTATCAACTCACTTCTTGCCATCAAATGTAAATGATGTTCCACATTTTTTCTTTTTGCTTTCCCCATTTTTAACCATTTTTGCCCATTCCTAGTTTTCTTTCTGTGTTGTTATTATTATTATCATTCTCATACCTGTCAGTGATGCCGCACCTTGCGCCTGCACTGACAGGAGAACAAATGAATCTAAAAAACAGACTTCCCAGGCAACATCTGCAATTTGCAGTCCTATTGTGTGACTTGCTATATGAGTAAGCCATTGGAAATTCTTTCAAGTCTGTAACTTGTTTCACGTTTACACACGGTGTGTTTTTAATAGCCCTGTTTCAAAAGTTTATGGCCCTTTCCCCTGATGGGCTTGTTCCAGTTACATCTTATATTTCATCAAACATGGTAAAGAAACCATGAGAATAAACTGATGCTCCATATGAGCCTCTTTTTGTAAATGGATGGTGCCAAATTGCCATAAAATGGTTTTCCTTTTGAGCTTTGCTGAGCTGTGAGTGGGTTGATGAGGCCAAAGTCTATAGGGAATCATTATGTCCATTGAAGGTATCATAGCTTTTTATGCTTCAGTACACAATGCCTAAGGGTGAGGAGTTAAAATGGATGAAGTGGAGAAATTTGCACTTCCCTAAGAAAACATGGAGCATTTTCTTCTCAGTGTCAGAAATGAAAATGGAAAATGCAAACTAATTCATCATGAAATTTTCATTTTATGGTTCTCTCTCTGGCCTCTCCCCACTTCCTTCAACCCAACAAAGTCGTATTTTCTTTTACTTTTTTCCTTGTCAGCTTTATGGCTTATAACTGTGATGGATGGTCTTCTCTCCTATATGTCCTGTTAAAGAATTCCATCAAAAAGTCTACTTGGGTTCACAGCTTGCCTTCTGTCACCCCACCAAGCCTTTCTGCAACACATGCAGGTAAGTATCATACAGGGATATCAGCACAGCAAAGGATGATATTTTAT
The DNA here is from genome assembly GCA_035047345.1 of Bradypodion ventrale. Taxonomy (NCBI): domain Eukaryota; kingdom Metazoa; phylum Chordata; class Lepidosauria; order Squamata; family Chamaeleonidae; genus Bradypodion; species Bradypodion ventrale. The sequence continues at coordinate 46,394,406 of JAWDJE010000001.1, forward strand.
TGTTCAGAATTAATTGGACACTGGTGTAAAATGAGGAAACTGTCATGTTTAAGAGTTAATGTGAGTTAGTGATAGATGGGGATCCATTAGTTAAAGTACTTCCATCCACTTGTGAATTTTTGCCTTTTCTTCTCCTCCTTTTTTTGTGTCTTAGGTTCAAGAAGAACTCTCTTATTTTCCCCAAAATACAATTTCTTCTCCCTTCTCCTCAGCCCCAGCATAAATTTGAGTGGTCCTTAGGACTGATTGCAGTGAGAAAACTTCATACTCCTGTTCATTAGCTTGGAATCCACATTCAGAAGGGGTACAAAAGGAGCAAAAAATGTTTCCACTTGCCATAGTGAAATTAAAGAGGGAGGGAAATTTTGCATGGTCACCACAGAACCTTCAAAGAATGACAGTTTATTCAGTAGAGAGATGGTAGTAATTAGGGATGAAGATTACCTTTGTTGGAGGTCTAAAGCTAGACCTGAATGCCATCAGAAGAGGAAAAGGGTGAAAAGCCTAAGATGTGCACAAAGATTGAACTGAGGATCAGTGGAATAGAGTATTATGGCATGATGAATCCAGGTTTGATATTTATGTGTCCAATCATTGAAAATATGTGAGGAGAAGAGTTTGAGAGAGAGAGTCCCTGTGGACTTCTGTGAAACATGTGGAGGGTGTGTCCTAGTTTGGGGCTGTATTTCTGCCAGTGGTGTTGGTCCATATTAATGGAATCATGAATTCTGAAAAGTACAGACAGGTTTTAATTCACCATGCCATTCCTTCTGGTAAGCACCTGATAGGAATTTGTTTTATTTTTCAACATGAGAACAATCCCAAGTAAATGGTTAATTTTCGTGTTCAGGGAATGAAGAAGCAGACGAGTGAAGTAGTGAAATTCAGCTCTTTTATAGTGGGGTTTGAACACAGTTTGGATGGGGCAAAACACTAATTTATATACACTATAAACAGTAACAGTAGCAATAATACAATAAGCCCATTGGCTAACAGAGTGTGCACATTTTTGATCCATTTATTTGCATAAGAATAGATACATGAGAAAAGATACATTCCGCTCCTATAAACAGTAACAATAATACAACAAGCCCATTGGCTAACAGAGTGTGCACATTTTGGATCCACTTATTTGCATAAAAATAGATACTTGAGAAAAGATACATTCCGCTCCTGTCAGAAAACACAGTTAACATACATAACATTCTTCCCCCGCTAGGTAAAAACAAAATCTTTTAACCAGGATGGTGGTCTAGTTTTCTTTCTGGGTCGGACGCTTGGCTGAGCTGGCTCAGGGGCTTGTAGGATGGGCGACCCGTTTGTCAGATGGAGGAGCAGGGGATCGCTCAAAACCAAAATCTAATTCTGTGGATGAATAACACAACTCAGGGTCCCTCCTGTGTGTACTAAGAGTGGAAGGTGACTCCAAACAAAATTGGTCATCATCAATAAAGGAATCTAGAGTGCTAGGCTGGGACACTGTAGGGGTACACCTGGCCAGAATAGGGGAGCATTCCACAAATTCCCCTTGAAATTGGTTCCTAGAAGACACTTCTAGGTCAATGTTGGCTGGCTGCTGACTATCACCTGTTCCCTTGGGTTTAAACAGGTGGGGGCCAACCCTAGCGTTGAGTGTCTGTATTCGTCTTGTGCGTCCAGTACTCTGGGTCTCAATTGATCAGAGTGCCTCCTCCAGATCAGACCAGTGGCTGTTTCGATTCTGTGAGAAACAGGACCAGTTTGATCGATCACAAACCCAGGCACCCATGTAGGACCACCAGCTGCATAATTGTGGCAAAGTACAGGGTCTCCAGACGAGAAACCCTTCTGTTGTTGGATTGCTATATTTGTGCCTTTGTCCTCTACCCTAGAGGGATCCAATCTGTCCAGCAAGGATGAGTTTCCTTCCCTGGAGCAATTCTGCAGGGGACAGCCCTGAGGCAAGGGGGGTGAGCCTATATGTGAAAAGAAACTGGCATAACTGGAGCTCCAAATCCCCTTCACCCATACGCCAAAGCACATCTTTAATTGTGCGCACCTGCCGCTCTACCTGGCCATTGGTGGCTGGGTGGAATGGGGCGGCAGTGATGTGCCTAATTGCATTCCTTTCCATGAAGGATTGGAATTCTGCAGATGTGAACGTGGATGCGTTGTCAGACACCAGCACATCTGGAAGTCCAAATGCTGCAAACAGCCGTCTTAGGTGCATTATTGTGGTGGCTGAAGTGGTATTAGGCACCCTAATCACTTCCAGCCACTTAGAGAATGAATCCACAACCAACAAAAATAGGGCACCCCTAAATGGACCTGCAAAATCTATGTGCAACCTGCACCACGGGCCCCGAGCAGAATCCCATTTCCGAGAGGGAAGGTGGGATTGCTCTGGGTGAGAGGATTGACAACTGGCACAAGTGCCGACCATTTGTTCTATGTCTTGGTCCACGGTCTATGGGCAAGGGCTTTGGAATGGACAATTCCCGGGTGACTTGTGTGAAGTAGATGTAAAACCTTTTTCCTGAGAGTGACAGGACCACCCGCTGGCCCCATAGAAGGCAACCTCGTTCCACTGACAGTTCCAAACACTTGTGGTAGAATGTTCTGAATTCCTCAGCTAGACGAGAGACAGGCCAGCCTTTTTGTACCCAAGACATTACTTTAGTTAATGTTACATCCTTGGCCGTAGCCTTGGCTATATCTGAGGGGACGACTGGGGGCGAGTCGAAAGCCTCAATCATAAGGACCTGGTGGTTGCTTTTGATCTCCCAATTGGCTGCCCCGACCCCTGGCAGTGGAGAATGTGACAGGGCATCAGCGTGGCTGATGTTCTTGCCGGACCTGTGCACCAAAGTAAAATCGTATGCATTTAGGAAAATTGCCCAACGCAACATCCTTGGGGACAGAATTTGAGGCGTGGGCTTCCCGTTCACAAAGATTCCAGGGAGGGGCTTGTGGTCAGTTAAAAGGTCTTCCGTAAAGGTAATCGTGGAATTTCTTAGTGCCTGCCACAATTGCCAACGCCTCCCTGTCTGTCTGAGTGTAATTTTTCTCAGGCTTTGAGAGTGAATGGGAATAGAATGCTACGGGGGTTTCCCTCCCATCATTGAGTACATGGCATAACACAGCTCCCACCCCCACAGGTGATGCTTCACACACAAGTACAACTTCTTTGTTAGGATCAAAATGAATTAACACAGCATCTGAAGATAGCAGCCTTTTGAGTTCTAGGAACGCTTTCTCCTGGCAATGGCCCCAGTGCCAAACAGTAGCTTTCTTAAGAAGCTGATGTAATGGTTTGGCAACTGAGGCTTTGCGATGGAGAAAAGCGTGATAGAATTTTTTTTAACAAAACTATTTTTATTAGAATTTTTAACATACAATAAACAATAATACAACAATAATACATACATAAGAAAAAAGAAAAGAAGAGAAAAAAACACATACAAGTGCATTATTGCCTTCATACATTAATACACTAATACCTTATTAAACCTATCTTTGTACATGGCAATTAAATCTTATATACTTTATTTGAAATATGGCTTTTTAATTAATTTCTTACACTTCATAATAGTAATCATACAAATACTAAATAATAATATAAATGAAAATATTATTAATACACCCTGTGATATTTACAATGCCCTGGAGAAATCAGATTGTCTTAGTACTTTCATTCTAAAAATTTATTTGATCCGGTACAGGTCTATTCATTTCATCCCCTCTAAGTGAGTAGTCCACAAAAGCATGCCAAATTTTCCAAAATCTGTTCTCTTTAATAACACCCTTTTTTTCTTTATCTCCCAAGTTAATTTATCATTCAGTGCTAAATTACACATTTCTTTATACCATTCTTCAATCTTTATGTTTACATCATTTTTCCAATGCCTGGCAATACATTGTCTACCCATTGTGAGAATTATTTCTAATAACTCTTTTCCATCCTTATTTAAATTGAAATATTCCACATCAGTTAGCATGGTGATACCTGACCCCATCTTAATTTTCTTACCCATAATTTCACCAATCTCTTTCTCAACTTTTTCCCAAAAGTCTTTAACCACTGTGCAACTCCACCACATATGTTCGTATGTTCCTATTGCGTCTTTACACATTTTATCTTTTTTATTATCAATCTGATACAACCTTACTGGGGTCATATACCACTGCCACAACATTTTATAATTATGCTCCTTTATTCTGCCCGGCATAGTTTTCATTATCCTTTTTCCCCATTTATTCTTCCATGTATCATTTTCTATCTTTACATTCAAATCTTGCTCCCAACTTATTTTCAAATCCTCTTGTGGATTACCCTCTTTATTCAATATTGTATATAATTTACTAACTAATCCCTTAATATTTCTATCTCCTTTTCTTATTTTTACAATCAGCTCCTCAAACTCCGTCTTCTCTCTTTCCAACTCAGGTTCTCTCAAATATTTACTGTTCCATTTATTCACCAACACTTTCTGAAACCAATTCAAATTCATTTGACCAAACAAATCTGTTCTTTTATGAATACCCTTACAGGTTCGTAACCAGTCTTTCAACAGGAAAACTTCATTTTTATCCAAAACTTCTTTTACCCTTTTATCTATCTTTATTGGAAAATTTGCCATGTCCTCCATTTCAATGATCAGCGAGATATTCGGGGCCAAAACCTTCTTAACTTTTTTCCATGAACTCATCAGTCCCTTCATTATAGTATTTTTGGTTGCTACTTTTCCCATATTTGCACCAAAAAAGACCATATTGCCAATAATGTTTATAACCCTTCATCTCAATTTCTTCCCAAATTACTTTTTCTCTAGCCAATATCTTCACAACATTCTTAATTTGAAATGCTCGATAATATACCAACAAATTTGGCATTCCTAATCCTCCCTCTTTCTGAGATAAATACCATTTTTTTAAATAATCTAGGCCTCTTTCCACTGTTACAGAAATCATTAATCAGTTTTTGAAACTCTTTAATTTCCTTATCTTTCAATTGAATTGCCAAGGCATCAAATAAAAAAATAATTCTAGGTAAAAGCATCATTTTACTAAGTGCAATTCTTCCAAACCATGACAATTTCAACTTTTGAAAGCGTTTTATTTTAGCTTTAATTTTTGTTTTCAAGCTGTCATAATTCAATCTCTTGAGCTCTTCGAACCTATTTAAAACATTTATCCCTAAATATTTCAAATTATCTTTAATTTGAATATTGCCCATTCCCTTTATCTTCTTCTGTTGTCCCTTTCCTATATTACATAGCATAATTTCCGATTTATCCCAATTTATCTTCAAACCTGAAATATCCTCAAAGCCCCTTAACTGTGCTTGAACTCTATTCATTGCCTTCTCGGGATGCTTAGCAATTATCAGAGTATCATCAACATATAAGCTTATTTTATTTCCCATGACCCCCTCTATTGCTTCATCTTCTCTTATAGCTTTTGCTAGCATCTCCATTGCCATAATAAACAGAATTGGAGATAGTGGGCAGCCCTGTCTCGTACCATCTTCTAAATTTATCTCATCGGTAACCTCATCATTTACTCTAACTGTAGCTGTGCCTTGTTGCTATAGTTGATCAATTAATTACCCTTCTAAATTTATCGCCAAATCCATAACCTTTAATTATTTCCTTAATTGAAACCCATTGTAAAGAATCAAATGCCTTAAAGATATCCAAGGATTTTAATCCCACTTTTTCTTTGGTTTGTCTCACCGTGTCTATTAAATCCACTACTCTTCTTGTCAAATATGCCAAATGTCTCCCTTTCAAAAAACCCACCTGGTCTACATTTATATAGTTACCCATAAAATTATTTAACCTATTTGCCAATATCGCTGTGAAGATCTTGGCATCTTGATAAATCAACGAAATAGGTCTATAAGATTCCACTTTTTCCCAATCTTTTCCCTGTTTCGGTAACAATACAATTGTAGTCCTATACCATGAAGTCGGAATTTGCCCACCGTCCAACATATAATTGTATAATTTTACCAATTTTGGTACAACTATATCTTTAAATTCCTTATAGAAATCAGCAGGTAATCCATCTTCCCCAGGTGCTTTCCCCATTTTCAAACTAGCTATTACCCCTTTTACTTCCTTTTCTGTTATTCATTCCTCCATTTTGTCGTTATGCTCCTGTTTTATGCCAGTATCTATTTGCATTTCTAATCGTTTTTTAAGCTTCTCCACATCTATCTCTTTTTTTGCATATAATGTTTGATAAAGTTCTTTCATAATTTTGCATTTGTCCCTAATCTTATTACATCTCATCCCTTGTTTGTTTATCAAAACTCCAATTTCCCTTTTTTCTCTCTTTTCTTTAGCTGCTCTTGCCAATAATTTTGAACTTTTATTACTATACTCAAAATTTTCTCTTTTTAAATAAACAAGGTCCCTTTTCACCTTTTCTATGTCCTTTCCTACCAACTCAACCTTCAATCTTTGCAAATTACCAAAAACCTTCTTATCCTTTGTCCTTGCATGTTCCTCCTGTAATCGCTTTATCTCACTCTCAATTTTATCCTGTGACCTCTTAAACTTTTTTATATCTAATACTGGCTAACCGAATGCTTTCCCCTCTAAAAACCAACTTCATGGCATCCCAAACCATGTTAAAATTTACCTCATCATTGTCATTCAACTGCCAACTTTCATTCCAACTCTCCATGATTTGTTCTTTGCACTTACGGTCTTTGAATCATATCTCCAACTCCTTCTCAATTTTTTTTACCCTCAATCCTCATTTCCATCACCACTTTAGTATGATCTGACTCTTTGAAAATTCCAACTCCTACTTCCCCCATATTTCTAACCATATTATCCATTACAAATATATAGTCTATTCTAGAGTATGAATTATGAACCTGTGAAAAATAAGTATATACCCTTTCTGACCCCTTAATCTCTCTCCAAGTATCTTTCAAACTTAAGGATGCCATCCACTTGCCCAACATCTGTCCTTTAATGCCTTTTCCACACCTCAATATATTTGTACAATCTAAATTTGACCTTACTAAGTTAAAGTCACCGGCCACAATCATTTTTACTGTTTTCTCTTTTACTAATATTTTGTACACTTTTTCTAAGAATTCAGCTTGGTGATCATTTGGAGCATACATATTCACTAGAGTTACTTCCTCATCATCTATTTTCCCTCTAACTATCAAATATCTACCCTCCGGATCAGAAATGCTATTTATTATCTCAAACCCCAATCTAGTCGAAATCAAAATTGCTACTCCTCTTCCGTGTGTCCTTTCATAATGCTGCATCCACTTTAAGAAAATTTTGTTTGTATCCTGAGATTTTTGATGAGTTTCCTGCAAAAAGACTATATCTGGCCTGTCCTTCCTTAAAGCTGATTCAATTCTTCTTCTCTTAACTGGAGACCCTGTACCTTTCACATTCCACATTAACACTTTAATACTGCTCATAGTTTAATTTACCACACTCTTCTTCCGCCTCTAATTTCTCCATTGGGCGTGAAAACTTCTACCCCACAATAATTAACACAATACTTACAGCAAAAAAACCCTCAGAACACTTTTTTCTTCAAAAAAGTCACCTTCTTCTTCCAAAGAGGGGAGGGGGGGGAACATGGAAAATATACATGCCAACTAAAGCTCTAGCGCTATTTTTCTTATTAGCAAAATCAGTCAATTTGTAAAATCATCCTTTAAAATACTTAAATTCATTCCTTTCACCCATTTCCCTCCTTTCTGACCTTTACCTCCCCCTTCAGCCACTGCTATCAATGATTGTAGGTCGACCTCAGTCTCTCCTGTTTCCTCTCCTCCTGCAGCTCCTTCCTCCTTGGCTCCGCCGTAGTCCCTTCTTATAGCCCCAGACTCCAACAAAGCCCTCCTCAGTGCCAACCATTATCTTGAGGATGCCTTGACCAATTCATTTAAACACAAATATTCCAATGCATCAGTCTCTGCATCAATCACATGCATTCTTCTTTCATGAAAAAATCTTAACTGTTGTGGGAAACGCCAATTATATTTTATTCCTTTTTCCATCAAAAATTTTGTTACCGGCTTCATCTTTGGTAACAATACAATTGTTACCGAGGGGCGGGCCACACTCGGGGAATGCGGGTCCGATGTTTAAGTGCGGTCCCTTGTTCCAGCCCCACAGGTACATCTCTGGGCCCTGAGCAGCAGATCCTTAGGCTGCTGCTGGTGAATGCCAGATCGGTCTGTAATAAGGCCCCCCTGATTCAAGATTCTATCCAGGAGGGGCGGGCCGACCTGGCATGGGTCACCGAAACCTGGCTGACACCTGAGGATGGAGTACCTCTTTCGGACATGTGTCCAGCCGGGTTCGGTATTTGGCACCAGCCTAGAGGTGAGGGGAGGGGCGGTGGTGTTGCCATTGTTGCCAGAGAGTCATTGGGAGTTGCTAGGGCCACTGCTCCACAAGTGTCTGATTGTGAGGCCCTGCTTCTACGGTTGGGCCCTAAGGGTCAGTTGGGGATCTTACTCCTGTACCTGCCCCCTTGCAGGGTAAGGGATGCCCTGCCTGAGCTCCTCGAGGCCACCTCAATGTTGGCGTTGGAGTTCCTGAGGCTTATGGTTCTGGGGGACTTCAATTTGCCATCATTGGGGATGGCTTCTGAGGTGGCAAGGGAGTTCATGGCTTCCATGGCAGCCATGGGCCTGACTCAGGTAGTTCGGGGTCCAACCAGGGGCAGTGGTCACATGCCAGACTTAGTTTTCTTGTTGGAGCAGTGGCAGAGTGATCTGAGATTACAGGATTTAGTCATCTCACCTGTGCCATGGTCAGATCACTATCTGGCGACTTTCTGGGGGCGACGCTTCATTGTAGGGAGGCAGGGTCTATTAAAATGGCCCGCCCTTGGCGACTAATGGATCCAGATGGATTCCAGAGGGAACTGGGGGATGTTCCTCTGGATCGGATACACGATTCACCCGAGGCACTTGTCGACCTGTGGAACAGGATGGCAACAGAAGCCTTGGATGAAATCGCGCCACTGCGGCCTCTCCGTGCCCATGGGGTTAGGTCATCCCTGTGGTTCATGGATGAATTGCAGGAACTCAAACAGGCAAAGAGACGCCTAGAGCGCCGCTGGGTGAAGACACAGGATGACTCCGATTGGACACTAGCTAGAGCTGCTATTAGGGCCTACCTAGTGGCGATGGGGGTGGTGAGGCGGCAATACTTCACCACCCTTATTGCCTCTGCTGATAATTGCCCAGCGGCCCTGTTCCGGGTAACCAGGTCCCTCCTCGGTAGGGGGAGATCGATGCCCGGTTGGCAGGGTTCGGCTGAGGACTTTGCTGACCATCTGGTAGAGAAAATCGATCGAGTTCGTTCAGGGCTGAATCCCGGCATGGATGGGGAGGGTCGGGGGGGGGGGGGGCAACGGAGCACAGTCTTGCTGTACGATCTGGGATCGGTTTGATCCTGTTGTCCCTGATGAAGTGGACAGGCTCCTTGCAGCTGTGCATGCCACTACATCTCCTTTGGACCCCTGTCCCACCTGGTTGGTGAAAGCCTCCAAGGTGGTGACAGGTGGCTGGGTCGGGGCAATAATAAATGCATCATTACGGGAGGGGGTATTTCCTGCACCACTAAAACATGCTTTGGTGCGCCCCCTCCTGAAGAAAATATCCCTTGACCCAGCTGTCCTTAACAACTACAGGCCGGTTTCCAACCTGCCCTTTCTGGGTAAGGTTTTGGAGAAGGCGGTGGCACACCAGCTGCAGAGTGTCCTGGAGGAAGTGGATTATCTAGACCCCTTTCAATCAGGATTCAGGCCCAGGTATGGTACGGAGACGGCATTGGTCGCACTGATGGATGATTTCTGACGGGAGCGGGACGGGGGTTATCCATCCATCCTTGCTCTTCTTGACCTCTCAGCGGCCTTCGATACCATCGACCACGGTATCCTTCTGGAACGGCTCAAAGGACTGAGGATCCAGGGCACCGTGTTGTCCTGGCTTTCCTCTTTTTTGGAGGGCCGTACCCAGTCGGTGTGGTTAGAGAGTGAGAGGTCCAGCCCTAGGCTTCTCAAGTATGGGGTGCCTCAGGGTTCAGTGCTCTCTCCTCTCATATTTAACATCTACATGAAGCCACAGGGTGAGATCATTCATTCCCATGGAGTGCGCTACCATCAGTACGCGGATGACACCCAGTTGTACATCTCGGCCCATGGGGCCCCCAGTGATGCTGTTGAAATCCTATCCAGATGCCTGGAGGACATTGGGGTCTGGATGGGGGCCAATGGGCTTCAGCTGAATCCCCGCAAGACAGAGTGGCTGTGGATAAGGGGCCCCATGTTATCCAGGGAGCTACCATCTTTGGTACTGGATGGGGCTGTTTTGCCCCAGACAGACCCAGTGCGCAACTTGGGGGTCCTTCTGGACTCGCGGCTGCTGCTAGAAGAACAGGTAGTGGCTGTGGCCAGGAGGGCTTTTGCCCAACTTTGGGTGATTTGCCAGTTGCGCACGCTCCTGGACCGGGGCTCCTTGCTTTTGGTCACCCATGCTCTGGTCACTTCCCGACTAGATAATAATGCGCTCTACATGGGGCTGCCCTTGATGACCATTCGGAGGCCGCAGCTGGTCCAGAATGCGGCAGCCCGGGTGGTGATGGGATATGGACGATATGCCCATGCCTCACCACTACTTCAGGAGCTGCACTGGTTACCAGTTTGTCTCCAGGTGCAATTCAAGGTGCTGGTTTTGACCTTTAACGCCCTATATGGCAGTGGGCCAGGATACCTTAGAGACCGCATCGTCCCAAGAGTGTCTGCCCGTCCAACCAGAGTGGACCGGAGAGGCTCTCTAATAGTGCCATCAGCTAGGGGTGCACATCTATCCAGCACCTGAAGAAGGGCCTTCTCCGTGTCCGCACCAACCCTCTGGAACCTCCTGCAACAGATCTAAGACTTCAAAGAGATTTGCTGCCCTTCAGGAGAGGATTGAAGACCTGGCTGGCAGGGCAGGTGTGGGGCCCTAATGGGAACACGGTCCCCGCCTGCTGGCTTATGTAAACAATTAAGAACTCTCTCTTCTTCTTTTTATAATGGGTGGGATGGGTGGGTGGGATATGGGTCTTTTAAAGTGGGTGGGATATGGGTCTTTTAAAGTGTTTTTATGTGTTTTTAGAACTTGTTGTAATGCCGCCCTGAGTCGGGTTCTGCCTGAGTGGGTGGCATATATAAATATGACTATTAAATTAAATTAAATTAAATTAAATCTTGTACCTCCAACCACGTTCCTTCATTGAAATGTCATTGTAGACTTCCACATCATTCCCATCAATTTTCAAAATGCCAGAACCAGCTTGTTTTAAAAAAGCCATTACCTTCAGCTTATCTCCCCAATTTGCAAACTTGACCAAAACATTTCTCTATACAACTTTTCCCCTCTTTGGACCCACCCTATAAGCACTTACAATGTCCTCATTAACAAAATCTTTCCCCATTTTCAAGTTGTTTAACCAATCAATTATTTTATCCTTTAGCTGGTCTGCCATTTTTTCCATTATATTGCGAATCACTATATTCTGTTTTCTCATCATCTCTTCCATTACATCTATCCTTTTTTCCTGCACATTCACTTTCATCTTAATTTCTTTCTCCTCCTCATGTAATCCTTTAATATCCCTTTGCATCAATTTCATATCCTTTTGCATCGACGTAACATTGGCATCCATCCTTTGCAGATTAAGATCAACTTTTTTAGAAAAATCAATAAACATTGTAGCCAATTTATCCTGTATTCCCAGAATTTCATTTTTATCTTTCACTCTTGCCTGTTCCATTTTCTCAAATTTCTTAAACAGTTTACCAAATTCAACCATAATTTGTGTTTGATCAAATATTGGTGGCTCAGGTGATAATGTTGGTGGGAACACCTCCTCCATTGGTAATTTATCTTTCTTCTTAGGCTTCACCACCTCCTCTTCCTTTGCCTTTCCCCTTGTAATTTTATTCATTGTGATGTCAAACAATAATTTCAATGCCGCAACTTTTTGATCTCCCACAGGTCTCTCTCCATGAAACTGTTCCAGAGTTCAATCTAATCAAAACTCCAATCTTATATTTGTCACAAAAAATAATATTTAATCCCAAAAATTTGATTGAAAATTTTTGGCAAACCTTATAACAAATCCGGTGAGACCAATCTTCCTTATTATACTCTCCAAACGATGATAGATCCAAAATAAAAAGGCTTATTCAGTATTGTAATCCAGATGATGAGATCCTGACTTTATTAAAAAAAATATTGTTTGCAACTGGAGTCTGGTTGTATTTTCACTGCTTTATCACCACAAATAAAAATATATCTCCAAGACTCTTTCACATTGAGGAAGGGAAGACACTCTGTAGCTATATTTAAAAATAAAAAGTAAAAAGTACTCTGCAGAGGAAAGGTATCAAAAAGTTCCAAGAATGCCCGCTGGGCCGGTTGTTCTGTTAGATCCATCCAGGAGCAAAAATGTAGCTATTATTGATATTATGTCTCCCAAATAAAAAGCAAAAATGAAGGGAAAGGCAGGGTAATGTAATTCAATAATCCAAATCCAGCATAGGCACCAATTTTAAAAGGAAAAATAGCAAAACCAAGAGGAACTGTTCTTCCAAGTAATCTAAAATCCAAGCTGCGGTGGCTCCCAATCAAACCGCACCTCTCCCCTCACAGCCCAAACAATCCAAAAACCTCCATTTCTTCCTTTTCTCTTCCTTTTGTTCTCCTCCTTCCTCCACTTCTTCACACTTCCCACTCCACAGGATATGCATTCAGGCAAATAGCTTTATTGATGGTACACTTGTAGTCAGTGCATATCCTGACCTCCCCATTACTTTTCAAAGCAGTCACTATTGGTGTCTCCCACTCTGCGGAGTCCACTGGCACTAGGATGCCCTGCCCCCCAGTTTTTCCAGTTTGGCTTCTATCTTCTCCTTTAAAGCAAATGGTACCCGGTGTGGCTTCATCCAGGTGGGCTGGACAGTTGGGTCAAGCTCAAAGTCCACAGGGGGTCCTTTGTATAACCCGAAACCCTATTTGAACACCTCAGGATATGCAGCACAAAGGTCCCAGATTGGGTCAGCGTCTATTGCGTGTATGCCAGAAAGCCGGATTCCCAGGGGCATAAACCATTGGGTCCCAATAAGTCAGTTAGTGCCCTGCTTAACTACAACCAATGGCAAGGAGGTGCGAATGTTTTTGAATTTGACCAAGAAATTTCCCACCCCCAGGACCGGAATCTGGCAACCTTGCACATCCCGGAGGGAAGTTTTAAAAGATTTGAGCTTGGGCCGAGAGGCAGCGGGAATTCTCAAAAACTCCCGCTGTGGGATTATGGAAAAGGTAGTACCTGAATCCACCTCCATCTTGAAGGGGACATCCTGCAGGCTCAGGTCTGCAAAGAAATGCTCGCTGACGATGCCCACTTGGCATGGCTCAGGCTCTGGTGACACTTTGGTGGTGGACATTTTCTGGTGATGACTCTTCTTGGACTCAGGTGCTGGAGTTCTTTGCTTTCACTGTTGGCATACTTTATTTTTTTTATTTTTTTTTATTTATAGTCATATTTGTATATGCCGCCCACTCAGGCAGAACCCGACTCAGGGCGGCATTACAACAATTCTAAAAATACATAAAAACATTATAAAAACCTTATAAAAAACCCACATCCACCCCATTTAAAAACCCATATCCCACCCACCCATCCCACCTACTATACAAAAGGGAAGAAGAGAGAGTTCTTATTTTTATAAAAGCCAGCCGGCGGGAACCATAGTCCCGTTCGGGCCCCACACCTGCCCTGCCAGCCAGGTCTTTACTCCTTTCCTGAAGGGCAGCAGTTCACTTTGAAGTCTTATATCTATTGGCAGGAGGTTCCAGAGGGTTGGTGCGGACAAGGAGAAGGTCCTCCTACGGGTGCTAGACAGATGTGCACCCCTAGTGGACGGCACCATTAGAGAGCCCCTCCGGTCCGCTCTGGTTGGACGGGCAGTCACTCTTGGGACGATGCGGTCTCTAAGGTATCCTGGCCCCCTGCCATATAGGGCTTTAAAGGTCAAAACCAGCACCTTAAATTGCACCCGGAGACAAACTGGTAACCAGTGCAGTTCCCGAAGCAGCGGTGAGGCATGGGCATATCGCCCACACCCCATCACCACCCGGGCCGCCGCATTCTGGACCAGCTGCAGCCTCCGAATGGTCGTCAAGGGCAGCCCCATGTAGAGCGCATTACAATAATCTAGTCGGGAAGTAACCAGAGCATGAGTGACCATAAGCAAGGAGCCCCGGTCCAGGAGTGTGCGCAGTTGGCGAATCACCCGAAGTTGGGCAAAAGCCCTCCTGGCCACAGCCGCCACTTGTTCTTCTAGCAGCAGCCGTGAGTCCAGAAGGACCCCCAAGTTGCGCACTGGGTCTGTCTGGGGCAAAACAGCCCCATCCAGTACCAAAGATGGTAACTCCTTGGATAACATGGGGCCCCTTATCCACAGCCACTCTGTCTTGCTGGGATTCAGCCGAAGCCCATTGGCCCCCATCCAGACCCCAACGGCCTCCAGGCATCCGGATAGGATTTCAACAGCATCACTGGGGTCCCCACAGGCCGAGATGTACAGCTGAGTATCAGAGCGGCGGCGTAGTCTGCAATGGACTCCCCAGGTCGCTGCTCTTTTCTGTGGAAGGCCACCCTGGCCAGGAAGATCGAGACCTCTGGCTGCAGGTGTTTCCTCAGTGTGGACATGATTTTTGTGACTGGCACCACATCCTCGTCCCTTGGGAGAACGAGGTGGGTTGCCAGCTCAAGCGTCTCAGAACCAACTGAGCGAGGAAACAGAGGCACTTCAGGTCTTCGTCTATGATCTTCTGCAAGGCTATTGTGTGGTGGAATCGGCATTCGTATGTTGCCCATTTCTCTGGACGCGCTGGGTCAAATGGGCCGATGTTGCTGCCATGTGGGGACGCCATCCCACCTTCGTCGCCAGTTTCGTGTTCAGGGAATGAAGAAACAGACGAGTGAAGTAGTAAAATTCAGCTCTTTAATAGTGGGGTTTGAACACAGTTTGGATAGGGCAAAACTCGGACTTATATACACTATAAACAGTAACAGTAACAATAATACAACAAGCCCATTGGATAGCAGTGTGCACATTTTTGATCCACTTATTTTCATAAGAATAGATACATGAGAAAAGATACATTCCGCTCATATAAACAGTAACAATAATACCACAAGCCCATTGGCTAACAGAGTGTGCACATTTTCGCTCCGCTTATACATTCCGCTCCTGTCAGAAAACACAGTTAACATACATAACACTAATGCAGTTGAATAATATTTAATGAGAAAAATATCGGATAAAACACTGACAGTCATGGACTGGTCTCCAGAGACTATTCTGAATATTATAGAGGCAGTATGGTATCTCCTGGACAGAGAAATAAATAAATGACAATCTACATCTAGGAAAGAACTCTGAGAAAAGCTGAAGGAAGCCTGGTATAATATACCAGAAGATTACTTCTGAAAACCTCAGGACAATCTCCCCAAAAGAATTGAAGATGTGCTTAGAGCCAAGAGAGGCCACACTAAATACTTGCCACTTTAACCTATGGAAGCTGTTTTTATTATTATTACAGTTGTTTTTTTTAATACTGCATACAAATGTCCTATATTTTCTGGTTGTATTCTAATGAAGAGACTGAGAAATAGTTATATATGGTTATTATACTATTGCTAAAACAACAAATCTAATGGTGGCATAAGACTTTTGCATATGTATGTATGTATGTATGTACAGGTGAAACTCGGAAAATTAGAATATTGTGCAAATGTCCATTCATTTCACTTAAAAAGTGAAACAAATATATGAGATAGACTCACTATGTGCAAAGTGAGAGATGTCATGCCTTAATTCGTTATAATTGTGATGATCATGACGTACAGTATACATGAGATTATGTGATGATTATGGGGTACATGAGATGGGGGGTTGGGGTTTTCATAAGCTGTAAGCCATAAGCGTCAATATTATAACAAAGTAAGAACTATCTCGCTTTGCATGCGATGAGTCTATCTCATAGATTTGTTTCCCCTTTTAAGTTGCATTACTGAACTGAATGAACATTTGCACGATATTCTAATTTTCCAAGTTTCACATGTATGTATGTATGTATGTATGTATGTATGTATGTATGTATGTATGTATGTATGTATGTATGTATGTATGTATGTATGTATGTATGTATGTATGTATGTATGTCATTTTGGCAGTTTAAAGTCTGACCTAGACATGAAAGAATAATAATATGCAACTTCTTAACTACCCTCTTCTCATTTTCTTTTGCTTAGGAAAAATAATTTTACCTCGGCCTTGCTATGGTTCAATTTTTTTAGCTTTTCTCGGGTAGATCCTACAGATCTTCCAAATATATGCATACATCGGTAGCTTTTTCACAAAGTGCTCCTACAAAATTTTTAAAATGCGAGCTAATGATGACAGAGGTAACAAAGTTAAGCTAACTGGGGGATTCTGGGTAATCCAAAATGATCACTTTTCCAAACTTTGTATTAGAACTTACCTGTCACTTCTATTCAAGGAATCATTTCAAAGTTGCTTCACAGGAGATTTGACTTAGAAATTACTGCTGCAAGCTTTATTGTTATGTTTTCTGATTCTTAATCCTTGTTGTGAGGTACCTTGAATAGAGGAAAGATAAGATAGAAAGGATCTTTAAAAATCAAATGGAGAGTTCAGAATTTCCAGAAAAATCCTGACGTTTGAACTAGTCGATGAGAAAAAGATGGGCAGGGGATGGCAGAATGAAGTAACTCCTCATTTAAATTATTTTCTGTAACAAGGTCACAGTTCAATAATCCTTTGACAAGGTCCCATTTTTAAAAAAGATCCCTTTGAAGCCCAATTTTCCAACTATAATAAAAATCAAAATTCCCGTATTATACTTGCTGTCCTGTGTCTAGCTCTGCATTTGTGTTTTGAATGTAAAAAAATAGAATTTATCCTTCCTTTGGCGGTAAATCCTCTAGTGCTTCTCCTTCACTTTTCTTATCAAACTTCTGTGGATCCCTGCCAATATTCTGTTCTCTCACTTAGCTCACCAAGCAATCATTCCCAGTGTTTTATGATGGGAATGATAGTGCATATACCTAGTCAAGCAGATTGGCACTCTGTGCAAGTATTGCACATGCAATGCTGCTAATAAATCCCATGCTTTCAATTAAGGTTTTCATTCATGAAGATGGTGATTAGAAAGGTTAGGATTTGGACTAAACTCCTTGCTGGCCACACTTACTAAGGCATTCTTGGAGTTGAAGTCTGAAAAAAATAACTTTCTTGAACCCTGCATTGAATAGGCCTTTATAACCATTAGCAGAATATATATATTTTTAAAAACACACAGCCACCCTCTATTTCAGGGGTTTCCAAATTGTTTGCACCATGGGCCGGTCACATGGTTGAGCGGTCATGTGGTTCCTCCCACCACAAAATGCATCTGTGGCTGTCATAAATGCATTTACGACAGCATTATGTGCATGCATGGGTGCATTATATTAATGTGCGGGCACATTTTACTTCCGCTTATGAGAGCGGTGAGGGCGGCATGGGCCAGATGATTTGGCGCTGCGGCCTGGATCCAGTCCATGAGCGGTAGTTTGGCCACCCCTGCTGTATTTGTTAAAAACAAAATCCAGTTTGGGCTTATTTGAGATCAGAGGAATACAGGCTAATTCCTTTTTTCTTAGCTGAGGTTAGCTGAATAAATGTTGTAAGTTCTTCTAACTTGCAGTGTAAACTCTATATTTTTATTATGAAATTTATGTGGAACACTTTATGAGTTTTTACTACTACACTGGTTATTTATTTTCATTTTTATTTAGTGGCTTGGCTAATTCCCTCCCCCCAATTATATAAGGCAAACTACATTTAAGATTTTTTTTAGCAGTCATGAATGTCTCTGGCAGCATCTTCTGGAAATCGAGTCTGTAACTTTTATTGCTTTTAAATATTTCTAATGGGACTAGACAAATAGTTGAATGGATCTGTTTTTTCTATGTACTTGGCAAAAGAAAAGGAGAAATTGTTCCTTGTTACACAATGAGAAATACATTAATACAGAAATCCATTAATCTCATTCTTTCTTTCTGTATAAATATCATTTAAACATCCCCATCCTCCTTCAACTCTGGGTAAAATTACAGTACACTGCAGGGAAGTTGCAAAAAGTTTATGAGAGTCATAAAATTGTCATTGTAATACCATTATAGAGTTTCAGGACAAAATAGATATTTTCAGAATTCTCATTGTCCATGTGCCAGGCTGGGAGTGTGTGGAGGGAATGAAACCCACAAGGACAAATTATGCCTTGCAATAGAGACAATTGCCGAAATAATTCAAAGAATTAAAATATGGAGAACTCCTCTCTTCACCACTCTATAAAAATATTTCATTTAATGGTAGCAACTTCTACAAGATATCCCTTTTGTTGTCCACAAAGACAATAGCAAAAACAGCTACTGAGCACAAATTCTACCCAAGTAAGGTGTGTAGCTGATAAATTCCCTAAGATGTTTCCTTCTAGAATGATTCTCTCAGAACACTCAGTGCTTCACTAGATGAAATACTGGTTCGATCTAGAAGCAATGCACTCAAAAAAAGAAAAAATATATATTTAATTCTAGCACAAGCTTGGCTCAAGTTACTTTCGACAGAGTAGCTTGCTTTTGTTTGTAAATGTCCATTTGGAAAATAGTTCTTTTTGTCTGCATGCCTGACTCTTGAAGGTGGGGAGTAAAATCTGTGCACTTAGAGGGGTAACCTTGTTGAAAGAGAAAATATACATTTGACTTAATCTGATTCTCATTATGTCTTTTGGTAAACACAGACAGGATTATGATGGAGTGTAATCATTTGCCCATGGACTTTGAAGTTGATAATTGTTGGAATCGTGGCCACTGGGGTGGCCTTAGGTCCCGGAGGAGACTGATCAATGACAACACGAGGCAACAGGAGCGAGATCAGATCAGTGGTTTATTGGGAAAATACATACACCTTTTATAGATCAGAAGGCAGGTAGAAAAAACCATCACCCGAAAGTCAATCATATCACCTATTTACTCAGGTTAATTGGGAAACTCTTTTGGGGAAGTTAATTAGTGCGGGCAAACATTGACAGAGGAAGCCCCATTGTTTTGGGCTCAGAGGCTGGGTAAATATGGCCACTATTTGCGCCAGGGATTTACGCTAAACCAAGGAGATGAATGTTTGCCTAATTATGTCCAGGCGTCAGCGATCTGCTTACCTGGCAGAGCTGTGGGTCAGGTCAATGAATTGGGTGAATCAAACCCTATAATTTATCCACCCCCCTTATAATTTGGCTGCTCGCAGAGCCCACGGGCCAGGGAGCCTTTCTCCCGAAAGTGGCCTCTGCTGGGCCGATCCATGCCCAAGGGGGCACGGGGAAACCATATCTCCCCTTTTAATTTTTCTTAAGAACCTGACCTGCAACTCTGCGTAGGAGTGGGACCAGCTGCTGATCGGGAGTGACGTCACGGGGTTTCCTTCTTCTGCGGCATCTCGAAATCAGTGAGGGGACACATTGAGCAAAACAGCAGACTGCAATGCCTAGTATGACTACCCCCACCACCACCTTGATTACCGTTTGAAGCCACCCCCATGGAATCCACGACCACATCCATTTCCATAGTGAGCTCCACCAAGCCCCCCATGCAGAGCCTTCTGTGATGCCAGCCACTATGGCGTGAAGATCCGTGAGCTGGCTTTGAATCTTACGAGAGTTGTCCGTAAGATTGAAGCAGCACATACCGTGAAAAGACTCGCAGCCCAGTTGGTGCAACAATAGGAGATAGTCGATAGCCGCTCGATTATCGAGAATGGCATGGCGAAGTTCCGCCTGCTCCTGATTGAGGAGCGCTATCGCTGAAGAGGTATGGTTGATGGCCTTTGCTAGACTGCAAGCCAAGCGACCAATCCTTTTTGCGTTGCCGACGGCTAAGCCTGGCACGCCAAAGATGCTGACTGCCAAGGAGAGATACTTGGCAGGTCTCATTACCCTAAAGCTGCTTTCACATGAGCTGTCTAACAGAGTGGTGCGAGTGTGCCGTATGAGTGAGGGAACATTAGAGACATTGGAAACATTGGGAACATTAGTGCTTGGGGCAATCACATCCTTAGTGGGGAGCAAGAGTGTCAACCGACTGATACAACATATAGAGTCTGTAATATTAGCAGGAATGTAGTTAAACGTATACTGGTTACAAGTGAAAAACCATCCAGATGGTAGGGTGATATGTGCATATGCTGTGCCACGTGGCACTGGGTTACTGCAAGTCCAATTGGCACTGCCTACATCGAGGCATCGGCGCCGGGTTCGGCCGAGTCCGGAGCAACCGTAGATTCGGCCGCAGGTAGAGTTCGGGCTGACCGCCACTCGAGGAGTGTGGAGAGTGGCCGCATCAGCCGGTAAAGTCATGGTTAGCCGCATCTCCCAACGAGCATATTCCGAGGAAGCTGTTGGGATGTACGGGCTGAAGAATCGCTTCACCAGCCAGTCCCCGTCCCGGGGGTGTGCGCCTGGAGAATGGCACACTGGGATAAGGCAGGTGCTGAGGATTGAAGCAGAACCGACGTCCTGCCTGAGGCAAAAATCGGACTGGTTGACAAGACTTGCCAACCTTTCCCAAATGTTGTACTGCATGCGGGCAGAAAGGTCTCCGCCCGGCATTAAATCGCTGGCCTCCAATGAGGCGGCCTGAACGCCTCCCCCCGAAAGCAGGGTGAGGGTCAGGATGATGGCAAGTGCCAGGGTGTTGGCATGAATCTGGGCAAAGACTGCAGCTGTGAGGTTCTCCGGTGTTGGCTCCTTCCTCTCGCGCCGGACGGTGTCCTCGGCATCACGGCAAAGGATCTTGACCATCCCCCAGGTGATCCTCGGTGCTGCCGTCGGTGGCCGTCTCCTCCGGCGGGTTCTCTCGGTCAGAGTGAGGTCCTCCATCTCCGGGATCGGACTCGGGCCGGTCTGGTTCCACGCCATGTGGTTCCAAGTAGGGCTTGACACACCGAGCTGGAATCCAAACGACACCTGTAGGAGACATAACTGCAGCATACCCTCTTCCCCAGGTTATGAGCGGCACCGGGCCCCTCCAAGAAGGGTCTGGTGGCACCCGGTACCGGACCATAGGTCGCGGGAGAGCTTCCGAACGGCAGAAATGCCTCTCCTGCGGCGTACAATCCGAAAAAACATTAAGGTGATTGTATGTGAACAATACCTTATTCAGACAAAACTGTGCCTGTCCCTGTGATTTGGGGAGGGCTGGTGGCTCCCCCCTTTCTGTTTGTTTATCAATATAGGACCTTAGCAGGGGGTGTTCGGAGCCTTGGGACAGCCGGACTTTTGTCCGCCTCCCTTGGATCGGCACTCCCTAGCGAAGTGTCCGACCTTGCCACAAGTGTGGCATGCTCCCTTGATCTTGCCATTGCCCTGATGTCTTTTCCCCCCCTGCACCGCTGCCGCTAGCAGACCCATCTTGTAGGAGTCTGTGCCAACGTCGGAGCATGCTCGGATCATGTCCGTTAAGGTCAAGTCAGGGCGATTGCCCAGGGACTGCAAGATTTTACGGCAGTCCAAGTTGGCGTTGTCCTTTGCTAGCTTAATCATGAGCTCTTGTTGGGCCTGCTCATTATCAATCTGCCTGCTAATTGCTTCCTCCAGGCGATTGATGAAGTCCATGTATGGCTCCTGGGCTCCCTGCTTAATAGCGGTGTAATTTTTGGCTGTTTTGCCAGACGCTGGGACCTTGAAGTATGCCCTATAGGCAGCTTCGGCTGACATTTCTAGAGTGGCGAGAGGCAAGTTGATTTGAGCGTTGATGGGCTCAAAGGCACCTGAAACATACAGCTGGTCAGGAATTACCGCGCCTCCCATCCTGGCAGCTCGGGTCTGAGCTTCGAGCCGAAACTCGCTGTCCCAGATCATGTACTGGCTAGGGGTTAGCATCATCCTCATGACGGCTTTCCAGTCATGAGGAATCCACATGGTGGTTTCGCACACTTGCTGAAGCGTGCCCCTAGTAAAACGACTTTGGAGCCCTGTCTCTGAGATTGCTTTCCGTAAAGCCATGAGAAGCTTGTACGGGACTGGGGAGTGTACTATCTGCTGTGTGCCCGTGAGCGCGTCCATCTCCATGCGGATCGGACAAATCTGTCTAAGTTCAGCTAGCTGTTCAACTGACAATTCCCCCTTTTTTAGTTCTATCTCAGCTGTGCGCTGAAGGGCACTCTTCACGACTGGGGAACCCGGAGCTGTCAGAGAAGCGCCTGCGCTTCTCATTCCTTGCGTTCCTTTGGTGACGTCTGCAGCTGTCACCGCGGGAAGGCTCCCTACGCTACTCTGCTGATATCTAATTGACGGATAGAGTGTCGTCGGCGCAGTCGGTTCGACTGGCTTGCCTGATGGCTCGACTAACGGGGGTTCTTTGGCCTCTACCCGGACTGGCTCGATCTCAGCCAAGAGTCTCCTACACTTCCTCCAAGTACGAACTATCCCGCCTGGAGCTTTCGGGGGTTGCTGAATGCAGTCTCCTATCTGATCCCAGAGCTGCAGGGTTAACGTACCTACTTCTGGGTAAAGTAGGCAGTGTTCCCTGAGATACGCCAAAAGTCTCGCTAATTCCCTGCTGTGAAAGCGTAATTTAAATACCCTGGCCAGGATTCTGAACTCCTCCTCACGAGTTCTTTGGCTAGCGGACGGACTTGGTCTATGAGAACAAGTCCCCATATTACCTGCGATTGGGTCTCCAGAAGATTCCTCCTCGGGACGAGTCAACGCGTCTTTGCAGGCAACAGGTTCGGGCGTCGGGTGTCTGGGGTAGACCTCGGAGCGTGGACCTTCTGCCACGGGCCCTTCGACGGCCTCTGCGATGTCAGGGGCTCACAGCTGCCCTGAGCGGAACGCGTTTCCCTCTATGGCAACCTCCTCGAAAGCGGGGAGCAAGCTGTAGGAATGTCTCTCTGGAATGCCTCGCCGCAGGCCACTTCTCCGATCGGCTGGCTGCCGGCCGGAGCGCCGCGCTGCCCTCCGGGATGACAGGTCGCGGTTCTAGCGCAGAACCGGACCGCGTGGATCGCTACTCACGAGTAGACCTCTCCGGGGTCTCTTACTCACGAGTAGAATCACGTCGGGGTCACCAGCTGTTGGAATCGTGGCCACTGGGGTGGCCTTAGGTCCCGGAGGAGACTGATCAATGACAACACGAGGCAACAGGAGCGAGATCAGATCAGTGGTTTATTGGGAAAATACATACACCTTTTATAGATCAGAAGGCAGGTAGAAAAAACCATCACCCGAAAGTCAATCACATCACCTATTTACTCAGGTTAATTGGGAAACTCTTTTGGGGAAGTTAATTAGTGCGGGCAAACATTGACAGAGGAAGCCCCATTGTTTTGCGCTCAGAGGCTGGGTAAATATGGCCACTATTTGCGCCAGGGATTTACGCTAAACCAAGGAGATGAATGTTTGCCTAATTATGTCCAGGCGTCAGCGATCTGCTTACCTGGCAGAGCTGTGGGTCAGGTCAATGAATTGGGTGAATCAAACCCTATAATTTATCCACCCCCCTTATAATTTGGCTGCTCGCAGAGCCCACGGGCCAGGGAGCCTTTCTCCCGAAAGTGGCCTCTGCTGGGCCGATCCATGCCCAAGGCGGCACGGGGAAACCATATCTAATGGTCTCCTGGTTATGATGAAATTATGCAAGAGATTCAAATGGGATTAACTCTTGCTGAAGTCATTTGGCACACAAACCAATGCTGCTGCAGTTTTGCTAATGTAATCAAAAATAAAGGGAGGAGAGGGAGAAGTCAATTAGAAAATAAAATGGAAACATTACCCTTGTAAGCAAGCAATTTTTCATTAGCTGGGTTCAAGGAAGTAACAAAATCATGAAATAGTTCAAGAATCTGCCCTTGACTGAGAGACAGATAAATATAATTATACACTGGTGATTATACTCCCTCCAAATACTTGCCTTTGATTTTCATCTTCTTCCCACCCACCTTCTCTCTGTTTTTTTTTTACAGGTGAAATGAAAGACTCCTGATGAGACCATTATATTTTAGTTCAAAAACACACGCACAATATATCATTTTGCTGGAGGAGAATCTCATAGAAATAAAAGGGATTAGATGAAATGTGGGAAGAGCTGTAAAATTTGCAACTTAATCTCAAGTCCCTGAATGAATATCCAGACCGAGAACTTTGGTTATAGCCTCTTCCACATAATATTTTCAAACAATAATATGACATTTCTAATTTGCTTCCTAATTTGGTCATTCAGTTAACAGTAATTTAGTCTTTCAGTTAATTTGTATTTTTCCTTTTTACCCCCTTTATTAATAAAAAAACACTAAAAAAGACAATAATAAACAATGTAAAAAAATAATCAAAAATGTCAGGAAAATAATAATAAAAAACAAGAAACAACCCCCCCCCATAAATATCAGTCTCAGTTTGTATCCAATTATTTTGTCCATGATGATGCAATACAAATAAACTAGTACAGCCCCACCTGTGTATGTGGGATTTAACAACAACAACAACAATAATAATTTTTATCTATAGCCCGCTCTTCTAGTGCGCGCACCACTCAGAGTGGCTTCCAACAATAAATAATAAATAATGTACAATGCACCATAATAATACAGTGCAATACATAGTAAACATAATATAATACATAAGATTACAATTCAAAAAATCAGATTAATTTCCCATTAATTACTATATTCACCATACTTATTAACTCTTTGCTTTCCAAAAAAGGCATTGATTCTTGGGGAGGTTTACTACTCTTATTATCAGTAAATACATATTCCACAAAGGGTCTCCATACTTCCCAAAAACAATTAGTTTTGATTAATCCTTTTTTTACACTTCAATTACTCTGTTAATTTGTCATTCAGTGTTACACCAGTCCTCAATTTTATAAATGTGATTGGATTTCCAGTTTCCTGCTATTAGTACTCTGGAGGCTGTCAGGAAAATTATTAGTAAGTCATGCATGTTTTTATCTAATTTAACTTCTTCCATTTCCATAATCAAAGCTTCCTTAGGAGTGATTTTTATATGCCTACCCATTATTTTATTAATTTCTGATTCCGCCTTGAGCCAGAAATCTTGTACATGATTGCAGTCCCACCACATATGAATGTAGGCCCCTATCTTTTCACTTAATTTGTAAGGAGGGTCTGGAAACAGCCAACAGTCTGTCACCCTCGGAGCCCCCCATCTTGGGGTTCCTGACTTCCAGCTCCTCTACCATCATTGGCAGAGGAAGCTGAGATATCAGACATCTTCTCAGATAGGGAGGAGGGTTCTAGAAAGGATGAGGACCAACCCATAGGGGACATAGAGATTGCAGTGACAACTTCCCGGGGTGTTGGTGGTAGGACAGAGTATATAAATGTGGCTCTGGAGGAGGCAAGAGAGAAGAAGCAGCAGTGTCTTGGCAATTCTAGTTATAACTACAGAGCATCTACACGGTGCCCCAAAAGCTGCTATACATAGGGAAATTGGGAATTTGTAGGTAAATGTATCTTTATTGACAAAATATTCATTCCAAAATCTTACACAATATTATAAAAAATATTTACAAAATATGATCTACATGTTGGCCACCTCTTTGTACACCCATAAACAATCTTCACCCTCATTCATGACAATATGCTCCAAGATATCTGTTGTTATGCAATTTTTCTTATGTATGCCAAATTTTTGGATACCCTGTATAAATGTCTTTTTCTGTCCTGAGTCACTTTTTTAAAAAGGTAGAAAACTTTTCTCCTAATTACCAGCACTCTTTAATCTCAAAATGCTTAACTATGTTGGTCCAAAGCAGGGGTTCCCAGCCTAAGGCCCGCGGTGCCATTTCATGTGCTCCCCCACCCCTCCAAGGGCATTCGAGAAACAAATGGCCACCCCTTTGAAGCTGTTGGGACAAAATGATCACCCCATAGTGCAGGCAGGGCAAATGGCCATCCAGCCCTCGAAGCTGACTGAGAGAGCATGACCTGGCTCCTGGCTTGGAAAGGCTGAGAACCTCTGGTCTAAAGGGTAGTTATCTCATAGACCATGAGAGTTGTACAGAAGATGACCAGATGCTGTTTTACCATCACTTTCCTCATGCACGTTGACATTTCATCCATGGCCAATGAGGCACTTTCATGGGCCGATAAGCCCTTTTATTTATGCCTCCCATTGCTTCATCTAGTCCATTTTCTTGGCAGTCGCAGGACAGTAAATTCCAAGCACTATGACTGGAACACTTAATCAATATTCCTCATATGCTGTTGTTAGTGTTCGTTCCCTCCTCCACCACCCTGTTCCAACACCAAGTGTTGCCTTCTTTTCTCTTCTGCTGGACAATTATTTTGTGAAATGATGATAATAAGCATGGCAGTTGAGCGGGCTGCAACAGATTTGGACAGGGGTGGGTGGGGGATGTGGGGGAACATGCAGTAAGAGGATCTTTCAGAGCTCACACCTGTTTTAAGATTTGTTATGTTTTTTTTTAAAAAAAGAAAAACTATAGGGATTCACTCTGCTTCTTCCTTGTAGAGCCCTGTGGAATATACTATTAAACTGCAGGGAGGAGACAAAGCCATCAGTACACTTAAATATGCCTATGTCAAATCCATCCCATTCTTCCTGATTTCCCCCCTCAACCTAGCCACTGTTCCCAAGGGCTGGAGAACATTACAACTCATTCACTTTATATGAATGGGCACAAACAGACCTTTTCACCATTTCAATATGTCTACATTTGCAGGCATATCCTGTAGGCCAACTGAAACAGCCTTAATTTCAATTTACTGTCTCCCACAGGAACATGCCATTCCCCTGAATGTGGGGAAAAAAAAGAAAACTTCACTAGCCACCACCTCCTCCCCTCTCAGGTTAAAAGTTCTGATCAGGAAGTAAAATTTTTGCTTAAGATTAATGGAGTGCAGTTTTGATGTTTCTAACAGGGGCACATAATATGTATTAAACAAGCAACGAACACACTGACCCAAAAATAATGTTTCTGGGAAGGTGTTCCAAAGAATTGGACATCAACTCATCAGAACCATAAGTGAAAGAGATGTATTTCATCTGCTCTCTCTACATCATTAAAAACCCAACAACAACCTCCGCCTTTTAATTAAAAACTTAAATCAAATATATCAGCCATTTTCTGCCAATTTTTTTTGAATTTTTGAGTTCAGTTCAGTGACCTATACTGTTTTTAAAGTGAAGTGAAATGACAGATTTTTCATAGTTCAATAATCCTCAAAAATAGATGGAGCCATAAAAGCAGAGCTGGTGAAAGTTGAAAGATCCCCTACCAGTAGAAGTAATATTCAGTGTGGTGTAGTAGACCAGTGGTTCCCAAAGTGGGCCCCACGCCCCACAGGGGACTTCAATTCCCAGAAGCCTAAGTCAGTATATTGGCTGATCAGTGCTTTGAGGAATTGACTTAGGCTTCTGGGAAATGGAGGCCAAGAACCAAAGATTGGAAAACACTATAGTAGACAAAGACAGACTAGGTAAAGGTAAAGGTCTCCTTTACTTGAAAGCCAGTTGTATCCTACTCTAGGGTGAGGTACTCACCTGTGTTTACAGCCAAAGAACCAGTGCTGTCTGCAAATGTTTCTGTGGTCATGTGGCAGATGCTGGAGCACACAGAACTGTACTACTCTGCTGCCCTTATAGGTGATGGACACCCTGGCCCAGTCAGTGTTAAAAAAAGATTCAATGGTCAATATGGTCAACTTTCTCATATTATATCTTGCCTCAATCAGCACAATTTTTTGTACTGGCCCTGATTAATAATAATGAACAATAGCTCACCCATGGAAACCAAATCTTAAGTCGATACCTAATTTACAGCTAGGAGAGCAAAACTCTAGCAACACTAAATCTTTACCTATAAAATGGTGCATGGGCCATGCGTGTCTGGCATGCGTGGCCATCCTGTACTGAGCCGCCCACACTTACCTTTTGACCCTGTGAACATCGCTGCAAGGGTCTGGAAGCCGAGAGTGGGGTCAACGCCCCACAAACCCGAACAAAAAACTATGCTTCCCAGCATCCTCTGCGCTATGCAACCCCTCAACCAATCAGGCTGAAGGACACGAGCATGGAGGAGGTGGGGTAGCTGGTGCACGCATTAAAAAAACTGCCGATAAACGAACCACTTCCCTCTGGGAGATGAAGCCTGAGAACGGCGCTCCATTCTCGGCCTTTGTCTCCTGGAGGGAAGCCATCCCTGCTGCCCCGGGGATGAAGGCCGGCGCTGGCCTCGCCGTGGCTTCAGTGGGGTTCCGGGAAGAAGAGGGAAGCCCATGCCTTCGGCGGGGTAGCGGGGAAACGAACCGCTTCCCTCGGGGAGACGAAGGCCAAGAACAGCGCTCCGTTCTTGGCCTTCGTCTCCCGGAGGGAAGCATTGCCTTCCACGGAGGGTGGGGGCTGATAGCTTCATCCCCCGCCAACCAAGGAAAATGAACCGTTTCTCTCTGGGAGACGAAGGCCGAGAATGATGCTCTGTTCTCAGCCTCTATCTTCCAGAGAGAAGCCATTGCCTTCCACGGAGGGTGGTGGCCAAAAGCTTAGGCCCCTGCCCACCAAGGAAAATGAACCGCTTCCCTCCGGGGGATGAAGGCCGAGAACAGTGCTCCATTCTCAGCCTCCGTCTCCCAGAGGGAAGCCATCACCTTCCATGGAGGGCGGGGCCCAAAAGCTTAGGCCCCTGCCCACCGAGGAAAACAAACCGCTTCCCTCTGGGAGAAGGTGCCAGGCAGGGATCTGCCAGTGTAGGCTCCTCCCCTGACGGATTCCTGCCTCTCGCCCTAGACATTCTCCCTCTGTTGTTTCGAGGGCTGTTTTCAAAACAGCGGAAGTAGAATGGCAAGGACGAGAGGCAGAAATCCGTCAGGGGAGAGGCATACCCTGGTGGATCCCTGCCTGTCGCCCTTGCCCTGTCATTGGCCTAAAGAAATGCCCCAAAACATTAAAAAAAAAACCTGCCCGGCAAGGCTGGGCAAAAAATCCTAGTTATTTATAGGGATTACAAAGAAAAAATCCAGAGGTGTTGAGAAGCTATATTACAATGAGGAACAGGCCAGAGTATTTGTGTGTTACATGTAGTTCTACATGTTTTGAGGAAGTACTGATTACTTCCAGGCCTATTTTTTGTGATCAATTACAAGGTGTTTTTTTGGATGGTGGTCCTCAATTGATAAAGAATGGCTATAGCTAGAGGTACAAAGGCATAATCTCCCATAAAATACTGCTACAAGGCTTTGTCAAATCACCTTTGAGCAGAGTTTAAGCATGAAATATATACTTTAATCTCAGGTAATATGGAAGGTTGATGTTTGCTTATTTAATGTAGTTTTTTTCTTTTTTAAAGAATAAATAAGGTAATTATAAGTAGTTATATGTATACATAAATGAGTATAGAATCAGATTTGTGAAATGAATAAATTGTATTAAAATGTTTTGGAATGTATTTACTGAGATACAATGAAGGGTGGGGAAGTATTACATTGTTAAAGTAGTATTTTGCTAGTGTTGTATTTGTTTCTATTTCGCTCTTTTAAGTTTTTATTTATTTATTTATTTTTCACGCTTATATACCGCCCACTCAGGTACAACCCAACTCAGGGCGGTTTACATAGCGGACAGTAAATACATAAAAGACACATGATAAAAAAGTTAAAAGTTAAAAGTTAAAAAAAAACCCCACCCCTAAAAGGTGCGCAAGAACCGAAGGGACCTTGGGGGAAGGCACACTTCTCTATACCAACCACCCAACGGTACCCCCATCCCCACCCGCACCCCAAACTTGGCCCGCCAGCGAGGTCTTTAGTTCCTTCCTAAAGGGCAACAACTCCGTCTGGAGACGCAGTTCCACAGGCAGGAGGTT
Organism: Bradypodion ventrale; assembly: GCA_035047345.1. Taxonomy (NCBI): domain Eukaryota; kingdom Metazoa; phylum Chordata; class Lepidosauria; order Squamata; family Chamaeleonidae; genus Bradypodion; species Bradypodion ventrale. Next base: position 46,424,405 of record JAWDJE010000001.1, read on the forward strand.
CCAAAGGGCTGGTGCGGACACGGAGAAGGCCCTCCTCCTTGTGCCAGAGAGGCGAGCCCCCCTGGCTGATGGCACAATTAGAGAGCCCCTCCGGTCCGCTCTGGTTGGATGGACTGATGTCCTTAGGGCGATGCGGTCTCTAAGATACCCTGGCCCACTACCATGTAGGGCTTTAAAGGTCAAAACCAGCACCTTGAATTGCACCCGGAGAAAAACTGGTAACCAGTGCAGCCCCCGAAGCAGTGATGAGGCATGGGCATAACGTCCACACCCCATCACTACCCGGGCCGCAGCATTCTGGACCAGCTGCAGCCTCCGAATGGTCATCAAGGGCAGCCCCATGTAGAGCGCATTACAGTAGTCTAGTCTGGAGGTCACCAGAGCGTGAGTGACCATGAGCAAAGAGTCCCGGTCCAGGAGTGGGTGCAACTGGCGAATCACCCGAAGTTGGGCGAAGGCCCTCCTGGCCACAGCCGCCACCTGTTCTTCTAGCAGCAGCCGCAAATCCAGGAGGACCCCCAAGTTGCGCACCGGGTTGGTCTGGGGCAAAACAGCCCCATCCAAAACCAAAGATGGTAGCCTCCGGGATAACACAGGACCCCCTATCCATAACCACTCAGTCTTGCTAGGATTCAGCTGTAGCCCATTTGCCCCCATCCAGACCCCAACAGCCTCCAGACAGCTGGAAAGGACTTTGACTGCATCACTGGGGTTCCCACGGGCCGAGATGTACAACTGTGTGTCATCCGCGTACTGTTGGTACCGCACCCCGTGGGAACGGATGATCTCACCCAGCGGCTTCATGTAGATGTTAAATAGGAGAGGAGAGAGTACCGAGCCCTGAGGCACCCCATATTTTAGGGGCCTAGGACTCGACCTCTCACTCTCCAACCACACCGACTGGGTCCGGCCCCTCAGAAATGAGGAAAACCAGGACCACACCGTACCCTGGATCCCCAATCCTCGGAGCCGTTCCAGAAGGATACCGTGGTCAACAGTATCGAAGGCCACTGAGAGGTCAAGAAGAGCAAGGACGGATGGATGACTGCCATCCCGCTCTCGCCAGAGATCATCCATCAGTGCGACCAATGCAGTCTCAGTACCATATCCAGGCCTGAATCCTGACTGGAATGGGTCCAGATATTCCGCTTCATCCAGCACCCCCTGCAGCTGACGTGCCTCTGCCTTCTCCAGAACCTTCCCCAAAAAAGGAAGGTTGGATACAGGTCTGTAGTTGGTTAGGATTGCTGGATCGAGGAATGGCTTCTTCAGGAGGGGGCGCACAAGAGCATGTTTCAGCAGTGCAGGAAATATCCCCTCTCGAAAAGACGCGTTAATTATAGCCCCGACCCAGCCACCTGTCACCGTCTTAGAGGCTTTTACCAGCCAGGCGGGACAGGGATCCAATGGACAATTAGTGGCACGGACTGCTGCAAGGAGCCTGTCCACTTCATCCGGGGCAACTGGATCAAACCGATCCCAGGTAACACCGCAAGACTGCGCACTGGCTCCCCCCGGACCCTCCCCATCCACGCCAAGTTTGAACCCCGAGCGGATCCGATCGATTTTCTCCACCAGATGGTCAGCAAAGTCCTCAGCCGATCCCTGCCAACCAGGCACAGGCCCCGCCCTACCCAGGAGGGACCTGGTCACCCGAAACAGGGTGGCTGGGTGATTATCAGTGGAGGCAATAAGGGAGGTGAAGTACTGCCTCCTCACCACCCCCATCGCCACTAGGTAGGCCCTAATAGCGGCTCTAGCTAGTGTCCAATCGGAATCGCTCTGGGTCTTCACCCAGCGGCGCTCAAGGCGTCTCTTTGCCCGTTTGAGCTCCCATAGTTCTTCAGTGAACCACGGGGATGACCTAGCTCCACGGGCTCTGAGAGGCCGTAGTGGAGCAATTACATCCAAGGCAGATGTCGTCGACCCGTACCACAGGTCAACAATTGCCTCAAGTGAATCGTGTCGCCGATCCAGAGGAAATTCCCCCAGTTCCCTCTGGAATCCATCCGGATCCATCAGTTGCCGGGGGCGGGCCACTTTAATCGACCCTGCCTCCTTACGATGAAGTGTCGGCCCCAGAAAGTCTAGAGCTACCAGATAGTGATCTGACCATGGCACAGGTGTTATGTCTAGCTTCTGTAAACTCAGATCACTCTGCCACCGCCCCGACAAAAAGACTAAATCTGGTGTGTGGCCACTGCCCCTGGTCAGGCCCTGAATTACCTGAGCCAGGTCCATAGCTGCCATGGAAGCTATGAACTCCTGTGCCACCTCGGAACCAGACCCCAGCGAAGGCAAATTGAAGTCCCCCAAAACCATAAGTCTAGGGAACTCCAAAGCCAATGCCGAGATGGCTTCAAGGAGCCCAGGCAGGGAGTCCCTTACCCTGCAAGGAGGCAGGTACAGGAGTAGGACCCCCAACTGACCGTTAGGGCCCAACCGCAGGAGCAGAGCCTCACAACCCAAAATTTGTGGAGCGGTGGCCCTGGCGACTCCCAATGACTGGCTATAATGGCAACACCACCGCCCTTACCCACATCCCTAGGCTGGTGCCAAACACCGAACCTGGCCGGACACATCTCTGATAGAGGCACCCCATCCTCAGGTCTCAGCCAGGTCTCAGTGATGCATGCCAGGTCGGCCCGCTCCCCCAAAATAGAGTCTTGTATTAGGGGAGCCTTATTACAGACTGACCTGGCATTCATCAGCAGCAGCCTAAGGGCGGGGTCACCCTGGATCAGCTGCTCAGGACCTAGAGGTGAAACCGGGGGGCCAGAATGCAGGACAGATACTAAGCATCGGTCCCGCGTTCTCCGAGTGCGGCCCGCCCCACGGTTCCCGCTATAACGCCCCATGCCCGTCACAACCTCTAAATAAGCCCCTGGAACCTCCACCATTAACCAAGATGGAGTGTCGCCCTCTCTTCCTGGCTGGCAAGGCTATCTCCCCCTCCCTCCCTCCCTAACCCACTTAAAACATACCCTCTCACTCCCTCCACCCCCCCAACAGAACTCCAATGACCATGTAAACTCCAATTTATGTAAAATTGTATTTTGTATGTTGTATTTGTAATGTATTTTGATTTTTTATGTTTTGTTACTTTTATATATTTTTTTGAAAATTTAATAAAAAATAATAAAATAACAATAACAAAAACAACAAAGACAAAAATGTGTGGCGCCTTAAAGCTAACTGCAGATGTTTTTATGGTCATGTTGCAGGCATGACTAAACACCGGAACACACGAAAAGCTGTTACCTTCCCACTAAAGCGGTACCTATTTATCTACTTGCAATTTCTTGCTTTCAAACTGCTAGGTTGGCATGAGATGAGACAGACAACAGGTGCTCACTCCATCACACAACACTCAAACTGCTGAACTACTGTCCTTCCAGTTGTCAAGTTCAGCGTCTTAACCATTAAGCCACCACAGTCCAAAAAGGAATGTAAAAATCCATTTAAACTGAGAATATCTAAAGTTGACTGGCATCCATTCTTTTGATTACCCTGCAATACCATGCTGATGTCAATGGAATGAGTTATTGAGACTTAAATTTTCTTTGGATCACATCCTCTAACATCTCCGACAGTTTGCAACAAGTGTTGATTTGAAGACTAATGCACATGTGGTGAGTATTGCAAGAGGGACAAAATTAATGTTGCTCTAAGAACTAAGCAATATCCTTTTTAAAGGAAGTACAGTACTTGCAAATATGTCTATGCACCCGCTTTTACAGGTGGAGGATCTGATTTTTTTCAGACTTTGCTTTATGGGTATAGGGGTATCAGAGCCTTCTCTCATCACCTCCGACTTTATGTAAAATCATCTTTTTAGTATAGCTACAGTGGCACCAGTAGTTCCTTCCTAACCCTATTACCAATTTGAATAATAACCCCATCTGGGTGGAAAAGAATAAGAAAAAGCAATAGCTCTTACTTGTAACATTTGTGTGTACTTAGATCCTATGTGGTGGTGTTGTAAAATTGGCCTTCATACTTATTAGTTGCACTAACCTCGTATTTTAGGATAGTAGCCTCTTGGGATATAAGGTCTTCATAACTGATCATTAAGTCATTTTTTTCGATTTGAGAAGATTACTTTTTGATAATGAATGAAATGCTGCAAAGATCTGATTTGATAATTCACCAGTCATTCACTGTTTGTCTACAACCAGTTGTATGTAACTCAAACCATTTTCTCAGCCCATAAAAATGGATTAGCATGCAAGGCAGAATGATGTGCTTAAATAAGATGGATAGATCCAGAATCTCTGTCAGAAATGACTACAAATGTGGCTCTATAAACATTGTGTACAGTAGTGGTCCTTCTGGATGTTTTGGACCTAAACTCCCATAATGCCTTTGGGACTTAAACGCCTACAATGCTGTGGAAAGATGCCCCCATATCTACTATGCCATAGTGACTTTCACAGAAAGATCTAGCTTATGTTAAATTAATTTACCAAAAGTGAAACTTTATTTAGCAATACTTGTAGAGTAAAGGGAGTCGATAGCCAATGTTACTAATGCAGATGTTGTGGCAATTGATCAGAGAGCACTCTTACAAAGAGCGAGGCAAAGGCCATTAACCCTTAATTAGGAGGCACACAGGAAAGGTGGAGATGAGCGTGGTGTAATTGGGGGTCTTTTTGTCCAACAAACAAATTCCTCTAAGTTTAGCTAAAGCAAGTGATTGTGAAATGTGATATTGCAGCAGCTGCAGGGAGAACAACACAGTTACAGCCCCAAATAACGTCCCTCCCTGGTTGGAAGCTGTGTTCAGTTTTTTCTGTGTGAACAACTTACCACCATGAAGACTGGGAAATGTGGGACTGCGGAACCCAGAATTAGATTATGCTTTCCTATAGCCTATGTGAATTTGCCCCAGTCTAAAACCAAATTCCAACCAAGAGCCATCTTGGCTATGATATTCTGGGAGCCATATTTCAAAAATCAATTTTCTACACTTAACTGGCTTCTGGTGGTGGTTTATGCCAGGCTTCATAAAAATAAGCCAATGTTGCTGAAGAGTTACCTATATTTCCTCATCACTTGGAATAGATTTCTCTGTCATTCAGGCTCATGTGTTTCTCTGATCATAAGACATGTTGTTTGTATGTTGTTTTTAGAACATAACAAATTAAGTAGAACTGTTGCTGTGTATGTACAATAAACAGTTTTGAAAGGGGCATACAGAAATTAAGTTACAGACACTTCTTTCAGCTAGATCTGTAGGCTTAATGTTTAGTGCTATATGTGGCACCCTCAAAATTTCATCATCACTACTTCACTCCTCAGTGGAATTAACCTCTGTCCTCTATTTTTCAAAGGAAAATAAATTAAGGTTTATTGAGTCACACATCATGTGTGTTGGGCTTTCAGGGGAGGCTGAAAGCATCCAGGGTTTGCCTATTCCAGATGGACATTAAAGTGAAAACTTGGTTCTTGGCCAACATTTCTCTCTTCCGTTCACTGACATACTATTCTGTGGGCTGTGAAGACTTGCCTTTCAATGGGGCTGTAGAGGATATTGTCTGTGAAAGTGCTTGGAGATTATTATTTTAGTTTTGCAAAAACAAACAAACAAACAAACAAAAAACCATCCTACTACTCACACAGCATAAAATCAAAACAGAGTAGAAACCCAGGCCTTAGTTGCCTGTCAACATCAACATCTTTTATCATCTGCCAGAGAAAGTAAAGGCCTCCTACTGCTGAAAAGAATGACTGAAGTAACTGAAGAGAAACAACTGATAAGTGGGGCAAGCTGGCAGTAGTGGTACAGAACCTGATAGAGGTCATGCTGTTCGACTAGCTGATTGGTCAGCAATGGTCAATGTAAACCATGACATCAGCAACCCATCCAGGGTGCTGCCAACCTGTTGGGAGCACATGACTTACTAGCCAATTGTCTCTGCCACCATCTTGAAATGTCTGTACCAAAGTTGGCACGTTGTCATCTCACCGTTGCTACTTAATAGGGGCAACAATCTCTTGCTCCTCCAATGTTTCTTCCACTTCAAAGAAGGTGAATGCCACGCACTAGAGTAGGGTGATATGATGGGGGCTTTGGCCCAGGTTGCCAAAATTTAGATAATTAAAAAGGCATGAATCGACTATTGAAATTTGTCACTGAAGATCCTCCCAACAGCTGCTTCTCCAAAGACAGAAAGAAGAAGAAAAAACAGGCAGGCTCAACATAAATCCAAGGTGGCCACAACATGTTTAATGGAAGCAAAAATGGTGTGGACCTGAGGAAGTACAGTAAAACCCCAACTTACAAATGCCTCGAGTTACATAAAATTCGATTTACATAATGATTTTATGCTAAAACCATGTCCCGATTTACATGATTTCCTATGGGTTTGCTTCAAGTTACGTAAAAATTCATTTCCCTATGGGTTTGCTTCAATTTACATAAAAATTTCATTTTTCCTATGGGTTTGCTTCAAGTTACGTAAAAAAACAATTTTTCCTATGGGTTTGCTTCGAGTTACATAAAAATGATTTTTTGCTTAATATACAACACCCACTCCCCCAACAACTTGTAATCCTGGTCTAGGACTTTCCTAACCATTGTGCTTCAGAAAATGATAGGAAATCCCCAAGTCTAGTGGAAGATCTATTTGACTACAAAATCAACTTTGAATTTTGTGAAGGATGTGAGTGATTGCACAGTACATACGTTACAGGCACTACAAGATTTGTAATAGTACTGTATTAGATATACAATAACTCCATGTGTTCTCCAAATAGTTTCAGTTCTAATGGTCTTTCCATAGGAGGGGTAGTCTCTTAGGTTTCTGACCTAATGAACCTGGATTTCCTGAGGAAGTTGAAACATACCCCTCACTGAGTTATGCTGAGGTGAATCATCAGTCTTCCTAACCATTGTGAAGTATAGGGTGGTAAGATGAACTGAACTACAGTACAGTATTTGTATTTTTTTTGTTCAGTAAGGTTTGAACAAGTTACATATGGTCACCAAATTCTTTCTAGAGTATTAATATCCTAAATTTAAATGGGATAATTTGAGGAATTCTGCCTGTGAATTCTGATACAAAGTGACCTAATCTACTGCGGAAGGAAAAGCCAGATCAAAACATGTTTATCCAGTTGATTTTGTACTTTCTGAATGTTACTTCTGATTCACTTCTTGACTTGAATAAATACAATTTAAAAGGTGTATTTTGAAGCAAAATCTATTTACCTATTTAAATACAATTTAAATGTCTGAGAAGTTTTCAGATGTTTGTATAGCACGGTCATAATATAAATACTAACTCAAATATACAAGTGGCATAAAATCAAAATCTGAAAAAAAAATATTTGGATGGCTGTTGCTTCCAGAATCAACAAGTTGGATTCTGACAACAGAATTCTGAGGATGCTCTTGAAAGTTCTACTTAAAACCCACTGCCAAGCTGGGCAAGTCTTTAATTTTACTTTCTCCCCAGAGTTTTTTAAAAAAATCTTTTGTTATTTATTGTGAATTTTTTCTAAAAACAAGACAAATAAAATTCATGCCAACACCCTGACTGATTTGTTCATCTCTGATGTGTAGAGATGGATGTCTTCCTGCGTATTTAGTATAAATCAATATTTAACAATTTCTGCCACTAATGTTCCCTGAGTAGAGTTGCCACATGTCCCGATTTCCAGGTTGAAGCAGTCCCGGCAGGTTCAAGAAAAAACATGTAAAAATCCCGGAAACAAAGGGTTAATTTCATAGAGTCACTATTCCTAGAGAGGGAGGACAGAAAGTGAAGAGTTGTCCATTGCAAAATAAGTCTCTTCCTGTCTCCTGCTTTTCTCCTTATGGAGGGAAACAGAGGCTCCATGGGCTGCATTGCCATTCCGGGCCCCTCCTTAGAACTTTCTTGTTAGATTTGATGATCTAAGCCAATAACTCCAATAAACATTGTATTCTTAATAACTCTTTATTTCATAGTCCTTTAATGATAAACGTTTTCTCTTTATCTTACAGTGACTTCACACAGCTGAGAGACACCCACGGAAAGTGACAGTTGAAATCTCAACGGCTTGTGAGGTAAGTGTTCTTTTGTACAGTGGGAGGGGCTAGGAGACTATAGCATTGTGGGGAAAGTAGTTTACATCAGTTGGGGGTTATATCTTGACAATACCCCTTCTAACGCCTAACTGATTGTATAACAAATGAAAAAAATGACAATATTTACATTATTACACCCAGTTTTGCAGTAAGGTAAGCATGTTGTTTATAAGGCAAAGGCTTAGTGAGAATATCGGCAATTTGCTCTTTCATTTCACAATGCATTGCTTCAATAAAACCAAGTTTTGTCAACTGTCTTACATGCTTGTTTTTTATATCTATATGTCTTGATCTATTGCCCACTCCATCAGCTTTAGATATTTCTATTGCAGCTTTATTGTACTCTTTAATAATAATGGGGAGATTGGTTTTTTTCCCCAGATGCTTGAAATTAAATCATTATACCAAATTAAGTTGTTTGCCACTGCGGATAAACATACATATTCGGCTTCAGCAGTTGAAGTGGACACCAATTTTTGCTTGCCAGTATACCAGTATATGGGACTATTAGTTAGATACACTATGTAACCAGAAGTGCTTTTTCTAGATTCTACATCTCCAGCCCAATCCGCATCAGCCCAGCATGACAATTTTGGTTCGGTAGACACACTTGGAGTAAGATATCATTTTGCATCCTTCGTATGTTTAAGATATCTTAGTAATCTTTTGATGGCATTCCAATGATATGTTTTTGGATTGCTCATGAGTCTCGACAGCAAGTTTTTTGGGAGATTAATATCAGGTCTCATTCAATTAGCTATGTACTGTAACGAACCAATTGTAGATCTATATAAGGTGTTATCATTGAGTAACTCACCATCATTATACATGTTAGTTAAGAAATCTACCTGCATAGGGGTGTCACAGGGATTTGCATCCATCATATTACATTTATCTAGCAGTTCCATTATTTTCTCTTTCTGAGAGAGTATGAAACCATTGGTTGTTTTGCTAATTTGGACCCCTAGATATTTGTCAACTTTCCCTAAGGTTTTTAGAGAGAAGTGTTCTTGGAGTCCATGTGCAAATATATCGCATTTGGATTTGTTTTTGCCAATATACAAAATATCATCAACATAGACCAGTAATTTTTCTATATCCCCTTGATCGCCTTTGACGAACACACATTTGGTAGTAGTAAAACCCATCATGTTTAATGTCTTTGAAAGACAATCATACCATTGTTTACCCGATTGACGAAGGCCGTACAGACTCTTGTTTAACAACCATGTGTCTTCATCATTTTTATCGATTCCAGGAGGGGCACTGACATAAATTTTCTTATCCAGTTTTGTGTATAGATGTGCCATCTGTATGTCAAATTGGTATACTTGCTCTTTTAGTATAGAAGCTACAGTTAGGGCAGTATTAACACTTTCTGCTCGTACAGTGGGGGAATAAGTGTCAGTGAAATCGTCTGGAAAGGTTTGAGAAAAACCTTGTGCCACAAGTCTTGCTTTGTACACCATCTTGCCATTTTCTAAGGGTTTGATTTTAAAAATACATTTGAGGTTCCTATCATTTTTTGTTTTTTTGGTACCTTTGCAGGTGTGTAAACATTTAATTTTTTTAAAGCTTTCCATTTCCCTGTTCATAGCCTCCTGCCATTTTATTTGTTTTTCTATGGATAGATTTCATCAATGTTACTGCCACAGTTACTGTTGGCTTTCTTCAGTGCAGGGTAACATTGATGAGAACCGTCATGTTCTGGGCAGTTCTTTCCGTTCCAGACATCGCTGGAGCAACGTCAGCAGTCTCAGCGCTGACAGTGGCATCATGGGTGGGAGTGACGAGAGGGACAGTGCTGACGCCAGCGGTGGAGGGGTGCCAGGGAAGAGGTTGGCTGAGATTGAGCGGGCCGACAGTGGCATCAGTCAAGTGCTGAGCAGGAAGTGGAGGAGCCGGGCCTCTGAAACACTGGCGTCTCTGCAGGCCTGGGAAGCCCACCGACCTTGCACGGACTGTGGTGGAAGAGATTTCCCCCTGGAGGCAGATATCCAGAATCAGAACAAGAGACAGGCCAACCTCTGCGAGAAGTGCCTGAAATGCCGGACGGAGAGGAAGGAGTTGGTGCTGGAGTTTGTCAAGACCGAAGCCAGTTACGGGGAGGACCTGCGCATCATCAAAGAGGAGTTCTACCTCCCTATGCAAGCTGCCGGCCTCCTCACACAGGAGCAGCTGCTGGTGGTTTTTAGCAACATACAGGAGCTGATTGATCTCAATGAAAATTTCCTAGAGTACCTTCAGGAAGAGATAGACCAGGCCTTTGAGCAGGGCGATGACGATCTCATGACCGTGTGCATTGGCGAAATATTCCTCGAATTCGTCAATATGTTGCCTGCCTTTCAGACCTACTGTCTCCAGCAGTCATCCTCGGTGAACATGCTCAATGCGTTGGAGAAAGAAAAGGAGTTACTCAGGATATTCCTCAATGTATCTCAGAACGACAACACAGCACTTCGCTGCATGAATCTGCGGTCTTTTCTCATGGCTCCTCTGCAGAGAGTCACCAAATACCCGCTGCTTCTGAGTCGGGTCATCAAGACCACCACTGAGTACCACCCAGATCACAGCAGCCTCAGAGAAGCCAAGAGCAGCATCGAGTCCCACCTAGAGCACATCAACATGAAAACCAAGCAGGAAGGGAACTCCTGGACTTTGCGTCCCTTCCGTCAGGACAGCAGAAAGAACAGGGAAGTCATTAACATTGAAATGAGGGAAACAGCGATTAAGATGGTCGGCTGGCTGAGGGAAGAGACACGTTTTGTGATGGAAGGCCCCCTGCAGCTTGCCCAGCCGCCTGATGGACAGTGGGTGAAAAAGGGCAGCAGGACCTTAAAATTCCAGAACATGCAGGTACTCCTGATGGTCAACATTAGGCGTGCCTCTGAGTCTAGCTTTGAGCCTGGGGAGCCAGGCTCTGTGAAAGATGCGGTCTTGGTGCTCATTCGAGATAAAAACAATGGAAAATTCAGTTTGCTAAGTTTAGTGTATGGGAACCAAGACACCAGGACAGCCGAAGAGCTGGCTTAACACAACTTTATTGCATGCTGGTCAGAGGGAACATGTGGTAATGGCGGATGAACAGCTCCATATATACAGTGGCTATACATTTGAATGTGGCTCCTTGACAGTCCATTGGCTACTGTCTGCGTGACGTCATTTCAGGTCACGCCCTTCTTGTCCAGGTGAAGGTGGTGGCGGGAATCTTCCGCGCTGTTGTTCTAGGTGAGTTTTGGACCAATGAGCTTGGACGCTCGCTATTGCCATCTAGTGGTCACTAGCTCGCGTCCTATTAGGGTTACAGTGATGCAGCTGAAGGTTACAATGTTACACATAGAAAAGGTTACATTGGATACACATGGATAGGTACATTGTTTAAAGGCACAGGCTTTAGAACACAACATCCCTCCCCCCTAGGATGAGACGAAGTCTCTTAACCAAGATGGTTTATTGCACCCGCGTTTGGGCCGCGATGTGGGTTGGCCCACCCGGGGGCCGCTCCCGCTTCCTTGTTCCCTGGACCCTTGTCCTGTAATGGGAGAGGGAGACTCGTTAGTGGCTTGCTGCGGTTTTGCAGCTTTAGGGGAAAAGGTAGATTCCGTTGTGGGCGAACCGGGGGCACCAGGGGCTAACGTAAAACCCCTCTTCTCACTTGGATGGGTGGGGGACCACTCCGAAGACCCCCCCCCCGGTTCCATAACTCAAAATTAAACTCTGTTGGGGGATCCCGCGGGATATCTATGAGGACAAATTCCTTCTCCTCCCCCCTCGGTGGGGACTCTCGACCCCCCTCTCCTCCCCCTTGGGCTAAACAGGTGGGGGGGAACCCTAACGCTGAATTCGTGTCTGTGCTTTCGGCGCCCTGCCTTCCTGGGACCCGGTTCCGTAGCTGGTCCGCGTGCCGCCGCCAAAGTAGACCTGTGTTGGTCTCCACGCGGTACGATACGGGACCGGTCTGCTCCACGACCACCCCCGGTACCCAGGCTGGCCCCGCGCTGGCGTAGTTCCTGCAATGCACCGGGGCACCCACGCTGAAACTCTTGGTGGCTTCTACCCCGATGTTCCTCCCCTTGTCCTCAACTCTCGTGGGGTCTAGCCTAGTGAGTATGGTGGTCAGTTTCCTGCGCATTAAAAGCTCCGCAGGGGAGTAGCCAGACGCTAACGGGGTCACCCTGTACCCTAGCAGAAACTGACACACTTGCAGGTTGAGACCCCCGGGGCCCATGCGCCGCAGCGCATCCTTCGTGGTGCGTACGAGGCGCTCCACTTGGCCGTTGGTGGCCGGGTGAAAAGGGGCGGAGGTGATATGCCGGATGGCGTTAATCTCTGTGAATGCCCTGAACTCGGAGGACGTGAAGCAACTAGCGTTGTCGCTAATTAAGGTGTCGGGTATGCCGAACGTGCAAAAAAGCCTCCACAAATGCTTAATGGTCGTGGCCGAGGAGGACTGGGATAACCTCCAACCATTTGGAGAAAGCGTCCACAACAAGGAGGAAAAGGGTTCCTCGGAACGGGCCCGCGAAATCTATGTGTACCCGGGACCACGGCCCCTTAGCCGCGTCCCACTCCCTGTGGGGAAGGCGGGCCTCCTCTGGTCTGGAGCATTGGCAGCTCTTGCAAGTGCCGACCATGTGCTCGATGTCGGCGTCTAACTGGGGCCACCAGAAGTAACTCCGGGCCAGCGCTTTGGAGCGCACAATTCCGGGGTGGCTGACGTGCAGCAGTTTAAGCACCCGCGGCCGAAGGGATGTGGGGATCACCACCCGCTGCCCCCACAAGAGACACCCCCTCTCTAGGGACAGTTCCAGCCTTTTCCTGAAAAATGGGGCGAATTCCTCCGCTGGGGAAGACGCTGGCCACCCTTTCTGTACCCAGGAAGTAACCGCCGCCAGCGTTCTGTCCTTGCCTGTCGCTTTAGCGATGTCGGCGGGCACTATAGGGGGACTATCCAAAACCTCAATCATGAGCACCTGGCGGTCACGCTCCTCCCCGCCCACGTGGTTGTGCTCCTGGGGAAGGGGGGACCTCGACAGGGCGTCCGCATGACTAATCTCTCTCCCGGGCCGGTAAACCAACGCGTGCTGGTAGGCGTTGAGAAAAATAGCCCACCGGAGCATCCTTGGGGACAGGATCTGTGGCGTGGGCTTATCTGCGGTAAAAATGCCTAGCAGGGGCTTGTGGTCAGTCAAGATGGTGAAAGGGCGGCCATAGAGAAAATCGTGAAATTTCTTGGTCCCCGCAACTATCGCCAGCGCTTCCCTGTCTGTTTGGGCGTAATTTCTCTCCGCTGGGGACAAGGACCTTGAGTAAAACGCTATCGGGGCCTCCCTCCCGTTTTCCAGCACGTGGCACAACACAGCCCCCACCCCCACCGGGGATGCATCGCAGACCAGTACCACCGGCCGTTTGGGATCAAAGTGGGTCAGAATTGCGTCGGACGCCAGGAGTTGCTTCAGTGCGGTGAATGCCCTCTCCTGATCATCGCCCCACCTCCATACCTCATCTTTCTTGAGCAACTTATGCAGCGGTTCAGCCACCGCCGCCTTCCGAGGAAGAAAGGAGTGGTAAAAATTTAAGAGCCCTAGGAATGACTGTAACTCGGGCTTGGAGGTGGGGCGAGGGGCTTTCTTGATGGCGGCCACCTTGGATTTGGACGGTTTGATCCCCTCAGGTGTTACTCGGAACCCTAAGAACTCAACCTCATTTGCGAAGAAAACGCATTTGTCTTTTCGCAACCTCAACCCCGCCCGCTCGAATGCCGCCAGAACCTTGTCCAGCCTTTCGGCCAACTCGACCTCGCTCCCCCCCGTTATCAATACGTCATCAAAATATGGCAAAACCCCGTCCAGCCCTTTTAAGAGGCGCTCCACGAGCGACTGGAAAATTCCATGCGCCGAGTTCACGCCGAATTGTAGGCGCGTCACCTGAAACGCCCCCTTATGTGTGACTATGGTCTGTGCAGCAGCTGCAGCAGGGGTTACTAAGAGTTGCTGGTAGGCTTGCGCCAGGTCGAGCTTAGCGAAACACTTTCCCCCATGTAATCTGGCTAGCAAATGGCTGACCACCGGCACCGGATACGCATTAGGGCGAATTGCCTTATTAATGGTGCACTTATAGTCGGCGCAAATGTGGACCTCCCCATTGGCCTTCAAAGCCGTGACAATTGGAGTTTCCCATTCCGCAGAATCAACAGGAACAAGAATCCCCTGGCCCACCAATTTGTCCAGTTCCGCCTCTATCTTGTCCTTTAGTGCAAAAGGCACTCTGCGCGGTTTGAGTCTTATTGGGCGGACCTCCGGGTCCAGATCGAACTCTACTGGGGGGCCCTTGAACTGCCCAAGTCCCTTCTTGAAGACTTCGGGGTGCGCGTCGCACACCCTCTGTATTGGGTCAGTCCCAACGGCGTGCACCCCCCCAATGAACAGGCCCAGGGGTTGGAACCATTGAGTCCCGAGAAGGCTGCAATTTCCCCCTTTAGGATGACTAGGGGAAGCTCCGCGGCGTGCTTTTTATATTGGACCCGAAATTTACCCACCCCCAGTACCGGGATACTGTTCCCTTGCACGTCCCGAAGTGTAGACCTCAACGCTTTGAGCTTGGGCCGTACGCGGGGGGCAATTTTCAAAAACTCTGCCTGTGAAATGATGGAATATGAGGAGCCAGAGTCAATTTCCATCCTAACAGGGGCCCCTTGCACCAGTACCTCAACAAAGTAATGGGGGTGTCCCGCGGACACGCTGAACACTGGGGCGTCGTCGCCGCTGTCGTCGGAGATGCGGCCCACGCCGTCCTGCTTCCTCGTGGGCCGGGCGCCATCCTTTGGCCTCGTCGAGCGGTCCGGTTTCGCCGAACGGTCTGGCGAGCTCCTCCGGTCCTCGCGCCGTCGTCTGCAGACTTTGGCGATGTGCCCGCGGCGGCCACAGTTGTGGCACTCGGCCTTTCTGAACGGGCACTTCGCGCGGTCGTGGGCCGCTCCACAGCCGTCGCAACGCCGGCCCCCTTTTCGGACCTTCCGGACGTCTTCCTCGTCGCTGCTCTCAGGGGAAGATTTCGATGCTCGCCGGGCCGCGTGCACCGAGCCCGCCGCTTGGTCGGCCTGTGGAAGCCGGCCCTGGAGCTCTTTCACTCCGGCCCTCATGGCTTCTGCGGCCTGCGCTGCCTTCACGACCTCGTGCAGTGTCGGGGGCGGCTCCTGATTCATCAGCTTCCGCTGAACTTCCTCGTCCCGCAGGCCGCACAGCATGCGGTCCCTGAGCATGGTCTCCAGGTTATCCCATTTGCATGGGCCGGCGGCCAGCCGCAGGGCCGCTGCGAAAGCGGCGACCGACTCACCCGGCGCTTGGACTCGCCTCCAGAAAGCGTCCCGGGCTGGAAACATCGACACCGAGGGCTGGAAGTGGTCGCGCATCGCCTTCAGGAGCTCTTTAGCCTTCAGCTCGCCCACCTTCTTCGGCGCGATGAGGTCAACTAGCACCCTCTTGCCGGCGTGCCCGAGCATTCTGGTGAGGATGGCTCTCTTTTTTCCCTCGTCCGTGACCTCGGACTCCACCAGCGCACCTTGGAAATCCATTTCGAAGAGTTCCCAATCTTCCGGTTTGTTGATGTCGAAACCGGCGTATGCCTTGGTCCCGTGGGAAGCCATTATCCCACCTTTGTCGCCAATTTAGTGTATGGGAACCAAGACACCAGGACAGCCGAAGAGCTGGCTTAACACAACTTTATTGCATGCTGGTCAGAGGGAACATGTGGTAATGGCGGATGAACAGCTCAATATATACAGTGGCTATACATTTGAATGTGGCTCCTTGACAGTCCATTGGCTACTGTCTGTGTGACGTCATTTCAGGTCACGCCCTTCTTGTCCAGGTGAAGGTGGTGGCGGGAATCTTCCCGCGCTGTTGTTCTAGGTGAGTTTTGGACCAATGAGCTTGGACGCTCGCTATTGCCATCTAGTGGTCACTAGCTCGCATCCTATTAGGGTTACAGTGATGCAGCTGAAGGTTACAATGTTACACATAGAAAAGGTTACATTGGATACACATGGATAGGTACATTGTTTAAAGGCACAGGCTTTAGAACACAACACTAAGGGAGCCCTTGAAGCTCAGCAACTGCGTGGTCTCGGTGGATCCCGATTGCGATGATACCTTTGAACTTCTCGAGGTCAGGCGGGAGTCCTTTGTGTTCCGAGATGGTGACAAGGCGCGGACTCATCACTGGTTCAGACAGATATGGCGATACTCTCAGGAGCTGGGCTCCTGGAAGAAGCGGCGCAACGCTTTGCCTAACATCATGATAAGTGCATCTCACAACAGACCATAAGAAGATCCTGCCATGAAATGACTTGGCTAAGCTTTAAAAAGTTTTATAAGATCTGCTTTGGGTGGAGAGTCTCCTTTCATCTTAATTGCACAAAGGAGGACCTTCGCCCAGCCAAGCTACCTACTTGACAACTCCATTTTGTATCAAGAAGGACTTTCTAGCAAGTACTATTTAAACAGTGTTTGCCAGATTCTGTAAAAACTGTACCCCATTTTGTAAACTTGTTAGATCTTCTGCACAAACCAGCCTGAAAACCTCATTGGAGGGGGATACCTACCTGGCTCCTAAAGCCTTTTGGCCACTTTACTGAGATCTGTGTGGTTCTGTGTTTTTATTTTAAACAATCAAATATCTACTCCCCTTCCTCTTTTCAGCTGCTGTGCAGCTCTCCACTCCATCCTATGACTTCTTTCTGGATGTAGTTTACAGCAGTCTGGGATTTATAATCCCATGCCTTTTTTGTCTAGCAAATCCACTGAGATAGAAACTTGTTGTGGGAAATTGTGAGCCTTCTTTGTTAGGCCTGTTACCAATAAGGCATACAGAAAGTCTGCTTCCTGTTTAGTAGGTGTCCCCTGAACCTGTCCCAGATCTCTGTATTCCTCATTTAGAGGAACATTGCCTCAAGGCGGAGGGGGCCCCACAACAGATCTTGAGAGAAGGCTGATAGTTAAGCCACTGTAAGCGGAAGGTCAGCAGTTCGATTCCCGAGTACTGCAGGACGGAATGAGCTCCCGTCTTCATCCCAGCTCCTGCCAACCTAGCAGTTCGAAAGCAAGAAATTGCAAGTAGATAAATAGGGACCACTTCGGTGGGAAGGTAACAGCGTTCCGTGCGCTCCGGTGTCTAGTCATGCCTGCCACATGACCACGGAAACGTCTGCAGGAGCAGACAGCGCTGGGCTCTTCGGCTTGGAAACAGAGATGAGCACTGCACCCTAGAGTCGGATACGACTAGCTTTCGAGCAAGGGAAACCTTTACCTTTACCTTTATGGATAGATTTAGTATGTCTTTGTAATCTTTGGGAGTGAATACAGTGTTACCTATGGATATTATGTAATCATTCAATTTGCTTGGTAAACGGTTCTTATTAGTTCTAACTGATCTCCTGAGTGAATTCTCGGTAGGATCAGTATGCTGATTTTCCTCAGTGTTTATTGTCTTGAGAGCTTGGTGTTCCTGTTCTGTGTTATCAGTGCAATTTTTGATCATTATTTCATTAGCATGTATTTATTTATTTATTTATTTTTAAATTTTTATTCTCATCACATCCTTTCTAGACAGTCTTGGGTTTGGCACCTGAAGCTGTGCTGACATTGAGGAGTGAGTGTTGCGGGCTACTGTCCTGAGGGGAAGATGTTCTGCAAGGTAAGAAGGTCCCAAACCATTTAGGGCTTTAAAAGTTAGCATTAACACCTTGTACCTGATACCGAAAGAGACAGGTAGCCAGTGCAGGCTTGCCAAGGCTGGGGAGATATGCTCAATTTTTTTCACTCCCATAATCAGTCTGGCTGCTGCATTCTGGACTCGCTGTAGCAGGAACAAGGGAAGCCCCATGTAGAGAGCATTACAGTAGTCAATACGAGAGACTACCAGTGAGATAACTACTGTCGTGAGGGACTGCCTGTCCAAGAAGGGGCGCAACAGAGCAATTTGGTGTAGCTGGGAAAAAGCAGCTTTACACACCGCTGCGATCTGCACCTCAAGGCTCATATGCTGGTCTAATATGACCCCTAAATTGCTTACCTAGTTGAATAGATTAGGGGATAAAATGCAGTTTTTATCTGACACCTCAGCCTATAGGAAACCATTTCGACTCTCCATATTCTTTCCCACCTGTAATTTCTTAACCACAATATAGTTTATGTGTCAGGACAATCAAGTGCTAGAGCACCCCCGCTTCTATCAGAATAACTCATAGTTTCTCATGATCTACACAGTCAAAAGCTTTGCTGTAATCTATAAAGTATAGACCGATCTTCTTTTGATTGTTGTTGTTGTTGTTGTTTTGCTGCAGGCCAGTATCCAAAGGATATTTACAGTACAATATGATCTTGAGTGTCTCTTTTCAGGATCTGGGTTGAACACCAGACATTTCTCATTCTATATAAGGTAGAGGCCTTTGTTGCAGATCTTTGAGCATCACCTTGCTTGTGTGGAATATTAAAGCAATGGTTCTATAGTTACTGCACTACTTGGCATTTCCTTTCTTGTGGAGTGGAATGTATAGAGCCCTTGTTGTGTAGTGGTTAAACTGCTGTATTGCAGCCAAAAACTGGGAACCTTGTGAGTTCGATCCAGACAGGGACTCAAGGTTGACTCTGCTTTCCATCCTTCCTAGGTCGGTAAAATGAGTACCTATTAGCAT
Organism: Bradypodion ventrale; assembly: GCA_035047345.1. NCBI lineage: Eukaryota > Metazoa > Chordata > Lepidosauria > Squamata > Chamaeleonidae > Bradypodion > Bradypodion ventrale. Next base: position 46,443,172 of record JAWDJE010000001.1, read on the forward strand.
GTTGAGGGCAAATGCTACAGTAAAACCCCTACTTACGAAAAAAAGTCCATTCCGTAAGTTTTTGCTTAAATCGGTTTTTTATGTAACTTAAAGCAAACCCATAGAAAAAAATATTTTTTTACATAACTCGAAACAAACCCATAGGAAAAAATGAAATTTTTATGTAAATCAAGACAAACCCATAGGGAAATGAATTTTTATGTAACTTGAAGCAAACCGATAGGACAAAGAATCTTTATGTAACTCGAAGCAAACTCATAGGAAATCGTGCAAATTGGGACATGGTTTTAGCACAAAATCATTATGTAAGTTGAATTTTATGTAACTTGAGGCATATGTAAGTCGGGGTTTTACTGTAATTACCTTGTGAACTGCCCAGAGAGTGCACTAAGTACTATGGAGTGGTATATAAGTGCTATTGCTATATTGGTTGTTGACAGTCTGTGGGCCATTGTTTTGTTTTTGAGATTTGTTGGCATATTTTTGTTTGGATTTTGACTACTTAATAGGCATTCCATATTCCTCAAAACATGTAATTTTTCCTCAGTAGCAGAGAAAGTTGATGAATTTATTTTAATTGAAGTGGAACCAAAGCATTCAAGCCAAACCTTGGTCAGGGTAACTGAAAAATACTCTGCTATTTGACCTTCACTTTTGAAGAAGAATTATGACAACTAAAAATGCTAGATTTTTTTAAATTATGAAAAGAACAAATGAATGACAAAAAAGGAGAACTAAGAACAAAGGAAACAGCTGTTATAACTGCTTGATATAAGTGAGTGAAACCAATTAACTGCTGGACTCTTCAAGCTGTGAACTAGAATAATGTTTTCTCAGAACATATGTTTCTTATAAGCCATAGCATGATTTCCAATTCAATGGCAGGTTTCCTGAAGAGAACCTGTTTTTCTCAGAGATGCACTTTGGAAGCCTTTAAGCATGTCCTATGGAGATTACTTGCCCTCTGCATGTGGCCTGGAGTCTGTGCTCCTTCTCTTCCCAAAAATGATATAAATGATTGGTAATTACTAATTCAGTGGTGGTGAACCTATCGAACGTGTGCCAGAAGTGGCACTCAGACCCCTCACAGAAGTGAGTGCCAGAAGTGGCATGCAGACCCCAACACTGCCCCTCTGCCAAGCAGCCCAATGGGAGCGCTTCCCCCATTGCAGAGTTCGCCCCGCCCTTCTGCCCAGAAGCCCAATGGGAGTGCTTCCTCCCTCTCCCCACCACAGAGTTCACCCTGCCTCTCTGTTTGGGACTTGGTTTCTAAAAGGTTCACCATCACTGTGCTAATCATTTCTTGTAGGCCCATTCGGAATCCATGCATATGAACATATTTGTCTGCAGGAGTTTGATGTTCAGGAGTTGAAGAAGAAGCAGCCAGCATAACAGAGCCAAACACAACTTTATTGTAAGCAAACTGAACATGAACAGCAATGGTGCAGCAGCACTTTATATACAATATACAATGGATGCATTCGGGTGGGAAACAAATGGATTGGTTGGGAGAGAAGTGGGGTGATTTTGGGGTGACCGGAGACTGAGGAGACTTCGCACGTGTCGTTAGAAAGGGCGGGAATGCAAGTCTGGCGATAGCTGAGCACCATGAAGAAGACAAAATGGAGGTCACCCCGATCCCACAATAATAATTACAAACTGTTTAAAACAATATTTCAGTTACATACACAACAAGGAGGATACACTGTTTTGTCCTTAAACTGAAGCAAAGACTAGCACGACAGAAAGGGCATGTAGCATTTAATTTAATTTTAGTTGATTATTGAATGTATAGCCCACACACTCTCAAAAACTCAAGATAGATAATAATTTGCTAATTCTTCTACTAATTCTTCTCAGTCCCTCCCTGTTCTTGTCCTCCACAAAACATTTTGCATACAAGAGTTCTTCAATGGTCTTTTCTTCAGTGGTGAGGAAGTTACCTGGGATCATGCCCAGTAAATTTGCATTAAAATCTCCCTCAAATGTTCTTCGGTTTTTCTTTTTCGAAGGGTTTTTACATAAGTTCACTGCAGTTGCTCAAGTGGCTAAGACGCTGACTGGAAGGCGGGAGGTCAGCAGTTCTATTCCCGAGTACTGCAGGATGGAGTGAGCTTCTGCCTCTGTCCCAGCTCCTGCCAACCTAGCAGTTCGAAAGCAAGAAATTGCAAGTAGATAAATAGGGACCACTTTGGTGGGAAGGTAAACAGCATTCTGTGCGCTCTGGTGCCTAGTCATGCCTGCCACATGACCATGGAAATGTCTGCAGAAGCAGACAGCACTGGCTCTTCGGCTTTGAAACATAGGAGAGTACTGAACCCTAGAGTCAGATACGACTGGCTTTCGAGCAAGGGAAACCTTTACCTTTACTATGCCCAGTAAATTTCCAGGGAATGTAACTTCAAAATAATCAACCTGCGAAGTCCCAGGGAGAGGGCAGAAGGGATTTGAGAAGGAAACCATGATCACAAAACCTTCATGTTGCTGCTATCTCCCATGGTTCGACTCCCTGGAATGAATAAAACCTGGCATTGTTTTGAAAGATTTGCTTAAGCATGAGAGATGCAGCTCTTAGTTGGGGGATGTGGAAAGAGTCTCTCCATAGGATGTGAGTACTTTGACACTTTTGGACATCACCTTGGCAACAATGGCACCTTGTCAACCAATCTTTCCACTCAAAAGCACCACTGGATGGGCCTCCAACACAAGTGAAGAAGAAACCTTAATATTCATTTGTTGTTGTTGTTCAGTCGCACAGTTAAGTCCAACCCTTTGCAGCCCCATGGACCACTGCATGTCAGGCTGCTCTGTCATCTGTCATCCTCCACAGCCCAGCCAGATCTACACCCACTGCTTCAACAATTGCTGCCCCCTTCTCCTTTTGCCTTCGATCTTTCCTAGCATTAAGGCCTTCTCAAGTGTGTCCTCTCTTCTCATTTAGTGGCCAAAGTACTTGAGCTTCATCTTCAGTATTTGTCCTTCTAATGAGCAGTCAGGGTTGATTCCCTTCAAGACTGACTGATTTGATCTCCTCACAGTCCAGGGGACTCTCAAGCGTAACCTCTAGCACCATAGTTCAAAGGCATCTATTCTTCTGCGCTCAGCCTTCTTTATGGTTCAGCTCTCACAGCCATACATTACTACTGGAAAGACCATTGCTTTAACTATATGGACTTTTGTTGGCAGGGTGATGTCTGTACTTTATATTATGCTGTCTAGGTTTCTCATAGCTTGCCTCCCAAGAAGTAAGTGTCTTTTTATTTTATGGATGCAGTCATCATCTGCAGTGATCTTAGATCCCAAGAAGGTGAAGTCTGTCACTGCTTCCATTTCCTCCCCTTCTATTTGCCAGAGAGACATGGGGCTGGATGCCATGATCTTGGTTTTTTTGATGTTGAGTTTCAAGCCAGCTTTTGCACTCTCCTCCTTCACCCTCATCAAGAGGCTCTTTAGGTCTTCCTTGCTTTCTGCCATTAGGGTAGTATCATCTGCATATCTCAGGTTGTTGATGTTTCTCCTGGTTCCAGTTTGTGCTTCATCCAGCCCTGCATTGCACATGATGTATTCTGCATATAAGTTAAATAAGCAGGGAGTTATTGCCAAATTCTAGTAAAATAACACCACAATACAATAAATTAGTAATGTCTTCTTGAAGATTAATCTTTTCTTGTACAGTATGTAGCAAAAGTATGTTTTCTAGTGGAGTTTCCCTTCAACTCCACTTATTAGCTAAGATCCTCCCCTCACCACTAAAGTAACTGTCCTTTTTAAGAAAGGATTCTGGAGATTTGCTGATAAGCACCACCACCACCACCACCACCACCACCCCGCTCCCCAAGGAAAACCCCTTAGGAGATGGCAATAGAAACTGCAGTGTAGGACAGGATTCAATAAAAAATTATCTCTCTTTTCCTCTCCCTTGAGTCCTCCTTAGACCAAGTAATGGGGGATGTAGCTGTCATTGGCCTAGATGGAAAGGAAAATTTGGAGGAGATGGCAGCTGAAATAAAAAGAGTTAAATATTACATTCTCTGGTGCTGATTCTGCCATGTTTACAGTTTATAAAAATAAAAGCATCCATATTCTTCATGTATTGTCTTGTTTGGAACTAACCTAGCTGGTCATTCAACTTGCATCTTGAAAGCACTCATAAATGCTAGCAAATAATTCAAAAATCTATCATTTTATCTACTATTTATTTGTTTAGATTTTGAAATTTGTCCAGGTTGCTCCTCTGGGTGCTGCCTTTGGAGTCTTCATTACTGCATTGGATGAAGGGAGTTTCAAAATGTCCAGACAGGCATCTAGCATGCTCTTCGGATTGCTCATGGGTCAGTCTGGGCTGTAATTATTTCCCCTCCCCATCTAGTAAATTGCTGTAGCCCTGGATAGTTTAGGAAGGTAATTTTTTTCTTTTTGTTTTCCTCTTTCACTGTCAATTGAAATTGCAGCTGTGAGTAATTTTCTATTGGTGATAAAAGGAGAAAACATAGGTAATTCTTTTTCACCCTCCTAAAGGATCCAGCACTACAACAATTGGCTAGGAGGGGAAAAATAATTACACTTTCCTTGTCCCTCTGCAAAGGAGCAGGGGAAATGTTTCACTGTGCTTTCGTGTATGTTTCACCTCAGTGGGGCTGCAAGTGGAGATAGTTCAGCCTCTTCTGTCTGCCCTGCCCTGCCATCCCTCCCTTTCATCCTCTTGCTTCTCCCTCTGTCATTGTCAATTGTCATCCTCCTCCAGCTCGCTTGGGGTGTTTGGATGGGGAATCAAGTTAAATGTTATTTAGACCCTCTCCCTTCCAAAAGTTCAAGCAAAATGAGTAACCCCAGATCTCTTCATGAGGGACAGTCTGGACATGCTCAGAGTTTGGGATTTTAGAATGAGATGGTTTTATAGGGCTTTTAAAGGAAAATAAAATGTAAGACACTTTCCAGAAAATTATGAAGATTGGAACACATTTAACTGAGAAATTATATGGCTATCTAAATTTTTCAGCCCACCTCCAAAAAGCAGCAACTGCTACCAAAATAGGTTAATTTTTTTTTAAAAAAAGTCTCAAAAGTTATTATTAATCTTTTTTGGATTCAATCTTAAGAATCTCCAGCTAGCAGGGGATTCTGAAAATTGTAGTCCAAATGAGTCCACATTTGCAGCCTCTATTTTTTAAAAAACATATTAAAGGAGATTATTTACAAAATGCAAATAGTGGCGAAAACTGCATAGAAAATTATAAGTGTACTTTTGGTGTATTCTTGTTTCAAAGTTGGCTGAATAGAGTTACAATTAAGTGCATATAAAACTGACACAGAATGAAAATGCCATGATTTGTCCATTCCTAGAGGGACTACAGATCCTACACTGTTTTGGAAACAATGATATAATTCCCAGTTGATTCCAAACATTCCCTTTCCTTCCATCCTGAATGAATCCCCCTTCTTTGATATTGATTGCCCTCCCTCCAGGGGCCTTCACTGATTGACAGCCATTATGAGCTCTCCATCTCCTTCTCTCTTTATATCTCATTCACTAGCCGGCCAGTAGCCACTGGAGACAATTCAGGGCAGGAAGCCATTTCCATGTTGTGTGATTATGCAGGTGGTGCAAGCTGAAAGGGGCCATTATTGTGGCTGGCTGTTCTGCAGCTCCCTGTTTGGGAGTCCGCCCCTCTGATGACATCTTCCATTTCTGAGATGTCATCACTCAGCCAGATGTTGAAGTCACGGCCATCTAAATCTGGTGGGCTTGCTGGAAATTATTGTGCAACCAAAAAATCATAACCCATGACATGGAGGTTACTAGAATTAGGAAATATTGTTATGAATAAATTGTGGGTCATTACTCATATGTAAGCAATGACCTACAATTCATTCATTCATTCATTTATTTATTAATTAATTTATTTATTTGTGCCTTATTAATGCTGCAGGTGTTGGTGGTAAGTACCCTTTGAAGCATTACCTAATCACTCTCCTTGCAGATCCCTGTAATCCAGCCCTCATAAAATGTACATGGATTATTGATAGAGAGGCCCTAAGGGATCCTTAAAACTGGGTTCAGTTCAAATTTCTGGCACAGAGCAGGATTCGGCTCCCTGGAATGTCTGCCAGGTGTTTGTCATTTGGTTTACAAAGGAAGCGATAGTGGGAGGGGAAAGGGCCTGTATGGGATCATTCCCCTTACACCCCACCCAAGGAGCAGACAGCAACAGAGGAGGAGGGAGGTGGAAGGAAGACCTCAAAACACCAGCATGAGCCAGCAACACTCCATGTGAAAAGGTTACAGGGCTGGTCCTTTTCTCTCTGTGGGATCATTTCACGTGTGGCCATAAAACCGAAGAACAGGAAGACAGACAGATAGATGTCCCTCCCCACCTCTAAACTGTACCGCATGACATACAGTGATGCCTCTGGCACATTTATAAGGGGCAAAGTTTCACAACATTGCAATTCAAGGCAACACAAGCTATGCATGTTGGTGGGAGACAGAGCAGTAACTCGGAGTCCTTTAGATGAGATTCTTTCAAAGCCTGAAGGTGAGACCCATTGGTATACAGAAAGAGCCTCCTCGAAGACTGCGTTATTTTTGAACCACAGTTAGGCATACCCTGGTAATGGTAACCTTGTGTTGCCGGCTAATCTTTCTCGCACTAGGCCAGGCCAAAGAAACTGCAGAATGGACTCACCAAAAGGTGGCTTCATTTTGACAGTTTCACATCTGGCCTAGACACAGAAGAAGAAGATTGATAAGGACTAGGCTTATAAATACAGCTGAGAACTAATCGCAAGACAGGGGATGTGTTTGGCCTTATGAATGCTGCCTACCACATATCAATCTGCAAACATCAAATTGGTGATGAAGGTGGGATATGGCTCCCCAAAGTTATAAGATATCCAAGCTCGATGTCAATGATGCCAAATCATGGGAGCTGTACGAGTACCAGTTCAGGCACGCCATGGATGCCGAGGGCATCGAGGACAAAGAGAAGATGCGGTCTTGCCTCCTCGCACAGATAGGCCTACTGGCACTAAGGCTCCTCATCAATCTACTCGCACTGAGGAAGGTTGATTCGGTCCCACTCCCGCAGATCCTCACGACTCTACGGGAACATTTCCAGCTGGCCGTGTCCATTTTCCCAGGCAGGGTTGCCTTCCACAGGAGAGACCAGCATCCGGGTGAATCGGTGGTTGACTACACGGCGTCCCTTAGGGCAGCGGCTGCCCCTTGCCGCTGGGAGAAACTGGAAATATCCCTGAGGGACCGGCTGCTGTACGGTCTGAGGGATGAAGAAGTCCAGCAAAGACTGATGATCCGCGAGCACCTTTCATTCCAGACCATTCCAGCTCAGGCAGCTGAAGTGGTGAGGTCTGGCGTCAAAACCTTCCAAACAAAAAATGCTGCGGCGGAAGGGCCATGGGCGGCTGTTCAGGCCGCATGGCGCTCGCCCTGACCTCCAGCGAGCCCCCCATCATCTTTGGAGGCCTCTGCTCCAGCGGCTTCCTGCTCCAGCGAGGACGACGATGTCCAAAAGGTCTGGGAGAAGACAGCCGAGGCAAGCGCCAGCAACAAGGAGGGCCGCCAATGCGACGGCTATGGAGCAGCCCACGACCAAAAGAAGTGTCTGTTCTGGAAAGCCGAGTGCCACAATTGTGGACGACGAGGCCACATCACCAAAGCGTGCAGGCGGTGGTGGAGAGGAGACCAAGAGTCGGCAGACCAGCCACGACGGAGGGCCGATGGCATCGGAAAGGTTTCCGAAGACGATGCAACGGTGAACCGCGTGTCCCTGGCACACCGACGTTTCTTTGTTGAGGTACTGTTGCAAGGGGTCCTGGTTAGGATGGAGGTGGACTCGGTTTCGTCCTACTCCATTATCTCCTCTATGGTCAGGGGTTCACCGTTATCACCGACCACAAGCCCCTACTGGGGATTTTCACCACGAACAAGCCCACACCCCAGATTCTGTCCCCGAGAATGCTGTGGTGGGCAATTTTTTAAAATGCTTACCAGTACACACTGGTCCACCACCCGGGCAAAGAGATCAGCCACGCTGATGCACTGTCCCGGTCCCCCCTCCCAGGGCTAGGGAAAGCAGACTGCGAGGTGGAGTGAGATCACCAGGTGCTGCTGATCGAATCCCTTGACTCCCCACCCATACGGCCCACAGACCTCACCAAGGCCATGGCAAAGGACAAGGTTCTGTCCCAAGTAATCATATGGGTAATGAAGGGCTGGCCCACAACTCCGTCAGCCAAGGAGTTCCGGGTATTTTTCCGGAAAAGAGTTGAGCTGTCATTAGAGAGGGGTTGCCTCCTCTGGGGCCAGCAGGTGTTCATTCCTGAGGCACTACGCACTAGAGTGCTCAAGTTGCTGCATACCAGCCACCCGGGAATAGTGCGCTCAAAGGCTTTGGCCAGGAGCTACTTCTGGTGGCCCCAGATAGATGCGGATATTGAACACTTGGTGGGCATGTGTGAGAATTGCCAGAGTTCTCGACCCGAGGAGTCCTGACTTCTGCACAGAGAATGGGACACGGCCCGTGGACCATGGTCTCGATTACATATCGACTTTGCTGGACCGTTTCGAGGCTCTATGTTCCTCCTTGCGGTCGAGACCCAGGTACTGCATGATGGATAGCCCGTCCCTATCCCAGTTCTTGGGGACATAAAAGGAGTCTCATTTGGACGTTCCTTGAGCGGAGTTTCTTCTGCAAAAATCCTTTCAACCCTGAATAATTTCTAACACAAAATTATTATTTATCAAAGCTTCCTCTGCAATGGGCAATAGTAATATTTTCTACAAATGCATAGCAAACATTTATTTATTTATTTATTTATATTCATAGCTGCCCAACTCACAAAGACTCGGGGTGGCATACAATCTTAAAACCCTTAAAACAAGAACAATCCCATTAAAACAAATTACCCCACTAAAACCCCCACACATTAAAAAGTGGAAGATTACTTTGATATTAAACCAACCAGCAGGTGGGGGTTATGACATCTTCAGGACCCCACACCTGTTCCACCAGCCATGTTTTCAGATCTTTCCTGAAGGGCAGCAATTCTGTCTACAGCCTTAGTTCCACTGGCAGGAGGTTCCACAAGGCTGGAGCAGACACAGAGAAGGCCCTCCTTCTTGTGCTAGAGAGACGGGCCCCTCTAGCAGATGGTCCAAGCAGAGAGCCCCTCTGGTCCGCTCTGGTTGGACGGACAGACGTTCATGGGGCGATGCGGTCTCTTAGGTATCCTAGCCCAATACCATATAGGGCTTTAAAGGTAATGACCAGCACCTTGAATTGCACCCGGAGGCAAATTGGAAGCCAGTGCAGCTCCCGAAGCAGTGGTGAGGCATGAGCATAACGCCCGCACCCCATCACCACCCGAGCAGCCTCATTCTGGACCAACTGCAGCCTCCAGATGGTCGTCAAGGGCAGCCCCATGTAGAGCACATTGCAATAATCTAGTCTAGAGGTGACCAGAGCATGAGTGACCATGAGTAAGGAGTCCCGGTCTAGGAGTGGGTGCAACTGGTGAATCACCCGAAGTTGGGCAAAAGCCTTCCTGGCCACGGCCTCTACCTGATCTTCAAGCAGCAGTCGTGAGTCCAGGAGTACCCCCAAGTTTCTATTCCTGTTCTGTTTCAGTCAGATTGCTTGTAATCTTCTCTGGAAATCCCTACTTGCAGTCTCAACACACATGCACACCAAAATAATTTTAGTACAGTGGTACCTCGGATAAAGTCCGATTCGGATAAAGTCCAATTCGGATAATGTTGCGGTTTTCATGCACACATGATGCATTGCATAAAGTCCAAAAATGGATGTTATCCAAAGTATTTGGTATAGGAACCTCGGATAAAGTCCATTTTTTGGACATTATCCGATGCATCGCCCATTTGATTCAGATACAGTCAAAAAGTGGATAAAGTCCAAACTTATGGAACGGAGTTTGGACTTTATCTGAGATTCAACTATATTTAAGTACACCAGGCAGCTTTCTCCTGTCTGACACCCTCCAACTGGTATTACATCACCATCACCACCTTTGATCTAATATTTGGAGTGGGGGGAATTGTAATCCAGTAGTTCCAGGGAGTGTGGATTAGATTAGGAGCACCCATTGTGTCATTTGTCTGAGTACCGTTATCGATTCAGGATGATGATGTTTTCATTACCCTGAATATTTAAATTAATACATCATTATGTACAGTAATGTAATATGCCTCAAAAATAGTCCAAGGAGTATGAAAAAGATCCAAACCATAATGTCTTCATTAAGCAAAGCACATACTAGCCTTAAATACAGACAATACTCTGTAATGTACCTTTCATTTTGATTATTGGAAAGATGTAAGTGTCAGCGTCTTCACAAAGCTACTTTGGTGAGGTAAGTAATAAAATAGAAGATTTTAAATATACCTTGTTTTCCCCCTACTGTATCATTGTTACTGACTTTGACCAAAAGCAGTATTTTGTGTTCTTAAGCTCTGTGTTTCAGAACACTTTGGTTGTCCAATAAAATGGTGTCACATTAATATCCAGAACACCTCATCACCATATTTTCCCCCTTCAGGAAAGCCCAATAAAACAAGCACTTTCTGGAGACCAAACACCACAACTGAAGTACTTTAAACATATAGATGTTCAGAGTTTGAAGGGTAATATAAAGGATATGAAAATGTTTGATCTGCTCACACTTTCCTTTATTGTAATTCTCTAGAGAAAGAGAACAACTCGTCATAAAGTTTGCAAAATGTTTAAGGTGCAGCTGTTATATCTCCGTGGAGAACATTTTGCATAAAGTGAGGCACTTTTTTTTTTGGGGGGGGGGGGATGAAGATTGGCCCTTTGCTCACTACAGCTTCATGATTTGCAGCCATTTCCCTCCAGAGATCTTCTACCAATAATGTTACATGATGTGGTTTCATTCCCAGAGGTCTTTAGGGAGAAAGAGAGGTTGCTGCCCGAATCCTAGAAAAACAATACCTATTATGGTGATTTTGTTGTTCAGTTGCACAGTCAATTCTGACCCTTTTCGACCTTATGGACCATTGCACGCCAGGCACCTCTGTCCACCACCATCTTCCTTAACCCACCCAGCTCTGTGCCCATTGCATCTACAATACCATCTAGCCATCTCATTTTCTGCCGCCCCCTTCTTCTTTTGCCCTCCACCTTTCCAAGCATCAAGGCTTTCTCAAGTGAATACTCTCTTCTCATTTGATGTCCAAAGTACTTTAGCTTCATCTTTACTATTTGACCTTCTAAGGAGCAGGCAGGGTTGATTTCTTCTATGATCAACCTACTTGTTCTCCTCGCTGTCCAGGGGACTCTCAAAACTCTCCTCCAACACAACATTTCAAAGGCATCTATTCTTCTGCATTCAGCTTTCCTTATGGTCCAGCTCTCACAACCATACATTACAACCGGGAATACCATTGCTTTGACTATATGAATTTTTGTTTGCAAGGTGATGTCTCTACTTTTAACTATGTTCCCCAGGTTTCTCATAGCTTGTCTCCCAAGAATCAGTCGCCTTTTTATTTCATGGCTGCAGTCACCATCTGCAGTGATCTTGGATCCTAGGAAAATAAAGTCTTTCACTGCTTCTACCTCTTCCCCATCTATTTTCCAGGAAGTGAATGGGCCTGTTGCTATTATCTTGGTCTTCTTGATGTGGAGTCTCAATTGCTCTATTTTGCCACTCTCACTGTTAAGATATCCTGCCCTATTGTAACGGGCAGCATCACTGCGAGGGGAATTTTGATTCAGGGTGTAACTACATAACAAGGGAAATGCACATTCACCCACTTTCACTTGCAATGAAGTCAAATTCAGGTTTGTTCAATTTAAGTGGCCACACAAAGAAACAGGAGAAAAGCCTTGTTACTGCTTGTTTGCAACTCCATCAAAGCCCTGTAGGAGGAATGGCTAGAAAGAACTACCTTAATAAATGTTTCCGCTTTAAAAAAAGAGAAAATTCTTGCTGACAGAGAGCTCTGGTCTCCATTCTTAAGCTGCTAAAAAAGTGAGGAGACTTCTCCTTTCTGTAACAACAGAAGACAAATTTGCTCCACCTTCTGCATTACAATAATTCAAACATACAAACTGACATACAAACGGTTCGACTTACAAAAAATTCAACATACAAATAGAAATCCTAGCTAAAAAAGAAATGCGACATACACATTTTTAATTGGAAGAATTCGATAAACAAAAAATATACAGTGATATCTAGTGGCCTCTTCTGGTAATGCAATGTGTTTTCGACATACAAATAACCTCATGGATGGAAAAAAAATTGTATGTAGAGGTTTTACTGTATTTGTACTGCAACCAAAACTTTGTGAGTTTGATGCTGACAGGGATCAAGGTTGATTCAGCCTTCCATCCTTCAGCGGTAAATAATATGAGTTCCCAGCATGTTGGGGATCAAATGCTGATTACCTTATGAACCGCCTAGCGTGTGTTCTAAGTGCTATGGATCAGTTATTACTATTGTCCCAGCACTGCAATGAGTAGTGAAAACAAATTAATTTTTCTAAACAGTGAAACAAATAGCTTGAATAAATCACTTTTAAAAACTAGCTTTCCAAACTCTGCTTCCAAAATTAAAAAGGAGTGCCACTATTCTTATTCTGCATATTCATGGCAACATATTCATGAAAAGACAAAAGAAGCAGCACAAGAGAACACTCTGTTTTCATTCATCAGTTTTGCTAAGTGAAAGGGATCCACTGAAGACTCTTCAGAATTCTGGAACTAAGCAGGCTGAAAACAGAAAAACAGATGTTTTAGTCCTGCAGTTGTCCATCCCAAAGTTCATTGGGTCTATTTATCTCATTTATCTGGTTGTAATTATCCATACTGTATCTCCCAGGAAAATGGTCAACTGGGACCAACCAGACAGCCTGTGGGGTTACTACCATCTGTGTGATTTTGCGCAAGCTGCATGGTCCTAGAGCACCACCAGAAGGAAAAACTTGTAAACCTCTTCTGATCTAGAAATGTCTAGGTAATTATGGGTCAGAATCCACTTGATAACACATACAGGTCTCTCACACCCACCCAATATCAATGGAGGTGTCAGGCTCTGCAGCAGCTGCTCTAGTTTGTGCAGGATTGGGCCCCCAGTCTGGAAAAAGCTGTACTAGTGCTTGTACACGTTTTCCCTGCTGCAACTGATGGGCTCCACCTGGAGACTTTGGGAGGCTAGGCAATATAGGGACCAGCTCTTCTTTCCAGAACTTGTATCAACAATGGTTCCTGAATCTTGTTCCTGCTTCTGAAAACTTCCTCCCCTAGCCTTGGTTCCTGTCCATTGTTGTGCCTTGCCTGTTTCCCTGAACCCTGTCTGTGCCTTGCTCCAGCCCCTGAAGGTATTCTGCCTCATCTGCTCTATTATTCACCTGAGTTGTGGTTTGCTTGGACTGTGCTTTTGTCATCTGGACTAATCCTGTATTTCTATCTATCTTAGTCTTGATTTTGGACCTGGACCTGGTCACATGTATTGTTTGGCTTGTTACCTGATTGTTCTGGTGCTGTGTTACCTGCTGCTCACCCATGATCTAGACTCAGACAGGGGTATATATTCTGAGATCTGGGGATACTTGAAATTGCAGGTAACAGTGAACCTTATATTTAGCACAAGTATTTGAGTCATAGAATAACAACAGCAAACAGGGGAAGGATTTCAAATACCTCTGTTGTTCTACATGAGAGCTACCAAAATATCTGCTTCTGTTCTTTGTAAACATTACAATGCAGACAGTGGCTTCTAGTGGCTAGCTCTAGTAATGTACCATTGAAAATACATATATATTATTTATTTTAGGGATTTTTAATTGAATATTTTTATACCTGTGGATAATTTATTTATTTTATAGTTAGTTCTGTTTTGATTTGTTGTGTGTTCTGTCATGTTTTTGATATCTGCTTGTACACCACCCAGAGTGGAATACCATACCATTTGGGTGGTATAGAAATGTAATAAATAAATAAATGAATACAATCTTGGCACAGAATTCTTCAAGGTTCATAAATAAGCATTAACAGTCGATAGTTGCCTTTCTTAATTGGCTATTATAAATTTTGCTAGTCAGTGACAGGTCAGCTGTTGGATACTGGTCCTACTGTGTGCCATCTGTCCATAGCATATAAAATGGTGACTGATATGTCTTTACTATCATTCAGTTTTGGCAGTTTCTGGAATCTTTTTGGTTTCCATTTACAGAAAGAACATTTATACAAACAAAGCCTATTTGGAGTATATCCATCTTGGAAATTGCTGAGGAGAGTTTGCAAAAGAAACATGATTTATTTTATCTGCAGAACTATGAAATAAATAATATTTTAGTTTAAACTATGGTTGTATTACATTAAATCGATACTTCACTAGTATATTTCATAATAAAATTAAAATGGTTTATAAACTAGAACCATAAAACTGAAGTCTTACATGTTTTATTATCCCAAAGCATGTTGATGAAGTTTATAGTTCTACTACCATCTGCAGTTAATTACTACAGTTTTACTATTAGCAGGTCAATAAATTTTTGATCACCACTTCATTCTTGTATTGGGGTTCTGTGCTAGCTTGCTTTTCAGAGTGGAGAATAGTAACATGTTTTGTCCTGCATTGAGGAAAATGAATAATTTGAAGGTTTTTGGTATAACACAAGATTGCAGGCCAGGGAGTGGGCTGGAGAAATACCAGTGGTGGGCTCCAAAAAAATTTACTACCACGCTGTGGGTGTGGTATGGTGGGCGTTGCCAGGGTGAAAGCCCTGGATTGCACCTGAATTAGGACTACTTTATCTCAAAACTTGGATGGGCAGGGCAAGCCAGAATTTCTGCTACCGGTTTTGGCGAACTAGTGCGGACCTCCTGATACCCACCACTGAGAAATACACCTTACATAATCCCTGACTGTTAGTGGACATGCATGGGAATTTTGTTTCACTTTGTTTCTAACAAGTCTGTAAATTTTCACATTCAGAATTGAGCGGTTTCACATTCTGTCCCGCCTTTTTTTCTGTGAAGTCTCCCATATGTTTAACACATTTTGATACTATGAAGAGATCCTCTCTATACCAAAATATGGCCAGTATAAATGGGTGACATGATCACTTCGTTTCACTTTTGAAGAATTTACCAAAATCATCACATCAAATATTTAGGACAAAATGAACCTACTACCACAATAAAAATTCTTTCCCCTGAGACCTGAAAAGACATTAGCTAAATAAGCCTTTAGCTCTGGCATTTCTTGGAGGCTTAGGATCATTAACTCACTTTTCTTTCTCTCACTTCTGAAGGCTTTGTTTGTTAACAGGTAAATATGAGGTTTTCCATGGGAATTCACCTAACAGCCATCATTACCAGGCCAAATTGTTTGAAAGTGATGTGGCCACACAGTGTGTGTTAATCGACTAACCCAAAAGGACAATTATATTCTCTTAATTAGAATACATTATGGTCAGGATCCAGATTTAATTTCAAAATAAAATTCAATTCAATTCAATTTATTCAATTTATATCCCGCCCTACTCAACACATGGCCGACTCAAGGCGGCTAACAACATATAAATGATCCCAGGGCAACTCAAGGGGTTTACATAAAGATATAAAATACAATGTTCAAAATACAATAATAAATACAATGTTTCAAGTAAATACAATAATGCAAATTATAATATTAAGCAAAACAATCCACAAAATGCAAAATATCAGCACCACATCAAAATAGAAAACAATTCAACCGAAACCACCCACAAAAAACCCCTGCCTCCAGAGTCTTATGAAGGGGATGACAGGGCCCTGGAACACCAGCCGGTGGCATGCCTTTTAAGTCCTATCTCCTTTTTCTTAGAGGCACTGGTGTGTCTGTCCTTTTTGTTGAAAGTCTTTCAGAAGAGAAAGATTTGTCCATTTGTTGAGAATGCTGCTGCTCTGTGTCTTCTCCATTGAACAAGCTGCAGTGGCTGATATCGTATTGCTTAGCTTTAATGTATTAAGTCCCACTAAATCAGTCTGGGTTTGTGAATCAGCTCCTCCATGCCATTGATTCAATGGCCCTATTATAGTTGTGACTTATGCTAAGCAATAAGATTTTTCAGCCATTGAATTAGATTGGGGCAGGCAAATCAAAAGTGTCTGAGAACCATTCTTCCCCAACTATCTGCAAGTCATTTCTTTTTGAGTATATATTTTTGGAATCTGATTATTCCTTTCTTAGTAAGAAGAACATAAATCATAAAAACACAAGAGCACCAGATAAAAAAAACCCATGAGGGACAAGTAGTACAAGTTCCCCTTCACTGATCAGCACTTGAACAATAAAAATCAGTCTAAATCAGCTTAAATATTAAAATGCATTTTACTTACAATTCTGTTATTCAATTACAAGGATAAAAAGGGAAACATGTACTCTCTATATAGAGAGGGGTTGGCCAACCTTGGTGCTCCAGGTGTTTGTGAACATCAATTCCCAGAAGCCCTGATCAGCAGGTGTGCTGACTTGGGCTCCTGGTAATTGAAGTCCAAGAACACCTGGAGTACCAAGGTTGGCCACACCTGTTGTATATAGTGCAGATATACTCTCATGCACTGCATGGCTGAAGATCAGAAGAGAGTCATGCTGACTATTTCTCTGGAGGAATGCTAGCAGGCAACTTACAAACAAAGATCAATGGAGGAGTTGAACACCAAACAGAAAGAGGAGGGTGAAAATTTGTGGGCTTGCCTCAAGAGCCAGAGGCAGGAAAAAACTCTGCTAATTGGTTAGTGGCAGGAGACAGACTACTCCCACTTGTGCCCATTGTTAGAAAGCATGCAACATTTCCCAGCATTTATCACCATACTCTTCAAGAGCTTCACCAGCCCCATTGAGCAGAACTAGGAGTGACCCTTTTTAAAGCAAATGACAGGGTTTTCTAACTAAAGTAAGCTCCACTAATACTTTATTTCAGATAAAAATTACCTTGACATGGAGGCTTCTTGATGTGTGATTGAAAAACAACTGTGTGTGTGTGTGTCTGTCACTTGTACCATACTAAACCTGTAGTAATCATCCATGGTTTAGAAAGTTTACAAGATGCCCTCCAATCTGAAATTTTAAGCAACAATCTAGCCAAGATCAAGCACCTTAAATTTAAAGACAATTGAGATTATGCCTTGTTGGAACCAACTTGTGAACTCACAAAAGTTGCCTGCACATATTCATTTATTTGTGTGCTTGTTTGTTTATTATAGCTTTAACTATGGGACTGTTGGCAAGCTTTGGAAAAAAGCCCATTTGCAGAACTTACTTTTGGACTACACCTTCCATCATCTCCCAGCACATCTGGGCATTGTAATTTTTTTTTAAGATGACATTTCCAATTGGCATCATATTGTCATATTTGCTGTTTTGCAAATTGGCAGCCTGTTTGTGTGTTCCAAATTGTCAAGTCCCAACATGCTGCCAAACAAACCGAGGACTGAACTTTGACTCTTCCTCTGAAATATGACCATAAAAATAATGAGTCTGTAAATGGCATTTGGCAATTATACCATTCCTGAATTGAAAGGACATTGTCATTAGCACACAGCTTATGGACACCAGCTTGCTGGGCCTGGCATGCCGCCAAACTGGGAAAAGGAGAGGGATTTAAAACTGACACAGGTTCAATGGGATAATTAGGCAGGTTTTGTTTGAGTTTGTTGATACAAATGTGCAAGAGATTAGCCTTTCCCCTCTCAGCTCTGGGTAATGATCGCGGCTAACAGGTGGTAAGCTAATGGCAGAACATGAAATTAATACTCTCCTTCCTGGTACCTTCCTTTGTTGTTTTTTCTGTAGAGGATTTCTTCAACATCCTCCAGCTGATGGAGGGCCTTTTGCCGTCCCCTCCCCGCTTCCGTCTTGCTGCCTAAAGTATCTTATCTAGAAAAACAAATGCAACAGGTCATGTTGGCCTCCAGTGGGTCAGCTATTAAAAGAACATCAAAATCCACTACCAGTGGCTATTACCCACCTGGAATCTCTCTCTGTGAACATATTGACCAAGATCCAGTTGTATATTTCTGCTGGATACACTGCTTTTCCCAGTATTGATGATTTCCCCTTCTTTCTTAAACCCATCCTGTTTACCTCTCAAAATCTGGCCTGGAAAATAGGCACCAGTTATGGCTTACGTTGAAATAAGAACATGATTAGGTAAAATGTTGGCAAATTTTAGTGGGCTTCAGTCATTTGCAAAGGTTTATTCTCTTTTCAGACAAGCCTAGCCTTTACTGTACCTGCTACAGAGATGCCAGTCAAAGAGATTACTGGATTGGGGGGGGGGGAGTGGAGGGGAGAAATATTTTTTCCTTCACCCACTGCCCTCATGTTATTGTCATGATCGGAGCCCATCTTCATTTTATCTTGTATTGACCATGGTCTCTGGGATATGGTATGCTTGAGTCTAAGACAGGGGTGTCCAAACAATGGCCCGTGGGCCGGATCTGTTTCATCCAGCCTTCGCCATCCTCATTGCTCCCAGCAGCAACGAGGGTGGCATGGGCCAGATGAATTGGGATTGGGGGCTGGATCCAGCCCACAGGCTGTAGTTTGGGCACCCCTGGTTTAAGCAGAGAAAATGGCAGCTTAAAATCTATCTCATCCTGTTGCAAAACAGATTGCAAGGTGTATTTTACTTCCACTTCTGGTGGGAGGAACCACTTGACTGGCGCACTGAACCACGTGACCCAAAAAGTTTGGGCACCTCTGGTCTAAGACATTTCCAGTAATCTTCTGATATCAAGGAAGAAGACTCAAGAAAGATGTGTTTCTTTAATGTGGAAAAATATGTCAAGGATAGGTTCTGTAGCTATAGTCTTCTGCAATAGGTATTTATATTTTTATATTTGTTTGTGTCTTATTGGACCCAAGACGACATAATGGCGATTTTGTCTTTGGATGCAGCAGCAATAATCAGTGATTGGTTGTATCCAAACCATTTCCCCAGGTTCTCAGCCTTCTCCTTTCCACATTCTTTCCTCATTTCTTGTACATTGAAAGATCAGTAGAAACAACCTGAATGTTATGAGTTCATTATGTGTCCAAAATATTCTTTCTGCATTTCATATGTTTTACAATTTCTTAGCCTTGAGTCATTCTCCTTCATTGATATTATACGCGGGACCTCAGAATTTAATGGTGAGAAATCCAAATTTCAAATGCATCTGTATTTCTCTCCATGCTACATAGCAGAACCAAGATGCATTGTAATGTAAAATGTGCATTTCAAACCTATTTTTTTCTAGAATATTTTACAAGTTTTTTGATTTATTTTTAATCTTTTTATAAATATTTATGAAAAAATTGGGACCCGAGTTGTAGCATGTTAGTGGAATACATACAAAGAGGGCAAGTATAACATGACTATAGAATCAAATCTTATGCTGATGGTACAGATACTTAGTTAGTAGACATTTGTATGGTGCTTTATCATGGTTTGGTGATGGAAGGTTCAGCTGTTCAGGTTTCCCCAAATGTTGCCCAGGATATGTCTGCCTGTAAATCATGGTTTTCGGTGAGGCGTCTTCCGTGTACTGTACATTCCATGCAAATGACAGGACTATTCAAACTTCTGAATATTGCAAAAGTAGAGAGTGAATATCTAAACATGTCGTTTATGTTTGCATACATTTTTAGATAATTAGTGTTTTTTAAAATTATATTGGTTTTAAATTTTAGTGCTTTGGATTTGGATGAAGGCATCTCATGTTAGCTGGTAAGTATTTGAGAAATAGGTTGAAATTATGTATCACAGTTGGGTGTGAAATAAAATCTCATTGCAATCATTGTTACTTTGATGATGTCCCCTTTTGTTTGTTTTCTTCCCATGTTCATTTTTCCACACTCCTAAGCCCCTCTCTGCAGTTGCTCAAGTGGCTAAGATGCTGACTGGAAGGCGGGAGGTCAGCAGTTCGATTCCCAAGTACTGCAGGACAGAATGAGCTCCCATCTTTGTCCCAGCTCCTGCAAACCTAGCAGTTCTAAACCAAGAAATTGCAAGTAGATAAATAGGGACCACTTTGGTAGGAGGGTAAACAGTGTTCCTTGTGCTCTGGTGTCAAGTCATGCCTGCCACATGACCACGGATATGTCTGTTGAAGCAGACAGCACTGGCTTTTCGGCTTTGAAACAGAGATGAGCAGTGAACCCAAGTCTTTAGACATCATTAAGTCTTTGCTGTAAAAGCGCGCCCTTTCTGTAAGGCGCTTAATTTGTATTGTTATCATCTGTATCTGATTGGTTCCAACATAGGTTTCCCGCATTAGCAAAAGCCTGGGCAAATGTACCTCTGTAACTGCAGTTCTGTCTGTATATAAGTAACTACCTCACCCCCTGTTTTCCCCAGTCCAAACTGAGCTATAATAAATGATTTGTTGGTTAACCCCCGAGCTGCTGTCGTGTTGCAATTAATACTGTGAATCAACAGACACCCTCTGAATGGATACGAGCTTCAAGTCCACTGGCTAAGATCCGGAAAGACCTTACATCAAGAACAAACATTCTTGAGGATACACAAGAGCAAAACCAAATTAAAAGGTGGAAGAAGCAGCTCATTGGGCAAGGAACAACATTAAATGTAGATATAGCTGGTGTTTTTTTTGGGGGGGCCTGCCCTCACCCTCACCCTCGGACTTAAAAGGTGAGGGGGCGCCCGGGTGAGCTGCCACTGCCAACGCGTGTCCTGCCCCGGTGGGTGTGAAGAGGCCACTCCATCAGCCACTCCACCAGCCACTCCACTGGCCAGCATTTTTGGGCCCCGCCCTCCCCCTCGCTCTTGGACTTAAAAGGCGAGGGGGTACCCGGGTGAGCTGCCACCACCACACATCCTGCCCCGGTGGGGGCGAAGAGGCCACTTCACCAGCCACTTCACTGCTAGCATTCTTGGGCCCCACCCTCCCCCTCCCCCTCAGACTTAAAAGACTCTAAAGGTGGGGGATTTCGTGGGTGGTCTTCGATATTTCTTGTTATTTATTATTATTAATTGTATAATTGTGCCATGTTTGTGTTCTTGCCAAAGCATATGGAGAACTACACTTGCAGCAAGTGCAAGCTGGTTGCACTACTAGAAGAGAAGGTCCAGCAGCTAGAGGCCCGCATATCTAACCACCAACAAATTAAGGAGCTTGAGCTGTTCTTGGACAGAGCGGAGCAGACTATGCTGGACAAAGAAGTGACAGGGCACAGTTCTGAGGGAGAAGGCCCTTCACTAACTCAGGAGGGAGATGGTTGGAGGAATGTGACTCAAAGGAGGAGAAGAGTAGGGGATCACTCTGAGAGTCTGAAATTACAGAATAAATTTGAGGCTCTTTCCCTTATCACACCTGATGAGGAACACACAGAGGAACAACTGGTTCCACCTGATGATCTCTCCTTCATCACACTTGATGAGATCCAGGAAGATGAACAACAGGAACAAACTGAGGTTCTCTCCCTTAATATGGTTGATGAGGTGCATGTAGATGAACAGATTGCAGGAGAGAGGCTCCTTGTACTAGGCGATTCAATAATTAGAAATACAGAGAAATGGATTTGTGATGCACATGATAACCGTATGGTGACTTGCCTGCCAGGTGCAAAAGTTGCAGACATCACAAGAAATCTAGATAGATTGTTAGAGAGAACTGGGAACGAGCCAGTTGTCATGGTACACGTTGGTACTAATGATGTTGGGAAGGCCAAGCGGTCTGTCCTGGAAGCCAAATTTAGGTTGTTAGGAAGAAGATTGAAGTCCCGGACTTCCAAGGTAGCATTTTCAGAAGTGCTGCCTGTCCCTCGCGCAGGACCTACCAGGCAGGCAGAGCTCAGAAGCCTCAATGCGTGGATGAGGCGGTGGTGTCGAGAGGAGGGCTTCAGATTTGTCAGGAACTGGAGAACATTTTGGGACAAGCCAAATCTGTTCAGGAGGGATGGGTTGCATTTAAACCATGATGGGACCAGATTGCTGGCACTCAACATCAAAAAGGCTGCAGAGCAGCTTTTAAACTGATAACTGGGGGAAAGCCGACAGGAGCTGGGCAGCATCCGGTTCGGGAAAGTGTGTACTTGAGTAGTGAGGAGGATGCAAAAATTACTGAGCAGAGCAAGGAGCTAGTCACCAGCACTCTAGCAGAAGGATGCAAGAGGCAGTCTAACAATGCAACTAGACTCAAAAGACTGTATCAGGAAAGCATATATAAATGCTTGTATACAAATGCCAGAAGCCTCTGGAACAAAATAGGGGAGCTGGAATACTTAGCAATAGATAAAAATATTGATATTATTGGTATCACTGAAACCTGGTGGACGGATGATAACCAATGGGATACAGTTATCCCAGGCTACAAACTGTACAGGAAGGATAGGAAGGGGCAAACAGGAGGTGGTGTAGCCTTGTATGTCAAAGAAGTGATAAAATCGTATGAATTGGAATATCTAGGTGATTTGGAGTCACCATTAGAAGGTCTGTGGGTAAGAGTACCAGGCCACAAGGATGGTCTAACAGTAGGCATATACTATCGGCCTCCGACCCAAACTCTTGAGGGAGACTGGCAGTTGGAGAATGTTGTAAAGGAGGCATCCAGGAAGGGAAGCCTGGTTATAATGGGGGACTTCAATTACCCTCACATAGACTGGGTGAACTGTTGTTCAGCACATGATAAAGAGATAAAGTTCCTAGATATGCTCAATGATTGTTCCCTGGGACAGATGGTTGAAGACCCAACTAGAGGTACAAGAATCCTTGACTTGATTCTGAGTAATAGGATCTGGTGCAAGATGTTAATGTGACTGATCCAATAGGGAACAGTGACCACAACTCAATTATGTTTAACTTGATCATAGACCGCAAGTCACTGATAAAATCTAACACAGAGACCTTAAATTTTCAAAAAGGAAATTTCCCAAAGATGAGGAAACTAGTAAAAAAGAAACTGAAAGGGAAAATTGAGAGAGTCCAAACACTCCAAGAGGCATGGAGGCTGTTTACAAAAACAATAACAGAGGCTCAATTGGAATGCATACCCAAAAGGAAAAAGGGCACTGCCAGGTCCAAGAGGACTCCGATGTGGCTTACAGGAGCTGTTCGGGAAGTGATCAAGAGCAAGAAAAGCTCATTTAGAAGATGGAAGGCTTGTCCAAATGAGGACAGCAGGCAGAAACATAAATTCTGGCAGAACAAATGCAAGGCAACAATCAGGAAAGCAAAGCAAGACTTTGAGGAGCGTATAGCTAAAAATACTCAGAGAAATAACAAAGACTTCTTTAAGTACATTAGAAGTAAGAACCCAACTAGGAAGGCCATTGGACCATTAGATGACAATGGAAGGCAAGGGGTTATTAAAGAGGAAACAGAGATTGTAGAGAGACTCAATGAATTCTTTGCTTCAGTATTCACTGAAGAAGACAGAGACCACATGCCCAAAACAGAGCCTATCTTCGTAGGGAGGGAAACCGAAGAATTAAGCAAGATAGAAATAACCAGGGAGGAGGTCCTTGCATGTCTTGTTAAGCTAAACACTAACAAATCCCCAGGACCAGATGGCATCCATCCACGAGTTCTCAGGGAACTTAAAGATGAAATTGCTGATCTCCTAGCCAAAATATATAATCTTTCCCTCAAATCAGGCTTTGTGCCTGATGACTGGAAGGTAGCGAATGTAACACCAATTTTCAAAAAAGGATCCAGGGGTGATCCAGGAAATTACTGGCCTGTCAGTTTGACATGTGTCCCAGGTAAAGTGATGGAAACCATCCTAAAAGATATAATTAATAGTTACATAGAAGAGAAGGCACTGCTAAAGGAGAGCCAACATGGCTTTTGCAAGGGCAAATCATGCCTCACTAATCTGTTGGAATTTTTTGAGAGTGTCAACAAGCATGTGGATAAGGGGGATCCAGTTGACATTGTTTATCTGGACTTTCAGAAGGCTTTTGACAAGGTCCCACACCAAAGGCTCTTGAATAAACTTACCAGTCATGGAATAAAGGGACAGGTCTTGTCCTGGATCAGCAGCTGGCTAAGGGACAGGAAACAGAGGGTAGCACTAAATGGACACTTCTCCAAGTAGAGGGAAGTAAAGAGTGGGGTCCCCCAAGGTTCAGTACTGGGACCCCTGCTTTTCAACCTCTTCATAAATGATCTAGAAGTAGGAGTAAAAAGCAAGGTAGCCAAATTTGCTGACGACACTAAATTATACAGGGTAGTGAAAACTGTGAGAGATTGTGAAGAGCTCCAGAGGGATCTCTTGACACTGGGGGAGTGGGCAAAACAGTGGCAAATGAGCTTCAACATCAGTAAGTGCAGAGTGATGCATGTTGGGGCAAAAAACCCCAATTACATTTATAAACTGATGGGGTCTGAACTCTCTGCGACAAACCAGGAAAGGGACCTTGGTGTCCTGGTGGACAGCTCAATGAAGGTGTCAACCCAGTGTGCCTCACCAGTGAAAAAAGCAAACTCAATGTTAGGGATCATTAGGAAGGGTATAGAAAATAAGTCAGCAAGTGTCATTTTGCCTCTTTATAAATCTATGGTGAGGCCCCATCTGGAATATTGTGTACAGTTCTGGTCGCCATACCTCCAGAAGGATATTATGGAGTTGGAGAAAGTGCAGAGGAGGGCAACCAGAATGATTAGGGGACTGGAACACCTTCCTTACCATCTGAGGTTGCAACGGTTGGGCCTTTTCACTCTTGAACGACGGCGTCTAAGAGGTGACCTGATTGAAGTTTATAAAATCATGCACGGTGTGGACAAGGTAGATAAGGAAAAACTGTTTTCCCTATCGCACAACACTAGAACTAGGGGACACTCCATGAAACTTTTGGGTACTAGTTCTCAAACCAATAAGAGAAAGTACTTTTTCACCCAGAGGATTACTGGTCTATGGAACTCCCTGCCAGAAGAAGTGGTGACAGCTGTCTGTCTTCACAGCTTTAAGAAAGGATTAGACAAGTTCATGGAGGACAAGGCTATCAATGGCTATAATTATGGCTACCTAAGGACAACCTCCGGGTTGGAGAGATAGGCAGGATATCTCTCAATGCCATTTCCAGGGAATCCTAAGCAGGTGAAGGCATCTCCTTGGGAATACCCTGAAGGAAATGGTGAGTCACTGTGTGAGACAGAATGCTGGACTGGATGGGCTGTGGCCTGTTCCAGCAAGGCTGTTCTTATGTTCTTATGTTCTTATGTATCTTTAATATTATATTTTTGATTATATTGTTGTTATACTGTACTGTATTTTCTGAATTTTGTTGTTGTTATTATTATTATTATTATTATTATTATTATTATTATTATTATTATTATTATTATTATTATTATTATTATTATTATTATTATTATTACTCAATCTCCCCTATGTCACCTTAGTAGGCTGAGGATTGGAGTCCCTAAACACAAGACCAACATACTCAAGAGGGGGCTGCTGGTGGACAACAACACATGGTGTAAATGTGGAGAGACACAGAGTCCAGCCCATTTGCTGGTCTGCCAATTGCTGCCAGAGGCATGCACTGATGAGGACTTACATTTGGGCAATGGCAAAGCGAAGAAAGTGGCTTCATTTTGTCAGTCCAGGGTTTGATCAAGACACTGAAGAACCTACATCTTTCCCTGAATATAAATATTTCTGCACAACCCTGGATTTAAGAGAGACTATAAATTTCCCTCATAATTTGCTTGATATTTTACATCTATTCTTATGGGGTGAACACAGCTTTTCTGATAGGTAATCTAAATGTTTGATATTTCAGTCAATAACATAATTACATCCCTTTTAAGAGTAACAAGCCCAGTTCTGCCTTTTTATTTATGCTCTATCTAATCTAATTTACTCAGGAACAGTTGTTTGAGATCCTATTTTCAGTTTATATTTAAACATTTTAGAACCATCCTGTCACCCTCACCTTCATGCTTCCTGTCCCTAAACTAAACATTGCCAGTTCTTCAACCTTTCTGCACAGAACCGCTGTCTTTTATCATTCCTATCTTGGCTTGCTGGAATGCAGAGTGGCTTCTCGATTTGCAGAGGCCAAAGTGGTGGATTTTACAGAATAACAAAATCCCAATACTTGGATACACGTCCATCTAATGAAGCCCTCATAAAGAGCCCTTTCTTTATAATTTATTTTATGTCTTCTGTTCAGTGGGCAAATTCTTACCTGATTGGAGGGCACAAACAAAATACCTTAAGGTTTCCCTTGCTCGAAAGCCAGTCGTATCCGACTCTAGGGTGCAGTGCTCATCTCTGTTTCTAAGCCGAAGAGCCAGCGCTGTCTGCTTCTGCAGATGTTTCCGTGGTCATGTGACAGGCATGACTAGACACCGGAGCACCCGGAACGCTGTTACCTTCCCACCGAAGTGGTCCCTATTTATCTACTTGCAATTTCTTGCTTTCGAACTGCTAGGTTGGCAGGAGCTGGGACGAAGACGGGAGCTCATTTCCATCCTGCAGTACTCAGGAATCGAACTGCTGACCTTCCACTTCCCAGTCAGCGTCTTAGCAACTTGAGCCACTGCATACCTTAGAATGAGAGAAATGGCAGTGTTCCTGCAGCGAGGCAACTTGCTTTCTGCACAGAAAGTGAGGATGGAGCTAGGCTTACAGTATCTAGGCCTAAAAGCCTTGCCAACTAGACCTTTTCTCCAGATTAGCTACATTTAGGTGTGGCTCTGTTTGAATCGATACACAATAGGCAGCATTACAGAGCCAAACACATTTTTATTGCATGGTATGCAATCTGAACATGAGGTAATGGCGGAGACGCAGCTCCTAACATATGGCATAGTACATTTGAATTTAGCTACACAGTTGACCATTGGCTGTGGTATCCGTGACGTCATTGAGACATACGGTATACCTTACAAGGAGTTACCTGCGGCAGGAATCTTTCCTGTGGAAGCCTATGTTTGGTTGTTTTATACCATGTGATCTGAGCGCTTGCAGCTGCCTCTCGACATCCTCTAGAGGCAGCTGAACTGCGTATCATATCAGCTGTTCTACATTGAGTTACATTGTAATCATTCACAGTTACATTCTTCAAGGTACGGAACTCCATACACAACATCCCTCCCCCCTAGGATGGGACGAAGTGGCAGCTTAATCGAGTTCAGGGGAACTAGGGTGTCTGAGCTCCGCAGGTTCTCGCCCTGCAATGGGAAAACGAGACTCATTAGCTGTGTGTCGGAAACACTGCTCTGATTCAGAAGGGGAACCTGGGAGGGAATATTGTAACTTAAAACTCCGTCTTGTGTCCATAGGGGCAGGAGATCGCCCAAACCCAAAACTCGGAAATGAAGAGGAGTACCTTAAAGTAAAGCCCTGCCTATTACTCAGAGTGGCGGGCGACTCAACAGAAGAAGATTGCCCTGTTTCACTGGGAGCAGGGGTAGACTCTAAAACCAAAGGCCCGGGGGGACCTGGGACTAAATCAAAACCCCGCTTCTCACTTGGAGGGGTGGGGGAACACACCGCAAACTCCCCCCAGTCCCATAAACCAAAAACTGCACTCTCAGGGTCTGGGCTATCCCCCTCTTCCCCCTCCAGAAGGTACAATGGGCAAAGGTTCGACCGTGCATTTTTGGGGAAGGAATTGATATAAGGGTCCTTCTGCGGAAGGTACTTTGCATCTCTGTAATGGTCCCCTCATGGAAGGTACTCTGTGTCTCCCCCTTGGGATATGCGGGTGGGGGAGGACCCTAACGTTAACTTGTCCTGGCTCTCCTCTCCCTGGACATCTGAGACTCGACGCCTGAGTTGTTCAGCATGTCTGCTCCAGAGTAAACCCTCACTTGTTTCTACCTTGTAGGACACTGGCCCAGTCTGTTCAATCACAACCCCTGGGACCCATGTTGGTCCGGCGGCGCATAGTTCCTGCAATGCACCGGGTCCCCTACTGTGAAAACTTTGGTGTTTCCCATTCCTACATTCCTCCCTTTATCCTCCACCCTGGTCAGATCCAACCGATCAAACAGCGTTATGGGTCTCCTGCGCATAAGGATGAGAGTCCGGATGCCAGGGGAGTTGCTCAGTAGCAAATGAGAAACTGGCACAATTGCAAGTTTAAATCCCCAGGCCCCATTTGCCGAAGTGCCTCCTTTGTTGTTCACGCTTGGCGCTCGACCTGGCCATTTGTTGTGGGGTGAAAAGGGGTTGATGTGATGTGTCTAATTGCATTCCTATCGAGGAATGCCTGGAATTCGCCGGATGTAAAAGTACTGGTGTTATCGGAGACAAGTACATAGGGCAAACCGAAGCAACTGAATATTCTGTGCAACTGCTTTATGGTTGTGGCTGAAGAGGTATTAGGCATTGGAATAACCTCCAACCATTTGGAAAACACATCTACTACTAGAAGGAAGAGGGAGCCTCGGAACGGGCCAGCAAAATCGATGTGTAATCGAGACAACGGTCTACGGGCTGTGTCCCATTCTCTGTGTGGAAGTTGGGACTCTTCGGGTCAGGAACTCTGGCAACTCTTGCAAGTGCCCACCATATGCTCTATATCAGCATCTATTTGGGGCCATCAAAAGTATCTTCTGGCCAAAGCCTTTGAGCGTATGATCCCCGGGTGGCTGATGTGCAGTAGCTTGAGCACCTTGGAATGTAATGTCTCAGGGAAGACCACCCGTTGGCCCCAAATGAGGCAATCTTTTCTATGGATAATTCTAACCTCTTTCAGAAGTATGCTTTGAACTCCTCCACTAGCAGAGTCATGGGCCACCCCTTCTTTACCCATGAAATTACTCGGGATAGAGTCTTGTCCTTTGCCGTGGCTTTGGCGAGGTCTGTGGGCACTATTGGGGGTGAGTCGAGGGACTCGATCAGCAACACCTGGTGATCCTGCTCCACCTCGCACTCCGGTTCCCCTAGCTTGGGCAGAGGAGATCGGGAAAGCGCATTGGCGTGGCTGATTTCCTTGCCCGGGCGGTGAACCAGCGAGTACTGGTACGCATTGAGAAATATGGCCCACCAAAGCATTCTTGGGGACAGGATCTGGGGCGTGGGCTTACACGTGGTGAAGATGCCCAGACGTGGCTTGTGGTCGGTTACAATGGTGAACTCTCGACCATAAAGGAAGTTGTGGAATTTCTTTGTTCCTGTGACTATTGCAAGGGCCTCTCTGTCTCTTTGCGCGTAGCTGCACTCTGCTTTTGAAAGTGACCTGGAGTAAAAGGCAACTGGGGCTTCCCGCCCGTTCTCCAACATGTGGCACAGTACCGCCCCCACCCCCACTGGTGAGGCATCGCAAACTAAAACCACGGGCTTTTTTGGATCGAAGTGAGTCAAGATCGCTTCTGAGGACAGGAGCTATTTCAGCTCCTTGAAAGCCTTTTCCTGGCTGTCCCCCCACCGCCAAACCGCGTCCTTCTTTAGGAGGCGATGCAGCGGCTCTGCAATGGATGCTTTCCTTGGCAAGAAGGAATGGTAGAATTTTAGAAGTCCTAGGAAGGACTGCAATTCTGGTTTCGCGGTGGGGCGAGGGGCATTTCAAACAGCCGCAACCTTTGAGTCGGCGGGCTTGACACCATCAGGGGTTATTTTGTAACCTAGGAACTCTACTTCCCTCGCAAAAAACACACATTTGTCCCATTTTAACCTCAGCCCCGCTTTCTTGAATACTGTTAGAACCTTATCCAGTCTCTTGGCCAGCTCTGCCTCGCTCCCTGCAGTTATCAATACATCATCAAAATATGGAAGGACTCCGGGGAGGCCCTTTAAAAGGCATTCCACGAGGGATTGGAAAATGCTGGGAGCTGGATTCACGCCGAACTGTAGGCGCGTTACCTTGAATGCACCCTTGTTGCTGCTGCAGCTAGAGTGACTGTTAGCTGCTGGTATGCCTGTGCTAGGTCTAGCTTAGCGAAACATTTACCCCCATGAAGCATTGCTAGTAAGTGGCTAACTACCGGCACTGGGTAGGCATTAGGGTGAATAGCCCTGTTTATCGTACACTTATAAACAGCGCAAATCCTAACTTCCCTGTTGGACTTCATTGCTGTTACAATAGGAGTTTCCCACTCCGCAGAGTCCACTGGAACCAGAATCCCCTGACCCACCAATTTGTCCAGTTCCGTGTCAAATTTCTGGATCCAGGTCAAATGAGACCGGGGGGCCCCTGTACTTTCTGAGGCCCTTCTCAAACACCGCTGGGTGTGCATCACACAAGTCTTGCATGGGGTCTGTCTCTATGGCATTAATGCCGGACAGTTCGATACCCAAGGGGGCAAACCATTGAGTCCCCAGGAGGCAACTGGACCCCTGCTTGAGGACCACTAAGGGCAGTTTCTCTGCGAACCTCTTGAATTTGACCATAAAGTCCCCCACCCCTAAAACCGGGATACCGTAGCTTTGCTTGTCCCACAAGTTAGTCTATAGGGCCTTAAGCTTCGGCTGCGCTTGGGGGGGAATGCTCAAGAATTCTTTTTGGGATATGATGGAGTAGGACGAACCCGAGTCCACCTCCATCCTAACCAGGACCCCTTGTAACAGTACCTCAACAAAAAAAATCGGTGTGCAACAGACACACGGTTCATGGTTGGCTCATCCGTGGAGATTTTTCCGATGCCATCTGCCTTCCATCGAGGTCGCTCTGCAGTCTCCTGGTCCCCTCTGCGCCTTTGCCTGCATACTTTGGTGATGTGGCCCCGACATCCGCAGCTGTGGCACTCAGCCTTCCAAAAAGGGCACCTTCTCCGGTTGTGGGATGCTCCGCAGCCGTCGCATTGGTGGTCTCCCTTGTTGCCGGTGTGCTTTTTGGACACCTTCCTCTGGACCTTCTGGATGTCATCATCGCTGCAGGAGCCAGACCCCACTGGAGCTGTGGCTTCCGAAGATAGGGGGCTGGTCAGGGGTCGGTGTGAGTGCCAGGTGGTCTGTATGGCAGACCGGGACACCTCGAGTGCAGCAGGCCTCACTTTGAAAGTTTTGACTCCAGACCTTGCCACCTCAGCGGCCTGAGCCTCCTGCAGGACGGCCTGAAATGTTAGTTGATCTCGGGTCATCAACTTCCGCTGGACCTCTTCATCCCACAGGCCACATAGTTCTCCCACCCTCATGGGGCAGCGGCCAACCTGAGAGCTGCCGCATAGTCTGTCACGGACTCTCCTGGCTGCTGGTCTTGCCTGTGGAATGCGACTCTTGCTGGGAATATGGACACTGTCAGCTGAAAGTGTCCTTGCAGGCCCGCTAGGATCTGTTCGAGTGGAACCGTCTCGACCTTCTGGGGCGCCATCATGTGAATTAGTAGCTGCAGCGTGGGAAGGCCAATCTGGGTGAGGAGGCACGAGCACATTTGTTCCTCTTCCTCAATATGCTCGGCAGCCATTGCATGCCTGAACTGGCACTCGTACAACTTCCATTGTTCTGGGTCTTTGATGTCGAACGGAGGTAGGCTGCATCTGTGGGAAGCCATATCCCACCTTCGTCGCCAATTTGATGTTTACAGATTGATACACAATAGGCAGCATTACAGAGCCAAACACATCTTTATTGCATGGTATGCAATCTGAACATGAGGTAATGGCGGAGATGCAGCTCCTTATATATGGCACAGTACATTTGAATTTAGCTACACTTTGACCATTGACTGTGGTATCCGTGACGTCATTAAGACGTATGGCATACCTTACAAGGAGTTACCTGCGGCGGGAATCTTTCCCGCGGAAGCCTATGGTTGGTTGTTTTATACCATGTGATCCGAGCACTTGCAGCTGCCTCTCGACATCCTCTAGAGGCAGCTGAACTGCATATCATATCAGCTGTTCTACATTGAGTTACATTGTAATCATTCACAGTTACATTCTTCAAGGTGCGGAACTCCATACACAACACTCTGTCAGGTGGAACTCTCACAATGGAGAATTATCTGATTTGTGGTTCAAAAATCTCATGCCTAGTCATGTGTACATGTTGCTTATCAGATAAAAAACTAATAAACAAAGGTACGAAACAGATGCTTAATTATGGAATTATAGAGTAATTGAGTAGGAAGGGGCCTATATGTTCAATCAGCTGTCATTGAATGTGCTGGATTGGGACCTTTAACATGACACATGGACAGCAACAGTTACAATACAGATGACAGTCCAGGTGTGCACTTCTTAAATGTGATGCCATCCTGCTTTTACTGATGAATGGTGATCCCATTTGTGCCTTCATAATGGATATGGATTTGCCTTTTGATCTCTAGGTTCTTGCCATGGTCACTTCAGTTATTTGAGACCACTGTGACACAACTATGACCTTCAGGCAGCCAATGCTATTGTCTACTCAGATCATGCTGGGTGGAAAAATGGAATTTTTAAAGCGATGATCTTCTCACTTTCTCTCCAGTATGTACAGCCACTTCTTTTAAAGAAAGCTCAGAGGTCATTATAGATTGGAATGTCCTAAACTTGAATGCCAAAAAATATCTTCCACTGGGAATTCTAATATAATGGTTTGAAATTTGATCCAGAAAATAAATAAAAGTACTCTCATAAAGGGTTCTTCTGGAAACATTTATATTGCATCTGAAAATATATTACTTGTTAATGGATTCCGCTCCCTATACATCTTTTCTGATGAAAAAGATGAATTATGGTTATATGTTGCATAATGAAGTCATCCAATGAGCTTTAGTCTCTACAGAGATTTTCAACATTAGTACTCTTTTTTAAAATGATCTAAATGAAAAGAAGAAGATAAAGAGGCGAAACATCTAAAAAAGCAAACCAACAATTTTTGAACATCTTTATATGCTGCAAGGCTATGATGTGCCAAAGTTTTGCACATGAAATGAGCCCTGGGATACAGAGGAAGGTGTGCTATAAATATTTTAATTTCAGGAGATGCAATCTCTTCCTCATAAAGAAGAACTCTTTCATTCCAAACAGAAGTAATAAAAAGAATAAACACATGTTCCATTTGTATGCAAGCCAACTAGACACATTTAAGCTGTTATGCTGCAGAATGTGTATGCTGTGGGGGATGACACAGGTGCAACCCTGTTTCCTCTTCTGTATGCATATCAAGAGTCTGGCAATATAAAACTGATACTCCAAAAGGAGAATACAGATTTATTTTAAAAAAACACTAACTCAGTTATTGATGCAAGTGGCTCAGAAAACAATGTTTGGAACATGCTGCTGTGGATCCAACCATTTGCTAACACACAGAAATTTAAGGTCATGAACCAGTGAAAATGGTGCTTACTTTTCCTACTGAAATCAAATGAAGAGTTTGAGGGTGTACTCTTATGTAATCAAGAACTACTTCTGAGTAGCAATTCGGACTGTAAAAGGTTTAAACCAGATGGATCATCGTCAATTACAGAACCCATTCCAGAATTTAGTTTGCAAATAAATTAAATGGCAACAATGGGTTTTATGGCTGGGCGCAAACACATGAGACGTAGTTGGTGGAGTGACAGACTAGGACCCAGGAGACATGGGTGAAAATTGCCACCCATCCATGGAAACTATGAGGTGGTGCCAGCACTAGTAAAGCCATTCCTTAAATATATCACATACTTTGGGGACATTAAGTAGGGTGAGACTTGATGGCACATAACACGCATCAAGGCATGGAAAATGAAATCATGGATAGGGTTGGCAAATATAAGTAGCTTGTGAGTTTATTTCAGGATGGTAAGAATTTCTCAGAGAGGGATAATGATAAAGAAGTACTAAACTGAATTAATAAAGACCAGATAATCATAAAACACATAAAATGCAGAAAGCTAGAACACTTCAGTTACATAATGAGAAAGCAAAAATACACAGTTGTGCTTCTAATAATTCACAATTAAAACAAGGGGGGAAAGAAGTGTAGGTAGGAAGGAACAGAACTTGCTGACCAGAATCCTATTGCACAAGTTAAGCCTTGAAAGATGATGACATCATTGACAGTGGAAGATTTTCACTTCCTTAAACAACAGGATTACAGCCACAGGCTGATGAAATATTGAGACTGTTTTGGTTTCAATACAACATCATTGTTTAGGGCTGCTACATTCAATGTCAGTGCAGTGTGAAGATGTCCAGCCTCCAATAGAAGAGGAGAAAGAGCATGAGAAGCAACAGCAGTGTAATCTTCACATCTTCCACTGATTTCTATAATGGAAAATTAAATAGTCTGCAATTTTTCTTGGTGGCAGGGGAGGAGGGGTATCTATGTTTAAGGAATTACATGAAATTAGATGAAGGTGTAGCTCTTTCAAATAGAATTAGAGGGAATTTGGTCCAGAGATTTTTGAACTAACACGTTAAAAACTTCAATTTAAAATTGACTTGCTTTGTTTTGTATTTCACTTCATTGTAAACCAGTGTTTCTCATTGTGAGCCCCACACCCCACAGGAGGACTTCAGTACATTGGCTGATTAGTGCTTTGTGGAATTGACTTAGGCTTCTGGTAACTGTAGTCGAAAGACCAAAGGTTGGGAAACTGCTGTAGAGCATTGCATCTTGAAGGATGAGAGTCTCCTCTGAGTTCATGATTACCAACAGATTTCACACAAATATTTCTGGAGTCCTGTTCATCTTTAAAATTTGCTTGAATTTCATGTTTACTAGAATGCTTTTCCAAACTGTGGTAGAGCCTAAGACTTACTCATGGGATTTACACAGAATGACTTACTCTTTAAAGACAGGATGAGCACACTGAACAACACAGACTGAAATCAAAATCAAACACGGCCTGAAAAAATTGGGGCTAAAAAGCTTTGAGAGTCTGCTGTTTGTAAGACCTAAATTAAAATGTAATGATGCAGAGCTAAACAAAATAAATGAATCCTTAACTTCAGTGCTATTAAGCCATTTCTCTCATTATTTGGAATTCAGCCAAATCAGAGTCTGTCCAGACTGCCCATTTAGGTGCAGGCTAGATTGACCAGAAAAGCAATGGTTACAGTTGGGAGTGATGTGCCATTGAGTATGCTCCTCCCCTCCTAATGAAACTAAAAAGTAAGTGTGTTTGTTTGTTTGTTTGTTTGTAGGTGATCGATGTAACACTGCATCACTTAGATCAGGGGTGGCCAACCTTGGTGCCCAAGGTGTTCTTGGACTTCAATTCCCAGAAGTCCTGATCAGAAGGTGTGCTTACTTGGGCTTTGGGGAATTGAAGCCCAAGAACACCTTGGGCACCAACGTTGGCCTGGCCACCCCTGACAAGGATGACACAATTGTTTTCTATTTTTTTTTCCTGTGTGTATTGCCATTTGAAACCATGTCATTACAGAGAAAGCGAAAGAAAAATTTTCCTCCCATGATCTGTGTTCAGCATTACAACAGCAATCATCTACCAAACTCTTAGAAAAATTACTTCCTCTGTCCATTGGCAGATGACATGGGGAAGTTGTCAATTTATGATAGCCTGATGTTGACCCCAGAAGCAGGGATGTGCTGGGCACCTTTGGAGGGCGGTGGACTGGAAGTGATGGGGAGGCCTGTTGGGGAGGCCGGGGGGAAAAGAGAAATACCATACATTCCCATTACCTCTGCCTGCCTCTGGAGGTGCCAGTTGCTGGGGTGCACCGGGATGAGTCCCTGTATCCCTGTGGGCTAGCACACCACTGCCCAGAAGCAGCTTTGACAGCTGTGAGGTTTCTGTATATCCCATCCTCTTGCATCCACAGGTCCTGGAAATGGAGAGTGCACCAAAATAGTAGGAACCCCTCCTACAAGTCAGGGGCTTAAAAGTTGCACATTCAGAAGGCATTGGTCCACTCCAGCATCCAACATATGAGGATACCATTAAAAAATTGGGCCAGGCCACCCCTAAAATTATATCCAGAGCAGACCTAATGCCTGTGCGGACAACTCCTTGGTTGCATTGCTCAGATGAGGACTGAAATGGTTTTCTGGCCTCTAATCCATTTCATCAAATGCAATTTAAAATGCAGGAAGAAAGAATTCTGACAACAAAGATGATAAAATAATTTCTCCCAGACCTCGTCTGTGCTCTTATTTGTCTTATTTTCTTCTATTACTTCTTCATATAACTAATAAAGTTCACATCTGAAACATCTCTTTAGTTTAAAGCTGGGATTAGACACTTATTAAATGGTTCAGCAGCACCCTTTTTTCTGCCAAAGGTGTTTACTACAGATTGTTCAATTAAAATGTGCTTTGGTACATTTCTTATATGGAATTTTGAGCCATTGTGTCTCTCTTGTGGATTAAAATGGTGGAAGAGACAAAATAACATGTATTTATTTTTTCAACCCACACATGTCTTGAACTTCCAGCCATTGGACCTGATGCCTATAAAATCTTTTTTTGTTGTCTGGAAATTCTCAAGAGTAAAGATACAGGTGCTAAAGGCAGAGCAGCTGCAGTGAATGATGGATTTAGAGAATGGGGACAGGTTTTTTTTTAAAACAACAACAACATGATGACCAAATGAGAGATGTTTTACAATCAAAGCTGGCTTATGTTAAAGATTAGAATGCCTTTATAGATGGTTTTGTTCTCCCCTTGAGGCGTTTAAAATCTGTAAGGCAAATAAGTCATGACTAACAACCAAAGGATGTGACTTTCGCTTGCAAACTTGTGTTCATAAAAAAAACTGGAGAATAAACTGAAGAATATATACACAGGTACCTCTATGTTAGCTGACTTCAGAGTAGTAGACGATTCAGAAGAGAGCAGCAAATGTAGAGGTCATTTATTTTCATCAATTTAATTTTAATGTACACATCCCTTTCTTTCCAGCAGTTGACAAACCAAAAGGAGAAGAATTAAATGAATACCAATGGTGTGAAGAAAACCCCCAGTGCAGATCAGCGTAGACAGTTCTGTGGAAGAAACAAATTAAACTGCAGTCTTTCTTGGAACTAACTTCCAAGTAAAAGCTCATATGATTGCAGTGTTGAAAGTATGAGGAATAAGGGCTATGGAAGGATGTTGGCATTGGGAAGATCTATTGTAAAGAGAGGCTTCTAAAAGTACATTTTGTTGTGATGTGCATACATTTATGAATATCCCGTGTGGTGTAGTGGATAAAGTGATGAACTAGGACTCAGGAGGCCCTGGTTTGAACCCCTGCTCAGCCTTGGAAACTCACTGAGGATGTGGAAGTGGAAAAATCACTCATTAAATGCTTCACTTTACCTTGAAAGTTAAGGTTGCTATAAGACAGTTCTAAATTTAAAACACATAGCAACAACAATAATATAAATCAGGGGTCAGCAACCTATGGCCCATGGGCTGCATCCAGCCTGCAAGCCCAAATCATCTGGCTCCACACGGCCTCACTCCCACCTCCACCGGAAGCAGCGTAAATAGCTGTAAACAGATGTAAAACAAATCCACGACTGTTTTAAACGTGTTTACGACAGTCGCGGATGCATTTATGGCTGCCATGTAAATGCATATACAACAGCCATAAATGTGTCTGCGACCATCGTAAACACATTTATGACAGTCACAGATGTGTTTTGCAGCAGCGTTTACAGAGGGAGAAGGCACCAATCCAGCCCCTAAACTGTCTGAGGGAGCATGACCTGACCCCTGATTTAAAAAGATTGGCATCTCCTGACACTTATTTATTTATTTATTTAAAAACATTTCTATCCCGCTTCCCTCACTCAAGAGTGACCCGAAGCGGCTGACAAACATAATTAAAAACAACAATAAAAACAATTTAACAGAGCCCATTAAAAAACTATTTTAAAACCACCTAGAAAATCCTCCCCTCCCCGCACAGTTAAAAAGTATCAGGACAAGCCAGTATAGGCTAAATAAGCCAGCAGGACTGGGAAGTTGATGCATCCATGCCCCATGCCCACGGGAATAGCCATGTTTTCAGTTGTTTTCTAAAGGGGAGCAGCTCTGTCTGGAGGCGTAGTTCAAGTGGCAAGAGGTTCCAAAGGGCCAGGGCAGGCACGGAGAAGGTGGTCCTCCTGGTCCTTGCAAGATGGGCTTCTTTTGCTGAAGGGACCATAACCAACCCCCTCTGGTCTGCCCAGGTAGGATGAGTATGACACCTTGGGGTGATGCGGTCTCTTAGGTATCCTGGCCATAAATGGTTAGTGGTGTTATGGATAGAAATATCAGTTTAGAGCTCAGGACAATTGAGTTGAAATTCCTGTTTGACCATCAAAGCTCATTGGGAGGTGACACACATAAATAGTTACAATTATATTTTTGTCAAGTTGATTGCAATTTATGGTGATCCATTTCAGATTGGCATAGGAACGGTCCCTTCTTCTGGGATTTTTCTGGTAAATGACCCCTTAAGTACCTCATGTAACTTGGAAATTCTACTAAGGTCACTGTAATTTGGAATTAATTTACAGAGACCCTAGTAGCGCAGCATAGAATCCACTGATGGTGCTATGTGTAACAATCAATTATTTAAAGGGCTTTGTACATTGAAGAACACCAGTACAGTATGTTCCAATCATGAGCCCCTTGTGAAACCCCTTGTGAAATGTTATGGCTTATTAGGTCACCCTGGTTCAAAAGTCAGGGTTCAGTGCTCATCTCTGTTCATAGCCAAAGAGCCAGTACTGTCTGCATCTTCTGTGGACATTTGGCAGGCATGCCTCAACACCAGAGTGCATGGAACGCTGTTTGCCTTCCCACCGAAACGGCACCTTTTTATCTATTTGCAATTTCTTGCTTTCGAACTGCTAGGTTGGCAGGAGCTGTGACAGAGACAGGAGCTCACTGTGTCATGCAGTACCCGGGAATCTAAATCCAACCTTCCAGTTGTCGAGTTTAGCATCATAACCACTTGAGCCATTGCAGTACCTCTATGGCTTATTGCCTGCAATCAAAATACTCAGCTAGACAGAGTTTTGTGTTGTCTTGGCATTCCTTCTCTTACCTTTCTATGTGCCACATAAAGCCCTAGGATCCTACCCCTATCTAGAAGGATCACCTAAAACCCATCAGCTTTAAAAAGTGCATTCTCATTACAGAAATGAAAACTGCTACAATTGGTTTGTTGCAGAGCTGTAGCCAGGATTCTAGATGTGGGCGGGCGGATATTTTTTCAGGATGGGCAACAATGTCATATATATGCCATATATATTATATATAAGCAGTTGGGAGTTTGAGCATGGGCAAACTGCTAACTCAGGGTTCCTCCTGATCCAATCATAAGCTAGCTCTGTGTTTAATTGTTGGATTTCCAGGGGGTGGGAGAGAAATAACCAGCTCCATATTTTCTGTTTATCACATTAGTAACATCCATCATACTGAGAAAAAAATGTTTAGCCCACATTTGTGTCCTGAACTTGGTGCTCACCAAGGAGGGCGTTTTTTGTTCACTCTCACAGCTTGCTCAATTTATTTCTGATTTTTCTTCCATCAAGCATGTTTGTCAAGAAAGCAAAGACCAAATGCATGTCTACCATATTGCAGGAAAAATGCTATTATTAGTGCTGCCGTAACCAGACAAATGCTAAAACAAGAACTAAACCACGCTATTTGTATAGCTATATACAAATATACAACTAAACCACAGCTATATCTCTGTGGTGACTGAGGTGTAAAAAGGAAAGTGCCCTGGGATGCTCACTCTACTATGGAGCCATTATGTTAAGTCGAATGTTCCTGGTGTTTAAAATGTTAATTAAGAAAAAGATGCTGTGTAGTTAGCAATAGTAATAATGCTTATATACCATGCCACAGTGCTTAGAGCACTCTCTGGGTGGTTCACTAGGTAATTATCGTTTTGCCTCCAGCAAGCTAGGAACTCTTTTTTACTGGCCTTGGAAGCATGGAAGACTACCTCAAGACCTTCAGGATCAAATTCAGATCATGAGCAGAGTTTAACTTCAGTACTGCAGTTTGACCACTGCACCCTGCAAAATACAAAATATCATAATGAAGATGGTGAGTTGAGCACCAAAGGAGAAGGAGGCTGACAGCTGCCTTGACACTGAGTAGGGCCTTTGAAAGTACTAATTGGACTGTATGTATCCTTTCACCCACTTGTCCAGGCACTTGGTTTAGGTGCAGCAAGTAGTGAGGGACTCACATTAGTGTAGCATATTAGCTTTGCACTAGCAGAGGACCCGGCATTGCCCGGGAGTACCCTACCTGGGCCAAGGAGAGACCCGGGTTCGCTCCCCTGACCCCCACCCCAGCTGCCTTATCTTTTTGTCTGCTGTCGTCGTGGCCGTTCTCTCAGCCCCACCGTGAGGCGCCATCTCAGTCTGACTGGCCGCTGCCGGTGGCCTCCCCAGTTACTACAGTCAGTGGGTAGCCATCACAACTCAGTCCCTCTGTCCTCCCATCGGTTGTGTCAGGTGGAAGGTAGGCTCCATTTGGGCAGGTGGGCAGAGGACCCATTGGGGGGCAGAGGACTGCAGAAGGTGCCAGCCCAGTCATGTCCTCCGCCGGCCCCTGCTGTGAGTTCTCCCTCCCCCCCAAGGTGTGCCTCAGGAGTGCAGAGGAGCCATGCCATGGTGGCAGCCCACCGATAGTAGTCACTGGGGTGGGGGCAGCTGTAATTGCCGTAATTGCCGCTGTCCGTACTGGCGGCTAGGCCGAGCACCACCTGGAACACCGAGCAGACTTTGGTGTATGCATGGAATTTTGTGCATGCACCACAACCTGGAATGCCAGGCCGGGTTAGGCGCATATGTGGATTCTCACGCATGCACAGTCACCTCCCCTGGTCGTTTCTGCCGGCTGGGGGTGGGGTGGGTGTTGTAGCCCTTTTTCAGGGGCAAGGACCCTAAGGTGGGCTGCCGGTTACCCACACCAGCCACCCAAGACATTGAAGGTAGGCGTGCACACAGTTTCCAGCACAATCGGTGCAGGGGTGTCGCTTTGTATGAGGTAGCCCTGTGATGTCACAGAGCCCCAGATTTGGTCAGCTAGAAATTGGTTGAGTTGTGGCAATGACATCACAATCCTCCCTGGTTGGCTTTTTCCCCTTGCTTTTTCTCCCCTTTGCGGATTGATTTAGGGACATACCCCTCCCCATGGGGCTTGAAACCCCCGCAGTGACCGTCTCTTCGGTCCAAGGTACATATGTACCTCGCTGCTGCCTCTCCCTGGCCCCTGTCATCGGCTGGGGGATGCGAGGCACCTGGGGCAGCCCTCCTTGGAGCCCTGCCTTGGCGGGATAAAAGGAGGACGCGCCCAACGCCGCGGGACCTCGCTGCTGCCTCTCCCTGGCCCCTGTCATTGGCTGGGGGATGCGAGGCACCTGGGGCAGCCCTCCTCGGAGCCCTGCCTTGGCGGGATAAAAGGAGGACGCGCCCAACGCCGCGGGACCTCGCTGCTGCCTCTCCCTGGCCCCTGTCATCGGCTGGGGGATGCGAGGCACCTGGGGCAGCCCTCCTCGGAGCCCTGCCTTGGCGGGATAAAAGGAGGACGTGCCCAATGCCGCGGGACCTCGCTGCTGCCTCTCCCTGGCCCCTGTCATCGGCTGGGGGATGCAAGGCACCTGGGGCAGCCCTCCTCGGAGCCCTGCCTTGGCGGGATAAAAGGAGGACGCGCCCAACGCCGTGGGACCTCGCTGCTGCCTCTCCCTGGCCCCTGTCATCGGCTGGGGGATGCGAGGCACCTGGGGCAGCCCTCCTCGGAGCCCTGCCTTGGCGGGATAAAAGGAGGACGTGCCCAACGCCGCGGGACCTCGCTGCTGCCTCTCCCTGGCCCCTGTCATCGGCTGGGGGATGCGAGGCACCTGGGGCAGCCCTCCTCGGAGCCCTGCCTTGGCGGGATAAAAGGAGGACGTGCCCAACGCCGCGGGACCTCGCTGCTGCCTCTCCCTGGCCCCTGTCATCGGCTGGGGGATGCAAGGCACCTGGGGCAGCCCTCCTCGGAGCCCTGCCTTGGCGGGATAAAAGGAGGACGCGCCCAACGCCGTGGGACCTCGCTGCTGCCTCTCCCTGGCCCCTGTCATCGGCTGGGGGATGCGAGGCACCTGGGGCAGCCCTCCTCGGAGCCCTGCCTTGGCGGGATAAAAGGAGGACGCGCCCAACGCCGCGGGACCTCGCTGCTGCCTCCCTGGCCCCGGTCATCAGCTGACAGATTGGCTGCAGTTGCAAGGTAGCCCGGAGTGGCCATAAGAAGACCTGCCATGCTGGGGAGCCGCCAACGTTGCTGGACACTTCCCCTTGGTGAGAACAGGGGTGGTGGGAGCGAGAGATTGGCTGCTGTTGCGAGGCAGCTGCGAATTGTACTGTTAATTGCTATTTTATAATTGTAAATCGAACAATTAATTGTATTATTGTTCTGTGTTTTGTATTAATTGTACTATTGATTGTGATTTGATATTTTTGTAAAGTTTATTGTGATTCTCATTATGATTGTATTTTGCACTGTACATGTGGGGCTTCTGAAAAGAGGTTTTCCCCTTTGTCCTGATGCTTTGTTATTGGAGGGTTGATACTGTATTATTGTGATTATTGTTTCCCTGTAATTGTACTGATCAATTATTGTGTATTTGTATCTTTATATTGTAACATTATGTATCTTAATATGTTGTTAGCCGCTCTGAGTCGGCCGTGAGTTGAGTGGAGCGGGATATAAATTTAAATAATAAATAAATAAATAAATAAATATGTGCCAAGTTTCAGTGCGATCGGTGCAGGGGTGTGGATTTGTATAAGGAACATACAGCACCGGACCTTGATTTTAGTTATATAGATTCTCATTATTGCCTTTTCTTATTCTCACTTAACTTACATAATGTTTTATACATTATTACAACAAAAGCTTGTATCTTATATGGAGTGAGAAATGCCTGATGTTCAAGCTGGATTCCAAAAAGGAAGAGGTACCAGAGACCACATTGTAAATATCTGATGGATACTTGAGTGGACCAAAT
This sequence comes from Bradypodion ventrale, assembly GCA_035047345.1. Taxonomy (NCBI): domain Eukaryota; kingdom Metazoa; phylum Chordata; class Lepidosauria; order Squamata; family Chamaeleonidae; genus Bradypodion; species Bradypodion ventrale. Next base: position 46,485,976 of record JAWDJE010000001.1, read on the forward strand.
AATTTTAGAAGATCAGTCTATCCTTTAAAGACTATAGCAAAGCCTTTGACTGTGTGATTCATGAGAAACTATGAGTTGTTTCCCTTTATCTTTTCAATCTGAATCATACCTGTCAAGTATCCCGTATTGGCTGGGATTTCCCTATTTTAGCACTCATTCCTCCCCTTTCCCGGCACCATCCTGTATTTTGAATGGTGGGGAAAGTGGTTACTGCACATGCACACCCATCGCAAAGGGACTCTGTGCATGCACAAAGGGATTCTGTGGATGCGCAAATGGGTTCTGCACACGCATGCACAGAAATTTCCCATATTTTCCAGAGCCGCACTTGATGGGTATGATCTGAATGGAGAATACAGGTATATCACATGGAAAGCTAGATAGAGTAGATTCTGATGAAGAAAGAGTGAAAATTGGAGGAGAAAACATCAATAATTTAAGATAAGCAGATGGCATTTTCTTCCTGGCATCTTATTGTATTTTTTGTCACAACATATGGCTGTGAAAGCTGGACAGTAAAGAAAGATGACAGTGGGGAAATGAAATATGGTGTTGGCAGAGAGTGCCCCGCACTACAAGAAAAACAAACACATTAGTCGTAGAGCAAATCAAGCCTGAACTATCTCTGGAGGCAAAAATGATGGATTTGACGCTGTCCTACTTTGGGCACATTATAAGAAAGCAGGATTCTCTGGAAAAGAATGGGGTTGGTTAAAGGCAGCAGGAAAAGTGTAAGACCAAATACGAGATGAATTTATTTCTATAGGCTTAAGTTTACAAGGGCTGAGCTGGACTGTGGAAAAAAGGGCATTTTTTTAATTCATGAGTTTGCCATATTTCAGAGGCAAATTGGCAGACTAGCAAAGTTTATGTGTGTGTGGATGAGTGTCTGTGTTCTTGTATCAGTTTTGAGCTGTTAGGTCAGTGCTTCACTTTAGGATATTTGGGTCTGCCTTCCTTCTCTTTCCCTTCCATCATTTTTTTTCTTGTTGGTGTAGTGCCCTGGTGGTGCAGTGGTTAAACTGCTGCACTGCAGCCAGAACTTTGTGAGTTCAATCCTGACTAGGGCTCAAGGTTGACTCAGCCTTCCATCTTTCTGAGGTCAGTAAAATGAGTACCCAGCATGTTGGGGACAAAATACTAATTAACTTGAGAACTGACCAGAGAGTGCACTAAGCCAGGGTTTCTCAACCTTTTCAAGCTGAGGGCTCTCTCAGACAGCTTCAGGGGCTGAATGGCCATTTTGTCCTGCCTGCCACACATGACACTTCCTGGTGTGGTGGAGGTGTGTGTGTGTGTGCACACATGAAATGGTGGCGTGGGCTGGATCTGGCCCCCAAGCTGTAGGTTGAGAACCCCTGCACTAAGCGACATAAGTGTAATTGCTATTGCTATTCCTAGTGGTAACTGTTATAATTTTCTTTTTCACTCTGCCCCCAAGCTATAGCTGTTTGCTCTTCCCTCTTTGCAGAAAGAGGCTTATCCTGGAGATGTGGTATTGCACCAACCAACATGTACATGGACCAGATTGGGGGACTTTAGAAAGATGATCAGGTCCTGAGCTGTGTTCTCTTATGCTGGCACAAATTGGGGGAGCAGAGAGTGTCTATCATTATTATAACACTGATACCAGTGTTTCTGTTTATATTCATTTTAAAATTCAAGATCTTTTAAATCCAAAATACTTTTTTAAATGTACTTTATAAACACTGTTAATCATGCAGGAGCACATGGTTCTGGCAACATTCATGCCATAGTGTAGTTAGAAGGATTGTACCTTTGATGGCTTTGACTACAAAGTTAACATTGCCGGAATTAACTTTTTCAAAACAGATGGCCAATTAGCCTTCTTTTAAAAAATAATACACAAAGACCACATGTGGCAGACTGTATCTGATATTTGGGAAAGAAAGCAAGGAGTTGTATGGATAGCATCAGGAAAAGTGGCATGAGAAGGATCAAAGAAGGTATTTCCTTATGCTAGGTCACATGTAGGAAAATGTCAGTGCACTGAAGGAGACCAATGAATCCTTGTCAAATTTTAGGAAAAACTTCATTTCTTCTTCTTCTCCTCCTCCTCTTCTTTTTCTTCTTGCAGGGAGATCTTGAGAGTCCTCTATAACAGCATTTGCCTCTACCTGCCTTTCTTTTGTGGCAAGGTAAGTGGATTCACATCAATGGATTGAAGGTTTAAAATATGAACCCCCTTGTTGTTGTCTGAATAAGGCATGTGCCTGACTAACTCTTCACCTTTTGGGAGGCACTCCAACCCAGTCCTTATCTGTACTAGTACATGTGTGTTGCTGGATTTGCAGTAAACACCCAGTTTCAGCAAATGAGAGGACTGGCTTCTGGAGAAAGATGGTGGAAAGATTAGAAAAATGGAGAGGATGAGACCTCTTTAGTCAAAATCAGAGAACTGACTTCCTGGGTTCATTACAGGGACATGTTACACAATAAAAATTATTTGTGGTCATGTTATTTCTCCACTCCAGCCCAGAAAACACAAGAAAAGGAGAAGCAGGAGGCAGGTCAGTGGTGGGCTTCAACTGGTTCACACTGGTTTTTTTGTTTTGTTTACTTCCTGATATGCTTGAAACACAGATTAACACGGCTACCATTTCAAAAGTTTTATTCTGTGCAAGCATATTAGAGAGTAAAAAAAAACAAAAAACACAAACGTTGTGGCACCTTAAAGATTAACTGCTGCTCTGAAGTAGACTACCGCTGGCCCAGGGAGCTTCATGGCCCCCAATCCCCCCCCTCCTCCCAGTGAAACCCCCTTAGGCTCCCCCATAACAAACTGCTGTATTTTAATGTGAACTTTTGTGGATTGAGTCCACTGGGCATACAATGGTTGGCTAGCATAACAGATAAGTTTACAAATCAGTGTGGTTTTTTACAGCCGGTAATAACTGCAGTGACTCAAGTGGTTAAGCCACTGAACTTGATGACTGGAAGATCAGCAGGTCAGCAGTTTGAGACCCAAGTACTGCACAATGGAATGAGCTCCCATCTCAGTCCCAGCTCCTGCCAACCTAGCAGTTCGAAAGCAAGAAATTGCAAGTACAGTAGATAAATAGGGATCACTTCGGTGGAAAGGTAAACAGTGTTCCATGTGCTCGGTTGTCTAGTCATGCCTGCCACATGACCACAGAAAACAGCAATGGCTCTTTGGTTATAAACAGAGATGAGCACTGAACCCTAGAGTCGGATACGACTGGTTTTCGAGCAAGGGCAAACTTTACCTTTACCTAATAACAGAATATCCCTGATTGGTATTCAAATTTGTTGTGAAATTTGGCCTTGTTTAGTTGCAAGTGGTTAGTAAAGGTAAAGGTTGCCCTTGCTCAAAAGACAGTCATATCCGACTCTAGGGTGCAGTGTTCATCTATTTACAGCCAAAGAGCCAGTGCTGTCTGTATTTGCAGACATTTGTATGGTCATGTGGCAGGCATGATTAGATCACCTACCCGGACACATGGCCACACTCACAGAATAGGCCATGCTCAAAGAGTGGTAGGAAAAAAAATTGAATCCCACCACTGAGGCAGCTATTATTAATATCGGCTCAGAAATCACTGTGCCAACAAGAAAACCAGGAACCAAAGAGCTGAGAGAAAGATAGACACTAAAGTGTCCTAAAGTGGCTTCACTTTGGCAGTTCAGGGTTTGATCAGGATGCAGAAGAAGCAGCAAAAAGATGATGGGCCATTGACAACAGCCTGAAATCTGATGTTAATCTGAACTCAAGTAGACCTATTGATTTATAGATCTACCAAGTTTCCACTGAGGCAATGGATCTATTCTAGATGGAACTAACAACTATTTATTCCATTAGTTGCTTGTGAGTTCATGTACGTCAGTCTGCCAAGAGCGGTAGATATGTCTTTGGACTTGACTAGACAGGAAAGTTTCCGCTTTATTTAATTGGGCTGCAGTGGCTCAGTGGTTAAGAAGCTCACCTTGTTAGCTGGAAGGCTGGCAGGTTGGCAGTTCGAGACCCGAATGAAGTAAGCAAGGGACAGTTTGTTGCCTGCACAGTAATTTCAGAGTCTGAGAAATTGCTTTGGCAGAAACATGCACATTGTGTGCAGTGTGGGGGGAGGGGGAAGTACCTTCTTTCATTGCTTCTTATTGATGAATGAACAAAGTAATATTACATGTGGGAGAAAATGTGAAGGGAAGGATTTCAGTGGCCCCTACAGATCAATGCTGTTGGTTGAAAGTCTAGGTCTTCTTTGAGTCTACCTTATGCTCAGTTGATTAGCTCAAACAGGGTTTGGGAAGTTTATTTCAAAATGAATGATATGCTAACAGCATTCGTCGCTGCTCTACTGTGGATGGCTTTAGCTTGTCATTGTACTCATTCTTGTCAACTGTCCATGTTCTGTCCAAACTAGTCTTCCCTTGAAGTGGTGCCTGTAATCACGCACTCTCAGCTTTCTGAAGAAGGGCCATTGTAAATCAGCCAGCAGTGACTGATGACTCCAATTGTGTGTGTGTGTGTGCTTGTGTGTGTGCTTGTGTGTGTGTGTATATGTGTGTGCGTGCGTGTGCGAGCATGCGTGCAGGCGTGCGTGCTGCAAAGTCACTTTGTAGACCACTGTTTCCCAACCTTTAGTTCTTGGACTTCAATTCTCAAAAGACTAGGTCAGTACATCGGCTGATCAGTGCTCTTGGGAATTGAAGTCCAAGGATCAAAGGTTGGGAAAAATTGGTATAGACTAAAACTCAGAGCACATTCATAGCACCTCCAAAACTGGAGCCACCATTCCCACCACTGTAATCAGCTTCCTTCCTGTGGCATCCACAGGTTCTCATGGCACAGGGAAAAGACATACCTAGGTTATGCTAGTTGATGAAAATTAGTAGGTCTCAAACTGATGAGGAAGTCCACTGCCCTAAGCTCTAAAATACCTTATTGTTTTCCTGAGCTTTTCAGACTTTCCTCCTCACAGCTTTCCTGTTTCATACTATTTTATAATGTGATTTTAGCTAATTTTCCATTTTGTTCCAAAATCCATATCCTCCCTTCGAATAAGATGGAAAGGTAGTGTTAAAACGCCTCTGCATAATGGCAATAATAATAAATTTTAAACGGAAGGTGTGATTTTAAAAAAAACCAACCCATACATTTTACATTTTTAATTGGCCTGTAAGGCTCGTTCGGGAAAAGGGCAAGACATTTCATTGAATTACATTAGGGCATGCCAACATTTTAGCCCAAAGGGTCACATCTGGGATGTGCTGCATGCACAGGCATGCACACACACTTGCACATGTGCATGTGAAACTGGAGGTAGCAATTTTGATCCATAAGAACAATACAAAATGCAAAAGCCAGAGTGGTGTTAACTTTATGTGGACCAACATACATCAGTGGTGTGCAAGCTTTTGAGTTCTACAGAATTCTTCATCAGACTATGATTGAGGTCCATAGGTTCTCTACTTCTGTGCTTCAAACTATTATCCCTGAAAGCCCCCAGGTTGGGGAAGGTTTGTACAAATAAATTCCTCTTTCCATGTGCTCAATCTGTGGACCAGGGAAAACATTAAGCTAAGACCACCCACAGTTTAGAAGGGTCATTTATCTTTTTTCCCACGTATAGTTTCATTTTACATATATATGGAACAATATTAAAGGTACAATCAGCTATAAAAAGAAACAAAATATACTTGCGTCTTTTAAATTATTCCATTCATTTTTTTAAAAATGAAATGTTAAATTATGACAAGGAGAAGAAAGACAAACCAAAGGAGAGAGGAAATCTATGAAATAATTAAAATAAAAAGATTTCAAAAGATAGGGTGTCAAATTATTTCAAGTGGATGGTCTTTTATCTCACTTCTTTCTTTTATTATTTAGTAAGTCCACTGTCTCCGGAGGCAAAATGGCAAAGCTGAGACTGTCCTACTTTGGCCACAGCCACACCATGAGAAGGAAAATATTCTTTGGAGAAGACGACACTGCTGAGAAAGGAAGAAAGCAGAAGGAAAAGAGGAAGACCAAACATGAAATGGATTACCTCCATGAGGGAAGCAACAAGTTTGAATTTGTCAGAGATGAAGAGGGCATCAGGTTGAGGACAGGATATTTTGGAGCTCTCTCATTCATAGAGTCAAAGATGACTTGACAGCATTTTACAACAGCAAGTACACTTTCAGACCACCTTTGAAAACCCATCTTGAAGCAAATAAAATGTCTGTTGGGACCCTTGGGTGGGCACTTTGATGAGAGCAGGGGACCCAAGTTTAGCCGCCAAACTGTGTGTGGCCACAAAGATTGCAGAAGAAAGGAGGAAAAACAAGTAGGTGCTGGAAACTCCACTTCCATTTTTGAGAAAAGCATATTTTGGTCTATGAAATGATGCACTATGAGGCCTCTGATCTATTTAAAAGACGAATTATTACTCATGGAGTTTTTACCCCCCTTTTTTTGATAACTGGGGTGTCAAGAACTGACTGGAGATACTATAACGCAGCCATGTGTGATATTCTGTCCACTTGGGAGAGCATGACTATCCTGTGGTCATCCAGAAAACTTCATTAGTAAGACAATGACTTCCCAGTCAATGGAAACCACTATTTTGCATTGACTCTTTTCTTGTTCTTTGGACAAAGGATTTTGATCCAAAATACATATGAGCATTAGGGTTTGCAGTTCAGCAACATCACAGTACCAGAGAATTCAAGGAAGAATAACATTTTTAAAAAGAAAAGCCAGGGGAATAAGAAAGCCACCTGTGGAACACATGTAGAAAGGCCAATTAGAAAAATGTATCAAACAGATCTCCCCTTCCTCTGCAAGCTCATCAAGTTATCATAATACAGCACACTTACCCATTGGTAATCTATATTTTAGATTCTCCGAAGGCCAAATTTCCACTTACGTTGTTTATGAACCTGTAAGCCCATAACACATATAGGAGAGGTGCATTAATGAAATTGTTACGCGAACAACCAGTCAAACAAGCCATTGTCTTTGATTGACGCAAACAATGTGGCAGATAAAAATAAGATCCATAGAACCATCTGCCAAGAGGCAAAGCATTATCCAGAATGTGGCTTTATTGCAATCAAAGCGAGGAATACCCAAAGTGCAATATGTAAGGTTTCTAGAGGTCATTTAGGGTTGACTATAACATAACAGCGTTCCGTGCGCTCCGGTGTCTTGTCATGCCTGCCACATGACCACGGAAACGTCTGCAGAAGTAGACAGCGCTGGCTCTTCGGCTTTGAAACAGAGATGAGCACTAAACCCTAGAGTCGGATACAACTGGCTTTTGAGCAAGACCTTTATAACATATGTAGCCCTTTTGTGAGATTGCATTCCATCTCCACCCCAATCTTTGGGCATTATTTTTAAGATTCAGAAACTGTTCCGAGGGATGTGATATACAATAAGTTTGTTATGCAAGCATGTAACCATGAAGGCGGGAGGAAGCAGAAGCTACGCGTGCACAAGACGGAATAGTCATTTTAGAGGAACACAATCAAAGTAAATCTAGCATCCGTAAACAGCATATAATTAGCCAGTGTTTTTTCTATTTGCTTCCTCTAATATGCAATAGGGGGAAATACAATAAAATGTCAAGGACTCAATTAAACAGATGGTTCTATGGTTCTTATTTTTCTCCGCTGCATTGTTTGCGTCAATCAAAGACAAGATGCCTTGATAGAAAGTGACTCACAAATTCCTGTAAAGCAGTATTCTTAAGAGAGACTGTGAAAGGGGAACTCATGCTGGGGCAAGAAAAGAAGGCACGTATCATGAGTTTTTATTAGGACAGTTATTATGTCTCATTAATTAATCTGAGCATAGCCCTAGTGACGTCTTGGGCTCATTTTACAGGAAAAAATTACTCTTGATTGCCAAGTTAAATAGACAATTACAGGAAGACCAAATTATGCCGACATTGCATTCCCCTAAGGGCAGTGGGCCAAGTTCATGTCAAATCCATAATAACTAGAAGAATCCCCACTAAAAACAGCTCCTGTGGATGTACGTCACAAGTTATTTGTAATCTGCGCAGAGGATGTATTGATCTTCCTTGAGCTTCCTTTCTCATAAACTGATAATAGCAGAAGGTGGGAATTGTGGGCAAGCTTTCTTTAGGCTATGTGCAAGCAGCCCACCAGTGCTTTCAAAGAAAAATCCAATAAGGCACAGTTAACAGAGAAGGGGGGTGGGGGAGAGACTGCATTGACATCTTTTGAATTTCTTTGTCCCATCCTGGTTCGTAGCAAATACATAGTCATTTGCAGAATTAACAATCTCATCATCTTTCAGAAACTTTCTTCATGTTGTCACATTTGCTTGGTTTGTTTTTATGGTGCATTCTAAAGTGAATGGAATGTTCAGGGCCAGCCGATCACTATGGCAAAGGTGGCCAAACTACAGCCCGTGGGCCGGCCCCGGCCTGTGGCACCATTTCATGTGGCCCACAGTAATCCTCGCTGCTCCCGGAAGTGGAAGCAGACATGTTTACATCAGCCTTAAATGCGCCCATGGCTGTTGTAAATGCAGAACTGGGCGTGTTTGTGACAGCTGTAAATGTGCCTGCTTCCACTTCTGGGGGGCGTGGTAAGGCCCATAGTGTAAAAAGTTTTGGAAGGGGTGGATTGCTGCTCTGTAATTCTTTCCATAGTCTGCTTCTTTATCTCAACAATTTCATATGATCCATCCATTTTGTGCATAGATTTACAAGTCCATATCACCTGCGGACCCATCAATCGCGTTTTATGGGTATAAAGAGCAATTTGTTTTCAGGCTTGATTTTAAAATGAGGGCTATACATTGCATTACTATTAAATGAAGTCTAGCATTCCATCACCATTAACTCCCAGGATAGCTCTCAATACTTATTTTTATCCATTGGCTTTTTCCACATTCATGTTCCCTATAGGACTTCTGATGGAATTGACAATGATTACTGCTGCCTCCTCCAACCCAAGGAAACCCACAAACTACTAAAAGAGACAAAAGCTAAAAACAACGTACAGAAAGGTATTACAATCATCAAGCAAGGAAATATTAAAACCATCATATTACAAACAAATTAAAATATGAAAATATTTTAAAATACATTAAACACAAAAAAGAGAAGAGAGACATAGGTTGACTGTTTTATTGATGTCATTGTTATTGATGCTTATTATAATGTTCTTGAATTGTTTTTATCCTGTGAGTTGTTTTAATTCAGTTTTGTACCCTCAGAGATGTAGCGTAAAAATATTCTCATCCTACCCTAGTGACTGCTAGTTTGTCTTTCCCTCTTTATTTAATTTAATTTCATTTAATTTTTGCAAAAATTATGCAAAAGGTTCAGATCAGGAAGCATGGGAAGGATCACCATGTCTGATTCAATAATGTGTGAGGAGAGAACCCCAAGGCCCTTGAAATTTGAACTAATTATGCCCCCAAAACAGTTGGCAAACAGCCTTCTTTATTCACCTTCCATTCCCCATTTAAGATCAATCATTTTCCCTTTAGAGCTGATTTTCTGTTCTCACCCTGTCAAGATTACACATTGGTCTGCTTGGGGGAAAAGTGAATTTCTTTTATTTTTATTTTATTGCAGCATTCTTTTTGCCTCTGTCTATTGCCAAGAGTTCTTGCTTCCTAGTTTAACACTGGGAACTGCTTCAGTGCATAGATCTGTTTCAAGTGTAATTCCCTAGAACTGAAACAAGCCAGAAATTATCTGCATTCTGATGTAAATTTTAGACTCTGAAAATGGATATTGATCTAGTTATTACTGGCAGTTTAAAATATAAAGTTGGCCATCAAAGTCTCATTGTCGAGGTAGGTGTGATCCAGATGGATCTTTACTTCTACTCTCTTTTACAGCCCTTCTGTTTACGAACTGCCTTCGATCCTTTTGTCTTCTGGGATAGCAAGGCAGGATATTTGCCATAAAATTCTTATGCCTTTGGAATTTTTGCTTAGCATCACAGATGTATAAAAAGACATTATAAATGGCCTTCAATTAGACCTTTTGGAGAAAGACTTGAAGGCAATGTATATACAAACATGAATGAGTGGTCTCCAAAATATCCTATCTTCAACAGTCCTGCTCAGCTTTTGTAAAGTCAAGCCTGTGGTTAACTTTATGGAGTTTATACATCTCCTATTTGAATTTCTTTTCCTGCTGCCTTCAACTTATTCTAGCATGATTGTCTTTTCCAGAGACACTTACCTTTTTCATGATTTTCCAAAAGGAGGACAGTCTCAGCTACATCATTTTTGCCCCTAGAAATAGTTTAGATTTGAAATACCTGCAGTTTAGATTTGACCTGAACACTGGTCTTCAAACTCTCTCATCTTGCTTAGAGACTAGTATATTTTCTAGTAATTTGTTATGTATGACTAACTGTGTTAATGACATTTCAAACGGCTACTCTGCCTGCTGCAGAAGCCGCGTAAATTACATGTCAAACAGCCACGCTGTTTGACAGCCGCTGATCTAGGCAACTCGTGTCATATCGCGAGACTTCAAGCTTGCACAATTCAAATGCTGAGAAGCACGCAGTATAGCTGTCAAATGTATATACTCTTGTGATATACGTTCAAATCATCCAATAACCTTTATTCCTACTGTTTTGTATCAATTTAAATGTGTAGATAAGTCCCACTCCAAGTTGTGTTCAGACCCCAGAAATAAAAGAGCTGTATTTCACTATGCTGGTTGTCGCATGAACACCAAATAATTATACTACACAAATAAAGAGAAACAATAAACAGAGTAGCATAATTTGTGAATTGCTGCAAGTTTATACAAAATTACTGTCACTCAGTCTCAGCTGCCATGTGCAGACAACAGTTCCTGGCTTATATCAAAGATGTATCTGTAATATTATGTGAGACATTGATGAGTATTATGATACAGATTCATACTTCTGCACACGTTCCCATTGTCTTTGGCATCTCTATTTAAAATGTACAACGGAAACTTCTGACAGTTATTGGAAGTTGCAGCAGAGTCAGGCAATTTTGTTACCTGAGGCAGACGACAAGATGCTTAAGGCAATTAAGCAAAGAAAGCTCCAATACCGTATCCATATAATGAGGAACAACATAAAGTATAGAATACTCCAACTCACTCTGCAAGGAAAGGTCCCTGGGAAGAGAGGCCCTAGATGTAGATGAACATCATGTCTGAAGAACCTGAGAGACTGGTGTGGCATGTCCTCAGAAGAACTGTTCTGAGAAGTTGAGAACAGGAAGACTATCGCCATGATGATAACCAATATCCAGAATGGATACAGCACCTGAAGAACAAGAAGAGGCAGAGGGCAAGATGATATTAATTGGAGGCCACCCTGACCACCAGACAAACTGAGATGGTTGCCTCAGGCAATGGAATGCTAGAGTTGTTTGTGGGCCCATTCTGTGATTCCAAAGCCTGGTACCACTGCGATTACAGGCTTCATTTTTTTTTTTTTGCACATCACCTGTTTTAATGGCTGAGAAACATGTCCTGATTCCACAACATTCATCAGGAGGTGCAGAAGAAGGAAGAGAAAAGAGTGGGTAGTGTTCTTCTTCCTGCTGCACTATCTGTATCCTGTGGCAGTTCTGGGCCAAGATCTAACAGGGTAGGTGTGAATAACAACCCATACACTAAGGGAAGGGGTTGCTCTGCAATAGTCTGAAGAAGGGGTAGATGCTGTTTAAGTGACACCAGCTCTGACAGTTCCACATTTCTGTCCTCCAGGGGAACAGAGGGGGTTACGGTCAGGGTTCAAAGAAAAGAAGGCCCGAAGAGCTCAGAAAGAACATGTGGTGGATCTGTCAGTGCTACCACCTACCACCTGCCATGTTAGCAAGTCCCCTCACTCTGCCTAATAGTAGATTTACCCCTAAACTATAAGTATTATATGGGGCCCTGTGACTTAGTGGTTTGGACACTGAGCTTGATACGGGCACATTTCACTTCCACTTCCAGGAGCGATGAGGGCGGCGTGTGCCAGATGAATTGCAGTAAACCCATTCATGTGGATTCACGGGGGCTTCTGCCGCCTTGAGTCAGCTTCGGCAGAGAAAGTGCAGGATATAAATTAAAATTTATTATTATTATTATTATTATTATTATTATTATTATTATTATTATTATTATTATTATTATTATTATTATTATTATTATTATTATTATTATTATTATTATTATTATTATTATTATTATTATTATGGGAATTGAAGTCCAAGAACATCTGGAGTGCCAAGGTTCGCCATCACAGCTATAGGTATTATGTAGTTAGAACATTTTGCAATATGTACAACACAATTATCTAGGGATAAAACAAAATCTATGGAATTGACCATAAGGTTGTTGCTTCTGCCGCCACCACTGGAGCCACCCCAACTGATTTGGAAATGTCTATCAAACAGTGAAGCCATTTTTGATGGGCTTTTGGCATTGATTTTGAAGAAACACCCTTTGGTTACTCCATTGCTATTTACATCAGGAGACTGCCAGTGAATAAAGTGTTTATAAGTAGGGCAGCTGCCTAGCTTCACAAGTCAACATCCTAATCTGCCAAGGCAAGTTTTCTCTGAAGAATCCTTCCCATTCTTTATAGTCCCTTTGCTGTGAAGCTGTGCTATGTAGAAGGTGTTTACAGGCAGAGGTGGCGCAAAACCTTTACATACTTTGCCCATGTTCTACAGTTGTAAAACTCATCAAGCAATCACATGCTCTCTTTGGTAGGAGATGTCAGGTGATATGATGAAGATGCTGACTGGTCTGCACTTTCCCAAAAAGACCCAGAAGAACATCTGTCACCAATATTTCTACATCAGCTGCCTCTGCACCTGGTTGTTCTCTCTCTAGGTTCCTGTTGCATTCTCTTTCTATATGCTCCAGACATCCGGTACTTGCATTACAATTACAGGCTCTTCATTGGTGTCAATTAATTTGGCCTAGGAAAGTAGAAATGCACTGAAGGGTGTTATCAAATGCCACATATGTGCAGGTATCAGTTCTCTTAGAGTAACCTATCTAAGACTATTTGGTGTTTATGTTGGCAGACTGCAATGGGTTAGCACTGATATTAAATAGAAATGACTTCTCTGGAAACTTGTGAGGAAGGAAGGAAGGATGGATGGGTGGGTGTATTGGGGGGGGGGAGAGAAAGCTCATGTGTATTGCTTTAGACTAGTGGTTCCCAAAAAAGTTTTGGCCATGCCCCACCTAAGCATCTCTAAAATCCTGATCCCCCCTCATGACATATAATTATTATTACTCAAAAAGTGAACTTCTATTCATGTGGAGAAAGCCTAAAAGACCATTAACTTAATCTAAATAAGCTCAAATTTTCCCCATTAAAAATCAAAGAGCCCCAGGTTAGGAGCCACGGGCTTTAGACAATCCATTCTAAAACAGTGGGGGAAGGGAAGAATCCTAAGCCTTATTACAGTGGCTCCTAGCCCAAGCATGTGGGGTAAGCAGCATTCATACAGAGCAACCTCTCTCTCTCTCTCTCTCATGAAAAAGAACAACACCTTAAGCATCACTTTACTTGCATGGAAAATTAAAGTAATGGCCATATAGTTACTGCTCTCCTTGTAGGGTTGCCATATGTCCTGGAAAACCAGGATTATTCTGGATTCGGAGTAAAAAAAAGTGTGCTGGCCAGTTTAATAAAAATAATGTTAAAGTCCCAGATTTTAAAAACTTACTGAATGTGTATTATAACACTCAGAGCTGTGCTACAAGGCACTACAACACATCACACATGGAGGGGGAGAGGGTGGAAAGCGCCTCCCTCTTAGTCCCTCCCTGTCTTGCTCTCGGTCGCTCGGCCACCATGGCTCTGTGGATTCGGAGGGGCAAGCAGTGCCCAAGGAAGAAGAGAAGGGAAAGAAACACGCCGGCCACCAAGCTGCAGAGAGCCGCCTGCACCTTGGTCTTGCCTGCGCCTTGCTTCCCGTGAGAGCATGCCTGGAGGAGAGTGTGTGTATGTCAACAAGGCTTGATCCCAGGGATTTGACCGAGCTTGTCTCTTGCCAGTGGTGCAGCAGCAGCTGGGTGAAGACTATTTTGTAGATAACCAGACCATTTTTATTTATTTATTTATTTTATTCCACTTCTACCCTGCCCACCTGGGAAGTCTTCCCCACTCTGGGCAGCTAACAAACAACATTTTATTTATTTATTTATTTATTTCTGCACATTTATATCCCGCCCTCCTGGTGGGTACACCACTCAGGGTGGCTAACAACATAATAAAAACAATAAAACAACAATAGTTAAAACAGATCTAACAGCCCCAATTAAAACCAACATTAAAAACACAAACAAGTCATCATTGACAAACAACCCACCCCCACCCTACCCCCATTAAAACTGAATACCAAGCCGGGGGGGCAGCCCCTCACATAGGCTAAATCAGCCACCAGGCTTGACTAGTGGAGCCAAGCATGCCCCAAACCTGCTGGAAGAGCCATGTCTTCAGCTTCTTCCTAAAGGGGAGTAGTTCCATCTGGAGCCGCAACTCAGGTGGTAAGAGGTTCCACAGGGCTGGGGCAGACAGGGAAAAGGCTTTTTTCCTGGTCCCAGTAAGATGTACCTCTTTCACTGATGGGACCACCAGTGAGCCCCTCCTGTCTGCCCTAGTAGGATGGGCTAAGTTCCTTGTGGCAACGCAGTCTCTTAAGTAGCCTGGTCCAATGCCATATAGGGCTTTAAAGGTCAAAACCAGCACCTTGAATTGCACCCGGAGGCACACCGGCAACCAGTGCAGCTCCCGGAGAAGTGGTGAGGCCTGAGTATGATGCCCGTACCCCATCACAACCCGGGCAGTCGCATTCTGGACCAGCTGAAGCCTCCGAATGGTCACCAAGGGCAGCCCCATGTAGAGCGCATTACAATAATCCAATCTGGAGGTGACCAGAGCATGAGTGACCATGAACAAGGAGTCCCGGTCCAGGAGCGGGTGCAATTGGTAAATAACACGAAGCTGTGCAAAGACCCTCCTAGCCACGGCTGCCACCTTCTCTTCGAACAGTAGCCGCAAGTCCAGGAGAACCCCCAGATTGCACACCGGATCTGACTGTGGCAAAGATGTTCCAGCCACGACCAAAGATGGTAACTCCCGGGATAACATGGAACCCCCATGTTTTGTTTAAAAACAAAACAAAACTATACTTCTGTCCCGGATGTGTGGGAGAGAATTATGGCAACTCTGTCTCCTTGCTATCTCCTTTAATGGGGAGATTTTCCATATTTGTTGGCATTGGTGCTCTAGGTGCCAGTGTCCCCCCCCCAAAAAAAAATACTTTTATCTTTGCATCTAACCAATATGTTTCTCGCATATTGATCTTCCTTTCAACCAGTAGGTTTCTAGTCTATTACAGTAATACCTCATACAACGTCCAAACTTGGTTCCACAAGTTTGGACTTTAGACGGATTTGGACTTTGTATGAGGCATGCAAAATCCTAGCCGCGATGCCTCATACAACGTCTAAACCCTTGCCGCGATGCCTCATACAACATCGTTTCCATAGAGAGACATTGTACTGTAGCAGCACAGACTTCAGGGTAAAGTCAAGGAAACAGACAGGAAACTGACAGAACTTTAAGAAATCATTGTCTAAAGGCTAAAAACATTACAAAAAGTTGTCAAACAACCCTGATTGTCCAAGAACCTGAAGAATGCTGCAAAAATCCCAGGAATGCTTCTAAAAATTCTGACGAAAAAAATAAAAAAAAATCCAAAATCGCACTCAAAACCACTCCTAAACACTCTTTGCCTCATGCAAAACCGACAAGAGCAATGCACACATGTGTCCTGCCTTTTATACTGCCCAGGCACAATGCAACCTGGGAAAACCCCAATGTCTCATACAACGTCACACGACTTTGTATGAGGCAACTTTTTTCAAGGAATTAGGTGATGTATGAATCCGATGTTGTATGAAGCGGACTTTGTATGAGGTATTACTGTACTTTTGCATCCTAAACAGCTTGTTTCAATCTTCTAACCAGCAGACTCCTTTCCTTTCCTCAAGATTAATTCATTTTCATGGGACGCTCATATTCCTTCTGGGTTTTGTGTCATAACAAGTCACTTTCAGTTCATTTTCCCTTTGTGCTCTGCACTGGCCATTCTTCTGCTATATTTAGTGCCTCTGCTTTGGACATTATGCCTTCTAAAGAGAACAAAAGAAAGAAATCAAGGGCATTGGGGAATGTAGCTGTCCCCTTTGAATTGCTTTAGCATCCTCTATTTTGATTATGTGTCAGCTTATTGTGTGCAAGATCTAGAGATATGGGGTTGTTATTTTCCTCTTGGTACTGAATGAACAAATAAGCCAGTGGTGATGATTCACATGCAGTCATTGCAGAGTTGAGACAATGGGAAACAATAAAGGTTTTTAAAAATCCAGCACTTTCATCTACAATATTTATAAGTTATTATCGAAGAGCAGCAGTGTTTTTACCATGCCTTTGCCCATGCCAAACAATTGTCTTCCATCACTCTCTAACACAGTTTCTTCCTGGGAAGTTTCTTCTTCAACTGTTATGAATATATTCCCCACTAGGATTTCAAAAACAGCAGCTAGATGCACAATTATGGGCTTTAAAGTGTTCACCTGGTGATTTACCACTGCCAGTGCCATTTATCTGCTGACATTTGATCCCATATAACATACTGAGAGGACTATTTTGAAGTAAATAAGATCTGTTTAAAATGCTATATCATGGCAGCATGTATTTATAATTAAGGAAACAGGTTCTAAATTTAGCATACTGTATCTTCCTATTTTCATATGTAGAATGCGTGTTCTAAACAGCTGAAAAAACAAAATTAATATCTTGGTATAATACATTGTTTCTGTAGAGTTTAAGAAAACAGGCCATGTTCTCCCCAAATTTAACCCACAATTGTTCTCTCTCCTCCCCTGCTAATGTCTCCATTTAAAGAATTCATTCTGCCATCATAGCAAATATCCACACCTTTTCTAAAAATGTGTCAGTTGAAGATACAGTAATGTGTATTGATGTGAAAGCTAGACAGTGAGAAAGCTGTCAGAAAAAAAAATTGATTCAAGCTGAAGGAAAGCTCTGTAGATACCCTTGACCAGTGGTGGGCTCCAAAAAAATTACTACCACACTGTGGGTGTGGTATGGTGGCCGTGGCCGGGGGAAAAGCCCTGCATTGCACTGGAATTAGGACTACTTTATTTTAAAACTTGGATGGGTGGGACCAGCCAGAATTTCTGCTACCAGTTCTGGTGAACTGGTGTGAACCTGCTGATGCCCACCACTTCCCTTGACCACAAAAACATCTGCAGACTCAGACAGGCTCTTTGGCTATAAACAGAGATTAGCACCTCCCCCTAGAATCGGACTTGACTGGCTTTCGAGCAAGGGAGACCTTTTACCTTTACAGGACCACCACGTTGGTACCTTTAGGGCCAGAAGGAGGTAGAAAAAGTTTGTCTTTGTCCCCAGGTGGCAGTCGAAATAAACCCTCTGTCAGGAGGGACCTACTTCAGACAGGTAGTCAGAGGCTGTCAGAAGGCAACAGCAGTCTCCTGAAAATGCAAGACCTCTAAGAGAGTAAGCAGGTAATTTGGGTCACCAACATTTTCCCAAACTACTTTGAGTTGGGAAATTATCCCCAGGTTCTTATTTCCTTTCACAGTAGGCAACAAATGAGTAGGGCTAAATTGCCAGGCATTGCAGCATCAGCAGCAAGTCATCTTGTTCAAAGTGGAGGCAGTAAAGTCCCAGCAGCCAAGCAATAAAGTCAAGACCCAGAGGGTGAAGGTAAATTGTGCTGTTTCTCCTGGCCATGTTCTTGAGTCTTCTCCCTGCAGAATGTTTAAATGGGCTGGTGGAAATAGAAGGTCAAGAGATGGAAGTTTCTAATGCCCAGATAAGATCACCTAATGCCTTTCTGAGTTGATGTGCATGGGATACCTCAATGGTGTATCCCATGTTGTTCAGCACAGTACAAAGAACATTTATAATATTTCGGAGAGAAATAGCATTATCTTCTCATGTAGTGAATTGTATTTGCTATGACACAGATGAAATGGCTAAATAGCATCTTGACGCAGTGGATGTGGATCTAGGTGGGCTACGGATGATGGTAGATGACAGAGGAGCCTGGCATGCGGTGGTCCATGGGATTGCAAAGGGTTGGACTTGGCTATGTGACTGAAAAACAAGACACATGATTTTTTAAAAGATGCCTTAGAAATGTACTTTTTTGACACATAGCCATGGTAGCTACACATAATAAAAATTCCTTAATTATTTTTTCTTTTGAGTACTTAGCATGTAATCTCTTGTAATATTCAGTAAGACATGTAAGATCCACAGAGTATAATTATTGTACAATTTTCTCCTTCCATCCCTCAAAGCATAGTTACTACTGTCGGATTACTACTTGTCCTTCCAAAGCAGTAAATAAAGAGGCAAGACACATGAAATGGGCTTCAAGCTTGGGCCAAAACTTTATTAAATATTTAATCCCCTATCCTGAATTGAGGACTAAGGTAGGGCATAACTCACCTAAGGATAGGATCTGGTGGACCAACCAAATGCATTTCCAGCCTGGACCAGGTGAGTGCAGTGCCACAGGGCTGTGCTATAGATGTCCACCCTTGCCCCAGCCAGTTCATTTGGGGAGACATTCTCGGGTCTGTCTCCATCCTAATTTTCATGAAACGAGGTTGGACATTTCCTGAGGCTGCCTCAGAAGGCCAACCCTGCTTGAATACCCATTCAGGAGACCCAATCACCAAATAACGCCCCCTGTGGAGCTCACCATTAATACCCGTCTCCTTATACTACCTACCACAGGAGGAATTAGCTCATGCTTATCTCCCTACTTCCATCAAGCTCTTAAACACAGCTAACAGGTCCCACCTCAGGTCTTCCAAGATGTTCACTCCTGCAACTGACACATTTACAGTGTCACTCCAGCTCAAGGTGATAGAACTGGATGCCCTTTGGCTTGAGGATCCGGGACAAAAGTTTCATATTTATGCCCCTCTGCATCTGGTCCAAACAGTGAGGGTTATACTTCTCTCTCCAAACTCACTAAGCCAGGATAGCTGACCAGACAATGATTACCCCTGGCAGTGACAGCATGCTTTGAGGAGGTCGCTAAGTGTCCTCAGAACCAGTTCCTTCCCTTTAAGCAAGGTGACATCATTGCATCATAAATGAATGACTAAAACCTGAGGGGCCAGACATGAAGTCCAACCCAGCGCATACACCGTCTATCTTTCCACTCCAGAGTTGCCAGAGTTTTTAAATGGGGCTCAATTGCTGTTGCCTCTGCTCTCTGTCAGAATAGAATGCTGTCCCCACAAAGGAACACATGCTTCAGTCCACAAACTCTGCCTCCTGCAATAATAATAATAATGAAAAACATCAAATCCAAACTATTTAACTAACAGGCACATGTAGTGCTTATAGCAGTGAGATGTCCTCCACCAGTCAGTGTTGGCAATATATTTGCCCTGCAACCCTATTGCTGCCACCAATGAAGTGGCTCCATCCAAAAATGAATCATGCAAAAGTGCAAACCCCACAAGCTCAAGAACTTCAAGGCCTGGTAAGTGACTGTCAAGTATTGATATCTGAACAAAAAGGTCCCAAACAGTTGTTGAAAGAGCCATCCCCTCTGGGTCCTTTGACCTGCCAGATAACTTCAAATAGTCCATACTGGGCACAATTCAGGATCAGATGCCCCGCCTAGTTTTGTTATGGCCCGATTGCCCCTCTGATCCAACTTGGATGAACACAACCAAAACTCAATGTCTTGACCTACCAACACAACATCACTGGACTGCAAAGTCACACCTGCTGTGTCTCTGCATGCCACCACCACCACCAACTCACTGATTTTAAATGCACCCCCCCCCCAAAAAAAAAAAAAGAAAGAAAGAAAGACAGTGAGTGAAGCCACTTGAAATAATCTCTTTCAAAACTAGAAATTCAGAGAGCAGGCCAACTAGTGCCCAACCCATTCAGGATATTAGAGGAAAATAGGACCCACCATTCCTGCACCGCTTTACCTCATCACTACCCCCACCACCTCAACAAAAGCATTTTCTACATCAAAAAATCACTCATCAAGTCCCCTGCCCACTGACCTTTGCTCAAAGGCCAGCGCAGTGAGCCAATCTTGAACTGAGTGAGGGGTCAAGCCTCTGTCTCTCAAGCTCACCTAGAACTGCATAAAGCACTGACCATAGGACATAACATGGACAGTTTAAATAGCTCCCTGAAGTTGTGAAACACGATCCATCTATCACCATTTAATATCTTCTGCAGTACTGGGTGCAAATGCTAACTTCATGACCCTTTCTGCCTCATTCCTCCATGTTTCCAAAGGTCAAATGGGAGGTGCTCTGGTATTTCCTGGCCATCAGAGCCCAATTCCCCAAACTGCTGCATTTGTAGGTAGGACAACATGCTGGCAATGCTGTTGTCCAGCCCCTACATAAGCCTGGCCAGAAATAGAACATCCAACTGTAAACAACCCAATGTAAACTCTCCAACTAATCTCATGCCCTTGAATGACTTGGATGACAATTTTTTTTCAACATGCGCACAACCATTTTACACCAGAAATGAACTTTAGTATTGGCCCATAAAGGTGCCTACAAACAAACCACAACAATCAGCAGAACAAACTCCAGAAATACCTCCCTTATACTACTTCTTCCCACCAAAATGAGATGCAGTTGAATTTGTCAAGGAGTAGTTTCCAAACTCTAACATATTCTCACATCTATGTTGACACATGGTGCATGTGACTAGGGAGGGAACTGCAGAATGAACTCACTAAAAGGTGCTTTTATTTTGGCAGTTTCACATTTGGTCTAGACATGGAAGAAGAAGCTCACACAAGCCATCCATCATCCCACCTTTCTTAAAGTGCTGCTCTATGCATAATGTTGGGTATGTGGAGTTGCCTTTTAAGGTGTCCTTTCCTGTTCCTAATGCCAAATAATGCAGTGATATTGTTTTGTCATGCTACAGTACTATCCAATCCTCATTACTTGGGGTGGGAGAGGGGGAGTAGAACGTTCTCCCTCCCAGCCTGCTTCATAGCATCAGGAGTTTCAGAGGCAGCATTAATTTGGAAAGGCTGAACTAAAAGAGGGTGTACTCTTCCTGAAAACATTTGGCACTTCCACCTGAGATAATTTCTGTTTTCTCTGTGACATAAAGTCATTAAACTAAATTTAGAAGCACATATATTTCCTGCCCAATTATAGTGAGTTGTTTGCGAGCTATCTCTTGAACCTTTGGATTTTTAATTTTTTTATATTGTGAAGGAAACATTTGATGTTTTGTTTTAGTTTTGTTTAGTCTTTTATTTAACTGGTTTTCATTTCTTGTATTTCATTATAGCTTCCCGGTGGCTCAGTGATTAAAAGCACTGTGCATGGAGACCAAAAGGATGGGGTTCGATTCACCGAGAGCTGCACAATAAGGGATGCCTCATTCAGGCGCCCCCTGCAAAAATCCCTTCAACCCAGAGTAATCTCTTTTTTTAAAAATAATACTTTTTATTAAAAAATTTAACAAATAAAATACAAAACACAATACAAGGAAAAAAACATACTAAAGAAACAAAAAAATCAATATACACAAACAATGAAAAAAAAGAGAAAAAATATACACACCTATCCTAATACATTTTTATACCTTATCTTTTAAAAATCAAAATCTTAACACCATCCTAAAAAAATAATAGTAAAAAAATCTCTTAAATTTTGACTTAATGGTTATTCTCTAACATTAACTAATGTTCAAATACTCATTTCCCCATAAAGTCATAATATGCAATTATGGATAGGATGGGAAAAACAAAAGAAAAAATACAATAATACAATTATAAATAATCATCACCCAGTGTCTATTTATATTGCCCTGGAGAGCTCAGAATATCTCATTATTTTATTTCCAAAATTCACTTTGTTCAGGTACAGGTCTGTTTCTATCCTCCCCCATAAGGGAGTGATCCACAAAAGGTTTCCAAATATTCCAAAATCTATTCACTTTTAAATTATCCCTTTTTTTCTTAATCTCCCAAGTCAATTTATCGTTCAATGCTAAATTCCACATTTCTTTATACCATTCTTCATTTTGTATAGTTACATCATTTCTCCAGTTTCTAGCAATACATTGTCTAGCCGTCGTAAGCATTATTTCTAATAATTCTTTCTCATCCTTATTTAAATTAATACCATCCACATTTGTTAACAGAGTGGTACCCAAATCCAGTTTAATTGTCTTACCCAGTAATTCTCCAATCTCTTTTTCAATTCTTTTCCAAAAATCTTTTACCACGTTACAACCCCACCACATGTGCTCATAGGTTTCAATTGTATCCTTACATCTCCAACACATTTTATCTTTTTTATTATCCATTTGGTACAACTTCACTGGAGTCAGATACCATCTCCATAACATTTTATAACTGTGTTCTTTTATTCTAACCGACATAGTTCTCATAAGCCTCTTTTTCCATTTATTTCTCCATGTATCCTTTTCTATCTTTATATTCAATTCTTGCTCCCACCTTAATTTAAAATCCTCTTGTGGATCACCTTCCCTATTTAATATTGTATACAATTTCCTGACTAATCCCTTAGTATTTTTTATCTCCCTTTCTAATTTTTAGAATCAGATCTTCAAATTCCGTCTTTTCTCTTTCCAAATCATATTCTCTCAAATATTTGCTATTCCATTTATTAATCCTCAATCTCTGAAACCAATTCATTTTTAATTGCTCAAACAAATTTATCCTACTAATCTCATCACTACAGATCCGTAACCAGTCTTTCAATAGGAAAACCTCATTCTTGTCCAATACTTCCTTTACCTCATCATCTATATTAATTGGAAAGCTTGCCATATCCAAAATTTCCAATATTGGAGAGACATTTGGGGCCAGATCTTTCTTTACTCTCTTCCATACGTTCATTAATCCTTTCATCATAGTATTTTTAGTTACTGTCTTTCCCAAATTACTTCCTAAAAAAAACATTTTACCTATATGTCTGTAGTCCCTCATCTCAATTTCCTCCCATATTACCTTTTCCCTTGCCAAGATCTTCACAACATTCTTAATTTGAAATGCTCGATAATATGCCATCAAATTCGGCATTCTCAATCCACCTTCTTTCTGTGATAAATACCAAAACTTTTTTGGTAACCTGGATTTCTTCCCACCATTACAAAAATTATTAAACAAATTTTGAAACTCCTTGAATTGAATTGAATTGAAATTTTAATTTATATACCGCTTACTCACCCAATGAGCAACTCAAAGCGGTTCACAAAACAAGCAGTACAGCATATAAGTTCAATATAATCAATACAAAAACGAACACAGGTGATGCAATAGCACCAAGCATAATTATACAATAATCATTATAACAATTACAACAATTAAACATATTAGATATCATAAAAAACAATTACATCAAACGAATAGGCAATACAACATCATCAATCCTCATAAACACTATAACAGTCCTTGCCCCAGGGATCATCAACCACATATGTCTTTACCTCCCAAGGTCGGCCAGGCCAAAAGAGGAGCCGGGATGGTGTTAGCGAGAGAAGTGCCGGCGGTACCTTTCGAGGCCGAAACTCCCTCCTGTCATGCCAGCTCTCGTCCTACTGATTCAGCCTCAGTAGTGGAGGGGAGCGACTTCTGAAGCCACCGAACCAACCCCAACTGCGGCTCCTCACCTCCGGCCAACTGTTCGCCAGGTGCCTCCACTTCCTGGGCCATGGGAAGGAGCGCAGGGCTACGCCAGTGGTGTTGGCGGGGCGTCTCTTGTAGGTGCAGAGCTGCTCGCCAGGTGCCTCCACTTCCCGGGCCATGGGAAGGAGCGCGGGGCTTTGCCGGTGGTGTTGGCAGGGTGTCTCTTGAAGGCGCGGAGCCGCTCGCCAGGTGCCTCCACTTCCCGGGCCATGGGAAGGAGCACAGGGCTTCGCCGGTGGTGTCGGCGGGGCGTCTCTTGAAGGCACGGAGCCACTTGCCAGGTGCCTCCACTTCCCGTGCCATGGGAAGGAGCACAGGGCTTCGCCGGTGGTGTTGGCGGGGCATCTCTTGAAGGTGCGGAGCTGCTCACCAGGTGCCTCCACTTCCCGGGCCATGGGAAGGAGTGCGGGGCTTCACCGGTGGTGTTGGCGGGCCGTCTCTTGAAGGCACAGAGCCGCTTGCCAGGTGCCTCCACTTCCCGGGCCATGGGAAGGAGCGCGGGGCTCCTTAACTTCCTTATCCTACAATTGAATCGCTAACGCCTCAAATAAAAAAATTATTCTAAGTAACAACATCATTTTTGTGAGCGCAATTCTTCCAAACCATGACAGTTTCAACTTTTGAAAACTTTGTATCTTATTTTTAAGTTCAATTTTCAAACTATCATAGTTCAGTCTTTTAAGCTCTTCCAATCTATTTGATATAATTATTCCCAAATATTTCAACTTATTTTTAATCTGAATATTAACTATTTGCTTTATCTTCTTCTGGTCTTCATCACCCATGTTACAAAGCATCATTTCCGATTTGTCCCAATTTATCCTCAGCCCAGTAATATCTTCAAAGTCCTTTAATTGTACTCTAATTCTGTCCATTACTTTCTCAGGTTGTTTTACAATTATCAAAGTGTCATCGGCATACATACTTATCTTATTTTCCATAATCCCCACTATTTTTCCATAATCTCTTACAGCTTTTGCTAATAGCTCCATTGCCATAATGAACAATATTGGAGATAAAGGACAGCCCTGTCTAGTGCCAGCCTCTAACTTTACCTCATTCGTAACCTCACCATTCACTCTGACAGTAGCTGTTCCTTGCTGATATAGTTGACCTATTACCCTTCTAAATTTTATTCTGAAACCATAGCGTTTAATTATCTCCTTAATTGGAATCCATTGTAGAGAGTCAAAAGCCTTAAATATATCCAAAGATATTAAACCCACTTTTTCTTTTGTTTGACTCACAGTATCAATTAAGTCTACTACTCTTCTAGTCAGATCTGCCATGTGTCTCCCTTTCAAAAAACCCACTTGATCTACATTTATATATTCCCCCATAAAATTATTAAGGCGATTAGCCAATATTGCTGTGAAGATCTTGGCATCTTGGTTTGTCAATGAGATTGGTCTATAAGATTCTACTTTTTCTAAATTATTTCCAGGTTTTGGCAACAGTACAATTGAGGTCCTATACCATGAAGTCGGAATTTGTCCTCCATCTAATATGTAATTATATAATTTTACCAACTTTGGTACCACAATGTCTTTAAATTCCTTGTAAAAATCAACAGGTAAACCATCTTCCCCAGGAGCTTTTCCCAACTTCAGACCAGCAATTACCTCTTTCACTTCTTTGTCAGTCACTAATTCTTCAATTCTATCCCTATGCTCCTGTTTTATTCCACTAATTATTTGCTTCTCTAGTTGCTAACCCAGAGTAATCTCTGACACGAAAACACATTTCTTGCTGCACTATATTTCTTCTTCTTCTTCTTCTTCTTCTTCTTCTTCTTCTACTACTACTACTACTACTACTACTACTACTACTACTACTACTATTTTGTTGTTGTTCAGTCGCACAGTCGATTCTGACCCTTTGCGACCTTATGGACCATTATCCTCCAGGCACCCCTGTCCTCCACCATCCTCCTCAAACCACCCAGCTCTGTGCCCATTGTGTCTACAATACCATCTAGCCATCTATTCTTTGGCCTTCTCCTTCTTCTTTTGCCCTACACCTTTCCCAGCATCAAGGCTTTCTCAAGTGAATCCTCTCTTCTCATTTGATGTCCAAACTACTTTAGCTTCATCTTTACTGTATTTGACCTTCTAAGGAGCAGTCAGGGTTGATTTCTTTTAGGATCGACTTATTTGTTCTCCTCGCTGTCCAGGGTACTCTCAAAACTCTCCTCCAACACCATATTTCAAAGGCGTCTATTCTTCTGCACTCAGCTTTCCTAATGCTCCAGCTTTCACAAGAGCACAGCTATAGGCACAGCTATAGGCACATGTATAGCTCTGCAGTGTGCAAATAGATTCCTGATGGACCTGGAAACAGACTATTAACACCTCTTTATTTTCTCCTGTTTAGGATAGTGTGCTTTCCTGTGGGTTACCTAGCATTTCTAAGTGAGGCTGAAATTTTCCTTTGAATTTTTGGATCTTCTGGAAAAGATATCTCCCCATCTTCACCCCCTTTTGTTGTTCTCCTTCATTTCTTCACACTCAATATTATCATAATAATTATCTTTGTCTGAACATGCCAGTCTCTGAAAAAAATGCATTCAGCATCTGACAATATTTCTGTCACTCTCTACTTTTGCTTCTTGCCTTTCCTTTAAAATTTTAAGTGTTCCTTCCATTATCCATTTTGGCTTTTCTTTCCTTTTTAGTACAGGAATATTCTTTTTTACATTCTTCTCACGGGTGTGCAGGGCCCCATGGGAAGGCACAGGACAGGGAGTGGTGGGGGCGCCTGTTTGGAGGTTGGGGTTGGGGGGGATCCCACACATTGCTATTGGGAGCCAGAGGTGAGGGCAGGTTAGGACAAAGCCCAATTTCCCAATATACCAGCATGCACCTGATTGTTCTCTAATAATAGGGAGCTCTGGTGGTGCAGTGGTTAAACTGCTATACTGCAGCCAAAATGTTGTGAGTTCAATCTTGACAGGAAACAAGGTTGACTCAGCTTTCTATCCTTCTAAGGTCAGTAAAATGAATACCCAGCATGTTAGGGGCAAAATGCTAATTACCTGTAAACCATCAGAGACTGCACTAAGCACAACAGTTATGTGTGTGTGTGTTATATAAATGTAATTGCTATAATGTCTCTGGTTTCAATCCATAATCCTTCTGGTTCCTGGTCAATTAAGTTTATTAATGCAAATCTTTTCCTTATATGGACTTTAATTTCCTCAGGAATGTTGTGTAAACTATATTTTGGCACTACAATATTGAAGAGTTGTTTTTCAACTTTACTCTAATATTAGATATTAACTGTTCATGATCAGCACCACAATCCACTCCTGGTCTTGTTTTGGCAGAGAGAATACTGCTTCTCCATCTCATGTTGTAAATGAGCTACAGACAATATACTGCCAAGACTTACATGATTTCTCATAAATCAGCAATAGGACTCTGGCTAATAAGTGCTCAGAATATAAAAATTACAGTAGTGCTTTTGAAAGTAAATGCAAAAAAAGTACTTACTCCATTGGTAGCTGAAAATTGCGATAGCACTGTCCAGTAAAGTGCTATCTCAATTTTCAACTACCAATAGAGTAAGTACTTTTGTTGCATTTACTTTCCAGTATAATGGGACTGCAGTGGCTCAAGTAGTTAAGATGCTCAACTCACTGAATGGAAGGTCGGTTCAATTCCCGGGTACTACATGATGGAGTGAGCTCCCATCTCTGCCCCAGCTCCTGCCAACCTAGCAGTTCGAAAGCAAGAAATTACTTATAGATAAATAGGGACCACTTTTTTGGGAAGGTAGAACAGCGTTCTGGTGCACTCCGATGTTGAGGCATGCCTGCCACATGTCCACGGAAACACCTGCAGACATTTCTGTGGACATGTGGCTCTTTGGCAGAAATGAGCATGGAACCATAGAGTTGGATACAACTGGCTTTCAAGCAAGGGTGACCTTTACCTTGTTCAGTATAAATTGTACTGCAACAAGGATCAAAAAGCACTATCATGCCTGAAGGTTACAGATAGTCAACCTGTGGCAAATAGGGTCAGTTGGCACATCACACTTACAAGGGGAAATTAGGATTGAGGGGAAGTGAATTCTTAGCAGTTATTATAAAAACATTTGTCCCTTCTAGATGATTTCTGCATCCCATTGATGGTACACATAGCACAGGTTGCTTTAATATATATAAAAAGTGACACTCAAGGGATGGTATTTGTTTAAGATCTGTCTTCTGACCTGTATTTTGGCTATGAAATGTCCTCTCTGTTAAAGTTATTTCATGGCAGGTGATACCTCTGGGTGTAGAAACTTTCTCCCCAGCAACCTACAAAAACAAGAGCTTTATATCTGATTCTGTCATGGTCCTGCTTGAGATTTATAATGTTAATAATATCTTAGATTTCTCATAAAGGTAACAAAAGAAGTACTCAGTTTTATAGCACTGGAGAAGTCACTTGCATGGGTCTTGATTTAAGCAAGTCATAAAACTTCCTATGAAATTTATTTGGAGGGGGAGTCGAGTTTGCATGTGTTCAGGAGTTGCTTTCCAAGTTTAACGCCTTGCCCTTTTTATTTTTCATTTTTCTCCTCAAATGCATCAGACTTTCTTTGTTAATCAGATTTCCATCTATTTAAGCTGTTAAGAACTTTTATGGAGAGGAAGTGGTGGTGGTGGGAATCAACCATCTGCCTGTAAGGAGTTTGAAATAGTAATCCTGTGCCTCCACCATCTACACCATTGCCCAGTTTCGGGTTTTAAAAATAGATTAAAATATATTATGTCAGGCCCTTTTCACACCTCAGATCAAATTGTGCCCCTATACATCTCTGAAACTGGGAGTTATAAATACTGGAAGTGCTAAGGCAGATTTGACAGGACGGGTACAACATCCATAAATCTTCGCTTTGCAAGGCTGATCTACTTTTGATGGCCTGGTGTATCTTTAGGATTGTACTTTTAATAAGAAATTCCTCCGGTTTATATTTTTTTATGGAAGCAACTTCTTTGCTTCAATGAAAACTTCACAAATTTCACAGATGTTCTTAGCTCATAAGGAACTTGAAATTTGTTGTTCCACTTTGGTTTGGGGGGAAGGCAGTATCAAAGCTGGTCTGATGTCTTTACT
Source organism: Bradypodion ventrale (assembly GCA_035047345.1). Classification (NCBI taxonomy): domain Eukaryota; kingdom Metazoa; phylum Chordata; class Lepidosauria; order Squamata; family Chamaeleonidae; genus Bradypodion; species Bradypodion ventrale. The sequence goes on from JAWDJE010000001.1 coordinate 46,514,839, forward strand.
GGTTCCAGGCTCCCTGTAGATTATAGCAACACAGAATGCTGTCTTGTGTTGAGGCAAGATTCTTTCACACTTCACCGAGAGATCCACCCTGTGTTCTTTTGCGATCTCCCATCCAAATACCATCCAGGTCTGATTTTGTGTGCAAGCCTGGGTGAGCACAAGGTGGTATGGAAATCATGGCTGTTTCCCTAATTTGTGGCTCTCTAGGTGTCGCCGCTGCCACTGCCTCCTCTTCTCATTTTGCCATTGGGCACAATATGATACATAATTTCCAGTGGCATTTCCTCCACTGAGAGGATCATCACCCCTCCTAAAGGGGCTCATCTGCTTATAGCCGTTGGCCCCTTTAGGGAATCAGGTTATTTACTGCTGCCCAACACTCGGCGGCTATCCAGCCAAACATGCCTTTGTAGTTCTTTATGTTAGTGCATGCCTGACAATCTATTGCTAGAATAAAACAGTCTGCCTCTCATGGGCTTCTCTTTATTTTATTTTATTTTATTTTTGGTGTGGGAAAGTGTGCTCTAGTTTGGTCTGAGTGCGATAGCTGGGAATGGGCTAAAATTGTGCCTTGCACATATCAAAGTTCTCAAGATTCTTACTGTCAATTTCCAGTATTTTGAAGTGACTTAATAAGTGAGTCACTTCAGGATATTGGCAAATTGATCACTTCCCCTCTTAGACCACCGCTGATGAACTAAAACATATAGATTAAGTTATATTTTCCCCCTTTGCTTGGTGTGAACTTCTGTCAAAACTTCAGTTGCTGGAAGTTTCTTGATAAGCACTAGGCAACACAAGGCAAAGAATTTTGTTGAAAACCATTTACAGCGATATCTCATACAACGTCCAAACTTGGTTCCACAAGTTTGGACTTTAGACGGATTTGGACTTTGTATGAGGCATGCAAAATCCTAGCCGCGATGCCTCATACAATGTCCAAATCCTTGCCGCGATGCCTTGTACAACATTGTTTCCATAGAGATACATTGTACTGTAACAGCACAGACTTCAGGGCAAAGTCAAGGAAACAGACAGGAAACTGACAGAACTTTAAGAAATCATTGTCTAAAGGCTAAATACATTACAAAAACATGCCAAACAATCCTGATTGTCCAAGAACCTGAAGAATGCTGCAAAAATCCCAGGAATGCTTCTAAAAATTCTGATGAAAAAATTCAAAAAATCGCACTCAAAACCATTCCTAAACACTCTTCACCTCATGCAAAACCCACAAGAGCAATGCATGCATGCATCCTGCCTTTTATACTGCCCAGGCACGATGCAACCTGGGGAAAACCCCAATACCTCATACAAAGTCACAGTGACTTTGTATGAGGCAACTTTTTTCAAGGAATTAGGCGATGTTGTATGAATTCGATGTTGTACGAAGTGGACTTTGTATGAGGTATTACTCTAAGTGATTCAGCAAAGCCAAAAAATAATTTCTTTTCACTTCCCCTGCACCTCCGCAGTTCCTTGTAGTCTGCGTGCGGTTTGGATATGAGGATTGAACCAAATGGCATATCAATGCTGTTCCCCACAACCTATTTAAACTGGACCATTCTGTTCCAAAAGGGCAATGTAGTCACAGCCTTAATTCAGAGCTGGTTAAGAAGCAGACTGTGGGATAAAGCAAGAAATTACAAATAGATAATTAGGAACCACTTGGAGGGAAGGTAAATAGTGTTCTGTGCGCTCCGGTGTCTAGTCATGCCTGCCACATGACCACGGAAACGTCTGCAGAAGCAGACAGCACTGGCTCTTCAGCTTTGAAACAGAGATGAGCACTGAACCCTAGAGTTGGATACGACTGGCTTTTAAGCAAGGGCAACCTTTACTTCTGTCCCGGTTTTGTGGGAGGGAATTATGGCAACTCTATCCACATTTCTTTTTTAATGGTCTTCCCACCATTATGCCAAAAGCACACCAAAGAGTGGAAATATCCAGTGTGTTTCCTTAGAAATTGGAGGCCTTCTGCAGCTTCGTGGAGTTCCCCCAGTGAGACCAGGCCTCCATTATTAGAGTGTAACTGTCAAGCAGTGGTAGCTGCTTGGCTCTAAATACTATTTTCAGCAGAGCAGACTAGAAATCTAGGAGGAGGCAGAGAATTTCTATGTGTCACACATCACCATCTTTGAAACAGCTTTCGAAACTGTATCCACCCAAGGGAACAGAGTAGTTATATTTAAAACACAAGCTCTTTCAAAGCATATTGTATCCTTTCCTACATACCAGAAATTATAATAAACTAATGAGTAGCAGCCCTCTCCACCTCTGAGTAGCTGAAACGATGTGGCTGGGTTTGAATCATTTTAGTCCCTTTGAGCCAGCATTGTTCTAGCGTTTGGTGATGGCCACCATTTATTTATTTATTTATTAGATTAATATCACAATATGATGTGAATAGGTCACACTGAAAAATACCATGTAGGAGCCAAGACCAGACCAGGCCTGAAATAAAGGTAAAGGCCACCCTTGCTTGAAGGCCAGTCATATTTGACTCTAGGGAGCATATTTACATTTTATAAATATTTTTAATTAAATTTTCAAATAAAGAAACAAATACAAAGCAAAAACCAATTTTTTCCAGGGGAAAAACATTAAAATACAGTCTAGAATATTAAGGGGAAAATCATAAGAAAAAACCCCAAATACAATACAAATTTAATAATCCATCACTCAGTTTTATCTTAACTCATCTAAATGTTCATTACTTTTTTATACATATTAAAATTTGTCAACCTTCCATGTATCTTATCTCTCCCTTTTTTATATCATATTCTCTCCTAACCACCCATTCTGTGATCATTTACATACTTATAAGCTACATTCATATTTACTGTGTTTAATTTACCAAACACTTATCAGAGTCTTTTCATTTAACTATATAACTAAAGTCAAACATAACAAAAATATCATGAAATCAAATTCACTATACACACCCCGTGACATATACATTGCCCTGGTGGATGCGGTGTATCATCAACATTCTTTCAATTATTCCAAAAACTCATTTGATCTGGTACTGGCCTACTACCTTCCCCTCTAATCAATGTGGAGTCCACAAATGGTTTTCAAATTTTCCAAAATCTATTTTCTTTAACTATACCTTTTTTAATTCAACTCCCATGTCAGTTTATCATTCAATGCGAGTTCCCACATTTCCTTATACCAATCTTCAATTTTTAGATTCACAGCATTTTCCCAATTTCTTGCAATGCATTGTCTTCCTGTTGTTAATATTATAGATAATAACTCTTTTTTATCCTTGTCTAGATTCATATCTTCATTTACATTTAAAGAGCCAGGGCTGTCTGCATCTGCAGATCTTTCTGTGGTCATGTGGCAAGCATGACTAGATACTGGAGCACATGGAACACTGTTACCTTTCCCGCCAAAGCCATACTTGTGTATCTACTTGTAATTTCTTGCTTTAAAATGACTAGGTTGGCAGGACCTGGGGCAGACGATGGGAGTACCGTGGTACCTCGGATAAAGTCCAATTCGGATAATGTCTGATTCAGATAAAGTCACGGTTTTCAAGCACACTTGATGCATTGCATAAAGTCCAAAACCGCTAAAATGGATGTTATCCGAGGTATTTGGTATGGGAACCTTGGAAAAAGTCCATTTTTTGATGTTATCTGATGCATCGCCCATTTGATTCAGATAAAGTACAAATCGGATAAAGTCCAAACTTGTGGAACGGAGTTTGGACTTTATCTGCGGTTCTACCATATACAATGTAAATAAACATGTGACTAAACATTTCCTTGCTTCTGAAGATCATAATCAGCAAAAGTTCATACTTTCCCTGATAGTTTTTAAATTTTGGTTCACTACACTTTTCATTTGCTATGCTTTTGTCAAGATGTGCAAGGTTGCTCAATCCTGCTTTATTCTCACTTGAAACTCTGCCGTTGACCTCTCATTGGCCTTAACAAGGGTTTAAACTGCTGCAAGAAAAAGTGTAGCAGAAGCCTCAAATGTACCATCAACAGCTTGTGCTGTCTTGGACTCTAACAACAATCTTGTAGTACAGACATTTAAAAACATAATGAAGTTGGCATGCAAAATTCTCCCATTGTTAACCTTTGGGTGCCAATTTACACAGCTGATAGTTCTATGAGTTGATAGCAGTCATGATATATAATTTGAAGAATGTTATGGTCCTCTTAATAAATATTATTTTCTGACCCAAGATGTACTGTTTTTGTCATAATATATATTGTATAATTTTCATCATGGTGTGTTCAAACAGTCACTTGAACAGCTTCTCCTTTGTATATTTCTAGCTTGTCCTTTCTGGGTTTTCTGGGCAATTGTTTTGTCTATTGTTTACTCTGTTTCTATGAGTAGGTTTGTAGCTTCTTCTCTTTTTTACTATTTTATTACGTGATTCATTATATTTCTTTCTACTTATGTATGTGATATTATTTCCATTGTAAACCAACTAGAGTAGTATTTATACAAGATGGGCAGTATATAAATTGAATAAATAAATAATTTATATAGTCCTACTTGCTTAGGTCAGAACATGGTGGTTTGCTACAATGCACTTCTCCTGTTATCAGAAATAATGTAGCATTTCAGAGTCCATTTTTGAGTCCATTTTTGCCCCCATGTTGTGCTCGATCTGGCTTCTACAGCTTCTTCTTGAAGTATCTCCTTTCATCTAAAAACCACATGTCCTGTGACCGTGTAAAGTATAAGGTTGCTTTTTTATATATATGGAAAAGCCAACAGCTCCATGTGGTGAACATGGGGTAGCTGTCAATTACAATACAGCAAAAGTGTTGGCTGTTACGGAAATGAGGGAAGAGGCCATATTTAGCCTTGGCGAAGCGCGTGCCTTTCCCAGTGGGATTTTTAGCTGCCCACTTTAGAACTGATTTTTGGCTTCCAGAACTGGCAGGGTGGGCAAGTAATTAAATTATATTGCAACTCTGTTTGTTTCTGATATGCTTGGCAATGTGTCATTTCTTCATCCTAAAAGGGGGTGGGGGGAATGTTTCATAAATAATCTCATGCCTTTTAAAAATTAGATTTCTTGTCTGGACATTACCTAGCGGTATCTGAAGCTGTTGCTTTCATTCAAGAGTGTGGGTAGCTTGAATTATTTGCTGCTTCCATGTTAAATTGTACCTATACACCCATACATATATACACATACTGCCACTGTGGTCTTCTATTCAATGAATACCATTGTAAACTTCCCAGTAGAGCAAAAACCTCCTAAAACACATAAAATTATTGGCTTCTAAGACTAGTTTTCGTGAATGAGAGTACTGTCTCTCTTTCTTTAAAGCATAAGAATTTGGCTTGAAATACAAACTCCAAACTCAATTTTAAAAGGCTATGACCGTGAACTTTGGCACTCCAGATTTTCTTGGACTTCAATTCCCAGAAGCCCAAGCACCCTGTGAATCCGCACGAATGGGTTTACTGCAATTCATTCGGCCCACACTGCCCTCGTCGCTTCCGGAAGTAGAAGTAAAACGTGCCTGGATGGGCGTGTTTTACTTCAACTTCCAGGAGTGACAAGGGCAGCACGGACCAGATGAAGGCCAGTAAACCCATTCGTGTGGATTCACAGGGTGCTTGGGCTTCTGGGAATTGAAGTCCAAGAACATCTGGAGTGCCGAGGTTTGCCGACACTGGTCTAGGAGGAACATCCAGCACCTATCCAAATAGCAATGGCCAGGGTGTTTCAAACCCACAAAAACCTGAAAGTAAAATGTCTGGAGCAGTCCAGTTTTGACACTTCAGTGTTTTATTTTGCCAAAACATAAGGATTGACCTGGGTTGCAAGTCTCCTGGGATGTTAGGCAAAGAAAAATGAGGCCGAGATGTGTGGAAAAGCAGATTATTGATGGATACAATTTGAACAAATACCACAACTGTATTTCCAACAGAATTTGATCAAATGTAGAAAGAAATTTACTTTGAAATTCTTCCTAGGCGTCAGAGGAATCCCTGGCCGTGCATATTCCAGTGGTGTAGTTCAATGGGAGTGAATTGCATGGCAAACAGATTGTCAATTTGGATTCTCCCACCCTGAGCATTGTCGCTTTGGGAATGTAATTTGGAGTACAAGAGGAACTTTGTTAAATCAGACCAATGATCTTTCTAGGCCAGTGTTTCCCAACCTATTTTTGGCCATGCCCTACCTAAGCATCTCTAAAATCCTAACAAACCCTCCCCATGACATATAATTCTTGTGCCTTCATTTTGGCAGTTTCATATCTGGCCTAGGCACGGAAGAAGAATTCAAAAAGTGAACTCCTATTCATGTGGAGGAAGCCTAAAAGGCCATTAACTTGGTCTAAATAATCTCCTAAATTGCCCCCCTTTGAGGCCTGTGCCCCTTTTTGGGAACCATGGGTCTAGGCCAGGGGTCCCCAAACTTTTTAAGCTGGGAGCTGGTTCACACTCCCTCAGACTGTTGAGGGGCTGTCCTGGTGGTGATGTCACCGACCCTGGTGGCCACTCCTGGTGGCCATCCCAAGCCCCCCACTCCCCCCACCCCCAGTGCTCCATAGCAGGCAGGATGGTGTAAGGCTTACAACATCTGCTCTGCTATGGAGCACCATTAGGGACATGCCAAGCCAAAAATTGAGGCATTGATGGAAATGTGCGGCTGCGTACATCTTTCCCGGGGGCCACTCTGGCCAAGTGAGTCTTTCCCAGGAACTCCTCTGGCCAAATGTGACCCCCGGGAAGGACATGCTCAGCCAGAGCAGCCCCCAGGAAAGACGCACATGGCCATCTGCTTCTGCTGCCACTGCCTCAATCCTTGTCCCCTCTGTTTGGCTTGGCATGTCCCTAACGGCACTCTGTAGCAGGGCTGATGTTGTAAACCTTACAAAATCCACCCTGCTACAGAGTGAAGGAAGGGACACACCAAGCCAAGCTGAGGGGACATGGATTGAGGCAGTGGTGGCAGCTGGAGCGAGGGCATGGGCTGGATGATTTGATGTTGTGGGCTGAATCCAGCCTGTTGGCCATAGTTTGAGGACCCCTGATCTAGGCCATTGTCCTGTTTGTCACAATTTCTAATCACTGTCTTCTGGAATTTTAGTGTATGAGAACCAAGACAATTGAACAGCCGAGAGGTTGGCTTAACACATCTTTATTGCATGATGGTCCGGGGGAACATGTGGTAATGGTGGACGAACAGCTCAATATATACAGTGGCTATACATTTGAATGTGGCTCCTCGATAGCCCATTGGCTACTGTCTGCGTGACGTCATTCCTGGTCACGCCCTTCTTGTCCAGGTGAGGTGGTGGCGGGAATCTTCCCGCGCTGTAGTTCTTTGGGGAATTGGAACCATGTGAGCTGGACGCTCGCTATTGCCACCCGGTGGTCACTAGCTCGCGTCCTATTACAGCGGGTTACAGTGTTACAGCTGATGGTTGTTATATTCACTCCTTCGAGTGTTACATTGTTTAAAGTATTGAGAACACAACAGGAATACAGAGCTAAACAGCTATTACCCCTTTTCTTTGCAGCTGGCCTTGCCACTTTCTTTCTTTATTCATGTCAGATGCACCACCAGCATATAATAACATATAAAAAGCCAAAATTAACACATCTAAAACATAATAGAATTAAAAGGGCTAGATGACATCCACCCAATCTCGAGTCACATCAACAGCATTTCCTCTTGTCAACATAAGGTCCTCCTCATGGGGACATGAAAGGAGCCTCTCTGAAGATTGCTATTTCAGCGATTGGGTGTCCCCTGGGTAAAGGTGATTAATCACTGGCTAATCCTTTCAATCCAGAAGCACCTTCTTGAGTAGAAATGGCCTTGTCACTAGTGACTTTTAATGAGAAGGTTCAACTTTCCTACCATGAGTTAACAGATCTATCCTCATTTCCTTGTTTCAGCTTTGTTTGCCTTTCAACACTCAATGAAAGTACTGCTATTGGGCACATGTTTATGTCTGTGATGAGAACATTTTAACGTATAGTTCAGAATATAATGTATGCTCATTAGCTGAAATTTATTTAGTAGTTTTATCACTGATCCTTTAGTGCTGTGATTTTAGTATTGTTTTAGGACTACTCTTTCATCTCTCTGTGTCAAGTGTCGTCTATCAATAGACTCTGGACACATCTCTTTTTTGGGGAAGACTATATCTCTCAGAAACTGAAGCCAGTAGCACTGCTGTCTGGGGAAATACAGTCTAAAAGACTTAACTTTTCCAGGGGTTGTTTATCACCATCCACTTCTTTGGCTGCTGCAGAAGAAGAGGAGGACTAACTTTTACAGAGTATAATGTCCCAGATTTTCATTAAACAGCTAATACAGCAAATGTATGTGCCACAGTTGCGATCTTATCTAATGATGACATGGATGTTTAAGGGCTTCTTTTTTTAAAAAATCTGAAAACGAGGTGTTTTTTTTAGGGAGGCATTTCATGATATTTCTCCCCTGAGTATTTAATTTATTTTGGTTTGGACCCAGAATTTTTACTCGTTTATTATAGTCTTCACTGGTGGCTAGTCTTCACTCGTGGGGGGGAGGGGAGGGGAGAGAAGGTGTCATTGTTTTTATGTATTATTCTATTTTAACATTGTAAACCACTCTGAGTGGGGTACTTTTATTCTCCAGAGGGATTTCAAATAAATAAAATAAAATATATAATAAAATGAGAATGGCCGAAGCAGGCACACAGAGCATATCATTTTAATCCCTTCCACATGCATCAGTGTTAAATTGACAAGTCTCTTCATCAAGTCATTTTCCATAGCAGGGAAGCAATTATTGACTCCAATAGCAGCTTGTTTCCCTGGGTGAAAAGAAGCATCTGGAACACAATCAGTTTTGATCTAGATCATGACACACAGGAAAGGAATAAGCTCCCACTTATTCCTGCTTAGGATCTTGATCCTGGTCTGTTCCATTTACAACCACTCACTCTTATGTTAAACAGGGACAGGCACTTAATGTGAGCTCTGTGCAGGCATTCTACATCTAACTTAATCATGCAAGTCTCTACACTGTTTGTTTTGCATAGATTCTTTCCCCTGTGTCACCCATGCATGTGGTGCAAGTTTTTGTTTATGAAGGGCTTTTTTGTGCATAGTGGCCTGTGACCTTATGGGATTCTTCTTCTTCTTGTGCCATATTCGATTCTGAATTTTGGCTATCATCATGGTGATCAGCCATGAAGATTGTCCACAAGTCACTTTCTGGTTCTGAGCCCTTTTGGCACACAACATCCTCATCAGCCCCAGTTGCTGCCCTCCATCAGGATGGATTCAAGTGGTATTTAATCAACTTGGGGACTATTGCCCTTCCCTGTGGACTTAGCCACACAAGGCAATTAGTCTTCAGGGTTGTCAGGTCAGTTAATTGCTGCCTGACAATTGTATGGCCTACTCTATCATAGCAGGATAATCTGGCCAGACTGGAATTTGTGGTATTAAGTAAATTGTGAGATTAAGTAAATGAAATTTTGATTGCCCTATCTGTCATTTGACCTTTTGTAACAGCTGAATTGAGCTGTGGACTTCAACATTTTACAGGGCGTGGTTTGGAAGAAGAGCTTTATCCCACTGTCCTTTCCCCTTCCTGACTCAGACAGAAAGGACAGTTATATATCATGACCTTCTACACCTGAGTCACAACATTTCTTTCCTAGCCTCTTGAGCAAAATAAATAAATAAATAAGCAATCATTTCTCCGAGCCTAAGTAGTAGCTGCCTTATTCTGGCTGCTGCATGTGGGCCTGCTCCCAAACTTGGCCTCCAAAACCGTTTAATGACTGCACCTCCAAAGGTCAACATACAGCTAATGAATCCTTGCCACAGAGCTATCCCTACTCCTAATGAGCAGTAATAAAAAGCATTCAGTTGACAAATGCAACCCAAGACTCTGCATCGTTTCATTGCATCTGCTTAATAAGGGCCCAGTTTGAGATCAAGTTACCGCTTGCTCAGCCAAAGTGCTCCATTTGCAGGCACAGGGACTGTGAGGTGGGAGTATCAAGAGCTGTAATATGGAAATGCCTTCCTTGTCTTCTTTGCAATATTGTGCAGTTACTTAATTTGTTGCACTGAGCATAGCTGACCACTCTGCCAACTGCTTGATGGGGAAAAAATACCAAGACACTAAGCAACAAGCCCCACACAAGGACGTTTCCAACAGTATCACTTTTCTTGGGACAGAGCCATTAACAGTTGCTTTGGGAGTTCAAAGACAGTCCTAGATAATGTTACCAATGGAGATTGCTTTGAGTTACATTCTGTCCCAATGAGAGGGCTGGTGAATATGATAGCCAAGCCTTACATACCACAGTTTATTCAAACAGAGAAGGAACAGTGATGGAAAGAAGCATCCCAACTACCAGGAAAGTATAACATACAGTTTCTGGACGTTGGTTCAATATCTATTAAATGACTGATTCTGATTCTCACAGAATTTTTGTGTTGTTGCTGCTCCTCCTTACCTGCAAACATCAGACATTTAATATAATTAGCCATGCCAAGGACCACTTGCTTTGCATTTTAAAACAATGATACAGGGGCATCATTCAAAATTTGTGATGTATCTCAACTCAAACAGTGTATCATCATGCATATAAAAATGCATATAAAATGTGTCTTCTAGTGTGACTTGTGTACAAATGTTTTGTTTAAGATAGATTGATATAAACAAATAAAATAATCTTTGGTGAAAATGGAATCTAAGGTAGTGCTCACTTTATTATTATTATTTTAAAAAAATACAGATGCAAAGCTAACATGAGGAAATAAACATATATCTCTGTCTCCACGAAAAACCCAATAATCTTTGTGTCAGCATTATAAGGCCCATATGCAACACCTCAAAAATGTGTGATTGGATTAGACCAAGATTACATGTTAGGAAAAGAGATACATATTATTGCAAAATGGGTCATTTTGCAATACAGCATCTTTGCACATTCTGTACAGCAAGTAGCAATGTTTACCAAAGACTACCAGCTGGTTCTCTTTGAGGAAAGTGGATAAAAGAATCCATTTTGATTTACTATTCAGATGTTTGCCAGGAATAGAACTGTCAACTCCCAATGAACTCCAAATCCATGTTAGAGCAACATCTGAACCTCCTCTGCTTGGATGTGCACCTGTCCATCGTGTAACATTGCTTGAATCCATGTGGAGCTCTCCAAGGTCCTGACAAGGCATGGATTTCCATTAATCATGATCAGGACACATAAGTATGCATACAGACATGCGTAGAATTTCAAAGAAAGAAAGAAAGAAGAAAAAACCCATCTACTCTCAGGATCAATGTTTCACTGCTTGAAGGATCCTTAACTGTTGCTTACTTATGAGTCAAGGTAATAATGACTATGCTTTAAGGCCAGCTGTCAGCTGAAGAATATACAATGGATTATTTATTCATATTCTGTCAGGATTGGAAGCAGCTCCATTTTTTGCAAGGTAAGTGATAGAGATAGGGATTGATAGTTGTAGAATTGGAGCTCCTGCCTGGAGGGCTTTCACCAACCTGCAAGCTGCCAGGCTCCACCTGAGAGTCCTGGGGAAAGGTCCTAGACCATGATGGGCTCCACCTGGAGGCCCTGGGTGGCTTAGCTATATAGGAATTGGCTTCTGCTTCAGTAATGATAGTTATTATTGGACTTGTTGTTGCTTGGTTCCATAATAACTTGCCTGGTTCCTGCTTTTGAAGACCTCTTGCTTTGCTCCTGGTTCCTGACATTGAAGATCTCTTGCCTTGCTTTTGGTTCCTGTCAAAGACTTTTTGCCTGTTCCTGGTTCCTGCTTCTGAAAATTTCCTGCTTGGTTCCTGTGTACTGTTATTGTGCCTTGCCTGGAATCCATCCATAACCTGCTCGAGCCCTGAAGGTACTCTGCTTCATATGTTCTTTCAGTCACCTGACATCTGGTTTTCTTAGACTATGCTCTGTTGTCTAGACCAACCCTGTACCCCTATCAACCACGGGTTTCATTTTAGACTTGAAGTAATTGAAAAGGATTAAATATTTCAGCATTTTATTGAAACTTTGGTTTTGCTTTGTTTCTTATTACTTATGGTGTATTTTTAAAAATAACTATCACAAATAGAAAAACAAGCCATCTTTTATATTTTTATTTGCAATTTCTATTACTACAATCACAATCACAATCACAAATATGTCAGAAATTATTCTGGGTTGAAAGGATTTTTGCAGAAGAAATTCCACTCAGGGAACACCCAAATTAGACTCCTTTCATGTCCCCAAGATTTCCCCCCCACTGAAGTGGTCCCTATTTGCTAGGTTGGCAGATGCTGGGACAGGGACGGGCACTCAATCCATCATGCAGTACCTGGGTCTCAAACTACCGACTTGCCAGCCTTCCAGCTAATAAGGTGAGCTTCTTTACCACTGAGCCACCACAGCCACTACTATTATAATGACTAAAAGTGAAACAGATTTGAACAATATGTAAGCACTCATTTACTGCACAACTGTGTGCCTACTTTCATTCTCATTATAATCTCTGGGTCATGTTATAGAATGGTCTACAAAACCTAATCTAAGCAGTTCATTAAAAGAAGATACAAGAATGATTACCTTCTTTAGAATATAATATTCAGGCCAGATATCTGACATAGAGGTCACTGTCAGTCAATATGCACTTTTATTAACAAAGAGTAGAAGAGAAAAAGGACAAGGCAAGAAAGAGGGAGATCACTGGTATTTGTGCTTGTATATGTTAGGTGTAATTGTTAGTAATAAATGAAAGAAGAAACTAAGGGAGACATAGGATCTCCCCAGAGGGAATAATCTAATCTATTATAAAAACTGACGCTTTCCTCAAAACCGGGCAAACTAAGGCCCAAAGGCCCCAAAGCATTAAAAATCTACAAAAATGAAATTCCTCAATTCTTTGATTCTTTGATTGACCAGACTATCAGGAGGTGAGTTCCTGCTGGTCGCAACTCACTTACCATTCCTTTCGCTTTCACACTCTTCATTTCCAGGTTTGACCCAAACATTTCACGATTGGGTCTTCCCATCTTTTGGGGGCCTGCCAAGGGGTCTTTTTACTCCTCTGGGATACTCCTCGGTGACTGCTGCTGTCCAACACCCATCTGTCATTCGAGGGACGTGTCCAGCCCAGCGCAATTTCCATTTATGATATTCGACAACAGCTTAATTGATTCCACTTTGTTTTCTTATCTGGGCATTGGGGATGTGGTCACGAAGGGATACCTTTAGCATTGATCTTTCCATGGCTCTTACGGCTCTTGATAGTTCTTCCTCTGCCTTCGTTGGTGACTATGTTTCACTCCCATAGAGGACCACAGGAAGTACTGTAGAATTAAAAAGGTTGGTGCATTGTTTCTTGTTGAATTTCTCATTTAGAAGGATTTCTTTGATGGGATTGAATGCCACCCATCTGTTTTCATTTGCAAAAATGGTATTGCATGAGAAAAGGTGAACTGAAAAATGTGTGAATGTGAATGAATGTGCCTGAGTTTTGATTCCCATCTCTCAAGCAGCAATTAAACATAAGAACATAAGAACAGCCTTGCTGGAACAGGCCACAGCCCATCCAGTCCAGCATTCTGTCTCACACAGTGGCTCACCATTTCCTTCAGGGTATTCCCAAGCAGATGCCTTCATCTGCTTAAGATTCCCTGGAAATGGCATTGAGAGATATCCTGCCTATCTCTCCAACCCGGAGGTTGTTCTTAGGTATCCATAATTATAGCCATTGATACCCTTGTCCTCCATGAACTTGTCTAATCCTTTCTTAAAGCTGTCAAGACTGACAGCTCTCACCACTTCTTGTGGCAGGGAGTTCCATAGACCAGTGATCTCTCTGGGTGAAAAAGTACTTTCTCTTATTTGTTTGAGAACTAGTACCCAAAGGTTTCATGGAGTACCCCCTAGTACCTCACCATAGATTTATAAAGAGGCAAAATGACACTTGCTGACTTATTACCTATACCCTTCCTAATGATCCCTAGCATTGAGTTTGCTTTTTTCACTGCTGAGGTACACTGGGTTGACACCTTCATTGAGCTGTCCACCAGGACACCAAGGTCCCTTTCCTGGTTTGTCGCAGAGTTCAGACTCCATCAGTTTATAAATGTAATTGGGGTTTTTTGCCCCAACGTGCATCACTCTGCACTTACTAGTGTTGAAGCTCATTTGCCACTGTTTTGCCCACTCCCCCAGTGTCAAGAGATCCCTCTGGAGCTCCTAACAATCTCTCACAGTTTTCACTACCCTGTATAATTTAGTGTTGTCAGCAAATTTGGCTACCTTGCTATTTACTCCTACTTCTAGATAATTTATGAAGAGGTTGAAAAGCAGGGGTCCCAGTACTGAACCTTGCTTCTTGTTGTGCTGTCCTCTAGGATTTTTCCTATATTTAGACTGATTTCTTTACCTTCACACATAACATTTGTTCTATATTGCTACATGGCAAGTTGAGACAGACAATGTACTGCAGCACCTTTTTTGTTGGCTGTTTCCGTGGCAGACATCCCAGTGATTTGACTTTTTCCAAGTTTGTGCAAGGGGATATCTGGTGCCTCCTTGGTCAAAAAGAAGCTCCATTCATTCCAAAGGAGGTGATTTCTGCTTGTGCAGATTCACTGGTAGAACATTATGTTGTTTGTTAGAGTTTAATAGGGTTCTGGCCTCTAACACTGCACATCAATGATTTTGCTACTGGGAATAACATGTGATTTACATGATATCGAGTGTGCTCATTCCAAATGTGAACTCAGAATTTGCCTATCAAGTACAGATTTTAAGCTGTACTATAGCTGTTCAAATGGTCGGTAATTGTGTAATGTGTTTTTACATGGGAACATTATATCAGTTGCAGCTACCACTATGCCCACTGCTGTCTCAGCTGAATCACATCCCCTGGTGGCATGCATGTTCAAGCAGTGGCTGGGTATGTCTGGGCAAGTCAATGAGCTGAAGCTGATGTCAGAAATATGTATAGAAGACGAGATGGACCAAGGCTTGTCTCTAGTGTGAAACCATCATATTGGATAGTACAGCTAAGCCATAGTGAGTCTTTTTTGAGCTAAATATGAGTAGGTGCAGCTGTGTTAATAAACTGGATAATTTATGCTACATTTGTGGCAAATATACCTTTTGTGAACAATGCAAGAACCTAAGCAAGAGGGTGAGATTTGCTAACTTAAGATCCTGATGTCATAGGCAGAATTGGACTTCAGATTTGGATTCAGCGCACTTGATTTAGTATAGGATGCATGGATTAGGCCAAGTAACAGAGAATATTTATCTTTTTGTGATTCCGTGTTTGGTTGGGATTTACAGTACCTACTCCTCATCAAAGGAGAAGTATTTAAAAGCTAATTGTAAAATAGTGGCCTCAGGCTAACTGCCATTTAAATGGCAGATACAGTAGAACCTCAGATAACGTCCAAACTCCATTCCACATGTTTGGACTTTATCCGAATCAAATGGACGATGCATTGGATAACGTCCAAAAAATGGATGTTATATTTCCTATACCAAATACCTCAGATAATGTCCATTTTTTAGCGGTTTTAGACTTTATGCGATGCATCACGTGTACATGAAAACTGTGACTTTATCCGAATCGGACTTTATCCAAATCGGACTTTATCCGAGGTACCACTGTATTCCACCTGAAAGAAAAATCTTACTTTCCTTTTGTTGATAAAGAGTACAACTAAGAGAGAAGAATAGAGCCAATATAAAGAAGCACAGGAAGTAATATCAGGCAAGTTGTACCCTTGTTTGCAAATGGATTAAGTCTATGTCAATCCAGGAGTTAGCTTTCATGATGCATTTTATTTCTTTTCCAAGCATCCTATTCAGGAAGGGTTTTGTACATGTGATACATCTAAATTGCATGTGGATTCCCATTTCTCTTGAAAAAACAATTTTTGAAATCAAGTAAAGTCAGTCAGCTTGTGCCATTTAATTCTATGGAACTTCATGATCTTATCATGTGCCTGTGAAGGTAAATGCAGCTCCAAATATATATGTAGATATATCATACCCAAATGAAAACAATAGATTTGGAGTTGGGAGAGAATTTTCCAGACATCTGTTTTTATCCTAGCCATATTAAATGATAAAAGGAAGGTAAAATCCTTTGAGATATGTGTTGCTTATGCCAAGTAATTTGTATTGGCACCCTACGTAGCTTTGACAGAACTCTCATTAGTTTTCTATCCTCAATTTAATCAACAAGAGTGAGACTTGTAAATTCTTCATTTGCCCTCAGATGTTGGTTACTTTAAAAGCTGCACGATAGCTCCACCTCCTGGCCTCCAAGAACACACAGAAAAATTTAAATTAATCAGAACCATAATAAACCTGAGTGGAAATGTGCAGATAAAATAGCTGTGCCAAACAGAAGCATCCACTGTGATGAGAATGAGAAAAATATGCAACCAGGGTTGACTTAAGATACCAAGAATGCTCCTCTTGCCTGGAGGGAAAATTCTTGATATATTTATATTTATTTATTTTTCTTGCTATTAACCAAGAAAAGGAAGGCCACTTTGCAGAATTTACAGCTGAATGATTTCCCCTGATTTCTCAAATGTAAACCAAATACTGTTTTGGATTCTGGATTTCTGTTCTCAAATCAAGACTAGGACAAGGAGATTGGTGTTAGAAGGGCACAGGTGAAATATTGGTCGATGGATGATGATTTGATGGATGAGAAAAAAATAAGATGATAAGAAATAAAGCCAGGTGTGGGCCAACATTTTCTATACATTCCTAACAAATACTAGCCATCCTACTGTGGACAGATAAATATATGTGTATAATTTGATACTAGGTTGCCCTTGCTTGAAAGCCAGTCACATCTGATTCTAGGGTACAGAATTGAAGATGTGGTTGGCAAAATGGGTCTGGGGGCCGGGATTGTCAATAAATTCACCCTTTTGGCTCTTCTGAGGTTCCCCCCTCCTGTAATTATTTTTTTAAAATAATTTTTTATTATAGGTTTTTAATCTATACCTATAAAATGGTGCGTTAACCATTGAAATGTGACAAAGGATGTTTAGCCAGGCCCTACTAGCCCGTAATGGGCCTCCGTTCACTCGCCCGAACCCAGTTTGCAGGTAACTGTCAGGTTGAAATTTGCACCAGTGGGGCAGGAGCCCCTCGGACGCAAACAAAAAAAGGGAACTTCAATTCCCAACATTCCTTGCGCCGCGGAAACGTTCGGAAACGCGCCACAGCCAATCAAAATCAAACATGCAGGAAAAAATGCTGCACAAGCCAAAAACACACACGCCAAACTATAAGCCCCAGCATCCTGCGTGCCATGAGTGCGCAGAACGCTGAGGCAGCTGGCACGGGAAAAATAAAAATAAAAAGGCAGGCCACGGAACCCCCACCCCCCACCGCCGCATACAGCGGTGATGGGATTCCCGTGGTCCGGCCACCCAGGCCGGCCCACAGAAATACCCCCACACCACCACATCAAGCGGAGAGGGGAATTCCCATGGTCCGGCCACCCAGGCCGGCCCACAGAAATACCCCCACCCCAACGCCGCATCAAGCGGCGAGGGGAATTCCCATGGCCCGGCCACGCAGGACAGCCCACGGAAATACCCCCACCCCAATGCCACATGTAAGCAGTGATATAATTTCCGTGGTCTGGCCACTCAGGCCAGCCCATGGAAATACCTCCACCCCCCACGCCACATCAAGTGGCGATGGGATTCCCATGGTCCGGCCACCAAGGATGGCCCATGGAAAAAAACCCACCCCAACACTGCGTGAAGCGGCGATGCAATTTTGTGGTCCGGCCACCCAGGCCGGCCCACGGAAATACCTCCCCCCCCACACTGCATCAAGTGGCGAGGGTATTTCCGGGGTCCAGCACACAAGACCGGACCACGTAAATACCCCCACCCCCAACACAAAACAACACCATCCAAAAACAGTCAAAAATAATCAAAACCAAAATAAAAACAGAAAAAGTAAACACAAAACATCCAAAATCACAATCCAAAAACAGTAAAAAAAATAATCAAAACCAAAAATAAAAGACAGAAAAAGAAAACACAAAACATCCAAAAACAAACGATAAAAAACACACAACCCCCTGCAAAACTCAAAATTACCTCCCCAAAAATAAAATAAAAAATAAAAATAAAACCAGAGACCTTACCAGGAGACGTCCTCACTCCATGACGACCGGAACTAAACTGAGGAAAGAAAGAGACTACTTACCGGAAGAAGAAACGAAACCCAGAGGACAGTAGAGAAAAATAGTAGAATACAAGAAAAACTCACCAGCCCCACCCAGAGGCCACAAGAGAAAAAAATTCAAAATAATAAAAATAATTCCCAGATTACTGAAATAAATTATCAAAACATTCAAAAATATCCACACTAATCACAAATAATTCAAAAAAAAGAAATAAGTTTTCACTAAAAAAAACATCTAAACACAGTATAGAAACATTGATTTTTAAAAAAACATATTCTTACACATTTTAAAAATTATTATCCAAGGTACAACTATTTAAAAAAAAATCACATAGTAACACAATATTTGGTTAAATACAATAATTATAAAAAAATTATATCATCCTTTTCTCTTTTTAAAAACCAAAAACCAAATACAAAATATAAAACATCACAGTTTATAAAAGCCCATGCGTAAAAATAAAAATTTAAAATACCACAATTAAAAACTAACCTCATTTGCATAAACATAAAACAAAAACCTTCCAAAACCATTTTAAAGAGCCCGGCACCACCGGGCAAAATATGCTAGTACATACATAAGAAAGAAAAAAAACTTACATAACTAAATATTCAAAAATATGAAAACACAATAAAACAGAAATATTTGATAAGGAAAGGAAACATTACATTGAATAATATTATTAACATTTTTAAAAACAGACATCAAATTACTATAAAACTACATTATATACTAGTTATCTTATTTTCTATTCCTCTCCAACACACTAAAACGTTTCAAATAAGAACATGATACTTCACCCAGTGATATAATGCAATGCCAAGAGAAAGAGCTGTGGTTAATGCCTTCAACAAACATTATATCCAAAAATGCAATTGATCCGGTACCGGCAACAACCTCCCCTTTTCCTTAATGTATAATCAAGATATACTTTCCAAATCTTCCCAAATTTATTTTCTTTAACTATCCCTTTCTTTTTGTTTAGTTCCCATGTCAACTTCTCGTTTAAAGCCAACTGCCAAATTTCCCTATACCAGTCCTCTAATTCTAAATTCCCTGGATGCTTCCACTTTCTTGCTATGCACTGTCTGCCCATAGACAAAAAAATCGCTACAAGTTCTTGTTCATCCTTACTTAACATTAAACTTTCTAGATCAGTAAGCATAGTAACGGCTGGGTCAAGCTTAATCGGTTTCCCCATTATCTTTGCTATTTCTTTTTCAATCCTTTTCCAAAAAACTTCAACAACTTTACAATCCCACCACATATGTTTATAAATTCCTACATTTTTTTTACATCTCCAACATAAATTGTTAGTAGACTTATCTATCAGATTCAACCTCACTGGAGTTAAATACCACTTCCATAACATTTTATAATTATGCTCTTTAACTCTAACAGACAAAGTTCTCATTGTCCTCTGTTTCCACAAGGACCGCCACTTTAGTTCTGATATTCTTATATTTAAATCCTCTTCCCATATTCTTCCCATAGAATCTTGTGAATTAGCATCTTTGTTCAAGAGCTTATAAATTTTAGCTACCAAACTCTTCAGTGCAATCTCCCCTTGTCTTATTTTCAATACTAACTCTTCAAAATACGTCATATTCTTCTCCAAATTATGATCATTTGGATATTTATTATTCCAATTATTCAATCTCAAAATTTGGAACCAATTAAGCTTCAAATCAACATAAAGTTCTGTTCTCTTCTCCTCGTCCATACATGTTCTAATCCATTTACTTAACAACATAACATCCTTTTTAATTAACACTGCTCTAATTTCCTGATTTATTTCAATTGGAAAGGATTTGATATCCTCAATCTCTATTATAGGGGATACACCGGGAGCCAAGCTCCCCTTTGACCTCTTCCATGCTTCCCACATTGATCTTAACATCCTATTTTTAATAATAATTTTCCCTTTTTCCTTATCTAAAAAAGCTGCCTTACCCAACTGTACAAAATCTTCCATCTCTAAATCTTCCCATAATACTTTCTCCTTCATTTAAATCTTCAAAATGTTCCTAATTTGAAATGCATTGTAATAATTTTTCAAATTAGGGATCACCAAACCACCTTCTTTTTGAGGAAGGTACCACAAACTTTTAGAAATCCCAGCTCTTTTCCCTCCATTGCAAAATTTATTAAACAAGATTTGAAAATCCTTAATTTCTCTTTCTTTCAAGCAAATCGGGAGAGTGTCAAACAGGAAATTAATTCTTAGTACATAGACCCACTCTGCCAAACCAAGACAACTTCAATTTATTAAATTGTATAATTTGCTCTTTCATCCCCTTCAACTGTTTGTCATAATTCAGTTTTTTAATTTCTTCCAAATCATTTGTCAAAACTACTCCCAAATATTTTATATTGCCTCCAACCTTAATTCTATATCTATGCAAGATCTCTTGTTTTTCAACTTCATTTAAATTTCATGTTATCATTTCCGATTTTCACCAATTAATCTTAAGCCCCGTCATATCTTCAAAATCATTCAAATGCAATTGAATCCTTCCTAAAGTTTTCAATGGTTGCTTCATTATAACTAAAGTATCATTTACAAGCCTATCTTATTTCCTAACAACCCTTCTATATCATCATCCCGCCTAATCATTTCTGCTAATAGTTCCATAGACATTATAAATAAAATTTGAGACAACAGACACCCCTGTCTTGTACCCGCTTGTAACTCAATATCTTCAGTATATACATCACTAGCAGAGGTTGCCCGGCATTGCTGAGCTGTTTTAAATTGTGTTGTAAGGTGTGTGTTTTTTGTAATGTATGTAAGAAAGAGGTTATTCTGTAATTTTTAAAAAATTTTTTTTAGTTTATGCACAATTTTTGTGTGTTGTCGGGCTGTTATAAACTGGGTTTTTTTTTTGGGGGGGGGTTTGTGGATTAAAAAAAGAACAAAGGATGATATAATTTTTTCAAATTGTTTTATTTAACCAAATAATGTTTTAGTTTGTGGGTGTTTTTTAAATAGTTGTACCGTAGGTAATAATTTTAAAAACGTGAAATTACATGTTTTTTACATTTAATGTTTTTAAACTGTGTTTAGATGTTTTGGGTTTTTATTTGAGTTAAAACTCAGCACAGGATTTTAGAAATCTTTTTATTTATTTTTTGACATATGTTTGTGATTTGTGTAAAATTGTGATTTATTGTTATGCTCTTGACTTGTTTTTACTCTTATGGCCTCTAGGTGGGGCTGTTGAGTCTTTTTGAGTTGTTTTTACTATTCTGCCCTGCAGGTGGGGCTGCTAGGGGTTTTGCTTTCATTTCACGTGTTTTTTCTCACCTGGTCTCTAGGTGGGGCTTCTTCTGGTATGTAGTCTCTTTGTTTCTTCATTTCTGTTCCAGTCGTCGTGGAGGGATTACGTGCTGGTGAGTTTCTGTTTTTTCTTCTTCTGGGGTTTTTCTTTGTTTTATTTTTGTGGTTGTGGGCTGGGAGGTGTTTCTGTTTGTTCTTTTTTGTCTTGGTTGGGTTTTAGGTTTGTGTAATTGGTTTGGTTTTTTCTGGTTTTGTTTAATTTTTCTTATTTCATTGTTGTTTATTTTTGTAATTAGTTGTTTGTTTGTGTAATTTGTGGTTTTTCATGTTGTAGTTAGGTGTTTTGTTTGTGGTTTTGTGGTTTATTTATTTATTGTTTATTAATGGGTTTTTTAATTATTGATTTATTTTTGTTTTATTATTTTTAATAGATTTGGTGTTTGTTTTTGTTGGTTACTTTGCCTTGTTTATTGTGTGTGTTGGTGGTTAGGGGTAGTTTTGGTTTGCGTGCACATACACACTGGGCAGGTTTGAAATGTGCAGCCCAGTAGGTGTGTGTGTATGTGTGTGTGTGAGTGAGTGAGAGAGAGAGAGAGAGAGAGGAGGCTGCAGTTGAGGTCGAAGGCTGCGCCTGGGTGAGTCCTATTCGCTGCCTTTGCTTCCTGGGGAATTGGTTCACTTTCAAGGGGGGGGGGGGCAAATGCACCAGTACCTCCCCTCCCAGTTGAAAGCGAAACACTTCCTCGGGAAGTAAAGGCAGCGACCGGAGCCTTGTTCGCTGCCTTTGCTTCCCTGGGAATTGGTTCGCTTTCAAGGGGGGGAAAGGTACTGGTGCATTCACCCCCCATTGAAAGCGAAACACTTCCTCGGGAATTAAAGGCAGCAACCAGAGCTTCGTTTGCTGCCTTTGCTTCCCTGGGAATTGGTTCACTTTCAGTGGGGGGCGGGGGGCAAAGTAAGTGGGGTGGGGTACAGGGACTGGGCGGGGCAGGTGGTTGGCATGGTTCCCATTGTGCTCCTGTTGCTTTTTGTAAGTTTATATTTTTCGCGCGCTGGCTTTCTCAACCTTCTGCATGCTCACGGTGCGCAGGATGCTGGGACTTGGAGATTTGAGTTTGAGGTTTGCGTTCATGCGGTTGTTTTTTTTATGCGGCTCGATTTCAATTGGCTGCGACGCGTTTCCCAATGTTCTTTTTGCTCGCACCCCTCAGCCTGATTGGCTCTGGCGCAGCACAAAGAACGTTGGGAATTGAAGTCCTTTTTCTTTGTTTGCATTCGTGAGGTTCCTGCCCCACTGGCACGTTTCTCAAACATTTGTTGGCCTCTGGACCTGGTTCGGGCGAGTGCAGGAGGCTCGGTACAGGCTAGTGTGGCCGGGTGCGGGAGCCTTTGTCACATTCCAATGGTTAACGCTTGGATTTATAGGTATAGATTTACCCTAACCTTTGCATTTCCTTGTTGATATAGTTGTTTTATAACATTTTTAAATTTCATCCCAAATCCATATGAGGAAATTATCTGATTAATTGTTTTCCATTGCAAAGAATCAAACGCCTTAAAAATATCAAGTGATAAAAAGCCTATATTTTCTTTCCTCCTGTTTGCCATACCCAATAAATCAAAAACTCTCTTAGTTAAATCTGACATATGTCTACCCTTCAAAAAGCCAACCTGCTCTTTATTAATATATCTTCCCACAAAACTATTTAATCTATTTGATAATATATTTGTAAATATTTTTGCATCCTGATTTATTAGAGATATTGGTCTATAAGATTCAATTTTTTCCTTATCTTTCCCTGGCTTTGGGATCAAAACAATTATTGATCTAGACCATGAAATTGGCAACATTCCTCCTTCCATTTTATAATTAAACAACTTTTTCAATCTTGGAATAACTATATCTTTAAACTCTTTGTAGAATTCTGGCGATAATCCATCCTCTCCTGGAGATTTATCACTTTTCAGACCATTTATTGCAACTATAATTTCTTTCTCAGAGATTAATTCCTCCATTTTATCTATATATTCCTGGGATACCTTTAAATTAATGTATTTCTCTAAATATTCCTTAAATTTATCAAGTTTTACCTCTTTTTCTGTATATAGCTCCTGATAAAAATCCTTCACAATCGCTGGTTTCTCAACAATTCTATTACACCTAACACCTGTTTTTGAAACTAGAACACCAATGTCCCCTTTCTCTTTCATTTCTTTAGCTGCATTTGCCAAGAATTTTGAATTTTTGTTACTATATTCAAAATAGTCTCTCTTCAAATATAATAAATTTATTTTTACCTTTCCAACATCTTTACCCAACATTTTCTTTTTTAACTTTAACATTATATTAAATACTTTCTTATTTCTTGTTCTCGCATGCTCTTCTTGCAAACGTCTTCTTTTTCCATATTCTCCTGCTTGGACTTTTATCAATTTATACTTAGCATATGACATTTTAATACATTCTCATCTAAAAATCGCCTTCATAGTATCCCAAACTAAATTATAATTTACCTCTCCATTATCATTAAATTTCCAACTTTCCTCCTAAATTCTAATAATCTGTTCTTTAGTCTTAATATATTTAAATAAATTTGAGTCATACCTCCATGATTTCCTACCCCTCGTAACTTCTAATCTCAGTTTCAATAATACTTTTGCATGGTCAGATTCTCTAAACACTCCAACTCCAGAGTCATCGTCATTACTCCCCTTAGAGAATGTTGCCAGGGTGGAAGAGGGAAAAGTGAGGCAAATATTAAAAGGGATAAATGCGAGCAAGTCTATGGGTCCTGATGGAGTGGCTGGTAGGGCACTGAGAGACTGCTCAGAACAGCTGGCAGAAACTTTTATGAAGATTTTTAATCGGTCTTTGGCCCAAGCCACTGTCGCACCTTGTCTGAAATCCTCTACTATTATACCTCTGCCTAAAAAAACTAACATAGATAGTCTGAATGATTTCCGCCCTGTGGCGCTTACACCTGTCATAATGAAATGCTTTGAAAAGCTGGTGTGGAACCGTATTATGGCTTGTTTACCAGTTGGACTTGACCCTTGTCAATTTGCATATAAGAGAAAGAGATCCATGGAGGATGCTGTGGCTACGGCCCTACATGCTGTTCTGACCCATTTGGAGAAACAAGGGACTTATGCGAGACTGTTATTTGTAGATTTTAGTTCTGCTTTTAATACTATTCTTCCGCATAGACTGGTGCCCAAATTATTAGATCTGGGGCTTCCGCCATGCTTATGCAGGTGGATACTAGATTTTCTATCAGATCATTCCAAACGGGTCAGGATGGGCTCTCATGTCTCTGCGGATTTCAGTATAAGTATGGGGACGCCGCAGGGGTGTGTGCTGAGCCCGCTTCTGTACATGCTTTACACATATGATTGTGTTCCCAGTTACCCCAGCAATAAGATCATCAAGTTTGCAGATGACACAATGGTGGTTGGTCTGATTACTGCTGGGGAGGGGGAGTCGGCTTACAGGAAGGAGGTTGAGATGCTGACGGAGTGGTGTAGGGAAAACAATTTATTCCTCAATGTAAAAAAGACAAAAGAGATCATTGTGGACTTTAGAAAATGCAAATTGAACATCCAGCCACTTATTATTGAAGGGAATTGTGTGGAACAGGTCTCGGTGTTTCAATTTCTGGGAATGGAGCTGAGGGATGATCTAACATGGGGAGCAAACACCAAAGATCTGATGAAGAGAGCACAGCAGAGGTTATATTTCTTGAGAATCCTCAGGAAGAACAACCTTTCAAAGGACCTGCTGTTGGCATTCTACCACTGTATCATAGAGAGTGTGTTAAACTATGGTCTGTGTGTATGGTTTGGGAGTTGTACAGCTAGGGAAAGAACAATGCTATCCAGGGTCGTAAAGACTGCGGAGGGATAATCGGGTGTACTCTTCCCACTCTAGATCAAATCTATGCCACAAGGTGTTATAAGAAAGCTGTAGAGATTGCGCAAGATAGTACGCACCCCGGAAATGATCTCTTTCAGCTTCTGCCTTCTAGAAGAAGGTATAGGGTCATAAAGACCAGGACCAGCCGCTTGAGAAATAGTTTCTACCCAAAAGCGGTTCTGGCTTTGAATGCAGTGCAATGCAGTCTATGAGGGAGCTTCTGTATATAGTTTTTAGAGTTTTTAGAGTTTTAGAGCTTTTAGAGTTTTAGAGCTTTTAGAGTTTTATAGCTTTTTAGGGGTTAAATGTGTATATGTGGGGTGGGAGTATGTTGATAATTTTGTATAGTTGTATTTTGTTTAGCAGAAGGATGCAAGAGGCAGTCTAACAATGCAACTGGACTCAAAAGACTGTATCAGGAAAGCATATATAAATGCTTGTATACAAATGCCTCTGGAACAAAATAGGGGAGCTGGAATACTTAGCAATAGATAAGAATATTGATATTATTGGTATCACTGAAACCTGGTGGATGGATGATAACCAATGGGATACAGTTATCTCAGGCTACAAACTGTACAGGAAGGATTGGAAGGGGCAAACGGGAGTGATAAAATCGTATGAATTGGAATATCTAGGTAATTTGGAGTCACCATTAGAAGCTCTGTGGGTAAGAGTACCAGGCCACAAGGATGGTCTAACAGTAGGCATATACTATCGGCCTCCGACCCAAACTCTTGAGGGAGACTGGCAGTTGGAGAATGTTGTAAAGGAGGCATCCAAGAAGGGAAGCCTGGTTATAATGGGGGACTTCAATTACCTTCACATAGACTGGGTGAACTGTTGTTCAGCACATGATAAAGAGATAAAGTTCCTAGATATGCTAAATGATTGTTCCCTGGGACAGATGGTTGAAGACCCAACTAGAGGTACAAGAATCCTTGACTTGATCCTGAGTAATACTCAGGATCTGGTGCAAGATGTTAATGTGACTGATCCAATAGTGAACAGTGACCACAACTCAATTATGTTTAACTTGATCATAGACTGCAAGTCACTGATAAAATCTAACACAGAGACCTTAAATTTTCAAAAAGGAAATTTCCCAAAGATGAGGAAACTAGTAAAAAAGAAGCTGAAAGGGAAAATTGAGAGAGTCCAAACACTCCAAGAGGCATGGAGGCTGTTTACAAAAACAATAACAGAGGCCCAATTGGAATGCATACCCAAAAGGAAAAAGGGCACTGCTAGGTCCAAGAAGACTCCGATGTGGCTTACAGGAGCTGTTCGGGAAGTGATCAAGAGCAAGAAAAGCTCATTTAGAAGATGGAAGGCTTGTCTGAATGAGGACAACAGGCAGAAACATAAATTCTGGCAGAACAAATGCAAGGCAACAATTAGGAAAGGAAAGCAAGACTTTGAGGAGCGTATAGCTAAAAATACTCAGAGAAATAACAAAGACCTTTAAGTACATTAGAAGTAAGAACTCAACTAGGAAGGCCATTGGACCATTAGATGACAATGGAAGGCAAGGGGTTATTAAATAGGAAACAGAGATTGCAGAGAGACTCAATGAATTCTTTGCTTCAGTATTCACTGAAGAAGACAGAGACCACACGCCCAAAACAGAGCCTATCTTCGTAGGGAGGGAAACCGAAAAATTAAGCAAGATAGAAATAACCAGGGAGGAGGTCCTTGCATGTCTTGTTAAGCTAAACACTAACAAATCACCAGGACCAGATGGCATCCATCCACGAGTTCTCAGGGAACTTAAAGATGAAATTGCTGATCTCCTAGCCAAAATATATAATCTTTCCCTCAAACCAAGCTTTGTGCCTGATGACTGGAAGGTAGCGAATGTAACACCAATTTTCAAAAAAGGATCCAGGGGTGATCCAGGAAATTACCGACCTGTCAGTTTGACATGTGTCCCAGGCAAAGTGTTGGAAACTATCCTAAAAGATAGAATTAATAGGCACATAGAAGAGAAGGCGCTGCTAAAGGAGAGCCAACATGGCTTTTACAAGGGCAAATCATGCCTCACTAATCTGTTGGAATTTTTTGAGAGTGTCAACAAGCATGTGGATAAGGGGGATCCAGTTGACATTGTTTATCTGGACTTTCAGAAGGCTTTTGACAAGGTCCCACACCAAAGGCTCTTGAATAAACTTGCCAGTCATGGAATAAAGGGACAGGTCTTGTCCTGGATCAGCAACTGGCTAAGGGACAGGAAACAGAGGGTAGCACTAAATGGACACTTCTCCAAGTGGAGGGAAGTAAAGAGTGGGGTCCCCCAAGGTTCAGTACTGGGACCCCTGCTTTTCAACCTCTTCATAAATGATCTAGAGGTAGGAGTAAAAAGCAAGGTAGCCAAATTTGCTGACGACACTAAATTATACAGGGTAGTGAAAACTGTGAGAGATTGTGAGGAGCTCCAGAGGGATCTCTTGACACTGGGGGAGTGGGCAAAACAGTGGCAAATGAGCTTCAACATTAATAAGTTACAGAGTGATCCATGTCGGGGCAAAAAAAACCCAATTACATTTATAAACTGATGGGTTCTGAACTCTCTGCGACAAACCAGGAAAGGGACCTTGGTGTCCTGGTGGACAACTCAATGAAGGTGTCAACCTAGTGTGCCTTAGCAGTGAAAAAAGCAAACTCAATGCTAGGGATCATTAGGAAGGGTATAGAAAATAAGTCAGCAAGTGTCATTTTGCCTCTTTATAAATCTATGGTGAGGCCCCATCTGGAATACTGTGTATAGTTCTGGTCGCCATACCTCCAGAAGGATATTATGGAGTTGGAGAAAGTGCAAAGGAGGGCAACCAGAATGATTAGTGGACTGGAACACCTTCCTTACCATCTGAGGCTGCAACGGTTGGGCCTTTTCACTCTTGAACGACAGCGTCTAAGAGGTGACCTGATTGAAGTTTATAAAATCATGCACGGTGTGGACAAAGTAGATAAGGAAAAACTGTTTTCCCTATCGCACAACACTAGAACTAGGGGACACTCGATGAAACTTTTGGGTACTTGTTCTCAAACAAATAAGAGAAAGTACTTTTTCACCCAGAGGATTACTGGTCTATGGAACTCCCTGCCAGAAGAAGTGGTGACAGCTGTCAGTCTTGACAGCTTTAAGAAAGGATTAGACAAGTTCATGGAGGACAAGGGTATCAATTGCTATAATTATGGATACTTAAGGACAACCTCTTGGTTGGAGAGATAGGCAGGATATATCCCAATGCCATTTCCAGGAAATCCTAAGCAGGTGAAGGCATCTCCTTGGGAATACCCTGAAGGAAATGGTGAGCCACTGTGTGAGACAGAATGCTGGACTGGATGGGCTATGGCCTGTTCCAGCAAGGCTGTTCTTATGTAGGTTTTGTTGGGTTGATAAGTGCCCCCCCCATCTTATTGTTCTGTGCAGGACAATGACAATAAAGATTTATCTATCTGTCTACAATCTCATCCAAATCTCTGACAAAATTATCTGAAACAAAGATATAATCTATTTAATTTAATTTAATTGTCATATTTATATATGCCGCACACTCAGGCAGAACCCGACTCAGGGCGGCATTACAACAAGTTCTAAAACCACATTAAAAAAACACTTTAAAAGACCCATATCCCACCCACTTTTAAAAAACCGTATCCCACCCACCCATCCCATTCACTATAAAAAAGAAGAGAGAGTTCTTAATTGTTTACATAAGCCAGCAGGCAGGGACCGTGTTCCCATTAGGGCCCCACACCTGCCCCACCAGCCATCTATCCTTGAGTATGAGTTATATACTTGTGGAAAAAAAGTATATGACTTTTTCAAACCATATAATTCTCTCCATGTATCTTTTAATTGGAACATTGACAGCCACCTTTCTCCGGGGCTTTTCTTCAGAATAAAGGACGTAACAATAAAATATAGTACAAAGTTCATTTTTTTAAAAATTCTCAACTCCATTAAGACTTCAAATCACCTAACGTGATCTCTCCCTTAAGCAGTGACAAAAAAGCTCCCACTCAGCTTGCCATCTTAGAACGCCCCCTGTAATTAATTTTTTTATGTTAAGGTTTTGTAGATTTTATATTTGTTATTAGATAGTAAATGGCACAGCGGGTGGTGGTGGTGGTAATATTGCTGTGTTTTTAAGGGTTTTTAATTGTTTTATATTGGTTTTAACTTGTGTACACCACCCAGAGTCCATTGGATAGGGCGGTAAATACATCTATTAAATTAAATTGACGCTGTCTGCATCATGTGGCAGGCATGGAGAGTGCATGGAATGCTGTTACTTTCTCACCGAATCAGTACTTATTTATCTACTTGCAATATCTTGCTTTTGAACAGCAGGAGCTGGAAAAGAGACAAGATCTCACTCTATCATGAAGTACTCAGGTCTCAAACTGCTGACCTGCCAGCCTTTCAGTCAAGTTCGGCATCACATATTTGATACTACACATAGTTAATTATGTGCAACATCATGCATGTAGGAAACCAGCCTAGTAAGGAACGGAGATCCAGCTGAATCTTCTCTATAAACATTTTCTTCTCTCTTTTTTCATGGAAAGTCCTTCCTGAGAAGACTAAATCATTAATGATTGTTTCTTTGTTTGCATTTGAACCTGAACCCAGATATTATTTGGTCCCCTTCTCCTGAACTTCAGATTCAAGTTGATCACATTAGGTTACCTAGAGCTAACTGAAATCCATTTCTATTCAGATTTAACTTACCTGGGACGATGGCTTTATTTCCATAGGTAGGTGCTAAATTAGCATAGCACAGCTAGAAAGGTAATAGATGTTCTTCTTATGTGCTGACATGTCACCAGCAGCCTTTAGTGACCCTAATAGGATTTTCAAGGAAAATGAGATAGTTAAGGTGAAATAGGGATGAAAGAATTAAGATATTAAGATAATATTAATTCTGTTTTTAAAGTAAAAATTATTTTCTCAGTACTCTGTAAAGTTAAACAGATCAGATTGACCTATCATATAGAACTGATGATGAGGCTAAAGTAAACAGAAGGCTTTATGTCCACAAGCTCAGCACAGTTTGTACAGCTGACAGGGAACCGTAAATAATATTTGTGTGACATGACATGATGTGACATGAGACATGTTCCTTATATGACATGATCTAAATAACAGTTACAGAATGTTCTAACCTGAACTTAATGAAATGTCAGAAGATTAATTAATAATTTTGGCTTATCCCATAGTGATGTAATGTGTAGAAATTTCCAAATTTTATGCTATAAAAAGATGGTTCTGAAAATGTATTTTCATTCAGGGAATATTAGCTTGGTAAAGCATTCCTGAATCTGTTTGGCCAAATATTAACAAATATTAATAAATAAAACTCCTAAATCTGTCTTAGCGTGTGGAATGCGATTTTGTCTAGTTCAGAATTCCATAACAAAGGAGCATTCACCTGATGCATTTCCACTTCCATTCACCTGATGAATTTCCCTGGCCAAAGTAATAACTTCTTCATCCATGTCTAGGCCAGGTGTGAAACTGGCCACCTTTTGGTGAATTCATTTCACAGTTTCTTTCAACTGACCTAGTGTGAGAAAGATGAGCTGGCAACCCAAGGCTGATATTACTAGGGTACACCCAATTGTGGTTCAAAAATATCACAGTCTTTGAGGATGCTCTTTCTGTGTACACCAAAGGAATAACTATATTTTAGTCACTGACCACAGTTACCTCATTGACACAAATCCATAAATGGATTTGAACAAAAGGATCTTATTGATTTATCAGCACTCTCTGCATTTCATGGTCATACAATGATCAAACTGTATATGTATGCCTAGATTAATGTACAAAAGTTTTAGGTCACCATCAGCTAGTTGGAGGACAATTCAAAGAGTGATTTGGGGAGTTATAACTTGAACACTCTTACTTAGGGATGCCCAAACTTTTCCGGCCATGGATCGGTCATGTTGTTCAGGGAGCTATGGCCTGTGGTCCAGATTTGGTCCCCAACACCAAATCATCCAGCCTGCGAAGCCCTCGTTACTCCAGGAAGTGGAAGTAAAACATGCCTGTATGTGCATGTTTTACTTCCGCTTCCGGGAGCAATTAGGGTTTCGCAGGCCGGATGAATTGGCATCGGGGGCCGGATACTGCCCACGGACCGTAGTTTGGACACCCCTGCCCTAACTTGAAACTTCACCAAACATGGAGAGGGTTCAGAAGAGAATCTGCAGAAGACTCTCGTTAATTTTGCTGTGTCTAGGTAGCTTGGGGGCTATGTTATGCTCCCCAAATCACTCATTGAATTGGTTACCTGTTGTGTCCCATGACAGATTCAAGGTGATGGTAATCACCTATAGAGGTGGGACTATGCTATCTGAGGGAGCACCTCTTCCTTAGGAACTATACCCATTCCACCCAAATGTTCAAACTCTGGGTAGTCACCACTAAATAGGTAAAAAAGATGGTGAGCATATCAAGGGTGTTTTCTGCTGTAGCCCCAAAGTTGTGGAGCGAATTGCCAACTCAAATTAGATCTGCCCCAACTCTGTTGGCATTTCAGAAATCTTCGAAAACATTTTTGTTCCTTTAATCCTTTTTTGATCTGCCAATTACTGATATTTTTGATGGTTTGCACCCTCCTTTGTGTGCATTAATATGAAAATACTGTCTGGTTACCTGTTTTAGAGGACTGCAGTGGCTTAGTGGTTAACACACTGAACTTGACAACTGGAAGGTTGGCAGGCCAGCAGTTCAAAACCCAAGTGCTGCATGATGGAGTGAGCCTCTGCCTCTGCCCCAGCTCCTGCCAACCTAGCAGTTCGAAATCAAGAATTGCAAGTAGATAAACAGGTACCACTTCAGTGGGTGGTACCATGCACTCTGGAGTTTAGTCATGCCTGCCACATGGCCATAGCCATGGAAATGTCTGCAGACACAGAGAGCACTGAATAGAGATGAGCACTGAACTTAGGAGTCGGATATGACCGGCTTTAGAGCAAGGGTGATCTTTACCTTACCTGTTTTAATTGTTTCAACAACCTTGCTGATGCCCATGAGGGATGTTTAATTAATTTTAAAGTAAAATTAATTGAATGATTTTTATGAGATCTTAAATGTTTGTAATCTACCCAGAGCTGTGTATTTAACAAATGAGAAAACAGCTGCTGGTGGCCTAAGATTTTTGCTAGATCTATTGAAATTATCATGGGTTGCACTGTTACAGTATGCTCAGTAGGTGGCGATATTTGTCAAATATTTTATACATTTGGCTTCCCCAAGCAACATGGATTTATTTATTTATTTTTGCTAAAATTGCCACTGAAAACTAATGTTAAGAAATATTTGCTCTTTTTGGGAGTGTGGAGCTATCCTTCTGCCAAAGATATTCTGATTCTAGTTTTGCAGGTGGAGGCAAGAACTGTTTTTCTCAAGATGTTCTTCCAACATAATCGTCATCGGCTGCAATTTGTATCCGACAATGCATTTCCCCCCTGAAGCAGGAAAAATGCCATTGACGTATTTGTTTAAGGTGGATCCCCAATTGCCATGAAGTGACCTTCACACTATGGTCTCAGAGCCATCTCCTGCGGTACATATGACATGAGGAATGCAGGATTTAACACTGGGACTGCAATTTACTGCCATAGCCTTGAAGATATGGACAAGGTGTGCCTTCACACCTTGCATGGCCTCTTCTGCCTTCATGTTCATTGGGAATCAGAGTTCATCCCCCACTCATTTTGCCATTGGGCCTAATATGATGGTTTCCAGTGGCATTTCCTCCACTGAGGGGACCATCACCCCACCTAAAGGGGCTCATCCACCCATAGCCATTGGCCCTTTTAGGGTCTCAGATTATTTACTGCCACCCAACACTTGGCGTTGAGTTGCTGGCTGTACGATCTTACTCCTTTACCGCAAGGAAGAAAGATACCCAAAAGGCAGAATGTTAATGAGGAATGTCCTTATTAAAGGGTTTCCTCATTAAATCACACATCCTCTGATTTAGTTGAGGAGGAATGTCTGAAAATGGAGATGCACGCTAATTTCAGGAGAGTTTGTGTTCAGGAAATGCCGTCCTTCCTTTTTTTCAGAAAACCATAATGCTGGTTGCACTTACAAATATGTCCCTTAAACTCAGTGGCTTTCTGAGTAGGCACAGGACAGGGTTGTACATCTTCTGAACTGCAAGGCTGTGGTGCCTTCTCTTTGAGGGTCTATCCCCTAGTTTATCCAAATTTATCCACATTCTCAGCTACCTTGTAAGACATACTTCTGAGACAACTGCCTCAAGAGAAAAGGGGGTGTATGTATTACTATTTATTACACTTCAACTGTTTTCACCAAGTTTCTCCCTGAGGGCTTTTACAGATCCTGAAGGATAGACAGGCTAAGACAGCCAGGGAAACTGCAAAAATTATTTATTTATTTGTTTGTTTGTTTATTTATAGATGTATCCTGCCCTCCTGGTGGGAAACACCATTCAGTGCAGCTAACAACATACAATATTAATAAATAAAACAGTTAAAAACAGCAATAGCTAAAACAGTGAACTCCCACTAAAACAATATATAAATAATAATAAAGAGAGGTATGTGACAGAAATTTTTAAAATCAAATCAAAAAATAAAGTAAAGTAAAATAAAGCATATTAAAAATACTGTACACATAACACAACATTTTTTTTAAAAAAGTAGAGACAGTACCCTTGAAGAGTTATGGTCTGATGAAAAATACCTTTAGCAAAAGTGCTCTAAATGGCTCTAAAAATAAGTCAGATTTTTTTTCTATGCAGGAATAAAATTTTTGCAATGACATATTGGGTAAAATCTATTGCTTATCATAGTAAGCCACACTAGAGTAGTCCCATTAGATCAGTGGGGATTTGGTGAATCAGCTGTCCCATGATTTCCATTTATTCACATGGGCTCATTCTAACTGTGACTGACTGTTAACACTAAGTTGCACCTTGAATAGGCCCATTCAGATCAATGGGTCTTACAGAGGAATGGACTCAATAAATCCCCTCTGATTCAGGTGGCCTACTCCAGTGCAATTTATTATACTAAAACACAGGATGTCAGCCAATATTTCATAGCTCCAGCTTGACCTTTTTCATGGAGCTGGGCACTCATATCTATTTCAGGGTACATAGAAGAGAAGGCCAATCTGGCTAGGTTATCCTGCTATGGTAATAGAGTAGAACATACTGCCAATGACTCAATGTTGAGTGTCAGGCATTGGTTAAGTAACCTGACAACCCTTGGATGCTGAAGTATACAGGGAAGGGTAATTGTCCCCAAGTGGATTTAATTCTACTTGAATCCATCTTGATGAAGGGCAGTAGCTTCATCAACACTGGCCTGGGGCTGATGAGGACTTTGCATGCCAAAAGGGCTCAAAACCAGAAAGTGACTTGCGGAACTGGATCAGCAGATATGGGTGTCCCGCTGTGATGCAAAAGGCAGATGAAAGGCCACTGCATTATATTCTTTGGACAGTCTTCATGGCTGATTGCCATGAGGATCACCAATATTTGGATTCAGATATGGCAGAACAACAACAAGAAGAGGATAAGACAACTTGTAAGCATTTTCTGCCATAAATGCAAAATATACCTACAACCATCTCTCCAAAATTTAGCGTTGGAGAAATGATGAACTCAAGAAAGTAGGTTAAACCATAAGGAATGGCAGCAAGTGCTAAGCCAAAATTTCTCAAAAGACAGTTTTCTTTAAAATGTTCTCAGATGTTTCTTCCTCTTATTCCCCTGGGAACAGAAGATTACATTGTGGAATTAATTTTCCAAATGCTCTGTACCATTTTAGGTCTGTTTTTGTGGCTGTCTCCCCAACACACGAACCACAATTTCCTAGTATGACACAAGATACTACTAGATAATGAAGGAAGAATCTCAATAGAGGCTAGGCCATGAACACCATTGCTTTTGTAGCTGCTTGCTGTGACAGCACAAGATCCAAAGTCTTGGAGGAGATCACTGCTTATGGTGGAAAAACTTTGGCCATTTTCTTCTCCTCTTTGAGAAATTCAATAAAATCCCCCTTCCATTTTTTCTGTCCACAAATAGTATGGAGAAATTCAAGTGTTTGTTTGCACCCCACTTGACCTTGACATTTTCCAACAGGATCCAGCTGAAATAATGTTACATGTTCACCAGTTGTGTAGTTTCAGATGTCTAAAGAAAATAAGACTTGCTCCTTAAAAGGGGCAGAGCCATCAATAGTGCCTCGGGTATATATACATATAATATATATATGAAACCAAATGTCAGTGCAAACATGCCAAACAGAATTGATATGTCAGGCACAGCCTTTCTGATCTGAGCCCCTTCTACTTGCTTTGTACAACACCGTGCTTTGAATTAAGGCTGTCATTTCCTTCATAGTAGCTGAAAGAAGGTGCCTTGCTTCCCTGCTGCACAATGTTCAGTGGCTTTTAAATTTCGGTAGAAGCAAGGAAAGCTGTGGTCTTTTTCAGAGGAAAGGCAAAGCTGTGAAAATGTCACTATTTACATTTACGTTTGCGGACTTGAAAATCTGCAGGAAAAGAAAGTTTTGGACTCCTGTCTCAAGGACAGCTCAGTAAAGATGGGGGTAGTCACAGAATGATGACTGTTGAATGACTAGAAACCAGAAAGAGAGGAATGGGGTAAATCTGTAGAAAGAGGGCATAGGTGACTGGAATGCTAAATAGCCAGACTTGATTTAGCAACATTTTGTGGCAATGCCACTGTTTCATATAGGTCAAAGTCAAGGTCGCCCATGCTCAAAAGTCAGTTGTCTCTGACTCTATGGTGTGTTCTTCATCTCCATTTGCAGCCAAAGAGCCAGCACTGTCTGTGCAGATGTTTCCATGGTTGTGTGGAAGGCATTGAATACATACCAGAGGGCATGGAACACTGTTACCTTTCCTGCCAAAGTGGTACCTATTTATATACTTGCAATTTCTTGCTTTCAAACTGCTCGGTTCACAAGAGCTGGGACAGACAATGGGAGCTCACTCCATCGTGCAGGACTCAGGACTTGAACTGCTGACCTGCTGGCTTTCTGGTCATCAAGCTACCTGTTTCTCATACAAATATTTAAACTGTCTACAAGCATGTGTGTTACCCACCAGACCATAGATTATACAGTAAAATCTCTGTTGTTGTTCAGTCACACAGTCGAGTCTGACCCTTTGCGACCCCATGGACCACTGCACGCCAGGCTCCTCTGTCATCTGCCATCTTTTGTAGCCCACCCAGACCCAGCCCATTGTGTCAATGATGCCATCTAGCCATCTCATCCTTCTCCTTTTGCCTTTGATTTTTCCCAACATCAGGGCCTTCTCCACGGAGTCCCCTCTTCTCATTTGGTGGCCACAGTACTTGAGCTTCAGCTTGAGCATTTGTTCTTCCAAGGAACAGTCAGGGTTGATTTCTTTTAGGATTGACTCATTTGATCTCCTTGCAGTCCAGGGGACTCTCAAGAGTCTTCTCCAGCATCACAGTTCTTCTGTGCTCAGCCTTCCTTATGGTCCAGCTCTCACAGCCATACATTGCTACTGGGAAGACCATTGCTTTAACTATGTGGACTTTAGTTGACAGGGTGATGTCTCTTCTTTTTATTATGCTTCCTAGGTTTGCCATAGCTTGCCTCCCAAGAAGTAAGTGTCTTTTTATTTCATGGCTGCAGTCACCATCTTCAGTGATCTTAAATCCCAAGAAGGTGAATTCTGTCACTGCTCCCATTTATTCCCCTTCTATTTTCCGGGAGTGATGGGGCTGGATACCATGATTTTTGTTTGTTTTTATGCTGAGTTTCAAGCCTGCTTTTGCACTCTTTCACCCTCATCAAAAGGCTCTTTAGGCCTTCTTCACTTTCTGCCATTAGGGTAATGTCATCTGCATATCTCAGGTTGTTGATATTTCTCCCGGCAATCTTAATCCCAGTCTGTGCTTCTTCCAGCCCTGCATTACGCATTATATACTCTGCATATAAGTTAAATATAGAGCCTTGTTGTACTTCTTTTTTTATTCTAAAACAATCAGTTTTTTTTATTCTGTCCTAACTGTTGCTTCTTGACCCACATGCAGATTTCTCAGAAGACAGATGAGGTGGTCTGGTACTCACATCTCTTTAAGAACTTGCCATAGTTTATTGTGGCCCACACAATCAAAGGCTTTGGTGTAGTCAATGAAGCAGAAGTAGACATTTTTCTGGTACTCCCTTGCTTTCTCCATGATCCAGTAAATGTTGGCAATTTAGTCTCTAGTTCCCTTGCCTCTTCAGAACCTAGCTTGTACTTCTGGAAGTTTTCGATCCACATACTGCTGATGCCTAGCTTGTAATATCTTGAGCATGACCTTGCTAGCATGTGAGATGAGCTCAATTTTACAATGATTTGAACATTCTTTGGCATTGCCCTTCTTTGGAATTGGAACATAGACTGACCTTTTCCAGTCCTGTGGCCACTGTTACATTTTCAAATCTGCTGGCATACTGGGTGCAACACTTTAACGGCATCTTCTTTTAGGGTTTCAAATAGCTCAGCTGGAACACCATAATCTCCACTAGCTTTGTTGTTAGTAATACTTTCTAGGGCCCCCTTGACTTCACTCTCCAGAATGTCTGGCTCGAGGTCAATGATCACACCATTGTGATTGTCAGGGACATTGAGGTCCTTTTTGTAGAGTTCTTCTGTGTATTCTTGCCATCTTTTCCTAATCTCTTCTGCATCTGTTAGGTCCCTACCTTTCCCCTTTTGTTGTTTTCCTCTATTTCTTTGCACTGTTCATTTAAGAAGCCTCCTTATCTCTCTTTGCTGTTCTCTTAAATTCTGCATTCAGTTGAGTGAATCTTTCTCTTTCACCTTTGCTTTTTGCCTTTTTTCCCTTTCTTCAGCTATTTGTAGAGCCTCATCAGACAACCACTTCATTTTCTTGCATTCCCCCCCCCTTTTTGGGATAGTTCTAACTGTTGCTTCCTGTTTGATGTTATGAACCTCAGTCCATAATTCTTCAGGCACTCTGTCTGTCAAGTCTAATTACTTAAATCTATTCTTCACCTCCACCGTATATTCATGAGGGATGTTATCTAGATCATACCTGAGTGGCCTAATTGTTTTTCCTATTTCTTCATTCTAAGCCTGAATTTGGCAATCAGTAGCTCATGATCTGAGCCACAGTCTCATCTTTGCTGACTGTATAGAGCTCCTCCATCTTTGGATGCAGAGTACATAATCAATCTGATTTTGGTGTTGGCCATCTGGTGATGTCCATGTGTAGAGTTGCCTCTTAGGTTGTTGGAAGAGAGTGTTTTCTATTACCAGTGCATTCTCTTGACAAAACTCTATTAGCCTTTGCCCTGCTTCATTTTGTACTCCAAGGCCAAACATGCCTGTTATTCCAGTTACCTTTTGACTTCTTACTTTGGCATTCCAATCTCCTATGATGACAAGGACATCATTTTTGGTGTCTGGTCTAGAAGATGTTGTAGGTCTACAAAGACCTACAACATCTTCTAGAACAGACACCAAAAATGATGCAACAGTGGTTGGGGTATAGACTTGGACTACTGTGATGATGAATGGTTTGCTTTGAATTCAGACTGAGATCATTCTGTCGTTTTTAAGATTGTATCCCATTACTGCTTTCCTCACTCTTTTATTGGTTATAAAAGTCAATCCATTTATTCTAAAGTATTCTTGCACACAGTAGTAGATATAATGGTCCCCTGAGTAAAATTCACCCATCCCTGTTATTGTGTATGCAAGCAGCTAGTTCTGCACGGAATTCAGCAGGTAGCAACTGAAGGAGATAACAGCTGAAGGAGCCAAGCCTATGCGGCTCCAATCACCCAATTAATAGCTAGCGCAGGGAACTCCCCGCCTCCAGGTGTTCATGGTCAGGAATACAATACAATAGGTAATCATGGGCAGGAATACAGTGATGCCAACCAATGGGTATTGTGGCGGGGAATTCAAATGCATTATAAAAGGAGCTGCGTCTCCCAGTGTACAGATTGACCATACTGAAATAATGCAAGCGCGGCGCCAAAATGGCCGCCGCGCCCTTTGCGGGCCCCCCCCACAGGACAGAGAATCCGGGTAGTTAGGGGCGTGGCCAGCTCCCTTATAAAAGGGATGGCCACGAGGCAGCCGAGCTGCCATTTTACCTCAGCGACGGAGCGGAGAAGTCTTTTCCCCTGTGTCTCCGTCGCACTTTAGCCTACCGGGAAGCCTTTTTTGGTAGCGGTTCTGCCTTGCTGGCTTCCCTTCTTGCTTCGGTGGAGATGCCTTCGAAGAAGAAGGCAGCTTCTAGTGCAGCTCGCGCTGTTAGGAGGCGTAACCCAGGTCGGAGGACCGCGGTGCCGCCTCCTCAACAGCCGCCTTTGCCGGCCCCTGCCGGGGCCAGTGGAATGGGGTCTATTGCCCCTTGGCCCGATCAGAGTGCGGGCGCGGAAGGCGTTCCGGCCCGCGGCCCGCGAGCGGTGGACACCGCTCCTGCACCTGCCCACCCTGTTGGGCCTACTCATCTTGGGTCGCAGCCTCCCCCGGGGCCCTCCAGCCTTGGGGGGTGGTGCGGCCCCCTGCCTTGGCAGGTTTCTCCACCGACCCTGCCGGGCTTCGGTGCTGGCCAATGGCCATATTCGGGTCCTGGGGTACAGGGACCTGCACCCGCGCCTGGACCAGGCGGGCCGGCCGGCCCTTTGCCCCTGGTCAACGTGGACACCTTATTGGCCCGCATCGCGGCCCTGGAAGCGTCGTTGGCTCGGGCCAGTCAGGCGGGCGCCCCCTTCGGGGTCCCTTTTGAGGCGATGTCGGCAGGAGGACAACAGCCGGCAGGGAGGGTCGAGCTGCTGCAGGCGCGTGGCGCGGTTTCGGCCACTGCCTCGCAGCTCCCCAGCCAGCAGCCAGGTGCGGGTCAAGTCGGTGATGAGCTCTACGTCGGTCGTGAGCTCCGACGCCCCCAGTGGGCCGGAACCCCCGGTGGGGGCGGCCCGCGGGGGTGCAGCATGTGAGTATACGGTGCAAGCGAGTACATCCACACACATCCCCAATATGGGGGGGGTCTTTCAATGGCCTTGGCCTCGCGCGGGTGGTCCGGGGGCCACGCTATCGGCAACCCACCCGGCGACGACGACTGCCACCTTGGGTACTGGGGTGGGTACTTGTTCTTACACTCCGGGGAATGTGCTGGGGGTGGCTGGTTTAGCTCAGGCCCCTTTTCCTAGGCCGGCTGTGCCTTTTTCGGCTTTGCCGACGGCGGGGTATTCCTTGCCACTAGGTGATCACTTGGCACAGACTACCAGAGAAAAGATATGGCGGGGGGAATACGTAGATATCTTCTCACTCCTGAACAGAGAGCCCACCAAGGAGGAAAGGGAGGGACAGGATGAGAAGGACAAGGAGCAGGCACGCCGCCGTAAGCCGCCGCGTACCTGGGCCAATTGGCTCCCCGCTTATTTAATATACATGGCGGTGTATTTGAGGGCGCGGCCGGATTTAGCTATTCCCATGGTCCAATATTTGGACAATATATACAGGGCAATGGTTGATTTCCCGGGCCCCTCATGGCTAGCGTATGATGAGGAATTCCGTATGAGGATTCCCCTCCACCCCGAGATGAGATGGGATGAGCCGTGCCAGAGGCTTTGGCTCTTGTATATGACGCCTACACGCCCTGCCCCGGGAGATAGATACCATTGCGGACATGCGGTCCAGCGAGCGGCTCCAGCGCAGGTTACCCGCCAGGCGGCGGGGCAGGGGGTTCCAGCCCGCTTGCTGTGCTGGACTTTCTCGTCCAATGGTTCCTGCAATAGAAAGAATTGCAGGTATAAGCATGAGTGTCCCACATGTTCGGGCCCCCACGCAGCCTCTGCCTGTCCCAGACCTGGGGGGGCACGAGGCAGAGGGAGGGGTGGACAGTGGGCTGGCAAGACTGCCTCGGATGGAGCTGGTTCTCCAAAAGGCCCCCTCCCCAATTAATGTGGACATGCTGGAGCGTTGGCTCGCATCGTACCCGAAGGGGGAAGATGGGGAGTATCTCCTTCAGGGTTTTAAGCAGGGATTCCGTATTCCTTTCATGGGTGATAGGTCCCCTCAGGATGCCCCCAACCTGTTATCCCTCAGAGGGAGGGAGGATGTGGCTGCGGCCAGCATTAAGAAAGAGTTAGATGCGGGCAGGGTCGCTGGACCTTTCCCTGCACCCCCGTTTCCCAATTTTAAGGTGTCGCCACTGGGCTTGGTCCCCAAAAAGTCCCTAGGCGAGTTTCGCCTTATTCATCATTTGTCCTACCCAGCCGGCCGATCGGTCAATGATGCTATTCCTGATGACCTCTGTTCAGTCAGGTATACATCGTTTGACCATGCATTGCGCATGGTACGCTCGTGTGGCCCGGGTGCCTTGCTGGCCAAGTGTGACATTAAGTCGGCTTTTCGCCTCTTGCCAGTGCATCCGGGCGACTTTGAGTTGCTGGGTTTTAAATTTAAGGGTGAATATTATTTTGATAAGGCCATGCCTTTTGGCTGCTCCATATCATGCTCAGCATTCGAGCGTTTTAGTACCTTCCTAGAGTGGGCTTTCGTCCGCAGGTCAGGGTCCCGGTCTGTAGCCCATTACCTGGATGATTTTTTATTCGGGGGTGAACGGGGCTGGGACACGTGCACACGTCTCCTCAACACATTTCAGACGCTAATGGAGGAACTTGGTGTCCCTTTAGCGCCCGAAAAGACCGAGGGCCCATCTACCAAGCTAGTATTCCTGGGGGTTGAGATTGACACAGTAGTGCAGGCTTCTAGGTTGCCGGGTGATAAGGTGTCCAGGATAGTGGCCCTTATCTCGGAATTGCTGGCCAAGCGTAAGGCATCCCTGAGGGAACTGCAGGTGCTACATGGTCACCTCAATTTTGCCTGCAGGGTGGTCGTACCGGGCAGGGCTTTTGCCCGGCGCTTATGCGACGCCATGGCAGGGTTATCCAGGCCCCACCACAGAGTCAGGCTTACCCGGGGTATCAGGGCAGACATGTTTGTCTGGTTGCAATTCCTGAGGGAGTTCAATGGGGTCTCATTTTGGAGGTCTGACCTCCTGGCATCCCCCAATTTCCAAATCCAGTCTGATGCCTCAGGATCCCTGGGTTATGGGATGTACTTCAATGGGAAGTGGGCCTATGGTGGGTGGCCACCGGCATGGGCAGGCACAGGTCGCCTGCGGGATCTCACATACCTGGAATTTTTCCCTATTCTGGGGGCTTTGATGCTATGGGGCGAACAGTGGGCTAATTCGGTGGTGCATTTCTGGTGCGACAATGCTGCTGTTGTCCACATCGTTAATGCACAGACTTCCAAATCGCCCAGGGTTATGGAACTAGTGTGCCATTTTGTGCTGCGCTGCCTGCGCCTCAACGTCTTGTTCAGGGCCAGGCATGTCCCTGGGATTAATAATGATATTGCTGACGCTTTGTCCCGCCTGCAGATCTCCCGGTTCCGCGCCTTGGCCCCGGATGCGGAGGAATTTCCCTCGCCACTCCCGGACGAGATCTGGACTATTGGCAAGGAGAGGTGAACCGGGCGATTGGCCTGTCACTAGCGCCACGCACGCGTAAGGCGTACCAACAAGCATTCAATTCTTACAGGGCATTTTCGGCTCAATGTCACCTGCCAGAGACCTGGCCTATCCCAGTGGACCATGTTCTGCGGTTCATGGTTCACCTGCATGCACAGGGCCTCGCACCTCGCACCATAGCATCCAAGCTCTCGGCGTTGGCTTTTATGGCCAAAGTGGGAGGTCATGTGGATACCACCTCTGACTTCCGTGTGAGACATGTTTTGGAGGGGTGGGTGCGCGAGCGCGGGCGTTGCCCGGACGACCGGCACCCTATTTCCCCAGGGGTTCTTACCCAGTTGGCCCGGGGCTGGCCAGGCCTCTGTTTTGATCATTATGAGGCAGCCCTTTTCCATGCAGCCACAACGGTGGCATTTTTTGGAGCGCTCCGCGTCAGCGAACTCGTGATGCTGTCTAAGGTGGATGCAAGTGGTAGGGCACTGGAACTCGAAGATGTCTATGTAGCCAAAGACTGGGCCCAGTTGAGGATACGCTCCTCTAAAACAGATCAGCATGGCGTAGGCAGTGGTGTAAGACTGCTACGTTGTTCTTTGGCAGACATCTGTCCGGTTGGTGCCCTACAGGAATTCCTGGCACTGCGTGGCATGCACCACGGCCCGTTTTTCTGTCACCAAGATGGGTCTCCCCTTACTAAATTTCAGTTTTGGAAGGTGACAGCCAGAGCCCTCACCAGGGTGGGCCTACCAGGTGCCCGTTATGGCACACATTCGTTCCGTATTGGTGCAGCCTCTACAGCAGCTGCTTTTGGGTACTCTGGGGCTGACATACGCAGCATGGGGAGGTGGGGCTCGCAATGTTTTCAGTTTTATGTGCGCCCACTCCCGCCATGAGTACCAATCCAGTCACCTTACCGCCTTTTTCTCAATTTTCTTACAGACCCTGGGTGTCGTATTACACCGGTGACAGTATGGCTGGTGGGCCACAGCTATGTGCACAGGGCAGCGCGTTACGCTGCGGCGACAGAGTGGGGACCCCGACTGGGACTGGGTGAACACGCCAGTCTCACATGGCATGGTAAGCCTGGGATGTTATGGCGGGAGCTGCGGCCTTTCCTTTTTTCTGGCCTGGGTGCTGACCCGCCTGACATTCTCATTATCCACCTGGGGGGCAATGATTTGGGCCAGGTCACCGGCTTATCGCTCAAGCATGCGATTTGCGAGGAACTCGCCTACTTGCATTATGTCAGGCCTGCCACAACCCTGGTGTGGTCGGACATTGTTCCGCGCCATTCTTACAGAGGGGGCGTTAACCTCATGGCCCTTGACCGTGCTAGGCGCACGGTCAATAGGGCGGTGGCGCGGTTTCTTGCCGACAGGGCTTGGGGACGGGTCAGTCATCACCCCGATATTAGCCTGCAAAATTATGACTTGTACGCAGGGGATGGGGTCCATCTGTCGCGAGGAGGTATGGACCTCCTGTTGGGTGATTGGCGAGCAGGCCTGTTGACCGAGCTGACGGTCTGGGGGGGGGGCGTCAGGTCTTCTTTGAAGCCCCTCCGTGTGGCGGGTAGCACTGGTAAGGTAAACAGTATGACCCACAAGTATCCGGCAGGTTCGCAATTGACTGGACAACACTAGACAGGAATAAATTAGTTAAACGTTGTCCGGTCAACGACGAACCAGGCGATGGGGTGATGACGATTGCTAACCAGCATGCATCACCCCTGTGATTTCACGGATACGCGTCAGAGGGTGGGGTCATGAGTTAGTTATTGACTACGGTCAACAATTTGTTTGTTGTCAACAAACAAATTGATACAAATTGATACATTGTAACCAATTGCCGTTGGCAATTTTGGGGTGGTACCTTACCAGTGTTACTTCGGCCTGCTTGCCTTATGAATTATGATTGGTCGTTTTACCAATACAAATTTATAATTCGGACTAGGGCATTGAATCAATAAATGTGGCCCGGTGCTGT
The DNA here is from genome assembly GCA_035047345.1 of Bradypodion ventrale. Classification (NCBI taxonomy): domain Eukaryota; kingdom Metazoa; phylum Chordata; class Lepidosauria; order Squamata; family Chamaeleonidae; genus Bradypodion; species Bradypodion ventrale. Next base: position 46,559,774 of record JAWDJE010000001.1, read on the forward strand.
TATCCACTTTCAATGTTGTCTGTGTCCGTTATTGGGGGGGTGCGCCTGCAATGCAAGCGCGGCGCCAAAATGGCCGCCGCGCCCTTTGCGGGCCCCCCCCCACAGGACAGAGAATCCGGGTAGTTAGGGGCGTGGCCAGCTCCCTTATAAAAGGGATGGCCACGAGGCAGCCGAGCTGCCATTTTACCTCAGCGACGGAGCGGAGAAGTCTTTTCCCCTCCACCCCCTCCCTAATTAACAGTGTGATATTTTGGTCGCTTCGGGGCCGGGTGGGAATTTTTGGCTGGGACCCATATTGGCTTCCGGGTCCTGGCTTTTTTGCCCATCCCACACTGTTGCTATGGTTTGATATAGGGGTCTTCTGTGTTCATAACGTTGACTTTGGTCACATTGGCGGGTAGCACTGGTAAGGTAAACAGTATGACCCACAAGTATCCGGCAGGTTCGCAATTGACTGGACAACACTAGACAGGAATAAATTAGTTAAACGTTGTCCGGTCAACGACGAACCAGGCGATGGGGTGATGACGATTGCTAACCAGCATGCATCACCCCTGTGATTTCACGGATACGCGTCAGAGGATGGGGTCATGAGTTAGTTATTGACTACGGTCAACAATTTGTTTGTTGTCAACAAACAAATTGATACAAATTGATACATTGTAACCAATTGCCGTTGGCAATTTTGGGGTGGTACCTTACCAGTGTTACTTCGGCCTGCTTGCCTTATGAATTATGATTGGTCGTTTTACCAATACAAATTTATAATTCGGACTAGGGCATTGAATCAATAAATGTGGCCCGGTGCTGTTATCCACTTTCAATGTTGTCTGTGTCCGTTATTGGGGGGTGCGCCTGCAAAGAAGTGTTTGGCCCACCTGTCGGCTCCGTGTGCAATCAATCTGCCTACATCAAATTGGCGACGAAGGTGGGATAATGGCTTCCCACAGAGTAACCCTCGCACCATTTGACACCATGAAGCCCGAGTCATGGGACCTGTACGAGGAGCAGTTCCTGTATGCCATGGACGCCAAGGGCATTTGAAGACGAGGCTCAGAGATGAGCCTGCCTCCTGGCTCAGTGCGGGTTGCCGACCCTGGAGCTGGCGAGGAACCTCCTGATGCTGAGGGGCCTAAGGTTGGTTCCCCTCGATGAGATCCTGAACGTGCTGCGGGCACACTTCTGGCCGAAGGTGTCTGTGTTCCTGGTATGGCTGGCCTTCCATCGACGCGACCAGCGGCCCGGAGAGAGCGTGGCGGAGTACGTCGCCATGCTGAGACTGGCAGCCATCCCTTGCCACTGGGGCACCTACCTGAGTGAGGTGCTGCGAGACCACCTCCTCCTCGGCATGCGGGATGAGGAGGCCCAACGGAGACTGTTGGCCCGGGACAAGGACATCACCTTTGAGCAGGTCCTCAAAGCTGCCCAGGCTGCAGAGGCATTAAAAGACGGGGTGCGGGTGTGTCGGGCAAGAACCAGCACCTCAGAGAACCCGTTGTCCACTGTGCAGGCCCACAGATGCTTGCCTCGCAAGGAGCAAGAGCCGAGAGCCGCGGCAGCCACCGCCGCGGCCTCATCCGACCTCAGCGAGAGTGAAAGTAAACCCGAGGTCCAGAAGGTGAAGAAACGACCTTCTGAGAGGAGAGACACCGCCGAAGCAAGCAGACGCTGCGAGGGGTGCAGGGGCACACACGACCGGAGGAAGTGCCCCTTCAAGAAAGCCAAGTGCCACAACTGCAGGCATTTGGGCCACACCGCCAAGGTGTGCAGACAACGCTGAGACCCTGGCCAGACCAGCCGCCGGAAGGACCAGGACGTGGGGAAGGTGCACGCAGAGGACACAGTAGTGAGACGTGTGCCGGACCGGCGCACCCGTTTTTTGTTAAGGTACTGTTGCAGGGGCTCCAGGTGAAGATGGAGGTGGACTCAGGGACTGCCTACTCCATTATCTCACAGACCGAGTTTCTGCGCATATCCCCTAATGACCGCCCCAAACTTAGAGCCCTCCAAACAAACTTGCGGGATGTCCAAGGAAGCTACATCCCAGTTCTGGGGGTGGGGGACTTCACCGTAGGGTTTAAGAACTTCACCAGGGAGTTGCCCTTAGTAGTCCTTAAAGGGGGGTCCAGTTGCCTTTTGGGGACCCAGTGGTTTGAACCGCTGGGAATTGCATTGACTTGAATCAATGCCGTCCGAGGTGACCCCATCCAAGATGTGTGCAACACACACCCGGCAGTTTTCAGGAAAAGACTTGGTGAGTACAAGGGGCCTCCTGTGGACTTTGATATGGACCCTTCCGTCCGCCCCGTGCACCTCAAGCCACGCAGAGTGCCTTTCGCACTAAAGGACAAAATAGAGGCGGAGTTGGACAAACTGGTGGGTCAGGGGATTTTGGTACCAGTGGACTCCGTGGAGTGGGAAACTCCGATTTTAACTGCCATGAAATCTAACGGGGAGGTTAGAATTTGTGCTGATTACAAGTGTACTATCAATAAGGCAATCTGCCCCAATGCTTACCCGGTGCTGGTAGTTAGCCACTTGCTGGCCAAGTTACATGGGGGGAGGTGTTTTGCGAAGCTGGACCTAGCACAGGCTTACCAGCAGTTAACAGCCACACCTGCGGCCGCAGCAGCCCAGACAATAGTGACGCACAAGGGTGCCTTTAAAGTGACACACCTCCAGTTCGGCGTGAATTCAGCTCCCGGTATCTTTCAGGCACTTGTGGAATGCCTACTTAAGGGACTCCCTGGGGTTTTGCCATACTTCAACAATGTTTTGTTAACTGCTGGGGGGGGAGTCACAGCTAGCACAAAGCTTAGTCTGGGTGCTGTCCATATTTGAGAGGGCTGGGTTATGCCTGAGAAGGGACAAGTGCGTTTTTTACGCAAACAAGGTAGAGTTCCTGGGGTTTCGGATCACCCCCAGCGGGGTAAAGCCATCCAAATCAAAGGTTGCGGCCGTTCAGGACGCCCCCACTCCAGCTACTAAGGCAGAGCTACAGTCATTTTTGGGGCTCCTGAATTTCTACCATTCCTTCCTCCCACGGAAGGCATATGTGGCAGAGCTGCTGCACTGCCTACTGAAAAAGGACGCAGTCTGGCGGTGGGGGGAGGCTCAGGAACGAGCGTTCAGTGAGTTGAAGAGGCTTCTTTCTTCCGAGGCGATTCTAACTCACTTCGACCCCAAGAAACCCTTAGTGTTAGTATGTGATGCCTCACCAGTGGGGGTTGGGGCTGTCTTATGTCACATGTTTGAGAACAGGAGGGAGGCACCAATTGCATTCTATTTGAGATCCCTCTCGAAAGCAGAGCACAGTTATGCCCAGACAGACAGGGAGGCCCTCGCGATCATCGCAGGGACAAAGAAATTCCATGACTTCCTGTACAGGAGGGAGTTCACTGTTGTCACAGATCACAAGCCCCTCCTAGGTATCTTTGTCACAACCAAGCTCACCCAGCAGAGTTTGTCCCCTAAAATGTTAAGGTGGGCAATTTTCCTAAATGAATACCAGCTCACGTTGGTGCATCGCCCAGGGAAAGACATCGCGCACGCGGATTGTAACACGGATGCACTTTCCAGATCTTCCCTACCAGAGCTGGGAGAGCCCGAGTGCAAGGTTGAGCAGGAGCACCAGGTGTTGCTCATCGAATCACTCGAATAGCCCCCGATTGTGCCTGCTGATATCGCCAAGGCAACCACCAAAGACAGGGTTAAGAAGGACTGGCCCTTAACATCTCCTTCCGAAGAACTCGATCCGTTCTTCAGGAAGCATTTCGAGCTGTCGCTCGAGAGAGGATGTCTTTTCTGGGGGCAGAGAGTAGTAATTCCCGAGGTCCTGGGAGCCAAGGTGCTCCGTTTGCTCCATACGAGCCACCCAGGAATCATGAAGTCAAAAGCTCTAGCGAGGAGCTACTTCTGGTGGCCCAAGATAGATGAGGACATAGAGAAACTGGTGGGCCAGTGTGAGAGTTGCCAGCAATCACAGCCCAAGGAGCATAAGCTACCCCCCAGGGAGTGGGACACAGCACACGGTCCGTGGTCCAGACTCCACGTGGACTTTGCAGGGCCCTTCAGGGGCACAATGTTCCTACTCGTGGTCGACGCATTCTCGAAATGGCTCAAGGTCATTCCAATGCGTAACACGTCCTCCGCGGCCACAATCAAACATCTACGAAGGATGTTCGTTTGTTTTGGCATTCCTGACGTGCTAATTTCAGATAATGCATCCACATTCATGTCTGCAGAATTCCAAGCGTTCCTCGAGCGGAATGCAGTCAGGCACGTCACCTCTGCCCCTTTTCACCTGGCCACAAACGGCCAAGTGGAGCACATGGTCCGCACCACAAAAGAGGCCCTAAGGAGGATGGGTCCGGGGGATCTAGAGCTACAGCTCTGTCAATTCCTCATACGCTATAGGGTCACCCCACTAGCCTCGGGACAATCCCCCTTAGAGCTCCTAATGCAGAGAAGAATCACAACATTACTCGACTGCCTAGATCCGTCCAGGGTGGAGGATAGGGGTACGAATGTGTCAATACAGCAGGAAAAAGTGTTTGGGATAGGTGACCGGTTTATTGCAGGAATTATGTGAGTTCAGGGCCAGCGTGGGTACCTGGGGAAGTAATAGAGCAAACCGGACCGGTATCATACAAAGTCATGACAGAGTTGGGGTTACTGTGGCGCAGACACACTGACCAACTTAGGAGAAGAGTCATGGAAGCCACAAGGGGAATTGATCCAGAGGAACCCCCTGAGAGGAGAGAGAGGGGAGAGTCAGTGTTAGGGTTGCCCCCCACCCGTTTAAACCAAGGGGGGAATACAGGATTGAGTATGACTGGCTGCATGGAGCCTCAGGAGTCCATCTTTCAGCCTGAGGAAGAAGACCCCCAGTTTGATTTTTTGTTTCAGGATGAGGGGAGTTTTCACGAGTGTTCCCCCACTCGTCCTAGTGAGCAGCGGGGGTTTGAGTTCTCCCAATGGTCCCGTCATCCTCCCCAAACTAGGGATACCCCATCCTTTCCCCTGCCAGGATTCAATGGGACCCTTCAGTTTTCCCGGGGGAGAAACCCAGGCACCCCAGGCACCCCGGGGAGCGCCTCAGAGCCAGCGGGCCGGCCACAGCGAAGCCGCTGGCCCCCACAATGGCTAAGGGACTTCGTCCCATCCTAGGGGGGAGGGATATTGTGTATGCAAGCAGCTAGTTCCACACGGAATTCAGCAGGTAGAAACTGAAGGAGATAACAGCTGAAGGAGCCAAGCCCATGCAGCTCCAGTCACCCAATTAATAGCTAGCGCGGGGAACTCCCCGCTTCCAGGTGTTCATGGTCAGGAATACAACACAATAGGTAATCATGGGCAGGAATACAGTGACGTCAACCAATGGGTATTGTGGCGGGGAATTCAAATGCATTATAAAAGGAGCTGCGTCTCCCAGTGTAACCTCATGTACAGATTGACCATGCTGAAATAAAGAAGTGTTTGGCCCACCTGCCGGCTCCGTGTGTAATCAATCTGCCTACGTCAAACCTGTCCACTTTAGTTAACTGATTTCCAAGATATCAATACTCATTCTTTCCATTTCATTTTTGACTACATCCTTAATTCATAGATCTTACATTCCAGGTTCCTATGCGATATTGTTCTTTACAACATCGAACTTTCCTTTCACTGTCTGGTCTATTCACAGCAGAGCATCATTTCGGCTTTGGCCCAGCTGCTTCACTCTTTCTGGAGCAACTTGTACTTGTCCTCCACTCTTCCCCAGTAGCATATTGGACACCTTCTGACCTGAGGGGCTCATCTTCCAGCACCATATTGTTTAGCCTTTTGATACTGTTCATTGGGTTCTCTTGGCAAGGGTACTGGCATGTTGCCAGTTCCTTCACCAGTGGATTGTGTTTAGTCTGAGTTCTCTGCTATGACCTGTCTGTCTTGGGTGGCCCTACACAGAATAGCCCATAGCCTCATTGAACCACACAAGCCCCTTTACCACGTCAAGGCACAACTCCTTTAGGGAGGTAATTCCTCTACTAGGATAAATTTGAAAGGAAGGATTTTTTACTTCCACTTCTGGGCTTGGCTGAGAATTCTGCTTCTTTTGCATGCCCTCCAGACTTCAGGCCTGATGGCAACACATTACATTATAAATGCAATCAAATCATTATATGGGCACATCCAATAATTATTTGTTTCAATGCTGACACAACCTGTCCCAAATATCCTTTCAGGTGACATGGTGATTTTCTTTCCTATGCCCATCCCCAGCTCATTTCAGGCCAAACCCCTCTCTAAGCTAGAAGTGTCTTTTGAAAAAGTGTTTTGGTATCGAGGCATGGGAGGGAAGGCTGGACTCCAAGGTCCAGAACAAAACATCTGTGGATTTTTGGAAGTTGTCCACCCATGGCTTTGTGCAGTGGTGCCCAAACCTTTTGGGCCATGGGCCAGTAATGCGGTTCCTCCCACAGGAAGCAGAAGTAAAGCACACCTTGCAATTGGTTTTGCAACAGGATGAGATAGATTTTAGGCTGCCATTTTCTCTGCTTAAGCCAGGGTGCCCAAACTACATCCCATAGACCGGATCTGGCCCCTGATACCAATTCATCTGGCCCGGGCCACCCTCGTCGCTCGTGGAAGTAAAACACGCCCACATGAGCATGTTTTACTTCCACTTCCAGAAGGACGAGGGCGGCACAGGCCAGATAAATTGGCATCAGGGCCCGGATCTGGCCCACGGGCCATAGTTTGGGCACCCCTGACTTAGTGGATCAAAACACTTTGTTTCCCAAAGAGAAATCTCACACATGCATGGAAGACACACCATCACTGGATATCGGCTCCTTCCCTGGCCTGGCCCACTCACTGTTTCCTGGGTCTCATGTTTGCAAGCTTCTACCTTGTAAACTTTCTTGCCTAGACAACACTTGTTCCCATTTGATATAAAAAGCTGGGCTGTTTATGCAACTGGCTTCAGTTTGTCTGAGAATGGAGGAAGGGGGGTTGAATTATTTACTAGATGAGTCAGCCACTTGACGACTAAATTGGTACTTGGTTCTGCACCTTAGGGAGGGGAAAAGTACAAGAAATCTAATAGATACAGTGCCTTGTTGTGCTCTGCTCGGGGATTACATTAGAGTCTGCCCCATATAGTTCACTAAGAGAGAAAGGTTGGAAGCCGGAATGATAAGAGCCTTCAAAAACATAGCTGAAACCCAAGTCAGAAGATGGAAAATCTGGCTAAGGGCGAGGGCTACACAGCAGGGGAAATAAGGTTTGATTCGTTTTGTTTTCACAGTATCAAGACAGGTTTCTCCAGATAAATCACTGTACCATTCAGATGATAGTTTGCAGCCTTAGTGTGCTAACAAGGTGTTAACCAGCAATTTCCACCACTCTATTTTTGTTTATTTAGTTCTCCCAAGTGCCCTAGCAAGAGTGCCTGCCACATGACCATAGAAACATCTGTTGACCTCCCGAAAGTTCCCCACTTCTGGAGGATTTATCTTAACCTATAAAATCAAGCGTTAACCGTTGGAACTTCTGATACAATCCTAGATCAGGCCCTACTAGCCCGCAATGACCATTTGTGCAGACGCCCGAACTGGGTTCACAGGTCAACGAAGGATTGAGAAATGCACCAGTGGGGCAAGAGCCCCACAAACGCGAAAAAAGGGAAACAACTTCATTTCCCAACGTTCTTTGCGCCGCGCCACAGCCAATCAGGCTGAGAGCCGCAAGTACAAAGAACGTTGAGAAACGCACCGCGGCCAATCAAAATCGAGCCGCAGGAAAAAAACCACAGCACAAACACAAACTACAAACCCATAACTACGAGCCCCAGAGTCCTGCGTGCCATGAGCGCGCAGAACGCTGAGAAGCCCACCGCACGAAAAATAAAAATTAAAAACCCAGTGCCTCACAGCCACACAAAACAAGCAAGCAGGCTCAAGCGCCATAGGAGTTCCCGTGGTCCACCCAGCAAGGCCGGGCTGCGGGAAGGAAAGCCCACCCACCCCAACGCCGCCTGAACCGGCACTAGGATTCCTGCAGCCCGTGGGAATGAAAGCCCACCCCCCACACACGCACACATGCCACCTCCAGCGGCGCTGGGATTCCCGCAGTCCGGCCAATGAGGCCAGGATGCGGGAACGAAAGCCCACACACACACACACACTGCCTGAAGTGGCACTGGCATTCCCGTGGTCCGGCCAGCAAAGCCGGGCGGCGGGAAGGAAAGCCAACCCCCAACCCCCAACGCCGCCTGAAGCGGCACTGGGATTCCTGCGGTCCAGCCAGCAAAGCCGGGACGCAGGAACGAAAGCCCAAACCCCCCCCCCCCCACACACACACACACACACCGCCTGATGCGGCGCTGGGATTCCTGTGGTCTGGCCAGCGAAGCCGGGCATAGAGAAGGAAAGCCAACCCCCAATCCCAAGCTGCCTGAAGCGGGGCTGGGATTCCTGCGGTCTGGCCAGTGAGGCCGGGCCGCGGGAAGGAAAATGTTTCGCTTTCAAGTGGGGGCCAAGGCACTGGTGCCTTGGCCACCCCTTGAAAGTGAAACCATTTCCAGGGAAGTAAAGCCAGTGGATGCCGCTCCGCCCGCTGACTTTACTTACCGAAAAAGTGTTTCGCTTTCAAGCGGGGGCCAAGGCACCAGTGCCTTCCCCCCTTGAAAGAGAAACAAAAGTAAAAAACAAACACCAAAAAAATGAAAATAAAGAAACATTATTTTAAAAAAACACAAACAAAAACATCCAAAATTAATCAAAACCAAAAATACCAAACAGAAAAAACACACAGAAAAACACCAAAAAATAAAAACCAAAAAAACCCACAAAAGAAATTAAACCAGCCAACTTACCACCACACGTCCTCACTCCATGACGGCCGGAAATGAAATGAGGAAAGAAAGAGACTACTTACCAGAAGAAGCGCCACCCAGAGGCCAGTAGACAAAAACAGTCAAAATAAAACAAACACTCAACACCCCCACCCAGAGGCCGCAAGAGAAAAAACAGTCAAAAACACAACATTACATCACACATTCACACAAATCACAAACAAATCACAAAATAATAAAATAAAAACATTTCACAAAAATCAGAAAAAAATCACAAAATAATAAAATAAAAACATTTCTAAAATCCTGTGTAGAGTTTTCACACAAAAAACCAAAACATCTAAACACAGTTTCAAAACATTTACTGTAAAAAAACATGCACTTTCACATTTTAAAAATTATTATCCAAGGTACAACTATTTTTAAAAATTCACATACTAAAACATTATTTAGTAAAATAAAATAATTGTAAAAAATTATATCATCCTTTCCTCTTTTTTTAAACCACAAAAACAAACCCAAAAAAGCTGATCACAATTTATAACAGCCCGTGTGTATAAATAAACATTTTAAAATTCACAATTACAGACTAGCCTCATTTGTACAAACATTAACAAAACAAAAACCTTCCAACACCATTTAAAACAGCCCGGCAACGCCGGGCAACCTCTGCTAGTATCTTCTACAAAATTAGCAGAGGACATTATTTCATATGGGGATGGGGAGAGATGAAGTGTGTGTGTGTGTGTGTGTGTGTGTGTGTGTGTGTGTGTGTGTGTGTGTGTGTGTGTACTCATGCATACATACATACATACATACATACATACATACATACATACATACATTTATATTCATATTTATATAGCCGCCCAACTCACAAAGACTCTGGGCGGCATACATACTGTATATGTATATTTCATCTCTTCCCCCACACAATATGAAGCAATGTCCTCTCTGCTAAATTTGTTATTTGTGAATTGGAAAGAAAATTTGGGAAAGATCATGTTCACATAGCCTTGGGGAGGAAAACCCCCTTCTTTCACTAGATAATTTTCATCAGAAGAAATTAGGATAAAGGGCACATTACACAAATATGTTTAATTGCCAAGAGGGCAACTTGGAGGGAGGAACAGTTGATGGGGGAAAGGATGACACATCACTTTTGGCACTTCCTGTGTCAACATAGATGTTTTTATTATGGTGCTATCAAGTGTTCTTTTTCTTCCATGTCTAGGCCAGACGTGGAAACTCCCAAATGAAGCCACCTTTTGGTGAGTTCATTCTGCAATTCCTTTCACCTGACCTAGTGTGAGGAAGATTAGCTGGCAACAGAAGGTTGCCGTTACCAGGGTACACCCGATTGTGGTTCAAAAATACCACAATCTTCATGGAGGCCATCACATCAAGAGCAACTTATAGAGACCCTAATAGGGTTTTCCAGGTAAGTAAGATATTGAAGGAGTGATTTTACCAGTTCTACACTCCAAGTGAGTTTCCATGGCCAAGCAGGAATTTGAACCTAGGGCTTCAGAGCCTCATGCTTCATGTTATCTACTACACCACACTGGCTACCAAGCAGATCTTTACTGATTTTTTAAAACTATCACTGGCTGATAGTGTCTGGGACTCCACTATAGCAGGAAGTGGGATGGGGTGGGGGTGAGGGAGAGAGAGCATCTTCATCTTCCCTGCTGAAAGCAACCAATGAACTTTATGAGTGCATTATCTTTTATGGACCAGAAAAGAATTATCAGCGAATGGGCATCTGGTGCAGTATTTAAGTGCAGACAGCGGCCATGCAGATTCCATCATTTGGAACCTGGGGAGTTCCAAGATTACTGCACCAGTAATAAAGTATTTTACTAACATTTTTGCTACCCTTCCTTCTTTCTTGTGCTGCTATGCATAGAGGACAATGAATGTCAGAGCAAATGAGACTTGCCATGAGGCGAGAGGGGCAATTTTTAGAGGAAAGTAGCTGATAAGGATGAAATATCCCCTCCCTTGCCAATATGATGGATCTTTAGTAACTTGACATCTTTGGGAGACTGCCCAATTACCCTCAATCAGAAACCTCATGACAGTTCCTCCATCCTCGTTTTTAATGTCACAAATCAACAGTGATGGCACAACACTGGTTGCACAACAGTTTAGGTGCATGGATTGGGCTGTTATGATTATTTAGGTGCTATTATAGCTATGCTGCAATCCTACCCAGCAACATATAGAATTGGATCTTAAGCAAGAAATACTTTCCTGGGTAAATAGTCACAAGAAATGTTCAGACAGTGGTGAAGGAATCAGAGGAAAACCAATCACTGAGTAATTTTTGCTTCCCCCCCTCCCCCCAGAAAACTCATGACACAATAAAGGGATGAATTCAAAGGCAGTGAATCTCCTTGATATTTTCTGTTTTCTGACTGATTGGGTGGTGCAGAGGAAAAGAGAGGAAAACCAGATGGAAATTTTTATCACATTCTCTTCTGGTGTATATCTAGTGGAACATACTACTGTATATTTGTCATCTTTGGGAGGGACACCTTAGCTCAACCTAACATCTGTGAAATTGTATAGGAAGTACTTTTCCATGACATGAAAACCAAAGTGAAGTGAAACCCATGGTGAGATCCATACAGGGACGTAGCCAGGATTCTAGATGTGAGTGGGCAAATATGTTTTTAGGGTGGGCAACAAAGCTTCTTTTCTATACATTTCTGTGGGAAAGCACACCTTGCCAGGGTGGGCAAACTGCTAATGCAGGGTTGGCCAAGTCCACCCTGGGGCCCCTCTGGCCACGGCCCTGGATCCATAGGATGAAGGAAATGCAGGTCCTTTATCAGTCTTTTGATCACATAAAGATATTTGGCTTGGAGAGCTGCAAGGCAAGAGTGGGCATATTTTATCCTGTGACCAATTAGAGCAGTGATAGGTGAGTTCCTTCATTCCTTCATTGCAATCTGTCTTCAAGGTTTGCCTTCACATTTCCTGTGCTGCTGCAACTTAGAGAGGGGCAAAGGATATACTCATCACTTTGAAAGTAGAAAGCAGGAAAATATGAGAGGAATTTTACTGATAAAGAAAGCACTGAAGCATGCAATTAAAAAAACCCTATAATGAAATAAAGGCAGGAATGTGCAGAAGTCTTCAGACAAAAAGAAAGAGTATGCAAAACTTCCACACAATGAAATGAAATAAATACACAACTCTGACTTGCCACTTGCCTCATCTATTATGCACAGACTTTACTAACATTTCATGCCCCAGCTATTCTATTTTTTATTATGAAAAGCTGGAATCCATACATTCTTTTCATAAGGTTAAGTGTTACAATGGATAAAAAGAAAAGGACAGTTAAGAAACAAATGAGACCATCATATGTGAGGAGAGAAGTTTTTTGGAATGGAGTGACAGTACAGTGGTACCTCATATAATTATTTTAATCCATTCCACGGGGCTCATTGTTGTACGGAACAATTGCTATATGATACATGCATCGTATAGCGATTTTCCCTATTGGATGCATCGTACAGCGATTTTTTTTTTGCTAAGTGGTTTTTCCCATTGAAAAATTGTTGTACGATTTTTTCCATAGGGAAAATTGTTATGTGGGATGCCATCCCCCCAAAAACAAAAACAAAAACAAACAACAACCCTAATTGTTATGCAATTTCATTGTTATATGGGGCGATTGTTGTATGAGGTTCCACTGTATATCTTTTCAGCACTAACCAATAGTTTCTTCCTGCCTCAGTGACTAGGAAGAGGGCCTTCTCGGTGGTGGTGGTGGTGGTTGCACCAATTCTGTGGAATGCCCTTCCCAGTGGAGCTGCGCCTGGTACTATCTCTCTATATTTTAAAAAAGCAATTGAAAACCTACCTTTTTAAAAAGGCCTTTGGCAATATTTTACCAACGGCCCATCGTTAGGCATTTTATTCTGCCACACTGCATCCAAAATAGGCTTTTTTATTAGGGTGTTTGGGTTTTGAAGGGTTTATATGAAAATTTTAATATTTGTGTCAGTTTGTATTTTTTAAAATTTTATGCTGTAAGCCACCCTGAGTAGGAAAGTTTTTTCCTAGAAGGGCGGGATATAAGTTTAGTATATAAAAATAAATAAATAAAATAAATGGATTCAAAGAGAGCTCTATCTATCTCTGTTCTGTATTTCCCCCTCTCTTTGTTGGTTGGTGTCCATTGTTTGTTGCTGATGATCAACTTTGGCTGCCTTCACTTCAAATGATGTGTGAGAAGACAGGGATGTTGGAAAATCCATGGTTTCAGGCAATATGGCAAGGTTAGGATATCTCCACTAAGAGCCATTCTGCTAAATTTAATGATGGCAGTAAAGAATTGCATCCCTATCACACAGAAAGGAGGTGACTCATTTTTATGAACTGTAGGCTTGTGGGGATGCTGTGACTTCCCTGAGTCTTCCCTTTCCTATCCTCCATCCCATCAGCTTGTATGGATGGGAGATGAGGTACTGTGGAACCTCGTATAACAAACACCCCTATAGCGGGGGGGGGGGGGATCGCATAATGAATAAGTTTTTTTAATAAAACAATGGTGCCCCGCATAACTATTTTTCCTGTGGAAAAATCATACAACAAATATTCACTAGCTAACAGACCCATAGAACAAATTAAAATCGTTATACGGGGTTTTACTGCATTTGTTTTCTTTCTGTTTTATTTTCTCTACACAATTGAGTTGAACCTGTCATTATTTCACAGTTTGGCCTTGTGCAGTAGCAGAACAACATTGCGACACCAGCTTACAACTGACCTGCTGGAAGAGTGTCAAGACCAAGCCAGCCTTCTTGATCTGAGCAGCAAAAATGCTGACTGTGCTATTGCTATCTGCCACAGACACATCTTCTTAGCTGAGAAATGATATGGAGCTCTCCACCTTATCTCAGCCCTGCAGAGACATTTCACACACCTCTTTGTATCTTTGTATAACCAAGAGTTGGAGCCTTTTCTTTTTTCCAATGTTGAACGTATGTGCCCTGGCTCATCATAAACAACAACTGAGGACGATCTGTCTCCCTTCCTCCCACAAACCAGCTAAACCTTCCAGCTTCTCTATGACTATCCCCTTTTCAGCATTCTTTATATCAGGGGTTTGTAACCTACGGCCCATGGGCCGGGCCTGGCCCATGGTGGCAAATCATCTGGGCCACAGCAATGCCCCCAGAGGTGGAAGCAGATGCATTTATGACAGCTGTAAATATGCCCGTGCATGCGCAAATGCACCCGCTGCAGTTTATGGCAGCATTTACATCAGGGGGAAGCCATGTGTCTGGCCTGCTCAGCTGTCTGAGTGGGTGTGGTCTGGCCCATGGTGCAGAAAGGTTGAGAACCCCTGTTTTATATTAATAAAACAGTAACTGGCACATATGTCCCTGTTTTCCCATCGTGTTCTTCTCTAGTCCACCTGGGTTTAATACTAATTAGTTGTTGTGGACAGGTTGGAAACTCACCCTCTAAGATTTACTTCAAAAAAACTTTTGGCACCTGATCTACTTTTTGTGGAGAACAGCACCTCTGTTGTTCTAATTCCTTCTGCTCTGACAGATACAAACACCACACACAGAGACAGGAATATATTTCGTTTTGGACCAGAACCCTTAGAATTTCCCAGATAACTTGGTCACTAGGTAATTTGGGGAGTTTGAAGGCATCCCCCAGAAACCAGATCCCATCATTGATGTAAAGGCAGTAGCTATTTTCTTCTTCTTCTTCAAAGACAGGTTAATGGAAGAATCCATCTATCCCCCCCCCCCCTATCCCCACCCCAGTCCAACTTTGCCATTCCAAGGCTTTTGTGTTTGCCACAGCAGTATTATATTCAGGGCTGCACATCTATTCCCCATGTGTCAACTAGTCCTTGAGGCAGCTCATGAGCAGAGCATTGTAGCTCAGTATAATCAGTCAGGAAGCAAAATGTCTCACAAGCTTTTACACAGTTCATCAGCTTGGCGAGCCTTTTTCATGCCTGGCTTCCCATCCACTCCCTAACCAGGGCTGGCCAAGCCTTAAGGGGATGGAAGGGATGTTGTCAAAAGGGTCACACAAAGGACACAATGACTGTGGAAAGTGCTGAAGTCTTGACTATCTACAGCCCTTTCAGTCTGAATTCTTCCTATTTCTTCTTTTCATCATCATTATCATCACTGTTTTTCTTTATTCTTGTAGCATTTACCATCAAGTGAACATGGGAGCTCTGATTTTTTTAGCTGATCTCTCTGTTAACTTTTCTTTCTTCTATTCATCACAAGATATCACAGAATGATTGTGACACCTTAAAAAGACGCAATGAGTTTGATGGAATGGGAAAAGGGAAAGTGTGTGTGTGTGTGTGTGTGTGTGTGTGTGTGTGTGTGTGTGTGTGTGTGTGTGTGTGTGCGTGCGTGCGTGTGTGCGTGCGTGTGTGCGCGCGTGCATGCGCACGTGCACAGACGTCATGCTCTAGCTCACATTTTTTTGATATTCTAATCTACATTTTTCAAGGAATTAAATCATCTGCTTCTTATATTCAGCATAGTCACAACAATATATTTATCGTTGGTGGAAATGACTGATAATCACTCTCATTAAGCTGACCACTAGACAAGAAATAAATGCTGGCCGCTTTCATTGTTATCATCTTTGATTTAGTTCTTCTGTGGCAATTCACCCTCTTCTAAGCATGTGCACTTCCTTTGGACAAAGAGGAAAATGTGAAAGAAATCCGAGTTGTTTATGCATTTCTAAGGTGATTATAGCCAGTTATACACTGAAGCAGGTTCTGTCCTGTTCGGGAGAACCGGTAGCAAAAATTCCCCCAGACCACGCCCACCTGGTTGGCCATGCCCACCTCCATACCCCATTGCATTGGCCATGCCCACAGATTTGGTCCTGCCCACAGATTTGGCCCAGCCCACAGAGGTGGTAGTAAATTTAAATGGAGTGCATCACTGATTATAGCCTACAGCGAAGAGCAGGACTGAGTGGCATCCCTCAACGGATCCTTTGTATTAAACATTTATAAATGAATGTTCATTGTATTTCCTTAAATCAAGACAGTCACTGCTGTGGCTGCAGCATCACTAATTTCAGATCCAGATAAAAGGGAGGGTGAGGAGAGAGAGAGAGAATGGACATTGTAGAGAAAAGCATCTTCCTTTTATCAAGAATTATCTACTGTCCTTCTAAACTCTGGGTACATAACACACATAATATTCAATTTTTGCCCCTTTTAACTGAGATTTATCAGTTCATTTAAAAAATCTGATTGTTTCTTTGTGTGTGTTCTCAAAATGAAGAAATTGAATTTACCCTTTCAGGTTCTTGATGCTGACCTGTTTGGATGATTTGATTTGATGTATTCAATTTGTATGCTGTCCACTCAGCATACGCCGGCTCAGGGCAGCTCACAAAAAATCAGAACATATCAAAAATTACAATACAATAAAATATAACAATACAATAAAATTACACTTATGTCACATAAACATCAAATACAAAGTATCATATAAACATAAAACAAAGTATCACATGAACATCAAATACAATAAAGTCCACAAACCACATTAAAAGGTTCATGAGAAACGGCCAGCAAGAAAGTCCAAGGCCCAAGCTGGCGGGGGGGGGGGCAATGTCCAGCCCCCTGGCTCCAATGGCCAAGTCCCAGGCATGGGTGAGGCCCAGGGGAGGGGCAGCAGGCGTCCTCAGCTGAACAGTGGGTCGTCTTCTGCCGCAGGGAGCCAGCGTGGCTTTTCAACCCCTGGCTATGGGTGAGGCCCGGCAGGGAAGGGGCAGGGCCCCCAGAGCAGCTGCGGCATTTAGCATTCAAGCATTCAGGCATATATGAAAATCAACCTCTCTGCCTCCCATCTGCAAACAATCAGAAACATTTCTTTACACCGTTTATAGGATACCTGCCACAGGCTAGTCTGAACTATTAGGACTGAATCAAAGTAAAATAATCTATTTCTCTATTCCTTTTCTCATAAAACTAGCAGCAGGGGTCATTCATAGAAGCTGAGCAGTGGAGATCCAGGACAGATTCTGGGGAGTAAATGTTGACAAAGCACAAAGGATCATGAGATATCAGGGTACAACCAAAATAGTATCAAAATATAAGTAATATAAAATATATAAAACTAAAGTAAAACCCCAACTTACAAATGCCTTGAGTTACATAAAATTCGACTTACATAATGATTTTGTGCTAAAAGCATGTCCTGATTTACACGGTTTCCTATGCGTTTGCTTCGAGTTATATAAAGATTCATTTCCCTATGGGTTTGCTTCGATTTACATAAAAAATTCATTTTCCCTATGGGTTTGCTTTGAGTTACGTAAAATATATTTTTTCCGATGGGTTTGCTTCGAATTACATAAAAAAATGATTTAAGCAAAAGCCTATGGAACGGACTTTTTCATAAGTAGGGGTTTTACTGTATTTAAAATTTAACAATTTGTAACATTTGAGAGAATTCTATTCTGATTCAGTTCAGGCTAGCCTATGGCAGATATCTTACAATAACTGAAAAAATATGTTTCCAATCTTTTACAGCTATGAGGATGAGATAAAGGAGGATTTACATCTTTAGCTTGCCCCCCCCCCCTTTAAAGATGATAAATGCTTAACTTCATAGCAGTGTTAACCCTTTCACATTACATTGTATAAGAGCCCTAAAGGGAAAGTTACAATTTTTTTCATTACAGTTGCTAAAGAGAAGAGGTATATGGTTGTTTCTATGACATATATAACGTAGGGCATGTGATGTCCTTCTCAGCTAAGGATGAGAAAAAAAGTTTAAAAGAAGCAAATAGATAATGAAACATTGCCCCCCCCCTGAAAAAAAGTGTCCCGTTGTGAAATCTTCAAGCAGACCAAGTAGGAAGCACAGTAGAGAAATAAATGCACTTAACACAGCACTCAAGAGAGGTGTGAAGATGGACCTCGTGTTTACATCATCATTAAGTTTTCATGTGCAACGGACCAAAAAACTGAGTGCGCTGTGACAAAGCCATTTGCCCCTAGACAAGCTGCTGATGTTTATCAAAGTCTTAGCGTTTTCCAAACATGGGTAATGAAACAGAACATAAGAGTTCAGGATAAAATATTCTGTTGCAGCACAACAGGTTTTTTTTTAATGTGTGCATGCAAGCACGTATACATAGAGACTCCAAGTCTGGATACATGCTCATGTGTGAAGCTTCTTTCTTAATGATCAAGCTATGGTTTCTGAGAAGATGGATATTATAAAATTCTGGCCACAGATTCATAGAGTGGTAAACATATTTTTATTAGACTAGGTACCAGTCAGGTTGTGGGCCTTGGTTGGGTGTGGTGTGCTGCATCAAACTTATTTTGACCATAACAGGGCTTTCAAGTTTCCTTGAAATATTTAAGAAATTGTTTTACAAGTCCCACCCTATCATTGTGTTTCCTTAGTCAAGGAATAATGGAAACCCAAATCTTCTGAGTTCTTGTCCATTACTCTAATCCAGGGGTATCCCAGCTTTTCGGGCCGTGGGCCGGTCACGTTGTTCAGCAGGCCAGTCACATGGTTCCTCCCACCGGAAGCAAAAGTAAAACCCACCTTGCAATCTGTTTTGCAACAGGATGAGATAGATTTTAGACTGTCATTTTCTCTGCTTAAACCAAGGGTGCCCAAACTATGGCCCATGCACCATGGTGCAAATTCATCCAGCCCACACTGCCCGCATTGCTCCCAGAAGCGGAAGTAAAACACACCCTATGGGCACATTTTACTTCTGCTTCTGGGAGCGATGAGGGTGGTATGGGGCCGGATGAATTGGTGCCAGGGGTCAGATCTGGCCCACAGGCCATAGTTTGGGCACCCCTGCCCTAATCACTATACCAGACTGGATCTTGAACAACTCCTTCGAATATCAGGTTAAAAAATGAAGTGGATTCCTCATCCCACAAACATGAAAGCCACCAATTCACCACCACCATCGTTGTTACCCTTCATTTTAAAATACAGGAAGATCCGGCCTTTCCTTGATTATACAATCCTGGTCATTGTTGTTCTCGCAGCACTCTAATGATGAATGTTGTATATTCTCAAATGTCTTGGAGCCTGAGTCCAAGAAACAACTAACGTAATCATCTGTGCAGAATGCACCTTTTTATCATCTGTACAGAACCCCCAGTAATTTCTGTCCTGATTCACAATGACAACTCAAAACAAGTGACCCAATTACAAAGGTTTTCTGCGATACGCTGCCAGCAAGCAGATTGCCTTGCCAAAGCATATGAAATGTAGGGTGATAACGTTTTGCTACACCAAGCAGAATAGCAAACAGTCATCTGGAAATAGGATCACAGAATCTCCCCTCTCATAAAGAAGTAGATCCACCATCTACAGCAGGGGTTCTCAACGTTTTCCACCGTGGGCTGGACCACACATCCTCAGACAGTTGAGCAGGCCGGACATGTGGTTCCCCCACCATAAACACTGTCATAAAATGAGTCTGCGGCTGTCGTAAATGTGTTTACGACAGCCATGGGTACAATTACAGCATGTTTTCGCCTGTTTCAGCCACTTCTGCTGCAACCGGAAGCAGTGGTGAGGGTGGTGGTCCACATGAAATGGCACCACAGGCTTGATCTGATCCACGGGCTGTAGGCTGTGGACCCCTAATCTACAGTAATCTTCAGGCATCAATATTTTCTCATGATTACTAGGGTAGTGAGTAAATGTATAACTTATTACAGTAATACCTCATACAAAGTCCGCTTTATACAACATCGGATTCATACAACATCGCCTAATTCCTTGAAAAAAGTTGCCTCATGCAAAGTCATGCAACTTTGTATGAGGCATTGGGGTTTTCCCAGGTTGCATTGTGCCTGGGCAGTATAAAAGGCAGGACACATGTGTGCATTGCTCTTGTGGGTTTTGCATGAGGCGAAGAGTGTTTATTTTATTTTTATTTTTTTTAAAAAAAAATTGCGCACACATACAAACCTACATACATGCATACCCATATAAAATTATATGGGCATGCTCACCCCGTGATATTTACAATGTCCAGAGAAATCAGAGGTTCTTAATACTTTCCATCCAGAAGGCAATTTGATCTGGTACAGGTTTGCTTACTTCTCCCCCTCTAAGAGAGTGATCCACAAAAGCACGCCAAATATTCCAAAATCTATTTTCTTTAATAATACCCTTTTTCTTATTTATTTCCCAAGCTAATTTATCATTCAATGCTAAATTCCACATCTCCTTATACCACTCTTCTATCTTTATGTTTATATCATTTTTCCAATTTCTAGCTATACATTGTCTGGCCGTTGTAAGAATTATTTCCAATAATTCTTTTTCATCCTTGTTTAAATTAAAACCTTCTAAATCTGTTAACAAAGTGGAACCCGACCCCAGTTTAATTCTCTTACCCATTATATCTTTAATCTCCTTCTCCACCTTTCTCCAAAATTCATTAACCACAGTACAACTCCACCACATATGTTCAAATTTCCTTTTTACATCTCCAACACAATTTATCTTTTTTATTATCCATTTGATGCAACCTCACCGGGGTCAGGTACCACCTCCACAACATTTTAAAGTTATGCTCCTTAAATCTAACTGATAACGTTCTCATTATCCTCTTTTTCCATTTATGCTTCCATACATCTTTTTCAATCTTTATATTCAATTCCTGTTCCCAACTTGACATTAAGGCCTCATGTGGATCACCCTCAATATTCAGCATTTTATACAATTTACTAACTACACCCTTAATAGCTCCATCTCCTTTTCTTAATTTTGAAATCAACACCTCAAATTCTGTCATTTCTCTATACAATTCCGGTTTTCTCCAATATTTACCATTCCATTTATTTACCATCACAGTCTGAAACCCGTTCAAGTTCATTTCAGCAAACAAATCATTTCTTCTATCATTAACTTTACAGGTCTGTATCCAATCTTTAAGGAGGGTTACAACATTTTTTACCAATATCTCTTTTATCCTTTTATTTATTTTTACCGGAAAGTCTGCTAAATCTTCAAATTCTATGATTGGTGAGGTATTTGGAGCCAAAACCTTCTTTACTTTTTTCCAAGTGTTTACCAATCCCTTCATCATAGTATTTTTAGTTATCAATTTTCCCGAACTAACCCCTAAAAAAAGGATTTTGCCTATGTGTTTATAATCTTTCATTTCAATGTCTTCCCATAGAGCTTTTCCCTCAAGCAAAATCTTTACCACATTCTTGATTTGAAACGCTCGATAGTAAGACAACAAATTCGGCATCCCTAGTCCACCTTCTTTCTGAGATAAATACCATATTTTTTTTGACAATCTTGATCTCTTTCCACCATTACAAAATTCATTAAATAATTTTTGAAATTCCTTAATTTCCTTCTCTTTCATTTGAATTGCCAGAGCATCAAATAAAAAGTTTAACCTAGGCAAAAGCATCATTTTGGTGATAGCTATTCTTCCAAACCATGACAGTTTTAGTTTCTGAAGATCCTTAATTCTAGCTTTAATTTCTACTTTCAAATTATTGTAATTCAATTTCTTCAAATCTTCAAAATTATATGAAATATTTACCCCTAAATATTTCAGTTTGTCCTTAATTTGAATATTACCCATCCCTTTCATCCTCTTCTGGTCTTCCTTACTTATATTACATAACATCATTTCCGATTTATCCCAGTTTATCCTCAAGCCCTCTCTGGATGCTTAGCAATTATCAGAGTGTCATATGCATACAAACTTATCTTAGTTGCCATGACTCCTTCTATTCCTTTATCGTCCCTGATAGCCTTAGCTAACAACTCCATGGCCATAATAAACAAAATTGGAGATAACGGGCAGCCCTGTCTCGTTCCTGCTTCTAATTTTACCTCGTCTGTAACCTCATCGTTCACTCTAACAGTAGCTATACCTTGTTGATATAATTGATCAATTATTCTTCTAAATTTGTCGCCAAAACCATAACTTTTAATTATTTCCTTTATTGCCACAAACTGCAAAGAATCAAATGCTTTTAATATATCCAAGGATATCAAACCTACTTTTTCCTTTGTTTGCCTCACTATATCCAATAAATCTAATGTTCTCCTTGTCAGATCCGCCATATGTCGTCCTTTCAAGAAACCAACTTGATCTGTTGTTGTTGTTCAGTCGCACAGTCGACTCCGACCCTTTGCGACCCCATGGACCATTTTCCTCCAGGCGCCTCTGTCCTCCACCATCCCCCTCAGCCCTCCCAGCTCTGTGCCCATTGTGTCTACAATACCATCTAGCCATCTCATCCTTGGCCTCCCCCTTCTTCTTTTGCCCTCCACCTTTCCCAACATCAATGCCTTCTCAAGTGAATCCTCCCTTCTCATTTGATGTCCAAAGTATTTTAGCTTCATCTTTACTATTTGACCTTCCAATGAGCAGTCAGGGTTAATTTCTTCTAAGATTGACCTATTTGTTCTCCTCGCTGTCCAGGGGACTCTCAAAACCCTCCTCCAACACCATCTATTCTTCTGCATTCAGCCATCCTAATTGTCCAGCTCTCACATCCATACATTACTACTGGGAAAACCATTGCTTTGACTATTCTAATTTTTGTTTTCAAGGTGATGTCTCTGCTTTTCACTATGTTCCCCAGGTTTCTCATCGCTTGTCTCCCCAGAATCAGTCGCCTTTTTATTTCATGGCTACAATCCCCATCTGCAGTGATCTTTAATCCTAAGAAAGTAAAATCTGTCACTGCTTCTACTTCTTCCCCGTCTATTTTCCAGGAACTGATGGGGCCTGTTGCCATTATCTTGGTTTTCTTGATATTGAGTCTCAAGCCAGCTTTTGCACTCTCCTCCTTCAGCCCAATCAAGAGATTCTTTAGGTCTTCCTCACTTTCTGCCATTAAAGTGGTATCGTCTGCATATCTCAGATTATTGATGTTTCTCCCAGCGATTTTAATCCCATATTGTGATTCCTCCATCCCTGCACTGCGCATTATGTGCTCTGTGTATAGGTTGAATAAGCAGGGTGACAAAATGCAGCCTTGTCTTACTCCTTTTCCTATTCCAAACCACTCTGTTATTCCATGTTCTGTCCTAACTGTTGCTTCTTGGTTCATGTACAGATTTCTCAGGAGGCATATGAGGTGCTCTGGTATTCCCATCTCTTTAATTACTTGCCACATCTTGTTGTGGTCCACATAGTCAAATGCCTTAGTGTAGTCAATAAAACAAAAGTAAACTTGTTTCTGGTATTCCTTTGTTTTCTCCATGATCCAGCGTATGTTGGCGATGTGGTCTCTAGTCCCCCTGCCTCTTCTGAAACCAGCATGCACCTCTGGTAATTCTCTCTCCACATGCTGCTGAAGTCTATCCTGTATTATCTTGAGCATCACCTTGCTGGCATGTGGGATGAGCGCGATTGTTCGATAATTTGAACATTCTTTGGCATTGCCCTTTTTTGGGATTGGGACGTATACTGATCTTTTCCAATCCTGTGGCCACTGTTTTGTTTTCCAAATCTGCTAGCATATTGAATGCAGTAATTTGACGCCATCCTCTTTTAGCGCTTTGAAAAATTCAACTGGGATACCATCATCTCCACTAGCTTTGTTGTTTGCAGTGCTCTTTAGGGCCTTTATGACTTCGCTCTCCAGGATGTCTGGCTCAAGTTCAATTTCTTCATCATTGTGATTATCAGGAGTGTTGAGGTCCTTTTTGTAGAGTTCCTCTGTGTACTCTTTCCATCTTTTCTTAATTTCTTCTGCATCAGCTAGCTCCTTTCCGTCTTTGTCCCTTATCATGGTCATTTTTGCTTTAAATGTTCCCTTGATTTCCCCAATTTTTTTGAAAAGATCTCTGGTTCTGCCTCTTTTGTTGTTTTCCTCCATTTCTCTGCACTGTTCTTTTAGGTAGTTTTCCTTATCTCTCCTTGCTTTTCTTTGAAATTCTGTGTTCAAATGGTTGTAGTTTTTCCTTTCTCCTTTGACTTTTGCATTCCTTCTTTCCTCTGCTATTTTAAGAGCCTCATCAGACAACCACTTTGCTTTCTTACTCTTCTTTTCTTTTGGTATGGTTTTCTTTGCTGCTTCCTGCATGATGTCCCTCATCTCCGTCCATAATTCTTCTGGTACTCTGTCTACCGAGTCTAAGCCATTAAATCTGTTCATCACCTCCACCGTGTATTCTTTAGGGATGCTGTCTAGGTGATATCTTTCTGGTCTCCGTATTTTCCCTATTTTCTTTAGTCTAAGCCTGAATTTTGCGATCAGTAGGTTGTGATCTGAGCCACAGTCTGCTCCAGGTCTTGTTTTTGTTGACTGTATGGAGGTTCTCCATCTTTGGCTGCAGAGTATGTAGTCAATCTGGATTCGGTGTTGGCCATCTGGTGATGTCCATGTGTAAAGTTGCCTCTTGTGTTGCTGGAAGAGAGTGTTTGCTATGACCAGTGCGTTCTCTTGGCAGAACTCTATCAATCTTTGCCCTGCTTCATTCTGTGTTCCGAGACCAAATTTGCCTGTTATTCCCTCCACTTTTTGATTTCCTACTTTGGCATTCCAGTCTCCTAATATAATTTGGACATCATTTCTTGGTGTCTGTTCTATGAGGTGTTGTAAGTCCTCATAGAACTGGTCCATTGTGGCTTCATCTGTACCAGTGGTTGGTGCGTATATTTAGATCACAGTGACATTGAAAGGTTTGCCTTGAAATCTGACTGACATCATTCTGTCATTTTTGAGATTGTATCCCATTACTGCTTTTCTCACTCTTTTATTGACAATTATGGCTACTCCATTTCTTCTAAGGTTTTCTTGCCCACAGTAGTAGATATGATGGTTTCCAGAGCTGAATTCACCCATCCCTGTCCATTTTAGCTCACTGATGCCCAAGATGTCAATGCTTATTCTTTCCATCTCATTTTTTACCACTTCCAGTTTTCCTTGATTCATAGACCTCACATTCCATGTCCCTATGCAGTATTGTTCCCTGCAACACTGTATTTCTCCTTCCCCTTTCGTATCCCTCCCCCTTTTCAGATCTGCTGTGCTGAGCATCCCCTTGTTTTGCCTTTTGTTTTGGTCCATAGGGTTCTCTTGGCAAACTTTGTGGCGTGCCTTGCCGGTCTCTACGCCAGTCTTTTCCCATCACACATGTTATCACAGTTTAAACAGTTTTAAAACAAAGTATTATCATGCACAATATCACAGTTTATCACATAGTATCAAAGTAAAAGTTGAACTAATTAATGAAGGGAAAAGAAAGAAAGAAAGAAAAAGTCCACTATATCAAGTCTCTATGTAAGTCAGTTTCTTGTACAGTCACTGTGTCAGTTGCCATAAGCCATCTATGTTTAGTCAACTATATTATTTCAGTTCGATTACTTATCCTTTGCATGCACACAGCAGCTCTTGCCTCTCTTCGGCTGCATGGAGTCGGTCAAAGGCGCCGGCTCGGGCCTCGCTATGATCTACTTCTATATAATTGATCTACTTCTATATAATTGCCCATAAATTTATTTAACCTATTTGCCAATATTGCCGTAAAAATTTTGGCATCTTGGTTGATCAATGAAATAGGTCTATAAGATTCCACTTTTTCTAAATCTTTTCCAGGTTTTGGCAGCAATACAATCGTGGTCCTATACCATGAGGTCGGAATTTGTCCCCGATCCAGAATATAATTGTACAATTTTACCAACTTCGGAACCACTATATCCTTAAATTCCTTATAAAAGTCAGCTGGTAACCCATCTTCCCCTGGTGCTTTACCCATTTTCATCCAGTTATTACGTCTTTTATCTCTTTTTCTGTTATTCGTTCTTCCATTTTTCCTTATGTTCCTGTTTTATACTAGTATATTTTTGTCTCTCTAATTGAATTTTGAGTTTCTCTATATCTATCTCTTATTTTGCATATAATGCCTGATAAAATTCTTTCACAATTTTACACTTATCTCTAGTTTTATTACATCTCACCCCTTGTTCATTTATCAAGACTCCAATTTCTCTCTTTTCCCTCTTTTCTTTAGCTGCTCTTGCTAATAACCTTGAATTTTTGTTACTAAATTCAAAATATTCTCTTTTTAAATACACCAAATCTCTCTTCACTTTTTCTATATCCTTACGAACCAATTCCGCCTTTAATCTTTGCAAATCCTCAAAAACCTTCCTATCCTTTGTCCTTGCATGTTCCTCCTGCAATTTCTTTATATCCTTTTCATTTTTGTCTTGCAAGATCTTAAAGTTTTTGTATTTAATACTGGCTAATCTAATACTTTCACCTCTAAAAACCGACTTCATGGTATCCCAGACCACATTAAAGTTTACTTCATCATCATCATTCCACTGCCAGTTTTCTTCCCACCTCTTGCTAATTTGCTCCTTACATTTTTGATCCCTAAATAGTTTGTCATCATATCTCCACGCCCTTCTCATCCTTTTTTTACCATCCATCCTAATTTCCATCACAACTTTCGAATGATCTGACTCCTTAAAAATCCCAACTTCTATTTACTCCAGATTTCTAATCATATTCTCTGTTACAAATATATAGTCAATTCTGGAATATGAATTATGGACCTGTGAGAAATAAGTATAGACCCTTTCTGATCCCTTAAGTTCCCTCCAAGTATCTTTCAGTCCCAAGGATGTCATCCAATTATCCAATGTTTGTCCTTTAATTCCTTTTCCACATCTTAACATATTTGTACAATCTAAATTAGATTTTATCAGATTAAAATCCCCAGCCACAATCATCCTCGTTGTTTTCTCTCTTACCAATATTTTACGATTTTTTTCTAAGAATTCAGTCTGATGGTCGTTTGGGGCATATACATTCACCAGTGTTATTTCCCCCTCATCTATCTTCCCTTTCACAACCAAATATCTACCCTCGGGGTCCGATAACCTATTAACTATCTCAAACCCCAGTCTAGTCGCTATCAAAATTGCCACCCCTCTTGACTTTGATCTGCCGTATGAACTCTCATAATGCTGCATCCAGCCTAAAAAGATTTTATTTGTATCCTGAGCTTTTTGATGAGTCTCCTGAAGAAAAACTATATCTGCCCTATCCCTCTTCAATGCTGATTGAATTCTTCTCCTCTTAATCGGTGAGCCTGTACCTTTCACATTCCACGATAATATTTTAATAGGCCTCATAATATAATTACCCACCTTCTTCCACCATTTCTAATTTCTCCCTTGGACGTGATGCCATCTAACCCACAATAACTAAAAAAAACAACAACACAAAAAACATTCACTAATACCCTCCCCGCTTCTTGAGCCAAAAAGAACACCTCTGTCATCCGAAAAGGGGAGGGGGGGAACATGGAAGATGACGTTACAATGAAAGCTCAAGCGCTAATATACCTCTTATACAAAATCTGGTTTAATTCACAATCTTACTTTAACTCATCTTCCCTACAAACATCCCACCTATTTTCCATCCTGCTGACCCTCACTTTCCCCCATTTCAGTTACCATCAACACTTCCAACTCCGGCTCTTCTGTGTCCTCTCCTCCCGCTGCCCCCTCCTCCCTTGCTCCACCGTAATCCCTTTTTATTGCCCCAGATTCCAACAAGGCCTTCCTCAATGCCAACCATTCCCTTGAAGATGCCTTAACCAAGTCATTCATACACATATATTCCAACGCATCCATCTCTGCATCAATCACATGCAACCTCCTTTCATGAAAGAACCTCAACTGTTGTGGATATCGCCAGTTGTATTTTATCCCTTTTTCCATCAGAAATCTTGTTACTGGCTTCATCTTATACCTCCAACCACGTTCCTTCATTGAAATATCATTGTATATTTCCACATCATTTCCATCCATTTTTAAAGTGCCAGATCCAGCTTGTTTTAAAAAGGCCATCACCTTCAATTTGTCTCCCCAGTTTGCAAATTTAACCAACACATTCCTCTGTATCACCTCCTCGGTCCCACTCTGTACACACTTGCAATATTCTCATGAACAAAAACTTTTCCCATATTCAAATTATTTAACCAAACTATTCTATCTTTTAGCTTATCTGGCACTTGTTCCGCCAATTTGCGTATCAAAATATTCTGTTTTCTCATCATCTCTTCCATAACATCAATTCTTTTTTCCTGCACATCCACTTTCATCTTAATTTCCTTTTCCTCCTCATGTAACCCTTTAATATCCCCTTGTATCAATTTCATATCATTCTGCATTAATTTTACATTATCATCCATCCTTTGAAAATTAAGATCCACTTTTTTTGAAAAATCTGTGAACATTGTAGCCAATTTGTCCTGTTTTCCCATAATTTCACTTTTATCTTTCGCTCTTGATTCCTCCATCTTTTCCATTTTCTTGAATAACTTCCCAAGTTGTATCATTATCTGAGTTTGATCAAGTGGTGGTGGTTCCGGAGATGATGTCGGAGGAGATGGGTCTTCTGATAAAAGGTTGCCTTTTTTTTGGCTTCACAACTTCTTCTTCCTTGGTCTTTCCCCTTGCAACTTTATCCATTGTAATATCAAATAGCAACTTCAACCCAGCAACTTTTCTTACACCCTCTTGTTTCTCAACTTGATGCTGCTCCAGAGTTAGAATCCAATTATGTTAGGTCACTCAACAAGCCAAGAATCAAACCATGAAAGAGTTAATATATCCACCACAGGCAAGGAAGTGTTTGTTGGTATTATATCTCCTGTGTGAAGATCAAACAAGAAGCAAAAGCCAGACCAAGCAAGATAACGTAACTGTAA
Source organism: Bradypodion ventrale (assembly GCA_035047345.1). Taxonomy (NCBI): domain Eukaryota; kingdom Metazoa; phylum Chordata; class Lepidosauria; order Squamata; family Chamaeleonidae; genus Bradypodion; species Bradypodion ventrale. Next base: position 46,588,349 of record JAWDJE010000001.1, read on the forward strand.
TCCAGTAACAAAGAAGGGGTACTCCAACAGCCAAATTTTCAATACTGAGGCCAAATGATTCCAAGCCAGTACAATCCAAAAATGCAAAAGGGATCTTGCTGATATAAACCAAATTTATATTCCACCTGGTAATCCAGTAGCTTGATTGAAAACTTTCTCCAAGAATTGGCAATGGTTTATTGTAATCCACCTTATAACAATGTTCCAGTAAGCAAATCCCCCAGTGCTATCCAGGGACTAATATCCAAACTCTTGCAAGGAAGAAGGAAGACGACGGAGAAGGAGGGGCAAAACAGGGACTCAGGCAAAAGTCAAAAAAAGGAATACTTAAATTGTATTTAACAAAAGGGGAAAAAAAGAGATCCAGCACATATCTATTTAGTCCTCTGGCGGAACGCCTGCCACATCTTCTGCATCGGCTGCGGCTTCACGGGGTGTCCCTCCTCCCTTCTTCTCCAAAGCCTCCAAAACCTCCAAAATCTCCAATCGCCCCTTTAACCTCCGTCCCTTCAGCAACACACACACTCCAAAATCTTCACCTTCTTGTCCCCCTGCCTTCCTTTCTCTCCCTTCCGTCTGTAAAACTCCTAAAGCTTCTACCGTTGTTTCCCCTCTTTAAGTTTCACTTTCTGCCACCATCGCCTCCATTATCTCTCCTTTCCCACCGTCTTACTTTCTTTCACGTCCTCGATCCTTCAATCACTTGCCTTCCTTTATTCAGTTTTCCAATCCACCCCCGTCCACAACGCAGCCGGCAATCTTAGTTTAGCCTTTATATTTTCAGTAAATTTACAGCTTCTTACTCCAATCTCCTCGATCCCGTTCGCCGCGGAACCGCTGGGAGAGTCGCAGCTTTCGCCGCTTGCCTCCCCAGCCAAATCCGCTCTCGAACTTCGATCTTCAGTTCAGCTTTTTTACTTGCCGGATCTTTACACTTTCCTCATGTAGAATCTTTTGAAATTATTTGTATTCAGATTTAATTTCTCATTTAATTCCTCATTGAAAAGCATGAGCCCACAAAAAAGTGTGTTAACTCGTCGTCATCTTAGCCACACATCCCCGAAGAATGTTTAGAAGTGGTTTTGAGCATGATTTTGGATTTTTTTGGATTTTTTCGTCAGAATTTTTAGAAGCATTCCTGGGATTTTTGCAGCATTCTTCAGGTTCTTGGACAATCAGGGTTGTTTGACATGTTTTTGACATGTTTTTGACATGTTTTTAGCCTTTAGACAATGATTTTTTAAAGTTATGTCAGTTTCCTGTCTGTCTCCTTGACTTTGCCGTGAAGTCTGTGCTGTTACAGTACAATGTGTTTCCATGAAAACAACATTGTATGAGGCATTGCGGCAAGGATTTGGACATTGTATGAGGCATCTCAGCTAGAGATGTACGTGATCCAGTCTGTACTTCTTATTAATACAAAAGGCTGCACTTTGTTCTGAGCGTCTTTGAGACCATAGTTATATTGTTAGAAATATTAACAAAACCAATCTTTTTCCTTCTGTTAAATGCTTTGCCTATTCTAGCTCTGTTTGTTTTTGGCTTATGAAAGCTGTTTATTGAGGGATGGGTTGGGGGTTCCACTTGTGATTCGAATTATTCAGCCACAACAGAAAGAGACTTGATTGAATTCAGAGCCATTCCATGCATGTTCACAAATCACTTGGAATTTTTAGGCAAGCACATTAGACATTAATGACTTGTATACAGATTCATAGGCCTAGCTCGGTTCAAAAAAAGTAAAAAGATAAAGAAAAGCAAAATAAAAAAGACAAGAGGTGAACTTTCAGTGAAAATGTATGGTGGTACCTCCAAACATTGGCCGGCTTGCCAGGTTGGAAGTATCTTGATGACACAATACAGTTGGAAATTAAATGATAGTAACTGTTGTATGATATAGCCAGCATGATGTACTGGACATAGGACATTTAGTGACAGGATGCCTCAAACCTACACCAGTTGAGAAAATATACCCTCTTGTTGGTATCGCTCCACCTAAGATAAGGAGAGAAGTAGCAGCAGACAATGAGAGAACTAAGCAAGAGAATGACCCTCAACACCCTCTGAATGGATACGAGCCTCAAGTCCACCAGCTCAGAAGCAGGGAGAGCTTTTATGACAAGAACAAAAATTCTTGAGGGTACACAAGAGCAAAACCAAATCAGAAGATGGGGGAAGGAACAAACTGGACAAGTAATGACAATTAAATGAGGATATGACTGAGGAACTCAAGCTTGGAGAAACCTGAATAGGCTGAGAGTTGGAGTCCCTAAATGCAAGACCAACATGCTCAAGTGAGGGCTGCTGGTGGACAACAACATGCTGTGTGAATGTGGAGAGATACAGAATCCGGCTCATTTAGTGGTCTGCTGATTACCGCCAGAAACATGCACCGATGAGTACTTACATTTGGCCAATGACAAAGCCAATAAAGTGGCTTCATTTTGGCAGTTCAGAGTCTGATTAGGATACTTTTAATTTTTTTGTGAGCCCCCCATGGTTGTCTATTTTGTTTCACATTTTGTTAACATTCCATAGTAACTATTATGTTAGATGGGCAGTATAGAAATGAAATTAAACAAACAAATAAATAACATGAGCATATGCAGTTTTACCCAAAAGAATGATCTCATTTGTTCTGTTTTTTTAGTGATGCATGTCTTTCTTTTTGGTGATCTAGAAGTCAAAAATGTATCAATTGCAAAGCATCCATTGTACCCACTGATAATTAGCTTTTAATTGTAGCTTTTACTAGTCATTTGCTGGACTCTTCTTGGTACTGTATCTTGGCAGAAGATGAAAGAATACCAGAGGAGGTATAGAGGGAAGGGATGGGGGAATGGGGGAGAGTTCAATTGACAGACAGAGAGCTGTGCAAAACAATTTGGAGAGGGAGGAGAAAATAGTGCAGATATGTTGAGTGTCACGCCCAAGCACTGTGGACTGTGCAGTTAGATTGTTCTGCCCATTGCACAGTATGCATGTAGAAGTGCTTTGTTAATAGGGTAAGAGGCCTATTCCAAAGGCCACATCCCCACCCCAGAGGGAGGAAGCATCCAGGGAAGAAAGGCCTGGCAGAAACCATTGAGGGTAAGAGGCCTACTCCAAAGGCCACCCCCACCCCCCACCCCAGAGGGAGGAAGCATCCAGGGTAGAAAGGCCTGGCAGAAAACACTGAGGGTATGAGGCCTATTCCAAAGGCTCCATTCCCACCCCAGTGGGAGGAAGCATCCAGGGAAGAAAGGCCTGGCAGAAACCACTGATGGTAAGAGGCCTACTCCAAAGGCCACACCCCCACCCCAGAGGGAGGAAGCATCCAGGGTAGAAAGGCCTGGCAGAAACCACTGAGGGTAAGAGGCCTATTCCAAAGGCCCCATCCCCACCCCAGAGGGAGGAAGCATCCAGGGAAGAAAGGCCTGGCAGAAGCCACTGAGGGTAAGAGGCCTATTCCATTGCCCGCAGCAACAGACCCACCATTGCCCGCCGCCACCTCTGCTCGCATCCCCACCCCAGAGGGAGGAAGCAAAAGATGGCCTGAGACTTAACATCAAGAAAACCAAGATAATGGCAACAGGCCCTATCAGCACCTGGAAAGTAGATGGAGAAGAACTAGAAGCAGTGACGGATTTTACTTTCTTGGGATCTAGGATCACTGCAGATGGTGACTGCAGCCATGAAATAAAGAGGCGACTGATTCTAGGGAGACAAGCCATGAGAAACCTGGGGAACATTGTGAAAAGTAGAGACATCATCTTGCAAAGAAAAATCCATATAATCAAAGCAATGGTATTCCCGGTGGTAATGTATGGATCATTAGGAAGACTGAGCGCAGAAGAATAGACTCCTTTGAGATGTGGTGTTGGAGGAGAGTTTTGAGAGTACCCTGGACAGCGAGGAGAACAAATAAGTCAATCTTGAAAGAAATCAGTCCTGATTGCTCCTTAGAAGGTCAAATAGTAAAGATGAAGATGAAGTACTTTGGACACCAAATGAGAAGAGAGGATTCACTTGAGAAAGCCTTGATGCTGGGAAAGGTGGAGGGCAAAAGAAAAAGGGGACGGCCAAGGATGAGATGGCTGGATGGCATTGTGGACGCAGCGGGCACCGAGCTGAGCGGGCTGAGGAGGATGGTGGAGGACAGGGGTACCTGGAGATCAATGGTCCATAGGGTCACAAAGGGTCGGAATCGACTGTGCGATTGAACAACAACAACAAAATAGGGACCACTTTGGTGGGAAGGTAAACAGCATTCCGTGCACTCTGGTGTCTAGTCATGCCTGCCACATGACCACAGAAATGTCTGCAGAAGCAGACAGCACTGACTCTTCAGCTATGAAACAGAGATGAGCACTGAACCTTAGAGATGGATAGGACTGGCTTTCAAGCAAGGGTGACCTTTACCTTTACCTTATGAAAGAATTATAATTTTAGATCTCAGCATTCTAATGACTATAATTTATTTTAATTTCATTTTTCTATCTACCATATATATCATGAGCAATGCAATGGAGGCATTTTGTCCCACAAAAATACCTTTGGAAAAGCTTTCCTTTTGGTTTCTTTACTTTTTCTTTTCAAAATCACTAAATGCACCATAATGGATTTATTTTACTTTTTTTTTAAGAAAAGGATTAAGTATCCACCAACAATAAAAAGCTTGCTGTGCTTAATGACCGGGTAGTGAATGCAGTCCACACTTTAAGCATTAACTAAGATAAAGAAAGAAACATTGAAAAGAAGCTGTAATGCCCCTGGCCAATGGCTGACACTTTCACATTGTTTAGAGATGGATTAAGGGGCAGCTTCCTTGAACACAGAAGTACTTTACCATGAACTATGTTCTTTAGTAGGACGAAAGTCTTGCTGATTTATTATGGTGTGATATATCACAGATATCTGTTTTGTGAATAGGGTGTTCATTCATTGGAACTAGCCTACAAATCAAAATGATGGCAACAGAAGTAGGGCAACCTTGGAGGGGGGGGGGGGGGGGTTCCCACTCCAATAATAGCCTTCTCTCTCAAGAGCTAGTAGAGGAACAGTGACATTGAGGCATAATGACAGGATGCCGCAAACCTACACCATTTGAGAAAATATACCCTCTTGTTGGTATCGCTCCACCTAAGATAAGTAGAGAAGTAGCAACGGACACTGAGAGAACTAAGCAAGAGAGTGACCCTTGACCTCCTCTGAACAAATATGTATCTTAAGTCTATCAGCTCAGATCCAGAAAAAGCTTTATGGCAAGAAAAAACATTTTTGAGACTACGCAAGCGCAAAACCAAATTAGAAGATGGAGGGAGGAGATCAATGGACAAAGAATAAAATCAAAGGATGATATGGCTGGGGAATTCAACCTCCCCTAAATCACTTGGAAGACCCTGAATGGGTTGAAACTTGGGAGTACCTAAATGCAAAACTAGCATGCTCAAGTAGGGGCAAATGGCAGGTAACAATATGCTTTCTGAATGTGGAGAGATACAGAATCTGGCTCATTTGCTGGTCTGCCAGTTACTACTGTAAACATGTACTGATGAAAATTAAAGTTTGGCCAGTAACAAAGCCAAGAAAGTGGCTTCATTTTGGCAGTTTAAAGTCTGACCTATACAGGAAAGAAGAGCCGTAGCAGAGGAAAGGTCTCCAAACTGAGTCCGGTTTAAAAAGAAAAACCCAAAGGAAGAGAGATCAGTGGATAAAAAGTCATCAGAAGTGGTTTACCATTCCCTTCTTCTGGAGTTTCCTGGAATTGTGCAGCATGCACAATGCCACAAAAGCTGACTTTTCTGAGTTGCATAGTGGGCACTGAATTCCTAACTCTGGCTCCATGGCCAGATATTTAACTTACTGAACTATCCAGCCAGTGAGAGTCATCCTATTGTACCAGATCTGGTTGTGTAGTTGTAGAGTTCCATTTGCTCAGCTGTATTATTGTTTGCTTAATTATTATTATTTGCAAGAGGAGCCATCATACAACCTTCACTGACTTAAACCCAAACAGACAGAAGATTGTTGGCATTACCAACAGCCTAGTAGACATCAGGCTGGATTTTCCTCACACAATACTGTATCTCCTCTTCCCCAACCTTTGCATTTCTTTTGACCTCCTCATTTCCAGCAATAGGTTTTTGTTTTCACTCTAAACCCAGGACAGATGTGGGCTCCAGCCCTTAAGTATGCCGATAACAACCTGCTGAACAAAAAAATAATCACCTCAACTCATTATGGCTGGAAATTGCACTTATAGAAAAATGAAAAATAATTTAATTAAATTTAAACTGTGAGGCTCCATACATGTAATTGGATCTGAGCCACATGTCTCCAGATGGCATTTAGGGTACTTCCTAGGGAGCACTTAGAGGAATTATGTTCACTTCCAGTTTTATTGCAAGTATTTAGTTTTAGGTGTGTGTTTAAAACAGCTCACCACACTAATTCAATGACTCTGGACTTCTACAGCTGAATGGGAAACTATCCATGCCAGTACAACAGATTTGGGAGTATTACGTGTGAGGAGGGAGAGTTTTGACACTATCATACCTGTCAAGTTTCGAGAAATTCTGTCAAACCCCGTATTTTACACTCTTTCCCGCTGTCATCCCGTATTAGTTAGACTGCAATTAGGCTGGATTTAGACTGGAGGCCAGCACAAGATAAGCATAGCTGTCCAGTTTCCTGTTTTGGCCGGGAAAAATCCCTTATTTGACAGAAATTTCCCGAAACTTGACAGATATGGACTATCAATGCTGGCTAGGGTATTTTATGAATTATAGTCCTAATTATAGTCCTGTTGGGGCCCGAGTCCAATGAGGAAGATTTTCTGCCAGCACCTCAGCCCGCGGTCAGTGTGGAACTGCTTCCTTTTAAGAACATAAGAACAGCCTTGCTGGAACAGGCCACAGCCCATCCAGTCCAGCATTCTGTCTCACACAGTGGCTCACCATTTCCTTCAGGGTATTCCCAAGCAGATGCCTGCTTAGGATTCCCTGGAAATGATATTGAGAGATATCTTGCCTATCTCTCCAACCCAGAGGTTGTCCTTAAATATCCATAATTATAGCCATTGATACTCTTGTCCTCCATGAACTTGTCTAATCCTTTCTTAAAGCTGTCAAGACTGACAGCTGTCACCACTTCTTCTGGCAGGGAGTTCCATAGACCAGTAATCCTCTGGTTGAAAAAGTACTTTCTCTTATTTGTTTGAGAACTAGTACCCAAAACTTTCATGGAGTGTCCCCTAGTTCTAGTGTTATGCGATAGGGAAAACAGTTTTTCCTTATCTACTTTGTCCACACCGTGCATGATTTTATAAACTTCAATCAGGTCACCTCTTAGACGTCGTCGTTCAAGAGTGAAGAGGCCCAACCGTTGCAGCCTCAGATTGTAAGGAAGGTGTTCCAGTCCCCTAATCATTCTGGTTGCCCTCCTCTGCACTTTTTCCAGCTCCATAATATCCTTCTGGAGGTATGGCGACCAGAACTGTACACAGTATTCCAGATGGGGCCTCACCATAGATTTATAAAGAGGCAAAATGACACTTGCTGACTTATTTTCTATACCCTTCCTAATGATCCCTAGCATTGAGTTTGCTTTTTTCACTGCTGAGGCACACTGGGTTGACACCTTCATTGAGTTGTCCACCAGGACACCAAGGTCCCTTTCCTGGTTTGTCAACTTTTGATCAAGTTGATCAAGACATGACTGGAGCACAGCCCCCAAACACTGAGGCACCAAGAGTCAGTGAAGAGGAGGCGGAGCCGGGCACATCAGAAACACGAAGTGTCAGGCAACAGTTAACTAACCTCACAATCCTAAAGACTAACGGCCTTGGGTGCCTTAGTCCACAGGGAAGGGTGATGGTCTCCAAGTGTATCTTGAATCCCAGCAAGACTGAGTGGCTATGGGTTCAGGGTCCTACGCCATTCTGGGAGCTGCCATCCTTAGTCTTGGATGGGGCTATTTTGCCCCAGACAGACCCAGTGCGCAACTTGGGGGTCCTCCTGGACTCTCGACTGCTACTAGAAGATCAGGTGGCGGTCGTGGCCAGGAGGGTCTTTGCACAACTCCGTGTGATACACCAGTTGTGCCCGCTCCTGGATAGGAACTCCTTGCTTATGGTCACACATGCCCTGGTCACCTCCAGACTACACTATTGCAATGCGCTCTACATGGGGCTGCCCTTGACGACCATTCGGAGGCTGCAGCTGGTCCAGAATGCAGCGGCCTGGGTAGTGATGGGGTGTGGGTGTTATGCCCATGCCTTGCCCCTGCTCTGGGAGCTGCACTGATTACCAGTTTGCCTCCGAGTGCAATTCAAGGTGCTGGTTATGATCTTTAAAGCCCTATATGGTAGTGGGCCAGGATACCTAAGAGACCTCATCACCCTAAGAACATCTGTCCATCCAACCAGAGTGGACTGGAGGGGCTGCCTACTTGTCCCATTAGCCAGGGGGGCCCACCTCTCTGGCACAAGAAAAAGGGCCTTTTCCGTGTTTACTCCGGCCCCTTGGAACCTCCTGCCAATAGAGCTATGGTTGCAGACGGAGTTGCTGCCCTTCAGGAAAGGACTTAAGACCTGGCTGGTGGGTCAGGTATGGAGCCCAGAGGGCAATGTGGCCCCTGCTCGCTGGCTTTTACCATGAGATGTACCCTCTCTCTGCTTCTCAGGGTGGGTGGGATTCTTTTTAATGTGGGTGGGGTTTTTTAACTGCTTTTATTGTATGGGGTTTTAGATTATGTAAGCAGCCCTGAGTTGGGCTTCCTGAGTGGCCAGCAAACAAATTGAAATATTTAATTTAATTTAATTTAATTTAATTTAATTTAATTTAATTTAATTTAATTTAATTTAATTTAATTTAATTTAATTTAATTTGAATCCATCTTGATGGAGGGCAGCAGCTTTATCAATACTGGTCTGGGGCTAATGAGGTCTTTGCTTGCCAAAAGGGCTCAGGACCAGAAAGTGACTTGTGGAACTAGATCAGTGATATGGGTGTCATGCTGCGGTGCAGAAGGCAGATGAAAGGCCACTGCATTATATTCTCAGGACAGTTTTCAGGAAGAATAACCTTCCCAAGCTCTACACAACAAGGTTTAGCAAAATGACTGCATCCATATCTGTCAAGTTTTGGATTTGAAAATAAGGGAAATTTTGGGCCATGCCCCCTCCCTACCAGGCCATGCCCCCTCCTCCCCACAATTCAGGCACATCCAAGAGCATAGAAGAAGAGGAGCCACCAGAACCAGGGAGGAGGTATGTGGGAATCTATCTGGTTTCTGTCTGCCTGCTTTCTCCACATTTTGTAAACAAAGGTCCCTTTGTTAGGACGTGAGATGACGCTTGCTTTGGTACATGCGCAGAAAGTGTGAAAAATGCTGATTCACCCTCCATATATGGGTCTGAGATTCTGATAGGCTGATGTGCGTATGACTCTTATTTTCTTATACTCTGTTTAATAAAGAGACGCCATAATTCCTTTGTTGAGCTCTAAGACTGCAGTCGTGTCTCTTCTCTTTTCTGCCTAATGGAGCTGGCCTTCATTAGAATTCCTAATTCTTCCTTTGTTTATCTAGGGCTATAAACTGCTCTGCCTGAGGCTGATTAGATCTCTACATGCTTCAAAAGCCGATAAGTGGCGCCCTGTGGGGGCCTTTGAACTCTGATTCTTTGAACTCTGCTTCAGCGATTAACACCTAATTATCACCTCATTGCGACCGAGAAAAGGTCTCACTCACCTCCGACCAGAGAAGAAGGTCTCCCCAGGCGCCTGATATCATCCAAGTTCTACTTTGGATCCCACCAGGTGGGTGAAAAGATTTATCATTGGGGGGGGGGGTGCTAACATCGCCACAGCAGGAGTTTTGTAATGATTTATCATATCTTCTGAATAAGAATGGACAAAGGGCAGAAACAAAAGAGGTGCAAGCAAAAAATATTCTGTTGTCCCAGAGGCTTGCTGCCCCACTGCCACAGCTTTTGCCCCCAGCCAAGAGAGGGACTCTGCACGCTACTGCCCCTCCACCATATGGGAAACAACAGCATGAGCCCCCTGATGGAGGTGGGGGTGGAAATGGAGATGGGACATTATATCCTGCCTTGCAGCACTCAAGCACTTTTAGCCCTACAAAAGACCTGTTCTCTGCTGCTTTAACTGCAGCTGTGCTGGATATGAAACCTGTTGCTGTATATCCAGTGAACAGAGAGGCTCTGGCAAATGGGAATGCTGCAACACTGCCTGCCAGGTCTAAAAAACAACTAGTGCCAGCTGATTGGGAACAAATGGTGGGGACCTCATCACAGATTGAAGCTATTAATGCATGCAGAGTGGCAGGAAGCAAGGATTGTGATTCCAAGGACAGCACAGGAGATCTCAGCTCGCCCCTGAAGCAACCCTCATCACAAAAGCAGGAGAAGCTGAGTGGTAAGCTTGATACCTCACTTTTGGGCAGGAATTGGAAGGATGGGCCAGAGGAGGAACGCAGAAAACCCAAGCCCAGAAAGAGGTCTTCTCGCAAATACAACCTAACAGGTGCAGTTTGTCATCAAGTTGAGATTCAGATGCTGCAGATGAAAGAAGTCCAGAGGAAAAGGGGTGTGGATCCTTCCTCTATGGACAGCAGGCTTTTGCAAAAATACAAGGAGGGAGAAGACATACTCCAGTTTTTGGCTGATTTTGAATTGCTCAACCCTCAAGCAAAGAGATCCAGAGTGAATAGTTCCAAGTTTCAAGCATCAGGATTGCAGGGAAAGCAACTGGGAAGTCCCTGTACTGTTCATCACTGTGGAAGTTACTTGCAACTTCTGGAGAAGTTGTTCTTTGTGCTCATATCTCATCTGCCTGCTTCAATACAGATAGGTGTGCCTGGAGCATGAAGGAATGAGTGTGTTTGACTGAAAAGCTGAAAGATATGGGAGGGTGGAGGCTTGTCTGGTTGTCTTGTGAATTCAGGGTGAATTAACTCATGGCCTAATTTCAACCTTGCCATACCAAGAACTGTGCTGGAGAGAAGATAGTGTTTAAGACTCTGCATGTGCTCTTAAGCAGAGCTGCTGCTGAGGAGAGCCAAACAAAGGAAGTGAGCACTGGTAAGTTTTGCAGTTGGAGTAGATCTGCTTTAGAGGCCTCCACTAATTTAAATTGATAATTTAAACTGCTGAGAGCCACCTCTGTTCAAACAGAGGAAGCAGTTAGAAGCTTCCAGAAGCAGGGGGGCAGAGCCACACCAGGAGCTGGGCAGCATCCGGTTCGGGAAAGTGTGTACTTGAGTAGTGAGGAGGATGCAAACATTACTGAGCAGAGCAAGGAGCTAGTCACCAGCACTCTAGCAGAAGGATGCAAGAGGCAGTCTAACAATGCAACTGGACTCAAAAGACTGTATCAGGAAAGCATATATAAATGCTTGTATACAAATGCCAGAAGCCTCCGGAACAAAATAGGGGAGCTGGAATACTTAGCAATAGATAAGAATATTGATATTATTGGTATCACTGAAACCTGGTGGACGGATGATAACCAATGGAATACAGTTATCCCAGGCTACAAACTGTACAGGAAGGATAGGAAGGGGCAAACAGGAGGTGGTGTAGCCTTGTATGTCAAAGAAGTGATAAAATCGTATGAATTGGAATATCTAGGTGATTTAGAGTCACCATTAGAAGCTCTGTGGGTAAGAGTACCAGGCCACAAGGATGGTCTAACAGTAGGCATATACTATCGGCCTCCGACCCAAACTCTTGAGGAAGACTGGCAGTTGGAGAATGTTGTAAAGGAGGCATCCAAGAAGGGAAGCCTGGTTATAATGGGGGACTTCAATTACCCTCACATAGACTGGGTGAACTGTTGTTCAGCACATGATAAAGAGATAAAGTTCCTAGATATGCTAAATGATTGTTCCCTGGGACAGATGGTTGAAGACCCAACTAGAGGTACAAGAATCCTTGACTTGATCCTGAGTAATACTCAGGATCTGGTGCAAGATGTTAATGTGACTGATCCAATAGGGAACAGTGACCACAACTCAATTATGTTTAACTTGATCATAGACCGCAAGTCACTGATAAAATCTAACACAGAGACCTTAAATTTTCAAAAAGGAAATTTCCCAAAGATGAGGAAACTAGTAAAAAAGAAGCTGAAAGGGAAAATTGAGAGAGTCCAAACAATCCAAGAGGCATGGAGGTTGTTTACAAAAACAATAACAGAGGCCCAATTGGAATGCATACCCAAAAGGAAAAAGGGCACTGCCAGTTCCAAGAGGACTCCGATGTGGCTTACAGGAGCTGTTCGGGAAGTGATCAAGAGCAAGAAAAGCTCATTTAGAAGATGGAAGGCTTGTCCAAATGAGGACAGCAGGCAGAAGCATACATTCTGGCAGAACAAATGCAAGGCAACAATCAGGAAAGCAAAGCAAGACTTTGAGGAGCGTATAGCTAAAAATACTCAGAGAAATAACAAATACTTCTTTAAATACATTAGAAGTAAGAACCCAACTAGGAAGGCCATTGGACCATTAGATGACAATGGAAGGCAAGGGGTTATTAAAGAGGAAACAGAGATTGTAGAGAGACTCAATGAATTCTTTGCTTCAGTATTCACTGAAGAAGACAGAGACCACATGCCCAAAACAGAGCCTATCTTCGTAGGGAGGGAAACCGAAGAATTAAGCCAGATAGAAATAACCAGGGAGGAGGTCCTTGCATGTCTTGTTAAGCTAAACACTAACAAATCACCAGCACCAGATGGCATCCATCCACGAGTTCTCGGGGAACTTAAAGATGAAATTGCTGATCTCCTAGCCAAAATATATAATATTTCCCTCAAATCAGGCTTTGTACCTGATGACTGGAAGGTAGCGAATGTAACACCAATTTTCAAAAAAGGATCCAGGGGTGATCCAGGAAATTACTGACCTGTCAGTTTGACATGTGTCCCAGGTAAAGTGATGGAAACCATCCTAAAAGATAGAATTAATAGGCACATAGAAGAGAAGGCGCTGCTAAAGGAGAGCCAACATGGCTTTTGCAAGGGCAAATCATGCCTCACTAATCTGTTGGAATTTTTTGAGAGTGTCAACAAGCATGTGGAAGAGGGGGATCCAGTTGACATTGTTTATCGGGACTTTCAGAAGGCTTTTGACAAGGTCCCACACCAAAGGCTCTTGATTAAACTTGCCAGTCATGGAATAAAGGGACAGGTCTTGTCCTGGATCAGCAACTGGCCAAGGGACAGGAAACAGAGGGTGGCACTCAATGGACACTTCTCCAAGTGGAGGGAAGTAAAGAGTGGGGTCCCCCAAGATTCAGTACTGGGACCCCTGCTTTTCAACCTCTTCATAAATGATCTAGAGGTAGGAGTAAAAAGCAAGGTAGCCAAATTTGCTGACGACACTAAATTATACAGGGTAGTGAAAACTGTGAGAGATTGTGAGGAGCTCCAGAGGGATCTCTTGATACTGGGGGAGTGGGCAAAACAGTGGCAAATGAGCTTCAACATTAGTAAGTGCAGAGTGATGCATGTTGGGGCAAAAAAACCCAATTACATTTATAAACTGATGGGGTCTGAACTCTCTGCGACAAACCAGGAAAGGGACCTTGGTGTCCTGGTGGACAGCTCAATGAAGGTATCAACCCAGTGTGCCTCAGCAGTGAAAAAAGCAAACTCAATGTTAGGGATCATTAGGAAGGGTATAGAAAATAAGTCAGTAAGTGTCATTTTGCCTCTTTATAAATCTATGGTGAGGCCCCATCTGGAATACTGTGTACAGTTCTGGTCGCCATATCTTCAGAAGGATGTTATGGAGTTGGAGAAAGTGCAGAGGAGGGCAACCAGAATGATTAGGAGACTGGAACACCTTCCTTACCATCTGAGGCTGCAACAGTTGGGCCTTTTCACTCTTGAACGACGACGTCTAAGAGGTGACCTGATTGAAGTTTATAAAATCATGCAAGGTGTGGAAAAAGTAGATAAGGAAAAACTGTTTTCCCTATCGCACAACACTAGAACTAGGGGACACTCGATGAAACTTTTGGGTACTTGTTCTCAAACAAATAAGAGAAAGTACTTTTTCAACCAAAGAAGATTACTGGTCTATGGAACTCCCTGCCAGAAGAAGTGGTGACAGCTGTCAGTCTTGACAGCTTTAAGAAAGGATTAGACAAGTTCATGGAGGACAGGGGTATCAATGGCTATAATTATGGATACTTAAGGACAACCTTGGCGTTGGAGAGATAGGCAGGATATCTCTCAATGCCATTTCCAGGGAATCCTAAGCAGGTGAAGGCATTTCCTTGGGAATACCCTGAAGGAAATGGTGAGCCACTGTTTGAGACAGAATGCTGGACTAGATGGGCTGTGGCCTGTTCCAGCAAGGCAGTTCTTATGTAATTTCTCTATGGTTGCTAAGGACGTTCAACCATAGAGAAATTACAGAAGAGACAGAGAGGACGCGAAACACAAGAGTGATATTGCAAAAACTCCCCTGATGAAATTTATTGAATGAAATGTCTAATTAACCGGATAGACGTCGGGAGTTTGGGGCCAATATATATGGGAGTTTGACTTCCCAACTGAATACGAGTTTATGAGCTGTTTTGGATGAGAGATAGAAAGTGTAATAGAGGAATGAATCATTGTTTCATATTGTTATAAAGGACATAGTGAAGAAGTTGAAGAGAACATATTTGAATTTGGTTACTATTGTCAAGATTACAAAAGGAACTTGAAGACTTTTTGTGCAGAGAAGTATCTGAGTTTGGTTTCTGTTTGATGACATTACAAGTTAATATACAAGAGTTTGCAAAATAAAAATAACATTAAGAATACAAAGACCTTATAAGAAGATTCGTTTATTATTATCTTCATCATTTTTGGGCATACACAAACGGTACATTGTGTTTGTATCCTTATGAGTGATTTGGGCATAAGGCTGGCTGGCTTGTCCCAGGAGAGCTATCGCTTCTGTGTTCCCTGGGCTCTTGTCCTGCAACAGGAGAGGGAGACTCATTAGCGACTTGCTGCAGTTCTGCAGCTTTTGGGGTAGGGGTAAACTCCATTGTGGGAAAACCGGGGACATTGGGGACTAACGAAAAACCCCACTCCTCGCTTGGATGGGTGGGGGACCACTCTGAAAAACTCCCCTGGTTTTGCAACTCAAAGTCAAACTCATGTTCTGGGATATCTGTGGGGGCATCCACCAGGATATCTGCGGGGACAAACGTATTCCCTTTCCCCCTTGGTGGGGACTGCTGGTCCCCCTCTCCTCCCCCTTGGGCTAAACGGGTGGGGGAGAACCCTAACGCTGAGCCCTGATGTGCGGCTTCCGCGCCCTGACTACCGGGAACCCATCGCCGGAGCTGGTCTGCATGTCGCCTCCAGAGTAGACCCATGCTGGTCTCAACGCAGTACAACACAGGTCCAGTTTGTCCAATGACTACCCCCGGAACCCAGGCTGGTCCTGCGGTTGCGTAATTTCTGCAATGAACCGGGGCGCCTATTTCGAAACTCTTGGTGCCCACTATCCCAATGTTCCTCCCAGTGTCTTCCACCCTTGTGGGGTCTAGCCTGGTCAGTATCATGGTCAGCTTCCTGCGCATGAGGAGTTCTGCGGGTGAGTAACCTGACGCCAGCGGTGTCACCCTATAACCCAGCAGGAATTGGCATAGCTGTAGATTCAGGTGCCCAGGGCCCATCCGCCTCACCGCTTCCTTTGTTGTACGCATGAGGCGTTCTACCTGACCGTTTGTTGCTGGGTGAAAAGGTGCGGAGGTGATGTGCCGGATGGCGTTTATGTCAATGAATGCCCGGAACTCAGCGGACGTGAAACTACTCGCGTTATCACTCACAAGTACATCGGGTATCCTGAATGAGCTGAACTCCTTGCGCAATTGCTTAATGGTTGCGGCTGTTGAGGTGTTTGCCACTGAGATAACTTCTAACCACTTGGAATAAGCATCCACTATGAGGAGGAAGAATGAACCTCTGAAGGGACCTGCGAAATCTATGTGCAGGCGAGACCACGGCCCTTTGGCTGCGTCCCATTCTCTGTGCGGAAGTCAGGACTCCTCGGGCCGAGAGCTCTGGCAACTCTCGCAAGTGCTCACCATGTGCTCTATGTCAGCGTCTAACTGGGGCCACCAGAAATAGCTCCTGGCCAAAGCCTTGGAGCAGACAATTCCCGGATGGCTGACGTGCAGTAGCTTGAGCACCCTTGCTCTCAAAGATTCAGGGACGACCACCCGCTGGCCCCAAAGGAGGCAACCCCTCTCCATGGACAGTTCTAACCTCTTCCTAAAAAATGGGGCAAATTCTGCCGCTGGGGAAGACGTTGGCCACCCTTTTTGCACCCAGGAGCTCACTAGAGCCAACGTCTTATCTCTCCCTGTCGCCTTGGCGATTTCCGCGGGTACTACTGGGGGTGAATCCAGAACCTCTATCATGAGTACTTGGTGATCTTGTTCCACTTCACATGAGGGGTTGCCCACGTGAGGCAGAGGTGACCTCGAGAGTGTGTCCGCATGGCTTATGTCCTTTCCGGGGCGATAAACCAGCTTATTCTGGTACGCGTTTTGAAAAATGGCCCATCTCAGTATTCTGGGGGACAGAATCTGCAGTGTGGGCTTGTCTGCAGTGAAAATGCCTAGCAGGGGCTTGTGGTCAGTCACGATGGTGAAGGAGCGGCCATATAGAAAGTCATGAAACGTCTTTGTTCCAGCGATTATTGCAAGTGCCTCCCTGTCTGAAGTTTATAAAATCATGCACGGTGTGGACAAAGTAGATAAGGAAAAACTGTTTTCCCTATCGCACAACACTAGAACTAGGGGACACTCGATGAAACTTTTGGGTACTAGTTCTCAAACAAATAAGAGAAAGTACTTTTTCACCCAGAGGATCACTGGTCTATGGAACTCCCTGCCAGAAGAAGTGGTGACAGCTGTCAGTCTTGACAGCTTTAAGAAAGGATTAGACAAGTTCATGGAGGACAAGGGGATCAATGACTATAATTATGGATACTTAAGGACAACCTCGGGGTTGGAGAGATAGACAGGATATCTCTCAATGCCATTTCCAGGAAATCCTAAGCAGGGGAAGGCATCTCCTTGGGAATACCCTGAAGGAAATGGTGAGCCACTGTGTGAGACAGAATGCTGGACTGGATGAGCTGTGGCCTGTTCCAGCAAGGCTGTTCTTAAGTTCTAATCTGAGAAGAAGAAATCTTCAATCAACATTTGGACTTTTAATTTGGACATTTTAATTGGGCTAAAAAGTTTGTGTGGACTCTAAAGAAGAATTGGCTTTGTTTGCATTATAAAACCTGAAAACCTTTTTAAAATTGTCTACCTGCTCATGCTATGAGTTTGAAATGCTCTAATGACCTATTTGATTTACCATGCTATGCTGGTTTTAAGTTATTGAATGCCTCTTTCATTTATACCTAGTGAGAGAAGAAATGGAATGCCTTACTCATGTAATTGGGGAGTGAGAAATGCTTGCTAGAATGCTACAGAAACTTCCTTCATGTAAGGAAGAAGAGAAATGTTCATGTTTTGTTCATGCTTAAATGTTTTGCTTATTCTCTTGCAGGGGAAAGACCTGTCTTTGCTTATGCTATATTTTGCCTTATGTAACTGCATATCTCAAGGTACCTCCAGAAGTACATGGAAGAGTTTTCAGTACCCTACACATGTAAATGGGTTTGTGATATTGCATTTGTGTTATATGTCAGGCATGTTTCATGTCTAGTTCCATGGTGCTAGTAATAACATGGCACTGGTCATCAAACAGGGCATGTTCCTGTTTCTTAGAGGAGTGTCTTCCTAAGCCATTGGTCGTTTATTGGCAACAAGGGTATCCTGAGTGTATGGGTCCCTGCCCGAGTGATCCGCCCATGGAGAAAGAAGGTTACTCAGCTCCAGGACGGTGGTTCACCAGTAAACTAAATTTGCTGACATTTGTTCTTTTCTTTCTTACTGTGCTTCCAGCTATAAGAAAAATGACTCATGGGGGCAACCCCAACTTTTGGCTTCACCATGCTAACTATATGTTTGAGGTTCATGGTAAGAATGCAACGTTATACTATGAGCATCCATTGGCAGTGTCTCAAATAGCATTCCTTCCGGCATTGTTCAACATGCCTGAGTTGGTTATCGGACACTTGCAACATATTGACATGTCTACACTCTTCTCCAACCCCCCAGAACAATTTAACAACACCCGCTGGCGAAGCATGATGTTCAAGAAATACACTAAAGGGCTTTGTTTCTGCTGTCATAGTTCTGGGGTCTGGAATACTAAATGGAAGTACTGGACTCAAGCAAAAAGGTTTTTGCGGAATGTAGGCAATTATACGGGATGTGATGATTATTTTTGGTTATGGGGTAGTTATAACAGTTCTTATAAGCTTAATTATACTTTGTTTAACACTACTATTGAAGATATATATGATGTATTTCCTATGTTTACTCCTGATTATTCTGCTATAGATAGTGGTTCAATTTGCAATGGATGGCAAATTAAGGATCCCAACATGTGGTTCTTTTTTAATGGAGTTGCCACGAATTTCCACCCAGGACAATATCTATGTGCAGCATTGGGTTATTTTACCTTACCCGTACAAGTGCAAACACCGCTTCAGGCAGATGCACGGCGCCGGAGAGCTGTTGCCGGCCCGATGGGTTCTGGTTGCCACGATGAAGTGATAATCGATGTTCAGCTTTCTGATGGTAGCTCCTGGGGGAGAGCTATAGGGAGTGTTATCACTGGAGCACTCACCTTGGGATCGTACCCAGATGTTATTTCCCAGGAGAATAGAAGGTCCATTTTGGGACTCACCTGTAGGCTGGAAAAATCAATCAATGCCACAGGGAGGGTTATACGGGATCTTCAAATAGATATCACTGAGCTCCATCAAGACCAAATGCAGGACAGACTGGCCATAGATTACCTGTTAGCAAAATCCGGAGGATTTTGTAAACTGGTCGGGAACCAGGGATGTCGGGTAAAATTCCAGGATCTGAATAATACTATTGAGAAAGAACTTCAGAATTTACAGGAGAGCATTACTAATAATGTACTCACTTATGTTAATCTCTTTGATTGGATGACTTCTTGGTTGCCTGATCTGTCTGTCCTTAGACAAGTTTTCTTTTATGGGGTCATTACTATTATTTGCCTTATATTTTTATGTTTTTGCATTTATTGTATTCCTAATCTTATTTCTATGTGTAATGCATGTCCACTGCGTAGAAGGGAGACATCTGGTTTTGCACGATAGCAATTGTACTCTATGAGGTATCATCCTCTGGAACAAGGTACCAGGAGTCAGGAGGGGTACGATGTCCAGGAGGACAGTGATGATGTGTATGGAGGAGTAGTTATGGAGTATGTTGACTTGCAGGGGTATGATTAGCATTCCCTCTCTCAAATTTAAATGAAAAAGGACATGTGGGAATCTATCTGGTTTCTGTCTGCCTGCTTTCTCCACATTTTGTAAACAAAGGTCCCTTTGTTAGGACGTGAGATGACGCTTGCTTTGGTACATGCGCAGAAAGTGTGAAAAAATGCTGATTCACCATCCATATATGGGTCTGAGATTCTGATAGGCTGATGTGCATATGACTCTTGTTTTCTTATACTCTGTTTAATAAAGAAACACCATGATTCCTTTGTTGAGCTCTAAGACTGCAGTTGTGTCTCTTCTCTTTTCTGCCTAATGGAGCTGGCCTTCATTAGAATTCCTAATTCTTCCTTTGTTTATCTGGGGCTATAAACTGCTCTGCCTGAGGCTGATTAGATCTCTACATGCTTCAAAAGCCAATAGAGGTAAATATGTAATTTGAAACCCCTTTCTCCATTTGCTCCCACATCATTTCATAATATGGTGATTTTTTATGGAACTGTTTTTTACACTTATATCCGTTAATTGTCTACTGTCTTAGCCTTGTGTACCTCAATTTCATTTTTAAATAATCTGTGTTTAAGACAGGACCACTGAAATATCCTCTTTATGTTGTATGTAAATATACTTGAAGCCGATTGGCTCATTGTCTCTTCCCTTTAACATCCACTTTTCCAGGAGAGAGAAGAGACAATGAGCCAATTGGCTTCAAGCATATTTGCAAATATAATATGGGAAATTTATGGGAAAATATGGGTGGCGGGAAAGAGGGGTAAAATATGGTAATTTCCCGGCCAAAATGGGATATTTGACAGCTATGACTGCACCAGAAGAAGCAAACTGTAACATTCTGCTTCCACTGACACTTTCTCCTTCCTTTGCTGCAGACTGTAAACAACGACCAGCCCAGCTTCCTTCCAATGCCTGACAAGCCTTTTTGAATTGACCTTTTGATGAAGTTAAATCATCCTCCCTGTTGCCCATGCCCCTATCACTAAGCTTCAGAGTGCACGTGTAGGGACATTATTGTTGTTTGTGTCTCTTTAGAAGAGAAGCTAACATCAGGGTAAGTGATACATGAAGGGGAGCGGGGAAACCTGCCGGAAATGAATGGTTGCCTTTCTAGCTTCTCATTTTAAATGGAAGCAATTTTTCCTGCATGCCACCTAGCTTAAAAAACCCCTAGGTCTTCATTCCTGCCTTGGATACCTGACATAGTTTTATATTATTGTTATATATACCCCACCCCAACCCCCCCAAAAAATTGTTATAGGCCAGAAGAACATGATACAGATTTACAAAGAACAGGCGATAGTTGCATAAGTCTTGCTGCCAGCCACCCAAATGGAAATGGCAGCCACAGCAGTTCTGAGAAGAGATAAGAGGCTGGAGGGGTTGGAATGGGCTCAGAATTTATACCTCTGTCATGAAAAGGCTTTGGCCTCACATGCTTTACTGCCATTCATTACCAAATAGGTGAAACAACTGTGCCCTGGAAAAGAAAACCATGCCATAAAAGTGTTTCCTTAAAAGTTCCTTTTGCACAAAATTTGTCCCATGGGAAAGAAAACTGAACCATGAAAAACAAACGAAAGAGGGTGGGTTTCTTTTGGGAGGAGGGGACTAAAAAACTAATACAAAAATATATGTACATTGTTTTAATTCTGACTCATATGTATGAGCGCTCTCTGGCCACAACAGGGATGGGTAATTTTAATTGGATAAGGGCCATTTTTCAACTCTGTCAGCAGCTCAAGGGCTTCAGTCATAAGGAGGTTGGATTAAAGGGAGGGGCATGGCCAAAGAAAGTAGCAATATAAATAAATCACACACACACACACACACACACACAACCAAGCAAAGAACAAATGCTGCTTGAGGCAGAGAACAAGATGGCATCCTCTCCTGTTCCATGCATAGAAGCTGACCAGAGAGAGGTAGTTTATGCTTCTAGAATATTGGTCATAGGATGGCATCCCCTACTTGTGTCCAATGGCAATAGTATAGTTTAGGTCACTGAAGGCGAACCTTATTAGAGACCGAGTGCCCAAACTGCAACCCCAAACCCATTTATTTGTCTCAAAATGCCAACACAGCAACAGGGGAGGAAGGAAACACTCCCATTGGGCTGCTGGGCAGAGGGGCGGGGTGAACTCTGTGTTGGGGGAGGGAGGAAGCACTCCCATTTGGCTGTTGGGCAGAGGGGTGGTGCAAACTGTGCTGGGGTGACTGCACGGGTGCCCACAGAGAGGGCTCCAAGTGCCACCACTGGCACGCATGCCATAGATTCACCACCACTGGCTTAGGTGGAACAGGGTTCCTCCTGGTGCCATTTGGTTCTCGCTTCTAAGATCCTGCTGCTGTCTCCCAACATCTGCTGCCTGAGGTAGGCTGCATTACTCTGCTTAATGACAGGAGTACCCTGGCATAATTCAAAGCACTGTGTGTGGCTCAGGGTGTGATTCTCTCATTCGCTGCCTGTGTACAGAAACAATCTTCAAAGGTTTTCCTTATTAGTTGCCCTAGTCATCCAGGATAATAACAGCGGCAGCTACAGAGTCAGCTTCCTCGGTGGTAATGCCCCACTTATAGAATGTCTTCCTCAAGAGGGAAGAGCTGCTCACATTATCATTTTCTCAAGGCCAGAGAAATACATTTTTATTCTCCTGAGCTTTTGAAGTGTTGACTGTTTTTAAATACAGCTGTGCTTTCTGCTGTGCTTTTCATCCAGTTTGCATGTGTGTGTACTCTATCTATCTATCTATCTGAACAATCTTGGAAAGTGAGGTTGCAAAGTGGCATATCTAGAAAATAAATAAATAAAATTTGCTATGATTAACTTGTCATATTAATTCCAGTGTGACAAGCTAGTCATGGCAAATTTAACTAATTAATCAGTGTTGTAGTACGATATGAAATTGATTGGGCAATAAATATGATTGACTTTTCTGTGCTGTGTTCTTCCTTGTTTGAATATCTTGTTCTTTCCTCCTATAAGCAAACATTCTGATCATAAAACATCCAAACAATTTAGAACGTCTCCTTTTTCCTTCCCCTTTATTCTTTTTCCCCAGGTGTTTTATTCCTTCCCTATCAAACAGGCCACATATAATAATCAATTGAGAGGTAATTGTTTTCATTCTGTCATTTAGTTCTTCAATAGCTATTTACAAAAGCGCTTCAGTTGAGAGGCTCTTTTATGTTTTGCAGGATAAAAGCTAGCTATCAAGAAAATAATATATCATTTTTTTCATTTTTACAGCTGGATAATATTTTGCCAAAGGATTTCAGATGCCTTTAACTGAAGAGTCATGGGTATTTGTATTTTGGAGTTAGTCTGAACATATCATTATGTTCAGATTTCAAAATAACTTCAATTGAATAATAACTATGGGGAAATAATATCAATTATCTTCCAGCAGATAAAAATGATAATGCTCACAGTGTAAAGAAATATAGATCGGTCTCCATCTTTAGTTTTAAAAAAAATCTTTATAAGGTGTATTTAAAGAAGTAAACCTTTGTAATTTAATTTATTTACATCGCTGCTTTGAAAAAAATCCATAATTGTGATAGTACTAACAAAGAGAATTGGGAGAGATAAGTCATGGTGGAGAAACCATCAATCCCTAACCCACTAAGAGACAGAGGGAAGGGGAGGGAGAGGGTTGAAGCTGGGAAATAAATAAATAAATATGTTGGCTCCAAAGCAGATCTATGACGTTCTCTCTACAATTTCTAAGAGTGAAATGGCACCTTTACATCAGTCAGGGAAATTGTTTTCCAGTTTAGGTTTTATTTGGATTTTAATTCAAAGCAGAAAAGACTTGTGTTGGCGAGATAACTCAGTAGTTTAGGTCAAAGGGTGAGAATTCGATTCCCCACCGTGCCTCCCTGGAGAAGAGCCAAACTATGTGGCCATAGGCAAGCTGCACAGTCCTAGAGGGTCTCCAGAAGAAAGGACTGGTAAACTGTCTCTGTGTATTTTCTAACTAGGAAGCTTTGGAAATGGTCACCATCAACTGGAAGCGACTTGATGGCAAGCAATGAATGAGAAAAGATCTATATCTTTGTGAGATGTTACCGTGCTTTGAAATGTGGATACTGTTTAATTGTATTTTGTATATTATTGATTATTGTACTGCTATTTCGTATTCATGTATGTATTTTATTGCTGTGATATTGTTGTTTTGCTATTGTTGTTTTGCCGCTTCGAGTCACCTTTAGGCTGAAGGAAGCGGGGTACAAATGAGACTTATTATTATTACTATCCCATAGGGAAAATCGCTATACGATGCATGCATCATTTATATGTTGTTAGCCGCCCTGAGTCGGCCATGTGTTGAGTAGGGCGGGATACAAATTGAAGTATAAATAAATAAATAAATAGCAATTGTTTCGTACAACAACGAGCCCCATGGAATGGATTAAAATCATTGTATGAGGTACCACTGTATTTTCCTCTTAAGCAAAGTCAGAAGAGATTCCTATCACATGAACAATTATCTCAATTATCTCAGTAGAAGGGAGCTTGTCTTAGTCTGATCCATGGAGTTCTGTGGGAATTTTCCCCTCAAGAACCTCATCCCTCTTCCCAAAATCCCACCACCTAATACGGTACGGTACCAGAAGGAAGGGATACTGCCCCTTTTAGCAATCATCTTTGCAAATTGGAAAGCAAGGTGTATGTAAGGGAAACCACCATTTCATTTCATCAGAGAGAATCAGAGATAATAGCAAGCACATTGTCCCCATCTCTAAACAGACAAAGGGTCAAGCCAACCTGATCTTAGTACTTAGTACTGATGCAACCACAGCTAACACCCCAATTTGGGAAGCAAAATATGTTGCTGGTATGGCCATATTTCATAATATCATCCAGCCTATGGTAAATACATAGGAAGTCATTGGCTGCCCCCTCCCCCAGTTCCCCATTAGTTAAACATAATTACTATTGAAAATGTAATTTTTCATTCCTATTGATCATACTGGAGGCAGCCTTCGGATTATACTGGATTTATTTTAAGTACAACGTAACTAGCTTACAACTGTAAAATTGGTAGAAAGCTGCCAGCTTGTAATGTGTTAAATAATAAATTGTCCTTCAAAGAGAATCAGCTTAGATTCATTACCAACAGTAATACCTTGCCTGCTTTCCTTTTGTGTTCCTTCTCTCTCTCTCTGTTTGTTGTTTTTTTACACTGGATACTGGGCATCTGATCCCGGATGTGTTTGCTGCAATATCATGTCTCTGTCTGAAAAATATTGTATTCTAGAGGCCTTGACTTTTTATTCTCAGACACTGCATTTCTCTAGAGATCATGTGGGATTGATCCCACCAAAGCAAGCTTCAGAAAAGGAATGGACACATTTCATTTTCACAAATATAAACGTAGTCTTTTGGCTGCGGTTACAAGTGTTTGGAGACCAAAGCAGTGGCTGGTTCTGGGATCATTCCAAGAGCTTGGAAAAGTTACTTTTTTCTGGACCACAACTCCAGAATCCCCTGGGCAGCATGGCCACTATCTGGGAGAATGTTGCAGTTGTAACCCAAAGGAGCACATTTTCCAATCTTTAGAACTAATGAGATGTAACTGATTGAAGATTCATAAGAAGCTTCAGGGATCTGAAAGCCTGCCTTGAAGATGAGGCCTTTAATTCTATTCTCTCTTGGATCAACATCTGAGCTAAAGAAGACTTTCTCTCCCCCACCCCCACCCCTCTGCTGCTTTGTCCAGAAGAAATTTCATCACCTCAAAAACATTATTTCCCATTCACATACTTAAGGAGATTGTGTGGTTGTGTGGCAGCAACTGAAGTAGATTACAGTGTATGGGGAAATATGGTCCCTCTGTGGGTCGCTAGGCTTACCTGCACAATCATTTTGTTCATTGATATGTAGATGGATAACAAAAAGCATCAAATGTTCTTTTGTTTAGGGAATTATTTTGTTTATTAGAGTAGAATGCAAAATGACAAATCCTATTATAAAAAGGAATAATAAACTAGACGGATGATAGAAGAAACACTTAAAATTATGATGGAAAAGCAAGAAGCTCCCCTTTTTGGCTTGTCTGAGGCTCCCCCCTCCTGTAATTAATTTTTTTAATGTTAAGGTTTTGTAGATTTTATATTTGTTTTTAGATAGTAAATGGCACAGTGGGGGTAATATTGTTATGTTTTTAAGGGTTTTTAATTGTTTTATTTTGGTTTTAATATGTGTACACTGCCCAGAGTCCATTGGATAGGGTGGTATATAAATCTATTAAATTAAATTAAATTAAGCAAAAGTAAAAGATCACAGGGAAAGGAGATGCAAAGGAATGCTGTAACTATAGGACCATTTGCTCTAATTTCTCATGCAAGCAGTGAAAAATGCCTGATGTTCATGCCGGATTCCAAAAAGAAGAAGCACCCAAGATCATATTGCAAATATCTGCTGGCTACTGAAAGAATTTCAGAAGTTCAGTTCATTCTTTATAGACTACAGCAAAACTTTTAACTGTGTGGATCATGACAAATTGTGGTTATTCTGAAAGAAATGAGTGTACCTCAATACTTTATTGTTCAGTTGCATAACCTGTATTGTGGTCAAGAACCTGCGTTATGACAGAATACAGAATGGTTTCCTATAGGCAAAGGTGTCAGACAAGGGTGCATTTTATTTCCTTATCCATTCAATCTGCACATGGAACATATAAGAAAGGCTGGACTAGATTCAGATGAAAGAGGAATTAATATTGGCAGAAGAAACATCAATAATTTAAGGTATGCAGATGATACCATCTTTCAGGCAGAAAGCAGCAGTGTCTTGAAATGACTTTTAATAAAAGTGAAAAAAGAAAGTGCCAAAGCACAACTGCAATTGAACATTATAATAATAATAATTTTGTGTCAGAGATTACTCTGGGTTGAAAGTACTTTTTTTAGGGGACACCCAAATGAGGCTCCTTTCATGTCCCCAAGTGCAGCTCTTGAATACCGAAACCTGGCCTTCCAGTCTCCAGCTCAGCACCTTAACCACTAAGCCACCGGGGGAGCTGTGGGGGAGTTGAACATTGAGAACACCAAAATTATTACTACAGAAGAACTGTCCAACTTTACAGCTGACAATGAAGAAACTGAAATAGTGAAATATTTTGTATACTTAGGTTCAGTCTTCAATCCAAATAGAAACTGCAGCCAAGAAATCAGAAGAAGACTGAGATTGGGAAGAGTAGCAATAAAGGACTTAGACAAGATGCTTGTATCAAGTGTAAGGAAGTGTCACTGCAGACCAAGACCAAGATCATCCACACTCTTGTATTCCCAATCACTATGTTTAGTTGTGAAAGCTTGACAGTAAAGTAACCTGACAGGATTTTTTTTTTATTCATTTGAAATATGGTGCTGGAAGATAGCTCTGAAGTACCCTAGACTGCAAGAAAGACAAACAAATGGGTCCTAGATCAAATCAAGTCTGAACTATTCCAGAGGCAAAAAAATGATGAATTTCAGCTGTCATACTTTGGTATAAAAAAGCTAAATTCTCTAGAAAAGACAATAATGTTGGGAAAGATTAAAGGCAGCAGAAAAAGAAGAAGGCCAACTAAGCAATGAATTGATTTCCTAAAGAAAGCCACAGCCTTGAGCCTGCAAGAGATGAAGAGGGTTGCAGATGACAGGACATTTTTCAGATCACTCATTCATAGGGTCCTTCTATGTTGGGGACAACTTGACAGCACATAAAAACAACAACAACAACAACAACTCCTTTGTTTCTGGTTTGACCTATCCACCATTAAAAGAAGGAAAGGAGGAAATAGTTTTGATGACTTATGGAAAGAGTTTGGAAGAAATAAGAGAGTGGCAGGAACAGGAACCCATCTCTACTCCAAAGCAACTATCTTATGTATGTAGTGATTCATTGCAAACTTAAAAGTACCAGCTGGAAAGAACAGATTTTTCACAATATACCAGACCACATGAATGAAAAAAGGTCGTTCTTGGGGATAGCAGACCAGGAATATTCTAAATTAAACTATGAGATCTTATCATAGACAATATATGAAAGTTCACTGTAGTTTCTTTTCCTGTGCTGAGTGAAGACTTCTAGCAGTATATTTGAAAGAAATTTAAATTCTGCAGTTGTGATAATATTATAGTTTGAGTATATTTACTTTAAAATGAGTACAAGGCATAAAAGAGCAAATTACTAACTTTATTCTTCAGTGTTGTGTCTTAGTACCCTCTTTAAGGCTGCCAAACTACGTGCATTGACCTGAGAGCAGGAATGGACAAATTATTGTACAGTAGAACCTCGATTTACAAATGGTTTGAGTGATGAAATTTCCGTTTTAAGAATGACAATCCATAGAAAATAATCACTTGAGTTACGAATTTCCCCCCAGAATGGATTAATTGGTTTTCAATGCATTCCAATGGAAATTGCATTCAATGCATTCCTTTTTTTATAATTTTTATTAAATTTTTAACAATAATACAACTTTAAAAAAGCACAACTATAAATGAAAATTCAGACATCGTACTTACAATTACCAATGCTACACACATAACATCAAAAATATAAAAGAAAAATAATAAAAAAACATAAAATACATAAAATATACTTAAACTACTGCCTATTAATTTGTTAAATTCCCTTTTCATCCATACAGCTTTAGTTACATTTCCAAAACTTTTTAGTACATTATAACACTCTTTTAACTAATATACTTATTCCAACTCTTTCATTAAACCTATCAATTTAATATACCTATTAGGTCATAATAAAAATAAACTAATCAAAACACAAATTACAGATATACACCCAGTGTTATTTACAGTGCCCTGGAGAAAGCAGAGGATCACAGTTATTTTCTATCTCCAAAAACTCATTTGTTCCGGTACTGGTTTATTCCATTCATCCCCCTTCAATGAGTAATCCACAAATAATTGCCATATTTTCCAAAATCTATTTTCTTTAACTATACCCTTTTTCTTATTCAGTTCCTATGTTAACTTAGCATTCAACGCAAGATCCCACATCTCTTTATACCAATCCTCTATTTTCAAAATTACTTCATTTTTTCAATTCCTAGCTATACACTGTCTACCCGTTGTCAACATTATTGACAATAACTCTTTTTCATTTTACTTAAAAAGAAAATTTCCACGTCTGACAACATAACAGTACTTGGCTCCAATTTAAGTCTCTTACCCAATACAGCACAGATCTCTCTTTCAATTTCCCCAAAAAATCCTTTACCACATTGCACCCCCACCACATATGTTCATGTGTTCCCAGTGTATCCTTACATCTCCAACACATTTTATCTTTATTTTTATCTATTTGATGCAACTTCACTGGAGTCAAGTACCATTTCCACATTTTATAATTATGCTCTTTCACATAGTTCTCATAATCCTTTTCTTCCATTTATTTCTCCAAACCTCATCTGCTAACTTTATATTCAATTCCTGTTCCCAATTTATTTTTAAAGCTTCATGTGGATTCAATCTATTTGCCAATATTGCTGTAAAAATGTTAGCGTCTTGATTTATCAATGAAATAGGCCTATATGATTCTACTTTTTCTAAATCCTTTCCAGGTTTTGGTAATAAGACAATTATTGTTCTATATAATGAAGTTGGAATTTGCCCTCCTTCCAAAATATAGTTATATAATTTCACCAATTCTGGAACCACAATATCTTTAAAATCCTTGTAAAAATTCAGCTGATAACCCATCTTCTCCTGGAGCTTTATCTGATTTCAAGTTACTTATTACATCTTGTATTTCTCTCTCAGTTATTCTCTCTTCCATTCTATCCTATGTTCCTGTTTAATCATATTTTCAATTTGTTTCCCCAGTTGATCCTTCAACCTTCCCAGGTCTATATTCTTTTTAGCATATAAATCTTGGCAAAAATCTTTAACGATTTTACACTTCTCTCTAGTCTTATTACATCTTATTCCCTCTTTATTAACCAATATTCCAATTTCCCTTTTACTAGGCTTTTCTTTAGCAGCACTCGCTAATAGTTTTGAATTCTTATTACTATATTCAAAATATTCCCTTTTTAAATAGACCAGATCACGTTTTACTTTTTCCATATCCTTTCCTACCAATTCTGTCTTTAATCTTTGCAACTTATCAAAAACCTTCTTGTCATTTGTCCTAGCATGTTCTTCCTGTAACAACTTTATCTCTTTTTCAAGTTTATCCTGTGTTTCCTTAAATTGCTTATTTTTAATACTGGCCAACTTAATACTCTCTCCTCTAAAAACTGACTTCATATCATCCCAGACCATATTGTAACTCACCTCATCCATATCATTCCAATACCAACTTTAATTCCAATTTGCAATAATTTGCTCTTTACAAATGAGGTCTTTAAAGAGTTTAACATCATACCTCCAATTCCTTCTAACTTTCTTTATTCCCTCTGTCCTCAATTCCATCAACACTCTTGCATGATCTGATTCTTTAAAAATTCCCCACATCCAACTCATCTATATTCCTAATCATATTCTCTGTTACAAATATATAATCGATTCTGGAGCATGTATTATGAACCTTGCGAAAAAAAGTATAGGCCCTTTCTGATGTTTTAACTTCTCTCCATGTATCTTTCAAACCCAGTGATTTCATCCATTGGTCTAGGATCTGTATCTTAGATCCTCCCCCACCCCTTATTACATTTGTGCAATCCAAATTTGACTTTATTAGATTGAAATCTCCAGCTACGCTCATTTTTGTTGATTTTCCTTTCTTTAATAACCCATGTATTTTATCTAAAAATTCCCCTTGATGATCATTTGGTGCATATATATTCACCAAAATTATTTCTTCAACATCAATCTTCCCTTTAATTATTAAATATCTACCTTCTGGATCAGAAACACTATTTATCATTTCAAAACCTAATCTACTCGAAATCAGAACCGCAACCCCTCTTGATTTTGATGTTCCATAGGACTTTTCATAAATTTGCATCCATCCTAAAAAAATCTTATTTGCATCCTCTGATTTTTTATGAGTTTCCTGCAGAAAGACTATATCTGGTTTATCTTTCCTCAGGGCTGACTCTATCCTTCTCCTCTTTACTTGAGAACCAGTACCTTTCACATTCCAAGACAACACTTTAATATTCCTCATACCATAATCTTGAAAACCATCCTTTGTGACTCTCGCTTCCTCCTACGGGCGTGTTTCCCTCTACCACATATAAATCATAACATAAATTACAACAATAAACATTCATCTACCCCCCTTCCTTTTACAAAAGTAGCCTTTGACTATCAAAGAGGGAGGGGGGAGTGTGCAAGACTGCCCTACCATCTACTGCTCCAGCGCTCTTATCATATTTTTAAAAAAGATAAAAGTATTCATTAAGATTATTTCTTCTCCCTTCATCACCACATTCTCTTCTCCATCCCCTAGATCCTGATTTACCCTTCGTCAACCACAGACAGTGCTTTAAAATCCACAACTGTTCCTCTGGTAGCACCCCCTTCTTCGGCTTCTCCATAATCTCTTTTAATTCCCCCAGATTCAAATAAGGCTTTCCTCAATCCTAACCATTCTTGTGAAGATGCTTTGACCAAGCCAATCAGACACAAATATTCCAGAGCATCCATCCCTGCATCAATTGTATGCATTTTCTTGTCATAAAAAACCTCAATTGTTGTGGAAATCTCCAATTGTATTTTATCCCACGTGTCATCAAAATTTTCGTTGCTGGTTTCATCTTATAATGCCAAACACGTTCTTCCACTGATATATCATCGTAAACCTCCACATCATTCACATCAATTTTCAAAACGCCAGACCCTGCTTGTTTTATAAAAGCCATCACCTTTAATTTATCTCCCCAATTTGCAAACTTGACCAAAACATTTCTTTGAGTGGTTTTCCCTTTCCTTGCCCCCAGTCTATAAACAATGGCAATGTCTTCACTCACAAAATCTTTCCCCATTTTCAAACTATTTAGCCAATTAACTATTCTTTCTTTCAGCTGGTCTGGCGTTTTTTCCATCAAATTGCGAATTACAATATTCTGTTTTCTCATCATCTTTTCCATCATATCTATCCTTTTCTCCTATGCTTCTACTTTTGTTTTAGTATCTTTTTCTTCTTCATGCAACCCTTTCATATCATCCTGCATCAATTTCATATCTTTTTGCATTGACTTAACACTTATATCCATCCTCTGAAAATTATAATCAACCTTCTTAGAAAAATCAGTGAACATTGCAACCAGCTTTTCCATAATTTCATCCTTATCTTTTACCCTTGTTTCCTTAATTTCACAAAAACCTTTCACATTTGCTTCCTCCATCCTATCAAATTTCTTAAACAATTTACCCAACTCAACCATAATTTGCAATTGGTCCATTGATGCAGGCTCTGGTGATGGTGTTGATGGGGGTGTCTCTTCATTTACTGCTTTATCCTTCTTCTCATCCTTCTTCACATCCATCCTCTTAGGCTTCACCACCTCTTCATCCTTTCCCTTTCCTTTTCCAAGTTTTTCCATTGTGACGTCAAATAATAATCTCAGTGCAGCAACCCCTTTATATCCTCCAAAACCACCTTCCTGATCAAATTCCAGATTCAAATATTATAATCCAAAACAACAATTTAATAAGCCTTTGATTCAATATCTTATATTTTGTTAGACCAATCAACTTGAATGATTTGTAGCAACTTTGGCTTCCAAAAGGAAAAGGGAAAGCAAATCCACAATATAACAACGTTATAACTTTGAAAACACTGTTACTGTTATTGTATCTCCAGAGATGGTAACCAGAAGCAAAAAAAGATGACATAACTCAATCCTCCGATCCCAGAACCAATTTGTAATCCACTTAAACAATCCAAAAGTAGGTTTCCACTGTTCAACTGTACTCCAAAAATATTCCACTTTTATATATAAAAAAGAAGAAGATAAGTGGGGGGAGAAAAAAATAACCCCCCACCAGCGCCAAACTCCAGCTTCAGTTCAAATAATTCCATATAAAAATGGAAAATAATAGCCTTCTTGCAAAGGAATCCAACAGGATATTTCAGGGTAAAACAGTCCCAGTTGTGGAGAAAAAATAATCAAATACACAGGTAAAAAGTAGCTTACTTACAAAGTAATCCTCTTTTAAAATCCAAGCCGTGGCAGCAGCTTTCGATCGCCCCCCTCCCTTCACAGCCCAACAGTTCCGATATCCACCTTCTCTTCCTTTTCTCTTTCTTTCTTTCTCCTCCTTCCTTCTTTTCACTTCTTTTCACTTCTCCCACCAATCCTTCCTTCTTTCATCCCAATCCAATGCACCCTCTTAATTTTTTCACTTCAATTCAACTTTCGGGGCTATCAGCACTTTTTTAACTTTCGTTCTTCGCCGCCATTACTCCTTCTCCTTCTCTACTCATCGTCTGCACTCCTTCCTTCTCCCGACCACCACCTCCACTCTCCTTCTTCTGAGCTTACTTTTTCCTTCTGGGCTCCCTTCAAAGGCCGCCGCCAAACTTCTTTTTTATAATTTTATAGGAAAAATTCCTGGCTCCGAAGTCCACTTTCTTCCACTATGGAAGTCCCATCTGGCCTCAGAGTGGCTCGGTCAGCACAGCCAATGCTATGCCTCCCTTGCCACCCAATCTCCAGACTCCGACCTCTGTTTCAGCTGAAATTCGATAAAAGATATTTAGGGCTTCGGATTACCCTATTTTTAAAAAGCCAATTCCTCATTAATATATAAATTCCACTTTGTTTTTCACATTGATGAGCACGAGCAGATCAGAATGCATGTTACTCCATCGCGGTCTTAGCCATGCCCCCAATGCATTCCTATGGGAAATTCGAGTTACAAATTTTATGTAACACAAAACGTCCCAGGGAACACATTAAATTCATAACTCAAGGTTCCAATTTGTCATGGAAGTGCAAATTAAGTCTGTTAGTTAAAAATATAAGCCACGTGGAAGTCTCCAGTAGTTTTGCTTGAGACCATTCAATCCACTGGTTTTTACCCCCAAGAAATCAAGTTAAGGGGAATTTAAAAATTACCTTAAACCATGATCCAATTATCAAGGTCAATTAGAAAGGACATGCAATAAGGTTTTTTCAATTGCAGCCACACATCTCTAGAATGTTGTCCATAGCTACTTGTAGATTCTGCTATACTTGTTATTATTGGTCTCAATCAGCTGGACTCTTCTTATGTTCTCAGAGATACTCCTTTTCTATTTGGTACTTGACAAAGGGTGATCTTGAAATGCTAGTATTTTACTAACAGTAGCAAGGCAGCTGCTATTTTATTCTGCTAGTGGTCATCTGTGACCTAGTTAGAAGAAGCCTAGACATGAGGCACTTGAAGCAGTTTCTCCATGTATTCTATTTTAGGAGCACTCACTTTATATGTTCACTCATGTCTGTCATCAACAGATTAATGGCAAAAATCTTATTTATGCTACTGTACTGTGACACAATGCCAAGCCTCCATTTCAGTTATAGTTGGATGGGCCATTGAAGGTCATCACTTTTCTAACATTTTGACAAGCACTCTCTTGATAGCTTTGCAAGCTGATCTGCCTGAACTTCAAAACTTCATCATCAAGTCCAAACTTGCTATCTAAAATTGGAGTTGATAATAACAACTGTGCCAACAACAACTGGCTTGTTCACAATAGGGAAGAGAGTGAAAAGCAAGATAATTTATGGTCGGGGTGTCCTTGGGAGCACCAAGATATGGAAAAAATAGAAAATCTAAGAATGGAAGTAAATTGACAGCATTGGCAGAGATCGTATAGTAGCTAGGGTAGCATGGCAGCTATGATCATAGACCAGTGATGGTGAACCTTGGCACTCCAGGTGTTCTTGGACTTCAATTACCAGAAGCCCAAGGTAGCACTTCTGATGATCAGGGCTTCTGGTAATTGAAGTCCAAGAACACCTGGAGTGCCAAGGTTGGCTATCACTGTCATAGACAGTCCCTGCTGAAATCCTGATTCAGTTCAGGCATTTGCTCAATATGTGGCCTTTGACAAGCCACCATTCATTTAGTCTGAACTCACCCTCTTTATTAATATAGAAATATTATTTATTTGTTAAATTTGCATCCTTTCCTCCAAGGAGCTCAAGGAAACCCCCAATGGCTTTCTTCTCCAGTTATATCCTAACAACAAATTGGACAGGT
Source organism: Bradypodion ventrale (assembly GCA_035047345.1). Lineage (NCBI taxonomy): Eukaryota > Metazoa > Chordata > Lepidosauria > Squamata > Chamaeleonidae > Bradypodion > Bradypodion ventrale. The sequence goes on from JAWDJE010000001.1 coordinate 46,622,906, forward strand.
TGCTCTTGGGACTTGGAACTCGCCCAAAGAGGGAGCAAGAGAAGGGGTAAGATGAAATCTCCTAGCTTCATCCAGGACACCGCACAACATAAGCCCCACTATAGGAAAGGGTGGTTAGAAGTTAACAGTTAATAAAATTGTGGCCTTTATTCAACTCCAAATCTGCTGTCTGTGTCTTTTGTGGGGGAGGGGGCGGCAGCAAGGAGACTGCAGACTGAGACTCAGGAATAAAGATTTGAAGGAACTGGAGATGATCCTTGTGTGTAAAGATGTGTCACTAGAGATCAAGGCCAAGCTCAGCCACAATATTATATTCCCAATTATTGTGCCTGGAAATGAAAGCTGGATAGTAAATAAAATTGACAGGGAAAGGGTCAACTCATGTGAAAGATAGCTTTGCAGATAACCATGGAGTGCCACAAAGACCAACAGGTGGGTCCTAGATCACATCAAGCCTAAGCATCATCTACAGCCATGATGGCGAACCTTGTCACTCCAGATGTTCTTGGACTTCAATTCCCAGAAGCCCAAGCCCCCGTGAATCCACACAAATGGGTTTGCTGCGATTCATCTGGTCCACGCCATGCCGCCCTCGTTACTCCTGGAAGTGAGTAATGCATTTTACTTCCGCTTCCAGGAGCAATGAATTGCAGTAAACCCATTCGTGTGGATTCACGGGGGCTTGGGCTTCTGGGAATTGAAGTCCAGGAACATCTGGAGTGCCAAGGTTCACCATCACAGCTCTAGAGCAGTGTTTCCCAACCTTTGGTTTTTGGACTTCAATTCCCAGAAGCCTAAGTCAATTCCCCAAAGCACTGATCAGCCAATGTACTGACTTAGGCTTCTAAGAATTGAAGTCCCCCAGTGCGGCATGTGCCCCAAACTGGGAACCACTAGAGGCAAAAGTTATGAAACTGAAGTTGTCATATTTTGGCACATTATGAGAAGACAAAGCTTTCTGGAAAAGATAGTAATGCTAGGAAGAGCTGAAAGCAGAAGGAAAAGAGTAAAATAAATTATGAAATGGTTTAATTCCATAAAAGATGCCCTTGCTTTTAGTTTGCTAGAGCTGAGCAGGGAAGTTTCTCATTGATGGGGTCACCCTGACTTAAAGGTAACAAAAACAATGTTGGACACACATACATACCATGCACCGACCAATCTTTTCCACGGTATCAAACATTGTGTTCCCAGAGTTGTTTTCATACCTCCGGGCTGAACACACAAAGATCTCAAAGGCAGCCGACCTTCAAGGATGTTGTGGTGGATGAGAATTTTGCAGGTACATTACATCCCTTTTCAAAATGAGGCCTACATATATGCAAGAAAATGCCCACATACAGATTACATTTCTGTTGTCTCTTTTATTATTCTCCTGGCATTTGTTTCTGTCTTTGTCGTGTAATTAGCAGCTGGTGAATTGTATGACAGCTGTGATTAAAACAGTCTCTGTTAAAATAAGGCTGTTTCATAAGGTTTTAGGAATTATTTGAATTACTAGAGGGTGTCCGTGTCAGGTTTGTTGTGTGTGGGTGTGCGGGCAAAATATGCCATCTAAATGGAATGGGGATTAAAATATACAGTTTCCTCTTCTCCAGACCTCAACATAATTATACCATGTCCATCGCAACTGTGGAAATATAGCACAAGTGGAATTCCTTGCACTTATTATCACTGGACATTTAGTCTGTCAATTCATATTACTTTACTTGATTCTGTTTCTTATTCACATCTCCTCAGACAATTAAGAGTTCAGGGCAACTGGGAAACACAATAAATGAACAAAAGCTTTTGCTTTTTTTCATGTATCTTCACATTTGAAAGCATCACCTTTGTTATTGAGGCATCACATTTCCTAGAGCTCAAACTGTTCTTTGTTCATTGCTGGGAGATAGAGCACTTCAAGTAGGTATCATAATTATTCCCACAAGCGACTGGTAGAAATGTGTCTGCAGAAATACTGTAATAAATAAATAACTAGATGAATAACTCTATAAGAAAGCAAGCAGCTGTTGGATTACTTATGATTGGGCATGGGTGAATTTCACTTCAGTAAGACTTTACTAAAATGTGCAAATAAATTCCTGTTCAGGAAAGAAAAAACTTGAGAAGAAATATATTTAAATATAGGGGAAATTCGTATGAGGAAGGGTTCTTTTCAGTGGTGGGCATTAGCAGGTTCGCACCAGTTCGCCAGAGCCGATAGCAGAAATTCTGGCTGGCCCTGCCCATCTAAGTTTTCAAGTAAAGTAGTCCTAATTCAGGTACAACGTAGTGCTTTTCCCTGTCCACGTCCACTATACTACACCCACAGTGTAGTAGTAAAAAAAAATTGTAGCCCACCATTGGTTCTTTTAACTTGTCCTTAAAGGACTTAGAGAGTTAGGAACTGAATGGCCAAATCTGATGATGACACTAAATCAGTGGTGGCGAATCTATGGCACAAGCCGTGGTGGGCTCCCAAAATTTTTACTACTACACTGTGGGTGTAGTATGGTGGACGTGGCCAGGGGAAAGCCTTGTGCTGCACCTGAATTGGGACTACTTTACTTGAAAACTTGGATGGGTGGGGCCAGCCAGAATTTCTGCTACCAGTTCTGGCGAACTGGTGAGAACCTGCTGATGTCCACCACTGGAAGTGCCAGAGGGGACACACACAGCTCTCTGCATGGGCATGCATGCTGTCACCCCAGTGAGGTTAGGTGTGTATGTGTGAGTGCCAAAGGAGATGGAGGAGGCAGTGGTGCATGGGCAGGCACTGTGTATGTGCACACAACCCCTCGAGCAGCACATACACAGTGCCTGCCTGTGTGCTGCCACCTCCTTGGGCACTAGGTCTCTAAAAGGTTCACCATCACTGCACTAGATTATAATTCATGTGATAAGAATAAGAAGGGACTGAGAAGAGTTCCAAAAAATGTCTCTAAATGATGAAAATGGTTAGAAAAATGGCAAAGGAGATTTAGTGTGATGCATAGGACAGAATAGGAAAAGGGATGGGCCATACATGTTTTAACAGAAGAGAATAGAACATAAAAGAGGCTCTTTTCCACAATTGTACTCCTCCATTGACTCCCCCAAAGAGAATTATTCATATTGACAAGAGATATACATGAAAGTTTTGGGTTTTTTAAATCTGTATGTGGGTGTTTTTTGTCTTTCATTTAATCTTTCTTTCACCCTTTGTATGTCAAACATTTCTTTCATACTTTGTTAGCAAATGTTATTTATTCCTTTCCAAGACAAATTACCTGATAATTTTTTGCCCAATAACATCACCAGGGCTACTACAAAGAAATGGTGCTAGGTCAGGACTACCATCAGCAAACCAGAACACATGGGAGAAAAATGGTGGGGGTATTTTGGTTCTGTAGAAGAGCCTGGAACTCATTGTCATTTTTGTGCATGAGATTGCTGTGTATTGCTGCTGAGTTCCTGGTGCCCTTAATCTTGCTGAGCTGCCTACTTGCCTGTAAACTTCCATCTTGAATCCTGTCCTTTCTCTATTTTTGTTGTCCTTTTTGGGTCCTGTCACATGTGCTCTGCACTCTCTCATCTGCATAGGTGAGCATCATAGTTCAGAAGAAGAAAATGGTTGGTTTGAAGCTCAGATTTCTGGCCATCTTATCTAAAATTATAAGGCATATATATTTTAATGGGAAATACACACATAGCTTTGTAGGGTTATAAAGCCATGTTCAATCATGTCCATAGACTATGTGAGAAGAATAAAGGATGAACGAAAAGAAAGGGTAGAGAAACAAGCTGAAGTTAAGAACCATAGAAGAGGGACTTAATAATTTCTAATTTATTTCACGTAGGAAATGAGAAGCTACAAAAACGTTTCATTTTGCTATGAAACGTCAAGGATGTTGCTGCTATTGTGACTGTCAATAAAATCTATGCTTCTTCAATTTTATGTTTTGGTCCAATTTCACAAAAACAGAAAATATAAGATTACTGCTGCCTTATTATTATGTGGATCTTTAAAACTTTGAAGTAGTGGATAGATTGTTTGCATCTTTGTCAGTAACCCACATGCCTTTTGTGCTTAGTGTATGGATAAACCTAATTTTAGGTGATATAGGAGGTTGGTGCACCAAAGTGCCCAGTGACCTTATGGCTGTGATGGTGAACCTTTTAGAGACTGAGTGCCCAAACTACAACCCAAAACCTACTTATTTATCACAAAGTGCCAACATAGCAACAGGGGAAGAAGAAATGCTCCCATTGGGCTGCTGGGCAGAGGGGCAGGGTGAACTCTGTGCTGGGAGAAGAAGGAAGCGCTCCCATTGGGCTACAGGGCAGAGGGGTGGGGCAAATTCTCTGCTGGGGCGACAGCGCATGTGCCCACAGAGAGGGCTCCAAGTGCCACCTCTGGCACGGGCCTTATGGGCTGCGTGTCGCTCATCCCTACAGTAAACAACTGCTAATAAAACATGCCAAGTGAAGAGACTGCCCTTGAAAAATGTGTTTATCTTCTGAAGAGTGAATACATCCAAGATTAGGTAGGTTATGCCAGGGGTGCCCAAACTACGGCCCAGGGGCCAGATCTGTCCCCCAGTGCCAATTCATCTGGCCTGCAAAGCCCTCGTCGCTCCCAGAAGCGGAAGTAAAACGTGCCCATACGGGCACATTTTACTTCTGCTTCCGGGAACGACGAGGGCTTCATGGGCCGGATGAATTGGCATTGGAGCTGGATCTGACCCCCAGGCCATAGTGACCAGCCCCATGAACCATGACCAGCCCACGACTGAACAAGTTTGGGCACCACTGTGTTACGCAATGCATTTGTAATGGTCTCTGCATTTTGTTGTTTGGCTTTTAATGCTGACATTGCACCTGCTGTTTCTAAAAAGTGGTAGAGGAAATCTTATAATATACTGTGCTATTACATTACAGATCCTGAGGCATGTAGCTGAGAGCTCCATAAAGCTGCCCCCAATGACAGATTGGCAAGTTAAAAATAGAGTGAAAAGCCACACAACCTGACCAACTCATAGGGTGCAAATGATTGGTTTGACATATAGTGGATGCTTGGCTGATCTTGCTTGCCTGGATGCAGTTTGCTTTCAAGGAGTCAACTGTCAAAGCAAACAAGCATGACAAAAAAATTCAATCTGGTAACATTCTTACTACTTGCAGGGTACACAAGAGTCCCTGCATGGATGTCTCAATGAGTAACCGAAAGAACAGTGATGAACTGTGGGGTCAAATAAAGCTGATGCCACAATTTCTCAGATCCACCAGACAGATCAGTACAGGAGTGCCCTTTTCCTCTATGTTTTTTCCCCAGTTCCCATGATCACCATGGCATTAGTGTCAGAAGCACTACAGCACAATTAATAAGTACTATTTTTTAAACTCAGGAATGGGTAACATCAAGATCACGTGGGCCAGCTAACACCAGATCTTCCACTTCTCTGCGTCAGTAGTGGTTAGATTTTCCTGAACTTCCAACCATTTTAAGAGGTGGGTAGTTTGTTCTTTCCATGCTGCTATAATCTTGATTTGCTTTGCTATTTCTTCTGGATTAAAAGATGTTCTTTTGCTTGATTTTAATGTGTGGTGTGAGATGGTAGTAAAGATTAATGTGCATTGGATATGTTTGCTGTCAGTCTTTTGCCATTAGTTGCTACCTCTCTCCATATGCCACAAAAGAGGGAGTGATGGGTGGGGAGAGGTAGGTAGTTATGCTCCCCCCACACCTGTGCTTTTTCATGTGTCACCATCAGAGACGTGGAAAAGTTCAAGTCAGATATTACAAGCAGATACAAATACAAATACAGTACAAGTAATATTCTCCCTATTCCTAAATTTGATGGAGCCTTAGATCAGAAAACAAACAAACAGGAGTAGAGAGCTGGTTTCTAGGAACCGTCTATAGTCACCAAACCTGCTTAGCCAATGTTATGTGATGGTTTTCATAGATTGTAAACACAATTTCAAAAAGTAGTTGGCTTTACCATTAGATAAAATGAGATAGATTTATTGTGGTGCAGTGGTTAAATTTACTGCAGCCAAAACTGCTGACATTATGAGCTCAACCCTGACGGGGTTCAAGGTTGACTCAGCCTTCCATCCTTCCAAGGTCAGTAAAACAAGTACTCAGCATGTTGGGGGCAAAATGTTAATTCCCCTGTGAACCACCCAGAGAATGCACTAATTGCTATTATCTGGCAACACACAGTAGTTGGGTGTCTTGAAAGTACATCAAATTGTTAGCAATTTAATTTGTTTTATTGTAGCTTCACTCACCAGGGAAAGGAAGCTTTTCCATTGCTACCATTCCTTGAGGAGATACAGACAGCATTTCCATAGCAGCCTATAGCCTCTGTGTGTGTGTGTGCGTGCGTACGTGCATTGGTGTCTATCCTTTGCAATGCCAGCCAAGCAATATCAGCTCAGATGGCTTCCCTGCCTTTCACCCTCAACAGTACAGAGAGTAATACAAGTCAATATATACAAGGACACCCCTTTTGCTGACTATTTAGGCTATTATAGAAGAGGCAAATTTGAGATAAGAAAACCACAGGCTATATTACAGCTGGCCTTGGCTTTAAAATCCAGTCATAATATGTGAACAGAGTACTGGGACCCCTGCTTTTCAACCTCTTCATAAATGATCTGGAGGTAGGAGTAAAAAGCAAGGTAGCCAAATTTGCTGACGACACTAAATTATACAGGTAGTGAAAACTGTGAGAGATTGTGAGGAGCTCCAGAGGGATCTCTTGACACTGGGAGTGGGCAAAACAGTGGCAAATGAGCTTCAACATTAGTAAGTGCAGAGTGATGCATGTTGGGTCAAAAAACCCCAATTACATTTATAAGCTGATGGGGTCTGAACTCTCGGCGACAAACAAGGAAAGGGACCTTGGTGTCCTGGTGGACAACTCAATGAAGGTGTCAACCCAGTGTGCCTCAGCAGTGAAAAAAGCAAACTCAATGTTAGGGATCATTAGGAAGGGTATAGAAAATAAATCAGCAAGTGTCATTTTGCCTCTTTATAAATCTATGGTGAGGCCCCACCTGGAATACTGTGTACAGTTCTGGTCGCCATACCTCCAGAAGGATATTATGGAGTTGGAGAAAGTGCAGAGGAGGGCAACCAGAATGATTAGGGGACTGGAACACCTTCCTTATCATCTGAGGCTGCAACGGTTGGGCCTTTTCACTCTTGAACGACGGCATCTAAGAGGTGACCTGATTGAAGTTTATAAAATCATGCACGGTGTGGACAAAGTAGATAAGGAAAAACTGTTTTCCCTATCGCACAACACTAGAACTAGGGGACACTCGATGAAACTTTTGGGTACTAGTTCTCAAACAAATAAGAGAAAGGACTTTTTCACCCAGAGGATTACTGGTCTATGGAACTCCCTGCCAGAAGAAGTGGTGACAGCTGTCAGTCTTGACAGCTTTAAGAAAGGATTGGATAAGTTCATGGAGGACAAGGGTATCAATGGCTATAATTATGGATACTTAAGGACAACCTCGAGGTTGGAGAGATAGGCAGGATATCTCTCAATGCCATTTCCAGGGAACCCTAAGCAGGTGAAGGCATCTCCTTGGGAATACCCTGAAGGAAATGGTGAGCCACTGTGTGAGACAGAATGCTGGACTGGATGGGCTGTGGCCTGTTCCAGCAAGGCTGTTCTTATGTTCTTATGTTCTTATGCCATTTATTGACATGGCAGGCAAACCTAGCAAGGGAGTGCCTTAAACCTATTAGATAACCTGGCTTCTCAAACACACACAAAAACCATTGTCAGAAGAGTTTGTTCATCCATAATTGATATGAAAACTTAAATTTTGTGTCAGCTTCATGGGCCTAAAAATACACCAGAAAGAACTCAGACGATCTGACATCATAATAAGCCCCTCCCCGCTATTTCTAGTATAGAACAATTACATGTTTACTAATCTCTTCATTTGTCAGATGCACCAGCTTGCTATTTTAGCTGTACACAAGGTTGTACCATAAATGTTTTGGTACAATCTTGTGTACATAATAATGAGATGGGGGGAGGGAAATCTTGCAAGCACTGCTATTTCAGTTTTACCTACTGCAAATGATTCTGTATTTCAGCCTCCAATTGAATTCCAGCAACCTCTTGAAAGACAAGCTGTTCCAACACACAAATCAATATAATTTGTAATTTTTGGAGTGTATAGGACGGTCTGGCCAGGTTGTCCTGCTATGGTAATAGAGTAAACCATACTGCCAGCAACTCAGTGCTGAGTGTCAGGTGGTGGTTAACAAACCTGACAACCCTGAGAGCTAGCAGCTTTGGTGAAGTCCACAGCAGGGAAGGGTGATGGTCCCCAAGTGGATGAAATCCCACTTGAATCCATCTTGATGAAGGGCAGCAGCTTCATCAATACTGGCCTGGGGTCAGTGGTACGGGTGTCACGCTGTGATGCGGAAGGTAGAAGAAAGGTCACGGCATTATATTTGCAGGACAGATGACTGATCGCCATGATGATTGCCAATATTCAGAATCAGATATGGCACTGGAGGAGGGAGAAGAATAGGACAAGGTAATCAACACATGCCTGCCAGGATGCCTTGGTCCTCATCTGCCTACTTTGAGCTCCTTGATGGTTTTCTGGACTTCCCTTCCACAAAAATCCAGAGGGAAAATAAAAACTTAGACTTACATCAGTTTGCCAGGTTAGCAGCATCCAATTCACTAAGATTTGGTGACCAAACCTGAGACAGGAGTCAAGTGACTTTGGTGTCACAGAAGTAAAGGAGCCAAGCATGGAGAGGGAAATAATCAGAATACTTATACAGTATAAACACTTTTTTTGGAGTGGGTGCCCACCTCACATACAAAAACCAGAATTTCTCACTCATCTTGCGAGACCTGAAGAAACTCTGCAGTCTCCTGAGATCTGGCCCCTAGAGGCCTCTGCGTTCTGGGATGATACTTTTAAGCACACTCCTGTATCACAGAGAGTTGTTGCGACTTGTTGCTGGATTTCAATGGCAAATTCAGAGCCAGATAATCTTGCGATTGTGCAGCTTTGATAGCTTTGGCAGGTGGTGGGAGGGACTGGGGTGGCCTCTGGCCTTGGGAAGTTGTCCATTCCTGTTTGTATATATTTCTTAGGACACAGATTGTGGTTACACTATCAGATCTGGCTGTTTGCAAGTCATAGCAACCCACCATCTTGTCTCCCTCGACTCTATCAACTGAGTCTAGCTTTCTTTGAATTTACCACATGAAAAAGATGTTTATTTGCAAAAGAAAACACTAGCCTTCAAAGTGGGGTCTGTGGTTTTTTGAAGTTTGTAATGTCTCAAAAAGACAGAATGATGTCATTTGGATCGATTGAGACATAAAATGTATCCTGTAAATTCCCACTTAATGAGACAACTTCAGTTTTCTTTGCTCCAACGGCCAACCTCACCCACAAGAGAGCCTTGAACTGTATGGAAGGGAGAAGAAGAATTGGACTTAAGAGTGATCTCATTTTAGTCGTTTTGAGGTTTGAAGTTCTTTTTAATCATTAATGATGCACAGTCCTCTTTTGCATCTCACAATGTTGCCGTTGCCTTTCATGTTTACCCACTTTAGTCCAACCTTAGACTGGAAAATGCCTGAACAATGCAGTCATCCATACCAGCAGTGGAGAATCATTAGCCCTCCATCTGGAGGTTCCTCAGTCCTCATTTAGAAGCTTGCTTTTCATCAAAAGAAAAATTAGGTAAGCAGATGACCACTTCCGGAGTGTCCACAAAAGTACGTAGGTGACCACCTTAAGACCTGTCCATAAAAATGAACATCTGATTGCAGGTGGAGCTGTGAATTGTTCTGACAGTCTTTTTTCCCCTTAGAGAAAGATAATATCAGAACCCTCTATTCTGACAATGAATTCACTGCATAGCTAGGCCTTCCGATAAGAATGTCATGCCTGTATGAAAACACCCCTACACAGAATTAATCAGAGGAAGACAAAAATCCTTTCATGTTTAATTTAATTTAATTTTAATATTTGTATCACTGCCCCCTCACTGAAGTGACTCCAGGCAGCTAACAATTCAAAGACATAAAAACACTCATACAAATACAATAAAAACATGTTCCCACTCATCCAAATGTACATACACTATAGTAGTATACAGTTTTTATCACCTTGCATTTGTGCTGCCATTAAAAATGATGAGTGAGGTTTCAATGTTGTTAAAATGATGCATGGCTCAGTGAATGTGCCACTGAGGGCAAAAGTGATATAAATGGACTAGAAATTGTTGATTATCCATTTTTAGAGAGCCAGTCTTCACTCCTCTAATATGTGCATATAAACATATTAGGGGAAGAAAAGTTAATGGAAACAGCCTCTACATGATTACAGAGTGGCCAAGATAAACTAAATTTGAAAAATTAACCAAATCGTCCTTAGAACAGGCAGGAAGCAGATGCCATCCATCAAAGCTATATAAACGAGTCAGCAGCTCTTTCCATAACTGCTTTGTCAAGGCCAAGACTTAAACAGGTTCCATCACAGAGTCAGATAATTTGGCCTTCAGTGATCCTTCCAGCTAACAACAGAGCCATGGAAAAGTATCTCAAGAGATGCAGCTTCCCCTTACACTTTGGAAGCAATTACAGTAAAACCCCGAGTTACATAAAGTCCATTCTGTAGCTTTTTACGTAATACTTTTTTTTAAATGTAAAATGCGGCATTCCCATAGGGATGCGTATAAAAATAAAAATGGTCTGGACCAAAAATAATCCAAAAAATAATAATAATCAGCACAAAGGGAATGTAAAATGGAGCGATTTCCTTACCTTTTCCATGCTGCTGATGCTGCTTCCTCCTGAGCAGTTTGTCTGGCCATTGGGAGGAGTGGGAACCGCCGCTGCTGCCTCAGTCCCCACTGCTTCTATCGAGAGAATGGGGGGGGGGGGCATATCTGCTCGGTTTCTGCCCTATGGCATGCTATAGCTGGGAATGTGCATCAGATGAAGACCACTCCATTCTGCTCTTTGTCCAATGCGCGTTCCCAGGTAAAGCGCACCACAGGAGAACCTTGGATGAAAAGCGGAATGGAGCAGTCTTCATCCGACATGCATTCCCAGCTAAAGCATGCCACAGAGAAACCTTGGACGAAGAGTGGAACTGAGCGGATATGCCCCATGCACTCTCCCAGTCCCAGTAGAAGAAGCAGGGACTCCAGAAAACAGGGCAAAATTGCTGCAATCATCAGCGCTGCCTCCGCCGCCTCTGCTGCGTCCTCTGCTGCCGCCATGGTAAGTGATGTCTTGCGACTTCCAGCAGTGGGGGTAGGTGGCATGGAGTGGAATTTATAAGTCGAAAATGGCACAGGGCCCACCATTTTAGAGTTTAAAATGGCAGCGCTGCCATTTTAGACTTACAAGACACAAGGAAACCCGTTATGTAAAATGATTTATTTGTGTAAAACAGGATGTGTTTTCCACAAAAAATTGTTATGTAAATCAATTTTTATGTAGACCAATGCATATGTAAATCGAGGTTTTACTGTAGTTATAAATAATCAGTTGCTTGTAATTCAGTCATTTCCCAATTAGGAGAAATATAACAAAGTTATATTACAGCTGTAATTTAACTCGGTGTACAGTTACTCCTTTTGTGGTGTGACTTTAACTTACCAGTTCTCCTTCGTATAGTTTGTGAATCCACACTCATGGGTTATGCGCCTGCGCAGAACGGCCGATCGGAGGCTTGAAAAGCTATTGGTCAAAAGTTTTGGTGGTAAGACTGCCCACCATACCGCCCACCCTGAGGCGCCCGCGCGCCATTTTACCTCAGTTCTCTTCTTTCCGCCGTAGCAGCAGGACGATTGTTGAGAGCTTCCTCAATTTTTTCGCCCTTCTGAGGGAAAGTCTTTTGGCAAACTTTTCAATTTTTTCGGTGATCTTGTCCTTCGGGCAGGATCGCCACCCCGGTGCTGTTTCTTCCTTCTGGTGGACTCAGTTACCTACTCGCTTCGGTCACCGTTTCCCCCCTCAAGGGGGTGGCGGCTGGCCAGCCCTTCGGGGTATCCGCGTTCCAGAAACTTCCGTTGGAAGAATTTTTTCTTTGATGGCCGCGGCCTTCAAACAGTGTTCGGCTTGCCTGAAAAAGTTTCCGGCTTCCGACGGGCATAGCCTCTGCCTTTTCTGCCTCGGAGAGTCTCATCAGAGCCAGTCTTGCCCTCACTGCAAGAAATTCACTCGTCTGGCCGTGCAAAACCGGAACTACCGGCTTAAGGCCCACCTGATGGAACTCTCTCTGGCTCCCGTTGCGGCCGCTTCTACTTCGGCTGGTGTCTCTCAGCCTCCTCCGCCTTCGACCTCTTCTTCCACTACCATCAAGAAGAAGAAGAAGAGAGACAAGAACGGGGAGAAGAAAAAGAAGCACGGGTCGGAGAAGAGGCAATCGCTCCCGCCTACTCCACGCACCCCTGTTTCCCCGGGACCTTCGCCACCATACTCGGTCGCGAGATGTCCATCTCCTGGGTCTTCCATCTGGGGAGGACGGTCCTCCTCGGGATCGCCTGAAAAAGGACGCAGGGCTGGGGCTCCAGCTCGCCCACTTCAGGTACTCCCGTCGCCGCCTCGTGGGAGGGCTCGTTCGCCTACAAGACAGGCCTCCGTCTCCCCAAGGCCCAGGACCCCGACGCTCGACGACGCGGTAATTACCATGCCGGCCACCGTTTCGTCGCCGATTCTACCAGCCACCGTTTCGTCGCCGGCTCTACCTGCCACCGTTTCGTCGGCCACCGTTTCGTCACTCCCGACGATGCCGGATCCAGCCCAGATGGAGCTCCTGAAAGGGATGTTTGAGGTCATGGCTCAGACTTTTGCCAGCCAGTTTAAGACCTCCATGCCTGCGGCCTCTGCGGCTCCGGTTCCGACCACCGCAAGCTCCAGGGATGTTGGCCCTGCTGTGGCCCCTCCGACCTCCCGAGGGTCGAGTATCCGCTCCGCTGGCCCACCCACATCGTCGCGGGTTGGTCCAGACGTCGATGCGGTGGACTCCCATCCCGCCGGCCCGCCCAGGCCGTACTGGCGCGGTCCCGACGTGGATGTAAGAGTTCCTCCCTTGTCCTCCGATGACTCCAGCGCCTCTTCGGAGGAGGACGAGGGAGACGTCGACGCCGAGAGGACGCCGGACCAGGCCATCGGCGCGGTTGACCCACCGCGTGGTGAGGATCAACGCTCGCTTACGGCCATGCTGACACGGCTCGGCACTGCTCTGAACCTGAAGGTGGACCAGCCCCCACTGGAAGGTGAAGACCAAATGACCGCCAAGCTGGACAGAAGGGCGGTACGGCCGGTGCACATCACCATGCTGCCGTCCATGTTGACGTCGGCGAAGGCGACATGGAGGAAGCCGGTGTCAGCACACTCCGTTTCGTCCAGGCTCGACGGCATGTATAGAGTCCTGGACGAGAACGTCGAGTTCCTGCAGGCGCACCCCCTGCCAAATTCCCTGGTGGTCAAGGCCTTCCAGCACAGGACAGCCACCAGCGGGTTCCCGGTGCCTTCGACCCCAGAAGGGAAGAAGCTGGACACGGTGGGCCGAAAATTCTACGCCACCAGTTCCCTCTTCCTCCGCGCCGCCAACTACTCGGCCGCCATGGGCCTGTACCAGTCTCACCTCTGGGAGCAAGTGAGGGCCGAAACGGCGAAGTTACCTGCCGACGCCCAGAAACGGATCGACGCACTGGCATCCGAGGGCGATTTCCTGGCGGAGCAACAAATGCGTACAGCCAGGCATATAAATGACTATGCAGCGAAGGACATGTCATCTGCGATCCTGCTCCGTCGCCACGCCTGGCTTAGGGGCACCTCCCTCGATGATGCTATGAAGAAGCTCATCGAGGAGTTTCCCTTCGACGGACAGGGCCTTTTCGGGCAGGACACGGACAAGGTCCTCAATGAGATGCGGCAGACCAACTCCACCACCAAGTTCCTGGGGCTCACCACGCCGGCTCCTGCTGCCAGGCCGAGGTTCCAGCCCTTCACGCGGCGCTACCAAGGAAACCCCCAACAACAGGGTGGTCCCGCGGAACAGCCCAGGTCTGGCTCCTACAAACAGCGACGCCAGCACAAGCCTTGCTACCAGCCCTACGGGCAGGGCAAGCGTTCGGACGCCAAGTCCAAGTCGCGCGTTTGAAGCTGCGACGGCCGAGTCTCTCTCGCTCCACATCCCGTACCTTCCCCTCCGGAACTTCCTCCAGGTATGGTCAGGCATCACGGACGACCAGTGGGTCTTAAAGATCTTGTCCTCTGGCTACGCCATTGAGTTTGTGCGAGCGCCTCGAGTAGGACGACATCGTCTCACCACCTCGTCCCCCCATCTGGAGGAAGAAATATCAACTCTTCTGTCCAAGGGAGCCATCGAGCGGGTGGCACTGCCCGACTGGGACAACGGCTTCTACTCGAGGTACTTCGTGGTTCAGAAGAAGGACGGAGGACTCCGCCCGATTCTGGACTTGCGCCTCCTCAACAAATGCATCCACACCAGGAAGTTCCGGATGGTGACCCTGCAGACCGTCCTTCCCCTCATCAACAAGGGGGACTGGTTCACAGTCATAGACCTCAAGGATGCGTACTTCCACGTCTCCATCCTCGAGGAGCACCGAAGATTCCTCCGGTTCCGCATCGGCGATTCAGTGTACCAGTACCGATGCCTACCGTTCGGTCTGGCCACGGCACCACGAGTCTTCACCAAATGCATGGCTCTGGTGGCTGCCTTCCTTCGCCAGCGGGGAATCAGGGTCTTCCCATACATCGACGACTGGCTGATCGTATCCCCCTCCAGCTCGTCGGCCATTCGGGACACGCAATTCACGGTCCACCTCATGGAGAGACTCGGCCTCAGGATCAACTTCACCAAATCGAAGTTGGTTCCCTCTCAACGCGTCGAGTACATCGGAGCGGTACTCGACTCGCTTGCAACCAGAGCCTTTGCACCCCAGAAGCGCTTGCAGGACATCGCGCAGGGGGTGAACGATTTTCGCACCAAACCGTGCGTCCGAGCGGAGAAGGCTCAAAGACTGCTAGGCCTTATGGCCTCAACAACGGCTGTGGTTCCCCACGCCAAGTTAAAGTTCCGGTCCCTGCAGTCGTGGCTTCTACACGAATTCGACGCACTCCGGGAGAGTCAGTCCAAACGGCTAACCCCGTCTCCGGAGCTGAGGGACCAGCTGCTGTGGTGGACAACGCCACTCAACGTTACAACGGGGAAGAGCTTTTACCCCCCGCAACCCTCGTTGCAAATACTGACCGACGCAAGCAACCTCGGCTGGGGGGCTGCCTGCGGGACTCTCACGGTCAACAACCCTTGGTCGCCTCAGGAGATGGTGCACCACATCAACTACTTGGAGCTACTGGCCATATGGAAGGCCTTCCGTTCCTTCGAGAGCCTACTCTTGGGCAAGGCGGTCCAAGTGGCATCGGACAACACCACGGCTGTGGCGTATCTGAACAAGCAGGGAGGAACACGGTCCACCACCCTTCTGTACCTCGCTGTGCAACTCTGGGAATGGTGCCTGGAGAGGCACATTTTCCCGATTGGAGTGCACATTCAGGGCAAGCTGAATGTCCTGGCCGACCACCTCAGCCGCCTCACCTCGACGACCCACGAATGGGAACTGAACGACAAGGTTTTCCAGTCGCTCTGCGAGGCCTGGGGGACTCCGAACATCGACCTCTTCGCATCGGAGTCCAACACGAAATGCCACAGGTACTGCTCCAGGGCGGGCATCGGTGCGAACTCCGAGGGCGATGCCTTCATGAAACGGTGGGATCAGGACTATTTCTACGCTTTTCCTCCATTTCCGCTGGTCCAGAAGGTCCTCACCAGAATGTACCAACACAGGACCAGCGCAATCCTTGTGGCCCCAGCATGGCCTCGTCAACCATGGTTTCCGCTGCTGTTGCGCATGTCATCTCAGCATCGCACGCTACCGGAGTCACCGACGCTTCTTCAAATGGAGCAGGGCCAGCTTCACCACTTGGACCTGCCCAGCCTCCACCTCACCCCGTGGAGGATAACCCCAGACTATCCAGGATCCTGGAACTAGCCAGGCGTCCTTCCACAAGGAAGTCCTACACTTCCAAATACAGACGTTTTTGTGCTTTCCTGGCATCCCAGCAGACGCCCCTCTCCCAGGTGGGACTGCAGGACGTCTTGACCGACCTCCTCCACCTGGCGGAGTCTGGCCTCAGCATCACCTCCATCCGGGTACACCTCGCTGCGGTGGTGGCTCACTCACCGGCTGGCTCGCCCGCTTCTGGCGCTTTCCGCGACCAAACGGTGAAACGTTTCCTCAAGGGGCTACGCAATGCCTTCCCTCCGGTCAGGACTCCGACGGCCCAATGGTCACTCTCTACCGTCCTCAACGCGCTCACCAGGACTCCTTTCGAGCCCATGGCTACCGCGGATGCTCGTCTCCTCACTTGGAAGACGGCTTTTCTTGTGGCCATCACGTCTGCTCGACGAGCTGGTGAACTGGTTGCTCTGCGGGCAGACGCACCTTTTCTTCAATTCTTCAATGACCGTGTGGTACTCCAAGCGGACATCACCTTCCTCCCCAAGGTGGTCTCCCAGTTTCATATGGCACAGACTATCTCCTTGCCAACATTCTTCCAGAACCCCACTAACGCCCAAGAAAGGACTTGGCATACGCTGGATGTCAAACGAGCTTTATTGTTTTACACCAGCAGGACAAGGGAGTTCAGGAAGTCGCAACGCCTTTTCGTGGCGTATGGGGGCAAATCCAAAGGTGAACCCATATCTGCACAGCGGTTCTCCAAATGGATCACCTCTACCATCTACTTGGCCTACGAGTCGGCATCGCTGCCCCCTCCACCGCATGTCAGGGCACACTCTACCAGAGCGGTTGCAACATCCACGGCCTTTCTGGAGGGCACACCGCTTGAGGACATCTGTAAGGCTGCCACCTGGTCCAGACCTTCTACATTTGTCCAGCATTACAGGGTGGACACCAGAGCCACTGCAGACGCCAGGCTTGGCCGTGTCGTCCTCACTCAGGGGCTCCGGGCCCATCGCCCTTGACAGCTCGCCCTGCCTGACCGTCATCATCTTCATCGTGGGATCATCTCATCCGACTGCCCACCGACCAAGTAAGTGTGAGCTTGCTAATCTCCCATGAGTGTGGATTCACAAACTATACGAAGGAGAAAGTTCGGTTTCACTTACCAGTGATAACTTTCGTTCTTCGAGTATATAGTTTGTGAATACACACTACCCACCCTACCTCCCCTCTTGAGCTGCACGGATGAGATCAATTGGTTTATCCTGTGCTTGGCTTAAGTATGGAACTGAGGTAAAATGGCGCGCGGGCGCCTCAGGGTGGGCGGTACGGTGGGCGGTCTTACCGCCAAAACTTTTGACCAATAGCTTTTCAAGCCTCCGATCGGCCGTTCTGCGCAGGCGCATAACCCATGAGTGTGTATTCACAAACTATATACTCAAAGAACGAAAGTTATCACTGGTAAGTGAAACCGAACTTTATGTAGTCTTTTATTTATGTGGCCTCAACTAAATGGTGGGATAAGAATATCACATTGTTCCAGTGCCCTGTTGTATACTTTTAGGCTGTGTTTTTTATTTGGACCGGTGACTTGAAGCATTTAGATTTTTGACAAGTCACTAGACATCAATATTAGTTACTTTAGAATACAGATGCTTTTTAAAACTGTCCATATAGTAATGTATTTGGAACTATAACTAATTACTTTGCCAAATACAGCTCTGTTCTTTCTGATAAAATGTTGTTTCAAAAGCTTTGCTATAATCCTATTGACCATGTGCAGTACAATTGGTTGGAATACAATTGGATGCACAGCAGAGAGGCAAAATAGAAGCAAGTTCAGGGGACTGGTCTGGAACAATTCCTCTGTAAGTAAAAATTAGTCAGCCGAGGATTTTCATTTGTTTTAAAGCTAATAGGGGGCACATTTTAGAAGGCATATTATAAAATTAAATATGGTGTTAAGAAAGTAGATTTAAAAACATTAATCATCATTCATACATAAACTACATATTTACACTCTAAGTAGGTAGGTTTCCCTTGCTCGAAAGCCAGTCGTATCCGACTTTAGGTTTCAGTGCTCATCTCTGTTTCAAAGCCGAAGAGCCAGCATTGTCTGCTTCTGCAGACATTTCCGTGGTCATGTGGCAGGCATGACTAGACACCGGAGCGCACGGAGCACTGTTACCTTCCCACCGAAATCATCCCTATTGATCTACTTGCAATTTCTTGCTTTCAAACTGCTAGGTTGGCACGAGCTGGGACAAGGACAGGAGCTCCTTCTGTCCTGCAGTACTCGGGAATCGAACTGCTGACCTTCCACCTCCCAGTCAGCATCTTAGCCACTTGAGCCACTCTTCCAACATTCAGCAGGGTATTTGAATAGCCCTGTCATTTGCTTCAAATAAATCCTCGATATCACATGGTTCAGGCAAGTTGTCGCACATTAGCAGATGTTCAAAGTCTTGTTTCTCACCACATTCATATTGTTCACCAACATCAATGTGGCCCCACTTCTTTCGGTTTCTTTTGTATAGTGTCACCTCAGTTCTCAGCCTATTTAGCATCTTCCATGTCCCATACTGGAGATGGTAACTTGCTGCTGGCACATTTATAGCTTTTGTAAATGCATCTGCTTCCAGCGACGTGGGCCACATGAAATGGTACTGCGGGCCGGGGCTGGCCCATGGGCCATAGGTTGAGAACCCCTGACCTAGATGGATGATGTTGAAGTCCAAACATTGGATGCCCTGGGTCTGTTTCTTGTTATTCATTCATTCATTCATTCATTCATTCATTTATTAGACTTATATCACCGCCCGCTCGCCACAGCGATTCAGGGCGGCTTACAGTCGATATAAAATACAGTTTAATTAAAAACATCTTTAGGCAACTTCTGTTGTTACTTGTCTTCTAACATCTATAGGTGCTATACCCAGGAGTGAGAAGTTTTTATTAACAGGCATTAGTCACAAACAGCCTGTAACTATATGGCTTTTTTCATAAAGGGCCACTTCAACTTGACTAGCATGGGCAGAGTTTCTCCAGACTGGGGTAGCATACTCTGCAGCAGAAAAACACAGGGCAAATGAGAACATTAGGCTGTGGAGAACATTAGGCTGTGCACCTCATGTGGTATTTGTAAATTTGCTAATGAGGTTGTTCCTGATGCATGCCTTCTGCTTAATATCCTGATAATAATGTTTAGAAGTTATAGCACAGTCCAGTTTTACTCCCAGTTATTTTGGATTGTCACAGTGGTTTAATTCGTGGCCTCTCGAGGTTATGCTCAGCTTCTTTCTTACCTCCCTATTTCGTAAATGGAATGCACATATTAGTGTTTTTCCCTGATTAGTTTTCAGGTGATTGTTGTCTTAATAGACACCTAGTTCTTAAAGAACAGATGCCAGCTTAGTCTCTCCTTCCTCAGATGTTGTTCCCTGAACAGAGATTGCTGTGTCATCTACATAAATGAAGGTCCTAGTTCCAGTATTGATCTGCTGGTCATTGGTATAGATATTATATAACATAGGGGTCAATACACTTCCTTGGGGAAGGCCATTTTTCTGAACTCTCCAATGCAGAGTGACAAACCCCCATCTATTCTGCAACAGGCACAAAATGAGCAGTGTCAGCTGATAATCCTTAGACATTGTGTATTCGATTCGAAGTTCGAAGTTTAATTTATATACTGCTTTTTTACCCTCAGGGGTGACTCAAGATCCTTCTTTATCAATTTTTTTCTCGTTTACTGTGTCATATGAAGTTGTGAGATCAATAAAAGCTACTCCTTTAACCTGCCTTTTTCATATCTGTTCTCTATATGCAGGTATAATTAAAGGTTTGATCAGACCCTGGTCTGAAGCCTGACTGTTCTTTAATGATCCTTCCATGAACAAAATTTATTATTCTGTTCATAATCATTCTCTCCAGGACTTTGAAAATATGGCAAAAGAGTGATACAGGTTGAAAGGTCTTGGGATCAATTGGTTCTTTTCTTGGCTTAGGAAAGGCCACAACTTTCACTTTATGCCAGATCTTTGAGTTTTGCATTGTATCCACACAAGTATTCATCAATGTTAGTATCCAATGAATGGTTATGGGGCTAAAATGTTTAATTTGTTCTGACCTTATGTCATACGAGCCTGTAGCCCTATTGTTCTTCATCTGTTGGATAGCAGTTCTCAGTTCATCCTATGTGAAAGGGTAGAGAACTTGTATAGGCCTGCCTCATTTTTCTGAACCAAAATCCATTGAGGCCCATATGTCCCACGAAATATTCTCAAAGTCTGGCCAGGTTATCCTGCTATGGTAATAGAGTAGACCAGTGGTTCCCAAAGTGGGCCCTACACCCAACAGGGGACTTCAATTCCCAGAAGCCTAAGTCAGTATATTGGCTGATCAGTGCTTTGAGGAATTGACTTAGGCTTCTGGGAAATGGAGTCCAAGAACCAAAGTTTGGGAAACACTGGAGTAGACCATACTCCCAGCAACTCAACCCTTAGTGTCAGGCGGCAGTTATCTAACCTGACAACACTGAGGACTAACGGCCTTGGGTGCTGAAGTCCATAGGGAAGGGTGGATTAAATCCAACTTGAATCCATCTTGATGAAGGGCAGCATGCTACGATGTGGAAGGTAGATGAAGGGCCACTGCATTATTTTCTCAGGACACTCTTTATGGTGCAGGTACACAGAAGGAGCCTCAATTGGATGTCCTGGTAATAGTAACCTTGTACTGTATTGCTGGCTGATCTTTCTCACACTGGGTCAGGCCAAGGGAGCTGCGGGGTAGAATCACCAAGAGGTGGCTTCATTTTGGCAGTTTCATGTCTGGCCTAGACACGGAAGAGAGAAAAATCTCACAAAACTGGGGCTGTTAAGTCATGATGGAAGGGGAATTGTTTCAACCTATTGGAAAGGTGATTCACAGCTCCTGGAAGTATCTCCAAATGTCAATTCTATTCTTCTTCCCCTAAGGATTTTTTTTAATGGAGGGGTTTGGTAACTGGGAAAGGTGTAGAAACAGACCAGAGATGCCTTTGAACAATTCTGTAGAAGCAGAAATCCTTTCTTTTGATTTCTTTAGCAACTGGGACTCCCTTGACATTCAACAAAAATATTCTGTTTTGAAGTAGAATGGTGAGCATTTCTGTTAGTAAGGCAGTATTGCTTTTTGAGCAACAATTGATGATGGACAGTATCATATGCCACAGTAAGATTGATGAATGTTGCTCCAGTTATTTTATGTGTTTCAAAACTGAAGCCACAAACACTCATTCATCCATCTCTCACCAACTTTTCTCACATATTGTTGACGATTAGACCGAAAAATTTCAAACTTGGATTCATCACTCAATAATATTTTTCTCACTGATCCTCATCTTTGTGAGCTTTAGAGTATCTTAGACTTTTCACCCTGTTCCTCTTCTGCAAAAGTGGTTTCTTGGCTGCTACCCATCCACAAAGACCATTCCTGATCAAGTTTCTTCAGACTGTAGAAGCATCAACTTGGAATCCTGTTGAAGCTGCCAGATGCTAAGCCAGGTCCTTGCTGGACTTCCTCCGATCTTTCAAAGAAGAAACTCTGAGGAACTTCATATCAGAATTTAAAAGTTTTCTTGACCTTACAGTCCTTTTTTTAATACTTGACCTCTCATGATTCTCCATATTTCTTTATAACAGCTTGAATACCACATCTTGAGCCTCCAGTTTGTTTGATTTCCCTTTGAGAATGGCCTTGCTGACCGTAAAAGTATGATTTTATGTCTGTCACATTCTGTGATCCTTGGCATTTTGACAGGAATGATGTAAGACAAAGTTGGCTTTATTAGCAAGCTTCCAATGAATTACACTCATACAATATGTCTATGTACTGTATGAATGTTCATGCATGTCTCGTACAAACTTTGTATAAAAGACTTTTTTCACATTAGTTATTTTGCCATTTAATAGTAAGACATATACAGGTGTTAGCAGTGACCTTAATTAGGATTCCATTCCATTTAGGTTTACAGGAGCCAGTTTCTTGCTGTTGCTCAAGTGTAAACGGGGGTCACACCAAGTACTTGCCACTTTAGCCTATGGAAGCTGCCCCCGCCTTTTATTTCTTGATTTTACATACCACATACAAATTTCTTATTTTTTTTCTTGTTGCATTCTAATGAAGAGATGGAGAATAATTTTATATGGTCATTATATCATTGCTAAAACAACAACTCTAATAGTGGCCTAAGACTTTTGCACAGTATTATATTTCATTCAATTTCCAATTCTCTCTTTCTTTACTTCCATGCTGAACTGTCATGTGTGTTATAGTACAGTGACCTTGACTCTAGAATTGGCTGAAGCTTTCTTATTGGTTTGCAGTGACTGAATAAACTGCTACCCAAACCTCATTTTTACACACAATGTGCAATTTCAACATTGCCTTTTTTACACCCCTCTTAATTATTTTATCCTTCTGTGCATCTGAAGTTTCACATCTTGAGAGAAGCAAGATTCTCTTCTTGTAATTTGAAGTGATAAATGATATCTCTCCTGATTTGAGCTATCCTCACTTCTTCCTTTGGCAAATTAGCATGCTGACTTGTTCTCAGGAATTATATATGGGCTTCATTTGCTCAAATAAGGTACACAAAGGATAAACAGTGCTCTCAGCACAGTTATATATTTAAAGGGTAAAAGGTAAAGGTAAAGGTCACCCTTGCTCAAAAGCCAGTCGTATCCGACTCATCTTCTGGATTTGGAACACAAAGTTGTTGCTCTCTTGATGTGTGCTTGTTTGCTTTTTCTCCTGAACCTAAGGAAAAGTTTCCTCCTCATTTTCTAGCAGGCCTGATAAATCTGCCAGCACTTTGGCTTTCTGACTATAAAGGAGAGGGGGGAAAGGGTGGGGGAGCACTCTCTTCCAGATACACATGTTTTCATGCCTATCCCTTTCGAATGTATGGAATGCATGCAGACATGGGCTACAGCTGATTGAATATTTTAGATGGGTTTGTGTGATTTATTTATTAGTAACAATGGGTTCCTCTCATAATTCAAGTCTGTACTCAATTATTTATTTTTCCTCTAAATAGAGAAAGGCTTTTAAATATTTGATGGCACCAGCTTTAACACCTATGTAGAATTTAATTGGACTGGCAAGGTCCATGGTGGTCAGCCTGTGAACTACCACCATCAATGTATAGAAGATAAGATTGTGTCTGGATACAGGCTGAGGTTCTGCCCCATTAGAATCAACAAGAGTTTTATCACAAATTTATTTTGCTTTAAAGAATCATAACTGCAGCCCCTGCCTGTGATGGAATGAGGAGATGGCCTGGTCTGTATGCAGAAGATCTAGACCTGGGTATGATCCCAGGCCATATGATGATAAGGAAAGACCTAAGCATGGCATTAGATATTACTGTTGCCTGGGGCAAAGAACAGACAGCATCTTCCCAAACATGTACAGATGCTAACTACACCATCTGTTGAACTTTGTTTCATCCCTAACTAAAGGACATACTTCTATATCAGACCCGATGTTACGGGTGCAGGACAGGCAATTTGGAACCAATGACATTGCCATATAAGAAGCAAGAATAACAGGTGGGACAAAGGAAGAACAACTGGGGAAGCTACCAGACTGTCACTGCTGCCCAATAGCATCTACAGTAGTACCTGAGACAGTTATCTCACTGCGCCTCATGGTAGACCTAGTTCTGAAAAGACCTGGAGAGCTCCCATTGTGTAAGAGAACACAAAGGTTGAAATCCTATTGCAAATCACAAGTAGAGTAGGTCCACCTCAATCAATGGAATTTACAGAGGCATTGACTCACAAAATCCTACAGTAGGCCTACTGTAGTGTGACTTGTAGTGTGACTAGCTATACCAGCCAAAATTGTCAGACAGATGGATGCCCGAGCTTATGTATGTTTTCTGGATTTCTATTGCCTTGGTCATCGGCTGCAACTCCTGGAAGTCATTTTCCTGGACGTCATTTTCTCAGCTGATGGATGTGTCTCTGGTGACTCCATAAACCAATCCTGGCATGGAACATGTGACCACACACAGTACACTGAATAGATGGGGGGGGCGTAGTTGAGTTTGGCGAAGCTTCCATGCTTGCTGCTTAGTCTCTTCATGCCTGTGACATTCCCCTTTGAAGTGATCGGTAGCAGGAGAGATGGTTATTCCAGTTTTTGTTCCACTTTTGTTTTTCAATATAGGATCATTCATTGTGCTCTGGAATCTGCTACCCACTTCTGTTGTGCCTTCTTTTATCTGCCTGTGATTTAAGTATCTGTCAGATGTAATATCAAACTGTCTCAACTACATGTACCAGAATGCAATGCTTCTATGACGTATCCCATGTATATATAAAAATGTTTTTTCCTGCTTTACCTCATCCTACCTTTAACCTCCCTTCGAGACCCCTCGGAACCCAGCATGGATACCTTTTCCCCAAGTAAAGACTTTAAATGAACTTTTGATCATGAGTTATTCGCATCAACCATCAGAGTTCTCTGCAGTATTATCAACCATAAACAATTATGTTCTTTATAATTATAGCATGAAGAAACAGTGCTGATGAGTTCTGTTCCATAGCAATGTTCCACTGATGAGACATTAAATGCAGTTAGGTCAGTCCTATTTTCCCACTGAGCTGTTTCATGCACTGGAAGCACATTCAGGTTGTGGTGACCTGCTTCTCAGCAGAAAATTGCAACTGTCCTCCACTGTGCTGAAGCTTGGATGAAGGATGGTCAGTCTAGGCAAGAAGCCAGAACAAGCCTTATAGAAGTACAGTAGCTTACAGATAGGGCCAGCTCAAGTTCTTTGGGTGCTTGAAATCAATACTCACTTCTATTTCACACAGAAAACCCAACTGGGTGGGAAGCAGAATGTCCTATCCTGGCAAAGAGACAGAATCGCTAAAGGCACCAAACCATTTAAAGGTAAAGGTTTCCCTTGATCGAAAACCATTTAAAGAGGTTCAAAAAGTTGCATGATACATAGCAGTCTTGCTACCATCTACCAACATCTGCTGCATAAGGTAAGGATCTCACTTTGTCTAAAGGTAAGACCAGCCCTACATAGAAGTTGACTACAGGAAATCACTTGTAAATCAAGAGTTCTCCTCTTTGGTTTCTGGAATCTTTAGTTAAAGGATCCAGTTAAAGATTTGCTGAAGACTGGTGTGGCAAGGTGATGACACTAAATAAGAAGCAATATTAACAGCTTAAGATCGGTTTTCTGACTCATGGGGGGGGGGGAGTTCTTATGAAAACCAACCAATTTAATTAAATTAACAAAGATTTATGACTGATACCAACCACTTAATTTCCCATCTCACTGATGAAACTCTGTTATACTTAGTAAATTGCCTTTGAAAGGTTCTGTGCAATGTGGCTCATAAGCCAAAATATCTAACTATAGATTTTTTTAAAAAATAATTCTGCAAGACAATTCTGACCAAAACAGAATTTTGAGATCATGCTCACTGGATAATAAGAAGGATTTGTTTAATGAAAGTCACATGTAGGATGGTAACAGTCAATTAAGACATGTGCAGGAAATTAATGAACTCGATTTTAAAATAATTTGATTTAAATTGATTCTTCCTTACAGGGGAGGATTCAAGAGTCTCCTGAAAAGTGGAATATGTGTGTAGACAATGACCCAGCAAAGTATTTACTTTAAAATAAAAGGATGGTGGAGGACAGAGGTGCCTGGAGGACAATGGTCCATAGGGTTGCAAAGGGTCAGAATCGACTGTGCAACTGAACAACAACAAATGCTCCTAAACTACTGTAGAGTTACTAATTGCCTGCAAAATCTACAAGAAAAGCACAAATGTGAGAACTGTCCCAACCATTAATGTCTCCCATTGATATAGAAGCAGTATAGCCAGCCTGGGTAGGCAGCATGTAGAATGTTTTTTTAAAGTTGCAAAAGAGTCCACTCTTACCCTGCCAAACCCCGAGTTCTTCCTTTTCAAAACATGGAGAAACATTTTGTAAAATATGAATCATTGTGGCAAAGTGATTAGACTGCTGTGCTTCCACCAAAACTGCTGACATTGTGAGTTGGATCCTGATGGGATGAAGATTGACTCAGCCTTCTATCCTTCCAAGGTCAATAAAATGAGTAGCCAGCATGTTGGGGTCAAAATGTTAATTACCTTGTGAACTTCCAATAGAGTCAACTATGTACTATGGGATGGTATATAAGTGTAATTGCTCTAACAAACTGAGGAAAATGCTGTCCTGTCTGCGTAGAACACACATAGATCATGTACAATGAAAAATTAAAAGAGGTACAGTGGAACTCCGACAATACAAACGGTTCGAATTACAAAATTGTAATTGTAAATTCAACATACAAAGAGAAATCCTGATTTAAATTTTTTTTGTAAGAGAAGGAGGGGCTGAGTGGTATCCAGAAATCACAAAGGAAACAAAAACACTCAATATAGATGCAGAGAGTCAAGGATAATCTTGCAACATTTAATAAAGTTCAAAAACTGTAAACAATTACTCGGTTGACTTCACCAAAAAGGTATCCAATATTCAAGAAATTAAGAGTTCAGCAATTGCTGCATTCAGTATACAGTGATACCTCATACAATGTCCAAACTTGGTTCCACAAGTTTGGACTTTATACGGATTTGGACTTTATATGAGGCATGCAAAATCCTAGCCACGATGCCTCATACAACGTCCAAATCCTTGCCGCAATGCCGCATACAACGTCGTTTCCATAGCGATACATTGTACTGTAACAGCACAGACTTCAGGGCAAAGTCAAGGAAACAGACAGGAAACTGACAGAACTTTAAGAAATCATTGTCTAAAGGCTAAATACATTACAAAAACATGTCAAACAACCCTGATTGTCCAAGAACCTGAAGAATGTTGCAAAAATCCCAGGAATGCTTCTAAAAATTCTGATGAAAAAATTCAAAAAAATCGAGTCACGCTCAAAACTACTCCTAAACACTCTTTGCCTTGTGCAAAACCCACAGGAGCAATGCACGCACGTGTCCTGTCTTTTATACTGCCCAGGCACAATGCAACCTGGGAAAAACCCATCGTACAAATAACCCTATGGAATGAAAAAAATCATACGTAGAGATTTTACTGTACAGCAATATTGTAAACCTTCTCTCGACCCAGCAATTCCAGCTAATTATAGGCCAGTCTCCAACCTTCCCTTTTTAGGGAAGGTATTGGAGAAGACAGTGGCACGGCAGTTGCAGGGGTTCCTGGATAAAGCAGATTATCTGGACCCCTTTCAGTCAGGGTTCAGGCCTGGACATGGTATGGAGACGGCATTGGTCGCACTGATGGATGATCTCTGGCAAGAGTGGGATAGAGATCGTCCGACCATCCTCGCTCTCCTTGACCTCTCAGCAGCTTTCTATACCGTTGATCATGGTATCCTTCTGGAATGTCTCCAAGGATTGGGGATCGAGGGCACTGTGAGGTCCTGGTTTTCCTCATTCCTGAAGGGTCGTACCGAGTCAGTGTGGCTAGAGAGTGAGACGTCCAGCCGTAGGTTACTCCAATATGGGGTACTTCAGGGCTCGGTGCTGTCTCCTCTCCTTTTTAACATCTACATGAAGCCACTGGGTGAGATCATCTGCTCCCACGGGGTGCTGTACCATCAGTATGCAGATGACACCCAGGTATCATCTTGGGGGTCCTCCTAGATTCACGACTGCTGCTTGAAAATCAGGTGGCAGCCGTGGCCAGGAGGGCTTTCACCCAACTTCGGGTGATTTGCCAATTGCGTCCACTCCTAGACCAGAACTCCTTACTCATGGTCACTCATGCTCTGGTCACCTCTAGACTGGATTATTGCAATGCACTCTACATGGGGCTGCCCTTGATGACCATTTGGAGACTTCAGTTGGTCTGCGCTGGGAGCTGCACTGGCTACCAATTTGTCTCTGGGTGCAATTCAAGGTGCTGGTCATTACCTTTAAAGCCCTACATGGTAGTTGGGCCAGGATACCTAAGAGACCACGTTGCCCCAAGATCATCTGTCCATCCAACCAGAGCGGACCAGAGGGGCTCTCTACTTGTACCATCTGCTAGAGGGGTTCGTCTCTCTAGCA
Source organism: Bradypodion ventrale (assembly GCA_035047345.1). Taxonomy (NCBI): domain Eukaryota; kingdom Metazoa; phylum Chordata; class Lepidosauria; order Squamata; family Chamaeleonidae; genus Bradypodion; species Bradypodion ventrale. The sequence goes on from JAWDJE010000001.1 coordinate 46,651,055, forward strand.
CAAGAAGGAGGTCCGCACCGGCCCTATGGAACCTCCTGCCAGTTGAGCTAAGGCTACAGACAGAATTGCTGCCCTTTAGGAAAAAACTGAAAACCTGGCTGGCGGGGCAGGTGTGGGGAGCTGATAGAGGAGTGACCCCCGCCTGCTGGTTGGTCTAACATAACAGAGTAATTCTCTCTCCTTTTAGTAAGTGCGGGTGGGTTTTTTAAAATGGGTTTTAATGGGGTGTATTAGTATTTTAATGGGGTTTTTAATCTGTGTTGGTTTGGTTTTTTTAGTATTTTAAGCCACCCATAGTCCTTGTGAGCAGGGCAGCTATAGAAATATGAAAATTAAATTAAATTAAATTGTATGTGCAACTCTTTACAGGGGTCAAAGCTGTGAAACACATCGGCGTGGAGTCAGAAAGGAGAGGTAACAACTCAAATTCAGTACAAATATGGCTGAAAATACATTGATTGAAAGCCTGGCTTAAGAATTAACTACTCAAAGTGCCTCAATCTAGGATGGGAAAATTTCAGAGCCTCGATGGCCATACATGCTCAGTCTGGATCCTGGAGGGTTGTTCTCATATACCAGTGATGGCCAGAACTAGCACTCCAGGTGCCCTCAAGATCTTTTCCCCACCGAAGTGGTCCCTATTTATCGACTTGCAATTTCTTGCTTTTAAACTGCTAGGTTGGCAGGAGCTGGGACAGAGACAGACGGTCAAACCATCATGCAGTACCTGGGTCTTGAACTGCCAACTTGCCAGCCTCCCATCTAACAAGGTATGCTTCTTAACCACTGAGCCACCACAGCCCTTATCTTCCAAGCTGCCTGGCAAAGAATCCTGGAATCACTGAGTAGGAAGGAAGGGGCCTTTGAGGTCATCCAGTCAAACCCTTTGCTCAGTGCAGGAATCTGAATCAAAGCAGATCTGACAGAGTGTTGCTTTCCAATTCTCTCTTGAAGGCCACCAGCTTTGAAGAGTTCACCACCTCCCAAAGTCATGGGTTCCCTTGTTGTACTACTATAACCGTTAAGAAGCTTTTCCTAATATTCAGCCTGTATCTGACTTCCTGTAGTTTCAGCCCATTATTATGTGTCCTGCATTCTGGAATGATGGAGAAGAGATCCTGCTCTTCCTCTTTATGATTACTTTTCAGGTCTTTGAAGAATGCTATCACCATCTCCCCACTTAGTCTCCTTTTCTCAAGGCTAAACGTGGCCAGTTTCTCCAGTCTTTCCTTATAGGATTTGGCTTCCAGTCTTCTGAAAAAGATGGGTCAACCTTCTGCATTATCAGCACCCTGTAAGTGAACACGGATGAAGGGTAGTCTTCTGCAGACAGGTGTTCCTGAGCATGACTATGCCCTGAAGAAAGCAAAACTGCAGCCCTTCAGATCTTACTGGGCCACCACTTTCATAATCCGTCCCCTCACTCATGGGAGCTGCATCCTGTAATGAAATGATATATACCCTGTGCTTTAGCCTAATCCAAGATGGAAATTTCAATGTATGAGAGTCCATTCATACTAGGACTGGAATGTAAACAATGTTGGCCTTGTGAGTTGGGAGAAATGAAACCTAAAATGTGGTGGACATGTCATCCTGTAATATCATTGGTTGGAATCACTTAGGGGAATGGCTGGGAGGTACACCCAGAGGGAGGAGATATAACCCAGAGAAGGTGGGGACCGAGAGTCACACTCTTTTGGATCTTAACTGCAATCATGTAGCCTATTTAGCCAGAAGGGGAGTCATGAGCTTTCTCTCAAATAAGCAACTTTCTTTATTTCTTTATTTTGAAATGCTTTCTGAACTTTTGCTGGACTTTATTCTGTGCCTTACTTTGATGACTGGGCACACTTTTAGGGAAAGCCTGAACTGCTGGGTCCAAGAGGGCCAGGGAAACAGGATCAGGCACAATCCCATTGCCAGGATGCCGGAGTGCTACTTGGGAGTAAGTGGATTGTTACATGTCCCATTAGCACAGGGGTGCCCAAACTATGGCCCGTGGGCCAGATCCAGCCCCCAACGCCAATTCATCTGACCCACATAGGCCACGTCGCTCCTGGAAGTGGAAGTAAAATGTGCCCTGTTTTGCATCCTGTTACAAAACAGATTGCAAGGCGTGTTTTACTTCCGCTTTTGGTGGGAGGAACCATGTGACCGGCCCACAGCCCAAAAAGTTGGGGCACCCTTGCATTAGCATCTACCAGGCTGCAGACAGGAAAGCCACCTAGCCCCACAGGAGGATCCTTTCGGAAACTAAACTCTGGAGAAGATATTGGGGGACAGCAGTGTTGCATGCGATTCATGGGCAGCACTTTGTTCACCCATGTCTAAGTGGGCAAAACAGTCCATTTATTTTCTTGGTTTCACATTGTTTAAAATCTTGAGTTCTGCCCATGCTTGTGAAGGGACATGCACATTTTAAATAAATTTATATAAAAAGCAAATGGAGACAACCTTCCTCCATGCTTATGCCTAGTTCTTCTGCATTTAGCCTCTGAGTTTCCTCATAAATATGGAGCACATAGCATGTTCTTGCTTTGTATTAAACAGCATTAGACCTGTAACTACTTGAGAGCAAACAGCTCCTGTTCCACCAGCACCACAGTTTTGAAAAATTAATTGGAATAAAATATTAAAAATCAGCAGATTTTTAAGAGGTTACATGTTCTGAATTTGAAACAGCTGAGGGAGGGGGAAGAGAAGGGAAGCTTTTTGCCTCCCCCACTCTGACCCAGAGCTTGTGATGGCTATGGATTGCCCAAAGAATAAATAAATATAGTAGCTCAATAATCTGGTTTAAATATTCCCTTGCATAAAGCCTCTTTAAAAGGCACCAGTATAATCTTATGAAATGGGCATAAGCCTCAAAGGGTTGTACGCAGTTGCAGCCACAGAAAGCCAGCTCAGTCAAGTATAAGCCCCTAAGGGGCTTGCTGTAGAAGCCAGCTTTCCCCCAAATACATTGAATATAGAAACATAAGGCTGAATACAGGATTGCTGAGACTGGGGCTATTCTGGTGCAGGCAAGTTATAGACTGCTTATAGGCAAGGATGAATGGACAGGTCTGCTCATCCACTGGGACTAGTCTGTGGCTATTGCTATGGTGAGAACGTGGATGAGGGTTTATCAGAGGCTGGAGCTGTCATAGGGCTGTTATAACAAAGGGTAATCACACAAGGGCACCAAGTGCCTCTTTTAGAAAGCAAGAGGCTGTTTATTAACAAATGCACTGCCATGTTTTCTTTTTTTAATGAGCAAGTAGGGGTTCAGCATCATTTTATGCAACCTCTAGTTGGTCTAATGGTAACTAGAGAAAGAGTAGCAAGAGATAAACCAGGATTTGTTGCAGATAGGGCAAGGGAAAATGTATGTATGTATGTATGTATGTATGTATGTACGTACGTACGTACGTACGTACGCATGCATGCATGAATGCATGCATGCATGCTTGTTTAGTAAGACATACAGAATACAACACTATTAAAATATATACAAAATAAAAACATTAACAGAATAAATTATGCAAAATTTTAAACATGCAGTACAGATGTTAGGGAATTAATTACCTGATGTATGAGCAATTGCTAAAGGGACTAAGCCTAAGACGGGATGCTTATTCATTTAGTCATTGAAGAGCAGTGTCCTCAAGATGATGTAGCTCTTGCAGGGAGCCAAGAAACCTTCTAAGGGAGGTATTCTATCAGAATGAGATGTAAACTTTGCAGGGCAAACCCACAGTCGCAATTAAAATTATCGACCAGCCCCCATGTATCTTTCTAATATTGACACCTCCCTTGGTTAGTTTGAATCAGGTTAAGCGCTCACCAATTTTTCCTTGGAAGAGCAAAACCATAAGGGCATCATACTGGACTGGACACTAGACTCAAGTTGTCCATTCATGGTGCCAAGCTGTTTCAATATCAAAGTCTTTTCCACCTAGTTGCTGTCCATGTTTCCATGGTGTGTTGCGAGATTTAAGTCTAAATATTTGATTGTTACAGTCTTTGTGTATAGTTAACGGCCAGTTTGCCTCACATTTCTGCCACTCCCTTTCTAGAGCTGATTGTTTTCTACGGTGGCAGATAACACCAGTAGCCACATGAAAGGCATCATTTATAATGGTCCCTGATATTAGTCTCATAATTGATTAATCTGGATGTCCACCATCAGGTATACCAAGGCAAGTGCTGACATCTGAAGAACTGTGGCTCTTGCTCCCCACCTAGTGCCCAACAGTTTATGTAGGATGTTGTTCCTGGTTTTCATTTTGTATGTGGTTTTTCTGAGGGGTTAAGAAAGAAGAGGATCATTTTTTTGTTCAAGACACAAGTTAAGAGCTGCCGTTAGGACCTATGTCCCCTTTTCCGAGGCCAGGACAATCTTGGTCCCACTTAGTTAAGTTTCACATTCATTTGACATCCGATTCTTAAGTCTGATGTTGCTCTGTGCTCCAGGAGATTTTAATAAATGATTGCTAATTAAGATGTGTGTGGTGCTGTTTCTCAGATTAAGGAGGCTATACAACACACATTGCACAGACTTTCCAAAACCTGACAATTGACTAACTGTATTTTGAAAATGAGAGTTATGATTGATGGAATCTGTTTCCCACTCTCCAACTGCTTTCCAAGATATTTTTCTTCCTTAGGCTAAGGACAAGATTGCCTCATATTATACCAGTTGAAATGTCTTATCTATGACCAGAAAGCATCCTCTATCTCACCCCAGAAAGGCAGAAGGCAGGACAAAATAGCATAGCCAAAGACAGGCCACGTAACCCACAGTGCAAAAGAAAGAGAGAGTCTGGCCAGGTTATCCTGCCATGGTAATAGAGTAGACAAGGGGTGCCTAAACTATGGCCCAGATCCATCCCCATACGCCAGTTCATCTGGTCTGCGAATCCCTCATCGCTCCTGGAAGTAAAACGTGCCCTTCTGGCACGTTTTACTTCTGCTTCTGGAAGCGATGAGGGATTCACAGGCTGGATGAATTGGCATTGGGGGCTGGATCCAGCCCCAAGGCCATAGTGACCGGCCCACAGCCCAAAAGGTTTGGGCACCCCTGGAGTAGACCATCAAGGGAATTCAGACTGAACTCTTCCAACAGAGAGTTCAGCAGAAATGGTCAAATGCTCCCATCATTCTGCTGCATGAAAGAGTTGTGCCACTCTTCCTAGTAGCAAGGCCAGTGTTGTTTGGGCAGGAAGATACAAGATCAGACCCAAGGCCTATCTAGTTTTTGAGTTAAAAACATATATGAAGTGGTGCTGAATTCAGTCATAACTATGTGCTATCAAGTCAATACAGTGATCTACCCCAGTTTTCTACGTATAAACTTAGAAATGGTTGACCTATTACCCTTCCAGTGGAGGTCTATGACCCAGTAGTTTCCTTAAGGCCACACATCTGGTTCATCACCTGGGAAGTATGGTGGGGAATCAAACTCTCCACCCCTGGCTTAGTGTTTCAACCCACTAAACTGCCCAGATGGCTGAATTTAGGTAATTTTAAATGTTCACTTCTAGTAGTCTGCTGGAGAGATAACAATACTGTACTAAAAATCTGCTTTGCTCAAAACTCATGCTTCTTCAACAAGGAAGAAATAACAGAAAAACCATGTTTTCAATACTATTACCTTTGCTATGGGGGAAAAATAAGATAGCATTTCAGACCTTGAAGAAACTGTGCAAACACATTGTAGATAGAGGAATTATGTCAATTAAGCAGTTGTGTGTGTGAGAGAGAGAGTGGTGGTGGAACCAAAATCAGGTAGAAAATGGCTGCTGTTCTAAGAAAGCAAAAATAAGAACAATCAATTCTTGTAGAAAAAAAGTTTAATAAAAGACATTAACTTTCAAGAAAATACCTGCATAGTAACATTTTTAGGCAAAAGTGCACAGAAGTATACATGATTGGGATCAATATACGTCATTTCTTTTGACACAAGGTGTATCACTTTGCTCAGTCTATATAGATGTTGATCTGGGAAGAAAAGAAAGCCCTCCTAGCAGCTCTTGAGCTTGCTGTAATATTGTAATTTCCACAAAGATGGCTGTTCTTCAGTTGCTCCAAATTCATACCTGGAAAAGGTACACTTCACCAGGATATTATCCTGTCAAATCACCGTTCAGATGTATGCTGTTTTGCAGCTTCCAATGAAACTCTACCATGGATCAGCAAGTAGCAAAATTACTCTATAAATTGAAAGCCTTACAAAGGTGCTTTTTGGAAAAGAAAAGTACAATCAAGTGAAATAGCAACAATAAATGCTGGATTTACATAGAATTGTAACATAGATGTAACCAAGACCACCATCTTTTTAGAATGCAAGTTTAAGGTAAACACAGAGGCCACTGAGAAACTGAGAGGAACTGGACTTAGAGCACCAATTATGAAAAGGAGCAGATTTATAATTGTGAATGCTGGCAATAAATTACTAGTTGAGAATCATGGACGCCAGGCCTCACATTTTCCCAGAAGGGGATAGCGCTCAGTCATAAGCACCTCCAAAATATGCCTATGCTTTAATTCTGCCTTCTGTCAGCAAGGATTCTTGCAAAGGTAAATAAAATAATTTCTTTGATAAATCTATCAAATAATTCAAATGCTGTGAAATTGCAGGGACTATAAGGGCCTTTTCCTGCTGGTGGTTCCTGACATGGCATGTTATGGGGGGAGGGGGAAGGCGTATCATACTGCAAAAGAAGAGGTGTTGTGATGTTTCTGTAATGTATGGGTTACATCACATGCACTACAATTCTCCCCTCAACAATGTGTTCTGTTAGGAGAAAGTTCATGAGCTTTGTAGATTTCAGAGGAGTTGAAGGAATAAATAAGCTCTGCCAGAAAAATCCCTTATGTAGATATGCATTGTAATGGAGAGAGCAACTTCTAGAGGTCCGGAGATCACATATAACCATTCCTTTACCTGCTCCCATGAACTGCATCTTTCCCAGTTTTAAATTTTCATACTTTTAAAAAAAAAATAGAAAAGTCCCTGTGCACTCTTTAAATTAGCTTGGCAACATGGAGGTCTGCAGAAATGACAGGAGGCCCTAAAATATGACAAAATTCCCTCCTCAGAGGGCAAAATGAGATTGTTGGTTGTTGTTTTTGGAGGGGTTAGGAAAACGGACTGATGGGGTCCTGGGGAAGACACATATTGCTCACCTTTGCCCTATAATGACTTAATAATTTTCAAAGCCATTTTAATACCCCCTTCTTTTTTGTGGTTTGCATTGACACACCTCAAAAAGTCAGATACGTGGGAGATGCTTATGTTGACATCTCATGAAATAGACTTTACAGAGGAAAGGAGAAGGGAGAACAAGTATAAGTCATCCTATATGCTTGTTATTATCTGCAAGTGTGATCTGTAATCAGAAAGGGAGAATTGAAGTCTATAAGACAGAAGAGTAAAGGTGTGATCAACATGGGATAATAGATCACCATTTGAACACTTGTGGACTGGTCTGGTGCAATTGATTTCCCGGCACTCTGACCCAACCCTGATCTGGGCTTCTATTTTGGGGAGATAGGCTGGAGTGATTGCATGGCAGATGGAAGGATCATTTTAAGGGAGATTGCTCCTGTCAAAGCAACCCTTTCTGATGTGATCAGGAACATGCCTTTGGCTCATGCTAAGGCTCATTTAAGACCAGATGAGAGCCATGGACGAAGGACTTGCTTGTGTATCATCAGCTGCCATCTTGCATACATGCTCTTATGCGTGTCTGGCTACATATGAGGATGCTGCCATACTTCTGCTGTGCTAACACTACACATCTACTAAGCAACTGACCAGCATGCACAATCTTTCCTTTTTAAAAAATTCAGTCATGGTCTGCCAGACTAAAAGTGAAAATTGCTCCATAGCCATCTAGCTCCTTTTCCTTCTACAGCTGAAATTCAATATTTCTCAGCTTTCTTAAACCACCCTTTCCTCTTACAGCTGGACTAGCAATTGCAATGACACATATTTATCACCCCATAGCGCTTAGTGCACTCTCTCGGCAATTCACAAGGCAATTAGTATTTTTGCCCCCAACTTGCTGGTACTCATTTTATCAATCTGAAAAGGATGGAAGGCAGTCAGCCTGGATCCCCGTCAGGATCAAACTCACAATGTCAGCAGTTGTGGCTGCAGTACTGCATCTTAACCACTGTGCCACCAGGGTTCTTACAAGCTCTGCACTTAGGACACTACATTGTAGGAAAACCCACAAATATTAAAGTAAAGTGTGGAAGAGAAAAGGAGGAGGGAGTATATGGATTTAATGTTTTTATTTGGTTCTGATAACCATGGCTTAACTGTACCAGATTTATTGGCTGAAATCCAATAGTAAGTTGCAAGTAAAGTATGTCTGCTGAATCAATGGAATTGAGCTGACTCACCAAACCCCCACAGATTCACCAAGCCTACTCTAGCTGCAATCTACTAATGAATTCCAACCATTGTACATCCCATTGGGTTATTCAAAATGTGTCTAAATGGAGCAGGAGCCACACCAAATGCTCATATGGGTGACAACATTTGAAACTGCAAATAAAAAGCAGAAGTAGGTTGGAGTGTTTACCAAAGATTTTTTTTTTTAAGAAGAGGATGCATTCACACACACATTTTCTAAAACAGTGTTCATTTTATAATCAACTTTGTTTTACATGAACAAAAACACACTGGCATTTTGTGCGAAAAATATTTAAATAAATTTTGCTCATTCTTTGTACATTCTGATATACATATGTAACAAGGTTTATGGCACTATAACCAGAATAATAATAAAAAAGGGAGTGGGAAAATAATTGCTTTTGTTATATTCTTTCTTCTTAATTAAGCCAACCACCTTTGCACTATTTTTAAAAATATATTTATTAGTATTGGGTAGTCAGCTGTAATAATCTGAACACTCAAAATAAAGAACTCTTTCCATCCCCCCCCCCCAAAAAAACCCCCTATTATTGCACAAGAAGCCAGTAAAGGCATATGGCATAAAATAGTAAGTCCGTTGGTGTTAAAACTTTCTGTCCCACCCACACCCTTCCCCATAAATAGAAAAATAGTACCAGAAGATGAAGTTCGGCAAATAAATTGGTTGTTGTTTTTTTTCTAGTCAGGAGTGCGAGAAAGAGAGTGATCTGCAGATAGTTTAAGCTGCTCTGACCTTCAGTTGCACCAACAAGAATTTTGCTTAAGTTTTCTTTAGCGCAGCCTTTGCAAACTCAAGGCCTTTGGACTTGGTTGTCTTTTTGCTTGTTTTGGCTGGTTGTGTTTTATTGTTTAAACATAGCTGTCTTCGGTCTATGAACCTGCACAGACTATTTAGTCATGATCTCTATGAGTAGCTGAATCACCAAAAAGAACAAAAAATGTATATATATATATATATTTATATAATATAGTGTCCAGTTTCACACACACATGTAGATTTGGAAAAAAATAGTTTTTTTCTATAAGAATCTCTCTTTCATCCATTACCTGAGGTGAGTTGGACTCTCAGTGGCATTCACCTCTACACTGTGCAGTCTTTCTATTTGTAGAACCTTTTCTTCCAAAAGGGGTTTCTTTTATCCAGAGACTGTATTAAAGTAGAACCATCCCAATAAAGCTAGGAAAAAAAAGAAAACCACCCAAGCTTCCCAATGTCCATATCAAGTAAAGAATACGATCGTCTGGCACGTGCTTCTTGACTGTCACACCACTGTCTCAACCCCAATGAGTTTTGGCGTGAGGATTCGAGGTGTGACACCGTTGTTCAGATCTTCTTCAAACTCCAATAATTGCCCCATAAAATTAAGATTAGGAGAAATGATTGGTCGCTTGCCTTTGACAAACTTATAGGCATCAGTCATGGTCATCCGTGTGTGCTTCATAAGGTAAGCAATGACGATGGTGGCAGAGCGCGAGACACCAGCCTGGCAGTGGATAAGGAGACCTTTCCCACACTGGTGAGCTTCCTCTGAAAAGAAGAGAAACAGAGGCAGTCTTGATTTTGAGACTTAACCACAATGTCTAGCATTCCACATGATCTACTGCTCTACTTTACAAGGAGGGGGCGGGGCAGGGAAAGGCTAGTTGTAAGGCTAACATATCATTTAATAAGGCTGTGATGGCAAACCTTGGCACTCCAGATGTCCTTGGACTTCAATTCCCGGAAGCCCTCATGAATCCACATGAATGGGTTTACTGCTATTCATCCGGCCCACAGCGCCCTCGTCGCTCCTGGAAATGGAAGTAAAACACGCCCATCTGGGTGTGTTTCCCAGAAGCCCTGATCAGCAGGAGTGCCAACTTGGGCTTCTGGTAACTGAAGTTCAAGAACACCTGGAGTGCCAAGGTTCACCATTACTGGTATAGGTCAATGTAGCTTTGCAGAAATGGCTACTAAGGAAAAAAACGTGTTATTTCACAGGAATAGTATTTTGAAAATGTCCACTCTGGGGACTGGCCTGCCTTCTGAAGTTCACACAGAATTATGCCATGCCATGTCATGCTTTATCATTTATGCCATGCATGTAACATTAGTGTTGGGAATCAGTATCTTTTCTTACAAAATGACCCTCTTGAACCATTTTACTTTAAAAATGAGAGGAACAATTAGATACTTTTCCCAGTCAAAGTCTCTCCTTTCCCTGCTTGGCCAGGAAATTCTCCATGGAGGTGGGATGGCCACTTACATGTCACCAAGAAGGAGGGAAGTTCTTCAAATGAAGGACTGTCCTCCCTAAGGGAGGACACATGGCTACCCTAATATAAATTCAAGTCATGCAAAATTTGGACTTCTGATAAGTATTTCTAAAACTTAGTCCAATTTGTGGTGTAGAAAATGGTTAAGACTACACCGATATCTCTTTCTATCTATTCTCCATAGTTTTCTTCCTCTAACACAGGGATTCTCAATTTGTGGCCCGCAGGCCGGATGTAGCCCATGGCACCATTTCATGGGCAAAATGGCTGTCCGGCCCCTGAAGCTGTCTGAGGAAATGTGACCCGGCCCCCGTCTTAAAGATGTTGAGAACTCCTGCTCTAACATATTTTCATACAAATACTCTGCAAAAATGATGCTGTCAAAAATGATTGTGTACCTATGCACTGTATAAGTTATAAGCACTTCAGTTGCATGTTAAGTGTCCAAGAGCACTACCTGGCCAATAATGCACAACTTCTAGGTGTTGGTAGAAGATTTGAGGATTGTACGCACTACCCACAAGAGTGATTCAGGTGGAGAATTGTGTACACACTGACTAGAAAGTCTATGGGACACCCTGTTTCTCCTAACAATGTCATTTGCAGACTGTGTGGTTATGACATTCTTTTCTGTGCTTCAACAATATGACAATGACACACACACACACACACTTACACAAATGTTGTGCTATATGGCAGAGCATTCATATGCATGCATACGAGTGCACACATGCAAACACATATTCATGAGTACTGTATGAAAGCAGATGGCAAGAAAACAAGAAAAATTACATATGAGCCTTAAGGACATTCAAATTAAGATTATCTGAATTATAAAAGGTGACAGAGATGCGATTTGTTCTACATGTCAAAGACAAATGAAAGTGCGGCACCAAAATGGCCGCCGCGCTCTTTGCGCCCCCCCACCCGGACTCAGACATCCGGGTGAGTCAGGGGGCGTGGCCACCCCTCTATAAAAGGGGTGGCCACGAGGCAGACGAGCTGCCATTTTAGAAAGAGTGACGGAGAGGAGAAGTTTTCTCCGTCGCTGTTTATCGTAGTCTTCGGCTGTTTAGCCCTTGATACCTTCCCGGCTGGGAAGGGAGGATTAGCGCGCGCAGAGCCTTTTGCTTGCTGGCTGCTGTGCGCTTTCGGCACTAAGTTTTTGATCCCTGGCATGGGATCCTGCTCTTTCTTCTCGACGATATGCCTCCCAAACGGAAGGCCCCGGCGATGAAGCTGTGGCCAAAGGGGAGGACTTTTTCGAGCCCTGTGCAGGACGAAGGGCAGCCATCAGGTCGGAGGACCAGGGCTGCGCCCCCGCGGCAGGGCACTACCCCAGCCTTGCCCACCGATACCGGTGGGGTGATTCAGGCTGGCACTTGGCAGCAGGCCTTGGCTAGCCAGCCTCAGGCCGGCCCCTCAGGGGCTTCGGCCCTCGGCCCACAGTTGCCGGCCATGGGTCATGACAGCGGGGGAGGGCCTGGTGCGGGTGTGCAACCCGTTCCTCCTCCGGCCCCTCATGGGCCGGAGTTTTGGGCATGGCCCTATGCTGGAACAGGCTCTCACTTGGGTGTCCCTTTCCAAATGCCTAGTGGGCCTTCCGGCCAACCCGGCCCACCTTATGATGGGGGATCCGTGGCAGTGGATGCTTTACTAGCACGTTTAGCAGTGCTGGAGGCATCCTTGGGGATTGCACAGCCTCCTATGGGAGGGGGCCCCTTTTCTCTCTGCCGGGGGCCCTTCGTGTCCACCGGCTACCTCGACGGCTGCCACACTGCACCAGGCGGCCAGCCGGGTTGAGCTGCTTGAGACGCTCCGGCCTGTGCCTGCCGGTGTCTCGCAGCTCCCTGTTCGTCCAGAGCTGCAGACAGGGACCAGTCAGGTGTGGCCCCTGAGCTCGATTCCGGTCGCGAGCTCCGACGCCCACCGTGGGCTGGAACCCCCAGTGGGGGCGGCTCACGGGGGTGCACCTAGTGAGTATCAGGTTCAAATTAGTGCACCTACATCACAGCCCACTTCCAGTGGTGGGGTTCAGTGGCTCTGGCCTCGTCAAGTTGAGGCGAGTGGGCATCAGTTACCAGTCTATCCCAGTGCCCCTTGGTTTCAGACTGGCAACGCATTGAGGGCAGGGGTTTCCGCCCCCGGAGCAGTGCCGGGCATCGCAGGGGCTGTCCAGGTCCTGCTGCGTATGCCCCATTTACCTAATGTGCCGGTGACGGCTTTGCCGACGGCTGGTTATTCTTTGCCCCTTGGTGATCATTTGTCGCGGGTCACGAGGGATAAGATCTGGAGGGGGATACGTGGACATTCTCCCTATTGAACTGTGAGCCCACTGAGGAGGAGAGGGAGGGACAGGACGACAGAGACAAAGAGCTGTCCCGTCGTCGTAAGCCACCGCGCACCTGGGCCAACTGGTTGCCGGCATACCTTATATATATGGTGGTATGCCTCAAGGCCCGGCCTGATTGGGCCATCCCGAGGGTTCAATCCTTTGATAATATTTACAGGGCGATGGTTGATTTGATGGGCCCATCGCAGTTGGCTTACGATGAGAAATTTGGATGAGGGTGGCCCTACACCCTGAGAGGAGGTGGGATGAGCCCTGTCAGCAATTGTGCTCGTGTACATGACTCCCACGTGACTGGCGTCTGGTGATAGGTACCATTGTGGTCATGCTGTGCAGAGGGCTGCTCAGACACAGGCTCCACGCTAACTGGTCGGGCAGGGGGTTCCAGCCCGCCTGCTGTGTTCGACCTGCTCAGCTAGCGACGTGTGTAATAAGCGCCAGTGTCGTTACCGACTAGGGTGCCCCTTTTTGCGCTGGCCCCTACGCCGCCTCCGCGTGCCCGCGGGTTGGTGGGTTACGGGGCAGAGGTAGGGGTGCACAGGGGGCAATCAGAGCTCCGTCTGAAGGAACTAGCCTTGTCAAAGCCCCCCCCCTCACCAATTAGTGTACTCATGCTGGAGCGATGGCACTCAGCTCATCCAAGAAGGGATGATGCGGGGTACCTGCTGGAGGGTTTCCAATGGGGTTTTTTGTATTCCATTCGGGGGTGTTAGGGCCCCCAAGATGCTACTAATTTAGTTCCCTTGAAAGGTAACGAAGAGGTTGCTCCACTGAGCATGGCTAAGGGAGTTGAGGCTATGAGAGTAGCGGGCCCCTTCTTGGAACCACCTTTCCTAATTTGAAAGTCTCCCCTATGAGACTAGTACCGAGGTAGAACCAGGGTGAATGTTGTTTAATCCTCCATTTAGCTTGCCCTGTGGGTTCTCCGGTCAGGGATGCCATTCCCGATGACCTTGTTCAGTCAGGTACACGTAGTTGGTTCAGCCCCTATGGGTGGTACGCTCATGCGGTTCCGGTGCTTTCCTGGTACAGTGTGATATGCACTCGGCTTTCCGATTACTGCCAGTGCACCAAATTGATTATGAGCTATTGGGTTTTTTAGGTTCCAAGAGGAATTTTACTTAGATAAGGCCAACCCCTTCTGACTGAGTTATTTCCTGTTTGGCATTCGAACAATTCGGAACTTTCATTCAGTGGGCCTTTGCTCGCAGGTAGGGGTCTCGGTCTCTAGCCCATTACCTCGACGACTTTTGGTTCAGGGGTGAACGGGGCTCGGACACATGCACGCGTCTCCTCACTACATTTCAGACACTCAGGTGGGAACTGGGTGTCCCCTTGGCGCCTGAAAAGACCGAGGGCCCAGCTACTAAGCTCACATTTCTAAATTGACTCTGTCGCACAGGCATCCGGGTTAACCATGAATAAGGTGGCTCGGATCTCCGTGGCGATTTTGGCATTGATTGCCAAACATAAAGTGTTCCCTCGTGAGCTGCAGTTACTTCATGGCCACCTTAACTTTGCCTGCAGGGTGGTTCCACCCGGCAGAGCATTGGCCAGGCGCCTGTGTGACGCCATGGCTGGCCTGTTAAAACGTCACCCCAAGGTCCGGCTGATCAGGGGAATACGGGTGGGCCTTCCGGTCTGGCTCAAATTACTCCTGGGTTTTAACGGGGTCTCTTCCTGGAGATCAGACCTTATGGTCTGCCCTAGATTTCAAGTACGGTCGGATGCCTCCGGCTCCCTGACTTATGGGGGTTTACTCTGAGGGTAGGTGGATTTACGGCCAATGGCATCACGCATAGCTTGGCACGGATCGCCTCCACGATCTTACCTTCCTTGAGTTTCTTCCCAATTTGGGGAGCACTGATGCTATGGGGCGATGAGTGGGCCTACTCAGTGGTCCATTTTTGGTGTGATAATGCGGCAGTGGTGCACATTGTCAACATCCAGACATGCAAATCCCCCAGGGTCATAACATTAGTTTGTCTATTCTTTTTGAGAAGCCTACGCCTAAATGTGCTGTTCAGGGCCAGACATGTTCCAGGTATTAATAACGACATTGCTGCTGCTTTATCCCGCCTGCAGATCCCCCGGTTCCGTGCCTTACTCCGGAAGCAGATGAATTCCACTCGCCACTCCCGGCCGATATTTGGACGTTTGGCGAGGAGAGGTGAACCGGGCATGTCATTGGCACCTCGCACGCGTAAGGCCTATCAACATGCTTTCATGCGATTTAGAACTTTTTGTGAGTAACTACAGTTACCTCAAGTGTGGTCAATACCTGGATTAGGTTTTGCAATGCATGTTTATCTTCGCAGTCAGGGTTTGCCCCCCCCCCCGTACTATAGCCTTCAGGCTTTTGGCACTGGCATTTATGGCCAACGTGGGGGGTTCAATGACTGCGTGAGTTACTTCCGTATGCGTCGTGTCTTGGAGGGGTGGACACGTGAACGTGTCCGCCACCCGGACATGCGTCACCCCAGTTCGCCAGAGTTTTTGACCCACCTTGCACGAGGCTGGCATTACTTATGTTCGGATAGGTGTGAAGTGGCTCTTGGTCACGCAGCTACCACCGTATCCTTTTTGGAGCGCTCCGCATCAGTGAGTTGGTACCATCTGTGTAAGGCGGATGTGTCTCATAGGGCACTGGAACTCGACGATGTCTCTGTCACACATGAGTGGGCTCAATTGGGGATACGGTCCTCAAAGGTTGTTCAGCACGGTGTAGGCAGTGGAGTCTGACTGCTACGAAGTTTCATTGGAGACATCTGTCCGGTTGGTGCCCTACATGAATTTTCGGCAGTGCCTGCTGCGCGCCCCAGCCTGTTTTTCTGCCACCAGGATAGGTCTACCCTTACCAAAGTAAAGTTACTGAGGGTGACCGGTGCCCCGCTTCGCGGTGTGGGGCCCGTTTTGGCACCCATTTATTTAGGATAGGCGTCGCATTGATCGCGGCTACGTTTGGGGTACTCGGAGGTGGATATGCGTGTACGCGCAATTTCTTATATGTACGTCCCCTCACTGCATGAGTACCTAGTTATGTCCTTCACCTCTTCTTCTCTTTTACAGATCCTGTGCGTCTCTGCACACCGGTGGCAGTGGGGCTGGTGGGCCGCATCTATGTACACTGGGCAGCAGTATATGCTGCGGCGACAGAGAGTGGACCCCGACTTGGGCTGTGTGCATCCGCACGTATGCGATGGTATGGTATGCGCGGCACAAGGGGGCGGGAACTGTGGCCATTCCTGATGTCCGTCAGGGATGCTGGACCGCCCAATGTTCTTAATAGGCACCTCGGCGGCATCGATCTTATACGGATCACTGCTGTTCCTAAACTGTTGAGGGGCTGTGACCTGGCGTTTTATATCATGTATGGCTTACACACGGTCGCTATGGTCTAACATCCTGCCGAGACACCAATTTAGGGGAGACATGGATCTCTGTGGTTCGGACTGTTCCAGCAGTCAGTGGACAGGGCTGTTGCTCGGTCCCTTGCTGAGCATGGCTGGAAGACAGCCATTGGCCACCTGAGGATAGGCTTACAAAAATTTTGCTGGTAGGCAGGGGAAGGGGTCCACCTGTCGGCTGGAGGTATGTACCTCTTTCTGGGTGTGTTGCAAGCAGGCCTGGACACCGAGCTGACGGTCTGGGGGTGTGTGAGTCATCATGGACGCCTCCCCGTGTGGCGGGTAGCACTGGTAAGGTAAAGATTTATGACCCAGAGGTATCCGGCAGGTTCGCAATTGACTGGCCAACACTTAGACAGGTACAGGTGTAATAGCTTTGACCGGTCAACGACGAACCAGGCAAGGGGTGATGGCAGGAGCTTTTCAGCATGCATCACCCCGTGATTTGACGGATACACGTCATGGGTGGGGTCAGTAGATAGTTTATTGACTCCGGTCAACAATTTGTTTGTATCAACAAACAAATTGATACAAGTGGATACATTGTAGCCAATTGCCATTGGCAATTTTGGGAGAAACCTTACCAGTGTTACTGCGGCCTGCTTGCCTTAAGAATTACAATTGGATGAATACACCAATTGAAAGTTATAATTCGGACTAGGGCATTATTCAATAAAAGTGGCCCAATGCCTTTATCCATATACCAGTGTCTGAGTCTTTCTTTGGGGGGGGGGGGTGCCTGCAAAGGGACTTTGCTATTCTGCTGTGAGAGGAAGAAAAATTGACACACTTTCTTGTAATAGACCAGGGATTCCCAACCTAAGGCCCATGGGCCAGATCTGGCCCATGGCACCATTTCATGTGCCCCCCCTTCAAGGGCATTCAAGAAACAAAATGGCCACACCCTTTGAAGCTGTTCAGACAAAATGGCTGCCCCCATCGTGCAGGCAGGACAAAATGGTCATCTGGCTCTCGAAACTGACTGAGAGAGCGTGGCCTGGCCCCCGTCTTGAAAAGGTTGGGAAGCCCTGTAATAGACTGAGAGAGCAATTTGCAAGTGCCCACATGCTGTCGCACTAAAAATCCCATGGCATTATCCCTCATGAAGGGATGTTGTCTAAGGTTGATGGGACTTGCAGTTCACCATCATATAGAGGACCACACATTGTCCAGCATTCTGATCATATTTGTATACAACACCTGACTATTTCTGCATGCATTTCAAGCCATTTGCAGACTGGCTAAAATTATGAAAGCCTCAAAGAATCCGAAATTGTAATCCTGAATGTATTATTTTCAGAGCTGTGATGGTGGCTTACATTCACACATCACCAGGAGGGAAATCAACAGGAACTTATGAGGAAGCTCTCTGATATGCTCTATATGTTGGAATTTGCATTTTCACCAAAACATAAATTACATTGCAAAATGGATTAATAGCAGCTACTGTTTCCCATTCCCCAAAGTATTTACCACTTATACTTAACAATTCTAAAAGCCAACTGTTCCTTTCTCACTTTTCAGGGGCTAAATTTGAAACATTTACTGTTTGAATTTATTCTCTTAAAATATTTTTAAATGCTACAAACCACTGACCTAGGATACAAACCGTATCTTTCCCCCATCCACCTCTGTTGACTCCTCCCTAGCCACAACAAAGCACAAAGCAACAATGTGAAGTAATACTTAAAGCCTGTAATAGTTCTCCTCCATCTTTAAGGGAAGCCACCACCAGAACTAAACTAAAATGTTTAGTTCTGTTACAAGAGTAACATGCTAGGCTAAGTTATAATCATAATATGAAGTAGTTATACTTCTGATAAAGGAACTAGTAATGTGTTTTGTTGTTTGTTGTTCAGTCGCACAGTCGATTCCAACCCTTTGCGACCCTATGGACCATTGCCTGCCAGGCATCTCTGTCTTCCACCATCCTCTTCAGCCTGCCCAGCTCTGTGCTGTCCGAAGTGTCCTTCAGTGTTGAGTAGATATGCTTAGATAGTTTAATCCAGTATGGTTTAGAGCAGAGATTCTCAACCTGCAGTTCTCAGGCCGGATGCGGCCCTTGGCACCATTTCATGTGCCCGCCCCCATTGCGTCCACCACACCAGGAAGTGTCATGTGGTGGAGGAAGGGCAAAATGGCCATCCAGCCCCTGAAGCTGTCTGAGGAAGCATGACCCGGCCCCCAGCTTTAAAAGTTTGAGAACTCCTGGTTTAGTCAGATTTTTCATCAAATTCAATTACACATATTTCTTTCCAAGAGAACTTCCCCCACCCATCCTCTCCCTACCCTCGTGATGGTGAACTCTGGCACTCAAGGTTTCTTGGACTTCAATTCCCAGAAACCCAAGTCTCTGTGAATCACACGAATGGTTTTACTGTGCACTCTGTGGATTCATAGAGACTTGGGCTTCTGGGAATTGAAGTTCAAGAACACCTGGTGTTGCCAAGGTTCGCCATCACTGCCCTACCCCAAATTGAGATTGTGGAGAAAATCTGTTTTTATAATCTGTTTAAAGCATTTCTGATAATTTCTGGTCCAGTTTATACTGTCCCATGGGCAAACAGAAACAATATTTTAGAAAACACAATATTTATCCTGCTGAAAAGACAGGGCAATGAAATATATGTTTATCGAACAGAGAGACAAAGCTTCAGGCTACAGCTTGGAAAAACAAAACAAGAGAGATGGAAATTGAATTTAGGAGAGGGGGTCAGAAGCTCTGAGCCAGAAGCCATGTGTTGGCAGATATCTGCTGTATAAAAGTAGTCTCTGTATTTCCCAGTATATAGTCTCAGATGATCTTTAAGAAACAGTCTGTGAAGCATTGATCAAAAAGAGTTCAAGATTCTGTTGTCCTTCCATACAAATCAATCCAGCAACCACTCTGAGGGCACAGTCCCAACTCTTGAGATTATGCAAAACCAGCCCCAGACAATCTTAAATTCTGTTTGTCAGTGGGTAACCTGAAGTAGAGTACTATTACACTGTGGTGGATGGAGTTTTGGACAAGGAAACAGTTGCTGCAACTTTCAGCATCTCCTTTCTTGGGGATTAGAATATATGTTGAGCATTTCCAGTCAGTGAGTACTATTTTGTTTTCCAGATTTGTCAGCATATTCTTATTAGGATTTTGACAGATATAGTCTGTGGTTTTAAATAGTTCTACCAGTATCCCATCTCTACCTATGGTGATTTATTTCTTCCTGGTACTTTCAGAGCAGCTTTCATTTGTGGGTTCTTCATCGTAAGATTCATTTTCAAAGGAGTCTGTCATCCTTTTGTCTCTTCTCTATAATTCCTTAGTATACTGGTTCTACCTTCTGTTTATTTTCTCTTGGATGGATAGTATGCGCCCCCTTGTTGGTCATTCAGCATTCCTAATCAAGGCTTGCATTTCCCTTCGATTTCTTGGATGTTCTAGAACAGATCTCTTTGTTTCCCCCTTTTGTTGAATATCAAGTGGGATGACTATGTCACCAACATCACAGTTCTCGAGAAGGCACATGTAAATAGCATTGATGCTTCCATCATAGACTATCGTCTTAGATGGATAGGGCATGTCCGCTGTATGGATGGTTCCAGGCTTCCTCGTCAAATTCTTTATGGGGAACCTAGAGCCCGTGAAGAGTTATAAAGACCAGCTGAAACAAACCATGAAGGTGTCAGGTATAAATCCACAAACCTGGGAGGCAGAAGCCGTAGATTGCCTACTTTGGCGCCAAACCATCTCTGCTGCTACAAATCATTTCGAAGGGAAATGCCACAGACATGAAGACATACCCATCAAGCATGGCTCTGGAAAATACGGGAAATTACTGTGCATGCGTGCTCAGTAACCCATTTTCACATGCGCAGAACCCCTTTGCGATGGGCGCGCATGTGCAGTAACCCCTTTCCCCGCCATTCAAAATATGGGATGGTGCTGGGAAAGGGGAGGAACGAGCGCTAAAATACGGGAAATCCCGGCCAATACAGGATACTTGACAGGTATGCATGAAGAGGCTAAGCGACAAACATGGAAGCTTAGTCAAGCTCAACCATGCCCTCCACCATCTATGCAATGTAATATGTGTGATCGCATGTTTCATGCCAGGATCGGCTTATTGAGTCACCAGAGACCCATCCATCAACAGAAAAAATGACTTCCAGGAAAAATGAATATTCGGATACGAGTAGCAGCTGATGATGTTCTCCTCTATTTCTTTGAACTGGTTCTTGTAATCCTTTTCTTTGATGTTAGGTGCCTGTCTCCTAAATAGTGCATTCAGGGTCCTGACCCCATTTCTGTCCCCTACTACTTCTGTTTTTCATTGGGTTTGCACAAGTTTAAGTGTTTTTTTTTCTGTCCTCCATCTTGTCTTTTGTTTTCTTTTGACTGCAAGAATTATCCTTCTGCATTCCCTTCCCTCATTTCAATTCACAGTTCTGGCTCAAAACAAAGCAATTATACTTATATACCACCCCATAGCACTCAGTGTACTCTCTGGGCAGTTCATGAGTTAATTAGCATTTTGCCCCCAAAATGCTGGGTACTCATGGAAGGCTGAGTCAACCTTGAGACCTGGTCAGGATCAAACTCACAACCTTTGGGTTGCAGTAAAGCAGTTTAACCACTGTGCCACCAGAGCTCCTCACAGTCAATTGATTTTATACTGAAAGGTTGGGTTTCGATACCTGAGGGCTGCATGGGGTCATGAAAGGAGCCTCATTTGGGCGTCCCTTGAGCAGAGTTTCTTCAGCAAAAATTCTTTCAACCTAGAGTAATCTCTGACACAAAATTATTATTATTAGTGCAAATCTATTTCTCATGTATACTTTAAATTAATCAGGAATAGAAGATAAATTATATTTTGGCACTGCAGTTATTTTAGTGTTCTTTTTAACCTTTACTTAGTCTAATGAACAGCACCACAATCTGCTGTTGATCTTTTTTGACAGAGAACACACTTTTCCATCTTCTACTTACAATTATACTTACTTCCATGTATACAGCTATCTGTTTGGTTGTTGCAATAAATAGATTGTTGTCCACACAGAACTCTGAGTCGTTTTCCTGCTTCATTTCTATCCCCTGCTAGGCCTAGGCCAATTCTGGTTCTGCTTTGTCAGAATACAGACGAGTCAATTGCTTTGGTCCTGATTAGCTTGTCCTGCACTGTTAATTTTTCTGCGTGATCATCAAATTCAATTAAAAACACAATCCTGATAATTACCACCAGACAACCAGTCATTTGGTATCTTTCAAAAGCTCAATCTTGACATTCTTTTGTCTTTTCACCATGCATTTGTGAAGCTGAAATAGCTAGCTGAAAATGCTAATGTTCATCTTCAGCCTCTAAAAGATTTTGTTCCTACTTTGAAAGAGCTCACTTGCTGCATAACTCATGAAAAGCAAAGCAAACCATGTCTCTGGATGACCAAAGCAGGACATTCACTTCACAACCATCCCATAACAACACAATCAATGGGTTATACTGTATTTAAATTGTCCCATGGTGGAACAGGGGAAGGTCTTGCATGGATACATAGTCAGAGTACAGTAATACCTCGGATAACGTTTGCATCGGATAATGCTAAAACTGCATAACGTTAAGCAATCTGGGGGAAAATTGCATCGCATAACATTAAAACCCTATGGGATGCATAGGATAATGTTAGCTAAAGCCTGTGCCGGTTACAATGTATCTCTATGGAGTTTTAATGTTATCCAATGTATCCCATAGGATTTTAACGTTATTCTATGCATGCATTGAATAACGTTAAAAATTGGATAACACCAAGACTTCTGCAATGGTTGGGCCTCTTAACTCTTGAACGACGGCGTCTAAGAGGTGACCTGATTGAAGTTTATAAAATCATGCACGGTGTGGACAAAGTAGATAAGGAAAAACTGTTTTCCCTATCGCATAACACTAGAACTAGGGGGCACTCCATGAAACGTTTGGGTACTAGTTCTCAAACAAATAAGAGAAAGTACTTTTTCACCCAGAGGATCACTGGTCTATGGAACTCCCTGCCAGAAGAAGTGGTGACAGCTGTCAGTCTTGACAGCTTTAAGAAAGGATTAGACAAGTTCATGGAGGACAAGCGTATCTATGGCTATAATTATGGATACCTAAGGACAACGTCTGGGTTGGAGAGAAAGGCAGGATATTTCTCAATGCCATTTCAAGGGAATCCTAGGCAGGTGAAGGCCCTTGGGAATACCCTGAAGCAAATGGTGAGCCACTGTGTGAGACAGAATGCTGGACTGGATGGGCTGTGGCCTGTTCCAGCAAAGCTGTTCTTATGACTTGTGGAACCAAGTTTTAGTGTTATCCGAGGTTTTACTATAGTTGGAAAATTACTTCTTTTGCCTATAACAAAAGGACTTCCTCCATCTAGTGTGGCCATTGTTGCTCTGAGCCAGAAGCCTTGTGTTGGCAGATATCTGCTGTATAAAAGTAGGCTTGTGTCTCTTTCCTCACACCCTTCACTTGACAGCAGAGTTCCCTGTTTGAGTGAAGCAAGGAGAGTATAGCTTGTCCTGATTCAACAGCAAGTCAGTTCTGTTTTGAGGCCGGGGAGAGAAGCATATGAATTGGATCTATACCAAGCTACAGTAGATGATGCAAGAACGTTTCCAGAGATACCAGTTCTGAGCTTATTCATTAATAACATTGGGCAGTAGGCCAAAAATTTGACACCAAGGCAAACACTAGCTTAGATCAACTAAGAAAATGTTGCCCCATTCTTCTGCCAATGATAATGCAGCAGAAAGCAATCTAACCCATTAGCACCAAGACTATCTAAAAATGTAACTATTGTTTTTATTTATTTATTTATTAGTCATATTTATATATGCCGCCCACTCAGGCTGAACCCGACTCAGGGCGGCATTACAACAAGTTTTAAAAACACATAAAAACACTTTAAAAGACCCATATCCCACCCACTTTAAAAGACCCATAGCCCACCCACCCATCCCACCCACTATAAAAAGAAGAAGAGAGAGTTCTTAATTCTTTACATAAGCCAGCAGGCAGGGACCGTGTTCCCATTCGGGGCCCCTCACACCTGCCCTGCCAGCCAGGTCTTCAATCCTTTCCTGAAGGGCAGCAATTCTCTTTGAAGTCTTAGATCTGTTGGCAGGAGGTTCCAGAGAGTTGGTGCGGACATGGAGAAGGCCCTCCTTCGGGTGCTGGACAGATGTGCACCCCTAACTGATGGCACCATTAGAGAGCCCCTCCGGTCCGCTCTGGTTGGACGGGCAGACACTCTTGGGACGATGCGGTCTCTAAGGTATCCTGGCCCACTGCCATATAGGGCTTTAAAGGTCAAAACCAGCACCTTGAATTGCACCCGGAGACAAACTGGTAACCAGTGCAGCTCCCGAAGTAGCGGTGAGGCATGGGCATATCGTCCACATCCCATCACCACCCGGGCTGCCGCATTCTGGACCAGCTGCAGCCTCCGAATGGTCGTCAAGGGCAGCCCCATGTAGAGCGCATTACAATAATGTAGTCGGGAAGTGACCAGAGCATGGGTGACCATAAGCAAGGAGCCCCGGTCCAGGAGCGTGCGCAACTGGCAAATCACCCGAAGTTGGGCAAAAGCCCTCCTGGCCACAGCCGCTACCTGTTCTTCTAGCCACTGGAGCCATGCACTTGGTGAAGACCCGTGGCGCCGTGGCCAGACCGAACGGTAGACACTGGTACTGCTACACTGAATCGCTGATGCGGAATCGAAGGAACCTTCGGTGCTCCTCAAGGATGGAGACATGGAAGTAAGCGTCCTTGAGGTCTATGACTGTGAACCAGTCCCCTTTGTTGATGAGGGGGAGGACGGTCTGCAGGGTCACCATCCGGAACTTCCTGGTATGGATGCACTTGTTGAGGCGACGTAGGTCCAGAATTGGGCGAAGTCCTCCATCCTTTTTCTGAACCACGAAGTACCTCGAGTAGAAGCCGTTGTCCCAGTCGGGCGGCGTCACCCGCTCGATGGCTCCCTTGGACAGAAGAGTTGATATTTCCTCCTCCAAATGGGGGGACGAGGTGGTGAAACGATGTCTTCCTACCCGAGGCGCCCGCACGAACTTGATGGCGTAGCCAGAGGACAAGATCTTTAAGACCCACCAGTCGTCCGTGATGCCTGACCATACTGGAGGAAGTTCCGGAGGGGGAGGTACGGGATGTGGAGCGAGAGAGACTCAGCCGTCGCAGCTTCAAACACGGGACTTGGACTTCGCATCGGAACGCTTGCCCTGCCCATAAGGCTGGTAGCGGGGTTTGTGCTGGCGCCGTTACTTGTAGGAGCCAGACCTGGGCTGTTCCGAAGGGCCACCTTGTTGCTGCGGGTTGCCCTGATATCGCCGCGTGAAAGGTTGGAATCTCGGCCTGGCAGGCGCCGCCGGCGTGGTAAGTCCGAGGAACTTGGCCGTGGAGTTCGTTTGCCGCATTTCGTTCAGGACCTTGTCCGTGTCCTGTCCGAACAGGCCTTGTCCGTCGAAGGGGAACTCCTCGATGAGCTTCTTCATAGCATCGTCGAGGGAGGTGCCCCTGAGCCAGGCGTGGCGACGGAGCAGAATAGCGGAAGCCATGTCCTTCGCCGTGTAGTCGTTGATGTGCCTGGACGTCCGCATTTGTTGTTCCGATAGGAAGTCCCCTTTGGACGCCAGCGCGTCGATCCGTTTCTGGGCGTCGGCGGGCAACGTCGCCGTCTCGGCCTTCACTCGCTCCCAGAGGTGGGACTGGTAAAGGCCCATGGCAGCCGAGTAGTTGGCGGCGCGGAGGAAGAGGGAACCGGTGGCGTAGAACTTACGGCCCACCACGTCCAGCTTCTTCCCTTCCGGGGTCGAAGGTACCGGGAAGCCGCTGGTGGCCGTCCTGTGTTGAAAAGCCTTGACCACCAGCGAATTTGGCAAGGGGTGAGCTTGCAGGAACT
Organism: Bradypodion ventrale; assembly: GCA_035047345.1. Lineage (NCBI taxonomy): Eukaryota > Metazoa > Chordata > Lepidosauria > Squamata > Chamaeleonidae > Bradypodion > Bradypodion ventrale. The sequence continues at coordinate 46,676,421 of JAWDJE010000001.1, forward strand.
CGACGTTCTCGTCCAGGACTCTGTACATGCCGTCGAGCCTGGACGAAACGGAGTGTGCTGATACCGGTTTCCGCCATGTCGCCTTCGCCGACGTCAACATGGACGGAAGCATGGTAATATGAACCGGCCGAACCACTCGTCTGTCCAGTTTGGCGGTCATTTGGTCCTCGCCTTCCAGTGGCGGCTGGTCCACCTTCAGGTTCAAGGCGGTCCCCAGGCGTGTCAGCATAGCCGTAAGCGAGCGTTGATCCTCACCACGCGGTGGGTCAACTGCGCCGATGGCTTGGTCCGGTGTCCTTTCGGCGTCGACGTCTCCCTCGTCCTCCTCCGAGGACGCGCTGGAGTCATTGGAGGACGAGGGAGGAACTCTTACATCCACGTCGGGACCGCGCCAGTACGGCCTGGGTGGGCCGGCGGGATGGGAGTCCACCGCATCAACGTCTGGACCACACCGAGACGATATGGGTGGGCCAGCGGAGCGGACACTCGACCCTCAGGAGGTCGGAGGGGCCACAGCAGGGCCAACATCCCTGGGGCTTGCGGTGGTCGGTACCGGAGCCGCAGAGGCTGCAGGCATGGAGGTCTTGAACTGGTTGGCAAATGTCTGAGCCATGACCTCCAACATCCCCTTGAGGAACTCCATCTGGGATGGATCCGGCACCGGTGGGAGCGACGAAACGGTGGCCGACGAAACGGTGGCTGGTAGAATCGGCGACGAAACGGTAGCCGGCATGGTGATTGCCGCGTCGTCGAGCGTTGGAGTCCTGGGCCTTGGGGAGACGGAAGCCTGCCTCGTAGGCGAACGGGCCCTCCCACGAGGGGGAGACGGGAGAACCTGAAGTGGGCGAACTTGAGCCCCAGCCCTGCGTCCTTTTTCAGGAGATCCCGAGGAGGACCGACCTCCCCAGATGGAGGACCCGGGCGACGGACATCTTGCGATCGAGAATGGAGGTGAAGGTCCCGGCGAGACAGGCGGGCGAGGAGTAGGCGGGAGCGATTGCCTCTTCTCCGACCCGCGTTTCTTTTTCTTCTCCCCGTTCTTGTCCTTCTTCTTCTTCTTCCTGATAGAGAGCGTGGAAGAAGAAGCTGGAGGAGGCTGGGAGGCACCAGCAGAGGTAGAGGCAGCCGCGGCGGGAGCCAAAGCGAGCTCCATCAGGTGGGCCTTGAGCCGGTTGCTCCGATTCTGCACTGCAAGACGGGTGAACTTCCTGCAGTGAGGACAGGACTGGCCCTGGTGAGACTCACCCAGGCAGAAAAGGCAAAGGCTATGGCCATCGGAAGCGGGGAACTTCTTGTGGCAAGCCAAGCACTGCTTGAAAGCTGCAGCCATCAACGAAAAAATTCTTCCAGTGGAAGGATCCAGAAGACGGGCACCCCGAAGGGCGGGCCAGCCGCCACCCCCTTGAGGGGGGAAACGGTGACCGGAGCGAACAGGCAACTGAGTCCACCAGAAGGAAGAAACAGCGCCGGGGTGGCGATCCTGCCCGAGGGACAAGATCGCCGGAAAAAATTGTTGGAAATCGGTAGGCTTTCCCTCAGAAGGGCGAGCAAAAAATTGAGAAGCTCTCAACAATCGTCCTGCTGCTACGGCGGAAAGAAGAGAACTGAGGTAAAATGGCGCGCGGGCGCCTCAGGGTGGGCGGTACGGTGGGCGGTCTTACCGCCAAAACTTTTGACCAATAGCTTTTCAAGCCTCCGATCGGCCGTTCTGCGCAGGCGCATAACCCAATAGTGGGGATTCACAAACTATACGAAGGAGAACCATAGCCCACCATTTGTTGATCATACACCATGTGGATTCAAAAGAATAGGACTGGACATCACCATTTGGTGTCTGCTGGCCAGCCTGATCACACATTACGGCAGCTAATTGCACCATTTAGTGACTGCAGGACGCCCTACTAACAAATTTCAGGGCTCACCGACACCATTTGGTGAACACTACAGGATCTAATCACCCAGTGATAAGGCTAAGGGGACAAATATTATGGCACCCAAGAGAAAGGCAGCCACTTCCTCAATAAACAAGGAAAACGCATGAGGCCGGATGCACGGCCCGCGTCCAGACAAAGTTCTCGGCCCACGGCAACCCATGCCACCGGCTCACAGGCTGGATGGAGAACGCGGGTTGGGTCAAAATCATTGACACCACCCGGATGGGGAAGCCCCACATTGGTCACAACACGGCCACGTGGTGCGCCTAGAGAGTGTACTACGGCCAACAGAGAACAAACTACACCGGTGGCGGTGTTTTCTAATGGATCTTTAACCATAGAGGACCGCTTTGCAATATTGGAGCGTGCTATGAGTATCGGTGCTCAACAAGTGTCCATGGGGTTAGCTGGTGCACCGGTAGATGACAATAGTTTGGCCCAGCCTAGTTCATCATGGGATTGGAGAATGGCTCGCCTTGAGGCGGCCCTGTTTTCAACACACGCACCAGGCACTGGGGGCCCCAGCACCAATCAACTTCAGACTGAGCCGGGTATGACTACAGTGTTTCCTGAAATGTCAGAAATGGGAGGAATAAGCTGTGACATAGGTATGAACTCGGCAGTGAGTGCAACTGGTAGCGGAATGACAGGTGAGGCCAGTGGACGGGTGGTAGCACCGACATTGCCCAATTTAACACAGCCAGTGGTCCCTATCTGGCCATGGCCGAATCAGCAGGTTACTACTCCGTTAGTACAGCAGTCAGTTAGGGAAACCACCCAACAGGGAGTTTGGAATCCGTCATTACCATATCTAGCTAATGGGGTGCCTGCTGCGAATACAGTTTCACCCCATCGTATGTGACCCAATTGCCCATCTAACTATATCACATACCAAACAGTGCCAATATCGGCCTTGCCTACGGCAGGTGTATCACTGCCCCTGGGTGATCATTTGCTGCCTGCCACCAGGGAAAAGATTTGGCGCAGGGACTATGTGGATTTATTTAGTTTATTAAATAGGGAACCGACAAGGGAAGAGAAGGAAAAGGAGGATGATAAGGACAAGGAGATGTCCCGCCGGCGCAAGCCTCCTTGTATTTGGGCCAATTGGCTGCCAGCCTATTTGATTTATGCAGCTGTGTCGATCCGGGCTCGTCCCGAATTGGCACTTCCCCTAATTCAGTATCTTGACATAATATATCGGGCTTATGTGGATTTTCCAGGTCAGGCGTGGCTTGCGTATGATGAAGAATTTCGTATGCGGGCGGCACTTCACCCGGAAATGCGTTGGGATGAGCCCAACCAACTGCTTTGGTTATTATATATGACTCCGTCCCGGCCAGCCGCAGGGGACAGATATCACTGTGGTCATGCCGTGCAACAGCCCGGCCCGGCGCAATCACCCCGCCAAGTGGTGGGGCAGGGGGTTCCAGCCTGCCTGCTGTGTTGGAATTTTTCTTCTGTGGCCAGCTGTAACCATAAGCTGTGCAAATACAAGCATGAATGTACGATTTGTTTGGGGCCGCATTCGGCCACAGTCTGTCCTAAAACGGGAGGGGCAAGGTGGAAGGGGCGAGGTCAGCAGGGGGCAGGACGCACGAACACAAATTCAGGGACGTCTTCAAAAGGCACCCAGCCCAATCAAAACTAAGGTGCTTGAACGGTGGCTGCATGCCTACCCAAAAAGGGAGGATGCGGAGTATCTTTTAGAGGGATTTCTTGTGGGGTTTCGCATACCTTTTGTGGGTGTGAGAGCACCGCAGGATTCTCCTAATTTGCTATCGTTAAGAGGAAAGGAGGATTTGGCCAAAGAAAAAATATTCAAAGAAATAAAGGAGGGGCGGGTGGCGGGACCATTTGCAAGACCGCCTTTTATTAACTTGAAGGTTTTGCCACTGGGACTGGTACCCAAAAAGGTCCCGGGTGACTTTTGGTTAATACACCATTTGTCGTACCCAGCGGGTGAGTCAGTTAATGACGCCATACCGGACGAACTGTGTTCGGTACGGTATGCATCATTTGACCAGGCGGTTCAGATGGTTCGTGCGTGTGGTCAGGGAGCACTTATGGCTAAGTGTGACATTAAATCTGCATTTCGCCTACTGCCTGTCCACCTGGACGACTTTGAACTTTTAGGTTTTCGGTTTCAAGGACAATATTTTGTTGACAAGGCCATGCCTTTTGGGTGTTCTGTATCATGCTCGACTTTTGAGCATTTCAGTACATTCCTACATTGGGCATTTGAACACCACACAGGAGTGCACAAGGTGGTACACTACCTGGATGATTTCTTATTTGGGGCTGCCATGGGTTCTGGAGCATGTGCACACATGTTTGCAACGTTTCAGAACCTGATGGCTGAATTAGGGGTACCGTTAGCACTGGAAAAGACTGAGGAGCCTGCAACTAGATTAGTATTCCTGGGAATTGAGATGGATACGGTGGCTGAAACATCTAGGTTGCCAATGGAGAAGGTAACACGCATTTCGGATGCTATTCGGGCCATCTTAAATACGCGCAAGGTTACACTGCGCGAACTGCAAGTTCTACAAGGGTATCTCAATTTTGCATGCAGGGTTGTTACGCCTGGCAGGGCCTTTGCTAGGCGCTTATGTGATGCCATGATTGGTTTATCACGGAAACATCACAGGGTACAAATCACACGGGGTATCAGGGAAGACCTGAGGGTGTGGCTGGACTTTTGGGCACAATTCAATGGCGTCTCATTTTGGAGGGAGGAGCAATCGGATCAACCCGTGTTTCAAGTTCAATCGGACGCTTCCAGAGCATTTGGCTACGGCATTTATTTCAATGGGCACTGGTCATATGGCAGGTGGCCGGAGGCTTGGCAGTCCACTGCCTTGATCCGTGATCTTACTTTCTTGGAATTTTTCCCAATTTTGGGAGCCTTGCTGCTATGGGGGGAAGCATGGGCGAACTCTGTAGTACGCTTTTGGTGTGACAATGCGGCTGTTGTTCAAATAATCAATAAACAGACATCGCGGTCACCAAGAGTAATGGCCCTGGTTCGACACTTTGTGTCAGTTGCATTGCGCTTAAACATACTTTTCAAGGCTAAACATGTACCAGGAATCAAAAATGACATTGCTGACGCTTTATCCCAATTACAGATAGAGCAGTTCAGGGCATTGGCGCCGGAGGCTGACAAACAGCCTTTGATACTTCTGGCCAAGATATGGCAGTTTGGCATGGAGAAGTGAGAAGGGCCATTGAATTATCACTGTCTGGCAGCACGCATAAGGTATACGCCCACACGTACCAATCTTTTGAGGATTTTTGAAATAATAATTCGCTTGCAGGTCTTTGGCCCATTCCTGTAGAGCACCTACTACGGTTCATGGTGCAACTACATGCAAGGGGACTTGCCGCCCGAACCACTGGCAGCCGATTGTCGGCCTTAGCTTTCCAGGCAAAAATTAATGGTTTTGCTGACACTACGTCGGACTTTAGGGTTCAAAGAGTTTTTGAGGGATGGGCACGGGAACGCGGCCCTTGCCCTGATGCACGACAGCCAATTTCACCGGATCTGCTATCACGCCTGGCCATCATATGGCCAGTAGTTTGCAATGATGATTATGAGATGACACTTTTCCACGCTGCTACTTCACTGGCATTCTTTGGGGCTCTGAGGATCAGTGAATTGGTGGCATCATCTCGAAATGATAAATCTCGCAGGGCATTGGAGCTCTCGGATATATCCATTTCGACCACATGTGTTCGTTTAACAGTGCGATTTTATAAAACAGACCAGCGTGGAAACGGCAACACCCTTACGCTGAATAAGTGTGGCAATGCTACTGTTTGCCCGGTGCTTGCTCTGGGAGCCTTCCTGCCCATACGTGCTTTGGCGCCGGGTCCCTTATTTTGTCACAAGGATGCTATGCCCTTAAGCCGTTACCAGTTTTGGAGGGTTGTTGTGGCAGCCTTGTCCAAGCTGGGACTACATGGGGTAGGCTTTTGATCACATTCTTTTCGCGTTGGAGCAGCATCAACGGCTGCTGCTTGAGACTACTCGGATGGGGAAATTCGAACAATGGGCAGGTGGGGGTCCAGTTGCTTCCGCTCTTATGTACGTCCATTGTTACTGTAGCATCCTACTGGTTTGTTTTTATTTCTTTTATTTCAGATCCTGCTTAACTGTGCGTACTTGGAGACACCAGAAGTATTGGGATAGTTCACTGGTTTTGGGCTGAACATAAAGATCTACAGTATGGGCAGTGGCTCACTGTACTGATAATATCAGTTTGGGGATAGTGGTCCCGAATATCCTGATACAGATCAGGTGCATTTTCCAGCTAGGGGTACAGACCTCTTCCTGGCAGCTACCCAAACGGGCCTGTTGACCTTGTAGGTGGTCAAAGGGGGGGGGGGTCGGTGAACTCCTCCCCGTGTGGCGGATAGCACTGGTAAGGAATAAAAAAGGAATGACCCATTTAATTTGGTATATACAGTTGGTTGGCCATAGGGAAGACAAGGGACAAACGAAAAGGTGAATGGCCAACCAGCTTTAAATAAAATTGTTGCTATGCTTAAACATCAGGCAACGCCTCCAATATGTACAGGGGGCATTATAATATCAGGTGCTAAATAGTAACAGCCTGACTAGGGTCCACAACGTGTTTCAGTGGAAGCAGGATGTGGACAGGGTAACACAGTTTGTTACAGTGGTAACAAATTGTGATGTGCATTTTAAGTTGGGTTCATAATTAAGATTAATACTTACCAGTGCTATTACGGCCCGTTTGGTTATTGGCAGTAGCCAAGTAAAGTTGAATAAAGTTAATAAAGTGGCCCAATTTTTCATCCAAATAAAGTCTCCGTGTCATCATTCGGGGAATGGGTCCGGCAAGGCACGCGCGGCAGCCGTTTAGCTGCCACGCACTTTGCTGGCCTGCGCCGAGGCACGGACACTGCCTCGGGGAAGCCGGGGGCATGGCTAGCCATCCCCTATAAAAGGGGCGGCAGCAGCAGCAGCGATTACCGGCATTTCCCCCACGATCAGGCTGGGCCAGGTCACGTTTGCCTGCCACCCCATCCCTAGGTAATAGTGTGATTATTTTGGTTGCTCCGGGGCCGGATGGGAATGTTTGCTTGAACCTGCATTGGCACCTTGGTTCCTGGCGTTTTCGCCCATCCCACACTGTTGCTGATGGTTGAGATTTGGGGTTCAGTTATGTTTCTTGATGGTCACTTTGGCGGATAGCACTGGTAAAGAATAAAAAAGGAATGACCCATTTAATTTGCTATATACAGTTGGTTGGCCATAGGAAAGGCAAGGGACAAACAAAAAGATGAATGGCCAACCAGATTTAAATAAAATTGTTGCTATGCTTAAACATCAGGCAACACCTCCAATATGTACAGGGGGCATTATAATATCAGGTGCTATCAGTGGAAACAGGATGTGGACAGGGTAACACAGTTTGTTACAGTGGTAATAAATTGTGATGTGCATTTTAAGTTGGGTTCATAATTAGAGTAATACTTACCAGTGCTATTACGGCCCGTTTGGTTATTGGCAGTAGCCAAGTAAAGTTGAATAAAGTTAATAAAGTGGCCCAATTTTCATCCAAATAAAGTGACCGTGTCATCATTCGGGGAATGGGTCCAGCAAAGATATACAGGTTGCCTCCCCCATATCTGTGGGGGGTACATTCCAATACCTACTGCGGATACATGAAACCGTGAATAACAACAAACCCTATATCTTACATTACAGACTGTGGTCTCTAGAGGCCAATCCTGATAATACACCATATAAATACACTTATGTATTTCAGGATTTTTTATTGAATATTCCACAGCTGAACTGAAATCATGCATACTGAACCCATGGATATGGTGTGCATGCATGCACAGTAACCCCTTTCTCTGCCATACTAAATATGGGATGGCGCCGGGAAAGGGGATTTCCTGGCCAATCCGGGATACTTGACAGGTATGGTGTGTGTGTGCATGCTGTATCTGTTTTTCTTTCTTTTACTTTTCAACTTTTTAATCCACAAACTCTTTCCCTCTCAAATATGATGACCTTTGAGAGTCTGGATAAATAACACCACAAGCAAATAACATTCTATTGGTGTTCAAATGCTCAGATCAAAAAAGTTACTTACATTCACTTGACCCTTAAGCAAAGAGACTCAGTTCTAAACCTACCAGTCCAAAATGAAATGCATTCAAAGTTGAGGAAGCAGCAATTACAGCAATTTAGTAGGGGAAATAAAAGGACAGCAGGCTAAGATAGTTACCAATGAATTCAAAAGCCTCTTCAAAATACTGCCTGAGATTCTGCTTGTTGCTGTCAGTGGCAGGGAGTCGCTTGTAGTTGAACAAACCTTTCTCGTAATGATAGAGAGGGAGGTGGGTGGTGACGTTGATGATGTAGCCAATGTTCAGCCTCTGCATCTTCTCCAAGTCCTGAGCGTCATGCTCATTGCCAAGGAACAAGAAGGGCAAGATGGGGGTGAGCTCAGCATTCTCAATGTCTGGCGTGGTTGGGACGGATTGAGGTAGTGTACAGGTCACGCCGGCAGCACCACTTCCACCTCCACCACCACCTTCGGGGCACTCTTGGAGTTGGAGGGAGTTATCACACAGGCTCTCGTGGTTCTGTTTGAAACTGCTGAGTCCACCTGCAATGCAGAGTGACAGCTAAACAAGGGTTTTTCAGGATGAAACAAGAGTAACATGCAACTAGGAGACAGATTTTCAGTGCATCTACACTATGCAGGGGTGGGGAACAGCCTGCAGCCTGGAGGGGAGCCTGGGTTTCTGGGAGTTGAAGTCCAAGTTGAGGCCCAAGATTGAGAAACCTTGGCCTTGAGGAAACAGGCTACTCCTACAGGTTATCTTGGACTTGAATTCCCAGACGCCCAGGCTCTCCTCAAGGAGAGGAGAGAATTTTAAGGACCTCATCAAACTACACATTTCAACATTCTGTAAGATGGAGAGTAATTTATTTCATTATATTATATTTTCATTCTGCCTTTTCCCCAAGCTGCCTCACAAAATGAAACAGTTAAAAAGCACGCACACGCACGCACACGCAAAATAAAAAGAATGAATTAGGTTAGCATGTTAAAACCAAGCAGTGAACTGAAAGAATTTGAACTGTAGTGAAACTGGTATCAAACTGATGTAGCTATGCATCAGGCCCGCTTTTGTCACATAAGCATATAACTGCACTGTTACCAAGACTGCAACTCTCATTTCATGCCAAGCAAGTAGCCTGAAACCAATAAGGCTACACAGGCATGCTGGCATTCACAAACCTAATAACATTATAATCATCATGCATTCCCCACAGTTCCAACCATAGCAGCAAACAAACTGCCAGACTGCAACTGTGCTGCAGGACGGAGATAGGTAGGTGTTGCAGTGCAGGTTCCATCATCACATATAGAGAGGGTGCTAAAAATATGTATGCACAATTTAAGAAAGGAAAAAACTGTATTAAAATTGTAATACTCAATATATACTGATAACAAAGATGAATACAAGTCATGTTTGACTTCTGCAATTTGAAGAGGTGCTCAAAGTGATCACCATCAGCATCCAGACACTTCCGGTTACAGCAAACTACTGATTGAGCAACATTGACAAAAGTGTCCACATGTATCGCCGTGCATGCTGTTTCAATTCATTCTCAAAGTACCACCAATGTAGCCTGTTTTCTATGGTACACTATATCCTTCAAGGTCCCTCATAGGTAGAGGTCAGTGGGTGTTAAGATGGGAGAACATTGGGGAATCTCAATCGCATCTCTTCAAAATGGTCTTTCACTCTTCTAATAACAACAACCCTGCTTCTGCCATTTTCTTTTACTGTCCTGCTTATCACATGGCATAAGATGTAAGGTTGCCCTTGCTTGAAAGCCAGTCGTATCCGACTCTAGGGTTTGGTGCTGATCTTTGTTTGTAGCCAAAGAGCCAGCGCTGTCTGCATCTGCAGATGTTTCTGTGGACATGTGGCAGGCATGCCTAGACACCAGAGTGCACAGAATGCTGTTTACCTTCCCACCTAAGTGGTACCTATTTATCTACTTGTAATTTCTTGCTTCCGAACTACTAGGTTGGCAGGAGGTGGGACACAGATGGAAGCTCACTCCATCATGCAGCACTCGGGTCTCAAACTGCTGATCTGCCAACCTTCCAGTCATCAAGTTCAGCGTCTTAACCACTAAGCCAGCAGCATTAATTTTTTGAGTGTATGTCATACTACACATTGCTAACGTAATTAATTCAACTTTGAAAAGTAAGACATATATAACACCTCTTAAAATGTGTATATATTTTTGGCATCCTCTGTATACTATGAGTACCAGAATTGCCCAAAGGTAATTTTTTTTCCGCTTGAGATGGAGCAGCAAATGGCATCTTATACCGCTCAAGACAACCAGTGCAGGACCCAAAACCAGCCAAGTTACCATATTCTGGCAACTGAAGCAAAGAAAAAGAACAAGAACAACCACATGCACTTCTCCCTAGCACTGACAATTACAAAGAAAACCATGGCAAATTAAATAACAAATTAAGTAACAACCAATTTGCTGCCCTTTCATAATGCCCCAGATGTGTCACCTGAGTTGGCTGCCTCCCTATGCCTGGTACTACTGGCCCTGACAATCGTTATTCATTTCTATGAACATGTCTATGATGAAAATTTAACAACATTATTTGCTGTCATTTATCCCCACAAGCTAAACTCCTTGTGGCAATTCTCTCCCCCCCCCACCCCCCTGCATGAGCCACTACCACACAATTAATAAATATATCAGATAATTTCTAAATTGTAACTGATAACATGAGTAGTTGTTTGTTTGGAACAGCTATCAACAGATTTTTCATGGTATGTGTTAAGGGGCACATAGTACACTGACATAGTTCTGATGTTTCTTGTTTTGCTCTGCAATCATAAAGGACTGTATCAATGAAAAACACAATTTTCTTAGGCTCATATAGGTAGTTTATTATTGGGCTTATTAAGGACCTATTAAGTGGCAATAAAACATGATAATTTCCAAAACTTAAGCTTGGTTTCAGTGTGTTTAAATGCTTCCTATTCTGTTTTCTCTTGTGAATTATACCTTTATTTTAAAAGTTTTCACAGATACTGTATCATAATTTTTTTTCCTCTGGAGAGGGGGACAGACAGGCAGAAGAACACCAACATCTTCTGCCTTGCATTTTTTATGCTCAAAATTTATTCTTCAGTTACTTTGGTTCGATCTGGTGTGAGAAAGATTAGCCGGCAAGTTTGCCGCCCAGGGTACGCCCAATTGTATTCACAATCTTTGTTTACCCCTATGCTCAAAATGAAAACAATCCAATTGTTACAGTCAATTTTTTTTAAAAAAACTTTCTTCTGAAAGTAAGGAATTTCTACATTTGACAAATCTGACTGATAACAAATAATTAAAGAAAGGGTAGTTAAAGAGTGAAGGATGTCAGCTAAAGGCTGTAAGATTTCACTTTGTTTCCCTAACATGTTACAGAATGTTTCCAGTCTATTTCCTAACAAATTGTTGCACAAAATCTGAAGAGGAAAACAGAAGCTGAAAAACTTTCTACACCTCAGTCCAGATGACATCAGTGGAGCCTCCCCACCTGCCCAGTTTCCATGGTATTTACACAAAGACTCACAATGACATCAGCTCAGCATGACATCAGCTCTTTGAGTAGAGACAATGCAAGAAGAAGGACTTTGTCTGGGGGCTTTTGGTACAACTGTGTTCTTGGGAGCCAATGATGTAATGCTAATAGGTGGCTGAGCCAGCTTTCGCCAAACAGGGCCAAGGAAAAAAGAAAAGTTCTATCCTTTTTCTATACATGGGAGATTATAGGTTAAGCTTTTACCAATGGTGTGTAAAATTATGCATTGCTCCATGCAACCGAGATACAGGAATTTGCAGGGACCAGAGATGCATCATATAGAGAAAGAGAAAGACACTGTAAACATTTTGCTGAAGAGAGGTTGTTTAAAACTAGGCAACCCAGAGAGTATTAAAACACAACTGCGCTTATCCGCATCATTTTTGTCTATAAGCCTCCCTGTGCCATAAAAACTTTCCGAGACAACAGACTAAGCTTTTAAGGATAAAATACCCCCTTTATCGCTCATAAACAGAAATCTGTTACATCATTTCGAAAGAATGAGAGGCTAATGTGTGTATTTTAAAAGGAGAAAAATCAGGTACGGATGAAGGGAAGGGAAATGAAGAATTTAATCATTATGGGTTAACATTTTGGTTGGCAAGTTCGAAGAGCCAGTGTGGAATCTGTCACATGATTGTAAAACAGATGTGTGTGTCATGTATGACTTGAAAGGAGTTTTATTAAGGCATTTTTAGGGGAAATGGCCCAAACTGATATATTTTGCTATGGACTGCCTTCAGGTCATTGGACACACACTCTCTCTCTCTCTCTCTCTCTCTCACACACACACACACACACACACACACACCGCTGTTCAGAGAGCTGTCAACTGGCTATTTTTATCTGGGGTGGTGAAGGTTTTGTAACAACATTGCACAAGGGAGGTTAACATCAGTAGATTATAATTCTGGGTTAAACTAGCAAAAAATATTTCCTTTCAACTCTCAATGCTCATTTCTCATCTATACGGTTTTAAACTGGGTGCAAGTTGCTGTTCAATGGTTAAGGGTTGCCACATTTTTGTGCCACAGAAGAGCCTCTGCCTCTGTAATATTTGAATGCTGGTACAATTCAGTAAGGAGAACTGTGTAACACAAGGGAAAATCACACCAGATGAGCTGTGTGTATAACACACAGCTTCTATGAAACAGAGTCTCTCCCGGAAGAAGAGTCGCCCTCAGATCAACACCAGTACTACTTACTGTAGACACCAGCACAGTAGCATTCCTGGAATAACTCTTAATACTTTTTAAATTCTTAGTTTCATTTCCAGCATTCTTGGGGGGAGGGGGGGACTATTGGCTGATTGACTGATTATACGCTCCACACACTTTTCCAGAAGGAAAGGATATATAAAAATATATTGTTAAAATAATAATCCACAAGGCTGTTTTATCTTTCTGTCATCTGATGAATGTATATTTATACATAATTGTTATGGGGTGATGGAGGAGGTAATGAATAAGGAGGTGGTGTGGTTGAGTTAGCTTTATTTATTTTAGCAGCATTTCTATGTTGAACTATGAGTCCAATAGTCAAAATTATGACTTATTAGCAATTTCAGTGAATCTTCCCAGAGCAGTAGTCACTACATGTAGGAACAGAGAAAAGCCTGAGATGCAGGGGTCTTTCTAGAGGTCTTTCATTTTGTCCATTGCTTCTCCACGTCCCTAATGTGCTCTTAGTACTGTATCTCCAATGTTCTTCTTCTTGTTCTGCCGTATCCAAATCCAAATACAGTACTGGCGATCTTCATGGCAATCAGCCATGAAGACTGTCCTGAGCAAATAATGCAATGGCCTCCCAATTGCCTTCTGCATCGCAGCATGACATCTTTACCACTGATCCAGTTCTGTGAGTCACTTTCTGATCCTGAGCCCTTTTGGCACACAAAGTCCTCATCGGCCCCAGGCCAGTATTGATGAAGCTGCTGCCCTACATCAAGATGGATTCAAGTGGGATTTAATCCACTTGGAGTCCATTACCCTTCCCTGTGGACTTCGACACTAAGACCTTTAGTGCTCAGGGTTGTCAGGTTAGTTAACTGCCGTCCGACACTCGGCATTGAGTTGCTGGCAGTGTGGTCTACTCTATTACCATAGTCGGATCACCTGGCCAGATTTCATCTCCAACAGTCCTCTGCAAATATTTTTTTCTGTACTTTTTAACTGTTCTAAATCACTAGCTCATTTTGCAGTTACCTTCATTATGAGGTAGTGTGAAAGATAGTGATTGTCTTTCATTATACAATCCTCTCTCCTGCAGCCTTCCTAAATTCCTGAGCTTTCATTAAAGCTTTGGGGGAAATACCATAGGGTGATTACTCCCATAGTTTTCTGAACCAGGTAGGGTAGGCTGCTGGAGTGTTTGCAGATCACTGGGAAGAGATTGACAGAAAAACACACAGTGCTCTAAGCCACTTTATAACAATGGGGGTGCAAAAACACTACCCAAAGAAATTCTGAAGTACCCTAAGAAAGGGAAGAAAAACTTTTGAGAAACTGGAAGTTATATTTCAATAAATCATTAATTTCTCAGGTTTAAACATATACATCAAAATTAAATGAGTAAACAAATACAATCTCAGATATTTTTGTTTAACAGAAAAATAGGGCATTCACTAAAATTCAATATGCTATAATTTGAGATTTTCCTATCTTACTACTCCCACATACAGTATATACTTGCCAGTAAGAACCATAAGTACAGTACAAGTTGTGTGACTGAAGGGAGTTTTAGTCATTCTGTTATTGATTAAACTGGGTTCTGAAACGACTGCTCTTATTTTGAGTAAAAGTTTGAGACATACTAGATATACATAAGCTTTTTTCTTATCTGACCTCCTATTATATACAAAAACCTATTTGCACCAAACAGAATGTGAACATTGACGTTCACCAGCAATAAAATGTGATTGCTAACTGTAGCTCCTAAATTTCCAACATTTGTCATTTGGACCAGTAATCTCAAAAAAGCATAGGTCCATGATGGTGAACCTTGGCACTCCAGATGTTCTTGGGCTTCAATTCCCAGAAGCCCCAGCCCCTGTGAATCCACACAAATGAGTTTGCTGCATTTTACTTCTGCTTCCAGGAGCAACGAGGGCGACGCGGCGTGGGCCGGATGAATGGCAGCAAACCCATTCATGTGGATTCATGGTGGCTTGGGCTTAGGCGAATTGAAGTCCAAGAACATCTGAAGTGCCAAGGTTCGCCATCATTGGCATAGGTAGATCCTGTCACCTAATGGAAACCAGCAAGGACAGGAGCATATGAAAGATATAACTAGAGTATTAAAGAGGTGAAAATATTATAAATTCAACATTGGGAAAGATTCAGTGAAGTTTTAACATGTAACTCAAACTGGTAGCTTCATGAAGTCAGATCTATTTCTTCCACCAGTGAAGCTGTTGAACATGACAGCCACCCCCTCCCATGTTCCACCTAGTTTATTCTTAGAAAAAGCATAAGACAGAGATAGTGTGGTATAGGCTGCAGGCTCAGGCTCAAACGAATCTTCATTAGAGGAGCTGTCTTAAGAAATAAAGGTCATGTTTACCTGAGCATGAATTTGTTTCCTTCCATCTTAGCAAATTAACTGTTTGTCTTGTGATTGATCAATAGGAGGTAAACATTAACTTTGCTTACAGGTCTGACTAAATAGGCCAGGAACTTGGAAAGAACCACATGCCTGGAGGGAAAATGTTCTAACTAGGAAATAACACTTACAGGTATACACTGCCCCATTGCACTTAGAGCACCTACTGGGCAGTTCACAAGGTATTTAGCATTTTGACGGTGACAAGCTGGGTACTTATTTTACTGACCATGGAAGGATGGAAGTTGAGTCAACCTTTTATCTGTTGGGATCAAACTCAAATTGTGAGCAAAATTTTAACACGGTGCCACAGGGGCTCTACATTACCTTTAATATTTAATTTGATCTTTAGATTTGGGACTATTAAGAACTAGAAAGCTGTTATGTAAAAAAACCAAGCAAAAAACCAAGGCAAATTCAATATTTACTAGTTCTTAAGTCAGTCATGAAGTTCATCAAGTGACTGACCCAAAATAACCACCAGTTAGCCTAGACGAACTTATATGGTTGTCAGGGGAATAATATGTGGAGCACTGATGTAAACAGCATGGTAAGCTCATATGGGAAGGGTTGCTTTTTAAAAATATCAGTACCTAAGTAAGTAACACCTATACAGATGGTCAAATGGGGGAAAAATAAGCACCAAACCAATTTAAAAATACCTTCCACAAACATTCAAGCTGCTATTCACTGTTTCAGGCTTCCCCCTTGGGACCTTAAGAAAAAGAGACTTTTTTCCTTAAAGTGAACCTTGGTTTCCCATAGGAATGCATTGAAAACTATGCGGGAAACCCGTTCCATGATTTTATCTAGTTTTTTTTCCTTGAAGCCTTGAAGCCAATCATCATTTCCTATGGATTTCTTTCCTTGAAGTGAGTTCTCTGATAGGCAGACCGACCATAAAGTGGGGGTCCATTGTACTTGAAAGATAGTCATAAAGAGGATTAAAGGAAATGTAATAATGGGCTGAAACTACAGGAAGCCAGGATATCAGGAAAAACGTCTTAACTGTTAGGGCAGTACAAAAATTACACTGGGAGGAGGTTTGTGCTGCAATTTTAGAGGCATTAAGGAGAAAATTGGACAACTACCTGTCAGATCTGCTTTGATTTAGATTAGGGGTGCCCAAACTATGGCCTGGGGACCATATCCGGCCCTCTACATACATTCATCCGGCCCACAAAGCCCTCATCGCTCCTGGAAGTGGAAGTAAAAAAAGACCGTATGGGCACATTTTACTTCCACTTCCAGGAGCATATGGGCACGTTTTACTTCAGCTTCCGGGAGCAATGAGGGCTTCGTGTGCCAGATGAGTTGGTGCCAGAGGCTGGATCCGGCCCCCTGGTCATAGTGATCAGCCTCCTAAACGACATGACCAGCCCACAGCCAAAAAAGTTTAGGGCACCCTTGATTTAGATTCCTGCACTGAGCAGGCGGTTGGACTCGATGGTCTCATAGCCCCTTCCCAACTCAGTTATTCTATGATTTTGATCCCCTGTTGCCTACCCACCTTTATTCTGTACAATCTAGTTCACATACTCTATAGTTCTATAGTTGGAAGGAAAAAACCAACAACAAAATATTGGTTAAGCAAAAGTAACAACAAAACAATGAAATTCTAGTCCTGGTAGACTAGAACATTGAATTCTCTTCCACTATAAGTATAAGTGAAATAGTCTGGATCTGTTCCAGAGACAACAAAGGTCATATCCAGGCTTACCAAACTATGTTGGTATAGGGTGTTTTCCCCCCACCAGTTTAACTGGCCTGGCTGGCAACAAGGAGTTCTGAGACTTAATCTCTACAACTCTGTGTAGGTCAAACTAAGGAGAAAAACTTGCCTGAAACTGTGAAGAGTCTCTGCTAGTCATAGTTGACAATACTGGAGTAGATGGGGCAATGGTTTGATTCAGGGTCAGGCACTGACTCAAGTGGGGAATAGATAAATGTTGCTAGTTCCTGGACACAGTTGTTCTACCACAAAGAGGCTATACCATGGAAATGGGAAGACTGTGGATTTGGTGCATATGTAACATCTCCTGGAACTCCCTTGGAAGGCCTCTTTCCAATGGTTCACTCTGTCATTTCTACTGCTTCACAGATAGGAAGGAAGGAAGGAAGGAAAACTCTAAAATTACCAACAAGGCCACATTTTCTTCAGTGAGCTGAGGCCTCTCTTTTCCTTATCAGAAACCCAAAACAGCTCTTGATGAGATAATTGGTTGGCAGCCTACAAAAGCTAGCATAGTGCAGTGATGGCAAACCTTTCATTATTTATTTATGGTTCAAATTTCTATGCCGCCCAATCAGGCGAACCCGACTCAGGGCGGCTCACAACAAAATTAAAACATACATATTAAAAACAATTAAAACCCCAACATACCCACCCTCCTATTAAAACTAACCACATTAAAACTGCCCGCATTAAAAAGATGGTGGCTTCATTTTATAAGCCAGCTGGCGGGGACCACTCTTCCATCTGAGCTCCACACCTGCCCCGCCAACCAGGTTTAAATTCTCTTCTGAAAGGCAGCAGCTCAATTTGCTCCCGCAACTCTACTGGCAGGAGGTTCCACAAGGCTGGTGCGGACACAGAAAAGGCCCTCCTTCATGTGCCAGAGAGGCGAGCCCCTCTGGCAGATGGAACAATTAGAGAGCCCCTCTGGTCCGCTCTGGTTGGACGGACAGACACTCTTGGGACAATGTGGTCTCTTAGGTATCCTGGCCCACTACCATGTAGGGCTTTAAAGGTCAAAACCAGCACCTTGAATTGCACCCGGAGACAAACTGGTAACCAGTGCAGCTCCCGAAGCAATGGTGAGGCGCGAGCATCACCACCCGGGCTGCTGCATTCTGCATCAGCTGTAGCCTCCGAATGGTCGTCAAGGGCAGCCCCATGTAGAGCGCATTGCAATAATCTAGCCTGGAGGTCACCAGAGCATGTGTGACCATGAGCAGGGAGTCCCGGTCCAGGAGCGAACGCAACTGTCGGATGACGCGAAGCTGTGTGAAAGCCCTCATGGCCACGGCTGCCACCTGATCTACAAGTAGCAGTCCCGAATCCAGGAGGACCCCTAAGTTGCGTACCGGGTCTGTCTGGGGCAAAGCAGCCCCATCCAAGACCAAAGTTGGCAGCTCCCTGGATAACACGGGGGCCCCCATCCATAGCCACTCAGTCTTGGAGGGATTCAATTGTAGCCCGAGTGCTCCAACTGCAACTCAAAACCCACTTATTTATTGCAAAGTGCCAACATGGCAACAGGGAGGAAGGAAATGCTCCCATTGGTCAGAGGGGCGGGGCAAACTCTGTGCTGGGGGGAGGGAGGAAATGCTCCCATTGGGCTGCTGGGCAGTAGGCGGGGTGAACTCTGTGCTGGGGCAACTGCATGGGTGCCCACAGAGAGGGCTCTGAGTGCCACCTCTGGCACAATGTAATAAGGTAAAATTAAATAGAAGACTGTGTGGGGCAGTCATGAGAAAGAGGAGCCCTTTTCCCCATTACAAAATTTATTTTTAGAGATTAAATCAACTGTGAAGTTTAAAGCTTTAAGACTAGAACTTCAGTGACTGAGTGTTATAGGTGATTGACAGAAGGTGGCACAGATTGCATTGTGCAGAGTCTGGAGGATTAAAAAGGTTCTAGGATGGCAGAGGATTCAAAACATTCTTCTGTTATATTTTCTAAACTGGTATCAAACAGAATCAGACTGTGATGGTATCTTTTGAAATGTATGCATGTGTGTGCATGCATGTGAGCACACACATACACATATGGGGGGGAGGGGAGAGAGAGAGAGAGTTTAAGGGCACCATTTGCAGCCCTGTAAGTACAGTCTGTTTGTTTAAGACCTGTGACCTCATTTATTTATATTGCCGCAGAGAGGAACAGCTGATGACAGCCTTATGTATTTTTCCACTAAGACAACAATTAAATGGCTTCTGTGTTTTAATGAGCAGAGGACATTATGTCAAAATTGATTCAAGGCATGAGAGGGTTGAAGGATAAGCCAATGTCACCACAAATTCTGATATGAGTAAATCTACATGCAGCACAACTAAGATTTTGTTGCTTGAGCCTAGGGCTTTTCCAAACTGGTAGGAAAAATTGTTTGGGCCTCTGTGGAAATATTTTCTTTTCTTTTCTTCTCCCTCCAAAACAAAACAAAACAAACAAAAACATAAGTGGAGCTCCCAGGACTAGAATGTAAAGCAGGAGTTTTCAACCTTTTAAAGCCGAGGACTGGGTCACACTCCCTCAGACAGCTTCGGGGGCCGGACAGCCATTTTGCCCTTCCTCCACCACATGGCACTTCTGGGTGTGGTGGAGGCAGTGGAGGGCCACATGAAATGGCAGTGGAGGGCCACATGAAATGGCACTGTGGGCTGCATCCTGCCCATGGGCCGCAAGTTGAGAATCCCTGCTTTAGGCAATACAGTAATACCTCATACAAAGTCCGCTTCATACAACATCGGATTCATACAATATCGCCTAATCCCTTGAAAAAAGTTGCCTCATACAAAGTCGCGCGACGTTGTATGAGGCATTGGGGTTTTCCCAGGTTGCATTGTGCCTGGGCAGTATAAAAGGCAGGACACATTCGTGCATTGCTCTTGTGGGTTTTGCATGAGGCAAAGAGTGTTTAGGAGTGGTTTTGAGCACGATTTTGGATTTTTTTGAATTTTTTCGTCAGAATTTTTAGAAGCATTCCTGGGATTTTTGCAGCATCCTTCAGGTTCTTGGACAATCAGGGTTGTTTGACAAGTTTTTGTAATGTATTTAGCCTTTAGACAATGATTTCTTAAAGTTCTGTCAGTTTCCTGTCTGTTTCCTTGACTTTGCCCTGAGGTCTGTGCTGTTACAGTACACTGTATCTCTATGGAAACGACGTTGTACGAGGCATCACGGCAAGGATTTGGACGTTGTATGAGGCATCGCGGCTAGGATTTTGCATGCCTCATACAAAGTCCAAATCCGTATAAAGTCCAAACTTGTGGAACCAAGTTTGGACGTTGTATGAGGTATCACTGTAGTGTCTTTAGCAATACTCTAGATTTTGCACCACTTCTACCCCCCCCCCCCCCCTAACTTGGAAGCATTCCATTCAGGAGAGAAAGATGGAATAACCATAACATGAGCAGAATCTTCTTGGGAAACAAGGACCAGACACATGCACGCACATAGACACACACAGAGAGAACAACTGCTGTTTTGCAGTTGTGCCAGTGATTATGCCAGTGATTACTCAGTTGAGCAAATGCTGGAGAAAAAACAACAGCAAATGTAGCTGGCCATTGTACACATTAAAATTACAGTACAATGCTGATTTTTTTTCCAATACTTTTTTTTATTAGTCATACCATGAGTCTCTCATTTGCAAGCATTCCTCGTGTACCAAATTATTCTTGTACAAGAGTGTAGAATGGCTAGGCTAGAGGAAGGAGCATTTACCACAAAGAGAACTACGGGCAGAATATATTGTTACAGGCGATGCATCATTAAAAAAGGGAATTCCTTAACTAATGAAAATGTATAAGCATTACAAGAAGAGCTTTTCTCACTCGCCATAGTTTGCAAGTCAGCTTGCTTTGTTCTGTGATTGGTCTTCAGCAGCTACATATATGCTGCATTTGCAAGTCTGGTGAAATGATGGTTTTGGATTATTGACATGATTTTAGCTATGACAGGTTACTATGGGTTGGCATGATGAACCCAGATTTTGCCAGTTGAAGCATAAAAAAACCTCTAACTCATGGGAGGGAAATTTATGAGCCTTCTAGTTCTTGTGGGACTCCAGCAACCATCAGCCCCAGCAAATGTGAGCAATAAAATGGGATAATTACTGTAATCAAGTAAAATCTGGAGGGTCACAGAGTCTCTGCCTCTGTAGTAAGTTCTGCCTCTTGCTCCCGGGATAGCAGCTGGACGTAGATGCTGGAAAAAATATATTTTTTTTGGTTTCCCAACTGCGGCTTAGTGGTTAAGATGCTGAACTTGATGACTGGAAGGTCGGCAGGTCAGCAAGTCAAGACCCACGTGCTGCATGATGGAGTGAGCACCTGTCTTTGTCCCAGCTCCTACCAACCTATCATTTGCATGTAGATAAATAGGTACCACTTCGGTGGGAAGGTAAACAGCGTTCCATGCACTCTGGAGTTTGGCCGTGCCTGCTACATGTCCATGGAAACGTCTGCAGATGCAGACAGCGCTAGCTCTTTGGCTATAAACAGAGATGGATGCTGAACCCTAGAATCGGATAGGACTGGGTTTTGAGCAAGGGCAACCTCAATATAATATTTATAGATAATGCACAAGAGAGAGACTAATGACCTATAGAGTTTGATTAGAATGCTTACACCGTATGCCAATAATAATTAAGTGAAATGCTCTTAACAGGGCACCACCAGAAGATAACATGCACACTGGCATTGCTAAAGGCACATTCAATATAAATGAGCTGCACTATATTCTCCATTATACAGTAAAACCTTGCATAAAGTGCGAGACTAACTTGCTTAAAGAGCAGAATTTTCTCTGAATGGTTGCCTCGCTTAACAACTAAAACCAACCAAAAACTCGCTTAACAACTAAATCGGGGTTCGCAATCTCCGCCCCCCGACAGAAGTCACAATTGGTCACTTACAATGGTGTTTCACTTAAAGAGCAAACTTGCTTAAAGAGCAATCCCATGGAACGCGTTATGCTCTTTAAGCAAGGTACCACTGTACCTTTAAACCTATTCCATGAACCAATGTTAATTCACAGTATCACTCCTGGATGTCAAGGAGAGGCTTGCCCTAAGATGATTTAACTCTTGGGTTAACTAAGGGAAAATCAAATACAGTATACTAATCTCCATTACCATCTTATTTTCCCTCAGAAAATAATAATAATGAAACAGTATTACACAATTAACATTACCACCAAATCCTAGAATCCCACTGTTCTTCCTATCAAGAACAGACATTTTGTCTCCAGAAGAGCAGGAAATGTACAGTCACCATTTATGCTCACTTCATAGGTAGGATTTTTGTTATTTTTGCTAGGCTAATATTTTGTTTTTCCTTCTTAAAGAGTACAAGCACTAGATCAGCGGTGGCGAACCTTGGCACTCCAGTTGTTGTTGAACTTCAAATCCCAGAAGCTCTGATGAGCAGGAATGCTGATAAGGGCTTCTGGTAATTGAAGTCCAAGAACACCTGGAGTGTCAAGGTTTGCCATCACTGCACTAGATGGTACAGGTATGGTTCGTATACTGAAGAATGCAATAAAAAAATTGTTAGATGAGGAAGAGTGAATGAAGAAAAGGCTAGTTCCCTACTTCCTCTCCCCTAATCTACGGCTAAATTTGCAGAAGAGGGCTAGATGAGGACATGGTTAATCCATTATTAGGTTAACAATTGTCCTAACCAAAACTTCCCCTGCCTAGTGACTGCTAGATATTTTGATTGCATCCTTCATATATAAGAACTAGCCAGTATTATCAACTGCTGGAGTTCAGGGAGGCTGAAGCGCAAAACATCTGCAGGGCATTGGGTTGGGAAAGGAGTTAGCTAGAACCAGTTTTTGCCTTCACTTTCCTTTTGATTCCTACAAGAGCTTGAAAAAAATACTTTAGAAAAAGTACACCTTCTCCAATCTAGGAGATGTCATTCCCCAAAAGTAACCTTTTCAAGCACTGCATCTTCCACAACAGGGATGGCAGAAATCACTCCCCATCGATCTTTCATATTCTGAAAGAAGATGTTGAGGTGTCTCTCGAGCCGTGATGGAGAACCTTGGCACTCCAGATGATCTTGGACTTCAAATTCCCAGAAGCCCAAACACCTTGTGAATCCATATGAATGGGTTTACTGCGATTCATCCGGCCCACGCTGCCCTCGTCGCTCCCATATGGGTGCATTTTACTTCCGCTTCTGGGAGCGACGAGGGCAGCGCGTGCTGGATGAATCGCAGTAAACCCATTTGTGTGGATTCACAGGGTGCTTGGGCTTCTGGGAATTGAAATCCAAGAACATCTGGAGTGCCAAGGTTCACCATCACGGCTCTAGTCCAATGGTGGCAAACCTATGGCACACATGCCTGAGGGGGCACTCAGAGCCCTTTCTGTGGGCACGCGCACCATCACCCCAGGAAGGTGAAGTGACCAGAAACCACACACACACACTCCTATACTTCCAATCATGTGTGTGTGGGCGTGTGTGTTGCCCTATGGCATGCCTTAGCAGAGGAGGAGGTGGCACCACCATGTGCTGCTTGAGTTGCACCCGTGATGTCACATGAGTGTATGTGCATGTTCTCTCCATAGGGCCTATGATATGTGCATGTTCTCTCCATAGGGCCTATGAAGATAATGTGCACACACCCATTTGACATCACTTCAAGTGGCATGCACACAGTGCCTGCCCACATGCCTCCTCCTCCTCCTTGGGCACTTGGTTTCTAAAAGGTTCACCATCACTGCTCTAGACCCATAGGAAACAAGCATCTATTGATAGGACCACAATCATGCCTCAAATGGGGAGGTGGTCACTGATCCTAATGGCAGGAATGGGCTACACATTATGGAAGGAGCCTGACCCACACTACTGCTACAATCATCACCATCCACTACTACTATCCAATTAACTTTCCTAGACTCCCACAAGGGCATTCCACACAGATCCCCCATCTGAAATAGACAAGAAAACACTATTCGATTTGTAACATATATGCTCCTACGTTGGTGGTGCAGTGATTAAATTGCTATACTGCAGACAAAAAGGTTGTGAGTTCAATCCTGACCAGGGCTCAAGGTTTTCTCAGCCTTCCATCTGTCAGTAAAATGAGTACCCAGTGTGTTGGGGACAAAATGCTAATTCACTTGTGAACTGCCCAGAGTACACTAGGTGCTATGGGTATCTCCAACCAAGCAAATTACACCTCCTTGATCATATTCTACAGAGAGGAAAGGGATTAAGAAAGCAGACACAAGAAGGTTGTGGTCTTGTTGGTAGATGCAGTTATTGCTCCAGGGTCCCTGCAGTTCCAGACTGAAAATGTTGGTCTTCCCCAGCCTAATACCCTTTGGAGATACTGGACTACAACTCCCTCGAATTCTATCCACTGGCTCATCAGATCAAGAAAATTATCTTACGTCATTGGCACCTCTTGGAGGATATCCTGGGATGCGATACTCAGCCCCTTGTTGGATTTAGACGTACCAAGTGTTTGCAGAATCTGCTCACCAATTCTGATGCAGGTCGCCAGTTGACATCCATCAAGAAGGTCATTCGAGGCCATTACCATTGTTCCACTGTTCGGTCTGCCGGTTTTCCATAGAAACTAAGGTAGCTGATTGCCCTGAAAAAACTTTTTCCCATGTATTGCAGAACTTCATGAACTGTAACTCCTCCCACGTCATGTACATGATAGTTTGCCCTTGTGGAAAACGTTACGTGGGAATGATGCCACGCCAAAATAAGTAGAGGATTGCGGAGCACAGCTCCAAGATACAGAGCCAAGTACTTCATGCTCTGCTTGTGTCACACTTTCTTGAAAAAAAGCACTCTGAGGACGATCTAAGGTTCGTCGTACTGGAGAAAGCCTTTTTCCATCACTTTGAAAACTTTAACATCGAGAGACACCTTTTACAATGGGAAGTTTTCTACATACATCTGTTTGGCACTCTAGAACCATCTGGAGTCAACCAAGATATAGACCTTACCTGTTATTTATAGAACATCGAGAATTCATGAGGGTGCACTTTAAGGAGTCATACAGTGTGTCTGCATAGGGATTTGTTGCTAATTGTTCCCTATTGTGTTTCTTTGTATAAATACAAAGTAGATAAGCTGGTTAGTTTAATGCCATAGCACATATAAGAGTTATGTTGAGGCTCTTGGCACGATTATATACTATTACATATTGATCAGGTATGTACCGTTTGGTATCTGTGTAAACTTTGTAACTTTTAAGTTTCCTAGTAACTGAATTTGATGTTTTTACCTTAAAGTATACTATTTGGGACATTTGGGATTTTTGAGTGTTGTAAATACTTTACATTATACTGTTGAGACTAGTTCTCTAATAAGAGATAATTGAGATACTTGTTATTAATGTAATTTTTGATGGTGTAAGGGATTGTAAAATAATAATTTTTCTGACCACTATTTATGTTTTAATATTGTAGAATACCCTGAGGAAGCTGTATGGGAAAAGCCCGGAACGGCTTAGGTGTCTGTGTATATTCTGTTGTTTCCAAGTGTTCGGGTTATTGAACTTGAGGAACTGACTTTGAAGAAGACTGTTTGAGTTATATGAACTATTTACTATTTGCAACTACTGGACATTTCTGAAGAAAATAATACATTTGTTTATAAGACTTTGGTTTCCTGAAGGAAGTACTTTTAGTTACCTTTATTAAAATATTTTTGCATTGGACCTCACACTTTTACAAACAGTTTTTCTTCTCTCTGGACTACAACTCCCAGCATAGCCCATGATAGGTAGGAGTGATAAGTGGTATAGTAACACACCTGGAGACACCTAGGATCATGAGAATTGAGTCTAACTCATTTAAGGGGCACTAGGTTGGGAAGGGCTGCCCAATATGTTAACAGGGCATGGGATAATCTAAGTCTAACGTAGAGAAGTACATCTACTGTCCAACTTTCTATGTTTTAGGTAAAACATGGGGAAGTTATTGGATTACAGCTTCACAATATCTCTCAGCCAGCATGACAAGTGCCGTAGCTGAGGATGCTAGGGTTTGTAGCCCAAGAAAGTAACTTTTCCCAATGCCGCTATGAGGACAATGCCATAATTTCAATGTTCTTCTCCATCTCAAATTAAAGAGAATAAATGAATGACTCTGTCCTTTGAACTCCACAATCTTTCTATATACAATACTGAATACAACAAGTAAAGGCTGATTTATGCACAGATAGGGTCATTACACAGGATTTTTTTTAAAGACAACTGGCTAAGGGACAGGAAACAGAGGGTAGCACTAAATGGACACTTCTCCAAGTGGAGGGAAATAAAGAGTGGAGTCCCCCAAGGTTCAGTACTGGGACCCCTGCTTTTCAACCTCTTCATAAATGATCTAGAGGTAGGAGTAAAAAGCAAGGTAGCCAAATTTGCTGACGACACTAAATTATACAGGGTAGTGAAAACTGTGAGAGATTGTGAGGAGCTCCAGAGGGATCTCTTGGCACTGGGGGAGTGGGCAAAACAGTGGCAAATGAGCTTCAACATTAGTAAGTTCAGAGTGATGCATGTTGGGGCACAAAACCCCAATTACATTTATAAACTGATGAGGTCTGAATTCTCTGCGACAAACCAGGAAAGGGATCTTGGTGTCCTGGTGGACAGCTCAATGAAGGTGTCAACCCAGTGTGCCTCAGCAGTGAAAAAAGCAAACTCAATGCTAGGGATCATTAGGAAGAGTATAGAAAATAAGTCAGCAAGTGTCATTTTGCCTCTTTATAAATCTATGGTGAGGCCCCATCTGGAATACTGTGTACAGTTCTGGTCGCCATACCTCCAGAAGGATATTATGGAGTTGGAAAAAGTGCAGAGGAGGGCAACCAAAATGATTAGGGGACTGGAACACCTTCCTTACCATCTGAGGCTGCAACGGTTGGGCCTTTTCACTCTTGAACAACGGCGTCTAAGAGGTGACCTGATTGAAGTTTATAAAATCATGCACGGTGTGGACAAAGTAGATAAGGAAAAACTGTTTTCCCTATCACATAACACTAGAACTAGGGGACACTCCATGAAACTTTTGGGTACTAGTTCTCAAACAAGTAAGAGAAAGTACTTTTTCACCCAGAGGATTACTGGTCTATGGAACTCCCTGCCAGAAGAAGTGGTGACAGCTGTCAGTCTTGACAGCTTTAAGAAAGGATTAGACAAGTTCATGGAGGACAAGGGTATCAATGGCTATAATTATGGATACTTAAGGACAACCTCGGGGTTGGAGAGATAGGCAGGATATCTCTCAATGCCATTTCCAGGGAATCCTAAACAGATGAAGGCATCTCCTTGGGAATACCCTGAAGGGAATGGTGAGCCACTGTGTGAGAGAGAATGCTGGACTGGATGGGCTGTGGCCTGTTCCAGCAAGGCTGTTCTTATGACAGTGTTGTCTTGCTTATTTGCTGTTTACTATACACAGTTTATGAATAATGCTTTCCACATTATGAGCGCTGGAGGAAATCCTAAAACCTGTTCCCCAAATTATCCTCATGGCATTCAACATTGGAAGGAAGTGGCTGTTAGCTTTCCACAGCATTATTGTTGTGCAAGCCAAGCATCGAGGGCAATTACCATCACATCCAAATCAAGAATATGGGTAAAATGAAGGGCAAAGGGAAAATAAAGGTAAGTTGCTGATTTTAGCCCTTCTGTTTACCCTTGGAACAATCCTAACAACCCTATTCATTTCACAAAGGTTTACACAAAACATGGACAAGGTGCATATGACGTTGAGAGAGCAAATGAACTTCTGGGCATCTGCTTCTACATCCTGTCCAACTAAAACCTCTAAGTCCATGAAATGGCAAAACAGCCCTCAAAGTATCTGGAGAAAGTAAAAATGACCCTTGGGCCCAAAGGAATTTCCCAAAAGGTTAATTTTGAAACTCTTCCAATGCAGTGCCAGAAATAGTTTCATGTTACTGTTTAGTTCAGATACTGTGCCTTTAGGGTGCTTAGCCAGCATGGCCCACAGGGTGGAATTCCAATATCCAATATCCCCAATATCGATTTGTCATCGCTTGTCTATTTAAGCGTAAATCAACCGAACACCAAAATGTTCTATCCTTTGTCTTCTGTTTCCATCTCTGACTGAACAGCTTTACTATTGACTCATCCCAACGTTTTCAAGCTCTGCCTAGTGTCTTTTGCGGTCCCTTGGTATTCAGTCTGTTAGCCAAAAGATCCATCTGCTATCCTTTAGGTGGGTGATATGGCCCACCCCATCTTATTTTTGTCACATATAGTTCATTGACAAGGTGGAATTATGGGAGATATAATCCAAAGCCCTTGGAGAGCAAGTATCCTACCCCATCCTGATAAGAAGAAACTTTCTTCTGGAGTATTTTTCTAATTTCACAAGAAAGAACAATTTAATTGGTCTTGCACCCAACATGGCTGTTAATCTGCACTTCTCTAAGCATTTGCCTCACCTGCTATGCTCTCCTCACTGCTGATATTTTTGCAAGCATCACACCTAGGGAAAAGGCCTTCAAAACTTTACAGAAGGGAAAATCGGGATGTTGTTGGACTCCAGCTCACACGGTCTCTCACCGTTGGCTATACTGGCTACATTGTTTGGGAGTTGCAGTCCAGCAATCCCTGGCAATCCGAAAATTGTCCCCTAATTTTAAACTGTCAGGAGTTAAATCACATGCAGCACTACAACAAATAAAATTTCACAGGTATGTTACTTGGACAGGCCCATTCATCAACAAATTCTAAAGTAGACCACTCACAATTTAGGTCACATTGCAATCCTTTTCTGAAGTACAGTAGTCACCCATTACTTATCTATCTAGGTTAGATGAAGTAAACACAGGAGTTAACATGGAATGATCTAGAATTTTTAACTATACACCCACTAGGCACTATTATATCCCATGTGATTGCTTGTGAGCTTTCTAGTCCCCAAAGGTTATGCTAGAATGACCCAAAGGTTCCTGTTTTTGGTCAAAGTTATTCATTGAATATGTAAGCACAGCTACTTCTTCTTGAGTCTGCACATGATCTCAAGTACTGTAGTGAGAGATTTGAGAGATACAGTACACCACACAGTATTTATTTTTGGTATACAGGAAATGGAAGCAAAATGAAAAGTAACCTTAGAGAGCAGAGATCAAAAGATTACTTTATTAAATGAAAAGTTATTTTTGTCCTTGAGTTTTAAAAAAACCCTTTTCCTATTACTGGTAGAGATGCAGAGAGAATGTATCTCTTTTCATCCTTACCTGCCATTTTCCAGCTCTATATGTATTTCCAGCTCAAGGGGACGCAGTGGATACAGGCAGTGGTGGGCATCAGCAGGTTCACCCTAGTTTGCCAGAACCGGTAGCAGAAATTCCAGCTGGCCCCGCCCATCCAAGTTTTGAAATAAAGTAGTCCTAATTCAGGTGCAACGCAGGGCTTTCCCCCTGGCCACACCCACCATACCACGCCCACAGTGTGGTAGGAATTTTTTTTGGAGCCCACCACTGGATACAGGGGTTCCCAACCTAAGGCCTGTGGGCTGGATTTGGCTCCCAGCACCATTTCATGTGGACCCCCACCACTCAAAGGGCATTCAAGAAACAAAATTACTGCCCCTTTGAAGCTGTTGGGACAAAATGGACACCCCCCATCATGCAGGCAGGGCAAAAATGAACATAGAGTGTGTGACTTGGCCCCCAGGTTGAAAAGGTTGGGAACCCCTGGGATAGAGTAACAGACTGGGACTCAGAAGGCATGGGTTTAAAGTTGCCACTCATCAATGGAAACTCACTCAGGATGTGGAACTGGTAAACCCTATTCTTTAAATATTTCACCGACCTTGAAAGTCCTGTTAAAGTCGCTATAAGTTGATTCCAACTTAATGGTACACTACACCAATAATATATTAGCTTTCTTTCTTCCTCCCCCCGCCCAAAAAAAAAACCAAAACACCTGTGGCCTTTAGGTCCACAACATTCAGATTTTCTTTGCACACAAGCAGAAGATATTGCACAGCTTAGTTTGTTAGACTTTCACTCAGCAGCTTAGAAAATTTTCCTTTAGTTCAAAATAGGGTGTTTCATACTAAAAGACAGTGCTTTCAGGTAGAGCCAACTGGGTTTCAGTCAAGATAAGGACTGCAGGCACAGCCCTGCATTAGCAAACAGTCAGACCTATCACATCACATCATTATAACTATAGTTTGGGAAGGAGTGATTCTACCACTTCTGCTTAGAGCAGGGATTCCCAAAGTTTTCCAACCGGAGAGCCAGACCATGCCACCTCAGACAGCTGAGTGGACTGGACGTTCACCCCCACCACCGTAAATGCTGCCGCAAACCACGTCCACAGTTGTCGTAAACACATTTATGATGGCCATGGGGCACATTTACGGCTGTTGTGAATGTGTCTGCTTCTGGTGGTGGCAATGCCAAGGGCCACATGAAATGGAGCTGCGGGCTGGGGCCAGCCTATGAGCTGTAGGTTGAGAACCCCTGTCTTAGAGACTGGATCAAGAGACTAATCTGAAACTTGGCAGTTTAAAAGAGATGGGTTGGAGGAAGTCTCTGCCAATTGTGAGATAGAAGGAGCAAGAAATAGCTTATTTGTAGTTTAAAATGTCTCAAGGAATCTCAACCCGTTTGACAGGTATGGGGAGATGCTTGTTTTACTCCCAGCTTTACAAACTGCTGTCTCCATCTGTACAATGACTTTCAGAAAAAGCTTTAGAGGATTATGTCATGGCAGAGGCCTAGTGCAAACAGTGTAATATGTTTGTAGTGTTTAGTCTGCACATGCAATTTCCCAGGCCATTTCACAGAATTTGTAACAGGTTTGGCCAGCCATTCTCTTTCATGATAATCAAGACTAGTCTTTTCAATGTACTGTATGTGATCTGTTTTAAATCTGGGGTGATTTGGGCTTGCCTATTTCTGAACAGAGGGTAAACCTGTTTTACTTTTAGAAAATCATAACTTGAAAACACTTTGTCCAAATCTGGCACAACACAAGAGCACACTGTCTGCTACACCTGTGCCATATTTGGTGCTGACCTGAAGCCCAGTTTCAAAGTTAGCCTTTTTTTTTTTGGATTACCCCATTTTTTAGAATTAACCTATTTAGATATGAATGGCTAACATGTTGATTTGAATGTTGATTTGCTCTGCCAGCACATGATCAGTGCTGCACTCTTATGCTGCAATAATCTAAACATGTGATGCGATAAAAAAAGGTTGTTACTATTCAAGCCATAGGAAAGGGGTGGTCCAACTACAGCCTGTGGGCCGGGTCCAGCCTGTGGGGCCAAATCATCTGGCCCACACCACTACCAGAAGCAGAAGCAGATGCGCCCCGCACATGCACAAAACGCTGCCATAAATACACCTGCAGCTGTCGTAAACGCATTTATGACAACCGTGGACACATTTTATGGCTGGAGGAACCACATGACTGGCCTGCTCAATCATGTGACTGGCCTGCAGCTTGAAATGTTTAGCCACCCCTGCCATAGGACATAAAAGTGAACCTCTTGATACATTTTTTGTTCAGTTTTTCTTCCTTTCATGGCTACACACTAGCATAGCTTCCCCTCACAAAATGTGTCAGTTATTTTTTAATGGTATATGGCAGTGACAGCAAATCTTTTAGCGACCGAGTGCCCAAACTCAACCCCAAACCCACTTATTTATCACAAAGTGCCAACACAGCAACAGGGGAAGAAGGAAAGACTCCCATTGGGCTGCTGGGCAAAGTGAATTCTGTGCTGGGTGGGGGGGGGGGGAGGATGTACTCCCATTGGGCTGCTGGGCATAAGGGAGGGGTGACTGCATGGGTGCCCACAAAGAGGTCTCTGAGTGCCACCTCTGGCATGCATTCCATAGGTTTCGATACCACTGGTAAATGCACTCATTGATGGTAAAATGTGACTGCTTCTATTATCATATTAGTTTTATAAAGTTGCATTTATATTCATCTTTTATGTAATGTACTCAATGCAAGTACATGTCTCTTCCTTTTCAACAGGCTTGTGAAATAGTTCAGACTCTGAAACAAGAAGTCGTTCAGTAAGTTTCATGGACCAGTGAAGACTATACCAGGATCTCCCATGGTCCAGGCCAAGATTCTAAGACCAACACCACACTGACTCACTAACATACCTGTTAAGTACCCCGTATTGGTCAGGATTTCCAGTATTTTAGCACTCGTTCCTCCCCTTTCCCGCCGCCGTCCTGTATTTTGAACAGCGGGGGGAAAGGGTTACTGTGCATGTGCACTCATCACAAATGGGTTCTGTGCATGCGCAAATGGGTTACTGGGTATATGCGCACAGTAATTTCCCATATTTTCTGGAGCCGCGCTTGACGGGGATGTGCTAATGGTTTTAGAATGTACACGATTGCTTCCTAGCATTACTTTGGAACCATTAGTCTTCACTGGGGGGAAAGCTGGGGCAGGGGGGAGGCCCAGTTTAGGGCATTTATTTTTTTTACCTCAAACAGAATGATACTCATTTTTGGAAAAGTAATAGTCTAAAATAGTT
The DNA here is from genome assembly GCA_035047345.1 of Bradypodion ventrale. Classification (NCBI taxonomy): domain Eukaryota; kingdom Metazoa; phylum Chordata; class Lepidosauria; order Squamata; family Chamaeleonidae; genus Bradypodion; species Bradypodion ventrale. The sequence goes on from JAWDJE010000001.1 coordinate 46,708,875, forward strand.
CTCCATAATGAAAATACATGGTCTGCTGTGTTTTAGAAGCTGACTGAAGCCATGTTTATTTTGGAAGATGTTTTAATGTGCTCTCCATGCAGTAAAACTGAATTTTATTATAATTTTATATTGCTTGTAATGTTTAATATTAATGGCAACTTTGTAGAGTTCTGCACTGGAATTTACAGTGCAAGTGCATATTAAACTGCTGTACATCAAGGAAACAGGGATATATAAATAAAAATCACCCCTTTACCTCTATTATTATGTAGTATTATTTTGTTTGGTTATAGTTAACTCTCTGGATGAAAAAGTTCTGAAACAATCAAGGTCCTGCGTGTGTTTCTCTCACAGCCATGCGTTTCGCTCACAGATAAATATAGAGAGAGGCACAAAAAAGGAATGTATTTCTTAGATTGTCATAAGCGAGTCACTCCATAGAAATCAGGTGTGATTATGGATAGAACAAAATGCCACGGGGTGCATGCAACTAAGGGCCAATCCAGCCATAAGGGAAAATGAGTCAGCTGCCTTAGGTTTGGTTTGCTTAGGTTTAGGCTTGGGGCACCACAAAATGACATACAATAATTAGCTCTCTCGTTTATTGCTGTTGAAAGTTGTTTTCCGTGTTTAACACCTTCTTGCCTCTTTCCCTCACCAACACAGCCTGAAAGGAAGGGGTAAAATATTTCTAAAACTTTCCAGAATGTCCTTTTGAATTGTTTCAAAGGTTTCTTTTAACCAATGCTTCTTTTGATATATGTTTAAATGCTTTTTTAAAATATTACAATTTATTGTATTTTTAGCCACATGTCGATTTAAGTATTTTGTTAGCCACTTTGTATGACTTTATTAGGAGAAAGGTGGACTTTGGAAGGCAAGCAAGGAGCTACCAGATAATTGGGCAGAACCACATGATTTCTAATGCCTGGCCAAGAAAAACCATGGCCTGCGTGGAAAGCTTTAAATAGACTGTGTGCGGGGGTAGGAAGATCAAGGGCTAATCTGAGAAAGTGGGGATGCCATATAGATGGTAGCCTGTGTGAATGTAGAGAAGAACAAACAATGACCCATATGATACAATGCACACAATGCCCCTCAGCATGCACTGAGGAGGACTTTATGTTGGCAAGAGGAAATGCTGTTGAGGTGGCCCGATACTGGCCAGATGTCATCTAGTCCTTTTAATTCCTTTTTCTTTCAGATATGTTAATTTTAGCTTTGCAAGTTATTATATGCTGTTGGTGCCTCTGACACGAATAAAGAAAAGAAAGACGTGCAGTCCTCCTACTGCTGTTGAACTACAGTTCCCATTAACGCAAGCCAAAATTACCTGTAGAGATGTAATCTAACATCATATGGATGGCCACACAAGTCCCAAATCCCTGTGAATCCACATGAATGGGTCTACTGTGATTCATTCGGCTCGCGCTCCCCTCGTCGTTGCTGAAAACAGAAGTAAAACGCACCAGGATGGAGGCAGGGTAAACCCAGATGAGCCTTAACCGTACGGACACGTTTTACTCCCGCTTCCGGGAGCAACGAGGGCAGTGTGTGCCGGATGAATAGCAGTAAACCCATTTGTGTGGATTCACAGGGTCCTTGGGCTTCTGGGAATTGAAGTTCAAGAACATCTGGAGTGCCAAGGTTCACCATCACGGTTATACGGGGTACAGTATAATAGTTTTTGCAAATTCTCTTCATTGCATGAATTTTGCGTTGTATGATGCATTCGTTATAAGGGGTTCCTTCCACTGTACACTTGTATGCTGTCCCATAGTGCTCAGTGCACTCTCTGGCTGCTTCACAAATTAATTTGGATTTTGCCCCCAACATGCTGGGCACTCATTTTACCGACCTCAGAAGGATGGAAGGCTAAGTCAATCCTAGTCAGGATCAAACTCACAACTTTCTGGCTGCAGGACAGCAATTTAACCACTGCACTACCAGGGATGTGCACAATAGTGGTACAGTGGTAAAATTCTGAAGCTCAAATTTTTACCTCAGCCGGACAGTCCCCACAGCTGCCACCATTTTCAAGTGAAAGCAGCTGTGTTGTTCCTCATTTTTTGCTATCATTATGTATCAACATAGGTATTGCCAGGTTCGCAGCATCCTGTTCCCTGAAATTTCAGGGGCAAAACCTGAGAACTGAAAATAAGCCTTTATGATATCACAGAGATAGGCAGGGAAAGGTAGGGAAAGGAGCATGAACTGCTTCTGCATAAAAACATCAAAGGTGAATCTCAGTAAAACCGGCCAACCAGATAACATGGCAATCAAGAACTGAGGGGAAATCTGTAATTTTTCAGTGGTCAATCAGGTGACAAAATCCACCCAGCAGCTTTATCAGTTCTCTCAATTTCCCCCTAAAATATATTTATTTCTATTCATGTTCTCTAATGGTCCACGCCACATAGTGTGGTTCCACAGTCAGATGCTATTGCTGGGGTCTATGGAAACTCAGTGAGAGATTCTCCTCATCTCACTTCAGGCCCTGCACTATTTAAAATACAGTAAAACCTCGCATAAAGAGCGCCTCGCTTAGAGACTAACTCACTTAAAGAGCAGAATTTTCTCTGAATGGTTGCCTCGCTTAACAACTAAAACCAACCAAAAACTTGCTTAACAACTAAATCGAGGTTCGCAATCCCCCACCCCACCAGAAGGCACAATTGGTCACTTACAATGGTGTTTCACTTAAAGAGCAAACTCGCTTAAAGAGCAATCCCATGGAACGCGTTATGCTCTTTAAGCGAGGTACCACTGTACCTTTAAACCTATTCCATGAACCAATGTTAATTCACAGTATTACTCCTAGAGGGTCTCTGCCTCTGTAGTAAGTTCTGCCTCTTGCTCCTGGGATAGCAGCTAGATGAAGATGCTGGAAAAATCATTTTGTTTCCCAACTGTGGCTTAGTGGTTAAGATGCTGAACTTGATGACTGGAAGGTCGGCAGGTCAGCAGGTCGAGACCCACGTGCTGCATGATGGAGTGAACACCTGTCTCTGTCCCAGCTCCTACCAACCTATAAGTTGCATGTAGATAAATAGGTACCACTTCAGTGGGAAGGTAAATAGCATTCCGTGCACTCTGGAGTTTGGCCGTGCCTGCTACATGTCTACGGAAACGTCTGCAGATGCAGACAGCGGTAGCTCTTTGGCTATAAACAGAGATGAACACTGAACCCTAGAATCGGATAGGACTGGGTTTTGAGCAAGGGCAACCTCAATATAATATTTATAGATAATGCACAAGAGAGAGACTAATGACCTATAGAGTTTGATTAGAATGCTTACACCGTATGCCAATAATAATTAAGTGAAATGCTCTTAACAGGGCACCATCAGAAGATAACATACACACTGGCATTGCTAAAGGCACATTCAATATAAATGAGCTGCACTATATTCTCCATTATACAGTAAAACCTCGCATAAAGAGCGCCTCGCTTAGAGACTAACTTGCTTAAAGAGCAGAATTTTCTCTGAATGGTTGCCTCGCTTAACAACTAAAACCAACCAAAAACTCGCTTAACAACTAAATCGGGGTTCGCAATCCCCCCGACAGAAGTCACAATTGGCACCTACAATGGTGTTTCGCTTAAAGAGCAAACTCGCTTAAAGAGCAAGTAATATGAAATGGCTGAGAGGTATGACTTAAATTTGTTTTTATTCCCTTGTATATCCAGTGGTCACATGATGCAGCTTTTTGCAAGATGTCAAGATACAGTGGACCCTCATATAACAATTGCCCTGTATAATAATAATAATAATAATAATAATAATAATAATAATAATAATAATAATAATAATAATAATAATAATAATAATAATAATAATAATAATAATAATAATAATTTAATTTATATACCGCTCTATCTCAGCCCATCAGAACAGTTTCCAACATGAAATAATACAGAGGTCCAACACAGCAAAATTATAAACAATACAATCAATACACAGTATATAAAGTCCACAGAAACATCAGTCAACAAAATACAAGCTAAGATACAGCAATACAAAAAATATAGCAACGAAATCGCATAACAATTAGGTGTTGTTGTTGTTGTTTTTTGGGGGGATGGTGTCCCGCATAACAATTTTCCCTATGGAAAAAATCATACAACAATTTTTCAATGGAAAAATCACAGCAAAAAACATCGTTGTACGATACATCCCATAGGGGAAATCGCTATGCGATGCATGCATCATATATCAATTGTTTCATACAACAACGAGCCTCGTGGAACGGATTAAAATCATTGTATGAGGTACCACTGTACTGACCAACAAATATCTGTAGATCAAAGAGCAGGTAGTCAAACAATGGCAATACAAAGGGTGCCCCTTTCCCACAACTACACTTTGACCCCCGTTTAATGCAATAATATGCAATCTCTCATTATGCAATTTACCCACAGATCCTACTTCTGCCGAAGCTGAGAATAGTTGCACCCCTTTTAGATGGGGGAGGGGAGTAGTTTTTTAAATACCTAGGAAGGCCACCCTTTTAGGGATACTCCACATCTCCTTGTTAACGCTTCAGACTTCATTCAAAATTCTCTAGTTCTTCTGCCTCTGCACATGACAGAAGCCACAGAGATGATAATTGACTACATCTATTTAATTGCATTACTTGCATTTGAATCTAATCATACTGCAACAATTTCCTAATTTTTTGATCTTCACTACTATTTGACCACCTTTCTTCAAATACACTGAAAGAAGCACACACGGCTCTACTCCTCCTACCTTTTATCCTCAAAAAGCACTGTGAGGTCAGTTAGCCTGAGAACATGACTAGCTCAAGGTCACACAGATTTCCAGACTCCATAGGGATTGCAACCAGTGGTGGGCATAAAAAAATCCCTACCGTACTGCGGGCGTGGCCATGTGACCGGGTGGGTGTGGCCTGTTGGCCATGTGACTGCTCTTCGCTATAGAGCTATGAAAATAGAAGCCTCTTCTATTTTCATCACTCTATAGTGAACCTCTGAAGTCATTCCCCCTTTCATCCAAGGCTTTTCCAGGGCTCCATTTCACCCCAAAGCACATCCCCAGCCACTCTGGAGCGGCTAGGGATGTGCTTTGGGGTGAAATGGAGCCCTGGGAAAGCCTTTGATGAAGGGGGAAATGGAGCCAGCTCCCTCCGAAGCCTCTTCGAGGAGGAGGAGGAAGAGAAGGGTGGGGAGGTGGGTGGGGTCAGCCATTTTTACTACTGGTACACGTGTAATGGTGCGAACCTGCTGATGCCCACCACTGGCTGAAACCCAGATCTCTCAGTCTTCATTCAACATCCCACTTAATAGCAGCCCCAAGATCATGAACACTTAATTTCTGGCCTGCCTGAGAAGCCACAAGCCCTGGTCTGGCATTCATAATCATGAATTTATTATATAAGTGGCAAAGACAGGGTTCCATAGGGTAGCCTGCCCACTGTGTCACATCATAGCTCTTCCCTGTGCATGGAGAGTACAAGACCTATGCAATGGAGAACCCTCCATTGCTCAGCCTCCCTGATCATGCCTTTCTCACCCAGCAGGCAGCCATAGCTTGTAAACTTTATGCAATTACCATTAGACTTTTAAAGATAAATGCATAATGAATCCTAAATTGCTGAGAAAATCTTGTTTATTTTAACCTAAACCAGGGGTTCTCAACCTATGGCCCACAGGCCGGATTCGGCCCCCAATGCAATTCCATCCGGCCCCCAATGCCCTCGCTGCTCCTGGAAGTTAAAGTAAAACGTACCCACACATGTGCAAAATGCTGCTGTAAATTACCCGCAGCTGTCATAAATGCATTTACGACAGCCACGGGTGATTTATGGGAGTGTTAAGTACTTGCGCAGATGCATTTTACTTCCACTTCTGGGTGGGAAGAACTACATGACTGGCTTGCTCAACCACGTGACTGGCCTGCGGCCCAAAAAGGTTGGGAACCCCTGACATAAACAAATCGATATATATGAGATAAACACATAGTAACAAATTTATTCAATTTGTTTTAAAAATTTATTATAAAGATTGTTTTTAATATGCTGTACGCTGCCCAGAGTATGAAAATATCCCAGATGGGTGGGATATAAATGAATGATACAAACTTGGTGCTCCCCTCCACCTGAGAAAATCTTATAAGACTAATTTGCTAATTAATTGATAGTTAAATTAAAAACCACTTCAACTTGCAAAAGAAAAAGAAGACAGTAACAAACCAATGTAATGAGAAGTATTATGTGCGACTCAAAAATAATGTCATTGGCATTCACCAATAAAAATATCGAATCTTAAACCCATTGCTGAAAATTTTATCAAACTAATGAATTAATGTTTAACCCATTTTCCCTGAAATCTTTGGGCAACATTTGGAACATATGCCCACTTTCCATGCCAACTCAAATTATGGGGGACTTGAAGGAATGCTTGAAAGGATTCCAGCTGCTCTTACATCTAGTGGAGTATGTTTTGAAAGTACATTCACAGCTCACCATCGGTTGTAACGAGCAGTCCTCAAGCTTCAACTCCTTGATTTCCCATACCAAATGTGATGTTTACCCATTATAAGCCTACAAGGAAACACCCAACTCATACCTGTCAAATATCCCGTATTGGCCAGGAAATACCATTTTTTGCCCCTCTTGCCCACTCTTTCCCGCCGTCATCCCGTATTGGAGCGGCCGGAAAAGGGGTTGCTGTGCATGTGCGCCCGTCAGAGGCAGCAGTGTGCATGCACAAAGGGGTTGTGTGCATGCACAAAGGGGTTGTGCATATGCATGAAGGGATTGTGTGCATGCACAAAGGGGTTGTGCGCATGCGCAAGGGGGTTGCTGCGCATGTGCGCCCGTGCCAGGAGAATTTCCCATATTTTCACAGACAACACTTGACAGGTATGACCGAACTTAAATTGGATAGTGAGCTAAAACATGGGAGAAAGAAATGTCAAAGTAACAGTATCAGTTCTGCCACAAATGTGACAAATCAGACAGACTGGAAGACTCTAATCAGTGTTTCCCAACGTGGGGTCCATGCCCCTGAGGGAGGCTTCAACTCCCAGAAGTCTAAGTCAGTACATTGGCTGATCAGTGCTTTGGGGAATTGACTTAGGCTTCTGGGAACTGAAGTCTAAAAACCAAAGGTTAGGAAATACTGCTCTAGATCAATCTCTTATTCTAACAAGTCACAGTGTTTGAAATCATTTTTCCAAATGCATGAAGATTCCATGCAGATACAGTAAGAGAGGGCTCTGGAATAAAATGGCACTCTCTCACCGTTTTAATTTTGAATGTGTGTTTCCTTAATCATTTCAAAAAGTAGAATCCAATTAAAATAAAAAGAGGCAATCATATACTCAACAAAGAAAAATGAACATTCATAATAGAGCTGTAACACAGTAAATCTAGATGAAGCTTGGAAGCAAGAGAGACAGCAGGCAAGAACTATGATGGAAAATCCTACAAAGACACGTTAACAACAGACAGCATTATAAACCAAACATTTTCACATATTCAACAATAATAAAGGTAAAAAATAATAAAGCAGCCTGGCCTAGAGCTTAGAAGTATTTTAGTTCATGATTCTATAAATCCTCAGTCTGGTATTACCATTGGCTGTGCTGGCTGGGGAAATTCTGAGAGCTGTAATCTGGAAAAAGTAACTCTTCCATGTTCTAGTCTGGGTTGCTATGATTTCGTTTTACCCCATCGGATCATGTGGTCCAACTTTTTTGTGAGATGTCAAGATACTGACCAACAAACATCTACAAATCAAGGAGCAAATAGCCCAACCATGACAAAGCCAAGGGCGTCCCTTCCCCATAGCTACACTTCGGCTCCTTTTTAATGCAATAATATGCAATCCCTCATTACAGAATTTGCCTATAGACCTACTGCTGCAAAAACGAAAAATAATTGCACCACGTTTTCATTATTTGACCTTGATTAGAGCCAGGGCTAATGTTAAGTGGGGGTAGGTGGGGTGGCTTAATTGCAGGGATACAAAGGAAGCCCACCCTTTTAGGGATACTCCAGATCTCCTTGTTTACTCTTCAGATTTCATTAGAAATTTTCTAGCTCTTGTACTTCTGCATACAATAGAAATCATGAAGACCTTATTTAAAGAGTAATTAAGTAATGAGATTAATAACTTTAAACATATTAGCCTGCCTGCGTTTATATTACTGAGAGCATGGGAGATGTAGTTAAACACATCTGGAAGTTGGAGAAAGTTGCTTTGACACAAGCAGTGCCTTTTTAGGCTGTATCACGGGTTCTCAACTTTTTCAAGTCAGGGGCCAGGTCACACTTCCTCAGACAGTTGAGGGGGCCGGACTGGTTGCCCCCACACCGTTTACGGCTGCCGTAAATGAGTCTGCAGCCGATTCCAGTAGCAGCAGCAGCAGCAGCAGCTGAAGTGAGGGTGGAGTGGGCAGATTATTTGGGGCCACGGGCCAGATCAAGTCCACGGGCCGTAGGTTGAGAATCCCTAGGCAATATCTAACAATGTCAGGGACAAAACAGAAATCTGAACTTTGTGCTGTACTGCTGTACCTTTCTTCGCCAATGAGCATTCTCCCATTTGTACCAACATGATGTAGATTCTGCACTGATTGCATCAATTTATTTTCCTCTTGTCCAATTGCCATTGTTTCTATTATGCTTCTATACCACTTTCTTTCATACATTTCCAGACTTTTTTCATCTTCTCAAAACTCTTGGTTTATTTTTGTTTGCTTGTTTCCCTTTGTATCGGGGGCACATTTTAGCATTACAGTGTTTCCCAAGTGTTTCAGTGTCAACTTACAATGAGTCCAAGGAAACAACAACCAGCATAGCACAGGGAAACACAATGGTATTCACTTGCTGGACACTGGCAAGCACAGATATAGCACAGGATATAGCTGAAGCAGAGAAGCAGCTGAGCACTATACCATTTAATATCCTTATACAATATCTGGGTAAGTCGTATGAACTCTGACAGCAAGCAACAGAAAAGTGGACAATAGAACTGCAAATTTCCCAACTGGAAGAGTGTCTTTTCCCAGCTGCTGTTATATGGCAGTGAGGACTAACACAGGTTTATTGGGTGATGATCAGGATGAACATGTGGTAATGGCGGAGGTACATCACATTATATACAGTAGTACAATACATTTGAATCTTGTTGCACGGTAGCTCATTGGCTGCTACCGGCGTGATGTCGTTCCAAGTCACGCCCATCATCTGCAGGTAGTGATAGTGCGGGAAAGTTCCCGCGGCTGCCGGTGATTTGGGGAATGTGAACCATGTGAGTTGAACGCTCGCAGCTGCCCTCTATGGGCAGCTTACTCGCGTTCCTTTAACAGCTGAGTTACATTGTAATTATGGTCAGGTTACATTCATACATTTCTTAAAGCAACATTGTACATACATAACACCCCTCCCCCCTAGGATGGGACGAAGTCCCTCAACCATTGCGGTTTGCCGCACGTGCGTCTGGGGCGTGCGGCCGCTTGACTTAACACAGGGGAGCCGGGGGCTCCTGGTTCCGCGGAGTCCCTTCCTGCAACGGAAAGGGGGGACTCATTAGTGGTTCGGTGGGGACTCTGCGACAACCTTGCATTGGGGGACGGGAATGGAATGAACAGTTGGGACATGAACCCCTGCCTACCGCTTGAGGAGCTTGGGGTCCCCCCAGTACGAATCTCGGGACCGACGAGGAAGCCCTCGTGGTCTCGCCACCCCGTTGCCAGTCCGGGAGTTCTAGAGGCTGAGGTGGGCGGACTCCCCCCTGCTGCCTGTCTCAGGGGTGTCTTCTCCGGGGAGCTGGAGCTATGGTATATTCTAAAACAAAAGGGCTAGGGGTACTGGCGGTACCCGGGGCTGAACTGAAACCCCTCTTCTCGCTAGGACGGGTGGGGGACCACTCTGCGACACCCCCCTGGTACTGCAAATCATAATCAAACTCATCCCTCTCTTCCAAAGTATCCTCCTCTGTGGCTGAGAACCCAAGGTATGCATTTGTACCCGCGGATGCCGCCGTGTCTCCCCCTTGGGTAACGCGGGTGGGGGAGGACCCTAACGCTGATTCCCCTTCACTGGTGACTCGCCTTCTGAGTTGGTCGACGTGCCTTCTCCAGAGTAGACCTGAGCTAGTCTCGACCCTGTAGGATACTGGCCCCGTCTGTTCAATGATCGTCCCTGGTACCCACGCTGGCCCCGAGGCCGCGTAGTTCCTGCAGTGGACCAGGTCCCCTACTGAAAAACTTTTGGAGCTCTCTCCCCCTATATTTATATTTCTCCCTTCATCCTCCACCCTGGACGGATCCATCCGGTCAAAAAGTGTTACCGGACGCCTCCTCATGAGGAGTTCGGCTGGGGAGAATCCTGAAGCCAGGGGGGTTGTCCTGTAGCAGATGAGGAACTGACACAGATGAAGGTTCAACTCACCGGGACCCATGCGCCGCAGTGCGTCTTTCGTAGTGGGCACTTGGCGCTCTACCTGACCGTTTGTGGCGGGGTGAAACGGGGCAGCGGTAATGTGCCTGATGGCGTTTCTCTCAATAAACGTCTTGAACTCCGCAGACGTGAAGGTACTAGTGTTATCGCTAACAAGGACGTCTGGCAGGCCGAAGCAGGCAAAAAGCTTGCGCAACTGTTTAATGGTTGCCGCGGAGGAGGTGCTGTTCATGGGAATTACTTCCAACCACTTGGAATAGGAGTCGACTACCAGCAGAAACATGGACCCGCGGAAGGGGCCAGCGAAGTCGACATGAATCCGGGACCATGGCCCGCGGGCCGTGTCCCATTCCCTATGGGGTAGCCGGGACTCCTCGGGCCGGGAGCTCTGGCAACTCTCACACGTGCCCACTAAGCGTTCTATGTCCGCGTCTATCTGGGGCCACCAAAAGAAACTCCTGGCCAGAGCCTTGGAGCGCACTATTCCCGGGTGACTGCTATGCAGTAGCTTCAGTACCTTAGCCCTTAGCTTCTCTGGGATAACTACCCGCTGGCCCCAGAGTAAGCAGCCCCTTTCCAGAGAAAGCTCTACTCTACGCCTGAAAAATGGCTTGAAATGTTCCTCGGGGGGAGTAGTGGGCCACCCTTTCCTAACCCAGGAACTAACTTGGGCCAGCATCTTGTCGGCCGCCGTGGCCTTGGCGAGGTCGGCCAGGACGATGGGGGGTGAGTCGAGGGACTCGATCAGCAGGACTTGGTGGTCCTGCTCTACCTCGCATGCGGGATCCCCTAAACTAGGGAGGGGAGACCGGGACAGTGCGTCCGCATGGGAGATCTCCTTCCCTGGGCGATAGACCAGCTCATACTGGTAGGCGTTGAGGAAGATGGCCCAACGCAGCATCCTGGGGGATAGAATTTGCGGGGTGGGTTTGCCGGTAGTGAAGATCCCCAGAAGTGGCTTGTGATCCGTCACTACCGTAAACTTGCGGCCATATAAAAAATCGTGGAACTTCTTCGTTCCCGCGATTATGGCCAGGGCCTCCCTATCTGTTTGCGCGTAACTGCGCTCGGCCTTCGAGAGGGACCTTGAGTAGTACGCTACCGGGGCTTCCCGCCCGCTCTCCAACACGTGGCACAGGACCGCCCCCATCCCCACTGGGGACGCATCACAGACTAAAACCACTGGCTTCCTCGGGTCAAAGTGGGTCAGGACAGCATCTGAGGATAGGAGCGTCTTAAGCTCCTTGAACGCTTTCTCCTGCCTGTCCCCCCACCGCCAAGCCACGTCTTTTTTTAGTAGCACGTGCAGTGGCTCCGCGACCGATGCCTTCCTAGGCAGGAAGGAGTGATAGAAATTTAGGAGCCCTAGAAATGACTGCAGCTCCGGTTTCGCGGTGGGACGAGGGGCGTTTTTCACGGCCGCAACCTTGGATTCAGAGGGTTTGATTCCGTCTGGGGTTATCTTAAAACCGAGAAACTCGACCTCCCTCGCGAAGAATACACACTTGTCCCTTCTTAGTCGGAGTCCCACCCTCTCGAACACTGAGAGGACCCCGTCTAACCTCTTTGCTAACTCTAATTTGCTCCCCGCCGTTATCAACACATCGTCAAAATATGGGAGGACGCCTTTAAAAGGCGTTCCACGAGGGACTGGAAAATTCCGGGGGCCAAATTCACGCCAAACTGAAGGCGCGTTACCTTAAATGCCCCCTTGTGCGTCACAATCATCTGCGCAGCGGCAGCAGCCGGGGTTACAGAGAGCTGCTGGTATGCCTGCGCCAGATCTAGCTTGGCAAAACACCTCCCCCCATGTAACGTGGCCAGTAAGTGGCTGACCACTGGCACCGGATATGCATTTGGCCGAATGGCCTTATTGATCGTACATTTATAGTCCGCACAAATCCTGACCTCCCCGTTTGACTTAAGGGCCGTAACAATCGGCGTTTCCCACTCCACCGAATCAACTGGAACCAAAATCCCCTGCCCCACCAATTTGTCCAGTTCCGCCTCGATCTTGTCCTTGAGGGCGAAGGGCACTCTCCTTGGCTTGAGGCGGATGGGCCGGATTTCTGGGTCCAGCTCAAAGGAAACTGGGGGGCCCTTGTACATCCCGAGCCCCTTCTTGAAAACATCCGGGTGTGCATTGCACACGTCCCGCATTGGGTCAGTCTCGATGGCGTTAATGCCGGACAGTTCGATTCCCAGGGGAGCAAACCACTGCGTTCCCAAAAGGCAGCATCTCCTCCCCTTGAGGACCACTAGGGGCAGTTTCTCGGAGTAATTCTTGAACTTCACCTTGAATTTCCCCACCCCCAACACTGGGATCCCATTTCCCTGCACGTCCCGTAAATGTGACTTCATGGCCCGCAGCTTGGGCCGCGCATCTGGGGGAATGCGCATAAACTCTTTTTGGGACAGGATGGAATAAGATGACCCCGAGTCTATCTCCATCCTCACTGGGACCCCCTGTAACAGTACCTCTACGAAAAAACGCCGGTGCTCCAGGCTCACGCGGTTCACGCCTTCCTCGCTGTAGTTGGCTGAGACCTTCCTGGTGCCGGCCGCCTTCCATTGGTGTGTCTGGGGATGGCTTGAAACACCCTTGTCCTCGGCTCACCTGTGCCTGCATACTCTGGCGATGTGTCCCTTTCGGCCGCAGTTGTGGCACTCGGCCTTTCGGAACGGACACCTCGTGCGGTCGTGGGACGCCCCACAACCGTCGCAGCGGCGGTCTTGCCGTTCGCGGGTCTGTCGCTTCTCCCCGCGTTTCTTTACTCTCTGGACGTCGTCGTCCTCGCTGGAGCAGGAGTCTGCCATCGTGGACGACTCCTCAGACATCGCTGGTGTGCCGGCGGGCGACTTGGGGGCCCGCCAGGCCGTCTTCGCCGATGTCTGCCGGGCCGCCTGCACTGGTGACTTGGCCCTTTCGGACGTGGCCCCTCGGGACTTGAACACTCTGACCCCGCTCCTGGCTGCCTCAGCTCCTTGGGCCTCCCGCAGTACCTCGTTGAACGTGAGGCGATAGTTGCGGGTCATCAACTTCCTCTGGACCTCCTCGTCCCTCAGGCACACAGCATGCGGTCTCGGAGGGCTGTGTCCAGGTCTTCCCACTGGCAGTGCACCGCTGCAAGCCTGAGGGCCGCCACGTAGGCGGACACGGACTCTCCCGGGTGCTGGTCTCGCCTGTGGAACGCGACCCTGGCCGGGAAAATCAACAGGGGGGCTGGAAATGTTTGCCCAGTAACTCCAGGATGCGGCTGAGTGGCACCACGTCCACCTTCCGGGGGGCCACCAGGTTCATCAGGATACGCAGCGTGGCCGGCCCCACCTGGGCCAGAAAGTGGGAGCGCATCTTCGCGGCGGCGTCAACGCCCGCAGCTTCCATCGCGTGCCGAAACTGGCACTCGTACAGCTCCCATTGTTCCGGGTCGCTGATATCGAACTGGTAAGGCTTGACCTTGGGATTCGCCATCGATCCCACCTTCGTCGCCAATTTAGTGTCTTGCAAAGAAGGAGTCGCAGTGAGGACTAACACAGGTTTATTGGGTGATGATCAGGATGAACATGTGGTAATGGCGGAGGTACATCACATTATATACAGTAGTACAATACATTTGAATCTTGTTGCACGGTAGCTCATTGGCTGCTACCGGCGTGACGTCGTTCCAAGTCACGCCCATCATCTGCAGGTAGTGATAGTGCGGGAAAGTTCCCACGGCTGCCGGTGATTTGGGGAATGTGAACCATGTGAGTTGAACGCTCGCAGCTGCCCTCTATGGGCAGCTTACTCGCGTTCCTTTAACAGCTGAGTTACACTGTAATTATGGTCAGGTTACATTCATACATTTCTTAAAGCAACATTGTACATACATAACAATGGTGTTGGCTCTTATTCATCAGCCTCATTCCATGTAAGCAATGGTATGTAATATTTTGTCAAGTTCAGAACACCTATAAAAGACAGGCTTGCATGGGCGGGGGAGGCTTTTAGACTAGGGAGGAACACTGAGTCTGGTCTGTGTAACTGAGGCTGAAACGTGGTTAAGGTGACATATGAATTAACATGACATGTTATCAGGTTGGACATCCCTGCAAGCTATCCAGTCTGCAGGAGAAATCTATGGCTCAGAGAATCCTTTTGAAGAGGCCTTTTTCTCAGGCCCCAGTTGGTTAGTACCAGCCAAATATGACCAACATCTATATCTACCAACTAACAAGTAACTACATAAATGCAAACAACTTCAATAGAATTTCCATAATATTTACCAGCTTTCCCACAGTGATGCTCTCTTCTGTCTAGTTAGTAACTTAGCCTTCCTGCTAGAAAGGTCCCTTGAGGAAATTGGCCCTTTGCAATGCCTTACAAACAAATCATTAAAAAATTAAAAGCACAATTTAAAAACACCATGTTAAAAAAACCTCTTTCTTTAGTAAGAAAGGTTAATTGTCAAAGGTTTGCCTAATTATATTTTGTCTGTTGACAGAAGGACAAGGAGGGTGGAACCAGGATAGCTTCCCCAAACAGAGCAAACTAGAGACCAAAGGCAGTCACGGAAAATGTGTTGTCTCACCTTTGTGCTAGTTGTGCTTTAACAGGTGCTTTTTCTTTCTGAGCCCTACAGAATCAGAGGCCAGGACAGTATTGCGCATTCACACTGGCATGAGGGTAATTGCGTAAATTGTGGCAACAGATTGCCACAAAGTGCCACTCACATTCTTAGTTGCATGGCAAGCCGCCATGCGACAAGGAACATAAGCAGCTACTCCTTACCATGATTTATACAATGATGCTCACACTAAAGGCCACAATAGGAGGCTGGCTGTAGAATCGGAGAACTACAGAGCTGGAAGGGACACCAAGTGACATCATGACCAACTCCCTGCCAAAGCAAGGAACCCACAGCTTGACAGATGACCATCCAACCTTTGTTTTAACATCTCCAATGAAGGAAAGGCTACCAACTTTTGAGGCAGTACACTCTATTGTCAAGCTGACTGTCATGAAATTCCTCCTAATATTTGGAGGAAATCTCCTGCCTTCTTATTTCAGTCCACTAGTTTGGGTCTTGCTTTCTAGAGCTGGAGGAAACAAGTTTGCACCGTCTTCCATGCGATAGCCCTTCGCACATACTAGCTATCATACTGGCCCTCAGTTTTTCCTTACCAAACTAAACAAAGCCAGCTCCCTCAACCATTTCTCATAGGATTTGGCATATCAGAAAACAAAAACAAAAAATAATAATAAAACAAAAGCACTGCAGCACTTTCTGATATGCCTGAACCACAGACTAACATGGCTACTATTCCAAAAAATTCATAGGATTTGGTTTCCAGATGTCTAATCATGTTGATCTCTATTCTCTAGACATACAGTATTCCATCTTGCTAATCGCTCTTTAGTTTCCCTTGGATGTTTTAACAGAGTTAAATGTCATCATTCTATCACACTTTAGAAAGCAACTACAGTATCTAACAGTACTGTATTGTGTTTCCATTACCTATCTCAGTGTTTGAAAAATAACTCCTTGATCTTCCTATCTATTACAATGCTGAAAATAATTGCTTATATTACTTTTTGCAATGCTTATTATTCTTCCATATCATAGTGTAGGACTAAAGTTCAATGAGGCAATGGAATGAAACTTGACAAAACCCTACCAAAATACCACAAAAATTGCCTTAAACAGCAATAACAATTACACTTATATACTGCCCCATAGTGTTTAGCGCATTCCCTGGAGGGTTAATATGGTAATTAACATTTTGTCCCCAACATGCTGAGTACTTATTTTACCAACCTTGGAAGGGTGGAAGGATGGGTCAACCTTGATTCTGGTCAGGATTGAACTCACAACGTCAGAGGTTTTGGCTGCTGTACAGCAGTTTAACCCCTACACCACCAGGGCTCTTTCCTGTAACATTCCTTTTGAAATGTAATTTCATTACACATTCAAAATTAACTAGTTACATGAAATTAGTTACTTCTAACTCATTACCTCCATTCCATGCCCTGTACTGACAGAACCATTGTTAATGCTAATGGCAGCCCCTCATAACCATGATGAGCAAAATCTGATTAACAGAGCACCAATTAGCATTAAATGTGATTGGTGAACACAGTTGAGGCTGACAGAGGATGGGCAGCAAAATAATCAGTTGTACAGCCAATCATAGATGCTTACTCATCTTTAGCCCTTTAGTATCTGGTAAATATTACATTTGCACTGGGCTCCATTAAAGTAACAATCAGTTTTAAATTAATATAACATTATTGCAAATATCAGTGAACTACTTTGCAATGTTTTCAAAACCACCAAAAGAAAAACAATCTTTGTGAGGACAAACTCTCAATAACAACAAATAAAACTCTAATAAGAAAGCAATTTTGCTTGAAATTGTGTCGACGTCTTACAAGTATCATATCATAAACTATTCTTCTCAAATCCTCTATTTAAAGCTGTACGGAGAAAAAACATGATGTACTAAGAAAAGAATCCACTACAGAAACTTTTTTGTTGGTTCAACATTTAAGCAGCACTTCCATCTGAAGAGAAAAGATCGCAATTTAAGCAGCCAAACATAACAGCAGCGATTTCAAGCACTATTTAGTTGGCACAGTTCACAATTTCAGCTAGTTCCCATTTGGATATTAACTCTGAGTTCCAAGCAGCATTCACTCCTCAGTTTCTTTAAAGGGGTGTGTTATATACAAGACACATCAAAACTCATACAAAGATAGCATATGAAGAACTGTGCTGTATATCAGGCCTGAAGCCAGTTTAGACGTGAAGAAAAAACGTTTGATGCACAAATGACGTGAAAACTCTTGCGTTTTAATGAAAATTTGAAAATTCATAAATTCAGTGTTTAATGAAAATTCAAAGGTAGTCCATATTTCATCATTCATAAGATTCTAAGCCTTTCCGGTAAAAAAATGGCTTTTCAGATCACTTTCGTCAGGAATCTGTATAGTATGTAGATATAAAGAATTTAAACAGCCATCCTAAGCCTCAAAGTGTAGTTTCTTTTTGTGCCGACGGACGTACAGTTTAGCCAGAACAAGACCACTTTCTCACTCAGGGCTTCCAGCAATTCCTGAGCAAGTGGAGGAACAACATATAGTCATCCTTAACTAGTCCCCCTTGATAGTCTCATAATAATAATTTGTGCAGTCAAGTAAATTCTAACTTATGGTAACCCATTCCCAGGACTTTTTAGGTAAAGAATCTGCAGAAGTGTTTTACTATTCCCTTCTTCAGGGGGCACCCTAGGTCTGAGCAATTTGTCCATGGCTACAAAGCTTGACAACTGGAAGGTTGGGTTTTGATTCCTGAGTACTGCACGACGGAGTGAGTGCCCGTCTCTGTCCCAGCTCCTGCCAACCTATCAGTTCAAAAGCCAGAAATTGCAAGTAGATAAATAGGTACCACTTTGGTGGGAAGTTAAACAGCGCTCCGTGCGTTCCGGTGTTGAGGCATGTCTGCCGCATGTCCACGAAAACGTTTGCAAACATAGACAGTACTGGCTCTTTGGCTATAAAGAGAGATGAGCACTGAATGAACCCTAAGATACAAATGGCTTTTGAGCAAAGGTGACCTTTATCTTACAAAGCTAACTCTTTTCTTAGAAGGCACAGTGAGGAATCAGATTTCCAATCTCTAGCTTTGCAGCAATCTACTCAAACCACGGACCTATCCAGCATTACCCTCCATAAATGTTTCCCATCTCCTTTAAAATCTCCTCAAATTGGTAGCCACCATTATCCCCTGCAACAGCAAAATGCACAACTGAACTGGACACTGAGCTAAATCCTGTTTGGACAAATGGTGAATGACCCTAATTCCTACTAGTATAAAACAGAGATTAGAAATTTTATTTTGGGGAGGGGGTACAACTGCCAGAATTCCCTAGTTAACATATGTAGCCAATGATCATACTAGAACGGGAATTCTGGAATTTGTAAACTGAAAAATAATGTCCCCAGGCTCAGCTAGTATAATTTCAAGCACGTCTCTTTTGCCTCATGTAGTCTGGCCAGGTTATCATGCTATGGTAATAGAGCAGACCATATTGCCAGCGACTCAACGCCGAGTGTCAGGCGGCAGTTAACTAACCTGACAAACCTGAGGACTAATGGCTTGAGTGCCTAAGGCCACAGGGAAGAGTGATGGTCCCCAAGTGGATTAAATCCCACTTGAATCCATCTTGGTGGAGGGCAGCAACTTCATCAATCCTGGCCAGGGGCTGATGAGGACTGTGTGTGACAAAAGTGCTCAGGACCAGAAAGTGACACGCAGAACTGGATCAGTGGTACAGGAGTCATGCTGTGATGTGGGAGGCAGCTGAAAGGCCATTGCAGTATATTCTCAAGACAGTCTTCATGGCTGACCACCATGAGGATCGCCAATATTCAGATTCAGATACAGCAGCAGAAGTAGTAGTAAGGGAAAGGACCCTAAACTTTGCAAACTTTCTACACAGGGGAAATGTTGCCTGCTCTCTTGTCATTTAGGCTACATCTTTTTCCTGGAAAATTTCCAATTCATACCCTATTTGAGGTGCAGTGACCAGAACGACGGACAGTATATTCTAAATATGCTCATGCCACAGATTTGTGATATTGGCAGGTTTATTTTTGGTTCTTGCCCTAATGATCCCAACATGGATTTTGCTTCTTTTGCTGCTGATGCACATAGGATTAACATTTTTATTGAGCTCTTCATCAGAATCGCAACACTTCTTTCCTGGTCAGTCACCGCCAAGGCCAGTACAGCTGGCTAAGATTTCTTGGTTACTGCATACTGCACTTTTACATTTGCACTTAACCTGAACTTCATTTGTCACCATAACGCCCAATCCACCCCAGTTTCAGGACATTCTTCTGGGACTCCTCTCCATCTATGTCTCCCTCTAACCAAAAACTTGGCTTCATCACCGCTTACCTCATCTCTAGATAATTTATGAGCAAGCTATAGACCACCAGTCCCAGTGCAAATTGTTGGCAGATTCCACTGTTTGCTTACCTCCATTGTGAGAACTGCCCAGGGAACTTGGTCTAAATTTAAACATTTCATGGCTAACATCTCAAGGGCATTAATGGAGAAGAAGAACACACATAGAGTAAGAAATGAAGAGATACAGAGCTATTTAAATCAAGGTAAAATTAGAGGAGGAGGATGGAATTTCTCAAAAATGAGTTTCTATCCATATAATACCAGCATTAATGAAATACTTAACAGTAAAGCATGTGCCCCAAACTCACTACCTTGCTATTATGGTAATTGTGCATGCTCTGGTGGCCAAACTACAGCTCACAGGCCGGAACCGGCCCATGGCGCCAAATCATCTGGTCCATGCCGCTACTGGAAGCAGCAGTAAAATGTGCCCACGCATGCACAAACACTACTGGAGGCAGAAGTAAAACATGCCCACACATGCAGAAACGCTTTCATAAATGCACCCACAGCTGTCGTAAACATGTTTATGACAGCCATGGATGAATTTTATGGCAGGAGGAACCACATGACCGTCCCACTCAACCACATGATGTTTTCACGGTTATGTAGCAGACATGACTAGATGCACAGAATGTTACCTTCCCACTGAAGTAATGCCTCTTTATCTACTTGCAATTTCTTGCTTTCAAACTGCTAGGTTGGCAGGAGCTGGGACAGATGACAGGAACTCACTCCAGCACATAGCACTCAGGTCTCAAACTGATGACCTGCCAATCTTCCGGTAGTCAAGCTCAGTGTCTTAAACACTAAGCCAGAGATGGTGAACCTTTTAGAAACCGAGTGCCCAAATAGAGGAGCAGGGTGAATTCTGTGCTGGGAGGAAGGGAGGAAGCATTCTCATTGGGCTGCTGGGCAGAGGGGTGAGGCGAACTCTATGCTGGGGGAGGGAGGAAACACTCTCATTGGGCTGCTGGGCAGAAGGCCAGGGTGAACTCTATGCTGGGGGAGGGAGGAAACGCTCCCATTGGGCAGGTGGGCAGAGGGGGGGGATTTTGTGCTGGGGCAACAGCGCATGTACTCACTGAGAAGGGTAGGAGTGCCCCCTCTGGCATGCATGCCATAGGTTTGCCACCAATACACTAAGCTATCATGGCCTTTATATTGTGATACAATGAGGTTAACAATAGTAAAAAAAAACTATTACCGTGTTTCCCCGAATATAAGACACTGTCTTATATTTTTAAAAACTCCAAAATTAGCACAAGGTCTTATTTTCAGGGGATGTCTTATTTTTCCATGAAGAAGAATACCAGTCTCGATCGCGCTTCCCCACTCACAACCAAGGGAAGCGTCCCTTGGTTGCGAGTGGGGAAGCGCGATCGAGACTGGCCTCAGCTGTGAGGCGGCCGGTGTGGTCCATAAGAAGGCCTGCCGTGTTGGAGTCTCGATCCTGCTCTCATCAGGGGAAACTTCCCTTGGTTGTGAGCGGGGAGGCAATCGAGACTCCGATGCGGCAGGCTTTCTTATGGGCCACGCCGGCCGCCTTACAGCCAGGAGGTAAGGTGGTCTTATTTTTGGATGGGGCCTTATATTTCAAAGGCAGGGAAGAAAGGGGGTGTCCTATTATGGGAGGAGGTCCTATATTCGGGGAAACAGGGTATCACTTATGTCTCTTTTAAGAAAGTTGCTACATACTGTTCAATACATTTACATGTCAATGCAATGGTAGCACAACTGCACAAGAATGAAGCCATATTGAATGAGGCACACACACACCCTTCCCACTCCCCTCTTCTTCTTCTTTTCAGACACAGCAGAAGTGGGAATCTGGTAAACAGTGGCTTATCATACAGGGTTTGGGGTCTAGAATATAGGATGCCGGCATGTACTTTTGGCTCAGATAAAAGCACAATCTACCTTGGATTGGAGCCACCCTGTGCTCGTTCTGTAGAACAATACATGTCCAAATACCAACTATTTGTGAGTGTGTCACAACCTTTCATGATTTTTCCCTCCAAAAGCGGGAATAGAGACAAGATTCCGAGGAATAAATGGAGTCAAACTCCAACTTTCAGACAGGGAAAAGTGGGTACCAATTCCAGCTCAGCCATTAACTTCCCTAGATGGGCAAAGGCCCAGCACTTTTCTTCAAGCCTAGTCTATTTTACTGGATCACAGAAATTGAAAGGGCCTTTACCAGTGATGGCGAACCTTGGCACTCCAGATGTTCTTGAACTTCAATTACCAGAAGCCCAGATCAGCAGGAGTACTGACTTGAGCTTCTGGTAATTGAAGTCCAAGAACACCTGGAGTGCCAAGGTTCGCCATCACTGGCTTACAGGGTTGTTCGGTTTTCTTATTATAATACTCAGCATTACCCTACTAATATGACCATGCATTTTGGGGGAATCTGCAAGTTTTAGCCCACGAAAGTTGTTTTCTGAGTTTTGGTACTGGACTTGCAGAAGAGGACCTGCTAACCTCAAGCCCTTATATGGAAAAAGGAACCATAATCAGTAAAACAAGTCTGTATTTTCAATACTAATTTCTGATGCATGATTTTAAAATAACTTACTGAAAGATGACTCTCTGGTCTAGTATTGCCTCATTTTGGTCCGCTTAAAAAAGAGAAAGCTCCCTCAATGAAAAAAGCAGCAGACGTCTAAAGCCAGAATATATATTTGATTGAGGTCACCAGGCAGAGCAGTAAATTAAGCCTGCAATTTAATCTGAGAGGTGGGGGAAAGAGGGGGCTCTCTGATCAGTTTCTCCTCTGTGTGACACTTAACCACTGAAATGGCAACAGAGGCCGCCTGCTGTAAAGGCAGCACCAAACATGGAGAACATGGCACCAGATCAGTGAGGGTGCGGGGGTGGGGGTAGATGGAGACGGACTTGGACCGGGCAGTTAGCAACCAATGTTTACAAACATAAGCCAGGGAAGATCAGATGGGCCGACCATAAATTATGACTGGATCGCTGTTGAGCCAGGGACTCACTCAACATAAAAAGCAGGAGAGGCTTTATAGCCCCGGCTTCGGTTTTAGTCCAACCGCTAAAAACAAAAATTGCATCACATGCAGGGCATTGAGAGCCACTGAAGCATGATGGAAAAAATTCCTTCTGACAAGTGAAATTGAATAACAAACACCTCTCCTACTGACCACATTGTAAAGCATAGATGCTGGAGCACAGCCTTATTATAATACACATCCCTGGCCCAGATCAACACTTCCAAAGAAGGCAGGGTTAAGGGAAGGGGGTTTCAAGAGTTGTTGCTCTTTTCAAGTACTGTACTGGCGATTTAAACAACAACAAACACCACCCACCAACACTCACACGGAGATGTCACTCCATTCCCTGCTCCTGTTCATTCTTTGATGTTTCCCCTGCTATCATTAAATTAAAATAAGAAAATGAAAACCCAGCAGTTATTAATCCCTTGATCTCTACCCACATTTTTTTTTCTTAGCTGGCAGAAGGGAAGGAAAAAAATAATCTCCCTCTCTTTTTTTCCTTGTAAAGCTTCTTTAGATCAAGCTGCTAAGTGCTTTGGGCTAATTTTAAAACTCCCAGCCTCAAATGGGGCCAGAGCAGTGTTTGCCGGGTGACATTGCGTGTGTGAGAGAGAGGATTCTTCCCCTTCCAAATAATGTAATAACGTCAGGGATCCTGACTTTTTGGTTTCCAACACCCTGTCAGACTTCCTCCTGGAGGTTCTGGATAGCTTGTTGTCTTTCAGCCATATTCTATAGCAGTGATGGCAAACTTTGGCACTCCAGGTGTTCTTGGACTTCAATTCCCAGAAACCCAAGTCTCTCTGAATCCACACAAATGGGTTTACTGCACATTTGTGTGGATTTACAGAGACTTGGGTTTCTGGGAATTGAAGGTCAAGAACACCTGGAGTGCCAAGGTTCGCCATCACGGTTCCATATGTTCCACCTAGATCTAAGATACCTTAATATTTTAATAGTGGGGGCTGAATTCACACAGAGAACTCTTTTGTAATTTCCGGTCTGTCAAAACTGTTCACAAAATGAGGTAAATTTAGTTGAGAAAGAGGAACAGTTACTTATCTATCCTTTAGCTTCTCAAAACTTTCTTCCCGGTAAGTCTACACTCTACACAAACTAAAGGAATGACGAAACAAAGAGAATAAAGCAATGGATTTTTATTGGCCCCAAATGAAATTAAATATAGTAGGGCTCTTTTAATTGGTACAGTTCTTAGTAATTAGGACTATATGTGTGGGCATTGAATAAGTTCTATATGTTTGTGTCTAATAAAAGACAGGCCTTGTTTTGCTTCTTACGGAGAGATTTATATAGGAGGCATTTGTCCTGCCTTTCTTCCATGGTGAATCTCGAAGCGGATGTGCTGGAAGCTTGGTTAGTTATTTATTTCATTTGGGGGGTTAAATGAGTACAAAGACAAACTAGAGGACCCTTCTGCAGATGTTGGAAGGTACACATATCTAAATTAGGGGCAGATGTAAGCATGGCAAGACAATTCATGTCCCTCCAGAGTTTTCTGGACCATAAGTTCCATCAATCTTTAGGAATAAAGGGAATTGTTGTCCAATAGTATCTGGAGGATCCTGAGATGCTAGAGATGCTTTGAAGAGAGCCACAAAAAGTTCACGTTCTTCTTTACTCAGCTCCCCACAGAGTAAAGACTGTTGAACATGCATAGAGGATGACCAGTTAGGAATAAGCATATATCCATGGTGACATTGGCATTCTCAATATCCACAAAAAAAAACACCTCCTGTCCCCCTCCCCCATATATACACAGAGTAAATAGGTGGGTATGAATACTTTTGGAAACTGTGCTTTGCTTTTGGGGGGAGGGGCTGCAACTCCCAATGGTTGTGCAGGCTGAGGGATTTTAGTGCTTACTAGCAGAGGACCCGGCATTGCCCGGGAGAGAACCAGGCCCACTCACCCCGCCCCCCACCTCAGCTGCCTTACCTTTTTGTCTGTGGTCGTCACGGCCGCTCTCTCAGCCTGACTCTGGCCGCTGGCCTCCCCAGCAACTACAGTCAGTGGGTAGCCATCACAGCCTGGCCCCTCCATCCTCCCATGGGTTGTGAAAGGGCGGAAGGGAGGCTCCATTTCAGCAGGTGGGCAGAGGACCGATTGGGCGGGTGGAGGCCTGCAGAAGGCAGCAGCCCGATCCCATCCTCCACCTGCCCCCGGCTGTGGGTTCTCCCTTCCCCCCGAGGTGTGTCTCAGGAGTGCAGAGGAGCCATGCCGCGGTGACCGCCCGCCGACAGTAGTTGCTGGGGCGGGGCGGCCGTAATTGCCACCATCTGTACTGGCAGCTAGGCCATGTGCCACCTGGAATGCCAGGCAAACTCTGGCACCTGCGTGGAATTTCACGCATGCGCCACAGCCTGGAACACCAGGCAGGGTTAGGCGCATGCGTGGATTCTTGTGCGTGCGCAGACATCTCCCCTGGTTGTTTCTGCCGGCCAGGGGGGGCAGCATTGCATCCCCTTTTTGGGGGCAAGGACCCCAAGGCGGGCTCCCGGTTACCCACCCCAGCCACCCCAGATGTTGAAGGTAGCCGTGCACGCAGTTTCCAGCACAATCGGTACAGTGGTGTCACTTTGTATGAGAGAGCCCTGTGATGTCACGGAGCCCCAGATCTGATCAGCTGGGAATTGATTGAGCTGTGGCGATGACATCACAATCCCCCCTGGTTGGCTTTTTCCTCTTGCTTTTACTCCTGTTGGATTGATTTAGGGGGTGTACCCCTTCCCATGGGGCTTGACACCCCTGCAGTGACTGTCTCTTCAGCTCAAGGTACATATGTGCTGAGTTTCAGCGCGATCGGTACAGGGGTGTGGATTTGTATAAGGAACATACAGCACCGGACCTTGATTTTAGTTATATAGTTACTGTGCAATGTGGCAGAAGCTTTCTTTAGTAATGAGTGCTGAAAAACAATATACTGTACTGTATTTAGATAATGGAGACTTGAAAATGAAAGCACTCAGTTCAGAACCCTGTACAACCTCAACCCCTTTTAGGGTCCCTCACAGCCAACTGGGATACATTTAAGCTACAGGGCTTCACATTGATTCTTCTGGGACAAAGCCATATGGATCCCTGGAAACTTGCCATACAGAATTTGGAAAAGATATTTGGGACTACAAGCCCCATAACTTCTGTGACTCAGCAGGGTGGGGGAGGCAGGGTGATGAAAGTTGTAGTCCCTCCCCCAGTACCTTTCCTAAGATCTGTTTCTATGTAATCAAGGACCCTGACGTTCTAGAATCTTTAATGAAATAGGAGACTGCACTGATGGAGAAATTCCTTCTCTGGAGGACATAAAAATCCTGCCTTCCCAGCAAAAATTAATTAATTAATTAATTAAAAAATCCAGGGAGCTCACAACAACATAGAGCCAATCACTCCAACATTGCATGCTTCGTGTTTTATTAAAAAATTAAGATTTTTATTTTGGAGTCAAGTTATTTTGTAGCCTCTCTTCTTTAAAAAATTCCCTACAACTGGTAGGATTTTGGCTATGAAGTTTTGTACTATGTCAGCCATCTGAAAAAGCACACTATAACTTAGAGCAGGAGTTCTCAACCTTTTTAAGCCAGGGGCTAGGTCATGCTCCCTCAGGCAGCTTCGGGGGCCGGATGGCCATTTTGCCCTTCCTCTACCACATGGCACTTCCTGGTGTGTGTGTGTGGGGGGGGCACATGAAATGGTGCCGCAAGCCGCCTCAGGCCCACGGGCCACAGGTTGAGAATCCCTGACATAGAGGAAAATAACAGTAATGTATTCTAGTTATCATTAAAAGTATGGGGAAGAATATATCTATAAAGAAATAGAATGGGGTGCTTGCTTTGTACACATAGGCACATTTCTTGCCTAAGTAGAATTCTGTCTCACCCCTATAATATCAAACTTTCTAACATTCAAGCTAGTCTCTTAGCACATGGAATCTAAACTAGTGCTGTCTGCTAAGGACCACTTTCGTCCACGCAGTTCTAACCATACAGTCAGATCCCCTTAAGACACTCTGTGTATGTGGTAATTTGGTAAAACAAAACAATCTGGTAAGCACAAGAGACGAGACCATCTTGGTGATGCTTTGTCCCACCAGGTATTATATTGCCCTCCAGCCTTAGCACAAGTCTTTCAGAAGGCATCTTCAATCACTGCAGCCTCACCTTAGGAAACTCAATAGCTTGAGTGATTCACAGGCGATACCCTCTTGGTAACTCGACCACTGTTCTATAATATTACTCTTTGGACATTGGTTTGCCAGGCCCTATCCTTTAAAATTATTTATTAATAGCTTCTGGTCAATAAATAAGCTTCAGGTAACATCAGACCATAGTCAGGTCTTCAGAACTGCTACTCAAAATCAATTTAATAACATATCAAACTGGATCGTCTATGCACTACAGCAATGACCTCTTCCTAAAACAACAGCAGACAACCTGGGATCTTCCAAATATTTTTGACTATGGCTCTCCTACTTTCTCACCATGCTGTCCTTGCTTTGTGGAATCCAAGATCTCTGGTGAATGACAGAAACTCTTCCCTTTAAAAATGCTGAGCGCCAATGGATACCAAATTTTCAAATTCTGGTATTCCAGTGCTGAACAACAGGAATCAAGGAAGTTGCTTTATACAGAATTAGGCTATGGGTCCACATAATTCAGTATTGCATACACTGAACAGCAGCGGTTCACTAAAAGCTCAGAAAAAAAGCCTTTCCCAGCCCTACCTATAGACACCTGGGACTGAACTTCAGACCTTCTACAAGCAAAGCCTTCCTTCAATCATCAATCCTTATGCATACAGATCATTGTAGCACTTAGATCTCATTATTTCCCTGCATAAAATGTGTCCATCATATTTTACTAGGGGCTGCAGTGGTTCAGTGGTTAAGAAGCTTGCCTTGTTAGCTGGAAGGCCAGCAAGTCAGCAGTTCGAGACCCAGGTACTGCATGACTGTTTGAGCACCAGTCTCTCTCCCCAGCTCCTGTCAACCTAGCAGATTGAAAGCAAGAAAATGGAAGTACAGTAGATAAATAGGGACCACTTCAGTGGGAAATGATCTTGGGGACATGAAGGGAGCCTTATTTGGGCATCCCCTGAGCAGAGTTTCTACAGCAAAAATCCTTTCAACCCAGAATAATTTCTGACACGAAATTATTATCATCATATTTTACCAATAGGTTTTACACAGCTTAATAGAGTTCCTCAATATTCTGCAAAACATTAACTAACTATCATTTCCTACTATAAATAAAACTTTAGGTGAGAGATCAATCAATCCTGATGAAATAGGAGCTTTAATTATTGGTAACACTTTTTCCAGCAAAAACATACTTAGCACAGAACAAACAACCTTAGCCATTTAAAATTAAAAAGGGGGGGGGGGGAATTCTGCTTGAATTTGAATTAGGATTATAGCCAAGTAGATGTGTTGCCAGTCTATCAATATTTGTTTCAGGAAGATAATGACTTGGAACTCTACTCTATTTAGGAAAGATCAGTCCCATGCCACTTTAGAGTTACGTGCACACTGTGACTGCTTCACAGGTTAACAAGAAGTGGCAAATAGAAACACAGTTGACTTGTAGTACTTCTCTGCAATGAATAATTTAGTTCCTGCTGCCATCTGCAAGAGCTAGGATATCTAAGCTTAGGGTTTCCTTTCTGTGTTCAGAAGGATGCAGAGAAATGACATGTGGCAGCCTGTAGTCTAGGGAGTGAGCTGGGGGACAAATTCCATGGACACGCATGCACCCAGACAGAAACCCATACTCTTCTTGGACTGTAGACTGATTCAGGAGAACAATACATCACTCATCCTTTCACTCGATTCTCAAGCACCTCTCAGAGTCTGTATCATGATAATACAAGGGTGGCCAAATCTGTCTCATTCCTGGGACAATTTTCTGCTGCCAGGACTCTCCACGAGCCACCCTGATCACCAAACACTGTGATGGCGAACCTTGGCACTCCAGATGTTCTTGGACTTTAATTCTCAGAAGCCCAAGCTCCCATGAATCCACTCGAATGGTTTTTCTGCAATTCATCATAAAAATGTTTAAGTTTGTAGCTCTCAGCCATTTCATATTACTCGCTCTTTAAGCGAAACACCATTGTAGGTGACCAATTGTGACTTCTGGGGGGGGGGGGGATTGTGAACCCCGCTTTAGTTGTTAAGCGAGTTTTTGGTTGGTTTTAGTTGTTAAGCGAGGCAACCATTCAGAGAAAATTCTGCTCTTTAAGCAAGTTAGTCTCTAAGCGAGGCACTCTTTACGTACGGGCGTGTTTTACTTCCACTTCCAGGAGGGCCGAGGGCAGCGCGGGCCAGATGAATCGCAGCAAACCCATTCGTATGGATTCACGGGGGCTTGGGATTCTGGGAATTGAAGTCCAAGAACATCTGGAGTGCCAAGGTTCGCCATCACAGACCCAACATGCCACAAAACAAAACTGGAAATGGCTAGAAGTCTGCTTCCACTTTGGGGGAGGGGAATGGTATCTAGTGGTCTTAAAAACTGCATCTTACTGTTACCTATGCACACATCTGCTTCCTAGAGTAGCAAATCACTTTTTTCCGTGAAAAGAGAATGCCAGAGGAGGACTAAGAAGGGCCACTGAAAGAATTTCAGGGGTGGCATGTGGCCTCTGGAGTGGACTATTAAAGAATAAGTCTGTCTTTTTTATGGCTCCAGTGAGTTTAGCAGTGGCAAGGCCTGGGCTGGGTATCACATCCACCAAGCTGGAGAGCCCTGGCCTCAGAGAAATAACCTTCCCCAATTGGTATCTATCAACAAGTTGACTGGATAAAATTTTGCCATGACTGGTTGAAACCCCTCTATGTTCCCATACTCGCTTCACTCAGAATCCCCAACTAGCATGGCAAGTATTCGCACCGGCTAGAGCAGGCATTCTCAACCTCTAGCCCGTGGGCCAAACTCAGCCCTCAAATCTATTTCATCAGGCCCGTGACACCCTTGCCAAACCAGGAAGTGGGGAAAACTGTGTGCTGCACATGCACAGAATGCTGCTAAATGTGTTCCGCACATGTGTGGCGCACATTTTACTTCCGCTTCCAGGTGGACGGAACCATGTGACTGGCCCAATCAGCTGCCCAGGAGGCATGGTCAGGCCCGTGACCCGAAAGGGTTGAGAAAGACTGGGCTAGAGGTTCTGAGTCACAGTCTGAAAAACGAATGCTTCCAAGTGTTTGGTTTTATACCACACAAAAATTATTCCTCCCCATTCCCAGTTTGTAAATAGTTTTTAAAATAGATATCTTTCACAATGTCCTCCCCTACAGGGCTGTCTAATTCTGGTTTGGTCTATTCATGTTTATTGCCACCTATCTGTACCATGTGTTTTTGCCTCTTTTCATTTTAATTGTGGGGTAATGGTGATGGGGAGTATTTATGGTTGTGTTATACAATTGCCAAAATAGTGAGTCTCCACTCAATCAAGTGGTATTAAAATTAATTAATTAAATAGAATGTTTTCAAACTCTGTAGCATATAAATGCCCAAAGTTGCCATGGCTTGATTAAAAACAAACAAAAGACTGGAAGAGGGTACTTTCTTACAAAACAATTAGGTAGGATAGTGGCTTAATATCCCTTCCCCTCTCTTTAAGTTTTAGGACCTAGAAGTGTCTCTGTTTTGTTCCTTTTTTCAAATGAAATTTGGAGAATCTTGGAAGATTATTTGGAATTATGTCCTCACACTTACTAACACTGCTAAATGTATTAAAAATATCTCATTTGTGTCTAATAGTTCTCAGTCTTGTGCATTTTCTCTAACTGATCTCTAGCTTTGCTAATATAAGTACCACCAAGAAACCCTAAGTATCAAGCAGACTCTTTCTGTACATACAAGAGTACCAACTAACACCAAGGACACACATAATTGTTGGTTTCTCTGTTTTTAAAGGGGAAAGACAGCATTAAATACTCTACCCTAGCACACTTCTGTGTAACCCTACAATCTTTTGAAAACTCTTGGGCTGTAGTAGAGTCCATTACTACCGTAAGATAAAAATAAGACTACTATGAATTTATCTGGAAGCATTATTCTCCATCTAAACAAAGTCATCCACATGTTATTTATGTATTAATGTCCAGACTTGGAAGATTTTGGTGGAATTTAGAAATCTGTATTCCACATGAGTAGCACTGGTCCCTCTCAGCATTATAGCCCAACACTTTCATCATCATGAAAAATAAAGGATAAGCATTGCAGGTTCAATTTTCCTGTTTAACATACCCTTCCATCGTCAAGAAAAGGGATCATAAAATAGTGTTGCAACATCTGAAGTTTTACCTTGTGGCAGCCTGACATTATAGCATTAGAGCTGGCTGACAGCACAAAGGCAGGGAGGGGTGGGGGTTGAGGGAGAGAGAGAGAGAGAGAAGCTACAGAAGATTGGTTAGAAATGAATACCTTTCAGAACCAGCGGTTCCTTGCCTTCCCGCTTGAGAGACTCCAGCACCACATGTAATGGCTGTGAAGGTATTACTCTGCTTGGCTCATTGGTATTCTCATCATAAACAACAATTTCTTTGGAAAAGATCCTCTTGAATGAGTCCTTGCCTTCTCGGCAAGAGATCAAGTCCAAGACCGTGATCTTGCCCTGCTGGAGCCTTCTCCTGCTGATCTTATCCGAACAATTGATGTGAACAGCCCCTTGGATGTGGCTTTTGTTGTACTCCATAAAAGGCCGACAGTCGATGATGACTGGCCCCTGGTGGCTTTTGGTACATTTGGTCATCTTTTTAGCCAAGTCATTGGGATAGATGGTTTTGATGCTTGCCAGGGACTTGGTTGGCCCTGAGACAGGGCTCCCCACGCCACCTGACGGACTCAGAGTGCCAGAGTTCTCATTGTTGTTGACCATTTGGTTCGCAGGGCAAGCAGTTGAGGTTCCTACGTTGGCAGAGGTGTTACTTGTGCTGGCTTGTGTCAGGGCCTGAGCGTCCTTGTCGTAGGTTGCCACGCTGCAGCAACTGGTGCTGCTGCATCCACAACTCAGGGAGCGGGCTGAGCTGTTGGATGAGGGCATATACGTGAGATTAGCAGCCTTGAGGGACACAATAGTGGCACCAAGGAGACTTGAGTGGCAATCACTGGCGGAAGAGGCCGCTTCAAGGTAGCTGGCGTCTAAGCAAAGGTTGAGATCCTGAGGTCTGACAGGCCTGGAAATAGCCACTACTACCCTGTCGTCTAGTGGAGATGGAGGCATGAGGAGGCTGAAGATGGCAAGTCAAGAGGAACTCAAGCTCTTCCTGTGTCAGAAACAAACAAAAAAAAAGGAAATGATTTTCATGGCTCTCACGTCACATAAGGCTTCCTCTCTATACCTGCAAAACAATGCCTTCAATTAGAGCTGGGGAACATATGACCCTCCAGTTGATGTTAAACTGAAAATCCCATCAGCCCTCAGCCAGTCTGAGAGCCATTAGGGATTCTGGGTGCTGTAGTTCATTGACATCTGGATGGTTCCAGCCCTGACCTAAACACTGACAGTCCAAGAGGCTTGTGGGGGTTTTGTTCTTTTTTGCATAAAGCCAAAATCTGTTAATCATCATCCTTTTGACAATGTATTATTATCTATCACCATTTATTGTTGTTGACTATTCTTATTAAAATGTATTGGCTGAAATCCAATAATAAGTCATAGCTAGAGCAGTTACACTGAGTCAGTGGGAATCCGGTGAGTTAGTGGTAACAGTTGGATTTCAACCACCTCAGCAATGTAGATTTTAGATTTATTAGTTATTATCTTTTTTTCCCATAAACAAAAGGACTGCAGCTTTGTGACCATCCTAAACTTTAATGGCCTGAAAAACAAAACCTGCCACATCTCAACCCCCAGCAACATAGAACAGTGTATAGTTTGTAACTTTGTTGAGTGCACAGTGAGAGTATGTGGGGAGGGAGGTCCCCAGAGACATCTAGGTTGTAGCTTGCAGTTTCATAAAAAGAGTAATCTTCTATCCCCTCCAGAGACTGTGGTGGCTTAGTGGTTAAGACACTGAATGTCACCAATGGAAGGTTGGCAGGTCAGCAGTTCGAGACCCAGGTGCTGCACGACAGAGTGAGCTCCAGTCTCTGTCCCAGCTCATGCCAACCTAGCAGTTCGAAAGCAAGAAATTGCAAGTAGATAAATAGGTACCACTTCGGTGGGAAGGTAAACAGTGTTCCATGCACTCTGGTGCTTAGTCATGCCTTCCACATGTGCACAGAAACATCTGCAGATACAGACAGTGCTGGCTCTTTGGCTTTAAACAGAGATGAGCACTGAACCCTAGAATGGGTGACCATTACCTTTACCCTATATCCCCCTCCAGTTGCAAAGATAAACTTGAGTGTAAATGAGTATACCAGTATCAGAAGCTGGAGAAGTTGCCAAAAGTATTCTCTGCTGGGTAGAAGGACAGAGCTTAAGTGACCAGCCTAACTGCTTTCCCTTCCCCTTAACTAGAAGGAGGAAGACTGCAAAATAATAAATATTATGTAACCTAGTTATGCAAAAAAGAGAGAGAGAGAGAGAGAGCAGAGTTTAAGGGACATCATTTATATAAGTTGTAGAATTCATTATTTGCCATGACAGAAGTTTGACATGCGTGTATATTTATTTGTTAAAGGACAAAGAACAGGCCTTCTGGGAAAGCTAACTCAAATGATAGCCATCACAGAGGCAAAACCAAGGAGACTGCAGGGCAGATAGCCTCGGACAACTCCAGAAAGTGAGAGCAGTTCTCTTTGTATCCATCACAGAAAAGGCTCTCCTTTTGCATACTTTTCTTGGTTTGGACAAATGAAGTAGTCAAAAGATACCTGTGTGCCATTCACAGCTAAGAGAAATGCACAGCAGACAAATCTGGCTTGAGAAAATGGGCCACTTTTTCCTCAGGAAGCAGTTTTCATAGCTGTCTCTTTGATTCCCGTCCCCCCAAATAAGATCTTCAGAAAGCCCTCCTCACTAATCTGAATACATACTGAAAAGGAAAGGAGATAAGCAGAGGTTGGCATCTTTTAAGAGCTGGGTGCTATTTTAGAACTTTATTCCAAAAGGCAGCCCTTAGGCAGACTGGTCTGGAATATCTAGATCTGAAGCCCCTATTATTCCATTCTTCCCTTTTAAATAAAAATTGCCCTCCACATGTTTAGCAGCATGAAATTATTCTCTCTCATCCCTACAATCAAAGATCCAATCCACTACTTATCACAATGTAAGATCATATTATATATTCATTTTATGACATCATTTAATGATTGGTTAGATTGATATTTGGCATAGTCCAATTGAGGTCAGTCAGATGACATTAGATCAACATGCTCAAGTGTAGGCTGCTGGCAGACAACAACAGACTGTGTGAATGTGAAGAGATACAGAATCCTGCTCCTTTACTGGTCTGCCGATTACTACCAGAAACATGAAGGTTTAATTTTGGCCAACCGTAAAGCCAAGAAAGTGGCTTCATTTTGGCAGTCCAACATTTGATCTGAACACGAAAGAAAGAAAAGCAGTGGGGGATTTTTAAGTATATGAATTATCCTCAAAGTGTACAGTATGTTCCTGAACAATTATCACAAATCAAATTCCCATTTAGCTCAGACGAATGGGTTTCTGGGTGAGTTTGCTTAGGGCCAGGCTACAGATACTACCAGATGGCATACAAAATTAATGACACTTTTCACTACATCCACCCTTCCAACAGGAACGTGCAATCCCAAAATTCAAAACAGAATGGCACAGAGAAATTAACCCAGTTCAAGAGTCTTCTTTCCCCCATTCAGAGGGGCTGTTATCCCAGGGCATCCAGCTGAGAGCATAAACGTCCTTCTGGGGGGGGGGGGGGGGGGCGCTATATCTCAGAGATGAAGTTAAATTTCCAAAGTAAATAGAGAAAAGAGGACAAGATCTGAATACCAGCCGCGACTCGTTTGGAAGGAGAGAGGCGATCTGGGAGACACCGGACAAGTTTTATACCACCTCTTCACTTTTTCCTCTGTTCCGCTTTTGGGAAAATCAGTGGGTATCTCCATCGGGCGCGGAGAGGCAAAAGAGGGGAGCCCTGCCTGCCTTCTCTGCCTTTCTCATTAAAAAAAAACAGAAAGAAGCGGTTACTTTCGTTGCCCAATCCTGCTTTGGGTAACAGGGGAAAAAAGCGGATTTTGAGGAATGAGCTTCGTTTCTGCAGCATCAGTCGTCTATTTCCAACCAAGCCGCGAAGTCAAGAGTGGCGAGTTAAAAACTAGATCTCAACCCCAAAAAGAGGCAACCTTTTCTCCTTTCTCCGGGACCTCAGCGGCAACCGGAGGCATTTTAACAGGGTTTGGGGGGGGAGAGGAGGGGGTTCAGAAAGATAACGATTTTCCAAAACCTCTTAGGCATCCCGATCCCCCTAATTTCCATCCCCCCCCTTCCATTGCAGCAATCCCAAACGCGAACAGCCGTCGTTTCTTGTGATTCATTCGAGGACCGTGCACTAGAGAAACGCACGCAGCTCGCCAGAGGCAAAGCGAGGGAAGGCGCAGCTGTATTGAATCTCTCGTTACTCGTACTGTAACGTATTTCTTAGTTTTATATATCTATATAACTAATACATAGTTATTTCCTAGTTTCATATATATATATATATATATATATATATATATATATATATATATATATATATATATATATATATATATATATATATATATATATATGACAAATATTTAGCTCTATATTATATATAGAATACGTAACTATATATAAACATATATTTCAACGGAAGGCATTTCCAAGCCAAAATAGGGCAGATTTTAGAAGACTACGTAGTCAACCTACGGCCCCTTTATTTATTTATTTAGGGTTCAACCCCCACTTACTTCATAAATGTCTATTTCCCTCCAGCATCTGGCGCTCGTCTACGGCTATCGATTTACGCATCCAGCCCCCCCATTCACTCGGCTTCATTGATCTCCCGCTCCAACATACTTACTTTCTCTTTTGCTACAACAGTAAATGTAAGGTTCGAAAGGGGCGTGGCGGGAGGCGGGCCAGGACGGCGCCAGGGCCCAATAGGGGCGCTCCCTGAGCAGCCGCTCGATCCCTCTCGCGGGGATGCCCATGATTGGCGGCGAGCGGCCGAGGGGGCGGGGCACGGAGGCTGGCCTCTTGGTGGCGTTCGCGTCGGAGGGGTGGGGGATGGGGGGTGGGGATTGGGTCGCTCCAGGGTCCCCGGCGTTCGAACCAGCGGAAGAAGGAGTGATGTCATTGGCAGCCAATCAAGAGCTCCCGCGGGTCAGCTGTAGCTGGAGAGAAGCAGCAGCGGCTGCTGCTCTCTGTTTACATGTCGACTTAGCTGCAGAAAGGAATGAGCTCCCGTCTTTGTCCCAGCTCCTGCCAACCTAGCAGTTCGAAAGCAAGAAATTGCAAGTAGATAAGTAGGGACCACTTTGGTGGGAAGGTAACAGCGTTCCGTGCGCTCCAGTGTCTAGTCATGCCTGCCACATGACCACGGAAACGTCTGCAGAAGGAGACAGCGCTGGCTCTTCGGCTTTGAAACAGAGATGAGCACTGAGTCGGATACGACTGGCTTTCGAGCAAGGGAAACCTTTTAGCTGCTCATGGGGGGTGGGGGTGGGGGTGAGTTTAGCTCTTCCCTGCGCGGAATTGTCAATGGCGCCCCATGGATCGCCTGGTTCTCCCCCACCTCGTCTTTCCTGGGGTGGATCAAGGCCATCGCCCTCCCTCCCGACTCCCCCGGCATCGCTTTCCTCGCCTCCCCTTCTCTCCCTTTAAAACCAATCCCGTCCTCGCCCTCAGCGCCTCAGCCCCCCCCCCCCCAATGAATGAGAGAATCAATGAATGAATTGCACGTCCCCCTGATTCCTCCTGCGCGACGCGCGACACGCGGACGCTAAAAGCTGAATGGCGAGTGGTTTCATTCGGATTTACCCCTCCGGTGCCAGTCCAAAAAAAGAACATGGGAGGCACCTTGGGGAGAGGAGGGAAGGTACTTTGCATAATGTATTAAACCTTTATTGGCATTTTTTTAAAAGATCCAACAGATTATGTCTGAGTGTCACATATTAAACTCTTGGCCAAGAGTTTCTTTTAAACTCTTGAAGGGATAAATTGCCAACTATGGCTGTGCCATCTTACCAATATCTGTTAAAT
Source organism: Bradypodion ventrale (assembly GCA_035047345.1). Lineage (NCBI taxonomy): Eukaryota > Metazoa > Chordata > Lepidosauria > Squamata > Chamaeleonidae > Bradypodion > Bradypodion ventrale. Next base: position 46,745,449 of record JAWDJE010000001.1, read on the forward strand.
GTCTCTCTGTCTGAAATTTCACGAATAGCTGCTCAATTTCTAGATTTTTATTTTTATTTAATTTTTATACCGCCCACTCAGGCGAACCTGACTCAGGCCGGTTTACATGGCGAACAATAAATACAAAATACAGTGACACAATATACAATGAATACAGTTTTAAAAAATCAATCTCCAGAAGTCCAATTACAAAATCTCTGTCTGCAAAATGTTACAACAAAAAAATATGTACTACAATATGCACTACGTATGCAGGACAATACAGTTTCAAATAACAAAAAAATAAAACATTAAGTCCCAGGGGAAAAAAGAACAACAATAAATACGTCCTATCCATGACCTAGCCCAGGATGTGGGGGGGGGGGAGATGGAAAGTACTTTGTATTTATTTATTTATTACATTATATCCCACCCTTTGGACATCAAACGAGAAGAGAGGATTCACTTGAGAAAGCCTTGATGCTGGGAAAGGTGGAAGGCAAAAGAAGAAGGGGGCGGCAGAAAATTAGATGGATAAACGGAATTGTAGACACAATGGGCACAGAGCTGGGTGGGTTGAGGAGGATGGTGGAGGGTAGGGGTGCCTGGCGGGCAATGGTCCATGGGGTCACAAAGGGTCGGAATTGACTGTGCGACTGAACAACAACAAAATCCCACCCATCTGGGATATTTTCTCACTCTGGGCAGTTTATAACATATTAAAAATATTTACAATTTAAAAAATAGACACAAAGAATAAACTAACTAAATACATTATAAATATCAACAAAAACTGAAAATGATGCGCCCCCCCCCCCCCCCCATTTATAAACAAACCCAACAACAAAGAATTGACGATGGGAAAGGTTTATAGAAACCAATTGCTTGGCCATTGACAGTATGACCTTAAAAGCCTCTTTAAAGAGGAATGGTTTTAGTTGTTTTTTAAAAAATAGAGATGGAACCTGGCAACTGTAGTACACATGGCAACTGTAGTTCCTAATAATCTGTTTCGTAAAATATGATCAGCTCTAGTTGGAATGACTGTGTATATTTTGTTAATTCTTCTCTTTGTCTCCTTTTTTCAATGCCAATAAAAGTTGAATTAAATAAATAAATAAATAAATAAATAAGTACTTTGCAATGAAGGACTGTGGTGGCTTAGTAGTTAAGATGCTGAATTTAACGACTGGAAAGCTGGCGGGTCAGCAGTTCAAGACCCGAGTGCTGTACACAGTGGCGTATTTAGGATCTGTTGGCCCCTAGGCTGAACCTGTGGTGTGGGCCCTACCGGGGAAAGTAATTTTTTTAAAATTAACCTACAAAAACCACATTTTCAGCAATTATCCAATTAAAAACTGAAAAATAAACGTTTAAAGTTTATTATTAAATTATAGAAAATTTATGTACGACATTCCCATACAGTGTTTAGAATTAGATGAATTCATGAGATGATAAAAATGAAAAGAACTGAACTTCATTAAGCTAATAATACTAGATTAGACGGAAAAATTGAAAAATATAAAAAAAACGACTTACTGCAACTTTACTTTTCTGTATTGAAGACGTCTTAATATGAAACTATGCGCTCATTGCGCTTTGCGAAACTTCCGGCTGGCAGACAGTGGGAGGAGATATTCTTGTCGGGATGGTCAAACACCACATTAAGTTAAACCAAATGCAAATGATAAATGATGATCACGATCACCAAACTTTTATACTATTTATTTACGAAAATAAAAAAACTGATTTTAAAAACTGATGTAGAATCACGTGGTGCGGGCCCCCTTTGTGGTGTGGGCCCATAGGCTGCAGCCTAGGTAGCCTATGCTTAAATCCGGCCCTGGCTGCACAATGGAATGAGCTCCCGTCTCCATCCCAGCTCCTATCAATCTATCAGTTCAGCATTCCATGCACTCCTGTGTCTAGTCATGCCTGCCACATGTCCATGCATACTCAGACAGCGCTGGCTCTTTGGCTAGAGTCGGATATGACTGGCTTTCTAGCAAGGGCAACCTTTATCTTACTTTGCATAACTTTCCTCTTTACACACCATCACTTGTGTCTTGACAATGGAAAGGGGAAATGAAGACAAGATCACTCCCTACATCTGATTACAGATTATGAATCTTCCCTGCCCCACCCCAGCTCATTTAACATTTGGACAGGAAGAATCCCAAAACAAATGCAGAATATCCTATTTATCTCCAATCAATTCGTTTTAGATAGGAAACCGAGAGTAGTAACTGACTCCACTATTCTAATTATTTCTGCATGGTTGGGTGTCCTCAAACAATCTTCATTTTCCCTCAATCAATGCTCGAATGTCAGGAAAGGTGGAGGGAGTGATGTTAGATCCTGTGTTACTTAACCCTTTTTTTCAGAAGGTGATTGTTGGCATGTTTTATTTACTGACTAATGGAGTTTATATCCCATTAAGGCAGCCTAAAATTATATAGAAAACACACAAGCACACAGGATCGGGCTGAAATTGTTTAATTTCAGGGGAGATCAGGATAAGAGTGGCCAATTACACATCCTCAGAAAAGAGGACACCAATTCTCCTGAAATGGCATGTACTAGTTTGTATGAAAGAAAGTAAAATTAAAAAATGATGGTTACAGTCCAAATAGAATTATAACACATTTCACCTGTGTACCTGCAGAGTCTGCTTTCTAGTTGAATGGACAACCTTCACAGTCCTGGTCCTGATGATTATGGTTCTATAGCTTTAAAAATAGCTGACCCCCTTTTTAAAGGACTCTACCTTGAAAGGAAAGTTTAGTCTCTGTAGCAGAAGGCAGGGCTTATAGACTGCATTATGCAACTATGCCTTTGAGATTTTCCAGAAATTCCGGGTACAAGTATATACATTTTACCAAATCTATATATATATATATATGTATCTGGAATTTCTGCAAATATTCAAAGGCATGCATCACTCATGTTTTAGCATTTGGCTCCCTGTATAATAAGGGATGCTATCTATCTCTTTATTTACAGTTGCATTTTTAGGCTGATGTCCAAGACAACATGCAAACAAAAAGAAACAGCAGTGGTCCACTGCATTGAAATTCAGCTGAAACCAGTCGGTCATTATGGTAAGGCCAAAATTTGAAACCAGATAAGCCTCCAGAGTACAGGTATTTCTGAAGACCTATAAGGAAGGGGGGAACTGAACCTCCTCCCAATTCCCCCCACAACCAGTGGCATTTCAGAGGCTTGGGGGATAACACAAAAATGTCAGCAAAATGACACAGTTAGGCAATTGGTGTGTTGTGCCAGACAAAATGCTTTCTCAACAAAAATATGCATTCTGCTAGCATATTTGTACTGGCATAATGGCATTCTTTGGCAAATGTTCTGCCAGTAGGACAGCAGTGACACAAAGAAAATGTATCTATCCTGTATACCTGCAAAATAAAACTGGGGAGGCAATACAGGTTCATTGGGAGGCTACAACCCTCCAGAATGCCAAAACTTGCAGGGCTAATGGCCATATTGGCTAGGTCAGGGGTCAGCAAACTTGGCTCTCCAGGTGTTTTTGGACTTCAATTCCCAGAAGCCTAAGCCAGTACACCTGCTGATCAGGGCTTCTGGGAATTGAAGTCCAAGAATATCTGGAAGATGTTCAAGTCCAAGAACATCTGGAGAGCCAAGTTAGCTGACACCTGGGCTAGGTTATTCTGGAAGCTGTTCTCCAACTTTGTCATTTACTGGCAAAAAAAGAGAGGGGCTTATCTATTGGAAGCCCAGCCTGTTTCACCTGTATGACTTTCATAGCTACAGCTTTCAGAAGTCAGCACCTGTCAGAAGTCACACCGAGACCAGTCATTCCTGCCTGAACAGTTCAAGTATCAGAAACAGATCAAAAGAAACAACTAAACCTAAGCTATGTTTAGAAAAATTAGAGTTTTCAGCCTTCTAGATGTTTTCAATGTCAACTCCCAGATGCTTCAGCCACCAATGGCTCACAGTCAGGAATTCTGAAGTCCAGAATATATGGAGGGCCAAAATAAGAACTACTTGCAGGGCTGAATCTAGGGTAGAGCAAATGGGCCTTTGCTCCAGGACACCAAAATTTAGTGGGGACTTAAACCTAGGGGGAAATCTGAGGCATATTAGAAAAATTAACAACAATTAAAATTAACAAGGCTGTATTCACGTTCCTTTTCCCCCCTCAGAAGATGTAAGCCTCTTTGGGGGAAAGCTACAAACTTCTTTATGCCTGAAGGGTTCATGGCTTGCCTCTGTGCTGAAGTTGCTAGTTACAACTCTGGCCACTAGTATGGAGAAGAGTATGTGCATGTTGCTCTATAATAATAATTGTGTGTCAGAGATTATTTTGGGTTGAAAGGATTTTTGCTAGAGAAACACCACTCAGGGGATGCCCAAACGGGGCCCCTTTCATGTCCCCAAGTGCAGCCCTCGGGTATTGAACCCCGACCTTCCAGTCTCCAGCTCAACAACTTAACCACTAAGCCACCGAGGGAGCTATATGTTTGCCCTTATTTATATGGAAGGAAAGGTGGAGGTCTGTTGATGTAAATGGTTAGCAGAGTTGTATGCAGTGGCCAGCAAGAGGTTCGCACCTGGCAAGGTGATCTTTTGTGAGAAAAACAGGCAGACAGATCTTGTAAGGTAGGTTTACTGAAGAAGTAAAAAGGTGCAAGTATATACAGTGCAACAACTGTAACACAAAACAGATATATTCTCTGGGGCTGCTCAGTTGACCTCACTGAGACAATTCAGTTGTGTTATATACAAGTCCATACAGTTCAGTAGCAGTCCAGTCCAGCAGGATAAATGCAAGCTGTAATAACAGACAAAGCCAAAGAGTTCTACAGCTTCTGTCTTCCTGGTGGAGGCTTACCCTAAGTAGTGCTTCTTTGTCCAGTAAGCACAAGATGCCATATCAGGCAAAAGCCATCATCAGGATCAGTGCAAAGATTAGGTCCTTGTAGCAGGTTCTGGAAGACACGGGAATCTTCGTCCAGACTGTCAGCAGAGGAAGGAGAGCATTAAAGCTCAGGCAAGTTGATCATTGTAGTTGGAAGTCTGCAATCCTGCTCTGACCTAAATACACTGGCCCATGGAGCACATCAGGGAAAAGTCCCAGCACTTGTGTGCCCCTGCAGTAGGGTCTTAAAGGCATCACAGACACAATATGCCTTGCAACCAGTTAGGGTGTGAGGCAAAGACTTACATCTCCTAACAAGGTCTAACTAGGCAGTGTTGCCTATCTCTTGTCAATAATGTTAGACCAGTACTAAAACTCACCAAAGCGTCCTCTGTCACATCTCTCAGGCAAGGTGAAAGCAGAGGACACATGTCATGGCCCGCCTAGCCAGCGGGTGATGTGATATCCAAATGGCTAAAAAACCACATGCAAGTGGACTTGATTTCTCAAGCCCATTTGCATGTGCAGAATGTCCTTGCGGAGATGTCTATCAATGTGTGGACTCCTCGCTGAATAACCAAGATATCCAAGGTAAAGGTGGAGGAAGGCTTAATGTGTTTTGTATTATCCAATATTAGAAATTTTTGCTAGGTTTGCATGTGTATTTCTAGCCTTCCTTAAAATACTGGGTTCCAAGGACAGAATGGATTCTGTGTACAACCTACTGTTAGTGCATTGTGGATAGTCATTTTGCCCATACAGAGTGGGAGAAATGTAGATGCTTGCTTATCCATCAGCATATTTTAAGACTAAAACAATGTTTATTTATCTCACAGGCAAAGCTCCTTTTGTTTATATTCGTAGAGGAATTTTATTGCTTGTATATAAAAGTATTGGATCATCTCCTCTGATGTAAATTACTTGCTAGGGATGTAATTCCTTTATCCAAGTTTCCCAAATAAAACACTTAACTGCTGGAGATGAGCCAGATCAGAACAAAGTAAACCATGAGCAGATTCAGATACTGTATCAGCTTTTCACTTACAAAATCATACAATCTCATTTCAAGGGCAATTACCAGCAACACGTCACAAGGTAATATTGGACGAAAATCCTGCATATTAAGGATTGGATGATGGATGTGCACTAGTTTTTACATGATGTTGTCACTGATTTTTCCACATGTTGGTGATAGTAAATATGTTTTGAGTTTCTTTAAAAAAAAAATCATTCCTGTATTTGCTAGAGCCAAAGTAGCCATGCAGCTTCAAGGATTCTGGGAGTTATGGACCCCCCCCCCCAAAAAAAACACTTTTCCAAGTTCTTAAAGATAAAAGATAAAAACAAAGTGATAACATTGTAATGGAGCAATTCGTGATCTCATTGTGTTTTCTTAGCAATAGCAATTACACTTATACAGGGTGGCCCATAGGTTCCTACCCGTCCATATGTATTATATTCCACCACCACCACCCAGAGAAATATGGCCAATTTAAGCCCATTTACATTTGAAGAACCTATTGTGACAAGTACAGTATGGGGGTACATGAGTGCAAGAATACTGGTGACACCCTGGATACAATAAGTGGCAAATTTAGAGAAAGATTCAATAGGGACTTACAGGCTTTACTGTATGGGACCAAAGACAACAGGACAGCCGAAGGGTTGGCTTAACACAGGTTTATTGCATGATGTTCCGGTGGAGCATGAGGTAATGGTGGTGATACATCTCTATATATACAGTAGCATTATACATTTGAATCTTGTAGCACGGCAGCTCATTGGCCGCTACCGGCGTGGCCTCGCCCAGGCACGCCTCTCTTCAGTAGTTCTTCTTCCTGCTGCTGAATGCGGGGAAGGTTTTCCCGCGGCTGTCCGTGATTGAGCAATGTGAACCATGTGAGACTGAACGCTCGCAGCTGCCCTCTATGGGCTGCTTGCTCGCGTTCCTTTACAGCTGAGATACATTGTAAATGGAGTGGTTACATTCTTATCAGTACAGTGGAACATGCATACACAACATCCCTCCCCCCTAGGATGGGACGAAGTCCCGCAACCAATGTGGCTTGCCGCATGTGCGCTTGGGGCGTGCTTGCGCCTGACCTAATACCGGAGAGCCTGTGATCCCTGACTCCGTGGGTGCTTGTCCTGCAACAGAAAACGGGGACTCATTAGTGGCTCTGTGGGGCGTCCGTGCCTGCCTTGCGCTGGGGGATGGGAATGGAATGAACAGCTGGGAAGTGAACCCCTGCCTGTTGCCTGGAGACCCTCCCATTACGAATCTCGGGACCGACGAGGATGCCCTTGTGGTTCTGCTACTTTCTGTTCCCCGCTCGGGGGACCTTGAGACTGTGGTGGACGGACTCGCCGTCGCCTCCTGTCTTGGGGGTGCCAGTCTCCGGGGCATTGGCGCTATGTTGCATTCTAACTCACAGGGGCTACTGGGACTGGAGGTACCAGGGGCTGAACTGAAACCCCTCTTTTCGCTAGGATGGGTGGGGGACCACTCCGCTAACTCCCCCTGGTACTGTAAATCAAGGTCTAAACTTCTTGGGGAATCTGTGTTTTGGGGAAACTTCCGAGGGTTATGTGCGAGGTCGGGGCTCTTCCTTTCCGCCGCAAACTCCCGCAAAAGATCTCTGAGGATCGATTCCCTTTCCTCCCCCGTTGGTGGGGACCCATGTCCCCCTTTTTCTCCCCCTTGGGCTAAGCGGGTGGGGGAGTACCCTAACGCTGATTCGTGGCTATTTTCGTTTTCGTCCTGCTCTCCGGGGACCCTGCGCCTGAGTTGATCCGCGTGCCGCCTCCACAGGAGGCCTGTATTGGTCTCCACGCGGTATGAAACGGGGCCGGTTTGTTCTATTATAATGCCGGGCACCCAGGCTGGTCCCGCGCTGGCGTAGTTCCTGCAATGCACGGGGGCACCTACGCTGAAGCTCTTTGTGGAATCCATCTCTACATTCCGCCCTTTGTCCTCTACCCTTGTGGGGTCTAGTTTGGAGATTACTGTGGCCAGCTTCCTGCGCATTAACAACTCCGCGGGGGAGTACCCTGACGCTAGTGGGGTGACCCTGTACCGTAGCAGGAATTGGCACAGTTGTAAGTCAAGATCTCCGGGGCCCATGCGCCGCAGCACGTCCTTAGTGGTACGCACGAGGCGCTCTACTTGGCCGTTGGTGGCCGGGTGGAAAGGGGCGGAGGTGATGTGCCGAATGGCGTTGAGATCCATGAATGCCCTGAACTCGGCGGACGTGAAACAGCTAGCGTTATCGCTGACGAGGGTGTCGGGTAAACCGAACGTGGAAAAGACCCTCCGTAACTGTTTAATTGTTGTGGCCGAGGAGGTGCTCGAGACTGGAATGACCTCCAACCACTTGGAGAACGCGTCCACCACAAGGAGGAAAAGTGTTCCCCTGAATGGGCCAGCAAAGTCTACGTGTACCCGGGACCAGGGCCCCCTCGCTGCGTCCCACTCCCTATGTGGCAAATGAGCCTCTTCTGGCCTGGAGCTTTGGCACGCTTCGCAAGTGCCGACCATGTGCTCAATGTCGGCGTCTAGCTGGGGCCACCAGAAGTAACTGCGGGCTAGTGCCTTAGAGCAGACGATCCCGGGGTGGCTGACGTGCAGCAGTTTAAGCACCCTCGGCCGGAGGGACGTGGGGATCACTACCCGCTGTCCCCACAAAAGGCAACCCCTCTCTAGGGACAATTCTAATTTCTTTTTGAAAAATGTGTCGAATTCCGCTGCTGGGGAAGACACGGGCCACCCTTTCTGTACCCAGGAGCAAACTGTAGCTAACGTTTTGTCCTTACCGGTCGCTTTGGCGATGTCGGCCGGTACTACTGGGGGGAGTCTAGGACCTCTATCATTAAGACCTGGTGGTCCCTCTCTTCCTCGCCCACGTGGCAGCAATCCTGGGGAATGGGGGACCTCGACAGGGCATCCGCATGGCTGATCTCCTTCCCGGGCCGGTACACCAACGCGTGCTGATACGCGTTGAGAAAAATGGCCCACCTGAGCATTCTCGGGGACAGGATTTGGGGTGTGGGCTTATCTGCGGTGAAAATGCCTAGCAAGGGCTTATGGTCGGTCACTATGGTGAAGGGGCGGCCATACACAAAATCATGAAATTTCTTGGTCCCCGCAATTATCGCTAGTGCTTCCCTGTCTGTCTGGGCGTAGTACCTCTCCGCTTGGGACAAGGACCTAGAGTAGAACCCTATCGGGGCCTCCCTCCCGTTCTCCAGCACGTGGCATAACACCGCCCCCACCCCCACCGGGGATGCATCGCATATCAGGACCACTGGGCATTTGGGATTGAAGTGGGTCAGTACAGCATCTGATGCCAGGAGTCGCTTCAGGTCATTGAAAGCCTTCTCATGGTCGTCGCCCCACTTCCATGCCTCGTCCTTTTTTAACAATTTGTGTAGCGGTTCCGCCACGGCTGCCTTCCGAGGAAGGAAGGAGTGGTAGAAGTTGAGCAGCCCAAGGAACGACTGCAGCTCGGGCTTGGAGGTGGGGCGAGGGGCCTTCTTGATGGCGACCACCTTGGATTGGGATGGCCTTATTCCCTCGGGAGTAACACGGAACCCTAGGAACTCAACCTCAGTTGCGAAGAAAACGCATTTGTCTTTCCGCAACCGCAACCCCGCCTTTTCGAATTTAGCCAGGACCTTTCCCAACCTTTCTGCTAATTCGGCCCGGCTCCCCCCTGTAATCAATACGTCATCAAAGTAGGGTAACACCCCCTCTAACCCCTTCAGGAGGCGTTCCACGAGTGACTGGAAGATCCCGGGCACCGAATTCACGCCGAATTGGAGGCGCGTTACCTGGAACGCCCCTTTGTGGGTGACTATGGTCTGTGCGGCAGCTGCGGCGGGGGTCACCGGGAGTTGCTGGTAGGCTTGGGCCAGGTCGAGTTTAGCGAAACACCTCCCCCCGTGTAACCTGGCCAACAAGTGGCTGACTACCGGCACCGGATACGCATTGGGGCGGATCGCCTTATTGATGGTGCACTTGTAGTCAGCGCATATGCGGACCTCCCCGTTGGCCTTGAGCGCTGTTACAATTGGAGTTTCCCACTCCGCAGAATCAACAGGAACAAGAATCCCCTGGCCCACCAATTTGTCCAACTCCGCCTCTATTTTGTCCTTTAGTGCGAAAGGCACTCTGCGCGGTTTAAGTCTGATTGGACGTACTCCAGGGTCCAGGTCGAAAGTCACTGGGGGGTCCTTGAATTTTCCGAGTCCCTTTTTGAAAACCTCGGGGTGCGCATCGCACACGCTCTGTATTGGATCAGTCCCGGCGGCGTGTACTCCCACGGCGTGCACCCCCCCAATGAACAACCCCAGGGGCTGGAACCGTTGAGTCCTGAGGAGGCTGCATTTACCTCCCTTGAGGACGACTAGGGGAAGCGTTGCGGCGCGCTTTTTGAACTGGACCTGGAACTTCCCAACCCCCAACACCGGGATGCGGTTCCCTTGCACGTCCTTCAGCGTGGACCTCAGCGCTTTGAGCTTGGGCCGCACGTGGGGGGCTATTTTTAGGAACTCTCCCTGGGAAATGATAGAGTAAGAAGAACCCGAGTCCACCTCCATCCTAACAGGGGCCCCTTGTATTACTACCTCAACGAAGTATCGGGGGTGCTCCGTGGATACGCTGAAAACCGGAGCGTCGTCCTCACTGTCATCGGAGATGCGCCCTACTCCGTCCCGCTTCCTCGTGGTCCGGGTGCCGTCCTTGGGCCTCGTGGTGCGGTCCTGCCTCGCCGAGCGGTCTGGGGAACTCCTCTTGGCCTCGCGCTGTTTTCAGCAGACCTTGGCGATGTGCCCGCGCCGGCCGCAGTTGTGGCACTCGGCCTTGCGGAACGGGCATTTGGTGCGGGCGTGGGCGGCGCCGCAGCCGTCGCAGCGCCGGTCTTCCTTCTGGACCTTCCGGACGTCCTCGTCGTCGCTCTCCGCGGACGAGTTCGAAACTCGCCGGGCCGCGCGCACCGAGCTCTCTGCCTTGGCGGGTTTCGGGCGCCAGTCCTGGAGCTCTTGCACCCCGGCCGTCGTGGCTTCCGCGGCCTGTGCCGTGTCGAGGACTTGTTGCCACGTGGGAGGCGGCTCCTGTCTCATCAGCGCGCGCTGAGTCTCGGTGTCCCGCAGGCCGCAGAGCAGGCAGTCTCGGAGGGTGACTTCTGGGGTCTCCCACTTGCATGGGCCAGCAGCCAGCCGCAGGGCCGCGGCGAACTCAGCGACCGATTCCCCGGGCGCCTGGACTCGCCTCCAGAACGCGCTCCGAGCGGGGAACATCGCTATCGCGGGCCGGAGGTGGGTGCGCAACGCCGCCAGGAGCTCTTTGGCTTTGAAGTCACTCACCCTCCTCGGCGCGATCAGATCCACCAAGGTCCTCTTGGTCTCGTGTCCGAGCATGCGGACGAAGATGGCCCTCTTCTTGTCCTCATCTGAGACTTCGAGCTCCACCAGCGCTCCATTGAAGTCTATCTCAAACAGCTCCAAGTCTCCCGGCTTCCTGATCTCGTAGCCGGCGCATGTCTTGGTCCCGTGGGCAGCCATATCCCATCCTCGTCGCCAGTTTACTGTATGGGACCAAAGACAACAGGACAGCCGAAGGGTTGGCTTAACACAGGTTTATTGCATGATGTTCCGGTGGAGCATGAGGTAATGGTGGTGATACATCTCTATATATACAGTAGCATTATACATTTGAATCTTGTAGCACGGTAGCTCATTGGCCGCTACCGGCGTGGCCTCGCCCAGGCACGCCTCTCTTCAGTAGTTCTTCTTCCTGCTGCTGAATGCGGGGAAGGTTTTCCCGCGGCTGTCCGTGATTGAGCAATGTGAACCATGTGAGACTGAACGCTCGCAGCTGCCCTCTATGGGCTGCTTGCTCGCATTCCTTTACAGCTGAGATACATTGTAAATGGAGTGGTTACATTCTTATCAGTACAGTGAACATGCATACACAACACAGGCCACCCTGTATACTGCCTCATAGCACTTGTGCACTTTCTGGGTGATTCACAAGGTAATTAGCATTTTGCCCCCAACATGCTGGGCAATTATTTTACTGACCTCAGAAGGACGGAAGGCTGTGTCATCCCAGATCCCTGTCAGAATCGAATTCAGATCGTGGGCAGAGTTTTGCCTGTAGTACAGCAGTTTAACCACTGTGCTAGGAGGTCAAAACATCAATAGCAATCCATCCATTGCACAATTTCCTCCCCAAAGTTTCCTGTCTGATTGCCCATGGCACATTTTGAGCCACAAAGTCATGTACCTTGGGTGTGAATTAGCCACTTTTGCAGCTGCCATGCCTGTCAGGGTTTAAAAATAGGCCCACATTTTCACAGTGTTAGCAATCTACTCCAGAACAGGATATAAGGATTTCACAGAAGGCTCTGTGAATCATACCAGATCCTCACCAATAGCCATACTCTACTGATTAGGTGTGTACGTTTTCCAAGGCACAAGTTATGCACCAACATTACGAAGGTCTGCCTCTTGTTTAGACAAGGATTGGTGAAAGGGGATAGCTTCCTGACTGTTAACTGGGAATTAAGGAGAGTAATTCCTTGTTTCAATTGGTTTAGATTATCTCTACAGGACAAGCAGTGGAAGATTCTTTACCTGCAATGCAAGAATAATACAACATGCTTCCCTGCCCCCAAATTTCTGCAATTTGCACAAAGTTTCCCCCCCCCCCCCGAACAAAATAGTATCCTGGCCTTTCCAGAAGGAAAACAGAAAGCACACTTCAAAAAAACATAAACAACCCCCCTAATGTGACTAGTTTTGTAAAATTCCATGGGAAAAGTGCAGCAATTCTCAGGGCCATAAAACTTGTAAGGCCTGTGTTACTTGCCCTATATGTGGTTCTGCAAGATTTGCACAAATCACCTGCACTGAAGTAGGAATTCTCATTCAAATTGTGGGAAGACATCTTGGCTTTCTTGTTTTTGCACATATGAATGACAAAAACAAATGATGTTTTATCTCCCTACTGCTGATTGTGGGCAATGTTCCCTGCATATGGAACAAGTTGTGGAAGTGGCTTTGGCTGTTAGACAATGTGGTGGTGGTGGATCTTAACCACCTTTTGGCAACAGATTGGTGGTGTCCTAAAAGGATAGTGGGCAAGTCTTTTTCTAGAGAAAATGTAAAAATCAACATTGGTGACTTTGGTGTATGAAAACCAAGACACAGGACACAGCCTCGGGCTGGGTTAACTCAGGTTTATTGCATCGTGGACAGAGGGAACATGAGGTAATGGCGGATCGATAGCTCTTTATATACTGCAGTAATACATTTGAATGTGGTGCCATGGTAGCCCATTGGCTACTGCCTGCGTGACATCATTGCGAGTCACTCCCTTCTTGTCCAGGTGTAGGTGGTGGCGGGAAAGCTTCCCGCGCTGTTGCCTTTGATGAGTTCTGACCAAGAGAGCTTGGACGCTCGCTGCTGCCAGCTGGTGGTCATTAGCTCGCGTCCTCATGCAGGGTTCATATGATACAGCTGAAGGTTACATTGTTGCTATAGGTAAGGTTACATTGGTTCAGATACATTGTAATCCATGTGGAAGGTACAGCCCTTAGAACACAACATCCCTCCCCCCTAGGACGAGACAATGTCTCGAGCCCATGCTTCTAGACACTCCCCCCCCTAGGAGACAAAATCTTTCAGCCAAGATGGCTTGTTTCGAACACGCTGGGGTCTCGATGCGGGCTGCCTCTCCCCGGGTTTGCTACCTTCTCTTTGTCCCCTGGTTTCCTGTCCTGTAATTTGAGAGGGAGACTCGTTAGTGATCTGCCGCGGCTCCGCGGCGTTGTTGGGAGGTGTGCTCTTACTTAGGGAGGAACCGGGGGCACTGGGGGCTAACGAAAAACCCCTCTTCTCTCTTGGATGGGTGGGGGAACACTCCTGAAAACCCCCCCGGTTTGCTAAATCAAAACCAAAATTCCATTCGGGGGCAGCGGTCGCGAACTCCTCTCCCCCTTCCCCGGCCTCTGACGGAACTGGCTTATCAAAAGGATATGAGTCGGGGCCGCTGCTTCTTCCTTCCCCCCTTGCTTGGGACTGTTGTCCGCTGCTGTCTCCCCCTTGGGTTACGCGGGTGGGGGAGAACCCTAACGCTGAATCTTGTTGGAAATCCTCACTGACTGGCCCACTGACTCGGTGCCTCAGTTGGTCTGCGTGCCTCCTCCAGAGGAGACCGGTGTGGGTTTCGACCCGGTACGACACTGGCCCCGTCTGTTCTACAACCGTCCCCGGCACCCAGGCTGGCCCCGCGCTGGCATAGTTCCTGCAATGCACAGGGTCGCCGGCGGCGAAACCTTTCGAGACTGCCAGCCCCACGTTTTTTCCCTTGTCCTCAATTCTTGTGGGGTCCAGCCTGGACAGGAGTGTAGTCAGTTTCCGCCGCATCAATAGTTCTGCCGGCGAGTAACCTGACGCTAAGGGGGTCACCCTATACGCTAATAAGAACTGACATACTTGGTGGTTCAGGTCCCCAGGGCCCATGCGCCGAAGCGCTTCCTTTGTTGTACGCACCAACCGTTCCACTTGGCCATTCGTGGCCGGGTGAAACGGCGCGGACGTGACATGCCGAATGGCATTCGCCTCCATGAATGCCCCGAACTCTGAGGAGGTGAAGCAACTCGCGTTATCGCTGACTAAAGTGTCGGGTAAACCGAACGTTGAAAAAACTCTCCGTAGTTGGTTAATTGTAGTGGTGGAGGACGTGCTCTTTACAGGAATGACCTCCAGCCACTTTGAGAATGCATCCACCACCAGGAGAAACATGGTTCCTCGGAAAGGGCCAGCGAAATCTACGTGCACTCTGGACCATGGCCCCCTCGCTGTGTCCCATTCCCTATGCGGGAGGCGGGCCGCCTCTGGTCGGGACCCCTGGCACGCCTCACAAGTGCCTACCATGTGCTCAATGTCCTCGTCCAGCTGTGGCCACCAAAAGTAACTGCGGGCCAGCGCTTTTGAGCGAACGATGCCCGGGTGGCTGACGTGCAGCAGTTTGAGAACCCTCGGCCGCATGGGTGTCGGGACCACCACCCGTTGGCCCCACAACAGGCACCCCCTTTCTATGGACAACTCTAGCTTCTTCCGAAAGAATGGGTCGAATTCCTTGCTTGGGGACGATGTTGGCCACCCTTTCTGCACCCATGAGCTGACTTTCTCCAGCGTCCTGTCCTTGCTTGTCGCCCTAGCTATATCAGCCGGTACTATTGGGGGTTCGTCTAAAACCTCGATTAGCAACACCTGGCGGTCTCTTCCTATTCTGGCTTTTTGGTCGTCCGACAAAGGCAAAGGAGATCTCGAAAGCGCATCAGCATGGCTGATCTCCTTTCCGGGCCGGTACTCCAACTCGTGTTGGTATGCGTTAAGAAAAATGGCCCATCGCAACATTCTCGGAGATAGTATCTGTGGCGTTGGCTTGCCTGCCGTGAAGATCCCTAACAGGGGCTTGTGATCCGTCACGATTGTGAACGGGCGGCCATACAGAAAATCGTGAAACTTTTTGGTCCCCGCTACTATTGCTAATGCCTCCCTGTCGGTTTGTGCGTAATTTCGCTCTGCTTGGGACAGGGACCTTGAATAAAACGCAACTGGGGCCTCCCGCCCGTCATCCAACACGTGGCACAGCACCGCCCCCACTCCCACCGGTGATGCATCACAGACTAAGACCACCGGCCGTTTGGGGTCGAAGTGCGTAAGGATTGCATCCGATGTTAACAGTTGCTTTAGTTCGTTGAACGCCTTCTCGTGCTCGTCACCCCACATCCATGTCTCCTCTTTTTTCAGTAACCGATGAAGCGGTTCGGCCATGGAGGCTTTCCGCGGGAGGAATGTATGGTAAAAATTGAGGAGCCCCAGGAATGACTGTAGTTCGGTTTTGGATGTGGGGCGAGGGGCCTTCTTAATGGCTGCTACTTTGGACTTGGACGGCTTAATCCCCTCGGGTGTGATCCGAAATCCTAAAAACTCGACCTCGGTTTCGAAAAAAACACATTTGTCCTTCCTCAGTCTCAGCCCCGCTTTCTCGAACACAGTTAGCACTTTATCCAATCTCCTGGCTAGTTCGGCCTCACTCCCCCCTGTTATCAATACGTCATCAAAATAAGGCAACACCCCCTCCAGCCCCTTCAGGAGGCGTTCCACAAGCGACTGAAAAAGACCGGGTGCCGAGTTCACGCCGAACTGTAAACGCGACACCTGGAACGCTCCTTTATGTGTGACTATCGTTTGTGCCGCGGCCGTGGCGGGAGTTACGGGGAGTTGTTGATAGGCTTGTGCCAAATCGAGCTTAGCGAAACACTTTCCCCCATTTAGCCTGGCCAAAAGGTGGCTGACCACTGGCACCGGATATGCATTAGGGCGAATCGCCTTGTTAATTGTGCACTTATAATCAGCGCAAATGCGCACCTCCCCGTTAGCCTTCAGAGCTGTTACAATTGGAGTTTCCCACTCCGCGGAATCAACAGGAATAAGAATCCCCTGGCCCACCAATTTGTCCAGTTCCGCCTCTATCTTGTCCTTTAGTGCGAAAGGCACCCTGCGCGGTTTGAGTCTTATCGGGCGGACCTCCGGGTCCAGGTCGAAGGCTACAGGGGGTCCCTTGAATTTTCCCAGTCCTTTTTCAAAAACGGCGGGGTGCGCGTCACACACCGCTTGTATCGGATCCGCGCCCACGGCATGCACCCCCCCCTATGAACAAACCCAAGGGCTGAAACCACTGCGTCCCTAGGAGGCTACAATTCCCCCCTTTGAGAACGACTAGAGGGAGTCTTTTATAACGAACCCGAAATTTTCCGACCCCCAGCACTGGAATGCTGTTCCCTTGTACGTCCCGTAGCGTGGACCTCAGAGTCTTAAGTTTGGGCCGCGCTTGGGGGTCGATCTTCAAGAACTCTTTCTGGGGAATTATGGAATAATAGGACCCCGAGTCAATCTCCATCCTAACAGGGGCCCCTTGTACTATTACCTCAATGAAGTAATGGTTTTGTCCCGCGGACACGCTGAACACGGGGGCGTCGTCCTCACTGCCGTCCGAGACGCGACCCACGCCGTCCTGCTTCCTCGTGGTTCGGGCGCCATCTTGGGGTCTCGCTGGATGGTCCGGTCTGGCCGAACGGTCTTTCGACTGCCTCCGGCCCTCTTTCCGATTTCTGCATGCCCTGGCGATGTGCCCGCGCCGGCCACAGCTGTAACATTCGGCTTTCCTGAAAGGGCACTTCGCACGCTCGTGGGCCGCCCCACAACCATCGCAGCGGCGCCCCCCTTTCCGGACCTTCTGTACCTCTTCGCCGTCGCTGCCATCTGTGGAGGATCTCGAGGTTCGCCGGGTCGCGTGCACCGGCTGTCCTGACTTGCCGCGCACCGAGCTTTCCGCTTTGCTGGCCCTAGGGCGCCACTCACGCCACTCGTGTATTTCGTCCACTCCCGCATTCGTGGACTCCGCGGATTCCGCGGTCTCTACGACCTCGGCCAGCGTGGGTGGCGGCTCCCTGTTCATCAGGCGGCGCTGCACTTCCTTGTCCTTCAGGCCACACAGCACGACGTCCCTCATGATCATCTCCAGGTTGTCCCACTTGCAGGGAACGGCGGCTACCCTCAGGGCCTCCACGAACGCCTCTACCGACTCATCCGGCGCTTGGACTCGCCTCCAAAACGCACTCCTCGCAGGAAACATTGCCTTCGAGGGTTGGAAACGCTCACGCAGCAACTTCAGTATGTCGTCGGTTTTGAAGTCATCCAACGTCTTCGGTTCGATCATGCCCACCAGCGTCCGCTTGGTCTCTACACCCAGCATTCGGGTGAGGATGGCCCTCTTCCTTTCCTCGTCGTCTTTGACTTTGAGTTCCACCAAGGCCGCCTTGAAATCCATGTTAAAGATGGTCCAGTCTTGCGGCTTGATAATATTGAACCCGCTCTGTGTCCTGGCGCTTTGGGAATCCATCATCCCATCCTCGTCGCCAATTTGGTGTATGAAAACCAAGACACAGGACACAGCCTCGGGCTGGGTTAACTCAGGTTTATTGCATCGTGGACAGAGGGAACATGAGGTAATGGCGGATCGATAGCTCTTTATATACTGCAGTAATACATTTGAATGTGGTGCCATGGTAGCCCATTGGCTACTGCCTGCGTGACATCATTGCGAGTCACTCCCTTCTTGTCCAGGTGTAGGTGGTGGCGGGAAAGCTTCCCGCGCTGTTGCCTTTGATGAGTTCTGACCAAGAGAGCTTGGACGCTCGCTGCTGCCAGCTGGTGGTCATTAGCTCGCGTCCTCATGCAGGGTTCATATGATACAGCTGAAGGTTACATTGTTGCTATAGGTAAGGTTACATTGGTTCAGATACATTGTAATCCATGTGGAAGGTACAGCCCTTAGAACACAACAGTGACAAAACCTAGAGACAACTAAATAGCTGATTCCACCAATCACTCTGCAAGTATCCTGGCCAGTCAAACAGCACATATACCCACTTGCTGTTAACTGATGAAAACCCCACCTTCACCCACAACACTGCCAGGTTCTGCGCCACAGCAAGTAAGAACAGAAGAACAATCCTGGCAGGTCCTTAGCTAAATAAACTTTCAGTGCAACATCATAGTAGTAGTTGTAGCATCATTAATCTTAAAAACTAATTTTATTACTCCCTTAGTTGTCAACAGAAATATAGTTTAACTACCCTCATTTTAACTTCTGTTTCTTGCTGTACTATGCTGGTCCTGGACTGTAATAAAGGTTGATTTGATTTGATTCCACCAGTCTGTTATACCCATTTTGGCCAGGTTATCCTGCTATGGTAATAAACCATACTGCCAGTGACTCAATGCCAACCTGACAACACTGAAGACTAAAGGCCTTGGGTGGTGAAATCCACAGAGAAGGGTGATGGTCCCCAAGTGGATTAAATCCCACTTGAATCCATCTTGATGGAAGGTGGTAGCTTCATCAATACTTGCCAGGAACCAATGAGGACTTTGTGTGCTAAAAGGGCTCAGACCAGAAAGTGACTCATGGAACTGGCTCAGTGGTACAGATGTCACGTTGCAATGCAGAAGGCTAATGAAAGACTACTGCATTATATTGTTCCCAGGACAATCTTCCTTGCTGATCACCATGCTGATTGCCAATATTCAGAATCAAATACAGCACTTGAAACAGAATAATCTGTTACATAAATCAATGAGTACAGGTGAAATATCTCTAGTGTATGCACAGAATAGATGCCATTAATATTATTATTATTATTATTATTATTATTATTATTATTATTATTATTATTATTATTATTATTATTATTATTATTATTATCATCATCATCATCATCATCATCATCATCATCATCATCATCATCATCATCATCATCAAGGCAGCTATCTTGCTGGTGCAGGTATTTCAGAAAGCTTTGATTGAAAGGCCATAAATTTACACTAGATGGTTGTGCTAAAAGAATCTGCTAACAAATGCTTTGTAAACCTCTTAGCATTCATTTTAGTATTCAAAACCCATCTGTTCTCCCGTAGGCTGATTCTTTCAGCTATGCAGGCATGTCATGATCTTTCCATCAGTTATAACCTCTTCCATATAAAAAGGATGAGCACCTAAAGCCTGGATAATTTGGGGGAAAGGAGCACATCCAAAAAATTGCTCCCCCAGGAAGATCAGCCTAAAGAACAGGGGAAGCAAAGAGAGAAGGAGGTGCTGAACTTGGGAAAGTTACTTTTTGCCTTATAACTCCATCTAGCCCAGGGTTCTTCATCTAGCCCAGGGTTCTTCAAATTTGGCTCTCCATATACTCTTGGATTTCAATTCCCAGAAGCTCTGATTAGCAGGTGTGCTAACTTGGGTTTCTGGTAATTGAGGTCCAAGAACAACTAGAGAACCAAGTTTGAAGAACCCTGGTCTAGCCAAAACAGTCATTGGCTCAGCCAGGGAGGGACTCGGGGAACTACAGTTGCAGAAGTAACTCTTCCAAGTTGTGCTCTGTGACTGGCTCCCTATGATATCCTTATTAAGCCTCAAGAAAATAAGATTCTTTTCATTGTTAACCACCTGCTTATTTGTAAGATCTCATATTCATATTCAGGGCCATGTTCACATTTGCAACACGTGTCATGCAGATTACTGTACTGTACGTCTATTCTAGCTTTGGATGTTGCATTCCCTTACCCTTGACAAGGTAGGGAAAGAGGCTGCCAGAAAAGAAATCAGGCCATCGCATTAATGTCTGAAGAGACACAGCTGGAAGAGAACACCTGGCAAAGTCCCAGAATATATTATGTTGTCCCATCACTATTTGAACATAGCCTCCTAGAGAAACTACACAGGACTTTAAGAAACTGACAACTTCTGAGGTACTCCAGTTTGGGAACCACTTTCTTCTTGAACAAATCAGATATATCTAACCAAATTCAACCCATGAACAAACTGTAAATATCTGTTGTAAGATTAAAGCATCAGTTCCATATCAGTGCATTATGACTCAGTCTCACTCACTCACACACTGTCATTAAATAAATGCTGTTACTTCAAAGCATGATTGGAAAGGTTTATCCCATGATTACCATATTTTGAGACCATAAGACACACTTTCCCCAAAAAAAGTGGTGGGGATGAGGGTGTGTCTTATAGTCTGAATGCCATGCCCACCTCCCTGCCACACCATGCCCACCACCCCCTCCTCCTCTCCCCACAATTCCGGGCATGACCAGGAGCCAGGAAGAAGAGGGCATGACCAGAGCCAGGGAGGAAAAGGAGCCATGTCGGGCGAAGTGCTGTGCCTTCCCCTCAGGGTGTCATTGTGGACGGAAGGGGAGGCCACCACTCCACCCTGCCCATCTCCCAGCAGCGCCAGCAATGCTTCCCATGCACCTTGCCTGGGGCCGAAGGCACATGGGAAGCACAGAGGTGAAAGCGCACCCGGACTGTGAGGGGCTGACCCATCTGGATGGTGAAGTCCTTTCAGCCATGCCACTCTGGGATGCTGGGCTCAGGAAAAGCCTCGTTGTCTCAGATGTGAGGAGGAGTCCCAGAGCAGCATGGCCGAAAGGATGAGGCAGCTGTGGCTGCTACTGGCAGATCAGTTGATCTTCTGCCTCTGGGAGCTGCTGGCGGGTCAGGCTCTCACCATCCAGGTGAGGTGCACAGGAAGCGCTGTGGGAGCTGTTGCAAGTCAGCTGGTCTTCTGCAGCCAGGGGCTGCTGGCAGGTCAACCCCTCACCATCTGGGTGTGCTTTCGCCGGGTGATGTGAGCTACAGCTACATCTCCGGCTCCCTATTTGGTTCAGAATATTTTTTTTCTTGTTTTCCTGCTCTAAAACTGGGTGCATCTTATGGTCTGAAAAATATGGTATTTCATGTTCTTTACCTGATTCAAAGAAATATACTCTTTCATTTCTTTTCATTTCTTTTCTAAACACTGCCTACATTATTTCTGAGCTGATGATCTGTTGAGGATTAAATTTGCATGCGACTTAGCTGTGCCAAAGCTCGTGATTTTAATCAACATTAATCTATTCCTCTGAGGGTCAGCATGGAATTCCTCTAGTAAACATATAAAAGGCAAGGAGGAAAATGGAGCAGAGGGAGAGGAACAATGAGGCATTTTAACAAGAGTCTGAAACTGGCACTTGAACTTTGGTAAGGTGTCACTTTCCAATGTTCTGTCCTGATGAGGTATTGCCCATCTTATTCCAACAAGACAAGACAAGACAAGACATAGATAGATAGATAGATAGATAGATAGATATAGATATCTTAACCTATAAGAAAGGGATGTGGTCATGTGTGTCTGGAATGTGTGTCCACACCCATCCAGCCTATTCCGTAATGTGCCATGCACACATACCTTGCCCAACTGGGACCATAGCCGTGAGGGTCCGGGGGAATGGGAGTGGGGTCTAAGCTCCACAAAATGGGTAAAAGAACGGAACTACAACTTCTATGATGCCATGGGAGAAAAATGGCAGTTTAACAGCCAGGCCTGGAAACAGAATGTTGGAGAGAGCTGATTTGCATGTTGAACTGCAAATGGTTGAACTTGAGAGTAAATGACTGATAGGGCAAGGTCTTGATCTGGATGGAACAAATCCATTCCAATTAAGCCTCTACAGCCCTGGAATGAGACACTTTCAATGTACATCAATGCTGTGTGAGAGAGATGGAGAGAGATAGGGAGCGTGTGTGTCTCTGTGTGTGTGTGCGTGCGTGCGTGTGTGTGTGTGTGTGTGTGTGTGCGTGTGTGTGTGTGTGTGTGCGTGTGTGTGTGTGTGTGTGTGTGTGTGTGTGTGTGTGCGCGCGCGCGCGCGCACAAGACAATGACTGTGTTCCGGATCAGTCACTTGTGTGTGTGGGTGTGCCTGAATGAGAGAGAGAGAGAGACTCTGTGTTGGGGTGTATCAGGGTCCGAAAAACCTAAACATACAATTAGCTCTCATCCTTCCTTCCCTACCACCAGCCATTCTTCTCCCCTTCCTTCTTTCTTTCCCTCCCTCATTCTTTCCCTCCCGTCTTCCTTTCCTCCTAAATTTCCCCCACAATACCTACCATTCCTCCCTCATCATCACGCCAGGGTGAGTCTGCCCAGGTTCCTTTACTGAGAGCCAGGGGGCATCACAAACAGGGGGGGGAGGCAAAAAGGAAAAAACCCTCCCCAAGCCACCACTACCCCATGGGTTGAGCCCCCCCCTCTAAAAAAAGTAATAGCCGCATCCCAGTAAGCCTCCATCAACATACAAATCAGTCTGCTTCTGCAGACGTTTCCATGGTCATGTGACAGGCATGACTAGACACCGGAGCACATGTAACGCTTTTTACCTTCCCAACAACGTGATGCCTTTTTATCAACTTACAATTCCTTCCTTTTGAACAAAAAGGTTGACAGGAGCTGGGAGAAAGACAGGGGATCATTCCGTCCTGCAATACTCAAGAATCGAACTGCTCACCTTCGACATCCCAGTAAGCCTCCATCAACACACAAATCAGTCTCTGCAGACGTTTCTGTGGTCATGTGGCAGGCATGACTAGACACCGGAGCCCACATAACGCTTTTTTCCTTCCCAACAACGTGGTGCCTCTTTATCAACTTACAATTCCTTGCTTTAGAACAAAAAGGTTGACAGGAGCTGGGAGAAAGACGGGAGCTCATTCTGTCCTGCAATACTCAAGAATCGAACTGCTTACCTTCCACATTCCAGTAAGCCTCCATCAACACATGAATCAGTCTGCTTCAGCAGACATTTCTGTGTCATGTGGCAGGCATGACTATACGCCGGAGCACACGTCAAACCATCTATGACAAAAACCTGTCTGCATCTACATCCCAAATGCACACACACACACACACACACAGGCTGGGCAATCAGCTAGTATATATATATATAGAGAGAGATAGGGACCAAAATAAGTCTATAAATTTATTGCCGTGTGTCATTAGGGCACTCCAAACAACATAAATTATGAGGACGTGAAAAAAGTCTTATGCCATTTGTGGGCGAACCAATATTACAGAGGCCCTGAAACAGATGTTAGAGATAGCCGGTCAGTATAGTTAAAAGCAGATTACTATTGCAGAGAGGTGATCTGGGAAAGTTGATTTGTGTTTTTAAAACCAGAATCTCAAGCATAAGTCCTAAAAATCACTCACTAACCAAAGGAAGCTTGGGGTACAAGAAGCTCCTCTGACACTCAAAACACTCATTGGTGAGATCTAAGAATTTCCCTCTTCTAGTCACGGGCTAACTCTTACCTCTGTCTCCGGCCTTGATGGTGGTGGTACACTCTCTCTGTGTGTACGTGTGCGCGTGCACGCATCTAAAATTCTCAATGGGGTCTAGAAATATAAAGAGTGTACATGAGGCCATGACCCACCTTGTTTTCGTTCTTCTGTGGTTATGGAGGAGGGCAGTTACTGTGTAAGACAGGAAGTAACTGATCAGCCCCAAGACCAGAAATAAGGAATTAGCAGGACAACATCAAAAGTTTCTTTACTGTATAATGAAGTTGCTACCCAGAGTGACAGCTTAGTCAGATAGTCAGAATAGAAACAAAATAAATACAGTAAATAGTGAACAAAGGACCTATCTGTAACAAAACCCGCTCAGAGCATGGAAATTAAAGGAAATGGCTCCTTTATTAACCAATTTCCTCTTCCTTCAACTTAAATCAGCGTTGTCTTCACACCACATACCTCAAGTACAAAGAGTTCAGTTTACTCATTTTGGCTTCTAGTGAGTTCAGGTTTGATCAAATATTGCTTCCATTTATTTGTCTTTCTGTCCATGGTATCCATAAAGATCTCCAACACCACATTTCATATCTATCAATATTTTCATTGTCAGCACTTTTTATGCCCATTGTCAATATCGTCCATTGTACTGTATATACTCAAGTATAAGCCAAGTTTTTAGCCCCCAAAATGAGACCTAAAGGGGGGGACATGGCTTATACTTGGATCATCGACCACAAGGGTCCCAAGACCGCACCGGATTGAGATGTGCCAACAATTTAATTAATTTTACCACATTTTCAGGTATTTTGATTATTGAAACTCACTAGCAGCTGCTGCATTTCCCACCCTCAGCTTATACTCAGGTCAATCTATTTTCCTGGGTTTTCAACTTAAAATTAGGTACCTCGGCTTATATTCGGGTTGGCTTATACACTAGTATATACAGTAATCATGAATACAATAGCAGAGATTATCTTGACCTTGATATCCATTCTTACACTTGAAGATCTTTCTAGTTTCTTCATAGCTTTTCTTCCAAGGTTGAGTTTTGTTCTGACATCTTGGCTTTAGTCTGTTAGATTAGTGATTGAACCAAAGTGTAGAAAAAACTTAATATTTTCCATTTCTTCACTATCAACATTGTAACTGTACAATTTTAATGGAGTCGCTATTTTTGTCTTTATAATGTTCCAGTGCTAGATTCAAAGTGTTGCATTTTTTTACATAATCCTAGTGTTGCATTTTTTACATAATCTTTGTGACTAAAATGTTTCAGGCAATTGCTCTTAAATCATTGATGTTTCTTCTAACAATGTACACTTCTCCATCTGAATGTAATCTTACTTTCTGAATTATTCTGCATGTAGACTGAACAGACAGAAAAATAAAATAAAATCATGTCTGATAGGAGATAAGTCTGTTTCTAACAGGAGATAAGTCTTTTTCTCCAGAATATATATTAGTAATCAGGACAATCAAGTGTTTTGGCACACCTATTCCATTCAAAACGATTCATGGCAGTGGTGGGGAACCTATGGCATGCATGCCAGATGTGGCACTCCCAGCCCATTCTGTTGACATGCATGCCATTGCTTCCTCCCTCCCCTCAGCACAGAGTTCACCCTGCCCCTCTGCCCAGGAGCCCAATAAGAGCTCTCCCTCCTCCCCCCAGCACAGATTTCACCCCACCCCTCTGCCCTGCAGCTGAATGGAAGCGCTTCCTCCCCCAGCACAGATGTCGCCCTGTCCCTCTGCCCAGCAGCCCAATGGGAGTGCTTCCTTCTTCCTCCCAGCACAGAGTTCACCCCGCCCCTCTGTTTGGACACTTGGTCTCTAAAAGGTTTGCCATCCCTGATCTATAGTTTTTCATGATCCACATAGCCAAAGGCTTTATAGTACTCTATAAAGCACAAATTGTTTTTGTTTCTGAAATTCTCTGGCATGCTCCAGTAACTGATCTTTATATGCTGCATGGTGTTGGTGCCCTCCTGTTCTGAACCCAGCTTGAACATTTTGCATTTCTCACTTCATGTGTGGCAAGAGTCTTGGTTGGGAAATCTTCACAATACATTCAAAGGATGAATTCTGGACACAATTTGAGTAAAGATATGGTCTGCCTGGAAGAAAAACTTACAATAAGCAATATTTGGGTTGCTTACATGCTATACAAATCACATTCAAGTGAGCCATATCCTGGGAAAGTTACTTTTTTGGATCACAGCTTCTGGATTCTTCAAGACAGGTTGGCCATAACCATTCTAGCTATTGAGATTCTTGGAAGTTTACTCCAAAAAAAGAGAACTTTTTCAAAAACATGGCAAGATGAAATAGCATCTATAAAATATCCTCTCTTCACTGCAAATTTGCACTACATGCTTACTGTGTGATGCAGGTTTCACTCATATATTTGGATCCAGAAATGCAGTACTGAATTGAGGAACTTCAGGGAAGAACTGAAAACAAACATTTTGTAACAATTGTCATACTATAGAACAGTATTTCCCAACCTTTGGTTTTTGGAGCTCAGTTCAAAGCACTGACCAGCCAATGTGTACTGACGGGCTTCTGAGAATTGAAGTCTCTCAGTGGGAACCACTGCTCTAGAATGTGGAATTTGAATCTGAATTTTTCCACACATTTGCAGATTCCTCTTAAATTGTTGGTTTGAGCAATACTCTTCCAAATATATGTTTCAGATGAATTCTGAAGTAATTGTATGTTATACATCATCTTGCTAAATTCAGCACTTTCGTACCTTGGTATTTTAAATCCAGCACCATCAACAGATAGTAGGCAGAAGGAATGGATTAGAACAGGGGTTCTCAACCTATGGCCCACAGGCTGCATCCAGCCTGTGGCACAATTCCATCTAGTACGCGCTGTCACCGACATCCTTCTTCCCTCCGCCTGGCTTGGTGTGTCCCTAATGCCACTCTGTAGCAGGGCGGATGTTGTAAGAAGGCTTACATCATCTACCCTGCTACAGAGGAGCATTAGGGATATGCCAAGCCAGGCGGAGGGGACAAGGATGGCGGAAGCAGAAGCAGACACAGATGTGGCAGATGCATGTGGCTGCCTGGGTCTTTCCAGGGAGCTGCTCTGGCCAAGCATGGGCAAGGACAGGGAGGACCCCTCCTTCACCCACAACAGGATGGTAAGCAGGAAAGTGGTGGCAGTGGCGGTGTGGGGAGAGTGTTGGCGGGACAGCCAGTGTGGGGGAGTGGTGGCGGTGGGGTTGAGTGTTAGTGGCAGCAGTGGTGAGATTTAAAAAAATTACTACCTACTCTGTGGGCATGGTATAGTGGGCGGCCAGGGTGAAAGCCCTGCATTGCACCAGTATTAGGACTACTTTATTTCAAAACTTGGATGGGCAGAGCCAGACAGAATTTCTGCTACTGGTTCTGGCGAACTGTTGCGAACCTGCTAAATCCCACCACTGGCTGGACTGGTGGTATGTGGGGTGTTGGTGGTGGCAGCATCAGCATGGGGTGAGTGTTGGCGGCAGTGGCAGCAGCATGGGAGGGAGTGTTGGTGGGCCAGACTGGTGGCATGGGCAGGAGTGGTGGCAGCAGTGGTGGCAGCATGGGTGGAATGTTGGTCGCAGCAGTGGCAGCAGCAGCACATGGGAGGAAGTGTTGGGAGGCTGGATTGGTATGTGTGTGGGGTGGATTGTTGTTGTTGGTGGTGGTGGCGGCAGCGGCTTGGGGGCAATGATGGTGGCTCAATGTGGTCACACTAACAATGGCACTCTGACCCGTCAACAGTCTGAGGGGGTGTGATATGGCCCCTGGCTTTAAAAGGTTGAGAACCCCTAGATTAGAACATATATTTGAATTTTTGCAAGCAAACTAGAGGTAGAAAAATGTATTTTCACTCTTAATCTAAATTCAACACAACTCTCATGCAGGGAGGAGGAAAGGAGGTTCAAAAGCCATTGAAAAAACAAACTGAGATCCTGAAATCCTTCTCTAGTATGATGCCTTTTCCTAAATCCTCACAGATCTCCATCTCTATATGCATGTCTGGCCAGGTTATCTTGCTATGGTAATAGAGTAGGTAGACCATACTGCCAGCGACTCAATGCCGAATGTCAGGCTACAGTTAACTAACCTGACCACCCTGAGGACTAATGGATTGGGTGGTGAAGTCTACAGGGAAGGGTGATGGTCCCCAAGTGGATTACATCCCACTTGAATCCATCTTGATGGAGGGCAGCATCTTCATCAGTACTGGCCTAGGGCTGAGGAGGACTTTGTGTGCCAAAAGGGCTCAGGACCAGAAAGTGACTCACGCAACTGGATAAGTAGTACAGGGGTCATGCTGCGATGCAGAAGGCAAATGAAAGGCCACTGCATTATATTCTTAGGACAGTATTCGTGGCTGATCACTACGAGGATCGCCAATATTCGTATTCAAATACAGGACAAGAATAATAATAATATGGAGAATCATGTATGTGGAAGGGGGATAATGGGAAGAATGAGGATTATTACATTTGCATATATTATTCATGGAATCTGCTCATCTTACAATTTATTAGTTAACATTTTGAAAAACTCTTGTATTATAAAAATTATAGTTTGTTCATTCCCCTGAGATGCTCCCTTTTCAGTTAACCTGAAAAGGAGGGTGGAGGGTGGACAAATCCACACACATTTTGCAGAATTAGGAAAGCAGGGACCTTTTAGATCTCAAACCAGTGTCCCCTTTCTTCTAGAAATCACATAGTCTATATAGAAGAGAAGGGCAGCTTCTTAGAAAAGTAGAAAAATGGAGGGATGCATTACAGGGAATTTCCCCAGAAAATATAAATGTTTTTACAGTGCGTCTTGTCCTTACAGCTACATAGATTTTTCCTGTTTGTTATCAGCTTGCTTCATGAAAAGAGCAAGGCCGTAGCCGGGGGGCAGGGGGGCCAAGAACCTTCTTGAGCTAACAGCCTGACCCCCCACCCACCCACCCCGTAATGCCAATGTTATATATGTGAGTGTGACATTGTTACTCCTGAAAAAAAATTCACCCCACCCAAATCTAGAATCCTGGCTATGGCCCTGGAAAAGATCCTCGTTTGGGCATTCCCTTTCAACCCAGAATAATTGCTGACACAAAATTATTATTCTGGCACAGAGGGTAGAGATATCTTACCCAGAACAAATTGAGAGGCAAAGTTCTGATTATTCTTATGCAGATCTATATTAGAAATAAAAAATTCCCATACTCTTTTCAATTGTTACTACAGCTGGGTTGGTTTACACTGCAATTAATTTAGTGAAATTTTACCTGCAGGCTTTTTCCAATGAAAGGAGAGCAAAGAGCAGTGCAAACCATTCATGAATTGGAATAATTCCTTAATGGATTTAATGCATAAAATCTCCGTCTTGGGGAGAGTGTAAATACTAAGAACTCACTGGTTAACTAATTGCAAATGTTGTGTTTAATGTATGCAGACAGATTTTGTGCCATGAATAAATCAGGTGTGTGGTGCTTCTTTCATCCATTTCATTAGTAATCTTGAACATTTGTTGTCAGTTCATTTAAAAAAACTTGCCATTCTTCTTTTAAAGTGTTTACCAGAGAATGAAATTGATCCTAACCTTATGACATATTTCAAAAATGTTAAAGTCATGCATTTTAAAAAAAATTGTGAATTTTTAATGTCTCCTCGGACTTTTACATTTTGGGACAGAAGTTGAGGTGGAGGTAAGGACTGGTGTTAATTTATGATTCATGTCTGCAGCTGGATTTCATGAACATCTGTATTCTGGCAACGCACACTCTGACCGTGAAGGCTGGCCTGGCCTACTATTGACAGAGAGCAGAGGCTGCTTCAGACAATTGAGTGTGGTTATCACAAAAAGACAGCAAATTATTCCTTAGCTAACTCATTATTCATGTAACACCTTAAGGCCAAACTAGATTTATTTTGCATAAGCTTTCAGGGCTTCAACCTTCTTCAACAGAGGTCATTGTCAGAGCTCAAGGCACAGGTGGCTGGCAAGCAATACAAATGCCAGGACCAAGGAAAACCAGGTAATTGGCAAATAGTAACCCAATCTCAGTCCAGATCCAAAGTCCAAGTAAAACCAGAGATGCAGGGTTGGTCCAGACAACAAAAGCATAGCCCAAATGAACCAGAAGTTGGGTGACCAAGAGAACAGACAAGGCAGAGAAGCCTTGGGGGCTGGAACAAGGTGAGGAGGGAATTCCAGGAACAAAGATCCAGGCAAGGCAAAACAACAGTCCCCAGGAACAGGGCAGGGAGTCTTCAGGAGCAGGTAACAAGGCAGGAGATCTTCTGGAGCAGGAATCAGGAACAAGGCAAGAGATCTGCAAACCAAGCAACTGCAAGTCCCCTGATCTCCATTGCTGAGGCAGAACAACATTCCACAAAAACTGCGCTGAGGTCTTCAGAAGTGAGAATCAGGAACAAGGCAGATCCATGAGCCAAGCAGCTTACTGGCCTCCCTTACTGAGCAGTTTCTGGGAGGAAGGGATGGTTCTTATATAGCTAAACCATCCAGGGTCTCCAAGTGGAACTTATTAAGGTCTTGAACCTTCACCAGGGCTCTCAGTGAGGTTTAGTAGCTGCAGCAGGGTGAGGATCCATTCCTGCAGGACTTAGAGGAGCAGCTGCAAATCCTGACAGTCATAAATCTTATGATGGATAAAACTGTTTGGTCTTTGAGATGTCACAAGTGGTGGTGAGTCCTCCTCCATTATGGTCTTTGTTAACTCTAAAATCCCAGAGCTACTTGAAATTGACTCTACTAAAGATGGGGAAAGGATGTGAGAAAATAATAAGTCCCATTCCACCATTCTACCAACAGATTGAGTTGGTACCATAGCCACCCCCTGTCCCCAAGTATCCAAATTTCCTCATACTCTCCTGTTGCTGAGTCTGACATTCCTTCTGGCACCTGCACTTTGAATGCCTCTTGGGTTGGCATGGGAGCCAGGTGCCCGGCCAGTTGCCAAGGTCTCCATGAAGTGAATCACACATGGCTTTGGACATCTTTGACCAAGAGACCAGAACAATCTACATTCCCACACTTTGTCCTCATTAGTTCTCCCCAGGCAGATGTTTGTTGCCCCATCTGAGATCTAGAAAGCAATGTTTCATACCAGAATGCTAGCAGTAACATCTTTTTCATGTTTTTCCAAACACAACATTAATAAAAATATTTGTGTGCTGTCAAATCAATTCTTGACTTATGCATCCCTTTCCAGGATTTTCTAGGTAGAGAATACACAGAAGCTGTTTACTATTCTCTTCTTCTGTGGGTGCCCTGCCTGCTTTTGTGTGTGTGTGTGTGTGTGTGTGTGTGTGTGTGGGCAGTGCCGACCCTGGCCACCTCCTGGCTACGGCATGAGAAGAATTGAACTCCCAACTTCTGACTCCACAACCAGGTACTAAACCACTGAGCTATCCAGCCAGCTCACAGAATTAATCAGATTACTCTTTTTACTTTTTCTCTTCTAATAAAAAATATTGTATTTTAGTCTGTTTTCAGAATGATGGGTGATCCCACAGAGGCAATTATTCACCAGGGAATGAGGGTAGTATTTTTGTTTTTGTTACTGTGTTCACCAATTTCCCTTTTCCTGAAGCTCTCCATGCTATTTTCCAAGCCATGCACCCTTCAGATCAGATTTCCGGAAGATTTAAGGAAGTGAAAAAGAAATATCTTTGTCAAAAAAAATAGTCTATCTTGTTTATATGAGGGGAGAGTCTGGCCATGGAATGTATTTGTTAGTCATTTCATTTATTATTATATTTTCACTAGGCTTTGTATAGGTCAGGGATGGCAAACCTTTTAAAGACCGAGTGCCCAAACAGAGGGGTGGGGTGAACTCTGTGCTGTGGGGAGGAAGTGCTCCCACTGGGCTGCTGGGCAGAGGGGCAGGGCGAACTCTGTGCTGGGGCAGCGGCGTGCATCATCATCATATCATAGGTTTATTTGTACCCCGCTTCCCTTAGCCCAAAGGTGACCCAAAGCGGCAAACAACAATAGCAAAAGCATACAATTAGGTACACAAGTACAAATAACAATACAGTAATACAAAAAGTGAATAAATACAATATCAGCAATACATATCAAAAGTATTGATAATCAGCAAAACAACATATCAGCAAACAATATCAGCAGTTACAACATAGGGGGGAAATTACAAAATATCAATAAATGCGGGCACCAAAGGTGGGAAGTAGAGGCAGCAAAGCACTGCCGCCTCCACAGTTTTATAAAGTACTGGCAGGAGCGGAGGCCAGGACACAGATGGTCTCGCCTCCACCCTCCTGCCAGGGCGGGCAAGCGTCTGGGCCGAGGCAGCGTCTGGAGGGTCCGAGGCAGCAGCGGCAGGTCTTCTTATGGCTGTTGTGCTGGCCACCTTCAACTGAGGTCAGTCTCGCCTCCATCCTCCAGGCCAGGTCGCTCGAGGGTGGGCCGGTCTTTATGGCCAGGCATCTCCGTCCCAAGTTTGCTCACTTTCTTCCACTCCCCCTGGCTAGCGAGACCGGGGGAAGAAGGTCGCAGAGGCGGTGGCAGCAGCCGGGACGAGGTGGGCCTGTCTTTATGGTCAGGCATCTCCGTCCCAAGTGCATTCACTTGCTCCCTCTCCCCCCGGCTGGTGAGACAGGGGGAAGGAGCTAGCCCACAGAGAGGGTCATGTGTGCCCCCTCTGGCATGTGTGCCATAGGTTCGCCACCACTGGTATAGGTATAGGTAAAGGTTGTCCTTGTTCGAAAGCCAGTCATATCTGACTCTAGGGTTCAGTGCTCATCTCTTTTTACAGCCAAAGAGCCAGAGCTGATTGTGTCTGCAGACGTTTCCATGGACATGTGGCAGACATATGGCATGGAATGCTGTTTACCTTCCCACCAAAGTGGTACCTAACCTATTTATCAACAGTACCTGTTTTTAATATTTTTAGTGGTCCAATAAAGATATTGCCCATGTAGTTTTAAAATGTAGAAGAATCTTTCCTTCTTTGAAATGCCATTACTAGTACAGATTTGAAATCCTCCATCTGTATTCCCTGAGTTTTAGCCTTTTAAAATACTTTAGTCTCATCTCTAGCTAGGATAATGCTTACATTTAAAAAAAGCTTTCACACATGCTGATGTTCATCTAGTTAGCTAGATTGAATTAAGGCTAATGAAGCAGTCCTATGTACTTGAAAGTAAAGTTATGCTTAAAATAAAGGTAAAGGTCATCCTTGCTCAAAAGCCAGTCATATCCGACACTAGGGTTCAGTGCTCATCTCTGTTTCAAAGCTGAAGAGCCAGCGCTGTCTGCTTCTGCAGATGTTTCTGTGGTTATGTGGCAGGCATGACTAGACACCGGAATGCATGGTACACTGTTTACCTTCCCAACGAAGTGGTCCCTATGTATCTACTTGCAATATTTTGCTTTCGAACTGCTAGGTTGGCAGGAACTGGGACAAAGACGGGAGCTCATTCTGTCCTGCAGTACTCAGGAATCAAACTGCTGACCTGCCGCCTTCCAGTCAGCGTCTTAGCCAGTTGAGCCACTAACTGCTCTTATTTTTGACATGCAGAGATCTGTGCTGTTAGATATGCCAGCCTACACATACTGTACTGTATCTCCTCATAAGCAATCCCTATTGGGCTCTGGGGAACCTATCAATGAACTCTCAGTTCCTAACAAAAACCAATGGGATAAATTGTATCCTTTTATTGCAAGTTGGGGAGCAGGAATTAATACATAGGCAAATATTATTTTTCACAATTTGTATAAATAAGAAAGTCATTCCTATCAGGAAGGCTTTATTGACCTAGATGGCTTCAACATGATCCCAGCCATTTTCATGGTGAGCTGGAATTCAACCCATGTGTCCATTGGTTGGATTATTTCTGCTAATAAAGGACTGCCAGTGGAGAACTCCTAGTATCTAGCAAGACATTGTTTGCCTCTCCTTTGCTGTTCTCAGTACAGAAGAATGAAGCTGATTCAGCTTAAATGGTTGAGATTATTTTTCTAATTTTTATCAGATAAGTCAACCGTAATATCCCCTCCAGTGTTTATGCTGTGGCTGAGACTCTGTCAGTTTATTAAAAGGCATTAAGAAGAAGACAGACTGGTATTTCTTCTACCATATCATTGTTCCTTCACTGTTCACTATGATCAGATCATGAAGTCATAAAGTGCAAACAGATCTCATAAAGCCCATACAGTGAGGCCATGACATCCTGCAAGGGAGGAGAGGGATTTTGCCTTTCGGCATGAAGGGACCCTATGGATCACCAATCCCTAAAAAGGAGGAACAGTGGGGGATCAAACTTCCAACCTCCAATTCCACAGCCAGAAACCTAAACCACTGAGCTATCCAGCAGTTCATATCCAATAAAATATCAAATAAAAATGCTACGTTTCAACTAGTCTCAATGTCCACCACTGTAGACAGCGCAGGAAAAATAGATGTTTGTACCAAGTCAGTTTCTTAATCATGAGTTCCAAAATGCAGGCTACAAGCAGAAACCAGGAGTATTAAATTTCACAGGTGGGCCATGGGTTGGATTATATCTGCTAATAAAGGGCTGCCAACTATACACCATCATCTCTCTCCCCCATTACTCTCCCTAATCTCGTTCTGTGTAGGACAATGACAATAAAGATTTATCTATCTATCTATCTATGATCTTTTGAAACTCAAGATTCCTTTTCACCGAAAGCTAGTTGTATCTGACTCTAGGGCACAGTGCTCATCTCCATTTACAGCCAAATTGCCAGCGTTATCTGTGTCTGCAGATGTTTCTGTGGTCATGTAGCAGGAATGACTAGATGCTGGAATGCACAGAACACGGTTACCTTTCCCGCCAAAGCAGTACCTATTTATCTACTTGAAATTTCTTTCTTGCAAACTGCTAGGTACATACATACATACATACATACATACATACATACATACATACATACATACATACATACAAGTATCATGGAACCTTGGATTTACCTTGGCAACTAAAGGGTGAAACTACATGCAATGGAAAACATGTCATGAGAAGCTGAAATTCCATTTCTGTCCCAGACATATGATCCTTGCAGACCTTCATTTCTGATCAATATTGCTCACAAAGGAAGCCCTTGGTACCTAATGATGATGAAGCAAAGTAGGGTCAATGTGAAAAGCCTCTGCTTTAGCAATCAAAAAATTTCAGTCCATATATTATTCTCTCTTCTAAGGAAAGTCCAAATATAATGCACAATTTGACACTTAACCAGTAAACTGTGGTTTGGAAGCATCTCGAGAGGGACTGCAGAACAAGAACTAGGAAAACTGGCTTTCCTTTCATTTTGGCCCTGGGAAACCTTGGACATCATTATCATCATCATCCTCCACCACCACCACCACCACCACCACCACCACTTCCATTTTGTAAGTTTCTTCAATAAAGTGAAAGCCACATAAACATGCTCTGTTGTTCTTTTACGCACAGCAAAACGTAAGGCAAAAGAAACAACTGCCACTTAGCATATCAGGTATCGGAGCGTGGCAGTTGTGAGTCAGCCCTGCTTTCCTAACAGCAGCTTCTCTGTGAAGGTTTTGGCAAAGGGCAGAGTTGCAACTTGTGAAACCTTTCCTTCAGAGTCTCACGAAAGTGACAGAGCTCTCAGTCTTGAAATATGACGCACCAAATGTATTTCACAGCCACAAAATGAATATAACAACCCTGCTGATAATGACACTGTCAGCTAGACAAGGGGTCGGCAGAGAGGAGGGAGGTGCAGCTGTTTCGCATGGAGAGCAAATGGACGACCATTTGAATCTGCCGTAAACTATCAAGCAAAACCGTGGTGTGGAGCTCAGTCATTTTCTTGACAATCATATATGGATAGCTGAAGAAAAGTAGCAATACCAAGGAAAAATATATATAATATCATTTGTGACTGGCATTTGACTCCTGTTATTTTGTTCTGTTGTTTCCTTCACAGCACTAAAATTGCCATGGAAGGCTTGTATTGTGTGGGTCTTGTGCTTAAAATATGTAGGACTATATGTAGGACTTAAAATATGTAGGACTACATACAGCTTTAGGGCCACAGAGGCATAGTGGTTAAGATGCTGAGCTTGATGACTGGAAGGTCGGCAGGCCAGCAATTCAAGACCTGAGTGCTGCACAATGAAGTGAGTTCCCATCTCTGCCCCCATTCCTACCAACCTAGCAGTTCAAAAGCAAGAAATTCCAAGTAGATAAATAGGTAGTGCATTGTTGGAAAAGGTAACAACATTCCATATACTCCGGCATCTAGTCATGCCTGCCACATGACCATGGAAACATCTGCAGATGAGGTCAGCTCTGACTCTTTACCTGTAAACAGAGATGAGCACTGAACCCTAGAGTCGGACATGACTGGCATTCGAGCAAAGGAGTCCTTCACTTATACTTTTATACACAGTTTTGCTGTACAACTGTAGTTTGAAATGTCTTACTATTTATTTACAACTGTATTTGGGTTTTTCCCCCTATTCTATTTCATACTGATTTCTAACTTGCTCAAATATAGTGATGGACCAGCTGGTTACAAACCTCCATATCATTGCATTGAAACATATACTAAATAATTAGGATTGAAAACAAGACATTATACTGCCTAATGAAGTGCTGGGTTTTGCTGGATCATTCAGGCAGTAATTCTTGGCTTCCTCTGTTCCCTCCTCAAAGTGTCACCCGAGGAAAGTGGCTTCTCCCAGTTGTGTGGGAGGGCCTTTATAACCTCAGTAGCTCAACCTGGGGTGAGTGCAGTGTGCCCTTTGGCTTGAATTCCACAAGGCTTTCGCCTTATCCCGAAAACTGTCTCCAGTCAGTCAGTTCAAACTTATGGCAATCTTTTCTTCTCTTGACAGCCCTCAGTCGGCAAAGGAAGAGGGAGAAAAATAGTGGGATGGGTGTTAAGCAGCCTCCCAATAGATCAGAGCTGCAGTTTGGGCAACTGAGGCAGCCAGTACCCTCTCTTATCCGCTCCACCTTGTGGCATGAACATGAGCTCCCCCTCAAGAAAAGGGAAGAGAATAAGGAAAGATAAAGTTTCTCTCTGCATGTTTTTTTAATGGAAGGTGAATAGGTCCCACAGATGTTGCTCTTTCTCCTCCCAAATTTACCTCAGGAAATTCACCTCTAAATTATGGCACTCTCTTCAGTTTGATACCCTGAGACAAAGCCCCAGCTACCCCTTCTTCATTGCAACCCTGTAACAGACTACCTCCAAGTAAACATTAGTGGGGGGGAAGCAAATATTCAGTCTCTGATCTAAAGCATCGAATTACACACTTTTAAAAGATTGGTGATTTCTTAATTTGTGCCACTTCGCAGCTAAGATTTAGGGCGCTAATTGCATTATGCCAGTGGGCACAATTAATAGGATTAATTGTGGCCACGGTGTTACATTCCAGAATTCCATATTAGTGCAATACCTTTATAAGGGTAAGGAAAAGGTCGCTAACATCTTGGCAGGTTTTCATCTTCTCTCCATTATTTCAATAGGCAAGATGTTACCCCCCCCCCCCCCCCAAAAAAAAGGTGGGGAAAATTATGGAGGAAAGCTACTTGAAATTAAATTCAGGGCATGTACAAGGTACTGAGAAGAAATGAGGGAGGGTAGCCATTCAAAAGCCATCATAGCATACAGTAGGCAAAGCAATCCATGTGCCACATCCAATTTGGCCCTCATTGACCCCACCCTTTTTATTCCACAAGGCCCTTTAAGGAACATAGGAATGAGTTTACCATATTTTCACTTTCAGCTATTTTAGGCACGCAGAGAGCCTTTCCCCCATTCCAAAACTGAAAGAGACTTCTGGTCAATGCCAGTTTTGAAAAAAGGCCACTCATTCTACAACAGGTCAGAGTAGCAATAACATGGCAAAATCCACCCCTGGACCTTCTAGGAGGCCTATTTAGATTAAATATGTAGATGTATATGGCAAAGATATAGCCCTTAAACATGTAGGGCATGTCTAATCCCCAGACCTCTAGAGGTCATGTGGGGTGCAAGTAGGTTTCACTTGGAGTAACTTCTAGGAATGCTGAGAAGCAGGAAAACAGAAGACTTTGACATTTCTGCCATGAACTCAAAACTATCCCCATCCTGAATGAATCACACTGGTCTCTTTATTTATTTGTCATTAATTACATTGGCTGAAGTTTTATTACATAACTTGTAACTGTGGAAGAATGATATATCAACCGGAGAGATTTTTGATAACTCATTCTGTAACACAGCTCCCACTGTTTCCATGTGATGGACAGAAATCACACAGGAGTCGGAAAAGCCAGTGTAGGATAGAAGCAGGAAGTCTTTAATTACTAAAAATTGCCCCTGCTGGTGACATCATCACCTTTCCACAAGTGTAAGTTAGGCAATAGGAATCCACCTACTCTATGCCATCTTGCATTTCACAAGTTCAAGGTGACATATGTGACATTCATCTCCCCCACCCCCTTTATCCTCACCCCAACCCTGTGACATAGGTCATAACCCAGGAGCATGGCTACCCTAAGGTAACCCAATGAGTTTCAATTGTTCAATGGAAACTTGAACCTGGACCTTCCGGGTGGGAATCCAACACTGGAATCATTGTTGACTCTCACTCACTCAGCTATCTCAAATTTGATCTTCTTTGGGGGACTGGAGAAATTATAAGACAAAATTTTAAAAGCTCAGTCTTGAACAAATAAAATTGTAAGAATCAGGAAATGACATAACATTGTGATTGTATTATATGCCACAGAATAGCTGTAGCAACACTTGTCAATACAGGTAAAAATGCTCATTTCTTTCTTAAAAGAAAATAGAGAGATTTTTCTACCATTGATCAGAGCTGGGAAACCAAGATCTGGAACAATGGAAGGAGATATTTGGAAGATTTTGAGCTACCCCAAACAAGCTAGTGGTGGCTGAGACCACCCTGAAATGATCAGGCAAATTGCATTCCATATTATTTATTATTTGTATTCCACCTTTCTGAGGCTGCTCACATCAGTTAACACAGGACAATAAAAACACCATGATATGGTTTTTTTTTAAATTGAACATGTGATAAAATTAATAAAACAATTAAAACACTACAAAATCTCCCCTGAGTGAGTCTTGAATGGAAAATACCAGTCAGAAGTGTACTAAAAGTGATCAAGTGCAGAAAATGTTAAGGCAGCTACCATAATAAAACTTTGGCATAGAAAAATTAAGACTGCTACTAGAATTGTGGCTTCTCAGCGTTCACTGAGGCTGCATTTATAGTCAAGACTCGTCAAATGGAGGACTTGTTGTGCTGTCAAGTTGCTTCTGGCTTCTGGTAACCCTATGAATTAGTGGCCTTCAAAAGCTCCTGTCATCACCAATCTTGCTCAGTATTTCCAAATGCAAGACTATGACTTCCTTTATTGAGTCAATCCATCATTTTGTTGGTTTTCCTCTTTTCCTGCTACCTTCAGCATTTTTCAGCAACACTTTTCTTTTCATAAGACAAAAACGCTCAAAGTATGATGACCTCTGTTTAGCATTTTGGTTTGTTAGAGGTACTTCAGGTCTCATTTTATCAAAAAACCACTTATTTGTCTTTTTTTGTCAATCT
The DNA here is from genome assembly GCA_035047345.1 of Bradypodion ventrale. Taxonomy (NCBI): domain Eukaryota; kingdom Metazoa; phylum Chordata; class Lepidosauria; order Squamata; family Chamaeleonidae; genus Bradypodion; species Bradypodion ventrale. The sequence goes on from JAWDJE010000001.1 coordinate 46,784,680, forward strand.
ATAGCCGAGATGGCTAACCTCGGCACTCCAGATGTTCTTGGACTTTAATTCCCAGAAGCCCAAGCCCCCGTGAATCCACACAAATGGGTTTACTGAGATTCATCCAGCCCATGCCGCCCTCGTCCCTCACAGAAGCATAAGTAAAACTTTCTTCACTGTCCAGCTTTCAGAATCATACATAGTGAAAGGGAATACCATAGTTTGGTCCCTGGTGATCCATCCTTGCACTTGAGAATCTTTTCTAGTTCCCTTATAGATCTTCCAAGCCTTGGTCTTCTGAGTTCTTGCTTCCAGACTCTGTCTGGATTGATGAATGAACTGAGGTACACAAAATCTTTAACAACTTTGATTACCCTCCCCCCATTGCTGACATTAAAATTATGCAGTTCTTTTGTAGACATGATTTTTGTCCCTAGCTCTGTTTTTGCACTTTCTTCATCCATCTTCATCAGGAGTCATTTCAAGGCATAGCTGCTTTCTCATTTGCATATTTTTAGATGATTGATACTTCCCCCACCAATTTCCACTCCTATGAATTTAATCCAGCTTTCCACAAGATAAATTTGACATACAGATCGAACAGATATGAATAAAGAAGAAATAGATTGAATGGAGGAGAAGCAATTTGTAGTTTCCCGATGTTTCCCTCAGGCATGCTGATAGCTGTTCTGATAGCTTGACAGGAGATTACAGAAGTCAGCATGAAGTAGCTTGTCCTACTTCTTTAGTGGCCTCAGAAACACCAAGCCATGGCATTCTCTTAACCTTTTTTCAGAGTTCTTGCTTTTTTGTTGTCCCAGAGCATTGATGTTAGGAAACTTGGTGACCAACTTTGCATTCACTTGACTGACTGAATGTTCTTTTCTGTTTTGAGAAATCTTTTCAAAATATATAGAAACATTCTTTATTTTTCAAGCTTTAGTAGAGCATTCACACAATTCCATCTCTTATTCTCAAGCAGAAGCCTGCCACCCCAGTAGTGGAGGTGATACATAGGTACTCTCACTAGTAGCCATTGATAAGCCTCACCTCCATGGATCTAGCCCTTTCTAGAGCCATCCAATTTGACAGCCATCACTATAGCTTCTGGCAGTGAATTCCCCAGTTTAACTACATACTAGCTGTTGTGTATTAAGGTACGTTTGTAAGTAGTGCAGGTGGTGCCTTGCAAGAGGAAAATGGCAGTTTCCCGCCATCCAAATTAGGAGCCTAAAGTGGCACGAAATCCCCCATTCCAGGGCGTGTTGATTATGCTAATCCAAGCCCTGTGATTAGTTACAGTTTTGGATCCTGTTTCCCATTGGTTAATTACATATATACCCTGTTATGATTGGTTAGTTATGTTTGTCTGGCGGGTCGCTACTTTGTATCAAGGAGCCACCACTGGGGAGACACTATATAAGCCCCACAAGTAAACAAGGGTGGGGCCAAACCGGATCTACACTTCCCACGCCGTACAGGTAGCCAGCAATGTGCTAAGCCTGGGTCTCCTCCATTATGCTATACTTCTATGGTAGCTAGCCTTTGCCTCCTACATGGCAAGATTCCAGAGGGACTGATTTCATTGGGATTGTATAGCCATCTCTGTGTCCGGAGCACCTTGTAAGCTCATCTCTAAAAGACTATTGAATAAAGACTTGTTGCTGTTTTGTTCATCGTTGTCTGGACTAGTGCTTATAAGGGCCGGACATAACACTAGCCCAAATTGTCTTGTGTAGACATGTGTGCCAGCGAGCAAATGAAATTCCTTGAAGCAAAACAACCAAGAATCCAAATGGGGAACTCTTTCATTAGTGGCTGCTAATTAGAGTCCCTGCTGCAAACTGTTACTGTATGTCAGTCAATTTATGTAACCCAGCATATGATACCAGATGACTTTCCTTTTATTTTCCTTTCCATTTGTTATTCCTTTTCTGTTTGTGCCTACATAATTTTGGATTTTTTATATATCAGAAACACAGTGAAGTTGGCATTTTCCTCATGTTGCTTACAACAGTCACAAGACTTTTCTCTTGGTATGTTGCTGTAAGCTTAGATTCCATTTACAGTATTTATATGTAAAGTTGGGGTTTTTGCTCCATTACGTTGCTTTTGTTTATATTGAATCTTCCATAGTTTTGAATGCCCTTGCTCTCAATTTCCAGGAGAAGCTTTTGGAGCACTTCACAATCAGGCATTGCTCTTCAACAAGTCACCTCATTGGCTGGTTTCCTATGAGGAGATTGTCTACGCATGTATTGCACATGTTTTGCATTTTCATTTCAGAATATCTGGTCTGCATTCCTGTGCATGCTTAGCATCTCTCTCCAGCTTTTGTTAGTAAGTCAATGGGGAATATGTTTTAGAGCAATGGTGCCCAAAAAATTTTTGGCGGGCCAGTCATGCCCCTGACACGAAGCTGCAGGGGCTGTAGCTGGGCTGCTCCCGTTGCTGACCATTTTGATGGCAGCAGCAGCAGCAGTGGCAGTGATCGTGCTCTGTCTCCGCTGGTCCGAGCAGCCTCCGCTCGTTCCCAGCACTGCAGAAACCTTTGGCAATGTGGATCATCGCATTGTAGAAATTTTCTGAGCCTTCTCTTTTTCAAAATCTGCGGTGCTGGGAGAGTCCCTTGGTGTGACAAGGTTGACGTCAGTGCAGCGTGTAAAGTTTACCCTTCCAGCACCACGGATTTTGAAACAGAGAAGGCTCAGAAATTACTACAACGCAGCGATCCATGTTGTAAAAGGCTTCTGCAGTGCTGGGAACAAGCGGAGGCTGCTCAGACCAGTGGGGACAAAGCATGATCGCCGCTGCCGCCGCTGTAAATGACATATTGGGATGTCAGGCAGTGGGGGTGGATGGGGGGCAGTCCCAAGAGGGCCCGGGTTCTCACCATGGGCCTGATTAATTATATGTGTGGGCCTAATTGGGCCCGTGGGCCATAGATTGGGTGCCTCTGTTTTAGAGGACCTTACAACAGGATTCCGTGGGACTGCAGTAGCTTAGTGGTTAATACACTGAACTTGACAACTAGAAGGTTGGCAGGTTAGCAGTTTGAGACCCAAGTGTTGCATGATGGGGTGAGCTGCCATCTCTGTCACAACCTGTTGACTTCAAGTGTGGTGGGAAACCCACTCCTGTTGTCTGTAGCACTGAAGAAGATTCTGCCAATATGGCTTCTGTATGTGACATGCAGATGGAGGGCCAGTTTTCATTCACCTCAGAGATACACATTTTGGAATGGCCCTATTCTCCTTGTCTTTTTACGTTGACACCTGATGCACTTACAATAGCAGATCACAGGATTTCATACAGATTTTCATCAACATCAAAGCATCATCATCATAACAATTTTCTCATTCTTTTACTTATTTCCTGTGCAAGATTAGATCTTTCTGCTGTTGTCAAAACACACTGCTGGTATCACACTGCTCGTAGCTTTATGACTGCCAGGCTTTTGTACATCTGTGTGAACAAAATGCACTCAACTTGTAGAGAAACTGAATTGTCAGCCATCCTGTGAGCAAAAATGTTGTAAGACAGCATTGTACATTTGATTAATATGCACAGTATATTATTTATAATAAACAAGTAAACATTGGGGGGATTGCTAGAAATGCTTAACCACCAGCTTGCTGCTAGTTGTACCTCAGTTTGCTGTCACATTTCAGACAAGAAACCTCTTCCTTCCTGCATGTGCCCTGCAAGTATATGGGGCAATGTTATCAAGATTGAAGTCAGTTCATTGACATCAGACTCAAAATGTCAAACCACATTTTTAAAAACATCGCAGTCAAATAAGCATAGTGGTATACCAAGTAATTAAAATTAAAGGTTAATTGAGCCCTGTCTTGTCTCTTTTTTATCACAGCCCTCCAATGGAAACTTTTCTCTTTTTATTATTATTATTATTATTATTATTATTATTATTATTATTATTATTATTATTATTATTATTATTATTATTATTATTATTATTATTATTATTATTTAAATTTAAATTTAAATTTAAATTTATATTCCGCCTTACTCAACACAAGTGCGACTCAAGGCGGCTTACGATAGGGAATATATAATACAATTTTCAAGTTACAAAATATCAATCTCCAAGAAAAGAATTAGCAAGAGACATGTATGCATCGTACAATTACAAAATTACAATCCACAAAATATCCTGTCCAATATACGTTACAAACTGAACACATTGCAGGCAATACAACCAGGGAAAAGCCAGAACATTACCAGAAAAAACTCGGATCCAACCCATTCCAGCTGGCCAAGCCACACAGCTGCCTCTTGTCTCCCTCAAGACTGGGACTGGTTGAGGGACGGCTCCAGAAAGTCGAATACGGGCTGCAAAACAAGGCAGCGAAGCAAGATCCTCCTGCCCGTGGCCTCTGCATCTCCTAGACCCTCCAGCCAGCGAGACCAGGAGGATGGCGACGTTGGCGGCAGTTCTTGTAACCGTGGTGTCACGGTGCTGTGGCACTCCAGAGCGCAGGTGCTCCCACTTCCCCACAGCCAGGCCAGGCCGGGGGAAGGAGCTTGGGGCAGCAGCGGCGGTGGCATTTTTTATTCCAGACTTTTCAGCTCAGGTTTTGGCTAAATGAAGTCACACAAATACAATGAAGTGCAGAACACATCCAACCAAGAGAGCAAAACTAAGAGTGAAACAATCACTGGCTCAGAGGGACTCAGAGTTAGCAGCCATCAACCCATTCCATTCTCCTTACATTCATCCAAACACTTATTTTGACATCACTCAGTTGAAGTTGCCTGCAGCTGCTGTCCTGTGATGGTGGCAGTTGAAATCCTTTGGAGAAAATACTCATGGAAAGGCATGTACATGTACTTCTGGTCTTTATTTCTTCTTAATTTTTTAAAATCTGGTTACATTACATGCCTTCCCCTATATTCCACAGTTGTCTGTTACTGGAAAGTTTGCTCTCCCAGTAGGCAGCTGGGTTGATAGCTACTTCTTCCTCTTCAAGTGCAGTATCCAATTCCAAATATTGGGTACCATCATGGCGATCAGCCATGAAGATTGTCCTGGGGACAATACAATGCAGTGGCCTTCCATTTGCCTTCTGCATTGCAGCATGACCCCTGTACCACTGATCCAGTTCCACAAATTACTTTCTGGTCCTGAGCCCTTTTGGAACACAAAAGGTGTTAAAGGAGGGTAGAAAAGGCGCTGGCGCACAAGGACTATTATGAGTGTGGTTAGGGTTTATAATTTTCTTGTTAAAATTAATATTTTGTCATTTTGATATTGATATATAACTTTGTAATTGTAATTATACTGTATATTCTTAATTGTAAGCCGCCCTGAGTCACATTTTTATTGAGTAGGGCATGATATAAATCTAATAAATGAAATAAATGAATGAAAGTCCTCAACAGCCCCAGGCCAGTATTGATGAAGCTGCTGCCCTCCATCAAGATGGATTCAAGTGGGATTTGATCCACTTGGGGACCATCACCCTTCCCTGTGGACTTTTCCACTTCTCCACTCAAGGCTATGAGTCCTCAGGGTTGTCAGGTTAGTTAACCACTGCCTTACAATCAGTGTCAAGTCGCTAGCAGTATGGTCTACTCTATTTCCATAACATGATAACCTAGCCAGACTTGTAGCAACTTGTAGTTGCTGACTACTGTTTTGTATAAGTGTTTCTTCAAAAAAATTACCTCTTGTCTCTTTCTGGAAACCATTTTATAATCTTACCTTTACTAGGCCAACAAGAAAGTCTCAACATCCTCTGTGCAAGCCTTTTAGATAACATAGGATGGTTTGATCAAAAGTTTGGGAGGGAGAGAGAGGAAAGGTTGATGATAAAGCAATATAGACTGGAAAATGTTTTGAGATGTACTGAGGAAGAAATCACAAAGTAAGACTTATTGTGTGTTAGTTTTACCCTTAATAGTCCTTAGTTATTCTGGAAATAAGAACACTCATTAAAAACTATAAACTTTGAATATCTTTTTTGAAGTTACAAACAACACTGTTTCTATATGCAGTATGAGGTTTGTATTTCCCTCTATATAACAAGAGTCAATGTCCAACAAGGACGTTGGACATTGACTAAAGCATCAGAAAAGAAAGTCGAAACTTTTGAAATGTGGCTCTACAGACAGTTGCTAAGAAAATCATGAGTTGATCATGTGACTAATGTAGAAGTGTTGTATTCGATGGATAAAGAACTGTTTAAGACCATTAAACAAAGAAAGCTCCAATACCTTGGGCATATCACGAGGAACAACTTGAAGTATAGAATACTCCAACTCCAAGGGAAGAATAGTCCTAGACATAGACAGACTTCGTGGCTGAGAGACCGGTGTGAAATGTCCTCAGAAGAACTATTCCTAGGAGTTAAGAACAGGAAGACTATCGCGTGATGATAGCCAATGTTTGGAAAGCACAAGGCAGTTGAAGAAGAAGAAGAAGAATAGAACATCCTAGGCCGGTTCCATACTGTCAAGGCTAGAGATTATTTAGATATGAGATCAAATAAAGTAAGTCAGTAGAAGCCTATCTGGGTGGCTACACTTTGTGCTGGAAGAATAAACCACCAGAGATTCAAGTCCCAGTTTGAGGTGGCATAATTTTTTCTTCTTTCAGTTTAAGCCTCTGCTGCTGAGGTAGATGCATATGGGATCCAAGTTACATAAGATGCAAAGGAAGCCACACGGGCCAGGAGACAAATTGTAAAATCTGTATTGGGGGTGATATTTTTATTAGGCAAGCAAAAAAAAAGAAGAAGCTTAATATGGTCTCTTGGATTTGGTTACACAATTCCTTGTGTAAACTTTTCAGACACATGTTTTCTTTATCAGGCGTAATCTTGCAAGGAGGAGGAAGCTTCATGTTAAAGTTAAAGCAATGTAGCTTTCCATGCAATTTCTGTATGATTCAATACAAAAACATTAGGGTAAAATAACATAATTCCTTCATGGCTTTTGGAGGGGGATCAGTGGCATAAGTGGTTAAAATGCTGAAATGACGACTGGAAGGTCAGAGTTCGATTCCCATGTACTGCAGGATGGAATGAGCTCCCGTCTTTGTACCAGCTCCTGCCAACCTAGCAGTTCGAAAGCAAGAAATTGCAAGTAGATAAATAGGGCGCACTTCGGTGGGAAGATAACCACGTTCCGTGCACTCCGGTGTCTAGTCATGCCTGCCACATGACCACAGAAATGTCTGCAGAAGCAGACAGCACCGACTCTTTGGCAATAAACAGGGATGAGCACTGAAACCTAGAGATGGATACGACTAGCTTTCGAGCAAGGGTGACCTTTATCTTTACCTAACAACCTTCCTAGAGACCTTCCACCAGATTTCAGGGATTCTTAGGAATCCTTTTTATCCCAAAACATTCTTTAGGAGAAGGGGACGATTTAAAGCTGGGAAATAGCTGCTGTTAATCCCAGTCTTGCCACTGAGACCAGTGGTGCCAATTTCCAGCTTTAAAATGATTAATCTTCTTGCTCTGAAGCCACTAAACATTGTCCAATGATGAAGCAAATCCCTAGGCATCCTTGAATCTTTGTGGGGGGTGGCCTAGGAAGCTTTTTATTGTCCCCAAAGGCTGCAGTTGAATCAAGTAAGATTTTGACTGGTCCGTTAAAAGAAAAATTAATTTCAAAAATCCCTCTCATTGTCCCTTCCTGTCTTCTCCTACTTCTGAGAGGAAGATTTGTTTCCTATGCCCCCCAGGGCCAAATTCATCTGGGCCCTGGACCAAATTCATCCGACCACCATGCAAAATTCACCAGCCCCCAGGCTCAATTGCCACCACTGTCAGAAGTGCCCCAACATCACTGGAAGAGCCGAAATTGACGTGTTTTCACACTGAAACACCACGAAAATGTGGCAAAAAATTCAAAAATGGCTCGAAAATGTTCCTCTCTTGCTCCCTCCTCCAAGGGAAGCAGCAAAGATGGGAAAAGCACCGAGAAACATGGCACAAATGCATGAGCACATACCCTGCTGTCTGTGTGAAATGAGATGGAGGGCATACCACCAGGTACTCAATGTACTGCAGGTGCAACCACCCCATAGCAAAAAGAAGAACAGCAGTGCAGGAGGATACGATGTCAGAATGTTAAAGGTGGGGTAGCGGGCCAGAGGACCATGAGAAAAACATGTTCTCATGTTGCAAAAGAATGTCCTTCATCGTAAAAAATATGGGATGCTCTGGCAAGTAAATTGGACTGGCCTTATTTAAAGGAACAATGAGCGGAGATGATTCTATCAAGGACAGAGCCAGAAAAGGTCTAGAAGGGACCGAAGAAGAAAGGAAAGTTGGAGAACGGGAAAGTGCCCTGGTCCTTGGTTAGGTTAAGAACATAAGAACAGCCTTGCTGGAACAGGTCACAGCCCATCCAGTCCAGCATTCTGTCTCACACAGTGGCTCACCATTTCCTTCAGGGTATTCCCAAGCAGATGCCTTCACCTGCTTAGGATTCCCTGGAAATGATATTGAGAGATATCCTGCCTATCTCTCCAACCCGGAGGTTGTCCTTAAGTATCCATAATTATAGCCATTGATACTCTTGTCCTCCATGAACTTGTCTAATCCTTTCTTAAAGCTGTCAAGACTGACAGCTGTCACCACTTCTTCTGGCAGGGAGTTCCATAGACCAGTAATCCTGTGGGTGAAAAAGTACTTTCTCTTATTTGTTTGAGAACTAGTACCCAAAAGTTTCATGGAGTGTCCCCTAGTTCTAGTGTTATGCGATAGGGAAAACAGTTTTTCCTTATCTACTTTGTCCACACCGTGCATGATTTTATAAACTTCAATCAGGTCACCTCTTAGACGTCGTCGTTCAAGAGTGAAGAGGCCCAACCGTTGCAGCCTCAGATTGTAAGGAAGGTGTTCCAGTCCCATAATCATTCTGGTTGCCCTCCTCTGCACTTTTTCCAGCTCCATAATATCCTTCTGGAGGTATGGCGACCAGAACTGTACACAGTATTCCAGATGGGGCCTCACCATAGATTTATAAAGAGGCAAAATGACACTTGCTGACTTATTTTCTATACCCTTCCTAATGATCCCTAGCATTGAGTTTGCTTTTTTCACTGCTGAGGCACACTGGGTTGACACCTTCATTGAGTTGTCCACCAGGACACCAAGGTCCCTTTCCTGGTTTGTCGCAGAGAGTTCAGACCCCATCAGTTTATAAATGTAATTGGGGTTCTTTGCCCCAACATGCATCACTCTGCACTTACTAATGTTGAAACTCATTTGCCACTGTTTTGCCCACTCCCCCAGTGTCGAGAGATCCCTCTGGAGCTCCTCACAATCTCTCACAGTTTTCACTACCCTGTATAATTTAGTGTCGTCAGCAAATTTGGCTACCTTGCTTTTTACTCCTACCTCTAGATCATTTATGAAGAGGTTGAAAAGCAGGGGTCCCAGTACTGAACCTTGGGGGACCCCACTCTTTACTTCCCTCCACTTGGAGAAGTGTCCATTTAGTGCTACCCTCTGTTTCCTGTCCCTTAGCCAGTTGCTGATCCAGGACAAGACCTGTCCCTTTATTCCATGACTGGTAAGTTTATTCAAGAGCCTTTGGTGTGGGACCTTGTCAAAAGCCTTCTGAAAGTCCAGATAAACAATGTCAACTGGATCCCCCTTATCCACATGCTTGTTGACACTCTCAAAAAATTCCAACAGATTAGTGAGGCATGATTTGCCCTTGCAAAAGCCATGTTGGCTCTCCTTTAGCAGCGCCTTCTCTTCTATGTGCCTATTAATTCTATCTTTTAGGATGGTTTCCATCACTTTACCTGGGACACATGTCAAACTGACAGGTCGGTAATTCCCTGGATCACCCCTGGATCCTTTTTTGAAAATTGGTGTTACATTCGCTACCTTCCAGTCATCAGGCACAAAGCCTGATTTGAGGGAAAGATTATATATTTTGGCTAGGAGATCAGCAATTTCATCTTTAAGTTCCCTGAGAAATTTAATTAATCTGTTGGCCTTAAGTGCCCTGGTGTTCCAAAGGAGACAGGAAGGAAAACCGGGAAAGACGGCAGATCCAAAAAAGGGATGGGCAGTGTGATTTTGAGGCTCAGAGCCTATGCCAGGCATTCTCAACCTACGGCCAATGGGCCAAACCTGGGCCACAAAGCCTTTTCATCCAGCCCCTGACGTCCTCCTCATTTCCACCACTGCCACCTGGAACCACTGAAAACTGGCAAAAACATGCATTTTGGGTGAGATCTCACCTGAAATATGAAATTTCAGGAAATCTCATAAGATTTCGTGAATTCTCACCAAAATCTTGCAAGGTCTCACACGGAACTCGCACAGAAACACATGACCGGCCCGCACAGCCATTCTGAGGGGAGTGATCTGGCCCCCACCCTGAAAAGGTTGAGAAAGCCTGATGTACGCTAAAAGAGTGATGGTGACACAGAAGGAACCCGACAGTTATAAATGGCAGCAGTGGTTGACAGATAGAAATTTGGGAATAATTTAGAATATTAAAACTTGTAAATATTAGTCTTCTTTTGGTATTGTATATACAGTACTATATATTATGGGACTGCAGTGGCTCAAGTGGCTAAGACACTGACTGGGAGGTGGAAGGTCAGTAGTTCGATTCCTGAGTACTGTAGGATGGAATGAGCTCCCATCTTTGTACCAGCTCCTGCCAACCTAGCAGTTCGAAAGCAAGAAATTGCAAGTAGATAAATAGGGACCACTTCGGTGGGAAGGTAACAGCGTTCCGTGCGCTCCGGTGTCTAGTCATGCTTGCCACATGACCACGGAAATGTCTGCAGAAGCAGAAAGCGCTGGCTCTTCAGCTTTGAAACAGGTGAGCACTGAACTCTATAGTCGGATACGACTGGCTTTCGAGCAAGGGAAACCTTTACTATACTGTATATTAGGGCTGTGGTGGCTCAGTGTTTAAGAAGCTCGCCTTGTTAGCTGGAAGGCCAGCAAACTGGCAATTTGAGGCCTGGGTATTGCATGGCGGCTTGAGTGCCCTTCTCTATCCCAGATCCTGCTAACCTATAGCAGTTTGAAAGCAAGAAATTGCAAGTAGAAATTGCTTTAACCCACACAACTAATTCTTTTCAGCAATAATTTACTACTTTGTTTCTTACAATATTAAATAGAGATCATTCATTCACTCAGAATCCAATTCACTCACTCATTCATTCATTTGGGTTTTTTTTTTAAATCACATCTCCTAAATGTTGCCAGGCAACAGCAAGACATTATTATGTTGGTATTACTAATATGATGTTGTTCCAACGTACTATGCAGATGCATTTCCTCTATAAAGGAAATATATAGCGCTCATTGAACACATTTCTTATCTTTATCACTGTAGAGGTTTTCATGTACTTTCTGTGAATCTGTCGTACATCTTCCATCATCATCTTATCTTACAGAACTTGTCGAGAGATCTTCAGACACATATCAGGAAATGATACATCAGTTGCTTTTAGATAAAGCTCAGTGGGGGGATGAATATTGGTCCCTGCAAAACTTAAATTAGCTCCCGAGCAATTATCTTAAATGATTGTCAAAATTGTTCTATAAAATCCAATTTAAACAAGGTTTTAAAATGGCAGAGTAATTACAAGGCAGTTGTAGTGGTGATAAGCGAAAGATGCTCTGTTAAGAGAAGCTTTTGACTGGAGCAGCCATGCCTAATTACATGCCCTCCAGATGTGTTGGGTTATAACTCCCATCAGCCTCACCAAAATGTTGTGGGGAATAATAGGTGTGCACGTCATAGATGAATACCTCTAGAGCAGGGCAAAAGATTGATGAACACTTAACTAGACTCAGCCTTCCACTTCTTAAATCAATGTATTTGGAACCAAAATGTGCTTTCCAAACTGGTCTGAAATCCTTGACCAAGAATCAGTCTTTGCAGTCCTATTCAATATTTACCTATCCACTTGTTATTGGCACACTTAGAGAAGACCATTTAACCTCTTCCCCTTTGTTTCTCCACATTGAAAGTGATATGTCTGATGAAGAGAATCTCTTGCTTCATTAAAGGGTTATAGAGCATTATTTCCTCAGGATTCTGCCTTATGTATGCAGCCAATTTGCAAGTAGGGTTTTTTCCTCTTCAGATGCATCGCCTTCCATGAGGAAAAAGTGGCAATGGAGATAGAGGAGCTAAATACTCACTTCTAGCCTTGCTGATAACAAATGGGAATGTCATCACAGAAGAACGGTTGTATTGCGTACACTTCTGATTTCTGGGTATGAAGATGAAAAATGAACATACAGTACTATTATCCAAACCAAGACTACCTGCTATTTACAGGTACAGGCATTGTTACTTATAATTCATTACTGTACTTTCAAGCTCTGTAGATACATAATAGAGAGAGTTTTTTTAAAACACCAAGTGATGTAAAACTAACTAAACTGAACTATTCAAGGGAGGGAGGGAAGGAGGCTGAGGTAGTTGGACACAGCAGGAGATGGGAGACAAACTGTACTAATTTGCTGCAGTTAGCATGAAGCTTGGACAGCCTTTTTCTTCTTCTAGGCCTGCATTTCTTCTAATCCAAGGTATTTCTGACTAGTTTTCTGTTGTGTTCTAATGGTTTTATCTTCCACATGGATTACAATGTATCTGAACCAATGTAACCTTGCCTTTAGCAACAATGTAACCTTCACCTGTATCATATGAACTCTGTAATAGGACGCGAGCTAATGACCACCAGCTGGCAGCAGCGAGCGTCCCAGCTCTCTTGGTCCGAACTCATCAAAGGCAACAGCGCGGGAAGCTTTCCCGCCACCACATACACCTGGACAAGAAGGGCGTGACTCGAAATGACGTCACGCAGGCAGTAGCCAATGGGCTACCATGGCACCACGTTCAAATGTATTACTACTGTATATAAAGAGCTATCGATCCGCCATTACCTCATGTTCCCTCTTTCCACGATGCAATAAACCTGAGTTAACCCAGCCCGAGGCTGTGTCCTGTGTCTTGGTCTTCATACACCAAATTGGCGACGAAGGTGGGATGATGGATCCCCAAGGAGCAGCCAGGGCACAGAGCGGGTTCAACATCACCAAACCGCAAGACTGGGAGCTGTTGGAGATGGACTTCCAGGCGGCGCTGGTGGAACTCAAAGTCAAGGAAGACGATGAGGAGCGGAAGAGGGCCATCCTCACCAGAATGCTCGGGGTGGAAACCAAGCGGACGCTGGTGGGCATCATCGCTCCGAAGAAGGTGAGCCAATTTAAGGCGGACGACATCATGAAGCTGCTACGGGAGCGCTTCCAACCCTCGAGGGCGATGTTTCCCGCTCGGAGCGCGTTTTGGAGGCGAGTCCAAGCGCCGGACGAGTCGGTTGAGGCATTCGTGGCCGCCATGAGGGTAGCCGCCGTCCCCTGCAAATGGGGCGACATCCTAGACATGGCCCTCAGGGACGGCGTGCTGTGTGGCCTGAAAGACAAGGAGGTGCAGCGCAGCTTGATGAACAAGGAGCCGCCACCCACGCTGGCAGAGGTCGTCGAGGCCGCCGAAGCCGCGGAGTCCACGAATGCTGGAGTAGACGAGATGCACCAGTGGCGTGAGTGGCGTCCCAGGGCCGGCAAAGCAGAAAATTCGGTGCACGGGAAGTCCGGACAATCGGTGCACGCAACTCGGCGGGCCTCAAAATCGTCCTCGGAAGGCAGCGACGGCGAGGAGGTCCAGAAGGTCCGAAAAGGGGGGCGCCGCTGCGATGGTTGCGGGGCGGCCCACGAACGCGCGAGATGCCCATTTAGAAAGGCTGAATGTTACACCTGCGGCCGTCGGGGGCACATTGCCAAGGCATGCAGAAAAAGAAAGGAGGGCCGGAGGCAGTCACCAGACCGTTCGACCAGACCGGACCGTCCCGCGAGGCCCAAAGATGGCGCCCAGACCACGAGGAAGAAGGACGGCGTGGGCCGCGTCTCGGACGGCAGCGAAGATGACGCCCCGGTGTTCAGCGTGTCCACGGGACAGTCCCATTACTTCGTTGAGGTACTAATACAAGGGGCCCCTATCAGGATGGAAATTGACTCAGGGTCCTCCTATTCCATAATCCCCCAGAAAGAGTTCTTGAAAATCGACCCCCACGTGCGGCCCAAACTTAAAACATTGAGGTCCACGCTACGAGATGTACAGGGAAACAGCATTCCGGTATTGGGGGTCGGGAAATTTCGGGTTAATTTCAAGAGACATTCTGCGGAACTGCCCCTAGTTGTCCTCAAGGGGGGAAGTTGTAGCCTCCTTGGGACACAGTGGTTTCAGCCTTTAGGCCTGTTCATAGGGGGAGTACATTCGGTGGGGGGGGATCCAATACAAGCGGTGTGCGACGCGCATCCCGACGTTTTTAAAAAAGGACTGGGAAAATTCAAGGGACCCCCTGTAGCCTTCGACCTAGACCCGGAGGTCCGCCCGATAAGACTCAAACCGCGCAGGGTGCCCTTCGCACTAAAGGACAAAATAGAGGCGGAACTGGACAAATTGGTGGGCCAGGGGATTCTTATTCCTGTTGATTCCGCGGAGTGGGAAACTCCAATTGTAACAGCTCTGAAGGCTAACGGGGAGGTGCGCATTTGCGCTGATTATAAGTGTACAATTAACAAGGCGATCCGCCCTAATGCATACCCGGTGCCGGTGGTCAGCCACCTTTTGGCCAGGCTAAACGGGGGAAAGTGTTTCGCTAAGCTCGATCTAGCACAAGCCTATCAGCAACTCCCCGTAACTCCCGCCACGGCCGCGGCCCAAACGATAGTCACACATAAAGGAGCGTTCCAGGTGTCGCGTTTACAGTTCGGCGTGAACTCGGCACCCGGCCTTTTTCAGTCGCTTGTGGAACGCCTCCTGAAGGGGCTGGAGGGGGTGTTGCCTTATTTTGATGACGTGTTGATAACAGGGGGGAGTGAGGCCGAACTGGCAAAAAGATTGGACAAAGTACTAACTGTGTTCGAGAAAGCGGGGCTGAGACTGAGGAAGGACAAATGTGTCTTTTTCGAAACCGAGGTCGAGTTTTTAGGGTTCCGAATCACACCCGAGGGTATTAGGCCATCCAAATCCAAAGTGGCAGCCATCAAGAAGGCCCCTCGCCCCACATCCAAAACCGAGCTACAGTCATTCCTGGGGCTCCTCAATTTTTACCATACATTCCTTCCGCGGAAAGCGTCCGTAGCAGAACCGCTTCATCGGTTGCTTAAAAAGGAGGAGACATGGATGTGGGGTGACGAGCACGAGAGGGCATTCAAAGAGCTAAAGCAACTCTTGACTTCTGACGCAATTCTAACGCATTTCGACCCCAAACGGCCGGTGGTATTAGTCTGCGATGCATCACCGGTGGGGGTGGGGGCGGTGCTTTGCCACGTGTTGGATGACGGAAGGGAGGCCCCGGTTGCGTTTTATTCAAGGTCCCTGTCCCAAGCAGAGCGAAATTACGCACAAACCGACAGGGAGGCATTAGCCATAGTAGCGGGGACCAAAAAGTTCCACGATTTTCTGTATGGCCGCCCGTTTAAAATTGTAACGGATCACAAGCCCCTGTTAGGGATTTTCACGGCAAGCAAGCCCACGCCGCAGATCCTATCCCCGAGAATGCTGCGTTGGGCTATCTTTCTCAACGCATACCAACACGAGTTGGAGTACCGGCCCGGAAAGGAGATCAGCCATGCTGATGCACTTTCGAGATCCCCTTTGCCCCTGTCGGATGACCAAAAGGCTAGAGTAGAAAGAGACCGCCAGGTGTTGCTAATCGAGGTCTTAGACGCACCCCCACTAGTACCAGCCGATATTGCTAGGGCGACAGGCAAGGACAAAACGCTGGAAAAAGTTAGCTCATGGGTACAGAAGGGGTGGCCGGCATCGTCCCCGAGCACGGAATTCGACACATTCTTTCGGAAAAAGCTAGAGCTGTCCCTAGAAAGGGGGTGCCTGTTGTGGGGCCAACGGGTGGTGGTCCCTACATCCATGCGGCCGAGGGTGCTCAAACTGCTGCACGTCAGCCACCCGGGGATCGTTCGTTCGAAGGCGCTGGCCCGCAGTTATTTTTGGTGGCCACAACTGGACGCGGACATTGAGCACATGGTCGGCACTTGTGAGGCATGTCAGGGATCCCGTCCAGAGGAGGCTCGCCTCCCGCATAGGGAATGGGACGCAGCAAGGGGGCCGTGGTCCAGAGTACACATAGATTTCGCTGGCCCATTCCGAGGAACCATGTTTCTCCTGGTGGTGGATGCGTTCTCCAAGTGGCTGGAGGTTATCCCAGTAAAGAGCACGTCCTCCGCCACGACAATTAGCCAGCTACGGAGAGTCTTTTCCACGTTCGGTTTACCCGACACGTTAGTCAGCGATAACGCGAGTTGCTTCACCTCCTCGGAGTTCGGAGCATTCATGGCGGCAAACGCAATTCGGCATGTCACATCCGCACCGTTTCACCCGGCCACGAATGGCCAAGTGGAACGATTGGTGCGTACAACAAAGGATGCGCTGCGGCGCATGGGCCCGGGGGACCTAAATCACCAAGTATGTCAGTTCTTATTAGCGTATAGGGTGACCCCCTTAGCGTCAGGTTACTCGCCGGCAGAGCTCTTGATGCGGCGAAAACTGACCACGATTCTGTCCAGGCTAGACCCGACGAGAGTCGAGGAGAAGGGAAAAAACATAGGGCTGGCAGTCTCGAAAGGATTCGCCGCCGGCGACCCTGTTCACTGTAGAAACTATGCCAGCGCAGGGCCAGCCTGGGTGCCGGGGACGGTAGTAGAACAGACGGGGCCAGTGTCGTACCGGGTCGAGACCAGCACAGGTCTCCTCTGGAGGAGGCACGCGGACCAGCTGAGGCACCGAGTGAGTGTACCAGACAGTGGGGCTCATCAACAGGATTCAGCGTTAGGGTTCTCCCCCACCCGCTTAGCCCAAGGGGGAGACATCAGCGGACAACAGTCCCAAGCAAGGGGGGAAGGAAGAAGCAGCGGCCCCGACTCATATCCTTTTGATAAACCAGTTCCATCAGAGGCCGGGGAAGGGGGAGAGGAATTCGCGACCGCTGCCCCCGAATGTAATTTTGGTTTTGGTTTTGCGAGCCGGGGGGGTTTTCAGGAGTGTTCCCCCACCCATCCAAGCGAGAAGAGGGGTTTTTCGTTAGTCCCCAGTGCCCCCGGTTCTTCCCTAAGAGAGAGCACACCTCCCAACAACGCCGCGGAGCCGCGGCAAGTCACTAACGAGTCTCCCTCTCCAATTACAGGGCAGGAAACCAGGGGACAAAGAGAAGGTAGCAAACCCGGGCAAAGGCAGCCCGCATCGAGACCCCAGCGTGTTCGAAATAAGCCATCTTGGCTGAGAGACTTTGTCCCATAGGGGGGGAGTGTGTTTGAGTGTGGGCTCGAGACTTTGTCTCATCCTAGGGGGGAGGGGTGTTGTGTTCTAATGGTTTTATCTTCCACATGGATTACAATGTATCTGAACCAATGTAACCTTGCCTTTAGCAACAATGTAACCTTCACCTGTATCATATGAACTCTGTAATAGGACGCGAGCTAATGACCACCAGCTGGCAGCAGCGAGCGTCCCAGCTCTCTTGGTCCGAACTCATCAAAGGCAACAGCGCGGGAAGCTTTCCCGCCACCACATACACCTGGACAAGAAGGGCGTGACTCGAAATGACGTCACGCAGGCAGTAGCCAATGGGCTACCATGGCACCACGTTCAAATGTATTACTACTGTATATAAAGAGCTATCGATCCGCCATTACCTCATGTTCCCTCTGTCCACGATGCAATAAACCTGAGTTAACCCAGCCCGAGGCTGTGTCCTGTGTCTTGGTCTTCATACACCAAATTTTCCTTTTCTCTCTGTCCAAGGGACAGAATCCTTTCCCCTTAGGAAGAGATGGGCTCTTAAGCTATCGGAGGAGCAGGATAGGCAAGGATTGGGAGGAAGATAGAACTGTTTTTGACTGGCACAGCCATGCCTAATAAGATGCCGCTTTACGCCAGACTATGTTATTACTGTTCCAGGGACCATTAAATTTCCCCATCTGGAACAGCACCCACTTGAATTTGGACTCATGTGGTACTCATATGGGAGAGTTTACCATAGTATGACCCATGGACATGAAGGGAAATGGTGAGTTGGACACTTGAATAATTAGAAGCCATAGTCTTTCTTTCCCAAGTCGATACAATGACAGGTAGCATTGTTGCTTTCACACAATCAACCTCTTCACTTGCTCCTTATGACACAGATGGCCAAATTCTGTAAGGGTGCAGATACATTGTAAAGCCACATCTGCAATTAGATTTGCAGCCTTTATTTCTTCTGAAATAATAATCATTGCTCACTCTGGGTTTGCAGATGGGATCAGAGGTTCACCTTCTGCACCAACAATTCAGAGTCAGTAATTCTTTTCTTGAGGCAAACTGGCCCTTTCTTCTTTCTTTCTGCCTCTCCCACACCTCACTTGGCCTCCAAACCTGGCTCCCCCTCCCATTTTATACCAACATTTACACCCTTTTCTATTACTCTTCCTCCTGTTAATTGACTCCCGAGCTTAATGAACACCACTCTTTTCCCTTTTACATGCACTCCCTCAGACAGAAACACTTGTGTGGACGTTAACCATACATACACACACAAACACAGGAAAGCAAGGGGTCAGTCGGGCATCTTCTCCACATGATAAAGGCACACACACACACACACACACACACACACACACACACACACACACACTCCCCACTCCTTTTCATTACCTTTCCTCTCTCACACTTCCTCTCTTTTTTCACCACGTACTTCTCCTTCTGCTCTTCTGCTTTCCTCCTCATCTATAGGCCTGTTCCCTTCATATCTACACAGAAGAAAATCTCTTTTGAATAATTCTGGCAAGAAAATAGCAGAAGTTCCCAAATAGGACAGCTAAAAGCTGCTTTAGAAGCATATTGCAAGCAAAATGCACAGGATAGATTCAGTCCAGCTTTTGTGTCATGTGGGCAGCAAAAATACTTCAAATTCACTCATTGCATAAGCAAAGCAAATCCTAAGGTATTTGATTGCATAGTGTGGTGCTACCTCTAGCAGTTCAAATGCAAGAAAATGCAAGTAGATAAATAGGTACCATTCAGCAGAAAAGGTAATGGCGTTCTGTGCACTTTTGTGTCTACTAATGCCTGCCATGACCACAGAAACATCTGCAGATGCAGACAGCACTGGATCTTTGGCTGTAAACGGAGATAAGCACTACACACTAGAGTCAGACACAACTGGCTTTCATGTAAGGGAGTGTGGTGCTAAGACCCTATTCATTCATTCACTCATTCATTGCATTTTTATACCACCCAGTTAGCAATTAGAAGTGGAGATTTCTTAAGAAGTAAAAATATTTGTTTTATTTTACCACAGGATTGCCACACTGCACAACTAGCAAGTTAGCTTGCTTTCATTTGAAATTGGACTTTAGGAGCTAGTCACAATCAGGGCAGTACTACCAGTACTGTCATATAGGGCCCGGAACTGACAGGGGGCCTGCCACCGGCAGCCATAACTGTGACATTACTATGTATGAGGGGGGCAATAGAATTGCTCAGTATGGGGCCCAAAAATTTCTGATGGCAGCCCTGGTCACAAGCTTCATTCACGAACTGATTTGCACCTTTCAAAGCATGCTTCTGTGGTGGGCTTACACATTTCCCATATTTTCTGGTTGTATTCTAATGAAGAGACTAATAATAATAATAATTTTGTGTCAGAGATTACTCTGGGCTGAAAGGATTTTTGCAGGAAAAACTCCGCTCAGGGGACATCCGAATGAAGCTCCTTTCAATGAAGAGACTGATAATTATATATTGTCATTATCCCATTGTTAAAACAACAAATCTAATAGTGGTTTAAGACCTTTCCACAGTACTGTATATAGTCACCTGACATTTGTGCCACACCTAGTTAGCTTGCTAATCAGAATATTATGGGACACTTTGTCAAAGTCTTTGCTGAAGACCTCATGATATTCTGATCTCTTTGTCCATTCATGAAGTACATGAGCACCCCACTCTTCTTACAAAGAGCTCAAAGCACCATACTTTGCTGGATTGATATACCAAAGGGTAAAGCAGGATTGCAGTCTTGGTAGTGAAATAATATTTTCAAAGATGGCAGGGCTGAGCAAGAGTTGTTTTCTTACTCTTTTCCTCTTCCTCCTTCTCACTCTCAGTGTGAGGATCATTCAACATACTAGTTCTAGCATTTTCCTCTCTGCCAGCAGCAGGTCTTATGTAAAGCTTATGGGATTAATTGCCTATTAGGATTCAGTTCCCTTCTTTCTGAACACTTTCCATTACAATGGGCATAGCTCTCAGCAAGATTGTGTGACTGTGAATATCCATCTCCTCCTCAGGCTACCATGAGGATTACAGTTAAACACAAAGAGTTCTTCTTCCATGTCTAGGCCAGAAGTGAAACTGCCAAAATGAAGCTACCTGTTGTACATTTAAGGAAATGTGTTTGCCATTTTGTCTTGTTGTGAAAGAGTTTAATATGTATTTGCTTTACTATGGTCCAAAGTCTCGCGAGACTTCGCGAGGGTTCTGAACGAGAACAGAGCTGTCAACGGTTCTAACAGTTTTTTTCCAACTGCCAGTTCTGATCAGAGATAGCTAAGGAATGTGAGGGTGTGTTGTTAGCTCTGGCGACCTATTCTTATTCCAAATAAAGTTGTGTGTTTGGCCCATATTGCTGGCTGCTGCCTATTATTTCCAGAACACTAAACTACCTTTTGGTGCATTCATCCTGCAGTTCCTTTCACGTGACCTAGTGTGAGAAAGATTATACATCCAGAATCCCTCAGTCTGCAATATCTTTTCAAACACCAGTTGTGGAATTCTGGGCATTGTAGTCCAGAAAAGAAACTCTGATCCAAATCAAAACCTAACCTTATCCAATTACAGGCATACCGCTGGATTATCATTGAGGTAATGCCTGGGTTACCTTCAGATCTTCTTTCCCAAGCTTTGAAAAAGGCTTTGCATTTAATCTTTCTGACTATCTTGTGTTGCATCAATCCTGCTGGATATCTGTATTTTTAGCAAGTGCCCCAGAGGTGCTTTATGTAAAGGACATCCCACAAATATCCAGGTTGATTGATTGACCCTTTTTTGGGTAGAGGCTCATGTTAATAGCTCACATTGGCAAGACATCAAGAGACACAGTGAAAATGCTGTCAATGTCCTTCCCGCAGAGATTAAATCACCTTCCTCTTCCCCTCAGCCTCAACAGGCTTCCAAATGCCAGGGATAAGGCCTCATTCATTTCTCTGTCCCTGTGGCTGTAGAGTCACTTTTCCCAATGAATTGCAGCATTAGAAATGACCAAGTCAAACCAATGATGGTTACAAACACAGCTTCCAAATGCTTCAAAAAAGGCATGCTGTAGCAGGGATTCTCAACCTGCGGCCCGTGGACCAGATGCAGCCCATGGCACCATTTCATGTGCCACCCCCACCCACCCACCCACACACTGCCTCCACCACACCAGGAAGTGCCATGTGGTGGAAGAAGGGCAAAATGGCCATCTGGCCCCCAAAGCTGCCTGAGGGAGCCTGACCCGGCCCCCGGCTTAAAAAGGTTGAGAACTCCTGCTTTAAGTCATAATGGACACAGCTTTTAATATTTCACCAATTACTTCTTTGTGATGTGAATTGCTTAAATTATGCCTAGCCTACAAACAAAATCAGTCATTCTTTTGCCAGGCTGACAAAATCTAAAATAACAAAACACTAAAACCTATATTAGATAGATATTTTTTTAAAAAACCTGACAGAATTACTGTAAATGCTCCTCAGACCATGCAAGGTTCATGTAAAAAACCCAGTTTTAAAAACTTGGTAAGTTAAATCAATATTTTATAGACTTGATAGACAGATGGATATAGGTTTATGTATATAATCACATAGTGAAACTATATGGCATTAAAAATAATTTCAGCAATACTTCAGACTAGGGATAGATGAGAATTTTGTTCTTTAATTAAGACTTTTCAAAGTCTTTAAAAATAAATTCAACAGAAAGAAGTTGAGATTCCAGTGAATTTCAGTTGATGCCTCTATTGTTTCTTTCTTACTTATTATTACACTCAATGTTTCTCTTGTTTCTTTCTTTCTTCATTTTCAATATACTGTACTCCTAACTTTTATAGCAGGCAGTACTGAGAACATTTATACCTAATAACTATGGCAGTTCGTTGTGATGTTTGTTTGGTTTATTTTCAATAAGAATGTATCCATATCTAAATCAGTTTTTCAGTTAGATGGAAAGAACAAGGTTGTAACAATTCAGATATGAGATAAAGTAAAATTGACAGATACAATACTATATGTCCATTCTTACTTCTAATTCTGTCTTTTTTCTAGATATACTACTAAGTCTTTCTTAGATGTTCTGGAATAAATAGTTTAAAAAGCTATTGTGATATCATTGCTAATATGCTGCAAGATATTCTGCAATAATCTATAGTTCTATGGTAAAATTCAAGTGTGAATAACTATTTTTTGCAGAGTTTTAAAATGTCTGATTTCAGTATGAGTTTAGCATTTGTCTGTGTGCTTATATTACTGCCATTTCTCAGTTTTATTGCATTTGATTATTAGTTTTCATAGCAGCTAGCTGTTGTAAACAGTGCATAAACACTAGAAGGTTAGACTGGTGTTTCCCCCACCCCACCCCCATAAATGAGATGTAAAATAAGAGATTGCACCAACAGCTGTGGACTGTAGAAATAAAATTGGATATTTAGCAATATTCAGTTATTATGCCAGATTTTAACACTAGCCAAATTCTTTGAAGGCTGACATTCATTCTTTGCCTGTAGCCTCCTTTATAGGAATTTATGTCAAATATTGCTTATCGCAGGAGTGCCCAAGGGCCATGGGCTGGTCACGTGGTTCAGCATGCTGGTCATGTGGTTCAGAAGGCCAGTCATGTGGTTCCTCCCACTGGAAGCTAGGGTTGCCATATGTCCCGGTTTTCCAGGATTTTCTCGGATTCAAGCTGTCCCGGCCGGTTCAAGAAAAAACATGTAAAAGTCCCGGATTTTTAAATTTGAACAAAGGAAGCAAGATCACCCCTCACCAAGGGATTTTTGCAAAGAGTTAATTCACTGCTTCCCTGCCTTTCTTTCAATTATCCTGCTTGAAAGTGGCGAAGGCAAAACAGCACCCTGAGAATTCCGCCGGGGAAGGGAGACACATGTAAGCGAGATAACTGAAAGAAAGGCACAGAGGTAGTGAAATAACTCTTTGCAAAAATCTCTTGGCTCGCCTTGAAGTTTGGGGGACAAGGAGTTTTCATCAAAAGCTGGGAGGGAGCAAGAAATACCCATATTTAAGAAGCCAAACCTCCACCATACACTGGGATGGAGGATTCCTTCTTCACGTGACCGCAAAGGGTTAATTGCATAGGGTCGGTATTCCTAGAGAGGAAGGGAACAGGGTGGACAGAAAGTGAAGAGTCCTCCATCACAAAGGTCCTCCTCTAAAATAAGTCTCTTCCTGTCTCCTGCTTTTCTCCTTCCAGAGGGAAACGGAGGTCCCATGGACTGCATTGGTGTTCCAGGCACCTCTTTAGAACTTTCTTCCAAGAGATCCTCATGTGGGGTTTGAGGGTGAGTCTACTTCAGTGCAATGATGTCATGTGGCTGTCCCAGTTTGGTGGCAACCTTACTAACAATGGAAGTAAAAAGCACCTTGCAATCTGTTTTGCAACAGAATGAGACAGATTTTAAACTGCCATTTTCTGTGCTTAAACTAGAGGTGCCCAAACTACAGCCCACAGGCCAGATATACCCCCTGACATCAATTCATCTGGCCCACACCACCCTCGTCGCTCCCAGAAGTGGAAGTAAAACACACCCATATGGGTGCGTTTCACTTCCACTTCTGGGAGCAACGAGGGCGTGGGCCGGATGAATTGGTGTCAGGGACTGAATCTGTCCCATGGGCCATAGTTTGAGCACCCCTGGTTTATAGAGACAAATCATAGAATTTGGTAATGATTAAAGAAGGAACTTTGTGGCTTTTAGCTGTCATATTGGTATGAGAACAGACTATATTTCAAATGAGAATAAAGAAGGAAGTTTAGAGAAGAAGGTTTTACGGAGAAGATTTTAAAAAAAACTGTTATTGAAAGACAGTCAGAACCTGTTGCTAGACACATTTGCTCTCATTTTAAAGTGTCTTACTCTTAATTCATTTCCAGCTCAAGGGGGAAAGGCCAGATTATTTACACAACTGTGGGATCCACGCACACAATTGGTATACTGGCCCTGACAGAACCTCGGTAAGGGATGATCACATCGTTACCAGGGGTTCCTGAAGGGACAGAAATTGGGGGAGCGGAATATTAGATAGGGTTTAATTCATCTATAGCTGACCTGACAAGCAGCTCGGACAATAGGAAGCTAATGACTAACTCGCTAGTCATGTAATAGGTAATCTCACACCTGTGGATTACTCTAAATCCTAAAACCAATACCAGCCACATGTTTGCCCCGGATAACACGGAACAATGGATTTCCCCTGTCGTTGATTAAGTTAGTTAATTAACTTCCCCTGAAGACTTCCCCAATTAACTCGTGTAAACATGGCATGTGGATCCTATCAGATCGCAGTTCTTTTGCATGCAGCCTGTACATGATAAATACTGATGATTTGCCTTCATTAAATCACTGGTCTTCGCTCCATCTTGCCTCGTGTCTCATTGCTTGACCAGTCTCCTCTGGGACCCGACAGCCACTTCGCGGCCCCGATCCAACACACAACAGTCAGGTTCTTCTTCTTTGAATAGTCATGGCCCCTGGGAGGACAGAACTTTTGACACATGCAGGTGTTAGAATGCGAGGGTGTTAAGAAAAACAAGTCAATCTGCATTTCACCTAGCAAAAGCTATTCTGCAACATGTGTATTTCTAGAGCCATGGTGGCCAATGACCTATCTTTTTGTCTTGTGTGTGTGTGTGTGTGTGTGTGTGTGTGTGTGTGTGTGTGTGTGTGTGTGTGTGTGTTTGCTTGGTTCCCAGTATTCTCCTTGTCTCTTTCTTTCATTTGCAAGAGTCATTGTTCATTTAAAAAACGGGTCTGTCAAAATCATTAGGAGCTGATGCACTGAAGAATGGTTTTTCTCTTTAGTTTCCTTTTTTATTTTAACAAGAAGAGACTGAAGGGCACTCCTTCGATGAGCAGATTTGATGAGAAGGTATCACTCCCAGATATTCTTACTGAGGCATGTCAGTTGTGTAAGCTCACAAAAGTGGCATTAAGATTCTAGCTTGTATTTCAAGAGTTTAGGGCTGTGCTCATAATGTTTGGTTTAATAGTGAATTTCCACAGATATTGAAAATGTCTGTTGAAAAATGAAGAATCATGAATGTATCGGACTCTGCTTGCTCATATAGCTCCTCAATGGCAACTCTGCAATTGGTCATGACTTATGAAACAGGGCTGTTTAGGTGGTAACTACCAGGGAATCTCTACCATGGAAGTTTCACTCAGAACAACTGGGAGGGTCCTTCCTCCATCTTGCTTTTACAAAAAGGTGACTGTTCCAGAACGTTCTTGTCCTGGTCTGCCACTGAGGCAAATGTCACACCTTAAGAGCAACTGATGTGACTCCCCAGATGAGCTACTTGCATGCAGTCTTTCTCAGAGCTCTCCAGTGTTTACACAATTCACACACACACACCACTAAAATACTGTAGCTAACAAATTAGAAGCTCCAAGATTAACTTCACAGGCCTTTAGTGTCAAAGGCACATAGTTTTTCAGGTTGTTTGGAAGACTGCCAGTGAAATATACATCCATGTCTATTTTTTTTAATCTTCTGACATGTACCATCAGTAGTTTTCACTAAATAAGCTCAGGACATCATACATGACATCTTCCTCATCCCCCCCCCCCCCCATTTTGTTCTGCAAACATGTCAAAGAGGAAGTTCAGGGCACGAGTTAGGTACTGGTACACTGTTACACATTGATCTGAATACAAGACTCCTTTCCCAATCCAACTCTCAATTAATTGATCCAAATGGTTCTCATTTCCAGAGTGGAAAAGAAAGGTCACACTTCTGCTGCTGCTGCTGCGTCGGCAGCGTCTAGGCCTTAACTTAACATAGGCAGGGTAAGTACTATTTCTCCAGGTATTTCATCTTTCTTTGTTGAATCTAACCTTCTGCAATGAGACTGCAATTGCTAGCATTCAGTTATACAGTATGTCTCAATACCCAGTCTTCTTTGTTGCTGAATGTCAACAGACAGGATGTGCAGCTCATAAAGCTCTTGCCTTAGGCCTTTTTGCCATGGAAAAAATAATTTCAATTTGGATTATTCAATCTCTGTTCATCTTTGTTTTCAGTTGAGCCCTCCAGTTGGTTTATGGAGTAAAAATTATGGCTTTACCCCAGAAGTTCTCAACCTTTTAAAGCCGGGGACCGGGTCACGCTCCCTCAGACAGCTTCGGAGGCTGGATGGCCATTTTACCCTACCTTCACCACATGGCACTTCCTGGTGTGGTGGAGGCAATGGGGGCCCCACATGAAATGGTGCTGTGGGCTGCATCTGGCCTGTGGACCGCAGGTTGAGAATACCTGACCTAATTCATTAACGCTTTGTGAAGTCCTACTGTTTTCCCTGGGCAGCCCACAACAAGAGCCCTGTTTACCAAGGAGGTTCTAAGCTGATCAGCAATATCTGTACGCATCCTTAGAACCTAATTCAAAGATATTCTAAGCTGAGAAACTTCTGAGCTTCTAGAAAGGAATATTTTGCTTACTAGGAGCTACTACATGTTTGTCAAGAATATGTAATTCAAAACCAACCTTTCTTCTTCTTCTTCTTCCTAGATCTCAGATCAGGAACTTGCTACTCTGGTTTCTTTAACCACCCTAATAGTCACTAATCAGGCTAAGGATGACACAATCCTAAAGCACCAGGTTGAAGAGGCATGAACTAGACAAGTCACAGCTGTTACTTAGCATGCTCTATTTCACTTTGCAAATCACCATAAAAGCCAACCATGGTTAATTTTCCCCACACTAACTTGAAATGAGCTTGTTTCAAAATCAGCCCTAACTGGTTTGTAATCACTGAACCTTAACCAACTATTGCATTGATTATAGTTAAAAAGGAACTACAGCAAACTAAGATAGGAACCAGTATCAAAACAAGCAGTATTAGTCCCCACCAGACTCCATGAAGTTTTAGAGCAGGGGTTCAGAACATTTTCCCTCCATGGGCCAGACCCACCCCTGATGCTCAGCTGTGGGGGCCAGAGGTGTGGTTACTCCCACTGCTTATGTTTTCAGTGTTGGCAGTAATTGTGCTGTTTTTGTGGCTTCTTATATAGCCTCCGCTGCTTCCTAGGGTGCCAGGAGGCTTTTCAGAGCATTTTCACGATGTTTTGGGATTTTTCTGCCGCTTCTCTGCAGCATTATGGCAGCTAAACTGAGGTAGTTGGGCACTTCCTATTTCCGTAGTGTGAACTCAGGCACTGATATAAACTCCGCCCGACACTGGAAGTCCCCAACGTATTGGGAGCTTCTGGTGGTGGTGGGAGCTTCTGGAGGTGCTGGGGTGGCCACTGCAGGCCATATTAATGAGCTCCATAGGTCAGATTAGGCCCACAGGCCATAAATTGGGAACCCCTGGTTTAGAGCAAGACTGCAAACTCCCACATGCTGCTGAACTACAAATCTGCAAAATTAGGGCTAAACGGTTCGTATCCAGAGAGTCACCAAAAGACAGTTTGAGGCAAAATCGTATATTTCTTTATTAATACAAAGTTCCTTAGGTGTTGTGTTCTAATGGTTTTATCTTCCACATGGATTACAATGTATCTGAACCAATGTAACCGTGCCTATAGCAACAATGTAACCTTCAGCTGTATCATATGAACCCTGTAATAGGACGCGAGCTAATGACCACCAGCTGGCAGCAGCGAGCGTCCAAGCTCTCTTGGTCCAAACTCATCAAAGGCAACAGCGCGGGAAGTTTTCCCGCCACCACCTACACCTGGACAAGAAGGGCGTGACCAGCAATGACGTCACGCAGACAGTAGCCAATGGGCTACCATGCAACCACGTTCAAATGTATTACTACTGTATATAAAGAGCTATCGATCCGCCATTACCTCATGTTCCCTCTGTCCACGATGCAATAAACCTGAGTTAACCCAGCCCGAGGCTGTGTCCTGTGTCTTGGTTTTCATACACCAAATTGGCGACGAAGGTGGGATTATGGATCCCCAAGGAACAGCCAGGGCACAGAGCGGGTTCAACATCACCAAACCGCAAGACTGGGAGCTGTTGGAGATGGACTTCCAGGCGGCACTGGTGGAACTCAAAGTCAAAGAAGACGACGAGGAGAGGAAGAGGGCCATCCTCACCAGAATGCTTGGGTTAGAAACCAAGCGGACGCTGGTGGGCATCATCGCTCCGAAGAAGGTGAGCGAATTTAAGGCAGACGACATCATGAAGCTGCTGCGAGAGCGTTTCCGACCCTCGAGGGCAATGTTTCCCGCTCGGAGCGCGTTTTGGAGGCGAGTCCAAGCGCCGGACGAGTCGGTTGAGGCATTCGTGACCGCCATGAGGATAGCCGCCGGCCCCTGTAGATGGGACAACCTAGAGATGGCCCTCAGGGACGGCGTGCTGTGTGGCCTGAATGACAAGGAGGTGCAGCGCAGCTTGATGAACAAGGAGCCGCCACCCACGCTGGCAGAGGTCGTAGAGGCCGCGGAAGCCGCGGAGTCCACGAATGCGGGAGTGGACGAGTTGCACCAGTGGCGTGAGTGGCGTCCGAGAGCCGGCAAAGCGGAAAATTCGGTGCACGGGAAGTCCGGACAGTTGGTGCACGCAACCCGACGGGCCTCAAAGTCGTCTACGGAAGGCAGCGACGGCGAGGAGGTCCAGAAGGTCCGAAAAGGTGGGCGCCGCTGCGATGGTTGCGGAGCGGCCCATGAGCGCGCGAGGTGCCCATTCAGAAAGGCCGAGTGTTACACCTGCGGCCGTCGGGGGCACATCGCCAGGGCATGCAGAAAACGGAAGGAGGGCCGGAGGCAGTCACAAGACCGTTCGACCAGACCGGACCGTCCAGCGAGGTCCAAAGATGGCGCCCAGACCACGAGGAAGCAGGACGGCGTGGGCCGCGTCTCGGACGACAGCGAGGACGACGCTCCAGTGTTCAGCGTGTCCGCGGGACAGTCCCATTACTTCGTTGAGGTACTAGTACAAGGGGTCCCTATTAGGATGGAAATTGACTCGGGGTCCTCCTATTCTATAATTCCCCAGAAAGAGTTCTTGAAAATCGACCCCCACGTGCGGCCCAAACTTAAAACGTTGAGGTCCACGCTACGAGATGTACAGGGAAACAGCATTCCGGTGTTGGGGGTCGGAAAGTTTCGGGTCAGTTTTAAGAGACATTCTGCGGAACTGCCCCTAGTTGTCCTTAAGGGGGGAAGCTGTAGCCTCCTAGGGACGCAGTGGTTTCAGCCCTTAGGCTTGTTCATAGGGGGAGTGCATACAGTGGGAGTGGACCCAATACAAGCGGTTTGCGATGCGCATCCCGCCGTCTTTGAAAAAGGACTTGGAAAGTTCAAGGGACCCCCTGTAGCCTTCGACCTAGACCCGGAGGTCCGCCCGATAAGACTCAAACCGCGCAGGGTGCCGTTCGCACTCAAGGACAAAATAGAGGCGGAACTGGACAAACTGGTGGGCCAGGGGATTCTTATTCCTGTTGATTCCGCGGAGTGGGAAACTCCAATTGTAACAGCTATGAAGGCCAACGGGGAGGTGCGCATTTGCGCTGATTATAACTGCACAATTAACAAGGCGATCCGCCCTAATGCATACCCGGTGCCGGTGGTCAGCCACCTTTTGGCCAGGCTGAATGGGGGAAAGTGTTTCGCTAAACTCGATTTGGCACAAGCCTATCAGCAACTCCCCGTAACTCCCGCCACGGCCGCGGCACAAACGATAGTTACACACAAAGGGGCGTTCCAGGTGTCGCGTTTACAGTTCGGCGTGAACTCGGCACCCGGCCTTTTTCAGTCGCTTGTGGAACGCCTCCTGAAGGGGCTGGAGGGGGTGTTGCCTTATTTTGATGACGTGTTGATAATAGGGGGGAGTGAGGCCGAACTGGCAAAGAGATTGGATAAAGTACTAACTGTTTTCGAGAAAGCGGGGCTGAGACTGAGGAAGGACAAATGTGTTTTTTTCGAAACTGAGGTCGAGTTTTTAGGGTTCCGGATCACACCCGAGGGTATTAAGCCGTCTAAATCCAAAGTAGCAGCCATAAAGAAGGCCCCTCGCCCCACATCCAAAACCGAGCTACAGTCATTCCTGGGGCTCCTCAATTTTTACCATACATTCCTCCCACGGAAGGCGTCCGTGGCCGAACCGCTTCATCGGTTACTTAAAAAGGAGGAGACATGGATGTGGGGTGACGAGCACGAGAGGGCGTTCAAAGAACTAAAGCAACTCTTAACATCTGAGGCAATCCTGACGCATTTCGACCCCAAACGGCCAGTGGTCTTAGTCTGCGATGCATCCCCGGTGGGGGTGGGGGCGGTGCTTTGCCACGTGTTGGATGACGGAAGGGAGGCCCCGGTAGCGTTTTATTCAAGGTCCCTGTCCCAAGCGGAGCGCAATTACGCACAAACCGACAGGGAGGCATTAGCAATAGTAGCCGGAACCAAAAAATTTCACGATTTTTTGTATGGCCGCCCGTTCAAAATCGTGACTGATCACAAGCCCCTGTTAGGGATTTTCACGGCAAGCAAGCCCACGCCGCAGATCCTGTCCCCGAGGATGCTGCGATGGGCTATTTTTCTCAACGCATACCAACACGAGTTGGAGTACCGGCCCGGAAAGGAGATCAGCCATGCTGATGCACTTTCGAGATCTCCTTTGCCCTTGTCGGACGACCAAAAGGCGAGAGTAGAAAGAGACCGCCAGGTGTTGTTAATTGAGGTCTTAGACGCACCCCCAATAGTACCTGCCGACATTGCTAGGGCGACAGGCAAGGACAGAACGCTGGAGAAAGTTAGTTCATGGGTACAGAAGGGGTGGCCGGCATCGTCCCCAAGCACAGAATTCGACCCATTTTTTCGGAAAAAGCTAGAGTTGTCCCTAGAAAGGGGGTGCCTGTTGTGGGGCCAACGGGTGGTGGTCCCTACGTCCCTGCGTCCGAGGGTGCTCGAACTGCTGCACGTCAGCCACCCGGGCATCGTTCGTTCAAAGGCGCTGGCCCGGAGTTATTTTTGGTGGCCACAGCTAGACACAGACATTGAGCACATGGTCGGCACTTGTGAGGCATGCCAGGGATCCCGACCAGAGGCGGCCCGTCTCCCGCATAGGGAATGGGACACAGCAAGGGGGCCATGGTCCAGAGTGCACGTAGATTTCGCTGGCCCATTCCGAGGAACCATGTTTCTTCTGGTGGTGGATGCGTTCTCCAAGTGGCTGGAGGTTATCCCAGTAAAGAGCACGTCCTCCGCCACTACAATTAGCCAGCTGAGGAGAGTCTTTTCCACGTTCGGTTTACCCGACACTTTAGTCAGCGATAACGCTAGTTGTTTCACCTCCGCGGAGTTCGGGGCATTTATGGAGGCAAACGCCATTCGGCATGTCACATCCGCGCCGTTTCACCCGGCCACGAATGGCCAAGTGGAACGGCTGGTGCGTACAACAAAGGATGCGCTGCGGCGCATGGGCCCGGGGGACCTAAATCACCAAGTATGTCAGTTCTTATTAGCGTATAGGGTGACCCCCTTGGCGTCAGGTTACTCGCCGGCAGAGCTCTTGATGCGGCGAAAACTGACCACGATCCTGTCCAGGCTAGACCCGACGAGAGTCGAGGATAAAGGGAAAAACATAGGGTTGGCAGTCTCGAAAGGTTTCGCCGCCGGCGACCCTGTTCACTGCAGGAACTATGCCAGCGCAGGGCCAGCCTGGGTACCAGGGACGGTTGTAGAACAAACGGGGCCAGTGTCGTACCGGGTCGAGACTAGCACCGGCCTCCTCTGGAGGAGGCACGCAGACCAACTGAGGCACCGAGTGAGTGGGCCAGTCAGTGGGGCGCAGCAACAAGATTCAGTGTTAGGGTTCTCCCCCACCCGTTTAGCCCAAGGGGGAGACAGCAGCGGACAACAGTCCCAAGCAAGGGGGGAAGGCAGGAGCAGCGGCCCCGACTCATACCCTTTTGATACGCCAGTTCTACCAGAGGCCGGGGAAGGGGGAGAGGAGTTCGCGACCGCTGCCCCCGAATGTAATTTTGATTTTGATTTTGCGAGCTGGGGGGGTTTTCAGGAGTGTTCCCCCACCCATCCAAGCGAGAAGAGGGGTTTTTCGTTAGCCCCCAGTGCCCCCGGTTCTTCCCTAAGAAAGAGCACACCTCCAAACAACGCCGCGGAGCCGCGGCAAGTCACTAACGAGTCTCCCTCTCCAATTACAGGACAGGAAACCAGGGAACAAAGAAAAGGTAGCAAACCCGGGGAAAGGCAGCCTGCATCGAGACCCCAACGTGTTCGAAATAAGCCATCTTGGCTGAGAGACTTTGTCTCCTAGGGGGGGGAGTGTGTGTAAGTGTGGGCTCGAGACTTTGTCTCATCCTAGGGGGGAGGGGTGTTGTGTTCTAATGGTTTTATCTTCCACATGGATTACAATGTATCTGAACCAATGTAACCGTGCCTATAGCAACAATGTAACCTTCAGCTGTATCATATGAACCCTGTAATAGGACGCGAGCTAATGACCACCAGCTGGCAGCAGCGAGCGTCCAAGCTCTCTTGGTCCAAACTCATCAAAGGCAACAGCGCGGGAAGTTTTCCCGCCACCACCTACACCTGGACAAGAAGGGCGTGACCAGCAATGACGTCACGCAGACAGTAGCCAATGGGCTACCATGCAACCACGTTCAAATGTATTACTACTGTATATAAAGAGCTATCGATCCGCCATTACCTCATGTTCCCTCTGTCCACGATGCAATAAACCTGAGTTAACCCAGCCCGAGGCTGTGTCCTGTGTCTTGGTTTTCATACACCAAATTAGTGAAATTAAGTCTTCGATTCTCAAGAACAAATGAAATATCTCTAGACTGAGTTCATAAACAGAATTTAAATCTTTCATTCTCAAAGATGACTTTACTAAAGTAACTTCAAAGGTAACTTAAAGTTTGCCGGTGTTAGAACTTTTTGGATTAGTTTCCTTCCTCAGGAGTCCCTTTGAACTCTACAGGTCTGTGATTCTAGGATCTGAAGGGCCAGTTTCCATAACCCTAATCTAAACTGTTTTCCCCACACATGCTGTTTGCATGCTCTTCTTTTCTCTGCATCTAGGAACCTACCTCAAATGCATCTCATTAACAGATCTTTAGAGGGAAAACAGACACTTCTACAACTTAGCAGAGTTGACATGACCAATTCATTCCTACTGTATTCAAACCCCTTGTTCCTCCTCCTGTATCCTCTTCCTGCTGGAAATAGAAGCAATGCTCACAGCCATTTTTAACATAAACCCTAATGGGATCATATTATAAGACTAATGTTATGCATTGAATGTAATGATGCAATGTTTCCCTTTAACAGAATGTAACCAGTCAATGTATCCAATTGTATCTAATCAGAAACACATTGTAACAAGCTGTATATGGATGCGAGCTAAGTGGCCACAGGTGGCAGTAGCGAGCATCCAGCTCACATGGTACAGATTCCCCGAATACCTGAAGAGCTGGAAACCTTCCCGCCACACCGCACCTGGAGAAGATGGGCGTGATGATCAATGACATCACGCAGACAGTAGCCAATGAGCTACCACACCGGGATATTCAAATTACAGTGTACTATAAATAGAGCTGTTTGTCCGCCATTACCTCATGTTTTCCCTGACCATCATGCAATAAAGTTGTGTTTAGCCTTGTTACGGCTCCTTCTATTGTCTTCATTGCAAGACACCAAAACTAGAAAGCCTGTTGGGTCTATCTAGCCAACCCCTGGGCTAGCCATCAAACTTCACTGTCACATACTTAATGGGGGGTGTTGGTTTTTCATTTCCTATATAATTGAGAGTCAAGCCCATTCAAGGGTCATGGAAGGCTGAATATGTTAGAATATGCCTATTCTAACTGCAAATCAGAGCTTTCAGCCAGGATCTAATGCATATTGTGGACAGCTAGGAAAAAATGTGTGATATTATGACAGGCCAAGGACAGAAGATAAAAGGATTATTAACAGCACATTGCTGGATGGGCCACTTTTGCTCATTCTATGCCACTTTTATCCCATGAAAAATATGACAGCTGATTATTGAGATGCTTGATGTATCCACCCACAAAGAAAGGATTCAAAAGGGCTTCCTGTTCCACCTGAACTTGTCTGAACTGCAACCTTTCTGACTCTGTGCCTTGTTTTCTGGTCTTGATCCACTTTCTGGCTCAGAGAGGACTCAGGGGCTGGGGGAAGCTTTGTGCTTAGAACCCTTGATTCCTATTCCTGGACTTTCCATGCCAGAGAGTATAGCTATATTAAATCCTGTAAACTCAAATGTCACCCCTCTATTTCAGACCCCAGTGCCTCATGCCATAGGGGCCAGTAGCTGGCAAACTGAGCAATGGTCATTTAAGATATACAGATTTCCCCCCAGAAGTCTAGGGATAACAGCCATTCTTTATAAGACCTTCACCATGGAATTTTTTTCACCCATTTTGGCTTCTCCACCACTGTGGGTGCCTCTGTTAGGCTCCAGGGAGGCGATCCGGGCTCCTTCTGACCTCCCCCGATCTCCCCCCACGCTGCTCCAAGCCAAACACTGCAGCCGACGATGGAGTTTCCCCTGGTGTTTTGGTTTGGAGCAGCGTTTCAATGGAAACAGCATTATCCGGGTAGTCTACATAGGAAGTTAAGGGTTTTTTTTGTCGTTACCCGGGGGCTGCCCGGATAATGACAAAATCTGGTTAATGATGCAACTTGGGGAACCAGGTTTTCTCGTTATCTGGGGTTCCACTGTATATCCATTCTCTCTCTCTCTGAATTCTTGTTTCAGTGTGTTTCAAAACATTTAATTCACCTGGACATTGTATACTGTACCTAAGAATTGCCATTCTGAAACAGGGAAATGACAAAACAAGAATTCAGAGAGTGACAGTGAAGATAAAATATATACACATGCTGGACACTCTCTAGAAAGGTTTGAATATCAGCCAGGGGTTTCTGGGACATTATCAAATTTGAAAATTCCACAACTAAGGGGTTACATTCCTCTTGCAGAACAGACTAAAAATATGGGGAGGGAGAGGGAGGGGGAAAGAGATGCTTCTCAGGACATTTGACCGCTGGCTGCGCCTTATCCCATAAAGCTTCTTCAATCAATGGTACACCTGTACCATTGATCCAATTGCATAAATTGCTTTCTGGTCCTGAGCCCTTTGGCACATAAAGTCCTCATCAGCCCCAGGCCAGTATTGATGAAGCTGCTGCCCTCCATTAAGACGGATTCAGGTGGGATTTAATTCACTTGGGGACCATCACCCTTCCATGTGGACTTCGCCACCTAAGGCTGTTAGTCCACAGGGTTGTCAGGTTACTTACCGCCACCTGATGATCAGCGTTCAGTTGCTAGCAGTATGGTCTACTCTATTACCGTAGCAGGATAACTTGGTTAAACAGTCCAGAGCTGGACACTTAACATTTTTGGATGACATCTGACAAAGACCACTAGCCACTCGGGCATTAGCTATACTAGTTGGGAGATTATTGGAATTATATTCTGAAAAAGTAACTTGTTTAAGCTTTATCTTTACAATCCGATCTTTTCTGTCAAGCAAACTATATGTTAGCTGCATTTTAATTTTCCTCAGAGCGTAAACAAGACAAAACGTTGTGGCACTTTAAAGACTAACTGCTGTATTTTAATGTTAGCTTTTGTGGATCAGGTCCACTTCATCAGACATAGGAGTAAGACTTCATGGTATAAATTTATGCCATATACTCTCTCTCTCATATGATTCAAATACAGCAGTTTGTCTTTAAAGTGCCACTATGTTTTTGTTTTCTTGTTTTGTTTTGTTTATGATATGCTTGAAACACAGACCAACATGGCTAATCTTTATCTATAAGATGGCTTGTTAACTGTTGGTGTCCACCATGCACACCTGCACCCGTCCCTACTATCCCGTACCAAGCCGTCTACACTTACTTGACCACCCTTGGAGCATCGCCGCAAGGGTCTGGTCTTCGAGAGTGGGGCAACCGCCCCATGAATGTGACCAAAAAACTACAAATCCCAGCATCCTCCACACTGCGCCACCCCTCAGCCAATTAGGCTGAAGGGTGCAAGCGTGGAGGAGACCAGGAAAGTCGGCATGCGCGGTTTAAAAAATGCCAATGTGGTGAACTTTTGCTTCCCTCCGCCCCACCGGCAAAGGCCAGTGCCGGCCTCGCTGTAGCTTGGAGGGAAGAGGATTCCTTCTTCTCCCCCCCCCCCCCCCATGGCTTCAGCAAGGTAGCGGGGAGAAAAAATTGACTCCCCGCAGCCCCGGAGGCCAGTGCCAGCCTCAACGTAGCTTTGGGGGAGAGGAGCCCCTCCTCTCCCACCCCCATGGCTTCAGCGAGGTAGCGGGGAGAGAAAATCGTCTCCCCGCAGCACCGGAGTCTGGCGCCAGCCTCGCCGTAGCTTCGGTAGGGAGAGGAGCACCACCTCTCTTCCCCCCCCCCACGGCTTTGGTGAGGTAGCGGGGAAACGGCAGCCCAGTGAGTGTCCCTGCTCACAAGGCCGCACCAGAGAAAGACCAAGATGGCAAAAGGTAAGTGGGGTGGGCGGGGGAGAGGGACTGGGGGGGTGGAACAGGCCCGGGAACCACGCCACCCACCCACCCTGCCCCCTTGCCCCCCCAGG
Organism: Bradypodion ventrale; assembly: GCA_035047345.1. Classification (NCBI taxonomy): domain Eukaryota; kingdom Metazoa; phylum Chordata; class Lepidosauria; order Squamata; family Chamaeleonidae; genus Bradypodion; species Bradypodion ventrale. The sequence continues at coordinate 46,821,570 of JAWDJE010000001.1, forward strand.
CCCTGTATCCCACCCCACTTTCCTTCACCCCCGCCCCCCATTAAAAGCGAACCAATTACCAGGGAAGCAAAGGCAGCAAACGGGGCTCCAGTCACTGCCTTTACCTCCCGAGGAAGTGTTTTGCTTTCAACGGGGGGCGGGGGGAAGGCACTGGTGCATTCACCACCACCACCCGGTTGAAAGCGAGCCAATTCCCTGGGAAGCAAAGGCAGCAAACGGGGCTCCGGTCGCTGCCTTCGCCTCCAGGAGGTACTCACCCGGGCGCAGCCTCTCACCTCAACTGCAGCTTTCTCTCTCTCTCTCTCTCTCTCACTCACTCAATCACTCACACACACACACACACACACACACACACACACACACACACCTACTGGGCTGCACATTTCAAACCTGCCCGGTGTGTGTATGTGTGAGTGTATGTGTGCGTGCGTTCATGCGTGCGTGCATGCGCACACACACACACACACCAAAACCACCCCTAACCACCAACACACATAATAAACATGCCCGGCTGGCCGAGCAAAAAAATGCTAGTATTTTTAAAAAATGAGTAGAATGTGTGTTTGTTGGTTTAGTTAGATAATCTTGGGTAATATTGAAAATATCCTCCATGATTTGGCTCAAGAAAGATAAAGAAACCATATGTAACTTCAACAGCAAAACCAACAACAATCTTGTTCCTGGTTAGAAAAATTCACTGAAAGCTAACTTTAGTCCTTTGTTTCCTTACTTGTTTGCCTGCCAATTTTATTTTATTTTTACTTCTCAGCTTGGCAGATGCTTTATTTGTGATATCACTTGAAAATCCCTCCACAGTATAAATACTGAAGGAAACCCTCTGGCTGCCAGTTGAGGTTTACAGCCGCATTAACCTATGTGTGAGATAACATCTCAAAGAACGGGTCCCACTGGTCTAGCTAGAAACCAGAGCCTGAAAATGTTGATTTTAGACACCATGACTCAAACAGGTCAGCCTACTAGCACAGCCAATGGACACACAAACTTGGCATTTATGGGAGCAATAGTCCAAAAACAACTTTCCCAACTATTGGTTTCAACTCAATAAGATAACGGCTAACTGGGGGATTATGGAAATTATAGTCCAAAAACTTTACTTTCTGATGTTAAAGCTGTGAGTGGGAAAACTGTAGATTCTGCCTGGAAAGGACCAATGTCCAGTCTGGCTAGTGGATTCTGAAGACTGGAGACCATAAAAAATATCATTTCCAAACTTGCTCACCAAGGAAAGTGAAAGAGTCCACCCTCCAGGCCAGGGCAAATGTGGCATGGAGACCAACATCATATTCTTTAAATAAAATTAAAGATAATTGTATTTATTTCTTGCAATTCATTTGTTTTGGAGACAAAGAAATAGTTTTTTCTGAAAGCCCAATTTACCCAAGGCACTAAATGGAGATGCCCAAGATGTGTATCAGATATATTCAGCCTGGTAATCCTTGCAGACAAGTACATGTACATCACATAGATGAGAAATGTATTCTGCACAGAGAAACATAATCTAAATGTGTCAGAAGCTGCATGATGTGCCATCAGTCCTGCCTTGAAAATACACATTTTACAGCCCAGATCATGCCTATAATGTAGGTGCCCCTGTGTTAGAACGGTATCACATTATCTAGCTGCCTGCAGGAAAAATAAGTGGCAGAACATGATGCCATGTGCCCATCCAACTGTTCTAGGATGAATTCACAGAAGAGCATCATTGCCCACTGTCACACTACATAAATTGAGCAAAATAGCACACATTATACAGAGAGAAGTACTGAGAGAGCAGGGGAAGCAATCACTGGGTTTTCTCTCTTGTAGGCAAATCGGTATAACTAGCCTGGGTGGATCTGAGAGAAAGAATGGGAAAATTAACAAAGGATTATCTATAACATGCCTCTGTGTGTGTGGAAGAGACAAAGAGGTGGGGAAAGAGAAGGGGGGAACAAATGTACAGACTCATACACCAATATCAACACTAAACATAATGCTTTTTGCAACACAGCAAAACCAAGAGCCGAAGCAGACATTTAGGCAACTTTACAGCTAGAAATGGAGCTGGCTTAAGCACTAACACGATTATCTTTCAATAGCTTTGGAAGTTGTGAATTAGCTTATTTTTGTTTGGTGATTTATCAGAAGAAAATAACAGGCTTCATTTGTGTGCTGATGGCACAAACCGAGTATTATCATGTACAGTTTTGAAGAGGTTTGGTCTTCTTGTGGTCTTTTAGAATTGATGATAGGAGAAAGGAAAAGTAAGGACAAAAAGTAAAGTACATTTCAGTGGTGGGCATCAGCAGGTTCTCACCAGTTCTCCAGAACTGGTAGCAGAAATTCTGGCTGGCCCCGCCCATCCAAGTTTTGAAATAAAGTAGTCCTAATTCGGGTGCAATGTAGGGCTTTCCCCCTGGCCACACCCATTATACTACGCCCACAGTGTGGTAGTAATCTTTTTTTTTTGAGACCACCACTGATTAAGCTGGACTCAGGAGGCAATCAGAGGGCGACAAAAAAGGTTGCACTGGAAATGATTGCTTCCCAGGGTTCAACCTTAAAGGAGGTCGTGGATCACGGCTATGGGCTGTCCTGAACCGGGCTGTGGGAGTGTGTGGCACTTGGAGCCCCGATGGCAGCCTTCTGCCCCCAACGTGTTCTGCTGGGTCTGCCCGGTGAATGGAGCGAGAGCATGGGCTTGAGACACAGCAAATGAGCAGGTGATTGGGCCCCTCCTCCATGTTGCTTAACTACAGCGGGCCTCCGCCCCCCCTCCTGTGTGCACTGTCCAATCCTACCACCCACACTTACCAGTCCGTGGAAAAATAGTTTATTTTATATTTTTTATTTATTAAATTTGTATCACCACCCCCTCGCCGAAGCGAGGCTCACAACATGACATAAAAACATCCTTAATAAAAATTATTTTAAACCAATCTATTAAAAAAACCACCCCATCTTGTTTAGCATGAAACCAGTCCATGGTTCAAAAATGGTTGGGGACTTCTGCTTTAAAACAACTATTCTGTTCAGTCCCAATTTTACCAGCCCACGCCCAAAGAGAGAACAATACTGCAGATGAACAAATTGGGATCATGGACACAAGAAGAACAATGCGGTGGAAGAAGGCAAAGTTTCCATTTCTAGCAAATTGCTACCACCTCCTTTGATATACTGCCTACACAAAAGTCCATGTGCTGCTCAAAAAGACAAACCATATTTTTCTTGAGGTCTTTTTTGTGCACAGGCAATACCTGAGATAATTCAGTTTATGGATCCTATAAACAATATGCAAATAGGGACCACATAGAGAACTCCGAAAGCCTAGAGCCATGATGGCAAACTTTGCCATTCCAGATGTTCTTGAACTTTAATTCCCAGAAGACCAAGTACCCTGTGAATCCACATGAATGGGTTTGCTACGATTCATCCGGCCCGCACTGCCCTCGTTGCTCCGGAAGCGGAAGTAAAATGCCCCCGGATGGCGTGTTTTACTTCCGCTGTAATAGCCTTCTAACACAGGGCCACCCAGTTATTGAGACAATTAGAAAGTAACCAATTAAACCATTTGCCAATTATGATTATGATTATTACAGAGCCCTCTTGATGTACTGGTTAAGCTATAGTACTGCAGCCAACACTCTGCTCATGAGTTAGATCCTGATCTTGGAAAGTCAATAGACATCAAGGTTCCTCCTGTATATATGATGCCACTGTCTCCCTATTTGTCCCTACATATCTTAAGCAAATAAAAGACACTAGCTCAAATCCTGTTGATTAACATAAGCCAAATCATAACCTTTGGTCCTTTCCTCTGGTGATTCTCGGGGAGTGTGGGCACACACAGCAAGCAAATATGCATATATGGCCTCAAGAATCATGGCAGGGATGATTTCTTACTTGGAAGGAATGGACCAAAAGTTATGATTTGGTTTATGCTAAGCAGCAGGATTTCAGCTTTTGCATGTTATACATGCTGTGCATAATACATATGTAGAAACTACCAACATTTCCCATGTAGAGCCCCTGTGGTTACATTGTAGATTTACAGCCCAAACTCTGCTCATGATGAGTTTAATCCTGACAGCCTCCCATTCTTACAAGATCAGTAAAATGAGTACCCAACTTGTTGGGGGCAAACTGTAGTTTGCTTACTTGCCTTGTGAACCGCCCAGAGAATCTTTTAGCACTATGAGGTTGTATACAAGTGGAAACAACAACAACAACAACAAAACAAGAATAGTGGGAGAAGAGAACTCAAGACAGTTTATGCAAACAGACATCAAACAAGAAAATGGGATGTTATCATAACACGCAGTATGCAATTTCAATGTGCATAAAGCATAAAGAAATTATTTCCATCAGGCAATTGCATAATAAATTGTTGGTGCACTTACATAGATATGATGTTGATTTATTATTCTCCAAGAAATAAAGACTGCTGCTGGACTCGATGCATGTGACAAACACATTGGGAATAACTTAACGCAAAGGCACATTTAAGGATAGGAGCTGGATAATGCACTTTTGATGTAAAAGCCTGCATTTTTCATTACTGTCACCCTTAGTTTATTTCATGCCATGCAATTCATGCAGAAATATTCCCCTAAGCACTGTGCAGTCTGAACACAGGCAGGCGGAAAGTCACAGCTGATAAATGCAGAGTTCACTTCGGGAAAGAAAGACATTCTGACCTTAAGACCTTTAGGGGTTTTCCTCCTCCTCCTTACAGGCTTTGAAGAACACATGATGTTCTTTAGACTTTGTTGCTAGGGTTGCACATCAAAGGTTCTCTGGCCAAGGGTTCAGCTTAACCTGTGAATGATGGTGATGGTGATCATCTTGACAGCAAAACTTTCAAGCTGAATGGGTTGATTAAGTATTGAGTGTCAATATCAGCTCTTTCCCATGTAAATTGGAATCCATCAAGTTTAATGTCCTGGGTGAACAAGTTGAGCTTGCTTTTTCCTCTCCTAGTACCAGTGAACTCCTACAAACCTGTCACAGCACTCTACTAGAGATACACTTGACAGTGGTTTGAATTGATGTGCCTGTGAATGGTACTAAGTGGTGTTACTGTAGCAAGAAAGAAATGGGAAGAAGATTGAGACGCATGGAGTATTATATCTTACACTAGCATGTTTTGCCAGGCCTTGCCTGGCATTTTGTGTGTGTGTGTGTGTGTGTGTGTGTGTGTGTTTTGGTGGTTAGGGGTGGTTTGGGTGGTGGTGACTTGGATTTTGTGTTTTTTGAATTTTTTTGAATTTATTTATTTTTTATTTGGATTTTTTAAATTTTTTTTGACTGTAGGATACTCTTCCAGCCTCTAGGTGGGGCTGTGATTAAGAGTGTGATTGTATTTGTTTCTTCAGTTCTGCTGCAGAGGCATGGAGGAAGGAAGTGCTTTGTAAGTTCTCTTGAGTTATTATTTTAATTTCTATTTTGTTGGGATTTTGGGGTGCTGGACTGGGGGTTTAAGTAGAGTGTTTCCGTATTTAATTAGGTGTTTTTGCTTGTTCTTTTGTATTTTTTCTGGATTTTTTATGCATTTTATTGAGTTGAATGTTTCTGGTTGTTATTTCTTTTTCTGATTTTTCCGTATTTATTTTTGTAATTTTTGTTCTTATTGGTTTTTGAGTAAGGTATTTCCGTATTATGTTGTAGATAGGTGTTTTTAGTGAGTTTTCATGGTTTTTCGTTAGCCTTTGGTAGTTCAGATGTGTTTTGTTGAGTTTGTTGTTTATTGTTTTGTTGTTTACTGGGTTTATTTGAACTATTTATTTATTTGTGTTTGTATTTTTTATGGTTGGTTGTTTTTCTAAACTGATTTGTTTTGTTGTGGTTGTGGTTTCCAGGATGAGGAATGGCCTGTCTGTCGTTGCCTCTTTTCCCCATTGCTGTTTCGACATTAGCTTTCGATGCAGCGATGGAGAAAATGAAGAGCTGGCAGTCAGCTCGCTCTTTGTTCTGTAACATTCATTAGGTTGGTCGGGGGAGAAGGAGGCAGAGAAGAGCTATCTGCATCACGATGGTTCTCTCCTCTCGGCCTCCTTTTCCCCTGGCTTACCTAACAGGAGATCTGTGTTTCTGGCTGTGAATGTGTGTTTTTTTGTAAAATTATAGTGTGACAGGCAACGATCGGTAAGGGGTGGTGCTCTTCCTTGCAGATTGCTGGCTGCTGCTTTTCTATTACCTCCACCACTGTTTCATGCTAGTTTTCAAAACAGTGGTGTGGGTAGTACAAATACAGCAACCAGTCATTCGCCAGGGAGTGTGTTTCCCCTGACGAAGAGCTGCCTGCTGTTGGTTTTTCCCCCCGCCTCAACTTGCCTTGAGGGTGGCGGTGGTCTCGCCATGTCTTCAGTGGGGTAGCGGGGAGGAGAGGGAGTCCTTCTTCTCCCCGTTGCTCTGAGAAAGAAGGCTGGCATTTGTCTTGCCATGTTTTTTGCGGGTTTGGGTTAGCAAGGCCATGAGGCGCTGCACCTGCCTTCAGCAGCCTTGCTTTCCCATTGTGTGAGGAGTTATTTTATTTTATTTTTCGTGCACCGGCTTTTTCAACGTTCTATGCGCTTGCGCCCTTCAACCTGATTGGTTGAAGTGGTCATGGTGCGGAGGACGCTGGAAGTTGTAGTTGGATTTTTTTGTCCGCGTTTGTGAGCGGCTGCCCCACTGGCGGCTGGCGGACCCTTGCGGTGATGCTCGGTCAGTGTAAAGGCAGGTGTACGGGACTTGGTATGGGATAGTATGGATGGGTGTGGGCGTGTATACTGGATTCCAATGGTTAACGTCCCTCCTTATAGGTAAAGATTGGGGATGAGTAAGAGGGGGAAATTAAGCAGGGCCCCGATATTTTCAACTATTTTTGCCATCTGTCATCATCATGGTCATCACTTCTAAGTGTGGCTGAAAAATCATAAAACAAAATATCAAAATGATGAACAATATATTAATAACACATAATGAACAAACTCTTTCCTCCCTATTGGGGGGAAATCTACCAAAAGGGAAGCCCTTGTCCAATTCTGTGGCTTTGGACCTTTAAACCTGTGCTTCCTTGGTCTTAATCTGGTTCCGTAAAATTACCATCACATGAATACTACAGTATTCCTGCGAAGCACTAGATCTCATGTCCTTGTCTGGATTGGTTGGTTGGTATATACTTCCCATCTGGGTTATTTTCCTACTCTGGGCGGTGTACAACAATTTAAAAATTTACAAATATAACAACAAGGAACAACCTAAATATACACTAATGATGTCTGAGACAGGACAATGTCATAAATTAAGTAATTTAATTTAGTATCACTTTAATTTATTTTACTTTATAGTCATATTTGTATTGTCGCGACTCCAGGTGGCTCACAAGTAAAGACATAAAAACATTAAAATATCTATAATAAAATCATTTAAAACCCTCCCCACTAAAATCCCACCCACCCCATCAGCAGAAAGAGGGAGAATCTTAATTGTGTTTCACACAAGCCATCAGACGGGGGTCACACCTCCATCAGTGCCCCACACCTGCCCAGCCAGCCAGGTTTTAAGTTCTTTCCTAAAGGGCAGTAATTACGTCTGATAGTTCTTGATAGAACTTGATAGAACCTCAACATTTCATGCTTTTATTGGGGAGATATGTGTTCCATACACAGTTATACTATTTTATGTATAGTACAAAATACTTTCAGTCTTCCCTCCCCAGTTTCAAGGGGGGGATGGAGCTCCACGCCGCCTCAGCCACTGCCGCCAGTGCCAACAGGGGACACCTGTGCTGGCAGTGGGGCTTGAAAAGGACCTCCGGTGGCTGCCTCCATTTGATGCTTCCCTAACCCGGTTTTGGAGGGGAGACAGAGCTCCATGCCGCCTCAGCTGCCGCCGTCAGCACCTCCCTCCCTGGTTTCAGAGGGGGGATGGAGCTCCATGCCGCCTCAGCTGCCGCCATCAGTGCCAACAGGGGACACCTGCACTGGCAGTGGGGCTTGAAAAGGACCTCCAGTGGCTGCTTGCGTTCGACGATTCCCTAACCCAGTTGCGGAGGGGGAGACAGAGTTCCACGCCACCTCAGACACCGCCGTCAGCGCCAACAGGGGACACTGCGCTGGCTGCAGGGCTTGAAAAGGACCCCTGGTGGCTGCCTGCACCCGACGCTTCCCTCCCCGGTTTCGAAGGGGGGATGGAGCTCCACGCCACCTCAGCAGCCGCTGGCAGTGCCAACAGGGGACACCTGTGCTGGCAGCGGGGCTTGAAAAGGACCCCCGGTGGCTGCCTGCATTCGACATATCCCTCCCCAGTTTCGGAGGGGGGTGGAGCTCCACATCGCCTGAGCTGTCACCTTCAGTGCCAACAGGGGACACCTGCGCTGGTGGCGGGGCTTGAAAAGGACCTCTGGTCGCTACCTGCATTCGATGCTTCCCTCCCCAGTTTCAATGGGGGAGACGGAGCTCCACACCGCCTCAGCTGCCACTGTCAGCACCAACAGGGGACACCTACGCTGGCAGCGGGGCTTGAAAAGGACCTCTGGTGGCTGCCTGCGCTCGACACTTCCCTCCCCGGTTTCAGAGGGGGGACGGAGCTCCACGCCACCTCAGCCACCGCCGTCAGCACCAACAGGGACACGTGCACTGGTGGTGGGGCTTGAAGGGGACCCTTGGTGGCTGCCTGTGCCCGAGGCTTCCCTCCTCAGTTTTGGAGGGGGGACGGAGCTCCACGCCACCTCAGCTGCCACCGTCAGTGCCCACAAGGGACACCTGTGCTGGCGGCGGGGCTTGAAAAGGACCCCCAGTGGCTGCCTGTGCCCGATGCTTCCCTCCCCAGTTTCGGAGGGAGGGCGGAACACTGTGCTGCCAATGTAGAATACCGGTGCTGGAGATTCAAGGCAGCTTTGAAAAGCCGCCCCACTGCCTCCGCTGCCACAGGAGCTTTGGCCACCTGCCTGACAGATGGAAGGACTCACCCTAGGTGGGGGTTCAAGGTGGACTTGAAATGTCATCCCACTGCCGCTGCCGCCATCAGAACTCTGTGGCGGGGGCGGAGGGAGGGAGAGGGTAGGTTTTATTTGGGTTAGGGAGGAAAGGAGGGAGGGAAAGATTGCCATGCCAGCCAGGAAGGAGAGGCAGCTTTCTGTCCAGGGCAACTGGGGAGGCTTTGGTGGCCCATATAGGGGTTGTGACGGGCATGGGGTGATATGGTGGGTACTGAGGGGCAGGCCACACTCGGGGAATGCAGGACAGATGTTTAGTATCTGTCCCTCATTCCGGCCCCCCAGTTAACCCTCTAAACCCTGAGCAGCTGATCCAGGGTGCCCCGCCCTTAGGCGGATGATGATGAATGCCAGGTCGGTATGTAATAAGGTTCTCCTGATACAAGACTCTATTCTCGGGGAGCAGGCCAACCTGGCATGCAACACTGAGACCTGGCTGAGACCAGAGGATGAGGTTCCTCTATCAGAAATGTGTCCAGCTGGGTTCGGTATTTGGCACTATAATGGGGATGAGGCAAAAGGCGGTGGTGTTGCCATCATAGCCAGGGAGTCACTGGGAGTCGCCAGGGCTACTGCTCCACAAATTCTGGGTTGTGAGGCCCTGCTCCTGTGTTTGGGCCCAAAGGGTCAGTTGGTACTCCTGTACCTGCCCCCTTGCAGGGTAAGGAACTCCCTGCCTGAACTCCTTGAGGCCGTCTCAGCATTGGCGTTGAATTTCCCTAGGCTGATGGTTCTGGGGGACTTCAATTTGCCTTGACTGAGGATCAGCTGCAAGGTGGCTCAGGAGTTCACAGCTTCCATGACAACTATGGACCTGACTCAGGTAATTCAGGTCCCTACCAGGGACTGTGGTCACACACCGGACTTGGTCTTTTTGTCGGAGTGGTGGCAGAGTGATCTGAGATTACAGAAACTAGACATAACACCTGTGCCATGGTCAGATCACTATCTGGTGACTCTGGACTTCCTTGGTGCGACGCTTCATCGTAGGGAGGCAGGGGCTGCCCCTGATGACTGATGGATCCAGAGGGAACTGGGGGATTTTCCTCTGGATCGGCAACATGATTCACCCAAGGCACTTGTTGATCTGTGATACAGGATGACAACAGCGGCCTTGGATAAAATCGTGCCACTACGGCCTCTCACAGCTCGTGGAGCTAGGTCATCCCGTGGTTCATGGAAGAACTGCGGGAGCTCAAAAGAGCAAAGAGATGCCTAGAGCACTGCTGGGTGAAGACCCAGAGTGATTCTGATTGGACACTAGCTAGAGCCGCTATTAGAGCCTACCTAGTGGCAATGGGGGTGGTGAGGCGGCAATACTTCACCACCCTTATTGCCTCCACTGATAATCGCCCAGCCACCCTGTTTCAGGTAACCAGGTCTCTCCTTGGTAGGGGGGTGCCTGGTTGGCAGGGTTCAGCTGAGGACTTTGCTGACCATCTGATGGAGAAAATCGCTCGGATCCACTTGAGGTTTAATCCTGGAGTGGATGGGAAGGGTCCAGAGGGAGCTGGAGCACAGTCTTGCCATGTCACCTGGGATCGGTTCGATCCAGTTGCCCCTGATGAAATGGACAAAGCTCCTTGTAGCTGTTCGTGCTACATGAAGTCAATTGGACCCCTGTCCCACATGGTTGATGAAAGCCTCCAAGGCGGTGACAGGTGGCTGGGTCGGGGCTATGATCACTGCATCTTTTTGGGAGGGGGTGTTTCCTGCAACTTTAAAACATGCTTTGGTGCACCCCATCCTAAAGAAGCCATCACTCAACCCAGCAGTCCTAACCAACTATAGGCCTGTCTCCAACCTCCCCTTTTTAGGGAAGGTGTTGGAAAAGGCAGTGGTGCATCAATTGCAGGGGGTACTGGATGAAGCAGATTATCTGAACCCCTTCCAGTCAGGATTCAGGACCGGATATGGTACCAAGATGGCATTGGTCGCACTGATGAATGATCTCTGGTGGGAGCGGTACGGTGGTCATCCATCCATCCTTGCTCTTCTTGACCTCTCAGCAGCCTTCGATACCATTGACCATGGTATCCTTCTGGAACGGCTCCAAGGATTGGGGATCCAAGGAACTGTGTGGTCCTGGTTTTCCTCATTTCTGAGGGGTCAGACCCAGTTGGTGTGGTTAGAAAGTGAGAGGTCCAGCCTTAGGCCCCTTCAATATGGGGTGTCTCAGGGTTCGATGCTCTCTCCTCTCCTATTTAACATCTACATGAAGCCGCTGGATGAGATCATTCATTCACACGGGATGCGGTACCATCAGTACACGGATGACACTCAGTTGTACATCTCGGCCTGTGGGAACACCAGTGATGCTGTCAAAGTCCTTTCCAGGTGCCTGGAAACTGTTGGGGTCTGGTTGGGGGCTAACGGGCTACAACTAAATCCCAGCAAGACTGAGTGGCTGTGGATAAGGGGTCCTGTGTTATCTTTCATTCTGGATGGGACTATTCTGCCCCAGACAGACCCAGTGCGCAACTTGGGGGGTCCTCCTGGATTCGTGGCTGCTGCTAAAAGAACAGGTGACGGCCATGGCCAGGAGGGCTTTCGCCCAACTTCGGGTGTAATTGTAATTTTTATTTATATACCGCTTTACTTGTCCTAAGACAACTCAAAGCGGTTTTACAACAGAATCACATATACATATCAATTAATAACAATACAGAAATACTAAATATGCAAAAAATATAAAATAATACTAAAATACTAAGATACAAAATATCCAAATACAGTTTATACAAAATTACACCATAATCATCTCAATTTCACAGTACAAATTACAATTATAATGCTTATCATTCAGATACAAGGTACAAAGTACTGCGACCCTTCCAACAGCACAACACTGGGAATTAACCGAGTACAGAGGTCGGAGCCCAGTTCGACGTCCATAACAGAGCCCAGACTCAACGTCCTCAATGGCGTCTCTGGGGCGGGAGGCGAAGGGCGGCTCTTACAGCTGGACTAGTCCTCTCGGACGACTGCTGGGCAAGTGGAACCACTCCAAATGATGTTGGTCTTTGTGTCAGTGGGGGACAGCTTTTGGGGGTGCTAGGACAGCCCTCAGGTGCTGCTCGTCTTCCCACCGGCTGCCTGCCAGCCGAGCGATGTTTGAGGCAGGAGCAATGTTTGAGGCAGGAGTATCTTTCAAGTTTCTTTTACTGTCTTGGAGATGCTTCTCTCTCTTCCCATGATTTATTCTTGGTATCCTATCTGTACACAATGTTTCTGCATCAGCAGTGGCCCCGACTGCCCCTCTATTGATTACTGTCCTTGAGGTCTCAAAAGAACCACTTGTCAACTTGTACAGACTGTGATGTTTACGGCTACAGTGGAGCTGTAATCCAGAGCCCAACAGCTTCCGGGTTCAGGAGGAGGGCTCCTGGACCGGGACTCCTTGCTCATGGTCACTCACGCTCTGGTGACCTCCAGACTAGATTATCGTAATGAGCTCTACATGGGGCTGCCCTTGACAACCATTCAGAGACTTCAGGTGGTCCAGAATGTGGCAGCCCGGGTGGTGATGGGGTGTGGGCATTATGCCCATGCCTCACCACTGCTTCAAGAGCTGCACTGGTTGCCAGTTTGTGCTGGTTTTGACCTTTAAAGCCCTATATGGTAGTGGGCCAGGATACCTAAGAGACCGCATCGCCCTAAGGACATCTGTCCATCCAACCAGAGCGGACCGGAGGGGCTCTCTAATTGTTCCATCAGCCAGAAGGGCTCTCCTCTCTGGCACAAGGAGGAGGGCCTTCTCCGTGTCTGCACTGGCCCTCTGGCACCTCCTGCCAACAGAATTACGTCTCCGGACGGAATTGCTGCCTTTCAGAAAAGAACTTAAAGCCTGGCTGGTGGGCTAAGTGTGAAGAGAATTCCTTCCCCCATGGTTCCTTCGGTCCTTGAACCCTTTTTAAGAAGGTGGGTAAGTAATTTTAACCTGTTTTTATTTGGGAATAGCATATTTTAGCCCGACCTTTCCAGGAAGTTTTTTTTGTGTGTTTTTATGGTTAGGGGTGGTTTGGGTGGTGCTGTTTTGAATTTGTGTTTTTTTATTTGATTTGATTTATCTTATTTATTTATTATTTTGATTTTTAAAAAATATTTGTTGACTGTTTTTTACTCTTCCGGCCTCTAGGTGGGGCTGTGATTAAGAGTACTGCAATTTTCTTTCTTTGTTCAGTTCTGTTCCGGAGGCATGGAGGGAGGACATGTTTGGTAAGTGCTCTTGATTGTTTATTCTGTTTTTATTTTGTTTTGATTTTGGGGTGTTGGGCTGGGGGGGTTTAAGTAGAGAGTTTCCATTTAAACCCCCCAAAGTGTTTCTGCTTGTTCTTTTGTTTTTATTTTGGGTTTGAGATATGTTTAATTGTTTTGATTATTTCTCGTTATTTATTTTTCTGACTTCTTCTGTATTTATTTGTTTAATTTGTGATATTATTGCTTGTTAAGTTAGGTATTTTCATGTTAGGTTCATGATAGGTGTTTTAGTGAGTTTTTATTGTTTTTCAGTAGCCTTTGGTATATTGGGTGTTTTTGTTGAGTTTGTGGTTTATTGTTTTGTTGTTTCTTGGTTTTATTTTTATTATTTGTTTGTTAATTTGTGTTTTATTAGTTTTGATGCTTGGCATTTTGTTTAACTGTTTAGTTTTGTTGTGGTTGTGTTTTGTGGGGTGAAGAACGACCTGTCTGTCATTTCCTCTTTTCCCCATTGCTGTTTTGAAATTAGGTTTTGATGCAGCGATGGGGAAAAGGAAGAGCCGGCAGTCAGCTCACTCTTCATCCGCTAAGGTTTGTTAGTTCGGTCAGGTGAGAAGGAGGCAGAGAAGAGCTATCTTCTTCACGACGGTTCTCTCCTCTCGGCCTTTTTTCCCCCTGGCTTACCTAATGGGAGATCGGCAGGCAATGATCCATAAGGGGTGGTACTCTTCCTTGCGGATTGCTGGCTGCTGCTTTTCTATTACCTCCACCGCTGTTTCATGCTAGTTCTCGAAATAGCGGTGTGGGCAGTAGAAAGGCAGCATCCAGTCATTTGCCAGGGAGTGTGCTTCCCCTGACGAATTGCTGCCTGCTGCTTGTTGTTGTTTTTTTCACCCCGGCTCAACCTACCTTAAGGCCAGCAGTGGTCTCACGATGTCTTCAGTGGGGTAGCGGGGAGGAGAAGGAGTCCCTCTTCTCCCCTTTGCTCCTGGAAAGGAGGCTGGTGGTTGTCTCGCCGTGGTTTTTTTGCGTTTTTTGTTAGCAAGGCTGTGAGGCGCTGCGTCCACCTGCCTTGCGCTCCCGTTGCGTGTGATGTTTTTTATTTTATTTTTCGCACACCGGCTTTTTCAGCATTCTGCATGTTCACACCCTTCAGCCTGATTGGCTGAAATGGTTGTGGCACGGAGGACACTGGGACTTGAAGTTTTGTTCCTTTTGTTTGCATTCATACGGTGGCTTTTTTTCTGTGGCTCATTTTCTATTGGGCGCACCAGCTTTCCCAACGTTCTCTTTGCTCTCGCCTGTCAGCCTGATTGGCTGAGGGGTGGCACGGCACGGAGGACGTTGGGGCTTGAAGTTGTTTTGTTTTGTTTCCGTTCGTGGGGCGTTTGCTCCACTGACGACTGCCAGACCCTTGCGGCGATGATCGGGACGGGTAAAGGCGAGTGCGGGCGGCTCGGTAGGGGATAGTAGGTATGGGTGCGGGAGCCTTTGTCACTTTCCAAAGGTTAACGTCCCTCCTTATAGGTAAAGATTGTCAACCGCCCTGAGTCGGCCTAGGCCGAGTGGGCGGTATATAAATCTAACAATTAAATTAAATTAAAATATAAAAGTCTTCCTACCAACTACCAAAATAAAGATATAAGTCAGGGGTTCCCAACCTATGGCCTATGGGCCAGATCCGGCCCCTGCTGCCAATTCATCCAACCTGCACTGCCCTCTCCGTTCCTGGAAGTGGAAGTAAAACATGCCCATGCATGAGCAAAATGCTACCATAAATTACCCATGGTCATTTATGGCAGTGTTTTGCACATGCGCAGGCGCATTTTACTTCCACTTCCAGGTGGGAGGAATCACATGACTAGCCTGTTCAACCACGTAACTGGCCCACAGCCCGAAAAGGTTTGGAACCCCTGATATAAGTGATAAAAGTATCTGTCTTCAAGCATAGCACAGATCATTTGTTTAATTCTTAGAAGTATGAACATGCTGTATTTCTCAATGTGAAATTATTGACACCAGCATGATAATTCTACAAACAACATATTTGTGATGTGTGTATTTTTTCATATCACATACCAAGCCGAAGAGCATTGAAAGTTACTTTAGAGAAGATTTTTTTTTAAAAAACAACACACTGAAACTCTCCCCCCCCCGCCCGCCCTTCCACAACAACATATCGGTAGAATGATGATGCCTGAAGGCTAGCACATCATCTTACCACTGTTAAGTTGTAGAGAACATGCCTGCATGTTGACTATCTTTTCATCTTCAAATTAACTTTCCAGCTTCTTCACATTATCTGCTTTCTAGTATTAATAAAAAGGAGCAGCTGTTTGATTGGAGGGAAATTTTATCACATTTGGAAAAGTCCAAAATTAAGCCCATACTCTAAGTGTAGCTAACTCTGAAACTACCCATTGTCTAAAACACCAGCATGTCTCTTCAAACAACCTAAGGTTTTGAAAGCTATGTTTATTCTGAGTTCACACCTCAAGGGGCTTGCTGTGCAAACTGATTCTTAAAAATGCTTGCGCAAAACATTCTTGACATAATGATTTCCATATTTTTGGCAGATCTTTGCATGTTTCAAGAATTTTTCACTAGGTTGTCTAAAGTTCAGAGGCCAGTCGAGTGGTATCACATTTCTTTGTTCAAGTCCCAGTGGTTTTTCCAGGCAGGCAGGAATAGATTCATCAGCAGAAGCGCCATGGCTTTTGCATTTTAACTCTTTAGCAGCCTTCTTCAAAAGAGTACAGCAGTTTCCATGCCTGGAGATGGTTTTTACTCCCACTTTGCATAGAGTGGGAGCAGGCAGGCAAAGGTACAGACTCCATGCCTTCAACTGTAAGTCTAAGGCTCCAAAATAATGTGAGACAATGCAGCTGCAGCCATTCCATCTGAGAGTAGCCAGAGTTCCTTGTAATTCATATTCTCCCATTCCACAAGATATAACTAGCATAACATAATAGAGAATAAACAAACAAAACAAAAACGCTGTAGCACTTTAAAGACTAACTATTATACTTCAATGTGAGCTTTTGTGGATCAGGTCCACTTCATCAGACATGGGAGTGAGGCTTCATGCATCAATATATACACATCAGGTACAGAGGTACAGAGTGATTGGTTAACATAACAGATAAGCATACAAATCAATGTGGTTTCATACAATTGGTAGTGGCAGATGACCTCTGGTTGTCATTCAGATTAGCTGTAAATCCCCCTATTTTCAATTGCAAATAGTGTTAAGAATGTGAAGATACTATTTCAATTGCAAATATTGGGAAGATACAAAACAAATGTTCAATGCAAAAAAATAAATAACTTAACATACTCATAAGATATCTGCCTGTCCTACTTGACTTTGTGGATTGACACCCCAAGAGAGGTTAAAACGAGTGTCAACATGGAACCATGCTTTCTCAGTGGTGGCTCCTCCACTATGGGACATGATACATATTGAGATGCATCAAACTTCTACCCTCAAGGTTTTAAGAGAGGATTAAAAACAGGAGGCCTTTAAAAAGATCATCCCTGTGAATAGGACTGTCTAATGAGAGTTTAATCAACTTTTTAAACACCGCTGTTTGACTCACTTATGTGCCTGCCTAGAATTACTAGTTTATTGGTTATATCATGAGTGGGATTTGATTTTTGTGGGTTGGGTGATTATTGGGAATGCTACTTGTATTTAACCACCCTAAATTGTCATTAATACAAAACCACCACCACTCAGACTAACTGAGGGGCAGTCTACGCTTTCCAATATCCCGCCTTTCTGGCCATTTTTGCAGCAGGTCCACTTTCCCTCTCGGATCTCTGTAATGTATCTGAGACACCAGAATGGATCAACCCTCTTCCCCTTTTTAAGTCCACATATGCACGTTCTACTATTTTGTGGTGCTCCCTTTTATCCATTCTCCATATTATATAGATCCTGTGAATGGGATAAAAGAGGACACAACTGTTGAAGCTGCTTCCTATGTAAACACTAGGCATCATTCATCGACTGATGAGCCAGTAATTGATGTCAGTAAAATAATTAAAAAAATAAGAACATAAGAACAGCCTTGCTGGAACAGGCAACAGCCCATCCAGTCCAGCATTCTGTCTCACACAGTGGCTCACCATTTCCTTCAGGGTATTCCCAAGCAGATGCCTGCTTAGGATTCCCTGGAAATGATATTAAGAGATATCCTGCCTATCTCTCCAACCCGGAGGTTGTCCTTAAGTATCCATAATTATAGCCATTGATACTCTTGTCCTCCATGAACTTGTCTAATCCTTTCTTAAAGCTGTCAAGACTGACAGCTGTCACCACTTCTTCTGGCAGGGAGTTCCATAGACCAGTAATCCTCTGGGTGAAAAAGTACTTTCTCTTATTTGTTTGAGAACTAGTACCCAAAAGTTTAATCGAGTGTCCCCTAGTTCTAGTGTTATGCGATAGGGAAAACAGTTTTTCCTTATCTACTTTGTCCACACCGTGCATGATTTTATAAACTTCAATCAGGTCACCTCTTAGACGCCGTCGTTCAAGAGTGAAGAGGCCCAACCGTTGCAGCCTCAGATGGTAAGGAAGGTGTTCCAGTCCCCTAATCATTCTGGTTGCCCTCCTCTGCACTTTTTCCAGCTCCATAATATCCTTCTGGAGGTATGGCGACCAGAACTGTACGCAGTATTCCAGATGGGGCCTCA
Organism: Bradypodion ventrale; assembly: GCA_035047345.1. Lineage (NCBI taxonomy): Eukaryota > Metazoa > Chordata > Lepidosauria > Squamata > Chamaeleonidae > Bradypodion > Bradypodion ventrale. Next base: position 46,839,448 of record JAWDJE010000001.1, read on the forward strand.
CCATAGATTTATAAAGAGGCAAAATGACACTTGCTGACTTATTTTCTATACCCTTCCTAATGATCCCTAGCATTGAGTTTGCTTTTTTCACTGCTGAGGCACACTGGGTTGACATCTTCATTGAGCTGTCCACCAGGACACCAAGGTCCCTTTCCTGGTTTGTCGTAGAGAGTTCAGACCCCATCAGTTTATAAATGTAATTGGGGTTTTTTGCCCCAACATGCATCACTCTGCACTTACTAATGTTGAAACTCATTTGCCACTGTTTTGCCCACTCCCCCAGTGTCGAGAGATCCCTCTGGAGCTCCTCACAATCTCTCAGTTTTCACTACCCTGTATAATTTAGTGTCGTCAGCAAATTTGGCTACCTTGCATTTTACTCCTACCTCTAGATCATTTATGAAGAGGTTGAAAAGCAGGGGTCCCAGTACAGAACCTTGGGGGACCCCACTCTTTACTTCCCCCCACTTGGAGAAGTGTCCATTTAGTGCTACCCTCTGTTTCCTGTCCCTTAGCCAGTTGCTGATCCAGGACAAGACCTGTCCCTTTATTCCATGACTGGTAAGTTTATTCAAGAGCCTTTGGTGTGGGACCTTGTCAAAAGCCTTCTGAAAGTCCAGATAAACAATGTCAACTGGATCCCCCTTATCCACATGCTTGTTGACACTCTCAAAAAATTCCAACAGATTAGTGAGGCATGATTTGCCCTTGCAAAAGCCATGTTGGCTCTCCTTTAGCAGCGCCTTCTCTTCTATGTGCCTATTAATTCTATCTTTTAGGATGGTTTCCATCACTTTACCTGGGACACATGTCAAACTGACAGGTCGGTAATTCCCTGGATCACCCCTGGATCCTTTTTTGAAAATTGGTGTTACATTCGCTACCTTCCAGTCATCAGGCACAAAGCCTGATTTGAGGGAAAGATTATATATTTTGGCTAGGAGATCAGCAATTTCATCTTTAATTTCCCTGAGAACTCATGGATGGATGCCATCTGGTCCTGGTGATTTGTTAGTGTTTAGTTTAACAAGACATGCAAGGACCTCCTCCCTGGTTATTTCTATCTGGCTTAATTCTTCGGTTTCCCTCCCTACAAAGATAGGCTCTGTTTTGGGCATGTGGCCTCTGTCTTCTTCAGTGAATACTGAAGCAAAGAATTCATTAGTCTCTCTGCAATCTCTGTTTCCTCTTTAATAACCCCTTGCCTTCCATTGTCATCTAATGGTCCAATGGCCTTCCTAGTTGGGTTCTTACTTCTAATGTACTTAAAGAAGTCTTTGTTATTTCTCTGAGTATTTTTAGCTATACGCTCCTCAAAGTCTTGCTTTGCTTTCCTGATTGTTGCCTTGCATTTGTTCTGCCAGAATTTATGTTTCTGCCTGCTGTCCTCATTCGGACAAGCCTTCCATCTTCTAAATGAGCTTCTCTTGCTCTTGATCACTTCCCGAACAGCTCCTGTAAGCCACATTGGAGTCCTCTTGGACCTGGCAGTGCCCTTTTTCCTTTTGGGTATGCATTCCAGTTGAGCCTCTGTTATTGTTTTTGTAAACAGCCTCCATGCCTCTTGGAGTGTTTGGACTCTCTCAATTTTCCCTTTCAGCTTCTTTTTTACTAGTTTCCTCAACTTTGGGAAATTTCCTTTTTGAAAATTTAAGGTCTCTGTGTTAGATTTTATCAGTGACTTGCGGTCTATGATCAAGTTAAACATAATTGAGTTGTGGTCACTGTTCCCTATTGGATCAGTCACATTAACATCTTGCACCAGATCCTGAGTATTACTCAGGATCAAGTCAAGGATTCTTGTACCTCTAGTTGGGTCAATGCAATACCTCTAATTTGTTTCTTAATTTCAGTAGATGATCACTGCAGCAGTAAAGTAATCATCTAGAACAGGGGTTTGCAACCTATGGCCTGTGGGCCAGACTCGGACCCCAATGCCATTCCATCTGGCCCTTGGTAACAACCCCAGAAGTGGATGCATTTCTGAGAGCCGTAAACATGCCCACGCATGCGCAAACACGCCCGCACATGCGCAAACATGCCCACACATGTGCAAACATGCCTGCCATGGTTTATGGCAGCGTTTGCAGCAGGTGGATACCATGTGTCCAGCCACGGCATCGTCTGAGGGGGAGTTGTCTAGCCCATGGCACAGTAAGGTTGAGAACACCTGATCTAGAGAACAAGAAAAAAGTTAAACTCCCCCCCCCCTCATTGTCTCCAGACAAGAAGGAAGTATTTAATTTGCTGAAACTGTACAGCCTCAGCAACATTGTTAAATGGTAATTTTATTATCTACGATCACAGCAAAGTAATGGCAACATTTATCCCCAATTTCCCACCATCAAATGGTCAGGAATCCCTGTGAGTGGCCAGCCGGATTTCCCCTTCCCAGATGGTAGTGGAGGATGCTGAACAGAGCGAAGACTGGCTGTGGTAGGTGTGGAGCTGCTCTGATCATATGGGGATGGAGGTCCTCTCCCCAGTGTGGCTGTGGAGAAGAGGACCAAACCATGGACCACATTATATTTAAGTGTCCATTACGTATGTTTAGAGGCACATTGGAGGATTTGCATAGTGCCACAGATGAAGCCCTTCAATGGCTTTCAAACATAGACATGGAACTCTAGTTAGGAACTTGAGATGGACAATTTGTGCTCACTGTATATGTCATCATTAATGTAGACAACTGAAGCTCATCATACGATAAACAAAGAAATAAACAGCAAAGTAAATACTTGCACTACTTGCTGGGCATGACCAGGGGAAGTATAATTCCCCCCCCCCTTAAATTCAGTAGATGATCACTGCAACAGGATGGTGATCATCTAGTAAAAAAATGGGGTGGGTGGGGATGAACTTACCCTGGTCAGCCCCAGAAAGTAGGCTAAGTGTTTACTTTGCTGCAATCATAGACAATGGCTGCAATATGTGGGCACCGGCAATGCTGTGACCCCGGCCTGCTGGTTGATTTAAGAGTGCTCTCTCCCTCTTTTTTAACTGGTGGGACGGTAGTAGAATATATTTGTGGTAGTTTTTAAATAGGGTTTTAATTGTGATTTTTAAAAATTGTGATGGTTTTAACATTTGTATGCCGCCCAGTGTCTTTGGAGTTGGGCGGCAATACAAATCCGCAAATAAATAAAAAATAAATAAATATAAACAATTCACCTTGGTGGTATGGCTGTACAATCCCAGCAATTTGAACACTTCACAATTATCTGTTGTTGTTCAGTCGCACAGTCGGTTCCGACCCTTTGCGACCCTATGGACCATTGTTCTCCAGGCGCCTCTGTCCTCCACCATCCCCCTCAGCACTCCCAGTTCTGTGCCCATTGTGTCTACAATACCATCTAGCCATCTCATCTTTGGCCTCCCCCTTCTTCTTCTGCCCTCCACCTTTCCCAACATCAAGGCCTTCTCAAGTGAATCCTCCCTTCTCATTTGATGTCCAAAGTACTTTAGCTTCGTTTTTACTATTAGCCCTTCCAATGAGCAGTCAGTGTTGATTTCTTCTAAGATTGACCTATTTGTTCTCCTCGCTGTCCAGGGTACTCTCAAAACTCTCCTCCAACACCACATTTCAAAGGCATCTATTCTTCTGCGTTCAGCTTTCCTTATTGTCCAGCTCTCGCATCCGTACATTACCACTGGGAATACCATTGCTTTGACTATTCTAATTTTTGTTTGCAATGTGATGTCTCTGCTTTTCACTATGTTCCCCAGGTTTCTCATGACTTGTCTCCCAAGAATCAGTCGCCTTTTTATTTCATGGCTGCAATCCCCATCTGCAGTGATCTTTGATCCTAGGAAAGTAAAATCTGTCACTGCTTCTACTTCTTCCCCATCTATTTTCCAGGAACTGATCGGACCTGTTGCCATTATCTTGGTTTTCTTGATATTGAGTCTCAAACCAGCTTTTGCACTCTCCTCCTTCAGCCCAATCAAGAGGTTCTTTAGGTCTTCCTCACTTTCTGCCATTAGGGTGGTATTGTCTGCATATCTCAGATTGTTTATGTTTCTCCCAGCAATTTTAATCCCATATTGTGATTCCTCCATCCCTGCATTGCGCATTATGTGCTCTGTGTATAGATTGAATAAGCAGGGTGATAAAATGCAGCCTTGTCTTACTCCTTTTCCTATTCCAAACCACTCTGTCATTCCGTGTTCTGTCCTGACTGTTGCTTCTTGGTTCATGTACAGATTTCTCAGGAGGCATATGAGGTGCTCTGGTATTCCCATCTCTTTAATTACTTGCCACATCTTGTTGTGGTCCACACAGTCAAATGCCTTAGTGTAATCAATGAAACAAAAGTAAACTTGTTTCTGATATTCCTTTGTTTTCTCCATGATCCAACGTATGTTGGCAATGTGATCTCTAGTCCCCCTGCCTCTTCTGAAACCGGCCTGCACCTCTGGTAATTCTCTCTCCACATGCTGCTGAAGTCTGTCCTGTATTATCTTGAGCATCACCTTGCTGGCGTGTGGGATGAGTGCAATTGTTCGGTAATTTGAGCATTCTTTGGAGTTGCCCTTTTTTGGGATTGGGACGTATACTGACCTTTTCCAATCCTGTGGCCACTGTTTTGTTTTCCAGATTTGCTGGCATATTGAATGCAGTAATTTGACGCCATCATCTTTTAGAGCTTTGAAAAATTCAACTGGGATACCATCATCTCCACTAGCTTTGTTGTTTGCAGTGCTCTTTAGGGCCTTTATAACTTCGCTCTCCAGGATGTCTGGCTCGAGTTCAGTTTTTTCATCATTGTGGTTATCAGGAGTGTTGAGGTCCTTTTTGTAGAGTTCCTCTGTGTACTCTTTCCATCTTTTCTTTATCTCTTCTGCATCAGCTAGCTCTTTTCCGTCTTTGTCCCTTATCATGGTCATTTTTGCTTTAAATGTTCCCTTTATTTCCCCGATTTTTCTGAAGAGATCTCTAGTCCTGCCTCTTTTGTTGTTTTCCTCCATTTCTTTGCACTGTTCTTTTAGGTAGTTTTCCTTATCTCTCCTTGCTTTTCTTTGAAATTCTGTGTTCAGAAGATTGTATTTTTTCCTTTCTCTTTTGACTTTTGCATTCCTTCTTTCCTCTGCTATTTAAGAGCCTCATCAACCATTTTGCTTTCTTACGCTTCTTTTCTTTTGGTATGGTTTTCTTTGCTGCTTCCTGCATGATGTCCTTTATCTCTGTCCATAATTCTTCTGGCACTCTGTCTATTGCGTCCAGGCCATTATATCTGTTCATCACCTCCACCGTGTATTCTTTAGGGATGCTGTCTAGGTGATATCTGTCTGGTCTCCTTGTTTTCCCTATTTTCTTTAGTCTTAACCTGAATTTTGCGATCAGTAGGTTGTGATCTGAGCCACAGTCTGCTCCAGGTCTTGTTTTTGCTGATTGTATGGAGGTTCTCCATCTTTGGCTGCAGAGTATGTAGTCAATTTGGTTTCGGTGTTGGCCATCTGGTGATGTCCATGTGTAAAGTCGCCTCTTGTGTTGCTGGAAGAGAGTGTTTGCTATGACCAGTGCATTCTCTTGGCAGAACTCTATCAATCTTTGCCCTGCTTCGTTCTGTACTCCAAGACCGAACTTGCCTGTTATTCCCTCCACTTTTTGATTGCCTACTTTGGCATTCCAGTCTCCTAATATAATTTGGACATCATTTCTTGGTGTCTGTTCTATGAGGTGTTCTAGGTCCTCATAGAACTGGTTCACTGTGGCTTCATCTGCACTAGTGGTTGGTGCATAGACTTGGATTACAGTGATATTGAAAGGTTTGCCTTGAATTCTGACTGACATCATTCTGTCATTTTTGAGGTTATATCCCATTACTGCTTTTCTTACTCTCTTATTGACAATTATGGCTACTCCATTTCTTCTAAGGTTTTCTTGTCCACAATAGTAGATATGATGGTTTCCAGAGCTGAATTCACCCATCCCTGTCCATTTTAGCTCACTGATGCCCAAGATGTCAATGCTTATTCTTTCCATCTCATTTTTAACCACTTCCAGTTTACCTTGGTTCATTGATCTCACATTCCATGTCCCTATGCAGTATTGCTCCTTGCAACATTGCATTTCCCCTCCCCCTTTCCTGTCCCTCCCCTTCCTCCACTCTGTGGTGCTAAGCATCCTGTATCACCTAGCCTGCTCCTTTGTTTTGCCTTTTGTTTTGGTCAATAGGGTTCTCTTGGCAAGCTTTGTGGCGTGGTTTGCCAGTTTCTACGCCATTTTTTCCTCGCATCATACATCATATCACAGTTTTAAAAGTGCAGAACATTTTAAACAACATATTATCATGCATATTATCACACTTTAAACACAGTCTCTATGTCAGTTGCTATATTAAGTCATTTTAAAGTCTTTATGTGAGTTATTATATTAAGTCATCAACATTTCTGCATATTTAACTACTTATCCTTTGCATGGGGCTCTGAGTCTCACCCCCTGGTTTAACTCCTTTGCCTTCTTCTCTTCTGCCAATTGGTCCTCTCCTTCGGCGCTTGGTTGTTGCCAGGAGGCTGGAGATGGTGGAGTCCAGGCTCGGAAGGGCTCGCGTCGGGGCGAATGGCTGGCCTCTCCCCGCCCGGCTGGTCTTCCTCCTCCCTCACCGGCCCGGCTGGAGATGGTGGAGTCCGGCTCGGAAGGGCTCGCGTCGGGGCGAATGGTTGGCCTCTCCCCGCCCGGCTGGTCTTCCTCCTCCCTCACCGGCCCGGCTGGAGATGGTGGAGTCCGGCTTGGAAGGGCTCTCGTCGGGGCCACTGGCTGGCCTCTCCCTGCCGGGCTGGTCTTCCTCCTCCCTCACCGGCCCAGCTGGAGATGGTGGAGTCCGGCTCGGAAGGGCTCGCGTCGGGGCGAATGGCTGGCCTCTCCCCGCCCGCCTGGTCTTCCTCCTCCCTCACCGGCCCGGCTGGAGATGGTGGAGTCCGGCTCGGAAGGGCTCTCGTCGGGGCCACTGGCTGGCCTCTCCCCACCCGGCTGGTCTTCCTCCTCCCTCACCGGCCCGGCTGGAGATGGTGGAGTCCGGCTCGGAAGGGCTCTCGTTGGGGCCACTGGCTGGCCTCTCCCCGCCCGGCTGGTCTTCCTCCTCCCTCACCGGCCTGGCTGGAGAGGGCTCTCGTCGGGGCCACTGGCTGGCCTCTCCCCGCCCGGCTGGTCTTCCTCCTCCCTCACCGGCCCAGCTGGAGATGGTGGAGTCCAGCTCGGAAGGGCTCGCGTCGGGGCAAATGGCTGGCCTCTCCCCGCCCGGCTGGTCTTCCTCCTCCCTCACCGGCCCGGCTGGAGATGGTGGAGTATAGCCACCAGTATAAATTGAGCTGTTCATCCGCCATTACCACAATCATCTGGGGAGGTATAATTTTGAGGAGCAAAATACCGTTGGGATGTGGGGATCACTCCAAATTGTACTGTATTTTGCTCGATCCTCTAGAATTGGTCAGTGTAGACGTGCTTTGATATATTATAAAATGAGCTTTCCAGAGCTATGTTGTGTTGGTTGAAGTCTAATTTCTAGGTGCTATTTGGGTCAGCGTGGGAAATCTGGAAGGGGTTGTGATTTTAAAGATTCAGTTTAGAAAGAGAAATTGACTCCTCCTTCCTTGGAGCAGAAATGGGGCCCTTATCCTCTTGGGGTAAGTAACGATATGCCAATATTTGTAGACAGAAGGGACAATGGAAAGGGCAAATGACTGGGGCGATAGCATGTATTTTCACTTGTCCCTAAGTTTTATTTTAAGGCCCAGATCTTTATACAAGAGGGGAGACTCTGGAAGATAGAGCCATCTTGAAATTTGGCCCCTTGGAAATTGGGATTAGAAATACAGTACGTTTGAAATTTTTATTTTCTACACCTTGCTTACACATGGGAACTTATGGATGTATGCATGTCTGCACATTTGTAGCACCCAGTTTGGGCTGTGTTTATATTGCCTTTATTGTAATCAAAGTTCATTGTGTTTGCAATGCTCGTTTTCAAAATAACCCCACAGAGCCAGGACAATGGCACTGAATCAACAATAAAGTGTGCGTGGGAGAAGTATGTTTTGGTGGGGTACCAGCCAGCAGTTTGCAGAAATCATATTTAAATTTTAAAAAGTAACAGAAAAGTCACCAGTCTCTGTATGATTTAAAAAGCAGAAAAGAAAAATTTGTTTTTCTGAAATGTACAGTTGTAATTGATCAATTCCCTAGCCCTGTTGTCTAAGGAATTCTGGACATTGTCATCCAAAGGACAAATTTTTCCTATCTTTGGAAAATGAATTATCTTACTGCAACTGATAGCCTGTCCAGACAGGTATTAAATCTGCTCTCCCAGGTGAACTGAGTTGGACTGTTGTTTACAATGTCTATACTTGCTGGATGCCAAAGCAGTCTCAATCCCCCCAATGCATGCCAATTGAGCCCCAGTTAAGGGGGCTCTACTTTCTTAGTGCATTATCATATATATATGCCATTCCCAGAGCTGTTGTTCCTGGAAATGGCATGTATGGGAGCCTTTGCAGCTGTCCAGGGCTGCTTCTAGTGTAAACATCTGGCATACTGAAGCAGTGATGGCGAACCTTTTAGAGACTGAGTGCCCAAGCAGAGGGATAGGGTGAACTCTGTGCTGGGGGGGAGGGAGGAAATGCTCGCATTGGGTTGCTGGGCAGAGGGGCGGGCAAACTGTGTGCTGGGGTAAGAGAGGAAATGCTCCCATTGGGCTGTTGGGCAGAGGGGCGGGGCAAATTCTGTGCTAGGGTAATGGCGCAGGTGCCCACAGAGAGGGTTTTGAGTGCCCCCTCTGCCACGTGTGCCATAGGTTTGCCACCACTGTCCATTCAGCTTATCAGATACTGAACACTTCCTCTGATTGTATGTGGTCAGGGGAAGTAAAAAAATGTTTACACACACATGCAAAGATTTTTTAAAATATTTAAATGTAGCGACGCTTTGCATCAGTGATGTTCTCTGGAAGACATTTTTAAAAGTATTCACTTCCCCTGACCTTTTGGAAATAATCAGAAGTGTTCAATTAGACTCAAAAGGTCAGTCCCCCCTTCTGAAATGGAACCTGTGCTTTTCCAACCGATCCATGTGCCCACTTAGTCATCCATGCAGTCTGGACAAGCCCTGATTATACTGCTACTGTTCTAGAAATCAATTAGAAAAATGTTTCACAGTAGTCAAAAAGTATTAAATACTTCAGCTAGTATCTGGTGTCATTCAAAGATTCTCTACATACAACTGGGGACAGAGCACAGTTGCCAAATCAAGGCCACCTCATTCCCTATGCTTGAGGACCCAAAAGGTTGGTGCACCAGTTTTCTTAAAAAATCAAACTTCTTTCTCCCAGAAAGCTGCTCACCCTGAGCGTGCTTTTGTTTTGTTGCCAGGTCACAGAGAGGTAACACAATTTGCAAGTCACAGGCACAGAGCATGGAAGTGTGATTTAATCTGACATTTGAAGGGAGCAGTCAAGAACACTTTCCCCCCCCCCCCCAAAAAAAAAAACCTAGAGAAGCACATTTTGCCAGTGCAAAGGTAGAATTACTGCAAAGGCACAGCTCTGTCTTCACTTGATTTACCCATGTATGAACGTGGGTGTTTGTTCTGGACATACTCTGCATTTTGAGGTCAAGCTGAGCCTACAGTCATGGAGCTCAGCCCTGACCAGCCATTCCCAGTTACTGTCATATCAAGCATAGCCGAGGCAAGGGAATTAAAGTTTCAACATCCCTGTGGCTCCATGCCTCAGGAAATTCTTGCTATGAGCCATCCAGGTAATGCAGCATTGCTTCCGTTGGTCAATCCCATATATAGTTCCCTGGAATCTGCCAGCCATGACAGCTGTTTGCTGTGTAGCTTTTTGTTCTGAGGGCACAGATTTTGCTGTTTTGTACAGAGCCTAATTCTCAATTGGCGACCTCTATGCTACAACATGCAGTGAGAGAAATAAGCATCTAAAATAATAGGGCCAGTGCTGTCTACATTACTGTGGAATGTTCACTTATGACAGTGTTACAGTCTTCTATCCATTTACTGCAGGAGCCAAATGGATTCTTCTTCTTCCATGTCTTGGCCAGATGTAAAACTGTCAAAATGAAGCCACCATTTGATGATTTGATTTGAGGTATCTCTAGCTTTCTAAAAGAGGCATAAATCTTTTCTCAACAATCATTTTGTGTTCTTTTCCTCTCCCCAGTTCAGACTGAGTCACACATGCAAGTGGAATGCAACTGCATTTTCTTTGTTTATTTACTGCCTTTGGGCAGCAAATACTACATGTGCTTATTTAGAAGTAAATGCCACTGAAATCAATGGGGTTGATGTTGGAATAGATAAATCCAGGATGCCGGATATACCCTCCCCTCCCCAGGGAACTAACAGTTGCACACAGATGCATAGCCAAACAGTAGAATACTTTCTTGGCTTGACCTACCTGACAAGGTTCTTGTGAGGGGGGAAGAACCACTTTCCCCACATTAAGCTTTCTGAAGAAAAAGTATGATATAATTGTAACTAATAAGCCACTGAACAAACATGATGCAGGAGTAGGTGGCATCCAGAAGGATTCTTCTTATACAGTATTCTTAATATAAATCCACCTATTAACATTGTGCTTTATTTTCTATTCTGACAACCAGAATTGTACAGTCTCAGTTCTGCATTCTTTTTCACTCACTGTCCCATCTGTCACCTGATTGAAGTTTATAAAATCATGCACGGTGTGGACAAAGTAGATAAGGAAAAACTGTTTTCCCTACCACACAACTCTAGAACTAGGGGGCACTCCATGAAACTTTTGGGTACTAGTTCTCAAACAAATAAGAGAAAGTACTTTTTCACCCAGAGGATCACTGGTCTATGGACCTCCCTGCCAGAAGAAGTGGTGACAGCTGTCAGTCTTGACAGCTTTAAGAAAGGATTAGACAAGTTAATGGAGGACAAGGGTATCAATGGCTATAATTATGGATGCCTAAGGACAACCTCCGGGTTGGAGAAATAGGCAGGATATCTCTCAATGCCATTTCCAGGGAATCCTAAGCAGGTGAAGGCATCTGCTTGGGAATACCCTGAAGCAAATGGTGAGCCACTGTGTGAGACAGAATGCTGGACTGGATGGGCTCTAGCCTGTTCCAACAAGGCTGTTCTTATGTTCCACTCCATTATATCAGTACAGCTTGTTGACATTCCAGCCACTTATTCCAGTTGTCTAGTCCTCTTAAAACAGATTATCTCCCAATAGCATGACTAGCATCCATCTAGCTATATCCAACGTTCAGCTCAGCATTGAAAAAAATGTGTCTCAGCTGGTGCTGCTCCATCAGTTGGAGCTAATTAATCAATATATGCTTGGCTGACTCATCATATCTTGCTGAGAGCCCCCATGGAGAGTTCTGACCTGAAATGGCTTAGACACCCTCCACTGTTCACCATTGTTCATTGGATCATTGCTTCTATGCACTTCTATTTCCTATGTCATTAAAAGGTTTAGTTCAGATTAGCATTAAAACTGGAGTCATTTTTTTGTTGTTGTTCAGTCGCACAGTCGATTCCGACCCTTCGCGACCCTATGGACCATCGTTCTCCAGGCACCTCTGTCCTCCACCATCCCCCTCAGTCCTCCCAGTTCTGTGCCCATTGTGTCTACAATACCATCTATCCATCTCATCCTTGGCCTCCCCCTTCTTCTTTTGCCCTCCACCTTTCCAAACATCACGGCCTTCTCAAGTGAATCCTCCCTTCTCATTTGATGCCCAAAGTACTTTAGCCTCATCTTTACTATTTGACCTTCCAATGAGCAGTCAGTGTTGATTTCTTCTAAGATTGACCTATTTGTTCTCCTCGCTGTCCAGGGTACCCTCAAAACTCTCCTCCAGCACCACATTTCAAAGGCATCTATTCTTCTGCGTTCAGCTTTCCTAATTGTCCAGCTCTCACATCCGTACATTACCACTGGGAATACCATTGCTTTGACTATTCTAATTTTTGTTTTCAAGGTGATGTCTCTGCTTTTCACTATGTTCCCCAGGTTTCTCATGGCTTGTCTCCCAAGAATCAGTCGCCTTTTTATTTCATGGCTGCAATCTCCATCTGCAGTGATCTTAGATCCTAAGAATGTAAAATCTGTCACTGCTTCTACTTCTTCCCCATCTATTTTCCAGGAACTGATCGGGCCTGTTGCCATTATCTTGGTTTTCTTGATATTTAGTCTCAAGCCAGCTTTTGCACTCTCTTCCTTCAAACCGATCAAGAGATTCTTTAGGTCTTCCTCACTTTCTGCCATTAAGGTGGTGTCGTCTGCATATCTCAGATTGTTGATGTTTCTCCCAGCAATTTTGATCCCATATTGTGATTCCTCCATCCCTGCGTTGCGCATTATGTGCTCTGTGTATAAGTTGAATAAGCAGGGTGACAAAATGCAGCCTTGTCTTACTCCTTTTCCTATTCCAAACCACTCTGTCATTCCGTGTTCTGTCCTAACTGTTGCTTCTTGGTTCCTGTACAGATTTCTCAGGAGGCATATGAGATGCTCTGGTATTCCCATCTCTTTAATCACTTGCCACATCTTGTTGTGATCCACACAATCAAATGCCTTAGTGTAGTCAATAAAGCAAAAGTAAACTTGTTTCTGGTATTCCTTTGTTTTCTCCATGATCCAACGTATGTTGGCAATGTGGTCTCTAGTCCCCCTGCCTCTTCTGAAACCAGCCTGCACCTCTGGTAGTTCTCTTTCCACATGCTGCTGAAGTCTATCCTGTATTATCTTGAGCATCACCTTGCTGGCGTGTGGGATGAGCGCGATTGTTCGATAATTTGAGCATTCTCAAATCACTTCTGAATGTTACTATACCTACAGTCACACAGCATAGATAAAAATAATTTTATTACTCCAAAAGTAACATAATCCCAGCTGCTTTGCCCCAGTGCTAGCTATGAGAATCCTTTCTGACTAAGAAGCTTTAGCAGAGCTAGGGCCAGTGGGGCCACAAAGTCTCAGGCGTATGTTATTCTCCCAGGTAAATCACATTTAGGTGCTTCTCTATCAGGTGGAACTCTCATAATAGAGAATTACTAACAGGGCTGCCCGGCGTTGCCCAGGGCCAAATTTTCAGTGAGACACATTACACACACACACAACACACACACACACACACATGACACAAAACAAATGCATTGAACACACAACCACAACCACTTCAGCCGCACACATCACACACAACACAGCACAGTTACACAACACACACACCACAACACACAACAAACACACAAAACACTAAACACCCCCAACACACAACACCCACCCATGACACCCAGACACATCACACAGGACACATCACATACACAACACACACACAATACCCCCCACACAATAAATACATCACACATCCACACAATAAACACCCACACACGACACACACACATTACACACACACTTACAACACACACACTTGTCACAAAACACATGCACCCAACACACAACCCACACCCACCACAGCCAAACACATCACACACATTTGCACAACACACACACCACCGATTACCCGGCCTTGCTGCTGCTGCGCGATCTGCAGCGCTGCCCCAGCCCAGGTCATCCCAGTCGGTGGAAGCCAACGGACACACCAGCTGGCATGAACAGCAGAGCAGGCCCTGGGCTGGGCCCAGGAGCCCTGAGCGAGCTCCCGTGAAGTGTAGGGGGGAGAAACTCCATGTGGAGTTAAGGTGGACATGGGCCAGGGTCTGTGTTGGGGAAACCCTCATCACAGCCTGCCTCATCAGCCCTCCTGAGAGACGCCTTGAGGGGACCCGCATGGGGGGAAGCCACCACCGTGGTCCGCAGGCCTCACAGCCGTGCCCCCCCAGGAGCCTCCTGTACGCCTGCTCAGGAGGGTGGAGGAGGCCAGCTGCCATAAGGGAGGGGGTGTGCAGAGTCCTCCAACAGCCCCCCATGTGGTTCCCGCCGCCGCCCGTGGCAGCCCTCAGAGGGCAGTGGAGGCAGGGAGTGATGGAGGTTCCCCCACCTTACCTCCACAGGGTGGTTCTCCCTCCTCCACTACCTGGGCTCCCGATCAGGCATCCTGGCCCTGAGCCTGCTCCGCTGCTCTCACCAGCCGGGGGTGTGGCCTGCCCTCTCCGGAAGGCATCCGGAAGGCTTTCCCCATTTCCTGTGGCTACTCCACTTCTTCTTCCTCATCCGATGAGGGGAACCCCCAAGGGCAACTCCTCCTTCGTCTCCCCACCACTACCAATCCAGCAGCCAAGTCCTGGTCAGGCTTGCGAAGGCTCCCGCTCCTAGGAGTTTGTATTTCTGTGGGAGGAAATGTGGCCCCGTTGCATCCTGGGAGGTGTAGATCTTTGGTTGGGCGGCCCCCATTGGGAAGAATGGGGAGCAGGACTACAGCTCCCAGCTGTCTCTCCTTAAACTCCATTGTCAAACTGCCTCCTGGGATGGTCGCTCTGTCCCTAAGTGCAAAGGTAGCTGGCAGCTTTTGGTGTCTCGCACGGAAGACAAAGAACGAGTCGCAATAAGGACTAACACAGGTTTATTCTTGGATGGCCAGGGTGAACATGTGGTAATGGCGGAGGTACATCACATTATATACAGTAACGAAACACATTTGAATCTGGTTGCACGGTGGCTCATTGGCTGCCACCGTTGGGGGCGTCGACTAGAGGCACGCCCCCCCTCTTCTGTAGTTCTTTATGCGGAGAAGTTCCCGCGGCTGTCCGTGATTTGGGGATTGAGCCATGTGAGTATGAACGCTCGCATCCGCCCTCAATGGGCGGTCCGCTCGCGTTCCTTTAGCAGCTGTGATACATTGTGATATGGGGCTGGTTACATTCATTTACTTAAAACAACAGTGTCCTTGCATACACAACATCCCTCCCCCCTAGGATGGGACGAAGTCCCTTAACCATTGTGGCTTCCCGCACGTGCGCCTGGGGCGCGTGTCAGCTTGCCCTAACACAGGGGAGCCCGCGGCTCCTGGTCCCACGCGGTCTTGTCCTGCAATGTAAGTTGGGGACTCGTTAGTGGTTCTGTGATGAGGCTGCGGTGACCTTGCCTTTGGGGACGGGAATGGAATGAACAGTTGGGAAGTGAACCCTTGCTTACTGCCTGCAGGGCCCGGGGACCCCCCTAGCACGAACTTCGGGACTGACGATGAGACCCTCGTGGACCCGCTGTCTCCCGCTGCCTGTTCGGGGGTCTGGGGACTTGCGGCTGGCGAGACTCCGCTGGCTGCCTGTCTTTTCGGCGCTTGTCTCTTGGGGGCCGGGACTATGGTGTACTCTAGCATGCCCGCGTTTCGGGGACTGGAGGTACCAGGGGCTGAACTGAAACCCCTCTTCTCGCTAGGACGGGTGGGGGACCACTCCGCTAACTCCCCCTGGTACGAAAAATCATAGTCAAACTCGTGCTCCTGGTCGTAGTCGGGGACAAACTGATTCCTCTCTTTAATTTCGCCCTCGTGCACCTCCGTGTCTCCCCCTTGGGTAATGCGGGTGGGGGAGGACCCTAACGCTGATTTCCCCTCACTGGTGACCCTTCTTCGGAGCTGGTCGGCGTGCCGTCTCCACAGTAGCCCTGAGCTAGTCTCTACCCTGTAGGACACTGGTCCTGTCTGCTCGATGACCGACCCCGGTACCCACGCCGGCCCCGAGGCCGCGTAGTTCCTACAGTAAACCGGGTCCCCTGTGGCAAAGTTCTTGGAGTTCCCCCCCCCCCTAAATTTATATTTCTCCCCTCATCCTCCACCCTGGACGGATCCATCCGGTCAAACAGCGTTGCCGGGCGTCTCTTCATCAGCAGCTCGGCTGGGGAGAATCCTGAGGCTAAGGGGGTGGTCCTGTAGCTGATTAGGAACTGGCACAGGTGTAGGTTCAGGTCGCCGGGGCCCATGCGCCGCAGTGCGTCTTTCGTAGTGCGCACTTGGCGCTCTACCTGACCGTTTGTGGCGGGGTGGAATGGGGCAGCCATGATGTGCCTGATTGCGTTCCTCTCCATGAAGGTTTGGAACTCGGTCGACGTGAAGCAACTCGCGTTGTCGCTCACGAGGACGTCTGGCAGGCCGAAGCACGCAAAGAGTTTACGCAACTGCTTTATGGTTGTTGCGGAGGAGGTGCTGCTCACGGGGATTACCTCCAACCACTTGGAGTAGGAGTCGACAACCAGTAGGAACGTTGCCCCACGAAAGGGCCCCGCGAAGTCGACATGGATACGGGACCACGGTCCGCGGGCCGTGTCCCACTCTCTATGGGGTAGCCGGGGCTCCTCGGGCCGGGAGCTCTGGCAGCTCTCGCACGTGCCCACTAGGCGCTCTATGTCCGCGTCTATCTGTGGCCACCAAAAGAAACTTCTAGCTAGGGCCTTGGACCGCACGATCCCTGGGTGGCTGGTGTGCAGTAGCTTCAGCACCCTTGCCCTTAACTTTTCTGGGATAACCACCCGCTGCCCCCAGAGTAGACAGCCCCTTTCCAGGGAAAGTTCTACCCTGCGCCTACAGAACGGCTTGAACGGTTCCTCTGGGGGAGTAGTGGGCCACCCTTTCCTCACCCATGAGCTAACTTGGGCTAGGATCTTGTCGGCCGCCGTGGCTTTGGCGAGGTCGGCCGGAACAATGGGGGGTGAGTCGAGGGACTCGATTAACATAACCTGGTGGTCCTGCTCTACCTCGCATGCCGGGTCCCCCATGCTAGGGAGGGGAGACCGGGACAGTGCATCCGCGTGGGAGATCTCCTTCCCTGGTCGGTAAACTAACTCGTACTGATAGGCGTTGAGGAATATGGCCCAACGCAACATCCTGGGGGACAGTATTTGGGGAGTGGGTTTGCCGGTAGTGAAGATCCCCAGAAGCGGCTTATGATCCGTCACTACCGTAAACTCGCGGCCGTATAGAAAATCATGGAATTTTTTGGTCCCTGCAATTATGGCCAGTGCCTCCCTATCCGTTTGCGCGTAGTTGCGCTCAGCCTTTGAAAGGGACCTAGAGTAATATGCCACCGGGGCCTCCCGCCCGCTCTCTAGCACGTGGCACAGGACCGCCCCCACCCCCACCGGGGACGCATCACATACTAGTACTACTGGCTTCCTTGGGTCAAAATGTGTTAGGACCGCGTCTGAGGAGAGGAGCGATTTCAGTTCTCGGAAAGCTTTCTCTTGTTTATCCCCCCACCGCCAAACCGCGTCCTTTTTGAGTAAGGTGTGCAGTGGCTCCGCAACCGATGCTTTCCTCGGCAGGAATGAATGATAAAAGTTAAGGAGCCCCAGGAACGACTGCAGTTCCGGCTTTGCGGTGGGGCGAGGGGCGTTTTGTACGGCCGCAACCTTGGACTCTGAGGGTCTGATCCCTTCTGGGGTTACCTTGAAACCTAGGAATTCAACCTCCCTCGCAAAAAACACACACTTGTCCTTCCTTAGGCGAAGCCCCGCTTTCTCGAAAACCGAGAGAACCTCATCTAGTCTTTTCGCTAGTTCTACCTCGCTCCCCGCTGTTATCAGCACATCGTCGAAGTATGGTAGAACTCCTGGAAGCCCCTTTAGCAGGCGTTCCACGAGGGACTGAAAGATCCCGGGGGCCGAGTTCACGCCGAACTGAAGGCGCGTTACCTTAAATGCCCCCTTGTGCGTCACGATGGTCTGCGCAGCGGCAGCGGCTGGGGTAACTGAGAGTTGCTGGTAGGCTTGGGCCAGGTCTAACTTGGCAAAACACCTCCCCCCATGAAGTGTGGCCAGCAGGTGGCTGACCACGGGTACCGGGTATGCATTTGGCCGAATGGCCTTATTAATCGTACATTTATAGTCTGCACAAATCCTGACCTCCCCGTTTGATTTAAGGGCCGTTACAATCGGCGTCTCCCACTCGGCCGAATCAACTGGAACCAAAATCCCTTGCCCCACCAATTTGTCCAGTTCCGCCTCGATTTTGTCCTTGAGTGCGAAAGGCACCCTCCTTGGCTTAAGGCGGATGGGCCGGATTTCTGGGTCCAACTCGAATGAAACTGGGGGCCCCCTGTAAGTACCGAGCCCCTTTTTGAAAACGTTCGGGTGTGCATTGCAAACGTCCTGCATTGGGTCAGTCTCCGTGGTGTGGATGCCGGACAGTTCTATTCCCAGGGGAGCAAACCACTGCGTTCCTAGGAGGCAACACTTCCCCCCTTGAGGACCACTAGGGGCAGTCTTTCGGAGAAATTCTTGAACTTCACCTTGAACTTCCCCACCCCCAACACCGGGATCCCGTTTCCCTGAACGTCCCGCAAATGGGACCGCATGGCCCGCAGCTTGGGCCGAGCCTCTGGGGGAATGCGCATGTACTCCCTCTGGGACAGTATAGAGTAGGACGACCCTGAGTCTATTTCCATTTTTACGGGGCGCCCCTGCAACTGTACCTCCACGTAGAATCGCCGGTGCTCCAGGGCCACGCGGCGTACGCCGTCCTCGCCGTGAACGGTGGAAACCTTCCTGGAACCGGCCGCCTTCCGCTGGTGGTGCTGGGGATGACTGGAGCCGCCTTTGTCCTCGGTTCGCCCGCGCCTGCATACTCGGGCGATGTGTCCCTTTCGACCGCAGTTGTGGCACTCGGCCTTGCGGAAAGGACACCTCGTGCGGTCGTGGGCCGCGCCACAGCCGTCGCAGCGGCGGTCTTGCCGCTCTCGGTGTTGCCGCCGCTCCCCACGCTTCCGTACCTTCTGGACGCCGTCGTCGTCGCTGGTGTAGGAATCTGCCGTTGCGGAGGAGTCGTCGGAGGTTTCTGGAGTGCCGGCGGGCGACTTCGGTGCCCGCCAGGCTGCCTTTGCTGGAGTCCGCCGGGCCGCTTGGACAGGGGACTTGGCCCGCTCGGATGTTGTGCCGCGGGCCTTGAACACCTTGACCCCGCTCCTGGCCGCCTCAGCCGCCTGCGCCTCTCGCAACACCTCATTGAACGAGAGGTGCTCGTCGCGGGTCATGAGCTTCCGTTGTAGCTCCTCGTCCCGCAGGCCGCACAGCAGGCGGTCTCGCAGGGCGTGGCTCAGATCGTCCCACTTGCAGTGCACGGCCGCCAGCCTGAGGGCCGCTGCGTAGTCGGACACGGACTCACCTGGGCGCTGGTCCCGCCGGTGGAACGCGACCCGGGCCGGAAAAATCGAGACTGGGGGCTGGAAGTGTGCCCTCAGCAGCTCCAGGAGTTGGTCGATCGGCACGGCTTCAACCTTCTTTGGCGCCACCAAGTTCATTAGGATGCGCAGCGTGGCCGGTCCCACCTGGGCCAGGAAATGGGAGCATATATCAACGCGTCGTCGTCGACGCCGGCTGCTTCCATTGCGTGCCGAAACTGGCACTCGTAGAGCTCCCACTGCTCAGGCTCGCTGACGTCGAACTGGTACGTCTTGACTCTGGGATTCGCCATTATCCCACCTTCGTCGCCAATTTGGTGTCTCGCACGGAAGACAAAGAACGAGTCGCAATAAGGACTAACACAGGTTTATTCTTGGATGGCCAGGGTGAACATGTGGTAATGGCGGAGGTACATCACATTATATACAGTAACGAAACACATTTGAATCTGGTTGCACGGTGGCTCATTGGCTGCCACCGTTGGGGGCGTCGACTAGAGGCACGCCCCCCCCCCTCTTCTGTAGTTCTTTATGCGGAGAAGTTCCCGCGGCTGTCCGTGATTTGGGGATTGAGCCATGTGAGTATGAACGCTCGCATCCGCCCTCAATGGGCGGTCCGCTCGCGTTCCTTTAGCAGCTGTGATACATTGTGATATGGGGCTGGTTACATTCATTTACTTAAAACAACAGTGTCCTTGCATACACAACACAGCTATAGTCCCACTCTCCATTCCTCTCAATGGGGGCTGGCCACCCAAGGAACTACAATCCCCAGGATGCACTGGGGCCACTCTACCATTGCTGTTTGGTTTCTGGCAGGGGGGGCAGCTTTGCAGCCCATTTTCGGGATTACAAACCCTGAAATGGGCTGCTGCTTCCTCACGCCGGCCTGGCCAGGTGCGCCAGATAGGCAGGGCAAGGGTTTCTGGGGTGGTGAGGGCCAAGGTGGCATGGCGTTTCACTAACAAACACCGTGACACTTTGGTTTTAATTATATAGATGAGGTCAATCTGAGAAGAAATCAACCCTGACTGCTCCTTAGAAGGTAAAATAGTAAAGATGAAGCTTACGTACTTTGGACATCAAATGAGAAGAGAGGATTCTCTTCAGAAATCCTTGATGCTGGGAAAGGTGGAGGGCAAAAGAAGAAGGGGCGGCCAAAAATGAGATGGCTGGATGGTATTGTAGATGCAGTGGGCAGAGCTGGGCGGGTTGAGGAGGATGGAGGACAGAGATGCCTGGAGGGCAGTGGTCCATGGGGTCACAAAGGGTTGGAATTGACTATGCAACTGAACAAAAGAGCCAGAAAGTCTGAATGGCACATCCCTAGTCATACACAGAAAGTTATTCTACACACTGACATTTAGAATCTGGAAAGATTATTTCTCCAGAAGATAAAGAATTTCTCAGGCCTCACCAATGTTTAGGGTTGCCAATTCAGCAGCAGGGACAAAGCCAAAGACCTAGAGACATGCTATTGTGTTGTTATAAAGGGGTTGTGCCTTGTTGGTCTCTTGAGATTAAATCCTGCAGCAGCAATTGCAAAATGGTGGGAAGACTCCTGTCAGTAAAAGTGCAATGGTATAAATTGCAGCAGCAAATTGCTATTAGTTAACAAGATGTTGGTTGTGCCTTTTGTTGCACACCAGATAATCTGACTGGTGCACCATGATAGATACAAGCAGTGGCTTCTTAGATACGTCATTACATTTAAATATAGCTAACCAACAGGGTTCTCAACAGTGTACACTTGAGAAATAGTTGATATGGAGACATAGTGATGAATTTAAAAACCACTGAAGAAGGCAATGTGTTACGGATGAACCTCAAAATCTGATCATTGTCAGGTCAAGCAGCAGCATCATCTTGCAAATTTCAAGACACCTGACACCTGGAGAATAAACCTGAGTCTCAGGCGGAAAACCTAAGACCTAACAGTCCTGTCTTAGCAATAGAAACATCAAAACATCATCCTTGGTTGTTGTTGGTATTTTTTTGTTTTTTTTGTAATTTCCCCCTTCAGGACTTCTGGTTTTTATCTTCTGCTTTTGCAAATGGTGTCAACAGCAGCAACAACAAAAACTTCTGTTAGCCTCCTGGCCACCATTTTTCATTTTCTACAAGATGCTCATGATCACCTTAAATTATTCTAAGGCACTGGTTTATTCTAAGGCACTACCACTCATAAACAATAGTGGAAATATTTGGAGGAAATTCTGCCTCTTCACCCTCTTTAAGGGTAGCAAAAAAAGAGAAATCTTAAAAATTCTCTCAGACAAATATTTTCGGAGAAATGTTGGCCTCTCTGTGTTTGAAAGACATTTGTAGCCAATGTTCAGATGCCTATGAGTCAGCATTTTCCAGCAGAAATGCTTCTCTTGGCAATTTACTGGCCAGCTCACTCATGTAACTAGGAAACAAAAGCAAAACAAAGTTTGTTTTCCAGAAGTAAAGTGTTGTTCATCATCTGAACAGAACATTGCAGAGTTACAATATACATATACAGTGGTACCTCATACGATTTTAGTCCATTTCATGGGGCTTGTTGTTGTACGAAACAATTACTATACAATACATGCATCGTATAGCGATTTTCCCTATGGGATGCATCGTACAACATTATTATTATTTTGCTAAGTGGTTTTTCCCATTGAAAAATTGTTGTATGATTTTTTCCATAAGGAAAATTGTTATGCGGGATGCCATCCCCCCTCCCCCCCAAAAAAAAACAACAACACACCCTTAATTGCTATACGATTTCATTGTTATACAGGGCGATTGTTGTATGAGGTTCCACTGTATATTAAATTGGTATTTATTTTCTTCAGTGCTGCAACAGAACATTCACAAATGTCAGGATATCTAAGGTTAACCTTCTATAATAAAAATCAGAAAGTCTCACTGTATATGAGATGGCATGAGGAGACAAGACGGCACAAGGTGTTTCCCTGTTGATTAGAGATATCATAAACAGGGCATGACAAACACCTTGTAGCTATTTGGCGTTGATGATGAAGACTTTTATGGAGAAGGAAAACCTCTTCAAGAAACTTCCAAACTACAAATTCCATTATGTGTAATACTTACAGAATGTAAACAAAATGGGGAGGGGAGTCTGCCAGCAGACTAGTCAAACTATTGATTCACCCAATGCTGTATTGCTGTGAAAGCGAACCTTGACACTCAAGATGTTCTTGGACTTCAATTCCCAGAAGCCCCTGTGAATCTACACAAATGAGTTTACTGCGATTCATCTGGCCCACGCTGCCCTCGTCACTCCTAGAAGGAGAAGTAAAATGCTGTATGCAAATATACTTGAAGCCGATTGGCTCATTGATTTCTCTTTAACACCCTCTTTTCCAGGAGAGGGCTTCAAGTATATTGGCATACAATATAAACAGCATACTTCCATGATTTTCTCTTAAATGCAGAGTTTTAAAAAATGAAATTGAGGCACAAAACGCTAAGACAGTAGACAATTAACTGATTAAAATATAAAAACCCAATTCCATGAAAAATCACAATAATATGAAATGCAGTAGAATAGGGGGAGAATAGGGGGAAATATAAAATAGAATTATTACAGTAAACCTGGCTTGCTGGCTGTCTTTTTCCCTGTTTGGGGAAGTAGTTGTGCCTATGGAGTGGTTTTTCCTCCACCAGGGGATCCCAACACTCCTCTGTGGCTCCTCCTCTTCTAGGCTCTTGGATGTGCCTAGATTTTGGGGAGGAGGGAGTGTGGCCTGGGGGAGAAGGGTGTGGCCTAAAATTTCCCTTACTTTCATGTCCAAAACTTGACAAGTATGGTTGGAATGGGCCTATGAGACAACTCCCTGCTCAATGCAGAAATCAAAATCAAAGCAAATCTGACAGATGGTTGCCCAATTTCCATCCATAAGAGGAAACCAAAGAATTATAGCCTGCCTATGGAACCATTTTAACTCATGCATATATTATGTGTTCGCTGTTACACTGTACCACACATGCAATATTGTTTGTGGTTCATTGTTCTGTTTCTCTGACACAACAGGCTGGAGGAAAAAAAATTATTTTATTGTGGGTCAGTAAAGCATAACTCAAAAAGCAGAGGCTGCGGTGACTCAGTGATTAAGAAGCTCACCTTGTTAGCTGGAATCCTGGCAAGTCAGCAGTCCGAGACCCAGGTACTGCATGACGGATTGAGTGCCCGTCTCTGTTGCAGCTCTTGGGGACATAAAAGGAGCCTCATTTGTGCATTCCCTGAGCTGAGTTTCTCCAGCAAAAATCCTTTCAACCCAGAATAATTTCTGACATGAAATTATTATTAACTCAAAAAGCAAGGGCTTCATTACTTTATTGGTGCCCCTTTTCTTGTTTTAAAGAAAGCATTACTGAGCTCCTGACAAGCCAGGCAGTTGACCATTTCACTGAATAACACAAGTTTGATTTCAAATGTATCCTCATGGTGTCCAACTGTGTATTGCAGGTGGCTTTGTCATTACAGTACTTCATCCCCACTGTCTTTTGATATGTTTGTCTTTTCCTCAGAGCTTGGCCGGGGGGGGGGGGGGGATAAGGTTTTTAAAACTCGGTTTCTCCTGTTAATTCACATGAGAAAGCAAGCCCTTTAGAAGAATCCCTACCAGGAGCAATGGCAAAGTGTCCTAATTTCCCATATCATCATTCAGTTAACTCACATTAAGTTTTTTCAACAGCAATACATTGTCAGCCTTGCAACTTTATAATAATAGTTTAAGCTAGAAGAGAGTTGGTGTCTTGGATGGCTCAATTGCTCCTCAAAGCTGGTGAATTATCTGTGAATATATGAATCTGAGCGTTTGGGGCAGTCAGAAGTTTTCAGTCAAGGGTATGCTGGGTTTTTAAAATAGATTACATCAGTGATTGTGAACCTTTTAGAGACTGAGTGACCAAATAGAGGGGCGAGGCAAACTCTGTGCTGGGGCAACAGTGCATGTGCCCATAGAGAGGACTGTGAGTGCCACCTCTGGCATGTATTCCGTAGGTTTGGCACCACTGTATTAGGTCCAATCAACACAGCTGACTCCACTAAGAAATAGATATGCACACAAGCATTCCCAGAGAAGCTGATGCATTCCCATTTCTCAGAGGTAGGAAACAGGGATATTTGGACTGCCCAGCCTTCCCATTGTAGACCTAAATATGTTGACTGGTTAAGTAGGTACTTGAGCACACACGAGCCTTTATTTCAAGCTTTGACTTTGACAACTGGCAACACTGTTCCACCTTGCTGTCTCTTTATTGGAAGAAAGGCAGAACTGGGAGGAGGGTATGAAATCTTAAATTAAATATTAAACTTCACCGTTGGTAACAACATCATCCTTTATGTGTGTGGAACTGCACAACAGGATTTCAGCCATTAACATTAATGTAAGCAGATAAAAGTAACAGAGGGTGTATCTTGATGAGGAAAAATCTACATTTGCATTGGTTTACTTGATTCAGAATCAATTCAAATACCAAGGAATACACAATAAACAGCTAGGGCATGCATTATCTTGCCATAATGCAGTTTATTTTAAAACACCCAGTAAGGGTCATTTTATTTTGATTCCTAAACTGATGTATTCTTCTGTGTGCAGGTGTGTGTCAGTGCATATTGTGTATTGAGCCACTTGCTCCATTATTCCCTGCAGCCTTAACCACCCTCTCTTACTATTACAGAACTGTTGTAATGCCATAACACTAAAATATAATGAAAAAATAATTGGTATTTCATGTCAGGCATATTGCAGCAACAACAGAAGCTGTGGCTGAATGGCTCTGAAGCAGAGGTGTAGGTAAAGGTGGTGATTTGCTGGCAGAAGATGCTCAACCTCCCATCTTTGGAATGAAAGCAACTACCAGCAATGATAAGTGAAAAGATGAAAAGAAAAGAAAAACTCTATGGGGGACGGGAGAGGAAGGGGAAATTGGGAGGGTGCTTTGCAGAGGTAGCTGCAGTGTTAAAAATAAAATCTGTTCAGACAAGGTTTGTCAAAGAGGTAAAAATGGAGACAAGCACCATGTGACCTTCGTCCATTTTTTTTTAAAAAATGGAACACTGATTCTTTTAACTGTCAAGAAACAACCATAATTAGATGTTTGGTCATCTTAGCACAGGAGTTCTCAACTTTTTAAAGCTGGGGGCCAGGTCATGCTCCCTCAGACAGCTTCGGGGGCTGCATGGCCATTTTGCCCTTCCTCCTGGCCCTTCCTGGTCTTGTGGGGTAATGTAATGGTGCCTTGGGCTGCATCCGGCCCACGGGAAGCAGGTTGAGAATCCCTTTCTTAACACCTTGCAAGTAAAAACACCAAACCAAATGAAATGCACTGTCTGCAATGGTTAAATTTAATAGATACAGCTATTCCCAGCATAGCCATTTTGCTGTGAATCAACCTATAAAATCAAGCGTTAACTGTTGGAACTTCAGATACAATCCTAAGCCAGGTCCTACTAGCCCACACCGATCATTCGTGCACACACCCAAACTGGGTCCGCAGGTCAACGAAGGATTGAGAAATGAGCCAGTGGGGCAAGAGCCCCACAAACACAAAAAAAGGGAAACAACTTCATTTCCCAACGTTCCTTGCACCGCGCCACGCCACAGCCAATCAGACTGAGAGGCGCGAGCAAAAGGAACATTCAGAAACATGCCGCAGCCAATCAAAAGGAAACCGCAGGAAAAAACGATGCACAAGCCAAAAACGCAAATGCCAAACTACAAGCCCCAGCATCCTGCGTGCCATGAATGCGCAGAACACTGAGGAAGCTGGCAAGCGAAAAATAAAAATAAAAAACATGCCGGGAGTGCAAGTCCTCCGTAGCCGGACACAGTGCCTCACAGGGAAAAAAAACAACACAGGGGGGGGGCGGGGTTCAAGGGGGAAAAGGCATTGGGCCCCCTTGAAAGTGAACCCATTCCCAGGTAAGCAAAGCCATCGGACGGCGCTCCATCCGCTGACTTTACTTACCGCAAAAGGGTTTCGCTTTCAGCAAGGCCATACTGTGGGAACCAAAGCCCCCCCAATGGCACCTGAAGCTCCTGAACAGAGTTTCCCCTTTAATATCACTGGGGGGGTTGCGCTCCCCATCTCTACTGGCTCCCCTGGGGTTGGGAGGGTTGGGGGGACAAAAGGGGTCTGTCTCCCCAACCCTCCTGACCCCAGGGGACCTGGCAGAGAAGGGATTCCCCTCCACACACACACACACACACACACACACACACACACACACACACACACACACACACACACACCATATTAAAGATAAGAAACCAAGCGGTTACTTCTCTTTAAAAACAGAGGTTTTTTGGGGGGGAATCCCCCTCTCCGATGGGTCTCCTGGGTCTGGAAGGGTTGGGGAGACAGACCTATTTTGTCCCCCCAACCCTACCAAACCCAAGGAAGCCAGCAGAGAGCGGGATCACAACCCCCCCACTGATATTAAAGGGGAACCCCCAATTGAGATTTCCCTTTTAATATCAGAGGGTGGGCTGGATTCGATCCCCTATCCTGGGTCCCATGAGTCTGGAAGGTTTGGGGGGACAAAAGAGCTAGGGGACACAGCAGAGAGGGGATCCCCCCGTAGGACACCAAAAAACACACAAAAAAATAAAAAACATCCAAAAATACACAAAAACAATCAAAAATAACACCAAAAATACAAAGTAAACAAAAACAAAAATTTTCAAACACACACAGCACCCAGCCAAACACTACAAAATCCAAACACACACACACCAATAAAGAAAAACAGCCACCTCCCCACCACACAACCTCACTCCACAACGACCAGAAAAGAAATGAATGAAGAAAGAGACTACTTACCGGAAGAAGCTTCACTCAGAGGCCACGAGAGAAAAACAGTAAAAATACAAGATAACCCCTACCAGCCCCACCTGCTGGCCACAATAGTAAAAACAATTCAAAAAGACACAACAGCCCCACACAAAAGGCCCCATGAGTAAAAACAAGTCAAAAACATAACACAAAATCACAATTTTACACAAATCAAAAACATATCAATAAAATAAAATAAAAACTATTCAAAAATGCTGTGCTGAATTTTAACTCAAATAAAAACCAAAAACATCTAAACACAGTTTAAAAACATTTATTGTAAAAAAACATGTACTTTCACATTTTTAAAATTATTACCTACGATACAACTATTAAAAAATACATACTAATACATTATTTGGTTAATAAATTTTTTTTTAAGTATATCATCCTTTGTTCTTTTTTTAATCCACAAAACCAAAACACCAAACAAAACTGATCACAGTTTATAACAGCCCGCCAAAAAAATGTGTATAATTTCAATTATAGACTAACCTCTTCTTTACAAACATTAACAACAAAAAATTAACACCTTCCAACACCATTCAAAACAGCCCGGCAACGCCGGGTAACCTCTGCTAGTCTGTTATAGATGAGTAACTGGTCGGAAAATAAAAGATAGCAACTCCAGTGTTCTACAATACAGAAGCAATCAAAGCCTTCTGTTGGAAGGACAATCTGTCAGTTTTACTCTCCCCCCTCACAACTCAGAAATGTGTGGATATGGAAAACTTTTTCATATAAACAGAAATAAAATTCTAATGCATCTACATACCTGAAATAAGTCACTAAATTTATTCCAAGCACCTGTTGGCCAACTGGAGATAGCAATAATGATTTAAAAAGTGCTCCCACATTATCCTGTAACCACCCTGCCATACTCACAGAATTTTATGAAGATTCCTTAGCATGATATTTTCCATAGGTAGCTTTCCTGATTCCCCCCACAGTTTCCACAGTTTCCAACCTTTTTCCTCTTAAGAAGAAAAGAGGTAATCATCCTTCAATGGTTCTGAACTTCAAAGGGCTCCACAGCTTCCAACCAAGAGCTTTTTCTCCTCTTTCTAACTGGACAAATCTGGGGCTTTTAATGCTAAAATTTCCTTCATTCGCCCTCCTAAGGCATTTAAAGATGTCCTTAACATAAGATCAATAAATAAGACGTTATCTCTTCAAGATTTTTCAAGGCCATTGCTAATTGGCAAGGTGCCCAGGGTCAAACCTTGCCCCCTTCTGTAATGTGTGGTGAATGATTGCAAGTTCTAAAGGGCAATGAATTTAAAATGCTGAGTAAAAACAGGTGCATTGAACTCTGAGGAGACCCTCTCTCTGGTGTCTCTAAACCACTAGAGGCACAAATCCCAATGATGTAATGTATTCCAGGCAAACACTTAGACTGTGCTACAAAGTTCCGTTTCTCAAACTGAGAAGTGACGATAAGTAACTTAATCCAAAGTGACATTTTCAAAGTTCATGACAGCAGACAGTGCTGGCTCTTTGGCTATAAATGAAGACGAGCACTGAACCCTAGAGTCGGATACAACTGGCATTTGAGCAAGGGAGACCTTTACCTAAATAGAAAAATGCCATGTGTTTGCAACTAAATAGCAGCATGGGCCTTTTAAAAGAAACATGGCTCCTGAAAACATCAGGACAGGATGTGCCATGGACACTGTCCAATTCCAAATGATCTTCTGTGCACAAACAGGGCAAGCAAAAGAGCAGGGAAAGGAGGGGAGAAGGCAATAAGCCACATGCAATTGGTTTCCCTTCGTACATTTTGCTTGTACTTATTTCTTCAAAGCAGTTTTCTCTTCTTGAGGAAACTCTTGCAGTGACATCTTGTGCAGAGGCTTGAAAGTGAGTTTGGGACACAGCTCTGGTCTTGGAATGACAGAATTTCCATAAAGCCAAGAGTCATCAAATGGAAGCTTCGCCAAAGGCACCATGTCAACAAAACCCACTTCTTTTCCCATTTCATTTCCTCTGTTCTCTATTACAGTAGACATATTTTTCCCTAAGCTGGAGTCAAAAAAATAACAGTGAGGTGCTGTGCTGATGCTGGAATGTTACATCAACCAGCTTTAGTATTTAAACTATTTTTAGGCATCTATCATGGAGGAGGTAACACACACACCCATGTGGTGTAGCAAATAGAGCAACAGATTAGGACTCTGGAGACCAGGGTTGAAATCCTCACTGGGCCAAGAAAATTCCCTAGGAAGTGGAACTGGTAAAAATATATCCTTAAATATCTCACTTACCTTAAAAGGCCTGTCAGAGTCACTATTAAGTTGGTTGATGGCACATAAATAAATAACTTCTTCTTTTGTATCTAGGTCAGGCTTTAAACTGCCAAAATAAAGCCAACTTTTGTTGAATTCATTCCATAGTTCCTTTCACCTGGCCTAGTGTGAGAAAGATTAGCCAGCACAACAAGGTTGCCATTGCCCAGGGTACAACCAATGGTAGTACAAAAATAACACAATCTTCAAGGAGGCTCTTTGTGTGTAACATTTAGGAATGTTAGCTTATTTACCAATAAGAGCAAGAGTGCGGACATTAGCCCAAAGGATATGCTTGAGGAAAAAAGAAGAAACTATCACACCCCGTTCCACAGAGGATGGGGAGAAACAATTAAGCTGGCAGCTGCATGTTACTCCATCAACTGAAAATAGCAGTCTGTCTTCAGAGCATTAGGACAGGCTTCCTGATATACAGCCCTCTTTTCATACACCTTGCTGCCATTTCCTGTATCTGCTATCTGAGGTGTCTGGCTGCCTCGACCTGACAACTGAAGGAGCAAGTCCATCCACTACTTCATATGACATTTGCAAAGGCAGACATATTGCACTATCCAATTCCTTTTTGTAGCCTTTGGCTTTTTCCATTTGTTCTCCCTATCTGCCAAATGGTTTATTAGCTCCTATATCTTTTGTTCTTATAGAGAGAGTTCCATTGGCCTTCTGGGTCCATTACAAGATATATGGATTCTTTTACTTAAATCCTAACCAGTACTCAGGTGTTGCTTAAAGGCACAGAGGAGGAATGTATAGCTTCCTAAATGCCAGCTCCCATCAGCCCTAACCAGACTAGCTAGTGGTGGAGACAATGACAATTGTAGTTGGCAATGAAGTTGTAGTTATAATTGGAGGGACCTGCCTATGCTTTAAGGCCAAAGTATGAAGGAATCATTTTGACCCATTTTCGTGTTCAGGGAATGAAGAAGCAGACGAGTGAAGTAGTGAAATTCAGCTCTTTATTAGTGGGGTTTGAACACAGTTTGGATGGGGCAAAACTCGCACTTATATACACTATAAACAGTAACAGTAACAATAATACAACAAGCCCATTGGCTAACAGAGTGTGCACATTTTCGATCCACTTATTTGCATAAGAATAGATACATGAGAAAAGATACATTCCGCTCCTGTCAGAAAACACAGTTAATATACATAACATCCCCCCCCCCAAGGTAAAAACAAAATCCTTTAATCAGGATGGCGGTCTAGCTTCCCTTCTGGGTCAGATGCTTGGCTGAGCAAGCTCAGGGGCTCGTAGGATGGGCGACCCGATTGGAGTGAGGGATTGACTAGAGGGGGAGGATTGTAAACCCAAATTAAAGCCCCATTTGTCAGATGGAGGAGCAGGGGATCGCTCAAAACCAAAATCTAATTCTGTGGATGAATAAGACAACTCAGGGTCCCTCCTGTGTATACTAAGAGTGGAGGGCGACTCCAAACAAAATTGGTCATCATCAATAAAGGAATCCAGAGTGCTAGGCTGGGACAGTGTAGGGGTACACCTGGCCGGAATAGGGGAGCATTCCACAAATTCCCCTTGAAATCGGTTCCTAGAAGACACTTCTGGGTCAATGTTGGCTGGCTGCTGACTATTACCTCTGCCCCCTGGGTTTAAATGGGTGGGGGCCAACCCTAGGGTTGAGTGTCTGTATTTGTCTTGTGGGTCCAGTACTCTGGGTCTCAATTGATCTGTGTGCCTCCTCCAGATCAGACCAGTGGCTGTTTCGATTCTGTAAGAAACAGGATGAGTTTGATCGATCACAAACCCAGGCACCCACGTAGGGCCACCAGCTGCATAATTGCGGCAATGTACAGGGTCTCCGGACGAGAAACCCTTCTGGTGTTGGATTGCTATATTTGTGCCTTTGTCCTCTACCCTAGAGGGATCCAATCTGTCCAGCAAGGAAGACAGTTTCCTTCGCTGGAGCAATTCAGCAGGGGACAGCCCTGAGGCAAGGGGTGGTTAAGTGAACCCTCTAAATTGATAAGTTGATTCACAGTAAATTCATATGCATATAGACCACGTTGTATTCATGAA
Organism: Bradypodion ventrale; assembly: GCA_035047345.1. Lineage (NCBI taxonomy): Eukaryota > Metazoa > Chordata > Lepidosauria > Squamata > Chamaeleonidae > Bradypodion > Bradypodion ventrale. The sequence continues at coordinate 46,870,694 of JAWDJE010000001.1, forward strand.
ATGTCCTAAATGCCCCTCTTTCTTCTTTTTTCATGGTTGCTCCCAAATTGTTGCCATTCTCTCTCTCATTAGGTGTAGGATTTCTTCTTGGTCCATTCACAACTACCAGTAAAGAAAAGCCTGTCAAAGAGAACTGATTTAACAATACAAACTCTCATATCCCACTGTGATCAAGTTTCCTCTAGTCATTAAAGAGAACTTCAGTACAAAAAAGGTGTTACTATCAGCCCCATGTTTATGACATTTCTAATGTGTTAAAAGGGCATGAGTGGCTATCTTAAAACAAACTGTTCTGCCCTCACAATACATAGGAGACCAATTACCCTAGAAACCTTTTCTCAGTTAGATGAAATGATGTAATCATTTCAACAGAATTACCACAGTCTTCTCTTTGCCTGCCTCTTCTCCTCTTCTGTTTACCATAGCTATGGAACTAAGAGGTTAGAGTTCACCATTTAATGGAAACCAGAGTTCTCAATGCTTTAAAAATAATGGTACAATTATCCAGACCTTTATGCTCATCCTGCCCTTTTCTTTAAACAAACAGAATTAATGTATATATTCTTCACTGTGTAGGACATGCACAGAGAGAGTGAAGTGCTCAGGGTTTTTTTAACTTTCAAAAGAATTAGAAGAGTGTGAATGCCAATGGAAAACTCTGTTCATTTATTTATGCCTTATACCCAATAAATCATTCTAAAATTTTATTATTTTTTATTACTCAAAGATGGTTAATAGGCAGTGGCATTTTCTGAAATGGAAGAAGTGCAAAACGTTCATTACAAAGCATGAAAATTATTCTGGATCTTGGAACAGCTTCCATTACCAAAGTTGGCAGACGATGACTATAAAACAGAGCCTATAGCAAATCTGTGTAGCACCAAATCAAATAGTTTTCAAGAATTGTCATAAAGTTTCACAGAGACAAATAACAACTCATGGTCAGACATCTGTAAGGCAGCTCTTCATATTATTTTGGGTGGAGTGAGTCTTCCCCCATTTCAATAGAGCAAAGGTGGCCAACATCTGTATTCCCATTCTGTCCACTATACAGTAGTCTAATGGAGGGGGACGGGAGTATATTTTGCACAAACCCCTTGTATTTGCTTTGCCTGAACAAACGGGCAGATTGGAATCTCTTCCCATCCATCCTGTTAAATGTCTAGAGCAGTGTTTCCCAACCTTTGGGTTTTGGACTTCAATTCCCAGAAGCCTAAGTCAATTCCGGAAAGCACTGATCAGCCAATGTACTGATTTAGGATTCTGGGAATTAAAGTCCCCTGTGGGACATGTGCCCCACATTGGGAACCACTGGCATAAAAACTAACTAGACTGCCTATTTAATATCAGTTACCAATTTTCCATTCTTGCCATGAAAAAGCAAATAGCTACTACTTCATCCTCTTTTAAAGCTATGGGTATTCTGGTAAACTATAACTTATTCCCTCCTAATCCCTTTCTAGATCTAAAAAAAATTACTTTTGAGAATATAAAAAGGGTTTTGGGAATTTATAACCCAAAAAAGAAAGAAACTCCTCTGAGCTCTACTTCATTCCCAAAGTTAGCACTATTTGGGCAGGGAGGACAAAAACCTTGAATATATAAATGCCATGCATTTTCAGTAGACGTTCACGTTATTGAGTGACAAGCCATTGAGTGACAAGATATCATGCACCTGCCCTTTGTTCAATGTTGGACTTTCACATTTGCATAACTACCAGCACATCGTTACCATATAACAGTATACCAATATTGAGGAAAGAGTAGCAGCAGGGTCAGATTGAAAAGAGCAAATGGCTTCCCCCGCAATCAGACAGACTTTCAGTGGCTTTTGAATCAAGTTGTGAATGAATGCTTCATGTGAGATTTGCAGGCATCAAAGAGCAAACAGCTGTAAGCTTTCTCTTACCAAACTGAATTATTCACACTGATTATGTAAGTGTATAGTTCAGCTTCAGTGCATCACATTAATTAGAAAAGGTGCAGCCAGTAAAAAATGAAAAATCTTCCCCAACTTTCCCAAATGATATCCTGGGATTATAAAAAAAAAAGTCCCTATTCACCTGTCAGTTTTTTAAAGGACCTAAAAGGCACATGTTTCTAATTAACCGATGAGGAAGGCTGGGAATCATTCTACTCTGCAAACAGCATTTAAAGTTTGACAATTCATTTTCACATAAAATTGTGTATTTTGCTCTAGGAAAACAGCATTTGCTGAGGATATGTTGTGTTTGTTCCTGGAATGCTTTGCATTGATTATCTTTTGTTGAACTGTTCTTAAATCAGGCTATCTGCTTGGAGATATAGGTGTTAAATAATACTCAGGCTGTCTTCCCATTAAACCAAACCTATATCACCTTGTCTGAATTTTCTCAATTTAGTATTGAGAAAAGAAAGATGAGAGACGATACCAGAAAGATAGTCATAAAGTGGAGGAACAGGATTTGTTCTCAATCATCCCAGAGTACTGCACATGACATGTAATAATGGGCTCAACTTACAGGAAGTCAGATAGTGTATAGTCTAAATATCAAGAAAAACTTCTTAACTGTTATAAGAGTACCACAATGGAACCAATTATCTCAGGAGGTGGTGAGTGCTCCAATGCTAGAGACATTCAGGAGATAACTGGAGAACCATCTGTCAGAAATACAATGTATATAATTGAGAAGGAGACTTGACTCTATGGCCTCGTTGCCCACTTCCAAGTCAAGTCTAGAAGCAAAAGTGATGACACTTTGGCTGTTGTATTTTAGAAGATAGTTCAAAATAGATAAATAAATAACCAACCGACTGCAGCTAGATTGGCATCGGGTGTGGCAGGCCCGGCGTCAGTTTGAGCCGCCGGGGAGTGGTGAGTTGGTACAAGCAGGGTTCAGTTGCTTGGGAGCTGCGGAACAGGTGGCTCGGCCACACAGGGGGGGGGGCAGTGACAGGGGCCCTGGGGTGGCAGAATTTTGGACAGACTGGGATTTCGGGATCCGCTGTCCCCGTATGCCATTCATGCTGTTTATGCCGTGACTTGACTTTTGGGATGGACGTGAAGGACTGGTGTGAAAATCTTTCAGTCCAGAATAATTTCTGACACAAAATTATTATACTGTAGCTGTCAAGGTTCCATTGCCATTAGATTGATCAGTTTATAAAACATACACTCATGATACTTCAAGGAAATAAAGAGTGACAAGTAACATTGTTAAATATACCTTGTTACTTTTTGGCTAGAAAGTAATGCAGCATATGTTTACAATATCACTTGTTAGGTGTAATGAGGAACATTCTCTAATTATTTTCATTCAAAATCATTTTGAAGAAGTTTGACAAGGGTGTTTCCAGTTTTATTTTATTTATCCAAAATAGCAAGCCAAATAATCTTTGTTTTTTATATTTTACTTTTTCATAAATCTCAGCTGTATGTAATGACAGAATTGGCAACTACAGGGAACCAGAGAATGTTTTCATATAATAGCAACATCAGTGTCAAAACAATGGCTAAAATCCTTTCGCACAACTATGCAACTGGAGTTACTTTTAGATGTGAATTGTTGTAAGTTAAGAAATCTCCATAGACATTATCTGTTGCACATTAAATTCCAAAACTTGGCATGAATAGATAATGTTTATAGAGATTTTTTAACATACAGTAGCTCACATCCAAAAACTATACTACAGTATTTGCAAAATTGCATCAAAAGATGTGTGACACAATAATTGACTTCTGTAGTCCAAACGATAACAATAAAGAGGACTTAGCTGCTCAGAAGGTGACAAGTTACTTTTAAAAGTGAAATCCCAAGCTCTGACTAAACATGTAGGCGTTTTAATTAGACTCTGCTCCAATATGGGCTAAGCTGCTTCTGCAAACAGAAAGTGAATTCTACCACTTGTGTGACTCATCCTTTCCCAAATGATTGCTAACAAATTTTATCCATAAGTCTCCCCAATCATCATCTCGGAGGATCAAATAATTTTATACATTATCTCTCTTCTACTGCTGTACTTTTTTTAAAAGTGCATTTGCAATGCAAACAGAAACATTGTTCATGGGCATATTTGATGAACTAACAGCTTCAGTTAGCTGCGGATATGCTGACAAATTTGTCATTGCTGTGCTATATAATCAATACTTAATTGCTTCCAACTGCTTTGCTAACAGAAGCCTAAGTTAAAAATAACTAGTAAAATTATGAATAGCAGTAAATCACCCCATTTTTTAAAAAAAGTCTAAAACTAAAATAAGAGGAAAGAATGATACAATGAATATAAAATGTTTTCCATTTGTTTATACTTTTTATGCAGAAAATAAATTCAGGAGGTGTTCTATATGTATTCTATCAGTATTATTGGCTGTTATTTTTGCCCTCTACATGGGGCAGGAAGGGAAGAGGTCATCATCGTCTGCTACTCATATCTGAGTACAGTGGAACCTCATACAACAATTGCCCCATATAGCAACGAAATCGCATAACAATTAGGTTTTGGGGGGAAATGGCATCCCACATAACAATTTTCCCTATGGAAAAAATCCGTACAACAATTTTTCAATGGGAAAAACCATTTAGCAAAAAAAATTTGTTGTATGATGCATCCCATAGGGAAAATCGCTATACGATGCATGCATCGTATAGAAATTGTTTCGTACAACGAGCCCTGTGGAAAGGATTAAAATCATTGTATGAGGTACCACTGTATACATTTTTTCCTGAAAATCATTTTCACATGAAAAAAATGCCATTGGCGTGAATTTGTTTAAGGTGGATCCAAGCTTGCCATTAAGTAACCCACACACTATGATCATGGAACCATCTCCTGTGGCACATAAAAAATGAGACACGCAGGACTTAACACCAGGACTGCAATGGACTGCTGCAGCCTTGAGGATATTGACCAGGTGCACCTTCACAGCCAGTCCATCAAATGGCCTCTTCTGCCTCCTTGACCATTGGGAGTCAGAATAGTGAACTGTTTCCTCCTCTGCCCATTTTGCTGTTGGGCCCAATATGATGGTTTCCAGTGGTATTTCCTCCACTGAGGGAGCCATCACCCCACCTAAAGGGGTTCATCCACCCATAGCCATTGGCCCCTTTAGGGAATCAGGTTATTTACCCATGCCTATCACTTGGCATTGAGTCACTGGCTAGCCGGTCTACTCCATTACTGTAGTGAGATGTCCAGCCAGACAATCAGGAAGAGATATTTTAATGCAAAGAAGAACTTTACATAATTCTGAGCTGTGTTATAGGGGTAAAATTTGACACCAGTGCATTTTAGCAATGTTAGCATATTCCTCCTTTGGAGTAATTAATCCCTTTACCATTAAAGTAGAAATTTATAATTTATTGTAGCAATAAAAATATTAACCTTTACAAAAATACATCCAATTAATAATTCTTTTATCTAGTTTGGTTGATATCATCCTGTTTAGCCTGTTTTTGACAATATTTAGATACATGGCTTGCTTCATTGTACCAGTTGCTGCATTCAGGACATCTCGCTTTGAGAAGAACCCTATTAGGGTTTCCATAAATTAGGAGCAACTTGTTAGCACATAACAACAAAAACAGCCTGCTAGACTTTATTGAAAAGTGAAACAATTAGAATTATGTGAATGATAAAGAATGAGCCTTCAACACCCGATGGGGTAAAAGAGGAAGCAAAGAAGAAGAAAAGAATGAGATAGTCCTGATTCAATTACATATGTAATATACCTTAGTTATATCATTTGTTGTTGTTCAGTCGCACAGTCGATTCCGACCCTTTGCGACCCTATAGACCATTGTTCTCCAGGCGCCTCTGTCCTCCACCATCCCCCTCAGCACTCCCAGTTCTGTACCCATTGTGTCTACAATCCCATCCAGCCATCTCATCTTTGGCCTCCCCCTTCTTCTTTTGCCCTCCACCTTTCCCAACATCAAGGCCTTCTCAAGCGAATCCTCCCTTAGAAAAAATAATTGCATGTAATTACTTGTAACTAGTTACTAACAAGCACTACTATTTTTATTTAAAATATCAATACCCCCTCTTACTTTCTCATCAAAATGCTGCAGTGGCTCAGTGGTTAAGAAGCTCGCCTTGTTAGCTGGATGGCTGGCAAGTTGGCAGTTCGAGACCCAGGTACTACATGACAGATTGAGCACCCAACTCTGTCCCTATTTTTGGGGACATGAAAGTAGCCTCATTTGGGCATTCCCTGAGCTGAGTTTCTCCAGCAAAAATCCTTTCAACCCAGAATAATTTCTGACACAAAATTATCCATACCTTTATGCTCATCCAATTAAAATAAGAAGTACACAATGGCCAACATCTTACATATTAGGGATGATGTCACAAATAGCAGCAGAGTGCCACTGATTCAGGAGTTCCTTTCTCATTTCCAGAGTACACACAACTTGCAGCCAATAAGAAGAAGTCACACATGAACTGATGCATAGCTGAGTAGTTTGATGCCTGGCTGCAGAGCTAGAAGTTGGGAGTTCAATTTTCCACTGTGCTTCTTTTACAGGGGCCAGACTCCATGGTCCATAGGGTACCTTCTAGCTCTGCAATTCTAAAATGATGATGATGTCTCAAAGTCAAAAAAGGAACTTAGCAACAATCTGCTGTTACCTGTGATGTCAAGGAGGGTGCTCCATAAAAGACTGTGGCCAATATAAACCATTAAAATGAGTTTATGAGTTAACAGTCAGCAACTCCAAAACTAGTCAGTTTAAAAACCAGTGGTTAAGGTGATCAAAGATGACAGAAAATAGTCACTACAACCAATTGAAGCCTGACTGGATTGACTCCTTTGGAAGAAAGTTTCAAAGGTTAGGAACTATTCTTCAGAAAAATATATCTCCCATACTCTAGTTGAACATAGTCAGTGGCACGCCAAGCAAAGTAGCTCATGCAGCAGCTCAGATGTAAGGAGATATTCTCCACCTTTAAAACCTCTCCCTTTAAAATAAAATTCTATCAGCTGTGGGTCTTCAGAATTCTGATACAGTAATGTTCAAAATTAAATGGCAGCACTTCTGTTTTGAGAGTAAGGTAGGCAGTGATCAAGGGACTGGGCCACTGGGGATTCTTTTGGCTTATCCTGGGAGTGTAAAAATCAGTGTGGTAGAGGATAAGGACTACGGGGACCTGTGTGGCCATGGAAACTCAATAAAACAACTCCTTAAATATCTCATATACTTTGAAAATCCTTTTATGTTCACCATGTGACATGTGAGTTGATGACAACTTGAAAATCCTGTTAGGCTCACCATGTGACATGTGACTTAATGACTATCCAGATATGGCCAGATGCAGCCCTGAGGCCTCTAACATACTCTCTCACACACATTCTCTCTCGGTCTCATTGACACACACATACACAGTGTTCCCAAATGCCTTCTCCTTGACTTCAACTTTCTCTAATGACTCACCTTTAAAAAAAAAACTCTTCCTTTAAATCCCATGATATAAATCCAGTCATTGGTCCAGTATGATTATTGGGACTACAATAAATAGTAGTCCCAATGGAACTACAATAAATTAACACTTGTGTAAATCCTGTTGAATCCTGTTGAGTGGGAGAGGGAATCAGAAATGTTTTATTTCCCAGACATCACCATGGCTGATGATATCTTCAGTCTCACGTGCCATAACTTATCAAATAGGATCTCAGCTAGTGATTGGCTCATGTTTTGGACAGTGAGCCTCATAGTGAGTGATGCACTGCAAAAAGTTTTACTACCCCCACCCTGGGCGTGGCTAACTCTGTGGGCATGGCTAACTCTGTGGGCCATGACCACTTGGCCGGCCACACCATGGCCTGGGGTAGGGAGGTGGGCATGGCCAGCCAAGTGGGTGTGGCCTGGGGGAATTTCCACTACCGGTTCCCGGGATCCGGTGGGAGCCTGGAGCAGTACACCACTGCTCATACTTGAGCAAGAATTTGATCTTTGATCTCCACAGTCTTCGTTCAACATTCTGATCAGTAGACTTCTCAAGATAACAAACATAAACACAACATACAAATATTAATCAAAACGGTACCAATAAAAATAATTTCAAACAAAGTCAGTTAAAGTAAAATTATATCCAGAATCTTCATCAATAGTAAACACTCTTGAAAGTAGCCACAGATGCATCTAAGTCGGTGGGATTCAAAAAAAAATTACTACCTACTCTGTGGGTGTGATATGGTGGGTGTGGCCAGGGGAAAAGCCCTACGTTATTTCAAAACCTGGATGGGTGGGGCCAGCCAGAATTTCTGCTACCAGTTCTGGTGAACTGGGGCTAACCTGCTGAATCCCACCACTGATCTAAGTATATATTTCCCAGAGAGAAATTATACATAAAACAACAGATAATTTGGAATGTTTTTAAAAAACCCGAAATATTAGTAAAAACTATTAAAATCTTGAGTTTGCTGGATAGCTTAGTCATTTAGGTATCTAGCTAGAGGTTACGAATTTGATTCCCCCTGTGCTTCCCACAAAAAAAAAACAGCCTTGGGCAAGCTGCACAGTCCAAAAGCACCCCTTAAAGAAGGGAGTGGTAAACCACTTCTTAGTACTGACTAGAAAGCCTGGAAAGGGCCTCCAATAAGTCAAAATTAAATTGACAGCACACAATTACTATTATTAAAAAGTTACTTTGTCTCATCAGAATTTTTTATCACTGAAAAGTCTTAATAATGTTAAACAGCTACATAACAAAACCTGCAACTGAAAGAGAAACAGAAATGATAGAAGTGCCAAGGGTAAAATGAAATATGACATCTATGAATAAAACAAAATTGTTACCTCCATTGCTGAGCCTTTCCCCCAACAATGATGTTGTGGAAATGGAGCATAATTATTACCTGTCATATTCTCTGAAATCAAACACTTGCTTTTCCTGGAAAATGTGCAACATTCAAATTCCTCACTTTGGATTATTACTGAAATCGATGTAGGAGGACTAAATGACTTGTTTTTAATGCATTTCCTGTCTTTAGTTTAGTTTAGTTTGTGATATATTTGTTGGTTGTTTGTTTGTTTGTTTTGATTTGCTGTTGTTATTTGTTGTCTGTTTGTACACCACCCAGAGTGGGATACCACCCAAATGGGCAAAAAATAAATAAATAAATTTTAATGGATCTCCTTTACTTTTTAGGTCCTTTAAAAGAACTGGCCTCCTCCTCCTCCTTGTGCCATATCCAATTCCAAATATTGGTGATCATCATGGTGATCAGCCATTAAGATTGTCCTGAGAATATAATGCAGTGACCTTCTATTTGCCTTCCGAATCACAGCATGATACCAGTACCACTGATCCAGTTCTGTGAGTCACTTTCTGGCCCTGAGCTCTTTTGGTATGCAAAGTCCTCATCGGCCCCAGTTCTGTATCGATGAAGCTACTGCCCTCCATCAAAATGGATTTAAGTGGGATTTTATCCACTTGGGGACCATCACCCTTCCCTGTGAACTCTTACCACCCAAGGCCGCTAGTCCTCAGGGTTGTCTGGTTAGTTAATCATCACCTGATGATTGGTGTTGAGTTGCTAGCAGTATAGTCTACTCTATTACCATAGCAGAATAACCTGGCCAGACAACTGGCCATCAGTTTGCAAAATGCAACTTTCCACAGAACAAACTTGCAAGCTTTCTTTTCACTCCTCAAAACACTCTTCCTTTTGATCTTCTCCTAACCAGTTTACCATAACTGGGCTTCTACAGATGCTTCTGCTGTGTTCATTTGTTTCCAAACACAACTCAAAATGTTGATGAGTACATTAAATGTACTTCTAAATTGCTTCCTTCTCCTTTACTAGCCTGTCTGTTGCCTAAGATTTGATAAAGAGAGAATTATCTCTGATTATTATTTTTATCATGGACAGCTCTATTTTTGAGCCAGGTGAGATAGCTACGTGAGTCAACAGCAAGTCATTGATAAAATGCAAGTCATTGATAAAATCAACTGCAAGTCAACTGCAAGTCATTGATAAAATCTAAAACAGAGACCTTAAATTTTCAAAAAGGAAATTTCCCAAAGATGAGGAAACTAGTAAAAAAGAAACTGAAAGGGAAAATTGAGAGAGTCCAAACACTCCAAGAGGCATGGAGGTTGTTTACAAAAACAATAACAGAGGCCCAATTGGAATGCATACCCAAAAGGAAAAAGGGCACTGCCAGGTCCAAGAGGACTCCGATGTGGCTTACAGGAGCTGTTCGGGAAGTGATCAAGAGCAAGAAAAGCTCATTTAGAAGATGGAAGGCTTGTCCGAATGAGGACAACAGGCAGAAACATAAATTCTGGCAGAACAAATGCAAGGCAACAATCAGGAAAGCAAAGCACGACTTTGAGGAGCGTATAGCTAAAAATACTCAGAGAAATAACAAGGACTTCTTTAAGTACATTAGAAGTAAGAACCCAACTAGGAAGGCCATTGGACCATTAGATGACAATGGAAGGCAAGGGGTTATTAAAGAGGAAACAGAGATTGCAGAGAGACTCAATGAATTCTTTGCTTCAGTATTCACTGACGAAGACAGAGACCACATGCCCAAAACAGAGCCTATCTTCGTAGGGAGGGAAAGCGAAGAATTAAGCAAGATAGAAATAACCAGGGAGGAGGTCCTTGCATGTCTTGTTAAGCTAAACACTAACAAATCACCAGGACCAGATGGCATCCATCCACGAGTTCTCAGGGAACTTAAAGACGAAATTGCTGATCTCCTAGCCAAAATATATAATCTTTCCCTCAAATCAGGCTTTGTGCCTGATGACTGGAAGGTAGCGAATGTAACACCAATTTTCAAAAAAGGATCCAGGGGTGATCCAGGAAATTACCGACCTGTCAGTTTGACATGTGTCCCAGGTAAAGTGATGGAAACCATCCTAAAAGATAGAATTAATCGGTACATAGAAGAGAAGGCGCTGCTAAAGGAGAGCCAACATGGCTTTTACAAGGGCAAATCATGCCTCACTAATCTGTTGGAATTTTTTGAGAGTGTCAACAAGCATGTGGATAAGGGGGATCCAGTTGACATTGTTTATCTGGACTTTCAGAAGGCTTTTGACAAGGTCCCACACCAAAGGCTCTTGAATAAACTTACCAGTCATGGAATAAAGGGACAGGTCTTGTCCTGGATCAGCAACTGGCTAAGGGACAGGAAACAGAGGGTAGCACTAAATGGACACTTCTCCAAGTGGAGGGAAGTAAAGAGTGGGGTCCCCCAAGGTTCAGTACTGGGACCCCTGCTTTTCAACCTCTTCATAAATGATCTAGAGGTAGGAGTAAAAAGCAAGGTAGCCAAATTTGCTGACGACACTAAATTATACAGGGTAGTGAAAACTGAGAGAGATTGTGAAGAGCTCCAGAGGGATCTCTTGACACTGGGGGAGTGGGCAAAACAGTGGCAAATGAGCTTCAACATCAGTAAGTGCAGAGTGATGCATGTTGGGGCAAAAAACCCCAATTACATTTATAAACTGATGGGGTCTGAACTCTCTGCGACAAACCAGGAAAGGGACCTTGGTGTCCTGGTGGACAGCTCAATGAAGATGTCAACCCAGTGTGCCTCAGCAGTGAAAAAAGCAAACTCAATGTTAGGGATCATTAGGAAGGGTATAGAAAATAAGTCAGCAAGTGTCATTTTGCCTCTTTATAAATCTATGGTGAGGCCCCATCTGGAATATTGTGTACAGTTCTGGTCGCCAGAAGGATATTATGGAGTTGGAGAAAGTACAGAGGAGGCCAACCAGGATGATTAGGGGACTGGAACACCTTCCTTACCATCTGAGGCTGCAACGGTTGGGCCTTTTCACTCTTGAACGACGGCGTCTAAGAGGTGACCTGATTGAAGTTTATAAAATCATGCACGGTGTGGACAAAGTAGATAAGGAAAAACTGTTTTCCCTATCGCACAACACTAGAACTAGGGGACGCTCCATGAAACTTTTGGGTACTAGTTCTCAAACAAATAAGAGAAAGTACTTTTTCACCCAGAGGATTACTGGTCTATGGAACTCCCTGCCAGAAGAAGTGGTGACAGCTGTCAGACTTGACAGCTTTAAGAAAGGATTAGACAAGTTCATGGAGGACAAGTGTATCAATGGCTATAATTATGGCTACCTAAGGACAACCTCCGGGTTGGAGAGATAGGCAGGATATCTCTCAATGCCATTTCCAGGGAATCCTAAGCAGGTGAAGGCATCTCCTTGGGAATACCCTGAAGGAAATGGTGAGCCACTGTGTGAGACAGAATGCTGGACTGGATGGGCTGTGGCCTGTTCCAGCAAGGCTGTTCTTATGTTCTTATGTTCTAACAGACCCATCCTCTCCAGTCCCAGATTTTAGCCTTCAAATCCCAAGCAATGGATTGCTGCTGACCTACGAACTTTACTAGGACTGGTGATGGTTCTCTAGCTAGGAAAGTTGGCCAGTAATGATTAGAGAAAGTATCATCTCTGCTGCAGTGCAGTAGCAGTAGAAAATCTCATTGCATGTGATCTTGGTCACTGCCTCTCTTGCTCCATTCCACCAGCTAGTGAAAACTTTCCTAGAGAAGCAATTTTCAAGAAGTTAGCTATATTAGCCTATTTCAGCACATATTTTAAAAAAAACAGAAAAACAAAACTGGAGTGCAAAGATTCACCATCACTGATGATCTAGTGGCTACAGTCATCCACGGGGGTATTGAGATCTTTCTTTCACTCTTCACTGGGCCATGAAACATTTCGTTCCCCTAAATTCGACAGTTAGGTTTAGTCCCGATGTCCTCTGACGTCAATTATTTTTAGTTTAGTTTAGTTTATGATGTATTTGTTGGTGGTGGGTTTTGATTTGTTGTGCGTATTGTTTTCATTTCCTGTTTGTTCACCACCCAGAGTGGGATAACACCCAGATGGGCAGTGTAGAAATCCAATAAATAAATAAATAAAATTAATAAATAAAACACAACCCTCACAAAGTATTCTGGCATCTTTAAAGTAAACAGACGTAGTCAGGATGAGGTTTTGTGGTTTATATGAAGCACAGTATTTATGCCACAAGTTAATATATCATCGTCATCATCATACCCCACCCACCTGTGATGGACTCCCACTCTGGGTGGTTTACACCATTAAAAAAGCGAAACAAACACCATTAAGATAATAAAACAACCCTCACCCACCTAATCAAAATCAGAACTGAGGACCCCAAACTCTTGTGACAGAAAGGCAATGGGTGGGTCTCCTATTTGGTCTTCAATAAACTGCTAAAGGCCTTCTCAAACAGAAAGGTTTTCAATTGTTTCTTAAAAGTCCTTAAGGAGTCAATCGGACGCAGCTCCCCCGGCAATAAGAACATAAGAACAGCCTTGCTGGAACAGGCCACAGCCCATCCAGTCCAGCATTCTGTCTCACACAGTGGCTCACCATTTCCTTCAGGGTATTTCCAATGCATTCCAAAGAGCCACCAAGAAAGCCCTATGGCGGGAAACAGACTTTCTAGCCAACCTTGGAGTCAGAATTTGGAGTTGGGTTGTATGAGAAGAACGGGTGAAGGATTGACATGAGTAAAATAAGATGGAGAGCTTTTAAAATGACAATGACACTATTAGGTAGGGATATAAAGAATACTCACTAAATTCTTCATTCTTGATTTAGGGTCTCTGGATTTGAAATGATTCCTTGACAAGGAATTTGAAAGCCCTGCAAGTTTCTCCATCTCCAGATGGAAGGCAATGTTTTCTCATTTAGGTCTCCATAACTTTCCAAAATTGCCTATGCATAACTACTGTCCTTTTCCCTTTGAGAAGCGAACCATGCACCAACAAGCATTGTTGACAACATAGGTGTATGCCATTCAGATTTTTTGTATATCACACAGGATTCTCTATTCTTGGAGTTCCACAAACACTTTGAGATACAGTACTTAAATATGGTTCACTTGGGAGAAAGGTCTAAGCTGGAAAGATCTGTGACCTAACATTGGTTTAGCTCCAGCCAAGCTTCTGTTTCAGAATGGAAACCACCCCAGTTCTTTTTAGGGATGTCCTTTCTGAACAGGAAGCTAGGTGGAACTAGACGTATGTTCAGCCACATAGCCTTCCAGCCTATGCTTTTCTCTTGGTAAGCAACATTTAAGAGTCTATAGTAACCTAGTTTGTCAGGTAGGACCCCCAGAATAGAGATTTATGGGGTTTATAGTCCAAAATATCTAAATTGCTAAAAATTTTGCAAAATGAATTTTAGTTGCATTAATGCATTGCTCTTTTTTTGAGCAAAAAACTATTAACTTGTCAAGAGTGATATAAAACATGGGATCTTCTTGCAGGGTATAGAGCAGGAATGCTCCAAGTATGGCCTGCTGGCTGGATCCGGCCCACACCACCCTCATCACTCCTGGAAGTGATGTGCGTTTGTGTGGGCACGTTTTACTTTTGCTTCCAGGAGTGATGAGGGCAGTGTGGGCCAGATGAATTGGTGTTGGGGGCAGAAAATTGACAGCCTAAAATCTATCTCATTCTGTTGCAAAACTGATTACAAGGTATGTTTTACTTCCACTTCTGGTGGGAGGAACCACGTGACTGGCCCGTGGCCCGAAAAGTTTGGGCACCCCTGGCATAGAGAATAATTTTGTTTCTTTATCCTCATCGGTCAGGACAAGACACGAAAGGAACTGGATCCATATTATTAGCCTAGGTTATGAACTTTCAGACTCTTCATTGCATAAGCATCTAGGGGAAAGATAGAATAGTCAACTAAAGTAAATCATCACGTGTGAGAGAGAGATAAGCTGTGAGAGAGAGAGAGAAAGAGGAGCTGTGTGTTAGAGAGAGAGAGCTTTTGACTCTGCATGTGCTCTTAAGCAGAGCTGCTGCTGAGGAGAGCCAAACAAAGGAAGTGAGCACTGGTAAGTTTTGCAGTTGGAGTAGAGCTGCTTTAGAGGCCTCTACTAATTTAAATTGATAATTTAAACTGCTGAGAGCCACCTCTGTTCAAACAGAGGAAGCAGTTTGAAGCTTCCAGAAGCAGGGGGGCAGAGCCACACCAGGCCCTTCCCTGAACTGTGACTCATAGGGGCGGAGCCACGCTAGCCTTTAAAAGCTCTAAGCTCTTTCAGGGTCAGCCCTTTTGACTCTGCATGTGCTCTTAAGCAGAGCTGCTGCTGAGGAGAGCTAAACAAAGGAAGTGAGCACTGGTAAGTTTTGCAGTTGGAGTAGAGCTGCTTTAGAGGCCTCTACTAATTTAAATTGATGATTTAAACTGCTGAGAGCCACCTCTGTTCAAACAGAGGAAGCAGTTTGAAGCTTCCAGAAGCAGGGGGGCAGAGCCACACCAGGCCCTTCCCTGAACTGTGACTCATAGGGGCGGAGCCACACTAGCCTTTAAAAGCTCTAAGCTCTTTCGGGGTCAGCCCTTTTGACTCTGCATGTGCTCTTAAGCAGAGCTGCTGCAGAGGAGAGCCAAACAAAGGAAGTGAGCACTGGTAAGTTTTGCAGTTGGAGTAGAGCTGCTTTAGAGGCCTCCACTAATTTAAATTGATAATTTAAACTGCTGAGAGCCACCTCTGTTCAAACAGAAGAAGCAGTTTGAAGCTTCCAGAAGCAGGGGGGCAGAGCCACACCAGGCCCTTCCCTGAACTGTGACTCATAGGGGCGGAGCCACACTAGCCTTTAAAAGCTCTAAGCTCTTTCAGGGTCAGCCCTTTTGACTCTGCATGTGCTCTTAAGCAGAGCTGCTGCTGAGGAGAGCCAAACAAAGGAAGTGAGCACTGGTAAGTTTTGCAGTTGGAGTAGAGCTGCTTTAGAGGCCTCTACTAATTTAAATTGATAATTTAAACTGCTGAGAGCCACCTCTGTTCAAACAGAGGAAGCAGTTTGAAGCTTCCAGAAGCAGGGGGGGCAGAGCCACACCAGGCCCTTCCCTGAACTGTGACTCATAGGGGCGGAGCCACGCTAGCCTTTAAAAGCTCTAAGCTCTTTCAGGGTCAGCCCTTTTGACTCTGCATGTGCTCTTAAGCACAGCTGCTGCTGAGGAGAGCCAAACAAAGGAAGTGAGCACTGGTAAGTTTTGCAGTTGGAGTAGAGCTGCTTTAGAGGCCTCTACTAATTTAAATTGATAATTTAAACTGCTGAGAGCCACCTCTCTTCAAACAGAGGAAGCAGTTTGAAGCTTCCAGAAGCAGGGGGCAGTGCCACACCAGGCCCTTCCCTGAACTGTGACTCATAGGGGCGGAGCCACACTAGCCTTTAAAAGCTCTAAGCTCTTTCAGGGTCAGCCCTTTTGACTCTGCATGTGCTCTTAAGCAGAGCTGCTGCAGAGGAGAGCCAAACAAAGGAAGTGAGCACTGGTAAGTTTTGCAGTTGGAGTAGAGCTGCTTTAGAGGCCTCCACTAATTTAAATTGATAATTTAAACTGCTGAGAGCCACCTCTGTTCAAACAGAAGAAGCAGTTTGAAGCTTCCAGAAGCAGGGGGGCAGAGCCACACCAGGCCCTTCCCTGAACTGTGACTCATAGGGGCGGAGCCACACTAGCCTTTAAAAGCTCTAAGCTCTTTCAGGGTCAGCCCTTTTGACTCTGCATGTGCTCTTAAGCAGAGCTGCTGCTGAGGAGAGCCAAACAAAGGAAGTGAGCACTGGTAAGTTTTGCAGTTGGAGTAGAGCTGCTTTAGAGGCCTCTACTAATTTAAATTGATAATTTAAACTGCTGAGAGCCACCTCTGTTCAAACAGAGGAAGCAGTTTGAAGCTTCCAGAAGCAGGGGGGGCAGAGCCACACCAGGCCCTTCCCTGAACTGTGACTCATAGGGGCGGAGCCACGCTAGCCTTTAAAAGCTCTAAGCTCTTTCAGGGTCAGCCCTTTTGACTCTGCATGTGCTCTTAAGCACAGCTGCTGCTGAGGAGAGCCAAACAAAGGAAGTGAGCACTGGTAAGTTTTGCAGTTGGAGTAGAGCTGCTTTAGAGGCCTCTACTAATTTAAATTGATAATTTAAACTGCTGAGAGCCACCTCTCTTCAAACAGAGGAAGCAGTTTGAAGCTTCCAGAAGCAGGGGGCAGAGCCACACCAGGCCCTTCCCTGAACTGTGACTCATAGGGGCGGAGCCACACTAGCCTTTAAAAGCTCTAAGCTCTTTCAGGGTCAGCCCTTTTGACTCTGCATGTGCTCTTAAGCAGAGCTGCTGCTGAGGAGAGCTAAACAAAGGAAGTGAGCACTGGTAAGTTTTGCAGTTGGAGTAGAGCTGCTTTAGAGGCCTCTACTAATTTAAATTGATAATTTAAACTGCTGAGAGCCACCTCTGTTCAAACAGAGGAAGCAGTTTGAAGCTTCCAGAAGCAGGGGGCAGAGCCACACCAGGCCCTTCCCTGAACTGTGACTCATAGGGGCGGAGCCACACTAGCCTTTAAAAGCTCTAAGCTCTTTCAGGGTCAGCCCTTTTGACTCTGCATGTGCTCTTAAGCAGAGCTGCTGCTGAGGAGAGCCAAACAAAGGAAGTGAGCACTGGTAAGTTTTGCAGTTGGAGTAGAGCTGCTTTAGAGGCCTCCACTAATTTAAATTGATAATTTAAACTGCTGAGAGCCACCTCTGTTCAAACAGAGGAAGCAGTTTGAAGCTTCCAGAAGCAGGGGGGCAGAGCCACACCAGGCCCTTCCCTGAACTGTGACTCATAGGGGCGGAGCCACACTAGCCTTTAAAAGCTCTAAGCTCTTTCAGGGTCAGCCCTTTTGACTCTGCATGTGCTCTTAAGCACAGCTGCTGCTGAGGAGAGCCAAACAAAGGAAGTGAGCACTGGTAAGTTTTGCAGTTGGAGTAGAGCTGCTTTAGAGGCCTCTACTAATTTAAATTGATAATTTAAACTGCTGAGAGCCACCTCTGTTCAAACAGAGGAAGCAGTTTGAAGCTTCCAGAAGCAGGGGGCAGAGCCACACCAGGCCCTTCCCTGAACTGTGACTCATAGGGGCGGAGCCACACTAGCCTTTAAAAGCTCTAAGCTCTTTCAGGGTCAGCCCTTTTGACTCTGCATGTGCTCTTAAGCAGAGCTGCTGCTGAGGAGAGCTAAACAAAGGAAGTGAGCACTGGTAAGTTTTGCAGTTGGAGTAGAGCTGCTTTAGAGGCCTCTACTAATTTAAATTGATAATTTAAACTGCTGAGAGCCACCTCTGTTCAAACAGAGGAAGCAGTTTGAAGCTTCCAGAAGCAGGGGGGCAAAGCCACACCAGGCCCTTCCCTGAACTGTGACTCATAGGGGCGGAGCCACACTAGCCTTTAAAAGCTCTAAGCTCTTTCAGGGTCAGCCCTTTTGACTCTGCATGTGCTCTTAAGCAGAGCTGCTGCTGAGGAGAGCCAAACAAAGGAATTGAGCACTGCTAAGTTTTGCAGTTGGAGCAGAGCTGCTTTAGAGGCCTCCACTAATTTAAATTGATAATTTAAACTGCTGAGAGCCACCTCTGTTCAAACAGAGGAAGCAGTTTGAAGATTCCAGAAGCAGGGGGGCAGAGCCACACCAGGCCCTTCCCTGAACTGTGACTCATAGGGGCGGAGCCACACTAGCCTTTAAAAGCTCTAAGCTCTTTCAGGGTCAGCCCTTTTGACTCTGCATGTGCTCTTAAGCAGAGCTGCTGCTGAGGAGAGCCAAACAAAGGAAGTGAGCACTGGTAAGTTTTGCAGTTGGAGTAGAGCTGCTTTAGAGGCCTCTACTAATTTAAATTGATAATTTAAACTGCTGAGAGCCACCTCTGTTCAAACAGAGGAAGCAGTTTGAAGCTTCCAGAAGCAGGGTGGCAGAGCCACACCAGGCTCTTCCCTGAACTGTGACCCATAGGGGCGGAGCCACACTAGCCTTTAAAAGCTCTAAGCTCTTTCAGGGTCAGCCCTTTTGACTCTGCATGTGCTCTTAAGCAGAGCTGCTGCTGAGGAGAGCTAAACAAAGGAAGTGAGCACTGGTAAGTTTTGCAGTTGGAGTAGAGCTGCTTTAGAGGCCTCTACTAATTTAAATTGATAATTTAAACTGCTGAGAGCCACCTCTGTTCAAACAGAGGAAGCCGTTTGAAGCTTCCAGAAGCAGGGGGGCAGAGCCACACCAGGCCCTTCCCTGAACTGTGACTCATAGGGGCGGAGCCACACTAGCCTTTAAAAGCTCTAAGCTCTTTCAGGGTCAGCCCTTTTGACTCTGCATGTGCTCTTAAGCAGAGCTGCTGCTGAGGAGAGCTAAACAAAGGAAGTGAGCACTGGTAAGTTTTGCAGTTGGAGTAGAGCTGCTTTAGAGGCCTCTACTAATTTAAATTGATAATTTAAACTGCTGAGAGCCACCTCTGTTCAAACAGAGGAAGCAGTTTGAAGCTTCCAGAAGCAGGGGGCAGAGCCACACCAGGCCCTTCCCTGAACTGTGACTCATAGGGGCGGAGCCACACTAGCCTTTAAAAGCTCTAAGCTCTTTCAGGGTCAGCCCTTTTGACTCTGCATGTGCTCTTAAGCAGAGCTGCTGCTGAGGAGAGCTAAACAAAGGAAGTGAGCACTGGTAAGTTTTGCAGTTGGAGTAGAGCTGCTTTAGAGGCCTCTACTAATTTAAATTGATAATTTAAACTGCTGAGAGCCACCTCTGTTCAAACAGAGGAAGCAGTTTGAAGCTTCCAGAAGCAGGGGGGCAAAGCCACACCAGGCCCTTCCCTGAACTGTGACTCATAGGGGCGGAGCCACACTAGCCTTTAAAAGCTCTAAGCTCTTTCAGGGTCAGCCCTTTTGACTCTGCATGTGCTCTTAAGCAGAGCTGCTGCTGAGGAGAGCCAAACAAAGGAATTGAGCACTGCTAAGTTTTGCAGTTGGAGCAGAGCTGCTTTAGAGGCCTCCACTAATTTAAATTGATAATTTAAACTGCTGAGAGCCACCTCTGTTCAAACAGAGGAAGCAGTTTGAAGATTCCAGAAGCAGGGGGGCAGAGCCACACCAGGCCCTTCCCTGAACTGTGACTCATAGGGGCGGAGCCACACTAGCCTTTAAAAGCTCTAAGCTCTTTCAGGGTCAGCCCTTTTGACTCTGCATGTGCTCTTAAGCAGAGCTGCTGCTGAGGAGAGCCAAACAAAGGAAGTGAGCACTGGTAAGTTTTGCAGTTGGAGTAGAGCTGCTTTAGAGGCCTCTACTAATTTAAATTGATAATTTAAACTGCTGAGAGCCACCTCTGTTCAAACAGAGGAAGCAGTTTGAAGCTTCCAGAAGCAGGGTGGCAGAGCCACACCAGGCTCTTCCCTGAACTGTGACCCATAGGGGCGGAGCCACACTAGCCTTTAAAAGCTCTAAGCTCTTTCAGGGTCAGCCCTTTTGACTCTGCATGTGCTCTTAAGCAGAGCTGCTGCTGAGGAGAGCTAAACAAAGGAAGTGAGCACTGGTAAGTTTTGCAGTTGGAGTAGAGCTGCTTTAGAGGCCTCTACTAATTTAAATTGATAATTTAAACTGCTGAGAGCCACCTCTGTTCAAACAGAGGAAGCAGTTTGAAGCTTCCAGAAGCAGGGTGGCAGAGCCACACCAGGCTCTTCCCTGAACTGTGACCCATAGGGGCGGAGCCACACTAGCCTTTAAAAGCTCTAAGCTCTTTCAGGGTCAGCCCTTTTGACTCTGCATGTGCTCTTAAGCAGAGCTGCTGCTGAGGAGAGCTAAACAAAGGAAGTGAGCACTGGTAAGTTTTGCAGTTGGAGTAGAGCTGCTTTAGAGGCCTCTACTAATTTAAATTGATAATTTAAACTGCTGAGAGCCACCTCTGTTCAAACAGAGGAAGCCGTTTGAAGCTTCCAGAAGCAGGGGGGCAGAGCCACACCAGGCCCTTCCCTGAACTGTGACTCATAGGGGCGGAGCCACACTAGCCTTTAAAAGCTCTAAGCTCTTTCAGGGTCAGCCCTTTTGACTCTGCATGTGCTCTTAAGCAGAGCTGCTGCTGAGGAGAGCTAAACAAAGGAAGTGAGCACTGGTAAGTTTTGCAGTTGGAGTAGAGCTGCTTTAGAGGCCTCTACTAATTTAAATTGATAATTTAAACTGCTGAGAGCCACCTCTGTTCAAACAGAGGAAGCAGTTTGAAGCTTCCAGAAGCAGGGGGCAGAGCCACACCAGGCCCTTCCCTGAACTGTGACTCATAGGGGCGGAGCCACACTAGCCTTTAAAAGCTCTAAGCTCTTTCAGGGTCAGCCCTTTTGACTCTGCATGTGCTCTTAAGCAGAGCTGCTGCTGAGGAGAGCCAAACAAAGGAAGTGAGCACTGGTAAGTTTTGCAGTTGGAGTAGAGCTGCTTTAGAGGCCTCTACTAATTTAAATTGATAATTTAAACTGCTGAGAGCCACCTCTGTTCAAACAGAGGAAGCAGTTTGAAGCTTCCAGAAGCAGGGGGGCAGAGCCACACCAGGCCCTTCCCTGAACTGTGACTCATAGGGGCGGAGCCACACTAGCCTTTAAAAGCTCTAAGCTCTTTCAGGGTCAGCCCTTTTGACTCTGCATGTGCTCTTAAGCAGAGCTGCTGCTGAGGAGAGCCAAACAAAGGAAGTGAGCACTGGTAAGTTTTGCAGTTGGAGTAGAGCTGCTTTAGAGGCCTCTACTAATTTAAATTGATAATTTAAACTGCTGAGAGCCACCTCTGTTCAAACAGAGGATGCAGTTTGAAGCAGGGGGGCAGAGCCACACCAGGCCCTTCCCTGAACTGTGACTCATAGGGGCGGAGCCACACTAGCCTTTAAAAGCTCTAAGCTCTTTCAGGGTCAGCCCTTTTGACTCTGCATGTGCTCTTAAGCAGAGCTGCTGCTAAAGAGAGCCAAACAAAGGAAGTGAGCACTGGTAAGTTTTGCAGTTGGAGTAGAGCTGCTTTAGAGGCCTCTACTTATTTAAATTGATAATTTAAACTGCTGAGAGCCACCTCTGTTCAAACAGAGGAAGCCGTTTGAAGCTTCCAGAAGCAGGGGGGCAGAGCCACACCAGGCCCTTCCCTGAACTGTGACTCATAGGGGCGGAGCCACACTAGCCTTTAAAAGCTCTAAGCTCTTTCAGGGTCAGCCCTTTTGACTCTGCATGTGCTCTTAAGCAGAGCTGCTGCTGAGGAGAGCCAAACAAAGGAAGTGAGCACTGGTAAGTTTTGCAGTTGGAGTAGAGCTGCTTTAGAGGCCTCTACTAATTTAAATTGATAATTTAAACTGCTGAGAGCCACCTCTGTTCAAACAGAGGAAGCAGTTTGAAGCTTCCAGAAGCAGGGGGGCAGAGCCACACCAGGCCCTTCCCTGAACTGTGACTCATAGGGGCGGAGCCACACTAGCCTTTAAAAGCTCTAAGCTCTTTCAGGGTCAGCCCTTTTGACTCTGCATGTGCTCTTAAGCAGAGCTGCTGCTGAGGAGAGCCAAACAAAGGAAGTGAGCACTGGTAAGTTTTGCAGTTGGAGTAGAGCTGCTTTAGAGGCCTCTACTAATTTAAATTGATAATTTAAACTGCTGAGAGCCACCTCTGTTCAAACAGAGGAAGCAGTTTGAAGCTTCCAGAAGCAGGGGGCAGAGCCACACCAGGCCCTTCCCTGAACTGTGACTCATAGGGGCGGAGCCACACTAGCCTTTAAAAGCTCTAAGCTCTTTCAGGGTCAGCCCTTTTGACTCTGCATGTGCTCTTAAGCAGAGCTGCTGCTGAGGAGAGCCAAACAAAGGAAGTGAGCACTGGTAAGTTTTGCAGTTGGAGTAGAGCTGCTTTAGATGCCTCCACTAATTTAAATTGATAATTTAAACTGCTGAGAGCCACCTCTGTTCAAACAGAGGAAGCAGTTTGAAGCTTCCAGAAGCAGGGGGGCAGAGCCACACCAGGCCCTTCCCTGAACTGTGACTCATAGGGGCGGAGCCACACTAGCCTTTAAAAGCTCTAAGCTCTTTCAGGGTCAGCCCTTTTGACTCTGCATGTGCTCTTAAGCAGAGCTGCTGCTGAGGAGAGCCAAACAAAGGAAGTGAGCACTGGTAAGTTTTGCAGTTGGAGTAGAGCTGCTTTAGAGGCCTCCACTAATTTAAATTGATAATTTAAACTGCTGAGAGCCACCTCTGTTCAAACAGAGGAAGCAGTTTGAAGCTTCCAGAAGCAGGGGGGCAGAGCCACACCAGGCCCTTCCCTGAACTGTGACTCATAGGGGCGGAGCCACACTAGCCTTTAAAAGCTCTAAGCTCTTTCAGGGTCAGCCCTTTTGACTCTGCATGTGCTCTTAAGCAGAACTGCTGCTGAGGAGAGCTAAACAAAGGAAGTGAGCACTGGTAAGTTTTGCAGTTGGAGTAGAGCTGCTTTAGAGGCCTCTACTAATTTAAATTGATAATTTAAACTGCTGAGAGCCACCTCTGTTCAAACAGAGGAAGCAGTTTGAAGCAGGGGGGCAGAGCCACACCAGGCCCTTCCCTGAACTGTGACTCATAGGGGCGGAGCCACACTAGCCTTTAAAAGCTCTAAGCTCTTCCAGGGTCAGCCCTTTTGACTCTGCATGTGCTCTTAAGCAGAGCTGCTGCTGAGGAGAGCCAAACAAAGGAAGTGAGCACTGGTAAGTTTTGCAGTTGGAGTAGAGCTGCTTTAGAGGCCCATGCGCCGTTGCAAACTAGTAACAAAGGAAGAATATAGTCTTACTAGGTAGAAAGGTAGTAAACGTGTACATTTTTGAGGCCCGGAATACTGCACTTGTTAAAATGGATTCTGAGGGAACAGTTGTAGTTACCTGCAATACTTGTGCCATGTTTGTGTTCTTGCCAAAACATATGGAGAACTACACTTGCAGCAAGTGCAAGCTGGTTGCACTACTGGAAGAGAAGGTCCAGCAGCTAGAGGCCCGCATATCTAACCATCAACAAATTAAGGAGCTTGAGCTGTTCTTGGACAGAGCGGAACAGACTATGCTGGACAAAGTAGAGACAGGGCACAGTTCTGAGGGAGAAGGCCCTTCACTAACTCAGGAGGGAGATGTTTGGAGGAATGTGACTCAAAGGAGGAAAAGAGTAGGGGATCACTCTGAGAGTCTGAAATTACAGAATAAATGTGAGGCTCTTTCCCTCATCATACCTGATGAGGAACACACAGAGGAACAACTGGTTCCACCTGATGATTTCTCCTTCTTCACACTTGATGAGATCCAGGAAGATAAACAACAGGAACAAACTGAGTTTCTCTCCCTTAATATGGTTGATGAGGTGCATGTAGATGAACAGATTGCAGGAGAGAGGCTCCTTGTACTAGGCGATTCAATAATTAGAAATACAGAGAAATGGATTTGTGATGCACATGATAACCGTATGGTGACTTGCCTGCCAGGTGCAAAAGTTGCAGACATCACAAGAAATCTAGATAGATTGTTAGAGAGAACTGGGAACGAGCCAGTTGTCATGGTACACATTGGTACCAATGATGTTGGGAAGGCCAAGCGGTCTGTCCTGGAAGCCAAATTCAGGTTGTTAGGAAGAAGATTGAAGTCCCGGACTTCCAAGGTAGCATTTTCAGAAGTGCTGCCTGTCCCTCGTGCAGGACCTACCAGGCAGGCAGAGCTCAGAAGCCTCAATGCGTAGATGAGGCGGTGGTGTCGAGAGGAGGGTTTCAGATTTGTCAGGAACTGGAGAACATTTTGGGACAAGCCAAATCTGTTCAGGAGGGATGGGTTGCATTTGAACCATGATGGGACCAGATTGCTGGCACTCAACATCAAAAAGGCTGCAGAGCAGCTTTTAAACTGATAACTGGGGGAAAGCCGACAGGAGCTGGGCAGCATCCGGTTCGGAAAAGTGTGTACTTGAGTAGTGAGGAGGATGCAAAATTTACTGAGCAGAGCGAGGAGCTAGTCACTAGCATTCTAGCAGAAGGATGCAAGAGGCAGTCTAACAATGCAACTGGACACAAAAGACTGTGTCAGAAAAGCATATATAAATGCTTGTATACAAATGCCAGAAGCCTCCGGAACAAAATAGGGGAGCTGGAATACTTAGCAATAGATAAGAATATTGATATTATTGATATCACTGAAACCTGGTGGACGGATGATAACCAATGGGATACAGTTATCCCAGGCTACAAACTGTACAGGAAGGATAGGAAGGGGCAAATGGGAGGTGGTGTGGCCTTGTATGTCAAAGAAGTGATAAAATCGTATGAATTGGAATATCTAGGTGATTTGGAGTCACCATTAGAAGCTCTGTGGGTAAGAGTACCAGGCCACAAGGATGGTCTAACAGTAGGCATATACTATTGGCCTCCGACCCAAACTCTTGAGGGAGAATGGCAGTTGGAGAATGTTGTAAAGGAGGCATCCAAGAAGGGAAGCCTGGTTATAATGGGGGACTTCAATTACCCTCACATAGACTGGGTGAACTGTTGTTCAGCACATGATAAAGAGATAAAGTTCCTAGATATGCTAAATGATTGTTCCCTGGGACAGATGGTGGAAGACCCAACTAGAGGTACAAGAATCCTTGACTTGATCCTGAGTAATACTCAGGATCTGGTGCAAGATGTTAATGTGACTGATCCAATAGGGAACAGTGACCACAACTCAATTATGTTTAACTTGATCATAGACCGCAAGTCACTGATAAAATCTAACACAGAGACCTTAAATTTTCAAAAAGGAAATTTCCCAAAGTTGAGGAAACTAGTAAAAAAGAAGCTGAAAGGGAAAATTGAGAGAGTCCAAACACTCCAAGAGGCATGGAGGCTGTTTACAAAAACAATAACAGAGGCTCAATTGGAATGCATACCCAAAAGGAAAAAGGGCACTGCCAGGTCCAAGAGGACTCCAATGTGGCTTACAGGAGCTGTTCGGGAAGTGATCAAGAGCAAGAGAAGCTCATTTAGAAGATGGAAGGCTTGTCCGAATGAGGACAGCAGGCAAAAACATAAATTCTGGCAGAACAAATGCAAGGCAACAATCAGGAAAGCAAAGCAAGACTTTGAGGAGCGTATAGCTAAAAATACTCAGAGAAATAACAAAGACTTCTTTAAGTACATTAGAAGTAAGAACCCAACTAGGAAGGCCATTGGACCATTAGATGACAATGGAAGGCAAGGGGTTATTAAAGAGGAAACAGAGATTGCAGAGAGACTCAATGAATTTTTTGCTTCAGTATTCACTGAAGAAGACAGAGGCCACATGCCCAAAACAGAGCCTATCTTCGTAGGGAGGGAAACCGAAGAATTAAGCCAGATAGAAATAACCAGGGAGGAGGTCCTTGCATGTCTTGTTAAACTAAACACTAACAAATCACCAGGACCAGATGGCATCCATCCACGAGTTCTCAGGGAACTTAAAGATGAAATTGCTGATCTCCTAGCCAAAATATATAATCTTTCCCTCAAATCAGGCTTTGTGCCTGATGACTGGAAGGTAGCGAATGTAACACCAATTTTCAAAAAAGGATCCAGGGGTGATCCAGGGAATTACCGACCTGTCAGTTTGACATGTGTCCCAGGTAAAGTGATGGAAACCATCCTAAAAGATAGAATTAATAGGCACATAGAAGAGAAGGCGCTGCTAAAGGAGAGCCAACATGGCTTTTGCAAGGGCAAATCATGCCTCACTAATCTGTTGGAATTTTTTGAGAGTGTCAACAAGCATGTGGATAAGGGGGATCCAGTTGACATTGTTTATCTGGACTTTCAGAAGGCTTTTGACAAGGTCCCACACCAAAGGCTCTTGAATAAACTTACCAGTCATGGAATAAAGGGACAGGTCTTGTCCTGGATCAGCAACTGGCTAAGGGACAGGAAACAGAGGGTAGCACTAAATGGACACTTCTCCAAGTGGAGGGAAGTAAAGAGTGGGGTCCCCCAAGGTTCAGTACTGGGACCCCTGCTTTTCAACCTCTTCATAAATGATCTAGAGGTAGGAGTAAAAAGCAAGGTAGCCAAATTTGCTGACGACACTAAATTATACAGGGTAGTGAAAACTGTGAGAGATTGTGAGGAGCTCCAGAGGGATCTCTCGACACTGGGGGAGTGGGCAAAACAGTGGCAAATGAGTTTCAACATTAGTAAGTGCAGAGTGATGCATGTTGGGGCAAAGAACCCCAATTACATTTATAAACTGATGGGGTCTGAACTCTCTGCGACAAACCAGGAAAGGGACCTTGGTGTCCTGGTGGACAACTCAATGAAGGTGTCAACCCAGTGTGCCTCAGCAGTGAAAAAAGCAAACTCAATGCTAGGGATCATTAGGAAGGGTATAGAAAATAAGTCAGCAAGTGTCATTTTGCCTCTTTATAAATCTATGGTGAGGCCCCATCTGGAATACTGTGTACAGTTCTGATCGCCATACCTCCAGAAGGATATTATGGAGCTGGAAAAAGTGCAGAGGAGGGCAACCAGAATGATTAGGGGACTGGAACACCTTCCTTACCATCTGAGGCTGCAACGGTTGGGCCTCTTCACTCTTGAACGACGACGTCTAAGAGGTGACCTGATTGAAGTTTATAAAATCATGCACGGTGTGGACAAAGTAGATAAGGGAAAACTGTTTTCCCTATCGCATAACACTAGAACTAGGGGACACTCCATGAAACTTTTGGGTACTAATTCTCAAACAAATAAGAGAAAGTACTTTTTCACCCAGAGGATTACTGGTCTATGGAACTCCCTGCCAGAAGAAGTGGTGACAGCTGTCAGTCTTGACAGCTTTAAGAAAGGATTAGACAAGTTCATGGAGGACAAGAGTATCAATGGCTATAATTATGGATACTTAAGGACAACCTCCGGGTTGGAGAGATAGGCAGGATATCTCTCAATATCATTTCCAGGGAATCCTAAACAGGCATCTGCTTGGGAATACCCTGAAGGAAATGGTGAGCCACTGTGTGAGACAGAATGCTGGACTGGATGGGCTGTGGCCTGTTCCAGCAAGGCTTTTCTTATGTTCTTATCTGTCTGCAGATACATGATGGTTAGGCTATTGTCTTTCTTAAATGTTGAAACAATGGCCTTGGTGAGAGAATGTATTTTCAATCCATGTAATCCATCTTGAGTGCTGTTAAAATAAAAACTCTTGTGAATAATAGAACTTGGAAATGTGTCTCTTTACAATTCAGTTTCTACTATATCCTCATCAGCTTGGCCATTGGCCATCTGAGAACTCTAGTCCAAAAAGGGCACTCTTGTAATGAAAAGAGGCTTTTGTTTCCTATCCCTTCTTTTTATTAGCTTCCCTCCCCCGAACAGAGTTGTTGCACTTGCTGACCAGATCAACCTAAGAGAACAACATATACTGAATAAGATCACTGGTGCCTCTGACCTAATATTGTCAACACTCTGTCAGCAGGTCTCTAATGTTTCAGAAAGGAGATTTTTTTCCCAGCCCTATTTTAAGATGTTGGGGATTTTGTCTGTAATGTTTTAGTAGGAAAATCATACGCTGTAGACCGTGCCTGATTTGGCATCTTCCTGTCTGAGGTGAAAATATAAGGTAGCCCTTCCTTCACCAATCTCACATACAGAAGCCACTTGGACTGGCAGTCAAAACTTTGACACTGGCCAGGAGACAATATTTTCCACCACATCTGAAGGAAGAACTCTATCTTGATGGGCATGAAACAGGATGCCCTCACTTTGCTGTTTCCCTCTCTAAGAATTTACTGCCTGAGGTGGTTGCCTTATTCTTCATACTGGTATTGACTAGGGTTGCCATAACTCTCTCCCGCCAAACCAGGACAGCCATATGACGTCATTGCATTCTTCAAACTGCACATGCATCAGATGGGGCTGTCAGGGAGACCGCGGCTCTAAGACGCTGTAGCCTTTGTCAGTTTAAAATAAAATGTAGTCAACAGGTTTTTTCCCCATGTGATTCTTCTTGTAAAAGACTATTCTTGATGGTTCTATTTTTTTTTGAATAAAATTTCTTGAGCCACTTTTAAAACCATCCTTCCTCCCCCTGAGGTCACCCCACCCTCCCCTTCACACACACCCCACTGAAGTAGACTCACCCTCAAACACAAGGATCCCTTGGAAGAAAGTTCTAAAGAGGGGTCCGGAATGGCAATGCAGTCCATAGTGCCTCCATTTCCCTCCAGAAGGAGAAAAGCAAGAGACAGGAAGGGACTTTTTTTGGAGAAGGACCTTTGCGATTGAGGACTCTTCACTTTCTGTCCACCCTGTTCCATTCCACTCTAGGAATACCAGCCCTATGCAATTAACCCTTTGGAGTCACATGAAGAAGGAATATGGTGGAGGTTTGGCTTCTTAGATATGGGTATTTCTTGTTCCCTCCCAGCTTTCGAGGAAAAATGCTGAGGACGACTCCTTGTCCCCCAAACTTCAAGGTGAGCCAAGGGATTTTTGCAAAGAGTTATTTCACTACCTCTGTGCCTTTCTTTCAATTATCTTGCTTCCAATTGTCTCCCCTCCCCAGCGGGCTTCTCAGGGTGCTGTTTTGCCTTTGCTGTTTTCAAGCAGGGTAATTGAAAGAAAGGCAGGGAGGCAGTGAATTAACTCTTTGCAAAAATCCCTTGGTGAGGGGTGATCCTACTTCCTTTGTTCAAATTTAAAAATTCAGGACTTTTACAAGTTTTTTTTCTTGAATCAGCCAGGACAGTTTGAATCTGGGAAAATCCTGGAAAACCAGGACATATGGCAACCCTAGTACTGACAGCTCTTGGTGCAATTCTATTGAACCCAAATCATCCCCACTCCACCCCAGATGAATAGCAAAAACCAAGTACACAAGAAAGCATGAAAAAAGAATTCAGTTTGTTGTCCCAATTAGAGTAGACCCCCACCCCGAATCAATGGAATTTATACAAATGTTGATTCACCACACAAGAATAAATTCAGTGGATCTACTCTCCTTGGCACTGGCAACTGACATTAGGCCAATATCAGATGAAAGGCATATGAAACAATCATTAATATAATATGTCTGGTGTCATCAACCTCCAACAGGGATGTGTTAGGGTTGAAACACATTGGGAGAAATATGGTAACAAGGTGCTATATATTAATTGCTACAGAAACAATAGTGTCAGCACCCATGCTCACCCATAAAATAATTCATTTGTCAAACTGAATAATTCTACTTTTTATAACATTCTGAAATGAAATAAACCTTTTTCTTTCCTTTTCATTTCAGATCTGTATTAGAGCCACACTAGCTGACTGCCCGGCCTTGCCGGGGGTTATTGATTTTTTTTTAATTGTGGGAAGGTATGTGTGTGTCTCTATGTGTGTATTTTTATCTCTGGCTCTCTTTCTTTCTTCCTCTCTTTCTCTTTCTTTGTCTCTCTGTCTTTCTCTAGATCTTTCTTCCCCTCTCTCTGTTTTTTCTCTCTTTCCTTCTCTCTCTTTCTTTCCTCCTTTCTCATTTGTTCTTGCTTTCCCTCCCCCCCCTCTCTCTGTCTCTCCTGTCTGTCAGCTTCCCTTTTCCCCATTGCTGTTTCGAGAGCTGCTCTTGACACAGCGAGGGGAAGAGGGGAGCTGGCAGGCCGCTCTTCATCCGGGGAAGCATGTTCCCAGATGAAGAGTGGCCTGACTGTCAGCTTCCCTTTTCCCCATTGCTGTTTCGAGAGAGGGGAAGAAGGGAGCTGGCAGGCCACTCTTCGTCTGGGGAGGCACGTCCCTGGGCAGTAAGTATTGTCTCCTGGAGAAGGGGCTTGCTTTCTCCGGCAGGCAAGGGCAAAACGGAGCTCCAGATTCAGCCCTTGCCTCCTGGAAAAGGGGCACGTTTTCTCTGGCAGGCAAGGGCCTAAGGGAGCGCCACGTCCGGCCCTTGTCTCCTGGAGAAGGGGCTCGCCCACATCTGGATTTTCGTGCGGCATTTGTTGTTTTTTTCTTGGGCATGAGCAGACTGTGCTGCACGTGGGGTTCTTTTTTCCCCTGCACACGTGTCTCAATGGCGACGATGCATGGACCTTCCCCCCGTTTGTGCACATGCAGTGTTTTTTTCATCTTGGTGGGGCAAATGCCCCACCCTTGGCTCCCAAACCATGGCTGCAGTGATCTCTGGGATGAAAGGTAAGTGTGCATGGTGCATTACGGGATAGGCTGCACATGTGTGGACACTCATTCCGCACATGTACAGCCACATCCCTTCCTTATAGTTACAGACTAAACATGTGTATGTTGCAGAAGAGATGACAGCTCAACTTTCCAGCCTGGAAAAGCTTTTTATTTATCAAGTGAAAACCTTAGGTATTGGTTTGGATGGTGTTCTAAAATACCAGTTTTACTGCTTTGTAATCAAGCAGCCTCAGAAACCTGCCATTGCAATCCATCCAACTGTTATGAAATACAAATGGGTTTCTGATAGCAGAGTGGTGGGAAATGGAGCAGAGATGTTAACAACCTTCATTTTCCTGCTAACAACTTTCTCCTCTAGGATCTCAGGCCAAACTCTCTTGCCCAAGATCCATCTCAAAGAGAAAAAGAACATGGAGTCTGTTACCAAAGTAAAGAATTGCATGTCTCATTCATTGTGGTGGGATTGCCATACAGAAAGGAATAGAAGGCCTCGTAGAAAACTCACAGCTTATCAAAACCAACTGTGTTTAAAACTCCCAAGAAAGCAAAGTGAAAGGCAAACACAATCTCTGAAAATGAAGATAAGTGGAGAATCATTGCCATTAATCATCTACTTTAAATAAAGGTCTCCTGTAGATACCATCATAATTTCTTTAATGAGTCTTACTAATCCAGTAAGGAAAATCTGTAAGCAAAATGCAGAGTATGGCAGGACCTTTCTCCCTAGCAGTCATGCATCCAGCATCTGAAACTGTACACACCATTCCTGGTGGTGGACTTGGAATTGCATGTCCACTACTCAAACATACACATGATTCAAATTATATTGGTTGTTGGTTATTCTCCACCAGTTTAAAGTAACATCCATGCCCCTTCCTCCGTAATTCATCCTCACAACAAGTCTGTGCGGTAGATCAAGGTGAAAGAGACCCCAAAAAAGGCACCCTGTGAGTTTCATGGCTATATAAGGACGTAAATCTGTCTCTGAAATATCACTCTAACACTCTTGTCATTACATCATCTTGAATAAAGGGTGAGGAAAATGTGAGGAACCTACACAGGCTTCTACGCAGTGAGGAAAATGTGAATGAATCCATGTGAACTTGCACTTGGGAAGTCAGTTTCCACAGGTTAATTAGCTTCAGCCAATCAAACAGGAGTTAGCAGAGAGAGGGGAGAAAATTGGCAATCAGCTTTGTTTGCAAATTGTTAACTATCTGAATTCTCTCTACTCTCTCCAACTGGTGTCTGGAACTACTTGCTTCCTCCTTCCCGTCCCGTCCCTCCCCTCTTTCTTTCTTTCTTTCTTTCTTTCTTAGCCTTGCTTCCCTTGTGGTAGGATAGGTAACCTAAAAAAGAAAAAGAGCAAGGATTTGGCAGAAAGAGAGGAGGCAGACAACCTTGTTCCAGCTATTAAGGTAGCTCTGCTTTAGCAATGCTTCCTGCAGATCTGGACAGCCAAGGTAGAGTTACCTTAACATGCTGAAAAAAAGGCTGACTAAAAACTCTGGCATTCATTCCAATTCCTTCTTCTCCCCTTGCCCCTACCCACCCTGGTCACTTAGCTGTCCTAGTGCTAGGATGACAAGCCAAGAAAAGAAAAGGTAAGAGGAGTGAACAAACAAATCTAGGCACCATGTGTGGAAAAGAGGATTTAAAGGCTGCCGTGCTTCTCTCACTGTTGCTGTAGCTGGCTGGAATGGCTTCAAATAAAATGGCTACAAAATCCTCCACGTCGACTCAAGTGATCACTCCATCTGAACCAATGCAAATGCATTTGATTAAAAATAATAGAAGTGTGTTACCTCTTGGTGATATGAGCATATAACAATATTTGATTGGCTACATGGCACAGTGACATCATTGCCTCCTACATGTATCTGCTTGGCTGACCCACCAGTGAAAATCTGCAAAACTGGTCCAGAGGAGCATTACCTTAAGTCTGGAGGCAAGCACAAAGTTTACAAACTACCAGAATGAGTGGGAGGTTTTCACATTTCCCTGAAAGCAGCGGTGAGATTCAGCAGTTTTGCCCCAGTTCACCAGAACTGGTAACAGAAATTCTGGCTGGCCCCACCCATCCAAGTTTTGAAATAAAGTAGTCCTAATTCAGGTGCATACCATACCACGCCCACAGAGAAGGTAGTAAAATAATTTGAATCCCACCACTGCCTGAAAGCCTTGTTTATTACTTGAAAATGAGCATGTGTAAAAATGAGGAAGTAGTCTTAGACCTACTAAAGAAGTTGGCATGACCATTTTAGTGTATGAGAACCAAGACACAGGAAACAGCCACAGGCTGGTTTAACTCAGGTTTATTGCATGGTGGTCAGAGGGAACATGAGGTAATGGCGGATGCATAGCTCAATATATACAGTCGTAAAACATTCGAATGTGGTTCCACGATAGCCTATTGGCTATTGTCTGCGTGACGTCATTGTTAGTCACGCCCTTCTTGTCCAGGTGTAGGTAGTGGCGGGAAACTCCGCGCTGTAGCCTTTGATGAGTATGGACCGAGAGAGCTTGGACGCTCGCCGCTGCCCACTGGTGGTCATTAGCTCGCGACCTCATACAGGGTTTATAGTGATACAGCTGAAGGCTATATTGTTACTGGTAGGAAATGATACATTGTTATCACATGAAGATGGTTACCCTATTAGAACACAACACTCCTCCCCCCTAGGATGAGACGAAGTCTCTCAGCCAAGATGGCTTATTTCGAACATGCTGGGGTCTCGGTGTGGGCTGCCCTGCCCCGGGTTTGCTACCTTCTCTTTGTCCCCTGGCTTCCTGTCCTGTAATTGGAGAGGGAGACTTGTTAGTGCCTTGCCGCGGTTCTACGGCTTTGTCGGGAGGTGCGTGCTTTATTTGGGAATAACCGGGGGCACTGGGGGCTAACGAAAAACCCCTCTTCTCGCTTGGATGGGTGGGGGAACACTCCCAAAACCCCCCCCGGCTCGCAAAATCAAAATCAAATTCGGGGGCAGCGGTCGCAAACTCCTCTCCCTCTCCCCCGGGCTCCGATAGGGAGTCGGGACCGCTGCTTCTCTTTGATGGGACTGGTGTATCAAAAGGATATGAGTCGGGACCGCTGCCTTCCCCCCTTGTCTGGGACTGTTGCCCTTCGTTGTCTCCCCCTTGGGATAAACGGGTGGGGGAGGACCCTAACGCTGAGGCAATCTCCGTGCCGTCCGTGGCTTGCTCCCTGGGAACCCGGCTCCGGAGCTGATCCGCATGCCGCCTCCAGAGTAGGCCGGTGCTCGTTTCCACCCGATATGACACTGGCCCCGTCTGTTCTACAACTCTCCCTGGTACCCAGGCTGGCCCGGTGCTGGCGTAGTTCCTGCAATGCACAGGATCGCCGGCGGCGAAACCTTTCAGCACCGCTACCCCTATGTTCTTCCCTTTGTCCTCGACCCTCGTCGGGTCTACCCTGGACAGAATCGTGGTCAGTTTTCTCCGCATCAGCAGCTCTGCCGGCGAGTATCCGGATGCTAAGGGGGTCACCCTATACGCTAATAAAAACTGACATACTTGGTGATTCAGGTCCCCCGAGCCCATGCGCCGCAGCGCATCCTTGGTTGTCCGCACCAGCCGCTCCACTTGGCCATTCGTGGCCGGGTGAAACGGTGCAGATGTTACGTGCCGAATGGCGTTTGCCTCCATGAATGCCCTGAACTCAGCGGACGTGAAACAACTAGCGTTATCGCTGACCAGAGTGTCGGGTAAACCGAACGTGGAAAAGACTCTCCTTAGCTGGCCAATTGTGGTGGCGGAGGACGTGCTCTTTACCGGAATCACCTCCAGCCACTTAGAGTACGCATCCACTACCAGGAGAAAAACGGTTCCTCGGAACGGGCCAGCGAAATCTACGTGCACTCTGGACCACGGCCCCCTTGCTGCGTCCCATTCCCTATGCGGGAGGCGCGCCGCCTCCGGTCGGGAACCCTGGCACGCCTCACAAGTGCCGACCATGTGCTCTATGTCTGCGTCCAGCTGGGGCCACCAGAAGTAACTCCGGGCAAGCGCCTTGGAACGGACGATCCCCGGGTGGCTGACGTGCAGCAGTTTGAGCACCCTCGGTCGTAGGGCTGTAGGGACCACCACCCGTTGGCCCCACAAAAGGCACCCCCTCTCTAGGGACAACTCTATTTTTTTTCGAAAAAATGGGTCGAATTCCGTACCTGGGGAGGACGCCGGCCACCCCTTCTGAACCCATGAGCTTACTTTCTCCAGCGTTCTATCCTTGCCTGTCGCCCTGGCAATGTCGGCTGGTACTATTGGGGGTGAATCTAAGACCTCTATTAACAATACCTGGTGGTCTCTCTCTACTCCTGCCTTTTGGTCGCCCGACAGGGGCAAAGGAGACCTTGAGAGTGCGTCGGCATGGCTGATCTCCTTCCCTGGCCGGTATTCCAATTCATGTTGGTATGCGTTGAGAAAGATAGCCCACCGCAGCATCCTCGGGGACAGGATCTGTGGCGTGGGCTTATTTGCAGTGAAAATTCCTAACGGGCTTGTGATCGGTCACGATTTTGAACGGGCGACCATACAGGAAATCGTGAAATTTTTTGGTTCCCGCTACTATCGCTAATGCCTCCCTGTCGGTCTGTGCGTAATTCCGCTCTGCTTGGGACAGGGACCTTGAATAAAACGCTATCGGGGCCTCCCTTCCGTCGCCCAACACGTGGCACAGCACCGCCCCCACCCCCACCGGGGATGCGTCACAGACTAAGACCACTGGCCGTTTGGGATCGAAATGAGTTAGGATTGCCTCGGATGTTAGGAGTTGCTTTAACTCTTTAAACGCCCTCTCTTGCTCGTCCCCCCACAGCCAAGTTTCCTCCTTTTTAAGCAACCGATGGAGCGGTTCGGCCACCGACGCCTTCCGTGGAAGGAAGGTATGGTAAAAATTGAGGAGCCCCAGAAATGACTGTAGTTCGGTTTTGGATGTGGGGCGAGGAGCCTTCTTGATGGCGGCTACCTTGGATTTGGACGGCATAATTCCCTCGGGTGTGACCCGGAACCCTAAAAATTCAACCTCTGTTTCGAAAAAAACGCATTTGTCTTTTCTCAGCCGCAGCCCCGCTTTCTCGAACACAGTCAGTACTTTATCCAATCTCTTTGCCAGTTCGGCCTCACTCCCCCCTGTTATCAATACGTCATCAAAGTAACACAACACCCCCTCCAGCCCCTTCAGGAGGCGTTCCACAATCGACTGAAAGAGGCCGGGTGCCGAGTTTACGCCGAACTGTAAACGCGACACCTGGAACGCCCCTTTATGTGTAGCTATTGTTTGTGCCGCTGCCGTGGCGGGAGTTACAGGGAGTTGCTGGTAGGCTTGTGCTAAATCGAGCTTAGCGAAACACTTTCCCCCATTCAGCCTGGCCAGAAGGTGGCTGACCACCGGCACCGGGTATGCATTAGGGCGGATCGCCTTGTTAATTGTACACTTATAATCAGCGCAAATGCGCACCTCCCCGTTAGCCTTTAGTGCTGTTACAATTGGGGTTTCCCACTCCGCGGAATCCACAGGCACAAGAATCCCCTGGTCCACCAGCTTGTCCAGTTCCGCCTCTATTTTGTCCTTTAGTGCGAACGGCACCCTGCGAGGTTTGAGTCTTATCGGGCGGACCTCCGGGTCTAGGTCGAAGGCTACAGGGGGTCCCTTGAACTTTCCCAGACCTTTTTTAAAAACGGCGGGGTGCGCGTCGCAGACCGCTTGTATTGGGTCCGCACCCACGGCATGCACCCCCCCTATGAACAAACCCAAAGGCTGAAACCACTGTGTCCCGAGGAGGCTACAACTTCCCCCTTTGAGAACAACTAGGGGGAGTTCCGCAGAATGTCTCTTAAAACGGACCCGAAATTTCCCGACCCCCAACACTGGAATGCTGTTCCCCTGTACGTCCCGTAGCGTGGACCTCAACGTTTTAAGTTTGGGTCGCGCGTGGGGGTCGATTTTCAAGAACTCTCTCTGGGGAATTATAGAATAGGAGGACCCCGAGTCAATTTCCATCCTAATAGGGGCCCCTTGTACTAGTACCTCAACGAAGTAATGGGGTTGACCCGCGGACACGCTGAACACGGGAGCGTCGTCCTCGCTGTCGTCCGAGATGCGGCCCACGCCGTCCTGCTTCCTCGTGGTCCGGGCGCCATCTTTGGACCTCGCTGGACGGTCCGGTCTGGCCGAACGGTCTTGTGAATGCCTCCGGCCCTCTTTCCGCTTCCTGCACGCCTTGGCGATGTGCCCCCGACGGCCGCAGTTGTAGCACTCGGTTTTTCTGAATGGGCACTTCGCGCGCTCATGGGCCGCTCCACAACCATCGCAGCGGCGTCCTCCTTTTCGGACCTTCTGGATCTCCTCGCCGTCGCTGCCTTCCGTAGACGACTTCGAGGTTCGTCGGGTTGCGTGCACCGACTGTCCGGACTTTCCGTGCACCGAATTCTCCGCTTTGCCGGCTCTAGGACGCCACTCACGCCATTGGTGCATTTCGTCTACCCCAGCATTCGTGGATTCCGCGGATTCCGCGGCCTCCACAACCTCTGCCAGCGTGGGTGGTGGCTCCTTGTTCATCAGGCTGCGCTGCACTTCCTTGTCCTTCAGGCCACACAGAACTCCGTCCCTGAGGGCCATCTCTAGGTTGTCCCATCTGCAGGGGGCGGCTGCTATTCTCATGGCTGTTACGAAGGTCTCAACCGACTCGTCCGGCGCTTGGACTCGCCTCCAAAACGCGCTCCGAGCGGGAAACATTGCCCTCGAGGGTCGGAACCGCTCACGCAGCAGTTTCATGATGTCCTCGGCTTTGAAATCACTCATCTTCTTCGGTGCAATGATGCTCACCAGCGTTCGCTTGGTTTCCATCCCAAGCATTCGGGTGAGGATGGCCCTCTTCCTTTCCTCGTCGTCTTTGACTTTGAGTTCCACCAGTGCCGCCTGGAAGTCCATCTCAAAAAGCTCCCAGTCTTGCGGTTTGGTAATGTTGAACCCGCTCTGTGCCCTGGCTCCTTGGGAATCCATTATCCCATCCTCGTCGCCAATTTAGTGTATGAGAACCAAGACACAGGAAACAGCCACAGGCTGGTTTAACTCAGGTTTATTGCATGGTGGTCAGAGGGAACATGAGGTAATGGCGGATGCATAGCTCAATATATACAGTCGTAAAACATTCGAATGTGGTTCCACGATAGCCTATTGGCTATTGTCTGCGTGACGTCATTGTTAGTCACGCCCTTCTTGTCCAGGTGTAGGTAGTGGCGGGAAACTCCGCGCTGTAGCCTTTGATGAGTATGGACCGAGAGAGCTTGGACGCTCGCCGCTGCCCACTGGTGGTCATTAGCTCGCGACCTCATACAGGGTTTATAGTGATACAGCTGAAGGCTATATTGTTACTGGTAGGAAATGATACATTGTTATCACATGAAGATGGTTACCCTATTAGAACACAACAACCATGGAGTCGCGAAAGGTCGGACTCAACTGTGCAACTGAATGACAACAACTTAGCCCTGCTACCAGGTCTGGTACAAGATATTTTCCTGTCCAAGGCAAAGAATAAAATGTCGACCTTTCCCATTCTGTGTAGAGAAGAGAACTGTTCTGGCAATTGATTTTTTTCCTTTCAACATTGACCTGAAGGCAGAGGTTAGGATGTAAGGCAGGAAGTAAGGAACAGAGATCTTTCTTTTTAAATCTTTGCTATTGCTACCCAACATCTTCTGCCAGAGGTGACCACCTCACTTTGCTTTCTGTTTGAAATTTTTCAGCAGCAAATATCTGACAGTGGGTCTTTCTGCATCCAAAGCATGCATTCTGTTATTGAGTTATGTACCTTCTCCAGGTATTCATAGGCTTCTGTATTGTAACTCTGATGTGCATCAAAGCTCATATCATGCTCAATGCATGAATGGGCTCAAGAAGTTTTGGTTTAGTTGTTTGTTTGGGGTGGGGGTGGGGAGATATTATTTTCCTTTTCCAAAGGTTTGTCAATATATCATACTATTGGCACAACTCCTCTGATCAAATCCACAGAGTATCAAATTAAAATTATAGTTTATTATTATTGCTATTTGTCAACAATTTCCCCACCTGGTTTCATCCCTTGAGACACTTGAAACTTAAAATACATTTTCTTGCGGACAGATAGCTTTGTATCAAACTTTGTTATACTGAAAATTGTTTATAATACCTTTTGTAGCTATGTGTTATATCAGTATGATTAATTGCTATTGAATTTTAGTATAAATAACTTGGATGCCATGCAAATATAAAGCACATTTGGCTCTAAATGGGAAAACAAATTAAATACCTTGTACTTGATACAGTTTTCAAGCCATTAATAATCTGCTTGTATTTCACTGTTCAAGTGCAGACAAATGGAAGACAGCAAGCGGAGTCATCAAATTCTTGACATTATTCATTTGCCTTGGTGGAATGATTTGGCAAACACGGTTCATTTCCCACTGGAGTACTGGCAGGAGGTCTTAGTCTGAGTGAGTGTTCACCAGCTTCTGGATCTGTTTTCACTGACAGGACCAAGACCTAGAACATGTGAAACAAGGATCAAAAATCTAGAAGCCATGTTCTATCTCTATCTCACAGTTCTATCTCCCCTTCTCTTCATCTGCAGGGGATTCTGTCTAAGTCCTTGAGCACTGCCTAGTGTCAATAATAGACTGGATGAGGGCCAATAAACTGATACTGAATCTAGATAAGATGGAAATGCTAAGACACTGACTGGAAGGCAGCAGGTCAGCAGTTCAATACCCTAGTACTCAGGGCCTTAGCCAGGGGGTGGCTTGGGTATGCATCACCCACCCTGAGTTAGCCGTTTGCCCACCCTCAAACTCCTCACACACACACACACACACACACACACACACACACACACACACACACACACACACACACACACACTGTCTGCAGAAGCAGACAGTGCTGGCTCTTCGGCTTTGAAACAGAGATGAGCACTGAACCCTAGAGTCGGATATGACTGGCTTTTGAGCAAGGGAAACCTTTACCTTTATACATACACACATACACATACACATATACATATTCATATACACATACACATATACATATATATATACACATACATATACATACACACACACATACACATACACATATACATGTACACATATACATATATACACACACAGCAAGAAATTGCAAGTAGATAAATAGGGACCACTTTGGTGGGAAGGTAAACAGCATTCCGTGTGGTCCGGTGTCTAGTCATGCCTGCCACATGACCACAGAAACGTCTGCAGAAGCAGACAGTGCTGGCTCTTCAGCTTTGAAACAGAGATGAGCACTGAACCCTAGAGTCGGATACGACTGGCTTTTGAGCAAGGGAAACCTTTACCTTTAAGACCAATTAGAGGGAAATTT
The DNA here is from genome assembly GCA_035047345.1 of Bradypodion ventrale. Taxonomy (NCBI): domain Eukaryota; kingdom Metazoa; phylum Chordata; class Lepidosauria; order Squamata; family Chamaeleonidae; genus Bradypodion; species Bradypodion ventrale. Next base: position 46,910,999 of record JAWDJE010000001.1, read on the forward strand.
ATCTGGCTTTGATGGGATTACACTCACCTTGAAAGAATGGGTCCACAGTTTGGGGATACTCTGGACTTGGGGATACTGTGGTCTCTGTGGAGCTCAAATATTGGCTGTGGCCAGGATTGCCTTCCATCAACTCTAGATGATTGCCTGTTGTGTGCCTGCTTTGATAAGAAATGGATAAGAAAAGCCTAATAACTGTGGTTCACAGATTGGTAATCTCAATAATAGACTACTCTAATGCATGCTATATAGGGATGTCTTTGAAAAAAAGTATGGATACTTCAGCATATTCAAAATGCAGTGGCCAGACTCCCAATTAAAATTCACCAGTGTCCTTCTCTCTTGATATTTAGGAAATTAGTGAAGACAGAACTGTACAAATCTGCCTTTAATAACTTTTACCAAATAATATTAATCTTAAATTTAATTTTAGATGTTTTTTCTTCTTGTATTAATTGTTACCTAGTTTGGTGTACTATCATATTGATTGTACTGTATTGCTATATGGGGTTGTATAGGTCCAATATTTTAATGTTGCCACTATCCAGAGTAGTGTGCATTTTCCAAAGAAATTGTATATAAATCAAAGAAATAATAATTTTTAAAAATGATAATAATGTAGGCCAATAGAGTAAAACAAGAATAAATAGTATAGGAACATTTTTTTGGGGGGGGATTTTTTTAAAAAAAATGGAGAATGCTTAGACTCTGATAAATATTTACAAATGTTCAAATACTGTGAATTAAAGTGTTAAGTGTAAAATTACAGATCTGAAGTTTATATTAAATGTGAATATAAAGTGTCATATACTGATACAGTCAGATGGGAAATTAATAAATAAGGACTTTATTTTGGAATGGACTGAACATGTTGCTATCTCTTGATTGTTTTGATTTTGGTTGGCAACCAAGGTGAAATCTCATTAGTGGTTTGGCAAATACTATGATGTAACCTAGATACGTTTTTTCCCACCTAACGAAGGCTAATTTAACTAAATCTGCATAGGAGGTTCTAGAAACTACAATTTTAAAACTGTTTCAGGCCGTTAACTGGGAGTCAGACTTTCAGAAAAAATAAATTACCATATTTACCGGCATATAAGATGCACCGGAGTATAAGATGCACCCCGTTATTACCAGAAAAGCCCACTATAAGCCACTATAAACAGTACAAGATGCACTCCATTTCCCCAGTGTATTTTAAGGGGGGAAGTGGGTCTCAAACGCCAGCAAATATGTTAGGTTGAATTATGAAGCAGGGAGCCATCAAAAAGTAGAGTGGCCCTCTTGCCTCCATTCCACTTTCAGGCGGCTGCTTCGCACCCTCTGCAAATGTCTTTGCCAGGCAAAATGATTCTCTGCAGCTCACAAACATAGAAGATCAGGGCACAACTGAGGCTGCCTCCATAGAGAGTTTGCTCCCTTGAACTGCAGCGCTTAGGGTTCTCAAACAGCAGGACCAGTTCGGCATGGATACACACTCAACTGTTTAGATGCAATCCATGTTAAATATCTTCCCTCTACTGGTGAACGGTCATGATGTTCCCTCTTTGCCTGCCAACATTATTTGCTCAGTCCTTTCTGGCAGAACTGATATGGTGCCATAAAAGATACATGATTCCTTTTGCATATGTCAGTTCACCATGAAGAAAACAAGAGCAGTATCTAAAGGTAAAGGTAAGAGTTGCCCTTGCTTGAAAGCCAGTCATATCTGACTCTAGGGCTCAGTGTTCATCTCTGTTTGTAGCCAAAGAGACAGCGCTGTCTGTATCTGCAGATGTTTCCATGGACATGTGACAGGCATGACTAAACACCGGAGTGCACAGAATGTTGTTTACCTTCCCACTGAAGTGGTACCTATTTATCTACTTTCAATTTCTTGCTTTCAAGCTGCTAGGTTGGTAGGAACTGTGAAAGAGACAAGAACTCACTCTGTCATGCAGTCCTCGGGTCACTAAGTGGGCAACGGGATTTATGCATGGGATATGGAAGGAAAGGAAAGCAGAAAATGCCAGTTTTGTTGAACAGAAGTACAGTAGTTCTGTTCTTCTTCCTGATTCATTTGTGTGCCCTTCCCGGATCAGTGCATTATCTTTACATCATGAGATTTATTTTGGGACATGTCAACACTGTTCTGAAAAGGTCAGACACATGATTGCCCAATCCTTGCAACCCAAGAAGCATCTAAAATGAAACCATGTTTCCTGAAAATACTAATTGGAAAGCTTTCTGTGTAGAAGAACATCTGCCTGAGGAAGTGGGCAGGGAGGAAAAGCCTGAATACAGTTCTGCTCTTGAGTGATAAAACACCAGGAGTCTCTTGCTCGCTCAGAAATGTCATATTTGCTTCTAAGTGGAACAAGTGTGGCTGACTAATTTTTAAAGGCTCACCATGCAAATGACAACACCAGCCACTTGCAAAGTAAACTATATTTATCAGCAGTGCTCAGCTGAGCAGAAGCTCAAGAGGGCCCTTCATCTTATACATTTTCTTTTTAAAGAGCAGCTGGTTGAAACTGTTTGTTAAAAGATAAACTCTTCTTCCAAGTCAGTGATCCAAATGGTACAGCGAATTCAGGGTAATTTATATACAGCTTTGTGAATAAAGCTATGATTAAGCAGCAAATGAATCCACTTATGATTCAAATTTGCCATTTTTGTGTAATTGCTGACTTCAGAGATTCACAGACCTGATAGACAATGACAGCAAGCATTCTGAGGGCACAATTGGGGTTTTGAATTTTTCTTATACTGTACTGAACTTATTTCCGATCCTTTAGGTAATTTTATGGGCCAGGTCCACACTATATATTTTGGTTGCTGGGTTATAAAACAGTACCTAGTGTAGGTGTGCTGATAGAGCAATTGACTAGGACTCTTTAGATCACTATATGTTGGACATGACTTGATGACACATAGCCCACAGGGTTATAACAGAAATGTTTATAAGAAAAAGTAATTATTTTTTTTGTTTCTGTAGAAATGAGGAAATATTATCCTAGTCCAAGAAGCATTTTGTGCTTGTTTTGGTGTGGTATTTAGTTTGTACTGCTCGTTGTGTACTTCTGTTTGGTTGACTGCTTCTTCCAGAGTCCCTGGATCAGAATTCCATCCAACACTGACATGGATTTGGAATTAACAAGACTGCCCTTTGAATGTCTTCCTAAAGTCCACCTTCACCATCTCTGGTGCTATGGAAGATTTGAGAAACTCAAAATAAGACATGGAAAACATCAACAACAAGAATGTTCCTAAGATCAACTCTTGCTTCCATCAAGGATGCAGAAAATGGTAGTAATATTCTCAGGACGTCACACATTCTTTGTTGATCTCGTAAAGGCCAACATGGGCAGCAGCAAATGAGATCAGAGTGACAAATTACAGGAAAACTGGCACTGTTCTTATAAGCAATTATCTCATGATGGGGTGACATTGAGTTAAATACACTGTGGATGACTGCTTTTCCTGAGTAATTTCAACAGACATATGTCTATATGTGTCACTCTCATGATCAACAGGGAAAGGGTCATAGTAGCTTTCTTCTTCTTCCTTTTACATAAGGGAATGCTAAGCTTACTAAAAGTAAGTGAAAGTGCCAAGACATATTAACATCTGTAGCCTCTCTCTCACATGCAAGCTCCAGAAATTATGCACATTTCAGCAGCAACTCAGTCTTCTAATCGTGATCTAAAATTTAGGTCATAGTAAACCTCCCGTTGGGAGACAGGGAATGGAAACTGTGATGTAATACTTGCTATGGCATACAGCTATGGCTTCCCATGAAATGTGAACTGAAAATTCAGTCTGGTCCTAGCTCAGGAAAGCACTTATTAGAAAAAAACAAATTTCAGTTCGGATTCATTTGTAAAAAGAAGGAGGTAGAGAGAGTTGTATCACAAGCATGTGAAGTCTTCTCCCAGTAACTCAAATCTCTATGCAACTAATTCAGAGCCTGGAAATAAAATACCATAGGCAATTGATGTCAGAGCAGTGAAAGATTCAGAATTTTGCACTGAATCACAGGTGGTCCAATCCTGAAATGCAGCGGCAAATTGAATTCAAGATAAGCTTGGCTCCCCATAGGGATGTATATTCTTTATCTACTGCCAACAGCTGATGATGTCCCTTAAAATGCTAAGCAGCAATGTTGAATTACCAATACTGACTGTGATAACAGAAATTGGCTCTGTATATATATATCATGAATCATGTATAGTGATTCACAACTGTTCTGGGCCTATGGGCATATTTTGAAAAATGTTTGCCATAGAGACTATGGGAATGAAGTATTTTGAAAAATGTTCACCATAGAGGTATGACTAGTCACCAAATCCCTACCATGGGAGCTGGCTAGTTACAAAGTCAAGCAAGCTACCTAAAAAACTTCGGCTTCACAGGAAGCAAAACAATAAGGTAATACTCAAAGAAATAGGGCACACAGAAAGATCCTCCTCAAAGATTGTGGTATTTTTGAACCACAATCGGGCATACCACAGGCAACAGCAACCTTATTGTGCCAGCTAATCTATCTCCCACTAGGTCAGGCAACAGGAACTATGGAATGAATTCATCGAAAGATGGCTTCATTTTGGCAGTTTAAAGTCTGACCTAGACACGAAAGAACTTTTTTATTTTATTTGTACTATCTGTATGCTGCCTTTCTTCTCATGCAAACCCAAGGTGGCTCACAACAATTAAAACTATACAATAATAATTTTTAGCAAAGCAATGGCAGCTCTCGGTGGAATATGTCTCCATTTTGATTTTACTGAGTTTCAATGAATCCCACCTGCATTTTCTTATTTTGTATTCAGTTGAATGATTTTTGTACTATACTTGCTTCCTCAACTGAAATTTGTCTGAATGTTTGATGTGTTTCGCCCTCAAAGGTGTTTGTGAATTCACTAATTTTATTAATTTACACAAATTTCTCCCATCAATTAAAGTGTGTTTGACTCAATAAACCAGAGGTTTTCTATTTTTCTTTCTTTCTTCAAAGAATTTCATTTCCTTGCTTTTTAAAACAAAAGTGAAATTATACATACACTAGACTAGTATTTGCCAACCTTTGGTTTTTGGACTTCAATTACCAGAACACTAAGTCAATTTCCAAAAGCACTGATCAGCCAATGTACTGACTTAGGCTTCTGGGAATTAAAGTCCCCCTGTGGAGTGTGGGCCCCACATTGGTAACCACTGCACTAAACATAAATTCCAACAGAAACTTCACCCTCATACATTTACTCATTGCTAGGAGATGAGCATTTGATCTGTACTATGGTTTCTGGATAAGAACAGAAGCAAGGTCAGTTGCAATGTGGCTGCGGTCCCTCAGTGCCAACATTTTTGAAGGGCTTTTAGGCTTAATGAAATGGTGAAGCAGAGATATGAGTAAGTGCAAAACATATGGCAAAGAAACAGACACACCTTTTAATCTCTCAGGTAAAGTAATGTTGTCATGCCCACTCTGTAAAATTCAGACTAGAAAGCAATTTTCCAATTTCTGAAGCTTTTTCTTAGGTTAGGTAGCCTAAGGATCAAAATCTCTACAAACATGTGTTCATGTTTCCCAAAATTTGTCTCCTCACTTTCTGAAATTAAAAAAGGGGTGAGGGCTGGGACTTAGCAATAATTATCATTGGAAACCAAGATCAAAATCATCCATACTGTGTAAAAAAAAAGATAGGAAACAAAGCCTGGAAAAAATCAATTTGAAATGTGGTGTTGGAAGTGAGAAACTATAGACCTGTGATGGTGAACCTTTGCACTCCAGGTGTTCTTGGATTTTAATTCCCAGAAGCCCAAGTCTCTGTGAATCCACACAAATGGGTTTACTGTATGTACATGCAGTAAACCCATTCATGTGGATTCACAGAGACTTGGGCTTCTGGGAATTAAAGTCCAAGAACATGTGCAGTAAACCCATATGTGTGGATTCACAGAGACTTGGGCTTCTGGGAATTGAAGTCCAAGAACATCAGGAGTGCCAAGGTTTGCCATCACGGCAAACAACTGGTAAGGTGAGAAAGTGTGATCTCAATCAAGTCAAGCCTGAATCTTCACTGGAGCAAAAAAATGAGCAAACTGGGGCTATCCTACCATGCACAAATAATGTAAATATATTACTGATTAGAAAAAGGCAATATTGTTTGGGGGAAGGGATGGGAAAAGAGGAAAAGAGTAAGACTTAACATGAGATAGATTGACTCAAAAAGGAAGCCACAGATGTTAGTTTGCAGTACCTGCACAGATCTTACCAAAAAAGGCAATATTCCTAGGAAGTGAAGTAGTAGGATGAGAAGACAACCGAACATAAAATTCTGTTGGTTTGCAAAATCTGAGCAGAGCTGTTAATGATAAGATATTTTGGAAGCCATTTGCTCATATAGACACCATACATCACAAGTGACTTGATGACAATATCTACTATCAAAAAAATTAGATACAGTAGTAACAAAGATCTGGTAATATCAAGGAAGAACATCCCTAGCTGCAAGTTAAAAAACAGTATAAGCAATTTCTCATTTTAAAAAATGAGCTTTTGAATATTTGTTCTTTATACTTTTTAAAAAATAACTTTTAAAATTTTACCATCAGAAACAGACTCCCTTTAAAATGCCTATTTGGGTAGGAAGGAGTTAACATGGCTGAAGAAGCCATCCCTCAATCCAGCAATCCTAACCAACTACAGACCTGTATCCAACCTTCCTTTTTTGGGGTTGGTTCTGGAGAAGGCAATGGCACGTCAGCTGCAGGGGGTACTGGATGAAGCGGAATATCTGGACCCATTCCAGTCAGGATTCAGACCTGGATATGGTACTGAGACTGCATTGGTCGCGCTGATGGATGATCTCTGGCGAGAGCAGGATGGCGGTCATCCGTCCATCCTTGCTCTTCTTGACCTCTCAGCGGCCTTCGATACCGTTGACCACGGTATCCTTCTGGAACGGCTCCGAGGATTGGGGATCCAGGGTACGGTGTGGTCCTGGTTTTCCTCATTTCTGAGGGGCCGGACCCAGTCGGTGTGGTTGGAGAGTGAGAGGTCGAGTCCTAGGCCCCTAAAATATGGGGTGCCTCAGGGCTCGGTACTCTCTCCTCTCCTATTTAATATCTACATGAAGCCGCTGGGTGAGATCATCCGTTCCCACAGGGTGCGGTACCACCAGTACGCGGATGACACACAGTTGTACATCTCGGCCCGTGGGGACCCCAGTGATGCAGTCAAAGTCCTTTCCAGCTGTCTGGAGGCTGTTGGGGTCTGGATGGGGGCAAATGGGCTACAGCTGAATCCTAGCAAGACTGAGTGGCTATGGATAGGGGGCCCTGTGTTATCCCGGGAGCTACCATCTTTAGTTTTGGATGGGGCTGTTTTGCCCCAGACCAACACGGTGCGCAACTTGGGGGTCCTCCTGGATTCGCGGCTGCTGCTAGAAGAACAGGTGGCGGCTGTGCCCAGGAGGGCCTTCGCCCAACTTCGGGTGATTCGCCAGTTGCGCCCACTCCTGGACCGGGACTCTTTGCTCATGGTCACTCACGCTCTGGTGACCTCCAGACTAGACTACTGTAATGCGCTCTACATGGGGCTGCCCTTGATGACCATTCGGAGGCTGCAGCTGGTCCAGAATGCCGCGGCCCGGGTGGTGATGGGGTGTGGACGTTATGCCCATGCCTCACCACTGCTTCGGGGGCTGCACTGGTTACCAGTTTGTCTCCGGGTGCAATTCAAGGTGCTGGTTTTGACCTTTAAAGCCCTACATGGTAGTGGGCCAGGGTATCTTAGAGACCGCATCGCCCTAAGGACGTCTGTCCGTCCAACCAGAGCGGACCGGAGGGGCTCTCTAATTGTGCCATCAGCCAGGGGGGCTCGCCTCTCTGGCACAAGGAGGACCTTCTCCGTGTCCCCACTGGCCCTTTGGAACCTCCTGCCTGTGGAACTGCATCTCCAGACGGAGTTGTTGCCCTTTAGGAAGGAACTAAAGACCTGGCTGGTGGGCCAAGTTTGGGGTGCGGGTGGGGATGGGGGTACCGTTGGGTGGTTGGTATAGAGAAGTGTGCCTTCCCCCAGGGTCCCTTCGGTTCTTGCGCACCTTTTAGGGGTGGTTTTTTTTTAACTTTTAACTTTTTTATCATGTGTCTTTTATGTATTTACTGTCCGCTATGTAAACCGCCCTGAGTTGGGTTGTACCTGAGTGGGCGGTATATAAGCGTGAAAAATAAATAAATAAAAATAAATAAATAAATAATTTGGTCAACTGTAAGTTAGAAAAGTTTAGATCAAGCCAGGGTGGGGAACTGGCAACAATATTTTACATGCTTTAGAATGTTGGCAGCTTAAAACAGATTCCACATTATCACAGTTTTCACCTTTTCCTTGTTCTTCTTCTTCTAGTGCCGTATCTTATTCCAAATCCAAATATTGGTGATCATCATGGCGATCAGCCATGAAGACTGCCCTGAGAATCTAATGCAGTCGCCTTCCATTTACTTTCCGCATCACAGTGTGACACCTGTACCACTGATCCAGTTCTGAAGCTCAAAGTTATAATTTTTTGTTACATTCCCTTTTTTAGAATTGCCTTGTAGAATTTTGCTAGCAAAATATCATCACGGCATTCCCATACAGTGATATCTTTTCCTATCTGTACTCTCTATGGAAACGCTTCCCTCCCCTCCACCACCACTCCACCATTAGGAGAAAGCAGGAGCTCAGTCTTATTCCTTCTCACTTTCTCTCTTCCCCATTCACTTGGCTTCCTGGACAGATGTAGGGGGAGAGAAGGGGGGAACCTTCCTGGTTCCCCACCCCCACCCTCCTATCCTGCAAAAAATACCCCAAGTGCCAATTGTCTTTAAGAATCCAGACACTACCCAGGCCTCTTTAAGGAGTCTTCACACTCTTTTCCTGGATATTTTTCCACTTCCCCCTTTTCCAGTCTTCGCACCAAACATGCTCTCTCACCCTGTTCTCATTCAGCCTAATACTGATACATTGTATAATGTATCAGATTAGTGCTAGCTAGTTGTACATTAAGGGCAGTTTTATTTAATTTATTAATCCATCTTCAACCCTCCTCTCCATTTATACTTGGCTTTCTCTTTTTTCTTTAATGCATAACTGGCTAGCACCGTTCTGCTATATTATTACAACTTATCAGCATTAGTCTTGTTTATTCAAAAAAATTCTACTTACTTGGTTACTTGGTTGATCCATACTTCACACTTCTGGTTTGATGTGGTGGATCGAAACATCGTCTCCCACGAGGTTTTAGTGAGTTCTTGCCATCAGGAGGTCGTACCATTACCATAGTAGGGTCCGATGGTGGACGGGAGACTGAGGCCTGTGTTTTCGATGCTCTTTTAGCCATTTAAAATACAACAATACAGTGGGCTGGCCTCATGTCAAAGTTAGCCATGTTAGAGCAATGCACTGGCCAGGTGCATTGCCTGAGTACCCAATTTTCTAAATTTTCTAAAAAAAAAACAAAAAAAACCATCAGGGACATTTGAGCATTTTTCTGCAGCCCTTAACCATCACCCCCAATTACACCAGTAACAAATATGCCTCTCCATCCTTTTACAAGCCAGAATATTAGCTTGCACAACAAAAAGTCCAATCAAATCCTTCCAGCTGGAAAAAAGTAAATGCTTTCCCATGGCACAAGGAGAAAAACACTTTTGGGAGAAAAAAAGACATAAATAGATTCAGTCTTTGTGTCATGTGGGCAGAAAAATTACTTTGAATTCACCTAGCATATAAGAGGAGCAACTCCCAATGCATTTCACCATGTAGTTAATGTGTGATTTTTTTGATGATGTGTTTTTCTTCTAAGACTGAATCTCAAGAGGTACGAAAATGGAGCTTTCATGGTGGCTGTTGAATTTAGTGGAATTGTTTGCCATCCTTATCATTGACCATGTTGGCAAGAGGCTTCTAGGAGTCTGAGTCCAATAAAGTAACTTTTTAAAGCTTTGAATCACTTCATAAAACATTAACTACAGAAAATAAAAACTAGAACCTTGTATTAGAATCCAGTACCATTCATGAAAGGGCCTGGAAACACTCTGTGTGTGTGTATATACATGTTTATGAGTGAGTGAAAGGGAGAGAGATGAATAATGAGAATATGTATACAAGTGAACTTGTGATTGTGAGAGGGTCTAAAGATATTTTTAAAAGTTTTGTGTTTTTTGTTGTTTTTTAATCCCAACTGACACTCTGCCTCTGAATAATACACATAACATGGTAAAAAGCACATTAGTTTATAAACCAGGAAGAGCATCAATCCATATTTTCTGCTTCTGACTAAAGATTGATAAATTAGTCTCTTTCTAAATGTCCTACTCTGAACCCATTTCATTTTAACAATAATGGCTTTTGAATATATATATCTAACACAATTTCCCCTCTAGAATAAATGAATAAATAACTAGTTCTTTTCAGATCTTTTGATTCTCTTAATTGTAATACTCATGGACTAAGTTGGCAAAATGTAGTCCAAGCATTAAGGAAAACTTTTCCTTTTTAAAAGCTATAATTGAAAGAAATTTATTTCCATCCTGTGTTCCAATCTTATGACATCAGACAGCACATTGATCTATCAGCCAAGGAAAGGAAGATTCTGTAATTCCACACAACCTTTCCATACTAATTCTTTTCCAAGCAATTTCTCAACCGAAGATATCAGGTATAAAATACAAGGAAATACTACTCTGCTTATCTATCTTATTATTGGTAAAATATGCAAAACACGAATAATACAAATAAGATACTGTATCTAGTGGTCATCTACAAAAGCACACAGCTGACACTCAACTAGATGATTGGACAAAGATATGTATAGATTGAACATAGATTGAATACTGATAAAAATTTGCTTGGGAGTCCGTGCCATCATAACAGCTCAGGCCATTTCTTACCAAACATTTGGTTATGGTTATGGCCTGCAAATTATTTCTTGCATGAACCAAGGGATTTTTGCTTCTGCAAGGAGGGTTCATAAATGTCCACCAGTTTACTCAACCAACATCACCCCTGCCCATTTCAAAAGGTGCCACCATATCCCATAGCAAACCTCTCTCAGAAGCCATCTTTTGATGACAAGAGGGCTATAACAGTGGTAAATGTGGTGAGAAAACCCCATTCTTTGGATCCAGTCTACAGTATATAGCAGTGTTTCGCAATGGTTTCAGGTCACGGGCCTGACCACACCTCCTGGGCAGCAGATTGGGTTGGTCATGTGGTTCCTCCCACCTGGAAGCGGAAGTAAAATGTGCCCCGCGCATACGCAGAACACATTTAGCAGCATTTTGCACATGCATGGGGCATGTTTTACTTCCACTTCGGGAGCGGTGAGGGCGTTGGGGACCAGATGAATAGATGTCAGAGGCATAGTTTGGCCCATGGGCCATAGGATACCACAATAAACTGTCAAAGCTCACCTTTACTGACAGTAGGAAGAAATTAACAATTTCTAGAGAAAAAAAATCAACTTATATTAATTATTAAGCATATTCAGTACACAACGGATGGGCAAATTTAGGAGGTCAAATGACCTATTTTCACAATCTCATACAAGAGAGTTTGTTTGTTTGTTTGTTTTTGATTTTTGATTTTTGTTTGTTTGTTTGTTTAATGAGTGAGTGAGTGAGTTAGTTAGTTAGTTAATTAGTTAGTTAGTTAAGTTAGTTAGTTAGTTATTACATTTCTATACCGCCCACTTAGATGGCATCCCACTCTGGGCAGTGTACAAACAAATATCAAATAACATGACAGACCACCCAACAAATCAAAACAGATAACCGACAAATACGTCTCAAAATAAAATAACCATTTTGCAAGATAGTCTGCTTCATCGCTAAACAGCTCATAGTTCTTATTCCTAACATTTGGTCAAACTTCCTTTTCTGTAAATTGAACTTGTTAGTTTAGATTTGTATCCTCCTAAGAAGTAGATGATAAATTTACTCCACCATTTATGGAGATGACCTTTAGATATTTGAGGATGGGTTTCATATCAGTTTTGGCTCCAATATGCTAGGCAGTCACTTTACTGAACTTGAAATGTTGAAAGGCTGAATCATCTTTAGTCTGTCAGGATCAAACTCAGATCCAGTGGTGGGCATTAGCAGGTTCACACCAGTTTGCCAGAGCCGGTAGCAGAAATTCCAGCTGGCCGCACCCATCCAAGTTTTGAAATAAAGTAGTCCTAATTTTGGTGCAACGCAGGGCTTTCCCCCTGGCCATGCCCACCATACCACACCCAAAGTGTGGTAGTAAATTTTTTTGGAGCCCACCTCAGATCATTAACATAACCACTGTGCCATGAGGACATTCTTTCCACCTTTAATCCAAGGTGTTGAACAACACAGGATCAAAACAAGAGCCATAATCAACAATCAGTAATGCTGCACCGGGAGGCGGTGAGGATGTAACCTTAATCTGGCATGATATGTTTTTTAAAAAAAAATGCAAATCAACCCTTCAAGATCATAAAAAGATTTCGAAATGCTCACATTCTGTCTGCTTAATGATAATGTTGCAGAATTTGTCAAGTATTGATGTCATTCAATGGTTCTACTCTAGACAGAATAGACAATTGGACTTAGCTCTGTGATCCCATAAATAACTGCTTAGAATAGACAGAAACAATGTATTGTAGTCCCAGAACCTCTGCAGAATCTGAAGTGAGGACAAAAAAAATATATTGCTGGTGAAAGTCAATTTTAAATGCATTTTAGGTGTTTTCTAAACTTTTTGGTATTCTTTAAAATGTGGAGGGAAGATGAAATACAGTTTGAGTGAGTATAAAAGTAGATGGAGACACTTCTGTGTAGTTGATTAACTGCCTTTTTCATTGGCAAGTACTTGTGTCCCTGGAGTTCAAGGGCTATTTCTTGGAGAGTAGCTTTTATCCAGCCTGCCAGCCAAAAATGTGTTGTATAAATCTGCTCTCAGAGCTTATGGGTTCAGCTCAGCATGGTCTTCCATTTATCCATGACCTTTTCTGGAACAATTATTCAAGCTATTTTCTGACACCTTCAGACTCCCCCACTTGCCTTCTTAGTGTAATGTAATTTCAAGGACTGCCATCAGGTACAACTTTTGCTTCCCCCCCCCCCCCTCACTCTCTTGGCATAAAAGGATTTGCTGTTAGCCATTACAACAGGGTCAGGGGGAAAACAGGGGGAGGGTCATTGAGGTAATGCACTCCTGGAGTACAATTTACACAAGACTTCTAGCAAAATGACTATCAGAGAAGGGGAAGGTATGGTTCCTCGTACAATGCAGAGGAAATTGGATTAACCTTCACTTAAAATGGCGTTTTAGAAATATGCACTCCAAATAACCACTAATAGTTTTGAAACAAAACACAAACTTATCCTTGCAAGCTATTGGTCATATACGGGGGCCCTTCTCTCTCTAGTCTATCTTCTGCTTTTAATCTTCCTCTCAGGTGCCTGTCTTTAGCCTTGGTTAAACTCTCCCACATCCCCCACCCATAAGTCTAGGTTCTAAAAATTAGCTTTGTGCCTTTAGTGTTTAAATTTAAACAAAAGGCCCCAAATATGAAAGAGGCTCTAGTTTGTTAATTTCATGCTCTTTGGGGGGTTTCCAGAATAGATGCTTCTGAACATGAATGATTCGTGCTTATGAAAGAGGTTTACATATATATTTCATGTCAGCTTCATGTTGCCTCACCCCAGTGAGAGTGGTATACCTGTACACACATTTCATGTTATTTCATGTTCACACTTTTAGTGCCTGTCATCCGTCCCTGGGGATTTGACTCATTTAAAGTAATAAGGTATTCCTTGACTATTTATCAATCTCAAGATGAAATCCTGACACACACACTCCTTTTTGTTCTTGACCTTTGCCTGGAAGGTCATAAACTTTTTTCTTTTTTTTTTCTTTTTTTTTGAGGGGGGGAGACCAAGCTGAAGTAGGAACTGAGTACTTCTGCTTTTTTGTCATTTGGTACTGTATCATTTCCCCATCCCCACTGAGTAGCTGAGTCACTTTTTCTTTTCTCTGCCTTTTGCTCTGCTCATACCTGAAGAATGCTTTTTTGTTGTTGTTGCTAACCTCAGCTCTTTCTCTGGTTTGTTTTCTTAATGCCACCCCTAAAAATTTTTGCTACTCTTCCTTAGTAACCTGGTCTTCCTTCTACTTCTTATGTGTCCTTTTCATCATTGGAAGAGTCAATAGGAAATGTTGAAAGCCATTGGAAAAGAGGAATATCTATGACGAGATGAACTGATTCAACAGAAGAGACCACAGCTTTGAGTACAATAGACCTGAGCAGGGATGTTAAAGACAGATTCTTTTGGAGGTAATCAATTACAGTTTGCAGGCGCACCCCCCAATAAAGGACTCAGACACTGGTAAAAGTGGATAACGGCATTGGGCCACATTTATTGATTCATGCCCTAGTCCGAATTATAAATTTCTATTGGTATTTGACCAATTATAATTCTTAAGGCAAGCAGGCCGAAGTAACACTGGTAAGGTACCACCCAAAATTGCCAACGGCAATTGTTACAATGTATCTATTTGTATCAATTTGTTTGTTGACAACAAACAAATTGTTGACCGTAGTCAATATCTAACTAATGACCCCACCCTCTGACGCATATCCGTAAAATCACGGGGTGATGCATGCTGTCTAGCTCTTGCCATCACCCCGTCGCCTGGTTCGTCGTTGACCGGACAACGTTTAACCAACTTATGCCTGTCTAGTGTTGTCCAGTCAATTGCGAACCTACCGGATACCTGTGGGTCATAAATGTTTACCTTACCAGTGCTACCCGCCCATGTGACCAAAGTCAACAGCAGCAGAAAGAACCCCTATATCAAACCATAGCAACAGTGTGGGATGGGCAAAAAAGCCAGGACCCAAGAGCCAATTGTGAGTCCCAACCAAAAATTCCCACCCGGCCCCGAAGCGACCAAATATCACACTGTTAACTAGGGAGGGGGTGGAGGGAAAAAACTTCTCGTCTCCGTTCGCTTCGCAAAATGGCAGCTCAGCTGCCTCGTGGCCGCCCCTTTTATAAGGGTGCTGGCCATGCCCCCTAACTACCCGGATGCCTTCGTCCGGTGGGGGGGGGCCGCAAAGAGCGCGGCGGCCATTTTGGCACCGCGCTTGCATTGCAGGTGCACCCCCCAATAAAGGACTCAGACACTGGTAAAAGTGGATAACGGCATTGGGCCACATTTATTGATTCATGCCCTGGTCCGAATTATAAATTTCTATTGGTATTTGACCAATTATAATTCTTAAGGCAAGCAGGCCGAAGTAACACTGGTAAGGTACCACCCAAAATTGCCAACGGCAATTGTTACAATGTATCTATTTGTATCAATTTGTTTGTTGACAACAAACAAATTGTTGACCGTAGTCAATATCTAACTAATGACCCCACCCTCTGACGCGTATCCGTAAAATCATGGGGTGATGCATGCTGTCTAGCTCTTGCCATCACCCCGTCGCCTGGTTCGTCGTTGACCAGACAACGTTTAACCAACTTATGCCTGTCTAGTGTTGTCCAGTCAATTGCGAACCTGCTGGATACCTGTGGGTCATAAATGTTTACCTTACCAGTGCTACCCGCCCATGTGACCAAAGTCAACAGCAGCAGAAAGAACCCCTATATCAAACCATAGCAACAGTGTGGGATGGGCAAAAAAGCCAGGACCCAAGAGCCAATTGTGAGTCCCAACCAAAAATTCCCACCCGGCCCCGAAGCGACCAAATATCACACTGTTAACTAGGGAGGGGGTGGAGGGAAAAAACTTCTCGTCTCCGTTCGCTTCGCAAAATGGCAGCTCGGCTGCCTCGTGGCCGCCCCTTTTATAAGGGTGCTGGCCATGCCCCCTAACTACCCGGATGCCTTCATCCGGTGGGGGGGCCCGCAAAGAGCGAGGCGGCCATTTTGGCACCGCGCTTGCATTGCAGGCGCACCCCCCAATAAAGGACTCAGACACTGGTAAAAGTGGATAACGGCATTGGGCCACATTTATTGATTCATGCCCTGGTCCGAATTATAAATTTCTATTGGTATTTGACCAATTATAATTCTTAAGGCAAGCAGGCCGAAGTAACACTGGTAAGGTACCACCCAAAATTGCCAACGGCAATTGTTACAATGTATCTATTTGTATCAATTTGTTTGTTGACAACAAACAAATTGTTGACCGTAGTCAATATCTAACTAATGACCCCACCCTCTGACGCGTATCCGTAAAATCATGGGGTGATGCACGCTGTCTAGCTCTTGCCATCACCCTGTCGCCTGGTTCGTCGTTGACCGGACAACGTTTAACCAACTTATGCCTGTCTAGTGTTGTCCAGTCAATTGCAAACCTGCCGGATACCTGTGGGTCATAAATGTTTACCTTACCAGTGCTACCCGCCACACGGAGAGGATTCAATAAAGGCTCGACGCCCCCCCCCCCCCGACCATCAGCTCGGTCAACAGGCCTGCTCGCCAATCACCTAACAGGAGGTCCATACCTCCCTGCGACAGATGGACCCCATCCCCTGAATAAAGCTCATAATTTTGCAAACTGATGGTGGGGTGCCGAATGACGCGCCCCCAGCCCTTGTCGATAAGGAACCGGGCAACAGCCCTGTTCACCATGCGCCGAGCACGGTCAAGGGCCTGGAGGTCGAACCCTCCTCTGTAAGCGTGCCGCGGTACCATATCTGACCAAACGAGGGTCATGGCAGGCCACACATAATGTAAGTAGGCGAGGTCACCGCAAATCGCGTGCTTCAGCGAAAGGCCAGTGACCTGTCCTAAATCATTGCCCCCAAGGTGTATGATCAGAATATCAGGCGGGTCGGCATTCCTGCCTGAAAAAAGGGACGGCAACAGTTCCCGCCATAACATACCGGGCTTACCATACCATGTGAGACTTGCGTATGCACCCAGTCCCAGTCGGGGTCCCCACTCTGTCGCCGCAGCGTAACGCGCTGCCCTGTGCACGTAGCTATGGCCCACCAGCCATACTGCCACTGGTGTGAAACGACACCCAGGGTCTGTCAGGGAAAAAGGGGAGAAAAGGTGCGGTGACTAAACTGGTACTCACGGCGGAAGAGGGCGGACATAAAACTGAAAACATTGTGATCCCCACCTCCCCATACGGCGTATTTCAGCCCCGGAGTACCCAAAGGCAGCCGCAGTAGAAGCCGCCCCTATCCTGAAGGAATGGGTGCTGTAACGGGCCCCAGGGAGGCCAACACTGGCCAATGCCTTACCGGTCACCTTCCAAAATTGAAACTTAGTAAGGGGAAACCCATCTTGGTGGCAGAAAAACGGGCCATGGTGCGTGCCACGCAGTGCAAGGAATTCCTGTAGGGCACCAACCGGACATATGTCTGCCATAGAACATCGTAGCAGTCTTACTCCACTGCCTACGCCATGCTGATCCGTTTTAGAGGAGCGAATCCTCAACTGAGCCCAATCATTGCAGACATAGACATCGTCGAGTTCCAGTGCCCTATGACTTGCATCCGCCTTAGACAGCATCACAAGCTCACTGATGCGGAGCGCTCCAAAAAAGGCCACCGTGGTAGCCGCATGAAACAGGGCTGCCTCATACCTGTCAAAACAGAGGTCATGCCAGCCCCGTGCCAGTTGGGTGAGTACCCCTGGGGAAATTGGGTGGCGGTCGTCCGGGCTATGCCCGCGCTCCCGCGCCCACCCTTCCAAAACATGTCTCACACGGAAATCAGTAGTACTGTCCGCATAACCGCCCACTTTGGCCATAAATGCCAGCGCTGACAGCCTGGATGCTATGGTGCGAGGTGCAAGGCCCTGTGCATGCAGATAAACCATGAATTGGAGGACGTGTGCAACTGGGATAGGCCAAGTCTCGGGTAGCCGAAATTGGGCACAGAAGGCCTGGAAGGAAATGAATGCGTGGTGATATGCCTTACGAGTGCGCGGCGCCAGCGACATGCCAATCGCCCGGTTCACCTCTCCTTGCCAAGCGTCCATATCTCGTCCGGGAGTGGCGAGGGAAATTCCTCCGCATCCGGGGCCAAGGCGCAGAACCGGGAGATCTGCAGGCGGGACAAAGCGTCAGCAATATCATTATTGATACCTGGGACATGCCTGGCCCTGAACAGCACATTGAGGCGCAGGCTGCACAAAACGAACTGGCGCACCAGGTCCATGACCCTGGGAGATTTAGACGTCTGTGAGTTGACAATGTGGACAACAGCCGCATTGTCACACCAGAAATGTACCACCGAATTGGCCCACTCCTCACCCCATAGCATCAAAGCCCCCAGAATGGGAAAAAATTCCAGATACGTGAGATCGCACAGGCGACCTGTGCCTGACCAGGCTGGCGGCCACCCACCGTAGGCCCACTTCCCATTGAAGTACATCCCATAACCCAGGGACCCAGATGCATCAGACTGTATCTGGAAACGTGGAGAAGCCAGAAGGTCGGACCTCCAAAATGATACCCCATTGAACTCTCTCAGGAACTGGAGCCAGATAAGCATATCTGCCCTAATGCCCCCGGTGAGTCTTACCCTATGGTGGGGTCTGGACAAGCCTGTCATGGCGTCGCACAAGCGCCGAGCAAATGCCCTGCCAGGTGCGACCACCCTGCAAGCGAAATTGAGGTGACCATGCAGCACCTGCAGCTCACGAAGGGACGCCTTGCGTTTAGCAAGCAAGTCCGATATGAGGGCCACGATCCGCGACACCTTATCCCCCAGCAACCTAGATGCTTGCGCTACCGTGTCAATCTCCACCCCCAGGAATGTGAGCTTAGTAGATGGGCCCTCGGTCTTTTCGGGCGCTAAAGGGACACCAAGTTCCTCCATTAGCGTCTGAAATGTGCGGAGGAGATGTGTGCACGTGTCCCAGCCCCGTTCACCCCCGAATAAGAAATCATCCAGGTAATGGGCTACAGACCGAGAGCCTGACCTGCGAACAAAAGCCCACTGCAGGAAGGTACTGAAACGCTCGAAGGCCGAGCATGAGATGGAACAACCAAAAGGCATGGCTTTATCGAAATAACATGCACCCCGGAACTTGAAACCCAGCAACTCAAAGTCACCCGGGTGCACCGGCAGGAGACGGAAGGCGGACTTAATGTCGCACTCAGCTAACAGCACACCCGGGCCACATGAGCGCACCATGCGCAGCGCCTGGTCAAAAGACGTATACCTGACCGAGCAAAGGTCATCAGGGATAGCATCATTGACCGATCGGCCGGCTGGGTAGGACAAGTGATGTATTAGGTGAAACTCGCCCGGTGACTTCTTGGTCACTAAGCCCAAGGGGGAAACTTTAAGATTGGGGAACGGGGGTGCAGGGAAAGGGCCGGCGACCCTGCCCGCATCAACCTCCTTAGTAATGCTCACGGCAGCCACCTCCTCCCGTCCCCTGAGTGACAAAAGGTTGGGTGCATCTTGGGGAGACCTGTCCCCCATGAAAGGAATGCGAAAACCCATTTGAAAACCTTGAAGCAGGTAAGCTGCGTCCGCCCTCCTCGGGTACAATGTGAGCCAACGCTCCAACATGTCCACATTAATTGGGGAGGGGGCCTTTCGCTGGACCAGCTCCCTCTGCGGCAGTCTTGCCGGCCCCTTGTCCACCCCTACCTCGGCCCCGCATTCCCCCCGGCCTGGGACAGGCGGAGGCGGCATGGGGGCCAGCGCAAGAGGGACACTCGTGCTTGTACCGGCAATTCTTCCTACTGCAGGAACCATTGGACGAGAAGGTCCAGCACAGCAGGCGGGCTGGAACCCCCTGCCCCGCCACCTGGCGGGGTGCCTGTGCTGGAGCCGCTCGCTGGACTGCATGTCCACAATGGTATCTCTCCCCAGGCGCGGGGCGCGTGGGGGTCATGTACAGAAGCCACAGCTTCTGGCAGGGCTCGTCCCACCTCATATCTGGGTGCAGGGGCACTCGCATACGGAATTCTTCGTCGTAAGCCAACCACGACGGGCCCGGGAAGTCAACCATCGCCCGGTAGATGTTGTCCAAATACTGGACCATCGGGATGGCCAGATCTGGCCGGGCCCTGAGGTAAACCGCCATGTATATGAGGTACGCTGGCAACCAGTTGGCCCACGTGCGTGGCGGCTTACGACGACGTGCCTGTTCCTTATCCTTCTCGTCCTGCCCCTCCCTCTCCTCCTTGGTGGGCTCTCTGTTCAGAAGGGAGAAGATGTCCACATACTCCCCCCGCCAGATCTTCTCTTTGGTAGACTGGGCCAAATGATCCCCAAGGGGCAAAGAATACCCCGCTGTCGGCAATGCCGACACCGGCACGGTGGAACGGTGGGCATAGTAAAAGGAGCCTGAACCAACCCCGTAACCCCTAGCAAGTTCCCAACAGAAGAGGAGGCCCCACCCCAAGTAGGGCCCTGGGTTAGAGGTGCAGTCGCCGGGTGGGCCGGCGGCGTCTGAAACGCCACGCCACCCGTGCGAGGCCACGGCCACTGGAATGCTCCCCCCAATGTAGTTAATGGTGTGGGTGCACTAGATTGAACCGTATACTCACGCGCTGCACCCCCGTGGGCCGCCCCCACCGGGGGTTCCGGCCCACTGTGGGCGTCGGAGCTCACGATCGGAACTGAGCTCATCGATGGGGCCTGGTCAGCACCCGGCTGCGGCGCCTGTTGTATGGGGAGCTGCGAGGCAGTGGCCGACGCCGGCCCACGCACCTTGGGCAGCTAGACCCGTCCTGCCACCTGACGCTGCCCGGCAGACGATGCGTCGACCTGGGATCCAAAAGGCGCCCCTGAGGGGTTGACCATCCCGAGTGATGCCTCGAGGGCCGCTACGTGGGCCAGAAGCGCATCCACATTCACATAGCCCCCAACGCTAAGGGGGGGCAAAGGGCCAGCCGGCCCACTGGTGGCAGGCGCCGGTCCAGGTCTCTGGGCCGCGGGGCCCGAATATGGCCACGAGCCCAGTCCTGGCCCCTGGGGGGCCGGAGGCATGCCCTGCCAGGGAAGAGGACCCAACCACCCCCCATGGCTGAAGCCCACCGCAGGAAGCTGCGGACCAAGGGGCGAAGGCCCCGCAGTATGAACCAGGCCAGGGGCAGCAGCCATTGATTGCGGGCCGGGGGCCGTGGCCCCTGCCGGGCCAGTACGCGGCGCCCCGGCTCGGGCCAAGGGGCAATCGACCCCATCCCACCGGTCTCGGTGGGCTCTCCCGGCAAGCGAGGCTGCTGGGGAGGCGCAGTCGTGGTCCTCCGACCCGGCTGCCGCCTCCGAGCAGCGCGAACTGCGTTCGCCGTTGCCTTCTTCTTAGAGGGCATCGCTTCAATTTGCTGGGAAGCCGAAGAAGAAGGAAGAAAAACCGCTGTGCCAAAGAGGCTTCCCGGTGATAGGTAAGAGCGACGGAGCTAAGGGAAAAAACTTCTCGTCTCCGTTCGCTTCGCAAAATGGCAGCTCGGCTGCCTCGTGGCCGCCCCTTTTATAAGGGTGCTGGCCACGCCCCCTAACTACCCGGATGCCTTCGTCCGGTGGGGGGGGCCCGCAAAGAGCGCGGCGGCCATTTTGGCGCCGCGCTTGCAATAGGGTTGTCATTGGTGAGAAAGAGCAACATTTTTGTGACTACAGGATGCTGTTGACCCAGAAACTCCAAGGTTTGCAGATCCTCTTTACTCTTCCTCATGGTAGCCTGAACACAGTAGGTCTAGCAAGGCACTGTTTGTATTACAGAAGGAGCTATAATAGGGGTGTATCTTGAGCTTGACCTCATTATATATCTGGCCTTAAGTGCATCAGTAATACTAGATTTAAGAACCATGCGGCTAATAAAATCTTCATCAAGAGATTTTTTTCAGAAGAAAAAGAAGACCTCCAGTATTTTCAATCTCAAGAGAGTCTATTTAATAAAGTCTGGTTCATTTGCATGTACAGTACACCACACTCTTTGCAGCTGCTCTTTCATCTTCTGAGCCAATTTAGCAACACCCTTCCCCATACAACTCGTGAAAAATTATATATTAATTTAAACCTTGAGCATTATTACAACGACAATACTTATTGATATATCCCTCTGCAATTTGTAGGATCCTCTTTAACCACTATATTGTTTCACATTTAATGAGGTCCAGGATTTATCACCACCACAGATATTTGGTTTGATAGCACCCACCTGAGAGACAGTGTTCACTTCAAAAAAAAAAAACAGTCAGATTTATTTGCAAAGATCCAGATGCTGCTAGGGGAGAAAAGAACCACACCAGGGGTCTGTGTTTGAAGTAGTGGGCAACAAAGTCTAGGAACTTTATCATTGATCTGGACAGTGAAGAGAGATTTTGCGTTGTCTGAAAGATTTGATAACTAACCTGTAGGGGGAAAATATTACAAGATATATTCTATGGCAAGTCTTCTTACTAAAGAGCATTAAACTGCTATGTGGTAGCCTATTTAGGTCATTAAAATGCTCACCTTCTGAAAAATATGACTAGAAAGTAAGACTATATCACAAAACATCAATATCAGATAATACCTGGAAATACAATGTTTATACATCTTTCCTGGCAAGACCTAAAGATATAGTCCCACCAGTCATTTACACATACTGCACACAAAAATGTTCATTTATCAAAGCATTTCTAACCCATCCTGTATCAATAGATCTCAAGGTAAGGCACAACCTTTAAAATCACTTTAAAATAATCTAGAATACTCAAACAATTTCCCAAGTTGAAAGAAATGCAATAAATCTGGCTTGCTCACCAAACCAAGAATGCTCTGGTGAAAAGCAATGTTTAGGCTATTGGACAGCCAGGTTTGGGGTACTAAAAATGAGCCATGATAGAGGCAGTTGGACCTCCAAGGAGAAGGCATACTGCAACCAAGGTGCTAAAGCTATGAAAACCTCTTCGCCTGTCCCTACATGGTATACTTCTCCTAATAGTGGGACATAGGAGGGTCCACTTATGAGGATGTATATATAGAACGTGCTCTCTCAACTATCTAGATCCCAGAGCTGTAACTGGCAATTTGAGCATCCAGATCAAACAGCACTATCTCCAACTCAGTTCACCCTGAGATATGGGTGTAAACATCCATGAAAAAGGAGGATGAGGTGTCTTCTTGAAAGAATGAGAACATTTGTGTTTTCAGAAATAGGAAAATGGATAGGGCAAGGAGCTTGTGCTATTTATTTTCCTAAAGCTTATCAATAGATTTGACTTTAGATTTCAGCACCCTAAGGCAAAGTTCTACTCTAGTTACAGCCCTACCAGGTCCCAAGCTGTTTAGGGCTTCAAAGTCATCAAAAATGTCCCAGACTAGGACTAAATGATCAAGATCCATTCTAAATCTATAAAATCTATAAAATCATTTCTGAAGGAAACATTCTTATTTCTAAGAGAACATCAGCAAAGAGATCTTCATTATAACTAGACATGAGTGCAGCTATATTACTGTGCAGCACAGCAAAATAGCATTCTAATAAACAAAAATGGGGGCACGACTCCCAAAAAATGTAAATTTAAAACTGGATATTAGATCAGCACCAAATTTCGCACAGATATAACAGACACTCTGCTCTTGCATTCATGGGGATATATATATATATATATATATATATATATATATATATATATATATATATATATATATATATATATATATATATATATATATATATATATATATATATATATATATATATATATATATATATATATATATATATATATATCACCCCTTCCTTTTAAAAAAACAATAAAACATGAATGAATGAATCTGTTTCTGGTTGTAAAAATATTTTAAAATATATTTAATAAAATATAGAGAACAAATATTCAGAAACTGACTTATTTAACTTGTGAAAATACTGTTTTTTGCTTTGTGGTTATGGATGATCTTACTTGATGTTAGTAGAGCTGGCAACACGAGCATGATGTTGTGCAGCAATCTCAGCTAATTCCCTAGCATTTTCATTCAAGACTGCAGAAGCACACTATTCCAATTTCATAAACCAAAAGGGTTTTTTAAAAAAAAAATAATCAAGATATTCTTGGGAAGGAGAGAGGCCTAGAGGTGATGGAATCTGAGCTCTGAAATTCTGGTAATGGCAAGTTGAGTGAAGACTCATGCTGTTGCTGAAAACAAAGCTTTTATTTTGAATTGTTTTATGATGTTGAAAAACACGAACTGGGTAATTAATTAATAATGATTTACATATAGAGGATAAAGAGTTTAAGAAAATATACTATAGTCAAAATATGTTCTAAAAATATGATTGATACCCATTATAACTGAGACTACTTTTTGTTTATGTTTGAAGTTTTGATGCTTTTCTTTTTATGTTTACGTCTTTTAATTGTTATATTGTTTCATTTGTATGTTTACGATTTAAATTCAATAAAGATTAATTTTTAAAAAAGAAAACAACGCTTTGTGCTAGTTTTGCATTGGGGAACATTGCATATAAGCATCACTTCACTGCATCAACATATAATGGTTTCTTATGTTTCTCATGCACATAGGCACACAGCTACCAGCTCCTTTCATATTATGTGGGCTGACCAGCTTTGATGACCCACCCAGTTTGTTTACTTTCTCCAAAGCACTAGTCTCCATGCCTCAGCCTTCTCTAAAACAGCACTACTTGCTCCATACTCTTTTTGCCCAGTCGTCATACAGATGGCAACTAAGCTGCACTATAGTCAGGCTTCAGCCTGACTGGCATTGCAGTGCAGTGAATTCTGGTTTTGCAGGCCTGGTGTTTCCTACAGCATCATTATCAAGTTGTTTCCCATCTCCATGGGCCTGACTGCTATCAAATTTGGCACACCAAATTTGTTATTAGGTCTTGTCAGAAGGGTCCACCAAGAACACCTTGCTCACAGCTTCCCTACAACCAGACCATAACCATGCCCCTTTTGAATACTAAACTGTATCCTGGTGACAGTAGCTACATAAAAGAATAGCTTTTATATCTTCATGCATTGCCATGACTCTTCTGGCCATTTTACAAGTCTCAGGTATTACAGCCACTTTCAATTTCTGTATCTACATATTTTCTGGCCATCCCCCCCCCCCTCTTTATTTCTCTCTCCCTTTCTGTGACAAGAGAAGAACTACATTTAGTTCCTTTCCTCTCCCCTAATTCTTTCTCTCTCTGGACTGAACTTCACTGATAAATGCACAGCCCCCCGTTTAATTAGGCACGGTCTGTGCACAAGAAGCTGAGCCAGAAAGCTGTTCAAATTCTCTTGCCAGTTCTGATGTTGGCAGCTTCTGACGGTAGCCTTCGGCAAGTCACTCTAGCTCATTCCTACCATTTCTGTTGCTTAAAATAATAACACAGAGAGAACAAGGCGGACGAGAGAGAGAGAGAAGAGATACAAATCTCTGGGATAATTACTTTCATCCCATGAAGATGTGAAAAGTTCTTTGGAGAATTAATCAGGCATTTGCCACAAACATAACTGGCTCCAAATTCTGGGAACGTGAATTATTAGGACCCAGTTTTCGTTTATTTGCAGGGAACCCAATCCCACTGCTGTTTATTTATTTGTTGCATTCATATTCTACCTTTCCTGCAGTAAAGAGCTAGTGCAAATGGCTACCCTTCTCCTTTCACTTTAACATCACAACAACCATGTGACAAGTTAGGGTTACATAAGGGAGATTCATAGCCAAGCATGGATTCAAACACAGACTATCCTGAGTCTTAGTCCAGTAATCTAAACCAGTGTTTCCCAACCTTTGGTTCCTGGACTTCAACTCCCAGAAGCCTAAGTCAATTCCCAAAAGCACTGATCAGCCAATGTACTGACTTGGGATTCTGGGAATTGAAGTCCCCCTGTGGGGTGTGGAGCCCTCATTGGGAACCACTGCAGCACAATGACCCTCTGCTCCACCAGCATTTAACATGAACATGTAAGGGGGGACATTCATGGAACAGGTTGCGTCCATGGATAATTCTCTGCCACAAACATTTGGGAATGGACCTACCTTACAGGCATAACAATATTGTGTGTGTTGTGTCTCATCAAGTCATATCCAACTTTTAGCAACCCTCATACAAGATAAGCAAGCAAGATATTTTGCTAATGCCGCCACCACCCCTATGAGTTTCCATGGCTGAGTGGAGATTCAAACCCAGCTCTCTTTAGTCCATCACCCTATCCACTACAGCACACTGGAAATTTATAAATGTATTACATACCTATATAATTTTAATTGCCACAGCTTCCCACTAAGAAATCATTTTGGTGATGGTGCTAAGAATTTCCTGTATGGTACATGTGCCCAATATTGCAGAGGACAGCTTTCTGTTTCAGGGCTTCCTCCTCTTTGATCTGAAACTGGTTTCTTCGCATACTGTGTTTCCAATGGATGCTTCCTTTCTTCAACACTAAGGGACTGCGGTGGCTTAATGGTTAAGATGCTGAACATGATGACTGGAAGGTTGGGCAGATAAGCAGTTCGAGACTCGAGTACTGCACAACAGAGTGAGCCCCCGTCTCTGTCCCAGCTAGTGCCAACCTAGCAGTTTGAAAGCAAGAAATTGCAATTAAATAAATAGGGACCACTTTGGTAGGAAGGAAAACAGTGTACCGTGCACTCTGGTGTCTAGTCATGCCTGTCACATGTCCATGGAATTGTCTGCAGATGCAGACAGCTCTGACTCTTTAGCTATAAACAGAGATGAGCACTGAACCCTGGAGTCAGATAAGACTGGTTTTTGGGCAAGGGCCACTTTACCTCCTCCAACACTATTTTCCTTCAGAGCTGCCAAGTGATCCAAATAGCACATTCAAGGATCAATTTTCAGCAATAAAATCGTACCAATAAAAAGAGTTATACACCCACCCCATTCTGTCAGATCATTCACCACAGTTGGTTCTTGTTGTTGCTGCTGCTGTTGTTGATAAGGCAAATCCTAATCATGTGCTGGGTTTCAGATAATGTGTAATTTGATCCTGTACTTCCTATAAGGGATACACAGTCAACATTTATTCTTTTGGAAACATCTGCGTATCTTCCCACAGGCTATAAACATGCCATCAAGGATTCTGGGATGCCTTTCTCAGTGTGTACACATGTCATGTCCACAAGGCCATGCAGTATTACCTCAGAATATAACAATGATGCCATAGTGTGGTCAGGGCAGGACATTGGAGCAGAAGTCTAGTCTTTGTCCAAAAATCAGCAGCAGGATCCTCAAAAGGAACAAGACTGAAACATTACAATCTCAAGGAAGTAATATACATTTCCATCTTAAGAGGGGAGTGGACTCCCACAAGACTAGTAAATCTGAAAATCCGGCATTACCTAACCACCCCATTACATAACATTAATGAAGTCCTATTAACATGACTGACATAAAAGGTTATTGGAATATAACACCAAGGCTTGTGCAGATTCCATTCAGTTTAATGGTGCTTACCCAAGAGATTTTCCCATTGGGTTATATGTACACCCAAAAGTCACACAACTTTCTGAGGAAAAATACCAATATGTTGCACCCTTATGCATAACAGAAACACTTGCAGTTGAATCTGTCACTTCAACCATGGCAATGGGATACTGCCCTGCCCACCACCATGCCTGAGGGCAATAGACTAGTTTAGGAAATACAGGTTTATTGCTTGGACGGGTGCCTCAGAATCTAATGACAGGGCCAGTACTATCCATGATCTTTTGCCCTCCTGCTTTTCTTGTACAGTACTTGCTACTGCCTTCATTGAGAGGAGAAAAAACACACACATATAATTGACATAAACCCTAGATACAGTGAAGTAAATCACAATTATCATGCATTTAAATTCTCTGTCATAACTTTTATATTTATTTAGTTAGTTAGTTAGTTCAATTTATATTGCCGCCGAATCGACAGGCGACTCTGGGCGGCTTAAAACAACATCCCATAAAACCTATAAAACCCCACTAAAATGATTAAACATAGTCACATTAAAAACACATTTAAATACTCCACCCACCCTGTCCAAAAACCCAAAAGCAGGGATGAAGGAACATGCCCATTCAAACAAGCCAGCAGGCAGGGGTCATATTACCATCAATTCCCCACACCTGCACCACCAGCCAGATTTTGAGCTCTTTTCTAAAGGGCAGCAATTGCATCTGTAGCCGTGGCTCTGTTGGCAGGAGGTTCCATAGGACCGGTGCAGACACGGAGAAGGCCCTACTTCTTGTGCTAGAGAGACGAGCCGCTCTAGCTGATGGTACAATTAGGGGAGCCCTCTGGTCCGCTCTAGTTGGATGGACAGATGTTCTTAGAGTGACACAGTCTCTTAGGTATCCTGGCCCACTATGTAGGATAGGGCTTTAAAGGTCATTACCAGCACCTTGAATTGCACCTGGAGGCATACCGGTAACCACTGCAGCTCCCAGAGCAAAAGCGATGCACGGGCACAATGCCTGCACCCCATCACCACCCATGCAGTCGCATTCTGGACCA
Organism: Bradypodion ventrale; assembly: GCA_035047345.1. NCBI lineage: Eukaryota > Metazoa > Chordata > Lepidosauria > Squamata > Chamaeleonidae > Bradypodion > Bradypodion ventrale. Next base: position 46,939,436 of record JAWDJE010000001.1, read on the forward strand.
GCTTTAGCCTCCGAATGGTCACCAAGGGCAGCCCCATGTAGAGCACATTAGCTTTCTGATATGTAAATATGTGAATCATTCCTTTTCCCATACATAGGAAATGCAAATTAGCTGTTGCCATGTCTTTTGTGCGTAAATTATTTCTTGTAAATAGTGTTAAATAGCAATCTATAGCACTCATGGAAAAGCATTGATATACAGAAAATTGTTTTTTAAAAATGCCTTTCAAGACTAAAATGCACATCACTATTAATTTCCCCTTATTACTGTCACATACTTATACCCACATTAAGGTAACATTCTAAAAAATGGCATTCAGTAAAAATTTTAAAACTGTTAGCATAGTGTTGGACAACAACTGTACACTGCTGAGTTCATATCTTTGCTTAGCTCTAAGTCTCACTACCGTATATACTCGAGTATAAGCTGAGGTTTTTTAGCCCCAAAAATGAGGTAAAAAAAGAGGACTTGGCTTATATTCGGGTCAATGACCATGAGGGTCCTAGAACCATGCCGGATTGAGTTGTGCCAACAATTTAATTAATTTTACCATGTTTTCATGTATTTTGATTTGATTATAGAAACTCACTAGCAGCTGCTGCATTTCCCACCCTCGGCTTATACTCAGGTCAATCTATTTTCCTGGGTTTTCAGTTCAACATTAGGTACCTCAGCTTATATTTGGGTCAGTTTATACTCAAGTATATACGGTAAATGACCTTAGAACAAAGGTGCCCAAACTTTTCGGACCACAGGCCGGTCAAGTTGTTCAGTGGGCTGGTCATGTCGTTCAGCGGGCCAGTCACATGGTTCCTCCCACTGGAATCTGTTTTGCCAAAGGATGAGAGATTTTAAGGTGCCATTTTCTCTGCTAAAACCAAGGGTGCCCTAACTACGGCCCATGGGCCATAGTTTGGGCACCCCTGTCTTAGAACATTTATCTCTCAACCAAACTTCCTTGACCAGACTACCATGAAGATCAAACCGGAAGAAAGGAGAATCAGGTATGCCACCTTAACCTCTTTGAAGGAAGGGTGGGATATAAAAGTAACAAGTAAAATAGCAAACAAACAAAGCAAACAAATAAATGTAATGGTATATAATTAATGCTAGAGATGGGTATATATTCTATTTGTGGCTTGTGTCAAATAGACATGGGTTTATCTTCTCCCGTTTATACATGCAGATAACACTTCCCTAATGGCAAGAAGATCTAAATAGCCTCTTGATAAGGGTGAAAGGAGAGGGTTTAGAAGCTGGCTTTAAAGTCAACATTTTTTAAAAAATACTAAGATCATGGCATCTGGCTCCATCACTCCCTGGGGAAGGAATGGAAGCAGTGACAGACTTTTAATTTCTTGGGATCTAAGATCACTGCAGATGGTGACTGCAGCCATGAAATAAAAAGACACTTACTCCTTGGGAGGCAAGCTGTGGCAAACCTAAGCAGTATAATAAAAAGTAGAGACATCATCCTGCCAACAAAAGTCTGCATAGTTAAAGCAATGGTCTTCCTAGTATTAATTTATGGCTGTGAGAGCTGGGCCATAAGGAAGACTGAATGCAGAAGAATAGACGTCTTTGAAATGTGGTGCTGGAGAAGACTTTTGAGCAGGGGTGCCAAAACTTTTCAGGCCATGGGCCGGTCACGTGGTTGAGCGGGCCGGTCACGTGGTTCCTCACACTGGAAGTGGAAGTAAAACATGCCCGCAAATGTGCAAAATGCTGCTGTAAATGTACCCACAACTGTTGAAAATGCATTTACGACAGCCACAGGTCCATTTACAGCAGTGTTTTGCATGTGCATGGGCGTGTTTAACTTCCATTAACAGGAGCGGCATGGGCAGCGTGGGTCAGATTATTAGACACCGCAGGCAGGATCTGGCCCCAGGCCGTAGTTTGGGCCCCCTTGCTTTTGAGATTCCCCTGGACTGCAAGGAGATCAAATTAGTCAGTCCTAAAAGAAATCAACCCTGACTGCTCCTTGGAAGGACAAGAATTGAAGCTGAAGCTCAAGTACTTTGCTCACCAGACGGGAAGAGAGGCCTCACTGGAGAAGGCCTGGATGCTGGGAAAGATTGAAGGCAAAAGGAGAAGGGGGTGACAGAGGAGGAGATGGTTAGACAGCATTGTTGACACCAGAGGATGGTGGATGACAGAGAAGTCTAGCATACTGTTGTCCATGGGGTCGCAAAGGGTCGGACTCAACTGTGCAACTGAACAACAACAATTTATACATGAACCTATGATGCTTTTTTATTTATTTATTTATATTCAAATTTATATGCCGCCCAATCAGGTAAACCCGACTCTGGGCGGCTCACAACAAGTTAAAACACACATAAAACAGTACAGCCAATTAAAACCCAACATACCCACCCACCTACCCCATTCCTCTTAAAACCCACATTTAAAAAAAGACCATTAAAAGAAATGGAGGCTTAATTTATAAGCCAACAGGCAGGGGCCACTCTTCCATCTGGGCCCCACATCTGCCCTGCCAACCAGGTTTTTAGGTCTTTTCTGAAAGGTAGCAGCTCCATCTGCTCCCGCAACTCTACAGGCAGGAGGTTCCACAAGGCCGGTGCGGACACGGAAAAGGTTTCAGTTTTCACAAAGATGCATTGAAATATGCATTTTTAATTTAAAATGACTCCTTTAAAAGGCATTTTCTAAAACAAAATCATGTATTTATGACCCATGGGAACTGTATCTAAATGTTCAAAAGGTACAACAGCAAATTGATAACTATGGTCCAATACATTAATTGAACCATAGACAGTAACCTACACTGGGATAATTCTTCTAAAATTAGCAGAGATTGAATTACTAGGTCAGGGCCCAATTTACCATTAGGAAAATGGAGGCAAATAGCTTACATAGCAAAATGCTTGGGGGTGAGGATGAGAGTGGGAAGGTGGTAGAATGGGTGTTCCTCCTAGGACTCTCATCCCTTGCCAGTCTGAATGCATCTGTGCAAAAAGTCTATTCCAGCCGCTCAAAACCAACCTGCTCTCAGAGGTCAGATGTGGGGGAGGATTCTATCTTGTTAACAGCAGCCAGTCCAGATGGCTTTTTGGGAACTGGGTTCAATCTTGCCTCTGCCAGTAAAATATCTCCGTTTGGCCACATACTGGATAAGTGCATTGCCCATCAAACACTTTGAGAAACAATGTTGTTCTGTCCAGAATCCTACTGATGTTTGCATAAAGTTGCATAACTTGCTGTGGATACTTAATGAGGTGCTGGGGTGCATCTCAGTTGCTCAATCCAAGGTGTAAGGAGGTATTCAACTGAGATGCACCTTGGCCCTCTGTTGAGCAGCTGCAATTAGGTGCTAAACATTATGCAAGCCTTATGCAAACAACAGTAGAATTCTGATCAGTGTCTCTGTATCCAGTTGAGTATAAAACAGGGTTCTTCAAACTTGGCTCTCCAGATGTTCTCGGACTTCAATTCCCAGAAGCCCTGATCAGCAGGTGTACTGACTTGGGCTTCTGGGAATTGAAGTCCAAGAACACCTGGAGAGCAAAGTTTGAGGAAGCCTGGTATAAAACTAAAGATTTTTTTTAAAAAAATTATTCACCCTCCAGATGTTTTGTACTACAATTCCCAGCATCTCTTGCCATTGACCATGCTGGCTGAGCTGATGTTCTGGACCAAAACTGGAGAGGCAAAAGTTCTGCATCTCATTTACTTTTATTGTTCTTTTTTTACATGCTAGTCCTGACCCTCCACCAAGGAGTTAAAGGTAGTGCAGTTAGCATGCACTCTAATTCTCACAACACTCCCCTTGAGTGTGATTGGCTGAAAATCAGTTAGTGGGTTTTATGACTTAGAAGGGCCTAGAGCAGTGATTATGAACCTTGGCACTCTTGATTTTAAAGAGACAGAACCGTAATGGGAGATATTGGAGGCCTTGCAGTGGCCCATCTGGGCAGCATCTGGAAACAGACTCTGGAAGCACAGGTGCTACTTTGTCATGGTCTCTCCAAATTGAATGAGAAGTATTGTAATTCATTGCCAATTTTGCTTATGTACGAATACAACAGTATGTGCAATTTTATGCTCATCAATGTCCCCTTTCACCCCTTCTTTTTGTTTTCTCTTCTTTTTCCTCTGTCTCTTGTGCTGACTTGGGCTTCTGGTAATTGAAGCCCAAGAACACCTGGAGTGCAAGGTTAGCCATCACTGGACTAGAGCATTTTTATTTATGTATTTATTCTTAGATTTTTACGCCACCCACTCGGGGAAACCCGACATGGATGTCTCATTTCCCAGTCCAGCCCTCTAATCACATTATTAGTACTTTCGCTATCCTGCACCTCCTTAACATTTGATGTCAGACTATACTAAGCACCTTTGTGTTTGAGAAAATATCAGCTGACATGAATATGTCTGCTGTGCACTCTTAGTTGGCTCAATTTAGATAAACTATTATCACCTGATACCTCTGTCCTCAAAGAGTAAGCTCAGATCTTTGAACCACTCCTAAAATGTGATTAAGACTCCTGGAGAGAGACTGCCCACATTCATCTACCACAAGGTTGACATTTTGAGATGTGATTGCTGTGAATTTAATGAGCACATGTGGAAAAAACAATGCTCCTGGAACAGCTGTGAAATAGTGTAGCATGAAATAACACTGAGGGTGAATTTGAGAGTACACTTGCTATGCCAAAGCTCTTGTTTTCCCCTTGTGTGAGGATGTCATCCCTTACTTAAATAATCTAATTGTGTGTTGTCACGTCAATTTTGATTTATGACAACACTTTCCAAGATTTTCGAGGTAGAGAGTATTCAGAAGTTGTTTACATTCCTTTCTTCTGAAGGTCCCCTTGGGATGTGCAGCTTGCCCAGGGCCATACAGGCTGGCTCTTTTGGGAGGCACAGCAGGGAATTGAACTCCCAACCTCTGGCTCTTCTACATTTTATTAAAAGCATTTAAATCCTGCTCTTCAAACAAGACAAGCTTCCAATTTGACTTACAAAAACCAGAAATTAGTCAGCTCATGTCCTCAGGTTTATGTTTAGACAAAAAAAACCCGGCACTTTGAAAAACTGATTAGGAAAAAGAAAAATTGTGATGGAGGTAGTCGGAATAGACTTGATTTTAAACTTTCCTTAACTAGCCAGCTAGGTCCAATCTTCTAACTCAAAGAGAGGCTGTCAGCAGTGAGTCTACATTTTTTGGCTTATGGTGGTAGGGTGACTCTCTGTCCACCTTAATTTGTTGTATATGACTATTATTATTATTATTATTATTATTATTATTATTATTATTATTATTATTATTATTATTATTATTATTATTATTATTATTATTATTATTATTATTATTATTTATCTTTAAATAATATCTTTAAACTTGGTATCATTTGGCAGTCTCTCAATAAGGTCAATGCAACTCCCAGAACAGCTTTACTTACCACGAGATTGCGTTGCGAAGAAAAATCCCAGTTGCATTGGTCTTTGGAATACTCCCTCCTTGACAATGATGTTAAAAGGATCATGATGAAGCATTGGTATTTACTAGAGGATGTCCCAGGCTGCCAAAATAGACCCCTGGTAGCTTTTAGGAAGACTAGCTCCTTTAACAATATACTTACTAGAACTGACCTCAGTTCTCCTTCAGACCCTCATGATAAGGTAGTTTCAGGACATTTTAAGTGTTACACCTGTTCCGTGTGTCATTTTTCAGTAGAAACTAAGGTCGTTGAATTTCCCAAGAGTAATTTTATTCACCATCTTAGGAGTTTTTCCCACTGTAGAACCCGTAATGTTATTTACATGATCACATGTCCGTGCAACAAGAATTATATTGGGAAAACAATGAGACCCCTATGGACACGTATTTCTGAACATCGTTCTCACATACGGAGTAAAATAGAGAGTGCTCCTTTAGTTTCCCATTATTTGTGGAATAATCATAAAGATAGTCAGTTTCGATTTCTTGCATTAGAGGTAATTAGCCCCAAGCCATATGAGAGGCTCAATATTGATAGACGTCTATTACAAAGGGAAGACTTTTACATCTATAAGTTTATTACATTGGAACCAAATGGACTTAATTGCGAGCTTGATTTATCATATTATCTTTAAAGATTTTGAGGGAAGGTTTTAACATGTGTTTCCTAATTGTGACCCCTATAGATAGTTTACCTTATTTGTTACACATGACCTACTGAATGTAATGTTTAAATATCACCTTTTGGTAAAGGTGGGTAACGTCAGAAGCACTAAAGAGTAAGCTAAATAGAGGCTGGCGACGCCATTTAAGGTGTTGAGTTTTCTTCTTATGCAATGTTCTCATGTGACATTTAATATGATGATCATTAGTTAGTTGGTTGTACCTTTTTGTTGTAGAAATTGTTATTAGATTTATTATCATAATATTTTCTTATTAAATTATTAGATATCCTGAGGAAGATTCTTTGAAAAGCTGGAAAATAACCAGAACAGCTTTGATATTCATATCGACATTGTACACAAACTGAATATATGCTGAAATGAGTTACATATTTGAGTTTCATTGAAGAACTATAAGATGTATTTGAGTTTTTACAAGTATTATGATTGATTTTGAGATATGTAATTGACTGAGAGATTTACCAAAGAACATTTATTTGACCAAGACTTATTAAAAAAAACACATTTATTCGATTTTTTTTTTGCCTCATACGGTATTCTCTGTTTCCACTTAAAGCAGTAAAGCAGTGGATATGCAAAGGGGAGGTGTTCCAGGACAAGCATATCTCTTGTAGAAATGGCATGCAGCCTGATCTGAGCTTTCATTTAACCAAGCCTGCTTCGAAGCAGTGAATGATAAAAACAAAGGACTCCCAAACAGTTAAGCTGGGGTGACCTCCAACAGCTCTTGAGGCACAAACCATTAGGGCTAGACCTGGATGTAACTGCTGAGGAGCAGCTACAGAGTGGAAGCACATAGTGGAAGCACCAGAGTCTCCTGCAACCATACTACCCATGTGTAACTAACTACACGAACCCTGATGTTTTGATTCATCCCTGTTTTAAAAACTTCCTTACTCAAACACCAGGACCCGACCACCAACTATGGTGGGTGGTCATAGCTGAGATACACATTTACCTTTTCTTTGCATCATAAAACTCATTCTATGCTTATATGGTCGTCTTTCACAATTGTTTCCTCCTTTCACTATCATTCCTGTCCAGTCACTTTTGATATTTTGCTTCCAGCCAAGAGAAAAGTAAGAGAGTGTCTGCATTCATGTGCCTGATATAAAATGACATGTTTGGCTTCCTCTGCTGAATAGCAATTGTATGTTCTGCACCTAGAGGGGAAACCTTTTTGTTAGACATTGCAGGGTGGATCAGGTTATACAATGAACACAAATCCTTCTTCAAGGTAGTGTGTGTGTGTGTGTGTTTACAGTTAGTGTAATTTTAACCCAGCAAGAACGATGCCACAAAACCAGGCAGCAGCCTGGAGAGTACAGGCATACCTGACAAGTTTTGGGAAATTTCTGTCAAATAAGGGAAATTTCCCGACCAAAACAGGAAACTGGACAGCTATGCTTATCTTGTGCTGGTCTCCAGTCTAACTCCAGTCTAATTGCAGTCTAACTAATATGGGATGACGGCGGGAAAGAGTGTAAAATACGGGGGTTTGACAGAAATCTCCTGAAACTTGACAGGTATGGAGTACAGGCTGTCCTGGACATGGCTGATAATTGAAGAATACAAAATGTTGAAGTTTGATAACTAAGCATTTAGGCTTAACAATAAGCCAGAACAAATACTATCTTCACAACAAAATGAAACAGAGAAGTACTACATATTTTTTCATCAGGACCACTGCTGAAAATGGCTTGCCAACCCACAATAAGTGATCATCCTTTTGAAGGCAACATATACTGCTGCCTTGAGTTCCTTCACCAGGAGAAAGGTGGCCAAATGACACAAATGAAGAAATATTATGCAGTTCACCATCATCACATTAGGAGCCCCTACTTCAGAGGTGCCCAACTTTTCGGGTTGCAGGCCAGTCATGTGGTTGAGCATGCCAGTTACATGGTTCCTCCCAGCAGAAGCAGAAGTAAAATGTGCATGTGCTTGTGCATAATGCACCTGCGCATGCACATAACATTGCCATAAATGACCCGGAACTGTCATAAACGTGTTTACAACAGCCGGAGGTCATTTACAGCATTATTATTATTATTATTATTATTATTATTATTATTATTATTATTATTATTATTATTATTATTATTATTATTATTATTATATCCCGCTTCTGTGCATGCATGTTTTACTTCTGCTTCTGGGAGCAGCGAAGGTCGCATGGGCCGAATGATTTGGCACTGTGGGCTGAATCTGGCCCATGGGCCGTAGTTTGGGCCCCCCTGCTGTAGTTATTATTATGTGAAGGGCCATAGCTTAATAACTGTATTATTTGACATACTGTACTGTCAGTACAATTAGCATTGACTTTGGATTCTCTGCCTGAGAACTTTGTCAACTGTCATATATTTGACCTTGGCACACTAGAAATGTAAATCTTTCCTTGTTTTTTTCTTGCAGGGGAGAACAAAACATGTCCAAACTTTTCTCTCCAGTGCACATGATTATAAGAATTGTGGTGCTTTTTTTGTATTTCAGATTCATTTTTTAAATGAAAAATTAACATAAGTGCATTTTTGTACAAAAACCTTTTTTTTTGTACAAAAATCTTGTTGCTAATGCTATCACAGTTGAAAAAAGTGTTGATCTTTTGGTTCTCATGAAAGAATGATGATGAAGAAGAAGAAGAGGAAGAGGAGGAAGAAGAAGTAGTAGTTCACCAATATTGGAAATATCTTCATTGGGGTGTCATGATGTGTTGAGGCACCCTTTTTGAAGGAGAACAAGAACATTTGCAAGTACAGTACTGTATTAATTATAGCCTCTCTGACCATGCAATCTTCATGCAAAAAAAGTCCCCAGTTCAGCCCCTAGCAGGGCCATAGCCAGGGGGTGGCCAGGCTGGGCATTGTCCACCCTGAGTTAGCGGCTTGCCCATCCTCAAACACTGTTGCCCATCCTGAAAAATATTCGCCCACCCACATCTAGAATCCTGGCTATGGCCCTGGCCCCTAGTCTAGTGGCTCCAAGTCAGAGGGAAGGAACAATCTCTGAAGAGCTGATGCTAGTTCCAGAAGACAATGTTGGCCTAGGCAGACAACATTTTAAGGCCAGGGCAACTTTTTTTGCCTACCTAAAGCCATCAGGTACTTGGAGCATACAGACCCTTTATGACAGTGATGGCAAACCTTGGCACTCTAGCTGTTCTTGAACTTCAATTCCCAGAAACTGAAGTAGTCCAAGAACACATGGTGTGCCAAGGTTCACCATCACGGCTTTATGACATGGTTGTGCTTAATGTAGTAAGAGTCAGAAGGGGAATTTATTTTTCATCAGCATCCCACCTCTTAGGTGCCAAATGTTCCAACTACTAGAAAGACCTCTGTGGGTTGCCCACAGGAATAATTAGCAATTAAACCTTTCCTCAGGGGTTCGCTCGGTGTCAACAGATCCGGGGACCAACCGGGCTCATCTGGAGAGGAAATTGGGAAGCTAAGCGGGCTAGTTAAAAATGAACCATAGCCCAGGCTGAGGGCAAATAGAGCTGGGCAAGCAAGCAGGGGCAAACAGGGGACAAAGATTAGGTGCCCAAGTCAATACACATAGACTCCGAGTTTAGGGTAGGAACAATGGGTTTCACCAACCCAAGGCAATTTAGTGCGAGTTGTCCATTAACCACCAGGCAGCCACAGAGTAGCCCCCAGTCATGGGAATCACGGGACTCATGGGGAAATGCCACGTATGCAAGCCTTCTGTGCAGGGGTGGCATGAGTGCCCTAGGCACATGTCCCAACCCCTAGGCAGGGTAATAAATACGTACCCCTGACTCTGATCACGGCTGGACTTCGCCACATGGCTGCCTCCACGCGTCTTCCTTCCGACCCACCATTGCAACAACCTCAAATTGTAGTAAGGTAGAAGCAAAACGTGAAATCTCTGCAGGATCACAGGAAACAAAATAACCACATCTTTCCAATATGCAATTTAAACATTGTTTGGAAATTAGCAAATGTCTCTTAGGTTTTGTTGGTCAGTGAATGTCTGTAGGAAAAAGGTCATATAACATATTCTGGAACTGGGCCTAAAATAATGTCTGTTGGAAATTCCCAGTATGGTTCTCTAACCATGTTTTCATGTGGCTATTAATGGAAACTGGAATTTTATATATTTCATGACAAGCACTTGGGATGGAAGGAAATCCTCCTTCTCAGTTACTCTTTCCTCTAGTCTAATCAGCTGTGGAGGGGAAAATAATTATTACGGTGAAGACTTTTGCTTTGACTTCAAAATAAACATATAAAAGCATAAAAAAGTGATAATTATCCAAAGGTACAGGTCAGCAGTTCGATACCCGAGTACTACACAATGGAATGAGCTTCCGTCTTTGTCCCAGCTCTTGCCAACCTAGCAGTTCGAAAGCAAGAAATTGCAAGTAGATAAATAGGGACCGTGGGAAGGTAAACAGTGTCCCGTGCGCTCTGGTGTCTAGGCATGCCTGCCACAAATCCACGGAAACATCTGCAGAATCAAACAGTGCTGGCTCTTTTGCTATAAACAGAGATGAGCACTGAACCCTAGAGTTGGATATGACTGGCTTTCAAGCAAGGGCAACCTTTAACTTTACCTTTTCTCAATGCCTTATTTAGCCTAGCATTCCCCACCCCACCCCCAAGAGGTGCAGGTAGCTGCTGAATTCCAATTTATGATAATTTTAAATGTAATGTAAATGTTTGGTTTTTAGAATTTCTGGGCCACCCTTTGATCCTTTGGTTCCTTAAGGCAGTTTGCAATTAAATTTTAAAACAAACATGCAATTCATAATAAAACATTCCAGCAATGCTGTTAAAGGTGAGAAGTCTTCTGTTAGTACAAGGCAGTGATGGTGAACCTTTTAGAGACCGAGTGCCCAAACTGCAACCCAAAAACCCACTTATTTACTTCAAAGTGCCAACATGGCAACAGGAGAGGGAGGAGGTGCTCCCATTTGGCTGCTGGGCAGAGGAATGGGATGAAATCTGTGCTGAGGGGAAGGAGGGAGCGATCCCATTGGGCTGCTGGACAGAGGGGCGGGGCAAACTCTGTGCTGGGCTGACCACATGGATGCCCACAGAAAGGGCTTCAAGTGCCACCTCTGGCATGCGTGCCATAGGTTCATCACCACTGGTATAAGGTCAAGGTCTCCGTTGCTCGAAAGCCAGTCCTGTCCTACTCCAGGGGACAATGCTGCTCATCTACATTTACAGACAAAGATGTTTTCATGGCCATGTGGCAGGCATGACTAGGCACCAGAGCACACAACATGCTGTTACCTTTCCTGACAAAGTGGTACCTATTTATCTACTTGCAATTTCTTGTTCTTGAACTTCTAGGAGGTAGGGCAGATGATGGGCGGTCATTCCATCATGCAGCACTCAGGTTTTGAACTGCTGCCCTGCCGACCTTCTGGTAGTCAGGTCCAGCTTCTTAACCACAGCCTGTGTTAGTATAAGTAGGAATGTAAACTTGTGCACAGTGCAACCATAGATAAAACAGCAGTAGGCAAGATTGTACAAAAGAGCAGTTTTATCCTCAGGAAATCTGTAATTGACTACCATTCCCTGGTAACAATTACATAGCAAACCAGACATTCGCCTGCCTTCGGAGTAAGCACCACACAAATCAGATTTTGCAAGAGATGTTTTTCAGTGGCTCAGTTGCCTTGGGGCTTTTTCTTCCCTGTGATTTTGATCATCACATTTCAAGGCAAATTGTGCTCATCTCTCATGCCAAAGAGGTCATGGGAAATTATTTCATTTTTAACAAGACCCTGTGAGGATTTATGGAGTCATAGAAGTTAAGCAATGGAACAGTCAGGGTTAGACAGCTAAAATGCACACACAGCATTTTCCCACCTTCACTCATACCCTCGTGCTCCAGTTTGAACTCATCAAAGTCAGCATGTGTTCAGTTTTCCTTGCAGACATGACAGTACTTTTCCCAGTGTCCCCACGATGAGTGCTGGGAAAAGTGTCAACAGAGTCCAGGTGGGAAGGGGGGGGGGGAATCCTTACTTACTTTCCTTCCTTACTTTTTCCTTCCACTGTGCTGGTGGTGTATTTTGTTCTGCTTCACTCTTCATTTGCTCCAGTACACAGACAGTCTTTTCCTGTGGATCCGAGTACTGAATTGTTCTATGCTGGTCTCTTGCACTTTGATGGTATGTATCATGTTTCCTTATGGATGTTATTTTCTCTTGGTCAATCTTGACTCCTCTACACTTTAGGGCTACCCTTAACTTATTATTTTGTTTCCTTTCCCTGAGATATTAGCTGTTCCTGATCTCAGATTTTTTTTTTTAATAGCATAAATTTAGGGCCTTACTTTAAAATACTAGAATGTCGCAACGTGTTATATAAAATCAGAGACACCCCATGTTATTTGTTTTGTTTTGCTTTTCTGTTTAGTTTTCTTCTTATACTGTATCAGTTTTCCCCCTTTCTCTCCCCTCCACCCACTTTTTCTTCCCTTATTTTTAAACTACTGCAATACACTAGCAAAAGTCAGGAACAACCCCATCATATTTATTTTGTTCTTCACTTATTTTGTTTTGATTTTTTAACATGCAACAGTCATTCAAAATTTCCCTTTTTCTTCTAATAAATCTCCGTACATACGTGTCCAGGGAAGTTTCACCTTTCCAAAAGCAAGCACTTCTTGAATAATGTGCCACAAGAGCTTGAAATTCCATTGTATCTATTTTCCAAGGTTCTTTTCTAAATATATTATGAATGCTGTAACTCATTATTCCACATAGCATCCTATTTCCTGCTTTTATACTAAAATGCAGAAGGTGGAGAGATGCTTGACCAAAATGGTCTCTTCAACTCTCACTTATCTACAAGTGGCAGTGCACTCTTCATTAATATTCCAGGGAAATTGTTTTAGGTGCCTTTGCCTGCATGCCAGGAGGTATAGGAAGGATTCTTTTTTAGGAGTGCACATGTGCATGCATATGCAAACACACATACATACATATACATACACAGTCACACACAGAGTGACTCTCTCCATGTGCTGAATGAACGTGCAAGGAGGGTTGTGGGGCTGGTAAACCCTTGCCTTCACTGGACTGTAAGGGTACACAGAAAGAGCCTCCTTGAAGATTTGTTGTATTTTTTGAACCACAATCGGGCGTAACCTAGGCAACAGTCACCTTGCACCAGCTAATCTTTCTCACACTAACTAAGGTGAAAGTTACTGTTGAATGAAGTCACCAAAGGTGGCTTGATTTTAGCAGTTTCACATCTGGCCTAGACACGGAACAACAACAACAACTACACTTTTTTCCAGCTACACCGAATTGCTCAGTTGTGTCCCTTGTTGGACAGGCAGTCCCTCACAACAGTAGCTATCTCACTGGTAGTCTCTCGTATTGACTACTGTAATGCTCTATACATCGGGCTTCCCTTGCCCTTACTACGAAGACTTCAGCAAGTCCAGAATGCTGCAGCCAGGCTGATTACGGGAGTAAGAACATTTGAGCATACAGTATCTCCCCAGCCTTGGCCAAGTCTACATGGCCTATCCATCTCTTTCTGTATCAGGTACAAGGTGTTAGTGCTAACTTTTAAAGCCCTAAATGGTTTGGGACCTTCTTACCTTGCGGAACGTCTTCCCCTCAGGACAGTAGCCTACATCGCTCTCTCCTCAATGTCGGCACAGCTTCAATGTCGGCATGAATTTGTTTAAGGTGAATCCCAGCTTTCCATGAAGTGACCCACACACTAAGATCTCAGAGCCATCTCTTAAGTCACTGGCTGTATGGTCTACTCCATTACCATAGTGGGATGTCCGGCCAGACAAGGATAATCCATCCAACGCTATGTCAAATAAATTTATTCTTCTTTAAGACACAACAGGACACCTTGTTTTTATAAGTAAGGAGGAAATTGATTTCCCAAGAGTTCTCCTCATGTGTGCAGAAGATAAATTCCCAAAAATATCAAGCAGACATTTACCAGACACAATGGCAGCAACGCAGAGTTAGTGTAGGCCATGTTTCTCTGTTCATCACATTTATTTCCCTCCCCACTGATAAACATCACTCTGGGTGGCTTACAACCACTAAAAACATCAAACAACACAGAGAATAAAACAAGATATCAATAAGAATGTAAAGCAGACATCAGAACGTGATGAAAAACAGCTAGGACAGATGCCCAAACCATCACTCCAAAAGCACACAGCAGTCTATCTGACAGACAACTGGCATATTCTGTTCATGGGACAGAAGTGTCTTCAAGACCTTCTGTTGAACATGACTTCAGGTCCATTTAATATACAGAGTGTTCATATAGATAGATAGATAGATAGATAGATAGATAGATAGATAGATAGATAGATAGATAGATAGATAGATAGATAAATCTTTATTGTCATTGTCCTGCACAGAACGAGATTGGGGGAAAAACACTTATCAACCCAACAAAAACCTAAACAAAATACAACTATTCAAAATTATCAACATACTCCCACCCCACATATACACATTTAACCCCTAAAAAGCCCTAAAACTCTAAAAACTCTAAAACTCTAAAAACTCTAAAAACTATATACAGAAGCTCCCTCATAGACTGCATTGCACTGCATTCAAAGCCAGAACTGCTTTTGGATAGAAACTATTTCTCAAGCGGCTGGTCCTGGTCTTTATGACCCTATACCTTCTTCTAGAAGGCAGAAGCTGAAAGAGATCATTTCCGGGGTGCGTACTGTTGTGCAATCTCTACAGCACCCTCACCCCTCACACATACTCTAAACAAGATGTTAATTGCTAGGTCCTAAGCAGATTTGGCTAAGTGGTGGTGTGCTGTTGTGTTCCAGCCATGTGTCAGTTTTGTGCTTGGTCACTCAACTAGCTGCACATGACCAGCAAGTGACAGATCAGTTAGCCAAAGCCGCTACTGCAACTGCCACTCTACACACAGGAACAGAGGTATTACTTCTTATTACAAGATATTAGATTTGTATTGTATAGTTTTAATATTACTTCTACTCCTGCTGCTGCTACGACATTTGCTTTCTTGCTACATTGCCACAGTGAGCAATATACATCTCCACCACAACATCATTTTTAAGGAAAAGCCTCAAAAAGCCAATTTATGCCTTCTAAATGAAGTAGGGGACATTTTCACCATATTTTGATGGGTCAGCACAGTTTTCTTTTCCCATGAAGGAAACGCTGAGAAGAAAATGGAGGAGTGGAGCACACTCTCATTTTCTACTTCTTTATTCGTGTCAGAGGCACCACCAGCATACAATAACAAAGCTAAAATTAACATATCTAAAACAAAGAGGAATTAAAAGGACTAGATGACATCCACCCAATATCAGGCCACATCAACAGCATTTGTTGAGGGGCATCGTGTGCATTGTATCATATGGGTGATTGTTTGTTCTTCTCCGCATTCACACAGTTTAGTGTATGGGACCAAAGACACCAGGACAGCCGAAGAGCTGGCTTAACACAACTTTATTACATGCTGGTCAGAACAGCTCAATATATACAGTGGCTATACATTTGGATGTGGCTCCTTGACAGTCTATTGGCTACTGTCCGTGTGACCTCATTTCAGGTCACACCCTTCTTGTCCAGGTGAAGGTGGAGGCGGGAATCTTCCCGTGCTGTTGCTCTTAGGTGAGTCTTGGACCAATGAGCTTGGACGCTCGCTATTGCCATCTAGTGGTCACTAGCTCGCATCCTATTAGGGTTATAGTGATGCAGCTGAGGTTACAATGTTACACATGGAAAAGGTTACATTGGATACACATGGATAGATACATTGTTTAAAGGCACATGCTTTAGAACACAACATCCCTCCCCCCTAGGATGAGACGAAGTCTCTTAACCAAGATGGTTTCTTGCACTCGCGTTTGGGCCGCGATGTGGGTTGGCCCCCCCGGGGGCCGCTCCCGTTTCCTTGTTCCCTGGACCCTTGTCCTGTAATGGGAGAGGGAGACTTGTTAGTGGCTTGCTACGGTTTTGCAGCTTTAGGGGAAAGGGTAGATTCTGTTGTGGGTGAACCGGGGGCACCAGGGGCTAGCGTAAAACCCCTCTTCTCGCTTGGATGGGTGGGGGACCACTCCGACAACCCCCCCCCCCCGGTTCTGTAACTCAAAATTAAACTCTGCTGGGGGATCCCGCGGGATATCTACGAGGACAAATTCCTCCTCCTCCCCCCTTGGTGGGGACTCTGGGCCCCCCTCTCCTCCCCCTTGGGCTAAACGGGTGGGGGAGAACCCTAACGCTGAATCCCTGTCTGTGCTTTCCGAGCCCTGCCTCTCTGGGACCCGGCTCCGGAGCTGGTCCGCATGTCGCCGCCACAGTAGACCTGTGCTGGTCTCTACGTGGTACGATACGGGACTGGTCTGCTCCACGACAACCCCTGGCACCCAGGCTGGCCTCGTGCTGGCGTAGTTCCTGCAGTGCACGGGGGCGCCTACGCTAAAACTCTTTGTGGCCTCTAGCCCGATGTTCCTCCCCTTGTCTTCTACTCTCGTGGGGTCTAGCCTAGTGAGAATGGTGGTCAGTTTCCTGCGCATTAAGAGCTCCGCGGGGGAGTATCCTGACGCCAACGGGGTCACCCTGTACCCTAGCAGAAACTGACACACTTGCAGGTTGAGGTCCCCGGGGCCCATGCGCCACAGCGCGTCCTTCGTGGTGCAGACGAGGCGCTCCACTTGGCCATTGGTGGCCGGATGGAAGGGGGCGGAGGTGATGTGCCGGATGGCGTTAATCTCTGTGAATGCCCTGAACTCAGCGGACGTGAAGCAACTAGCGTTATCGCTAATGAGAGTGTCGGGTATGCCGAACGTGGAAAAAATTCTCCGCAAATGCTTTATTGTCGCGGCCGAGGGGGTGCTCGTGACTGGGATGACCTCCAACCACTTGGAGAACGCGTCCACAACAAGGAGAAACAGAGTTCCTCGGAACGGGCCCGCGAAGTCTATGTGTATCCGGGACCACGGCCCCTTAGCTGCGTCCCACTCCCTGTGGGGAAGACGGGCCTCCTCTGGTCTGGAGCATTGGCAACTCTCACAAGTGCCGACCATGTGCTCGATGTCGGCGTCTAACTGGGGCCACCAAAAGTAACTACGGGCCAGCGCTTTGGAGCGCACGATTCCGGGGTGGCTGACGTGCAGCAGTTTAAGCACCCGCTGCCGAAGGGATGTGGGGATCACCACCCGCTGCCCCCACAAGAGACATCCCCTCTCTAGGGACAGCTCCAACTTTTTCCTGAAAAACGGAGCAAATTCTTCCGCTGGGGAAGACGCTGGCCACCCTTTCTGTACCCAGGAGCTAACCGCCGCCAACGTCTTGTCTCTGCTTGTCGCTTTAGCGATATCGGCGGGTACTATGGGGGCGAATCTAAGACTTCTATCATGAGCACCTGGCGGTCCGGCTCCTCCCCGCCCACGTGGCTGCGTGTCTGGGGGAGGGGGGACCTCGACAGGGCGTCCGCATGGCTGATTTCTCTCCCGGGCCAGTACACCAATGCGTGCTGGTAGGCGTTGAGGAAAATGGCCCACCTAAGCATCCTTGGGGACAGGATCTGTGGCGTGGGCTTATCTGCGGTGAAAATGCCTAGTAGAGGCTTGTGGTCGGTCACGATGGTGAAGGGGTGGCCATATAGAAAATCGTGAAATATTTTGGTCCCTGCAATTATCGCCAGCGCTTCCCTGTCTGTCTGGGCGTAATTCCTCTCCGCTTGGGACAGGGACCTGGAGTAAAACGCTATTGGGGCCTCCCTCCCGTTATCAAAACATCATCAAAATATGGCAAAACGCCGTCCAGCCCTTTGAGGAGGCGTTCCACGAGCGACTGGAAAATTCCAGGCGCCGAGTTCACGCCGAATTGGAGGCGCGTCACCTGGAACGCCCCCTTATGCGTGACTATGGTCTGTGCAGCAGCTGCGGCAGGGGTTACCATGAGTTGCTGATAAGCCTGTGCCAGGTCGAGCTTAGCGAAACACTTTCCCCCATGTAACCTGGCTAGCAAATGGCTGACCACCGGCACCAGATACGCATTAGGGCGGATTGCCTTATTAATGGTGCACTTATAATCGGCGCAAATGCGAACCTCCCCATTTGCCTTCAATGCCGTGACAATTGGAGTTTCCCACTCCGCAGAATCAACAGGAACAAGGATCCCCTGGCCCACTAATTTGTCCAGTTCCGCCTCTATTTTGTCCTTTAGTGCAAAAGACACTCTGCGTGGTTTGAGTCTTATTGGGCGGACCTCCGGGTCCAGGTCGAAAGTTACTGGGGGTCCATTGAATTTCCCAAGTCCCTTTTTGAAGACATCAGGGTGTGCGGCGCACACCCTCTGTATTGGATCAGTCCCAACGGCGTGCACCCCCCCCCAATGAACAGACCCAGGGGCTGGAACCATTGAGTCACGAGGAGGCTGCAATTACCCCCCTTGAGAACGACTAGGGGGAGTTCCGCGGTGTGCCGCTTATACTGGACCTGGAATTTCCCAACCCCCAATACCGGGATACTGTTCCCTTGCATGTCCCGAAGCGTGGACCTCAACGCTTTGAGCTTGGGCCGTACGCGGGGGTCAATTCTCAAAAACTCCCTCTGGGAAATGAGGGAATATGAGGAGCCAGAGTCAATCTCCATCCTGACAGGGGCCCCTTGCACCAGTACCTCAACAAAGTAGCGGGGGTGTCCCAAGGACACGCTGAAAACTGGAGCGTCGTCGTCGCTGTCGTCGGAGATGCGGCCCACGCCGTCCTGCTTCCTCGTGGGCCGGGCGCCATCCTTGATTCTCGTCGAGCGGTCTGGCCTCGCCGCACGGTCGGGCAAGCTCCCCCGGCCCTTGCACCGTTGTCTGCATACTTTGGCGATGTGCCCGCGTCGTCCACAGTTGTGGCACTCGGCTTTTCTGAAGGGACACCTGGCGCGGTCGTGAGCCGCTCCGCAGCCGTCGCAGTGCCGGCCCTCCTTCCGGACCCTCCGGACGTCCTCGTCGTCGCTGTTTTCGGCGGACGATATCGAAATTCGCCGGGCTGCGTGCACCGAACTCTCTGTTTTGTCGGCCTTCAGACGCCAGTCCTGAAGCTCCTGTACCCCGGCCTTCGTGGCTTCCATGGCCTGTGCCACTTTCAGGACCTCCTGCAATGTGGGGGGCGGCTCCTGATTCATCAGCATGCGCTGGATTTCGGCATCCTTCAGGCCGCATAGCACGCAGTCCCTGAGGGTGACTTCCAAGTTCTCCCATTTGCATGGGCCGGCAGCCAGACGCAGGGCCGCTACGAAGGCGGCAACCGACTCACCAGGCGCTTGGACTCGCCTCCAAAACGCGCTCCGAGCGGGAAACATCGCTACCGAGGGCCGGAAAAGGTCTCGCAACACCTTCAGGAGCTCTTTCGCCTTGAATTCAGCCGCCTTTTTGGGTGCGATGAGGTCAATCAATACCCTCTTGGCGTCGTGCCCGAGCATTCTGGTGAGGATGGCTCTCTTCTTTGCCTCGTCCGTCACCTCGAACTCCACCAGCGCGCCTTGGAAGTCCATTTCGAAAAGTTCCCAGTCTTGCGTTTTCTTGATGTCGAAACCGGCGTATGTCTTGGTCCCGTGGGCAGCCATTATCCCACCTTCGTCGCCAATTTAGTGTATGGGACCAAAGACACCAGGACAGCCGAAGAGCTGGCTTAACACAACTTTATTACATGCTGGTCAGAGGGAACATGAGGTAATGGCGGACGAACAGCTCAATATATACAGTGGCTATACATTTGGATGTGGCTCCTTGACAGTCTATTGGCTACTGTCCGTGTGACCTCATTTCAGGTCACGCCCTTCTTGTCCAGGTGAAGGTGGAGGCGGGAATCTTCACGCGCTGTTGCTCTTAGGTGAGTCTTGGACCAATGAGCTTGGACGCTCGCTATTGCCATCTAGTGGTCACTAGCTCGCGTCCTATTAGGGTTATAGTGATGCAGCTGAGGTTACAATGTTACACATGGAAAAGGTTACATTGGATACACATGGATAGATACATTGTTTAAAGGCACATGCTTTAGAACACAACACACAGACTGTCATCTACAGGGAAACCCAACTTTCTCAGATTAGCCCTTGATCTTCCTACCCTGGCACACAGTCTGTTTAAAGCTTTCCACACAGGCCATGGTGGTTCTTGGCCAGGCAGGGGTAGAGAATCATGTGGTTCTGCACAGTTATCTGGTAGCTCTTTGCTAGCCTTCCAAAGTTCTAGCGCGGTCTGTGGGGGCTGGTTGTTTGGGGAGAGCAGAAGTTATGAGGAAACTGCGACTTGATTTCAATCTCTGCGTTGGTGGTTGATTATCAAATAGCAGGTGTGTTTCCGAGGCTCTTGCTTCTACTAAAAGGTGCTTTGAGATGTGGCCCTCCAAGGTCCAAGGAGCATCCATTCCATCAAAGTGCCAAGTATGGAACTTACAAAGTATAAGCAAACCAACAGGAATAATAGGAATTGGAATGTACAGGCTACAAATGATTGTTGGGTTAACACTTCTGTCATTCTTAGCAAGTATAGCAAGTTGAGAGGGAAATGCAATCCAGAAAAAATACGAAGAGTTGCATGGCCTAGTAGTAAGTTCAATAAGAGCAGGCTCATTTAATCAGGGAGATCTGATTACTCAACTTATATGTACATTTCTTTGTTTCACACTTTACTTGTGTCTTACTATTATTATACAGTGGTACCTGTATTATTATACAGTGGTACAGTTTTGAGAGTCCCCTGGACAGCGAGGAGAACAAATAGGTCAATATTAGAAGAGATTAGCCCTGAGTGCTCCTTAGAAGGACAAATAACAAAGATGAAGTTGAAGTATTTTGGACATCAAATGAGAAGAGAGGATTCACTTGAGAAGGCCTTGATGCTGGGGAAGGTGGAGGGCAAAAGAAGAAGGGGACGGCCAAAGATGAGATGGCTAGATGGTATTGTAGACACAATGGGCACGGGGCTGTGTAGACTAAGGAGGATGGTGGAGGACAGAGGTGCCTGGAGAGCGATGGTCCATAGGGTCGCAAAGAGTCGGAATCGACTGTGCGACTGAACAACAACAACAACCTCGCTTAAAGAGCATAATGCGTTCCATGGGATTGCTGTTTAAGCGTGTTGCTCTTTAAGCGAAACACCATTTTAAGTGATCAATTGGGACTTTGGGGGGAGGGGGATTAGGAACTCCAATTTAGTTGTTAAGGGAGTTTTTAGTTGGTTTTAGTTGTTAAGCGAGGCGACCATTCAGAGAAAATTCTGCTCTTTAAGCGAGTTAGTCTCTAAGCGGAGGTGGGAAAAACCTCTTTATGTGAGGTTTTACTGTATATGAATTGTGCAAAAGAAATAAAGGACACATAGACATGAATACATCGCAAAAGCATGCAGACTAAATTAAGTCAAAAACAAAAAACTGAGGAAGAGAAAGAACTACAAATAAAAATATTGTAAAAGGATGGGGAAAAGGAAGAAATGGAAATGGATATAACTGAGAATTGGGAACATGCCAACAAAGATATTTTGAGAGGGCACAGATACTGATAGAAAGGATGTGACAGAGCAGATCTCAGCCAGTATTCCATATTAATTTCAGTCAAAAGAGAAGGGCACTTCAGGAAAAGAGACTGTAGGGTTGGGAAAGATTAAGAAACAAGAAAAAGACTGGGACAATGCAAGGAATGAAGAGCGAAATCTAGTGGGACCTGTAAATCATGGTGGTTTTGCTGGGAGGTTATAAAAAAATTGTATTGAATGCAAAACAGAAGAGTTGATCAAGAAAGGAACTAGTAAAAGTTATATGACTAAAGTTACCCCAAGGAATAACTGAATCATGGTGAAGAAAGCAGAAAACAGAACATGAACCAGAGCAAACCTATTTGGAATCTAGTGACTGCCTCAGACTTCATTCCTTTGCTCTGAAAAAGCATAAAGGTGCTCTTCAGTTACATTTATGCATTAAGATCTATAACTGCCGTGACCTAGAACAGGGGTTCCCAACCTAAGGCCTGTGGGCCAGATCTGGCCTGCAGTGCTATTTCATGTGCCCACCCACCCCTCCAGGGGGATTTGAGAAACAAAATGGCCACCCCTTTGAAGCTGTTGGGACAAAATGGCCATCCCACTGTGCAGGCAGGGCAAAATGGCCATCTGGCCCTCAAAGCTGACTGAGAGAGTGTGACCTGGCCCCCAGCTTGAAAAGGTTGGGAACCCCTGACCTAGAAGATGGTTGAAAACATGCACTTTGAGGTGCTTTTTTTAGTGGGAGGGGGATGTATTCTATCATAAATTATTTGCGAGATCTGATTAAATGCAATATTTAAAAGACACACGACTAGCATTAAGAGTATTTACAAATGTTATGTATCACACTATTTGTTAATTGCAACAATTTTTTCTCTCTAAGGAAATCAAAGCAGTATGTATGATTCTTCTAACATTTTTCTCCACAGTATCATTGCAGAGTAGGTTATGGTAAAAGACAGTACATAAGGCACTCAGTGAAAGAGACTCACACAAATGTTTATAACAGTTTTCTGCTGCTTGCATGCAATATTTGCCATCGTAATCAGAAAGCTGATATTGATCTTGCCTATAGTTGAAAGCAGCTTGAATTACAATGTGATCAATTTTATTTCCCACAGCCTTAGGCTTTGACAACACAGCCTGAATTATGAATGGCCAATATCAGGTTTAAGCGAACTGATACTTCCATCAGATGACTATGTCAGTCTCTTCCAGAAATCTTGATACTGGCTTCTCAGCACGTTTTGAGTATCAATTCCGAGGCTACATTCATAAGTTTAAAACCCTCCACCTCTCTGCCTTTAGCAGCTGTGATATTTTTGTTTCTCTCATACTCCTGCTCGGCACCACTACTCTTGGTTCAAGGTCACCTTTCATCTGTACCATCCAGAATTGAAATGGTCGATGGAACAGTTCACCTCCTGGGTGCTTACCTTAACATGGTGAGGGGGTTTGGGAATTTCAGAGAAGCCAGGACCAATGGCATCAGGAGGATAGCCTCCATCATGAGTTTGGAGGAATGGCCAAAGCTGAAACACTAGAGTAAGATACATCTACCCTCTTCAGGAAGAACAGTTTCATCACCCAAAGAGAATTTGTAGTTCCAATTGGTTATGTATGTAGGGAAAATCCTGAACTGCAGCTACTGGATAGGAACAGCTGTAGAAGGTGACATCTGTGAAGCATCTTTCACAAACAATGGCAGTGGCACTCAAGCTATCTTTTTTAGAAGAAGAAAGCAATGACAAACCACTCCTGAATATTTCTTACCTTAAAATCCCCATGAAGAGACAATCCAAAATGAAACAATAGATAGTGCTGTAAGTTTTGACTGCCAGGTTGGAAAGTATTCAATCAGCTACTGGGGAAGAGCAAAAGAAAAGCCTGAATAGAGCTGTTGCTAATGATACAACTAGATTAAAATTAAAATGTCATCTAGTGGCCAATATGTACAGAGCTGAAAGAAAAGTCAAAACATTACACAAGAATTAAGAACTATGAATCAAGATAAACTGGAAAGTGTAGAGCAGGGGTTCCCAACTACGGCCCATGGGCCAGATTTGGCCCCTGGGCCAAATTGCCACCAACGCTGGAAGTGCCAAAATTGCCACATTTTCTCACGAAAACACTGCAAAAATGCGGAGAAAAATTCAAAAAATGTGTGAAAATGTTACTCCCTTGCTCCCTCCTCCAAGGGAAATAGCGGAGGTGGGAAAAACACCCAGAAACATGGCACAAATGTACATGCCACTGCTGCCATCACAGCCAGGAAGAACCATGTGACCGGCCCCTCAGCTGACTGAAGGAGTGTGGTCAGGCCCCTGGCAGGAAAAGTTTGGGAACCCCTGGTATAGAGCAAGAAATGGAGCATTTAAATATTACAGTACTTGGTGTGAGTGAATGAAAATAAAATGGAATCGGATATTTTCAGACAAATAACTACAAAGTGTTTTACTCTGACAGGGAACGAAAAGAACTAAACTAAAGATATTATTAGGGAAGAATGCAAGAAGTCTATTTCTATAGTAAAGAGAAAAGCCTAGTTGAATGACAGAAAAAGCACTTGAAACTGTAAAGAACAGACTCAAGAAGCCAATGTAAAAGGTGACAGAAGTAAGGTCAGAATCCTGAATGCAACTTTTCAGCAACTATTATATAGAAAGAGAACTATTACAATGATCAGGGCAAAGAAAGAAAACAAGGAAGGGAAAAACAAGCCACCTTTCCATCTGATGTAAATGAGGATCAGAACATGTTGTGTATGGAATAATATGGAATGTAACTGTTATGCTGTGCCTTTAAGTTAAATGTAACCGGTTCTACAGGAAATGTATATTTAAGCCATTTGTAAAGATACATAGTATTCAGCTGCAGTATTCAGCTGCTGTTGGAATGCGAGCTTACTACCAGAGATGGGAGTAGTGAGTATTCAACTCACATGGTACAAATTCCCCAATCATGCACAGCTGCAGGAAACCTTCCCGCCATGGACACACCTGGACAAGAAGGGCGGGACTCCGGATGACGTCACGCCAACAGTAGCCAATAGGCTACCGTGCAACCAGATTGACTACATACTCTGCAGCCAAAGATGGAGAACCTCCATACAGTCAGCAAAAACAAGACCTGGAGCAGACTGTGGCTCAGATCACAACCTACTGATCACAAAATTCAGGCTTAGACTAAAGAAAATAGGGAAAACATGGAGCCCAGAAAGATATCACCTAGACAGCATCCCTAAAGAATACACGGTGGAGGTGATGAACAGATTTAATGGCTTAGACTCGGTAGACAGAGTACCGGAAGATTTATGGACGGAGATGAGGGACATCATGCAGGAAGCAGCAAAGAAAACCATACCAAAAGAAAAGAAGAGTAAGAAAGCCAAGTGGTTGTCTGATGAGGCTCTTAAAATAGCAGAGGAAAGAAGGAACGCAAAAGTCAAAGGAGAAAGGAAAAACTACAACCATTTGAACACAGAATTTCAAAGAAAAGCAAGGAGAGATAAGGAAAACTACCTAAAAGAACAGTGCAGAGAAATGGAGGAAAACAACAAAAGAGGCAGAACCAGAGATCTTTTCAAAAAAATTGGGGAAATCAAGGGAACATTTAAAGCAAAAATGACCATGATAAGGGACAAGGACGGAAAGGAGCTAGCTGATGCAGAAGAAATTAAGAAAAGATGGAAAGAGTACACAGAGGAACTTTACAAAAAGGACCTCAACACTCCTGATAATCACAATGATGAAGAAATTGAACTTGAGCCAGACATCCTGGAGAGTGAAGTCATAAAGGCCCTAAAGAGCACTGCAAACAACAAAGCTAGTGGAGATGATGGTATCCCAGTTGAATTTTTCAAAGCGCTAAAAAATGATGGCGTCAAATTACTGCATTCAATATGCCAGCAGATTTGGAAAACAAAACAGTGGCCACAGGATTGGAAAAGATCAGTATACGTCCCAATCCCAAAAAAGGGCAATGCCAAAGAATGTTCAAATTATCGAACAATCGCGCTCATCCCACATGCCAGCAAGGTGATGCTCAAGATAATACAGGACAGACTTCAGCAGCATGTGGAGAGAGAATTACCAGAGGTGCAGGCTGGTTTCAGAAGAGGCAGGGGGACTAGAGACCACATCGCCAACATACGCTGGATCATGGAGAAAACAAAGGAATACCAGAAACAAGTTTACTTTTGTTTTATTGACTACACTAAGGCATTTGACTGTGTGGACCACAACAAGATGTGGCAAGTAATTAAAGAGATGGGAATACCAGAGCACCTCATATGCCTCCTGAGAAATCTGTACATGAACCAAGAAGCAATAGTTAGGACAGAACATGGAATAACAGAGTGGTTTGGAATAGGAAAAGGAGTAAGACAAGGCTGCATTTTGTCACCATGCTTATTCAACCTATACACAGAGCACATAATGCGCAGTGCAGGGATGGAGGAATCACAATATGGGATTAAAATCGCTGGGAGAAACATCAATAATCTGAGATATGCAGACGATACCACCCTAATGGCAGAAAGTGAGGAAGACCTAAAGAATCTCTTGATTGGGCTGAAGGAGGAGAATGCAAAAGCTGGCTTGAGACTCAATATCAAGAAAACCAAGATAATGGCAACAGGCCCCATCAGTTCCTGGAAAATAGACGGGGAAGAAGTAGAAGCAGTGACAGATTTTACTTTCTTAGGATCAAAGATCACTGCAGATGGGGATTGCAGCCATGAAATAAAAAGGCGACTGATTCTTGGGAGACAAGCGATGAGAAACCTGGGGAACATAGTGAAAAGCAGAGACATCACATTGCAAACAAAAATTAGAATAGTCAAAGCAATGGTTTTCCCAGTAGTAATGTATGGATGTGAGAGCTGGACAATTAGGAAGGCTGAACGCAGAAGAATAGATGCCTTTGAAATGTGGTGTTGGAGGAGGGTTTTGAGAGTCCCCTGGACAGCGAGGAGAACAAATAGGTCAATCTTAGAAGAAATTAACCCTGACTGCTCATTGGAAGGTCAAATAGTAAAGATGAAGCTAAAATACTTTGGACATCAAATGAGAAGGGAGGATTCACTTGAGAAGGCATTGATGTTGGGAAAGGTGGAGGGCAAAAGAAGAAGGGGGAGGCCAAGGATGAGATGGCTAGATGGTATTATAGACACAATGGGCACAGAGCTGGGAGGGCTGAGGGGGATGGTAGAGGACAGAGGCGCCTGGAGGAAAATGGTCCATGGGGTCGCAAAGGGTCGGAGTCGACTGTGCGACTGAACAACAACAAATTGCCACCATTACCTCGTGTTCATACTGTACTTCGTGCAATAAAGATGTGTTAAGCCAGGCTACGGCTGCTTCTATCGTCTTGCTTCCCTGAACACCAAAGAACACATCAGCAACAATTGCAAAATGGGGTATGTGACCATAAGGTAAAACTTCAGTGTAGAATTTAAAAGTCATTCTGTCATCTCCAGTTAACAGCAGAAATTGTAAACAATACAAAGTGATCCAAAAAACAAGGTGCTTCTGGACATGCCTAATCGTGATGTCAGGGCTATAGCCAGGGGGGCTTTGCCCATCCTGAGTTAGCAGTTTGCCCCCCCTGGCCACTATAGGGTTTCCCATAGGAATGCATTGAAAAGAGGCTTTGTTGCCCATCCTGAAAAAAATATTTGCCCACCCACATATAGAATCCTGGCTATGGCCCTGCGTGATGTTTGTGAGAATCATTCCTAATAGCTAAGGTTATTAGGTTGGTAGATTTTGGGTACAAAAGAAGAGTGACCAACAGTCCTGTGGTGGGGAGATAATTTACTGGGATGGATGGGCATGCGCTGCTTCTCAAAGCCCATACCCTAAAGGGAAACACCACCTTGGCATTTTCTGCTTCGCTTCCTCTTGCCAGTCTCCACTCTGCTCCATGGGAGAAAGTCCAAAGATATTCAGGCAGCTTCGGGAGAAGTTGTTAAAGCTGCCCGAAGTGCTTCAGACTTTCTCCCATGGAGCAGAGTGGATACTGGCGAGAGGAAGCGAAGCGGAAAATTTCCCAGGTGGTGTTTCTTTTTAGGGTATGGCCTTTGAGCAGCAGAGCATGCCCGTCCATCCCGGTAAATTCTCTCCCCACCATGGGCCTGGTGATCAAGATAACATAAGATCTGGAAACCATGGCTCGTGAAGATCCTTCAAAATAATTCGATATGTTTAGATAAACCTGTGGCTAAAAGACAAAAAGCTCATTCTGAAATATACATGTCAGTGTTCTGGAAGTCATCATATTTTTGTTTTGTTTTTTTAAAAAATCCATGTTCAGTGGCTCTTCTAAATCATTTAATCTACCCATTAAAATCAAGAGTTCATTTAATTGGTTGGTAGTTCTTTGAGTCACTTCTCCATTTATCATATTTTTGTTGTTGTTCTTGGATGTTCTCCCAGTCTACTGAGTTATATTTGTATTGCTTATGTCCCAAAATTGAGCTCTACTGTGTTCACTATTCGTTCTTAAATCATTGAAGTGCAGCCAGACTCTGTTTATTCTCTAACAGATAGGTAAAGGTAAAGGCTTCCCTTGCTCGAAAGCCAGTCGTATCCAACTCTAGGGTTCAGTGCTCATCTCCATTTCAAAGCCAAAGAGCCAGCACTGTCTGCTTCTGCAGACATTTCCCTGGTCATGTTGCAGGCATGACTAGACACCGGAATGCACAGAACGCTGATTCCTTCCCACCAAAGTGGTCCCTATTTATCTACTTGTAATTTCTTGCTTTCGAACTGCTAGGTTGGCAGGAGCTGGGACAAAGACGGGAGCTCATTCCATCCTGCAGTACTTGGGAATCAAATAAAGGCTGAAATACTGTCGCTTAGTATGGGAAGTCACAGCTGTAGGCATTTAGAAAGTCAATCCCTCCATAAATTCAATTGATTCAATGTACCTACATTAGCTGTGACTTACCACACTAAGCAATAGTATTTCATCCAATCTTTTCTAGCAAGCACTTCCCTGAGTTGAAAGAGCATATTAAATAAACTGAGTACAAAACTAGTAATGCCAGCGGTCATGCTGTTGTTGCATGCAATCAAGTTAATTCCAACTTACGGTGCCCCTATGAATGTGAGATCTCCAAACTGTCCTGTCCTCAACAGCCCTAATCAAGCCTGTCATTCATATATGGAGTTAATTCACCTTGTATTTGGTCTTCTTCTTTTCCTTCTGGCTTCAACTTGTCCCAGCAATTTGTCACAATCTTTCTCAGAGTATCTTGGTTTCTCATGATGTGCCTAAAGCAGGACGTTCTAAGCTTCATGGTTTTCTTACAGTGATGGTTGAAGCTTGATTAACTCTAGGATCCATTTGTTTGTCTCTCTGTCAGTCCAGGGCAGTGATGGCGAACCTTTTAGAGACCAAGTGCCTAAGGAGGAGGAGGCGCACGGGCAGGTACTGTGCATGCCCACATAACCATGTGACATTGCCGGAGTGCCTCTGGCAATGTCACGCAGGTGTGCACACACCCCATGCATGTGCCACTGCCACCTCCTTTGCTTCTTAGGAGGGGTGAGTGCGGGTGTCTGGTCACCTTACCTTGTCCACACTGCTGCCTTCCAGGAAGGATTTCAGCCTCCCCTCTCGCCTCCCCATTGCTGGCGGGAGATGGATGGGTGTGGAAGTGGTGCTGTCATTGGTGCTGGTGGCGCAGGATGGGACCTGCCCCCAATGGCAATTGTGCCAACAGAAAGGGCTCCGCATGCCACCTCTGGCATGCATGCCATAGGTTCACCTACACTGGTCCAGGGTATCTGCAAAACTCCCCTAGAACCATATTTCAAACAAATCATTATTATTTTTTGCCTGTAAGCTTTCTTAACTGTCCACATCCTTACATAGTGATTGGGAATACAAGAGTGAGGGTGGTCTTAATCTTAGTTTCCAGTGGCATATCCTTTAGACTTGATTATCTTTTCTAACTGCTTCATTGATACGCTTCCACGTCTCAATCTTCTTTTGATTTCCTGACTGCAGCCTCTATTTGGATTGAGGTGCAGAAACCTCCCTACTATTCCTATAATCACATCAAACCCTTGAAGTTGTTCTTGACTAGACCTTATTATGGAACTGGCTAAAGTTCAAATCTCTACACCAGTGCAACGCAAAGAAAATACCCTTTTTTAATATGTGTTTCTCACCCTCCCCTGATCTGTAGCAATTAAAATGTAATAATGTTTAGCATAGCTTCTTGCCATAAACAACATCACTTGTCAATTTCTGTATATGACACTTTTGTTGCTTATGTGTTTTGGACTGCATCCCAAACTCAGTTTGACTTTCTTTTTTACAATAACAAAATCCTATGCCCTTAGCAACTATAATCCCTCCCCCTCATAGCTGTCAAATCTTCCATTTTGGCCGGGAAACTACTGTATTTTACCCCTCTTTCCCGCCATCCTCCCATATTAGTATTTTCCCATAAATCTCCCATATTATATATATATATATATATATATATATATATATATATATATATATATATATATATATATATATATATATATATATATATATATATATATATATATATATATATATATATATATATATATATATATATGCCAGGATGTGTGGCATAATGGTGGACTAAAGTGGTTCCAATTTCCAGAGCTGCAGAAGGGAGAGCCACAAAAGTGTGGAAAAAGGAGGATTTACCAGATGGATTAAAGTGAGGTTCATTGCTGTGAGCTGTTGGATTAGAGATCGGGTTTGCTGTGTGGAGTTGGTTAGAGTTTGATCGATTTTTTTCTCGTGGTTGTCTGCTGGTGCTTGCCGGAATTGAGAGGAGCAGAGAGGTGCCTGCCGATTGTAGTGATATTTTGTAGTGAAGTGATATTTGGGCAAAAGTGAGTTCAACTGTGGTAGTTTTTAGGAATAAGGGTGAGGATGATATGATAATTTGGAAACTGGAAACTGGAAATTGGAAATAACTTTGAAAGGTGCTGGAGTGGTGGGGATTGGTAGGATTGGGGGTAGCCAGTCTCGGAAGAGACCAGTTTCTCTTGGGGGCTGATCCACCCATTCGCCCACTTATTTAAATAATTGGATCATCTGTTGAGATACCCCACTCCATTCAGACATTGATAATATCAGCAATAATAATAATATTTAAGTGAATTTGGACTATAGTATGAGATTCAAGCGGCAAATATGAAAGTGAAAATGGTGGCACCACGTGGTAGAGATGGTAAAACTACAGCAGAGGAATAGGTGCTGGAGCTCTGTTTCTCTCCGCCTCTCTCCTGTTTATTTTCCAGTTTGGACACCTGTTGTTTTTTGTTTTTGTTGTTGTTGTTTTTTGTGATCGTCTGTCTGTAGAGTTTTCCTTTCCAAGGACTGTCAGTGGATTATTACTTTTATTTTTCTTCTATATTATTACGTTCGATCGTGGAATTGTACAAGTATTTTTTCTGATTAAGATGGCAATGAAGTGCTGAGTGACTGAAGGTGATGAGTGACTGAAGGGTGCTGACTGAAAATTTGAGAAGACGGATTAGGAATTTTGGAGATGTTGTTGGAATATTGGACTTTCTCTTCTTAATTTTTTTATTTCTATTTTTAGCTCCTATAAGGAAGCTAAAAGCTTAAAGGGATTGTTTTATACAAGTTCTAAAGGAGGTATATACAGGTATAAATACAAGAATAAAAATAATATATAATAATAATAACATAATAATACCAAAAATATATATTATAGTAAATGTTTCCCTTGCTTGAAAGCCAGTCGTATCCGACTCTAGGGTTCAATGCTCATCTCTGTTTCAAAGCCGAAGAGCCAGCAATTTCTGCTTCTGCAGACATTTCCGTGGTCATGTGGCAGGCATGACTAGACACCGGAGAGCACGGAACTCTGTTACCTTCCTACCAAAGTGGTCCCTATTTATCTACAAGTTCTTGCTTTCGAACTGCTAGGTTGGCAGGAGCTGGGACAAAGACGGGAGCTCATTCCATCCTGCAGTACTCGGGAATTGAACTGCTGACCTTCTGCCTCCCAGTTAGTGTCTTAACCACTTGAGCCACTGCAGTATGTGTGTGTGTATATAGATAGATAGATAGATAGATATAGATAGACAGATAGATACCAAAAATAACAACAATAATAAGAATAAGAATAAATCAGTTTCTTTTCTTTTTCACTTTTTCTATTAATACAGTAAATTTTATCTGATTGTTTAAAATTAATAAATTGCACATGAATTGAAAATTGAAAGTGGAAATTGACGAACTTCTTAATTGATTACGAATTATGAATTACGTGGAAAATTGATGAAATTTTATAGTGGTGGCTTGAAGTTTATGGATGATTAGTTGTATATGATGGAAGAAAATTAATTGATTGGTAGATTAAAATTAGCTTTTTGATAGCTTGTTTAATGTGATTAACGTAAATTGAGGAATTTAAGTTATGAATTATATATAGGATAGGAATTTTATTTATACCCCACCCTCCTGGTGCACGCACCACTCAGGGCGGCTTACAACATAGAAAAATATACAATATCAAAATACAGTATCGCAAATGCAACAGAGAATACAGTTACAGTTACTAATACAAATTACAGGTTACAAATCAAAAAAATACAATATTAAATACAAAATACCACAAGCCCAATACAGTGGGCTTTACAGCGATGCCACCGCTCTAGATCCAGGGGGTTGGAGCCAGGCTCAACAACCTTAATGGACCGTACCAAGCCCAAGCACAGTGTCCTTAACAGGACCCAGGCTCAATGTTTTCGGTGGATCCCGGGTCAATGACCTCAGCGGCAGCGACAAGATGGTGCTATGGAGCCAAGATGCGGCCAACTTCCCCGCAGCCAATGCCGGACTGGGGATGGAGCTCAAACGAGGCAACGGCAGTGGCAGTTCTTGTGTCCGTGTGCCACAAAGCCTCAGGTGCTCCCAACTTCCCCACGGCCAATGCTGGACCGGGGAATTTTATATATGAAAATTGAGAGATACTGGAGCTTGGTTGTGGTGGTGGGATGGCTCACGGCAGGTGTCAGAAAATTTTCCTTATTTTCAAATCCAAAACTTGACTGGTATGCTCCCCCTTTATGGAAATACAGTACAGTAATAGAAAATGCTATAGAGCAGTCAAATTCAAGCTACTAAAGACTCAGAGACTATTTCTAGTGGCATGTCTATTTCATTATGAAACCATAGTCTGAGCCGTGAAGATTGTGGAGCTTTGTGTAATGATCTCTTACACTTAAAAAAAACCTTCTCTGCATCTAGTTTGCCATCTGTATACTTTCCTGCTTACAGAGGCTGCTATACATGGCAGAAGTATTTAAAACTATAGTTCCCATAAGGTCTGAAATGGATACATCATATATTAGCCCCCTGTTTGTGGTTATAGTATAGAATCCCTCCAAAGGCCAACCCAAAAGCTCCATGTACACATAAAATCTTAAAAATACATGTGATGTCATGTCTAATTTCCCCCTAAGTCATCCTTGATTTCCCTTAGGATGAGAGAGGTGTCATGACTGACTTGGCAATGAAAGATATCAGTTTTAATTTAGGAAAAGCATAAATCTCCTGAGAAGCATTTGGGTGTGCACACAGTTTTACATAACCCCTTTTTCTACCAGATATAAACCAAGGGCTTATTGGTGTTTTCAGAGGGAGAAGTGGACGGTTGGTAGAACAAACAAGTCCAGCCTTTTCCACTGAATTATTTCCAGGCCACGTAACACAAGCGCATGATGTGAGAAGCTGGCTATGCTGTGTAAAAGAGGGTTACATAACTAGCAACCCTCCTGTGTCTAAGTGAATGTTCTTTATCAGGAAACAAAACCACCTGCAGAGTGTTTTTAGTTAAAAAATATACATGTTAGTATGGGAAGGTTGTATTTCACCATGTGAATCAAATTCTCCTGCATCAAGGGGAAATGTTGTCGATAACTTCTCAGCGAGCTCAGGAAAAGAGGACACCCCCCTGGGGGTGTATATGTTTGCATTCCTTACCTCTCTTACATTCAAAAGAGATAACCATAGAGCCAATATATACAATTGTGCTTGGAATTTTAGCAAAATACTTCCTTTCCAGGGAAAAGACTTTTTTTCATTTATAGGACAACACATCAGACCCCTTTGCAACAGCTCAGTTTCTTCTACTAAATAGTTGTATCAGAAGATGAAGTCTAAAAAGTTTATTAATTATTGCAGCAATTTGCACAAAATGCAACTGCACAAAAACATTCTTCACAAAGCATATGCACAGGAAGCATTGGCTGGCTGAAAAGAGGCAAACAAATTACCTATACAATGCTTGCAATCTTTTTGCATCCATGCAACAAAGCAGCAGCTACAGCAGTTTAACTACAGGCATTTTGCAATTTATGCTAAACCCATTTTCACAAGTGGAATAAATGAGACTGATAGAAAATATCTTCTCACCTCTTTGGTGAGAAAAAAATGTAGTTTCCTTTTCCTAAAAGTGAGAATGAAACAAGGAAAGATCTACAATCCTGTGGGTTAGGACCCTCCCTAGCCTACATCATCACCTAAAAAATGTGATATTTCCATATATATTTTCAGACTAGAAATGACCAGGGTACACTACAGTTCATCCTTGCCACTAATGCACGGGCCAGGAGCAGCAACTCTAGTTTTTTTTCACTTGTAGAAAAATTCTAGCAGGGCATCTGGGAGCATGAGAAGAAAAGGTTTGCCAAAAAATCCCACCCAGTTTTGGGGTGCAGGCAACCTGTACAATCAGCATCATAAGGTTTTTGTGAGGCTAAAATTAGAACAGGGGAGACACATACACCAGCTTGAGATCACTGGAGAAAAGGCAGAATGGAAATGTTGACTAATATATTGCTTTAAAAGACATGTCAGGGTGAAGTAATGGGCTAGAAAAAAAGGGGGAAAAGGAAAGATAGTGTTGTGTCCAAACGTATATTAACATATATTGCTTTAAGTTGCAATCACCATTAAGTCTTTGCTGTAATCACACGCCCTTTCTGTAAGGCACCTTATTTATATGTTCTCAATGTACCTTGATTGGTTTACACAGGTTTCCCGCGTTGGTAAAAGTCCAGGCAAATGTATCACTGTAACTGCCGTTCTGTCTGTATATGATTTGCTACCTCATCCCTGTTTTCTCCAGTCCGAATCAGTCCGAACTGAGCTATAATAAATGACTTGTTGGTTAACCCCTGATCTGTTGTCACGTTGCAATTAATACTCGGACTCAACAGATAGGCACCAGTTCTTACTTAGGTTCCTATAGGGTCTTTTAACAGCCGATAAAGCTGCCATAGTGTAATGACGATCATGCAGGGGAAGAACGTAAACAACTCCAAGAGAAAAAGAGCTGAAAATTGCTGGACACTGTTGCCTGAACTCTCCTTTCTAACCTGTCTCTTCACAAGCCTGATAAAATAGTATCTGGATGACAGCTGAAGGAAGCCCTACTGGGTTCGAAACAGGGCTTCTGAAAGTCCTGCTTTCCTTCATCATCCTGTTTTAAAGCAGAGCAGCAAATTAACTACTAATTCTTAAAATTATACCAATGATGGACCCATCCATGTACTGTATCCAAATAGTTCTACAAGTCTCATTTCTTGAGTCTTCTGACCTTTAGGCCTGAAATGATTAGCTGTGACCAAAAAACTTTAGAAGCTATTCAAGCCACTGCTGCTTATAAAATGGCTCAGAAACTGCATCACAGGTTTTATCACTGTGGCTGCAATCAGGATAGTGGTGTCCTTTAAGCCAAGTAAGGCAACCACCTAAGGCAATGCAGCACTAAAGTCAATGAACTGTCTCACCTAACCTTCCTAGCCCCAAGGGCCCAGCTGCTATTGCTCTAAAGAGCTTTCCAGTGAGATACTATGATGGACTCCACCATGGCCACCAATGGTTGGTCACCTCAGCCATTCTAACTGACTTTCAGGCATTCCTGCCTGGCCTGGTCTGTGGAGTACAATGCCAGACACTTTGTGGGACTAGTGCTATTCACCACAAAGCCTACCTGGCCTTTGCATCCTGGGACAGTCATGCACTCTCCTCCTTTCCCACCCACCTCCCTTGCTGCCCTTTTTAGTCTCAATGTGAAGCAAAAGGTGGAAGGAATGGCGGTGGAAAGAGAAAATCATGACCAGGGAGGAAAGATAGTGTGAAAGTGGAGGCAGGACAATGAAGACAGGAAACAGCAGCCTCATGCATTTATCCTTCCTCCTCAGGTGGCAGAATGGGGCTGGCCGCTCCTGTCTGTAAGATAAGTTGTAATATAAATCACTGCCCACTGCAGGTATGCCTGAGTTTTGCCTAGCTTTTTTGTACTCTGAAGAAAAATTGTTTTCTCTTTAATAGGGCTTTTGCTTTCATCCTTCCCTTCAGTCAATGTATCATTCCCTGTAAACACTCTTCTCTTTGATCTAGTCCCTTGTTTTCAAATAGCTCTTTCATTCATCTAAAAAAAAAGGAACATTTTCTGCTCTTTTGGGGTTGCAGGTTATTACACTAGAGGGAGGAAATAACTATAGAGGGATAATAGCATCTGATTCTTTTTCTGCAGAACTTTCTAAGCCAAAAATTGCCCTAGAGAAAAATCTCTCCCCCAGTGTTATCTTTTCAATAACAATTTCATATTAACGAGGCAAGGATGATTGAAAGGCACTCAATAGCATTAAGATGCTCTTCTATTCAAGTCTGGAGAGTGTGGATCGCAGGAAACAGTAGGATAATCAAGACTTCAATTGGCCTCTCTATTTTTAGCAAGACTTACAAAGAGCAAAAGAACACATTTTATTTCCCATTAAAATGCTAATTATCAAAGAATCAGTCCAAATACCTTTCACATCAAGAGTAGCCTTTCTCTTGAGAGTAAGGCTTTTCTGCAGTGACAGTAACTGTCAGTAACTATCAGTAACTGTCATTTTCCCGGGTCCCCCCTCACACACACACACACACACCTTTACATCTCATGAAACTAAGGGGGAACGGCAATCATGTAGATACTTAAATAGAAAGGGGGGTGCTGGGCTTTCCCCAAAAAGCAGCTTTCTTTATTTTAATATGCTTTCTGAACTTTCTTCTGTAACTTACTTTGATTACAATATACTTTTAAAAGACCCAAGATGACTGGAGTGATTACTTGGCTCAGCGCTACCTTAACTACACTAATCTAATTACCTGGGTTGCTCAGCCAGGAGGCAGCAGCTCAGAAGCAGAAAGGAACCACTGGTGGGTAAGAAGTCCTACTTGTGATTAAAGTCCATTCCTGATACTAGGTTCTTTGAAAAAATCCAAAATTCCTCAAGAAAATGTTGGGCTCCCAGCATCTCTGCATAAAGTATTCTCAGATATATCCCTTTTTTACAATTCATGGACAGGCAATAAACATAACAAAGGAAAGAGTATATGCGAGTATATTTTTCTTAACTAAGTATTTAAATGGCAAATAACTGTATTAAAATACTTATTGCTTACATTGATTCCTGAATAAGTAAATGAGAGTAAATATGGTAGTTAACACGTGTATATTGTAACAAAGATATATGGACTTATAATGCAGCTACTAAATTTGTATGTCTGATCAAATGGTTTAACACACCCATAGCATTAACAGAATACAAAGTATTGACATACATGGCAATTAGAATAAATAACAAAGAAAACCAGTAATTTCTTCAATGCAAGAATACACTTTGCACTGAGGTACACTTCAACTTTGTAAGATGAAGTATAAGGAAGATTAAAATATGCTCTTAATAACTAGCTTATAATAAGACATTTACTTAAACTAAGTAATTTTAAACTAATAACAAAGAGAAAAATATCATTTAAGGTAAATATAACATTTTCATCATCACATCATGGCACTCTTGGTTAGCCATTTGTGATCTGGACTCCTGCTAAGTTAACAACAGAGGGGGGGAGAACAGCATGACATCTTCAAATGCATCACTGTCAAACCTGTACTCTTAATTATACAGTTAATAAAATGCTAATATGGTTTCTAAAACACAAGTTAACAAAATTGATGAAACCTTAAGAGACTTTATGTGTCAGTACTTAAACTTTAAAGAAAGCATTCAACTTATTTTATTTTATTTTCACGCTTATATACCGCCCACTCAGGTGCAACCCGACTCAGGGCAGTTTACATGGCGGACAATAAATACATAATAATAATACAGTAACACATCTCCAAAGGTACAGTTACAAAAACTAAACCACAAAATATACAATTCAATTACAGCAAGAGAAAACAACAATGAATATGACCTCCCTGGGGGGTGGGGGGTGTCCGAGGACGCCGGGGGAGATGGAATGCCCCCGGTATCTGGCACTGGGCGGGCCTCTCCACTGGTGAGGCCAGAGGCAGCATCAAGAGTCCTGCCACCTCTACGGCCCTTAAGTCCTCCCTGGGGGTTGGGGGGGGTGTCCGAGGACACCGGAGTAATTTATGTTACTTAAATCAGAAATAGTTAAATTTTTTGAAATGGTGGCTGTGTTAGTCTGTTCAAGCATATCAGAGAGTAAACAGATCAAAACAAAAAGACAAAAAAAATGGCTGACGAAGAGGACTTGAACCACAAAAGCTAACATCAAAATACAGTCGTTAGTCTTTAAGGTACCACAATGTTTTTGTCTTTTTGTTTTGTTTTGTTTTGTTCTGTTTACTTTCTGAAAAAATAGATTAACTAAAATAATGCTGTCTGTTCCAGAGAGGCTTTATTTATGTTTTGGTACATTACATTTCCTTGGCATTGTGCCCAGATTGCAGGTAATGCTGGAGCAAACTCACCAAACCAGACACTATGTTTAGACTGCAAAGAGGCTGGTATTTATACCTTGAGAAGATTACGTAGTCCACCTGTTATCAGGGTCATCAGGCAGGGGACTGCTTAAATTATAAGCCAGATCTCGCTTTCTTGCATCCGGAGTAGGAATTGCCCCTCCATTCTCCAAGTCCTTATTTGGCAGGTGCTTCTTTCTTGGCTCTTCTCAACATTTTTTCCCTCAGTCAGTCTTATCACGCTCGAGCTTGGCCAGGACATAGGAGAGGGAGGCGTGTAATGATCAGTGGGCTGCTCCAACTTCCTTAAATGCGCACTCTACTGGCTGCAGCCTCTCCTGTCACCTCCTCAGTCCACAACCTTAGCCCTCTCAGCAGATTCACCTCCTGCTTGAACGGAGAGTATGCGATCTTGTAATGTGTTAGCACAGCACACAAAGCAGAAAGCAAGGAAACCTGGGTTCGCCTGATTAAATCTACATTGACTCAATAAATCCTTAAGCAGTAGTTTATTAAGCAAAACATCTGAAAAAGAACAAAGACAGAATACAAGAAAAACAGTTAGTTAGATTCTCCGTCAGGCATAGCCTCTGGCAGGGCTAGCTCCTTAGATGTTTTCTCTCTTCTCGGAGATCGGAGCATCGTGCCAGTGAAACCAGGTGATCTTGAGCCAGGGAGCCGAAAGAATAGGCTCCTGGCAGCCCTTTAAATAGAAAGAGAGATTCACTTCTCTCCTCCCTTAGGGGTTTGGCATTGATAAAATAATCCAATTAAGTTGGATCACTGATAAGAAACCCCAATGGAAGTGAACTGCTCTTTCCCTTTATGTTATGTATGTTAACTGTGTTTTCTGATGGGAGCAGAATGTATCTTTTCTCATGTATCTATTCTTATACAAATAAGTGGATCGAAAATGTGCACACTCTGTTAGCCAATGGGCTTGTTGTATTATTGTTATTGTTACTGTTACTGTTTATAGTGTATATAAGTCCAAGTTTTGCCCCATCCAAACTGTGTTCAAACCCCACTAATAAAGAGCTAAATTTCACTGCTTCACTCGTCTGCTTCTTCATTCCCTGAACACGAAACTTTCCCCTCCCAAGTAGGTGAAAGAAGGGTCAGAGAGTCGTGTGCAGAGATAGGGAAAGGGAGCTGAGTCTGCTTGACCTGTTTTGGCCTAGCAAGGCCTGCAAAGCCTGAAAATGAGGCCTAAATGACAAGATCTTGACAAGTTTTTTCTGCTTTGAAGCCTCATTCAGGTCTCCTAGCACATTGCTTTTTAGGAGTGAATGCTTTCAGGCCACATTTAATTGAAATGTATACTCTTACATCATGTTACTACTACATTTGCAACCAAAAAAATTTATGAGCTACCAGTGAACCAATCTCTGACTTTCCAAATAGTGTGGCATATTCCAAATTAATGGGTCAAAAATACAGTGGCATGGGGAGGGGACAGAGAAACAGCCAATAGATGCATGCACTAGGGGGCAGTGTGCTATTTGGAGTATTGTACATAAAAACTCCTTTATGCTGTACTAATATGCCTTAACACTAGCTAGAAGGGATAACTTAAAAGTCTATGGATTCAAGTCATTGCTGCTTTCTGCCAGTACAAGAGTGTCATCTGTGTTTTTCTTGTGATGATTTTCTCACTCACTCACTCACTCACTCACTCACTCACTCTCACACACACACACACACACACACACACACACACACACACACACACACACACACACACACACACACACACAGAGAGAGAGAGAGAGTAAGCCGTCCGGAATGGTGCTTGCACTAAAAGGGCAGGGTATAAATGTGAATAAATAAATCAACTGTATATCCTAAATTACTGATGTTTCTTTTACCCATTTTCACTCCTTCTTCATCTGAATCTAATCTGGCTTTTTATATGTGCTATGTAAAGACTAAAAAGATAAGGGAATAAAACACACCCTTGTCTGACATCTTTGCCTGTAGGGAATATTTTTCTCTCCATATTCTGTCCTAACAATAGCTTCTTGTCCACAATATAGGTTATATATTATGACAATAAAGTACTGAGGTACAATCATTTATTTCAAAACAACCCATAGTTTCTCATGATCCATACAGTCAAAGGTTTCACTGTAGTATATAAAACACAGATTGATCTTGTTCTGAAGTTTAATGCACTCCAATGGACATTTGCAATGTGAGGACAGCAGGCAAAAACATAAATTCTGGCAGAACAAATGCAAGGCAACAATCAGGAAAGCAAAGCAAGACTTTGAGGAGCGTATAGCTAAAAATACTCAGAGAAATAACAAAGACTTCTTTAAGTACATTAGAAGTAAGAACCCAACTAGGAAGGCCATTGGACCATTAGATGACAATGGAAGGCAAGGCGTTATT
Organism: Bradypodion ventrale; assembly: GCA_035047345.1. Lineage (NCBI taxonomy): Eukaryota > Metazoa > Chordata > Lepidosauria > Squamata > Chamaeleonidae > Bradypodion > Bradypodion ventrale. Next base: position 46,980,277 of record JAWDJE010000001.1, read on the forward strand.
AAAGAGGAAACAGAGATTGCAGAGAGACTCAATGAATTCTTTGCTTCAGTATTCACTGAAGAAGACAGAGGCCACATGCCCAAAACAGAGCCTATCTTCGTAGGGAGGGAAACCGAAGAATTAAGCCAGATAGAAATAACCAGGGAGGAGGTCCTTGCATGTCTTGTTAAACTAAACACTAACAAATCACCAGGACCAGATGGCATCCATCCACGAGTTCTCAGGGAACTTAAAGATGAAATTGCTGATCTCCTAGCCAAAATATATAATCTTTCCCTCAAATCAGGCTTTGTGCCTGATGACTGGAAGGTAGCGAATGTAACACCAATTTTCAAAAAAGGATCCAGGGGTGATCCAGGGAATTACCGACCTGTCAGTTTGACATGTGTCCCAGGTAAAGTGATGGAAACCATCCTAAAAGATAGAATTAATAGGCACATAGAAGAGAAGGCGCTGCTAAAGGAGAGCCAACATGGCTTTTGCAAGGGCAAATCATGCCTCACTAATCTGTTGGAATTTTTTGAAAGTGTCAACAAGCATGTGGATAAGGGGGATCCAGTTGACATTGTTTATCTGGACTTTCAGAAGGCTTTTGACAAGGTCCCACACCAAAGGCTCTTGAATAAACTTACCAGTCATGGAATAAAGGGACAGGTCTTGTCCTGGATCAGCAACTGGCTAAGGGACAGGAAACAGAGGGTAGCACTAAATGGACACTTCTCCAAGTGGAGGGAAGTAAAGAGTGGGGTCCCCCAAGGTTCAGTACTGGGACCCCTGCTTTTCAACCTCTTCATAAATGATCTAGAGGTAGGAGTAAAAAGCAAGGTAGCCAAATTTGCTGACGACACTAAATTATACAGGGTAGTGAAAACTGTGAGAGATTGTGAGGAGCTCCAGAGGGATCTCTCGACACTGGGGGAGTGGGCAAAACAGTGGCAAATGAGTTTCAACATTAGTAAGTGCAGAGTGATGCATGTTGGGGCAAAGAACCCCAATTACATTTATAAACTGATGGGGTCTGAACTCTCTGCGACAAACCAGGAAAGGGACCTTGGTGTCCTGGTGGACAACTCAATGAAGGTGTCAACCCAGTGTGCCTCAGCAGTGAAAAAAGCCAACTCAATGCTAGGGATCATTAGGAAGGGTATAGAAAATAAGTCAGCAAGTGTCATTTTGCCTCTTTATAAATCTATGGTGAGGCCCCACCTGGAATACTGTGTACAGTTCTGGTCGCCATACCTCCAGAAGGATATTATGGAGCTGGAAAAAGTGCAGAGGAGGGCAACCAGAATGATTAGGGGACTGGAACACCTTCCTTACCATCTGAGGCTGCAACGGTTGGGCCTCTTCACTCTTGAACGACGACGTCTAAGAGGTGACCTGATTGAAGTTTATAAAATCATGCACGGTGTGGACAAAGTAGATAAGGAAAAACTGTTTTCCCTATCGCATAACACTAGAACTAGGGGACACTCCATGAAACTTTTGGGTACTAGTTCTCAAACAAATAAGAGAAAGTACTTTTTCACCCAGAGGATTACTGGTCTATGGAACTCCCTGCCAGAAGAAGTAGTGACAGCTGTCAGTCTTGACAGCTTTAAGAAAGGATTAGACAAGTTCATGGAGGACAAGAGTATCAATGGCTATAATTATGGATACTTAAGGACAACCTCCGGGTTGGAGAGATAGGCAGGATATCTCTCAATATCATTTCCAGGGAATCCTAAGCAGGCATCTGCTTGGGAATACCCTGAAGGGAATGGTGAGCCACTGTGTGAGACAGAATGCTGGACTGGATGGGCTGTGGCCTGTTCCAGCAAGGCTGTTCTTATGTTCTTATGATCTTGAGTGCCTCTTCCTTTTCAGAATCCTGCTTAAGCCTCAGATATTGCTCACTCCATATAAAGTAAAAGCTTTTGTTGCAACATCTTATGCATAACTTTGCTTGCCTGAGAAATTAAAGTGATGCTCCTATAGTTACTGCACTCCTTGTCCTCTCCTATCCTGGAGAATGAAATGTATGTTGAATGTATCCAATCTGAGGGCCATTTTTTATTTTTCATATTTGTTGGCATGTTCTTGTTAGGATTTTGACAAATTCATTCTTTGTGTCATGAAATGCAGTAGTTCTTTCAGCATCCTATCCACCCTAGTGATTTGTTTTTTCCTTGTGCTTTCAAAGCACCTTACATTTGACTTTCTAGAACTGTAGGTTCTTCATCATAGAATTTTCTTCAAGGGAGCCTCTTACCATTTTATGTCTTCTGTATAAGCATTCTGTATACTTTTTCCACCTTCTCTTTGTTTTATTCTGGTCAGATAGTCTGCTTCCCTCTTGATCATTCAGCATTCCTTATCTAGGTTTAAATTTCCCATTGATTTCTTGAATCTTTTGGAAGAGATCTCTTCCCCCCCCCCAGCTCCCCACCCGTAGTTGTTTGCTCTTTACACTACAGTAGACCCTCACACAACGACGTTGCTTGGTTCCCCAAGTAGCGTCGCTATAGGGGAAACGTCATTGTGCAGTTTTCAATGGCAGCTGTGCCATCTAGCAGCAAAAAACTGTCATTATCCACACAACGACATTAAAAAACCGTCGTTAATCCACACAACGTTGTAAATGCGGAAATGACGCTATTCAAATGCATCGTTAATCGAGGGTCCACTGTACTTGTAATAGCTGTCTTTGTCTCTGTATGACAGTCACTGAAAAGTTGTATACAGAATTCACACCTTATTTCTGTCAGCTTTTGTAAGGTAAGGTAAGGTTTCACTTGCTCAAAAGCCAGTCGTATCCGACTCTAGGGTGCAGTGCTCATCTCTGTTTCCAAGCCGAAGAGCCAGCGCTGTCTGCTTCTGCAGATGTTTCCGTGGTCATGTGGCAGGCATGACTAGACACTGGAGTGCACGGAACGCTGTTACCTTCCCACCAAAGTGGTCCCTATTTATCTTCTTGCAATTTCTTGCTTTCGAACTGCTAGGTTGGCAGGAACTGGGACAAAGATGGGGCTCATTCCGTCCTGCAGTACTCGGGAATCGAACTGCTCATCTTCCGCTTCCCAATCAGTGTTTAGCTACTTGAGCCACTGTTGTACTTTTGCTTTTTGTCAGTCCTTTACAATTTTAAATGTACATTTTAAATTATAGGAATTGTCTTTTTGCATTGTTCCCTAATAATATATCTGATACCCAGCTACAGTTCTTCCAGTTCACAGTCAATAGAGCTTAGTAATGCAAATATGTTCCTTATGTAAAGGTCACCCTTGCCCGAAAGCCAGTCGTATCTGACTCTAGGGTTCAGTGCTTATTTCTATTTATAGTCAAAGAAACAGCGGTGTCTGCATTTGCAGACATTTCCGTGGACATGTGACAAGGATGCCTAGGCACCGAAGTGCACGGAGTGCTGTTTATGTCCTTTATATGGACTTTATATTCATGAGGTAGGTTGTTTAAATTATATTTTAGCACCACAATTTTATTAATTTTTTTAATGTTAGATATTAACAGTACTGTTCCTAGTCTTTTTTGGCAGAAAGAATATACTTTCTCTACCCTTTGCTTCAATTACATAATTATCTAGTTTCTATGTGGATGAACTGGTGATGTTGACCTATGCACCCATCTCTTCAGTTGTTTGAAGCATGCATTCTCAATAAACAGATTGTTGGCTTTGCATAACCCTATGAATCATTTTCTTGTTTTATTTCTGTTTGATAGGACAAGTTTTCCAACATTTGATTGTGCTTTGTTCCCTACTTTGTGTTCCAGTCATCTAAGATTATGAGCATGTCTTGTTTTTTAGTGTGATCAGTTTCCTCCTGGATGCTTGTATAAAACCTTTCATTTAACTCTTCAGCACTGGCATTTGGAGCATAGATTTGCATGTTAGTTATATTAATAGGTTTTTCATAGAGCCTCCACATTTAACTTGTTGAATTATTTACTGGGAATTTTTCTATTTTAACCTTGGTTTGTTTTCCAGACTTGACAGTGGATACTCCTTACCTGACCTGTTTTCTGGCTATATGTACATATGGCTTTCCTGGCTTGACATATTGTTGTGTATTCAGGCACATTTGCAAGTAGCGCGTGCAGTGCCTTTGCAAGAGGGAAATGGTGGTTTCCCGCCATCCAAATTAGGAACAGAAAGTGGTGCGGAAACCCCTGCACAGGGCCGCTCATTATGCTAATTAAAGTCCTGTGATTGGCTACAGTTTTGGATCCTGTTCTCCATTGGTTTTTTTTAAAAAAATAATTTTTATTAACAAATTTTCAAAAAATATACAGACATACACAGAACATTACATCATAAAAAGTAAGAAAATACATAAGCTTCATAAAAAATAACCACATGCATGATAATTGAACTGTTATCTGTTGTAGCTGCCCATAATGTTAAACATCCACTTGAAAATTAACACTGTAGCTATGACCAACTCATAAAACATTTCAATAGTACTATAGTTCAGGTACAACTATCAAAATCCAATTTTCACTTACAATTCACCCAGTGTTTATTTACATTGCCCCAGAGAGTTCGGTCTCAATATTATCTCCAAAAACTACTTTGAAATGGTACAGGTCTACAGCATTCCATGCCCATGAGGGAGTGATCAACAAAGGGCTTCCAAATACTCCAAAATCTATTTTCCTTCAGTTTATCCCTTTTTACTTTTATCTCCCATGTCAATTTATCATTCAATGCTAGATTCCACATTTCTTTATACCACTCTCCCGTCTGTATAGTTACATCATTTTTCCAATTTCTAGCAATACATTGTCTGCCCGTTGTTAACATTATTTCTAATAACTCTTTTTCCTCCTTGTTTAAATGCATACCATCCACATCTGTTAGCATAATAGTACCTGACACCAATTTAATTTTCTTACCCATTATTTCCCCAACCTCTTTTTCTATTCTTCTCCAAAAATCATTTATCATTTTACAACTCCACCACATATGCTCATAGGTTCCAACAGTGCCTTTGCATCTCCAACATAAGTTATCCTTTTTATTATCAATCTGATGCAACCTCAGTTGTGTCAGATACCATTGCCACAACATTTTATAATTATGTTCCTTAATTCTTACTGACATGGTTCTCATTATCCTCTTTTTCCACTTATTTCTCCATTCATCATTTCCTAGCTTTATATTCAAATCCCGTTCCTACTTCAATTTCAAATCTTCCTGTGGTTCACCCCCCCCCCCTATTTATTAAGGCATAAAGTTTACTTACTAGACCCTTAATGCTTTTATCTCCTTTTCAAATTTTTAAAACCAATTCTTCAAATTCCGTCTTTTCTCTATCTATATGTAATTCTCTACTATATTTATTATTCCAATTATTGACCTTCATTTTCTGAAACCAATCCAATTTTAACTGTTCAAACAATTTTTTCTTCTTATTTTCATCTCCGCAAGTCCTTAACCAATCTTTCACCAAGAAAACTTCATTTTTATCCAATATTTCCTTTATTTTTTTATCTATTTTTATCGGAAAACATGCCATATCTGCCAATTCCAAAATTGGAGAGACATCTGGGACCAAGTCCTTCTTTAATCTTTTCCACATGTTCACGAGTCCCCTCATCATTGTATTACTGGTAGCTGTCATTTTAACCTTATCTCCCAAAAAATCATTTTACCAATATTCCTATAATCTTTCATCTCGATCTCCTCCCAAATTACTTTTTCTCTTGCAAAAATCTTCACAACATTCTTAATTTGAAATGCACGATAATATGCTAATAAATTTGGCATTCCCAAACCCCCTTCTTTCTGAGGCAGGTACCACAATTTCTTTGATAATCTAGGTTTTTTACCTCCATTGCAAAAATTATTAAACATCTTTTGGAACTCATTAATCTCCTTTTCCTTCATTTGAATTGCAAGTGCATCAAATAGGAAATTAATTCTCGGTAACAACATCATTTTGCAGATTGTGATCCTCCCAAACCATGACAACTTCAACTTTTGGAGACTTTGTATTCTAGTCTTAAATTCTGTTTTCAAGCTATCGTTCAATCTTTTAAGTTCTTCCAATCTATTTGAAATAATTATCCCCAAATATTTCAACTTATCTTTAATTTGTATATTAGATAGTCCCGCCATCTTTTCCTTCTCCCCTTCCCCCATGTTACACAACATCATTTCCGATTTATCCCAATTTATTATAAGCCCTGTTATATCCTCAAAATCCTCAATTTGTGCTTTAATCCTATCCATAACCCCCTCCGGATGCTTCACCATTAGCAATGTATCATCTGCATACATGCCTACCTTATTACCCATTATCCCTTCTATATTTGGATCTTCCCTTATCTTTTTAGCCAAAATTTCCATTGCCATAATAAACAAAATAGGGGACAGAGGACAACCCTGTCTAGTACCTGCCTCAAGCTTTACCTCATCTGTAACTTCATCATTTACTCTGATTTTAGCAATCCCTTTCTGATATAACAAATCAATTACCCTTCTAAATCTGTCCCCAAATCCATAGCTTTTAACTATTTCCTTAATCGAAGACCATTGTAAAGAATCAAATGCCTTGAAAATGTCCAAAGATATTAACCCCACCTTTTCCTTCATTTGGTTAACGTTATCAATTAAATCTAACACCCTCCTAGTCAGATCAGCCATATGTCTCCCTTTTAAAAACCCTACTTGATCGACATTTATGTATTCTCCCATAAATTTGTTTAAACAATTAGCCAATATTGCTGTGAAGATCTTGGCATCTTGATTTTTAAGAGAAATTGGTCTATAAGATTCCACTTTTTCCATATTCTTTCCCAATTTTGGCAGCAGAACAATTGTAGTCCTATACCATGAAGTCGGGATTTGTCCACCATCTAAAATATGATTGTATAACTTTACCAACTTTGGTACCACAACATCTTTAAATTCCTTATAAAACTCAGTCGGTAGTCCATCATCTCCCGGGGCTTTCCCCAACTTCAAACCATTAATTACCTCCTTTACCTCCTTCTCGGAAACTTGTGCTTCCATTTTATCCCAATGTTCCTGTTTTATTCCACTCACCAATTGCCTCTCCAAAATCCCTTTAAGCTTCCCCAAATCTATCTCTTTTTTTGTATATAGTGCTTGGTAAAAATCCTTCACAATTTTACATTTATCACTAACTTTATTACACCTTATCCCTTGTTTATTAACCAAAACTCCAATTTCCCTTTTTTTAACCTTTTAGCTTTAGCCGCTCTTGCCAATAAACTTGCATTTTTATTACTGAATTCAAAATATTCTCTATTTAAATATATCAAATCTCTTTTTACTTTTTCTATATCCTTACCCATCAATTCTGCCTTCAGTCTTTGTAATTTGGCGAAAAGGTATTTTATCCTTCTTTTTAGAATGCTCTTCCTGTAATTGCTTTATTTCCTTTTCTTTTTCATCCTGTGCTGCCTTATATTTTCTGTGCTTGTTACTTGCCAACTTTATACTTTCCCTCTAAAAACCGACTTCATGGCATCCCAGACCACATTAAAATTTACCTCTTCATTATCGTTCCACTGCCAGCTTTCCATCCAGCTTTCTATAATTTGTTCTTTACATTTTTGGTCCTTAAATAGATTAGGATCATATCTCCAGTTTCTTCCTCTTCTATTGTCCTTTTGTACCCTCAATTCCAAAATCACTTTAGCATGATCTGATTCCTTAAAAATTCCTATTTCAATCCCCTCAATGTTTTTGACCATGTTTTCAGTTAAAAATACGTAATCTATTCTAGAGTAGGACCCATGAATGTGTGAAAAATAAGAATACGCCCTTTCCGAACCCTTAATCTCTCTCCAAGAGTCCTTCAGCCCCAATGCAACCATCCAATTATCCAAAATATTCCCTTTAATACCTGCTCCACACCTTGTTAAATTCGTACAATCTAAATTTGACCTTATCATCTTGAAATCTCCAGCCACTATCATCTTTACCACTTTTTCTAACACCACAATTTTACGAACTTTTTCTAGGAATTCCGCTTGATGCTGATTTGGAGCGTAAATATTCACCAAAGTTATTTGCTCATCATCTATTTTCCATTTCACGATCAGGTATCTACCTTCCTCGTCAACAATACTTTTTGTTATCTCAAATCCTAATCTTTTAGAAATCATAATTGCAACCCCTCTCGCTTTTGAAGTGCCAAACGCCATTTCATAATGTTGTATCCACCCTAGAAAGATTTTATTTGTATCTTTTGATTTTTGATGGGTTTCCTGTAGAAAGACTATATCGGGTCTATCTTTCTTCAACGCCAATTCTAACCTCCTCCTCCTCTTAAGAACAGAACCTGTACCTTTTACATTCCATGTTAAGACTTTAATACTTCTCATAATTTGTTTCAATTTCACCCTCTCTAACTTCCAAACTCTCCATTAGGCGTGCTATCACAAACCCCTCACCACTAAGAAAAAAACATACAAAAAACACACAATACCACTCTCCCCACTTTCTTCGGAAAAAAAGCTGCCTTCGATCTCCAAAGAGGGGAGAGGGGGGACATGCAAGATGTGCGTATAAGTTAATGCACCGCGCATCCTCACCTTTCTACATTCTTAAATAATATAAAAATTATTACATCATAATCCATTACTCACTGCTCCTTACTTGCCTCTTCCTCCACCATGATCAATGACAACTCCTCCTCTTCACTTCCCTGCGGGCCTCCACCCGCGGCACCACCAGCGTTTGCCCCCTCATAGTCTCTTCTTATGGCACCCGATTCCAACAGATCTTTTCTAAGAGTTACCCATTCCTCAGAACCCGCCTTAACCAAATCAAGCAAACTGAAGTACTCCAATGGGTCGGTCCTCTCATCAATAACCTGCATTTTTTTCCAAAAAAAAATCTCAACTGCTGTGGGAATCTCCAATTGTACCTTACACCTTTTTTCATCAACAATTTAGTTACCAGTTTCATCTTATATCTCCAGGCTCTTTCCTTAATAGAGATATCATTGTATACTTCCACATCAGAACCATCGATTTTCAGGGTGCCAGAACCAGCTTGTTTTTAAAAGGCCAGTGCTTATTTCTGTTTATAGTCAAAGAAACAGCAGTGTCTGCATTTGCAGACATTTCCGTGGACATGTGACAAGGATGCCTAGGCACCGAAGTGCACAGAGCGCTGTTTATGTCCTTTATATGGACTTTATATTCATGAGGTAGGTTGTTTAAATTATATTTTAGCACCACAATTTTATTAATTTTTTTAATGTTAGATATTAACAGTACTGTTCCTAGTCTTTTTTGGCAGAAAGAATATACTTTCTCTACCCTTTGCTTCAATTACATAATTAACTAGTTTCTATGTGGATGAACTGGTGATGTTGACCTATGCACCCATCTCTTCAGTTGTTTGAAGCATGCATTCTCAATAAACAGATTGTTGGCTTTGCATAACCCTATGAATCATTTTCTTGTTTTATTTCTGTTTGATAGGACAAGTTTTCCAACATTTGATTGTGCTTTGTTCCCTACTTTGTGTTCCAGTCATCTAAGATTATGAGCATGTCTTGTTTTTTAGTGTGATCAGTTTCCTCCTGGATGCTTGTATAAAAGCTTTCATTTAACTCTTCAGCACTGGCATTTGGAGCATAGATTTGCATGATAGTTATATTAATAGGTTTTTCATAGAGCCTCCATATTTAACTTGTTGAATTATTTACTGGGAATTTTTCTATTTTAACCTTGGTTTGTTTTCCAGACTTGACAGTGGATATTCCTCACCTGACCTGTTTGCTGGCTATATGTACATATGGCTTTCCTGGCTTGACATATTGTTGTGTATTCAGGCACATTTGCAAGTAGCGCGTGCAGTGCCTTTGCAAGAGGGAAATGGTGGTTTCCCGCCATCCAAGTTAGGAACAGAAAGTGGTGCAGAAACCCCTGCACAGGGCACGCTCATTATGCTAATTAAAGTCCTGTGATTGGCTACAGTTTTGGATCCTGTTCTCCATTGGTTAAATACATATATTCCCTGTTATGATTGGTTAGTTACAGTTATCCGGCAGGTTGCTACTTTGTATTAAAGAGCCATTAAAGAGCACAGCAGAGGTTATACTTCTTGAGAATCCTCAGGAAGAACAATCTTTCAAAGGACCTGCTGTTGGCATTCTACCACTGTACCATAGAGAGTGTGTTAACTTATGGTCTGTGTGTATGGTTTGGGAGTTGTACAGCTAGGGAAAGAATAATGCTATTCAGGGTCATAAAGACTGCGGAGGGGATAATTGGGCGTACTCTTCCCACTCTAGATCAAATCTATGCCACCAGGTGTTATAAGAAAGCTGTAGAGATTGCACAAGATAGTACGAACCCCGGAAATGATCTCTTTCAGCTTCTGCCTTCTAGAAGAAGGTATAGGATCATAAAGACCAGGACCAGCCGCTTGAGAAATAGTTTCTACCCAAAAGCGGTTCTGGCTTTGAATGCAGTGCAATGCAGTCTATGAGGGAGCTGCTGTATATAGTTTTTAGAGTTTTAGAGTTTTTAGAGTTTTAGAGCTTTTTAGGGGTTAAATGTGTATATGTTGGGTGGGAGTATGTTTATAATTTTGTATAGTTGTATTTTGTTTAGGTTTTGTTGGGTTGATAAGTGTTCCCCCCCCCCAATCTCGTTGTTCTGTGCAGGACAATGACAATAAAGATTTATCTATGTATCTATCTATCTATCACCACTGGGGGACACTATATAAGCCCCATGAGTAAACAAGGGTGGGGCCGGACCAGATCTATACTTCCCTGTCCGTATAGGTAGCCAGACATGCTAGCCTGGGTCTCTTCCATTATGCTACAATCCTAATGTAGCTAGGCATTGCCTCCTTCCTTAGCACACTCTGTGTCTGGAATGCCTTATAAGTTCATCTTGGACAGACTGTTAAATAAAGACTTGTTTGAACTATTGCTTGCAAGGGCCGGACATAACACATATATATTTGATTTTTTTGTTGTTGCTGCTGTTGTTGTTTGCTTCTGTTTTCTACTGGTACCTTTAATACCAACATAGGACAGCTTTCACTCTTCCTGACACTTACAAAGAATAAAGCAGCAATAAACTAGTTCACCTCTGGTTCATTGTGTTATAGCCAGAACCTGGAAAATAACTCTTAAATAGACATTCAAATGCATCTCATTGTAAACATGCCCGCCCAAAGTCAATTTATTACTGTTAATAATGAAATGAATTTTACTGAGTGGTTATGTTTTATCGCATGTTAGTCAATATTTTAATTACTGTTTTTAAAAATTTAAGGTGAATGAGCATACCATAGAACTTCAGAACATCTCTTCAAAATTCCTTTAAGAATCCTATTAAATACCATTTTAAATGTAACTAGGAAGCTTTGATGTTCTGTCAGAAACACGAAGCAGCCGGCATAACAGGGCTAAACCATTTATTGGGTGGTCAGAACTTGGAGAACAGTGGTGCAGCACCTCTCCTTATATACACTGAGAAATGGATACATTTAGGCGGGAAGAGACAGGAAGGGAAGGGGTAACTTGGAGGTTATCGGACCGGAGTGAAAACTGTACAAACTACTTAGTTTAGGCAGGAACGCAGTCCCGCGATATTTACAAGGCTAAGAAGAAGGAGACAGAATGGCTGATCGTAATGATCCTAATAGTTCACAAACGTTACAGCATAAATTGTATTCAAACACAACAGAAGCTTTACTTATTACAGCATAAAATTAACATCATCAACTATTGTTGTGTACCTTTTGACTTTTGTTACATGCTCATTACCAACACTAACTACAATATATGTAACTTCTTCCTGCCAAGTGGGGATGTACCTTTTTCAGCTACGCTTGAACTAAATGCCTAGAATTCAGCTTCTAATGGCTCCAACAGCTATCCACATTAAAGTACACATACACACACATTGTCAAGTTGACTGGAAGCCAAATGTTTATTTACAATTGGATTTCGTTCTACGTGATATAATTTTCATTGCCTCAGTAAAGCAATTCTACATATCCACAGATTTGTCAACTTCTTTGGGTTCTGTTCTCTGACAAACTGCCCAACCAACAAAAAGATCAAATAGAACAGACACACACAATCTGTTGTGAGCCCATGAAACCAGCTGCTCAGAAATGCCAGCTGGCTTTGTGGTGCATGAGAGATTTGCTGCCATACAGGTTGGCTTAGCTGAAGAAATGAAAGTACCTGCATTTTGAGACTCTAAATATTTAATCTTTGGAGTTGGGGTGGGAATTTTGTGTATCTTAGATTGTATCCTTCAACAACTTCTGTTCCTGAGAGTGTTTGATGGGGGTTCAAACAACCTAGCACTTAAGTGCAAGCATGTGTGAAGTCGAGCCTTTTTTTGCTCTCAAAATTTCCATTTCTGAATCACTGGGGACATTAACAGATGGGGCTCTCTCAATTTAGAAAAAGGTTGGTAGTCCCAAAGCATACAAACTGAATCTGACTGTAGTGAACATATTGTCTATCACATTTACTATGATAAAGCTACTGTCAGTTGAATATGTGGGATAAAAGGGAGCCAACAGGGTTGTCTGATTTCAGTAAACCGTACATCAGTCAGAACAGAAGTATCTTCCCAAATGAGATGTTCAGTTTCATGTGCAAATTAATGTTTACTATGCCTATTGAAATTGCTGAATTCTCAATGGCAATGTGTGTGGATTGTGTTTATGATACTATAACAATGACCAATAACCCACCAATATGGCTTCCCAGATCTTGAAAGGCTTAATAATGGCAGGAATATCCTGGTCATTGATATGTGGGCCATCAACCAATTGGCTGCAACAATGATTTCCAGTTATAAAACTACATATATTGTTAGACCTTTAAGTCCAAAAAGCCTCAGCCATCATGGCCAATGATTAGGGATTCCAAGGTGTCACTTAACTGTCACCTGATAATATCTAGAGATCCAAAATAGATGGCAACACAGCAATGACATAAGTGATGAGGTTTAGGACTAAAGCCCAATCAAACTAGGCACCAATCAAGCAGCATTGAGTGAGTTATTCCAAAGTGGAAATGTCCCCATCAAAAAGCCACTTTCTTCAGTTGCCATTTCTTCATATCCGAAGCAGGCACCAAGCAAGGAACAGCTGGAAAAGGAACTCTATAATGTTCATTGTCAGACATTGAGCTGTGGAAGGATGTTGTCCTTTAAATTCCAAATCCCAAGCTCTGTAGGACCTTAAGAGTCAGAACAAATATTATGGCTATAGTCAACCTTGTTGCTCTCCTTTGAACTTGTTCCAGTTTGTTGGCATCCTTTATCCAATGTAGTGTCCAAAACTTGGATATAATATTCAAGAAGAGGCCTAACTAATTTTGAATACAGGGAACTAGTAATTCATGGGTTTTCAAGACTATACTTCTGTTAATACTGCCTTTTTTTGCCAACACATCATACTTTTGGCTCATATCTACAACAATTCCAATATCCTTTTTACTCATGATATTACTGAGCCAAGTATCCTCCATCTTGTAACTGTGCATTGTTTTTCCCCTAGGTGTAGAACTTTGTACTTATCTGTGTTAAACTTCATTCTGTTGTTTTTAGTCCAGTGTTCAAGCCTCTCAAAGAATGTTTTGAATTCTGTTCCTGCCTTCCAAGAATGTTTTGAATTCTGTTTCTGCCTTCCAAGGCATTAGTTGTTCCACCCAATTTTGTGTCATCTGCAAATTTGATAAGTATTCCCTGCATTTCCTCGCCCAAGTCAATAATGAAATGTTGAAGAGCACCACTTGTTACTCCCTCCCAATTTGGGAAGGAGCCATTAATTAGCACTATCTGAGTACGATTATTTAACCAACTGTATAACCACCTGACACTTGTGCTATCCAGGCCACACCTAGTTACCTTGCTAAAAAGAATAGCAGTGGTCACTTTATCAAAAGCTTTGCTAAAGTCAAGATATATTACATTTACAGCATTCCCACCATGAACCAATGAAGTTACTTGATCAAAACATAAAATAATATTAATCTGGCAGGATTTGTTCTTAAGAAATCCATGTTGGTTTCAAGTTATTATCACATTGTTTTCAAGGTGCTTGCAAAGGAAAAACTTTATAATCTGCTCCATAATTTCCTCAAGGATTAATGTCAGGCTGACTGGTTTGTAGTTCCCTGATTTCTCCTTTTTGCCCTTTTTTAAGATAGGAACAATGTTAGCCCTACTCAAATCATCTGGCACTTTTCCCATCCTCCAGAAAATGATCACCAGTGGTTCAGCTATTTCTTCAACCATTTGCTTTAATATTCTTGGATGTAGCCTTGGATGTAGTTCTTCTGGAGATTATTACTTTGAATAATAAGGTATTCCTTGAATATTTATTCATTAATCTCAGGCTGTAATCCTGCTCCCTCTCTTTGTAATTCACATTTACGGTTTCTTGTACTTGAAACTGTGAGGTCTAGAACATTTGAAATAACAGATATAAGTACTATTTTATTAAGAAGAGAGCTTTTCTATATTTTTCTCTAAACATGATGCAGCCTCAAAATTTAAACTCTGACCAAGTTTTTTTCATGTTTTCTGTTAATTTTGTAATCCACCAGAATGCTGTATGAGAGGCTCATGACTCATCTCCATTATGAACTTCACCTGTGTGCACTAAATACACTGTTTAAATCCAGTTCTTGCTAGCAACTAGTAACGTTGGTGCACAGAAAGAAAAAACCCAAAGAGGTACACTACGCATGTAAAATAACCTAAGAGAATTCTTTTGCAGGCGCACCCCCCAATAAAGGACTCAGACACTGATGAAAGTGGATAACGGCATTGGGCCACATTTATTGATTCATGCCCTAGTCCGAATTATAAATTTCTATTGGTAATTGACCAATTATAATTCTTAAGGCAAGCAGTCCGAAGTAACACTGGTAAGGTACCACCCAAAATTGCCGACGGCAATTGTTACAATGTATCTATTTGTTTGTTGACAACAAACAAATTGTTGACCGTAGTCAATATCTAACTAATGACCCCACCCTCTGACGCGTATCCGTGAAATCACGGGGTGATGCATGCTGTCTAGCTGTAGCCATCACCCCGTCGCCTGGTTCGTCGTTGACCGGACAACGTTTAACCAACTTATGCCTGTCTAGTGTTGTCCAGTCAATTGCGAACCTGCCGGATACCTGTGGGTCATAAATGTTTACCTTACCAATGCTACCCGCCCATGTGACCAAAGTCAACAGCAGCAACAGAAACCCCTATATCAAACCATAGCAACAGTGTGGGATGGGCGAAAAAACCAGGACCCGAGAGCCAATTGTGGGTCCCAGCCAAAAATTCCCACCCGGCCCCGAAGCGGCCAAAATATCACACTGTTAACTAAGGAGGGGGTGGAGGGGAAAAACTTCTCCGCTCCGTCGCTTCGCAAAATGGCAGCGCGGCTGCCTCGTGGCCACCCCTTGTATAAGGGAGCTGGCCATGCCCCCTAACTACCCGGATGCCTTCGTCCGGTGGGGGGGCCCGCAAAGAGCGCGGCGGCCATTTTGGCGCCGCACTTGCATTGCAGGCGCACCCCCCAATAAAGGACTCAGACACTGATGAAAGTGGATAACGGCATTGGGCCACATTTATTGATTCATGCCCTAGTCCGAATTATAAATTTCTATTGGTAATTGACCAATTATAATTCTTAAGGCAAGCAGGCCGAAGTAACACTGGTAAGGTACCACCCAAAATTGCCGACGGCAATTGTTACAATGTATCTATTTGTATCAGTTTGTTTGTTGACAACAAACAAATTGTTGACCGTAGTCAATATCTAACTAATGACCCCACCCTCTGACGCGTATCCGTGAAATCACGGGGTGATGCATGCTGTCTAGCTGTAGCCATCACCCCGTCGCCTGGTTCGTCGTTGACCGGACAACGTTTAACCAACTTATGCCTGTCTAGTGTTGTCCAGTCAATTGCGAACCTGCCGGATACCTGAAATTTAGTAAGGGGAGACCCACCTTGGTGACAGAAAAACGGGCCACGGTGCGTGCCACGCAGTGCAAGGAACTCCTGTAGGGCACCAACCAGACAGATGTCTGCCAAGGAACATCGTAGCAGTCTTACCCCACTGCCTACGCCGTGCTGATCCGTTTTAGAGGAGCGTATCCTCAACTGAGCCCAATCATTGGCCACATAGACATCTTCGAGTTTCCAGTGCCCTACGACTTGCATCCGCCTTAGACAGCATCACAAGCTCGCTGATGCGGAGCGGTCCAAAAAAGGCTACCGTTGTAGCCGCATGAAACAGGGCTGCCTCATACCTATCAAAACATAGGCCATGCCAGCCCCGAGCTAGTTGGGTAAGAACCCCTGGGGAAATTGGGTGGCGGTCGTCCGGGCTACGCCCAAGCTCCTGCACCCACCCCTCCAAAACGTGTCTCACACGGAAGTCAGCGGTATAGTCCGCATGACCGCCTACTTTGGCCATGAAAGCCAGCGCTGATAGCCTGGATGCTATGGTACGAGGCGCGAGGCCCTGGGCATGTAGGTGAACCATAAATCGAAGGATGTGGGCCACTGGGATCGGCCAGGTGTG
Source organism: Bradypodion ventrale (assembly GCA_035047345.1). Classification (NCBI taxonomy): domain Eukaryota; kingdom Metazoa; phylum Chordata; class Lepidosauria; order Squamata; family Chamaeleonidae; genus Bradypodion; species Bradypodion ventrale. The sequence continues at coordinate 46,996,838 of JAWDJE010000001.1, forward strand.
TGGCAGTCGGAATTGGGCACAAAATGCTCGGAAAGAATTAAATGCGTGGTGATACGCCTTACGCGTGTGTGGCGCTAGCGACATGCCGATCGCCTGGTTCACCTCTCCTTGCCAATGGTCCATATCTCGTCCGGGAGTGGCGAGGGAAATTCCTCCGCATCCGGGGCCAAGGCGCGGAACCGGGAGATCTGCAGGTGGGACAAAGCGTCAGCGATATCATTATTGACACCCGGGACATGCCTGGCCCTGAACAGCACATTGAGGCGCAGGCTGCGCAATACAAACTGGCGCACCAGGTCCATGACCCTGGGTGATTTGGAGGTTTGTGAGTTGACAATGTGGACAACGGCCGCATTGTCACACCAGAAATGAACAACCGAGTTGGCCCACTCCTCACCCCATAGCATCAAAGCCCCCAGAATGGGGAAAAATTCCAGATAATTAAGATCACGCAGGCGACCCGTGCCCGACCAGGCTGGTGGCCACCCACCATAGGCCCACTTCCCATTGAAGTACATCCTATAACCCAGGGATCCCGAGGCATCGGACTGTATCTGGAAACGAGGGGAAGCCAGAAGGTCAGACCTCCAAGATGACACCCCATTGAACTCCCTCAGGAACTGGAGCCAGATAAGCATACCTGCCTTAATGCCCTGGGTTAGTCTCACCCTATGGTGGGGCCTGGATAAGCCTGACACGGCGTCACACAAGCGCCGAGCAATGCCCTGCCCGGTGCGACCACCCTGCAAGCGAAATTGAGGTGACCATGTAGCACCTGCAGTTCCCGCAGTGATGCCTTGCGTTTAGCAAGCAAGTCCGAGATAAGGGCCACTATCCTTGACACCTTATCCCCTGGTAACCTAGAAGCCTGCGCTACCATGTCAATCTCCACCCCCAGGAAGACTAGCTGGGTAGATGGGCCCTCGGTCTTTTCGGGCGCTAAAGGGACACCAAGTTCCTCCATTAGCGTCTGAAATGTGTTGAGGAGATGTGTGCACGTGTCCCAGCCCCGTTCACCCCCGAATAAAATTATCCAGGTAATGGGCTACAGACCGGGACCCTGACCTGCGGACAAAAGCCCAATGTAGGAAGGTGCTGAAACGCTCGAATGCCGAGCATGATATGGAACAGCCAAAAAGGCATGGCCTTATCGAAATAATATTCTCCCCGGAACTTGAAACCCAGCAACTCAAAGTCACCCGGGTGGACCGGCAGGAGTCGAAAGGCAGACTTAATGTCGCACTTAGCTAACAGCGCACCCGGGCGATATAAGCGCACCATGCGCAGCGCTTGGTCAAAAGATGTATACCTGACTGAGCAAAGGTCATCAGGGATAGCATCATTGACCGATCGGCCGGCTGGGTAGGACAAGTGATGAATCAGGCAGAACTCACCCGGTGATTTCTTGGGCACTAAGCCCAAGGGTGACACTTTAAGGTTGAGGAACGGGGGTGCAGGGAAAGGGCCAGCAACCCTGCCCGCACCAACCTCCTTAGCAATGCTGGCAGCAGCCACCTCCTCCCTTCCCCTAAGGGACAAAAGGTTGGGGGCGTCTTGGGGGGACCTATCTCCCGTGACAGGAATACGGAAACCCAGTCGAAAACCCTGAAGCAGGTAAACTGCATCTGCCTCCCTCAGGTACAATGCGAGCCAACGCTCCAACATGTCCACATTAATTGGGGAGGGGGCCTTTCGATGGACCAGCTCCCTCTGCGGCAGTCCTGCCAGCCCCTTGTCCACCCTTACCCCTGCCCCGCATCCCTCCAGGCCTGGGGCAGGCGGAAGCAGCATGGGGGCCAGCACAAGAGGGACACTCATGCCTGAACCAGCAATTCTTCCTATTGCAGGAACCATTGGACGAGAAAGTCCAGCACAGCAGGCGGGCTGGAACCCCCTGCCCCGCCACCTGGCGGGGTATCTGTGCTGGGGCCGCTCGCTGGACCGCGTGTCCACAATGGTATCTTTCCCCAGGCGCAGGGCGCATGGGAGTCATGTACAGAAGCCACAGCTTCTGGCAGGGCTCGTCCCACCTCATCTCTGGGTGCAGGGGAATTCGCATACGGAATTCTTCATCGTAAGCCAACCACGACAGGCCCGGGAAGTCAACCATCGCCCGGTATATATTGTCCAAATACTGGACCATTGGGATTGCCAGATCTGGCCTGGCCCTGAGGTAAACCGCCATGTATATGAGGTACGCTGGCAACCAGTTGGCCCACGTGCGTGGCGGCTTACGACGACGTGCCTGTTCCTTATCCTTCTCATCCTGCCCCTCCCTCTCCTCCTTGGTGGGCTCTCTGTTAAGAAGGGAGAAGATGTCCACATACTCCCCACGCCAGATCTTTTCCTTAGTAGCCTGGGCCAGATGATCCCCAAGGGGCAAGGAATACCCCGCTGTTGGCAATGCCGACATCGGCACGGTGGGAACTGTGGACATTGCGAAAGGAGCCTGGACCAACCCGGTCACCCCTAACACGTTCCCGACTGAGTAGGAGGTGCCACCCCAAACAGGCAGTGAAGTCGCCGGGTGGGACATCGGCAACTGAACCGTCGCGCCACCCGTGCGAGGCCCGGCCACTGAAATGTTCCCCCCAAGGTAGCTAGGTGTGTGGGTGCACTAGATTGAACCGCATACTCACATGCTGCACCCCCGTGGGCCGCCCCCACCGGGGGTTCCGGCCCACTGGGGGCGTCGGAGCTCACGATCGTGACTAAGCTCGTCGATGGGGCCTGCTCCGCACCAGCCTGTTGATTGGGGAGCTGCGAGGCAGTGGCCGACGCCGGCCCACGCGCCTCGGGCAGCTCGACCCGTCCCGCCGCCTGCCGCTGCACGGCAGACGAAGCATCAACCTGCGCCCCAAAAGGGACCCCCGGGTGGTCAACCCTCGCGAGGGATGCCTCGAGGGCCGCAACACAGGCCAGAAGGGCCTCAGCATTAACATAGCCCCCTAATCCCAGGGGGGGCAAAGGGCCAGCCGGCCCACGGGCCGCAGGCGCCGGTCCAGGTCCCTGTACCCCGGGGCCCGAATACGGCCAAGAGCCCAGGCCCTGCCCCTGCAGGGCCGGGGGCATCCCCTGCCAAGGTAGGGAACCCAACCACCCCCCATGGCTGGAACCCCCCACAGGAAGCTGCGTACTAATAGAAGAAGGCCCCGAAGAATGGGCCATGCCAGGGGCAGTGGCCATTACATGCGGGCCGGGGGCCGCGGCCCCTGCCGGGCCGGTATGTGGACGGCCCGCCTCAGGCCAAGGGGCTATCAACCCCATCCCACCGGTCCCGGTGGGCTCTGGCAAGGGGGCTGCTGAGGAGGCACAGTCGCGGTCCTCCGACCCGGCAGGCGCCTCCGCGCGGAGCGAACCGCGTTCGCAGTTGCCTTCTTCTTAGAGGGCATAGCAACGATCTGCTGGGAAGACGGAGAAAGAGAAGGAAAAAACGCCACCCAATAGGCTTCCCGGCGAAAAGGAAAGAGTGACGGAGGTAAGAGGGAAAAACTTCTCCGCTCCGTCGCTTCGCAAAATGGCAGCGCGGCTGCCTCGTGGCCACCCCTTTTATAAGGGAGCTGGCCACGCCCCCTAACTACCCGGATGCCTTCGTCCGGTGGGGGGGCCCGCAAAGAGCGCGGCGGCCATTTTGGCGCCGCGCTTGCATTTGCTGAACTGGTAAGATGACTATGCATTGTATGATTAATTAAGAATGTAATTGTTTTCTGACAATGTTTTCTGTTAATGTTATGTAGCCAAGAAACCTTTGTTAAGCTGTGTTCATTTCTCTGTTATCTGCAGATTGTAAATAGTTCAGCTTGTAAAATTGTGCAAAACTCCTGATGAAGGTATCAAAAAGAAAAATATCGAATTTTCTTTGAGGGAATTTTTTGCTCGATTTTTTGCTAAAGTTGGAGATTACAAATGAATAAGCATTAGAAAATACAAGAAAAGATAAAGAACATTTATTGAACTGAAAAGCAATATTAAATAATCATTTATTTGAAATTACAACATGGACTGATAACTTTGTGTCAGGAATGGAGCCTTGGGATTAGTTTTTTGCTGTTTTTAACATCTCTTGCTAACCTCAGATGGCTTTTGCCTTTCTAATACTATTCTTGCAATTTCTCTGTGCTTTTCCTTTGTAACTTGGCCTTCCTTTCACTTCATGTATGTGTCCTTTTTTTAAACTCCATTCTGAGCTTTTTTACCTATCATTATTTTGAGTTTATTAAATCTAAACAAGATACAATTCACTTATGAAAAATGGACCCAAATAATTAGGTCAATAAAATGCAGTACATCTAATTAAAGAAGAAAAAGAAGATACTTGAAGATGTTAATTACAGGAGATATCATTCTTAATTATTATCTGAACTTAATTTCTAGATAAATACTTAAAGTAGAATTGCAACTACACACTTGTAAAGGTAGGAAATATATTGAATGGCAAAAGCATCTACAGAACTCAAAAATGTAATTAAATGTTTGCAGAAAAAATCTAAAAGGGGACATGCTGGTCCATGAATCTGGAATTTGACATCTTCTGAGCTTTTTTTTTTTAAAACATAATAGCTATCATCACTCTTGGAGGACCAAGCTGTTTATTCTGCATAAATTACTCTAGACCCCTAAACCAGCCTGCTGCTCTTTTAGCTACAGTGGATAATCCTGCTCCATTTGCTATATTGAATTAAGATTGAACTGCTAGTCAGTGTGTACATGTAATAAGTGGTGGGCTCCAAAAAAAACTACTACTACACTATGGGTGTGGTATGGTGGGTGTGGCCAGGGGGAAAGCCTTGTGTTGCACCCAAATTTTGACAAATTCATTCTTTGTGTCATGAAATGCAGTAGTTCCTTTCAACATCCTATCCACCTTAGTGATTTGTTTCTTCCTTGTGCTTTCAAAGCACCTTTCATTTGACTTTCTAGAACTGTAGGTTCTTCATCATAGAATTTTCTTCAAGGGAGTCTCTTACCATTTTATGTCTTCTGTATAAGCATTCTGTATACTGTTTCCACCTTCTCTTTGTTTTATTCTGGTCAGATAGTCTGCTTCCCTCTTGATCATTCAGCATTCCTTATCTAAGTTTAAATTTCCCATTGATTTCTTGAATCTTTTGGAAGAGATCTCTTCCCCCACCCAGCTCCCCACCCATAGTTGTTCGCTCTTTACACTACAGTATACCCTCACATAACGATGTTGCTTGGTTCCCCAAGTAGTGTCGCTATAGGGGAAACGTCATTGTGCAGTTTTCAATGGCTGCTGTGCCATCTAGCAACAAAAAACTCATTATCCACACAACGACGTTAAAAAAACGTCGTTAATCCACACAACGTTGTGCGGATAGTCATGTGGCGATTGACGACGCATCAGTAAGGGGAAATGACGCTATTCGAATGCGTCGTTAATCGAGGTTCCACTGTACTTGTAATAGCTGTCTTTGTCTCTGTATGATAGTCACTGAAAAGTTGTATTCAGGGTTCACACCTTATTTCTGTCAGCTTTTGTAAGGTAAGGTAAGGTTTCCCTTGCTCGAAAGCCAGTCGTATCCGACTCTAGGGTGCAGTGCTCATCTCTGTTTCCAAGCCGAAAGAGCCAGCGCTGTCTGCACCCAAATTAGTAAATTTATTATAGCAGTCTTCTCAAGGTAACACAAAAGATCCGAAACCCTTTCGATACAGGATTTTTCAAAAGTTTTCTTCAGGGATCTAAATAATAAGTTGATGCAATTACTAATAGTCATAAACATACAAGATATATATACACACAAATATATATACAACTATATACATGATCTTGGATACATAGAATATACATATACCAATAGTGTAGTATCAGTGATAAGGTTTTAAAGCATTATATCGCGTCCTAGACCTCCCTAGTAAATTCTTTTGGTGTCGACGGACGTTATGTTATCTAACTCCAAGGACATTTTTAAAGAGAAAATCTCCCACAGCTGGTTAATCACAGAAAACAACTAAAATCAAGCTCTTGATTTAGCCCATATGGGTGCAGTGTGTTGAAACGGTGAATGAAGAAACTCTCCCTCTGTCTTAAAGCAATATCCATATTAATATTCTGATAAGGTTGTTGTTTAATGACTTCCAAAACCACAAATTTAAAATCTTTGTCATTATGGTTTGCTTCAATAAAGTGGTTGACTAGAGGTGCAGACAGGTTCTGATTACGGATTTTAGACCTGTGTTCCCCCACCCTAGTTTTAATTTTTTGGGAAGTAACCCCCACATAACCCAATCCACAGGGACAGGTTAGTAGATAGATACAGCCCGAACTGTTGCAATTTGAGAAATGGTTTAGATGTAAAATATAATTGCTGCTATGGATCGAGACCATTTTAGTTTGCCAAGCCAAAGAACAATGAGTACATTGACCACATTTAAAATGCCCTGTTACTAATGGTTGCTTAGGTAAAGATCGAGCTGAATGGTCCGTTCTGCTAACTATCTGCTGAATAGATTTTGATTTCCTCAAGCCTATTCGAGGTGGAGAAGAGCAACCTGTTATATGGTTAACAATGTGCCAATGTTTGTTGATAATGTTCTGGATCTGGTTTGACAATGGAGAAAAAAACAAATGAACAGTGAAGCCTGTTCTCAGGTATCCTGACTCTATTGTGGAGCAATCTGTCCCTTGGAATAGCCCTAGCTCTAATTAGGTTTTCTTTAATTACCTTATCTGGATAACCTTTCTGTTGTAGAAAGGAGGTAATGCTGTTACTAGCTTTTTCGAAGTCACACTCCAAAGAGGAGTTCCTTTTTGCTCTTAAAAATAATCCATAGGGCAGATTATATTTCAGGTGATATGGATGGAATGATTTGAAATCCAAATATGCATTTCTATCCGTCTTCTTTCTATATAAACTGACCCCCACTAGCCGCTCTGTTGAAATATAGGTATTAACATCTAAAAATGGTATTGAAGCTGCCCCAATGTTATGAGTAAACTTAAGATTCATATTGAGAGTGTTGACCCAATCCACAAAAAGAGGTGCAATACCCAAATCATTAACAATAAAGAAAAGGTCATCTAAAAAACATTTATAAAAAATAATGTGTTGAAAAAATGGATTATTCTCTTCATTAAGGAGAAACTCTTCTTCAAATTTAATCATATACAGGTTGGCCAGAGAGGGCACTACTGAGCTCCCCATGGCCACTCCTTTAATCTGTAAATAAATTGTTTTGCCATATCTGAAGAAATTATGATCTAAAACTAAATCTAGACCTTTTCTTCTACATATTGGGATGGCTTCTGATCTTGGCTTTGCATTTTCCTCAGCTGATAGAGACAGAATTTTGCAAAATATTACTTCTTACAGACAACCTATTACTTCCAATAATGAAGATTTAGCCACCATTGAAGTGCTAGAAAAAAAGAAACTTAGATTCATACTCCACTCTGCCTTTTTGGCTGACTACCACAAAATGGCCCGGATCCCTCGAGGGTTGCGAATCCAGAAGGGGCCGACTTTATTCTATGATGATAAAAGCTTCTGTGAGAAATGGGCGGCCATTATGGATAAGTGCTCCTTTGATTTAATATTATTAATTATAGACTACTCCAACAAACAAGTGGAATCTCTTACTGAAGAGATAGATACCCTTAGATCGGCTGTGGTCTCTAACTCCACCAGTTCTCCACCGGACTTTGAGGCATTGAAATCCAAACTGGATTCTTTCCAGGAATCTCTTATTGAATTTAAAAACAAAAAATTTGAGAGAGATTTAAGAGACTACACCACTGCACGGGTCTATAGATGGCGTTTTCAAGGGAGGAAATTCGTCAACGAAGGGCGTAGGGTCTCCTGGCATGACCCATTAGTCTCCACGGATGCTGAATCCTCTGACACAGATTTTCCATCTACCTCCAATGACGAGGCCACTTCGGAGCCTTCCCGCAGAGCACCCCTCACACGCCTGGCTTCCTCGTCGGCTGCCTCCAGACAACAACCACGGACTAATAATTTTTTTCAAAGAAAAGCCTCACGCAAACGGAAGACTTAGTGTTCAATCTTTCTAGTAAGTCATTTCCAACAAGGACACTCGAGTTACTCTCGTTGGGACTGGGGTTTGTACCTACTCCAAAGTATAATCCTTTCACCACTAGGATAGACATGTTCAAATTAATACGCTTACTCAGACTTAAAAGCTTTTTTCAAGATAAGGAATCGGACTTTCCAGACAGATTTAGACCGAAATCCAGTTTTTCCCCTCCTCCTAATGATCCATCTATAGAGGTTTTATACAGGCTTGTGCTGCGAGACCTGGAGAAGAGCGAAAAACTTAAAAAGAAATGGGGATACAATCTTTCACTCAATGATATGAAATTATTAGAACAGCTAGCATTGGATCCTGATATTATCATTAAGAAAGCAGATAAGGGAGGGGGCATTGTGATTATGGATGTTAGTGAATACGAAAGGGAAGCCCAAAAACAGCTATCTAATAAGGAATTTTATAAAATATTAGATCATGATCCAACAAATAGAACTTTAAATCTCCTTAGGGATAGTTTATTTGAAGGGGTAGCTATGGGTTATATATCTGAATCCATACAGAACTTTTTGTACAATGAAAATCCAAAAATGCCTGTGTTTCACCTACTCCCCAAAATCCATAAAGACCGTCCTGACGATGGCATCACGCCAGGAAGACCTATTGTCTCCTCGATTGGATCCGCTCTGGAATCCACATCACGTTTTTTAGATTACCACCTTAATCCTTTCACAACGAACACTGCCTCATACATCAAAAACACAACAGACTTTATTACACAAGTAGAAGGTGTGCAAATACCCAGAGGTGGGGGCTTCATTACTATGGACGTCCAGGCACTTTACACCAACGTGCCTTTGGATGATATTAAAGAAATAGTAAATGGGGTTCTGGAAACACGCAATGAGCTACACCCCCCCACTCATTGTTTACTGGGGCTTCTAGATTTAGTTTTAGATCATAATTTCTTCAGATATGGCAAAACAATTTATTTACAGATTAAAGGAGTGGCCATGGGGAGCTCAGTAGTGCCCTCTCTGGCCAACCTGTATATGATTAAATTTGAAGAAGAGTTTCTCCTTAATGAAGAGAATAATCCATTTTTTCAACACATTATTTTTTATAAACGTTTTTTAGATGACCTTTTCTTTATTGTTAATGATTTGGGTATTGCACCTCTTTTTGTGGATTGGGTCAACACTCTCAATATGAATCTTAAGTTTACTCATAACATTGGGGCAGCTTCAATACCATTTTTAGATGTTAATACCTATATTTCAACAGAGTGGGGGGTCAGTTTATATAGAAAGAAGACGGATAGAAATGCATATTTGGATTTCAAATCATTCCATCCATATCACCTGAAATATAATCTGCCCTATGGATTATTTTTAAGAGCAAAAAGGAACTCCTCTTTGGAGTGTGACTTCGAAAAAGCTAGTAACAGCATTACCTCCTTTCTACAACAGAAAGGTTATCCAGATAAGGTAATTAAAGAAAACCTAATTAGAGCTAGGGCTATTCCAAGGGACAGATTGCTCCACAATAGAGTCAGGATACCTGAGAACAGGCTTCACTGTTCATTTGTTTTTTTCTCCATTGTCAAACCAGATCCAGAACATTATCAACAAACATTGGCACATTGTTAACCATATAACAGGTTGCTCTTCTCCACCTCGAATAGGCTTGAGGAAATCAAAATCTATTCAGCAGATAGTTAGCAGAACGGACCATTCAGCTCGATCTTTACCTAAGCAACCATTAGTAACAGGGCATTTTAAATGTGGTCAATGTACTCATTGTTCTTTGGCTTGGCAAACTAAAATGGTCTCGATCCATAGCAGCAATTATATTTTACATCTAAACCATTTCTCAAATTGCAACAGTTCGGGCTGTATCTATCTACTAACCTGTCCCTGTGGATTGGGTTATGTGGGGGTTACTTCCCGAAAAATTAAAACTAGGGTGGGGGAACACAGGTCTAAAATCCGTAATCAGAACCTGTCTGCACCTCTAGTCAACCACTTTATTGAAGCAAACCATAATGACAAAGATTTTAAATTTGTGGTTTTGGAAGTCATTAAACAACAACCTTATCAGCATATTAATATGGATATTGCTTTAAGACAGAGGGAGAGTTTCTTCATTCACCGTTTCAACACACTGCACCCATATGGGCTAAATCAAGAGCTTGATTTTAGTTGTTTTCTGTGATTAACCAGCTGTGGGAGATTTTCTCTTTAAAAATGTCCTTGGAGTTAGATAACATAACGTCCGTCGACACCAAAAGAATTTACTAGGGACGCGATATAATGCTTTAAAACCTTATCACTGATACTACACTATTGGTATGTATATTCTATGTATCCAAGATCATGTATATAGTTGTATATATATTTGTGTGTATATATATATCTTGTATGTTTATGACTATTAGTAATTGCATCAACTTATTATTTAGATCCCTGAAGAAAACTTTTGAAAAATCCTGTATCGAAAGGGTTTCGGATCTTTTGTGTTACCTTGAGAAGACTGCTATAATAAATTTATTGACAAACGGTTCCAGTGGACTTTACAGTGCTACGTTTGTCCCCACAATCAATTCTGCACCCAAATTAGGACTGCTTTATTTCAAAACGTGGATGGGTGGGGCCAGCCAGACTTTCTGCTACCGGTTCTGGAGAACTGGTGTGATCCTGCTGATGCCCACCACTACATGTAATGGGGAGGAGGAGGGATATCATCTTGACTTGACAGCAAAATGCCTTGGATCAGACCTGACTCAAGGTCGCATCTCCTTCTTCTATGAAAGGGTCAGTAAAATGAGTACCCAGCATGGTGGGGGCAATATGCTAATTACCTTCTGGACTGCCCAGAGAGTGCACTCAATGCTATGGGGCATATATAAGTTTAACTGCTATTGCTATTTTAAAAGGGGATACCCTACAGCTTGCATCTACTTCATATGTCTCTTTACAGAGCTAAGAATAATAACTGAGTCCCATAATATACAGTATTCCTCTTCAAAGTCAGATTGATTTCAGTTTAGAAAGTGTTTTTAAAAGCCAGATTCTTATTCAAAGGCAGTAACATCAGAGAAAAGGAGAAAAATAATTTAGTATGCCATATAACACCTACTCAGAAAGGCAAACTTATTGATCAAGACTTGAGCCAAACTATAACAATGTGTAACTGATTGAAGAGTAATGCCTAACTGCCATTTATTAGTACATTTTACAACACTGACCACTACAGCAAGTTCATAGTGCCCTCTGGAGGCAAGCTTATCTGTTATTATAGCACATTAAAGACAGATTTACCGTAGCTGTGCATCATGTTTTCTATTATATCTTGCGGGAAGGGGAATGTTAAACTGAGACAAGAGGTTGAAAGGGTTTGCAGTGGGGTGGTGGTGTTCTGCATACATTTTTCTTAACAATTTCAAAGCGCTGATGGATTTCTTCCTTTGGAGTGTTATTCTTTTACTGAGACATGTATTAACTGTGTTTCAACTCGACCAAGCTTCCCAAAATGGCGGACAATAATTCATGAAAACCAACAAAGAATGCCACAGCATCTTAAAGACCAAAGCATTTCCACTGTTTTCTTATTAGTCTTTAATCACTCTTTGTTCTCTTTGCAACAATGGCTAGCCATAGAGAAACGTTAACTAATCACTGAAATGTACTCTATGATCAAAAGGAAAAGAATGACATTCTCTTCTTGTTCTCTATGACAGCTTTTCAGGAGAAGAACACCAGAGCGGCAGGCTTCTCCCTCAACATATGGCTCTTCATTGAACCCTGATTTCAATGTCTTAGAAGAACTGTATCTCCCAAACTCTTGCCTCCATTCATTTCAGCCACATCTCAAACAGAAAATACAGAGTAGACCCAAATGTCTGTTGTCTTTGTTAACATTATAGGTAAGGCATGTCCTCTTTTGAGAGTGGAGAACCCTCCAATTGATGGACTATCCATAAAGGAAGACCCAGCCTTATGCTTACCAGAACTGAGCAAGGCTGTTGAAGACAGAGGCACTCATTCATAGGGTCGCCATAAGTTGGAAGCAACTAGATGACACGTAGTCATCACCAATCCATAACTGATTTCAAGATTAAACATTAGAACAGAAGTTGGAGACTTTGAAGTTGTCTAGCTACAATAAGCAGTACCTAGACCACAGCTTCAGCAGTTGCATAGATCAGTCCTCCCCAGTATATGGTATGTTAACTCTGCTTAAATTGTGAAAACTATTTCTAATTTTGCATCCACCAATACTTTTATGCAAATCTATGTTCTCTGTCTTCCTTGAAAATGGACATGTTAAATATGGGTTTGTATGCAGTGTCACATTAATGGACACTTGGTATTTATTTTTATTTTCTCCCTCTCTTCCCTCCCCCTGTAACTTACCATATCACTGCTCAAATTAGTGAATTTCCAAATCCTTTGCAGAAAGTTTGGGAGTACAGTATACAACAGGAGTTCTCAGCCTTTTTAAGCCGGGGGCCAGGTCACGCTCCCTCAGACAGCTTTGGGGGCCAGACTGCCATTTTGCCCTTACTCCACCACATGGCACTTCTGGGTGTGGTGGAGGTGGGGGCATGAAATGGTGCCACGGGCCACATCTGGCCCACAGGCTGCAGGTTGAGAATCCCTGGTATACAGGGACTCTACCCTTCACCTCAAATCCATCAGAAGAAGTAGTTCTGCCAGAAGAACTATCTCATTGCATATTGATGGGGTACACAGAAAGAGCCTCCTCAAAGATTGTGGTTTTCTTGAACCACAATTGGGCGTACCCTGGTAACGACGACACTGGGTCAGGCAAAGGGAACTGCAGAATGAACTCACCAAAAGGTGCCTTCATTTTGGCAGTTTCACCTAGACACAGAAGAAGACTGGCATATTGGTCTTAGAATTTGCTTGAGCAGTACAAAAAATGTAGAATTTCCTTAATATTGCAGCGATTGCCATTATGCCGGTAGCTAAACTGGTAGGAAGGTGATCCTTCAAGACAGCATGACACTAGCTGCCTTCAAGGGGCATACTTCTGTGTGTGTGTTTTTAAAATAATAATAATCACATTTACTTACTACAAAAGAGGACCGATGTCAGCTATATTTGCTTTAATAAGATAAAACAGTCCAGGCAACACAGGGAAATGTTTGTGTGCCAAGTAATCACTCTGCAATGATGCTTTTCTCAAAGCTGCATTAAACCTCACCTTGCCCTTTAGGCAGATTAAATGTTTTATCAAATTCACACAAACATAAAATTTGTATTAGGCTATAATGTTTGTGGCAACCTGCCAGCATAATGCTGCAGTATGGGATCTTATCAGGCACTATGAAATCTCATTCATTTCCCCATCATCTCCAAATGCAGAACCAGCACTCATTTCTATTGACATGATCAAGGTTACTGCTGGGATTCCCATAGAGAGAGAGAGAGAAACCCTGAATTGATTGTATTGTACAGTAGAACCTCAGATAAAGTCCAAACTCCGTTCCACAGATTTGGACTTTATCCGATCTTGGACTTTATCCAAATCAAATGGGCGATGCATTGGATAATGTCCAAAAAATGGACATTATCCGAGGCTCCTATACCAAATACCTCAGATAACGTCCATTTTTAGTGGTTTTGAACTTTATACGATGCATCACGTGTGCATGAAAACTGCGACTTTATCTGAATCGGACTTTATCTAAATCGGACTTTATCCGAGGTACCACTGTACTTTCATTTTATATGTAAAGATAGCAGCAACTCTTGGCCAACCCAAAACATCTTGCTGCCTGAATCAAGCCAGCCAGTGGTACTGCCATCAAAGTGCATTTTATGCAAAGCAAGGAAATTTATTTTGTTGGCCCCCCCTTCCTGAAAGTAAAAATAAAACATTCACATATAAAATAACAAAAACTTTCCTGCCATATCAGAACACAAACTCTACTTCCGGAGGCAAGTGACTCACTCTGCCTAATGGCAGAGCCTATCCCATCTAGGTATGATTTGTAAGGATGGGCAATGCTGTAACCATGCAAGTTCAGTCACACAGTCAAGTCCAACCCTTTTTGACCCCATGGATCACAGCCGCCAGGCTCCTCTGTCATCTGCCATCCTCTGTAGTCCACCCAGATCTACGCCCCCTGCATCAATGATGCCATCTCATCCTCTGCCAACCCCTTCTCCTTTTGCCTTTGATCTTTCCCAGCATCAGGGCCTTCTCCAGTGACTCGTCTTTTCTCTAGCAATGCAAGTGGAGACCACCAAAAGCTCTTGTATTTTTAATACTGTATAGTACATGAGAAAAAAGGCAAGCCATAGCTATTGCCATGTCTTTTTCTAGTGTTGTTGATGTTAATATCAATCAGTTTCCATTAACTAATGTAAGCCCAGAGCTTTGTTCGATTTTTATGACCACAGAGGTTTTTCAATATGCCATGAGGCAAGAATAGAAATCTAGAATGCTTGGGGGCAGGGGGTGTTGGAATTTAAATTTGTGCTGTACAATAATTAGATATCCAGGTCACTCCTGAACAAGAAATACTTTGGATCAGATCTACCCTGTAATTAAGTGACAGTCTAAACTAGGGCTTCAAGCAGATGGGGAAAAATATAGATAAGTGAGGACTGTGAGTTAGTCAAACTCTGTCTGCAAAAGGGGGGGGGGAGTTTGTTTAATTTTCAAAAGGACCAGGCAACCTGAGGAACATCACCTGTTACACAAACCTGCCCACACATTAAAATCTTCAAGTAGACATCTGTGCCAGACTCTCGCCTTTACTGAAAGCTTTGAATATCTCACTGTTTGAATTTGTAGTGGTGGCATGTTTTGAAACACCGTCTTTGTACATGGTTTCATTTTTATTTTTTGCTATTCATTATGATTTTAAATTTATTAGTGGACCCTCACTTAACGCAAAGTTTGCATAACAAAAGGAAACCCATAGAAAATAGTGGCTTGGTTAGCATTCCTATGGGAAATGCACTTTACAAATTTTTCATACTACAAAAGGTTCCAAAGAGCACAATAAATTTGTTAAGTGAGGGTCCACTGTACACAGAGTTTAGTAGTTTTGTGGGGTGGGTGGATTTCCATTCTTTGTAAATCTCCATTCTACTATCCTGGTTCCCTCTACAGCCAAGGTAGCATCCCGACACTATTTACTTTTTAACATTTATCTAAATGATCAACTGATGTTCCCATACACCAGGAGTTTCATCTATTCTGATGATCTTGCTTGACAATCTGGGGTGAAGCATTTGAGTCCATCAAACACCAGCTAACCTTTACATTAGAAGTTTTTCCTTACATTATAAAAGCAGGGGGTTGGAATTCATGGCCTAAAAGCCCCCTTCCAATGGGTTATTCAATGATTGTATGATTCTATGACAGAATTAGACAGCTCTGAAGGCCATTTTTCAGAATGTGTGACAGCCTAAGTGGTGCATTCCCT
Source organism: Bradypodion ventrale (assembly GCA_035047345.1). Lineage (NCBI taxonomy): Eukaryota > Metazoa > Chordata > Lepidosauria > Squamata > Chamaeleonidae > Bradypodion > Bradypodion ventrale. Next base: position 47,012,310 of record JAWDJE010000001.1, read on the forward strand.
GTGGGCATGGTCAAAGTATGGGCTGCCGCTGTGAGTTCCTTCCCTGTCGGGGAAGTTAGAGCACCTGGGGGCTGAGATTGGGACCATAAAGACTGGCTTGCTTTGCGCCCCTTCCGCCGCAAGCTCCTTCCCAGTTGAGGAAGTCGGAGCACCTGGGGGTGAGGTTGGGGCCATAAAGACCAGCTCACCTTGCCCCCCCCCCTTGCCGCTGCCACAAGCTCCTTCCCAGTCAGGGAAGCAGGAGCACAGCTGTAGTGCCTTCCCCAGCCTCGGACTGTTATGAGGGAATGGGAGCACTTGTGCCTGGCCCCACGACAATGGGTCCCTTCCCCGGTCCAGCATTGGTGACGGGGAAGGAGGGAACACCTGGGCTCTTCAACTTGCAGACTTAAGAGCAGCAGCTGCCCCCACCTCGCTCAAGTCCCTTCCCCAGCCCAGCATTGGCCACAGGGAAGGAGGGAACACCTGGGCTTCACAGCATCGCCTTGCTGCCTTGCTCCGTTGATGCCACCTAGAATGTTGAGGCGGGCTCCGGTCATGGACGTTGGGCCTTGTGAAGGAGCTGTGCCTGGGTTTAGTTAAGCTTTGTTAAGGTCATTGAGCCTTGGACTCCGACTGTTGATATCTGTTATCATGTAACTTTATATGATATATTTTGTATTCCTGTACTGTGATTGAGTAATTGTTTTCTTTATTGTATTTATTGTATTGAACTTTGATATACTGTAATTTGTATGCTTTTTCTATGTTGTAATTGCCGCTTTGGGTCACCTATTGGGTCGAGGAAAGCAGGATATAAATAATAAATGAAATGAAAATGAAGATTGTGTTGTGGTAATACAGTAGTATTATGTTGTGGTATATTATTATATTATTATATGCTGGTTTAGTAGATTGAATTTTGTATATTGTATTACTGTGTATTGTATATTGTGTATATTGTTTATTTACCATGTGAGCCGCTCTGAGTCGGGTTCCCTGATTTGGTGACATACAAGTGTGAAAAGTACATTACATTACATTAAGGGCATGGCCAAGCTACATAACTATTTTTAAAAACCCAAAGGAGGAGGGGAGGAGGAAGAAGAGGAGGTTTTGTACAAACAAGAAAGCTCATCTATATGGAAGTAATAACAGTAAATGTTAAAGATGTATTCTTCCAACACACAGGATATAAAATGAAATGAATAGCATGCTGCTAAATTGAACCCATATAAATCAGAGCCAATGTTTGCTACTAAAGCAAATTATACAGACTTTACAGCCCATGAAGAACAATTAGGAAGCAGGAAAGGCGTTTAGATTGGGAAAAGAATGAAATAGCTGCATAAAGTTCTCATTTGAGTTGATTGAAAGATAGGCAAGGGCAAATACCCCACCCAGTTAAATTCAGAGTTCCTATTTTGTACTTCATTGTTTTGTCTCTTAGTTCTTTAGCATTGCTGCAGTCATTTTCTATTTGATCTGTCTGTTTGTATCCCATTTTGATTTCTGTAGCAATATACTATCCATTGCTGGCTTGCTGGACCTGTGGAAACTTCACCAGAGCCCCTTTTGCCAGATTGGTTCAGGGTAACCCAGGATGGCATTCATGGCTGCCATAATTGTCCTTTAGCACAAGGCCACACTGTACTTCACCCAATCCTAGCAATCACTTACTTTGATTTGTTACAACCTCTCACAACTTGGGCATGGGGTCAGACTTTGGGAGTTGTTATCCAAAAACACAAATCTGCCGACCTCTAATTTACTCTTAACATCTGATTGACACTAGAGGAACATTCATTTGGGTGCTTTGCGAGAGTTATCCAGGCAGGAGGTAAGTTGGAGAGATACTGTACAGTGATATCTCATACAACGTCTAAACTTGGTTCGACAAGTTTGGACTTTATACGGATTTGGACTTTGTATGAGGCATGCAAAATCCTAGCTGTGATGCCTCATACAATGTCCAAATCCTTGCCGCGATGGCCCATACAACATCTTTTCCATAGAGATACATTGTACTGTAACAGCACAGACTTCAGGGCAAAGTCAAGGAAACAGACAGGAAACTGACAGAACTTTAAGAAATCATTGTCTAAAGGCTAAAAACATTACAAAAACATGTCAAACAACCCTGATTGCCCAAGAACCCGAAGAATGCTACAAAAATCCCAGGAATGCTTCTAAAAATTCTGATGAAAAAATTCAAAAAAATCCAAAATTGCGCTCAAAACCACTCCTAAACACTCTTGGCCTCGTGCAAAACTCACAAGAGCAATGCACGCATGTGTCCTGCCTTTTATACTGCCCAGGCACAATGCAACCTGGGGGAAACCCAATGCCTCATACAAAGTTGCTGCGACTTTGTATGAGGCAACTTTTTTCAAGGAATTAGGCGATGTATGAATTCGATGTTGTACAAAGCGGACTTTGTATGAGGTATTACTATACTTGAAAATCAAGATGTCTGGACACAGCCTCTAAGTTGAACTTGTCATGGTAACCTAACAAGTTTGATTGACAATTCTGCAAATGCAGGTAAATCCTTTTGCATCAAAATCCCCATTTCTTGGATCAGGAGCTTTTCTGAAACATCCAGTTTTAATCCCCTTCCTCCAGCTATATAGTCAAGCTGTATTTGAAACTGTGTTGCTTTGTTCCAGAAGAATCTCAGAAGTGAGAAGTGGTTTATTCACTCATTCCACCACTATCTCTTATTCCTCTATTTTACGTTATGTCTAGAATCTTTGATGCCAGACATGAATCATGTAGTCTCTATTTGTAGAGTTTTAGCAGCTAAACCACTTCATGGGGAAACCTACAAACTTCAACACAAAGCTTGCAAGAAATGCTGTCGCTCTGTTGTAATAAATTTGTGGTTTCCCATTTGTGGGCCAGTTTCTGTTGCCTCAGCACTGGGACCAGACAGGCCTCCTAAAAAATGGCTCTGTGAAAATAAAAAACCCTCACCCCTTAATTGAAAAAGCCTAGAGACTGACAAAGAGTTCATATTCAATTTATTTCACTTCATAGATAATGACCTACAGGCATTCACACTTGCCTCGGCAGGGTCAGGATGCCATCCTGGAACCCAGTTGTCAAGGGGAAAATAGATTGTCCTCCCTAAGAAATAAAACTAGTTAGATGTTACTGGAGTAACTTAAGCAATCTCTCCAACAATCTCACAGGGCTCCTCCTGCAGCATTGCTCTGACACATTTTTGTGGAGAGAGGATGAAAGAGGATGTTAAAATGGAAAATCCCCAGCCCTGTTATGAATCCCAGTTACAAAGAAAAGACAAGGGCAGATTCTGGTGACGAATTAACTCTACAGAGTGTCCAGGTAGGTTCCTGGAAACTGACTCACCAAAAATGGTCATTCCATCAAAGGTGTTAAGGTTCTTTGCCACATTGTTTTTTTCACCACAAGTCAGGGTCTGCTGGTGGCCTTCAACAATTCTGTACCCCTAAACAACAACACTTAGAGACAAACACTCTGTTTGTACCTGGCAAATACAGAAAACTCATCATTAGAGAGCACATTAGCATTCCAGTGAAGCGTTGCCACGCTGCTTCATGCCTGAGAAGCCCAATTTGCAATGACCAATAATGAAACAGTGTGCGTGCATGCGTGCGTGCGTGTATCCCACACATCTGAGATTTAATTTAATAGATTTATATACCACAATATCCAAAGGACTCTGGGTGGTATACACTAAGACCAATATACAGGTAAAATAATTTTAAAAACCCATAAAAACATAACAATATTACCCACCCACCCCCGTCATGACATCTATTATCTAAAAACAAATCTAAAATCTTTAAAACATTTAAAAAATTAATTACAGAAGGGGAAAACCTCAGTCGAGCCAAAAAGGGGAGCTTGTTGACAATCCCGGCCCCCAGACTCATTTTGCCAACCATGTCTTCAATTCTTTCCTAAATGGTAGCAACTGGGTCTAGAGACGTAGTTCTAATGGGAGGAGGTTCCATAGTGTGGGGGCTACGATATTCTCCCACTCTGGGCAGTGTACAACAACATGTTAATCCCATAGTGTCAGAATATACAACTTGCCTACCAGATCCCCAGCTTGTCTGGTTGGGCTTGCAACTCTTCCTTATATCTTAGTAAGGAGCTCAAGAGTCGTCCAGTTCACCCACCCTGAGCCATAGCCAAAGTCTAACACCATTCTATGGCAGCAGATAAATGATCTGTTTTGTCCCACACTAGCGTCATTGATTCCCGGAGCTTGCCAAGCCTGCTGCTTCTCTCCTAAGTCCTAAGGTCAGCCAGGTTTCTTGCCACACTTGTTTGGTCAGACAAGGGACTGTCGCTAAGATGCACTGCAGCAGATTCACAAAGGTGCAGTAAGCACTCTGCTCCTGCCTACCATAGGATACTGACCTTCCTCAGGGCTCATACCTTCTCATTCCTATTCTCTTCTTCTGGAAATCTCCCTTTCTTTCCTCCTTTTATCCCTTCTGCCTTTTATTCCTTTTGCCTTGTCCCCTTCCCACACTCAAACTTCTCAGATGGTTATTATTAAACCTGATCCTTTCAGCTTGCTTAAGCTACATAGATCCTTTCTTCTCTGTCACCCCCACCCCTGCTGTCACTTTTTGTCAATCCCTCCTGTTCATTCTGCAGTAGTAGCAGATCATACTGTCTTTGGGGGTGAGGGGGACAACCCTTCTATTCATTTTTTCCTTTCCCATTTCTTTCTTCTTTAGTCATCTACTTTCTCTCTTTGTTCCTGGCAATATGAAAATAGAACGAAACCAAATCTCACCCGCTCACCTTGGCCACCATCTGGAAGAAGAAAAGGGCACAGAGCACTGAGTGGACCCTTACAGAGGTCAGCTAAGGAAGGAACCACCCTCCAGTGCTGCTGCTGCTGCTTCTTCTTTCATCTCCAGATCAATTTTTAAACTGACCAAATGTAGTCATCTTCTTAGCTTTGGTATTCACAAAATGGCCAAACGGTAAAAAATAGTAACAAAAACAAGAACAACCGTTTGTGGAACAAAAAATATATCATATATAGTCCATAAAGATAATAAAATTTTAATATTCACAATGATCTTATGAGTGTAGATATCAAATAGTTCAATAAATTCAAAAATAAACCGAAGGACTTATGGTTGCCTTATGACTGCCTTATATATTCAAAAATAATCCATATATCAGTAATATTCTAATCATGAAAAATATGAAAGTTTTGACATGGTCCCAAAACCCTTCTAGTAAACAAGGATTTTCATGTTTCTTCTTCCGGAGACTGTCATAACAAATCTAAAGAGTAATACAAAGATGTAAATAATAAACAGAAGTATAACACAGCATATATATACAAAAAAATGAGATAAAATATTCCAAGCACAAGTATCCATAGAAAACCCACCTTCTTAAACTTGAGCATGTTGGTCTTACATTTAGGGACTCCAACCCTCAGCATATTCAGGGTCCTCCAAGTGACGTAGGGGAGGTTGAGTTCCTCAGATATATCCAACTTTAATATTATTTCTTGTTCAGTGAGCTCCTTCCTCCATCTTCTAATTTGGTTTTGCTTTTGCGTACCCTAAAGAATATTGCAGGCGCACCCCCCAAAAAAGGACTCAGACACCGGTATAAGTGGATAACGGCATTGGGCCACATTTATTGATTCATGCCCTAGTCCGAATTATAAATTTCAATTGGTACTCAGCCAATTATAATTCCTAAGGCAAGCAGGCCGCAGTAACACTGGTAAGGTTCCTCCCAAATTGCCAATGGCAATTGGCTACAATGTATCCATTTGTATCAATTTGTTTGTTGACAACAAACAAATTGTTGACCGTAGTCAATCAACTATCTACTGACCCCACCCTCTGACGTGTATCCGTAAAATCACGTGGTGATGCATGCTGAATAGCTCGTGCCATCACCCCATTGCCTGGTTCGTCGTTGACCGGTCAACGTTAACCAACTTGTACCTATCTAGTGTTGGCCAGTCAATTGCGAACCTGCCGGATACCTGTGGGTCATAAATATTTACCTTACCAGTGCTACCCGCCACACGGGGAGGCTTAATAAAGACTCACCGCCGCCCCCCCCCCAGACCATCAGCTCGGTCAACAGGCCTGCTTGCACATCTTCCAAAAAGAGGTCCATACCTCTGGGCGACAGATGGACCCCATCCCCTGTGTAAAGGTCATAATTTTGGAGACTAATGTTGGGGTGTCGGATGACCCGCCCCAAACCCTTGTCAGCAAAGAACCGGGCCACTGCCCTGTTCACCGAGCAACGAGCGCGGTCAAGGGCCTGGAGGTTGATACCCCCCCTGTAAGCGTGACGCGGTAAGATGTCCGACCATAGCAGGGTTGTGGCAGGCCACACATAATGCAAATAAGCCAGGTCACTGCAAATCGTATGTTTTAAAGCAATGCCAGTGACCTAACCCAGGTCATTGCCCCCGAGGTGCAGCACTAGGACATCAGGCGGTTCAGCATCCCTGATGGAGAAAAGGAATGGCAACAGTTCCCGCCATAACATTCCGTGCTTACCATACCACCTGATACATGCGGATGCACGTAGTCCAAGCTGGGGTCCCCACTCTGTCGCCGCAGCGTACTGCGCTGCCCAGTGCACATAGCTGTGGCCCACCAGCCATACTGCCACCGGTGTGCGGCGACACACAGGGTCTGTAAAACAAAAAGGGACAGGACAGTGACTTATCTGGTACTCATACTTGAAGAGGGCGAACGTATAATTCAAAACACTTCGATCCCCACCGCCCCATATGGCATATATCAGCCTCAGAGTACCCAAATGCGGCTGCAGTAGAAGCAGTTCCTATTCTAAAGGAATGGGTGCCGTAACGAGCCCCGGGGAGGCCAACACTGGACAGCGCCTTACCGGTCACCTTCCAAAATTGAAATTTAGTCAGGGGAGACCCATCTTGGTGGCAGAAAAATGGGCCAGGGTGCGTACCACGCATTGCAATGAACTCTTGTAGGGCACCAACCGGACAGATGTCTGCAATGGAACATCGTAGCAGTCTAACACCACTGCCTACACCGTGCTGATCACCTTTGAGGAACGTATCCTCAACTGAGCCCACTCATTAGAGACATAGACATCTTCGAGTTCCAGTGCCCTACGAGCCGCATCCACCTTAGACAGTGGCACCAGCTCACTGATGCGGAGCGCTCCAAAAAAGGCCACCGTGGTAGCCGCATGAAACAGAGCTGCCTCATACCTGTCAAAACACAGGTCATGCCAGCCTCGTGCAAGGTGGGTAATAACCCCTGGGGAAATTGGGTGGCGAGTGTCCGGGCAACGTCCACATTCCCGCGTCCACCCCTCCAAAACATGTCATATATGGAAATTGTTCGTGCTGTCAGCAGAACCCCTCACTTTGGCCATGAATGCCAGTGTTGACAGCCTGGATGCTATGGTGCGGAGAGCTAGACCCTGACTATGTAGGTAGACCATAAATTGGAGAAGGTGCGCGACTGGAATGGGCCACACCTCGGGCAATCGGAGTTGCTCACCAAATATTCTAAATTGACTGAATGCATGGTGATACGCCTTACACGTGCGGGGCGCCAGTGACATGCCGATTGTCCGGTTCACCTCTCCTTGCCAAACGTCCAAATCTCGTCCGGAAGCTGCGAGGGTAACTCCTCTGCGTCTGGAGCCAATGCGCAGAACCGGGGGATCTGCAGGCGGGACAAAGCATCAGCAATATCGTTATTGATGCCTGGTACATGTCTGGCCCTGAAGAGCACATTGAGGCGTAGGCAACGCAACACAAACTGTCGAACTAATTCCATAACCCTGGGTGATTTAGATGTCTGGGAATTGACAATGTGCACCACCGCAGCATTGTCACACCAGAAATGAACCACTGAATTGGCCCACTCCTCGCCCCATAGCATCAAAGCTCCCAGTATCGGGAAGAACTCAAGGAATGTCAGATCGCGTAGACGATCAGTGCCCCACCAGGCCGGAGGCCATCGGCCGTAGGCCCACCTTCCCTCAAAGTAAATCACATATCCGAGGGACCCCAAGGCATCCGACTGAACCTGGAACCTAGGGGAAACCAAAAGGTCAGATCTCCAAATTGACACCCCGTTGAAGTCCCTCAAGAATTTAAGCCAAACCAACATGTCAGCCCTCATGCCCTTGTTCAGTCGGACCCTGTGATAGCGCCTGGATAGGCCAGTCATGGCGTCGCATAAGCGTCAAGCAAAAGCTCTGCCAGGCGTGACCACCCTGCAAGCGAAGTTAAGGTGACCATGTAAAACCTGGAGCTCACGAAGTGACACCTTGCATTTGGCCAGTAAGGCCAAATCAATGCAGTGATCCAGGTAACCTTATCCCTGGGTAACCTGGATGCCTGCGAGACAGTGTCAATTTCAATACCCAGAAATGTGAGCTTAGTTGATGGGCGCTAAAGGGACACCGAGTTCCTGCATTAGCGTCTGAAATGTATTAAGGAGACGCGTGCACGTGTCCCAGCCCCGTTCACCCCCGAACAAGAAATCATTGAGGTAGTGGGCTACAGACCGGGACCCAGACCTGCGAACAAAGACCCACTGGAGAAACGTGCTAAAACGTTCAAATGCTGAACAGGAAATAGAGCAGCCAAAAGGCATGGCTTTATCGACATAAAATTTCCCCTGGAATTTAAAACCCAATAACTCAAAGTCACCCGGGTGCCCAGGCAACAAGCGGAATGCCGACTTGATGTCACATTTTGCCAGAAGTGCACCCGGGCCACAAGAGAGCACCATGCGCAGAGCCTGGTCGAATGATGTATACCTGACCGAACAAAGGTCATCAGGAATAGCATCATTGACCGAATGGCCCGCTGGGTATGACAGGTGGTGAATTAAACGAAACTCCCCAGGGGTCTTTTTGTGCACCAACCCTAAAAGGGAAACCTTCAGATTGGTAAAGGGTGGCATGGGAAAGGGGCCAGCAACCCTACCTGCTTTTACCTCCTTAGCAATACTAAGGGCAGCAACCTCCCCCCTACCCTTCAGGGAAAGTAGATTAGGGGCATCCTGTGGGCACCTCACCCCTTTAAATGGGATGCGAAAGCCCCGCTGAAAACCTTCGAGGAGGTACCTAGCATCCTCCCTCCTTGGGTAAGTTGAGAGCCATCGCTCCAACATAGCTACGTTAACCGGGGAGGGGGCCTTTTGAGTGACCAGTTCCATCAGCGGCAGGTCTGCCTGCTCCTTGTCCACCTCTACCTCTGCCCCGTGGCCCACCTGCTCGTGGACACGCAGCGGCGGCGTGGGGGCCAGCACAAGAGGGACACTCATGTTTGTATCTGCACTGTTTCCTATTGCATACACCATTGGCCGAGAAGCTCCAACACAGCAGGCGGGCTGGAACCCCCTGCCCCGCCAGCTGGCGGGGGGGTCTGTGTTGGAGCAGCTCGCTGGACCGCATGTCCACAATGGTACCTCTCCCCAGGCGCCGGGCGCGTGGGAGTCATATATAAAAGCCACAGTTTCTGACAGGGCTCATCCCACCTCATCTCTGGGTGTAAGGGCACTCTCATTCGAAATTCCTCGTCATAAGCCAACCACGACGGGCCAGGAAAATCCACCATTGCCCTGTAAATATTGTCCAAATATTGGACCATAGGAATGGCCAGGTCAGGCCGAGCCCTGAGGTACACCGCCATATAAATGAGATATGCGGGTAACCAGTTGGCCCATGTGCGTGGTGGCTTGCGACGGCGGGACAGCTCCTTGTCCCTCTCGTCCTGCCCCTCCTTCTCTTCCTTGGTGGGTTCCCTGTTCAATAGGGAGAAAATATCTACGTACTCCCCCCACCAAATCTTTTCCTTCGTGGCCTGGGCCAAATGATCCCCGAGGGGCAAGGAATACCCGGCTGTCAGGAGTGCCGACACCGGTACAGTGTTGGTACGGGGTATCGGGGGAGGTGCCTGTACCGTCCCTGCAACAGCTGGTGCAGCCCCGGGGGCGGAAACCCCCCACCCAATGTTGCAGCAGCATGCGACCAAGCTGCACCAGGGTAGGCCGGGAACTGATGCCCCCCCGCCCCGACATTACGAGGCCACGGCCACTGGAACCCATCCCCAGAAGTGGAATGTGATGTGGGCACATTAGTTTGAACCTGATACTCACTGGGTGCACCCCCGTGAGCCGCCCTCACTGGGGGTTCTGGCCCACGGCGGGCGTCGGAGCTCACGACCGAAATCGAGCTCTGAGGACACATCCAACCACTACCTTCTGTAGCGCCTGCTGCACGGGGAGTTGCGAGGCCGCAGCGGGCACAGGCCGCAGCGGGCACAGGCCTGCGCGCCTCAAGCAACTCGACCCGACTGGCAGCCTGCTGGAGAGTGGCAGCCGTCATGGTAGCAGGCTGGCAGAAGGGAGCCCCGGATGGCAATGAAGCCCCCCCCCCCCCAATGGAGTTATTGGTGATCCCTAGGGATGCCTCTAGCGCCGCCACACGAGCCAATAACGCATCCACTGTCACAGATCCCCCTGCATAAAGTGGGCCAGGTGGGCCGGACGGCCCACTGGGCAACGGCCCAGATCCCCCTACTTGAGAGCCCGGCCCCAGATAGGGCCATGCCCAGAACTCTGGCCCCTGAGGGGCCGGGGGTAAGCCTTGCTGTGGCGCACCAGGACCTCCCCCCTGCTCAAAGCCCATGGCCGGTAATTGCGGGCCGGGGGCCGAAGCCCCAACGGTGCTCGGCCCTCCCCCCTGTTCAAAGCCCATGGCCGGCACTTGCGGGCCGGGGGCTGAAGCCCCTGAAGGGCCGGTCTGAGGCTGAAGGCCTGAGCTGCCCCATCCCACCGGTCCCAGTGGGAGCCTCCGGCTGGAGGTCCTGATGAGTGGGTGCAGTCGCGGTCCTCCGACCCAACTGCTGCCCCCTGCGCAGGCGAGCCTGCTTCGCCATAGCCTTCTTTTTAGGAGGTATAGATGAAGAGCGATCCCTATCCAGGGATCAAAAACCGCTAGCTGGGAAGCCGAAAATCAAGCAGCCAAGACCGCTAAGGTGCTGCAGCCCCGGAAGGCTTCCCTCTGCAAGACGAAGAGCGACGGAGAAAAAACTTCTCCTCTCCGTCGCTTTTACAAAATGGCAGCTCGGCTGCCTCGTGGCCACCCCTTTTATAGAGGGGTGGCCACGCCCCCTAACTACCTGGATGTCTGAGCGCGGCGGCCATTTTGGCACCGCGCTTTCATTTGTCCTTGCCATGAAGCTGTTCCTTGATCTAAGTTAGCAGACCTATGGCACATATCCATTCAGAGGGTGCCAAGAGATATTCTCTTGCTTAGTTCTCTTGGCATCTGCTGCTACCTCTTTCCTTAGCTTAGGTGGAGCAATACCAACAAGAGATTATATTTTCTTAACTGGTGTAAATTTGAGGCATCCTGTCACTATACACATTGTTTGAGTAATCCAATGGCTGCCCAGGTGATGATGGGGTGCAGCTGTTATGCCCGTGCCTCTCCACTGCTTCGGGAGCTGCACTGGCTACCGGTGTGCCTCTGGGTGCAATTCAAGGTGCTGGTAATGACCTTTAAAGCCCCACATGGTAGTGGACCAGGATACTTAAGAGACTGCGTCATCCCGAGAACATCTGTCCATCCCACCAGAGTGGACCGGAGAGGCTCTCTTATTCTGCCAATCAGAAAGAGGGCCATCTCGTGTCTGCTCCGGCCCTATGGTACCTCCTGCCAATTGAGCTATGACTCCAGACGGAGTTTCTGCCCTTCAGGAAAGAACTAAAAACCTGGCTGGCAAAGCAGGTGTGGGGCACCAGTGATGTGGTGACCCCCACCTGCTGGCTGATAAAATAATAGCAATATAACTCCCTCGTTCTTTTTAATCTCATTCTTTTAATCTTTGTAGCATTTTTAAATTGGGTTTTTATGGGTTTTTAATGTTTTGGACTGCTGTGCTGTTTTTAATGTTGTGAGCCGCCCAGAGTCGTTTTGAGTTGAGCAGCTATACAAATTGGAAAAATAAATAAATAAATAACAGCAATGTCAACTTGTTTTGCATGTGTGGATGTACTCCATACTGGAGCAGCATACTTTGCCACAGAGGCGTTCAAGGCCAAAGCTGATGTACGCAGTGTGGACAGTTGAGCTCCCAAAGAAGAGGTGTATGATGGATAGGACCAACAAGACAGAACAGGAAGTGAGAAGGGGAGAAGGTGTCCCAGAATCAGGTGTACACAGCTTCAGTGGCAAAGAAGGTAAAACTGAAGTTGGTTGGTTGGTTTGTTTCTGAAAGAAGCATACTATGGGCCACCATCACACACACACACTTCTTCTTCTTCTTCTTCTTCTTCTACATACAGGGCATAATACAAAATAATTGTGCTCTGCATTTGGCATCCTGATGAACTGATTTTGCACCACCTGCCATAGCCATGATTCGTTATATAAACAGTTTTAGGATGACTGTCAAACTGATAGAATGACACCCTCTAATAACTATAAATGTATATGACCAGCTTCCAGAACTAATAAATTATTTGCTGTGAAGAGCCCAACATTTTTGTTGGAAAGACATGACATAGCACCTGAATCCAATGGCTTAAAAAATAGTATGAACTAGCAGAGGTGCCCAGCCTTGCAGGGCTGGGGAGAAAGTGGGGGGCCCCTCTCCTGCACCGAGCTTACCTTGCGTGTTGGGGTGGAGGATGTTGTTACCGTCGCTGCCCGGTACCATTTTACCGCATGTGGGCGCCATTGTTAGGCAATCATTTGTGATGTTGGCCATTTGGCGTGGAGTTGTGATGCCCACACGCTTACACATGAAGGTGCACCAGTGCCACCGGTGGGATGCCTGTGGGTGGAGCTTACACCCCACTCGCGGCCTCTGGACCCCCCTTTTTGACCTCTGGTACGTGGAAGGTAGGTCTCGGACGATTGTCGAGGGGGTGGGTCACCAGGGGGGAGGGCATGCAGGACATAAAAATGTACGCCTTTGCTTTATATATTAAGATTTAAGGGAATCATACTAGTTAATGAATTAAAAACAAATTACTCTTTTCATAATAATAATTCATTCTGAATACACAGCAGTGGGAATTTATGGTTCAATATTCAGTAAATTTATTTTAATAAAATTGAAATATTACATATGCAAGGGATACTATTTATTTTCCCTATCAATTCATATTCAGCAAATTGCAAAAAAGACAAGACGAAGCAGCATTTTGGAGGATTATTAAGCAATATTTATTTATTGGTTTGATTTATATCCCATATTTATCCCAATAGTGGGTCTCAAGGCAGTCACTTAGTCACAATCTTCTACACTCCATGGTGAATTGTATTGTATTTCTGCCTCGTATAAATTTTAGTACAGTATAATTACAGCAGATCCTAGTTTAAATTAAAATAAGAAAGTTAAATACACAAAAATCCTCTATCATAAAGAATGTACCCTTTTTGCTCATTTTTAGTATCTGCTGTAGTGGCTCAAGTGGCTAAGATGCTGACTGGAAGGTGGCAGGTCAGCAGTTCGATACCCGAATACTGCAGGACGGAATGAGCTCCCGTCTTTGTCTCAGCTCCTGCCAGCCTAGCAGTTCGAAAACAAGAAATTGCAAGTAGATAAATAGGGACCATTTCAGTGGGAAGGTAAACAGTGTTCCATGTGCTCCGGTGTCTAGTCATGCCTGCCACATGACCACGGAACCGTCTGCAGAAGCAGATAGCGCTGGCTCTTCGGCTATGAAACAGAGATGAGCACTAAACCCTAGAGTTAGATACAACTGGCTTGCAATCAAGGGTGACCTTTACCTTTATCTACCCTATTGGCAGCTGCTGTTTTGGTTTTCTGGGGATAAGAGGGTCAGATCCAATTGGAAGCAAGTAAAATTAAAGGTGAAGGTTGCCCTTGCTCGAAAGCCAGTCGTATCCAACTCTAGGGTTCAGTGCTCATCTCTGTTTATAGCCAAAGAGCCAGCACAGTCTGCATTTGCAGACATTTCTGTGAACATGTGGCAGGCATGACTAGACACCAGAGTGCACAGAATGCTGTTTAGCTTCCCACCGAAGTGGTACCTACTTATCTACTTGCAATTTCTTACTTTTGAACAGTTCTGTGTACAGTTCTGGTCGCCATACCTCCACAAGGATATTATGGAGCTGGAAAAAGTGCAGAGGAGGGCAACCAGAATGATTAGGGGACTGGAACACCTTCCTTACCATCTGAGGCTGCAACGGTTGGGCCTCTTCACTCTTGAACGACGGCGTCTAAGAGGTGACCTGATTGAAGTTTATAAAATCATGCACGGTGTGGACAAAGTAGATAAGGAAAAACTGTTTTCCCTATCGCACAACACTAGAACTAGGGGGCACTCAAACAAATAAGAGAAAATACTTTTTCACCCAGAGGATCACTGGTCTATGGAACTCCCTGCCAGAAGAAGTGGTGACAGCTGTCAGTCTTGACAGCTTTAAGAAAGGATTAGACAAGTTCATGGAGTACAAAAGTATCAATGGCTATAATTATGGATACAGTGATACCTCATACAACATCCAAACTTGGTTCCACAAGTTTGGACTTTATACGGATTTGGACTTTGTATGAGGCATGCAAAATCCTAGCTGTAATGCCTCATACAACGTCCAAATCCTTGCCGCGATGCCTCATACAACCTCATTTCCATAGAGATACATTGTACTGTAACAGCACAGACTTCAGGGCAAAGTCAAGGAAACAGACAGGAAACTGACAGAACTTTAAGAAATCATTGTCTAAAGGCTAAAAGCATTACAAAAACATGTCAAACAACCCTGATTGTCCAAGAACCTGAAGAATGCTGCAAAAATCCCAGGAATGCTTCTAAAAATTCTGACAGAAAAATCACTCCTAAACACTCTTTGTCTCACGCAAAACCCACAAGAGCAATGCACGCATGTGTCCTGCCTTTTATAATGCCCAGGCACAATGCAACCTGGGAAAACCCCAATGCCTCATGCAAAGTCGCACGACTTTGTATGAGGCAACTTTTTTCAAGGAATTAGGCGATGTTGTATGAATCCGATGTTGTATGAAGTGGACTTTGTATGAGGTATTACTGTACCTAAGGATAACCTCCGGGTTGGAGAGAACGGTAGGATATCTCTCAATGCCAATTCCAGGGAATCCTAAACAGGTGAAGGCATCTGCTTGGGAATACCCTGAAGCAAATGGTGAGCCACTGTGTGAGACAGAATGCTGGACTGGATGGGCTGTGGCCTGTTCCAGCAAGGCTGTTGTTATGTCCTTATGTTATGTAACTGCTAGGTTTAGTAGTCAGGTCTCAAACTGCTAACCTGCCGATCCTCCAGTCATCAAGTTCAGCTTCTTAACCACTAAGCCACTGCAGTTCCTAGAATTGGAAGTGAGCACCCATCCAAAAATAACAGGAAATTCCATGGGGGAAAGCCTCAGCCCCTAAACTATGATACATTCATTTCAAATGTCCTTGAGGAGAAAAGAAGCATGTTATATAAAGTTATGTAAAGTCCTAAATGATATTTGGAAAATGTCTACATCTGAATAATGTAATGCAAGCAAAACAAGAAATTGAAATAGGATTTTGCGGCAAGGAATCTGAAAGTCGGTAAATCCACATCTAAATATATGAACTTCTATGTTCCCATAGCCTTTATTTCCCTCATGATAGCATTTGCAAATGGCAGGCATATATTGTCAAAAAGAATGGTAAATTGGTTTTCCCATGAATGCTGTCTTTCGATGCTGAAATGAGGCACATCAAGAAAACAAGGTATTTCCCAGGTATCTGGCAATGGTGTTCAGTGATGCATTAAATGAAAGCTTTATAAAGCTGTGAAGTGCTCCTCTTAGTAGAAATGGCCTCAAATAACTGTGAGAATGTTTGGATCAATTCCCACTAATTTTAATACAGTATCTTAATAAATTGAAGAATCTGAGGTTTAGACTTGCACAATCTATATCTTTACCTATAAAGAGGGACATTAACCGTTGGACTCCGGCATACACGCCCGCACCCGACTATAGTATCCCTAACTGAGCCACCTGCACTTACCTTACCCCCGCCTCACCAACCCCGCAAGGATCCGGAGGTCGCCAGTGGGGCAGGCGCCCCACGTATGTGACCAAAAAAATTAAACTATGAGTCCCAGAGTCCTATGTGCTGCTCAACCCCTCAGCCAATCAGGCTGAGGGATGTGAGCACAGAGAAGGCCGCGAACACGCGGTGCACCGACTTAAAAAAAACTGCCGGGAGGGAAAGACTTTGAAAGACCCAGCTGGAGCCAGGAAAAGGTAAGTGCAGTCGGTGGGGATTAGGGAGTGGGGGGAAGGCACAGCCCCGGTAACCACGACCCCTGCCCCACCACCTAGCCCCCCTCCCTAACCCCTACCAATCGCACTTACCTTTTCCTGGCTCCAGCTGGGGCTTTGAAAGTCTTTCCCTTCCGTCGCAGCCTTCTGCGTAGGGAGAAGCAACGGCCTCTCCTTCATCCCTGTGGGCGACGTGGACTCAACACCCGCAGGCAGGAAAGAGAGGCTGGTGCTTCTCCCTATGCAGAAGGCCGTGCCGGGAGGGAAAGACTTTGAAAGACCCATCCGGAGCTGGCAAAAGGTAAGTGCGGTCAGTGGGGGTTAGGGAGGGGGTGCCACAGCCCTGGTAACCACGCCGTCCCCCCGCCCCACTTCCTTGCTCCCCCTACCACTCCATAACCTCCTTTTGCCGGCTCCGGCTGGGTCTCTGAAACTCTATCCCTCTCGGTGCAGCCTTCTGCGTAGGGAGAGCACCGGCCTCTCCTTCATCCCTGCGGGTGACATGGCCTCGATGCCTGCATGGACGAAGGAGAGGTCAGAGCGCCTCCTGGCCTACCGGAGAGAAGGACTCGCTTCTCTCTGGGTTGGCTGGGAACGAAAGTTCCGTTCGCAGCCAACCCAGAGAGAAGCAAAGCCCCTCCATGATGGGGATTCATTCTATCCAGGAGTCAAAGGTGATGCCTTTGCATCCCGAAGAGAAGGAATCGCTTCTCTCTGGGTTGGCTGGGGATGAAGGTTTCATTCCTGTTTCTAGCCCCAGCCAACCCAGAGAGAACTCTCTCTCTCTCTCTCTCACTCACTCACTCACTCACTCACTCTCGCGCACATGCATGCATGCACACACATGCGCGCGCACACACACACACACAAACAAATGCGGGAAACACTACCCACCCACTCACCATGGGACAACCCTCCCCCCGCCCCACACACACACCAACACACACACAACAAACCTTCCCTCCCAACATACCTGCACACAGCCTCAGCAAGTAGTCTCTGCCCTCTTCGCCTGTCTCCTCTGTCTGACTGTCTCTCTATCTAACTCACTAACCCCCTCTGGTGGTCTACTCTATCTGTCACTCTCTCTTTCTCTCTATTTATCTCTCTCTCACACACACAGACACTGCTTCTCTCTATCCCTCCCCCTCCCCCTCCCCCTCCCCCTCCCCCTCCCCCTCCCCCCCTCTCTCTCACACACATACACACAACATTCCTGCCTTGCCAGGAATTTTTAGTGTGTGTTTTGGTGGTTGGAGTGGTATTGTATTGGGGGGGGTGCACACCCAAAACCACTCCTAACACCAACACACACATTAAAAATGCCCAGCTGGCCAGGCACAAATATGCTAGTATATATAGAGGTGTACGTTCGTGGGTCCGGAATGGACTCCCACACCCCTTGAGCACACACCTTGAGCAATCCACCCCAAATTTGGCACACACATACCTTGCGCATGTCAGCACAGCACTGTTGGGGTCCAGAATGCCATGGGGGGCCTGTACCCCACAAATTGGAGACAACACAAAACCTACATGTCCCAGAGGCCACTGCAGCATGGTGCAGCCAATCCAGAAGGCCTGCCAGAACGCAGGAGGGGAGGGGCAACGGCCAGGCAGCCGGCACACAAATGACCGCTGCATGCGCAGAACATGGCCGTGAGGTACTCCAGCTTTAAAAAAGGTTGAGAACTCTTGATCTAACCCATGATCCAGGAAAATCACCCATAGTGGATACAGAGAGAGAAGAAAGACCATGCCTTGTCATTTTGGGTTAGGGCAGGAGTTCTTAAACTTTTAAAGCCGGGGGCCGGGTCAGACAGCTTCAGGCACCAGATGGCCATTTTTGCCCTTCTTCCACCACATGGTACTTCCCGGTGTGGTGGAGGTGGTGGTGGGGCACATGAAATGGTGCCACAGGCCACATTCAGCCCGTGGGCCACAGGTTGAAAACCCCTGGGTTAGGGTCTTCCTCTCTGCTGGAGGAAGAGAAGGAGGCACAGGAGGCAGCAGTACTAAGAAGAAGATCATTATGTGCCAGGAACATTTGGGAAACAGACTGGCACACTCTCCGGAGCTGGCCACCTTGGATGCCAAAAGCCTGCAAGAGCTGGCTGAGAGAGGTGCCCACTGCCCAGAACTATTTTTCCAAGGAACACAGTGAAGGTGACAAGGACAAACACAAGGACTTCAGCCACACCAGGAGGACCTCAGAAGGTAAGCTGCCATTACTGTTGATCTTTAGGGATTGTGGTGGGGGCAAAAGAGAAGAGGCGTTCCACCTCTACATCTAGCTCATAGCTGTCAAGTATCCCTTATTGGCTGGGAAAACCCCTTATTTTACCCTCTTTCCCGCCGTCATCCCTTATTAATTAGACTGCAATGCCCTATTGCCACCATTGGAGGGCAGCACAGGATAAGCATAGCTGTCAAGTATCCCGTATTTGCCAGGAAATTTCCCTTATTTCCAAATCCAAAACTTGGCAGGTATGATCTAGCTGCGGCGGCTCAGTGGATAAGAAGCTCACCTTGTTAGCCGAAAGGCCGGCAAGTCAGCAGTTCAAGACCCGGGTACTGCATGATGGACTGATCACCCATCTCTGCCCCAGCTCTTGGGGACATGAAAGGAGCCTGATTCGGGCATCCCCTGAGCAGAGTTTCTCCAGCAAAAATCCTTTCAACCCAGAATAATTTCTGACACGAAATTATTATTATCTACATCTACATCTCAAAGGGTGATTGGACAGGCACTGAGCTTTTGGTAGTGGTAGGTAATCTCTTTTGCTTTCCAATAGCAATGTCCTCACCCATAATTTCCAAAATAATGGCTCCTGCCACTCAATTAGTAAATTTTTCATGGTTTAAAGTTTTCTGTCCGTCTGTCCGTTATTATGCAGTAAACATAATAATACAATACACAATATAGACAATAATTATACCATATTCATCCTACAAAAGCACATATCATAATATAAAACAATAAAACAATACAATAGTACAACAGCCTCTCCACTCTGGCCGCAGGCAAGTCCGAGGGCGGTGGCGGTGAAGTCCTGTCGTGCAGCACCGTAGCGGCCTTTTGTGCCCCAGCCCAGGGTGGGGCTCGAATGCCAATGGGGGTGGAGGGTCCCATTGCCCGTGACCGCAGCGGCCTCTTCGCCCCGGCCGCAAGGATGCATTGCAATCCTTTGTAAAGGCCAAAGTCACAATGAGGCAAAAGAGACAAGAGTGTGGCAGGTAGAATTCGGTTTTTTATTTTAGAAAAAGAAACTATTTTCAAACATTTGAGAAACAAGAGAATAAAATTAACTAATCTTTTTCATACTAGCAATCTACCTTGCCTTGAGCAGTTATGGAACTGATTATATAGGTCCTCTGTATGTTACAGTTTTAGATATGCAAAAAGATAACCACTTATGCAGTACATTGAGGCCTTTTTTAAAATGAAGAGGCTCTTTTCCTTTCCTTCAACATGCTGTCTGTCACTTTTGCAGCTTTGCAGATTGTGCAGATGCCAGGTGCTGGCGAGATGGTACTTGAGCTGGAGGAAGTTGCAGGAGAGTGCAATGTTTCAAATTTTGTTAAACGGATGTTGACTCATACATGGAGAACTAAAAATGAAAAAAAACTTTTGATGTATCTGACTCTCTCACTAAATATGAATTCAAAGTACTAGCCAAGAGCACTGAAAAAATTGTAAGAACTACACAGTGGATTCAATTAGCAAGCATTTGATCCTGCTGCGGTACTACTACTTCTGCAGTATTTCTTCTTCAAGTGCTGTATCCAAATCCGAATAGTGGCTATCATCATAGTGATCAGCCATGATGACTGTGCAAGTGGCCTTCCATTTGCCTTCTGCATCACAGAGTAAAACCCATACCACAGATCCAGTTCTGTGAGTCACTTTCTGGTCCTGAACCCTTTTGTCGTAAATGTGCCCACTTCTGTGTTTACGACAGCTGCGGATATGTTTGTGCACGAGTGGGCACATTTTACAGCTGACATAAATGCACCTGCTTTCACTTCTGAGTGCAACAGAGGCAGCAATGGGCTGGATGGAATGGTTTTGTGGGCCAGGGCCGGCCCATAGGTTGGGAACCCCTGGCTTAGATCATTTCTGGCCTAAACTTTCTCACAGTCATGTAGCTGACTGCAAATGGATCTGAAAGACTGTTGCTTTGATAACAATGCAAAATATAGTCACATTGTGTGCTCCCTTGAGATAACTTGGAGTGGCATCTATCAAGTTCTCTTGTTCCACTAAATATAGATGTAAAGAGCTGGATGACCTTCTACTGCCATTTCTTATCTGATATCTCAGCTGTCAGAGGCTGAAGGGAAAGTTTCTAAGGCAGGTTACTGTTAAGATAGATCTAATGCTGCAAAGTATCTGTGAGTCCATGCTGGAATCAAAGGACTAGCTGTGTGTGTTGAGAAATAATTACTGAAATACTCTTAATGGATACAGATGAACAAGCTTTTAGTAGTCAAATGGAGGAGAACAACAGTACTTTTCAGGAAGAATATTTTCTTTTATATTTTGAAGTGTGTTTTATATTGTTTCAAGTTTTTTTATTTAATTTTTAAAAATAATATGTCTGTTTTTTAGTATTGTTGGGGTATTGGGGTACGCTGGGGGATAGACCAATGTGGGCTTGTCTGTGTATAGCAGAGCAAAGTGGCAAAGCTGTGGGCACGCAGCGTCAGCTGGGATGAATCTCACACAGACAAGCAGGCAGTAAAAAGCAAAAGAAAGATGCTTTACTTCAGCTTGGCAAAACACAAGAGAAAAACACAGGCTTGAGATAACGGCTCTCAGCAATATTGGCAGCAGTCCATGGGTCATTTAGTCAAACCCTCTGTTGATGCAGGAAATCCACAGCTAAAGCATCATCCAACATCTGTTCAAAAACATCCTTTGAAGAAGAGTCCATCATCTTCCAATGTAGTCTTTTCCACTGGAAGTTCAACACACACTTTTTAAAATATAAAAAGAATCCATTGGTTGGGTTCTGCTTTCTGGATAGTAGAAAACAATCTTTGTCCCAAGTCACATCACTGCCCAGGTCTACTGGGGAGCTGGAAGTGGGAAATTCTAAGTAGTCAGGAGCCCACCAACAGGAATTTCCTTTTTCCCAGTCTCCCTTTCATAGTTACATATGTCTACTGCAATCTGATAGATATCAAGTCAGAGCCAAAAACTCACTGAATTCATTGGCATCACTTCTAGGTAAGGGCATATTTTGTTGTTGTTCAGTTGCACAGTTGGGTCTGACCCTTTGTGACTCCATGGACCACTGCATGCCAGGCACACTATCCTCCACCATCCTCCACAGCCCACTCAGCTCTACGCCCATTGCATCAACAATGACATCTAGCCATCTCATCCTCTGCCGCCCCCTTCTCCTTTTGTCTTCGATCTTTCCCAACATCAAGGCCTTCTCAACTGAGTCTTCTCTTCTCATTTGGTGTCCAAAGTATTTTAGCTTCATCTTCAGTATTTATCCTAACAATTCCACCTAAGACTGTAATTTTAAGGCTCTAGAATAGATCAAACTTCTGTAATACAACAGCTTCCATAGGATTTGGGATACAACTACTATACTGTCTGATCAATGATGTCATGCTTACTGAGGCATTCTAATTCAAAACATATGGGTGCTATCAGCTTGGTTAAGTTGACCTAGACCAGTTGTTCCCAGATTTGGGTCCCCAGATATTGATGAACAACAGTTCCCAAAATCATCTGCCATTTGTCTTGCTGGCTAGGACCTCTAGTATTTGAAATCCAAAAATGCTTAGAGATCCAAGGCAGAGACTAGTGATCTAGTAGACCAGAAGTGCCCAACCTAAAGCCCGTGGCCCGTATCTGGCCTGTGGCACCATTTCATGTGCCCCCTCACCCCTCCAAGGGCATTCAAGAAACAAAATGACCACCTCTTTGAAGCTGTTGGAACAAAATGGCCACCCCTATCGTGCAGACAGCCCTCAAAGCTGACTGAAAGAACATGACCAGGCCCCCAGCTTGAAAAGATTGGGAACCCCTGATCTAGACGATCAGCATCATCTACAATTGTCCTCAGAAATTGCTTAAAAGAGTTATACTGTACAACTTTTTCAAAAACTTGCACAATTATTCAATGACCACTTCCCTGTCATTTTTTAGTTTGCCAAGTTTCTGTTCTTTGGCACAGGTTAGTGCTTTAGGAGGAAAAAAAGTATGCTGTCATGATGGTTCAGGAAAATCTTTAGACCATCCCTCCAAAATATTCTGCAGAATGAAGCATGGACAGACATTTAACAAAATCTCCAATGTTAGTGACAGGTACATGGCAGATTTCCTTTTTTAAAAAATGCGACATTTTCCATTTCAGAGAGGATTTGTCAGCAGCCATATTTACTACCTTGAGCATCGGATTGGAAACTCTAGGACTCACTTCCCCAACTCTCTCCCCAACTCAGCAACCCCATTAAAAATTCTTAGTCGCCTACTGCCATGTGCCCTAAAATACCCTTTGGCTTCTACTACTTTCTTGAAAGCTATGCCGTCTTAGATTTCATCTGCCCTGTAGCAAAGTAGCATCATAAAGCTATGATTGTAAGGACACAGTGGGTCACTGTGGAGACACATTACATACAAACTTAGATCCCTGTGTCAGAACTGATGTTCAGTTTCTTTAGTATATGAAGACCAAGACACAGGACACAGCCTCGGGCTGGGTTAACTCAGGTTTATTGCATCGTGGACAGAGGGAACATGAGGTAATGGCGGATCGATAGCTCTTTTTATACAGCAGTAATACATTTGAACGTGGTGCCATGGTAGCCCATTGGCTACTGCCTGCGTGACGTCATTGCGAGTCACGCCCTTCTTGTCCAGGTGTAGGTAGTGGCGGGAAAGCTTCCCGCGCTGTTGCCTTTGATGAGTTCGGACCAAGAGAGCTTGGACGCTCGCTGCTGCCAGCTGGTGGTCATTAGCTCGCGTCCTATTACAGGGTTTATATGATACAGCTGAAGGTTACATTGTTGCTATAGGCAAGGTTACATTGGCTCCGATACATTGTAATCCATGTGGAAGGAAAACCATTAGAACACAACACCCCTCCCCCCTAGGATGAGACAAAGTCTCGAGCCCCCACTCAAACACACTCCCCCCCTAGGAGACAAAGTCTCTCAGCCAAGATGGCTTATTTCGAACACGCTGGGGTCTCGATGCGGGCTGCCTTTGCCCGGGTTTGCTACCTTCTCTTTGTCCCCTGGTTTCCTGCCCTGTAATTGGAGAGGGAGACTCGTTAGTGACTTGCCGCGGCTCCGCGGCGTTGTTGGGAGGTGTGCTCTCTCTTAGGGAAGAACCGGGGGCACTGGGGACTAACGAAAAACCCCTCTTCTCGCTTGGATGGGTGGGGGAACACTCCTGAAAACCCCCCCGGCTCGCAAAACCAAAACCAAAATTACATTCGGGGGCAGCGGTCGCGAATTCCTCTCCCCCTTCCCCGGCCTCTGATGGAACTGGTTTATCAAAAGGATATGAGTCGGGGCCGCTGCTTCTTCCTTCCCCCCTTGCTTGGGACTGTTGTCCGCTGATGTCTCCCCCTTGGGCTAAGCGGGTGGGGGAGAACCCTAACGCTGAATCCTGTTGATGGGCCCCACTGTCCGGTACGCTCACTCGGTGCCTCAGCTGGTCCGCGTGCCTCCTCCAGAGGAGACCTGTGCTGGTCTCGACCCGGTACGACACTGGCCCCGTCTGTTCTACTACCGTCCCCGGCACCCAGGCTGGCCCTGCGCTGGCATAGTTTCTACAGTGAACAGGGTCGCCGGCGGCGAATCCTTTCGAGACTGCCAGCCCTATGTTTTTTCCCTTCTCCTCGACTCTCGTCGGGTCTAGCCTGGACAGAATCGTGGTCAGTTTTCGCCGCATCAAGAGCTCTGCCGGCGAGTAACCTGACGCTAAGGGGGTCACCCTATACGCTAATAAGAACTGACATACTTGGTGATTTAGGTCCCCCGGGCCCATGCGCCGAAGCGCATCCTTTGTTGTACGTACCAACCGTTCCACTTGGCCATTCGTGGCCGGGTGAAACGGTGCGGATGTGACATGCCGAATTGCGTTCGCCGCCATGAATGCTCCGAACTCCGAGGAGGTGAAGCAACTCGCGTTATCGCTGACTAACGTGTCGGGTAAACCGAACGTGGAAAAGACTCTCCGTAGCTGGCTAATTGTCGTGGCGGAGGACGTGCTCTTTACTGGGATAACCTCCAGCCACTTGGAGAACGCATCCACCACCAGGAGAAACATGGTTCCTCGGAATGGGCCAGCGAAATCTATGTGTACTCTGGACCACGGCCCCCTTGCTGCGTCCCATTCCCTATGCGGGAGGCGAGCCTCCTCTGGACGGGATCCCTGACATGCCTCACAAGTGCCGACCATGTGCTCAATGTCCGCGTCCAGTTGTGGCCACCAAAAATAACTGCGGGCCAGCGCCTTCGAACGAACGATCCCCGGGTGGCTGACGTGCAGCAGTTTGAGCACCCTCGGCCGCATGGATGTAGGGACCACCACCCGTTGGCCCCACAACAGGCACCCCCTTTCTAGGGACAGCTCTAGCTTTTTCCGAAAGAATGTGTCGAATTCCGTGCTCGGGGACGATGCCGGCCACCCCTTCTGTACCCATGAGCTAACTTTTTCCAGCGTTTTGTCCTTGCCTGTCGCCCTAGCAATATCGGCTGGTACTAGTGGGGGTGCGTCTAAGACCTCGATTAGCAACACCTGGCGGTCTCTTTCTACTCTAGCCTTTTGGTCATCCGACAGGGGCAAAGGGGATCTCGAAAGTGCATCAGCATGGCTGATCTCCTTTCCGGGCCGGTACTCCAACTCATGTTGGTATGCGTTGAGAAAGATAGCCCAACGCAGCATTCTCGGGGATAGGATCTGCGGCGTGGGCTTGCTTGCCGTGAAAATCCCTAACAGGGGCTTGTGATCCGTTACAATTTTAAACGGGCGGCCATACAGAAAATCGTGGAACTTTTTGGTCCCCGCTACTATGGCTAATGCCTCCCTGTCGGTTTGTGCGTAATTTCGCTCTGCTTGGGACAGGGACCTTGAATAAAACGCAACCGGGGCCTCCCTTCCGTCATCCAATACGTGGCAAAGCACCGCCCCCACCCCCACCGGTGATGCATCGCAGACTAATACCACCGGCCGTTTGGGGTCGAAATGCGTTAGAATTGCATCAGAAGTCAAGAGTTGCTTTAGCTCTTTGAATGCCCTCTCGTGTTCGTCACCCCACATCCATGTCTCCTCCTTTTTAAGCAACCGATGAAGCGGTTCGGCTACGGACGCTTTCCGCGGAAGGAATGTATGGTAAAAATTGAGGAGCCCCAGGAATGACTGTAGCTCGGTTTTGGATGTGGGGCGAGGGGCCTTCTTGATGGCTGCCACTTTGGATTTGGATGGCCTAATACCCTCGGGTGTGATTCGGAACCCTAAAAACTCGACCTCGGTTTCGAAAAAGACACATTTGTCCTTCCTCAGTCTCAGCCCCGCTTTCTCGAACACAGTTAGTACTTTGTCCAATCTTTTTGCCAGTTCGGCCTCACTCCCCCCTGTTATCAACACGTCATCAAAGTAAGGCAACACCCCCTCCAGCCCCTTCAGGAGGCGTTCCACAAGCGACTGAAAAAGGCCGGGTGCCGAGTTCACGCCGAACTGTAAACGCGACACCTGGAACGCTCCTTTGTGTGTGACTATCGTTTGGGCCGCGGCCGTGGCGGGAGTTACGGGGAGTTGCTGATAGGCTTGTGCTAGATCGAGCTTAGCGAAACACTTTCCCCCATTTAGCCTGGCCAAAAGGTGGCTGACCACCGGCACCGGGTATGCATTAGGGCGGATCGCCTTGTTAATTGTACACTTATAATCAGCGCAAATGCGCACCTCCCCGTTAGCCTTCAGAGCTGTTACAATTGGAGTTTCCCACTCCGCGGAATCAACAGGAATAAGAATCCCCTGGCCCACCAATTTGTCCAGTTCCGCCTCTATTTTGTCCTTTAGTGCGAAGGGCACCCTGCGCGGTTTGAGTCTTATCGGGCGGACCTCCGGGTCTAGGTCGAAGGCTACAGGGGGTCCCTTGAATTTTCCCAGTCCTTTTTTAAAAACGTCGGGATGCGCGTCGCACACCGCTTGTATTGGATCCCCCCCCACCGAATGTACACCCCCTATGAACAGGCCTAAAGGCTGAAACCACTGTGTCCCAAGGAGGCTACAACTTCCCCCCTTGAGGACAACTAGGGGCAGTTCCGCAGAATGTCTCTTGAAATTAACCCGAAATTTCCCGACCCCCAATACTGGAATGCTGTTTCCCTGTACATCTCGTAGCGTGGACCTCAATGTTTTAAGTTTGGGCCGCACGTGGGGGTCGATTTTCAAGAACTCTTTCTGGGGGATTATGGAATAGGAGGACCCTGAGTCAATTTCCATCCTGATAGGGGCCCCTTGTATTAGTACCTCAACGAAGTAATGGGACTGTCCCGTGGACACGCTGAACACCGGGGCGTCATCTTCGCTGCCGTCCGAGACGCGGCCCACGCCGTCCTTCTTCCTCGTGGTCTGGGTGCCATCTTTGGGCCTCGCGGGACGGTCCGGTCTGGTCGGACGGTCTGGTGACTGCCTCCGGCCCTCCTTTCTTTTTCTGCATGCCTTGGCGATGTGCCCCCGACGGCCGCAGGTGTAGCATTCAGCCTTTCTAAATGGGCATCTCGCGCGTTCGTGGGCCGCCCCGCAACCATCGCAGCGGCGCCCCCCTTTTCGGACCTTCTGGACCTCCTCGCCGTCGCTGCCTTCCGAGGACGATTTTGAGGCCCGCCGAGTTGCGTGCACCGATTGTCCGGACTTCCCGTGCACCGAATTTTCTGCTTTGCCGGCCCTGGGACGCCACTCACGCCACTGGTGCATCTCGTCTACTCCAGCATTCGTGGACTCCGCGGCTTCGGCGGCCTCGACGACCTCTGCCAGCGTGGGTGGCGGCTCCTTGTTCATCAAGCTGCGCTGCACCTCCTTGTCTCTCAGGCCACACAGCACGCCGTCCCTGAGGGCCATGTCTAGGATGTCGCCCCATTTGCAGGGGACGGCGGCTACCCTCATGGCGGCCACGAATGCCTCAACCGACTCGTCCGGCGCTTGGACTCGCCTCCAAAACGCGCTCCGAGCGGGAAACATCGCCCTCGAGGGTTGGAAGCGCTCCCGTAGCAGCTTCATGATGTCGTCCGCCTTAAATTGGCTCACCTTCTTCGGAGCGATGATGCCCACCAGCGTCCGCTTGGTTTCCACCCCGAGCATTCTGGTGAGGATGGCCCTCTTCCGCTCCTCATCGTCTTCCTTGACTTTGAGTTCCACCAGCGCCGCCTGGAAGTCCATCTCCAACAGCTCCCAGTCTTGCGGTTTGGTGATGTTGAACCCGCTCTGTGCCCTGGCTGCTCCTTGGGGATCCATCATCCCATCCTCGTCGCCAATTTAGTATATGAAGACCAAGACACAGGACACAGCCTCGGGCTGGGTTAACTCAGGTTTATTGCATCGTGGACAGAGGGAACATGAGGTAATGGCGGATCGATAGCTCTTTTTATACAGCAGTAATACATTTGAACGTGGTGCCATGGTAGCCCATTGGCTACTGCCTGCGTGACGTCATTGCGAGTCACGCCCTTCTTGTCCAGGTGTAGGTAGTGGCGGGAAAGCTTCCCGCGCTGTTGCCTTTGATGAGTTCGGACCAAGAGAGCTTGGACGCTCGCTGCTGCCAGCTGGTGGTCATTAGCTCGCGTCCTATTACAGGGTTTATATGATACAGCTGAAGGTTACATTGTTGCTATAGGCAAGGTTACATTGGCTCCGATACATTGTAATCCATGTGGAAGGAAAACCATTAGAACACAACAGTTTCCTGGAATCCTACCTGCACTTTCTTCCTACCTTCAGTTCATATTAGGCTGTGAAAGTTGAAGTTTCTACATAGTTTTCATTCATTTTCCTTAACGGATGTCTTTCTGTATGCAGTTTGACTAAAGCTTTTGTCTTGTCTTGTTTTGTCTTGCGTTGAGTTGATTATCAGCTTTCTTCTTATGAGCATCAGATCATGGACTGCCATGGAAACAAAGCTAGCATGTGAATCATCGCAATTAGTATGTATCATGACTGGTCAGATACGATGATGGCATACATTGGGAGCTTGATTGCTCAGATACTATTAATTACCTAGACAACATACAGGGTCATTTGCTCACTACAGTCTGAATTTCAACAGGGGCGGGGACACATTGTAGGCAGAAATCAATGAGCAAACTTATCAGGAAGCTGTCCTGGTGGAAAACAGACAGATAAGCAAGCAATTACCTATTGCACACTAAGATACCAAAATAAGACCTGAGGCTAGATTTTGCCCAGACCCTCTAGGTCGGGCATTGTGCGGCACCATTACATGTGGGCCCCCACCACCTCCATCACACCAGGAAGTGCCATGTGGTGGAGGAAGGGCAAAATGGCCATCTGGCCCACAAAGCTGCCTGAGGGAGCATGACCCGGTCCTCGGTTTTAAAAGGTTGAGAACTCCTGAGCTAGGTCTAGTAGAAGAGGAGGCAATACTGCAGACAGGGGAAAGTATTTTTCATTTTATTCTGCGACTCTAAACCTTCAGTAGTTTGTCATAGGGAAAGCAAAAGGCTGCCCATTTAAATTTCAGTTCTCCAAACTATCATGAGAGCTGCCATAGGAAGTATTTAAGAGTAAAGACCAGGGGGCAGACATTCTCACTTCTACCCTTCAATTGGATTTAGATTTCACAAGATGGACCTCCAAAATCACCTTCTGAGGCTGAATTCCTGAGAATATGTCATGCTGGGAATATTTCCCTTTAATATCAAGGACTGTCTTCTTGCTAAAGACCTGATCTTTAAGATTTTTGGAAGAGATCTTGATGGCATTGCCACAACTTACATAAGGGTTACTTGGAGCAATATAGAAACAGGCTTTTTTCCTCCAAAAGAAATTCTACTTCCTGAATCTTCATATTTTTTAAATGTCCAACCATGCAGGATTTTATCATCCCTGTAAAAATGGAGAGCATCTATCCCATCTTACATGGTCATTCTAATGTCCCAAGCGAGATTACAGCAATGAAATCCCCCTAGTACTGGGCCTCCTAATACATGTCTCCTTAAAAAACCTCCAAGGACCAAAATGACACATTCTCCCATTCCATGTAGAAAAACCACCTAGTTTGGCAGAGTAAATCTTTCTTCATCACTAAAGATGGGGCAACATTCTCTCCAATACCTGCACTCATCCAATTCCCCAAATTTGGCACAGTACAAGAGCACCAAACTTGGCACAGATGCCAAACTATATTAAGCACAGTGGCTGTTTGGAAAATATATCTGTGCTCTTATACAAATCACCACTGGAAAAGGAGGACTGTAACCGTAGATCACATAGATTTTATTTTCTGTGCACTGTTGCCTCCCACAAGGTTGTTTTGTGCAAAGAATTTTCTAGCATCACAGCCAGCCCAGTTTCCTACAAACCCAAGGTTGACTTATTTTCTGTTTTGAACTAAAGTTCTTCAATGTTCTGTTTCAGCCCCTTTGATGTAGCTTTGATGTAGGCAGATTAATTGCACACGAGCCGGCAGATGGGCTAAATACTACTTTATTGTAACATGGTCAATCTGTACATGAGGCAATGGCGGAACCTTGCCACCTTATATATGGTACATAATACATTTGAATCTCACCCGAAGGCACCTATTGGTTGCAGTATCGGTGACGTCTTTCTGACGTACTGCATACCTGACATAGCTTACCTGTGGCGGGAAGTTTTCCCGCACTAGTTACTCATTGGGTAAATTGGGGCCACATGAGCTCCATCAGTTGCACTAATTGTGAGCAGCTGAACTGCATACATACACAACAGCCCCTAAATGCATTTCCCTGTGCATTCTTAATTAGAGTCATTAGTACATTTGTAACAATGTCATAAATGCTTGTCAACTCAGTTCATAGTATTAAAGGCTTTCAGTGCACAGTGCTCTGATTTTTAAGAGCAACGCCAACGGAATAATCTTCATGCCAATCATGTATCATTAAATACAAAAACTTGAGAGCTGGCTTATTGTTACTCATAATAATTCCATCAACAGGCATCATAATGAAATGAAAATACAATAAAGGACAAACAGTAAAACCCCGACTTACATATGCCTCGAGTTACATAAAATTCGACTTACATAATGATTTTGTGCTAAAACCATCTTCCAATTTACACGATTTCCTATGGATTTGCTTTGAGTTACATAAAGATTATTTTCCCTATGGGTTTGCTTCGGTTTACATAAAAAATTCCTTTTTCCTATGGGTTTGCTTTGAGTTATGTAAAAATATTTTTTCCTAAGGGTTTGCTTCGAGTTACATAAAAAACCAATTTAAGCAAAAGCCTACGGAACAGACTTTTTTCGTAAGTAGGGGTTTTACTGTATCTCTTTTTTTAACATGAAGATTTCTGATGAAATTTAGGATTAATTCAAATAAAGTTTGACCATTAAAAACACAAGATCAAGTCACCTTTTTTGCACTTTATACATCATGGCTTCAAATGGCGATTCTCAAGCACTGGGTTTTACCTCTTCACCACTGGATGTGTCAGTAGTTCAGGGCATATCTGTGACATTTGCAAAAGGATAGGAAGTTTCCTGCCCTCATGATGCAGTGGTTAAACTGTAGCACTGCAGCCAAAACTGCTGATGTTGTGAGTTCAGTTCTGATAGATGCCAGGTTGACCCAGCCTTCCAGACTTCCAAAGTCGGTAAAATAAGGACACAGCATGTTGGGGGCAAAAATGCTAATTACCTTGTGAACTGCCCAGAAAGTGCTCTAAATGTTATGGGGTGGTATATAAGTGTAATTATTATTGACCTTCCTCAGTTAAGCCATTAGCCAGATGTGTGATGTCAGAATGTTTATTTTGCAAAACATACAACTCAAACTGACTCCCATCAGAGATTCACAGGCAAACTAATTGCATGTTATTTCTGGTTGTAAATATCTCATTGATTTGCATATTCATCTCTTGAACCAGTCATCTCTGCCCAGCCACTCTGGGCCTCTATACCAGAAATGTACAAAGGAAAACATGATATCGACTCTTATGTCTGATGAAGTGGACTTGATCCATGAAACCTAACATTAAAATACAGTACAGGAGTTAGTTTTTAAGGTCCCACAGTGTTGTTTGTCTTTTTGTTTTGTTTTGTTTTGTTTTGTTTTGTTTTGTTTTGTTTTGTTTTGTTTTGTTTTGTTTTGTTTTGTTTTGTTTTGTTTTGTTTTGTTTTGTTTTGTTTTGTTTTGTTTTGTTTTGTTTTGTTTTGTTTACACTCTGATATGCTTGCACAGACTAACACAGCTACCACTTCAAAAATTAATACTGATAGATACTCCAGAGTTTGGAGCAGGAGTTTTTCCAACCTTACCTGGATATGCCAAAAACTGAACATGAAATCTTCTGCATGCAAAGTCTTCACTCTAGCACCAAATTATTTGTTGTTGTTGTCCAGTCACACAGTTGAGTCTGACCCTTTGCGACCCCATGGAACACTGCACACTAGGCTCCTCTATCTGCCATCCCCTGTAGTCTGCCCAGATCTACACCCAATGATACGATCTAGCCATCTCATCCTCTGCCATCCCCTTCTCCTTTTGCCTTCGATTTTTCCTAGCATCAGGGCCTTCTCTAGTGAAAATTATAGTCCCTGGCAATATTTCAGATGGAATCTGTGGGAATAAGAATTATACCTTTCACTTTCTTAATATACAGTTTCATCTGATATAACCACAGAACCACTGACATCCATGCAACCATCACTTTGCATCAGATTAGGCAAACTTGCTTGGGATCTTAAGATCACTGCAGATGGTGACTGCAGCCATGAAATAAAAAGACACTTACTCCTTGGGTGGCATGCTTTGGCAAACTTAGGCAGCATAATAAAAAGTAGAGACATCACCCTGTCAACAAAAGTCCGCATAGTCAAAGCAATGGTATTCCCAGTGGTAATGTATGGCTGTGAGAGTCTTTTATTAGTCTTAAATAAAAGGAAACACTGAGTGACACATATGTAGAAAAAGTCCCTGTGCACTCAGTAGAACGTAATTATGAGATGACATGTTAAGGCCTGTATTGTAAATAAGATGATTTACTTATTACTTTTACTAAAGT
This sequence comes from Bradypodion ventrale, assembly GCA_035047345.1. Classification (NCBI taxonomy): domain Eukaryota; kingdom Metazoa; phylum Chordata; class Lepidosauria; order Squamata; family Chamaeleonidae; genus Bradypodion; species Bradypodion ventrale. The sequence goes on from JAWDJE010000001.1 coordinate 47,044,865, forward strand.
AAAAGACAGAAAATGAACATTAATGTCCCAATCCATACACAGTATGAATTCATACACCCATTATAATACTCATCTAGCTTCTGTAGATGGATATATCTACATAGTCTGAGTGCACCTGAATTTGAACCCATATGTGAACTGCCATCCTAAATGTCTTTATATCATTCATTTCATTGAAAATCATACTGCATTTTCCATTTCCTAGCTACCATTAATCTTGTCGCTGTTAACAAATTTGAGATTAATTCTTTACTTGATCAATTACAGTGAACTTTATCATATACTGTATATTGATAGAAGAGCAATTTTAGGCTAAGCCTCTAAATTTAATCTAGTTATTTCATTTATTTTATTGAACACCGTTTATAAAAAATTAAATACATGGTCACAACTCCACCGAATATGATAATAAGTAACTATTTCCTGGCATCCTCTCTAACATACCATTAAATATATCTTATCTATTTGATTTAATTTTGCCGGAGTTAAATACCATCACTAAAGCAACTTACAAAAAAAATTTCTTTATCCTTACTGACATTGATTACAAAATTTGCATGCCCCATACTTTCTTCCAATCCTGACTATTTATTTCTTCACCCAAATCATAATGACTTAAGATAATCTTGTTGGTCTTTTCCTTCAAATAATATTTTATAATTATTTGTTGTATCCTTTATAACAATAATTCATTCCATACATTCCCTGTGTACAACCATTTCTTCAAATTTTGTTAATCCCCTAGAACAGGGGTCATCAAACTTGGCTCTCCAGGTGTTCTTGGACTTCAATTACCAGAAGCCCAAGTCAGCACTCCTGCTGATCAGGGCTTCTGGGAATTGAAGTCTAAGAACATCTGGAGAGCCAAGTTTGCTGACCACTGTCCTAGAGGAATTCAGTGCAAGTGGTTTAAAGCCAGCATGTGATGAACCTAATTTTTTCTTATCCATTTCTTTGTCCATTGCTCTAATTGTATGATATTAAACCAAAATATTTTTCTTTTCCAAATAATTCGCTATTTGTATTTTATTCTCCATTTTTAAAACAATATATTTTATTCTAATTACATAATAAATTTTCTATTTTTAAAAAAATTCTGAACATTTATCTAGTGCAACCACTGCTCTTAATGGAGAAATAACTGGAATAAATATTTTTCTAAATTTATTCAAACAAATAAAAGAGGATGTTCAATTTCTATTATATATATGCTATTTTCTATACATAAAAAAATTTCAAGATTCAAGGGAAAGGAGATATATAATTAGAAAATTTTTGGACTTCAAAGTAGGATATAAGTGCAGTGATACCTCATACAATGATTTTAATCCATTCCATGGGGCTCATTGTTGTACAAAACAATTGCTATATGATACATGCATCATATAGCAATTTCCCCTATGGGATACATCATACACCATATTTTTTTTAAAAAAATTGCTAAGTGGTTTTTCCCATTGAAAAATTGTTGTACGTTTTTTTCCATAGGGAAAATTGTTATGCGGGACACCATTTCCCCAAAAAACCTCATTGTTATGCGATTTCATTGCTATGCGGGGCAATTGTATGAGGTTCCACTGTATTCTAAATTTTAAAAATGGATCATGCATTACTGTTATTGGGTCAAGATAAGTATTTTTGGTGCCTGAACTCCATAAGCTAAAACAACTCAACAAGCACTGTAGCTAAAATGCATAAATGTTTTAAGAGGCTTAAGGCATCCATACATGAAATGACTGGTGAATTAAATGAGAAAGAACAAAACTCAAACTAGCCTCATCTGTTATTCTGTACAGAAGACGGGGTGGGGGAGAATGAAGGAGATTGTTTCAGCATGAAAACCGCTAGTATAAGCTGTATTTTAGGTAACAATTGATTTTGCCACTAATAAAGACTAATGAGATGATTTGTCAAGTGCTGTGGATCAATTGTGCCATCTAGCAGCCTTCTTTATTTAAAACACAGACTATCCACGCTTTGTGGATCTGATAAAAATACATTCAAAAAGAGCCAATTTTCTGTGGAATTATCTCTCTGGTGTTTTCAGACAGGCAAACAGAGGGATAGACAGAAACCAACTCTAGATCTGTAGATGGTCCACCAGGCTTTCTATTGTACTCTGGTGCCAGCATTTCTTTTCTGGAGATTACAACTGAGAAATCAGAAAAAGGTTTAGACTCAGCAGGACAGCTATGAAGGAACGAGAAAAGATCCTCAAGCATAAAGGTATGTTTCTCGAGATCAAAGCCAAGATCACTCCCATATTCCTATTAAAATTTTTTTTTATTTGTTCTAATAATGGCATCATAGGAATGCTTGGCGGATATCATAAACCATCAGAAAGACAAATAAGACGCTATGAATACATGCAAAAATGATGAAACTGAGGCTATTGCAATTTTGGCACATCATAAGAAGACAATACTCGCTAGAAAAGATCATAATGGTAGGGAATGCTGAAGGCAGTAGGGGAAAGGGGAAGACCAAATATGAGATGGAATTATGCCAGAAGTCAAAGCTTTGAGTTTGCAAGAACTGAGCAGAGCATTTAAGGGGAAGGACAATTTGGAAGTCATTGAGAGTACATCTACACTGCACAATTACAGCTGGTTAATTCTACTTCATGTCATGGCTTTGCCCAGTGGAACCAGGTTAGCTTCACCAAGGGGAGCCAAATAGTCCTCTAGGGGTAACGTAAGTTGTGTCTTTCCATGGAAAGTGGCAGTGGCAGCTTCCTTCTTAGGATATAGCAGGGCTCAGTGTTAGGTCTGATGTCACTCTCTCTCCTGGTGCCTCTAAGAGGTGTCCTCTTCCACAGCTATATTTCCAGCCTCCTGGCATCTGCTACTCTCCCTGCATTCTTGTTTCCCTGTTAGGATAACCAGAGGGAGTCCAGGGGTGCAGGTGCTTCTTGGCTTTGGCCTTGAAGACCCTAAACTGCCTCCAAATGGATAGCTTCTCTTGGCCCCAGCTTCTGGTCCTAGTGGTTCCAGTGGTGAGCTCCAAAAAATTTACTACCACACTGTGGGCGTAGTATGGTGGGCATGGCCAGGGGGAAGCCCTGTGTTGCACCCGAATTAGGACTATTTTATTTCAAAACTTGGATGGGCGGGGCCAGCCAGAATGTCTGCTACCGGTTCTGGCGAACTGGTGCGAACCTGCTGATGGCCACCACTGAGTGGTTCCCTATAACTTTGGCCCTGGTTTCTTTCTCCAGGGATCCAGGTTGGGAACCACGGCTCTATATGAAATGCGTTCATCTGCACAGAGGAAATGTAACAGTAGTCTTAGTAGATAACAATTTTCCTGTAAACACTTTTCAAGCCATGCTTTTCTAAACATTTCTCTTCTGAATATATTGCTTGCTGATTGGCACCAGGAGACATTGGGATAAAAAGATGATCCTTCTCCCACCCCCACCCTCACCCCATATCATTATTATTATTGCTGAATAAAATAATCCTGACAAGAATTGAGACTATAGAATCCCCATGGCTGTTTTCCTTGGTGACATTTTCACATGCAAAGCAATTTAAAAAGTGAATTGATTAGCTTAACCTCTGGCACAGGAGATAAAAATAATTTGCTTTGACTCCTGGCTCCCTAGGCTACATCTGGCAAAATTGATATTGTAATGACCTCGGAGGCAAACAGGACAAAGTTGTCACATCATTTTTAACATTCAGATCCTCTCTCTCCCCCTCTCTCTTTCTCTCTCTCAGAAAATAAATAAAGCTAACTTTTGAATAACTTGTAGATAGAGGACATGGCATTTGGCTACCTTAAGAGAGTCATGGTTGTAGATAGAAAAGTTTCTTCCAAGATTGTTAGAGAAAAATGTGAAATTCAGAAATCAGATCTGCCTGGAAGAGTCTACATATATTTCTCTTTTTAAAATGGTTAAATTCTGAGACGTTATCTATTATATATTCCTATGAGCTCAATCACTGTTCCTCTGAAAACACTATAGTTCTGGGTATGACCATATCAAATGTGTTTCATGAAAATTTCTTTCCATGGATAGTAATTGGTATAGCTAGCCCTACCATTAAACAGAATGAAGAAGTTGCCTCAGGCAGTGGTTGCTACAGATTTGTGACAGCTACTTCATAGCTATTTCTTCTGAATGCCCAGACAATCCCCTCTCTTGGAGGACTGAAGTGTGTATTCCATACAACTTGCCTTGTTCACTAACAGCCTGATGCTGGAACAAGTACAGTATGCTGGAGAATGCTGTCCTATCTCCAGTGCTTAAGTAAAATTCATCTACAAGACCTGCCTCTCTAGACTAGAGCCCCATCTTGCATTTTACCAGAAACAGCAAAATACCTTGGGTTAGCCCCAAAACTAAGCTTGCATGTGCTATACCTTTTGCAAACTCCTGACCCAAATTAGGGCTCTATGGAGGCAGTTGGTATGCAGAGTCCCTACAAGGAGAGATAGCAAAACAGAATTGCTTTTCTAGTTCCCACCATCTTCATGGGCATATATGATGAAGACCTAAGAGAGAGCTGTTTGGTGGCTGCTTCCTGAGCATGGAATTCTATCTGAGAGAAGCTAGGTTGGCACCTTCTCTGCTGCCCTTTTGGCACCAGTCAAAGACCTTTCTCTTCAGGTAAGCCATTTTCAACTGAACAAGCTGCAGGGAAAAAGAGATTTTTAAAAGAGTTATGATACATCTTTCTCTTTCAGTTTTTAAAATGTTTTAAGATACAGTAGACCTTCACATAACAATGTTGCTTGGTTCCCCAAGCAGTGTCGCTATAGGGAAAACGTTGTTGTGTGGTTTTCAATGGCAGCTGCACCATCTAGCGGCAAAAAAGCTGTCATTATTTGCACAATGACGTTTAAAAAACGTTGTTAATCCGCACAACGATGGTTTTTCGTCATTGTGCAGATAGTCACGTGGCGAGTGATGACGCGTCGTTGAGCAGAAATGACGCTATTCAAACGCGTCGTTAATCGAGGTTCCACTGTAATCGTCTTTCAATACTGTTTGATGGTTAATTGTATGATAATATTTTATTTTTAATTATACTGATTATACTGGTTTTTTCCTTGTTGTGGCATGGGGGCTTGAGAGGTCTAACTAGACAGTAGTAGACAGTGTTGCCTATCTCTTGTCAATGATGTTAGGCTGGGACCAAAATTCTCCAAAGCGTCCTCTGTTGGATCCCTTGGACAAGGTAAAAGCAGAGGGCACTCGTCATGGTCCACCTAGCCAGCAGGTGACATGATATCCAAATGGCTAAAAAAAACACATGCGAGTGGACTTGATTTCTCAAGTCCATTTGCATGTGCAGAATGTTGTCTCGGAGACGTCTACCAATGCGCAGACTCTTTGCTGAATAACAACTCCAAGGTATCCAAGGTATACTGATTTTTAAAAATAAATTTTAAACCACCTTCTGTCCTTGCAGTGGGAGAAATGCAGCATTTAAATTAAATTAAATTAAGGTCAGAATGTCTTGGTATAAAACTGTAACATCAAGAATGTTTCCCCTTCAGAGAAAAATCAGTGCCAAGTACAGTATTCTATGGTGTCGTAATTTTGCCGTATCTGCCTTAGATCTTGAGACATTGGTTAGAACAATCTTTCTGCTTCTTTCTATGGAGGAAATATTATGTGCTACCAATCCTTAATTAAATCTTGAAGCCATCAGTGGAGATGGAGTGGGAGGCTCCATTGCTGTCAGGGATACGATCCATTTTCCCAGAGCCACATGTTTGAAAAAGTATTGTATCCACAAAGTCTCACAATGTATTACATTTGCTAATCTTAAAGAAGAGAAGCCACATGCTGAATTTTGAAAAAGCAAAATGTATGAAAGGACATTTTTAAAAGAAAATAATACAAATCAGAAGCAAAATCATGGAGAATATATAACTATACTGCAGAACTATAGCAGCTTGATAGGCAAATCTTATCCTACAGAATCTTCAGCTTTTTAAAAATTCTATGTTTTACATTAGGATTCTTCAGCAGGGTATTTTAAGTACATTGTCAAACTACAAGTCCCAGGATTCTTTAGGGTAGAACCATAATAGTTAAAGTGCTATCAAACAATTGTAACTATGTAGTGTACAATGTGGATGATGTCAGAAACACTTGACTTGTAAGCACTAGACCAGAGCATGAATGATGATGTTGCATTACAACTCGCATCATATTTTTACCATCAACCCAACTATTTGGAGCTAATGGGATCCAGCAACAGCTACAGGACCATAGGTTCCTATGCATCAAACAAAAGTGTTGTAGATAGCAACAGGTAATTGAGTAGGGACCTAAACAGACAGATAGTGACATGGGGAGAAAAGAGAAAGTAATCAATGGGCTCATTCAGCATTCCTTGAACTCTGTACTTTCTATACAAAGGTAGAACAATGAACTTTGCACTTGAAGTACAGATATGTTCCAGGATGTTTCTCCACTTATTGGCTTCCATGGAACTGAGGTTATTTCTGGCTTAGATGGAGGCAACACCGTTCCAGTTGAGTTGCCTCCACCTGATCTGCAATAATTGAGGTCAGCCAGTTTACTTTCAAATAAAAAGAAGCAAGAGCAAGTCTTGTATCCATGTTATGCATTTCTCGGATCCAGATGAGTATACCTAAAGCAAATGTGTGTGTAAATAATTCAAAATAAAAATTAGGGGGGGGGAGCAATCTATAAATACATAATTCTTTTTAAAGGTAGCTGCTATTACTACTTCTACTACTACTGTCATAAAAATGGGGAAAGGAGGAACTGGGGAACTATCAAAAATAGCAGTCACACTTATATTCCCCACCCAATAGTGCTTAGTGCACTCTCTGGGCAGCAGGCCCATAGCCAGGGGGCAGGGGGGGGGCAAAAACCCTCCTGAGCTTGCAAACCACCACCCCCAACCCACCCCGTGGTGTAAATGTTATATATGTGAGTGTGACATTGTTGCCCCTCCTGAATTTTTTTTGCACCTCCTGAAAAAAGATTTCCCCCCCAAAAAAAATCTATGATCTATTTTTCACCCACCCACCCCTAAATCTAAAACCTATTACACTCCATGTGTCTATCTGTTTCCTGTCCTGGTCAGATTTGCACATATTCATTTCCAAACCAATTCTGTCCCATTTCCACATCAATCTATTTTAATTGCATAAATATTTGCATTATTCAGGGAACTAGGAAGCCACTTAACAGTACATGTATCTGAAATCCTGATCATTTTTGTTCTGCTGCATAAGGCTGATGAGGTCATCTGCCAGACAAAGAATGGCTAATCTCTTCTTAGTTACTCCCCCTGTAACATATCTGTCAAGTATCCCGGATACGCATGCGTAGAAGGCTTCTGTGGAGAAGGGGATATGTAGAAGCCTTCTACGCATGCGTAGAAGTGACCTGCGCAGAACAGTTCTGCGCAGGTCCATTCTATGCATGCGTAAAAGCCTTCTACGCATGTGTAAAAGCCTTATATGCATGCGTAGAAGCGATCTGTGCAGAACGTTTCTGCGCAGGTCGCTTCTACGAATGCGTAGAAGGCTTTTACGCATGCGTAGAATGGACCTGCACAGAAACGTTCTGCACGGGACCCGTAATCTCTGGAGCTGCGCTTGACAGGTATGCCCTGTAATGGTTAATTAGTTAGTTAGTTACTGGGATACACAAAAAGAGCCTCCTTGAAGATTGTGGTATTTTTGAACCACAGGCATACCCTGATAACAGCAACCTTGTGTTGTCAGCTAATCTTTCTCGCACTCAGTCAGGCAAAAGGAACTGCAAAATGAACTCACCAAAAGGTGCCTTAATTTGGCAGTTTCACGTCTGGTCTAGACACGGAAGAAGAAGTTAGTTACTCCCATTGTTAAGTCAACTGTGTTATGTAATTTTCGTGTTCAGGGAATGAAGAAGCAGACGAGTGAAGTAGTGAAATTCAGCTCTTTAATAGTGGGGTTTGAACACAGTTTGGATGGGGCAAAACTCAGACTTATATACACTATAAACAGTAACAGTAACAATAATACAACAAGCCCATTGGCTAACTTTAGTGTATGAGAACCAAGACAATACGAACAGCTGAAAGGTTGGCTTAACACATCTTTATTGCATGATGGTCCGGGGGAATATGTGGTAATGGCGGATGAACAGCTCAATATATGCGGTGGCCATACATTTGAATGTGGCTCCTTGATAGCCCATTGGCTACTGTCTGCGTGACGTCATTCCCCGTCACGCCCTCCTTGTCCAGGTGAGGTGGTGGCGGGAATCTTCCCGCGCTGTAGTTGTTTGGGGGATGGAACCATGTGAGCTGGGCGCTCGCTATTGCCCCTAGTGGACACTAGCTCGCGTCCTGATACAGAAGGTTACAGTGTTACAGCTGGTGGTTATTATATCCACACATTCGAGTGTTACATTGCTTAAAGGTATAATATTCTAGACACAACATCCCTCCCCCCTAGGATGAGACGAAGTCTTTCATCCAATATGGTTTATTGCAAGCGCGTTTTGGGCGCAAGGCTGGCGGGCTTGTCCCGGGGGCGCTATCAGTTCTGTGTTCCCTGGTCTCTTGTCCTGCAATGGGAGAGGGAGACTCGTTAGCGACTTGCCGCGGCTCCGCGGCTTTCGGGGTAGGGGTAAACGCCATTGTGGTAAAACCGGGGGCACTGGGGGCTAACGAAAAACCCCGCTTCTCGCTTGGATGGGTGGGGGACCACTCCGAAACCCCCCCCCCGGTTTTGTAACTCAAACTCAAAATCATCTACTGGGGTATCTGTGGGGGTATCCCTCAGGATATCTGTGGGGACAAACTTATTCTCTTCCCCCCTTGGTGGGGACCACTGGCCCCCCTCTCCTCCCCCTTGGGCTGAACGGGTGGGGGAGAACCCTAACGTTGAATCCTGTTCTGCGCTGTCCACGCTCTGGTTTCCGGAGACCCGGCGCCGGAGTTGGTCTGCGTGCCGCCTCCAGAGTAGACCTGAGCTGGTCTCTACGCAATACGACACGGGACCCGTCTGCCCAATGACTACGCCCGGAATCCAGGCTGGCCCTGCGCTAGCGTAGTTTCTGCAATGAACCGGGGCGCCTATTTCGAAACTCTTCGTGCCCGCTACCCCGATGTTCCTCCCAGTATCTTCCACCCTCGTAGGGTCTAGCCTGGTCAGTATCGTAGTCAGCTTTCTGCACATTAGGAGCTCTGCGGGCGAGTACCCTGACGCTAGGGGGGTTACCCTGTATCCCAGCAAAAACTGACACAACTGCAGGTTTAAATCCCCAGGGCCCATGCGCCTCAGCGTGTCTTTGGTGGTACGCACGAGGCGTTCTACCTGGCCATTCATCGCCGGGTGGAAGGGTGCGGAGGTGATGTGCCGGATGGCGTTGATGTCGGTGAATGCCCTGAACTCGGCGGACGTGAAACAACTAGCGTTATCGCTAATAAGGGTGTCGGGTATACCGAACGTGCTGAACACCCTGCGCAATTGTTTAATTGTTGCGGCTGAGGAGGTGTTCGCAACTGGGATAACCTCCAACCACTTGGAGTAAGCATCCACTATGAGGAGAAAAAGTGAACCTCTGAAGGGGCCCGTAAAGTCAATGTGCACGCGGGACCATGGCCGCTTTGCCATATCCCACTCCCTGTGTGGAAGTCGAGCTTCTTCGGGCTGGGAGCTTTGGCAACTCACGCAAGTGCCCACCATGTGCTCGATATCGGCGTCCAACTGGGGCCACCAGAAGTAGCTCCTGGCCAGTGCCTTGGAGCGGACAATCCCAGGGTGGCTGACGTGCAGCAGCTTAAGCACCCTAGCTCTCAGGGATTCAGGGACGATTACCCACTGGCCCCACAGGAGGCACCCCCTCTCTAAGGACAATTCTAGCTTTTTCCGAAAAAATGGGGCGAACTCCACCGCCGGGGAGGACGTTGGCCACCCTTTCTGCACCCAAGAACTGACCAGGGCCAACGTCTTGTCCTTGCCTGTCGCCTTGGCGATCTCTGTGGGCACTATGGGGGGTGAATCTAAGACCTCTATCATGAGCACTTGGTGGTCTTGTTCCACCTCACACACATGGCTGCTTGTGTGGGGGAGGGGTGACCTCGACAGGGTGTCCGCATGGCTTATGTCCTTTCCAGGGCGATACACGAGCGCGTTCTGGTACGCGTTTAAAAAAATGGCCCACCTGAGCATCCTAGGGGACAGGATCTGTGGTGTGGGCTTGTCTGCAGTAAAAATGCCTAGCAGGGGCTTGTGGTCAGTCACGATGGTAAAGGGGCGGCCATAGAGGAAGTCGTGGAACTTTTTCGTCCCAGCAATTATCGCTAACGCCTCCCTGTCTGTCTGTGCGTAGTTGCTCTCTGCTTGAGACAGGGACCTGGAGTAGAATGCCACCGGGGCCTCCCGCCCGTTTTCCAACACGTGGCACAGAACCGCCCCCACCCCCACTGGGGATGCATCACATATCAGGACCACTGGTCTCTTGGGGTCAAAATGGGTTAATATAGCGTCTGAGGCTAAGAGTTGTTTCAGCTCATTGAATGCTCTCTCCTGGCTCTCGCCCCATTTCCATGCCTCGTCCTTTTTTAGTAACTTATGAAGCGGCTCTGCTACCGACGCCTTCCGAGGCAGGAAGGAATGGTAGAAGTTTAAGAGCCCCAGGAACGACTGCAATTCGGGCTTGGAGGTGGGGCAGGGAGCATTTTGAATGGCGGCCACCTTTGATTTGGAGGGTTTGATTCCTGCAGGGGTTACCCAAAACCCAAGAACTCAACCTGCGAAGAAGACGCATTTGTCTTTCCGCAGCCTCAACCCCGCCTTTTCGAATACCGTCAGTACTTTGTCTAGCCTCTCAGCCAATTCTGACTCACTCCCCCCCCCCCCCCGTTATCAACACGTCATCAAAGTATGGTAAGACCCCCTCCAGACCCTTTAAGAGGCGTTCCACGAGCGATTGGAAGATGCCTGGCGCCGAGTTCACGCCAAACTGTAGGCGCGTCACCTGGAACGCCCCCTTATGAGTGACTATCGTCTGCGCAGCAGCCGCAGCTGGGGTTACCGAGAGCTTCTGGTATGCCTGTGCCAGGTCAAGCTTTGCAAAACACCTCCCCCCATGTAACCTGGCCAACAGGTGGCTGACTACCGGCACCGGATATGCATTTGGGCGTATCGCCTTATTAATGGTACATTTGTAATCAGCGCATATTCGAACCTCCCCGTTGGCCTTCAGCGCTGTTACAATCGGAGTTTCCCACTCCGCGGAATCAACAGGAACAAGAATCCCCTGGCCCACCAATTTGTCCAGTTCCGCCTCTATCTTGTCCTTGAGTGCAAAAGGCACTCTGCGTGGTTTGAGTCTTATTGGGCGGACCTCCGGGTCCAGGTCGAACGCGACTGGGGGTCCCTTGAATTTTCCGAGTCCCTTCTTGAACACTTCGGGATGTGCGTCACACACCTCTTGTATTGGGTCAGTCCCAACGGCATGCACCCCCCCAATGAACAAACCCAGGGGCTTAAACCATTGAGTCCCGAGAAGGCTACAGCTTCCCCCCTTGAGAACAACCAGGGGAAGTTCTGCGGCGTGCTGCTTGTATTGGACCTTGAATTTTCCAACCCCCAACACCGGAATGCTATTTCCCTGCACGTCCCGCAGCGTAGACCTCAGTGCTTTGAGCTTGGGCCGCACGTTGGGGGAAATTCCCAAAAACTCCCTCTGGGAAATGATTGAATATGAAGAACCCGAGTCTATCTCCATCTTAACGGAGGGCCCTTGCACCAGTACCTCAACAAAGTAATGGGGGTGTCCTAAGGACACGCTGTGGACTGCGGTGTCATCGTCGCTGTCGTCGGAGATGTGGCCCACGCCGTCCTGCTTCCTCGCGGGCTGGACGCCTTCCTGGAACCTCGGTGAGCGGTCTGTTGAGCCTTTCTGGTCTCTGCGCCGCCGTCTGCAAACCTTGGCTATGTGCCCTTGGCGCCCACAGTTGTGGCACTCGGCCTTCCAGAACGGGCACTTGATGCGGTCATGGGCCGCCCCGCAACCGTCGCAACGTCGGCCATCCTTCCGCACCTTCCGGATGTCCTCGTCCTCGCTGCTCTCCATGGAGGATTGCGGCGCCCGCCTGGCCGCCTGCACCAGGCCCACTGCCTTGTCGGTTTGTGGGGGCCTTGCTCTGAACCCCTTAACTCCGGCCCTCGTGGCTTCCGCCGCCTGCGCCTCCTTCACGACCTCATGCAGCGTCGGGGACGGCTCCTGGTTCATCAGCTTTCGCTGGACCTCCTCGTCCCACAGGCCGCACAGCATGCGGTCCCTGAGGGCGATTTCCAGGTTCTCCCACTTGCATGGGCCGGTGGCCAACCGGAGGGCCGCTGCAAAGGCGGCCACGGACTCACCCAGCGCCTGGACTCTCTTCCAGAACGCGTCCCGAGCCGAAAACATCGAAACCGAGGGCTGGAAATGGTCGTGCATCGCTTTCAGGAGCTGCTTGACCGGCACTTCGTTCACCTTCTTCGGAGACACCAGGTCCACCAGTACTTTCATGGCGAGGAACCCGAGCATCCTGATGAGAATGGCCCTCTTCTTCCCCTCGTCTGTGATATCGGACACCATCAGTGCGCTTTGGGAGTCCATTTCGAAGAGCTCCCATTCTTCTGGTTTGTTGATGTTGAAACCGGCCTGCATTGTCTTGATTCCGTGGGGATCCATCATCCCACCTTCGTCGCCAATTTAGTGTATGAGAACCAAGACAATACGAACAGCCGAAAGGTTGGCTTAACACATCTTTATTGCATGATGGTCCGGGGGAACATGTGGTAATGGCGGATGAACAGCTCAATATATGCAGTGGCTATACATTTGAATGTGGCTCCTTGATAGCACATTGGCTACTGTCTGCGTGACGTCATTCCCCGTCACGCGCTCCTTGTCCAGGTGAGGTGGTGGCGGGAATCTTCCCGCGCTGTAGTTGTTTGGGGGATGGAACCATGTGAGCTGGGCGCTCGCTATTGCCCCTAGTGGACACTAGCTCGCGTCCTGATACAGAAGGTTACAGTGTTACAGCTGGTGGTTATTATATCCACTCATTCGAGTGTTACATTGCTTAAAGGTATAATATTCTAGACACAACACTAACAGAGTTTGCACATTTTCGATCCACTTATTTGCATAAGAATAGATACATGAGAAAAGATACATTCCGCTCCTGTCAGAAAACACAGTTAACATACATAACAATTAACTTAAGTCACAGTAGCAAATGGCCGCAAATTAAGAAGTCAACAGAGGCATTTACCCTTACATTCTGAATATACAGTGTATACAGAATAGAGCATGTCTGACCGGACATTCCTCTGAGTCTACGGTAATGGAGTAGACTGAACAGCCAGCAACTCAATGGCAAGTGTCAGGCGGCGGTTAACTAACCTGACTCCCTAAAGGGGCCACACAGAGAGAGAGAGAGAGAGAGAGAGATTTTGCTATATTGTATTATTCCTTGGCACATTGTATTTTTGATTGATGTGTTGTGAGCCGCCCTGAGTCGGCATATGCTGAGTAGGGCGGCATACAAATCAAATCAAATCAACATAAACATAAACATAAACATAAACATAAACATAAACATAAACATAAACATAGACATAGACATAAACATAAACAAACATAAACATAAACATAAACATAAACATAAACATAAACATAAACATAAACATAAACATAAACATAAACATAAACATAAACATCACTCACACACACACCTTCTTTCGTGTCTAGGTCAGACTTTAAGCTGCCAAAGTGAGGCCACCATTCCGTATTTCCTTTCACATGACCTAATGTGAGAAAGGTGAACCAGCAAAATAAGGTTGCTGTTGCCCAATTCAAAAATACCACAATTTTTGAGGGGGCTCTTTCTGTGTACCCCATAAACACACTTACAGAGAGAGCAATAGAGAGTGCATAGAAAGGCAGTGAATGCATGAAATCGAATCTGTATAGATGGAAAATCAAAAAAGATTTTTACTATATCTACAAAATTACAGTGCAGCTCATTCAAATGGGCAAGATAATGATCAGGTGACCTGTATGTCTACTGACTTTTTGGCTAAAAGGGGAATGCTAACTTCCTTCATCTCCCTCTTTAAGCAGGCCCATAGCCAGGATTCTAGATGTGGGTGGGCAAATTTTTTTTCGGGATGGACAACAAAGCCTCTTTTCAATGCATTCCTATAGGAAACCAATCTTTGCAAGGGTGGGCAAACTGCTAAGCCCACCCTGGCTACAGCCCTGGCTTTAAGGTTTCCTTTCTTTAAATCTGACGTTTTATGCATCTATACCTATAAATCTGAGCGTTAACCATTGTGATTTGACAAAGGATCCCACACCTGGCCATACTATCCCGTACCGAGCATTCGTGCACTCGCCCAAACTGGGTACAGAGGTCACTGGGAGGTTGAGAAATGCGCCAGTGGGGCAGGAGACCCACAAACACAAACAAAAGAAAAAGACTTCACTTCCCAACGTTCCTTGCACCGCGCCGCGCCACAGCCAATCAGGCTGAGAGGCGCGAACAAAAGGAACGTTCAGAAACATGCCGCGGCCAATCAAAATGGAGCCGCAGGAAAAAACCGGAACGCACAAACCCATAACTACAAGCCCCAGAGTCCTGCACACAATGAGCGCACAGAATTCTGAGAAGGCTGCCACGCGAAAAATAAAAATAAAAAACACAACGTGAGGGCAAGTCCACCGCAGGTGGATGCAGCACCTCACAGCCACGCAAACACCCGCCGGCCTTCTTTCACAGAGAAATGGGGAGGAGAGGGACTCCCTCTCCTCCACGCTACCCCGCTAAAGACACAGCGAGACCACCACCGGCCTCAAGAAAAGTTGAACCGGGGTGGAAAAAACCCACAAACACAGGGGGGATTCAAGGGGGGAAGGTACTGATGCCTTCCCCCCCTTGAAAACGAAACAATTCCTCCGCAAAGGAAAGGCAGTGAACGGCGTTCCGGCTGCTGCCTTTACTTTCCAAGTAAGTGTTTTGCTTTCAAGGGAGGGCAAAGGCATCAGTGCCTTCTCCCCCTTGAAAGCGAAACCATTCCTCCACAAAGGAAAGGCAGCGAACGGCGCGAATGGCCACTGCCTTTACTTTACGAGTAAGTGTTCCGCTTTCAAGAGGGGGTCAAGGCACTGGTGCCTTGGCCCCCCCTTGAAAGTGAACCCATTCCCAGGGAAGCAAAGCCAGCAGACGGCGCTTCGCCCGCTGACTTTACTTACCGAAAAAGTGTTTCGCTTTCAAGAGGGGGCCAAGACACTGGTGCCTTGGGCCCCCCTTGAAAGTAAACCCATTCTCAGGGAAGCAAAGCCAGCGGACGGTGCTCCGCCCACTGACTTTACTTTCCTTAAAAGTGTTTTGCTTTCAAGAGGGGGCCAAGGCACCAGTGCCTCTCCCCC
Organism: Bradypodion ventrale; assembly: GCA_035047345.1. Classification (NCBI taxonomy): domain Eukaryota; kingdom Metazoa; phylum Chordata; class Lepidosauria; order Squamata; family Chamaeleonidae; genus Bradypodion; species Bradypodion ventrale. The sequence continues at coordinate 47,060,283 of JAWDJE010000001.1, forward strand.
CCCCTTGAAAGAGAAACAAAACTAAAAAACACAAACAAACACCAAAATAATTAAAATAAATAAATCATTAATTTAAAAAAACAAAAACATCCAAAATTAACCAAAACCAAAAATAACAAACAGAAAAAACACACAGAAAAACACCAAAAAAGGAAAACAAAACAAACCCACAAAAGAAATTAAGCCAGCCAACTTACCAGCAGGTCCTACCTCCATGACGGCCAGAACTGAAATGAAGAAAGAAAAAGACTACTTACCGGAAGAAGCGCCACCCAGAGGCCAGTAGAGAAAAAACAGTCAAAGTAAAATAAATACTCAACAGCCCCACCCAGTGGCCACAAGAGATAAAACAGTCAAAAACATAACATTACATCACACATTCACACAAATCACAAACAAATCACAAAATAATAAAATAAAAACATTTCTAAAATCCTGGGTAGAGTTTTCACTCCAAAAAAAACCAAAACATCTAAACACAGTTTAAAAACATTGAATGTAAAAAACCATGTACTTTCACATTTTCTAAAATTATTATCCAAGGTACAACTATTAAAAAAATTCACATACTAAAACATTATTTGGTTAAATAAAATAATTGTAAAAAATTATATCATCCTTTCCCCTTTTTTTAATCCACAAAAACAAACCCAAAAAAGCTGATCACAGTTTATAACAGCCCATGTGTATAAATAAACATTTTAAAAATCACAATTACAGACTAACCTCATTTGTACAAACATTCACAAAACAAAAACCTTCCAACACAATTTAAAACAGCCCGGCACCGCCGGGCAAAATTTGCTAGTGGCCTATAAAATCAAGGACACCTTTAAAAGGCAGATTATCCTCTGCAGCCCTTTAAAGGGAGGACCAGCCTCCCTTTAAAAAGGACATGTAATAACTCTATTCCAAACCAAACCTGCTGCTCATCAAAATGAACACCTGTTACCACCTTATTTTGACAAGCAACATTTGAAATCGGCACCAGAATCTACACAAAACTACATTGGGTCTGGCCATCTCAATAGTTTACTTGAATATCTAAGGTTTTTGGAGGTGAAGAGTTGCTTTGATATTGTAAAATCAATTCCCCAGACTTTTCATAACTGCTCACTCTTCTCTCCAAATAACTCAATTCTTTGAGAAACACCTTAATTCTACAAGGAACAAAGGCAGTCATACAGAAAATTAGAATGCTTCTAACCTCCCTCTCATAAAATCTGCAGCCATGGAAAAGTTATATCAGTCCTAGCTCATAAGCAAAAGAGTGCTTCAGTGGTTTTTCCTGCATTGTTACTCTGATGTCACTCTGGCATAACAAAATATAAAATATACTGTATTTATAAAACATAAATAAGCATTTCACCACATGGATCAGAATGTACAGACAGATCAGTCAGTTAGTCTCTACTCACAGCCATTATATTTTTATTTATTTATTTATTTATTTATTTATTTTTTCAATTTATATCCCGCCCACTCAACACAAGGCCGACTCTGGGCGGCTAACAACATAAAAAGTAACCCCAGGGCAACCCAAGGAGTTTACAGACAATATTAATAATCCTAAAAACAGTTAAAACAGTAAAAAAGTTAAGACTACCCACCCCCTAAAAAGCAGGGGCTGCAGGATCGAAAAGGCACCATGGGGAAGAGTTCCTCTACACCAACCACCCCATGGTGGTTACCCTTCCACCTGCACCCCACACTTGACCTGCCAGCCAGGTTTTAAGATCCCTTCTGAAAGGCAGCAGCTCCGTCCGAAGACGTAATTCTGTTGGCAGGAGGTTCCAGAGGGCCGGTGCCGACACGGAGAAGGCTCTCCTCCTTGTGCCAGAGAGGCGAGCCCCTCTGGCTGATGGAACAATTAGAGAGCCCCTCCGGTCCGCTCTGGTTGGACGGACAGACGTCCTCAGGGCGATGCGGTCTCTTAGGTAACCTGGCCCACTACCATATAGGGCTTTAAAGGTCAAAACCAGCACCTTGAATTGCACCCGGAGACATACTGGCAACCAGTGCAGCTCCCGGAGCAGTGGCGAAGCATGAGCATAACGCCCACACCCCATCACCACCCGGGCAGCCGCATTATATTTTGTAAGGTAAAGGTTTCCCTTGCTCGAAAGCTAGTCGTATCCGACTCTAGGGTGCAGTGCTCATCTCTGTTTCTAAGCTGAAGAACCCAGCGCTGTCTGCTTCTGCAGATGCTTCTGTGGTCATGTGGCAGGCATGACTAGACACCGGAGTACACGGAACGCTGTTACCTTCCCACTGAAGTGGTCCCTATTTATCTACTTGCAATTTCTTGCTTTCGAACTGCCAGGTTGGCAGGAGCTGGGACGAAGACGGGAGCTCATTCCGTCCTGCAGTACTCGGGAATTGAACTGCTGACCTTCCGCTTCCCAGTCAGCGTCTTACCTACTTGAGCCACTACAGTAACATTATTATTGTTGTTGTTGTTGTTGTTGTTGTTGTTGTTGTTGTTTGTTGTTTTTTGTTGTTGTTGTTGTTGTTGTTGAATTTATACCCCGCTCTACTCAAGCACAAGGCCGACTCAGAGTGGCTACAACAATTAATACATATACAATTACAGCAATATAATAATACACATAATCACAATGCAAATAAATAATCAGAGAAATCCACAATTACAAGCAGCATCACAAGATATGAGCAATAAAATACAATTTAAAACATTTAAAAAAACAAAAGGGAGACCTCATCCCGAAGTCCCAAACAAAGTCCAGTAAACAGAGCCAGAAGGAGCGCGGCATCGCAGCGTCAGCGGTGGCGGCGTTTTGGAGCTCCCCATGGCCTCGGGGGCTCTCTTTATCCTCCCCCTGCCGGTGGAGGGGGCAGGAGGGGTGCGACATCACGGCGTCATTCATCTTTGTTTAGGTCCCAAGATTCACATATGTGCAAAAATTCTGCTTGCTTTATACTCATCTACAAAGAGACAAGTTCAATTTTAAAGGCTTCATTATGAGGATAGGTAAGATGGATAAAACCATTTATTTCTCTTAAAAGACACCTAGACTAATGGTGATACTCTGTACATATGTATCTATAGTTTGATGGGAGATCATTAACATCTGACAATAGAAACCCAAAATATTTTTATGGGTAATTAACACATGGAAAGTCATTCACAGGCCTCAAGATCTAATCTCTTTATGAGCCAGGACATTTTGTGTGATACACAACCCTAAGGCCTGGTCTTCTGGAGCCCCAAACATAGAATTCTACCAACCTGTCAGATTTAGTAACTAAAGGCCAAATTCATATTGAGAAGAGGAGGAAAGGAGGGGGAGATAAATCTTATGTGGGGGGTTTTTTCTGACCAACAAGAGACCCAGAATCACCCATTGGCAATAAAAGTGATTCACCCCTTTCTTGTATGGGTAGGATAGCTGTGAAATCTGTCAAAATCAGTAAAATTAATACTCAGATTTTTTTATAAAAAAATCATATGTTCTTAGTAAAACAGATTTTGTAGCTGGCTGCTTTTTTATTTGTGCGTGAGTGGCTCAGAAATGTGCTAGCATGCCTTCGAGCTACCCAGACAGTGCTCAGGAAAGGTGCCAACCCTCTTAGGCGACAGCTTTGGCTTGGTCCCCTTAATACAAATGGTTCCGCCATAAACACCCAAACTTGGAATGGAGAAAAAATTTCTTTTTCTAGCAAAAGGCCGTTATTATTAGTTCTTCCACCACGCTTCTTTCCAGGTCTTGTAATAATACAATCTTTTATTTTTCTGATAAGAGTCAAAAGAACCCAAGGTCATAATATTCAGATAACTTAGTTCAGAGGAAAGGATATTATGTTTGACACCATCCTACTATTTATGAGTTATTTTTTCATTATTATTTTCTCATCTGACTATTCAACCTGGGTCAAAAGCAGGGTAAGAAAAATAACATGCACATATACACACACTTTCCATATACTGTACAGTGGTACCTCGCTTTGCGAATGCTTCGATTAACATAATTTTCACTTTATGAATGAAAACCAATTAAAAATAATGCCTCGCTTTATGGTTTTTTTGGAACAATTTTCAGTGCATTCCTACAGGAAACCGCATTTCACTTTATGAATTTTTTGTAATACAAAACGTCCCATAGAACACATTAAATTCATAAAGCGAGGTACCTCTGTAAGAATAGATGGAATATAACAGGCCCTGCCCTATGTTCTGCTGAACCAACTGTACAGAGGTGCACAGATTATAACCCTTCATTTTCTGTGAAAGGTTGCTGAGTGTCAAAGATTCTGATGCCTTTTTTTAAGCTGAGGGAGATCCGCCAATTTAGATGAACCATAGGCAAAAACCCAAGCTGAATCCTGAATGGAATGTCTGTCATTTTGTCCCATCCCAGCTTTTAGCTTTGTATGTATATTTTATTTGTGATGTTGTTGTAACATGCACAAACAATGGGGTACCAAGTTCTGGATGTCTATGTTGCCTTCCAAAGAAGAAATCAGAGAATTCTGACATCTGTAAAATGACCATAGTTTACATCTAAAAAATCTATATCTCAGGAATTCATCCTTCTCTTTAACAGATGAATGGAAAGGAGAGCTGACGTTGCTTAGATTTTCAAATGAAAATGCTGCACCTTATTGTTAAAGAGACATTAATCATCTACTAAGCCAGCTCATTTGACTGTGACCTTCAACCAAGACCAGAACATCACAAACACTTCATTTGTTAGATCAGAGATATTAAATTACATACAAACTCATAGTAGGATTTTCCCCCTTTGCACAGGGATCTAAAGTAGCAGTATAAATGAAACACTATTTCCACAACAAATACTAGTATCCGCATGCCTTTTCTTACAGGATTTGACACCGGGACTGCAATGGACTACTGCAGCCTTGAGGATAATATAAAGGTGTGCCTTCACAGCCAGTCCATCTGGCATGGCCTTTTCCACTTCCATGATTGCTGATAATCAGAGTTCCTCCTCTGCTCATTTTGCCATTGTGCCCAATATGATGGTTTCCTGTGGCATTTCCTTCACAGGGGGACCATCACCCCACCTAAAGGGGCTCATCTGCCCATAGCCATTGGCCCCTTTAGAGAGTCAGGTTATTTACCACTGCCCAACATTTGGTGTCTATTTATTAAAAGTATCCCTACAATATATAATACTATATTTATAGTTTTGCTCCTGTTTTGATTCTAGTCTTCCATTCCTTTTATCTCTCTCTTCATATTCTAAAATTTTCATACAAAATAATCCAAACCAGAGCCCATCACTCTGCGCAGTTGTCTGAGAATGTTTAGGATTAGGCAGAGATGCCTCTTTTGTTTCTTTATTTATGCTGTAGACTACTGCTGGTGGGTGTGGCTAGAGAAGGAAATAACAACTTTTTCATTGGGCAAAAGGGAACATTTATTGTTAGAATTCAAGCTCTGGCTTGGATTATGCTGTATGAAAACCTTTTCCATGTCAGACTCTGCAGGATCATTTTAAGCCCTTTCAAAGCATCGCTGATGTACTGTGTCAGTCAGCAACAGTTAAAAAGAAATGGGAAACTTCCTTTCCCTTCTCCTCCACAGGCCAGCGGCAAGGAAGCTTTCAATTTCTCAGATTATTACACAGTTTATGTAAAGCAGAGAGGAGGAGGAGACAGGATGGGAATTTTTTTAAAAAATCCCTATACATACCTTTTTATTTTTAATAAATTGTATTACTAAAACAATAGAAAAAGGAAATACAATATATAATACAATATACAGATTCAAGTATATTTGTGTATCCATCACCCAGGGGCCTTCCAATTGTCCTTAAAATCCACATAGTTCAACTTTCCTCCTATTTCCAAAAACTATATGTTTCTTGACCTGGTTTCATACCTTTTCTCTTAACCAATACATAATCCATAAACTCACCCCAAAAAATCTTTAAAATCATTTACAATTTCCCTTTAAATTTCTTAATGAATATAAATAAAAAATAAATAAATAAAAATAAAATCTCAAACCTTTAGTGAGTCGTGAGTCCCAAAGTTCCCTTTAAAGGAAAATAAGAAGCTGTTGACCCAGCAGCCCCATCCATAATGGAATCCAACTGCCTCCCCACCACCCATTTTCTTTAATTAACCTAAAACTCAATTGAGCTGTCAGTTCCCAAATTCTTCTGTGCCACCTCCTTTCTTTCACTCAAACCTTACCTGACAATGTGGGGGTCTTAACAAAGAGATCTCTATAAGAAGCAACCATGCTTTGCTGTGCAACCACTACTTCCCTGAAACACCAGCATCCCACATACCAGAATTATTGGGATGTCCAGTAGCTCAGGTTACTTATAGATTCAGCTGGGACATGATACATTATGGATTCTGTATGTTTGAAGGCTGCTTGAAGATCTGCACAACCCAGAATTTTAGTTCACTTTTGAACCTGGAAAAACCTCTTGGCACATGTTATTTTATTCATAAGGCAACATGAAAACCAAAGGCACTCTTTGCCATTCTGTGATACCATTTGCAGTTCAAAAGCATAATTTGTAACAAGCCAGGGTAGTCACAACAAGTTAAGTCTTTGTTTTTTATCTATCTACGCCCGCGATGGCGAACCTTGCACTCCAGATTTTCTTGGACTTCAACTCCCAGCCCACACTGCCCTTCTTGCTCCTGGAAGTGGAAGTAAAACGCGCCAATATGAGCGCATTTTACTTCCACTCCTGGGTGCGACGAGGGCAGTGCAGGCCGGATGAATCACAGTAAATCCATTTGTGTGGATTCACAGGATGCTTGGGCTTCTGGGAGTTGAAGTCCAAGAACATCTGGAGTGCCAAGGTTCACCATCACAGATCTACCCTAACTAAATAGCTCCTGAAGCACTTTTCTTGTAAGTGGACACTGGACACTATAATGAAGAAGGAGATAATGGTTGCAAAAATCCTTAGGCAGCCCAATGAGTAAGACAGAATAGAAGATGTGCTCCCACTTTTGGCCATCCATAAAAGAGATCTATAGTAAAGGTAAAGGTTGCCCTTGCTCGAAAGACAGTCGTATCCAACTCTAGGGTTCAGTGCTCATCTCTGTTTATAGCCGAAGAGCCAGCACTTTCTGCGTTTGCAGACATTTCTGTGGTCACGTGGCAGGCATGACTAGACACCGGAATGCATGGAATGCTGTTTACCTTCCCACCAAAGTAGTCCCTATTTATCGGCTTGCAAGTTCTTGCTTTCGAACTGCTATGTTGGCAGGAGCTAGGACAGAGACAGGCGTTCACTCCGTCCTGCAGTATTCGGGTATCGAACTGCTACCCTGCTGCCTTCCAGTCAGCGTCTTAGCCACTTGAGTCACTACAGTCCTTAAAGAGATCTATAAGAGACAGTAAAACACCAACAAGATAGTATCCTTCATTGTTAAAAATACTTATCTCAGTGCTCAACATCTTTTTAGCAGCTTGCCTGGAAATTTACTCTTCCTTTAGAAAATAAAGGAAATCCATTGGTTTCACATAGAGGCAACATACAGCTGATTGCTAACCACTTGGGTTATCTTTACACTGAGCAGGATTCAGATACAGTCTTACAGAGGTGGCACTAACATTTATGCCATTGGTTTGTACCCACTGTGAGTTTCATTATTTTCAAGAGCAGAGCTGGTGGCAACATATAAGACAGTTTTCTCAGCGGTGACACCTGTGTGAAATGCCTTACCTAAACAGATTCGGTCATCATTTTGTTTGTGTCTCAACAGCAGTTAAAGATTTTTCTTTTTAAACAAGCATTTAGGTATTTTTAAAAATTATTTACTGACTGCTGGGTTAGTTACTATAATAAATTCTCATTTTTACTTTATGACATGCATCACAGACTTGCACCTAGACAGCTATTAAAAGGATGGATGTAATCTAAAGCAAGATGTGAATTTATCACAAGATATAAAAATTTATTGAATTGAGCAGGTAAAAAAAAGGAAGTACTAAACAAATGAATAAAGACAAAAAAAATCATAAAACACACAAAATACAGAATACTTTGGTCATGTAATGAGAAATTAAAAATACTGATCAGTATTGCCGCTGATCATTTAAAAACACACACTAGGAAAAGCAGTGAAGAAAGGGAAAGTTCAAATGCAACAAAATATTATTTAGAGATTCCAGCTGACATCAAACCTTCAGTAAGAGAAGAAGAATAGTAGAAATTTAGTTATTTATGTTTTTTCCTCTGGTGATACTTTTAAGTTGTTGTATATTTCTTTCTCATATTGTTGTTTTTATATTATCAATGAAATTTTTAAATCAGTAAAACTTGCATTGATACCTGGAGAGTGACAGACTAGGACTCAGAAGGCCTGGGTTCAAACCCCCATTCTGGCATGAAAGCTCACTGGGATTGTGGAACTGGTAGAACCACTCTGTAAATACCGTATTTGCTGGCTTATAAGACTCACCTTTTCCACATTAAAATACACTGGGAAAATGGAGTGCTCCTTTAACTGTATATAGCGGCCTATAGTGCACTATTTTGGTAATAACAGGCTGCCTCTTATACTCCGGTGTGTCTTATATGCCGGCAAAAATGGTATCTCACTTACTTTGAAAGCCCCGTTAGAGTTGCTATAAGTCAGTGCTGACCTGAAGGCATGCAAAGGTAAAGGAAAAGGTAAAAGTAAAGCCCTTGCTCAATAGCCAGTTGTGTCCAACTCTAGGGGGTGGTGTTTATCTCCGTTTACAGCTAAAGACAGGGATGGGTGAATTCAGCTCTGGAAACCATCATATCTACTACTGTGGGCAAGAAAAACTCAGAAAAAACGGAGTAGACATAATTGTCAACAAAAGAGTGAGGAAATCAGTAATGGGATACAACATCAAAAATGATAGAATGATGTCAGTCAGAATCCAAGGCAAACCTTTCAATATCACTGTAATCCAAGTCTATGCACCAACCACTAGTGCAGATGAAGCCACAGTTGACCAGTTCTATGAGGACCTACAACACCTCATAGAACAGACACCAAGAAATGATGTCCACATTATCTTAGGAGATTGGAATGCCAAAGTAGGAAATCAAAAAGTAAATGGAATAACAGGCAAGTTTGGTCTTGGGACACAGAATGAAGCAGGGCAAAGATTGATAGAGTTCTGCCAAGAGAATGCACTAGTCATAGCAAACACCCTCTTCCAGCAACACAAGAGGCGACTTTACACATGGACATCACCAGATGGCCAGCATCGAAATCAGATTGATTACATACTCTGCAGTCAAAGATGGAGAACCTACATTCAGTCAGCAAAAACAAGACCTGGAGCAGACTGTGGCTCAGATCACAACCTACTGATCGTAAAATTCAGGCTTAGACTAAAGAAAATGGGGAAAACAATTAGACCAGACAGATATGACCTACACAACATCCCTAAAGAATACACGGTGGAGGTCATGAACAGATTTAATGTCCTGTACCTGATAGACAGAGTACCAGAAGAATTAGGGACAGAGAAGCGGGACATCATGCAGGAGGCAGCAAGAGAAACCATACCAAAAGAAAAGAAGCGTAAGAAAGCAAAGTGGTTGTCTGATGAGGCTCTTAAAATAGCAGAGGAAAGAAGGAATGTAAAAGTCCAAGGAGAAAGGGAAAAATACAACCATCTGAATACAGAATTTCAAAGAAAAGCAAGGAGAGATAAGGAAAAATACCTGAATGAACAGTGCAAAGAAATGGAGGAAAACAACAAAAGAGTCAGGACTAGAAATCTTTTCCAAAAAATTGGGGAAATCAAGGGAACATTTAAAGCAAAAATGACCATGATAAAGGACAAAGATGGAAAGGAATTAGCTGAAGCAGAAGAGATCAAAAAAAGATGGCAAGAGTACACAGAGGAACTCTATAAAAAGGACCTCAACACTCCTGATAATAACAATAATGAGAAATTTGAACTTGAACCAGACATTCTGCAGAGTAAAGTCAGAGAGGCCCTAAAAAGCACTGCAAACAATAAAGCTAGTGGAAATGATGGTATCCCAGTTGAATTTTTCAAAGCCCTAAAAGATGATGGAAGCAAACTACTGCATTCAGTATGCCAGCAAATTTGGAAAACAAAACAGTGGCCACAGGATTGGAAAAGATCAGTGTACGTTCCAATCCAAAAAAAAAAGGCAATGCCAAAGAATGTTCAAATGACCGAACAATTGCGCTCATCCCACATGCCAGCAAGGTGATGCTCAAGATAATACAGGATAGACTTCAACAACATGTGGAGAGAGAACTACCAGAGGTGCAGGCCGGTTTCAGAAGAGGCACATTGCCAACATATGTTGGATCAACATATGACTAAAGACCACATTGCCAACATATGTTGGATCATGGAGAAAACAAAAGAATACCAGAAACGAGTCTACTTTTGTTTTATTGACTACTAGCAGATTTTGCCCGGCAGTGCCGGGCTGTTTTAAATGGTTTTGGAAGGTTTTTTTTCTTAATGTTGGTAAAGAGCCGGGCTGTTTTAAATTGTGTTGTAAGGGATAATTCTTTTTGGTAATTTATGTAAAAAAGAGGTGTGTTGGTGGTTAGGGGTGGTTTTGGGTGTGCACAACCACCACTACCCATACAATACCACTCCAACCACCAACACACACATTAAAAATTCCTGCCAAGGCAGGAGTGGTGTGTGTATGTGTGAGAAAGAGAGAAAGAAAAAGAGAAAGAGAAGCAGTGTGTGTGTGTGTGTGTGTGTGTGTGTGTGTGTGTGTGTGTGTGTGTGTGTGTGTGTGTGTGTGTGTATTGTCCCCCCAAACCTTCCAGAGCCAGGGGACCCTGCAGAGAGGGGATTCCCTCCCCCCCACAGGACACCCCATTATTAAAGAGAAGAAACCAAGCTCTTTCTTCTCTTTTAAAACAGAGTGTTTGGGAGGGGGTGTATTCGATCTCCTCTCCCTGGTCCCCTGGGTTTGGTAGGGTTGGGGGGACAAAAGGGGTCTGTCCCCCCAACCCTTCTGGACCCAGCACCTTTCATTGCCTCCCTCACCCACCCCCTAACCCTTACCTAACCCTTATCTTTTCCTGGCTCCCTCCAGCTGGGTCTTTCAAAGTCTTTCCCTCTGGCTCCCACCGTTTTTTGTGTTTTTTTTTAAGTCAGCGCGCGTTCCCAGCCTCCTCTGTGCTCGTATCCCTCAGCCTGATTGGCTGAGGGGTTGCACAGTGCAAAGGACGCTGGGAATTGAAGTCCTTTTTCTTTGTTCACGTTTGGGGGGCTCCTGCCCCACTGCCACATTTCTCAACCTGACAGTTACCTGCGAACCCGGTTCGGGTGAGTGCAGGGAGGCTTGGTCGGGGCTAGTGGGGCCTGGTGCAACATCCTTTGTCACATTCCAATGGTTAACGCACAGATTTATAGGTATAGATACCAAGGCTTTTGACTGTGTGGACAACAACAAAATGTGGCAAGTAATTAAAGAGATGGGAATACCAAAACACCTCATATGCCTCCTGAGAAATCTGTACACGAACCAAGAAGCAACAGTTAGGACAGAACACGGAATGACAGAGTGGTTTGGAATAGGAAAAGGAGTAAGACAAGGCTGCATTTTATCACCCTGCTTATTCAATCTATACACAGAGCACATAATGTGCAATGCAGGGATGGAGGAATCACAATATGGGATCAAAATTGTTGGGAGAAACATCAACAATTTGACATATGCAGACGATACCACCCTAATGGCAGAAAGTGAGAAAGACCTAAAGAACCTGTTGATTGGATTGAAGGAGGAAAGTGCAAAAGCTGGCTTGAGACTTAATATCAAGAAAACCAAGATAATAGCAACAGGCCCTATCAGTACATGGAAAATATATGGGGAAGAAGTAGAAGCAGTGACAGATTTTACTTTCCTGGGATCTAAGATCACTGCAGATGGCGACTGTAGCCATGAAATAAAAAGACGACTGATTATGGGGAGAAAAGCGATGAGAAACCTGGGAAATATAGTGAAAAGCAGAGACATCACCTTGAAAACAAAAATTTGCATAGTCAAAGCAATGGTATTCCCAGTGGTAATGTATGGGTGTGAGAGCTGGACCATTAGGAAGGCTGAGCGCAGAAGAATAAATGCCTTTGAGATGTGGTGTTGGAGGAGAGTCCTGAGAGTCCCTTGGACAGCAAAGAGAACAAATAGGTCAATACTGGAAGAAATCAATCCTGACTGTTCATTGGGGGGACAAATAGTGAAGATGAAGCTAAAGTACTTTGGACATCAAATGAGAAGGGAGGACTCACTTGAGAAGGCCTTGATGCTGGGAAAGGTGGAGGGCAAGAGAAGAAGGGGGCGTCCAAAAATGAGATGGATAGATGGTATTGTGGACACAATGGGCACAGAGCTTGGTGGGCTGAGGAGAATGGTGGAGGATAGAGATACCTGGAGGAAAATGGTCCATGGAGTCGGAAAGGGTCGGAATCGACTGTGCGACTGAACAATAACAACAACAGCTAAAGACACTGTCTGCGTCTGCAGACGTTTCTGTTATCATGTGGCAGTTATGACTAGACACCAGGGTGCATGGAACACTGTTATCTTTCCTGCCAAAGAGGTACCTATTTATCTACTTGCAATTTCTTGCTTTTGAAATGCTAGGTTGGCAGGAGCTCACTCTGCTACACAGCATTTTGGTCTTGAACTGCTGACCTGCTAACCTTCAGATCGTTAAACTCATCATTTTAACCACTAATCCATTGCAGCATAACCACATCAGCCACTTTATGTCAGGATAGACCAATAATGGTTTACCAAATAGAATAGTGGGCTAGGACTAGAAACTGTGGGTTCAAATCTCCCCTTGGCTGAGGAAGTGAATTGGGGGGGGGGCAATAATAGAGCCACCCCTTAAATATCTCACATACCTTGAAAACTTTATTAGGGTGGGTACAATTCAAATTCAACGTGTCAACATATAACTAACAGATATGTCAGAATAAGATGGATGAGGAAACATAAGTGATATGTCCCATCTCTATATATCAGGAGGTTGTATAATAAAATTTCCACCTGATTCCTATCAAAGAGCAATATAACCTGACACTGAGCCATATAACTTAGGACGATATTTTTTATGGTGCCATGCTAGCCAAATCCATGCATCATTTTGCTTTTTTATATAGTTATCCCTTCATGTTTAGGTTACAAAACACTTTTACATACTTCTTTTTTTCTGGTTTATATTCACCTTTTACTATTTGCTCATGGAAAAGACAAAAGGAAACAAAGTAGTGATATTGGTATTTGTGTTTTCTCAAATTATTTTATGGATTATTCTTCAGTCTACACATGGGAAACACAACAGGAGCAATAATGTCATGGGAAATCAAGTAAAAGCCAGAGCATATAAAGCAGTTCATCTGTACAGTCTTTTTTATGGGGCTCCTTAATAAAGGGTCTATTTCATTTTAGTTAGAGCGAAGATTCAGGGACAACAATTTTTCCATAGCCGTAAGCATAGAATTATGCAATCAGAAACTACTACTCAGGTGTAACTGATGACAGAGCTACAAAAATACTTAGGGAGACAGATGTTATGTGGGAAGGGATGCCCCAGGAAAATTATCACTATCCTTAAACAAGGAAAATTTTAAAAATAGCATAAGATAATAGAGCTTAGATCAATGATTCCTAACCTTTTTTGGTCATGCCCCACCTAAGCAGCTCTAAAATCCTGATGCCCTCCCCGTGACATATAATTCTTATTATTCAAAAAGTGAAGGAAGCCTAAAAGGCCATTCACTGTTAATAACTTATTTTCTAATTGCCCCCCCCCCCCTTAAAAATCAAATTGTCCCACTGTGGGGCATGGAAACCACAGGCTTAGACAATATGGCAGAGTACAGAAATCTCTGAGAGTTGAGGAAATCAGAGCGACACTCCTGAGATAATCCAATCACAGCTGAAATGCTTCTGCTTTCCCCCCAGTTTTTCCTTTACCGTCCCATTGCAGGAGGCAGCAACTATAACTGGCTGAGCATTGAAACTCAACTGATGCATCACTCTGGGGCCTGAATCTGAGAGAGCAACGCAATGACTAAGTCACAGCATTAAGGGCACCTGACGAGGTATCTTTTGAGAGACGAGGTGCCCATGGCTTTACAGGCTACATGAACCCGACTGGCAGGCTAAATCTGATCCCAAATAAGAAACAAACATGTCATCTCAGTGAATTTTCATGGCCAAGTGGAGATCTCCACTCACTTCTCCTGAGTTATAGCCCACTACTCAGTCCAGGACATCACACTAGCTCTCTATCCTGACAGAGCATCCATGAAATTCCTTGAGAGAGAGATATTTCCCAAGCTGCAAAAACACTGGTGAGATCTGTAGAGATTATCCATCTTGGGCAGAGAAGAAAACCAAGAAGAAATGCATGTGGATTGTCAGCATTGACATTGGTCAGCATAAAGGTTCGTCCAAGTGACACATACCATGTCCTCGAAAGAGAAATCCAGACCACAACAGGGAAACAGTGTTGCTCAGTTTTATGGATTACAAACAGAATGCAATCACCCACAAAGCCACTCTATGCACTTGTCTCCAAAGTTACCACACAGTTCCATATCTATACTCACAGAGTTCAAACCATAATATAATACATTGCCCACAAGGGTGTCCATCATAACAGAAGGCCAACTCATAATGTGACAGCTTTAGCAAAGAGAGATGGGGTATACAGAAAGAGACCCTTGAAGACTGTAGTATTTTTGAACCATAATCAGGCGTACCCCAGGCAACAGCCACCTTTTGCTGGCTAATCTTTTTCACACTAGGTCGGGCAAAAGGATTTGCAGGATGAACTCACCAAAAGGTGGCTTTATTTTGGCAGTTTCATGTCTGGCCTAGACATGGAGGAAGAGGAGGAAGGAGGTGGTGGAGGCGGAGAAGGAGGAGGAGGAGAAGAAGAAGAAGAAGAAGAAATGCCTAGTCCTCTGGTGTTCATTCTTGCACCATTACAGACAGATAGTTCAGGACAAGACATCAATGAGAGAACAGAGAAGCCATCCTGAAGCCAGTCAGTAAGAGACTTTTTCATCAAAACCTAAATTGTCCCTTGCTTAAAAGGAGGAGCACCGACAACAAATCAACTACTGAAGAACACAGATCACTCCATGTACAAAAGGAAAGGGAAGGTGCAGGAGTTCGGTAACATGCCCATATTTTGAATGAAGTTAAGAGGTTGGTAGATGGTCTGAATTCTTTGGTTTGGGAGGTAAAGGTTTAATCTTATTTTAAACTTTTTTTAAAAAATCTCTTTAAGCAACTTTTCGAAATTCAGGAACGCATATGTCAGTGCTGGAGGGGGGGAACCTGTCTTGGGGGGCGGGATTAAAATGTGACTATATAAAAAAATCAAAGCAAACAGTCAAAAGCAGCATTAAAAGCCAGGGTTGCTGTACAAAGGAGATGAACATCGCTCTGCAAAATCCAATTATAGTTTGATTTCTTAGGACAGCACATCTATCTATCTATCTTCTATATAACTAAAATCAAAGTGTTGTGGCATTTGTTAGTGAAACGCCACGCCACTGAGGTCACCACTCCCCCAGAAACCCGCAACCCGCCTACCTGGTGCACCTGGCCAGGCTGGTGCAGGGAAGCGGCATTGCACCTCTGGGTCCTTCACCCCGAAAACCAGCCGCGAAGGGACCACCCACCGGCAGCATGAAATGGCCAGGAAGGTGGTAATGCGCATGCACACGGAACCGCACAGGCACAAAGGCAGCAGCATCCCCTTGAACTCCGGGCAGGCTTCTGCGCCTGTGCGGGTTCTGGCGCAGGCGTATTACCACCTCCCCACTTGGGAGGCACCACTGGCTGGCTGCCATTGCAGCCGGAGGACAGAGGGCTACCCTTCTCCGGAATGCATGGGCCGACTGGAATGGCCCGTTCGGCCCTTGCCTGCCGAGGAAGGGCCTTGCCTTCTCTGGCAGCCATGGGCCGACCAGAGCACTCCCGGCGGCCCCTACCTTCTGGAGAAGGGCCGCCCTCCATCCTTCGGCTGAAATGCTGGCCAGCCAGGGAAGCCTCCCACCCAGTGAGGCAGTAATACCCGCCAAACGGAGCACTCCAAACCGTGTGCTCCAGTCGGCAATATGCACCGGTGCCCAAGCCGAGCCTGCCACAGGCACGGGGAACCACAACGACAAGGCCGCCGCAGGTGGCCGCAGTGCCTGCCACGGCACCACCACCATTCCAGGCAAGGCCGCCCATAGCGCAGGTAAGGATCCACTACCCAGGGAAGCGGGTACCCTCTGCTAGTCCTTTCTAAAAGAAGATCTGTCTTAAAGAAAGAAAACCTGTTCACTGCAAGATGTTACGAAATAATCTGTTCCCTTGAGGTGCTGGCATATTGCTTTAAAATTTTCTCCAAGAAACACAAGCCAGGATTAGAAGTGCACCACCCAAACCAGTCCTGAACAAGGAGCAGGGATAGAAATGTTGCCCTTGTTTGAAAGCCAGTCATATCCAAGTTACTCCAGGGTTCAGTGCTCATCTCCATTTATAGCCAAAGAGCCAAATGTCTGCATCTGCAGACATTTCCATGGGCATGTGGCAGGCATGCCTAGACACTGTAGTGCACGAAAAGCTGTTTACCTTCCCACTGAAGTGGTACCTATTTATCTACTTGCAATTTCTTGCTTTCTAACTGCTAGGTTGGCAGAAGCAGGGACAGAGACGGGAGCTCACTCCTTCATGCAGTACTTGGGTCTCGAACTGCTGACCTGCCAACCTTCCAGTCATCAAGTTCAGTGTCTTAACCACTAAACCACCGCAGTCCTCAGGGATAGAAAACCACAAGGTTAATCCCATAACTGCCATTGTGCATTGCCCATTTGGGTAAATGACACGAGTAGAAGTGTCATTTAGTTTCCAGAAAGTGGGAAAGCTGAGAAGCCAAACTGCAGCATCAGTGAATAATCGACATAATAGAAAAAGTTGCTGAGGAAGCTCAGTCTCTAGTGTTTATTTCTGTGGGAGAGATGGGATGACCTCAACCATAGCAAGACAATGGCTTGAAACACCTTATGTGTAAATAATCCATCCATCACAAAAAATATAATAATAATAACAGCTGTCTCCTGTGACTGCCTTCTGAGGAAACTAAACCTTGAGTAAGTACTGCAAACCCACAACCTGATTATTGCCTGGCAGGATAGGAGAAACATACTATATTATGCTCATGTTTATGGCTTTGTTGTTCAGTCGCACAGTCGGTTCCGACCCTTTGCGACCCTATGGACCATTGCTCTCCAGGCGCCTCTGTCCTCCACCATCCCCCTCAGCCCTCCCAGCTCTGTGCCCATTGTGTCTACAATGCCATCTAGCCATCTCATCCTTGGCCTCCCCCTTCTTCTTTTGCCCTCCACCTTTCCCAACATCAATGCCTTCTCAAGTGAATCCTCCCTTCTCATTTGATGTCCAAAGTATTTTAGCTTCATCTTTACTATTTGACCTTCCAATGAGCAGTCAGGGTTAATTTCTTCTAAGATTGACCTATTTGTTCTCCTCGCTGTCCAGGGTACTCTCAAAACCCTCCTCCAACACCACATTTCAAAGGCATCTATTCTTCTGCGTTCAGCCTTCCTAATTGTCCAGCTCTCACATCCATACATTACTACTGGGAAAACCATTGCTTTGACTATTCTAATTTTTGTTTTCAGTGTGATGTCTCTGCTTTTCACTATATTCCCCAGGTTTCTCATCGCTTGTCTCCCAAGAATCAGTCGCCTTTTTATTTCATGGCTACAATCCCCATCTGCAGTGATCTTTGATCCTAAGAAAGTAAAATCTGTCACTGCTTCTACTTCTTCCCCATCTATCTTCCAGGAACTGATTGGGCCTGTTGCCATTATCTTGGTTTTCTTGATATTTAGTCTCAAGCCAGCTTTTGCACTCTCCTCCTTCAGCCCAATCAAGAGATTCTTTAGGTCTTCCTCACTTTCTGCCATTAGGGTGGTATCATCTGCATATCTCAGATTATTGATGTTTCTCCCAGCGATTTTAATCCCATATTGTGATTCCTCCATCCCTGCACTGCGCATTATGTGCTCTGTGTATAGGTTGAATAGGCATGGTGACAAAATGCAGCCCTGTCTTACTCCTTTTCCTATTCCAAACCACTCTGTCATTCCATGTTCTGTCCTAACTGTTGCTTCTTGGTTCATGTACAGATTTCTCAGGAGGCATATGAGGTGCTCTGGTATTCCCATCTCTTTAATTACTTGCCACATCTTGTTGTGGTCCACACAGTCAAATGCCTTAGTGTAGTCAATAAAACAAAAGTAAACTTGTTTCTGGTATTCCTTTGTTTTCTCCATGATCCAGCGTATGTTGGCAATGTGGTCTCTAGTCCCCCTTCCTCTTCTGAAACCTGCCTGCACCTCTGGTAGTTCTCTTTCCACATGCTGCTGAAGTCTATCCTGTATTATCTTGAGCATCACCTTACTGGCGTGTGGGATGAGCGCGATTGTTCGATAATTTGAACATTCTTTGGCATTGCCCTTTTTTGGGATTGGGACATATACTGATCTTTTCCAATCCTGTGGCCATTGTTTTGTTTTCCAAATCTGTTGGCATATTGAATGCAGTAATTTGACGCCGTCATCTTTTAGCGCTTTGAAAAATTCAACTGGGATACCATCATCTCCACTAGCTTTGTTGTTTGCAGTGCTCTTTAGGGCCTTTATGACTTCGCTCTCCAGGATGTCTGGCTCAAGTTCTACTTCTTCATCATTGTGATTGTCAGGAGTGTTGAGGTCCTTTTTGTAGAGTTCCTCTGTGTACTCTTTCCATCTTTTCTTAATCTCTTGGTATAGAAATTGATGAAAATATTCAGACATGTATGGCATCTTTTAGTGTCTTGCACGGAAGACAAAGAAGGAGTCGCAGGAAGGACTAACACAGGTTTATTCATTGATGGTCAGCATGAACATGTGGCAATGGCGGAGGTACATCTCATTATATACAGTAGCACAATACATTTGAATCTTGCTGCACGGTAGCTCATTGGCCGCTACCGGCGTGGCTTCGCCCAGGTCATGCCTCTCTTCTGTAGTTCTTCTTCTGTAGTTCTTGATCATGTGGGGAAGTTCCCGCGGCTGTTCGTGATTTGGGGAATGTGAACCATGTGAGGTTGAATGCTTGCAGCTGCCCTCTATGGGCGGCTTGCTCGCATTCCTTAACAGCTGAGATACATTGTGATTGTGGACTGGTTACATTCATATATTTAAAGTAACATTGTACATGCATACATAACACCCCTCCCCCCTAGGATGGGACGAAGTCCCTCATCCATTGTGGCTTGCCGCATGTGCACCTTGGGCGTGCGGCCGCTTGACTTAACACAGGGGAGCCTGCGGCCCCTGGTTCCGCAGAATCCTGTCCTGCAATTGAAAGGGGGACTCATTAGTGGCTCGGTATGGCGCCTGTGGTAACCTTGCATTGGGGGACGGGAATGGAATGAATAGTTGGGAAGTGAATCCCTGCCTACCGTTTGAGGAGTTTGGGGACACCCCCAGTACGAATCTCGGGACCGACAAAGAGGCCCTCGGGGCCTCGCCACCCCCCGCTGCCTGTCCGGGCGTTCTAGAGACTGTGGTGGGCGGACTTGCCCCTGTTGCCTGTCTTGGGGGTGTTGGTCTCCGGGGAGCAGGAGCTATTGTATACTCTAAAACAAAAGGGCTAGGGGGACTGGAAGTACCAGGGGCTGAACTGAAACCCCTCTTCTCGCTAGGACGGGTGGGGGACCACTCCGCTACACCCCCCTGGTACTGCAACTCATAATCATCGTCAAACTGATCCCTCTCTTTGAAAGTATCCTCCTCTGTGTCTCCCCCTTGGGTAATGCGGGTGGGGGAGGACCCTAACGCTGATTCCCCCTCACCGGTGACTCGCCTTCTGAGTTGGTCGGCGTGCCTTCTCCAGAGTAGACCTGAACTCGTCTCAACCCTGTAGGATACCGGCCCCGTTTGCTCAACAATTGTCCCTGGTACCCACGCTGGCCCCGAGGCCGCGTAGTTCCTGCAGTGAACCGGGTCGCCTACCGAAAAACTTTTAGAGCTCTCTCCCCCTATGCTTATATTTCTCCTTTCATCCTCCACCCTGGACGGATCCATCCGGTCAAAAAGTGTTACCGGACGCCTCCTCATGAGGAGTTCGGCTGGGGAAAAGCCTGACGCTAAGGGGGTTGTCCTGTAGCAGATGAGGAACTGGCACAGATGCAGGTTCAACTCACCGGGACCCATGCGCCGCAGTGCGTCTTTTGTAGTGCGCACTTGGCGCTCTACCTGACCGTTTGTGGTGGGGTGAAACGGGGCAGCGGTTATCTGCCTGACGGCGTTCCTCTCCATAAACGTCTTGAACTCTGCCGACGTGAAGGTACTAGCGTTATCGCTTACAAGAACGTCTGGCAGGCCGAAGCAGGCAAAAAGCTTGCGCAACTGTTTAATGGTTGCGGCAGAGGAAGTGCTGTTCATAGGAATTACCTCCAACCACTTGGAGTAGGAGTCGACTACCAGTAGAAACATGGACCCGCGGAAGGGGCCAGCGAAGTCGACATGGATCCAGGACCATGGCCCGCGGGCCGTATCCCATTCCCTATGGGGCAACAGGGACTCCTCGGGCCGAGAGCTCTGGCAGCTCTCGCACGTGCCCACTAGACGTTCTATGTCCCCGTCTATCTGGGGCCACCAAAAGAAACTCCTGGCCAGAGCCTTGGAGCGCACGATCCCGGGGTGGCTGGTATGCAGTAGCCTCAGCACCTTGGCCCTCAACTTCTCTGGGATAACTACCCGCTGGCCCCAGAGTAAGCAGCCCCTTTCCAGGGAAAGCTCTACTCTGCGCCTGAAAAATGGCTTGAACTGTTCCTCGGGGGGAGAAGTGGGCCACCCTTTCCTAACCCAGGAACTAACTTGGGCCAGCATCTTGTCGGCCGCCGTGGCCTTGGCGAGGTCGGCCGGCACAATTGGGGGTGAGTCGAGAGACTCAATCAGCAGGACTTGGTGTTCCTGCTCCACCTCGCATGCAGGGTCCCCTAAACTAGGGAGGGGGGATTGGGACAGGGCGTCCGCATGGGAGATCTCCTTCCCTGGGCGATAGACCAGCTCATATTGGTAGGCGTTGAGAAAAATGGCCCAACGCAGCATCCTGGGGGATAAAATTTGCGGGGTTGGTTTGCCGGTAGTGAAGATCCCCAGAAGCGGCTTGTGATCCGTCACTACCGTAAACTCACGGCCGTATAGGAAATCGTGGAACTTTTTGGTTCTCGCGATTATGGCTAGGGCTTCCCTATCTGTTTGCGCGTAATTGCGCTCTGCCTTCGAGAGGGACCTTGAGTAGTACGCCACCGGGGCTTCCCTCCCGCTCTCCAACACGTGGCACAGGACCGCCCCCACCCCCACCGGGGACGCATCGCAGACTAGTACCACTGGCTTTTTTCAGATCGAAGTGGGTCAGGACAGCATCCGAAGATAGGAGTGACTTGAGCTCTTTGAATGCTCTCTCCTGCTTGTCCCCCCACCGCCAAACTGCATCCTTCTTAAGTAACGCTTGCAGTGGCTCCGCGACTGATGCCTTCCGAGGCAGGAAGGAGTGATAGAAATTTAGGAGCCCTAGAAATGACTGCAGCTCCGGTTTCGCGGTGGGGCGAGGGGCGTCTCTCACGGCTGCAACCTTGGACTCGGAGGGTTTGATTCCGTCCGGGGTTACCTTAAACCCTAGAAACTCAACCTCCCTCGTGAAGAATACGCACTTGTCCCTCCTCAATCGAAGCCCTGCCCTCTCGAACACTGAGAGGACCCCGTCTAGCCTCTTTGCTAATTCTAATTCGCTCCCCGCTGTTATCAACACGTCGTCGAAGTATGGGAGGACGCCTGGAAGCCCCTTTAAAAGGTGTTCCACGAGGGACTGGAAAATTCTGGGGGCCGAATTCACGCCAAACTGAAGGCGCGTTACCTTAAATGCCCCCTTGTGCATTACAATCGTTTGCGCGGCAGCAGCAGCCGGGGTTACAGAGAGCTGCTGATACGCCTGGGCCAGATCTAGCTTGGCGAAACACCTCCCCCCATGTAACGTGGCCAGCAAGTGGGTATGCATTTGGCCGAATGGCACCGGGCACCGGGTATGCATTTGGCCGAATGGCCTTATTTATCGTACATTTATAGTCCGCACAAATCCTGACCTCCCCATTTGACTTGAGGGCTGTAACAATCGGCGTTTCCCACTCCGCTGAGTCAACTGGAACCAAAATCCCCTGCCCCACCAATTTGTCCAGTTCCGCCTCAATCTTGTCCTTGAGGGCGAAGGGCACCCTCCTTGGCTTGAGGCGGATGGGCCGGATTTCTGGGTCCAGCTCAAAGGAAACCGGGGGTCCCTTGTATCTCCCGAGCCCCTTCTTGAAAACGTCCGGGTGTGCGTCGCACACGTCCCGCATTGGGTCAGTCTCGATGGCGTTAATGCCGGACAGCTCGATCCCCAGGGGAGCAAACCACTGCGTTCCCAAAAGGCAGCACCTCCCCCCTTTGAGGACCACTAGGGGCAGTTTCTCGGAGTAGTTCTTGAACTTCACCTTGAAGTTCCCCACCCCCAACACCGGGATCCCATTTCCCTGCACGTCCCGTAGATTGGATCTCATGGCCCGCAGTTTGGGCCGCTTCTCTGGGGGAATGCGCATAAACTCTTTTTGGGACAGGATGGAATAAGATGACCCCGAGTCTATCTCCATCCTCACTGGGACCCCCTGCAACAGTACCTCTATGAAAAACCGCCGGTGCTCCAGGCCCACGCGGTTCACGCCTTCCTCGCTGTAGCCGGCTGAGACCTTCCTGGTGCCGGCCGCCTTTCGTTGGTGCGTCTGGGGATGGCTGGAACTGCCCTTGTCCTCGACTCGCCCGCGCCTGCATACTCGGGCGATGTGTCCTTTTCGGCCGCAGTTGTGGCACTCGGCCTTTCGGAATGGGCACCTTGTGTGGTCGTGGGCCGCCCCACAACCGTCGCAACGGCGGTCCTGCCATTCTCGGGTCTGCCGCTTCTCACCTCGCTTCTTGATCCTCTGGACGTCGTCGTCCTCGCTGGAGTAGGGGTCCGCTGTCGTGGACGACTCCTCGGACGACGTTGGTGTGGCGGCGGGCGGCTTGGGGGCCCGCCAGGCCATCTTCGCTGGTGTCCGCCGGGCCGCCTGCACTTGTGACTTGGCCCTCTTGGACGTGGCCCCTCGAGACTTGAATAGCCGGACGCCGCTCCTGGCCTCCTCGGCTGCCTGGGCCTCCCGCAGTACCTCGTTGAACGTGAGGCGATGGTCGCGGGTCATGAGCCTCCTCTGAAGCTCCTCGTCCCTCAAACCACACAGCATGTGGTCACGGAGGGCCTGGTCCAGGTTGTCCCACTGGCAATGCACCGCTGCAAGCCTGAGGGCCGCCGCGTAGGCGGACACGGATTCGCCCGGTCGCTGATCTCGCCTGTGGAATGCGACCCGGGCTGGGAAGATTGAGACGGGCGGCTGGAAGTGCTCACGCAGCCTCTCCAGGATACGGTCGATGGGCACCTCGTCCACCTTCTGGGGGGCCACCAGGGTCATCAGGATCCGCAGCGTGGCCGGCCCCACCTGAGCCAGGAAGTGGGAGCGCATCTTCGCGTCGTCGCCGACGCCTGCAGCTTCCATGGCATGCCGAAACTGGCACTCGTAGAGCTCCCATTGTTCAGGCTCGCTGACATCGAACTGGTACGGCTTGACCTTGGGATGCGCCATCTATCCCACCTTCGTCGCCAATTTAGTGTCTTGCACGGAAGACAAAGAAGGAGTCGCAGGAAGGACTAACACAGGTTTATTCATTGATGGTCAGCATGAACATGTGGCAATGGCGGAGGTACATCTCATTATATACAGTAGCACAATACATTTGAATCTTGCTGCACGGTAGCTCATTGGCCGCTACCGGCGTGGCCTCGCCCAGGTCACGCCTCTCTTCTGTAGTTCTTCTTCTGTAGTTCTTGATCATGCGGGGAAGTTCCCGCGGCTGTTCGTGATTTGGGGAATGTGAACCATGTGAGGTTGAACGCTCGCAGCTGCCCTCTATGGGCGGCTTGCTCGCGTTCCTTAACAGCTGAGATACATTGTGATTGTGGACTGGTTACATTCATATATTTAAAGTAACATTGTACATGCATACATAACACATCTTGAAACCTTTTGGGAGATACTGAATAGAACTAAGCATTTGGGGGCACTTTTAGTGCAGATCCATTGAAATCAGTGACACTTAATTAAAACAAGACTAACTTACAATTTCATTTATTACAAGCACACCCTAAATCCAATCCACTATGGTATGAAAGCCAAGCTGACAGGACTGGGTACATGCGGCTCGTACAGCGACTATATAAGGCCATATAGCCAGCAACACAACACCGAGTGTTGGGTGGTGGTAAATAACCTGAGTCCCTAAAAGGGCCAACAGCTATGGGCGGATGAGCCCCTTTAGGTGGGGTAATGGTCCCCTCAGTGGAGGAAATGCCACTGGAAACCATCATATTGGGCCCAACGGCAAAATGAGTGAAGGAGGAACTCTGATTCCCAACAGTCATGGAAGCGGAAAAGGCCATGCCAGATGGACTGGCTGTGAAGGCACACCTTGATAATATCCTCAAGGCTGCGGCAGTCCATTGCAGTCCCGGTATTAAATCCTGCATGTCTCATTTCATATGTGCTGCAGGAGATGGCTCCATGATTATAGTGTGTGGGTCACTTCATGGCAAGCTGGGATCTACCTTAAACAAATTCACGCCAATGGCATTTTTCCTGCTTCAGGGGCAAATGTACTCGGATACAAGTTGCAGCTGACGATATAAGTGTGCCTTAAATTCTTATTTTATTAGGAAAGAGCGGGAGGCGTGGCTAGGAGGGCCATGGGTTAGCACACGAATCTGTAGGCTCACGCAACATAATGTGGTATAATATTTTTTATATAATAATTTTTTTATTTATTTTCAAAAGAAAAAACAAACATACAAAAAACAATACATCAAGTATCATAATACATAAACCTCGTGAAAAATAACCACATACATGATAGTTGAACTAGTTATTTGTCATAGTACACACACTATTGAGTATCCACATTAAGGGTTAGTACTATAACCATAACCTTCATGAAAACTTTCAATATTACAATTGTTTGTTAGCAACCATCAAACTCCTGATTTTCAAATTACAAATCACCCAGTGTATATTTACATTGCCCCGGAGAGTTTAGTCTCTGTATCATCTCCAAAATCTACTTTGAAATGGTACAGGTCTAAAACTATCCCTACCCATAAGGGAGTGATCGACAAAAGGCTTCCAAATACTCCAAAATCTATTTTCCTTCAATTTATCCCTTTTTACTTTTATCTACCATGTCAATTTGTCATTCAATGCTAGATTCCACATTTCCTTGTACCATTCTCCCGTCTGTATAATTACATCATTTTTCCAATTTCTAGCAATACATTGTCTACCCGTAGTTAACATTATTTCTAATAACTCTTTTTCCTCCTTATTCAAACACATACCTTCCACATCTGTTAGCAAAATGGTACCTGATGCCAGCTTAATTTTCTTACCCATTATTTCCCCTATCTCTCCTTCTATTCTTCTCCAAAAATCATTTATCATTTTACAACTCCACCACATATGCTCATAAGTTCCAACAGTGTCTTTGCATCTCCAACATAAATTGTCCCTTTTATTATCAATCTGATGCAACCTCAGTGGTGTCAGGTACCATTGCCACAAAATTTTGAAGTTATGCTCCTTAATTCTTACTGACATTGTTCTCATTATCCTCTTTTTCCACTTATTTCTCCATTCATCATTTCCTAGCTCCCACTTCAATTTCAAATATTCCTGTGGATCACTACCCTTGTTTATTAAAATATAAAGTTTACTTACTAGACCCTTAATGCTTTTCTCACCTTTTCGAATCTTTAAAACCAGTTCTTCAAATTCGGTCTTTTCTCTATCTGTACATAATTCTCTTCTATATTTTTTATTCCAATTCTCAACCTTCATTATCTGAAACCAGTCCAGTTTTAACTGTTCAAACAATTTTTTCTTCTTTAAATTCCTTATAAAACTCTGTCGATCTAACTATCTAATAGTTAGAAAATATGGGTTTGGGGATAAATTTAATAGGGTTATAGATCTACTATATCAAAAAGGAAATGCCAAGGTTAGAGTAAATGAGGAGCTTACGGATCTGGTAAAGCTAGAGGCTGGCACTAGGCAGGGCTGCCCATTATCTCCTATTTTGTTTATAATGGCAATGGAGATTTTAGCTAAAAGTATAAGGGAGGATTCAAATATAGAAGGGATTATGGGTAATAAAGTGAGTATGTACGCTGATGATACATTGCTTATGGTGAAGCACCCGGAACAGGTAATGGACAGGATTAAAGATCATCTACAAGTATTTCAAGCTATAACTGGATTAAAGATAAATTGGGACAAATCTGAATTGATGTTGTGCAATTTGAAATTGAGCGAGATGGGTAGGACGGTGTCGACACTTAATATACAAATCAAAGATAAGTTGAAGTATTTAGGGATAATCATTTCAAACAAATTAGAAGAACTCAAACGATTGAATTATGACAGCTTGAGAACTGAATTTAAGAATAAAATACAAGAACTTCAGAAGTTAAAGCTGTCATGGTTCGGAAGGATTGCTATGTGTAAAATGATATTGTTACCAAAGATTAACTTTTTATTTGATACGCTCGCGATCCACTTAAAAGAGAAAGAAATTAATGAGTTTCAAAAAATGTTTAATGGTTTTTGTAATGGAGGAAAAAAATCTAGGCTTCCAAAGAAATTATGGTATTTGTCTCAGAAAAAAGGGGGTTTGGGTATGCCAAATCTGTTAGTATATTACCGAGCATTTCAAGTCAAGAATGTTGTGAAGATCTTGGCAAGAGAAAAGGTAATTTGGGAACAATTGGAAATGAAAGAATACAGAAATATTGGAAACTTGAATTTTTTGGGAATGAAGGATAAGGTGAAAAGGTCAAATAATACTATGATGAAAGGTCTCATGGAGGTGTGGAAGAAGGTAAAAAAAGATATGGTTCCGAATCTCTCCCCAATCTTGGAATTGACCGATATGATGTGTTTCCCAATAAAATTAGACAAAGAAAAAATAGAAATATTGGATAAAAATGGGACGTTGTTACTGAAGGATTGGTTAAAAGCATGTGATGTTGAAGCCGAGCGGAAAAAAATGTTTGAGATATTAAATTTGAATTGGTTTCAGAAGTTAAAGGTGGACAATTGGAATAAAAAATATAAAAGAGAACTAGGGACAGATAGAGTACTTACGGAATTTGAGGAATTGGTAAGGAAGATTAGAAAAGGGGAAAGTAGTATTAAAGGTCTTGTAAGCAAGCTTTATAATATATTGAATAGAGGTGCAGATCCACAGGAGGATTTGAAACGGAAGTGGGAACAAAATTTGAATATAAAAATTGGGGAGATTGAATGGAAAAATAAATGGAAAAAGAGAATTATGAGAACAATGTCTGTAAGAATTAAAGAACATAATTTCAAAATGTTGTGGCAATGGTACCTGACACCATTAAGACTTTACCAGATGGATAATAAAAGAGATAAGTTATGTTGGAGATGTAAAGAATTTGATGGAACATATGAACATATGTGGTGGAGCTGTAAAAAAATAAGGGATTTTTGGGGAAGAATAGAAAATGAGTTTGGTGAAATATTGGGTAAAAGTGTTAAGTTGGTGTCGGGTACTATTCTTTTGACGAATGTGGAAGACTTGGGTTTAAACAAGGAGGAAAAAGAATTACTGGAAATCGTACTGACAACGGGTAGACAATGTATAGCCAGAAATTGGAAAAACGATGTAGATATTCAGATTGGAGAATGGTATAAAGAAATGTGGAGTTTAGCACTGAACGATAAATTGACATGGGAGATTAAACTCAAAAGAGATAATTTAAAAGAGAATAGATTTTGGAATATATGGAAACCGTTCGTGGATCACTCTATTATGGCAAGTGATAGTTCAGGACCAGTACCATCTCAAAGAAGCTTCTGGATCTGAGTAGAAAATAAACTCTCCGGGCATTGTATATATTCACGGGGTGATTATTATTGGTTAAAAAGATTTGTGGTAGTACAGAAAGTTTTTTCTATTATTTTGGACTTTGAAATAATGGTTCTTAATATTTGGTGGTTAAATAGTAGTTAATGAGTATAGATATTGTTATGTGCTAGCATATAGGAATGTTTGTTAGTATTATATTATGGATTTGTTAGTGTAATGTATTGTTAATGTACTGTTAATGTTTTCTTTTCTTTTTTTGTATGTCTATTAAAAACTTAATAAAAAAAATAATAAAAAATAAAAAAAATTAAAAAAATTAAACTCTGTCGATAATCCGTCATCTCCCGGGGCTTTCCCCAACTTCAAACCACTAATTACCTCTTTTACCTCTTTGTCAGTAACCCGTTCCTCCATTTTTTCCCGATGTTCCTGCTTTATTCCATTCCCTAACTGCCTCTCCAATATCCCTTTAAGCTTCCCAACGTCTATCTCTTTTTTTGCATATAATGCTTGATAGAAATCCTTTACAATTTTACATTTATCACTAACCTTATTGCACCTTATCCCTTGTTTATTAACCAACACCCCAATTTCCCTTTTTTCCTTTTTAGCTTTAGCCGCTCTTGCTAATAATCTTGAATTTTTGTTGCTGAATTCAAAATACTCTCTATTTAAATATATCAAATCTCTTTTTACTTTATCTATATCCTTACCCATTAATTCTGCCTTAAGTATTTGTAATTTAGCACAAAAAAAATTTATCCTTCTTTTTTGAGTGTTCTTCCTGTAATTGTTTTATTTCTTTTTCTTTTTCCTCCTGATCTACCTTATATCTTCTATACTTTATACTCGCCAACTTTATACTTTCCCCTCTGAAAACTGACTTCATGGCATCCCAAACCACATTAAAATTTACCTCTTCGTTATCATTCCACTACCAGCTTTCCATCCAACTTTCTATAATTTGTTCTTTACATTTTTGGTCTTTAAATAGGTTGGGATCATATCTCCAACTTCTTCCTCTCCTGTTATCCTTTTGTAATCTCAATTACAAAAGTACTTTAGCATGGTCTGATTCCTTGAAAATCCCTATTTCCATTCCCTCAATATTTTTGATCATGTTTTCCGTTAAAAATACATAATCTATTCTAGAGTAGGACCCATGAACATGTGAAAAATAAGAGTATGCCCTTTCCGAACCCTTGATCTCTCTCCAAGAATCCTTCAATCCCATCGCGACCATCCATTTATCTAAAACATTCCCTTTCAATCCAACTCCACACCTTGCTAAATTCGTACAATCTAAATTTGACCTTATCAAATTAAAATCTCCAGCCACAATCATTTTTACCACTTTTTCTAACTCCACAACTTTTCGAACTTTTTCTAAAAATTCCGCTTGATGTTCATTTGGAGCATAAATATTCACCAACATTATTTCCTCGTCATCTATTTTTCCTCTTACAATCAAATATCTACCTTCCTGATCGGCAACACTTTTTGTTATCTCAAATCCTAATTTTTTAGAAATCATAATTGCCACTCCTCTTGCTTTTGAGGTGCCAAACGCCATTTCATAATGTTGTATCCATCCTAAAAAAAATTTGTTTGTGTCTTTTGATTTTTGATGCGTTTCCTGTAAAAACACTATATCGGGTCTATCTTTCTTCAAGCCAATTCCAACCTCCTCCTCTTAAGAACAGAACCTGTACCCTTTACATTCCAGATTAATACTTTAATATTTCCCATAATCTATTACAATTTCATATTTTCTAACTTCTAAACTCTCCATTGGGCGTGCCACCACAAACCCCTTACCACTAAAACACAAAATTATACATAGAACACACAATATCTCTCTCCCCACTTTCTTCGAGAAAAAAGACGCCTTCAATAACCAAAGAGGGGAGGGGGGGACATGAAAGATGTACGTACAGATTAATGCATTGCACCACCCACCTTTATACATTCTTAAGTAATATAAAAGGTTTTTTCATCATAACCTAATGCTCAATGCTCCTTACTTGCCTCCTCCTCCACCATGATCAATGACAACTCCTCTTCTTCTCTTCCCTGCGGGGTTCCACCCGCAGCACCACTGGCATCTTCCCCCTCATAATCCCTTCTTATGGCCCCCGATTCCAACAGATCTTTCCTAAGAGTTAACCACTCTTCCGAACCCGCTTTAACAAGGACCAGCAGACTCAAATACTCCAATGGATCGGTCCCTTCATCAATAACCTGCATTCTTTTCTCATAGAAAAAACGCAATTGCTGTGGAAATCTCCAATTGTATCTTACACCTTTGCTCATCAACAGTTTAGTTACCGGTCTCATCTTATATCTCCAAATTCTTTCCTTTATTGAAATATCATTATATACTTCCACATCAGAACCATCAATTTTCAGGGCGCCAGAACCAGCTTGTTTTAAGAAGGCCATTACTCTAAGTTTGTCTCCCCAATTTGCAAATTTTACCAAAACATTTCTTCGAACCGCTTTCCCTCTTCTTGGACCCACCCTATACGCACTTACAATGTCCTCCTGTACAAATTCCTTTCCCATGCTTAAATTATTTAACCACTGGACCACTCTTTCTCTCAGCTGGTCTGGCGTCCTTTCAACCACCTGACGAATCACAATATTCTGCTTTCTCATCATATCTTCCATAGCATCAATCCTTTTCTCATGTTCATCCATTTTCAATTTATTCTCCCTCACCGCCTCCTGAGTCCCTTTTATTTCCTTTTTCATAACCTTCACCTCATTTTGGACCAATTTCACATTTCCTTCTAATTTTTGCAAACTTAATTCTACTTTTTTTGTAAAGTCCACAACAGTATTTACCACCTTATCCTGTTTTTTCATCATTTCATTTCTATCCTTCACTCTTGAATCCTCCATCTTCTCCATCTTCTGAAACAATTTACCAATTTCCACCATAATTTGAGTTTGATCATAAGATTCAGGTGGTGGTGATGATGACGGAGGGACCTCTTCCATTGGTGCTTTTTCTTTTCTCTTAGATTTCACCACTGGCTCCTCCTCCTTTGCTTTTCCTCTTGTGCCCTTATCCATGATAGAAACCCCTAAAAAGTTTTAATGCTGCAGCGTATTGTAAGTTTGTTGCACACTCCACTTAAACCTGTTCCGATGCAGCCAAAACTGACAACAGTCCTATTAATTATGGTGGAACTTGAAGAAAAGAGGAGGTCCAGCAAAGAATTTAATTATTGTAATCCGTAAGGAAGCGGGAACCAAAAACACCCCAAAAAATATTATAATCCACAGGAAGCTCGTCCCCAAAAATAGCCGATTCAGCCCAGGTGATAACAGCTTGCAAAGTTTGCCCTTATATATAAAAAAAATTAAATCTTTTGCAGAATTCTCTTCTTGCAAGCAAATTGAATACTCCCAACAGCATAAACAGGAATTCCAAGGAGACAGATGCCCAAATATATCCACTTGTATGAGGTCCACAGGGAAGGAAAACCAAAAATCCCAAGCACCAACTTGTAATGAGAAAAAAAAGAAGAGGAGAAGTATATTTTAAAAATTTGGAAGCTATAATCCACACAGCAAAGGAGTGAAAAAAGTTGATAATCCCTCTCTTGGAGCAGATGAAACAAAGCACCCTTTTCCCAGCAGCTACGGCGGCTTCAGGGGGGAACCCCCCCCTTCTTCCTCTCCAAATCAGCAAACTTTTCTTTTCTTTTTTTTTAAAACCGCTCTCCCTTATTTTAACTTCGAAAAGCACTGGAGTAACCAAAAACTCGAACCCAATCGGTTTCTTCTTTAACCACTTCTCAGAGCCTCCAAACCATGCCGCGGCTCTCCTGGGATGCAAAAAAGCCAATGTCCCAAAAGCAACCACTTTCGTTTTCCAAGACCGCCGCCATTATCGCTTCAACCACCACCCTTCTATCCACTTCTGCACACACTGCCAAGTCCAGGTTTTTCAAAGCAAAATCCCCTGTTGCCTCTAACTCCCGTCAGCATAAGATTTCATTAACTCACTTTCTTGCTGATTTTCCTACTTCCTCGGATCTCCGCAGTCTCACTGGTCCCGTTCTTGGCTCCTCGGCTGGGGAAGCCGTGGCTTCTGTCGCATGCCTCTCCCACCGGGGATACCTCCTGAACTTCGACCGCCCAGCAACAACTTTCCAAGCAGGCAAGCAGGAGTCTTATCGCCACAAAATATCTCTTTAAAATTATTCCATTTTACTTATTTCTCATTGATTACCACTTTAATAAGTGTGAGCGCCCAAATCGAGATGTTACTCGTTGGCCATCTTAGCTACGCCCCCCAATGTGGTATAATATAAGAAAGCAACAATAAACTAACTTTAAAAATGGCACAAAAGTAGAATAAGCTCACCTGAAGAAGGCTTTTGATTTGCAGTCTGGAAGTTGAAGTTCGGGAAGCAGCCTGGGCTGGAGGAGCAGGCGGTGAAAGCCGCAGCTTCACTGGCTTGGCTGTGGCGAACGAGACTCAGAGAGTAAGATTCTCATTAAAAATAAAACACAAGATTCGGAGCTGTGGCTGGTGTGAATGTTGCAGTGAGTGGAGATTGAGCCGAGATTGCAATTCAAGGATCGAAAAGTAAGTGCTGAAACTGTGTAGAACCGAGTGCAAGGGAAGAAGACTGAAGGGCTAAAAGAGGGGTGGCTAATAGCGGCGAGAATCGAAACTTAAAGTTAAGAATGGAGCGGAACTAAGGGAAAGGACTTAGAAAGAAGAAGAAAAAGGAGAATAGAGAAGAAGAAGGGGAAGGAGGTGATTAGAGCTAAAGGAGAACAGAAAGAGAGGGTGGATTTGCCTTGAGGGTGTTCGGAAGAGAAGAAAAGAAGAAGAAAGAGCTTTGTTTTTGGAGGGAGGAGGGGCACCCCATAAAGATTGAAGCTGCAGCCGGATTTTAATGGTGGCTTTTTATTGAGCTTTTTTTGTGGAAGGAGTAGTTTTGAAAGACTGAGGACATAGGTTTTCTTCTAATGCAAGTTGGATTACAAGCATTTAAATACTTATATTTTATTTTCCCGTATTGGATTACAAGATTTTTGCTTTTTGCTTTTTTCCCTTCTCATTGGATATATAGTCGCTCTCTGCCTTACTGTGGATTATAAAAATCTTTATTTTTATTTTTTATTGTTTTCATGGTGGCTTAAGAGAAAGTGTTATTTTTCTTTTCCCTCCTTTCTTTACCAATTTGGATACAAAGTGGTTGGACTTTTTTATCCTCAGCTTCAGTGGAATTAGCTCTGTGCCTTTCTCAGCAGCCCTGCCTCCTCCCTCCTCTCTCCATTTTAAGATACATTGTTGCTGAATTGGAATATAATTCTATTTGCAGAAGAGTTTTTGATACACTAAATTGAGATATTTTTCTGGGTTGGAATTGGCTTCAATCAAGTTTTGGAGGATGTAGACTATAATTTTTTTTTTATTTTTCCTTGGATTACAATATTTGGATGGTGTAAGATTTTGCAAGTGGAATAACAGCAGCCGGTGGATGATATTAAAGACTTCTACTTTTTATATTTTGTAGTTTATACAATTTTCAATCAGGCTTGTGGAATTGATTTCATTTTCTTCAGTTGGGAAATTTGGTCTAACTGAACTCTGGAATAGCCTCAGGGAGAGGGTTTCGAGGGATTGAAAAGGATTGCTGCATTGAAATTATTATTTGATATTAAAATGGATAAAGCGGCGAGGAGCAAGGTGGAGAATGAGGAAGTGGTGAAACCAAAAAGGAAGGGTAAAGCAACAGTTGTGGATGTACCCCCATCGTCATCTTCACCATCTCCTGAACCTGCATTTGACCAGACTCAAATAATGGTGGAACTTGGCAAATTATTTCAAAAATTTGAAAGGATGGAAGAAGCAAGGGTGAAGGATAAAAATGAAATGTTGGATAAATTGACCAGATCGATTACTGACCTTTCCAAAAAAAATTGATTTAAATATTCACAAGTTAGAGGGTAATGTTAAGTTGATGCAAAATTATATGAAAGCAATGAAAGCGGAAATGAAAGGGATACAGGAGGAGGTGAAAGAAAATAAGATGAAGATGGATGAGCAAGAAAAAAGGATTGATGCAATGGAAGAGATGATGAGAAAGCAGAATATTGTGATATGCCATATGGTTCAAAGAACGCCAGATCAGTTAAGAGACAGAATTGTTAATTGGTTAAATAACTTGAAAATGGGGAAAGATTTTGTTAATGAGGACATTGTAAGTGTTTATAGAGTGGGACTGAGAAGGGGGAAAAATGAACACAGGAATGTTTTGGTTAAATTCGCAAATTGGGGGAATAAATTGAAGGTGATGGCTTTCTTAAAACAAGCTGGTTCTGGCGTTCTGAAAATTGATGGAATTGATGTGGAGGTATACAATGATATTCCAATTAAGGAACGTGGTTGGAGATATAAAATAAAACCGGTAACAAAAAAATTGATAAAAAAGGGATAAGATATAATTGGAGATTTCCACAACATGATAAAAAGATGCAGGTGATCAATGAAAGGACTGATGCGCTGGAGTATTTGACTTTACTTGACTTGGTCAGGGCGGGTTCAAATGAATGGTTGGAGTTAAGGAAAGATCTAATGGCGTCGGGAGGGATAAGAAGAGACTATGATGGAACAGATGAGGGAGGTGCTGCGGGAGGAGAACAACCAGGTGGAGCAGAGGAAGAATTGTCATTGTTAGTGGTGGAGGAGGAGTTAAGCAAAGGCTAGAAGGGAAGGGGAATGAAGGTGAGAACCCTTAAAGGTGAAGAGGTATTCATAACAGATTTGTTTTCAAAATGTGGAATGTGCGCTTGAGCCTTAATTACCATGCTTATCTTACACATTCCCCCCCTCCCCTCTTTGGAAGTCAAAGGCGTTTTTTTTCTTCTTTTTTGAAGGAAAAAGTGGGGAGGTTGATAATGAGTGTTTTATGTTTTAAGCTTTGTTTCAATTATTTTAGGTTGATTGGTAGCATGCAATTGGTAGGGTGCAATTCAAGGTGCTGGTTTTGACCTTTAAAGCCCTATATGGTAGTGGGCCGGGTTACCTAAGAGACCGCATCGCCCTGAGGACGTCTGTCCGTCCAACCAGAGCGGACCGGAGGGGCTCTCTAATTGTTCCATCAGCCAGAGGGGCTCGCCTCTCTGGCACAAGGAGGAGAGCCTTCTCCGTGTCTGCACCGGCCCTCTGGAACCTCCTGCCAACAGAGCTGCGTCTTCAGACGGAATTGCTGCCTTTCAGAAAAGATCTTAAAACCTGGCTGGCGGGTCAAGTGTGGGGTGCAGGTGGAAGGGTAACCTCCATTGGGTGGTTGGTGTAGAAGAACTCTTCCCCATGGTGCCTTTGGATCCTGCAGCCCTTGTTTTTAGGGGGTGGGTAGTTTTAACTGTTTTAACTGTTTTTAACTTGTGTTTTTAATTTTTATTGTGAACCGCCCTGAGTTGGCTTTGGCCGAGTGAGCGGTATATAAATGTGATAATTAAATTAAAAATTAAATTAAATTAAATGCCCAATGGAGAGCTCAGAAGGGAAAAAAGTGGGGGACAATTTAAATCATGAGAGTGATAAAAGTGTTAACATGGAATGTAAAAGGTACAGGATCTCAGATTAAGAGGAGGATAGAATCAGCTCTGAAGAGGGATAGACCGGACATAGTCTTTTTACAGGAAACTCATCAAAAATCTCAAGATACAAACAAAATCTTTTTAGGTTGGATGCAGCATTATGAAAAATCATATGGTACATCAAAATCAAGAGGAGTTGCAATCTTGATTTTGGCTAGATTGGGGCTTGAGATAACAAACAGTATTACGGATCCAGAAGGGAGATTTCTGATAGTGAAAGGGAAAATAGACAATGAGGAAATAACGTTGTTGAATATATATGCCCCAAATGATCATCAAGCGGACTTTTTAGAAAAAATGTGCACGATTTTGGCAAAAGAAAAATCAATAAAGATGATTGTGGCTGGCGATTTTAATTTAATAAGATCAAATTTGGACTGTACAAATATATTAAGAAGTAGAAAAGGGATTAATGGGTGAATGTTGGATAATTGGATTGCTGCTTTAGGCTTGAAAGATTCTTGGAGAGAACTTAAGGGTTCAGAAAGGGCATACTTGTATTTCTCACAGGTCTATAACTCTTATTCCAGAATAGATTACATATTTGTAACTGAAAATTTGGTTAAAAACATGGAGGAAATGGAAGTTGGAATATTCAAGGAATCAGATCATGCCAAGGTGATATTGGATTTAAAATTACGGAATGAGATTAGATCAAGGAGAATTTGGAAATATGATGCTAACCTATTTAGAGACCAGAAGTGTAAAGAACAAATTATGAAGAGTTGGAGTGAAAGTTGGCAGTGGAATTACAATGGTGAGGTAGAATACAATATGGTCTGGGATACCATGAAGTCAAATTTTAGAGGGGAGTGTATAAAGTTGGCAAGTAATAGATATAAAAACTATAAGTTAACACAGGACAAGCTCGAAAAGGAGATAAAGCTGTTACAGGAGGAGCATTCAAAAACAAAGAATAAAAAAGTTTTTGCTAATTTACTAAGATTAAAGACTGAATTGACAGGTAAAGAAAAAGAAAAGGTGAAAAGAGATTTGGTTTATTTAAAAAAGGAATATTTTGAATTTAGTAACAAAAATTCAAAATTATGAGCAAAAGCAGCAAAGGATAAAGGGAAAAGAGGGAAATTGGAGTTTTGATTAATGAACAAGGGATAAGATGTAATAAAATAAAGGATAAATGTAAAATTGTGAAGGATTTTTATCAAGCTCTTTATGCAAGAAAAGATATAGATGAGGAGAAACTTAAAAAGCAATTAGAGATGCAAATAATTAGTGGAATAAAACAGGAACACAGGGATAGAATGGAAGAATTAGTGACAGAGAAAGAAGTAAAAGAGGTAATTGCTAGATTGAATTTGGGAAAAGCCCCTGGAGAAGATGGGTTGCCCGCGGATTTTTACAAGGAATTTGGAGATATTGTGGTACCAAAGTTGGCAAAATTATATAATTATATATTAGATGGAGGGCAAATTCTGACTTCATGGTATAGGACCGCAATTGTACTTTTGCCAAAACCTGGAAAGAATTTAGAGAAAGTAGAATCCTATAGACCCATCTCATTGATAAATCAAGATGCCAAAATCTTTACAGCAATACTTGCTAATTGAATAATTTCATAGGGGAATACATAAATGCTGATCAAGTGGGGTTTTTGAAAGGAAGACACATGGCAGATTTGAGCAGAAGAGTAGTGAATTTAGTTGATACGGTGAGTCAAACAAAAGAAAAAGTGGGATTAATATCTTTGGATATATTTAAGGCATTTGACTCTCTACAATGGATTTCAATTAAGGAAATAATTAAAAGCTATGGATTTGGTGTCAAATTTAGAAGGGTAATTGGCCAATTATATCAGCAAGGAATAGCCACTGTCAGAGTAAACGATGAGGTTACAGACGAGGTAAAGTTGGAGGCAGGTATGAGACAGGGCTGTCCCTTATCTCCTATACTGTTCATCATGGCAATGGAGTTATTAGCAAAAGCTATAAGAGAGGAAGGAAAAATAGAGGGGATTATGGGAAATAAGATAAGTATGTATACCGATGACACTTTGATAATTGTAAAACAACCAGAGAAGGTAATGAACAGAATTAGGCAACAATTAAAGGAATTTGAGGATATTACTAGGTTGAAAATAAATTGGGATAAATCGGAAATGATGCTTTGCAATATGGATGAAAAAGATCAGAAGAAGATAAAGGATATAGTTAATATTCAGATCAAGAATAAGCTGAAATATCTGGGAATAATTATATCAAACAAATTGGGATATCTTAAAAGACTGAACTATGATAGTTTGAAAACTGAAATTAAGAATAGGATACAAAGCTTTCAAAAGTTGAAACTGTCATGGTTCGCTAAAATGATGCTGTTACCCAGAATAAACTTTTTATTTGATGCGTTAGCAATTCAATTGAAGGATAAGGAAATTAAGGAGTTTCAAAAACTGATTAATAACTTTTGTAATGGTGGAAAGAAATCCAGGTTACCAAAAAAGTTATGGTATTTACCGCAGAAAGAAGGAGGGTTGGGAATGCCGAATTTGATGGCATACTATTGGGCATTTCAAATCAAGAATGTTGTGAAGATCTTGGCAAGGGAAAAGGTAATATGGGAGGAAATTGAGAAGTGGGATTACAGACATATGGGCAAAATGGTCTTTTTAGGTTGCAATTTGGGAAAGGTAGTGACTAAAAATACTATGATAAAAGGATTAATTAATGTATGGAAGAGGGTGAAGAAGGATTTGGTCCCGAATGTCTCTCCAATACTGGAAATTTTAGATATGGTGAGTTTTCCAATTAATATAAATAAGGAGATAAAGGAGGTATTGAAGAAGAATGAGGTTATCCTGTTGAAAGACTGGTTTCGGATATGCAGCGATGAGGCTAGTAGGATAAAATTGTTCGAGCAATTAAAAATCAATTGGTTTCAGAGATTGAGGATTATTAAATGGAACAGTAAATACATGAGTGACTATGATTTGGAAAGAGAAAAGACGGAATTTAAAGAGCTGATTCTAAAAGTCAGAAAAGGGGACAAAAATATTAAGGGACTAGATAGTAAATTGTATACAATACTAAATAAGGATGGTGATCCACAAGAGGATTTGAAATTAAGGTGGGAACAAGAATTGAATATAAAGATAGGAAAGGATATATGGAGAAATAAATGGAAAAAGAGGATTATGAGAACTATGTCGGTTAGAATAAAGGAACATAATTTTAAAATGTTGTGGAGATTGTATCTGACCCCAGTGAGGTTACACCAAATGGACAATAAAAAAGATAAAATGTGTTGGAGATGCAAGGGCACTATTGGAATGTATGAACACATGTGGTGGAGTTGTAAAGTGGTTAAAGATTTTTGGAAAAGAATTGAAAAAGAAATTAGAGAAATATTGGGCAAGATGGTTAAATTGGGATCAGGTACCGCTCTGTTAACAAATGTGGAAAGTATTAATCTAAACAAGGATGAGAAAGAGTTACTAGAAATAATGATTACAACGGCTAGATATTGTATTGCTAGACATTGGAAAAATGATGTAATTATACAAACTGAAGAGTGGTATAAAGAAATGTGGAATTTAGCATTGAATGACAAATTGCCTTGGGAGATAATGAAAAAGAGGGATAATTTGAAAGAAAACAGATTTTGGAATATTTGGAAACCTTTTGTGGATCACTCCCTTATAGGGGATGAAAGAAATAGACCTGTACCTGAGCAAAATGGATTTTTGGATTAAATTAATGAGATACTCTGAGTTCTCCCGGGCAATGTAAATAAACACAGGGTGATTTATTATCTACACTTATATTTTTTATAATTTTTTCTCTCTTTTTCTCCTATCCATAATGGTACTATATGACTTATTGGAAAATTAGTTTTAGAGATGGCAGTTAAGGTT
Source organism: Bradypodion ventrale (assembly GCA_035047345.1). Classification (NCBI taxonomy): domain Eukaryota; kingdom Metazoa; phylum Chordata; class Lepidosauria; order Squamata; family Chamaeleonidae; genus Bradypodion; species Bradypodion ventrale. The sequence goes on from JAWDJE010000001.1 coordinate 47,099,885, forward strand.
AGAGAATAACCATTAAGTAATAAATCAAGAGATTGTATTTATAATGATGGTTTTAAGGTATTAGGATAGGTGTGTATATTTTTTCTTCTTTTTTTAGTTGTTTTTGTATTTTGTATTTTAATTATTTTTAAGTATTATGTTGTATACTTTATTTGTTCTGTATTGTGATTTGTATTATATATATATTTATATAAATTTAATAACAATTATTTTTTTAAAAAAGGAAAGAGCATCATGTGGCAAATCTTACACAATTATGTCTGTGCCTGATATTATGGCACTGCATGGTGGTTGACTATGATTTCACCCATTTGCCTATCCCAGTGGTGGCAAATCTATGGCACGTATGCCAGAGGTGGCACTCAGAGCCCTCTCTGTGGGCACCTGTGCGGACACCCTAGCACAGAGTTCTCCTCGCCCCTCTACCCAGCAGCCCAATGGGAGCACTTCCTCCCTCCCCCAGCACAGAGTTTACCTCACCCCTCGGCCCAGCAGCAGAAGGGGAACATTTCATCCTTCCCCTGTTGTCTTGTTGGCACTTTGTGATAAATAAGTGGGTTTTGGGTTGCAGTTTGGGTACTCGGTCTCTAAAAGGTTCACCATCACTGGCCTATCCCAACTGATCCCACATAGCATATTTTCTGAATTAGCAACGTGTTTTGCTTGTTTGCAAATATAGCTGTTGAGAATCCATGTGCAAGCAAATCTATACTGAAATGTAAACTTTCATGAAATTCTCTGCATATTTTTAGTGTGACGTGGTCTGTACACAATGATTTGACTCTGCTAATTGCAGATTTTTTTTCCATGTTGCTATCTCGACTTATTTGTGAATATATGTGGAGATGATGACAAATGAGACACCTGTCAAAGAAATATTCCTGTGTTTTTGTTTTGTGTTTAATCACCAGAAATATTAACTTTGTTTGTATGTTCTGAAACTTTGAGAGAACCGCATGCCTGGAGGGAAAACATTCTAACTAGGAAATAACACGTTAGCAATAGCAATAATACATATACTACCCCACCCACAGTGCTAGAGCACTCTCTGGGTGGTTCACAACATAGTTAGCATTTTGCCCCCAACAAACCTTGGAATTATGGAAGGTTGAGTCAACCTTGAGCTGATCAGGATCAAACTCAGATCATGAGCAAAGTTTTGGCTGTGCTGCAGCTTAATCAGTGTACCATGGGGCTCTATAAAAGAAAAATAGGCCAATGCTACTGATCCTTTGTGACCTGCTTTTTCCTTACACCAAGTGCCTGATCTAATATTCCAGTCTCTTCACTTCTGATCATTATCAATGCAAGATGAAATTAGTTTTTGATAAAAGCAATGGTTTTCCTTTTTAAAAAAATCTTTTCCTCATTTGGCCTAGAGGGGAAAGTTGAAAATTCACAGATGGCTTTCTGATGAATTCCCATCCTCACAGATTATGACAAGCACATTTCTATATGTAATCTATTTTCTCACAAAGAGAGAGAATAAAAGCCATATGCTAGAGGCAAGTCTGGTCAAAATCACAACTTGAATCTCAAATGATAAAATGAGTGGCACCATTGACTAATTAGGAACAAACATACTTCAGTGTCCCTGGGCATTACCCTTCAACTAGTGTGGACACTGGGTCATCAGATACTATAGGACAGTGATGGTGAATCTATGGCACTAGTGCCAGAGATGGCACTCGGAGCCCTCTCTGTGGGCACCTGTGCGGTCGTCACAGTACAAAGCTCACCCTGCCCCTCTGCCCAGCAACTCAATGGGAGTTCTCCTTGCTACATGTTGAGTAGGGCACCCATCAGACTTGTGAAGACAAAAGGGGTGTAGTTTACATTTCATTTATGTTTTCATAATATTGCTTAATTATATGGGATAATTTATTCTAATCTAGTTTAGAATAAACCTATACAGGTGAAACTCGGAAAATTAGAATATCACGCAAATATTCATTCATTTCACTTAAAAGGTGAAACAAATATATGAGATACACTCACTACATGCAAAGCGAGAAATGTCATGCCTTAATTCATTATAATTGTGATGATCATGGCGTACAGCCTACATGAGATTATGTGATGATTATGGGGTACATGAGATTGGGGGGGTTTGGGGTTTTCATAAGCTGTAAGCCATATGCATCAGTATTATAACAAAGTATGGCTTGAACTATCTCGCTTTGCATGTAATGAGTCTATCTCATATATTTGTTTCACCTTTTAAGTTGCATTACTGAATTCAATGAACATTTGCACGATATTCTAATTTTCCGAGTTTCACCTGTACATGTCAGAAAGTTTAGAATTGCCATCAGTCATACCATTTGACCAAGGAGCGATAAAAATGTCCAGATAATGAAAGACAAAACTAGAGAAGTAACCCCATCAAATATAAAGGTAGTGTTGGGTTAGGGTGGTAGAGGTGAACCCCTAAGGGTGTTATTGGACCAGTTGGAGACTGTATGCTCAACACGATTTGTGTGAATTGATGGGGCATGCATTAGATACCATGGGAACAATGCTGCAATATCACCAACATCCATTCATGTGAATAGAGTTGGAAATGATGGCAGTGTTGTCAGAACCTGCACAGTAGTTGGCAAGATTCAGAACTGAGGAGGGGCGGGGGATTTGCCAGTCCAGACTAGAGAAGTGACGAAGAATTTACCTGCTCTATGATCAGGTTGCACACTACCAGCCCCTCAGCAGGTCAGGAGTTTTAAATTTCAATAACGTTGTGGCTCAGGTTTACACCAAATTTGACTGTGTCCTGCCTCTTTATTTCGGGTATGGGAGAAGGAAACAGCCACCATAGGTAGTAATTATAGCCAAAAGCCCACTTTGCATTGCATGGACCTGATTCAAGCACAGTTTCCTGTTGGAGAAATTAGGTATCAAATGAGTCCTTTGTCTAAGTCCTGTATTTATTTATCCAAGTCTGAAGAACTAAAATTTAAAAAAAACATAAAGTACATATTTATATAAACTACATATTTACAAATTTACACTCCAGGTAAAGGTCATCCTTGCTCGAAAGCCAGTCATATCCGACTCTAGGGTTCAGTGCTCATCTTTGTTTATAGCCAAAGAGCCAGCACTGTCTGCATTTGCAGACATTTCCATGGACATGTGGCAGGCATGCCTAGACTCTGGAGTTTACAGAACACTGTTTACCTTCCCACCAAAGTGGTCCCTATTTATCTACAGTACAGTGATACCTCATACAACGTCCAAACTTGGTTCCACAAGTTTGGACTTTATACGGATTTGGACTTTGTATGAGGCATGCAAAATCCTAGCTACGATGCCTCATACAACGTCCAAATCCTTGCTGTGATGCCTCATACAACGTTGTTTCCATAGAGATACATTGTACTGTAACAGCACAGACTTCAGGGCAAAGTCAAGGGAACAGACAGGAAACTGACAGAACTTTAAGAAATCATTGTCTAAAAGCTAAAAACATTACAAAAACATGTCAGACAACCCTGATTGTCCAAGAACCTGAAGAATGCTGCAAAAATCCCAGGAATGCTTCTAAAAATTCTGATGAAAAAATTAAAAAAAACCAAAGTCGTGCTCAAAACCACTCCTAAAACACTCTTGGCCTCATGTGAACCCCACAAGAGCAATGCACGCATGTGTCCTGCCTTTTATACTTCCCAGGCACAATGCAACCTGGGAAAACCTCAATACCTCATACAAAGTCGCACGACTTTGTATGAGGTAACTTTTTTCAAGGAATTAGGCGGTGTTGTATGAATCCGATGTTGTATGAAGTGGACTTTGTATGATGTATTACTGTACTTGCAATTTCTTGCTTTCAAACTGCTAGGTTGGCAGGAGCTGGGACAGCGATGGGAGCTCACTCTGTTCTGCAGCACTCGAACTCCAACCTTTTAGTCTTCAAGTTCAGTATCTTAACCACTAAGCCACCTGTTGAGTCCGAGAGTAATTAGCAATGTGACAGCAAGTTCGGGGTTAAACATCAGTGATTTATTATCAGCTCAGTTGGCTTATTCGGACTGGGGAATAAGGGGACAAGGTAGAACTTATATACACACATAACTGCAGTTACAGTGATACATTTGCCCAGGCTTTTGCTAACGCAGAAAACCTGTGTTAGAACTTGGTGCCTTACAGAAATGGTGCACCTTCACAGCAAAGACTTAATGGCAATTGCAAAATTAAAGCAATAAAGCATTTGGGCACAACATTCCTCCCCCCCCCCCAAGTGGGGAACCCACTCTCTATATCTTTGTGGTGGACCACAGGTCCGTTTAGGGTGCCCAGCATTCATGGGACTTAGGGCAATGGGTACGAGACAACCAGGGTCTATGGAAGTGCCGGTGGACTCACTGGTTGACCTAGGCGAGCTAGGTTTTGTAGAGGGCTTATGTGAAGCAGGGTTTGCTGGGGGCTTACTAGAAGCAGGAATTTAAACCAATAGCCATGGTGCACATCCCGGACTCAAATCAGCTGTAGAGTCTACCAACTCCGGAGGAGTTCTCGGTGATGGGGGCACCATGGCAGATGACAAGAAGTCAGTTGAGGGTTGCACTGTGGCATTACCTCGTAATGGTGCCAAAACTGTACCCATAGAGCGAGGGACATTTTCTACTGCAGAATCGGCAGTGACACCTTCCCGAAAAAGTACGGCAGCCTCATAACCAAGGTCACAGAAATGTCTTGTGAAACCCAATCGTCTCCGCACCTTGTATGGCGGTTTTCCTCCCTGATTCCAGGGACGACTCTGTACCTTCCCCCTCCCCTCAGGGAACCTGCCACGTAGGGGTGACCTGCCCTAGCCTCAAATTCTTGGTTGAGGCTGGGCCACCAAAAATACCTCTTGGCGAATGCCTTTGAATGGATGACAACAGTGTATGCAGAACCTTAGCCCATAGTGCAGGTGGAATTACCATTTTATTATGTTCCCTGTAATAACCCTTGAGTTCCTTAGAATCCAGCGATGGTGGCCACCCAACTTGCACCCAATACACCACCCTTGACACCAGGGGATCTTCACATGTAGCTTTCTCAATGTCCAAGTTAGATTTCAGTGTCGTAATGATGAGGGACTTCCACAGTTCCAAGATAGTGGGCTCCACTGCGCCTAGGGGAACCTGTTCATCAAGTTCAGTCTTTGGACAGTCTTTAGGTGCAACATGCATTCGACAGGACTTCAGCCTAGTGGGATTGGCCATAGAGTCCAAAACAGAATGCACAGGGGGCCCCTGAACATTTCCCCACCCCAGGTGGGACACATTTGGGTCTTTATTACACACGGCCTGAATGGGGTCAGCCTGAACCATATTGATTCCTGAAAAAGCAATACCTAGGGGCCCAAACCACTGAGTACCGAAAAGGTTGTTCTTTGCAGCGATGCCCTTGAACCGCACATCAAAATGGCCAATGACAAGCACAGGGATGTGGCGTCCCTGCACATCTCTCAACTGGACCTGCAGAGCCTGTAATTTGGGCCGGTCTGCAGGCAGAATAAAAACTCATGCTGGGCAAAGATTGAATACAACGAACCCGAGTCGATCTCCATGTGGCAACGATGACACTGGAGATGGACGTCAGTGAAGAACTGGCCCATGACTGCACGAACACCGGAACTAGAGCATCAACGGGCTGAGATCTTGGAGATCTGCAGCTTGGGAATTCAGCTGCACCTTCCTTTAATGATTCCGGTCTTAGGAGGGCCTCTCAGCACGCTGATGGCCACCCTGGTTCCGCAAACTTTTAGCAGTGTTGAGACGTCTTTTCCCTCAACCTTGGCATGACACAATGGTGCCCCAGGACGTTGCTGACGATACGGCGTGTCCGCTCTGGACGTTGCCGATGTCGTCACCTTCTGTGGTGCCACCTGAAGACACAGACGCACTGAATGGAACTTGGTGATAGCTTGCCAATCCCCCCTGGACCAGCGCAGCAGATCTTGCCTGGAGCTACTCTCCTCCAACTTGGCCCGGTGTCCATTTTGGACATGTCGAGTCCCCCAAACGGCATTGCAGCAGCAGTAGATCCCATCCTCATCTCCAATGTTGAGTCCGAGAGTAATTAGCAATGCGACAGCAAGTTCGGGGATAAACATCAGTGATTTATTATCAGCTCAGTTGGCTTGTTTGGACTGGGGAATAAGGGGATGAGGTAGCAACTTATATACACACATAACAGCAGTTACAGAGATACATTTGCCCGGGCTTTTGCTAAAGCGGGAAACCTGTGTTAGAGTCAATCATATTATATTGAGAACCATACAAACTTGGCGCCTTACAGAAAGGGCGCACCTTCACAGCAAAGACTTAATGGCAATTGCAGAATTAAAGCAATAAAGCATTTGGACACAACAACACTACAGTCCCCACTTCCAATATTCAGCAGGGTATTTGAATAGCCCTGTCATTTGTTTCAAATAAATCCTTGATATCACACAGTTTAGGCAAATTGCCACAGATTATCAGATGTTCAAAGTCTTGTCTCTCACCACATTCACATTGTTCACCATCGTCAATGTGAGTTCACCTATTTAGGTTAGTTTTGCATAGTGTCACACACCTCAGTTCTCAGCCTATTCAGTGTCTTCCATGTCCTATACTGGAGATGGTAGTCTGCTGCTGGCTTCTCTTTTGTCACCCATAACCCTCCAAGTTATGTTCTTTTTCATAATTCAGTTTGATGAGTCTCGGCTGAAAATGGAATTGGTGCCATTGTTTTTAGGAAGGTCTTCCTTGACTTCACCATAGCTGGATGATGTTGAAATCCAAACATTGGATGCCCTGGGTCAATTTTCTTGGTTTTTTCTTTTCTTTTCTTCTCAACATCTGCTGATACTTGTCTTCTAACATCTGCAGGTGCTATATCCATGAGTGAGAAGATTTTATTAACAGGCATTAGTCATAAACAGCCTGTAACTATATGGCTTGTTTCATAAAGGGCCACATTAACTTGACTAGCAGGGCAGAGTTTCTCCAGACTGAGGCAGTGTAGTCTGCTCACAGGGCAATGGCAGATGTATGGAGAACATTAGGTCATAAACCCCATGTGGTATTTGTATGTTTATGGATGAGATTGTTCCTGGCACATACCTTCTTCTTAATATCCTGACAATGATTTTTATAAGTTAAAGCACAGTCCAGTTTTACCCCCAGATATTTTGGATTGTCACCATGGTTTAATTTGTGGCTTCTCTGGGTTATGTTCAACCTTTTCCTTGCCTCCCTATTTTGTAAATGGAGTGCATATACAGTAAAACCCCGCATAACAATTTTCATTCGTTCCACAGGTTTGGTCGCTATGCGATTTCGTCGTACAATGATTTTCCCTATGGAAAAAATCATACAACAATTTTTTTGCTAAGCAGTTTTTGCCATTGAAAAATTGTTGTACAATTTTTCCATAGGAAAAATCGTTATGCGAGGCACCACTTTCTTTAAAAACCTAATCGTTATGTAATTTAGTCGCTATTAGGGATGTTCGTTATACGAGTTTCTACTGTATTTGTGTTTTTTCTAGATTAGGCTTCAGGTGAGTGTTGTCATAACAGAGAGCTAGTTGTTCAAGCCGGTTCTCTCCTCTAATAACAAATGATCTTCTATACCTGTTATGGTGAACCTTGGCACTCCAGGTGTTTTTGGACTTCAATTCCCAGAAGCCCAAGTCAGCACTCCTGCTGATCAGGACTTATGGGAATTGAAGTCCAAGAACACCTGAAGTGCCAAGGTTCACCATCACAGATACCATCTGAGAAACCTTTTTTCTGGATAACTTTTTTTCCCCTAATTCCTGGAGTGCCTGCAGGCAAGACACAATTGTGAAGCAATTATATACATATTTGGCCTCACCTCCAAATTTGGAAAAGGGCACTAAACTTCTGACACAATTCATATTCAGAAGTATGAATGTTGATGGACAACTGTAGATAGACCTGTCAGAAAAACTGCATATCTGGAAAATGCACTGAGAAAAATCCTGTTTGCTGATTTATAATTTGATATTACATTTGCTGCTGTGAATGGCATCCAGCTATGAAAAGCAAAATGAGATGTGATGTAAACAGAGAAGGGTTTTTACTTAATAGTAAATTACCTTACCTGGATTCCTTGTTTCCTTTCAAAATTAAAAGTTGCCTTTTGTTTAAAAAGACACATTTTGGGAATTTTACAAACAGTGCAACAGAACTGTGATATTTCAACCTGATTAATTAAAACCAATGAGCCCCAAAAACCTTCTGTTTTTCTCAGCCAAGCATTCATCCTCAGCAAAGTCCTCCACATCACAGAACGCCCCAGGGGGGCTTTGCTTCCAAATGTACAGAAATTGCCTTTCCCTCCTCAAATACAGCTTACATAAATTTCTAGAGCAGATGGTAGAGCTTCAAGACAATCAGATGGCTCTGGAGTGTTTAATACAATTAAGAATGTGCAATCTGGAAATGCCTCAGTTTTAAGCATTTTGTTCCCTGATTCCTAGGATGGTTTCAACAACAGATCTTCCTAGGCTTCACTCTATTTTAGTTAGCTACAGTAGTTCTATGTCAAATTCAGCATTTCCAAGTGATCCAAAGAATGATTCTTGATTAACTGCTTAATTCTTGTTGACAAACACTTTTCGGGGGGTCATAGGACAGTGATGATGAAACATTTTGAGACCAAGTACCCAAACAGAGGGGCAGGGCAAAATCTGTGCTGAGGAGAGAGGAAGTGCTCCCATTGGGCTGCTGAGCAGAAAGGTGGGGCAAACTCTGTGCTGGGGGAGAGAGGAAGCACTCCCATTGGACTGCTGGGCAGAGAGGTGGGGTGAACTCTGTGCTGGGGGGGGAGGAAGCACTCCCATTGAGCTGCTGGGCAAGGAGGCAGGGAAAACTCTGTGCTGGAGCTACAGCATGCATGCCAACTTAGAGGGCTCTGAGTTCCCCCTCTGGCACATTTGCCATAAGTTTGCCACCACTGTCATAGGGGGTTCCCTATGGCCTGCTTCTGATTTCAACTAAATTATACATGCCGCCCACCTGAGACTTCTAAATATTTTAACTAAGATGGACAAAACAAAACAAAATAAGGAGACTGCATCCTGTACAATCTGTTTGGTGTTTTTTTAATTAAAAGGGAAAGGCAATATTGCCTATGTCTAGAGTTACACTGGGCCAGGAGGCTGAAGCACTGAGATTTTTCCATTAGAAGGAAAAATTAGGTCATTTGGCATCTCTTCCAAATAGTAAGGGCGACAGAATCTCCCAGCAAGAATATAGTAGTGGCAATCCCATTATTGTAATGCAATGTACTGTATTATACACAGTCATGTGTATAAAAAACACAGCTATGTACAGTAAAAACCCTACTTACAAAAAAAGTATTTGTATTTTAGTTACGTTAATATAGTTTCTATTTTATGTATTTTGTTTGTTTTGTATGTGTGATTAAAAACAATAAACTTTTTTTAAAAAAAACAAAAAAAAGTGTGTTCCGTAGGCTTTTGCTTAAATCGGGTTTTTTATGTAACTCAAAGCAAACCCATAGGAAAAATTATTATTTTTTACGTAACTCGAAGGAAACCCATAGGAAAAATGAATTTTTTATGTAAATCAAAGCAAACCGATAGGAAAATGAATTTTTACGTAACTTGAAGCAAACCCATAGGAAAAAAAATATTTATGTAACTCAAAGCAAATCCATAGGAAATCGTGCAAATCGGGACTTGGTTTTAGCACAAAATAATTACACACACCTCTGGCACCCTGGGGCACCAATAGCAATGTGTGGGATTTCCCCCAAGCTTCCCCCAATAGGCGCCCCCACCACTCCCTGTCCCGAGCCTTTCCATGGTGCCCTGCACACCCCTGCCATAGCCTTCTCCACTCACCCACCTCCAGATTCTTTCTGGGTTGTTGATAGAATTTTTTTTAAAAAAATGAGATGAACATACTCCTTTATTCTATGTGTATTTTTTCCCACAAGGGACCATGGTGACTTAGTGGCTAAGATGCTGAGCTTGATGACCAAAAGATCGGCAGCTCAGCTGTTCAAGAACCGAGTACGGAGTGAGCGCCCACCATCTGTCACAATTTCTGCCAACCTAATAGGTCGAAAGCAAGAAAAAAATGTATGCTCAGATACAAGTAACAACCAATGACAATGCCAGCCTGCTAAATTGTTTTGAATAGTGAGAGACTACACAAAGATAAAGGGAAGTGCTTCCTCACACAGCATACTGTTAAACCACAAAACCCATGGCCACAAGATATACTGAGGGTTACCAAACTGAATGCATTTTGGAAGTGGTCAATCTGCTGGAGATAGAACTGTCAGTGGACACTAATCATTTTTGATAAATATGCCAGTTGTAACAGAACTTCTGTTACAGAAGTAATGTGAACTGGGGCCACTGGGGAGAATGCGTAGCAAGTGCTGTTAACCCCCCATGTGCTATTTGCAGGCTTTCTGTAATGCATCTGATTGGCTGCCGTGGGTGGAGAATGCTGGGCAAGATAGACCTTGGGTCAGATCTAGCACGATTCTCATAAGCTTCATATGATCCACATAACAGAGTTTCAAATGTGTAAAAAGTTCTACGTTGCACATTATATAATATTAATAAGATTCCACGGGGTATTACACAGGATGCTGTTGTGGAAAATGGGCAAATTGCAGCATGTGTGGCTGTGGGTTACCAAAAGGAATACATGCACCAAAAGTAGGAGAGAATGGCTTTATTGTACCTATACATACGGGCTCTCCAGTTTGCAGCAAAGGGGCTGCAGTGGCTCAGTGGTTAAGAAGTTCACCTTGTTATCTGGAAGGCTGGCAAGTTGGCAGTTCGAGACCAGGGTACTGCATGACGGATTGAGCGCCCATCGCTGTCCCAGCTCAAGGGGACATGAAAGGACACAAAATAATTTCTGACACAAAATTATTATTATTATCAAAGAGCCCAAAGAAAAGAGAAAAAAACGTTTTCATAGACAAGGCTGAGAGAAAGCCAGCAGACATATGAATAACAATAGGTCAAAACTGGCTTGGCCAGGTCCCCTTTATCTTGCACCAAGATCTTTTATCTGCTTCCTGGAAGGTAAACAGAGGCATAGGGGGGTGAGGGGGAGAGATTTTACTCTTTTGTTCACTTAAAGTTCAAAATGGCTTTTCTTCTGCTCAGTGCATAAAGCTTAGCAAGGTAACAGATCAGCAGAAGGACCAGAAACAGCGTAGCAATAAAAGCAAGTGAAATCCTCCAATAAATCAGACAGAATGTTTATTCTAAGCAGAGTATATGAAATTCATTTTTTCCACATTGGGCTGTCTGGTAGATTTAAAGCACACATTCACTCTGTGCTTTTATTTTTTAAACACATGTGATATTCTTTCTTATTAGTATTTTTTTAAAAATCTAGCAAGGTGTCAGCAGACCCTCCCCCACCACTGTTTCATTTGGTACTTTTTTACACCACCTTGTGGTTCTGAGTTTTATCAAAGGCAGGGGAAGCAGCCTTTTGCCTGGCCAGGTTATCCTGCTATGGTTATAGAGTAGACCAAGGGTTCTCAATCTACAGCCCACGGGCCGGATCCAGCCCAGGGCACCAAATAATCCAGCCCCCAACCTCGCCAGAGCTGCCCCTCCCCCCACCCCTCCCCCAGAATCAGCTGCAGAAACATTTATGGCTATCGTAAACGTGTTTATTACAGACGTATATGAGTCCACAGCTGTCGTAAATGTGTTTACTACAGCCACAAATGAGTCTGTAGCCATCATAAAAGCACTTACTACAGCCGTAAATGAGTCTAAGGCCACTGCATTATATTCTCAGGACAGTCTTTATGGCTCGCCATGATGATGATCTCCAAGATTCGGATTCGGATACAGTGGCAGAAGAAGAAGAAGGGGAAGGGGAAGCTGTTTAAGCTGTAGACCTAAATCCCTATTTTAGATGCTACCTCTATTAGGCCAACTTAAAAGGTGCAAAAATCCTTGTGCAAGCTCTTGAGATGCAAAAATTTCTGTTAGACATGATGTTACCAAAAGCAAGGGCATGGGGAAGCTCAACATCAATGCATAGTAGTCTGCATGCTGTCTAAGCATATAATGAGGAATAAGTTGCAGACATTAAAAATGGTAAAGGTCGCTCTTGCTCAAAAGCCAGTCATGCCTGACTCTAGGGGGTGGTTCTCATCTCCGTTTTCAGCCACAGAGTCAGTGCTGTCTGTGTCTGCAGACATTTCTATGGTCATGTGGCAGGCATGACTGGACCTCGGAGTGTTACCTTCCCGGCCTAAACAGTACCTATTTATCTACTTGCAATTTCTTGCTTTCAACCTGCTAGGTTAGCAAGGTGTATCAAGTGCCTGATTTCTCACCCTCATGGTTTAATACATCTTGGTTGGAACAAGAAAATACCTCTAAAATTCGAGTTGCCAATTTGAGAATACTGTTCAGTGATTCCTTTGCAACCCAAAGTTGTCTCTGTCTAATGCAGAGCACACAACCTCTTTTATAGGATGAGGCCTAGGCAGTTTTTTGTACTGTACAGAAAATAGTGATGCGTTTAGAACTACGGTTAGGCAAAGCAAATCAGTGTATGCCAACCTGGTGGAGCTACAGTGTGTTAAAGAAATGAGCCCTCAAAAATTAAAAATTAACACCTACAGGGCTTGGCAATGCAAGATGTCATTGCTGGAAATGGTAAATAAAGTTTCCATGTTTTACATACCAGCTTGGCTGCCACTGAATTTGTCATCATTGTTATGTGCTGTTAATTACTCTTAATATAGATGTGCTATAAGAGTTACCGTTTCAATTGACTAAAGCACAGGTGGACAAAAGTTTTTGTTAGACTACAGCTCCTTCCAGCTTTAGCCAGTACACCAAATGGTGAAGAATTATGGAAAGTGCAATCCCAAAACATCTGGAGGGACAGCCGTTGCCTGTATCATAACTAAATGAAGTAAGTGAATCTGAAGGGCACCGAATTCTATTGGTCAGATACAATTGATCAGGAACATTTGCATCAGAACCAGGGCTCACAAGGTTGAAACTCTGGGATTTATCTTGTTTAGTAGCCCTGGTGGCACAGTGGTTAAACTGCTGTACTGCAGCCAAAGCACTGTGAACTCAATCCTGATGGAGATCATGGTTGATTCAGCCTTCCATCCTTCTGAGGTTGGTAAAATGAGTACCCAGCATGTTGGGGGCAAAAAGCGAATTACCTGTAAACTGCCCAGAGAGTGCACTAAGCACTATGAGGTGGTATAGAAGTGTAATTGCTATTGCTATAGTACAAAAAATGACAAGGATGAATCTATAAAAATGTAATTATATTGTGAACATTTAATTGAGAAGGTTTATAAGTCCCAATGGTGGTAGGTGAATGTTGTAGATACGTGATGGCAAACCTTGGCACTCCGGAAGTTCTTGGACTTGAATTCCCAGAAACCCAAGCCCCCGTGAATCCAAATGAAGGAGTTTACTGCGATTCATCCGGGCTGCGCAGCCCTCGTCGCTCCCAGAAGCAGAAGTAAAACGCACCCATACGCGTTTTACTTCTGCTTCCGGGAGCAATGAGGGCGGTGCGGTCCGGATGAATCGCAGTAAACCCCTTCATGTGGATTCACAAGGGCTTGGGCTTCTGGGAATTGAAGTCCAAGAACATCTGGAGTGCCAAGGTTTGCCATCACAGTTGTAGATATATTGTGCTATATGTAATTTTGTTATAGTTCTTGTATGTTTTTGTTGTTGTAATTATGTGTTTGTGTGTGTGTTTTGTATTTTAATTCAAACAATTTAAATTAAAAAAAAAACAATGACATCTTCCAACCCTACCAGCCCAGGTTTTTTCCTCCGTTTCCACTGAATTTAGCTCCCACACTCACAGCAACTGAAGGACAAATCGATTTGCAGAAGAATGGTTTATTATCACAAACAAATGCGGTGCGAAGCCTTTGAGGTGTGTTTGGTTTTACCTGGGTTATTCAGAGCAATCTCTAGGGTTCATGCTCATCTGTTTATAGCGCTGTCTGCATCTGCAGATGTTTCCGTGGTCATATGGCAGGCACGGAGCACTGTTACCTTTCCTGCTGAAGCAGTACCTATTTATCTACTTCCAAATCGTTTGTTGATAGGCATGTAATCCAGATTTTGCCGAAAATCTGGCAGCTGCTTTTTTTTTTCCTGGGAGTGGCGATTTCGACCCCATCTTGAGAAAGGTGGGCAGCTTTATATAACTCCAGGGTTTTCCAGGGGAAACTTTGGGGAAGCGAGCAAGTGTGGGGCTGCATATCAGACCCTACTTTTGGGGGGAAAGAATGAATTAAAAGTTTTTAAGGAAATAGAAATGATTGGGAGGGGGGGGACAGGTTAAAGAAGGAACGCTCTTCTCGTCCCACCCGCAGTTCATGGCCCTGCAGCCATTAGCAAGGTAAACTTATTCCGAAATTGATCCCGGAATCCTTCGCACACCCTTTCTCACGTAATGGTGGGATTGCAAACGCGTGTCGGTTGCAAAACCGAGTTACAAAGGGGTGGGGGTGGGATATGTATTCGTCGCTGATTAAACTGCAACAAAAGACGGACGAGGTTGATTTGGCGGGCGCGTGACCTGTTTCTTTAGTAAAAACGGGATTCAGAAGCAGAATTTCTCGGAATTTGTAATCCAAGGTGCATCTGAGGGGAAAAGGAATATAAATTGGGATTTCGGTACAGTTTCGAGCTTTCGGGAGAACCAGGTGGGAATGTGAGCTAACGTGGGAAGCTTAGTACAGTACCATTCATTTCGGCAGGCACCACTGATAGGTGGCTCCATAGCTCAGTGGTTAGAGCACTGGTCTTGTAAACCAGGGGTCGCGAGTTCGATCCTCGCTGGGGCCTTGCTGGTTTTTTTTCTCCTCTTGTTTTTATTTTTTTTAATTATTATTTCGAAACACAATTCAGCGCAACCCATTTATCACGGCTTTCCCTAGTGTTGTACTCCGTGCGGATAAACACTGACAGCCGTTGAATGCGGAAGTGAGAGAAAGCGGTGTTTTTCATTATTTGATGCAGGTGTAATCTGATAAACCACCATTCCTATTTTTTATTTGGGAAGGGGGCTTAGGCTGTATTTTCTTTTTTGGAACTAGCGCCTTCAAAAATGTAGCCAAGAAGTACAACTAATAACCATCTCATTTCTACTTAAATTGATTCGTTGATTGGAGGTTCGGAAAAAAAACAACCCGGAAGCAAAGGCTGCCGTTGCACGTTTGTGCCAGCAGGTGGTGCTACCGGGCCACGAATCTACGGTGCGTTTTGGTTCATCAGAAACTTCATTTATTCGGATCAAAACCACCGTCAACAAGGTCTTACTCACTTTTGTTGGAGGTGGGTAGATTTGTGATTTTGGGGCCTCTACTCCCTGGGAACTTCTGGACAGTTGTAGCTGCAAAAACAAATATCTGAGGCCTATAATAATAATAATAATAATAATAATAATAATAATAATAATAATAATAATAATAATAATAATAATAATAATAATAATAATAATAATCTAGGCAAACATATAGAAACAATAATAATAATACCACTGGTCCCAATGGTATAATCGGCACACTGGGCGCTGTGCCCTAAAGATCTTGGCAAACATTTAGAAACAATTGGAGTTGACAAAATCACCATCAGTCAGCTGCAGAAGGCCACCCTACTGGGATCTGCCCGCATAATTTGCTGATACATCACGTAGTCCTAGACGCTTGGGAAGTTTTCGACTAGTGATTTATGATACAAAATCCAGCATTGTTATCTTGTTTGCTGTGGCTTGAATATGATGCTGATGATGATGATGATGAGAAGAAGGAAAATAATAATATGCAGTCAAGTCAATTCTGATTTATAACATCCCTTTTTAGGGTTTTGTAGGTTTGGAATACTCAAAATGGTTTACAATCCCTTCTTCTGGGGACAATCTGGGACTGTGCATCTTCCCTAAGATCATATTGGCTGGATCTTCTTACAGGAAAGACCCTGGGTAATAAAATTCCCAACCTCTCGTACGAGCAGATACCTAAACCCAGTCGTGGGCTTCAGCAGGTTCGCACCAGTTCGCCAGAACCAGTAGCAGAAATTCTGGCTGGCCCTGCCCATCCAAGTTTTAAAATAAAGTAGTCCTAATTCGGGTGCAATGCAGGGCTTTCCCCCTGGCTACACCCACCATAGCACTCCCACAGAGTAGGTAGTAAAAATAATTGAATCCCACCACTGGGCAGGCATGACTAGATCGCCCACCCAGTCACATGGCCATGCCCACAGAGTAGGCCATGCCCATAAAGTAGGCCACACCCACAGTGTGGTAGTAAAACATTTTTGAGCCCACCACTGCCTAAACCACTTGAACTTTTCAGCTACCTAAATTCTATTTTTCAATTTTTAAAGGTGTTTCCTTTCCCAAGTTCAGGAAAAGTTCTTGCACTACGAATCCCAGAATCCTCAGCCAGCATGGCCACTTGGGATTCTGGAAATTGTAGGGTTTTTAAAGGGCATTCCCGATCTTTCCCTGGCTTTTTCTTTCAACTAGTGAAGAATCCACTGTCTTTACAATCCATGCTAAAATAGGCTTTGAAACTAGTTTTTGGCCACTGTGCTAGTTGGGCAAAATGCACGAAAGCCAAGGTTAGGCAGAACCAAGGATGTTAAGGAGAGCCAGGAGAATGATGGGGAATTAGTGCATCCATACACCATATACAAGCAAGAGAGCACTTGTAGTTACCTAATGGAGCAGGCAGTTATTCATTCCCTTAGGAACTCCCAGATTCCCTGCTGCTACTGCCATTTATTAACACCACACCTCAGTTGAAGAGCAGGTAAATATGCCCTCAAAGTAGGAATATCCCCACCAGTTACTGCTTCTCTCTATGCCTGGTTTCCAAGGTGGGTACTTGACTTCTTCACTCAACCATCTAGATACCGTCCCCTGGCATTCCCAAATGAGGAACCAGCCTGCCCAGCTCCAGAATACAAATCTAAATGCAACTATCATCTGGTGTTATACTCCCCTCAGTCTGAAAAAAGCTGTGTGACCTCCTGCCCGGTCTTTGAAGGGAAGTCTGAAAAGTGGCTGTAGCAGGGGAGGAGTAGCTCAGCTACTGAACTACCCAATTGTTCTTAATGTAAGAACTGCAGAGTTAGAAGGAATCCTATAGATCCATGATGGCGAACCTTGGCACTCCAGATGTTCTTGGACTTTAATTCCCAGAAGCCCAAGCCCCGTGAATCCACATAAAGGGGTTTACTGTGATTCATCCAACCCGTGCCGCCCTCCTCGCTCCCAGAAGTAGAAGTAAAACGCGCCTGAACGGGCGCATTTTACTTCTGCTTCTGGGAGCGACGAGGGCGGCACGGGTCAGATGAATTGCAGCAAACCCCTTTATGTGGATTCACGGGGCTTGGGCTTCTGGGAATTAAAGTCCAAGAACATCTGGAGTGCCAAGGTTCACCATCACGGCTATAGATCATCAAATCTAGCCCCTCTGAAAGAAGCACAGGGAGGAATTGAGCTCTCAGCCTCTGCCATTTTCCATACCCACAGGCCTTCTCACGTGATGCTACCACATGCTGACTAGGATTTGTGAGAGATGAAGTTCATAAGAACATAAGAACAGCCTTGCTGGAACAGGCCACAGCCCATCCAGTCCAGCATTCTGTCTCACACAGTGGCTCACCATTTCCTTCAGGGTATTCCCAAGCAGATGCCTTCACCTGCTTAGGATTCCCTGGAAATGATATTGAGAGATATCCTGCCTATCTCTCCAACCCGGAGGTTGTCCTTAAGTATCCATAATTATAGCCATTGATACTCTTGTCCTCCATGAACTTGTCTAATCCTTTCTTAAAGCTGTCAAGACTGACAGCTGTCACCACTTCTTCTGGCAGGGAGTTCCATAGACCAGTGATCCTCTGGGTGAAAAAGTACTTTCTCTTATTTGTTTGAGAACTAGTACCCAAAAGTTTCATGGAGTGTCCCCTAGTTCTAGTGTTATGCGATAGGGAAAACAGTTTTTCCTTATCTACTTTGTCCACACCGTGCATGATTTTATAAACTTCAATCAGGTCACCTCTTAGACGTCGTCGTTCAAGAGTGAAGAGGCCCAACTGTTGCAGCCTCAGATGGTAAGGAAGGTGTTCCAGTCCCCTAATCATTCTGGTTGCCCTCCTCTGCACTTTTTCCAGCTCCATAATATCCTTCTGGAGGTATGGCGACCAGAACTGTACACAGTATTCCAGATGGGGCCTCACCATAGATTTATAAAGAGGCAAAATGACACTTGCTGACTTATTTTCTATACCCTTCCTAATGATCCCTAGCATTGAGTTTGCTTTTTTCACTGCTGAGGCACACTGGGTTGACACCTTCATTGAGTTGTCCACCAGGACACCAAGGTCCCTTTCCTGGTTTGTCGCAGAGAGTTCAGACCCCATCAGTTTATAAATGTAATTGGGGTTCTTTGCCCCAACATGCATCACTCTGCACTTACTAATGTTGAAGCTCATTTGCCACTGTTTTGCCCACTCCCCCAGTGTCAAGAGATCCCTCTGGAGCTCTTCACAATCTCTCACAGTTTTCACTACCCTGTATAATTTAGTGTCGTCAGCAAATTTGGCTACCTTGCTTTTTACTCCTACCTCTAGATCATTTATGAAGAGGTTGAGTACAAGTTCAAAACATCTAGAGCAGTGGTGGCAAACCTATGGCACACATGCCAAAGGGGACACTCACAGCCCTCTCTGTGGGCATGCGCGCTGTTGCCCCAGCACAGAGTTCTCCTGGGCAGAGGGAAGCAGCAGCAGCTGGGCAGCTTGGGCGGCTTCAAAACCACCACTGCCACTGAACACTCCCTCGACCAGCCGGC
The DNA here is from genome assembly GCA_035047345.1 of Bradypodion ventrale. Taxonomy (NCBI): domain Eukaryota; kingdom Metazoa; phylum Chordata; class Lepidosauria; order Squamata; family Chamaeleonidae; genus Bradypodion; species Bradypodion ventrale. The sequence goes on from JAWDJE010000001.1 coordinate 47,118,754, forward strand.
CTGGAGGAAAGCAGCAGCAGCTGGGCAGCTACTAAGTCCCACGGACTTTGGCCTTGGCTGGGGCGAAGAGGCCCTCCTGACATGGGTGCCAGGACCACCCCACCTGCCGGTGCTCCTGAGCCCCACCCCCCTCCGGGTTTGGAAGGGCCATTATGGCAGTGGGCAGCTGGACCTCGCCGCCACTACCTTTGGAATTTGCCTGTGGCCAGGGTGGAGAAGCTGTTATAGGATTGTGTTGTGGCATATTATTATATAATATTATTATATGCTGTTTTGGTAGATTGAATTTTGTATATCGTATTACTGTGTATTTACTGCGTATATTGTGAATGTTGTGTATTGTATATTGTGTATATTGTTTATTTACCATGTGAGCCGCCCTCAGTCGGGTTCCCTGATTGGGTGGCATACAAGTGCGAAAGTTAAATTATATTAAATTAAAATTCCTCCCTCTTCCAGCAGAGTTCACTCTGCCTAGCAGCCCAATGGGAGCACTTCCTCCCCCCCCCCCCCCCGCACAGAGTTCACCCCATCCCTCTGTTTGGGTACTTGGTCTCTAAAAGGTTTGACATCACTGATCTAGAGAATCAAAGGCTGAGGACTACAGATTGGAATAAGCTATTCAATCGTGAGGCCAATCCATCATTCTTCCTAACAGCCAGCCTTCCTGAATTTCAGCTGGTCTCGGTCTGAGCTGCTGTTGGTCTGCAACTCTATTCATCCTTACCCATTGTGTCTTCTAGGCTGTTAAGCATTGATGCAGTTTTAGCTATAACAAGTTACTTCTTGGGCAAGAAGTAATATAACTAGGAATTACAAAGTTATTTGTAGGTGTAAATAGTAACACCTAGTTACAGTCAATGGTTGTTTTCAAAGGATGTTTCAAGGCATTTCACAGGCTTTTCGAAATATTTTTTCCAGTTTTTACAGCATTCTTTTATCAGTCATAAGTGGCAGAGGGACACATTCTTTAGTTTTGCCTTCTGCATTTTCATAATTATTTCCAAAATTTAATATCAGAATAGACGGTATTTTGTTGTATTTTTCTCGTCGGGTTGGTAATGAAAAAAGAACATATTAATACCATGTAAAATAACAAATTGCTTGCACTAGTAACCAATACCATACTAGCTGCCAAGAAGTAATGAGTAACACAATAAGTTACTTTTAAAATGTAACTTTCCAAGCCCTGGATGGAATTTTGTTTAAATGGTGGAGGATATGTCTCTGTGTTGCCCTCTGTAGGACTGATGGGTGTTGCGATGGCTACCAGATGTAGGAGTGGTTGGCCGCAAGGAAGACACACGAGACAATCGTGCGGTGAAGTCCAGCCCCGAACGACTTAAGGGATATGTATTTATTACCCTGCCTTTGGGTGATACGTGTGTAAGATGTATGTGACCCCCTAATACAGAAGGCTTGCATACGTGGCGTTTTCCGGTGGTCAAGACAATACCTGCTCTTGGACATTCCCCTGTGGTTAATGGATAGCCCGCAACTAATTAAGGTCTGAGCTGGCGAAACCCATTGTTCCTGCCCTATCTCGGAGCCTTATGTGTATTGACTCCGGGTGCCTAGCTTGTCCGCTGTCTGGCGTGGCTTATTTGCCCAACTTAATCTGTAGCCAGCAGCGGAGGATTGTGTGTTTCCACTAGAATCATCATCTTGGTTTTTGGCCCGTTTCCATCGTAGCCATCAGCCAAGGCTTTCTGATTCACCCCCCAAACTAACTAACTAGCCCACTACCCAATTGCCTTTCCTGCCAAGCCCAGTTGATCCCCAGATCTGTTGAAGGCCGAGCGAACCCCTGGAAAAAGGTTTAGCCAATTATTCCCACGGCAACCCACAGATGGGCAAGTGTTTTCCTGAGCAGAGCACAATTCCCGGGGTCAAAAATTGTGATTCTCCACTTCAGAAGTGGGTATGGCAAGAACCAGATGTGGCCAGAGGTGTAGGAGTGGCTCCAGCCCTTCTTTGCATATGCAATGATGAATGAGGAGGAAAATAGCTGCATCCAAGCATTCTCTTTCCACATCTGAAAGTTTTCTTCCATCATCAATGAAATCCTCAACAAAAGCTAGAACCATATTGATTTCAATACTTGTTCTGATTAAAAATTATTGCATTACAAAGAACTCAAACAAACATACAAGTTTTTCTATACAGTATTTATTTTTGCCCAGTATTTAAATGTAAAAAGAGAGAGAGGAGATGCGTTCTTTAGAATAATGCAAGAGCTGATACAAGAAATCAAGCTGTCTGATTAAGACTACAGTAAAACCCTGATTTACAAAAAAAAGTCTGTTCTGTAGGCTTTTGCTTAAACCGTTTTTTACATAACTCGAAGGAAACCCATAGGAAAAAATGATTTCTTTATGCAAATCAAAGCAAACCCATAGGAAATCGTGTAAACAGGACATGGTTTTAGCACAAAATCATTATGTAAGTCAAATTTTATGTAACTTGAGGCATTTGTAAGTCGTGGTTTTACTGTATTCATAATATAAAAAGCAGCGTAATTGTTAATTATCTGGTGTTAACATGTAAACTTAAGGGGGTTGGTAGAATATTTAGCCCTTTGGGAAACACTCAATGTTCCTTATTTACTCAGATCCTGTTTTTTCTCACAATGAAGTATTAGAACATTTTATGACATAAACTTAAAGTAGACTTGACAATCATTTTAATTTGCTGCGGTTTTTTTTTTTCATCATAAGGAGTTGAATTCTCAAAGTTTGCTATTTCTTACTCCTCTAGTCTCACTGGAATCTCTCCTACCACTCTTTTGTTAGTGGTCATCTGATTGTTTTTTTAAACTGATAAAATGGTCTTCCAGAGTCAAATTGGTAGAAATCAAAAACCTAGACTGGAAAATATATGGGAGAGTTTAACCTGTGATTAAATGTGCATGTTGCATCTGTTATAGCCAATGGTCTAGCAACTGTTTAAGCCAGAGGTTCCCAACCTTTTCAAGCTGGGGTCAGGTCATGCTCTCTCAGTCAGCTCTGAGGGCTGGACAGACATTTATTTATTTATTTGGTTGGTTGGTTAAATTTGTATTGCCGCCCAATCAAGAAGTGACTCTGTGTGGCTCACAACATCGTTCCCTGCCTGCATTTTGCCCCAACAGTTTCAAAGGGATGGCCATTTTGTTTCTTGAATGACCTTGGAGGGGTGGGGGCAACATGAAATGGTGCCATGGGCCAGATCTGGCCTGTGAGCCTTATGTTGGGAACCCCTGATTTAAGCTAAGGTCCAATATTCCTGTGCAGGTTTTGCAATGAAAACTGCATACAGATTAGAGTCTCTTAACTAAGGAAGTGACTTTTGTCCTGCTATTTGTGTCATGTTTCTTACTGCTCCTTTCAGTATTTACTGTGTTGACTTCATGCAAGCAGCACTAATCGCAAGTAGGCGCAATCTTTTGGCATGTGTAATGGTCAATGTCAGTCTTTTAAGACAGCAGCTAGGCATGTTGAGATAATATGGGACATGATGCAGAAAGGAGTGACCCCTACTTCTTTTGCCAGCTTTTTGCTCATAGTGGTAAGGACTGTGACTAGAATGTGTTTTTAAATGTCATTTTATAAAATATTTTTTTCTCCTAGTTTAGTGCTGAGCCACTGCAGTACTAATTAAAATGCTTACTATGTCTTGTTAGTTTAGTGCTGTATCACTTCTTGTCAGTTTAGCGCTGTATCACTTGCTGGTTATTATTTTTTAAGAAGAAGATATTTGAATGCTGGTGAAAAGAGCGGGTAAGAGAGCAGTGATAATAATAGAGGATGAAGCCTGTAAGAGAGCTGTACAGAGAAAGTTGCATCAAACCAGGTCAGAAGTGTGGTCCTGCCCTAAGAGCAAATGGAAGCAAATTGAGTTGCCCTACAGTCTCATTGACATTGCTTGGTTCTTCAATTAATGTTGGTAATTCAAAGGGCACTTCTTAAGTTGGCCCTGCCTCTCTTTTTCTTCTTTGTCTGTTTTGACCTTAGCTGTTGACCTCAGCTTAAGGGGTTGTGGTGACCTTTTTCCAGCTCTGACTAACTGTGAGCCTTTCCTCTTTAGCGAAGAGGTCTCGGCCTTCAAAGCGTGTGGACGCCTTCCTTTTTGTGCTTGCCCACCCAACTTTGATGCCCTGGATCTGGGGGATTGTGTCTTCAGCCTTTTTTTACCAGGCTTGGAAGGCTTTGATGGCTTCTGTTTCTTGTGGGATGTTTGCTTCCTGGATTTTTGGCTTGAAAAAGTTGAGGGTAGTTCCGTTGAGTTGGCTGCTCTCTTAGGCGATCGGGTAGTAAGCTGTTCGTTGAGCAGTTCAAGGACAGTTTCTGTAAAAAGGGATGTTTTAAAAAGTCACTAACCCTATGGCAGTGGTTGCGAACTTATGGCACATGTGCCAGAGGTGGCACTCAAAGCCCTCTGTAGGCACCCGTGCAGTCACCCCAGCACAGACTTTGCTCTGCCCAACAGCCCAATGGGAGCACTTCCTCCCTTCCCAGCACTGAGTTCACCCGGCCCCTCTGCCCAGCAGCCCAATCAGAGTGCTTCCTCCCTTCCCCCCAGCACAGAGTTTGCCCTGCCCCTCTGCCCAGCAGCCCAATGGGACCTGGGACCACACACTCTCAGAGAGACACCATCAGTTTGGATCAAGTTGATGGCTTCCTACGATCACACTCACTATACTGCAGCCCATAAATAAATTGGGGGGAACTGCTGGGGGCGGGGGCGGGAAAGTACCCTTACACCTTCTTGGGCCATTGGGGTGGAAATGTTTTAATCTTTTGAGCCCCTCCCCACGCCTCGATGTTTACATTTCCACTAGGGACATATGGGTCTTCATATTAGCCACTTCTCAGTTCCTTGGATGATTTAATTTAATTTCTTTTAACTAACAAAACAATGTATAGCCGTATTTCTTATGTGTCACTCTGGTATTCATAAAGATGAGAGGGAAGTAGCTAAATTATTATGATAAATAAACAGTGAACAGATCCTTCCTTTCACTAGTGCATTTAATATTTGCCCTACATGACTGAAACATTCCCCCCCCCCAAAAAAAAACCCAACAACAACCTCATTAACCTACTTGCATATGGAGTGAAGGGGATCCGCTTGCTCTTTGTCTTCACTGGACTAGGTTTCTGTTTACATTTCCCTGGAGGAGCCCTCCTAGAAGACACAAAAACCACATGAGGACACATTTGAACATTAGCAAAAGAATTTATTTTCTGCCTATTTCTTTTTTTCAGAGGCAAAGCAAACCCACTTATAATAATAATTTTATGTCAGAAATTATTCTGGATTGAAAGGATTTTTGCTGGCGGAACTCCACTCAGGGGACGCCCGAATGAAGCTCCTTTCATGTCCCCAAGAGCTGGAACAGAGACGGGCGCTCAATCTGTCATGCAGTACCAGAGTCTCGAACTGACAACTTGCCAGGTGAGCTTCTTAACCACTGAGGCACTGCAGCCTCTGCAAACCCACTTGTCTTTATGTTAATGTTTGTTTGTTATAATTATATCCCATCCATTTGGGATATTCTCCCACTCTGGGTGGTGTACAACAAATCAAAAGGTTTTTTACAAATAACAATATAAAATTAAACATAATATAAAACACAAAGCCAACAAATAATAAGCCGAACAGAATAAATTATGGGCAAATGCAATAAACAATAACAATACCCCAAAGACAAAACATATTGGAGAAGGTAAAGTATCAAGTTAATTAATCCCATTGTTTGGCAATTGGAAGGATCTTTTCTTCTTCTTTTGTGTCTAGGCCAGACGTGCAACAGCCAAAATGAAATGCCCTTTGGTGATTTCATTCTGCACTTTCTTTCGCCTGACCTAGTGTGAAAAAGATTAGCCAGCACAAGGTGGCTGTTGCCCAGGGTAAGCCCGATTGTGGTTCAAAAAATACCACAATCTTCTAGGAGGCTCTTTCTGTGTTCCCCAAAGGATCTCTTTAAAAGCCTCTTTAAAGAGAAAAGATTTCAATTGTTTTTAAATATAATTAAGTGATCAGCCTTCAGCAGAGGCAGGGAAGAAATCTGGAAGCATTTTTATCGTTACAACATCTAGTCTCTAGAGTCATATCCGGTTCCACCCTTTCCCAACTTGGTGCTCTCTAACCTTTATGAGCCACACCCAACAGTGCCTGATGGGAATTGTACTCCACGTATGGAGGACGATAGATTGAGAATGGCTGGAATAGAACATAATCCCAAAGACACATTCTCAAGTGAGACACACTTGGTCAAGGTCTTCACCACATCGCAGCCGTAAGATTTTACAGGGAAAGTGCAAGTGCAAGTCAGGGCAGATCTGAGCCTCCAGAGGAATTGGGCTTCCACCGCAGCCAGCATGGGAGGATTATGGGAGGTGTAGTCCTAAGCATTTGGAGAACCAAAGGTTCTGGAGCCCTGATAGGGAAGAGAAAGGATGGCACACCATAATTCAACATAATCTGGGTCAATCTGAGATTAGTAAAAGGGAATTTCTGTTTATGAGAACATAGATCTGGTGCTTCCTTACTTTGGTGCTGTAAATATTTTTTTTTTATTTTTTTTTATTTATTCCTTTGAACTTATATCCCGCCCTCTTGCCCTAGGGCAACTAAGGCCGGCACACAATCACATAAAAATATTTTTAAAACCCATTAAAAACAGCAATAAAAGACTCTTTAAAAACCATCCCATATCTAAAAAGACCCTCCCCTCCCCACACTCAGTAAGAGGGACATATAACTCTAACAGAGCCAACGAGGGGGAGTCAACACCACGTCGGGCCCCCAGACTTGCCCTGCCAGCCAGGTTTTCAACCCTTTCCTATAAGGGAGCAATTCTGACTAGCCTTAATTCTGCCGGCAGGAGGTTCCACAGGGTTGGGGCGGACACAGAGAAGGCCCTCCTTGTGCTAGAGAGGCGAGCCCCTCTAGCCAATGGAACACTGCGGGAGCCCCTCTGGTCCGCCCTGGTAGGACGGGCAGACTCTCTTAGGGCGATGCGGTCTCTTAGGTAACCTGGCCCACTACCATGAAGGGCTTTAAAGGTCATTACCAGCACCTTGTGGACCCTGCACCCACAGCCACTCAGTCTTTCTCGGGTTCAGCTGTAACCCGTTGGCCCCCATCCAGACCCCCACAGCCTCCAGGCACCCAGACAGGACCTTGACAGCATCATTTGGCATCACCTTGACATAATACTTCATACTCAAGTCTTTTGGGTATCCTTTGATAAAAGGAGCTAAAGAAATGGAAGATATGAAACATCATTTGGTTTCTGGCCTTCTTAATGTCGTCTCCTATTGCTTCTTCTTCTTTCGTGTCCCGATCAAACCCTGAAATGCCAAAATGAAGTCACTTTCTTCGCTTTTTCATTGCCCAAATGCAAGTCCTCATCGGCGCATATCTCTGGCAGCAATCGGCAGACCAGCAAATGGATCAGAATCTGTGTCTCTCCACATTCACACCGTGTGTTGTTGTCCACCAGTAGTCCCCACTTGAGCATTTAGGGACTCCAACCCTCAGCCTTTTCAGGGTCCTCCAGGTGACATAGGGGAGGTTGAGATCTCCAGCTATATTCATCTTTAATGTTGTTTCTTGCCCAGTGAACTCCTTCTTCCATCTTCTAATTTGTTTTTGCTCTTGTGTACCCTCAAGAATGTTTGTTCTTGACATAAAGCTCTTTCTGGATCTGAGCCAGTGGAGTCTTGAGGCTCATATCCATTCAGAGGGTTTTGAGGGTCATTCTCTTGCTTAGTTCTCTCAGTGTCTCTACTTCTCTCCTGATCTTAGGTGGAGCAATACCAACAAGAGGGTATGTTTTCTCAATTGGTATAGGTTTAAGCACCCTGTCACTATCCGCATGGCTTCATTACAACAGCAATGTCAACTTCCTTTGTGTTGGATCTGGGCCGCGAAGCAGGTTGCGCAAGCTGGATCGGCACCGCGAAGCGGCTGTTGGGTCCCGGAGGAGACTGGTCAAGCAATGAGACACGAGGCAAGATGGAGCGAAGACCAGTGATTTAATGAAGGCAAATCATTAGTATTTATCATGTACAGGCTGCATGTAAAAGCATCGCAATCTGCAGAACTCACACTCTGTGTTTACACAAGTTAATTGGAGAAGTCTACAGGGGAAGTTAATTAACTAACTTAATCAACGGCAGGGGAAATACATTGTTCCATGTTATCTGGGGTAAACATGTGGCTGGTATTGGTTCTAGGGCTTAAGGTAATCCGCAGGCGCGAGATTGCCTATTACGCACCTAACACGTTAGTAATTGGCTCTCTGTTGACCGAGCAGTTTGTCATATCAGCTATTGATGAATTAAACTCTATCTAATATTCCGCTCCCCCAATTTCTGTCCCTTCAGGAACCCCTGGCAACGAGGTGATCACCCATTACCGGGGTTCTGTCAGGGCCAGTATACCAATTGTGTGCGCGGATCCCACACCTTTGTGCATGTGGATGTATTCCTATTAGTTGGAACCTCTGACTCTTTTAACTTCCATAAAGAACTCATATGTTTGTTCTAGATTTATCCCTGAGTTTCAGCTGAATGGAATTATACAGTCAGTCTCAGATTTAAAATAAATATAAACTAAAATAAGTACAAAGTGTTGTGTTTTTCTTGGCTTGTCAGGCTGAGGATCCCTAGGGCTTCATGCAAGCCAACCTGTCTTGGGCACAAACAGGGAACAGGACTTTCTCCAGCAATCTGTCTACAATCTGGAACCTTAAAGCTATCCTGGCCTGTATACTCCCATTATCCGTAAACAGGCATTAGGAAATGAGTGTTCAGAGTAAAGTAACTGAAATGAGATGGGCAGAGGAGCAGGTTAAGAACAGGCATTAGGCTGTGAGAGCCTTAGACAGGCATACTCTGGTGCCTAAAAATTGAAAGAGCCAAGAAACCGCACTGTTCTTGATTTAACTACAACTCTGCAAATCTCCCAGCTAGCATAGCCAGTGGAAGATTCTGTGTTGTTGTTACTCTTCTTCTCCTCCTCCTTCTCCTCCTCCTCCTCCTCCTCCCCCCCCTCCACCACCACCACCACCACCCTTTGGGTGTCCTTACCTGCCTTCCCCATCTAGCCTTGGCAGTAATTCTCACAGCTGAGGACAGACTAATGGTAGACAACATGGCAGGGGTGAGCTCACTGAAGGATGAACTTTTGCCAGGTGCAGATATAGCCATGTGACCCAGAACCCAAAATTCTATTGGTCTATGTAACTTCTTGAGATGTTAGGAGTATAACCATCTCCTGGAAAGGCAAAGTGGTTGGAGGGCCTAGCTTTCCTATGCTGATCGCTGAGCAGGTCAGGACAGCCGTCTGTCCTGAGCTGCAGGGAGCTTCCCACAAGGGTTGCCCCCATGGGGCATTAGTTACTTCATAGTAGGGGGAAAGATTGATGCACTAGCCTGGCATAGCAACCGTAAGGCTCATCCAGGTCCTGTTCTTTTGATACTTTCAATACATGTTTACTCAGAAATAAGATCAAAAGAGTTAACTGAGGATTATTTCCAAGGAGATGAATATAGGATTGCCACAGATATTTTATTTGATTGAGTAAAATATTTCTGGTTAGTTTAGGTTAGGTCAGGTTATGAAAGAATTACACTGTACTATATTACGGAACATATTTAGCTTCTTTTATTTAAAGAGAGAGAGACCAGAACAATTGGTATAGTAGCAATTAGTGTGCTAGACTATAGTTTAGGACCGTGACAGTGAACCTTGGCACTCCTGATGTTCTTGGACTTCAATTCCCAGAAGCCCAAGCCCCAGTGAATCCACACGAATGGGTTTGCTGCGATTCATCCAGCCCGCACCACCCTCGTCGCTCCTGGAAGCGGAAGTAAAATGCACCCGTCCGGAGAAGTGGTTTGAGCCATGAAGCTCAGAGGGGGACCGAGAGACAGTTAATGTCACAGCCTAAACTTCCTTGGAAGATAAGGTCAGAATCCAGTTCAATATTTACTGGAACAAGGAGCTTCAGTCTTGGAGCTGCCACTACCTTCTGACAAAGTGTCAGACACTCAAGGTGTGTAATTAGCACCATATCAGATTGCCTTGGCAGTTTCTGCATTTGGAGTTCTGCTTGTGTAAATGTTGAACTAGGTAAAGATAAAAGGCCGACCTTGCTCGAAAGTCAGTCGTATCCAACTCTAGGTTTCAGTGCCCATCTCTCTTTATAGCCAAAGAGCCAGCGCTGTCTGGACATATGGCGGGCATGAGCGCACAAAACGCTATTTACCTTCTCACCAAAGTGGTGCCTGTTTATCTACTTGCAGTTTCTTACTTTTGATCTGCTAGGCTGGCAGGACCTGGGACAGAGGTGGGAGCTCATTCCATCGTGCAGTACTTGGGTCTTGAACTGCTGGCCTGCCAACCTTCCAGTCATCAAGTTCAGCATTTTAACCACTAAGCCACCGCAGCCCCAAAACTAGATATTGGCTAAAGACACGCTCTCATTATACTCACCTGGTTCATCACCATGTAAAAGGATATAGCATTTAGATACAGTAAGTCCATAGCCCAGAAAGAAAACACAATGTGAGGTTAGGACCCAATATAAGAATGATGCTACTATGCATATGGAAGGGCCAGCCGCGGCCACCGCCGGGCAACCACCCCCAGCCGGGGGGTGAGGAAGAGGAGGAGAGCCAGCCAGCCGGGCGAGCGGCGGAAGGGTCAGCCGCGGCCACCGCCGGGCAACCACCCCCAGCTGGGGGGTGAGGAGGAGAGCCAGCCAGCCGGGCGAGCGAGCGAGCGGCAGAAGGGCCAGCTGCGGCCACCGCCGGGCAACCACCCCCAGCCGGGGGGTGAGGAGGAGAGCCAGCCAGCCGGGCAAGCGAGCGGCGGAAGGGCCAGCCGCGGCCACCACGGGGCAAACACCCCCAGCCGGGGGGTGAGGAAGAGGAGGAGAGCCAGCCAGCTGGGCGAGCGGCGGAAGGGCCAGCTGCGGCCGCCGCCGGGCAACCACCCCCAGCCGGGGGGTGAGGAGGAGAGCCAGCCAGCCGGGCGAGCGAGCGGCGGAAGGGCCAGCCGCGGCCACCGCCGGGCAACCACCCCCAGCCGGGGGGTGAGGAAGAGGAGGAGAGCCAGCCAGCTGGGCGAGCGGCGGAAGGGCCAGCCGCGGCCGCCGCCGGGCAACCACCCCCAGCCGGGGGGTGAGGAGGAGAGCCAGCCAGCCGGGCGAGCGAGCGGCGGAAGGGCCAGCCACGGCCACCACCGGGCAACCACCCCCAGCCGGGGGGTGAGGAGGAGAGCCAGCCAGCCGGGCGAGCGAGCGAGCGGCGGAAGGGCCAGCCGCGGCCACCGCCGGGCAACCACCCCCAGCCGGGGGGTGAGGAAGAGGAGGAGGAGGAGAGCCGGTTGAGCAGCGGAAAGGCCAAGAGAAGACCAACTGAAAGACTGGAAGAGGGCAGAGGAGGAAAAGCAAGGGGAGAGACTCAGAGTCCCAGGCAAAGGATAAGTACCTGATATGCAGATGTAGAAGACTTAATATAGAAACTGACATAGAGACTTTATACTAACTAAATACAGAAATTGACATAGAGACTGTGTATAAAGTGTGATAATATGCATGATAATATGTTGTCTAAAATGTTTTAAACTTTTAAAAACTGTGATAAAATGTATGAGGAGGGAAAAATGGCGTAGACACCGGCAAACCACGCCACAAAGCTTGCCAAGAGAACCCTATTGACCAAAACAAAAGGCAAAACAAAGGGGCAGGCTAGGTGATACAGGATGCTTAACACCACAGAGGGGAGGAAGGGGAGGGACAGGAAAGGGGGAGGGGAAATGCAATGTTGTAAGGAGCAATACTGCATAGGGACATGGAATGTGAGATCAATGAACCAAGGTAAACTGGAAGTGGTAAAAAATGAGATGGAAAGAATAAGCATTGATATCTTAGGCATCAGTGAGCTCAAATGGACAGGGATGGGGGAATTCAGCTCTGGAAACCATCATATCTACTACTGTGGGCAAGAAAACCTTAGAAGAAATGGAGTAGCCATAATTGTCAATAAAAGAGTGAGAAAAGCAGTAATGGGATACAACCTTAAAAATGACAGAATGATGTCAGTCAGAATTCAAGGCAAACCTTTCAATGTCACTGTGATCCAAATATACGCACCAACCACTGGTGCAGATGAAGCCACAATGGACCAGTTCTATGAGGACTTACAACACCTCATAGAACAGACACCAAGAAATGATGTCCAAATTATATTAGGAGACTGGATTGCCAAAGTAGGAAATCAAAAAGTGGAGGGAATAACAGGCAAATTTGGTCTTGGAGTACAGAATGAAGCAGGGCAAAGATTGATAGAGTTCTGCCAAGAGAACGCACTGGTCATAGCAAACACTCTCTTCCAGCAACACAAGAGGCGACTTTACACATGGACATCACCAGATGGCCAACACCGAAACCAGATTGACTACATACTCTGCAGCCAAAGATGGAGAACCTCCATAAGTCAGCAAAAACAAGACCTGGAGCAGACTGTGGCTCAGATCACAACCTACTGATCGCAAAATTCAGGCTTAGACTAAAGAAAATAGGGAAAACACGGAGACCAGAAAGATATCACCTAGACAGCATCCCTAAAGAATACGCGGTGGAGGTGATGAACAGATTTAATGGCTTAGACTCGATAGACAGAGTACCAGAAGAATTATGGACGGAGATGAGGGACATCATGCAGGAAGCAGCAAAGAAAACCATACCAAAAGAAAAGAAGAGTAAGAAAGCAAAGTGGTTGTCTGATGAGGCTCTTAAAATAGCAGAGGAAAGAAGGAACGGCAAAGTCAAAGGAGAAAGGAAAAACTACAATCATTTGAACACAGAATTTCAAAGAAAAGCAAGGAGAGATAAGGAAAACTACCTAAAAGAACAGTGCAGAGAAATGGAGGAAAACAACAAAAGAGTCAGAACCAGAGATCTTTTCAAAAAAATCGGCAAAATCAAGGGAACATTTAAAGCAAAATGACCATGATAAGGGACAAAGACGGAAAGGAGCTAGAAAAGATGGAAAGAGTACACAGAGGAACTTTACAAAAAGGACCTCAACACTCCTGTTAATCACAATGATGAAGAAATTGAACTTGAGCCAGACATCCTGGAGAGCGAAGTCATAAAGGCCCTAAAGAGCACTGCAAACAACAAAGCTAGTGGAGATGATGGTATCCCAGTTAAATTTTTCAAAGCGCTAAAAGGTGACGGCGTCAAATTACTGCATTCAATATGCCAGCAGATTTGGAAAACAAAACAGTGGCCACAGGATTGGAAAAGATCAGTATATGTTCCAATCCCAAAAAAGGGCAATGCCAAAGAATGTTCAAATTATCGAACAATCGCGCTCATCCCACACGCCAGCAAGGTGATGCTCAAGATAATACAGGATAGACTTCAGCAACATGTGGAGAGAGAATTACCAGAGGTGCAGGCTGGTTTCAGAAGAGGCAGGGGGACTAGAGACCACATTGCCAACATACGCTGGATCATGGAGAAAACAAAGGAATACCAGAAACAAGTTTACTTTTGTTTTATTGACTACACCAAGGCATTTGACTGTGTGGACCACAACAAGATGTGGCAAGTAATTAAAGAGATGGGAATACCAGAGCACCTCATATGCCTCCTGAGAAATCTGTACATGAACCAAGAAGCAACAGTTAGGACAGAACAGGGAATGACAGAATGGTTTGGAATAGGAAAAGGAGTAAGACAAGGCTGCATTTTGTCACCATGCTTATTCAACCTATACACAGAGCACATAATGCGCAGTGCAGGGATGGAGGAATCACAATATGGGATTAAAATCGCTGGGAGAAACATCAACAATCTGAGATATGCAGACGATACCACCCTAATGGCAGAAAGTGAGGAAGACCTAAAGAATCTCTTGATTGGGCTGAAGGAGGAAAGTGCAAAAGCTGGCTTGAGACTCAATATCAAGAAAACCAAGATAATGGCAACAGGCCCAATCAGTTCCTGGAAAATAGACGGGGAAGAAGTAGAAGCAGTGACAGATTTTACTTTCTTAGGATCAAAGATCACTGCAGATGGGGATTGTAGCCATGAAATAAAAAGGCGACTGATTCTTGGGAGACAAGCGATGAGAAACCTGGGGAACATAGTGAAAAGCAGAGACATCACATTGCAAACAAAAATTAGAATAGTCAAAGCAATGGTTTTCACAGTAGTAATGTATGGATGTGAGAGCTGGACAATTAGGAAGGCTGAACGTAGAAGAATAGATGCCTTTGAAATGTGGTGTTGGAGGAGGGTTTTGAGAGTCCCCTGGACAGTGAGGAGAACAAATAGGTCAATCTTAGAAGAAATTAACCCTGACTGCTCATTGGAAGGTCAAATAGTAAAGATGAAGCTAAAGTACTTTGGACATCAAATGAGAAGGGAGGATTCACTTGAGAAGGCATTGATGTTGGGAAAGGTGGAGGGCAAAAGAAGAAGGGGGAGGCCAAGGATGAGATGGCTAGATGGCATTGTAGACACAATGGGCACAGAGCTGGGAGGGCTGAGGGGGATGGTGGAGGACAGAGGCGCCTGGAGGAAAATGGTCCATGGGGTCGCAAAGGGTCGGAGTCGACTGTGCGACTGAACAACAACAATGCATATGTATATGATGTAACCAGGTGAGTTGTTATTATATTTGTTATTATAATTGTTAATAAGAATATTATATTTCAAATTTAATGCCATTCAATTTAGTATGTATTAATTGTTTTTACAGAAGTTGGAAAGTAAAGCTATTAAGTTGTCTGAAGAAAGGAAGTTCCCCGAAAGAGTTGTTTACCGGTCAACTTTCACAACATGGCATTACTGGATGACTGTCTACTATTTTATATTGTGATATTAAAATCAACTATTAACAGCACGTTACCATTCCTGTGCCTCAAATGGAGTTTTCCTGTTTTCTCATTAAAGACATGTTGCTCCAGAATTCTTTGACTGAAAAGGAGGCATAAGCTATCTCTGTTGTGGCTTGCCTTGGAAGAACACAAATGAATCATTCATTTTGGTTTGGTTTATCCTTGTAAATAACCGGATGTTTTGTCTCCACATGCACCATATCATTTGGAGACCTGTGTTTCCAGACATCTTTTATTTGGTTTTTAACAGAAAACAGCTGCAATTGGCTTCCAGGGTGGGCAGAGACCAGCTTCCTCACTAGATGCTGCTGTCTGGAAGATGACTCCCTCAATTTTTCATCCATAGCGGGATTTTTCCCGCTTGTAAGGAAAATTAAGGAGACTGGGGAATCAGGCTGAATAGAAATTTTTTGAGCAAAGAAAGAAAGAATTCCTCCTTTTGGACATCTGTTTCACATAAATACAATTTTGCAATTTTTTCCTATCATGTATTTATTTTGACAAACACTCATGGTACAAAATAGGCAGTATTTAAACATGGCAGTAAATAAGGAGTACTGGTTTATCAAATGTGGATAGTGTGCTGGTGAGCACAGCTCAAATACCCAACAATGGAACTAGCTAAAAACCTCCAGAGCTTTCCCCCAAGATTTATCATATCACCTTAACAAGGTAGCAGATGGTTCTGCAGGTGGTTTCCCTCCCAACCTGCCCAAAAAAGAAACCAGTTTGTTCTAAACTCTTTGGTGTGGAGTAGGAGATAATACACCATAGCTGGGTTCAATGGTGTTACAAACAAAATGTATAGTCCTTCACAGTGGTGGGCTCCAAAAAAATTTACTACCACACTGTGGGCGTAGTTTGGTGGGCACCTGTGGCACCCGAATTAGGACTACAGTACAGTAATACCTCGGATAACGTTTGCATCAGATAATGCTAAAACCACATAACGTTAAGCAATCTGGAAAAAAAATGCATCGCATAACGTTAAAATCCTATGGGATGCATTGGATAATGTTCCTTAAAGCCTGTGCCAGTTACAATGTATCTCTATGGAGTTTTAACATTATGTGATTCATCCCATAGGATTTTAACGTTATCTGATGAATTCATCAGATAACGCTAAAAATCGGATAACGCTAAGATTTGTGGAACCAAGTTTTAGCGTTATCCGAGGTATTACTACTTTATTTCAAAACTTAGATGGCCAAGGCCAGCCAGAATTTCTGCTACCGGTGCTGGGAAATTGGTGTGAACCTGCTGATGCCCACCACTGGTCCTTCAGCTATAAGCAGAAATACTTAGGCAGCATGCACTAGTACAGTGGTTCTTAACCTTGAGATTCCAGATGTTCTTGGACTAAAATTCCCACCATTGGCTGTGCTAGCCAAGATTTCTTGCAGCTGTAGTCCAAGAACATCTGGAGACCCAAGGCTGGGAACCATTACATTAGTTCTCTGCCTTAAAATTATATCTAAATATGGTCATATGTTTGACCTTGTTTTCCTGTCCTTTTAGAAAGCCTAATCCATAGATATCTTTAAAATCAGTGAATGTCTATCTGGTGATTTTACACAGAGCCAGCTTGGCTTAAACCCACTTCATTTTGATTGGTTTGTGGATCCATCTGCAAGTCCAATGAATATTCACTGAATAAACATAATGATGACTACATGCCATCAAGTCAATTGTGACTTATGGCGACCATTTCCAGGGTTTTTTAGGTAGAGAAAAGACAGAAGTGGTTTACCATTCCTTTCTTCTGAGATCATCTTGGGACTTTGCAGCTTGCCCATGACTACACAGGATGACCATTCTTCTAGGACAGTGGGGAATTGAACTCTCTATCTCGGCTCCACAGCCAGATACCTTAAACCCGTGAGCTAGTGTAAAATAAACTGTTGATTCCCCCCAAAAAAGTGAATACAAATTTTCACTGTTTTCATATATAAAACCAAAATAAGATTGTGGAAATTGAGGGTTTATGCCGTTACTTAGCTTTTGGTGTGGAAAGAAATTATAATTTGTTTGTTTATAGATGAGCATTGTAGTGACATTCTAGGACTTAAGGAAGTACTTACCTTGCAGGATCCACAAATTTGTAGAGAGCGCCATGAGGAGCATAGGCACTGGGGTAAGATGTAGCCATAAAATAAATTTCACCTGGAGGCAGTGGAAGGAAAAGAGAAAACCAGTGACGTGAATGGTTCCAGGTAAAACTGGCCAAAATGAATTAGCAGGCTGCGGTTTGCCTGCATCGCTGAGATGAGCACAAGTTGTGACTCACTAAGCTGAATGTAGCTGTGTATTACAGCCTGATAAGTATTTCTCTGTCACATCTCCACTTTGCACTTCTAGGCAAGAATAGAAATGTGTGGCATATATGCTAGACTACCTTTTTCCCCTTCTAAATTGCCTTTGGGTTAATCGGATGCAAGCCCAGCAGAGCTTCTTCTTCCGTGTCTAGGCCAGACGTGAAACTGCCAAAATGAAGGCACCTTTTTGGTGAGTTCATTCTGCAGTTCCTTTCGGCTGACCGAGTGTGAGAAAGATTAGCCGGCAACACAAAAATACCATAATCTTTGAGAAGGCTGTTTCTGTATACCCTACCCAGCAGAACTGATCTAATAAAATGAAGGGTTCTTCTGACCTAGTCTCCTGTAACCCACAGTTGGGGACACCTACAAGCCGGGCTTTAAGGCAATAGTTCTCTTTTGTCCTCATTCCCCAACAGGTCAGGTTGGCAGGTCAGCAGTTAAAGACCTGAGTGCTGCATGATGGAATGAGCTTCCGTCTCTGTCCCAGCTCCTGCCAACCTAGCAGTTCGAAAGCAAGAAATTGCAAGTACTGTAGATAAATAGGGACCACTTCGGTGGGAAGGTAAACAGTGTTCTGTGAACTCAAGTGTCTAGGCATGCCTGCCACATGTCCATGGAAACGTCTGCAGATGCAGACAATACTGACTCTTTGGCTGTAAATAGAAATGAGCACTGAACCCTAGAGCTGGATATGACTGGCTTTCAAGCAAAGGCGATCTTTACCTTTACCTCACTCTACTGAGATTGCAGTTTGAGGAGAAAATGTTAAGCATATCTTCCCCCTATGCAGTAATTAATAATAAAAATTATGTTCTGTTAAGGCAGTTCCAACTTATGGTGACCGTTTCCAGGATTTCCTAAGTATAGGTAAAGGTAAAGGTTTCCCTTGCTTGAAAGCCAGTCGTATCCGACTCTAGGATTCAGTGTTCATATATAGAGACTCAGAAAGGCAGCAATGATGGAATTAGAAAAGTTCATTAAGTGTAAAGATGTGTCCCTGAAGACCAAGGCCAAGCTCATCCCCACACTTTTATTTCTAATTACCATATGGTGCTGGAGGAGAACTTTGTAGATGCCCTGGACTGTCAGAAAGGCAAACAAGAGGGTCCTGGGAAAAATCAAGACTGAAGGAGGCAAAAATGATGAAGTTGAGGCTGTCCTACTTTGGGCACATAATGAGAAAACATGATTCTCTGGAAAAGACAATAATGCTGGGGAAAGCAGAAGGCTCTGTGCTCTACTATCTTTCTTGCGTTAACTTTTGGATGCTATCAAAAGGGTTTTGTATTGTTTTTATGATGATCCTTCTACCTGCTTTTTATATGAATCCCATTTGAGATGTCACAATGTGAAGTGTTGTAAAGATATTATAAATAAAAAGGAAAGAAGAGTAAAAATAAAACTTGGGTCAGTCTGGCCATCACACAAAGAATTGTAGTCCAAAAGTGTAACATTTCTAAGCTCTGGTCAAACCTTTTATCTCTATAGTCTGCTACATTGGACTTGCTTCCTGTATTTTATGTTATGCTCTGGCTATATATTTTTTAAACCAATTTCCTGGCCAAAGACATAGATACTGCCAAAACTGTTACCTGCTTCATCCTCAGCAAAAGAGATGATGAATTTATTATACAAGCTGATCAGCCCTGGAAAAGCACAGGCTTTTGTGCTACCAATGCAAATGTCCTGTTTCTTCCATTTATTTGTTTTCTCATCTTCCTGCAAAGCCATAAGTCGGCTGGATGAAAAAGCAAAACCTTATGTTTGATTGTTTCTTTGTTCCATGGAGCTTAAGCAGAAAAAAAAGGATTCCTGATAAATTCGTAGAGAGAGAAAAAGGATAATTTGCTCTCTTCTAAGGCCTTAAGTCAAAATACAGTGGAACCTCATATAACAAATGCATCATACAATGAAAAAAATCATACAACAAAGAGAATTTTGGAACAAATGGGTGCATCGTACAACAAAAATCTCTATGAGGATAATCATACAACATATTGTAACAAAGATTAATAAGTAAACCCAAAAACCTTTGGGCTAAAGGTTGTTCTGGAAAAACTGAAGGCCACTGCTCTTGACAGTCATATATGAATCCTGCTGCCAGGAATAGCGCTGACTTGAAACACACACACACACCCAAAAAAACCCAACAATATTCATTCTTTGAAACGGGTGAAAAGTGCAGAAATTTGGGGTATATAATCATAATGAACAATTCTGAACAAATCACAGGCTAAACGGTTCAAAGCCTCCCTCAACAAAACCCCATACCTGTTGAAACTGCATTTCAGAACCCTGTTAGAAGTACTTAGAGTTGAATGAAATCAGTTTCTTCCTTACCCATTCATAAAATCACCAAAAATGTAGAGGCCATTGAGGTTTGGTGATTCACATCCTCTATAGACATAACCTCCAGTGACTGATTTTCCCATAGAGTGTCCATAAGCAAATATTGGAAGTATGTCATCTATTGAAACAGAGAACAGAGTCAATTCAATGAGCTGTTTGATGATCTAAAAGTTATTGAGAAATGCACAGATAAGAGGATAGAAAGACAGAAAGAAAAATAGCTTTTTAAAGAGTTTTAGTCCTAAGATACGCTATGTCCATTAGTGGTTGAGAGGAAGCTATTAGGCTAGACAACTGCTTCTCAGTTGGCTTCTCTCAAGCCATACTCTGCATAATAAGGAGCATGGCCAGATGCAACAGCAACAATGCCCCCATACTTTTAATATTTGTGTAGAATAAGGAAGAGCTGCTGTATGCAGAGATGGAACCCAAATACTAAAATTTTACATTTCTTAAAATTGCTTGCTACCCTGTTCCTTCCTCTCAAAAATCCCAGTCCACAATGTATTGCAATGAAAATGGTAAACATGTACTTGTTAGCTACTAACAGGTAGTGCTGGTGGGGGGGGGGGGGGGAGAGAGATACTTTTTGGGCTACTGCTCCCAGAAGGCTGTAGCCATCAAGACCTGTTATTGTGCCTCTTGAGGAAATCTGTGAGTGATAGTCCAGAATCACCTTTATCTAAGCTCTGCTGACATACACAAAGTGTCACAAAGTATTAAATTTTAAAAAACCCTGACAGATGAATTTAGAATCCAATAGCGTTGGGGAAACTCCATTCACAGGCACTGCTATTTCATCAATCCAAAGTCATACCCCTTGTTTCAGTTGTTCATTGAGTGCTTAGAAAATTTGAGTTCTACACAATTTGAGGTTTCTTAATTAGTATCTGTATAAATCTGCTGTTTTTACTCAACTGTGAAAGGATTATTGCTGCAACATAACTTGTTAAAATTAATTTATTTACAAGAGGACTTCCCAAGAATTGGCTAAAACCCATTAATTTTCTTTAGTTTTGAGGACTATTTGTTTTAATCGAGTATGCCACCTTAGATCCTATTGAGGAGAAAGGTAGGATATAAACATTTTAAAATAAATCATTCCATCAATCAATAAGAATAATCAGTCACTTTGTTACCTAAGGAAGAATTTTGACAAAGCTTTATGTCGTAGCATTCAAAGCCTTCCTTTGCTCGCCAGCCGTAATTCCCTCCTTTCACAATTATATCCACTTCTTCATACTTGTTCTGGCCAACATCACCACAGAATAGCCTTCCTCTTCCTTTACGAGTGAGTGAGTCGCCTCTGTCGACAGAGCAGCGCCACATGTTCCTTACCCCATACGCATAGACTTCAGGGAGAGCCTTAGGGTCAGAGGAAAAAGGGTTGTCAGGAGGAATGCGGTACGGCTTCCCATCGGAGCTTCTTCCATCCACATCTATCCGCAAAACCTTTCCTAATAAACTACTCCTGGGTGGGAAATCAAGGCATAAAAACAATGGTTAATAAAAGAGACAAAGAAGCAAAAGATATAGAAAAGTGAACACAAATGGCTAAGAATCTATCATTCTCATCACACACATTAGACATATATAAGTAAAGATATATAGGTAAAGGTCACCCTTGGTCGAAAGCCACTTGTATCCAACTCTAGCATTCGGTGTTCATCTCCACTTATTTTTTTTTAATAATTTTTTTTAATTAAGTTTTTAATAGACATACAGAAAAAGAAAAGAAAACATTAACAGTACATTAACAATACATTACACTAACAAGTCCATAATATCATACTAACAACCATTACTATATGCTAGCACATAACAATATCTATATTCATTAACTACTATTTAACCACCAAATATTAAGAACCATTATTTCAAAGTCCAAAATAATAGAAAGAAACTTTCTGTACTACCACTAATCTTTTTAACCAATAAAAAACACCCTGTGAATATATACAATGCCCGGAGAGTTTATTTTCTACTCAGCTCCAGAAACTTCTTTGAGATGGTACTGGTCCTGAACTATCACCTGCCATAATCGAGTGATCCACGAACGGTTTCCATATATTCCAAAATCTATTCTCTTTTAAATTATCTCTTTTGACTTTAATCTCCCATGTCAATTTATCGTTCAATGCTAAACTCCACATTTCTTTATACCATTCTCCAACCTGAATATCTACATCATTTTTCCAATTTCTGGCTATACATTGTCTACCCGTTGTCAGTACAATTTCCAGTAATTCTTTTTCCTCCTTGTTTAAACCCAGATCTTCCACATTCGTTAAAAGAATAGTACCCGACACCAACTTAACACTTTTACCCAATATTTCACCAAATTCATTTTCTATTCTTCCCCAAAAATCCCTTATTTTTTTACAACATCTCCACTTATAACCAAAGAGCCAACATTGTCTGCATCTGCAGATGTTTCCATGGACATGTGGCAGGCATGACTACCGGTAGATACTGGACTGCACAGAACGCTGTAAACCTTCCCACTGAAAGGGTACCTATTTATCTACAGTACAGTGGAACCCTGTATAACGAATGCCTCATACAACAAAAATTTATATAATGAAGAGGATTTGCGGAAACAATTATACCTCATATAACATTTTTTTTGTTATATGGGGAAAATCGTACAACGAAAATCTCTATGGGATGCATCGTACAACAAAAAAATTTCATTGTATGATTTTTCCCATGGGGATTTTCGTTATACGAGGCATGCTTCGTGTAACGGAAAAATTCTTATAACGAAAGACACTGTGGAACCAACTTTTTTTTGTTATACGGGGTTCTACTGTACTTGCAATTTCTTGCTTTCAAACTGCTTGGTTGGCAGGAACTGGGACACAGACAGAAGCTCACTCCATCGTGCAGCACTCTAACTGCTGACCTGCTGACCTTCCAGTCATGAAGTTCAGTGTCTTAACCACTAAGCCTTTGCAGTCCCTAGAAGATACCGTATATATCCCCCTTTATATTATGATACCAAAAAGCAGCTTATATTGATTTTTTTTAAAAAAAGATATATCTCATCTCATGTTTTAAGGTACAGTGGACCCCTGCCTAACGACACGTTCAACTAACAACATTTTCGATTAGTGACACGTTGTTAGCGGCAAAGTCACGTTTCAATGGAAATGTTGTTAGTCGAGGTTTTCCCATAGGGAGCCGCTTTTTTTAGTGTCGTTATGCAAAAACATCGTTAATTGAGGTTTTCCCATAGGAAGCCACTTTTTTAGCGTCGTTGTGTGGGAATTCGCGATTAACGACGATTCCCGATTAACAATGTTATTCATGGAACCAAACTTTGTCGTTAATCAAGGGTCTACTGTACTTGGTAACTTCTTAAATGTAACAAGGATATATTTTGACACATTGAACAGTGGATGCAGTAGCTGTCTGGCTTACTTGTTCTGAGCATTCCCAAATTTACCGAAAGGGTCTCCCGCTTTCCCTCCATCCCCTGTAAACAGGTACATGTAGCCATCCAAGCCAAAAAGGATCTGACCCCCATTATGATTTGCAGCTGGTTCTTCAACCTCTAAGAGTTTCCTAAAGTGAAAAGGGGGAAAAAATAATTCAGAAACTATGGGAAAGCATGAAAAATCACCATTGCCTTCCTTGGATGAGTGTCAAGGCCTTGCTGTGTTGAAAAAGATATTACTTATGCATTCCTTAAACAGAACATCTATCTGCATAGCTCTTGATGTTTACATTTTTTCATAGACAAAGCAAAAGAGGACCTTAACATTCCATTGTTAATTATTTCCTTCTGCTGCGTGGGTGATGTCTTGAGCATTTTGCTGGTGGCACTGCTTGCTCCTCTAAGGAAATAAACTGGTTGTGTCAGTGGTACATTCAGGTCCCAGAACTGGACAATCAGTGGCTAGTGTTCCATCTCAATCTGATAGCTCTTCTGTATATGATCCTCTGCCTTTGATTAATGACACGCCATACTACATTTCCAAGCTACAACCAGCAAAGGAGATCCTGATAGCAGGTCAGCTCGATGGCTGGATGTAGTTATGGTAAGGTAAAGGTCTCCCTTGTTCGAAAGCCAGTCATATCCAACTCTAGGGGGTGGTGCTCATCTCTGTTTTCAGCCAAAAAATCAGGGCTGTCTGTGTCAGCAGATAATTCCGTGGTCATGTGGAAGGCATAACTAGATGCTGAAGCATATGGAATGCTGTTACCTTTCCTGCCAAAGTGGAACCTATTTCTCTACTTGCAATTTCTTGCTTTTGAACTGCTAGGTTGGCAGGAGCTGGGACAGACGATGGTGGCTCACTCCATTGTACAGTACTTGGGTCTTGAACTGCTGACCTGCAGACCTTCCAGTCATCAAGGTGTCTTAACCATTTATGATACTGCTCTCTATACTGGAGCAAGAAAATGGTCTCTAATAGAGCTTTCTCCATTAGTCTACTTCTGATCTGCAGTGTGCCTCATGGTACATATTACTGCTTTTAGACATGTGATCAGGTGCCACCTGTTTGGAGGAATGCTCATGAAAGAATCCCCAAAAACTCACTTTTAAAAAGCCACTGGATTTGAGGGATTTGGAATCAAGCCATGGACTCTCTGTAAATCAGGACCACAAATCATCAAAACCTTGCCCTGTTGAAACAGTGCAATCAGACTACTCCCATCTTCTATGCAAAGGGTTTTACCCTGTATCATTCCTGTTCTGCAAGCATCAACATCCCACATCAGCCATAGGGTGATTTTTGTGGTCCTATGAAAACAGTGCTTGGCACCACATCCCCCATCCAAAATATTTCTGTAGAGATGATTTTTCATCACTTAACAGCAGAGAAAATAAATTATGTGTTTGCTTATTTATATTTTGGTTTGTAAATGTCTGCCTACTGAGATAGATTTCATGCATTTGCTGATACAAGCTTGAAAATGTGTGCCAAAGAAAATGACAGTATGTAACCATATCAGAGAGTAAACAAAACAAAAAAGACCAAAAAATGTTGCTGCACTTTAAAGACTAATTGCTATATTTTAATGTTAGCTTTTGTGGACCAAGTCCACTTCCTCAGACATAAGAATGAATGCCACAATGTTTGTCTTGCATTCATCTACTAATCATTTGCAATTCAAAAGAGCGAAGCTTCCCAACTAATCTGAAGAACAGGTATTATCAGTTGTAAAAAAAATCATATTGACTTGTATACTTATCAGTTATGCTAACCATTCTGTACCTGATGTGTATAAATTGATGCCATGAAACCTCACTCTTATGTCTGACGAAGTGGACTTGATCCACGAAAACTAACATTAAAATACAACAGTTAGTCTTTAAAGTGCCACAACATATTTTGTTTCGTTTACGCTCTGATATGCTTGAAACACAGACTAACACTGTTACAGTTTCAAAAATTACAGTATTTAAAAGTGTCATGAGACTTTATTATACATTATTTGTGCATGTTTGGGTGATCTATGTCTGATTGCCGTATTTTGATGAGCTGCTAGTCCCATGATTGCAAACCTTGGCACTCCAGCTGTTCTCCAGCTGTTCTTGAATTTCAATTTCAATTCCCAGAAGCCCAGGTCCCTGTGAATCCACATGCAGTAAACTCATTTGTGTGGATTCACAGAGATTTGGGCTTCTGAGAACTGAAGTCCAAGAACAGCTGGAGTGCCAAGGTTTGCAATCATGGTGCTAGTTCCATCATTTCACACCATTCACCAGCTTCCTTGGCTGCTAGGAATTTGAATCCAGCAACATTTGGAGGGCAACTCATTTGCAACCCCCAATTCAGACAGATAAAAGAATTTGTGCCTTGAACTATTCAAAAAGGATTTGTTTGTTTTACCATAAGATATACATACCCTTGGTTACTATACTTCAGCCAAACTCTAACTCAGGACTGCAATGGGTATAAAATGAGAAAATATAACCTAAGTGCTTGAGATAAAGTATTTATTTATTTAAATTTATATGCTGCCCTCTGGGCGGCTCAAACAGCATAAAACATAAAAAACAAAGACAGAATCATCATAAAAGAGAAAAGAAAGACCCTTCTAAAAACCGTAAAACAACCCAATTCACATATTTAAAAGCCCCAATTAAAACTATAAAAGACCCCCCTCCCCCCCATCGGTGCAAGAGGGATACTTTTCTTAGATGAGTCAACGGGCGGGGGACCCTTCCCCATCAGCCCCCCACACTTGCCCTGCCAGCCAGGTTTTAAGCCCTTTCCTAAAGGGCAGCAATTCCGTCTGCAGCCGATGTTCTACTTGCAGGAGGTTCCACAAAGTCAGAGCGGACACAGAGAAGGCCCTCCTCCTTGTGCTAGAGAGATGAGCCCCTCTACCCGATGGCACATTGAGGGAGCCCCTCCAGTCCGCTCTGATTAGATGGGCAGACACTCTTGGGGTATCTCTTAGGTATCATGGCTCACTGCCATGTACCATACCATACATCTGTATGAAGCAAAAACAAAATTAGGGGAAATGGTACCTTTCCGAGTTTTCATCAGCTTTGTTGACATCGGATGCAGAGACTCTTAGTTCACTGATCCTTATTTTTTCCACTTTTTTCTTGTCTTGATAAGAGTAATAAATGTAGAATTTCCCATTGTCTTTGTATTTGGGATGGAAGGCCATCCCTAGGAAACCTCTCTCATCCCCTATCCACGGAGTTGCCAGTACCAACTTTTTAATGTCCAGAAAAGGCTCTTCTAGATGAGTTCCATCTGGAAGATAAACCCAGATAACACCCACCTGCTCAGCCACAAACATCCGGTGGGTGTTGTCATTTGCATGGACCATCAATACAGGATTTCTCAACCCGTTCGCCACTTCTTGCAAGCACAGCTGAAGGCAGCCTTTCATGTCTTCGACCACAGAGCCCAGGTTACGGTTAAGGGCTGTGTTTCTCAGCACATCTGGAAAGCAGTAGTCTTCATCCTGGATGTTGAGAAGATCGCAGAAGCGGGTCTTGTTCCTCTTACAGCAGTCTTGGATGTGTCTGTCATCTGTAAGCAAAGTGATCACAGAGTGGCAATAGAGGTGGAATTCTGAGCAGTAGTCAAAGCAAAGGCCTGGGAGATTCCGAAGTGGTGTTTGGGGATTTTCAGCATCATAGAGATGAGCTGCATAGGGTGAACATTCCTGTTAAGGAGTTTAAAACGTCGTGTCAGTTCCAATAATATTGCATAACTGATCCTGCCTATGTGTTTGCTGTTGTACATGCTATCTATTCAACTGCAACTTTTATAAAGAAATGACAGACAGAGGGGGTGGGCAGGTGGACAGGCAATGCAATGCACCCTTAGGAATATTGGCCATTAGTGTGGGAAACCTTTGGCCCTCTGAATGTGCAGACCTCAATTCCTGAAGCCACCGTACAACCCTATCTTATTTGATTTTGTAAGCCAAATTCTTGAAAGAAAGACCACCAGAGAATTGCAAGTGTTGGACTGAGGGAGTGCCATACATCAGTGGAAGAGAGCATGATTTGCATGCATTGGAAAAGGTCCCAGGTTCAATTTCCCTCATCTCCAGGTAGGATCGGTAAAAAATCAATGCCTGAAACTCTGGGGCACTGCTGTTAGAACTGTTAATCCTGAGCTGACCAATGATGTGGTTCAGCAAAAGACAGCTGTCAGTGTTCCATAACTGCTGGCCAAACTCTTCTACCAGCTAACAGTGGTATGAGACAATGACATTTATAGTTCAAAACATCTGGAGAATTCTGAAGGTTCCACATCCTTGCATTATTCCAGAAACATGCCAAGGAAGCAGTTGTATAGTGTCTAGAAAGGCGTGCCTTGAGGAAGACTGTGACTGCTCTGGGGCTCATCATATCTGGATGCCAGGAAAAATAAGAAGACTAGCCGGCTCCAAAACACCACAGAGAACAGAGCTTATGCCTGTCTGGACAGTCGCTAACTAATCCCTAGCTCTCACTGAAACCACCAAAACTATTGAGTGCCAGCAACCCTCTGGTTTACTCACTCCTTCCAGAAAGTTATTAATTTCCCAGGCAAATTGTTTTTAAGCTTGGTGCACTCTATCCTGAAACTACTTTTCAGTATATATACAGTAAAACCCAGTTTCATTTTACAGAAACCCCGTTTTACAGAAGAGTTTGTTTTGTTTTGTTTTTTTTGCTGAAAATGTGTCCCGTTTTACAGGGGAAAAAGTTTTATACAATGCGATTTCCCAGAGCACATTGCGCCTGGTGGGCTATAAAAGACCACCCACAGCCATTCTGGGCCCTTTGAGTGGCAGTAGAGTTGCCTGGAGAGGAGTTAGAGTGTTTTTTATGATGATGATGATGATGATGATGATGATGATGATGATGATGATGATGATGATGATGATGATGATGATGGGGGCTGGGAACTCCCCCCCCCCCAATTCATTCTTATGGGAATTCCTCGTTTTACAGAAAAAATTAGTTAAGGAAAAAGCTACGGAACGGACTTTTCCCGTAAAATGGGCACTCGGGAACCTAACATTGTTAATGAGGCACTGAGGGGGCAGGGAGTTCTCTTTCCAAACCTCCCCACCCATGTCCTTCTGTAGCTGTATAAATGTTACTTTTCTAAAGGAGAAAATAATGGAAAAGCAGCTTGGTTTTAATTTCACAATTGTAGCATATTTACTCATACACAACATACTAATGTCTGGCTGGACATCCTGCTACGGTAATGGAGTAGACCATACACCCAGTGACTCAACGCTGAGTGTTGGGTGGGGGTAAATAACCCAATTACCAAAAGGGGCCAACAGCTGCAGGCGGATGAGTCTTTTTAGGTGGGGTAATGGTCTCCTCAGTGGAGGAACCGCTAATGGAAATCATCATATTGGGCCCTACAGCAAAATGAGCAGAGGAGGAACTCTGATTCCCAACGGTCATAGAGGCAAAAGAAGCCATGCCAGATGGACAGTCCCAGTGTTAAATCCTGCATGTCTCATTTCATATGTGCCGCAGGAGATGGCTTTGTGATCATAGTGTGTGGGTCACTCCTTGGCAAGCTGGGATCCACCTTAAAAAATTCACAACAATGGAAAAATGCATTCTCTGATACGAGTTGCAGACAACAACTCAACATACACAAGTAGTAGGGTCATAGGGTTCCTGTCAAAAGTGATTAGCCCCGCCCCCTCATGATTTATGGCCATAGAAGCCCTGCCCCCTTGACCTTTGACCCTAGACCCATCCCTTGACATTTGACCCTAGCCCCACCTCTTGACCTCTGCCCCATAGCCCTACCCCTGCTGTATGACCCTCTCAGGCCCCACCGGGGGTCCCCACCAGGTCCCCCATCCCAGGCCCCATGGTAGATAAGTTATGGGGCGGCTACTAGGCAGGCAAGATATGAACCGTAGGCAAGGTACAGTCCGATCATCTGCTAGGCAAGTATTCATGTCCAGGTGGCCACTAGACAGGCAAGACATGAACCGTAGGCAAGGTTCGGTCCAATCATCTGCTAGGCAAGTATTCATGTCCAGGCAGGCCACCCCGGTCCTAAGGCAGGCAAGATATGAACCGTAGGTAAGCTATGGACCGATCATCTGCTAGGCAAGTATTCATGTCCAGGCAGGCCACCCTGGTCCTAAGGCAGGCAGGACTGCTAGGCATGTCCAGGCAGGCCACCCTTAACCCTAGCCCTTGGTCTAGTGGCTGCTCTTTACCCCAATCAGCAAGGCCAGAGATGAACAGACATGTCCAGACAAAGATTCCACCCACCCATCCCATGAGCATGTGCTTGTGAGGCTACCATGGACCAATTGGAATGATTCCCTGGGTAGTTGTGACATCCACAGGCAGAGATGTGCGGGGGTATATGACTGGCTCTTGCAGCTACAGGGGTGAAGAGGACCAGCTGTGAACTTTACAGGACCAGGGGTGTTGTGTGCAGATATGGAGACCTCAAATACCCAGAAGACTGAAGCTAAGGCTCATCCCATTACAAAAACCAAAAAGGTGGAAGGTACCCCGTTAAAGTCAAGCAGGCGGTTGTACCCCCAAGGAACCCATTATCCTGTGGGATTTACTTGTCCAACAATCCTGCTGGATTACAAACCTAGCAGGGAGGTGCCGATGGACTCTCCTGAACCTGTAAGAAGAAAGGAGGATATATTAGTGTTTACCAGCAAGAAGACCAAAGATGTTGAAGCGGCCGAGGAGACGGATCTCCAAGGTACTGACAGCCCTGTTGGTTTTACTCAGCCAACAATTTATTTGGGATAGACGGCTCACAAAGAGGATACAACCTGATGTCTCTGAATCTCAGGACACAATGGTGATTATGGATGAAGAGACACAGGCTGGCGTGACAGATGAAGGCTGCTGGATGGTAAGAATTGTATATTTTAAGAGAGATTTATGGTGAATGGTCGGGCTATAGGTCAAAACAACAACAAATTAATAGCGCTTGCGTTAACTTTAACAGGAGAATGAAACGGATGCTGTATCCACAACGTGGTGGTCTGATGTGGAGTACGATTGTGGGCATAACAGGAAACTAGATTTTCAAATGTATTAAGACATGGATTTTGCAGAAAGCCAGCCGTGTGAAACAGATGTTATAGATGGGGTGGTGCTTTCAAAACCTGCTATCCAGAGAGAAGATAAATTGGCAAATGGAAGCCCTGATGCCGCCGTGAAACAGAATACTGACACGTAAGATGTTTTAGATTTTAATAGTTGGTTATGGGGAAAGGTTGGCCTACGTGGGTAAAAATCTTTACTAAGGGGTTTTAACTCTCAACCCACAGGAGGAAAAACAGGAGGGTGGTGATGGTGCCAACCCCAGGGAAAAAAGACCAGAGAACAGCAATGATAAACTACCCTGTAAGAAGACACAAACTTTAAATCTTTCATGCATTTCATGTATTTCTATTAGACCTGAGAAATAAGATAATACTCAATAAAATTACGGTATGTTTATGTTAATGCTAAATATCGTACAGCATAAAAACAAAAACATGTTTTTGATATTTTCAGGAGCTGGAAGAATTGGTTACAAAACAGCCCGGATATATCAGCCTAAGCAATATTCTCGGGATAAAAACAAATTTAACAGCAGATGTTACACAGAAAAAAGCTTATGTTATGCAATGTATAGTTAGGGGTACAGCCTTTGCTATTTTGAAACACTGTTTAAACAGTAATATTTATGAAACTTGTGAAGGATGTGAAATTAAAGCGCCAAGCCAAATGGGACACAGTTGTCTGACTATGCCTAAATCGCTCATAAATACAAGGCTAAGAACTATTTGCAGGGATGTATGTTTTAAAAATATGTCGTATATATTAATTCTGATTGCCTATAGTCATAATGTTCTTTATCTAACACATAAAAATCAGCTCTTGCTCCTGGTGACAAACATGCAGAAAGCTACAAACCCTTTGAAATTACTGAATACTATGATTAAAAAACCAGTTGAAAAGCAGTTGTTAGTAGGCACTTCAAAAATTGTTAATGAAAAACCATATAAATATTTCCTCATGTCAAGATGAGAAATAATAGTGTTTTATTTCAAACCTATGTTGTCGTTCTGTTTGATGTTCCTAGGGTGTATTACAGGCAGCAATAAAGGGCTATTTATAGTCATCATGTCTTCATAGCTGTTCTAACCGCTAAGATGGCAGGATACAGGGATATCCTAAAGAATATATATTTTTCACCTGATGGGGGGGCAGTTTTGGCGGTGTGAAGCCTTTATTTAAGGAGGCAAAAAACAAAGCCAAGCCTTGAGGATAACTGATGTTGCTAAATGGCTTGCGAGGCAGGATGTGTATACACTGCATAGACCAGCCAGATTTCATTTTAAAAGAAATAAAACTATTGTTTCTGAACTGGACGGCCAATGGCAAGCGGATTTGGTTGATATGCAGCAATATTCTCAGTACAACAAAGGTTACAAGTATATTTTAATGGTTATAGATATACTTTCTAATTATAGTTGGGCTATGGTTCTGAAAGCCAAGACTGGCAGGGTGGTGTCCAAAGCCTTTGAGGCTATTTTCAAACAAGATGGAAGAAAGCCTGTCAAGTTACAAACAGATAGCGGTACTGAATTTCTAAACAAACCTGTAAGCGCCTTGTTGAAAAAATATGGGATTCATCATTTTGCTACCAATAATGAAGTTAAGGCCGGCATTGTTGAGCGGTTTAACAGAACTTTAAAAACAAAAATGTGGCACTATTTTACAGCTAATAATACCTATAGATATGTGGGTGTACTACCGCAACTCGTTAAAAGTTATAATCACAGCATTCATAGGACTATCAAGACTAGACCTGTCGATGTTAATCATTCTAATGCCCTGGCTGTCTGGAAAACGGTTTATGAGGAGGCTACTAAAATGAGAGGAGATCCCCAAATTCAGAAAAGGAGACTATGTGAGGATTTCTAAAACAAAGGGTGTGTTTACCGAAGGTTATGAACAGAATTTCACCACCGAGATATTTATAGTGGATCAAGTCATCCAAAGAGCACAAAGGCCTTTATACCTGTTAAAGGATTATGACGGGGAGGACATTGTCGGAATGTTCTATCCTGAAGAACTACAGAAGGTGAATATCAATGAAGACAAAGTATACAGGATTGAAAAAATTCTGGCTACAAAAGGCCAGGGCACAAGAAAAGCCCACTTAGTGAAATGGTTGTATTGGCAAGGCAAGTTTAACAGCTGGATCCCGGCTAAACAAATCCATGATCTTGTATAGAGCTTTACAGACGCGATGAGGGATAGGGGTTTTTACATTACTTTGCCTAGCACTGCTTGTGGCAAGGTTTTTCCACAGACTACCATAGCAAGTTTTAATGGTATAAAGAAATGTGGAATTTAGCATTGAACGATAAATTGACTTGGGAGATTAAGAAAAAAAGGGATAATTTAAAAGTGAATAGATTTTGGAATATTTGGAAACCTTTTGTGGATCACTCCCTTATGGGGGAGGATAGAAACAGACCTGTACCTGAACAAAGTGAATTTTGGAAATAAAATAATGAGATATTCTGAGCTCTCCAGGGCAATGTAAATAGACACTGGGGGATGATTATTTATAATTGTATTATTGTATTTTTTCTTTTGTTTTTCCCATCCTATCCATAATTGCATATTATGACTTTATGGGGAAATGAGTATTGGAACATTAGTTAATGTTAGAGAATAACCATTAAGTCAAAATTTAAGAGATTTTTTACTATTATTTTTTTAGGATGGTGTTAAGATTTTGATTTTAAAAAGATAGCTATAAAAATGTATTAGGATAGGTGTGTATATTTTTCTCTCTTTTTTTCATTGTTTGTGTATATTGATTTTTTTGTTTCTTTAGTATGTTGTTTTTCTCTTGTATTGTGTTTTGTATTTTATTTGTTAAAAAATTTAATAAAAAGTATTATTTTTTAAAAAAAGAATACCATAGCAAGTTTTACTATCTGCTTAGCAAGGCCTTTGGACCTTCCAGGGGCATGGGAAGTAGGCCTAGCAGAGATACAGTACCCCTACACTTGGAACAATTTACCTAGAGATGCGAAGTTTGAAGTTGCAGAGGGAATAAAGACCTGGGAATTTGTCTGGAACCGAGGGTATTATCACACCGTTCCTTGCATTCTTGAAACCATAAACGGAGTTATAGCTAGAGCCCCCAACCCCCCTGAAGTGTGTCTGGGTTATGACAGTATATCTCGAAAGATCAAGCTCCATACAAAATCTGGGGCATCTTTCTAGCCACTGGACAGCTTGGGCATATTTTAGGATTGACTGCCAGCCATGCAGGAGCAGCAGATATTACAGGAGGGTTTAACACTTTATACGTTTACACGGATATCATTGAGCATCAGATCGTTGGAGACTTCTATGTCCCCTTGCTACGGTGCATACCGGTGAGTGGTAAGAGCAACAAGAGTGTCAGTATTAGTTATGACAAACCTCACTACATTCCTGTAAGCAAGAATCACATTTACACTATAACTATCAACATTAAGACGGATCAGAACAAAAACGTACCATTTCGCTTTGGTAAGGTGATTGTGAAGCTTCATTTTCGACCTCAGAGGTATCGTCTGTCTTACCATAGTGTTTCTCAAAACATACGGGGAGCCTTCCCTTTATCGGAATTATTACAATGCCCAAGCAGGCTATGGCCTTCCAGGTTTTGAAGGATTGCCAGTAATGTATGGTGCAGGCATTGGAGGAGTTTTTAGAAGCATTTTCCGAAAAGCAATACCTCTTTTAAGAAGAGGTGTGGACATTATTAAGGCGCATGCAAAAACGGCTGTTCAAAACATTGCTAAATATATGGTTAGTCATGTTACGAGTGCTGTTTTAAACAGAATGGGGCCATCTGCGTTGCAAGAGGGGTCAGGGTTAATGTACGTTAGAAAAAGAAAGGCCCAAAAGAGAAAAGTATTACGTGTGAGACGGGTAGGGCTACCCCAACATTTTAAAAGAAAAACCCTTCAGAGGAAAGAAAGCACATGGAATGAGACCTACAACAAAGAGGAGGAGGACAATTTGAGCCAGAGAAGTGAGAGCCTTAACAAAGAGGAGACGCGCACCACGAACCAGTGGGGATATTTTTTAAGCCAGCAGTATGGCTTTTATTCACGGATGCTCTCAGGAGTGTACTAAATCTGAATTAGACCTGTTCCACGTAGCCCCCACACAGACAAGTATTGAGAGAAGTTTGTTTATTGAAGTTCCACCCCTCACAGCCCTGACAGAATCAGCGCCTCTGGACTTTTTCATTGCTGGAAATGGTGAGGATTACATGGACTTAAATAACGTATGTTGCAAGATTGTAAATGAAGATGGGACAAACCTTATCCAGACAGATGAAGTGGGTTTGGTGAATTACCCCATAGCTTCCCTTTTTACACAGCTGGATGTCACGCTGGGCGACCGTCTTATTAGTCAGAGTAATAATTGTTATCCTTATAGAGCTTTCATAGAATCTGTGTTGAACTATAGTGAAGACACCCTAGCAACGCAGTTTTCTCCAGGACTGTTTTAAAAAGATACAGCAGGTCTGCACGAATCAGCAGATCTGGAGGGTAAAAATAAAGGTTTCATTCAAAGAGCAGCCTTCACTTCTGAAAGCCGTAAGGTGACCCTGATGGGACGCCTCTACTCTGAACTGTTTTTTTCTTTCAAGAAAAGCTATTATTAAACGGCGTTGATGTGAAAATTAAACTTACACGGAACAAGGACGCTTTCTGTTTAATGAGTGATGCTGTTGATTAAAAACCACAAATACAAATTTTGTCAGCCTCTTTGTTTGTAAAGCAAGTGAGAGTGGCCCCGGCAGTGCAGTTGGCCCATGCAGAAGCCCTGCTCACCTCTAATGCCAAATACCCTGTGGACTGTGTGTGTATGAAGGTATTTAGTATTCCAAGAGGAAGCCGGGTCAGCAATCAAGAAAACCTGTTTCTCGGACAATTACCCAAACAGGTGTTTATTGGACTGGTTGACAATGATGCCTTCAGCGGCGTTTACAATAAAAAACCCTTTAACTTTAAGCATTATGACCTCAATTTTGTGGCTCTTTACTTGGATGGGGAGCAACACCCCACAAAGCCTTTTCAACCAAATTTTGATGAAGGCAACAGTGTGAGAGAATACATGAGTTTGGTTCAAACAGCTGGGAAACATATGAAAGATATGCCTCTTCTGATTAACTGTGAGGAGTATGCAAGAGGTTACACGCTGTTGGCATTTGACCTAACCCCAGACCAGGAAAGCGGGGTTATTATTCCTTGATTAAAACCGCTAATCTGAGGATGGAGCTGCACTTTGCTAGACCTCTACCAACCACTGTGAGCATGGTTGTATATGGAGTTTTTGACAATGTGGTAGAGATAAATCAAAGCAGAAATGTATTGTTTGACTATATGTAGCATGGACAGCTTGCAGATAACACGTAACATGGATTCAAAGCCCTACACCCGAAAACTTTTCTATGGTGTCTACCCATGTGACAAGCTGCCCAAAAAACAGTTACTACAAAGGCCCGTGTGTTTGATTGTCAATACTCACCCTCACAACCTACTGGGAGAACATTGGTCAGCCATTTACCTGACAGCGGAAGATACCGGAGAATTTTTTGACTCGTTTGGTCATCCACCAGACCATCAGCTGTTTCCAAGCAATATCATGGCGTTTTTAAGAAAAAATAGTGCCCGGATTGTACATCAGGACAGACCGCTTCAATCGTCAACCTCGGCTGTTTGTTGACAAGAGAGAAAGACACAGGCCAGGCTTTCTGCAAAATCCATGTCTTCATACATTTGAAATCAGATTTCCTGCTATGGGAACACTTTGTGGTGTTTCCGCTCTTCATAGTTCACTCATCACAACACCCCTGGTCCTGTAAAGTTCACAGCTGGTCCTCTTCACCCCTGTAGCTGCAAGAGCCAGTCATATACCCCCCACCCCACCCCGCACATCTCTGCCTGCGGACATCACAACCTCCCAGGGAATCATTTCCATTGGTCCATGGTAGCCTCACAAGCACATGCTCATGGGATGGGTGGGTAGAATCTTTGTCTGGACATGTCTGTTCATCTCTGGTCTCGCTGATTGGGGTAAAGAGCAGCCACTAGACCAAGGGCTAGGGTTAAGGGTGGCCTGCCTGGATATGCCTAGCAGTCCTGCCTGCCTTAGGAGCAGGGTGGCCTGCCTGGACATCAATACTTGCCTAGCAGATGATCGGACTGTACCTTTCCTACGGTTTATATCTTGCCTGCCTAGTGGCCACCTGGACATGAATACTTGCCTAGCACATGATCGGACCGTACCTTGCCTACGGTTCATATCTTGCCTGCCTAGTAGCTGCCCCATAACTTGTCTACCATGGGGCCAGGGATGGGGAACCTGGTGGGGACCCCGGTGGGGCCTGAGATCCCCGGTGGGGCCTGAGGCCCACGTTGGGGCCTGAGGCCCACGGTGGGGCCTGAGAGGGTCATATAGCAGGGGTGGGGCTATGGGGCAGAGGTCAAGGGTGGGGTTAGGGTCAAAGGTCAAGGGGTGGGACTAGGGTCAAAGGTCAAGGGGTGGGACTAAGGTCAAGGGGCAGGGCTTCAAGGGCCATAAATCATGAGGGGGCGGGGCTAATCACTTTTGACAGGAACCCTATGACCCTACTACTTACACAATACTTGAGGACTAGGATTTGGGCTAAGATAATATGAATCTTTTGCCCGGTGTTTTGGCTGGAAGATGGTGACTCTCAACTTCCAGGACAGAACTTTAAAAGGGAACCTAAATCAGCAGATGGGCAGGAGGCGAACAGGGACTGCTGTATTTTTCTTCTTTACTTTTCTTCCCCTTCTCACTTCAGAGGGAGCAGAGAAGTGGAAGAAGCAGCCTGTGCTTGTAGGGAGGCTGTTCCAGATCTATAAGTGCCAGGAGGGCAGCTTTTGCAGGGCACCAGTTAGGAACGCAAGCAAAGCATATCCTTTATGGCAGTGTTCCCCCACCTTTGGGTTTTGGAATTCAATTCCCAGAAGCCCACGTCAATTCCCCAAAGCACTAATCAACACAAATGTACTGATTTAGGCTTCTGGGAATTTAAGTCCAAAACCCAAAGGTTGGGGAGCACTGCTTTATGGCATCTGGGAGTCAAAACAGCCTGATCTGTGGGTTGACTTTTATGTTGTTCTAAAAGCTGTTGAGGGACAATTCTATCTCTATCTGTAAGCAAAGGAATCAACAATCCTCTTGACCTGTCCTCATTTAGAACTGCCAGTTCTCAGGGCTTATATGAAGTCATTCTCTAGGTTTGGACCCAGAATCTCAAAAGAATGGGATTATTGCCAGTCTAGTACTCCCAGTTTTAAAGGCCACTCTCATGACTTCAGCATATGTCACTTATACATGTGCTCAGAAGCACTTCCCCTGCATCCTGTAGAGCTGCTGCTAGAATTCATACATTTGCTTTTAAATCTCTCCAATTTTGCAATCACTGCTGAAAAGCCACCCACAGAACATCACAAAAGTTCAACACCTATTTCAGGATTCAGGCTTTGGACTCTTAAAATCTCAGGAAATAGGATGCAATTGAAGTGAGGAAGAGGGTGAACAATGAAGAAAGGAGCATTCAGACAACAACTTGTTTCTCAGCACTTTTCTCGCAAAAGATTACAACAGGGGTGCCCAAACTTTCCAGGCCATGGGCTGGTCACGTAGTTCAGCGTTCCAGTCAAATGATTCAGTGGAACGGTCACGTGGTTCCTCCCACCAGAAGCAGAAGTAAAACGCGCCTTGCAATCTATTTTACAACAGATATGTTTTGCAACAGGATGAGATAGATTTTAGGCTGTCATTTTCCCTGCTTAAACCATGGGTGTCCAAACTATGGCCTGTGGGCCAGATCTGGCCCCTGACCCCAATTCATCTGGCCCATGCCGTCCTCATCACTCCTGGAAGCAGAAGTAAAATATGCCATTTCTTCTTTATTTGATCCTAGGTGATCACTATTAATGCAGAAATTGCTTTACAATTCATGTTGAACATCCCAACAATACAATAGCAATAAGACAATGGGCAGATAAGCATCCATGAAATATTATTTCTTCATTGAGAAAGAACCATTTTTTAAAAAACTACAATCTTTGTATATAAGAAAAGGTTTGTCAAGCTATTACAACCACCCCCACCCCACTTGAAAATGAAAAATCATTCATTTCATTATATTCTAGTTCCTTTGCATCAGACAAAGAATGCCATGGCAGCTTACAGTAAAGTCTCTATCAAAGATGCATAACCGCAGCCTAGCTACTACCCACTGCCTTACCTGGCACAATATATCTTTGATGTATTTTCCACACTGTTTCTGGGTGTAGGAGTCAATAGCATCCATAATCTCCCAGTATTTGGCAGCAATGATGTTGTCCTTGTCTTGGTCACAGCACCCAAAGGTCTCATAGGCAGAGCAGAACTCCAGATGGAAAGGAGGCTGGAATGGAGGCCCATAATCAAGGCACTGAGGGTGTCCCAGAAGGCCCCCGCTTTGGCATACCAGAACAAAGGAGACCCAAATGTGAAAATTGGCAAAACAGGAGGAACACATGGAGCAGTTGTTGTTCTTCTGAGAGCCTGGAGTCGTTTCCTTGACAGTAGGTTTTCTGAGGTCAGAGCCTTGTGATATGTGAACTTCTTAAAGATTAAGGTTTTTCATCTTCTGAGTTTTTGAACTATTCCAGCTAGCAAGAAGGCTCAATGTTTGTTCAGGTTTGCTTACTCAGGATGTTTCTCTCTCTACAATGAAGTTTACTATTGGCGAGCTGAAAAGCAACCTTCCACACAGCCTCTTTGCTATTCCACGCCTCACACAGCAGAATTCTCCCCCTTCACTTCTGCAAATTTCTGCCCCCTCGCAGAGAACAAAGGGAGATAAGATGTCACCAATTATCTCACACTGTGTATGTGAAGAGAGACAGACAGAAGAAAGACAGACCAAGATACCCAAACTATGCATAAATCAGATGTCATCCTGTTAAGGCAACTATAGGAAAAGATTAGTTTTCCACATTCACAAAGTTCAAGATTCCAAAACTCAGCAAAATAGCTGGAAAGAAGATGAATCATTTTCATCCATTACATACTCACTCTAATTAGTTTGAATTCAGTCGAACTCAGATCAAATTCTACAAGAACAAAATAGCATTTTCTCACTCCAGTTCCTAAGCATACTGAAATAAACATAGAAATTTGGTTGTTGCAATTTCAGAATCATATCCTTTCCACGCAAAGGGGTGGAGTCGACTGTGCGACTGAACAACAATCCTTTCCACCATGATAACTTTGGACTTGAAATAATTGAATTTTACATTGATCTCCACAGCAGTATTTTTAAAAGACGGTGCATAAATAGAAAGTGAGACACACAAAATGGTTTGCCAGAACCGACTCAGCAAATCCATGGTACAGGGCATTTTACTCTCTTCACTGAGATTTTATTTTCGCCATCTTGAAATGCCTATATATGGGTAGTGATAGAAAAGAAACAGAAATATCCTCATAATTTAGGGAGGTTCTGGAAATACGGTATTGTTTCTTACCACTTGCCCCAAAAATCAAACCAGAAGAACATTCAACATAACCAGAGATGGAAACGTTACTCTTTTGGGCTCCAGTTCCTGTAATCCCCTGTTGACCA
The DNA here is from genome assembly GCA_035047345.1 of Bradypodion ventrale. Lineage (NCBI taxonomy): Eukaryota > Metazoa > Chordata > Lepidosauria > Squamata > Chamaeleonidae > Bradypodion > Bradypodion ventrale. The sequence goes on from JAWDJE010000001.1 coordinate 47,158,487, forward strand.
TGCTAGCCTGCAGATATTAGTCCAGTAAGCTATTTTGAGAATAATGCAATGGTGTAACACAAGACAACAATTTCCAGTGGCATATTCTGTAACACTTCCCCATCTCCCAAAAGCTAACAAAAATAAAGGACTGAGAATGGTGGACATACATGCTGTGATTAGAGTGACTGAATTATCACAATCAGCAGATGTGGTATGTGGCACTGAGATCAATTTGTGTGTGTGTGTGTGCGTGCGCGCGCGCATGTGCGTGTGTGTATCAAGAAACCCATTTATAATGCAAATAATCATTCAGACTAGGGTGGATTTTACAAGCAAATCACAAACAAAGTTAGGAGTTCCAGACGTTCCTGTCTTTCCTTCAGTTGCTTCCAGAAAAGTAGTAAACATTGTTTTTGACTAGTAATGTGGGCTTATTTGCCAGGCTACAGTAAGGCATACTTGCCTCCAAAACAGGAGTTCTCAACCTTTTTAAAGCCGGGGCCCAGGTTACGCTCCCTCAGACAACTTTGGGGGCCGGATGGCCATTTTGCCCTTCCTCCATCACATGGCACTTCTGGGTGTGGTGGAGGAGGCGGGGGCCCACATGAAATGGCACCATGGGCCACATCTGGCCCACAAGCCACAGGTTGAAAATCCTTGCTCCAATCCATGGAGACCTCAACCGCTATTTTACAGCAGCTGTCTCTAACTCTCAGGTTGCCTATTATAGTCTGAAAGCCCTGAAAGATGGCATGCTTCTAAGTCTAGAATTCTCTACAGGGTGTCACTGTAAGTAATGATACCAGCTCAGATGTGGCATACAGCTACAGTTCACATCTTAGCAAACACAGTGACTGCTAGCACAAAACTATCATAGGAAAAGTTTGGTTCCAAGAGGCTTCTCCCCAGACACACCAGGATGTGGAGAATGGATCAATTTTTCATGTGGTCCTCGGGCCAGGCCATAGTGAGCTCTTTGCAATCAAAGTCTATTATGGTTACCCCAGCTTACATAAGAAATATGGTGAAAGTCCAGCTACTTCTTCTTTTGTGTCTAGCTTTAAGCTGACAAGATTGAAGCCACCTTCTTAGCTTTGTCATTGGCCAAACTTAAATCCTCATCAGTATATGTTTCTGGTAATAATTTAATTGGCGTACCAGGAAATGAGCTGGATTCTGAGTCTCTCCACATTCACAGTGTGTTGTCGTCCACCAGCAGCCCCTACTTGATCATGTTGGTCTTACATTTAGGCACTCTGACCCTCAGCCTATTCAGGATCCTCCAAGTGACTTAAGGGAGGTCAAGTTCCTCAGCCATATCCTCCTTTAATGCTATTCTTTGTTCACTGGCACCTGTTTCTCAAGTCGCAATGGATTTCATTTTTGTACAGCCCAAGATCATTGACAGGAGCCCTGAAAAGGTGAAACCTGCCATGGTTGTGCTTCACACTTGGGTTTCTCGGCTTTTAAAAATGGCCAAAGAAGGATATTCCAAAAGCAGTAGTCTCTCAATGAAGAAAGGTTGTGTGAAGATTCTATGTTTTGATTGTCAGGACTATAAATATTTCAGATGTTGTAACATACACTATATAATGGCCAGAGCTTGGAAAAGTTACTTTGTTGGACCACAACATGAAGAACCCCTCAGCCAGCATGGCCAACAGTTTCTGGGAGTTGCTCTTCAGAAAATGAACACCCTCAAGCTCTGATACTGCCCCTTGGTAATAATAGCCTTAATCACTAGTCTAACCTGTGGTTTTTTGAAAGATGTGTCATCCCTAAGGAATCACAATAATTTGAGGGGCAGCAAAAGAGGGAAAATCTTCATTTGAAGCTCTAATCACAGAATTAGTTAGCTAAAAATTCTTCTTCTTCTGCCATATCCGAATATAGGCGATCATCATAGTGATCAGGCATGAAGACTGTCCTGAGAATATAATGCAGTGGCCTTTCATCTGCCTTCCGCATCGTAGCATGGCCCCCGTACCACTGATCTAGTTCCACAAGTCACTTTCTGGTCCTGAGTCCTTTTGGCACACAAGGTCCTCATCAGCCCCAGGCTAGTATTGATGAAGCTGCTGCCCTGCATCAAGATGAATTCAAGCCTTTTATAGAAGTCTATGAAGTCTTTTTTAAAGTAAACTAGCATATTTGTGCCCGGCCAGCCAGGCATTTTTAAAGTGTGTGTTGGTGGTTATGGGTGGTTTTGGGTGTGCACAACCACCACCACCCATACAATACCACTCCAACCACCAACACACATTAAAAATTCCTGGCAAGGCAGGGATGTTTTGTGTGTGTGTGTGTGTATGTGTGTGTGTGTGAGAGAGAGAGAGAGAAGCAGTGTGTGTGTGTGTGTGAGAGAGAGAGAGAGAGAGAAAGAGAGACTGACAGATAGAATAGACCACCAGAGGGCGCTAGTGAGTTAGAGTGAGGGACAGGGGAGGAGACAGTCAGACAGAGGAGACAGGCGAATAGGATGCGTGCAGGTATGTTTGGAGGGAAGGTTTGTTGTTAGGAGGTTGTTCCGCAGTGGGTGGGTAGTGTTTCCCGTGTGTGTGTGTGTGAGAGAGAGAGAAAGAGAGAGAGTTTTCTGTGGGTTGGCTGGGAATGAAAGTTTCATCCCCAGCCAACCCAGAGAGAAGCGAGGCTGAGAAGTAGAAGGCCACACCGGGAGGGAAAGACTTTTAAAGACCCAGCCAGAGCCAGGAGGTAAGCGCGGTCAGTGAGGGCTAGGTGGTGGGGCCGGGGGGTGGTTGGCGTGGTTACTGGGGCCATGCCTCACCCTCCACACTCCCTAACCCCTGCTGACCGCGCTTACCTGCTGGCTCCAGTTGAGTCATTAAAAGTTTCCCTCCCTGCGGTTTTTTTTAAACCGCCGTGCCGCGCTTTCCCAGCCTCCTCTGCGCTTGCGTCCCTTAGCCTGATTGGCTGAGGGGTTGCGCAGTGCAGAGGACTCTGGGAAGCATAATTTTATTTTTTGGGTCACATTCGTGGGGCTGCTGTCCCACTGGCGACGGCCAAAACCCCGCGGCGCTGGGAAGGCAGGGGTTATGGTGAATGCGGAAGGCTAGGTCAGGGATGGTTGGGCCTGGTGCGGGAGCCTTTGAACGAACCCAACGGTTAAGGGCTCTTTTTATAGGTATAGATATTATTGTTTTTAGGCCTATTCCAGCTGTTATTTTGTTATTTATCCTAAAACAAATAAATTTGGTGCAGGGTCACAATATAAAGAGACAGGAGAGTTTTGAAAGTGTAAATTATACTACAGAATGTAATAGTGTATCCTTTTCTTCAGGTGCCGTACCCGTTCACGATATTGGCTATCATCATGGCAATAGTCTTCCTGTTCTTAACTCCTCAGAACAGTTCTTCCGAGGACATGCCAAACCAGTGTCTCAGGTTCTTCAGGCATGAAGTCCATCTTGCGTCCAGGGTTTATCTTTCCAGGGATTTTTCCTTACAAAGCGAGTTGGAGTATTCTATACTTTATGTTGTTCCTCATGATATGGCCAATGTATTGGAGCTTTCAGCTTAGTGGTCTTAGACAGTTCTTGTTCTTTATCCATCTGGTGCAACACTTCTACATTAGTCACTGAAATTTTATTGGCATAAATTTATGCAATGCAAGTTGGATGAAATCTTTAATTAAATTTAAAACTTATTATTATTCAGAATCCAAGGCCTTCCAGGGATCATACCTGTGATTTTCCAATATTAAAAGCTTCCCTTTCCCCATAATTTCGAGTCTCCTAAGGACTTCCCAACAGCAAATGGAATCCTTAGGAAGCTTCAAAAACTGAATCAGGGAAGTTTTTCATTTAATTACATTAAAGATATCTGCCAATGTGTAGTGATTACATCCACCTTGCACAATGTAAATTTGTGCCAACAGGATTTCAGCCATTATTTCATGATGAAGTGAGACAGATATTTTTATTTTTGTAAGACACCACTTGCATTCAGTGTGTGTGTGTGTGTGTGTGTGTGTGTGTGTGTGTGTGTGTGTGCATGTACAGTTCTTATAGGTACTCAAATACAGTCAGTTCAAGAACACATTGAAACACTTAATATGGAGACTTCAATAGGCAAGTGCTAAAAGCTGTTTCCTGTAAAATCCTCAAATTTGTTTTTAAAGCAAAAACTCAAAGTAGTAAAACTCAAACTTTCAAACAGATTTATTATAAAACAGGAAGACAGTATATTTAATGGTAGTTATTCTTATACACATTTTCAAAATAATTATTCATACGGGAGAGCTCTATAGAAAATAAAACTCTTATAATCTGGAAAAATAATTTAATGTCCTTTCCCAAAAAAGAAAGAAATAGTTGAGTTCTGATGCAATCAAATATCACACAATCTCAAGCTGGTCAAACTGTGTTCTTTCACAAAGTTCTTGAGTGCTTTGAACTTTTTTTTCCTGACTTTACGTCCTTGCTGTGTGATGTATTTAAAATATTTGCAATCTAGATATAAATAAAACACAAACATGAAATGACATAAGAATGACTGAGATACTAAAAAGGGGGGAAATGTGAAGCAAATTGGGCTCTACTGCCTGCAATCATACATTAAACTGAATTCAGACTCACAATGTTTATACAAAGAGGGCATATGCTTGGCTTTTTAGATTGTGTTTTACCGATTTAAATAGGATTGGACCTGCCTATGTATTTGACTACACAAGGATTGGATGTATGGTTGTGGTCAGGCTGACTAACGTGATCTGGCCCCTTGTTTGTCATGTGTCCTGATCTTCCCGCCTGGCTAATCTGGGGACAATTGGTATAGAATGGGCATTTGACTACAGAGGAAGAAGATTGGTAAACCATTCCAGGTTGCTTGCTTTCCCAGACCTCCAGACAATACTTTTAGTGTCAAAACAAAAGAAGGTGACCTTGATGGTTCTTTACAGAAGAGCTATCCTCCGAGATGTCACCCTTGACCAGTATATGCTTCTCTTTTTATGTAATTTTGATAGCAGTCCTTCAGAGTAGGGGTGCCCAAACTACGCCTCGTGGGCTGGATCCGGCCCTCAACACCAATTCATCCGGCCCGCACCACCCTCATTGCTCTTATATGGGCATGTTTTACTTCAGCTTCTGGGAGCAATGAGGGTGGTGTGGGCTGGATGAATTGGCATTGGGGGCTAGATCCAGCCCATGGGTCATAGTTTGGGCACCCCTGGTTTAAGCCAAGAAAATAGGAGATTAAAAACTATCTCATCCTGTTGCAAAACAGATTGCAAGGCACATTTTACTTCTGCTTCCGGTGGGAGGAACCACATGACTGGCCCACTGAACCATATGACTGGCCCATGGCCCAAAAAGTTTGGGCACCCCTGCTTTAGAGCTATATGCCTATAATTTCGTCTTGAATGCTTGGTTCAACTTTGAGACCTGAGGCTGCTTCTTCCAAAGCCACAGTTATCCACTGTTCTTAACCTATACTTGTCCTTGGCATGACAAGTTCTCCAGTTAAAACAGTCTGTGGCATGCACTTACATATCTTGCCAAGAATGAAACTCTGCAGGGGTGTTGTACAGTATAACCCTTGTCAGAATGGTAATACTGTACTCCCTGCTCCACTGCCATCTTATCCAGCATATAACTCCAAATAGTACCTTTATCACTCCAATTTGAACTATCAAGATGACCGTGATGGACTTCATCATTATTCTGAATACCTGACTAGGTCAGCCAAAATATGAATCCCATCCACTGTGTCCTCCTGAAGAGGCAACATGGCAATCAATTTAGAGATTGTTACTTTAGTACTCTGAATCTATATTTGGGAAGCATTTTCTAGTCTAGTTCCATAGAGTTAGGAAGGGTGGTCAGGAGATCATGGGGAGAAAGAACATAAACTTGCAATAAGACTGTTTGCAGGGCATCATTGTAGGAAATTTGGGGGAAACGCTCTTTCTGGCAATCTTTGTTCAATTTTTTTTCTTTTAGAAATTCCATTACCAGACATGCACACAAGAGATACCGTACCCATTCCTAAGCCAGAATTGAGGCTGTAATTCAAATGCAACCTGTCTAAAATAGATGGAACAAGACAAGCCCTAGCCGGCCTAAACAGTGGTATAGAATAAGATGGAGGAAAAGTAACATTCATAGCATACATTTCATCCTATGATTTCAAAGCACTGTAGTATCACTTTCCATTCCACATTACATCCTTACAAGAAATCTGTGTGGCAGGTTGGTCTAATAACAGTGACTAGCCAGGTCACTCCAAGACTTTCACAGCAATTTGAACATAGATCTCCCAAATCTCAGGCTAACACTCTAACTCGAATATTGGTTTCTTAGTCCAACATGTTTGAGCTTCAACAAGACCTATGAGTCAACCCCTGCATATTGCCAACCTTTGCCCACACCATGCACTGGACAGTGGGAACAGGATATTTATAAGCATGCATATCCTGGCTTTAGCTACCTCAGAGGCCCTCACATGACACATTAGGTTTTGCTTGAAGGTGTGCAAGCTTATTTGGCTAAGCATGATTACAGAGCTGCCATAACTGGGAAATCTCATGAGATGAGGTTCCAGACCCAAGGCGAACTGAATAGGTTTAGAAGCTCCTAAACATCTTCATGCTCAACAGACAGATGTACTTGATCTATCCAAGAGGGGATGAGGAATGCTTGTATACATCTTGCCCTCACATGTGCTGTAGGAAAATGCTTACACAGGAGTTCCATCTTTCCCACAAATTGTCAGTTTCCCTAAATGAACTCTTGGGAGCTAAGAACAAAATCACAGCAGCTTCATAAAATTGCCATTCCCAGGATTCCTTAACCTGGTTTAGATTTGCAGTGTGTAAGCACCTTCTGATCCCAAGTGACTCAGATACTTCATCATGACAGTAATGATAAAATGCACATGGCTTTCCGGACATCTTGCAGCTGCCGTTGGCTGGACTGAAAAAATGATGCAATTACTTCTGCATGTGAAAACAAACTATAAGCTCATGGATTTTTTTATGTTTCTGACTTTAAAAGCATTTAATGATGTGGTGTAGTGTTCATCTGTATGAAGAGAGAATAATCCCACAGAGCATATCCAAAGTTTCAAAAAAAAAAACAACAACCTTGCTTTTAATTCTATTGTAAACACTGTGAGTTCCACTTTTGCAAGATAAGAGGCATGTTTAATAAATAAATTAGTTAATTACAAGTCTCGGTGTTTAGCACCATTCCAGGTACAGTATCTCTTAGCAGAACATGATCACATTATAACATGAAGCAACTTTTACCCCCTTTATAACATGGTGTAAGCCAGGGGTGCCGAAACTATGGCTCAAAACTACTACCCGCTTTCAGGAGCAACGAGGGTGGTGTAGGCCAGATGAATTGGCATTGGAGGTCGGATCCGGCCCAGGGGCCATAGTCTGAGCACCCCTGGTCTAAGCAGAGAAAATGGCAGCTTAAAATCTATCTCAATCAATTGAAAAACAGATTGCAAGGCATGTTTTACTTCCTTTTCTGGTGGGAGGAACCACATAACCAGCCTGCTGTTTTTAAACGTACCTTTTCCCAGCAATATTCCAGCCACCAGTACTTTTTCACAAGCAAGTCTTTTGTTTTCCTGCCAATTTTTCTTTGCCAAATAAAGGCTAAAATGGAAGGGTGGCCACCAATCCTTTCGGACACTCCATTCCTTTTTGAGCCATTCAAACTGCTTGTCAAACCTGGAGGGAAATAAGAACAGATTAAGTAAATTAGGTCCAGAACTAAACAGATGTGTCTCACGAGATGGCAGGTGGATCCTGTCCTTGGCTGGAATAGGAACACATCTTATTCCATAAGGGAGAGCCAGGAGGTGCCCGACATATACAATGGGATCTCAGTTAACGTAATTAATGTGTTCTCTGGGATGTTTCTTATAGGGAAAATTACTTTAACTGAATTTCCCATAGGAATGCATTGAATTCAATTTCCCACAGGAATGCATTGAAAACCGAAATACATTAACCAAAATGTGGTTTCCCATAGGAATGTAATGAAAACCAATTAATCCGTTCTGGAAAAAACTCCGTAAACCGAGCCACTGTTTTCTATGGGTTTCCTTTAGTTATGCGATTTTTATGTTAACCGAGCCATTTGTTAACTGAGGTACCACTGTAGATCTAAAAGTTACATGAAATAGATTTTTCAAGGACTTCTAATTTACACAAGTTTAAAAATACCAACAACATAATAACAGTGCGCATGCACACATTATATTTTTAATATGAAGGAGGAGAGGAACTGATAGACTTCTTTGTGGGATGATCAGAGGCTTGAACAGTACTCTCTGGAGTGCAGCTCTCAGAAGACTCCAGCCAGCAGGTACAGTGCTAATTCTGGCCAGCTGTCTGAGTTTGCAGATGTTTCTGTGGACATGTGGCTGGCATGACTAAACACCAGAGTGCACAAAACACTGTTTACCTTCCCACCAAAGAGAAACCTATTTATCTACTTGCAATTTCTTGCTTTCGAACTGCTAGGTTGGCTGGAGCTGGGTCAGAGACAAGCGCTCACTCCGTCATGCAGTACTTGGGTCTCGAATTTCTGACCTGCCGACCTTCCAGTCATCAAGTGCAGCATCTTAACCACTAAGCCACCGCAGTCCCGCCTATCTGTGGGTACTTTAGTCCAAAAAAGTCACTTTTCCAGGCTCTAGAAAATACATTTAATTCAAACATATCTAGGGGCTCAACATTCATATGATCTCTGATAGGCCTTGAGGTCTATAAAAAACACTAAATAGATTTCATAAGACTAAGGTTTGCCTCGGCCTAAACCAGTCTCTTAGAAGACCACTGAAATCCGGCTGCTTAAATATTCGTATGGCAGCTGGAGCAAAATACACTATTCCAAGGTGTGCCGTGTAATTTTATTTCAGCCATAACAAGTTGGCATTGATTATGACTTGAAATGAGAACTAAATATGAACGGTGTTTTAGAATGTTGCTGCCTTGGATCTTCTTTGGGAGAAAGTTGGAATATAAAAAATGAAATGAAGAGAAAAATAATATTCTAGCAAAAAAAAAAGTTTAAGGGAAACATACTACCCAATGGCTGAAACCCAATAGTAGATTGCACTAGAGTAGACCCATTTAATCAGTGGAATTTATAGAAGAGTTGACTTATCAAAATTCCCATTGATTCCATACTCTAGTTGCAACTTACTACTGGATTTCAGTCATTTTTTTAGGAAGCCTAAACATAAAAACATGACATTATTATCCTTCAGTAAGCTGGAGACCTCTAATGAGTTCCACAAGGCCTCTGACTACTAGGTTATCTTTACATGACTAGATGGTAATATAATAATAATCTTTGCCATCAAATCAAGTTTCCAAAAGTATCCAGAAATAGTTTATGATTCCCTTCTTCTAGTAATGCCCAGAGATTGTGCAGCTTGCACAATGTCACACCGACTGGCTCTTCTCAATGGAGGCACAGTGGAGAAACCATTGAGATACCCAGATAGCACTAGGTTGCAGCATATCGAACTCTAAATATGTAGCTGATTTTGCAGGAAATCCCGTATTTCACCGCTCCGTCACGCTTCTTCCCGCGGCCATCCCGTAATTTGACCGGCCAGGAAAGGGGTTACTGCGCATGTGTGTGGGGGTTACTGGGTTACTACGCATGTACAGTAACCCCTTTCCTGGCCGAAGGGGTTACTGCGCATGTGCGCCACTGCCTCTGACGGCCGCGCATGCGTAGTAACCCCTTTCCTGCCCGGCGCCTGGAAACTTACTGTGCATGTGTGCTCGGCTCCCGGATTTTGAAAACCGCGGCTTGACAGGTATGCATTTATAGCCACAGGAAGGCAACAGTCCTTCAGGGGGACATTCATAGCAGACTGCAATTCACCATTTACTTACTTTTGCAATATTTCTACAATCTGTTCTGCCAAATAGCTCCAAGCCCTTACATTTTCCTTCCACCCAGCATAGTCTAAGGCAGCCAAAATCACTTCCAGGCGTAGTTTGTGGTGTTTACTTTTTTCTGAAATTAGAATAAATCATGCAAAGCATATCATATTGATTAGTAAGCGGCGAAGTCTAATTGCAAAATAGGCATAGATAGATAATCATCGTTGTCCACATTTTTATCTAATATGACCAAGTTTCCTTTGCCATTTCACAAGATGATATGGCAACCAATCTATGGCAACTGGGATGACAGACTGAACATATCCATACACAAGGGAGAAAACATTTACTATGTAGTGGCTAAGACGCTGACTGGGAGGCGGAAGGTCAGCAGTTCGATTCCGGAGTACTGCAGGACGTAATGAGCTCCCGTCTTTGTTGTCCCAGCTCCTGCCAACCTTGCAAGAAAGTGCAAGTAGATAAATAGGGACCACTTCGGTGGGAAGGTAACACCATTCCGTGCGCTCTGGTGTCTAGTCATGCCTGCCACATGACCACGGAAACGTCTACAGAAGCAGACAACGCTGGCTCTTCGGCTTTGAAACAGAAATGAGCACTGAACCCTAGAGTCGGATACGACTGGCTTTCGAGCAAGGGAAACCTTACAGCAAGTTAGAAGGTTCTAACCAGACTACCAGCACTAAGAACAACAACGTTTGATGAGGCTATTAGGAAAACCTGCAAATGCAAAAATGTATCCTGTTCTATTTCATTTCTTGCAATAATGCCTATGACAACAGCGGAATTATAACATGTTTTAGATTATGTATATCTAACACATGCAGGTTGTCTGATAAACTACATGATGTGAAGGATCCCCAACTCTTTTTTTGCACCATGAGCCAGTTTCATGCTCAGCAGTTTTTTCATGGACCAGTAAGTGGGGGTGGTGGGATTGGACAGTGCAAGCGCATAATAAAAAATGGGCAGTGTGATACCTCACTGTGCACAGGCGGGGGGAGGAGCCCCGCTATAGCTCAAAAACAAAGAGGGGTCCAGCCGCCTTCCAGCCACACCATTTGACTCAGGCAATGAGGTATCACACTGCGCACAGAACATAAGAACATAAGAACATAAGAACATAAGAACAGCCTTGCTGGAACAGGCCACAGCCCATCCAGTCCAGCATTCTGTCTCACACAGTGGCTCACCATTTCCTTCAGGGTATTCCCAAGGAGATGCCTTCACCTGCTTAGGATTCCCTGGAAATGGCATTGAGAGATATCCTGCCTATCTCTCCAACCCGGAGGTTGTCCTTAGGTAGCCATAATTATAGCCATTGATACTCTTCTCCTCCATGAACTTGTCTAATCCTTTCTTAAAGCTGTCAAGACTGACAGCTGTCACCACTTCTTCTGGCAGGGAGTTCCATAGACCAGTAATCCTCTGGGTGAAAAAGTACTTTCTCTTATTTGTTTGAGAACTAGTACCCAAAAGTTTCATGGAGTGTCCCCTAGTTCTAGTATTATGCGATAGGGAAAACAGTTTTTCCTTATCTACTTTGTCCACACCGTGCATGATTTTATAAACTTCAATCAGGTCACCTCTTAGACGTCGTCGTTCAAGAGTGAAGAGGCCCAACCGTTGCAGCCTCAGATGGTAAGGAAGGTGTTCCAGTCCCCTAATCATTCTGGTTGCCCTCCTCTGCACTTTTTCCAGCTCCATAATATCCTTCTGAAGGTATGGCGACCAGAACTGTACACAGTATTCCAGATGGGGCCTCACCATAGATTTATAAAGAGGCAAAATGACACTTGCTGACTTATTTTCTATACCCTTCCTAATGATCCCTAGCATTGAGTTTGCTTTTTTCACTGCTGAGGCACACTGGGTAGACACCTTCATTGAGTTGTCCACCAGGACACCAAGGTCCCTTTCCTGGTTTGTCTCAGAGAGTTCAGACCCCATCAGTTTATAAATGTAATTGGGGTTCTTTGCCCCAACATGCATCACTCTGCACTTACTAATGTTGAAACTCATTTGCCACTGTTTTGCCCACTCCCCCAGTGTCGAGAGATCCCTCTGGAGCTCCTCACAATCTCTCACAGTTTTCACTACCCTGTATAATTTAGTGTCGTCAGCAAATTTGGCTACCTTGCTTTTTACTCCCACCTCTAGATCATTTATGAAGAGGTTGAAAAGCAGGGGTCCCAGTACTGAACCTTGGGGGACCCCACTCTTTACTTCCCTCCACTTGGAGAAGTGTCCATTTAGTGCTACCCTCTGTTTCCTGTCCCTTAGCCAGTTGCTGATCCAGGACAAGACCTGTCCCTTTATTCCATGACTGGTAAGTTTATTCAAGAGCCTTTGGTGTGGGACCTTGTCAAAAGCCTTCTGAAAGTCCAGATAAACAATGTCAACTGGATCCCCCTTATCCACATGCTTGTTGACACTCTCAAAAAATTCCAACAGATTAGTGAGGCATGATTTGCCCTTGCAAAAGCCATGTTGGCTCTCCTTTAGCAGCGCCTTCTCTTCTATGTGCCTATTAATTTTATCTTTTAGGATGGTTTCCATCACTTTACCTGGGACACATGTCAAACTGACAGGTCGGTAATTTCCTGGATCACCCCTGGATCCTTTTTTGAAAATTGGTGTTACATTCGCTACCTTCCAGTCATCAGGCACAAAGGCTGATTTGAGGGAAAGATTATATATTTTGGCTAGGAGATCAGCAATTTCATCTTTAAGTTCCCTGAGAACTCGTGGATGGATGCCATCTGGTCCTGGTGATTTGTTAGTGTTTAGTTTAACAAGACATGCAAGGACCTCCTCCCTGGTTATTTCTATCTGGCTTAATTCTTCAGTTTCACTCCCTACGAAGATAGGCTCTGTTTTGGGCATGTGGCCTCTGTCTTCTTCAGTGAATACTGAAGCAAAGAATTCATTGAGTCTCTCTGCAATCTCTGTTTCCTCTTTAATAACCCCTTGCCTTCCATTGTCATCTAATGGTCCAATGGCCTTCCTAGTTGGGTTCTTACTTCTAATGTACTTAAAGAAGTCTTTGTTATTTCTCTGAGTATTTTTAGCTATACGCTCCTCAAAGTCTTGCTTTGCTTTCCTGATTGTTGCCTTGCATTTGTTCTGCCAGAATTTATGTTTCTGCCTGCTCTCCTCATTCGGACAAGCCTTCCATCTTCTAAATGAGCTTTTCTTGCTCTTGATCACTTCCCGAACAGCTCCTGTAAGCCACATCGGAGTCCTCTTGGACCTGGCAGTGCCCTTTTTCCTTTTGGGTATGCATTCCAATTGAGCCTCTGTTATTGTTTTTGTAAACAGCCTCCATGCCTCTTGAAGTGTTTGGACTCTCTCAATTTTCCCTTTCAGCTTCTTTTTTACTAGTTTCCTCAACTTTGGGAAATTTCCTTTTTGAAAATTTAAGGTCTCTGTGTTAGATTTTATCAGTGACTTGCGGTCTATGATCAAGTTAAACATAATTGAGTTGTGGTCACTGTTCCCTATTGGATCAGTCACATTAACATCTTGCACCAGATCCTGAGTATTACTCAGGATCAAGTCAAGGATTCTTGTACCTCTAGTTGGGTCTTCAACCATCTGTCCCAGGGAACAATCATTTAGCATATCTAGGAACTTTATCTCTTTATCATGTGCTGAACAACAGTTCACCCAGTCTATGTGAGGGTAATTGAAGTCCCCCATTATAACCAGGCTTCCCTTCTTGGATGCCTCTTTTACAACATTCTCTAACTGCCTGTCTCCCTCAAGAGTTTGGGTCGGAGGCCGATAGTATATGCCTACTGTTAGACCATCCTTGTGGCCTGGTACTCTTACCCACAGAGCTTCTAATGGTGACTCCAAATCACCTAGATATTCCAATTCATACGATTTTATCACTTCTTTGACATACAAGGCTACACCACCTCCCGTTTGCCCCTTCCTATCCTTCCTGTACAGTTTGTAGCCTGGGATAACTGTATCCCATTGGTTATCATCCGTCCACCAGGTTTCAGTGATACCAATAATATCAATATTCTTATCTATTGCTAAGTATTCCAGCTCCCCTATTTTGTTCCGGAGGCTTCTGGCATTTGTATACAAGCATTTATATATGCTTTTCTGACACAGTCTTTTGTGTCCAGTTGCATTGTTAGACTGCCTCTTGCATCCTTCTGCTAGAATGCTAGTGACTAGCTCCTCGCTCTGCTCAGTAATTTTTGCATCCTCCTCACTACCCAAGTACACACTTTCCCGAACCGGATGCTGCCCAGCTCCTGTCGGCTTTCCCCCAGTTATCAGTTTAAAAGCTGCTCTGCAGCCTTTTTGATGTTGAGTGCCAGCAATCTGGTCCCATCATGGTTCAAATGCAACCCATCCCTCCTGAACAGATTTGGCTTGTCCCAAAATGTTCTCCAGTTCCTGACAAATCTGAAACCCTCCTCTCGACACCACCGCCTCATCCACGCATTGAGGCTTCTGAGCTCTGCCTGCCTGGTAGGTCCTGCGCGAGGGACAGGCAGCACTTCTGAAAATGCTACCTTGGAAGTCCGGGACTTCAATCTTCTTCCTAACAACCTGAATTTGGCTTCCAGGACAGACCGCTTGGCCTTCCCAACATCATTGGTACCAACGTGTACCATGACAACTGGCTCTTTCCCAGTTCTCTCTAACAATCTATCTAGATTTCTTGTGATGTCTGCAACTTTTGCACCTGGCAGGCAAGTCACCATACGGTTATCATGTGCATTACAAATCCATTTCTCTGTATTTCTAATTATTGAATCGCCTAGTACAAGAAGCCTTTCTCCTGCAATCTGTTCATCTACATGCACCTCATCAACCATATTAAGGGAGAGAACCTCAGTTTGTTCCTGTTGTTCATCTTCCTGGATCTCATCAAGTGTGATGAAGGAGAGATCATCAGGTGGAACCAGTTGTTCCTCTGTGTGTTCCTGATCAGGTGTGATGAGGGAAAGAGCCTCAAATTTATTCTGTAATTTCAGACTCTCAGAGTGATCCCCTACTCTTCTCCTCCTTTGAGTCACATTCCTCCAACCATCTCCCTCCTGAGTTAGTGAAGGGCCTTCTCCCTCAGAACTGTGCCCTGTCTCTTCTTTGTCCAGCATAGTCTGCTCCGCTCTGTCCAAGAACAGCTCAAGCTCTTTAATTTGTTGATGGTTAGATATGCGGGCCTCTAGCTGCTGGACCTTCTCTTCTAGTAGTGCAACCAGCTTGCACTTGCTGCAAGTGTAGTTCTCCATAAGCTTTGGCAAGAACACAAACATGGCACAAGTATTGCAGGTAACTACAACGGTTCCCTCAGAATCCATTTTAACAAGTGCAGTATTCTGGGCCTCAAAAATGTACACGTTTACTACCTTTCTACCTAGTAAAATTATATTCTTCTTTTGTTACTAGTTTGCAATCTCGCGCGCCATTAGGCGCGCGGGCCTCTAAAGCAGCTCTACTCCAACTGCAAAACTTACCAGTGCTCACTTCCTTTGTTTGGCTCTCCTCAGCAGCAGCTCTGCTTAAGAGCACATGCAGAGTCAAAAGGGCTGACCCTGAAAGAGCTCAGAGCTTTTAAAGGCTAGTGTGGCTCCGCCCCTATGAGTCACAGTTCAGGGAAGGGCCTGGTGTGGCTCTGCCCCCCTGCTTCTGGAAGCTTCAAACTGCTTCCTCTGTTTGAACAGAGGTGGCTCTCAGCAGTTTAAATTATCAATTTAAACTAGTGGAGGCCTCTAAAGCAGCTCTACTCCAACTGCAAAACTTACCAGTGCTCACTTCCTTTGTTTGGCTCTCCTCAGCAGCAGCTCTGCTTAAGAGCACATGCAGAGTCAAAAGGCAGTGCCCCGCCATAGTTAAGCAAAGTGGAGAAGAGGCCCAGCCACCTGTCTATCTGCTGAGTCTGAAGTCCAAGCTCTCAATCCATTTGCTGGGCAGACCCGGCAGAGAATGTTGAGGACAGAAGGCTGCCATCAAGGCTCCCAGCACCACCCACCCCTATGGCCTAGTTTGGGAGAACCCATGGCCCAGTACTGGTCCACGGCCTGGTGGTTGGGAACCCCTGATCTAGACAACCACAAGTTGTGCTTTATCCCTGTAGTATGTCCTTCCCAATTCCCTCCTGCTTGTCACAGTCTCTTAAGAGATACTTCCAACAAACAGCTGGAACGCTGGAAAAGAATAGTATTGGCTTCAGATTCTGTGGAACCAACATGGCAGCAGTCAACTGTTAATTGGGATAACACCTTTTTTTCTCAGTAGGGCCAGAACATCTACTCTGTAAGAAAATCAATATAGTAATCAATAAGTCTTACTTGACTTTTTAAGCTTGATGTAAAATTCCAACATCAGTTCATGAGAAGGAACAAACTCATGCAAAATCTAGGGGAAAAACAGACAGATACTAATACACCTGGATAAACATTTGAGGGCAAAGTTATATACTTTTACAACTCACTGACTTCAATGAAAGAATTATTAGCAGAGTTTTTTAGCTTTTAAAATAGCAAAGAACTAGATTGAGTTGCCAAATCCACTTTGCAGCCCAAGTATACAACAGCAGGAAAAGAGATCCAATTTCTGCAAGGAAAATATAAAATCTTTATTTTTTTATTTATTTCTTATATTTATATACAGCCTTCCTTGCCCTGGGGCGACTCAAGGCGGTTTACATGCCGTAAGTTATACACAGGGCCCTAACGGCTCCTCTTCTGCCCACCCAGGCCTTGGGTGGGCTAAAGTCCCGGGGATGGGGGGGTGCAGATGTAAAAGCCGCCTCTTTCCCCCCAATGGCTCCTCTTCTGCCCACCCAAGCCTTGGGTGGGCAAGAGTCCCGGGGAGGAGGGGCAGCGCAGATGTAAAAGCTGCCTCTTTCCCACCAATGGCTCCTCTTCTGCCCACCCAGGTACATAAGACAGATTCTCATTCACACCTTTCTTTTTTGTTGTTTTAGCAAAAAACAATGGCTTTAGAAGTGTGGCACAGAGATCAACTATCTGTGACAATAGACATACAGTATTCTATTTGTGCTAGGTACATGTTTGACGAGGAAGACACAAGCAATAACCCAAAGAATTGTATTCATAATGCCACACTGAAAAAATAGGGCAACATCCCTACAAAAGAGAATTTAGTTTCAGAGAATATGCACTGCCAGGTATGTCAGTACTCCACTTCTATTAAAATCGATTCCAGCAAATTTTGCAAGATACATACGACTTACATTCAAGTGTCCTCTGGGCATCAGCATGCTGCCAGCATTCCTTCCTATGGAAGCATTGCACTGTAAACTTGCTGGCAAGCAAAATGATCCAACAGTGCTTTCCAGGACCACAAATGAAAACAATGTCTCTAAATACAGACGGCATCTCTTTATCTAAAGAGGAACTCTTCGCTATACAGTACTTTGCTAGAAATAGAAATGTGATGCCCTTTCTGTTCAAAAAACTCACAGAAAAACTGATGAACATTCCTGGGATGTGTCTAGTTGCTAAAGTATCATAGTCCTCTCAGTGTACTATCATGAAAAAGATAACATAGAACTCTTGACAGTCAAACTGGAGGCATGTATAGTAATATTGATTTATAAACTAAAAGTTAAACCTCACATAAAGAGCGCCTCGCTTAGAGACTAACTCGCTTAAAGAGCAGATTTTTCTCTGAATGGTCGCCTCGCTTAACAACTAAAACCAACCAAAAACGTGCTTAACAACTAAATTGAGGTTTGCAATCCCCCCTGCTAGAAGTCACAATTGGTCACTTACAATGGTGTTTCGCTTAAAGAGCAAACTCGCTTAAAGAGCAATCCTGTGAAACGCACTATGCTCTTTAAGCGAGGAACCACTGTACCTAATATACCATTCTGCTTAAGATGCTGCTAATATGAAGAACCAAAGCATTTCAACTAGAAACTTAGAGATTTCAACAGCCAGCACAACATATGGAACTATGAATATAATGACAAAAATGGCAAAGCCGTTATAAAATGGGCAGAATCCTATTCAATGTGCTTTATACATGATCTTAAACTACTCAGTTTATTTGACAGGGAGAATACAATCCATATTTAATTTGTGTTCGTGAGCTCAACAGTGTATCCAATCCTAAACGCTTTGTGCAGACCCATTCTATGTAAAATCTACTTCACCATTTAACTTCAATGTATACCATCCTGTATATAATTCCCAAAAGCCATCTTGGAAAAGTTCACAACAATGTTAGAGTCAGCTGTGCCTCACAACGAGTCAACTATGATCAATTTGTAACTTCCATTTTAGAATGTTTTCATGCCTCCATTACAAAAAAGTGCTGGACAAACTATATCCCAGGTATCACTCCAGAAACACATGCTTAATACTTAGATTATATTTCACACTTCAAAGAAAATCCTATTTGTGAACACATGATAGAAGCTAGGAGAAATGTGATCTTAGCTCTTGCGAAAACAAAATGAACTCACTGAATAGACACTATAACAGAGCTTGACATGGCAAGCAGCAGACAGAAAGCAAATAATGAAAAATGATCCCAACTAAAGGACACAGTATGCAAATATAACCTAGGAGAAAACAGCTTATAGCACACCAACTGCTCCTGGAATGGAAGACCAACCAACAAACACATAATAAAAATTAAAACAACAAAGGGATTATCAGAGCAAATTCAATGAACTTTCTACTGCCTTTGTACTGGCAATATTTTTGTACCAATGCCAAGTGTTGTGTGGCGGTAAATAACATGACTCCCTAAAGGGGCCAATGGCTATGGGCGGATGAGCCCCTTTAGGTGGGGTGATGGTCCCCTCAATGGAGGAAATGCCACTGGAAACCATCATATTGCGCCCAACAGCAAAATTATTGGAGGAGGAATTCTGATTCCCAATGATCATGGAGGTGGAGAAGGCCGTGCCAGATGGACTGACTGTGAAGGTGCACCTAGTCAATATCCCCAAGGCTGTGGCGGTCCATTGCAGTCCCAGTGTCAAATCCTCATTTTATATGTGCCGCAGGAGATGGCTCCGTGAACATATTGTGTGGGTCACTTCATGGCAAGCTGGGATCCACTTTAAACAATGGCATTTTTCCTGCTTCAGGAAAATATGCATTCTTGGATACGAGTTGCAGCCGACAATGATGTACTTACTGGCAGGACTAGTCATTTTAACCTTTTTATTTTGAATGTTTTGGTCTGGTGAAGTGGACTTGGTCTATGAAAGCTCACAGTTAAATACAGGAGTCTTTAAGGTGCCACAACATTTTTGTCTTTTTTTTTTTGCTGTTCTGTTTTATTTACTCTCAGATTTGTTTTGAATGTTACCTATATTCCATATTCTTCCATAATTTTAAACAGTGCAATGCTCTGAATGGAGTAAAGAAAGAAAGAGTGAGCTACATAATAGTAGCCAATGAAGAAATAATTTGAGAGGGGAAATAAATAACCAAATCCTCCTTTATTCACCCCTGTATGGTAGGATTCTGATTTCTTCTTTTGCTTAACACATTATAAATTGGTTTACACTATCAGGATTTCTAGGTATGAGCTACCAGCCCAGACTGACCTAACAGACATTTGCAGTTCAATAGATATAACATATTTTGCATAAGATCAGTAAACTAGATTTACTCTGAAATTACACTTATATAATGTTTCAAAAAGAGCAAAATTGGTAGAATGACCCAGTGGAAGAGCATTGTTATAACAATTAAAATATCAGCAGCTCATGTTCTGTGATGATATTATTCCCAGGCAATCTGATTAAAGATAAACTCATTCTGCACAACAGTTCTTTAAAATTACTCTTCTCCACCTCAGCATCCTCTGACTATATTGGACTACAATAACTATTGCCTTGAAGCAAAATAGCCTGAGATGCAAATGGAGCTATAGTCCAATCAGACTGGAGGACACTGGGAAGGCTTTTCTAAGTAGACCAGTTTACCACACACGTTTCAGGCAGAGATCTTTCTCCATTTTGCTTGGATTAGAAGCGACACAAAGTCATATTAAAAGGAAATTTAAAACGGAGGGGAAAATCTTACAATGTGTCAACAGGGAGTACTAATATAGTGAAATGTTTTTTTAAATATTAGAAATGTACGACAGAGAAGTACTGCTTTCATGCCCTGTTTTTAGACTTCACTATAAACAAGGATGGCAAATGTAAGAAATCACTCCTTGTGTTCTTAAATTAATTCTTGGTAAAGCTGAACAGAATTTAGGCTGAAACAGTTATAAATCCTGCTGATTTCAATGGGCAAGTTAAGCAGGTCTTGTGATCAACTTCACTAGAGTAAAGGTTTTCATTTCAAACTGATGTATTTGTTTTCACTACTCACAAAATAATCAGAAGTGCTGTGATTAAATGAGAACTTGCTCTCCTACCTTCAGTACAGATATCTGTGTTTTTCTTGATTCTTTTCTTCTCTTTAAGAACTGATACAGGTAGACATGAGCATTAGGATTGGGAGGAAATCTGGAATCATATGCATACTCATTTAATGCTCCTCTTGCTTCTTCATACTCCTCATAGTGTTCTAGTAGCTGAGAGAAAAATAAATATACAGCGGATTATTTAAAATTATAGAATAGTTTCAGCTGTAGGAGCTCAGGAGTGTTTTGAAACCAAATGACAACTTGAGAAGAAAAGTTTTAGTCAAAAACAATTGATTTAATGACTAAAGTCCCATTGCTTAACATAGAAAATCAGACTAGAGTAGGCCTATTGAATTAATTGGAATTTGGTATGTCAGCTCTTCCATTGGGATTCATTAGGATTCCATTGATTCAATTATAAGAATTTGAGAATGGACTTTGGGTCCATTCTCAACGGCTCCGGCGACGACATTGAGCCCAGGCTCCGTTAAAGACGTTGAGCACTTGGGGCTCCGCCGAGGTCGTAGAGCCCTGGGCTCCGACCCTTGGGCTTCGTTAACCCTTAGCTGCGGTGCCGTTGGAGTGGCTGTGGTATTTTGTATTTTTGCACTGTATCATGATGTTTATTATGATGTTTATATTGCATATTGCATTTTGTATTATTGTATATGTTTTGCATTTTTGTACTACTGTATATTGTATTTGTGTTTGGATTTTGTACTGTATTTTTTGTAAAGTGCTTTGGATCACCCTAGGGTGAGGAAGGCAGTATATAAATATAGTATAATAATAATAATAATAATAATAATAATAATAATAATAATAATAATAATAATAATAATAATAATAATAATAATAATAATAATAATAATTATTATTATTATTATTATTATTATTATTATTATTATTATTATTCCATGGTAAACAAACTGCCCCTACAGCACATGCACACCTCAAGAATCATGATAGGTAAAGGTTGCCCTTGCTCAAAAGCCAGTTGTGTCCTGCTCATCTCTATTTACAGCCAAAGAGCCAGCACTGTCTGTCTGCAGATGTTTGTGTGGTCATATATCTGGCATGACTATACACTGGAGTACATGGAACGCTGTTACCTTCCCACCAAAGCAGTACCTATTTATCTATTTGCAAATCTATTTGCAATTTTCTTGCTTTTGAACTGTTAGGTTAGCAGGAGCTGGGGCAGAGATGGGCATTCACTCCGTCGTGCAGCACTCTGGTCTCAAACTGCTGCCCTGCTTACCTTCTAGTCATCAAGCTCAGTATCTTAACCACTAAGCCACCACAGTCCTAGAATCATGATCGAGATACTATTTTTAACCACATACAAACAGATTAAAAGTTATTCATCTTACACTAAGCAAAAGGATTTTGGCCAACGGGCAAAAAAGGACTGCCTTAGATTATACCTGAAGCAAGAGCCACATGAATGAAATGCCTGGATACAGTGACGTAATTGTCCTAGGCAAACCATTTTGCTATTACATTTGAATTGACAAGTTAAAGGCGACATTTGTTCTGGTATCTAACTTAATCTGTGTAATTAGCCAGCCTCTTCGCCTGTGTTTACTCCACAGAATTGTGGTCCACAAAATGTTGACTGTGATATCTGACACCATCCTTGTTATCTTTGAAATCCCCTGCCCCATCATCATGTTCAACTCTGGCCAAGCAAATGCACTGCAAAGCAAGGCATCAGCTTCTGAGCCCAGCACAGAAAATGAAAATAGCCAGTGGGTCAATAAGCAAGCGCTGTGTGCAGCACACCTGGTTACCACTCAAAACTGTTCAAAGAAAAATTATCCTGCTTCCCAATAGGTAGGGGGATTGGGGGGGAGGGGGAAGAGAAAATGATCAGTAGAGAGTGGAGGTGTTTTGAGTGGGTGAGCTATGCCCATGGCAGCCATTTTGAGCTGGTGTCCAGGACAATTTCTCCAACTGTGGCAGTGAATTTCCAAAACCAACGCTTCTTTGTTCATGTTGGAATAGAAATCAATGGTGTTTCAGAAGTACATAAGAACAGCCTTGCTGAAACAGGCCACAGCCCATCCAGTCCAGCATTCTGTCTCACACAGTGGCTCACCATTTGCTTCAGGGTATTCCCAAGGAGATGCCTTCACCTGCTTAGGTGAAGGAAATGGCATTGAGAGATATCCTGCCTATCTCTCCAACCCAGAGGTTGTCCTTAGGTATCCATAATTATAGCCATTGATACCCTTGTCCTCCATGAATTTGTCTAATCCTTTCTTAAAGCTGTCAAGACTGACAGTTGTCACCACTTCTTCTGGCAGGGAGTTCCATAGACCAGTAATCCTCTGGGTGAAAAAGTACTTTCTCTTATTTGTTTGAGAACTAGTACCCAAAGGTTTCATGGAGCGCCCCCTAGTTCTAGTGTTGTGCAATAAGGGAAACAGTTTTTCCTTATCTACTTTGCCCACACCGTGCATGGTTTTCAATAAACTTCAATCAGGTCAGCTCTTAGATGCCGTCGTTCAAGAGTGAAGAGGCCCAACAGTTGCAGCCTCAGATGGTAAGGAAGGTGTTCCAGTCCCCTAATCATTCTGGTTGACCTCCTCTGCACTTTTTCCAGTTCCATTTATCCTTCTGGAGGTATGGCGACCAGAACTGTACACACTATTCCAGATGGGGCCCCACCATAGATTTATAAAGAGGCAAAATGACACTCGCTGACTTATTTTCTAAACCCTTCCTAATGATCCCTAGCATTGAGTTTGCTTTTTTCACTGCTGAGGCACACTGGGTTGACACCTTCATTGAGCTGTCCACCAGGACACCAAGGTCCCTTTCCTGGTTTGTCGCAGAGAGTTCAGAACCCATCAGTTTATAAATGTAATTGGAGGTTTTTGTCCTAAAGTGCAGGATAAGGCAATAGTCATTACCCAGGGGTGCCTGAATGTATTCATTCACAATCTTTATGTTCTTTGGAAGAGGCTTCTTCTGTCCCTCCTGAAGTGCCAAATCCTTACTAAATACTTTTTTAGTGCTGTTTAACAGTGCCATTTGAATATTACAAGTATCCATCAAGCTGCAAATTGCCACCAGTACTTAGCTCAATCATCAAAACTGTGTACAGGAAATCACACAAAATTAAGTTACTCTTACATCCACGTAACACATCACAAAAGGATCCCAAACACCAGGAATTTTAATTATCTCCTTGAGGCTGGCTCTAGTCTGCAGGTACAAGCTGCACATTTCCTGTTGAATAGAAGACCCAGCGTAGCTATCTTCACCTGCAAAAGAAAAAGATAGCCATTTCTTGTGTCCACTACAGGAAAGCTGATCATTACATTAGTCCTAGCTTTTAAAAAAAAGCCTTTAACCAAACTAATATAATAATATGCTGCTCCAAAAAATGAAGGGAACACCTAAACAACACAATGTAACTCCAAGTCAATCACACTTCTGTGAAATCAAACTGTCCACCCTGGTAGCAATACCGATTGACAATCAATTCCACATGCTGTTGTGCAAATGGAAGAGACAACAGGTGGACATCAGAGGCAATTAGCAAGGCATCCCCAATAAAGGAGTGGTTCAGAATGAGGTGACCACAGACCACTTCTCAGTTCCTTTGCTTTCTGGCTGATGGTTTGGTCACTGTTGAACGCTGGTGGTGCCTTCACTCTAGTGGTTGCATGAGACGGAGCCTACAACCCACACAAGTAGCTCAGGTAGTGCAGCTCATCCAGGATGGGACATCAATGCGAGCTGTGGCACAAAGGTTTGCTGTGTCTGCCAGCGTTGTGTCCAGAGCATGGAGGCGCTACCAGTAGACAGGCAAGTACATCAGGAGATGTGGAGGAGGCCGTAGGAGGGCAACAACCCAGCAGCAGGACCGCTACCTTCGCCTTTGTGCAAGGAGAAACAGGTGGAGCACTGCCAGAGACCTGCAAAATGACCTCCAGCGGGCCATCAATGTGCATGTGTCTGCTCAAACGGTCAGGAACAGACTCTATGAGGGTGGTATGAGGGCCCGAGGACCACAGGTGGGGGTTGTGCTCACAGCCCAACACTGTGCATGACGTTTGGCATTTGCCAGAGAACACCAAGATTGGCAGGGTAGCCACTGGCGCCCTGTGCTGTTCACAGATGAAAGCAGGCTCACATGTGACAGATATGTCAGGGTCTGGAGTCGTGGTGGAGAACGTTATGCTGCCTGCAACATCCTCCAGCATGACCGGTTTGGCGGTGGGTCAGTAATGGTGTGGGGTGTCATTTCCCTGGAGGGCCGCACAGCCCTCCATGTGCTCGCCAGAGGTAGCCTGACTGCCATTAGGTACCGAGATGAAATTCTCAGACCCCTTGTGAGACCATATGCTGGTGTGGTTGGCCCTGGGTTCCTCCTAATGTACGACAATGCTAGACCTCATGTGGCTGGAGTGTTTCAGCGGTTCCTGCAAGACTAAGGCATTGATGCCATGGACTGACCCGCCCGTTCCCCAGTCCTGAATCCGATTGAGCACATCTGGGACATCATGTCTCACTCCATCCACTGATGCCACGTTGCACCACAGACTGTCCAGGAGTTGGGGGTTGCTTTAGTCCAGGTGTGGGAGGACATCCCTCAGGAGACCATCCGCCACCTCATCAGGAGCATGTCCAGGCGTTGTAGGGAGGTCATACAGGCACGTGGAGGCAACACACACTACTGAGCTTCATTAAGACTTGATTTAAGGACATTACATTACAGTTGGGTGAGCCTGTAGTGTTTTCTTCCACTGTCACTCTGAGTGTAACTCCAAATCTAGACCTCCATGGGTTGATGAATTTGATTCCCATTGTTAAGTTTTGTGTGATTTTGTTGTCAGCACATTCAACTACAGTATGTGAACAACAATAGGAATACAGTATTTCAGTCATTCAGATCATGGGATGCCTTATTTTTGTGCGCCTGATACATAATGCACATGTCACCGCCATCCCTAGTCAAGTATGCTGTGTTTTTGAATTGTTTATTGTATTTTTGTACCCTGTTGTAAACCGCTTTGAGTTATTGAATGATAAGGAAAGCGGTATATAAATGCAAAAGTAAAGTAAATGCACTGAATATAGTACAATGGTAATCAAAATCGCTGCTAGAAGTAGCTGCCTCACATTGCCCAGAGTGATGATTTGATTAGATGAGTAGGATATAAATTGAAATAATAAACAAACATAACTAGTACAGTCACCCCTGCTTCATGCTGCTATACCCGAATCCATGATCCTAAGAGTTATTGGCACCATCTGTATCTCTAGATTACAACCTATTTAGGATATTCTGCTTCTGTGCCAAAATAACCTTGCCAGCCTTGGATACCCATCCACTTCATGTACATTAGTTTGGTTTAATGTGGGCAGTTGCTTGCTCTTGCCCACTTTTGCTCCGCCATCAGTTGAACCGATAGTAAGCATCACCTTGGGCTACTTTAACAATGAATAAGGACCAGTCAAACAACAGGATGAAAAACCATGATTTGAAGTAGGTTTGCAAGCTATGTTGTGCTTGGACCATGGTTAAACACAACTTTTTTACTGAGCAGCTCCCCTTTCTAGCCTCTGCTGGTCTCTCCCTCAAATCCTCTACAAGGAATCATATTTTGCTTAGCAAGATAACCCATGATATAATTGGAATGGGGGTATAATAAAGTTTAATACAACAAATCATAGTTATGCATTATTTATGCTATGTCAATGAAACTGATTCAGTTTCCCTAGAAAATCAGGCCCATATGCCTATTATACAGCATCACCAAAAATGTGATCCATGTGTTCTATACTAAATCAAGTGCGCTGAATCCAAATCTGAAGTCTAATTCTGCCTAGGACATCAGGATCTTAAGTCAATTACGCATACAGACATAATTGTCTGATTTAATAACCCAGCTGCATCTATTCATCTTTAGCTAAAAACAGACTCATTATGGCCTAGCTGTACTATCCAGTAAGATGGTTTCACACTAGAGACAAGCCCTTGGTCCATCTTGCCTTATATACCTATATCTGATGTTAGCTCACTGACTTGCTCAGACATGCCCGGCCACTGCTGGAACATGCATACCACCAGGGGACGTGATTCAGCTGAGGTGGCAGCAGGCATAGTGGTAGCTGCAACTGTTATAATGTTCCCATATAAAAATACATTACCCAACTACTGTACTAACCATTTGAACAGCTATAGCATGCCTATAACTTAAAATCTGTATGTGATGGACAAATTCTGAGTTCAGATTTAGAATCAGCACACTTGATATCATGTAAATCACATGTTGTTCCCAGTAGCAAAATCGTTGTTGTGCGGTGTTATTAGTCTTTTTTAGTGAGAAAGTCCCCGAATCCTCACATAACATGTAGTACAAAGATAGTGGTGATGAGAAAGAATTCTAAACTTATCTTATGTAGAAGAGGAAAGAACAACAGCATAATCTTATAGGTGTTTAGGTAGGTAAATTCCATGAACTCCCAAATAAATCACATTTCAGCCTGCAGCAAAAAAATTCTCTGCTAAACTTCGGGTTTCAAGATCATGAAAACCAGACACTAGCATATCCAAAGGCACAAACTCACCAATCTCCAATACATCCGTCTTCTTTTTCAACCACTTATAATAATCCAGAAGTCCCCTGTAAGCTTGAATGAGTTTCAAGTCTTTTTCCTGAGCAAGTGATAGCTCTCCATACCGCCAGCTTTCTGCCAGGACCAGTTTCTGATAGGCTTCATCCATGAACCCATTGCACAAGAGTTGAAAGGCATGCTCTAAAGAAACCTAGAATAATTTAAAGTTTGAGTTATGAGTCTTTCTTTTAATTGAATTTTGTTATAAAACACTCACATAACGAACAAACAAATAAGGACAAATACACCCACTTCCCCACCTCGCTCACCCTCAATTACCCCCAACCCCACACCTCCCATCACCCTCATTAACACTTAAAGTAAGGCACATATCTCATTAGCGACCCCTCATACTCATTACCCCAAATTGTGCAAAGTGTGTGGGGGAGGTTATTAGAGCTACCCTGGGCTGTTTTCCCAAAACTTATACATTTCCTGACAAGGTTTAACTCCATCTTTATCAGTCAAACAGGTTATAAAGGATTCCCAAATGTTCCAAAACACGTTCCTAGAACCAATGCCTTTTTAAAACTTTATTTCTGTTGTCAATTTGTCATTTAAAGCTAGCCACCAAATTTTCCTGTACCATCTTTCTCTGCTTAATACTATCTTATTTTTCCATTCTAAGCCAATCAGTTATCTAGCTACTGACAGCAACATTCTTATTAATTCCTTCTTATCGCTGATAATATTAATTTCATCCAAATCCCCTAACATTACAATTTTTGGGTTTAACTTTAACGAAGTCCCCCCCCCCAATTTTTCCAAATCCCTTTCTATTATCCTCTAAAATTTGTTCACGAATTCACAGTCCCACCTCTTCTTCACATCTCCCAACACATTTTAGATTCTTCTTTCTTCATTTGAGACAATCGTAATGGGGTTAAATACCATTTCCATATACTTTTATAATTATGTTCCTTTTCCTTTATGGATAGTAGGTTTATTGACCGTTGCTTCAAATTCTTTCTCCATTCACTCTCATCAATGGTGATATTTAAATCTTTTTCCTCACATGTCTTTTAATACATTCAAAGGCTCATCATTATCATTTCATATTTGATACAATTTACCGACTAATTGGGTTATGAGCTGCAGCAATTTTCAAGATGACACTATGGTAAACATTCTGATGAGGACCAGAAGACCTCCTCCCAGCCATGTTATCTGGGACCAAAGGAACATGACCTCTTCTCAAATGTTCAAAACAAAAATGAAAGGGGAAGCTCTTGAGCACATAAGCAATATAGCGAGAGTGCTTTGGAGCTTCAACCTATATAACAAGACTGAGACATGTCTGATCCTCCAAATACCAGACCTTTCATGATCTCTCATGACCGACTGTTGGCTTGGCATCCTCCAAGTATTATCTCTTAGTATTTATCCAGCTCAAATGACTAGAAGTGGGTTAGGAAGCAGAGCAGCCAAGGAGGTTTATCTATCTGCTTTTTATTCTCTGGCCTCTGCTTCCTCTTCAGGTGAAAGAAACTGAAGAATGAACCCACCAAAGGTGGCTTCATGAAACCAATAGGTAAAGTCACCCTTGCTCGAAAGCCAGTGGTATCCAACTCTAGGGTTCGGTACTCATCTCCGTTTCCAGCCAAAGAGCCAGTGCTGTCTGCATCTGCAGATGTTTCCGTGGACATGTGACAGGCATAACTAGACACCGGAGTGCATGGAATGCTGTTTACTTTCCCACTTACCTGTCAGGATCTTGCTGTGTCAGGCCTCTAAGCCTTAGCTACGCAGTTCTTTTTCTTATCTCTAAGACATTCCTTTAGGAGGAGAGATGAGTGGCCAGAGCTGAGAAGGTTCCAACACAGCTGCACTGGCCACTTGCCGAAACACCTGCAAGATACGGGACTGCCCCATCATTCCAAAGGTGGGAGGGAAATTCCAGCTCTCTCAGCTGTACAGCCACCTGCAAGAGGGGTGGTGGTGTCCCTAATTCCAAAGGTGGGAGGAAAGGTGCTCATTCTGCTATAAAAGGAGCAGCCTTCCAACCTCAAATTGGTGCTCTGGCTTGAGGCATCCCATGCTTTGCCAGCTGGACTCAATATCCCCCCCTGGGAGGACACATACCCGAGATGCACCCACCAGGGCTACTCCAAGGGAATATTTCTAACTAACTATTACTTTGTACTTAGTCTGTGTACTTTGTCTCTGTTCTTTTTCAGATATTATGCTTTGCCTTAATGGAATGTTATTGGAAAATAAAAGCTCTTTGTGAGTTTTATACCAACAGAGTGATGTATGTTTATCAGGCAATATCCAAGTACCATGCTCTCTGCTTAATCAAGCTACCAAACCAAAAAGAACCACATACTCCCTGTAGGCGACAGGTGGAGTTCATTGGGCTGATCTGAGTTGTGGATTGAGAGGTGACAAATGGCTATCAAGGGAGTGTGCGAAATAAGGAGAATTGAGATAGCCTAGAGATCGAACAAGCCTCTCTGCCCTAAGACTCACAGTCACGCCCATGACAGTACCTATTTATCTGCTTGCAATTTCTTGCTTTCAAACTGCTAGGTTGGCAGGAGTTGGGACAGAGATGGTAGCTCACTCCATCATGAAGCCCTCAGGTCTCAAACTGCTGACCTGCCGACCTTCCAGTCATCAAGTTCAGCATCTTAACCACTAAGGCACCACAGTCCCTTCATGGAGCCAATAGGTGGCTTCATTTCACGTATGGCCTAGACAAGGAAGAAGAAGCATTGTTAAAAGTTTTTGGAACAGTAGCCGTGTTAGTTTGTGTTTCAGGCATAGCAGAAAATAAACAAAATAAGAACAAAAATGTATCACTTTAAAGACTAATAGTTATATTTTAATGTGAGCTTATATAACAGTTAGTCTTTAAAGTGTTACAGCGTTTTAGTTTTGTTTATTCTCAGCCTTTGTTAAAATGATAACTCTTTGTGAATCATCCATCAGTCATGCTTCCTTTCCTATTTCACTACAGAGCAGACATGCCAGAGCAGACATACCTTTCCAGACATGAAAAGGAATTGAAACTTTCACACCAGAGAGTTAAATTAAAATGTAAACTTTGCTAAAACGCGAGAGAAAGAAATGTCCCTTCTAGCTGCAATGAGGAACTGACATCATTTTCTCAACATTAGCACACTGTATTTTGGAAAGGAAACACGTTCATACATAGGGTGCTCTTTCTATAACTATTCTCACCTTTAAATAAGTTTTTACTACCATGCTTTTCATCTGATCCGCAAAGTAATTGATCTCATCTATGTTGCTCCGTGGATGCTGCTGCAAAATTTCAGTCCCTATTCTCCAGATCTCCTACCACAGGGGAGGAAAACCACACATTTAGACCAGCGAAGCCAAAGTAAAATGTGACCTCTAATGTGAACAGTTGCCATGAGGTAAAATGAATGTAGGACAGTGTTGGTGAACCTTTGTCACGTGTGCCAGAGGGGTTACTCAGAGCCCTCTCTATTGACACGCACACCATTGCCCCAGCACAGAGTTCACCCTACCCCTCTGCTCAGCAGCCCAATGGGAGCGTTTCCTCCATCCCCTGGCACAGAGTTTACCCCACCCCTCTGTTTGGGCACTCAGTCTCTAAAAGGTTCGCCATCACTGATGTAGGATATCTAACTGGTTCTCTCATGCCACAGAAAAAATGTCCATAAACGTATTATACCCGGGGGCGGCAACTGTAGCCCTCCAGCCCTGGGAAGTTTTGATAATGGTGAGGGGCCATGGTAGTGGAAGTCCAGTCCCCTCTGGAGGGCCACAGACACACCACCCTTGAAATACAGGCCACAGAAACCAGTGCAACCTCTCTTCATGTAACTTGTTTAGAAGCAGAGTATTTGCCTGTTTACTCACCACAGGAGCAGAGTGCATTTTCTCTATGGTAGTATTTTCCAGCATCTCTAGATAGCTTATCATTAACTCTGCAGCCCTCTGCCACTGAGACCGCAGGAGGGCGTCCTGTATGCTTCTTAAACAAGCTTCTTTTGCCTTCTGAAACTCTGACAAATGTATACCATACACACCTAAGACAGGAAAATAATAATTTCTGATTACTAATGCTGCATGGTGTGTTTTCCTAGTGTAACAGTGGACAAAGGCCACCATTTATACTCATACACATCAAAATAAACTTAAGACATTTGATGCTGGATCTGGCAAGAAAGTAAATGGAAGAGTTAGAGCGGTACTTCACTGGCTCTTAATTAAAACTCTGACAACATAAAGAAAAACAGTTTCACTGCCTTTGGAACCTCTCAAACATCTATCACCCAGCTAGTTTTGGCCACAGGAACGAGAACAACTGAAAATGAAATAGAACATTTTTCTTTCGGCTCAGAGGCCAAACATGACCCACAAACTATAGTTTTTTCCCTTGAGCAAATGCAATTAAACCAAACAGGTAGAGCATTCATTATAACAAAACGTTGTTATATTTTGCAGAATGGTATCAGTAGGCAGAATATGTAAAGCAGAAATGAGTGATAAATGTATTTCATGTCAACATTAATATTTTGACTTATTCACATCTGTCCACAAGATTGGCACTTAAAGACACTATTATTACACTACCTTGTAATAATCTGATGTCCTTTCATACCCAGCATAACTATAGATTTCCAACCATCACCCAAAAAACTTCGGCTACAACTTTATGTCCATTTTATTTAAACATATTGCAATAGCAATTACACTTATATATTGCCTTATAGTGTTTAGTGCACTCTCTGGCCAGTTCACAAGGTAATTAGCATTTTGCCCTCAACATGCTGTGTACTAATTTTTCTGACCTCAGAAGGATGGAAGGCTGAGTCAACCTTGAACAAGATCCAACTCATAATGTTGACAGTTTTGGTTGCAGTACAGCAATGTAACCGCCCCGCAACCAGGGCTCTAATTTACATACTGTAATAGTGTTGATAAACACAGTGCATACGCATCTGAAGTAAAGCCCCTTCTTTTGAATGGACCTCATATAAACTGCTAGTCCTATTCTTCACTCCTCTTCCCTAGCTGCTGTTACCAACAGGACCCATATTTTGCCCTACAAAAGGAAAGGGAAAGAGTGGGCAAGAGAACATGGAAGAACAAGATAGACCAGAGGTTCCCAACCTAAGGCCCCTGGCGCCATTTCAAGTGGCATCCCAACCCTCCAAGTGCATTTGAGAAACAAAATGGCCACCTCTTTGAAGCTGTTGAGACAAAATGGCCACCCCCATCATGCAAGCGGGGCAAAATGGCCATCCAGCCCTTGAAGCTGATTGAGAGAGCGTGACCTGGCCCCCGGCTTGAAAAGGTTGTGAACCCTTGGGATAGACCATGCAAGAGCTGACATTTGGCTTGCTTCTTTACATGTGTGTCATGCACTACATGGCCTCTATGTTGCTGCGTTTTTACAGGGAGAACGGCAAGATTCTGGAAGTACTACCTTCTATCATTAGTCCATATATTCAGAAATGTGGCACAACCAACCTACATCTGACTCTATATGGAAAGCCTGAATTTACATAATAAGGAACAGATAATAATTTCGTGTCAGAGATTACTCTGGGTTGAAAGGATTTTTGCTGGAGAAACATGAGTCTGATAGGCCAAAGTCTAGGTCAGGGATTCTCAACCTACAGCCCGTGGACCGGATGCAGCCCGCGGCACCATTTCATGTGCCTCCACCACACCAGGAAGTGCCACGTGGTGGAGGAAGGGCAGAATGGCCATCTAGCCCCCGAAGCTGTCTGGGGGAATGTGACCAGGCCCCCAGCTTTAAAAGGTAGAGAATTCCTGGTCTAGGTAGAAACCACCATCCTGACATGTTGGCTTTTCTGCTGATAGAAGGGTTTTGTCTTTAACATAGTAAGTGTTCAAACATGCCCTCTGCAAGCTGAAGTGACATCTTTGCACAAGGAAGAGCTAAGAGCACCCAGCTCTGGAGCAGTGTAAATAGCTCTAAGAAATACATTATGAAAGGCCACACTGCCACCTACAGCAGGGAAAGGACATTCCAGGGCTTTTACTACTTTGCTTTCATCCCTATCAGATGGGGCTGTGGTGACTCAGTGGTTAAGAAACTCGCCTTGTTAGCTAGAAGGCCGGCAAGTCGGCAGTTCGAGACCCAGGTACTGCATGACAGAATGAGTGTCCATCTCTATCCCAGCTCCTGCCAACCAAGCAGATTAAAAGCAAGAAATTGCAAGCAGATAAATAGGGACCACTTTGGTGGGAAAAGATTTTGGAGACATATAAGGAGCCACATTGGGCGTCCCCTGAGTGGAGTTTCTCCAGCAAAAATCCTTTCAACCCAGAATAATTTCTCACGTGAAATTATTATCATTAATCCTATCAGTTCTATATTGTCAGATGGAGCAACATTGTGGGCATTTTTTTTAAAACCACAATCGGACATACCCCAGGCAACGGCCACCATGTGCTGGCGAATCTTTCTCACACTAGGTCAGGCGAAAGGAACTGCGGAATTAACTCACCAAAAGGTGAGTTTGTTTTGGAAGTTTCACGTCTGGCCTAAACACAGAAGAAGAAGAATACCAGTAGATAATTTGCAACACCAAATAGGAACTTACCTGTGTGGTGGAAATACTTGGGAAGCAAAGGTAAATACATTCCTGGGAGTGAGACGTCCCCTGTTTCTTCTTCTGGGGATGAACAACCTTGCTCATCTTCCAGTTCATCAGTAGAGCTATCCATTTCTGTAAAAGAGCCAGAGTTTGTGAGTATGATTCCTTACTGTGCCTCCCAAGAGAAAAGCCTGTCCGTGTACCATGAGCAAGCTGCTCAGTCCCAGGGTGACCCCAGAAGGAGGAAATGCAAACAACCTCTGTGTATTCTCTAGAACCTCTGTGTATGCTCTAGAAAACCTTGGAAAGTGTCACCGTAAGTCAGTACTGACTTGAGAGCATGCAATTACTACTATTAATGTGGTATAAAAGACACACATTTAGAATTGAGAAATGAGATACTGTACAGTAAAACCTCACATAAAGAGCGCCTCGCTTAGAGACTAACTCGCTTAAAGAGCAGAATTTTCTCTGAATGGTCGCCTTGCTTAACAACTAAAACCAACCAAAAACTCGCTTAACAACTAAATCGGTGTTCGCAATCCCCCCTGCCAGAAGTCACAATTGGTCACTTACAATGGTGTTTCGCTTAAAGAGCAAACTTGCTTAAAAACAATCCCGTGGAACATGTTATGCTCTTTAAGCGAGGGACCACTGTAAATCTGTTTAAGAAAATCAATTTTGAACTGATTTTGAAAATGTTTATAGTCTTTCCAGATACAAACAACCTATTTATTGTTTTCCAATCATTCTTAATTTCCCAATCATTACCTATATCAGCAGGATGGGCCATGTTGTTGCCACTGTTAATAACTGGGAGCAAGAGATCCTTGCCAAACCACTGGAAATCACTCAGACATCTAAGAGCAACAGATTAGAGATAACATGTTCTCTGGTGTGTCCCCCAGTTCCCTCATTTCTTACTATACTGAATATATATCCCAAACAGTAACTTACACCTTCTAGACTTAGGTCTTACACCCTCTAGACTTGGGCCTCTAGGTGTTCTTGGACTTCAATTCCCAGTAGCCCTGATCAGCAGGTGTGCTGACTTGGGCTTCTGGGAATTGAAGTCCAAGAACAGCTGGAGTGCCAAGGTTGGCCACCAGGGTATAGGTCATTCTGCTCCATTGTTTGACAGTCCAAACTGTTTCGACCATGGGGAGGGATTTCCCCCCTAATTACCTGGCTATTCCTAATTCTTTTAGAAAGTCTCCTTCCTAGACTCCTATGGGTGCGGGAAGTGGTGTAAAATGGCCAGCTGTGCCCCCAAAGAGAGTGCATCTGCCCACTGGAGCCAAAATGTGCGTGGCAGGGAAATAAACTGCAAGAAACAGGCAACCAGCTTTGTACTAGTCCAGTATTCCTTGGTGCTGAATTTGAAACCTGCATTATATCTTGTAAAACCTACTTAATCTCCATTTTAAAAGTCATAAAACCACAATGGTATTTCAACACCACGCCCAGCCTTTTCTCCACACACTCTATTTGCTTTACCACCAACTTGATGAATGCTTTCAAAAACACAAGTGCGTTATTGCTATTTGGTGACACTTTTATTGTTTTAAACAAAGGTATCGCCCCATGACAGTTTTGAGTCTTTTCAAATGGACTAACATGTCAGCCTATGTTCTTCCTCTTCATACCTGTCAACCGTGGCTCTGGAAAATCCGGGACCTGCGCAGAACGGTTCTGCACAGGTTGCTTTTTACGCATGCGTAAAAGCCTTCTACGCATGCGTAAAAGCAACTTGTGCAAAACCATTCTGCGAAGCTCGCTTCTATTCATGCGTAGAAGGCTTTTATGCATGCGTAGAAGGCTTCTACGATCCCCTTCTGCACAGACACCTTCTACGCAACCGTAGAAGGGTTCTACACAAGCGTAGAAGGGTTCTACGCAAGCGTAGAAGGGTTCTACGCATGCATAAAAGCAACTTGCGCAAAACCATTCTGCGAAGCTCGCTTCTATGCATGCGTAGAAGGCTTTTATGCATGCGTAGAAGGCTTCTACAATCCCCTTCTGCACAGACGCCTTCTACGCAAGCGTAGAAGGGTTCTACGCAAGCGTAGAAGGGTTCTATGCATGCGTAAAAGCCTTCTACACATGCGTAGAAGTGAGCTGCGCAGAAGGGATGCGCGGTAACGCCTTTCCCCCCGCTGCCAAATTCCGGGATTTTGGCAGTTCCGGGCAGGAAATGGCGAAAATCGGCGCCAGAAAACGGGAAATCCCGGCCAATCCGGGAGGTTGACAGGTATGTTCCTCTTAGCTTTACATGAAACCACCAAATGGCATTTGGGAACTAACTTTCCAAGCTGTCGAGATTCCCTGTGTGATGACGTCATTTTATGTCAATTACTTGTTAGTTTAATAAGATTTTACTTAGAGATGCTAGCACTGCTTTTATTTTCTATCACTTATTCCACTTAGCCTAACTGAAGCCATCTTAGAAAGCACACTCCACCATTTTACCCAGTTACTGGGAAATCACCTCTTATACTTTTCCCAAGGTCAAGCTCCCTGGAACAGTACCAAGAGATGGTCCAATCTCAGATACCAAGATGAAGACATTGATAGCCAGCCAGCTGCTATCCTCAAGCATGCACGTAACTGTCATTTTGAGTAATAAATTAGCACAATTTTGAGACATTTTCTCATATCCAAAGGTATAAAAACCTTCCCAATTTCTTAAGAGTCGTCGGAGTTCTCGAATGCTACGAGGACCTGTGTCGCTTGTCATCATGACAGGTCCCGATTCGTACCATTTCAGATGGGGCGGTAAATACCGCCACGCTCTACTCTAGGCAAGTGTTAGCTGATAGCTTTTTATTTCATTTCTTTCTCTTTAAAAATGTTTCATCTTTGTTCTTAGTTTAGTTAGTGATTTTTCTATATTCTGCATTTACTGGACTTTTGATACTTTAACAATATAAAACATAAAAGGACTTGGTTTGTTGAGCTTTCTTCTGTTTGCTCCTTCTGCCAACGGAGCAAATTGGGGAGAAGGGGAATTTTAACAATAAGGCCTTATTTGTGGAAGGAGAACTGTGGCGATTATGTATCAATTTCGTGGAGTCTGTTGCCCAGGAGAAGAAACTACGCCCAGCATCCCGGAGACAGCGTGTTGCTGCAGAGGTAACAGAATTACTCCCCCACACCTTTCACACCGCCAAGGCTAAAAGTTCCTCATAAGCAAGATAAGAGTGTCTTTCATATGGGAAAGTGGCTTTCCATCCCAGGGGTCTTTGCAGCTCAATTTCCCCTGCGTAGTCCATCCCGGATCACCATTTCTCTACGAACCTATGAGCCAGAATTATCTGGACCCCAAGTCTTCCTCTGCTAAGCCTTGAGGAAGCCACCCTTATGGCCCACTAGCCAAATCTAGTGGAGGGGGAGCGGAGCCTACCGGCAGTTGGAAGCAACCCCAATAAACAACCCCGATAAACTCCACTGCCAAATCCTATTCACAAATAACAACACCACATAGTGAACTAGACTTATTTAATTCTGGCTCAAATTTACACCATCAGGTGCCACAGAAAAGCATTAGTTATAGTAGGAGACCCATCACATCCTGGCCACTGCTTCTTTGAGCCATACCTGTCAACCGTGGCTCCGGACAATCCGAGACTTGCGCACAACGGTTCTGCGCAAGTCGCGTTCTATGCATGCGTAAAAGGGTTCTACGCAAGCGTAAAAGTCTTCTATGCATGCGTAGAACGTGATTTGCGCAGAAGGGATGCGCAGTACCTCTTTCCCCCCACTGCCAATTCCGGGGTTTTGGCAGCTGCGGGCGGGAAATGGCACAAATCGGCACCGAAAATTGGGAAATCCCAGCCAATCCAGGGAGGTTGACAGGTATGCTTTGAGCTTCTGCCATCAGGATGGAGATATAGAACAATGAAGGTAAAAGCGAGCCGTCTCAAAAACATTTTCTTCTCTAGAGCAATTTTGGCCTTAAAGGGAAACTCTGGACTCTGAAGTCATCTTATCTGAATTTAAATTTTAAAATTGTACTCTATGGTACTATCTTAATTGGTGTTTCTGTAGCTGTTTTAAATTATGGGGTATGCCTTATTCGAGTTGATATATAGAAACCGAGAAATTTCGTTGTTCCTGCAAGGGGAAAAAGATTTAAAGATTTATCTATCTTATTTATGCGATAGTAAAAGTCAAGAATCAGTTCCATACTCAAACATGAGTTTTGATCAGGCACCAAGCCTCAGCCTAACTTGCAACAGTCTAAAAACTGGTCAGTTAAACCTAAAAAAAATCTATCAATGGACACAACTTGTGTGCCAGTATGGGGGCAATGATCTAACCTGCCATTGGAAGGAAAAGTTTACAGCACTTAAAACCAGCTTTCTAAAGAGAGAAAAGTAGTAGAAAATAGCATCTGTGTTACAGATCAGACAAACAAAACAAATGAAACAAAAGCTATTGTGGCATCTTAAAGGATAACACTTATATTGTAATGTGAGCTTTTGTGGGAAAAATCTGAGGAAGTGGACTTAGCCCACAAAAGTTCACATAAAAACACTGCAGGAGCAGCAGTGAATAGGAAGAAGGTTGTAGTGTCCCTAACTGTAAGACCAACATGCTCTAATGAGGGTTGCTGGCAGACAACATGTTATGTGAATGTGGATACAGAATCCGGCTCATTTACTGGTCTGCCGATCATTACCAGAAACATTTAATTTTGGTCAATGACAAAGCCAAGAAAGTGGCTTCATTTTGCCAGTCCAAAGTTTGATCGGGACACGAAAGAAGAAGACTGCAGCAGCATGTTTAAGGTTTCATGAGGTTTCCATCTCTTTCTTTTACCCTTTTCTCTGATATGCTTCCACAGGCAAACAAACCCGCCAGTTTAAAAACTGCAAGAGGAAGATCAACAAATGCATTTAAGATTAACTTCTGCAGGCATTTTTGGAATAATAGCCATGTTAGTCTGTGTTTCAGGCATAATTTTAAAAAACACAGTAGCACTTTAAGGTAAAGGTTTCCCTTGCTCGAAAGTCAGTCGTATCCAACTCTAGGGTTCAGTGCTCATCTCTGTTTCAAAGCTGAAGAGCCAGCGCTATCTGCTTCTGCTTCTGGTCATGTGGCAGGCATGACTAGACACCGGAGCACACAGAACCCTGTTACCTTCCCACCAAAGTGGTCCCTATTTATCTACTTGCAATTTCTTGCTTTCGAACTGCTAGGTTGGCAGGAGCTGAGATAAAGATGGGAGCTCATTTCGTCCTGTAGTACTCAGGAATCTAACTGCTGACCTTCTGCCTCCCAGTCAGCGTCTTAGCCACTTGAGCCACTGCATTTTAAAGACTGTTATATTTCAATGTGAGCTTTTGAGGATCAAGAGGACTATAAAAGTGAAATATAACCATTAGTTATCACTGTAGTTATAACTATGCTAAAAGTCTGACCTTCCCCCAGCTTTAATACTGGCAGATCTCTCATCCCTTGGATCCAAGAGAGAAAATATAACAACTAATGGACCAGCAAATTCCAGTCTCAGATCTGGTGCCTGTTATAATAATAATTTCTTGTCAGAAATTATTCTGGGTTGGGAGGATTTTTGCTGGAGAAACTCCACTCAGGAGATGCCTGAATGAGGGCGCCTTTCGTGTCCCCAAGATCTTTTCCCACCGAAGTGGTCCCTGTTTATCAGCTTGTAATTTCTTGCTTTCGAACTGCTGGGTTGGCAGGAGTTAGGGCAGAGACGGGCGCTCATTCCGTCATGCAGTACTCGGGTCTCAAACTGCCGACTTGCCGACCTTCCAGCTAACAAGGCGAGCTTCTTAACCACTGAGCCACCACAGCCCCATTGGTGGCTGTTAATTCACAAAAGATTAGACTATACGGCCCAGAATCCTAATGGCAGTCTAAACTAGTAAAGGTAAAGGCTACCCTTGTTCAAAAGCCAGTCGTATCCGACTCTAGGGTTCAGTGCTCATCACTGTTTCATAGCCGAAGAGCCAGCGCTGTCTGCTTCTGCAGACGTTTCCGTGGCCATGTGGCAGGCATGACTAAACTAGAAAATCCAGTAAATCAGTGGAATTGACTGGAGTGTCCTGCTGGTTTCGCGGAAACTGAAAAGCCGTGTCACTCTACATTTTTCCTTCTTCTATGAATGGCCATAGACCACGTTGCCACCCTGGGGACTCAACTCCTCATAATAGCGGTTCTGCTCGCCCTCAGACAGACAGACTGACTGACAAACCTACCCGAATGTCCTTCTGTCCTTCCGTGACCGGTCCTCGTGGGAAGAGCAACGCAGCCTGGAATGTCTAAAAAATTATTTTCTTTTGCTTCCGAAACTCTGAAGCATGTCGACCTCCATCTTCGTTTAGGGCGGAAGTGAAGTCCAGCCCAACCAGGGCGGGTGCTGCTATCCTTTAACTTGTCACCTGACCACCACGCATGCGTACACTTTCT
Organism: Bradypodion ventrale; assembly: GCA_035047345.1. Taxonomy (NCBI): domain Eukaryota; kingdom Metazoa; phylum Chordata; class Lepidosauria; order Squamata; family Chamaeleonidae; genus Bradypodion; species Bradypodion ventrale. Next base: position 47,198,378 of record JAWDJE010000001.1, read on the forward strand.
AACTGAAGTAGTTAAACTAAGGGCAGAACTTTAAGACTTGGGCTTGTTGTGTCTTTTCTCTCTCTCTCTCTCTCCTCATGGCTGGAGAGCGAAGTTCCGTGTCTTGCAAATTGAAGGATGAATAGATTGTAATTTTAAGCTGCCAGTTTTACTCCTGTTTTCTTCTGCATGTGGTCTTTATTTTCAAAGATTGGAAAAGTTACTTTTTTGGACTATAAGTCTCAGAATTCTGGAAGTCTGGGATTTGTAGTCCAAAAAGCAATTCTTAAAAAAAAAAAAAAAGTACAGTAAAACCCCTACTTACAAAATGAATTCCATTCCATAGGTTTTTGCTTAAATCGGTTTTTTAATGTAACTCGAAGGAAACCCATAGAAAAAATTATTTTTATGTAACTCAAAGCAAAGCTATAGGAAAAATTATTTTTATGTAACTCAAAGCAAGCCCATAGGAAAAATTATTTTTACGTAACTCGAAGGAAACCCATAGGAAAAATGAAATTTTTATGTACTGTAAATCGAAGCAAACCCATAGAGAAATGAATTTTTACATAACTCGAAGCAAACCCATAGGAAAAAGAATCTTTATGTAACTCAAAGCAAACCCATAGGAAATCGTGTAAATCGGGACATGGCACAAAATCATTATGCAAGTCGAATTTTATGTAACTAGAGGCATATGTAAGTTGGGGTTTTACTGTAGTCTTAAAATTTACCAAATATTATTTTTTTCTATTGATAGAAGTCAGTCCTACCAAGTTCAGTGGGTCTTACTCTTAAGCAATTAGTGTAGATTTCAGCCTAACTGTTGAGAGTATATGTAACGTGTCTTTCATAAATTACAGTACCTGAAATGTATGTAAATCCTAGAACAACACATATTTATGCACCATGTGCAACTAGGATAAAAAAAGTACTGAATGATTGCTGAAATTAAATTCCTAACAATATAAATCGATGTGTGCCAGAAAAGACAATTACATTTTTAAAATGTTTGCAAGTACTCAGGAAGCTGTTTCTTGAACTTGAATTTTTTTGTTTAAATCAATGTCCTGGTCGTAGACTAAGCTGCAACCATAAAACATAATTTTAAGGATAATTGTGGCATTTTTGTTACAGACACTGTGAGGGAATGCTGAAATACATGTACAGTACTGGTACAGCAAGCACAGTACAGTACAGTATATGCATACTTTCAATATGAGCAGTTCTGGTTACCCATGTTAAAAATATATGCAAATTGGGGAAAAGCCTAGAGACATAATTTTTCTCCTTTTCTCTAAGGGAGACTGAAATATCTTGATTAACTTACATAACTGAGTAAGAAACAAAGAGAAAAAATACAGGACCAATTATATAAAATCTGAGTATCAGAGAGTACATAAAACAAAAAAAGACAACAAACGTGGCACCTTAAAGACTAACCACTATATTTTAATCTTATCTTTCATGGATCAAATCCACTTCGTCAGACAAACAAGTGAGACTTTATTGCATTAATTTATTCATATCAGGTGGAGATATGGAGGTACACAATGGTTGGTTAATATAAGAGATAAAGTAGCAAATCGGTCCAAAAAATTACATGCTGCCACCAAGATTGTTCATATGGAGACATGACATGGCCTTCTTGGTGAAACATAATATACTAGTGCTAATTGTGGCTAACTGATGAAATTTTAGGCCACTTGCTGGCTGTGCAATCATTGTGATGCCACTGAGATGTACCTCAGCACCTCATTAATTCATTTTACTGCAGTGGCTCAAGTGGCTAAGATGCTGACTGGGAGGTGGAAGGTCAGCAGTTCAATTCCCGAGTACTGCAGGACGGAATGAGCTCCCGTCTTTGTCCCAGCTCCTGCCAACCTAGCAGTTCGATAGCAAGAAATGGCAAGTAGATAAATAGGGACCACTTTGGTTGGAAGGTAACAGTGTTCCGTGTGCTCTGGTGTTTAGTCATGCCTGCCACATGACCACGGAAACCTCTGCAGAAGCACAGCGCTGGCTCTTCGGCTTTGAAACAGAGATGAGCACTGAACCCTAGAGTTGGATACAACTGGCTTTCGAGCAAGGGAAACCTTTACCTTTACTTAGCCACATCAAGTTACACAAGCCATGGCTTAGTGGAAAACCTCCCCCTTCGGTACCTTCGGCCCCTGCACCCTTTTTAAGGGGGTGGGTGGTTTTAATTCTGTTTTAACTATGTCATTTTTATATATGACTAGCAGAGGTTGCCCGGCGTTGCCGGGCTGCTTTAAATTGTGTTGGAAGGTTAAATTGTGTCAATGTTTTTAAAAAATTGCTTAGTCTGTAATTTTAATTTTTAAAATGTTTATTTATGTAAAAATTTTTTGGCTTGGCTGTTATTAACTGTGATCTGCTTTTTTTGGGTTTTTTTTTGAGGATTAATAAAAGAACAAAGTATGATGTAATTTTTTCAACTTGTTTTATGTAAGCGAAAAATGTTTTAGTTTTTTTGAATTTTTTTAATTAGTTGTACCGTAGGTAATAATTTTAATAATGTAAAAGTAAATGTTTTTTACATTCAATGTTTTTAAAATGTGTTTAGATGTTTTGGGTTTTAATTTGAGTTAAAACTCAGCACAGGATTTTTAAAAGTTTCTATTGTATTTTATTGACATATATTTGTGATTTGTGTTAAAGTGTGTGTTAGTGTACTTTTTTTGACTTGTTTTTATTGGTGTGACCTTTTGTGTAAAATTGTGAATTTGTGTTGTTTTTGATTTGTTTTTACTCTTGTGGCTTTTTGTTTGGGGCTGTTTTGTGTTTTTGAATTGTTTTTACTATTGTGGCCAGCAGGTGGTGCTGGTAGAGGTTATTGTATTTTGACTGTTTTTTCTCTCCTGGCCTCTGGGTGGAGCTTCTTCTGGTAAGTAGTCTCTTTCTTTATTCATTTCTTTTCTGGTCCTTGTGGAGGTAGGACATATTTTGGTAAGTTTGCTTGTTTTCTTTCTTTTGTGTGTGTGTGTGGGGGGGGGGGTTGGAATTTGTATTTTTGTCTGTTTGTTTTGTTTTTGATTTTTTTGTTTACTTCGTATTGTTTTTTGGTGTTGTTTTTGTTTGTTTTTGTGTATTTTTGGATGTTTTTGACTGTGTTTTTAGTAATTTTTTAAAAATGTATTTATTTATTTGGTGGTGGGGTTGGGAAATGAAGTTGTTTCCCTTTTTTCGCGTTTGTGGGGCTCTTGCCCCACTGGCGCATTTTTCAATCTTGTGTTTACCTGCGTACCCAGTTCGGGCGTGTGCACGAATGGTGAGTGCAGGCTAGTAGGGCCTGTCTAAGGAGCCTATGCAAAGTTCCAACGGTTAACCCTCGATTTTATAGGTTAAGATCTAGAAATTCTAGACCATGCTTTTCTTGCAATTAGTAGAGGAAATTGCTGGTTTCAAATAAGAAGTCTCCTGTACAGATATTTTAAATTTAAGATAAACTACCATAGTAGGCTATTCCTTAGTAACATTTTCAAGGGGAAAGGTGATGTTTTTTGTTATTTAGCAGCACCCTAATGCAGGGCAGATTTTAGGCAAATCTTAATTTAAAAGCATGTTCTCCTAAGTTTACTCCCTATTTAGCCCAGCCAATGAATAGACTTGCACTAAATGCTTAAAGAACAAAATATTGTTTGCTCAGAATTTTTGGTGAGATTGGGTTTTTAAAGAAAGAATTACTGTACAGTTAAAGTAAAGTCTTTAGGTCTTTTAAGTCTCTTAGGCCTGTCATGTGGCTTGAAAAATTGAGGAATTCAAATAGACATGTTCCTTCTTTGAAAGTGAAAACACAAGAGAAAGGTCAGAACATGCAAAACTTTAATACTGTACATGCAAATTGGTCAGATGGCCTCTAGAGGCGGGAAGATAGGAAACTTTCCAAATGGTTACTTAGGGACAAACAATTATAAAACAACTTCCTTTAGACCTTTCTCTAAGGTTATTGTGCTAACACCCACTGCATGATAGTTTATTTTATTTGTTTATCTATTTATTCCATTTTTATACTGCTCTTTTATACTGCCATCTGGGATGTTTCCCACTCTGAGTGGTGTACAAATAATTAAATGAACAAACAACAGTACCATACAACAAACAACAACAATAAAGGTTGCACTACGATACTCAACTTTTTGCTCTAAAGATGACTAAAATTTTTACATTCTGTGAGAAACTAATGTGACTTGTATTTTTAAATAAAAGTATTGTTTTAGTTATTATTGTATCTCAGCCTGAGAGTTTGAGAAAATGAAAAATTTTAATGCTACCAGCCATAGCACAGAAGAGCATTACAAACACATGTACAGTATGGTGAAGAGAGACAGACCAAGTTTCAGGGTACAGTGTGTGTCTGCAGAGATTATTTTTTTCATATTCAGTTGCGTTTTTTTCTTGCATGGTAATAGTCTTTTAAAAAGTTTTTACACTGAGATGGTACTTAAGAAAATAGTATATGACCAAAAAACAACAACACTAATTTTGAACCTAGGTGATCTTCCTTTTCAATTCAATTCAATTATTCGACTTGTATTCCGCCTCACTCGCAATGCGACTCTGGGCGGCTAACAAAAAGCAAAATATCACAGTTACAATAAATACAATTACAATATCAGTTACAAAATATCACAATTACAATGTCACAATTACAATTATAAAGTAATTACCAAAACATTTCAAAAGTAAAACTCAGAAATACATTACAAACTCAGCCCGAACCTCTCTGTCCATTACCCTCTAGGCCGAGTCAGCCGAGGGGAAGAGTCCGGTGATAGTGGTGGACAGTGGTGGAATTTTCGAGCCCTGCCAAGCTGCGCAGCTGTCCTCTCCCTTCCAGGAGAGCGGCGTTGCCATTTTCTCCTCCCAACCGGCACGTAGGGGGCCGGGGATCAGCTGGGCAGCCGTGTCCGCCTGCCCGCAAGCTGTGGGCTAGGTAGTCGGCTTTCTTCAACTGGCCTGGAGGATGCTGCCTTTGTTGAATTAACAACTGCCAGGTGGATTAGTGGTTAAGTCGGTGAACCTGACGACTGGAAGGTCAGCAAGTCAGCAGTTCAGGACTGTACTGCACAATGAAGTGAGCACCTGTCTCTGTCCCAACTCCTGCAAACCTAGCAGTTCGAAAACAATTAGTAGTGGAAATTGCTGATTTCAAATAAGAAAGCAGCAGTAATTGGAAGAGAATGGCAGACAACTACTTATGTAGTCATTCCATGGACCCAACTAGTTCATTGCTATTATTACTCTGTGCCTTTGGTACAAAGATCTCTGTGTGCTGGACACATTTTAATGATTTTTCAAAGGGTTCTTCTGCCAAACGTGTATAGATGAGAATACTCGCAAATCTATCATTAGCTTGTTCTACTATGATCCTTTTCATGGTAGGAGACAACATCCAGTGAACCTTGGCTTTGTTTCGTCAGGATCCTTGAATGGGCATACATCTTCCTGTATAGAAACCACTGTTATCCGTCCTTGCTCTTCTTGACCTCTCAGCGGCTTTCGATACCGTTGACCATGGTATCCTTCTGGAACGGCTCCGAGGTTTGGGAATCCAGGGTACTGTGTGGTCCTGGTTTTCCTCATTTCTGAAGGGTCGGTCCCAGTCGGTGTGGTTGGAGAGTGAGAGGTCCAGTCCTAGGCCCCTCAAATGGGGGGTTCCTCAGGGCTCGGTGCTCTCTCCTCTCCTATTTAACATCTACATGAAACCGCTGGGTGAGATCATTCGTTCCCATGGGGTGCGGTACCATCAGTACGCGGATGACACTCAGTTGTACATCTCGGCCCATGGGGACCCCAGTGATGCCGTCAAAGTCCTTTCCAGATGCCTGGAAGCTGTGGGGGTCTGGATGGGGGCTAACGGGCTACAATTGAATCCCAGCAAGACTGAGTGGCTATGGATAGGGGGTCCTGCGTTAATCCGGGAGCTTCCATCGTTGGTTCTGGATGGGGCTATTTTGCCCCAGACAGACCCGGTGCGCAACTTGGGGGTCCTCCTGGATTCACGGCTACTGCTAGAAGAACAGGTGGCGGCTGTGACCAGGAGGGCTTTCGCCCAACTTCGGGTGATTCGCCAGTTGCGCCCACTCCTGGACCGGGACTCCTTGCTCATGGTCACCCATGCTCTGGTTACCTCCAGACTAGACTATTGCAATGCGCTCTACATGGGGCTGCCCTTGACGACCATTCGGAGGCTACAGCTGGTCCAAAATGCGGCTGCCCGGGTGGTGATGGGGTGTGGCTATTATGCTCATGCTTCGCCACTGCTCCGGGAGCTGCACTGGTTGCCAGTATGTCTCCGGGTGCAATTCAAGGTGCTGGTTTTGACCTTTAAAGCCCTATATGGTAGTGGGCCAGGTTACCTAAGAGACCGCATCGCCCTGAGGACGTCTGTCCGTCCAACCAGAGCGGACCGGAGGGGCTCTCTAATTGTTCCATCAGCCAGAGGGGCTCGCCTCTCTGGCACAAGGAGGAGAGCCTTCTCCGTGTCTGCACCGGCCCTCTGGAACCTCCTGCCAACAGAATTACGTCTTCGGACGGAGTTGCTGCCTTTCAGAAGGGATCTTAAAACCTGGCTGGCGGGTCAAGTGTGGGGTGCGGGTGGAAGGGTAACCACCATGGGGTGGTTGGTGTAGAGGAACTCTTCCCCATGGTGCCTTTTCGATCCTGCAGCCCTTGCTTTTTAGGGGGTGGGTAGTCTTAACTTTTTTTTTTACTGTTTTAACTGTTTTTAGGATTATTATTGTATTTGTGAATATTGTCTGTAAACTCCTTGGGTTGCCCTGGGGTTACTTTTTATGTTGTTAGCCGCCCAGAGTCGGCCTTGTGTTGAGTGGGTGGGATATAAATTGAATAAATAAATAAATAAATATTTGCAACTAATTTTGCATCCTATCAGTCATCTGTAGTAACAGATGAAATATGAAAACTAAACTATAATGCAAGGGTGGACAATCTATGTCCCTCCGGTTGTTGCAGGATTTAAATTTTCATCAGCTCTAGCCAGGCAATGGTAAAAATGATGGGAGATGTAATTCAACAACATCAGGAGCCACTGGCTGCCCAGTGCCGATAAAAATGAAACAAACAAGCCAAACTAGAAAAGTGACAGACAATCTGGTAATAACTGCCAAAGGTTTAACAATTATAGTACTTGGATATTGTGCATAGGTCAACCAAACATACGTCTTTGTGCAATGCCAGTAACACTTTAAATACAAGCCCATCCATATGGAACTTACCATTACCAGGAGCCAATATAAATTTTAACAGGCCTGCTTAATACTGTACTAGACAATACTATAATGCATAGCACCTCTGATACTTTACAAAAGCAAGCAAATAACCCAAGCACAAGTGGGTTGGGATAGTAGAATTCTATCTTGCTGCCTGGTCTTATAAATTTCTTTTTTTCAGGGAGATTGTTTTTTCCCATAGGAAAGAAGACACCTGTCTGCTGAAACAATATTGACCATTCTGTTTATTCTGCAACATATCTAGCCAGTTTCTAGCCTGAAAGTGATGCACTCATTTTGGACCCTTAATTAATAACTATGCCATCAAGGGAATTCAGATTTATGGCAACCCTTTTCAGTATTTTCTAGGTAGAAAATAGGCAAAAGTGGTCTACCATTCACTTCTTCTGGGGGCACCCTGGCACAGTGCAGCTTGCCCAAGTCTTGCAGGTTGGCTCTACCCCTGTGCAGAATTGAACTCCCAACCTCCCGTGCTGGTCAATGGCCGTAATAAAGTGATTTGATTTGAACTCCCAACCTCTTGACTCTGCAGCCAGAAACTTAACCACTGAGTTACCCAGGTGGTCCCTTCCCCCTTTTAATTTGTGGGCAAGGTAGCCGGCTTCCTTCAACTGGCCTGGTGGATGCTGCCTGTGTTGAATTAACAACTGCCAGGTGGCTTAGTGGTTAAGTCGACTGGAAGGTCAGCAGGTCAGGACTGTACTGCACAATGGAGTGAGCCCCTGTCTCTGTCCCAGCTCCTGCAAACCTAGCAGTTCGAAAGCAAGAAATTGCAACAGATAAAGAGGTACTGCTTCAGTTCCCAGAAGCCCAAGCCCCTGTGAATCCACACAAATGGGTTTGTTGCGATTCATCCGGCCTGCGCTGCGCCGCCCTCATCGCTCCTGGAAGTGGAAGTAAAACACGCCCGTATGGGAGCGACAAGGGCAGCGTGGGCAGGATGAATCGCAGCAAACCCATTCGTGTGGATTCTTGGGCTTCTGGGAATTGAAGTCCAAGAACATCTGGAGTGCCAAGGTTCGCCATCACAGCTATATGGCTTAGTGGTTAAGACACTGTACTTGATGACTGGAAGGTCACCTGGTCCAGCAGTACAAGGCCCAAGTGCTGCAGGACAGAATGAGCTCCTGCCCTCTCTGTTCCAGCTAGCAGTCCCAAAGCAAAAAAAATAAAAAATTGTGAGTCATCATCTACAGGGAATAGCATTTCCCTGCGCTCCGATGTCTAATCATGCCTGCCACATGACCACACGGAAACATCTGCAGGCACAGACAGCGCTGGCTCTTTGGCTGTAAACGGAGATGAGCACTGCCCCCTAGAGTCGGATACGACCGGCTTTCGAGCAAGGGCGACCTATACTTTATTTCTAAAGTCATAGTTTCTGAATGCTCTCTCTTTATTCTCTCCCGCCCTTCCTTGGACGGCAGGCAGGGGTGCGGTGCTCCTCCGCCCTCCCGCTACTCCTGTGGGACAGCCGCCTGAGTCCCCTCCTCCTCCTCCTCCTCTTCTTCTTCCTCTCCACATCCTTTTCCAGGCCCGGCTCTGCTGCTGACGTGTCTCGCTCTGCAAACCTCCCCCCTCCCTCCTTTTCGGCGCCGCCGCCGCCGCCGCCTCGCACTCGCTCCCAAAGCCCGCCCGGCAGCCTGGCCTTGGCTGCCCAACATGGCTGCGTCGCGCCCTCGGCCTCGCCGGCTCCCCGCCGCGCTCCGGCTCCTCGCCTTCTTCCTCTGCGCCCAGCCGTCCGCGGGGGGCCACAGCCCGGAGGAGCCCGATCGCCGCTTTGCCGAGTACAAGCGATGCGCCGACCCCGAATGCAGCAGTAAGTGAGGGTCCCCGCTGCGCCTGCGCATGTCAACCCATCGGAAGAAACCCCATTACAGTACTTGTTGGCATCTCCAAGGCCACGCAGCGAAGAGGACCGGGGGTGGGTGGGGATGGGGGAGGGGGGGCTGGCTAGTTCTTTCTTCTCTCTCATCCCTCCCCCCCAACTACCCCCCCCCCCCAAGGAAAACCCCCCTAGGGAAAAGAGTGTGTCCTTCACTTCCATGCCATCACTTTTCCTCCAGCTTATCCCAGGCTGGAGAAGATGATTGATGCGTAATAATGCCACAGTGCTGATTATGCATCCATTCTGCAACTATCCCATTTGCAACTCAACAGAACCAAACTTGACAGCAATAAATCTGAACCCCAATCAGGGGATCTTCTGTTATATTACCGGTTGTAAATAGCCACACTGGTTTTGCAAACTTTTTATCTGCCAACCGTTGTGTACCTCTGTGCCTGATATGTATCAAATGTATGCCGTGAAGACTCTCACTCATAGGTCTGATGAAGTGGACTTGGTCCACGTACGCTCACATTTAAACACAGGAGTTAGTCTTTAAGGTGCCACAACATTGTCTTATTTTGCTGTTCTGTTTTGTTCACTCTCAGATATGCTTGCGCAGAGTAACATGGCTACCACTTCAAACATTAAAATACAGGAGTTATTTATTTATTACATTTATATCACACCCATCTGGGATATACTGTACTCAGTTTTTGCCAAGATTTTCTTTAAAAAACCTTGCTTGCGACTAAATGTCATTGGACTCAATGGGATTCACACCTTGATTTTTAAAAGGTGTTGTCATTTAGGACTGGAGGGGAAACTGGGAAATCTTACCTCTAGCTCCCTCCTTTGCTGCATGTTTAACTGTAAGCTCTGCGGGGGCAAGGACTTGGATGCTTCTTCTTTCATGTCCAGATCAAACCCTGGACTGCCAAAATGAAGCCACTTCCTTGGCTGTGTCGTTGGCCAAACTGAAGCCCTCATTGGAGCATGTTTCTGGCAGTAATCAGTAGACCAGTAAATGAGCCGGATTCTGTGTCTCTCCACATTCACACAGCGTGTTGTTCTCTGCCAGCAACCCCCACTTGAGCATGTTGGTCTTGCAGTTAGGAACTCCAACCCTCAGCCTATTCAGAGTCCTCCCAAGTGATGTAGGAGAGGTTGAGTTCTTCAGCTATATCCGCCTTTAATGATGTTCCTTGCCCACTGAGCTCCTTCCTCCATCTTCTAATTTGGTTTCGCTCTTGTGTACCCTCAAGAACGTTTGTTCTTGCCATAAAGCTCTTCCTGGATCTTCTGATATTCTAAAACAACGGCATAGTTCTGGTGTACAAATATGTCTCATCCTTAATTTGGAGAGGAAACTTTTACTCCATCCTTAAGTCATCATGCTCATAATCATCCACCTATTTTTTACTGTTGATTTGGAAATTTGGGGTGATCCTTGGTATTTTGGATCTCTAAGAAGTTGCACTGTTCAGGCTGATATGCCGTCCTGTGCTGCTGGCCATACTCTTGGCTCACCCATGATGTAGATTATAATTCTAAAATATTACCTTGCATTGACAAAATGTTTGCTCAGCCCTGTCTTTAGTCAGATGGAAAGGCACTTTAAACAATTCTTGATTGCCTAAAGTATTTTCAAATTAATATTTTCAGCGGGATGTAGCTACTGTATTTTGAAAAATGACGAACATTTTTGTCCCCTGCATCTCTGAGAACAAATTTGTATCTTTTTTTATTATAGAACCTGGTTTTTAATCAAAAACAAAATTTTGACCTTATTCTCTCCTCCTCCTTTCTCTTTCCGCTATTAAATTACTAAATGTAACCTAATATGTCTGATGTGTTCATACGGAAATAGAAAGAGGAGTGGGTGGTTCTTTGCACTCTCCCAGTAATTGCATCTATTTTTTTTTAGATGCATTCTCCACAATTAACTGTAAGAATATCTCGGATGCTTCAGATTTGTAGATTAAAATGCTGTGTGTTTATGCACTGTCAGTCTGCTGATAAACATATTTATTTGGAAAGAAATGTTAAATGATGCCTAGTAAATATATGTAGGATTGAAGCTGTGATGAACAATATTATGCATGTTTACTTGGACATCCCACTGGACCCAATCTGTGCTTTGTGGTGTTACTTTGAAATTAGACTTTGAAACAGACATTTAAATCTATATGAACTAAGTGTAATAAAGATGCATGTTTTTTAAAAAAAGAAACATAGTTATGACTGCTTTTAAGGAGTAAGCTGAATTTAGAGAATTTTAAAATAATTTATGAAGATATTTCATTTATTGTTGTTTGTTTTATGTGTTAAAATATAGTCACCCTTTCAAAAACCAGAGATGGCTAAGAAATATATCTCAAATACATCAGAGAATAAACAAGACAAAATGTTTTAACACTTTAAGACTAACCGCTGTGTTTTAATGTTAGCTTTCCAAGACAAAATGTTTTAACACTTTAAGACTAACTGCTGTGTTTTAATGTTGGCTTTCGTGGAACAAGTCCTCAAATATATAATATCAGATTTCCCCCCCTATCAAAATAAAATGTAAATCCAAGTGTAATTTTATGTGCAAAACTGAGTTTTTAAAATTTTTAGTGCAGTTTCTTCTTTTATACAGTTTCCAATACTGGGTCTCTAGCAAAAAAAATAAGAAACAAAGCTTAAATGTACTGGGAAACTTCACTAATTTAATTGATTTCTTAATTGGCCAATAATAAAGAACAATAACACTTTCAAAGCTATCTTTGTACCAGTTTTAAACTTTTCTTTCCTGTGCTATATGAACTTTCATATACAGTACATGTATGCCATTGACAGATTTCCATTACTATTTGGAGAATAGTACATTCTTTTTTCTTACTGTGCTTTTTCTCTCTCACTTTCTTTCAACAGTGTTAATGTGTCGAGGGAAGGCAGTGAAGGATTTTAAAGGTCCAGATTGTCGTTTTTTAAATTTTAAAGAAGGCGAATCAATATATGTGTATTATAAGCTAACTGGAAGAACAAGTGAACTTTGGGCAGGAAGCGTAAGTTTTTATGTGCTTTATTTGGTTTTACACACTTAGGAAAACCTAACCAGACTTATCTAATAATGATGCAGTTAATATTTCTCCTTTTCTATTACTGCTATAATAAGAAATGCCTACTTTGGCCAAAATCCTGTTGCTTGTATAATAAATTGCAGTAGAGTAAGTCCATTGAATCAATAGAAATTTAATGTTCATCTCCTCCATAAATTCCATTGATTTAAAGAGGCTTACTCTCCTGTGACTTTAGAATACTGTAGTAATTTGCAGTTAGACCAATAAAGTGGTATCAGCAGTAACACTGATTCTGCATTAGAGTCTCAGAGAGTCCCTCCCACCACCATCAAGCTGCTTTGGTCAAACTCAACATCTTTCTCTGGATCAGTTCAAACAATGGCACCTTGGCTTTAATAGGCTGTGATATGATCCACCCTTTTGTTTGAGTGTGCAACTTTTTCACTTCTCCCTTGCATGTGCAAGGGCTCAGCCAGGAATCTCATGCTATGGGAGGTTTTGTGCTTGGCCAATGGGACTTTCCTTCTTCCAACCCCAGAACAACCTGTGCTGCTCAAAATATGCTGTGGGAAAGGTCTTTCTGTTCTCCAGTTTTGTTTGCAGGGTGTGTATGGGGTGTGGGATAAGCTCTGTTGATTCATGAGATTATGTTGGTGGCAGAAGAAATCAGTTGAACATTACCCATGAAAGATATGCAACAAAGGCAATGTTCGTATAACAGAAATTGTGGAGAAGATGCTAAAAGATACTGTTGTGTCATATTTGATCCATCTATTATACTTTGTAAAACTGTGGTACCGTATGAGACAAAAATGGACCAAGATCCAGGTAGAAAAACATTTAAAACCCCATTAAAATTTATGAACAAGGAAGTTAAACTTAAATCTTGATGAAAGCAGTGGATCTCTAGTGAAACTCACTAACTCTAGCTCTCTGTGAAGGAAAACTGCTTTCAATTAAACACAACAAGCTTTGCATCAAGTTTTAATGTGCGAGGGGCTACTAGAAGGGATGTAGAAGATAAACTAGATTCATACTACTCTGAACTTTTCACTGATGAGTAACATAGGAGTAGGCCCTTAGGTAAAAGTTTGCATCTTCCTAAGTAGTTGTCTTCCCAACCCCTAGTTTGCAAAGAGGACATGCTTTCGTAGGCTGTTCTTACACTATGATCTGCCAGGAGGTGCTGCTTTCATTAGAATTTGAAAGAGAGATTATGACACAAAACTGCCTTCTAGCAGCAAAAGTATGCAATTAAAGATGAAACAGGGAAAGCATTGCATCCAGTCAAAGGGGAAGAATGGAAACATTTTCTTGCGCTAGGATGCTCCCTTCTGACATGTGCTACTCCGCAAATAACCTGGATAATTAGAAGGCATCTGTTTCCAGGGTTTCAAGTTCTTCATCAAAACAAAATATGAAGAATAATTAAGACTATCTGTGGAACTCAGGGTTAGATAATTAGAGGCCCCAAATTTTAAACAAAAGAAACTAAACAGGTAATGTTTGCACTCGCCAGATTAATTTGTATACAAACAGTATACAATAACAAGTTTGAGATCATGGATGGAAGTTCAATCTGAGAGTACATTCTTAATTATGTTGAAATCTATTACAAACCCACTAGTGATACACTATCAGGTTTTTAAGAAATAAAATACAAAGCCATTGTCCTTCCCTATGACAAACACAACAAATTAAACTCTAAGGAAGTTTGCTATTATTTCTATAGCTACAAATATTGCCTATTTTTAAAAACTGTTAACAATTCCTCTCTTTTTCCTCCACTAGTACAGTGTTTTCTCCCTTTGCTTCAGATTAAATGAGAATAATTTACTTCTTGTTTAAATCATAAATTGCCAGCACAGAGCCTTTTTGTAATTTAAATGTAAACATAATCTGATGTAAACATTTTGGAAGAAAATTTTGGGTTTCTAGCTCTTAGTGTTTCAGAGATCTTTCAGGACGAACAAAAGAAAATGTACTATTGAAATCTGTTATTGGCTCTTCAGGTTTTACCTCTTAATTCCACAAAATTACCTGCAACATTTTCTGTATCAATTGAATTTTGTTCATCTGATTAGTTGTAAAATGTTCAGCAATGTTTCTTCAAGAAATAGCTCTTCTTGTTTCTCCTCTAAGAAAGCACACCACGGTATCCAGGAAAGGGGAAACGGACACGGAATGTATTCTGAGCATCATATCTCTAGAGAGTATGTTTATTTTGTCTTCTGGCATTGTTTAACTTGGTTATCTAATCTCTGTTGCAATTCTCAACTATTAATGTTGGTATTGTGATAACATTTATAAGAACTTACAGGTGAGAACATAGTGTGATTCACTTGCACAAAGGCATTACTACAGATTGCAATTATATAGTTTTATTTTATGTATTTTTACTCAGATGTCAGCTCTGGTGGCAAACATCCTATTGAGTAGCTCTACCTGTGAAATGCTAGTGACATCATGGCTGCAGCAACTTGATACTATTTAAAGTTTGTTTGTTTTTTTAAATTTTGGTTGCACACAACTTCTTATTGTTGTCCACAATCTGCCATACCCAGTGACGTCACTCATATTTTGTTCCTGTAGCTAAACAACAAGATACTGGCCACTGTTCAATGGAGCATACTCTGTAGTGTGTTGAGAATTACAGCATTACTCATCTTTGACCAGAGCAGCACATCATTTGTTTGATGTGGAACGGATGATTCCTAATAAAATCAAGTAGGTTGAGGAAAGCAGGAGGGTGTTATTTTCCATTGATCATGAGTATGAATAATTGAAAATAATTTGTTGTTGTTGTTCAGTCACACAGTCGATTCCGACTCTTTGCGACCCCATGGACCATTGCCCTCCAGGCACCTCTATCCTCTACCATCCTCCTCATCCCGCCCAGCCCTATGCCTACTGCGTCCACGACGCCATCTAGCCATCTCATCCTTGGCCATCCACTTCTTCTTTTGCCCTCCACCTTTCCCAGCATCACGGCCTTCTCAAGTGAATCCTCCCTTCTCATTTGATATCCAAAGTAATTCATCTTCATCTTTGTTATTTGTCCTTCTAAGGACAAATAACAAGAGAATATACCTCATCTCCACCTACTCCTACAAAATGCAACTTGTTAAGATTGGGGACATAATCCAGTACTGGACTTCTGTTGTTGTAAAAGTAGAATCTAGAAGAAATAATTGTGGGCAATCATCTTTTTCTGTTGCAGACTACTGTGTAGCCCAAAATCTGCTCCAGAAGGCTGGGGAAAGCCTCAGAGCTAATTTGGTGGTGGTGGTGGTAGTTTTGTTTCAGTTCTCTACAGAAGAGGCAGAAATAAGATTCTAAATCCTCACTCTTACCCCATCACCTCCAATACTGACTCTTTATTTTATTCTCCACTCCTGGCAGGTTGGTAATAAATTTGGTTATTTTCCAAAGGATTTACTTGAAATAAATCATATTTATACACATGATGAGCTGGAACTAACAACAGATGTAAGTTGTGTATTTATTTCAATTTTATATTTTATCCTGTTTTGAGAGCCTGTTTTAAGAGGGAATAGTGGGGCTGGACCCATGTCTTTTAAACAGATTGCAAGGAGACATACATTATAAATGAAGCAAAGAGGAGAATGGGGGAAAGAAAGAAGCAAACAAATTGTACAAAATAGGTTTCTAATACAGTATATCGGATTTCTTGACTAATTGAGAGCACTTAGGTCAGAATCATATCTTGTCGTTCTCTAATTGTGCTTTTGATAGCACAACCAGTTATGCAATCAAACAGTGATAAAATGTGAATGTTATTTCACAATAGGATTTTAACTTTATTTCCCCAGAATATTTAGAGAAGGGCCACAGAAAAGTGGCTATTAGTTGGTTAGGCCTGCACAACATTGACTTATCAAGATGAATGCTGTTTGCCAGCTATGTGTGAAAATCCACCAGGAGGAGTCTTTTGTCTCCCTTGCATGTCCAAGGTGTGTAATACTTGGGGTTTGTCAAGTATCTAGCAGGTCATACACAAGACTCCCCAGGTCATATTATATACACTTATGTTTGATAGGGTCTCTACATGTTTAGAGTGCATGCCTATATACCTTCAATCAGAGCTAAGTGTCATTGTGCTCAGTGGGACTTAAACTTCAGTATTATGGGGGAGGGACTGAGGGGCTCAGTGGAAGAGTCTGTGCTTTGCATGTTGGACTTAACATCCAATTCCAATCCCACCAACTCCAGTTCCATTTAAGTAGTTGATATGAAAGCTCTGCATGGATTACTGTAATGCACTTTACATGGGGCTGCCCTTGACTACCATCTGGAGGCTGCAGCTGGTCCAGAATGCTGCTTCCTGGGTGGTGATGGGGCGCGGGCATTATGCCCATGCCTTGCTGCTGCTTTGGGAGCTGCACTGGTTGCCAGTGTGCTTCCAGGTGAAATTCAAGGTGCTGGTGTTGACCTTTAAAGCCCTACATGGCAGTGGACCAGGATACTTAAGAGATCGCGTCACCCCAAGGTTTTCAGCCCGTCCTACGAGGGCAGACCGGAGAGGCTCTGTGGTGGTCTCATCAGTAAAAGTACAGCTAACTGGGACCAGGAGGAGAGCCTTCTCGGTATCTGCCCCGGCCCTTTGGAACCTCCTGCCATCTGAACTGCGCCTCCAGACAGAATTGCTCCCCTTTAGAAAAGCAGTAAAAACTTGGCTATGCCAGCAGGTGTGGGGCATGGACGGTTCTACGTCCCAGGCCTGCTGGCTCGTTTAGCCTGTGTGGGGGTAATCTGTCCTGGTAGTCTTTTTAAAGGTGGGTGGGTGGAGGGAAAGGTAGTTTTATTTTTTATTAGACAGTTTTATGGGATTTTAATCTGGTTTTAGTTAGGGGTGGGTATCTGATGTTTTTACTTTATGCTTTTATTTAATGTTTTTAAAATTGTAAACCGCCTTGGGTCATCCACCGGATGAGAAAGGCGGTATAGAAATGGTGTAGAATATAAATAAATAAATAGACCATAGCAGATTAGATATAACTGGGCTATGTGGACAAAGAATCTGATCTGGTTAGAGTTCTTATATTTGCAACTCTACCTTATTAATATGTACTACAGGGACATACTGTGTACATCTTGAAGTGATCCAATCTAGCAATTTGACCCTGTGTGTATTTCCAAACATTGTACCATGTTAATTGGCTTAAATTGTATTTAAACACATATAGAATTGCAGTGTAAATCCTATTAAAATTCTGATACTTGGATTGTTTTCCAAAGGACCTGCTTGAAATCTATCATATTTATCATGTTGTCATCCCTTTCAATTGCATTAATAATTTCAGCTTTTAGTAAGAATAATTCACGTAAATTTCAACTAAGTAAAATAAAAAATTATGTTGTGGCAGAGCAGGGGTAGCTGACCTTGGTGCTTCAGGTGTTCTTGAACTTCAAATCCTAGAAGCCCTGATCAGCTGGTGTGCTGACTTAAGCTTCTGGGAATTGAAGTTCAAGAACACCTGGAGCACCAAGGTTGGCCAACCCTTTGGTAGAGTATGGGGATAATGTCTTGTTCTTTAATTTACTGACATCATTTTTAATGCTTCTAGGAAACAGACTTTGTTTGCTTTGATGGAGCCAATGATGATTTCGATAGTTATAATGTGGATCAGCTTTTAAAGGTATCAGATGATACCATAGGTAGTAATGATGAAGTTGAGCTGAGAAGTGAAGAGGAAGAGGACATCAAAGGGGCTGACTCTACAGACTCCATTGGCCCAGAGGTTGATGGTGCTGATGGAGATTTGGAAGAAGAGAGTGACGAAGACTATGTTAAAATGAGTGAACAAGTCAATGTTCTTCTTAAAAATATTGTGAATGTAGAAGAAGCTCTTGATTCTAAGAGTGAAAATCTCATTGTAAGTAGTGATACAGATAATCCTCAGGGAGACCAAAGTTCACACAAGCCTTTTGAAGAAATGCTGCAAGAAACATTCAAAGTGCCAAAACATGAAAGTGCCAAAAATATGAGTCTATCTCAGGGTGAAACTAAAAAATCAGATTATGGAGACAAAGAAGTATCAGAGGACTTAAAAACAACATTTGGCTCCACTGCAGATGCCTTTGTGTCTGATGATGAGACAACTAGCCTTGTAACATCACTTGATGGCGATTCCAGGGAAGATTTAGACATTGAGTCTTATGCTATGGAGAAGCTGGAAGAACCAAAGGAGCCATCCCAAGAAATTCTTTTGCTACCTTTTGAAGAAGAAATCAAATCTTCAGAACACAGAGAAGTTCAAAAGAAACCATCTGGTGGTTATTCTGAGTCAGAAACAGGTGTTTTAAATGATGATGACACAGCAGAAGGTGGAGCAAAATTAATTCATGAGAAAAAAGATTACTCTGGGCTATTAACACATTTAGGAGATAGGGTTTTTTCAATTATCGGTGGAGGTGAAAGAACAGGTGATAAAATTGATGGGAACAAGGCTGATTTTGAGGAGGACAGTAATGATGAGGATGAAATTGGTGATAATGATGATAAAGATGAGGATGTGATCCTAATTAGTAAGAATGAAAATACAGATGTGTTGCCTCATTTATCAGAATATGATCCCTTTATATCTGAACATGATCCTGAAAAGACACGTGGCACAGATATTAAAAACTCTAAGAAAGAAAAGTATAAAATGGAGGACAAAGAGGGAAAGCATGAGAATATCCAGGAAGATGTTACAGAAGAAACAGCACAGATTTCTTCTACACACAACATGGGTGTGTTTCCCAGTTTTGGAGATAGCCAGCAATCTAAAACATCCATGGAAAGAGAGGGAAAAGCTTTAAAGCCACCTTTGGGTGACATCAAAAATGACCCAGAAGGCCTGTCTCTTCATAAGTTTATCCAAGAGGACGAAAGAGAAGAGAAAAATATAGAAAATATATTGGAAAATGATACAAAACACAAAACACTGTGGGAAAAAATAGGTGAAAAAAAGGACACTAAACAGCCAATCAACCTTGTACTAGATGTTCTGGAAGAATTAACAAATGAATCTCAGAGTGAACCTGATAATGCTCACCTCACAGAAGATCAAGCAGAGTATGGTGCAAAGGCAGATGGAAAAGATTTTGAACTAGAGATTATACATGACAATAATAAACAGTCAAATGATTCCAGTGTGGAAGATATTCTTACTCAAAAAGATACTGATGCGCCTACTGAACTGTCTCAACAGGAAACGGTAATCCAGAATTTAGAAGTTAGTAAAGAGGACAAAGAAGATGAGGCGGATTACACTAGTAATGAGGAAACACTAGAGAAAAAATCTGTTCCCGAAAAATCTGGGGAAGGTACACAGCTTAGAGACCACAATGATGTTGAACATTTGGACAGAGTTACTGAAGTAGATATGGATGAAGCAAAATCACACATAGAAGAATTTGAGTCTATAGAAACTGATATGGAAGGAGATGATTTCTTAGAAAAATTAGTAGAAGAGTTACTTCAGGATGAAAATGCTGTGAGTGCAAAATTATCTAAAGAGAGGCTCACAGAGGAGCACAGTTTCACATTAGATACCGAACACACAAGTTCTCAACTACAAATACCAAATGGTGCTATTTCAAGAACTGCTAATCCTGTTGATGAAATAGGAGAAGAAGCAATAACAACACTTGAACAGACTGGGAAAGAAGATGGTATGGAAGATTTGAATGAGGAGCTTAGAGGAGTGAAAATAAGAGAAGATCATCAACAGAAGGAAGACAGTGAGGAAAAGCAGAAAATAGTAGAGCCAGCTATATTGTCTGGAATAGAAAATGCTCTGGTTGAGGAAAATAATCAAATAAAAGAGGTGCATGATAAACCAACGGCAAACAATTCAAATTTCTCTGTATTGGAAAGTAAAGGTGACTTTAAGCAAATCACAGAGCATTTCTCTAAAGAGTTTTCACAGAAAGGCCTTAAAGATCCACAGACCTCAGTAGAGCAGATGGAAAATGAATCCCAGCATTCCCAGGATCCTAGTGATATTTCAGAAAACACAAATGAAGTGGTAGAGTCAGAATACAGCGAATCTGTGAGGCAGCTTGTAATAATGAGAGAATTTCTTGATGAAAAACGTATTGCACGTTTACAAAAATATTTTGGGGAACAACATGTTTTCAGGATAGAATCTTTGTTTCATGACATGGAATTGGAACTACTAATAGCTCAGGAACATAATGGGAATTATGAGGACACTGAAAAGGCTTTGGATCGGATCCTTGAATCTTCAGAGTCTAATATTCTAGACCTTCTGAAAAAGCTTTTGGATTCAAGAGAAATGGAAAATAAAGAAGAAGTGATTAAGGAATTGGACTTATTTGATGAAGAAGCTGCCTTAATGGATGATGTTCAGGAACTAATGTATTCTCTAAGACAAAAATATTCTCCATTTAGTGAGAGTGCTCCTCTTGCAACACTTGTAGAATTAGAGACGGATTCCCATGAGCCCATTATAGGTAAGATCTTAAGGCTGAATTCATATACACCTTTAGCTGTATATGTAGGTGAGACTGAATTCAATGATACATATTTCTAAAGAGATGTATGATTATAGTTTATATAGAGTTGATGACACATCTGGAAAAAATGTAACATACTACAACCACTTAAGCACATACTAATTTGGAAAAGCTTTTCTAGTTCTTGGATTAGATAATAGTTTAGAATGCCTTTTACAGAATGTGATGGATTCCATATCCTTAAATAATGTTTGATGACACCTAATTTTATCTTGGAAGTCTAATGCAAAAAATAATAATACTAATAGGATATTATCAAATTCTGAGTCTTTTAAAGATGCTGGCCACTTCATTATCCACTCAGCAAAAAGTTCCACCATTGTAGAACTAACATAGACATAGCATTACAATTCAGATATGGTGTTGCCTCCAAAGTTACTTAAATTTAGGGCTAATCCATTAAAATCAATGGGATTAAAGTCAGCCATGACTAACTTGTCACACTTAATTTTAGTCTAAGTTGGACCCTCACTAAATCAGACTTTAGGCATCAGTGTGAGTCTAACCCAGTGGTTTCCAACATGGGGCCCACGCCCCACAGGGGGACTTCAATTCCCAGAAGCCTAAGTCAATACATTGGCTGATCAGTGCTTTGAGGAACTGACTTAGGCTTCTGGGAATTAAAGTCCAAAAACCAAAGGTTGGAAAACACTGGAACCTATCATACACTTGCAATATTCAGTTTAAGTAAAAGAGAACCTTCTTATAACATTAAGAGAAAACCTGCAGAAAATGTTTTACCATATTATTATTATTATTATTATTATTATTATTATTATTATTATTATTATTATTATTATTATTATTATTATTATTATTATTATTATTATTATTATTAAGAACATAAAAACAGCCTTGCTGGAACAGGCCACAGCCCATCCAGTCCAGCAATCTGTCTCACACAGTGGCTCACCATTTCCTTCAGGGTATTCCCAAGGAAATGCCTTCACCTTCTTAGGATTCCCTGGAAATGGCATTGAGAGATATCCTGCCTATCTCTCCAACCCCGTTATTATCTCTCCAATCCCGTTATTATTAAAATATCTTAATTATTTTAATAATAATTATTATTATTATTAAAAACAGTGAGAGGTCAAAACAGTGAGAAAAAGGAATATAATGGTTTTCCATGTTGCTCTTATAAGAAGAGCTCCATAAGAGGGGCGGAAATTAATCCAATAATTCTTTAAGAAAACCAAAACCCACATGGAACCTTGAGTTATCTTACCAAAGCAGAAAATGTGACTATATACCTTTTAAAACTTATTAACAAATTTTACACTTATATCTTTGAAACACTAGGTGTGTTTTAACAATGAAATTAGATTCATACCCGTCAAGCATGGCTCCCAAAAATACGGGAAATTTCTGTGCATGTGCAGAACCCATTTGCGCATGCGCAAACGGTTCTGCACGTACGCGCATGCGCAGTATCCCCTTTCCCCGCCGTTCAAAATATGGGACGGCAGTGGGAAGGGGGGGGAACGAGCGCCAAAATACGGGATTTCCCGGCCAATCCGGGATACTTGACAGGTATGATTAGATTATTTCAACGTTGGCTAGTCTGAAACCTAACCAGGTGAGGGTCTGGAAAATATAAAGGAAACCATAGTCTCCTTGAGTTACATGAAGGAGTTGAAGCAGGATTAAAGAGAAATTTAAAGACCTACAAGAGGCTTCAAGCAGAGGATATTTTCCTATGAGAGCCAATAAATATGACACATTCATGTTATAAATGTAGTTTTTATTTTATCAGTATCATTTTATTTTATCAGTATCATTAAAATAAAGCATTTGCAGAAAATGAGAAAATTATAATTTAATTCAAGAAATAGGTTGTGCTAATAAGTATACATTAAGTATTAAAATATATACTTTTGTACTATACTTCTGTATACTACAGCCAATGGAAAACAAAGAGAACAGGACAAAAACCTATTGGAAAGCCCAGACAAAATAGATCAAAAGCCAACATACAACGTAGAACAGACATCCAAGATGGAAGACTTTCTTCAGTTGGATAAACCAGAAGCAGATGGGAACATGTTGGTAGAGGCAGGAACTTTGGAGGAAACAGGAATCAGAAATGTCCTTGAGAATGATAAACGAACACCAGATGTGGCAACTAACCTTCGATCAGTTGAGTCAGGAACTGAGGAAGACTTCATTGCAGGTAATTTTCTTGGTAGCTTTGTTTTTATTTGATTGGTTGATGGGCAAATAACATCAAACATGTATATAATCAGATTGTAAAATGGAGATCTACAGGTTTGAGTTACAGTTAAAAATACCAAGTAACCAGAAACTCAAAATATAAACTAGAAAAATAACAGCTTTTCAGAGGCATACCGGTAGTCCTCGTAATCTGTTGCAGGAAATGAATGAAAGGACTATGGCATCTTAAAGACTACTACAGTGGAACTTCTTTGGGACGTTTCTTACAGCGAAAATTAGTTTAACCGAATTTCCCATAGGAATGCAATGAAAACCAAAATACATTAACCAAAACGCAGTTTCCCATAGGAATGCATTTCAAACCAATTAATCTGTTCTGAAAAAATTCTGTAAACTAAGCCACTATTTTCTATGGATTTCCTTTTGTTATGCGATTTTTATGTTAACAGCCATTTGTTCATCAAGGTTCCACTGTATATTTATTTTTAAAATAAACGTCTGTGAACTAGAGTTCACTTTTACAGGGGTGTCTAAAAGTATATGCATGTGGGGGCGTAGATAAAGAACTGAACAGTAGGATTATTTTTGTGAAATATTAAAGTGTATTTGCTCTAATTGTATGTTTAGATTTCTAGCTTTTCTATATTTATTGCCTTCATGTTTTTTTCCCTGTATGTATATAACAGATAACTTCCTACCGATAAATAACAGTTCATACATTGAAGAGTACAGGTTTATGAATGTTTTGGTTTTGCCACAGTAGAGTAACATAGTTATTGCCGTGGCACTATTTTTAAATTTTTGGTACCATAGGATTTTAAAATTAAAAATACAACATTTAATAAAAATAATTTATGAAATGTCTTTAACTTAAAGGTCTATCTAATGACAAGGATGTTACAGAGAAAGAAAGCAGTTCTCCATCTGAAGTAGGCATTGCTGCTCCTCATTTTCTTGCTCCCTTGGATAGTGCAATCATCTCAGCAAAGGAAAATATACAGCCACTTGTAAAAATGGTAAGTTTTTTCTGCTTAAAATAGGCATACAGCCAGTGTGGACGATCATTTATAATTACATATTTAATTATGTAATTCCAAATATGTAATTATGTAATTCCAAATATGTAATTAAAAATCCCAGAGTTCTGGAGCTAACTTATTCTGCAGAAGGACTTCGGTATCAATGTGCACAGCACTCCTGGGTTAAAATAAAAATTCAATTGATTTGAGTGGCTGTTGCTTTTAAGAAAGCTTTTTTAAAACATTTCTTTCCTCCTGAAAGAAGTTTAGTAAGACTGTGCATGCATGGACAAAATCAGTGCATGGCTGAGAAATCTTAAGTTAAAAGACAGCAACATGGAAATGGTTACACATAGATTTTTCCGACACAAATCTCTGAATGTCACTTACTGGAATCACTTTCAAGTAAATAGGTAAACGTTGTTCTTTGATGCAATTAGACTTATATACCACCCCATTGTGCTTCGTGCACTCTCTCGGTGGTTGACAAGTTAATTAGCATTTTGCCCCCAACATGTTGGGTACTCATTTTACTGGTGGATGGAAGGCAGAGTCAACCTTGAGCCCTGGTCAGGATTAAACTCATAACCTTCTGGCTGCAGTACAGCAGTTTAATCACTGTGCCACCAGGGCTCTTCAAATAGGGATTGTGCCATTTCAACAATACAGCTCAGTAAATCTTCCAGGCTCACAATCCGTCCTGATTGTAGCTCATCTTCTCTGCTGGAGAATGTAAGAAATATAGCTGTAATTTGTTTTTGGTTTTTTGAGAGTAAAGATGTCTTTAGAGCATAGGAGAGAACCTGTGGCCTTCCATCCCTGTCAGCCACACACATGACAAATGGTAAGAATTTGTGTAAATTCTTTTTTTGTGTCCTGATCAAACTTTAGTCTGCCAAAATGAAGCCACTTTCTTGGCTTTATTGTTGGCCAAAACTAAATCTTCATTGGTACATGTTTCTGGTAGTAAGCGGCAGATTTAGCAAATGAGTTCGTTTGTGTATCTCTCTACATTCGCAGCATGTGTTGTTTGCCAGCAACCCCCACTTGAGCATGTTGGTCTTGCACTTAGGGACTCCAACCCTCAGCCTATTCATGGTTCTCCAAGTGATGTAGGGGAGGTTGAGTTCCTCAGCTATATCCGCCTTTAATGTTATTCCTTGTCCAATGAGCTCCTTCCTCCATCTTCTAATTTGATTATGCTCTTGTGTATCTTCAAGAATGTTGGTTCTTGCCATAAAGCTTTTTTGGTCCAAGTCGTTGGACTTGAGGCTCATATGTGTTCAAAGGATGTCGAGGTCATTCTCTTGCTTAGTTCTCTCAGCATCTGCTGCTACTTCTCTCCTGATGTTAGGACAGGGGTTCTTAACCTACGGCCCAGGGATTGGATGCGGCCCACGACACCGTTTCATGTGGCCCACCTCTGCCACACTTGGAAGTGCCATGTGTGGAAGGCAGGGCAAAATGGCTGTCTGGCCCCCAAAACTGTCTGAGGGAGCATGACCCGGCCCTTGACTTGAACAGGTTGAGAACCCCTGTCTTAGGAGGAGAAATATCAACAAGAGGTTATATTGTTATATTTTCTCAACTGGTGTAGGCTTGTGGCATCCCGTCACTATACACATTACTTTTTTAACAGCCACATCAACTTGTTTTGCATGTGTGTTTCGCACTCCGTAGTTTAAATTTGTCTAAGTACTGTACTAGTCCACATTTGTTCTGAAAGTCAAAAAGTTTCCTTTCCCCCTATAGAATTTATTATTTCATTATTGTGTTAAAAAAACCATTCTACCCATCATAGCAACTCCTTATTTTAAAAAGATTTTTTTTTTAAACCGAGGGGTGTTTGTACAGATAGAAATAAGTTGCACTGTACTCTGGAGCCGACCACTGAGACAGAGAGAGACTCTTCCTCTCCTGTTGGTTTTTCTTTTTTAAAATTATGTCAGAGGCACACAAAGGTGCTTTCTGGTTTTTTGCCGGGGGCGCCTGAATGAGGCGCTTTTCATGTCCCCAAGATCTTTTCCCACCGAAGTGGTCCCTATTTATTATCTACAGTAATACCTCATACAAAGTCCGCTTCGTACAACATCGAATTCATACAACATCACCTAATTCCTTAAAAAAAGTTGCCTCATACAAAGTGGGTGGACTTTGTATGAGGCATTGGGGGTTTCCCCAGGTTGCATTGTGCCTGGGCAGTATAAAAGGCAGGACACATGTGTGCTTTGCTCTTGTGGGGTTCACATGAGGCCAAGAGTGTTTAGGAGTGGTTTTGAGCGTGATTTTGGATTTTTTTGGGATGTTTTCATCAGAATTTTTAGAAGCATTCCTGGGATTTTTGCAGCATTTTTCAGGTTCTTGGACAATCAGGGTTGTTTGACACGTTTTTGTAATGTATTTAGCCTTTAGACAATAATTTCCTAAAGTTCTGTCAGTTTCCTGTCTGTTTCTTTGACTTTGCCTTGAAGTCTGTGCTGTTACAGTACAATGTATCTCTATGGAAACGATGTTGTATTAGGCATCGCGGCAAGGATTTGGACGTTGTATGAGGCATCGCGGCTAGGATTTTGCATGCCTCATACAAAGTCCAAATCCGTATAAAGTCCAGACTTGTGGAACCAAGTTTGGACGTTGTATGAGGTATCACTGTACTTGCAATTTCTTGCTTTCGACCTGTTAGGTTGGGCAGGAGCTGGGGCAGAGAACGGGCGCTCATTCCGTCATGCAGTACAGGTGAAACTCGGAAAAATTAGAATATCGTGCAAATGTTCATTCAGTCCAGTAATGCAACTTAAAAATAATGCAACACATATATGAGAATAGACTCATTACATGCAAAGCGAGATAGTTCAAGCCTTACTTTGTTATAATATTGATGCTTATAGCTTATACAGCTTTATGAAAACCCCAACCTCCCAATTTCATGTAACCCATAATCATCACATAATCTCATGTACGCTGCACGTCATGATCATCACAATTATAATGAATTAAGGCATGACATATCTCGCTTTGCATGTAGTGAGTCTCTATCTCATATAATTGTTTCACCTTTTAAGTGAAAGGAATGGACATTTGCACGATATTCTAATTTTCCGAGTTTCACCTGTACTCGGGGGGTCTCGAACTGGCGACTTTGCCGACCTTCCAGCTACACAAGGCGAGCTTCTTCACCACTGAGCCGCCGGCGCCGCAGCTCTTTTCGCGTCTTGTAGACAAACGAGGGATGCCGAGTCTCCTCTCGCCCTCGCGCGCGCGCCGCTTCCAGTCGGAACCCGGCGAGAGAGAGGAGAGCGAGAGCCATGGAGGTATAAAAAACAGGAATGACATGACGTCACAAACTTGAAGCCGACTAATCTGACAGTCCACCATGTTAGTTGGCCCAAAACATTGCCTTATGGTGCTTTGATTGTGTGGAGTCATGAAAGTAGATCGGGGTTTCCCCTTTAATATCAGTGGGTGGGGGGTTGCGATCCCCCTCTCCGCTGGCTCCCCTGGGTCCAGAAGGGTTGGGGGGGGGGGACAGACCCATTTTGTCCCCCCCAACCCTTCCAAACCCAGGGGACCAGGGAGAGGGGATCGAATCCACCCCACCCTCTGATATTAAAAGGGAAAACCCGATTGGAGTTTCCCCTTTAATATCAGTCGGTGGGGGGGTTGCCATCCCCCTCTCCGCTGGCTCCCCTGGGGTTGGGAGGTTTGGGGGGACAAAAGGGGTCTGTCCCCCCAACCCTCCCAGACCCAGGAGAGGGGATCGATTCCACCCCCCTCCAACACTCCGTTGTCGAATAGAAGAAACCGCTTGGTTTCTTCTCTTTAATAACGGGGTGTCCTGCTGGGGGATCCCCTCTCTGCCGGGTCCCCTGGCTCTGGAAGGGTTGGGGGACAGATCCCTTTTGTCCCCCCACCCCCCCCCCCAACCCAGGGGACCCAGGAGAGGGGATCAATCCACCCACCCCCTCTCCAACACAAGAAGCAATCGTAAAAGGTAGCCTGCTAATGTTTTGGTCCACCTAATATGGCGGCAGGCCACGCCCACTGGCTTCAAAAAACTTACAGCATGAAGCCTGTAGTGCCATCTCCTTGGCAAGAGCCAAGGAGGTATATTCTACTTCCGGCTCCTCCAACCGCCGCCCCTCCCCGCCTGCTGGGCGGCACGAGCCGGTGACGTTCGCAGGAGTCACGGGAGGTGGTGGTGGGGAGGCGTGCGGGAGCGCATGCGCACGAGTTGACGTGTCCCTGAGGGGAATACGGGAGGCGGGGGTTGGGGGGGGGGGAGCGGGAGGTCAAAGTTCGCCGCCGCCTCTTCCCTAATTGATAGAGCCAAGGGCTCAGGGCTGACTTTCTGCCCTTCTCCCTCCCTCATGGAGCCGGTCACCCCTTCAGGCCCCACCGGCAGTGGCGGCGCTGCTACTGCCTCCTTCCTCCTGGGGCCCCTCTCCCGGTGCTACGGTTCCCTCACGGGCCGCTTCCTACAGGTGAGAAACGGGGCGGGGGGCTTTGTCGGCCATGGGGGGAGGTGACCAGCGAGGCGGCAGCGGCTGCCAGGTCCCCTCAGAGAGACTTCCGGCGGCTGAGAGGGAGACCCTGGACCTGTGATGGCGAACCTTGGCACTCCAGATGTTCTTGGACTTCCAGTTCCCAGGAGCCCCCTGTGAATCCAAACGAATGAGTTTGCTGAGATTCATCCGGCCCGCGCTGCCTTCGTCGCTCCCGGAAGCTGAAGTAAAACGCGTCCGTACGGGCGTGTTTTACTTCCGCTTCCGGGAGCGACGAAGGCAGCGCGGGCCGGATGAATCTCAGCAAACCCATTTGTGTGGATTCACAGGAGGCTTAGGCTTCTGGGAATTGGAAGTCCAAGAACATCTGGAGTGCCAAGGTTCGCCATCACGGTGCCTGGGCGGTTAGGAGGGTAGAGTTCGGAAAGGTGACCAGTGGCGTTTTTTATTTCTTTCTGGACCACTTGGGTGAATGTTGAGGCGAGGTTTGTGGACCGGACGCGGGCTTTCCTTGTGGACAGTACATCCCATATGGAAAGCCGGAAGAAGGAGCGTATCAGAAAGTAAACAAAAACAACAACAACGTTGTGGCACTTTCAAGACTTAACTCCTGTATTTTTAGGGTTAGCTTTCGTGGATCAAGTCCACTTCGTCAGACATAAGAAGGAGACTTCGTGGCATTAATTTGTACACATCAGGTACAGAGGTACACAACGGTTGGCTAGTATAACAGATAAGTATACAAAGCATTGTGTACCTCGGGTAATAATAATTTCATGTCAGAAATTATTCTGGGTTGAAAGGATTTTTGCGGAAGAAACTCTGCTCAGGGAACACCCAATGAGGCTCTTTTCGTGTCCCCAAGAGCTGGGACAGAGTTGTTGTTCAGTGGCACAGTCAATTCCAACTCTTTGCAACCCTATGGCACCCCTGTCCTCCACCATCCTCCTCAACCTGCCCAGCTCTGCGCCCATTGTGTCTACATTACCATCTAGCCATTTCATGGGACAGAGACAGATCCTCAATCCGTCATGCTGTACCCAGGTCTCGAACTGCCGACTTGCCAGCCTTCCAGCCAACAAGGTGAGCTTCTTAACCACTGAGCCACCGCAGCTCTACCTCGGGTAGAGAAGTGGTTAGCATAAGTATACAAGTGAGGAAGATAATGTCTGTGCCTGAGCAAGTTTCTTCATGAGGTTGATTGATCTCCACTCCATTCGGCTAAATATAGTGCCCTTCATGGTAAAGAAGATTGCTTTTCTCTGCCTTTCTTTTTCCATAAAACCGGTGTGGCTTAATAAAGCAAGATGTTAACATTCATGTGGGCCCAATGCTGTAGAAATTAAATCCTGACAAGAGAGAGTTATTAGAAAGTCAGTCTCTGGGATTATGATTCAATCTGTTGTATTCCCCTGCCACGGATAAGGTTTATAGTTTCTGTTTACTTTCTGATTCATGCAGTCCTTATGTGGACAAGAACAATTTTGTTGGAATTGTGTGTTCGTGGTTTTATAATTTGTAATCCTTTTTAGGGCAGGTAGAATACCAGATTAATTTCTTTTAATAAATAAATGTCCACTCCCAACTTTAACTTTCAGTGCTTTTTCAAAGATGCTTAGACAGTGAATGTTCATTGCTTAATGCTGAAAACAACAAATACAACAACAGAGATTGGTGAAAGGGAGGCTTCAGTGGAGCCAACCAGGGTGTTTTGATCAGGTTTTGTGGGATGTGTTTTGCTTTATATTCACAGAAGTGAAGAGTGCAGAAGAGGTCAGGCAGTGTTTTTTTACGGTTTAATCATTGTCAAAGTTGAGACTTAAAACTGCTTTCCTTCCAGATTTTGTAGGGAAGATTGATCAGACTCGTACTTTGGTGAAGTACAGTAATACCTCATACAAAGTCCGCTTCATACAACATCGAATTCATACAACATCGCCTAATTCCTTGAAAAAAGTTGCCCCATACAAAGTCGTTGCGACTTTGTATGAGGCACTGGGGTTTTCCTAGGTTGCATTGTGCCTGGGCAGTATAAAAGGCAGGATTTGTTGTATGGTTTGTCCCCTAAAATCAGGGTTGTTTGACATGTTTTTGCAATGTATTTAGCCTTTAGACAATGATTTCTTAAAGTTCTGTCAGGTTCCTGTCTGTTTCCTTGACTTTGCCCTGAAGTCTGTGCTGTTACAGTACAGTGTATCTCTATGGAAACGACGTTGTATGAGGCATCGCAGCAAGGATTTGGACGTTGTATGAGGCATGGCAGCTAGGATTTTGCATGCCTCATACAAAGTCCAAATCCATATAAAGTCCAAACTTGTGGAACCAAGTTTGGATGTTGTATGAGGTATCACTGTATTTCAAAATCATTTGGTGACAGATATAATTAACAGTAAAGAATATAGCTCATGAAGTGAGCAACTTTGTCTCCTACCCTTGCAAAAAAAAAAAAGCTAGGGAAAATATGCTACTTGTGGGTCTTGCTATTATTATGGAGAACAGGATTAAGGGGAAATGAATAGATCTGGAGTATGGTGCTGGCGCAGTGAAAATAATCAAAATAATGATGCACTTAACTTCAGTGAAATAAAAATGTATTAGATTCATACACATGCTATAAAAAGCCTCTTGTAATCGTTTTCAACAGTTTTGTAACATAAGTTCAGTATCAACCAAAAACAGATATATTCTCTTCAACTCAAATTTCTTTCTTGTATGTCTTAAAGCAGATAAATTCTCTTCAACTTAAGTTCCTTTCTTGTATGTGTTTAAATTATTCAACACTCCCGATGTCTAGCCAGTTAATTTTAGACATTTCAATGAACATTTTCATCAGGGGAGTATTAATAATGTCTGAAAAATTCCAAAAATTACAAGATTAACATGTTTCATAAATTGATTCCCAAAACAAACATGCAACTCGGTAGTATTAATAACGTCTGCTTTAAGACATACAAGAAATAAATTTGATTCCTCCTTAGATTTTGTAGGGTGAGTTAGTAAAAGTAACTCATTATGTGACATGCATTGGAATAAAATTACTGTCTTCTGATAAAATTTCTACATTTCATTCAATCTTACTGCCAAGCATTAAAAACAGGTAGACTGGTGATAATGATTGTAATAAAAAAGTTTTAGGATATAGTAAATTTTAAAACCTAGAGGTTGAATTTTAGCGTGCTGCTGGTATATTTTTCTTTAGAAATTCCTGTAGAGGAATGTTTTAAAATACATGTAATGTTTATCGAATCAAGACCTTTCATCTGTATTTGTAACAATTGGTTTTTTTTAAAGGAAATAGTAATCTATTATTAAAAGTGTTTAAAAATGGAAGAAAATAAATTTGCTTTTAATATGAAAAGCGAGGTCAGGAGAAAATGGAATTCTTAGCCATACACTGTAGTTGATGTCTTATTTCAAGCTGTGTGTTTTTTGCAAGAATAACCTTTGGATGACTCTTTTAAAATCTACATTATACTTTCCCTCTTTATATGATAGTCTCTAGATCTTTGGTCCTGACTCCTGGGAAAATGTTTAGCAGACATAAGGTAAACACTTGTAAGTAGACCTGCTGAACTTTAACTCTTCTGTTCTAGCTGGTTTCAACATTACCTGAAGACATGCAGCCTGGCCCTGACTTCTATGGACTTCCTTGGGAGCCCATTATCATCACTGCTTTTGTGGGGTTTGCAACACTTGCCATTTTCTTCTGGAGAACCTGCCTATCTGTAAGTATACTTTCAAGGTTAAATAGACTCAGCTGCTTGATGAGATCTCAAAGTAATAAAATATTTCCAGATCATTGGGTTGACCCTTGCTCAAAAGTCAGTCGTATCTGGCTCTAGGGTTCAGTGCTCATCTCTGTTTCAAAGCCGAAGAGCCAGCGCTGTCTGCTTCTGCAGACGTTTCCCTGGTCATGTGGCAGGCATGACTAGACACCGGAGCGCACGGAACGCTGTTTACCTTCCCACCAAAGTGGTCCCTATTTATCTACTTGCAGTTTCTTGCTTTCGAACTGCTATGTTGGCAGGAGCTGGGACAAAGACGAGAGCTCATTCTGTCCTGCAGTACTCGGGAATTGAATTGCTGACCTTCCGCCTTCCAGGCAGTGTCTTAGCCACTTGAGCCACTGCATTTCTACTCACTGTTTAATATCTTGATATCAGCCAAGATTTTATTGCATGTGTCACGCTGCATTGCAGAAGGCAGATGAAAGGCCATTGCATTATATTTGCAGGACAGTCTTAATTTATTTATTTATTTATTCATTTAGATTTATATAGCACACTAATCAATAGACTCTGGGTGGTGTACACAATCCAGCGGACACCTCACTGGCTGCTCAGCAAAACTTAAAAACAATATAAAAACAGCTTAAAGCTCTTCAATAAAACCAATTACAAGAGGGAGGAACCTCAGACGAGCCAAAAAGGAGAGCTTGTTGGCGATCCTGGCCCCCATACTTGTTCCGCTAACCATGTTTTCAATTCTCTCCTAAATGGTAGCAACTGGGCCTGGAGGCGTTATTCTACCGGGAGGGAGGAGGTTCCATAATGTGGGGGCTATAACCGAAAAGGCCCTTTTCCACATGCTGGAAAAGGCTGATTAATGGCTGATTACCATGATGATCGCCAACATTCGGAATTGGCTATAGCACAAGAAGAAGTATGTTCATAGAATAGGAAGTGTTTATTTCCAGAAAACAAAAAGTGGCATTAAATTAAAAAAAAAAAGACAAGCTCACTTCAGTACCTTATGGAGTAAATTAGAAAGTAATTGGAAACAGTAAATTTGCTCAGCATACACTTATTGCATAATTTGCAATGGAAGGTACTTGACTTAACATTCAAATTGATAGAGCAGAAATCTGGATTGCCACTTAACACCTGAAATTTTGACATAGATAGATAATTGGAAAAAAGTAATGCTGAGGAAAGCTATTGATTTCATGTAGTTTGACAAACATATAAACATTTGCTTTGGTTCTGAAATAAAATAGAAGTTGAATTTATTCTACCCAGATAGAGGCCGAGTAAACAAACCTTTGGCCTGACTTTGAAATAGGATGATGACCTAGAAGCTTTTATTAGCATTTGCTTTAAGCTTGCTTGTGTAATGTCACTTGATACTTGCCTTGGAATGAGTAAATGTGTTGGTATGTCAGTCAAGTAAAGCTAGATAACTGGTTATTATTGACTGTTTATTTCATGTTGTTGGAGAATAATAATAATTTTGTGTCAGAGATCACTCTGGGTTGAAAGGATTTTTGCTGAAGAAACTCCGCTCAGGGGATGCCTGAATGAGGCTCCTTTTATGTCCCCAAGTGCAGCCCTCAAGTCTCGAAACCCGACTTTCTGGTCTCCAAGCTCAGTGCCTTAACCACTAAGCCACCAGAGGAGCTGCCATGTTGCTGGATGATATTGATATTACTAAAATTGTTGTTGGATGATATTGATATTATTAAAATTGCCTAATTTTTATTGTAAGATTATCCTGTCTCTTTTTCCTCTGTAGGTAAAGAGTAGAATGTATCAAGGTAAAGAACAGTTTTTGTTATTTTAGTTTGATACTGTCATCTAGATTGTCTGATTACTCTAATTGTTATTTGTATTAGGAACAGGCTAGGGCTGAGATCCAAAGATCAATGTCTAATTATCAAATGTGATTCTCTGTACACAGAGGGATTGTACTGTATGACTTTTTGTTGTTAGATGGGAGAAAGTGGAGGCCTTAAGAAAACTAGTACACATGCAAGATTTTGAATCTGGCTATTTCCAATAGCTGCATTTTGCTTTCTTTCTCACTGTTTCCAAGACATATTCAGAATGCCATAACTCACTAGACTTTTCTGTAGCTTTTAGTATAATGAGCAAATTCCTCTTTGCCCCAGAATGAAAAGATACTTTTGTGACCTGAACATTTCAGCATTCGAACACACTATTTCTGTGACTCACTATGGGACAGTATATAAGTGTGATTACTTTTTTTTTTTTGCTTTGCTTTAAACCTGGGGGTCTCAACCTACAGCCTGTGGGCCAGACCCAACCCACAGCACCATTTCATGGGGTCTGCGTCACCACCACCACCACCACTGGAAGCAGACATGTTTATGACAGATGTAAATGGCCACGGCTGTTGTAAATGCATTTACAACTGCCGCGGATGCGTTTTACAGCAGTGTTTACAGCGGGGGGAACCACCAGTCTGTCCCGCTCAGCTGTCTGAGGGGGGCGTGGTCTGGCCCACGGCTTTAAAAGATTGAGAACCCCAGCTTTAAACTCACCAGTCCCTGCAGGGGACATCATTGTTGGGGAACCACTGTGGAAAATGTTCACTTGTAGTTGTTGAGATACTTGTAATGCATATTGGTTAGCAAAGTTGCCTAGTTTTACAGGAAATGGTTCCATGCTTATCCCTTATCTTTTTTCTAGTGACTGAAAAACAACTTGTAGAAAAAATTAAGACACTTCTGAAAGAAAAGACAGAAATTCTAGAGAAGATGTCAGAATATGAGCAAAAGGTATAGTGTTGGCTGAGTAGCTTAATATTTTTCCTACAGAAAGGTATTTACTGGTTGTATAATACTTTCTTTTCTGCTAGTGGTGTAATGGGATTCTGCTAACAATTTGTAATACTGAAAATGAAATGGTAACCCATTTTTAAAATGACTTTCTTTTTTTTAAATTTGCTATAACTAGATGAAGGAAGCAAAAGAATCTGTGAAAGTGGCACAGAAACAAAACACAAATCTTTCTGGTGAAACTGCAGACCTTAAGGTGTGGAAAAAATATGCTCATTCTGATAAGTTAAAATGTAATAAACCTGCCCAGAACAAAAACAAAAATAACATCTTGTAATGTTTTCTTGCAGAACACCGTCAGGGGGCTTAAAGAGACAAATCATCTTCTAGATGATAGAGTGAAAAACTTAAATACTATGTTAGAACTTGAGAGAGAGCACAATGCAAAGAAACAAGAACAAGTAAGCAATTCTTCTTTGCCACTGACAGTTTGCATATTGGAGAATTCCATCAACTTTATTATCATTGGTCTTTAAAAAATCACCTGCTATACTCCTGGTTCTCCTCAAAAAGTACATTTTTAAAGTCCAGATTTTCCTTGGCTGGGGAACTTTAGCCCAGAGATAATTTCTCTGCTAATGTAATTACACTGATTTTGCTACATAGGTGTTTGTGTTGCAGTATGCTGTCTTAGTGTTTATTGTAGAAGGTAGCATAGCAATACAGTTTTTCAATACAATTTACCCTTATTGTGTAAAGTATTAATTTGATTGTCTCCAAGAATTTGAAAATATTTTGCTAGGAATTCTACTCAGACTCTGCTAAGTATAAATCCTTGTCCATGGAGTAATGCTTGATTATGTTGCTTGCAGAAGTTGTGGTCCCCATTGAGAAAGCCAGACTTAAAAGTACTGTATTGTATTCAAGAGGATGTTTGATGCCTCCTTATGCAAATAGCATAAAAATCAAATTGCTTGCGCTGTAGTTAGTTGCACAAACAAGTTGTTTGAACAAGAGCCTGGCTATTATCCTACCACATAATAATAGTATTTAATTGTTATATTTTAGCTGAAATCTTTTTACACTTGTTATAGCATAAAGTTATGTTTGCAGAGGTTCACAAGGAGTTATATCAAGGCAGGCTATGGGTCTGAATTAATTGATTATTCAAAGACTTGCATAGCTGTACCTGTGGAACTGCTCGCTGAATATGACTTCCGCATTGTTTTGAGTTTTGCAAGCACTTTGGCAACTTTGTATTCTTCATGATCCCTGTGGTTCTCACAAATGGGTTAATCTTTGCAAGTAAAAGTCTTACACAAGATTAATCAGAGACTTTCTATCTCACTTTATTGCTATAATTCTCTATTTGTGAACTAACAGTGATACGATTTTACACGTGACCAGTTTTGCTTCTTCTCTATTTAATGGTCAAAGGCATCTGTTTCTGAAATTAGCCAGTTTTGGGGCCTACAGTTGGATTTGATTTTTGGTATGAATTGAGAAAATCTTTGAGTTTCTCTTAATCTGAGACTGAATATAATTATCTAGTTGTTTTATCAAATGTGTGTGTGTGTGTGTATATATATATATATATATATATATATATATATATATATATATATATATATATATATATATATATATATATATATATATATATATATATATATATATCTTGGCAGATATAATATTTCAAATTTCAAATCACTTTGTTACGGTCAATGACCAGCACACTACAAACGATGCGTACTTGAGTTAAAACAAAATAGAATAAATTCAGTTCTTAAAATTGGTGCTATATTTGGGCCAGGTAATGGGAGAGCACTTCTTTGTATCTGATTTAAAAGAATAAAATAGCACAGATTTATACTGACGTCTCTAAAATCTGATATAAATGGTATAATATTACAACCAGGGTAAGTAAAATGCTGTATTTTAGAAAATAGATATTACTCCCATTGGTTTCAGCTGTTGGTCATGCTCATGCTGCTTGAGGTGATTGGAAGTTCTAAGCTAAAATATTTAGAGGCCAGTAAGATGTCTTGGTGTAACTCCACTTTTATTTGTGTTTGTGCAGCTCACAGATGCACAGAAGGCTTTGGAGAAGCTTCAAGAAGCCATTGCATTGCATTCTGTAGAGCTATCTGAGGTAAAACATCCAAAATTACCTTTCAATATTATTTTTATGTCTCAGAAACTAAAAGCAAGTTCTGAAGTCCAAGGCTTGTAACAGATATAATCTAGCAATTGTAGCATGTTTTGTGTCTCACATCTTTCACATTTTAGACACAGATGGCTTTAAATGAAACAAAATTAAGTGAAGAGAAAGTGAAGTCTGAGCTTCATCGCATACAAGAAGAGAATGGAAGACTCAAGAAGAGTAAGCAGCAAGTGAGTATTGTGCCCGTTAAACAATACACTGTTTTTCATAGTATATCAGAGAGTAAATAAAACAAAAAGACAAAAAACATTGTGGCACCTTAAAGACTGTTTCTCATAGGTTAATCCTTGTCTAGTAACCATTCTACATTGTAGGTTAGCTTTATGAAAGGTATAGAGTTTTCTTATTTCAAAATGGTAGGATACCTAAATGTGATGATCCCTAGGTGAAATTGAGGTGACATATTTATTTATTTATCTATATCTATAAAACAGAGGTGTGGCCTTGTATGTGCTCTAAAGGCTACCACACCCCTGGACTGATCCTGCTGAAATTTGGCACATACGTACCTTGGGTTGGAGAGATCAGCACTGCAGGGGTCTCGAAACCCATGGGGGCATACGCCCCCCAAATTGGGAAGCAATTTATTTATACAATGTGTGTGTTTCCCAGTGATGTAGTTGAGCTGATGTCATAGTACCAGGTAGGTTGAGATTGTGGCATCATCTGACTAGCTCAGCTGTAGCCCTCTGAGCTCAGCTGTAGTTTTCACAGTAGGTGGAAGGCAAATGGGGGCCCTGGTCAGGCTGGCACAGTGGTGGCGATGGAGGCCCTTGAGAGGGCCGGGAGGGTGCAGGAGCCGCAAAGGAGGCTGGCCCCCCCTCCAGAAATGGCCACCCAGCCTCTGTGGTGGCGGCGGTCACGGTGGGCAAAGCCGAGGAGGGAGGGAAGGTCCAAGGGCTCCTCAACAGCTGCCTGCCACTCTCTTACCAGGTGGCCGGACACATGTATGGGAAAGATAAGGGCGGTAAGTGACTGTCGATGGAGAAGCGGGATGGGTGAGGGAAGAGAGAGATGGAGGAAGGGAGGAAGGGTTGACCCACATACACCCCACAAGGTTTCCAAGAGGGAAAGGCTGGCCTATGTTAAAGAAATGAAAAACCCGAGCAAAGCCGGGTAATCAACTAGTTTAATTTATATCCTGCCCCATTTGGAGCAAGCACCACTCTAGGCAGCTTACAAAATACAGTCTCAAGAGCCAAAGAGAAATGTGAAAAGGGCTGGTAAGCAATTTGAGGACTTGTAGTGAAAGAATGTGTTGTTTTCCTGGACCAGCCTTGTTGCTTTTTTGATATGATTGTATAAAGTTATCTGATTCACACTGTGGTTATGTATAAATGTGTTATGCTGCTTCAGTTGCATAACACATTGGTAACCATTTCCACGGTTTTCTAGATATAAAGTGCTCAATCTGAGCAGCTCCCCCAAGGTTACACAAGCCACCTCTTCTCCATTAGAATAGGTCAAGTCTAAAAGTCTGATGCCTGAACATCTTCCCAAGAGCCCTACAGACTTTTATAGATCTCTAGGAAAAATCAAAATCTTATGTTCTTCATAAGAGAAGAGGTGGCTTGTGTAACCTTGGTGGAGCTGCTTAGATTCAGAGCACTTTATATCTAGAAAACCGTGGAAATGGTTACCATAAATTAGTACTGACTTGATGGAGCATTAAAAACATTGGTTGATTAACTGATTGTATTATGGTTGTTCTTTCAGCTGCTACATGAGGCAGAAGGTTGGAGTGAAAGGCATGCTGAACTCACTGAGCAAATGAAGTTATATCAGAAATCTCAGAAAGACATTGAAGAAGCACTTGCCTATAAGGAAAATGAAATTGAAGTAAGCTTGTGTAAGAATTTTTTCTGCATGTTCTAATATATGACTGAACTAGTATATCAGTTGCTGTAGTCTTTTGGTTTAAGGCTTTTTTTTTCTTTTCTTTTTTGCTGCTGCCGCCTTAGGCTTTGACTAACTGTGTTATGCAACTGAAGCAGCTTGATGCAGATTCCGAGTCAGAAAGCAAGAGGAGTGAAGGAGACAATCTTGCCAATGGAGATATCTCAGGTACTAAAGTTTAAGATAACAGAACAGGGTTGTGAATGTGCAGCCAATTTTGAGATGCAGAAGCTGAAAGAATTTTCTTGGAACAATGTCTTACAATGACAGATTTTAGTGTTGTTGGTGCAAAGTACAGAACTAGTCAGTCACACTGTTTCCAAGTTAAAGAGGAATAGATATTCCTATTCAAAGTTTGCAGTACTTCTAGTATTGTTCATCCATTCATTCATTGAAGCTTGGTATAGTACAAGCACTCTCTGGGTGGTTTACAGCACACTTGCCTTGGAAACCTTGGAGTCATTATTCACTGATGAGTATGTGCATTGGTAGACATCTGCATGACAACATTCTGCACATGCAAATAGACCTGAGAAATCAAGTCCATTTGCATGAGGTTTTCTAGCCATTAGGATATGATGTCACCCGTTGGCTAGGCGGACCATGACATGTGCCCTTCGCTTCAACCTTGCCCAAGGTTTCCGACAGAGAGTTTTAGTCTCAGCCTAACATCATTGACAAGAGATGGGCATTACTGCCTAGTTAAACTGCTCAAGCCCTGGCGCCCCACCGACTGTCACCTAGTACCTAGCTTATTTATTTTATATTATTTATATAATGAGATGGCTAGATATAATGAGATGGCTAGATGGTATTGTAGAAGCAATGGGCACAGAGCTGGATGGGTTGAGGAAGATGGTGGAGGACAGAGTTGCCTGGTGGGCAATGGTCCAAAGGGTTGCAAAGGGTCGGAATCGACTGCGACTGAACAACAACAACAATTATTTTTACATTTCATTTAATGTAATAGACTATAAATAATATAAAATAAATAAGCTTCTGTTATTAGTGAACCTACTTATGCTAGGCAAATATGTTAAACTATGGGTTGTATTTATTATGTGAGCTGTTCACACAATGGATGACTACCATGTATTATGGTGGTGAAACTTCTTTTTTGGAGTTAATCTTAAATTTCTTAACACATGCTAAATTATATTCAAATAAATTATTAATGAAGTGTTTTCCATTTTGAAAGTTTTGCTTGAATATTAGACACAATTGATTTTCCCCCTTTTCTAGATACCAGGAATGAAAAGATGAAGAACCAGATTAAGCAGATGATGGATGTTTCAAGGGTATAGCATTAATTTGTTTAATCATTATGCCCCATGTTTGCTTTATAGTAGAGTGCTTCATTTGCTGTTTTGTTGTATTTACAGGTAAAAACAATGCTATCAATCATAGAAGAAGAAAGAGATAAGTTGCGTTCGAAACTAAATGATGAAGAGGCATCAAGGCATGAACTTGAAGGTACACTTAGTGAAGGGGTCCTGTAGGATGAAATGCTCTGTTAAAGTTGTTCAGGAATTTTAAATGGTTTCTGTTGTTGTTTTTAATAGAAAAGAGCAGGTATTCTCAACCTGTGGCCCACGGGCCAGATGCAGCCTGTGGCGCCATTTCATGTAGCCTTCCACTGCCTCCACCACACCAGTAAGTGCCATGTGGTGGAGGAATGACCCCCGAAGCTGTCTGAGGGAGCGTGACCTGGCTTAAAAAGGTTGAGAACTGGCAGAAAAGACTCGATCTAGTTATTATTTATATGTCACATTTAAACTCCATACTCTTTTTGGTCCCTAATTTCTCCTTTGTCTATTCACAATGCAGCAGTGACAGTCAGGGCCACAACTGATAACTTATATCCAACGCTGTCTTGACTCCAAGCCCAACAGCTCTCTACCACATATGTAGATCAGGATGGTGAACTCTCATAAATTTGGAGGCAGATTTTGTCTCCCTCCAATACCCCTTATAATTTTGTGTCAGAGATTACTCTGGGTTGAAAGGATTTTTAGGGGATGCCTGAATGAGTCTCCTTTCATGTCCCCAAGTGCAGCTCTCGGATATTGAAACCCGACCTTCCAGTCTCCAGCTCAGCACTTTAACCACTAAGCCACTGGGGGAACTAGATGAGCAACACCCATTCCATCATAGTTCACTGAAAATTGTTTAAAACAGACATTTTGTTTGCCTTAAATTCATTGAAATGGTTTGCTGTTAAACTTCCAACAGCAGACTGCTGCAAGCTATAGGAAAAAAACATTTGCTTACTTTTAAAGGGTTTTCCTTAGACCCATGATGGCAAACCTTGGCACTCCAGATGTTCCTGGACTTCAATTCCCAGAAGCCCAAGCCCCCGTGAATCCACACAAATGGGTTTACTGCGATTCACCCAGCCAGCGCTCGCTTCCGGGAGCGACAAGGGTGGCGCGGCTGGATGAATCACACTAAACCCATTCGTGTGGATTTCACGGGGGCTTGGGCTTCTGGGAATTGAAGTCCAGGAACATCTGGAGTGCCAAGATTCACCATCATGGCCTTAGACTGCTCACAGTGCATTTTAAAGCAACCAAAATCCAATTGTAGCCAACACCCTCTCCAGTTGCTGCCCAAACTGAGAAGTGGGTTTTTAGTTGGACTGATAGACTCAACAACAGCTTGGGTGTGTGTTTCCCACTCCTTCTATAGTTATTTCTTCAAAGTAAGGATGATCTACTTACGTGTAGTCCCCAAGACATTCTTTGAGAGCCCAATGAGAGGGGGAAAACTGAATAGTGATTTTTAACTCAGGTGTCTGGAGGGAGTGGTATAGATTTCTCCCCACACATCCAAAAAAAAAACCAAAGCAAGAAAGAAAGAAACCCAGAGGTCACTTCTGCCATCTAATACTTTTATTTACTTATTTATTTAAATGTCAGGTTTTGGTCATTTTGGGACTTGATGCAGTCTGTGGCCTCCATACTGTCTGAGATTGTCCACAAGTGCTTTAGAGTGCTTTTTTCTATAAACTAGCTTTTTTTGCCCGGCTCTGCTGGGCAGGCTTTTTTTTTTTGGCAGGTTTTGGTGGCAGGTTTTTTTTGGGGGGTCACACACCACACTCAACACAAACACACAACACAAACACACACAACACAAACACACAACACAAATACACACAACACAACCACACACACAATCACACAAACAATGCACACACACTCTGCACACACAGCACAACCACACACACTTAATACATACACATACACAACCACACACACAACACACCCTCACTCATTACACACATACACAACACAACCTGACACACACACATTACACACACAACACAACCCCACACACAGAATACAAACACACATACACACACGCCGAAGCTGCGTGAGAAGAGAATGGGCTACCCCTCCCCCCGAAGCTTTGCCAAGGAGACACACACACAACACAACCACACACACACAATACACACACAGCACACGCAACTCAACCACACACACAATACACATAACACAACCACACACATAATACACAACACAACCACACACACAATATATATACACACACAGCACACACAACTCAACCACACACAATACACACCACACACACAACACAACCACACAATACACACACACAACACAAACACACACAATACACACATACAACACACACACATGACTGGTGCTGTCGGTGTGTGTGTGGCCTCACCGAGGCTTGGGGGGGAGCCACACACAACACAACACACACAGCACACACAACTCAACCACACACACATAATACACATACACAACCACACACACATACACACATAATACACAACCACACACACTATATATATATATATATATATATATATATATATATATATATATATATATATATATATATATATATATATATATATATATATATATATATATATATATATATATATATATATATATACACACACACACACACACACACACACACACACACACACACACACACACATTACACACAACTCAACCATACACAATACATACACAACACACAACCACATACACAATATACACACACACAACACAACCACACACAACACACAAACACACACAATACACACATACAACACACACACATGACTGGTGCTGTGTGTGTGGCCTTGCCGAGGCTTGGGGGGGGGAGCCACACAACATAACTACACACACAACACAACCACACAATACACACACACAATACAACCAGACACAACTCCCACACATACAACTCCCACACACACAATACACACACACACACACACACACACACACACACACACACACACACACACACACACACACAGAGTGTGTTGTGCCATGGGAGAAAAATGGCACTTTATTAATAGCGAGGCCTAAAAACAGAATGTTGGAGAGAGCTGATTTGTACGTTGGACTGTGGTTGGGAGAAAATCTAGCCAGGCTGATTGGTTGTGTGGTGTGAAGGACGCTGGGAACTGTAGTTCTTTTTTCTGTCCGCGTTTGTGGGGCGGCTGCCGGACCCTTGCGGCGATGCTCAGTCAGTGTAAAGGCAAGTGTACGGGGCTCAGTACGGGATAGTATGGACGGGTGCGGGCGTGTATACCGGATTCCAACGGTTAACGTCCCTTCTTATAGGTAAATATCTATACTGTATTCAGTTCATATTGCCCCTTGTTCTTTATTTACAATCACTTTTCTTGTCCTTCTGAATTCTTTTTCTCATTTTTAATGTCGAAGATCTCTTCTTTAAGGCTTGTTCCATCTGCAGTTCTATTATTTTTAACACAAGGGTGTTCCTCAAACCATTCTCTGAGCACTTGCATGTTCTATAGCTCCACCTTGGTTAATAAGTATGAGAGGTTTGCCCATCACAAATGTGTGACCTAGGCACATTTGGTATATTGCAGAGCAAATCAAGAAGCTGGAACATGATTCCTCATCCTTACAGTCAGCAAAATCCCAGCTAGAAAGTGAATGCAGAACACTACAACAAAAAGTAGAGATTCTCAATGAGCTTTATCAGCAGAAGGAGATGGCACTGCAGAAGTAAGTAAT
The DNA here is from genome assembly GCA_035047345.1 of Bradypodion ventrale. Taxonomy (NCBI): domain Eukaryota; kingdom Metazoa; phylum Chordata; class Lepidosauria; order Squamata; family Chamaeleonidae; genus Bradypodion; species Bradypodion ventrale. The sequence goes on from JAWDJE010000001.1 coordinate 47,242,443, forward strand.
GGATTCTGTGAGGAAAAAATAACACCACCACCACCACCACCCAAAAATAGGGGGTAGGAGGAACATTGTGGTTTTCATGTTTAGCTAGTTTTGTCCCTTGTTGATGTATCTGTCTTTTTTTCTCAACAGCTCGCTGGCACAGTAGTACCTAGGTTCGTGATGGTGAACCTTAGCACTCCAGGTGTTTTTGAACTTCAGTTCCCAGAAACCCAAGTCTCTGTGAATCCACACGAATTCGTGTGAATTCACAGAGACTTGGGCTTCTGAGAATTGAAGTTCAAGAACACCTGGAGTGCCAAGGTTTACCATCACAGACCTTGGGTTACAGTTTGGTCCCTCTTCTCTATATAGGGCCCTGTTTAGCCTTTTATTTGAATGATTGTTTTCTGAAGGCTCAGGTTAGCTTGATAGCCAAGGTCCAAGAAATAGCACTGCCGTCTTTAATGAATACTGCAAAACCACATTAGGCAGAACAGTACGTGTTTGGAATCCTTTTGTAGGATACCACATTTTTTTAAAATCCTTGCGTCATTTGCCTCTTGTGCTCTAGTATTATCACACTAGCCAAGGGAGAAATCCAGGGATAGCTAAATGTTGCAGATGGAGCATCTCTTCGTTCTTTAATTATGCCATGTTCTGTTCTGACAATAGGAGGTTAACACAGGAAGAATATGACCGTCAAGAGAAGGAGCAGAAGCTCTCTTCTGCTGATGAAAAAGCAATCCTGGCTGTAGAAGAAGTGAAAGTTCACAAGTAATTATAATACATGAACAATTAATGTCTTGTATTTTTGCATTATGAGCAGAATTTAATCTCTGGCCTTTTCTGATAGGCAAAGAATTCAGGAAATAGAAGAAGAATTGCAAAAAACAGAGCGATCTTACAAAAATCAGGTATGCTGCAAGCTTAAGAAATGATTTTTTTTAAAAAAAACAAGGTGGAATAAATGCAAGTACAGAAACTAAAACTTTTTTTCTTTTCTTAATGGTTTAAGATTGCTACTCATGAGAAGAAGGCCCATGACAATTGGGTAAGATAGTTGCTTGTTTGTTTTTTAAGTCATCATATTCCAATTTTGGAATGTTTTACAGTACTTTATTTATTCACTATGAGCGCTTCACATAATAAAATGCAACATGTAGTTTCTTAGCAATACCTGACGTGTACATTATGTCCCCTTACAGCTCATAGCACGTTCTGCAGAAAGGGCATTAGCTGAAGAAAAAAGGGAAGCTGCCAACCTAAGACAGAAGTAAGTCTGCTTCCTATAAATGCTCAAAAAAAAAAGATTGGCACAGAACTGAGATACAGTACATACATCTTATGAAAAATGTCTTTTAAGCAGCCTGCTTCATTTCTTTACAGTGTGAGTTTTATATTTTCAATTTGACTGTTTTTGTGTGCTAGGTTAATAGAAGTGAATCAAAAAATAGAAGCACTTCAGAGACCGATAATTGTGAAACCAACTGCAGGCCGACCAGACCATCAAATCCCTCCTCGCAGAGGTAAATATGCTATGTGCTACTATTTGAGTTGGACTGCAGTAGCTTAGTGGTTAAGACCCTAAACTTGACAACCAGAAGATCAGCAAGTCAACAGATCGAGACCCGAGTGTTGCATGACTGAGTGAGCTTCCGTTTCTGTCCCAGCTCCTGCCAACCTAGCAGTTCGAAAGCCAGAAATTGCAAGTAGATAAATAGGGACCACTTTGGTGGGAAGGTAAACAGCATTCCATGCATTCCAGTGTTTAGTCATGCCTGCCACATGTCCACGGAAATGTCTGCAGACACAGACAGCACTGGCTCTTTGGCTATAAACAGAAATGAGCACTGAACCCTAGAGTTGGATACGAATGACTTTCGAGCAGAGGTGACCCTTACCTTTACTAACCTTTGAGTAAAATGATATAGTAGTTTAAGTGCCAGCAGTTGGGGGAGTGGGGGTTGGCAGAAGTTTCTACACTAGTGACTATGCTCTGCTTTTTTTTTTTCTAATGCAGGTCCATTAAGTCGAGATGGGTCTTTCGGGCCTTCACCTGTGAGTGGTGGGGCTCCTTCACCACCACTCATGATGGAACCACCTGGACGACCTCTTTCTGCCAATCCAAAGGAAGGTTCAAGAGGTGAACTTAGTAAGAGACTTTTTCCTTACAAAAGGTTTTTATGCTACAAGAAGCATTTTCCAAATCATTGAGAGACCCCAGTGTCACAAGAAAAAAAATCTAGCCCAACTACAAGACTTCCCCTTCCTCTCTCCCCCAATGTCCCATCCTATCTGTCTCTGGGATCTCTAGAGCAGATTTGGGACGGCGAGCTGCAGGAAACAGAGAATCTATTCTGCGAGTAGAGGTTTGCCTGTATTGTCCAATCTTGAGGGAGACTGGCAGTTGGAGAATGTTGTAAAGGAGGCATCCAAGAAGGGAAGCCTAGTTATAACGGGGTACTTCAATTATCCTCACATAGACTGGGTGAACTGTTGTTCAGCACATGATAAAGAGATAAAGTTCCTAGATATGCTAAATGATTGTTCCCTGGGACAGATGGTTGAAGACCCAACTAGAGGTACAAGAATCCTTGACTTGATCCTGAGTAATACTCAGAATCTGGTGCAAGATGTTAATGTGACTGATCCAATAGGGAACAGTGACCACAACTCAATTATGTTTAACTTGATCATAGACCGCAAGTCACTGATAAAATCTAACACAGAGACCTTAAATTTTCAAAAAGGAAATTTCCCAAAGATGAGGAAACTAGTAAAAAAGAAGCTGAAAGGGAAAATTGAGAGAGTCCAAACACTCCAAGAGGCATGGAGGCTGTTTACAAAAACAATAACAGAGGCCCAATTGGAATGCATACCCAAAAGGAAAAAGGGCATTGCCAGGTCCAAGAGGACTCCGATGTGGCTTACAGGAGCTGTTCGGGAAGTGATCAAAAGCAAGAAAAGCTCATTTAGAAGATGGAAGGCTTGTCCGAATGAGGACAGCAGGCAGAAACATAAATTCTGGCAGAACAAATGCAAGGCAACAATCAGGAAAGCAAAGCAAGACTTTGAGGAGCGTATAGCTAAAAATACTCAGAGAAATAACAAAGACTTCTTTAAGTACATTAGAAATAAGAACCCAACTAGGAAGGCCATTGGACCATTAGATGACAATGGAAGGCAAGGGGTTATTAAAGAGGAAACAGAGATTGCAGAGAGACTCAATGAATTCTTTGCTTCAGTATTCACTGAAGAAGACAGAGACCACATGCCCAAAACAGAGCCTATCTTCGTAGGGAGGGAAACCGAAGAATTAAGCCAGATAGAAATAACCAGGGAGGAGGTCCTTGCATGTCTTGTTAAACTAAACACTAACATCACCAGGACCAGATGGCATCCATCCACGAGTTCTCAGGGAACTTAAAGATGAAATTGCTGATCTCCTAGCCAAAATATATAATATTTCCCTCAAATTAGGCTTTGTGCCTGATGACTGGAAGGTAGCGAATGTAACACCAATTTTCAAAAAAGGATCCAGGGGTGATCCAGGAAATTACCGACCTGTCAGTTTGACATGTGTCCCAGGTAAAGTGATGGAAACCATCCTAAAAGATAGAATTAATCGGCACATAGAAGAGAAGGCACTGCTAAAGGAGAGCCAACATGGCTTTTACAAGGTCAAATCATGCCTCACTAATCTGTTGGAATTTTTTGAGAGTGTCAACAAGCATGTGGATAAGGGGGATCCAGTTGACATTGTTTATCTGGACTTTCAGAAGGCTTTTGACAAGGTCCCACACCAAAGGCTCTTGAATAAACTTACCAGTCATGGAATAAAGGGACAGGTCTTGTCCTGGATCAGCAACTGGCTAAGGGACAGGAAACAGAGGGTAGCACTAAATGGACACTTCTCCAAGTGGAGGGAAGTAAAGAGTGGGGTCCCACAAGGTTCAGTACTGGGACCCCTGCTTTTCAACCTCTTCAGAAAATGATCTAGAGGTAGGAGTAAAAAGCAAGGTAGCCAAATTTGCTGACGACACTAAATTATACAGGCTAGTGAAAACTGTGAGAGATTGTGAGGAGCTCCAGAGGGATCTCTCGGCACTGGGGGAGTGGGCAAAACAGTGGCAAATAAGCTTCAACATTAGTAAGTGCAGAGTGATGCATGTTGGGGCAAAAACCCCAATTACATTTATAAATTGATGGGTTCTAAACTCTCTGCTACAAACCAGGAAAGGGACCTTGGTGTCCTGCTGGACAGCTCAATGAAGGTGTTAACCCAGTGTGCCTCAGCAGTGAAAAAAGCAAACTCAATGTTAGGGATCATTAGGAAGGGTATAGAATATAAGTCAGCAAGTGTCATTTTGCCTCTTTACAAATCTATGGTGAGGCCCCATCTGGAATACTGTGTACAGTTCTGGTTGCCATACCTCCAGAAGGATATTATGGAGTTGGAAAAAGTGCAGAGGAGGGCAACCAGAATGATTAGGGGACTGGAACACCTTCCTTACCATCTGAGGCTGCAACGGTTGGGCCTTTTCACTCTTGAACGATGGTGTCTAAGAGGTGACCTGATTGAAGTTTATAAAATCATGCACGGTGTGGACAAAGTAGATAAGGAAAAACTGTTTTCCCTATCGCATAACACTAGAACTAGGGGACACTCCATGAAACTTTTGGGTACTAGTTCTCAAACAAATTAGAGAAAGTACTTTTTCACCCAGAGGATTACTGGTCTATGGAACTCCCTGCCAGAAGAAGTGGTGACAGCTGTCAGTCTTGACAGCTTTAAGAAAGGATTAGACAAGTTCATGGAGGACAAGAGTATCAATGGCTATAATTATGGATACCTAAGGACAACCTCTGGGTTGGAGAGGTAGGCAGGATATCTCTCAATGCCATTTCCAGGGAATCCTAAGCAGGTGAAGAAGGCATCTGCTTGGGAATAATACCCTGAAGGAAATGGTGAGCCACTGTGTGAGACAATGCTGGACTGGATGGGCTGTGGCCTGTTCCAGCAAGGCTGTTCTTATGTCCATATTTTCCTTTGGTTAGATGGAATTGCATACAGTACTGTACTTCATAAATGCGGTATACTGGTATTATTCTTGATATATACACACCTTGTTATTCTTGGATGAAGATTGGTTAAATGGGAAAGCTGGCTGAAACACATGCTATTGGCTTCTCAAATAAGAAAGAGTATTTTATGAAAGGTCTCAGTTGAAGACATTACCTGTTTTCCCAACCATGAGGAGAAAATCCCAGTTGGCTTTGTAAGGCAGCCACCAGGAGTTTTAAAAGAGTAAGGAGCATACTCATCTGTCATTCCTTCTTAAAGGCAACACAGGGTGCCTGCCGTTCTGCCTTCTCTACCATTTCTGTGTTGTCCTCCTCATTCTCCTTGTTGCATCAAACTGAGAGGCTCTGCAGCCAAATTTGATTACTTGATTGTGACTGCAGCAGCAAAAGTAAATTAATCTTCCTTAATTTTTCCAATCAACACATGAATGCTGGGTTTAATAAGGAAGCTATGTGGCATTCTGCTAATGTCTCTGTTTTTTGTTTTTTTTTGCCTCATGGTCACCCAAAAATGGGTTTTATACATTTGTCCAAAGACATTGAACATCCCTACTCTAAACTATGTGGCAAAAATAATGCCTCACCAAACTTCTGTATTCATACCTCAGGTTCTACTATGATGGATGGTCCTCCAGCCCCAAGGAGACATTCAGAGATATCTGGAAGGATGTCTGCCCCAGGTAAGATGATGGAGACTGCACATGTACAACTCAGAGAATGCACAGCAGGGGTGCCACAACCTTTTGGGCCACAGGCTGGTCATGCGGTTCAGCGGGCCAGTCATGTGGTTCCTCCAACCAGAAGTGGAAGTAAAACGTGCTTTGCAGTCTGTTTTGCAATAGAATGAGATAGAGTTTAAGCTGCCATTTTTTCGGCTTAAAGCAGGGATGTCCAAACTCCGGCCCATGGGCCGGATCTGCTCCCTGATGCCAGTTCATCCGGCCCACGCCACCCTTGTTGCTCCCAGAAGCGAAAGTAATGAGCCCATTTTACTTTCACTTCTGGGAGCAACAAGGGCAACGTGGGCCAGATGAATTGATGTCAGGGCCCAGATCTGGCCTGCACGTCATAGTTTGGGCACCCCTGATGTACAGTCTCTTTCAGAAGCAATATAAAATATTCTTTTCTTTCCAGATCTTGGTCCTTCTTTAGGTGCCTTGATTAATAGCGGGCCAAGAACTTCTTCTCCTTCAGCACTGGATGGAATGGTAAGCAAAGGGGCATTGAGCTTTGTCATCTTGTGGCCAGATGACACACTGGGCAGAATTCTTGTTTTGCTATGTCACCACTTACATCTCATGTTCTGTTTTGTCTACCATGTTATTGTCATATATCACTGGGGGGGAATAAAAGCAAAACCCTCCCAGAGAACATGACACCCTCTGTGTTTCTGCTGCCCCATCTTCACCTGCTGAAACAACTGCAGTGAGTACCAAAAGGCTGGAAGTGGGTTTTTGCTTCTCCCTGGTTTGATAAAGAGGATGAGTTGGGAGCATAATGCTACTATGTCTCAGCATGAGACATGTGGTGGAAAACTCACTGTCAGGCTTCTTGAGTTGTTAAAGTTTTATGTGTTGAGGCATCTAGTATCTCATCACACTGCATTTAGAAAAGTCATACTTCTTAAATTGCCATAAAAGAGAATACGATTTAGTTACTTTGGGGGGGGGGGGGGAGCACTTTGATGTGGATTCCTGACAGTGAGTTTGTTAAACTTCTTGCTTGGTTTTTCTGTGTAAATACTGTTGCTTGTTTGGTTTCCTGTGTTTTTAAAGAAATACACATGGTGTTTCTTTTAGTGGTTAACTGTTAGAAGATGTATCACAGCTGACTCTTCTAAGACACTAACTGTTTGATGCCTGAAGCTGTAGTACTCATGAGAAAATCTCCATTGTGTGAAGTGAAACTTAATTGAGAAATTGTTCTGCCTTTCAATACTGCATCTGCATCTCAAAGTGTTTTTCAGATTTTCCCCCCTTCACTGATGTGTCTATTGGAATGCTAAATCTGCAATCTTTCATAGGTCAACATGGGTTCTAAAGGCCCACCCTCTTTCCCTGGACATCCCATGATGACATCTCCAGGACCTGGGCGTCTGCCAGCTCCAGTACGATTTGGACCTCCACCCAGGACACCATATGGATCTCAACCTCTTCCATTAGGTGAGGTTACTATTTTATCTTGTGTTTAAACTCCAGAGTTCATTTCACATTCTGTTGGGGGAGAACAGGAGATCTGTAAAAACCCATTCAGTTTTCACCATCTCTACTTCATGCAGAGATTTTAAGGGTTGAATGATCTTAGTCATACCAGTCAGAGAATCATAGGTTTATTTGAAAGTTTCTTTGAATAACTGGTTGAATTATTTAACTTGAATATAACCTTGTTCAATATACTGTAATGGATTTCCAGCAACAGGAAGGTACTGTCAGATTAGAAAGAAATGGAAAGAGGCTGCAAGAGCACATGTGCTTCATTGTCTAAGCATCAGACCTTTGCTCCCCATTTTCAATCATCTATAGCCGGGATGCCCAAACTTTTCAGGCCGCGGGCCGATCATGTGGTTCCTTCCACCGGAAACAGAAGTAAAACGTGCCTTGCAATCTGTTTTGCAACAGGATGAGATAGATTTTTAAACTGCCATTTTTCTCTGCTTAAATCAGGGGTGCCCAAACTACGGGCCGGATTCAGCCCATGGGCCGTAGTTTGGGCACCCTATAGGCATAAAAGCTAGAAACATGCTTTCCTAGAATGGAAGTTTGGAAATGGTGGTATCCTGTGTATATTATATAGGTTTCTGCCAGTTACTAAAAGGCAATTTTCTCCCAAAGAGCACCTGCCTTATTGTTCTTGGTTTCTCTTACAGTGCGTGGAGCTCCTCTTCCAAGAGAGTATCCACCAGGCCCTCCATTTGGAATGAGAGACTTCCCTCCTGGTTCACTTCCACCACCTGAACAGAGAGCATATCTCCGCGGACCCTCTCCTTTCCGGCCACCACCTCCACGGAGTTTTCCTCCAGGTCCCCGGCTACCTCCACCAGGATTAAGGGACTATCCTCCTCTTCCTGTCAGAGACTTGCCACCTTCCAGACCCAGTGAAAGCCAAGGAGGTCCTCCCTGTCCCCCTTCTCCCGCTTACTCACAGGACTCCACTCATCATCCGAAAGAGAAACCATGACTTTGGGTTCCTGGACTGCTCTCTATCACGTTTCATGTGGTGAGGATTTTCAATGGCTTCAGCAGAACCAACTATCTCCTGATCTGGACTTTTTGTGTTACTTTCTCTCCTGGCTGAAATATTTCTCTAGCAATGTGCATTTGGATCGCCTTTAAATCAAGACTTGTTTATCCTCATGGGATGCAAGTATACTCTTTCTGTGATAACTCTGAAGCCTGCTTCTACAGCTGTGGCCAACCCACAGCTCTCAACGTGCAATATACGAAAGTACCTGTGTGGTTAGTTTTTAATTAATGTAGCCTTATGTAAAAAGCCAGTGAATGATTTCAAAATTATAGTCTGAACATTTCCTGTGGAAATAGCTTCAGCAAGAAACGTTGTCCTTTCACACATAGCCTACAGTGACTATAGACATGGTTTACATAAGGATTCTAATGCAAGTCTTTTTAAACATCTGGCGTGAAAGACCAGAGGCAAACTACACTGTACTCAAAAGGACACATCTACTAATAAAGAGAGTAAGATCTTTTTTTTTTTGCTACATTTGAAGAATGCATTCTGTCTAATACTCAATGGATTACTGTGAGAGCAGGAAAGGATATTTGGAGAGCATTTTCAGAATTGGGGGATGTGAAACCTTATAACAGACTGTCATGAGAGAAGTGAAGTGCAGACTGACTTGTAAGATCAAAAGGTTCGGATGGAAATTATGCCTAGGCAATTCTTTTACAACATCACACTTGATGGAAGGCTACTCATAGAAGGCTCTTTCTTGTCCTCTTCCCTGGGAAGCCTCTCCAGAGGGTGAGTGTATCGTCCAGAACAGCATGGACCAACATACAACAGACAGAGCTGATGTCTGTTGTATGCACTAAGTCAGTGATAGTGAACCTTGGCACTCCAGCTGTTCTTGGGCTTCAATTCCCAGAAGCCCAAGTCCCTGTGAATCTAGTACACCTACATGAATGGGTGTACTGCGAATGCACAATAAACCCATTCGTGTGGATTCACAAGGACTTGGGCTTCTGGGAATTGAAGTCCAAGAATAGCTGGAGTGCCAAGGTTTGCCATTGTCACTAAGCCATTAAAAGGAGCCCTCTGGAGATACTTTGAGGGTGGAGATGTCAAAGCAACTGCTAGGTGTGCGTACTGAAATAAGGAACTTTGCTTTGTTGAGGTTCACATTCTTTCAGGATACATGGCAGCAGTGGGTTGGGAAGCGTAACGTTCAACTTTCTCACACTGTAGAGCTTTTGAACGTTAATTTGCTTTATTCTGTGCATCTAGACATAAGTTATTTGGTCTATGAATTGGTAAGGATAAAGGACACTTCTAGACTGGACTATGTTTCTTTAGTATTTGATGTTCTTCAACTTCGTGATGTTTGAAATCTTAGAAAGCTTGGTTAGAACTTTCTAAAGGCGTAGGGGGAAAATCCAATTGTTTCATGCTTAGCAGTATAGCTCCATTTCTAAAAAACAAAACAAAAACCTGTTAAGATATGCTGAATGTGGAGTGTATGATAGCCTAGTATCTACAGCTATTTTTATCTGTAGATAAATAGGTTTCCATTTTTGTCATGTGGACCTCCCTGAGAAATTGAAAACAATGCAGCTGTGGTTTCTGTCTCTCTCCTCCAAGGTGTCCTTGTTGCAAGAACAAGAGGTAGGATGGAACAGGTCTGGGTATGCTATGTTCTCATTTATCTATTTAACCAACAACTTCTGAATGCAAATTTTAATTGCTTTATAGGAACACATACACAGAGCACTTTGGCATTTCAGGACAATGCTTTTGAAGTAGAGCCCTGGGACCACACATTGTCCTGCCAAGAAAACTGGTTCCCAGGGAAATAAGCAATATATTACAGCTTCCACAAGCTGCAAATCACATGAAAAATAAGTTACAGGAGGCTGCTACAACACTAAAACATGACCATTTTTCAAAACTGGCATTCAAATGCCTCTACTTGATTTAACAGAACTAGTTTTGAATGTTTCATTTTTTCTAACATTTTTTCCAAATTTTCTACAATAATGGAATATGAAAAGAAGGCAAGGTTCTGAGTTTCTATAGAAATATGATTATTCATAAGCCACTGCTCTCAAACTCATCTGTGTACTTCTTAAGTAGATAGGTGGATACTTGCATAGCAAGTATATATGGAAAGGGGGGGGGGGAGAGAGATTACTACTTTCTCTCAAAAAAGCTGTGTTTTCATTGGCAATTATTTCAAAGAGTAAGACTTTCGTAGAAAACAATTTATATGAAATTAGTAAGTATTGAGAATTTTAAGAGGCATCAAAAAAAATTTTTTTCCCCTCCCCAAACTAGAAAGGAAACAGATTATTAAACACTTCTACTCTTGGGTTCTTTCATGATGAAATATTCCTGTTGAGTCATTAAGGAACCTCATACAACGATTTTAATCCGTTCCACAGGGCTCATTGTATGAAACAATTGCTATACGATGCATGAATTGTATAGTGATTTTCCCTATTGGATGCATCGTACGATTTTTATTTAATTTTTTTGCTAAGTGGAAATTGAAAAATGGTTGTACTTTTTTTTTCTATAGGGAAAATTGTTATGCTGCACGCCATTTCTCCCCAAAAACCTAATTGTTATGCGATTTTGTTGCTATACAGGGCGATTGTTGCATAAGAACAGCCTTGCTGGAACAGGCCACAGCCCATCGAGTCCAACATTCTGTCTCACACAGTGGCTCACCGTTTGCTTCAGGGTATTATTCCCAAACAGATGCCTTCACCTGCTTAGGATTCCCTGGAAATGGCATTGAGAGATATCCTGCCTATCTCTCCAACCCCGAGGTTGTCCTTAAGTATCCATAATTATAGCCATTGATCCCCTTGTCCTCCATGAACTTGTCTAATCCTTTCTTAATACTGTCAAGACTGACAGCTGTCACCACTTCTTCTGGCAGGGAATTCCATAGACCAGTGTATGAGGTTCCACTGTATTTCCAATTTACAGAGGCCCTATGAACTAATGACTTCTAAAAGCCCCCTCCAGGTCTTGCAAACTGGTTTACTTCACTGAGCCCATGATATTACATTATTATACTGTATAGCTTTTTAAACCAAAATGCTGAGTATTATTATCAAGATCATAAAGTCAGTCCACTGAAGGGATCAAGATGATAAGAAGTTGTAACTACCAGTGAATGAATAACTGTTGATACTGGCACAACTTTATTGCTGTATCAGGTTTGGCGGATGAGGATTTCCCAACCACATTTGTTAAAGGTTCCAACATGAGTATAGAAACCAAATTACTGAACTCACACAACCAGCCCAAATAGGGAACATTCACAACACACTTTGGAACATCTGTGGTAAAAATATACATTCCAAAGAAAACTGGACTGGACTGCTGGTTCACTGCTGTGCAGTATATGAGGGTCCCCTTGGACCAGCTGGCAAAAATGCAGCCATTCACCCGGCCTCCTGAAAGATGAGGGCTACACAGGCAGCTACTATGGATTTTGTGCCAAGTGGGTTCAGTTCACAAAAAGTCACTCTTTGTGCAATGTTTGGTGGAGGTGGAGATAAAGTGGCTTCTTGGTCAACAATTGAAGTTTCTTCCTCTTAAAGTCAGTGGGTTTTTTGTACCTGTAATTGCACAAAAAGGTTACCTGTCACAACTGAGCGTAAAACTGTTTAAAAGTTAAAAGATTCTTGAAAATAACTACTAACAAGCTGTCTTCAGTGTGGTGGAGTATAAAGTAGTTCTCATCTAGAAACAGGTATTTTTCAAACAGGAACTCAATAGCTACATAACCCTCTTTGCCTTACTCTGCCCATGTAGAACAATCACTCCATCCAACTTAGGCTCATGCTCTTCAGTGGTCCTAAAGACACAGTGCTTCTTTTAATGTCACATTAACAATCTCAGGGAGGAGCATGCTATGTATGCAGAACATTGTATGTATAGCCATAAGGCCACTGGCCCTCTAAATTTCACTAAGAGGACAGTTACATTTACTTCTGAGTGGTGACTTAGTGGTCAAGACGCTGAACTTGACGACTGAAAGGTTGGCAGGTCAGCAGTTCGAGACCCAAGTGCTGCATGATGGAGTGAGCTTCTGTCTCAGCTCCTGCCAGCCTAGCAGTTTGAAAGAAAGAATTGGCAAGTAGATAAATAGGTACCAGCTAGTTTGGTGGGAAGGTAAACAGCACTCCATACCAGCACTCAGTGCACTCTGGTGTCTAGTCATGCCTGCCACATGTTCACAGAATCATCTAAAGTTGCAGACTATAAACAGATGAGCACTGAACCCTAGAGTCGGATATGACTGGTTTTCAAGCGAGGGTGACCTTTAACTAATGCTGTTTCAGGCTGTACTATATATCGATTGATATAAGTGTTATTTTCAGTTTGTTAAAAATGAGCTCAGGAAAGCTGTTATCATGGAAACTAAACAAAAACGGTTAAAAGCCATTTCAGCTGCACAAGTACAAAATCTACTATTTACATTTTCCATTATCTACATCCTATTTACATTTTCCATTCGACAAAATCAAATAACTTGGAAAACTTCCAGTCATGCAGGACTGTTATTTGAGTAGCTATACCAAGTATCTTCTACTTTCAGAGAAGACCCTTCAGCCATTTCTATGGGTTTGGCCTCCCCAGGGAAGCACTTGCCAATCAACAGAGCCGGGAGGCCCTTCCACACACAAGCCATTTCCTTCATGTACAATCGCAATGCACCACGCCCGCTACAAGGTCACTCACAGCTCTATAACAATTGGTCCAGATTTGATTTCATCCATCTCCATGAAGGCAAAGCACTTGGTGCTGGTGAATCTTTTTTTAGGCTTATAGTGTTTAAATTCAAAGAAAATAGCTGCACCTGGAAAATATAAAGGAAGCATCAATCTAAGCAAGGCAGAAAATCAGAGCACCTTTTCATAGGCTTGGGATGAAACTCTGCCATCAGTGACAGCATTTTATGGTACATATTAGCTGAGTGCCCGGCCTTGGCTGGGGGTGGTGGTATTTATGGTGCTTGGAAGGCCCCCTGACACATACCAACCCAGACTTCTCCCTATGACACACACGTGTGGATGTACCGTGGTTGTTTGGAGGCTGTGTGTGTGTCTGTCTCTGTGTGAGTATTCCTCCTCTTGAGTTGGTTTTCCTACCCCAATTCTGCAGTTTGATCCTTTCCAAAGGAAATTTCGTTGTTCCCGCAAGGGGACAATGACAATCAAGATTTATCTATCTTATCTATCTATCTATCAAAGGGAGTCTACAATCTGCAGAACCTTTGGATCCATACCCAATACTGCCAGGAAGGGTAGAGGGAGGTCACATTTGTATGAACGGGAGCTCTTTTCCTAAGTCTAATTAATACAAATTTATACACGAGGAAAGGGAAGGATGAACTCTTTCAATACAGCACTGTCCCAGGCAAATTGCTTGAAGGAAGTGAGGAAAGGAGAGAACGATGCTGCTGTTCTGGACAATTTGCGTATCAACAAACAAAAGTGTCCTCAGGCTGAAATGGGTTCCCTACTCTGGCTCAAAATTCAGTTTTGAAAATGCTCATCATGCTCTGATGTGATCTTCGGTTATAAGGCACAAACCTTTTGTTAGTTTTTCAATATGTCTCTGAATCTCAATGTCCACGTTAAAATGAACGTAAGTGTCCTCCTTCCTTGAGGCAACTGGGGTGTCTTGCACGGGGGTAAGGTCTATCCCGTTTAGATCTGTTTGGAGAAAGAAAATTAGTGACAATTAGCTACTGCAGGTTTTGAATACTTAGCAACCACCACTGCATTGCATTTCTATTAATTCAAGCTTTCTGCATTTAAGCCTCTTAATTACTACCAGCAGAGGTTGCCCGGCGTTGCCGGGCTGTTTAAAATGAGTTTTTTTTTAAAATGGACCATTAGAAAGGCTAAGCAAAGAAAACAGTTTTGAGAGTCCCTTGGACAGTGAGAAAAACAAATAGGTCAATAGTAGAAGAGATTAGCCCTGAGTGCTCATTATAAAGTCAAATAGTAAAGATGAAGCTGAAGTATTTTGGACATCAAATGAGAAGAGAGGATTCACTTCAGAAGGCCCCGCTGGTGGCGGGGGCGGGGAGAGCGCGGCTGCGCCGCCGCCGCCGCCGCGCTCTCCCCGCCCCCACCACCGGCGGGGAGATAAAGGGAGCCTCCCGTGGCCCGGGAGGCTCCGAAGAGAGACGACGCCGCCGCCGCCGCCACAGCCGCGCTCTCCCCGCCCCCGCCACCGGCGGGGAGATAAAGGGAGCCTCCCGTGGCCCGGGAGGCTCCGAAGAGAGACGCCGCCGACGCCGACGCCGCGCTCTCCCCGCCCCCGGCGGGGAGATAAAGGGAGCCTCCCGTGGCCCGGGAGGCTCCGAAGAGAGACGCCGCCGCCGCCGCCGCCGCCGCCGCCGCCGCCGCCGCCGCGCTCTCCCCGCCCCCACCACCGGCGGGGAGATAAAGGGAGCCTCCCGTGGCCCAGGAGGCTCCGAAGAGAGACGACGCCGACGACGCCGACGACGCCGCGCTCTCCCCGCCCCCACCACCGGCGGGGAGATAAAGGGAGCCTCCCGTGGCCCGGGAGGCTCCGAAGAGAGACGCCGCCGCCGCCGCCGCGCTCTCCCCGCCCCCACCACCGGCGGGGAGATAAAGGGAGCCTCCCGTGGCCCGGGAGGCTCCGAAGAGAGACGCCGCCGCCGCCGCAGCCGTGCTCTCCCCGCCCCCACCACCGGCGGGGAGATAAAGGGAGCCTCCCGTGGCCCGGGAGGCTCCGAAGAGAGACGCCGCCGCCGCCGCCGCCGCCGCCGCCGCGCTCTCCCCGCCCCCACCTCCGGCGGGGAGATAAAGGGAGCCTCCCGTGGCCCGGGAGGCTCCGAAGAGAGACGCCGCCGCCGCCGCCGCGCTCTCCCCGCCCCCACCACCGGCGGGGAGATAAAGGGAGCCTCCCGTGGCCCGGGAGGCTCCGAAGAGAGCCGCCGCCGCCGCCGCCGCAGCCGCGCTCTCCCCGCCCCCACCACCGGCGGGGAGATAAAGGGAGCCTCCCGTGGCCCGGGAGGCTCCGAAGAGAGACGCCGCCGCCGCCGCCGCCGCCGCGCTCTCCCCGCCCCCACCACCGGCGGGGAGATAAAGGGAGCCCCCCGTGGCCCGGGAGGCTCCGAAGAGAGACGCCATCGCCGCCGCCGCCATCGCCGCCGCCGCGCTCTCCCCGCCCCCTTCATCGGCGGGGAGATAAAGGGAGCCTCCCGTGGCCCGGGAGGCTCCAAAAAGGGACGCCGCCGCCGCCGCCGCGCTCCCCCCGCCCCCACCACCGGCGGGGAGATAAAGAGGCGCTGCCTCTTCCCGGGGGCCCACGCTATTCGGCCCGGGAATGGGAGGCAGGTGTGTCCCATCTCCCTTTGGACCCTGCCTGTTGGGGGGCTTAAAGGAGAGGCGCCGCCGGAGGCCCGGAAATTTTGTCCGGTGCTGGATTTGGGGGTGGATGGCGGAGGGGGAGGGAAGAGAGAGTGTTGGCCTTGCCAGCCAGGAAGGAGGGGCAGCATTCCGTCTAGGGAGGTTCCGGAGATTAATATAGGTGTTGTGACGGGCATGGGGCGGTATGGCGGGTACCGTGGGGCGGGCCGCACTCGGGGAATGCGGGTCCGATGTTTAAGTGCGGTCCCTCATTCCAGCCCTGCAGGTACATCTCTGGGTCCTGAGCAGCAGATCCAGAGTGACCCCGCCCTTAGGCTGCTGCTGGTGAATGCCAGGTCGGTTTGCAATAAGGCCCCCCTGATTCAAGATGCCATCCAGGATGGGCGGGCCGACCTGGCATGCATCACCGAAACCTGGCTGACACCTGAGGATGGAGTACCTCTTTCGGACATGTGTCCAGCTGGGTTCGGTATTTGGCACCAGCCTAGAGGTGAGGGGAGGGGCGGTGGTGTCGCCATTGTTGCCAGGGAGTCTTTGGGAGTCGCTAGGGCCACTGCTCCACAAGTGTCTGGTTGTGAGGCCCTGCTTCTACGGTTGGGCCCCAAGGGTCAGTTGGGGATCTTGCTCCTGTACCTGCCCCCTTGCAGGGTAAGGGATGCCCTGCCTGAGCTCCTCGAGGCCACCTCGATGCTGGCGTTGGAGTTCCCGAGGCTTATGGTTCTGGGGGACTTCAATTTGCCATCGTTGGGGATGGCTTCTGAGGGGGCAAGGGAGTTCATGGCCTCCATGGCAGCCATGGGCCTGACTCAGGTAGTTCGGGGTCCGACCAGGGGCAGCGGTCACATGCCAGACTTAGTTTTCCTGTCAGAGCAGTGGCAGAGTGACCTGAGATTACAGGACTTAGTCATCTCACCTGTGCCATGGTCGGATCACTATCTGGTGACTCTTGACTTCCTGGGGGCGACACTTCATCGTAGGGAGGCAGGGCCTATTAAAATGGTCCGCCCTCGGCAACTAATGGATCCAGATGGTTTCCAGAGGGAACTGGGGGATGTACCTCTGGATCGGCTAAACGATTCACCCGAGGCACTCGTCGACCTATGGAATAGGACGACAATAGCTGCCTTGGATGAAATCGCGCCACTGCGGCCTCTCCGCGCCCGGGGAACTAGGTCATCTCCGTGGTTCACAGAGGAACTACGGGAACTCAAACGGGCAAAGAGACGCCTAGAGCGCCGCTGGGTGAAGACCCAGGATGACTCCGATTGGACACTAGCTAGAGCCGCTATTAGGGCCTACCTAGTGGCGATGGGGGTGGTGAGGCGGCAATACTTCACCACCCTTATTGCCTCCGCTGATAATCGCCCAGCCGCCCTGTTCCGGGTAACCAGGTCCCTCCTCGGTAGAGGGAGATCGGTGCCCGGTTGGCAGGGGTCGGCTGAGGACTTTGCTGACCATCTGGTGGAGAAAATCGATCGGATTCGTTCAGGATTGAATCCTGGCGTGGATGGGGAGGGTCGGGGGGGTGCCGGAGCACAGTCTTGCTGTTCGATCTGGGATCGGTTTGATCCTGTTGTCCCTGATGAAGTGGACAGGCTCCTTGCAGATGTTCGTGCCACTACATGTCCTCTGGACCCCTGTCCCACCTGGTTGGTGAAAGCATCCAGGGGGGTAACAGGGGGCTGGGTTGGGGGGATAGTAAATGCTTCTTTACGGGAGGGGGTATTTCCTGCACAGCTAAAACATGCTTTGGTGCGCCCCCTCCTGAAGAAAATGTCCCTCGACCCAGCTGTCCTTAACAACTACAGGCCGGTTTCCAACCTGCCCTTTCTGGGTAAGGTTTTGGAGAAGGCGGTGGCGCGCCAGCTGCAGAGTGTCCTGGAGGAAGCGGATTATCTAGACCCCTTTCAATCGGGATTCAGGCCCGGATATGGAACGGAGACGGCATTGGTCGCACTGATGGATGATCTCTGGCGGGAGCGGGACAGGGGTTGTCCATCCGTCCTTGCTCTTCTTGACCTCTCAGCGGCCTTCGATACCGTCGACCACGGTATCCTGCTGGAACGGCTCGAAGGACTGGGGATCCAGGGCACTGTGTTGTCCTGGTTTTCCTCATTTCTGGAGGGCCGTACCCAGTCGGTGTGGTTAGAGAGTGAGAGGTCCAGCCCTAGGCTTCTCAAATATGGGGTGCCTCAGGGATCTGTGCTCTCTCCTCTCTTATTTAACATCTACATGAAGCCGCTGGGTGAGATCATTCGTTCCCACGGGGTGCGGTACCATCAGTACGCGGATGATACTCAATTGTACATCTCGGCCCGTGGGGACCCCAGTGATGCTGTTGAAATCCTATCCGGATGCCTGGAGGCCATTGGGGTCTGGATGGGGGCCAATGGGCTTCGGCTGAATCCCAGCAAGACAGAGTGGCTGTGGATAAGGGGCCCCACGTTATCCAAGGAGTTACCATCTTTGGTACTGGATGGGGCTGTTTTGCCCCAGACAGACCCAGTGCGCAACTTGGGGGTCCTTCTGGACTCACGGCTCCTGCTGGAAGAACAAGTGGCAGCTGTGGCCAGGGGGGCTTTTGCCCAACTTCGGGTGATTCGCCAACTGCGCACGCTCCTGGACCGGGGCTCCTTGCTTATGGTCACTCATGCTCTGGTTACTTCCCGACTAGATTATTGTAATGCGCTCTACATGGGGCTGCCCTTGACGACCATTCGGAGGCTGCAGCTGGTCCAGAATGCGGCGGCCCGGGTGGTGATGGGGTGTGGGCGATATGCCCATGCCTCACCGCTGCTTCGGGAGCTGCACTGGTTACCAGTTTGTCTCCGGGTGCAATTTAAGGTGCTGGTTTTGACCTTTAAAGCCCTATATGGCAGGGGGCCAGGATACCTTAGAGACCGCATCGTCCCAAGAGTGACTGCCCGTCCAACCAGAGCGGACCGGAGAGGCTCTCTGGTGGTGCCATCAACGAGGGGTGCACATTTGACTAGCACCCGAAGGAGGGCCTTCTCCGTGTCCGCACCAACCCTCTGGAACCTCCTACCAACAGATCTAAGACTTCAAAGTGAATTGCTGCCCTTCAGGAAAGGAGTAAAGACCTGGCTGGCAGGGCAGGTGTGGGGCCCGAACGGGACTATGGCCCCCGCCGGCTGGCTTTTATAAGACTCTCTCTCTTTCCCTCTGTGTGGTAGGTGGGACGGGTGAGTGGGATATGGGTTTTAAATGGGGGTGGATGTCGGATTTTTCTTTATTGGGTGGGTTTTTTATTGGGTGGGTTTTATAAGGTTTTATAATGTTTTTATGTATTTTTTGGAGTTGTTGTAATGCCGCCCTGAGTCGGGTTCTGCCTGAGTGGGCGGCATTTACAAATGTGAATGATAAATAAATAAATAAATAAATAAATAATGCTGGGGAAGGTGGTGGGCAAAAGAAAAAGGGGACGGCCAAGGATGTGATGGCTAGATGGCATTGTAGATACAATGGGTACGGAGTTGTGTGGACTGAGGAGGATGGCGTTGCCGGGCTGTTATAAACTGTGATCTGTTGTTGTTGTTGTTTTTGGGGGGATTAAAATAAAGAACAAAGGATGATATATATTTTTCCTCTTTTTATTTTACCAAGTAATGTTTTATAATGTGTCTTTTTTCAAAAGTGTGTGTTGGCGGTTAAGGGTGGTTTTGGGTGTGCACAACCACCACTACCCATAGAATACCACTCCAATCACCAACACACATATTAAAAATTTATGGCAATGCAGGAGTGTCGTGTGTGTGTGTGTGTGTGTGTGTGTGAGAGAGAGAGAAAAGCTGTGTGTGTGTGAGAGAGAGAGAGCTCATTAGGGAAAGGAGTAGAAGAGGAATATGTGTGTGTGTGAGAGAGAGAGAAAGAAAGAGAAGCTGTGTGTGTGTGTGTGAGAGAGAGAGAGAGAGAGAAGCTGTGTGTGTGTGTGTGAGAGAGAGAGAAAGAGGGGCTGGCTTCCCTGGCTGGCTCGAGGTAAGGAAGCCCAGCCAGGGGGGGGGTGTTGGTGGTTGTGGGCTTCCCTTACCGGGGGCTGCCTTGTGGCCTGCGGTAAGGAAACCCAGCAGCAGGGGTGTGTGTGGGCTTCCCTTACCAGGGGCTGCTTTGCGGCCCGCGGTAAGGAAACCTAGCGGCGGGTGTGTGTTTGGGGTTCCCTTGCCGGGGGCTGCCTTGCGGCCCACGGCAAGGAAACCCAGCGGCGGTGTGTGTGTGTGGGCTTCCCTTACCAGGGCTGCCTTGCAGCCCGCGGTAAGGAAGCCCAGCGGCAGGGGGGGGTGGGGGTTGTGGGCTTCCCTTACCGGGGGCTGCCTTGAGGCCCATGGTAAGGAAGCCCAGCGGCGGGGTGTGTGTGGGCTTCCCTTACCGGGGGCTGCCTTGTGGCCCGCGGTAAGGAAGCCCAGCGGCAGGGGTGTGTGTAGGCTTCCCTTACCGGGGGCTGCCTTGCGGCCCGTGGTAATGAAGGCCAGCGGCGGGGGGGGTTGTGGGCTTCCCTTACCGGGGGCTGCCTTGCGGCCCGCAGCAAGGAAGCCCAGCGGCGGGGTGTGTGTGTGGGCTTCCCTTACCGGGGCTGCCTTGCGGCCCGCGGTAAGGAAGCCCAGCGGCAGGGGTGTGTGTAGGCTTCCCTTACCGGGGGCTGCCTTGCGGCCCACGGTAAGGAAGCCCATTGGCAGGGGGGTGGGCTTCCCTTACCGGGGGCTGCCTTGCGGCCCGCAGTAAGGAAGCCCAGTGGCAGGGTGTGTGTGGGCTTCTCTTACCGGGGGCTGCCTTGCGGCCCGCGGTAAGGAAGCCCAGCGGCGGGGGTGTGTGTGAGCTTCCCTTACCGGGGGCTACCTTGCGGCCTGCAGTAAGGAAGCTCAGCGGCAGAGGTGTGTGTAGGCTTCCCTTACCGGGGGCTGCCTTGCGGCCCGCGGTAAGGAAGCCCAGCGGCGGTGTGTGTGTGTGTGTTGTGGGCTTCCCTTACCGGGGGCTGCCTTGCGGCCCGCAGTAAGGAAGCCTAGCGGTGGGGGGCGGGGTTGTGTGCTTCCCTTACCGGGGGCTGCCTAGCGGCCCACGGTAAGGAAGCCCAGCGGTGGTGTGTGTGTGTGGGCTTCCCTTACCGGGGGCTGCCTTGTGGCCTGCGGTAAGGAAGCTCAGCGGCAGGTGTGTGTAGGCTTCCCTTACCGGGGGCTGCCTTGCGGCCCGCGGTAAGGAAGCCCAGCGGCGGTGTGTGTGTGTGTTGTGGGCTTCCCTTACCGGGGGCTGCCTTGCGGCCCGCGGTAAGGAAGTCCAGCAGCGGGGTGGGTGGGCTTCCCTTACCGTGGGCTGCCTTGCGGCCCGCGGTAAGGCAGCCCAGCGGCGGGGGTGGGTGGGCTTCCCTTACCGTGGGCTGCCTTGCGGCCCACGGTAAGGAAGCCCAGCGGCGGGGGTGTGTGTGGGCTTCCCTTACCGGGGGCTACCTTGCGGCCTGCAGTAAGGAAGCTCAGCGGCAGGGGTGTGTGTAGGCTTCCCTTACCGGGGGCTGCCTTGCGGCCTGCGGTAAGGAAGCCCAGCGGCGGTGTGTGTGTGTGTTGTGGGCTTCCCTTACCGGGGGCTGCCTTGCGGCCCGCAGTAAGGAAGCCTAGCGGTGGGGGGCGGGGTTGTGTGCTTCCCTTACCGGGGGCTGCCTTGCGGCCCACGGTAAGGAAGCCCAGCGGTGGTGTGTGTGTGTGGGCTTCCCTTACCGGGGGCTGCCTTGCGGCCTGCGGTAAGGAAGCTCAGCGGCAGGTGTGTGTGTAGGCTTCCCTTACCGGGGGCTGCCTTGCGGCCCGCGGTAAGGAAGCCCAGCGGCGGTGTGTGTGTGTGTTGTGGGCTTCCCTTACCGGGGGCTGCCTTGCGGCCCGCAGTAAGGAAGCCTAGCGGTGGGGGGTGAGGTTGTGTGATTCCCTTACCGGGGGCTGCCTTGCGGCCCACGTTAAGGAAGCCCAGCGGTGGTGTGTGTGTGTGGGCTTCCCTTACCGTGGGCTGCCTTGCGGCCCGCGGTAAGGAAGCCCAGCGGCAGGGGTGTGTGTAGGCTTCCCTTACCGGGGGCTGCCTTGCGGCCCGCAGTAAGGAAGCCTAGAGGCGGGGTGCGGGGTTGTGGGCTTCCCTTACCGGGGGCTGCCTTGCGGCCCGTGGTAAGGAAGTCCAGCAGCGGGGTGGGTGGGCTTCTCTTACCGGGGGCTGCCTTGCGGCCCGCGGTAAGGCAGCCCAGCGGTGTGTGTGTGTGTGGGCTTCCCTTACCGTGGGCTGCCTTGCGGCCCGTGGTAAGGAAGCCCAGCGGTGTGTGTGTGTGTGTGGGCTTCCCTTACTGGGGGCTGGCTTGCGGCCCGCGGTTAGGAAGCCCAGCGGCGGCGGGGGGGGCCTCTACTTACCGAGGGCTGGCTTTCCTGGGATGCGCTGGCTTTCTCAGAGTTTTGCGCGCTCACGGAGCGCAGGACACTGGGGATTGTATTTTTTCATTTGTGCTTTCCCTTTGTACTTTTTTTTCGTGCGGCTCATTTTTGATTGGCCGCGCCGCGTTTCCCCACGTTCTTTGTGCTCCCGCCTCTCAGCCTGATTGGCTGTGGCGTAGCACAGTGCAAAGAACATTGGGAAATGAAGTTGTTTCCCTTTTTTCGCGTTTGTGGGGCTGTTGCCCCACTGCCGCTTTACTCAATCCTTTGTTGACCTGCAGACCCAGTCCGCCCGTGTTCCCGGAGGGTGAGTGCAGGCAAGTAGGGCCAGCCGTAGGAACCTATAGCAAGTTCCAACGGTTAACCCTTGGTTTTATAGGTTAAGATTGAAATGGTTAAAAAAACATCAAAAATTAGAAGTAGCCCATGTACCACCTTCAAACAATATGATCATCCTACATGGACATCACTTCCAAATAGGAAACACACTTATCTTAATGTAGTTATATATGAATGCCAAAATAACCTGCCACCTTTATCGGCTCTTTCCACTGCACGTTACATTAGCAAAACAAACAAGTATGCTTTCTAAGAAGAAGATACAAGCTCAAAGTATATTCTCATTCCAATCTGAAGTGGTAATGGAGGTAGCTAATCCATTTTGAACTGAGGTCTAAACAGTGTTTCAGTGAACTTTCATCCACTCAAAGATGTACTGCACAGGAAAAATAATTTATCCCAAAAGGACACTTTTAAAGAGAGAGTTCGACAACTTTATGTAAGGCTAGTTGGTTCTTTATCTCCTCAAAGGTCATATATGTGGACTTCGATGGCAGTCAGAAAGACATTATTTTAAATATCCATTTGTTTCAAGGAAGATGTGTCATGAAAAAAGCAATAATTAATCAGCATTTTTTTCTTTTGATTGGGACATGAAAGGAAAAAAATTACACTACCACAATCAGAACAATTCGAGAAAATGTCTTTGCAATGGTTTAATAAAATGTCTTTAAAAGAAAGCAAGACTCAAGCTCAGCGTATTACAGGTGAAACTCGGAAAATTAGAATATCGTGCAAATGTCCATTCATTTCACTTAAAAGGTGAAACAAATATATGAGATAGACTCACTACATGCAAAGCGAAATATGTCATGCCTTAATTCGTTATAATTGTGATGATCATGGCGTACAGCGTACATGAGATTACGTGATGATTATGGGGTACATGAGATTGGGGGGTTGGGGTTTTCATAAACCGTAAGCCATAAGCATCAATATTATAACAAAGTAAGGTTTGAACTATCTCGCTTTGAGTGTAATGAGTCTATCTCATATATTTGTTTCACCTTTTAAGCTGCATTACTGAACTGAATGAACATTTGCACGATATTCTAATTTTCTGAGTTTCACCTGTATATGAAAGTGAGAAATATGAAAATAGGAGCTTTAATGTGGGAAGTCTGGCTGGTACACAGCTTCAGACGGAGATGCAAAATACCGTTCAAATGTAAAATCTTGGAATCATTACATTTATTTGTTGGAGGGAAGGTCAACAAATGAATGCGTTGCATGTTAGTATTTTGTGTGCTACCTCACACTGACTAAAATCATAACTCTAAATACTGGAAGAAAAAAGAGACATAGTTGCTGTACAAATAGTGGAAGCTATTGCTGAGCTTGTGATAACGGGCTAAACTTAGATCAAAAGTCAATGAGTACATGACTAGTCAACCCACCAAAGAAAGGAACTACTACCTTTCACACTAACTGTGATATAGGGATCGATGCACTGGCCAGCATCTTTAAGACCAATTTTCTCTATTTTGATAGTAAGCAACGTCATCCCAGGTTCAGATGGCAATCTAGGTAATAAAGTACCTGGCAAAAAAAAAAAAAAAGAGAGAGAGACCAGTTTCTTAAAGTAACAGAATTAAAAGTCCATTAGCATATATTCAACTGCTTTTGTTTTTTATTTGCATTCTGAGCCTGAATGATTCAGTAATTTGTTGCAGACTATCTGCAAAGGAGAGGTCGTATTTATATTAAGGTCAAGGGATTATTTTGAGCCATAAGCCCCACCTCAACTGGATCTGGCAATGAATCCCAGGAGGCAGAAATATACCTGAGAATGATACATTTCTGTTTTAACATTTATCACACGGCTAGACAAAGGACTGCAGTGGTCCAAGTGGCTAAGACCCTGAGGGGAAGGCAGAAGGTCAGCAGTTCGATTCCCGAGTACTGCAGAATGGAACGAGCTCCCGTCTTTATCCCAGCTCCTGCCAACCTAGCAGTTCGAAAGCAAGAAATTGCAAGTAGATAAATAGGGACCACTTCAGTGGGAAGATAACAGCGTTCCGTGTGCCTAGTCATGCCTGCCACATGATCACGGAAACATCTGCAGCAGCAGACATCGCTGGCTCTTCGGCTTTGAAACAGAGATGAGCTCTGAACCCTAGAGTCAGATACGACTGGCTTTCAAGCAAGGGAAACCTTTACCTTTACCTAGACAAGGAACAATGTTCAACTGTAAGATCTCCCTTGCTTGAAAGTCAGCTATATCTGACTCTACGGTGACAGCATTGTCTGCGTCTGCAGACGTTTTTATGGTCATGTGACAAGCATGACTAGATGCCGAAACATGCAGAACCACTGTTACTTCTCCCACCGAAGCAGTACCTATTTATCTACTTGCAATTTTTTGTTTTCAAGCTGTTAGGTTGGCAGGAGCTAGGACAGAGTTGGGAACTCATTCCCTCATGCAGCACTCAAGTCTTGAGCTGCTGACCTACTAGTTGTCAAGTTCAGCATCTTAACCACTAAGCCACAGCATACAATTTAAGGCGAAATGGCTAAGTTGGAGCACTCTTGGGAAGGCTAGCAATAAAAGGGTGCTCCAGCATACAAGCCACCTAAAAGAATGTTCTACTGAAACATAAACCTGGCACGCTCAAAAAGGTAAAGGTTTCTCTTCTTTGAGAGCCAGTCTTATCCGACTCTAGGGTTCAGTGCTCATCTCTGTTTCAAAGCTGAAGAGCAGCGCTGTCTGCTTCTGCAGATGTTTCCATGGTCATGTGGCAGGCATGACTAGACACCAGAGAACACAGAATGCTGAAAAAATGATAACAAATCCTTTGAAATGAGCAAAAATGTAATGTATCAAATGAGCCACATTCCTACTATTAGAGCAGCTACTGGTTTGGAAATGGAAACAGTCAGCTTCAGATGCTATATGGTTATAGCAGCCATTCAAGAGCAACCAAGGCATATTGAAGAACAATAAGCATCTGAGTTTCCAAATAATTTAACACAGTAATTGAGAAAGTACCAGCTTACTTCTCTATCATTTCTTGGGTTCTTTCCAATATTCTTTCACCCTCTGTCCTAATCAGTAAGGAAGAACCAGTAGCCAATAGCCCAAATCTATGTGTCTAGTTATGTTAGTACAGTAAAACCCTGTCTTACAAATGCCTCGCACAAAGGAAAACTCGCCACACAGAAAGAAATCCATTGAAAATAATGCCTCGTTTTATGGAATTTCCCCCCCAGAATGGATTAATTGGTTTTCAATGCATTACTATGGGAAACCGCTGTTAGGGAATGTAAGTCTTTACTGCTCTCCCTAACTAGTTGCAAGGCACATTATGCCTGTTATACCTTTAAGACTATACTGATGAGGCACAACAGGTGCTGAGTGTTTTCCCTGTTGTGCTCCAAGAGACCAGTGTATATAGCCATGATGGCGAACCTTGGCACTCCAGATGTTCTTGGACTTCAATTCCCAGAAGCCCAAGCACCCTGTGAATCCACACGAATGGGTTTACTGCGATTCACCTGGCCCACGCCACCCTCATCGCTCCCAGAGGCGGAAGTAAAATGCGCCCGAACTAAGGGGAATTAACTGTGGTAAGCCTCCACTGGGAGAACAAACGCTGTAGAACTTCTTTTGCCTTCTTTTTGGCTACAGCATGCCTTTACTCTGTGGAACTGAACTGTTGCTGTTAAAGGACTTGTATATAGCACAATTGTACTACCTCAGTGAAGTTAACTGAGACTATATCTGTTTTGTGTTCCAGTTGTTTCATCTGTAAATACTTGCCACCCTTCCATCTTTTAAGTAAACTTTCTTGAGTTTCGTGCACCTAATTCTGGACTGCCTGCATTTCTTACAAGAGGACACTTGGCCAGGTGCGAACCTCTGGCCAATGCACCACTCTGCTGTCCAATACATCTACAACCGCACTTCGTGATAAGGAATTTTTGTTTTCGATGCATTCCTATGGGAAACCACGCAATATATTCTTATGTAACAATCCGCTTACTCCCGGGTAGGACTCGGTAGGACTCCGGCCTCCTGGCGATGGGATTGCGCCTGATCCTGCTTCTCTGGCCCAGATCAGACCCAGCAGTTCAGAGCTTTTCCTATCAGTGTCCCCAGTCACCCCCAACCGAAATCTAGGTAGCGAGCAAAGGGTGTACGTGAAACTAGGGTAGATTCAGGTAACGTGTGCCAAGTAATCACTCCAATTCTCTTCAGGTATTTAAGAAGTATATTGAAAGCATAGCAAGAGACAGGATACAGTCAATCAAAAGATCATCAAGCATTTCAAAGCAAGGAAATAAAGCAAACTGGTTCTCTAAGGGATGGCCTATAGGCCCCCCTTTCTCTCAAGCATATACATTTTGGCAGCTTAAAAGCACAGCATTCCAGAGAGTGTCTCTGTGTCGGCCTGTGTGTGTGCATGAGTCTGGGTTATATCTCCTCCCACAGAGTACATCTTTGGCCCACCCCCTTAGGGATTCCAACCAATGATCTTACAGCAAGACATGTCAATCACACATTAGGTTTCATTTCTTCTAAACCATGAGGCAAGGATGTTTACATATTTCCTCCCCAATTTGAAATTGCCATTTTGAAAGAGGCCAAAGCACAGGGTATACTTCATTCTGTTACATGGGCGCTTTGTGATAAGGAATTTTTACGATGAGGAAAACCCTGTGGAATGAATTAATTCCGGAAAGCTGGGTTTTACTGTATAAAACAAATGGCGTTCAATTGGAAGTGAACTGCCTTGAATTGAGAAATCACTGTAGACCTTATCTATTGCATATTGAATTGTGTGGCTCAACGCAAAACTAACAATAAGAACATAAGAACATAAGAACAGCCTTGCTGGAACAGGCCACAGCCCATCAAGTCCAGCATTCTGTCTCACACAGTGGCTCACCATTTCCTTCAGGGTATTCCCAAGGAGATGCCTTCCCCTGCTTAGGATTCCCTGGAAATGGCATTGAGAGATATCCTGCCTATCTCTCCAACCCCGAGGTTGTCCTTAAGTATCCATAATGATGTATCCAACAATGCATTCAGTGACTTCTTAACATGCAGCAAATTGCCTGCAAAATTTGCCATTTGGGTAACTACGTGAAAAAAAAGATGTTTTCCAAAGTGTTTTAAGTAGCATGCAGAGTACAGCTACGAGAGCTCTGGAAAACACAAAATGAGTATAGTTCACTTAATGATGTTTTCATTAAACTAAAAAGCATAAACACCCAACAACTTGAGGTTTCGTATTCCACCATAGAAGTTCAGCTCAGTTGGAGATAAAGTGAATGATCTTGTAGTAATAAACACACGCACCAACTTCTCACAAATTTTGCAACGTAACAGGGGGATACAATAGTACAGAACAGATGGATACAATGGGCAAAATCTTGTTCATGCCGCTGTAATGCAAAGTTACTTGGTTAAGAAAGGGTTAGACAAGTTCATGGAGGACAAGGGTATCAATGGCTATAATTATGGATACCTACGGACAACCTCCGGGTTGGAGAGATAGGCAGGATATCTCTCAATGCCATTTCCAGGGAATCCTAAGCAGGGGAAGGCATCTGCTTGGGAATACCCTGAAGGAAATGGTGAGCCACTGTGTGAGACAGAATGCTGGACTGGATGGGCTGTGGCCTGTTTCAACAAGGCTGTTCTTATGTAAAGGTGCCACATATTATGCCCAGCAAGAAATTACACATCCATGGCATAACCAATTGTGCAATGCTGAGCAAAAGTGCTTTGCGGCTAGCACTTCCCCCTCAGTACTGCAGAAGCTACCCACAAGTACAACAGTGATTTGAACCCACATCGTTGTGGTACAGGATTTTGCCCAATATTTTCTATATGACTTTTTCTCCCCATATAGTAATTTCCTGGTTTGATAATAACATTATAGGTAAAGGTAAAGTTTGCCCTTGCTCAAAAAAGCCAGTCGCATCCGACTCTAGGATTCAGTGCTCATCTCTGTTTATACCCAAAGAGCCAACGCTCTGTGTTTGTAGATGTTTCCGAGGACACGCGGCAGGCATGACTAGACTGCTAGTGCACAGAATGCTGTTTACCTTCCCACCGAAGTGGTACATGTTTATCTACTTGCAAATTCTTGCTTTCGAACTGCTCGGTTGGCAGGAGCTGGGACAGAGACAGGAGCTCACTCCATTATGCAGCACTCGCATCTCCAACTGCTGACCTTTCCGTTGTCAAGTTCAGCGTCTTAACCACTAAGCCACTGCAGTCCATACTAACATTATAAGCCACTTCATATACATTCTAGTATATTTTTTTCAGGATCCAGCTATCAACTAATTTTCATTTTCAAAAAAGGTTTTAGTCTATGTCAGTGGTTCCCAACGTGGGACCCACACATGACAGGGGGATTTCAATTCCCAGAAGCCTAAGTCAGTACATTGGCTGATCAGTGCTTTGGGGAACTGACTTAGGCTTCTGGGAATTGAAGTCCAAAAACCAAAGGTTGGGAAACACTGGTCTATGTGATCTTAGTCCTATAAAGCAATACAGCCAAACTTGAACATGTATTGCTTTGCATTGAAACAGGAAAGTCAAAATCTAGACGTTTATTGGAGGAAAAAATAGCGCTAGCAGACTTCAGCAAACAAGAGCTTCAGCATTTAAATGGAAGGAAGGACCATGCTACTGTCACAGAAATATGGACATACTCAAAAAGTAACAACTGTTTGTATTCAAACACCATCATACCTTCATTGGTTCCTGGGTTAGATGAATGATGTAGCAAATGGTTACACGATGGAGCCATGCATGTAGAAGACAAGACCATGTACAGTTAAGCAGCACAATAATGCAACATGAGATCCATGAAAACAAATGGACTGCACTGATGAAACTAACACAGCAGATCTGCATGCCCCTCTTGAAATGTTTGAATTTTACACACATCTACTTAATTATTATTTTTTTGGACAGGATACATATATCACCAATTACACTCGCATAATTACTTGACAGGGTTTCATCAACTGAGACCGCAAACTAATGGTTGATGGACTTATGGGCCATTTCAGAATTTGGCAAAGAAACAGGAACCAACTATCATGTATTAAGAGGAGCTAGTGGTGAGTAGAAGGTGGCGAGAAGGAAGGCAGCAGATCCTACAGGCTGGTAAGCAGGAAAGTGGTGGTGGTGGTGGGGAGTGGGGGGGACTTGGGGTGGTCACCGGTGGCCATGGGGAGCTCAGGGTGGTTGCAGGTGGGGGGGGCTCGGGGTGGTCATCGCCAGGACTACCAGTCTGGCTCCTCAACTGTCTGAGGGGCCGTGAACTGGCCCCTGGCTTAAAAAGTTTGAGGACCCCTGTACTATTTGAACCTGCTACATTTAGTCTACAATGTTTTTATGTTGTATAGTTTCACTGTATCTTTGATTCTTTATCTTAATTACTCTGCAGTGTGAAGTGCTCTAAGCCAGTGTTTCCCAACATTGGTTTTTAAACTCCAATTCCCAGAAGCCTAAATTAATTCCCCAAAGCGCTGATCAGCCAATGTATTGACTTAGGCTTCTGGGAATTGAAGTCCCCCTGTGGGGCCTGGGCCACCCATCAGGAACCACTGCTCTAAGCAGTTACCTAAATGCTTCTAAACAAAATATAAACTCTTACAATAAATGTAGCATACTGAAACCTTGATATATCAGCAAGATGCCTTGTTAACATCTTGACTGCAGCTACTGTATTTTCTTTTTCGTCAATGAGGAATTATCCATCTTTAGCAACATATTCCGTATCTAGTAACAACTGATATTACTATACAGTGGTACCTCGGTTAACGTAATTAATGCGTTCTTTGGGATGTTTCTTACAGCAAAAATTACTTTAACTGAATTTCCCATAAGAATGCATCGAATGCAATTCACCATAGGAATGCATTGAAAACCAAAATACATTAACCAAAATGCGTATTCTCATAGGAATGCAATGAAAACCAATTAATCCATTCCGGGGGGGGAGGGGAATTCTGTAAACTGAGGCACTATTTTTTATGGATTTCCTTTTGTTATGCAATTTTTATGTTAACCGAGCCGTTTGTTAACTGAGGTTCCACTGTATAAAGAGGGTGCCAAAATGTATGCACATTTTAAGAGATGTTATCTATGCATTAGATTTTGAAGTTGAATTGACTTCAGCAAAACATTTAACAAAGTACGTCATAGTGGTTACACAATCATAAAAAGAGATAACACTACTCTGGCAGGATTTGTTCTTGACAGATCAAAATACAGTGGAACCTCATACAACAATGACCCTGTAAAGCAACGAAATCGTATAACAAATGGGTTTTTGGGGGAAATATCGACCCGCATAACAATTTTCTCAATGGAAAAAAATCGTACAACAATTTTTCAATGGGAAAGACCACTTAGCAAAAAATAAAAAAATAAAAATTGTTGTACAATGCATCCCATAGGGGAAATCGCTATACGATGCATGCATCGTATAGCAAATGTTTCGTACAACAACGAGCCCTGTGGAATGGATTAAAATCATTTTATGAAGTACCACTGTACTGTATCCTTTCTTAAATTGTGTATAGATTGTGTATACATTTTGGCACCCTCTATAACTTACATTATTAATGTACAGTGATACTTCATACAACGTCCAAACTTGGTTCCACAAGTTTGGACTTTATATGGATTGGACTTTGTATGAGGCATGCAAAATCCTAGCTGTGATGCCTCATACAACGTCGAAATCCTTACCGTGATGCCTTGTACAACGTCATTTCCATAGAGATACATTGTACTGTAACAGCACAGACTTCAGGGCAAAGTCAAAGAAACAGACAGGAAACTGACAGTACTTTAGGAAATCATTGTCTAAAGGCTAAATACATTACAAAAACATGTCAAACAACCCTGATTGTCCAAGAACCTGAAAAATGCTGCAAAAAACCCAGGAATGCTTCTAAAAATTCTGATGAAAAAATCCCAAAAAAGCCAAAATCACGCTCAAAACCACTCCTAAACACTCTTGGCCTCATGTGAACCCCACAAGAGAAATGCACACATGTGTCCTGCCTTTTATACTGCCCAGGCACAATGCAACCTGGGGAAAACCCCAATGCCTCATACAAAGTCACAGCGACTTTGTATGAGGCAACTTTTTTCAAGGAATTAGCCGATGTTGTATGAATTCGATGTTGTACGAAGCGGACTTTGTATGAGGTATTACTGTATTTCTAAAGCATACCATCTCTGAACAACATTGGAATAGCCATAGGATCAAAACTGTTTCTACAGAAACTTCTCTCAGCTCTTCTGAGAAGATACTAATCATGATTTCTCCTTAGGGTTTTTTTAACTTGTTGTTGTTCAGTCGCACAGTTGATTCCGACCCTTTGCGACCCTATGGACCACTGCCCTCCAGGCACCTCTGTCCTCCACCATCCTCCTCAACCCACCTAGCTCTGTGCCCATTGCGTCTACAATACCATCTAGCCATCTCATCTTTGGTCGCCCCCTTCTTCTTTTGACCTCCACATTTTCCAGCATCAAGGCCTTCTCAAGTGAATCCTCCTCATTTGATGCCCCAAGTACTTAAGCTTCATCTTTACTATTTGCCCTTCCAATGAGCAGTCAGGGTTGATTTCTTCTAAAATTGACCTATTTGTTGTCTTTGCTGTCCAGGGGACTTTCAGGACTCTCCTCCAACACCACATCTCAAAGGCATCTATTCTTCTGTGCTCAGCTTTCCTAATGGTCCAGCTCTCACAACCATACATTACCACGGGGAATATCGTTGCTTTGACTACGCAAATTTTTGTTTTCAAGGTGATCTCTCTACTTTTCACTATATTCCCCAGGTTTCTGATAGCTTGTCTCCCCATAATCAGTCGTCTTTTTATTTCATGGCTACAGTCGCCATCTGCAGTGATCTTAGATCAGTGATGGGCAGTCTTGGCCCTCCAGCTGTTCTTGAACTTCAACTCCCAGAAACCCTGACCAGCTGGTGTGTTGACTTGAGCTTCTGGGAATTGAAGTTCAAGAACAGCTGGAGGGCCAAGACTGCCCATCACTGTCTTTGATCCTAGGAAAGTAAAATCTGTCACTGCTTCTACTTCTTCCCCATCTATTTTCCATGTACTGATAGGGCCTGTTGCCATTATCTTGGTTTTCTTGATATTGAGTCTCAATCCAGCTTTTGCACACTCTTCTTTCAACCCAATCAAGAGGCTCTTTAGTTATTATTGTTACAGGCTGCTCTAGTCACTCCAGATGACGACAAGCTGGAATTGGCTTTTACCCATGTTATTAACATTTCACAAAATACTGGTCTCATTCCTGCACATCTACTATCCAAACAATTAAGATGTTCAGCTCATGACTACTCAAGTTGAGTTGCATAAGTCTCCAGCCAAATGCTTCTGCAGCAAGTCTTCAGCCACAAACTCACCACTATCTGATTGTTCACTTTTGAGGAAAATGGTCCCTCCTACCTGGAACTCTGGCAGGAAATGTGTCTGGAGATCCTGCTCCAGCTCCACCTTCCTCCTCATCTTCTTCAAATTCTAGGTCTTCTTCTTCACCTGGCGCCAAGATCTTCCTTTAAAAACATACACACGCAACACAAGCATGTACTAATTAAGACAGGCATCTTCATCACTTAAAGATTCTTACCAAATTCATCAGATGCCTACATGAATAATGGAATACTTGGAAGTACCTCTAGCTGCTTACAGAAGCCAAAATATTTCAAATTACTGTATAGTAAAACCCCTACTTACAAAAAAAAAAGTCTGTTCTGTAGGCTTTTGCTTAAATCAAATTATTTTGTAACTCAAAACAAACCCATAGGGGAAATTATTTTTTTACATAACTCGAAGCAAACCTATAGAAAAAATGATTTTTTATGTAAATAGAAGCAAACCCATAGGAAAAAAGAACCTTTATGTAACTCAAAGCAAACCCATAGGAAATCGTGTAAATCGGACATGGTTTTAGCACAAAATCATTATGTAAGTTGAATTTTATGTAACTCGAAGCATTTGTAAGTTGGAGTTTTACTGTACTCTTTAGCCATTCTGTATTCCATGAGTTCTAGCACAGATTTCTAAATCCTTCTGAATGCATACCTGTGATGTATTTAATTTTCTTACCTTGGTGGAACAGGCTGAACATCAAAGGGGAATTCTTTATTATAGCTAAGAATATTCTTTAAGACTGTAAGGGAAGAAAATTGTAATTAAAAAATCAGATCAGTATACAAATGAAATAAACGGGCAGAGAATTATACTTCTAAAAGCACCTGCATGAGACAGTAACTTCTCACAATTCACTCCCACACAGGAACAGGACAAGAGGGTTATTGTAATTGACATTTCAACATCAAATTCCAAACTACTCTGAACTTTATTTCTGAACATTTTGAGAACCTTGTGTACTCAACTTCTATTAAAGGGACTAAAGTAAATCAAAGCTGCTTTTAGAGAAAAGAGAGGTTACTGTATCGGCGCAGTATAAGCATATGTTGGTTTAAATGCAAACTACCATCATCTGAAAAACTACTATAAAATTGTTATCTTCCTCAAAAGATGGAAAAAACTTAATCTGATTTAGAATCAATTCCTCCCCTACAACAAGTTTTGCTTAAGCAGTAAAATTCTAACAAATAAACCACTAAATCAGGCTTTCTCAACCCTTTCAGCCTGACCATGTCTCCTGTGCAGCTGATCAGGCCAGTCACGTGGTTCTGCCCACCCAGAAGTGGAAGTAAAGCGTGCGCCACGCATGCACAGAGTGCATTTAGCAGCATCCTGTGCATGCGCGCCACACAGTTTTCCCCGCTTCTGGGTTTGGCAAGGGCATCACGGACCTGATGAAATAGCTTTGGGGGCCAGTTTTGGCCCGTGGGCCGGAGTTTTGGAATGCCTGCACTAAATGTTTTAAATAACAGGAAGGTGTCCCACCATTTTGAGAATCTACCATTTATGTTTTTTAAAAGAAAAAATTAAACAGTCCCAAATCAGGAAGCTCTCTCCCCTTTTCACATGAAAGCCCATAATGTACCTCCCACAAAAGAAGGAAAGCTTTCCTACACAGTTCTAAAGCTACAGAGGGAAGAGGTGTGTGATAGAGAGACTGATAGAAGCTCTGAGCTGGGGGGAAATGGAAAATAACTAAGCATTTAGACACAAAACAAAATTTTTCCTTACACATCAGCAAAACTGCAAAACACAGGGATGATCTGGTCCTTTTTTGCAAGTTTAAATTTGTGGGAGGTGAAATCTGCGACTAACACTGTACAAGTCCTTCTATAATAGGGAAAGCTGCCAATGAATTTATCTCTGTCATATGGATGCTAATTATACAGCATTTTGTATCCTAGTAATTTCATTTGAAGTAGGTAAAGGTCGCCCTTGCTCGAAAGCCAGTCGTATCCGACTCTAGGGTTTGGTGTTCATTTCCTTTTATAGCCAAAGACAATTATTTCAGGACGCCAATGTCTCTAACAGACATTTCTGTGGACATGTGGCAGGCATGACTAAACACCGGAGTGCACGGAATGATGTTTACCTTCCCATCTAAGTGGTACCTATTTATCTACTTGCAATTTCTTGCTTTTGAACTGTTAGGTTGGCAGAAGCTGAGACAGACGGGAGCTCATTCCGTTGTGCAGCACTCAGGTTTCAAACTGCCAACCTTCCAGTCATTAAGTTCAGCAACTTAACCACTAAGCCACCACAGTCCACTTCATTTGAGGACCCCAACTCAAAGAGTGAGTAAAAGGATTGACATTATTAAGTGGAATCAACATGAGATGCACCCTTTTTACTTTTCTAGTTGAAATACTGTAGTTCCTTTGTTCTTTGACAGAACAGCAGAAAAAGAAGATCTAGACAATTACTGTCCTATCAATTTGATATCAAAAGCTCTTAGAACTGATAATCAAACAGTTTGTCTATGACAGTTTGAAGACAACATGCCAGATCTATTTATTTGGTAGACGAAAGGAATACTGTGACTATTGTATATCTTAATATAATCAAGATTCCTCACAATATTCTTGTGTCCAAACTTATGAAACTTTGCTAGATGATGCTACTTTCAGGTGGATTTTTAGCTGGTTGACAGGCTGCACCTGTACACCAACAGTCCCTAGTCTGTTTATATTTTTGTTCTTTGTCCTTGGTTTAGATTTCTTGGCACACTAGTGGATCTCTCACAGAACTCAGTTTAAGAAATATTGGTTCAGAAATTAGCTTCACTGTCTGATAGAACTGTGCGTCCTGAAATAACTTTTTCTCTGTAGAAAACAGTTCAGTTGTTAGATAATTGCCAGTGGAAGCTTGACAACTGTTCAGAACAAAGTTGTATCAGGAGCCAAGAAAACATGTTAACAGCCTAAGCTCCCAGAAGAAAAACAAGACCTTGAGAATACATTCTTGTTGAGCTGTGTGCTGGTTTGTAGGAGAAACTGGGAGACACACTTACAGTATCCTTTCTTGCTGATATTAACACTTCTCTAGAAGTATATCTACACATAATTAAAAATGGAGTACTTACTAGGTTCTAGCTTCTTCAGATCCTCTAGCTTAAATTCTTCCTGGGACTGTGTAGACTAAAAAGAAAGCATTATTATGCAATTGCATGTACTGTACACTGCATACCTGTCGAGTATCCCGGATTGGCCGGGAAATTCCGTATTTCTCCATGCATTCCTCCCCTTTCCCGCTGCCGTCCCGTATTTGAACGGTGGGGAAAGGGGTTGCTGCACATGTGCGCCCATTGCAAATGGGTTATGTGCATGCACAAAGGGGTTCTGCAAAGGAGTTGTTGCTGCGCATGCACGCCCGGACCGGAGCAGTTCCCGCATTTTCCAGAGCTGCACTTGACAGGTATGGTACACTGCTGTAGAAAATTACAATAGTAACAGTATAGTTGGTTTTGCTCCCCACCCACCCACCCTTGCTTCCTGATAACCCCTGTATTTCAGAAGAAACTCACAGTTAATTCTTTGGGTCCTTTGAGTTATGCTATTTATCTAATGGGAAAAGATTGCCGAGATACAACAGCTGTTGATGTTTCAGTTGACTGCTTGCCATGGAAATTTGGAAAACCTGGCCAACTCTTTTGTTGCAATGTAAATGCATTCACTATCTTGAAGATTAATTAATGCCCTAGAGAGCTAGAGAAAATAGTTCTCTGTAATGAGTCTAAGTAAACACTGAATGATTTTTTTTACTAATACTGAAGGAAGTACTATTATCTGATGATGTTCCATATTTGACTCCACTTCCTTTTTCCAAATATGCATACAAATATTGCTGTTCTTATATTCTAATGAAACAAAGGGACAAATGGTTGGTGAGTGATGGCAAACCTTTTAGAGACCGAGTGCGCAAACAGAGGGGCAGGGTGAACTGTGCTGGAGGGAGGGAACAAGCACTCGCATTGGGCTGCTGGGCAGAGGGGTGGGGTGTACTCTGTGCTGGGGGAAGGGAGGAAGCACTCCCATTGGGCTACCTGGCAGAGGGACAGGACAAACTCTGTGCTGGGGCAACGGTGCATGTGCCCACAGAGAGGGCTCTGAGTGCCCCCTCTGGCACGTGTGCCATAGGTTCTCCACCACTGATTTACACCATCAGCACAAAGATATAAACATTCCAGTTCACAGCTAAGGGTCTGTCCAGACTGCCCACAAAATGTGCACCTGGGTCAACTGGAAAAGCATTGAACCTTTTAATCTTAATTGAACATTTCTCCTGATCATTAGCAAATAGTCAGAATAGTTTTTTTTACATCTTCTAGATCACCACTAAAGTGATGCATCACTTTATTATTATTTTTAATTCTTTGCAATTCTGTGTGTATTGTTGATCAAAGCCATGGCTACATATATAGAAATATGCCAAAAAAAGGTGAACCACCTGATAGGAGCTTAAAACATGTTTTAGTTGGGACTGGGACCATTCCAGTACCCAACACGGGTAGACACAGGAAATGAAAAAAGTAGATCATGCTGCCCAGATCCTCCTGGAAAGTGTTCTTAATGTCCATATGGATCATCCTTAAGTTTCAGTTTGCTAGGCAAAACAAAGCTCATTAAGCTAAGTACTGGTAAAATTGCTAGAGGGATGTGAAATAAGATTAAGGGTTAAGATACCTATGACAAGATAAAGATAGAGGCAGTTATGGCAGCAACTTGTGGCAAAGAACCAAGTAAGGAGGAAACAGAAAGTGGAATAGTACAAAGACAAATGAAGTTTGGAGTATCTATGGGAAAACAAAATGCAGGATTTCTATTCTGGTATTACACTGCATTTAACTACCTACGCCTAGGAATGTCTGCACCATATACTGCATACAGAAATGTTGACAATATATAAAAACCAAGGAGTATTAGTTCTGTTTGTGTTGAAAATAAGTTTCTTTGGGGTGAAGTAACTATAATACTAATTAGCTGAAATAGCATGTAGTTGAGTAAGCTATCTGTAAGCAGGAGGTACAACAATTTAGGCCTGTGTTTATACTAGTGGGACTTAAACTTACTTTCAAGCAGGCCTTGTGTCTACAACCCATTCACTATGTCCTCACTTATCACCTCACTGCTATGCCATAGTACAGGGATTCTCAACCTGCAGCCCATGGGCCCCCTCTGCCACCACCACACCAGGAAGTGCCATGTGGTGGAGGAAGGGCAAAATGGCCATCTGGCCCCTGAAGCTGTCTGAGGGAGCGTGACCCGGCCCTCAGCTTAAAAAGGTTGAGAACCCCTGCCATAGTACAATGATCCTAAGTGGAGGAGAAGAGAGGTCTAGTGTGTCATCTGCCAGGGCAGGGTGAATTTAGGCCAGAGGAACATCTGCTGCTGTCTCCTTCCACTTCCCCTGTAGAACTTCAGCTTGCTGGATCTCAGCTTCTCCAGAGGACCAAGGTCTCCCTGCTTCTGGATTACAAAGCAGTGTGTGTGTGGGTAAAAAACAAAGGACAGATTGAATGTGTCCTGTAGCTGCCTGATTTTGTCTGCTGATTTGAGGTCTTTATTGAGAAGTGATGTGTTTTCAAAGGAGAGGAGAAGTTTGGTGAAGGAATGAGGAGCAGCCATGATGATTACAGAGGGGGGGGGGATATGGAGTCAGAAAACATAAAAAATGTCATGTGAAGAGGACAGAAAATAGTTCTCACCCAAATTATCTCCCAAACAGCCTAGATAGCCTTGATGTCAAACCCCCTGGGTTGAAGACGATGTTGCTAAATGCTAGGTCAGTGATACACATGCTTATCTGGCTAGCGTTACATAGGCCTGATTGGATGAAGTTGGTGGGCTTAGTCTTTCTCAAATTTGTTCACCTGGGTTCCCTGTTCAGCAGCAGGTCCAACTGTGTGTTGGGGGCAGGAGGGAGGAGTTGTAATAGTCTACTCAAATCCTATCAGCCTAACCATGTGCCCTATCCCATGGACTGTTGGAGTTCATGTACCTGCAAGTGGATTCCCGAGACAGAACAGGGATTCTGCTGCCATACCATTTACAATTCCTGTGCAACAGTATGGTAAATGATCTGGTCTCAGGTGTGGTGAGACTAGTTTGTCAAGAGCAACTTAGTACTCCAGGTCTACCATAATGATCATAGGGCTGTCATAGGGCTGTCTCAAGTAGTATCAGACAAAACTCTTGACTAGGTTTTCTGTACCGGACAAGATGACGATGATCTAGGTGTGAAAGGACTCTCAGTACAGTACTTCCATTCTCATTATCAGGTAGGGTTTAGGCTCATTGGGAACCTGAGCCTCTGCAGAGGTGGGGTGGGGGCAATTAAAACAATTTGCTCCAGAAGACTGAGGGATCCAAATGTTTCCCAGACAGCTTATGAGGAGTTTCTAACTGTCTTGGCTGGTGATCCTGTTGAGGCCTTGGTGGAACTCTGGAATACAGAGGTGGCCAAGGCTGTTGTCACTATCATTCCTAAGCATCTCCTTCCATGAAGTGCAGTCAAATTAGCTCCTTGGCTTACTAGGGAGATGGGGATGATGGGACAAGTGGAACAGAGACTAGAGAGTTAATGGCATAAAAATTGCAGCAGAGCTGATCAAATGCTGCCAAAAATTTCAATATGACTTCAGACCTAGTTACGGAACAGAGATGGCTTTGAATATCTTGGTGAATGACCTATACTGCAGACTGGACAGCAGGAATGTGTCCCTTTTAATTCTATTTGCCATTTCAAGGGCTTTTGGTGCTATTGACCATGGTATCTTTCTGGGATGCCTTTCTGAGATGGGTCTTGGAGATATTGTCTTAAAGTGGTTCCAATGCTTTCTGGATGGTTGAATTCAAAAGGAAGTGTTGAAAAAATTCTGATCAAAACCCTGGCCATTGCCCAATGGCAGTGATGGCGAACCTTTTAGGGACCAAGTGCCCGAGGAGGAGGAGGTGCATGGGCAGGTACTGCATGTGCACATGCACCCACGTGATATCGCCGGTGTATTGCAAGTGCACACACCCATGTGATGTTGCCGGAGGCGCACCGTGACACCACGTGGGTTTGTGCATAAGCACATGCCTGCCCACGTGTCTCCTCCTCCTAGAGGGTGGTGTCTGGTCACCTCACCACATCCCCACCTTCTGGGCAGGATTTCAGCCTCCTCTCTCACCTCCCCACTGGTGAAGGGAGAGGGGTGGGTGGGGAAGCGGTACTGCCATTGATGCAGGCAGGGCTTGCTCATGACAGTGTACGTGCCCACAGAAAGGGTTCTACGTGCCACCTCTGGCATGCGTGCCATTGGTTCGCCAACACTGCCCTATGGTATTCCTCATGAGTCAGTTCTGTCCATGTTATTCAACAGCTACATGAAATAACTAGATGGAAAACGTGAGAGATGCATGGCATAATTATTCCAAAAAGAATGGAATGCCAGTATAAAACCACCAATTTTATTATCCCTAAGTCAGATTTCTTTTTCAGAAATTATTTCTAGGTTATCTTTTTCCTTCAGTTCTTTTCTGCATCC
Source organism: Bradypodion ventrale (assembly GCA_035047345.1). NCBI lineage: Eukaryota > Metazoa > Chordata > Lepidosauria > Squamata > Chamaeleonidae > Bradypodion > Bradypodion ventrale. Next base: position 47,282,831 of record JAWDJE010000001.1, read on the forward strand.
CCTTATTTGAATCACAGGACTGAACATGAATGCTATAAGACAACTTTATATAAATAGTGCCTTTAATCTTATTACATTTGGTAAGACCCTCACAAAACAAGTGGAAACTGCAAGACAATGGTACCTGTAAAGCTGCACTCCTGAGTTCCAAACACGTTGCAATTTTAGCTAAGATTTTCTGCAAGAGAGAAAGAGGAAAGTTGACTAGGTTGATATTGCACTATCAAAATAATATGCTTACTTACACTTGAACATAGTTAACCTTTTCCAAGACATACACTGAGGCAAGCAAGCATCCATTTTATGTGTACCAGATACTAAATATATCAATCTGCTTTTAACATCTACAGGCATCAGGTAAGATTAATGGCCTGTGTAACTTCTATCTTATCATTTTTCACATGTTGTCACATTCATATGCATCTATGCATATGCAAAATCTGTAAATTTTGTCATGATGCTCAATATGCTATAGCAGTGGAGATGGGTGAGACGCATGAGGAGCTAAAGAAGAAGAGTTTATTTGGGCCATGTACATGGTCCAGATACACCAGACCAAGCTACAACAGACACAAATGCAGTATATATGAATGTGAACCAGTGGTCTGCCAGTTGTGTGGTTTATTGTTCCTAAGAATTCCCCAAGCAGAATTCTGGAAGCTCCTGTTCCCTAACAGAATACCTACATTTTTCTCTCACCTGGAGCAGTGCATATCTTCCAGGCTGACTTGGGCCCACTTCCTGTACAAAAGGAAATTGTACCAGTGCATCCTGGAAGACCCAGTCCAGTGATGATGAACCTTGACACTCCAGGTGTTCTTGAACTTCAATTCCCAGAAACACTGATCAGCTGGAGTGCCAAGGTTCACCATCACGGACCTAGTTTTTCTGCCCATTAGGTTCTAAGTAGGGCACCCTGAAGAAATATATATCTCCCCTCCCCCCACCAAATAAAGAATTCTGCCTATGGGAGTTTTGGAGAATTCAGGGCACCATGAGTTTTAAAAAATACACAAATGGCACACCCCTAGTGTGAACCTATTATGCATTAAATCATAATATGAGAAGCTGCTGTAGAGCAGGGGTGGGGGACCTGTGGCCTTAAGGGGAGGCTGAGCTTCTGGGAATTGAAGTCCAAGTATACCTTGAGGCCCAAGGCTGAGAAACCCTGGCAGAGAGGAAACAGGCTAGTCCTCCAGGGTTTTGGAACTTCAATTCCCAGAAGCCCAGGCTCCCCTCAACGCCGCAGGTCCCCCACCCATGCTCTAGAACAAAGAGATGTACAAGTGAATGACAAAAATATCCTTGACTCTTTCCTTCACTTATATTATTTTCCATCACCACCTATTTTTAGCCAGACATGGGAGATATTAGCCTGTTTCTTCCTGACTAACAGCTATGCTTAGGACCCCATTTCCTCTCCTGAAGTTAAGAGCATTGCAGCTGTTAGCTTTGATATGTGTTAGAAGGTACTTGAGAATTCAAGAATGATAATGCATTCAGATCAGCTTTCCTTGGTAGAGATTGTAGAGCTATGAAGAACAGACTTTTTATAAGTAAAAAAAAAACATTTAAAGGGGGCTCTAGTGAGTTGTGGCAAGATACCAGAAAGCATTATTCATAACTCTTTCTCAGGAACCACACCCAATGTTAACAAAAAAAGAAGAACCAAAACATTACAGCTAGACACAGCTAGCATTTTTCCAAGCGATATTATCTCCAACCAACTGCTCAATTTTCAGGGCTGAAAATACTTAATGCTTCAGGAAAAGCATTAAATGTTTTTAATGAATGCTGTAAGTTAGAATTTGTCTCTAGCTGATGTTAAATTTAGATCTTTAAAAGACCTTCTCAATACATTAGCCATCAATTATGCTGAACAATTAAAGATTGTGCTGACAGAAATGAACAGCAGACTCATTGGAGGAAAAGACTATAAAGTAGGGGTTCCTAACTTATGGCCTGTGGGCCAGACCTGGGCTACGGCGCCAAATCATCCAACCCACACCACTGCCGCCACTGGAAGCGGATGCGTTTACGACACCCATAAATATGCCCACGGCTGTTGTAAATACATTTATGATAGCCACTGATGCGTTTTATGGCAGTATTTACAGCGGGGGAACCACCAGTCTGGCCCGTTCAACTGTCTGAGGAAGTGTGACTCAACCCGTGGCATAAAAAGTTTGAGAACCCCTGATATATAACCTAGCTGTAATTTCGCTCTGCTTTAAAAGTTGCAAATCTAATGAAAGTCTGTTGGCTTGCTAGCAATCACCTACAAGTCATTTTCAACATACCGCTGCCAATAAAATCAGACACATGATTTCATATGGTCAAATGTAACAAAATGAAGAAGTAAAAGCCCTTTGACAAGAGCCAAACATTTAAGCTGTCACAATTGTAGCATGGAAAAGGAGATGAGACTAGTTAGAAGAAATCAACCCACAAGAGAGTGCCTATTTTCGAAGTGATTGCAACTCAAGATCTCAATTAATAATTGCTTCTATATATCTACTTAGTGCTCACATCATGATCCCAGCTCCTCTGGATAATGTGCTATCTACCTACCAATTACGTATCACCTTAGACATTAAATCAGATGTAGCAGCCCTATGCTGGAGGAAGTGACCTTCAGTTTGCTGCAGAATATGCAAATGTTCCTTACTATGTAACTGGACCTAATGCATTCTTAAGAGTACTCTGTATATTTAGTCAGAGACATCCAACATTAAATTGGAAGTCTGGGAGTTAAAATGTGACAGTGTGATCACATACATATCCAGAAGTAAGCCCCTCTGAAATCAGTGGAACTTATTTCCAGTTTAAATAAATATGATGGTGACTTCTGTCTCCTTTGTCCAGTTAGTTTTTAGCATTCACTTATGTAAACTACTTTCTGTATTTCTTTTGTGTTACTTCATGAGTGACAATCTTTAGTAGGTCAATCTGATAAACATGAGAACTCATGGACATTTTCTTGTAAGATCTCAGTGGAAGTTTGAGAAAGTCTTCCCGAATCAAGACAGGATTTACAGCTACTTCTATGACTAGTATTCTGTGGTTGTACGGCTAACATCCGATCAGAAACATTGTAAAAAAGGTACACAGCATAGCTTGTCAAATGAGAATCTCAGTAAACATTAAGAGCACCACAAAAGCCATACTTCTCTGAGATGTATCAACAAACTATCCCCAAAATGAGATTTTTTTATAATAAATTTCATAAACAATTGCCCATTTTCTGGAAATACATTTCCTAATACAGTATGTTCAGAATTCACTCATAGGATAGTTGGTAACCTTCTTCAGAAACATAGCATTATGTAGCACAACAAGAAAATGTTTAAAGCATCTCACTTTAGCATTTCAAGATGAATTAAACTGAATTCTTGACAAATATCTCAAATGAATTATATTCTCACAAATGGCAGCCTGCCCAGCCAGCCAACAATACTCCTTCCCCCGCACCAGATTGTACTCCCAATGAGTCAAAAGGAGTCAAAGACTGTATCTAAAGAGAATACCATAACCAAATGAACACACACCATTAAGTACCTTTTGATCTTCCGTGAATTCTGAGTTGTTGGGCTGAGATTGTGCCTCCTTCTGTAAATGCCTTGCTAATCTGGATGGGAGGAGAAAAATAGACAATTTGATGGCTCTGTTATGATATATCTTTTAGACAGATTCAGGACAACTTTTTTCTTTCTCAGAAGGGGAACTGTGTGTATTTACACACATTGTATAGTACTAACAAGTTATAAAAGAACTGGTAAGAAAGCATAACATTTAAGAATTTCTATCTTCTATAAAGGTTTCTTCCTAAAATAATCTGAGATGTATACCAATTAGCAATCTAATGAAATTCTTAAGAATATGACTTACATAAGTTTATGTTGGCCCTACTATTACATACTACACTGAGATTCTGATTTTGTTATTGGGTCAACTGCATCCCAAATTCCATATTTGAAGAAGCTATGGGGAATTCAAAATACACTGATCAGAATCCTATTGCTAAATACAATGTCATAAAGGAATTGGCTTTCAGTCTTCAGACTGTCCATTGCACACCCACCTGGTCCAAGTATGTAATACTCAACAAGAATGATGGTGCGTAACTTTTTCAACAATTTTGGGCTTCTGCTGTAGAACTCTAATAGGATTTTGACCACTTTTAAAATCACAGCAACACAAAAGGTTTTTGCCATTCTCTGTAAAGGTCATAGTATGATCTAGGCTGGATCTCCACAGGGCAACAGTGGGGAGGAATCTTAGCCCTCCAGATATTTTGGGCAAGCCATGGCCAATGGTATGGACTGCAGGAATAGCTCAAAGTCTGAAGTTGACCATTGTGAAAGATCTACAGAAATTGTTTGTGCTTGGAAGTGTCCCAGAAGGATACCGTGGTCAATGGTATCGAAAGCCGCTGAGAGGTCAAGAAGAGCAAGGACAGAAGGGGTTGCCTCCATCCCGCTCCTGCCAGAGATCATCCAAGAGTGTAACCAATGCCGTCTCGGTACCATAACCGGGCCTGAATCCTGACTGAAACGGGTCCAGATAATCTGTATAATCCAGAACCCCCTGGAGCTGCCGAGCCACTGCTTTTTTCAACACCTTCCCACAAAGGGAACGTTGGAGATAGGTCTGAAATTAGAAATAACAGTAGGGTCGAGCGATGGCTTCTTCAGGAGAGGGCGAACCAGTGCATGTTTGAAAACTGCTGGAACCACCACCTTCCGCAAAGAGGCGTTCACCATCGCACCGACCCAACTGCCCGTCGTTGCCTTGGCAGCTCTAACTAGCCAGGCCGGGCAGTGATCAAGTAAGCAGGTGGTATCATGCACAGCTCCAAGGAGCCTGTCCACTTCATCAGGGCCAATGGGATCAAACCGATCCCAGATAACATGGCTAGACTCTGCTCCAACCCACTCCAGGTGATCAATTTCCACATCAGGATTAAACCCTGAGCGGATGCGAGCAACTGTCTCAGAAAAATTGTCAGCTGAACCCTGCCACCCAGGACTAGGCCCCTCCTTACCCAGAAGGGACCTGGTAACCCGGAACAGGGCCGCTGAAAGATTATCAGCAGAGGCAATGAGGGAGTGAAGTACTGACGCTTCACCACCCTCATCGCCACGAGGTATGCTTTAATAGCAGCTCTAACTCGTGTTTGGTCGCATTCACACCGGGTCTTCACCCAACGGAACTCAAGGCGTCTCCTAACCCGCTTCAACTCCCTCAACTCATCAGTATACCAGGGAGAACTGTGCGGTCTGCGAGAAGGGAGAGGCCACATTGGCACGATTGTATCCAAGACCGATGTCGCCTCCTTTTCCCAGAGGGTGACCAAGGTCTCAGTCAAATCGTGCAGCCTGTCCGGAGGAAAATGCCCCAGCTCCGTCTGAAATCTCTCGGAGTCCATAAGTCGCCGGGGTCAGACCAATTTAATGGGTCCAGCCTCCCTACGGTGAGGCGTCACTCCCCGAAAATCAAGACCAGAGAGTGATCTGACCATGGCACTGGTGTTATCTCTATATGATGTATTTTTCAGATCACTCAGCCACCACTCCAACAGGAAAACTAAGTCAGGGGAGAGGCCGCTACTCCTGGTGGGACCCCCAATTACATGAGTCAGGCCCATAGATGCCATGGAAGCCATGAACTCCTGAGCCGCCTGAGAAGCCACCCCCAGCGAGGGCAAATTGAAGTCCCCCCAGGACCATAAGCCCCAGGAGCTCCAACGCCAACGCTGCAATTGCCTCAAGCAGGTCAGGCAGGGAATCTGCAACTCTGCAAGGGGGCAGGTACAGAAGTAGGATTCCCGACTGACTCCTGAGGCCCAACCAAAGAAGCAGCAGCTCACAACCCTGCACCTGTGGAGCAGTGGCCCTGGTAACTCCCAGTGATTCCTGGGCTACAATTGCAATGCCACAGCCCTTCCCCATACCCCTGGGCTGATGCCACATCCCGCCCCTCCTGCCTCGCAGCCTCCGACACTCATCAACACTACTCAAAGATCCTTAAACCCGTTGCTTACCATAGAACCGTGTCCTGGTTGCCTCTCTAGCTTATTCTCTTTGTGTGCCTATAGATGTTACAGTGTACTGAAAGGACACTGCATGATGGTGGTGGCCATTTTGTCCCAACAGCTTCAAAGGGAGTGGACATTTTGTTTCTCAAATGCCCTTGTGGGGGGCACATGAAATGGCACTGCAGGCCAGATCCGGCCCATCAGCCGGTTGGGAACCCCTGATCTATTACCTATTCTCTTCATCGCCTACTACTTGCAAACCACAAACAAGTGATGCAAAACATTCCCAATTCATCTAACTTTAACTCACCACTTGAGGCTATGTTTTGCAGTGGCTCAAGTGGCTAAGACGCTGACTAGAAGATGGCAGGGTCAGCAGTCCGATACCCGAGTACTAAACGATGGAATGAGCTCCCGTCTTTGTCCCAGCTCCTGCAGTTCAAAAGCAAGAAATTACAAGTAGATAAATAGGGACCACTATGGTCGGAAGGTAAACAGCATTCTGTACACTCCGGTATCTAGGCATGCCTGCCGCATGTTCACGGAAACGTCTGCAGATGCAGACAGCGCTGGCTCTTCGGCTATAAACAGAGATGAGCACTGAACCCTAGAGTCGGATACGACTAGCTTTTGAGCAAGGATAACCTTTACCTTTACTAAAGTTTTAAAATTTCAGGAAATGTTATAATGTTAAAAACAGGAAAAGACAGCCCTTCAGGTCTTTGGGACTTAAACATAGGTTTAATGGGGAAATAAAAGAGATTTATTATTTCCTTCAAATGAAAGCTTTCTCTTGCTACTTCAAAGTTGCAATACTGTACCATATTAACTAAGCCAGGGAGTGCTGTGGGTCAGTGGTTAAGAAGCTTGCCTTGTTAGCTGGAAGGCTGGCAAGTCGGCAGTTAGAGACCCTGGTACTACATGACGAATTGAGCGTCAGCCTCTGTCCCAGCTTTTTGGGGACATGAAAGGAGCCTCTTTTAGGCGTTCCCTGAGTGGAGTTTCTTCCACAAAAACCCTTTCAACCTAGAATAATTTCTCACACGAAATTACATTATTATTATTATTATTATTATTATTATTATTATTATTATTATTATTATTATTATTATTATTATTATTATTATCATCATCATCATCATCATCATCATCATCATCATCATCATCATCATTACCAGGGGTTCCTGAGGGGACAGAAATTGGGGGAGCGGAATATTAGATAGAGTTTAATTCATCAATAGCTGATCTGACAAACTGCTCGGACAATAGAGAGCTAATGACTAACTCGCTAGGCACGTAATAGGCAATCTCGCACCTGCGGATTACTTTAAGCCCTAGAGCCAATACTAGCCACTTGTTTACCCCAGATAACACGGAACAATGTATTTCCTCTGCCGTTAATTAAGTTGGTTAATTAACTTCCCCTGTAGACTTCCCCAATTAACTTGTGTAAACATTATGTGTGAAACCTGCAGTATCACAATGCTTTTACATGCAGCCTAAAACATGATAAATACTCATGATTGGTCTTCATTAAATCACTGGTCTTCGCTCCATCTTGCCTCATGTCTCATTGTTTGACCAGTCTCCTCCGGGACCCAACAGCCGCTTCGCGGTAACGATCCAGCTTGCGCAAACCGCTTCGCGGCCCAGATCCAACATATGGTGACCCCGAGACATGATTTACTCGTGAGTAAGCGATCTTTTCGGTCCAGTTCTACGCTAGAACCATGTCCAAATCGTCCCGCAGGACAGCGTGGCAGCTCTGGTCGGAAAACCATTCGATCTGAGTGACAGCTACGCTGTGAGGCATTCCAAAGAGGCAGAGCACGCTCCAAAGCTCCGAGGCAGCTTGCTCAGTGGAAACGCGTTCCGCTCAGGGTCGGCTGTGAAACCCTGACTTCGTCGCAGAGGCCGCCGAGGGCCTGTGGCAGCAGCCCACGTTCCGAGTTCCTTCCCAGAGGTTTGTCACACCAGACCTGTTACCTAACCTCAGACGCATTGCTTCGTCCCGAGGAAGAAAACTTCAAAGGACCGGCAGGTAATATGGGGACTTGTCCTCAGCGGCAACGTCCAACCGCTAACCAGAGAACTCACTTAATGGAGTTCAATGCCCTGGCCAGGGTATACCATACACGCATTCACAGCGCCCAGTTAGCCAATCTTTTGGTGTACTTGGGGGATAATTGTCTGCTTTATCCAGAAACAGGCATGCTTAACCTCCAACTTTGGGATAGGATAGGAGCCTGCATTCAGCAAGCACCTAGAGCTCCAGATAGCATAATCAGCACGTGGAGCAAGTGTAGGAAGCTCTTAGCAGAGGTAGACCCAGTCCGGATAGAGACCGAGGAACCCCCAGCGCAGTCAGAGCCATCAGCCCCAACGGCTCTCTATCCATAATTTCAGCTCAAGGAGGGTAGTGTAGGGAGCTTTCCCTCAGTGACAGCTGCAGATGTCACTGAAGGAATGCATGGAATGAGAATCACTGGCGTTTCTCTGACAGTTAAAAGTTCCCAGACTACCAAGAGTTCCATCCAGCGCATGGTTGAGGAAGAAACCAGTAAGGGGGAGTTGCCAGCAGAAGAACTAGCTGAGCTTAGGCAGATATGCCCAGTTTGCATAGAGGTAGATGCCCTCATGGGTCAGCAGCAAGTGATCCATTCGCCAGTTCCGTACAAGCTTCTTGTGGCTATACGGAAGGCAATCACAGAGACAGGACTTCAGAGTCACTTCACCAGGGGCACGCTTCAGCAAGTGTGCGAAACCATGAGGCTCATTCCGTACAACTGGAAAGCCGTCATGTGAATGATGCTCAACCCCAACCAGTATTTGCTATGGGACAGCGAGTATCGTCTCGAAGCGCAGGCAAGGGCTGCCAGGATGGGCGGAGCAGTAATCCCTGACCAGCTATATGGTTCAGGTCCGTTCGAATCCGTTGATGCGCAGACCACCTTGCCAATCGCCACCCTTCATTTGGCGGCTGAGACAGCCTTCAGGGCTTATCTCAAGGTCCCGGCAGCTGGCAAAGAAGCCAAAAATTACACAGCAGTCAAACAGGGTGCCCGGGAGTCCTACATGGACTTTATCAATAGATTGGAGGAAGCAGTCAGTAGACAGATTGACAATGAGCAAGCCCAATAGGAGCTCATGATGAAGCTGGCGAAAGACAACGCCAACCTTGACTGCCATAAAATCTTGCAGTCACTGGACAATCGTCCCGATCTGACTCTCACCGACATGATTAGGGCTTGTGCCGACGTTGGTACAGATTCTTACAAAATGGGTCTGTTAGCAGCGGCGGTGCAAGGTGGTAGGAAACCCAAAGGCAGGACCAAAGGAGCATGTCACAATTGTGGCAAGAACGGTCATTTCGCTAGGGAATGCCGACACACCAAGGGCAGCGGCCAAAACACAGGCCGTCCCAAGGCTCCAACCACCCCTTGTCCACGGTGCAATAAAGGCTTCCACTGGGCCAGGAACTGCCCGAACTCGGGAAACCGGAACGTGGGCTTGTCTCTGGCCCCGGTCCAAACACTCAATCGCTCTGGGAGAGCCAGAGCTGGTTTAAATTCCAGTCACATTCCCTGCATTCCGGAGGCGCAGGCCAGCCCTAGAGGCAGTGCAGGACTAGATTTCACTTGCCAGTCAGAAGTCACATGTGACTTGGCAGGCACAGTCTATCTGGTCGATTCCCAGTACATGGGACCCCTGCCTAAAGGCTATATAGGTTTAGTTTTGCCCCGTAGTATTGCAGGAACGCGAGGAATTCTTGTAATTCCGGGAGTCATCGGCTCCAATTTTTCGGGTGTTCTCCAGGTTCAACTCTGGACACACCTACCCCAAACCATTCACAAAGGAGACACATTAGCGCAACTGATCATGGTTCCTTGTCATTCGCCAGCAGGCAGCCAGGAAAGGCTCAGGGCCAGCTCAGAGTCCGGGTCAGAAGACCGCTCGAGCACAGAAGGGGCAGTGCAAGGATACCAGGTCTAGCGGCAGTGGAAACCAACATAGAGTGGCAGCGGCAGCCAGTCATAAAGGTATTTTTAAATACAAAACCTTTTGATGGGCTATTAGATACCGGAGCTGATGTCAGCGTGGTCAGCCAGAGTCAGTGGCCGCGTGAGTGGGCTCTCGAGCCGGTCTCCGATGTGTGGGGGTGTTCAAGAAGCGTTTAAAAGCCAGAACTGGGTGGAAGTCATGATCCCCAAAGCTGATGGCACAGCGGTCATCCGGCCGCACATTTTGGACATGCACGTCAACCTTTGGGGGCAAGACATTCTGCAGCAGTACTGTGCCACTCTTACCTTCGGGTAATGGCTCTACCGCTTAAATGGCTGACCAACACGCCAGTGTGGGTAGGACAATGGCCGGTAGTAGGGGAGAAATTAGTCGCCCTGAAACAGCTGGTGAAAGAACAGCTAGACACAGGACATATAGAACAGTCCACCAGTCCTTGGAATTCGCCCATATTCATTATCAAGAAAAAGTCAGGGTAGTGGCGACTCCTTCACGATCTCAGAGAGATCAATAAATATATCCAGCCAATGGGTCCGCTTCAATGCGGCATCCCGAATCCGAACATGATCCCCGAAGGTTGGGAGATCTTGGTCGTAGACTTAAAAGACTGTTTTTATACCATTCCCTTAGATGCTAGGGATCGGGAAAGGTTCACTTTTACAGTGCCAGTCGTGAACCACAGAGAGCCTACGCAACGTTATGCGTGGAAATATTTGCCACAGGAGATGCTCAACTCGCCCACCCTATGCCAAATTTACGTTCACAACGCACTGGAAAAGTTCCGAAACCTTCACCCCACAGTCTTAGTATGTCATTTCATGGATGACATCCTGGTCGCAGCGCTGCAACTCGGCAGCGAAATGTTTAAAAACCTCCAGGCCACTCTGGGGGAAAAAGGGCTCATTGCCCCGGAGAAAGTTCAGAGAACCGAGCCATTTTCATACTTGGGCTATTGGCTTCTCCATTCTTTCGCAGCACCAGTTTTGCCACGGATCAACTTAAAGGATTCTGTCACCCTTTTAGAATTGCAACAAATTCTGGGGAATATCAATTGGGCCAGACCGTATTTCAGACTAGATACAGACCTTCTAAAGCCGCTCTTCTCGCTGCTAACGCTAGGTAAGCAGCCGGCAGACCGAATACACATTCCTCGTGAGGCGCGCTTGACTCTCGAAAAGGTCAACCAAGTTCTCAGCCAGAGATGGGTGGACAGGATTAGTCAGGGGCCATATGCTCCTGTTCTAAACCTGTACATTGTCCGGACCGGATCCATGTTTACTAGAGCCCTAGGGGTAGACTCCGAGTAGGGGGCGAGTATCGTGGAATGGGTGTATTTACGACACACCTCTTCCCGAAACATCGTTCCTCCGCAGGAACTGGATTTACCGAGGAAGGCTGAGAGCAAGGGATAACTCAGGGCACGATTTAGCAAAAATCGTGGTCCCATTCACAAAAGAGCAAATTCAGCAACTGATGCAGCTCGGTGACTCGCTTCCGATTGCATTGGAAGGATTCACTGGATGTTTGGCATACCATTTGCCGAAAGACCCCAGACTTGTCTCTCTTCAAATGCAGACAGCCAGTTTGAGTGAATTAATGTCCCTGGTTCCACTTCAGGGGGCTAGGACAGTTTTCACTGATGGGGGTCGTACATATGGTGTTCTTACTTGGCAAGAGGGCAAGCTTGGCACACACTTCTAACTCTTCCACAGAAATCCGTGCAGTGGGCGGAATTGGCAGCAGTGAACCTCGCCTTGCACACCTTTGCCAAAGAACGCTTGAACATCATAACTGACAGCCAGTATGTTAGGAATGTGCTTCACAGTCTACCGGGAGCGTACATCACTCCCGCGATAGACAAAAACTTGTTAAGTCTTTTCCTCACAACTCAATTTCATTTGTGGAACTGCACCGAAGCGCTCTATATCGCCAACATCAGAAGCCACCAGGACTTGCCTGGTCCGATTTCCACGGGCAATAGCAGAGCGGATGTGGCCGCAAAGGAAATTCAGCAACGGTGAGTCTTGGGAGTCTTCATGACTCCAATTCAAAGTCATGCATTTTCCCATCAAAATGCCAAAGAACTCACACGGCAGTTCAACCTGCCACTTTCCCAAGCCCAGGGCATAGTCCGTTCCTGTCCACATTGTGCAGGGGCGGTAGGGGGGCCCTTGTGGGGGGTCAACCCATGAGGGACAGAGGCCAACCAGGTGTGGCAGATGGACGTCACACACATTCCGCATTTTGGCAGATGGCAGTACATGCACGTTTGCATTGACACTTTTTCACAGTTCGTTTGGGCTACAGCACAGAAGGGAGAGACGGCTTCCCATGTGGAGCAGCATCTCTTCCTGCTTCACGGCCTTGGGCAAACCACGGCACGTGAAGACCGATAACGGTCCAGCTTATAGCTCCAGGCAGCTGGCCACCTTCATGGCTACCTGGGACATTAAGCATACCTTCGGCGTTCCGTACAATCTGCAAGGGCAAGCGATTGTGGAACGGGTCAACCGGACGCTTAAGTTCTACATTGACAAACAAACAGAAAGGGGGGAACTAGCCCTCCCCAAAAATCAGGGTCAGGCACAGCATTGTCTGAACAAGGTATTGTTTACGTACAATCACCTTAATGTTTTTTCAGATTACACTCCACAGGAGAAGCACTTCCGTCGCATGGAGGCTCTCCCGCGGCCGATGGTGCGTTACCGAGTGCCACCGGATCCTTCTTGGAAGGGCCCGGTGCCACTCATAACATGAGGAAGAGGGTATGCTGCAATTATGTCTCCTACAGGCGTTATCTGGATTCCAGCCCGGTGTGTCAAGCCTCACTTCAAGTCCAATGGCGTGGACCCAGGCACTCCCGGACCCAATACCGAAGATGGAGGAATTAACCCTGACGGGGAGAGCCAAGCGAAGGAGGCGACGACAGCAGATGACAGCGCCAAAGATCACCTGGGGGATGGCCAAGTCCCTGTGCCAGGAGGCGGCGGACGCCGTTCGGTGGGAGGACGAGGAGCTGACGCCGGAGAACATCTTGATTGCAGCCTTTTCCCTGATTACTGCTAATTCGATGATGACCACCATCATCTTGATCCTTTCCCTGCTTGCGGGGGGAGGCGTTCAAGCAGCTTCATTGGAAGCCAACAACCTGATGCCAGGCGGAGATCTCTCTGCCCGGATGCAGTACAACGTTTGGGAAAGATTGGCGAACCTCGTCAATCAGTCTGATTTTTGCCTGAGGCAGATCACCAATTCTGCCTCTATTCTGAGTACTTGTCTCATCCCGGTAGGTCACTCCCCAGATGCGCGCATCAGGAACGGTGACTGGTTGGTGAAGCGGATATTTGGTCCGTTTTACAAAACTGCCTTTTCAATGTATGCGCATTGGGGAACCCAAGTCACGAAAAACTTGTCATGAAAAACTTACCGGCTGATGCGGCCACTCTGTACACACCCCGAGTGGCGGTCAGCCCGAACTCAAATTGTGCCCGTGGTTGTTCCGCGGTCGAGGGGCCACAGCGCCATTGCCTCAACCCCTGCAACAGCAATTGGACTTGTAATAACCCAGAGACTATTAATTCAATGTATGCTCACATTACTTTGCCTTCAGGATGGTTTTTTACATGCAACCAGTATACTTGGAACTACATTCCTGCAAATGTATCTGATTCCCCTTGTTGTATCAGTCATTTGACATTGTTGCTTCCCACTAGAGACTTGATTGCCCCAAGCATAAATGTACCTTCACATACGCGGCACGCTCGTGCCACCCAGTTAGATAGCTCATGTGATAGCAACATGAGGATTCTGAGTAAAGCTGAGTATGTTTCATTAGCAGTCAGCTTGTTTGGCGTGCCAGGCTTAGCCGTAGGCAATGCTCGGAAAATTGGTCAATTGGTTTGCGCTTTGGCAAAAGCCATTAACCACACCTCCTCGGCGATAGCGCTGCTTAATCAGGAGCAGACGGAGCTTCACCATGCCATACTGGATAATCGAGCAGCTATCGATTACTTCCTGCTGTTACATCATTTGGGTTGCGAGTCTGTCCATGGCATGTGTTGCTTTAACCTTACAGACAACTCGCGCAAGGTACAGAGTCAACTCACAGACCTCCATACCTTGGTTAAGAATATCAAGGAAGATGCCACGTGGGCGTGGTGGGATTTGTTATGGTCTTGGTTCCCATGGGATTGGCTACAAATGACACTCAAGGTGGTTGTGGGGGTGATAATACTGGGAACAGGCGTATGTTGTTTCATGCAATGTATTCCCTCACTGATGTCAAGGTGTCCCCCATGGAGAGAACCCCGGAATGTCCTCACCCCACGTCAGCTGATGCCGCTCCTACATCAAGCCGTCTGTCATAAGAACATAAGAACAGCCTTGCTGGAACAGGCCACAGCCCATCCAGTCCAGCATTCTGTCTCACACAGTGGCTCACCATTTGCTTCAGGGTATTCCCAAGCAGATGCCTTCACCTGCTTAGGATTCCCTGGAAATGGCATTGAGAGATATCCTGCCTATCTCTCCAACCCGGAGGTTGTCCTTAGGTAGCCATAATTATAGCCATTGATACACTTGTCCTCCATGAACTTGTCTAATCCTTTCTTAAAGCTGTCAAGTCTGACAGCTGTCACCACTTCTTCTGGCAGGGAGTTCCATAGACCAGTAATCCTCTGGGTGAAAAAGTACTTTCTCTTATTTGTTTGAGAACTAGTACCCAAAAGTTTCATGGAGTGTCCCCTAGTTCTAGTGTTGTGCGATAGGGAAAACAGTTTTTCTTATCTACTTTGTCCACACCGTGCATGATTTTATAAACTTCAATCAGGTCACCTCTTAGACGCCGTCGTTCAAGAGTGAAAAGGCCCAACCGTTGCAGCCTCAGATGGTAAGGAAGGTGTTCCAGTCCCCTAATCATTCTGGTCAGGTCATTCTGTCAGGTCAATTATGTCAGGTCCAATTAAACAAATAAAGGGGGAATGTGGGATCTGCGCACACAATTGGCATAACTGGCCCTGACAGAACCCCGGTAAAGGGTGATCACATCGTTACCAGGGGTTCCTGAGGGGACAGAAATTGGGGGAGCGGAATATTAGAGTTTAATTCATCAATAGCTGATCTGACAAACTGCTCGGACAATAGAGAGCTAATGACTAACTCGCTAGGCACGTAATAGGCAATCTCGCACCTGCAGATTACTTTAAGCCCTAGAGCCAATACTAGCCACTTGTTTACCCCGGATAACACGGAACAATGTATTTCCTCTGCCGTTAATTAAGTTGGTTAATTAACTTCCCCTGTAGACTTCCCCAATTAACTTGTGTAAACATTATGTGTGAAACCTGCAGTATTGCAATGCTTTTACATGCAGCCTAAAACATGATAAATACTCATGATTGGTCTTCATTAAATCACTGGTCTTCACTCCATCTTGCCTCGGGTCTCATTGCTTGACCAGTCTCCTCCGGGACCCAACAGCCGCTTCGCGGTTCCGATCCAGCTTGCGCAAACCGCTTCACAGCCCAGATCCAACAGAAAAGGTCTCTTGTGGAGTATCTTTTATACACAATAGCAAAGATATTCAAGTTAGCCTTGAATACCACACAGGAAGAAATTGATACTGTTTTTAAAAATGAATACTTTGGTTCAATATTAACTCAAATTGATAAATCAAAAGACAACTGAGAGTAGGAAGGAAAGCTGTGAAGAAACTAGAAAAGACCATCAACTGTGTAGATGTATCATTGGAGACTAAAACCAAGATCATCCATATTTCAATATTCCCAACTACTACATGGAGATGTAAAAGCTGGAGAGTGAAAAAAGCTGGTAGGGAAAAAAATCTATTCATTTCAAATATGTCATCTAGTCCTTTTAATTCTATTTTGTTTTAGATGTGCCAATTTTAACTGTGTATGTTATTGTATGTTGGTGGTGCGTCTGACATGAAAAAATAAAATTTGAAATATGGTGCTGAAGGAGAAACTTCTGGTACCATGGACTGCCAGAAGGATAAATAAGTACGTCTGACATCAAATGCAACCTAAATTCTTCCTACAAGAAAAATAATGAAACCGATAGTGTCAACCATCATGAGAAGACTAGTCTTCCTGAGAAAGTCAATAATTCATGAAAAAGTTGAAGAATCAGGAAAAGACGATGACCAAATATGAGATGGCATGACTCCATAAAAGACATCAGAAGAGACAATAACAGAACATTCTGGAGGCCAATAATTCATAGGGTTGACATGAGTTGAAGATGACTTCATGGTACGTAACAAATATTTACATTTATATGCAGAAACAGGGCAGCAAGTTACTGCACCATGGTAACAAATATATATTAGGTTTTGCCAGTTTGGAAAATAGTAAATGATATAAAGACAAACCCATCAACATTGCAATAAAATAAATTAAATACCTGTATATTATTAGTGGGGATTAGAAAAAGTCTCTATGCATAGGTAAAGGTAAAGGTAAAGGTTTCCCTTGCTCGAAAGCCAGTCGTATCCGACTCCAGGGTGCAGTGCTCATCTCTGTTTCTAAGCCGAAGAGCCAGCGCTGTCTGCTTCTGCAGACATTTCCGTGGTCATGTGGCAGGCATGACTAGACACCGGAGCGCACGGAATGCTGTTACCTTCCCACTGAAGTGGTCCCTATTTATCTACTTGCAATTTCTTGCTTTCGAACTGCTAGGTTGGCAGGAGCTGGGACAAAGACGGGAGCTCATTCTGTCCTGCAGTAGCATTGTAAAAATACATAGCATTGTAAAAATACAGCATACAAAACTATCCACCTATAGGATGACTGTATCCAACCCAAGTGCACACTGGGTCTAGGTAAGCAAGTTGGGTGGTGGTGGTGGTAGCGGCACTCATATCATCAGTGAGCATGGCTGTTTCAATGCTAGCAAGCAATACTGATATGATTGCCCACACTCCAGTCATGCACATACAATCACATCTGTCTTCCTCTCTGTCACATGCACTGCTTTGACCACTTGTCCTGCACTATAATTTCAGTTTCTGTAAAATTTCCACTACCATAGAGGTTATTTATAATTAATGTCTCACTGAAAGGAGGTGGAAATGAGATATACTGCTGATAAAAGCATCTGCATAATAGAAAATATCCCCTCTGCAATTAGGCTTTTAGTAGCTTCAGAAACTTAGCAAATGTTGTAGATTATACTACTGAAAAGTTCTTTAAAAACATTTTGAGGAAGGAAACAACAGGTAACAATAATATTTTATAAACTCTTCCTTTAGCCCAGGGATTCTCAACCTGCGGCCCATCGGCTAGATGCAGCCCATGGCACCATTTCATGTAGGCCCCCACCACCTCCACCACACCAGGAAGTGCCATGTGGTGGAGGAAGGGCAAAATGGCCATCCGGCCCCCAAAGCTGTCTGAGGGAGCATGACCCAGCCCCCAATTTTAAAAGGATGAGAACTCCTGCTTTAGCTGCTCATTATTTTTTATGCCTGTACTCCCATGTTTTCTACTAAGAGAGAGAGAACACACTGGGAATCAAACTAGTTTGTTCTATTTATTTTTTCCAGCCTATCTCTAGCTCATACCTGTCAAGCCCAGCTTCGGAGATTACGGGACCTGCGCAGAACATTTCTGTGCAGATCCATTCTACGCATGTATAGAAGGCTTTTACGCATGCGTAGAACGGACGTGAGCAGAACATTTTTGCGCAGGTCCATTCTACGCATGCGTAGAAGGCTTTTACACATGCGTAGAACAGACCTGCGCAGAACTGTTCTGGGCAGCTCACTTCTACGCATGCGTAAAAGGCTTCTACGCATCCCCTTCTGCACAGAAGCCTTCTATGCATGCGTAAAAAGCCTTCTAGTAAGATAGTAGCGATAAACACTCCCGATAATTCCAATAATTATATCCAAATTATCAAATTTTAATATTCCTAACTCTGGTTGTGAGACACAATTAATGGTACGCTGGGCTACTGTTAGAGAAGTCTGATACAAAGATTACATATGTACATATATAGAGAGAGAAGGCATGTCGAGCTAATAACATAGAGATTTGTATCAGCACAAAATCCCCTTCCTTTCCTCTTTCAATAAAAACTGGGTGAGCCGAAGAACTACAAGATATATGCAACACTCATTCCAAGGATTCCTCAGGATTCAGTTACAGATTTTTGTCTATGGATTAATCACCAACACCCTCGGTTAAGTTTTACTCATATCATGCAACCTACTACCGTGTCATATTTGGATCTTACAGTTTTCATTTCTGATGGGAGAATTCAGACTAAGTTGTTTCACAAACCAACAGATAGGTTCCCGTATCTCCAATTTAGGTCTTTCCATCCCAAACATCTTAAAGATAACATCCCATATAGCCTGTTTATTAGGGCGAAACGAAATTCAACCAACCCACGGGATTATTATGCAGCAGCTGATAAAATTTCTGAAACCTTAAGACACAGGGGATATCCCACCAATATTGTTAAGGAAGCACGCAACAGGGCTAACAGTCGTCCAAGACTTTCCTTACTCAAGGAAAACGTCAGAGCCCCACAGGATAACTCCAGGCTATTCTGGTCGCTCGACTATACACCGCTTGCTAATAAGATCAAGAGTATTATATTAAGACATTGGCACGTCTTGGACACCACGCCAGGTTGCCAATTACCTCCCATGATCGGCTTTCGTAAAACCAATGCTATCGGGAATTATGTGTCTCGAGCTGATATCTCTTCTCGCATCAACACTGCCAGCTCCCCCTTAGGTCACTTTGCATGCGGGCATTGTAAGTACTGTACTTACATGTGGCGGACGAATTACGTACAGATACCATCGAGCAATTTTACGTTGCATTTAAAAACATACTCCAGTTGTAGTACGAAAGAATCCATATACATGATTAAATGTACCTGCCAGTTAGCCTATATTGGACAGTCTAGGAGGCTGATCAGGATTCGGCTGGGAGAACATTTATCACGTATTAAGAACTGCACCCAAAATGCCCCCATGGTTAACCACTTCCTAGAAAGCAAGCATAGTCATAAAGATCTAAAACTGGTAATACTAGAAACGTACATACCAACGAAACATGAGGTGGTGGATGTGGAACGCTTCCTCCTTCAAAGGGAGGCGTTCTACATCCACCACTTCAAGACGTTATTCCCTTTCGGACTCAACACGGATTGTGATCTCTCAGCATTCCTGTGAGGCACCAGATATTCTCCGACATCATGCAGACTTACCTGAGTTCTTCCGTTAAATGATTATCTGATAGTTATTAAACTCTCTACCTTTAAGTAGAACACGAATATGGTTGCAGCTGAATAGCATCATGGAGCATATGCTTCACTCTAGCTATTTAAACTAGCACTCTACCACCTGTCTTTAACGCGAGAACACAATAAGAATACACCCAAGAGGTTCACGCGCGAGATTAAAATTTGTACAGGTATGTCCCTGTCTGTCTAGTTTTGTACGTTTTTGTAGTCTCGTAGTCCTTTGTAGTCCTTTATATGTCTCACATTGTACTTGCATGGCAGTTTTACATGTTATAGATGTGGTCTATTAATTGCCTTGATCATATGATAGAGGGCATTGGTTGTGAATGCTGTATGTGTATTCTTTTTGTACATACTGTAGACTCTGAAGAAGTGTCCGAAATGTCACCATACCGGAGGGACATCAGCATTTAGCGGACTTCGCATTTTTTCCCCCCCTTCTGGGTCGAGCCGTTCCGACTGCTTGTCTGAGGTCTCCATTCCGTCCAACACAGGAGTGTTTATAAGACTCCATACTCACCGTTGTAGCTTTACCGTCCTGGTCGGATGTTTACAATAACAGAAACCTTGCACGTACGGACATTGACCATTGAAGACGAACTTACCTTAGACTGTTTTTGGAATGAGTGTTGCATATATCTTGTAGTTCTTCGGCTCACCCAGTTTTTATTGAAAGAGGAAAGGAAGGGGATTTTGTGCTGATACAAATCTCTATGTTATTAGCTCGACATGCCTTCTCTCTATATATATGTACATATGTAATCTTTGTATCAGACTTCTCTAACAGTAGCCCAGCGTACCATTAATTGTGTCTCACAACCAGAGTTAGGAATATTAAAATTTGATAATTTGGATATAATTATTGGAATTATCGGGAGTGTTTATCGCTACTATCTTACTATTATCACACCCCGGCCGCCTTTCTTTGCTAAAAAGCCTTCTAGGCATGCGCAGAATGGACCTGCGCAGAAGGGATGCACAGTAATTCCTTTCCTCCCTGCTGCCAAATTACGGGGTAGCAGCAGCTCCGGGCGGGAAATGGCGAAAATCGGCGCGAAAATACAGGAAATCCCGGCCAATCCGGGATACTTGACAGGTAGGCTCTAGCTCTTAAAAAAAATCCTTGAGATAGGTCACTGCTAATCGTGTTTTAAAGATAGAAAATTGATATTGAGATGGCAAAGTGTTCAAGGTTGCACAAGTCAAGTTGGCAAAAGCACAACCTGGATCAAGATTCAAATTAAGATCCAAATCTGCCCAAGGAAAGTCCCCTGTCTTTCCTAGAAATCCCGAGCCTCCTTTACCATTTCCAGATTTCATCAGCACTATCTATTTAGGGATGAGCATGCACACCCACAGCATGTGAGGCGAGAAAGGCAGCCCTGAAAGGCAGATTAGTGGGAAAGCATTTTATGCTCCACCAACTGAACTATTGCCAGAGTGTTGCCATTGGCCACTCTGCTTGCTTTCCGATGACTAAGCCATTTTTGTCATGTTAAGAAGTATTTTTTTATCCTTTTATTTGTGTGTGCTGATTTTATTGACTTTCATCTTTTCCCCCTAAAATCTGTGAAAGTTTTATGAGGTATAGCAAAACAGTTAAATCCTTATCCCAAAAATATTAGCACGGACCATCTGACAGTTTGCTCACTATTTGAAGATATTACATGTAGTATGAGTTAAAAATCAGTTTACTATGAAAATAATGGTGGAGACAAAGAAACAATTACAATACCTTAATTTTCCATGTTACATTTTGTACTAAGGTCTATGGTAAACATAGAAATTACATCATGAAAAAGTTACCACTGTACAGTTGTTTAAATGCTCACTGATGTTACATATTATGTGGAACAATTTTTATTTTGCACATCACAGCCCACTTTGAATCTAATCTCTTTTGTTGCAACAACAACAACACACACCAATAAACCACAATGTTTCACACAAACCAGTCTCTTCTGCTCTCTGTAAGAACAATACTGTCCTATTCCTAGCCAGACGACATGTTAACTGAGGTTTTATTGGGAGATGGGAGGGAATGTCTTCGACTCCATGTTTTAAATCCACTTAGTAACCATATGGTAACTATCAAAGTTCATCCAGACAATAAAAATATTCTGAACAAAATGAAGTTCTACATACTTTATAAAGTTGAAGCATTATCTGGCATTTATCTTGAGTGAACTGTCTTGTGTATTAATGTTCTATAGACAATTTACACCAAGGTTAGACAACCTGGTGTCTGCCAGATGTTTCCACTGCAACTTAGAGAATTCCTGACTATGTGTTATGCTGCCTGGGGCTGATGAGTGTACTCCATGTAATGATGTTGTACTCCAAAACATTTGGAGGGTGATATGATTCAAATCAGTTTACCTACCCTGGTTTACATTAATGGAATGCCCTGGGATCATAACCATTAATCAGACACTGCTTACAATTATGCAGTTTTGACAGTGGGTATATTTGAGACTAAATTTCCTCAGCTTGCTCTGTATGGAAGAGACAAAGGAGGGAGATACTGTATTGAACATTTGTTTGGTTGTGGTCTCCCTTCCATATTTTTACTTCCTAGTAGTCTCATCTATTTTTATACCCATTGCAGTTGAAAATAACTATTGGAGCAGGTAAAGATGAATGGGATATAAACTTTACAAGCTTGAACAAGAGAAAAATATAGCTGGGCAACTGTATTTAGCAACATGTTGTAATGTCATAGGAGACTGCAGTGGTGCAAGAGGTTAAGACACTGAACTTGACAACTGGAAGGTTGGAGTTTGATTCCCGAGTACTGCAGGATGGAATGAGCGCCCATCTCTGTCCCAGCTGCTGCCAACCTAGCAGTTCAAAAGCAAGAAATTGCAAGTAGATAAACAGGTATCACTTCAGTGGGAAGTTAAACAGCATTCCATGCCTGCCACATGTCCACGGAAACATCTGCAGATGCAGACAGCGCTGACTCTTTGGCTATAAACAGAGATGAGCACTGAACCCTAGTCGGATACGACTGGCTTTCAAACAAGGACAAACTTTACCTGTACTGTCATATAATAGCCAAAAAAGACTTGAAGCAAGCTTCAACAAAAGTAAGCAAGAGGTATAAAAGTGTTTCATTACTTGTTCTTTCCACTTCCTTTATGCTCAAGGAGGAAAAAAGATTTGAACATTTTGAATGGGATTGTTATGCTCAGCAAAAACATGTTTGAAAGATGAAGAGACCAAAAAAAATTGCACATATTACAGTCAAGACTATGCATTTTGTTCAGTGAGTTCCAGGAAGCTTTAGATATCTGTTTCTCAAACTGCAGCCTTCCCCATGCCACAATGATTTTAAAACCACAGGATAATTTCAAAAGTAGTTTGTTGTGTGGCACGGGGAATGTGTGGCAGGGTAGACAATGTTTAAAAAAATCAAAATTACTAAATTTCAAAAAATTCTGACATAATCCTATGTAGTTCTTTAGATCTCTATTTGCTGGCCTTTTCTAAGTTTGTGTCAAGGTAATAACAGCAGTCATAATTGCTTCATTTCAATGTATTAATATTAAAGAAAATTCCCAAGAGCTACTTCACTACACAGCAGTGAAAATGGTTGTAAATCAAAGCAAGGTTTGTCAGATTTCATGGAGAACAAGTGCCCTAAGTATGCAAAACAGTTGCATTAAAGAAAGAATGCTGCTAGGCAGAGATTTTCACACCATTGCAGGAGACAGCTATGCCCGCAAATATTCCTCTATTAATAAATGTGTGCTGTCGATACTGAAATGGCAACTCTTTGCAAAAGTTTCTAGGGAGAAAATTCACAGACGTGGTTTACTATTCTCTTTTTCCAAGAACTGTGCAGCTTGGCCAAGGCTACGCAGGCTGGTTCTTTCCTTTTTTCTTTTTTTCTTTTTTTTGCAGTGGAGAACTGAACTCCCAACGTACGTACGTAAGGAAGGAAGGAGCCTGTGTCATACCACATCTGTCAGTTTAGAGATGATCAGGAAAGAATGACAATACATAGCTTAACAAGGCAGAAACAACAAGTGGCTCCCAAAGGCAAAATTTTCACTGGATAATACCAGGCTGCCAAACTTATATATAGTGCCCAGCCTAGGGAAGTCACCCAGGTTGAACGAGTCACACTGTCCACACTTCTTTATACATACTATTTTGTTTCACCCACACATGCACGCCCAAAGCAAGGGGACCTGGGCCTGAGGGCTTTACCCAAGGGCCAACAATCCCTAAACCTCATATCCTGAAGGACTGCATTGAGACACTGATAGGACTGATGACTGTTGGGATCAGCCCCACAACCCCCTATATGGGATGAGGAAGGACTCCTCATCTGTGCTGAGACCCCCATCCTTCCTCCAGTGCCAAACAAAGCCTTCCAGGTGGAGTGAAAAGGGGTTCTGGGTAGAACCTTGGGTGGGGCCACCCAATTCCGCACTCCTCTCTCCCTTCAGGGATGGAGTCTGAGCCCCTTTGTTGCCCCCAAGCCCTCTTTCCCAGCATCTCCCTCAAAAACCATACATGGGGAACTCAAATATCTACAATATGTACATCAGCTTTGGCCCTGAGTGTCTCGGCAGCAGAGTATGCTGCTCCAGTATGGAGCACATCCACATACGAGAAACAAGTTAACACCAGTTAATGAAGCCATGCATATAGTGACAGGATGCTTCAAACCTACACAAGTTGAGAAAATATACCCTATTGTTGGTATCACTCCACCTAAGATCAGGAGAGAAGTAGCAGCAGACATCAAGCGACATAAGCAAGAGAATGACCCTTGACATCATCTGAATGGATTATGTGCCTGAAGTCCTCCGACTCAGAACCAAGAAGAGCTTTATGGCAAGAACAAACATTCTTAAGGGTAATGGCAAAGGTCGCCCTTGCTCGAAAGCCAGTTGTATCCGACTCTAGGGGTCAGTGCTCATCTCTGTATACAGCCAAAAAGCCAGTACTGTCAGCGTCTACACTCATCTCCATGGTCATGTGGCAGGCATGACTAGACCATACCTGTCAAGTATCCCGGATTGGCCCGGATTTCCCGTATTTTGGCGCCGATTTTCGTCCTTTCCCGCCCGGAGCTGCCGCTATCCTGGATCTTGGCAGCGGGTTGGGGGGGGGGAGAGGAGTTACTGTGCACCCCTTCTGCGCAGATCCTTTCTACGCATGCATGCATAGAAGGGTTCTGTGCAGAAGGGGATGCGTAGAACCCTTCTACGCATGCGTAGAACCGACCAGCGCAGAACGGTTTTGCGCAGGTCCGTTGTACGCATGCGTAAAAGCCTTCTACGCATGCGTAGAACGGACCTGCACGGAACCGTTTTGCGCAGGTCCCGTATTGTCCGGAGCCGCGCTTGACAGGTTGGATTGCACAGAACGCTGTTACCTTCCCGCTGAAGTGGTACCTATTTATCTACTTGCCATTTCTCACTTTTGCATTGCTAGGTCGGCAAGAGCTGGACCAGATATGGGAGCTCACTCAATCATGCAGCACTCGGGTCTTGAACTTCTGACCTGCCGACCTTCCAGTCTTCAAGTTCAGCATTTTAACCAAACTAGAAGATGGAAGAAGGAGCTCACTGGACAAGGAACAACATTAAAGGAGGCTGCAGCTGAGGAACACACCCTCCCCTACATCACTTGGGAGGACCCTGAATAGGCAGGCTGAGGGTTGGAGTCCCTAAAAACAAGACCAACATGCTGAAGTGGGGGCTGTGGCGTTGGCAGAGATCCAGAATCCGGCTCATCTACTGGTCTGCAGATCATGAGTGCTAGAAGCATGCACCGATGCGGAGTGAAGTTTGGCCAACGACAAAGCCAAGAAAGTGGCTTCATTTTGGCAGCCCAGGGTTTGATCGGAACACGCCAGGAGCAGCCGCAGCCCGGCGCCAAACAAAGCCTTCCAGGCGGAGCGAGCGAAAAGGGGGGTTCGGGGCAGGACCTCGCCTGGGGGAGCGGGGACCCCCAAGTCTGCGCCCCTCTCCAGTGTGGAGTCGTCTGAGCCCCCCACCCCACCCCCACCTCCCTTCGCCGCTGCCCCCAACCCCACCCTTTCCCGGCGTCTCCCTTCCCGACCTCCCCTCCCCAGTGTTTATCTGGGGCTCCTCCGCCCTGAACCGCCCCCCGAAAGGGCGCCTTCCCGCCCACCCTCCCCTTCCTCGCCACCTCTTCCTCCCCCCGTCCCGCCGCGGCGGGGTCTCGAACTCACATCTGATACTCGTCGATGGCCTCCACCAGCTGCCCCCAGGAGTCGAAGTCGGTCCCTTTCCTGAAGCTGGCGCCCCAGCGCTGCAGGAGGCTCCGGGCCGCCTCCGACATGGTCCGCGCGCCGCTAGAGCACCATCTTCACCCGCACCCGGGGCGGTGCCGGGCGGGGAGGAGAAGGAAGGGAAGGCGAGAGCGAGACGGGGAGGAGGAGGAGGAGGAAGAGGCTTGCCCGGGGCGACCGCCGCGCGCCGCGCCCAGACGCTGCTAGGCACGGCACAGCCCAGCCCAGCGCGCGACACCCCTTCTTGGCTCAGTCCCCTGGCCAAGCCCATTCCTCCCCACCCCCGCCCCACGCCCGCAACCAAGCCTGGCGGCCGCCTCTCCACCGCCCCCCCCCCGCCCCAGCATCTTGGTTCGTCCCCAAACCCGCCTCCTGCAGCTGCGCTTCCTGACGCCAGGAAACGCTTGCGCAGAGCGCCGCCGCCGCCCGCTTCCAGTGAAGAGCATAGATGTAAGAATTTCAGAGAGCAAACAAGACAAAGAGACAATAAACGTTGTGGCACCTTAAAACAGGGGTGCTTAAACTACGGCCTGTGGGCCGGATCCGGCCACCGACGCCAAATCAACCGGCCCGCGAAGCCCTCGTCACTCCCCGAAGCGGAAGTAAAACACGCCTGTACAGGAGCTCACTCCGGATTGGCCCATACCTGTTAAGATACGGTTGAGAAAATATGGGAAGCACTGCTGCCTCTGACGGGCGTGCATGTGCAGTAACCCCTTCATGCATGTGCAGAAATCCCTCGAGCATGCACAGAAACCCCTCACACATGCGCACCTCTGCTTCTGATGGGTGTGCATGCGCAGTAACCCCTTCATACATGCACAGAAATCCCTTGTGCATGTGCAGAAATCCCTCACGCATGCACAGAAACCCGTCGCACATGTGCACCTCCACCTCTGATGGACACGCGTACGCAGTAACACACCCCCGACTGCCCCAAATTTGGGATGACGGCTGGAAAGAGGTAAAATACGGGATTTCCCAGCCAGTACGAGACACTTGACAGATATGATCTGGCCCACAGGCCGTAGTTTGAGCACAGCGTTTTACTACCGCTTCCGGGAGTGGCTTCAGGATGGCATAGGGGCCAGATCCGGCCCATGGGCCATAGTTTGAGCACCCCTGAACCACGTGACTAGGCTGCAGGCCAAAATGTTTGGGCACCCCTGCCTTAAAGACTGTATTTTAATGCCTCTGAACCACCTTGTCCTCCAGTCTCTCCAGCTTTCCCAACATCCGCCCACGCGGCATTGGCACCCCCGGGACTGCGGTGGCTCAGTGGTGAAGAAGCTCACCTTGTTAGCTGGAAAGTTGGCAGGTCCACAGTTCAAGACCCGAGTACTGCCTTGAGTACTACGATATATTTTAATGTTAGCTTTCGTGGATCAAGTCCACTTTGTCAGACATAAGGCTGGCATTAGTTTATACATATCAGGTACAGATGAGAGAGGAGCCTGGTATGCAGTGGTCCATGGGGTTGCAAAGGGTCGGACTCGACTGCCACTGATCAACAAAAAACAGATACACCATGGTTGGTTGGCATAACAGATAAGTTTCCAAATCAGTGTGTTATTTACAACCAGTGTGTGTGTGTTTTCATGTCAGAGATTTCTCTGGGTTGAAAGGATTTTTGCAGCAGATGCCCAAATGAGGCTCCTTTCATGTCCCCTATCGTGCAGCTCTCGGGGAATCAAACCCGACATTTGGTCTCCAAGCACAGTGCTTTTACCCCTTGAGCCACTGGGGAGCTGCATTTACAACCAGTAATAACAGAAGATCCCTGACGGGTTAGATTGATTACCCTGAAGCTTGGTTCTGCTAAGTTGTAAATCTTTAGCTGAAGGTCGTCCTTGCTCCAAAGCCAGTCCTATCCGACTCTAGGGTTCAGTGGTCATCTCTGATATATGTTCCTATGGATTGCCTCTGTTCGGCCACTGCTTTCTTTTCTCTTGAATGTTATAGCTTGATGGGAGTTTGGAACCCCGCGGAATCTCGTTGCTTACCCCATTTTTGAATTACGCTACAACAGACTATTAGATATCAAACAGCACTACTTTCTTGGCGGTACTTGATATATATTATAAATTAGAGACTATCTCCCACAGTTCTATCAAATTGTATATCTTCAAGACGTTCATGGATATATCATAGAGGAGTTTTTCTCCCATACAAGATTGTTAAAAATGTCCGTCTTTATAACTTTATTATTATATAAATACTGCGGGGGAGTATACACACATATTTACACACATATTCAGTCAACGCTAAGGTAGGAGAGTGTTTGTTTGTAAAAAGTTTAGAGATATATGCGAGTTGAGTAACGGGAGGCACCTGACATATCCGCAATATCACTCACCTGTGTAAACAATATTTAATGAGAACAGCGTTTAGTCTCACTAACGTCTGCAGCCCCACAAGAATTCACAGAGAGAGGTTAGGACGCGATAAGATTTTGAAGAATTAAGCAAACGCTACTTATTAGAAACTAAAAGTAAAGTCAAGCTGTAATGTCTAATGAAGGAAACATCCAAAAAAGTTTTGAAATTACCGGTGTACTTTTACATTATTGGATACATTCATGGAGTTTTGAACCATTGATATATTAAAAGTTCCTAGCCTCGAACGGTTTTCTCGCTTTAAGCTTGTTCCATCTCTGTTTATAGCCAAAGAACCAGTGCTGCCTGCGTTTGCAGACATTTCCATGGACATGTGGCAGGCATGACTAAAAACAGGAGTCCATGTGATGCAATTTAATTTCCCACCAACGTAGTATCTATTTATGTACAGTACTTGCAATTTCTTGCTTTCAAATTGCTAGGTTGTCAGGAGTTTGGACAGAGACAGGAGCTCACTCCATTGTTCAGCACTTGGGTGTTGAACTCTGACCTTCCAGTCTTCAAGTTCAGCATCTTAACCACTTGAGCCACTACAGTTCCTATTGTGAATTTTTAGTGGATGCAAAATAAACATTCTGGCATGAGACATCTGCTAATGAGTTATGATTGTGAACCGCCCTGAGTCGGCCTTGGTCGAGTGGGCGGTATAGAAATTTAACAATTAAATTAAATTAAATTAAATTAATTTAGGATGCTGTGTGTGAGACCCAGAGAGAGGTCAATCGTCCATCCTGTCCTGAGCACCATTCCCCTGCCTCTTTTTTAAAAAAAAGTCTGCTCAGTCTGCAAGGTAAATTACAACCTCTTAGTTGTAGCATTTTAAATTTGACAATGTCCCAGAAACCCTTGACTAATATTTAAACCTTTGAGATTGGTGTCCAGCATATGTATATCACAGAGTAAACAAAACAAAATATCAAAAAAGACAAAAAAAAGTTGTGGCACCTTAAAGACTAACTCTTTGATCCATGAAAGCTAACATTAAAATATAACAGTTTTTAAAGTGAGGATGCAAGAGGAAGGTGACTTGAACATGGACCACACGGCCAATTGTTTGCTTTGTATGAGGTGTTTCTTTGTATTAATCGGTATTGCCTTATGTTGTAAGAGCCGGGCTAACTGTCAGATAGAATATCACACACCTCTCTAACACTAACTGTTCCAATATTTGTTTTGTCTTACTTTCCTCCACAGAGTTGGAGGGGAACATTTATTTCTGGACTACAAGGCCCAGAATTCCTCAGGAAGCACAGCGTCTCGGGGGATTCTGGGAGTTGTCGTCCACCACACCGCAAACCTGCCCACTCTCCAGCTCTGCACCCTGGATTTCTGTGGTCGTGCCTGCAGTCGAGTGAGTCGCTTCCGCCTCCTTCACCGGTTCTCGCCAAGGCAAGACCAAGACGTGATCTCCGCCCATTGGAAATGGTGTGAGAGTCACTCGGGAGAGGTTTCTCTGGCGCATTATGTCCGACCTCGCCCTATAAAAGTTGACTTCTTGCCGGCGATCTTTTCTTCCCTTTTCCAATCGCATCTGCTTTGCAGTGGAGAATCCACCGCGGAAGGTGAGTGGCAGGCAGGCAGGTTTGTTGGCTTCTTTTCCTTGCAGTCGCTTTATCCTGCCTTGCTAAGGGAGCACTCCGGACCCTGCCAAGGAAGTTAGCGTGGTGGGAGGGATGCATGCATCGTGGTGGACCGCGATGCATCCTTCCCACCACGTTACCTTCCTTGGCTGGATCCGGAGTGTTCCCTCCTCCGTCCCAGCATGTTTTATTCGGAAATAATCTGCACCGCTGAGTTCCTTGGGACTCAGTCTCCAGGTCACAATCCAGGCTGCAAAAGGAGATACAGTATATATAATCCGTCATTTTACTGTAAGTGAAATTTGTAGATGGGATCGCGCTTGTAGACTTTTTAAAAAAGTATGAAGGAAGCTCATTCTAGTCCTGCCTCCTCCTTTCCCCCAGCTTTGTTTCCTTCACCTTGCATGTTATTATCACCTGGCACAGACTTTGCTTCTGGAAAGGTTGATCTGGTTTCAAGCTAGTTTGTATCTTACCTTTGTGCCCCGCCCTTCTCTGGATTTACCATTCAGTTAGGTCCTATCATTACAGTCCCATCCGTTCTCCCAAATAAACCGGAATACTGTAATTAAAAAAAGACCAAGAGTGTACCTTTATATAAACCCCTTTCAGCCTAAAG
Source organism: Bradypodion ventrale (assembly GCA_035047345.1). Taxonomy (NCBI): domain Eukaryota; kingdom Metazoa; phylum Chordata; class Lepidosauria; order Squamata; family Chamaeleonidae; genus Bradypodion; species Bradypodion ventrale. Next base: position 47,313,036 of record JAWDJE010000001.1, read on the forward strand.
GTTGCCCTTGTTGGAAAGCCAGTCGTATCTGACTCTAGCGTGCGATGCTCATCTCCATTTACAGTCAAAGAGTCAGCGCTGTCTACGTCTGCAGACGCTTCCATTGTCCTATGGCCGGCATGACTAGATGCAGGAGCGCACGGGATGCTGTTATCTTCCTACCAAATTGGTGCCTATTTATCTGCTTGCAATTTCTTGCTTTCGAACTGCTAGGTTGGCAGGAGCTGGGACAATGCCTACAGCACTCGGATCTCGAACTGCTAACCTGCTGGCATTCCAATCATAAGAACATAAGAACAGCCTTGCTGGAACAAGCCACAGCCCAGCCAGTCCAGCATTCTGTCACACACAGTGACTCACCATTTGCTTCAGGGTATTCCCAAGCAGATGCCTTCACCGTTTTAGGATTCCCTGGAAATGGGATTGAGAGATATCCTACCTATCTCTCCAACCCGGAGGTTGTTCTTAGGTATCCATAATTATAGCCATTGATACCCTTGTCCTCCATGAACTTGTCTAATCCTTTCTTGAAGCTCTCAAGACTGACAGCTGTCACCACTTCTTCTGGCTGGGAGTTCCATAGACCAGTGATCCTCTGGGTGAAAAAGTACTTTCTCTTATTAAGTTCAGCATCTTAACCACTAAGCCAACGCAGTCCCTATACTACTTGCTTATGTCATGATCCCATCCCACAACAGGGCAGTGGCATACTCACTTGTAACATATGTAATATATATCTAGGCCAGGAATTTAAATGTTGATTCTGTATAAAAGCTGGAGATAGAAATACATTATATTTTCTTTATGTATTTGTGTCAGAGCATTGCACAATTACAACATTTATTGAATCACTAGAAAGTTATGAGTAAGGCAACTTTTGAGATGATCCAATCTTGATAATTTCCCTTCCCAGAACTTTACTTCTGTAAGCAACTACAGTACTGTACTTTGTGTGGTCCAGTGGTGGGCACCAACAAGTTCGCACCAGTTCGCCAGAACCGGTAGCAGAAATCCTGGCTGGCCCCACCCATCCAAGTTTTGAAATAAAATAGTCCTAATTCAGGTGCAACGCAGGGTTTTCTCCTGGCCACGCTCACATACCACGCCCAAATTTTTGGAGTCTACCACTGGTGTGATCCCAAATCAAAGATATGAAGGAAGTTTGTCAACAAAGACACTTCATCCAATTGGCAATTATGGCATGAGCTATAAGTAGATTTATGAGTAAGAAATAATTTCTGTTAGATCACACACACACACACACACACACTTAAATGCATTGCTACTGAAGTTGAGATCTGGGAAGCAAAAATTGGGGAAGATACACCAGGGTTGGTTTTAACAATTCAATCAAAGCCGCCTAGTTCACTGTCTGATGCGCTGTGGATGTTTGCTCAGAAACAAGTCCCGATGCACTTAACAGCAAAGACAAGAGAACAAAAAGGCAACCCTGATTGCAGAGAATGTGAGTTCAATCCTGACCAGGGCTCAAGATTGACTCTGCCCAGAATGTGTGTGTGTGTGTGTGTGTGTGTGTGTGTGTGTGTGTGTGTGTGTGTGTGTGTGTGTGTGTGTGTGTGTGTGTGTGTGTGTGTGTGTGTGTGTGTGTTGTTTGTTTGTTTGTTTGTTTTCAGGGGAAATGCTAATTGTGAACAGCCCAGAGATCATGCTAAGAGCTATGGGGCCGTATATAAGTACAGTATAGTTGCTTTGTTATGTCTGCCCAAGGTCTTTTCATTTTGTTTACTCTCTGATTAAAATACAGTCATTAGTCTTCAAGGTGCCACAATTTATTTTATTTTATTTATTAAACTTATATCCCGCCCTTCTAGAAAAATCTTTCCTACTCTGGGCGGCTAACAGCCTAAAATTCAATAATACAAACAGGCACAAATGTTAAATGCATATGGGGGGGGGGGGGAAGAGAGACAATAAATAAATAAATATAAAATAAAACTCTGCAGCACTTTAAAGACTAACTGCTGTATTTTTAACTGTGAGCTTTCGTGGATCAAGTCCACTTCTGATTTTTGTTATTGTTTTCTGATATGCCTGAGCCACAAACTAACACGGTTACTGTTGCAAAAAATGCAACAAATATTAAAATTATCATATACAGTTGAAACTCGGAAAATTAGAATATTGTGCAAATGTTCATTCAGTCCAGTAATGCAACTTAAAAGGTGAAACAAATATATGAGTTAGACTCATTACGTGCAAAGTGAGATAGTTCAAGCCTTACTTTGTTATAATATTGATACTTATGGCTTACAGCTTATGAAAACTCCAACCCCCAATCTCATGTATCCCATAATCATCACATAATCTTATGTACGCTGTACGCCATAATCATCACAATTATAACGAATTAAGGTATGACATCTCTCGCTTTACATGTAGTGATTCTATCTCATATATTTGTTTCACATTTTAAGTGAAATGAATGAACATTTGCACAATATTCTAATTCTGAGTTTTACCTGTACAGGTTTCCCTTGCTCGAAAGCCAGTTGTATTCGACTCTAGGGTTCAGTGCTCATCTCTGTTTCAAAGCCGAAGAGCCAGCGCTGTCTGTTTCTGCAGACGTTTCCGTGATCATGTGGCAGGCATGGCTAGACACCGGAGCACACGGAACGCTGTTACCTTATCTACTTGCAATTTCTTGCTTTCGAACTGCTAAGTTGGCAGGAGCTGGGACAAAGACGGGAGCTCATTCCGTCCTGCAGTACTCAGGAATCGAACTGCTGACCCCCCGCCTCCCAGTCAGCGTCTTAGCCACTTGAGCAACTGCAGTACACTACTGTAAATACATCAAACTTTTTTTCGTATTTTGTTTACTATCTGACATGTCCCCTGCGGGGCCCCGTAGGAAGGGCAGGCGTGAAGTCTCAAGAGTCAGAGATGTGGGCGGAAGAGCGAAGCACTCATGGTCCCCCGCTCAGGGCACTTGAGAGGGACGATGTGCTCGGGCGAGCTTTGCCGGGCATTAACGCGACTTGCTTTCCGTGGCGGAGCCATTTCATCCTCCCCTCTGAGAATCCCGCCTTGAAGCGAGGAGGAGCTTTCATTTTATAGCTCTCTCCGCCTCTGGCCTGGCAGGAAGTAGGTCTCGTTGCTTGGGCTCCGCTTCCGCCAGGAAGAGCCTCCGAGTCCTGGCAAAGAGAAGGTAAATAGAGCAGCCCCTCCCTCCCTCCCTCCCAGGGCAGGGAAGAGGTGGTTTGGAGTTCTGGGCTGTGATAAAAAGTGGTGGTTTAGGAATTTGGTCTGATGATGTGCTGCTTAGAGTAGGGGAGGATGACGGAATAATGAAAGGGATAAAGGCCTAAAGTTAAAAACGTGGGATATAACAATAGGCACAGAGGGTTTCTGAGCATATACAGAGGGTTATTGAGGTGGCTTAGCGATTAAGACGCTGAGCTTGACGACTGGCAGGTCAGCAGTCAGAGACCCAGGAGCTGCATGAAGGAGTGAACTCCCTGTCGTCTGTCCCAGCTCCTACTAACCTAGCAGCTTGAAACCAAGACATTGCAAGTACAGAAATAGGTACAACTTTGGTGGGAAGGTAAACAGCGTTCCGTGCACTCCAGTGTCTAGTCATGCCTGCCACAACATGCCCACGGAAACTTCTGCAGACGCAGAGTGTGCTGCTAGGTTGGCAGGAGCTGGGACAAAGACGGGAGCCCACTCCACCCTGTAGTACTCTGGAATCGAACTGCTGACCTTCCACCTCCCAGTCAGCGTCTTAGCCACTTGAGCCACTGCAGTCCCTTTTGTGTTTACAGATATTTATATCTTGCTACATCTGATGGGCTTATTTCCTTGGAAATGTGTAGCCTCAGCCTGTCTTTCTGTAATAATGATGGCATTCTTTTTAAGCAACAAGAATGTTTAATTTTTTACATGAGAATTGTCTTTAGGTATGTAACTGTAGTTTTGTCTTTACTACTTTAGGCTTGCTGTTCTTCTAATTCTGCAGGAAGTTTTCTGGAGAAATGACTCACTGGTTTCATCGAAACCCTTTAAAGGCAACGGCTCCTGTCACGTTCAATTACTATGGGGTAGCCACTACTATAGCAGCAACAAAGATTTGCAGGTAAGCAGCTCTAGACATTTGTGGCCTTGTCGGGTGGTGGTTAGGATCCATTGTGTTTTGTTGAAAGAGTGGTCAGTAGTGGACAGAACAAAAAGGGACCATTTGCTGCTTCCTGCTGCTGCTCTCCTCTATTCACTCCACCCACCACTGCCCCAAAAATATTGTGAGGCTGGGAATTCAGGAGATAAAAGTGATAGATCTTACATGCTCTAGTAAGCTGGCAGGCAGAAATGGACTAGCTTGGTGTATCCTGAGGCTGAAATGGCACCGTGCCCCATTTGCCCCAATAGAATAGCCACTGCCACTTCTGCTTCTTTCATGTTCCAAACAAACCCTGGAGTGAAGCCACTTTCTTGGCTTTGTCTTTGACCAAAATTAAATCTTCATAAGTACATGTTTCTCTCAGTAATCAGCAGACCAGCAAATGAGCTGGATTCTGTATTTCTCCACATTCGCACAACATGCTGTTGTCCGCCAGCAGCCCCCACTTGAGCATGTTGGTCTTGCATTTAGGGACTCCAACCCCTAGCCTATTCAGGGTCCTCCAAGTGATGTAGGGGAGGTTGAGTTCCTCAGCTATATCCTCTTTTAATTTTGTTTCTTGTCCAGTGAGCTCCTTCCTCCATCTTCTAATTTGGTTTTGCTCTTGCGTACCCTCAATAATGTTTGTTCTTGCCATAATGCTCTTCCTGGATCTGAGCCGGTGGACTTGTGACTCATATCTGTTCAGAGGATGTTGAGTACACAGAAAGAGCTTCCTCAAAGATTGTGAATACAATCGGGTGTACCCTGGGCGACAACCTTGCTGGCTAATTTTTCTAATACCAGATCAAACCAAAGGAACTGCCACTTATGAGCATGCATTTGCCTTCACAAGAAAGAATAATGTTCTGTAAAAGTAGCTTTCTTCTTTGAATTACTCATTTTATTATTTATTTTTAAAACATAGTGATTTAAGGACATCCAGAACTTGCCTATTGGACCTTTTCACAGATTTGAGTTGTACTCCAGATATGATGAAAAATGCAACTGATTCTTATTTTTCTCTCTTGAAAGGTAAGAGATCTGTGTGGCTGACCTAATTGCTTTTGGTTACTGGTATCTTCTTTAAATGAAAATGTATCACTAAACCAGTGGTTCCCAATGTGCCCACAGGGGGACTTCAATTCCCAGAATCCTGAGTCAGTACATTGGCTGAGCAGTGCTTTGGGGAATTGATTTAGGCTTCTGGGAATTGAAGTCCGAAAACTAAAGGTTAGGAAACACTGCTCTAAAGTGTCTTCATTAGATGCTTTAGAGCAGAGAGTCTGTGCCCATGATGGTGAACCTTGGCACTCCTGGTGTTCTTGAACTTCAATTCCCAGAAGCTCAAGTCCCTGTGAATCCACACAAATGGGTTTACTGTGTGCAGTAAACCCATTTGTGTGGATTCACAGAGTCTTGAGCTTCTGGGAATTGAAGTACAAAAATACCTGGAGCACCAAGGTTCGCCATCACTGGTCTATGCTATGTTAAGGTACTTAAAGGCAGCAATAGTTTGGAAATGGGACTTGGGAACTAGGTCTCAGATACATTCTATGGAAACTGGTTTCTCAATGTATATGAACCAGGTCATGAAAGAATGTTGTCAGGTTTAGTTTGCTTTCTTTAATATGGACAGTTTTCCCACTTAAATATTGAAAAACCTTTCTGTACTATGCAGGGAGCATTATTTCAGATTTATTTTGAAAGTTTCCAAACAGCCGGAGTTGTTAAATAGCACATGAAAAATAAACAAGCTATTGAATGAAAAGTGACATTTATGGTGAACTCCAAAGCGTATCTATTCAGAGGGAAGCAGGGTGGATTTGATTAAAATCAAATTACTTTAAATAATAAATTGTCAGGACTCAACTTAAATTGTGGTTTTCTCAAGAAAGGTCTTTCTTGCTTATTGATTTAATGGTACCCAGAGGTACCATTTTTACAATGATAATTTCAGATAGATTTACAGTTATATCAAGAAATAATGATTGTTTGGCTTGTGATGTTTGCATTTTGTGCACCTGCCTGCCTTACCTATATGCAGAGGAATTTATTTAAAATATTTCTAAATTGGATCCAGTAGATATTTGGTCAGGAATTTAAAGATAGTAATTGAATTGATCCTGGAAAATCACTGGTAGCCAATGTAGCTGGAGCAGAATACAAAGAAGTGGTTTACCATTCCCTTCTTTTGAGGGAGCTCTTGTACCTGTGATGGCCAACCTTGGCACTCCAGTTGTTCTTGGACTTTACTTCCCAGAAGCCCAAGTCAGCACTCCTGCTGATCACTGCTTCTGGGAATTAAAGTTCAAGAACAGCTGGAGTGCCAAGGTTCTCCGTCACTGCCTTGGATTGTGCACCTTTCTCAAAACTACACAGGCTGGCTTTTCTCCTGGGAGGCACATTAGGGAACTGAACTCCTAATCTGTGGCTCTGAAGCCAGATATAGATGTCATGGGAACTGTAAAGGAAACTATTTTTTCTTAAAAGTTACCTTGTGTTAAGTTAGATCTCTTTGCAGTTTGAATGTATTCACTTTCACTCTCTGTACTCCAAGCTTCTTAAACTCTGCAATACACTCTCACTGCCAGCACGAGCCAGCCATTAGCGCATACTTAACATAACAAAGGCCTGCAAAGGCCTTCTGGGTACTCAAGGGAGCTTGGGTAGGAATCCAACAGGAAGGGCCATCTCATACAGATGATGCCACAGATAAAACCATCTGCAGGTGTCTCAGAACTCTGTTATCTACAGATGTCTTGATATCTAAGTTTTGGAATATTTTAAGTTCCAATGGGAGGTGTCAAGAGGCCAGGAACAGTATATAAACCCTTGGTTTCTGGACCTCAAAAGGCACTTTCCCTGGTGCCAGGGGAAATGCTACCCAATCCTCTCACAATGCCTTAATCTGCCACGAATTTAGTCATTTTGCTCATGGGGGCAGATCATGCCCGTAGATTAGGATTTTATTTCAAAGTGCTGAATTCTTTACTTTATTTCTGTGTATACTTTATGTAGTTTAGAAAGCTTTTTGGATGAAATATTCCGCATACTCTGTTTATTAATACTCCTTAATTAAACACTGTTACCTTGGTGGGAGGTGAGTGAAGAATCGGCCCCTCCCTCCCACCCCATCCTAAAACCTGGGTGCAAGGAAGAAAGAGGCAGAGAAAGACCAGGCCCCAACTGCCCAGAAGCCATCCAGAGACCTTGGTGGGAGGTGAGTGAAGAATCGGCCCCTCCCTTTCACCCCATCCTAAAACCTGGGTGTAAGGAAGAAAGAGGCAGAGAAAGACCAGGCCCCAACTGCCCAGAAGCCATCCAGAGACCTTGGTGGGAGGTGAGTGAAGAATCGGCCCCTCCCTTTCACCCCATCCTAAAACCTGGGTGTAAGGAAGAAAGAGGCAGAGAAAGACCAGGCCCCAACTGCCCAGAAGCCATCCAGAGACCTTGGTGGGAGGTGAGTGAAGAATCGGCCCCTCCCTTTCACCCCATCCTAAAACCTGGGTGCAAGGAAGAAAGAGGCAGAGAAAGACCAGGCCCCAACTGCCCAGAAGCCATCCAGAGACCTTGGTGGGAGGTGAGTGAAGAATCGGCCCCTCCCTCCCACCCCATCCTAAAACTTGGGTGCAAGGAAGAAAGAGGCAGAGAAAGACCAGGCCCCAATTGCCCAGAAGCCATCCAGAGACCTTGGTGGGAGGTGAGTGAAGAATCGGCCCCTCCCTTTCACCCCATCCTAAAACCTGGGTGTAAGGAAGAAAGAGGCAGAGAAAGACCAGGCCCCAACTGCCCAGAAGCCATCCAGAGACCTTGGTGGGAGGTGAGTGAAGAATCGGCCCCTCCCTCCCACCCCATCCTAAAACCTGGGTGCAAGGAAGAAAGAGGCAGAGAAAGACCAGGCCCCAACTGCCCAGAAGCCATCCAGAGACCTTGGTGGGAGGTGAGTGAAGAATCGGCCCCTCCCTTTCACCCCATCCTAAAACCTGGGTGTAAGGAAGAAAGAGGCAGAGAAAGACCAGGCCCCAACTGCCCAGAAGCCATCCAGAGACCTTGGTGGGAGGTGAGTGAAGAATCGGCCCCTCCCTTTCACCCCATCCTAAAACCTGGGTGTAAGGAAGAAAGAGGCAGAGAAAGACCAGGCCCCAACTGCCCAGAAGCCATCCAGAGACCTTGGTGGGAGGTGAGTGAAGAATCGGCCCCTCCCTTTCACCCCATCCTAAAACCTGGGTGCAAGGAAGAAAGAGGCAGAGAAAGACCAGGCCCCAACTGCCCAGAAGCCATCCAGAGACCTTGGTGGGAGGTGAGTGAAGAATCGGCCCCTCCCTTTCACCCCATCCTAAAACCTGGGTGCAAGGAAGAAAGAGGCAGAGAAAGACCAGGCCCCAACTGCCCAGAAGCCATCCAGAGACCTTGGTGGGAGGTGAGTGAAGAATCGGCCCCTCCCTCCCACCCCATCCTAAAACTTGGGTGCAAGGAAGAAAGAGGCAGAGAAAGACCAGGCCCCAATTGCCCAGAAGCCATCCAGAGACCTTGGTGGGAGGTGAGTGAAGAATCGGCCCCTCCCTCCCACCCCATCCTAAAACTTGGGTGCAAGGAAGAAAGAGGCAGAGAAAGACCAGGCCCCAATTGCCCAGAAGCCATCCAGAGACCTTGGTGGGAGGTGAGTGAAGAATCGGCCCCTCCCTCCCACCCCATCCTAAAACTTGGGTGCAAGGAAGAAAGAGGCAGAGAAAGACCAGGCCCCAATTGCCCAGAAGCCATCCAGAGACCTTGGTGGGAGGTGAGTGAAGAATCGGCCCCTCCCTTTCACCCCATCCTAAAACCTGGGTGTAAGGAAGAAAGAGGCAGAGAAAGACCAGGCCCCAACTGCCCAGAAGCCATCCAGAGACCTTGGTGGGAGGTGAGTGAAGAATCGACCCCTCCCTCCCACCCCATCCTAAAACCTGGGTGCAAGGAAGAAAGAGGCAGAGAAAGACCAGGCCCCAACTGCCCAGAAGCCATCCAGAGACCTTGGTGGGAGGTGAGTGAAGAATCGGCCCCTCCCTTTCACCCCATCCTAAAACCTGGGTGTAAGGAAGAAAGAGGCAGAGAAAGACCAGGCCCCAACTGCCCAGAAGCCATCCAGAGACCTTGGTGGGAGGTGAGTGAAGAATCGGCCCCTCCCTCCCACCCCATCCTAAAACCTGGGTGCAAGGAAGAAAGAGGCAGAGAAAGACCAGGCCCCAACTGCCCAGAAGCCATCCAGAGACCTTGGTGGGAGGTGAGTGAAGAATCGGCCCCTCCCTTTCACCCCATCCTAAAACCTGGGTGTAAGGAAGAAAGAGGCAGAGAAAGACCAGGCCCCAACTGCCCAGAAGCCATCCAGAGACCTTGGTGGGAGGTGAGTGAAGAATCGGCCCCTCCCTCCCACCCCATCCTAAAACCTGGGTGTAAGGAAGAAAGAGGCAGAGAAAGACCAGACCCCAACTGCCCAGTCACCATCCAGAGGCCTTGGAGGGAGAAGGTCACCATCCACCACTGCAGCCAGAGGCAGAGGAAGAGGAACAGCTGAGACACAGGGAAAACATCCACTGCCCGCCACTGCGATGCCCCTGGAGCAAGGGACCCAGAGACAACAACCCCACCTGGGGAGTGAGGACACAAGGATAAGTAGCTGATGTGAAAAATGTAGCTGAATTAATATAGCGACTGACATAGAGACTTCATACTGACTTAATATAGCAATTAACATAGAGACTGTGTTTTAGAGTGTGATAATTATGCATGATAATATGTTGTGTAAACTGTTTTAAACTTTTAAAACTGCGATATGATGTATGATGCGAGGAAAAAATGGCGTAGAAACCGGCAAACCACGCCACAAAGCTTGCCAAGAGAACCCTATGGACCAAAACATAAGACAAAACAAAAGGGCAGGCTAGGTGATACAGGATGCTTAACACCTCAGAGGGGAGAAAGGGGAGGGACAGGAAAGGGGGAGGGGAAATGCTATGTTGTAAGGAGCAATACTGTATAGGGACATGGAATGTGAGATCAATGAACCAAGGTAAACTGGAAGTGGTAAAAAATGAGATGGAAAGAATAAGCATTGACATCTTGGGCATCAGTGAGCTCAAATGGACAGGGATGGGCGAATTCAGCTCTGGAAACCATCACATCTACTACTGTGGACAAGAAAACCTTAGAAGACATGGAGTAGCCATAATTGTCAATAAAAGAGTGAGAAGAGCAGTAATGGGATACAACCTCAAAAATGACAGAATGATGTCAGTAAGAATTCAGGGCAAACCCTTCAATGTTACTGTGATCCAAATATACGCACCAACCACGGGTGCAGATGAAGCCACAGTGGACCAGTTCTATGAGGACTTACAACACCTCATAGAACAAACACCAAAAAATGATGTTCAAATTATTCTAGGAGACTGGAATGCCAAAGTAGGCAATCAAAAAGTGGAGGGAATAACAGGCAGGTTCGGTCTTGGAACACAGAATGAAGCAGGGCAAAGATTGATAGAGTTCTGCCAAGAGAACGCACTGGTCATAGCAAACACCCTCTTCCAGCAACACAAGAGGCGACTTTACACATGGACATCACCAGATGGCCAACACCGAAACCAGATTGACTACATACTCTGCAGCCAAAGATGGAGAACCTCCATACAGTCAGCAAAAACAAGACCTGGAGCAGATTGTGGCTCAGATCACAACCTACTGATTGCAAAATTCAGGCTTAGACTAAAGAAAATAGGGAAAACAAAGAGACCAGACAGATATCACCTAGACAGCATCCCTAAAGAATACACGGTGGAGGTGATGAACAGATTCAATGGCTTAGACTCAATAGATAGAGTGCCAGAAGAATTATGGACAGAGATGAGGGACATCATGCAGGAAGCAGCAAAGAAAACCATACCAAAAGAAAAGAAGAGTAAGAAAGCAAAGTGGTTGTCTGATGAGGCTCTTAAAATAGCAGAGGAAAGAAGGAACGCAAAAGTCAAAGGAGAAAGGAAAAAATACAATCATTTGAACACAGAATTTCAAAGAAAAGCAAGGAGAGATAAGGAAAACTATCTAAAAGAACAGTGCAAAGAAATGGAAGAAAACAACAAAAGAGGCAGAACCAGAGATCTTTTCAAAAAAATCCGGGAAATCAAGGGAACATTTAAAGCAAAAATGAACATGATAAGGGACAAAGACGGAAAGGAGCTAGCTGATGCAGAAGAGATTAAGAAAAGATGGAAAGAGTACACAGAGGAACTCTACAAAAAGGAACTCAACACTCCTGATAGTCACAATGATGAAGAAATTGAACCTGAGCCAGACATCCTGGAGAGTGAAGTCAGAAAGGCCCTAAAGAGCACTGCAAACAACAAAGCTAGTGGAGATGATGGTATCCCAGTGGAATTTTTCAAAGCTCTAAAAGATGATGGCATCAAATTACTGCATTCAATATGCCAGCAGATTTGGAAAACAAAACAGTGGCCACAGGACTGGAAAAGATCAGTATATGTTCCAATCCCAAAAAAGGGCAATGCCAAAGAATGTTCAAATTATCGAACAATTGCGCTCATCCCACACGCCAGCAAGGTGATGCTCAAGATAATACAGGATAGACTTCAGCAGCATGTGGAGAGAGAATTACCAGAGGTGCAGGCTGGTTTCAGAAGAGGCAGGGGGACTAGAGACCACATTGCCAACATACGTTGGATCATGGAGAAAACAAAGGAATACCAGAAACAAGTTTATTTTTGCTTTATTGACTACACTAAGGCATTTGATTGTGTGGATCACAACAAGATGTGGCAAGTGATTAAAGAGATGGGAATACCAGAGCACCTCATATGCCTCCTGAGAAATCTGTACATGAACCAAGAAGCAACAGTTAGGACAGAACACGGAATGACAGAGTGGTTTGGAATAGGAAAAGGAGTAAGACAAGGCTGCATTCTGTCACCCTGCTTATTCAACTTATACACAGAGCACATAATGCGCAATGCAGGGATGGAGGAATCACAATATGGGATCAAAATTGCTGGGAGAAACATCAACAATCTGAGATATGCAGACGACACCACCCTAATGGCAGAAAGTGAGGAAGACCTAAAGAATCTCCTGATCGGTTTGAAGGAAGAGAGTGCAAAAGCTGGCTTGAGACTCAATATCAAGAAAACCAAGATAATGGCAACAGGCCCGATCAGTTCCTGGAAAATAGACGGGGAAGAAGTAGAAGCAGTGACAGATTTTACGTTCTTAGGATCTAAGATCACTGCAGATGGAGATTGCAGCCATGAAATAAAGAGGCGGCTGATTCTAGGGAGACAAGCCATGAGAAACCTGGGGAACATAGTGAAAAGCAGAGACATCACCTTGAAAACAAAAATTAGAATAGTCGAAGCAATGGTATTCCCAGTGGCAATGTACGGATGTGAGAGCTGGACAATTAGGAAAGCTGAACGCAGAAGAATAGATGCCTTTGAAATGTGGTGTTGGAGGAGAGTTTTGAGGGTACCTTGGACAGCGAGGAGAACAAATAGGTCAATCTTAGAAGAAATCAACACTGACTGCTCATTGGAAGGTCAAATAGTAAAGATGAGGCTAAAGTACTTTGGGCATCAAATGAGAAGGGAGGATTCACTTGAGAAGGCCGTGATGTTGGGAAAGGTGGAGGGCAAAAGAAGAAGGGGGAGGCCAAGGATGAGATGGCTAGATGGTATTGTAGACACAATGGGCACAGAACTGGGCGGGCTGAGGGGGATGGTGGAGGACAGGGGTGCCTGGAGAACGATGGTCCATAGGGTCGCAAAGGGTCGGAATCGACTGTGCGACTGAACAACAACAAACACTGTTAACAAAAGAATCATGTAGTGTTATTTCTTCCATGGGAGGAAGGAAGCTGCAGGGACCAGATAAGAACTTTTTAACAAGCAACCTTTTTCTCAAGTTCAACTTGTGGGGATGCAACAAAGAGGTGTGAGGAAGATCTTCAAGGTTTCGTTTCCAGAGGTTGGAGCGATATCTACACAACCTTAAGTTTCGCTTCTATAGCATCACGTAAGCCCCCTGAAGGCCAACCGGTCCTTGCCAAGTAATAGATTGGGGAGGTGGCTTGGGAAGGGTCCTTGCCTAGTTGACACCTGTTAATTGTGGTGCCGCCATTTTATGAATCGGTTTGATCTGGGCATCCGGAGGTCATTTAATGGAGCGGAGCGGCCCGCCACCTCAGAAAGCCTCCGTAGTCATGCTTACCATATTTCCAGGCCCAAGGTAAACCTGAAGGCCCGGTAAAAGACCCTCCTTTTTCATGCTGACCCTAGACAATAGAAACCAGTGTGCCGTCTGGCCAGCTGCTAATAGCACAGCTGCTGCAAAAATAAATCTGATTTTCAGGTTTTAAAAATAATAATAATTGATATTTGTCAGTTTTGGAAAAATCCCAGTGGTTTTAGCAAAACTTTCTCCCAGATTAAGATGTACAGTATGTATAAAGATAGGAGCACTAGGCATATACAAGATTGTGCTGTAAATTACATGAGCAATAGATAGGCCAAGTGACTTGCCTCTTGATTCAGAAAAAGCCATTCAGAGCTAAGAGTAGGCTCACTTAATTCCCAAGTTACCTTTCTTTGGTTTTTGTAAGAATGGGCTCATCGGAGGAAGCTTAAAGCTAAACAAAAAACAAGGATCAGCTTGAATCATCAACCAAGCCTCAAATCATTCTTCCAGAGGTACAAACAGTTCATTTGCATTCAATCTCATATCTCACTTCTCCATTTTAACTTTCCTCTTTGTCCTTCACTTCTTTGTTACACAGCAAAAGTCTTTTGAGCACTTGTAGCAGGAGGAACTCAACTCCTATTTATTCTTATCTATGGATTTGGTGCATTATTTGCCAGGAGTTGCTATTTTTGCTATGCCATCTTCTCTTGTTATTTTTCTACTCCTGATGCTGTTCTAGTAAATACATTTAGTATGTTCCTTCCCTGCCTCCATTTTTCTCCTGTTATTTCCTACACTCTGATTATTCTTAAAGCCACTAATGAGACTTGTAACAAAATGTTGCAAAGTAGAGTGTTTCTACTTTGGGTTTCTGGCACTCCCTGGATACTTCGTACAACTACCATCTGCAACTAAAGCCATTTGTTCTGCCTCACTAGTTGTTGGACATTTATTTATTTATTTATTTGTTCGATTTCTACACCACCCACTCGGCCTAGGCCGACTCAGGGCGGTTCACAATCACAAGATAAAACAGCATAATTAAAACTAATTAAAGATCAAGTCTTTTTTTTGTATTTTGTTTTTTAAAAAGTTATGTTATATTTTGCAAATCTTGCAATTTCCCCTGAGCACATTTGGTTAAACTGCTGTACTGTAACCAAAAGGTTGTAAATTCAATCCTGACGGGGATCAGGATTGATTCAGCCTTCCAATTTTTTTGAGGTCAGTAAACTGAGTAGCCAGCATGTTGGGGGTAAAATGCTAATTAAGTTGTGAACTGCCGAGAGTGCACTAAGCACTATGGAGCAATATATAAGTGATTGCTTTGCTTCACTTTATTTTGCCTGTATATAAAAAAAATTGCATGTAGGAGTTGCAAATAGGCAATGCAGAAGATCCAATTGACTGTTTTGAAATGACCGTTTTGCCTTGTATTTGACTCAAAATATCTTATAATATTTTAACAGGCTTTATAGTTTCACTGGATGACTCTTCACAGGACAGCAAGCTGAGATACATTCAGAATTTTAAGTGGACAGATACTTTGCAAGGGCAAGTACCAAGGTAAACATGCATTTTGCTCTCAGTGCCTATTATGAAAAAATATTACCAGACATAGCTTAAACAAGGGGTTCCCAAACTTTTTGGGCTACGGGCTGGTCACGTGGTTCAGCGGGCAAGTCACATTTTTCCTCCCACTGGAAGTAGAAGTAAAACATGCCTTGCAATCTGTTTTGCAACAGGATGAGATAGATTTTAAGCTGCCATTTTCTCTGCCTAAACCAGGTGTGCTTAAACTACGTCCCATGGGCCAGATCCAGCCCTTGATGCCAATTCATCTGGCCCATGCCACCCTTGTCACTCCCAGAAGTGGAAGTAAAATGCGCCCAAACGGGCACATTTTACTTCGACTTCCGGGAGTGACGAGGGCGGTGCAAGCCAGATGAATTGGTTTCAGGGGCTGAATCTTGCCTGTGGGCCGTAGTTTGGGCACACCTGACTTAAACAGTCACTTTAGCAGACTATCAAGTTCATTTTATGATGCTAAAAGACTATTTCTTTTTCCTTTCTTCATAAAAAAGTATACATTTCTGAGAGCAAGAAATATAATAAAATAAAAGTAAAGCTGCACTGAATGGGGGAACCTGAACAGAAGGCCACTAACTCATGCAGAATCCAAACACATGACAAAGTACTACGATGCAGGAGTATATCTCAGCTTGGTGGCATACAGAAGTTTTAATCTGCAAGGTCAGTAATTATGGATGTTAAGATCCTTTTTTCACAACCATCTTAACAATCATAATGATCAACCCATGTGAAAATTTTGCAGCTTGAACCCTCTGTGTGTCACCAAGTTCAGTGAAACATTCTTCTCCATCATAGTGCTTTTCACTTTGGTAGAGAGCATTAATAAACTTTTTTCCTTCCAAAGTTCTCTTCAGCCATTCTGAATTGAGACTGAAAAAGAGCACAAATTGTTCTTGACAAAACAATTATCCTTTTCAAGCTGTTAAGTGAAGAGCATGCCTTTTAAATACTTTAGCACTTGCTCACATGATTCTTGATGGGTGGATGAAAAATAGCTACTAGACACAAGGGTTTTTTGTTTTGTTTTCTGATGATGACGGTATATACCCGTGATGGTGAACCTTGGCACTCCAGATGTTCTTGGACTTGAATTCCCAGAAGCCTCAGCCCTTGTGAATCCACACAAATGGGTTTACTGCAATTCATCCAGCCCACGCCACCTTCGTTGTTCCCGGAAGCGTTGCACTTCTGGGAGCAACAAGGGTGGCGTGGGCCGGATGAATCGCAGTAAAGCCACTCGTGTGGATTCACATGGGCTGGGGCTTCTGGAAATTGAAGTCCAAGAACATCTGGAGTGCCAAGATTCACCATCACAGTTATATACACACTTGCCTGGGAGTAAGCCCCACTAAAGTCAATAGTTTGCTTTGTGTATAGGACCATGTTATAAATGGTTAAAATATCAGAGATTGGGTAGATTTATTTATTTATTTTAAAAACTTCTACCCCGCCTTTCTCATCCATGGATAACCCAAGGCGGCTTACATGGCAGTTAAAATACATACAGGTCTAAAAGATACATACAGGTCTAAGATTGCCTTCTTGGACTGCAACTCCCTGAATTCCACTGCCACCATAGCTAGTGACCAGTGGGTTCTTGAAGCTGCGGTGCAAAAACATTTTTCCAGCTCTGTGACATACAAAAGGAGTGCCTTCTTGCCATAGTTCTAAATTAGATGTTTTATATAAGTTATGAAGCCATTTGCTGCTATTGTGTTTTTCCCCCTATACTGTAGTTCCCAACAGGATGCTGTATTTGAACTAGCTTCCATGGGGTATAATATGGCTCTATGGTACACGAAGTATGCATCACGGTTGGCAGGGAAAGAGGAGTAAGTTATTTTCACTTTTCTAATTATTATTATTATTATTATTATTATTGGGATCACAATTGAATCTGGCAAGGTTATGAATATCTAAAAGTCTATATTGAAACTGATAGATTTGGTTGGAGCTCAGTTTGCATAGGATTGTGGTCTAAATTGCTAAGTGTCTCTTTTGGCTGCTAACTTCAAATCCTTCAGCATTATTGTAGTTGATGTTATATGCCATTAAGTCATCTTTGGCAACCTTACGAATGAGAGCTCACCAAAATGTCCTGTCCTCAACAGATCTGTTCAGCTATTGCAAACTCAAGCCTAAGGCTTCCTTTAGCGGGTTAATCCATCTCACATTTGGCCTTCCTCTTTGCTGGCTGCCTTCCGCATTTCCCAGCATTGTCGTTCCCAAAGAATCTTGCCCTTTCCTTGGTGTGTCCAGAGTAGAACAGCCTCTGCATTATTATTAGGAGCAAAAACATTTCACGTTGTGTTGTGCACATTTTTAGTACTAAACTGTATCAAACCTAGTTCTATACATTCTTAATTAGAAATGTCCCATAGAATTGAATGTGACTGCAACATCATCACGTAAAGATGATGACTGCTGTATTGAATTTGCCCTAGATTTAATGGAGGAAGGAACAATAGGTCAGTACAAGACACACCTGCTGGTGTATAAGATGCACCTCATTTTTATACACATTTCTAAGTAAATTATTTTCTACATTTTTTCCAAAATAATTAATTGTACAAAAAAAATTTGGGGGGGGGGGATTGGCGGCGGCGGGTGGAGCCGGGGGAAGGGTGGCTTTAAAAACATCCCTCTCTCCCTGCCGAACCCCATGAGCTGGGGAGAGGGGTATTTTTAAAGCCGTCACCCCCACGGGTGGGGGTGGGTGGGATGTTTTTGAAGCTGCCCTTTCCCTGTCTCCAGCAGCAGCTGCTCCTCTCTACCTGGTGTGGGGAGGGTGGCTTTAAAATTGTAATTTAATTTAATTGATTTATATATTGCCCTATCCAATGGACTCTGGACGGTGTACACAAGTTAAAACCAATATAAAATAATTAAAACCCCTTAAAAACATAGCAATATTACCCCTCACTGTGCCATTTACTATCTAAAAAAATCTACAAAACCTTAACATTAAAAAAATTAATTACAGGTGGGGGGAGCCTCAGACGAGCCAAAAAGGGGAGCTTGTTGACACTCCCGGCCCCCAGACCCATTTTGCCAACCACGTCTTCAATTCTTTCCTAAATGGTAGCAACTGCCCCTCTCCCTAGTTGGTGGGGATCAGTGGCGCCTGGAGAAGGGGGGCTTGGGGTCTTTTAAACCTGAAAAATGTATGGTAGGCTGACTGAATTTTCAACATGATAATTTTGATAACTGGCACACAAGACACACTCCACTTTTCCAGTGCATTTTAAGGGGGGGAGTGTGTCTTATATGCCGGCAAATACGGTATATTTCGCATGCAGGAGATCATAAATTTTGTTGCCTGGCATCTCTAATGAAAAGTAGCAGGTGACAGTACAGCAGTCCTCTGCCTGAGAGTTGTATCAGATAGAACCGTGATGGACAACCTTGGCACCCCAGATGTTCTTGGACTCCAGTTCCCAGAAGACCAAGCCCCCGTGAATCCACACAATGGGTTTGGTGCAATTCATCCGGCCCACGCCGCCCTCGTCGCTCCTGGAAACGGAAGTAAAATGTGCCAATATGGGCGCGTTTTACTTCCGCTTCCAGGAGTGATGAGGGCAGTGCAGCACGGGCCAGATGAATCACAGCAATCCCATTCGTGTGGATTCACAGGGGCTTGGGCTTCTGGGAATTGAAGTCCAAGAACATCTGGGGTGCCAAAGTTCACCATCATGGAGATAGAATAATCAGTATTGAGCTAGCTGAACAAATAACACAACATACCTTCATTTGTTCCCTATGTTCCCTAATTTCTTCTGATTGCACTAAACAAGTAAATTAGCATTTTATCCAATCCTGCAGTTGGGTGAGATAATAATAGACATTGAAAAGGAAGCTGGCTAATGAGAATTCTGGTAGAATTGATTAAACATGAGTGAATTTGTGAAGTTTAGTGTTTTTTGGAAAGTTATAGTACTGATGCATTGATAATCTCTTAGCATCACAGAAGATGAAGCTAAAGATGTCCATCGGAGTTTGAAAATAGCAGCTGGAATTTTCAATCACTTAAAGGTATAAAATCTTTTCTCCCCCTCTTCTGTATAAATGTTTATGTTCTGTTTATGTTTACTCAGCACAGGCCGACTCAGGGCGGCTCACAACACGTCAAATAAAGATGCAATATAACACAAAAAACAACAACAATATAACAAGGGCAAAGCACAGAATACAATAAAAAAGTAACAGTGACAACTCAGTAATAGAGTACACAACTCACTCCAGCCCCCCAAAAATCCAAAAGTGGGAAGTGGTGGTCCTGCTGCCTCTACGGCCTTTAAGTCCTGGCCGGAGGTGTGGGCGGGGCCCCAGGACGCCAGCGAAGATGGTCTGTCCCAGCGTCCATCGTTGTGGGACCTCTCTGCCCTGCAGAGGAGGCTGGAGGCAGTGACGAAAGTCCTGCCACCTCTATGGCCTTAAGTCCTGGCCAGGCAGGGCCAGGAGGGAGGCGACAGCACCCGCAGCTGTTCTGGCTCCCATCCCCGCGCTGGTGGAGTGGGCGGTGGGGAGAGCAGCAGGGGGTTCTCCGTGGCTGCGTCTCTTCAACCCACCAACCGGGCGGGGCCAGGAGGGAGGCGATGGCACCCACAGCTGCGCTGGCTCCCATCCCGGCACCAGTGGAGTGGGCGGCGGGGAGACCAGCAAGGGTTTTTATTTGTCTCTAATTTTTAATTTGGTCCACAAACTCTCACTTTGTTTATATTTCAGGTAGATGGCTTAGATAGGTCTCTTATCCCTGCCTTTAAAAAAAGAAAATAAATTATTTCGATTGGTACACTCTTTAAATTTGAGAGACCAATTTCCAGATGATCAGGTGGAATATCCCACATGGGGCTGTACTATCTTGCAAGTGTATATTGGGGGAATTGCTTGTTTGAATGCATTCCGGAGTTTTTAAAAAAGTCCTTGTATGCACTAGATTACTTTTTTCCATACAGTATGTACTAAGTTTCCAAATGTAGACACACAGTTATGTTGAGGCTACTTTCAATCAAGTAATCAAGTCTGGGAAGAGTATAAGGTTCTTCTTTAATGTTGAGAGTAGAGCAAAGGCAAAGCAGCAGTGTCTCTTAAACTCACTGTCACATTTGGATCCACATGATCCAGCATATAGGGTGGAGTCCTGTAATAGTAGTGACTGTTTGCTTGTGCTAAATGCAGGAAATGCTTTCCCATTTCTGGCGAGAGTGGCTTTTATAAATGTGATCTCATAAATCCCCAGACCATTCACTTGTATGGCTTATTTGCATAAACATATTATCCAATATATTCCCCCCTCCCTTAGGAAAACTACATTCCTAAATTGATCACTCCTGTAGAAAAAGGGAGAGACTTAGAAGCCCGACTGATTGATTGTTATGTTATACAGTGCCAAGCTGAAGCCCAAGAAGGTACTTAAATGTTTTTAATGTTCCTTTTAATGTGTGGATTTTCTTAGTTGTTTGTTCTATTGAAGTAGTTCTGGGGAGAAATGTAGTTTGTTACAGGTGTTTGGCATTTCACCTTACCCAAGTGAATGCAACATTAATTCTTCTTCTGCCGTATCAGAATCTGAATACAGTGATACCTCATACAATGTCCAAACTTGGTTCCACAATTTTGGACTTTATACGGATTTGGACTTTGTATGAGGCATGTAAAATCCTAGCCGCGATGCCTCATACAACGTCCAAATCCTTGCTGCGATGCCTCGTACAACGCCGTTTCCATAGAAATACATGAAATACATTGTGCTGTAACAGCACAGACTTCAGGGCAAAGTCAAGGAAACAGACAGGAAAGTGACAGAACTTCAAGAAATCATTTTCTAAAGGCTAAATACATTACAAAAACTTGTCAAACAACCCTGATTTTAGGGGACAAACCATACAACAAGTTTTTACCTTTTGAAAACTTTATGAAGTGCACGTTTAAAAGTTAACATGTCCCATCATGCAGCACGGTGTTAATCTGCAGCCATGCGGCCAATCATCCATTTTGTACGATCTACTGTAAACAATTACTGGATGGAAGCAAGGACAAAATGGATGCCAACATGTCCCATCATGCAGCACAGTGTTAATCATCCAAACAGCAGCAAACACCAAACAGTTGCCCCCCCCCCAAATAATTGCCCTCCCCCATCCACCTCCCCACTCTTCGCCTCATACAAAATCCACAAGAGCAATGCATGCATGCATCCTGCCTTTTATACTGCCCAGGCACAATGCAACCTGGGAAAAACCCCAATGCCTCATACAAAGTCGCAGCAACTTTGTACGAGGCAACCTTTTTCAAGGAATTAGGTGATGTTGTATGAATTCAATGTTGTATGAAGTGGACTTTGTATGAGGTATTACTGTACATGCGATCATCATGGCGATCAGCCATGAAGACTGTCCTGAGAATATAATGCAGTGGCATTTTATCTGCCTTCTGCATTGCAGCATGACACCCGTACCACTGATCCAGTTCAGCGAGTCACTTTCTGGTCCTGAGCCCTTTTGACACACAAAGTCCTCCTCGGCCCTAGGCCAGTAATCTTTCCAATCAACCACTGCCAGTTCCCTTTAATTAGATATCCTGGATTGTTTTTGTGTCAGAGATTACTCTGGGTTGAAAGGATTTTTGCAGGGGATGCGCAAAGGAGGCTCCTTTTATGTTCCCCATCATGCAGCTCTCGGGAATCGAACCTGTCTTTCCAGGCTCCAAGCCTAGAGCTTTAACCACTAAGCCACCAGGGGAGCTGCAGATCTCCTGGTGTGATCAAACTTGTGGACTTCTGTACGCTGTTGCTGAGATACTGAAATATTCTAGTGCTGAGCTGAGTATTTCTCCTTAGCAAATGCAAACACTGGTTATGCAGTTGGCATATCATTTCTTTCACAGATTTCCTTTAATATATTAATAAAGGAATATTTCTAATGCCACTCTATTCAATTATTTTAAATAAAAATTGAAGTATTTTCCAGTTTGAACAGGACATATGACTGATTTTGTCATAATGAAATTTGTGATTGGATTGCATGGTGTCTTACTTGTAATTGCATCTGCTTTATGTCTTAGTGACAATTGCCCGAGCGATTGAGCTGAAACATAATCCTGGTCTAATAGCTGCTCTGGCCTATGAAACCGCTAATTTCTATCAAAAAGCAGGTATGTGAAAGAATGCTTTTATGAATGCTTGTTTATTCCCAATGCAGGGTTTAAAGCGTGAAGAAGTTGCAAGGAGATGCCAGACAATGAATGGAATCCACGACAGTTTAGTTTAGACAAGAAGACTCTGTTTGGGCGGATTCTTGTCTAAGTAAACGTCCTTTCCTTTTTACAAAAACTTTAAGACAAGAATACAATTTAAAAACCAGCTTGCTATGCATTTATCTTTTGTGGACAAAAATCTTAAAATGGCCATGAATGTTAAGGATAGTAATCAGAGCCTTTATAAAAAATGAATTGCAGCTGCTGCAAATATAGTAAGTTCAGGAATAGACTACAACTGTAAACATAATGCTGTCTTCTCCTTCTAGATCAACTGTTATCTAGTTTGGACCCGACATACTCAATTAAATGGCGAAAATACCTGCAGCTGAAGATGTGCTTCTATATGGCCTATGTGAGTATCTTAGAATGATGTTCAGCGGCCTATCAAGTTTTGCAAAAATGTTAATTAGCATTGTGAGTTTTGTCCAAAGAAAGACATTTCAGGAAGTTTTTTTCAAAACTCTGAACACCGTTGTCATTATTTTCGACCTTAAGAACACTTAGCCCAGTGTCTTCTGTCTTACAGTAACCAAAGTAATAGTTTGCTTTGTACATGAAAGTTTTAAGTGGAACTAGTAATAAACATGGTAACTGGAGAGTTTATTTTCTTTTTACCTTTAGTCATCTCCCTCCCCAGGTTGCCTCCTGCTCATTTCTTGAAAGCAACAGAGAATTTAAGATTGCTTTGTAATGCGCCAAAACATTTGGCACATTCTGCCTTTCTTGCAGGCCTACTGCTACCATGGTCAAACTCTTCTGGCTGGTGATAAATGTGGAGAAGCCATTAGGTCTCTACAAGAAGCAGAAAAATGTAAGTGTGGTTGTTTAATCCACGTTGGTTCCTGCCCTCTGTAAAAATAAATGAATGAATAGTTCTAAATTTCTGCCAAACAAAATGTTCCACAAACACCCAAAGTGAGTATGCAAAAAGTGAGAATCCAAACATAACTTTGAATCATATGGTTCTTGATATGTGCAGGAATATAATAAATTATAAACTTAAGTATGACATTTCAAGTTACATTTGTACGAAAAAGAGTGAAATTAAAGAGCATGTTCTAACTGGCTGCTTTATTATAAAGTTTTTGCCAAGGCAGAAGCACTTTGCAAGGAATATGGTGACACCAAAGGGCCTGGGACTACAGCTAACCCTTCTGGCCACCTTTTCTTTAGAAAATTGGGGACTCTGGTGAAAAATACCTTAGAAAAATGCCAGCGAGAAAATGGATTCATGTAAGTATATTTTACTTCTTCAATCATTTCTTCAAATAGAGAAAAGGCTTTTCTTGTGACTTTTCACCCAACGGTATATCTCCCAACCTTCCACTCAGATTTGGCCAGTGAGAGAGAGGGATGAGCTAACATGGCCTTTCCCCGTTCCATCCGTTTTTTGTAGACCAAAGGGATAGTCAGAAATAGTCAGGTTTGAGAAGGTATATAAATGGAAGCTCATAAATTAGGCATCTGGCTGCAGAGCCAGAGGTTAGGAGTTTGATCCCTCACTATACATTCCAAAAGAGCTAACCTGTGTGGCCTTGAGCAAGCTGCACAGCCCCAGAGTTCCCATCAAAGGAGAGAGTGGGAAAAACACTTTTGTGTAATCTCTAGCTAAAAAACCCTGAAAGTCAGACTTGATGGCATTCATCATCATCAATTATTAATTATTATTACTAGCATGGGTACCTGCCTTCGGCCGGGTAGGGTTTGGGGGGGGGGGGTGTTGGGCGACCTACAGATGTGCGTGTCTTCAGGCGTGGCCTCTGTCGTAGCTGTAGCCAGTCTGGTCATGTCAGACCACTGGCTTGACCATTGCTGCGCCCGGTGAGGTGTGGGCTGCCGCAGGGGCTGCTGAGGCCCCCACTGGCCAAGAGCACCTCAGCGCGCAGCATGGTGTGGGTGCGCCTGCGGACGCCGGTCCTGTTGTTCCCGGTTTGGAGACGGTAGGACGAATTTTGGGGCAGAATGAGGGAGGGAAGGAAGGGAGGGAAGGAAGGAAGGGGGTTAGGATGATGGGAGGGAAGTAAGTTGGGCGGGAAGGAAAGAAGGAAGGGGAGAATGATGGAAAGAGGTGGGGATGGACGGAGGGACGAAGAGAGAAAGGAAGAAAGAAGGGAAGTGAGTGAGGGAAGCGGTGAGGGAAGAACGTAGTGAGAGCCATAAAGGAAGGTTGGATGGGATAAGGGACGGAAGGAAGGGGGGGAAGGGGAGAAGGTAGGACGATGGAATGGGAAGAAGGTTGTAGTGAAGGAAGGGAGTTAGGTGGGAGGAATTTTGGAGGGAAGGGAGGAGGGAATGAAGTATGTAAGTAAGGGGGAATGGATTAAAGAGGGAAAGATGGAGTGAGGGTCTTGGGTCGGTCACTTGCCCTGCTGCCTCCTCGGCCCATGGCAGCGCTCCCCTCCTGTTCGATCTGGCGCATTGTTGTCGTCACGGCCGGGGGGGGCTGCCAGGCTGACGCCGCCTATGTCTGCGCTGACCCAGGCAAGCGTGGCCCGTTTTCTTTGACGGGCGCGGCTTCTGTCGGCTGCGTGGTTGGTGCCTCTGGCGCGGACCTTCCCCCCTCCAGTTTGCGCATGCGCAGTTATTTTTTCATCTTGGTGGGGCATATGCCCCACCCTCTGTCCCTGGTCCCTCACGGCGCTGATCTCAGGGACAAAAGGTAGGTGTGTGCGGAGCATTACGGGATAGGCTCCAGGGGTGTGGGTACGCATTCCGCACACGTACGGCCACATTCTGTCTTTATAGGTATTTATAATAATAATAATAATAATAATAATAATAATAATAATAATAATAATAATAATAATAATAATAATAATAATAATAATAATGGAAGCATCCTCACTCTATAAATATAGTCTCTGAAAACCGCATAAGTGCACATCTGCTGAACACTCGAGTTGCTTCAAAATTTTAAAAAAAAGACATTTGGGGAAAGGCCTTTGATACCTCCCTGATCCAATCACACAACAGCACTCTGGATTGCCTCTGATTTAAGAAGCTAAACAGGATTGGGCGTTCACTATTTGAACTTAGGGCAGACATTCTCAACCTGCGGCCCATGGGACCATTTCATGGGTCCTCCCACCACCTCCACAATACCTGGAAGTACCATGTGGTGGAGAAAAGATGAAATGGCCATCCGACCCCCGAAGCTGTCTGAGGGAGCGCGGCCCAGCCCCCTGCTTAAAAAGGTTGAGAACTCCTGACTTAAGGGATACCTGTGTCCTCCAGGAAGGACTAAGACAAAATTCTGCCTGAAAACCTGGAAAACTGCTGCTTATAAGAGTAGATAGTACCTGACTAGTTGACTCAATCATTGTACTTGATGTAAGGCTACTTCCTGTGTGGTCAAGCAGTAGATTTCCTGTGGTTAAGCTAGTGAAATTTGGGCTATTATGCTACTATTACATGGATTTGTAGCTGATTGAAGGGCCATCCTTGAAGAGTGCTTGGCAATGGATCTTTGTCATCTTGGAGAGAAACAACTAGTTGGTTGTTCCAGGGATGTGTCATAGGTCCACTTTTGTCCAACATCTTTATAAATGTCTTGGATTAGGGTGTGATATGTATGCTCATCAATTTTTGCAAATTAAGCCACTGGACAAGAAATTGCAAGTAGATTAATAGGTACCACTTTGATGGGAATGTAAACAACATTTCGTGCACCCCATTGCCTAGTCATGCAATCTAGTCATATCTATGTTAGCCCTACCTAGTGTTGTATAGTGGATAGATTAATGGACTAGAACTCAATAGGCTTGGGTTCAAATCCCCACTCAGCTATATCTTAGTCCTACCAAGTGTTGTATAGTGGATAGATTAATGGACTCGAACTCTGTAGGCTTGGGTTCAAATCCCCACTTAGCTATGGAAGCTCACTGGGGTGGAAATGGTAAAACCATTCCTTAAGTACTAGAAACAAATGATAGTAACTTACTTATCTCGAAAGCCTATTAGAGTCACTGTAATTCAGTTCTGACATGATGGTACACAACAGCAACAACAGGTTAGCTTTGGCTCTTTTCTAGTCCTCGTGCTCTGCTTTCCTCTCCAGTTTGTTTATTGTACTAATGAAGAGCATGGCAGGTCCACATTCTCCTTCTTAATAATAAGGGTAGTATAACATTATTTGCAGTTGCCTAGTATCAGCAGGGGTTATAGCTACGTAACTGAGACATATGCAGCAGTCTGTGGCATTAATTCTAATGGGAAATATTTATAGGTGTAGGTATATAATAAGATCTAAAATCTCCACTTGAAGAACTAAGAGATTGCTAACACTCAGCATGATTCTTTTAGTTACTTCCAGAAGATTCCCACAGAGACCCCCCAGCTAGAGCTGAAGGCAAACTATGGCCTGGTTGAACCTATTTCTTTTGAGTTTCCTGCCGTGCATGCTCATTGGACTCCAGAATCTCTTGCTGCATTTGATCTCACCAAAAGGCCAAAGGAGGACAGTGTAAGACCAGTCATTTTTTCTTCTTCCTCCACCCGGGTCACCTGTGGTTATCTCTCTCTCTCTATTAGTAGTGTTTCATTCAATAGCAAAGATGTGGTGATGATGCCCTGCATGTGCGTGTATGAAAGATAACACATGAGTACAGCATTAAGATGACTTTGCATCTCAGAAGTTCTCTGCATGAAAGGTTGCTCTGTGCTGCAAAGGCTTTAAAATGTTTTTTTCTTGCTATCGTTGGGTCTATTTGCCTGCATTTTAGTAGTAGCTGGTCTAAAATTATACTCCTTTCCACATACTTTTTAACATTTTTGCGAACAAAACCCTGAGTGACTGTTAGTCTCTTAATTGGGGAGGCGTACTCTAAAGCAGGCAAAAATATTCCGTAATACTCTGTAAGGTAATGTTACCTTTTTCTACTCCGCTCTTTTTCTTTATTTACAGGCTAAACCAAAACCAGAAGAAGACGTGAAACCTCTGAAAGAGCCAGATATAAAGCCGCAAAAAGACACAGGGTGCCAGATTTCTTAAAACTCCACAAGTGCTTTGAACTAACTACCCTTTGTGAACTGTTAAGTGAAATCTGGGGATTTATTGCCTGCCTCAATCACTATTCCCCCCCCCCCCGAACTTCTTTCTAAAAAAGAATTTGTTGCTTTTCAAGTTTTATAGATACGTATCTTTGGCTGAGTTCTGTGACTCCATTTCAAGGGAAGCTTATCAGGAGATTAAAACTGGACTGGAAAAAGTTTGTGATCTTGCTGTAGAAAATGAATGAATAGGCACTTGATTATAATTGTGGAACAAATGACAGCAACACAAGAGATAAGATGGAGGCAGTGCTGTGGAGGGGATAACACTGACTGAACAAGGGGAATTTTGTGGAAGCTTCTGTGTGAAAACAGATAGTAGAAGAATTAATATTACAATCCCATTTTAAGGGGAAGTTCTGCAGGGATATTAGGCTAACACTGTGGAAGGCAATGGTAGGAAAATGCAATATAGAGTCTTGCATGGTACATAGAAGGTTCAGACTTGCACACATTTTGCCATAGCAGAGGTAAAATTAGTAGTGTCTTCCTGCAGGGTAGGTACAAGTAAATGGTGCTTTCAGGTGGTGTTCAATTGTCTTATTTAGATAGCTGTGGTGAAAGAACAATCCGTTCAGAATGATTCAGCCTTTGTAGCTAAGGCTTCAACAGAAGAAAGACTTGCATGAAAGAACCATATAGCTCCTAACAGAACTTGGGGCCAGCAATCCTGGATAGGTATTAAGCTCTTGTGATATAAAGTTTTCTTATGCCAGAGGCTAAGAAATAGTGACATGTGGGGAGGTGTCATAAATAATTGTAGTGCTTACTGCATAGTCAATGAAAAGAGGAATCGAAAAAGTGGGTTGATCAGGGTTTTAGAGCTATAGATTCTGCTAACGGACAATGTAGAGAAGACAGAATTTGGGAACATTAGATATATGCGTGTGTTTTTTTAAATGACATTTCCCCAAGTCTCCCGGTTAGCACAGCCACTATATATTCTATCTACTGTGTGTCTGGTCCCTGAGAAAGGTGCAGGAGAAATAACAGCATTCATTTCATACTTTCTTGCTTTATAATCGTTGTGACAATATGAATTAGAGACTGAAAGCAGCACAAAAGGCTTTTTCAAGAAAAGGTAAATACCCATCTAAAGTCAAGAATATAGAGCAAAGAATGTTATAAAGAAGCATACTCTCAAATAGATGCAAATGTAGAAAAGCAGACTCATCTATGAGAGAAGTTGTAAAGGAGTGTAGTACAACCAGAGGAGAGCATGGCACTAGATTGATGACATTCAGAGGCATGGTGGGCTCTGGATAAGCCAGCAAATTTCAACAGATTGTATTCAACGTCAGAATCGAGAATTGTTGACTCCTGATAGTAAAGACAGGGAAAGTTGAAAATACCT
This sequence comes from Bradypodion ventrale, assembly GCA_035047345.1. NCBI lineage: Eukaryota > Metazoa > Chordata > Lepidosauria > Squamata > Chamaeleonidae > Bradypodion > Bradypodion ventrale. The sequence continues at coordinate 47,341,625 of JAWDJE010000001.1, forward strand.
TGCCGTGTTACTATTCATACTGTTTAAATTATACCTTTTTAAAGGATTTGAGATACTTCACACAATTTCAAGGATTTTATTTCATTAAACTAGCTGGAGGTTTATTAAAGTAGCTAGAGTTTCTGAGGTGTATATATGGCATATATTTTTAAAGAAGGATCTGTTTTTGCAGTTAGAAATACTGTACCTCACAATTTAAATCTAAGGAGAGATAGAGAAAATAAAATGTTAGATAAATCCTATCTGAACATTGGAAAACGCAGTAAGAAAAACCTCAAGTGAAATCTGGTTTTGTAGAACTATAGACATAGAACATTGTTTAGTGAAAGCTATGGTATTTCCTTCAGATAAATAGCACCAATTTTTGTATCTATGAAGTTAATTTGTAGAAATTAATGACTCCTGTAAATTATTCTAGCTTGCTTGTCAGATATATATTTAGAATATAGTTCCAGTCTTATTACTCACTGGGTTATTTAGTCAGTTAATAAAATGTGCCAAGAGAAAACAGTTTTTTCTTGGCAGTGGAGATCATGGAAAAGGAGAAAGCATTGGTGGAGATGTTCTACCCATCATTAATAGGATATACGGTAAGCTTAGTCTATTTTCCATAGTCCCCTAGGTTTTACGCCCATGATGTTTGTTGGAACTGTAGTCCAAAAAAAGTAACTTTTAAGTTCTTGGTGAAGCTAGAGTTTTTGCCAACCACAGCATCTACTGCTCTTGAAATTATATCAAAGGATCCAACTTCTTTTGTTGCTCACTGTTGCTCTTGAGCCTGTTAAGAATTAATCTGATCAAGAACCACCTACAGCCCTTATTCCTAACTGTGTCTTCTGTGCTACGTGTTGCTGTATCACATTTCTTCACTTACCACTCTCCCAACTAAAATGTCAACATTTTTTTGGTGCCATTCTGCTTTTCATCCCCTTCTCCACTCATTTTCTTTTCTTTTCTTCTTGACTGGAATCTTTATGCTTTGTGAATTGTGCTTTTTCCACACCAAACATTCCAAACTAGTAAAATCTCTGTGAATTTATTGGCTAAATAATAATTTCGTGTTATGAGTTAGAAGCCCCTGATTCACTGACCCTAGCTTTGAATAAATGTGTGTATTTTCCTCTGGCTTATTGCTTAGTGAAAATCTACTGCCTCTGTCTGGACCTTGATTAAACTGCAAGACATTTTGTATGGTGTGTTCCTTTTTTGTGTCAGTTACAGATGAGGGATGTTAATGAATTTGCCTGTAACACAGGGGGCTTTCAGGCCTAAACATTTCCCTGATATTCTAAAAATAACTGTGACAGTTAAATGTGACACACACACACACACACACACACACACACACACACACACACACACACACACACACACACACACACACACACACACACACACACACACACACACACACACACACACACACACACACACACACACACACACCGGTATTTTACACTTTTTCCTGCCATCATCCCGTATCAGCACAGGGGCCAGCTAAATGTGACACACACACACACACACACACACACACACACACACACACACACACACACACACACACACACACACACACACACACACACACACACACACACCGGTAGTTTACACTTTTTCCTGCCATCATCCCATATCAGCACAGGGGCCAGCACAGGATAAGCATAGATATCCAGTTTCCCATTTTGGCCGGGAAATTTCCCTTATTTGACAGGAATTTCCCAAAACTTGACAGGTATGCAGAGATGCTTGATCTAATTAGGTACAAATCTGGTCAGTAATTTGAGTGAAAGCCAATAGAATCTACATATCAAATTGGAACAGCAGACTTGTAAAGGTTTTTCTAGCACACACACATACAACACAGTTGGGAGTGACAGTTTCACTACTTTGTTCATCATCATTCTTGACTTCTACATTTTGTAATACCACAGTCATCCCAGTTTCTGGAAATACTCTTGCTGGTTTAATATATGGACATTAGATAAAGGTAAAGGTTTCCCTTGCTCAAAAGCCTAGCCAAAGAGCCAGTGCTGTCTGTGTCTGCAAATGTTTCTGTGATCATGGGGCAGGTATGATGACACCAAAGCACACGGAACGCTGTTCCTTTTCCCGCCAAAGTGGCACCTATTTATCTACTTGCAATTTCTTCCTTTCCAGATACTAGGTTGGCAGGAGCTGGGACAATGGGAGCTCACTCCATCATACAGCACTTGGGTCTCGAACAGCTGACCATTACTAACATTTAAAATGTTTAATGTTTACAGAATACAATTCATGATCGGTGCATATGTTGAATATGGAAGTTAAGTTATGTTAAGATGGTCTTTAAATCTTAAGTATAACAATCTTGTATAAGTTAACAGGAACCAACACACTTGATTTTTCAAGATGAGTCCTTTACCATAGTGCTAACATCAGTGTAATGCATTTAATATATTAATGAACATAATGCAAGATCTTTTACCACGAAAGGTCGACTGATCAAGGACCACCTACAGCCCTTATTCAAAAGTTTAATATTCATAGTTTTTATCTTCAGTATGCTCTGGTGTCCCCTGCACCTCCAATATTTAAATCAAATAAAGAGTTCCACACTGAGAGCCTCTAACCATGGAAATGACCTCTGTGCAGAAAGTGTTGTTAGTGCTAAGCTGTGCCCTCCAAAACAAAGCCCAGTGCAGAGTAACACAAGCCTTCCCAAATGTGGTGTATCTGAAGAAGTGGATTGCAGTCATTGTGAACATTCACACTGAGATAAATGTGTCAGTCTTAAAACAGCCAGAGTACTCCCCGCCGCCCTTGGCTTGAGAATTTTGTTGTTCAGTTGCACAGTCATATCAGACTCTTTGCGACCCCATAGACCACCACATTCCTGGCTCCTCTGTCCTCTGCTATCCTCCACAGCCCAGCCAGATCTATGCCCATTGCATCAACCATTCCATCCATCCACCTCATCCTCTGCCGCCCCTTCTCCTTTTGCCTTCGATCTTTCCCAGCATCAAGGCCTTCTCAAGTGAGTCCTCTCTTCTTATCTGGTGGCCAAAGTTCTTGAGTTCATCTTCAGTATTTGTCCTTCTAATGAGCAGTCAGGGTTGATTTCCTTCAGGATCAACTGATTTGATCTTGCAGTCCAGGGGACTCTCAGGAGTCTCCTCCAGCACCACAGTTCAAAGGCGTCTATTCTTCTGTGCTCAGCCTTCGTTATGGTCCAGCTCTCACAGCCATACATTACTACTAGGAAAACCATTGCTTTAACTATGTGGACTTTTGTTGGCAGGATGATGTCTCTACTTTGTATTATGCTGTCTCGGTTTCTCATAGCTTGAGAATACTTGAACACAAAATAAACACACACCCTTGTCTAAATTATTTATGTCTTAGGACAGCATCGTATATGTAGCCCAAGGCCCTGGATGCAAGCCATGGCCTCCTTTGTGGATTCTGTTTTGGCAAGAAGTTACATATAGCACGCATGGTTTTATGGTTACGAAGCAATTCTGAATACGTGGCAACTTTTTGAAACAGCCACTAGGTGGCAAAGCAACATAAGAAACTGCGAGTCAAGACTGTTTCCCACCAGGTATATCAGATACTTTAAATTTAAAAAGACAAAAACATTGTGGCACCTTACAAGGTTTTTTTTGTCTTGTTTTATTTACTATCTGATATGCTTGCACGGATTAACATAGCTACCACTTTTTTCAAAAAAAAAACCTCCCACCAGGTGTGGGACGTTGCGCCCAACCGGCTAGGCCGGTTGGCAAAAACTACACAATTCTGCCTTGGCCTTTTTTCCCTTGTTGAATGTAAGCGACAGGTGGTGGGGTGGTGGGGACATCCACTGCAAGAAGGGACTGCAAAAGGTTTCCTAAAACCAAAATTGTTGATAAAAAGAAAAAGCAGATCTGGCAACCCTGCAGTACCAGTTTTACTAGTGCCTACCTTTCTGTCGCCTCTCCAATTTCCATTGCAATCATTTACCCCGGAACATAACAAAAAAAAGAAAAGGAAGGGCCCAGCCCACTATCCAAACACGGCAGCCCCGCTTCAGAGAACAATATCCTGAAATAGTCTGGCTCTCCTTTTCCTGCTTGGCTCCTCAGGTTGAGCTGCTGGGGCTCCCCAAGGTGATGTGCTCTCATTTTCCTGGTAAATACCTCAGCAGCATTTTCATCAAATCTTATTTCTGGGATGGAAGATAGCGAAGGAATCCTAAAGGTAAGTTTCTACTGTAGTTTTACCATTCTTTTAGGAATTGCTACCTGTCATAAATCCTTACATACTTCTGAGTGGAGACAATCCTTTGAGCCTTGTGAAAGGTTTAAGTCCTGTTTATCACTGGCGGCAGGAGAAAAGGCAGCTGTACATCAAAATAAATGTCTACTGCCTCCAGGTAAGTATTCTCTGGCAAGATACATGACATTATACTGTAAAGTAGATGTGTAAAATAAGAGTACTGCAGTGGCTCAAGTGGCTAAGACGCTGACTGGAAGGTGGGAAGTCAGCAGTTCGATTCCCAAGTAGGATGGAATGAGCTCCCGTCTTTGTTCCAGCTTCTGCCAACCTAGCAGTTCGAAAGCAAGAAATTGCAAGTAGATAAATAGGGACCACTTTGGTGGGAAGGTAAACAATGTTCCGTGCACTCCGGTGTCTAGTCATGCCTGCCACATGACCACGGGAATGTCTGCAGAAGAAGAGAGCGCTGGCTCTTTTGTTTTAAAACAGATGAGCACTGAACCCTAGAGTCGGATACGACTGGCTTTCGAGCAAGGGAAACCTTTACCTAGAAGTGTAAAATATAAAAGTGTACACACTATTGAAGCACCAAGCTGCTGAAAATCTACAAATGTACACTTTCCATTGTTCATCACTTTAGCCAATATCTTAATCTTTTCTTGTTGTTGATTGACTCTTCTGCTACTTATTTAGTTTTAACCTAATGTAAGGAGAGTAAAGAAGTGCACAAATGGCTGAATCTGTCCCTATTATACCAGACACCAAGGATACTCAGGCTTGGCTGTATTGTAGGTTTCCTTTTTTGGTCACTCTAAAGCAGAACACTGGTGGATTTCAATTCCAAGAAGCCTAAGTCAGTACATTGGGTGATCAATGCTTTGGGGAATTGACTTAGGCTTCTGGGAATTGAAGTCCAAAAACCAAAGATGGGGAAAGACTGCTCTAAAGTGTGATGAAATGTTCAGAGAGTTGTGTATAATACTGGGAGTGACATATTATATTATTATATCCTGTTTTGGTAGATTGAATTTTGTATATTGTATTACTGTGTATTTACTGTGTATATCATGTATATTGTTTATTACCGTGTGAGCCGCCCTGAGTCGGGTTCCCTGATTGGGCGGCATACAAGTGTGAAAATAAAATAAAATAAACAGTGCTTAAACTGAAGTTCCCATCATCCTCCCTTGACCCTTCTGGCTTTTGCTCCTGGGAGCTGATATCTGCCAGTACTTGAAGGGTATAACAGTCATTAAAGGCACCATTGTGGTGGCTGTATCTATATGGTTTTTATCATACCTGTCAACCTTCCCGGATTGGCCGGGATTTCCCAATTTTCGGCACCGATTTGCACCATTTCCTGCCCGCAGCTGCCAAAACCCTGAAAATGGCAGCGGGGGGGGGGAGGTACTGCGCATCCCTTCTGGACAGATCGTCTTCTACGCATGCGTAGAAGGCTTTTACGCCTGCATAGAAGGCTTTTACACTTGCGTAGAACCCTTCTACGCATGCGTAGAAGGCGATCTGCGCAGAAGGGGATCGTAGAAGCCTACGCATGCCTAGAAGGGTTCTGCGCAAGTGTAGAAGGGTTCTACGCAAGCGTAAAAGCCTTCAGCGCATGTGTAGAAGGCGATCTGCGCAGAACCGTTCTGCACAGGTCGCGTAGATGGCGACATGCGCAGAACAGTTCTGCGCAGGTCCCATATTTTCCAGAGCCCAAGAACACAAGACAGACTTCTCTCTCCACCTGATCTAGAGGTTTTGTTTTTAATTTAGGAAATATAATACCTCAAATGTTCCATAAATCTGACTGAGAAAAAGATATTATTCAACAGAGGTAAAATCGCAGCTGTGGGCATGCAAATAGATGTTCTCCCAAAATTGTTTCAGTGATTTTCTCCTTCTGGATGAAAAGGGAGAAGAAAATGATGGCAGCAACCTGGGAGATAAAAGCCCAAAGGGACATCAAACTCCAAGAAGGATTATTTACTTTGCAAATGGTGAATCCATGGAGGAGTACAGCACAGAAGAGGAAGACACAGAGGAGAACAACTCTGAGCCACTTCTTAACACTGTAAGATTGTTATAGGTCTTCAAGGTTGCATCAAACCTTAATTTTGAAAAATGCTAAGGCATTTATAACAACTGTAATAAATATATTACAACAAATGTTAAAATCACACACACACACACACACACACACACACACACACACACACACCCCTTTTCTCTCTCTTTTAAAAGGACTTCTGCACTTTCTCCACTCCACTGTCCTTAATATTTTACCATCTGGCCTGACAAAGAACACAAAATCCTGCATATTTTGCCCACTTGTGGCCAAAAAAGAGAATAAAATCTCAGTGGTTAATCATTTCATGGATCAGGTCAAGAAAAAATGTTTTCAAGTTGTCCTCCACATTGTAATGCTGCATCCCTCTTTCTTCTACACTGTAGCCAGTTAGTATTGTCTATATTGATTTACAAATATTCTCTTCTGCTTCTGCTTCGTATACATTTTCTTCTCAGACTTGTTTTTAAAGTGACACTTGGTACTTGGGTTTGGGATGATTGTTCATTCAAGGGACATAACAGCTTTCAGCCTGGATTCCATTATAATGGGAAATAAATGAGATAGCTGGCAATTTGAATACTGTTATGGTTTTACATATTTTTATGCTTTGTTTCCTGTGTTTTTTCTTGTGTTTTATTGGGATTATATATACAGTAAAACCCTGACTTACATATGCCCCGAGTTACATAAAATTCGACTTACATAATGATTTTGTGTTAAAACTATGTCCCGATTTACACAATTTCCTATGGGTTTGCTTCGAGTTACATAAAGATTCTTTTTCCTATGGGTTTGCTTCGAGTTATGTAAAATTTATTTCCCTGTGGGTTTGCTTTGATTTACATAAAATTTCATTTTTCCTATGGGTTTGCTTTGAGTTACGTAAAAAATAATTTTTCCTATGGGTTTGCTTCGAGTTACATAAAAAACTGATTTAAGCAAAAACCTATGGAACGGGCTTTTTTTTTTTTGTAAATATGGGTTTTACTGTATATATATACAGGGTGGCCTGTAAGTCATTATTGAATCTTTCTCTAAATTTTCTGGGAAAGAATACAAGAAATGGCTGAAAGCTGAGAAAAAGTCATAAAGAACAACTGCCTCCATTTTCTTGCCAGGTAGCAGAGCAGCTTGAGCCCAATCCCTGCCCACTAGGAAAGGGCAGACAGGTGGTTGCTTTGCTCAAGCAGAAGAAAAGTGGCAAGAACAACTGTTGTGGCCTCCCAGTCCTTTGTCTGTCTTCTCCCCCTCTGGGTGACACAGTGGGCTGAGAAGAGTTGAGCCTGCCAGGCCCATTCCCAAAGAATAGAGGCAGCTTCCATTCACTTACCTGTGTTTACTAGGAGTGTACAACAGCTGCCAAAAGATCCAGACATGAGAAGGCCAATAAAGATGTGCTGCTAATGATCTCTTTGCAAACTAGAACTGGATCTGAAAGGAGAGGGGAAAAGGGCTATTTACCGGGGGTGGGGTGGGGTGGGGGGGCGGGACAGTGGCTTAGTGATGAAGGTTGGCATGTCAGCAGTTTGAGACCCGAATGCTGCGCAACAGAGTGAGTGCCTGTCATATGTCCCAGCTCCTGCCAACCTAGCAGTTCAAAAGCAAGAAATTGCAAGTAGATAAATAGGTACTTCATTGTTGGAAAAGGTAACAGCATTCCATGTGCTCTGGCATTTAGTCATGCCTGCCACATGACCATGAAAACATCTGCAGATGCTGACAGCATCTTTGGCTGTAAATGGAAGTGAGAGTTGGACACGACTGGTTTTTGAGCAAGGAAGACCTTTAGCTTTACCTGGGGTTATTATGTTTGGAGTCTAGACCAGTATTTCCCAACGTGGGGCACATGCCCCACATGAGGACTTCAATTCCCTGGAGCCTAAGTCAGGACTTTGGCTGAGCAGTGCTTTGGGGAATTGACTTAGGCTTCCAGGAATTGAAGTCAAAAACCAAAGGCTGGGAAACACTGGACTAGACCCTGATGGAAAATTCCTGCCTGTTGTACCTTATTGGTACTAAAAAAAGCCAATGACTTGCTAAGTGAAAAGGGCCATGATTGATATTGGGACTGTATTTCACCTACTGATTTGAACCACCTGGAAAGGAAGTAATGTTGGGGAAAGTTGAAAGCAGCAGGAGAAGAAGATCTAATGTGAAATGGATTGATACTATAAAGGAAGCCATATCCTTGAGTTTACAAAAGATGACTGGTGCTGGTGAGGACAAGACATTTTGGACGTAACTCATTCATAAGGTTGCAGCAACTCAGAGGCAACTTGATGGCATACAGCAACAACATCAACATTGCTTAGCTGCAGGCTTCTGGCCTGCACATAATGTTATACAGTACTTGCAAGCCATGTACTCAGTTACTTAGGAGTCTTGTAACTGAGACACCAGTTTCATTTCATTTGCAAGGGGATTTGTTCATGTCTAGTTCCTGAACTCTTTACCTGGAGAACTGTGATGTGTTTTGGGATCAAGGAGACAGCGGAGGCTTAATTCATGAAGAGGCATAGGGCAAGATAGCCCGGATGGAGTTTATTAGGAATAACAGGACAAAGACATTCCAGAGAAGAGTATGCAATATATTCTTATTGGTTACCTGCGATAACATAAGGTTACATAATTGGTTAAATATCAGCATGCCTGCCTCGTGCACACCTTACTGATTGGTTAAATGGCTGTGTGTTGCTTAGGTGACTGCGTGCCATCCCTGGGTATAGTAGGGAGGGCTATACAGCCTTGAGTCATGGTCAGAGGCCCAAGCTGGGGGCCCAGGCCTAGGCACCAAGCATCTAAGTTACGGCATAAACAGATGAGGCAGGAGAACGATCACCCACGATTTAGACCATGGTTTGCCAATAGCCACAGCGATCGTGCTGTGAACACCCTCACATCTCCCCCCTTCTGTTTTTAAGAAGCTTATAAGCATAATAAATTTGGTCCTTGCGTGCACGAGGCATCAAGCGAAATCCTTGCAGGCAGGTGGCTAGCAATGAAGGTATGCATTGAATAAAGCAACAGGCAGTTATCAGAATGGCAAGAATAATTAACCCATACTGCAGAATGGTCCGTACCCAAGCTCCGTTGGGAAGCCAGGACCAAAGAGTGCTCCACCACGAAGGCAGAGGATTTTGCTTAATATCAGAAACAATTTTGGTTAGAGAATCCAATTGGTTTTGTACCTTATTAGAATTATCGGATAAGTTAAAGCAACACATATTACGCACAGACTCACAACCTTGATGATGTAACATCAGCAAATAATCGATCGCGGCGCGGTTATCTAAAATGGCGTTGCGAAGCTGAAATTGCTCCCTGTTCAGGAGGCTAATAGCTTGGGAAGTGTGATTAACGGCTTTTACAAATGCACAAGCAAGCTTTCCAAGCTGCCTTGCATTCCCGGCTGCCAGGCCAGGCACGCCAACAAGACTGATGGCCAAGGATGTGTACTCGGCCTGGGAAAGCACCTTAACAGTGCTATCGCAATCAGAGGGTAACTGCTCAGCGGCAGTACCCCGGGTGATGCGTTTGCGGGCAGGACGCTGACGGACCAGCGTAGTGCGGTTGGGCAAAGCAACAATCATACGACTAAGGCAACAAGTGGTTTTAGAGAGGTTAGCAGGAATATAGTTCCAAGTTCGTGACCCACAGGTCCAGAACCACCCAGAAGGCAACAGAATGTGCTGAAAGTTAAAATGAAGGTCCTCTGTTTCTCTCCCGGTGCAATTAAGACCACAACCAGGCTGGAAACAGCGAGGCTTTGACTTATGTTGAGTACAGTTCACAACCCTGGCACATTTACTAGCATTACTAACAGCTACAATAGGAGTATAGAGAGACAGGGCATCAAGGGGCAGCCTTTTGGTTGCCTTTCCCCAAAGGGGGCTAAGGGCATATTTGTTTTTGACCTTGTCATTAAAGTTGGCCATATCGTAACCCAACACTGACCTACTGACGTTTTGGGGAGTGTAGCAAATGGGAATGAGACAGGTGCTTAACAGGTGATAGGAGTCAACGCTTTGCTTAAGGCAAAACTCAGTTTGATTAGAAATGCGGGCAAGCTCATACCACAGGTTATACTCAAAGCGTTGGGACAGCTTACCTTGGACGGCAAGCGCCCCTGGAAAGAGAAGCATGTAGCAACAAAGAATCATTATGGAATTAGCATTTAGACAAGCTATGATAGCAACAACAAAGTTCTCAGGAGTCTTTTCCACCCGGATTTCGTCCAGCACGGACTGGGCTTCATCCGACAATGCTTTCACCTGGCCCCAGGTTATCGGCGGGTTTTGCCCCCTTCGCCTTCCCCCTCGGTTCCGTCTCCCCTCCGGGGGCCCGTGCAGGTGAAGGTTGAAGTTTGGAATGGGGTTGCCGAGACCCTGTTGCCATGCCATGTTTCCACGGTCGAACAAACCGGGCAGGGACCCAAAGAGGACCTTCTGGTGTAGACACGGCAGCATAGCCCCTTCCCCAGGTTATGAGGGGAACAGGCCCTTTCCACTCTGGGTCCGGCAGGCGTCTGTACTGGACCTGGGGGGCAGGCAGAACCTCAAGCTGGCGGTAGTGACGCTGAGCCCTGGATAAAAATTGAGAATTAAATTGAGACAAGTTAAGGTGGTTTAGAGTAAACAGTACACTAGCAAGCCACTCCTCCTTTTCCGGAAGTGAGAGGGGGACAGTCCCCCCTTTCCTTTTTTGGCGATCTAGTGCATCCTTCAGTGTTCTATTGGCCCGTTCGACCACGGCCTGTCCCTGAGAATTATAAGGGATGCCGAATGTGTGGACAATCTGCCAGCGGGTACAAAACTCTGCTAGGGCAGTAGAACAATAGGCGGGGCCGTTATCGGTCTTCAAACGGTCAGTTTTTCCCATGACCGCGAAGCAGCGGACAAGGTGATTGCAAACGTGTTTGACCTTTTCTCCCTTCTGGGGCGTGACCCAGATATAGCCAGAGTAGGTGTCAACACAAACATGTAAATATTTCCATGGTGCAAAAGGCGCAAAATGGGTAACATCCATCTGCCAAAGCTGGTTGGCACCCAGACCGCGAGGATTTACTCCTGCAGCAGGATTCTGGGGCTGTTGTGAACATTGGGGACACTGCTGAATTATGGCCCTTGCATCCGCAAGGGGAATGTTAAACTCTTTAGCAAGAGTTTTGGCATTCTGATGATGCAAAGCATGGCTTTCAATGGGAGAACAATACATGGCACGTAATGCGCCATCTGCACGGTCATTCCCTTCGGTCAAGGGGCCGGGGAATGGCTGATGACTACGAATGTGTGCAATGAAAAAGGGTACTGTTCTCCGTTGGAGCAGCATTTGTAGAGACAGGAACAGTGACAGCAAGTTGCTATCTACTGAAGGTGACACATAACTTCCCACAATGTTGGACACAACATTGGTGACATACAGGCTATCAGAGATCAAGTTAACAGGCTGATCCTGAAACAAACTAAAGGCAAGGACAACCGCCGCAAGCTCTGCGCGCTGTGGCGAGCGCTGCGGCAGCGTAAATTGACTTTTCCATGTCCCCTGCTCCTGCCAGGCAACCACCCCATGGCTCGGGCTACCATCAGTGAAGACAGTGAGAGCCGGCAAAAGGGGCGTGGGGGAGAGGAGGTGGAAAAGCTTCAAAGGTATGTGCTGAGCAACCTGGAGCCAAAGATCCTTAGGAGAGTGGTACACTACCTGGCCTGTAAAATCTGCCATAGCAAGTTGCAGCTCGGTAGAAGAGCGCAGTCCCGCTTCCCAAACTGCGAGGGGAACGGGAACCACAATCTCCATGGGATCCAGGGCAAACAGGGCGAGACAGCGGCGGCGGCCTTTAGAGACGACCTGCGCCAGCATGCTCAAAAAGGGTGTAATGGTATTTTTTGTGGTGTGAGAAAGATACAACCACTCTAAAATGCGAATTTTCCCATCTGAAGGCTCCTGATGTATGACAGCATATAATTGTTTCACATCTCCCAAGCAAAGGAGCTTGGGGGGGCAATTTGGTGCAGCCCTATCAACCCAGACCTTGGCCATGGCAGAGTTAACCATGGAAAGGACCTCCCGTTGCGGGGCGGTAAGGGTGATCAGATCTCCTGGATTCTTCCCTGCTCTAAGAGCGTCAAAGAGGGGGCTGAGCGCAGTGGTGGTAAGCTTAAAATAAGGGCGGAGCCAATTGACAGCTCCCAGTATCTGCTGCAGGGTGACATAACTGACAGTAGGCGGGATTTCAATCCGCGGCAATGCTGGCATAGAGTACGCAGCCATCATGCGGTACCCAAGATAGGAGAAAGGTTCGGCTAACTGAACCTTTTCCTGGGCGATTATTAGGCCATAAAGGCTCAGGGTCTCCTGAAGGCGAGGGAGCCACCCCTCTGGGAGGGAGGTCCTGGCCACCAAGATGTCATCCATGTAATGATATATAACCAAATTAGGGTAAGCCTTTCTGTACGGCATGAGAGCTGCATTTACATAAAACTGACACATGGTGGGGCTATTGAGCATTCCCATTGGCAATACCTTCCAATGGTACTGGACTGTGGGCTGGGAGTTATTCAACACCGGGACCGTGAAAGCAAAATACTTCCGGTCCTTTTCCTGAAGGGGAATGGTATAAAAACAATCCTTAAGGTCAATGGCAGCCATCTCATAATCATGGGGTATCAAATTTGGGTTCGGGGTTCCACACTGGAGTGAGCCCATCGGCTCGATTATCTTATTAATCTCCCGCAGCTCATGGAGCAACCGCCACTTCCCGGACTTCTTTTTGATGACAAATACCGGGGTATTGAACGGACTACTAGTCGGTTCAATGTGACCCGCGTCCAGTTGTTCCTGAACGAGCTGCTTAAGCGCAGTCAACTTCTCTTGCGGAAGTGGCCATTGCTCCACCCACACGGCCTGATCGGTCTTCCACGAGAGTGGAAGAGCACAATGTTGATGGCTATTCATGAGTTATGAGGGTGGTGCCAACTTGCGCCAGCAAATCCCTCCCCCACAAGTTGAGATCAATTTGTAAAACACAGGGCTTGATGCGAGCAATCTCAGGCCCGCCAGGTTGGAGACTGACAGATAACCACTGAACACTTTTCCGGGAGGCCTGGCTACCACCGATGCCCCAAACTGAGGGAGCGGTTTCGGTTGGCCACAAGGGATCCCAGTGCCCAGCGGCTATCACAGAAATATCCGCCCCCGTATCCAAGAATCCCTCCAACCACTTACCGTTTACCCAATACTTACGGGTCGGCTTCTGTTGTCCTATCTGCTCTCGAAGGGCGGCAACCTGTGGATGATAGGTGTCTCCATCGGCCCCGGCACGGGTGGAACCAAACCCCCCTCTGCAAAGGGCGGGCTCCGCTCCCCCTGGGGTCTCATAAGAAACAATGATCAATTGTGCCCAGGAGTCCCCCTTGCGCAGTTGCAATGGAAGGTGACTCCAAAATTGTACATAAATGATGCCTGTGTAGTCTGCGTCTATCACGCCAGGAACTATCATGATGCCATGTTTGCCCACTGATGAACGTGGCAGTACCAAACCAACGGTCCCTTTTGGCAAGGGGCCAGTAAGGTCGGCAGGCATCAGGATAAGCTCCCCAGGCAACGCAGTTGTCATGTCCTGTGTGTTAACAAGATCGAGACCAGCGCTGCCAGCAGTAGCAGCCTTGCGCTGATCGACCCGTGTCCCCTTTATTTTCCCGGGGCCCGGGGAGGGCCCGGTATCTAGTTTCCCTGTGGTGAGGGGTTGACTCTGCACTGGCTAGCCCAATGGTAGCCTTTGCCACACCGGGGGCACTTCTTGCTGGGGCGCCTGACATCCTTTCCACCTCCCTTATGCGCTCCCCCTCCGGGGGCGTGACAGTCTTTCATGAAGTGGCCCGGTTTCTGACAGTTGAAACAATTGCCAGTGGGCTTGTTTCCAGCACAAAGCGCTCCAGCCAGAAGGGCCATTGCATGTGTTTGAGTGCCCACCTCCATACAGGCTTGAATCATGTCAGCTAAACTATACTCAGGGCGGTGAATGACATTTTGCAAAATCTTCTTGCAATCGGCATTGGCCTGCTCAAAAGCCAGCCGTTTCAGGAGTTCTCCCTGGGCATCAGGGTTGTCTATCTGTCTTTGTATGGCTTCCTTCAATCTATCAATGAACTGTGAGTAGGGTTCAGCGGGCTGCTGCCGTGTGGAAGTAAAGGAGCGTGTGGGTTTCCCAGAGACGGGGACCCTTTTAAAGGCTCTCATGACGCACATGAAGGTGCGGTGGAAAGACTCCCGAGGGAGTTGCATCTGCTGTTGGAGGGTAGCAAATGCACCTGCTCCATAAATCTGCTCAGGGGTGTTTTGTGGCGTACCAGCCGCCACCGCAGCCGCTCGGAATTCACTATCCCAAACAACATACTGTGAAGCAGTCAAAATCATTCGAAACAAATCCTTCCAGTCTTGGGGCAGCATCGTGTACCCATTCCCAATTCCCTCAAGCAACCCTTGCACAAAATTTGATCAGACACCAGACTCTCTAACAGCTTTATTAAGTTCCCTAATTACTGTATATGACAGAGCTTGCCAATGGATACGTTCCTCTGGATTCCCATCTGCCCCCACCCCCATCTCAACCGTAATGGGAAAAGCAGAAGGACTCTCTCCTTGCCACTCTTCCGCCTCCTCCAGGGACAAAACCCCATCGCTCTTGGCTCGATGTATAGTGGAGCGAACATTTCCCATCACACCGCCAGGGTAGGTGGGTGGCGCCTGGAGAACCAGGCTCGGGATGGGCGGCACCAATGGTGCCGTAGGTGGTAAAATAGCGGGCAGCACTTTTGGATAAGGAGGTGGTGGGTCCTCGGGTGGATGAGTCAGAGGATTGGTCAGGGATGCCTCTGCTGGTACTAATTTCCTGACTGCCTCGTTAATTCTTTGCCAAATCAATAAATGATGAACCGCTGCCCTAGGTTCTTCCAATAAAATTGTTCCAATTCGTTGCCAATCATCCCGTTTGAGTGATCCAATTTCTGGGTACCAAGGACATTGGCATTCGACTTCCTTAATGAAGTCTTCAAGACTATTAAGCGTGATGTCTGGACATCCGCTCTCCTTGATGATTTTCTGCAATTCCTTTGCATGGGTCTTTTGCCCTAAAGAAAGTCCCCCCCCCATACTCACAATCGGGAGCTCGAAAGCTGAGAGAGGTGCACCAGGGGGCTATTCCAGCCGGTGAGTTGGGGAGTTGGGATCCAGCAATCGCGTCGCGGGTCACCAGATGATGTGTTTTGGGATCAAGGAGACAGCGGAGGCTTAATTCATGAAAAGGCATAGGGCAAGATAGCCCGGATGGAGTTTATTAGGAATAACAGGACAAAGACATTCCAGAGAAGAGTATGCAATATATTCTTATTGGTTACCTGCGATAACATAAGGTTACATAATTGGCTAAATATCAGCATGCCTGCCTCGTGCACACCTTACTGATTGGTTAAACGGCTGCGTGTTGCTTAGGTGACTGCGTGCCATCCCTGGGTATAGTAGGGAGGGCTATACAGCCTTGAGTCATGGTCAGAGGCCCAAGCTGGGGGCCCAGGCCTAGGCACCAGGCATCTAAGTTACGGCATAAACAGATGAGGCAGGAGAACGATCACCCACGATTTATGACCATGGTTTGCCAATAGCCACAGCGATCGTGCTGTGAACACCCTCACAGAACTGTGCTCTCCAAAACATTTCAGATACTGCATTTACTATTCACAGTCCAGCAGTCCAAGTCAAAAGAGAACTGTATGACTGAGTGGTCAAATATTGCAAGCGCATTAGGAAGAATGGCAAAGCAGCATGTTCCAAGCCTTGTTTAATCCATGAGAATACCCCATACCTAATAGGACAGGAAGATAAGATAATGATCTCTGACAAAACTGTGCATCTCTTTTCTGCTGTTTTAGTAGGAGAATGTTCTCAGACATATAGTGCATGTTTCTATATTTGTTAGATCTTGAAATAAGAGCTTTCAACATAAGCTACTTGTTTACTGCAGCACTGATCTGTCCTCCTCTGTTCTGAAACTGACATTGACAACATCTATCCCAACTATATAGTCATGATGTAATAAGTGGTGGTGTTGTAACAGCCACAGATGCATTCCCATATTGTAAGTGGTAAACTGTTGCCTTTACTCCACAGGCCGACCTTTCTTGGGGTAGTTATCTGCGAGTTTGGGCACTCCGAGTTGCAGCAACTAGTGTTTTTAGTAAGTATGCATATATATGTGGTGTTTTTGGGGTAGGTGGGGTTTGGTGGAGATCCTTTTTGCTTTTTGGCCAGGGGCGGTGGTCAATTGGGATCTCAGGGTCTGATAATCACATCATTAGTAACTACTGCACCACCTACTTCTGGTCGGTGATAAGCAAGACTTTTTCTCTTGATTTCTTTTTTCAACCGATTTATATTTTCGGGAATCATCAGAGAACAAGATGCAGGTGATATGAAAGAATTCACATGTAGTTATAACTATTGCATGCACTGACGTTTCCCTCCCCATCATGTACTTGTTCTTTATCCCTAAATTGAAGGGTCCAGCTGCTGGTTTTTGTTTTTTCTTCAATATCTTTTACAGCTTGTGAATTTCTTGGCGGGAAGTTTGCTGCACTGTTCGGACTCACTCAATCCAAGTATCAATATGCAATAGATGAATATTACAGAACACAGAAAAAGGTTTGTCTGTGTTAGATTTAAGGTTCACGTAATAATGTTTTCAATTATGTTTCAGGTTCAAACTGCAGTGAGGTCGTGAAGATCATTTTCAGTAGTGCAACTTCCATGATGTGGATCATTCTTTGCTCAGCCAAAATTCCAAGTTGCAAACAACTGTAATTTCTGTCCCCTTCAGTATCTTTCAATATGACTTTAAGAACTCCATTTTTATAAGGCAAACAGAAATAACAGAAGCTACATTGTTAGGGTGTTGAAAACTTTCGGAGGACAGGAATTTAGGATTAAAAAAGGTGGGATAGAAAAGTCACTCAGAACTCTTAGAGTCAAACTGTACCAAGTTAACTTTACCAAACTAAGACGCTGACTGGAAGGCGGCAGGTCAGCAATTTGAGACCTAAACACTGCAGGATGGAATGAGCTCCCGCCTTTGTCCCAGCTCCTGCCAACGTAGCAGTTTTGAAAGCAAGAAACTGCAAGCAGATAAATAGGGACAACTTTGGTGGGAAGGTAAAACAGCGTTCCGTGCACTCTGGTGTCTACAGGTAGTCATGCCTGCCACATGACCACAGAAACGTCTGCAGAAACAGACAGTGCTGGCTCTTCGGCTATGAAACAGAAATGAGCACTGAACCCTAGAGTCAGATACGACTGGTGACCATTACCTTTACCTAAGTTTCACAGAACTTTTACTCTGATTCATTGTAGAGCCTCTGAAAACTTCTCATTAATTTCCAACAGCAACAGAAGCTTTGACTATCTTATTCTTGCACAAACTCACAACAATTTACTCCACTCTCTGACCCAGCCTTTCCAGCCCAATCTTTTCCAGCACACAGAAACAAATCTATGGGTCTGGAGTTCACATAGACAGCTCAGGTGACCAACCAAATCTCAGCACAAGCACATACCCCATTTGGGGGTAACCAATCAAGAGATAGAAGGTTGGATGTCTATGTTATTGTTATACATGCCAATATGGTTCTAAGCAAGGTCAAGAGGGGTCAAACAGCTTACCATAAGAACATAAGAACAGCCTTGCTGGAACAGGCCACAGCCCATCCAGTCCAGCATTCTGTCTCACACAGTGGGTCACCATTTCCTTCAGGGTATTCCCAAGGAGATGCCTTCCCCTGCTTAGGATTCCCTGGAAATGGCGTTGAGAGATATCCTGCCTATCTCTCTAACCCGGAGGTTGTCCTTAAGTATCCATAATTATAGCCATTGATCCCCTTGTCCTCCATGAACTTGTCTAATCCAAATTAGTTTTTAAATAAAAAATTATGTTCAAGGGGTCACTAGCCGCTAAGATGCATGGAGCATTTACTCCAACTGAAACATGATTCTAACAGTTCTTAATAAGCCTCCAAAAATTTAACTTGGTCATCAACTCCCATAAAAGTATCACAAAAGTTCATGTATAACATTGCTGAGTGCATCTCAGAAGGAGAACTCAGACAAGAAGGAGGGGGAACATTGTGATAGTACCAAATCACTCTGCAGCTCCCAAGAGAGCACTGGTTTTGTTTTCAGATGTAATACAGATTGTGAATCAAACCACAGTACTTTAAGTTGTTCAAAGGTTGCCCTGGTGTCTTTTAGTGCAAGACAGGTGATTAACTAATAAAAATACAGCCTGGAAGAAGGGGAATCTGTAAGGTTAAAAGAAATAATTCTCCACCTTCCTTGTTGGGAACACAACAAAATATCATTTTTAGAGAAGAAGGAGAATGCTTTTTGAAGATACTTGTCCTTGTGTGGAAACATAGGCCAAGCCATGATTTATATCCCTAGTTTATAACATGATTTTGTTTTGGGGGTGGTGGTGGTTGGATATATTTCAGGAAAGTGAAAGTGATGAAGATGGAAAAGAGATACCACAAATGGAGGCTGCATTTGCACCAAATGAAAAGCAGCACCTACAGATGGAGAACCTAAAATATGGGTCCATTCAACGTGAAGAGATATCTGTAATTTCTCAGGAAACTGCTGGTACAAATGTTGATAAACTTCACAAAAGTGGATTGCCTGGTCTAAAATGAACCCTAGCCAGTGGACAATAAATGTAGCATAGTTGAGTCACTACTTCTGGCCTGCTTAATATGTATTGTAAAAAAAGGATTGTTAGCAATTAAATAAATGACAACAAGGTGCCATTAAATCAGTGATTTTCAAACAGTGGTTTATGCTGTGATGACAGAAGAAGTCTAAGAGTTGTAGTCCAAAAAATAATTTAAGTTCTTTTGTGCAATCTGGTTCCAAAACATGACATTTATAAGCTGTTGTTTTAACATTGTAATTTAATTTAATTTAATTAATTGTTGGATTTCTATACCGCCTACTTTACCTAGGCCGACTCAGGATGGTTCACAATCATGGATAAAAACAGATTAAAATCCCACCCCCTAAAAAGGATGTAGGGACCGAAGGGACCGTGGGGGAAGAAATTATCTTCTATACCAACCACCCAACTGAGGTCACCCTTCCACCGGCACCCCATACTTGGCCTGCCAGCCAGGTTTTGAGTTCTTTTCTGAAGGGCAGCAACTCCGTCCAGAGACGCAGTTCCGTTGGCAGGAGGTTCCAGAGGGCCGGTGCGGACATGGAGAAAGCCCTCCTCCTTGTGCCAGAGAGGCGAGCCCCTCTGCCTGATGGAACAACTAGAGAGCCCCTCCTGTCTACTCTGGTTGGACGGACAGACGTCCTTAGGGCGATGCGGTCTCTTAGGTAACCTGGCCCACTACCATATAGGGCTTTAAAGGTCAAAACCAGCAGCTTGAATTGCACCTGGAGGCAAACTTGTAATCAGTGCAGCTCCCGAAGCAGTGGTAACGCATGGGCATAGTGTCCACACCTCATCACCACTCGGGCCGCCGCATTCTGGACCAGCTGCATCCTCCAAATGGTCAACAAGGGCAGCCCCATGTAGAGCGCATTACAGTAATCTAATCTGGAGGTCACCAGAGCGTGAGTGACCATGAGCAAGGAGTCCCAGTTCAGGAGCGGGCGCAACTGGCGAATCACCCAAAGTTGGGCGAAAACCCTCCTGGCCACGGCCACCACCTGTTCATCTAGCAGCAGAATCACTATCTTGTACTCTTAAAGAATTGGGAACAGACAAAATTCCTTCTGCTACTTTTTAATGCATATAACATCTACAACAAATAGTATTCTTAGCAGCAACAAAAAAATTACATAATTAAGTGTACCCACCACCTATGGAACATTATGTATTTCAACCATTATTGTTATTATATGCATATACATACTTGTCCCCTATTTCTGCTACTTTTTAATGATCTTGGGAGCTTGGGATGATATGCATAATATAAATGTGAAATGTTTTCATTTAAAAAACACATGCATTCAACCGCTATCAATGGAATGTTATGTTGAAGTTGTTGTTTAATCACAGAAAGAGTATACATCAATCCATTTTCTTGGTAAACAAACATAGACAGCTATGAAATCACATGGCTGTCTTTGTTTGTTAATGGAACTACTGAAGATGCCACAAAAATCTCCAGGAACTCTATGTGGCCTTTTAACACCAGCTCTAGAGCACTACAAATTAAAGGTAATGGCTACTTCCAATCACTAGGTAATATTCCTAATTGATTTATTTGGCAACGATTGGTACACCTAGTGAATAATCTAAATTTTAACTCCAATTCACTGATGGAGGACTCTGAGTCTTTATGTTGCCCTTTTCTCCTTGCCAAACAGAAATTTGCAGTTTCAAAAGAAGACAGCTTCTGTAAGCGGGCAATATGCAGAAACCTAATTTCCCTGTGTTTGTGGAATAGGGGATGATGTCAGCTGCAGCCTGCTGTTTTTTTCCAACTCACCTCTAAGAAACAGTATCTGGCCCAACATCTTGCCATTAACGTTTAAGGCTCTCAATGATAATTTTCCTGCACTATCCACAAGAAATCGGTGCATTCCTGAATCACAAAATCACACGTAATGTTTGATTTTTTAAAAAGTGATCCAATAAAGCAGGGGTGCCCAAACTACGGCCCATGGGCCAGATCCAGCCCTAGATGCCAATTCATCCGTCCCGCACTGCTCTCGTCACTCCTGTGAGGGCATGTTTTACTTTCACTTCTGGGAGTGAAGAGGGTGGTGTGGGCCGGATGAATTAGCACCATGGGCCAGAACCAGCCCACAGGCTGTAGTTTAGGCACCCCTGGTTTAAGCAGAGAAAAAGGCAGCCTAAAACCTATCTCATCCTGTTGCAAAACAGATTGCAAGGTGTGTTTTACTTCCACTTCCAGTGGGAGGAACCACATGACTGGCCCGCTGAACTACGCAATCAATCCACTGAACCATGTGACTAGCCCTCGGCCGGAAAAGTTTGGGCACCCCTGCAATAAAGGATCCTTCCTCCTGAATTTATTTTTCTTGGTAAATGTCAGTACATTCCACCACAAGATGGTGCTATATAACAAGTGCCTATTTTGACCTGTTTTAAAGAGCTTATTAAAAGTGGAGGCAGCTATGGTTGATCCATGAAAGAAAATTCATACTCTTATTCAAAATTATTATGTGCCATAGAGTTGATTATGACTTGCTGCAACCTCTTATAGGCTTTTTGAGGTATAAAATATCCAGATATGATCTACCAGGACTTCTTTCTGGGGGTACTCTGAGACCCTGCACCTTGCTCAAAGGTGAACATGTGGCAGGAACCATGACCCCATCAGTCACGCATGCTTCAGATTATTTTGGCTAGCCTCTTTCCTGGGAGGCACTGTGGTGGTTTGAACTCCAAGCCTCTGGAACCTCTGAGCTATTTTTAAATGAATACTTTTACAAATATCAACTGAATACCATACTAATTAATTGGGGGAGTGGAACTCGAAATAATTCCATCTTTACAACCATATGAATATGGTTTCCTACTCTCTAAAGAAGGACTTTTCACAATGCAGGTTCCATTCCTTCCAGCCACAAGGCAACACTATACAAGTTGGCTGCCAGATATTAAATCTATGGTCACTGTCAGTATTCTTTGCACTTATTTTCCTTCTGTCTTCCCTTTATGAATGCTGCAAATACATACCTGAAAAACTAGAAAATATTTCCTGCATCTGATGAAGTTGTCAGTCACGAAAGCCTGCTCTATAATAAATATGCTATTCTTTGAGATTCTACAGGAATCTTTGGTGCAACAGACTATAAAGCTCCCCTTCTGTAAATTATCAAACCCTTAGGAGCTCTGCCAGAAGGAAAACAGCAAAGTACAAGTATATTGCAGAAGTCTGTGAAGAAAAATGTGGTTGCCATGGTGAATGTCAGAGGGACTCCAAGGTTACAGAGAATTGGGAGCTCCACAAGTATAAATCCTCTTTGTTAAATATAGACAAGTGTGTGAGCCGGCCACTGACAGGTTATCAATTCTCTGTGAGGATTACATCTGTTACCCGGAGCAAGAGAGTGAATATTTTTGTCAATGTCAAGGATGAAGGCTGAAAAATTCTTACCATGCCATTCAACTCTTTCCCATTCTTTAAAGAAGTGTCAGACTACTGAAACAACTTGGCATCCATGATAAGAGCTCTATGTCAAGGGCACCTTTTCACATTTCAAAAACTAGAATAAATTTATTTCTATGTCTAAGAGCACACTGTTCAATACATCTGAGATTTAATGTCCCCCCTCCCCTGGAGTGTTTGCTGAGATTCTGTTCAACCTTGTTGATACTCAGTTGCTCATAGTTACAGGCCACAATCCTATTGTGAAATACCGCACCTGTAAGGAGAATGGCACAAGGAGTGTCCACCATCTTCTGGCCCTTGATGCAGACCCAGGCATGCAACAGGTGTGTGACCTGGGTACCTCCATGCATATTAGAGACAGCTCAAACAGTAACAATCAACACCATTTTAGGTTTATGCTGCACAATCCCAATAGCATTTGTGCTGGCCATGTAATCGAACCATATTAAAGCCAGTTTGTTGTTACCCTGTCATGTTTTATCACATCTATTTAAATTGGCATTCTCAGTTGAATGAGACAATGCAGGAGACATCATAATACAAAAGCATTCTATACAACACTATACTTTCTCTGCTCCACCTTGAAACACAGGGACATCTGTCTTTTTAAAAACAACATAATATTGAATTATTACTCATGGTTAGAGCAGTATGACATTGGAACTAACTGTCTCAAGGAGTGGTGAGCATTCCAACACTGGAAGCATTCAAGAGAGAATTGGACAGCCATCTGTCAGATCTGCTTTGATTCGGATTCCTGGATTGAGCAGGGGTTAGACACGATGGCCTAAAAGGCCCCTTCCAACTCAGTGATTCTATGATTTTATATGATCCTATTGCTTATTCCTCTTAAATTTTGTGTTTTTGTTTTATCCTCTTTATTTTTCCCCAGTAATTTCTTCCTTACAACACAAGGCAATACCAATCAACACAAAGAAACACCTCATTCAGAGCATATTCATTCCCACCTTATGTTACCAGTGCCAAACACAGATACTGTACTTACAACAAAAGTTGGTCACCACAGAAATTAGATGTCTGAGGAAGCACTGCTGGAGTGACTAGAAGGGATATAATCAGGAATTAGGTTATAAGGGAAGGAATTGGAACAGAACCAATCTTGCACTACATTTAGATACAACAAATCAAGTGGTTTGCCCATTTGAAGAGAATGACGTGGAATTCTATGCCTTACAAGGCATATGTGGAAAGAGGAGAAGGACAAAGACCACGAGGCAGACTCAGAGTAAGGTGCTGAGATAACATCAAAGAAATATTACAAGAACATCTAATAACACTGGTGGAGGCCACTAGAAGTGTCAGAACAAGAATCTTGCATCTCTCTCAACACCTGATGAGGTAAAAGAGGAAGCAAAGAAGAAGAACAAACAAGCTAGAATTGTCCCCCCCCTTAAAAATCAAATCCCCCCCCCTTTGTGGGAATCATGGGTCTAGAGTAGACCAACCTCACACAACATGGCACCTTTCCATTGTAATGGACCACTGCTTCCATCCTCCCTCAGTCAGTTTTGACCAATGCTGAATAGGAATGATGGAAATTGTAGTGCAAAACCAGAAGGTTGCCAGGTAGTGATAGACTAGTATAGGCAAGATTAAACAAGCTGCTGTACTGACTGACTTGGTCTAGGGTAGCTTCCTACCTTTCCAGCTAAGGAGCAGGAGATTGGATTCTGGGGATCAGAATGACTGAAATAATGCCTTCTGATCTCCAGAATTAGGGCTGTCTGTTCTGCCTTGAAGTGAAATGGGAAACATGCCATTGATGAATCATTCTTTGCCTCAAGGAAGACTGCTTTATTTAGTTATTAAATTCTGCGATGAAGGATTTTAATTCTTGCATGTTTGAGTTAGGTATTAAAATCTTATTCCGATTGCTTACACACACACAAAGTACAACACACATCTCGGAAAGGATTTACACCTAAGAAAAGGTGGATTCACATTGGTTGGCTGACATGCTTGTGTGAGTCAGGAACAACTGAACTTCAGGTAAAAGATTCCATGATCTCTCTAGCTTTAACTGTTTGCTTTAAAACAGGACACTGTTTCCAAATGCATCTCTCCATAAAAAGAAAAACATTAGATAACCCGAATGTTATCTGAACATATATGACCCATTGTTTTGAACAAATGCAGATGACTGGCCATTTAGCAAAATGTTGTTTGCATTTTCTAGGATGGAGGAGTAACTTGCAAACATGCTAGATATTGTTGGACTCCAGTTTCTTTCAGACACATTGGCTCTGGCTAATGGTCTGAAATTATGGGAGATGAAATTCAAGAACATCTGGTGGATTATAGGCTGCCTACCTCTATTATAGGGTCTCATGCAGAGATATTTAACTGATCCTTTAATAAGCTTTTTTGGACTTCAATAATCTATGATAGTCATGAGTATTCTGGGAGTTCCAGTTTAAAAAATTAAGTTTTCCAATATCTACCTTTGATATTTAATTGTAATCCTTTAACTGCAAATGTGTGACACTCTGTGCTTAGAGCATGTACTTGATTGAAAAGACATCATAATAACTGTTTCAGTATTATTTTTTCTCTTGAGCTTTACAAGAATCTGTTACCTTGGAGTATTTACATTCCTGGGCTAAAAACATATTCAAATGCAAAAGAGTCCTCTTAACTTTAGCCATAACATTTTTGAAACCAGACTGCTGCCTTTTCTGTTGCATTCCGAATTAACATGAGCCCAGCTAGCATAGTTAATCTGCAAGAGAAACAGAGGCTTCAAACAGTTTCTCACATTTGCTTGTTTTGTTTTAGGGGGTAGAAGATTGCCTTTCTGAAGTAGCAAATGCTGGAGCTATGTTGAACTTGTCTCTTCCAAATACACCACAAGACTGAGACAGTCACTTTGATAATTGAAAGGGATTAATACATTGCTTGGTCTATTTCAAAAGATAAGCACATCTAAGATTGCAATCCTATGCCATGTTTACTTAACTGACAGTAAGCTCCACTAAACCTAGTGGAAGGTTTGCATTAAAATGTAAGTACAGTAAAACCCCGCATAATGAAAAACTCCGTTCCACAGAACTCTTTACTATGCGTTTTTTTCCGTTATGCGGTTCCCTATGGGAGATACCCCACATACTGAAAAAAAAAAGTTTGTTAACCGGGGTTCCCATTAAGCAGGTATACCCAGGTTACTAAAAACCCTGCATAACGGAATTTTTTCCCCGTTATGCGGGGTATTGCCATTGCATAATGAACGCTTCATTGTGCGAATTTTTTGCTATATGATGTGTTCGTTATGTACCATGTACTGTAATCTACATATACATAATACTACATATTTTAATATTATAGTTTTACCATAATGTGGGCATTGTGGGAAGGTAGATGGAAGGGGCATTATTATGTTTAGCCTTGCAAAGTTTTTGAGGATTTTTATGTTTCATTTAAAATATACCAGATGCCTACGTTTTGTATCAAACCATTATGAACTGCAGTCTTTTCCATACTGCTTCTTAACTGAGAAGAGTGATACGTTAAACTGTTTCATTCTGTTTTGTGGCATTTGATTTTCTGTTACGGTTCATCTTGGTACTCTGATGGGCGTGTTCTGTTTTCAGTTGTAATGACAAGCTTCATATTTGTCACTAGTGGATGTTGCTGTGTGTGACGCATTTCTAGTCTCCCTGTTTCCCCTGCGTTGCAGATCCTGGTCTTGCTGCACTCCAGCTATTTTGTGCTTTATCTGAATGCATTTGTACATCTCCAGTACTAGTGTATATTTATCCTCTCTCTTTGGCATTAACTATATGTAATCTCATGATGGCATGTTAGTAACATGGCTTGAAAACCACAACTGCACTGGACACACAGCTCCAGTTCCCAGTGTCAGGTTTTGCTGTGTTCAATTACTGTGTGCCTTCCCTGTCACTGTGACATGACAAAAGACAGCATGATATTATGAATTATCATAAGCTCCCCTATCCCTTCCTGCTCCATCAGCTAGTTTTGAAATATAGGAAGTGAACATGAGACAAGACACTAGACGCCCAAGGGCAGGATGACTTTGGCAACCACAAGCATGGCTTGCTAAGTCCTTTGATACACCCAAATGGGAGTGGCAGACTCCCATAACAATCTACAGCAAGCTATAAGACAGGGATTCTCAACCTGCAGGCTGTGGGCCAGGTGTGTCCCATGGCATCATTTCATGTGGGCCCCCACCGCCTCCACCACACCCAGAAGTGCCATTTGGTGAAGGAACGGCAAAATAGTCATCCGGCCCCCAAACCTGTCTGATGCAGCGTGACCCGGCCCCCAGCTTTAAAAGGTTGAGAACTCCTGTTATAAGACAACAGAAGGGGACAGAGTATGACTAGAGTAGAAGCAGTTTGTAATAAGTTGCAGTAAAAGGAACACAAGGGAAGGAAAGTAACCTAAGTGGGAACCCGCATGATAACAACCAGCTCTGCTTTCCTTCATTATCAGAAAGGGTGAACCTAATTATATATCTGTGATTCTCAGAAACATTCTTCTCCAAATCTACACATAGACTTCCTACATCTGAGATTTCTCAAGTTTAAAACAACACATATATGACATTTACTCGTTAGTACTGCATATCTTCTCAGCCCACCAGGCACCCATTGTTGTTGGAAGTTACTTTGTTTTCCTATTAGGAATGGGGTGTGCAATTCTGGATGCTCTTCAACTCATCGGGAGGAACTGGAAAATGTTCCTTTAATGTAGATATTTTGTTATTAAGACAGCAGTGGTCCTTTACTATCTTCTTGCCCTTTTGCTATTTTCACATTCCTGAATATATTGGCTCATCAGTGGAAAAAGAAAGATAATTCCAGATCATGTATCACAAATGTTTCTTTTCTTTAGCCACTACCACAACTATAACCACAGGATTTCATTAAAAATGTAGACCAGGGGTTCCTAACCTTTTCAAGCTGGGGCCTGGGTGACACTCTCCCAGTCAGCTCTGAGGGCCAGATGGCCATTTTGCCCTGCCTACACGATGGGGGTGGCCATTTTGCCCCAACAGCTTCAAAGGGACAACCATTTTGTTTCTCAAATGCCCTTGGAGGGGTGGGGGTGAGTCACATGAAATGGTGCTGCAGGCCACATCTGGCCCACAGGCCCTAGGTTGTGAGCCCCTGATGTAGACAGTCAAACTTTCAATCATTAATAAATTAAACCGGATTGAAATTTCACATTCTACATTACAACCACACTTAAACATGAACAACTAAAAGCCATAACATTTACCTTGAGAATAACGGACCATGAATTTTGTACTTTTTACGCTACTGGTATTGTGTCGTTGCAGAGTGAATTTACTTATAACTTCATGGATCTGTTGGAGGATGTAAAATAAAATATTAAAATGAACAGTAGGAAAGTTTCACATAGTACATTTGAAGTTAGAATGCTACAGATAATTCTATTTCTTCAGTTGTGTTCTAAAGCAGTAGCAAATTTAAACGTTTGCAGTAAAAGCTTCCTAAAAAAAACCTCTTATATCACACCTATAATTTATTATTTATTGCATGGATATGTATATGTTTCTCTGAATATACAGAGATGTATATTAATCTATCCAAACAAAATTACCACAGAATCCTGGGAGATCATAAATTTCGTTTGTAAAAAAAACCACTTCTTTTTTCTACTAGACGTAAATCGTCTGCTCCTGATAGTATCCTTTTTATTCTCAAAAGCTGTTACTGCTTCAGACTAATGTAGGATTGTACACATTATAAGCATCCATAGAATTGCAGCCTGATTTTCTATTTGTCCATTGTACTCTCAATCAGCAATGAGTGGGAAAGCTGCCATTATTTTAATAGGCTACTGATGGAGGAGATAATCAGTGTAAGAAAGATTAGCTGGCAACACAAGGATGCCAGTTACCAGGGTACGCCCGATTGTGGTACAAAAATACCACAATCTTCTTTTTCTGTGTACCCCACCCAAAGAGGTAAAAGAGGAAATAAAGATGTCATTAAGGCAGGGATTCTCAACCTGCAGCCCATGGGTCAAATGCGGACCGCAGTGCCATTTCATGTGGCCCTACCACCACCTCCACCACACCAGGAAGCACAATGTGGGGGAGAAAGGGCAAAATGGGCCATCTGGCCCCCAAAGCTATCTGAGGGACCATAATCTGGCCCTCGTCTTAAAAAGGTTGAGAACTTGTGCTTTAAGGTGCCACAATATGTTTGTCCTTTTTTGTTTTTAACTTTTGTTGTGTTTCTAGTCTTATATGTCTGCACAGACTGTGGTGGCTCAGTAGTTAAGAAGCTTGCCTTGTTAGCTGGAAGGCCAGTTCGAGACCTGGGTACTGCATGATGGATTGAGCGCCCATCTGTCCCAACTCTTGGGGACATGAAAGGAGCCCCATTAAGGGCTTTACTTTACTGAGCCAAGTTTCTCCAGCAAAAATCTTTTCAACCCAGAATAATCTCTGACACGAAATTATTATTATTATTATACAGATTTCAAAAGCCGGTTTTTTTCTGTACTCGTCTTCACAAATGTTGGCTGAAGGAGAGAACAGGAGGGATGTCTGGTTTTATCTGGACACAAACGAAGAAGCTGCTAAGAAGCTCGCTTTGTTAGCTGGAAGGCCAGCAAGTTGACAGTTCGAGACCCGGGTACTGCATAACGGCTTGAGTGCCCGTCTCTGTCCCAGCTCCTGCCAACCTAGCAGTTTGAAAACAAGAAATTGCAAGTCGATAAACAGGGACCACTTCTGTGAGAGATGTTGGGGACACAAAAGGAGCCTCACTTGGGCGTCCCCTGAGCGGAGTTTCTCCAGCAAAAAACCCTTTCAACACAGAAATAATTTCTGACACGGAATTATTATTACGAACGAAGAAGCTGCTGTAATGACAGAAGAGCACAGGAGGAGAATATGAGACCCAGACTGGAGGGTCTCCCCTTGGCCAAAGGGGCTGCTTTGCCTCTGGAATAAAAGCCGTAGCTTTAAGTCAAGGGTGCCCAAACTTTTTGGGCCATGGGCTGGTCATGTGGTTCAGGGAGCCGGTCATTATGGCTTGGGGGCCGGATGCAGCCCCCGACACCAATTCATCAGGCCCACGAAGCCCTCGTCACTCCTGGAAGTGGAAGTAAAACACGGCCATACGGGCGACGAGGGCTTCATGTGCCTGATGAATTGGCGTCGGGGGCCGCATCCGGCCCCACACCGTAGTTTGGGCACCCCTGCTTTAAGCGACGGATGTCTCCAGTCTACCCAGTGGAAACCCAAACAAACCCTCCACCCTTTCCCCAAACAGAAAGCAGCCTTCTGGGAGAGTCCATTTTCTCTTCAAAGCGGAGGGGAGAAAGGACTAGACTGGAGCGAGGGAGACACAAAAAGGCCGGGCGTCTGCCAGCCAGGAAATCGGAGTGAGCTCAATCTAGCTCCCGCGCGTGATTGGTTTAGAGATGGACGGCGCTCCGGTATAAACGGTCTGACGCCGGATTACCACCTTCTCCGTTGCCTTCCCCTTCTCCGGCTCCCATTTAGGCTGTTCCGTCAGTTTGGGGGCCGGATACTTTACCCCGGAACGAGTCCGGATTCCCCGATTCAGCACCCGCGGAGATTTCGGAGTGGAGCTGGGAGAGCCGAAACTCGGAGCTGATTCCGAATCCGAACCGGGTCGCGCTCTTTCGCGGCGCGGTGGGTGGTCCAGAACCTCAACCTGCATCCCGAAAAGCATCTGCATTTTCTCTCCCCCCCATTTTCTGCAACCTGCTCTTTGCTCCGACGAGATCCGCTTCTGTTTACATAACAGGGGGCGGGGGCAGAGAAAAGAATATTTATTTATTTGCAAATACTTTTTTTCTGCCCGGGCCTGATGAAATGAAGCTCTGCGGGCCGGCCGCGTCCGTGGGTTAGTTTGACTACTTGCAAGAGGAGGGGCGGATCGTCGTAGAGACATTGACGTGAGCAAACGAGGTAGGTGGTTCTTCTTCTTTTGGTGTGCAGCAGACCAAACTTTGGACTGGCAAAATGAAGCCACTTTCTTGGCTTTGCTGTTAGCCAAAATGAAATCTCCATCGGTACAGGTTTCTGGTAGCAATCGGCAGAAGCTGCAAATGAGCTGGATTCTGTCTCTCTCCACGTTCACACAACGTGTTGTTGTCCTCCAGCAGACCCCACTTGAGCATATGTTGGTCTTGCATTTAGGCACTCCGACCCTCATCCTTTCCGGGTCCTCCAAGTGATGTAGGAGAGGTTGAATCCCTCAGCTGCATCCTCTTTTAATGTTGTTCCTTGCTCAGTGAACTCCTTCCTCCATCTTCTAATTTGGTTTTGCTTTTGTGTTCCCTCAAGAATGTTTGTCCTTGGCCTAAAGCTCTTCCTGGACCTGAGCTAGTGGACTTGAGGCTTATATCCATTCAGAGGATACGTTGTGGGTTGCTTACGCTATGCTGCTACTGTACTTCTCTCCTTAGGTCTGTGATGGCGAACCTTGGCACTTCAGATGTTCTTGGACTTTAATTCCTAGAAGCCCAAACACCCTGTGAATCCGCACGGATAGGTTTACTGCAATTCATCCGGCCCGCGCTGCCCTCGTCGCTCCCGGAAGCAAAAGTAAAACGCGCCCGTACGGTTAAGGCTCTTCCGGGTTCATCCTTCCTCTGTACGGCCGTGTTTTACTTCCGCTTCCTGGAGTGACAAGGGCAATGCAGGCGGATGAATCGCAGTAAACCCATTCGTGTGGATTCACAGGATGCTTGGGCTTCTGGGATTTGAAGTCTAAGAACATTGGGAGTGCC
Source organism: Bradypodion ventrale (assembly GCA_035047345.1). NCBI lineage: Eukaryota > Metazoa > Chordata > Lepidosauria > Squamata > Chamaeleonidae > Bradypodion > Bradypodion ventrale. The sequence continues at coordinate 47,372,906 of JAWDJE010000001.1, forward strand.
AAGGTTCGCCATCACAGCCTTAGGTGGAGCAATACCAACAAGGTGATATATTCTCCCAACTGGGTTCACCCTTCCTCTGTACGGGTGTGTTTTACTTCTGCTTCCCGGAGTGACGAGGGCAGTGCGGGGCAGATGAATCGCAGTAAACCCATTTGTGTGGATTCACAGGGTGCTTGGGCTTCTGGGAATTGAAGTTTAAGAACATCTGGAGTGTTAAGGTTCGCCATCACGGCCTTAGGTGGAGCAATACCAACAAGGGGATATATTCTCCCAACTGGTGTAGGTCTGAGGCATCCTGTCACAATACACATTGCTTTGTTAAGAGCAGTGCCAACTTGTTTCACGTCAGGGCTGTAGCCCAGTTAGCAGCTTGCCCACCCCTGGCAAAGTGCGGTTTCCCATAGGAATGCATTGAAAAGAGGCTTTGTTACCCACCCTGAAAAATATTTGCCCACCCACATCTAGAATCCTGGCTGTGGCCCTGTTTTGGGTGTGTGGACAAAGTAGGTTAATGTGTCTGAACCGTTTCTATAATTACTGAACCAAACTTTACAGTGATAAATCTGAACCCCAATCAGGGATCTTCTGTTATCACCAGCTAAAAAGCCACAGTGATTTGTAAATTTATCTGTTATACCAACCAACCAACCATTGTGTGCCTCTGTACCTGATTTGTATACATTGAAGCTATGAAGTCTGACACATGTCTGATGAAGTGGATTTGGGCCACAAATGCTAACATTAAAATACAGCATTTAGTCTTTAAGGTGCCACAATTTTTTTTTGTCATTTTATTTACTCTTTCGTATGCTTAACTAGTGCGGTGCTCTCCACGGAGGTCAGGAATAGGTATGGAAACCCTAGGTTAGCATGAATCATGGAGCAGCAAGCCGCATTTCCCTGTTGCTTAAGTTGAAATAAGTCTGGTGTTGATATTTTTCAGTAACACTCTATTACTGTGATGGCTAACCTTGGCACTCCAGCAATTCTTGAACTTCATTTCCCAGAAGCTCTGATCAGCAGGAGTGCTGACTTGGGCTTCTGGTAATTGAAGTCCAAGAACACCTGGATGCCAAGGTTTGCCATCACGGCTCTATTAGGTTAATGACTAGTCCACCTCTCTTCAGCACTAGTTAGACCCCATCTAGGGTACTTTGTGTCCATTTCTGGGCACCACACTTTAATAAAGATGTAAACAAACTATAGAAGGTACAGAGAAGGTCAACAAGGATGATCAGAGGAATGGAAATCAGACCCTATGAGGAAAGACTGAAGAAACTGGGCATGTTTAGCCTTGAGAAAAGGAGACAGAAGGGAATATGATGATAGCACTCTTCAAATACTGTACCTCAAAGGTAATCATAAAGAGGAAGGGAAAGATCTGTTCTCCCTCAGATCTGCTTTGATTCAGATTCCTGTATTGAGCAGGGGTTGGACCTGATGGTCTAAAAGGCACCTTCCAACTCAGTGATTCTATGATTCTAGTCCAGTGATGGCCAACCTTGGCACTCCAGGTGCTCTTGGACTTCAATTCCCAGAAGCCTTAAGAACAAATAAAAATAAATCAACATCTGGAGCGCAAAGGTTGACCACTACTGTTCTAGTCTATGTTTAGTAGCAACAGTTTTGTAAACAGGCAGTGCTAAATAATGTTACTGTCTGGTTTTCTGTATCTCAGTTGGCTCAGAACTCATTGATTCCACTGATTGATTCCATGAATGGAAGCCATATATATTTATGTATATGAACATGTCATGTGTGAGGTGGTGTATGTTTGTATGTATATGTGTGTGGATAGATAAATAAATAGATAAAGATGAGAAAGAGGTATAGATGCATAGCTAGATATATGTATCAGTAAACTAATTTAGTATGATAGGTGCATCTGATGATCTTGTTATATGTCATCAATTCCCACCCATCCCCAATTATGTGACCCTATGAATTGGTGACCTCTAAAGGACATGTCATTCACAACACTGCTTAGGTCTTGCAGACTCAAGGCTTTGATTTTCTTCATTGATGAATCCAACTCATATTTGGTTTTCAAATTTCTTCAGCATTATTGTCTTTTCTAGAGAGTCTTGTTTTTCATCCTATGCCCACAGAACAATAAAAGGTTTAGTCATTGTTTGCTTCTAGGAAAGGTGCAGGGTTGATTTGATCTTGCACCGGCTTATTTGCCCACCTATTGCTGCATCCTATCTGTAAAGATTTCCTTAAACACCACATTTCAAATGAATCACTCCCCCCTGCATTCTTCACCACCTAGTTTTTACAATTGGTACATCATAATTGGGAATGCTAAAGTGCAGATGATCATCACCTTGGTTTCATATCCTTACACTTTAGGATCTTTTCTAGTTATTTGCTGTTTTCCTTCCAATCTTCAGTCTTCTGATTTCTTGGCTGCTGTCTCCATCTGGATTGCTCATTGAACTGAGGTATACAAAATCTTAAAAAATTCAATTCCTTCATTGTCAATATTAAAGAAGAAGATTCTTCTGGATACATGATTTTTGTTGCCTTAATGTTCAACTGCAGTACTCCTTTTACTTTTCCCCCACATCCTCATCAGGAGTCATGTCAAGTCATTGCTGTTTTCTGCCAATAATATAGTTTCATCTGCATGCCATTTAGTATTGATGTTTCTTCCACCAGGGAGAGGGAGATAAAAATATACTTTTGTCTGACACCTTTGTTTATGAGAAACCATTTTTTCATATCCTGCCCTGACAGTAGCTTTTAGTCCACAATACAATCAAGTGCTGAAGCACCAGTTTATTTTTAGAGCAATCCATAGCTTTTATTAACCACACAGTCAAAGGTTCTACTTAAGTAAACTGCAATTTCTGAAAGCTTACCAAATTATAAACATGTTGACCTTGTAAGATGCCACAAGACCTTGTTTTTAGGCTCCCTGGTATACTTTGACACACAATAACTTTTCTTCCCTGGATTGATCACAACTGCTTTTCCTTTCTTTGCTCCTGCCTTGCATCATCACATTGAAAAGCAGAATAAGGCAGCCCATTTTTATATCGTTTAGAAATTGGAAGAGGTAAGCAAAAATAAGTCCCTCACATACTTGTTTGCTTGTAAGCATATACATAAATTTATTTATTTATTTAAATTATTTGTTTTATATATTGCCCCTCTAGTGCAAGCACTGCTGTGGGTAGTTTACAAGATTAAAACTTAAAACCCACAAAACTGCATTACACAGTAATTAAATCATAAATATAACCCTATAAAATTTACAATTAGTTAAACAAATTAATAGGAGCATCCAGGAAACTCAATTATTAAAGGCTGTGCTACATAATTCCATCGCTTCCAGTTTTCTAAACATAAAGGGGGAAGGAACCTGGCATATTTCTGACAATATTTTGTTCCCAAAACTAGGGGTGCACAACCAAAAAGGCATGATTTCTTGTACTGTATTCACCTTTTTGTCCTGCCTCTGTGTGGCTACTTTTAACAAGGACTGGGTAGAACAAGTAGCTGATTTCTGGGAGAGATGTTCTGATAAGCTTTGTGGTCCTTCAACCATTAAGTGCTTCATAAGACATAATTAGCACCTTGAATTGTGCACAGAAGCTGACAGGGAGCCAATGAAGGTATGCAAAAGCTGGTGTTATATGATCTAATTTACTAGTCCCACATTTTGGATCTGCTGAAGTTTCCACACTGTTTTCAAGGGCAGGCCTATGCAGAGAGCATTACAATAGCCTGTTTTGAGATTACTAGTGCATGAACTACTATTGTTAGGCATTTGTATATCCTGGTTGATGTGCAACTGGGCAATCAACTAGAGCTGATGGAAGGCACTTTTGGCCATGACAGATATTTGAACCTCTCAAAAAGAATGTGTTGTCCAAGAGTACCACAAGTTGTGAACCTAATCTCTCAGGCTGAGTGTAACTCCATAGAGGCCAACTAAATTTCCCTCTAACTGTTCTGATGATCCTCCTAATAGTAGGATCCCCATATTAACTGGATTCATTTGTGGTTTATTGACCCTTGTTCAGTCCATTATTGAAGTCAGGTAGTGCTCAAGGATCCATATAGCATTACCTGTCTTGTATTCTGCTATTTTGCAATGACTTTGCCCTGATCATGTCCAATTTCTTCTGAATTATTTGTTATGAATTCTTTTGCCCTGGAGACCTCATCATCTAATAAGTGTTTTCCTTGGAAACTCGGATCAACTAGATTTGCAGCAAAATGAATATCTCCGCAAGAAAACTGCTTTCTTTCCCTTATTATTTCCAAAAATCTCTGCTCCTCATTCTTTAGTTTGGGCATTTTTACCAACAGTCCTTCAGGTCCTGTTATTTTCCTTGTTATTTCAGAAAACATTTCAGGTACCTGAGACAAACGTGTGTTATCAGATTCTGTCCTTGCTATAGCAGTAGTCACAGCAGCTGTAGATTTTACACGAGCCCAGAATACATCATTGTCCAAAACAATCTGTTGAGGAATATGTGTTTTGTATTATTGTATTGTATAGGATGCATGCACCACTTTATGCAACCTTGCTTGCTGAAACACAGCTGAGCCCATTGAAGCAATGACTCAGCCAAATGACTGTATACAGCAAGCACTGTTGAACCCCCTTCTTTGGAGGAGTATAGGAGGTCTTGTGCAGGGGTCACGCTTGTGCACAAGGGGTTATTCTACCGAAATAACCACAGACTGCAAACTGGAATTCTGCCCAACAGAACCAAACCAGAGAGGAAGGAAAGTGAGGGAGTGGAACTGAAACCCTATGCTGAAAGGATACAAGAAAGGAACTTCCTTCGTCAGTTGCTGGCGTCCCAAGGACAATCCTGTAAGCACTACCTCTACTTAGATAGAGTGTGTACATGTGTTTATGATGGAATGCTTGAACTGTTTCTACTGCCAGTGACCAACTGCTTATGAGGCCAGAGCGATTGTTGGGGCACGCTCTGTCTGCTATTTGAACTAAACAAACTTATCAGCCTCCTGTAACCTTGATGGACTTTGTTGCCAAGGTTTGGAGGGAGACTGTGTTGCTGTACATATGCTGTTTAAAGAGAAACTATCTGATTTATGTTTGTTGCACAAAGACTTAGAGCACCTGTGGAAGTAAAGCATTTTTTCCTTTTCTGTTCAACTCATGTCACTGCTCAGCCTGTGTGTGCAGACATCATGCATGCAGCTTCCGCTAGCGCATAGCGAAGCCGCTATTCTGCCAACACGCACACATGGATACCATCGCCAATAGCCAATACAATCTTTCTTAGTTGTTTATTGAGTGGTAAATCATCTTGAATAAAAATTGCTTGTAGAGCTTCCTTTCTATCCAGGAGACTTTTCAGCATTATCGTTATTCCTCCAAATCTGATAACAGATGTCAGTTTCAGTGTTCTTGCAGAATTCTTCCGAGACCCTTTACTTTTCGCCTTTTGAATGCTCATGAATGTTTGTTGCATGATGTGATGTTTCTTAACAAATGTGATAATTTTCTTGGCATCTGACTGAAGATCTTCCATTGCCTTTAACTTCATTATATCATGAAGTAGCAAATTTAAACCATGTGCTGCACAAACAAATGTTTCCACTTGCAGAAATTTTTCATGAATGCACATTTCATGGCTGGTAAAAGTATTTTTTAGTTTCTTATATATGAAAACCTCATTTTATTACATACTAGCAGAGGTTGCCTGGCGTTGCCGGGCTGTTTTAAATTGTGTTGGAAGGTTAAATTGTGTTAATGTTTTTTAAAAATTGCTTAGTCTGTAATTTTAATTTTTTAAATGTTTATTTATGCAAAAAATTTTTGGCTTGGCTGTTATTAACTGTGATCTGCTTTTTTGGGTTTTTTTGAGGATTAATAAAAGAACAAAGTATGATATAATTTTTTCAAATTGTTTTATGTAAGCGAATAATATTTTAGTTTTTTGAATTTTTTAAATCAGTTGTACCGTAGTTAATAATTTAAATAATGTAAAAGTTAATGTTTTTTACATTCAATGTTTTTAAAATGTGTTTAGATGTTTTGAGTTTAAATTTGAGTTAAAACTCAGCACAGGATTTTTAAAAGTTTCTATTGTATTTTATTGACATATGTTTGTGATTTGTGTTAAAGTGTGTTTTAGTGTAAATTTTTTGACTTGTTTTTATTGGTGTGACCTTTTGTGTAAAATTGTGAATTTGTGTTATGTTTTTGGTTTGTTTTTATTTGGAGCTGTTGTGTGTTTTTGAATTGTTTTTTACTATTGTGGTGAGTAGGTGGTGCTGGTAGGGGTTATTGTATTTTGACTGTTTTTTCTCTCCTGGCCTCTGGGTGGAGCTTCTTCTGGTAAGTAGTCTCTTTCTTTATTCATTTCTTTTCCAGTCCTGGTGGAGGTAGGACATCTTTTGGTAAGTTTGCTTGTTTTCTTTCTTTTGTGTGTGTGTGTTTGGGCAGGGGGGTGTTGGAATTCGTATTTTTTGTCTGTTTTGTTTTTGATTGTGTCTTTGTTTACTTCGTATTGTTTTTGGTGTTTTTGTTTTTGTATTTTTGGATGTGTTTGACTGTTTTTAGTAATTTTTTAAAATTTATTTATTTGGTGGTGGAGAAGGGACGTGGTCATTGGGGGTTAGGAAGGGTGGGCTAGGTGGTGGGGAGAGGGGCATGGTCATTGGGGGTTAGGAAGGGTGGGTTAGGTGGTGGGGAAGGGGTCATGGTCGTTGGGGGTTAGGAAGGGTGGGCTAGGTGGTGGGGAGGGCGGCATGGTCGTTGGGGGTTAGGAAGGGTGGGCTAGGTGGTGGGGAGAGGGGCATGGTCGTTGGGGGTTAGGAAGGGTGGGTTAGGTGGTGGGGAGGGGGGCATGGTTGTTGGGGGTTAGGAAGGGTGGGCTAGGTGGTAGGGAGGGGGGCTTTATTGTGTTATGGTGCTTTGTTTGTGTGGAGTCGTGAACGTAGATCGTGGTTTCCCCTTTAATATCAGTAGGTGGGGGGATTGCGATCCCCCTCTCCGCTGGCTACCCTAGAGTTGGGAGGTTTGTGGGGACAAAAGAGGTATGTTGCCCCAACCCTTCTGGACCCAGGAGACCAGGGAGAGTGGATCGATTCCCCGCCCCTCCTTAAAACAACTCCGTTTTTAAAGAGTTCTTCTCTTTAAAGACCGAGTTTTTTTAGGAGGGGGGGGGAATCGATCCCCTCTCCCTGGTCTCCTGGGTCCAGAAGGGTTTGGGCAACAAACCCCTTTTGTTCCCACAAACCTCCCAACTCTAGGGTAGCCAGCGGAGAGGGGGATCGCAAACCCCCCCCACCTACTGATATTAAAGGGGAAACTCCAGTCGGGACCTTCAGGCGCCGTAGGTGAGGGAAAGAAAGCCGGCTGGTGTTTGCTTGGCTGTGAGGCAGTGAGTTGTTTTTCTTTTTAATTTTTTGGGTGCCGGCTTCCTCAGCGTTCTGCGCACTCATGGCGTGCAGGACGCTGGGGCTTGTAGTTATGGGTTGGTGCTTTGTGTTTGTGCTGCGTTTTTTTAAAATGCTTTTCTTTTGATTGGCTGCGGCGCGTTTCCGAACGCTGCGCCGTGCGAGAGCCTCTCAGCCTGATTGGCTCTGGCGCGGCGCGGCGCAAGGAATGTTGGGAAGTGAAGTTGTTTCCCTTTCTTCGCGTTTGTGGGGCTGTTGCCCCACTGCCGGTTTTCTCAATCCTTCGTTGACCTGCGTACCCAGATCGGCCGTGTGCACGAAGGGTGAGTGCAGGCAAGTAGGGCGAGGCATAGCAACCTATAGCCAGTTCCAACGGTTAACCCTTGGATTTATAGGTTAAGATTAATATTTACAAAATAAACATTTCTTGTACTATTTATACACATATAAAAGAAAAAAATCTGAATGTAACTTGCTGAAATTACAAAGAAATAGGATTTCCCCAATTTTCCAAGTTCACCCCCCCAATTTTCCCGGGTTTCCCCCCTCCTTTCAAAATTCCCAGGAATTTTACATCTCTAATCTTAATGAATAATTTGATAGGCTTCACTTGAGGCTGCCAAAATTTTAAAATGCTTTAAAGTTAGTTGTTGGAAGAGGAGCAAAGATTGTTATTATCCCAAAGAGTCACCGTCTAAATTTCTCTCATACTTACCACCAAAGTGCAAAACAATCTATGTGAGCTTTGCACAGACAGCAATATAATTTAATGTTCCAGTGAAGAGTTTTATTTGATGTTTAAGAGATGCACTGCTAATATTTAAGACCCTTGCAATCAGAAACAAGTCTCTCTGAATTCGTGAGTCTTTTTCTTACTAAATATTTTTAATAACTTTGGAGCGAGATTCCTGCCTTTTTGTGAGGTAGGCTTCTGTATCTCCAGAATGTGTCCCTGCTTGTTTTCTAATATGTCACATTGCTTTTTAACATGCTTACATATCATCTCTGCTTCTTCATCCAAAAGTGTTCTTAAAATATAGGTTTACACTTTGTTATGCTTTCAGATCTGAGTATAGTTTTGCCTGTAGTGCTTCTCTGGCACCAAAGGGTTCCCTCCACCCATTGCTGGCTTCAGGCTCTACTTTTAAAATGTCAAAACTTATTTATTGGTTTTCTAGTTTTTACATTTTGAAAGTGATTGGCAAAATGGAAAGAAAAGTATTTAACATCAATTATACATGTGGTGCTTTCTCCACAGAATTCATTGTTCCTAGACAGTTTTTATTTTCATAGTTCTGTGTCTGTAGCACAGATAATGCTGTTTCTACTTTGAAAGAAGAAACAATAATGTTTTCTTGCACTTCCAGAGGTAGAGATGTCAAGATTATGGTGGTTGGCAATTTCAAGACTTCTTTGCCTTTTATTTGTTACTGGTAGGGAGTAACTGGTCTGTTGTTAAAATTTATAATTTTGTGAATGGCAACTTTTTTTTTGAGAGTAAACAAAAGTCTGAGAGTCTGACAAAGTGGATTTGAGCCACAAAAACTAACATCAAAATACAGCATTTAGTCTTTAAAGTGCCACAATGTTTTTGGTTGGGTTGGGGTTTTTTTTGTACTTTGTATTTTTCCCTGTTTACTCTCTGATATGCTTGAAAGGCAGACTAACACGGCATCCATTTAAAAAAACTTGTTTTTGGAAAACTGTAAAATGATGTTCCAAGTTGCTTGTGTGGTATTCATATTCTCACTCATGCCCAGCTGTGTTTTGCTTGTTTGAATAATAACATCGTTATGTGGTGTCAATTGTAATGATAAGAGTTTGTTTTAGTGTGAAGGAAGAAAATCAAGAACAGTAGACCCTCGCATAACAACGTAACTTGGTTCTCCAAGTAGCTTTGCTAAGTGATTTTTGTTGTTATGCAGGTTTCTATGGAGTTTCCTGTATAACGATGTTTTTTAGTGTCGTTGTCCAGATAATGACGGTTATTTTAGCGTCATTGTCCAGACAACGACACTAAAAACGTTGTTATGCGGGGGAACACGTGGTGCATAACGACGCGTTGTTAAGCGAAAATGATGCTATCCGAACACGTTGTTATGTGAGGGTTAACTGAATGTCTGTTCAGAAGTACAAGTAATGATGGTTGTATTCGGTGGGTGTCGGGAAAATTATGTATAGGATTGCAGCATACACTATGTGAAGATAATAAAGTAAATCTTCATAATTGTAAAGAGATGCAGTTGTTCCCAACCTTTTTTTTTGGCCAAGCCCTGCCTAAGCATATCTAAAATCCTGCCCCTCCCTCCCCCGTGACATATAATTCTTATTCAAAAAGTGGACTCCTATTCACTTGGAGGAAGTCTAAAAGACCATTACCTTGATCGAAACAAGCTTCCAACCCTCCCCCCCTTAAAATCAAATTGCCCCCCCCCCCCATGGCAAACTAGAGGATCAGAATTGTTGGAATTTTATTTGCAATTCTTCACATAGCAGGCACATTTGAACCCCAATACAAGAGCAATTATTGCTAGCTCATGCTGAACCCATATATGCTAACTAGTTTCTCTTGTTTTGAAGTGATGGCAAACCTTGGCACTCCAGCTGTTCTTGAACTTCAATTCCCAGAATCCCTGATCAGCACTCCTGCTGATCAGGGCTTCTGGGAATCGAAGTTCAAGAACAGCTGGAGTGTCAAGGTTCACCATAACTGAAATAGAACATCTGAACAGTCGCATGGATCTTTCATCTGTGGTTTTGTTTCTTAGAACACGTGTGTCTAGCAATAGCTGGCACTTCTTTTTCTCTTAGTAAAACGGATAAATAACTCCAGAAACCACTGCTTTTCAGAGAGGCAAATTAAAGAAGTGACTGTCAATAAGCAAACCAGTATCCTGTAAATTTCCATGATCAAAAGCTTGTCATAAATAGAAGACATGGTCTCCGAAATGAATGTATTTAGTCCATGTAAAATATTTTCTAGGTTTAATTATTTAATCCAGATGAAATTGTTTCCAGGTAGTTCTTTGAGTTTTCAAATAGTAGAAAACTCATGAATTCTCAAAGTCTGTTACCAGATGTTCTGGAGGACCGTGCTCATGGTAATTTAGAATGCTTCACCTAGCTATTTTTTCCTTCAATTTGGTTCTAATATCAGGTTCTAATATCTTCAATATTGTTCATTTATAACCAATCCCCACCTTCATCCCAATCTGTTTAGATTTTGATAGATTAGAGTTTTATCAAATATTGGTTTAAAATCTTAAATCATAAATGTATATATTGATCCATATATTTGAAAATATCCAATTTATACTGTTTCATTTGTCTATAATTGCTATGTGCTTAGAGAATGATTCAGATTGCTACTTGAAGATGCATAGGTTTTTCTGTAATCTGGGAAGAAGTAAGCCATGGTACATTTTTCTCCACAGGCAGAAAAGGTACAATTACACAGCAAGAAAAATGCATATTGATCCACTGTGTAGTTTCACTTGGGAAGTAAGTGAATTAAATTTAGCCATCCAGACAGGAGTCAGCATAGGGAGAGGGGGAAATTTCCAATCAGTCACTGTCTGCAGCTTGTTAAAGCACCTTCTGTTGTAGCCGTCCAGGTTTGCAGGAGGCAGGGCTACAGCAGAAGCTGCCTTAACAAGCTGCAAATAAGAGCTGATTGGAAATTTCCTCCTCTCCGAAATGAATGTATTTAGTCCATGTAAAATATATTCTAGGTTTAATTATTTAATCCAGATGAAATTGTTTCCAGGTAGTTCTTTGAGTTTTCAAATAGTAGAAAACTCATGAATTCTCAAAGTCTGTTACCAGATGTTCTGGAGGACTGTGCTCATGGTAATTTAGAATGCAGCTTTCCTTCTTCCTTTCTCCAAAACCTTTAGAGAAAAGGCGGGGAAAGGGTTAATAAACAACCATCCCAATCCCAGGGCAATTCTCAAATTGTTTGTCAATGTAATTGCCTCCTAAGTCTGGAATGTACTACAGTATTTCAAATCTCAATATAGAATGATGCAGTCAAAATGTCCCCTAAGGGAAAGAAATCCTGTATGCAGAAAACAAGCATTTCTTCACCATGCTCTGTGAATCACATATAGGAGTTATTTTTTGAGAGTCCCTCTCTGTAATGATACAGAAAAGATACAGACTTCTGAATATTTACTGTTTGTGAGAAGTAGGTTTAAGAATGCAACTTCTGTCTTGTTCAGTCACGCTGCAGCTAAATGGAGCTACTGCATTTAGAAAATGATCTGAAGACCAGAGACAGAAAAAGGCCTTTAATGAATGCAGAACCTAAGCTGATTACAGTTTTGTAGCCCAGGAAATTTAGTCTTTTGTGCATTAACATCTGTGTATTAACCATAGCTTAATCAATGAATATACAGGGATCCAAAGCTTTAAATTTAAAAACAGGCGAAGAACCTATGTCTCTTTGGTTGTTGCTGCACTCCAGCTCCTATCAGCCCCATCCTGGATGTTCAATGTTCAGGAATAATGGTGCTTATAGTCTGAAAAACCAAAAGTATTCTGTCCATGATGTGCAGCAATTTTTAAAAGAGATAATAGAATTGAATCGAGAAAGTTTTAAGGGAACATTGAGAGAATTATGTAATCTATACCTATAAGGAAGGGGTGTGGTCATACGTGTGCAGAATGCGTACCTACACCCTTGGAGCCTATCCCGTAATGCTCTGCACACACCTACCTTTTGTCTCCGAGATCAGCGGTGTGAGGGTCTGGGGGCCGAGAGTGGGGCCTAAGCCCCACAAAATGGGGGAAAGAACTGAAACTACAACTCCCATGGTGCCATGGGAGAAAAAATGGCAGTTTAACAGCCAGGCCTGGAAACAGAATGTTGGAGAGAGCTGATTTGCATGTTGGACTGTGATTGGTTGAGAGTGAATGACTGACGGAGAAAGCTCCTGATGCGGATGGAACAAACCCATTCCATTTAAGCCTCTACAGCCCTGGAACAAGATACTTTCAATGTACATCAGTGCTGTGTGAGTGAGAGACAAAGAGAGACAGGGAGTGTGTGTCTGTGTGTGTGCGTGCAAGACAATGCACAAGACAGTGGGTTCCAGATCAGTCACTTGTGGGTGTGGGGCTATGGGTGTGCCTGAGAGAGAGGGGGGGAGAGTGAGTGAGTGTCTCTGTGTTGGGGTGTATTAGGGTCTGAAAAACCTAAACATACAACAACAACTCCCCCCCCTGGTCCAAGGCCAGGTAATTAGCTCTCTCCTTCCTTCCCTATCTCCAGCTATTCTTCTCCCCTTCCTTCTTTCCTTCCCTCCTTCATTCTTACCCTCCTGTTGTCCTTTCCTCCTAATTTCCCCCCCCCCCCCTCAATACCTACCATCCCTCCCTGATCATCACGCCGGGGTGAATCTTCCCAGGTTCCTTTACTGAGAGCCAGGGAGCATCACAAATGGTGTGGGGGGGAAGCAAAAAGGAAAAAAAACCTCCCCAAGCCACCCCCACCCCACAGGTTGAGCCCCCTCCCAAAAAACCCCCGTCAAAGATGGCAAACTATGCTAGTAATTAATAAAACATGTCCAGCAAACCATTTGGAACCATTGTATTTAGTGGTGGATCTGAACTCTCTAATCAAGGGTTTCTCAACCTTTTAAAGCTGGAAGCCAGATTATGCCCCCTCAGACTGTTTGCAGGCTGGACTGGTGTTCCCCTACGTCACCTCAAGCCCCCACCATTTCCCCCCATGCTGCCCCAAGCCCCCAGCATTCCCCCCTCGCAGTCGCCATCACCAACACTCCTCCCACACCGCTGCCAACATTCCCCCACACACATCACCAGTCCAACCCACCAACACTTCTCCCCATGCCGTCACCGCTTCCCTGCTAATTGGCCTTCTGTGGGTGAAGGAGGGGTCCTGACTGTTCTTGCCCACGTTGAGCCAGAACGGCCCCCAGGAAAGACGTGGATGGATGCATGCGTCTGCCACTCCTACCACTGCTGTCTCAATCTTTGTTCCCTCCACCTGGTTTGGCGTGTCCCTAGCGCCGCTCCGTAGCAGGGCAGATGTTGTAAGCCTTCTTGTAGCATCTGCCCTGCTATGGAGTGGTGTTATGGACATGCCAAGTCAGGCGGAGGGAGCAAGGATTGAGGTGGTGGTGGTGGTGGTGGTTGTCATGAGATTTCCATCCAGGGGAGACCCCTTTCTTACATACCAGAGAGAGATTGGAATGTAAACAATGTTGGCCTGGTGGGTTGGAAGAGATGGAGCCTAATGTGTGATGGACATGTCATGCTGTGAGATCATTGGTTGGAATCCTTTAGGGAAATGGCTGGGAAGCAGACCCTGTGGGAGGAGATAAAACCTAAAGGTGGGGCCAGAAGAGGAGACACTCTCTTGGATCTTAGCTGCAATCATGTAGCTAATTTAGACAGCAGGAGGGCCACACTTGTTTTCTAAGCTTCTGATGAGCTTTATTCTGTACCTTTGATTTCAATATACAGTGGTACCTCATGCAACGATTTTAATCCATTCCACGGGGCTTGTTGTACGAAACAATTGCTATACAATGCATGCACCATATTGCGATTCCCTATGGGATGCACCGCACAATGATTTTTTTTTTTTGCTTAGTGGTTTTTCCCATTGAAAAATTGTTGTACGATTTTTCCTTAGGGAAAATTGTTATGCGGGACGCCATTCCCCCCCAAAAAACCCTAATTGTTATGCGATTTCGTTGTTATACAGGGTGATTGGTTGTATGAGGTTCCACTGTACTTTTAAAATACCTGAAGGAGACTGGAGTGATTACTTTGCTCACGTTATCCGAATCTACACTAATTTCATGAGCACCCTTTGTTCACTACCTAGATTCAGGTCAGGAGTGAGCGGGCAAGCTTTTAGGAAAAGCCTGAACTGCTGGGCCAGAGAGGGCCAGGGAAGCAGGATCAGGTGTGATCCCATTGTGAGGATGCTGGAATGCTACTTGGGAGTAAGAGGATCATTACAGTGGTGGCGGGAGCGAGGGTGTCAGACAGATGGAATGGTGCTGTAGACTGGATCTGGCCTGCGGGCCATTGGTTGAGAACCCCTGCACTAATCCTTCAGAAGCTGCCTTCCCTGGGGATTTTCTCAGTTTTACTTTCTTCTGCAACTTCCAAAACTCCAAATATAGGTCACAGGCAAGGGAGACCTATACAACAGTATGGGATTAAGCCTACTGAAAGGAGAGAATTTGCAAAAATTTGTCCCAATCATCTTTCCTCTGTTGAAAGTTTCTACTGGATCCAAAAACTCCATTTGTCAGGTTACGTCAAATAATACAAGACTTTTTATGATTGTTTGTGTTACATTGTAATTATTGAGATATGTATTTTAAAAAGAACAGAAACCAAAGAGATTTTTGATGACACAAGTAACGAGTCAAGCCCCAGCATTTCTGCAACTGCATTATTCAGTTGTTGATAGTACAGCTGCTGATCATCTCAACTAGTCCCAGACAACAAGAGGTTAATTGTAAAATATGTTGAAGTTTAGTGGAGTATTGGTATGAAAAAGCAGATGTAAAATTATAAATCACTCTCCACAACTCCTGTAGAATATCACTCTGAAAGACGCTCAAACTTGAAATGCGTAAAAGTTGGATAAAACTCAAAATAGGTTTCTTCATCACTTTAGATCTTTCACCAAAAATGCACTACATCGTATATTCAATAGCTGCCTTGAATACTCACTATGCCAACCTGAAAATGTTTTGAAAGGCAGAACATTATTGAGTAATGGAACCTGGCAAACTTTTAGATGACCTGGAATCTCTTGTACAATTCTGTTATTTGTGAGTCTTTGGGGAATGTATTTGGTTAATATACTTCAGTTAGTAGAATACAGTGAAGTCTTGCTGGTGACCTTTTACACTCCACAACAGGTTATTCCATCAGTGTGTATATGCGCACATTGTGTGTGGCAGTGAGTGGCACATGCCATTTTGTCTTGTTACTCCGCCTTAGTTGGCCAGTTTCATCATGCGTTATGAGTCTTAAATGAGTTGCATTAAGCCATTTTGTTTCTGGACAAATGTTAAAATTCTGATAGGCAGTTGACTGATATAAAATAGGCAGCAAGGGTACTAACTCTGGGAAGTGCATGTCTATAAATTCAGTGCCCCTTCCTTAACCTCCAGTCCAACTGCTGTCAGCATCAAGCCTGGTTCACTGAGTTACAGTACAGGACTTAGAATGGCTGAAAGCTAACCTTCAGTTTTTCGTTTAGCTGGGATAGACTAAGAAGTTGAAACTTTTCCATCATTGTCCTGAAGGTATTTATTTCTACTTATTTAATTTTATTTAATAGTCATATTTATATATGCCACCCACTCAGGCAGAACCCGACTCAGGGCGGCATATATAACTTATTAGAAGTTTGAGTTTAATTTGAAGTTTTAATTCTGCTATCAGGCAGAAAGGTGGCCTACAAAGATATGATATAATACCTAGGTCACTGGTTTCCAACCTTTTTTGGGGGGCCATGCCCCACCCAAACATCTCTAACATTCTGATCCCCCCCCCCCCTGGTGACATATAATTCTTATTATTCAAAAAGGGAACTCCTATTCATGTGGAGGAAGCCTAAAAGGCCATTCACTGTTAATAACTCATTCTCAAATTGCCCCCCCCCTTTAAAAATTAAGTTGCCCCCCCCCCCTGTGGGGTGTGTGTCCCAGGTTGGGAACCATGGACCTAGGTGATGGGGCACATGTGTCTTCTGTTCTCTTTAAACAAGCAGTTTTGCCAGATGTATCTACTCCCTGGTTGTTGCCAGCCCAGCAGGAAAGGCGTGGATGGGCTGAGCAGCACCATGCCTGTAGAGGTAGATACTAACTTTCTGACACAAGTAATATAAGTGTTTTCTGGTGTGCAATTCAGTCCAAATTAATTAAGCATATGCAATATTCCTGCTTAAAGAACAGAGTTTATATGTTGTTGTTGATCATTTGCACAGTCGAGCCCGAGCCCGAGCCTTTGCAACCCCATGGACCACCACATGCCAGGCTCCTCTGTCATCTGCAATCCTCCGTAGTCATTTCATCCTCTGCCGTCCCCTTCTCCTTTTGCCTTCGATCTTTCCTAGCATCAGGGCCTTCTCCAGTGAATCCTCTCTTTTCATTTGGTGGCCAAAGTGCAGTAAAACCTCTCATAAAGAGTGCCTCGCTTAGAGACTAACTCGCTTAAAGAGCAGATTTTTCTCTGAATGGTCGCCTCGCTTAACAACTAAAACCAACTAAAAACTCACTTAACAACTAAATCAGGGTTCGCACACATCCCCACCCCCACGCCAGAAGTCACAATTGGTCACTTACAATGGTGTTTCACTTAAAGAGCAGTCACGTGGAATGCATTATTGAATTGTTTATTTATACCCTGCTCTTCTAGTGTGTACACTACTCAGAGCGGCTTCCCACAATAAATAATATACGATAATAAACAATATACAGTATACCAAAATACAGTACAGTGCAATACATAAGCAATATAGAATATAGAATGCAAAACATTGTAAAAAATACAATACAAAATACCAGGAATATACAGTTCTAGCAGCATAAATACAAAATTATACAGTGAAATAAAATACACTCAATCAACCAGCTACAACGCCAAAGACTGTGGCTCAAAAAACAACCGCAGCACATCTCAACCCCCGCCTTTTAAGTCTGAGGGGGGGGGGGAGTGCAGGGCCCGGCAGACCAGCAGAGGAGTGGCCGGAGGGCCTCTTCGCCCCCACCGGGGCCAAAGAACGTGGCTGCGGTATCTCACCCGTCACCCCCGCCTTTTAAGTTTGAGGGGGGAGGGCGGGGCCCAGCAGGCTGGCGGTGGAGTGGCCGGAGGGCCTCGTTGCCCCCACCAGGGCCAAAGAGCGCGGGGCGGCATTATGTTCTTTAAGCCAGGTGCCACTGAGCATTATGCTCTTTAAGTGAGGTACCACTGTACTTGAGCTTCAGCTTCAGTATTTGTCCTTCCAAGGAGTTTATATGTAATCAGGATAAAAAGAAGGGAATGCAAATTATGTCTTTGTTCAAGTCAGCTCTCCGCATTTGTCAATAAAGTTACATATTGCAAGAACAGTTAATTCTTCTAACCATTGAGTAATCAGTGTGATTGGTCTGGATTTCCATCCTTGCAAGATAAGGAGTCTGGCAGTCAAAAGGGCTCACATAATCCATCTGCACTGCTCCAGTGTGAGTTTCCAGAGTTTCGACGTGTCTGTAAACCCAATGCACCCAGGGAGGCATCTAATTCAGTTAATTCTAACTACAACTTCTAATTTAAAACTATGTAGAATTCAGTAGGCTGTAGACAACTGCCAAAAGCATTGTTGCTAATGATTTGGATATTTTTGTAGTGTGTGGCCGAGGCAATTTCAGTTAGGAGCATAAATATTTCTCCTTGTGTTAAATTTTGTCTATAATTAGTCATTTTTCTACATGGTGTAGGCTCTGTGTTCATCCATGTAAATGAAAGTTTATTCAGTCTTTTCTCTTTTAAGTGAGATCCCTAGTGCATTACACAACCTAAAACAAATTCCAACATTTGGTTTTCATTAGCTTTGTAACTGAAACAAAAACATATTTAATCCCAGAGTTTTTTGAAGTTAATGTGCAGCTTTACTGAGAAGGTATTTAAACTGTGGTATCAGTTGCAAATTGACCACAGCCAACATCTCAAAATTGTCACTAAGCAAGATGTTAAATATTTTAATATGTACAAGATTACAATGTGTGGTGTACTATTATGAAGAGATTTGGATAAAGTGCAGGGTGGGTTTAGGAACAGAAGTGAAGTTTTAAAACAATCTGATAATGAAGTTTTCAAAAGAACTCATTAAATCAGACTTCCTCTGGATATGTTGGACTACAGGTTGGCTGGGGGTAATGGTAATTTTAGTAACTACATCTTTATGTGACTTATCCTTATTACTACATGGAGAAAGTGCTGAAGTAACACAGAAGAAGAAGAAGAAGAAGAAGAAGAAGAAGAAGAAGAAGAAGAAAGTAACCACAAGTTATAGTAGGAGTTCTCAACCTTTTAAAGCCAGGGGCCAGGTCACGCTCCCTCAGACGCTTTGGGGACTGGACAGCCATTTTGCCCTTCCTCTACCACATGGCACTTCATGGTGTGGTGGAGGCGGTGCAGGGCCACATGAAATGGTGCCGTGAATTGCATCTGGCTCACGGGCTGCAGGATGAAAATCCCTGAGTTATAGTTTTGTTTATGTGATTAAGCTAATCTGGGTTCAAATGATGCTAAAGTCCAGGCTCTGTCATCTGAAGCTTGGTTTGCTTGCATTGGAGACCTATTTCTCCATGCAGACAGTTCTTTTCAAACACTCTTGTGCGATTCCAACCACTCTTGTGCAGTGTTGTGCAAAAAGAGATTGCCTTTCATCATGTAGAAAGAGAAGGGTGAAATAATTACTTCTATCTTGGCCTGTACAGGTTGTTTATTGTATCCACAGGGATATGTTCCAAGATCATCTGCAAATACCTGAAACCAGGGAAAGCAGTGAACCCCGTATTACATCACAGTTTAGCTAAGTACAATTAAAGTCATAAGTCTCCCACCATCAGTTCAGTGGTAGACCCAGGGTTCCATTAGCATGTTAGAAAGAAAACTCCTTTTCTCTTCTTCCATGGTCTCTGTGAATTGCACATATGAGTAATTCCTACACCTGCATGAAATTCCTTGAGCTAGAATAGAGAACTGTTAGAGTCCTTCTTCCCATTATACATGTCAACCTGCTTAACAACACACATACAGTGGAACCTCGCTTAACAAATGGCTTGGTTAACACAAACATCACATAACAAAAGGAAATCCATAGAAAATAGTAGCTTGGTTAACAAGTTTTTTGAACGGATTAATTGGTTTTCAATGCATTCCTATGGGAAACCATGTTTCAGTTAACAATTTTTGGTTTTCAATGCATTCCTATGGGAAATTGCATTCAATGCATTCCTATGGGAAATTTGCTTTACAAATTTTTCGTAGTCAAAAGGTCCCGGAGAACACATTAAAATTGTTAACTGAGGTTCCACTGTATATGTCTATACAGTACTCTATTCTTTTCTTCCCCCCACCTCCAAAACTAGCTTTTTATGTATTGTAGAAAACAGGTTACCTTGAATTGTTCAAATAACTGAATTACTACGAGCTGGAAAGAGAGAAAGTCTTGAGGTAGTTTCAGTGCTTTGGAATGACCACATATATTATTTTTTGAAATAAGAGTGGCCCATCAACTGTTTTGATCTTCAACTGGAACTAGACTCTCAGGAGTAAACGTGTAGAATAGAGGACAAGATGATGCTGACCGTACTTGTATATTATAGGGTCCTGATAAGATTTCGAGGGTTCTTGTGAAATGTGCCATTTTGATGTGTACATCACAATGTGCCTTTAAAAATGCAGGTACTGTATTAATGGTATAGTTCTTGTCGTAACTATCAGGCTGACACAGTCATTTGGTCTTCATGCCCTTTCATTATTTTCATGCATGCTTGAACCAGTTTTTGATTTCCACTTGCTCCCTTCGTTTCTTTTGAACTGTAATGTGCTTAATAATTTTCAGGAATGCGAAAGCCCTGAGAACTTGAGGTGTATATTTATATCTCTTTTAAGGCAGCAAATCAGAAGTGACAACTTGGAAAAGCTTGCAATATCAACTTGAAGCTTTTTTGCTTTTGTAAAAAAGGAGTTGAATTAAGGAGTCAAGGCCGAAATAATCCAGATTCCCGTTCGATGCAAGCTTGCCAGCTAAAATAACATTCCAAATGTGGTTCCAAACTGCAGAGTATGAGCAGCTAGTTATCTATACCTAAATGTGGTGCCTAAAAATATTCATACGGTGAACAGTTTCATGCTGTTAAGCGCTGGAATCATCACTCTTCTTTTTAGGATTCCTGTTTTCCTGATCTTCCCAGCTCTGTTACTGTCTTAGAATTAAATACAGTTGCTCCGTCCTTCTAGGGAGATATGAAAATAAATGTGACTGTTTCTAAGCAGAATTGCGTAGTTCCTCTAGTAGTTCCAGCAACCAGTCCATAAGTTTGTTTTGGGGATTTTTCCTGCCCTCTGTGCTCCTTAAGAATTTTTTTGCTACTGTGGAATTTTGCTGTAGGAAAAGACTTCTGATGCCAGTGTTGTAACATTCTTTGTTTTCTGTTTGTCATGCTTAATATAGAACAGAAAATGTCTACATGGCCTAATATAGCACAGATCTTTGGGTTGTTCATTTGTCATGGCCTTCTGTTGTGCAGCGCATAGCTAGCTCTATTGTTGAAAGAACGTGAGTGATTCCCCCCATATTGCTGTTCTGCATTTCTGGCAGCAGGAACCCTTTAATGGTATAAAGATAATCAGAACCAGTGCTTTAGATGTGAGAAAATATCTTTGTGCCTTCTCTTGAAAATAAATTTAGTGGATGTGCTTCACTACTGGGGAGGGGGAGGGACAGAGATTTCTGTTGCAAATTAGCCTTAAAAAAAAACATTCTGGAAACCTTATCTATATAACTAAAATCAAGGTCCGGTGCTGTATGTTCCTTATACAAATCCACACCCCCACAGTGACCATCTCTTGCTGCCGAAGAGATGGTCACTGTGGGGGTGTCAAGCCCCATGTGGAGGGGTACACCCCCTAAATCAATCCGCAAAGGGGATGCCCCCACCGACAGGAGAAAAAGCAAGGAAAAAAAGCCAACCAGGGGGGATTGTGATTCCCAGCTGACCAGATCTTGGACTCCGTGACATCACAGGGCTCCCTTATAGAAAGTGACACCCCTGCACCAATTGCGCTGGAAGGTGCACACCTACCTTCAATGTCTGGGGTGGCCGGCGTGGTTAACCGGCAGCCTGCTTTGGGGTCCTTGCCCCCCAAAAGGGGCTGAAACGCCCCACCCAGCAAGCAGAAACAACCAGGGGAGGTGACTGCGCATGCACGAGAATCCACGCATGCGCCTAACTCTGCCTTACATTCCAGGCTATGGCACATGCGTGAAATTCCACGCATGCGCCAAAGTCAGCCCGTCGTTCCAGGTGGTGCACGGCCTAGCCACCAGTATGGACGGCAGCAATTACGGTCATTATGGCCATCCCCACCCCAGTAACTACAGTCGGCGGGCGGCCACCGCAGCATGGCTCCTCTGCACTCATGAGGCACGCCTCGGGGGGAAGGGAGAACCCACAGCCGGGGGCGGGTGGAGGACGGGACAGGGCTGCTGCCTTCCACAGGCCTCCCCCCATGGGTCCTCTGGCCACCTGCCCAAATGGAGCCTCCCTTCCACCTGACACAACCCACGGGAGGACAGAGGGGCCGGGTTGCGATGGCTACCCACTGGCTAGTCGCTGGGGAGGCTGGCGGCGGCTGGAGTCAGGCTGAGACAGTGCCTCGCGGTGGGTTGAGAGAGCGGCTGTGATGACAGCAGACAAAAAGGTAAGGCAGCTGGAGTGGGGGTGGGGTGGGTGGGGTGGGGGAGGCTGGCCCGGGTCTCTCCTTGGCCCGGGAAGGGTACCACTGGGCAACGCCGGGTTCTCTGCTAGTTACTCTCTAGAAACAGAGGCAAACCCTTTTAAATATGTAGTGTGATCAAAATTCTAATGTTTTATTATATATATTTCATCGACCTTTTATAAATAGTTGTAAAAGTCAGCTACTAATGATCCTCTTTTTGTTCTGTCTTGGAATTTTTCCCTTACATCAACATAGCAGTTTATGCATACTTGATATTCTGTTACTCTACTAGTGTGTTCATTCAGTGCTCATTAAAAAAGACAAAGAGCTATTGGAATATGACTATATTAAAAATGTCTAGATTACATTTTATCAGCACACATACCACTGTATGTGTTATCTTGAATGTAAAAAGTATTGTTAAGATGCTGAGTTGGAGACTGTTTGATACCCAAGAGCTGCACTTGGGGACATGAAAGGAGCCTCATTCAGGCGTCCCCTGAGCGGAGTTTCTCCAGCAAAAATCCTTTCAACCCAGAATAATCTCTGATGTGAAATTACTATTATAGTAGAAAAGTGTCTTTTAAAGAGGAAGAAGAGCTATTAATGAGAGATGATTGTGACTTAACAGCCTGTTTATAAGTAAGATGTGTTGTAACCAAAGTCGTTGAATGTTATGAATGTATGCGTTACAGTGGTAGGATGCTAGTTTTTCAAAAACAGGAAGTTACATAACATTGTATGTAAATCAAGATTTATTTATGTACAGGTAATAGTAGTTAGTTGTTTTATGTACTGTAAGGTTGGTTCTGAGTCTGACATATGCTGACCCTGGTAGGGATTTTGAGATAAGTGAGATGTTCAAAGAATGGTTTACCGGTGAATTTCCATGGCCAACATGTGTCTTCCAAGTCCTTATCTGACATTCTATTCATTATACCACACTAGCCTGTCTAATAGTAATCATAATCTGTGAGGCAAAGAGATGAGTGTACACTATGCACAGAAGGTATAGTAAGTAATACATAACTTTATTTTGACCAAACAAATGCTATACAACTGCCCAGGCCATTGACATTTCCAAACTACTTCATCAGTCTTGATGATAGGAAAAAACAAGGAAAAGTAGAAGAAACAAAAATCCAAAAATTAGAGTATATGTTTTAGCCATTAAGTACTGAATTAAACGGAATCCCAAGATGGATATTAGAGACTGGTCAGTGTCTGGTAAGTAACTCCCTTCCTGCCTCAATTTTGCCGACTTTCTCTCTTTCCAGCTAATAAAGAATAATTGTTTTCCGTCAAGTCAGTTCTAACTTAACAACAATTCTTTCCAGGGCTTTCTAAGTAGAGAATAATCTGAAGTGATTTACCATTCTCTTCTTCTGGAGGTGCTCTGGTGCTGTATAGCTTGCCCAAAGCCCAAAGGCTGGCTGTTCCAGGAAGCACAGTGGAGCATTGAACTCTGAATTCCCAATCTCTGGCTCTGCAGCCAGATACCTAAACCACTGAACTCTACTCCGGCTATTACTGGAGGACAGGAATTTGAATCTTGGCATACTGAAAGGAGAAAAATTAACAGATATCAGTACTCTGGCTCAGATCCAAATGCTGTCTCCAGCAGGTGGAAGGACTCTTTCTGTCCGTAGATATCTTATAGTTCAGCTGAATATTCCTGCCCACAAAATAGGAACAACAACAGGAGATAGCCTTTCCTATCTCCTTCCTTCACAGTAATGGGCAAATTTTGCTTTTTTAGACTAAGACTCCCAGGATATTCCAACAAGTATGGCCATTCACCTTCATCTTACAAGCACTGGTTCTTGCCTCCCCCCCAATAGGAGGCAGGTATCGTGATTACTCTCAGCCGGCGCATGCCTTGGTTCCCTCTGATTCCGAGGCCCACAGGTGCTGGACAGTCGAGAGACCACAGTAATTTGGCTCACGCGGCCAAGAAGGGTGTGCTTTCTCAAAGTAGGGTCGAGGAAGCCTGGTCCAGTGGAGCTGGGCAACAGGTTTGTAGGGAAATGGCGATCTGTGACTGTTGTCGCAGATGAAATTAAAGCTGCAAAAGCCTCTTGGGATGAGACTCTGAATTCCCATGCGAAAAACACCCTTATCTCATTTTGGAGAATATTATGGCCTTGGAGCTGGGTAAGGTGTAGAAGTAAAGCTGTTACCTCTGCAGCAGCTCGCTCTTTTGTAGCTGGATTCCAGGCCACAAAACAAAGTTTCTCCTTCGGCAGTGGCTCCCATAAAGTAACCCAAAAGCTGTAATCCTTCTCTTAGGAAAAGGGCCTTATTGTTAAAATATCCCCAATCCAGTCCGCTCTGCTTCAGGTGGAGCGGAATGAGCACTCTTGACAATCAATGTTCTTTTATGATTTATTGAAGAAAATAACAGAGTCCAATAAATGCGAAGTGATAGAAAAATTGCATAGTCTCAGAAGAAATTCTAAGTGCTGAAGTCCCTGCAAATCCTAAATCCCAACATTTCCGGATTTTAGGCTAAGTTCTGTAGTGCCCCGCCGCCCCATACGAGATGGTTCGATAGGGGAGTCTACCTCAGATGACAAAGAGAGATAGAGCTCCCGCAGGAATCAAAAAGTGACTTTCGAACAGAGCAAAAGCCCTGATTTGTATACCATTTTTCCTGGGAAAGTGTCCTTGAGAAGTGCTAATTGACTTCTCAAAGTGACAGATTTTGTGCATAGATCAAAGGATACCAGGTGGCTATCCTATCTATGTTCCATCTCAGACTGTGGGTTGCCCGCGGGAATAATTGGCAATTAAACCTCTCCCCAGGGGTTCACTCGGCTTTCAACAGATCCGGGGACCAACCGAGCTCGGTGGGAAAGGAAATTGGGGAGCGGGCTAGTTAGAGATGAATCATAAACCTAGGCTGATGGCTACAGTAGAGTAAGGCAAACAAGCCAGGGCAGACAGAGGACAAAGTTAGATGCCCGGAGTCAATATACATAGACCCCTAGATTAGGGCAGGAACAATGGGCTTCGCCAGCCCGATGTACAGTAATACCTCATACAAAGTCCGCTTCATACAACATCGGATCCATACAACATCGCCTAATTCCTTGAAAAAAGTTGCCTCATACAAAGTCGTGCGACTTTGTATGAGGCATTGGGGTTTTCCCAGGTTGCATTGTGCCTGGGCAGTATAAAAGGCAGGACACATGCGTCCATTGCTCTTGTGGTTTTTGCATGAGGCGAAGAGTGTTTAGGAGTGGTTTTGAGCAAGATTTTGGTCATAATTTTTAGAAGCATTCCTGGGATTTTTGCAGCATTCTTCAGGTTCTTGGACAATCAGGGTTGTTTGGCATGTTTTTGTAATGTTTTTCGCTTTTAGACAATGATTTCTTAAAGTCATTATACGATGCATCCCATAGGGAAAATCACTATACGATGCATGCATCGTATAGCAATTGTTTCGTACAACAACGAGCCCCGTGGAACGGATTAAAATCGTTGTATGAAGTACTATTGTATTGTCATAAACGTGAGATTTCCAACCAAGAAAAACTAAAATAAAAGTACAGATGAATAAGAAAAGGGGAAATTTAAAAGATAAATTTTTCAGACTAAAATATGAGGGAACTGTATCTTTTTCCTAACTGATCTAATTTAGTCTAATAAATAGTATACTATATTTGAAATTTCACAGAACCTTGTGACATACAGAGTGAAGAAATAATTAGATGTATGGTGATTATTATTTCCATATGGTCTAATAAAGAGGCACATATAGCTTCAAAGCCATTATACTGACCCTTTTGAAACACCTCTGCATGGTAGGGTTGTTTCAGTAGTAGTGGGTTAAATATATGATGACATAACCATGATGTGATTAAATATTTTCCCTAATTATTACTCTAATTTTATTACTTTTAAACAAAGAAATCATTTAAGACC
Source organism: Bradypodion ventrale (assembly GCA_035047345.1). Taxonomy (NCBI): domain Eukaryota; kingdom Metazoa; phylum Chordata; class Lepidosauria; order Squamata; family Chamaeleonidae; genus Bradypodion; species Bradypodion ventrale. Next base: position 47,398,712 of record JAWDJE010000001.1, read on the forward strand.
ATCATTTAAACACACAAAACTTAGTTCTACTGGAGCCAAATATGTACCTTTGATTTGTATAATGTTTGAGGCTAGTAAGATGTGATTGGAGTAGCATACAGTTTGGAATTCAAAATTATTATTCTAAAAGTCTGTTAATTTCCTTTTTAATAAATCTATGTTTTGAAGATTAAAGTAGGCAATTAGTAACTTCTCTTAACTTTCCTATTAGTAGGCAGAATTATTTCCACTTCAGTGTTCCAGATCATTAAGCTGGTACACAGAATGTTATTAGGATATGAGTAGAAATTTCTTGTACCCTTATGGTTTACTCCAGTTAACAGTGTTAGTAATTCAAGGGGTGGGGTGGGGGAACAGTAGGGTTTCCTTGCCCTTTAGTCTTGCATGTCGCAATTTTTTTTTACAACCTAGCACTGCTGTTTAGTAGTAATAGCTCTTGAAGTGTAATTTTAAAATCCCCAGGAAGTGTTTTCCTGTTTTCCTTTCTGATGCAGTGAAAATTGACAACTCCTTCATTGTTCTCTAATTCAGCGTATCCTTCTGTCTTGAAACCTGCTTGGTATGCCATAATGAGACTTTTCATTTGGCTGAAGTACATCATGCAGAATAACTGGTGGTTTAGGATTCGTTATGCATTCATTCTAATGTTTCTCATGAGTCAACAGATAGTTGTTGTTGCATATTAAACTCTGCAGCTGTATGGTGACAAAAAGAGTTGAAATGGAAATATTTCCGATGTAAATTAAGATTGGCTATCTATTACACACACCCCAGCCAATGCATTTGTTTCCTCTCAGATGGCTTTTAAAATTGTAAGTGTTTATGTTTCCTTGATAGATGCAATTTGGGGTTCTCCTCTTTTGTTTAACAGTAACATGAAAGGTGACAATGTGTTGTTTCTTTAAAAATATACATTTAAAAAATCTTTATAGTCACTGAACAGACTTTGAAGCTTGACTCTTCTTCCGAGAGGCACAGATGACACAGGCTGGCTTTTCTTCTGAGAGTCACAGTGGGAATTGAACTTCCAAACTCTGGTGCTGCAGCCAGATACCTAAACTGCTGGACTATCCTTTAGCACAGGGATTCTCAAACTATGGCCCATGGGCCAGATGTGCCCCCCAAAGCCATTTCATCCGGCCCCCACCGCCTCCACCACACCCGTAAGTGCTATGTGGTGCTATGTGGTGGAGAAAGGGCAAAATGGACCACTTCAGCGGGAAAAGATCTTGGGGACATGAAAGGAGCCTCATTCAAGCATCCCCTGAGTGGAATTTCTCCAGAAAAAATCCTTTCAACCCAGAATAATTTCTGACATGACATTATTATTACTGCACAATATTGTGCCAGCATTGCCTGCAAGAAAAAGAATACCAAACTTTACATAGCAATGGACGGCTTGAATGTTGACACCACCAGTGTCAGCAGTCAAGATGGTGGACACGATCATTATCAATCGTAAAAAGACACCAAGCATCCAATTGTTGGTCTCCAGCTAGAGTTGACCCCCATTGAATCAGTGCAATTTATTTAAGTGTTGATTTACCAAGATATTTCCTTTTCTCATCAATTTGAAGTGAGACTCCATCAACAGTCTATTTTCTGATACTGTATAGTGAATGGGCTTTTAGTGTCAGCATAACTCAGGGTTCCCTTCCATCCCGAATTATGGTTACAGATCTGGAGGATGCCAGGTAGGGGTAAGTTAGTTGGGGACTGCAGGTGATTTACATACAATAAATCATAAGTTATCTGAAGAAATGTTAAGAGTTTTGATGTCTTAAATATGCTTAAAACTAGATGTAACTTGTTAGTAGACAAATATAGAAACTGTCACTTCCCTTTCGGTTGTGTGTGTGTGGTGCTTTCTTTTGGGCAAGTATGTAAGGATTTCAAAAGGGGAAGAAAGAGAAAGCCCTCTTTGACTTTAATGATTAGTTTACACTGCCCGGTAAGCAAAGCATCTCCCAAATCCAGTTTGTCCCTTGAAGGCGTGAGAATTTCTTTTCTGCTTGAGGTCTGTGCAAATCATCTGCACTACAAAGGAATCGCATCTCAGTCCATTTTAGTAATCTGGGAAGGGCAAATATTTAGAAGCACGGTGTAACAATAGCAAAGAGAGAAGCAAATTAAAGTTTGCTGGGATCTTGTCCTAAAAGATATTTGATTTTAAGTTTAGGAAGGGTGAAAAGATTTTCTCTAGTTCAGCTATTGTAAATGGTTGAGAGAGGCGCTTGTACATAATCAAAGAAAAGAAAAATAAGCATTTTTATATACTTCCTAATTTGATCAGATATTGTGTGTTTGTGGCCCAGTGATACAAACCTTATTGTGCTATAGAATAAAATTTTATTTGTAACTAATTTGTTATAAAGTACTTGCTATAAATTAATTAATTAAATAAATCTGTGACTAACTTATATCTGACTTATACATGAATGTTACAGTTAGATCTCCCTCCCTCCCTCCTTCCCTTGCCAAACTAACTGTATCAATCATTTTTCTTGAATGTGTCTCAGAAATCTATGTGAACGCATACAGCTTAAAACAGGGGTTCTCAACCTTTTCAAGCGAACGGCCCGGTCATGCTCCTTCAGACAGCTTTGGGGGCTGGACGGCTATTTCCCCCTGCCTGCCACACATGGCACTTCCAGGTTTGGGGGAGGTGGGGCCCCCCACACGAAATGGTGTTGCAAGCCGCATCCAGCCCCTGAGCCTTAGATTGACAACTCATGGTTTAAAATAAAACATACAGTCTAAAATGAACTGCTTTCCAAAACTGGTCAGAAACATTGTGCCACTTCACATAAATGTATTTTGCCACAATATCATTAAACATATTTTCTTCTGTCATGTTTAGGTCAGACGTTATACTGCCAGAATGAAGCCAGCTTTGTTGAATTCATTCCATAGTTCCTTTTGCCTGACCTAGTGTGAGAAAGATTAGCCAGCACAACAAAGTTGCTGCTGCCCGGAGTATGCCCAATTGTGGTTCGAAAAAACCACAATATCTAAGGAGGCTCTTTCTGTGTACCCCATTAAATATGATATATGTAATAATAAGCATTACCATTGTAGTATAAAGTCTAAACCTTTGAGGTCTTATCAAGGGTTCCAGTGTCGTAAACAGGGACCAACCATGTAGTCTGAGGCCTAGACCTAGGCACCAGAAGTAGGGTTGGTATAGATAGGTAGAAGGTACAATGACTGCAATAAATATAATAAATATGATGAGCAACTGTGTAAGACGGGTTCCCATCCCAAGTCCCTTGTACTGGATCCGGCTCATGGTGCCATTTCATGTGGTCCCCCACCCCTCCAAGGGCATTTGAGAAACAAAATGGCCACCTCTTTGAAGCTGTTGGAACAAAAAGGCCACTCCCATTGTGCAGGCAGGGCAAAATAGCCATCTGGCCCTTGAAGCTGAGAAAGTGTGACCCGGTTCCCAGCTTGAAAAGGTTGGGAACACCTGATGTAAGAGAATTCAGGGCTCGGACTTAAATAGCAGACCAGACACAGAAGGAAGATAATTATCTGCAAACTTGCCTTGTGAAGTTGGCAGACTGTATGACCAGCTGTGATATAAATATAAAGACCTAAAGCCAAATAATGATGTTGGTTGGGGTGGACCAATTGAATCATTTGATGCATCAGCACAATAGGTGTACTCTAGTCCTAGCAATTGGATATTTGTCTAAGATTGAGTTTATGACTCCTCAGGAGAGACGGAACAGTACTTTCCATCTCCATCATGTGTGTCAGTAGCTAGGGTCAAAGTCTTTCCCATCTATTTATAATTTTAAGGCCTAGATCAACAAAGGGGCTTCTAAGACTCAGCTCAGGCTGTAGAATTCCATCTTAAAAATCTCCAGGCAAGCCTCTTCTCTGTTGACCTTCTTTTGGCATCAAAAGACCTTTGTCTTCAAGTAGAGCAGGAACAGTTAAGATGCATTGCAATAAATAGACTTGTCTTTCTTTGTTTTAATGATTTTCTTTTGCAAAGACATTGATCTTAATCGATTTGTCTAGTATGGTGTAGTAGATAGAGCAATGGTTCAAATCCCCTCTCAGATGTGGAATTTTGGCGGTAATGATAAAACAACTTTTTAAATATGTCACGTACTTTGAAAATGCTGTAAAAGTCATTGTAAGTGGAATGTGTCTTGATGACATATAATTAATTTTAATTTAATTTAATTTAATTTTCGCGCTTATATACCGCCCACTCGGGTGCACCCAACTCAGGGAGGTTTACATGGCGGACAATAAATACAATATAATAATACAATGACACATAATAATACAGTTCAATTACATCAAAAGAAATTCAGGGGGGGGGGAAATATCAATACATCACATAATACATAAGTACGAAGCATCAGAAATAGTCAATATTAACAAAATCCCCAAGGGATGAAGCACAGCTCACATCCCATATAGTGCCCAGCCCAACTTCCCCAGCTGCGGCAAACATCAGCCTCAGTCCCTCTGTCTCCCTCCCTGCCCCCCCCCACTCTCACCACAGAACAGGGGAGAGAGCCGAGGTGGTGTGTCGGCTTCAGCGTCTCGGTGGCAGCAGCTTCCAAAGTCCCTGCCGAGAACAAGGCACAGTTGCGCCAATGTTCCCATCTCCCCTGACCAACTTGGCCCGGGGAGAGAGCCGCAGGTGGCTCCCATCCTGGGCCGATGGCGGGGGCGAAGGAGAGCTTTGTCATGGCGTCACGGCTGCGGCGCTGCGTCCTCTTATCCCTCCGGACAAGGCAGGGCCGGAGGGAGGCGGGGCCGGTGTCCGCAGGTGGCTCCCATCCTGGGCCGATGGCGGGGGCCCAGGAGAGCTTCGGCGTGGCGTCCCGGCTGTGGCGCGGCGTCCTCTTATCCCTACGGTCAAGGCAGGGCTGGAGGGAGGCAGGGCCGGTGTCCGCAGGTGGCTCCCATCCTGGGCCAATGGCGGGGGCCCAGGAGAGCTTCGGCTATAACAATAGTTTCAGTGTTTTTTCACTTGTATTGTATTTATGTTTTCCATTTTACTGGCAGCCAACCCAAATCTCTCCTTTCAGGAGAAAGGATGTAAATCTAGTGAATGCAGAAACAAATGAAGACCTATCACAGCAGATATTCACCACCACAACATTTTCTTTCCCTCCCCTCTCTTCAGCACCCCAGATTTTGCTATCCAGAGCAGGTTTGGAAGGACTCATACTGGAGTAGAGTGAGGCAAGGCTACCCTTTATCCCACTTGAAGAGCAGTACCCTTGGCAGATTGAATCATTTTAAACCTCCAACTGAACCACTTGGTGGTCTTTTTTTGTGTCCAGATCAAACTGTGGACTGACAAAACGAAGCCACTTTCTTGGCTTTGTCGTTGGCCAAAATTAAGTCCTCATTGGTGCATGTTTCCAGTAGTAATTGGCAGACCAGTAAATGAGCTGGATTCTGTATCTCTCCAAATTCACACAGTGTGTTGTCTGCCAGCAGCCCTTAATTGAGCATGTTGGTCTTGCATTTAGGGACTCCGGCCTGAGGCACTTAGTAATGGATTACTTCTACTTAAACCAGAAAGTCTTGTCTAGTGGTTGACATGGTGGCTTCATGGTTAAAATGCTGAAATTGACGACTGGAAGGTCGGCAGGTCAGCAGTTTGAGAGCCAAGTGCTGCACAATGGAGTGAGCTCCCATTGTCTGCCCCAGCTCCTGCCAACCTAGCAGCTCAAAAGCAAGACATTGCAAATAGATAAATAGGTATCACTTCAGTGGGAAGGTAACTGCATTCTGTCTTCCCTGGTGTCCAGTCATGACTGCCACATGTAAATGTCTACAGATGCAGACAGCATGGCTCTTTGGCTGTAAATGTAGATGAGCACCGCACCCTCAAGTTGGATACGACTGGCTTTCGAGCAAGGAAGACCTTACCTTACAGATTGTTTTGTGGCCCTTGTCCTTGACAGTTAAATTCGGCTTTCTGGTAAGTACTTGCAGCTTGTGAAGTAGCCATGCGAAAGAACAAATGTTATTGCTGCTGTGCCCCAAACATTAGCCCTTAGTACAATTGAATTCAGTTTAGCACATTGCTTCCCAAGGAGGGGAATTTACCTCCTCCCATGTCATACATAAAGAAAATCATGAGGGCAGAATATTGAGATTTTTAATTTAATTCCCCCTCCCAATTTTAATACTTTTCTTCAATAGATTATGCTAATAGAGTTCGGGATTTCTCAATCAAAAGTTTGAGTTTAATTTTTAATTTAATATATTTTGTGTTAAGCTTCTGTGCCCCTTATGTTGGACAAAACTGGAGTTATTCCTTCCCTGAAAAATTTAGTAACCATTAAAGGTTTGGAGTGTGCCTTCTTGCTGTTAAGTGTTTCCATTTCTAGTCCTCCTAAATCAGTGATGGTGAACCTTTTAGAGACTGAATGCCCAAACTGCAACCTAAAAAACCACTTATTTATCGCAAAGTACCAACACAGCAACAGGGGAGGAAGTAAACATTCCCATTGGGCTGCTGTGCTGGGGGGAGGGAGGAAGCGCTCCCATTGGACTGCTGGGCAGAGAGGTGAGGCAAACTGTGCTGGGGTGACTACATGGGTGCCCACAGAGAGGGCTCCGAGTGCCACCTCTGGCACATGTGCATAGGTTCACCACCACTGTCCTAAACAATTGCTGATGAATGGAGAAAATACCATTGGTATTTTCTATGTACTGTACATAATTTTCTGTCTTGCATTGTAGTCCATCTTGTGGGACAGAACTCTGAAGCAGTAAGACACTCCAAATCTTCGAGGAAAACATATATTTCAAAGGGGTGGGACAGTTTAAAACACTGCCTTCATTGGCTTCCAGAGTATTGGGAATGCTTGTCCAAAAAACTCCTCTCATGTTTTAAAAAATGATGTAATGGCTATTGCGTATGTTGTTTTTACTGCTGGGCCAAACATACAAAAAGGCCTTACATGACTTAGCCCTGAGATTACACTTTAATAAGTGTATTTTGGAGAAAGTGAGAAAGGGTTCTTGCTAAAGGAAAATGTGAAACTTCTTAGCAAATATGTTCCTTTTTATATTTGGCTTGTTGTTACTTTTATGTATGGCCACTGCAATTAAGGTTCATACTGAGTCGTTTTGATTAAGGTTAAGCAACTCAAACAGGCACTTCTTTTAATATTAAGAATATATTAGTTTGATAGTTACTGTTGTACAAATGTTGCAATATGTACCCAGGCAGGGCTCGGGAGAAATCACCCTGTATGAGTTCTTCTGAAATAGGTAACTCTTCGTGTTAAAGAACTGATAGTGTTCCACTGAATGTGGCGGTACTGTAATTACTTCTAGGTAACCATGTGTTAGGGACCACTTCGGTGGGAAGGTAACAGCGGTCTGTGCACTCCGGTATCTAGTCATGCCTACCACATGACTACAGAAACGTCTGCAGAAGCAGATAGCTTCTTCGGCTTTGAAATAGAGATGAGCACTGAACCCTACAGTCGGATAAGACTGGCTTTCGAGCAAGGGAAACCTTTACGTTTACTAACCATGTGTAGGATTGCAAGCCATACTGGCTTCTTCTTCAAAGGGCATCTCCAATTGGCTTATGGATCCCTCTCACTTAAAGACAGGAGATGACTTTTTATTTATGGAGTTGGGCAGTGTCTACATTCTATATTTTATTTCTAGATAATGTAAATCCCACACCTTACATGTCTATCTATACAGGATTCAAGAAAGCTAAATAGTTAAGATATCTGACTGCAGAACCAGATGTTGGGAGTTTGATCCCCCTCCGCTTACCTATGAGAAGAGTCAGCTATGTAGTATAGCCAAGCTGCACTGTCTGAGGACAACTCCAGAAGAAGGGAATGGCAAACCACCACTCTGCTTAGGAAACCCTGGAAAGTTTCACCATAAGTTAAAATCAGTTTGGCAGCACACAATACATACAATAAAAAGTACAGTTAAAACAGTCAATAAAATGTACTAAGATTAAAAATGGCAATAATATTGTAATGCAAAGAGTTAGCTTTGCAAAATACCAAATATAAGTATGAATTAAACTACTGTTCATAAAATACTGGTAAACACCTGCCTAAACAAGGAAGTGTTTGCTATACAATGAAACATTGTTGGAGGTGCCAACCTAGCTGCCTGCAGTGACAAATTCCACAGTACTGTACCATCTTTGTTCCTGTGATACCCTTGCATTTCCAGATCTGCTCTGGAGGGTTGGGGAAACCTCTAGATTAGATCTGGGGACTGCAGTGAGTTGTAGCAAGTGAAAAAGACCATTGCTTCAGTGGGTGTCTGCTTATACAATATTGGATGTAGGAGTCTGTTTCCCATTGTAACGATGTTTCTGAACTGATATTTGCTTAAGTGTATATATGAAAGCTGTGCATCAGACTTTTACACTGAAACATGACAATTTGTATGTCTCTTTTGTTGCTCTGCAGAGAACATTGACTTTATAAGTAATGTGCGGTGCCCGAGTCAGTACAGTGATACCTCATACAACATCCAAACTTGGTTCCACAAGTTTGGACTTTATATGGATTTGGACTTTGTATGAGGCATGCAAAATCCTAGCTGCAATGCCTCATACAACGTCCAAATCCTTGCCGCGATGCCTCGTACAACGTCGTTTCCATAGAGATACATTGTACTGTAACAGCACAGACTTCAGGGCAAAGTCAAGGAAACAGACAGGAAACTGACAGAACTTTAATAAATCATTGTCTAAAGGCTAAATAAATTACAAAAACATGTCAAACAACCCTGATTTTAGGGGACAAACCATCCTGGGGGGGGGGGAACCCAATGCCTCATACAAAGTCGCAGCGACTTTGTATGAGGCAACTTTTTCCAAGGAATTAGGTGATGTTGTATGAATTCGATGTTGTATGAATTTGATGTTGTACGAAGCGGACTTTGTATGAGGTATTACTGTATTTGCAGCAGTTTTATCCAGTTTAGATCCATTTCGGGTAGCTTGCAAAATCATTTGTCGTTAGTTACATTTACAGTTGCAGTTTTAGATTTTGAGGAAATTTTAGTGACCTTTAAACAGTAATTCAATGATCCTGTCATGAAGGATTCCTTTCCTTAGCTAGCAGTATCAGGTTTAATCTGAAAATTATGAACTAGGCCCCTTTCATCCCCAAGGGAAGATTTCTCTCTTTTTTCTATTCAAGTTGAAAACTATGGGTGCATGTGCAGTATGTTTAAACAGGGTTTAGTAGGTTTTGCAGTTTGAAGAGGATCTAAGCTTTTTCTAAGCTCAAAAGACTCTTAAGACTCTCACTGTAAAACAAGTCATTATATTTAAAAAAATATCTTGCCTCTCAAAGTTCTGTTCTCAGTCATGAATCTTGGTCATATACTAGCATACAGCCTGTTGAATATTATTGTACTTAAAGGTTTTCAGGCATTCAGAGGTAATTGTTGTACCAACCCACACTTACCATTTTTGAGAGATAGATGGGGGCTGATTTCAGTTCTTTCTAGACCTTTTAAGAGTGGGAAGCGTGAAGCTCTCCAAATGTTGTTGAAAGGCAACACGTCTTCTTTTGTGTCCAGATCAAACTTTGGACTTTCAAAAATGAAGCCACTTTCTTGGCTTTGTCATTGGCCAAACTTAAGTCCTTGTCGGTACATGTTTCTGGCAGTAATTGGCAGACCGGTAAATGAGCTGGATTCTGTATCTCTCCACATTCATACAGTGTGTTGTTGTCTGATAGCAGCCCCCACGTGAACATGTTGGTCTTGCATTTTGGGACTCCAACTCTCAGCCTATTCAGGGTCCTACAAGTGATGCAAGGGAGGTTTTGTTCCTCAGCTATATCCTCCTCTAATGTTGTTCCCTGTACAGTGAGCTCCTTCCTCCATCTTCTAATTTGACTTATGATGTGTTGTATATGGGTATTTGCATCATTTCTTATGATTATAGATGAACATCATCTGCCTTAGTTGATTGTAAAAATAGCCCAGTCTGAGTTTTTTCTCCATGTGTTTGCCCGAATCAGTTTTCTGATAGGTATAACTCATAGTGGAAAGGCAACACCTGGATAATGGAATTCATATGAGTATGTAACTTTGTATAAATGTTAGTACAGCTGCACTCCAGGGTTAGTCATTTATTATTCTGCATGTTTGTAGGATCACGCAGCATATTTGAAGCTACAAACAGGCATGTTTGAAAATGCAATTTTGAAAGTCAGTCTCTTACAGCTATTAAAACAATGTCATTTTCCATTGAATTTGAAGGGTTTTGATCAAGGTACACTCTTATAATGTTGCTCTTAGCACACACCATTTTCTTCATTTTTGTATTGACCAAAATTCTATTGCTTGATGTAGTAAATATGCCCATTGCATCATTGGGAGTGTGGTAAGTTGTCTGTTTTAGTTGAGTCAAATAATTTCCCCTCTAATTGTGATTTACTGTGTTAAAGCAAGCCACAGTTACAACAAGCTCATTTGAATTGGTTGAACTTATTAAAGAATTGACTCACTGAATTCCCTATTGATTCTCTGGGTCTACTCGAGTGCAATTTATTACACTAAGCAACAGGATTTTGACCATGTAAAGGCATAAGCTGCACTAACTTTCTTTTTGGCTTACATTTTGATAGACCTTTTGCTTCAACATGTTGTTGAGATTTCTGATAGGAAGAACTGGTTTTCTGCATTATCTTTGGCCAGTGTCCTATATGAGACAAGCCACCTACAGTACAGCTCATTTCATATGCGGTTCCTCTTTTAAAGCCCATGCAACGAGGAGTCCAGTAATCCTTTTCACAAACATCAAGGCCCATTATCTACAACAGGGCTACATCTTGTGTAATTGCCAAGGACAAATGTAGGTCTAGAGCAGGGGTTCTCAACCTTTTCAAGCCGCAAGCTGGATCATGCCCCCTCAGACAGCTGAGTGGGCCAGACTGGTGGTTCCCCCTGCTGTAAATGCTGCCATAAAACACCCACTTCCGGTGACAGTGGTGACAATGATGTGAACCACTTGAAATGGTGCCGTGGGCCGGGGCTGACCCATGGGCCACAAGTTAAGAACCCCTGGTCTAGAGCCCTTAGGGTCCTGTTTATAAACAGAATGTGGCTTTCATGTTAAATTTTCATGTTTTTGTTGTTGTTCAGTCATACAGTCGATTCCGACCATTTGCGACCCTATGGACCAGTGTCCTCCAGGCACCTCTGTCCTCCATCATCCCCCTCAACCCACCCATCTCTGTGCCCATTGTGTCTACAATACCATCTAGCCATCTCATCTTTGGCCACCCCCTTCTTCTTTTGATCTCCACCTTTCCAAGCATCAAGGCTTTCTCAAGTGAATACTCTCTTCTCATTTGATGTCCAAAGTACTTTAGCTTCATCTTTACTATTTGTCCTTCTAAGGAGCAGTCAGGGTTGATTTCTTCTAAGATCAACCTATTGGTTCTCCTCGCTTTCCAGGGGGACTCCCAAAACTCTCCTCCAACACCACATTTCAAAGGCGTCTATTCTTCTGCGTTCAGCCTTCCTAATGGTCCAGCTCTCGCACCCATACATTACCACTGGGAATACCATTGTTTTGAATATGCAAATTTTTATTTGCAAGGTGATGCCTCTACTTTTCACTATGTTCCCCAGGTTTCTCATCGCTTGTCTCCCAAGAATCAGTTGCCTTTTTATTTCATAGCTCCAATCACCATCTGCAGAGATCTTTGATCCTAAGAAAGTAAAATCTGTCACTGCTTCTACTTCTTCCCCATCTATTTTCCAGGGACTGATCGGGCCTGTTGCCACTATCTTAGTTTTCTTGATATTGAGAGCTTTTGTGCTCTCTTCTTTATATTAAAAGCTAATTTAAATTTTAATATATTCCCTCTTTACCGATCAGGGAAAAATGCTTTATTTATATTTTATGTTGAAAATTTCAGTGGCAAAGGGCTCCAGACTTGCTTACAAGGAACAATATTAAAATAGCCCCTGTCCTCAAGTGCCACTTCTGATAATGCATTGTATTCTGCATTGTGTTTCGAGTTATGAATTTTTTGTGATACGAAACCCCCCAGGGAACGAATTAATTTTGTAACTTGGGGTTCCACTGTACTATGCATATATTATGATTTTTACATGATATATGCTAGATCTCATTTGGTTGGGTTTGGCTGGAGCATTCTACAGTCTGTTTTTATAATCCCACCACAATCTATTTAATCGTGTTGTAAACATTTTATCTATATCCTGTTCTGGTCTTTGACTGTAATAATAAAAAAATTGAATAAATACTCATGCACATCTTAGAAACATTTAGTTATTTCATGATTAGATCAGTTAGTTTAGATCAGTTAGTTTAGATCAGTTTGGTTAGTCACTGGAATTTAAGTTAGTTAGTATAATGTTTAAAGCAGATATGGATAATCTCATGAATCTCTGACCAGTGTGGCTTCCTCTTCTACTAGAGGCTATTCTTGAGCTGTCTACTTTGCTGGTTACCATGAACTTGATTTTCTTAACATGTATTTGTAGACCGTATTAATTGTTTACTTCATTGAGTGGATCAAGTCAAAGCAGGGCATTGAAATCGTGTGTCTTTATGTTGTATACAGATGTGTTTATTTACAACCATGACATTGCCAAATGAGATTGTCAGTTGACTTGGGACATACCAAAGTTCTTATTAACATACAGCATAACACTGATCCCAGGTTCCGACTCTTGAAGATCAGGGTCCAGCTTTCCCCTTAGCCAAAACACATGCTGGATGCCCTTGAGCCAACCAAGGTCACTCAGCCTAGCCTACTTCACAAAATTGTTGTGGGATGGGGCAAGCTCTGTAAAGTACCTTGTGCTTACTGAAGGAAACATGTAAATGCAACAAATGAGTACAGTAATAATCAGGTTCAAATGATTGAAAGCCTGGCAGCTATTTGGTTGCAACTCTGGAGGAAGAGAACTGAAAAGGAGCTATTCTATTTTTTTGAAAAACCATCTGCCTTTACCTACCATTATCTAATTCAGGGGTTCCCAACCTTTTCAAGCTGGGGGCCAGGTCACGCTCTCTCAGTCAGCTTCAAGGGCCGGATGGCCATTTTGCCCTGCCTGCACAATAGGGGCAGCCATTTTGTCCCAACAGCTTCAAAGGGGTGGCTATTTTGTCTCTCAAACGCCCTTGGAGGGGTAGGGGGCCATATGAAATGGCACCACGTGCCTTAGGTTGGGAACCCCTGATCTAATTGGACAACATGAACTGTTTTTATTTCAACTGGTGTTTCTAAGAATAACACACCCTTAGGCAGATTTGGTTTTTCTACAGACTAAGTAAGAATTGTATCTGGGAATATGTTCTTCAATTAGACTGCCTCTTTTGTCTCCACTTTGTATTCCTTTTTCTTTGTCACATATTTTTGATTGGGGAAAGACCTACGTTACTACCAATATTATGTCCTTCTATGAGCCCTCACATCTAAAGAAAGCAGGGCTAAAATATTTAAAATATATAAATACAAATTTACACATATAAATATATTTTAAAGGGGTGTCTCGAGGCTGTATTCTTTGATTCTAAATCCCATGGAAGTCATTTAATGGCATATTATCTGCTATGGGGAAGCCCAAAAATGTGTGGCATTTACCCATTCATTGTACAGAAGATGACTTTTGAAGTCTCCTAATTAAGTGACCATGTGGCAGATAGTAAGAAATTGTAATGAAAATGCACTTTGGGATGAGAAAAAATAATTGTTTTCATTTCTTGTGCTTGTGGTGATCAACTAAGAATTATATTCACTGACAGAAATTATTAGGAAAGAGATTGAAAATAAAATGGTGAGATTGCAAAGTCCTGACATAAATCTTAAAATGATTGCCAGATCCTGTTTTCACCCAGGATGAAATTTTGCCCCACTGATTGAGAACAGGTTGATTAGTTTCTCGACCACAGGACAAAATGTTGAGTACATCTGGCTCAAATGGTGTTATTTTTAACGGATTGAGAAAGGAGAATGATAATCCCTTTATTGGATCATTAAAAAGTCAAACAATACATGAGTTTTTGTGATTCAAGATCACTTCCTCAGGCGTATCTCCATTCTTCTGCATTTTCTATTGTGTAAGGGTCACACAGCTGTTTTTGTTTGTCAGAGGATTATTTTGTGTGATGATGATGAAATGGAACTATTCAGAGTTATTACCGAGGACTGGCCCTACCACTAGGTGGCAAGAGACAGCTACTTCAGCTAATAGATTTTGAGTGCAGTAAAAGGACGCTCAATGATGATTTAACATGCGGTTGTATTTTTAATACCAGGAATGGGGTATGTTGTGGGATTTCTTTCTCTCATATGTTGAAATCACCATTTTTTACCATTGTGTCCTTTGACTGGAGAGATTGCGGTGTTGCTGTTGGCTGTTTCAGTTCATATAGACCAGGGATTCTCAACCTGCGGCCCATGGGCTGAATGCAGCCCACAGTGCCATTTCATGCGGCCCCACACTGCCTTCACCACACCAGGAAGTGCCATGTGGTGGAGGAAGAACAAAATGGCTGTCCAGTCCCTGAAGCTGTCTGAAGGAACGTGATCCGGCCCCCGGGTTTGAAAGGTTGAGAACTCCTTATATAGACAGAGTCTTTGGCTGACACTGGCAATAAATAGTCAGATGTTACTGAAGGATTAGTACCTTCATTTTCTGATTGTGGATGCAGAATGCTGGAGTAATGGAGTTGGCTTTTGATCTGATCCGGGAGAACTGCTACGTGGAGAGAACTGAATGTGGCTAAGATCTATGTTACCAAAGTCCAGTGAAAAAGTTGGCACATGATAGATCACATAATGTCGCAGTTAAGCTACTGGGCTCTGCAGTTAAAGTCCGAACACCAGGGAAGGCCATCTAGGTAAAGGTAAAGGTCATCCTTGCTTAAAAGCCAGGTGTATCCGACTTTAGGATTCAGTGCTCATCTCTGTTTATAGCCAAAGAGCCAGTGCGGTCTGAGTCTGCAGACATTTCTGTGGACATGTAGCAGGCATGCCTCAACACTGGAGTGTATGGAACGCTGTTTACCTTCCCACCGAAGTGGTCCTTATTTATCTACTTGCAATTTCTTGCTTTTGAGCTGCTAGGTTGGCAAGAACTGGGACAGAGACGGGAGCTCACTCCGTCGTGCAGCACTCAGGAATCGAATTCAGCATCTTAACCACTTGAACCACTGCAGCCCCTGGCCATCTAAAGGGGGCTTAATTCTGTAATTGGAACTTTGAGAAATGAGTGAAATACAACTCCCAGAATCCCCCACCCAGAATGCCAGCTAAGGGTTAGGAGTTGTAGCCCAAAAAGGTAACCATCCAAGCTCTCCTAATGGCAAGCTTAATTTAAAAGCAAACAAACAAGGGGATTATAACTAACAGGAACTCTTGGAGTCCCCCCCCCCCCCCGCCACAGAAATGGAGGGAATGGGGTTACATTCAGATCCTGCTTTTCCAACCTTGTGCAGCGCTCCTGTCTTCCAGCTGTTACCATTGAGCTCTTGTTCCTTGGAAATAGAGGAGGAGGAGGAAAGGTGGTGGTGGTGGTGGGGAAGAGTCAGCTGCCATGTAAGAAGAGGGAAGGAGTTGGAATGCCAACCCCCAGGGAGGCTGGTTTGAGGCAATTTGCATGTGCGTGTCATACCATCTCCTCACTGCAGTATTATTTCAGAGCAGCCTCGGCCAGACCTTTTCCTTGCTCCTGCTGCATCGAGTGGCAACCCCAGCGATGTTCCCCTTGAAGCCTTCAGGGAAGACTGCACACTTAGCTGCGGTTTTTCTTCTCCTTCCTAGCTAGTGTGTTAAATTCTGCCGCATTGCCATTTACTTGCTAAGCAAAGGCAGATACTCCAACCCCGCCCTGAGGAACAAATGCATTGGAACAATCGTCTCCAGTTTCTACGCTACGTTTTGGAAAGTGAGACATTTCCAAATTAGGTGAGTTAACATAAGTATGAAGTCTTGGCCTTCTCTTTCTTGGCAATTATACCTTTGCCTCGTTCTTGGTATGTGTACTATGGCTGGCTTTAAAAAGAGTAATTACAGTGGAAAGTGGAACTTACGTGCTTGGAAGAAGTCTGGCAAAACTTATTTGGGGTTGTATGATAAGAATATGACATCAAGCCAGCTCTCTTAGTTATGTTGTGAGGTTCTCTCTCCCCCCCCCCCCCCTTGATTCTATGTGTGATTTAATTTTTGATTTTAAAGTGATTACAATTTATTTTGAGTATTTTAGAAGGGAGACTAATCCCTGGAAAACTGGCCGTAGATGCCAAACCATTACATTTTATCTGTATCTTGAATTCACTTGGAGATGTGTAGGCATAGCAAGTCATTTTCTTGGTAGATAAAGCCAGATTAGGGGACCTGCATTCAGTGACGTGTAAAGCATATTTATCATACATCGGGTTAATATGCTAGAGTTATATACTTTTTGTGTGGCAAAATGAGTTATGAGACACAGATTTGTTGTATTCTTAATATCCTGCCCCTTTGAATAGCGGGCAAACATCAGATGCAAAAATGTTTAACCCATATGTGTTTGAATTATATAGCTTGTCTGTTTGTAACAATTACATTATGACAAAAGTCAGTTTCTCTTGTTTCAGCTACATGAGTTGTGTTAGCGCAGCACAATAATACTGTTCAAAATGGATTTTAAACTTGTGCTCTGTAACTTACAAAGAGCATCTGATTAGTAGCTGGGCTTTTGAAATAGTAATGTTAACCAAAAAAAATCTTAACAATTCCCCCCCCCCCCCATATTAGTTTAAATATTGACCTCTCCTGTTTGCATAATTTATTGCAAGTCCCTGTGAAATTTTCAGTACTGTACTGATATTATTTTTAGTGACCAAAAAGTACATTTTCACACTCTGTGCATGAAAAACATTAATTTAAATTTTGGATTTATGAAAATGAAAAGTGCTCTCTGCATAGTAAGGAAAAGTCATTAAGCTGTATAAATAAGATTTAGCATAGTGGCACTGCTGAAGTTTTAAGGTGTAAAATTTAAATCTCTATCATCTGGATCCTTGTAATCCATTTAGATAGCTGAGTGTGGGTCTTGCTTGATGCAGGCTGTCTTTGTAGGTATATAACTTGTAGCTTAAAATATTACATCTGAAATTCATGTACTGTAATTGTTTATGATGGCAAGCTATAGTCTTTTGCTCTTTGGCAGGTGAAAAGACTGTTGCCATATTTAACAAACAGTTCTTTTTTATTTCTTAGGTGATAGGATACTGTATATGATTATGTACGCCTTTTAATTGGTAATGTGTGATGCTGGGGCAGTGATGGCGAACCTTGGCACTCCAAATGTTCCTGAACTTCAATTCCCAGAAGCCCTGATGAGCAGGAGTGCTGATTTAGGCTTCTGATAACTAAAGTCCAAGAACACTTGGAGTGCCAAGGTTGGCCACCACTGTGCTAGGGAAACAGAGAAACTGTTAAATCAAGGTTGCACCTATTAGTAGTTTTCTGCTTCTAGAAAATGCTCTCACTATTATGCGCCCATGTTTTGTCCCTCTATACTATATTATATATCAGGGGTGCCCAAACTTTTCAGGCCATGGGCCAGTCACATGGTTCAGTGAGCCAGTCACATGGTTCCTCTCACCAGAAGCAGAAGTGAAACACACCTTGCAATCTGTTTTGCAACAGAATGAGATAGATTTTTAGGCTGCCATTTTCTCTGCTTAAACCAGAGGTGCCCAAACTAAGGCCTGTGGGCCGGATCTGGCCCCATCATCAATTCAGCCAGCCCACGCCACCCTTGCCACTCCTAGAAGCGGAAGTAAAACACGCCCATATGGGTGTGTTTTACTTCCTCTTCCAGGAGCGGAAAGGGTGGCGTGGGTCAGATGAATTGGTGTTGGGAGCTGGATCGGGCCCATGGGCCTTAGTTTGGGCACCCCTGTACTATATTATTACGGAGGATTCTCCAATCCTCAGGAGCAACTGTTGGTGTTTGGGAGCTGTAGTAGCAGGGGAAAAATCTCTGCAAATAAGGTGCTGTCTTACGCAAATCAACGTGCTTTGTGCTAGCGACTACTGGAACTACTGTTAGATATAATCAATATTATTTCATCATTACCTTCAGCTTCTTGTAAGCTAGGAGTAGAGAATATGCAATCTTCCAGATGTTGCTGGACTATAGTTCTCAACTCTGTGATTCCAGGGAGTAAAACCTGAAGTAGCTGAAAGGAGAGCTTGACGAGTAGTGAGAACTTTGTGATAGTAAGAGTTGTTTAGCAATGGAATAGACTACCTTAGAAGTTGTTCATGGGTGATTTTTAAAGAGGGCCTGGATAGCCATCTGTCAGGGATGCTTCAATTGAGGATTTCCTGTTTTGGCAGGGAATTGGACTCAATGATCCTTAGTGTTTCTTCCAGCTGTACAATTTTATTATTCTATGCTGAAATTTCAGTGTTGGCTAAGCTGGCTAAAACCAATCACAGTTAAAAATGAGCAACATGAGAGGGCCACATGTTCTTCACACTTCTCTGGGCAAATTAGCACATATTTTCAAATAAGTATTATGAACTCATTTTTCCATTAGACTTTACCATATTGCTGTCAGTGATGAATTAATTGCATTTTCAAACATAATCCATTGGGTCCCTATCTGCAGTGTAATTTTTATGCCTTGGCATGATGATTTCTGGAAACTTTGCATCACAGAAACTACAGCCTTCAGTACAGGAAATGAAATAATTTTTTAGAGTCAGAAGAGACACATAGAAGTCTTTAGAGGTATGAATTAGCAATAACGTAACCATATATATATATGGTTTATACACACACACACACTCCATGATTTACACATTTACACAAATTTAGCGAATGCATATGTAAAAGGATACTTTTAGCAAATGTTTAATTCTTCTGTAGCTTGATAGCAGCAGCTCATTGTCCAGGTTCAGTAAGCAAAAGCAAACCCTATAAAAAGGAAATAATTGATTCAGGTTTGAGAAAGATATAAATTTAATTAGTTACCATGTAAAATAGGTGACACTAAGTGCCTGCTTACAGTTGTAGCAGCTTAAAGTAAAGGTAAACGCTTCCCTTGCTCAAAAACCCTTTGTAGCAGCTTAAAGACTAACATTATGAGTGACAACCTGCTGCATCAGATGGGTCTTGAGATCCACAAGGGTAGAATACAAAAATTAGGTGGAGGAACAGTAAAATGAAAGAAGTACAGGTGTGGGCTGGGTCAAAACTAATTTACTAGTCCAACATACAAATAATTCAAAATAATATTTTAAATGATATGCCATCAAATTAATTCTGGCTTATATTTACTATCTCTGGGTTTTCTACGCATGTTCAGAAATAGTTTCCCAGTCTCTCCTACTGCTAGTATTCTGGGGCCATGTAGCCTGCCCGAGACCATACAGTGGCAGGGCATATGGCCTCTTGTGCCATACCTGTTCTAGGTGGGATTTGCTGGCCCCTCTCCTGGCAAGCACAGTGGGGATTCAGATTCCTGGTCCCTCGCTCAGTAGACAGGTATTTGAACACTCAGAGCTGTACCAGCTTATTAAGAAAATACAGAATGTAATAATACAACAAAGCCACATCATCATGGTAAAATCAGACGTAGGAGCAGATATAGCAGGACTGACCAAATCTAGGGGAAGGAAAAGAAAAAGGATTTGAGCAGTTACCCAAAGAACTGTAGTGTCGTATCTCAGTGGGGAATGCATTTTATTGTGAGGGTGCCACAGAGATGTGATTCCCGAAGATTTTTTGAGTCGATAACAGAACAAAGAATGTGCTTTGCTGGATATGTGCTCAAGCATAAACTTGAGTGGAAAGATGCAGAAACTGTGGCTGTGGATTGAATATTACGGAAGATGCTTAGCATAGGACCTTGAGGGCGAACCTTGGCACTCCAGGTATTCTTGGACTTCAGTTACCAGAAGCCCAAGTCAGCACTCCTGCTGATCAGGGCTTCTGGGAATTGAAGTCCAAAAACAGCTGGAGTGCAAAGGTTCGCCATCACTGGCTTAGGATGTAGTGTGTGTGTGGGTGCTCTCTCCCTCATTGACTTTTGTTGTAATTTGTTGTACATGGAGGATAGTGTCCCCTATTGATTTGAGTGAAAACTCTGGCTTGAGAAATAGCTGCAAGCTACTTATCTTCTTTTTGGGACAAATGCAGTCCCACCTGTTACAAGTTGTGCACCCAGTTTCCTGATAGGAGAATTCCCTTCCCATAGGGCATCTGCTCTGTCCGAATTCTTCCTCAGTACATTGGCCTATTTCCAACCCACCACCATATCAACACTGGTTCCGCAGCTGTAGAGCCTCATCCAACTTGGATGGCAAGAACAAATAGAACTAGATGTTTTCAACATCTGGATTATCTTGTTCCATTGATCTCACTAGAGCTAAAGCATAACTGACTCAATCTCCACTGTATAAAGCAGGAGTGGCTAAACTATGGCCCATGGGCCAGATTCAGCCCCTGACGCCAATTCATCCAGCCTGCAAAGCCCTTGCCGCTCCCGGAAGCGGATGTAAAACACGCCCAGACAGGCACGTTTTACTTCCGCTTCCGGGATTGATAAGGGTTTTGTGGGCCTGATGAATTGGTGTTGGGGGCCGGATCTGGCCCTTGGGACATAATGACCAGCCCCCTGAACTACATGACCGACCGGCAGCCCGAAATGTTCGGGCACCCCTGGTATAAAGAGTTATTTGTGAATAACAGGGTGACATTTCATGTGAGAATTAAAGCAGGCTCTGATTTTTTATATATAAAATAGCTGGGCTATTTATATATATAATAACACTTTCTAGTTCTTGCCACATTGGTACCCTTCTAGAAATGTATAGCTATCTGGATCAAGAGAACCTTTCCCCCCACAGAAGATTGCAACCACTGCCAATACAAAAGAGTGCTGCAGCATACTTGGACCCAGTTTCAGGGTACCAAAATGTATGAAATGGGTGTACTGTTAAGAACTGATTGGTGTCCTCTGCCCTAAACTCCTTTTAGGTGAGGGAGCTAGAAAAGCAGATCTAGGCACTGATCACATGGTAGCAGGGGAAATTTGTGGTGTTTTCTGCTCTGCAAAAATATTTCCATTTTTTTTGCCAATTGGCTTTTGGATTTAACATTTCAATAGTGGTGTATCAGTCTTGTTACTTGCTGTTCACGTTTACGTTTTTCCTCCATAAAGTAGGTCTGAGCTACTTATTAAGGAACACTATTTGACTGACATGACATTGATTTGATGAGCAAGCGAGAGCACAGTTAAACAAGACTAACTGTTTGAGAAATAGCTAGCGGCCCATAAACAAAATAAAAGGCAAGGGCCTGGAACGGTGAGGGATTCTCACATATTGGAATAGCAAAGATGCTCGAGAATTCCAACAATGCGTAGCTGAGAGCCAGAAGCAGAGATCAATGGCATGAAACATTTTTAAAACTCTGCAACTGCCTGAGGAGAACTGACTTCAGAGGTAGATTGACTGGACTGATAAAAGAATCAGACACCATCTGTTACTTCTGGCTAATTCTTTTTAATCCAAACATTTGCAGTAAAATGAAGCTAACTTCTGCAGCTTGCCTCTCTATAGAAGACTTTCTCTCCTGCTGATGCATGCCTTTTTTAAAAGGTGGAAATTATCTGTGACATTGTAAACTGGATCTGAATGTGTCGTGACTGGAAAGATATGAGCTTTACTATATACACATCTTGTAAGGATTGATTTAAAAAAATGTGTACAGAAAGTTGCCTATTGTTCCATTTTCTCTTCATGTGCCATTTAGAATAAAATGTTTCAGTGAGACTTATTAACAGCAGGCATTGTCAGATCTTCAGGTGGCATATCTTTACAAGTGGTGTGATTTATTTATCACACAGAAATGTTAAGATCTAAACTACATAGTCCCCTGAATAGGCATTGTTTGTCTGTTAGGAGGCAGATTCTGAAGCAAAATATTCCTGTCTGGAAGATACTGTCATTTTGTCAATAGTAGCAATTTGGTATTAACTTTGCAAGGCATCTAAGCATAACATACAATGAATAAGTATTAAGTTACATTATTTAGGGCTGTTTCTTGCCTACTCCCTGATATGCCCTGGGCACAGAGGATTTCAAATCTAAATGACTGAGAAGCAACACCTCAGGGTTGCTATGGGTGGCCATTCCATTGCACAAAACACCTTCTGCTCAATATTAGTCATGAGCCAATTAAGTAGCTTTTGAGCTGGACCATTAGGAAAGCTTTGCGCAGAAGAATGCCTTTGAAATGTGGTGTTGGAGGAGAGTCTTGAGAGTCCTCTGGACAGCAAAGAGAACAAATAGGTCAATATTAAAAGAAATCAATCCAGACTGTTCATTGGAGGGACAAATAGTGAAGATGAAGCTAAAGTACTTTGGACATCAAATGAGAAGGGAGGACTCGCTTGAGAAGGCCTTGATGCTGGGAAAGGTGGAGGGCAAGAGAAGAAGGGGGTGTCCAAAGATGAGATGGATAGATGGTATTGTGGATGCAATGGGCACAGAGCTGGGCGGGCTGAGGAGGATGGTGGAGGACAGAGGTGCCTGGAGGAAAATGGTCCATGGGGTTGCAAAGGGTCGGAATCAACTGTGCGACTGAACAACAACAACTGCCTTAATGTTGCCAGCAATCTAGCAGAAAAGGAAGAGAAAACTAATTCTGAAAACCCTCTTATAATGCCAAAATTACAGGCAACTGAACCTTGACAAGGTATTGACAAGCACCAAGCTTTGGAATTTGCAACTGCATTCGAAGGAGTTAATGCAGTTATGTCACTTGTATGCCAAAGTTATTTAGGCACCCTTCCCTTCGCTGCCAATTCTACCCTTACTTCAACCAGACAATGTGCTTTCTTTTAGTTTCCAGGTTTCTGTCAATGCCAGCTTTCATCCTACATGCTGCTGCTTGCTCTCTGTCATTCTCTAGTATGCACATGATTAGCTGTTTCTCTTTGCTATTTTGCCAACCCAAATTTTCTTATAATCCACATCTCCTCTGTTAGCTACAAGCAACTGCTACCCATTCTACAACAGTCCCTCTGGATTAAATTCCAAGAAAAGAACATACTCTTTGTTAGCATTACTACTGGTTTAGAGATAGAGAGCTTAGTGTTAAGATATAGTAGCGGAAGACCAATCCAGAGGTTCAGCTTATAGCCAAAGCATTAGTTCTGTGCAAATTTTAGTATCACTGTTGTGAGCTGGCCAGAGAACCACAATGGAAATGTGTCATATCTCACTCAGATCTATACCTATAAGAAAGGGATGTGGCCGTGCATGTGCGGAATGTGTTTCCGCACCCGTCAAGCCTATCTTGTAATGTGCTGTGAACACTTACCTTACTTCCCTGACATCATCACCGCAAGGGTCTGGAGAACGAGCGTGGGTCCAGCACCCCATAAATGCCTCCAAGTCCCAGCATCCTCCGCGGTATGCCACAGCCAATCAGGCAGGACGGCCTGAGCGCAGAGGAGGTGGGACAGCCAGTGCGTGAATGCTGAAGCCAACGGCCGCTTCGCGCACACGCACACTACAGCTGAAGACCTGATGTGGCCGGGCGAGGCACCGCCGTAGGCGCTGCCTCTGCCCTGCCGTAGGTGCTGCCTCTGCCCTGCCACCCCTTCCGGCCTTAGCCACGCTGCCTGAAACAACATCTGGCAGGGGAGGTGCCTTCCTGGCGGTTGCCTGCCTGGTGCCTGTGCATTTCTCCCTCCGCTGTTTCGAAGGCTGTCTTTGAAACAGCAGAGGGGAAATGGCAGGGCGAGAGGCAGGTATCTGTCAGGGGAGGTGTCTTTCCTGGCGGATCACTGTCTGGCGCCTGTGCATATTTCCCTCCGCTGTTTCAAGGGCTATCTTGTGTCTCTGGTGACTCATGTGTCTCTGGTGACTCAATAAACCGATCCTGGCATGAAACATGCGACCACACATTACACTGAATAGATGGTGGAGGACTTAGATGAGTTTGATGAAGCTTTCATGTTTGTTGCTTAGCCTTTTCATGTCTGCAGCGTTCTCCTTTGAAGTGACTGGTAACAGCAGAGATGGTTTGGCACCAAAGTGGGTGATCTACGACCGCTGCTTGCCAAGTTTGTGGGTTTATACCTGAAACTTCATGGCTTGTTTCAGTCCTTATAACACTTCAAAGGAGCTCTGCGAGGTCTCCACGAGCTAAGTTCCCCATAAAGAATTTGACGAGGAAGTCTGGAACCATCCACATGGCAGACATATCCTTTTTTCTGACTTCTGGAATTGATTAATTGGTTTTCAATGCGTTCCTATGGGAAACTGCGTTTAAAGTTACTATCCATAACTTGAGGCATTATTTTCAATGGCTTTTCATTCCTATCACAAAACAATTTGTAACAGGAGGTGTTAGTAACTTGAGGTACCACTGTATTTATACTTGTCTGCAATTGTTTTGATTTGACTTTGTTCCTATCAAAGTGAGAAAGATACTCTACTGAGAAGAGAATCAGTTAAATAGAAGGTATAATTTTTCCAAATAGCGTTATAGCTTATTTTTCTTTTGTATCTTACAATATCAAAATGCTTCACTGTGTTTAAAATGTGTTAAGACTATAGTAATACCTCATACAAAGTCCGCTTCATACAACATCGAATTCATACAACATCACCTAATTTCTTGAAAAAAGTTACCTCATACAAAGTCGCTGCGACTTTGTATGAGACATTGGGGTTTTCCCCAGGTTGCATTGTGCCTGGGCAGTATAAAAGGCAGGACACATGCATGCATTGCTCTTGTGGGTTTTGCACAAGGCGAAGAGTGTTTAGGAGGGGTTTTGAGCGCGATTTTGGAAAAAAAATTGGATTTTTCAATCAGAATTTTTAGAAGCATTCCTGGGATTTTTGCAGCATTCTTCAGGTTCTTGGACAATCAGGGTTGTTTGACACGTTTTTGTAATGTATTTAGCCTTTAGACAATGATTTCTTAAAGTTCTGTCAGTTTCTTGTCTGTTTCCTTGACTTTGCCCTGAAGTCTGTGCTGTTACATTACAATGTATCTCTATGGAAACGACGTTGTACGAGGCATTGAGGCAAGGATTTGGACGTTGTATGAGGCATCGCGGCTAGGACTTTGCATGCCTCATACAAAGTCCAAATCTGTATAAAGTCCAAACTTGTGGAACCAAGTTTGGACGTTATATGAGGTATCACTGTACGTCCAAATTGTTAAAGATTTAGTATGTCTTAGTGGGAGAAACGAAGTTTTCACTTTCACTATTAATTGTCTCTTCATTTCATTCTGTAAGAAGCCTGATGCTTCCTTGTCTTGCTGTGCCTTAGATGCTGTGTTAACTCTTTCTTGACCAAATAACTAAGAGAGCCTCAATACAAATGCATTGATGAAATATATTCATATTGTTCTTCTGTTATTTCTCTGTCATTAATATAAGCAATAATTACTTTCAAATAATTTTGTTTGCCATTTATATGAAATCTTGCTTTTGAAATAATTAGTTATGTCATATACATCTGTTAAATAAATCTTAAGGAGAAATTTTTCTCTTACAATATTTAGTGACTCTTAATAATTATAAGGCAGTTATATCCATTACTGCTGTTTGCAGAGAGATTGGGAGCTCGAAGTCTCAGAATGTAGTTTTCTGTGGAAACTTTGGATTGTCAAAAAGAACTTATCTTCTGAAGGGTGGAGAACTATGTCTACTGTGCATTTTTGCATAGGGGGCATTTTTCCTTTCTGGGTCCATTTCTGACCTTGTCTAAATGTTATCACATGGTAAAGACCAGAAGGATTGACAAAATCTTCTTTTGAAAAGGATTAGGAAAGACTGATTGTTATCTCTTTATATACTTGGCATGGTTGTGTTCCAGTGTAATGACAGAGCAACAGGTGAGGTTCGAGATTATAAAACTGTACAAAGGATGGAGATGCAGTGTTTCAAAACAAAATGCTATGCATCTCTGTTTCTTTTTCCATAAATATCTATGGTTTGTATTAAAACTTGAGACAAAACTGTGGGTTTACCTTTCAATTTTTCTCTTCTTCTCCTAGGAGCATTGTAAATCTCCAGAATTTTAGAGCATGGCTACCAACAATGACAACAAGGACTTGGTAGGTTTGAGCAACGGCAGCATCCCATTTAAATGCACACATTCTGATCTCCTTTCAACCAGTGATGGTCCAGTTGAAAGCCCAAATCCCCTGTCTAAGGAAACTGTGGGGAGGAAAACAAGTGTAAATGGGTGCCTTCAGCTTAATGGCATGGTGAAAGCGTCATTCCTGCCAGTAGATGAGCAAAGAACTCCACAGCTTTTGTCGCAGTGTTGTCATCCTTGCCCGTATCACCATCTGCTGAATCACCACAGTAATCAAGAATGTCTTTCCCTGGCTGGCAGTGCAGCAGCATCTGCATTGACTTCCTGCTGCCCAAACCCTCGTACCGAATATTCAACCTCCGCTTGCCAAAAGCATTCACCATTATATCAAACTGCCTGCTGTTTTCAGTCCTCGCCCTCATTCTGCCTTCATCATCAATGGCCTGAACATTTCCAACATCAACCTGTGCAACAGCACATAGACTGTAAACGGTAAGTAGGTTACATTTTCTGTGGTGTTTGAATTGATACCAGATTTATATCCTTTCTGTTTTAATTTTTTGTAGTATAGCTGGAGATTGACTGTAGAGCAAGATGCAGCAAGCCAAATCTTCTTTGTCCTTGTTATCAAACATGCTGATGAAGCGTGTGCAATTCTCTAGTACAGGGGTGCCCAAACTACGGCCTGGGGGCCGGATGTTGCCCCCATAGTGACCAAAAAAATTGGGCACCCCTGCTCTAGTACAAGACCATATGCTGAAGTGTTTAAATATGTTACACAAATCTCAGGGTATCAAACTATGATAAGCAAGTTTTTCAATTGCATTAGTGAAGCCAAAAATTAGAAAACTGGCCTGTGTGTTTTGGCAAATTTCATGCTCAGTGGGAACGTGCACCTAAATTGAATTCACACATATAAAGATATGTAGTGCACCTAAATTGAATTCACACAATTTTGTATGCCAGATAGGCTTTAGAGCAGTGTTTCCCAACCTTTGGTTTTTGGACTTCAATTCCCAGAAGCCTAAGTCAATTCCCCAAATCACTAATCAGTCAATGTACTGACTTAGGCTCATGGGAATTGAAATCTCCCTGTGGAGCATTTCAATTGGGTAACTTGCAATGGCCTCCTTCTCCCACTCGGTGAAAGAGTTCGACTACATTGGAATGCTGAAATGGAATAATTTGATTTGGCTTTGATTTAATTTGAAGCCTGCCTTATGTTTTTAATTGAAATCAGTGCTTGCATAGGGGCTGCAGAATGTTTCAGGAGTTCATTGTTTGCACTGGCTGTGTTTCACATTACATCCAGACCCCCCACCCCCACCCCATCCCCTTCTTTCCTCTGGTCCTGCCTTTGCCCATCCTTTCTTCTTCTGGTCCTACCTCTGCCAATCGTTTTATGATTCTCTGTCATGCTCTTTTTGTGTGAGGTGAAAACAATCAAAACTACAAAAGGAAACTTCCTTAGAAATCTTACAACCCAAGAATGTTACAATATGTGTCAGTAAGAAAACAATTGAGGCTTTGAAATATATGCATATAACATGATGGAATCCCCTCCCCACACATCTTCCTATCCAGTTATTCACCTAGCTATAAGACGAAAGGCTGGTCTAGTGCTGATCTTTCTTTCTCTCTATCTGAATGGCAGATAGCTCATCCTTGTTTCCCCTTACTTTCTGAACTCTTTAGACTCCAGCTGAGAGAAAATAGCCAGGGCTTTGAAATGCTCAGACAGAAGTGGACTTGATCCATGAAAGCTAACATTAAAATACAGCAGTTAGTCTTTTAAGTGACTAACTGCTGTATTTTAATGTTAAGTGGAGCTGGAAAAAGTGCAGAGGAGGGCAACCAGAATGATTAGGGGACTGGAACACCTTCCTTACCATCTGAGGCTGCAACGGTTGGGCCTCTTCACTCTTGAACGACGACGTCTAAGAGGTGACCTGATTGAAGTTTATAAAATCATGCACGGTGTGGACAAAGTAGATAAGGAAAAACTGTTTTCCCTATCGCATAACACTAGAACTAGGGGACACTCCATGAAACTTTTGGGTACTAGTTCTCAAACAAATAAGAGAAAGTACTTTTTCACCCAGAGGATTACTGGTCTATGGAACTCCCTGCCAGAAGAAGTGGTGACAGCTGTCAGTCTTGACAGCTTTAAGAAAGGATTAGACAAGTTCATGGAGGACAAGAGTATCAATGGCTATAATTATGGATACTTAAGGACAACCTGCGGGTTGGAGAGATAGGCAGGATATCTCTCAATATCATTTCCAGGGAATCCTAAACAGGTGAAGGCATCTGCTTGGGAATACCCTGAAGGAAATGGTGAGCCACTGTGTGAGACAGAATGCTGGACTGTATGGGCTGTGGCCTGTTCCAGCAAGGCTGTTCTTATGTTCTAAGTGCCATGTTTTTTGTCTTTTTGTTTTGTTTACTCTGTGATATGCTTTAAACACAAACCAACACAACCACCATTTCAAAAATATGGAAGTAAATTATGAAAAAACTAAGCAAATTAAAGAAGATCTCAACGAACTATGTAACAAAACATAAATCCATGGCATCATAGATGTAGAACCAGCAATTAAGTACAATTTATTTATTTAAACTTGTACATCTAACCAGAATTTTTCAAAAATCCATATATCTAAAGCAAAGAAGTATGTTTTTATGTCATGCATGCACTCCCCCCTTGCCACTCCCCTTGGCAATTGTCCCGGACCTACCTTCCATGTCCAAGAATTCAAAGAGGGGTGTCCAGGGGACGCGGGTGGGGTGTAAGGCCCACCCACAGGCATCCCGATGGTGCGCATGCAAGTGCCACAACTCCACACCAGACGCCCAACATAAAAAATGACTGCCTAACAATGGTGCCCACATGCGGTACAATGGCGCCCGCGCAACAAACAAGCAGGACCAGCCGGACGGCAGCCACAGGCGCCCGTGCAGAGCCCCTTCCCAGCTGCGACGGGAAGGTGCACGCGCGCGTAAGAGCATGCAAGCACCACCACCATGCGCTCGGCAACAACAACAGCTGCCGTCAGCTGCCTCTTCATACCGTGGCCTGACGCCTCCACTGCCTCACGTCTTCGGCCATGCACTGGGCCTCACACACCACCCGGACCGAAGCGCCAGGCCTGGGTAGCGCGGGGATCAACATCTCCCACTCCCAACACGTGAGGTAAGCTCGGTGCAGGAGACACCCCCCCCCCCCCAATTTCTGCACACCCCGGCGTCAGTCCCGCCCGGACGAAGGCTGGGCACCTTGCTAGTAATAATAATGGGAAACTAAAGCAGAACTCTCCAAGTACAATTCTGTAACCAACTGTATATCCACCTGACACTTGTGCTATCCAGACCACACCTAGTTAGCTGCCTAATCAGAATATCACGGGGCACTTTGTCAAAGGCATTTAAGAAATACCTTATTATTATTGGACCCCATTAGAGTTACTTTGTCTGTTCCTCTTAGTAAACATAGGCTTTCATCTTTCTTTACTTCTGAGTTTACGTCTCCCTCTCCCTTCCAATTCAGTTTAATATCTCCCTGATTAAGTTCTTCATGCTGTGGTCAAACACATTCTCCCTAGATCTTGTGAGGTGTATCTCATCTCTTGCCAGTAGTCCATAGATAAGAAGTTAACTTTATGCCTGTGCAATACTGAAGAATGGGTTTCATTACAAAAGTAACTACTGTACAGTAATTTGAAAAAAAAATCAAGCTCTAACATAGAGGGTGCATCAGATCTAAGCATTTGCCTCTGATCTTTCTATCAGATTTTCCAGTCCTTTGATACATGTTGAATGTATCTGTTGATGCCTCCTGTCAGCTATCAGCCCCTGGTCTGACCTTTTAAAACTTTTTTCTAGTAATTTAACTAACTTTCCTTTGTCAAGCTGCATTTTCACTTCCATTATTTTTCTCTGCATTCAAGATTCTTGTTTTCCTTCCCTGCAAAGTATACATAAACAGTTTTTCTGAGGAGGTTAGCATTTTCCCATTGAATTAGGATTTCTGTTGCACTAATCATTTTACATTATTTAATGTTTGGCTAGTTTACTGTACCTATAGAAATAATCTTTTGTGAGGAAATCATGTGCAAAATGAGTGTATTGTTGAAGCACACTACACAAACCAGCCATTGCTGGAAGTCATCCAATTCGACAGTGTGCATTTTCTGACAGTTATAATATTAAATGCAGGTGTCCTTCCATCTTTGGGTGACACGTTAATTAAATTTGTGTATAATGAATTCCCATTTTGTTAGTGTATATGCTATATGCTCATATTTTTTTAACTTTAACTGGAAATTGAAAGGTGAGAGGAACAGTGCTCGTACAAAAGAAGGGCCTCTGAACAGACTGAACTAAAAATCAAGAGTTGGCAAGTAACCAGTTGAGCCCCACAGGTTAAAGCATGTTTTCATGCCTGTAGAACGTAACAGTTGTCAGTGACCTAACGTTCAAAGAATGGAGTGTTGATTCTTGGCATTGTAAATTGGTTGTTGGGAAAGTAAAGCCATAGACTTGCTCTTTCACTTGAGCTGCATTCAATATAGTGTTTAGGTTTTAATTATGAAAATTATAATACTGTAGAAAAATGTATCCACTTTAACTATATTTCAGCACTTCAGAAAAATACAGTCAGTATGTATACAAGAAAATACATCTGACTGCACAAAGCTTATACACGCTAACTCTTCTGCTTTGTTATATTTTGGAGATATGAAGAGGTATGAGCCAATGTAACTCGAGTTATAGAATGTGTTTAAAAACCAGATGCTTGAATGTCACACGTTTTACATCCATATACAGTGGTACCTCATACAACAATTTTAATCTGTTCCACGGGGCCCATTGTTGTACGGAACAATTGCTATATGATACATGCATCGTATAGCGATTTTCCCTATGGGATGCATCGTACAACGATTATTATTATTATTTTGCTAAGTGGTTTTTCCCATTGAAAAATTGTTGTACATTTTTTTCCATAGGGAAAACTGTTATGTGGGATGCCATTCCCCCCACCCCACCCCAAAAAACCCTAATTGTTATGCAATTTCGTTGTCATATGGGGCAATTGTTGTATGAGGTTCCACTGTACTGTAATTACATCTTAATCTATTTCCACATTAAATTGTCTGTGAATAATACTACCTCTAGACCAGTGGTTTCCAACTTGGGGCACAGGCCCCACAGGGGGACTTCGGTCAGCACATTGACTGATCAGTGCTTTGAGGAATAGACTTAGGCTTCTGGGAATTGAAGTCCAAAAACCAAAGGTTGGGAAACACTGCTCTAAACCATTGTTTCCCAACACTTTTGTGCAGTTTGCTTTGCTTGTCAGACATGATCAACAAACAGAAATGTAAGTACATTCAGGCCATTTCATCCTCTATCCTTATTCGGTGCTATTTTATAGATTCAAATTGTGTAAGATGTCAGCCTTGTTGAATACTGTGTCTTTATAATGTTGGCGTTGAAAAGACCTAAAGCTACCACCTTTCTTTATATTGGTATGTTACATAACACACAACTCCCATATATATGTTTGGTTACCATCACTCTGTGACCTTGCAGCTCCCCCAGTGACTTAGTGGTTAAGGTGCTGAGCTGGAGACTGGAAGGTCAGGTTTCATGGGGGCATGAAAGGAGCCTCATTCAGGCATCCCCTAAAAAGCCTTTCAACCCAGAGTAATCTCTGATATGAAATTATTGTCACTCTGTGACCTTAAAAATGGATTGTATAAATCCTGCTGAGGTGGCAATAAAATAATGCATATGAAAACAGGATGCTGTAGTTCAGAGTTTCAAGCCGGGGGCCAGGTCATGCTATCTCAGTCAGCTTCAAGGGCAGGACGGCCATTTTGCCCTGCCTGCACTATGGGGGTGGCCATTTTGTCCCAATAGCTTCAAATGGGTGGCCATTTTGTTTCTTGAATGCCCTTGGAGGGGGGGGGGGTCACATGAAATGGTGCCATGGGCTAGATCTGACTCATGGATCTTAGTTTGGAAACACCTGCTCTAGTTGAATTAAATCTTTTGCCTCAGTGCCTTAGGCTCTGTACTCATATACCAGGCATGACCTTGTTGTTATGTGCCATTAAGTCAACTCTGACTTATGGCAACCCTATCCAAAACAAACACAACCCTCAAAGCTAACATTCAACAATTAAGTATCACATATACAGGCTAATGTTTGTTGTTTTAATAAATGCATTATTAATCAATTTAAGGCCTTAGAATCATTCTAACTTCTGGAACTAGATTTCTTAAATCTAGATTTTCTTTGCAGCTCTGAAAAAATCCTTGTAAATTCTTGGTTCAGCCTCCACTCTACAATCCTGTAGTATTGCCGTCTTTTGACCTTAAGAATCTGGCATTTGCAAACTGCAGCAGCAGCGCGTTTGAAAACTCATTTCCCATGCCCTGTGTCCCTCACCTTTGAAGAAATAGCAAAATAGTTGGTACTTAACCTCGTGATCTGTTATGTTTTTGAAAAGTGATGTCCGAATAAGTTAATTAATGTAACAGGAATCCTCCCCAAGCCTTTTCTGCATGTTCAAAATAGCTGAAACTATGTCCCACTTAATTAAATATCAGAAGTACTGTTTCAGATAATGTAAAAGCTTGTAGCAAAGTTTATGCAAGCTCTATTTAGCAGCACTAAAACTTACAATGAGTTAAGAACATTGCAATTTAAAGACAAGATCTTTTGGATGAATGCATGAATGACTTCCACTTACACAACAAAACTCTTCTAAACAAGACATTAGACAGACTGGGGTGGGGGTGAGAATGAAAAGACCAGACTCAACAAGGGTTGCTTTGCTTTTCAGCCTTCTTGAATGTGTGTACAAGAGCTGGGTGTTTTTGTTTTTCTGGGTTTATTTATAGAAAGGGAACTTCAAATATTTGGATATTTCCTCAAGTATTCAAAGGATTTGAAAGCATGCTCATGACTTTGTGACATTTTGGTAAATCTTTATGAAGACATTACTGTACAGTAGATTTTGGACTTTTTTCTCCATTCTAAGAAGAACCAGTCTGTAATTTTTCAAAGACCTACTATTTCTTCTGTTTGCTTCTTCTAGTTTCACAGGCCCTTGATATGATAGCCAGTAATCTTAGAAATTCTGCCCTCATTTTTTCAGCTAAGAATAATTGCTCATATTGCCATGCATAGAATTAAAGCATTAAGAAAGAGCAGGAAAACATTTTTCTTCTTGAGCAGCTTTCAGTTTATGAAATGAACCTTTGGCGATGTAGCAGTTCAAAACTAATTTTCCTGCTGTGCTTAAAATAATAATAAATAACATTTGTCATCATCTGTTAGCAAAGCCTGCAAAAATATGGCCATCCCTCCAGCTTGTGTTTAAACAAGCAAGAATGTTTAAAGAGGTGAGGATGGTGATGATGATTAAAGTGAGGGGTTAGATTCCCCCCCTCTAAACATTTGGTTCACAAGGAGACTTCTTTCCTTGGCTATTTCCCCTCTAAATCGGCAGTTCCCAGTCTAAGGCCGGATCCGGCCCACAGCACCATTTCATGTGGCCTCCCCACCCCTCCAAGGGCATTCAAGAAACAAAAGGGCCACCCCTTTGAAGCTGTTGGGACAAAATGGCCACTCCCATCGTGCAGGCAGGGCAGAATGGTCGTCTGGCCCTCGAAGGTGACTGAGAGAGTGTGACCCAGCCCCTGGCTTGAAAAGATTGGGAACCCCTGCTCTAAATGATCAAGGAAAAATAACCAATATAAATATGGTAGAGGACAAAATAGTTGGAGGATACAAAGAAGCTTAGATGGCGCTACTAAAGGAGGAAAAGAAAAAACAACAACAAAATATTGTAGCATATTAAAGATCAGCAGATGTATTTCACAGCAAGCTTTTGTAGTTCAAAATTGACACGAATGCTCATACTGAAATAAATATTTTAGTCTTTAAAGTGCTGTGATATTTCTCTTAGGGACTGTGGTGGCTCAGTGGTTAAGATGCTGAACTTGACGACTGGAAGGTCAGCAGGTCAGCAGTTCGAGACCCAAGTACTGCACGATGGTCTAAGCTTCCATCTCTGTCCCAGCTCCTGCCAACCTAGCAGTTTGAAAGCAAGAAATCACAAGTAGATAAATAGGTACCACTTCAGTGGGAAGGTAAACAGCATTCTATGCACTCCGGTGTCTAGTCATGCCAGCCACATGTCCATAGAAACGTACGCAGACGCAGATAGCACTTGCTCTTTGGCTATAAACAGAGATGAGCAATGAACCATAGAGACAGATACGACTGGCTCGCAAGCAAGGGAGACCTTTACCTAATAATATTCTCTTTCTTTTCTCCCTTTTTTTCCCCTTTACTTTTGCCAGCATGCTAACACCGATTGATGTGACATCTTCTTTGGAGATAGATGGAACTGGACTTTCTAAAGTGCAGTCTTTGCTCCTGTTTCTTATAGATCCAGGACCGTGATGGTGAACTTTGGCACTCCAGATGTTCTTGGACTTCAATTTCCAGAAGCCCTGACTGACAGGAGTGTTGACTGAGCTTCTAGTTTACTGCGATTCAGCTCGCCCTTGTTGCTCCCAGAAGCGGAAGTAAAACGCGTCCTTCTGAGCGCGCTTTTCTTCCGCTTCCAGAAGCGGCGTGGGCTGGATGAATCACAGTAAACCCATTCGTGTGGATTCACGGAGGCTTGGACTTCTGCAAATTGAAGTCCAAGAACATCTGGAGTGCCAAGGTTCGCCATCACAGATCTAGGACAGTGATGGCTAACCTTGGCACTCCAGGTGCTGTTGGACTTCAACTACCAGAATCCCAGTCAACACTCCTGTTGGTCAGGTCTTCTGGGAATTGAAATCCAAGAACACCTGGAGTGCAAAGGTTTGTTTATTTATTTATTCTTAAAACTTGTTTAATTTCCCCCTTAGGTCAGTAACTGGGAACTCTTGGTCCTTCAAATTGGTTGGACCTTTATTCCCAGAAATCTCAGAAGCATCAGCAGTAACAACTGATTATGAAAATTGTGTTCCAAACAATTTAAAGGGCCAAAGGTTCTCTCTCGCTGCCTTAGGCCAATGAGCATTTAACACAGTGAATGGGGTTGAGATTTAGAGCATGTCCAGACAGGTAGGTCATTTAGCCCTGTTTCAAAACCTCTTGGGGTTTGCCTCCGGCATCCACATTTTGCAGACACTGGAATGCCCCAACCTACCCCATCAAGAAATTTAAATTCTTCGTGGTGCTTCAAAATATATCTTTCCAACCACCTATGGGCACTGAGAACAGTATATTTGGAAGCTCTGCACCATCAAAGCTGCTTCCAATGTCAACTTCCAATATGCTTAAGGGACTAATAGGGCCTTTTCAGAATATAGGGTATTGCAGTGAAATACTTTCCTTTCTCCTCTTCAGAGGGGCAAGAAAAGTGTAATTATTCCCTCCCCCTCGTAGCTTATTATTGTAGCACTGTATCAGTTAAGAAAATTTAAAAAACTGTTTCCCTTCATTTTTCCATGTAGTGCCAATCAAGAAACTGGTTTTGATTGACACTGCAAGGGGAAAAAATGTTTATTCTCCGAACTAATCCAGTGCTACAATGATCAGCTGGGTTATTTTCTTTGTTAAAAATGTTTTAAATAATAATAGTTTGACCTAGAACCAAGCCAACCCCCAATAGAATTGCAACCTCAACTTATTCTTAGTAAAACGTTCAACTGATGTCAGCTGATATAATTTACAGTTGTGTATACTTACACATTTGTGGTAACATTTCTTCTGGAAAGGACCTAGTTTACTGAAGACATAAAGGCTGTTATTAAATCCCATCTTTTTTATTGTCGATGTTGTTTGCTGCAACTCGTATTCAAAAATGCATTTTCCTCCTGAAGCAGGAAAAATGCCATTGCCGTGAATTTGTTTAAGGTGGATCCCATCTTGCCATTAAGTAACCCACACACTATGATCATGGAGCCTGGAGAGCAGAAAAGGGAAGCCGCTGCCGCCAAGAGAGACTCCTTGTCTCGCCCGGGAGCCCATGCCATTGGCTCCCGGGAGTGGATACAGGTGGGAGATGCCACGGGTTATCCTTGTCGGCGCCCTGGGATACCTCATCACCATCCTCTTGCCGCTGGCTAGGACTTGGGCCCATGATGTCAATGGGTCCATTTCTCCAACTCTGGGACTTTTCTGGGGGGGCTGGGGTGAGTCATTGTGCTTATAGCATCTTGTATTTGTTGGTTGATTATTTACTTATTATTGCATTCTTTATTTGTTGCATTGCTGTATTTAACTTATTGTGTGATTTTTTTGATGCTTTTGACTTTGTATATAGTTATTACTGTTTCTTGCACTTTCCTTGATGTAAACCGCTTAGAGTCACCTCTGGTTGAGTTAAGCGGTATACAAAAATAAAGTGAAATGAAATGAAATCGCTTGCAGCACATATAAAATGAGACATGCAGGATTTGACACCAGGACTGCAATGGACTGCCGCAGCCTTGATGGTATTATCAAGGTGCACATTCACAACCAGTCCATCTGGCATGGCCTCTTCTGCCTCCATGACTGTTGGGATCAGAGTTCCTCTTCCACTCATTTTGCTGTTGGGCCCAATATAATGGTTTCCAGTGGCACTTACTCCATCACCCCACGTAAAGGGGCTCATCCACCTGTAGACATTCACCCCTTTAGGGAGTCAGGTTAATTAACCACTGCCTTATACTCGGCATTGAGTCGCAGGCTGTATGGGATATCCGGTCAGACAGCAAAAATGGCATTGTTATCTCCTCTAGGTCATTGGTTCTCAGCTTTGGTTCCTGGACTAAAACTCCTAGAAGCCTTCACCATTGGCTGTGCTGTCCACGATTTCTGGGAGCTGTAATACAAGAACATCAGGGAATCCAAGGTTGGGAACACCGGCTCTAGATTAAACAAGGTGCTTTTCTTTTGCAACTCATCCATTCAGCTGTTTCTCTACAGATTTGCAAATGTGTTTACACTTAGAAACATGCACCTGCATCTAGAACAACCTTACTTCCTACAGATGAGTTGGACTACACATCTGTAATGCCTGTGTGACTAGTTATAGTTCACTGCATCTGAAGAATACCAGGTCAGGGAGGCTACAGTAAATGTACCTGGGGAGGGGGCTGTGGAGCAGGAAAAAGAAACATGACTAGCAGGGTTAGGTTCTCCTCTGCTGTCCTTTCCAGAAGTTGTCCCTCTTGGAATAGCTTTGCTTTTAACCGGGTAATAGAGAAATTACTCTTTTGGACCCAGAACACCCAGAATCACCCAGCCGGCATAGCCATCATGGGAGTTGTCAATGAAAAAGATGCCTTCAGTATACATATTTCCTTGTGCATAACATGATTTTGACTTAACATCAGGACCCAGAGCTGAAAAGATGCATAAAGCTTAATGCTGCCGGTACTGCTTGTTCAATTTAATCAAACTGGTTTGGGAAAACACTGTATGCTACCTCTATGAAACCAACTCACTTAGAATGGCCTGAGTCACTCAGTTTGGTCCTCGCTGATGTGTTTTGCCTCTTACAGGTATCAACACTGATGTGGCAGTCAGCTTTTAGAGTTAAACATGAAAGAGCACACCTCAGGCAAACAGCATTGAAAGTATCCACCAGAAACACATTCCATTCAAGTAAAAACTTCCCCTGGATTGAGGCAAGGGAATGTTTTGCTTATAGCCCTAATCTAGTTCATGAAAGTGTCAGATCTCACCCCAAGCTCTGTCTGTGTTTGGTGTGGGGGAATTGGCTATGCTTATAGTTTCAACCTACCTGCACATTCGCAGCTAGAGAAGCCACTGGATGTGTGAGTACCTCAGCAGGTATATTCATAACATTGTGTATCTGTATCAAAATCATAGTCCTGAAACCTCAAAACAATTCTAACAGCTCTAAAATTGAAGATGTTTCTAGCACATATTCTCAGAAGAGTTAAATACCAAACACCATCTTGCTGATAATAATAATTTCATGTCAGAAATTATTTTGGGTTGAAAGGATTTTTGCTGGAGAAACTGCTCAGGGGATGCCTATATGATGCTCCTTTCATGTCCCCAAGATCTTGCTGATGATTTATGCATGCATAAGTTAAATTGTGCAATTTATCATGGAAAACTGCTGTTAACTAAAAAGGTTCTAGTCATATTATGATAAGTGCTGTTTCTAATTCATCTGGAGCCTTATTAATTACCGGCAGTTGGCCATATCGAGTTATATGGTGTAGCTTACCTGTGCATTGAGTCACCGGTAGCATTCAGGGTACTAAATGGTTAAATATTACATGTTATTTACCCCCCCCCCCCCCAAAAAAAAAAATGGCATAGGAGGGAGAAGAAACTGAAACCCAGGAACAGCTGTAAACATTTCTTCTCTAGAAGTAATTCCTAGTAGATCCTAGTTACTCTAAAATCCTAATTTCACACAGTATTTTGGGTCCCAGCAAGATTTTGTTTACTTAAGAGTTAATCCCTATAGGTTAATAATTCTAGTGTTTCTATACTTGGAATGTATAGGAGTCTACAGTAGACCCTCGCATAACGACGTTACTTGGTTCCCCAAGTAGCATTGCTAAGCTATTTT
Organism: Bradypodion ventrale; assembly: GCA_035047345.1. Taxonomy (NCBI): domain Eukaryota; kingdom Metazoa; phylum Chordata; class Lepidosauria; order Squamata; family Chamaeleonidae; genus Bradypodion; species Bradypodion ventrale. The sequence goes on from JAWDJE010000001.1 coordinate 47,437,434, forward strand.
TGTTATGCGGGTTTCTATGGAGTTTCACACATATCAACGTTTTTAGCGTCAATGTCCTGTTATTTTAGCGTTGTTGTCCGGACATCGACACTAAAAACTTTATGCAGGGGAACACGTGGTGCATAACGACGCGTTGTTAAGCGAAAATGATGTTATCCGAACGTGCTGTTATGTGAGGGTTGACTGTACTTGGATGATGAAGTATATAGATGAATTTAGATACAACATCTCAATATACTGTATAGTTTCACTTCGAAAGAAAGAAAGGAGAAACAGAACTAATTCAATAATTAGCTTTTAAGAAGTTGGGCAAGTGATGCATTTCATTATCAACATATGATGGAGGAGTATTAATTAAAACTCAGATAAAATTAGGAGAAATGCAAACTGATTTAGGCTACTTTTCCCATCAGAAGAGGGTCATAAACTCCATCCTTATGTCTAGGCCATGCTCCTTGTGCTGCGCATCTGGGTGCTCAGTTGATTTTGGCCAGGGTAGCTAAGTTCAGACATATCTAGGAGAACAGTGCTAGCACTGGAGGTTTTTTTTTAGCAGTCACTAAGCTTTAATTAAACATTTTTCGCAACTATTGTAAGCAACCATAGTTTCTAGTGCAATGGAATCACAATGTGTTATGTAAGAGGAATCAAAGTTTTAGATTTGAGGTTTGTGAAAGAATGAGTATAGGTTTTTGGAAAGTGTAGTTTTCCACTAGACATTTTGTACTAGCAGTTATTCAGTGACACTACTGGATGCAATCCAGATTCTAGTTCTCAACAATAAAAGTTACTTAGACTAAACATATTACAGTAAAACCCCGACTTACATATGCCTCGAGTTACATAAAATTCAACTTACATAATGATTTTGTGCTAAAACCATGTCCCAATTTACACGATTTCCTATGGGTTTGCTTCGAGTTACATATTCTTTTTCCTATGGGTTTGCTTCGAGTTATGTAAAAAACTATTTTTTCCCTATGGGTTTGCTTCGAGTTAAATAAAAAAAACGATTTAAGCAAAAGCCTACGGAACGGACTTTTTTTTGTAAGTAGGGGTTTTACTGTACTCCTCTATTTTTAAATTGCTCTCTTGAAAGAAAAATAAATTGGGAATGATGTCCAGTTTCTTCCTCCTCCTCTTCTTTAAGTTGACATTCAATCAATTGTATCCAAATATACAACTTGTGATGCTTTAGTGGCCCTATAAATGAATCACTCATTGGTGCCTTTGCATTGTGGACATGGATCACACAATGGGTTTCATTGTGTATCAGGATAGTTATAAACTTCACCCCCAAATGTGTTCACATCATCCTAAAATAGTATAAGAGGGAATGACAGGTAAAGTCACAAAACAGTGTAAATAGTAATTGAATATAAAGGGGCAAATAAGTAAGAGGCCAACACCTGAGCAAACTGGACTTTATTGATTCTGGCTCCTAAAAGATTATCATTGCTAGTCACTCTTCCATGGGAAAAAAACACTGATGCTGAGTTAATTGGACATAGTTCCTCAGAGGTGAGAACCCATGTTATTCTACAGGTACATATCTGTTCTTTTTAAGTACTGTATTGAGTTTTTCATATGCAATAGGTAAAAAATGCACAGAGACAAGCCAGCATTCAAACAACTGCAATATTGCACACTATTGCTTTTCAAAACAAAGCAGTGGGACTTTTACCCACTCCCTGATGTATTTCACTATTTTAAAAGTCAGAAGAATTTTAAAATCTGTTTTTCATATGGCATGTTCAAAGAGAATTTACTTTAAAAAAAAACTCTTACTGGCACACGGAGCCCTAAAAGAGTGACTTAAGTAGTTTTTGGGGATACTGGTCTGTGCCTGTCTTTTCCCTTACATTTGAGTGTTTTAACAGTGTTCCTTACTTCACACACACAAAAGATAATAACAACGAAGTCCTCCAAGTCAGAAATGTTAAAGGTCACACCTGCTATCAAACTGTTTTGCTTCCAGAAGTATGCATTTAAAAAAAACAACCTATGCACCAAAATGAATTCCTAGACTGTAACGAATTCACTGCAGCTGTTTATGACAACTTTATTACACAGGTTGGTTAGAAATGTTATCCTTTCCAGATTGCAACACACAAAAAATGGTTATGCTCTAAAATATGGATATGCACAATAAATTGGAACTTTCCCACTCACTTAATTGATGGTGATATGTAGAGTTTTACACTTTATTTGGTGTGCTAAGAAAGTCTTCCCCTAATTGAGAGGCGTTAATGTCCAGGTCAGTGGACACAAAACTATTCCTCATAGGCAAATACTAGCTTCAACTATTTATCCATATGTTACTCAGCCATATGTAACTTAAGTAAATTCTGTGAAATTGCCTTACTGAAACAGTGATGAACTCTTCAGTTTTATGAGTGTTGCAGGTATCATATCTGTGTTGATAAACATTGCTGCAGGTTGAAGAAATGTGGGTATTAAGAACTAACAAATCCTAAATGTTGAAGAAAAGAACTCTTCAGAATGAATAACAATGTTGAAATGATTTTTCAGGAAGGCAGCCAAGTAAGACGTCTATTTCAGCAACAGCAAATTGAAAGCAAAAGTATTGTAGTACCTTTAAGACTAAGAAGTTTATTTTGTTGGAATTTTATTTCAGTGAGTATTTTTGTGGATGCAGTTCTTCAGATGCAAGCTGAGGTAAATCATCTAGTGTTAAAGAGGCCACAGTAGTTTTGCTTTTGTTTGAGTTTGCTGCAACTTTAAAATGGTTTGTTTCACTGATAGATCCATTATGAGCAACAATCATAATAGTGATCTGTCCAATCAGTTCTGATTTATGGCAACTCTAGCAGCGTTTTGTAGCTATAAAAGTACCATATATACTCAAGTATAAGCCGACCCGAATATAAGCCAAGGTACCTAATTTTGACCTGAAAACCCAGGAAAATAGATTGACCTGAGTATAAGCCTAGGGTGGGAAATGCAGCAGCTGCTAGTGAGTTTCAATAATCAAAATACATGAAAATATGGTAAAATTAATTAAATTGTTGGCACGTCTCAACCCAGCGTGGTCTTGAGAACCTCATGGTCATTGACCTAAGTATAAGCCATGTCCCTTTTTTGGGGCTTATTTCTGGGGCTAAAAAACTTGTCTTATACTCGAGTATATTTGGTACTGACAATTGCTTTGCCAGACCTTCCTCCTGGAACTTGGAAACTATGCAACTTTCGTAAGATGAAAAGTGGCAGGATATGCAACTCTTTCAGCCTCTTATGCTCCAAATAATTTCACCTGGCCCTCTCCTGTGTTTCATCCATAACAAAGGGAAAACATGCAACACCTTGTTCTTTTAATAATACCTAGCTTATTTCAGAGTTGGTTTAATTCATTCATTTGGAAGTCAGGGGTTAAGAGTTCAAATCTCCACATTCAGACTTCCAACAGAATGAATTAAACCAGCTCTGTAATAAGCTAGGTATTATTAAAATAACAAGCCATTACATGTTTTCCCTTTTGTTCTGGATGAAACACAGGTTAGTGTTAGGTCCAAAGCAGGACAAACATGGCACATTTGCACCTCATATTAAATCATGGTTTAACATAAAGTACATGAGCTGGTATGCGCTGGTCCTTGGTTCCTGCATTACTCTCCCTTCCATCTACAGATCCTGTAGGGCAGTGATGGCAAAACCTTTAGAGCCTGAGTGCCAAAGCAGAGGGGCGGGGTGAACTCTGTGCTGGGGGAAGGGAGTAAGGGCTCCCATTGGGGTGCTGGACAGAGAGGCGGGGTGAACTCTGTGCTAGGGGAGGGCAGAAGTGCTCCCATTGGACTGCTGGGCAGAGGGGCGGGGCAAACTGTGCTGGGGCGATGGTATGTGTGCCAACAGAGAGGGCTCTGAGTGCCCCCTCTGTGCCATAGGTTCTCCACCACTGCTGCAGGGGAACTTTGTCAGGCTCAAATTAAACCATACTTTTATCATGGATTTTACAGAGGCATGTGAATTTCTTCCCTTGCACTTACCATGTTTTGTCCATGGTCAGTCATTGGAAGATAAGTGTAGGCGTGATGTCTAGATGTGATTGTTGAGACATGTTCTCGAGAAACAAATAAGTTGTAAGGAATATGTGTTCATCCTTCATTTCTCCACATTGTAAGGCACCCTGAGTGGTGCTTGCACCAAAAGGGCAGGGTATAAATGTAAATAAAATAAATAAAATACATCTTGGCTTGTGAACCTAAATCAGAAATCTGAACCATTGTTTACGATTCGCACCTAATTGCAAGGTGAATTTCAGGGAACTTGAGAGTGAATTCTGAAGAAGTTGTCTTCTGAATATCCATGTCTCAGCTTATGCATGCACAGTCATGACTCATCATGATGTGGAATCACAGTTATAGCACTTATTCTATGCTGCATCTTTGGGAAGCAGCTCTTCTGACATAACTGCACTTGAGTATAACTATATTGTAGAGCTTAGATACAGTATAACACCAGATTGTTGATACAGTAAAGCCTCTACTTACGCAAAAAGTCTGTTCCGTAGTCTTTTGTGTAAATCGATTTTTTACTTAACTCAAAGCAAACTCATAGGAAAATGATATTTATGTAAATTGAAGCAACCCCATAGGAAAATGAATTAATGTAATGTAATGTAAATCGGGACATTTATGTAAATCGGGACATGGTTTTAGTGCAAAAATCATTATGTAAGTTGAATTTTATGTAGCTCGAGGCATATGTAAGTCGGGGTTTTACTGTAGCAGAAATCAGATTTGAAAATCATCTGATTTATTGTCAGTCACATTGTTGTGTGCTGTGTAAAGGTTGCAGTGTTTCAAAAGTAGCTACGATATAATCAACTTTCTTGAAAACATATCTAGAAATCAGTAATTTTATAGCATGCAAAAGACAATTTAAAGCTGATTTCCACTGAAGTCATCTTCCCTTTTTATCTGAATGTATGGCTTCAGTTCCTACTTAGGTTATTTGTTGTGTTCATTGTGTCTCTCTTTTTTCAGGAAATATTCTGCTTTCCAAGGAATCACTTTTTTGAATAATTTTTGTTGTTGCTTAAATGTGCATATTCATTCAATAAATGGTAGTTAAAAACACAATTGCATGACAAGTGTATGATATAACTAAAGATGGAGAGGGAATTTACATTTCTTTTCACTTTCTCTCTTAGGTCAGCCACTTGTCTTTGTAAATTAATGTCCTCAGCTTGAGTTTGCTTTTGGAAGTCTAATTTGACATAATAGAATTCATTTTTTCAGGGAAAGAAATCAATTGCAGTTTGCATTCCCCCCCCCCCCCCAACAAGATGGTAAATGTTGGCTTGGTTTTGTAAGCTTTTTATGGCTTTATGTGGTAATTCACAAAGTAAGAGCACAGTGCAAAACTTTGAAAACAAAATTTCTCTTCATTTCATCATTGTCAGCCGCAACTCGATCCGAGTATATGGTTTTTTCCTGCCCCTGGGCACCGGGAGGCCTGGTCTTGGAGGCCAGCTTGTTCTGGGCCATCTTCGCTCTCCGAGGCAAGCAGGAAAAATGCCGCTGGCTTTAATTTGTTTAAGGTAGATCCCAGCTTGCCAAGAAATGACCCACACACAATGATCTCAGATCCATCTCCCGTGGCACATATGAAACGCGACATGCAGGATTTAACATCGGGACTGCCGCAGCCTTGATGATATTATCAAGGTGTGCCTTCACAGTCAGTCCATCTGGCATGGCCTCTTCCACCTCCATGACCGTTGGAAATCAGAGTACCTTCTCTGCTCATTTTGCCGTTGGGACCAATATGATGGTTTCCAGTGGTATTTCCTCCACTGAGGGGGCCATCACCCCAAATAAATGTTCTTATCCACCCGTAGTGTTTGGCCCCTTTAGGGAGTCAGGTTATTTACCACTGCCCAACACTCAGTGTTGACTTGCTGGCTGTATGGTCTACTCCATTACTGTAGTGGGATGTCCGGCCAGACATCTACTTTGCTAGCCAAGGCTTAGGAAAAGAAAAAAATATACGCCTGTCATTTAATCCTGTTGTAACCACATAGTGATCTGAACAGACCTCTGGCTCTCCAGATATATTAGACTACATTTCCCATGATTCTCAGTCCAGCACACATGGAGGGTATCATGTTAGAGAACATGGCTTTCAGGTTTTCTGGGGAGATAAGGGGAAGTATTTGAGTATTGCTGTAAGTAAGCTTGCTAAAACTATTTTGTGTTTGATTTTCAGGCCAACCAGAACATTAACGGTGCCAAAAAGGTAGGATATGAGCTCTTACTAATATTTTACATTTGCAGGTTTTCTCTTTTTGCTCGCATTCTGTATCACATCACTTGTTGCAGGTTGCTGTCAAATTTTGGCAGCATTATGGCCATAGCCCTGCCAGCAGCCAGCAATTGTGCTTTTTTATTTTAATTGCTTTTTGTTTAGATTTATATCCCAGTTTTGCTCCAACGTGGGTTGCATGGCTTTCTTGTTGTTCAGTCACACAATCGATTCTGACCCTTTGTGACCCCATGGACCATTGCCCAATGCGTCAACAATACCATCTAGCCATCTCATTCTCTGCCGTCCTCTTCTTCTTTTGCCCTCAACCTTTCCCAGCATCAAGTGAATTCTCTTTATATTCATCACAGTTTTATCAAGTAATCTTGGGGAGACAGAAGTGACTACCTAGTGAATATCATGGGGGATCTCCTGAGTTTCAGTCCTGCATTCCAGTCTCTCCGCAACACTTCTTCTCGTGATAAGGATGCCTGATATTCAGCAGTGGTTGGTTTGTGAGTTTTGCCATGGTTCAGCTCTGAATACGGTTGATCAGATATGTACTCTGATGCTATCTGCTGACAGAATAACTAATATGACTGGACTAGACTAATAAATTAAAGAAATGTTTTGAAAACTGAACAAGAACAGACTTAACATTCTGAGTGAAATAGAGAAAATCCATGCTAGAAATTAAGCTCTCTCCACCATGTGCATCACTGCATGACCCAAACCAAATAGCAAGCAACAGTCATCATTATTAACAAATTGGCTGTCGTATAATTAGAAATAACAAAGGAAAATAGTAAATCCCCAATGAAGCAGGTAGCACAAGTGAATGACCCATACTCAGCCCGGATAGTCTTTTGTTATACAGTTAGACCTCTGAAAGTCAGATGACGGAATAATATGTCGGGGGCTGGCTTCCGGCCCGCAGTAAGGAAGCTCAGCGGCGGGGTGGGTGGGCTTTCCTTACCGGGGGCTGGCTTCCCTGGGCGGCCCGCAGTAAGGAAGGCCAGCGGCGGGGGGGGGGGGCTTTCCTTACCAGGGGCTGTGTGGCTGTGAGGCGCTGGTTTTTTTATTTCTATTTTGCATGTGCCAGCTTTCCCAGAGTTCTGCGCTCTCATGGCGCGCAGGACACTGGGAATTGTATTTTTCCATTTGTGCTTTCCCTTTGTGCTCCGTTTTTTTCGTGCGGCTCGTTTTTGATTGACCGCGCCGCATTTCCCCAGGTTCTTTGTGCTCCCGCCTCTCAGCCTGATTGGCTGTGGCGCAGCGCGGCGCAAAGAAGGTTGGGAAATGAAGTTGTTTCCCTTTTTTTGCATTTGTGGGGCTATTGCCCCACTGCCGCTTTACTCAATCCTTTGTTGACCTGCGGACCCAGTCCGCCCGTGTGCACGAATGGTGAGTGCAGGCAAGTAGGGCCAGCCGTAGGAATCTATAGCAAGTTCCAACGGTTAACCCTTGGTTTTATAGGTTAAGATTTGCACTCAGGTAGCAGCTATCTGTTCACCACTTACATTATCGAATTCAGGGTTTTCTAGCTGAGCATGATGCCTAAAAAGACTGTTAAAGGGTAATAGTGTTGGGTTCGTTTCGAAAGAGTGGCTACTTTAGACAAAAGAGGATTTGATAATTTTCAATATAAGAGCCATCCAGAAATCTTGATGAGATTAGGGATTGTGGAACCTTCTGGTGAGTCAAGAGTGGGAACAAAGAAATGTCTTGAAAATGCCTTCATAGTGGAATGTGTGGAATGCAATTTTAGTTGTTTTCTGCAACTCTAGACAAATTCCCACAACGTACATTCTTAGTTCTAAGTATGTATCTTCTGCATTCAGCATCTGTTGGTAAATCTTGGCATTTTAGTTAAAAATAATAACAGAGCCTACAATCTGCACTTCTCTGTAATAGATTCACTAGACAAAGTGATGCCTGTTAATTCAAATTAATTCACTCCATGGGCTGAAGTAAATTAGAGGCTCATCCCAGCAGTGTGAGCAGCACAGCTGAGCAATGAATATACAGTAAAACCTCAGATAATGCTAAAACTTGGTTCCACAAGTCTTAGTGTTATCCGATTTTTAACATTATCTGATGCATGCATTGGATAACATTAAAATCCTATGGGATGCATTGGATAACATTAAAACTCCATAGAGATACATTGTAACCGGCACAGGCTTTAGCGAACGTTATCTGATGCATCCCATAGGATTTTAACGTTATGCATTGCAATTTTTTTCTATATTGCTTAACGTTATGCAGTTTTAGCGTTATCTGATGCAAACGTTATCCGAGGTATTACTGTATACGGGTTTACCTATTTGTTGATTGGAATTTTCCCAGCTGTGAGAAGTAGGGTGATCCAATATTAGCAATATTGTTTTAATGTTTTTCTGCTACTAATTGTTGGACCAGGTTTGCGAGGTAGTGCAAGATGGCCACTGACATTAGTTGTCACAACAAGCCCCCTCACTCCCAGTAACTGCGTGGTAGTTTAGACAAAATCTACAAACATTAGCTGCAATTTGAGCTCACTATTTCTTATGTTTTCCTTAGTACATATGGTAAAATATGTGGTCACTGTTTACTGTTTTAGATATTTTTAAATGATCTAACCTTGGCCTACTGCAGGCTTCTTTGCTTTATGAAAATGAGTCCCGTGCCTTTCAAGTACCCAAACCATAATCAACTGTATCATACTGTACTTCCAGGACATTTTCCTGCTTAGGGTTGTCATCTTTAAATTGTGGTGACAAAAAGATATGTGCTCATGCACTCAACTGTCCAGAGCTGTGGAGTCCTGTTTCCTTTTATATCTGGCCCAGAGTGTTTCACTTAGCTGAGTATTTTTCTCTTTTGCAGTGTAATTTCATTAAATCACTTTAAACTTTCACAGAAAAATAAGCCCTAGCATCTCTCTTGGGTGCTAATACTGCAGAGAGTTTATTTTTGGTTTTGAACTTGGAAACATCTTGTCCAGACCAAAAATATGAACTTGGGGGATAAGTTTACAAATCAATATTGTGTGCTTAGCGTAGTAGAATCATTTCATTCAAAATGGTGTTGATTTTTTTAAAAAAAAGTTAAAGGTGCTAGAATGGTTTGGATTAAATAAACAGCAATTACTACTCCTGTTTTGTGAGCCAGAGAAATTATTTTTGACCATACCAGAAATAGTAAAGAGTTACACCAAAAGGAGGAGGGATAGCTGTACTTTTTTATTAGACAGTAAAAGTATGCATCAACTGGAGTGCTGTTCAGAAACAATCCTGAATAGGAATCACACAGGAGGATGGGGGATTGGTTATAAAACAAATACTATATGTATTAAAAGTTCCATTTTTCAAATGGTTTATAAAGTAAATATTTCACTTTGTAAAATCTTCTACTGTGTGCGTGTGATTCAATGTAATGCTACTTAAATTGAGCAAAGATGACAATAATCATCTTAAAGAAAACTGTGTGCATTAAACAACATTGCAAAGTAACCTTTTTCTTTTCTTCTCTTTTCTGGAAGCTATCTTATTTTAATTGCTATTTTCTGTTTTGCTCTAGCTACGCAGCTCTGATAGCTGATTGGCCTGTGGTGGTTTTAGGCATGTGTACTGTATTAATTGTGGTGTGTGCACTGATTGGAATACTAGTCCCAGATCTTCCAGACTTCTCTGATCCATTACTGGTAAGTAAACTTTATTATCTGGTACTATCAAAGCATTGTATTGTTATATTCTTTCCCCTGTAATAATGGAAAGCAGAGAACTATAAGGAATTCTCAGTAAACGTTGTACAGTATATTGCTATCAAATACAGATGTGCACCAACCCCAAATCTTAATATTTGTAATACTTGGTAGTTAAATCCAGATGTTTTTGAATGACTGTAACAGCTGCTGATCCTTTTAATCCATAACAAAAACCTGAAAATACCTCTTACAGCAACACCTCTGAAAATAATTTGAGTTTAGAATTTGCTGAAGAAAGTAATTCTAGTAAAAGTTAAGGTTAGAGTAATTGATTTATTATACTGTACCTTGATCACTAGTGTACAGACTGTTAACTCCATCAATTTCTTTAAGTGGTAGTTTAAGAAGTGGTGGGATATCTGACTTCTTAAATTGTTAATATTGTAGCTGTCAGTGCTTTGTGCCATAGAAGAATCTTCACGTTCTTTTATTTTTGCCAGGAGTTAGCCAAAATATGGCCTTCATATTAGCCTCCATACTGACCATCCAAAGGCAGTGAAGAATTCAGCAACAGTACCACTGAAAGGTTTAGTGGCCCCAACAAGATTAGACCTTTTGAATCAGAGGAGTTTATGTTACTGTCGACTGCTTATTGAAAAAGTGTTTCAGTAGATACTGTTATTAGGACTAGCACATGTGGTAGAGATGTACTGTGGTAAAAAAAATTTGGAAGAAAATTGAATACGAGATAACTGAAATTATGGGGGAGAAAATTAAATTGGGTGTTAGCATGATTATGTTGACAGAAGTGGAAAATATAAACCTGAGTAAGAATAAAAAGGAGTTATTGGAAATAATATTGTCAACGGGAAGACAGTGTATCGCTAGAAAATGGAAAAATGAGGTAAATTTGAATATTGAGGAGTGGTATAAGGAAATGTGGGGCTTAGCATTGAATGATAAGTTGACATGGGAAATAAACTTTAAAAAGGGAATTGTTAAAGAAAATAGATTCTGGAAGGTTTGGCAAGCTTTTGTGGATTACTCACTGAGGGGGAATGATTTGCAAAGACCTGTACCTGATCACAAGATTTTCTGGGAAAAATCTCAATGAATATCTCTGAGCTCTCCAGTGTATTGTAAATAACACCGGGTGATTAGTATTTTATTTTTGTTTATTTTGTTTTTTTTTGGTCTTGTCTTTATATTAAACATTATTGGAAAATGAGGCATAGAAACCATATCCTATTGGTTTGATTTGAAATAGTATATATTATAAACAATGTGGATACGGTTCGCTGATGTTCAATTTTACATATATATGTAATTTTATCTTTATATGAGTAATTTTCTTTATATTTGTAATTTTGATGTCTTTTTATTGTTTGTATTATTTTTGAAAATTTAATAAAAAATATTATAAGAAAAGGACTAGCACTTAGATTTAGATCATTAAATACAAAGCTGCTAAGACAGAGAAGTCAAAGGAACCAGGGCCTGCTTTACAAAATAATTGCTTTCAGGTACCTTCATTTAGCACCTAGCCTATGTCACAAACAATGTATGCATAGTAGGCTGCCATGAACCATGGATAGGAGAGTATTGCAATGTTGTGGAAACAAAAGATGTTACAACAGCCAGTACATATGGTGAGGTACTCCAAGGGCCTCTTGTGACAGATAGGCTTTGACTTGGCCCTTGCCTTTGGGTCTCTCCCGTTCCTGCGAGCGACTTTTACCAGTCTGCTCTATGGAACCCCACAAAGACTCCTGGGTCCAGGAGGCCTATGTGCCATCCCGCAGATCCTTCCGCAGCAACAACATGGTATTATCTGTATTATCTGTATTAACAGAGCCCAGCAAGTAATATGGAGAGAGTTGTATAAAATGTGGTAGTGTGTGGCTTATGGCTTGACTCTTGTATTACCCCCTCTTCCAAAGAACAAGCATCGTTGATGAAGTAAAGATGTTTATTGTTCTCGAAGCATAACAGTTCTTGTAGAAATAACAGTTCTTCCATTGGTTCAGGATACAGTAGTACAGCATACAAAAATACTAATCAGAAAGGACAGTTAGAGAAATCCACACTCAGGCCTTCCCCCTGAAACAAAAGAAAACCTAACTAATCTAGGTAATCACAATTAAGCTTGGGTTGGAGTTGGGACTCAGTGTTAAGAGTCCCCCCCTCCCCCTTCTGAGATGTCACTCTGAGAAACACCCAAACTCCAACTAACTCCCAAACCCATGTGCCTATAGGAAAGACATGAGCTTGGCCCTCCTAATTATCATACAGCTAACAAATGTTTGATGTTCCCAGGCTCTGGGTGTTGACGTAAATGGACATTCCAGACCTGGGGAAGAAGACAAAATATAGACCTGAAGCTTTGAGAAGCTTCTACGAGCCCATCTGCTAGATAAGCGCAGTAGAAAGAATTATGAGGCCTTTGCAGAGAAGCAAAGCTACATTCTAAGACAATTTAAAAACCAAAGAAACTCCATGTTGAATAACTTGTGACCAATTTCATTACACCTCTTTAGCTTGTGCAGGATGTCACACATGCTTAGCTTAATCAGAGCTTCATATACATCAAAGCCTGACATGAGCAATAAGATAGTGGTGTGGTCTGAGATGGAAAGATCAAAGTGTAAAAATGCTGGTATAACAGAAATGGGTATAACAGTCTGAGTGGTTATATTATTAATCTTATGCTTAAGATATTTAAGTGAAGAAAATGATCATGTGCTCAGGGATATGGTCACATCATAATTGGGTATATTCAACATGTCACGTAGGTACAGGACTCAGTAAATGGAATGCTAGAGAAAACAAGTATGTGATGAGACATAAGGCAAGGCCCTATTTTGGTAAAAGTCAGTTAAAGAATATCCATCTATTAGCCATCTAAATATTTGAGTCAATATGTGTCTCAAATGCCTAATGAGTAGTTTTCCTCCTTGGAGAACTTTTTCATGTACCCTAGTAGGTGAATAAGTTACCAGAAAGTCCAAGCCGACATCAAAATTCACACATTCACCTTTATCTGTGAATAGGGTTATACTTGTGATGAGAAAGTAGAGACATGCATAAACCCCACCTATCCCATAATTCTTTGTAATTTTTAATGCACATTAGTTGCATTCACACAGATCATTCTTATTTAGGATTTTCTTCATTTCCGAATGAAAAGCATAGTTTTAACTATGTTGTTTTTATATATGATTGTAAACTGCCCTGAGTCGGCCTCACCCAGGTGGGCAGTGAAGAAATCGAACTAATAAATAATGTTCTCCTTTCAGTTGCATGGATTTGTGTAGAGGTGCAAGATAAACCTGCAATCATCCACCAGGCTGGCCTGCTTAAGTATGCTTGTGCAATCCACATGGAAATTTAAGACATAGGCAACCCTATCTTCTCTGCCACTTAACTCTGTCAAAGAGCAGCACCACTAACCTAAAAATTGGTGTTATGGCATAGCTGTGCCATACAGTGCTTTCTCTCATGTGCCAGAATGCCAGCATTGTTGACTGCCCTGCAGAAGAACAGGTCATGCACTGGAACATGGAATTCAGTATTATGTATAGACTTCACAAAGCAGATAAATATATTTTAATTATGAATTGTAGGTGGAGAGAGCAATCATATTTTCTATTTGAACTCTTAAGATGGGAATACATGTTAGTGAAAAGATGAGGCTGCTTTTGAGAGGGATAGAAACTAAAATTGCAGATATTGCAGATATTGTATTTCTACCCTTATTCAGATCCTTGGTATGATCAAACTGGAAATACTGTGTACGATTGTAATCACCTTTACTCTCCAAGAAGGACTAAACATGGTGGTATTTTTGAAGCACAATCTGGCGTACCCTGATAATGGCAACCTTTTGTTGCTGGCTAATCTTTCTCACACTAGGCCAGGTAAAAGGAACTGCAGAATGAACTCACCAAAAGGTGCCTTCATTTTGGCAGTTTCACGCCTGGCCTAGACATGGAAGAAGAAGAACTGTAGCCCAATCCTGCATGGAGTGTTCTTCCTTTCTAATGAGCTGGCCGAAATTCGGTTGCTCACCATAATAAGTCATGCTGGAGTAGGAAAATTAAATGGGAATGGGTGGAATAGGTGGATTCATTTCTCTGTAGGTTCAAATGGGTCTACTGGTTCAAATGGGTCTACTCCTAATTGTGACTTACTTTAGCATAGTAGGTCTCAGTTAATGTAGGCCCATTTGAATTAATAGAAAGAGTTTTCTCACTAAATCGTCATTGATTCAGTGGACGTACCGTAGTGGGATTTACCATGCTAATTAACAGGATCTTGACCATTGTGTATTGTGGTGCAATTATGCTATGGATGTTCTCAGTGTTTGTTGACATTTTTCTGGTTGGTAAAGCAAGAAAGATGCAGTATGAGGACATTGGGTAAGTCATGGAAGTAATATAAATCCCATTTTTTTTCTTACTGGTTTACCCTCAAAAAATGAAGCAATCTCATTCTAAAACTATTACCTATAGCAGTGATGGTGAACCTTTTAGAGACCGAGTGCCCAGACTGCAACCCAAAACCCACTTATTTATTGCAAAGTGCCAACACAGGAACAGGGGAGGAAGGAAACGCTCCCATTGGGCTTCTGGGCAAAGGGGTAGGGCAAACTCGGTGCTGGGGGAGGGAGGAAGTGTTCCCATTGGGCTGCTGGGCAGAGGGGTGGGGCAAACTCTGTGCTGGGGTGACTGCACTGGTGCCCACAGAGAGGGCACCAAGTGTGACCTCTGACACACGTGCCATAGGTTCGCCATCACTGACCTATAGAAAAAGTGTTTTCTAATAAATCCTGCTCATCAGTTTTACCTGTTGTTTTCCTGTCAAGTCAAAGGATGGTATGCATGTTAAACATTTCCTAATGCCTTCTTTTAGGGTTTTGAACCTAGAGGGACTGCTATAGGACAGAGGCTGGTTACCTGGAATAATATGGTGAAAAACACAGGCTACAAAGCAACTTTAGCAAACTACCCTTTTAAATATGCAGATGAACAAGCTAAAAGGTGAAGAGCTTTTCATCCTGATTTCTTTTATTCTTGTTTTGCATTGGTTATTTACATACCCAATGTGTGAAATAAAATAAAGATGGTTTCATAAACTACTGTATAACTAAAATAGCATTGCACATTTTAACAATTGGTTCCTTTAGCCGTGTTCCCAAAGCTAAAAAGATGATTGTTACAGAGGTTTACTATGTTATAAAATCTATTTCTGAATATTTAAGACCTTAAAACTGTAAAGTCATCTGGGCAAAATTTATTTTTTTCGGAAATTCTGCTTTCTTCTTCAGCTAATGTAATAATAGGACAGTAATCCCACAATTAAAAATAGACAATATTATTCTTATCAATGGTGGGCTCCAAATTTTTTTACTATCACACTATGTGTGTGGCCTACTCTGTGGGCATGGCCTACTCTGTGGGTGTGGCCATGTGGCTGGGTGGGCGATCTAGTCATGGCTGCCACATGAGCATGAAAACATCTGCAAACACAGACAGTAGTGGCTCTTTGGCTGTAAATGGAGATAAGTACTGCACCCCAGAGTCAGATATGACTGGCCTTTGAGCAAGGGAGACCTTTACCTTTACTAACCACTTACAACTAAACAGGGCCAAACTTCACAGCAAATTTGAATACAGTACCAATCAGGGATCTTCTACAGTGGTGGGATTCAAATTTTTTTACTACCTACTCTGTGGGCGTGATATAGTGGGCATGGCCAGGGGGAAAGCCCTGCGTTGCACCCGAATTAGGACTACTTTATTTCAAAACTTGGATAGGCAGGACCAGCCAGAATTTCTGCTACTGGTTCTGGCGAACTGGGGAAAACCTGCTGATGCCTACTACTGATTCTTATCTTATTTTGCTTCTTTCATTCTTCATCAGAGTGCTTTTATTTCATTCTTCATCAGAGTGCTTTTTAAGGAGACAAGAGTTCCTAAAGAACAATAGAGTTAAGTCCACTGTCATGTGAAGAGATTTGTGCAACAAGACTTCCCTTTGCATCTGTTTCCCTTCTATAGCCCTTATATATCCTCCCAATCTGCTCTGGAAGATTTCCTTGCTCTCTGGAGTCGATTGAGGAGGGGTTACAGCACATGGGCTGCAACTGATGATGATAACTTGTAGTTGACTGAGCGACCTTATGGCTCTTGCTATTGGGGATTAACTTTCAGAATTTCTTAACAACACTGGTTTTTCTTCTTTGCACATCCATTACTGAAACAACAACTATTGAAAGAAAATATGTAACTGGTTTCATTGCTTAATGGTAACATTTAAAAAATTATTCTCCTTCAGTCATCGAGATGACAGATGGTCCGATGACCACTATGAAAGGGAAAGGCGGGATGCCGACTGGAATTTCCACAAGGACAGCTTTTTCTGCGACATTCCAAGTAAGTTGATCAATGTTAAGTGTATAAAATGCCCTTATCAGTTTTGATTCTTCCCAGCTATCGGTTGTTAAGATTTGTGGTATGGGAAGAAACAATATTGCTTCTAACTTCTGAAAGTATATAGATAGCAGTGTTTCTTCTTTTCCCAAATGGCTTTTCTCAATATTGCCACCCACCCTCAATAGCTCATGGGTCCCTTGCAAAGATGATAGTGATACTGAACAGGTATGTGTTAAACTTGTATAATGAACAGTGGTGGGCATTTAAAAAATTCCTACCACAGCGATTGGGTAGGCATGGCCTGTTGGCCATGTGACTGCTCTTCGCTATAGAGCTATGAAAATAGAATCCTCTTCTATTTTCATCACTCTATAGCGAACCTCTTAAGCCATTTCCCCCTTGTCCAAGGCTTTTCCAGGGCTCCGTTTCACCCCAAAGCACATCCCCAGCCATTCCGGAGTGAAATGGAGCCCAGGAAAAGCCTTTGATGAAGGGTGAAATGGAGCCAGCCACCTCCAAAGCCTTTTCTAGGAGGAGGAGGAGGTGGGCGGGTTGAGCCATTTTTACTACCGGTGCGCGCATACTGGTGCAAACCTGCTGATGCCCACCACTGATAATGAAGTAGTTGGCCCATAACATTTATTTACCACAAAATAAATGTGTTCATTGAATTTCTGATGATAACTGTAACTTAATGAAAATAATACAGGAAAAAAAACTAGAACTCCTAGCTGTGTATGCTGATATTTTTAGCAACAAGTTTCTGAGTTTTACTGTACTGCTGAAGCTGTTTTGAAACAACCTTTGTAGCAAGGATCGTGCATGTAGTTTTCGTCCTGTATTGTATCCTTACAATAACAGTGTAAGGTAAAGTTAGGCCCGAAAATGAGGCTCAGGGTACAGTTGCAGTGAAAACACTTCTTTGAGATTTCCTGTTATATTGTCAGTTACATTGTTTCTTATGTGTTGTGATACAAGATGATTTCAGAATATTTCAATTTTATTTTAAGGTGATCGCTATTCACGAGTGGTATTTACATCAGTAGATGGAGAGAACTTGTGGAATTTGGTTGCAATAAAATCAATGTGCAGTGTGGATAATCAAAGAGTAAGTCAAGATATTTAACTTTATTGTGACAAAATACATATTGAAAACATTTATTTTTCCCCTTGAGATTTATGAAATGGCTTACTTCCTGTAGAATAAGAGGCAGACAAACTCATTAAGTCAAAACTAAGCATCTTATTCAGTAATAAGGCTTCAGTGTGACAGTTTTTTACTGTCTTAAAAATGCCATCTGTTCATTTTATCCATAATTTCTTATTTGGAAGAATTTGTTGAGGACAAGGAGCACGATTTAATACAACTTTTCAGATCAGCACCAAAAGTTATGTTACCTTCCAAAACTAATCCATTTGTAATTTTCTTTCAAGCTGTTTATTAGCATTATGTTGTTAGATTCTGTGGCTGTTGGTTGCACTGTGGCACTTGAAGAGAAATAGGGCAGCGATAGGAAATGCATATACAGTAGTACCTCATACAACGATTTTAATCCGTTCCATGGGGCTTGTTGTTGTACGAAACAATCGCTATACGATGCATGCATCATATAGCGATTTTCCCTATGGGATGCATCGTACAATAATTTTTTTCACTAAGTGGTTTTTCCCATTGAAAAATTGTTGTACGATTTTTTCCATAGGGAATTTTTTTAATGCGGGACACCATCCTCCCCCCCAACCCCCCCCAACCCCTAATTGTTATGCGATTTCGTTGCTATACGAGGCGAATGTTCTATGAGGCTCCACTGTATATGTGCATTAACTTAGCCAAATACCAAGACGAAAAATCATAATAATTCAATCCAGATTCTGAGAAAGTAAAATTTACTTCCTGTTCATTTCATAAGGGGATGAAAGAAGACACTTCAATCTTGACTACTCTGATCAGCGGAGCATGTTTTCCATCACCAGAATAGTCAGGGCCTTTTAAAAATTTCCCCAAGGAATTATTATTTTTTTAAAAAAAAGTTAAGAATAGCCTCAAAGTCTTCCTGAGTGTGTAAAAAGTTAAACACACTGCATATTTTTGAGATGGAAATCTGGTTTTAACTGAACTAATGTAAGGTCTTCGTTGGATTGAAGAGTGTATGTTGAAATTGTGGTTCTGGGATGATTTGTGAGCTTGACTTTCTCTGAAACCACAACAGCTGGTTGCTTTGACAGGTGTGGCAGTCTCAGAACTGGCTATCTCACTTAGTTCTACAATATGCAGGCTAAGCAGAGCTTTTTGGGAAGATTCTGGGAGGAAAGGTTCACTATACAGTTTGGCTTGTATGAGCCCCTCTAAACTCTTACAATCTGAGAGGAGGCCCTGAGTCCCAGAGTTATTAGAGGTATATTTGATGGGGATACAAGAAAGGGATTTTTCTGTGGCTGTTCTGAAGTTCTGGAGTTCTCTACCTCAGGAGGTTAGTTTACCTCCCTTCCTTTTCTTCTTCTGCCCACTGTTGAAGACCCACCTCTTCTGTCAAGATTTTTATACCTTTTTAATGACTATAACTGAGACCTGGCCTGTTGTTTTTTAAAGTTTGATTTACTAGTCTTAAATGTCCCTAAATTAATTAACACATTTTTAATTAGCAGTGTGGTTTACTCAGTAAAAATATTGTATTGTTCATTTTACCTTTTTTTAATGTCATGAGCTACCTTGGCCCCCTTTCTCAGGAGAAAGATGTCCTACAAATTAGACAGGCAGACGTTTCTGTCCCTACAACATGGATTCTTTCCAAATAAAGAAAATTGGCTGGGGCCAACAATTCTCTTTTGAGATTAAAAAAGATACTTGATTTATGTCAGCTGTTTTGAATCTGTGTAGGTGGAGATTGCCTTTTTCTAAATGTGGGGAGGAACAGTTTTACTTTTAAAAAAATCCCAAGACCTCTTTTCCAACTTCTCCAAATTTAGCACAGAGCAGACTATCTGCTACAGTAAACCCCCAGTTAGTGACATTTCTTGGTTCCCAATGTTGCATCGCTAACCGGGAAACATCGTTAACCGGGAAACAGAAACCTGCAGCAGACAAAGGGGTTTACCCCCGGGGTTTCTGCTTGCAGCATCGTCGGAAAAGGTCCGGTGGGGTCGGAAAAGGTCCGGTGGGGTCGGAAACAGCTTGGATCGCCTCCCCTCAGCCTCCCAGGGGTGGCAGGGACCCAAAAATGGACGAAAAATCCCATCACAATGGGATTTTTTCCACCCATTTTCGGGTCTCCGCCACCCCTGCCACCCCTGGGAGGTTGGGGGAGATGATCCAAGCTGTTCCGACCCCACCGGACCTTTTCCGACGATGGTGCAAGCAGAAACCCCAGGATAAATCCCTTCGTCTGTTGCAGGTTTTTGCTTGCAGCATTGTTAGAAAAGGTCCGGTTGGGTCGGAAACAACTTGGATCGCCTCCCCCCAGCCTGGCAGGGGTGGCAGGGGTGGTGGGGACCCAAAAATGGCTGGAAAAAATTTCACTCATTTTTGGGTCTCCGCCACTTCTGCTACCCCTGGGAGGCTGGGGGGAGGCGATCCAAGCTATTGCTGACCCCTACGATGAGATCTACCTTATGTAGCTGGAAAATCGCCATCGGTTCCCTGTGCCATCCAACAGCTGATTAAAGTTGTGGCCGCCATTTTGAAAAAGAAAAACTCAAACAAAATGGTGGCCGCAACTATAATCAGCTGTTGGACAACACAGGGAGCACCTAGGAAGGCAGGAATAGTGCGGAATAGCTCCTCCCAGACCCTCCTGAGGAAACAGAGAGCTTTAAACAGGGACCCCACCGACGGCAATTTTCCAGCTACATAAGGTAGGATATGAAACATGGTGCCCTTGGTTAACGATGCCAGATCGTTAACTGAGAGATGACTTTCCCCAAAAAGTCACGTCGTTAACTGAAAACGACTTTAACCGAAGGCATCATTAACCGGGGGTTTACTGTATAGCTGTGCCAAATTTGATGCTAATCAGAAGCCTAGTTTAAAAGTTATAGGTTTTTGTTTTGTTTGGTGAGCTGCCCTCATTTTTAGAATTGCCTTCTAGAATGTCGAGTTGTGTTAAAGAACGTTGTGTTATAGAATGTTGATTTGCACTATCACACAATATTATTGCTGCACTCTTGTGCAGTTACAATGATTCTTACCACCATTTTAAATAATGGATTACGGTTATTCTTTTAAACCAGGCAACAGTTCTTCAGGGTATTTAATTACTTGCATGTAGCCCCTCTATCCCAAGTATCTGAAGAAGAGTCAGTGCGACTCAGATACTAAAATAAATTGTTCAAAAAGGATTCAGCTCTGAAAATGGAGAAGGGAATGGTCAGTGCAGTGTAAACAACTTATTACATTTTAACCATTTTTACATTCTATGACTATATTGTTCAAGCCATACATTGTTCAAGCCATAATGAGTTCATGTTATTGCTCTTGTTGGTTTTTTTTTTTAAAAATCTGGCTGATTGCAAACCTGGGTTTGAAGTGATACTTTGCACATTAATGAGGAATCAGTGTCTTCTGCACGACGGATCTTGGGGACAGGAAAGGAGCCTCATTCGGGCGTCTCCTGAGCGGATTTTCTTCAGCAAAAATCCTTTCAACCCAGAGTAATTTCTGACACAAAACTTATTTATTTAGTGTCTTCTGTGGTCTTTAATTTTTATTAAAGTCTCTTTTATTGGCTGCTGCCCATATCTCTTTCTAATTCATAATCCTTTTGTACTGAAGTCAGCGCCACTAAATCCAGTGGAAGCAAACTCAACTTTTGGTCTTATTAAAATTAAGATTAAGGACTAATTTAAAGTTTCATTGTGATCCCTAACCTTTAATACATAATATTTAACACATAAATACCATTCTTCTTTGTGGTCTCTGTGAATCACACGTTTGGGTTTTGTCCCTGCACAGATCTCTCCTTTGAGAGAGTTCGACACAGGCGCAAAACCCAAATGTGTGAACTGACAGATGACCACTCGAAGAATGATAGTTACAGGTAAATAACTCCTTCTTATGTATTTCAATGGATTCTTCAATAATACATTACCAGCCTGTCCATAAGGGTTTAAAATGTTACAAATTGAATTTCCAGCTGTTCTACTATTCTAGCACCAAATTGTCTTGGGCATGCTGTATCAACTTCAGTCAGCTGGTTTACTTGTACTAAGGATTATATCTTATAACTGCTCCACATATGGTACTCTCATAATCATAATGATAAAACCATATGCAGAGTAGCTATGGGGTCCAGCCCTTGTTTTATAGGTTGTTAACATTTAAGCCTTTTTTGAAATCAACCATGAGAATTAAATTCTAATTGAGCTTAGAATCCTTCCTGGAGTGTTTCTTTCAAGCAAACATCAGAAGAAATCCTATGACAAGTAGATATTTCTACAGTATTACTTTCTAGTGCAACTTGATACCACTTTAACTGCCAGAGGTTGGCTCAAATGTAGTTTGGAGGAGATCACTGGCTGCCTCATCAAATGCAATATTCCAGGATTCCTAGGCAGTTAAAGCAGTCACATACTGCCATAGCAATGCAGTGGAGTTACATTCCAAGGTATTTTCTTACCTTGAAGTGAATTTTAGCAATAGTGGGTGAGGGCACTGAAAGACCAGTTGAGTCCCCCGTCCCCGTCCCCCCCGGTATATCTCCATAGGCGAAGAGGCAAAGTGCCCAAGGTCAAAATGGGCACATTAATATAGCCCCTCACTTCAAATACACAAGGGCAACCCTATCACTCTCTTTTTCAAAAGTGGACAGTGGTAGGGGTCTCCAGGTCTCAGGGCACTGACTGTGGTCTTAGGAAATTGTTATGGTTCCCTAGATCTCTAGGCGAGGAGATAAATGGTGCCAGTGATGGAAAAGTTTTGTTTTTGTGTGTGTGGTGGTTTGAAGGCCTGAAATCCCATCTCTTTTCCATTCAAAATTGGTGCCAGGGTTCATGAGCTTAGCACAAAGGTGTGTGCATGCATATGTTATGCACATAATACAGTGTGTCCCAAAAGTCACCATACATAACAGATATTTTGGAACATGTTTGCCATGAGTGGGGAAGAAAACTATTCTGTGTGTGTGCGTGTGCAGAGAAATGTTTTATTCAGGACATATGGTCACATAGTTTGCATAGCAGGGCAATAGGCCTGGCTGATAACCTACATGTGTTGTGCCCTGGAATGCCATGGGTTATAGGAACCTAAAAGCCAAGAACAGTTTAAAGACAATCACAGTACAGTGGAACTTCATACAACAATCGCCCAGTATAGCAACGAAATCGCATAACAATTAGGTTTTGTTTTGGGGTTTGTTTTTTTTTTTTTTGGGGGGGGGGGGGAATGGCATCCGGCATAACAATTTTCCCTATGGAAAAAATCGTACAACAATTTTTCAGTGGGAAAAACCACTTAGCGAAAACAATTGTTGTACAATGCATCCCATAGCGAAAATCACTGTACGACGCATGCATCGCATAGCAACTGTTTCGTACAACAATGAGCCCCGTGGAACGGATTAAAATAGTTGTATGAGGTACCACTGTATTATTATTTTTTTACATATTCCATGCAAAGCAAGTAGAAAATATCCTAATGATACCTTCTGACCTAAAAAGCATTTACAGGCCTTGGCAGTACCCTTCAATCAAACTGCAAAATAGGGCCCAGCCTTTGAATGTGCCGGCAAGACTTCTAAAACAATGGTTTAAAGAGATATTTTGATAGTTTCCAGGCTATGTCTTTCCTTCCAGTTTCTACCCTGTTTCCCCGAATATAAGACACTGTCTTATATTTTTTTAAACTCCAAAATTAGCAAAAGGTCTTATTTTCAGGGGATGTCTTATTTTTCCATGAAGAAGTATACCAGTCTCGATCGCGCTTTCCCACCCACAACCAAGGGACGCTTTCCTTGGTTGTGAGTGGGGAAGCGGGATCGAGACTGGCCTCAGCTGTGAGGCGGCCGGCGTGGCCCATAAGAAAGCCTGCCGCATCAGAGTCTCGATTGCCTCCCCGCTCACAACCAAGGGAAGTTTCCCCTAGTGAGAGCGGGATCGAGACTCCAACGCGGCAGGCCTTCTTATGGGCCACGCCGGCCGCCTCACAGCTGAGACCAGTTTCAATCGGGCTTCCCCACTTGCAAGACTGGTCTCAGCTGTAAGGTGGCCGGCATGGCCCATAAGAAAGCCTGCCGCGTCGGAATCTCGATCCCACTCTCGCCAGGGGAAACTTCCCTTGGTTGTGAGCGGGGAGGCAATCGAGACTCCAACGCGGCAGGCTTTCTTATGGGCCACGCCGGCCGCCTTACCGCCGAGACCAGTCTCGATCGCACTTCCCTACTCGCAACCAAGGGAAGCGTCCCTTGGTTGCGAGTGGGGAGGCCCGATCGAGACTGGTCTCGGCTGTAAGGTGGCCGGCTCTGACGCCTCCTCACAGCTGAGCTGAGGGCAGTCTCGATCGGGCTTCCCCACACACAACCAAGGGAAGCGTCCCAGCTGTAAGGCGGCCGACTTCGATGCCGGCTCACAGCTGAGACCAGTCTCGATCGCGCTTCCCTACTCGCAACCAAGGGAAGCGTCCCTTGGTTGCAAGTGGGGAAGCCCGATCGAGACTGGTCTCGGCTGTAAGGTGGCTGGCTCCGACGCCTCCTCACAGCTGAGCTGAGGGCAGTCTCGATCGCGGTTCCCCACTCGCAACCAAGGGAAGCGTCCCTTGGTTGCAAGTGGGGAAGCACGATCGAGACTGGCCTCAGCTGTAAGGCGGACGGCACGGCCCATAAGAAGACCTGCCACGTCAGAGTCTCGATCCCGCTCTCACCAGGGGAAACTTCTCTTGGTTGTGAGCGGGGAGGCAATCGAGACTCCGACGCGGCAGGTCTTCTTATGGGCCATGCCAGCTGCCTTACAGCTGAGACCAGTCTCGATTGCACTTCCCTACTCACAACCAAGGGACGCTTACCTTAGTTGTGAGTGGGGAAGCATGATCGAGACTGGCCTCAGCTGTGAGGCGGACAGCATGGCCCATGAAGGCCTGCCGCGTCGGAGTCTCGATCCCGCTCTCACCAGGGGAAACTTCCCTTGGTTGTGAACGGGGAGGCAATCGAGACTCCGATGCGGCAGGCCTTCTTACACGCCGGGAGGAGGGGGCCGGTGGTGGAAGATGGCATACCGGTATTACAGTACCGTACCTGGCTCTGGCTCCGCTCATCCTCCTTTTCTGTCCCGGACAACGGAAGCAGGGAGTGCATGCGATCGGATTGGCAGGAGGTAAGGGGGTCTTATTTTCGGGTGGGGCCTTATATTTCAAAGGCAGCGGAAAAAAGGGGGGTGTCTTATTATGGGAGGAGGTCCTATAATCGGGGAAACACGGTACCAGCCAATTCATCTTTTGCTTCAGTGACAGTTATTTTAGTAGCAAATATGTCCAGCCTATAACATAGTGAAGAATATCATGTAAAGTTCATGGTCTCAACTTCAGTGTGAATAAGTGAAGGAGATAATAGTCTTTTCCTCCCAGCCTGCCCAGCTGACCCAAAGGGCTCACATATTGTGTCCTCCTTGGACAAGTCTGGACATGTGCCATGAAAAATATGGAGATGGCATTCCAGTGCTTCCTCTTATTTATTATGTTTTCCTGTGTTTGCATGTGATTTTTTTATCTGGAAACAATCAAAGGAGGATTATTCTGATACCCCCCTTCCCCCGGTCCAGAAAAACAGGTTATTCTGGTTTTGAAATTGTCTGACAAAATTAAGCCTATGTTAAATCTTTTATAATGATCAGGAGAATTCCTAAACCCTGTTGTTGTTTTTAAAATCTTTATTATAAAAGAATTGTTCATAATAAGTTAAAGCAGTTTCAGTATGACTCAGAAGCAGTGTGCCCAGATATCTGAAGCAGACTTTGCTTTAAAATATTTAAGCATGAGTATAACTGACATTGTTAGGTGCTGTCAAGTCAGAAGCGATTTATAGCAACTCTAATAGGGTTTTCAAGGTAAGTGAGGTATTTAATGGTTTTTCCAGTTCCACACCTCCAGTGAGCTTCCATGGCTGAGAGTCAAACCTAAACTTTCTGAGTCTTAATCCATCAGTCTGTCTACTACATCACACTGGGTATCTCTATAGCTGACACTGTAAGACTATAATAAGGATAAGAATACTGGGACGTATGAAAGTATATTCACAGATTGATCTTGTTTTATACATTCCAGACAGGAAATTTGATTAGTGAGAGCAGATTTAAAAGATGTTAATTCATAGGGTTTTACCCAGCCTATTTAATGGGTATCATGACCATGAAGAACATGCTAATAACCAAGATTTCAAGCTCTGCATAAGAGTATTGATAAAGATCCAAGAGCATATTGTGTGTATGTATGTGTGTGTGTGCGCGCTGTAAAGTAAAGGAAGGAATCAGCATGGTAATGTATCCCCTTATTGCTTCAGCTGGTTAGGAAAAGTTGAGGAAGGCTGGGGTTGATGCTTCTTCTTTTGTGTCTCAATCAAACCCTGGACTGCCACTTTCTTCCCTTTGTCATTGCCCAAACCCAAGTCACCATCGCTGCATTCTTTGGCAGCATTCGGAAGACCAGTAAATGAGTCGGATTCTGTATCTCTCCACATTCACACAGCTTGTTGTTGTCTGCCATCAGCCCCCACTTGAGCATGTTGGTCTTACATTTAGGACACCAACCCTCAGCCTATTCAGGGTCCTCCAGGTGACGTAGGAGAGGTTGAGATCTTCAGCTTTAACCTCCTTTAATGTTGTTCCTTGTCCAGCGAGCTCCTTCCTCCATCTTCTAATTTGATTGTGCTCTTTGGTACCCTCAAGAATGTTTGTTCTTGCCATAAAGCTCTCCCTTGATGATTGGTGTTAATGACCTTACTGAACCTCTGGGGTATGCCACTGCAGTTGCTAAACTAGTTTGCAGAAAATCTTTCTTCCCCTAGCATTCTCCAAGCAAAATTCGTGCAAGAGAGATGGCACCAATACTGAAAAAGGAGTTCTTCCAAAAGATGTATTAGGGGTGCCATTGTTTGTGCCACTGCGACTGTTCATACACAAAGATAGCCATGTGATCCTTACACAATACAAATGCAGGAGAAAGGCAATGCCTTTATTGGATCACCAAAAAAATCAAACATTACATGAACTTTCATGATTCAAGACTACAGTGGTACCTCGCTTAAAGAGCATAATGTGTTTCACGGGATTGCTCTTTAAGTGAGTTTGCTCTTTAAGCGAGATACCATTGTAAGTGACCAATTGTGACTTCGGTGTGGGGGGGGGGGGGATTGTGAACCACAATTTAGTTGTTAAGCGAATTTTTGGTTGGTTTTAGTTGTTAAGCGAGGCGACCATTCAGAGAAAATTCTGCTCTTTAAGTGAGTTAGTCTCTAAGCAAGGCACTCTTTATGCGAGGTTTTACTGTACTTCTTCAGGCATGCACCAATTTATTGTGGATAGTGGAGGGAAATTATCAACGAGAGTCCCATTCCTGTGTTTGTGGAATGGGAGAGATATCAGATCCAGCATGCTATTTTTCCCAACTCAGTTCTAAGAAACAAAGCCTAGCATAACCTCTTGGCACAAACTTTTGGAGTTCTCCTTGCCACTTTGAGTATAGCTTTGTCGTGTCTGATAGTTTCATCTTTGTTTGACTCTACCATCTCCTTCTAGATCCGTGGTTCCCAATGTGGGGAAATTTGATTTTTAAGGGGGGCAATTTGAGAATGAGTTATTAACAGTGATTGGTTAAATCAACTAGGCTTGACAACTAGTCTAATTCTCCATATGAGCTCATATTTGAAGAAATGTAGCTGTGTGCTTAGTTAAGAATACCTTTGATTTTCTTTGCCATTAATTATGCTTTGCTGCTGTGTCTCATTTCTTCCCCTTATGATGTCCTTTGGTTTTTAATAATATGTTTTACCAAATAACTGCAAATATTCAGGAAGCCTATAGGTGAACTACATTGTAGCAGTAGTAGAAAAATAGTTCTGCTGCCCTTGCAGTTAATGAAGATGTTTTACAATTGAACTTTTTGTTATAATACAAAATGTCCTCTTTTTTCCCCTTTTTAACGCAGATACGCTCCCATTCTCAGTTTGGTGATCTCTGCCAAAGGACAACTGCTGCTTCATGCTGTCCCAGTTGGACACTA
Organism: Bradypodion ventrale; assembly: GCA_035047345.1. NCBI lineage: Eukaryota > Metazoa > Chordata > Lepidosauria > Squamata > Chamaeleonidae > Bradypodion > Bradypodion ventrale. The sequence goes on from JAWDJE010000001.1 coordinate 47,465,017, forward strand.
GGCAATTATATTGCCATTATGAACAACAGATCGTCCTGTCAAAAAATTGTAGAGAGAGACGTTTCTCACACTCTGAAGCTCCTCCGTACGTGTGCCAAATACTATTATAACGGGACCCTGGGGCCAGATTGTTGGGATATGACAGCCAGGAGGAAGGACCAACTCAAGTGTACAAATGTGCCTCGTAAATGTACAAAGTACAATGCTGTTTACCAGATTCTCCACTATCTAGTGGACAAAGATTTTCTAAGTCCAAAGCCCACAGACTATGACACACCAGCTTTAAAGTACAGCATGCTCTTTTCTCCCACTGAAAAGGGGGAGAGCATGATGAACATCTATTTGGATAACTTTGAAAACTGGAACTCATCTGATGGAATCACTACCATCACTGGGATTGAGTTCGGAATCAAGCATAGCTTATTCCAAGATTATCTTTTAATGGATACTGTGTATCCTGCTATAGCCATTGTGATTGTTCTTTTAGTCATGTGTGTATACACTAAATCCATGTTTATCACACTGATGACCATGTTTGCAATAATTAGTTCCTTGATTGTGTCTTATTTTCTCTATCGGGTAGTATTTAATTTTGAATTTTTCCCCTTTATGAACCTCACTGCACTGATTATTCTTGTTGGGATTGGAGCAGACGATGCATTTGTCTTGTGTGATGTGTGGAACTACACAAAATTTGATAAGTCTCATGCTGCAACTTCGGAGACTGTAAGCATCACCTTGCAACATGCTGCCCTTTCTATGTTTGTCACCAGTTTTACCACCGCTGCTGCCTTCTATGCCAATTACGTCAGCAACATCACTGCAATCAGGTGTTTTGGTGTGTATGCTGGCACCGCCATATTGGTGAATTATGTCCTCATGGTAACTTGGTTACCTGCAGTAGTTGTGCTGCATGAACGGTACCTTCTCAATATATTTGATTGCTTCAGAAGACCTCAAGGAGTGAGGGGCTACACCAAGAAAAACTGTTGGACTGTGCTGTGCCAAATGTTCCATAAGGTTGTTTTTGCTACCTCTGAAGCATCCAGGATATTCTTTGAAAAAGTTTTGCCATGTATAGTAATCAAGTTCCGCTATATTTGGTTAGTATGGTTCTTAGCCTTAACCATTGGGGGTGCCTATATAGTCTGTGTGAATCCAAAGATGAAGCTCCCCTCATTGGAGCTCTCTGAGTTTCAAGTGTTCAGATCTTCTCATCCTTTTGAACGCTATGATGCTGAGTTTAAAAAGCTTTTTATGTTTGAACGTGTCCATCATGGGGAAGAACTTCATATGCCTATCACCATTGTCTGGGGGGTTTCTCCTGAAGATAATGGGGACCCTCTAAATCCTAAGAGTAAAGGCAAGCTTAAACTTGATGGTGCCTTCAATATTGCAAGCCCAGATTCCCAGTTGTGGATTCTGAAGTTTTGTCAGAAGCTGAGGAATCAAACTTTTTTTTATCAAACAGAGGAGCAAGACTTCACGAGCTGCTTCATTGAGACATTTAAGCAGTGGATGGAAAATCAGGACTGTGATGAGCCAGCTCTTTATCCATGCTGCAGTCACTGGAACTTTCCCTATAAACAGGAAGTTTTTGAGTTGTGTATCAAAAGGGCCATCATGGAGCTGGAAAGAAGCACAGGGTACCATTTAGACAGCAAAACTCCCGGACCTCGCTTTGACATAAATGATACCATCCGAGCCGTGGTCCTGGAGTTCCAAAGCACCTACCTCTTTACCTTGGCTTATGAGAAGATGCACCAGTTCTACAGAGAGGTGGATTCCTGGATTTCAGATGAACTTAGTACTGCTCCAGAGGGTCTCAGCAGTGGCTGGTTTGTAAGCAGTCTTGAGTTCTATGACCTCCAGGACAGTCTCTCTGATGGGACTTTGATTGCCATGGGTCTTTCTGTTGCTGTTGCCTTTAGTGTGATGCTGCTGACAACTTGGAATATTATAATAAGTCTTTATGCAATATTCTCAATAGCAGGAACTATTTTTGTCACTGTTGGCTCTCTGGTTCTCTTGGGTTGGGAGCTAAATGTGTTAGAGTCCGTCACCATTTCTGTTGCTGTTGGCCTGTCAGTTGACTTTGCTGTCCATTATGGAGTTGCTTACCGCTTGGCTCCTGATCCTGACCGAGAAGGAAAAGTCATCTTCTCTCTAAGCCGCATGGGCTCAGCCATTGCTATGGCTGCCCTGACCACGTTTGTAGCTGGAGCCATGATGATGCCTTCCACGGTTTTAGCGTACACACAGCTTGGCACCTTCATGATGCTTATCATGTGCATTAGTTGGGTTTTTGCAACTTTCTTCTTCCAGTGTATGTGCCGCTGTCTTGGACCTCAAGGCACTTTTGGTCAGATCCCTCTGCCCAAAAGATTCCTGTGTAGCGCTTTTCCCCAGGCATTGTCAGGGAGCAAAAGAGATGGGGAACAAAACAAAACACATCTCGTCAATAAGTATCAGTTGGATTCTAGAGGTCAGAAACCAGATGCAGAACATGAACAAGAGCATTATGAATTAGAACCTCTAGCTTGCCATACCAGTAATGGCACTGCCTCTGAAAAGAGAACCTATGAAGAGACCCACACTTGTTCTGAGCTCTTCAGTGCTAGGCTAGCAAATGCACACGCTCCTTCCCAATCAGCATATAACAATGAATTGAACCAAAATGGTAACAGTGAACCTTGTTCACCAGTGACCTCTTCCAGTGAGCAGGTCACATCTTGCCAGGTGCCATGCCAAAATCAACAGATCATGTGTTCAGATGCGTACAAGCCTATGGGCGTGAAATGGAGTCCTCATTCATGTCAGCAGTTAAGTGAAAGTGTATGCCATCACTGTTCTCATTCCTCTGGAAACATGCACATCCAAGGTTCTCTCATTCCCATAAATGTCCTGCATCATTCTTCCGACAGTTATGTTAACACTCTCCATCATGTTCTACATTGTAACTGTCTCCAGGGCAGGTTAAAAAGACCCCCAGTTCAGAATTCCCTCCCCAGAAATGTGTTTCTCCACTCAGTGCAACATTTTCAACCCCATCGTCTTCCAAACATGGAAGACAGCGTAAGAAGCCTTCCCAGTGAGGCCGGTTCTTCCCCATTTCCCTGCAAAAATGCTGGTACACTCATGCAACCTTGTTGTGAAATGGAGAAGAGTGTGATAAATAGTCAGAAGGGATGCTGTAATAGCTACGGAGATAAATGGGATATAAACATCTTTGAAGTAAATGGAAATGAAAAGAGAGTGTCTGCATCAAGACAAAACAAGGAAGCTGAAGGCCAGGACTTAGCACAAACTGGTACAGGTCTGAGAGTTAATCAGAATGAATGGAATGGTATGGAAAGTAATACAGCACTGGAGGCTGACCGTCAGTCTTGCCCTGAAAATTTGCAGTATTGTAACCGAACTGTAACAACCAAGTGCAATTCTGTTGAATGTCATATGCCAAACACTGATGCCCATGTGCCTGCTCTTTTAGCACATTCAGAACTTTCAAGTGAAAGTTTGCTAATAAAAACACTATAATTAATCTTATGCTTGGCGGTTCTGTCTTTCTTTATAAAAGACTCTGCTCATGTAGTCAGGACATTACAAAATTGAGAACCTAGAGAAAAATGAATATTTTTGTATGTTCTGTTAGCATCTTTGAATCTAATTATACATTGCTCTCAGGAATATCAAATGCTGCTTAATTCAGATCTTGTGTAGATGCCAAAAGCATTTAAATTGTTATAGTACCTGTATTCTCTATAAGCTGAAAAATAAAGCATTTCAAAATACCTTTCCCTGGAACTTTGACAAGGAAACATTAGTATTTAAGGTACTGATCATGCAGTCTCACTAAAATATTACCATACTAACATTGTCTCCATTACTTAAGGTCAAACAGAAACTTCTGAAGAATCAGGTTTTTATAAAGAGTGAGAAGTAAACGTACATTTTTCTAACATTACTGTCCTAACAGTTTTTGACATTCTGAGCCACCTTAGGAGAAGTTTTACCCAACCTGCTTTCATTTTCCAGATTGCACATGTTTTTACATTTTTATTCCTGTTTAAAAATATTAGACTTTCAAGCTGACATCCAAGTATGCTAACTGTTACTGTGATGTCAAAATTGTAGAAAGTTAACAAAGGACCCGTTGTCAAAAACATATTTTTTTACAAATGGTAGATGTCATTTCAGTATTTCAAAACTGAAACATTAGAGTAGTAGTCCTCTTGAAGAAATACTTTAGACTTCCTTCTCATAAATCAGTGTTTAGAATGTTAAGTATTTAACTTGTGTATTGCTTGTTTTTTGGTTTTCTATCAGTATCACTTTGTTAAGCCCTATATAAGCTAGCTAGATGACTGATTTGTGGTAACTCTCAGACCTCTCAGACCTCAGTGCTCAGAGGGTGTTAACCATTCCATTCTTTAGGCGACATTCTATAGCTGTGCAGTTTGCCCAATGGCAGACAGGTTAGCACTTCTGCCAGGAGCTATAGCGGAGAATCGAACTCCCATCCCCTTGCCCTGCACACAGTTACCCAAATCAAACTGGAACTACATAGGTACCGTATATACTCAAGTATAAGTCAGGTTTTTTAGCTTCCAAAATGAGGTCCAAAAATGGAACTCTACTTATACTCGGGTCAACATAAACACTCAAAAACATACCTACACAAATGTCTAAATTAATTAATTTAACCATATTTTCATGTATTTTAATTATTGAAACTCATTAGCAGCTGCTGCATTTTCCACCCCTGACTTATACTTGGGTCAATCTATTTTTCTAGTTTTAGAGGTCCAAATTAGGTACCTCAACTTATATTCAGGACAACTTATAGCCAAGTATATACGGTAAGTAATACTGTACTAGAGTTGATGCAGAAATAAAACATGTCTTTTTAAACAGATCACATAATGTAAAGCCCAAATTGACTCAGCCCAGAGGTTTTTTCTCTGCTGTAGGAATATTCCCCCCCCCCCAGATGGAAATATTCAAATGGTGTGTTTCCCATGTGGTCAGTTGTTTTGTTCCATGACTGGATGTTATTCCAAAGATGCACTAAACACCCACATCTGCAATCTTTCTCCCTTGGTTGCCCTGATATTTTTTTCAAATTTTAAGTCCAAATCACATATCATTGCACTGATGTATTAGTTTAGCACTAGATCACCTCTGCATCAAGCAACACTAAATAAATAAAAATTGATATAAAATATAAACAATTCCAATGAGCTATCTCACACTACTGTGCTTTCGCAGTGCTTTTATGTGTTGGTACATTATGGGGAATGTTGGGAAACTGACATTTTCAAGGTTTCAGCCAGTCATGCCCACTCCCAAGACACACAATTCCATTTCCTTTATCTTATTTTTCATCCATTCCGCAACAGACTGCCTGAATTCTGTGGCCACTGAGCATATTCACGTATCACAGGATTCTTCTGGGAACTCTGGGATTTGCCTGTGCTTGTTGATAACCTTCCTGCATGTGTTGATGCTGCTGTTTTGCCTACACAAGGAGAGGCATTCTGAGTTTGAGATCACTGTTTACATTATGACCTTGGGTGGTAGAAAGAATGGTGTAACACTTTATGGCTTCTGGGAAGAGAAAGGATGTTTACTCCTATCCTGACTGGGACTTAGCCCAAAGGGATACAAATCTGTAGGGGAAAAAAGGCAGACGGAGAGATTCTGAACTCCACTTGTACCGATGGGGAAGCAAGGCTGGAGTTAAATTCTGCCATTGCCTCTACTCTCTAGAGGAAACAAAAAGTATATAGATCAAGTTCTCTATGGAAACAAAATCAAGATTGGAATGCAGCCCCACATTTTCCAGACGGGTATAAATTATTTGCTCAAATCCTGGAAGCAACCCAATAGTTTCTCCCTAATATTTTCAACACACATCAAATGTTAACTGCAATTATTTGGCAGGAAGCAGAGGAAATCAAAATGATTGCTCGATGAAAACACTTGGCCAAGATCTAAACTGCAGGTCTTTGCATGTGTCAAGGATTACTATCCAAATTTTTCTTGATAATGAATTCCCCCCACTCAAAGATCCCTCCTAATTATAATAGCTTTTTGTGGTATGCACCAATGTGTTGTACTGTAATTATGGAAAGAATGGGCACTACTTTAAAACCACGAGAGAAACCATACTTATTGTGTATTAACTATTGGTACTACATATCTCCTGCAACACAATCAAAATGAGGGGTGGTTGTAAGTTGAGCCCTACTGCCCCAAGGCTGACTTTTACCCCACACTAATTAATGCACATTGGCAAGGATCCTAGCATTCATAGCACTCTGGAAGTGCAGGTTGTCACAACCCCCGCTCCCATAAGGGGAGTGTAAATAATGCAGACAGTTGGATTTATCTGTATTAACAAATGAGAAGTGAGATGTTATGACTCTTAACTTTGTCTATTCAAGAACAAACTATGTTCAAAATACTTTGCTCTTGACCACAGATAACTTACAAGAGTACTGTATCTTGTTCTTTGGAAACATCAATCTTTCTCTCATCTAACTACTGTGAGGGTATGTATGTTCGTTATCATTCAGAAAGTTTTAATGCTTCAGTCCTGTGAGCCCTGGTTCTATTATACTGCTATAGAAACAAGAGGGGGTGTTTTGTATAGCAGCCACATAATATCTACTTTATCTTCACTGATCCAGGAAAAAGCATTCTACAACCACTAGGTAAAAGTAAATGTCTCCCTTGCTTGAAAGCCTGTCCAACCTGATTCTAGGGTCTGGTGCTCAGCTCTGTTTACAGCCAAAGAGCCAGCGCTGTCTGTATCTGCAGATGTTTGGCAGGCTTGAGTGAATGCCAGAGCGCCCAGAACGCTGTCACCTCTCCCACTGTAGTAGTGCCTATTTATCTATTTGCAATTTCTTGCTTCCGAGCTGCTAAATTGGCAGGATCTGGGACAGACAACTGGAGCTCATTCTGTTATGCAGTACAGTGGAACCTCGCTTAAAGAGCATAATGCGTTCTACGGGATTGCTCTTTAAGCGAGTTTGCTCTTTAAGCGAAGCACCATTGTAAGTGACCAATTGTGACTTCTGGTGTGTGTGTGTGGGATTGCGGAACACCGATTTTGTTGTTAAGTGAGTTTTTGTTTGGTTTTAGTTGTTAAGCGAGGTGACCATTCAGAGAAAATTCTGCTCTTTAAGCGAGTTAGTGTCTAAGCGAGGCGCTCTTTATGCGAGGTTTACTGTACTTGGGTCTTGAACAGCTGACCTTCAAAACTTCCGGTCCTCAAGCTCAGCGCTTTTAACCACTAATCCACCACCACCCAATAACAACCACTTCTATATCTAGGCCAGACGTGGAACTGCCAAAATGAAGGGACCTTTTGGTGAATTCATTCTGTAGTTTCTTTCAGCTGACCTTGTGTGAGAAAAATTAGCTGGCAACACAAGGTTGCTGTTACCAGGATACACCCCAATTGTGTTTCAGAAATACCACAATCTTTGAGGAGGCTCTTTCTGTGTAACCCATAACAACCACTAATAACATGCAAAAATAAAATAAATCCTAACAGAAAGCCCATTTGCCCTGTTCCATAATAGGTAATCATCACATACTGTTGATTCCAATTTATAGTAACCCATTCCTGTGCTTTTTGGGTATAGAACATTAGTCCCCAACATGGGGCCATGCCCCACAGGGGGACTTATATCCCGGAAGCCTAAGTCGGCACATTGGCTGATCAGTGCTTTTGGGGAATTGACTTAGGCTTCTGGGAATTGAAGTCCCAAAACCAAAGATTTGGAAACACTGTTATAGAGTATTCAGAAGTAGTTTACCAATCCCTCCTTCTGGGTATGCAGTAGGATTTGAGTTTTGTGGTGGCTTGATTCACAGTGGAATTTATATTACTATTCAGATTAGGTAATCACATGGAAGATTGTGGATTTTTTCAGTGACAGGGTCTTCACTGACCCTGCCATCTGATACAGTTTGAGTTGCACACAATTCCCAGCTTTCTTCCATCGATCCCACTGTTCGCCAATTCTCAACTCTCCTTTTATGGCTCACTATAAAACTGATGGGGCTGTTTTAACCATTGTGTTTTATCCCATTGGGCTGCACCTAACATTTGACGTGTGTCGAAAATAATGGAGAAACTATTGGGTTGCTTCCAGGATTTGAGTAAATCATTTATACCCTTTCTGGACAATGTGAAGCTGAATTCCAGACCCGGTTCTATTTTCCATAGAGAACTTGATCTATACACCATACACTGTTTCCTTCCTCTCTAGAGAGTAGAGAGCAGAACTTAACGCCAACCATGCTTTATCATCAGTATAGGTGGAGTTCAGAATCTATCTCCACCTTTTTTTTCTACAGGAGAAGACGGGATTTGGATTTTTATCCCATTTGTCTAAGTCCCAGTCAGTATAGGAGTAAAGATCCCTTCTCTTCCCAGAAGAAGCAATAAAGTGTTACACCATCCTTTTCACCACCATCATGTAAACCAGGGATTCTCACCTGCGGCCCGTGGGCTGGATGTGTCCCACAGCACCATTTCATGTGGCCCCCACTGCTTCCGCCACACCAGGAAGTGTCATGTGGTGGAGGAAGGACAAAATGGCCATCCGGCCCCCGAAGCTGTCTGAGGGAGCGTGACCTGGCCCCCAGCTTTAAAAGGTTGAGAACTGGTGTAAACAATGGTCTCACATTCGGAATGCCTCTCCCTGTAGGCAAAACAGCAGCATCGACACATGCAGGAAGGTTATCAACAAGCACAGGCAAATTCCAGAATTCTCAAAAGAATCCTTAGTAACAGACCTTCAAAGGCAGCCCAGTGATAACTGAATATGCTCAGTGGCCTTTGAAGAAATTGAGAGGCTGCTTAAAACGATGTTGATGGAGCTGCCCTGCAAACTAGCTGATTTTTTCAGCAGAGAAACAAGGGAGGTTCTATTTGCAATTTCTTGCTTTCAAGCTGCTAGGTTGGCAGAAGTTGGGACAGAGACAAGAGCTCACTCTGTCATGCAGTACCTGGGAATCCAGTCAGCGAGTTCAGTGTCTTAACCACTTGAGCCACCGCAGTCCCGAAATACCTGTATGTGTGTTTTATTTCCTCCATACTAGACATCATGCAGTAGCTTCAGACTTCCACACTGCTGTTAGAAATTTTGAACTTTTTGGTACATGTGTACATTTTGAAGTTTTGTTGGTTTTGAATATTTTTTACTCTTCTTCTTTTTATTTTTAAAATAAAACTCCATCCCCATTCTTCACTTGAGAAGGCCGTGATGTTGGGAAAGGTGGAGGGCAAAAGAAGAAGGGGGAGGCCAAGGATGAGATGGATAGATGGTATTGTAGACACAATGGGCACAGAACTGGGAGGACTGAGGGGGATGGTGGAGGACAGAGGCGCCTGGAGAACGATGGTCCATAGGGTCGCAAAGGGTCGGAATCGACTGTGCGACTGAACAACAACAAACAACCCCATTCTTCACCTAATTTTTGCTCCATTCCAGAACAGATCCTCTGATTTCTTTTTCCTCCCCAAAGTGCTATGAGTTCAATTAATATAAGTTTTATGTAAGTGTAAATACTGTTGAGATTGATAGGCTGTTTTAAAATAATAATATGGGGAAACTGCTGGATTTAAATAAGGTATTATGATGTAATTTACATTTATACAATTTAATTAGTTGCTAAGCAGAATGAATCAGTATGTATTTATTTTACTTTTAAGAGTAGTGAGTGATTTACCTCAAGCTGAACATTTCAGTGTCACGGCCAAAATATTCTATAAATTAGACTTCTTTAAAAACTGTATTTTGTTTATTTTATGCTTCCTGAAATATATGTTAAAATAAAAATGCACACATATGATTTCACATAGTATGGTAGACTACAGGGAAATATAAAGCACAGCTGTTATTCGTATGATTAATAAAAGAAACCCATGTACTAAAGAACTGCCTTTGCGAGTGACTCTAAGTCATGAAAGCTAGTAGGCTCAACAGTGGAGAGGTTTATTACATTCGCTTGGTACCTGTCTGGTGGTCTCCTGTCTCATGTTGAACGGCGAGGAACCACTGGGTCAGGGCTGACCGGAAAGTCCTGTGAAATACCCTGGGTATCGGACTCAATAGACTCATCAGAGGGGTGGGAAGGGAATGGGATTGGGTTTGGGGAGGGATGGACTGCACCCCCCACCTCTGATAAGGGGCACTTGGAAATGCCCCAAGGAGGGTAGGGGGAGTGTGGGGGTGGGTTCTGGGTCTGGAGGGGAGAGAGGGTGGGAGAAATGGCCTTGTCAGTTGGGTAGTAGGGGTAGCACTCCATCTGAGATGGGCGGGGAGGGTCCTAGGGCTCAAATTGCGGTTGTGACGGGCATGGGACGATATGGCGGGTACTGAGGGGCAGGCTGCACTCGGGGAACACGGGGCCGATGGTTGATATCTGTCCCTCGTTCCAGCCCCCCAAGTACATCTCTGGGTCCTGAGCAGCTGATCCAGGGTGACCCCGCCCTTAGGCTGCTCCTGATGAATGCCAGGTCGGTCTGCAACAAGGCCCGCCTGATTCAAGATTCTATTGAGGAGGGGCGGGCTGACTTGGCATGCATCGCCGAAACCTGGCTGAGACCAGAGGACGGTGTACCTCTGTCAGAAATGTGTCCAGCCAGTTTCGGTATCTGGCACCAGCCAAGGGATGAGGGAAGGGGCGATGGCATCACCATTGTAGCCAGGAAGTCCTTGGGAGTCGCCAGGGCCGCTGCTCCACAAGTCCCGGGTTGTGAGGCCCTGCTCCTGTGGTTGGGCCCTAAGGGTCAGCTGGGAGTCTTACTCCTGTACCTGCCTCCTTGCAGGGTAAGAGACTCCCTGCCTGAGCTCCTCGAGGCCATCTCAGCGTTGGCATTGGAGTTCCCTAGGCTGATGGTTCTGGGGGACTTCAATTTGCCTTCGCTGGGGACTGGTTCAGAGGTTGCACAGAAGTTCATGGCTTCCATGGCAGCCATGGACCTGACTCAGGTAATTCATGGCCCGACCAGGAGCAGTGGTCACACACCGGACCTAGTTTTTTTGTCGGAGCAGTGGCAGAGTGATCTGAGACTACAGAAATTAGACACTATACCTGCGCCATGGTCAGATCACTATCTGGTGACTCTGGACTTCCTGGGGGGGGGGTTTCATTGCAGGGAGGCAGGGCCTATTAAATTGGCCCACCTCCGGCGACTGATGGATTCTGATGAATTCCAGAGGGAACTGGGGGATTTTCCTCTGGATCGGCTACACGATTCATCCGAGGCACTCATTGACCTGTGGTACAGGACGACTACCGCTGCCTTGGATGAAATCGCACCACTACGGCCTCTCCGAGCCCGCATGGATAGATCTTCCCTGTGGTTTACAGAAGAACTGTGGGAGCTTAAACGGGCAAAGAGACGCTGAGAGTGCCGCTGGGGGAAGACCCAGAGCGATTCCAACTGGACACTGGCTAGGGCTGCTATTAAGACTTACCTGGTGGTGATGAGGGTGGTGAAGCAGCAATACTTCATCACCCTCATTGCCTCCGTGGATAATCGCCCAGCTGCCCTGTTCCGGGTTACCAGGTCTCTCCTTGGCCGGGAGGGGTCAGTGCCCAGTTGGCAGGGTTCGGCTGACGTTTTTGCAGACTATCTGGTGGAGAAAATCGTTCGGATTCGCTCCGGGTTCAATCCTGGCGTGGATGGGGAGAGTTAGGAGGGGATCAGAGCTCAGTCTGGCTGTGTTATCTGGGATCAATTCGATTCAGTTGTCCCTGAGGAAGTGGACAGGCTTCTTGCAGCTGTTCGCACCACCTCCTGCCCTTTAGATCCCTGTCCCACGTGGTTGGTGAAAGCCTCTAAGGTGGTGACGGGAGGCTGGGTCGGGGCTATAATCAATGCATCGCTACGGGAGGGGGTGTTTCCTGCACCTTTAAAACATGCTTTGGTGAGCCACCTCCTGAAGAAACAATCCCTCGACCCAGCAATTCCAGCTAACTATAGACCGGTCTCCAACCTCCCCTTTTTGGGGAAGGTATTGGAGAAGGTGGTGGTGCAACAGCTGCAGGGGGTCCTGGATGAAGCGGATTATCTGGATCCCTTTCAATCAGGTTTCAGGCCTGGATATGGTACAGAGACGGCATTGGTTGCACTGGTAGATGATCTCTGGCGGGAGCGGGATGGTGGCCATCTGTCCATCCTTGCCCTTCTTGACCTCTCAGCGGCCTTCGATACTGTCGACCACGGTATCCTTCTGGAACGGCTCAAAGGATTGGGGATCCAGGGTACTGTGTTATCCTGGTTTTCCTCATTTCTGGAGGGCCGAACCCAGTCGGTGTGGTTGGAGAGTGAGAGGTCCAGCCCTAGGCCCCTACGTTATGGGGTGCCTCAGGGCTCGGTGCTCTCTCCTCTCCTATTCAACATCTACATGAAGCTGCTGGGCGAGATTATCTGTTCCCATGGCGTGAGGTATCATCAGTATGCTGATGATACCCAGCTGTACATCTCGGCCCTTGGGGACCCCAGTGATGCGGTCAATGTCCTATCCAGATGTCTGGAAGCTGTTGGGGTCTGGATGGGAGACAACGGGCTACAATTGAATCCCTCCAAGACTGAGTGGCTATGGATAGTGGCCCCTGCATTATCCAGGGAGCTGCCAACTTTGGTCTTGGATGGGGCTGTTTTGCCTCAGACAGACCCGGTATGCAACTTAGGGGTCCTCCTGGATTCGGGACTGCTACTTGTAGATCAGGTGGTGGCCGTGACCAGGAGAGCTTTCGCACAGCTTTGTGTCATCCGTCAATTGTGTTCGCTCCTGGACCGGGACTCCCTGCTCATGGTCACACATGCTCTGGTGACCTCCAGGCTAGATTATTGCAATGCACTCTACATGGGGCTACCTTTGATGACCATTCGGAGGCTACAGCTGGTGCAGAATGCAGCAGCCCGGGTGGTGATGGGGTGCAGGTGTTATGCCCGCGCCTCACCATTGCTTCGGGAGCTGCACTGGTTACCAGTTTGTCTCTGGGTGCAATTCAAGGTGCTGGTTTTGTCCTTTAAAGCCCTACATGGTAGTGGGCCAGGATACCTAAGAGAACGCATCGTCCCAAGAGTGCCTGTCCGTCCAACCAGAGCGGACCGGAGGGGCTCTCTAACTGTTCCATCTGCCAGAGGGACCCGCCTCTCTGGCACACGAAGGAGGGCCTTTTCCGTGTCCGCACCGGCCTTGTGGAACCTCCTGCCAATAGCGTTGCGGGAGCAGACTGAGCTGCTGCCTTTCAGAAAAGAATTAAAAACCTGGTTGGTGGGGCAGGTGTGGGGCCCGGATGGAAGAGTGGCCCCTGCCTATTGGCTTATAAAATGAAGCCTCCCCATCTTTTTAATGCAGGCAGTTTTAATGTGGTTAGTTTTTAATGGGTGGGTGGGTAAGTTTGGGTTTTAATTGTTTTTAATAAGTATGTTTTAATCCTGTTGTGAGCCACCCTGAGTCGGGTTCGCCTGATTAGACGGCATAGAAATTTGAGTAATAAATAAATAAATAAGTAAGTAAATAAATTCCTCTTCCTTGATTTCAGGAGTGGGTAACTGTAACTGTACCTGCTGCTCAGTGACAGGTGAGCTAGGTAGATCAGTGTCATCATCTAGGGCACAGAGGAGATGAGGCTGCTCTATCTGGCTCCAACGTGCATGCTCAAGAAACTTAGCGTTGGCACTATTATAGATTTGGTTAGTACCTGGTAGCCAGAAACAGTAGTTACGGTGGTTTGCCGCACAACCCACAAAATAGAGTTTCCTGGCACGATGTTGCCCTTTTCTACATGTCTGAACAGGAATGTGCACTCACACAAGTGACCTAAATTTGGCCTTCTGTTGTGCCATCTATTATAGGGAACATCTCTGGTTGTAGCGTGAACCACATTGTTCAATATATGGTTGGAGCACGTGATTGCCTCATTCCATAAAGATTGTGGGAGGCCCGAGTCATTTAGCATGACTCTTGTCATGGCTTGGAGGGTCTGGCCTCTTCACTCTACGAAGGCATTGTGCTCTAGCCTGTAGGGTGCAGAGCGCTTACGAGCAATGCCAGTTGTTGCAAAGAAATCTATGAAGGGCTTGTTGGTAAATTCAGTCCTATTGTCCGTTATTAGCGTCAAAACCTTGGCATCCACCTTACGCTCCGCAAACCTCAACCATTTCTTAAAAGTAGCAAAGGTGTCACTCTTGCTTTTCGGTAGGTACACAAAACCGTCAATATGCTTAACACATATTTTGACCCACCTGGGCTAGGCTGCTTCGGACTGATTAGATCAGCGCATACCAGCTGCAAGGGGCGTGTTGTTTTAAAACCTTGTTGCCTGTTCGCAGGGCTGACCCTACACTTTTCCTGATTGCAAGGGTTGCAACTCAAATATTTAGGGCATGGCTTTATCCTGATGCCATCGGTAGAGTAATAATGTGCTTTAGGTCACGAAAATTAATATGTCCTAGGCGTCTATGCAAGAGGTGAACACAGCCATCATGGGGTGGCTTGTTGTCACAATTTGTGCCAGCTACAGCAGCACTAACAATGCCGCCGCCGCCGAACATATCCACTTCTTCTGTGTCTAGGCCAGACATGAAACTGCCAAAATGAAGGCACCTTTTTGTGAGTTCATTCTACAGTCCCTTTTGCCTGACCTAGTGTGAGAACGATTAACCGGCAACACATACCAGGGCATGTCCGATTGTGGCTCAAAAAACCACAGTCGAGTAGGTGCTTTCTGTGTAACCCAGCATATCCATTGAAGTGAGTTTGTAATACTAATTCCTTTTGTAAATTCCTTGACTTAAAAATATTACACAATATTAAAATATTAAATTAAAATTTGAAGTGAACACGTGAGAGGTAGCATACAAAGACCGAGAAGAAGGGTAGGGTCCTTGTTCTGCTCTGGTTATAAATGTATCTACACACAAGCACATCCACACAAAAGCTTGTATCTATGGTCTTCTATAAATAATCCAGACAGACGAGCTACAGTGAAAGGATAAGAGAGAAGTTGACCAAAACAAAATGGTTTGAATTTTGATTTAATCATGCTTAGTCTTGCCTTGCAAGTCTAAAGGGACTGAAATTAGTCATGGCCAAATTAAGCAATAGATTTCAATAGCTCTGTTCTAAATATGACTCAGTCTGAATCCAAGCTAATAAAAATTAATCATCTATATAAAATCAATTCAAGATTTAAAAATATCAGTAAAGTAAAGGAGCAGCCAAAATGTAGAAATCAAACATCTGTTTCCATCTGAGTTCCTACACCCAACCCAAAACCCGAATCACCATAAATCAGGTGTGCCAAATCCAGTCTGGCTTGTAGTCCATACATTTCGAAATAGAATTTTGGCACCTAGTGTGGACTTTTTAAAAAATGGCCCTAAATGAAAAACAAAGATGGGCTGCGTGCAAGCAAGCATTCAGGAGAGAAATCAAAACTACAGTCTATATTTGATGACAGGATCTGGGATGCTGTTTACAGTACTATAATATGATATAAGAACCTTACTGTACTTATTCCTTATTGAGGAGTACTAAACACTTTAAATCAGGAGTTCCCAACCTTTTCAAGCTGGGAGCCGGGTCACCCTCTCTTAATCAGCTTCAAGGGCCGGATGGCCATTTTGCCCTGCCTGCACAATGGGAGTGGCCATTTTGTCCCAGCAGCTTCAAAGGGGATGGCCATTTTGTCTTTGGAGGGGTGGGGGCCACATGAAATGACACCACGGGCCAGATCCGGCACACAGGCCTTAGGTTGGGAACCCCTGCTTTAAATGAAAACTTTAGCATACACCCACCTCTTAATATTATATAAAACCCAGCAATATTTAGTTTATGGATGCTTATAAAGAGGAATTTGCTCTTCCAACCCTTTCATTTAACACTTCATCATCCCCACACATTCCAAATAAAAACACTGTAAATTTCGTTTGCTATTCTATGCAGAACTTAAAAGACCAAATGAAGGTGACTCATGCCAAATATTTGCTCACTTTCTTCTGCTTCCAGGATTGTCCACCTCCAGAACAATTCTTAACTCATCACTGGGCATCTGGCATAAACTCCTGTGTGCAATTTATTAAATTAGAATGAGGATGTTTCCTTGAAAATACATTTGGAAAACATTTATTCAGCCAGATGGAAATGGAAGTCTGTGTGTACTGCCTCACTTACAGGCTGGTTAGAAATTATACATGTATTCCAAATATACATGTGTGTAAGCAAAACCAAGCCTTTCCACCTGCGTCCTGGGCCCCGCCCCCGCCGGGGCTCAAAAGGTGACCGGACTCTGACGCCGCCTGGGAGCTCCACGGTTAGAGCGGGGAGGCTTTCGGCACCAGGACTGCCTTTCCACCTGCGTCCTGTATGGCCTTTTGGGGATGGTCCATCTTTCTTTGGCTGGAACACTGGATGAGGAGATGAGTCCCAGCGGTCAAGTGCCAGGGGAGGGAAGCGCTGCCTTGCCGCCGCGAACAAGGACCACCTGCAGCAGAGGGCTCTACCCCTCAAAAGGGCGAAAGCTGTGCGGCGTCTCTTGCTGGACTTTCCCCCGGCCCGGGCAAGCCAGTTTATTATTTCCCCCCCTCGTTTTGTAATTTACACTTGATTCGTGTTATTATAACTGTATTGTATAATTTGGGCTGCATTTGTTGTTGATATATTGGATTATTGTAGTTTTTACTGTACTGCATTATTGCGTTATTGACTGTATTTATCTATATAATTGATTAATTATTACTTGAATTTGTAATTTTGTATATGCTATTTGCATTTTGTCATTTTATGTCTTTGTAAACCGCCTTGAGTCGGCCATTGGTCTGAGAAAGGCGGTATAGAAATATTAAATGAAATATGTTCTCAGCCTTTAACACCCAATCTCTAGTTTCACAGCCAGATACCCAACTCACCCAACTATCTGGCCAGTTACTATAGTCCTCATCTCAATGGACTATATCAGGGTTCCTCAAACTTGGCTCTTCAGATGTTCTTGGACTTTAATTCCCAGAAGCCCTGATCAGCAGTTGTACTGACTGGGGCTTCTGGTAACTGAAGCCCAAGAACACCTGGAGTGCCAAGTTTGAGGAACCCTGGACTATACTGACGAGGACAACATAGATATCTTGAACTGGCTCTGTGTATAGTAACACTGAGTTAAAAAACCACTAATATACCATTTTGCATCAAAATGGAAAACAAAAACCACTCACTTTCTAGTTGGCAATTTCAACATCCACAGCAACATTTGGGACTATGAACATAATGATAAAAATGATGAAGCTGTTATAAAATGGGTAGGATCCCATTCAATGTGCCTTGTATATGATCCTAAACTACCCAGTTTGTTTAACAGTGATAAGTGGCTGTGGCTACAATCCTAATCTTGCCCTTTCCCAGGGGTTTTCAAAGTAATCCAATGAATTTTCTACTCTCTTCATATTGGCAAAACTAGAGGAAACCATAAAAAGATGTAGGAATCACACAGAGGTGAGACTTAATGATATCCAGATTTTGCAAATTAAGGATTTTGACAAAACACAAAGGAATGACTCCTTCCATTTTTTAAATGCTGTTGGACAAGAAAACAAATCCCCCCCCCAAAAAAAAAATTTTTTTTTTGGAGGAAAACAAATTTAATTGCTGTGATGAAACCAGTCAAGCTGCAGGCCAATCTCCCTACATTGCCACTTATACACAGTATTTGAACAAATGATATTAAATCATCTAACCCCTAAAATTGAACCTCTTCTAATTCCAAAACAGGCCATTCCTTCAGTCCCCAAATGCTTTCAAATCAAAGTAATACTCTATTTTTAGTGACGGCAGATAGCAGCAGACCCCTGGTGGTACAGGGGTTAAACTGCTGTCCTGCAGCCAGAACATTGTGAGTTTGATCCTGATCAGGGCTCAAGATTGACTCAGCCCTTCCATCCTTCTGAGGTTGGTAAAATGAGTACCCAGCATGTTGGGGGCAAAATGCTAATTAACTTGCAAGAGTGCACTAAGCACTATAGGGTGATATATAAGTTTAATTGCTATTGAGTAGCCAGAGCAGCTGACTCCTTCCTAGTCCAGCCAGAAAATCCCTGGTATGCCTTGATTGTCTCTCAGCCATGACATAATGTCTCATTTGCACAACTGAGCATGTGACTAGGTCCACGAACCAATATTTTTTCTCGTCCTTTGTCAATTAGCCACAGTAAATCACACAAATTTGACATAACTTGGATAACTTGGAGTCGTTATTCAGCAAGGAGTCCGCGCATTGGTAGATGTCTCTGCAATGACATTCTGCACATGCAAATAGACTTGAGAAATCAAGTCCATTCGCATGCAGGTTTTTTTAGCTATTTGGCTATCACGTCACCCACTGGCTTGGCAGATCATCACACGTGGTCTCCGCTTTCACCCTGCCCAAGAGATTGGACGGAGGATGCTTTGGTGAATTTTAGTCCCGGCCTAACATCATTGACAAGAGATGGGCAACAATGCCTAGTTAGACCGCTCAAGCCCCTGCACCACAACAAGACTCACACCTAGCGCTAGCGGGGGGATTTGCTATAACAACAAAATAATTCTGTTCAGTAAATCCAGGGCGATACCATTTTCAGATATAAGAGAGGGGACTTGAATATGCAGATAATATTAATGGTGGACAAGCCTCCTTCTGCATCAGGGTATGTCACTCTCCAGAGATTGGTTATTTTTGGATTGAATTGGTGTTTCGGGACAGACTGACTTTATTTTCCTAAATTCTATCATTCAAGTTGCTTGATCTGTAGCATTCATAGGCAGGGGTGGGTTCAAAAAAAATTTCTACCACACTGTGGGTGTGGTATGGTGGACGTGGCCAGGGGGACAGCCCTGCTTTGCACCCAAATTAGGACTATTTTATTTCAAAACTTGAATGGGTGGGGCCAGCCAGAATTTCTGCTATTGGTTCTGGCGAACTGGTGTGAACCTGCTGATGCCCACCACTGTTCATAGGTGTGGAAACAGAAAGCCAATGAATTGAGCAAAGACAATAGATGATCTTTTTTATTTTATTTTTTTGGCAATGAGGTTCTGTACAAAGGTCAGACAATTAAATGCAATTGTGCTATAATTATGTTGATTTTAGTCTTTATAGTCGGAAACGTTGGTCTTTGATCATTCTAATAGCACAATGGATCACCACTTCCACATGAGTTTTGTATTTTTATAAAAAAAATTCAAAGAAGCAAATAAAGAAATTGGAGGAGAAAACAGAAACAGGTGGAAGAAAGCAAAAAGTACATTTGTATCATAAAGTGACTCATGGATCTGAAAAGCGTTAAGACAATAGGAATGTTGTATGCTCAGCAGTTTAGGATCGATCTTATGATCATTATTCATGTCTGATTGCATTTAAATGTTTTCTACATTTCAGCATTCTGCCGTCGTAAACATCACTTATTATTTTATTACAGAGCAGATAAGAAAAGTGTTAGTCCTTTTATGGTTGGTTTATAGCAGAGATTCTTAACCTGCAGCCTGCGGCACCATTTCGTGTGGCCCCCCCACTGCTTCCACCACACCCCGAAGTGTCATGTGGTGGAGGAACGGCGAAATGGCTGTCTGGCCCCTAAAGCTGTCTGGGGGAGTGTGACCCGACCCCCGACTTTAAAAGATTGAGAACTCCTGGTTTATAGAGTCATGCATGTGTTTTCTAAACTCATTTGATAATTTATTCCTGTGCTTTATTTGACAATTTATTCCTGTTTTGGCCAGGACAGTTTCAGAAGATACTATAGCTACATCCATTTTTACATGGGTGAATTTCCAGATGATGTAGGCTATATCTACCCAATGTAGTTAAACTTTCCATTTCTTTTCAATATAGTTGGGAAAAGTTACTTTGGGATTATATCTCCTGGCATCTACTAACCAGCATGTTGTCTGAGGAATTCTAGATATAATAGACCAAATTATAGATTTCCCAAGTTTTGCATTCCAGACATTACTAGTCAACACGAAAAGGCCAAAGAGACTGGGGTCACAGGCAGTTAATGTGTGCCTGTATATTTGATTTTGTCATATCTGTTTGTATGCTACTTTCCCACACAAATGCATCCAAAAGAATTTACAACATTGACATTGAACAACAATAGCAATTCAAACAAGAGAAACCATTACAAATAACCGTAATGTCAATAAGTAAATTTTATTTATTTATTTATTTATTTTATATTCAAATTTATATGCCGCCCAATCAGGTAAACCTGACTCTGGGCGGCTCACAACAAGTTAAAACACACATAAAACAATACAACCAATTAAAACCCAACATACCCACCCACCTACCCCATTCCTCTTAAAAACCCACATTAAAAAACTGCCTTCATTAACAATTAAAAGAAATGGGGGCTTAATTTATAAGCCAACAGGCAGGGGCCACTCTTCCATCTGGGCCCCACACCTGCCCCGCCAACCAGGTTTTTAGGTCTTTTCTGAAAGGTAGCAGCTCCATCTGCTCCCGCAACTCTACAGGCAGGAGGTTCCACAAGGCCGGTGCAGACACGGAAAAGGCCCTCCTTCATGCACCAGAGAGACGGGCCCCTCTGGCAAATGGAACAATCAGGGAGCCCCTCCGATCCGCTCTGGTTGGACAGGCGGACACTCTTGGGACGATACGGTCTCTAAGGTATCCTGGCCCACTACCATGAAGGGCTTTAAAGGTCAAAAACAGCACCTTGAACTGCACCCGGAGGCAAACTGGTAGCCAGTGCAGCTCCCGAAGTAATGGTGAGGCATGAGCATAACGCCCGCCCCCCATCACCACCCGGGCTGCTGCATTCTGGACCAACTGCAGCCTCCGAATGGTTGACAAGGGCAGCCCCATGTAGAGCGCATTGCATAATTGCATAATTAGAAAAGATCCATCTGTATCACTTTTTGTATGACATAAACTGACCTAATCCTAGAGATTGAAACCAAGCAGAGATGTAATAAAGTCTAACATGAAAATAAAAAATGATCCATGAAAGCTCACAAAAATATAGCAGTTAGTCTTTAAAGTGCTGCAGTGTTTTTATTTTCTTTGTTTTTGTTTTCTGATATGCCTGAACTATTTTAAAAAAAGACAACTCGGACAGGATCAAGCTGATCTGTATGCTGCAAAGACAATATTGGAGTCCCCTCATGTTAGCCTACAAAAATATGACAGCCCAGAGATTGGAGAAAGTACCTTTTTAGACTTCTTCTTCCAGAATCCCCCAGTCTGTAGTAGTATTCTGGGAGTTGTAGTTCATTTTCTTGCACTAAGATTTGCTCCTCCAGACTCTCACCTGCATCTTTCTCCCTTCTCAACATTCTTTCTCCAAGTCTTCCTGCCATTTTTCTTTCTCAGAAATATAGGCACTTCAGCTCTCTTCCTCTTCATATAGGGCAAGACGTTTGAAGCACTCAGGAATAATGTGCACTTGCCTTGGGTCCCTTTACACAGACAAGGGTGGCATATTAAATAAATAAATAAATAAATAAATGCTGGTACCTGTGAGTCCTTAGCTCCTTCCCATCCCTCCATCTTGCTATAGTGAATACATGCAAACACCAACACCTGCTTTTCATCAAATCAAATAATGATGGTAAAATGATTAAGTGGGTTTTTTTCTTCCTCACGCCCTTTCCATGTTTTTTCTTCTTTTTTCATTCTCCTGGGTTGAAGAGAAACCATCTGCACATAATAGCCAGTTTCCTTACACATTGGGGAAGGGTGGATCTAATTAATTATGTTTTAAGAGACTTTACTTCAGAACTAGCCATGTAGGCAGGTATTATCCTCCACTAAAAGTTTGAAAATTCAATAAGTGGAGCGCTGACCTCAATAAAAAGTGAGTAGAAAAGATTTGCATCAATCTAATCATTTTGTACTGTGTTTGTGAACGTTTTTTGCCAAAGGGGAAAGTATCTTAATGAAGACAATCTCTCATATTTGGAAGAAAAGCACGATGTGGGATTTGAACAAAAATATTTTAATGGGTGAATATACAAGCCCTGAAGCGAGAATTTGAGACATCTCAGTGGGTGACCTGGACAGCTTGGGTCTGCCGCCATCAGTTATTAGGCTAATAAAAAGGAAATACAGTGCTGCCCCAGAGTCAAACATTTGTTAAAGATACATAACAAGTGACGTTTAATATGCTTAAAAGGCTGAATTCCCTCCTTCCTGTTTTTAGAGGGTGCCTTAGAGCAGGGGTGCTCAACCTTTTTTGCACTACAGACCGGTTTCATGCTAAACAAATTTTCCATGGACCGGCAAGTGGGGGTAGTGGGATTGGACGATGCCCTGCTGTAATTCAAAAACAAGGAGAGGCCCAGCTGCCTGCCAGCCACACTGTTTGACTTGGGCAGTGAAGTATCACTCTGCACACAGGCGGGGCAGTGCCCCACCGTAGTTAAGCAAAGTGGAGGAGGGGCCCGGCCACTTTACTATCTGCTGTCTGAAGTCCTTGCTCTTCCTTCATTTGCCAGACAGACCCACTGGAACACATTGAGGGCAGAAGGCTGCCATTGGGGCTCCCAGTGCCACCCATCCCCATGGCCTGGTTGGGGACAGCTTGTGTCCTGGTACCGGTCCGTGGCCCTGTAATTGGGGGCCCCTGCTTTAGAGTATGCAGAACTTTGAAACAATATGTTTTGGACTACAAATCCCAGAATCCCCATGGGATTATTCTCCAGAAATTTATTTTTTCTTGACTCTGAGTTTAGGAATCGTTGAGCCTCTGTTGACCTGCTTCTCAAGCAAAGATTTTAGGAAAGCTGTCTTCAAACGTACTACTCTTTATTGTTGATTTTATTGTTCTAATATGTGACTCAGGTTTATGGTGAGTATAATCATGTTTAAGATATGTGAGATCTTCAAACATACTCTTTATTGTTGTTTTTATTGTTCCAACATGTGGCTCAGATTTTTTGGTGAGTATGCTCAGGTTCAAGGTATGTAAGATCTTCAAGAAATGATTTATCATTGCCACACCCAAGTGAACCTCCATTGCCAAGCAGGGATTTGAACCCTCAGTGCAGAGGGTTTTTCAGGCTCCACTCAGAATGACTGAAGGTAGTCTTTTTTTTACCAAAGATTAAGGATGAAGAAGAAGAATTAGAACTATGAGAAAAGGAAACATTCACTGTAGGGCATTATTTTCATTAGAACATAGAAATATGCCTATTTTGGGGCCTATCTTTCCAGTGCTATTACATGACAATGGCAGGAACTAAGAACATGGGATCGATTAAAGGACAGGGTTCAGTGAGGCAGACTTTCCCAAGAAACACTTAACTGGCTTCCAGATTGGCACTACACCAGGGCAGGGTCAGCAAACTTGGCTCTCCAGATTTTCTTGGACTTCAATTCCTAGAAGCCCTGATCAGCAAGTGCACTGACTTGGGCTTCTGGTAACTGAAGTCCAAGAACACTTGGAGAGCCAAGTTTGCTGACCCCTGAAATATACCATCTCCAATCCAATCCATGACACTTTAGATCAGGTGTATCCAATCTTGGTGCCCCAGGTGTTCTTGAACTTCAATTACCAGAAGTCCAAGTAAGCACACTTGGTGATCAGGCCTTCTTGGGATTGAAGTCCAAGAATACCTGGGGCACCAAGTTTGGCCACCTCTGCTTTAGACATAAACTCTAGTAAATCCTTCACTTCACTCTTTCAGCCCCAAGCAACAGAAAGTAGGAAGCAGAACAAGGTTCGAGAAATGTTCTGTCTGGAAGAATCAGACAGACTGTGGGCAAAAGGACCATCATAATTCACATTATGGAATTCATGTTCTGGACCAAGATAAAATAAAAAAGCTAATTATGTTGATGAAGTTCATTTTCCCACAAGTGAGGCTTAAATCAGTATTTGTTTTTGTTTCCTACATCTATAATTCTGAATGTTAAAATGACCACTCGCTAGAAAGCAGATCAACTATCAATCTGGCTAAAACAGATCAATGTTCTGTAATGCTAGCTTCAACAGCCCTAATTAAAAACATTTGTAACATTTGTAATATTATTTCTCAATCACCCTTAACAGGCAATGCCTAATATGCTTACAAAAACATGACAAAAAAGGAAGAGAAAGAATTGGAGCTAAATTCTGTTTACAGAGTAAGCTTGGGAATAATATCAAAAAGATGCTGGTAAAACTGTTAACAGGCAAAGCCAATGTCATTGAGATTTAAAATCCAAAAATAACCCGAAAACGAGATAATGCCCCAAAGAACATAATTGTCTATGCTCTGGAACCAGGATGTCCTGCACTGTCAAGGTGAAGGGGTCATTCATAGACTAGTTTAAGGAAGTCTGTATTGTTTTTGTTGGCTTGCAGGAGGTATAACTCTGTGACCTGCATTTGCACTGACCCTTTAAAAATAGAAAGAGGTGAAGCTCAAACATTAAAAAGAGGTCATATGGGAAATGGGGGATATTGGGGAGGTCTCAGGAGAACATAAATAGCTTACTGGTCATTTTTTAATTTCAGTATCTGGGCAGTTTACTGGTGTGCAAATGAATGTTTACTTAAATGGATGTGACCAAGTGCAGGCCTCCAACTGTTCTTGAACCACAAATCCCATTAGTTCTCATTTGCTGAGTCAACAGTGACAAATTAGAAGAGCTGTAGGCCAGCAACATCTGGGGAGCTGTATTTTTCTTCCCTCTACCAAAATACTGGGACAGTCTGTTGCCATCTATACCTATAAAATGGTGTGTTAACCGTTGGAATGTGACAAAGGATGTTGCACCAGGCCCCACTAGCCCGTAATGGGCCTCCGTTCACTCGCCCGAACCCGGTTCGCAGGTAACTGTCGGGTTGAAATTTTCGGCCAGGGGGCAGGAGCCCCTCGGAAGCAAACAAAAAAAGGGAACTTCAATTCCCAACATTCCTTGCACCGCGCCAGAGCCAATCAGGCTGAGCGGCGCAGGCAAAAGGAACGTTCGGAAACGCGCCGCGGCCAATCAAAAATAAGGCGCAGGAAAAAACCGCTGCACTATCAAAAATCACGCAAGCCAAACTACAAGCCCCAGCGTCCTGTGCGCCATGAGCGCACAGAACGGTGAGGCAGCTGCCGCGCGAAAAATAAAAATAAAAAAGGCAGGCCGTGAAAACCGAACACACACACCCAACCGCCACATACAGCGGCGATGGTATTCCTGTGATCCAGCAACCCAGGCCAGTGCACCCAAAAAAAAACCCCCACCCCAAAGCCTTAAACCAAAAAAAGGACAGAATAACATTACATTTCCTGATTACTTAAGCACAATGGTACAATCTCATATGACCTAATTAAAGCAATCTACACAGACATAACCAACAATTATCACCAACATAAGAGGTTTACTCAAAGAGGAAACTTAGCAGCGAGAAATGATGCTGTAAATAACATTAAAAAGAAAATTCCCAGTAAGACTATCATTCGCAATTGCAATAAATAATCAGGAATAAGCCATGATTCGCACACGGACAATTAAATTTGGCATGCTCAGGAGTAGTGGGTGCAGACAATTTATTCAAACAAGCACCAAACAATGAAACCAAAAACATCGTTTACATACAAGTACTGCACAAAGAAAAATAATAAACCAAACCTAAAATCATTTCAATAATCAGCAAATCTAACGCAATTTACAGTTTACAAATAGTAAGCCAACAAAAATCATTAGGATCGCCTCATTAGGATCACCCACCCCATCAAAATAAAAACCAAAAAAGGAATGAACTTACCTAAACACGCCGAAAGCTTCCATCAATGAAGTTTCAGACTTATCCAAAATTGCGAAAGCAAAAATCCAAAACGCCAACCAAAAATAAATCCAACAAAAGGAGACGAATTTAAAACAAAAGAAAAAAAGAAAACAACAAACATTTTACGCAGAAATTTTTTTAAAAGGCGAGCCAAAGTAAAGCCACGCCTACACAAATAGGAAACAACGGGAAAAAGAAAAGACGCACGAACTTAGAATGAAGATTGTGAGACACAGATCACTCCGCCAAAACCATGAAGGGGGGGGAATAATCCCCCCCAAAAAAACAAATAAACACGATCAAACCGAAAAATTTACTAAAACAATGAAAAGGAAACAAACAAAAACAAATAAATATATTCAAAAATAATTGAACAAATAGCAGAAAAATGTATAAAAATAATTATCCAAAAACATCACAAAGCAACGCGGGGAAAAAACCCATGCCAAACAACGCGATAACGAGAACCTTAAAAAAACCACATATTAAAGACAGAGAACAAGCTTTCGAGAACGTCTGTGGTTAGAGCCAAAGCGGAAAGGATAACAAGTACTGAAAATTAGAATAAAGGGAAAGCATTGCCAAAACTGCAAGCTCAAAAATTAATCATCAAAATAACATTGACCAAACATCGGAGGAGAGGTGAAAATTATGGAGGAAACAACAGAAATTACAGGCAAGAAAGAATTTGAAAACAAAATAGAGAAAGAAAATGAATGTACTATGGGGGATGGTGAATCTAAACATAATAATAATGAGGGTGCCATTAAAGCCAGTAAACTAACTCTACCAATATGGACAGGTTACAAAAATAATAGAGATTGAGGAAATGAAAAATGCAGACTACACAGTACTTTCATTCCAAGAATATAGTAGCAATGAGGAAGAGGAGTATGATGATGAGGAAGAAGAAAAGTCACAAGAAATAAACAAAAATAATTTAAATGACAAATACACGGACCAGAAGATTCAAAAAATAAAATAAAAGAAATAATAGACAAAATTAATCAAAAACAAATTACACCAACAAAATACCAAACTTGTGACAACATAAATACTCAAATAGTTCAAAGGAAGGAAACACTATGCCAACTAACAGAACCAAATCAAAATGCAAAACCAAACGAAAATACCACACAGGAAGAAATGGACATTAAAAAAAATTATAACCCACAAAACCAGATAATTGATTGGCAAACAAAGAGAGAAAAAACAACTGAGGTAAACAATACAACAATAACAGAACAACCAAAAATTTATAAAAATGAGAAACCAACCCAAAAACAAGAAATACAAGTTGTAAGAAGAAAAGAAAAGCCACCACAACAAAATACACCAATTCAAAAATTAAATGAATACAAAAACGAAGGCCAAGAAATAATACATGACTTTAAAAAGAATAGTGATTCACCAAAAAATGTGTGGACCTGGAGACCCCCCAAAAAAATCAAAAAATTCCAGACATTTTACCATGGAAACATAACACAATGGACACTAAACCAATAAAACAACAGACCACAGATCAGGGAAGTCAAATTGGCCTACAAAAAGACAAAGCAACACAAACAGACCGAAATTGTAACAAAGACAAATCAACACAAACAGAAACAAACACAGACACCAAAATAGAAAATATCCAGGAAAATGAGAAATTAAAAATAATAATAGAAAAAATTAACAACAAATCAAGACAGGACAATACAAGAGCAAGTAACAAACCTATGGGAAACCCAGCAATTGACACCAATGAACAATACTACAACCAAAGAAAATTACTTACCCAAAATCTCACAGTAGACAAAATAATAAAAACACAACTACTGTGGCTGATGAATCCAACAAACCAATACAGAATGGAATCACCATTGGAACTACTGGACAATTACATCAGCATGACTAAAGTACCATTAAGACAACCAAAAGGTAAGAACAAGTATTATTACAAAAAAAATTTGACAATAAATCATACATAAAAATACAAAACACTTAACCAAGATCTCTCTTTCCACAGTTTTACCAAAACAACAAAACCAAGATGACGGACAAGGAAAATGGACCCCAAAAAATCAATGAAGGTAACCAATACAACCAAAAACAAAAAATTTCCATATAAAGTTTATAAAAAAAATAAACCTTTGCATATTTATGCAACAGATAAAAAGCAAAGAAAATGAAAACAAACAACAAAAATGTAACTAATATTTTACGATAAAATAAAACACTTTAAAAACTGTAACTAACACTAAATATTCTTATATTGCAGATTCAACATAAACAAGGAACCGCCAAAACAACAACAATTACTTCAAAAATTTAAAAACTAAAGTTAAAATTAAATAGTTATAATTTTTTAAAAAACAGTTATTCTTAGTAAATAGAAAAATTAACCAAGTTACATTTGAGAAATGTTAAAAAAGAAAGTTCAAAAATAAAAAAGTTAATATTCCTGTATTATGAACAAAAATAAAAATAATAATTACAAAATTGGAAGCATTATCATTTTTAAAGGAAAAAAAACCACTATCAGACACAAAACAAAATAGCCAACCAACATTTGTTCAAGAAAAAAACACAACCCTTTAATATCCAACACAATTTTAAAAAGCCCGGCACCGCCGGGCAAACTATGCTAGTACAATATAGAACAGGGGTGTCCAAACTACGGCCCATTGACTGGATCTGGTCCTGATGCTAATTCATCCGGCCTGTGCTACCCTTGCCGGAAGTGGATGGGGGTGCACCCACCAATGCGCATACATGCCTGTTCTGCATCCAAAAGTGGTTGGGGACATGCCCGTGCATGCACAAACGTGCCCCGTGCCACTTCTGGAAGTGGTTGAGGATGCACCCATGCATGCGCAAATTATTATTTATTATTATTTATTGGATTTCTACCCCGCTCTACTCAAGCCAAAGGCCGACTCAGAGCAGCTACAACAGGATTAATATACATATAAGTTACAATTTTATTTACATATAGGTTACAATGATATACAATATCAGAAAACAATTCAAAATCACAAGGAAACCTCATTCAGAAGCCCCAACAACGACCGCCCGCAGCTGAACCGCCCCAAGAGCAAAGTCACAGTCGGTTCAGCTGCCCTTGACCATCTCCTGGCTGATAGCAGGCCACGAAGATGCAGCGGCTCACAGCGGTGTGTTTACTCATGCCACTCCCAGAAGTGATTGAAGACACACCCATGCATGTGCAAATGCGCCCGTTCCGCACCCAAAAATTGGTTGGGGATGCGCATACGCAAACACACACACTTCTGGCCAGGCCCGCTCAGCTGTTCTGTGGGCGTGGTCAGGCCCATGGCGCAAAAACTTTGGGCACCCCGGTATAGAAAATAGGGGTGTCATTAGTTAGCAGGCCCATAATACAATATTCTCTGTCCAGTTTGTTTGTCTGAAACAGCCTGTAGGTCTCTGTATAAGCTGTTTGACCCTAGCAGCTGTAATTCACACATCAGAGGCTGGCATTGTTGCAAACAAGGTCATATACATCATGATTTTAAAAAATTCTATAAAATCGCCCAAGGGCTATGTAATATCAGTTCCCTGTGAAAAAAATCTCTGGGTTTGGAAGGAACAGCACAAAGATCTATTTTCGTACTGAGGCAGGAATGAGTGGGGGGTGATGCACCGTGAAATGCACAACCGATTACCGTGGAAAAGAATACAGCCCTTAATTGCAAAGCAATGAAGCTTCTCATCCTTTCCCTTGGGGAATTTAAGTCTCCAACTTAATGGATCTCATAGCCATATATTTTCCTGACATAATGGATCTCACAGCCATATATTTTCCTGACATTTGGTCTGAATACCCTCACCTTCCTCTCCTCCCCCTTCTTTGGCTTCTCTGCTAGTTCCACCAAGTGGTATTTACACTCCAAGTCCCCATAGAGTGTTTTTATCATCACTGCACCTCGTTACATGGAATGAAGCTTTTGGCACTCTTCTTCCTCTTTGCTGGCAGCTGCTCTCGTCCATCATGGCACCTTCCTGGTTCGCATTCCAAGGCGCTCACGCACTGCCTTTGCCCTGAAGAAGTTTGCCAAATGGGAGGAAGGCTCGCAAGGCAGTCTTTGGACAACATTCCAACTGAATGCAGCTCTTTGTTCTTCATTAAGGAGTTCAAACGATGCATCTTGGTGGGAATCAGTTGTGTTGGTCAACACCACTGGCGGAACTCCTGCCATCACAGAGGTTCTTCTGATTAGGCCAAAGGATTATGTAGCTTTAATGAGTCATTGCATGTAATGAACAGAATTATTTCTCTCTCAGCATTAAGAAAGAGAGCTAATGTGAATACCAGCTGGATGGTGCAGCTTTCACACTTGCTCTGGTTTCACCCTGTTATGATTTAGAATTAAGCGAACACAGATTTGTATCAGATGTCATTTATACTCTCCCTGCCCTCCATTTCTCACTTTTATTAATCTATGGATCCCATCTTTTTAAATTCAGAAACCAATTAATTTAGGAAGAGAGAGGATGTGCTTTGCTATAATGATGGTTCTTATTTAGTAAAGTGTGTGTATGTTTTTGTTCATTTGTGTTGTTTCCGAGTATTTTTGTGGGGTGGAGTAGGGTTAGAATGTACATTTACAGCTACATTTCTTCTCTAAAGGGTGTTTTGGGCAGTATCCTGTCACTCTAAACACAGATTGCAAGGGAACTAGCATAAGTATCCTTCCCACTCCGGACAGTTCCTTGCTGAACGATGGGTTCTGCGATCAGGCTTTAGACAATTTTAGACTGTTCTGGTAAACCAGAATTAAGGAAACAAACTTTCTTCTTTAAAAATGTTAAAATTCTTTTGAGTTTAATTTTTAGATTTTGGTAATTCATCTCACAAACAAACAGAAATAAAACCATCTCTAATCCAGTCAGAAAGTGGCGTCGGTAAAGCTGCGATCAGCAACCCTTTCCAAGGAAGCTGTAAAATCTCCTTTCTCTAAATAGTGTAATCTCATTAAATTCTCTGATAGAAAAATGGAGATTCCTTTCACTGGTCCTCAGCTGGGAATCAGCTTAAATCTTTTGAATGCTGACAATGCAGAGCCATCCTAATACTTATCCCATCTAGCATAATGCTAGACGCGGCTGGTCTTTCTATACAAGTGTGTAATCCGGCTTTGTTTCCTCAGAGCTGCCTCTGCAAAGGCAAAGGTGACGTTAGGATGATGGGTAAGCACAATATTTCGGTGACTGTACGGCAACAATTACAACACGTGTCATCCCCCCCAAAAAAATTTTTTTTAAAAAAAAATGTCAGGGCTTGCTTCCTTTTAGCTGGCAGCCTATGTGAAGATTTGGCATAATCTGCTCATGTTTTTGTATGCACATAATAATAATGTTGTGGAAGAGCTGGGATTCCAAACTGCAAAATATTGACACGACCTCAGGAAATTATATGTGTGGCTGCCAAAGCAAAGCTGTGCTCAATCAAAACAGAGATCAAAGAGCTTCAGTTCAAGTGAGGTCGGAAGTGAAAGCCTTTCCCTAAACCATTCTGGTTTAGAAATCCCCCCTCTATGTTTCCAAAACCCAATGTGTCTTTTTTGGGGGGGGCGGGGGGGGGATGGATTCATGGAATATAACAACTTCCTGATCGGCTTCTGAGAGCTCCGTGGTTCTTAAGAGAGCAGCTAAAATAAGTGCCACTGTTCTGCTCTTCCTTCTGACACCTTTCTAGGATTAAACTCAATATCACATAGTGTCTGAGAGCATGAAGATATGTATAACTATCTACATAAACAATTTCAGTACTAACTAGTGGGGATGTGGTGACTCATTGGTTAAGAAGCTTGCCTTGTTAGCTGGAAGGCTGGCAAGTCAGCAGTTTGAAACCTGGGTACTGCATGACAGACTGAATGCCCATCTCTGCCCGAGTTCCTGCCAACCAAACAGTTTGAAAGCAAGAAATTGCAAGTATCTAGATAAATAGGAACCACTTTGATGGGAAAAAGATCTTGGAGACATGAAAGGAGCCTCATTCGGGCATAGGGGGAGCAGAGTTTCTCCAGCAAAAGTCCTTTCGACCCAGAATAGTTACTGACATTAAATTATTATTTTTAGTACTAACTAGTGAATACGGTCATCTTTCATGCTACTTCAGCTAGGGGAAAACTGAGAGTCTTCTGTGATATTGCTCCAGGCACATTGAAGCATAAAATTGTTATTTCCTACCAGAGAATACTAAGTGAGGACACACCACTGTTGTTATGTTGCTGGTATGCCACTGCTTTGATGACAAGGCTGTCTTTGGTGTTGGAGGGGACCAGAATGCATTCCTACTCTGTAGACTACTGCCAGTCTTATCCTTCCACATTATACTAACCTGGTAGCTTTCATAATAGTGTTTTCAAGGAGAGTAGATGTGTTAATCTGTAAGAAATAGCAACACTGCCACATGGCATTTAGAGGACTCTCTGGGCAGATGACAAGGTAATTAGTATTTTGTCCCCAACACACTTGGTATTCATTTTAATGATTTTGGAAGGATTAATAAAACAATGCGTATCATGACAGGATGCCTCACATCTACACAAGTTGAGAAAATATATCCTCTTGTTAGTATTGCTCCACCTAAGAACTAAACATAATGAACCTCAACATCCTCTGAACAAATATGTGCCTCAAGCCCTCCAGCTCATAACCAGGAAGAGCTTTATGGCAAGAACAAACATTATTGAGAGTACGAAGAGCCAAATCAAATTAGAGGATGAAGGAAGGAGGTCACTGAAGAAGAAATAACATTAAAAGAGGATATGATTGAGGAACTCAACCTTCCCCATGTCAGTTGGAGGACCCTGAACAGGCTGAGGGTAGGAGTGCCTAAATGTAAGGCCAACATGCTCAAGTGGGGGCTGCTGGTAGACAACAACACTCTGTGTGCATCTGGAGAGATACAAAACCCAGCTCATTTACTCTTCTGCCAATTACTGCCAGAAACATTTACCAATGAAGATTTAATTTTGGCCAACAATAAAGCCAAGAAGTTTGATCGGGACATGAAAGAAGATGAAGAATATTGGAAGACTGGAAGGCTGTGTGAACCTTTGGTCCATCAGGATAAAACTCAGATCCTGAGCAGAGTTTTGGCTGCCACTGAACCATCAGGGCTCTGTTAAATCAAAAATGTAAATAATTGTGTAGTACACTTTCAGACTGACAAATTTTGTTGACACATGCTGTTGTTGACCTTAGCATATTTCTTCAGAGGCATGAAGTAGACAGAAATTGGCTAAGGTGAGGGTCGCTCACTAAATAGTTTAGTGGCTTAGTATCAGGCTGTGGAGCCAGAGGTTGGAAGTTTGTTTCTGTACTGTGCTTTCCAGAAGACGAGCCAGCCTGTGATGTCATGGACAAGCTATAGCCCCAGGTGCCCCCCAGAAGAAGGGGATGATAAATCATTTCTGTGTGCTTTCTATCTAGAAAACCCTGGAAAGGGTTACCATAATTCAGGATTGACTTGAAAGCATGCAGTTATTATTATTAAAAGAGCATAGGAACAGGAAATGAAAAAGATGCAGTATAGTGTGATGGTGACACAATGGCCATTAACAGTCAGTCATTGACAGTCCTTGTAGCTAACAGATAGAGATCTTAATGGTAGTTGTTAAAAGTAATCCAGAAATAATTGGTGGATAAAAAAGTATGTTTATGCATAGATAAACAGAATAAGAATACAGTAATGTACAAGAAAACCTTAGAAGACATGGAGTAGCCATAATTGTCAATAAAAGAGTGAGAAGAGCAGTAATGGGATACAACCTCAAAAATGACAGAATGATGTCAGTAAGAATTCAGGGCAAACCCTTCAATGTTACTGTGATCCAAATATACGCACCAACCACGGGTGCAGATGAAGCCACAGTGGACCAGTTCTACGAGGACTTACAACACCTCATAGAACAAACACCAAGAAATGATGTTCAAATTATTCTAGGAGACTGGAATGCCAAAGTAGGAAATCAAAAAGTGGAGGGAATAACAGGCAAATTTGGTCTTGGAACACAGAATGAAGCAGGGCAAAGATTGATAGAGTTCTGCCAAGAGAACGCACTGGTCATAGCAAACACCCTCTTCCAGCAACACAAGAGGCGACTTTACACATGGACATCACCAGATGGCCAACACCGAAACCAGATTGACTACATACTCTGCAGCCAAAGATGGAGAACATCCATACAGTCAGCAAAAACAAGACCTGGAGCAGATTGTGGCTCAGATCACAACCTACTGATTGCAAAATTCAGGCTTAGACTAAAGAAAATAGGGAAAACAAAGAGACCAGACAGATATCATCTAGACAGCATCCCTAAAGAATATACGGTGGAGGTGATGAACAGATTCAATGGCTTAGACTCAATAGATAGAGTGCCAGAAGAATTATGGACAGAGATAAGGGACATTATGCAGGAAGCAGCAAAGAAAACCATACCAAAAGAAAAGAAGAGTAAGAAAGCAAAGTGGTTGTCTGATGAGGCTCTTAAAATAGCAGAGGAAAGAAGGAACGCAAAAGTCAAAGGAGAAAGGAAAAAATACAATCATTTGAACACAGAATTTCAAAGAAAAGCAAGGAGAGATAAGGAAAACTATCTAAAAGAACAGTGCAAAGAAATGGAAGAAAACAACAAAAGAGGCAGAACCAGAGATCTTTTCAAAAAAATCCGGGAAATCAAGGGAACATTTAAAGCAAAAATGACCATGATAAGGGACAAAGATGGAAAGGAGCTAGCTGATGCAGAAGAGATTAAGAAAAGATGGAAAGAGTACACAGAGGAACTCTACAAAAAGGAGCTCAACACTCCTGATAGTCACAATGATGAAGAAATTGAACCTGAGCCAGACATCCTGGAGAGTGAAGTCAGAAAGGCCCTAAAGAGCACTGCAAACAACAAAGCTAGTGGAGATGATGGTATCCCAGTTGAATTTTTCAAAGCTCTAAAAGATGATGGCATCAAATTACTGCATTCAATATGCCAGCAGATTTGGAAAACAAAACAGTGGCCACAGGACTGGAAAAGATCAGTATATGTTCCAATCCCAAAAAAGGGCAATGCCAAAGAATGTTCAAATTATCGAACAATTGCGCTCATCCCACACGCCAGCAAGGTGATGCTCAAGATAATACAGGATAGACTTCAGCAGCATGTGGAAAGAGAATTACCAGAGGTGCAGGCTGGTTTCAGAAGAGGCAGGGGGACTAGAGACCACATTGCCAACATACGTTGGATCATGGAGAAAACAAAGGAATACCAGAAACAAGTTTACTTTTGCTTTATTGACTACACTAAGGCATTTGATTGTGTGGATCACAACAAGATGTGGCAAGTGATTAAAGAGATGGGAATACCAGAGCACCTCATATGCCTCCTGAGAAATCTGTACATGAACCAAGAAGCAACAGTTAGGACAGAACACGGAATGACAGAGTGGTTTGGAATAGGAAAAGGAGTAAGACAAGGCTGCATTCTGTCACCCTGCTTATTCAACTTATACACAGAGCACATAATGCGCAATGCAGGGATGGAGGAATCACAATATGGGATCAAAATTGCTGGGAGAAACATCAACAATCTGAGATATGCAGACGACACCACCCTAATGGCAGAAAGTGAGGAAGACCTAAAGAATCTCTTGATCGGTTTGAAGGAAGAGAGTGCAAAAGCTGGCTTGAGACTCAATATCAAGAAAACCAAGATAATGGCAACAGGCCCGATCAGTTCCTGGAAAATAGACGGGGAAGAAGTAGAAGCAGTGACAGATTTTACTTTCTTAGGATCTAAGATCACTGCAGATGGAGATTGCAGCCATGAAATAAAGAGGCGGCTGATTCTAGGGAGACAAGCCATGAGAAACCTGGGGAACATAGTGAAAAGCAGAGACATCACCTTGAAAACAAAAATTAGAATAGTCAAAGCAATGGTATTCCCAGTGGTAATGTACGGATGTGAGAGCTGGACAATTAGGAAAGCTGAACGCAGAAGAATAGATGCCTTTGAAATGTGGTGTTGGAGGAGAGTTTTGAGGGTACCTTGGATAGCGAGGAGAACAAATAGGTCAATCTTAGAAGAAATCAACACTGACTGCTCATTGGAAGGTCAAATAGTAAAGATGAGGCTAAAGTACTTTGGGCATCAAATGAGAAGGGAGGATTCACTTGAGAAGGCCATGATGTTGGGAAAGGTGGAGGGCAAAAGAAGAAGGGGGAGGCCAAGGATGAGATGGATAGATGGTATTGTAGACACAATGGGCACAGAACTGGGAGGACTGAGGGGGATGGTGGAGGACAGGGGTGCCTGGAGAACGATGGTCCATAGGGTCGCAAAGGGTCGGAATCGACTGTGCGACTGAACAACAATGTACAAGGTTAAGTATAATTTAGTATAATGAAAAATACAGACTACAGTTGGTTGTGTTTATATACACATTAACTCTGATTGGGGAAATGGAAGAGAATAAAATAAGGGTTTATGCCAGGGGTGCCCAAACCTTTTGGGCCACGGGCTGGTCACGTGGTTCAGTGAACCGGTCATGTGGTTCCTCCCACCGGAAGCAGAAGTAAAACATGCCTTGTTTGACTCAAACTATGGTCTGTGGGCCAGACCCAGCTCCCGATGCCAATTCATCTGGCACGTGCTGCCCTTGTCGCTCCCAGAAGTGGAAGTAAAACACATCTGTATGGGAGCAATGAGGACAGTGTGGGTTGGATGAATTGGCATCAGGGCCCAGAACTGGCCCGTGGGTCATAGTTTTGGCATCTTTGGTTTATGCCTTTGAGGAAGACAACGGTGATTGTAGTAGGATGGGCAGGAGCTTTTTCTGCTAGCACAACTGCCCTTGTGTTTTCTGATCTCAGATTTATCAGCATAATTGCTGTGCTGGCTGAGATGAGCTGGAGGAAATGGCATTGAAGGTACATATAGCCTTAAAAGGTAGCAAAATATATGTTCATAGCCAAAGGACCCTCTTGGAACCAATTGCAAAAAAGTTTTAAACAGAAAGATGCTAGGTTGGCCTCATGACAAGGCTGTTCTGTGATTTCTATAAAATTGAATCCTAGACCTTTTCAAACTCTATAGCAGTGATGGAAAACCTTTTAGAGACCGAGTGCCCAAGCTGCATCCCAAAACCCACTCTGTGCTGGGGAGAAGGAGGAAGCGCTCCCATTGGGCTGCTGGGCAGAGGGGTGGGTCAACTCTGTGCTGCGGGAAGGAGGAAGCGCTCCCGTTGGGCTGCTGGGCAGAGGGGTGGGCGAACTCTATGCAGGGGCAACAGCGTGCATGCCTACAGAGAGGGCTCTGAGTTCACCCTCTGGCACACGTACCATAGGTTCACCACCACTGCCCAATAGTATTTAGGCCCTGTGAAAGGGTGTACCCTTTTGTTGTTGCTGTGGTTGCTGTTACCTGCCATCAGATTGCCTTCAACTTATGGTGACTGTATGGATGAACACTCTCCCAAATGTCATGTCCTCAACAGCCCTGGCTGCGCTCTTTTAAACTCAAGCATGTGGCTTCTTTTAGAGTCAATCCATCTCATATTTGGCCTTCCACTTTTCTTGCTGCTTTTGTCTGTTCCAGACAATCTTGCTTTTCCATGATGTGCCCAAAGTAGGACAACCTCTGGGTCATCTTTTTTTTGTCTCCAGAGATAGTTAGGTTTGATTTGCTTCAGAACCCACTTTTTTGCCTTTCGGGTGCAAAGCTTTCTTCCAGCACTATATTCCAAACAAATCAATTTTTTACAATCTGTCTGCTTCATTGTCCAGCTTTCACATCAAAATGCAATGATGGAGAATACAAGACTATGGATGAGCTTGGTCCAAATTACAGTCTTCTTCTGATCTCTTGGCTGCAATCTCTGTTTTAATTGGTAATTGAACCCAAGGTATATAAAATATTTAATTAATTCAATTTGTTCATTGTCAGCATTAAAGTTATGTAATTCTTCAGGATTCATGTCCTTTGTCTTCTTAAGAAGTGTTTCCCTACAATCTGACCTTTCCATGTCTACATTGTTATGTCTGTGTACAATAATACCCATGGCCGCAGTTTTTTCACCATGAGCAGCACTGACAAAAACTTTGTGGTTTATTTTGGCATAAACTACCCCTGTCCTTAGGTACAATATTACTATATCAGACATAACATTGCAAAAGTGGTGATGGATATTTGAGGGAGGTACCTGTCACCCTGCTGCAAATCCTACCTCACAACTCAACATGGTGCAGCGGTGACTGGCCATCCGACAGCTATGGTGGTGGGGGTGTATTGCCCTGGCAGGTTCAATCATGCCACAAAGGTGTTGGCTAGAAACGGTCCTCTATTCTGTAACTGCATGTCATCTAAGTGGGGTTGAGTACTCAGGCAATGCACCTGGCCAGTGCATCGCTCTAACATGGCCAACTTCGACATGAGCCCAGCTAGCCATGTTGTCGTATTTAAAATGGCTAAAGGAGCATCAAAAACACGGTCCTCAGTCCCGCACATGCCACTGGACACTGCTATGGTAATGGTAAGACCTCCCAATGGCAAGAGGCTGCTAAGATCTCTGGGATCGGAAACAGTGGGAGACTACGCTTTGACTCGCCACGTCAAACTAGACATATGAAGTATGGACCAATCAAGTAACCAAGTAAGTAAATTGTCACCTCTCTGCCTCCTGCCTTCCAAAAAAGATGGCAGAGAAGGGGAAGAGTGGAGGAGCTGCATTGTATCAGATCCAAACCCTTCTCTGTCCAAACTGGCAGACACCATAATTAAGAATTTTTGTTCTGTCAGGTCAATTCTGACTGATAGTAACACTCGCTACATTTTCCTAAAGTACTCAGAAGTGGTTTACCAGTCCATTCTTTTGGTGGTGCTCACATGGTAGAAAAATATTCCATCCAAGCAACAGGAACCTATTTTCTTTCCATATCCCTCTGGTTTCCAGAGGCAAGGGAAGTAAACAGTTTGTTTAAGGCTATACAAGCTGGCACTTCTGCCAAGAGTCATAGAGGGGAATCTAAACCAGGGACCCCCAAACGTTTTAGGCTGTGGGCCGGTCACATGGTTCAGGAAGCTGGTCACTATGGCCTAGGGCCCGGATACGGCCCTCGACGCAATTCATCCAGCCCGTGAAGCCCTCATCGCTCCTGGAAGCGGAAGTAAATCACACCTGTAGGGCTGGGTTTGTACCCTAAGGCATGGAGAATTTAATCCCAAACATGGAGGATTTGAAATTATTTAATACAATTGCACCCTAAGGCTGCTGACAATGACATGAAGGATGTGAAAATATTTAATGCAAAAATGCTTTTCTTATTCAATATATGTGCATTTAGAGGCAGTGTATGGAAAAAATGCATAAAAAATAAATATCTTATTTTAACTGGTCAGGTCCCCCCCCCCCCCCCATCAACACAATAAAAATTCATTGCAATAAACTGCACTGTTTAATACAATGAAGAGCAAACCACCATAAAACATCAGTTCAATGTTACACATACTATGCTGCTGCTAATAAAACTATATTCTGGCAGACAATCAATAACTTGGATCAGAAAGAATTGCTAATTCCAGAAACTGGTTGATAAATATATATTTAATTTCCTATTATCCCTGAACTAACCAAACTGTATTCATTACAACCAGCCAGCATCTAGCAGAGTGAATATTGTCAGTCTTCTTTCTGCAAATGTATCTCAGGGTTTTTTATCTCTGTAATTTGGAATAAAAACATCTGACTCTTTGGGATGGCTATGTCTATGCTTGTAAAATAAGCAGAAAAGACTGCCTCATAATTGCTTATTATTATCATTCCACCAATAAAAAGTAGCTTCAAATAGAGTTTGTGTGTTTTATATTTCAAAATACTGAAGCTTAATTATAGAAGCAATTTCTCATTGATGACAGAGGTATCAAATGAAGGTTCATAAACACCTAATGCCATACCAAATGCTCATGATACAGACTCAGCTTTTGAGGCGATTCACTTTAACTTGGATTTCCAAACTGCAAATGATGTTTAAGCCTGACTCAAAGGCTTAGGCTTTTATTAACGTGTTATATTTGCTCTACTGTCACCAATGTATATTTACTTAAAAGCTGCTGTACAGAATACTGTATGTCATTCAAACTAATGTTTTGTCTACCTATGTAAAGTTTTTTTTCTTCAATATAGCTCATAGATGGGAAATTTTAAAGGCTTCACTTTCTCAGAAACGATGTGCTCCTTTAGGTTTAGATGTGTTCTGTAGAATGACATTAGGTCCTGTTTTTGGACATTTCAGTGATGAGCTGTCCTGGAGATTTATTATTTTATCTATTTCAACAGATACATATTTATCTTTAAAACATCTTATAGTCATAAAAATAAAATGCTAATACAGCACTAACAGTACATGAGCAGATTGCTGTACCCTGTCACAAAGCAGACTTTCCCTTTTCTAGGAAACTGAGTTGAGGAGAGGGAATTTGATGCTCTGGTTGGGTCCACTCCCTCCTTGTGGCAGTAGAACACCACTGAGTACAAACCACACAACTAGTTCAAAAAGTTAATAAAAGCCATTTTAAAAAGCAACTACAAACAAATCCATCCTGAACTATAATGACTGGCATACTTGTGCTGTGTTTATCATAATAAGGGGAATCAATAAAGCCAACAAAGTTATTATTTTAAAGAAATAACAAAGCTTGTTGCATGGAACATGAGAAAGTATTGGACAAAGTCCAAGATGGCAAGTTTTATTGATAAACAAAGGTCTTGATCCAAGAGAAAACTAGAATCAGAAAGGTCTGCAATCAATTGGAAATCTATACTGTCAAAAATATTCCGTGGGAGTTCGAGGTTGTAAGACAGGGACCACAGAGATATAAAGAAAAACAAAATGATGTATATGTATACTCTTGTCAGCTGGCTGGATAGCTCATTGATTTAGGTATCTGGATGCAGAGCCAGACACTGGGAGTTTGATTCCCCACTATGCCTGCAGGGAGAAGGGCCAACCTTTGTAATCATGGGCAAGATGTTCTGTCCCAAGATTCCCACGGAAGAAGGGAATGGTAAACGACTGTTGTGTATTTTCTACCTACACAACAGTCATGGTTGCATGACTTTACATGCAACCATTGTACTCTTGTCACAGCTTTTCAATTTCTACTATCGAGAACATCTTTAGATGATTTTAATGATGATAATAATCCATGTGCCAATGATATAGCATAGTCAGCTGACAATTTAGATGGTCTGCAAAATATGCTCAGCAATCTAAAC
Organism: Bradypodion ventrale; assembly: GCA_035047345.1. Lineage (NCBI taxonomy): Eukaryota > Metazoa > Chordata > Lepidosauria > Squamata > Chamaeleonidae > Bradypodion > Bradypodion ventrale. The sequence continues at coordinate 47,506,091 of JAWDJE010000001.1, forward strand.
ATGAATGTTTAATACAATCGAAAAATGAATGCTAAGAAAATGAAGTTCATGGGAATCAGGAAAGACCAAGCCAGGGCTGGGGGGGACCCTCCTGAGCTGACAGCTCACCCCCACAACCCACCCCGGGATGCCAATGTTATATGTGTGTGTGACATTGTTGCCCCCCCCCCCAAAAAAAAAAGCGGTTTGGGGGAAAGGTTAAAGATCCAAAATAAGTAAAGTCTCTTGATACTTATCAGTACAGTAAAACCCCATTTTACAGAAGCCTCATTTTACAGAAACTCTGTTTTACAGGAGTTTTTTTTTTTTGCTGAAAATGTGTCCTGTTATACAGAAAAAAACCGTTTTACAGAATGCGATTTCCCAGAGTGCATTGTGCCTGGTGGACCACCCGCAGCCATTCTGGGCCCTGTGGGTGGCAGCAGAGTGGTCTGGAGAGGAGTTAGAGGGTTTTATTATTATTATTATTATTATTATTATTATTATTATTATTATTATTATTATTATTATTATTATTATTATTATTATTATTATTATTATTATTATTATTGGGTGTGTGTGTCAGGAACTCTCCCCCCCCCATGTTCTTATGTGAATGCCTCATTTTACAGAAAAAATCAAGTTAAGGAAAAAGTTACGGAACAGGCTTTTTCCATAAAAGTGTCTTGAAATTTTGCTGAATGAAGGGTGAGACCATAACCATACACTTATTTTCTTCCGTGTCAAGGCCAGTTGTGAAACTTCCAAAGTGAAGTCAACTTTTGGAGAGGGCTCCGAGTGCCACCTCTGGCACACATGTCATCATACCTGTCAAGTTCTGGCTGCAAAAATAAGGGAAATTTTCCAGGCGCGGACGCCCGTGCCTGCTGCCTCCCGTGCCTGCTGCCTCCGATGGGTGCGCAAGAGCAGTAACCCCTTTGTGCATGCACAGCCACCCCTCGCACATGCGCACCACTGCCTCCGATGGGTGCACATGCACAGTAACCCCTTCGCGTATGCGCAGCCACCCCTTGTGCATGCGCATGGCCGCCTCTGATGGGTACGCATGCACAGTAACCCCCCCTCTCTGGGTGCTTCAAATTCAGGATGACGGCGGGAAAGAGGGGTAAAATACAGGATTTCCCGGGCAAAACAGGATACATGACAGGTATGCGTGCCATAGGTTCGCCACCACTGACATAGGTTACACCAGTTAATTAATGACTAGTATTCTGCTGTGCATTTACACCTGTGCTACCAGGATGATGTCAACCAGCTTCAGCAGACTGTTACCAATTAAAGAGTTCTATATTCTATTTTGGGTAACATGCATTCATATCATTGTGTGAGATGAAAAAAGACTCTTTAATTGGTGGCAATCTGCCTCAGCAACAGGATATTGGTGATTTTCTGAACTGTTGGCTAAAATCCTACTGTAGATTTACACCAACACAAATGTAATTGCTTAAACCATGTTCATAGATTATGTCTCTTTAACAAGCTTCTGCTTGTATTGCACATGACCAGGAATGCAAATCGCAACTTATGCATTAATAGCAAATTGCCACTGCAGTTTACACAATTACACTTACATTGGTAAGGGAACAATACAGTATATTGCAGTGTTGGCGAACCTTGGCACGCCAGCTGTTCTTGGACTTCATTTCCAGAAGCCCTCATCAGCAGGAGTGCTGACTTAGGCTTCTGGGAGTTGAAGTCCAAGAACACCTGGAGTGCTGAGGTTTGCCATCACTGATATATTGTATTGAAGGAAGCGTGGCTTGCCTCGGACTCATAGATTTACAGTGGGCAGCCAAGAATGTTTCCTAAAGCAAAAATGGATAGGCAGTAGAATATATGTTCTCGTATATTTCCTTTTTTGAAATACTTTCCTGAAAGATTTTGAGAGGAACAGATAAGTCCATAATTAATACACTTTGACTGAGAAAAATCCAGCTGTCAGCTTCTAGGCACTTGAAAAAGACTGTGTCTAATGGGGTTTCAAGGTCTACAATTTTATGATTGCTGCCATTGCAATCATCTTACAGGCTATATATTACAGATGAAGTACCTCCTGCATTATCCATCTCTTCCTCATTTTATAGATTGGAGGTACAATGGCAAAAAATACTAAAATGCTCATATATTGTATATTAATCATAGAACTGTCATTGCTTTAACATCTGTACAGAGTGAAAGCTATTGCTTTATTTCCATAATTTGCAACCCTTGGCTGTTGTTTTTTTTAAAAAAATCTTTCCACATTTTTTCCTGCTTTCTAGCTGAATTCTGAGCTTTCTTGTTGAATCACTCAAGTGTATATCAGCAGGTTAAATATGGTAACATTTATTTTTATGCCCTTCTTGTTCAGCTTAATGTTTGAACCATTAATGAACTAGACTGAGATAGTTCTCTACCCCTAATAGTTCAAATATTCCATCATGCATCAAGTAGACTCTCTACAAAGAAGTGTTCTGAACCAAATCCTTAAAGTCAGTTTGGAAAAAAACCAAAGTTTTTTGGCTTTGTTTTCTATAGCAAGAATCTGTATTTTGGGGGGCTTCCATAGAATCTGGGACATCTGGAATCAGAAACAATTCTATTTAAGAATGGGAAACGTTATTATCCCAGAAGAGAGCCAGCTGTTTAACTACTGGATACAACCAGTGTGCCTGATAAGAAGTGGCAGCTGGTGGCTCCAATTTCAGGGGAACTGTAAATCCAGCCCGGATTTTAGTCTCTGCTTACAAGAGCCCTCTACAGAGCTGAACACTCTTCCCAAAAATATCCTAAAAGCATTTAAAGGCACCCTTTGAGAAGACGTCTCAGCATGGTTCAGTAAAATAAGAGCTGCAATTTCCTCATGTTGTCTACTAACCTGTCTGGGAAAGTTTCTTTCTTTGCTTGCATTTCAACATTGGCATGCTTACAGAAACTCAAAAAGAATTCCTAGAGCAACTTGCAGGTCTGGCGAGGTGTGGAATTTTTCAAGTAAGCAAAATGTACTATTAGAATGGGCTGGGGAGATTATATCTATGTATAATTCAGAATTTCTCCATTCTTCTGTGGAGGGTGGTGGTGTCACAACATCAAAGTGTGTGAAAATGTTACTCCATCCATATCTGTGGCAGTTATGAGGTGTTGGCTACATGTACAACTGCTAATAGACAAGGAGTCCCAGTAAACAAGTTCCCAGTCATCAGTGTAATGTAGAAAGCCTCCTTCAAAATTGTGATATTTTTGAACCACAATCAGGTATACCCTGGTAACAGCAACGTAATCTTTCTCACACTAGGTCAGGTGAAAGGAACTGCAGAATGGATTCGCCAAAAGGTACCTTCATTTTGGCAGTTTCATATCTGGCCTAGACACAGAAGTATAATGTAAGGAAAAAGCAATACATTATTCTGAAATAATGCTTGCTCTTTAATTTAATTTAATTGTCAAATTTATATACCGCCCACTCCCACAAGCAAACCATTCCCTTCTTGCACTTTGACAGCCACAGAACAAGGGTATCTTCTAAATTTAATTCTACAATGGAGTCTCAAATTCATGTATCCCATCCAAATCAAACAGTAATCCATCCAATGTGAGCATTCATTTCCATGTTTCTCTCTGCAAAACTAAAATTCCACTCAAAATGCTGTGAACACCATTGCTGCCAGGTAGAAAATATTTTTGTCAATAGTAGAAACCAGAGAAATTAATTTCAGTCTGAGTTAATAAATTATGAATTTTGATCCTGGTTTTTCCTTGCCAAAAGATAAATCCTAGCAAATCTTAACAAGCTACAGGAGGGGCCTCTGTTAGGATCACTGACACAACAGCTTCAGGGGGTAATATATCACGGATTGGCAGCATCTAAGAGTCACAAAGAGAATTGTTTGGGCTGCAGGGATTCTGCATATTACTGGTGTAGTTCATCCAGCGGTTAGAATCATGATTCTGTTGGAAGGTACATGTAAAGTACAGTATCACGCACAGTTCAAACTGGAAGGGTTTGATATCAGCAGACAAGATGTCATATGCTCTTGTTTCTAATCTGGGTCCAGTTATTCACATGATCAGAAAGTGGACCAAAACATATGAAGTGTTGCAGTCCAGCCAGTCTTAAGGTATCCATGTCAGTTCCTTACTAGTGATTAAGAATGCTAATGTGAATTTTGGAATCAAGTAATATCCCCACTTTCTTTCTCATTCTCAAAGATACACCTATGAAATAAAGCACATGCTTGATACAGAGAGAACTATATACCAGATTTTGGCAAAACTCAAATTCCAACCAAATTGGCTTTTTTTTCAATCAGTCTGTGTGAAGTCTGGATTAAATCTGGAATGGCCAGATCAAGTTTGAGGGCAAATCAACGTGGATTTACTGACTGATTTGTGTCTGGGTTATAGATCAAATCAGATGATCTGTAATCTTTTCTTAAAAAGACAAAATAAAAGGTGCCTGGTACACAACTTTCTGAAGCAAGTTCTCTGAAATTTGGTACATTTATCCTCTTTAGGAGTAACACATCACCAAATTCCATGGAGGTAAAGGTCATCCTTGCTCGAAAGCCAGTTGTATCCAACTCGAGGGTTCAGTGTTGTTCCCTGTTTATAGCCAAGTAGCCAGCTCTGTCTGTATCTGCAGATATTTCCGTGGACATGTGGCAGGCATGACTAGACCCCGGAGTGCATGGAACATTGTTTACCTTCCCACCGAAGTGGTACCTATTTATCTACTTGCAATTTCTTGCTTTCAAACTGCTATGTTGGCAGGAGCTGGAACAGAGATGGACGCTCACTCCATCATGCAGTACTCGGGTCTCGAACTGATGACCTGCTAACCTTCCAGTCATCAAGTTCAGTGTCTTAATCACTAAGCCACTGAAATCCCCAAATTCCATGTACATAAGTACAAAAAGAAGAATGGCTATAATTTTGATTTCCCCCCCAAAACATACAAGTAAATAGAGGTCTTACAAATTGACTGGGGCATGGAACACACATTGAGTCAAATGTAAATCGCTTCAGACTGAGACTTGGATACTTTCTAGACACCTGAATAGGCCTTTACATCACTTATTTCAAAAGGGACCAAGATGAAAACTCAAGTGATTTTAGTGAATGAACATGGAGAAGCAAGATCACACTCAATAAAAGGATAGCCTCAAACTGTGCTTCTGGGAAGAACATACAATATTAAGCCACCCCAAACAGCTGTCCAAATCAGAGGATTAAAATATTATCAGAACTGCCTATAGGGAAGCTATGTAAACCGAAATAGTATTTTTATATATAAAGGGCAGCCGAATGCAAAATGTAAAAATTATTGAAAGAAATAGCAAAAAGTGAACACCCTTCTCCCTTGCAGTAGAATATTTTGAATTAAAATTAGATGATAAATCCAATTTTAGTTTTGCAATCAAAGTCTCCGGTAGGTGGGTGGGTATTTTAGGGGTTTTAATTGTTTATATATATATATATATATGTTTTAACCTGTTGTAAGCCGCTCTGAGTCGGGTTCGCCTGATTAGACGGCATAGAAATTTGAATTATAAATATATAAATAAATAAATATAATAGGACTATTGGTGGAGACCATTTTTAACTTCCACTGCAAATCAGAGATAATAAAGAGGACCTTCATTTATCCTGCATTCTCCTTTACTGGGAAAAGCCTCAAATGCCTCCCAGATCCAAACACCAGGCCAGAAGTATTGTTAGAACTCAGCTCTCTAATCACCAGTGACTCTGCTCCTTTTTTGCCCTACAACACTGTTGTGACCAAGCCTTATTTATTAAAACCGCTATTAGCGCCGTAAAGTCTATGGCAGAATAGCGCGCCTTTTGCAAACTACCGTCAAAGTAGCTGATTCGTCAGTGCTAACTTCCCGCTTCTCTGGAATCCCGCCGAAATGTATCAACCTGTGTAACTGCTATTCTCACTGTATATAAGCTGCCACCTTGTACATGTTCCCCACTCTGGTATCTCTGAGCTGAATAATAAATCACTTGTGTTTGACCTAATCCTGCTGGTCAGAATACTTCTTAAGCGCCGGACTCAACAAACACCCACTCTGTTGGCAGTCCCTAATGTTACACAAAGGGGTTAGGAAATCCTGCTGAATACGATGGACTTTGGAGTGAAAGTATAGGGAATCCTGGAATCAGGAAGATGAAACTTTTAAGAGTAGACATTTTTTATCCATGGAAGGCAGAGCTGGGATCCAGCCCAATGACTCTGGGGTAGGATTTTGCCTACTCGCATGCTAGAAGTGTTTCCTTTTGATTTATTTCTTCCCCTCCCTTGCTCTCTCTCTTGCACTCTGCCATCTGTGTCTATGAGTACATCACATTTCCTGTATAATCAGTGTCCTACCAATTAGGATAAATTACTGTTTCATTACTGTTAACTAGGCTATTAAAATGCCATTCATGTCTCATGCTGACAAAGCAACGCCTGCACTCTTCCATTTTCAGGGAGTCTCATCTAATTTCAAAATGTTGATGGAGGAGCTAATTTAGCTAGCAAAATTGCTAGCGTTTTGTGCATTAAAAGATTTTAGCATAGCTGTTGGCACGTCAGTTTCACCCTGAGACAGCTTTCAAAAAATGACAGAAAGTGAGGCGGAAACAATCTGGCTTGGTAGCAAGACTGACTCACACTCAGCCATTCCAAAGTAGTATAATTACACTGGTCTTTAAGTCTGTTGAATGAAGGTCTGCTCCCAAAAATCCCATGCCGTTAAGCCATGGCTGCTATATTGAAGTACAGTATTGCAAATTGTCTAGCTCTTTTTAAGAGTGACTTCTGATCCTGAATCCATCACATTTTTAAATGTTTTTCCAAAGGACACTGTGCCATCATTAAACTTAAAGCTGCAGCATTACACATTCTTTCCAAAGTTTTCGTCTGGTTATAAAAGTAATAAGGTAATAGACATGCTTATTTTCCATTGCTTTATGAAAGCAAACACTTGAGAATTATCGTATTTTCTGGCATATAAGACCCACTCCCCCCCCCCCAAACTTCACTGGAAAATGGAGTGTGTCTTGCACTGTATATATGTGCTGGCCCACCCCTGAGGGCAGTGTAGCTGTGCTGCAGCACTGCACAGGAAGCATTGGTATCTAGCAGCAGTCTTTCTAGGGAAGATCCAAGTAGCGAGGTCTAAAGGGAAAGCCAGGGTCCATTTACCAGTTCAGAGAGTGTGTGTAGTCCATTGGATGTCCAAGGGCATAGTCATGGTCAGAACATACCTGTCAAATCACGGTTTTGGAAATCTGGGAGCCGAACATGCATACACAGGCTTCCAGGCACTGGGCAGGAAATGGGTTACTGCGCATGCGTGGCCGTTAGAGGTAGCGGCGCACATGTGCAGAAACCTCTGTGCACATGTGCAGAAACCCCTTCAGCCAGGAAATGGGTTACTGCGCATGCGTTGCCATCAGAGGCCGCATGCACAGTAGCTACTTTCCCTGCCGTTCAAAATACGGGATGGCGGCAGGAAAGGGGAGGAGCGGGTGCGGAAAAATGGGAAATCCTGGCCAATATGAGATACTTGACAGGTATGGGTAAGAAGAGAAGTCCAGAGTCCAGTCAAGGCAGTCAGTCATGAGGGATGCTGTATCAGGAACACACAGATGTCAAACACATGGATGTCAATTGCACCGATGTCTGGCAACTGTAGCAGACGTCCTTAAGAGCTCCCTCAGTTAAGGACTATCAGCTGGGAGAATCGCTGTCAGAATATGGCTCCTGATTTGACAGGTCATGATTCTGGGGAGGCAGAACTAGGCTAGGAACAGGTGGGGCTCCTCATACTGGTCATCCTTGGATCCAGATGGGGGCAAAACTGGGCTAGGAACAGGCTGGGGCTCCTGATTCTGGTCGTCCTCAGAATCAGATGGGGGCTGGATCATGACAATATAGTGACCTATAGTGGGCTATTTTGGTAATAACGGAGTGCACCTTATACTCCAATGCATTTTATATGCTGGCAAATATGATAGTAACTATGTTTGTTACTAACGTCTTGAAATCTGTGCTCCTTTTTAGAAAGAGAAAGAGAAGTTAATTTACTGGAGAATGTCTGAATTCCTCCAAGAATGATTATATATTTTGAGATAAAGAAGATAGTAGAAACTGGATAATATTAAGTTAAAGCCCACATATAGAAGAAAAACATATCCAGGTGCTATTAACAGCTGTTTTAAAAAGCCTGGTGCATTTCAGGTCAATGATATCCTAATACCTTCTTCAGTGCAGTTGAAGAAAAGAGCATGCATACATTTCTATTGAGTCTCCAAACTAACTTAATGGTAACAAACCTTACATGCAATTTGAGATAAATGCAGTAATTTACAACATAATCATCACCCTACACATTACCTTTTCTTTCATCTAGATATTAAGTTGGCCTAGCAAAACACAGTTACTGTATAAATGTGTTTACTCATAATGTGATGCAACTGTCTGGAGAAAACTTCAGAACATTACATACAAAACTGCCAAATTTAGGGATGGGCAAAAATATACAGCATGACAATTTGAAAAACAGCACATCTTTGCTAAAGTGTTTCTATTTCAAATTAAAAGCTAGCATTCATACTTCATGCAGCTAAAGCTATTACATTATGTAGTAACTAGGCAAGGATACACAAACGTTCAGTGGTGGGCTCCAAAAAAATTACTACCACACTGTGGGCGTGGTATGGTGGGCATGGCCAGGGGGAAAACCCTGCGTTGCACCCAAATTAGGACTACTTTATTTCAAAACTTGGATGGGTGGGGACAGCCAGAATTTCTGCTACCGGTTCTGGAGAACTGGTGCGAACCTGCTGATGCCCACCACTGCAAACGTTTCTACATTTGTGTTTCAGTTGCTATAGGTCTATTTATTTGTGCACAGAACTGCAGTCATGCTTATTGTAATAAACCAGGTTCAATACTATTGACTCAAATCTTTCAGTATGTATTTAACACTCAAACTGTTGTGTTCTAATGGTTTTACCTTCCACATGGATTACAATGTATCTGAACCAATGTAACCTTGCCTATAGTAACAATGTAACCTTCAGCTGTATCTCATGAACCCTGTAATAGGACGCGAGCTAATGACCACCAGCTGGCAGCAGCGAGCGTCCAAGCTCTCTTGGTCCAAACTCATCAAAGGCAACAGCGCGGGAAGTTTTCCCGCCACCACCTACACCTGGACAAGAAGGGCGTGACCACCAATGACGTCACGCAGATAGTAGCCAATGGGCTATCATGGAACCACGTCAAATGTATTACTACTGTATATAAAGAGCTATCGATCCGCCATTACCTCATGTTCCCTCTGACCACCATGCAATAAACCTGAGTTAACCCAGCCCGAGGCTGTGTCCTGTGTCTTGGTTTTCATACACTAAATTGGCGACGAAGGTGGGATAATGGATCCCCAAGGAGCAGCCAGGGCACAGAACGGGTTCAACATCACCAAACCGCAAGACTGGGAGCTTTTTGAGATGGACTTCCAGGCGGCGCTGGTGGAACTCAAAGTCAAAGAAGACGATGAGGAGAGAAAGAGGGCCATCCTCACCAGAATGCTTGGGATGGATACCAAGCGAACGCTGGTGGGCATCATTGCACCGAAGAAGGTGAGCGAATTCAAAGCAGACGACATCATGAAGCTGCTGCGTGAGCGTTTCCGTCCCTCGAGGGCAATGTTTCCCGCTCGGAGCGCGTTTTGGAGGCGAGTCCAAGCGCCGGACGAGTCGGTTGAGGCATTCGTAACAGCCATGAGGATAGCCGCCGGCCCCTGCAGATGGGACGACCTAGAGACGGCCCTCAGGGACGGAGTGCTGTGTGGCCTGAAGGACAAGGAGGTACAGCGCAGCTTGATGAACAAGGAGCCACCACCCACGCTGGCAGAGGTTGTAGAGGCCGCGGAAGCCGCGGAGTCCACGAATGCTGGAGTGGACGAAATGCACCAGTGGCGTGAGTGGCGTCCTAGAGCCGGCAAAGCGGAGAATTCGGTGCACGGGAGGTCCGGACAGTCGGTGCACGCAACTCGACGGGCCTCAAAGTCGTCTACGGAAGGCAGCGACGGCGAGGAGGTCCAGAAGGTCCGAAAAGGGGGGCGCCGCTGCGATGGTTGCGGAGCGGCCCATGAGCGCGCGAGGTGCCCATTCAGAAAGGCCGAGTGTTACACCTGCGGCCGTCGGGGGCACATCGCCAAGGCATGCAGAAAACGGAAGGAGGGCCGGAGGCAGTCGCAAGACCGTTCGACCAGGCCGGACCGTCCAGCGAGGTCCAAAGATGGCGCCCAGACCACGAGGAAGCAGGACGGCGTGGGCCGCGTCTCGGACAACAGCGAGGACGACGCTCCAGTGTTCAGCGTGTCCGCGGGACAGTCCCATTACTTCGTTGAGGTACTAGTACAAGGGGCCCCCATCATAATGGAAATTGACTCGGGGTCCTCCTATTCTATAATTCCCCAGAAAGAGTTCTTGAAAATCGACCCCCACGTGCAGCCCAAACTTAAAACGTTGAGGTCCACGCTACGAGATGTACAGGGGAACAGCATTCCAGTGTTGGGGGTCGGGAAATTTTGGGTTAGTTTTAAGAGACATTCTGCGGAACTGCCCCTAGTTGTCCTTAAGGGGGGAAGTTGTAGCCTCCTAGGGACGCAGTGGTTTCAGCCCTTAGGCTTGTTCATAGGGGGAGTACATACAGTGGGGGTGGATCCAATACAAGCGGTGTGCGACGCGCATCCCGCCGTTTTTAAAAAAGGACTTGGAAAGTTCACGGGACCCCCTGTAGCCTTCGACCTAGACCCGGAGGTCCGCCCGATAAGACTCAAACCGCGCAGGGTGCCGTTCGCACTCAAGGACAAGATAGAGGCGGAACTGGACAAACTGGTGAGCCAGGGGATTCTTATTCCTGTTGATTCCGCGGAGTGGGAAACTCCAATCGTAACAGCTCTAAAGGCTAACGGGGAGGTGCGCATTTGCGCTGATTATAAGTGTACAATTAACAAGGCGATCCGCCCTAATGCATACCCGGTGCCGGTGGTCAGCCACCTTTTGGCCAGGCTGAATGGGGGAAAGTGTTTCGCTAAACTCGATTTGGCACAAGCCTATCAGCAACTCCCCGTAACTCCCGCCACGGCCGCGGCACAAACGATAGTCACACATAAAGGGGCGTTCCAGGTGTCGCGTTTACAGTTCGGCGTGAACTCGGCACCCGGCCTTTTTCAGTCGCTTGTGGAACGCCTCCTGAAGGGGCTGGAGGGGGTGTTGCCTTATTTTGATGACGTATTGATAACAGGGGGGAGTGAAGCCGAACTGGCAAAGAGATTGGATAAAGTACTAACTGTGTTCGAGAAAGCGGGGCTGAGACTGAGGAAAGACAAATGTGTCTTCTTCGAAACTGAGGTCGAGTTTTTAGGGTTCCGGATCACACCCGAGGGTATTAAGCCGTCCAAATCCAAAATAGCGGCCATCAAGAAGGCCCCTCGCCCCACATCCAAAACCGAGCTACAGTCATTCCTGGGGCTCCTCAATTTTTACCATACATTCCTCCCGCGGAAGGCGTCCGTGGCCGAACCGCTCCATCGGTTGCTTAAAAAGGAGGAGACATGGATGTGGGGTGACGAGCACGAGAGGGCGTTCAAAGAACTAAAGCAGCTCTTAACATCTGAGGCAATCCTGACGCATTTCGACCCCAAACGGCCAGTGGTCTTAGTCTGTGATGCATCCCCGGTGGGGGTGGGGGCGGTGCTTTGCCACGTGTTGGATGACGGAAGGGAGGCCCCGGTAGCGTTTTATTCAAGGTCCCTGTCCCAAGCAGAGCGAAATTACGCACAAACCGACAGGGAGGCTTTAGCGATAGTAGCGGGAACCAAAAAATTTCACGATTTTCTGTATGGCCGCCCGTTCAAAATCGTGACTGATCACAAGCCCCTGTTAGGGATTTTCACAGCAAGCAAGCCCACACCGCAGATCCTGTCCCCGAGAATGCTGCGATGGGCTATTTTTCTCAACGCATACCAACACGAGTTGGAGTACCGGCCCGGAAAGGAGATCAGCCATGCTGATGCACTTTCGAGATCTCCTTTGCCCTTGTCGGACGACCAAAAGGCAAGAGTAGAAAGAGACCGCCAGGTATTGCTAATTGAGGTTTTAGACGCACCCCCAATAGTACCAGCCGACATTGCTAGGGCGACAGGCAAGGACAGAACGCTGGAGAAAGTTAGCTCATGGGTACAGAAGGGGTGGCCGGCGTCGTCCCCAAGCACGGAATTCGACCCATTTTTTCGGAAAAAGCTAGAGTTGTCCCTAGAAAGGGGGTGCCTTTTGTGGGGCCAACGGGTGGTGGTCCCTACGTCCCTGCGGCCGAGGGTGCTCAAACTGCTGCACGTCAGCCACCCGGGCATCGTTCGTTCAAAGGCGTTGGCCCGGAGTTACTTCTGGTGGCCACAGCTGGACGCGGACATTGAGCACATGGTCGGCACTTGTGAGGCATGCCAGGGCTCCCGACCAGAGGCGGCCCGTCTTCCGCATAGGGAATGGGACACAGCAAGGGGGCCATGGTCCAGGGTGCACGTAGACTTCGCTGGCCCTTTCCGAGGAACAATGTTTCTCCTGGTGGTGGATGCATTCTCCAAGTGGTTGGAGGTTATCCCAGTAAAGAGTACGTCCTCCGCCACCACAATTAGCCAGTTAAGGAGAGTCTTTTCCACGTTCGGGTTACCCGACACTTTAGTCAGCGATAACGCTAGTTGTTTCACCTCCGCTGAATTCCAGGCATTCATGGAGGCCAACGCCATTCGGCATGTCACATCCGCACCGTTTCACCCCGCCACGAATGGCCAAGTGGAACGGCTGGTGCGAACGACAAAGGATGCGCTGCGGCGCATGGGCCCGGGGGACCTAAATCACCAAGTATGTCAGTTTTTGTTAGCGTATAGGGTGACCCCCTTAGCGTCAGGTTACTCGCCGGCAGAGCTGCTGATGCGGCGAAATCTGACCACGCTCCTGTCCAGGCTAGACCCGACGAGAGTCGAGGACAAAGGAAAAAACATAGGGTTGGCAGTCGCGAAAGGTTTCGCCGCCGGCGACCCGGTTCACTGCAGGAACTATGCCAGCGCAGGTCCAGCCTGGGTACCAGGGACGGTTGTGGAACAGACGGGGCCAGTGTCGTACCGGGTCGAGACTAACACCGGCCTCCTCTGGAGGAGGCACGCGGACCAACTGAGGCACCGAGTGAGTGGGGGGCCAGTCAGTGGGGCTCAGCAACAGGATTCAGCGTTAGGGTCCTCCCCCACCCGTTTAGCCCAAGGGGGAGACAGCAGCGGACAACGGTCCCAAGCAAGGGGGGAAGGCAGAAGCAGCGGCCCCGACTCATACCCTTTTGATACGCCAGTTCTATCAGAGGCCGGGGAAGGGGGAGAGGAGTTCGCGACCGCTGCCCCCGAATTTAATTCTGATTTTGATTTTGCGAGCCGGGGGGGTTTTCAGGAGTGTTCCCCCACCCATCCAAGCGAGAAGAGGGGTTTTTCGTTAGCCCCCAGTGCCCCCGGTTCTTCCCTAAGAAAGAGCACACCTCCCAACAACGCCGCGGAGCCGCGGCAAGGCACTAACGAGTCTCCCTCTCCAATTACAGGACAGGAAACCAGGGGACAAAGAGAAGGTAGCAAACCCGGGGAAAGGCAGCCCGCATCGAGACCCCAGCGTGTTCGAAATAAGCCATCTTGGCTGAGAGACTTTGTCTCCTGGGGGGGGGGGATTGTGATTAAAGTGTGGGCTCGAGACTTCGTCTCATCCTAGGGGGGAGGGGTGTTGTGTTCTAATGGTTTTACCTTCCACATGGATTACAATGTATCTGAACCAATGTAACCTTGCCTATAGTAACAATGTAACCTTCAGCTGTATCTCATGAACCCTGTAATAGGACGCGAGCTAATGACCACCAGCTGGCAGCAGCGAGCGTCCAAGCTCTCTTGGTCCAAACTCATCAAAGGCAACAGCGCGGGAAGTTTTCCCGCCACCACCTACACCTGGACAAGAAGGGCGTGACCACCAATGACGTCACGCAGATAGTAGCCAATGGGCTATCATGGAACCACGTCAAATGTATTACTACTGTATATAAAGAGCTATCGATCCGCCATTACCTCATGTTCCCTCTGACCACCATGCAATAAACCTGAGTTAACCCAGCCCGAGGCTGTGTCCTGTGTCTTGGTTTTCATACACTAAACAAACACAACCAGGGGGAGAAGATCTTCAGAACAGGATCATATGATCCACATCAACATAAAATATGCTACTTCTGTGATTAAAACATACTTGTATGCGTTTGGTGGCACATTGGCCCAGGATATAATGAAACATTGTTATATCTCACCTATAAGGTAAGATGTGACCTTTATTTATTTAAACTGCAAAATAAAATATGTGAAACTTATTTGTAATTTGTATAAGTGAAATTGTGATGTGGAGTTAAAGAGAGAAACTGGAGAAGGAGGAAACAAGAAAAGAACTCCTGCTGGTGTGCAGCGACTTCACCAGCCTAGAAGACGCCCTGCTTAGGCAGGTGGAGGGAGGGGGGCTAAGTAGCGAAGAAGAAGAAGAATGTCATCATGTATGATTATGTGTCACATTTGCGCTGTACTGTATTGTTTTTATCCTCTCTGTACTCTTATACATAGTTCACTGAGAACAGAAACAGCTGAACGAAAGTATAATTTTACTTTTTTATATAGCTCGTTACTCTGGTTTGTTCATTACAATATTAATATACTTTGTAGAACATGTCAAGAATACATACTTATTATATCTTTAAGTTAGTGGGAGAAACAGGGATGTTTTGACTTTAACTGCCTTCCTTGTTTCATTCAGCAAGAGTTTGTAGGCTTTTTAAATCTGGTTTCTTTTATTAACCCTTTCTTGGTTAACTTTGTAACTGGATTTTTTTTTTGCTTCATTGCAATATCAGCCACATTGAAGATGTTTAAAATACAACATGTTCGCATTATTCTTCTATTGTTTCACTCTCTATCAATACTGTAAGTTCCTAAGTGCATTTTAGACAATTTTGTGTGTCATTTATATGAAGCATTACTCATTATGCTGTCATGTCATATACCTACGTTAAATAGATGTTAAAGAGGAATTCCTTTTGAAGTGTTTATTGTTTCGTAGTAGGGTTGTAAAAGGGGTGCAAAATGATTCTCATTTGCATAGATATTGGGAATCCAAAGCCTCAGTTTTTTTCTTTTTCTCTCTCTTTGTGACTTTGTCAGTTAAAAGAACCTGGTTTTCTGAAGGGAATGAGAACTGTGTCTGTTGTGCATTTTGAACAGGAATACTTTCTCTTCCTTTACACCATTGGAGCGCTGGCAGAGACATTCTTAACATTAATCTGTTACACTTGGTTTAAACAACTGTCCTCAGATGGTGCACTGTACAAGCTCTGACCAGCCACATATTGTGGTTGGGAAATACAGACAGGCTGCCAAATCTTCGGGATGCAAAATCCCTAAATCAAACCAAAAGCCTGAAATAGACAGTATATCTGTGAATAAGCATCCTACATGGTGGGAGTTGGGTGTTATTCTTAAGCCGCATCATCAAATGGGTGTGTATTTAGTATGTGAACTAAGTTGGTAGACTTTCAAAAACAGCAACTTTGAAACGCATGTATGCCACTGCGGAAGAATATGATGAATGAAGCTCTTCAGAGATGAACACTGATGAAAAGGACACTGTTAAATACAAACAGCCACAGTGCCAGGAGAAAAACTATCTATTTACAGTATATCATTTCCTTAGTAGGCTACAAATGGTGCAGGTGTTGACCATGCCATTAACACAGGGATATGGAAGGACCTGTGGGTTGAGAGAAACTTTTGCTTGTCTACTTCCCTTGTGATTTCCAAACTCAGAGAAGGGCTGGGTGCCCTGTTGGTTTCGGAGGCTATACAAGAGATGACCAGGTGTGTAATCCTGCATTACAGGTTAATGTTTGGTGAGCCTGGTGCCATATGTCATAGAGCTGTGAAAACTGTAGCTGTCTGGGAAATGACTGTAGGATTTTTTTTCCATGTAGTAACAGACATCAGAGTTCATAGTTGGAACAAAGCAAGCATAAATTTCCAAATGAAGAAGGAAAAGTAGCCCTTCCCAACAGAGTTCTTTCCTGCACAATGGTCCTCAAATGGATCATCTGGCATGATACAACAAGGGATGCATTTAATAGGGTGGGATTATGATACTTGCTTTGGGATCATTCCATGTGAACCATGAATCTGACTTTTGTAGTTCCTATAGGGAAACCTTCACCTTCATATACCTTTTCATACATGCTAATAGTACTCTATGTTCCCTTGGTGTATTCCTGTTCGAAGGCACTTATTCTGATGCATATCCCCTTCTTCATTTTCCACTACCACCAATTTCTCCACCCTGTTATTTACTTTTTCCATACACATACAATTTGCCTAACAACCTTCTGATCCATAAAGGTCACCCTTGCTTGGAAGCTAGATGTATCTGACTCTAGGGTGCAGTGGTCATCTCCATTTACAGCCAAAGAGCAAGCCCTGTCTGCATCTGCTGACGTTTCTGTGGCCATATGGCAGACATGACCAGACACTGTAGTACACGGAATGCTGTTATCGTTCCCGCCAAAGTGGTACCTATTTATCTACTTGCAATTTCTTTCTTTTGAACTGCTAGGTTGGCAGGAGCTGGGATAGAGACGTGAGCTCACTCCATCATGCAGCACTCGGGTCTCAAACTGCTGACCTGTTGACCTTCCAGTCATGAAGTTCAGTGTCTTAAACACTAAGCCATCACAGTCCTTCTTCAGTTCCATACCATAGTGCTAACATTACACCAAACCAGTTTCAAGAACAAAATAAGCCAAGTATTTCTTCTTGTGCTGATGGCAAAACCTTACTTTTTTTTAATAGTATGTCTAGCAATAAAGCAACCCATTCCGTACAGGCTACAAATCTAATGCTTAACTCAAGGAAGAGTTTAAGCCAGGGTTTTTTCCCAACCTTTTAAAGCCGGGGCTGGTTCATGTTCTCTCAGTCAGACGGATGGCCATTTTGACCTGCCTGCATGATGGGGGCAGCCATTTAGTCCCAACAGCTTCAAAGGGGTGGCCATTTTGTTTCTTGAATGCCGTTGGAGGCGGGCACATGAAATGGTGCCACGGGCTGGATCCAGCCCATGGGCCTTAGATTGGGAACCCCTGGTTTAAGCCAAAGTGGTACTAAATTTATTGCATTTGGCACTATGTTACTTGAATGCTGCACTCATTAAAATATTAATAAAAATGTGTATTGGCCTTCAAATGGATGGGAGGCACAAGAAAGAACAGTTTACTGCCACAGAAGATGAGAGATGTTGTGCACTGTGATCAGAAGACGTACCCATCAAAATTCCCAAAGGGATTAAAATCTTTAGGAAAGAAGTGAAAACCTGGCTGGCAGGGCAGGTGTGGGGCACCGATGGAGAGGTGACCCCTGCCTGCTGGTTCATATAATAAGATTCTCTATCTCTTTTAATGGATGGGGGTGGGTGAGTAAATTATTTTGAATTTTAATGGGATTTTAACGGGTTTTTAAAAAGAGTTTTAAAGGGTTTTTAATTGTCTGATGTTGTTGTTGATTGTTGTTAGCTGCCCAGAGTTGTTGCCGAGTTGGGCGGCAATAAAATTTGAGGAAATAATCTATACCTATAAAATGGTGCGTTAACCGTTGGAATGTGACAAAGGATGTTGCACCAGGCCCCACTAGCCCGTAATGGGCCTCCGTTCACTCGCCCGAACCCGGTTCGCAGGTAACTGTCGGGTTGAAATTTTCGGCCAGGGGGCAGGAGCCCCTCGGAAGCAAACAAAAAAAGGGAACTTCAATTCCCAACGTTCCTTGCGCCGCGCCACGCCAGAGCCAATCAGGCTGAGCAGCGCAGCAAAAGGAATGTTTGGAAACGCGCCACAGCCAATCAAAAAAGCCACAGGAAAAAACCGCTGCAGTAAGCAAACACGCGCAGGCAAAACTACAAGCCCCAGCGTCCTGCGCGCCATTAGTGTGCAGAACGCTGAGGCAGCCGGCGCGCAAAAAATAAAAGTAAAAAAAAACGCCTGCCGCCGCTGCCCTTCTTTCCCACGGGCCAGCCAGCATGGCCCGTGGGGGAAAAAAGAAAAACCCCCACCGCCGCTGCCCTTCCTTTCGATGGGCCAACCGGCATGCAAAAAATAAAAGTTAAAAAAAAACACCCGCCGCCGCTGCCCTTCTTCCCCACGGGCCAGCCAGCATCGCCTGCGGGGGAAAAAAGCCCCCCCCCGCTGCCGCTGCCCTTCCTTCCCACGGGCCAGCCAGCATGGCCCGTGGAAAAGAAAGGCCCCCCGCCATTGCCCTTCCTTCCCACAGGCAAGCCAGCATAGCCCGTGGGAAATAAAGCCCCCCCCGCCATTGCCCTTCCTTCCCACGGGCCAGCCAGAATGGCCCGCGGGAAAGAAAGCCACCCCCCTGAAAAAGTAAACACAAAAACACAAACCAAAAACAATCAAAAACACTCAAAAATAAAAATCCAAAAAGGAAACACAAAAACAGCCAAAAACAAACAAGAAAAAATACACAGACCCCCCCCCCCAAAAAAAACCAGAGAGCTTACCATAAGACGTCTTCTATCCATGAGAAAATAAAGAAAATACTTACCGGAAGCGACACCCAGAGGACAGAAGAGAAAAATTGTAGAGAGGAAGAAAAGCTCACCACCCCCACCCAGAGGCTACAAGAGAAAAAACATTCAAAAATATTGAAACTAATAAAATTAATTCCAAAATTAATCAAATAAGTTATAAAAATATTCAAAAATAATCACACTAATCTCAAAAAATTCCCCCCAAAAAACAGAAATCACTTTTCACTCAAAAAACAAAACAAACAATAAAAAAGCGTAAAAATAAAGATTTAAAAAACCAAAATTAAATTTTAAACTAAATAAAATTAATTTACATTAAATAAATTAAATTAAAATAAAATTTGCATAAACATAAAACAAAAACCTTCAAAAACCAATTTAAAGAGCCTGGTACTGAGGAAGCCGGCACACACACACACACACACACACAAACAACAATGGGAACGCAAGTCCGCCGCAGGCGGACGCAGCGCCTCAAGGCCACAAAATCACAAAACCTTAAAACACCATTTAAAACAGCCCAGCACCATTGGTTCAAGAAAAAAACCCGAAACCCTTTACTATCCAACACAATTTTTAAAAGCCCGGCACTGCCGGGCAAAATATGCTAGTTAATTAATATATTTGACTACACCATATAGTACCACTATAGAATACAATACTGGAAATGGTACTGCTAGATAAACAAAATGGAACAAAACATGTTAGGCTGAACAAAATGAATTTTTAAATCATGAAAAAATTGAATGCAGTTAATATAAGCAATACCTTGTCTGGATAGCAGTAAAAATAGCAATTTAATCCACACAGTTTAAAGCACAGTAAATGCCAGTCTGGGTAATCCTTCAGTGAAACTTTAGCTCTCTGAGGAAAATATGATACAGATTTTAAGGACTTTTTATTTCATCTTTCGTCTTTTTATTTCATGGCTGCAATCACCATCTGCAGTAATCTTTGATCCTAAGAAAGTAAAATCTGTCACTGCTTCTACTTCTTCCCCATCTATTTGCCAGGGACTGATAGGGCCTGTTGTGATTATCTTGGTTTTCTTGATGTTGAGTCTCAAGCCAGCTTTTGCACTCTCCTCCTTCAACCCAATCAAGAGATTCTTTGGGTCTTCCTCACTTTCTGCCATTAGGGTTGCATCATCTGCATATCTCAAATTGTTGATGTTTCTCCCAGCAATTTTGATCCCAACTTGTGATCCATCCAACCCTGCATTGCGCATTACGTGCTCTGTGTATAAGTTGAATAAGCAGAATGACAAGATGCAGCCTTGTCTTACTCCTTTTCCTATTCCAAACCGCTCTGTCATTCCGTGTTTTGTCTTAACTGTTTCTTCTTTACTCTTGCACAGATTTCTCATGAGGCATAGAAGGTGTTCTGGTATTCCCATCTCTTTAATTACTTGCCACATTTTGTTGTGGTTCACAGAGTCAAAGGTCTTGGTGTAGTTAATGAAAGAGAAGTAGACTTGTTTCTGATATTTCTTCGTTTTCTCCATGATCCAACGTATGTTGGCAATGTGATCTCTAGTTCCCCAGCCTCTTCAGAACCCAGCCTGCACTTCTGCTAATTTTCTCTCCACATTCTGCTGAAGTCTATCCTGTATTATCTTGAGCATAACCTTGCTAGCGTGTGAGATGAGCGCAATTGTTCGATAATTTGAACATTCTTTGGCATTACCCTTTTTGGGATTGGAACATATACTGATCTTTTCCAATCCTGTGGCCATTGTTGTGTTTTCCAAATCTGGTGACATATAGAATGCAATAATTTGATTCCATCATCTTCTAGGCTTTGAAAAATTCAGCTAGGATACCATCATCTCCACTGGCTTTGTTGTTTGCAGTGCTTTTTAGGGCCTTCCTGATGTCACTCGCTAGGCTGTCTGGCTCAAGTTCAATGTTCTCATCATTGTGATTATCAGGGGTGTTGATGTCCTTTTTGTAGAGTTCCTCTGTGTACTCTTGCCATCTTTTCTTAATCTCTTCTGCATCAGCTAAATCCTTGCCGTTTTTGTCCCTTATCATGGTCATTTTTGCTTTAAATGTTCCCCTGATTTCCCCAATTTTTAAAAAAGATCTCTAGTCCTACCTCTTATGTTGTTTTCCTCTATTTCTTTGCATTATTCATTCATTCATTCATTTAGATTTTGGTAGGGTTCCTTATCTCTCCTTGCTTTTCTTTGAAATTCTGTATTCAATTGGTTGAATGTTTTCCTTTCTCCTTTACCTTTTGCATTCCTTCTTTCCTCTGCTATTTTAAGAGACTCATCAGACAACCACTTTGCTTTCTTATGCTTCTTTTCTTTTGGCATGGTTTTCCTTGCTGTCTCTTGTATGATGTTCCGTGCCTCTGTCCATAATTCTTCTGGTATAGAGTTGCCATATGTAAAGGAAAACCATGAATTTCACGTTTTGTAACTGTCCCGCACAGTTCCATAAAAAACACTGAAAATTCACGGTTTTCAAACCACTTGATTTGGAAGGAAAAAAACACTTCTATGCACTTCTATTGGAACGACCAGTAGGTGGCGGCAGCAGCAGCTTGGAAAACAAGGAGGGGGGATGCGCCTTTTTTCTTGTAGTGCGTCTGACTCTGTAGCAGCAGTTCGATACCCGAATACTGAAGGGCAGAATGAGCTCCCATCTTTGTCCCAACTCCTGCAAACCTAGCAGTTTGAAAGCAAGAAATGGCAAGTAGATAAATAGGGACCACCTGGGGGGGGGAGGGACAGTGTTCCCTATGCTCCGGTGTCTAGTCATGCCTGCCACATGACCATGGAAATGTCTGCTCCCATCTCTGTCCCAGCTCCTGTAAACCTAGCCCCGCTCTGCCTCAGACTTTAAAAACCGCTGAGACTGCTGAGCCTCTGCCGCTGTCACTCACCCTTTTGGACTTGCCTGGGGTTAGCGTGAGTTTATTGATGTATTGTAATTTTCCCCCTATATTGTAATTGCTGATATTGTGATATATTGTTTTGTTGATTGTCGATATTTTTTGATATGTATTGCTGACCTATTGTATTGCTTTATTATTGTTGTTTTGCCACTTCGAGTCACCTTCGGGTGAGGGAAGCGGGGTACAAATAAAACATATGATATGAAAGCAAGAAATGGCAAGTAGATAAATAGGGGTCATTTCAGTGGGAAGGTAAATAGCATTCTATGCACTCCGGTGTCTAGTCATGCCTGACACACAACCATGGAAACGTTTGCAGAAGCAGACAGCACTGGCTCTTTGGCTTTGAAACAGAGATGAGCACTGAACCCTTGAGTCAGATACGACTGGCTTTTGAGCAAGGGCAACCTTTACTTTTGTCCCATTTTTGTGAGAGGGAATTATGGTAACCCTATTCTGATACTCTATCAAGTCTAACACAGTGGAGGTGTGGAACAGATTTAATGGCTTAGACTTGATAGAGTCTAAATCTGTTCCACACCTCCACTGTGTATTCCATAGGGATGTTGTCTAGGTCATACCTGTCTGGCCTAATTGTCTCCCCTATTTTCTTTAGTCTAAGCCTGAATTTTGCAACCAGTAAATTATGATCTGAGCCATAGTCTGCTCCAGGTCTTTTTTTTGCTGTTTGTATGGAGGTTCTCTGTCTTTGGCTGCAGAGTATGTAATCAATCTGGTTTCAATGTTGGCCATCTGGTGACATCCATGTGTAAAGTCTCCTCTTGTGTTGCTGGAAGAGGGTGTTTGCTATGACCAGTGCATTCTCTTGGCAGAACTCTATTAGCCTTTGCCCTGCTTCATTCTTCTGTTCGAAGACCAAACTTGCGTGTTATTCCATTAACTTTTTGATTTCCTACTTTGGTATTCCAATCTCCTATGATAATGTGGACATCATTTCTTGGTGTCTGTTCTATGAGATGTTGTAGGTCTTCATAAAACTGGTCAACTGTGGCTTCATCAGCACCAGTGGTTGGTGCATATATTTGGATTACAGTGATATTGAAAGGTTTGCCTTGGATTCTGACTGAAATCATTCTGTCATTTTTAAGATTATATCCCATTACTGCTTTTCTCACTCTTTTATTGACAATTATGGCTACTCTGTTTCTTCTGAGGTATTCTTGGCCACAGTAGTAGATATGATGGTTTCCAGAGCTGAATTCGCCCATCCCTGCCCATTTTAACTCACTGATTCCCAAGATGTCAATGCTTATTCTTTCCATTTTCTTTTTTTACCACTTCCAGTTTTCTCTGATTCATAGATCTGACATTCCTTATAACACTGTATTTCTCCTCTGACTGTCCTATCCAACCCCCTCTTCTGACCTGGTGGGCTAAGCATCCTGTTTCATCTATTTTGCCCCTTTGCTTTGCCTTTTGTTCTAGTCCATAGAGTTCTCTTGCCAAACTTCCTGACGTGGTTCGCCGGTTTCTACGCCAGTATTTTACTTTCATACATGTTATTACAATTTAACACAAAGTAAGACTAAAATTAGGTTGATTAATGCTGGATATGTGAAACAAGAAGTTATATATGTAGTCAAAAGTTAAAAGTATCTTGTTAGTCATCAACCTGGTATGAAAAGGAAAGTTCGCTATATCAAGTCAACTACGGTAATTTTATTACTTATCAAATGCATGCAGCTATGAGTCTTTGGTGAGAACATCCATTGTGGTGACTCCTTCCCTCCTCCTGGCTCCAGCCGCTGGTTAGGCTGGAGTCCACCTGCAGCGACTCCACCTGGGTGTCTGTGATGGCAACTGGGCAGTTGAGGCCTTGGTCGCTGCCTTCTTTCCTCTCTGGCCCCAGGTTTTTTGAGGGGGTCGTTAGATTAGTCTTAATCAGTGCAAAGAAAGACTTCTTAGTGAACAGCATGAGGTTAGAGCAATCTCAAGACAAGACAGAGGTTTGGTTACTGGACAGATGTTCACATTTTTTTCCTGGAATTCTACTCACCTTGTAGAGGCTGCTGAAGCGAGGGGACCGAGCCAGAGGCTGCTCAGAGCAGTGGGGACAAAGCGCGATTGCCACTGCTGCCACCGCCATGGCTGATGTAGGAACCATCAGCGAAAGGAGCATCCAGCCTCTGGCCCCCTGCATGTCGGGGGCGGGACCGGCCCAGAGAGAAAAAAGGTTGAGCACCACTAATCTAGGGAGTCTTTTAGGTATTCCTCCAAGTGCTCAGATCACAAAGGGTACAATTACAGATTTCTTCCTCCATAAACACTCAACATAATTTTCCAAAACTTTCTCTACCTGATGTTCCCAATAATTTTTACTGCATTTGATTCATTTTCCTTGTTTATAGGTATTATGTGCCATCAAGTAAATTCTGATTTATGGTAACTCTTTCCATAGTTTTCAAGGTTGAGAACACACAGTAGAAGTTTACAATTCTCTCCATCTGGGGGTGCCCTAAGACTTTGCAGCTTGCCAGTGACTACACAAGGAGGTTCTTCTTGCAGGAGGCTTAGGGGGAAATTGAACTCCCAACCTCTGGCTCTGCAGCCAGCCAGATAAACAACTGAGCTATCTAGCCAGATTGTGTAGGGCTTAACCAATCCTTATGCAATTTCTTACTTCCACTATAGGTTTCATATTAACATAACACCCAGGAAGATTGTGTTGCACATGCTACTCATGTCCGATCTTCTGAATATGCTTCATATGTACGCATTTGAGTTTTGCAAAGAAATACCACAACCTATACCTCTTACGTTGAATGGCCTTTTTATTCCCATTGTTTGCAATTTCTTCTGTAGAAACCTGGTAATATCTCTCTCCAATGATTACAGCTAACATCTGAGGACAGCTTTTTTTCAAAAGAATTGTTAATCTTTACAAACTCTAAAATTTCTGTGACCAAATTATTATTAAAATACTTCTTTTAACAGCTGAGCTGTTACATTCAGTGTAAGGCTCTTTACTACCCCCACAAATCTTTTTAAAGATCCCACAGCACCACCTGGAGGGTAAGAATAATAGTATCAGTGATATGGCGTTCATGAACTTTAATTAAAGAATCAATTCAAGTAATGAATGCAAGTTTATAAAAGAAAAATTATCTTCCTTTAACAAGTTTACCTACTGCTTTATTGATATTAAGGGTGTATATATAGATTACATGATTTTTTGTGTGTGTGCAAGACAGCTTCAGGAAATATGCAGAGAACAGAATCCGCTCTTTTTAGTATTTTGTGACCTGGAAAAGGCTTTCGATTCTGTCCTGAGACCTGCTATGCGGGCTTCTCTGCCCCATAAAGTTAACTTAGTGTGGCTGAACCCTTCTATGGACTTGAGACTGAGATTGTGAGCAGTGAGGAGAGTTGGCTCAAAGTACCTAGCTTTGTGTGTTCAGGTTCCATTGTTGTTAATAAAGTTAGTTCAAGTGTATCTACTTGTATTGACTTGCATGGAACAAAGATGGTTTCTGGACCCTGGCTGGTATGGGAGGCCTACTGTAAAACCTCTGAAAGTTGACCACCCAAGGGACTGAAGGAAAGTGATCAACATACAGTGGTGGTCAATGTACAAAACTGTACTGATATGTACACGTGCCTCATTTTATTGTACAGCTTTTATTAGAGAATGTCACCCCTGGGCCTGGTGTTCTTCAACATTTTCATTAATGATTTGGATGTAGGAGTGCAGGGAATGTTCATCAAATTTCTAGATAACACAAAATTGGGTGGAATAACTCATACCTTGGAAGACACAAACAGAATTCAAAACAATATTTACAGGGTTAAACTCTGTACTGAAAACAGAATGAAATTTAACCCAGATAAGTGCAAAGTTCTACACCTAGGGAACCCCCCCCCCCAAATGTAGTTACAAGATAGGGGATACTTTGCTCAGTAATAATATGAGTGAGAAGGATCCTGAAATTGTTGTAGATCACAAGCTAAATATGAGTCATCAGTGTGGTGTGACTGCAAAAAAGGCAAATGCCATTTTAGTTTGCATCCATTAGATCTATTTTGATCTGGATTCCTGCATTGAGCAGGGAGTTGGGCTCAATGGTCTTAATAGGCCCCTTCTAACTCAAATATTCAATAATTCTATGATATATTATCCTTGCCCTTGCCTTAAATCAGTGATGGCAAACCTTTTACAAACTGAGTGCCCAAACTGCAACCCCAAGCCCACTTATTTATCACAAAGTGCCAGCATAGCAATAGGAGAGGAAGGAAACACTCCCATTGGGTTACTGGGCAGAACAAACTCTGTGCTGAGGGAGGAAAGAAGCGCTCCCATTGGGCTGCTGGGCAGAGGAGCAGAGTGAACTCTGTGCTGGGAAAGAAAGTACTCCTATTAGGCTGCTGGGCAGAGCAAACTCTGTGCTGGGGGAGGAAGGAAGCACTCCCATTGGGCTGCCGGGCAGAGGAGCAGGGTGAACTCTGTGCTGGGGGGAGGAAGGAAGTGCTCCCATTGGGCTGTGAGCAGAGTGAACTCTGTGCTGGGGTGACTGCACAGGTGCCCACAGAGAGGGTGCCGAGTGCCACCTCTAGCACACGTGCCATAGGTTCGCCACCACTGCCTTAAATAATCAAGAGCTTTCATAGCTGTGACTAAAGCAATGGAAACAGCATTTTATTTCACTAATTTGCATGTCCTATCAAAGAACAGTGATCATTGCAAAGCTACTTCTTCCATCATACAAAGCTTAGCACGTGTAACCATGCATTTGAAAAAGAACAGGAATGATATTAAGAATACTAGGGTGCTCACACTGTAGTTTTAGTGCACTTCCCATAGAGAAAGGTTAGGACTTAAATAACTGGTATGTTCTTTGAAGCAAAATCTATCTTATGCTACTAAAATGACAGCTAGCCAGCTAAGAGATTGTTATAACTTTCATTTCCAGTGACCTTGGTTTCTTCTTAACATTCTTCTCCTTCAATATCTGGTGAGAGAGTGAGCTTAAAAACCACACTACATCTTGGTGATCTTCAGGCCACCTCAAGTAACGACCCCTTTGCAAAAAGGCTCTGATTGATGGGTATTTCATAAGATGATACTGAGATAGTGATCCAGCTACGACCATAATGAGGACATCCTTCAGATCACAGTAATACCTGCTTTGAGCAAAATTAAATGCTTCCACACACCAGCCATCCTTCAGAAACTGTTTTGTCACAATACAAATCGTTTTCCGACAGTTCCAAATGGCATCACGAATACTACTGATGTGATCATCTCCTGGCAGGAAATCTCTCTCTTCAAAGCAAAGAGAAAGTCTGTTTTGGTCAGAATATTGGGAATCAAGATGCCTTATCAAGGAATGTTGAACCCACTCAAAGTCCTTGCTGCTATAGCACACGTAAGCATCATACTGGTATGTCTTTTTACCCAGGTCTGGCTGGAGCTCTTTCAAAAATGTCCTGGTCACAGTTTTGTAGCAGATAAAACAAGTTCCTCTAAAACGAGCAAAAATAATCACTGCCACTATGAACATTGTCAGAACAACAGAGGTAAAAATGAAGAGTGACAACTGCAGAGACTCCAAGACCTTGTCTTCATTGCAACTATCAACATTTAATTCATAAAGAGGTACACCAGCAAGTTCATGGGGTCCAAAACAGAACATGCTCTCTGGTGATCCAACCAAAGTGACATTGGTTTCATTTAGCCACATAATTAGGCTGCTTATGAGGCAATTACAGTAAAATCTATTATTGGTGATATCCAGGTAGTCCAGCGTTGTAAAGATCTGAGGATCTGGATAAAGCAGCTGGTTCCATGATAATTCAAGTATTCTCAGGCTTGAAGGGAAGACGTTGTGAGGAAGATAAGTCAACAAATTAGAATCCAAGTTAAGTCTATACAGTGATACCAAGCCATTAAAGATACCCTCTGGAAGGAAACTAAGGTAGTTATTGTCAAGATGAAGGATTTTAAGTTTGAGAAGTGCCTTGAACACATTCAAACACAATTCTCTCTCCCATATAAGTTTTAACATATTGTTTCCAAGATCCAGGTAGATTAACTGGTTCTTTTCTGAAACCTCATTATTTCCGTTACAAGAAGAAAAACGATTGTTTCTCAAAAAGATAAACTGGGAAACTGGGATTTGAAGAAGTCTGTAGAGTTCACCCAGATTGTCTAGTCTATTTTCTTGCAAGTCAATATGAGTTGCATTTATTCTGCCTATGTGCTGTAACCGATTGCTACCTAAAAAAATAGAGGTCAGGTTTGGGAATGATGGGGTTAATTTTAAGGCATTATCCCTAAGATTCACCTCCTGAAGTCTTGGTAAATATGTGAAGGCATGCTGAGTAACCACCCCAATATGGTTGTTTTGCAGATCCAGAGACAACAAGTTATAGAGTCCAACAAAAGTATCATCCATGAGTTCACCCAACAGATTGTATGATAAGTTTAAGTGAGTCAGTGTCCAAAGACCATAAAATGCTTGTTTTTTAATTTGATTTATCCGGTTTGAATTAAGATCAAGCAATTCTAAACTACCAAGATGTTGAAATACATAGGGTTTAAGAGCAAAAATAAAATTATTTGATAGATCGAGCAAGTGAAGTCCACTCTTAGCAAGACCTCTGAACGTATAATTGTCTGGATCCGGGAGATTATTAAATCCAAATGATGAGCCCATTGTGTGATGTGAGAGCTTCAAAACCAAAATGGATGTTCCTTGAATAGCTGAACAGAATTGCTCTATGGTAGCTGTATCCCAACCATTGCTACCAACATCCAATGTGTCGATAATGATATTTTTGAAAGGATTCCCACAAGTTGTCCAGTCCACTGATTCTTCTCTATACAATTTATTAGAATTCAAGGCAAATAGTTTGAAAGTCTTCCCTTGAAAGCTATTAAGATCACCTTCACAGAGGGTCTCAATTAGGTTTAGTTTAAGCTCCAAAGTATCCAAGAATTTCATTTTGTAAAATAAAGGATGAGGATGAAGTCTTGTGATTTCATTGTACGCGAGGTTCAGGTATTCCAAAGAGACCAAATCTTGAAGGTAATCCTCTTCCAGAATTAAATTATTGAGTCCGTTATTATATAGCCAAAGTATGCGTAAATTCACCAGACCCCTGAAAGCATCTGAGTCCAATACAATAATTTTGTTGTCAGCTAAATCCAATTGTCTAAGATTTGGCAAGTTCCTAAAAGCTTCTCCTCTTATAGTTACAGCAGAGACAAACTGTGTTCCAATTGACAGATTTTCCAGTTGTTTCAACAGAGGGAAGGAGGTGATGTTCACTTCCTGGATGGAATTGAAGTTTAGGAAAAGTGAAATAATGTTCTCAGGCACAGGTGGAACCCAAGTGAGGTTGCAGTAATTGTAGTATGCAATTTTTTCTTTCACTAAACAATGAGGAACTGTGGATGTTTCTTTGAATGCAAGCATCATTCCAGCGATAAACATTAAGTGGTGATTAAGCATTCTGCCCTTTTCATGCTGGGGAGAAGCAAAGGGGAAAAAAAGAACTGTAATTCACAATAGAACAGACAATTGAATTAAACATTAAAAACATAGTTCCTGAATGGACAAAAGCTCATTTGATTCATTATCCTGCAATTTCCATCCAAAACTCTGTGACAACTAGAGTTTACAGTTGATGGCCGGTTTTGTTTATTACATGCATTTATTAATTAAGGTATACTGCCTCTGAAGAAGGTGGTTCTAATTACAAGCAATTACTTGAAGAGAAACAAGAAATTAAATCTGGAGAGTATGAAGCAAGTCAAGTGGGACAGAGAAGTCAGGCTGTGGGCCAAACAAGGATTCATGAGTCAGCTGTGGCCAGTAGGTATCCAGACTTCATTTAGGAAAATAGTTCTGTGCAGC
The DNA here is from genome assembly GCA_035047345.1 of Bradypodion ventrale. Lineage (NCBI taxonomy): Eukaryota > Metazoa > Chordata > Lepidosauria > Squamata > Chamaeleonidae > Bradypodion > Bradypodion ventrale. The sequence continues at coordinate 47,535,550 of JAWDJE010000001.1, forward strand.
GCTTTTACATGGTGAATTCACACATCCTGTCCCTTCAAATCCTAGGCAAAGTAAAGGTAAAAAAAGGTAAAGGTTTCCCTTGTTTGAAAGCCAGTTGTATCAGACTCTAGGGTTCAGTCCTCATCTGTTTCAAAGCCAAAGAGCCAGCGCTGTCTGCTTCTGCAGACGTTTCTGTGGTCATGTGGCAGCCATGATTAGACACCGGATCACACGGAATGCTGTTACCTTCCCACCAAAGTGGTCCCTATTTATCTACTTGCAATTTCTTGCTTCCAAACTGCTAGGTTGGCAGGAGCTGGGACAAAGATGGGAGCTCATTCCGTCCTGCAGTACTCGGGAATCGAACTGCTGACCTTCTGCCTCCTAGTCGTCTTAGCCACTTGAGCCACTGCAGTCTTGCAGAAATTCTAAATCAATGCCTGGTTTCATGGAACAGTTGAACAAATTAAGGCTCAATCCAGCAAAGAAAAAGTCCTGTGTCTATGACAAAAGCTATTTTGGGATTGGGGTCTGCCCGTCCAATCAGAGCGGACCGGAGGGGCTCCCTGGTTGTGCTTTCAGCTAGAGGGGCTCGCCTCTCTAGCACATGAAGAAGGGCCTTCTCCGTGTCCGCACCGGCCCTCTGGAACCTCCTGCCAATAGAACTGAGGTTACAGACAGAATTGCTGCCCTTCAGGAAAATTTTGAAAACCTGGCTGGCGGGGCAGGTGTGGGGCCTAAATGGGAATACGGCCCCCACCTGTTGGCTCATTTAAAGTTAGTGTCCCTCCCTCTGTGTCGCAGTATCCATTTTATTCTTTTATGAATAGGGTGGGGGGAGGAGGGTGGGTAGGTGATTTGGGTTTTTTAAATCTGCTTTTATATCTTTTTAACCTGTTGTAAGCTGCCCTGAGTCAGGTTCACCTGAGTGGGCGGCATAAAAATTTTAAAATTACATTGCATTAAAAATTAAATTACAGCCTTTTCTAGATGGTCCCTTATTCCCTCCCCCAAAAAGGGGGGCCTGAAGTGGTTAAGAAGTCACCTTGTTAGCTGGAAGGCCAGCAAGTCAGCAGTTCAAGACCCGGGTACTGCATGATGGTTTGAGCACCCGTCTCTGTCCCACCTCGTGCCAAACCTAGCAGTGCAAAAGCATGAAATTGCAATAGATAAATAGGGACCACTTTGGTGGGAAAAGATCTTGGGAACATGAAAAGAACCTTATTCGGGCATCCCCTGAGCGGAGTTTCTCCAGCAAAAATCCTTTCAACCCAGAATAATTTCTAACATGAAATTTTTATTATTATTCCCTCCAAAGGACCAGATTTACAGTTTGGGTACACTCTTAGATTAAGCACTGCTCCTGGAAAGCCAGACAGATGCTGCGGACAGGAATATCTTTGCCCAGCTTTATCTGGTGTGTCAGCTGTGGCTCTCCCTAGGGAAGGAAAATTTGGTCATAGTGATTCATGTCTTAATTACCTCCTGACTAGGATACACAAACATCTAGAAACTGTAGCAAGTGCAAAAAGTGGGTGCCAGACTATTGTGTCATCTGTACTAAAGAGACAGTATAATGCTAGTCTTGAGCCAACTGATTAAGGTCAATTCAAAGAGCTGGTGTTTATCTATAAAGCGCTGAATAGCTTGGGACTAAGAGATCAGAAAGGCTGCCTTCTTGCATACATATTTGCTCAGAGCCTGAGAATTTCAACATAGAGCCTGTGATGCATCCTATCTCACTGAGAGGCTAGGCAGCTAAACACGCAAACATGAGCTTTCTTAGCAGTAGCAAACCAAATCTGTAATTCCCTCCCAAAGCAAGAAACGTGCTTTTGGACATGACGAGAGACTGTGGAAATATCAATTTCAGCCAGCAGAGCCACAGTGCAGTGGCGTACCCCATGGGGATGGCAATAGCAGCGGATGGGCATCCACTATGTGGATGACTGCATGTGGTGCCAGAAAAGTCCCTTTATTTATTCCCCAATCCTGGGGCATTGGATTGCCACTTTGCTTGTAAATGCAGCAATCTGATGTCATGTGGACTAATATACTGCACAGCTTATAATTGGACTAAAAACTGTCCCATGGGGTAACAATCTAACACAAAGACATTTAATTGACTTTAAAAATCTGAACTAGCTGATTTATTTCAACAGTGTAATTTCCCGAGTTTTTTTGATGTCCAGCTAAATCTCTATTATTCAAAAGGACCTTTGGTTTCTAGGATCAGTTTTCAAATTGGTTTCTGGTGAACATTTCAGATGTAGTTTTAATGTTTTAATCCATTTTAAAAGACATTTTAAATCAGTTCTTCATAACTGTAGCATATTGTAAATTGCTTAAGGAACCATGGTAGGCAAAAAGGCAATGAAGAAATTTATTTTATTTATTTATTTATATTCACATTTATATGCCGCCCCCTCAATTGCTCGACTTTGGGCGGCTCACATAACAGGAAAAACATCATAAAAACATTGCAAAAAACCCATTCATTTTAAAAGTCCATATGTTCAATTCAAGAGTCCGTACCAACAAAGCATCCATCTCCGCACAAATCATGCCACGCCCCAGGCGGGGCCTGGAGGACGAGCGATGGCCTGGAAGATGAGTGAGTGAAATGCAGCCTATTCATATAGACATTTAATAATTAACAAAAAAAGCATTTAAATATTATAAGCAAAACATTTCAGTTTCTGTCTTTTAAAAAGTATACAGTTTTCTAAGGTGGCAGTTTCAGAACCCAAACTATTCCAATGTTTCTGGTTGTTGCTGTCAGGTGTTCTAGTCTAGATTCTTACCATATGATGCTAAAGTGCTTCATCTACAAATCCAGAAATTCTCTCTCTTTCTTATCATATTTCAATTTGATGGTTGTTTCTATACTAGTAACTAAGAAATCTGATACAGTAGGACAGGATGTTCAGAATTAGAGTGCTTAAATCATTGGTATCTCTAGCTGCTTGGTAAGATTGCATGATTTATGATTTCTAAAGCATGTCTGGAGACTGGTCGTTGCTTTACCTACTGTTGTGTTCTATGACTGTACCTTTTACAATGTATCCATTCACGTGTATCCAATGGAACCATGCTTGTGTAACATTATAACCAGCAGCTGCTTAACTGTAGCCCTTGCAATAGGACGCGAGCTAATGACCACCTGGTGGCAATAGCGAGCGTTCAAGCTCTCCTGGCCCAGACTCACCAGCAAACAACAGCGCGGGAAGTTTCCCGCCATCACCTACACCTGGACAAGAAGGGCGTGACCGTCTGTGACATCACGCGGACAGTAACCAATAGACTGTCGAGGAGCCACATTCAAATGTATAGCCACTGTATATATTGAGCTACCCATCCGCCATTACCTCATGCAATAAACCTGTGTTAAGCCAACCTTTCGGCTGTTCGTTGTCTTTGGTCCCATACACTAAATTGGCAACGAGGATGGGATATGGCTGCCCACGGGACCAAGACATGCGCCGGTTTCGAAATCAGGAGACCGGCAGACTGGGACATCTTCGAGATGGACTTCCAGGGAGCCCTGGTGGAATCCGAAGTCACGGATGAGGCAAAGAAAAGGGCCATCTTCACCCGGATGCTGGGGCCAGACACCAAGAGGGTCTTGGTGGACCTGATCGCGCCGAGGAGGGCGAGTGAATTCAAGGTGAAAGAGCTCATGCACATGCTGCGTGAGTACTTCCGGCCCTCAACGGCGATGTTCCCCGCTCGGAGCGCGTTTTGGAGGCGAGTCCAAGCGCCCGGGGAGACGGTCGCCGACTTCGCAGCGGCCCTGCGACTGGCGGCCGGCCCATGCAAATGGGAGAACGTAGAAATCACACTAAGAGACTGCGTGCTGTGCGGCCTGAGCGATGCCGAAACTCAGCGCACATTGATGAACCGCGAGCCACCCCCCACGTTGCAGGAGGTCCTAAAGGAGGCACAAGCCGCGGAAGCTACGAAGGCCGGGGTCCAGGAGCTCCAGGACTGGCGGCCAAAGACGGGCAAGGCAGAGGCTTCGGTGCACGTTTCGGTGCACGCGGCCCGGCGAGTTTCGAAGTCGCCCGCGGAGAGCAGTGACGACGAGGACGTCCGGAAGGTCCGGAAAGAAGGGCGGCGTTGCGACGGCTGCGGAGCTAACCACGACCGCGCCAAATGCCCCTTCAGAAAGGCCGAGTGTCACAACTGCGGCCGCCGCGGGCACATCGCCAAGGTCTGCAGGAAACGGCGCAAGGCCCGGAAGAGCTCGAGAGACCGCGCGGCGGGACCCAAGGACGGCGCCCAAGCCACGAGGAAGCGAGACGGCGTGGGCCGCATCGCCGACGACAGCGAGGACGACGCACCGGTGTTCAGCGTGTCCGCAGGACACCCCCGTTACTTTGTTGAGGTACTAGTACAAGGGGCCCCCATTAGGATGGAGATTGACTCGGGGTCCTCATATTCCATCATTCCCCAGAAGGAATTTCTGAAAATTGCCCCCCACGTGCGGCCCAAACTCAAAGCTTTGAGGTCCACGCTACGGGACGTGCAAGGGAACTGCATTCCGGTGTTGGGGGTTGGAAGGTTTCAGGTACAATTCAAGAAACACACCGCAACTCTCCCCCTAGTTGTTCTTAAAGGGGGGAATTGCAGCCTCCTCGGGACTCAATGGTTCCAGCCCCTGGGTTTGTTCATTGGGGGGGTGCATGCCGTTGTCGTGGGGACTGACCCGATCCAGGAGGTGTGCGACGCACACCCCGAAGTCTTCAAAAAGGGGCTTGGGAAATTTAAGGGACCCCCAGTAGCCTTCGACCTAGACCCTGAGGTCCGCCCAATAAGACTCAAACCGCGCCGGGTGCCATTCGCGCTCAAGGACAAAATAGAGGCGGAACTGGACAAATTGGTGGGCCAGGGGATTCTTGTTCCTGTTGATTCTGCGGAGTGGGAAACTCCAATTGTAACAGCACTAAAGGCCAACGGGGAGGTGCGCATATGCGCTGATTACAAGTGCACCATCAACAAGGCAATTCGCCCTAATGCGTATCCGGTGCCGGTAGTCAGCCATTTGCTGGCCAGGTTACATGGGGGAAAGTGTTTCGCTAAGCTCGACTTAGCACAAGCCTACCAGCAGCTCTCGGTGACCCCAGCCGCCGCTGCTGCCCAAACTATAGTCACCCATAAGGGGGCGTTCCAGGTGACGCGCCTTCAATTCGGCGTAAACTCGGCGCCTGGAATTTTCCAGTCACTCGTGGAACGCCTCCTGAAGGGGCTCGAGGGGGTGTTACCTTATTTTGATGACGTATTGATAACGGGGGGAGTCGGGCCGAATTGGCAAAGAGGTTGGGCAAGGTCCTGGCGATTTTCGAAAAGGCGGGGTTGAGACTGCGAAAAGACAAATGCGTCTTCTTCGCGACCGAGGTCGAATTCCTAGGGTTCCGGGTCACTCCTGAGGGAATAAGGCCGTCCAAGTCTAAGGTAGCCGCCATCAAACAAGCCCCTCGCCCCACCTCCAAGCCCGAGTTGCAGTCGTTCCTAGGGCTGCTGAACTTTTACCACTCCTTCCTTCCCCGGAAAGCAGCCGTGGCCGAGCCGTTGCACAGGCTGCTTAAAAAGGACGAGGCATGGAAGTGGGGTGACCAGCAAGAGAGGGCATTTAATGAGCTAAAGCAGCTTCTGGCGTCTGACGCCATCCTCACCCATTTCAACCTCAAGTGGCCAGTGGTCCTGATCTGTGATGCATCCCCGGTGGGGGTGGGGGCGGTGCTGTGCCACGTGCTGGAAAACGGAAGGGAGGCCCCGATAGCGTTCTATTCCAGGTCCCTATCCCAAGCGGAGAGAAACTACGCCCAGACAGACAGGGAAGCATTAGCGATAATTGCGGGAACAAAAAAGTTCCACGACTTCCTGTATGGCCGCCCCTTCACAATCGTTACCGATCACAAGCCCCTGCTAGGCATTTTTACCGCAGATAAACCCACGCCACAGATCCTGTCCCCTAGGATGCTTAGGTGGGCAATTTTTCTCAACGCGTATCAGCACGCGTTAGTGTACAGGCCCGGGAGGGAGATCAGCCATGCGGACGCTCTATCGAGGCCCCCCCTTCCCCAAGAGAACAGCCACGTGGGCGGGCAGGAGCCAGACCATCAGGTACTGATGATAGAAGTCCTCGACTCGCCCCCAATACTGCCCGCCGACATCGCCAAGGCGACCGGAAATTACAACATTTTAGCAAGGGTTAGCTCCTGGGTGCAGAAAGGGTGGCCAGCGTCCTCCCCGGCAGCGGAGTTCGACCCATTTTTCCGAAAGAAGTTAGAGTTGTCCCTTGAGAGGGGGTGCCTTCTGTGGGGCCAGCGAGTAGTGATCCCGGCGTCCTTACGGCCGAGGGTACTCAAACTCCTGCACGTCAGTCACCCTGGGATTGTGCGCTCCAAAGCCCTGGCACGGAGCTATTTCTGGTGGCCCCAGCTAGACGCCGACATCGAGCACATGGTCGGCACTTGTGAACCCTGCCAAAGTTACAGGCCAGAAGAAGCCCGCCTGCCTCACAGGGAGTGGGACGTGGCGAAGGGGCCATGGTCCCGAGTTCATGTAGACTTTGCTGGCCCGTTTCGTGGGACGCTGTTTCTCCTTGTGATGGATGCCTTCTCCAAGTGGTTGGAGGTCATTCCGGTTACAAGCACGTCCACGGCCACAACCATAAAGCATTTGCGGAGGGTCTTTTCCACGTTCGGTTTACCCGACACCCTCGTAAGCGACAACGCAAGTTGCTTCACGTCCTCTGAGTTCAGGGCATTCACTGAAATCAACGCCATTCGGCACATCACCTCCGCTCCTTTTCACCCTGCCACAAACGGCCAAGTAGAGCGCCTTGTGCGTACCACCAAGGACGCGCTGCGGCGCATGGGGCCCGGGGACCTAAACCATCAAGTGTGCCAGTTTCTGCTAGGCTACCGAGTGACTCCCCTAGCGTCAGGATACTCCCCCGCAGAGCTGCTGATGCGCAGGAAGCTGACCACCATACTAACTAGGCTAGACCCCACGAGAGTAGAGGAAAAGGGGAGGAACATTGGGATAGAGGGCACAAAGAGTTTCGACGTGGGTGCCCCCGTGTATTGCAGGAATTATGCCAGCGCGGGTCCGGCCTGGGTACCGGGCGTCATCCTAGAGCAGACCGGCCCCGTCTCGTACCGCGTCGAGACCGGCACAGGTCTACTCTGGAGGCGGCACGCAGACCAGCTCCGGCGCAGGATCCCCGGCGAACAGGGCACGGACCGCGGGACGCAAAACTCAGCGTTAGGGTTCTCCCCCACCCGCTCAGCCCAAGGGGGAGGAAAGGGGGGCCATGGGTCCCCACCAAGGGGGGAGGAAAGGGAATCTGTCCTTATAGATATCTTGCGGGATCGGTCAGCAGAAAGAAGGGAAACCGATCCCATAGATATCCCGCGGAATCTCCCCACAAATACGGATACCCCAACAGAGTTAGATTTTGATTTTCAGAACCGGGGAAGTTTTGCGGAGTGGTCCCCCACCCGTCCAAGCGAGAAGAGGGGTTTTTCGTTAGCCCCGAGTGTCTCCGGTCTGCCCACAATGGAGTTTTTTCCTTCCCCCAAAACCGCCAAACCACGGCAAGCCTCTAACAAGTCTCCCTCTCCCGTTTCAGGACAAGGGACCAGGGAACGAGGAAGCAGTAGCACCCCTGGGGCGGGTCAGCCCACAACACGGCCCAAACGCGTTTACAATAAGCCATCTTGGCTGAGGGACTTCGTCTCATCCTAGGGGGGAGGGATGTTGTGTTCTATGACTGTACCTTTTACAATGTATCCATTCATGTGTATCCAATGGAACCATGCTTGTGTAACATTATAACCAGCAGCTGCTTAACTGTAGCCCTTGCTATAGGACGCGAGCTAATGACCACCTGGTGGCAATAGCGAGCGTTCAAGCTCTCCTGGCCCAGACTCACCAGCAAACAACAGCGCGGGAAGTTTCCCGCCATCACCTACACCTGGACAAGAAGGGCATGACCGTCTGTGACGTCACGCGGACAGTAACCAATAGACTGTCGAGGAGCCACATTCAAATGTATAGCCACTGTATATATTGAGCTACCCATCCGCCATTACCTCATGTTCCCCCTGGATCATCATGCAATAAACCTGTGTTAAGCCAACCTTTCGGCTGTTCGTTGTCTTTGGTCCCATACACTAAACTACATAATGCAGAGAGCAGCAGGTGAAACTCGGAAAATTAGAATATCGTGCAAATGTTCATTCAGTTCAGTAATGCAACTTAAAAGGTGAAACAAAAATATGAGATAGACTCATTACACGCAAAGCAAGATAGTTCAAGCCTTACTTTGTTATAATATTGATGCTTATAGTTTATGAAAACCCCAACCCCCCCCCAATCCCATGTACTCCATAATCATCACATAATCTCATGTACCCTGTACGCCATGATCATCACAATTATAACAAATTAAGGCATGACATTTCTCGCTTTGCATGTAGTGAGTCTATCTCATATGTTTGTTTTACCTTTTAAGTGAAATGAACATTTGCACGATATTCTAATTTTCCGAGTTTCACCTGCAGCGAATGCAGACACACCTACAGTTCGCTATACAGAAGCTGGGCAGGGCAGACCTCAGATGTACCTGGATTTGTCAAAAATCAGCTAGCCACACTGGCAAAATGGTTGGAAAGCTCAATAAAGAGTTTAGAAAGGTCTGCTCCTTACTGACTTGAGATATTTGCATTTTTTTACAGGTAAATGTCTAATTCTTATAAAGATAGGTTCATATTTATAAAATTATAACATCATAATTTCTTTGTAGAAAATCATAAATTCTGTTCGATTCAGGGTGAGTAAAGTATTACACATCTATTCTCAGACTTAACTAACACAGCTAAAGGAGAGAGATACTGCTAGTTGTTGTCCAGCAACATGATACTGTATTGCCCAATTGTCATTTATGGATTTAGGATCTAAAACCCTGATAATATTTAAGTGATGAGAGGTAACATAAAACACCTTCCTATTCCTGCTGAGCTACAATATTTCATACTGCAAACAATTACTAGAGAGTAGGATAATTAAACAGTAATGAAAATAATTAGTAATAATTAATACTGCACAATGAAACACAGTGCAAATGTGTGTTTACAATGGAGGCATTACTTGACTGATATGCTAATAAGATTTTCTTCTTGGAAATGGCTGTCCCACTAAGGATGTGGGACAGGGAAAAGACCCCTTTGATCAGACTGTAAGCCAGGAGTTCTCAACCTTTTAAAGCCGGCGGCTGGGTCATGTTCCCTCTGACAGCTTCGAGGGCCGGACAACCATTTTGCCCTTCCTCCACCACATGGCACTCCCTGGTGTGGTGTAGGCGGTGGGGGAGGGGGGGACATGAAATGGAGCCACAGGCTGCATCTGGTACATAGGCCGCAGGTTGTGAATCCCTGCTGTTAACTGTCAAATGTCATGAGAGAAACCTACAGAAAGAAGCTCATCTAGCAACCTGCAACATGTGATAGGCCTGTTACATAGCTGTCAAGTATCCTTTATTGGCCGGGGAAAACCCCTTATTTTACCCTCTTTCCCGCCGTCATCCCTTATTAATTAGGCTGCAATGCCCTATTGCCGCCATTGGAGGGCAGCACAGGATAAGCATAGCTCACAAGTATCCCTTATTTGCCGGGAAATTTCCCTTATTTCCAAATCCAAAACTTGACAGGTATGGCCTGTTACAGTCTGCACAGAATACTATACATTGCCATCATAAATACAGCCACTTATATTAATAATACTGTCTATAAGTTAACTGGAATTATTACTGTAACAACTGGGTGGAAAACAGAAGAAGCATTTTTGTACTCTTCAGCACCATTGTTTTCAAAATTAGTAAGTATAAATTGCAGTGGAGCTAAATCCCTGCCCTTTATGGAACATATATAGAGAATCTTTCATAGAATACTGTTCTTTGAAAGTAAAAGGCTTTTTACTAAATAGTTTTTGAAAAAATAACAAGTGACACATTTCATTTTCAGTTTTGTGGCCTACTCACACATTCTTTCTCTCTCACACATTCCACATCAGCTACATCAAACAATGGCCTAATTCAGGTGTCTATGTGCAGAATCCCTTAGCAACAATGAGGAGATTGAGGGTAAAGGCCATGCCCATTGGCTTCCCTCTCCTTTCCGTTTGTCAAGCACAACATTTGGACACATTCTTTGTCAGAAAGGAACATTTCCAAGCTCTCCTGCAATCAGCTAGTCATAGCTGGCTCTAGAGAATTCTGGAAGCTATAATCCAAAAACATAGATCTGCACACCTTTATCCGCAACTAACATTTTTTGGGTTATAGATAACCCCATGGCCTGGTTTCTCCTCACTCACTTTTCTGCTTCTCTGTAGATGGGCTGTTGTTCATCTCTGCCACATTTCCATGCAATGGACAAATGAGAATTCTCTAGCAGTCTGGACTACAACTCTGATGGTCTAAATCAGGAGTTCTCAATCTTTTAAAGCCAAGGGCCGGGTCACGCTCCCTCAGACAGCTTCGGGGGCTGGATGGCCATTTTGCCCTTCCTCTACCACAGGGGTGCCCAAATTTTTCAGGCCGTGGGACGGTCACATGGTTCAGGGAGCCAGCCACTATGGCCTGGATGCAGCCCCAACACCAATTCATCTGGCCCACAAAACCCTCGTCGCTCCTGGAAGTGGAAGTAAAATGCGCCCATATGGGCGCTTTTTACTTCCGCTTCCAGGAGCGACGAGGGCTTTGTAGGCCAGATGAATTGGTGTCAGGGGCCAGATCTGGCCCCCAGGCCATAGTTTGGGTGTCCCTGCTCTACCACATGGCAACTTCCTGGTGTGGTGGAGGTGGTAGGGGGCCACATGAAATGGTGCTGCGGTGCATTTCTGGCCCATGGGCTACAGGTTGAGAATTCCTCATCAAAATTGTGCTGGGGCTTCAAAGAATGTGCAACCTAAGCATCAGGCAGCGTACAACACCCTTTCACATGGCAGAAGTTCTTGCCTAAGTTATTTCTCCATGTGCAAGCAGAAAAAGAGAACCTAGGTTGAAAACTCTTAGAAGGAAAACTAGAGAAAAAAGGACCATTGCCTTCCGAATCAGTATAGAAACTGGGGCTTTCTGTACACCCACCTCTCATTTCCACTACTTGATGTACATGCTTAGCCTTGTCAAGCTCGTATTACTAGAACTGCAGTACAAACTATCTCTAGTGAAAAATCCTGTGGGATCACATCTTCTGCAGGCTTATGTGTGGCTGGAAGTGTTCTTGTAATGCTTTACAGAGAGCACTTCATGATAAATGCCCCCATTCCCCACTAAAAAAAGGGAACATAGCTTATTGCAAAATGAGTTCACACCCGTTGCTGTTGAAGAAAGTTTGCAAATATCCAGAACAGGAATTTAGCCCATTTGAACCGAAAGCACAGTCAGCTTTAACCCCAGAGATGAGAACTATATGCAATGTGGTGTGAGAAGCATAAGCACCACATGGTTTGTTCTTTGCCCAACCACATCTACTGATGCTTAAGCAAGAACAGAAGAAGCCACATCAGTTGTTTCTGCTGACCATGCTGAAATTTAGAGTTGGGACATCCTGAACAGAAAACAACAAGTTCTGCATTAGTTTGCCAATGTACCATAGGTCATTAACACATAAGAATGAAGAACAGCAACCTAAAAACCAAAGTCCCTTCATGCTGTGTAGAGACAATTCTGCCAAGTTTTGAGGGCTTCCACAAGCCCTGGGACCCTTTACACTATCCTTAAAAATATTTTGATTTAAAAAATTGGCCACTAGAGGACAAACTGAGGGCACTGCAGTAAAAAAATAAAAACTGGGAAGCGACGGACATTTGGGAGTATATTCTTGTTGCTCATTACACTTTATAAAATGCCCTTCCCAAAGTACTGTACCTGTCAATAAGGACAGCTTCATTTTTGGTCAGCAAGGCTTGAGACAGGAAGGAAGGTCTAAGATTAGCCTTAGTTCAAGGAGGGGAAATATGGATGTCTGTATTTGTGGGTCTGTGAGCTGAAAATCCAAAAAAAAAATCTGGGGAATTCTTGGAAAATTCTAGGAGTTAAGAATCTAAAACAAACAAATAAAATTAATTGCATTCCCTCAGTTCATGCCACACATCATGGTGTCCCTATTTCACATTGAGCCATGGATGTTCTTTGATGAGTATATTCTGTTTTAAAAAATAAATCAATATAATAGCCCTGATCCAGTAGAATGATATGCACATGTACTTTGTTTCCCTAATCAGATGAGGTTTATCGCCTTAATCTGCATACTGCTGCATTAAAGGGGTGGGTAAACAGTACCCCCGGGGGCATATGCAGCTCCAAAACAGGTTTTCCTGATCTCAGCACTATCAGACCTCCTCTGCCCAAAAATTGAGCAGGGAACCTGAAGTGTCAACACATAAAAAATCCTGTTTTCAGAACCACTTCTGGCCACCTCCAGTTTTGTTATTTTGCATTTAGGTTGGCCTGTGTAGCCCTTGGAGGATCTGAGGCTGGAAAATTAGTTCTGAGATTTAGGGTGTGACTACATTAGAAAGCCAAGCTGGAATGATTTGACTTTGGTGCAATTTGATTCATAGCCTGTGCTAAATTTGAAACTGCGATCAGTGCTCACACAGGGGCTGCGGGTTGTTGATTCAGGAGTTCACTATTCATATTGGATGTAATATGCTGAGGAATGATCTAACACAGTGGTGGCGAACCTATGGCATGCATGCCAGAGAGGGCACTCCCAGCCCTCTGTTGACACACACGCTGTTGCTTCCTCCCTTCCCCAGCCCTCTGCCTAGCAGCCCAATGGAAGCACTTCCTCCCCCCAGCACAAAGTTCACCCCACCTCTCTTTTTGGGCACTCATTCTCTAAAAGGTTCGGCACTACTGATCTAACACAATAAAATCACATTTATTTTGGTTTTGTGACTTACTCCCACACACATATTTTCTTGACCAAAGATATGTTAATTCCTGCATGTGTTGGGTAATGAGAAGTGGTGATCCCATGTTGAATTATTCTGACTTGTGAATCACAATGTATTTTTCAAAATTACTGCTCATACTCTTGATTTTCCATACTGTTAGTCTGTGAAGGACCTTTCCATGTTATTGTCTTGTAGAAATGTTTTTTTGAGAAATATAGTAGTCTGATACTGTACTTTAAATGAGACAGTGGACTCATAGCAAAACATAAAGGGATTTAACAAAGGCAGAACCAATTCCAGATACCACCGAGCCTTTGCTTCACAACAAAAGGACCTTCCTATATGCATGTCCCGCACCACCAGCTTGAACAATCACGCTTCAAATGCCTATGACATGTCAATGAAACACCATCTACAGACACACATCCCATCTTTATAAGACTATATCACATAAATAAGCCCATTTGAAGCATTCAAATTTGATAGCACAGAAATAAGCCCATTTGAATCATTTGGGCTTGAAAAAATAGAAACTCTTCAGCAGCAGAGGAGAAAAGTCACTTTGGGAGTAAAAAAGGCTGGACCAATTCAATTAGCTTTTGTCTCATGCAGCTATTTAAAAAAATTATTTGAATTCACTTCTTTTATAAGGGGACCAAATCTCATGGTATTTGACCATGCAGTCACACTCTCACTGAAATAACCCATCCCTGTTGTATTAGAATGACAGCCACAACATCAAACAGCAGTTGTCGAAGGTACAAGGCAGGGTTTAAAACAGTTGTTGGTTGTTTAAGGATGTTGTTAATTATTATTTGATTTATTACATCCTTTAAATAGTCTAACCTATGGTGACTATCCCAAGCTTTTCTAGGTATAAAATACACAGACATGTTTTACCAGGTACTGTATTCTTTCTGCTGGCACTGATACCATACAGTTTGCACAAGGCCAAAAAGATGGTGGTGTACATCATCAGAAAGGCTCTGAGTGATCTCAGCTGGCCTCCCTCACAGATCGTATGGTAAGGATTTGAATTCCCATCCTGTGGCTCCACAGCCAGGGGCTCCTACACACCAAATGATAGAAACTCTCACCTGAAAGGTAAAATCAGCAAAAGTGTGTCAGCACTAGCCTCCCCACCAAGATATTTCTGGCTACACCTTTAATCATTTTGCCCTCTCTCCCATTCTAACTATCTGTTCTAACTCAAGAATAAATGTTCTTGAGGGTCCACAAAAACAAAACCAAATTAGAAGATGGAAGAAGGAGCTTACTGGACAAGGAACAACATTAAAGGAGGATATATCTGAGGAACACAACCTCCTCTACATCATTCGGAGAACCCTGAATAGGCTGAGAGTTGGAGTCCCTAAAAAAAGCAAGAGCAACATGCTCAAGTGGGGGCTTCTGGCAGACAACAACACACTGTGTGAATGTGGAGAAATACAGAATCTGGCTCATTTACTGGTCTGCCAATTACTGCCAGAAACATGCACTGATGAGGACTTCAGTTTGCCAAACGACCAAGCCAAGAAAGCGGCTTCATTTTGGCAAGCCAGGGTTTCATCAGGACATGAAAGAAGGAGAATTCTAACCAGCCTTTGCAACTAAACCGAAGCCAGCTGACTTAAGAGAGCTGACAAACATGTCTTTACTTTATCAGTTACCTGTATTTTAAGTCCTGTCACTCTAACCTGTATGATTTTGACTCACATTTGGTTTTAAATAGTTTTTAGGGATGGTTTTAATTAATGTTGTGAGCTGCCTTGGGTCGCTTAGGCGAGGAAGGCGGCTATACATATCTAATAAACAAACAAACAAACATTCCTTGTCCTAAGAGCCACCTGTAAAGCAACGTTTAAATGTCACAAACTCACAATATGAACCTTCTGTGGTGTCCTGACCTTCATAAATATTTTAAGCAGAACTAAGGGAAGTATGTTCTATATGGGAAGAACATTCAGTACTGAAGACAGAAACTAGAGATGGCAAACGCTCCCAAAGGCCGAATCTTCTGTCACATGGCTGTCAAATAAAGAAAAAGGAAAAAGAAAGCAAACTCCAGCAAAATCTCATAAACAGGTAAATGAAAGTCCTCTGCTCACCGTCATTTATGTTGTTATATTTTATTTTATATAATGTAATTTTACTTTAGCCTTCTGCAAAGCAGCAAATGAATTCTTCCATTACATGGAAATAGTACCAGCACAATGAGATCATGGACATTACAACACTAAATCAGATAAATAATTATGAAATGATAAGAACTGGACTACAAAACTCATTTTTTTTAAAGAAAACAACAGAATAAATTACGGTACATTGCACCTGTTGCTTTCTTATAGCCATTTGCTGCTGCTGTTTTCAACCACGATAGTAGGACTCCACCAAAAATAATGTAATAATTTATGGATATTGTACACAACTGGATAATGTCAATACTTCTGATTTTTTTCAAATTTCTTTCTTTTTTAAAAAAGCTGAAGAGGTTAGTATCAGAGTGAAATATTGGCACCATCTGCCTGCCTCTGTTAATTCTACTCACCAAAATCCATCTATGAAGAGGAACATATACAGGGGCTTGTATTTTTGTTATGGAAAAATAGAATAGATATGAAAGGAAATATCAGCAATACAGTGGCAACAGCAATAACACATATATACTGCTCCATAGCATTTAAAGCACTCTCTGGGAAGTTCACAATTAATTAACATTTTGCCCCAACACACTGGGTACTCATTTTACTGACCTCAGAAGGGTGGAAGGCTGAGTCAACCTTGATCCCTGTCAGAATTGAACTCAAACAATGAGCAGAGTTTTGGCTGCAGTACTGCAAAGCAAGAACTGCGCTATAAGAGCCTTTATACCCCACATCATTCAACATTGCTTATAGCAGGGGTCAGCAACCTACAGCCCATGAGCTGAATCTGGCCCATAGGGCTAAATCATCAGCTCCCCACCCTCACTCTAACTGCTGTCGCCAAGAAAGAAGATAACTGCATGTTAAAAAAAATAGAATGGGGCGACGGCCAGGAGGACTGAAGGTCCTCAAAACATTGCAAAATTTCCCATTCTCACTAAAGAGATAGAAGAGGACTTTGTTTTTCATATTTCAATTTTGGGTTTGTGGAGATGTTGGAGGCTTGCATTTGGGCTCTCAGAGGGCCTCACAGAACCGGAGGGCTACATTTTACCCATCCCGTGACTATGTACAGAAGAACTAGAGATTGCAAAATCCTTAAATGTATAATTACCCAAAGCAAAACTGCAATTATTTTCCTTTGTGGTACCCCATCCATTAAATGTTCTTAAATAACGTTTTACTACCTCAGAACTTCACCATATACAGTATTTTCATTATCATTACTGCTTTAAAATAGGAACAAAACTTTTTAAGTAGATCACTGGGAGAAACTGTTGACTAGACAGCTACAGTTGATAGCACATGCAGTATTATGAGCAGCTGTTAACTGTGGATCTGTAATTAAAGCAAACACATATTTGCTCTTCTTACAATATTACTCCTCCATGTTTCAGAGTAAATACAGATGCAGTAGTAGCTTGCACAGTGAGGTCCTTACTTATCTACAGAAAGTAAATTTGTATTACAATGAAAGGTTTCATCAATGGCCAGGTTTAATAATTTCCAGACTTGTAAACATTTTCATCTGTAGCAGTGAAACAGCAGTCATCTAGCGGATTTATTTTCATGAACTACAGCCTTCCTTCTCAGATGCATCAATTATGATCTTAAGAGTTTATAAGTACAGTATATGTACAGCAAACACCAAATGACATAGTTTAGGTTTAGGCTTTGGCACATCCTGCAGCAATATTTAGTGCCAAAGCAAAATAAAACACTGACCCAGAGGATTTCTCAGTCTTCCTGATCAGGAGTTCAGGGTGCATGGCGGGGAAGGGTTGCCTGCAGGAAGAACACAGAGCCTCCATAAGCTTCAGAAAAGCACACTGGGTTCTATTCAGTGTGGGAGAGTGGAATATTGATGACACCCAACCTTACAATTACTGCTGTTGACAGTTGACTTTGATGATGGTAGATAAGAAAGACAGTGAACACATGTAGCATTTGATAACTTAAGAGACTGCGCCACCCCCAAGAACATCTGTCCGCCCCACTAAAGCGGACTGGAGTGCCTCTCCAGCACTAGACGGAGGGCCTTTTCTGTATCCGCTCCGTAAAGACAGCGAACACATGTAGCATTTCATAACTTAAGAGACCGCGTCACCCCAAGAACATCTGTCCGCCCCACTAAAGCGGACTGGAGAGGCTCTCTACGCGTACCAACGACTGGAGAGGCTTGTCTCTCCAGCACTAAACGGAGGGCCTTTTCTGTATCCGCTCCGTAAAGACAGCGAACACATGTAGCATTTGATAACTTAAGAGACCGCGTCACCCCAAGAACATCTGCCCACCCCACTAGAGCGGACTGGAGGGGCTCTCTATGCGTACCAATGACTGGAGAGGCTCTAGAGCACTAGATGGATGGCCTTTTCTGTATTCGCTCCGGCCCTTTGGAACCTCCTGCCGACTGATCTTTGCCTCCAACCAGAATTGTTGGCCTTTAGAAGAGATTTAAAGACATGGTTGGCCCAACGGGTGCAGGTTGCTTCTACTGGACCTAACACCCCCCCCCACACACACACACACAGGTTCATATGATTATTGTTCGACTACCATCTGGTTCTTAGATTTTTAGATATGAGATTTTAAGAATTTTAGATTTTTATGTTTTATTTATGTGTATTGTGTGTTGGAGAGTTTCTATGTCAGTGTGGTTTCTTGCATTGTTAACCACCCGGAGTCGCCTTGGTGAGGGGGCGGTTAAATAAGTTGAAGCAAAAAAAACCCTACCTATTCACTGAAGTTTTGTCCAATTGCAAAGCTGGGGACAGAAATATGTAGCCCTCCAGATATTAACTGGACTACATCTCCCATCAGACAGCACAACTAATTTGGCACTGACATTGTCTGCAGACTTGATCCACAAAAGCGAACATTAAAATACAGCAGTTACCTGTAGTCTTTAAGGTGCCACAATGTTTTTGTCTTATAAACACAGGTGACTGGAACATAAAACTCGGAGGAAAAGTAGAACCAAACCGTTGTTGGGAAATTTGACCTAGCTTCATGATGGCAAACCTTGGCACTCCAGATGTTCTTGGACTTCAATTCCCAGAAGCCCAAGCACCCTGTGAATCCACACAAATGGGTTTACTGCGATTCACAAATGGGTTTACTGCGATTCATCCAGACTGCGCTGCCCTCGTCGCTCCCAGAAGCAGAAGTAAAACGCGCCCATACGGGCGCGTTTTACTTCTGCTTCTGGGAGCGACGAGGGCAGCGCAGTCTGGATGAATCGCAGTAAACCCATTTGTGTGGATTCACAGGGTCTTGGGCTTCTGGGATTTGAAGTCCAAGAACATCTGGAGTGCCAAGGTTCGCCATCACGGACCTAGGAAGTCAGAAATGAAGCAGGATAATGACCCAAAGAGTTCTGCAAAGCCAATAATTTCTTTATTGGATAAAGAAATTCAGTGGCAGAGGCAGGAGCAGGCAGTGTAAATACTTTCCTTCTTCTACTCACATTCACTTGCCTACCTTGGGTGAGGAACTCATAGAGATGAAGGTGAGGTAAAGGTCGCCCTTGCTCGAAAGCCAGTCGTATCCGACTCCAGGGTCCGGTGTTCATCTCGTATACAGCTAAAGAGCCAGCACTGTGCATCTGCACATGTGGCAGGCGTGACTAGACACCGGAGCGCAAGGAACGCTGTTACCTTCCCACCAAAGCGGTGCTTAATTTATCTACTTGCAATTTCTTGCTTTCGAACTGCTAGGTTGGCAGGAGCCTGGGACACAACTAGACGGAGGCTCCCCTCCGTCGTGCAGCACTCGGGTCTCGAACTGCTGGCCTGCCGGCCTTCTAGTCGTCAAGCCGTACTCCTGCGCAGCCAAGCGACTGGCAGCTTTCCTCACTCAACCAGCTCCTCGGGGCTTATAACGGAGGCCACCTTCCCAAGCAGCGGACCTGCACTCGGCTCTCCATGCGCGCTCCGCCTTCACTCCGAAGTCGCGCCGCTTTCGCTGCTGGGCCTGGGGGGACTTAAGACTCCCGCCGCCGCCTCGCCCTCTTTCACGTGCCGCCTCAGGGTGGGCCGCGCTCGGTGCGGGCCCCCCGCTTTGCCCGGAGCTCGAAGGCAGGCGTCCCTCATGGAGTCACGGCGACCATCTCTCCTTCGCCTTTGGCCGTTCCCTCTCAGTTCTCGTTTCTAAAGCAGGGGAGAAGAAGTTGCCTCATAGTTGTGGCGCCGGGCGGCAGGAAATCGGGGCTGGCGGGAGTAGTGTAGTGGGAGGCTCCAAGCTACTCCGAAGGGGAGGCTCCGTCCAACATGGATGTTCCAGGCGAGATTGAGAGGCAGTTTCCCCGGGCGAGGGCAGCCGGGGTGTGACAAGCAGGGGACGGCGTGGGTTCGGACCTCTCCACCCCCAGTGAAGCTTGGCCACAGCCAGGCGGGAAAGAGGCTTCGTTCTATGGTCTGGAGCAGGGATGCTCAAACTATGCCCCGTGGGCCAGATCAGGCCCCCAGATGCCAATTTAATCTAGCCTGGCCCGTCCTCGTCACTCCTGGATGTGGAAGTAAAACGCGCCTGGCATGGGCCGGATGAATTGGCATCAGGGGCTGGATCTGGCCCACAGGTCATAGTTTGGCAACCCCTAGTTTAAGCAGAGAAAATGGCAGCCTAAAATCTATCTCACTCTGTTGCAAGGCACATTTTGCTTCCGGTGAGAGCAACAATGTGACCGGCCCGCTGAACCATGTGACCGGCCCACAGCCTGAAATGTTTGGGCACCCTAGTCTGGAGCACCAGACATGAGCTCAGACTCTGACGTAGGTCATAGGGCTGTGGCAACACTCCACGGTGTAGTTCTGACTCTTGTTTACTCCAAGGATAGATGTTTGTTGTTTATGTTTATTGGATTTATACCCCGCTCTAGGTAAAGGTAAAGGTTTCCCTTGCTCAAAAGCCAGTCGTATCCGACTCTAGGGTGCAGTGCTCATCTCTGTTTCTAAGCCGAAGAGCCAGCGTTGTCTGCTTCTGCAGACGTTTCTGTGGTCATGTGGCAGGCATGACTAGACACCGGAGCGCACAGAACGCTGTTACCTTCCCACCAAAGTGGTCCCTATTTATCTACTTGCAATTTCTTGCTTTCGAACTGCTAGGTTGGCAGGAGCTGGGACAAAGACGGGAGCTCATTTCCGTCCTGCAGTACTCGGGAATCGAACTGCTGACCTTCTGCTTCCCAGTCAGCGTCTTAGCAACTTGAGCCACTGCAGTCTACTCAGGTAAAAAAGGCCGACTCAGGGTCTCCCTTGCTCGAAAGCCAGTCTTGTCACTCTCTAGGAGTCTGACAAGACTGGCTAGAGTCATGAGGCACGCATGACTAGACGCCGGTGTGCGCAGTAAAAGTTCCCACTGAAGCGGTACCTATTTATCTACTTGCAGTTTCTTGCTTTCAAACTGCTAGGTTGACAGGATCTGGGACAGGCGATGCAAGCTCACTCCATCATGCAGCACTTGGGTCATGGACTGCTGACGTCAAGTTAAGTGCCTTAACCATTAAGCAACTGCAGTCAAGTCTCCTGCAATTTAGGGACAAGCCCGAGTGAATAGTTTTAGGGTTGGAGATTAACACAGCAATGCAGTTATTTTTTTAGTGGAACTTGCTTTTTTTTTAAAAAAAGATGACATTGCACAGTAAAAGTCTCAGCTAGATGCAGCCAGTTTCTGCTTAGCAAATCCCACTAAATTGATTTAGGAAAGAATGGGGAAGTCCTTAATTGCCAAAAATCTCCCCTTGCAGGTGATGAGATCATTCCCCAATTGTAACTTATGTAAGAGGATTTCTGACAGATTTCTTATCCAGATAAGTTGTGCCCTTATCTGGATAAGAAAAGCCTAACAACAGTGGTTCACGCTTTAGCAAGCTCCAAAATAGACTAGTTCACACTAATTGGATGGGGTAGAAATAAATAAAGATAAATATATCTAGCATGTTGTTGTTGTTTTTTTGGGGGGGAATGCTAATCGCCTTGTGAACCCCTCAGAAAGTGCACAAGTGCTATGGGGTGGCATATAAGTGTAATTGCTATTGCTATCTAGGACCTCTGTTGGAACGCTTCCTACAAAACCTTTATCTGTCCAACCCACTCTTCTCAGTATATGATCTAAAGAATTGTGACACCAAGGGGAACAAGAGCAAGGAATTATGTTTCTCCGATGTGATGCCATCATTTTGGAACAAAATTTTAATAGAGATCATCAGGTTCCATCCTTCACAGTCTTTAAGAAATGCATAAGAAAAGTACATTTTAGAGCTACTTTTACTAATTCTTATTAATACTGGATTTTTAGGCTGTTTTAATGTTTAATTTATTTAAAGTAGAGGTTGATCTAGGATAGTGCATTATATTAATGCCATTCTATATCATATGTTGGATGAGTTGTTTATTTCAATAAATATGTTGCTGTAAACTGCCCAGAAAGTGCTATGCATAGGGTCGTAGACACGATAGGCTTTTGAGCAAGGGAAACCTTTCCTTTACTCAGTTTATAATGATCCTTTTATGAGCGGTGTTGAAACAGCAAACTGAACAGAGATCCAAGGAAGCTTGTGTAATCAGACAAGCAAGACAAAAGCATACAGAAAGAAGAACCCAAAATAGGAAGAAAAGGGAGTGGCTCCAGCTGTCACTTGCCAATTCCCAGTCATGCCACCAATCACTGGAAACAGGGAGGGAGCCGTGCCAATGTAGTCCAGCACTTTAACTGTACAAAAGGTCTTTGCTCCAGCATGTGTGTGTGTGCATGTGTGTGTTGCATAGGTGTGTGAATGGAGGGCAGAGTGTGGATACAGTGGTGCCTGTAGCAAGATCATCTGTCTGAGGTGGATGCTACATTCCACCTAATGTTAGGGCCAGCTCTGCACAAACATTTTGGGTGTGGGCAGGTCACGTGGTTCAGGGGGCCAGTCACTATGGCTTGGGGGCCAGATGCAGCCCCCGGTGCCAATTCATCCAGCCCACAAAGCCCTCATTGCTCCTGGCAGCGGAAGTGAAATGTGCCGTATGGCACTCGTATGGAGCAACGAGGGCTTCATGGGTTGGATGAATTGGTGTCAGGGGCTGCATCCGGCCCACAGGCCCCACAGAAGCCCCCTGATCCACGTGACTGGCCCATAGCCCAAAAGGTTTGGGCACCCCTGGTCTAATGTGTCAAGTAGAAACACTTTTGACAATATGTTTTTAACCCTACTGTGATTTACAGAAATACCCCTCTAACTGAGATGTCTCATATGAGAGAAACAACATATAGAGCAGTGTTGCCCAATGTGGGGCCCATGCCCCATGGGGGACTTCAATTACCAGAAGCCTATGTCAGTACATTGGCTGATCAGTGCTTTGGGGAAATTGAC
This sequence comes from Bradypodion ventrale, assembly GCA_035047345.1. Taxonomy (NCBI): domain Eukaryota; kingdom Metazoa; phylum Chordata; class Lepidosauria; order Squamata; family Chamaeleonidae; genus Bradypodion; species Bradypodion ventrale. Next base: position 47,557,999 of record JAWDJE010000001.1, read on the forward strand.
TTACTTATTTTATATTTATTTATTTGTTATATTTGTATACCGCCTTACTCGTCCTGGGACGACTCAAGGCGGTTGCATACAGCATAACATAAGCAAAGTAAGCACAATGGAGGAAAACAATAAATAGAAACAAAAAATCTAAAAAAGTACAATATACAATAAAGTGCAATACTGTACAATATAAAGAATACAAAGCCTGGGCTCACGCTACAACAAAAGCCAGGCGAACATACAATACTCTTCCCCGGGCCGATGAAGTGGCCCCGGGGAATAACTAATCCTCAGGTGCGAAAGCGGCAGCAGCGGCGCACCTGTCTCCCAACCCCAGGGCGATGGCGTGGCTCTGGGGAGAGGCCAAGGCTCCTCTGGTGCACTTGGTGGTGGCAGCTCTTCTACCTTCGGGGATGGGTGGGGCTCTGAGGGGCGGGCGGGTGACGGCAGTGGTGCACCTGTCTGTCTCCCATCGCCAGAGCAATGGCATGGCTCTTGGGAGAGACCGAGACTTATGCTTCTGGGAATTGAAGTCCAAAAACCAAAGGATGGAAAACTGCTACAGAGAGAAGCGATTCTAAAAGATTCTCAGTTACTGGCAAAGGAGTTGCTCTGTGCATTTGCTGTGCAGTTTCAATTATTTGGCACCATCAGGAGACAAGTGCATTGAACTAGATGACAGTTATTACTAACGCATTCCTATCCCCTTCCATTAAATCCACTTTTCAAAGTGCAGGGAATAACTTTCTTCAGGGTCTGAAGCACTTGAAAGAGTTAACGATTAGCTCAAAAGAACCATTTCTTCATATTTCTTGGAAGTCCTCTATGAAGGTCATGTTCATATGTCCTGCAACTGGTGAATGTCAATGTCAGCATAATGGAGGAGGTTGTGGTGCTTGGTATCTCTAGCTGCAACAGAGAATGACAAGGTAAAATGTTAGATATCAAGTCATGCAAAGATGAACACAAACACATGTAACAGAAAAGAGCTGGAAGAATCTCTAGGAAACAATGGCAGCATGTGAAGGAAAGTTATGAACTTGGCAAGGTGTAGTTTTGCATAAAAGAGCAAAATGAGCTCTTTTCAGTTTGTGATGTGTTAGCTGAATGGATTTGGCCATTGAACTGGCAGCTTATATGACAAATCTTTGCACAATAGACAACATATCCATGTTTTAGTGTATGAGAACCAAGACACAGGAAACAGCCACGGGCTGGATTAACTCAGGTTTATTGCATGGTGGTCAGAGGGAACATGAGGTAATGGCGGATGCATAGCTCTATATATACAGTAGTAAACATTTGAACGTGGCTCCACGATAGCCCATTGGCTATTGTCCGCGTGACGTCATTGCTGGTCACGCCCTTCTTGTCCAGGTGTAGGTAGTGGCGGGAAACTCCGCGCTGTGGCCTTTGATGAGTATGGACCAAGAGAGCTTGGACGCTCGCCGCTGCCCACTGGTGGTCATTAGCTCGCGTCCTCATACAGGGTTTATAGTGATACAGCTGAAGGCTATATTGTTACTGGTAGGACATGTTACATTGTTAAGATACATTGTTATCACATGAAGATGGTTACATTATTAGAACACAACACTCCTCCCCCCTAGGATGAGACGAAGTCTCTCAGCCAAGATGGCTTATTTCGAACACGCTGGGGTCTCGGTGCGGGCTGCCCTGCCCCGGGTTTGCTACCTTCTCTTTGTCCCCTGGCTTCCTGTCCTGTAATTGGAGAGGGAGACTCGTTAGCGACTTGCCGCGGCTCTGCGGCTTTGTTGGGAGGTGTGTGCTTTATTTGGGAAGAACCGGGGGCACTGGGGGCTAACGAAAAACCCCTCTTCTCGCTTGGATGGGTGGGGGAACACTCCCAAACCCCCCCCCCCCCGGCTCGCAAAATCAAATTCGGGGCTCGCAAAATCAAATTCGGGGGCAGCAGTCGCAAACTCCTCTCCCTCTTCCCCGGGTCCGGCTAGAGCTGGCGTATCAAAAGGATATGAGTCGGGACCGCTGCTCCCCCCCCTTGTTTGGGACCGTTGCCCTTCGTTGTCTCCCCCTTGGGATAAACGGGTGGAGGAGAACCCTAACGCTGAGGCATCCTCCGTGCCGTCCGTGGATTGCTTCCTGGGAACCCGGCTCCGGAGCTGATCCGCATGCCGCCTCCAAAGTAGACCGGTGCTCGTTTCCACCCGATAGGACACTGGCCCCGTCTGTTCTACAACTCTCCCTGGTACCCAGGCTGGCCCTGCGCTGGCGTAGTTCCTGCAATGCACAGGATCGCCGGCGGCGAAACCTTTCGACACCGCTACCCCTACGTTCTTCCCTTTATCCTCGACCCTCGTCGGGTCTAATCTGGTCAGAAGCGTGGTCAGCTTCCTCCGCATCAGCAGCTCTGCCGGCGAGTATCCGGATGCTAAGGGGGTCACCCTATACGCTAATAAAAACTGACATACTTGGTGATTCAGGTCCCCCGAGCCCATGCGCCGCAGCGCATCCTTTGTTGTACGCACCAGCCGCTCCACTTGGCCATTCGTGGCCGGGTGAAACGGCGCGGATGTGACGTGCCGAATGGCGTTTGCCTCCGTGAATGCCCTGAACTCAGCGGACGTGAAACAACTAGCGTTATCGCTGACCAGAGTGTCGGGTAAACCGAACGTGGAAAAGACCCTCCTTAGATGGCTGATTGTAGTGGCGGAGGACGTGCTCTTTACCGGGATCACCTCCAGCCACTTGGAGTACGCATCCACTACCAGGAGAAAAATGGTTCCACGGAACGGGCCAGCGAAATCTATGTGCACTCTGGACCACGGGCCCCTTGCTGCGTCCCATTCCCTATGCGGGAGACGAGCCGCCTCCAGTCGGGATCCCTGGCATGCCTCACAAGTGCCGATCATGTGCTCTATGTCTGCGTCCAGCTGGGGCCACCAGAAGTAACTCCGGGCCAGCGCCTTGGAACGGACGATCCCCGGGTGGCTGACGTGCAACAGTTTGAGCACCCTCGGTCGCAGGGATGTAGGGACCACCACCCGTTGGCCCCACAAAAGGCACCCCCTCTCTAGGGACAACTCTATTTTTTTCCGAAAAAATGGGTCGAATTCCGTACCCGGGGAGGACGCCGGCCACCCCTTCTGTACCCATGAGCTTACTTTCTCCAGCGTTCTATCCTTGCCTGTCGCCCTGGCAATATCGGCTGGTACTATTGGGGGTGAATCTAAGACCTCTATTAACAATACCTGGTGGTCTCTCTCTACCCCTGCCTTTTGGTCGCCCGACAAGGGCAAAGGAGACCTTGAGAGCGCGTCTGCATGGCTGATCTCCTTTCCGGGCCGGTATTCCAACTCATGTTGGTATGCGTTGAGAAAGATAGCCCACCGCAGCATCCTCGGGGACAGGATCTGTGGCGTGGGCTTATTTGCAGTGAAAATTCCTAACAGGGGCTTGTGATCTGTCACGATCTTGAACGGGCGACCATACAGAAAATCGTGAAATTTTTTGGTTCCCGCTACTATCGCTAATGCCTCCCTGTCGGTCTGTGCGTAATTCCGCTCTGCTTGGGACAGGGACCTTGAGTAAAACGCTATCGGGGCCTCCCTTCCGTCGTCCAACACGTGGCAAAGCACCGCCCCCACCCCCACTGGGGATGCGTCACAGACTAAGACCACTGGCCGTTTGGGATCGAAATGAGTCAGGATTGCCTCGGATGTTAGGAGTTGCTTTAACTCTTTAAACGCCCTCTCTTGCTCGTCGCCCCACAGCCAAGTTTCCTCCTTTTTAAGCAACCGATGGAGCGGTTCGGCCACAGACGCCTTCCGTGGAAGGAAGGTATGGTAAAAATTGAGGAGCCCCAGGAATGACTGTAATTCGGTTTTGGATGTGGGGCGAGGAGCCTTCTTGATGGCGGCTACTTTGGATTTGGACGGCATAATTCCCTCGGGTGTGACCCGGAACCCTAAAAACTCAACCTCTGTTTCGAAAAAAACGCATTTGTCTTTCCTCAGTCGCAGCCCCGCTTTCTCGAACACAGTCAGTACTTTATCCAACCTCTTTGCCAGTTCGGCCTCACTCCCCCCTGTTATCAATACGTCATCAAAATAAGGCAACACCCCCTCCAGCCCCTTCAGGAGGCGTTCCACAAGCGACTGAAAAAGGCCGGGTGCCGAGTTCACGCCGAACTGTAAACGCGACACCTGGAACGCCCCTTTATGTGTAACTATTGTTTGTGCCGCTGCCGTGGCGGGAGTTACAGGGAGTTGCTGGTAGGCTTGTGCTAAATCGAGCTTAGCGAAACATTTTCCCCCATTCAGCCTGGCCAGAAGGTGGCTGACCACCGGCACCGGGTATGCATTAGGGCGGATCGCCTTGTTAATTGTACACTTATAATCAGCGCAAATGCGCACCTCCCCGTTAGCCTTTAGTGCTGTTACAATTGGAGTTTCCCACTCCGCGGAATCAACAGGAACAAGAATCCCCTGGCCCACCAGTTTGTCCAGTTCCGCCTCTATTTTGTCCTTTAGTGCGAACGGCACCCTGCGTGGTTTGAGTCTTATCGGGCGGACCTCCGGGTCTAGGTCGAAGGCTACAGGGGGTCCCTTGAACCTTCCCAGTCCTTTTTTAAAAACGTCGGGGTGCGCGTCGCACACGGCTTGTATTGGATCCGCACCCACGGCGTGCACCCCCCCTATGAACAAACCCAAAGGCTGAAACCACTGAGTCCCGAGGAGGCTACAACTTCCCCCTTTTAGAACAACTAGAGGGAGTTCCGCAGAATGTCTCTTAAAACGGACCCGAAATTTCCCGACCCCCAACACTGGAATGCTGTTCCCCTGTACGTCTCGTAGCGTGGACCTCAACGTTTTAAGTTTGGGCCGCACTTGGGGGTCGATTTTCAAGAACTCTCTCTGGGGAATTATAGAATAGGCGGACCCCGAGTCAATTTCCATCCTAATAGGGGCCCCTTGTACTAGTACCTCAACGAAGTAATGGGGTTGTCCCGCGGACACGCTGAACACGGGGGCGTCGTCCTCGCTGTCGTCCGAGATGCGGCCCACGCCGTCCTGCTTCCTCGTGGTCCGGGCGCCATCTTTGGACCTCGCTGGACGGTCCGGTCTGGCCGAGCGGTCTTGTGAATGCCTCTGGCCCTCTTTCCGCTTTCTGCACGCCTTGGCGATGTGTCCCCGACGGCCGCAGTTGTAACACTCGGTTTTTCTGAATGGGCACTTCGCGCGCTCATGGGCCGCTCCGCAGCCATTGCAGCGGCGCCCTCCTTTTCGGACCTTCTGGACCTCCTCGCCGTCGCTGCCTTCCGTGGACGACTTCGAGGTTCGTCGGGTTGCGTGCACCGACTGTCCGGACTTTCCGTGCACCGAATTCTCCGCTTTGCTGGCCCTAGGACGCCACTCACGCCACTGGTGCATTTCGTCCACCCCAGCATTCGTGGATTCCGCGGATTCCGCGGCCTCCACAACCTCTGCCAGCGTGGGTGGTGGCTCCTTGTTCATCAGACTGCGCTGCACTTCCTTGTCCTTCAGGCCACACAGAACTCCGTCCCTGAGGGCCATCTCTAGGTTGTCCCATCTGCAGGGGGCGGCGGCTATTCTCATGGCTGTTACGAAGGTCTCAACCGACTCGTCCGGCGCTTGGACTCGCCTCCAAAACGCGCTCCGAGCGGGAAACATTGCCCTCGAGGGTCGGAACCGCTCACTCAGCAGTTTCATGATGTCCTCGGTTTTGAAGTCACTCATCTTCTTCGGTGCAATGATGCTCACCAGCGTTCGCTTGGTTTCCATCCCAAGCATTCGGGTGAGGATGGCCCTCTTCCTTTCCTCGTCGTCTTTGACTTTGAGTTCCACCAGTGCCGCCTGGAAGTCCATCTCAAAGAGCTCCCAGTCTTGCGGTTTGGTAATGTTGAACCCGCTCTGTGCCCTGGCTCCTTGGGAATCCATATCCCACCTTCGTCGCCAATTTAGTGTATGAGAACCAAGACACAGGAAACAGCCACGGGCTGGATTAACTCAGGTTTATTGCATGGTGGTCAGAGGGAACATGAGGTAATGGCGGATGCATAGCTCTATATATACAGTAGTAAACATTTGAACGTGGCTCCACGATAGCCCATTGGCTATTGTCCGCGTGACGTCATTGCTGGTCACGCCCTTCTTGTCCAGGTGTAGGTAGTGGCGGGAAACTCCGCGCTGTGGCCTTTGATGAGTATGGACCAAGAGAGCTTGGACGCTCGCCGCTGCCCACTGGTGGTCATTAGCTCGCGTCCTCATACAGGGTTTATAGTGATACAGCTGAAGGCTATATTGTTACTGGTAGGACATGTTACATTGTTAAGATACATTGTTATCACATGAAGATGGTTACATTATTAGAACACAACACATGTAAGTATATAAAACATTAGAGACTACTTTGTATATCTTGTAACAGATTAATCACTCCTTTTCATAGTAGCATCCTCTCAGTTTGCATTTTACTTCCATTCCTGTGAGAGTTACAGTATATACCCCATGCCTGGATTTGTCACAGAGAGTACAACCATTCCTGTGTGTATGAAATGTAAAGGCTAGCCTGCACAAGAATGAAGACAGGATAATGTTTATGGAGGAGAGAATCCTATTCTAAAGTTTGTTTTGCTTTTATCACACAAGAGGATTCACAAATAAGGCCAACATCTGGACTACTCATCAAGAACTAAATGCAGACCAATTTCCATTTCAGTATGTTTATTAAAGAACCAAGTTGAGATAGGATTTTTTAAAACCTTGCTTTTAAAACCATTAGGTACAGTAGATAAATGCAAACCACCTGGAGTCACATTTTGGTGGTGAGAAAGGTGGGATATAATTTAAAATATGCATACTTAAGAAGATCCTATGAATAATTCAGAGGCAGTCTTGCCAGGGTTCAGCTGTAAGGGATGGGGGGAAATGGGCTTCAGCTGAACCCTGGCAAGACTGAATGAGTGTGGGTTCGGGGCCCTGTGTTATCCCAGGAGCTACCATCTTTGGTGCTGGATGGGGCTTTTTTGCCCCAAACAGACCCAGTGCGTAATTTGGGGGTCCTCCTGGACTCGCGAGTACTGCTCAAAGAGCAGGTGGCAGCCATGGCCAGGAGGGCTTTTGCACAGCTTTGTGCCATCCGCCAATTACTCCCGCTCCTGGACCGGGACTCTTTGCTTACGGTAACCCGTGCTCTGGTCACTTCCAGACTGGATTACAGTACAGTAATACCTCATACAACGCCCGCTTCATACGTCGGATCCATACAACGTCGCCCAATTCTGGGGGAAAAGGTGCCTCATACAACGTCGCCGGACGTTGTATGAGGCATTAGGGTTTCTGTGGGAGTTTGGTCTTGCAGCTTGGAGGCCCCACGGAGTTCGACCGGCAGCCGGCCAGAGGAGGCGGGGAAAGAAAGAACTCGCCCGAGAGACGGGCCCCAAGTGCGGCGAGTTCTTTCTTTCCCCGCCTCCAACGGAGTTCGACTGGCAGCCAGCCCTGCAGTTTGTGCTGTTACAATGTATCTCTATGGGAACGACGTTATACAAAGCATCGGTGGCAATTATTTTGGATGTTGTATGCGGCATCGCGGATAGGATTTTGCATGCCTCATACGAAGTCAGAATTCATACAACGTCCTAACTTGTGGAACCATGTTTGGACATTGTATGAGATGTTACTGTATTGTAATACACTCTATATGGGGCTGCCCTTGACGACAATCCAGAAGCTACAGCTGGTTCAAAATGCGGCTACCCGGGTGGTGATGGGGTGCAGGCATTATGCCCGTGCCTCGCCGCTGCTATGGGAGCTGCATTGGCTGCCAGTATGCTTCCGGGTACATTTCAAGGTGCTGGTTTTGACCTTTAAAGCCCTTCATGGTAGTGGGCCAGGATACCTAAGAGACCGCATTGCCCCAAGGTTTTTGACCCATCCTACGAGGGCGGACCGTAGGGGCTCCCTGTTGGTCCCATCAACTAGAGAAGCTTGCCTCACTGGGACCAGGAGGAGAGCCGTCTTGGCATCCGCCCCGGCCCTTTGGAACCTGCTGCCACCAGAACTGCGCCTCTGGGCGGAGTTGCCCCCCTTCAGGAAGGCTTTAAAAACATGGCTTTGCCAGCAGGTATGGAGTGTATCTGGCACCATAACCCAGCCCTGCTGGCTTATCTAGCCCTGTCCAGGGTTTTAAAGGGGGTTAGGGACGTTTTATGAATGTTTTAAATGTTTTATAGCTTTTAGTATTCGGTTTTATCAATTTCTGCTCAAAAAGCTGTTTCCTAAAGATCCTCAGCTAACAGAAATGGTTGTCATTTTACTTCAGAATTGGAGATTCTTTTTTGAATGTCAAGAGAGGCACAATCACTGACGAAATCAAAGAAATGGTCTTCCACAGGGCAGGGTCTAGATCAGTGATAGTGAACCTTGGCACTCCATCTGTGCTTGAACTTCAATTCTCAGAAGCCCAAGTCTCTCTGAATCCACACAAATGGCTTTACTGTGCATACACTTACGTTGGTTTCAGGGAATTGGAAGTCCAAGAATACCTGGAATGCCAAGGTTCGCCATCACTGGTGTAGGTGTTAAGTTAGTTGTTGCAGCAGCACCACAACAAATTGGGGCAGGTTACAGGCAATTTTGTGTTTGAAAGCAAGTTTCCCAGTTTACCCCCTTTTAGCCCAGCTAATAAACACACTTGGTCTAGATCATACCTGTCTAGTATCCCATATTGGCCGGAATTTCCTGTATTTCAGCGCTCGTTCCTCCCCTTTCCTGCAGCCGTCCCGTATTTTGAATGGTGGGGAAAGGGGTTACTGCACATGTGTGCTCATCAGAGGCAGTTCTGCTCATGCACAAAGGGGTTCCGCATAAAGGAGTTGTTGCTGCGCATGCGCGCCCAGGCCGGAGCAGGTCCCATATTTTCCGGAGCCACGCTTGACGGATATGGTCTAGATACTTGAAAGAAAAATATAATTTACTCACAAAACAAGGTTAGAAGATACATGTGCTCAGGAGTCTTAATGAATTTTTTGTTTAGAAAGAAGTAAAGTATTTCTTCCAGCTATGTGGCATTGAAGGTGAAGGAGCTCAAAAAGGACATCTTCCCTCTTCTAAGGCAGAAAGCAAGAGAGAGAAAGCCAGAGCAAACAGAGGCCTTAAGACAAGCAAATAGGGTTGGGTGACCTCTGAGGCAGGAAATAATCTTTCTAATTGTAACTTCTGGCAAACAATGCAAAACAACTTCCTTTAGGTCACTAAATACTCAACACTAGGTACCGTTACTTTTTAACATTTATACAAATAATCAACCAATGTTCCCATATGTCAGAAGTTGCATCCATGCTGTAGATCTTGTCTTGACAATCCAGGAGGAAACTTTTGAGTCCACTGAATACCAGCTAACCTCTGCATTAGAAGATCTTCCTTATAAAAGCAACCAGCTGAAACCAAGCCCTTTAAAAACACAGGTCTGTGTCTTCCACTTAAAGAACAGAAAGGCCAAATTTTGGAACATTGTCCCAACCCTAAGTATTTGGGTATCACTCTTGGATCAAATCCTGACCTGCAAAAAACAAACAAAGTTGCTGCCAAAAATAACATACCGTACTTTGGAAACTGGCTGGTTTAGACTAGGGTGCATATCCACAAACAAGAAGAACTAGAAATGCTAGTACTCTTTGGTAAAAGTCAGCACATATGGCAAACAAGTGGATGTGGTTGTTTAATGAATCATACAGGATTATTGCTGGTTGTATGAAACTTACCCCCATGGGAAAAGGTTTATATTTTGGCTGGCAATGGCCCTCTGAGAGGTGTTAACAAATAAAGTAATAAGATAATAGAACATAATTTCATGGACACCAATCGTCAACAGCTAAAAATCAAGGAAAAGTTTTCTGCCACCTCTCAAGCAATAAATATTAATCCAGAAGCTAACTATAGCTATGGAAAGCAAAAACGCACATTGCTGAATAGACAACTGCTAACGTCTCTTTCTTACTAGGGCAAGAATCTGGCTGGACCTTCTGGAAGTCACTTAATAGACTTTGAAGCAAAGTAGGAAGATCAAAGAATGATCAAGTAAAATAGGGCTACTTAGATACTGGACAAATTTTATATGAAAGTGGTGGAAGAATACAGTCAAAACAGGATTTATGTGCATGCAGTTTATACCCTACTACAGGGGTGCCCAAACTATGGCTCAGGGGCCAGATCTGGCCCTCAACACCAATTCATCCGGCCCACAAATCCCTCGTCGCTCCTGGAAGCGGAAGTAAAATATGCCCGTATGGGCATGTTTTACTTCTGCTTCTGGGAGCAACGAAGGATTGTGGGCTGGATGAATTGGTGTCAGGGGCTGGATCCGGCCTCCAGGCCATAGTGACCAGCCCCCTGAACCACGTGATCGGCCTGCAGCCCAAAAGGTTTGGGCACCCCTGCCCTACTACATGTACAAAAGAACATCTAGTAAATGGATGAGATAACGCTATTGAAGTAGCCCACTTCTGGTCAAGAACAATCAATTTATTCTAACATTTTAATTTGTTTGGATTTTATATTTCATGTATATCCATAATTTTAAACTATTCAGTGATTTGATAAAAACAAAGAAAGTCCTGCAAATTAATTGCAGCATAATCTGCATATTAAAAGTGTTGTAGGATTAATTAAATTCTTTATGCATGTGAACATAAGCATCTGTCTATCCATCTATATCAGGGGTGCCCAAACTTTTTGGGTTGCGGACCAGTCATGTGGTTCAACAGGCCAGTCACGTGGTTCCTCCCACCGGAAGCGGAAGTAAAATGTGCCTTGCAATCTGTTTTGCAACAGAATGAGATAGATTTTAATCTGCCATTTTCTGTTTAAACCAGGGGTTTTCATTAGCTGTACCCCATAATCATCACAATTATAATGAAGTAAGGCTTCACATATCTCGCTTTGCATGTAATGAGTCTATCTCATATATTTGTTTCACCTTTAAAGATGCATTACTGAAATGAATGAACATTTGCATGATATTCTAATTTTTCGAGTTTCACCTATACTCTCATGCCAAATTTGTGGAAATATTATACTTAAAAAGTTTTAAGTGAACATGCAAAGGATTACACTGAATTTAATGGAGACAAGACATACTTTCATGGCAGAATTTGTCATAATATTACATACCTTGTACTTTGTTATCTAGTGTATAACAGAGAAGGCTTACTTAAATGTTGGAAATAATTGCAGGGTGTACCCATCATGGTTCAGTGAATTCAATCATTGTAACGAAAGTTGTAACAAATCCCAAATTGCAGCACTTTATCACTATAGATGTTATATTTTTTTCATGGAGTTATATCAGCACATAACAAGACAGATCGTTCTGTTAAAACATAGGGAACTGATTAGAGCTGACTTTGGCTGGGCCTCAGGACCAGCCTAACAAAGACCGAACGGGTACAAATAGCGTAAGCCCATAAACTAGTAAAGGAGATGGATGGTCCATATTCTTCTTTTCATGTCCAGGCCAAAATGAAGCCACTTTCTGAGCTTTTTGGAATTACAAAACTCAATCTCTGGGAGCTATGTAACTATCACGGGTGATTGTCAACTTTTTATTTACCTTAAATGAGGCTATATTTGAATAGTATGTATAGTATTAAGTTCGGATAATATATACCAAATTTTATTGAAAATGATTGTTGGTGGTGGTGGTGGCTTGATTGAAATATGGTGATAACAGCAAAAAAGTACATGAGTTACATGAATCATATAGTTTGTTTTGTGAAGATTGTATGTTTTGTGATAATGTTATTTTCGTTACTGTTGTTATTTTTTCTTTTTCTGTTTGTATCATGTCATTAATTATTGTTATTCATAAATAAAATTTATAAAAATTATATAAAAAAACTTAATCTGTAAACCACAGAGTAATGTTTTTAATAATAGGGTGGAATACTAACCAACCAATAATATTTGTTAATGTTTAGTAGTCTAAAAAAAGTATCAGCCACTCTTGCCTTTTGGTTATTTCAAATTGAAAAATGATATTGTACAAGCAATCCTGACCAAATGATTAAATGTCATTGGCCAAACATAAGTCCTCACTGGTGCATGTTTCGGACAATAATCAGCAGACCAAGAAATGAACTGGATTCTGTATCTCTCCATATTCACACAGTGTGTTGTTGACTGCCATTAGGCCCCACTTGAGCATGGTGGACTTACATTTAGGCACTCCATCCCTCAGCCTGTTCAGGGTCCTCCAAGTGATATAGGGGAGGTTGAGTTTCTCAGCGATATCCTCCTTTAATGTTGTTTCTTGTCCAGTGAGCTCCTTCCTAATAGTCCATATTACTGGAGACAATGCCTATCACTAATCCATCTGAAGTGGATCCAAAAGACCTTTTCCCCTTCCAATATTCCTCAGAACATGAATGCTTGGAGTCAACTTAATTTAGCATTGTATACATTAAAATGCCAGTTTAAAGAACCCACAACAAATACTGCGACTGTTTGGACTGTTTTACTCAGCTATATGAGAAGAAACCATTGCCTGAAATAGAATGCTGTTCACTCATGCCCGTTTTCCAAAAACAATTATCTATAGCAGTGTTTCCCAACCTTTGGTTTTTTGACTTGATCAGCCAATGTACTGACTTAGCCTTCGGGAAATTGAAGTCCCCCTATGGGGCGTGGGACCCAAGTTGGAAACCACTGATCCATAGCATTATGTTAAATAGTCAAGGTTTCCCAATAGAATAAAGTAATCTGCATAGTTCTGCACTATACATTTCCATGGCTGTTTCTGAGGCTTATTGTTAGCACTTTACATGAGCTATTGAAAATCAATGTACCGTATTTTCCGGCGTATAAGATGACTGGGCGTATAAGACGACCCCCAACTTTTCCAGTTAAAATATAGAGTTTGGAATATACTTGCCGTATAAGACTACCTCTCTTCCAATGCACACCAAATAAAAATTAACCCACACTCAACTTGAAGACGCGCAGCCCTCCGAGTCGAATGGGCAGGTTCTGGTGGAAAGCCAATCCACGCTCACGTTCTCCTCCTTGAGGTACAGGAAAATGTGTGCAGCTTGCTTTCCCTTGCTTCATACTCCCCGCACAGAGCAGGGACTCGGCCGTGGCACTCCCCACCATATGCGCCGGACATATGAAGCAAGGGGAAACAAGCTGCAGTTAAGTACCTGTCCTATAAGACGACCGCCAACTTTGGCACAGATTTTTCGGGGTTAAAAAGTAGTCTTATACGCCAGAAAATACAGTATTTAAGTTGTAAGGCACATCTTCTTCACACTCAACTTACACACCTCTGCAAACCTACATGCTTAACACATTCATCTGTTGTATCCTGGTGTACTTTATGGGCTGTTCAGAACATTTTCAGTGTGGATGTGGATATTTATATATATATTTAAAAGCTTAGATCAGGGGTTCTCAATGATTTCATGATGCAGGCTGGACCATGCCCCCTCAGACAGCTGAAGGGGCTGGACACGTGGTTCCCCCCACTGTAAAACGTGTCTGCGGCTGTCGTAAACACATTTACAATAGCTGTGGGTGTATTTACGGTGTGTTTTCACCACTTCTGGCAGCAGTGGGAGCAAGGGTGGCAGCAGGAGTGAGGGCGGCAAATTTTTGGCTTTTTTCGCCACTTCCACCACTTCCAGTGGTGGTGGGAGCGAGGATGATGGGCCACATAAAATGGCTCTGTGGGCCGGGTCCAGCCCATGGGCTGTAGGTTGAGAACCCCTGGCTTAGAGGGAAAAATAATTACTGTATTTAATTACTTTTGCACCATAGCACCCTAAGATAATCATTATTTGAGCTGAGAATGCCTCTTCCTTTTTCAAAATACAGTAAAACTTTAAAATTAGCTAAGAATCTGCTTTCTCTAAAAACAATTTGCTGCATGCATTAATGTAGTTAACAGATGCCCATTATCACCCCCTTTCTTTAGAACTGTACTGGAAGTCCTCTTAAGGAAGCTGAGAAAAGAGAAAGAATGTAATGTTTAGAAGGAATAGATTATGTTTTAAGGCAGCCATTTTGATAGCATATGTGTAGAACGACAAAGGGATTTGTACACACATACACCTGCTTCTATGACTAGGTATGTGTGCGTACATATGAGGTTCTCTGTTTTCTGCAGTTTCAAGTATCCATGGAATATCTTGGTATGTATCCCCTGCAGATATAGGGAGCAACCTATATATTGAATGTACATGTTAGCTGTTAGGTTTACACAAAATAAGAAATAATAAGTTCCACAGGAAATTTATTTTTACAAAGTAAACATACTTTGCAACAGAAACATAAAAGAAATAAAAAATAACAGTTACACATTTGGAAAGCATTCAACCATGTCTTATTTATCAATTTGCCTACCTATATACAAGTATCATTACAGTTTGGAAGATGAGTTGTGCTTCTCTTTAATGCCTCTATGTAAAACAAAGAACCTATGTGAGTTTATGCTATTTTCTACAGTACAATAGTTTCTGAAGAAATAACTTACACACATGGTAAATGAAAAAACCAAACCAACCCCACAGTCTTTTATGCTTTAAAATGGCACTAATTGAACTTTCTCCACTGTGTCAGATAGTATTTCAGAACTGGGTGGATATTTCATCAGGGTGAATAGTTGTCAGAATCATGGAACTGAGAGAAAATTTTTAATACCTTCCTCATGGATCTGAATAGGCAGTGGCTTACTATTTAAAGTTGAACACAATTTAAAAAGGGGTAAAATCCATGTGGTCTTGTACACAATCTAAAGACAAAGGTGGTAATACCTTCCTTAGACCACTAAAATCATAAACATAGGCTAGCTTTCAATTTCATACAATCTGAGTAACACAGACCCTTTGGATCTTAACTGAATACTTTCCCTGATTGTCTGTGGATGATTTTTTTAAAAAAATGTCAGCTAGACCATCAGTGAAGAAATGCATCACTTCTACTAAATTAAAAAAAATATTCCTTGCCTGTCAATGTATTGCCAATTGTAAAATTGCTCACAGTTCCAGTTTTGATTGGTAATACAGACAAAAGAAAAATACTTTTAAAATGTAATAGAAATAATGCATCACATCGGCAATGATATAGCACAGGGTTTCTCAACCTAGAGCGCCCAAATGTTCTTGGAGTTCAGTTCCCAGAAGTTCAATTCAGTACACCTGGAAATTGAGGCTCCTGGTAATTGAAGTCCAAGAACATCTGGGGGGCTAAGGTTGAGAAATCCTGAATTCTTGCCAGGGCCGTAGCCAGAGGGGGGCAAAAACCCTTCTGAGCTAACAGCCCAGCCCCCAACCCACCTCGGGATGCCAATGTTGTATATGTGTGTGAGAGATATTGTTGCCCCTCCTGAAAAAAAATTCATCCCCCTAAATCTAGAATCCTGGCTACGGCCCTGATTCTAGCAGATGTAAAACACTTAATTTCACTACCCCAAACAGTGAGGGGATATTTCTGATATCCTGAAGCAGCTCATAAACTGATTGATGATACTGAAGCATTTTGACAGCTTCAAGGCACACTTTTAGTCTGTTCCCAGTGTCCACGTATGTTGGGAATGGACTGAAAGCACACAAAAATAGTAGAATCTTGTGATGGGGGCTCAAAAACCATATGTTGGCTGAGTTGACCCATTCCAGCACCCAATGTGTGTTGACACTGGGGGGGGGGGAATCAGACCAATTCATGCTCGTAAAATGCCCCAAAGAGCAGACTAAATGCCCATGTGGATGATCACTTAATCTGTAAACCTATTAAAAATGAGAGAGAGTGAGAAAGAATTACAAAACTCAATCTCTGGGAGCTATGTAACTATCACGGGTGATTGTCAACTTTTTATTTACCTTAAATGAGGCTATATTTGAATAGTATGTATAGTATTAAGTTCGGATAATATATACCAAATTTAATTGAAAATGATTGTTGGTGGTGATGGTGGCTTGATTGAAATATGGTGATAACAGCAAAAAAGTACATGAGTTACATGAATCATATAGTTTGTTTTGTGAAGATTGTATGTTTTGTGATAATGTTATTTTTGTTACTGTTGTTATTTTTCTTTTTCTGTTTGTATCATGTCATTAATTATTGTTATTCATAAATAAAATTTATACAAATTATATAAAAAAACTTAATCTGTAAACCACAGAGTAATGTTTTTAATAATAGGGTGGAATACTAACCAACCAATAATATTTGTTAATGTTTAGTAGTCTAAAAAAAGTATCAGCCACTCTTGCCTTTTGGTTATTTCAAATTGAAAAATGATACTGTACAAGCAATCCTGACCAAATGATTAAATGTCAAAATACAAGAACATAAAGTGCTATAGCCCGTTTAAAATTAATGATGCCGCCAGACTTTATGTTTAATTTTATTTTGTTTACAAGTTGAAAAAGATTATACATTTTGAAAATATAAGGAACATAGAAAGCTGGCTTTTAGAGAGGATCAAATTATATGTTAGCAATAGCACATCACTAGGAGTTGAAATTTATTGATGGCCAAATTCCTGTTGGTAATTGATGCATGTCTAAATTAAAGTGCATAACTCAGTGAAGTGAACTGCCACTAACTGACAAAGTGTCAAGTCACATTACAATACAACAAGCACACCAATTTGCCATGGTGAGTCATGCAATGTGACTGACACACAAGTAAATTGCTACCGGGATTCTAGCCAGCATTTCAGGAACATGATTCCAACAGACTTTTACAACTAAGCAATTTTACTTAAAAACCAAGCCTGTGCTTACCTCTTGAAGACAATCATAAAGCAATGCAAACTAATCGGCAAACTATGAGAAGTGTGAAAAGCTGCAGAAGACTATAAGATAGTCTTAGCACTTAAGGAATCTCCTTTTCCAGTACAGTATCTCTGTAAGATACAGGTTGCCCTCAAATGGAGTACGTCTCCTTTCATACAATTTTACAACTATTGATTCTTTCTTCAAAATCACATACAAGATAATGATAGAGATATAGTTTTGTGGGATAATTTGGGTTCATAAAACACCAAATTATAAAAGCAGTTACCCTTGTAAATTTGTACATGTTTGGTACAGGTGTTTCTTTTTGTCTGTCTCCTCTCTACGTGACAATAATATGAGCTAAAGTTTACCTTTTCTTGATTAATTATCTGAACAGAAGATGACAATGTCGGGATCACCAGGTTCAGTTATAGCTGACCCACTCTATTAGAAATTCAATGGGGTACACAGAAAGAGCTTCCTTTAAAATTGTGATATTTTTGAACCACAGTCAGGCATACCCTGGATAATGGCCACCTTGTGCCAACTAATTTTTCTCACACTAGGTCAGGCAAAAGGAACTGCGGAATGAATTCACTAAAAGGTGACTGTTGTGTTCTAAGGGTTTTACCTTCCACATGGATTACAATGTATCTGAACCAATGTAACCTTGCCTATAGCAACAATGTAACCTTCAGCTGTATCATATGAACCCTGCATGAGGACGCGAGCTAATGTCCACCAGCTGGCAGCAGCGAGCGTCCAAGCTCTCTTGGTCCGATCTCATCAAAGGCAGCAGCGCGGGAAGCTTTCCCGCCACTACCTACACCTGGACAAGAAGGGCGTGACTCGCAATGACGTCACGCAGGCAGTAGCCAATGGGCTACTATGGCACCACGTTCAAATGTATTACCACTGTATATAAAGAGCTATCGATCCGCCATTACCTCATGTTCCCTCTGTCCACGATGCAATAAACCTGAGTTAACCCAGCCCGAGGCTGTGTCCTGTGTCTTGGTTTGCATACACTAAATTGGCGACGAAGGTGGGATTATGGATTCCCAAAGTGCCAGGACACAGAGCGGGTTCAATATTACCAAGCCACAAGACTGGACCATCTTTAACATGGATTTCAAGGCGGCATTGGTGGAACTCAAAGTCAAAGACGACGAGGAAAGGAAGAGGGCCATCCTCACCCGAATGCTGGGTGTAGAGACCAAGCGGACGCTGGTGGGCATGATCGAACCGAAGACGTTGGATGACTTCAAAACCGACGACATACTGAAGTTGCTGCGTGAGCGTTTCCAACCCTCGAAAGCAATGTTTCCCGCTAGGAGTGCGTTTTGGAGGCGAGTCCAAGCGCCGGATGAGTCGGTAGAGGCTTTCGTGGAGGCCCTGAGGGTAGCCGCCGTTCCCTGCAAGTGGGACAACCTGGAGATGATCATGAGGGACGTCGTGCTGTGTGGCCTGAAGGACAAGGAAGTGCAGCGCCGCCTGATGAACAGGGAGCCGCCACCCACGCTGGCCGAGGTCGTAGAGACCGCGGAATCCGCAGAGTCCACGAATGCGGGAGTGGACGAAATACACGAGTGGCGTGAGTGGCGTCCTAGGGCCAGCAAAGCGGAAAGCTCGGTGCGTGGCAAGTCAGGACAGCCGGTGCACGCGACCCGACGAACCTCGAGATCCTCTACAGATGGCAGCGACGGCGAAGAGGTACAGAAGGTCCGGAAAGGGGGGCGCCGCTGCGATGGTTGTGGGGCGGCCCACGAGCGTGCGAAGTGCCCTTTCAAGAAAGCCGAATGTTACGGCTGTGGCAGGCGCGGGCACATCGCCAGGGCATGCAGAAATCGGAGAGAGGGCCGGAGGCAGTCGAAAGACCGTTCGGCCAGACCGGACCGTCCAGCGAGACCCCAAGATGGCGCCCGAACCACGAGGAAGCAGGACGGCGTGGGTCGCGTCTCGGACGGCAGTGAGGACGACGCCCCCGTGTTCAGCGTGTCCGCGGGACAAAACCATTACTTCATTGAGGTAATAGTACAAGGGGCCCCTGTTAGGATGGAGATTGACTCGGGGTCCTATTATTCCATAATTCCCCAGAAAGAGTTCTTGAAGATCGACCCCCAAGCGCGGCCCAAACTTAAGACTCTGAGGTCCACGCTACGAGACGTACAAGGGAACAGCATTCCAGTGCTGGGGGTCGGGAAATTTCGGGTTCGTTATAAAAGACATTCCGCAGAACTCCCGTTAGTCGTTCTCAAAGGGGGGAATTGTAGCCTCCTAGGGACGCAGTGGTTTCAGCCCTTGGGTTTGTTCATAGGGGGGGTGCATGCCGTGGGCGCGGATCCGATACAAGCGGTGTGTGACGCGCACCCCACCGTGTTTGAAAAAGGACTTGGAAAATTCAAGGGACCCCCTGTAGCCTTCGACCTAGACCCGGAGGTCCGCCCGATAAGACTCAAACCGCGCAGGGTGCCTTTCGCACTAAAGGACAAAATAGAGGCGGAACTGGACAAATTGGTGGGCCAGGGGATTCTTATTCCTGTTGATTCCGCGGAGTGGGAAACTCCAATCGTAACAGCCCTGAAGGCTAACGGGGAGGTGCGCATTTGCGCTGATTATAAGTGTACAATTAACAAGGCGATTCGCCCTAATGCATATCCGGTGCCAGTGGTCAGCCACCTTTTGGCCAGGCTAAATGGGGGAAAGTGTTTCGCTAAGCTCGACCTGGCACAAGCCTATCAACAACTCCCCGTAACTCCCGCCACGGCCGCGGCACAAACGATAGTCACACATAAAGGAGCGTTCCAGGTGTCGCGTTTACAGTTCGGCGTGAACTCGGCACCCGGCCTTTTTCAGTCGCTTGTGGAATGCCTCCTGAAGGGGCTGGAGGGGGTGTTACCTTATTTTGATGACGTATTGATAACAGGGGGGAGTGAGGCCGAACTGGCAAAGAGATTGGATAAAGTGCTAACTGTGTTCGAGAAAGCGGGGTTGAGACTGAGGAAGGACAAATGTGTTTTTTTCGAAACCGAGGTCGAATTTTTAGGGTTTCGGATCACACCCGAGGGTATTAAGCCGTCCAAATCCAAGGTAGCAGCCATTAAGAAGGCCCCTCGCCCCACATCCAAAACCGAACTTCAGTCATTCCTGGGGCTCCTCAATTTCTACCATACATTCCTTCCGCGGAAAGCCTCCGTGGCCGAACCGCTTCATCGGTTACTTAAGAAGGAGGAGACATGGATGTGGGGTGACGAGCACGAGAAGGCGTTCAACGAACTAAAGCAACTTTTAACATCGGACGCAATCCTTACGCACTTCGACCCCAAACGGCCGGTGGTCTTAGTCTGTGATGCATCACCGGTGGGGGTGGGGGCGGTGCTTTGCCACGTGTTGAATGACGGTCGGGAGGCCCCAGTGGCGTTTTACTCAAGGTCCCTGTCCCAAGCAGAGCGAAATTACGCACAAACCGACAGGGAGGCATTGGCAATAGTAGCGGGGACCAAAAAGTTTCACGATTTTCTGTATGGCCGCCCATTCAAAATCGTGACGGATCACAAGCCCCTGTTAGGAATTTTCACGGCAGGCAAGCCCACGCCGCAGATACTGTCCCCGAGAATGTTGCGATGGGCCATTTTTCTTAACGCATACCAACACGAGTTGGAGTACCGGCCCGGAAAGGAGATCAGCCATGCTGATGCGCTGTCGAGATCCCCTTTGCCCTTGTCGGACGACCAAAAAGCCAGAATAGGAAGAGACCGCCAGGTGTTGCTAATCGAGGTTTTAGACGAACCCCCAATAGTACCGGCCGATATAGCCAGGGCGACAGGCAAGGACAGAACGCTGGAGAAAGTCAGCTCATGGGTGCAGAAAGGGTGGCCAGCATCGTCCCCAAGCAAGGAATTCGACCCATTCTTTCGGAAGAAGCTAGAGTTGTCCCTAGAAAGGGGGTGCCTGTTG
Organism: Bradypodion ventrale; assembly: GCA_035047345.1. Classification (NCBI taxonomy): domain Eukaryota; kingdom Metazoa; phylum Chordata; class Lepidosauria; order Squamata; family Chamaeleonidae; genus Bradypodion; species Bradypodion ventrale. Next base: position 47,578,727 of record JAWDJE010000001.1, read on the forward strand.
TGGGGCCAACGGGTGGTGGTCCCAACACCCATGCGGCCGAGGGTTCTCAAACTGCTGCACGTCAGCCACCCGGGCATCGTTCGCTCAAAAGCGCTGGCCCGCAGTTACTTTTGGTGGCCACAGCTGGACGAGGACATTGAGCACATGGTCGGCACTTGTGAGGCGTGCCAGGGGTCCCGACCAGAGGCGGCCCGGCTCCCGCATAGGGAATGGGACACAGCAAGGGGGCCATGGTCCAGAGTGCACGTAGATTTCGCTGGCCCTTTCCGAGGAACCATGTTTCTCCTGGTGGTGGATGCATTCTCAAAGTGGCTGGAGGTCATTCCGGTAAAGAGCACATCCTCCACCACTACAATTAACCAACTACGGAGAGTCTTTTCAACGTTCGGTTTACCCGACACTTTAGTCAGCGATAACGCGAGTTGCTTCACCTCCTCAGAGTTCGGGGCATTCATGGAGGCGAATGCCATTCGGCATGTCACGTCCGCGCCGTTTCACCCGGCCACGAATGGCCAAGTGGAACGGTTGGTGCGTACAACAAAGGAGGCGCTTCGGCGCATGGGCCCCGGGGACCTGAACCACCAAGTATGTCAGTTCTTACTAGCGTATAGGGTGACCCCCTTAGCGTCAGGTTACTCGCCGGCAGAGCTATTGATGCGGCGGAAACTGACTACACTCCTGTCCAGGCTGGACCCCACAAGAATTGAGGATAAGGGAAAAAACGTGGGGCTGGCAGTCTCGAAAGGGTTCGCCGCCGGCGACCCTGTTCATTGCAGGAACTATGCCAGCGCGGGGCCAGCCTGGGTGCCGGGGACGGTTGTAGAACAGACGGGGCCAGTGTCGTACCGGGTCGAGACCCGCGCCGGTCTCCTCTGGAGGAGGCACGCAGACCAACTGAGGCACCGAGTAAGTGGGCCTGTCAGTGAGGATCAGCAACAAGATTCAGCGTTAGGGGCTGGGTTAACTCAGGTTTATTGCATCGTGGACAGAGGGAACATGAGGTAATGGCGGATCGATAGCTCTTTATATACAGTGGTAATACATTTGAACGTGGTGCCATAGTAGCCCATTGGCTACTGCCTGCGTGACGTCATTGCGAGTCACGCCCTTCTTGTCCAGGTGTAGGTAGTGGCGGGAAAGCTTCCCGCGCTGCTGCCTTTGATGAGATCGGACCAAGAGAGCTTGGACGCTCGCTGCTGCCAGCTGGTGGACATTAGCTCGCGTCCTCATGCAGGGTTCATATGATACAGCTGAAGGTTACATTGTTGCTATAGGCAAGGTTACATTGCATACACTAAAGTGACTTCCTTTTGGCAGCTTCACATCTAGCCTAGACACAGAAGATTAGAAATCCAACAACTCTTTTGCCAAACCCCTTCCCCCCCATATTTTTATTTCCAACAATACTTTTATTCCTGTTACAAATTCCCACAGCTGTTTTTGGCACCTCCCAAATACAGGTGCTGAATCAGGCCAATTCAGTACCCTCCAAATTACAAGTCCAATTCATTACTTGTAAACTCCTAGCTTCTGTCCCTTCCAAACTAATCCGGTTTGAAGCTTTGTTAGTTGCCCCATTTTGGCTCCAATCCAGTCAACATTCAACCATCCAAGTTTAATACTAAATGGAATAATTTAAAAATACTGTAATACTTTCTTGACATTTCTCTAATTCTTACCCTACTACTGTTTTTTATTAAAACATAAAGAGATTTTAAAAAATAAATAAGATAAAATGTAATGTAGCTGTGATGTTTCATGAGAATTGTATAGCAGGTCCCCTCTATCCATGATATCTGTTTCCACAGTTTGATTTCCCCCCTATGGTTTAAGGCAGCCCGCAACAGGGCAGGAAATTTTAAACTTATAAATTGTTTATTCTCAGAATGGATGTCATTCTGATACTTTTCACAGTGAAAAATCTCTACCCTCTCACACCTGTTACGTACACTATGTGAGTAGTTTGTACCAACTATACAGAGCATTCTTGCTGTCCGCACTCATTGAGAAGGAACTTGTTGTTCAGTCACATAGTTGAGTCCAACCCTTTGCGATCCCATGGACCACTGCACGGCAGGCTCTTTTGTCCTCTGCCATCCTCCATAGCCCAATGGTGTTCTAATGGTGTTTTCATTAGCACACATGAAAAATCTTTATCTGTTCAGCAGAAGATCATGTATTCTGGTTTATAATATTGAAAGACCAGTGGCCTTCCTCCCCCGCCTGACTCCAATTTGCAGTTTGGGACATCCACAGAAGATTTTGGAAAGTACCCCCTGTGAATATGGAGTGTCTACTGTACTTCTTTTTTATCTCCAACATTCCATGTAGTTTGAAATACTTAAAAATACCTCTTTTGATCATGATTGAAGAATGTTGTTTTATTTTGTTACACAAAATGACACTTCTTATATTATTTGGGGCAGCCACATCATAAAATAACACCTCACTGAATTCAGGTTTCTCTCTGCAAGTTTAATAAATACAGATCATTCAAGAATGCCCTCTTTGATTTTAATTTCAACATTTTTTATTTTCCCACCAATACATTTTGCAAATTGTGGTCCATTATAAATATGAAGCAGCTTTCATAAAACAAAATTTACATAATCTCACATGCTTTCATTAGGCAATTTGTACCTGTACCACAAATAACTCTTACTGGTGTTTTAAAGAGTTGTTAAAAGACTTCCTGCGATGCAGATACACTCGTCACTATTCCATGAATTTAATGTTCTTTTACAGTGACAATTCTCATCAAATCCTCAGGATTCATTTTGTTAAGCTGCTGTTGAATAGCGGATGCTCTCAACCTCCATGTTGAGTAAGACATTCACACAAAATCTGGGGACATCATAATGTGGAAGATTTATAAAATACCCACCCCATCTTTAATCAGTCTTTATATAGAGATTTATTTAGATATATAAGTATGTATATATACATATGTGCATGATTCTTTTCCCTAGGCCCTCACAAAATTATGAGCAAGACTTGTGCAGATTAAGGGTCTTCATCCATCAATGGAATTTCTAGAAAATAAAGGAAAGAGTTAATTGGATTATGGTTGTGGACTCTCTGATGAGAGGACCTGTAATTTATTTGATCTATAATATGCCACCAGCAGGGCCACTACCTGTATAGCTAAGCAGTTAAGGCAATCAATTATGAACGGATTTAGACAATTCTAAAGCTTTGCTGCACCTTTGCAATCAAAGTGTTGGTGGCTTCATACATATCAACTGAATTTGTTCAAAGCACCTTACCGGTGGTTGTGTATTTCAGTAGTCCTTTGATTAACTCTGCTTTCAGGATAAAAATTTATTGAAAATCTACATTTTCCCCATTTAACTCATACATATGAATTTTGGCATGCAGTCAATTAATCACAGGTCATCTAAATTACCAGGTTGTGCAAAGCAGTTCAGTGTGCAATGGATTAAGAGGGCACTAATCCACTAAATGCTACAGGTAACAAAAATCATTCTGCAGTGGAATCTATCATCCAAAAAGTGATCTTGATGGTCTTGACTTTCACAGGGGGGAAACAATCCCAAAAATAAAATAAAAAGGGGTGCCATTACATGTCTATAATGTGCAACAGTACCAATCTGTTTTATTTATAACGGATAGTTGCATCCCTTGACTACCACTCTTTTGCTCTGTGGTGGACACTGACCAAGCAAACACAAAAGCTAATTAGGCCACTCAAAGGTCATTGAAATCCATAGAAAAACATCAATATTGTCTTTTTATTGTTCTTTAAAGACAGGATGATGGAATACTGTACTAGGCAGGTATGCCGAATTTTCTTGTAATTCAGTGGATATATTTATTTAAAAACGTGCTCAAGGTGATCAAATAGTGAACATGTGACTTCCCTCCAAGTTCACTCCTCATAGAAGTTTCCTTTCTCACACACCCATAGAATCTAGATGGACCCACTTTACATATGGATCACCTGATGTATGTAAGAAAATCACGCAAGAGACCTCCAGCAAATGGGTTGTAGCAGAGGAAATGTTAAATAATGTTCATTAATTAACACTGGTTTATGATATTTAGCATTTGATGTTGAGCCTTAAGATATGTTTTGCTCAAAGAAAAATTGTCCTCAACTTTACAATGAGGCATAATTATACCTTGTGACATTATCTCTTGTGCTATAGGAGTTGGAAGTCAATGTTAGTAAATGTTGTGTTGGAGCACAATCAAACTTTGAAGGTGTGGAGATCAGGTGGTGGTCCAATCGCTCCTGTCCAATCACTCTCTTAGCACTGTGTGGTCAGCAAAGACTTACCTTCTTTTTTGTCACTAAGATACAAACCCTTGGTAAAATGTGATGCAAGCCAATGATGATTAAAGTTTCAATTATAAATGATAAATTCTTAAGAAGATGTCAGGAGAATCTTTCTATTTTGGACAGGAAGAGAATAGAATAGAATAGAAAGAGAGGCTAAATCTCTTACAGCAAGGGTGCCCAAACTATGGCCCAAGCCCATGTGGCCTGCCACTGCCTGCGCCACTTGGAAGTGGATGCGGATGTGTCCACACATGTGCAAATACACACATGCTGCACCAGGAAGTGGATGCACATGCGCAAACTTGTCCACTTCTGGGGACGTGGTCAGGCCCACGGTGCAAAAGGTTTGGCCATCCCTGTCTTACAGCTTCTTCATATGGAGAAAACTGAGACTAAAACAAACCATTATAATATTCAAAAATCAAAATTACCATCTGCAATATCAATGCTTGGGCTGGTAGATGCTACTTCTCCAGTAGTACTGTTGATGGCATCAGTTCTCTCTGAGATAGGATGGGCTCCCATTTGACACGCCGAAGGTGTATACAAACTTTGGAGAAGTTCAGAAGAACCTGAAATGCTGTCACAGGTATCAAATTCAGCTGCCAACCTGTTGAAATCATCTGGCCCAGGATAAGCTGGAGGGTTCTGATCATCACCCTGCAAAATGTACCCCTGGCCTGCAGGGGACACACAGCCTTGTGCCACAGCATTCAAGCCACTGCTCACAGCTTCATCATAGGAAGGAAGCATGACAGGAACTCCATCCACCACTACGAAATCAGGACCACTGCTGCAATTCTCCTGAGCACTTCTACAAGGGAGTGAGTAGACTGAGTGTGTATTTCTGAGGATCGTAGTTACATTCCATCCCCCAGCAACAGTCTGATTTTCCCTTATACAGTTTTTCAGTCTGAAATGGAGCTAGTTATTTCAAATATCATTCAAGATTCTGTCTGACGTGACTGATAGTGATTTGTAATTTGTCACAATCAGATAAATAATTCCAGCAAACCAAGGAAAATTGGAGAGGAGAAAAGAAAGCAGCTGGGAAGCACAGATAAGGAATTATTTATATTCTTTATATTCTCTCAGTGCTATATTAAGATTGCCAGAATCATAAGCATACAAGACATTAAGAGAAATCCTAGAGAGAACTGAAATGGCATTTCAAATAAACTATATATTGGATCTGTATTGCTCATTATCCCTGGCTGACTGTACACTGAAGCCAAGCTGTAGAGCTTATAGCTGCTCTAGTTTGAAGCAGTAGGGTGAGATGCCCTGTCATCGTCATCATCATCTGACCAAAATAAGTTACTTAATAATGTTCAAATAGTAAATTACACAAAGAGCCTGGGAGAATAGAAAATATTTTTTGAAGGAATTTAAAAACCAGCTTGCTTCATCTGAAAAAGTGCTCCTCACACCAGCTGTTTTATGTCTGATGGTAGGGAGTAAGTGGGAGTTGGTCACACCAGAAGATCTTAACATCCAGCTAATTGATGTGGGATAAGGTGTCTGGGTTCCACTCTTTGTGTAGCATCAAAAAGCCAAATGAAACATTTTGAATTGGGTTCAATAAGGACCTCAGTAGTGAAGGTAAACCCAATTGCTTTATCTCAGAATTACATTATGATGCATTCCAGTTTCTGATTTTATCCAACTTTATAAAAAAGGTACGTCTTTTGAAAGTCTTAAAAGATAACAGCAAGACATGATAATTACCGTATTAAAGGTTCCTTTCTTTCCTCTACTTTCCCCCCTCAAAAACAAATTATTTTGAGTAACCCTTTCTAACTGTGTAAGAGAGAAATCATTTTATGGAAATGAAAATATGTGGTTCTACAAGTTGAGTGTGTTTGTGAAGGAGGCATTAGAGAAAGAATAAATAGGTAGGTACAAAGGAAAGATAGGCACAAAGTCAGAAAGAAGTGTGTGTCTTTTCAAATAGGGAAAGCTAGACCAGGCTATAAAATTAAGTTAGGTGTCAAGACCAATTATTATGCCAATCCTGAGTACTGTATGTTTGTTTGCAAGCAAGGGCCATAGTTCTTACTGGGATCCTGGAAGGATGTCCAAGTGGAAGTTCAACAATCACTATTCCAAATGCTTGCTAGCTAAAGGTAAATGTCTCCCTTGCTCGAAAGCTAGTCATGTGCCACTCTAGGGTGTGGAGTTCATCTCCATTTACATCCAAAGAGCCAGCACTGTCTGTGTATGCAGGCACGACTAGGCAGTGCATGGAACTCTGTTATCTTCCAACCAAAGTGATACCTGTTTATCTACTTGCAATTTCTTGTTTTCGAACTGCTAGGTTGGCAGGAGCTGGGACAGAGATGGGCGCTCACTCTGTCATGCACCTTCCAGTCATCAAACTCAGCATCTAAACCACTAAGCACCGCAGCTATGCAAAGGCTTGCTACAAGTTTTTAATAAAAATTTCCCTCATGCACTGTAAAACATACTTTTCAACCCCCCTCCTCTGAACTGGCAGTACTGGATGTACTCAACACACTGCTGTCTAGACAGCAGGCAAGTTGTATCATATGCCTAAACTGATCCCAATAAACCAACACAGGAATAGCTACTGTTCTACTAACATGTATGGGACGAGCACATCCAGATGAATGCAGTACTAACCTTGGAAGAAAACGTGCCTTAAATTTTGTCTGGAACATTCTGGCAAGAATGACTAACAGAAGCACCAGAAGAACACTGGTAGCAGTGAACGCCACAATCTTCCATGTTGTCAGGAGAGTTTCTTGTGTATTTGGCCAGGTTTGTTCTGTAACATAACAGGTAATGCAAAAGAATCATGTTAGAAAATAATGGTTTAGCATTTACTTTTTTTGAGACATAAAGGCTCTAATATCATGAATTCTGTTCAATTTGGGATTGATTATTCCTTTTCCAAATGATTTCCAAATTAAAAAAATATACATCAAGACAATTTCAACTGACATTTTAAAAAAATATTGCATTGATCTAGATATTTCATCAGCATTTTTAATTCAAAGGAAACCTGATTTCCCCCTCTTATTTGAAAGTTTAATGCCCAACCTTCCTATCTGTTTGGGAGTTATGGATTGCTGTTGTTTACCTGTTCTGATGCAGTACACTTCATATGATGGAAACCATTCTCCATACTGGCAGGTGATATATTTGTAGTCATTGGTGAGAGTATAGCCAGGATCGCAATAGAACTCAACCACAGTCCCATGGTTGTAATGCTCACAAGGCCGTGGGTGGCAAATATAATCTCCATGAGTCACTGTAGGAGGTAGTGGACAAACTTGGACACATACAAAAGATTAGGGAAAATTGCTATAAGAACACATGACTCTGTATTTGAAATTGTGCATAGCTCTAGTTATGGAGCCTAAAAACATAAATACATGCCCATGGACATGTATACAGTGATACGTCATACAACGTCCAAACTTGGTTCCACAAGTTTGGACTTTATACGGATTTGGACTTTGTTGAAGCATGCAAAATCCTAGCCGCAATGCCTCATACAACGTCCAAATCCTTGTCGCGTTGCCTCATACAACTTCGTTTCCATAGAGATACATTATACTGTAACAGCACAGACTTCAGGACAAAGTCAAGAAAACAGTCAAGAAACTGACAGAACTTTAAGAAATCATTGTCTAAAGGCTAAATACATTACAAAAACATGTCAAACAACCCTGATTGTCCAAGAACCTGAAGAATGCTGCAAAAATCCCAGGAATGCTTCTAAAAATTCTGACGAAAAAATTCGAAAAAATCCAAGATCGCACTCAAAACCACTCCTAAACACTCTTCGCCTCATGCAAAACCCACAAGAGCAAAGCCCACATGTGTCCTGCCTTTTATACTGCCCAAGCACAATGCAACCTGGGAAAAACCTCAATGCCTCATACAAAGTCGCTGCAACTTTGTATGAGGCAATTTTTTTCAAGGAATTAGGCGATGTATGAATTCGATGTTGGATGAAGCGGACTTTGTATGAGGTATTACTGTATCTTTATGCCACTGTAGATCCTATGTAATGGTTGTTATCATTTCCATACCAAGGCAGTGTGACTTATATGACTCAACAGCATGGGACAAAATGTCAGAACTGCAATTCTGTTGCACAAAGATGAGAATCTGATTTTATTATAAATACAGTGGAAACTTGGTTAACAAATGGCATAACAAAAGGAAATCCATAGAAAATAGTGGCTCGGTTTACAGAATTTTTTCCGGAACAGATTGTTTTTCAATGCATTCCTATGGGAAACCGCATTTCAGTTAATGTATTTTGGTTTTCAATGCATTCCTATGGGAAATTGCATTCAATGCATTCCTATGGGAAATTCGGTTAAAGTAATTTTCACTGTAAGAAACGTCCCGGAGAACGCATTAATTACATTAACTGAGGTTCTACTGTAATGAAAAAAGTAGAGTAGCAGACTATATTAGAAATATTTGTCTCTGCTCTGTCCTTAAAGTTTTGTAAAGGAGGACAACCTAGGCACACAAATCCAGCCTTCTATTCTTCATTGTCATCTAAGGAACAGTGGGTTGCTACCTCTAGTTCTTACATATCCGAAGGTTCCAAAGAATGCATACCAGTTTACTGAAATCAATAAAAATGTCATTTGTTTTAATAAATATAGCTATAGCTAATGGAACTTACTATTCGCTACTATTTAGACGTACTAAATGGTTTCTTTTAAACATTATCTAACAAAAAGTGACACTTCTTAACACAAACACCTTTAAATATTTCTTTATTGGAAAAGCTGAAATGAATTATGAGCACAGTCCAGGAAAGGGTTGGTACAATTAAAACTTTCTCAAATCAATATAACCCATTCATTTGGAAAAATGTAAATTTTACTAGCTTTTTACAAACATGTGAACAGAACACTAGATACAGACACAAAGCATACATAAATTAACAGAAGAAGCACATCAAGTAAATATGTTACTTGTAATATATTTTTGGAGGAGAGATACTACTTTTAAAGTGATATTATGATTAATAATCAGTGATGCACTGCAGCAGGTTCTGTCAGGTTCTGCAGAACCGGTAGCGGAAATTCCCCCAGGCCAGGCCCACTTGGTTGGCCATGCCCACCTCCATAGCCCATAATGCAGGATGTTTGGGCACGTCCACAGATTTGGCCCCACCCATAGATTTGGCCAGCCCACAGAGTAGGTAGTAAATTTTTTTGCATTGCATCACTGCTAATAATACCTTTAATATTTTCTTACATTACAAATATGGGTTCCTGTTATAACTCATGGCATCTCTTCACTATTAAAAAAATAATATCAGGATTTAAATCAGTATTCTGTGAAGTTGATATAAGGTCATGTAATATTTGAGTTGGTATGTGTGATCACTGTAAAAAAAATTGATTGATTTCCCCCCCTGTGCAGTATTTAATTACATGGGACTATACTTGAGACTCCTGTACTGTATTGATATACTTCACCAGCTGATTGTATCTAAGGAGGATGATGTCTATTACCAACCTACTTTGTTAAGTGTTCTTATAAGGCAAAAGCAAATAAAAATGTCGTTCAAAGTGAGTATAACAAGCTTTCCACATTGAATTTCCATTACTAGTATTTTTATCTCAGTAGATACATATTTATTATTAAGCAACCATGTGCTCTAGTGAACTGGAGATGTAAAGGTTTCGGTTAAAATTAAAAGGGTTAGATTCTTTTCCATAATAATAATAATTTTGTGTCAGAAATTATTCTGGGTTGAAAGGATTTTTGCTGGAGAAACTCCACTCAGGGGACGCCCAAATGAGGCTCCTTTCATTGCCCCAAGATCTTTTCCCACCGAAATGGTCCCTATTTATCTACTTGCAATTTCTTGCTCTCAAACTGCTAGGTTGACAGGAGCTGGGACAGAGACCGACACTCAAACCGTCATGCAGTACCCAGGTCTCGAACTGACATCTTGCCGGCCTTCCAGTTAACAAGGTTCACCTTGTTAGCTGAGCCACCACTGCTGGGGTTCAGTGCTTAAGAAGCTCACCTTGTTAGCTGGAAGGTTGGCAAGTCGGTAGTTCGAGCCCCGGATACTGCATGACGGTTTGAGCACCCATCTTTGTTTGAAAGTGGTTCGAAAGCAAGAAACTGCAAGTAGATAAACAGGGACCGCTTCGGTGGGAAAAGATCTTGAGGACATGAAGGTAGCCTCATTTGGGCATCTCCTGAGCGTAGTTTCTCCAGCAAAAATCCTTTCAACCCAGAATAATTTCTGACATTCTATTTTTTCCTGCTAAGGAAGGAGCAAAGCAGTCTCTGCTCCACTCTACAGGCTGTCTTGTTCACTTGATGTCTCTGTTACGTGTTGAAGACCTACTGCACAAGTATAAATAATGCACACACTAATTCTCAACAGTAGATTTTTCTACAGAAATCTCAATTCAGTAACTTCTCCCCATGCATCTACATATATGAATAATGTATTTCAGAAGCAATACTACTCCCCCACGACCACAAAAGAGCACAACAAGACATTAAACAAACCTTATGAAGAGGATGATTGTAATATGCAGCACTGTCTTTCTACATGCCCTAGAGACACAGCTTTGTTTGCATTTTCGCTGTGCAATCCTTCATAAATTATAATAGCTGAAACTAGAGCATATAATTCACACAGAAACCAATATTCCACATATTTTGCAAACTGAACTCAACTCAAGGGAATGGCAGATACTGTAATTCGTTACAAAGGTAGCAAAATAACACTTTGTTATTTTAAAACAACTTTTTTAAATGGGAAGGAACCAAGCGAATGAGGGTGCCAATAAGTCTCAATGAACAAACCTCTGACAAGTACTGTACTGTATAATCGTAAATGATTTAAGGATACAGTAAAACCTCGCATAAAGAGCACCTCGCTTAGAGACTAACTTGCTTAAAGAGCAGAATTTTCTCTGAATGGTCGCCTTGCTTAACAACTAAAACCAACCAAAAACTCGCTTAACAACTAAATCGGGGTTTGCAATCCCCCCGCCAGAAGTCACAATTGGTCACTTACAATGGTGTTTCACTTAAAGAACAAACTCGTTTAAAGAACAATCCAGTGTGACGCATTATGCTCTTTAAGCGAGGTACCACTGTACTTTATTACCTGGTGTTGCTAGTAACCATTTCCTGTGCTTTTCTCTAGCTAAACATCTTTTGAACAATATGTTTTTCAGACATCTAACACAGAAAATAAGGTGACAAAGATATGTCAATACAGAGCATAGGGCACTAACATTAAGCAGCATGACAAAACTTTTCAGTAAGCAGATTAACTGCTTTAAGAAGGAAAACTTCGCTATGTCTGTGCCTCCCCACTACTCCGGGAGCTGCACTGGCTACCAGTTTGCCTCTGGGTACAATTCAAGGTGCTGGTTTTGACCTTTAAAGCCCTATATGGCAGTGGGCCAGGAATACCCGAGAGACCGCATCGTCCCGAGAGTGTCTGCCCGTCCAACCAGAGCGGACCAGAGGGGCTCCCTAGTTGTGCCTTCAGCTAGAGGTGCTCGCCTCTCTGGCACATGGAGAAGGGCCTTCTCCGTGTCCGCACCAGCCCTCTGGAACCTCCTGCCAACAGAATTGAGGCTGCAGACAGAACTGCTGCCCTTCAGGAAAAGTCTGAAAACCAGGCTGGCAGGTCAGGTGTGGGGCCTTAATGGGAATACAGCTCCAACCTGTTGGCTCATCCCCAGTTAGTACTTAGTTAATAACCCTCCCTTTGTGTTGTTGTATCCCCCCTGCAATTCCCTTTTATTTCTTTTTATTCTTTTAATTGGGGTGGGGGGTAGTAGGATGCGGAAGTAAGTGGGCAATTTGGGATTTTAAAATCTGTTTCTATACATTTTTAAGTGTTGTACGCCGCCCTGAGTCGGGTTCTCCTGATTGGGCGGCATATAAATTTAAATAAATAAATAAATAAATAAATAAATAAATAAAACTTCAAGCCTATAATAATGCCATTTCCTATCACTCCTTACATGCAAACATACCCAATGTACTGTATTTATAATACTGTAATAGGAAACAATGATACCGTACAGTAATAGTTTTACTTTGTCATTGCATTACAATATTGTGTCCAGGCTTCAGAAAGCAGTATTAGCTGCTTGATAAATAACTACAAAGTTTTCTATGAGCTGACCCAAATGTTAGCAAAATGTGTTGGGAAGGTAGGCATGGTTTTTAAAATCAGAAATTTGATTTCTGAAAGTACTTGTCCAACCTTTTCCAAATTTGACACAAAGTAAGCCCATACTGTCTACTTCACCAAACATGGTCTTGAATCATGAACTTTAATCATAACTCAAAAATTATAATATTTTGTTTGAGATGCTCTCTCCTACCAGAAATGGCCTTTGGAATGTTGTTTTGACTGGTCACACAATATCAGAGATGCACTACTGAGCATCTTTAAGTGGTGGTAGGCGAAATGCAGACTGTAGGCTCTTTTGTTTATTTATACTCTGGGCAGTCAGGTACAAACAATATTCCTCACTAACCCCAACCTAAACCATCAAAATCCTACCCCATAATCTAGAGGCAATAAACAAATAAGCGAATAAACAGGTGGTGATTTATAGCCTAACTAAAAACTCAAATTAACCCTTGAGAACGATGCGATAGGATGTCAAAACCGCATAACGGGGGCGTGGCTAAGATGGCCGACGAGTAACATCTTGATCCGGACGCTCGCGCTTATTAAAGTGGTAATCAATGTGATTGATGGGAAAATTTCAAAGTGGTAATTTCTGTTGATAAGGCTCCTGCTTGCCTTCCTGGAAAATTTTGGAAAGTTTTGAGGTCGGACGGTCGAAGTTCGGGAGGATTTTCTGGGCGGGCGAGGCTCGCGACGGCAGTCGCGGCTTTTCCTGCCGAGGAGCCGAGAACGGGACCAACGAGACGGCGGAGATTTGTGGCAGCAGTGGAATTGGCAAGAAAACAATCGTATGTAAGTGCATGAAAGGATATACGGAAAAGTTAAAGTTAAAGTTAACTGGGGACTTTGCTTAGAAGAGCCTGGACTTGGAAGTGGGTGGAAGTAGTTGAAATCAAGCGGTTGTTCCCTTAATGGTGGCGGTCCTAGAAAACGAAAGTGATTGTGCTTTGGTCTATGGTTTCCTTGCGCCCCAGGAGAACCGCGGCGTGCTCTGGCGACAATAAAGTGGCTTAAGAAGTTCTTGTCTGGGCTCTAGCATTCAAAGGCTGCAGTGTGTTTTCCAGTTTAAAGCGTGTGGGGAAAGTCTGCCGTTCCACAGACGAAGAAGGGGGGTTTTCACCTGAAGTTAATGCAACCGCTGGAAAATGGCGCTTTGATTTGTCCGCCTCAAGAGAAGGCTTAATTGGTTTTCTTTTTGTTCCTTCACCGTGTGGATTACAAATATCAGTTTCCATTTTGAACACATTGCTTCTCACGTCTTTTTTCCTTCCTGCTTGGATTTTGGGCTTTTTTTTCTTCTCATTCCCCCCTCCCTTTTTGGTGGCTTGGACTCAAACGAGAAGTTCTGGGTGACTGTTTCCTTGGAGCTTTACTTACGTGGTTCGGAAGACGATCAGTTGGACCGCTTGCCTTGGGGAAATGGATCTGATGTGGATTATTATTTTCTTTTTCTCTTTTCTTTTTTCGCTGTTTACTGGGAGTACACTTCGGTTCCTTCTGTTTTTTTCTTTTTCTTCGTGGATTACAGTATCTAACTCTTCGTTGGATTTCTTCCTCCCTATAAGTTTTGTCCGTCTTGCTTGGATTCGTGGTACCAGTGGTTGCAGTGTTACAGGTTCTGTCTGATTGACTAATTTCTACAACGTTCTGCAACATTGGACTCTTTTATTGTGTATTACTATGGATAAAGGCACAAGAGGGAAAGCAAAAGAGGAAGAGCCAGTCGTGAAGTCTAAGAGGAAGGAAAAAGCACCAATGGAAGAAGCCCCTCAGTCTTCATCACCGCCCCCAGAGCCCTATGATCAAACTCAAATTATGGTGGAAATTGGCAAGCTGTTTCAGAAATTGGAGAAGAATGAGGAATCAAGGGTGAAAGATAGAAATGAAATGATGAAAAAGCAAGATAAGGTGGTATCATCTGTTGCAGATTTTTCAAAAAAGGTGGATTTAAGTTTGAAAAAAATAGAGGGAAATGTGAAATTGGTTCAAAGTGAGGTAATTGCCATAAAAAAGGAAATAAAAGGGACTCAGGAGGTGGTGCGGGAATAAGCTGAAATTGGATGAGCAAGAGAGAAGGATCGATGCTGTGGAAGATATGATGAGAAAGCAGAATTTTGTGATTCGTCAGGTGGTGGAACGGACACCGGATTTGTTAAGAGAAAGAGTGGTTCAGTGGTTAAATGGTTTGAATATGGGAAAAGAATTTGTTCAGGAAGATTTTGTAAGTGTATTTAGGGTGGGCCCAAGAAGAGGGAGGGTGGTTCAAAGAAATGTTTTGGTAAAATTTGCAAATTGGGCCGATAAGTTAAGAGTAATGGCCTTTCTGAAACGAGCTGGTCCTGATGCTCTGAAATTTGATGGTTCTGATGTAGAAGTTTATAATGATATTTCATTGAAAGAAAGAACGTGGAGATATAAGATGAGGCCTGTAACTAAATTGCTGATGAGTAAAAATATAAGGTATAATTGGAGATTCCCACAGCAACTGCGCTTTTATTATGACAAAAGAATGCAAGTAATTGATGAAGGGGCTAATCCATTGGAGTATTTGAGCTTGTTGGAGCTGGTAAAAATAGACTCGGAAGAGTGGATAAATCTCAAGTAGGAATGGATGGAATCGGGAGCCTTGGGGAGGGAGTATGAGAGGCCGGAGGCCGGTGGGGCAACAGGTGGAACACCGCAGCGAAGGGAAGAGGAGGAGGAGGAGCTGTCGCTGATCATGGTGGAGGAGGAGACAAGTAAGGAGCAATGAGAATTAGATTATTAAAATTTAAAGCATTTAATTGATATAGAAGGGTGAGTAGCGCGTAGCACTGGTAGGAAGGCACATCTTACATGTCCCCCCTCTCCCCTCTTTGGTTGTCAAATGCGGCTTTTTTTTAAGAAGGTGGGGAGAGAGATAGTGAGTGTTATATGTAGTTTTTTGTTGTATGGGGGTAAGGGGTTGGTGGTGGCACGCCCGATGGAGAGTTCAGAGTTTAGAAAGGAGATAGGTTATGGGAAATATTAAAATATTATCATGGAATGTGAAGGGTACAGGTTCTGTTCTTAAGAGACGGAGGTTGGAACTGGCGTTGAAGAAAGATAGACCCGATATATTGTTTTTACAGGAAACGCACCAGAAGTCAAAAGACACGAATAAACTTTTTTGGGGATGGATTCAACATTATGAGATGGCGTTTGGAACTTCAAAAGCGAGAGGGGTGGCAATCATGATTTCTAAAAAATTAGGATTTGAGATTACAAAAAGTGTTGCTGATCAAGAGGGTAGATATTTGATTGTAAGAGGAAAAATAGAGGATGAGGAAATCATGTTGGTAAATATTTATGCTCCAAATGATCATCAAGCAGATTTTCTAGAAAAAGGTTGGAAAATAGTGGAATTAGAGAATGTTGCAAAAACTATTGTGGCGGGAGATTTTAACTTGATAAGGTCGGGGTTAGATTGTACGAACCTAGCAAGAAGTGGAACTGGCTTGAAAGGGAAGGTTTTGGATAAATGTATGGATGCGATGGGTTTGAAGGATTCTTGGAGAGAGTTTAAGGGCTCTGAAAGGGCATATTCCTTTTTTTCACATGTCCATGGGACCTACTCGAGAATAGATTATGTCTTTCTTACGGAAAACTTGATTAAAGATATAAAAGGAATGGAAATTGGGATCATTAAGGAATCAGATCATGCCAAAGTACTTTTGGAATTGAAATTACAAAAAGATACCCTAAGAGGAAGAAGTTGGAGGTATGATACTAATTTATTTAAAGATCAAAAATGTAAAGAGCAGATTATGGAAAGGTGGAAAGAAAGTTGGCAGTGAAACGATAATAACGAGGTTAATTTCAATGTTGTATGGGATACCATGAAGTCGGTTTTCAGAGGGGAAAGCATAAAGTTGGCGAGTTTTAAATATAAAAGACATAAGGTAGAACAGATAGAAAAAGAAAGAGAAATAAAGCAGTTACAGGAGGATCACGCAAAAAGTAAAGATAAAAAAATCCTTACGAAATTGCAAAGACTTAAAGCAGAATTAATGGGTAAAGATATTGACAAAGTTAAACGAGATTTGATCTATTTAAACAGAGAATACTTTGAATTTAGCAATAGAAGTTCAAAACTATTAGCAAGAGCAGCTAAGGCCAAAAGGGAAAAAAGAGAAATTGGGGTATTGGTTAATAAACAAGGTTTAAGGTGTAATAAGAACAGAGATAAATGTAAAATTGTGAGGGAATTTTATCAAGCATTATATGCAAAAAAGGAGGTAGATTTGGAGAGGCTCAGAAAGATACTGGAGAGACAGTTAGGGAACGGAATAAAACAAGAACATAGAGAGAAAATGGAGGAAAGGATCACTGATAAAGAGGTAAATGAGGTAATTAGCGGGTTGAAGATGGGGAAAGCTCCGGGGGATGATGGATTAACGACAGAGTTTTATAAAGAATTTAAAGAAGCGGTGGTTCCAAAATTAGTGAAGCTATATAACTATATTTTAGATGGAGGACCAATCCCGACTTCATGGTATAACACTACAATTGTTCTACTGCCAAAGCCTGGTAAGAACTTGGAAAGAGTGGAATCGTACAGACCAATTTCTCTTATAAATCAGGATGCCAAAATCTTCACAGCAATATTGGCTAATCGTCTAAATGGTTTTATGGGGGAATACATAAATGTCGATCAAGTTGGGTTTTTAAAAGGTCGGCACATGGCGGATTTGACTAGAAGGGTATTAGATTTAATTGATAATGTTAATCAAACGAAGGAAAAGGTGGGCTTACTATCATTAGATATTTTTAAGGCATTTGATTCATTACAATGGTCTTTAATTAAGGAAATAGTTAAAAATTACGGGTTTGGGGACAGATTTAGAAGGGTAATTGATTTATTATATCAAAAAGGGAATGCTAGGATCAGAGTAAATGAAGAGGTTACTGATGTGGTAAAGCTTGAGGCTGGTACCAGGCAGGGATGTCCACTATCTCCTATCCTGTTTATCATGGCAATGGAGATATTAGCCAAAAATATAAGGGGTGATTTAAATATAAAAGGGATAATGGGTAATAAAGTGAGCATGTACGCGGATGATACACTGCTTATGGTGAAACATCCGGAGTTAGTAATGGATAGGATTAAAGATCACCTACAGGTATTTGAAGCTATAACCGGATTAATGATAAATTGGGATAAATCAGAACTGATGCTGTGTAATATGGGGGTAGGCGAGATGGGAAGGATAGTGGGGACACTTAATATACAAATTAAAGAAAAGCTGAAATATCTGGGGATAATTATTTCAAATAAATTGGAAGAACTTAAACGATTGAACTATGACAGTTTGAAAGCCGAATTTAAGAGTAAAATACAAGAGTTTCAGAAGTTGAAGCTGTCATGGTTCGGAAGGATTGCAATTTGCAAAATGATATTGCTGCCAAAGATTAATTTTTTATTTGATGCACTAGCGATCCACTTGAAGGAGAAGGAAATTAATGAGTTTCAAAAGATGTTTAATAGTTTCTGTAATGGAGGTAAAAAATCTAGACTTTCAAAGAAGCTGTGTTACTTATCTCAGAAAGAAGGGGGTTTGGGCATGCCAAATTTGTTAGCATACTATCGAGCATTCCAAATCAAGAATGTTGTGAAGATCTTGGCAAGAGAAAAGGCAATTTGGGAGGAATTGGAGATGAAAGACTATAGAAATATTGGTAATATGATCTTCTTGGGAATAAAGGACAAGCCGAAAAAGTCAAATAATACTATGATGAGAGGGCTCATGAAGGTGTGGAAAAAAGTAAAGAAAGATATGGTCCCAAATCTCTCTCCAATTTTGGAATTGACTGATATGGTGTGTTTTCCAATAAAATTAGATAAGGAAAAAAAGGAAATATTGGATAAAAATGAGATGTTCTTACTGAAGGACTGGTTAAAAGTTTGCAATGATGATACCAAGAGAAATTTTTTTTTGAAAAGTTAAAATTGCATTGGTTTCAGAAATTAAAGGTGGATAATTGGAATAAAAAATATAGAAGAGAAGTAGGGATAGATAGAACAAAGACTGAATTTGAAGAATTGGTAATAAAGATCAGAAAAGGGGAAAAGAGCACTAAGGGTCTGGTAAGCAAACTTTACACTATACTGAATAAGGGTAAAGATCCACAGGAAGATTTGAAACGGAAGTGGGAACAAAATTTGAATATAAAAATAGGGGAGGTTGAATGGAGGAATAAATGAAAAAAGAGGATTATGAGAACAATGTCTGTAAGAATTAAGGAACACAATTTTAAAATGTTGTGGCAATGGTACTTGACACCACTAAGACTTTATCAGATGGATAATAAAAGGGATAAGTTATGTTGGAGATGTAAAGAAACGGATGGAACATATGAACACATGTGGTAGAGTTGTAAAAAAATAAGGGATTTTTGGGGAAGAATAGAAGGGGAGTTTGGTGAAATAATGGGCAAAAGAGTTAAGTTGGCGTCAGGTACCATTCTTTTAACAAATGTGGAAGGTTTGGGTTTGAATAAGGAGGAAAAAGAATTACTGGAAATTGTATTAACTACAGGTAGACAATGCATAGCTAGAAATTGGAAAAACGATGTAGATATACAGATTAGAGAGTGGTATAAAGAAATGTGGAGTTTAGCATTGAACGACAAATTGACATGGGAGATCAAAGTAAAACGAGATAAATTAAAAGAGAATAGGTTCTGGAGTATTTGGAAACCGTTTGTGGATCATTCTCTTATGGCAAATGATAGCTTAGGACCTGTACCATCTCAAAGAGGTTTTTGGAGTTGAAACAGAAACTAAACTCTCCGGGCATTGTATATACTCACAGGGTGATGTGTAATTATTAAAAAATAAAAATAGTGGTAGCACTGAAAGCTTTTATTGTTATGATCATAGTAATAATTTACAATGTGGTATTTAATATTGGTGGTTATATGGTAAATAATTAGTTTAAGTACTATTATGTACTAGCTCTTATGAACTTGAGCTAACATTGTATTGATGTTGTTTTTGTTTTATTATTAGATTGTACTGTTATTGTTTTTCTTTTTTGTATGTTTGTCAAAAATTTAATAAAAAGATTTTTTTTAAAAAAACCGCATAACGGCGCTATATATATTTTTGAAAAGTCATGCACCGGATAACGACATTGCGTCATTATCCGATGCATCATGTTTGATCTCCTACCTTTCCACACTGGTTGGGGACAGAAAAAAATCACCAATTGGGGTCCCTGTTTCCAGCTCTGCCTCCCTAGGAGGGTCTAGGATGCTGGGAGGAGCTATTCCACGTTATTCCCACCTTCCTAGGACCTTCTTGTGCCGCGCAACAGCTGATAATAGTTGCGGTTGCCATTTTGATTTTTTGTTTTGGCTACAATTCCCAGAAGCCCAAGCAAAATAAAATCAAAATGGCAGCCACAACTATTATCAGCTGTTGCTCAGCACTGGAAGGTCCTAGGAAGGTGGGAATAGAGCAAAATAGCTCCCCACAGCCTCCCAGACCCTCCTGGGGAGGCAGAGAGCTGGAAACAGGGACCCAAAAATGGCAAATTTCCCCCCCATCCCCAACCAGTGTGGAAAGGTAGGAGATCACATCGTCCATTTTATAGGGGTGGGCAGAGGCGCTGAACGGCTCCCCCAACCCTCACGGAGGCAGCCGGGCTTTTTTTTTAGTGTTAGCCAATGCATGTCCCGGACAACAACAAAAATCGGACAATGACACGACTTGTGGAATCAAGTTTTGTCGTTATCCAGGGTTCCACTGAAAAAAAGAGAGAATGTTCTTAAGAGAATTGTTATGTATGATAACTGTGCATGTAACTGTCAAGGCGATTCAAACCGCCATGTCCCCGCATTTTCCTAGCTGTCAAACAGCGTCTCTGTTTGACATCTACGAAATCTCACCAGACAGCATAGTCTCACGAGATTTTGAGAGGCGCGCAAATTATAATCTGACAGGAGCGAAATGTATCTTTCTTATGCAAATAAGTGGATTGAAATGTGTGCACACCTTGTTAGCCAATTGGCATTGTTTATTATTGTTACTGTAACTGTTTATACTGTATATAAGTCCGAGTTTTGCCCCATCCAAACTGTGTTCAAACCCCACCAATAAAGAGCTGTACTTCACTTCTAAATGCGAGTCATCATTATTCCCTGAACACTAAAGGAATGTTCTTGAAAATCTGTATTGTCACTAATTTCTTAAACACTTCGAGGGGAGAGGTTTGATGTGTCTCTGGATGGAGACCATTCCAAAGCAGAAGGGACCCAAGTGTCTTGAGCAGTTGAAGGAAGGAAGGAAGGAAGGTAGATCAACTGCATTCTTCAGAATATTCTAGTGTAGTGATGGTGAACCTTTTAGAGACCAAGTGCCCAAACTACTATCCATGCCGCACCCTCATGCTGCATGTGAGCCTCCCACCTTACCCCAGACAGGGGAGGGAGGAAGCACTCCCATTGGGCTGCTGGGCAGAGCAAACCCTGTGCTGGGGCAACAGCACCCATGCCCACGGAAAGGGCTCTGAGTGCCCTGTCTGGCATGTGTGCCATAGTTTCACTACCATTGCTCTAGTGATACAATTGTACCACAATTCCAAATCTGTACAAATTACTTCAGGGGACTACAAGATAAGCATCAAGAAGCCATATACCAACATATACACCAGAAACCAACACATTCTGCAAATTGGTATTACTGTAGTTTGTTTTGTATACACTATTTTCATTAACATCAGCAACTGTACTAGAAAGGATATTGTTGTGGTGAAAGTATATTTTGGAGCTGGAATGAACTAGAAACTGAATACAGTACTTTAATTATAATAGATGTAGTAATCAACAGAGTCTATTCTAAGGGGTCATGATAAGACATACTGCTGCAACAGAACATTATCTTCCTCTCTCTTTCCTAATACATCCACCAAACTTATTGAAATGTACACCAGCCCAGCCCAGATGGATGAGTATATGTATATTGGGCCACAGGATGGAAGGGAAAATACCAAATTAAAAGAAAGCAAATATATATTTAAAAACATAGCTCTTGTTTGATAAAGGTATTTCATTAATTGCTTAGATGGAAGAACAATGAAGTAAATTTGAAAATGTCCCAACAATCCTCAATTCAAGGATATACTTAAAAACTCTGAACTGTACTGCTGGAAGAAACTTTATGGCTCATTAACCCTAGTGCCTGTCAAGGAGGCACAGTGGGGAATCATCTCTGGCTCCACTGTCAGATGTTGTTGTTGTTGTTCGACTTGTATTTAGATAGCTAAACCACTGAGCTATCCAGCCATTCATTCTTACTATAGTTACACTATGAGCACAAAGTCTTTTCCTTATACCAACCCTAACTCAGTAATAGATTTTATGCTAATATGAAGGCAGCTTCTGGTCTCTAGAGTTTGCATGCACCAAGAGCATACACTGTTATTTTAGCTCAAAAATTAATATATTGATATTTTAATTGATAATTTTCAAGCAAGTCTTTTTACATCAAGCAGGTGTTGGGCATCAAAGAGCTTATCATATCCCTAATTCTCTTTTCAATATGTTGAACATCAATTAACAAAACCAAGGAGCTATTTATCAAAACCAACAGGGGAAGAAGATTGCTACTTAATTCAACATTAGTATTCAGAGGGTCTTTTTCCTCCTAATTGAGAAAGGAAAAAATCTGGATATAGAAGGCCTCGCTAGTCTTAAAATGGGGACTAGTAATAAGAATTGTGAGCTATTGTGTCAGTTTAGCAAATGCTAGACTATTCTGTAGTGTAGTTAGGACTTCCACTATAGATGGCCAAGGATGGCACTACAGATAGCAGGTCAACAGAGTTTATGTGATGGAAGTATCTCAACAGAGATCAAACTGGTTCTATGAAACTTCAGACTCTGTCTTGGCTCGTTATACTGAGTGTTCATGGATGATTCATTATGTCTTCTTCTAGGTGTTCCACCGCAGTGCTCCTCAGAGGTCATTGTATTACAGTGATACCTCATACAACGTCCAAACTTGGTTCCACAAGTTTGGACTTTATACGCATTTGGACTTTGTATGAGGCATACAAAATCCTAGCCGCGATGCCTCATACAACGCCCAAATCCTTGCCGCAATGCCTCGTACAACATCGTTTCCATAGAGATACATTGTACTGTAACAGCACAGACTTCAGGGCAAAGTCAAGGAAACAGACAGGAAACTGACAGGACTTTAAGAAATCATTGTCTAAAGGCTAAAAACATTATAAAAACATGTCATGATTTTAGGGGACAACCTTGAAGAATGCCACAAAAATCCCAGGAATGCTTCCAAAAATTCTGACAAAAAGTCAAAAAAATCCAAAATCACACTCAAAATCACTCCTAAACACTCGTCACCTCATGCAAAACCCACAAGAGCAATGCACACATGCAGGAGGCCTTTTATACTGCTCAGGCACAATGCAACCTGGGGAAAACCCCAATGCCTCATACAAAGACTTTGTATGAGGCAACTTTTTTCAAGGAATTAGGCGGTGTTGTATGAATTCGATGTTGTACAAAGCAGACTTTGTATGAGGTATTACTGTATTCTTATAGATTTCAATACATATAACAAAAAGATCAAAGCAAATATTGAACAAGAAAAAAAACAGCAAAAAAGATTATGGCACATCAAAGACTAACAGTTTTATTCCAGTGTAGCTTTTGTGATTAGAATTAATTTTCTTGCATCTGTCTGAAAAAGAGGATTGCAATCCCACTGGCCAAAGTCCTCTTGCAGGTTATGCCAGTGTAAGGGAAATGACAACATCTACACCAGCAGACTGCCACTACTTTTAGAGTCACTCCTTTGATTCCTTGCAAATTTACATGTAATCACGTTGGTGGCAGGAATTGTGGCTTTGTGGCAACCTGGAATCAAGACAGGGCCTCTTTAATTAGATGCAATCTAATCCATTCAATTGTTGTTAAATAACAAGTTCCTACTTCAATTTCAGGTTGTACACAAAGCTACTCACTTCACACACAATGTGACTATTTTAAGAAACAGGAATCAAACCAAGGACTCTTTAATTAGTGGCAACCTGTCTGTAGGTGCCATAATTTTCTTTATAGTGATATAATTCATGCAAGAGGGTTTTGGGCAGTGGAAAAAAACCTGTTAGCTTTAATGAGCCAGTTGTCTCCAGCCCTGCTACATTTTGTAGCTTCACTTACTGTTTTGTTAATTTCTTCTCATGGCATTTTGCTGTGTAGGTTTTACAGGGTTATCTTCATTTTACAATATTAATTAAAAGCAAGGGTAGAACAACTGAAAAGGCATCAGCAGAATGCTATGAGCATTAGCATAAGTGCTGTTCTGTGAGTTTTTCAGTTAATACTTTGTCACTATGACATTATAAACACGCAAGACCTTCTGATAATGTGTTACACAGAGACTTTTTTAAAATAATGATTCACTTGGATGAGTAATTTTGTGCTAAGAAACACAAAGGTAAAAGAGACCCACTTATCTCTTTAGGCATAATGAAATACTATACTCAGACCTTTGAAGCAGTAAGTTACCTGTAACATACTTATTACTCTAAGGTAGTTTATTCATTCACACATTGACAAAGACATAAGAAAATTATATTTCACTTTAAGTGTTTTAAGTTTATTTTATGCTTATATCTAGTAACTTAAAACACTTAAAATAAAGTGTTACTTTTAAAGTTACTTTTATGTTTACATCCACCCTCAAAGATTGTTGCCTTCACATGGTGAGGGTGCTTGTGTGGTTCAATGAGGCTATGGGCTATGCCGTGTAGGGCCATGTAAGATGGACAGGCCATAGGGGAGAACTCAGAATAAACACAATCCACTGGTGAAGGACCTGGCAACCCATGCCAGTACCCTTGCCAAGAGAACCCCATGGACAGTATCAAAAGGCTAAATGATATGTCGCTGTAAGATAAGCCCCCCAGGTCAGAAGGTGTCCAATATGCTACTGGGGAAGAATGGAGAAGTACAAGTAGCCCCAGAAAGTGAAGGGGCTGGGCCAAAGCCAAAAGGATACTCAGCTGTGGATGGATCTGATGGTGAAAGGAAAGTCCGAATCTCAAACCTGACACATACAAGGTTAATTTGAATACGTTTGATGACTGTTATTTTTACAGCTGAGAGCACTATAAAACATGTAGTGTACAGTAATTGCAATGTAGCAAATCAATTTGCTGAAAAGCTTATAATGGAGTTGCTGGAAACTCTCATATTCAAAAAGCTAAGGATACTCAGATTTCTTTCTTTCTTTTTTTACAATTCAGATTTATTGATAGTGGTATAATGCCATTTTTATAATCTGTATTAGCCAGTGTGAAATTAACATGACTAATGGCAAAGCTTTTGATGTATACAAAAATATTTGGTAGGTACAAAACCAAGATAGTCTATCTACTGACCTCCAGTTCAATCAAAAAATATGATTTAAAACACATAACAACAATACAACTCAGGTTATGAGGCAGTGCATGTCCTTTTAGAAATACTGTATTTGCAAATACATGACCATATATTTCAAAACATTTTTATTATTTTGCCAGTAACAAGATTACCAAGTTGATATTCTGAAAGGAAAAATAAAAAGCACCAAAGCATCAGATATAATAGCCCTCAGAAATAGATAATATAATTTCATTTTATGCATCCTAGAATGTCAGCCCTGTATTATTTTGGTATACAGCTGTATTGTTATGTGAAAGATGTAAATTTTTCTGTGTGTATTTATATGTGAACATATGTGTAAAACAGCATAACGGAAGCTGAAGCCATCTACAAACATTGAAGCTCAGAGTAGATGAAATATAAATACCATATATTATAGGTTAAGAAATAGATCTTAGAAGAGTGAAATTAGATTTCAAGACCTTTTTCATGTGGCTGCATACATAAAATATCTTATATATTCATCTGAACTGCTGAGCATTTGCATGTATAAATGCAACAGAAAACACTTGTCAAACACTTGTCTGGAGTGAATCTTTTGGTACTTATCATCAGTATTATTGCACAGGCTGAGAAAGAGAGAAACTAAAAAGGTCAATGCACCTACTTTTCTGCCCCTTGGCAGAATTAATTATGCCTAAATCATTATTGACAGATTTTCTAATTATCCTGTTTCGAAGCCTCTAGCACTGTGCATCTACATGTTCACATGAAAATCTGTTCTATTGCCAAGCCTTTCTTCCTGACAGATAATTTTTCCTGGTTATTAAATCTAAACCCTTCACTATAAATCTGCTGTCTCTTCCCGCTACCAAACAAAGAAAACACCCCCAGCCATTTTTTAAATATTAAAAATGTAATATGAGAATTTAGGTAACTTTAAGTCTGAGACCTGAAACAGACACTCTATTTCAAGTGCTGTAAAAGGGGGAAGGAAGTTGTCTTGGTGTTCTAGTACAAGTATGGCTTTATTTTAGATTATTTTACTGTAAATATTGCATTGAAATGTAAATATTTGAATTGTAAATGTTTTTAAATTTGTCTACTTCAGGGGTCCCCAATCTATGGTCCGGGGCCCAGATCCAGCCCCTGACACCAATTCATCCAACCCATGAAGCCCTCGTCGCTCCAATCTGTATGGGCACGTATTACTTCCGCTTCCAAGAGCAATGAGGGCTTCATGGGCTGGATGAATTGGTGTCAGGGGCCAAATCCGGCCCCCAGGCAGTAGTGACCAGCTCCCTGAATCACTTGACTGGCCCATGGGCCAAAAAGTTTGGGCACCCCTGTTCTACCTGTTCTACATTAACAGCATTTTATTTATATCTTATTGTTATTTAACTATTAACTCTGTGCTTTCTTTTGAGTTCTAGCCTACAGTGCCAGGGGCTTCTAGGAAAAAAGTAATCCATGTTCTGAGGCCAAAGCTTTGCCACAGAAAATAACTTTTGTCTGTATAAAAGACGGTAAAATTTTATTTTATTGTCACAATATTTTTTGTTTGGTTTTTTGTTATACAGATACTGTTATAAAATGCACAGCAAACTCTGTCCCCTACAGCTGGTATCTAAGAAAACACTAAAATGCATATCTGATCCTGCTGGAAAGGGAACTTGAATGTGTAAATGAAACTCTGAGGAAGAACTACTAGCTTCAGGCAACCTCAAACTAACATTTATATTTAATTCCCACAGCAAATGCCAATTCTCCTCAGTTGTTTATTTTTCTGATTCACCCCTTCATCATGGAGCTAAATCACTTTGCCTAACTGTTTAGCACACATTTCTACAGAGCTTTAAAAATGACTACAATTCAACATAGAATTATTCTAAAAGTGCAGAGTTTCTATTGGTATATTTGATCCCCAATCTTCATTCACTATCTTAGATGGAGTCCAATGCTTCTAAACAGTAGACTGACACTTGTCCAAACAATTCTTTGTAATATCCTATCTTACAATCAATCCCTCTAAGATACATACACTGTGTTGGTTTGAATAAGGAAAGTTGTGTTCCCTCAGCCTAGTGGAGACAGCTAGTTCTGTACAATCTCTCTTGACTGTTCAAAAACTTGGCTATTGCAGAACATAGCAATACTGTATTCCAGTTGCTATGGCTGGGAAAGTGAGCCTAAACTCAGCCGGTTTCCAATCTGTTTCATAAGTGTAACAATCTGTTGTTCTGTGGGATAATATAAACACAGCCCAAATCTGTACACTCTAAGTTTTTCTCACCCGCATCAGAGCAGGAGAAGCTCAAAGAAACAAGACAGAATACAAATGTCTCTTTGAAGCAAAATAGAATAGTCACAGATGTATGTACAGTGATACCTCATACAATGTCCAAACTTGGTTCCACAAGTTTGGACTTTATACAGATTTGGACGTTGTATGAGGCATGCAAAATCCTAGCCGCGATGCCTCATACAACGTCCAAATCCTTGCTGCGATGCCTCGTACAACGTCGTTTCCATAGAGATACATTGTACTGTAACAGCACAGACTTCAGGGCAAAGTCAAGGAAACAGACAGGAAACTGACAGAACTTTAAGAAAACATTGTCTAAAGGCTAAATACATTACAAAAACATGTCAAACAACCCTGATTGTCCAAGAACCTGAGGAATGCTGCAAAAATCCCAGGAATGCTTCTAAAAATTCTGATGAAAAATAAATTTTTTTTTATCCAAAATCACGCTCAAAACCACTCCTAAACACTCTTTGCCTTGTGCAAAACCCACAAGAGCAATGCACGCATGTATCCTATCTTTTATACTGCCCAGGCACAATGCAACCTGGGAAAAACCGAATGCCTCATACAAACTTTGAATGAGGTTATTTTTTTCAAGAAATTAGGCGGTGTTGTATGACTTCGATGTTGTATGAAGCGGACTTTGTATGAGGTATTACTGTATTAAGGGAGAGTAGAATTTCAGCATAAAAGAATCAGCTCCAAGTATGCAGTCTTTAATGTCCTAAAATAAAATACAAATTCAAAAGCAAATACAGTACATAAAATCACTACATGGATTCCTCATTCCTGGGTCCCTCCAACACAAGCCTAATGCAATTCTACTACCGTAGCTGAACCAGGATGGTAAAGACCATATCATCCTCTACATGAATAGGAGCGCCTGCCCTCTTTCTCAGCTGAAATCTGATTCAGTAGGCTGAACCAAATACTGTAGTTCATTGGGTTTACATAAGTAAGCCACAAGCTTCTGAACTTGATTTAACAAAACTTTAAAGGAGCATTAAGTTTAAACAACTCAAAAATGACTCTTCTGCTAATATGATGTCATATACTGTAAGACTATTAACCAATTCTATAAGGATAATTAACCAAACATTTCTTATTGTCATGAAGAACCTTAGGTCAAAACAACTCAGAAACTACATTTTTGTTAATATGATGTCATACCCTACAAGACAGTTACCCATTTGCTATAAGACAATTAACCAATGGCTTCTTGCTGCCATTATGATTATTACTGTGACTAAGAGGAAAGAAGTGGAGAGGCAATTTTGCTGCAAAGCTGAAAAAGTGTAATATGAGACTGTCTGTAGTTTAATTTTCAGCCTGGCCACCCTGGTGGTAAACATTAAAGTTATATCAATCTCAACCAAAACAGTATTCATACATAAAACCCAACAACTCTAAAATATCATTTTAATTCCCCCCCCCTGTGGTAGGTGACTTAGCAGTAAAGTAGTACTGTATATCAATCTATCAATTGAATGATAAAGCCTCAGACTTATTTATTTACAAAAAATAAAAAATTCTGAGGACACTTAGGTGGCAGATTGTGGGGGAAGGTGTTCCTGTGGTCCCTAAACATCAAACTCCAACCACCTACATCACAAAACACCACCACAGATATGGTCCCCTATCTTTTTGCTAAACAACTGGTCTTATGTGAAAACATCCATTCAAATTGTTCTGGGTTGAAAAAAGGAGCAGAAAAAAACCTTCCACATTGAGAGCAAAAAGGGCTGGACTGTTTCAAATTGGCCTTTGCATCATTTTATCATTAAAAATATTTAAATTCATCTGTTCTACAACTGGAGCAAATCACTCAGTATTTGAGTGTGCAGTAATCACAGCCATATAAGCAGTTTGCTCCTGTTACTGTGTATACCGCTTTGAGTCACCCGCTGGGTGAATAAAGCGGTATAGAAATTAAACTTGAAATGAAATGAAAAGCTGGGGGGGGAGTCAGTTTGAAAAGGTACCATGCCACGGGACATCTGTGTGGGGGCGAGGCTTTGCCCCCTCCCCTGGGAGAGGCAGACCAGGGGACACACACACCCATAAGAACATAAGAACAGCCTTGCTGGAACAGGCCACAACCCATCCAGTCCAGCATTCTGTCTCACACAGTGGCTCACCATTTCCTTCAGGGTATTATTCCCAAGGAGATGCCTTCACCTGCTTAGGATTCCCTGGAAATGACATTGAGAGAGATCCTGCCTATCCATCCAACCCGGAGGTTGTCCTTAGGTATCCATAATTATAGCCATTGATACCCTTGTCCTCCATGAACTTGCCTAATCCTTTCTTAAAGCTGTCAAGACTGACAGCTGTCACCACTTCTTCTGGCAGGGAGTTCCATAGACCAGTGATCCTCTGGGAATAGTGGGGCCCATTTCACACCTTCTGTTTTTCCTTAATGTATAAGTCCTCAATAGAGTTACTGTCTCATCCAAATCACACATTTTGCATTTCTTCTAGTTGAGAGATCAGCAAGCTCCCAGCAGAATAATGATGTGAGCATCTCGCTGAGGAAAATGCAGATAGTAAATTCCAATCTAGTTATGTATTGCAATGTGATTTATATTTTCCTGGAAATGAACTGCATTATGCAATGCATCATGTACATGCATTAAGATAATTTGCCCCAAGAGTTATAATGCTATTCCCCATTCAAATGGATATTTTCCTTGACAGCAAGACTTCTAAACTAAGAGTTTACGCTGACCATTCCTTATTGATGCAATAAAGCCGGCAATGTTCTGTCACATTTTAAAGACTGGGATCATTTGCAATTGTAATTCTACAAAAACATGTCTGGAACTAAGTCATATCTAAGTGACTGTATTTCTGGATGCACACAGCCTGGAGAAGTAGTTCTCTAATCTATGGTGTTTTAATATCTATCTATCTATCTATCTATCTATCTATCAGTTTGTTTGTTTACCAACCTACTCCCTTGACACCCAAAGGGATAAAAGGAAGCAAAGAATAACCATCACCCTACTGGCTGAAGTCACTCAGGATAGTTAACATTTTGTTGTTGTTTAGTCACACAGTCGATTCTAACCCTTCGTGACCCCATGGACCACCGCATGCCAGGCACCCCTATCCTCCACCTTCCTCCTCAGCTCGCCCAGCTTTGTGCCCATTGCGTCAACAATACCATCTAGCCATCACATTTTCTGCCGCCCCTTCTTCTTTTGCCCTCCACCTTTCCCAGCATCAAGGCTTTCTCAAGTGAATCCTCTCTTCTCATTTGATGTCCAAAGTACTTTAGCTTCATCTTTACTATTAGTCCTTCTAAGGAGCAGTCAGGGTCGATTTCTTCTAAGATCGACCTATTTGTTCTGCTTGCTGTCCAGGGTACTCTCAAAATTCTCCTCCAGCACCACATCTCAAAGGTGTCTATTCTTCTGCGCTCAGCTTTCCTTATGGTCCAGCTCTCACAGCCACACATCACTACCAGAAATACCATTGCTTTGACTATGTGAACTTTTGTTTGCAAGGTGATGTCTCTAGTTTTAACTATGTTGCCCAAATTTCTCATAGCTTGCTTCCCAAGAATTAGTTGCTTTTTTATTTCATTAGAGCTAGGGAAAGAACAATGCTGTCTAGGGTCATAAAGACTGCAGAGGGGATAATCGGGCGTACTCTTCCCACTCTAGATCAAATCTATGCCACCAGGTGTTATAAGAAAGCTGTAGAGATTGCGCAAGATAGTACGCACCCCGGAAATGATCTCTTTCAGCTTCTGCCTTCTAGAATAGGGTCATAAAGACCAGGACCAGCCGCTTGAGAAATAGTTTCTACCCAAAAGCAGTTCTCGCTTTGAATGCAGTGCAATGCAATCTATGAGGGAGCTTCTGTATATAGTTTTTAGAGTTTTGGAGTTTTGGAGGTTTTAGAGTTTTAGAACTTTTTAGGGGTTAAATGTGTATATGTGGGGTGGGAGTATGTTGATAATTTTGTATAGTTGTATTTTGTTTTGGTTTTTGTTGGGTTGATAAGTGTTTTTCCCCCCCAATCTCGTTGTTCTGTGCAGGATAATGACAATAAAGATTTATCTTTATCTTTATCTGAAAATCAGCAGCAGAGACAAGAGCCCAATTTGTGTGCTATTGCTAAATCTCAGTTACCTGGTTTTGCATATATATTTTCAGCTTCCAGTGTTTAAATGCAATTCAGATTGAGTGCATTTACCTAGTTTTGAATATATATAATTCATCTTGTATTGCTTAAGTGTGTTTCAAACTGAGGGCTTGCTTTGGGGAAAGTTCTTTTATGGCTCAAAGGTACTATGCTTCTAAGCACATGTAGGTCAGCAAATGTAGTGATACTACCTCACAGAATGGATGTTCTAAAAGTATGATGTCAATTTCCCAAATTTACTAAGCTTTGAAACCCAGCCCAGTAGGCTCTGTGGGAAGATCAGATGCTTCTAAATACTGTACACTGTTTCATCTTTTCTGGAAAGAGGAAACCATACAACTCTTGTCTCACACCCCTTTTGAAAGTGAAATATGTCAGTGCAATCAGGCAGCTAGTGTAATTAACTTGTTCTGGCACATTGGTGCAATGAACCTTGGACATATTGACCCTATTGATACTACTGTGAATTATGATATAATACATTGCATTTCAAACTCCTACACACAAAGATCTTTGAGATATGCCTGCATTTGCGTACTGTTCTGCTATGCCATGCAATTCTACCCTTATATTGACATTAATGATCTTTTCCAACTTAATAGGGAATTGCAAGCTCGCTAAAATAAATCACCTGACTAAAGAGTTGCTATGATCCTTTTCTGTTTTTAAAATGAGAAACATAAATTGTATATTTACATTATTTATACTATTGCGCTGTCTGTGAGTAACGATAATATCATAGGCATTTAGTAAAATTCAGCTGGTGAGTTAGAAATTGGGCAACAGAAGCTGGAAATCATGTCAGGCAATGCAAATCATCATCATTATTATTTTTCCTGGGCAAAGTCCCAGCCTAAATTAGTGGTCATCTTAGTGTTTTCTGCTCAGGGTTAATTTAGTTTTGATAGGTGAAGTCACTCCAGAGCTCAGGAACTGTTTATTCTTATTTATTCTTAATTTAAAAGATATTCTGATGAACCTGTTTTGAAAGGCTGCTTATTAAAGTTTAGTCTCTCTCTTTTTGGTATGGAGGGGGCATACCATCAAATCAATTCCGTATTTTCTAGCTAGAGAGTATTAAGAATTGATTTACCATTCCCTTCTTCTGGGGGTGCCCTGGGACTTCACTGCTTGCCCAAGGTCACATAGGTTATTTGTCCTTATAGGAGACATGGTGGGAATCTAAACCCCCAGCCTCTGAACATTTTCCTTCAAAATGAAACTGCAAAATCTTTGCACAACTGAACAACACTGTGTGCCACATCAATATGATACAACAAACTGTAGATGAAATGGGTCAGATTGCAGGGGTGAGAAGATATAAATCAAAAATGTTTAAAAACAAAGATGTGTGTTGACTGTGCTTGCCATTTTAGGAATAACCTTGAATAAAATATTTGTTTAACCTCTTACCTTGCTTATGGTGAGGAATGCATATACTGTATGCATAGAAAATACAATGTATGATTATTCCAAAAGACTGGTGAAGCTGGAAAGTGATACTAATTCTAGACTGAATCTAGGTTGTACAACATGCATGTCTGAGGACATTTCGTTACCAGCTTCTGTTTGGTGGTGCCCAGACAGAAATATATTTTGCATAACTATTTATAAACCAATTAAAGATGTACAACACAAAAAAATGTTAATACCTAATGAATTATGAGATGTATGATCTGATTTTTTTTCCATCATACTGTTGTTGATATGGATTTCGGCATGGGTAAATTATCAAACATCCAGTCTTCGTTAGAGGTAGCCAACATTAGTTTCAATGCACAGACTTTGGAGGCCAGAAGAGGGCAGCACACACTCAAGCAGAGATTTAGTGGGGTCACATTAGAGTTATGGGGGAGGAGTAATTTTCAGTTGCCATAAATGACAAGGTCAGGACATTATTACAAGACTGTAATAAGTGTCTATCTGATATTTGGATGCCAATTCTCCTCCCTTCTTTTCAAAATGTTTATCATCTGACTATCTCATGTTATGGGTTCATACAGGTCTGTTCGCCCTTCAATATATAATAAACCTGTTTTAGACAAAGAGCTAGAATTTGGGGATACAGTCTGTTTTAGGAGTTTCTCATCAGAATTCTCATTCTGTTGATGTTTGCATATCAAACTGAGAAATCTTCCTGAGCCATGGAAATGTACTCACTTTTTTGTTTTCATTCGTCCACCCCAAAAATATTTTTATACATTTCATTACACTGATCAAAGCATTATTTTTTTCCTTTTCAAATGTAGGCAATTTTAACCATGCTCATTTTATGAAATGCACATGTGGTTTGTTACACATTGTCCCTTCCAAAAATGCATCGTAAGTCCCAAAAGGCACAGATTTTTCAAACCAAGAAGTGTCTTATTAGCAGTTTTGGGAATTGTAAAAAAAGTGTATTTTCATACAGAAATATGAATCTAGTTAATTTCTTTCTCATCCTTTGCAACAGATGTATGGAATACAAGTAATTTTCTTAACAAAGGAAAAGACAAATCTTTTTCACAAGAGATTTGGCAAAGCACGATACAGGAAACAATCATACTGCTGGGAAACATCTGTTTTAGAATAAAACATTGTATTCAGTTGTTTTATAAGTTTCAAGTTTGTTCCTTTTTTGCCATAAGAATGCAGGAACTTGGAAAACAAACTGAGTATGCAGACATAACCTGCTACCTGTAGCAACAAGAAAAATACACCATGGAGTGGAATAAATATAATGCATTTACCATGCAGCTAGTAAGTATAATAATTATATGATGTCAAGTCAATTCTGACTTACTCTTTCTAGAGTTTTCTAGGTAGAGAGTACCCAGAAGTGGTTTACCATTCCCTTTGGACTGCATCTTGGCCACACAAGACTAATAAGCACAGTCCAACAAAAATGCAGTAACTTGCAGTAACTTGAAATAAAGCAATGTGGTGTTGGAGGAGAGTTTTGAGAGTCCCCTGGACAGCGAGGAGAACAAATAGGTCAATCTTAGAAGAAATCAACCCTGACTGCTCTTTAGGAGGTCAAATAGTAAAGATGAGGCTAAAGTACTATGGACAGCAAATGAGAAGAGAGGATTCACTTGAGAAAACCTTGATGATGGGAAAGGTGGAGGGCAAAAGAAGAAGGGGGTTGCCAAAGATGAGATGGCTAGATGGTATTGTAGACGCAATGGGCACAGAGCTGGGTGGGTTGAGGAGGATGGTGGAGGACAGAGATGCCTGGAGGGCAATGGTCCATAGGGTCACAAAGGGTCGGAATCGACTGTGCGACTGAACAACAACAACGGGCTTCCACAGTAGCACCAACCAGATCAGAAAGAAACCCTTGTAAGCATCCTGAAACCAACTGGATCCAGCAGCCTTCAAGGATGTATGATTTTAATAGGTACACACACACCCAATGGAGAGAGGTCACAAAAGACAGTCCAAATTTCAGCAGTGATCTAACTATGGCAATGTAGCAGATGTCAAGTCTGTCAGCCTTTTACATAAATGCATCTGTAAGTAAAGTTAATAATTTGCATGGCTAATCCTACTTCTGCCAAAAATACATGCACAGAAGAGAACTGTAATAGTTACATAGGAAAGAAATAAAGTTGTTTTAGATCCTAATATAGAAATAAAATTGCTTTATTACTATGTTCTATAATATGGTTGTCATTCTTTCTCATCCCCAAATGAATAATATACTATCCACTAACAGCAAAGAGCTTGATTTAATACTTTTTTTTCCTAAAGTACCCTGACTATCATTATGAATTAGTCACACTGCCCGGTATTAAAGTTAAACAAAGAGCATTCAGTTGGCAGAACAGTAACTAATTAAATACAAATCAAGACAGAACTTTACCTGATCATTGATATGCATGGCTGTTTCCTAGAAATTCCCAACACAGACTCACATATGCAAGAAAGAATACCAGGTCTGCCATCACACAATTCTGTTTAAAATAGGACCTGTTTAGGAAGACTTGAGAATTCTACCTTGGGATGGGCTCTGAATACTATTGGCCAGGATAAGAAAAACCCTGTGTATTTTGCTTTGGTTCAGTTATTTTCCTGTCTGCCCATAATTGTCTGCCCAGAGATCTGAACATAGCTGAGTATGACTGGAGGCACAGACATGGTACAAATCGATTTGTTAAGAGTAAAACAGACTTACCTTCTTGTAGGCACACAGGTTTATCACTTGGCTTCCAGCTCAGGGAACCATTAAAATGTCTCTCGCAAAGCTTTTTGAAGGGACCCTTAAGCCTGTAGCCTTCTTGGCAGTGAAATCGAACTACTGAACTTTCAAAGAAAACACCTGCACTAGGCATCTTATATCCATATTCAGGGAACCCAGGATCAGCACAAGCATGAAGTTCGTCAAAACCTAGGTAAACATGGAAAATATTGATGTTCAGTCAAAAGCTTGAGTCATACTTCTCATCTCAAACATCAAACTAAGTGGATTTATAGATTTGATTACTCAAGAATAATTTCAAAACTGAGTTGATTCCCATGTATATGCTCATATTCTGTTTTACCCAGGCACTTTCCCCTCACCCTGACAGTCTAATCCTATCTCCAGCCTAACATTCAGTACTAATTCACGTGTTATTTAGCTAATTAAAATTGTCAATCTTCAAATATTGCTCACACAGTGTGGCTAAGAGAAGGAAAATAAAATAAATAAGAAGATAAAGACAAGGGAAATAACATTAATTAAACAATAAAAACAAAAGTCACGTGAACAAACTTCAGGCTATTTAACATAGGCAAATAAAGTCTATCCATTAATCCAAAGGACAGTCTTAATAAGACACCCTACTAAGTAAAGGTCACTTGAGAAGAGACTGCATACATAGGTCATCATCACCACCAACATCAAGATGAAGAACACAAGGTCTTTTGATCTCTAGGATTAAACATTCTCCTTCAGGAAGCATTCTCAAAATTTGTAGGACTACAGTATTTGCCAGTACCCATCTATCCAAAAATAAAGAAAGAAAGGTGGTTGAACAGTATTTCCCCCACCCATCAATTCAAACGTTTATTCCAGGGGTTCCCAAACTTTACGCGCCACAGGCCGGTCACATGGTTGAGCAGGTTGGCCACATGGTTCCTCCCACCGTAAAACGTGTCCATGGCTGTTGTAAACGTGTTTATGTAAACACATTTATGTCAGCCACGGGTGCATTTACAGTGACATTTACAAATGCACGGGCACGTTATATTTTCGCTTCCGGTAGTGGTGTGAGTGGCAAGGGCCGGATGATTTGGTGGTGCAGGCCATAGTTTGGCCACCTTTGGTTTACTCTCACAGCTCACAGTGAAACAGAAATAGTGAAGGAGAAAAGAGTCAAAAGCAGCAACATGAAGTATCTTTTTGGAGAGGTTATTTCCTTTGGCATGAGGTAGGAATGTCTCACTTGGCTTCTACCTTAGGGGCCGAGCTGGGCAACCCACAAGTCCAGTTTCTTGGTGGCCCCTTTTTGCTTTCAAAACATTTGACACAAGGCCACATACTTTAAATCGGTGTCTCCCAAACTTTGGTTTTTGGACTTCAGTTCCCAGAAGCCTAAGTCAATTCCCTAAAGCACTGATCAGCATACAGTAAAACTTCAGGTTACAATGGAGGTCCATTCCAACAGCCTCCATTGTAACCCAAAGCAAACGTAACTCAAAGCACATTTTCCCATAGGAATGCATTGAAAATAGTAAAATTGTAAAAAGCCCTGACTGGGTTTTACTGTATGTACTGTACTGACTTAGGCTTCTGGGAATTAAAGTCCCCCTGTGGAGCATGGGCCCACATTGGGAACCACTGCTTTAAATGATGCAAAGCAAAAGCATGGGGCACATTTTGGAACTACTACATTTTGGACAGATGTCTTTAAATTGGAAACCGTGAAATTATTTTAAGGGATGGAGTTGAAGCTGGCTGACTCCTGGGGAGCAAAGTTCAGAAACGGTGACCAGATGATTTGTCTTGCTGAAAGGAAGACTGCCGAGCTCTAGTATCTGGGAAGAATGCTGAGGGTGGTTTGGCTACCTCGGAGGATTTTGATAGGAATTTTGTGGTTGGTACTGCTAGAAGTATGGCTGGCAGCACTGATACGCACATCTCCATTGCTGCTGCCAAAAAGTTTACTGAGGATGAGAGGCCTGGGCAGATTTGGGCCCATAGTGCACTCTCTTGGCAGTAAGATGCTTTTTGGTTAAGTCATCTATAGAATCATCAGCTATGTTGTGGAACAAGCCCGACCCATCAAAGGGCATTTTTCCAGCCGGTTTTTAGTGTAATCTCCAAGATTAGCTGCCTGTAGCCATGTCTGCCTGCGAAAGGTAACAGCGGCTAACATGGTGCGGGAAAAGCCTCGGCCGCGTGACGAGCGGCCATCATAATATGATCAGCCACCATTAACGCTTCCTGGTGGATTTTCATAGCTTCCAACCTTGTCTCCTCAGTGGGGTCAGGAGGCAGGGATGCCAGGCAGTTCCAGAGATACTACTGGTACATGCTGAGAGTGGCTTGGTAATTCGATATATGAATATCCAAAGGATGCACCCGCACACAGTTTCCTGGCCAGGTTGTCAGTCTTTTTCTTCTCTTTGCCCAGTGGTGTGGTCAAAGCTGAAAACTTGAATTTTGGTTGATTCATCTTTACCACATCAGAATTGAGCTGAAGTTGGGTAGAGAGAAACGGTGTAGAGGGTTCTTGTACCCTGTACATGTTATTCACTTTACGTGAAGCAGTCTGATTCATGTGGATTCACAGGGACTTGGGCTTCTCGGAATTGAAGTCCAAGAACAGCTGGAGTGCCAAGGTTCGCCATCACTGGCATAGGCTAACTTTGGAATCTAGCATGATTCTGCATCAGTCTGAATACTGAATAATTCTCCTGGAAAGAAATCCTGTGCAGGTTTCTGAGATTTTAGTGGTTTAATAAAATACTACCAACCTTTGTTTTATAATTTCATACAAGGACCAGATGACTTTTTGTTGTTGTTAGAAAGAATCAGGTAATCAAGGAAGTTTACAAACATACCTAGAGTTATAAGCTCTGTCCAGCAAGTCATAGACACCTGTTTTTGAAAGCATTTGAGAACTGTTGCTCTGGGACACCAAAGAGCAACATACATGCACAACTATTACCAAATAGCTTGAAATATTATCCCATCATCAGGTCAAGCAACTGTTAAATCTATTCTGCCACTACAGAGGTAGAGGCACTACTTTTTTTGATGTGTCTCCTAGAGCAGCAACAAATATATTCATTCCCAGATATACTTGTCATGACTAAATGTAATAGTCTGTGTGGCAACGGCAACAGTAGATCAATTTTTGCCTCTTGGAAACAAAAGGGTTCTGCCTAACTTCTGTATAGCTCAAAGGGGCTGTGCCCTTATTTAAGCCAGAAGACAGACCAATCTTAGAGAAATATTATATTCAAGTAGCACACAAAATGTTCTGGCATACCGAGTACAGTATTTGAATTAGGTAAAGGTTTCCCTTGCTCGAAAGCCAGTCGTATTAACCCCAGGCAAAAAATAAAAATAAAAACTTAAATAACAATGATTTAGAAGGAACAAGACAAAATGTTAAGAACACGTACTCATGCTATATCAAACAGCATGCTATGCTTCAACCATGGAGACACAAGCTGCTGTGCAGGACAAGCTGTTGTGCAGGACAAGACAGCTCGAATTAAAACAGTTCAAATGGCTAGTACTCTACTACTCTGCTACCTTGGTAGCTGTCAAACTGAAAATGCCATAGAAATAAGAGGGAAGCAACAGCAAACCTACAGGTACATGCAATCTTTTACTGCAAAATGTTATGTGACACAGGCTGATACAAGGCTTTTTCCACTGGAAAAAGTGGCAGAAAGATTTCAGTTACACATTTACAAATAAAATGCATGATGCATCTTTTGCATTCAAATTTAGGGAAAGCTCTCACCGAAGCAACAACTAAAACTGCAACTCTTTGCACTAGCTTCCTTGACCATCTCCTTTTTATTGAGCAGCACAGGTGCCAAGAGCTATGGGAAGAATATTTTAGTACAGTTCAAGCCCAAAACAGCACAAAAAGTCCTCAGATTATATCTGGGATAGTCAACATTCTGTTCAGGTTTATGTATGTTAGATAGCACATACACTTACCCCACTCTTACATCACACTAAAACACGACACGGCCTGTGAACAGCCAGGTAGGCAGAAAGGGAACTGAAGATCTTGTGTCTAGCTGGGATGATGCTCTCCTAGGGGCTAGAGGAGCACCATTCAAATTAGGCCAAATATAGTAAGGCAAAAAGCTGGAACTGCGATGGCTTAGTGGTTAAGACGGTGAACTTGATGACTGGAAGGTGGGCAGGATAGCAGTTTGAGACCCGGGTGCTGCATGATGCGAGTGAGCTCCCGTTTCTGTCCCAGCTCCTACCAATAGTAAAAGTAAAGGTTTCCCTTGCTTAAAAGCCAGTCGTATCCGACTCTAGGGTTCAGTGCTCATCTCTGTTTCAAAGCTGAAGAGCCAGTGTTGTCTGCTTCTGCAGACTTTCCGTGGTCATGTGGCAGACATGACTAGACACCGGAGTGCACGGAACACTGTTACCTTCCCACCAAAGTGGTCCCAATTTATCTACTTGCAATTTCTTGCTTTCGAACTGCTAGGTTGGCAGGAGCTGGGACAAAGACTGGAGCTCATTCCGTCCTGCAGTACTCGGGAATCAAACTGCTGACCTTCTGCCTCCCAGTCAGCGTCTTAGCCACTTGAGCCGCTGCAGTCCCTAAAGCAGTTAAAAAGCAAGAAATTGTAAGTAGATAAATAGGTACCACTTCAGTGGGAAAGTAAACAGCGTTCTGTGCACTCTGGTGTCTAGTCATGCCTGCAACTTGTCCACGGAAATGTCTGCAGACACAGACAATGCTGGCTCTTTGGCTGTAAACAGAGATGAGCACTGAACCCTAGAGCCAGATACGACTGGCTTCCAAGCAAGGGCGACCTTTACATTTACCTAGTAAGGCAAAAAGCAATTCCAAGCTTTGTGTTCCAATTATTATGTATAAACTGAATTTTCCTCAGACCACCTATAGACAATATAGTTTGACAGCTGCTTTATAAACCTCATTTCCATGTACTCATGCAGTTTACAAAATAGTTTATAGCAAACAAAACAAAACCAGAAGCATACACAAAATGAGGCTGTCAAACTGAACACCTGCTGAATGTTGAGAGAGAAAGCGCTTCACAGCTGGCACAGCAGGAGTGCAATTACCACCAGAGGGAGAGAGGCCTGGAAATTTTTAAAGCTACCACATTCTGGCTTTAATGTTTACGTTCTGAATGAGACATCCTAGGAGCTCACTATTTTCAGCACACTAAACATGAGGCCTTTCACCACAAAGACAGTGTTCAAAGAAAAAACATAGCATCGCTGTACACCAAACAACACCTTTTGCATTGTCTGTTCACCACAGTGCAGGATACCAAAATAAAAACAACTGCCATTCAAATGAAGAACATCTTATGGACACAAAATTTCTGTACACCTACTACCTTTTATTTATTTCTAATTTGAAGCAGTGAGGGATGGTGCTGATTTATAAATACAAGGCCCACATTATTACTGCTGAGAAGTATCATATTTATATAAGATCCACACTATTTAAAACAGCCCAGCAACGCTAGGCAACCTCTGCTAGTATTTATATAAGATCAGTCTTTGTAACCTATATTGAACACATTTATTTGGACACGGATATATAGTTGTAATCATTCAGTATATAAGACACAAAATATGACAGTCCTGGACCTTACATATAAGATCAGTCTTTGTAACCTATATTGAACACATTTATTTGGACACGGATATATAGTTGTAAACATTCAGTATATAAGACACAAAATATGACAGTCTTGGACCTTACATATAAGATCAGTCTTTGTAACCTATATTGAACACATTTATTTGGACACGGATATATAGTTGTAATCATTCAGTATATAAGACACAAAACATGACAGTCCTGGACCTTACATAAATGAAATAAAGGTGATAACTGAAGATATTGTTATATCTTATAAACCATCCTAGTAAAGTAATTAAAAATTCCTAGTTCTCAAAGATTCTCAGCATGTTAAAAGCACAATCTTAGGCCAATTATATTGTCATGTGGAACACTAAGATATCAGAGGCAATCATGAATCTTGCATTTAAAAAGTGGGGGAAAGGAAGATTTTTTAACCAGGCTTTCAGTACCAAGTAATCTTTATTAATTAGTGTCAATAAAATATGTCTTCTATTTAATCTCATATTTTGCATCTGTTTCTCATGTCAAATGATCTTCCTCCTAGCCAATCAATAGAGACTAAAAGCATTAATCATTATGTATCATGTATAACATTCAGTGTTTTTCTCTGACCCTTTGACTGCAGTTCATTGGTAAATTCAGAAGAGTTAAAGCTCAAGGAACTCTTTCATGTTAAAATTATTAAATCACCCCCAATGTTATTACAAAATCCATGACATCTTTTGCTCTGGTCACTTCAGAACATTATTAGGCCAGTCAAGAGAATTTTCAGAGTAAAGCAAGAGATAAACCCTTTAAAGAACCAGGAAAATGTTGCAAGAATGAAAACCAATTGAGCCCATTTGAGCTGAAAAGCCTTATCTTGAAGGAGAGGTATACCCAACTAGGGGGGAAATGAGTTGGAACCAGGCTTGAATCCATTTTCTCTTTGAGCTGATAGAAAATACAAATCTTTATTCTATTTTCTGGAATCTTTCCTGTCACTGTATTGAACAGTCCTCGAACAACTAGCAGAGTAAGGCCCTACAATTAGGGTTGCCATAATTATCTCCTGCCAAACTGGGACAGCCACGTGACATCATTGTATTCTTCAAACTGTGCATGCGTCAGATGGGGCTGTCAGGGAGACCGCGGCTCTAAGAATCCCCGTCCGGGTTGGACAGCCTTTGTCAGTTTAAAATAAACTGTAGTCAAGAGGTTTTTCCCCTGTGTGATTCTTCTTGCAAAAGACTATTCTTAATGGTTCTATTTTTATTTTTATTTGAATAAAATTTCTTAGGCCACTCTTGAAACCACCCTTCCTCCCCCTGAGGTCACCCCACTATTACCTTCACACACACCTCACTGAAGTAGACTCACCCTCAAACCCTATGTGAGAATCCCTTGGAAGAAAGTTCTAAAGAGGGGCCTGGAACGGCAATGCAGTCCATGGTGCCTCT
Source organism: Bradypodion ventrale (assembly GCA_035047345.1). Classification (NCBI taxonomy): domain Eukaryota; kingdom Metazoa; phylum Chordata; class Lepidosauria; order Squamata; family Chamaeleonidae; genus Bradypodion; species Bradypodion ventrale. Next base: position 47,621,328 of record JAWDJE010000001.1, read on the forward strand.
GTTTCCCTCCGGAAGGAGAAAAGCAGGAGAGAGGAAAGGACTTATTTTGGAGAAGGACCTTTGCGATGAAGGACTCTTCACTTTTTGTCCACCCTGTTCCCCTCCTCTCTAGGAATACTGAGCCTATGCAATTAACCCTTTGCAGTCACGTGAAGAAGGAATCCTCCATCCTAGTGTATGGTGGATGTTTGGCTTCTTAGATATGGGTATTTGCTGTTCCCTCCCGACTTTTGAGGAAAACGGCTGAGGATGACTCCTTGTTCCCCAAACTTCAAGGTGAGCCAAGGGATTTTTGCAAATTATTTCACTGCCTCCATGCCTTTCTTTCAATTATCTCGCTTGCAAGTGCCTCCCCTCCCCAGCAGGCTTCTCAGGGTGCTGTTTTGCCTTTGCCGCTTTCAAGCAGGATAATTGAAAGAAAGGCAGGGAGACAGTGAATTAACTCTTTGCAAAAATCCCTTGGTGAGGGGTGATCTTGCTTCCTTTGTTCAAATTTAAAAATCCAGGACTTTTACATGTTTTTTTCTTGAACCGGCTGGGAAAATCCTGGAAAACCAGGACATATGGCAACCCTACCCACAATGTCAGTTGTGTGGGGATTCCATATAATGCAGAACTAAGTTCTGATATACCACTGCATACCAATTAAAAAGCCAGGTGAAAAAAATTCTGAATGTGCTATATACAAAACAACAATAATGATATAACAAAACTGGAAGCTGCAATTTGTATACCTTGAATTCTTTTAACAAGCACCAGAGCAGGAATTGTTTGAAGAAATAAAGAATTCAAATGACTCCTTAAAACCAAATAAAAACAAAGTCTCAGATAAATTTATAGACTGAGGTAGAACATGCTCAATATAAAGGAATCAACTCCAAAGAACTGGTTACTTAACCTGTAACTGTGGTTCTTTGAGTGGTCATCTATGAAGTCACACATGTGTGTTTTGTGCATGCATGGAACTCTCATTCAAAATCTTCCAGAGCTAAGGAAAACAAAAGGGAAGTACATTAGGACCACCCACCCTATGCACATGTCATGTGTGCTTGGCCAATGGTTTTCCACCTCAGTTCATGAAAAGCTGTCAAAGTACCAGTGGTATGCACAGATATGACTGAGGGGAAGAAGGATGACTCCATAGATGACCACTCAAAGAACCACAGGTAAGTAACCAGTTCTTCTTCATGGTCTCTGTGAATCACACATGTGGGTGACTTGCAAGCAGCTGGTGGGCAGGCACGCCAAGTGTTTGCAATTAAATAGCCATTTTGAGAACTGCCCATCCAAAATGGGTGTTCGATCTCTCCCTGGTACTAAGCCTATAGTGTCAAATGAACATCAGTGGCTGTGACCAGGTAGTCAATCTGCAGATGTCCTCCATGGCCATATTGCTGAGGAACCCAGCAGAAGCCAATATTGGCCTGGTGAGGTGTCCAGTGATATTTGGTGGTGGCGAAAGAGATGGTAAGACCAGGCTCTGCCAGGTGAATACGGGCTGACAAATTGAAGCTGAATTTGGAAAAGATGGAGGTGATGTTGATCACTTAAAAACTGATAAACTGTCACCTCTCAGATAATCTGACTCATTCAGGAGCTTGGCTGTTTTATTAGGCCTAATCAACCAACTAGGAATTGTGGCTAGAGCAGCATTTTATCACTTTATTTATTTATTTTATTTATTTTTGAATTTATATGGCCACCTTCCTCGCATTGGCGACCCAAGGCAGCTCACATCAGTTTGAAAAATCATCCCCATACAATAAAATCAGTACCAAAACTATAAATCGTTAAAATATCTATAAAACACCCTAACCCCTCATTAAAACTCCAGACAGGTCTAGATAAACCAGCAGGACTGAGTTGTGGTGCCAGATGCACCCCACACCTGCTGGCAAAGCCATGTTTTTAGCGCCTTCCTGAAGGGGGGCAACTCCACCTGGAGGTGCAATTCTGGTGGCAATAGGTTCCATAGGGCTGGAGCAGATACCAAGAAGGCAATCGTCCTGGTTCCAGTCAGGCATGCATTGCTCTTGATCTAGAAATTGTTTCCATACTATACTATATACTATACTATAAGAACATAAGAACAGCCTTGCTGGAACAGGCCACAGCCCATCCATTCCAGCATTCTGTCACACACAGTGGCTCACCGTTTGCTTCAGGGTATTATTCCCACGCAGATGCCTTCACCTGCTTAGGATTCCCTGGAAATGGCATTGAGAGATATCCTGCCTATCTCTCCAACCCGGAGGTTGTCCTTAGGTATCCATAATTATAGCCATTGATACTCTTGTCCTCCATGAACTTGTCTAATCCTTTCTTAAAGCTGTCAAGACTGACAGCTGTCACCACTTCATCTGGCAGGGAGTTCCATAGACCAGTGATCCTCTGGGTGAAAAAGTACTTTCTCTTATTTGTTTGAGAACTAGTAGCCAAAGGTTTCATGGAGTGCCCCCTAGTTCTAGTGTTATGCGATAGGGAAAACAGTTTTTCCTTATCTACTTTGTCCACACCGTGCATGATTTTATAAACTTCAATCAGGTCACCTCTTAGACGCCGTCATTCAAGAGTGAAGAGGCCCAACCGTTGCAGCCTCAGATGGAACGGAAGGTGTTCCAGTACCCTAATCATTTTGGTTGCCCTCCTCTGCACTTTTTCCAACTCCATAATATCCTTCTGGAGGTATGGCGACCAAAACTGTACACAGTATTCCAGATGGGGCCTCACCATAGATTTATAAAGAGGCAAAATGACACTTGCTGACTTATTTTCTATACCCTTCCTAATGATCCCTAGCATTGAGTTTGCTTTTTTCACTGCTGTCCACCAGGACACCAAGGTCCCTTTCCTGGTTTGTCGCAGAGAGTTCAGACCCCATCAGTTTATAAATGTAATTGGGTTTTTTTGCCCCAACATGCATCACTTTGCACTTACTAACGTTGAAGCTCATTTGCCACTGTTTTGCCCACTCCCTCAGTGTCAAGAGATCCCTCTGGAGTTTTCACTACCCTGTATAATTTAGTGTCGTCAGCAAATGTGGCTACCTTGCTATTTAATCCTACTTCTAGATCATTCATGAAGAGGTTGAAAAGCAGGGGTCCCAGTACTGAACCTTGGGGGACCCCACTCTTTACCTCCCTCCACTTGGAGAAGTGTCCATTTAGTGCTACCCTCTGTTTCCTGTCCCTTAGCCAGTTGCTGATCCAGGACAAGACCTGTCCCTTTATTCCATGACTGGTAAATTTAATCTGGTAAATTTATACTACACTACACTATACTACACTACACTATACTACACTACACTACACTATATATGGCTTCTCTGATCCATGCTACTATCACCTCAAGATTAGACTATTATAATTTGCTCTGTATGGACTACTCTTGAAGTCAATTCGGATGCTTTAGTTGATACCTTATGTGCCTGCTAGGCTACTATCAGAAGACTTCTGTGACAATGACATACATATATTTTCTGCTCCAGTGGTACAGGCTGCCAATCATCTTTTGAGTTCAATTCAACATGTTGGATATTACTTTTACAGTCATGTACTGCAGTGGCTCAAGTGGTTAAGACTCTGACTGGAAGGTGGCAGGTCAGCAGTTTGATACCCAGGTACTATACGATGGAATGAGCTCCCGTCTCTGTCCCAGCTCCTGCCAACCTAGCAGTTCGAAAGCAAGAAATTGCAAGTAGATAAATTGGGAACATTTCTGTGGGAAGGTAAACAGTGTTCTGTGCACTCCGGTGTCTAGGCATGCCTGCCACACGTCCACAGAAATGTCTGCAGATGCACAGTGCTGGCTCTTCAGCTATGAAAAAGAGATGAGCATTGAACCTCAGAGTCAGTTACGACTAGCTTTCAAACAAGGGAAACCTTTACCTCAGACAGTGTGTGTGCATGTGCACGCGTTTGTGGTGCACACACACATATATACAGTATATATACAGTATACTGTGTATATATAAAGTACACACACACACACACACACACACACACACACACATTTTCCCAGGGTCCTAGCCAAAAACAGAAATACCTAAATACCTATCACAGCAGGAGGTCTTCACACCTCTTTTTCTTTGTAAATTAGTTGCTTCGTTTGTCACTGATCATCAGGAGGTAAGTGCCAGCTTCATTTGAAAGTATGATTCTTCAGTCACAAAGGTCTGCCAGAATCAAATAGATTGCAGCTTTGCATAACCACCTACTTGTAAAACACACTTTTGCTCACAGATCATGTTTGTTTTCAGGGGAAATGGAAGGACAGCTGTATCAAGATTGCAATATATTAGCTCTCAATCTCTATACACTGGCTGTGGAGCAACTATGCAACAGCTGTATACTCACAGCCAGAGATCCAGACCAGAAGTCAGTCTGTTAAAAGAAAGAGAGAGAGAAGATACACACCCAGAGCAATGTTGAGGCCCACAACACTGATTATCTATCTATCTATCTATCTATCTATCTATCTATCTATCTATCTCCTGCTCTTTGAACCCACTTCCTTCAAAAACAAGTCCTTATATAATCTAGAGCATTTATATTCCTTGGGCTTTGAAATGTGAATGCCCTTTTCATTTCTTTGCTACTCTACAATACCAGAAATCATAGGCTTTGCTGCTGACAGCAGGACACAATCTTCTCTACTCATGCTTCTCATATGTGCTCACTGCAGAATGCAGCTGCAAGGTTACCTCAGATCAACTCATAACAAAATGCTACAGAGAGAGAGACAAATATACTAAATGTGCCATGCTAAATGCAGCCATTTGAGTCTCCCAAACAATTACAAAGACTAGAAGTCCCTGCTTTTAAGCATGCAGAAACAGCTCTCTGGCTGTTTTTCCCCTCATTAGGGGCATTAGCTGATGTGTCCACTTACAGCTATGATAGGAAAAAGGACAGACGTGCTCAGATTAACAAAGCTTCTCCTTGGGTATCAAATGCTATGCATAACATTATTGCAGAAAAATAAGTCCTAAAACTGCCTGCGTGCATACACACTGACATATTCTCTCCCAGATTATCCCTTAAAGACTTCTGTTATCTACAGTTCCCCTAGGCATAATGCAGTTCTGTAAACTCCAACCCTCTTTAAAATACAGTTTGCTTACCACTTTCAGAGAACATGCTGGGATATGAATGGCATTAGAGAAAATATGGAATATGATATGTAATATATATTTCAGCTACATTTGCACAACTGAAATCTCTCTCCCTTTCTCATCTGTTCTGGTTTAGGGAAACCAGCACAGACAAGCAAAGTGTGAATCAGCAGATGAAATTGGAATAATCTGTAGATTATAGGCTGGTGGAAATTAGGGTGGGATTTTAGGAAATGAAAGCAGCAGGGTAAAGTGAAAAGTCAACCTAGGGATGCAAAATTTGATGTTGAGCATTGTTAGGTATCTTCAGACAACAGCAATTAAAAACCAAGGCAGCAGCTTCTCTGCATCTTTTATGCCAAAACTTGAATCCAGACTGATAAAAAACATGGTAGGGCATTGATGGCAAACCTTTTAGAGACTAAGTACACAAACTCAACACCGCAACCTTATGCTGCATGTCAGCCACCCACCTAACCCCATTCAGGGGAGGGAGGAAGCATTTCCATTGGGCTGCTGGGCAGAGGGGTGGGACCATACCTGCCATGTTTTGGACATGAAAATAAAGGAAATTTTGGGCTGCACCCCTCTCCCCACCAGGCCATGCCCCACCCACGAGACCACGCCACCTCCTCCCCGAAATCCCAGCACATCCAAGAGCCTAGAAGAGGAGGAGCCACCAGAGCCAGGGAGGAGTGTTGGGCTCCCCCCCGCATGGAGGAAGAACCACCCCCTAGGCACTCCCCCACTCCCCTTAGCACCACTGCTGTCCCTCACGGGGAATAAGGCTACAGGCCAGCCTTATTGTAATAATTCTATTTTAAATCTCTTTCCACATTCTCTGTTGCGACAGCATTTCATATTATTGTGATTTTTTTCATGGAACTGTTTTTTTTACACTTTAATCAATTAATTGTCTACTGTCTTAGCCTTGTATACTTTAATTTTTTTAAAAAATTCTGTGTTTAAGGCAGGATCATCGAAATATCCTCTTTATGTTGTATGCAAATATACTTGAAGCCGATTGGCTCATTGTCTCTTCCCTTTAATGCCCTCTTTCCCAGGAGGGTGTTACGGGGTTTTCCCGGGCAATATGGGATACTTGACAGCTATGGGTGGGACAAACTCTTTGTTGGGGGGAGGAAGGAAGCACTCCCATTGGGCTGCTGGGCAAAGCGAATTCTGTGCTGGGGCAAGGGTACACATGCCCACAGAGAGGGCTCTGAGTGCCCCTCTGGCATGCATGCCATAGGTTCACCACCACTGTGATAGGGAATAAGGTTCTATTCGGGGTTTTTTAATGGAGTGCTTGCCTGATAAAGCCAGGCATGGCATCTCAGTACAATGAAAAAAATGCTGAGAGACAGAATGTGGTTCCAGAAAGAGATATTTCCAGATATTAGTAAGAGTTAAATATTTCGTCGATAAAAGTTAACACAAGAGATAACTTCCATTATGGAAAGCTACTATGCCCTTGTTAATGATAAAAACCAATTTTAAATTGTTAACTGTGAAGCAATAACTACGCTTTTAAAGTGCATTTAATTGTTAGACCATTAAATTTGGTTAAGTATTCTATAATCCTGAACAATTAAATGACAAATAATTCTTCATGAATAGTATATTATAATTGTATCCTGCCCGTCTTACAAAGAGCTCTCAGCAATGCACTTGATTTTCCTCTGACTGTTATCTTAGCCATCCTGTCAAATAGCTTAGGCCAGTGGTCCCCAACCTTCTAGGATATTGGGGGAGGGGCACATTACACTGCCCAATGCCTATATCTTAAATATAAATGGAACAAAAATTATTAACCTATCTGTTTAGGGCAAAAGTAAACATTCAAGGGTCAAGAAAGAAATGTTAATTTTATGGGTCCATGAGCTCTAAAATGCTAGTAGTTCAAAAGCAAGAAATTGCAAGTAGATAAGTAGGTACCACTTCAGTGGGAAAGTAAACAGCATTTCATGCACTCTGAAATCTAATGTCTGCCACGTGTCCACGGAAACGTCTGCAGAAGCAGAGAGTGCTGGTTCTTTGGATGTAAACAGAGAGTCAGATACGACTGGCTTTCGAGCAAAGTGACCTTTACTAATTATTGATATCAGACTGATTAACTGATTGACAGCTAAGTGGATAGCTCAGTGAGTTGGGTTCTTGGCTGCAAAGTCAGTTTGAGAGTTTAAATTCACCACTGTACCTACCATAAGAAAAACTGGCCTGTGTAACCTTGGGCAAGCTGCAATCCTGGTGGTACTGATATACCAGTTCTGAGTATCTTACACTTAGAAAAATCACAGCCTTAAGTTATATAATATTAATATCAAATGTGTAAACGGTCTATCATCTGTTCAGAGTGGAGTTTTGGAACTCCACTGCTTGCATTCTAGCCTAGAACTTGAGATTCAATGAGGTATCACCTGATAATGTAGCTGGTACCTAGTAGTGCTACTCTCTGCAAATGCTCTAATGTGATTTTTATCAATGCCTATCACTCTCAAACCCTTTTGGGATTGCTCCCAGTGCTCTTTTTATTATTATTATTATTATTATTATTATTATTATTATTATTATTATTATTATTATTATTATTATTATTGATTTTTATTATATTTTAATGATACATACAATACAAAACCAAAAACATACATAAAATATAAGTACATTAATATAACTAAAATACACATCATTAAAGAGAAATAAGAACAATAAGAAAAAAAAAGACTCATCGCATCCTATCCTAATACATTTTTCGTCTAACCTTATTACTTAAACACCACTACAATATTCTGGATAGGTGACCATTACACTAACAAAATTAAATTCTACCCGGTGTTTATATACAATACCCTGGAGAACTCAGAATGACCCATTATTTTACCTCCAAAAACTACTTTGATCAGGTACAGGTCTCTTTCTTTCACCTCCCATAAGTGCATGATCCACAAATGGCTTCCAAATATTCCAAAATCTATTTTCTTTTAATATACCCCTTTTTTCTTTTATCTCCCAAGTCAATTTATCATTCAATGCCAAATTCCACATTTCTTTGTACCACTCTTCCGTCTGAATGATTACATCATTTTTCCAATTTCTAGCAATACATTGTCTGCCCGTTGTAAGCATTATTTCTAATAACTCTCTCTCCTCCTTATTTAAACAAAAAAAATTCCACATTTGTTAACATGGTGATACCGGACCCCAGTTTAATTCTTTTACCCATTATTTCACCCATCTCTTTTTCAATCCTTTTCCAAAAATCTTTTACCACTTTACAACTCCACCACATGTGTTCATATGTTCCTATTGTATCTTTGCATCTCCAACACATTCTATCCTTTTTATTATCAATTTGATGTAACCTTACTGGGGTCAGATACCACCTCCATAACATTTTATAATTGTGTTCCTTTATTCTAACTGACATACCGTATTTTTCGCCCTATAAGACGCTCCGGCATATAAGACGCACCCAATTTTAAAGGAGGAAAATCTAGAAAAAAAAGATTCTGAACCAAATACTGTACTAAAAGGGAAGAAAAAAAAACACATCTTTTCAGAAACCCCACATGTCCAGGTACAATAAAGCCACCACAAAAATACTCAAAGTCAAAAACTACGTACCTGCCCTAGTCAACCTCCAAGAGGAACAAAGGTCCGGGAGGGCACGATGCTTCGCAGCAGTGGCGTCTTCGGAGCCTCCCGGGCCACGGAAGGCTCCCTTTATCTCCCCGCCGATGGTGGAGGCGTCCCTCCCCGCCCCCTGCCACCGGGCGGGGAGGTTAAAAGGGCTCCCTGGCCGAGGGAGCCGAAGACGCCGCCGCCGCGCCGCGCGAAGCCGTCCCTCCCCGCCCCCTGCCACCGGGCGGGGAGGTTAAAATGGCTCCCTGGCCGAGGGAGCCGCCGCCGCCGCCGCCGCCGCCGCCGCCGCCGCCGCCGCCACCGCCGCCACCGCCGCCACCGCCGCCGCGCCGCGCGAAGCCGTCCCTCCCCGCCCCCTGCCACCGGGCGGGGAGGTTAAAATGGCTCCCTGGCCGAGGGAGCCGAAGCCGCCGCCACCGCCACCGCCGCCGCGCCGCGCAGCGCGAAGCCGTCCCTCCCCGCCCCCTGCCACCGGGCGGGGAGGTTAAAACGGCTCCCTGGCCGAGGGAGCCGAAGACGCCGCCGCCGCCATGCCGCGCCACGCGAAGCCGTCCCTCCCCGCCCCCTGCCACCGGGCGGGGAGACATTTTAACCTCCCCGCCCGGTGGCAGGGGGCGGGGAGGGACGGCTTTGCGCGGTGCGGCGGCAGCGGCGGCGGCTTCGGCTCCCTCGGCCAGGGAGCCATTTTAACCTCCCCGCCCGGTGGCAGGGGGCGGGGAGGGACGCCTTCGCGCGGCGTGGCGGCGGCGTCTTCGGCTCCCTCGTCCAGGGAGCCCTTTTAACCTCCCCGCCCGGTGGCAGGGGGCGGGGAGGGACGGCTTCGCGCGGCGCGGCGGTGGCGGCGGCTTCGGCTCCCTCGGCCAGGGAGCCATTTTAACCTCCCCGCCCGGTGGCAGGGGGCGGGGAGGGACGGCTTCGCGCGGCGCGGCGGCGGCGGCTCCCTCGGCCAGGGAGCCCTTTTAACCTCCCCGCCCGGTGGCAGGGGGCGGGGAGGGACGGCTTCGCGCGGCACGGCGCGGCTCCCTTTATCTCCCCGCCGATGGTGGGGGCGGGGAGAGCGCGGCTGCCGTATATTTGCCGTATAAGATGCACCAACTTTCCCCCCCCAGTTTTGGGGAAGAAAAAGTGCGTCTTATACGGCGAAAAATACGGTAGTTCTCATTATTCTCTTTTTCCATTTGTTTTTCCATAAATCATTATTTATCTTTATTTTCAAATCTTCCTCCCAACTTATTTTCAAATCCTCCTGTGGATCACCCTCCTTATTTAGTAATGAATACAATTTACTAACTAAACCCTTAGTATTTTTGTCTCCATTTCTAATTTTTAAAACCAGATCCTCAAATTCTGTCTTTTCCCTTTCCAAGTCATATTCTCTCATATATTTGCTATTCCATCTATTAATTTTCATTATCTGAAACCAATTCAATTTTAATTGATCAAACAAATTTATCCTAATAGTAGCATCCTTACAGGCCCGTAACTAGTCTTTCAACAGGAAAATTTCATTTTTATCCAATACTTCCTTTACTACATTGTCTATCTTAATCAGAAAACCCACCATATCTGACAATTCCATAATCGGAGAGACATCCGGGGCCAGATCTTTCTTTACTTTCTTCCATACACTCATTAATCCTTTCATCATAGTACTTCCCGTTGGTAATTTTCCAAAATTATTCCCTAAAAAGACCATTTTACCTATATGTCCATAGTCCTTCATCTCAATTTCCTCCCAAATTACCTTTTCCCTTGCCAAGATCTTCACAACATTCTTAATTTGAAACGCTCGGTAATAGACTCTCAAATTCGGCATTCCCAATCCACCTTCTTTCTGCGATAAATACCATAATTTTTTTAGGTAGCCTAGTCCTCTTTCCACCATTACAAAAATTATTAACCATTTTTTGAAACTCATTAATTTCCTTATCTTTCAATTGAATTGCCAATGCATCAAATAAAAAATTAATTCTAAGCAACAACATCATTTTAGTAAGTGCTATTCTCTGGAACCATGACAGTTTCAGTTTTTGAAAAGTTTGTATTCTATTTTTAATTTCCAATTTCAAACTGTCATAATTCAATCTTTTAATCTCTTCCAATCTATTAGATATAACTATTCCCAAATATTTCAACTTATCTTTAATTTGAATATTACCCTTTCCCATTATCTTCTTCAAATCCTCTTCTCTCATATTACAAAACATCATTTCTGATTTATCCCAGTTTATCTTCAGACTGGTAACATCCTCAAAATCCTTTAAATGTTCTCTAATTCTATCGATTGTCCTCTCCGGATGTTTTACTATCAACATAGTATCATCAGCATACATACTAATTTTGTTTCCATAATCCCCTCTATTATTCCATCATCTTTTATGGCTTTTGCTAATAACTCCATTGCCAATATAAACAAAATTGGTGATAAGGGACAGCCCTATCTCATTCCTGCCTCCAATTTAATCTCATCAGTAAACTCTTCATTTACTCTGACAGTAGCTGTTCCTTGCTGATATAATTGATCAATTACCCTTCTAAATTTATCCCCAAATCCACAATTTTGATTATTTCCTTAATTGAGATCCATTGTAAAGAATCAAATGCCTTAAATATATCCAAAGATATTAATCCCACCTTTTCTTTTGTTTGACTCACAATGTCTATTAAATTCACTACTCTTCTAGTTAAATCCGCCATTTGTCGCCCTTTCAAAAAACCCACTTGATCTACATTTATGTAATTGCCCATGAAATTGTTTAAACGATTAGCCAATATCGCTGTGAAGATCTTGGCATCTTGATTTATCAATGAAATTGGTCTATAAGATTCTATTTTTTCCAAGTTTTTCCCAGGCTTTGGCAACAATACAATTGTGGTCCTATACCATGAAGTCGGGATTTGCCCACCATCCAAGATATAATTATATAATTTTACCAATTTTGGTACCAATATGTCTTTAAAATCCTTGTAAAAGTTGGCAGGCAATCCGTCCTGTCCAGGAGCTTTCCCCAACTTCAAACCAGCAATTACCTCCCTTACTTCCTTTTCAGACACTTGATCCTCCATTCTGTCTTTATATTCCTGTTTTACTACACCAACACTGTGCTTCTCTAATTGCTTTTTGAGCTTCTCCAAGTCTATTTCTTTTCTTGTGTATAAAGCTTGATAAAATTCTTTCACTATCTTACATTTATCCTTAATTTTATTACATCTTATCCCTTGCTTATTAACCAAAACTCCAATTTCCCTTTTTTCCTTCTTATCTTTTGCTGCTTTTGCCAATAATTTTGAATTTTTATTACTATATTCAAAATAATCTCTTTTAAATACACCAAATCCCTTTTCACCTTTTCTATATCTTTACCTACCAATTCAGCCTTCAATCTTTGTAAGTTTGCAAAAATCTTGTTATCCTTCGTCCTTGAATGCTCCTCCTGTAACTGCTTTATCTCATTTTCAATTTTATCCTGTGCTAATTTATAATTTTTATATCTATTACTTGCAATCTTAATACATTCCCCTCTAAAAACCGACTTCATGGCATCCCAGACCATATTAAAATTTACCTCATCATTATCGTTCAGTTGCCATATTTCCTTCCAACTTTCCATAATTTGAGCCTTACTCTTTTGGTCTTTAAATAAATTAGCATCATATCTCCAACTCCTTCTCAATCCACTCTCTTTCTGTATTTTCATTCCTAAGACTACTTTAGCATGGACAGACTCCTTAAAAATTCCAATTTCCATCTCCTCCAAATTTTTAACCATATTTTCAGTTACAAATATGTAGTCTATTCTGGAGTATGAATTATGAGCTTGTGAAAAGTAGGAATATCCCCTTTCTGACCCTTTAAGTTCTCTCCAAGTATCTTTCAAACCTAATGCCGCCATCCAATTGTCCAAAACCCGTCCTTTAATACCTCTTCCACATCTTAATATGTTTGTACAATCCAAATTTGATTTTACCAAGTTAAAATCTCTAGCCACAATCATTTTTGTTGTTTGTTCTTTTACCAAACTTTTTCGCATTTTTTCTAGAAATTCAGTTTGATGTTCATTTGGGGCATATATATTCACCAACATTACTTCTTCATTGTCTATTTTCCCTTTTACTATCAAATATCTACCTTCTGGATCCACTATAGTATTTAATATCTCAAACCCCAATCTAGTCGAAATTAGAATTGCAACTCCCCTAGCTTTAGATGTACCGTAAGATTTTTCATAATATTGCATCCATCCTAAAAAGATTTTGTTTGTATCTTGAGATTTTTGATGAGTTTCCTGTAGAAAGACTATGTCCGGCCTATCTTTCCTCAGAGCTGATTGTATCCTCCTCCTCTTAATTAAAGATCCTGTACCCTTTACATTCCATGTTAACACTTTAATAGCTCTCATGATCTAATAATTTACCATCGATTCCGCCACTTCCAAGACCTCCAATGGGCATGCTACCTAATAAGCCATAATTGTTGAAACAACAAAAAAAGAGAAAAAACAAAACAAAACAAGAAACATTCATTCTTTCCCTCCCCACTTTCCTCGTCAAAAATTCGCCTTCGTCTTCCAAAGAAGGGAGGGGGGAACATATAAGAAGTGCGTGGTAATTGTCGCTCTAGCACCATTAAACATTTCTTAATTACCTAATTTAACTCTTTAGACTTTCACTCAAGCCTTCCTCCAACACAGTCAATGAGAACACATTTTCTGCTACATCTGGTTGTCCTCCTCCTCCTGCAGCACCACCTTCATTTGCACCATCAAATTCTCTTCTTATAGCTCCCAAATCCAACAAATCTTTCCTTGATGTCACCCATTCATTTGATCCCACCTTAACCAAGTCAATTAAACTCAAAAGTTCCAATGCATCAGTCTCCGCATCAATCACCTGCATTTTTTTGTCATAGAAGAATCTTAATTGTTATGGAAATCGCCAATTGTATTTTATCCCTTTCTTTATCAAAAAATTTGTAACAGGTTTCATCTTATATCTCCAACCACGTTCATTGATCGAAATATCATTATGTACCTCCACATCATTCCCATCAATTTTTAGAGCACCAGAACCAGCTTGTTTTAGAAAAGCCATTACCCTCAACTTGTCCCCCAAATTTGCAAATTTAACCAAAACATTTCTTTGAACAGCTTTCCCCTTCCTCGGCCCCACTCTGTAAACACTTACAATATCTTCATCAACAAAATCTTTCCCCATTTTTAGACTATTTAGCCAATCAACTATTCTATCCCTTAAGCGGTCTGGCGTTCTTTCCAAAATATGACGAATCAATATGTTATGTTTTCTCATCAATTCTTCCATCACATCTATCCTCTTTTCGTGCACATCCAATCTCTTTGTAGACTCCTTCACATCCTCCTTAACCCCTTTTATTTTCCCTTGCATCTCTTTCATTTCACCTTGCATCAACTTAACATTTTCTTCCAGTTTTTGAAAACTCATATCCACTTTTTTAGAAAAATCAAAAAACATTGAAGCCAATTTGTCCTGACTCCCCAAAATTTTACTTTTATCCTTAACCCTTGCCTCTTCCATACTTTCAAATTTCTGAAACAATTTACCAAATTCACCCATTATTTGTGACTGATCAAATGCTGTTGGTTCAGGGGATGATGATGTTGATGGGGTTGGTGATGGTGCCTCAGCTGCAGCTGGTTTTTCTTTCTTTTTAGCTTTCACCACGGTCTCCTCCTCCTTCCCTTTTCCCTTTGCAATCTTATCCATAGTAACATCACACAAAAGTTTCAATGTTGCTACAGTCTTAGCTCTTCTAGGCCTCTGTCCTTGGAACTGATCCAGCTCTTCAACATTCCAAGGCTTCCTTCCAGTTGCTATGATGATTCAGTGTAACCAATAATTCCAGTCAAATTATATCCAAAAGCCCAAGAGACCCCCCCAAAAAAAATCCAGGGAAAGAGACAAATCCACAAATTGTAACTTTTGATGCTGTTACTGTAACTCCAAAGGTGGTGGAATTGTAATCCAAATAAGCGATCCTGAAGCACTCCACTTTTGAACTAAAAAATCTGCATTCCTAGGATCCAAACAAGAAAGGGTGGGGGAACGGTGGGGGGAGGGAAAAAAAGAAACCCCCCCCCCAACTCCAAACCCCACTAGTACTTCAGGTGGTTCCAGTTAAAAGAAAAAGAGAAAACTTCCAAACGGAGCAGATCCAACCAAATGAGGCAAAAGACAAAAGCACTGGGAAAAGCAAAAGAAACTCCAAAACCTTCTTTTAAAACTTCAAGTCGCGGCGGCAGCTTTCAATCACTTCCCAAATACAAACACGAACAAATCCAAAGTTCTCTTCCTCCCATTCCTTCATACTTAACCCCCAAAAGCTTCTTTCCAAACTCCAGCCTTTGTTCACCTTTCAGCTCTATCAGCACCTTTTTAACTTTCATTCTTCGCCGCCATTACTCCTTCTCCCCTTCTCCCCCTCCGTAACTTCCACGCTCCTTCACAGCCTCCACACTCCTTCTTGCAAACTTACTTTTTCCTTCTAGACTTCTTTCCCAAGCCGCCGCTTCAATTCTTTTTGATTCCGTTTAAATTCTGGGCTCCGAAGTCCACTTTCTTTCAGTTATAGAAGTCCCGTCCAGCCTCGGAACGGCTCGGTCAGCACAAAATTCACTGCGCGATCTCCAGACTCCGACCTCAATCTCTGCCAGATTCAACCACAGGTATTTAGGGCTTCGGATTACCCCCTTTTTAAAACCAAAATCCTCATTACTTTAGGATTTACGCTTTAATTCCACATTATCCAGCGCGAGCAAACCGATCTGCGTGTTACTCCATTGCGTTCCTAGCCACGCCCCTCCCAGTGCTCTTATCACTACTGGTAAGACTGTTGCTTGCTGTTACTATTGTTGTTAAAAACTGACTGATATGTAACAATATCCAGTACAACCGCACAGCTGTGAAAGTATTTCACCTCGACAACGACAATGGCGACGATGATGATGATGACAACGACAACAACAACAATAATAATGATAATAATAAATTTGTGTCAGAAACTATTCTGGGTTGAAAGGATTATTGCTGGAGAAACTCTGCTCAGGGAATGCCCAAATGAGCCTCTTATCATGTCCCCAAGATTTTTCCCCACTGAAGTGGTCCCTTTTTATCTACTTACAATTTCTTGCTTTCAAACTGCTAGGTTGGCAGGAGCTGGGACAGAGATGGGCGCTCATTCCATCTTGCAGTACCCGGTTCTTGAACTGCTGACTTGCCAGCCTTGCAGCTAACAAGACGAGCTTCTTAACCAGTGAGCCACTGCAGCTCCCACCTCTACAATAAAGCCTACATTTCAAAAGATGGGGGAAAAGTACAAGTAGCAGCAGTCTTGGAACCAGACTTTTCAAATGGTTTATCCAAGCACACAGCAAGGCAGATTTGTTGTTTGCAACCATTTAAAGAAACAAAACTTGACAACTCCATCTGCATAATTTATTATTCCATTTGAAACAAGCGTTCTGTACTACTCAACAAGTCTCTGGATGTAAGATCTCAAATGAAAGACAAAAAATTTTCAAAGTCAGTCTGCCAATAGTTCTGTCAGAAACCTATCTGCTACTAGACCAGTTTTCTTGTGTGCACGTACATGCATGTGTGCGTGTGTGCAAAACTCAGGGAATTGTAACCTTGAAAATTAATTCACTAGTGTCAAATTTCAGCAACTGGAAAATCAATTTGTTCTTGTTACTATTAAAAGTGAAAACAGTTAACTCATTGGGCAAAATCCTTTCACACAGCTACACTGGTGCTACTTGATGTTACTCCCATGGCAGCTAGGAAAGCCAGGACTTAAAAGGCGAGGGGGTTTGTCAGGCGAATGCACCACCGCAACGCTCCCGGCCCCGATGGGGGCGAAGAGGCCTTCCGGCCACGCCACCGGCTGGCATTCCGGGCCCCGCTCTTCCCCCCCCCCCCCACCAGGACTTAAAAGGCGAGAGGGTCTGCCGGGCAAATCCACCACCGCAGTGCTCCCGGCCCCGGTGGGGGCGAAGAGGCCTTCCGGCCATGCCACTGGCTGGTGTTCCGGGCCCCGCCCTCCCCCCCTCGCCAGGATTTAAAAGGCGAGGGGGTCTGCTGGGCAAATCCACCGCGCAGCATTCCCGGCCCCGGTGGGGGCAAAGAGGCCTTCCAGCCATGCCACTGGCCGGCGTTCCAAGGCCCTGTCCTCCCCTTCATAAGACTCTGGAGGCAGGGTATTTTTGTGGGTGGTTTCGGTTGAATTGTTTTCTATTTTGATGTGGTGTTGATATTTTGCATTTTGTGGATTGTTTTGCTTTATATTGTAATTTGTGTTATTGTATTTACTTGAAACATTGTATTTTTTATTGTATTTTGAACATTGTATCTTGTATCTTATATGTAAACCCCTTGGGTTGCCCTGGGGTCATTTATATGTTGTTAGCCGCCCTGAGTCGGCCATGTGTTGAGTAGGGCGGGATATAGATTGAATAAACATAAACAACATAAACAAAGCAGTAAGGTAGAAGTGTTGTACACAAAGCTCTTCTTCTGAACACTGCACAGCAGTGCTAACAGGAATCACACAACTGATTGTGCAATCATATTGCAAACTCCAAGTTGCCAGGCATAACACCCAACTTTACATTATGCATGCATGAAGAGGCGTTTAGAAGAATTAATGCATAGTATTTTAAAAAATATTTCTGAAATAAAAAGCAGGATTTCTAGGATTTTTCATTTTTTACCCCTAATAGTATATTTACCATAAGCTCCTTCAGAAATGCTCCTTCTGTTGTTTTAAAACTGCCCTCTCTGATTTGGCACTCCCCACAGTGGGCAACAAATTCCATAATACAATTATTAGCAAAGGATGATGGTTCCAATTTGAAAATTATTAGGTTGAAGACAAGTGTATAATTATCCTATCACAGTTTTTCAAAAAAGTCCTTGTGTTAATATGTCTGAACAGGTTGATTAACTGTGAAAAGAGAATGGTGGAACATTGAAACAACTAATAGGATCCAAAGGAAGAGGCATGTTGGTCTGGTTCATCATGTAAACAAAAACAAAAAATTGTTGCTTGAAAGCCATTCGTATCTGACTCTAGGGGGCGGTGCTTATCTCTATTTACTGCCAAAGAGCCAGCGCTGTCTGCATGCCGTCAGGCATGACTAGATGCTGGAGCACACAGAATGCTGTTATATTTCCCACTGTAGCAGAACCTATTTACATACTTGCAATTTCTTGCTTTCGAACTGCTAGGTTGGCAGAAGCTGGGACAGACGATGGAAGTTCACTCCATCACGCAGCACTTGGGGCTTGAACTGCTGACCTGCTGATCTTCCTGTCGTCAAGCTCAGTATCTTATCACTAAGCCTCCACTTCCCTTAGGAACTGGTAAAACTACTCCTTAAATATCTCACTTGTTGTCATGGCCCCCCTCTTGGACTCGGAAAGTTCTGATGAGAAAGTGCAGAACGAGACCTGCTCAGAGCTTGACCAGGCTGCTTCAGAACCCGACCAGCCTGCTTCAGACATTGAGCTGTCAGAAATGACAGCTCCCAAATTGGCGATCGCAAATCCAGTCTGACAGTTCATCAGAATCTGAACCTTCGACCTCCCAGTGTGGCAGGGAACACCTGTGTAAGGAGCTGCAGCTGTTAGCACAAGGGCAACTTCAAAGGAAGCTATTGGCTGCGGTTTCTTAGTCTAAAGCAGGGGTCCTCAACCTTTTTAAACCAGGGGCCAGCTCATGCCCCCAGACTGTTGAGTGGCCGGATGGGTGGTCCCGCCACCGCCACCACTGGGTGGTTTTGGTGGCTCAAGGTGGTGTGGCAACACTGGTGGCGGGAGGCCCCACCCCTCCACCCCCACTGCTGACCACCCCAAGCCACCCACCACACCGCTTTCCTGTTTACTGGCCTGGAGGAGCTGCATTGTGTGGGTAAAAGAGGGTTCTAGGCTGTCCTTCTGTCCTGTGCTGGGCCAAAGTAGCCTCTGGGAAGGCTGCGGGTGGCCACATGTGTCTGCTGCTTCTGCCACCTCCATCCTTGTCCCCTCTGTTTGGCTTGGTGTGTCCCTAACAGTGCTCCTAGCAGGGTGGGTGTTGTAAGCTTTACAACATCCACCCTGCTATGGAGCATTGGCAGGGACACGGCAAGGCAAGCGGAGGGCACAAGGTTTGAGGCAGCGGAGGTGGCAGGAATGAGGGTGCGATCTGGATGATTTGGTGTTGCAGGCCGTATCCAGCCTGCAGGCCATAGGTTGAGGATCCCTGGTCTAAAGTGTTTACTGCCAACTTGTTATGTATGTACAATGTCGCTTTAAGAGATGTTGCCTTGAAATGTATGAATGTAACCTGACCACAATTACAATGTAGCCCAGCTGTAAAGGAACGCGAGTTAGCTGTCCATAGGGGGCAGCTGCGAGCATTCACCTCACATGGTTCACATTCCCCCAAATCACCAACAGCCGCGGGAACTTTCCCGCCCCCTCAAAGAACTACAGAAGAGAGGCGTGACCTGGACGATGTCACGCCGGTAGCAGCCAATGAGCTACCGTGCAGCAAGATTCAAATGTATTGTGCTACTGTATATAATGTGATGTACCTCTGCCATTACCACATGTTCATGCTGACCATCAATGAATAAACCTGTGTTAGTCCTTCCTGCGACTCCTTCTTTGTCTTCCGTGCAAGACACTAAATTGGCGACGAAGGTGGGATCGATGGCGAATCCCAAAGTCAAGCCGTACCAGTTTGATGTCAGCGAGCCCGAACAATGGGAGCTCTACGAGTGCCAGTTTCGGCACACGATGGAAGCCGCAGGCATCGCCGCCGCCGCGAAAATGCGATCTCACTTCCTGGCCCAGGTGGGACCGGCCGCGATGCGGATCTTGATGACCCTGGTGGCCCCCCGGAAGGTGGACGTCGTGCCCATTGACCGAATCCTGGAGAGATTACGTGAGCATTTCCAGCCGCCTGTTTCAATCTTCCCAGCCCGGGTCGCGTTCCACAGGCGAGACCAGCGCCCGGGGGAGTCCGTGTCCGCCTACGCGGCGGCCCTCAGGCTCGCAGCGGTGCATTGCCAGTGGGACGACCTCGACCAGGCACTCCGTGACCGCATGCTGTGTGGTTTGAGGGACGAGGAGCTTCAGAGGAGGCTGATGACCCGCGACCACCGCCTCACGTTCAACGAGGTACTGCGGGAGGCCCAAGCAGCCGAGGAGGCCAGGAGCGGGGTCAGACTGTTCAAGGTCCGAGGGGGCCAAGTCTTCAGTACAGGCGGCCCGGCGGACATCAGCGAAGATGTCCGCCCCCAAGCCGCCGGCCGGCACACCAACGTCGTCCGAGGAGTTGTCCACGACAACAGACCCCTACTCCAGCGAGGACGACGACGTCCAGAGGATCAGGAAGCGAGGTGAGAAGCGGCAGACCCGTGAGTGACAGGACCGCCGCTGCGACGGTTGTGGGGCGGCCCACGACCGCACGAGGTGCCCGTTTCGAAAGGCCGAGTGTCACAACTGCAGCCGAAAAGGACACATCGCCCGAGTATGCAGGTGCGGGCGAGTCGAGGACAAGGGCAGTTCCAGCCATTCCCAGACGCACCAACGAAAGGCGGCCGGCACCAGGAAGGTCTCAGCCAGCTACAGTGAGGAAGGCGTGAACCGCGTGGGCCTGGAGCACCGGCGGTTCTTCATAGAGGTACTGTTGCAGGGGGTCCCGGTGAGGATGGAGATAGACTCGGGGTCATCTTATTCCATCCTGTCCCAAAAAGAGTTTATGCGCATTCCCCCAGAAAAGCGGCCCAAACTGCGGGCCATGAGATCTCATTTGCGGGACGTGCAGGGAAATGGGATCCCGGTGTTGGGGGTGGGGAACTTCAAGGTGAAGTTCAAGAACTACTCCGAGAAACTGCCCCTAGTAGTCCTCAAAGGGGGGAGGTGCTGCCTTTTGGGAACGCAGTGGTTTGCCCCTCTGGGAATCGAACTGTCCGGCATTAACGCCATCGAGACTGACCCAATGCGGGACGTGTGCAATGCACACCCGGACGTCTTCAAGAAGGGGCTTGGGAAATACAAGGGGCCCCCGGTTTCCTTTGAGCTGGACCCAGAAATCCGGCCCATCCGCCTCAAGCCAAGGAGAGTGCCCTTCGCCCTCAAGGACAAGATCGAGGCGGAACTGGACAAATTGGTGGGGCAGGGGATTTTGGTTCCAGTTGACTCGGCAGAGTGGGAAACGCCGATTGTTACAGCCCTTAAGTCAAATGGGGAGGTCAGGATTTGTGCGGACTATAAATGTACGATTAATAAGGCCATTTGGCCAAATGCATACCCGGTGCCAGTGGTCAGCCATTTGCTGGCCACGTTACATGGGGGGAGGTGTTTCGCCAAGCTAGATCTGGCCCAGGCGTATCAGCAGCTCTCTGTAACCCCGGCTGCTGCCGCCGCGCAAACGATCGTAACACACAAGGGGGCATTTAAGGTAACGCGCTTTCAGTTTGGTGTGAATTCGGCCCCCGGAATCTTCCAGTCCCTCGTGGAACGCCTTTTAAAGGGGCTTCCAGGCGTCCTCTCATACTTCGACGACGTGTTGATAACAGCGGGGAGCGAATTAGAATTAGCAAAGAGGCTAGACGGGGTCCTCTCAGTGTTCGAGAGGGCAAGACTTCGATTGAGGAGGGACAAGTGCGTATTCTTCGCGAGGGAGGTTGAGTTTCTAGGGTTTAAGGTAACCCCGGACGGGATCAAACCCTCCGAGTCCAAGGTCGCGGCCGTGAGAGACGCTCCTCGCCCCACCGCGAAACTGGAGCTGCAGTCATTTCTAGGGCTCCTAAATTTCTATCACTCCTTCCTGCCTCGGAAGGCATCAGTAGCGGAGCCACTGCACGCATTACTTAAGAAGGATGCGGTTTGGCGGTGGGGGGACAAGCAGGAGAGAGCATTCAAAGAGCTCAAGTCACTCCTATCTTCGGATGCTGTCCTGACCCACTTCGATCCAAAAAAGCCAGTGGTATTAGTCTGTGATGCGTCCCCGGTGGGGGTGGGGGCGGTCCTGTGCCACGTGTTGGAGAGCGGGAGGGAAGCCCCAGTGGCGTATTACTCAAGGTCCCTCTCGAAGGCAGAGCGCAATTACGCGCAAACAGATAGGGAGCCCTAGCCATAATCGCGGGAACAAAGAAGTTCCACGATTTCCTATACGGCCGCGAGTTTACGGTGGAGACGGATGACAAGCCGCTTTTGGGGATCTTCACTACTGGCAAACCCACCCCGCAAATTTTATCCCCCAGGATGCTGCGTTGGGCCATTTTCCTCAACGCCTACCAGTATGAGCTGGTCTATCGCCCAGGGAAGGAGATCTCCCATGCGGACGCCCTGTCCCGATCCCCCCTCCCTAGTTTAGGGGACCCCACATGCGAGGTGGAGCAGGAACACCAAGTCCTGCTGATTGAGTCTCTCGACTCACCCCCAATTGTCCCGGCCGATCTCGCCAGGGCCACGGCGGCCGACAAGATGCTGGCCCAAGTTAGTTCCTGGGTTAGGAAAGGGTGGCCCACTTCTCCCCCCGAGGAACAGTTCAAGCCATTTTTCAGGCGCAGAGTACAGCTTTCCCTGGAAAGGGGCTGCTTACTCTGGGGCCAGCGGGTAGTTATCCCAGAGAAGCTGAGGGCCAAGGTGCTGAGGCTACTGCATATCAGCCACCCCGGGATCGTGCGCTCCAAGGCTCTGGCCAGGAGTTTCTTTTGGTGGCCCCAGATAGACGGGGACATAGAACACCTAGTGGGCATGTGTGAGAGCTGCCAGAGCTCTCGGCCCGAGGAGTCCCGGTTACCCCATAGGGAATGGGATACGGCCCGCGGGCCATGGTCCTGGATTCATGTCGACTTCACTGGCCCTTTCCGCGGGTCCATGTTCCTACTGGTAGTCGACTCCTACTCCAAGTGGTTGGAGGTAATCCCCATGTACAGCACGTCCTCTGCCGCAACCATTAAGCAGTTGCGCAAGCTTTTTGCCTGCTTCGGCCTGCCAGACGTCCTTGTTAGCGATAACGCGAGTACCTTCACGTCGGCAGGATTCAAGACGTTTATGGAAAGAAACGCCATCAGGCACATCACCGCTGCCCCGTTTCACCCCGCCACAAACAGTCAGGTAGAGCGCCAAGTGCGCACTATGAAAGTCACACTGCGGCGCATGGGTCCCGGTGAGTTGAACCTGCATCTGTGTCAGTTCCTCATCTGCTACAGGACAACCCCCCTAGCTTCAGGTTTTTCCCCAGCCGAACTTCTCATGAGGAGGCGTCCGGTAACACTTTTTGACCGGATGGATCCGTCCAGGGTGGAGGATGAAGGGAGAAATATAAACATAGGGGGAGAGAGCTCCAAAAGTTTCTCAGTAGGGGACCCGGTTCACTGCAGGAACTACGCAGCCTCAGGGCCAGCGTGGGTACCAGGGACAATTGTTGAGCAAATGGGGCCGGTATCCTACAGGGTCGAGACTAGTTCAGGTCTACTCTGGAGAAGGCACACGGACCAACTCAGAAGGCGAGTCACCGGGGAGGAAAAATCAGCGTTAGGGTCCTCCCCCACCCGCGTTACCCAAGGGGGAGACACGGCGGCACCCGGGGATACAAACGCATATCCTCGGTTCTCAACCGCAGAGGAGGATACCTCGGAGGAGAGGGATGAATTCGATTATGAGTTGCAGTACCAGGGGGATGTCGCGGAGTGGTCCCCCACCCGTCCTAGCGAGAAGAGGGGTTTCAGTTCAGCCCCTGGTACTTCCAGTCCCCCTAGCCCTTTTGTTTTGGAATACACCATAGCTCCAGCTCCCCGGAGACCAGCACCCCCAAGACAGGCAACAGGGGGGAGTCCGCCCACCACAGTCTCTAGAACTCCAGGGCAGGCAACGGGGGGTGGCGAGGCCACGAGGGCCTCCTCGTCGGTCCCGAGGTTCGTACTGGGGGGGACCCCAAGCTCCTCAAACGGTAGACAGGGATTCACTTCCCAACTGTTCATTCCATTCCCGTCCCCCAATACAAGGTTACCACAGACTCCACACCGAGCCACTAATGAGTCCCCCCTTTCCGTTGCAGGACAGGACTCCGCGGAACCAGGAGCCTCCGGCTCCCCTGTGTTAAGTCAAGCGGCCGCACGCCCCAGGCGCACGTGCGCCAAGCCACAATGGTTGAGGGACTTCGTCCCATCCTAGGGGGGAGGGGATGTTATGTATGTACAATGTCGCTTTAAGAGATGTTGCCTTGAAATGTATGAATGTAACCTGACCACAATTACAATGTAGCCCAGCTGTAAAGGAACGCGAGTTAGCTGTCCATAGGGGGCAGCTGCGAGCGTTCACCTCACATGGTTCACATTCCCCCAAATCACCAACAGCCGCGGGAACTTTCCCGCCCCCTCAAAGAACTACAGAAGAGAGGCGTGACCTGGACGATGTCACGCCGGTAGCAGCCAATGAGCTACCGTGCAGCAAGATTCAAATGTATTGTGCTACTGTATATAATGCAAGCGTGGCGCCAAAATGGCCGCCACGCTCTTTGCGGGCCCCCCCCACGGACTTGGACATCTGGGTAGTTAGGGGGCGTGGCCAGCACCCTTTAAAAGGGGTGGCCATGAGGCAGCCGAGCTGCCATTTTGCGAAGCGACGGAGAGGAGAAGTTTTTCCCCAATCGCTCCGTCGCTCTTCCCTTTAGCTGGGAAGCCTTCTTTCGGCAGCGGTTTCTTCTGTGCTTCTTTCTCCGGCTTCTCAACGATTGGCAGCAATGCCTTCCAAGAAGAAGGCGATGGCGAACGCAGTTCGCACTTCCAGGAGGCGCCAGCCGGGTCAGAGGACCGCGACTGCGCCCCCTCAGCAGGCCCCCTTTCCGGGGGCGCCCGCCAGTACCGGCGGGATGGGGTCGATTGCTCCCTGGCCTGAGGCTGGGCAGCCCCAGACCGGCCCTGCAGGGGATGCGGCCACCGGCCCGCAATCAGCGGCCACCGGCACGGACCTAGCGCATAGCCAGGCTGGGCCTTCTGGCTTTGGCATGCAGCTTCCAGCGGTGGGCTTTAACCATGGGGGTTGGCTGGGTTCCCTTCCCTGGCAGGGCATGCCCCCTGCCCCTCAAGGGACGGTGGTTGGGGCATGGCCATATGCGGGCCCGGGGGTCCAGAGACCTGCCCCGGCGCCAGTGACCGGTGGGCCGGCTGGCCCTCTGCCCCCCGTCAGCGTTGGGGGTTATGTCAATGTGGATGCTCTGTTGGCCCGCGTAGCGGCCCTCGAGGCATCTTTGAGGGTAGTTAATCCATCCGGGGCACCGTTTGGTTTACAGGTCAACTCAGCGCCTGCCGGTTCTCGGCAGGCGGCCGAACGGGTAGAGCTGCCTGAGGCAAGTAGGTCGGCACCAGCCGCGGCCTCGCAGCTCCCCACCCAGCAGATGCCGCCTACTGGCAGTGGTCAGGCCACGTCTACGAGCTCGGTTGCGGTCGCAAGCTCCGACGCCCACAGTGGGCCGGAACCCCCGGTGGGGGCGGCCCATGGGGGTGCAACTTGTGAGTATACGGTCCAAACTAGTGCACCCGCATCACAACCCACAACGGGGGGAGATTTGCAGTGGCCGTGGCCTCGCCTGGCTGGGGCGGCGGGTCAGCCGCTGCTAGCCAATCAGGGTACGGCTTCCACACTTCAAGGCCCCTCTTGGGGCGGGGTACCCTGTCCTCCAGGCAATTTAATGGGGGTGGCGGGCCTGGTCCAGGCTCCTTTCATGGTGCCCAGCACCATCAATGTTCCGGTGTCGGCCTTGCCGACAGCAGGTTATTCATTGCCCCTCGGGGATCACCTGGCCCAGGCCACCAAGGAAAAGATTTGGCGGGGGGAGTATGTGGACATTTTCTCCCTCTTGAACAGAGAACCCACCAAAGAGGAGCGGGAGGGGCAGGACAAGAAGGATAAGGAACAGTCTCGTCGACGTAAGCCACCACGCACGTGGGCCAACTGGTTACCCGCGTACCTTATATACATGGCGGTGTACCTCAGGGCCCGGCCTGACCTCGCAATTCCGATGGTCCAGTATTTGGACAACATATACCGGGCGATGGTTGATTTCCCTGGCCCGTCGTGGTTGGCTTACGACGAGGAATTCCGTATGAGAGTGCCCCTACACCCGGAAATGAGGTGGGATGAGCCCTGCCAGAAGCTGTGGCTTCTGTACATGACCCCCACGCGCCCGGCGCCAGGGGAGAGGTACCATTGTGGACATGCGGTCCAGCGAGCTGCTCCAGCACAGGCACCCCGCCAGGTGGCGGGGCAGGTGGTTCCAGCCCGCCTGCTGTGTTGGAGCTTTTCGGCCAATGGTGCGTGCAACAGGAAGCAGTGCCGATACAGGCACAAGTGTCCCTCTTGTGCTGGCCCCCATGCCGCCTCTGCGTGTCCTAGGGCAGGCGGGCTGCGGGGCAGAGGTAGAGGTGGACAGGGAGCAGGCTGAACTGCCGCAGAGGGAGCTGGTCAGGCAAAAGGCCCCCTCCCCAATTAATGTGGACATGTTGGAGCGTTGGCTCACGATGTACCCAAGGAGGGCAGACGCAGCTTACCTGCTTGAGGGTTTTCAGCAAGGGTTTCACATTCCTTTCACTGGGGACAGGTCCCCTCAAGATGCACCCAACCTGTTATCACTCAGGGGAAGGGAGGAGGTGGCTGCCATGAGCATTGCTAAGGAGGTTGCTGCAGGCAGGGTCGCTGGCCCTTTCCCTCTCCCGCCATTTCCCAACCTCAAGGTTTCCCCGTTGGGGTTGGTGCCCAAGAAGTTGCCGGGGGAGTTCCGTTTGATACACCACTTATCTTACCCGGCTGGCCGTTCGGTCAATGATGCTATCCCTGACGACCTTTGTTCGGTCAGGTATACGTCTTTTGACCAGGCCCTGCATATGGTGCGCTCATGTGGCCCGGGTGCACTACTGGCTAATTGCAACATTAAGTCCGGGTTCCGCCTCCTGCCAGTGCACCCGGGCGACTTTGAGTTGCTGGGCTTCAAGTTCCGGGTGAATATTATTTCGACAAAGCCATGCCTTTTGGCTGCTCCATTTCATGCTCGGCGTTTGAGCGCTTCAGCACCTTCCTCCAATGGGCCTTTGTTCACAGGTCAGGGTCCCGGTCTGTAGCCCACTACCTTGATGATTTCTTATTCGGGGGTGAACGGGGCTGGGACACGTGCACACGTCTCCTTAATACATTTCAGACGCTAATGAAGGGACTCGGTGTCCCTTTAGCGCCCGAAAAGACCGAGGGCCCTTCGACCAAGCTCACATTCCTGGGGGTTGAGATTGACACGGTGGTGCAGGCATCCAGGTTACCTGCTGATAAGGTTTCACGGATCGTTGCACTCATTTTGGACTTGCTGGCGAAACGCAAGGTGTCCCTTAGGGAGCTCCAGGTGTTACATGGCCACCTCAATTTCGCTTGCAGGGTCGTCGCACCTGGCAGGGCATTTGCTCGACGTTTGTGCGACGCTATGTCTGGCCTAGCCAGGCCCCACCACAGGGTCCGACTGAACAAGGGCATGAGGGATGATATGCTCATTTGGCTCCAGTTCCTGAGGGAATTCAATGGGGTGTCATTTTGGAGGTCCGACCTTTTGGTTTCCCCTCGTTTTCAGGTTCAGTCGGATGCATCTGGGTCCCTGGGTTATGGGATTTACTTTGAAGGGAAGTGGGCCTATGGCAGATGGCCGCCAGCCTGGTGGGGCACGGATCACTTGCGCGATCTCACGTACCTGGAATTTTTCCCATTCTGGGAGCTTTGATGCTATGGGGTGAGGTGTGGGCCAATTCGGTCGTCCATTTCTGGTGTGACAATGTGGCAGTGGTCCACATTGTCAACTCACAGACGTCTAAATCTCCAAGGGTCATGGGACTGGTTCGCCAGTTCGTGCTGCGCAGCCTACGCCTCAATGTGCTTTTCGGGCTAGACATGTTCCAGGTATTAATAACGATATTGCTGATGCTTTGTCCCGCCTCCAGATCCCCCGGTTCCGAGCCTTGGCCCCGGACGCGGAGGAATTTCCCTCGCTGCTCCCGGACGAGATATGGACGCTTGGCAAGGAGAGGTGAACCGGGCGATCGGCATGTCGCTCGCCCCCCGCAGGCGTAAGGTGTATAACCATGCATTCAGTTCATTCAGGGCCTTTTGTGCCCAATCACGGCTGCCCGAGAGTTGGCCCATCCCAGTCGCTCATGTCCTCCAATTTATGGTTTACTTACATGCCCAGGGCTTAGCCCCTCGCACCATAGCATCCAGGCTGTCAGCGCTGGCATTCATGGCCAAGGTGGGTGGTTTCGCTGACAGCACAAATGATTTTCGCATACGACATGTTTTGGAGGGGTGGGTGCGGGAACGTGGGCGCAGCCCGGACGACCGCCACCCTATTTCTCCATGGGTACTTACCCACCTTGCACGGTGTTGGCATGACCTGTGTTTTGACAGGTATGAGGCAACCCTGTTTCACGCGGCTACTACGGTGGCCTTTTTTGGAGCGCTCCGCATCAGTGAGCTGGTGCTACTGTCTAAGGCGGATGTGAGTCGTAGGGCACTGGAACTCGAAGATGTCTATGTTTCCAATGATTGGGCTCAGCTGAGGATACGTTCCTCTAAGGTTGATCAGCATGGTGTAGGCAGTGGTGTAAGACTGCTACGATGTTCCATGGCAGACATCTGTCCGGTTGGTGCCCTACAGGAGTTCCTTGCACTACGTGGTACGCACCCTGGCCCGTTTTTCTGTCACCAAGATGGGTCTCCCCTTACTAAATTTCAATTTTGGAGGGTGACCGGTAAGGCACTAGCCAGTGTTGGCCTCCCGGGGGCTCGTTACGGCACCCATTCGTTTAGGATAGGGGCGGCTTCCACCGCAGCGGCGTTTGGGTACTCTGGGGCTGAAATCTGCAACATGGGACGTTGGGGATCACGATGTTTTCAGTTGTATGTTCGCCCTCTTCAACAGTGAGTACCAGTTAAGTCACTCCCATGTTTCCTTTTTTCCTTGACAGACCCTGGGTGTCGTCTTACACCGGTGACAGTATGGCTGGTGGGCCACAGCTATGTGCACAGGGCAGCGCAGTTTGCTGCGGCGACAGAGTGAGGACCCCGACTGGGACTGGGTGCATCCGCAAGTCTCAGGTGGTACGGTAAGCGCGGAATGTTATGGCGGGAACTGTTGCCATTCCTTTTCTCCATCAGGGATGCTGACCCGCCTGATGTCCTGATTATACACCTCGGGGTAATGATTTGGGACAGCTCATGGGCCTATCGCTGAAGCATGCGATTTGCGGTGACCTGTCCTACCTCCATTATGTGTGGCCCGCCACAACCCTGCTTTGGTCGGACATGATACCGCGGCACGCTTACAGGGGAGGGTTTAACCTCTAGGCCCTTGATCAGGCTCGGCGCTTGGTAAACAGGGCTATTGCCCGGTTCCTTGTGGACAAGGGTTGGGGGCGTGTCATACGACACCCCACCATCAGTCTCCAAAATTATGAGCTTTACACAGGGGATGGGGTCCATCTGTCGCCGGGAGGTATGGACCTCTTGTTAGGAGATTGGCGAGCAGGCCTGTTGACCGAGCTGACGGTCTGGGGGGGGGGGGCGGTGAGCCTTTATTGAAGCCTCCCCGTGTGGCGGGTAGCACTGGTAAGGTAAACATTTATGACCCACAGGTATCTGGCAGGTTCGCAATTGACTGGACAACACTAGACAGGCACAAGTTGGTTAACGTTGTCCGGTCAACGACGAACCAGGCAATGGGGTGATGGCATGAGCTGGGCAGCAGGCATCACCCCGTTATTTTACGGATACGCGTCAGAGGGTGGGGTCACTAGTTAGAGTATTGACTACGGTCAACAATTTGTTTGTTGTCAACAAACAAATTGATACAAATGGATACATTGTAACCAATTGCCATTGGCAATTTTGGGTGGAACCTTACCAGTGTTACTTCGGCCTGCTTGCCTTAAGAATTATAATTGGTTGAATACCAATAGAAATTTATAATTCGGACTAGGGCATGAATCAATAAATGTGGCCCAATGCCGTTATCCACTTTTACCAGTGTCTGAGTCCTTTATTGGGGGGTGCGCCTGCAATGCAAGTGCGGCGCCAAAATGGCCACCGCGCTCTTTGCGCGCCCCCCACCAGACTTGGACATCCGGGTAGTTAGGGGTGTGTGGCCAGCACCCTTTAAAAGAGGTGGCCACGAGGCAGCCGCGCTGCCATTTTGCGAAGCGACGGAGAGGAGAAGTTTTTCCCCTCCACCCCCTCCCTAGTTAACAGTGTGATATTTTGGTTGCTTCGGGGCCGGGTGGGAATTTTTGGCTGGGACCTATAATTGGCTTCCAGGTCCTGGCTTTTTTTGCCCATCCCACACTGTTGCTATGGTTTGACACAGGGGTTTTATTACTGTTGACTTTGGTCACATGGGCGGGTAGCACTGGTAAGGTAAACATTTATGACCCACAGGTATCCGGCAGGTTCGCAATTGACTGGACAACACTAGACAGGCACAAGTTGGTTAACGTTGTCCGGTCAACGACGAACCAGGCAATGGGGTGATGGCATGAGCTGGGCAGCAGGCATCACCCCGTTATTTTACGGATACGCGTCAGAGGGTGGGGTCACTAGTTAGAGTATTGACTACGGTCAACAATTTGTTTGTTGTCAACAAAAAAATTGATACAAATGGATACATTGTAACCAATTGCCGTTGGCAATTTTGGGTGGAACCTTACCAGTGTTACTTCGGCCTGCTTGCCTTAAGAATTATAATTGGTTGAATACCAATAGAAATTTATAATTCGGACTAGGGCATGAATCAATAAATGTGGCCCAATGCCGTTATCCACTTTTACCAGTGTCTGAGTCCTTTATTGGGGGGTGCGCCTGCAATGTGATGTACCTCCGCCATTACCACATGTTCATGCTGACCATCAATGAATAAACCTGTGTTAGTCCTTCCTGCGACTCCTTCTTTGTCTTCCGTGCAAGACACTAAACAACTTAACCAGAATGTTGAGGCAGTTCCAATCATCGGAACAACACGTGTTTTGGTGACCATCTGCTGAACCCTTGCTTGAATCTCTGTC
Source organism: Bradypodion ventrale (assembly GCA_035047345.1). Lineage (NCBI taxonomy): Eukaryota > Metazoa > Chordata > Lepidosauria > Squamata > Chamaeleonidae > Bradypodion > Bradypodion ventrale. The sequence goes on from JAWDJE010000001.1 coordinate 47,652,198, forward strand.
GAACCTCCCTGCTGAACCTTGTTTCCAGACCTGATTTTGCTTTCAGACTTCCCTTTGGCTAGGTAGTCTTTTTGGAAATCGAATTCTGGCTTTCGGACCACACTTCTCTGGACTCTCCTTTGAAAGACTTTATCCTGAACTCTATCTCCTTCTACCAGTACAGCGCTGCAAAGAGGCACCCCCAGTGGGGTGGGCTAGCACACTTGCCTTTAAAACCCTATTAGGGTTGCTATAAATCAGTTCTGACTTGATGACAGATAATATAAATAGGTTTGTCTAAAAATTTCAGCCTTAAGAAAAAGATGAACAGCTTCCTCTGATCTTACTCTCACATAGTCTATACAGGTCATAGCATCCAAAACTTGTTCTGGAAGCCTAGAGCTTCCAGGATCTTTGTTCAGTGGCCATTCTGGTTAAAGTTCTAAAGGTTGAACACAAATATACGATGAATCAATGTTAGAAATACTTGTACATAAGAACATAAGAACAGCCTTGCTGGAACAGGCCACAGCCCATCCAGTCCAGCATTCTGTCTCACACAGTGGCTCACCATTTCCTTCAGGGTATTCCCAAGCAGATGCCTTCACCTGCTTAGGATTCCCTGGAAATGGCATTGAGAGATATCCTGCCTATCTCTCCAACCCGGAGGTTTTCCTTAGGTAGCCATAATTATAGCCATTGATAGCCTTGTCCTCCATGAACTTGTCTAATCCTTTCTTAAAGCTGTCAAGACTGACAGCTGTCACCACTTCTTCTCGCAGGGAGTTCCATAGACCAGTAATCCTCTGGGTGAAAAAGTACTTTCTCTTATTTGTTTGAGAACTAGTACCCAAAAGTTTCATCGAGTGTCCCCTAGTTCTAGTGTTGTGCGATAGGGAAAACAGTTTTTCCTTATCTACTTTGTCCACACCGTGCATGATTTTATAAACTTCAATCAGGTCACCTCTTAGACGCCGTCGTTCAAGAGTGAAAAGGCCCAACCGTTGCAGCCTCAGATGGTAAGGAAGGTGTTCCAGTCCCCTAATCATTCTGGTTGCCCTCCTCTGTACTTTCTCCAACTCCATAATATCCTTCTGGAGGTATGGCGACCAGAACTGTACACAATATTCCAGATGGGGCCTCACCATAGATTTATAAAGAGGCAAAATGACACTTGCTGACTTATTTTCTATACCCTTCCTAATGATCCCTAACATTGAGTTTGCTTTTTTCACTGCTGAGGCACACTGGGTTGACACCTTCATTGAGCTGTCCACCAGGACACCAAGGTCCCTTTCCTGGTTTGTCGCAGAGAGTTCAGATCCCATCAGTTTATAAATGTAATTGGGGTTTTTTGCCCCAACATGCATCACTCTGCACTTACTGATGTTGAAGCTCATTTGCCACTGTTTTGCCCACTCCCCCAGTGTCAAGAGATCCCTCTGGAGCTCTTCACAATCTCTCACAGTTTTCACTACCCTGTATAATTTAGTGTCGTCAGCAAATTTGGCTACCTTGCTTTTTACTCCTACCTCTAGATCATTTATGAAGAGGTTGAAAAGCAGTGGTCCCAGTACTGAACCTTGGGGGACCCCACTCTTTACTTCCCTCCACTTGGAGAAGTGTCCATTTAGTGCTACCCTCTGTTTCCTGTCCCTTAGCCAGTTGCTGATCCAGGACAAGACCTGTCCCTTTATTCCATGACTGGTAAGTTTATTCAAGAGCCTTTGGTGTGGGACCTTGTCAAAAGCCTTCTGAAAGTCCAGATAAACAATGTCAACTGGATCCCCCTTATCCACATGCTTGTTGACACTCTCAAAAATTCCAACAGATTAGTGAGGCATGATTTGCCCTTGCAAAAGCCATGTTGGCTCTCCTTTAGCAGCGCCTTCTCTTCTATGTAGCTATTAATTCTATCTTTTAGGATGGTTTCCATCACTTTACCTGGGACACATGTCAAACTGACAGGCCGGTAATTTCCTGGATCACCCCTGGATCCTTTTTTGAAAATTGGTGTTACATTCGCTACCTTCCAGTATTTTTTTTGTAAACAACCTCCATGCCTCTTGGAGTGTTTGGACTCTCTCAATTTTCCCTTTCAGTTTCTTTTTTACTAGTTTCCTCATCTTTGGGAAATTTCCTTTTTGAAATTTTAAGGTCTCTGTGTTAGATTTTATCAGTGACTTGCGGTCTATGATCAAGTTAAACATAATTGAGTTGTGGTCACTGTTCCCTATTGGATCAGTCACATTAACATCTTGCACCAGATCCTGAGTATTACTCAGGATCAAGTCAAGGATTCTTGTACCTCTAGTTGGGTCTTCAACCATCTGTCCCAGGGAACAATCATTGAGCATATCTAGGAACTTTATCTCTTTATCATGTGCTGAACAACAGTTCACCCAGTCTATGTGAGGGTAATTGAAGTCCCCCATTATAACCAGGCTTCCCTTCCTGGATGCCTCCTTTACAACATTCTCCAACTGCCAGTCTCCCTCAAGAGTTTGGGTCGGAGGCCGATAGTATATGCCTACTGTTAGACCATCCTTGTGGCCTGGTACTCTTACCCACAGAGCTTCTAATGGTGACTCCAAATCACCTAGATATTCCAATTCATACGATGTATGCAGTTCATACGATTGTATGCAGTTAGTTCTCGAGAAAATGTGTTATTATTACCTTTAAGGTAATGCTTTCCCTCTCATTTCAGGGGAAAAGTAATTAATTTAGCATTGACACATTAATTTTAACTTGCTATTTTCAAGCTCTACTGTTTTAAATTAAAAATTGCTAAAGCTGTGAAAACCAGTTTGCTGTGCTGAGATTCTTTATTGTATTCCTCCACTCATCAAGTTTCATTAGTCAGTTTTAGATTTTCAGATGTAAAGGAACAGAGGCCTACAGGCCTTCAAAAAGATTTAGTTGTAAGCATGTCAAGCTGCCAACAGAAAAATAAATGCTGCTGAAGTTTTAATAAAGAAGAACACCAGCCACACCATCAATACCATTCTGAAAGTTTATTTAAATATATATATATTTAGCACTGACATATTATTATTCTTTTTGTTAATGCCATATCCAATTCTGAATATTGGTGATCATCATGATGATCATGAAGATTGTCTTAGAATATAATACAATGGCCTTTCATCTGCTTTCTGCATCGCAGCATGACACCCATACCATTGATCCAGTTTCACGAGTCACTTTCTGGTCCTGAGCCCTTTTGGCATGCCAAGTCCTCCTCAACCCCAGGCCAATATTGATGAAGCTGCTGCCATCCATCAAGATGGATTCAAGTGGGATTTAATCCACTTGGGGACCATCACCCTTCCATGTGGACTTTGCCACCCAAGGCCGTTAGACCTCAGGGATGTCAGGTTAGTTAACCACCACCAGACAATGAGCATTGAGTTGCTGGCAGTATGGTCTACTCTATTACCATAGCATGATAACCTAGCCAGACTGGCTGACACATAGGTGTCAAGTATCCCGTTTTGCCCAGAAAACCCTGTAATTTAGATCCCCTCTTCCCACCACCAAGTATTTTTTTATAATTTCCCATTTTTAAAATATATTTTTATATATATTTTTTAAAAAATCTAGGGGCATGTAAATCTCCCATATATTATTGTGTTATATCTTTATTCATGAGGTGTATGGCTCATACCAGAGCAGAGGAGTGTTGCCCCCCCCCCCCCTTGGTGGAGGAAAAACCACCCCATAGGCATGACTGCTTCTCCTCACAGGGAAAAAGGCAGCCAGCAAGCCAAGCTTACTGTAATAATTCTATTTTAAATTTTAAATTTCCCCCTATCTCCCCCTATTCGACTCGATTTCATATTATGGTGATTTTACATGGAACTGTTTTTTACACTTTAATCAGTTAATTGTCTACTGTCTTAGCGTTTTGTGCCTCAATTTCATTTTTTAAAACTCTGTGTTTAAGAGAAAACCATGGAAGTATCATGTTTATTCTGTATGCAAATATACTTGAAGCTGATTGGCTCATTGACTTCCCTTTAACACCCTCTTTCCCAGGAGAGAGAGGGCTTCAAGTATATTTGCATACAATATACACAGCATACTTCCGTGGTTTTATCTGAAATACAGAATTTTAAAAAATGAAATTGAGGCACAAAACGCTAAGACAGTAGACAATTAACTGATTAAAGTGTAAAAAACAGTTCCATGAAAAAGCACCATAATATGAAATGCAGTCAAACAGGGGGAGAATAGGGAGAAATATAAAATAGAATTATTACAGTAAGCCTGGTTTGCTGCCTGCCTTTTTCCCTGTGAGGGGAAGCAGTCATGCCAATGGGGTGGTTCTTCCTCCACCAGGGGAGCCCAATGCTCCTCTGTGGCTCCTCCTCTTCTAGTCTCTTGGATGTGCCTAGATTTTGGGGAGGAGGGGTGTGGCCTGGGAGAGAAGGGTGTGGCCTATAATTTCCCTTATTTTCATGCCTAAAACTTGACAGGTATGGGCTGACATACTACAGCAGGGATTCTCAACTTGTGGCTCCCAAAGCTGTCTGAGGGAGTGTGACCTGGCCCCTGGCTTTAAAAGGTTGAGCACTCCTGTACTATAGAAATAAAAATATCAGTCTGTCCAGATGGCTCTTTCTGCATTTTTGGAGATTGGTTGAGGATGGGGGAAGAACTACATGACATTTAGCCCACTCCCCCCATCCAAACAAAACAAGCAACCTTTGCCCATATCGTGAAGTGACTGATGATTTGTTTCACAATATGGGCAAATTAAACATTTCCCCAGCTCCACTGCAAGAGGAGCACAGGAAGTTTTTAATTATCTTTGGAAGCATGATTTACAGGCAGTCTGATCTGTTTCTTTATCAGAATACAGTACTATAACATCAATAGTCTGGCAATTGAAAGCGTAATTGTTCTGTACTTGTTATGTATGTTAACTGTGTTTTCTGACAGGAGCAGAATGTATTTTTTCTCATGTATCTATTCTTATGCAAATAAGTGGATCGAAAATGTGCACACTCTGTTAGCCAATGGGCTTGTTGTATTATTGTTACTGTTACTGTTTATAGTGTATATAAGTCCGAGTTTGCCCCATCCAAAGTGTATTCAAACCCCACTAATAAAGAGCTGAATTTCACTACTTCACTCGTCTGCTTCTTCATTCCCTGAACATGAAAGTACTGTACTTGCATGCTGTAAACTCTGGTGTATAAGCAAGATACATAACCCAAATGAAGAAGGATATATAGTACATAACCCAAATGAAGGATATATAGTCTTCAGCGTCTGAGGGGTAAATCTGGGTCACTTGCTTTTGGGCATTATTTCTATGTACTGTACCTCTACTCTGCAGAATAAACCAAAGCAAAAGCCCTTGTGTCTACTCTCACCCCCACCCATACAGGTAACTGGAATGACCTGCTGAGATGTTTTTGCAACATCAATATTCAAAATAGTGAAGGGGAAAATGAGCCACTTCAGCATTTTAAAGGCGTTTCTGTGTTTTTAATGTTTTATTGTAAGCCGCCTGGAGTTGCCTTGGTGAGAGGGTGGCGTTAGAAATAGGATTAAATAAATACTGTCTGTACCAAAAGCAACCTTTGACATGGAAGACTGTCATGTATACAATTCCCAATGTTTACAGGAACTGGGAACAACACATTAGTGTGTGCCAAAAATGCTGAACTCCCTGATATGGCTCAAAAGGCACACCTTGGGAAGGAATGGGAGCAGTCCAGTGTCCAACAAGTGTGGAAGCCATTTTAAAAAAAATTTAACCAGCCCACCTCCTCAAACCCCACAGAGACCAGATTTAATGCCTGTCTGGACAGACTCTGTTTCTTGAAAGTGGGGAAATTCTGGAAATGAGGCATATTAAACTATTTATTGGTAAAATAATTTTACATATACATGTTATTAACTTTTTTCAGTGCCAAAAGCACATGTAAATCCAAAGTAATTAAATGCTTCTAGTTTCATTCAGTGGAAGTCAAATAGATTGCTCCTAACCTTTAGATTTATGACCTTTACAATATACCTGTTTTAAAGGTCCACCAAATAAAATCTGTTAACATTTTGTTTCATCACAGACACTACCAGAAACTATGAATATTAATATGAGATTCCAGCAAATGTCAAAGTAAGTGCATCTTTCTGAAATAAATCTGATGCAGTTAGATTTGAAATATATGATGATTTTAAATAATAAGCTCTGTTTAAAATGCATGTTGAATGAACAAATGAAATTTAAAAAACAATATAAAAGAAATTATAACAAAACCTGTAATTTTAAGTGTCAAATATAACAAACTCAGAACCTTTAGTTGCTTCTGAAAAGTCAGAAAGATCTGACAAGTTAAATAGCACAGAATCTCTATGTTCAGACATTTATAGCGCAAAAAGCACCTGGTTTAGCACTGATGCTCCTTCAAATAATGTGAGGCTTTCCTTAGTAAAAATGCAACAAATATTGGAGATTTGTTGTTTGTGCTAAAGATAGCACCATAACATTTCCATCTAATTCCTTGTGCATTTCAACATCAATGTAAAGGCACTGTGCAAGGGTCATCTGAAGATGTGGAATGAAGCCTAACTAGTACACTGACGACATTCAGCTTTGCCTTTTTCATTTGTGAGAGATGAGAATGTGGTTGTGCCGATGCTGAATCAGTAACTGATTCAGGAAACAGGCAAGGTGAAATTAAATCCTGAGGTGTTGTGGTAATGATGTTCCTTGCAGCACCATGTCCTAGAAGATTGTGTTCAACTTATTTTAGACAGGATATTAACCCCACTATAACAGCATAGGGTTCTGGTAAATTGAGCACTGGCAAAATTACCTTTAGATGGCTAAATTGGAGCAGGCTGGATGGGGCTAAATGGGTTGTTTAAGGTCATACAGAGCAACAGTATGCTATTTTGGGTGATCCACCTGCAAAGATCTGGTGGTTTCAAGGCAGCAAACTACATCACACTTCAAGAGCCCCTAATTAGTCCATTCTATCCTCTAAAGGGAAAGCAAAGAAAGAAAGAAAGAGATAAAAAAACAACAAAGACCTTTCCTTGTTTTGTCCTGAATCCCCCTTCATGAGACACAGAGAGGATGCCTTCAATTTAAAAAAAAAACAACACATTTATTTGTTTGTGCATTAATTACATTTTTATAACACCCATTTGGGATATTTCCCATTCTGGGTGGTGTACAGACAAATAACATCAACATAATAAAACAAACAACAAAATAAAATAAAATAAGTGGCAAAGCAGTGAAATGGCTTGTTGAGAAGCTACCACATTTGCTGACGTATAAGACACACTGGAGTATAAAATGCACCCTGTTATTACCAAAATAGCCCACTATAGCCCACTATATCCATTCATTCATTCAATTTATTGGACTTATACAAATACAACATACAGTACAAGACACACTCCATTTTTCTAGTGTATTTTAGAAGGGGGAGTGAGTCTTATACACCAGAAAACATGGTAATTCATTACTTGAGGGAATGGGGGATTTTGCAGCCTCTTCTGTTTCTCTTACCATTGGGGGAGCAAGAAAAAGATTTGCTTACTAATAACAGATCAGATCTTGAAGCACCTTCAACAAAATGACAGTTTAAGCCTTCTGCTTTGATTTAGTCCTGGTGATCACACATGCTGCAACTGAACCAAAATGGAGCAATCCTACTTGCTCTGGAAAAAAAATTAGTCCCTGATAGGGACTCAAACAAGGTTTGGGTAGGTAAAGATAGGTACAGTAATACCTCATACAAAGTCCGCTTCATACAACATTGAATTCATACATCACCACCTAATTTCTTGAAAAAAGTTACCTCATACAAAGTCGTTCGACTTTGTATGAGGCATTGTTTTTCCCAGGTTGCATTGTGCCTGGGCAGTATAAAAGACAGGACACATGCGTGCATTGCTCTTGTGGGTTTTGCACAAGGCAAAGAGTGTTTAGGAGTGGTTTTGAGCGTGATTTTGGATTTTTTTTGAATTTTTCATCAGAATTTTTAGAAGCATTCCTGGGATTTTTGCAGCATTCTTCAGGTTCTTGGACAATCAGGGTTGTTTGACATGTTTTTGTAATGTATTTAGCCTTTAGACAATGTTTTCTTAAAGTTCTGTCAGTTTCCTTGACTTTGCCCTGAAGTCTGTGCTGTTACAGTACAATATATCTCTATGGAAACGACGTTGTACGAGGCATCACAGCTAGGATTTTGCATGCCTCATACAAAGTCCAAATCCGTATAAAGTCCAAACTTGTGGAACCAAGTTTGGATGTTGTATGAGGTATCACTGTACAGGATGATTTGTGATTGCTTGTATTGTCACCAGAAAAAAGATACAATTTTATTTATTTATTACATTTATACCCCGCCCATCTAGGAAATTTTCCCACTCTGGGCAGCTCACCTGTTCAGTGATTCAAATCATGGGAGAAATCTCCAATTTGCACCAATAATCACTAGACTAAGCTACAGAAATACACCATACAAGCAGCTGGCCTCAAAGATGGTTAAAAGTTTTTAATATGTCTGAACATGACTGCCATAATTTTGACTAGTGTAGTCGATACAAGATGCTGCTATTTTTGTTTTTGTTTATTAAGTCCCTAAATGCACTGGAATTGAAATATCTAAAGGCGAGCGTCTATTCTCATACGCATCTCCCTATTTCTAAGTTCTTCTGCCCAAGCCCTTTCACATTTATCTCCTCCATCACAGATATGACAATAAAGAAGAATGGCCTCAGCATTATAACTGTCCTGATGGAACACTGTTGCCGCAAGTCAATATTGTTATCACTTAGACGTTAAATGAAATATATTTTATTTACACAAAATTTCAATATGGTTTAGTGATTTTATCAACAAAGATTTAAAATGAAATCTGATACACACTTGCCTAGAAAAAGTGCCACTGAAATCAGTGGTGCTTACTTTTCATTAGGTATGTCTAGGATTGGTCTGTTGCTCATTTAAAATATTTTATCTGTTGTTCCCTTTTGATTTCTATTTCCTTTTTTTGCTGTCCACTGCTGTGAAGGGTGAAATAAACATGTTTTAAATACTGAATACACAGCACTCCAAAAGGCTCAAAAGTAGGGTTGCCATAATTCTTTCCAACCAAACCGGGAAAGCCACATGACATCATTGCATTCTTCAAACTATGCATGTGTCGGATGGGGCTGTTGAGGAGGTCACAGCTCTAAGACCCCATGGAATCCCTGTCCAGGGTGGGCAGTCTCCATCTTTTTTTTCCTTTTCCAGTGGCTCTGCGAGCTGGAGCTCTTCAGGCTCTTGCCTGTGCCATTGCTCAAGGGATGTTTGCAAAGAGTTAATTCACTGCTTCCCTGCCTTCCTTTTAATTATCCTGCTTGTATCTCCCCTCCCCGGCAGGCTTCTCAGGGTGCTACTTTGCCATTGCCACTTGCAAACAGGATAATTGAAAGAAAGGCAGGGAGGCAGTGAATTAACTTTGCAAAAATCCCTTGGTGGGGGTGATCTTGCTTCCTTTGTTAAAATTTAAAAATCTGGGACTTATACATGTTATTCTTGAACCGGCCGGGACAATTTCCCCAAGTTTGAATCCGGGAAAATCCTGAAAAAATGGGACATATGGCAACCGTACTCAAAGGGTTATATGCATCACAAGATAAGGGACTTTATTATAGGAGATCAAGAATAGTAAGACTATAAGTGTTTAAAAAACAATATTATGTTGTTGATTAGTTAGGCTTCGGAAACTATATCTAATTCCTAGGAGTGAAGAACAAATGTTCACAATGCAGCATCAAATTATTTGCTGCCATAGCTACACATAAATGCCAAAAAATGTAACATAAATGAAATTCTTAAATATCAGCACAGAAGTTATAAAACGCCTTGGCATCCAAGCACTGGCAATTCCCTGGCCCTAAACATAATTACTGTCATCTATTGAGCACTATAATTCATGAAATGACAGTTTGCTGCCAATTAAGTTGATTCAGATGACTTGTTTCCTCCCACCATGTACAGTGTTAAGTTCAGTATCCCCAAAGAACTGTACAATGAGCAAAGGGCAAATGGGCATCATGCTTTCTGCAAATTAGTTTTTTTCTTCCACATCTTGGAAAAGACTGGCTTCAGAGGATGCAGAGCCACGTACCCTGGTCCCTTCCTTCAAATGACTTTCCATGCAACTTCTACCATAAAGCCAACCTTAAGGGGGAAGAAACTGTGAATCCACTTTAAGGGGATTTTAGTTAGGTGATATCTTTATCAGGAGCTGTCTGGTCGGTCATCCTGCTACGGTAATGGAGTAGACCGTACAGCCAGCGACTCAACACCAAGTGTTGGGCAGTGGTAAATAATGCACAATGCAGGGATGGAGGAATCACAATATGGGATCAAAATTGCTGGGAGAAACATCAACAATTTGAGATATGCAGACAATACCACCCTAATGGCAGAAAGTGAGGAAAACCTAAAGAACCTCTTGATTGGATTGAAGGAGGAGAGTGCAAAAGCTGGCTTGAGACTTAATATCAAGAAAACCAAGATAATGGCAACAGGTCCAATCAGTCCCTGGAAAATAGATGGGGAAAAAGTAGAAGCAGTGACAGATTTTACTTTCCTGGGATCTAAGATCACTGCAGATGGCGACTGTAGCCATGAAATAAAAAGACGACTGATTATGGGGAGACAAGCAATGAGAAACCTGGGGAATATAGTGAAAAGCAGAGACATCACCTTGAAAACAAAAATTTGCATAGTCAAAGCAATGGTATTCCTGGTGGTAATGTATGGGTGTGAGAGCTGGACCATTAAGAAAGCTGAGCGCAGAAAAATAGATGCCTTTGAAATGTGGTGTTGGAGGAGAGTCCTGAGAGTCCCCTGGACAGCAAAGAGAACAAATATGTCAATATTAGAAGAAATCAACCCTGACTGTTCATTGGAGGGACAAACAGTGAAGATTCAGCTAAAGTACTGAATTTGGTACTCAAATGAGAAGGAAAAGGTGGAGGGCAAGAGAAGAAGGTGGCGTCCAAAGAGGAGATGGCTAGATGGTATTGCAGATGCAATGGGCACTGAGATGGGTGGGCTGAGAAGGATGGTGGAGGACAGAGGTGCCTGGAGGAAAATGGTCCATGGGGTCGCAAAGGGTCGGAATCGACTGTGCGACTGAACAACAACAAAATATTGGATTGAAGAATATCTGATGCGCTTCTGCTTGTTTTCAGTCTCCTAATTCTTTATCATAGCATAGCCGAGCCACTGGCAAATGGCCTGATACAAATAGATTGCTTATCAGGTCCGAGGCTGGTAGCAACATTCTACAGGGACCCAAGGTGGTCAGAAAAATGTTCCAATTGTTGCCTGAGATCTATAGGCCACCTGTTACCCACTAGCTTGGAATCTGGTTCAGTTGATGGGCTATGCAATACCAGATGGCAAGCATAAAATCCAGCCAACAGGGTACTATAGCAATGCTATTCATGCCATTGTTCTTGTTAATATATACATATACCATATACTTCAGCTAAGCTTCCAATAACTGTTTCAAGCTTCACCTTCTACAATGGACAAATCAGCAAGAACATGTCTGGTATCATTGTTTATTTCACACTTATTGTTACAAATTATTACATTACTATCCCAATGACTTTCAGTTTTACAGCAACCCATTGGATACATTTCCTTAACTGTGATCTTTCATCAGACAAAAATATTTCATCTTTGAATAGAACAGAATCCTTTATTGGCCAGGTGTGCTAACACACCAGGAATTTGTCTTTGGTAATATGCTTTCTATATACATGAAAAATTAAATTACATTTATTAGATCGTCTACTACACTTAATAATAGGTGCTAATCATAATACTAACAACAATCTCACGTATCCCTAGAGAAACAATACCAATACAATAAAATCACACAATTTAGTTATTCAGCAAATTGATGGCATTTGGAAAGAAACTATCCTTGTATCTGGTTGTTTTAGTATGTAATACTCTAAAGCGTCGTTTCAACGGTAGAAGCTGGAGCAAGTTATTGCCAGGACGTGTGGGGTCTTTGTATATTTTCTCTGCTCTCTTTTTAGCTCGTGTAGTATATAGATCTCAATGGAAGGTAGATTAACAGCAATAATTTTTTCTGCAGTCCTAATTACTCGTTGGAGTCTATGTTTATCTTGCTGAGATGCAGAACCAAACCAGACAATTATAGAGATGCAGATGATGGATTCTATGATCTCTCTGTAGAACTGGATCAACAACTCTTTAGGCAACTTGAGCTTTCTGAGTTGGCGCAGAAAGAACAGTCTCTGTTGTGCTTTCTTAATGATGTTCCTAATATTAGATGACCACTTTAAATCTTGAGATATGGCAATACCTAAGAACTTGAAGGACTCCACTATTAATACTGGGTTATTTAGTATTGTAAGCAATGAATATGGGGAGCAAATCCTCCTAAAGTCCACTATCATTTCTACGGTTTTGCCTGCATTCAATTCAAGATTATTTCGACTACACCACAAGACTAGTTGTTCACCCTCTTTTCTATATGCAGACTCATCATTGTCTCGGATAAGTCCAATCACTGTGGTGTCGTCTGCAAACTTAACTATTTTAACAGAATAATCTTTTGAGATGCAATCGTTGGTATACAGGGAGAAGAGAAGTGGAGAGAGCACACAGCCCTGAGGAGCTCCTGTACTGATTATTCTGATCTAATTTTACTCAGCTTCACCTGCTGCCTCCTGTCCGTTAGGAAAGTTATAATCCATTTAGAAGTGTGGTCCGGTACAGCCAGCTGTCTTAATTTAGTTATAAGAATGTCCGGAAGGATGGTGTTAAATGCTGAACTGAAATCAACAAAAAGGACCCTTGCATAGGATTTTGGAGATTCAAGATGGTTTAATATATAGTATAAAGTCATATTTACAGCATCTTCCATTGATCTATTGATGACACTCAGTTGTACAACTCAGCCGGTGGGAGCCCAAGTGATGCTGTCAATGTCCTGTCCCGGTGCCTGGAGACTGTGGGGTCTGGATGGGGGCCAACGGGTTACAGCTGAATCCTAGCAAGACTGAGTGGCTGTGGGTTCGGGGTCCCGTACTATCCCGGGAGCTGCCATCCCTGGTTTTGGATGGGGTTACCTTGCCCCAGACAGATCCAGTGCGCAACTTGGGGGTCCTCCTGGACGCGTGTCTGCTGCTGGAAGAGCAGGTGGCGGCCGTGACCAGGAGGGCCTTTGCACAACTTTGTGTAATTCGCCAGTTGCGCCCGCTCCTGGATAGGGATTCCTTGCTCATGGTCACACATGCTCTGGTCACCTCCAGACTTGATCATGGGGCTGCCCTTGTCGACCATTCAGAGGCTGCAGCTAGTCCAAAATGCGGCAGCTCGGGTAGTGATGGGGTGCGGGCAATATGCTCGTGCCTCGCCTGTGCTCCGGGAGCTGCACTGGTTACCAGTTTGCCTCTGGGTGCAATTCAAGGTGCTGGTTTTGACCTTTAAAGCCCTACATGGTAGTGGGCCAGGTTACCTAAGAGACCGCATCACCCTAAGGACGTCTGTCCATCCAACCAGAGCTGACCGGAGGGGCTCTCTCATTGTACCATCCGCTAGAGGGGCTCGCCTCTCTAGCACAAGGAGGATGGCCTTCTCCGTGTCTGCACCGGCTCTCTGGAACCTCTTACCAACAAAGTTACGTCTCCAGACGGAATTGGTGCCCTTCAGGAAAGAACTTAAAACCTGGCTGGCAGGCCAAGTATGGGGTACAGGTGGAGGGGTGACTTCCGCGGGGTGGCTGGTACAGTGAATCCCAGCACCCTCGGCCCCTGCACCCTTTTTAGTGAGTGGGTTGGTAGTTTTTAAAGCAGTTTTAACTATGTTTTTAATTGTGTTTTTATTATGCTGTGAACTGCCCTGAGTTGGCCTTGGCCAAGTGGGCGGTATAGAAACAGAAATAAATAAATAAATCTATTTGCACGATAAGTGAATTGCAGCGGATCCAATAGTGGATCTAGGATGGTTTTCAGGTATACCAGCACAAGCCTCTCCAAAGTTTTCATGACCACAGATGTTAAAGCAACTGGTCTAACATCATTTAATTCCTTAGTAGAGAATTTTTTGGTACTGGAATAATAGTAGAATATTTAAAGCAGGACGGAACATAACACATCTCCAGTGATTTATTAAAGATATGAGTAAAGATGGGAGCTAGTTGTTCAGCACAGGTTTTTAGGGAAGAGGGAGTTATGTGTCAGACTGTTGCAGCTTAGTGGTTAAGATGGTAAACATGACTGGAAGGTTGGCAGGTCAGCAGTTCAGGACCCGAGTACTGCACAACGGAAACCTAGCAGTTTGAAAGCAAGAAATTGCAAGTAGATAAATAGGTACCACTTTGGCAGGAAAGGTAACAGTGTTCTGTGTCTAGTCATGCTTGCCACATGTTCATAGAAATGTTTGCAGACTCTGGCTGTAAACAGAGATGAGCACCAAACCCTATAGTCGGATATGACTGGCTTTCAAGCAAGGGGAACCAAATATCAGACTACTGACCTTCAAAAACTTGATTGCAATATAAAAGTTATCAAGTATAGAGAATCTATCTACTGTTCATAACCAGGGCAAGGGTATCAATGGCTATAATTATGGATACCTAAGGACAACCTCCAGGTTGGAGAGATAGGCGGGATATCTCTCAATGCCATTTCCAGGGAATCCTAAGCAGGTGAAGGCATCTCCTTGGGAATACCCTGAAGGAAATGGTGAGCCACTGTGTGAGACAGAATGCTGGACTGGATGGGATGTGGCCTGTTACAGCAAGGCTGTTCTTATGTTCTTAGGGCAATGTTTATTATACACTGATTTAATGACTGTAAGGCACATAAAATAATTATGTTGAAAAAACCATTTGCTTTGAAGAGATACTGAAGTAACTGTTTCACAAAAATAAATAACTACTCTGTTTGTATGGATTAGCAGTAAGACATCAGAAGATTTTTTTGAGACCTCACCAAGTGCTGATATAGGGTATAACCACACTGGTCATTTACCAAGCAAGTGACATCAAATTGGGTAGGGATGATTGCAATTTAAAACTTGGTGATGTAAAGGTTAAAGTGGGGAAGTCTGCTGAGTAATCATCTTTTCTGAGTGAGAACCCCAATTCTTTTGTTGTTGTTTAGCTAAGCAAGGGGAGGTTTAAATTTTTCTGACTGTTCTGACATAGGTCTTGCCGTTTTCTGCCCAGTGTGATAACATAATGTGATGTGAAGGGGTACTCATGGGGGTGTCAGTTCGCCTCAGCTGCTTGCCCCTTGTCTCCAAAAGATTTCAACTCCGCACAGGTGCATACTATTGCTAGGACATGAGAAAAATTAAAAAGAGCAGAGTGGAAACTGCCAATTAGCACTTGTTAGCACCATAAGTCACCTTCTGTTGTTGTTTTGTTTCAATGAGGTTCTCAACCTCTGGCCCACTGATTCCAGCAAATTGCGTCTGGATGGCTACAGTAACTTCACTGTGGAAATTCAGTTTCCATAAGTGCAAATCACTGTGGATCAAAATCCATTTTCCCATGGTGTAGCTCCATCCTTGAATGATACAGAGCTTGTTTCCCTCTGCTGTCTATGGCAATAGTTTCCACTATCAAAACACCAACTTAATGAATTATGGCTCAAACTCACAAATTTTCCCCACAACCATTAAGAATGACAAACTGTCATTAGAGAAACCTTGTAATCAGAAGTGAAAGCATATTAATGTAGCATAGAGGTGACATAGAATCCAAGAAACTGTTGGAAACTATATCAGAGAATAAACAAAACAAAACATTATAGCACTTTGAAAACTAACTTATATTTTAATGTTAGCTCCCATGGGTCAAGTCCACTTCATTAGACATGGGAGTGAGGCTTCATGGCATCAATTTATACACATCAGGTACAGAAGTACAGAGTGATTGGTTAGCATAACACAGGGGAACCCAAACTTTTCGGGCTACGGGCCAGTTACATGGTTGAGCAGGCCGGTCATGTGGTTCCTCCCACCAGAAACAGAAGTAAAACACACCCGCACATGCATATAACATTGATGTAAATGCACCCACAGCTGTCAAAATGCAGCCACGGGTCATTTACGGCAGTGTTTTACAGATGCATAGGCATGCTTCCGCTTTCGGGAGCGGCATGGGCGGCGTGGGCTGGATGGAATAGTACCATGGGTAGGATCTGGCCTGTGGGCCATAGTTTGGGCACTCCTGGTATAACAGATAAGTATATAAATAAATATTGCTTTATACAACTGGTAATGGCAGATGATCTCTGGTTGTTATTTGGATTACTTGTAAATTCCACCCTTTTTTCCAATTGCAAATAGTAGGAGGACATACACCTGGCATTGAACATTTGCTGAGTTTAACCTGCAGCATCTACACACACACACACACACACACACACACACACACACACACACACACACACACACACACACACACACACACACACACACACACAGAGAGAGTCAGGTTAATATTTCGATTTCAGGAACAAATGCATGCTCTGAAGTATTAGAATGTGCTTACTCTCAGCGTACATATCCAAATTCCTCCAGAAAGGGGTGGGGGGAGACATGAGGGAAAAACTGGATTAACTTCAAGGAGCTGTAGCACAAAAAAATTACTAAAAGTTCTTGTGAATATTAAGGCAATGCTTTGAGATGAAAGAACAAGCATGCAAAATGAAAAACTATTATAAATCGTGCAATTAATTTTCATCTCCAACATGTAAGTTTGGTCAAACATAACTGTCACCATGCAGACAACCTTATTATAAGCACTTAGAACAAACATTCCCATTTGTTCACACATTAGATCTCCCACTAGGGAGAAATAAGAGCTCCCCAATGCTATTATCCATTAATCCAATTCTAAACAAAAAAACTGAAACAATGTAACTCAGTGGCATCACATCCATAATTTTATGTAGTGAGCAAGAAATACGGCGTTTCATATACACAGAATCTAACTCGGCAACAACAATTTAAAACAGCATATTCAGCTAAACTGCAGAAATTACAGGCATTTTGCACTATCTTTTGTTTTCCTCTCTTCATGTGCTAGCAGACATTTAATCTTAATCACTGCACTTAAGTGTGTATTACACATGTTGTGGGGGTATTTTCTCCAGACTTTTTTTAAACAGCTAGCCAAAATTATAAAAAAAAACTTACAATCAATTAAACTGCAAATTTGAAATATAAAAGAAAAAAAAGCCTGAAACACTTTTACCAAACAATCTGTTTTAGTAACATAAGTAGAAACACATGGACAGAAAAAGCTATGCCCTGCTGGTGTGTCACCATAAAGCTCAATAAAAGAAAGACAAAATATAAATATAACAAAGAGACGGCATCGTTCCAAAATTCTCCCTCTCTCTCTCTCTCTCTCTCTCTCTCTCTCTCTCACACACACACACACACACACACACACACACACACACACACAGTCAGGTTACTATTTCAATTTCAGGAACAAATGCATGCTCTGAAGTATTAGAATGTGCTTACTCTCCTTTTCGACCCGTCCTACAAGGGCAGACCGCAGAGGCTCTCTGGTGGTCCCATCAGCCAGGGACGCACATCTGGTTGGGACCAGGAGGAGAGCCTTTTCTGCGTCTGCCCTGGCTCTGTGGAACCTCCTGCCACCTGAACTGCGCCTCCAGACAGAACTGCTCCCCTTTAGGAAGGCGCTGAAAACATGGTTATGCCAGTGGGTGTGGGGCACGACTGGCGTCATAGCCCAACCCCGCTGGCTCGTGTAGCCGTCTCAGGGTTTGTTAAATGCCTCTGTCTAGCCACCTTACCCTTTTTAATGAGCTGGGGGGAGGTTAGGGTGGTTTTTTAGATAGTTTTATGTATGAGATTTTACTGATTTTTAGATTGGGTTTTAACCGATGTTTTAATTGATGTGTTAGTTATGGGTCTTTGGGTCACCCTAGGGTGAAGAAGGTGGTACATAATAATAATAATAATAATAATAATAATAATAATAATAATAATAATAATAATAATAATAATAATAATAATAATAATAATAATAATAATAATAATAATAATAATAATAATAATAATAATAATAAAAAGATGGATAAAATTTAATCTGGATCAACTGCTCTTTCTTAGAATACATCCCAGACCAAAAAAATTAAAATAAATGGTGCTCCATTAACCAGCACGCAGCAACATTCATACTGAACATTTTAGCTGGTGGTAGAAGAAAGTAAGCTTCCCAAACTTACACTGCCATCATCCATAAGGTGGGCTCTTTTTTCAAAATTTAGCCAAACTTTGAGATACTTCAGATAAGCCTGAGGAGTCTAAGGTAAGCCTGAAGTAACTTCCTGCCTCATGTGGTGGAGTAGGAGGGTGCAGAAAATTGCACATACCCTCACTCACAGGAGAATACGGACCATTAGGCTTCTTATAATATGTAACAGATTCAGAGGTTGTCTAGACAGACATTAAGTCAGCTCTCCAGGGCAATTTGGGAGATGATTGGTCCACTTTTCTTTTACAATGTCCACCTATGTTGGGCATTGAAGCAGGACGAGACCCCTCCCAATGTTTGCCTTTTGAGACCTTGTCAGGGGTCAGTACGATCCTATTTATGCCATTCCCAGGGCTTGTGGATGCTGGGAACAGGATATATGGGAGACTTGCAGCTGTCAAAGCTGTTTCTGTTATAAACCTCTAGCATGCTGAAGTGGCTAATGAGCTGCATCAGCATATCAAAAGTTAAAAACTTCCAATGATACTCATGTGTTGGATCTGGGCCGTGAAGCGGATTGCGCAAGCTGGATCGGCACCATGAAGCGGCTGTTGGGTCCCGGAGGAGACTGGTCAAGCAATGAGACACGAGGCAAGATGGAGCGAAGACCAGCGATTTAATGAAGGCAAATCATGAATATTTATCATGTACTGGCTGCATGTAAAAGCATCGCGATCTGCAGAACTCACACTCCGTGTTTACACAAGTTGATTGGGGAAGTCTACTGGGGAAGTCAATTAACTATCATAATTAACGGCAGGGGAAATACATTGTTCCATGTTATCCGGGGTAAACATGTGGCTGGTATTGGTTCTAGGGCTTAAGGTAATCCGCAGGTGCGAGATTGCCTATTACGCACCTAACACATTAGTCATTAGCTCTCTGTTGACCGAGCAACTTGTCAGATCAGTTAGTGATGAATTAAACTCTATCTAATATTCCGCTCTCCCAATTTCTGTCCATTCAGGAACCCCTGGCAACGAGGTGATCACCCATCACCGGGGTTCTGTCAGGGCCACTATACCAATTGTGTGCGCGGATCCCACACTCCCCCTTTATTTGTTTAGTTGGACCTGACAGTCAGCTCGGCGTAGGAGCGGCATCAGCTGACGTGGAGTGAGGATATTCCGGGGTTCTCTCCATGGGGGACATCTTGACATCAGCGAGGGAATACATTGCATGAAACAACACACAGCCGTTCCCAGTATTATCACCCCCACAATCACCTTGAGTGTCATTTGTAGCCAACCCCACGGGAACCAAGACCATAACGAATTCCACCACGCCCACGTAGCATCTTCCTTGATGTTTTTAACCAAGGAATAGAGGTCTGTGAGTTGACTCTGTACCTTACGTGAGTTGTCCGTGAGGTTAAAACAACACATGCCATGGACAGACTCGCAACCCAAATGATGTAACAGTAAGAGGTAATCGATGGCTGCACGATTATCCAATATGGTATGGCGAAGCTCCTTCTGCTCTTGATTAAGCAGCGCTATCGCCAAGGAGGTGTGGTTAATGGCTTTTGCCAAAGTGCAAGCCAATTGACCAATTCTCCAAGCGTTGCCTACGTCTAAGCCTGGCACGCCAAACAAGCTGACTGCTAATGAAACATACTCAGCTTTACTCAGAATCCTGATGTTGCTATCACATGAGCTGTCTAACTGGGTGGCACGAGCGTGCCGTATGTGTGAAGGTACATTCGTGCTTGGAGCAACCATGTCTCTAGTGGGAAGCAACAATGTCAAACGACTGATACAGCAAAGGGAATCAGATACATTTGCAGGAATGTAGTTCCAAGTATACTGGTTACATGTAAAAAAACCATCCTGAAGGCAAAGTAACATGAGCATACATTGAGTTAATAGTCTCTGGGTTATTACAAGTCCAATTGCTGCTGCCGGGGTCGAGGCAACGGCGCTGTGGCCCTTCGACCATGGAACAGCCAGTCATACGAGCACAAGTAGAGTTCGGGCAGACCACCACTCGGGGAGTGTAGAGAGTGGCCGCATCAGCCGGTAAGACTTTAGTGACTTGGGTTCCCCAGTGCGCGTACGTTGAAAAGGCAGTCTTGTAAAACGGACCAAATATCCGCTTCACCAACCAGTCACCGTTCCTGATGCGCGCATCTGGGGAGTGACACACCGGGATGAGACAAGTGCTCAGAATAGAGGCAGAAGCGGTGGTCTGCCTCAGGCAAAAATCGGACTGATTGACGAGGTTCGCCAATCTTTCCCAAACGTTGTACTGCAGCCTGGCATCAGGTTGTTGGCTTCCAGCGAAGCTGCTTGAACGCCTCCCCTCGCAAGCAGGGAAAGGATCAAGATGATGGTGGTCATCATGGAATTAGCTGTAATCAGGGAAAAGGCTGCAATCAAGATGTTCTCCGGTGTCGGCTCCTTGTCCTCCTGCCGAACGGCATCCGCCGCCTCCTGGCACAGGGACTTGGCCATCCCCCAAGTGATCTTCGGCGCTGTCATCTGCTGTCGTCGCCTCCTCCACTTGGCTCTCCCCGTCAGGGTTAATTCCTCCATCTCCGGTATTGGGTCCGGGACTGCCTGGGTCCACACCATTGGACTCGAAGTGAGGCTTGACACACCGGACTGGAATCCAGATAACGCCTGTAGGAGACATAATTGCAGCATACCCTCTTCCCCATGTTATGAGTGGCGCCCGGCCCTTCCAGGAAGGATCCAGTGGCACTCGGTAACGCACCATCAGCCGCGGGAGAGCCTCCGTGTGACGGAAGTGACTCTCCTGCGGAGTGTAATCCGAAAAAATATTAAGGTGATTGTACGCAAAGAATACCTTGTTCAGACAATGTTGTGCCTGACCCTGATTTTTGGGGAGGGCTGGTGGTTCCCCCCTTTCTGTTTGTTTGTCAATGTAGGACTTAAGCGTCCAATTGACCCGTTCCACAATCGCTTGCCCTTGCGGATTGTACGGAACGCCAAAGGTGTGCTTAATGTTCCAGGTGACCATGAAGTTGGCCATCTGCCTGGAGCTATAAGCTGGGGCGTCATCGGACTTCACGTGCCGAGGTTTGCCCATGGCCGCGAAGCAGGAAAGGAGATGCTGCTCCACATGGGAAGCCGTTTCTCCCTTCTGCGCTGTAGCCCAAACGAGCTGTGAGAAAGTGTCAATGCAAACGTACATGTACTGCCATCTGCCAAAATGTGGGACATGTGTGACGTCCATCTGCCACACCTGGTTGGCCTCTGTTCCTTGTGGGCTGACCCCCCACGAGGGCCCCCCTACCGCCCTTGCACAATGTGGGCAGGAACGGACTATGCCCTGGGCTTGGGAAAGTGGCAGGTTGAACTGCCGTGCGAGTGCTTTGGCGTTCTGATGAAAAAATGCATGACTCTGAATTGGAGTCGTGAAGACTCACAAGACAGACCTTTGCTGAATTTCCTTTGCGGCCATATGCGCTCTGCTATTGCCCTCAGAACCAGGCAGATCATGGTGGCTTCTGATGTGGGCGATATAGAGCGCTTTGGTGCAGTTCCGCAAATGAAATTGAGTTGTGAGGAAGAGGTCTATTGCGGGAGTGATGTACGCTCTCGGTAGACTGTGAAACAAATTCCTGACGTACTGACTGTCAGTAATTATGTTCAGGCGTTCTTTGGCAAAGGTGCGTAAGGTGAGGTTCACGGCGGCCAATTCCGCCCGCTGCGCGGATTTTTGCAGAAGAGTCAGGAGCATGCGCCAAGCCTGTCCCTCTTGCCAAGTAAGAACACCATATGTGCGACCCCCATCAGTGAAAACTGTCCTAGCCCCATGAAGTGGAACCAGGGACATTGATTCACACAAGGTGACTGCCTGCGTTTGAAGTGAGACGAGTCTGGGGTCTTATGGCAAACCTTGGCGCATGAAGTGCCAGGCTTCCCTTGGGTAAATTTCTCATGAAGGGCCCCTGCGCATTTCCGCCCATAGCGTGTGTGCGCACATTTCCTGGAGCTATTCTTGTGCTCCTGTGAGAAGGGTACCAGATGCTGGCTTAGCCTTTTGCCTGTGCTTAGACTAACAGCAAAAAAAGGGGGTGGCCTGAAAATGCCTGTGTCTGATTGAAAATGTGACCTGATTGCATTCTTAAAATGGTCCTAGGCAGCCCTGGCTAATGAGTGGCACTCTGTACATTCTCAGGAGCTCAGGGACTAATCTTATTTCCTCCCTTTGTGCTCTGGAGTTTGTGAAATGTGTCTGCTCATTTAGAGTGGGTGCTGTGGTCCAGGTGCCATACTTGAAATGACAGACTAAGACTTATTAAAAACAAGCCAACTTTGATGTACCAGCTGTAAGGAAACAATACGCAAAAATGAAAAGACACAAGTTAAACATTTCCAGCAGGGAGTTCCAATGGCGAGAGGAAAGGAGGAAAGATAAATCAGAGGTTAGTACAATGAGAATGCAACAACTCTTATCATAAGATAATTAAGACAGCTGGCTGGGATCCTCCTGTTGAGGAATCCCTACTAGTAATTAACTCAGGAGCCTGTGAAAGGATGCAATTTAAGACTATAGAAATAAATAAATTGGTTAGTTTTAAGGCCTAGAGAGGAGTTTTGTTCCTGTAAAAAGGTAAAGATTAAGCATTTTCTGAACAGACAGAGCACAAGAATGTTTGCGTGCTTTTTCCTGTGAAAGGGGTACAATGAGTGAATTACTTTACACGGATTAAAGTCAAAATACCAGAACAATAGCTTTTTTAAGAGAATGAAGGAGAGTTAGAACGATTCTCAACCTGCTGGCCAGATGTGGCCCATCGCATTGTTCTGTATGGCCCGCCACCACCTCCACCACGCCAAGAGGTTTTGCATGGTGGAGGGAGGGCAGGATGACCATCCAGAACTCCGAAGCTGCCTGAGGCCGTGGAACCTGGCCCTTGATTTTAAAAGGTTGAGAACCTAGGCTACAAAATGATTAACTTAACACAGTAAACACATGAAGACAATGCAATTCTCTCATTCCTAGTGAGACGTGTGACTTAAAGACCACTAAGGGACATTAAAATGACATTAAAACGCAGAAATAGGGGTTTGAGAGACACAGACGTAGGGAGGGGCCCCATAGTTTATGATTTAGTGAGGAAAACTCATAGAAGTGATTTTTGTTTTCAGATCGCGCTTCTGAAAAGAAAATCACCTCTTTCAGGCAGGTTTCTACAATGCAAGGCTTTTATCATTTCCAATTATCTGTTTGCCTGAGTGGCACGGATTGCAAAACCGGTTCTTAAGAGTGGCTTAATCCTTGAGACAAAGAAAAGTCTCCCTGGCATATTAAAAAAAAAGCCTTTGGCTGAAAGGAAGAAGGGGGGTCACTTTGCCCTATTGCAAGTTAGGATTCCCCCCCCCTCCTGCTTTCGTTGCCCTAGGTGCCTTAAGTTGCTAAGCAGGCAGGGCAAAGAGGTTTTGCTCACCATGCTTTCTCAAACTTTAAATGGTTCCTGCCCATGAACAGAGTGCAAACTGTTTAACACAAAATGCCTGATATTTCACAGTGACATTACCACGCAGTTACACACAAGGAACACTTTTGCAATCATACTGTGGTCATAGAGACAAAGCTTTTGCAATCATACTGGTTCTTGCAGTCATACATTCAGTGGTGCACCATGCATACACACGTTCATTTACGCATTCGCACATTCCTCCCCTGATCTGCAGTGTTCTATCCTGCACATGAGGAGATGACTTATACACAGCTGGCCATCACAACCATCTGGGTGCTTCTGCTTAGAAGAGAGTTTCTCTGGGCTACTCCAAGGCAAGACAAGTAGGTTATGCCTGTGCCTTGGGAGAGCTCGGGGTACTATTGCTGGGATGGTTCCTCTAGCGTAGCCAGGGCAATGACTGCCTCCTTTCGAACCTGGGCCAGATGCATGCCGGAGGGCCGGATTCCCGGATCTCGGTGCTGTCTCGCCCTCCAGCGCCAGTGTGGCCATTTGGTTTTAGGCTTATTTGGACAACCTTTTGAAGATCTGCCTGGTCTAGATTGGCATTCTCTTCTAAGGTGTCTCATTTTTCCACACTGGAAGCAGGCGCCTTTGGGTTTTGGCACTGCTCGGCGCCTGAGTGTGGTAATGGGTCTGCTCTGGAGCCCTGCATGGCCAGAGGCCATGCAGATTTCCATGAGCAGTGGGCGCTGAGCAGGCAAGTTGACAATAGTCTGTCTGCCTGAACGTGTGTCTGCCTTCAGGCAGGCTGAACACAGCGGCTGGTTGTTAGCTAACTGTACTGCTGGCAATTTACCCGTGAATGGATCTTCCTCACCCATGCACTGGATGGAACTCTTGGTAGTCTGGGAACTTTTAACTGTCAGAGAAGCGCCAGGGCTTCTCATGCCATGAATTCCTTCAGTGACGTTGGCAGCTGTCACAGGGTAAACTCCCTACACTGCCCTGCTTAAGCTGAAATAACGGAAAGAGATTCATTGGGACTGATGGTTCTGACTGCACTGGGGGTTTCTCGGTCTCTATCAGGATTGGATCTACCTCCACTATGAGCTTTCTACATTTACTCCATATGCTAATTATCTTGGCTGGGGCTCTGTCGTCTTGCCTAATGCAGGCTCCTATCCTGTCCCAAAGCTGGAGACTAAGCATGCCCGCTTCTGGATGAAACGAACAATGTTGCCCCAAGTACACCAAAAGATCTGCTAACTGGGCGCTGCTGGCCAGGGCCTTGAGTTCCATTAAGTGAACTCTCTGGTTAGCGGTCGGACCTTGCCTCCGTGGACAAGTCCCCATATTACCTGCCCGGTCCTTTGAAGTTTCCTTCGCCGGCGATTTCGACGTGTCCTTTAAGGTAACTGGATTTGGTGCGTCCCTCTGGGTAGGACTCGGAACGTGGGCTGCTGCCACAGGCCCTCGGTGGCCTCTGCGCTGAAGTCAGGGTTTCACAGCCGACCCTGAGCAGAACGCATTTCCGCTGAGCAAGCTGCCTCAGAGCTTTGGAGCATGCTCTGCCTCTCTGGAATGCCTTGCAGCGTAGCTGTCACTCAGATCGGATGGCTTTCCGACCAGAGCTGCCGCGCTGTCTTCTGGGACGATTCGGACAGGGTTCTGGCATAGAATCGGACCGCGAAGATCGCTTACTCATGAGTAGAATCACGTCGGGGTCACCATATGTTGGATCTGGGCCGCGAAGCGGATTGCGCAAGCTGGATTGGCACCGCGAAGCGGCTGTTGGGTCCCGGAGGAGACTGGTCAAGCAATGAGACATGAGGCAAGATGGAGCGAAGACCAGTGATTTAATGAAGGCAAATCATTTATCATGTACAGGCTGCATGTAAAAGCATCGCGATCTGCAGAACTCACACTCCGTGTTTATACAAGTTGATTGGGGAAGTCTACTGGGGAAGTCAATTAACTAACTTAATTAACGGCAGGGGAAATACATTGTTACATGTTATCCGGGGTAAACATGTGGCTGGTATTGGTTCTAGGGCTTAAGGTAATCCGCAGGCGTGAGATTGCCTATTACGCACCTAACACGTTAGTCATTAGCTCTCTGTTGACCGAGCAGCTTGTCAGATCAATTAGTGATGAATTAAAGTCTATCTAATATTCCGCTCCCCCAATTTCTGTCCCTTCAGGAACCCCTGGCAACGAGGTGATCACCCATCACCAGGGTTCTGTCAGGGCCAGTATACCAATTGTGTGCGCGGATCCCACACTCATGGAACATGTTTTTTTAAAAAAATCATGTTTCTTTCTTGTCTGTGTTTTGCTGATCAAGAAATTGCCCACAGCAGTTGCTCAATCAGCAACATGCAGACAGGTAAAGAAGCAAAGGCTGCTTCCCTTTTTAACTGCCAATTTGGTAAAGGAGGTGATGGGGCATTCACCACAACTGCAAAAGCAAGACTATCCCAGGCCATCTGGGGATGGTAATCTGAGGATGGTTAGGGGAAATAAGTATATTTTTTCCTTTGAGTTGTAACAGCAATTATTAACCCAAAGGAACAAAATTATTTCGCTTCCCCAACTTAGGATAGTCTTAGGATAGTCAGGAGGAGTCTTCCATTTGCTAGTATGGTGATGCAGCTCATCAGCCATTTCACCATACTGACAAGTAGACTACAGTGGCTGTTTGGAAGAGAAGAGCAGGATAAATGTCATTTAGCTTCTCCTTCAAGCGACCTCAGCCGCACCATATGCCAGTGAAAAGAAAATATTGTGTTACTTCCTAAACTGCATCTATGAATTTGTTCCCCAGATTAATCATCAAGTCCATTTTGTAGAAACTCTGCATAGGTAACAGAGCCTTGACTTTATGCACATATTTTCTTGACCAAGACATTATCTAAAGTTCTGATGGAACTAAGATTCTGTTTGACCATAATTATTTTTTTAATATAAGCTGTTCTAAGAGCTTTTCAAGCATGCTGACCAGAGCCAATGGTAATTACATTTTAACAACTTTGTTTACTATCCTTGCACCATTTCCAGGGGGACTATGGTGGCTCAAGTGGTTAACACGCTGAACTCACTGACTGGAAGGACAGAGTTCGATTCCCGGGTTCTGCATGACAGAGTGAGCTCCTGTCTCTGTCCCAGCTCCTGCCAACCTAGCAGTTCTAAAGCAAGAAATTGCAAGTAGATAAATAGGGACCATTCTGGTTGAAAGGTAAACAGCATTCCATGCACTTTGGTGTTGAGGCATGCCTGCCACATGTCCACAGAAACATCTGCAGACACAGACAGCGATGGCTCTTTGGTTATAAACAGAGATGAGCACTGAACCCTAGAGTCAGATATGACTGGCTTTCTAGCAAGGGCGACCTACCATTTCCAGCCTGTCATTAAGTCTATATAAGGGGCTGCGGTGGCTCAGTGGTTAAGAAGCTCACCCTGTTAGCTGGAAGGCCGGCAAGTCAGCAGTTTGAGACCCTGGTACTGCATGATGGAATGAGCGCCCATCTCTGTTCCAGCTCCTACCAACCTAGCAGATTGAAAAGCAAGACATTGCAAGTAGATAAATAGGGACCACTTTGGTGGGAAAAGATCTTGGGAACATGAAAGGAACCTCATTCGGGCATCCCCTGAGCTGAGTTTCTCTAGCAAAAATCCTTTCAACCAGAATAATTTCTGACATGAAATTATTATTATTATTATTATTATTATTATTATTATTATTATTATTATTATTATTATTATTATTATTATTATTATTATTATTATTATTATTATTATTATTATTATTATTAAGACTATAATCCTTTAGGAATTAATTTTGCCTTTCAAATAACATTTCCATCAAATGTTCGCTCAAACAATGATTCAGCATAACAAAGAAAAATAACAGATATAGTAATAAAATAATTTGCATACTTAAGGAAAAGAAATCAAGAACAATGGTATCTGGAGTAAATCACAATAATTGCAATGGGAAAAGAAACTCCACTTATAGTGTAACAATGAAAATATAATGTTATTTTATCTTAACTCAGATAATTTTTAATAGTAGAGAAGATACAGAAGAGGATCAGATAACAGGCAATGCCAGAGTCAGAAACCCTAAAGACCTCTTTACCTATAAGGGGTGTTAACCTTTGGTGTCCGGCATGCACGCCCACACCCGTCCCTACTATCCCGTACCGAGCCGCCCGCACTTACCTTAAGACCCTGCGAGCATCGCTGCAAGGGTCCAACCGCTGAGAGTGGGGCAACCGCCCCAAGAATCGGAACAAAAAATAAAACTATGATTCCCAGCATCCTCCGTGCTGCGCAACCCCTCAGCCAATCAGGTTGAAGGGTGCGAACACAGAGAACGCTGGTATCACAGCGCGTGCTAAAAAAGCCACCGACGCGCCGGCTAACATAGCGGGGAGGAGAACCCATCTTCTCCGCACATGCCTTCTGCTTCACTCAGGGAGACGAAGCCTGAGAACAGCGCTCCGTTCTTGGCCTTCACCTCCCGGACTGAAGCCATCGATTTCCGCGGGGGGCAAATGTTGTGCCTTCGGCCCCCGCCCCAGGAAGAAAAGGCAGCGAAAGGGGCTCCGTTTGCTGCCTTTACTTCCCGAAGAAGTGTTTCGCTTTCAATGGGGTGGGGGGTGAAGGCACTTCCCACCGAGGGATGCAAACAACTTACCTGGGAAGAAAAGGAAGCGAACAACTTCCCCAGAGGTACTCACCCGGGCGCAGCCTCATCTGCAGCCTTATTTCTCTCTCTCTCTCTCTCTCTGTCACACACCTACTGGGCTGCACATTTCAAACCTGTCCTGTGCGTATGTGTGTGTGCGCACACACACACACAAAAACAACCCCTAACTACCAACACACACAAGAAACATGCCCGGCTTGCCGGGCAAAAAATGCTAGTAAGGCTATATAGGAACTGCCTCACAGCAGAACAAACAATGCGCCTAAAAATTTGATTAAAGCGGGAAAGTGGCTTAATGCACCATGAATGTTTAATTTGAACAGGCTTTTTGAAAAGTCCAATGCAGACAGAACCATCTTCCGCTTCTTGCTAACATAGCAGTTTATTTTTAGATGCCTTCACAAGAAGAGCAACCACTGAAGTATATTAAGATTACAACTCTTCACATGGACTCCAAACGCAGCTGGAAAGTGGGACTGATGTCCCATGCTTCATCCCTTATGTATGTCTGTATAGACATCTGCAATGCTACTTTTTGATAACCATTCAGAAAATATCGTTCTTAAACCGAAACAGGTAAGAACAAATGCCACCCTAGTTCTGTACTTTGGACATCAAAGAAAAGATGGAAATAATGTCATATATGCATGATAGAATAGCTAATTCTGTGTCTTACCTGATCTACACACGATACATAGCAGAATAACTAGATATTTTATTTTAAATTCTATTCAAGTATCTAAATAAGAAATGCTCAAACTATGGCCCGTGGGCCAGATATGGCCCCCGATGCCAATGCATCCAGCCCCTGCTTGCCCTCATCACTCCCGGAAGCAGAAGTAAAACATGCCTGGATGGGTGTGTTTTACTTCCGTTTCTGGGAGAGACGAGGGCGGTGCAGGCTGGATGAATTGGCATCAGGGGCCAGATCTGGCCCACAGGCCGTAGTTTGGGCACCCCTAGTTTAAGCAGAGAAAATGGCAGCTTAAAATCTTCTCATCCTGTTGCAAAACAGATTGCAAGGCACGTTTTACTTCTGCTTCTGGTGGGAGGTACCACGTGACTGACCCGCTGAACCACATGACTGGCCTTCAGCCCAAAAAGTTTGGGTACCCCTGATCTAAATTAGCACAATGCTAAACTCTTGTGAACTGAGATGATGCTGTGATCTGCAGAGATCTCGTAAGTTGTCTTTTCTTATTTATAAAGATCAGCCATAAATATCTACACTGATGCAAAATAGGAACCACCACAAACCATGGCTTGTTTAGCTACTGATTTACTGTATCTCTCACTAATAGCCAAGCTTCCACAGTACAAAAGAAGCTTAAAAATAGTACTATTTTAAGTACTATCATGATTGAATTGCTCTAGCTTTGCCTCCTACTGTTGATGCAGTTGAAGCTGACACTTCTAGTGCTTGAAAGCACATAAAATGTGTATGTGTGTAATAACTGACCTCCATTTGAAGGCAGCATTATAAAAAAGCAAGCAAATATGTACCCTCAAAGATTTGTGCTCCAGGACAAGCAGCAATTGAATGTATCACACAAAATGAATGAATGTTACTGGTATTCAAAACAAAATGTTATATCACTAACTTTTATTTTTAAAATAGGAAATATGCTTCCGTCCAACCAGAGTGGACTGGAGGGGCTCTCTAATTGAACCATCGGCTAGAGGGGCTCGCCTTTCTAGCACAAGAAGGAGGGCCTTCTCCGTGTCTGCACCGGCCCTTTGGAACCTCCTGCCAATAGAGCTACGGTTGCAGACGGATTTGCTGCCCTTTAGGAAAGGTCTTAAAACCTGGCTGGTGGGGCAGGTGTGAGGCCCTGATGGAAATGTGGCCCCCGCCTGCTGGCTAGCACAATAATTCAAGATCCTCCCTCGTTTATGAATGGGATGGGTGGGGTTATTTTTTATGTTTTTATATTTTTTACGTTTTTATCGGCTGTGCTGAGTTTTTGTTATTTGTGATTGTGTGTTTATTATGTTTTTGCCTAACTGCGATGTGAACCGCCCTGAGTCGGGTTTCCTGAGTAGGCAGCATTTAAGTACGAAAATTAAATTAAATTAAATTTCTTCTTTTGTGTCCTGATCAAATCCTGAACTGTCAAAATGAAGCCACTTTCTTGGCTTTGTAGTTGGCCAAACTTAAGTCCTCATCGGTGCATGTTTATGGCAGTAAGGAAATTTGGTGCCCTAATGCAAATCTCCTATAGCAGGGATTCTTAACTGAATGTGTCCCATGGCACCATTTCATGTGCCCCCCCCCTCCACACCAGGAAGTGCCATGTGGTGAAGGAAGGGCAAAATATCTGTCCGGCCCCTGAAGCTGTCTGAGGGAGCGTGTGTTTATTTACATTATTGATCTTGCTATGTCTGTTCATCATGAACTGCTATTACCTATGTGGCACTCAACCCATGCCAATTGGATCTTACTCATTCAAATGATTACTGTACCCATTTACGCTCTGCCTGGAACTGTGACATATCTAAATACTATGATTTCTCAGATAGCTTGACCTTCAAAGATCAGCTGCAGTTAAATGGATTGGAATGTATCTTGAGCAAATACCTAATATGCAGTAGTGGAAAGAGTTAGGGATGTGCTTTTTCATATTTTTGAACTACAGCTCCTGGAACTGTCAATGAAATTAAACCCACAAACCCAAATTTGGAAACTGGTATGCTTTATTCCCCTAGAGAAGAGCTTTCAGATTATCTATCTGTATCATCATCTTCTGTAGCCTTTGTTTCCTGTTATTGATTTGTAAAGAGAAAGGGGAAAAACTGATTTTGATGCACTTTGAGTTATTTATATGAATTTTTTAAAATGTGTGTTTGTTTGTATTGTTGAGTTTTATGCTGTTAGCTGCCCAGAGTAGGAAAGTCTTTCCTAGTGGAGTGGGGTGTAAGTTTAATAAATAAAGAAGTAAATAAAAAATTAAATAAAAAAACTGTTGCAGTGCTTTGAAGATGTGCATGGTTGTTGCTGATTAGGCTCTATAAAGGGCGTCTCTCCAAGAACTATGATTCACCAGAAGAATTGCAGTTAAAAAAAAACAAAGCAGCAAAGGACAGAAAACTTGAAATCCCATCATGGGTCAAACCACCCCATTTGGGTTTGTTTGCTTATATCTCTCCCCCCACCTCCCTAAACTTACCTTGAAAGTCCTTGAATGGTTGTAGTAAGTTGATTCTGACTGACACATAACACATATATCCAGAGCAGAAAAAGCTTGGGGGTGGGTGGGTGAGAGACAAATATTGTTGTTGCCTTTTTTTTGTGTGCTCTGACCTACTGATGCTTAAGCAACAGTTTATTTAATGTACAGTATCTAAAAACTCTTTTGCCGGTTTTTTGATATTTGGGCTGGGGTGGGTTACACATCCAGATTAAACCTTTCCCAAGTGATTAAAGGACTGTAGTGGGTTAACTACAAAAATTCAAATAGATTTTAAAGGTGTTGAAAATGAATATTAAAAAACAGTAAGAATAACTGCAGATTACTAGGGTGTGTCATTTGACCTGTCCTACTTTTTAAAAAGGGCCATAAACAAAATTGCAATAAGGCATAAAACCTTACCTACAAAACTATTAGTTTTAGTGTTTGAAGTACAAGTAAAACTTAGAAAATGACGGCGTGCTGGAAAAAAATCTTGCAT
Source organism: Bradypodion ventrale (assembly GCA_035047345.1). Lineage (NCBI taxonomy): Eukaryota > Metazoa > Chordata > Lepidosauria > Squamata > Chamaeleonidae > Bradypodion > Bradypodion ventrale. The sequence goes on from JAWDJE010000001.1 coordinate 47,684,278, forward strand.
ACACACTGCTAAAAGAAAACTACCGGTATGTTTTTAAGAGACTTTAAGTGTACTTTTTTTTGCTTCTTCTTTTATCTGTCTCAACATATTACTCAAAATCCACAATGAAGAGGCAATTTTGTTGATCTTAGTGCTATGTTTAACGCTTGAGACATTATGAAGATACAATTTTATTATTTGCCTTGCATTATTATTATGGAAAGAGACTTCATCTGAATAAATTTATTAAAGAATGAACACATTCTTCAAGCAAAAGATTTATTCCAAAATTAACTCAGCTGTAAAGAAATGGGTCAACTTTAACATGCAAGATATTAGCACTAGATTTAATAAAGTTTGCAGTCATCAGAGCTGTTTGATATTGAAATTATTTGTTTATAGCTTCTTTTTTATATTTTGGTTATAAAGTAGATGAGACAACAGGAAATTTCACTGACATCTTTACGTATTTTATTTTTTAGAAAAAGTGTGGCCATATTTATTAAGACTTCCTTTAAGATGACCAATGTGCAAGTATTTATTTCCCAGGAAGCACAAAATAATCTATATACTGTATATCACTATATATGCTATATAGCAGGGGTGGCTAACCTTTTTGTGCCACAGGCCAGACCATGCCCCCGGAACAGCTGAGCGGGCCAAACAATACCCCCCCCCCCCGAAGCAGGCACATTTACAGCTGATGTAAATGTGGCCAATTCCGCATTTACATCAGCCACGGGCACGTTTGTGCATACACAGGCACATTTTATGGCTGATGTAAATGCACCCACTTTTACTTCCGAGTGTGGGGTAGAGGGCAACGGACTAGTTGGAATGGTGTTGTGGGCCATAGGTTGGGAACTCCTGCTATATAATATGCATAAATTTATCCACATTTCTCTGATTAACAAGAAGGGAAGCCATCTGGCATTGCAAGCTGAGTCATGTGACTGGATATGAAACAGCAAAGCCTTCTTAGCTTGCACTTATTCATTATTGAGGTTCAGACCTACTGTGAAATTCTGGGATGCATAACTAATAGGACTTTGGATTATGAGTTAGTTGTAATTAATTCTTTGTTGCAGTAGCTAGGATATTAGTAATAACAAACAAAGTAGCCACATGGTCCATAAAAAAGCAAAAATCAGATTGGGATAATAAGTTTTATTATAATCACAGGGGTGGGCTTCAATATTCTACAGAACCGTTATTCAAGCAAGTTGGTAATGAATAGGGAATGTAGAAATAAAAAAAAAGTATAGTGGATATAGTGGGCCTTTCTAGCAGAAAGATGAAAACTGTGAAAAGGGGGGGGGGGGGGGGAGAATCATAATGTATCACTTTAAAGCTTGCTTCTTCTACTAGGCCAGATGTGAAACTGTTAAAATGAAGGCAACTTTTGGTGAGTTTACTCTGCAGTTCCTTTCGCCTGACCTAGTGTGAGAAAGATTAGCCAGCAACTCAAGGTTGCTGTTACCAAGGTACACCCGATTGTGGTTAAAAAATGTCACAATCTTCAAGGAGGCTCGTGAAGCAGAGTTAACGATTTCCCTAGTATTCTCACAGACAAGTGGCTTGGCTTTTCTCTAGTTCACAGACTTCTGAGCTGGTTGAGCTTAGACTAAAGGCATGGAATAACAGTTCAAAATGTATCAGCAAAACTAAGACAATAGCTGAAAATTCAGTGATCTGTAATCCCTCCAAAATAGACCTTTTCTAAGATCTGCTTATTTATAAGTCTGAATATATACTTTAGATGGCATAAAACCATCTGGCTTGCTGTGCTATCAACTTTTTATTGGGTTTTTAAATTCCAGGTCACATATACCTCACCACTAACCTCCCTGTTCTACCAATATCCATTTCCTTTTAATTGGTTTTTTTAATGAACTTACCCATGGGAAATGTCCCATTTAACAGCAAAGTCTGGGCTTAACATTTGGGCATTTCTTTGGGATGCATCAGGACTAACATCATGACATTACTGTATATATCTATATAGCAATTGTTCCCAACCCCCCCTTTTTTGGGGGGGGGCATGCCCCATCTAAGCATCTTTAAAATCCTGATCCCCACCTCCCATGACATATAATTCTTATTATTAAAAAAAAAGCGAACTCCTATTCACATAGAGGAAGCCTAAAAAGCCATTCACTGTTGCAGTCCTGGTGTTAAATCCTGCATGTCTCATTTCATACATGCCACAGGATATGGCTCCATGATCACAGTGTGTTGGTCACTTCATGACAAGCTGGGATCCACCTTAAACAAATTCATGCCAATGGCATTTTTCCTGCTTCAGAAAAAAAATGTATTCTCAGATACAATTTGCAGCCGCCGCCATTGACGTTAATAACTCATTCTCAAATTGCCCCCCCCCCCCCAAAAATCAAATTGCCCCCCTGTGGAGCATGTACCCCATGTTGGGAACCACGGCTATATAGCCATTATTTTATGTCAGTTCCCCATATGCCCGAAGATGTTTGTGTTTAAGGCTAATAAACAATAGGTTTCTGTTATGGTACTTGTGAAAGTAAAGCTCTTATCATTTCAAGTGAAAATAACAAAAACAATCGATTTACAATGTTATTTAGCCATCTTTGGAGCAGACTGATTCTACTCTATTGTTTTTTGTGCATACATTATCTTTAAAATATCACAGAATTGTTTGTGTGATGTCATGCAGAGAAAAGTGCTTATTGCTCTCGTATATAATTTTCTTGTTACTAATTGGTACTATAACTAGTTTTCTATTGGCATTTAACACATTACTTTGCACACAGCACATGAAGAGTAGGCCAGTGGGGTACAATCTTACATTTTTAGCTCAAGTGGTATTAGCTCGGCTGTTGGAAGAAACAGTCTTCAGCATACCTGGTCAAATTAGACCACTGGTTCCCAACCCTGGGCCTCAAGATATTCTTGGACTACAGCAGCCAGAAGCCTTCACTATTGGCTTTACTAATGGTAAAGGTTTCCCTTGCTTGAAAGCCAGTCGTATCCGACTCTAGGGTTCAGAGCTCATCTCTGTTTCAAAGCCAAAGAGCCAGTGCTGTCTGCTTCTGCAGACGTTTCCATGGTCACGTGGCAGGCATGACTAGACACACATGGAATGCTGTTACCTTTCCACCTAAGTGGTCCCTATTTATCTACTTGCAATTTCTTGCTTTTGAACTGCTAGGTTGGCAGGAGCTGGGACAAAGACGGGAGCTCATTCCGTCCTGCAGTACTCAGGAATTGAACTGCTGACCGTCCGCCTCCCAGTCAGCATCTTAGCCACTTGGCGGAGTTATGAAGGCTTGTCTTTCACAAATTTGGTCAGGCAGTGGTTGCTCACAATGAGTTTGGGCACAATGGCCACCAGAAAACAAGGACATTTATCTTTTTTTTTAAAAAAAGTGATGCAGTGTATCTGCACTGTCCAGCACAATTAAAAATAATTTTCATTTCCTCTTCCTCTCCACAAAACCAAGGAAATGTTTGATTTCCCAATATCATGAAGTGACTCTTTTACTAAGCCACCTCACAATATGCTAAATTCAAAAATGAAGCAATTGCACAAACTAGAAAGGAAGTAAAATCTGCAGCAAAGAAACAGGAGCCCCTGAAAGGAGCCAGAAAGGTATGCATAGGAAGGCTCTAGGGCTGGGTTGGTTTGCTCCAACATAGATATTATCTGATCACCAGCTTTAGGACCAAATCAGCCTGTCCTCTCAGCGAACCAAACCACATGTTAAATGCCCATAGAATTGCCATACGTCCCGGAAAACCGGGATTATCCCGGATTCAAGGTTGGGAAACTTGTCCCAGCTGGTTCAATTTTAAAAAATGTTAAAGTCCCAGATTTGTGGTGAGGTGGCACTGCAACGCACCAGACACACGACACTCACGGAGGGAGAGAGGGCGGGAAGCGCCTCCCTTAGTTCCTCCCCATCTTGAGCTCTCGCTCACTCACTCGCTCACTCCCGCATCTCTTTGCTACAAGTGGTGCCGGTTGCCAGAAGGTCTTGGCACTCCTTCCTTAGGGCACCCTGGGATGCACCATGAACCCCAGGGAGAGGCGGGCAGGGGCAGCTCCTTCTGCCTCCAGGTGGATTAACTGCAGCTGCAGTGGGCTCTGGAGCCCCCAGGGGTTTGGTTTTGGTGCTGTGGCGGGGAACCTGACAAGACCCCTTCAGACCCTTTAACTGAAAAGGCTTGGCAAGGGGAAAAATGGAAACATGCTGCAGGTGGAGGGACTGGCTTTGGGGAGTCTCTTCCAGGGATGGCTGGAATCGAACCTGTGTGTGTTGTTGTTTTTTGGAGGGAGGGGGAAGGCGGCACCAGGTTCAAGACTGAACATCTTGGGTGGGCGAGTTGCAGTTTTTGGATCACTGGGTGGGCATCCCGGTTTTGTGGGAGATAATTGTGGCAACTCTAAATGCCTATACAGTTGTTTTCTTCACTCCCTCTCCTATTCTTGAAGTTTAACCCCTATTCTAAGAGTTAACTTAACATATCAGTGTACTGTACTTCTATTTTATTTCCCAGTGTGTGTGCACTATAACCTGTTTTTCAAATGACACATTTAAGTCATAGGAAGACAACAGCTGAATTGCACTGTTGTGTTTCAAATACTAGGACAGAAAAGATTTATGGACATATATGGGAGCTTTGGAGAAATACCCATCCATTGTAAAACCACTTACAAAGCCGGATAAAGTTTTAATAGGAAAGAAGAGGTTATGTCTCCTTTCTACAATAGCTGATAAAATAGAAAATATGCCATACAACAATTCTGTCATCTACTACAATAGTACAATACTGTAGTATAAAATTTATGCAAGAATATTAAATCTAATAATGGGAATGTATGCAACTCTTTCTTTTCCAAATAAATGATCAGGACGTAACAGATTAGCTAAGAATATGATCTTAGACAGCTACAGAAAAAAATTAAATGCATTTATCCCTACAGTTTTGAAGTACAGTATATGTGCAGGTAAGATAAACATGAATATGAACATATTTGAAATTAACAGTAACATGAATTTAAAACTTTCTGAATTAAACCCATTAGGGTAATTGAAACATAGTCATTATGCATCAATGTAGGGCCATTATAACTGGGCTACAAAACTATAAACAGAATTTATTTTCTACCTCCGGTTTTTAGCACCAAGAAACATTTTCAAAACTGGGTGGTAGAAATAGCAGAAGAGGCAGATTACTCACACTGCATAAATAGATTCCAGGACATTTTTTTTTTTGCTTACTTCTGCTTGCCAAGCAAAAAACTGAACTCAAGCTTATTATGGGATGTGACATAAGATAAGTTTAAATGCTAGTTTGGTCCGACATGTGCCAGTGGTTTAGTCTGCTAAGTTAAATACCTGCTTTGAAGACTGTCCAGGTCCACGGGGTCCTTCAATACTCACTGAACACACTCCTTTGTTTGTACCAGAGTAGGTAAACCCAGGAGGCAGTTATTTTCACTATTAACACTTTACCAAGGAGCTGGCTAGGCCAATGATGGCGAACCTATGGCACGCGTACCAGAGGTAACACTCAGAGCCCTCTCTGTGGGCACCTGTGCAGTCACCCCAGCACAGTTTGCCCCTCCCCTCTGCCCAGCAGCCCAATGGGAGTGCTTCCTCTATCCCCCAGCACAGTTCACCCTGCCCCTTTGCCCAACAGTCCAATGGGAAACTATGCTTCTGATGAAGAGCTGATGAACCCTCAGCTGAAAACACCATGCCTAGAGTATGCTCATCTGAATGAAATAGCCTAGAAACATACTAAATTAGCCCCATGTTGTTGTGGCATCTATGAATCCTAAACTGCCCCTCCTAATGCATCTTCATTATGAATATTGAAATCCCTATGGACCACAATCTAGGAATTTTCCAACACAATATAAGAGATATAATAAAACTAATTTCGTGTCAGAAATTATTCTGGGTTGAAAGGATTTGTGTGGTAGAAACTCCACTCAGGGAACGCTCAAATGAGGCTCCTTTCATGTCCCCAAGAGCTGGGACAGAGACGGGTGCTCAATCCTTCATGCAGTGCCCAGGTCTTGAACTGCCGACTTGCCAGCCTTCCAGATAACAAGGTGACCTTCTTAACCACTGAGGTACCACAGCCCCTATCAGAGTGCAGTTTGGTCAGCACACCAAAATAATCCCTGATCCTCCCACATAACACAACATTAATCACAAACACTCAGACCCACTATCTGAGTGAACTGTGATTCTGGTAAGAGAAAATCTCTTACAAATGAGAGCAGTAATGTACATATGGAAATATTCTATTACACGTGTTTTTCTCTACAATCAGCTCTAATTTGGTTCTCTTCAGGAATCTGTACCAGTTAGCCAAAAACTAAAACATATAAGCAGAATTATTCATTACAGTCAATAACAACAAAAATGGTTATATAGTTTATCTTGACTTGAGATGAAGAAGCAGGTTTGCTATCAACATATCCTTTATTTACTTTTTTGTTTACATACTTACACATTTATAGCACACCAATTATCACAGGATATTAGGGAAAGTTACAAAGTAGCATAAAAGCAATTTAAAAACCAAATATTTAAAGCAATTTTAAGATCAAACAGATAAAATTAAACTAAAGTAAAGGTAAAGGTTTCCCTTGCTCGAAAGCCAGTCGTATCCGACTCTAGGGTGCAGTGCTCATCTCTGTTTCTAAGCCGAAGAGCCAGCGCTGTCTGCTTCTGCAGACGTTTCCGTGGTCATGTGGCAGGCATGACTAGACACCGGAGCGCACGGAACGCTGTTACCTTCCCACCGAAGTGGTCCCTATTTATCTACTTGCAATTTCTTGCTTTCGAACTGCTAGGTTGGCAGGAGCTGGGATGAAGACGGGAGCTAATCAGACATTAAAACCATTAAAACTATTGCACTAAAACTTTAAAATTCTAAATTCTATCCTCAGGCAAGCATTCACAGAAGCCAATATAGAAATAAAAATAAAAATAACAAGATGTTAATTACTACTATGAATAGCTTGCCTTATTTTATTTTCAGCATTTTAGAGTTAAGAAGGTCATTTTTCAACACAAGAGTATATTTATCTTCAAAACAAAATGCCTGCATCTATAATTTGTTGTTGTTCAGTCGCATAGTCGAGTCCGACCCTTTGTGCCATGGACCATTACATACCAGGCACCCCTATCCTCTACCATCCTCCTCAACCCACCCAGTTCTGTGCCCGTTGCATCAACAATACCATCTACCACCTCCTTCTTCTTTTGCCTTCCACCTTTCCCAGCATCAATGCTTTCTCAAGTGAATCCTCTCTTCTCATTTGATGGCCAAAGTACTTTAGCTTCATCTTCAATATTTGACCTTCCAGGGAGCAATCAGGGTTGATTTCTTTTAAGATCGACCTAATTGTTCTCTTTGCCATCTAGGGTACTCTCAAAATTCTCCTCCAACACCACATTTCAAAGGCGTCTATTCTTCTGCGCACAGCCTTCCTTATGGTCCAACTCTCACAACTATACATTACTACCTGAAATACCATTGCTTTGACTATGTGAACTTTTGTTTGCAAGGTGATTCTCTACTTTTAATTATATTCCCCAGGTTGTCTCCCAAGAATTACTGTAGTTACCTTTTTGTTTCATGGCTGCAATCACCATCTGCAGTGATCTTGGATCCTGTCTGTCACTGCTTCTAATTCTTCCCCATCTATTTTCCAGGGACTGATAGGGCCTGTTGCCATTATCTTGGTTTTCTTGATGTTGAGTCTCAAGCCAGCTTTTGCACTCTCTTCTTTCAAACTAAGCAGGAGCTTCTTTAGGTCTTCTTCACTTTCTGTCATTAGGGTAGTATCATCTGCATATCTCAAATTGTTGATGTTTCTCCCAGCAATTTTAATTCCAACTTGTGATTTGTCCAGCCCTGCATTGCGCATTGTGTGCTCTGTATATAAGTTAAATAAGCAGGGTGACAAAATGCAGCCTTGTCTTACTCCTTTATCTATTCTAAACCACTCCATCATTCCGTATCCTGTCCTAACTGTTGCTTCTTTATTCATATACAGATTTCTCATGAGACATATAAGGTGTTTTGGTATTCCCATTTCTTTAATTACTTGCCACATTTTATTGTGGTCCAAATAGCCAAAGGCCTTGGTGTAGTCAATAAAACACAAGTAGACTTGTTTCTGGTATTCCTTTGTTTTCTTCATGATCCAATGTATGTTGGCAATTTGGTCTCTAGTCTCCTTATGTCTTCGGAACCCATCCAGCACTTCTGGTAGTTCTCTTTCCGCGTGCTGCTGAAGCCTTTCCTGTATTATCTTGAGCATGACCTTGCTAGCGTGTGGGATGAGCGCATTGTTCGATAATTTGAGCATTCTTTGCCATTGCCCTTTTTTGGGAATGGAACCTATACTGACCTTTTCCAATCCTGTGGCCATTGTTGTGATTTCCAAATCTGCTGGCATATAGAATGCAATACTTTAATTCATTATCTTTTAGGGCTTTGAGTAATTCAACTGGGATACCATCATCTCCACTAGCTTTGTTTCCTTACCTCTCCTTTCTTTTCTTTGAAAATCTGTATTCAATTTATTGTTTTTTTCTCTTTCGCCTTTACCTTTTGCGTTCCTTCTTTCCTCTGCTATTTTAAGAGCCTCACCAGACAGCCACTTTGCTTTCTTACACCTCTTTTCTTTTGGTATGGTTTTACTTGCTGCCTCCTGTATGTCCTGAACCTCCATCCATAATTCTTCTGGTACTCTGTCCATCCAGTCTAAGCCATTAAATCTGTTCCACACCTCCACTGTGTATTCCTTAGGGACGTTGTCTAGGTCATACCTGTGTGGTCTAATTGTCTTCCCTATTTTCTTCAGTCTTAGCCTGAATTTTGCAATCAGTAAGTTATGATCTGAGCCACAGTGTGCTCCAGGTCTCATCTTTGCTGACTGTATGGATCTTCTCTATCCTTGGCAACAGAGTATGTAATCCATCTAGTTTCGATGTTGGTCATCTGGTGATGTCCATGTGTAGAGTCTCCTCTTGTGTTGTTGGAAGAGGGTGTTTGCTATGAGCAGTGTGTTCTCTTGGCAGAACTCTATTAGCCTTTGTCCTGTTTCATTCTGTGCCCCAAGACCAAACTTGCCTGTTATTCTATCTACTTTTTGGCTTCCTACTTTGGCATTCCAATCTCCCAAAATAACAGAAACATCATTTTTGGTGTCAGTTCTATGAGGTGCTGTAATTCCTCATAGAACTGATCAACTTGCTTGGATCCTTACTGAAATCATTCTGTCATTTTTTAGATTATATCCCATAACTGCTTTTTTCACTCTTTTATTGACTATTATGGACACTCCATTTCTTCTAAGGGTTTCTTGGCCACAGTAGTAGATATGATGGTCTCCAGAGTTGAATTCGCCCATCCTTGTCCATTTTAGGTCACTGATTCCCAAAATGTCAATGCTTATTCTTTCCATCTCATTTTTTTTACCATTTCCAGCTTGCCTTGATTCATAGATCTTACATTCCATGTTCCTATACAATATTTTTATTTGCAGCATCATATTTCCCTTCCCTCTATCTTGTCCTCTATAATATATAACTATAATACCTTGTGCAGAGTGTTTTTAATTGATATTTCACTTTTTGCTCTTCAGTAAATAAAACCAAATGTATGTAAGGTCTTGCTGTTAAACAACTTAATCTTATTTTTTGGGATCGTCTATAGATAAAAGAAATCTAGACTGACACTGAGGTGTGGGAGGTTATAAATGCTCCATGATTTATGTTGGCTTTTAATATTATGACAGATAGAGGGGGAAAGTATTATTATAGCCACCCAGTTGCTACAGATAATTAGCCAGTCAAAATTAAGCACTATTAGATACCACTGATTTCAGTGGCATCTTTCACTATTTCAATGTGAAAAATAAGGAATCATAAGTTTAAATTCCTCATTGAAACCAACAAATTTTAGAGCCTAACCACATGATGGTGATCTATGATCATATATCCTGTCTCTTAATTTCTGGATATCAGTTAAGGGCCCTAATGAGGATCAGAGCATAAACGCAAAGATAATCTGAAGTAGTATATACTTCTTCAATGAAACTTACATTGTTGATATAGGTGTTCCATTTGATTTAATGGATATCCTCTAGCTAGAACGAGTTGTTTTGAGGCCTAGAATTGCAGCACCAAAAGGAGGGAATTAATACTTTTGTTGTTGTTATGTACTATCAAGGGAACTTTCAAGATGTCCCATTTTCAACAGTTCTGCTCATATTTTGTAAACTCAAGCCGTGTCTTCCTTTAGACCAGGGGTGGCCAACGTTTTTATGCCACAGGCCAGAGGCATTGTTCCTCCTGCCACCTTCGGGTTCCGCTGTGGCGGCGGGTGTAATCATGCCATTTTTGGGCTGCTTTTGCATCCTCTGCTGCTTCCCATGGTGGTGGTGGGTAGGGGACATTTTCACTACATTTTGCTAATGGAAGTGCCAAAATGCAGCATTTTGGCACTTCCAGGTTCCGTGGCAGCAGTGGGCACGATCATGCTATTTTTCTGCTGCTTTTGCAGCCTCTGCCACTTCCCATGGTAGTGGGGGAGGGGGGGACATTTATCGCCACGTTTTACTAATTTTTTGCCACATTTTTGCCACGAAAATGCAGTGTTTTGGGCACTTCCAATGGTGGTGTGGAGCCTCCGGCGGTGCATACGTCACCACTGCAGGCTGAATTAATTGGTGTCGTGGGCCAGATTAGGCCCAGGGCCATAAATTGGGAATCCCTGCTTTAGGCAATCAATCCATCTCATATTTGGCCTTCTTTTCCTGCTGCCTTTCAACTTTTCCAGCATTATCTTTCCTGAGAATCTTACCTTCTATCAATGTGCCTAAAGTAGGAATGCCCAGTTTTGTCAATTTTGTCCAAGAGATGCTTCAGGCTTGATTTGCTCTAATACCCACTTCTTCATATTTTTGGGGATCCAAGATGTCTACAAAGCAATAATCAAGCACCATATTTAAAATCAATTATTCCCTATCAGTTTTCTTCATTATCCAGCTTTCACACACTTACACAGTGATAGAGAATACAAGAGTGGCAATGATCTTGATCTTCCAACAATTTTCACTCCTCTTTCATCTGAATCAAAACTGGTTTTCCATATGACATTTTCTTTGTACCAGATTGAATAAATAAAGGGATAAAATGTACCCTTGACTGTCACCTTTGCCTATAGGAAACAATAGTCTCTCTCCATATTTTGTCATAATGGTAGCTTATTGTCCACAATACAGGTTAGAGAAAGACAGTTTGAGACTTGAGTACTGCATGACAGAATGAGTGCCCGTCTCTGTCCCAGCTCCTGCCAACCTAGAAGTTTGAAAGCAAGATGGCTTCTGAGGTGGCAAGGGAGTTCATGGCTTCCATGGCAGCCATGGGCCTGACTCAGGTAGTTCGGGGTCCGACCAGGGGCAGTGGTCACATGCCAGACTTAGTTTTCTTGTCGGAGCAGTGGCAGAGTGATCTGAGACTACAGGATTTAGTCATCTCACCTGTGCCATGGTCAGATCACTATCTGGTGACTCTTGACTTTCTGGGGGCGACACTTCATCGTAGGGAGGCAGGGCCTATTAAAATGGCCCGCCCTCGGCGACTAATGGATCCAGACGGATTCCAGAGGGAACTAGGGGGTGTTCCTCTGGATCGGCTTCACGATTCACCCGAGGCACTTGTCGACCTGTGGAATAGGACGGCAACAGCAGCCTTGGATGAAGTCGCGCCACTGCGGCCTCTGCGCGCCCGTGGGGTTAGGTCATCCCCGTGGTTCACAGATGAACTGCGTGAACTCAAATGGGCAAAGAGACGCCTAGAGCGCCGCTGGGTGAAGACCCGGGATGACTCCGATTGGACACTAACTAGAGCTGCTATTAGGGCCTACCTAGTGGCGATGGGGGTGGTAAGGCGGCAATACTTCACCACCCTTATTGCCTCCGCTGATAATCGCCCAGCCGCCCTGTTCCGGGTTACCAGGTCCCTCCTTGGTAGGGGGAGATCGGTGCCCGGTTGGCAGGGTTCGGCTGAGGACTTTGCTGACCATCTGGTGGAGAAAATCGATCGGATTCGTTCAGGATTGAATCCTGGCGTGGATGGGGAGGGTCGGGGGGGTGCCGGTGCACAGTCTTGCTGTACGATCTGGGATCAGTTTGATCCTGTTGTCCCTGATGAAGTGGACAGGCTCCTTGCAGCTGTCCGTGCCACTACATGTCCTTTGGACCCCTGTCCCACTTGGTTGGTGAAAGCCTCCAAGGAGGTAACAGGTGGCTGGGTTGGGGGGATAATAAATGCATCACTGCGGGAGGGGGTATTTCCTGCACAGCTAAAACATGCTTTGGTGCGCCCCCTCCTGAAGAAAGTATCCCTCGACCCAGCGGTCCTTAACAACTACAGGCCGGTTTCCAACCTGCCCTTCCTGGGTAAGGTTTTGGAGAAGGCGGTGGCGCGCCAGCTGCAGAGTGTCCTGGAGGAAGCGGATTATCTAGACCCCTTTCAATCAGGATTCAGGCCCGGGTATGGAACGGAGACGGCATTGGTCGCACTGATGGATGATCTCTGGCGGGAGCGGGACGGGGGTTATCCATCCGTCCTTGCTCTTCTTGACCTCTCAGCGGCCTTCGATACCGTCGACCACGGTATCCTTCTGGAACGACTCAAAGGACTGGGGATCCAGGGCACTGTGTTGTCCTGGTTTTCCTCTTTTCTGGAGGGCCGTACCCAGTCGGTGTGGTTAGAGAGTGAGAGGTCCAGCCCTAGGCTCCTCAAGTATGGGGTTCCTCAGGGCTCGGTGCTCTCTCCTCTCCTATTTAACATCTACATGAAGCCACTGGGTGAGATCATTCGTTCCCACGGGGTGCGGTACCATCAGTACGCAGATGATACTCAGCTGTACATCTCGGCCCGTGGGGACCCTAGTGATGCTATTGAAATCCTATCCGGATGCATGGAGGCCATTGGGGTCTGGATGGGGGCCAATGGGCTTCGGCTGAATCCCAGCAAGACAGAGTGGCTGTGGATGGGGGCCCCCGCGTTACCCAGGGAGTTACCACCTTTGGTACTGGATGGGGCTGTTTTGCCCCAGACAGACCCTGTGCGCAATTTGGGGGTCCTTCTGGACTCGCGGCTGTGGCTAGAAGAACAAGTAGCGGCTGTGGCCAGGAGGGCTTTTGCCCAACTTCGGGTGATTCGCCAATTGCGCACGCTCCTGGACCGGGGCTCCTTGCTTATGGTCACCCATGCTCTGGTTACTTCCCGACTAGATTATTGTAATGCGCTCTACATGGGGCTGCCCTTGACGACCATTCGGAGGCTGCAGCTGGTCCAGAATGCAGCGGCCCGGGTGGTGATGGGGTGTGGGCGATATGCCCATGCCTCACCGCTACTTCGGGAGCTGCACTGGTTACCAGTTTGTCTCCGGGTGCAATTTAAGGTGCTGGTTTTGACCTTTAAAGCCCTATATGGCAGTGGGCCAGGATACCTTAGAGACCGCATCGTCCCAAGAGTGTCTGCCCGTCCAACTAGAGCGGACCGGAGGGGCTCTCTAATAGTGCCATCAACTAGGGGTGCACATTTGTCTAGCACCCGAAGGAGGGCCTTCTCCGTGTCCGCACCAGCTCTTTGGAACCTCCTGCCAATAGATCTAAGACTTCAAAGCGAATTGCTGCCCTTCAGGAAAGGAGTGAAGACCTGGCTGGCAGGGCAGGTGTGGGGCCCGAATGGGACTACGGCTCCCGCCTGCTGGCTATTGTAAGGATTAAGAACTCTCTCTTTTTCTTTATGTGGTGGGTGGGATGGGTGGGCGGGATACGGGTTTTTAAATGGGGTGGGATGTGGGTTTTTTATAGTGTCTTTTATGTGTTTTTAGAATTGTTGTAATGCCGCCCTGAGTCGGGTTCTGCCTGAGTGGGCGGCATATACAAATGTGACTATAAATAAATAAATAAATAAATAAATAAAATAAAAATTGCAAGTAGATAAATAGGGACCACTTCAGTGGGAAAAGATCTTGGGAACATAAAAGGAGCCTCATTCAGGCGTCCTCTGAGCAGAGTTTCTCCAGCAAAAATCCTTTCAACATAGAATAATTTCTGACACGAAATTATTATTATAGACATCACAACAATAAATTATTGAGGAAAACTCATTTTTGAACAAAAAATCTCCCCATTGCCATCACCTATCATAGCTGCTACTTTCACTGTTATGGAAAATTAGCATGGGCATGCTGTGGATACATTTATTTTCCATCATAGTATAACAAACAGTTGGTACAATCTTCATTGCAAAAAATATGCAGAAGAAAAACCCGTTCTGAAACTCCACATTTTAAATTTACATCTAGCTCTCCATTCCCAACTGCAGTTTTATGTGTGCTACTAGCTGGGGTGCCCGGTGTTGCCCAGGCATGGTTTGGGGGGGCTCTGGCCAGTGTGGGCCAGGGCCAAATGTTTTTTTATTGGTTTAGGTGGTAACACAACACACATGCTGACACACAACACACACAACACACACAGACACATCTCACATGTCACAACACACTCACACAACACACCTCGACACAACACACCAAAACAACCACACAAACACACACAACACACATCTGACACCCACCACAGCCAGACACATTACACACACTCCAACACACAACACCCACACCCCACCCAAACACAGGACACACCCACACCACACATCACACTCCGATACACAACAAACACACCCGACACACAACAGACCCCCAACAGACAATACACACACATTACACCCAGACCCAACGCAACCCAACCCGGCTTGAGGAGAAACCCGGGCACAGGTCCCCTCGGCCCTGGGCCACCTTACCCGCTTTCGTGCATGCCACAGAGGGTGTGGGGGCCAAAAGAAACCCCCCTCCAGGGCGAGCCTCTCTGGACGGATCGGCCCTGGCAGAGTGCCTAGAAGATGGGTGAAATTGACTCTCCAGAGGAAGGAGAAGTTGTAATACTACTTTTACTTCCTCTA
Organism: Bradypodion ventrale; assembly: GCA_035047345.1. Classification (NCBI taxonomy): domain Eukaryota; kingdom Metazoa; phylum Chordata; class Lepidosauria; order Squamata; family Chamaeleonidae; genus Bradypodion; species Bradypodion ventrale. Next base: position 47,699,304 of record JAWDJE010000001.1, read on the forward strand.
GATAATCAAGTTCGACCGGCTTCTTGGCATTCCACCAGGGCTGTGGCTGACCCTGCTGGAGGTAAGCCGTGCAGAGAGGCACACACCAGGGGTTCTTTTGGGCACCCTCCACTCCGGCGCGTGCATGAAAGAAGGCACTAACAGAGCCCATGCAAGCCCCGGGCACTGGCCACTGGTGGAGGAGCCACCACACCAGACAACACGCGCGGCTTCCTCCACCACCCCAATGCTGCCCATGTCCAGAGATGCACGCGCTGGAGGGGGGCTACCCAAAACTCTGCCAACTCTGTGCAGACCCGCCCTCTGTCGGTGGACTTCCAGGTGGGTGGGTGTGCCCCTGCATGACCCCTTTTCGTGGTGAAGGACTGTGGGGGTGCTGCCAGAACCCCGCGCTGATCCGGCCAGGCACCGCAGGTAGGCGGTGCACGGTTTCTGGGGTGGTGGGTACCAAGGTGTCATGTCGCATGAGTCTCAAACGGCACGACACCTTGATTTTAGTAATATATAAATGTAGGATCAAGTTGATTTCACTCAGGACATCCCTAATAGGGTTCTGAGATCTGTGAAATATTTAAGGATGGTTTCAGTTGTGGACAGATAGACATTTAAAATAATATGCACTGAAAATGCTTCAGAAAACATTGTTTACCTTTGAGTTTTGAAAAATCAAACTAAAATTGTTGGAAAAACTCAGGCTTCTTAAATCCCACAGAAGACACACAAATCCTTGGAGGTGTCAAGTATATCTTTAGATCCCAGCCAGAAACAGCACAGGCCAATACAATAATCCAGCTGCCATCAGAGCCCATAGTTGATCACCAGAACTTAATAGCCACGTGATGCTGTGCATACATTGCCAGATGCAGCTTTTAAAGAAAAGTCAAAATTTGCAAATCAACTCCATATCATGAAGTAAGTGTTAATATCATCCTCCTCCAATCTCATCTCTCCACCAAATGCTGTAGACATCATTTCAAGGTTCCTTTTCATGTCTATAAGCAGAATGCAGCCATATCTTTGAAGCACACATGCTGCAGGACTGTGTTCTCATGTTAAGCAGTACGAAAAGATCTCATAGCCCTCTATCAAAGAGAAAATCAGTTATTTTAACCAGGACAAAAGAATTCTGTTACCATCTAACCCCCCACTCTTCAAGAGAGAGAAATGTCTGAACTGAGACATAACTCAAGATTCTTCTTGCTGTTTCAGTAGCAGTTTTGGTTTTACAGCGATGGGTTAATAGCCTGACCCCCAACCCTCCTCCTTTCTCATCTGGTCTTAGGACCTTTGCTGCTCAATATACTACATAGCATGGGAGGGCCTAAGTCTAAAAGAGGTATAACTGAACATAAGAACAGCCTTGCTGGAACAGGCCACAGCCCATCCAGTCCAGCATTCTGTCTCACACAGTGGCTCTGTGTGAATGTGGTCAAGAGTCTGTCTTCATATATTTTCCAATAATGTAATCCCAAAAAATCACACATCTCACAATGATGCAAATGTTCTCAATTTTATATAGAAGAAATAAAGTTCATGTTCTCAAAAAGCTTCTGTAGGTGTATTAATTCATACACTGTCTGCACACAACTGAAATAATATACAATGTTTGGAAGCAAGGAAATAAAAGAATCCTTCTTTGATATAAAGTGTTCTTAATACCAATTTAGTGCTTAAAGTATGTAGACAAAAAATGTCAAAGCCTTTTCCGGATAAATTATATGGCTTTTCAGAAATATTTCTTTCTTCAGGTTATCTACAAATTATTAACATAAAAAATTAATGACATAAAAATTAATATAAAAATATGCTAAGTATAAAATATAATACTATTATAATATTTGCTGTTATACTGAAGTAAGAAGCATCACTTTTAAAATATATATTGTGAGTATTACAACAAATTTTCAATATTTTTACACTATATAGTTATAATCATATTGTGACTAGTATTTGGCCACATTCACATGGTGTCTTCTTCCATTTATTGATATCACCGTCGCCCCACCTCATAGATCATCACACAGTGGCTCACCATTTGCCTTCACCTGCTTAGGATTCCCTGGAAATGGCATTGAGAGATATCCAGCCTATCTCTCCAACCCGGAGGTTGTCCTTAAGTATCCATAATTATAGCCATTGATACCCTTGTCCTCCATGAATTTGTCTAATTCTTTCTTAAAGCTGTCAAGACTGACAGCTGTCACCACTTCTTCTGGCAGTGAGTTCCATAGACCAGTGATCCTCTGGGTGAAAAAGTACTTTCTCTTATTTGTTTGAGAACTAGTACCCAAAAGTTTCATGGAGTGCATAGATCAAGCCATGTGAAGCTGTTGCATTGCAGCTATGGAGACTAGGCAGGCCTGAAATAGTAATCTCATGTCCACGGTCATTTAAAACATAAACCTGAAGCAAACAAGCGAGTACATGGAAATTGGAACAGTTTGAGTAAATGAGAAAACTAGGCATGGGACAAGAGTACTAGCTTTCTCTTTCTTGGCTTTCCCAACCTGAAGCCCTTTTGATGTACTGAGTAAAACTCCCATTATCCCCAAACACCTCAGCTTTGTTGACAGCTATGCAGCCTAATTAATCTGGAAAATGCCAGGTTGGGGAAGAGTCATCTGACTTCTAATTCATGTTATGGAAAAGAGTCATCTGACTTCTAATTCATGTTATGGATTTGATAAGGCAATGTATAGTATAAATGTTAACCATTCCTAGGATTAAACAGGTATGAAGAGTATTTCTTACTGACCTACACTTGGAAATACTGGCCAGAATACTATTGGTGATTTATACATGCACAAGTTAAATGATGTAACTCACCATAGTGAAATCCTGGTAACTAACAAGGCACCAGTCATGTTACAAGGTGCATAGCTGATTGCAGAACAAGTGTGAACCTAATAATATATTTAGTCCCTTGCACATTAGCAGTAATTTACTGCATTGAGGTATATACTGACTAGAATGCTACTGCCAAAGTATGCCTGTGAAACAGAAACTATAAATCTTGGCAGCAAATTTGTGTCCATTTATAAGGTTATGGTTGTGTTGCTGGGCTCTTGTTCAGTTATACAACTAGATGTGCACCAAGAAATTCAATTAGCACTTACGCGAGCATAAATTAACAGTAATATTTGGGCCATTTTAACTTATTGAAGCTAAATTACCAACAGTTTTGGGATAAAAATCAATGTTTTCCATTAATTCTTTTCACTTAACAAAAGCAATGGCTTAGGCAAAATTGTCCCTTTGTTCTTCAAGAATTCATCTTAGTGACAGCAAGAGTATCACACTTTTTAATTTACCCTGCAAAATTAAACTGACTTACATCTAGCTTACAATATTTGTGCAAACGTTGGACCATTTCTCGCAAAAAAGATAAGTGATTGCTTTTGATATATATATAAATATGCAATGCAATCCGTAAACTGAAATTTGAAGTTAAATCCCCACAACAGAAAGGAAATTCTTGAGACAGACATGGTTATAAAGTTGTTATAAGTCTTTACTATATGGTACTGATAACACTTAGCATTATACCAGTGACTGACTCAGAAAAGATTCTATTTATTGAAACTACAGAGGCAGGAAAATATTGAAAGGCTACATTCAGACTTGCAATTCCAGATCATGATAGGAAACCATATGAGATAGGAGCATGACACAGATGAGAAAGTGGCTGCCTCACCAGCATGCCATTAGTTGACCAAAAGAAATCTGAGTTACACCATCAGAAACCTTGCAGAACTAAAATTAACTTATAATAAAACATGAATTTTCATGTAATTGAATTAGACAACCTTACAATTTTTTATTGAAGTTTCCTCATTTTCGTGAATCTCTTTCTAAAAGATCAGAATGTCTTCCCATGAGAATTTAGGATAAAATCCATCACAGAATTAATAAAGCTTAACCTCAGCTTTTTTTGGATTCTGGCCTTTGTCATTCCCTTGGGATCAAACACATTCAACTTTAAAGGCACACTGCAGCACAACATACAACACTGGGGTACAGCTAAAAAAAAAGAAGATAGGTAGGCCCAGGAACAAGGGATGAGTGGTCTTCATAACTACTATGAAGGATTAGGTAGCAGTTGAAACATTTACGTACTTCTAACATTAAGACAACTACTTTAGATCAACTCCACATGAGAAAACCAAGTAATTTCTTCATCAACACACTTTCCATCAGTAGATATAAGAGCCCCTCTATGATCCACTTTGGTCAGGAGTTCTCAGACTTTTTAAAGCCAGGGGCCGGGTCACGCTCCCTCAGATAGCTTCGGGGACCGGACCACCATTTTGCCCTTCCTCCACCACATGACACTTCCTGGTGTGGTGGAGGCACATAAAATGGTGCCACAGGCCGCAGGCTGACAATCCCTGACTTAGCTAATAGAATAATCTACATGTGGCAGACATGACAGCAGTAAAAGAGGGAATTCCTTAAGTGCTGGAAGATATCTGATTGCCACAGCACAAGCTTCTCACGTTGCTCAGTTTGCCTTTTAGCTTGCTTTGTTTTGCATTTGCTCATCTGGGGGAAGCAGTTTTCATTTTCAGGTATTATTACTCAAACTTGAAGGTCTGCCATAATTATGTCTCTGGCACACTAATGTGATTTCAGGTTCCAATAATGTTCTATCTACAACATATAATTTGACCCATGGGAGGTGTGGAGACACACTATTATTCTAATCAATGCTTTTTTTTAAACCATAAAACTGATTATTTCAGTTTAGAGCATCAGTTTTGATTTAACTTTTAAATGCATTATATCAACATAAGATGTGCCCTACTCAACAGTTTTCCACTGTGAACAACCAGATACCTTTCTGAAACACACAAATAGATTGTCAAGATATAAATGTTATATACCCGTGACATTTAAAATTAGCAGTTTAAAACATTTCAAAGATCTCAATATATTTTTTAATAAGTGGTACAGAAAAAGTAAGCTGGCTGGACCTGGTATCTGTGGTTTAGGTATCTGGCTATGGAGCCAGAGGTTGGAAGTTCAATTCCCTATTGTGCCTCCTGAAAGAAGAGCCAGCTTTTGTAGTCAATCCCAGGGTGCATTCAGAAGAAGGAAAAGGTAATTTTTTGAGTATTTTCTACCTAGAAAACTTGGAAAGGGTCACCAAGTCAGAATTGGCTTGATATCATGCAATTATTTTATTTTTAAAAAATAAGCTAAAGCATAATTTGCAAAAGTGAATATACAGAATGCTCCATTAGAAAGAAAATGTATAACATTTACCATAATCAACATTGGGTTCATTAATGATTTGGAAAGCTTCTCACAACAGACCATCTTTCATAAGACAGGTAACTGTCCATGACTAATTGACATTTAAGCATGATTTTACCAGGCAGGTCAATTGTGCTTCTCAACCCATTTGCATGAAACAAAGTCCCATTCCTGTAGTTTATCTTGTACTTCTGTCTCTCTTCTCTCAATATGCTACATGATCACAACAGTTTGATACTACTTTAACTGTCCTGACTTTATCTTCCAGAATCACAGAATTTGTAGTTTGAAGAAAGTCTTTAGATGGATTCAAGTGCACTTACTGAACTAAAGGATAGGATTTTAAATACTGTACCTCAGCAACTTATAAACCCTGAAATTAGCAGAATGAAGCCATGGCACTTCAAATGGTATCAAAATACTATACAGTACCTATGTATATCAAAGAGGCACCAGATGTTTCCAGTAGTGTACTTGACTTTTTAAGGTGTTCTGTGTGCTTCCAGACAGACCTTTACCTTGCAAATCATCCTGCCTTATTCACAAAAAATGTAGAGTCCAGATGATATTTTCAATTTTTAGACGACCCCCCCCAACATATTTCCCCACCCTTTTTACTGTCTTTCTGCATCTCTGAAAATCTTTTAATATGGAAATAATAACAGAATAGAGACATGATTTCTGAATGACAGTACCAAGATTTCCCTGTCCCAAAGAATCCTGCACCTCCACCCACAAAAAAAATCCCAAAATAGGTATTTCCACACCAACCTACTTTGTGAGTAAGCAAGGTGTCTGAGTGTTTAATGGGCATGACCTGAAATAGATCTGTGACTGAAATAAAAACTTAACTAATCAAAGTGTCTGAGTGACACAGCAGAACTTTCTCGCATCTTCTGGAATGTGCAAATTAGTTTTGCTTTGTTGGACTACTGGTATTCAGCTTTTAAACATAGGATTCCCTTACAGATTGATTTCAAAAACCTAAAAGACTACCTCCTTCACATTTCTGCAATATCAGCTCAAGTTATGGGCTGTATCTAACATCTGATTCTGGCATTGATAATCTATTGTTAGGGATAGCTTATATATGCTCTGTGCATCACAGAGTGATTTCTAACCAGGGGTCTGGATGCCTCATCTTATTAGAAAAAAAACTGACATCAGCATGGGCACACCAAGATAAAGGACAACTTTTCCCACACAAGCATCATCTGAGTACAACTTTTTACATGCACATTCAAGAAAGTGAATGTGGTTGGACTTTCTCTTACTTATTTTTCATGTGGTGGTTCCCTTTTTTGTTTTTACAGGAAGAATAGAATGATTCTCCTACTTCTATGGAGTAATGAAGGAGTTCTCAACCTTTTAAGCCAGGGGGCCAGGTCACACTCCCTCAAACAGCTTCAGGGGCCGGACGGCCATTTTGCCCTTCTTCCACCACATGGCACTTCCTGGTGTGGTGGAGGCAGTGGGGGGGGGCACATGAAATGGTGCCACAGCCTGCATCCGGCTCACAGGCTGCAGGTTGAGAATCCCTGGAGTAATGTATAAAGCTGGAGGAGATGACTATATATACTATCCTAGCTGCCCGTAGTCGCTTCAGTGAGGAGGGGATAGAAATCAAAGAAAATAAATAAATAAAAATAAAATGATTTTGGGTGAAGAAGACTAGCCTTGCATCTATCTACATGAAGAATCACCATATACATCTGTTAGCAAGTACTGTAGTAATGTGTGTGGCTATTCCTCTGTTTACTTAGAAAGGCAGAAGGCTGTTTGCCTTCAGTCTTTCTAAGGAGATGGGTGGATTCTACTCCTTGCAATTCACTGATTTGCAAGGCTGCCAGGCCAAGAACTGGGAGAATGTTTTCTCCTTTCAGCATTTTGTTCATACAAGATCAATAGCCAGAGGCTGTCTTTTTCTGCAGGGAGAGGGACAATTTTGCCAGCAGGAGCATGCCAGTCTCTTTCTTCTGCCCTCCCCTCAGTCAAGCATTCAGCTATAACCTATCCTATGACTCAGTTGGTCACTCACTCACCACCTGTGATCTGTGCGGCGCCAAAGCACAGAGCCAGCTGGAACCATAAGACCACCAGGAAGAGCCTTGACTGTGAACGCTGAAGCAACCCTGAAGACAGCTGCGGCGCCGGCTTCTCGAAGAACGGATCCCTGATGTTCGGGTTCATTCCATGACACATCTTTCATCCCCAAAGGTCATCCGGATTGCAATGGTCTACAAAACAGAACCAGCAGCCTGCTTTTAGCACAGGAACACTTTCCTACCCTGCCTTTTAAGAGAAGGCAGGAGAGAACTAAGCCACTTTATGGCCACCCCTACTAAACTGAAGCTGACCTAGACCCCCTCCCTCCCTCCCTCTCCCCAGCCAGCCATCCTGAGCTCACCACAGTTGCTCACGGAGGATCCCTTTGCCCGCAGATCGAGAGAGTGAGTCATGAATAACCAGTCCACCCTTCCTTTTGGGCAACCCCCCTGCCTTCATCACGGAGGGGAGGGGGAGGGGGCACCCCTCCAGACACGTGAAGCGAAGCCTTTACCGCGAATGTCACCATTTTTCTAGAGGTGAAAAAAGCCCTGAGCTAATGGGGAATTCTGCCCCTCCACCGGCCCGGATCCTGCGCCAACTCAATTCTTTTGGCACCAAGGCTGACTCTCCCTCTTCTTCCTCCACGACTAAAGTCTCAGGTACGGTATCCAAAAGACGCCCTGAACGACAAGGGCCGGCGCCTGGGTGGGCACCTACTACTGGAATCTTGCAGACAGCCTTTTGGGGGCAATTATTTTTGCTCTGGGTTGTTGGGGTGGGGAGTGGGGGAGGGCAGGGAGAGAAGCAAGCAGCGAAGTACTTTCCTTTCAGGGTCGCACCTATTCCTCCCCCTCCCCTCCCCTCTCCCTTTGGCTCTCGGCTTTCCCGCCCTACTCCTCCTCGTACCCCCCATTCCCGCTCCCCGCCCCGCCCCCGCGGCGCACTGTGCCCCTTACCTGAGGGCTGCTGCCCCGCCTGCATGGAGCCTCCTTTTATTCCCGCCCCCCCTCCGCCGGCCGGGTCTTCCCACTATTGCCGCCGCCGCCGCCGCCGCCGCCGCCGAGGAGCACGGCGCGCGCACACCCGGCTCGCGCTCATACCTACCTGTTCTGCTGCGGGGAAAGGGGGAGGGAACAGCCGTGCCGAACCCCCGCGAGGCTGAGCCGGCGCCAGGCGGCCAGGCCAGCTGCTGCCAATGGGAAGGCTGAGCGCGCACCTGCTGTAGAGGGCACGAGCCGCCTTGCCTGCGGCTCCCGGGGGGGGGGGAACCCCCTTCGTCCGCGGTGGGGGGAGAGGCCAGAGGGGGGGCACCCTTTTCTGTCCACCAAGCACGCTCTCGGTCCATTACAAGAAGCCCTGGTTTGGTTACATCCAGGGCGCCCCCGCCCCACCCCCGCAGCAGGGGCAGGGGTGTCGGTCGTCCGTCCGTCAGTCCGTCCACACACACACACACACACCACCACCACCACCGAGCAGTTAAAAAAAGAGAGAAGCGGCGACCACACCAAAGTTGGACTGCTTCTTATTATTTTTGAGTGCTGTGGGGTTTTTTCTTGAATAAGGAATTAATCAAAGTCCACGGGCGCCGGAGAATAATGTCGTGCTTACTCGTCCAGTTTGACCTCTTGGCGACGTGGCGGCCATTTTCCTTCCCACACATCATGCCACTCAGGTGGTGGAAAGGAGGGAAATCGAAAGAGGTGGCATTTTCATGACTTGGTTCCTTCCATTGCAAAGGAGCCTCCATTCTTCTTCGTTGTTGTTGCGCACGATAAGACCGCCAGGGGCGCTGTTTTACTCGGGCTGGTGGTGCGCGAAGCCCGGCGCTGTCCATGTTGTGCGTATGAACACAGGTTCTTAAAAAAAGATTAAAAGTGTGTAAAGGGCTCAGCCAAAAGTCAGTAAAGGTTAGTAAAGGTTCCCCTTGCTCGAAAGCCAGTCGTATCCGACTATAGGGTGCAGTGCTCATCTCTGTTTCAAAGCCGAAGAGCCAGCGCTGTCTGCTTCTGCAGACGTTTCCGTGGTCATGTGGCAGGCATGACTAGACACCGAAGCGCATGGAACGCTGTTACCTTCCCACCAAAGTGGTCCCTATTTATCTACTTGCAATTTCTTGCTTTCGAACTGCTAGGTTGGCAGGAGCTGGGACAAAGACGGGAGCTCATTCCGTCCTGCAGTACTCGGCAATCAAACTGCTGACCTTCCGCCTCCCATTCAGCGTTTTAGGCACTTGAGCCGCTGCAGTCCCTATGACTTCATAAATAAAGCTGATCGTACAGGTTAGAGTGCGGTTACATGCTTAAAAAGTAGGACATCTGTCTCAGAGAATTCACGCTGGTGAAATCAGTTCAAATTTACTCACACAATACAAATAACTTCTCACCGTATATGCCCCTAACTCAAGTTATCTGTAATGGTCTTGAGAGGGTTATTTATTTTCAACAGATATTTGTGTCACATTAACTTGTACTGTGTTTGTGTGGTGCATTTGTGTCTGTTTCCCTCAATATATTTAGAAATGAATTTATCAATGAACAAGTTCATGCTTCAACACCAGAGAGTGCTGGTGTACACCCTACAAAAATAAAGCGATTTGCAAGACTTCATCGTGGATGTGAACATCGATTCATATTCCTCATGAACAGAAATCAATTTGAGAGAATAGTGGTTTCAAAATTGGGTTTTTAATCGTCCACCACAGCACAAGATTTGCCTAAGACTTTTTGCTACCTGAGGCAGATTCCCCTATACCTCTTATGGACATGAGGCAAAAATAACCCACTCTCTCTAGCAGTAAAAGTATAATACTCTCTCTCTCTCTCTCTCTCTCTCTCTCTCTCTCTGATGTACGTTTGTTTGTCCAGTATACGTTTCCACACACCCCGCCCAATCCCCCCCAAATCAACACACATGTACTGTCAGCGTCCAGGTTCTGAAAGTCTGAATCACAGGGGAAATGGTGGGGCGTGGGCCCCCCGAAATGACAGAAAGAAAAAGACTACACCTCCCAGTGGCCACTGTGGCCCATCACAGCCAATCAGGGAGGCCAGACCAAGAGTGGGAGGAGAGGGGTGCCAGTTGCATGCCAGGCACAACAACAGCTGCCTGCGTGGAATGCATGATACCGCTGCAGCCAGGTGGCCACAGTGCACAACAATGTACTGGCAGGCACACAGACACCCCCGGATGGGCAGGCCACCGGGGGGTGGGGTGTGCCTGGCCAGAGGGCATGGGACAAACATAGCAAGGCCGCCGCAGGCGGCCACAGCGCCTAGCAGCAGTCCAGGTGCCCATGCAGACGCCACAGCACCAGCAGCGAACACACAGGAGAGTCCAGATGGGCAGACCGTCAGCGGGAACCCTGGTTCGCCTGGCCAAGGGGCACGGGAGTGACACAGCAAGGACGCCACAGGTGGCCGCCATGCCCAGCTCAGCGCAGGCACCCAAGCAGGCTGCCAAGGAAGGAAAGGCCGCTGGCGGGGGCAGCATGAGCAGTGCCATGCGGCCACCCGAACAGGCAGCCTGAGGCCAAAATGAATGGCTACTGCAAATGGCCCCACCAACACCATAGGGACCTGGACAGAGACCGGGAACCACCCCCCGCTGCCCTGCCCCAGAAGGTAGGACAGGGTGCCCCATACATGACCCAGGTGAAGCTGGGCACCCCTGCTAGTAAATACTACAACTTATTACTCTGTTATGATACATAAAATCTACTGCCTGACAGGACTACTTCACCTTACCTAACTGGAACACCTTACATAACAATTCCTGGGCCTCAATGTGCTTGCGTTTTGTAAAAAGCTCTTTATGCCACCTAACAGTGTTACAGTTATAGAAGAAAATACAGAGCAGGGGATTACATCCATGAATAGTAGTTCTGATTTCTCTAGTTACAATCAAAGCTATGTCCTTCACAACTTCTTATAAGCAGTAACCAGTGGATAGATCTGGAAGATGTAAGGGATGGGGGTCTCCACAATGCAAACATTGAAATAACTAACATACACATACAGTAGAACCTCAGATAAAGTCCAAATTCCATTCCACAAGTTTGAACTTTATCTGAAGATGTGAGGGATGGGGGTCTCCACAATGCAAACATTGAAATAACTAACATACACATACAGTAGAACCTCAGATAAAGTCCAAATTCCATTCCACAAGTTTGAACTTTATCCGAAGATGTGAGGGATGGGGGTCTCCACAATGCAAACATTGAAATAACTAACATACACATACAGTAGAACCTCGGATAAAGTACAAATTCAGTTCCACAAGTTTGAACTTTATCCGATTTTGGACTTCATCCGAATCAAATAGGCGATGCATCGGATAACGTCCAAAAAATGGACTTTATCCGAGGTACATATACCAAATACCTCGGATAACATCCATTTTTAGAGGTTTTGGAATTTATGTGATGCATCACGTGTGCATGAAAACCACAACTTTATCTGAATTGAACTTTAACCGAATCGGACTTTATCCGAGGAACGACTGTATAGCTTAGTTTGGGACTAGCAGAATTTACCAAAAGAAGGCTCAGTATTGCTTTAATTCTTAAGAATATAACTGTGGTAAAGCCAGTTATTTTTTGGTACAGTATTCACATTTATTTCATGTTTCTATTATGCTTTTTAGATTATTATTTTTAGGATTTCAGATTTGCAATTAAAATACTTTTTCCCATGAGCAGGTAATATTCTCAAATCAACCTGGTATCTAAAATAAAGGAAATCAAGCACAGTGATTAGGTAATAGATTAATCATGCAGATGAATGATAAAGGCACTTCCTTTATGTGGACTGCGTGCACGATTGCCAAGATGAATATAGACTAACAGGATTAAAATACATTTTCCCCTAGCAAACTCCTTATGAATGCCTTGTATACAATAATCTTTCTTCCTCTTACCAATAGATTTCAAGAATTCAATGTGGAATGCAAGGTAGTGTTTTGTTCACTGATTATCACCTCTATGGTGTTTTCTAATTATTATCTTTGCCCCTCCCTTCATTTCTGTGGTCTTTTCCAAAGCTGTACAGATTGTCCTGGTGGACAACTCAATGAAGGTGTCAACCCAGTGTGCCTCAGCAGTGAAAAAAGCAAACTCAATGCTAGGGGTCATTAGGAAGGGTATAGAAAATAAGTTAGCAAGTGTCATTTTGCCTCTTTATAAATCTAAGGTGAGGCCCCATCTGGAATACTGTGTACAGTTCTGGTCGCCATACCTCCAGAAGGATATTATGGAGCTGGAAAAAGTGCAGAGGAGGGCAACCAGAATGATTAGGGGACTGGAACACCTTCCTTACCATCTGAGGCTGCAACGGTTGGGCCTCTTCACTCTTGAACGACGACGTCTAAGAGGTGACCTGATTGAAGTTTATAAAATCATGCACGGTGTGGACAAAGTAGATAAGGAAAAACTGTTTTCCCTATCGCATAACGCTAGAACTAGGGGGCACTCGATGAAACTTTTGGGTACTAGTTCTCAAACAAATAAGAGAAAGTACTTTTTCACCCAGAGGATTACTGGTCTATGGAACTCCCTGCCAGAAGAAGTGGTGACAGCTGTTAGTCTTGACAGCTTTAAGAAAGGATTAGACAAGTTCATGGAGGACAAGGGTATCAATGGTTATAATTATGGGTACCTAAGGACAACCTCCGGGTTGGAGAGATAGGCAGGATATCTCTCAATGCCATTTCCAGGGAATCCTAAGCAGGTGAAGGCATCTGCTTGGGAATACCCTGAAGGAAATGGTGAGCCACTGTGTGAGACAGAATGCTGGACTGGATGGGCTGTGGCCTGTTCCAGCAAGGCTGTTCTTATGTTCTTATGTCCCTAATAGCTACTGTATATGTCAACAAAATGAGCACATTAAACATTATGACTTAAATCCAGTAATAACTCACACCTAGAGCAGTGAATTAAATGGGTATATTATATATAATTCCATTTAATTGCTAATCAAAGCCATGGGTCTGCTGTTATGGGTTGGATGGGTGGGTTGAAATTACAGTTTTCCTGTCATCTGTTAAGGAGCAGGGAAACTGTAAAATGAAAACATATGATATGCTACAGGGCTACTGCCTCTGTTAAATGGCATCCCAAGCATCTTGAGGTGCAGTTTTTCTCAGGAGTCTTAAAAAGTAGGGGACCCTCACAAGGGTTCTAAAAAGATAACTGAGGGAAAAGTTGGGGCACTCCAGCATCCATGAAATTCAAATGCTTGTGCCCAGAATGACTCTTGAAAAAGCACACTGTGCTAATTTAGATAGGCTCTAAGTTACATTGATTCAATGAGTCTACTCTAATTGTGATTTACTATTGGATTTCAATCTATATATCTTAAAGATACTGTAAATTGTTTGTCACCTTCTTTGTGTCAGGAGCAAATCTCAAAGATGGAATATGCACCTCACATTTTAAAATAACATAGAAGAAGCAATCAGAAAAGTGTGACAGGAAAATACATTGTTCTTGCTGAAGCCACTGCAATACCTAGATGTGGTTTTAAAAAATTCTTCAGTCACTTATTTCCATCAAAGTATAAACGATGTTCTGTCCAAGTTATTGAAAATAAGATTTTGTGAGATGTGACTATCAAAAGGCAAGATATTACTTGCCATTCAGGGTTTGCCATTTCACAGCTTCAGTTACTGAAATGGCTGAACGTGAGAAGCATAGGAGCAGAACAGATGGCGTTCCAAAGCAGCAGAACACTTCAAACTCAGGAAACTCTCTCTCTCTCATTCACCTTAAGGTACAATTTGTAAAGGAATATACCTTAAGAGAAGTTAATTTATTCCTCAATTTAGGAGATTAGGGAAGATCCTGCTAAATTACAGTGCACAAGCAACTTCCAGCTTACTACCAAAAACCCAAACTGGGGAAATCATTGCCTGTCATATTCTGTGTTGGTGGAGTAAAAGAGGAAGCAAAGAAGAAGAAATGAGTTTCTTAGCTCAGCAGCTATTTGTGTGATCAGCAGCAGTTCTGACAGCAGCTAGCTTTAATAATATAATTGTCACTGTCAGGTTTTGTTTGTTTGCGGATTGCCTTTTGGATAGCCCCCCACCCCACCCCACCCCACCCCACCCCATTAATGTCTTTCTGACTTCACTGTTTACAATCCCAGCCCTAACCATGAGAATTGTAAATAAAACTGAAATTCTGGATTAGCATGCTTCAGATGAGCTGGGCTGTGAGTCCAAGGAAGCTTATGCAGCATCGCTTTTTAAGGGCTGTATCCAGTAATTATACTTTGTTACAACAATAGCATGATTCTGTTAAAACTGAGACTGATAGTCCCTCCTTCCTAAGAACTGGCTCTGGAGGACTAGGAAGTCCCACAGAACTTGCTTTCAATCAGTAAGAAGAGGGTGAAGTGGAGAAGATGTTAGAAGCATTACATATAGGAAAACACATACAGTACTAAATTTAAAATTATTGGCTGATAATATATCACCTTGATGAACAAATACCACCTCTGTTTATTTCAGAGACTGCTTGCTGTTAATATCAACAACTCTTGCTAGTGTCACAGGTGAACGTGATCAAGATACAATTGTATCTAAATATTTCCAAATAGAGTACCTTGTGCAACATGTTTTCATAATGGCAACAGCCTGCAAATTGTCCTTCACTGCCAAAGACTCATTGTCACCTCAGCCCAAGAAACAAGCAGGACACCGATGTGGAAAATCTAGGACCACTTTTATTAACAAAGATACAAAAAAACAACTGCACGACATCAAAGTACAGAGAAGCCACCTATGTGAAGGACCAAAGAGGAGCCCTCACCTGGGGGGTTATCGCTCCAAGGCCACACCCTCCCGCGAGCAGAGGGCGTGCCCTGCCAACCCCTCACAGTAAAATTGCTCCTATGGGCTCCTTTCCCCAATATACCCTGACCTTCTCTGTACTTTCCGCCACGTTGAAGACATTCCTAATGGCCGAGGCCCCCAACCTCCAAACACCTCAATATGCCCATGCGGAAATCCCTCAGCAAAATGCACCTTCCCCTGATGCTGAGAGTCCTGCCATCTCTAGAAAACAAGCTGCAATCACCCCCCCAAGATGGTGGGATGCCCGATGACTCTTCCTCCTGCTCCCAAGACTAGTTCGGTGATTTTTGCATTAACATGGAGCCTTGAACTCTCCCTCTCTTCAAAAATGCAATCCAATGTGTTCATCCTCACCAATGTCTCCGGTATCGGCAACAATTCTGAAAAATTAAACAGAACTCTGGGCCAAGCCTCCCAAAAATGGCTAAAGGCTTGGCCTGCCCTCCTGACCAACTCCATCTCGGAAACCAACCCACAATGCAACTCCTCCCACTTGGCATATCACCATTTCAGAACCCCTTCTATTGCTAAAATCCTCAATACTCCTGAACATCCAGAACCCCCTGGCCTGTTCGGCTGCCCCAAACCACATCACAACGAAGCAGCCTCAGATGGAGGCCAAAAAACATCTCCAATGCCCTGCATGCTGCCCCCAACAACTGTTAAAATGAAGAACATTAACTCACACTCACACACACACACACACAGACTAAACTCCCGGCAATTTTCTTACATAAGATTTGAACCTGTCAGAGGTCCATTTATGGCCTCCTCGCCATAACCCAAAGCAGCTACCGTGGAAGCAGCACCTATCCTGAAAGAATGAGACACAAACTTCCATCCCTCAATACCAGCTGCCTCCAAAGCCCTGTTAGTCACTGCCCACAACTGGTAATTAGTGAGAGGTTTATTTATTTATTTATTTATTTATTTCATCAATTTATATCCCGCCCTCCTGGTGGGAACACCACTCAGGGCAGCTAACAACATGTAATACAATACAAAAAACAATAATACAAATTAAGACAAAATTGGCTAAAAACACTCAACCCCCACTAAAAACAATGTTAAAAAAACCTAAAAACCTACATCTAAACAGTTCAACATTAAAAAGCTACCCTTACCCTCCTACCCTCATAATAAAAAACAGCAAACAAAATAAAACAAAAAAGCAGTACACAGGACCCCTCAGACAGACTATACGAGCCAGCGGGCTTGCGCGGTGGACTCAAGTATGCCCCAAACCTGCTTTAACAATTTCCTGAAGGCTAACAGAGCTGACTGGAGCCGAAGTTCTGGTGGTAGGAGGTTCCACAGGGCTGGGGCAGACACGGGGAAGGCTCTCCTCCTGGCCCCTGTGAGATGGACTTCTTTTGCAGACGGGACCACCACTGAGCCCCTCCTGTCTGCCCTGGTGGGATGGGCTGAATACCTAGGGGAGATGCGGTCTCTAAGGTACCCCGGACCAATGCCATGAAGGGATTTAAAGGTCAAAACCAGCACTTTGAATTGCACTTGGAGGCATACTGGAAGCCAGTGCAGCTCCCGGAGCAGTGGCGAGGCACAGGCATAATGCTCGCACCCCATCACCACCCGGGCAGCCGCATTCTGGACCAGGTGAAGCCTCCAAATGGTAGTCAAGGGCAGCCCCATGTAGAGCGCATTACAATAATCCAATCTGGAGGTGACCAGAGCATGAGTGGCCGCGAGCAAGGAGTCCCGGTCCAGAAGCGTGCACAACTGGTAAATTACATGAAGCTGTGCAAAGGCCCTCCTGGCCACGGCTGCCACCTGCTCTTCGAGCAGCAGCCGCGAGTCCAGAAGGACCCCCAAGTTGCGCACCGGATCTGTCTGGGGCAACAGTGCCCCATCCAGAACCAAAGCTGGTAGCTCACGGGTAATCATGGGACCCTGAACCCACAGCCACTCAGTCTTGCCAGGATTCAGCTGAAGCCCGTTGTCCCCCATCCAGACCCGAACAGCCTCCAGACATCCGGTCAGGACTTTGACTGCATCACTTGGGTCACCACGGGCCGAGATGTATAATTGGGTATCATCTGCATACTGATGATATCCCACCCCATGGGAACAAATAATCTCACCCAGTGGTTTCATGTAGATGTTAAACCGCAGAGGCGAGAGTACCGAGCCCTGAGGCACCCCACAGGGGAGCAGCCTAGGACTGGACAGCTCGCCCTCTAAAGACACCAACTGGTTTCCCATCCTTATGCATAAACAACACACCCTGCCCCTTGCCCAGAGTCCATTGGATGGGGTGGTATATAAATCTATTAAACTAAATATTAAATTTCATTTGTGTAACATCCAACCAAGCTGCCCAGCTTCAATCTGGATCCCGCATAGTGCAGTGGTTACATTATTGAAAAAGCAGGATTAAAAAGAGTGAACCTGTACAATCCTCCAGATAATGCTTTTAGTAGCAGCATCTCTGTAACTGAATATAATATTGTTTGGACACTTCCTTTCTAAATAAATGGAATGAAACATGGACAGGGGCTTTTGTTTTTGCTGCTGATTCATCATGCTTGTCAGGCAAGGATAACCAACCACAAGTGTAGAAACCTAGTTATCATTACAGTCTTACCAATTACTGCTAATTAAGCTTTATTAGGCTTCAAGCAGAGGAAGAACTGTGTCTGAACCTGCTCATCCCTTTGGCTAACATGATATAGATAAACAATTGCTCAACTTGTAAAAAAAATCCCCCTATAAACTTGGCATTAAATCAGTTTTAGCGAACTTAGATTTAAAAAAAAAACAATTTTCTTTTTTCTTACTCTATAAGCGTACAACACTGCTTCTAAGTAGCGAAGATTTTGATGAGATCTTCACTCCTGTTGTCAAGCTCAGTACAATAAAAATGCTCCTGAGTCTGACAAACTCCATAAGAAAGCAAAGTTAGGCACCTGGATGCCAAGACTGCATTCCTATATGAAGAGATTATTGAGGAACTGTACATGGAGCAGCCACTAAGATTAATCAACCAGAAGAACCCTGATTTAGTCTGCAAACTGAAGAAAGGCTTATATGGACTGAAACAAGCTGCTGGAGTCTGGAATGAGAAACTGAAGGAAATGCTATTTCAAGAAGGCACCAAACAAGGTGATGCAGGTACAGAAGCAGAAATGAAATTTAACCTTTATTCTTGCTTATGTAGGTGCCCTTATTGTATTCACACAAGGATAACAAAAATACAAAGAGATTGTATGTGGGATCCGCGCACACAATTGGTATACTGGCCCTGACAGAACCCCGGTAAGGGGTGATCGCATCGTTACCAGGGGTTTCTGAAGGGACAGAAATTGGGGGAGCAGAATATTAGATAGGGTTTAATTCACCTACAGCTGACCTGACAAGCAGCTCGGACAATAGGAAGCTAATGACTAACTCGCTAGTCATGTAATAGGTAATCTCGCATCTGCGGATTACTCTAAATCCCAATACCAGCCACATGTTTACCCCAGATAGCTTGGAACAATGGAGTTCCCCTGTCACTGATTAAGTTAGTTAATTAACTCCCCTGAAGAGTTTACCAATTAACTTGTGTAAACATGGCATGTGGATCCAGTCAGATCGCAGTTCTTTTGCATGCAGCCTGTACATGATAAATACTGATGATTTGCCTGCATTAAATCACTGGTCTTCGCTCCATCTTGCCTCGTGTCTCATTGCTTGACCAATCTCCTCCGGGACCCAACAGCCGCTTCGCGGCCGATCCAACAATTGTACATAAATTTAGCATGAAAGTTGAGATTTAGAAATTAGGGGATGCAACATATTATTTAGGCCAGGGTTCCTCAACCATTTAAAGCTGGGAGCTGGTTCATGCCCCCTCAGCCCATTGAGGGGCTGGACTAGGGGTCCCACTGCTGGCACCACCAGTGGGGGTGGTGGCTCAGGGGGGCAGCACCAGGACCACCCCGAGCTCTCCCCCATTCCCCGGCTCTCCACTTCCCTGCTTTCCAGCTTGGAGGAGCTGCATGGCGTGGGTGAAGGAGGGTTCCAGGCTTTCCTTCTTACGCACACTAGGCCAAAGCGGCCCCCAGGAAAGATGTGGGAGGGCGTAGGCATCCACTGAGAAAGACACGCTCAGCTGGAGTGGCCCCCAGGAAAGATGCAGGCGGCGGCTGCTTCCGCTGCCGCCTCAATCCTTCTCGGCTTGGCATGTCCCTAATAGCATTCCATAGCAGGGCAGATGATGTAAGCCTTACAACATCTGTCCTGCTACGGAGCACCAGCAAGGAAATGCCAAGCCAAGCAGAGGGGACAAGGACTGAGGCAACAGTGGTGGAAGCAACAGCTGGAGCGAGGGCATGGGCCCGATGATTTGATGCCACAGGCCAGATCTGGCCCATTGGCCATAGGTTAAATATCCCTGATTTAGGCATTCAGATTGAGAAAGAGGTAAATGGCTCATGTTTGTTGAATCAGAAGCAGAAATAGTTGGGTTCTTAGACAGGCTAGACCTATAAGACACCCACATAGTTGCAATACTCATGTAGACAGACTTTCTAACAGGTAAACAGAAAAGTGAACTAATTAATGACAATTACAGGGAGAAAAGCAAACCTATACCAAGCAATAGCCAGTACAGAATAGCTGAAAGATTTTGGAATAGAAGAAGAGAAGTCATTCTAGATGAAGGAAGACAACCAGAGCTGTGTCAAGATGTCACAGAGTGAGAAAATGAATATAGGCACCAAAGCACCTTGATATACTACCTGGTTTATGACCTGACTGAGAGAGGCATTCTGCAGATGATCTACTGTCCTACTGTGGAAATGACTACAGATATCCCGACCATGCCTCTATCAAGAGATGTTTCCAGAATCTATGAAAGAAGATGGGACTTGTTGAACATGCTTCATGCAGGATTGAGAAGTGGTGTTAGATATATTGTAATCCAGGCATGCAGGCTAATCTAACACAATTAGTAATGTAGAAGTCCTATCAGTCACTAATTTGCTTGCTTGCTTGTTCACCAAGCTGACTTATTGGTGAAGAAAGCTCCTTCTTCATATGCTGGCTTATCTCATCATAATCAGCATGATTTATTACACTTTGTCTCTGGTCTGCTTTTCAGGTTGGGCACTCTCTGAGCATCTCAGACCACTGAGCCATGTGGCTGAGAGCGAAATCCATTTTTTATCCTTTTAGCTTATTCTTCCTCTACTCACTTCTGATGTCTTTCTGTGTAGTCTGCAGTATGTAGTGAGTAAATACTATTGTTTTTATTTTGAACTGATGCCTGAGTGATTAATTAAGCTGATTACTCCAAGGGGTAGATGGGAGGCTAACTAGTTAATTCTAACTTTGCATTACTGCCCTTTTATAGTACAACTCAGAAAAATTAAATATATTTCAACTACTGTACTACAAAACTTACTAATAGGTCCATTGCTCCATTTAGTTGAGTACACCAACTGACTGGCAGCAGTTGTCCAATATGGTTTTTGATATTAATCCTATCCTCTGAAATTCCAGTTCTGAGTCTACCTCCACTTATTTATTTTAGTGTGTATATAAAACTGTATAAAACTAAACATTAATTTATAAACAAACATTTAAAAATGTATATACAGTATTCGACTGCACCAGGAGTTGCCATTAGAAAATCTTCACGATTGCCCTCATATGATCTAAGGCAGGGGTTTCCAACCTTTTCAAGCTGGGTGCCAGGTCATGCTCTCTCAGTCAGCTTCAAGGGCCGGATGGCCCTTTTTCCCTGCCTGCATGATAGGGGTGGTCATTTTGTCCCAACAGCTTCAAAGGGGGTGGTCATTTTGTTTCTCAAATGCCCTTAGAGGGGGGCACATGAAATGGCGCCGCAGGCCACACTAGCCAACGAGCCTTAAGTTGGGAACCCCTGATCTAAGGCATATTTCCACTTTTAAAGGAGCATACACGGACACTGTTATTAACATCATCCATTCCAGTATTTTGTATTTTGCCAAATGTTTTTTCCAAAACTGATCTGCAGCAATATTGCAATAAAATGCAATTCTAAATGCAGCCAATCTAGTGTTGAAAGGCAGAGTGCTGTTGAATGAACAGTTTTATGTTTTAAAATAAATATTGTTTGCAGGTTCAGTTTATTTTATTCCTGGATAACTGCAGTTGGGCAATTAGTAATGTATAGCCTAGCCTGTTCATTGCTTCACTTGTTTCTTGCACAGGAGATAGAGCACGATTGGCTCAAATCCAAATGTTGTTATTAGCTAGAGTAGAGCCTATCCAGTACCTCAAACTAATGAAGAGGGTTTCAACATTTATATTAATTTCTTTGATTATACGAGTCTACTATAGTGAAAACTACCAGTTGGATTCAAGCCTGAAGATGAGGCTGTAACAATTATGAGAGGTATTCAAGGGGAAATTCATGTGATGTTGTTCCTAACTCTGAACAACTGCCACTGAACTCTTTATCTGTCTGGAGCTTGGTTCATTGCAGAACAGGCTTAAACTGAGAGCTTCTGCAGAAATAACGTGAGGTTAGATAAAGATTTTGGAATGTTACTTTCAAGAAGCTGAAGTAATCCATAACCAACTAGTGACACTCTGGTTGATCCTCACTAGCTTGAGGCGAGGCAGGTAAGACTGAGCAATAGTGACAAAACGAATAATAATTTTGTGTCAGAAATTATTCTGCGTTGAAAGGATTTTTGCAGAAGAAACTCCACTAAGGGAATGTCCAAATGAAGCTCCTTTCACATGCTCAAGAACAGGGACAGAGACGGGTGCTCAATCCGTCATGCAGTACCCAGGTCTTGAACTGCCAACTTGCCAGCCTTCCAGCTAACAAGGCAAGCTTCTTAACAATTGAGACACTGCAGCCCCAAAACTAATACCAGCTAGATAGTTCTGTGGCTGAGCAGAGATGTGAAACTGAGTTTCCCTGCCCCTAATCTAACACTCTACTCATTATAACAGGTATGAACATGCTTCTGTGATCTAATTTATTTTCTTCTTATATCCTCAAGTTCCATTAAGTAGTTGGCTACATGCCATCAAGTCAGAACCAACTTATAGCAAGCCCAATATGACTTTCAAGGTCTTATTCTTCATCCTTGTCTAGGCTAGATGTGAAACTGCCAGAATGAAGGCACCTTTTGGTGAGTTCATTCTGCAGTTCCTTTCGCCGGACCTAGTGTGAGAAAGATTAGCTGGCAACACAAAGTTGCCACTACCAGGGTACACCTGATTGTGGCTCAAAAATACTACAATCTTCGAGGAGGCTCTTTCTGTGTACCCCACCAAAGTGAATGGGTTTACCAGATCCACTCTCAGGTGAAATCAGGATTCAAACTTTGGTCTCCAAAGGTCTAGTCTAGTCAAGTCTGGTCAGTACACCATGCTGGGTATCTGAACTAAGTAGAGCCAGAAGTGGCTTAAGACCAACATAACACCCAGTAGAATAAGAACAAGATGTACAGGTATGTACAGTAAAACCCTGGGTTATGATGGAGGTCTGTTCCAACAACCTCCGTTGTAACCCGAAAAAAATTGTAAACCAAAACATCCATAAGGATGATTTGAAAAATTAAAAAATGGTCCTGAATTTATAGTTGCAAACTGAAAAAAAATACATTAAATTTTGTAAACCAGGATGGCATTTCCATAGGATTTGCCATTGTAAATCACAACAAACTTAAACCGAGGTGGTTGTATTAACCCGGGGTTTTACTGTATATCAGTTTTACCCTTAACAAATGCTTTTCCTCTATTGCCTGGTTTTTCCCAATGAAATGTCTATATTCCTTCGGACAAAGATTTTTACTTTGCTGTGGTTGCTACCTTATTGACGTGTTATATAGCAAGTACTTCTACATAACAAGGTAAGAATAGTTCTGGATAATTAACACAAAGGACCATGAAATATAGCATCATATTCACAAAGGGGACAGCCAGGAACATCTGGGAAACTTGCAAACTAGGCAAATATCACTATATTACATTAAGCTTAAGTAAAATGAATTATTCCCACCACCTCAATTGCCTGCAAAAATGTGAATAATGGAGCCTCAATTATTCCACCGATTTTGGTCACTACAGAACATTACAGCAAAGAATGGTTTCTCAAATACCTAACAGAGGAACTAAAACAGTAGTTAAGCTCTTCAGTAGTCTCTGCTGATTTGTAACAATTCTATCTGATCAAAAAAGGCACAAAAATATGTATTCATCTGTGATTTTAAATTTTTAGGACAAGTCAGAAATCATTTCAGAAGATACAGTGCAGGGACCATATCTTTCACCTTCATGTCACTGTCTCCAGCTCAGCATATTCTGAAAATGGTTAATAAGAGGTTGGCAGGGGAAGGTGAGCCATTTTTAAAAAACAAACAAACATATTTGTCTTCAATCAGCATTGAATATACTCTTTGCAGCATTACATAATTAACATTTTTCTGCTTAAAATAACTAACTTTGAAGCGATTGAATATTTTACTTTTTAAATCAGCTGCATAATGAAATGAAAGCACTAATTTCTTTAATGATCTGCACACATCTAACAAAAGAATAAGAAAGAATAAAACCCATGAAGGCAACTGTTTCTAACATTCTGGATCATTAGTCACAGTGTTACTCATTTATGACGAAGAAACTGCAGTTCTAGAAAGTAAAGGGAAAACTGCTCCAAAAGCACTAAAAAGAAATGAATCACATATAATAAATGGAATACCAAAAGAATTATTTTATATAATCAAAGAATAACTGGGTTGGAAGGAGTCTATGAGGCCATTGAGTGAAACCCCATACTCAAGGCAGATATCCAAATCAGCAATGAATAAAAAATCCGTCTGTAGACTTATTATATTGTATTGTATTTTGTTAAAATAATAACTCAAAGTCCTTGCTTCAGGAACAAAAAGATTTATAGTAACTATTCAAAAGTCCATAGTTCATAATTTATAGTCCTTTTAATAAGTCAGATATCCAAATCAGAGCAGATCTGACAGAAGGTTGTCCAATTTTATCTTGCGTGCTTTCAATGCTGGAGCGCTTTCCACTTCCTATGGTACAGTAATTGGTTCTATTGTCATACTGCTCTAACAGTTAAGAATTATTTCCTGATATTCAGTCTATATCTGGTTTCCTGTAGTTTGAGCCTGTTATTACATGTCCTGCACTCTGGGATGATCAAGAGCAGATCCTGTCCCTCCTCTTTATGATTCTTTTTCAAATATTTGAAAAGTGCTATTGTATTTCTCCTCAGACTCTTTTTCTCAAGGCTAAACATGCCCAGTTCTTTCAGTCTTTCCTCATAGAGTTTGATTTTCAGTTCCCTTATCATCCTTGTTGCACTCCTCAGAACTTGTTCCAGTTTGTTGGCATCCTCCTTAAAGTGTGGCATTCAGTACCAGACGCAGTACTCTAGATGTCTGACTAGTGCCAAATACAGTGAGGCTAGTACCTTGTGGATTTATGAGCCTCAGTTTTCAAGCCACAGAGACTTAATTTGTCAAAAGCCTAGCAAAAAATATGGAAAACAAAACAAAACAAAACAATGTCCCACAGACTGGCAAGATTAAATATGCATTCCAATCCCCAAGGAAAAAAAGGCCAAGACTGCAGTAACTATAGAACCATTGATTTAATTTCCCATGCGTGCAATGCGATGCACAAGATATTGCAAGAGAGTCTTGCACCTTATGTGGAAGAAGAAATGCTTGATGTTCAAGCAGGATTAAGAAAAGAAAAAAGGCACTCAATATCATATTGCAACTATCCACTGGCAATTAGAATTTCAGAAGAAAATCAGACTAGATTTGGATGAAGGAGGAGTGGACATTGGTAATAGATACAACACTTATTTAAGATGTGCACATAAAACCATATTAGGTTTTTATGGGGGGGAGGTTAGTTTGGCTTCTGGTAACTGACATCCAAGAACACCTGGAGTGCCAAGATTCACCATTGCTGCCTGGGCCTAATCCCTCCCTCTCTGCAACAGACAGCTGGAAAGGGTGTCCTTTCAACAGTACAGAGAACCTGACTGAGCAGAGAGAAAAGGCTGCTGAGGCTGAGCTTCTCTTGCCTACCTGCATGGTATGATCTATGATCAGGTGCTGAAATTATACCATATCCTGAGCTACACTCTGTCCAGGCAATTAATATTTTATGATACATTGTATTATATTATATTTCATTTCCCCTTAAAGTTAATGGAAGGAAATTCTCAATTTGTAATTATGTCTACTTTTTTTCAACAAGAAAAAGATAGTTAACTTACAAAAAATATTGTAAGGTAGTGATGATGAACCTTTTAGAGACCGAGTACCCAAACTGCAACCCAAAACCCACTTATTTATCACAAAGTGCCAACACAGCAACAGGGGCGGAAGGAAATGCTCCCATTGAGCTGCTGGGCAGAGAGGTGGGGTGAACTCTGTGCTGGGGGAGGGAGGAAGCACTCCCATTGGGCTGCTGGGCAGTGGGGCAGGGCAAACTGTGCTGGAGTGTTTGATGTTTGCAGATTGATACGCAGTAGGCAGCAGCTATGAGGCTAAACACATCTTTATTGGAAGGTATACAATCTGAACATGAGGTAATGGCGGAGGTACAGCTCCTTTTATACAGCAACAATACATTTGAATATGGATGTGCGGTAGCCCATTGGCCACCGCCTGTGTGACGTCATCCTGAGTTACGCCCTTCTTCACCAGGTGTAGCCGTGGCGGGAATGTTCCCATGGCTGACAGTAATTGGGGAATTTGTACCATGTGAGCTGAACGCTCGCAGCTGCCCTCTATGGGTAGCTAGCTCGCGTTCCATTGCAGCTGAGAAACATTGTGTTCATTACAAGGTTACATTCTTAGATCGAAGTGGTAACATTCATTCTTAAAGATATAGTGTTTCCATACACAACACTCCTCCCCCCTAGGATGGGACGAAGTCCCTTAACCATTGTGGTTTTCCGCATGTGCGCTTGGGGCATACGGCAGTTTGGCCAAGCTCGGGGGAACTAGGGGTTCCGTGTTCCGTGGATTCTCGCCCTGCAACGGAAAAAGGGGACTCATTAGCTGTCTGGCAGGAACACGGTGGTACTTTTGAAGTCGGAGGGGAGAACAGGAGAGATAGCTGGGATGTGAATCCCTGTCTGTCGCCCGTGGCGGCTGGCGACTCCCCCCCAGCACATGCCTTGGGACTGAGGAGGAGAACCTTGCTGTCTCGCCCCACTTGTCCGCTTGAGCTGCGGGCGAACCTGTGGCCTTTCTTGCTCCTCGAGGCGAGGGAGTGAACTCAAAAACAAAGGAACCGGGAGAACTACCAGGGGCTGAACAAAAACCCCTCTTCTCGCTCGGACGGGTGGGGGACCACTCCGCTACACCCCCCTGGTACTGGAAATCAAAGTCTAACTCATCCGCTAAATCATCGGTCTCGATCCCCTCTTGTGTGTCCAAAGGATATGGAATTGTACTCGAGGGGTACTCTATGTCTCCCTCTTGGGATAAGCGGGTGGGGGAGGAACCTAACATTGACTCTCCTTGTTGGCTTTCTTCCCCCTGGCTGCTGGTGACCCGACGTCTGAGTTGGTCAGCGTGTCTCCTCCACAGTAGACCCGTACTGGTTTCTACCCTGTATGACACTGGCCCCGTTTGCTCAATTACCACTCCTGGAACCCATGTTGGTTCCGAGGTCACGTAATTTTTACAATGCACTGTTTCCCCTACTGCAAAACTTTTGGTGCTCCCAATTTCTATATTCCTCCCCTCATCCTCCACCCTGGTAGGATCCAACTGATCAAAGAGTGTTATGGGTTTCCTACGCATGAGGAGCTCTGCAGGTGAGAGCCCGGACGCCAGGGGAGTTGCCCTGTAGCAGATTAGAAACTGGCACAGTTGGAGGTTCAAATCCCCGGGGCCCATTCGCCGCAGTGCGTCTTTTGTAGTCCGCACCTGGCGTTCTACCTGATCGTTTGTGGCGGGGTGGAACGGAGCAGAGGTGATGTGCCGAATGGCATTTGTCTTGATGAATGCCTTGAATTCGGCAGACGTGAAGGTACTGCCGTTATCGGAGACCAGCACATCGGGTAAACCGAAACAACTAAACACCCTGCGCAACTGCTTTATTGTTGTGGCTGATGAGGTGAATCTACTATCAACAGGAAAAGGGAGCCCCAGAATGGGCCCGCAAAGTCGATGTGCACTTGGGACCATAGGCCGCAGGCCGTGTCCCATGCTCTGTGGGGAAGCTGGGACTTGTCAGGTCGAGAGCTCTGGCAACTCTCACAAGTGCCCACCATGTGCTCTATATGAACGTCTATTTGGGGCCACCAGAAATAGCTTCTGGCCAGAGCCTTAGAACGTATGATCCCCGGGTGGCTGGTATGCAGTAGCTTGAGCACTTTCGGTCATAGCTTTTCAGGAATGACCACCCGTTGGCCCCAGAGGAGGCAGCCCCTCTCTATGGAGAGTTCAACCCTTCATTTGAAAAATGCTTTGAACTCCTATGCAGTGGGAGTCGTGGGCCACCCTTTCTTAGCCCAGGAACTGACTAGGGACAGAGCTTTGTCTGCTGCTGTGGTGAGGTCTGCTGGTACTATGGGGGGTGAGCCGAGAGACTCGATCAGCAGGACCTGGTGATCCTGTTCTACCTTGCATTTGGGGTCTCCCAGCTGTGGGAGGGGGGACTGGGAAAGCCTTGTTGATCATACACTTATAATCAGCACAAATCCTAACCTCCCCATTAGATTTCAATGCTGTAACAATTGGAGTTTCCCACTCCGCAGAGTCCACTGGAACCAAAATCCCCTGACCCACCAGTTTGTCCAATTCTGCCTCAATCTTGTCCTTGAGGGCAAAAGGAACTCTCCATGGCTTGAGCCGGATGCGTCGGATTTCTGGGTCCAGGTCAAACGAAACTGGGGGCCCCTTGTACTTTCCGAGCACCTTTTTGAAAGCTGCCGGGTGTGTGTCACACACATCTCGTGTTGGGTCAGTCTCGATGGTGTTTATGCCGGACAGTTCAATTCCCAGGGAGCAAACCACTGAGTCCCCAGGAGGCAACAAGACCCTTGTTTAAGAACTACTAGCGGCAGTTTCTCTGTGAACCTTTTAAACTTCACAGTGAAGTTTCCCACCCCCAAGACCGGGATCCCATAACCCTGTACGTCCTGCAAGTTCGTCTTCAAGGCCCTCAGCTTGGGCCGCGCATTTGGGGGAATGCGCAGGAACTCCTTCTGTGAAAGGATGGAGTAGGACGACCCAGAGTCTATTTCCATCCTAACCAGGACCCCTTGTAACAGTACCTCAACAAAAAAAATGCCAGTGCTCCAGGGACACGTGGTTCACTGCTGGCGCATCGTCATCGGAGACCTTTCCAATCCCAGCCGCCTTCCATCGAGGTTGTTCTGCTGAGCCCTTGTCCTCCATTCGCCGTCGCCTGCACATCTTGGTGATGTGGCCTCGCCGCCCACAGTTGTGGCACTCGGCCTTTCGGAAAGGGCATTTCTTCCGGTCATGAACCGCCCCGCAACCATCGCACCGGCGGTCTCCTTTGTTGCTGTCACAGCTCCTCCCCACTTGCCTTTTGACCCTCTGCACATCATCGTCCTCACTGGATCAGGACCCTGCTGCCGCGGACAACTCCAAAGACAATGGGGGGCTAGTAGGAGGCTGGGGCACACGCCAGGCAGCTTGGACCGAGGACTTGGCCCCCTCAAGCGCAGCAGGTCTAACCTTGAAGATATTGACTCCGCTCCTCGCTGCCTCAGCCACCTGAGCCTCCCGCTGGACCTCGTAGAAGGTCAGCCGGTGGTCCCGGGTCATCAGTTTCCATTGGACCTCCTCATCCCGCAGGCCGCACAGCATGTGGTCCCTCAGAGATATCTCCAGATCTTCCCACTGGCAGGGGGCAGCCACTACCTTGAGGGCCGCCGCGTAGGCAAACACGGATTCGCACGGGCGTTGGTCTCCCTCTGGAATGCGGCCTGGACTGGGAAGATTGAGACGGTCGGCTGGAAATGCTCCCGCATCGTCGTCAGGATGTGGTCAATTGGAACCACATCGACCTTCCTGGGTGCCAGCAGGTTTATCAGGAGGCGCAACGTGGCCGGCCCGATCTGGGCTAGGAAATGCAAGCGCATCTTCCCTTCGTCTTCGATGCCGGCAGCGTCCATCACGTGCCGGAACTGGCATTCATACAGCTCCCATTGCTCAGGATCACTGATGTCGAATGGGTATGACTTGACCTTGTGGGACGCCATTATCCCACCTTCGTCACCAGTTTGATGTTTGCAGATTGATATGCAGTAGGCAGCAGCTATGAGGCCAAACACATCTTTATTGGAGGGTATGCAATCTGAACATGAGGTAATGGCGGAGGTACAGCTCCTTTTATACAGCAACAATACATTTGAATATGGATGCACGGTAGCCCATTGGCCACCACCTGCGTAATGTCATCCTGAGTTACGCCCTTCTTCACCAGGTGTAGCCGTGGCGGGAATGTTCCCATGGCTGACAGTAATTGGGGAATTTGTACCATGTGTGCTGAACGCTCACAGCTGCCCTCTATGGGTAGCTAGCTCGCGTTCCATTGCAGCTGAGAAACATTGTGTTCATTACAAGGTTACATTCTTACATCGAAGTGGTTACATTCATTCTTAAAGATATAGTGTTTCCATACACAACAGAGTGACTGCATGGGTGCCCACAGAGAGGGCTCCAAGTGCCACCTCTGGCACGTGTTCCATAGGTTTGTCACCACTGTTGTAAGGCATCAAGGGATAGCTTCATTAATTTTGTGCTACAGCTATATCATTTAATGTTGTTTATACAGTTTGGGGTGTGGTCTCATTAAATGATGGAGGAAAACAGGTGCTGTCAAATAAATAAAGTGCTGGCTTCTACAGCTCCCACTTCATATTCTGCTGTGGGGGAATGAAATCACAAAGTGGATAGGAAATCAGTGTGTTTTATACCATAGATAGGGTTGTTCAGGCAACAACATCCCATTCCCTGAGATTTTGGGGCCAAAGCCTGAGACTTAGCTACAGGTCTTGAATGTCATAGGTAGCAGATCCATGAGCCCACCCTCTCTTTCTTTTCCTTGCGCTCCCGGACCTTTCCTCGGGCCGTCATGGAAAAGATGACGCTGCGGCGGGTGGCTGGATTTGCCACCACCGTCACTCATGGTCTTGGCCTCGGCTGAGGCGAGGAGGCTGGCCGGCTAGGAGCGCCAGGACTTGTGCATGCACGCTTTCGTCGTCCCGCCCCCGAAGAACTTGGAAGGGAGTGTGTTGAGGTTTATCTTTATATTGTTATATTGTTATTTTGTGATGATTTGTATTTGGACATTTTGTATTTTGTGTATTATGTACTTTTTGATGCTATTAATTGATGTTTTACATATAATTTTATAATTGTGATTTTGTATATTGTTTGAATTTAGATTTTGTATGCTGCTTTTGTACTTTGGATATTGTATTTATATGCTGTAAACTGCTTTGAGTTCCCCTAGGGGAAGTAAAGCAGTATAGAAATGTAAATATAATAAAATAATATAATGAGCAACAATTGTAAAATGCTGAGTGATAAACAGGCAAGTTAGGGAATCAGTAATGAATTTAAAAACCAATGTGAGAATCGCAGTAGCACTTCTACAGCATGAAGGATAATGGGGAAAAAGACATAAGAATGAATAAAAAAAATTCTAGGGTTGTCAGAAAAATCTGGGATTCCCATTTCTTGAGATTCGTGGTCCAAAACCTGAGACCCAAAGACTGGACCCAAAATCTGTAAATGCTGGAGTTTAAGATCTGGCAAGCCAAACCGCAGACCAGAGCAGCCTTTTGTAGGATTCAGATTATTATTTGATGGCACTAAAAGTAACCATTGTAGCTACTTTTAATTTAGTTACTTTTGAGAAATTTAATTCAAATAGTTGCAGTTTAAATAGCAACTTTTTAAAATATTTTAAATAACAATGTTCCGTGTGCTCTGGTGTCTAGTCATGCCTGCCACATGACCACAGAAACGTCTGCAGAAGCAGACAGCACTGGCTCTTCGGCTTTGAAACAGAGATGATCACTGAACCCTAGAGTCGGATACGACTGGCTTTTGAGCAAGGGAAACCTTTACCTTTACCTAAATAGCAATTATAATGGTAACAACTACTCTTTAGAAGACCTTATCATTATAATTACTTTTAACAGTTAGTAAAGCAATCACACTTATATACCGCCCCATAGCTCTTAGTGCACTCTGGACAGTTCACAAATTAATTAGCATTTTGTCCCCAACATGCTGGGTATTCATTTTATTGGAATGATGGAAGGCTGAGTTAACCTTGCTCCTGGTCAGGCTCAAACTCACAACCTTTTGGTTGCAGTACAGCAGTTTAACCACTACAACACCAGGGCTCCTAAATTACTATCAAGGCTTGCTGGCATCAGGCATGGGGCTGGAGTAGAGTTCTTTCATTGGCAGGAATATTGTTGGGGAATTTTAACCCACAAAGGACTTTTCATTCAGGAATTAAGATAGCTGGTAGATTGATCACAATTGAAACTAGGCAACTGTTGATTACCAAACTCAGATAAGCTTCAAAGGAACTATTTGTCAATTGGATTGATAAGAAACAGGCTAATTTGCACCATTTCTGCCTCAAAAAGAGAAAAATATATAAAGAAAGCTAAAGGTTGAATTAAATACAGTATCCACAAAGCTATGAGAAAATAGTCATTTGCTACAGTACAAAGCTGAGGGAAGTTTGGTAAAAGATAGTGATTGGAGACAGTTTTGGGGATGAGAAAAGGTACACCTGAAGACAGCAGGCTAAAATTGGGCACCCGAAATAGCCTGCCAATTAATACATTAGCGAAGACTAGCCAATGAGTCACCTGTGATTCCCAAACCCTTCCTTCCTTCCTTCCTGTGTCTCAAAACAATGAATACACAACACAAAAACAATAGCCAACAAAACAACCCAAATAAAAGAAAATCACAATAAAAAACAAATTTAGAATATTTCAATGGTTAAACTTCATTCTCTTATTTGCAGCAGCAATATCAATCTAATCAACAAATAAACAAATCAGATCAAAATCAGTTAAGTTCATTAATTAGAGAATGCTGCACATACACAATCAATTTGCTCATGAGGGAAATGCTTGTTGGAAAAGGAAATTTTTTAACCTTTTGCGAAAACCCTTAAGTGTGGAAACAGATCTGACCTCCACACTTTTTTTGCCAACTCCACTCCCTTATCAGTATAAATGTAAGACTGGCCACAATCCCATGTTCTACCAGTGTAGAACATAGGAGTCCTATCAAGTCTAAGCCATAATCAGCACAACTCCAGTCAAAAGACAGTTCTTCAAATGCCGTATCTGTTTCGGAATATTGCCTATCATCATGGCAAGCAGCCACGAAGATTGTCCTGGGAATAATATAATGCAGTGGCCTTCCATTTGAGTTCTGCAACACAACATGACACCCATACCACTGATCCAGTTCCATGAGTCACTTTCTGGTCCTGAGCCCTTTTGGCACACAAAGTCCTCCTCAGCCCCAGGCCAGTATTGATGAAGCCACTGTCCTCCATCAAGATGGATTCAAGTGGGATTTAATCCACTTGGGGACCATATCCCTTCCCTGTGGACTTCGCCACCCAAAGGCCATTAGTCCTCAGGATTCAAAAGAACCTTACAGGATTAAATCTTAAATTGGGGTAAGCAATTGTTACCCTCCACATGATTCTGGACTGCAGATGCCAAAATCTGTTGTAGGGATTTATTTGGTAGCCCAAACTTGCCCATCTCTACCTTAGGCCCTGCACCTCCACTCTGTCCCTTCAGATATCATTATTACTATATTACAGATTTGCATTTGAAAAGGTTTTGGAGAAGGGACCATAATAATGAACCACAGAAAATGAATTCACATATATTTTCTTTCCTCTGCCCCTTCTCCCAAAATCATAGTACTGAGGATCTTTTTCAATAGCACAATTCTTAACAGTCTTTTATGCAATTGAAGAATTTACATAAATGCTTTTACAGCTCTGTAATCAATAGTTATTTACATCTAAGAAGTTAAACCTGTTCAGACAAATACACACACCTGGTCTGACCTAGAAACCTGTAACTAAGAGCTTCCCTTAAACTTTGCATACAAATTGCTTTCAGGTTTCGAAAGGATAGTTTTCCTCCAGAGTCATCTACTAAAGTACCGGTATATAGATTTGGTATTTGGGTCCAGCAGGATGTTTTTAAGAGATTCCAGATGAGGATTTTTATCACATCATCACTCTGCCTTAATCACTGGATTTTATAGGGCATTTTAAAAAAAAACATTCTCTAATTGCAATGCTCTTATGTTTTTTTCTACCATGTTGAATTTTTTAAAAAACCGAATGAGATCCATCAAGGAGAAAATATTTGAATAGTTACACCATACCTTTTAATTGCTGAAATATTGGAACAGCAGCTTCTAAATCATATATGCTAAATGTGGGTTGCCCACGGGAATAATTGGCTAAACCTTTCCCCAGGGGTTCACTCGGCCTTCAACAGATCTGGGGATCAACCGGGCTTGGCAGGAAAGGTAATTGGGGTGCGGGCTAGTTAGTTAGTTTTGGGGGTGAATCAGAAAGCCGTGGCTGACGGTTACATTAGAAATGGGGCAAAAACCAAAGATGATGACTCTAATGGAAATACACAATCCTCCGCTTCTGTCTGCAGATTAAGATGGGCAAATAAGCCGCGCCAGACAGCGGACAAACTAGGTACCCGGAGTCAATACACATAAGGCTCCGAGATAGGGCAGGAACAATGGGTTTCACCAGCCCAGACCTTAATTAGTTGTGGGTTGTCTAATAACCACAATTAGGCTGTTAAACCTCCCCCAGCAGATACTACCTACTGTTGAAAACTATAATAATGGCACAGCATCACAAAACATGAGAACTTAGTCCAGCCTTTGACACAAATCAGGTGCATAATTTCCAAGCCTGTTTTCACCAACTACATAAAAAACAAGAGAACAGTAAACTTGACTAACACTGGGGTATGGCCATTGCCCCAGGCTATGTCTCCAAAGCGCTTCTGAACCAGGGGGATCTTAAATCATTTCTCACAAACTAATGGTGTAGAATGTTACTATTTTAGACTTCATATGTGAGACTCCCCCCCCCCCCCCACACCCCAACATGCATGCCCAGAGAGTCTGGAACTTTTATTTTTTTAAAAAAGATGACAGGCTTACCTGGGAAAGAAAGTCTACAGGAAGGTGTGAGCCCCAAAATTAGCTAAGATGAATTATTAAACTCTTTTCCCTTAACAAAATAAGTACTGTATACAGTTAAAGATCACAATTAAGCTTGTATAAATTATTTGTGCTAATTTAAAGTATGGCCTGGAAGAAAGCCATTTTTATGAGAAGACAGTTACACAAAAAGTCTTGAGACATTTATCTAAGAGGAGCAGACTTGTTTGACTGTACATTCTGAAATGTAATGGCAAGATAAAATATGAAATACCTTACACCCATCGGCCCCACCTGGGCTGAGAACACGTGTGTGTAGTTTGTCAAATAAGTATAAAATCATGGTTAAATTGTAAATTGGGGTCCCCTAGTCTTCTGTCTTGGGTACCACATATGCATATGTTACGTTATAATTGATTTTGTTGATAAAATCTCTTTTTCCTTCAAAACCTCTCTGGCTATTTTATTTATGTTTAAAGGAACTTATAAACGGACGCTTTTTTGAGAGTTTTCAGGTGACAAAGGAATGCCTTCCCTGGCTAAGGAGGATAGGAATTGTAGTCCCACATGCCTGGAGCACACTATTTAGTCCATCCCATCTTGTGACATAAATAATTGCACCAGCAGTTGCAACTCTGTGTACAACTGCCAAGTGGAAGTTCATGCACGCCATGCCTTTGTATGAGCACAACCTGCCTGCAAAATTCATCACCACATAGATCTGGCAAACGTGAAGCAGACCAAGTTTGCCCTTTGAAATGCCTTCCTTTCATAGCCTAGCAGTTCCTAGCCTTGCAGTACAGAGAGAGGATAAATGTGCTAGGCACAATGATGTACTTCAATAAGGAGGAGCGTAGAATTTTTCTTAAGCACAGAGAAAAACGTATCTTCAACTATGAATTTTATGAAACAGCAGCTGTTCTCCAATTCCTCTCTTCCCATGGGGCAATGTTATTAAAGAGACATATGGCTTCACTTTCACATCTGAGATTAGCAGAAACCTCCTTGGGTATATTTTGGGGAAAGCACATGACTCCCAGAGGACTGGCTGAGACATTGCTCCCCCTTTGAAAAATCTCTTTTATGATGGGCAGAAGTGGTGGAGGTCATTAAAAAGTATGTGTTGTACACACTTTCTTCTACCTAGTTCCTTTTTCATTTTTTCTTCTGCAGCAAAAGTTATCAGCATTCAGACAACAGCTTGCTCTTAAGCATGTTATAAACATTATTCAGCCATTAGCAAAGTCGGGACGACTCTGCTCAATTTTGCAGATGGCAGTCAGGCACTGAGCCCAGTCCTTTTCCCATTGTTTTAAAACACTCTGCTGATGTGCAGGCTTGTGAGAAAGAAGTTAATCAGGGCCTAGTAGTAAGTAAACCCAAGTTGGAACCATTTTACATTAAAGGAATAAAACAAATACTTGCAGAAGATGGAGGCCTGTGGTACAGCTTTTCCTGTTTGCTGCAGTCAATGCGAAGGTGTATTATTATTACGTTTTATTATTATTACGTTTAATTTCTATCCCGCTTTCCTAGCACAAGTGCCACTCAAAGCGGCTTACAACATATAAAAAATACAATATCAATATCATCAAACAGCAAGATTAACAGAAGTACAATTACAATAATGCAAAACAGATATAAGAAACAATACAATCACAAAGAAGCAGTATCCCAGTATTCATAACCCCAGGCATTCCAGCGCAGTGGGAAACCGCCACAAAAGTCACAATTACACCCGCCCTTGCCAACCTCCTGGACGACAAAGGGCCAGGAGGCACAACGTATGACCGTGATGTGAACTTTGGCACTCCAGATGTTCTTGGACTTCAATTCCCAGAAGCCCAAGCACCCTGTGAGTCCACACGAATGGGTTTACTGCGATTCATCCGGCCCATGCTGCCCTCGTCGATACAGGTGCGTTTTACTTCCGCTTCCGGGAGTGACGAAGGGAGTGTGGGCCGGATGAACTGCAGTAAACCCATTCATGTGGATTCACAGGGTGTCCTTGGGCTTCTGGGAATTGAAGTCCAAGAACATCTGGAATGCCAAGGTTCGCCATCATGGGTGTATGGGAAAAGAGAAGTTGCAGTTAGAACACCGGGGGTAGGGAGTGAGGAACAACTTCTTC
Source organism: Bradypodion ventrale (assembly GCA_035047345.1). Taxonomy (NCBI): domain Eukaryota; kingdom Metazoa; phylum Chordata; class Lepidosauria; order Squamata; family Chamaeleonidae; genus Bradypodion; species Bradypodion ventrale. The sequence continues at coordinate 47,735,823 of JAWDJE010000001.1, forward strand.
CGTGTCTAGGCCAGATGTGAAACTATCAAAATGAAGCCACCTTTTGGTGCGTTCATTCTGCAGTTCCTTTCGCCTGACCTAGTGTGAGAAAGATTAGCAGGCAACACAAGGTTGCCATTACCAGGGTATTCCCAGTTGTGGTTCAAAAATACCTCAGTCTTCAAGGAGGCCTCGTTACCCCAAAAGAGGAACTAAGAAACAGGGGCATTTCTAAGTTATGCTTCTCAAAGTATAAATATGCCTGTTTTCTGTATCTGCCTTGACTGAGAGCCTCTTTCTGAACCCCTCTTTCTATTTTGTATTTTACAATATACCTTGGTTGCAATCTATACCTATAAATCCAAGGGTTAACCGTTGGAACTTGCTATACGTTTCTACACCCGTCCATCCTATCCTGTACCGGGCCTCCTGCACTCACCCGAAACCGGTCCGGAGGTTACTGCAGGGTTGAGAAAGGTGCCAGTGGGGCAAGAGCCCCACGAATGTTAAAAAAAGGAAAAGAACTTCACTTCCCAACATTCTCTGCGTCGTGCCGCACCACAGCCAATCAGGCTAAGAGGCGCCAGCAAAAAGAACATTGGGAAACACGGCGCGGCCAATTAAAATCGAGCCACAGAAAAAAAAGCCGCATGAACACAAACAAAAAAGGCAAAACTCCAAGTCCCAGCGTCCCGCGCGCCGTGAGCGCACAGAACGCTGAGAAAGCCAGTGCGCAAAAAATAAAATTTAAAAATGCAACGGGAGCGCAAGTCCCCAGCAGGCAGATGCAGCACCTCACAGCCTCGCAAAACAAAAAGCCACAAAAATCCACCGCGAGACACCTACTGGCCTTCTTTCTCGGAGCAACGGGGAGAAGAGAACATAAGAACATAAGAACATAAGAACAGTCTTGCTGGAACAGGCCACAGCCCATCCAGTCCAGCATTCTGTCTCACACAGTGGCTCACCATTTCCTTCAGGGTATTCCCAAGCAGATGCCTTCACCTGCTTAGGATTCCCTGGAAATGATATTGAGAGATATCCTGCCTATCTCTCCAACCCGCAGGTTGTCCTTAAGTATCCATAATTATAGCCATTGATACTCTTGTCCTCCATGAACTTGTCTAATCCTTTCTTAAAGCTGTCAAGACTGACAGCTGTCACCACTTCTTCTGGCAGGGAGTTCCATAGACCAGTAATCCTCTGGGTGAAAAAGTACTTTCTCTTATTTGTTTGAGAACTAGTACCCAAAAGTTTCATGGAGTGTCCCCTAGTTCTAGTGTTATGCGATAGGGAAAACAGTTTTTCCTTATCTACTTTGTCCACACCGTGCATGATTTTATAAACTTCAATCAGGTCACCTCTTAGACGTCGTCGTTCAAGAGTGAAGAGGCCCAACCGTTGCAGCCTCAGATGGTAAGGAAGGTGTTCCAGTCCCCTAATCATTCTGGTTGCCCTCCTCTGCACTTTTTCCAGCTCCATAATATCCTTCTGGAGGTATGGCGACCAGAACTGTACACAGTATTCCAGGTGGGGCCTCACCATAGATTTATAAAGAGGCAAAATGACACTTGCTGACTTATTTTCTATACCCTTCCTAATGATCCCTAGAATTGAGTTTGATTTTTTCACTGCTGAGGCACACTGGGTTGACACCTTCATTGAGCTGTCCACTAGGACACCAAGGTCCCTTTCCTGGTTTGTCGCAGAGAGTTCAGACCCCATCAGTTTATAACTCCCTCTCCTCCACGCTACCCCACCGAAGACACGGCAAGGCCACCGCCGACCTCAAGGTACCTTGAGCCTGGGTGGGGAAAAAGCAACAGCAGCAGGCAGCAGTTCGTCATTGGAAGCACCCTCCCTGGCGAATGACTGGCTGCTGCCTTTGTACTTCCGATGGAGGTAATACAAAAGCAGCAGCCAGCTATCCACAAGGAAGAGCACCACCCCTTACGGATCGCTGCCTGTAGATCTCCAGTTAGGTAAGCTGGGAGAGAAAGGAGACAGAGAGAAGAGAACCATCATCAGGCAGAGAGCTCTTCTCTGCCTCCTTCTCCCCGACCGACCTAACAAACCTTCCCGGGGGAAGAGCCTGCTGACTACCAGCTCCTCCTTTTCCCCATTGCTGCACTGAAACCAAAATTCGAAGCAGCAATGGGGAAAAGAGGAACCGACAGGCAGCCCATTCTTCACGCAAAAGTACACACCAACAACAAACACCAACATTAATAAAAATCAATAAAACACAAATAAATCAACAATTTAAAAAACCCATTAATACACAACAAAAGAAAACAACAAAATCCACAAACAAAAGCATCCACAATTCCATAAAAGCACAGACAAAACACCTAACTACAACATAAGAATACCTAACTCTATCAACACAACTATCACAAATTACACAAATAAACAACAATGAAATCACAAAAATTAAACAAACCAGAAATAAACAAACAAATTAAACAAACCTAGAACAAACAGAAACACCTCCCAGCCCACCACCACAAAAACAAAACAAAGAAAACCCCCAGTCGAAAAAAACCCCAAGAGAACTCACCAGCACATCCTCCTTCCACGAGATCGGAACAGAAATGAAGAAACAAAGACTACTTACCGGAAGAAGCCCCACCTAGAGGCGAGGAGAGAAAAAACACGTGAAATGAAAACAAAACCATTAGCAGCCCCACCCGCAGGCCAGAATATTAAAAACACGTTGAAAACAAAACAGCCCCAAGAGTAAAAACAAGTCAAAAATAACAATAAATCAAAAGTTTACACAAATAACAAACATATGTTAAATAAATAAAATAAAAAGATTTATAGCATCCTCTGTTGAGTTTTAACTCAAATAAAAACCCAAAACATCTAAACATAGTTTAAAAACATTGAATGTAAAAAACATGTACTTTCACATTTTTAAAAATATTACCTACAAATCAAATCTTTCCTAAGAGTTAACCACTCTTCCGAACCCGCTTTAACAAGCTCCAGCAGACTCAAATATTCCAGTGGATCGGTCCCCTCATCAATAACCTGCATTCTTTTCTCATAAAAGAAACGCAATTGCTGTGGAAATCTCCAATTGTACCTTACACCTTTACTCATCAACAGTTTAGTTACCGGTCTCATCTTATATTTCCAAATTCTTTCCTTCATTGAAATATCATTATATACTTCCACATCAGACCCATCAATTTTCAGGGCGCCAGAACCAGCTTGTTTTAAAAAGGCCATTACTCTAAGTTTATCTCCCCAATTTGCAAATTTTACCAAAACATTTCTTTGCACCGCCTTCCCTCTTCTTGGACCCACCATATGCACTTACAATGTCCTCCTGTACAAATTCCTTTCCCATGCTCAAATTATTTAACCACTGGACCACACTTTCTCTCAGCTGGTCTGGCGTCCTTTCAACCACCTGACGAATCACAATATTCTTCTTTCTCATCATATCTTCCACAGCGTCAATCCTTTTCTCATGTTCATCCATTTTCAATTTATTCTCCCTCACCGCCTCCTGAGTCCCTTTTATTTCCTTTTTCATAGCCTTCACCTCATTTTGGACCAATTTCACATTTCCTTCTATTTTTTGCAAACTTAATTCTACTTTTTTTGTAAAGTCCACAACAGTATTTACCACCTTATCCTGTTTTTTCATCATTTCATTTCTATCCTTCACTCTTGAATCCTCCATCTTCTCCATCTTCTGAAACAATTTACCAATTTCCACCATGAGTTGAGTTTGATCATAAGGTTCAGGTGGTGGTGATGATGACAGAGGGACCTCTTCCATCGGTGCTTTTTCTTTTCTCTTAGATTTCACCACTGGCTCCTCCTCCTTTGCTTTTCCTCTTGAACCCTTATCCACGGTAGAGACCCCTGAAAAGTTTTAATGCTGCAGTGTATTGTAAGCTCGTTACACACTCCACTTAAACCTATTCCGATGCAGCCAAAACTGACAACAATCCTATTAATTCTGTTAGAACTTGAAGAAAAGAGGAGGTCCAGCAAAGAGTTTGATTATTGTAATCCGTAAGGGAGCAGGAACCAAAAACACCCCAAACAAAAAAAAATTGTAATCCACAGGAAGCTTGTCGCCAAAAATAGTCCGTTCAACCCAGGTAACAACAGCTCGCAAAGATTGCCCTTATAAAAAGAAAAATCAGATCTTGTACAAAATTCTCGTCTTTGCAAGCAAATAGAATACTCCCAACCGCGTGAATAGGAATTCCAAGGAGACAGATGCCCAAATATATCCACTTGTGTAAAGACCACGGGGAAGGAAAACCAAAAATCCCAAACTCCAATTTATAGTAAAAAAAAGAAGAGGAGAAGTATATATATAAGAAAAAAAATTTGAAAGCTGTAATCCACACAGCGAAGGAGTAAAAAAAGTTGATGATCCCTCTCAAGGAGCGAACGAAACAAAGCGCCCTTTTCCCAGTGGCTGTGGCGGCTTCAGGGGGAAACCCCCCCTTCTTCCTCTCCAAATCAGCAAACTTTCTTTTTTTTTAGAAGCCGCTCTCCCTTATTTTAACTTCGAAAAGCACTGGAATAACCAAAAGCTCGAACCCAATCGGTTTCTTCTTTAGCCGCTTCTCAAAACCTCCAAACCATGCCATGGCTCTCCTGGGACACAGAAAAACCATTGTCCAAAAAGCAATCACATTCGTTTTCCAGGACTGCCGCCATTATCGTTTCAAGCACCACCCTTCTATCCACTTCTGCACACACTGCCAAGTCCAGGCTCTTCAAAGCAAAATCCCCTGTTGCCTCTAACTCCCACCAACATAAGATTTCATTAACTCACTTTCTTGCTGATTTTCCTACTCCTCGAATCTCCACCGTCTCGCTGGTCCCGTTCTCGGCTCCTCAGCTGGGGAAGCCGCAGCTTCCATCGCGCGCCTCTCCCACCGGGGATACCTCCCGAACTTCGACTGCCCAGCAAAAACTTTCCAAGCAGGCAAGCAGGAGTCTTATCACCACAAACTATCTCTTTAAAATTGTTCCATTTTACTTATTCTCATTGATTACCACTTTGAGTAAGCACGAGCGCCTAAATCGAGATGTTACTCATCGGCCATCTTAGCCACGCCTTAGCCATAAGAAGGGATTATGAGGGGGTAGATGCTGGTGGTGCTACGGGTGGAACCCCGCAGGGAAGAGAAGAAGAGGAGTTGTCACTGATCATGGTGGAGGAGGAGGCAAGTAAGGAGCACTGAGCAATAGATTAAGATGAAAAATTCCTTTATATTACTTAAGAAGGTATAAAGGTGAGTGGCGCGTTGCACTAATCTATACGTACATCTTCCATGTCCCCCCTCTCCCCTCTTTGGTTATCAAAGGCATCTTTTTTTTTTGAGAAAGTGGGGAGAGAGATATTGTGTGTTTTATGTACAATTTTGTGTTTTAGTGGTAAGGGGTTTGTGGTGGCACACCCAATGGAAAAGCAAAGGAGGAGGAGCCAGTGGTGAAATCTAAGAGAAAAGAAAAAGCACCGATGGAAGAGGTCCCTCTGTCATCATCACCACCACCTGAACCTTATGATCAAACTCAACTCATGGTGGAAATTGGTAAATTGTTTCAGAAGATGGAGAAGATGGAGGATTCAAGAGTGAAGGATAGAAATGAAATGATGAAAAAACAGGATAAGGTGGTAAATACTGTTGTGGACTTTACAAAAAAAGTAGAATTAAGTTTGCAAAAAATAGAAGGAAATGTGAAATTGGTCCAAAATGAGGTGAAGGCTATGAAAAAGGAAATAAAAGGGACTCAGGAGGCGGTGAGGGAGAATAAATTGAAAATGGATGAACATGAGAAAAGGATTGACGCTGTGGAAGATATGATGAGAAAGAAGAATATTGTGATTCGTCAGGTGGTTGAAAGGACGCCAGACCAGCTGAGAGAAAGTGTGGTCCAGTGGTTAAATAATTTGAGCATGGGAAAGGAATTTGTACAGGAGGACATTGTAAGTGCATATAGGGTGGGTCCAAGAAGAGGGAAGGCGGTGCAAAGAAATGTTTTGGTAAAATTTGCAAATTGGGGAGATAAACTTAGAGTAATGGCCTTTTTAAAACAAGCTGGTTCTGGCGCCCTGAAAATTGATGGGTCTGATGTGGAAGTATATAATGATATTTCAATGAAGGAAAGAATTTGGAAATATAAGATGAGACCGGTAACTAAACTGTTGATGAGTAAAGGTGTAAGGTACAATTGGAGATTTCCACAGCAATTGCGTTTCTTTTATGAGAAAAGAATGCAGGTTATTGATGAGGGGACCGATCCACTGGAATATTTGAGTCTGCTGGAGCTTGTTAAAGCGGGTTCGGAAGAGTGGTTAACTCTTAGGAAAGATTTGATTTGTAGGTAATATTTTTAAAAATGTGAAAGTACATGTTTTTTACATTCAATGTTTTTAAACTATGTTTAGATGTTTTGGGTTTTTATTTGAGTTAAAACTCAACAGAGGATGCTATAAATCTTTTTATTTTATTTATTTAACATATGTTTGTTATTTGTGTAAACTTTTGATTTATTGTTATTTTTGACTTGTTTTTACTCTTGGGGCTGTTTTGTTTTCAACGTGTTTTTAATATTCTGGCCTGCGGGTGGGGCTGCTAGTGGTTTTGTTTTCATTTCACGTGTTTTTTCTCTCCTGGCCTCTAGGTGGGGCTTCTTCCGGTAGTAGTCTTTGTTTCTTCATTTCTGTTCCGATCTCATGGAAGGAGGATGTGCTGGTGAGTTCTCTTGGGGTTTTTTTCGACTGGGGATTTTCTTTGTTTTGTTTTTGTGGTGGTGGGCTGGGAGGTGTTTCTGTTTGTTCTTTTGTGGTTTGGTTGGGTTTTAGGTTTGTTTAATTTGTTTGTTTATTTCTGGTTTGTTTAATTTTTGTGATTTCATTGTTGTTTATTTGTGTAATTTGTGATAGTTGTGTTGTTAGAGTTAGGTATTCTTATGTTGTAGTTAGGTGTTTTGTCTGTGCTTTTATGGAATTGTGGATGCTTTTGTTTGTGGATTTTGTTGTTTTCTTTTGTTGTGTATTAATGGGTTTTTTAAATTGTTGATTTATTTGTGTTTTATTGATTTTTATTAATGTTGGTGTTTGTTGTTGGTGTGTACTTTTGCGTGAAGAATGGGCTGCCTGTCGGTTCCTCTTTTCCCCATTGCTGCTTCGAATTTTGGTTTCAATGCAGCAATGGGGAAAAGGAGGAGCTGGCAGTCAGCAGGCTCTTCCCCCGGGAAGGTTTGTTAGGTCGGTCGGGGAGAAGGAGGCAGAGAAGAGCTCTCTGCCTGACGATGGTTCTCTTCTCTCTGTCTCCTTTCTCTCCCAGCTTACCTAACTGGAGATCTACAGGCAGCGATCCGTAAGGGGTGGTGCTCTTCCTTGTGGATAGCTGGCTGCTGCTTTTGTATTACCTCCGTCGGAAGTACAAAGGCAGCAGCCAGTCATTCGCCAGGGAGGGTGCTTCCAATGACGAACTGCTGCCTGCTGCTGTTGCTTTTTCCCCACCCAGGCTCAAGGTACCTTGAGGCCGGCGGTGGCCTTGCCGTGTCTTCGGTGGGGTAGCGTGGAGGAGAGGGAGTTCCTCTTCTCCCCGTTGCTCCGAGAAAGAAGGCCAGTAGGTGTCTCGCGGTGGATTTTTGTGGCTTTTTGTTTTGCGAGGCTGTGAGGTGCTGCGTCTGCCTGCTGGGGACTTGCGCTCCCGTTGCATTTTTAAATTTTATTTTTTGCGCACTGGCTTTCTCAGCGTTCCGTGCGCTCACGGCGCGTGGGACGCTGGGACTTGGAGTTTTGCCTTTTTTGTTTGTGTTTGTGCGGCTTTTTTTTCTGTGGCTCGATTTTAATTGGCCGCGCCGTGTTTCCCAATGTTCTTTTTGCTGGCGCCTCTTAGCCTGATTGGCTGTGGTGTGGCACGATGCAGAGAATGTTGGGAAGTGACGTTCTTTTCCTTTTTTCACATTCGTGGGGCTCTTGCCCCACTGGCACCTTTCTCAACCCTGCAGTAACCTCCGGACCGGTTTCGGGCGAGTGCAGGAGGCCCGGTACAGGATAGGATGGATGGGTGTAGAAACGTATAGCAAGTTCCAATGGTTAACCCTTGGATTTATAGGTATAGATTGCAACCAAGGTATGTTGTAAAATACAAAATAGAAAGAGGGGTTCAGAAAGAGGCTTTCAGTCAAGGCAGATACAGAAAACAGGCATATTTATACTTTGAGAAGCATAACTTAGAAATGCCCCTGTTTCTTAGTTCCTCTTTTGGGGTAAAGAGGCCTCCTTGAAGACTGAGGTATTTTTGAACCACAACTGGGAATACCCTGGTAATGGCAACCTTGTGTTGCCTGCTAATCTTTCTCACACTAGGTCAGGCGAAAGGAACTGCAGAATGAACGCACCAAAAGGTAGCTTCATTTTGATAGTTTCACATCTGGCCTAGACACGGAAGAAGTTGTTCCTCACTCCCTACCCCCGGTGTTCTAACTGCAACTTCTCTTTTCCCATACACCCGTGATGGTGAACCTTGGCATTCCAGATGTTCTTGGACTTCAATTCCCAGAAGCCCAAGGACACCCTGTGAATCCACATGAATGGGTTTACTGCAGTTCATCCGGCCCACACTCCCTTCGTCACTCCCGGAAGTGGAAGTAAAATGCACCCGTATCGACAAGGGCAGCATGGGCCGGATGAATCGCAGTAAACCCATTCGTGTGGACTCACAGGGTGCTTGGACTTCTGGGAATTGAAGTCCAAGAACATCTGGAGTGCCAAAGTTCACCATCACGGTCATACGTTGTGCCTCCTGGCCCTTTGTCGTCCAGGAGGTTGGCAAGGGCGGGTGTAATTGTGACTTTTGTGGCGGTTTCCCACTGCGCTGGGACGCCTGGGGTTATGAATACTGGGCTACTGCTTCTTTGTGATCCATAAATCAGAAACCCAAACATTCTTATTTTTGCTTAATGTTGCAGCTTTTGCTGGATGGCAGGGCCTGAACAGTATTACTGAGGAAAGAGGATTCTTCCTTCCTTTTTTTGATCCATTTCCCCTATAAGAACTGCTCCCCAAACTGCTTTTAAAGCAATTCTGGGGGGCACTGCACTCATAAGAATTCATACACATATATTCAGAAGGGTAGTATAAAGTAAAACATACTGAACTATGCACCATTTGGCCCTAAGCAAGAGTTGCTATCTTAAAACTGCCTTTCCCCATTAGAAGTGCTTTCTGGAAATGTCTCTAAAAATAAGGAACAATATATGGAAATAGAGCCACTTCCTTAAAACGAGATGCATCGTTGACTGCAAATTGACAGAAAGGCTGATCGTACTTGGCTTTGTTTCTGATGAGTTTAACATGCTCCAAATGACAGCATTGGAAGCAGTGCCAATTGGTTGCTTCTACAGGATCCTGTACATTAGGGTGCTTGCTTCTCTAAACTTCTCTTATGCCATTTCATCATATGCCATGGTTAGCTGCAGTTATTCCTTTTGAGAGAGCTACTGCTACAGAGCCTGTGATGCTCCAGAGATACCTTCTCTTCTGGTTTTGTGTGGAAGATAATCACACAATTACACCCCTCCTTCTCTTCTCTTCCATTCATGGCATCTCATCATGTTTGGGAATGAATTAGATCCAACCACACTTTGGCAAACTTGCTTGTCAGCAACTGATAATATAGGGGGGTTCTTCAACATTTCTAAAAAACTTGATGTTTCCTGGTGCTGGCAGAGAGAGGCTAGATGTTTAATTCTGATTAATGGTCATGCTAAGTGTTGTGTTCTGTACTGTACCTTTTACAATGTATCCATTCATGTGTATCCAATGTAACCATGCTTGTGTAACAATATAACCAACAGCTGCTTAACTGTAGCCCTTACAATAGGACGCGAGCTAATGACCACCTGGTGGCAATAGCTCTCTTGGCCCGGACTCACCAGCAAACAACAGCGCGGGAAGATTCCCGCCATCACCTACACCTGGACAAGAAGGGCGTGACCGTCCATGACGTCACGCGGACAGTAACCAATAGACTGTCGAGGAGCCACATTCAAAATGTATAGCCACCGTATATATTGAGCTACCCATCCGCCATTACCTCATGTTCCCCTGGATCATCATGCAATAAACCTGTGTTAAGCCAACCCTTCGGCTGTTTCATTGTCTTCGGTCCCATACACTAAATTGGCGACGAAGGTGGGATGATGGCTGCCCACGGGACCAAGACATGCGCCGGTTTCGAAATCAGGAGACCGGCAGACTGGGACATTTTCGAGATGGACTTCCAGGGAGCCCTGGTGGAATCCGAAGTCATGGATGAGGCAAAGAAAAGGGCCATCTTCACCAGGATGCTGGGGCCAGACACCAAGAGGGTCTTGGTGGACCTGATCGCGCCGAAGAGGGCGAGTGAATTCAAGGTGAAAGAGCTCATGCACATGCTGCGCGAGTACTTCCGGCCCTCGACGGCGATGTTCCCCGCTCGGAGCGCGTTTTGGAGGCGAGTCCAAGTGCCCGGGGAGACGGTCGCCGACTTCGCAGCGGCCCTGCGACTGGCGGCCGGCCCATGCAAATGGGAGAATGCAGAAATCACACTAAGAGACTGCGTGCTGTGCGGCCTGAGCGACGCCGAAACTCAGCGCACATTGATGAACCGGGAGCCACCCCCCACGTTGCAGGAGGTCCTGAAGGAGGCACAAGCCGCGGAAGCTACAAAGGCCGGGGTCCAGGAGCTCCAGGACTGGCGGCCAAGGACGTGCAAGGCAGAGACTTCGGTGCACGTTCCGGTGCACGCGGCCCGGTGAGTTTCGAAGTCGTCCGCGGAGAGCAGCGACGACGAGGACGTCCGGAAGGTCCGGAAGGAAGGCCGGCGTTGCGATGGCTGCGGAGCGAACCACGACCGTGCCAAATGCCCCTTCAGAAAGGCCGAGTGTCACAACTGCGGCCGCCGCGGGTACATCGCCAAGGTCTGCAGGAAACGGCGCGAGGCCCGGAAGAGCTCGAGAGACAGCGCGACGAGACCCAAGGACGGCACCCAGGCCACAAGGAAGCGAGACGGCGTGGGCCGCATCGCCGACGACAGCAAGGACGACGCACCGGTGTTCAGCGTGTCCGCAGGACACCCCCGTTACTTTGTTGAGGTACTAGTACAAGGGGCCCCCATTAGGATGGAAATTGACTCGGGGTCCTCATATTCCATCATTCCCCAGAAGGAGTTTCTGAAAATTGCCCCCCACGTGCGGCCCAAACTCAAAGCTTTGAGGTCCACGCTACGGGACGTGCAAGGGAACTGCATTCCGGTGTTGGGGGTTGGAAAATTTCAGGTCCAATTCAAGAAACACGCCGCAACTCTCCCCCTAGTTGTTCTAAAAGGGGGGAATTGCAGCCTCCTCGGGACTCAATGGTTCCAGCCCCTGGGTTTGTTCATTGGGGGGGGGGGTGCATGCCGTTGTCGTTGGGACTGACCCGATTCAGGAGGTGTGCGATGCACACCCCGAAGTCTTCAAAAAGGGACTTGGGAAATTTAAGGGACCCCCAGTAGCCTTCGACCTAGACCCTGAGGTCCGCCCAATAAGACTCAAACTGCGCCGGGTGCCATTCGCGCTCAAGGACAAAATAGAGGCGGAACTGGACAAATTGGTGGGCCAGGGGATTCTTGTTCCTGTTGATTCTGCGGAGTGGGAAACTCCAATTGTAACAGTACTAAAGGCCAACGGGGAGGTGCGCATATGCGCTGATTACAAGTGCACCATCAACAAGGCAATTCGCCCTAATGCGTATCCGGTGCCGGTAGTCAGCCATTTGCTGGCCAGGTTACATGGGGGAAAGTGTTTCGCTAAGCTCGACTTAGCACAAGCCTACCAGCAGCTCTCGGTGACCCCAGCCGCCGCTGCTGCCCAAACTATAGTCACCCATAAGGGGGAGTTCCAGGTGACGCGCCTTCAATTCGGCGTAAACTCGGCGCCTGGAATTTTCCAGTCACTCGTGGAACGCCTCCTGAAGGGGCTCGAGGGGGTGTTACCTTATTTTGATGACGTATTGATAACGGGGGGGAGTCGGGCCGAATTGGCAAAGAGGTTGGGCAAGGTCCTGGCGATATTCGAAAAAGCGGGGTTGAGACTGCGAAAAGACAAATGCGTCTTCTTCGTGACCGAGGTCGAATTCCTAGGGTTCCGTGTCACTCCTGAGGGAATAAGGCCGTCCAAGTCTAAGGTAGCCGCCATCAAGCAAGCCCCTCGCCCCACCTCCAAGCCCGAGTTGCAGTCGTTCCTAGGGCTGCTGAACTTTTATCACTCTTTCCTTCCCCGGAAAGCAGCCGTGGCCGAACCATTGCACAGATTGCTTAAAAAGGACGAGGCATGGAAGTGGGGCGACCAGCAAGAGAGGGCATTTAGTGAGCTAAAGCAGCTTCTGGCGTCTGATGCCATCCTAACCCATTTCAACCCCAAGCGCCCGGTGGTCCTGATCTGTGACGCATCCCCGGTGGGGGTGGGAGCGGTGCTGTGCCACGTGCTGGAAAACGGGAGGGAGGCCCCGATAGCATTCTATTCCAGGTCCCTGTCCCAAGCGGAGAGAAACTACGCCCAGACAGACAGGGAAGCGTTAGCGATAATCGCAGGGACCAAAAAGTTCCATGACTTCCTGTACGGCCGCCCCTTCACAATCGTGACCGATCACAAGCCCCTGCTAGGCATTTTTACCGCAGATAAGCCCACGCCACAGATCCTGTCCCCAAGGATGCTTAGGTGGGCCATTTTTCTTAACGCGTATCAGTACGCGTTAGTGTACAGGCCCGGGAGGGAGATCAGCCATGCGGACGCTCTATCAAGGTCCCCTCTTCCCCAGGATAGCAGCCACGTGGGCGGGGAGGAGCCAGACCACCAGGTGCTGATGATAGAGGTCCTTGACTCGCCCCCAATACTGCCCGTCGACATCGCCAAAGCGACCAGCAAGGACAACATTTTAGCGAGGGTTAGCTCCTGGGTGCAGAAAGGGTGGCCAGCGTCCTCCCCGGCAGCGGAGTTCGACCCATTTTTTCGAAAGAAGTTAGAGTTGTCCCTTGAGAGGGGGTGCCTTCTGTGGGGCCAGCGAGTAGTAATCCCGGCGTCCTTACGACCGCGGGTACTCAAACTCCTGCACGTCAGCCACCCTGGAATTGTGCACTCCAAAGCCCTGGCACGGAGCTATTTCTGGTGGCCCCAGCTAGACGCCGACATCGAGCACATGGTCGGCACTTGTGAACCCTGCCAAAGCTCCAGGCCAGAAGAAGCCCGCCTGCCTCACAGGGAGTGGGACGCGGCGAAGGGGCCGTGGTCCCGGATTCATGTAGACTTTGCTGGCCCGTTCCGTGGGACGCTTTTCCTCCTTGTGGTGGATGCCTTCTCCAAGTGGTTGGAGGTCATCCTGGTTACAAGCACGTCCACGGCCACAACCATAAAGCATTTGCGGAGGGTTTTTTCCACGTTCGGTTTACCCGACACCCTCGTAAGCGACAACGAAAGTTGCTTCACGTCCTCTGAGTTCAGGGCATTCACGGAAATCAACGCCATTCAGCACATCACCTCCGCTCCTTTCCACCCTGCCACAAACGGCCAAGTAGAGCGCCTTGTGCGTACCACCAAGGACGCGCTGCGGCGCATGGGGCCCGGGGACCTAAACCATCAAGTGTGCCAGTTCCTGCTAGGTTACAGAGTGACTCCCCTAGCGTCAGGATACTCCCCCGCGGAGCTGCTTATGCGCAGGAAACTGACCACCATACTAACTAGGCTAGACCCCACGAGAGTAGAGGACAAGGGGAAGAACATTGGGATAGAGGACACAAAGAGTTTCGACGTGGGCGCCCCCGTGTATTGCCGGAATTACGCCAACGTGGGTCCGACCTGGGTACCGGGCGTCATCTTAGAGCAGACTGGTCCCGTCTCGTACCGCGTCGAGACCAACACAGGTCTACTCTGGAGGCGGCACACAGACCAGCTCCGGCGCAGGGTCCCCGACGAGCAGGGCACGGACCACGGGAAACAGGATTCAGCGTTAGGGTTCTCCCCCACCCGTTCAGCCCAAGGGGGAGGAAAGGGGGGCCATGGGTCCCCACCAAGAGGGGAGGAAAGGGAATCTGTCCTCGTAGATATCCTGCGGGATCGGTCAGCAAAGAGAAGGGAAGCCGACCTCATAGATATTCCGCGGGATCTCCCCACAAATACGGATACACCAACAGAGTTAGATTTTGATTTTCAGAACCGGGGAAGTTTTGCGGAGTGGTCCCCCACCCGTCCAAGCGAGAAGAGGGGTTTTTCGTTAGCCCCGAGTGTCTCCGGTCTGCCCACAATGGAGTTTTTCCCTTCCCCCAAAACCGCCACACCACGGCAAGCCGCTAACAAGTCTCCCTCTCCCGTTTCAGGACAAGGGACCAGGGAACGAGGAAGCAGTAGCACCCCTGGGGCAGGTCAGCCCTCATCGCGGCCCAAACGCGTTTGCAATAAGCCATCTTGGCTGAGGGACTTCGTCCCATCCTAGGGGGGAGGGATGTTGTGTTCTGTACTGTACCTTTTACAATGTATCCATTCACGTGTATCCAATGTAACCATGCTTGTGTAACAATATAACCAACAGCTGCTTAACTGTAGCCCTTACAATAGGACGCGAGCTAATGACCACCTGGTGGCAATAGCGAGCGTTCAAGCTCTCTTGGCCCGGACTCACCAGCAAACAACAGCGCGGGAAGATTCCCGCCATCACCTACACCTGGACAAGAAGGGCGTGACCGTCCATGACGTCACGCGGACAGTAACCAATAGACTGTCGAGGAGCCACATTCAAAATGTATAGCCACCGTATATATTGAGCTACCCATCCGCCATTACCTCATGTTCCCCTGGATCATCATGCAATAAACCTGTGTTAAGCCAACCCTTCGGCTGTTTCATTGTCTTCGGTCCCATACACTAAACTAAGTTTCATCTGCAATCAAGTCATTAATCAGTTCATTCTTTTAGCTGTATTTTCAGAGGTTCAGTGGCCTTCAATGCTGAGGCAGCTTCTAGGGGAAAGAGCCAGTTCTTATACAGCTCAGTCTTTTTCTAGTGCCTCCAGGTGGAGCTTATGGTGGTCCAGAAATCAGGAACAAGGCAGGAGATCCAGGAGCCAAGCAACTGCAAGTCTGCTGGCCTTTGTTGCTAAAGACAGCATCTAGAGCAGCTATGGCAAATCTTTTAGAGACTGGGTGCCCAAACAGAGGGATGTGGCGAACTCTGTGCCAAGGGGAAGGAAGATGCCAGGGTGCAAAGTGCAGTTTTCCATAGGAATGCATTTAAAAGAGGCTTTCGCCTACCCTCATCTTGAATCCTGGCTACGGCCCTGAAAGAAGTGCTCCCATTGGGCTGTTGGGCAGAGGATTGGGGCTGAGCTGGGTAAATGGTGCACATGCCAACAGAAAGGGCTCTGGGTGCCCCCTCTGGCATGCATGCCATAGGATTGCCACTACTGGTCTAGAGCAGTGATGATGAATCTTTTAGAGACCAAATGCCCAAACTGCAACCCAAAACCCACTTATTTATTGCAAAGTGTCAACATAGCAACAGGGGAGGAAGGAAATGCTTCCATTGGGCTGCTGGGCAGAGTGGCGGGGTGAACTCTGTGCTGTGGGAAGGAGGAAGCACTCCCGTTGGGCTGCTGGGGAGAGGGGCGTGTGAATGTGCTGGGGGGATGAAGGAAGCATTCCCATTGGGCTGCTGGGCAGAGGTGTGGGGGTGAACTCTGTGCTGGGGTGACTGCATGGGTGCCCACAGAGAGGGCTCCGAGTGCCACTTAGAGCAGCTGCTTTCAGGCTGAGGGCTTCAGTTCTGCAGGACTTGGAGTGACAGCTGCAAATCCTGACAACATGAAAAGGACAAACATACAGCAGGTTTAGAAAACAAAACGCTTTTCCATTTCATTCTCATTCAACTCTTGATGCTCCAGCTTATTTCCTCCCACTCATATATCCTTGTGGTCGTTAAAACAGCCATAGAGATTCAGATCATCTGTCAAGGCCTGGGGAAAGGCAGCGCTGACAATTAGCAATGACTATAAGAGTAGAAAACAAAATGCATGGGTTCAAAAGGGCAACAATGTAGAATCAGTTTCCCCAAGGAGAGCTGGTAGCTGGGCGTAGCAGACAACATCAAGGTTAGAACAGACCAAAAGAAATGCAAGGCTCAAGGTTTCAAGCAAATCTGAACAGCACAGAACAATAGCAATAACACTTATATACCACCCCAGAGCACTTAGTGCACTCTCTGGGTAATAATAATGTCATGTCAAAAATTATTCTGGATTGAAAGGATTTTTGAGGACGAAACTCGGGTCAGGGAATGCCCAAATGAAACCCATTTCATGTCCCCAGGAGCTGGGACAGAGATGGGCACTCAATTTGTCATGCAGCACCCGGGTCTCGAACTGCCGACTTGCTAGTCTTCCAGCCAACAAGGTGAGCTTCTTAATCACTGAGCCACTGCAGCCACTCTCTGGGTGGTTTATAGGTAATTAGAATTTTGCCCTCAATATGCTGGGTACTGATTTTACAGATCTTGGAAGGTTGAGCCAGCCTTGATCTCCATCAAAATCAAACCCACAACCTTTTGGGTGCAGTACACCCAAATGTAGTACAGCAGCTTAATCCCTGTGCCACCAGGGTTCCTGTAACCTTCAAAATGCGGGAACGCTTGATGAGAAAAAAAATCAGAACTGCCTGCAATGTACAACAGGGAAGCCCACATTATTATAGTCGTTTTTAAAAAGGAAAATTACACAAGAACTTGAAAATAATACTTTCAGGTTGAATATTTAAACATATCCTTTGCAAAATAAAGGCACAGCAAGAAGAGAGCTTCAGTCAAAACTATAGAAGATCTAGTTGAGTCTCCTACCTGTCCAGGAAAAAAGAAATTAATGTGAATATAACTGGTCCTTTCTCCCCATGTGCTCTGACCCACACTTAACTGGGCATGTAAATTACCAACATGGTTTGTACAACACTGGTTCTGTTCCTGCCTGCACTTCATGTCTTCTTTTTCTACTTTATGTGGAGAGGAGCCATTCAACAATTACATGATCCTCGAGGGAGGGGGTCTGCTATCTGAATTACAGAAAATTACGTGGTGGTGGTGGTGGGTCAGGTCAAAGATTACATAATCCATTTGGAGCTGTTGTGGTTTTGAAACATGGCGCTTTTTTAGGTTTAAAAATGATCTCTGGGAATTTTGATCTGATTTGAGATTATTGAATTGCTTGTGCAGTCTGCATTAGGCACCAGTAGTGAAAAGCTCTAAAAATTAGAGTTTTGATACAAAAGATCTGGATTACACAATTTTAAGGGGGGGTGGGTTTGAAGTGAAAATTATGGTCGGATTACATGGCAGGAGGGGGTCAATTTTCCCCAAAAATGGATCACATA
The DNA here is from genome assembly GCA_035047345.1 of Bradypodion ventrale. NCBI lineage: Eukaryota > Metazoa > Chordata > Lepidosauria > Squamata > Chamaeleonidae > Bradypodion > Bradypodion ventrale. The sequence goes on from JAWDJE010000001.1 coordinate 47,753,228, forward strand.
ATTGTTGAATGACCCCTGAGCTTTATCAAGCTTTTACTGCAATGTTTGTATGAGAATGAGAAGTAAAGAACTATAATCAAAAAAGACATACAGGTACTTGAAGAAGAAAAAGATGACAGCTTTGATAAGACTGAGATTTCACTCGCAAAAATGCTTCACACCTAGAAGTGTTTTGTTCTCATCCTTTGCTTCAAAGAGTTAATGATACCCTTCATGCAAATAGGTAAACATCTGGTAACTTAAGCTACAAACAGGCCCAAAGAACTTTATGATAGATGAAAATTTGAACTCGGGTCTCTCTTTTAAACATTTGGTGCTTTTGTTCATTGCCTCAAGCTGGCATAGGTATGGACTTTAGACCTGCATGCAGACTTCTTAGTTGGGACTAGCAAAGTAGGCATCTGCTGTTGAAGGTTTTTGGCTATCTTCTCTGAGGAAACCAACCTTCTGCCAGTCAGGGCGTAGCTGACTGGCAGGTAATATGAACACCAGGACCACCAGGTAACCAGCCAAACAGTAAAACATATTGCAGGCCAGAGTCCAAGTTCAAAATAAAGTCTGAGATGGACAGTGATAGAAGATTAATCTAGATGACAAAAGCATATTCCAAGCAAGACAGAGGTCAGGTGACTGAGAGAACAGATGAGGCAGAATACCTTTAGGGGCTGGCTGGAGCAAGTCATGGACAGGGTTCAAGGAGCAAGGAAGCAGCTGAGGCACAACAACAGTCCTCAGGAACCAGGTAGGAAATCTTCAGAAGCAGGAACCAAAAATAATGCAGGAGTTTTTGTAAGACAGGAACAAGCCTAACAATCAACTGACGTTCACTGCTAAGGTAGCTTCTGGGAGGAAGAGCTGGTTCTTATATAATAAAGCCACCCAGGGCCTTCAGATGGAGCTTATGGTGGTCCAGAACCTTCTAAGCACTCTGGGGTGGAACTTAATAGCTGCAGCAGAGTGTGGGTCCAATCCTGCAAGCATTAGAACTGCCCTACAAAGGGGGGGGGGGTTTCCAATCCTGCGAGCATCAAGCTATCTCTGGGGAATTCATCCTGTCGATACTGGAGCTGCCACAGATTCTGACATTGCCAAGGGCTAGCACATAATATTTTGCTGGTTGAGGAAAAGGAAATACAGTGGTAACTCACTTAAACAGCATAATGCGTTCCACAGGATTGCTCTTTAAGCGAGTTTGCTCTTTAAGTGAAACACCATTGTAAGTGACCAATTGTGACTTCTGGCAGGGGGGATTGCAAACCCCAATTTAGTTGTTAAGTGAGTTTTTAGTTGGTTTTAGTTGTTAAGTGAGTCGACCATTCAAAGAAAATTCTGCTCTTTAAGTGAGTTAGTCTCTAAGCGAGGCACTCTTTACTGTAGTTAATGCATGTAGGACCTAAAGCTAGCAGAAAATTAAATGTGCAATTCTCCCCTTCTCTGTCACTAAAACACAATGACAATCAATTAAATACCCCAAACCAGGAACCTGAGGTGACCTCTTCACCCTGTCTAATGCTCATTAAACACATGCTGTCTGACATATTTTTCGAGTTGCCATGCCAACTATCCAGATATATAGTTTACCTTTTCCAGTGCATTATGGCAAAGCCTAGCACCAGTGCTATATGCTGAATGCGCCATCCTTTGCATTCATGTGCTACTCCAAAAACCAGCAGTTCTTCCAGTTTAGCAAATGGCTGAGTAGAGGACTCAGCAGTGATATTTTAATTTGCTTCCATTAGAGGAAGAAGCCACACCCATCGGTCACAGAATTTTACTTCACACTTGTGTAATAAAGTAGCTTTCAGTCCCTATAAAGCTTCACAGAGCCACTAGCACTGAAAGATAATGATTTTTAACTTCAATAGGCAGGAGTCTCATTATTCCCAGGTTTTAGCCATCAGTCAGGTATCCTCGGGCAATGGTTGACAGGTGTGACAAAATGAATGTAAAAATCTTCTACATTCAGGTAAGAAGATTTAGTATATAGGATGAGAGCGGGAAAGAAAAGAACGGACCAAACTAGAGACGTAAGTAATTACACGGCGGTAAAACTGATTTGGTGGGCATTGCATTAGCCAAATCTCAAGCTTACACTATGCAAGATAATTTCCGCTAATAATGTGGCTAATTTCAACCTTTCTAAATGTGCAGTGTTTCTGCTGCTTGCTGTTGGCTAAATTGTCCGTTGAGGTTTCAGCATCTCAGAGCAGGTATTAAAGCTTGCTGCTTCTTGTCATTCCATTTGGACCTAATGCTGCATCAGCCCACTTGCAGAAAGAAGGTTAAAAGCCATAGAAATACAGATTAAAATACCATTTTCCCTTCTGTGGAGCAAGAGCAAGTTCTTCGATCACTTTCCCCATGAGGCAAGGCTACAACATGTGGGTGGTTCTAATTTACCAAAAGAGATGATCAACAGGAAGACACAAAAAGATCTTAATCTGCCAGATCTTAGATCTGTATGGAAATACCTTCTCCCATAGTTTACCCAAATCAGAAGTACAGGAACACAGGGCTTTTTGCTACCATAGTTGCTGCTGCTGCATGTGACTAAGTCAGGCTTATTTATTTATTTACGGTATTTATACCCCGCCTTCCTCATCATAAGATGACTTATGATGACTTATGGTGACTCTATCAATGGGAAACATCCAAAATGTCCTCTCCTCAACAGAGTAGCTCAGCTCCTGTAAAGTGAAGCCTGTACTTTCCTTTAGGAAGGCAATCCATCAAATTGTTGGTCTGCCTCTTTTACTGCTGCCTTTCTCCAGATTATCATCTTTTCCAAAGAATCTTGCCCTCTCATGGTGTGCCCCAAATAGGACAGCCTCCGTTTCATTATTTTTGCCTCCAGAGATAGCTCATCCAGTCTGGCCAGGTTATCCTGCTATGGTAGTAGAGTAGACTATACTGCCAGAGACTCAAAGCTGAGTGTCAGGCAGTGGTTAACTAACCTGACAACCCTGAGGACTAACGGCCTTGGATGGCGAAGTCCACAGGGAAGGGTGATGGTCCCCAAGTGGATTAAATCCCACTTGGATCCACCTTGATGGAAGGCAGTAGCTTCATCAGTACTGGCCTGGGGCTGAGGAGGACTTTGTGTGCCAAAAGGGCTCAGGACCAGAAAGTGACTTGTGGAAATAGATCAGTAGTATGGACATCATGCTGTGATGCAGAAGGCAGGTGAAAGGCTACTGCATTATATTTGCAGAATAGTCTTCATGGCTGATTGCCATGAGGATCACCTATATTTGGATTTGGATAAAGCAGCAGCAGCAGCTGCAGCAGCAGCAGCTTTGGCTTGATTTGCTTCAGGGCCCACTTGTTTGGCTTTTTTGGCAGCCCAGAAAACCTGCAAAGATCTCCTCCAGCACTATATTTCAGATTAGTCAATTTCCCCCCTTTCTGCTTTATTTACTATCCAGGTTGCACACCCATACATGCTGATTGATATACAGGAGTGTGGATGATCTTGGTCTGTGGGTTTGCTTTGAGTTACATAAAAAACTGATTTAAGCAAAAGCCTACGGAACGGACTTTTTCTTCATAAGTAGGGGTTTTACTGTACACAAATTCTTTAACTGTTTCAGTTTCTTAACTGTCAGCATTAAACATGTGTAGTTCTATGTAGTTGTGTAGTTATTAAATTGTAGTTATGTAGATATGTTAAATTCAGCACCTTGGTTTTGTTATATCATCATGGAAAAGAACAATCCAATCCAGACTGCAGTACCTTGGCTTCTCCCAACCTCTCTTACAGGCCATGAGTCACAACCAGGTGAAACAGGACATTAAACAGAGGACACTAGACACGGAAAGACAAGCAGACCTAGCCAGTGCCCCAACCTTCCTGGTTCCAAAGTCTTGGAGACCCATTTTTACCCCAGCCAGGTACCTGCTCCAACCTGAGGCACCTTGTCATCGGAGACCATTTATGTTAGCCCGCTGTCAGGCCCCTGCTTATGTGATTCTCAAGGTGTTGTGTATTGAATGTAATTGTAACCACACGAATGAGCAAATGTAACAATCTGTATCTTGCAATAGAAACAATGAAACAAACCACAATAGAACGCGAGCTAGTGACCACTAGGGGGAAATAGCGAGCGTTCAGCTCACATGGTACACATTCCTCAAATACCTTCAGGACAGGGGTGCCCAGCAGCAACTCAACGTTAGGGTCCTCCCCCACCCGCTTATCCCAAGGGGGAGAAAACGAGGGGCAACAGTCCCAAACAAGGGGGGGGAAGAGCAGACTCAAATCTGTATCCTTTTGATACACCAGTTCTCCCCAGCGCCATGAAAGATAGGAATGAGTTTGTCCCTGTTGCCCTTGAGTTAGATTTTGAGTTACCAAACCGGGGGGGGGGGTTCCAGAGTGTTCCCCCGCCTGTCCAAGCAAGGAGTGGGGTTTTTCTTTAGTCCCTAGTGCCCCCGGTTTGCCCACATCCACATCAGAATCCAACCCTTCTCCTCCTGCCCAGCCCATAGATGCAAATCCGCAGCAAGTCGCTAATGAGTCATCCACTCCAATTGCAGGACAAGAGCCAGGAGGACACAGATGAGGGAGCACAGCTGAGTCAAGCATAACGCCCAAAATGCACATGCAGAAAACCACTTTGGTTAAGAGGCTTTGTCCCATCTTAGAGGGGAGGGATGTTGTGTATTGAATATAATTCTAACCACACGAATGAGCGAATGTAACAATCTGTATCTTGCAATAGAAACAATGTAACAAACCACAATAGAACGCGAGCTAGTGACCACTAGGGGGAAATAGCAAGCGTTCAGCTCACATGGTACACATTCCTCAAATACCTTCAGTTGCGCGGGAAAGATTCCCACCCTCACCTCACCTGGACAAGAAGGGTGTGACTAAGGATGACGTCACATGGACAGTAGCCAATGTGCTATCGAGGAGCCACATTCAAATGTATAGCCACTGCATAAAAGGAGCTGTTTGTCCGCCATTACCTCATGTTCGTGCTGTACTCCATGCAATAAAGATGTGTTAGGCTAGACTACAGCTGCTTCCATTATCTTGATTCCCAAACACTAAACAAGGGAAAGTTGAAAAGGACACCAATGTCAGAGAGACGATGCCCCTGTGACACTGGAGAAAATGAAACCGTAGAACACATTCGGTGCATCTGCACTTTTTATAGAGACATCCAGAACATGTTCGTATCTCTGCTGCTCTGTAAGTATCCTGGCTGGTCAAACAGCACATACACACACTGGCTGCTACCTGATGAAAGGCCCACCTTCACCCACCACACTGCGAGTTTCTATGCCGCAGTGTGTAAGATCAGAAGAACAATTTAATTTAATTTAATAGTTCAACTTATTCGCCGCCCACTCAGGCAAGCCTGACTCAGGGCGGCTTACAAAATTTAAAACCTCATACAATAAAAACAATTAAGATCCCTACCCCAATTAAAAACCCACCCACCTCATGCAGGAGAGAGAGGGTGCATCTTATGATACATCTTATAGTAAAAGCCATCTTATGGTAAGAACCAGCAGGCAGGAGCCACATTACCCCAGGTCTTAAGTCCTTTCCTAAATGGCAGCAACTCGGTCTATAATGGTAGCTCAACTGGCAGGAGGTTCCAAAGGGCCAGTGCGGACACGGAAAAGGCCCTTTTTCTTGTTCCAGAGAGGTGAATTCCCCTAGGTGATGAGACAACTAGGGAGCCCTGGCATGTCCTTCAGCTAAATAAACTACTAGCACTACATCACATCATAGACTTAGTAATAGTTGTAACATTATTAATCTTGAGTACTAATTTTACTACCTCTTAACTCTGAGCAGAAATGCTCCTTTTTAAAATATATTTTAAGTACCCTCATTTTAACTTCTGTCTCATGATATATTTTAAATACCCTCATTTTAACTTATGTTCTTTTTGCTGTACTATGCTGGTCTTGGACAGCAAAGTGACTGTAGAGGAAGAGAAAAATCTGCTCATTTGGTTTTCAGTCAGAATTTATGATTTAATTGGATTTCATGTTTTTATTTGTAAGCCGTTTTTTGAATCATGGGTAGGAAATAATCTTAAACTATTTGTAATCTTAAATACGTACTCACAGACAAACTCAAATAGATGGGGCTCAGACCGTGCAAATTCCATTTTCTAGAATTCTTGCCAAATTATTTTCTATTACCCTGTACCCCTAGAAGTGGAATTCCAGTGACACAAGCCAACCAATGTTCTCTACAAGCTAATTGATTTCAGTGAAATTTATTCCTTCAGATGCTTTAGTGTTCTGGGGCTACTTGTCTCCAAATGAGATGAGTAAATTCAGCAGGTAAGGGTAATAGTATCAAATCTGATGTTGTTTGGTCCTATGTCTTTCCAGCATGTGTTTCTTAGTTGCAGTTGTTTGGCAAGAAGCCTCAAGAAGATTTCACGCATCATCTCAACCACAACAAGCACAGCATTTAAATACACTCTGGAGGTGGATCAGCTGGGTTGGGAATTCTTCCAGGAGATGATAGTTAATTAGCTTTAAGCTAAACCGGCGGGAGTCTGATTGTACAGTCTGCAGATAGCTGGTTATTTCTAGAGCATTGGTTTTTAGACTTTATTTTGTGTGAATCATTTGAAAATTGCCAAATCCCTCAACAGACCACATAATACCCTTTTTTGGTATGTGTTCTACAAATCAAATATATTTTTCCCTTCATTCGTACTCAGTACCAACACCTAATTATGAAAATAATAGACTCTCATCCATGTCAGGCTGCTCAATGATCTAACCCTGGCCAAAACAGAGTAAAGTGAAAGTGTGTTACAAACAGTTTGCCATTAGAAGCTAAAACAAAATTATTACTCCTATTCCAGAGATGTGACTCTTTCATATGCATTTGTTTATGGAGTGCTATAAATGTACCTGGCTCCCAATCAAAATTTTAAAATGGAATAAGAAGTCTGTCTCAGGGAGTATATTATCTAAAATAACAGAAGAACAGATGGAAAAAGAAGGGAGGAATAATAATTATAGAATTATAGAATAGCAGGATAACCAGTCTCGCCAGGTTATACTGCTATGGTAATAGAGTAGACCATACTGCCTGAGACTCAATGCCGAGCATCAGGTGGAGGCTAATTAACCTGATAATCCTGAGGACTAGTGGCCTTGGCAAAGTCCACAGGAAAGGGTGATGGTCCCCAAGTGGATTAAATCACACTTGAATTCATCTTGATGGAAGGCAGCAGCTTCATCAATGCTGGCCTGGGGCTGATGATGACTTTACGTGCCAAAAGGGCTCAGGACCAGAAAGTGACTTGCAGAACTGGATCAGTGGTGCGGGTATCATGCTGTGATACAGAAGGCAGATGAAAGGCCACTGCATTATATTCACAGGACAGTCTTCATGGCTGATCGCCATGAGGATTGCCAATATTCAGAATTGGATATGACACAAGAAGAGGATAGTACAAATGAAATTAATAGTGTAAAATTCCTCGATTGACCAGACTATCAAGGGATGAGTTCCTGCTGATCGTAACTTGCTTTCCATTTCTTTTGCTGCCGCACTCTTCTCCAAGTTTGACCAAAACTTTTCACGATTGGGTCTTCCCATCTTTAGGGGGGGGGCTGCCACGGGGTCTTTTTACTCATCTGGGATACCACTTGGTGACTGCTGCTGTCCAATGCCCATCTGTCACTCGATGTTTTTTTAGTAAAAGGCGAAAGATTTATACGATCTGAAGAGAAACCAGAGTATGGTTTCTCTTCAGAGATGTCTCCAGCCCAGGCTAATTTTCATTTATGATGTTCGACAACAGCTTTGCTGATTCTGCTTTGTTTTCTTATCTGGGCATTGGGAGTGTAAAATGCACAATTCAAATTAAAACAAATGCATAGAAATATGATAATAAAATCAAAGCAGAAGCCTCAGAAAAGAGTTGAGTTTTGCCAACCTAGCAGTTCAAAAGCAAGAAATTGCAAGTAGATAAATAGGGACCACTTTGGTGGGAAGGTAACAGCATTCCGTGCGCTCTGGTGTCTAGTCATGCCTGCCACATGACCACGGAAATGTCTGTAGAAGCAGACAGCGCTGGCTCTTCGGCTTAGAAACAGAGATGAGGACTGCACCCTAGAGTCGGATACGACTGGCTTTCGAGCAAGGGAAACCCTTACTAACCTAAACATAGAAAGTGAGAGGTCAGCCTGCAAGTATTCAGGAAGATAAGCAGCATAGAGTTGGAAGAACAGAGTGAATTACTGGGCTTATAACAAAGAAACAAGGCTGAGGAAGGAGACAGAGCATGAAGGGCTTTAGAAATAAAACAAGCAGCTTATAATAAATCCTCGATCCAAAAGAGTAACTGCAGAAGGGGGTGGGGGAGAGACATGACCTGAAGGATGGTGCAGAATTTTGAATGAAAACAAGGTTTATTATAAGTTTGCGGAAGACCAGCCAAAAGATTATAGTAATCTAAATGAGAAATAACTAAGGCGTGAATCAAAGTATTTGCAGAAGAAGCAGAAAAGAAGGATGGATTCTGACAATGTTATAAAGGGAGAAAGGTTGAGTGTTAACAATAGTCTGATAATAGAAACAAATAAACAAATCAAAAATAAAACCAAGACATGGTTGCTTGCTCCACAGGGTGGGTAGTAACACTGCCAACAATTGTTTTTAAAAATATGAAAATGACCTTTGGAAGGGGGAATAAGTAGACTAAATGTCATATGGTAACAAAGCATTCACACTGAAATATTTAACAAGTTCAAAAAATAGGTGAGAATCAGTGATGCACTGCAAAAAAAATTACTACCTACTCTGTGGGCAGGGCCAAATCTGTGGGCGTGGTCAAACACCCCGCATTATGGGCTATAGAGGTGGGCATGGCCAACCAAGTGGGTGTGGGTTGGGGGAATTTCCGCTACCGGTTCTGCAGAACCTGACTGAACCTCCTGCAGTGTATCACTAGTGATAATGCTAGAAGAAAATATAACTTAAAAATGAAACTTAAATATCACCAAGGCACAGATGGTAGTGAAATCCATGGGCTCTAATAAGTTGATCCAAGTCTAATGTGGAAAGGGAAACAAGGAGAGGGCAGAGGACAGAATATCAGGAAACCCTAACAACAAGAATAAAAGTAAAGGAAAAACAGTCTCTATAGATTGAACAAGCAGCATGACAAATGAGAAGAGGTAAACCAACTTAGGGCAGAATCAGGAAGTCCAGATCACTGAGGAAACACAGTAAAAGTGCATGATCAACCATGTTATGGTTAGGCTTAGAAAAACAAGGATGAAATATAAGCTTTCTGATTTGGTAATAAGAATAATATTAGTGATCTTCATAAGAGCCATATTGGCACGTAGAGAATGGAATCCAAATTGCAAGAGATTCAGGGCTAAGCCAGAACACAGTCCAAACAGTAAACCATTGCTACCAGTTAGCAGAATACACTTAGTGTGGCATTGAGGACTGGTTTAAAAAGGTGTCATTGGTGACCCAACAATTACAAAAGGAGGGTCAATAGAGAGTTCAGTTAAAGAAGCCAAGCCAACATCCTTGTGCTTCAACCACGGGCAACTGATTTACATATTGACAATAAAGTTAGAGGCAGGGTCCAATTCAAAGAGAGCCATTGGCTTTTTCTCTCTTCGTCTAGAGCCAGTGTTTCCCAACCTTTGGTTTTTGGACTTCAATTCCCAGAAGCCTAAGTCAATTCCCCAAAGCACTGATGAGCCAATGTACTGACTTAGGCTTCTGGGAATTGAAGTCCCCCGTGGGGTGTGGGCCCCATGTTGGGAACCACTGGTCTAGACACAATTATTAAGGGTTAAGCAAATTGCTGTAAAGTCTCAAAGTTGCTATTCTAAGGCTGGTTGTTTGCTTGGTTAGTATTTAGTAAGACCCTGTGAAACCCATTCATCTGAACTGTTTTAACATGCCCCAGGTTTTCTCACATGAGTACATAACTCTTGGACTCTGAAGATCTTCCTTCCAGGCTTGGAAACTGTGTTTTATTAAAGTAACTTTTCCAAGATGCTAGTCTATCATATTGTACAGTGGTGTATGTTTATCATCTAAAGAAGAAACCTCTGTAAGACCTTGTATTCCAGGATCTTAAATTGGAATACATGACTCACATTGGCTAGCTGCATCACAGAATCACTGGGTTGAAAGGGGCCTTTTAGACCATTGAGTCCAACCCCCTGCTCAATGCAGGAATCCAAATAAAATCAGATATGACAGATGACGACCTACAGTAATTCTCTCTTGAATGCTTCCAGTGTTGGAGTGCTCACCACCTCTTAAGAAGGGGAAAGAGGCAGTTGGTTCCACTGTCATACTGGTCTAACCATTAACAAGTTTCCCTAATATTCAGCCTATAACAGGCTTCTTGTAGTTTCAGCCAATTATTACACATCCTGCACTCTAGGATGATCAGGGCTGACATCAGAAATTTCCGGGCCCAGTATGCGTCTCTCTCCCCCCCCCCCCCCCCATTTTGGCCATTCCCCTTGTGGTTTTCTATGCATGCATGGTTTGTTTGCACATGCGTACATCAGTGGTTTCCCGGTGGCACCACGCCCTTGTGGTTTTCTGCGCATGTGTGGTTTGTTTGTGCATGTGCACATCAGTGGTTTCCCGGCAGCGTCGGGCCCCCATCACCTCCGGACCCGGGACAGGAGTCCTGATGGTCCCCCCCCCCCCCCCGATGGCGGCCCTGAGGATGATGGAGAACTGATCCTTCCCTGATACTTTATGATTATTTTTCAGGTATTTGAAGAGTGCTGTCATATCACACTCCCCTTCAGTCTCCTTTTATCAACGCTAAACATGCTCATTTCCTTTAGTCTTTCCTCATATGGCTTGGTTTCCATTCCTCTGATCATCCTTGTTGCCCTTCCCTGTACCTGCTCTAATTTGTTTGCATCTTTCTTGAAGTATGGTGCCTAGAATTGGACACAGTATTCTAGATGTGGTCTAACTAGTGCTGAATAGAGGAGAACTAGAACATCATGGGTTTTTGAGACTATATTTCTGTTATTATTGCCTAAAACAGCATTGGCCTTTTTTGCAGTCACACTGTTGACTCATATTTAGTCTGTGATCTACAACAATTCCAAGATCCTTCTCGCTTGTAGTAGTACTGAGCCAAGTATCTCCCATCTTGTAACTGTGCATCTTGTTATTATTCCCTAGGTGTAAAACTTTGCACTTATCCATGTTAAATTTCATTCTGTTGCTTTCAGTCCACTGTTCAAGACTATCAAGCAAGATCTTTTTGCATTTTGCTCCTGTCTTCCAAGGTATTAGTTATTCCACCTAGTTTTGTGTCATCTGCAAATATGATGAGAATTCCCTCCACTCCCTCATAATTAAAGATAGATTGCCATGACCCTCTTGAGATGATTCACAGGTATAAGACCAACCACTGTTGCAACAAGGTCCTAAACTGCATGTGTCTTGGCCTCATTCAGCAAGGCATTTTTATTATGTTTTCCACCCATCCTTAAGGATAGGAAAAAGAAAAAGAATCTCGACTTTTGAGAGCTTGCCATCTAAGGGGAAATAAAACAATTTCTAGACTCTTGTGAATGTGGTCTAAAGTTTTTACCCACAGTGTAAAGTATTGTGAGTTGCTATGGTCTTCCATTTTTATTGTTGCTTTCATTCAATGCCGTTGCAAGCTCCTTCCCGGCCAGGGAAGTGGAGCACCTGGGGAAACTGTGGTAGGGGCCATAAAAGACCGCCCCACCCAGTCTGTCCTGCCGCCACTGCCATGAGCAACGCCACCGCGAGCTTCTTCCTGGCTGGAGAAATGGGGAACCTGAGGAGACTGCGGTAGGGGCCATAAAAGACTGGCCTGCCCCATCTCTCCTGCTACCGCTGCTGCTGCGAGCAATGCCGCTGTGAACTCCTTCCCAGCCGGGGAAGTGGAGCACCTGGGGTGACTGCAGTAGGGGCCATAAAAGACCAGCCCGCCCCGTCTCTCCTGCCGCCGCTGCCACCGTGAGCAATGCTGCCATGAGCTTCTTCCCAGCCAGGGATGTGGAGCACCTGGCCAGCTGGAGCACAACAGGTGTTTGCCATGGTGACCACTGCCGCTGTTGCCCTGGCCCTGGACTGGCTGTGGGGGAGTGGGAGGGCTTGTGTTTGGTTCTGCGGTGGTAGGGTGAGTGGGAATCACCTGTGTTTGGCTCTGTCCGCCACTTCCTTGCCGAAGCCCACTCCCCCGGTCCAGCATTTGCCACAGAGGAGCGAATCCACCTGGGCTCCATTGCGGCAAGGACTAAAAGCTGGCCGCTGCCACTTCCTTGCTGAAACCCACTCCCCCGGTCTGGCATTTGCCATGGGGGAGCTAATCTACCTGGGCTCCATGGCAGTGAGGACAAAAAGCCGTCTGCTGCCACTGCCTCACTTAAGCCTGGTGGCCTTGTTCGGCCGATACAGCTGAGGACTTGGAGCTGGGCTCTGACGTGGTCATCGAGCCCGGACCTTGTTAAGGACCACTTAAGGGTATTGAGCCATGGCCTCCGTCCTTCCCTTTCTATACTGATATTGTATCTTTTGCTCTTCTATTGTCTTTCATTGTATTTCATTATTGTATTTTATTGTTGTAATATGATTTTGTACGTGTAAATTGTATTTTTGCATTGTAATTTTACATTATTATCTAGAAGAAGGTATAGGGTCATAAAGACCAGGCCCAGCCGCTTGAAAAATAGTTTCTACCCAAAAGCAGTTCTGGCTTTGAATGCAGTGCAATGCAGTCTATGAGGGAGCTTCTGTATATAGGTTTTAGAGTTTTTAGAGTCTTAGAGTTTTAGAGCTTTTTAGGGGTTAATTGTGTATATGTGAGGTGGGAGTATGTTGATAATTTTGTATAGTTGTATTTTGTTTAGGTTTTGTTGGGTTGTTAAGTGTTTTTCTCCAATCTCGTTGTTCTGTGCAGGACAATGAAAATAAAGATTTATCTAGCTATTGTACTTCTGTATATTTGAATACTGTGAACCGCTTTGAGTCATCCACAAAACAAGGAAAGCGATATATAAAAATAAATTCAAATTCAAAAATTGTATTACGTTCTTAGGATCTAAGATCACTGCAGATGGAGATTGCAGCCATGAAATAAAGAGGCGGCTGATTCTAGGGAGACAAGCCATGAGAAACCTGGGGAACATAGTGAAAAGCAGAAACATCACCTTGAAAACAAAAATTAGAATAGTCGAAGCAATGGTATTCCCAGTGGTAATGTACGGATGTGAGAGCTGGACAATTAGGAAAGCTGAACGCAGAAGAATAGATGCCTTTGAAATGTGGTGTTGGAGGAGAGTTTTGAGGGTACCTTGGACAGCGAGGAGAACAAATAGGTCAATCTTAGAAGAAATCAACACTGACTGCTCATTGGAAGGTCAAATAGTAAAGATGAGGCTAAAGTACTTTGGGCATCAAATGAGAAGGGAGGATTCACTTGAGAAGGCCGTGATGTTGGGAAAGGTGGAGGGCAAAAGAAGAAGGGGGAGGCCAAGGATGAGATGGATAGATGGTATTGTAGACACAATGGGCACAGAGCTGGGAGGACTGAGGGGGATGGTGGAGGACAGAGGCGCCTGGAGAACGATGGTCCATAGGGTCGCAAAGGGTCGGAATCGACTGTGCGACTGAACAACAACAACATTGCTATTAAGGGTGCAAAAAAATCCTCATTCCTTCCTTTCTGCTTACATCTACTTGTAGCTATCTGGAAGATATTCACATTACTAAATCTCATCAGTTCAGGCATTCAGTAGTTGAAGAGATGGACATGGGGGTATGCTAGCTTTTTCCTTCTCTGCCATTGCACTCTGCGTATGGAGAGTAGCAATCTGAATAAGCGAACTTCTGCTATACATGGAGGCTCTCTAGGACTGTGATGGCGAACCTTGGCACTCCAGGTGTTTTTGGACTTCAATTACCAAAAGCCCAAGTCAACATTCCTGCTGATCAGGGCTTCTGGGAATTGAAGTTCAAGAACAGCTAGAGGGCAAAGGTTCACCATCAATGCTTTAGGGCGGTGATCTGAATTCCAAATTGCAAGGAGAACTTTCCTCTTCAGACAATTGCTCTCTGCTATTACAGCTTGCCAACAAAGGTGACCAGGGTTTGTAGGCTATCCTTCCTCATATGTTCACTTTGAGAGTTTTTGAACAGTGGCAAACATAGCATCTTAAATAAAGGCTTTGCATGAGATTTCTCAGGGAAAAACAAGAGGTCTTTTCTTTCTTTCATGGTATTTAGTTATGTCAAAAGGCAAAGCTGGCTCTGTCACCAGGCAATGTGCCTTCTGGAAGGATCTTCCTTTGTTGGCAGCACTTACCAAGCTAATCTGGAAGTGTACTATGCGGCTAGGCCCTAACACTTAAATTTCCATGAATGCCCCACTGTATTCTGCACTGTGGTAGCATAATCGGTAATAAAAGAAGCAGATGGGTCCAGCACAAAAAATGTTGAAGACTCGTCCAGGAATGACATTATCAGTGGTCTTGTGTGGCCTCTAGATCTCTGGCAGCTACCTAAGGACAGTAAGTGTCCAGAACTGTTGGCAGTAGGTTTCTGGGAAGTTCTAGCCAAAAATTAACTTTGCCAAAATTCTTCAGGGCTTTGGGCTTTGTCAGAAGCAGCAAAGGATCATAGAATCTTGTATTTCCTTCCTCTAAAAAGAATCATTGTGGATCCCTGATGGATTATCCTGTAGTACAAGGTTTACCATTAATTCTTGAATTTGATTTTCCCTTTGCTTCTGAGATGTCAGGGAGTGCATTTGTACAGTTAAATCTAGTGAGCCAGCAGCCCCCATTCCTGAAACTGCCTCATGTGGACCACAGTAGCATATGGCTTAGTGACATACCATTTGGATCGTTGTAATGTCCTTTATGTTGAGATCTGTGGTGGCTTAGTGATTAAGATGCTCACTTCAAATGTCTCTACTGGGAACTGCATAGTAGTAGTAGTAGTAGTAGTAGTAGTAGTAGTAGTAGTAGTAGTAGTAGTACCATCACTACCACTACCACTACCACTACCACTACCAGTAGTAGGAGTAGTAGTAGTAGTAGTAGTAGTAGTAGTAGTAGTAGTAGGAGGAGGAGGAGGAGGAGGAGGAGGAGGAGACGACGACAATGATGGATGATGATGATGATGATGATCCTGATACCATTTATATCCCAACCATCTGAGGTCACACACCCCTCTGGATGGCTAACAACAGCTCATTAAAAACACACAATAAAAACCACATAATAAATCACATAATAAAATACAAGTATAAAACCTAATTCACGGTGGGGGACTGAATAAGAAGCATAACACTAATCCGGTGACCACCCCTCCTCAAATGCCTCCCTAAACAGAAGCGCTTTAAGCTGTTTTCTGAATGCCAACAAAGAAGCGATCTGATGCAATTCTGCTGGAAGGGAGTTCCATAGGGTTGGCACCACACCGAAAAGGCTCTTCTCCTAATGTTACCTTAACAGTTCTTAGGTCTTATGGATTCCCATATTTGATGAATGGGGGAGGAGAAAAGTTTTAGCCTGCTGCTTTTTTCACAACTCACATCTAAGAAACAGCGCGCAGCTGAACATTTGCCATGAACTTTTTGGGACTTTCATTTATAATTTTCCTACCCTATCCACAAGAAATTGATGCTTGCCTGAAGAAGTGAACTTGAATCATAAAAGCTCGCACAAATTTTTGATTTTTAAGTGATCTAATAAAAGGTATCGCCTTCCTCATGCAATTCCTTTGTCTTTGGTCCTTGGTTAGGGTTTGAACTGTTAATTTTATAGTAGTCCTCGACTGTGAATCGAATAGTAAATTTGTATAAGAATAATAGACAAAAGTGTTGTGGCACCTTAAAGAATAACTGTTATAAATGTGAACTTTTGTAGATTAACTCCAGTTTCTCTGACATAAAAGAGACCACATGGCAATCATTGATACGTAGTCTTGTTCTTCTTCGTCAGGTGCCGTATTGGCTATCATAATGGCAATAGTCTTCTTGTTCTTAACTCCTCACAACAGTTCTTCCGAGGACATGCCACACCAGTCTCTCAGGTTCTTCAGCCATGAAGTCTGTCTATGTCCAGGACCTCTCTTCCCAGGGATCTTTCCTTGCATAGTGAGTTGGAGTATTTTATATTTTACTAGCAGATTTTGCCCGGCGGTGCCGGGCTGTTTTAAATGGTTTTGGAAGGTTTTTTTTCTTAATGTTGGTAAAGAGCCGGGCTGTTTTAAATTGTGTTGTAAGGGATAATTCTTTTTGGTAATTTATGTAAAAAAGAGGTGTGTTGGTGGTGGTTAGGGGTGGTTTTGGGTGTGCACAACCATCACTACCCATACAATATCACTCCAACCACCAACACACACATTAAAAATTCCTGGCAAGGCAGGAGTGGTGTGTGTGTGTGTGTGTGTGTGTGTGTGTGTGTGTGTGAGAGAGAGAGAGAGAGAGAGAGAGAGAGAGAGAGAGAGAAGCAGTGTGTGTGTGTGTGTGTGTGTGTGTGTGTGTGTGTTGTCCCCCCAACCCTTCCAGAGCCAGGGGACCCTGCAGAGAGGGGATTCCCTACCCCCACAGGACACCCCGTTATTAAAGAGAAGAAACCAAGCTCTTTCTTCTCTTTTAAAACAGAGTGTTTGGGAGGGGGTGTATTCGATCTCCTCTTCCTGGTCCACTGGGTTTGGTAGGGTTGGGGGTACAAAAGGGGTCTGTCCCCCCAACCCTTCCAGAGCCAGGGGACCCAGCAGAGAAGAGATCGTCCCCCCCAAAAAAAAAACCAACAACAACAACACTCCGTTTTTAAAGAGAAGAAACCAAGTGGTTTCTTTTTAAAAACGGAGTGTTTGGGAGGGGGGTGTATTCGATCTCCTCTCCCTGGTCCCCTTGGTTTGGTAGGGTTGGGGGACAAAAGGGGTCTGTCCCCCCAACCCTTCCAGAGCCAGGGGACCCAGCAGAGAGGGGATCATTCCCCCCCCACCAAAAAAAACAACCACTCCATTTTTAAAGAGAAGAAACCAAGCGGTTTCTTCTCTTTTAAAATGGAGTGTGTGCGTGGGTGTGTGTGTGGGTGGGTGTATTCGATCTCCTCTCCCTGGTCCCCTGGGTTTGGTAGGGTTGGGGGGACAAAAGGGGTCTGTCCCCCCAACCCTTCTGGACCCAGCACATTTCATTGCCTCCCTCACCCACCCCCTAACCCTTACCTAACCCTTATCTTTTCCTGGCTCCCTTCAGTTGCGTCTTTCAAAGTCTTTCCCTCTGGCTCCCACCATTTTGTTTTTTTTTAAGTCAGCGAGCGTTCCCAGCCTCCTCTGTGCTCATATCCCTCAGCCTGATTGGCTGAGGGGTTGCACAGTGCAAAGGACGCTGGGAATTGAAGTCCTTTTTCTTTGTTCATGTTCGGGGGGCTCCTGCCCCACTGCCACATTTCTAAACCTGACAGTTACCTGCGAACCTGGTTCGGGTGAGTGCAGGGAGGCTTGGTCGGGGCTAGTGGGGCCTGGTGCAACATCCTTTGTCACATTCCAACGGTTAACGCACAGATTTATAGGTATAGATGTTGTTCCTCATGATATGGCTGAGGTTTTGGAGCTTTCTTTGATTGATTATCTTAAAGAGTTCTTGTTCTTTATCCATTCAGTGCAATACTTCTACGTTAGTCACATGATCAACCCGTTATATCCTTAGCAGCTATCTGTAGATCCACATTTCAAAAGTTTCAATTCTCTTTTCAGATGCTTTAGTCAATGTTCAAGTTCCGACTGCATATGCAACTCTGGGAATACATAACATCTCACTATTCAGATCTTTGTAGTGAAAGTTAGATCTCTACTGCATAACAAATGTCGCATTTTTATGAAGGTGGATCTTGCTTTTTCTATCTGTATTTTAATCATAACCTCAGGATCCCAATTTTCATTTAACATACTCCCCACATAGACAATTTTATTCACTCTTTCAATTTATTGTGTTCCTGCCATTAGGTTGCCATGAGTTGGTGTTCAGTTTATAATCAGATATTTTGTCTTTTTGGTGTTGAGATCCAAACCATATTCTGCGCTTGAAGCTCTAACTCGATCGATCATCAACTGTGAATCTGCTAGCTTCACAGTGACAACACTGTGTCATCAGCAGATCAGATGTTATTCAAGTATTCTCCATTAATTTGAATGCCAGTGTTTAAATCTGATAGTGCTTCTGAAAATATATTCTCGGAATATATATTCAACAGTGTGAGGACAACTACTGTGGACAAGAAAATCACAGAAAAAACGGTGTAGCCATAATTGTCAACAAAAGAGTGAGAAAAACAGTAATGATAGAATGATGTCAGTCAAAATCCAAAGCAAACCTTTCAATATCACTGTAATCCAAGTATACACACCAACCACTGGTGCAGATGAAGCCACAGTTGACCAGTTGTGTGAGGACCTACAACACCTCATACAACAGACACCAAGAAATGATGTTCAGGTTATTTTAGGAGATTGGAATGCCAAAGTAGAAAATCAAAAAGTAAATGGAATAACAGGCAAGTTTGGTCTTGGAACACAGAATGAGGCAGAGCAAAGATTGATAGAGTTCTGCCAAGAGAACACACTAGTCATAGCAAACACCCTCTTCCAGCAACACAAGAGGTGACTCTACACATGGACATCACCAGATGGCTAGCATCGAAACCAGATTGATTACATACCCTGCAGCCAAAGATGAAGAACCTCCATTCAGTCAGCAAAAACAAAGACCTGGAGCAGACTGTGGCTCAGATAATAATCTACTAATTGCAAAATTCAGGTTTAGACTAAAGAAAATGGAGAAAACAACTAGACCAGACAGATACAACCTAGACAACATCCCTAAAGAATACACGGTGGAGGTGAGGAACAGATTTAATGGCTTGGACCTGATAGACAGAGTACCAGAAGAATTATGGACAGAGACATGGGACATCATGCAAGAGGCAGTGAGGAAACCATACCAAAAGAAAAGAAGTGTAAGAAAGCAAAGTGGTTGTCTGATGAGGCCCTTGAAATAGCAGAGGAAAGAAGCAAAGCAAAAGTCAAAAAAGAAAGGAAAAATACAATCACTTGAATACAGAATTTCAAAGAAAAGCAAGGTGAGATAAGGAAAACTACCTGAATGAACAGTGCAAAGAAATGGAGGAAAACAAGAAAAGAGCCAGGACTAGAGATCTTTTCAAAAAAATTGGGGAAATCAAGGGAACATTTAAAGCAAAAATGACCATGATAAGGGACAAAGATGGAAAGGAGTTAGCTGATGCAGAAGAGATTAAGAAAAGATGGCAAGAGTACACAGAGGAAGTCTACAAAAAGGACCTCAATACTCGCGATAACAATGATGAGGAATTTGAACTTGAACCAGACATTCTGGAGAGTGAAGTCAGAAAGGCACTAAAAAGCACTGCAAACAACAAAACTAGTGGAAATGATGGTATTCCAGTTGAATTTTTCAAAGCCCTAAAAATGATGGAATCAAATTATTGCATTCAATATGACAGCAGATTTGGAAAACAAAACAGTGGCCACAGGATTGGAAAAGATCAGTATACGTTCCAATCCCAAAAAAGGCAATGCCAAAGAATGCCCAAATTATCGAACAATTGCCCTCATCCCACACGCCAGCAAGGTGATGCTCAAGATAATACAGGATGGACTTTAGCAGCACATGGAGAGAGAACCACCAGAGGTGCAGGCCGGCTTCAGAAGAGGCAGGGGGACTAGAGACCACATTGCCAACATACGTTGGATCATGGAGAAAACAAAGGAATATCAGAAACAAGTATACTTTTGTTTTATTGACTACACCAAGGCATTTGATGTGTGGACCACAACAAAATGTGGCAAGTAATTAAAGAGATGGGAATACCAGAACACCTTATATGCCTAATGAGAAATCTGTACATGAGTCAAGAAGCAACAATTAGGACAGAATACGGAATGATGGAGTTGTTTGGAATAGGAAAAGGAGTAAGACAAGGCTGCATTTTATCACCCTGCTTATTCAACTTATACACAGAGCACATAATGTGCAATGCAGGGTTGGATGAATCACAAGTTGGGATCAAAATTGCTGGGAGAAACATCAATAACTTGAGATACGCAGATGATACTACCCTAATGACAGAAAGTGAGGAAGACCTAAAGAAGCTTCTGCTTAGGTTGAAAGAAGAGAGTGTAAAAGCTGGCTTGAGACTCAACATCAAGAAAACCAAGATAATGGCAACAGGCCCTATCAGTTCCTATAAAATAGATGGGGAAGAAGTAGAAGCAGTGACAGATTTTACTTCCTAGGATCTAAGATCACTGCAAATGGCGACTGAAGCCATGAAATAAAAAGACGACTGATCCTGGGGAGGCAAGCTATGAGAAACCTAGGGAACATATCATGTGAAAAGTAGAGACATCACCTTGAAAACAAAAATTCACATAGTCAAAGCAATGATATTCCTGGTGGTAATGTATGGGTGTGAGAGTTGGACCATTAGGAAAGCTGAGCGCAGAAGAATAGATGCCTTCGAGATGTGATGTTGGAGGAGAGTCCTGAGAGTCCCCTGGACAGCAAAGAGAACAAATAGGTCAATTTTAGAAGAAATCAACCCTGACTGCTCTTTGGAAGGGCAACTAGTAAAGATGCAGCTTAAGTACTTTGGACATCAAATGAAAAGGGAGGATTCCCTTGAGAAGGTCTTGATGCTGGGAAAGGTGGAAGACAAAAGAAGAAGGGAGTGTCCAAAGATGAGATGGCTAGATGGTATTGTAGACACAATGGGTACAGAGCTGGTCGGGCTGAGGATGGTGGAGGACAGAGGTGCCTGGAGGATAATGTTCCATAGTGTCGCAAAAAGTTGGAATCGACTGTGCGACTGAGCAACAACAACAAAAATAGAACATGCATGCACATTACATCTCATGTCTCTACATCTTTGTATGAGGACCTGCATTGTAAACAGTATCTCTCTGGTACTGGATGCCAAATGTGTTTCACCTGTGCTTTCTTCACACATTTTATACATTCTACTATGGATTATTTTCAAAAAGAACTTAAGAGTAAGACTCATTTGGCTAATTATTCTGTACTCCTCACAGGACTTCACGTTTGGCTTCTTCAGCAGTGTAACAAAGCTTACAAAGTTAACCAAGTCAAATAAGCCTTGTTAGACATGGTAAAATCCCAATGGAACACGCAGAACAAAAATGTTTCTTTCTCTGTAAAAATGTGAAAGAATAGAGGTTGATGCCCTTAAAATGTTTCTCCCACAGCAATTTCAAAATGTTACAAGGTCTCCTGCAGAGGAAAGCTTCAAACAGGTCCTCATCCCACTTCCTTTCACATGTAATATAGCCTAGGGTAGAAAAGGAAACAAACCTGCAATCAACTTCTAAAACACTACCGTGTCCACCCATCGTGCCCAATTGTTCAGCACAGCAGTCTTACAGCTATGAGCTGCTAGAGAGTTCTTCTGTTGCTGAAATGGCTGGCAGAAAATAGCTGTGATGTGTTATTTCAGCACTACATTTTGCCATGCCATTGAGAAAGGGGAGATTCAAGGACAAGGGAGAAGTGGGATTAGTCAAGGCCTTTGCACTGAGGAATACAGCTTAACCGAGCTAAATTAGGCAGCTGTGGAGAAAAGCTGTTTTCCTATCAAGGCCTATCCAAAAACTCTTGCTTGAACTGGCCAGACAAAGCAAACACGGCAGGATGCAACTAACTAATGACTTTTAATTGTTTTCCTGGCACATTTTAAGGTTGTAGGCTTGACCTAAGAAGCCTTAACAATTCAGGCTTTAATATTTCACAGAGCTCATTAGTTCATCACAATTATCTTCAAGGTTAACTGAGGATGCTGCCTGGAATTGTTTCCTGTGCATGTCCATGGCCCACAAAGATCATGGCCACAATTGTTACACACAGCTCCAAAAGTGAGAGGGAGGGAGGGAGGGGGAGAGAGAGAGAGAGAGAGAGAGAGAGAGAGAGAGAGAGTATTCAGCCACATTATAGCGGCAGAAGAAAAAGCTCCAAACTCATCTCTTCTCTCTCCAAAGACAAGGCATTGGTGTCTTTTAAGAATTTTATTGCAGAAATGATGCAAGCGATGAAATAATCCATATCACAAAATAAATGAAAGGATAGAGAAATATCTAACTAAGATCACTTTCCCTATTTATAACCTATAGCGATCCATTGTTTGATACCCTAATCTACGCTACTACTTAGAACTCTAAATAAAATAACAAAGTATAACTTTGCTAAAAATCTCCATCTCTCAGCTCTCAGAGAAAGAGTCCTGCTGAAGTCGAAAAATCAGCTAAGTATCTTCCTTGTCTCTGTGCCTGGGCTCAGGGCCCCCATTCCAATTCTAAATTTTTCCTCTCCAATGTCCCATTGTCCTCATCAGATGTAGGGAGAGATAAAAGCTCCACCTCTCTCAATATTGGTCCTCTTTAATGTCTAAAATCAAGGGTTTTTATACCATTTTGGCACTCTTCTCCCTCCTTCAAGAATGTTAGTTATGTGGGCATTGTCAACTTTCCCACAGGTATTCTTCCATAAACATGATGCAAGATTTTCCTACAGGTGCATCTCTGGATTGGGGGGGGGGGACCCAGAATCCTATCTGAGTCTCCCACCTACCTTTGAACTAGATCCGGGTCAAGAGTTCATCAGGTTGCATCTGGGTGAAGTGTTTCCCTTCCTGGGCTTCCCCACTCCCAACTCAAACAGGGTTAGTGATTGACAATTAAACTGAGTGAACAAGGGTTAATTCAGTTCACTCCCTGGCCCTGCACAAGGTTGCACAAGTCTCTGGGTCTCTAACAGGTGTCTGTCTGCTAGAGGCACTAAACTTGAGTGACATCTTGTCTCTGGAATGTGTGTGGAATGTGTTGTGAGATGTTGCTTCCAAACTGAAGTCAGACCTTTCTCAACCTATTCAAACCCTAATACACATCGATATATAAAATGTAACTCAAGAAATGTAACATTCCTTGAGTTCTTCACGACACTGTCCTGTGCCTTAAAAGCACAGGAATATAAACAAACAAATAAAGTATGTCTTAATGAAATCTGCCCCACCCTAACATGATAACCCAAATTTTAAAAACCCAACAGGAAGTAATCTTACTAGAAGGCTATATAATTAATCTTAAAATGGCTTATTCAATGCAATTGCAAATTACTGTATCAGTATTTTGTTATCTCACTAGATGACAGGTTGATTAAATTTTACGCTGCCTGAAGATATGATGCAAAGATGGGCTGTGGCTAACTTGCATTCAGTGTATGCTGTGTATACACCCTTACAGCTCTTTGGCTTACTAGATTCCAAGCATATATAAAAGAAGACATCCTGGTGGTTTAAGGTCAGTGTATAGTATTTCATCCCCATCTGTGTCCAATATTAATCCTGATTTAATTTCAGCAGCCTCTATTTAATACAAATTGTAAATAGTGTCTGTCACATCTCCTAATCTAGCCTTGCATGGCTCTAGTCTAAGCCATGTAACATTACATCTGGTGAGATTTGGAGTTCCTAGAAAGAGAGCTCTTTGGATAGTCAGCAGTAGGAAAGGCAAACAGGGAGAGTGGTGAGCAAAACCAAATTAGTAATAGAAGCAAAAAGCATATTGATCTTGTAGGAACTTAATAAATATAGTGTAGTTATCAGTTGAAGTCTGGCCAGGTTATTCTGCTATGGTGATAGAGGAGCCCATACTGCCAGAGACTGAATGTCAAGTGTCAGGTGGTGGTTAACTAACCTGACCACCGTATGGACTAATGGCCTTGGGTGCCAAGGTCCACAGGGAAGGGTGATGGTCCCCCAGTGGATTAAATCCTACTTGAATCCATCTTGATGGAAGGCAGCAGCTTCATCAATACTGGCCTGAGGACTTTGTGTGCCAAAAGGACTCAGGACCAGAATGTGACTCACATAACTTGGTCAGTAGTACAGGTGTCATGCTGCAATGCGGAAGGCAGATGAAAGGCCACTGCATCATATTCTCAGGACAGTCTTCATGGCTGATTGCCATGATGATCACCAATATTTGGATTCGGATACGGGAGGAGGAGGAGAGGAAGAAATCTGTGGGGCCCTGCCCTAGCCACCAGTTCTCTCCAGGTGTTCCAAGGCCCAGATGGAGCTCTCTTTGTTGTCCACAACATCTTTTCCCTTTGATACTGACAGCAGATAGATGTGTGACAGAACAGGCACAAGCACTTCAGCTTACAGATTCCCACAGTGGTCTTCCTGGTTTTGGATTCTGACAGTTAAAATATCAACTGACTCTTTCAAAGCTCTGGAACAGATCTAGAATATTGTGTGAAAGTCTTCTAGGACAGTGATGGTGAATCTTTTAGAGACTGAGTGCCCAAACTGCAACCCAAACCCCACTTATTTATCGCAAAGTGCCAACATAGCAACAGGGGAGGAAGGAAATGCTCCCATTGGGCTGCTGGGCAGAGGGGCAGGGCGAACTCTGTGCTGGGGGAGGGAGAAAGCACTCCCATTGGGCTGCTGGGCAGAGGGGTGGGGAGAACTCTGTGCTGGGGTGACTGCATGAGTGTCCAAAAAGAGGGCTCCGAGTGCCACCTCTGGCACGCATGCCATAGATTCACCATCACTGTTCTAGGAAATGTTACTGTGAGTACAACTCCACACACTACCAGAAATTAAAATAAAACCACCAAAGGTAGAAGCAGGCAAATGGAGTTCAAACATGTAACCTAGAGATCCATATCACTAATATGACTGATGAGAAAGGGCTACAACACCTCCTAAGCTGGAAATAATGAGACATGGTGTTATTGGTAAAGCAAACAAGGCTTTCATGCAGTGATACAAGGCTCACTTGATTTTCGTGCTACTTTAATGTTGATATGTGAAATGACTAGACTGTCACTTGAGAACATGCTTCTCATGGCAGATAATGGCATGCAACATTGAGACAGTGATTGGAGGAGTGAAAAAGAACACTAGCTTCTAAACATTTATACTTAATAATTATTGTGTTCCTTCAAGTCAATTCTGACAAACAGTAACCCTTTCCTTGGTTTTCTAGGGAGAGAGTACTCGGGAGTACTTTACCATTCTCCTCTTCTTGGAGCGTCCTGGGACTATGCAGCTTGCCCAGGGCCATAGAAAGTATAGTGGGGAACTGAACTCCCAAACACTGGCTCTGTACCCAGATCCTTAAATCACTGAGCAATCCGACCAGCAGCATTTATGGCCCAACCTATATTTGCAAGATTTCAGGGCAGGTTCCAATGCTACATAAGACAACTGTAAAACATAAGATATTTAAAACAATTTTAAAAATCAAACAGTATAAAATCAAAACATTCAAATATTAAAATAAACATGGGAACCATTGCACTGAAATCATTACAAGCCACTAGCAGAGGTTGGCCGGCATTGCCGGGCTGTTTTAAATGTTGTTGGAAGGTTTGTTGTTGTTGTTTTGTTTACTTTGTATTATTTTTGGTGTTATTTTGGTTGTTTTTGTGTATTTTTGGATGTTTTTGATTTTTTTGTGTGTTTTTTGTTTTAAGGAATTTTTATTTAAATAATTTATTTATTTTTAAAAGTTTTGTTTGTTGTTGTGGCTTTGGGGGGGTTTCCTTTCCAGGGGCCGGCCTTGCTGGCCAGACCGCGGGAATCCCCATGCCACTTCAGGTGGCATGGGGGGGTTCCTTTCTGCGGGCCGGCCTTGGAGAGCCATCAGAGAGGGGGTTTCCCCAAAAAACACTCCGTTTTTAAAGAGAAGTAACCGCTTGGTTTCTTCTCTTTAATAATGGGGTGTCCTTTTGTCCCCCCAAACCTTCCAGACTCATGGGACCAAGGAGAGGGGATCGAATCCAGCCCACACTCTGATATTAAAAGGGAAATCTCAATTGGGGTTTCCCCTTTAATATCAGTGGAGGTGTGTGATCCCCCTCTCTGCTGGCTTCCTTGGGTTTGGGAGGGTTGGGCGGACAAAAGGGGTCTGTCTCCCCAACCCTTCTGGACCCAGGAGAGCCATCAGAGAGGGGGATTTCCCCCCCAAAAAACCCCTCTATTTTTAAAGAGAAGTAACCGCTTGGTTTCTTCTCTTTAATATGGTGTGTGTGTGTATATATATGTGTATGTGTGGAGGGGAATCCTCTCTCTGCCAGGTCCCCTGGGGTCAGGAGGGTTGGGGAGACAGACCCCTTTTCTCCCCCCAACCCTCCCAACCCCAGGGGAGCCAGTAGAGAGGGGGAGCCCAGGCCCGTGGTGGCCATTTGGGACACCGGGCAAGTCCTGATGTGGTGGGGTGCTGTTTCCATACGGTGGGTATTGCCGTGCACCAACCATATTTGGGGAGCAAAATGGTTCCGGCAGCTCTCATCTTTCCTCTTCCCACAATGGGTGCTAACTGGAATCGGCACGACAATCACCGGAAAGGGAAAGCCCAAGTCTGGAGGTGACCAGAGCAAGCTCATGGTCACGCACACTCTGGTCACCTCCAGACTTGACTATTGCAATTTGCTCTACATGGGGCTGCCCTTGATGACTATTCGGAGGTTGCAATTGGTCCAGAATGCAGCTGCCTGGGTAGTTATGGGGTGCGGGCGGTATGCCCGTGCCTCATCACTCCTTCGGGAGCTGCACTGGTTAGCTGTATGCCTCTGGGTGCAATTCAAGGTGCTGGTAATGATCTTTAAAGCCCTACATGGCAGTGGGCCAGGATACTTAAGAGACCACATCACCCTGAGAACATCTGTCTGTCCCACCAGAGCAGAGAGGCTCTCTCATTGTGCCATCTGCTAGGGAAGCTCGTCTCTCTAGCACCAGAAGACACCTTCTCAGTGTCTGCTCCGGCCCTTTGGAATCTCCTGCTAATTGAACTGCGTCTCCAGATGGAGCTGCTGTCCTTCAGGAAAGGGCTAAAAACCTGGCTGCCAGAGCAGGTGTGGGGCACCAGCGATGTGGTGACCCCTGCCTGCTGGCTGATTTAGTAAGAACACTCTTTCCCTCTTTTAATCTCTTTTAATCTGTAGGGGTCAGAGTAATTTTTGGTGGCAGTTTTAATGGGGTTTTTATTGGCTTTTAAAAATTGATTGGTTTTATTTTCTGTGAGCTGCCCAGAGTCTTCGGAGTTGGGCGGCAATATAAATCAGAAAACAAACAAACAAACAAATAACCACTGTGGTGACAGGAGCAGCATCTCCTCTGGGCCGCTAGCCTGTGTGCCCCAAGACCCTCATCACTTCCACCCCAAGCCCGGCCCGTTGTGCAAAGAGCACACAAAGTCTCCAAGCTGCTCCGCAAGGCTCTCTTGGCTCCAGTTGGGGCAGCAATTTGTGGCTGCGGTCCTCCACCTTTGCCAGGGAAAAAGTCACTGCAGGTCAATTGCTTCCTTGACTTGAGACAAGAAAATGAAAATGCTCTGGAAGAAGCCAACTGAATATTTGACTGTATACACAACTCATGTATATTCAAAGTTTTAAAGTGAATGATCTCTTAAGGTATATAATGGAACTAGCATGTTAATGAGTGAGCTTTGTCTCACTCAGACAGGAGGGCATTGTTCATGAGCCAAGTCTACCTCTTAGAATGAATGCTGCTTGCAGGGCCGCCATCAGGGTGGTACTACCAGTACTGCCATATAGGCCCCGGAGCTGACAGGGGCCCTGCCACCGCCAGCCATAGCTATGTGTGTGTGTGTGTGGGGGGGGGGGGGGAATAGGATTGCTCAGTATGGGGCCCAGAAATTTCTGGCTGCTTGAACCTGCTGCCCGTCTTGCCATTCTTTGATGATGTACTGGGAAGAGACATACACTAATTGTGTCCAAGAATTAACCTGTGTCTCCACCAGGGTGTAAGTGTAGAAAGGCTAGCTATTTTTATTATTTTCTGGTGTGTTACCCTAGAAGAGAGATGGAAAATATTGGCACTCTAGGTGTTCTTGGACTTCGATTACTAGAATCCTAAATCAGCGCTCTTGCTGATCATCACTGCCCTAGAACGTTCATAACTCCGCTCCAGTATTTTTGGAAATAAATTTGCAACTGTGTAAAACCTTAACTTTTTTCTTCCTTTAGTAAAAAATACAAACATTCTTTCATGTAGTTGACCAGATTTTTGTAGTACTTAATTCTAGGTCTTGCCTCAATAAGTCTTGCCTCAATGAGATACTGGAAATGTAAGAAGGTGTGGTGGCACTGATGGCAGTGTGAGGTACACACACTGCTTCTCAGTGTCTAGCCTTGTAGGTTTTGTTAATTTTGGACTCCCTAAAGCATTGCCAAGTCAAAAGTAGACTAGTATGTTGGGTGAAAATGTTACTAGGTGAGGTTGAATAGCCATCAACACAAATTACCTCTTTGGTCTCACCTATCTCAAAGGAAGAACTAATATATTTGAGAGGGTCTAGAAGAAGGAAAACCTTGACTGGGCAACAGTGACACACTTAGGATGAAATCATAGTGAAGTTGTTACTATTGATATTCAAGCTAGCTTAATCAGGTTTTCTAGTTGTTGGCTGCTTTTTACATTGCCATTGTCCTCATATCTTCATGGACAGTATTTTAAAATGAAGTGAGAAATTAGTACCAGAACAGAGCAGACAGTATCTATTGATAAAAGATTTGTTGTAATACATATTTTAGATAAATGGATTTTCTCAGTAATTAGCAAGGGCATTGTGGTATAATTGAGGAAATCAACTATCTTATCAATCATCTCCTCCCTTCTCCTGTTGTATTATAAGTCTCTAAAATGCATCTAGTTCTCATTTTGTAGTGCGGTGCATCACATACAACATATATGGCAGCATATTTTGTTGCCAACCTAGCAGTTCGAAAGCAAGAAATTGCAAGTAGATAAATAGGGACCACTTTGGTGGGAAGGTAACAATGCTCTGTGCGCTCCGGAGTCTAGTCATGCCTGCCACATGACCACAGAAACGTCTGCAGACTCAGATAGCGCTGGCTCTTCAGGTTTGAAACAGAGATGAGCACTGCACACTAGAGTCGGATACGACTGGCTTTCAAGCAAGGGAACCTTTACCATCTACACAGAAACTACCTCAGTAGAATTCTCATCCACAGCATAAACTACCTTGCAGAACAAAGGATGAACTCACAGGATTGTCAATAGATGCTGAAGGTTAAAGTCATTAGCAAATGTTTAATGCCATGTGTTTGTCTTGCATCCTCCTACTAACCATTTGCAATCTGACAGGATGAAACTTCACAACTAATCTGTTATGTATTGAATGTAATGTTGATGCAACTTTGTAACATGCCTTTAAGGAATGTAACCGGCTGAATGAATGAATGTATCCACATGTACCTCATTGAGGAATCACTGTAACTAAGTATAGGAGGACGCGAGCTAGTGGCCACAGGTGGCAGTAGCGAGCGTCCAAGCTCACATGGTATAAATTCACCAGATACCTGCAGCGCAGGAAACCTTCCCGCCACACAACAGCTGGACAAGATGGGCGTGACGCACGATGATGTCACGTGGACAGTAGCCAATGAGCTACCGTGTAACCACATTCAAACGTACAGTGACCGTATAAATAGAGCTGTATCTCCGCCATTACCACATGTTCACCTTGATCATCATGCAATAAAGTTGTGTTTAGCCCTACTGCGGCTCCTTCTATCATCTTTCTTGCAAGACACTAAATAATCCAAATAACAACCAGAGATTTTCTGCTATTACCAGTTGTAATTGATATGTATACTTATCTGTTAGCTCTGTGCCTGATGTGTATAAATTAATGCCAGGATGTCTCACTTCTATGTCTGTTGAAGTCAACTTGATCCATGAAAGCTAACATTAAAATATAGTAGTCAGTCTTTAAAGTGCCACAATGTTGTTTATTATTTATTTATTGGATTTATACCCCGCCCTACTCAGCTCACAGCCGACTCAGGGCGGCATTACAACATAATTAAATACAAATAAAAGTAATTAAATACAAACAAAATACAATAGAAAAAACAATATCAGGATACAATATCAGGGTACCAATACAACAAAATATACAACTATGATTACAATAACAGTTTACAAATCAAGGAAAGAAGGGGGGAAATACAATAATCTGGGGTGGTGGTGGTGTCGGAGCCCAAGGCTCAATGACCTGAAACTAGCCCTAAGTAAGTCCAGGCTCAGCCTTAACCTAACCAGGGCCAGGCTCAATGACCAGGTGAGGTAACAAGGCAGTTCTGCAAGCTCGAGTCGAGCCAAGAAGGAAAGAAAGAAACCCCCGCAGCCCATGCTGAACTGAAGGAGAGGGTTCAGGTGAGGCGGCGTCAGCGTCTGACTTTGAGTCTTGAGTCTTCACCCCACCAGGAGCCCAAGTGTTCTTGCTCCTCCGCGGCCAGTGCCAGACCGGGGGAGAGGACTCAGGCGAGGCGGCATCCTCACCAAACCGAGAGCCCAGATGTTCTTGCTCCCACCTCCAGCCAGAGTATTTATTTATTGTTGTATTTATTTGGTTTTTTGTTTACTCTGACATTCTTAACTCAGAAAGTATGCCTGAACACACTGAGACAATGTGTTGAAAAATCACAACCTCTGTCTCAGTTCCTGTCTCTAGCACTAGAAAAGGCCATAACCATTTTTCTCTCATTAACTTTTCACATTTTGCAGAAAACATTTTTTGTGCAAAACTAACCTTTTTTTTCCCTTTCCAAATTAAACACACAGCAGGTGTGGAAAGGCTGGCTAATTGTGCAAACAGTGAAGCCGAAGCATTTACCGTTCTCAGTCCAATAATAATGTAGCAACTACAGTATTTTAGGCAAAACAGAAACAAACCCTAGTCTCATAATTTGTATTGAAATTATTCACATAAAAACAAAATATCTGTTGGAGAACTACAGAGAAAATCTTGATGTCTTGCAGTCCAGAAAAAAAAGAATCACATTTTTAAAAGATAAAAGCAAAAGAACAGAGGATTTACTTTATTAAATGAGTTCTACTGGTGAAAATGAAATTAACATGCCTTCTAAAGGGTCATTTATAGTGCGTCTTGATTATTAAAAGAATTGGAGTTCCAAATGGAGGTTTTCGAAATCAGGTGAAGGTTATGTGGTGCTTGTCCCAGTTTCTGCATTCTTTGAAGAAACTTGCCTGAATTGTGTGTTTTTTTTAACCCTGCAGCCAACAGTTCATTGAGGAGGTGCGTCAAAGGAGTGGCTCATGCAAATAATGCAACATCATTGCACAAAGACGACTATAAATGGCAGGCTATATTTTTTGTATGGAGAAAAACAGGATCCCTAAGGTGGTAATGGGTTGGACCCCTCCTAGTGTCAAATGACAACGAGGATGACAAGAACTTTCATGGGAGACTTGAAGACCCTGGAAATGACATGGGAGGAGGTCGTAATGCAGGGATTCTCAACCTGCGGCCCATGGGCTTGATGTGGCCCACGGCACCTTTTCATGTGGCCCCCCACCGCCTCCACCACACCAGGAAGTGCCATGTGGTGGAGGAATGGCACAATGGTCATCCAGCCCCTGAAGCTGTCTGGTGGAGCGTGACTCAGCCCCCAGTTTTAAAAGGTTGAGAACTCTTGCCGTAGTGCTTGCCCAAGACTGATGCTGTTGAAAATCCCTTGCTGCCCAAAATGCTACATAGCATGGGTGGTTGTTGGATCTGGACCCGATGTGGGCCGGAGGGTCCCGGAGGAGACTGGTCAAGCAAAGACACATGAGGCAAGATGGAGCGAAGACCAGCGTTTATTGATCAGAAGGCACTTAACTTTATACTCTGCCTAGCTTGACCGCATGCTTGACCGTTGCAGACAGCCGTTACAGGAAAACTCTGAGTCTGCACTTTAAGATTACACAAGTTACCCATTAGGGATAACTTCACCAGGGGAAGTTTCTTATCTATCTAATTTACTACCGGGGACATGCATTGTCTACTGTTATCGGGAACAAACATGTGCCTAGGTTGACTCTTGGGCTTAGAGCTTCTGCGGATGCGAGATTACTCATTACATGCCTATCGAGTTGACCACCTGGCGATCTTTTGCCCTCTATTGTCCGAACTGCCTGTTAGGTCAGCGATCGGTGAATTAAACTATAGCTATTAATCCGCTCCCCAATTTCTGTCCCTTCAGAACCAGAAGCTCAAAGGAGCGTTCTTCCAAAACTGTCAGGGACAGTATGCCAATTATGTGCGCGGAACCCACACTCCCCCTTTATTTGTTTAATTGGACCTGACAGACGGCTCGGCGCAGGAGTGCCATGAGCTGACGTGGAGTGAGGACATCCTGGAGTTTCCTCCATGGGGGACACATTGACAGCAATGAGGGAATACATTGCGCGAAGCAGCAAACCGCTATCCCCAAAATTGCAACCCCCACAATCACCTTGAGTGTTGTTTGTAGCTACCCCCAGGGGGACCACGACAAAAGCGAATCCCACCATTCCCACGGGGTGTCTTCCCTGATATTCTTAACCAGGGTATGGAGATCTGTGATCTGACTTTGTACCTTGCGAGAGTTGTCCGTGAGGTTAAAACAACACATGCCATGGACTGTCTCACAACCCAAATGGTGTATGAGTAGGAGGTAGTCTATGGCTGCTCGATTATCCAATATTGCATGACGAAGCTCTGTTTGCTCTTGATTGAGCATCGCTATTACCGAGGAGGTATGATTAATGGCTTTTGCCAAAGCTCAAGCCAGCTGACCTATTCAGTGAGCGTTGCCTACGGCTAAGCCTGGCATGCCAAACAAACTGACCGCCAATGAGATGTACTCAGCTTTGCTCAGAATCCTGATATTACTGTCACATGAACTATCTAGCTGGGTGGCACGAATGTGCCGTGTGTGGACAGATACATCGGTGCTTGGGGAAACCATATCCTTAGTGGGAAGCAGCAGTGTCAAACGACTGATACAACAGAAGGGATCAGATACATTTGCGGGAATATAGTTCCAAGTGTGTTGGTTACATGTAAAAACCCAGCCTGAAGGCAAAGTGACATGAACAAACATTGAGTCAATAGTCTCTGGGTGATTGCAAGTCCAAGTGCTGTTGCCGGGGTCGAGGCAACGGTGATGTGGCCCTTTGACCGTGGAACAGCCAGTCATGCGAGCACCAGTTGAGTTCGGGCTGACCGCCACTCGGGGAGTGTACAGAGTGGCCGCATCAGCCAGTAGGACCTTTGTGACCTGGGTTCCCCATTGTGCATATGTTGGAGTACATGATTTTGTGAAACGAGCCAAATATCCGCTTCACTAACCAGTCGCCGTTCCTGATGTGCGCGCCTGGGGAGCGACACACTGGGATGAGACAAGTACTGAGAAGAGAGGCAGAATCGGTGGTCTGCCTCAGGCAAAAATCGGACTGATTGACGAGGTTCGCCAATCTTTCCCAGATGTTGTAGTGCAGCCGGGTAGAGAGATCTCCACCAGGCATCAGATTTTCTGCTTCAAATGAAGCAGCTTGAACCCCTCCCCCCATAAGCAAGGAAAGGATCAAGATGATCGTCGTCAAGGAATTAAAGGTGATCTGGGACAAAACTGCAACCACGATGTTCTCCAGCGTTGGTTCCACATTCTCCCGCTGCACGATGTCAGTCGCCTCCTGGCACATTGACTTGACCATCCCCCCAGGTGATCTTTGGTGCTGTCATCGGCTGTCGTCGCCTCCTCTGCCTGGTTCCCCCCGTCAGAGTCAATACCTCCATCTCCGGCAGTAGATCCGGGAATGCCTGGCTCCACACCATTGGACTTGAGATGAGGTTTCACACAATGAGCTGGAATCCAGATGACACCTGAAGGAGACATAATTGTGGCATACCCTCTCCCCCACATTATGAGTGGCGCTGGGCCCCTCCAAGAAGGATCCGGTGGCACTTGATAGCACACCATAGGGCACGGGAGAGCCTCCATGCGACGGAAGTGCTTCTCCTGTGGAGTGTAATCTGAGAAAACATTGAGGTGGTTGTACGTGAACAGTACCTTGTTCAGACAATGCTGTGCCTGACCCAGATTTTTGGGGAGGGCTAGTTCCCCCCTTTCTGTTTGTTTATCAAGGTAGGACTTGAGCGTCCGATTCACCCGCTCCACAATTGCCTGCCCTTGCGGATTGTATGGAATGCCAAAAGTGTGCATAATGTCCCAGGTGGCCATAAACGTGGCCAGCTGCCTGGAGCTATAAGCCGGACCATTGTCAGTTTTCACGTGCCTTGGTTTGCCCATGGCCGCGAAGCAGGAGAGGAGAT
Organism: Bradypodion ventrale; assembly: GCA_035047345.1. Classification (NCBI taxonomy): domain Eukaryota; kingdom Metazoa; phylum Chordata; class Lepidosauria; order Squamata; family Chamaeleonidae; genus Bradypodion; species Bradypodion ventrale. The sequence continues at coordinate 47,787,483 of JAWDJE010000001.1, forward strand.
GCTGCTCCACGTGGGAAGCTGTTTCTCCCTTCTGAGCCGTAGCCCAGACAAACTGTGAAAACGTGTCTATGCAGACGTGCATGAACTGTCATCTTCCAAACTGTGGAATGTGTGTGACATCCATCTGCAACACCTGGTTGGCTTCTGTCCCTTGTGGGTTGACACCGCACGAGGGCCCCCCACCGCCCCTGCACATTGTGGGCAGGAACGGACTATGCCCTGAGCTTGGGAAAGTGGCAAGTTGAACTGCCGTGCAAGTGCTTTGGCATTTTGATGAAAAAATGCATGACTATGAATCGGAGTCGTGAAGACTCCCAGAACTGACCTTTGCTGAATTTCCTTTGCGGCTGCATCCGCTCTGCTATTGCCCGCAGAAATCAGGCCAGGTAAATCCTGGTGACTTCTAATGTGGGTGATATAGAGTGCTTCAATGCGGTTCCGCAAATGAAATTGAGTCGTGAGGAAGAGACCTAACAAGTTTTTGTCTATCGCGGAAGTGATGTAGGCTCCCAGTAGACTGTGAAGCAAATTCCGGACATACTGTCTGTCAGTAATGATATTCAAGTGTTCCTTGGCAAAGGTGCACAAGGTGAGGTTCATTGCTGCCAATTCCGCCCACTGTGCGGATTCCTGCGGAAGAGTCAGAAGTGTGCGCCAAGCCTGTCCCTCTTGCCATGTAAGAACACCATATGTTCGACCCCCATCAGTGAACACTGTCCTGGCTCTCTGAAGCGGAACCAGGGACAATAACTCACACAAACTGACTGTCTGCGTCTGAAGCGAGACAAGTCTGGGGTCTTTCGGCAAATGGTGTGCCAAGAATCCTGTGAATCCTTCCAATGCAATCGGGAGTGAGTCACCGAGCTGCATCAGCTGCTGGACCTGATCCTTGGTGAATGGAACAACGATTTTCGCTAAATCGTGCCCTGAGATATCCCTTGCTCTCAACCCTCCTCGGTAAATCACCGTGGAAACCAGTTCCTGTGAAGGGACGATGTTTCGGGAAGAGGTTTGTAGCAAATACACCCATTCCATGGTGTTCGCCCCTTGCTCGGAGTCTACCCCTAGAGCTATGGTGAACATGGCTCCAGTCCGGACTATGTACAGGTTCAGAACAGGAGCATATGGCCCCTGACTAATCCTGTCCACCCATCTCTGGCTGAGAACTTGGTTGACCTTTTCGAGAGTCAAGCAAGCCTCTCACAGAATGTGTATCCGATCTGCTAGCTGCTTACCTAGCGTTAGCAGCAAGAAGAGCGGCTTCAGGAGTTCCGTATCTAGCCTGAAATACGGTCTAGCCCAATTGATATTCCCCCAAATCTGCTGGAATTCTACGAGGGTGACTGAATCTTTGAGGTTAATTTATGGCAAAACTGGTGCCGCGAAAGAACAGAGAAGCCATTCTGGCCCAAGTATGAAAAGGGCTCGGTTCTCTGAACTTTCTCTGGGGCAATGAGTAACCCCTTCTCCCCCAGAGTGGTCTGGAGGTCTTTAAACATTTTGCTGCCGAGTTGTGGCGCTGCGATCAAAATATCATCCATAAAACGACATACCAAGACTGTGGGGTGAAGGTTTCGAAACTTTTCCAGTGCGTCGTGAATGTAAATTTGGCACAGGGTGGGCGAATTGAGCATCTCCTGTGGCAAATATTTCCACGTGAAACGTTGCATAAGCTCTCTGTGGTTCATGACTGGCACCGTAAAAGCAAACCTTTCCCGATCCCTTACATCTAAAGGAATGGTGTAAAAACAGTCTTTCAGGTCTACGACCAGGATCTCCCAACCTTCGGGGATCATGTTCAGATTTGAGATGCTGCATTGAAGCAGACCCATTGGCTGAATACACTTATTGATCTCTCTTAGATTGTGAAGGAGTCGCCACTTCCCTGACTTCTTTTTAATGATGAATATGGGCAAATTCCATGGGCTGGTGGACTGTTCTATGTGTCCTGCGTCTAACTGCTCTTTAACCCGCTGTTTTAGGGCGACTAATTTTTCCCCTACTACCGGCCATTGCTCTACCCAGACTGGCATGTTGGTAAGCCATTTGAGTGGTAGAGCCATTACCCGAAGGTAAGAGTGGCACGGTACTGTTGCAAGATGTCTCGTCCCCAGAGATTGACGTGCACATCCAATATATGCGGTCGAATGACTGCTGTGCCGTCAGCTTCGGGAATCGTGACTTCTACCCAATCCTGGCTTCTAAACACTTCCTGGACACCGCCTACCCCACACACATCGGAGACCGACTTGAGAGCCCACTCATGTGGCCACTGACTCTGGCTGACCACGCTGACGTCAGCTCCCGTATCTAATAGCCCATCAAAATGTTTTTTATTCAAAAATACCTTTATGACTGGCCGCCGCTTCCACTCTATGTTGGTTTCCACTGTTGCTAAGACCTGGTATCCTTGTACTGCCCCTTCTGCACTCGAGCGGTCTGCCGACCCAGACTCTGAGCTGTCCCTGAGCCTTTCCTGGCTGCCTGCTTGCAGGTGACAAGGAACCATGATCAGTTGTGCTAACGTGTCTCCTTTGTGAATGGTTTGTGGTAGGTGTGTCCAAAGTTGAACCTGGAGTACACCCGAAAAAGTTGGAGTCAATGACTCCTGGAATCACAAAGATTCCTCGCGTTCCTGCGATACTGCGGGGCAAAACTAAACCTATATAGCCCTTAGGCAGGGGTCCCATGTATTGGGAATCGACCAGATAGACTGTGCCTGGCAAGTCACACGTGACTTCTGACTGGCAAGTCAAATCTAGTCCCGCACTGTCCTTAGGTCTGGCCTGCACCTCCTGAATGCAGGGTGGAATGTTCCGTGAATCTAATCCAGCTCTGACTCTCCCAGAGCAACTGTGGTCTCTGTTTGGACCGGGGCCAGAGACAAGCCCGCGCTCTGGTTTCCCAAATTCAGACAGTTCCTGGCCCAGTGAAAGCCATTGTGACATCATGGACATGGGGTGGTCGGAGCCTTGGTATATTAGTTTCTGAAAAGCAGATATAGAGTGGAAAATTAAATATAAAAATTATTCACTGCTATAGCCAACTTTTTTTCTAATTGCATCTCTGTCAGATTTAGCTGTGAAATTGTTCAGTTGCCCATGATTCAGTCTTTGGACATCTCTCTTAATTAATTTTAGAGCCTTTTTATTCCTGCAAAATATCCAGTATGAAAAGATGGAGCAGTTTCATATTTCTCGTCTTAATGGTAGCATAGTGCAAAGAGGTTTCCATCTGGAAGCACCCCAAGCATTGGGTCAAATCACATGTTAAGGGAAATGTTTATTTTCTTCTGTCACAGTGTTTTCTCTCCAAGTACTCAGTTCTTTCAAAAATGTATGTCTGAGTAATTTGACTTGCAAATGAAGCCTGTACAGTATATCCCTCCCTGGTGACCAACAATGAAACAAAAGCAAGCTAAGTTGCAATGTGCGGAGCAAGGCAAGCACATACTAGGACAAACATACCATATTTGCTGGCATATAAGACCCACTTTTCCCATTAAAATACAGTTGGAAATGAAATCCATTGTGTGCTGTATATAGTGGCTTATAGAGGGCTATTTTGGTAATAACCAGGTTTGACTTATACTCTGGTGCGTCTTATATGCCGGCAAATACGGTGCACCTTGTGCTTCTTAAAGGGGGATGGTCCAACTCTAATGATGTGCTGACTGTATCATCTGCTTTTAGCATCCACCTCGGGTACCACACTGGGTCAGAAACTGAACAGAAAGGGATCTGAATAACTTATATTATCTAGAAATACCAGAAGTTGGACTACATATGGCAGCACTGTGCCTTAAGAATGGCACATTTGATACATGTTGATACTGAACTGAAACAGTGGAAACTAGGAAGGTACACCAGTCTGGGGGAAATGTCTAAGGAGGAGAACAAGGATGTTACCAGAACAGATGTGGGACAATTCAAGAAGCCCCCAGTCTTACTCAAATAGGTTAGGATGCCACAATATGTCACCAACATTTGTTCGGGTGTTTGGATGATTTAAAATCCTGAACGGTGTGGTCCTGGTTTTCCTCATTTCTGAGGGGCCGGACCCAGTCGGTGTGGTTGGAGAGTGAGAGGTCGAGTCCTAGGCCCCTAAAATATGGGGTGCCTCAGGGCTCGGTACTCTCTCCTCTCCTATTTAACATCTACATGAAGCCGCTGGGTGAGATCATCCGTTCCCATGGGGTGCGGTACCACCAGTACGTGGATGACACACAGTTGTACATCTCGGCCCGTGGGGACCCCAGTGATGCAGTCAAAGTCCTTTCCAGCTGTCTGGAGGCTGTTGGGGTCTGGATGGGGGCAAATGGGCTACAGCTGAATCCTAGCAAGACTGAGTGGCTATGGATAGGGGGTCCTGTGTTATCCCGGGAGCTACCATCTTTGGTTTTGGATGGGGCTGTTTTGCCCCAGACCAACCCGGTGCGCAACTTGGGGGTCCTCCTGGATTCGCGGCTGCTGCTAGAAGAACAGGTGGCGGCTGTGGCCAGGAGGGCCTTCGCCCAACCGGGTGATTCGCCAGTTGCGCCCACTCCTGGACCGGGACTCTTTGCTCATGGTCACTCACGCTCTGGTGACCTCCAGACTAGACTACTGTAATGCGCTCTACATGGGGCTGCCCTTGATGACCATTCGGAGGCTGCAGCTGGTCCAGAATGCCGCGGCCCGGGTGGTGATGGGGTGTGGACGTTATGCCCATGCCTCACCACTTCGGGGGCTGCACTGGTTACCAGTTTGTCTCCGGGTGCAATTCAAGGTGCTGGTTTTGACCTTTAAAGCCCTACATGGTAGTGGGCCAGGGTATCTTAGAGACCACATCGCCCTAAGAACGTCTGTCTGTCCAACCAGAGCGGACCGGAGGGGCTCTCTAATTGTGCCATCAGCCAGGGGGGCTCGCCTCTCTGGCACAAGGAGGAGGCCTTCTCCGTGTCCGCACCAGCCCTTTGGAACCTCCTGCCTGTGGAACTGCGTCTCCAGACGGAGTTGTTGCCCTTTAGGAAGGAACTGAAGACCTGGCTGGCGGGCCAAGTTTGGGGTGCGGGTGGGGATGGGGGTACCGTTGGGTGGTTGGTATAGAGAAGTGTGCCTTCCCCCAAGGTCCCTTCGGTTCTTGCGCACCTTTTAGGGGTGGGTTTTTTTTAACTTTTAACTTTTAACTTTTTAATCATGTGTCTTTTATGTATTTACTGTCCGCTATGTAAACCGCCCTGAGTTGGGTTGTACCTGAGTGGGCGGTATATAAGCGTGAAAAATAAATAAATAAAAATAAATAAACTTTAAACAAAAATACTTGGTACAAGTTGCTGTAGCAAAAAAGGGAAACTCCAAAGAAGAAAGAGATTGACAACTAAAGCCCAATAGAAACCAGAACCTTTCCTGAAATCTCCAATAGCTGAGTCTTGAGGAAGGCCCAGTCAGGCCACACCATAGTCTATTTATTCCCCATCTACTGTGGTGCATTTGTTTATTACACCAGCCATATTCTAGAATGTTCTTGCTTTCTAAAAAAAAAATCTACATTGAGTCATGACAATTAAGACTGTGTGTGAGATAGAGGGTGCAAAGGTGCACATTCATGTGGGCTGAATTAATAACTTTTCTGGGGGTGCTTTAATTGGGTAGGTCAAAGTAGTGCCCACCTCCACCTTTTCCATTTGTTTTTCTATTATTTTTTAATTCCAAAAAGCTGCCAGCCTTTTATTTATAGGACCATTGTTTTCTTGCTGTGGACACCTGTGGACATACTAAAGTGCCTAACCTACAGCACTCACATTTGGACTAGGCAAGCCAGGCTACTGTTTGGAGACACTAAGCGACATCTTCCACACCACTAATCCATGTTTTCCCTGAACATGGCTCCTGGGACAGGCAAAAGAAAAGGAGGGAAGTCGTTGTAGTTGTTTTGGCTATAGACTGGAAGGCCACCACATTCCCAAAGTAGATGGTAGGTCATCATCTTTTGTTTTCCTAGAAAAATAAGAAATCAATTCAGGCCACCTCCAAACCAGATAGAAATAACCAGGTAGGAGGGCCTTGCATGTCTTGTTAAACTAAACACTAACAAATCACCAGGACCAGATGGCATCCATCCACGAGTTCTCAGGGAACTTAAAGATCAAATTGCTGATCTCCTAGCCAAAATATATAATCTTTCCCTCAAATCAGGCTTTGTGCCTGATGACTGGAAAGTAGCGAATGTAACACCAATTTTCAAAAAAGGATCCAGGGGTGATCCAGGAAATTACCGACCTGTCAGTTTGACATGTGTCCCAGGTAAAGTGATGGAAACCATCCTAAAAGATAGAATTAATAGGCACATAGAAGAGAAGGCGCTGCTAAAGGAGAGCCAACATGGCTTTTGCAAGGGCAAATCATGCCTCACTAATCTGTTGGAATTTTTTGAGAGTGTCAACAAGCATGTGGATAAGGGGGATCCAGTTGACATTGTTTATCTGGACTTTCAGAGGCTTTTGACAAGGTCCCACACCAAAGGCTCTTGAATAAACTTACCAGTCATGGAATAAAGGGACAGGTCTTGTCCTGGATCAGCAACTGGCTAAGGGACAGGAAACAGAGGGTAGCACTAAATGGACACTTCTCCAAGTGGAGGGAAGTAAAGAGTGGGGTCCCCCAAGGTTCAGTACTGGGACCCCTGCTTTTCAACCTCTTCATAAATGATCTAGAGGTAGGAGTAAAAAGCAAGGTAGCCAAATTTGCTGATGACACTAAATTATACAGGGTAGTGAAAACTGTGAGAGATTGTGAGGAGCTCCAGAGGGATCTCTTGACACTGGGGGAGTGGGCAAAACAGTGGCAAATGAGTTTCAACATTAGTAAGTGCAGAGTGATGCATGTTGGGGCAAAGAACCCCAATTACATTTATAAACTGATGGGGTCTGAACTCTCTGCGACAAACCAGGAAAGGGACCTTGGTGTCCTGGTGGACAACTCAATGAAGGTGTCAACCCAGTGTGCCTCAGCAGTGAAAAAAGCAAACTCAATGCTAGGGATCATTAGGAAGGGTATAGAAAATAAGTCAGCAAGTGTCATTTTGCCTCTTTATAAATCTATGGTGAGGCCCCATCTGGAATACTGTGTACAGTTCTGGTTGCCATACCTCCAGAAGGATATTATGGAGCTGGAAAAAGTGCAGAGGAGGGCAACCAGAATGATTAGGGGACTGGAACACCTTCCTTACCATCTGAGGCTGCAATGGTTGGGCCTCTTCACTCTTGAACGACGACGTCTAAGAGGTGACCTGATTGAAGTTTATAAAATCATGCACGGTTTGGACAAAGTAGATAAGGAAAAACTGTTTTCCCTATCGCATAACACTAGAACTAGGGGACACTCCATGAAACTTTTGGATACTAGTTCTCAAACAAATAAGAGAAAGTACTTTTTCACCCAGAGGATTACTGGTCTATGGAACTCCCTGCCAGAAGAAGTGGTGACAGCTGTCAGTCTTGACAGCTTTAAGAAAGGATTAGACAAGTTCATGGAGGACAAGAGTATCAATGGCTATAATTATGGATACTTAAGGACAACCTCCGGGTTGGAGAGATAGGCAGGATATCTCTCAATGCCATTTCCAGGGAATCCTAAGCAGGGGAAGGCATCTCCTTGGGAATACCCTGAAGGAAATGGTGAGCCACTGTGTGAGACAGAATGCTGGACTGGATGGGCTGTGGCCTGTTCCAGCAAGGCTGTTCTAATGTTCTTATGTTTTCGTAGAAAAATAAGAAATCAATTCAGGCCACCTCCAAACCAGCTTGGAGCAGGGGTGTGCTGGGCACCTTGGGAGGGCAGTCGACAGGAAGTGATAGGGGCACCTATTGGGGGGGGGGAGAAATCCCATACATTCCCATTACCTCTGCCTGCCTCTGGGGGGCACCAGTTGCTGGGGTGCACCGGGATGAGTCCCTGTATCCCTGTGAGCCAATACACCACTGGCTTGGAGCAGGTTAGTCCTGATATGTATGGAAAATATTTGAATACAAATCTGATTAGATGGTACTCACACATCCCTCATGAGAAGTGAAAGAGATACTGTGACATAATGATGTGCTCATAATGAAATGCTACAGAGAAAATTCAAACAGGAATTAAAAGAGGTTTCCAGACAATGCAAGCGCGGCGCCAAAATGGCCGCCGCGCTCTTTGCGCCCCCCCCCCACAGGACAGAGAATCCGGGTAGTTAGGGGCGTGGCCAGCTCCCTTATAAAAGGGGTGGCCACGAGGCAGCCGAGCTGCCATTTTACCTCAGCGACGGAGCGGAGAAGTCTTTTCCCCTGTGTCTCCGTCGCTCTTTAACTTACCGGGAAGCCTTTTGGCGGCGATTTTTCCTTTTTGGCTTCCCTTCACTCCGGTGGAGATGCCTTCGAAGAAGAAGGCAGCTTCGAGTGCGGCTCGCGCTGTTAGGAGGCGCAACCCGGGTCGGAGAACTGCGGTGCCGCCTCCCCAGCAGCCGCCTTTGCAGGCCCCTGCCGGGACCGGCGGAATGGGGTCTATCGCCCCTTGGCCCGGAGCGGGCGAACAGATTGCGGGCGCGGTAGGGGCTCCGGCCCGCGGCCCGCGAGCGGTGGACACCGCTCCTGCATCTGCCCACCAGGTTGGGCCTGCTGCTCTAGGGTCGCAGCCTCCCCCGGGGCCCTCTAGCCTTGGGGGGTGGTGCGGCCCCCTGCCTTGGCAGGTTTCTCCACCGGCCCTGCCGGGCTTCGGTGTTGGCCAATGGCCATATTCGGGTCCTGGGGTACAGGGACCTGTACCCACGCCTGGACCGTGCGGGCCGGCCGGCCCTTGGCCCCAGGTCAACGTGGAAGCCTTACTGGCCCGCCTTGCGGCCCTTGAAGCGTCGTTGGCTCGGGCCAGTCAGGCGGGGGCCCCCCTTTGGGGTTCCTTTTGAGGCGCTGCCGGCAGGAGGACAACAGCCGACAGGGAGGGTTGAGCTGCTGCAGGCGCGTGGCGCGGTTTCGGCCACTGCCTCGCAGCTCCCCAGCCAGCAGCCAGGTGCAGGTCAGGCCCCGGTGATGAGCTCTACGTCGGTCGTGAGCTCCGACGCCCCCAGTGGGCCGGAACCCCCGGTGGGGGCGGCCCGCGGGGGTGCAGCATGTGAGTATACGGTGTAAGCGAGTACATCCACACACATTCCCAATATGGGGGGGGGGGCTTTTCAATGGCCTTGCCCTCGCGCGGGTGGTGCGGCGGTGCACCCGCTGACGCCTCACCCGGCGATGACAGCTAACACCCAGGGCCCCGTGGTGGGGGGTGTTCCCTACCCTGAGGGGAATGTTTTGGGTGGCCGGGTTGGTCCAAGCCCCTATTCCTTACCGCTGAGTGACCATTTGGCACAGGCCGCCAGAGAGTAAATTTGGCGGGGGGAGTGCGTGGATATCTTCGCGCTCCTAAACAGGGTGCCCACCAAGGAGAGAGGGAGGGGCAGAATGAGAAGGATAGTGGCAGGCACGTTGTCGCAAGCCACCAAGTATGTGGGCCAAATGGTTGCCGGCCTGCATCATATGCGTGGCGGTGTACCTTAGGGCCCGGCCGGATCTGGCAATTCCGATGGTCCAGTATTTGGACAACGTCTACCGGGTGATGGTTTACTTTCCGGGCCCAGCGTGGTTGGCTTGTGACGAGGAATGCCGTAGGCGGATTTCCCCGCACCCCGAGATTAGGCGGGATGAGCCAGGCCAGAGGCTGCGGCTTTTGTACGTGACGCCCACGCGCCCTGCGCCCGGGGAGATATACCATTGTGGGCATGCGGTTCAGCAGGCGGCCCCAGCATAGGTCACCTGCCAGGGGGCGGGGCGGGGGGTTCCAGCCCGCCTGCTGTGCTGGACTTTCTTGTCCAATGGCTCCTCTAATGGGAAGACTTGCAAATACAGACAGGAGTGTCCCACCTGTGTTGGCCCCCATGCGGCCTCTGCCTGTCCCAGGCCTAGAAGGATGCGGGGCAGAGGGTGGGGCAGACAGGGGGCTGGCAAGACTGCCGCAGATGGATCTAGTTCACCGAAGGGCTCCCTCCCCATTTAAGGTGGACATGTTGGAGGGTTGGCTCACGTGGTACCCGAAGGGAGAGGATGCGGGTTCTCTCCTTCAGGGTTCTAGGCAGGGGTTCCGGATCCCTTTCATGGGTAATAGGTCCCCTCAGGATGCCCCCAACCTTTTATCCCTTAAGGGGAGGGAGGAGGTGGCTGCTGCTAGCTTTGACAATAGGGTCTATGCGGGCAGGGTCGTTGGCCCTGTCCCTGCACCCCCGTCCCGGGGAGCATATTATTTCAATGATGCCATGCCTTTTGGCTATTCCATTGGGGCTCGGTATTTGAGCGTTTCACCACTTTCCTAGATTGCGCTTTTGTCCGCAGGTCAGGGTCCCGGTCTGTAGCCCATTCCCTGGATGGTTTTATTCGGGGCTGAACGGGGCTGGGACACGTACACACGTCTCCTCAACACATTTCAGACGCTAATGGAGGAACTGGGTGTCCCTTTAGCGCCCGAAAAGACCGAGGGCCCATCTCCACAGCTAGTATTCCTGGGGTGGAGAGTAACACGGTAGCGCAGGATTCTAGGTTGCAGCGGGATAAGGTGTCAAGGCTAGTGGCCCTTGTCTCGGTCTTGCTGGCCGAGCGCATGGCATCACTGAGGGAACTTCTGGTGCTACATGGTCACCCCAGTTTCGCTGGCAGGGTCGTCGCACCGGGCAGGGCATTTGCTCTGCGCTGGTGCGATGCCATGGCGGGATTCTCCAGGCCCCACCACAGGCTCAGATTTACCCGGGGTATCGGGGCAGACGTGCTTGTCTGGCCATAGATCCAGAGGTAGTTCAACGGGGTGTCATTTTGGGGTCTGATCTCCTGGCTCCCCCTTGCTTTCAGATGCAGTCCGATGCCTCAGGATTCCTGGGTTTACGGGATGTACTTCAATTGGAAGTGGGCCTATGGTGGGTGGCCACCATCCTGGGCAGGCAAGGGTCGCCTGCATGGTCTCACGTATCTGGAATGTTTCCCTATCCTGGGTGCTTTGATGCTATGGGGCAAGGAGTGGGCCAACTCGGTTGTGCAATTTTGGCATGGCAACGCGGCTGTTGTCCGCATCGTCACTGCACAGATTTCCAAATCGCCCGGGGTTATGGAGCTAGTGCGTTGGTTTGTGTTATGCAACCTGTGCCTCAACGTTCCCTTCAGGGCCAGGCATGTCCCAAGGGTTGATAATGATATTGCTGCTGCTTTGTCCCGCCTGCAGATCTCCCGGTTCCGTGCCTCGGCCCCCGGATGCGGAGGAATTTCCCTCGCCACTCCCGGACGAGAGATGGAACGTTGGCAAGGAGAGGTGAACCGGGCGATTGGCCTGTCACTAGCGCCATGCATGAGTAAGGCGTATCACCACGCATTTAGTTCCTTCAGAGTATTATGTACCCGATTCCGACTGCCAGGAACCTGGCCGATCCCAGTAGCCCATGTTCTGCGGTTCATGGTTTACCTGTATGCCCAGGGCCTTGCACCACGCACCATAGCATCTCAGCTGTCGGGTTGGCTTTATGGCCAAAGTGGGAGGTCGTGTGGACAGCACCAATGAATTCCGGGTGAGACATGTTTGGGAGGGGTGGGTGCGCGTGCCCGGGCGTTTCCCGGGCGACCGCCACCCCATTTACCCAGGGGTTTTTTACCCAGTTGGCCCGGGGCTGGCCTGGCCTCTGTTTTGATAGATGAGGCAGCCCACTTCATGCGGCTACAACGGTGGCCTTTTTGGAGCCCTCCGCATCGGCGAGCTTGAGATGCTGAGTAAGGCGGATGCAAGATTTTCCCAGGGTTTTTTACCCAATTGGCCCGGGGCTGGCCTGGCCTCAGTTTTGATAAATGAGGCAGCCCACTTCATGCGGCTACAACGGTGGCCTTTTTGGAGCCCTCCGCATCGGCGAGCTTGAGATGCTGAGTAAGGCGGATGCAAGATTTCCCCAGGGTTTTTCCCAATTGGCCCGGGGCTGGCCTGGCCTCTGTTTTTGAAATGAGGCAGCCCACTTCATGCGGCTACAACGGTGACCTTTTTGGAGCGCTCCGCACCAGCGAGCTTGAGATGCTGTATAAGGCGGATGCAAGTTGTAGGGCACTGGAACTCGAGGATGTCTATGTTGCCAAAGACTGGGCCCAGTTGAGGATACGTTCCTCTAAGACATATCAGCATGGCGTAGGCAGTGGTGTAAGACTGCTACGGTGTTCTTTGGCAGACATCTGTCCGGTTGGTGCCCTACAGGAGTTCCTGGCACTGCGTGGCATGCACCACGGCCCGTTTTTCTGTCACCAAGATGGGTCTCCCCTTACTAAATTTCAGTTTTGGAAGGTGACAGGCAGTGCCCTCACCATGGTGGGGCCTACCAGGTGCCCGTTATGGCACATTCATTCCGTACTGGTGCAGCCTCTACAGCAGCTGCTTTTGGGTACTCTGGGGCTGACATACGCAGCATGGGGAGGTGGGGCTCGCAATGTTTTCAGTTTTATGTGCGCCCACTTCCGCCATGAGTACCAATCCAGTCACCTTACCGTCTTTTTCTCAATTTTTCTCAATTTTCTTACAGACCCTGGGTGTCGTATTACACCGGTGACAGTATGGCTGGTGGGCCACAGCTATGTGCACAGGGCAGCGCGTTACGCTGCGGCGACAGAGTGGGGACCCCGACTGGGACTGGGTGAACACGCCAGTCTCACATGGCATGGTAAGCCTGGGATGTTATGGCGGGAGCTGCGGCCTTTCCTTTTTTCTGGCCTGAGTGCTGACCCGCCTGACATTCTCATCATCCACCTGGGGGGCAATGATTTGGGCCAGGTCACCGGCTTATCGCTCAAGCAGGCGATTTGCGAGGACCTCGCCTACTTGCATTATGTCTGGCCTGCTACAACCCTGGTTTGGTCGGACATTATCCCGCGCCTTTCTTATAGAGGGGGCGTTCACCTCCTGGCCCTTGACCGCGCTAGGCGCACGGTCAACAGGGCGGTGGCGCGGTTTCTTGCCGACAGGGCTTGGGGACGGGTCAGTCATCACCCCGCTATTAGCCTACAAAATTACGACTTGTACGCAGGGGATGAGGTCCATCTGTCGCGAGGAGGTATGGACCTCCTGTTGGGTGATTGGCGAGCAGGCCTGTTGACCGAGCTGATGGTCTGGGGGGGGGGCGTCAGGCCTTCTTTGAAGCCCCTCCGTGTGGCGGGTAGCACTGGTAAGGTAAACAGTATGACCCACAGGTATCCGGCAGGTTCGCAATTGACTGGACAACACTAGACAGGAATAAATTAGTTAAACGTTGTCCGGTCAACGACGAACCAGGCGACGGGGTGATGGCGATAGCTAACCAGCATGCATCACCCCGTGATTTCACGGATACGCGTCAGAGGGTGGGGTCATGAGTTAGATATTGACTACGGTCAACAATTTGTTTGTTGTCAACAAACAAATTGATACAAATTGATACATTGTAACCAATTGCCGTTGGCAATTTTGGGGTGGTACCTTACCAGTGTTACTTCGGCCTGCTTGCCTTAAGAATTATGATTGGTCGTTTTACCAATACAAATTTATAATTCGGACTAGGGCATTGAATCAATAAATGTGGCCCGATGCTGTTATCCACTTTCAATGTTGTCTGTGTCCGTTATTGGGGGGTGCGCCTGCAAAGAAGCCATTGCCCGGATGTACTCCTCTCTAAACATATTTAGACTAGAGATGAGCACTACTGGGACTTAGTTTCTCCTTCCATATATTTTCTGTTCTCTCTCTCTCTCTCTCTCTTTCTTTCCTTCCTTCTGTTCATTTCCCACTAGTTTAGTGTGAAGGTGCTATATGGGTGAGAAGAGTAATGCTATTACTCACCTATCAACCACTATAGTGATAAAAAGAAAAGAAATGAGGAGGGCTATGATGTGATAAAATAGCAGAACGGAAGATTTGGGTAACATTGACAGTACAGTAGAACTCCTGATAACATCCAAACTTGGTTCCACAAGTCTGGTCATTAACTGGATTTGGACTTTATGTGGTCCCTATGGGAGACACTCTGGATAAAGTCACAAAAATGTCCAAAAGCCATAGTTATCTGGAATCTCCTATGAATATGCTCCACATAAAGTCAGTTTTTAGACTTTTTGCATCGTTATCCAGAGCATCACGTGGTGCATAATGAAGGCGACGTTATGCAGATTTGACGTTATCAGGATTTGACGTTATCTGGAGATCCACTGTATATAGAATGATGATAAGCAGATGAGATAAGAGGAGGATGAAAATGGTAGAATTATGGCCAAGAACATAGGAAAAGTGGGGGAGCATGGTAAGGGTTGAAGAGACATGTCAGGGTAAAAAATCAGAAGCTGTGTGAAGACTGAATAAACTGGTAGATGTTGGCATATCACGAAATAGCAATAGTGATCCTTCCACAGCTGGAAAGAGATGCTGGGACAATCTGCTTAAAAAACATTAAGATGATATATTAGTAGCAATAAAACAAAGAATAACCTGGAACCCCACCATGATGTGAAATTTGACTCAGTCTATAGGCTACCGGTTGTCTTTCTCAGAGTTAATTACACTCATAGTTCCTTCACCCCAATTTACTTCACCTGCCCCTGAAACAGCTGGAAGGGTCCCTCCCCCACCCACCCCCAAGACATGTTATTAATGTAAGGGAGAAGAGAGATTTATGAGCACAGACTTGTTCACTTTGCAGTGTGTTGAAAACACACAAGGCAACCTCAATCAGTTTCTCACAGATGCAGCCTCCAGAGAGAAAGAAAAGCAGATGGAGAGAAAAGCACAGTCTTTGTTTTTCCACAGTTAAAGCATAAGCAAAAGGAGCAGCACTTCCTCCAGGAAGACTTGCCTTCCAAAGGGAAAGGGGGATGAAGTTTACCTCTCTGCCCTCTTTGCCTCAGTGCCTGAGAGAGGGAAGGGTACAAGAGAGGAGGAAAGAAAAAGATGCTTAGGGTCATCTTGTCCAGTGAAGATAAAAAGAAGCACAAACCTCAATTTTGTTTCATTCTTCTCATGTCTGCCACAGGTATATGAGTCTCTACGTGTGGGGAATAAGCTTTTATGAACAAATAGCACATGAGAGCAGAAAACTAATTTAGAGCTACTAACAGAGTTGGGAAAGAAAGTGCAGCAAATTGAATGCTTGGAACTCCATGATTACAAAAAAAAAAAAAAGATATATCCATCAGAGCCTAGAACAGGGCTTTGAAACCTGAAAGCATTGTTCTGAACATAAGGGGAGACATTTGATGAAACACATCATCTCTCCCCCCCCCCCCACCCTTTCCAACAGCTTCATGGCTTAATCTTATTATCGTAGCACCAGGTTACATACCTTTGTTGAGGAGGAAAAGGGAGTATAAGTGTTGGGCATATTTCTTTGGTATTTATTCTGTTACAGTACAGTGACCTCACGCTGAGCTTTAGAACCCATGAAGCAAAGTAATTGCTTTGAAGACTGGTATATTGCTAGGGGGAGAAAAATCATCGGCTGTTTATTGTTTAAGGAAATCCATGCATAGCTACCGCAGGAGGGAAATAGTTTCTAAAACATATTTACAGAACATCCTATATACAATAGCTAGCTTCCCACATTTACAAGATCTGCTGGCGGCTGTTATGAAAAGGTCATGTTGAGCCTGCTTCTCTCTAATTAGGAGGAAGAGATCGGAAGTGATGTTAAATAAAAGAAAGAGAAGTAAACCTAAAGATATCAACCTATACATAGATTCAGGGTGTATCTTGATTAGCAAAAAAGTACTACATTTTACTTGACAACTGGAAGGTCAGCAGGTCAGCAGTTTGGGATCTGAGTGCTGCAAGACAGAGTGTTGTCTGCCGCCAACCCCTGCCAACCTAGCAAGTTTGAACAGGGCCATAGCCAGGATTCTAGATGTGGATGGGTTAATATTTTTTCAGGATGGGCAACAAAGCCTCTTTTCAATGCATTCCTATGGAAACAGCGGTGGGTGAACTGCTTACTCAGGGTGGGCCAAGCCCACCCTGGCCACCCCTTGGCTATGGGCCTGAGTTTGAAAGCAAGAAATTGGAAGTAGATGAATAGGTACCACTTCGGTGGGAAAGGTAACAGTGTTCCATGCCTGCCACATGACCACAGAAACATCTTTGGCTATAAATGGAGATGAGCACTGAACTCTAGAGTCAGATATGACTGGCTTTCAAACAAGGGAGACATTTACCTAAATTTCTGTCTCAAGGTTTATTAAGGATGGGGCTATTTGGTTTACCTTTACCTTTTACTACATTTGTGTTGGTTTGGGCAGGCTTGAAAGCAATTCAAAGATTGAGGAATAGAAGATGCACAGCTGAGATGAGCATTAATCTGCCAAACAGCAGGTTATTTTAAACCACCCATCGGGGTCATTTATTTTAAACTGATTCTTGAACCACTGTATTTTTTTCCTGAGTACATGCAATGCATATTGGTCTTCTTTGAAAAGATTGCAGGATTCCCACAGTCTTAAATGTCTTTTTCACCCCCAGTCCTTAAGGTTATAATGCTATAACAGCTCAGCAGATAATTTACTGTCATGTAACCATCATAAAATCAAGAATGAAATTATAAGTGAAAGCATCGGAATAGAGCCAATCTTAAACTACATACGGAGACAACAAATAACATTGTTTGCCCATTTGGAGAGAATGTCTTGGAATTCCATACTGTACAAGGCACATGTGGAAAGAGGAGGATGACAAGGATCACGAGGCAGACCCAGAGGAAGGTGGAGAGACAACATCAAAGACATTATACAATAACACCAAATAATGCCGGTGGACGCCTCAAGAAGTACCAGAGCAAGCACCTTGTATCTCCCATGAAACCTAAGTGGTGATGGTGGGGAGAAGAAGTTAATGATGATGAAGAAGAACTGATCCTGCTGTTGCTGACTGGCAGTGTCATTGGCGATAAATAAAAGAAAGCCATATGAGGGAACCCCGAATAAATAAAACCTATTGGAAACCTGATTCTTTGACAGGCAAGGCGCACCCTTAGAAAAGATGAGAGAGATGAAAACACGCTCAACCCCATATTACCAGCTATCTGTCTATATACTTGCATAACTGACCAGATTACTTCTTACAAAAGTTGTAATTCTATTCCCATCTGCCAGCACAGTCAGCTTCCACATCTAGCTTTCTGGTTGGCTAGGCTGCTACTTCATCTTTCATTTCAGGTAATAAAATACACTGGGCTGCGCCTGGTTCATTACTTTGGAAGCACAGCATAACTATGTCTGGTATCAACATATGTGGTTGGGTTTGGAAAGTAGCCAAGCTTGTGCCCATGAAACACTATGTCAGAACATTTTAGTTTACCTGGAAGAGAATTGGGAAATATAGTTTTTTTATTTAAACTACAGCTCCCAGAATCTCCCAAGATTCTTGGAAAGTCGTCGTCTGCAACTTGATCCGAGTATGTTTTTTCCTGCCCCAGGGCACTGGGAGGTCTGGTTTTGGAGGCCAGCTGGTTGTGAGCCACCTTTGCCCTCCGAGGCAAGCAGGGATAATGCCATTGGCATGAATTTGTTTAAGGTGAATCCCAGCTTGCCATGAAGTGACCCCGCACACTATGATCTCAGAGCCATCTCCTGTGGCACATATGAAATGAGACATACAGGATTTAACACCAGGACTGCAAATGGACTGCTGCAGCCTTTAGGATATTATCTACATGCGCCTTCACAGTCAGTCCATCTTGCATGGCCTCTTCCGCCTCTATGACCATTGGGAATCAGAGTTCCTCCTCTGCTCATTTTGCCGTTGCATTGGGCCCAGTATGATGGTTTCCAGTGGCATTTCCTCCACTGTGGGGGGCCACCATCTTGGGGAGAAATAGCCTAGGAAAGTAATATGTTAAAGCTCTGACTGGAATCAGTTGTGAGTTTTAGAAGCAAAAATGGCAACATTAGAATAAATATTTTTAAAAATTATTCTGTAAGCCAAAAAGCAGTAAGAATTAGTTTGAGCCACCAGGAACCTCAGCCTTTCAAAACTCTGGGGAGCCTGACTACAACTAAAGATCAAATGAGATGATATGCTTAGCACAGTTTTAGAGGAGTCAACTCTTAAAAGATTAAAAGAAGACTGTGAAGTAACACGAGTTTGCTCACTTGCTCACTTGTTATTTATCATGTTTTATTTGTGATTGGTCATTCAAGAATTTGCAAGTCTTATCTCTGAAGCACCTATCTTTGAGGAAGTGTTCTTAGGGAAGAAAAATATGTTGATTGGAGGAAATACAGATCCATCTTAACATCAGCTTTAACAACTTCTTCTTGCATCTCTTTTCTTGTCTTTCGCAATGCTAAATAAACAGACACTCATTAGACAAATATTTGTTCCATTTGATTAATGCAATAGTCCATATTTGCTTAAAGAAGGCCTGTTATATGTTATCTTATTACATCATAATAATAATAATCAACAACCAAATACTCAAAAGAGTTCCTATTAAAGAAATGGATAAAACACTCCTTTTGAGGAAACTTCAGGTTATCCTCCTTGCTTTTAAGCTATTTATATTTATATTTACAATGGAACCTCATACAACAATTGCCCTGTATAGCAACGAAATCGCATAACAATTAGTTTTTTTGGGGGAATGGAGTCCCGCATAACAATTTTCCCTATGTGAAAAATCATACAACAATTTTTCAATGGGGAAAACCACTTAGCAAAAAAAAATGTACGGTGCATCCCATTGAGAAAATTGCATATAGCAATTGTTTCATGCAACAATGAGCCCCATTGAATAGATTATAATTGTTGTATGAGGTACCACTGTATATTTATATTTATTTATATTTAGAAATTCATCCTTGAAGGAATGCATAAATATATTTATGACAGTGATGAGGTAGCAAGGTGATGACTGATAATGTAAACATGTTAACGTGCAAATAAAGAATAGCAAATAGGATTTTTAAATAGAGTCCAGCAAAAATCCAAGAACCGAATACCAGCAGAAGAATGCTCAACATTTTCAGACTTGTGTAAATTGTGTGCTTTTCCCAGCACAGTCGTTAGCACAACTGTTAAAGTTTCAATTTAGATTCTGCTTCTCTTGATCTAATAGTTTTTAAAAGAGACTGAGAAAGACCACCTTGGCTAATTTATTTTCATGCCTCACATTTTAAACCTATGATTATTGAGAAATGTAACAAATTCACATACTTTCTAACAATGGATATGATCATGAGGGTGGCTTTCACAAGCTAAGGTGTCTATCTCCTGCCACTAACCAATTCACAGAGTTCTTTTTCACACCTCTGCCACTTGAGGCAAACCTAACACTTTTGCCTGTCCTCTTCCTGGCTGTTTTTGTTTCCATTGTTCTTTCTCAGTTGCTACTATGTTCCTGTCTGATCAAGATATATGCAGTTGGGTTGGATCTCTGCCAGCTACATGGCCAAAAGATCATTTCCTTTCTTCTACTTTTATACCTCTCTGCAACTATTCATACGAACTACAAGTTGCTTTTCCCCCCTACTTAAGCTGCTCTCATTTTAAATGCTGGTTAGTGAAGGGAATGGTTAAAAGCATGGGTTCCCAGCTTGCGTGCCTAATCCAGCCTGTGCATATCATTAATCCAGCCTACGGTGGCCACCCGGGCACCGCTAAGACCACGCACCACCACCGGAAGTCACAATATGTCACTTACTGCAGCGGCGGGAATCGCATGGTTTTTCTGGGTTTTTGCACAGCCTCCACCACTTCCCAGGGTGGCAGGAAGTTTTTTGGAGCATGTTCGCTCCAGTTTGAGAATTTTCCACCACTTCCCTGCTGCGCTTCAGCAGCTAGAACCCAGCAGTGAGTAACTTCAGGTACCAGAGTTTTTAGAGCCTTAGAGTTTTAGAGCTTTTTAGGGGTTAAATGTGTATATGTGGGGTGGGAGTATGTTGATAATTTTGTATATTTGCATTTTGTTTAGGTTTTGTTGAGTTAATAAGTGTCCCTCCCCCCCCCCCCCCCAAATCTCGTTGTTCTGTGCAGGACAATGACAATAAAGATTTATCTATCTATCTATCAGGTGGAGCACATGTCAGTGCCTGGGATCCCAGTGTGGAACCAGGAAATCACCCATCACCGTGCTCTAGCTGCCAAAGTGCAGTGGAAAAGTGATGGAAAAACCCAAACTGGAGAAAAAAAGCCACACCTCTGCCCCCCACAGCTGAGCGCAGTGGCGGGAACTGGCCCCTGGCAGGAAAACATTGAGAACTCCTGGTTTAAAGGGTATTTGTGCTTGCTCTTCAGTTGCAAGTCCGACCCTTTGTGACCCCATGAACCACCACATGCCAGGCTCCTCTGTCATCTACCATCCTCTGGAGTCTGCC
The DNA here is from genome assembly GCA_035047345.1 of Bradypodion ventrale. Classification (NCBI taxonomy): domain Eukaryota; kingdom Metazoa; phylum Chordata; class Lepidosauria; order Squamata; family Chamaeleonidae; genus Bradypodion; species Bradypodion ventrale. Next base: position 47,807,869 of record JAWDJE010000001.1, read on the forward strand.
CAGATTCTTATTTGTGCTATTCACATCCCCACCCCACCCCCAGCTGCTGTTGTGTCTTTTTGCTTTATGCTCTGCTAACTAAGTAGGAAATAATCAGATTCTGAAAATATACATTCAACAGTAATATCATTGTGATTTGCAATATTAAAGCTGCTTATATAAATATACTTGCTATTTAGACCATTTGTTGATTCCATAAATAATTGTTTATTTTGCAAAAGATAATCTTACATTTAAAATGCATTGCTAAGACACAGAAATTTATTTCATGCCTCATATCTTTAAGACTTCTGTGGAATAAGCATCTTTCCAGAAATGTCTTCATGGAAATCTATGCCATGGAGCTCTCAAATGAATTCTAGAATGAGTTCCTTACACCAATGCACAACACAACCACTATGGAGGAAAGAGAGAACATTAAAATTATATACCAGTTAGGGCTTTTAGTCAAAATTTCACAAAAGTCATCATAAATCTCAGTCAGGGCCGTAGCCAGCGGGTGGCCAGGGTGGGCATCACCCACTCTGAGTTAGCAGTTTACCCACCCTCAAACTCCTGGCTGCTATATATATACATATATGACATTGTTGCCCATCCTGAAAATATATTTGCCCACCCACATCAAGACTCCTGGCCTTGGCCCTGGTCCCAATGTAAGGGTTGAAGGTACAAAACTGAGGAAATACAAGACAAATAGTTTGGATTCCCTGCCCTTCATTTTCTAAATAGATGTTATATGTTCAGTACACATACAAACAGATGTGCATGGAGCTAGTCCTGACATTAGTTGGGAGTTAGGAGGATTGCAGCCATAAAGGTCTTACAGATTGCCCCATGAAAACCCTAGGAATGACTACCGTTTTCTGAAATTCCAGAAGGCTCCCAGGCCTGAGACTTAACAGTCCCCTGCTGCCCTCAGATGTAATGGAAGACCCTATTGCATCAATGCAGTTCAAACAAAATTGCTACCAATCAAGTTGCCTTCTGTATCTGGAATTGGGGGTGAAGGTACCATCTTGCTCTTTACCTCAGACAACAAAAAAATAGTGACTGACCCTGATTTCAGGAAGCACAATCTCATAAATCAGGTGCTGGATACCATAGTTTTTACATGCAAAAGAACTGAAATATTTGCTGATAAACAAATTAAAAGATATATAAAAATGTATGCTTAGGGTCATGGAGTCAGGTGGAGGTGCAATATTCAAATGCCATATTGAAGTTCAAGCAACCTTATTTGGTCCATTTCCTTCTGTTTTGAAATTCTGATATCATGAAGCAGCTTCATAAGCAAGCCATTTCAGGATATTTGAACACTCTGCTCCTCTGGAAAAGATGGCATGGGAAATGATTTTTTTTTTACTGTAATAAACCATCACTGAATTTTCTTCTTCCATGTCTAGACCAGACGTGAAACTGAAGGCCAGATGTGAAACTGAAGTTGCCAAAATGAAGGCAACTTTTGGCGAGTTCATTCTGCAGTTCCTTTTGCCTGACCTAGTGTGAGAAAGATTATCTGGCAACACAAAGTTGTTGTTACCAGGGCATGTCTGGTTGAGGTTCAAAAATACTGCAATCTTGGAGGAGGCTCTTTCTGTTGTAAAATTTTCTTTGCATTGTCTGAATGGGCCAGATGAGAAACTTCACACAGCCAAATTCATGGATTCAGCTGTGGACAGGTTTTTTTACCTGGTCCTTTAAGACAAGGCTGCTATTATACATTTTATGCATTCCTTCAAGATTGCATTCCATTTCCTGAAATTTAACCACCAAAGCCTAAGACCCAGAAGATGGTCCCTAAAACAAGAGGCCAAAGTCTGAGATTTGGCAACCTTAGCTTAGAGGTAAATTAGTATGAAGATCAGAGCCACCTATCCTGAAGTTTTAAAATCTTGGATTCAAATTCATGTAGGGAGACCTCAGACTTAACAGGGAAACAATGATGGTCAATGTAAACCAGAACACTCACCCCTAGTCATGTAGTCTGTGTCGTTCCATTTTAATTCCCAAATAGGAGTCTGATATCCAAACAATGTCTTTTCATTCAGGAGTAGAATCTTTAGTTCTTTCCTTCACACTTTTCATTCCCTCCAGATGTTAATTAGTATTATAGTTGTGTCTTATTACTTCTTTCTTTTGTGTGCGCTCAAGTCAGTCATGAGTAATGGTGACTCTTTTTAGGGTTTTCTAAGTAGAGAGAACTGCCTAGCTTTTCTATGGCTACACAGGTTAGTTTTTCTCCAAGGAGGCACACTGGGGAATCAAATCCTAACCTCTGGCTCCACAGCCAGATACCTAAATCACTGAGCTATCCAGCCAGCTGTCTTATTACTAGTCCATCATAATCTAATCTATCCATATGGCAGTTCAGTTTAAGCATCATTACCTCAGCCAGAGAGAGCTGGACAATCCCACACTTATTCTTGTCAAGCATGTGAAACATTTCTGGATAGCAAAAAGAAGAAAAGCAAAATAATATGTTATATTTCTTAACACTCTTTGGTATGTGGTAAGTGCAAGCATAGGTATGACTCCTGAAACACAGTTTCATCAAATCTGAAGATAGGCTTTTTCTTTCAAATAGCATTTTAAAAGGTATTTACAACATAGTCACAATTGCATGCTTACTAGTGAAGAAAAATGTTCCAGATGTTCTACAGGCGTTTCCCATTGTATGCACAGAGCACCCACAGAATGTAATAGAATTAGGAGGCCAAGAGGCTATCTAATCTAATTCTCTAGCTCAATGGCACTATTATCTACATCGGCCCACCTTGTCATAACAATCATATCTAGAAAGCTGGATTTCTACAGAGGTGTGCCACTCCAGCAAATAATTTGAGAAAGGCAAGGTCAGTCCTACCATGGAGTAGAGTGAGACAGCCAACTCAGGAAGCAGATATTGTAGTAGTACTGTATATGCCATATAAAGTTGGGGAGGTGCCATATCTGTTGCCTTGACACCCTTGGAGGAATAATGGGATATTACTGTAACTAGCAGAGGAGTAAGAATCCATTGTGGTATAGTGGAGAAAGCCCTGAACTGGAGAAATGGGTTGAAGTTGCCCACTCAATCATTGAAACTCAATGGGAGCAGCAACATTCCTTCACACACCTTGAAAGTCTTGTATTAGCATGGCCGTAAGTCAGGAGCAACTAGGTGGCACCTAACAAGAGTAGTAATAGCTAATTGTAACTAACCACTATTCCAGTTCTGCCACAATTCAAACAACAACAAGATGGGAGTCACACTGTATTTCCAAAGGTGCATCTGAAAAGTCCTTTGGCAGCTAAATTAAGTTAAGTTGAGTTAAATTTGGCTTTGTGGAAGGAAAAAAATGCCTCTTTTCTGCGTTTCTGTCTTTGCTTTGCCAGGCACAGATGCTGAGAAGTCAGAGATCTTTTCCTAGCTTAGGAGGAGAGATACTTTAACCATTTACAGTATCTAATTTTACAAATTAGAGACATTTTGGAAAGGCACTTTTTCATTGTCACACAGTTTTTTGTACTGAAGTGAAAAATGAGGATTGCTCTTATATTCTTTCATCAAAAGGCTGGGGCAAGGAGAGAAGAGCAGTCTGGCAGAGCCCACCCCCCACCCTGCCATTGCTTCTTATTTTCAGGAAAACTCACTGAAGAGAGTCTCCAGGCGAATCATGCAGGCCAGGAAGCCATCAAAGTCAATGGTCAGCTTGCTCCCAGCATAGCGGAGAGCTATGCTATGCTGGATTTTGTCATTCAGAGTGAAGCCTGTGAGAAAGGAAGTCCAAGAATTAGAAAATGAATGTATGGCTATGTGAGCTGAGGCACAATTTCAATTTAATTCACCTTGTTTTGTGTCATTTATAACTACAGCAAGATACCAATTAACAATAATTAATCCTGACAGGTTTGTTGGTCTTCTCTGTCTCTGCAGTACCTGCTGTTTTCCAGTATCTTTTGCTCTAAAGCAGGGGTGCCCAAACTACGGTCCAATTCATCCAGCCCGCGCACACCCTTGGTGCTCCCAGAAGCGGAAGTAAAATGCACCCATATGGGTGCATTTTGCTTCTTCTGGGAGTGATGAGGGTAGTGTGGGCCGGATGAATGGGCATCAGGGGCAGGATCTGCCCCCCGGGCCATAGTTTGGGCACCCCTGAACCATGTGACTAGCCCACGGCCCAAAAAATTTGGGCACCCCTGCTCTAAAGTGATTACAGCCCTAGCAATCCCTCACAAATATCTTTATTCCATTTCACATAACTTCTTTTATCCTATATTTACAAGAGAAGCCCTTAATTAATGCCACTTAATTCTAACCAAGGGAGTCCAGTTTCATATAAGATATACTTCTGCCCATTTTTAGGGCTTTGCTTCAGTGCTGGCTGCAGCCACAATTTGCTGGTCAAGGCGAAGAAGCATATTTGCAGAAAGTGAGCATTTTCTTAGATTGTAGAGACAATCCCTCTTTTCTCTACAAAGATCAGATACTGCTATCCACATGCCTATACTGCAGAAATAAAGTATCTTTTGAGACCTCAAAGATTAATAGATTTCTCATGGCACAAACCTTTTGAGGGCTAGATAGCATCTGATTTATCAAAGGCGTAGAATGTTATCATTTCTTGGCAGAAACTCATACATAGATATAGAGAATAATAGTACGAGCAGTTGAGAGTTGGCAACAATATGTGAGAGCCATCAATGTGTAACAGTTCAATATAATGCTGAAATCTGCCACAATAAGCATGTTTGCTATACAAAAAAGCAGTAATGGGTGATACCACAATCATTCAACTATTAAATTTAATAGAGGCAATGGCAGAAGAAATATTTGCACAGTGCAAGCCTAAATGATTGGAATTCAACTTAATGATATGTTTTAGCTCAACAATTTTACATTGTAGAGTCTCTTTGAAATTCCTTTGTTGATGGAAAAAATACCCTATTTGTCTTGTTTCCAGCTTTACATAAAGAAATGACCTTCATTCTAGGTGAGTTCTCAACCTTTGAAAGCTGTGGGCTGGGTCACGCTCCCTCAGACAGCTTCAGGGGCTGGATGGCCATTTTGCCCTTCCTCCACCACATGGCACTTCTTGGTGTGGTAGAGGTGGGGGCCCCACATGAAGTAGTGCTGTGGGCCGCATCCGGCCTGCAGACCGCAGGTTGAGAAACCCTGTTCTAGGCAGTTGCTCAAGATAAGAGGTCTCTAACTGCTGACCTGCCGGCCTTCCAGTCAACAAGATCAGTGTCTTAGCCACTAAGCCACCACAGTCCCCCAGATGCTTAAGGGAAGCTCAAAAGCAGGATGTGGGCAAAATAGCCCCCTTCTGCTTATGTCCTCAGAAATAAACCTCCCCATCACCACATCTTCTTCAGAAATACAAGAAATCATGGCAGTAAATATCCCAGAGTATATTTTTGACTTAGGTGGAAAACAATGAGACTTAGCAAGCCAGTGGTTCCCACAAATTGGCATCCTAAGATGTGCCCCAGAATCCTTTGCAATACACTTTGGGTGCAGGGAGCATTGGCAAATGTATACTCACCTGCTTCTTTGAGAGCATTTCTCATTTCATGAGCATCGATGGTCCCAGAATAGTCAGTGTCCACTTTCTTATAGATTTCCTAGGTCAAAAATTGAGATGTTGTTCTGTATCACAGGATTTATAAGCAACTCAATAATGGCATGGTGCCTTTCCTCTTTTTTTACTCTGTCCCCAGCTAGCTGAATAGTTCAGTGAGTTAGGCTGTGAGTTTGATTCCCCATGCACATCCAAGGAGAAGTATCAGCCTGTTTAACTCTGGGCATGCTACACAGTTCCAGAATGCTTCTAGAAGGGAACGATAAGCCATCTCTAAATTCTCTATACAGTGGTACCCCGTACAATGATTTTAATCCATCCCACGGGGCTCGTTGTTGCATGAAAAAATTGCTATACGATGCATGCATTGTATAGTGATTTCCCCTATGGGATGCATCATATAACAAATATCTCTATGGGAAAAATTGTACAACAGCAAAAATTCATTGTACGATATTTCTCATAGAGATGCATTGCATCATATAATAATTTTAGTTGTTATACGGGGCACAATATTTTTTCAAACCCGCATTGTTGTATGATTTAATTGCTGTACGAGGCATCCATTATATGGGGTTCTACTGTACCTAGAAAATCCTGCAAAGGATTGTCATAAATCAGAACTAACTTAATGGCATATAATTATTATTACTTGATCCCATAACAATGTATAATGTGAGTATAAACCTGCAATTAAATAAAATCCACGCATGTGAGGAAGTAGATTATAATCCACAAAAATTACACTGGAATAGATTTTTCAGATGAAGCAATATGTCTCTTTTTCTTTTACTTCTGCTATAGGTGACCCAACATTTTGTTCTCTACTCCCTTAATGTTTCTCTATTTAAATGCCAGAATGCTATCTGAAAGAATTTGCCATCTACTTGAATGCAATGTATAATAAAATCTGCCTGTATTAAAACAAAGTTTAAGTAGAAAAAAGCTTCAAAAATATGCAGTTTTCTGTTGGATGCAAAGCAATTCTGAACCCTAGTTTTGAAAATATATATATATACAACATATATCCCGAAGCCATACAAATACTCTTTCTGGCCAATGAGGATCAGTTTTGGATAAATTTAAGAACTTGTCAAGGGAAAATTTATGTTTTGAAAGAGTTGTGAATTGAGGTTGTTTTTACCAGATATTTCTGAATCTTCATCCAAAGTATCTTGAATTGTACAAGTCCCAAGGTACCAGTTCCATCATTCTGAAGTATGTTAAGGTCTAATTAAAGACTGAAAATAATTTTGCCCCAACCCTTCTTTCAGCCTAGATAAAAATTAATGACTCATTAAAATGTACACTGTGCCACTTTCTATGATTCATGAATCTGCACTCCCAACACACCCAGGGGAAACACACCTGCTATTTTCAGTTTGCTTAACTAGGAGTGTACTAAAGATGCCTAGACTCTTTTTTCCAGAGTGATTTATTAAACATTTGTAAAACCACATAAATCATGCTCACCCATTGGACTATAAGGAACAGCCATCTGCTTTTAAAAATTGGGGGTGGGGTCAACTCTTTCTGGGCTGTTTTAATCCCATTATTTATTAATTATATTCCCCCTCCTCCATTCTTCCCTTTAGAAATTGCACAAATTAGTCACAAATAGCTAGCAATGACTTCACAGAGAGCCACTTACCATAACCAGGTCTCCTATGTTCCAATAACATCACCTCATCAAGCATTCACAGAACATTTACTCCAGAATGTACTGTTGAACTGCAAGTATAATAAGACTTTGGATGTGTGACTACATACCTATGAATAAGACCAGGGAAATAGCGGGGGGAGGGGGGGACACCCTCCGGAGCTAACAACCCCCCCAACCCCCCCCCACCGGGATGCCAATGTTATATATGTGAGTGTGACATTGTTGCCCCTTCTGAATTTTTTTTGCCCCTCCTGACCCCCCAATAATAATAATAATAATAATAATAATAATAATAATAATAATAATAATAATAATAATAATAATAATAATAATAATAATAATAATAATAATAATAATAATAATAATCTAGAATCCTGGCTATGGCCCTGAATAAGACTCACTGAAGATATGAGGCATACTTCTGACTGAATGTGTGCAAGATCAGGTTACATGGGTAAAAGCTACCTCTCTTTAATAAAGAGATATCTAAATCACTAATTATATTTAGACAAGGTCAGCATTTGACTCTCTTAATGCTTTATTTTATTTTTTGTGTGTGATATTTTAAAACTACTTAGGCAGGAAAATTTCAAAGTAGTGCCTAATAATAATGAAATCTATACTATAACCATGCAGAAAATTAAAATATAGTATTTATATTGCCAACAAACAGATGGTAGGTTGGACAAGAGGAAAGTCTTACAAAAATAAGGGAACATGCTAAATATTAGACTATATCAGTGATGGTGAACCTTTTAGAGACCGAGTGCCCAAACTGCAACCCAAAATCCATTTATTTACCTCAAAGTGCGAATACAGCAACAGGTGAGGAAGGAAACACTCACATTGGCTGCTGGGCAGAGGGGCAGGGCAAACTCTGTGCTGGGGGGAGGGAGGAAGTGGTCTCATTAGAATGCTGGCCAGAGGGGCAGGGTGAACTCTATGCTGGGAAAGGAGGAAGTGCTCCCATTGGACTGCTGGGCAGAGGGGTGGGGCAAACTCTGTGCTGGGGTGATTGCATTGGGTGCCCACAGAGAGGGCTCCGAGTGCCCCCTCTGGCACACGTGCCATAGGTTCGCCACAACTGGACTATATGATTGTTTTTAGTTAGCTGTTGATATTAGTTTTTCAAACATGAGCCTTTTTTATTACTATCATTATAGTATGCTATTACAATGTTATTCTACTTTTCATTTTCTGCTAGCCATTTTGAACAGCTCATTGTTTTGTAGGGCAAAAGCAAGTTACAGTACATGCATAATAGAAGATGCTTGGCTCTTATTCCTTGTAAAGTTGTTTACATACATAATAGAAGATGCTTGGTTCTTATTCAGAAAGAAATATAACAGCAATGACAACTGCAATGGGTGACTTAATTTAAAACTCTTGTCAGTTGTTTAGGGTTTCCCATCATTGGCCAAAATCCTGTCGTTCAGCATAGAAAATCACACTAGGACCATTGAATTAATGGAGATTTGGTGAGTCAACTCCTCCCTAAATTCCATTAATTCAAATGGGTCTACTGTGAATTACTAACCTAAATGAGTACAGTAAAGGTAAAGGTCGACCTTGCTCGAAAACCAGTAGTATCGGACTCTAGGGTTGAGTGCTCATCTCTGTTTATAGCCAAACAGCCAGTGTTGTCTGTGTTTGCAGATGTTTCCGTGGACATATGGCAGGCATAACTAGACATGTGGCAGACATGGAGCATCAATGGATTTTAAAGAGGAGTTGATACACCAAATCTCCATTGATCCAATGGGCCTACTCTGCTGTAACTGACTTCACTAAATAACAGGATTTTTGCCATTATTGTTGCTATTGTAATTGTTATTTTGGTCATCAGAATCTGAAACCAACACAAGGCAAGAAAATGAGCCTTTGGTTGTTAGCTCGATCTTTGGAGCAAGGAGGGAGCACCACCACTACATGACTATGTCTGTCATAGCTGTCAAGTATCCCTTATTGGCCGGGAAAATCCCTTATTTTACCCTCTTTCCCGCTGTCATCCCTTATTAATTAGACTGCAATGCCCTATTGCCACCATCGGAAGGCAGCACAGGGTAAGCATAGCTGTCAAGTATCCCTTATTTGCCGGGAAATTTCCCTTATTTCCAAATCCAAAACCTGACAGGTATTATGTCTGTTATAATCAGTGTTGTACTGTGGCAGGTTCTCACCGGTTCTGGCAAACTGGTAGTAGAAATTCCAGGCCACGCCCACTTGACCAGCCACGCCCACCTCTCAGCCTCCCCCTCCCAGTGCCGCCGGAAACGTGTCCCATTTGCCTTGCCCAGGGCCAAAGGCGTGCTTTCATCTCCGCACTTTCCTTGCGCCTTCGGCCCTGGGTGAGGCAAATGGGATGAGTTTCTGGTGGTGCTGGGAGGGGGAGGCCAGCCAGTGCCAGCCAACCAACTCGCCCCGCTCACCTCCTAGCAGCGCTGCCAGCAGGGACTCGTTTCTGGCAGCGCTGGGAGGGGGAGGCCAGCCAGCGCCAGCCCACCAAGTTGCCCTGCTCACCTCTCAGCAGCGCCGCTGCTCTGGGACTCCTCCTCCTCATCCTTGCAAAGCAAGAGAACAAGGTAGTGAGGCCACGCCCACAGATAGCCATGCCCACAGATAGCCACACCCACCTAGTGAGTAGTATTTTTTTTACAGTGCATCACTGGTTATACTGCTTGTCTTCATCGTGAACAAAAGCAATCTCCATTCTCTAGGATAATTGTGCTTTCTTAATTCTACATCTCCTTAATTGTGGGGAAAACTTTACAACCCATGTAATCACCCTCACAACCCAGTCATGAAGTTGAGTGTTACTTCTTCTCAATTCAGAGATGAGGCATTATTGCTAGAATTCCTTTTTAAAGACATATATAGAAACAAACCAATAGCTAGGAAAATTCATAGATGAGTAGTGATCTCATTTGTGCTGAGAAGGTTATAGTATATATTAAATAGAAACAACGATGCAAGGGGAGGGGGGGACTGGGATAAGGAAAAATCTGGTACTTGTGAACAACCAAGTACGGTAATACCATTGCAGTCTGCAATAGAGTTCAACCTGCTACCCAGGGGCGCCATCAGGGCAGTACTATCAGTACTGCCATATAGGGCCCGGAGCTGACAGGGGCCCAGCCGCCGCCGCCCATCACTGTGACATTAATGGGGGGTGGGGGGCAATAGGATTGCTCAGTATGGGGCCCAGAAATTTCTGATGGCGGCCCTGCTGCTACCTCTCCAGAGAGTAATGTTTAGGCATTATAGACAGCATGTAACTGGAGGAAGAACATTCCTAACTAGAGTCTTCGAGAGTCACAACAGTAGCTCTGAGTGTATGCAAATTAGCCTGCTTTGTTTGGTGACTAGCCTACAAGATTTAGGGATTCCTCTGAAGTGTGATATCAACAACATGGAAAGATTGCCTTAGACGTGATCAAACAAGAAGAAAAGAGTCCCTGTGCTGGGAATGAGCTCCCTTAAAGTGCCATTTCAGTCCTCAGAGTAATTGCTCCAGCCAGTCCCCAGAGAAAGAGTGGCCTTGCTACTGGGTCAAAAGACTTAACTCTGGCATGGCTCAGGGTCAGACTGGTTCACAATTTCAATGTGGATCATATGATGCCTGAAAAATATCTCGTACGAGACCATGCCACAAGCAGTTGAAAGTGTGAATTATTTCCCTGTCTGATCACACCATCAGTCACCTGTCTGTAAAGTGCTGTCAGGTCTCATTTCTGGTTATCTATCATATCTCTTACATGTTTAAAGACAGCAAAAAGCTGGTAAAGTGAAGGCAGAGTGGTTTAAGAAAGTTTTTCTTTGATCAGGCACAGAAAAACATTATCATCTTCACCATCAGATCACCTGGTGTTTGAACTAGAGTTTTGGAATTCCATTGCTCAAATCCTAGCTCTGGACCTAACAGTCAGTGAGGCATTGTCTGACAATGTAACTGGTCCATAGTACTGCTATTTTGTGCAACTGCTCTATGTATATTAACTTTTGTTGTAATTGTACTTATATTATTGTGTTGTAAGCCGCTCTGAGTTGGCCTTTTGGGCTGAGTGGAGCGGGGTATAAATCCAATAAACATAAACATAAACATAATCTTATCAGTGCCAATCACACTTGGATGTGTCCCTCACCCCCCGAATTCTCTTGAGAATTGCTCCCAGTGTTCCTTTCATTACTGGTATCACTGATGCTCTTTTATCCGCAGATATGCTTTACTTCAATTCTCAAATCCCAATATCTCATGATCTTTTCATTCTCTTTGTCTTCCACCTGACTGTCACCTGGGATCACCACATCAATCAGCTTAATCGTTTTTTTCAGCCACACTAATGTCTGGAGTGTTGTGTTCAGGTTTCTTATTGGTTTGGATCTTAAAGTCACTTCAGAGAACACCATGTTGTTATTTCTGATGGGGATTGTATTGAAATGTGGTTCTCTACCCCTGTAGTATGAACTGGTACAGTCTATTCTACTACCTCGGATGGGCGCACATGGGCAGTAACCCCTTTGCGCATTGCAGTAACCCCTCACGCATGAGCACCGCTGCCTCTGTTGGCCATACCTGTCAAGTTTTGGATTTGAAAATAAGGGGAATTTTGGCCACACCCCTCTGTAGGTGTGGCCAAATCTGTGGGCATGGCCAAATATAGTCATGTGACTTGCTGGTCTCTAGTCATGCCTGCCACATGGCCATGAAAATGTCTGCAAACACAGACAGTACTGGCTCTTTGGCTGTAAATGGAGATGAGCACTGTACCCTAGAGTTGGATACGATTGGCAGATTTTACTTTCTTAGGATCAAAGATCGCTGCAGATGGTGATTGCAGCCATGAAATAAAAAGGTGACTGATGCTTTGGAAACAAGCTATGAGAAACCTGGGGAACATAGTTAAAAGTAGAGACATCACCTTGCAAACAAAAAATTGCATAGTCAAAGCAATGGTATTCCTGGTGGTAATGTATGGGTGTGAGAGCTAGACCATTAGGAAAGCTGAGCGCAGAAAAATAGATGCCTTTGAAATGTGGTGTTAGAAATAGGTTGATCCTAGAAGAAATCAACCATGACTGCTCATTAAAGGTCAAATAGTAAAGATGACGCTAAAGTACTTTGGACATCAAATGAGAAGAGAGGATTCACTTGAGAAGGCCTTGATGCTGGGAAAGCTGGAGGACAAAAGAAGGGGGTGGCCAAAAATAAGATGGCTAGATGGTATTGTAGATGCAATGGGCACAAAGTTGTGTGGACCAAAGAACCCTTTCCCCATCTTCTTGGGGGACTTTTGTTTTGTTTTCTTTCTTGTTTTCTCATTTTTAATTAATTTTTTTTCCTGGGAAGCAAAGTGCAGAATAGTAGACCAGCCCCCTAGGGTTACCAACTGCTTGTAAGCAGCTTGGCTTTAATGAACTAGCCCTGCACATGGCTAGACACTTCCCCCCCCCCCGCCGCCATTAGGGTGGAGGAGCAAGGGATTAATTCCCCCAAATTAACCAATCTATTTGTTCCTCACTGCAACCAATTGAAGCACCAACACCTGAGAATGTCGGATCCACCTTAAGGAAGGGAATTAGTAAAGAAGTAAAAAGCAACCTCTGTAGTTTCCAAGCCTCCCAGCAGCTGAAGAGTTAATCTCCCCCTCCAGATGGTTTGTTAGAAGGTGGGGTGCTCTCTCTCTCGCTCTCTCTCATATAGTGATCAAGCAACATCCCCCCCCCTCCCAAGTTAACTCTAGAACCGAAACAAAAGCCCCACATTTCACCAGATTTTCCTGTATATTTTTCTCATGTATCAAGGGAGAACAACTCATTGTCAAATATAACTAGAGGTGGGAAATTTCAGCAGGGCTGAGGCTTGGTTTTCTAGAAATGCTAGAAGTACAAGAAAGCAGGGCTGAAGGAGCAGAGGTAATAAAGGCAGAGTGTGGCCAATAAGGCTAAATTACATTTGTTTTTATTTATTTCTATGGGTTTTTTAAAAAAAATGTGTTGTGCAGAAATTATGTGGTATATGATTGCTCAAGTGGGTTTTTCTTAAGGGGAAAAATGTGTAAGATTTTTAAAGGTTTCATTTTAAGCCAAAAAGCCCTCTCGTTAAATTGGGGGGGGGGGGCGGGGGGCCTTCTGAGTCTCGAGTGCTTCTCCAAACATGGCAGACATGACCTCCATGTCCCAAAAGGGCATAAGGGAACCTTTTGAGAGAGGGGGGAAAGAAAATTATGAATGGGAGCAGGCTGGAGATGGGAGAACAGGTTGTGGGGCCCTTGTGTTGCCAATACTGCCATAACAATTCACATAGTCACAGATATGTTCTGGTAGGCTTTAAGCAGTAACAAATAGATGTAGTGATAAAGCGTAGACAGGCTCTCTATGGTGACACTTATAAGAAGAGTGCAAAACTCCATCATCAACAAACCAGTAGTTCCACCAAAAATAGATCATTTACAAAGTCAATAGCCCAGTCAAGACCAAGCCACCACAAAATATTTTGCATCCCCATAGAGACGTGATGGTGAACCTTGGCACTCCAGATGTTCTTGGACTTCAATTCCCAGAAGCCCAAGCACCCTGTGAATCCACACTAATGGGTTTACTGCGATTCATCCGGCCCGTGCTGCCCTCATCACTCCCGGAAGCAGAAGTAAAACGCACCCATATGGCGCATTTATATATATAATTTTTTCTTGACAAAACAAGTGGTAGGCTGTGTCATCATCTCTGAGAATCGAAAAGTGCCAATATTTATACTGTCTCCTGCAAACTATGGCTCTGCTATATTGCTAATGCCCACAAAGAGTACAAACCCAGCACAGCAACAAAACAACCATCCACTAGCAATAAAGGGTCACACATTAAATTGTTTAGATATACAGTTGGTGCTTCACACCAGAAGACATGCAAATCTTGGCTTAACTAGTCAACATGGTGGAAATTCAGGAGAGAATAGTGACTCGTAAAGGATACATCTAAAAGGCTGATCATCTCCCTGCAGGTGTTTATGTTGAATCCATCACATTTAACATCATTTCCTATGCAAAAAAGACGAGGGAAAAATATTTTAAATATATAATTATGTGTCTCCTATGAAAACACTGGCCAGACATCTTCATGCATGGGTACCTTCTGTAATTATGTCAAAATGTGCTTCTTATTTCTGTTCAGTCATTTTGAGGATGGCTGAACAAACCAGTGAAAGAAAATTGCAAGAACACTGACAGCAAAATGTGGTTATTAAGCAAGTAGCGATGGCATGATAAAGCAATTACATTAATGCTTGGGGGGATGGGGCAGTAGACTGAGCAGAAATAAGGAGTCTATTTAGAATTATTTTTTTTAAAAAAATATGAGAACACAGAAGAAAGAAAGGAAATCTTTGGGAAAGTGGCCTCAAAATGCTTTCAGTTAATAGATAAATTTTGTAAACAAAATCCTGCCTTTTGTCCACCACAAAGTCTAGGGCAAGATACACGGAATTTCCAATTGATCTGTAACCAGCAAGATATATAACCTATTTAGTTTTAGCAAGGTGGCTGTGCTGTGTGCCCTCAGAACTGCTCCACTGTTATGTATGTTAACTGTGTTTTCTGACATGACAGGAGCAGAATGTATCTTTTGTCATGTATCTATTCTTATGCAAATAAGTGGATCGAAAAATGTGCACACTCTGTTAGCTTGTTGTATTATTGTTACTGTTACTGTTTATAGTGTATATAAGTCTGATTTTTGCCCCATCCAAACTGTGTTCAAACCCCACTAATAAAGAGCTGAATTTCACTACTTCACTCGTCTGCTTCTTCATTCCCTGAACACTAAATCCACCCTCTTATATTTCATGTACTGAATCTGACTGGACTAGCAGTCAGGGTGTTTTAAACAACATCCTCTTCCCTCATTTGCAAAGAGCAAAAAGTTTGCTTAGGGCTGTGATGGCAAACCTTGGCACTCCAGATGTTCTTGGACTTCAATTTCCAGAAGCCCAAGCCCCCGTGAACCCACACGAATGGGTTTACTGTGATTCATCTGGCCTGTGCTGCCCTCGTCACTCCTGGAAGCGGAAGTAAAACGTGCCCATATGGGTGCATTTTACTTCCACTTCTGGGAGCGACGAGGGTGGCGCGTGCCAGATGAATTGCAGTAAACCCATTTGTGTGGGTTCACGGGGGCTTGGGCTTCTGGGAATTGAAGTCCAAGAACAACTGGAGCACCAAGGTTCGCCATCATGGGCTTAGGGGATGTAGAACAGACTTCATAACTCGTACAGCTTTGTCTACAAAGTCTTTGCCACTGTTCCCTGCATCCTTTGCATCCATTTGCCTGAGGCAGGCACCTCGTTTGCCCGATGGGAGGGATTTCATGGCTTTTAGGTAAAAGTAAATGTTACCCTTGCTCAAAAGCCAGTTGTATCTGACTCTAGGGTTCAGTGCTCATCTCTGCTTACAGCTAAAGAACCAGCACTGTCTGCATCTGCAGACGTTTCCATGGACCTCTGACAGGCATGACTAGACACTGGAATGCTGTTTACCCTCCCACCGAATTCTGTTTACAATTACCCACCAAAGTGGTACCTATTTGCAATGTCTTGCTTTCGAACGGCTAGGTTGGCAGGAGCTGGGATAGAGATGGGAGTTCACTCTATCGTGCAGTACTCAGGTATTGAACTCTGACCTTCCAGTTACCAATCATTGTTGTTGTTCAGTTGCACAGTTGATTCCGACTCTTTGCGACCCCCTCCAGGCACCCCTGTCCTCCACCATACTCCTCAGCCCGCCCAGCCCTGTGCCTTCTGTGTCTACAACACCATCTAGCCATCTCATCTTTGGCTGCCCCCTTCTTCTTTTGCTCTCCACCTTCCCCAGCATCAAGGCTTTCTCAAGTGAATCTGCTCTTCTCATTTGATGTCCAAAGTACTTCATCTTCATCTTTACTATTTGTCCTTTCAGGGAGCAGTCAGGGTTGATCTCTTCTAAGAGATCTCTTCTATTTGTTCACCTTGCTGTCCAGGTGACTCTCAAAACTCTCCTCCAACACCACATCTCAAAGGTGTCTATTCTTCAGCACTCAGCCTTTCTAGTAGTCCAGCTCTCGCAACCATACATTACCACCTGGAATACCATTGCTTTGACTATGTGGACCTTTGTTTGTAGTGAGATGTCTCTACTTTTCACTACGTTCCCCAGGTTTCTCATAGCTTGTCTCCCAAGAATCAGCCACTTTTTTATTTCGTGACTGCAATCCCCATCAGCAGTGATCTTGGATCCTAAGAAAGTAAAATCTGTCACTGATTCTACTTCTTCCCCATCTATTTTCCAGGGACTGATAGAGCCTGTTGCCATTATCTTAGTTTTCTTGATATTGAGTCTCAGGCCAGCTTTTGCACTCTCTTCTTTCAACCTAACAGTAGCTTCTTTAGGTCTTCCTCACTTTCTGCCATTAGGGTGCTATCATCTAAATATCTCAAATTGTTGATGTTTCTCCTAGCAATTTTGATCCCATATTGTGTTTCCTCCATCCCTGCATTGTGCATTATGTGCTCTGTGTATGTTGAATAAGCAGGGTGATAAAATGCAGCCTTGTTACTCCTTTTCCTATTCTAAACCACTCCATCATTCTATATCCTGTCCTAACTGTTGCTTCTTGACTCTTGTACAGATTTCTCATGAGGCATATAAGGTATTCTGGTACTGTATTCCCATCTCTTTAATTATTTGCCACATTTTGTTGTGGTCCACACAGTCAAAGGCCTTGGTGTAGTCAATGAAGCAGAAGTAGACTTGTTTCTGGTATTCCTTAGTTTTCTCCATGATCCAACGTATATTAGCAATGTGGTCTCTAGTCCCCCTGCCTCTTCTGAAACCGGCCTGCACCTCTGGTAGTTCTCTCTCCCCATGCTGCTGAAGTTTATCCTGTATTATTTGAGCATCACCTTGCTAGCTTGTGGGATGAGCACAATTGTTCGATAATTTGAACATTCTTTGGCATTACCCTTTTTTGGGATTGGGACATATACCGATCTTTTCCAATCCTGTGACCACTGTTTCGTTTTCCAGATCTGCTGGCATATTGAATGCAGTAGTTTGATTCCATCATCTTTTAGGGCTTTGAAAAATTCAGCTAGGATACCATCATCTCCACTGGCTTTGTTGTTTGCGGTGCTTTTTAGGGCCTTCCTGACTTCACTCCCTAGGATGTCTGGCTCAAGTTCAATTTCCTTATCATTGTTATTATCAGGGGTGTTAAGGGCTTTATTGTAGGATCATTACTTTTGTAGAATCATTATTCTTCCAATTATTAGTATGAGGAGCTCAGAGAAGTTATTGTTATTGTTACTCTTCCAATAAACAGAGGTGAGCCCCACATTCTACAGTTGGATAGAAATGGCTTTCGAGCAAGGGTGACCTTGACCTTTATCTTTACCTTACTTTTCCAAAAAAATCCTGCAGCAAGCAGTGACAGCATTCATGCTGGCTAGGGGTTCTGAGCATTTTAGCCCAAAAGAGTAACTTTTCCAAGTTCTATTAATTATTATGAATACAAGCACTTTACAAACAGTAGAAGAATCTGTCAATTCAAATATGAGATTGTCACCATCAATGAAAACCAAAAAGGTTTCCCTTGCTTGAAAGCAAGTCATGTCCGACTCTAGGGTGGTGCTCATCTTTGTTTACAGCTAAAGAGCCACCACTGTCTGCATCTGCAGACATTTCTGTGGTCATCTGGCAGGCGTGACTAGACGATGGAGTGCATGGAATGCTTTAACCTTTCACACTAAAGTGGCATCTTTTTTGTAATTGTTGTTCAGTTGCATAGTTAAGTCCGACCCTTTGTGACCCCATGGACCACCGCACGCCAGGTACCCCATCCTCTACCATCCTCCTCAACCCGCCCAGTTTTGTGCTCACTGAGTCAACAATACCATCTAGCCATCTCATTCTCTGCCATCCCCTTCTTCTTTTGCCCTCCACCTTTCCCAACATCAAGGCTTTCTCAAGTGAATCCTCTCTTCCCTTTTGATAACAAATGTACTTAAGCTTCATCTTCACTATTTGACCTTCCAAGGAGCAGTCATGGTTGATTTCTTTTATGATCGACCTATTTGTTCTCGTTGCCGTCCAGGGTACTCACAAAATTCTCCTCCAGCACCACATTTCAAAGGCATCTATTCACTTGAGCTCAGCTTTCTTTATGGTCCAGCTCTCACAACTATACATTATTACTGGGAATACCATTGCTTTGACTATGCGTATTTTTGTTTGCAAGGTGATGTCTCTACTTTTAACTATGTTCCCCAGGTTTCTAATAGCTTGCTTCCCAAGAGTTAGTCGCCTTTTTATTTCATGACTGCAATCTCCATCTGCAGTGATCTTGGATCCTAAGAAAGTAAAATCTGTCACTGATTCTACTTATTCCCCATCTATTTTCCAGGAAGTGATAGGGCCCATTGCCATTATCTTGGTTTTCTTGATGTTGAGTCTCAAGCCAGCTTTTGCACTTTCGTCTTTCAACCTAAGCAAGAGCTTCTTTAAATCTATTTATCTACTTGCAATTTCTTGATTTCAAACTGCTAGATTGGCAGGAGCTTGGCACAGACGGGAGTTCACTCCATTGCGCAGCACTTAGGTCTCAAACTGCTGACCAGTTCAGCATCTTAACCACTAAGCCACCACAGAATGAAAACCAAAATCCTAATAAAATTGAAACTGTAAACATGTGGCATATTTTAAGCATACTTTCAATGTCATTTTTTTAAAAAAAGAATCTACTAGCAGGAGTGCCCGGCTTCGCCTGGGTGGGTTTGGGGGGTGCTGTCCTACCTCCCGGGGTTACGTTGCTCAGGTGCTCCTTCCCTTGGGCTGACTTCTGTCCACTGGACTCCTGCCCCACTCCGCCCTACCAGCTGGCCTGCCATGCCAAGGGACAGGGCCCTGTGATGTCACATTGGCTAACCACTCCCAAGGGCTGACCACTCCCAAAGGCTGACCAGGTCTGGGCAAGACAGCACAAAGGACATGATATCACAAAGGCCCAGACCTGGTCAGCCCTTGTGATTGGTTGAGGACTAAAAGATCAATTTGGGGGGCATAACACCCCCCCCCCATGGGCTTCAACACCCTGACAGTGACCTGCTCACGTGTACAAGGTATGTGTGTGCCGAATTTCATGGGGTTTGCTCAAGGGGTGCGGCAGCCCATTCCAGACACACCGCCCACACCTTTGCATTTGAAGACTACTATTATAAATAAGGTGGGATATGGTTTTGACATATGGAATTCAATCCATAAACCCCCCAATTATTTATGACAGACTAGCTTGACTATAGCACTTATTCCCTACAAAACTAACTTAAATCAACTTCTTGGGGCCCCAATACTCTTTATGCCCATAAACATTTACCCATACTGTTACACTGCTATTCATGATGACAATGAAATAAATAAGACCTATTTGACATTCTAATTCATTCTCACCAAATTCTAATTTATCTTCACCATCATTTACATAATCTGTACCTTATATGAGAGAAAATTAACAATTTTGGAAATGTTCATTTTCTGATTTTTAAGGCAAAATGGTATGTATCACTAGTTAAACATTAATCAGTTCCAACAATAATCCCTAACATAAAAACTAGCATAGTGGCTAGAATGGGTGAATAAATATTCAGACTTATTCTGAATGTGATTGACTATATAAGCATTTATTGTGTGTGATTACTCTGCCCTTTTTGCACAGCGATTAAGCCTTGATTGCAACTTACGCTTTGATATAACTCTGTTCAAAATAGTCTGTAGTTCATTTGCAGTCAGTTCACAGTCCTGCACAAAAGAGACAAATCAGAAACTTAACAACCACCCACAATAAAAAAGGGAACACAGTCATGCCTAGCTGGTGTCCTCCAGGCATTTTGAACCCAACATTCCAGACCACTTCATTGATGAATTGGACCCATAGGAAATATTGAGAGCATCAGCTTGCTTATCACAGCACGATTTAGCTTCATTTGAAACAAAACCGTAGAACAGGACCAGAACTGTGGAAGGTTACTTTTAGGTATATAAACCCTTGGATTCACAGGTTCATCCCTTACATGGAATAGTCTGGGCCCCAAAGAAGCATAGTAAGGCTCACACTATTCTTGGAGACAACAATAAATTGTGATACAGCAAAGCTGATGTGAATCCAGAGCTCTTAGCATGTGCGGTCTATCATATCGGAATGATCTTCTTACCTCCCCAGAAAGTTTTTGAAACAGATTCTTAAAATCACTGTCTATCTCCTTGTCTTGAGCATGAGGCTAAAAGAAAAGAGATAATGAATAATATTACAACTTCATTAGTAAGTCTGAGGATTCTTTTGAAGGACTGACAATAAGAATTAAAAAAAATAAACTCGGAAAAGAAGGTAGAGAACTAAGACCAGAGACAACAAAGTTTGCAATATATTTCATGCATTGCAATCTGAAGGCCAAACTAAATAAGACACTAGTTTTGCAATCCAAAGATGATAAATCATTATCCTTTCAGATATGCCTTTCTTTAAAACCACTAGGTCTGCACAATCAACTTGTAAATGAAGCCTGTTATTTATCAATTCCAGTAGATAAATAGGTACTGCTTTGGTGAGAAAGGTAATGAAGTTCTGTTGTGTCCAAACACAGGAAATACTCTGACCAGCAATGAAAAGTTCAAACATAAGTGATGTATTGGCAACTCATAACTTGGCTAGTTCGGACCAAATAATAAGAGTGGGGTGAGCCGAGGTGGCTTGCTTATATACAGACAGAATAACAGTTGGAAAACTAGATATATTTACCTGGCTTCTCAGAAAGGGCGGGAACCAATCAGAACATAATGAAAACAACATGCAGTTTTCACCTTACAAGAAGGGCTCACTTTTGCAGCAAGGACTTGATTGCAAAATCAACAGCAATACAGAACATGTTCCATGAGTTACATCATCTAGTCATGCCTGCCACATGACCATGGAAACATCTGCAGAGAGCAAACAGCACCTGCTCTTTGGCTATAAACGGAGATGAGCACTGGCCCCTAGGCATGGGACATGATTAGTTTTTAAGGAAGCGAAGCCTTTACCTTTACTAACAACATGAGGGAGGAGAAGATGGTTGGTGGGGCCAGGCTCTTTTCTCTGCTCCTCTTTTGCTCTGTGCCACTGTCAAGAAGAGCAGGAGGGAAGGAGGAAAAGTCAGCTGTTCTACACCCAGCAAGGTTCCACTGGTGTGTATACCTGATTCTTCTTGGCTGATTAGAAGGACCTAGAAAGCTTTCTCTCAGCTCTGGCCACCTGACGTGGTCTACATGTGATACTGCCTCAACAGACCATGATCTGAAATTGAGGTTTTTCAACCTTGATTTCAGCAGAGTGTTTCGGTCAGTCACAATGCACTCTTCCTTCCTTCACAGAAGTTGTATGTAAAGAAAAAAACAGGAAACATCAGCAGGGAACCGGAGGAAAATAACAAATTCAAGACAATTTCAATTGCTCTTCCTCAATAGATGAATGAGACAGGGAATGATGAAAGTCTTGCCTCAAAACACCCATTGACTCAACTGCATAAATCAAATCAGAAATTGTTACCCTGCTTGATCCATTTACCTCGTACGGCTTTGCAGATATAGTGTCGCCAATTTCCCTGTGATTGGAAAAATATATAGATCATGCTGTTATGTTCCTAGAGCATTCATACTAGAGTGCAATATCAAAATATACAGTTAAGCAGAATTAAACAACCTCTCTCTCTCTCTCTCTCTCTCTCTCTATCTCTCTCTCTCTGTGTGTGTGTGTGTGTGTTTGCAACGAGAAGAGGAGGAGCAAGCAAAAGAGGTACAGATGAAAAGAGAGAAAGAGAATGGAATAGAAAAATTATTCAAAGGAAGTGTGTTCCAGTTATGGAAGAGACACCTGAATACAACATACTTTCCAGATGTTGCAAGCAAAATGCAATGACAGCTTTTAGCATATAGCAGAGGTGGCAAACCTATGGCACATGTGCCAAATGTGGCACTCCTAGCTTTCTCTGTGGATACCTGCGCTATCACCCTAGCACAAGAGTCGCCCTGCCCCTCTGCTCAGCAGCCCAATAGGAATGCTTCCTCCTCCCCCCAGCACAGAATTTGCCCCGCCCCTCTGCCCAAAAGCCCAATGGAAATGCTTCCTCCTTTACCCCAGCACAGGGTTTGCCCCACTCTTCTGTCTGGGCACTTGGTCTCTAAAAGGGATCCTAAGTGTTAACTAGTCCAATGTCTTGCTAATGCAAGAAATCCACAGCCCACTTCCTGGTAGAAGATACCTACTGAGCTTTAGCATTTTTCTCAGAGAAGATTCTGAGACAGAATTCCCCATTTTTGAAAGGCTCAAAGGTGGATGGCACAATGAGGTAATCTCCCTGAGGCAGCTGGAAACGATGCGAGACTCCGCGCAGGTTGACATATGGATCAGAGCGAGCTACCGGTCTGTTTGTTAAGAAGAAATCTCTGCCTAGATGAACATCAGTTTGATTTTCCAACTAGTAAGAACAGCAAGAATGGAAAAATTAGTTTCAAGCAACAATGCATGTTCACTATATTCCAACATTCCAGTCAAGTGGGTGCATAAGCCACACATACTAGACAGCAATAGTTAACACTTCTCTGTCCAACCCATACCTGTTAAGCATCCTGGATTGGCCAGGATTTCCCATATTTCTCCACTCGTTCCTCCCCTTTCCCGCCGCCATCCCATATGGTGGGGAAAGGGGTTACTGCACATGAGTGGCCATCACAAATGGGCTCTGTGAGTGCACAGAGGGGTTCTGCACATGCGCAGATAAGTTGTTGCGGCGCATGTGCACCCAGGCCAAAACAGTTCCCGTATTTTCAGGAGCTGCGCTTGACGGGTATGGTCCAACCCACACTAAATTATGAAGTGCTCTTCCCATTTTGCCCTATATAATTTCCTTCCAGGATGACAAAGGTCATTTGGTAAGAGGGACAGACCTACATACTGAAGCTGCTTCTTCTCATTTGGGTGGTGAGGTTGTTTTCAAGGTGTGTTTAAACATGTCCACCCTGACTGCTGTACACTCCTTTAGAGATGCAAAAGGAATAAACTGTGTATCATGTGAACCTAAATATAGCTGTGCTGCTCTGTCATAATATACAACTTAAAAATGGTATATACGTGTAGATATGAAGAACAACAAGAGCAAATTTGGATGGGAAACATGTCTCTACCTTTTAAAAATAATATTTCTCATATATTTTTCTGTGACCATGTACCAGCTCACTATGGGAACAGAATATGTTACATGCCCCACATGGCCAACCACTACATGTCTATGCAATTAAAACTACATGCAGTTATAACTGCTTAGCTGTGATCTTAATTCTGTGAAACTCATTCTTTCATTAGTGTTTTTATGCTATATTCTGCAGCAGGTATGATGATTTGCGTTTATATATAACATGGGAACAAATATGGACCTCACTTCCTGGTGCAGTTGAGATATTATTGCCCTATATCTCTCTTTTGATTCTCCGCCATAGCTTTGTTGGCCTTGCATAATTAGAATTTCTATCCAACAATATCTGATGTTCCCCATTTCTGGAAATGTGTTGCAAATCACAGGCTCTGCTAGTTTTGCTCAGCCACAACTAGTATGCAGCATAAAGTTGGCCTCTGAGTCTTCTCCTCATTCTCCTTTCTTATCCCCCCCCCCCCACACACACACACAGATTGATGGATGGTTATTCTGCAGTTGGTACATTTATCAGTCTATATAGACAGTGTGAAGTGCTTTGCAGAGAATAAAAGAATATTTTCTGCCACTGAAAGTCAAAATAAGAATTCTGCTCACAATCTGAGTTCGATCCCAATGGGATGAAAGTTGACTAAGTCCTCCATCCTTTTTAAATGAATGAATACCCAGATTGTTGGAAGCATAATGCTAATTGCCTTGTGAACTGCACAGAGAATGCTCTAAGTGCTATGAAAGGGTATATAAATGTAATTGCTATTGCTATTTTCTTGCCTTCCTCTTACTCAATTTAAATGCTAATTACTAACTGAGCTTCTGGTACTCAAGCATCTTTTGTAGCACTGATAATATAAATCTGTGCCAACACTCTTCTTGCATTGTGAAGCAAATTTATTAGCCTTACATTGTACAATGGCATGAAAGCAAAATAATCACTATTTAAATAGTGCCTTTATTGCACTGGCATTTCAAAGTGTGACTCATTAAGCATATCAAGTTAGGTGGAGCTGTTTGAAACAAGGTGTATTGCATTATGCACCGATACTCTATCTTTATTTACTGTGAAAGATATACAGCAAACAGACTAAATACATTAGGAACTGGAATCAGATGTAATTATTTGAGTATTTCTTGGGGGCATTGTCCTTCTGCAGCAATACTTCTAGTCCAGTTCTTAATCTGGCCTAATTCTAGTCCATATTCATGTAGTATAATAGCAAGGTTTTTAATCACCTCTCATAATATTAGAGTTCAGGATTAAATTGATTTGCTATAGATTGTTAAGCAGCTATAAGTACTTCTTGGCATAACATACTGATGGAATCCTCATATACACAGGAACACACAACTCCACAGTATACACATGCATCCACAAGTATATGGAGAGAGGGAAAGAAAGAAGGCAACAACCCTGTTTCATATTTCCCCAGCAATTGTTCTCCTTGGGAAATATGCAAAATTCCTGTGCACCATTCTCCGTTTGGAGGCATCATCCTTTAAGCAGTACCAGATGGTTACAGATTTTGCCCTGGCATTTTGAAAAATGGGTATTTTCAGCATGGCATATGTACCTCTTTTGGCACCTGCAAAAGATACAAAGGGGCCTAATGAAAGATGATAGTCAATGTACTTTTCAAAAACAATTGTTTGAAACATCAGCAGAAGATTTAATACATTTGAGATGTTGGACTTCTATATCTAATGTAAGTACCATATCCTGGATTTGTGACCATGTATGAAATTTTGTCAGCAATATGAGAAATAGAGAATTAAAGTCATTTTTTGCCTGATTCTTAAATTTGCAGTGTCTAATAGATTCTTCAAGTCCTTCCCCTTATGATGCAACAATTTAATAGTGCACTTCACTGGTCTCCCTGGTGATGAACTAATTATTGTATATATTTTGCTTCAAAGTGGTTGAAGAAGGGAAGTGCAAACCAGCAGCAAACAAACAACTTGGACAACAGATCTATACCAAATCCTTCTAGTCTCATTTCACTTCTGTTGTTATCTTTCTTAATTGTATGAACCATCTGAATAGTTCCAAATTTTTGAGTGTCAGATATTGAATTGGTGAACCATACTAAGAAAGCAAAGCTAAGGAGCTTTTGAACAGAAACACTTATGCTTACCACTTCAGACTCCAAGCCTTCTCAGTTTTTCCAGTTGCATTTTTGTCTGTCTCTTCTTTGCACAATTATACATAAAAATGTGAATAAGGGTGCAATTACACAGCAAGGGAAATGCAAATTCATTTGTATTTTCTTGCTGTGAAGTTGTACCAGAGGGATTCAGTTCTCTTCAGTTTAAGTGACCACACCCGGGGGGGGGGGGGTGTTCTGGAAAAGCTTTGGTATTGTAGTTCTACTTGAAGTGCCTGATGATGCCACAGTTCAAAGGAACTGTCTTTAAAAATGCTTCCCACAATTATTCAGTTCCTCATCCTATTTTGCTTGTTAAACTCAAACAACCAAACATTAACTGTGCCCAGGGGTGTGCTGGCTACCCTAAATGGATGCTGGACAGGGAGTGATGAGGGCATCTAACCCTAGCAAAATATATACATTCTAATTTCAACTCCCCTCTGGGGATTTGAACCAACAACCTCCTAATTACAGGACAATGGCTCTCCTATAGCACTTAAAATCCTCTTGTATCAGGTTTCCAACAATTACGTCAGAAATTATACATGTTCCCACAATCCTTACTGGGGAATCGAACTCCGACATCCTGCTTACAAGGCAAAATTGCAACCTCTAAGCCACAGCAGCTCCACTGTCAATAGAGCTGCTTTTGATAATCTTATCTTTAGCAGCACAGGAGGAGGCAGGCAGGCAGAGGAAAATGGAGCCCCGGTCGTTTGCTTGATCGTTCCGGGCATCGCAGCTCAGCTCTGGCCGCCACCACCCCTGGAAGGGCCTGGCCTGGCACTCCGCCCTCCATGGTTGCCCCCCTGTGCAGAGTTGCCCGAGGCTCAAGAGAAGGGCAATTGTTAGTGGCCGCAAGAGAAGGAGCACCAGGCTGACCAATGGTGCCCCTTTGTTTGAATTTTTAGCGCCTTTCCTTTGGATTGGCATCCAAGGGGGGTGCCATGGTACTGGGGCGCCCCAGGATGAGTACTGGTAGCACAATGGGCCAGCCCAGCACTGGCTGTGCCCACCCGGGAGAATATTACACACACACATTGACCTTAACTTCCCTCATGAGGTAAGGCTAGAAAAACAGCCCTGTATGTGATATGCACATCAATTGATCTTTCCTTGCTACGTTGATTCAAGTGATCACATGCTTGAACTGAAGCAAGTGGCTCTGACTTGTGAGGAGGAAAAACTGTGGATGTTGAATGCAAGACTCTGGGCTGTTCTGCATTTCCTGTTGTGTCATGTGATCAACAGGAAAAAATTGAATCTGCCTACTCTGAATCCATAGTATTCCACACATTTTTCTTCCTGTATAGTCAGACTCTAAGTGATTTCCAAGTTTAGTTAGTTGGCAGATGGCCAAATTGCTTTTTTAAAAGGTAAAGATGGATATACCATATATTATCACCCATCAGAATTAAATAGACATTAAAACTGCTTATAAAGGCAAATGTGTTTCTTTGGGGCATGCTAATTAATCCATCACACAAGCTTAATTACATAAGTATCTAATCAGCATTCTTTGTTTTGTTTTTTCTGTCTTTCAAAAATTGACCATACAATGATGCAACAGTAAAAAAAACAGCCACTTCCCCATCATCGACTAAACACTGATGCCTCAGGCCAATATATCCAATTGTACAACAGCCTTGTACTATTTTTTGTTTCCAAACTATTTGCCGTGGAAGAGAGGATGGAGAAACACGATACAGTTCTAGAGTGTGCTGACTTATGTTACCCTCAAGTGTACTTTGCTAATGTATTTACTGGTGTAAGCATATGTCTTGGTTTAGAATCTCAAGCCTTTCAGAGATGATTTAGAGAAGACCTTTGTGGGGAAAAGTACTCTAGAGAAGCTTAGAATGGTGGATCAAATTTATTTATTTTTATTTTGGATACATAAAACTGTCTTCCACTTAGCCATCTCACCTAATGTTGTCTATTGTGACTAGCAGCAACTCTTCCGTGTTTCCATCTGGTCATTGGCATCTTGTGTACATAACTTCATTACTCTTTTGGCCATGTCCCCCAGAATCCTCAAGGCCAGGGATTCTCAACCTGATGTAGCCCTCCCACTGCCCCCACCACACTAGGAAGTGCCATGTGGTGGAGGAAGGGCAAAATGGCCATCCCACCCCCAAAGCTGTCTGAGGGAGCGTGACCTGGCCCCCAGCTTAAAGAGGTTGAGAAGTCCTGCTCTAGGCACTATGGCAAATGCCCACATTAGTTGGGGTTCCATGAGATAAATTCTAAAAAGCTTCCCTTTATCAAATTCTATTACAAAGCTATAGTCCCACAAAAGATCTAGAGAAAGAGGAGCAATAGCACAATGGATAGTAAGGGTCTAGGGCAGTGGTTGCAAAATTCAGGTTTAGACTAAAGAAAATAGGGGAAACAATTCGGCCATACAGGTATGACCTAGACAACATCTCTAAGGAATACACAGTGGAGGTGTGAAACAGATTTAATGGCTTAGACTCGATAGACAGAGTGCCAGAAGAATTATGGACAGAGGTGTGGGACATCATACAGGAAGCTGAAAGGAAAACCATACCCAAAGGAAAGAAGCATAAGAAAGCAAAATGGTTGTCTGATGAGGCTCTTAAAATAGCAGAGGAAAGAAGGAATGCAAAAGGCAAAAGAGAAAGGAAAAAAATCAACCAATTGAATATAGAATTCCAAAGAAAAGCAAGGAGAGATAAAGAAACCTACCTAAATGAACAATGCAAAGAAATAAAGGAAAACAACATAAGGGGTAGGACTAGAGATCTTCTCAAAAAAGTTGGGGAAATCGAGGGAACATTTAAAGCAAAAATAACAATGATAAGGGACAAAAACGGCAAGGAGTTAGCTGATGCAGAAAAGATTAGAAAAGATGGCAAGAGTACACAGAGGAACTCTACAAAAAGGACCTCAACACCCCTGATAATCACAATGATGATAACATTGAACTTGAGCCAGACATCCTAGAGAGTGAAGTCAGGAAGACCCTAAAAAGCACTGCAAACAACAAAGCCAGTGGAGATGATGGTATCCCAGCTGAATTTTTCAAAGTCCTAAAAGATGGTGGAATCAAAGTATTGCATTCAATATGCCAGCAGATTTGGAAAACACGACAATGGCGACAGGATTGGAAAAGATCAGTATACGTTCCAATTCCCAAAAAAAGGCAATGCCAAAGAATGTTCAAATTATTGAACAATTGTGCTTATCCCACATGCTAGCAAGGTTATGCTCAAGATAATACAGGATAGACTTCAGCAGCACGTAGAGAGAATTACCAGAAGTGCAGGCTAGGTTCCGAAGAGGCAGGAGAACTAGAGATCACATTGCCAACATATATTGGATCATGGAGAAAACAAAGGAATATCAAAAACAAGTCTGCTTCTGTTTCATTGGCTACACCTAGGACTTTGACTGTGTGGACCACAACAAAATGTGGCAAATAATTAAAGGGATGGGAATACCAGAACACCTTATATGCTTCATGAGAAATTTGTACATGAGTGAAGAAGCAACAGTTAGGACAGAATACGGAGTGATGGAGTGGTTTGGAATAGGAAAAGGAGTAAGACAAGGCTGCATTTTATCACCCTGCTTATTTAATTTATACACAGAGCACATAATGTGCAGTGCAGGGTTGGACAAATCACAAGTTGGAATCAAAATTGCTGGGAGAAACATCAACAATTTGAGATATGCAGATGATACTACCCTAATGGCAAAAAGTGAGGAAGACGTAAAGAAGCTGCTGCTTAGGTTGAAAGAAGAGAGTGCAAAAGCTGGCCTGAGACTCAATATCAAGAAAACTAAGATAATGGCAACAGGCCCTATCAGTCCCTGGCAAATAGATGGGAAAGAAGTAGAAGCAGTGACAGAATTTACTTCCTTAGGATCAAAGATCACTGCAGATGGAGATTGCAGCCATGAAATAAAAAGGCGACTGATACTTGGGAGATAAGCTATTAGAAATCTGGGGAACATAGTTAAAAGTAGAGACATCACCTTGCATACAAAAGTCCGCATAGTCAAACCAATGGTATTCCCGGTGGTAATGTGAGAGAGCTGGACCATTAGGAAAGCTGAGCGCAGAAGAATAGATGCCTTTGAGATGTGGTGTTGGAGGAGAGTTTTGAGAGTACCCTGGACTGTGAGGTGAACAAATAGGTCGATCTTAGAAGAAATCAACCCTGACTGCTCCTTAGCAGGTCAAATAGTAAAGATGAAGCCAAAGTACTTTGGACATCAAATGAGAAGAGAGGTTTCACTTGAGAAAGCCTTGATGCTGGGAAAGGTAGAGGGCAAAAGAAGAAGGGGTGGCCAAAAATGAGATGGCTAGATGGCATTGTTGACGCAATGGGCACAGAGCTTGGCGCGTTGAGGAGAATGGTGGAGGACAGAGGTGCCTGGTGAGCAATGGTCCCTAGGGTCGCAAAGGGTCGGAATCGACTGTGCTACTCAATAACAACAAGGGCAGTGGTTCCCATCGTGGTGCACACGCTCCACAGGGGGATTTCAATTCCCAGAAGCCTAAGTCAGTACATTGGCTTATCAGTGCTTTGGGGAATTGACTTAGGCTTCTGGGAATTGAAGTGCAAAAACCAAAGGTTGTGAAACAGTGGTCTAGAGTAAATGAGGACAGCTATGGCCTTAAGGTCACAGAGCTCACATAGATTCTCAACACAGTCCCATGGGTTTCCCTCTGCCACTACCAAAGTTTGGCACCGATTCCATCAAACTCTCCTTCAAAGTGTGCTGTGTTGCCCACAAACCAACAGATTGGCTGGTTGGTGAATTGAGGAAAACATAATACAGTACACAGGTCAGTACACTAGAATGATCCTTCCTGAACACCATCTTCTGTGTTCCTCACAGCCAGCCAAATAGCTAAGTACTAAAATTGAGGATAACGTAGAGAGGCCTGAGGATGAGCTGGACATCCTTTCATAGTAAATGTCCTTTCCCACTGACCAGTAGGCTTCAAAAGGTGCAGCTAGCATACAAGAGCAGTTCATGTGAGATGTGAATCCTTGCACCAGTCCTCTCTATGAACGTGTACAAGTGCCTAGGTGACTGAGACTGTGCATGTGTGTGCATGTGTATGTGTGAGAGAGAGAACATGTGCAGGAAGTGTGCTGTGAGAGAGAGATTACATGTATGTGAGAGTGCAGATGTGTGCCTGAGTATGTGTGAGTGAGATTGTGCTTGGGAGGGAAGGAGGAAGGAAGAGCTGGTAACTCAGGGGTGGCCAACCCTGGTACTCTGCTGTTCTTGGACTTCAATTCCCAGAAGTCCTAATCAGGAGGTGTGCTAACTTGGGCTTCTGGTAATTGAAGTCCATGAACAGCTGGAACACTAAGGTTGGCCACCCTTGTGGCAATTGTACTTGCATTTTGATTGTGTAAGAGAGAAATTAGTCCTGATCTCACCCACAGGCTATCCAGGCCACACCCATCACTAAGTCCAACCATGCCAACTGGTATATGGACCTTGACTCACCACAGCCAGATATGGCCTTCAGGGCACAGACACTGCCTGCCCACCCTTTTGCTGACTCAGATAATGAGGAGAAAGTTGCATACCTGATATATAGAGTAGCCAATACTGAGCAGCCCTTCCCCCATCTTCTGCTGCCTCCTGCGATTCTTCTGCATCAAGCCCACCAGCACAGTGCAACATGGCTCACTCACACTTCCTTCATGGCCATCATCCGGCTCATCCAGCCTAATTTTGAACTGAGGATTGGTCCAGTAGGTTGCTACAAGGTCCAAAGTATAATCAGGAAGTGGCAGATGCAATGACAGAAGAAATCTTTTTGCCACTAATGCAGTCACATGCCCCATTGGTTGAGCTGCAGGGAGGCATCCTTAAGAGACAGCTCTGTTTTGATTTCTGGCCCAGCTTTCCCATTACAATGAAGTAAACTATGCTTCTCTCCACCTTCTCAAGCTGTGCAATGTATTCATTATGTTGATATCATATTAAACTACTAATAGGCATTTGCCTGGGGAGTAATGACCAGCTGATAAAAGAATATTACACACAAAAAGATGGCATGGTGGGGTAATCAGACAGACAGACAGACAGATACCAGCGCTATCTGCATTTGCAGACATTTCCGTTGATATGTGGCAGGCATGCCTAGGCACCGGAGTGCACAGAACACTGTTTACCTTCCCACCAAAGTGGTACCTATTTATCTACTTGCAATTTCTTGCTTTCAAACTGCTAGATTGGCAGGAGCTGGGACAGAGACGGGAACTCACTCCATCATGCTGTATTCGGGTATAGAACTCTGACCTTCCAGTCTTCAAGTTCAGCATCATAAACACTTGAGCCACCGCAGTCCCTATGTTATTGCTCTGCTAAAAAAATCTTAATATAATCTTACCTCTGAAAAACTGGAAGAGAAAAACATTGTACACTAAAATGTTGAGAAGGGTGTCCTCTGCCATGTATCAAAGGTAATCTTGAGAGTGCACCCTTGGAAATTTCCACTCTTTTTATGGTCACCATCTTGTTTTCCCATTTTAATTTTTATAAAATACAATGTCTTATGAGGGGGGAAACAGACATTAAAGAATAAACAGAGCTGGGTAATGCACAGGATGGGGAGTGACACAGAGCTTGACTTGTTCAGATGCAAACACCAGAAGTCATCTCAATTGACTGCCAGGTATTGGTGGGGAGGTTTGAGGATCCTGTTGATCTAGTGGTCATAGCAAGCTTGTTTTGAAACACATTCATGTCCAAACCTAGAACCTTTCTGGACTACAGAGTCCCACAATTCTCCAAACCAATAAAGTCATTGGTTGTAGCCCAAGAAAGAAACTTCTCCAGCTGTAATAGGACAAAAGACCAGACCTAGCATCACCTTTAACTTATGTCTGATTGCAACCAAAGCTTTAATTATCAGAAACTGTGTATTTCCTTATCTAGATTAATTTTGTAAGAGGCATATTGTAGTTTTTTACCTCTGAACTTTCCCTACCATAGTGTCTCAGAGAGCTAATCTCCAAAACTATCCCAGTGAAATGTGGCACTGACTGTATACAAACAATGGTTTGTAGAAATACTCAATTATCAGAGTTTGCAAGCTTTCATTATTATAACAAGATTAGATTCCATAAAGCTTTTCAAAGTTCCATATTTACAGCATGAAACCTATCAAGGAATGGCTCTTGCAAGTCAAATCATGGTTTTATTATCCCACAGAAAAACTGTTTTTCTACTTGAAGACGTTTTTGAATATGCTTAATTAACCCACACCACAATGCTATTCATTTTAATTACAAGTTAGAGCTGGAGCCCCACATAACGATGGATTTAGAAATTAATTCAGCATTAGACAATTGAATATAAAATTGTTTTGTCAGACTCTCAATATGAGCAATTGTATACTGTATATTTATCGCAATTATACCATACTGAAAATGGAATGATATGTAAATTTTAAAAAATTTAAACCAAATATGAAAAGCAATGAAAATAGCAATCAGAGTTTGACCTTCAGATGTCACATATAATAGGCTCCTACTAATCAAAAACATATAAAGATGCAAATCTGTACATTGTAAATCATGACTCTCTTTTAAACTTGAACCCAGTCCATTGCTTTAACTTTATTATGGCCACAATTTAGGTTGCAGTCTTGTTGCTGTTCCATCAAGAGCGGTTATGACCTCTAAAGCCCTATATGGTAGGGTCAGGATACCTTAGAGACCGCATCGCCCTGAGGACGTCTGTCCGTCCAACCCGAGCGGACCGGAGGGGCTCCCTAATTGTTCTATCAGCCAGGGGAGGCCACCTTTCTGGCACAAGAAAAAGGGCCTTTTCCGTGTTCGCTCCGGCCCTTTGGTACCTCCTACCAGTAGAACTATGGTTGCAGACGGAGCTGCTGCCCTTCAGGAAAGGATTTAAGACCTGGCTGGCGGGGCAGGTGTGGAGCCCCGAAGGCAGTGTGGCTCCTGCTCTCTGGCTCTTACAATGAGGTGTGCCCTTCTGCTTCTCGGGTTGGTGGAATTTTTTAAATCTGGGTGGGGGGTTTTAACTGCTTTTATTGTATGGGGTTTTAGTTATGTAAGCCGCCTTGAGTCGGGCTTGCCTGAAATATTAAATTAAATTAAATTAAATCAAACAGCCTCCACAATCAGTTGTGCAATCAGGCATGCAGTGTTGACTGCCTTGGCGTAACTCCCTGAGGACTTCTGCAGGCATAACTTTACACTGCACCAGTGAGTTTGAATAGTTTAATTTATTACATGTTGTATTAATATTAAAATGCTTACTGTATTTTTACCTGCAGCATTTCAATTAATCTTGTGAGCTGGCATGAGTCTAAGTAAATAAAGTAAAGGCAGGTACCAAATGAATAACTGTGATATTGGGGCGGGCAGAGGGAAAGAACAGGAACCTGTGATATTGGGGCGGGCAGAGGGAAAGCACAGGAACCATCTTTGTGCCACCCTCTAATTCAAAACTGTTTCTGTCAGAAGCAATGAAGTTAGTGGCTTGTTTCTTCCAAGATAAATTACCTGGATAGTTTTGGCAACCACCGGCTGTAGAGCCCCGTCGCCAGTTCCCATTGATCAAAGTCATGTTCCATTTATGAAGGTCCCCACTTGCCAGGGTGTCAGGAGTCAAGTTGCAGATGTCAAGTCTTGTAAACTGCTTTTGAAAATCAGAGAAGGACATCCTGCCACCAGAAAAAAACACACAACAGCACTTACTGAATCCAGAATACAGCCATTTATTTATTTATTTATTTATTTATTTATTTATTTTGATTTCTATACCATGTACTTGGCCAAGGCCAACTCAGGGCATATCTCCCATTTGACACTACTGAGCTACAAAAGCCAGAATAATTTGCCAGTAAAGGTAAAGGTCACCCTTGTTTGAAAGCCAGTCACACCCAATTCTAGGGTTTGGTGCTCATCTCATTTTACAGCTAAAGAGCCAGCATTGGCTGCATCTGCAAACAATTCCACAGTCATGTGGCAGGCATGACTAGACACCGGGGCACATGAAACACTGTTAACTTCCCACCAGTGGTGGGCTCCCAAAAAAATTACTGCCACACTGTGGGCATG
This sequence comes from Bradypodion ventrale, assembly GCA_035047345.1. NCBI lineage: Eukaryota > Metazoa > Chordata > Lepidosauria > Squamata > Chamaeleonidae > Bradypodion > Bradypodion ventrale. The sequence continues at coordinate 47,842,587 of JAWDJE010000001.1, forward strand.
ATATGGTGGGCGTGGCCAGGGAGAAGCCCTTCATTGCACCCAAATTAGGACTGCTGTATTTCAAAACATGGATGGGCGGGTCCAGCCAGAATTTCTGCTACTGATTCTGGCCAACTGGTGCAAACCTGCTGATGCCCACCACTGCTTCCCACTGAAGTGGTACCTATTTATCTACTTGAGTCTGGACAAAAAAGTACTCTAACCAGCAGGATTGGGTTAAACTCAGTGATCTTTATTCTGCTCAGGTTCCAGACTGGGGACTATGTACAGGGGCGGCCAATATATATACAGCGTTCGGGCCATTACAAAACAAGATACATTTAGGTGGGCTTCTGGAGGACATACAGAGTACAGTCTTTTCCCGCTTTGACATAGCTTTGAATTTGGCGCCTTTGGAACATACCTGTCAACCATCCCGATTTGGCCGGGAAAACCCTGTAATTTGACGTCCATTGACGTCATAACCTGCCCCGCACTGCCAAAACCCCGTAATTTGGCAGCGGGGGGGGACGCTTTCCGTGCATGTGTGGAAGCACTACGCCACTTGTGCAGCCCCTACGCAAGCAGCGTAGCGCTTCCGCGCATGTGTGGAAGGGTTTTACCCCTTCCACGCATGCGTGGAAGCGCTATGCCGCTCGCATAGGGGCTGCACAAGCGGCGTAGCGCTTCCGCGCATGCGTGGAAGGGGTAAAACCCTTCCATGCATGCGTAGAAAGCGACCTGCGCACGAGCGACGTGTGCAGGTCCCGTTTTTCCGGAACCGCGGGTTGACAGGTATGCTTTGGAAATGGCGCACTTCCAGCTTCCCAGTTTGGCACGGTTTTACATTTAAACATAATAAAACCTTATACGTACAACAAACTGCTAGCTAGATTGGCAGGAGCAGGGACAAAGGTGGGAGCTCATTCCATCATGCAGCACACAGGTCTCAAACTGCTGACCTGCCGAACTGCGGGATGTCAAGTTCAGTGACTTAACCACTAAGCCACCGCAATCCCTATTTGCCGTTACAAAGCATTAAAACCTTTCATATAGGTTTAAGACCTATAGTTCTCAGTGACCAGCTTTCTGAAATCCATTCCTATACACTGATCATTATTTACACTGAAATCAATTCTGGAATATGTCCAGCATTATCTCTGCAGAAATGGTTTCAGGGAGAAATCTCAGAGCAATCAGTTATTAAACAGTCTTTCTTCTCTAATATTTGTTGAGGGGGAAGTGCTAAGGGAAAGCCGATTGCATGTCCAAATTGTCACGTCCCATACTCATTATTGCTACAAGGAAAGAATACAATCATTGGAAGTCTCTGAACACACAGAGAGAGATTTTTTAAAAAAGCTTACCACCATTTCACTACATTCAACATATACAGTAAGCAACATTACATAAAGCTTTCTATCAGATTATTGTCAGCCCAAGCCTCCACATTTAAAATTAACCCAGATATGAATTTGAATGCTGGGTTTTCAAGCTGAACTGCTTAACTTGTCACCTGCTACAAAGAATGCTGCCCACCTTTAGTGTATAGGACCGAAGACAATGAAACAGCCGAAGGGTTGGCTTAACACATGTTTATTGCATGATGATCCGGAGGAACATGTGGTAATGGCGGATGGGTAGCTCAATATATACAGCTGGCTATACATTTGAATGTGGCTCGTTGACAGTCTATTGGTTGCTGCCTGCGTGACGTTGTAGACGGTCACGCCCATCTTGTCCAGGTGAAGAGGTGGCGGGGAATCTTCCCGCGCTGCTGATCCAGGTGAATCTGAGCCATGAGAGCTGGACGCTCGCTAATGCCCTCTAGTGGTCACTAGCTCGCGTCCTCTTATAAGGGTTACAGTGATACAGCTGAAGGTTATAATGTTGCACACAGAAAGGTTACATTGTTACCACATGGCTAGGTACATTGTTAAAGGCACAGCTTTACAGAACACAACATCCCTCCCCCCTAGGATGAGACGAAGTCTCTCAGCCAAGATGGCTTATTGCACGTGCGTTTGGGCCGTGATGTGGGCTGACCTGCCCCGGGGGCGCTACTGCTTCTTTGTTCCCTGGTCCCTTGTCCTGAAACGGGAGAGGGAGACTTGTTAGCGGCTTGCCGCGGTTTGGCGACCTTAGGAGAAGGGAAAAACTCCATTGTAGGCAGACCGGGGGCGCTCAGGGCTAACGAAAAACCCCTCTTCTCGCTTGGACGGGTGGGGGACCACTCCGAAAAACTCCCCCGGTTCTGAAAATCAAATTCTAACTCCGTTGGGGTATCCGTATTTGTGGGGGAATTCCGCGAGATATGTATGGGGTCGGGTTCCTCCTCCTCCGAAAGATCCCCCAAGATATCTATGAGAACATCCTCCCTTTCTTCCTCCCCCCTTGGTGGGGACCCGCGGCCCCCTTCTCCTCCCCCTTGGGCTGAACGGGTAGGGGAGAACCCTAACGCTGATTTTTGTTCCTTTCGGTCTGTGCCCTGCTCATCGGGGACCCTGCGCCGGAGCTGGTCCGCGTGCCGCCTCCACAGTAGACCTGTGCTGGTCTCCACGCGGTACGAAACGGGGCCGGTTTGCTCCACGACAATGCCCGGCACCCAGGCTGGGCCCGCGCTGGCGTAGTTCCTGCAATGCACCAGGGCGCCTACACTGAAACTCTTTGTGGCCTCTAGCCCAATGTTCCTTCCCTTGTCTTCTACTCTAGTGGGGTCTAGCCTAGTGAGGATTGTGGTCAGTTTCCTGCGCATTAAGAGCTCTGTGGGGGAGTATCCTGACGCCAACGGGGTCACCCTGTATCCTAGCAGAAACTGGCACAATTGCAGGTTGAGGTCCCCGGGGCCCATGCGCCGCAGCGCGTCCTTCGTGGTGCGGACGAGGTGCTCTACTTGGCCATTGGTGGCCGGATGGAAAGGGGCGGAGGTGATGTGCCGAACGGCGTTGATCTCCATGAATGCCCTAAACTCGGAGGACGTGAAACAACTTGCGTTGTCGCTAATTAATGTGTCGGGTATGCCAAACGTGGAAAAGAGCTTCCGCAATTGTTTAATGGTCTGGGCCGAGGAGGTGCTCGTGACTGGGATGACCTCCAACCACTTGGAGAAGGCGTCCACAACAAGGAGAAACAGGGTACCTCAGAACGGGCCCGCGAAATCTATGTGCACCCGGGACCACGGCCCCTTAGCCGCGTTCCATTCCCTGTGGGGAAGGCGGGCCTCCTCAGGTCTGGAGCATTGGCAGCTCTCACAAGTGCCGACCATGTACTCGATGTCGGCATCTAACTGGGGCCACCAAAAATAACTACGGGCCAGCGCTTTGGAGCGCACGATTCCGGGGTGGCTGACGTGCAGCAGTTTGAGCACCCGCGGTCGTAGGGACGTGGGGATCACCACCCGTTGGCCCCACAGAAGGCACCCCCTCTCTAGGGACAACTCTAGTTTTTTCCGGAAGAACGGGTCGAATTCCGCTGCCGGGGAAGACGCGGGCCACCCTTTCTGTACCCATGAGCTAACCTTCGCCAAGGTATTGTCCTTGCCGGTCGCTTTGGCGATGTCGGCGGGCAATATTGGGGGTGAGTCTAGGACCTCTATCATCAGTACCTGGTGGTCTGGCTCCTCCCCGCCCACGTGGCAACTATCCTGGGGAAGGGGGGATCTCGACAGGGTGTCCGCGTGGCTAATTTCCCTCCCGGGCCTGTACACCAACGTGTGCTGATACGCGTTGAGGAAAATGGCCCACCTAAGCATCCTCGGGGACAGGATCTGTGGCGTGGGCTTATCTGCGGTGAAAATGCCTAGCAGGGGTTTGTGGTCCGTTACGATGGTGAACGGGCGGCCATACGAAAAATCGTGAAATTTTTTCGTCCCCGCAATTATCGCTAGCGCTTCTCTGTCTGTCTGTGCGTAGTTTCTCTCCGCTTGGGACAGGGACCTGGAGTAGAATGCTATCGGGGCCTCCCTTCCGTTTTCCAGCACGTGGCACAGTACCGCCCCTACCCCCACCGGGGATGCATCACATATCAGGACCACCGGGCATTTGGGGTTGAAATGAGTCAGTATGGCATCAGACGCCAGGAGATGTTTCAGTTCACTAAATGCCCTCTCTTGGTCATCGCCCCACTTCCATGCCTCGTCCTTTTTAAGCAGTTTGTGTAGCGGTTCAGCCACTGCTGCCTTCCGGGGGAGGAAGGAGTGGTAGAAGTTGAGCAGCCCAAGGAATGACTGCAGCTCGGGCTTGGAGGTGGGGCGAGGGGCCTTCTTGATGGCGGCCACCTTAGATTTGGAAGGTTTTATCCCCTCAGGAGTTACACGAAACCCTAGGAACTCAACCTCGGTCGCGAAGAAGACGCATTTGTCTTTTCGCAGCCTAAACCCCGCCTTTTCAAATATTGCCAGGACCTTTCCCAATCTCTTGGCCAGTTCAGCCCGACTCCCCCCCCCCCCGTTATCAACACGTCATCAAAATAAGGCAACACCCCCTCTAGTCCCTTCAGGAGGCGTTCCACAAGTGACTGGAAAATTCCAGGCTCCGAATTTACGCCGAATTGAAGGCGCGTCACCTGGAATGCCCCCTTATGGGTGACTATGGTCTGCGCAGCAGCTGCGGCAGGGGACACCGAAAGCTGCTGGTAGGCCTGTGCTAAGTCGAGCTTAGCGAAACACTTTCCCCCGTGCAACCTGGCAAGCAGATGGCTGACTACCGGCACCGGATACGCATTAGGGCGGATCGCCTTATTGATGGTGCACTTGTAATCAGCGCATATGCGGACCTCCCCATTGGCCTTTAGTGCTGTTACAATTGGAGTTTCCCATTCTGCAGAATCAACAGGAACAAGGATCCCCTGGCCCACCAACTTATCCAGTTCCGCCTCTATTTTGTCCTTGAGTGCAAACGGCACCCGGCGCGGTTTGAGTCGTATTGGGCGGACCTCCGGGTCTAGGTCGAATGTCACTGGGGGCCCCTTGAATTTCCCCAGTCCTTTTTTGAAAACTTCGGGGTGCGCGTCGCACACCTCCTGTATCGGGTCAGTCCCAACGGCGTGCACCCCAGCCCCAACAGCGTGCACCCCCCCAATAAACAGACCCAGGGGCTGAAACCATTGAGTTCCGAGGAGGCTGCAACTCCCCCCTTTAAGCACGACTAGGGAGAGAGTCGCGGCGTGCTTTTTAAATTTGACCTGAAATTCTCCAACCCCCAACACTGGAATACTGTTCCCTTGCACGTCCCGTAGCGTAGACCTCAGCGCTTTGAGCTTGGGTCGCCTGTGGGGGGCAATCCTCAAAAACTCCCTCTGGGAAATAATTGAAAATGTGGAACCCGAGTCAATTTCCATTCTAATGGGGACCCCTTGCACTAGTACCTCAACAAAGTAACGGGGGTGTCCCGCGGACACGCTGAACATTGGGGCGTCGTCCTCGCTGCCGTCGGAGATGCGGCCCACGCCGTCCCGCTTTCTCGTGGCCTGGGCGCCGTCCTTGGGTCTCGTCGAGCGGTCTTGTCCCGCTGCACGGTCTGTCGAGCTCCTCCGGGCCTCGCGCCTCTTCCTGCATACTTTGGCGATGTGCCCGCGGCGGCCGCAGTTGTGACACTTGGCTTTCCTGAACGGGCATTTGGCGCGGTCGTGGGCCGCTCCACAGCCGTCGCACCACCGGCCTTCTTTCCGGACCCTCCGGACGTCCTCGTCGTCGCTGCTCTCTGCGGACGATTTCAAAGTTCGCCTGGCTGCGTGCACCGATGACTCTGCCTTGCTCGTCTTCGGCCGCCAGTCCTGGAGCTCTTGCACCCCAGCCCTTGTGGCTTCCGTGGCCTGCGCCGCTTTCAGGACCTCCTGCAATGTGGGGGGTGGCTCTTGGTTCATCAACGTGCGCTGAGTTTCGGCGTCGTTCAGGCCACATAGCACGCAGTCCCTGAGGGTGATTTCGGTGTTCTCCCATTTACACGGGCCGGCAGCCAGTCGCAGGGCCGCCACGAAGGCGGCGACCGTCTCCCCGGGCGCTTGGACTCGCCTCCAGAACGCGCTCCGAGCGGGAAACATTGCCGTCGAGGGCCGGAAATACTCGCGCAGCATCTGTAGGAGCTCTTTGGCCTTGAAATCGCTCACCAAGGTTCTTTTGGTATCTGGTCCGAGCATCCTGGTGAAGATGGCCCTTTTCTTTGCCTCATCCGTGACTTCGGATTCGACCAGTGCTCCCTGGAAGTCCATTTCGAAGATCTCCCAGTCTCCCGGTTTCCTGATTTCGAAACCGGCGCATGTCTTGGTCCCGTGGGCAGCCATATCCCATCCTCGTCGCCAATTTAGTGTATGGGACCGAAGACAATGAAACAGCCGAAGGATTGGCTTAACACAGGTTTATTGCATGATGATCCGGAGGAACATGTGGTAATGGCGGATGGGTAGCTCAATATATACAGCTGGCTATACATTTGAATGTGGCTCGTTGACAGTCTATTGGTTGCTGCCTGCGTGACGTCGTAGACGATCACGCCCATCTTGTCCAGGTGAAGAGGTGGCGGGGAATCTTCCCGCGCTGCTGATCCAGGTGAATCTGAGCCATGAGAGCTGGACGCTCGCTATTGCCCTCTAGTGGTCACTAGCTCACGTCCTCTTATAAGGGTTACAGTGATACAGCTGAAGGTTATAATGTTGCACACAGAAAGGTTACATTGTTACCACATGGCTAGGTACATTGTTAAAGGCACAGCTTTACAGAACACAACACCACCACATATGAATAGCTGCTTATCAATGGAAATATCATGATTTTGCTGTCTATTAATACTTGGAGCTGAGTTCGGAATCAAGCATGCAAGAGGACATTAAACAAAACATAATGGGATCTTAGATACATGATTGTTTTTGTCTCTCTCTCTCTTTTTTAAAAAAAGATTGGTGGTCCAGAAGGACCTTTGATATTCATCAAGGCTGTAACATACTGGATAATGGATAATGGTGGTAGAATGCTAATGAAAATGCCCACTCAAATGTCTGCAAACAGCACTAGGCTTTTAACACCAATAAGAGTTTTCCTCTTTGAGCAGTTACTGATGGGTGTGTTTGTGATGTCAATAGGTCTGTGGTGGGGGGAATGGAAGGTTAAACCTGCCTTACTTTGTGCAAGAATCAGGTGTAGTAGGAGCATAAACACATAACAGAGATAGCCTTATCATTAGTAGAGTAAAGCAAAGATGGCAGATCTAGAGCTTACCACCACCTCTAACTATTCCTCTTCAGATCCCTTGCCATTTTGGAAGGCAAACTTATGTGTTTTACATGGCCTGGGCTGCAATCCTAAATTAGTCTGGTGCCCTTAGGGTGGTGAAAGACCATATCTCTCTGGAAGCCCAGTTGGCTTATGTATATGGAATGGAGGTTGGCACCATCCAGGTCTTTCCCTCAGCTCAGAAAATGCCTTGAAGTGGCCCTGGAAAGGTAGTACACCATACGATTCCCCTTTACACAGCAGCACACATGCACTGGCTTTCAATGTGAAAAGCACTTCATGGTCCAAGCAGGGGGCTCAACTTTCTCCAAAGTTTTGGAGGATTCTGTGCTCCTTCCTATACCACAGATTGACTATGAAAAGCATACTTGTCCGAATTTTATTACAGACAATAGGATTCTTACCAAAATTCCCCATCATCAGCTTGCTTATCCAGCTCTTTCTTTTGCTTAGGGTCAATATAATTCCATTCAGGAGCACTGGAGGGATATAAGAAGGATGGCTTCTTTGAGCATTAAGGAATAAAATGTGAATTAGAGATGGGTGTTTAATAGTAAACTGTTCTAAAAAGAACTAGGTTTTCTCTCCATCCCAACATACATATAAAATGTAATCCAGCAGAGTCCCAAGTGGGATGGCATGGTTCAATTTTTAAAAAACATTCACAACCAGACAACAATGTAATCCATGAAATGAACATATAGGCTGAAATCCTATTGCTTGAAGTAAGAAAACCAGTAAATTTCGGTCTGTTTCTAGCTGCCAAAGAGAGTCTCCACCCTGATTCTCACATTCTTGTGTACTGTTGCCTGCTTTTGGAGTAGGCTGATTCACTGTTACCTTACCTCTCTCCTTTTTGGAGCAGTATCTAAGGATTCTGTAGGACATTTATCTTGCAAAGGAACATGGATAGGAAATTTGAAATGGAAGAATCCTAAATTGGTTTTCCTTTTCACATTTAATGAAGAGACCAGTTCAAAAACACACGCACAAAAAAATAGGCACTCACAAAAGAACCAAAATGAAAGAATGTTACATTTTCCACTGTGTCCATCCCTGCTAGTCACTAACCCTCAGTCCAACCAACTTCATGGGACTCACAGACTGCTAGTATTGGACAACTTCAACCATAACTTCCAGAACTTTTCAAAGGAAAGGGGTAAAAAAATTAATACGTAACATTTGAGATGGTACTATGCAAACGTGGAAAAAAATAGGGTAATCCAGGATGACAACAAAAAGAACACAACAACATACTTATCACTCCAGGCTCCAGTCCACTCCACTTCACCCCATGGATTTCTTATCCTGAGCAGTTTCTCTGGCCGACCACGGTAGTTTACCTGTTCAAAGCACCACGGGTAGAATTACAGGTCTCATTCTTTCTCCATCATATCACATCGTCCTGACTACTCTTCATTAATAGTCAAAACCATGTGTACAGCTTTCCAGGCTGTATTGCATCATGTGGGACCCCATACAACCCAGTCAACTATTAACTGGAAACGACTTTATTAAACATTTAGTATAGTCCCCCCCCCCCCCCAATAATAGCAAGTTTTTGCCAGGTATAACTTTTCTAAACAAAGCAAAACAAGCTTTGGTAATTCCATGTAGACTCTTGGAAATAATATTCTCCTGCTCAACTGTTCTCATACTGGATAGATTAAACTTTGCCTAGGCTATCAGCTTTAAAAACAAATCTTGGAAATGTTGCTTTTTGAACTACAAGAACCAGAATCTCCCAGCCAGAGAAACAGGCTGAGGAATTCTAGCAGTTATAGTCTGAAAACATAACTTTTGCATGCTTTCACAAAATGTTCCTTTTTTTCCTTTTTCTGATTTATGCAGATATCTTTGTGGGTTCATTCAAATTTTCTCTTCCTAAAATTTAATTCAAATCCTTAAGCCTCTGTATAAATGTGGAAAGGAATGGAATGAAGGGCTGTTTGCCAAAATAAAAATTCTACCAAGTATTAGTTTTGTTGCAGATTAGTAGAAACAAAAACAAAAGGAAGATTCTTTTACCTCTTCGGCTCCAGTAATAGAATAAGCATGACCTTTCACCAGCTTGAGACGTGTGATTTCTTCTGTTTCTGCTGCATTGGTAATCTAGAACAAGAAAAAGGACACTGTTCAAAATGAAAATCTCAGAATTATACTGGTAGTTGAAGCTTTCTAGGCCACGTCTTCTCAACAAGGAAATCAAGTTCTTGAGCATCAGCAACACTTGACTGTCCAATCTCTGCTTGAAGACTATTAGAGTGGGAGAAACTATACACCTTCCAAATCTAAGATTTCATTGTTGAACTGTTCTCACCAGGAGACATTTCCATTTCTATTCATCTGAGGGCTCTTCCAGACTGGGCATTTGTATCCTTTTCATATCTGTCAAGCGCAGCTCTGCAAAATATGGGAAATTGCTGCGCATGCGTGAACGTGCACATGCAGTAACCCATTTGTGCATGCACACCATGTCCACGTATGTGCAGTAACCCATTTTCACATGCACACTGTGTCCGTGCATGCACAGTAACCCGTTTGCGCATGTGCATAGTGGCCACACATGCACAGTAAGCCCTTTCCCTGCCATTCAAATATGGGATGGTGGCGGGAAAGGGAAAGAACGAGCGCAGAAAAATGGGAAATCCCGGATAATACAGGATACTTGACAGGTATGATCTTCTTGCTCTGCTTGCTCCCTTGTTTCTTGACAACAAGAGTGTATGAGATTTGCCTTGATTTATATATCAAAGCAATGGTATTCTCAGTAGTAATGTATAGTTGTGAGAGCTGGACCATAAGGAAGGCTGAGCGCAGAAGAATAGATGCTTTTGAACTGTGGTGCAGGAGGAGGCTTTTAAGAGTACCCTGAACAGCAAGGAGATCAAATCAGTCAATCCTGAAGAAAATCAACTCTGACTGCTCATTGGAAGGACAAATACTGAAGCTCAAGCTCAAGTACTTTGGACACCAAATGAGAAGAGAGGACTCACTAGAGGAGGCCTTGATGATGGGAAAGATTGAGGGCAAAAGGAAAAGGGGGCACCAGAGGATGAGGTGGCTAGATGGCATTGCCTATGCAATGGGCATAGATCTGTGTGGACTGCAGAGAATAACAGATGAGCCTGGCATACGGTGGTCCATGGGGTCGCAAAGGGTCGGACTCGACTGTGCAACTGAACAACAATATGTGCATCTCCTGTGGCACTAAAAGTCAGCCTACTCTTGTTGTCCCCTGACAACCAGAGTGTGTTTTTACATGTAGCCTCTCTGTGCCTCTGTTTGCTGAGGTGAAGCAGTAACTGTGGATACCCCAAAAATCCCTCTCAACAAACAGCATAAAGGAAGCTGGTCCGGGGGGCAGTGGGGGGGGGGGGGGATTTGTATGAAATATGGTGCTGGAGGAAAGCTTTGCAGATACCCTCGACTTTTTTTCTTAACAGGAAAATCTCTGTTCAGGAGGAAATCACCACACAGGTTCATAATGCCTGGTGTGTGGTAATGCTAGGAAGCCCTGACTCCCTGAAGAATGCAGGTAAACTAAGAATGGCAATGCCAGAATTACTGGCTGGTATGGAACCAATCTTTATCACACAAGCAAATTAACAGCTCTAGCTATGGAGTTTCAAGCTCCTGCCTTCTTCACCTGAGCCAAAGTTCATTCGGGTTCATGGGAAGTGTCCCATTAATTTCTACCCCAATCTATGTTTCACTATAACATAAGCCACACCACAAGGAACTATAAGGAAAATAAACAAAAATCTCACATCAATGGAGCAACCAAACAAGGACCCCGCTTGCAGGCCCTTTTGAATGATTTGATATAGGTTGGGTGGAGCCTTCCTGAGATCATAAGCTTCACAGATACCACCAGTAAAATCTTCAAAACCTTCCAAAGGAGACCCTCCTGTAAGAGCTTCATAAGAACCATTCAGTCTATAATCAAAGAATTGAAAGAAAAGCAGAACAGACATAAAAGAGCACATGGGTTACTATGGGACTTTTTAGTCAGGTTAGTACACAACCTGGAAATGACACTTAGGGGTTAAATTTCATTTCTGCTCCATAGACTTACAGCAGACTGATTAGATCAATAGAATTTACATAAGGGATGATTTAGCAAGTCCTGTCCCTTCAGAGTGTTGCCTAGGAGATTCTGGGAATTATAGTTCAAAAAAAGTAATATTTCTAACTGTTTAGGACCAACATTGGATTTAGTCCATTGGGTCCATTGATTAAAAATTATCTTCTCAGGATTTCCCCCCCAAAAAAATGAGATTAAAATTGCTTGGCTATTTGTCAAGGGGTATTGAGTGTAAATTTTCATTTTCCTTTAAAGAGGGTCATCAGCCAAGATCACCTGGAGTGTGTGTGTGGCTGATGGAGTCACAACCTGACGCATTGCAAGTGCACAATCCCAGGACACCATCAGAAGGAAAGAGTGGTAAACCATTTTCCATTAGTTTTCACCCAGAAAACCATAGATGGGCTGGCATGAACCGACTTGATAGCATATAACTAGTATTAAGTTATACATTGCAAACACATATATACACTTTGTCAAATGAGAATAACACTTTATATGTATGATACAGTCCATGAAAGCTCATGCTGTAGTAAAGATGTTGGTCTTTAATGTGCCATAAAACTCTTTGTCCATAAACTACTGGAAATAAAAGGATTAATGGAATCGTTAGTCTCAATTAGAGCAGACTTATTGCATGAACATGATTTGTTAAACCAACCCTTATATAAATTTCATGGATCCAGTGGGCTTGCTCTAGTCTACAAGATATAAACTGAATTTCTCTCTCTCTCTCTCCCCTTTATCAGGGCCCATTTGTGATGCAAATTCATTAAGAGCACTAGGCAGTAAGTCCAAGGCAGAATATGATGGATTTGCCAAATGACAGCAGGCTTGAACAAGCCCATTCTCGGAACTAGCTGTAGCTTACTTGGCATAAGACTTCTCAAGCAGGGCACTCCAAAACTCATTGCCTTCTTCTGAGTGCAGAAAGAGGAGTTGTCCATTTTTGGTGGGGAGCCGATCATCGACAACAACATCCACCCACTGTCCATACTGCCAGAACTGTCAAAAGAAAGAAAGAGGAAAGGTCCACATGCTGAAATTTAGACTAAACAAGAGCACTCCAGGAACAAACAAGCTAAGTGTGGTTGATAAAATCACAGGAAGGAACTAACCACCTTCAGACTGCTTCACTTTTCTGTGCAGTAAGTATAAAGTTTGCAATACGAGGTGACATATTTGTCGGTGATTACAGAAAAGAAAAGGAGGAATTTTCTGCTGAGATGACATACGATTATACTCGTAAAGTAGGGAAGGGTAGGAAAAAGTTCAGGTAGGAATCTATGTGTTCCACTTTCTTTTAACATGCACATTGTTTTCAAAATCATTTGCTTCATCTCCTTTTTACAGCAGTGTTGGTGTTGGTGTTGGCGGCGGCAGCTGTTGTTGCTGTTGCTGTTGTTTAGTCGCACAGTCGGTTCTGACCCTTTGCGACCCCATGGACCACTGCATGCCAGGCACCTCTATCCTCCACCATCCTCCTCAACCCACCCAAGCTGTGTGCCCATTGTGTCTACAATACCATCTATCCATCTCATTTTCTGCTGCCCCCTTCTTCTTTTGCCCTCAACCTTTCCAAACATCAAGGCTCATCTCTGTTTACAGCTAAAAGCCAACACTGTCTGCATCTGCAGACATTTGTGTCATCTGGCAGGCATGACTAGACGATAGAGTGCATGGAATGCTTTTACCTTTCACACTAAAGTGGTATCTATTTTTGTCGTTGTTGTTCAGTTGCATAGTCGAGTCTGACCCTTTGTGACCCCATGGACCACTGCACACCAGGCACCACTATATCATCCTCCTCAACCTGCCCAGTTTTGTGGCCACTGTGTCAACAATACCATCTAGCCATCTTATTCTCTGCCGTCTCCTTCTTCTTTTGCCCTCAACCTTTCCCAGCCTCAAGGACTTCTCAAGTGAATCCTCTCTTCTCATTTGATGACCAAAGTAGCTTCATCTTCACTATTTGACCTTCCAAGGAGCAGTCAGATTTGATTTCTTCTAAGATTGATCTGTTTGTTCTCCTCGCTGTCCAGGGTACCCTCAAAACTCTTCTACAACACCACATTTAGAATTAGTTGTCTTTTTATTTCATGGCTGCAATCACCATCTGCAGTGATCTTGGATCCTAAGAATGTAAAGTCTGTCACTGCTTCTACTTCTCCCCCATCTATTTTCCAGGAAGTGATAGGGCCTGTTGCCATTATCTTTGTTTTCTTAATGTTGAGTCTCAAGCCAGCAATTTTTAAAAAGTCCTCAAAACCTCTGTGGATATGAAAATGCATACACACGATTGTACATAGTTTCCCCTAACACTCTCTTATTGAAGCTCTTCCCCTATGTCCTCAATGCTATTTTCTCTAACACATGTACTGTAGAAGTCAGAGAAATACTGAATGAAAATGAAAAATTAAGCTCTGATTTAAGCATTTTCATTCAGAAAGAGTAAATAAGATTGAACCAAACAATTTTTGCCTCTATCCCTTGCTGATATCAGAGAGGCAACATTCTTCTCCCATCTCTGTAAATGGGGTTTTATAAACAAGAGGTTTCCTAAAACAGCTTTCCAAAGCCTACATCAGGGGTGCCCAAACTTTTTGGGCTGCGGGAGTGCAGGCCAGTCATGTGCTTCAGCAAGCCAGTCATGTGGTTCAACAGGCCGGTCATGTGGTTCCTCCCACCAGAAGCAAAAGTAAAATGTGCCTTGCAATCTGTTTTGCAACAGCATAAGATAGATTTTAGGCTGCCATTTTCTCTGCTTAAACCAGGGGTGCCCAAGCTATGGCCTGTGGGCCAGATCCTGCCCATGGGCCATAGTTTGGGCACCCCTGGCCTAGATGCTTCCAGATATTTTGGCCATGATTCCCACCACCTCAAACCAATATGGCCACTGCTCAGAGATGACAGGAACTTGAATAATTTAGACAAGATACTAGGTTCAGAACCAGAACTTAGAAAAGATACTTTTTGTACCCCAGCCTCCAGAATCCCTCAGTTTATAAAACTGTCTTTATCCCCGAAACAAAGGGGGGTGTTCTTAACTTTCTCTAGAACATCTGGAAGTTTCTAGACTGGGTTCTAGAATTTTGTTTTACATTTTGTTACATTATCTTATAGACTATTCCTTCTTCTTTTACTCTGTGTAATAATATAGAAAGGAAGATATAAATGTATAATAAGGAAAACAAATGATACCTGAAAATGAAAGATCCCAGCATAGTCCTTCTGGAAGCTCTGGTTTGGGGGAACAACTCGCGCTAAAATTTCTTGATCCAGTGTGAGAGATGCAATAGCTGCCAAAAGCCAACAGTCACCTGGAAAGATCAGATTTTATTAAGCAGTTGGATTTAGTAGCATATAAACAGATTAAATTGTCTGGTAGTCAAAAATACATTTCAATCTAACCCAAGATATTCTCTCTCTCTCTCTCTCTCTCTCTCTCTCTCTCTCTCTCTCTCACACACACACACACACACACACACACACACACACACACACACACACACACACACACACACACGGTGTTTTTTTTAATGGAGCCTTGCAATCTGTGAGCATCTTAGATTATTCCAGTTCCCAGAATCTACTTGTGTTGTCATGTCTCCTGGGACTATCTGATCCATTCTGTTGGCAGCCATGCAAATCCTGGTTCAGGAAATCAGGTCAGTAGAAAGATCGTGTATCTTCTACCAACTGCCATTCCAAAATTGTCTCTTTATCCTACTAACTCGGCAGCTGCTTGTTTCTTTCTCACATAACAGTTTTATCCTACTCTTCATTTTTAAATTACAAAAGAATTTGCAGCAATACAACAGAGTTGAGAAACAATTCTATGCTGTCAAGCCAATTCTGACTGATGGCAACCCTTTCCAGGGTTTTCTAGGGAGAGAATACACAGAAGTGTCAAAGGGGTGCATCTGATTTCCACTAAGAAAACAACATAAATAAGAATCAATCCCCTTGCAGGGGTCCTTCTCTGATTTGGGGGCAGGAGTAGGATAAATGTTGTGTCATATCCACTAAATTTTATATCAATGAAAAATGACAGTTCAACCTTCCACAACAAGATACCCTCCAGGTTTGCTGGACTACAACATTCATCATCCTCCACAATATCTGGAGATTATGAGGTTGCATTCCAGCTCATCTGGAATTAAGAAAATTGATCAATCTTAAATCACCAAAGGATTGTCCCTTCTCCTCTGTTACAAATGTTTATGCTACCCCATTATACTTTAAATCATTCAGTAAGATCAAATAGCAAAGATATTGTTGTGTATGTAACAAAGATATGGAAAAGAAACTTGACTAGAAGCCATAATGTGATTTGTAAAAATAAGCTTTATTTGACCAACAAACCAATGACATCTTTAATGTGGAGAAAAAGGGTAGGACTCACAACAAGTCCTCAATAGTTTGGAGCAGGGTTTAGGAATGTTACATTTTTAACAACTCCCAGAAGCCTCCAATTAACATGATTATGGGAAATTTTGAAAATTGTTCAAAAAGAAGCACTCAAACGTTGGAGTGTGACAGCTCTTGCACATTACATGGGATATTAAGAAGGTGAAAAAGCAGAATTCTCCTACTCACCTAGAGCCCCTTGGCGAACATCTGTGCGAGTGGCTCCTCCCACAATGAACTGAGGGTTAGGGACTAACTCCTGAAAAGAATGGTTGAATGAAACATTATATTTGCTTGCTGTATCACTTATTATCTTAATTCTATGCAGAAGCACATTTCTGGTTTGCAGTGCTGTAGCCTTTACTGCCTGTGCCTTTTCACCAACTATGAGTTGTCCCTGTGGATTCAGGAAATGTATTGCAAAAATACTATTAAAAATCATCTGAGGTTGTATCTATACTGGCAACACTGTGGCTTGATTTGCAGCCTAATTTATATTTCTGTTCAGATTAGGTGATCACACAGAGACAGTGGATTGTTTCCATGCCACTGTCCACACTAGATCCTCATTGTGATCTGATTTGCTCCACACCATAGCCTAGGGGTACCCAAACGTTTTGGGCCATGCCCAGGGGTGCCCAAACGTTTTGGGCCATGGGCTGGTTCAG
This sequence comes from Bradypodion ventrale, assembly GCA_035047345.1. NCBI lineage: Eukaryota > Metazoa > Chordata > Lepidosauria > Squamata > Chamaeleonidae > Bradypodion > Bradypodion ventrale. Next base: position 47,858,956 of record JAWDJE010000001.1, read on the forward strand.
TGGGCCAGTCATATGGTTCAGTAGGCTGGTCACATGGTTCCTCCCACCGGAAGCGGAAATAAAATGTGCCTTACAATCTGTTTTGCAACAGATATATTTTGCAACAGGATGAGATAGATTTTAGGCTGCCATTTTCTCTGCTTAAACCAGGGGTGCCCAAACTATGGCCCATAGGATGGATCCAGCCCCAACACCAAATCATGTAGCCCATGACACCCTTGTCGCTCCTAGAAGTGCAAGTAAAATGCGCCCATGTGGGCACGTTTTACTTCCGCTTCCAGGAGCGACGAGGGCAGCGCGGGCCAGGTGAATCGCAGTAAACCCATTCATGTGGATTCACAGGGTGCTTGGGCTGCTGGGAATTGAAGTCCAAGAACATTTTGGCGTGCCAAGGTTCGCCATCGCGGGAATAGACCATACTGCCAGCAACTCAATGCCGATCAGCAGGCAGTGTTTAACTAAGGTGGCAAAGTCCAAAGGAAAGGGTGATGGTCCCAAAGCGAATTAAATCCCACTTGAATCCATCTTGATGAAGGGCAGCAGCTTCATCAATACTGGCCTGGGATTGATGACTTTGTGTGCTAAAAGAAGGAATTCTGGGAGATACAGTCCGAAGCAGGGACTTTTCCAAAAAGGAAGACAGCCAAAGAATGAGTGGCAGTGGCTGCTCACACAGAATTGCTATTCAAATGTTCAAGAAAAGCAGAGGGAATCGGCTTCACACTAGCTCCACCCCTCACCATCCTACCTCTCATGCATGAAGAACTAAATTTGAAAAAAGAGTAGTGTGGTTTATCCGCAGATATGAATTGGCCATAACCTTCCCTAAAAGGTTAGGGTTTGGCTGAACATGATCTTGAGCCTATATAGCTCGGCGGGGAAGGAAATTGGGAAGCGGATTCATATAGTCATAATTATGATTCACGAGTGCCCAGCTGGCCATTAGCTCGTATATGGGCAAATACCAAAGGCCATAAGGTGGTGACCTAAGATAAACATGTAATGCATATCTCACATCCACAGACTCTCGGAGTCAGAGAACAAACCATGATGTGGTTGATTAACTCACCCCAGATGGACTCCAAGATAGGCAAACAATGGACTGTCATCCTGCAGTTAATTAACTGATAAGCATGCTTCCTGGAACATCCTAGTTACTCATTCTCCCCTTGTGCCAGATGATCATGGCTGTATGAACGCAATGGTTTGGGGCAAAGAATAAAATGCCAACAGTCCAAGTGGGCTGCACTGGACTTTCACCTCAAGCTCTGCCTCATGTGCCTTTCTTCATCCAGTCACTCCGCACTTACAACAGAGTAGTCTCTGTCTCCAAAGAAAGGGAGGGGGAATAAGAAACGATCCACACCTTTAACTATGCTGCCTCTGTTTGCCTGGGTTGGGTGAATCCCAAGGTGCACAGTGTGCTAGGATTTTGGAGGGAAAGTTCTCTATCCCTCCCTTCTCCCACATTCTCGGTCTTCAGATCCGTGGAGTTCCAGGGAGACAAAAAATATTTATTGCCATGGACCTGTGCTTTATGCTTGCCTGTCCACCCTACACTGCAAAATACATATCTGGTAGCAGAACCAAAGGTCTGGATTTAGTACCACAAAGTACCCTTGAAATCAATCAACCAGGCTGTGATAAGCTTTTTATGTAGTTTATTGAAAGAGAAAAGCTTTTTATGTAGTTTATTGAAAGAGAAAGAGAAACAAAAAAGTTCAAAATAAAAGCAATTTCTAAATGGAGATTTCTAAAAATAAATTTAAAATCTCTGACAATAAAGCCATAAGATGAAGCCACTGCATCATGTCTAGGAAAAAGACAAGAAAACACATATTCAGCAATTCCCCATAAAACAACTAGCTATCTTACCCAACTTATGTTAACCTGGTCCCAAAATGCACAGAGTTCCAGAAACAAAATACACAGATCAGTAACATCATGGCTCAATCACCAAAATTTCCTCCCTCCTTCTTTAATACTCAACTTCCTTCTTCTAGCCTTTGCCACAAACAGAATATTTGAGCTTCTAAAACCTTCCAGATCTTCAGTAACTTCCAGAAAGTAACTTTGGCTAGAACACTTACCAATCCAGCTGGTACCAATCTCCTATTAATTAGTAAACCCAAACACCTTATCATGCTCTCACAAAGATAACTGACCCAGCTGCAATGAAATCATGCCTTCTCTCACCCCTTCACCCTTCCCCTCCCTTTTAGCTTGGCAGCTGAGATAATAGGCCTCTTAACTAGGTGCAGGAAGGCAACACTGACTCCACTTTAACAAGCTGAACTACAGTATTTCCTAACACTGTCTATGGAGCCAAAAACATCCCAGAAAAATCAAGGTTGTCAATTACAGGGACATTTTCCACATGTAGATCCTCTTAATATTATCTTTTTAAGAAAGTCCCAGGACAGAGGGGATTGGGGCCAGTCTTCTCCCTCTGCTCATGGTTTATGATGATTTATTTTATTGAATACCTGAATGGGACTATAATATTCCATTTATTTATGATTCAGGAGCATGCAGGAGTCCTAACTGCATTAAAGCCTACACACCAACAGCTACTTGTGTATATGTTTCATGAAAGGAAATCTTTCTGAGCAGCACTTCTCGGTGAAATGTTGGTAGAGAGATGCCAGCTATGTAATGCACTTTTTGTATTGGAGTTGGTTTTAGGCATCCTGTGACCAATCTCGCTGCTTCATTTAGGGCCACATCCACCTGCTCTGCATGCTTTGATCTGCACCTCACTGGACTAGCATACTCTCCTGCAGAGTAACATAAAGCTAGCACAGAAGTTCTTAATGTGTGTGGTTGTGCACCCCAACTTGTGCTTGTTATTTTCCTCAGAATAGTGTTCCTGGCAAAACCCTTCTGTTTGGTATTTAGTCAGTGGGTCCTGAAAGTGAGAGTTCGACCCAGAGTAACTCCCAGGTATTTGGGGGTGTCGTAGTGTTGGAGCCTCCTTGTGCCATTCCAGTTCACCTGCAACCTTCTTGATGGCATGCAGTTTTTCAGATTTAAAGCACAGAGTTGAGTTTTTAGACAGTTTGGCATCAGTTGGTTATCCCTATAATATATAGTCATTAAGTTCAAAGCCTCAGCCTTGAAGGTTGTGCATTATGCAGCAATTGCAAGGTTATCAGCATAGAGAAAACTCCTTGTGGCTTCTGGCAGTGGTTGATCATTAGCATAGTGGGCGCCTGCTGCCCACCTTCGGCCCCGACACCACCGGAGGAGAGGAAGAGTGGCCACAGCTGCGGAGGCTGGGTGGTGGAGATTCGCTCCCACCCTCCTTCTCCGGGCCCTGCCTGCCTGGAGAGGGATAAAAAGCCGGCCACAGCTCCCGGCCCGAGACACGCCCGGCACCCACCTTCAGCCCCGACACCGCTGGAGGAGAGGAAGAGTGGCCACAGCTGTGGAGGCTGGGCAGTGGATATTCACTCCCACCCTCCTTCTTCGGGCCCTGCCCGCCCGGAGAGGGATAAAAAGCTGGCCGCAGCTCCCAGCCCAAGATGCACCCGCTGCCCACCTTCGGCCCCGACACCACTGGAGGAGAGGAAGAACGGCCACAGCTGTGGAGGCTGGGTGGTGGAGATTCACTCCTGCCCTCCTTCTCCGGACCTTGCCCCCAACTAGGACTTCAGAAGCCGCTGAAATGGCAGCATTTTTGCTTTTCTTTGGGACTTGCCTGGGGTTGGAGTGAATTGTGCAGGGTATTACCGAGTTGTTACTGGCATGGTTTTTATTGTATTTTGTATTGTGTTTTATAATATTGTATCTTTATCCTTTGTTAAATTGTACCTTTAAATTCTGTAAACTGCTTTGGGTCACCCATTGGGTCGAGGAAAGTGGTATACAAATAAAATTCTATTCTATTCTATAGTCTATATATGTTAAACGGGGGGGGGGGGGGCTAGCACATTGCCCTGTGGGAGGCCATTTCTTTGATTTCTCCAACAGCTGCATTGTCCTCAGAAAGAGGACAAAGCAAGATCCTTGGAAACACACCTGCTATTTGATCACCAACCACCAAAGCAAAAACTGAAATCAAGGCACAGTTTCCTCATAACTTCTGCTCCCCTGAACAACCAGCCCCCACAGACCTCCCTAGCACTTTGGAAGGCAAGCAAGGAGCTACCAGATAACTGGGCAGAACTACATGATTCTCTACCGCCTGGCCACAAACAACCATGACATGTGTGGAGAGTTTTAAATAGACTGCGTGCTGGGGTAGGAAGATCAAGGGCTAATCTGAGAAATTGGGATTTCCCGGTAGATGGTAGTTCGTGTGAATGCAGAGAAGAGCAAACAATGCCCATATGATACAATGCACACAATGCCCTTCAACATGCACTGAGGAGGACCTTATGTTGGCAAGAGGAAATGCTGTTGAGGTGGCCCGAGATTGGGCGGATGACATCTGTTCCTTTTAATTCTTTTTTGCTTTAGATGTGTTAATTTTAGCTTTGTATATTATTATATGCTGGTGGTGACTGTCACACGAATAAAAAACAAAAGAATGAAAGGAAATACTATGTGGACATCCAAGAGATACAGTGAGGGAAAATTCTAATGCATTGGATGGGCCACCACTATTGCTCCACTCTCTAATATGATAAGGAATGTTCTTCATGTAATTATTGCATTAAAGGAGCCATGGTAGAACTAAGCATGCTGTGTAGCAGTATCAGTTATACTTTCTGCAGGTAATCATGACTGCTAAGCTAAGTTCTGTAAAGATCAAAAATGTTTATTTCCATTATCTAGGGATCTACAAATGTGAATGCACATATTTTGCATAGGCATAATTAGTCATGGGTTGTGAAGTATGCATGTAACCATATTTTATGTATGGTACATTATGTACACATGGTCAGAAACATTAACTTTCTAATATGGAAGGGGGCCATCCAACAATTACGTGATCCCCGAGGGGAGGAGGGGGTCTGCCATCTGAATTATGGAAAATTATGTGGGGGAAGGGGGGTCAGGTCAACGATTACATAATCCATTTGGAGCTGTTGTGGTTTCGAAACATGGTGCTTTTTTAGGTTTAAAAATTATCTCTGGGAATTTTGATCCAATTTGAGATTATTGAATTGCTTGTGCAGTCTATTTCTAACCGACACTGTTTCCTTTATATTTTTATTTCTTACATTATTTTTCTTTAATATTAATTGGAAGCAATAAGGACTTTAAGACTTGAGAAAGCTGCGTTTTAATTAACATTACTCTTAATTTTTATGACTAAGTGAGTTAAAATTCCCATAAGTCAAGGTTCACTCAACCGTTTCATTGTGTCATTAATGTTCAAACTATCAGTAAAATGTTAATCCTTATAAAGAAGACTAGCATTTTTTGCTCGGCCCTGCCGGGCAGTTATTATCTGTGACTGGGTGGTTGGAGTGGTTTTGGGGTGTGCGCGCAAACCACCCAAACCACCAACACACAGGGGTGCCTGGTGTGTGTGTGTGTGTGAGAGAGAGAGAGGGGAGTGGTGCTCCACATTCGGCCCTTGTCTGTCGGAGAAAGCAAGCCCCTTCTCCGACAGACAAGGGCCAAATGTGGAAGGGGGTCACTTCCCTCTGGGAGGCAGAGTGCCTTTGCTTCCCGGGGAAGTGGTTCACTTTCCTCGGTGCGAGAGGGAGGAAAGCACCCCCCCCCCCCGTGGAAAGCAATGGCTTCCCTCCAAGAGGCGAAGGCAGTGAATTGAGCACCGTTCGCTGCCTTTGCTTCTCGGGGAAACGGTTCGCTTTCCTCGGTGGGAGGGGGACGAAGGCACCAGTGGAAAGCGATGGTTTCCCTCCGGGAGGCAAAGGCAGAGAATGGAGCACCGTTCTTGGCCTTCGTCTCCCTGAGGGAAGTGGCAGGAATGAGGGGAGAAGATGTGCTCTGCCTCTTCTCCCTGCTACCCCACCGAAGTCATGGTGAGGCCAGCGCTGGCCTTCGTCGCTGGGGCCGCAGGGAGAAGAGGGGCTCCCCCTCCTCCCCACAACCCCACAGAAGCCGCAGCAAGGCTAGCGCTGGCCTTCATCACCAGGGCTGCAGGGAAGTGGTTTAGCCAGCGCGTTGGTGTTTTTTTTTACACACGTGCCAGCTGCCCTGCCTCCTCCGTGCTCATGCCCTTCAGCCTGATTGGCTGAGGGGTGGCATGGCATGGAGGATGCTGGGCTTTGTAGTTTTATTTTTTTGTTAGTGTTCATGGGGTGGTTGCCCCACTCTCAGCATTCGGACCCTTGCGGCGATGCTTGCAGGGTGTTAAAGTAAGTGTAGGCGGCTTGGTACAGGATGGTTGGGCCGGGTGTGGCCGTGTATGCCAGAGACGCACAACTCAACCACCTTCTTATAGGTATAGATAGTAGAAGAACACTATCGGAACTTGCCTGACTTCCTCATTCCGCCTTGCAAAAAAAATTCTCTTCACAAAGCGTGTGATGCATCGAGAATCCTCACCGATAGTTCTGCATTAGACAACAATAGTGAAAAGCTCTAAAAATATACAAAAACTCTGGATTACGTAATTTTAAAGGGAGGGGGGTTCGAAGCGAAAATTACGGTGGATTACATGGGTGGGAGGGGTTTAATTTTCCCCAAAAAATGGATCACGTAATTGTTGAATGGCCCCAAGGAAGTCCTGGAACTAAAAACACTTGAGATTTCTTCTTCTTCAATGTTTGTGTAAGATACAGACTGGCCCCCAGAGAGTTCATCCACAAAATAGTATGATTGTTTTGAGCAGAGCTTTTTTTACTACAAATCCCAGATTCTTAAGAGTTAAAAAAAGGTAAGATTTGCAAGCTATGGTTCTCAGTGTACTCTGCCCTTCGCTTCAGCTGCTAAGAGCACTGTTTTGATAAGTGACACCAAGTTGCACCCAACATATAGTGACATACTCCCACCAGTGAGTTTCTGTGGGTAACGAGGGATTTGAAGCCAGGGCTAATTAGTTCTAGTTGGTGACCCTATCCACTACACCACACTCACTACACTATGCCTGTGTTTACTCCAGTTTTATCCACATGAATATTTTCTAATAGGATCGTCTCATTTAAAGCCTGTTTGCCTTACCTCGAAGTACAATATAGTGCAATGTGGCTAACAAGCTTAAAGAAGCAACTACACAGCAAGAGAAAATGTAAATTAGCTCATATTTTCTTGCTTGAAGTCTCACTAGAGCATTCAGTTCTCTTTGATAGAAGTGGCCATGCAAGAAAAAAATTATTCTAATTGCAGTACCATTTGCTTGTAGGTGGTGTAGCTCAAAGGAACTGTCTTAAGGCATCTTTCTGTCTGTGATTATTTGCTCATCTTGTCTTGCCTACCCAATAACTAGCTAAACTGTAGAAATAAAAAACGAAGCAGGAGCTCTGACTAGGAAAACTGATTTTAAAAAGTGTCTTAGGAGAAAGGCTTTAGAGAGAGTGGTGAATGGTGTGGGTGGGCATGCATATGGTCAATTTGTCTTTCCCTTTTGTCTGAGAAAAAGCAAAATATTCCTTTCTACGTGCTATAATGGCATATTCAATGCTTTGTCTAAACTCATTGAACTGCAAATGTTAGACTCTAGACCAGGGGTGGCTAACCTTTTTACACCGCGGGCATGACCACACCCCTGGACAGCATTGCGAGCTGGACCATGGCCCCCAGAAGTGGAAGTGGGTGCATTTATGGCTGGCGTAAATGCACCCACTTACACGTTTATGCCAGCCTTGGGAGCATTTGTGCATGTGTGAGTGCATTTTACGGATGACATAAACGCACCCACTTTCCACTTCTCTGGGTGCGGCGGAGGCAGTGATGGGCCAGATGGGATGGGGTTGAGGGCCAGCCCACAGATTGGGAACCCCTGCTCTAGACCAGTGTTTCCTAACCTTTGCTTTTTTGACTTGAATTCCCACAAGCCTAAGTCAATTCACCCAAACACTGATCAGCCAATGTACTGATTTAGGCTTCTGGGAATTGAAGTCCCCCTGTGGGTCGTGTGGCCCACATTGGGAATCACTGCTTTAGACTTAAGGGTCACACCACATGTGATGAGGTGCGACTTTGCTGACAATGTACCTTATTTCATTTATTCCAAAATGTGATATGCCTGGCTGCTGTGCTTTCATGACTTTACAACTCATTCTGCTAAGAAATGTCCTTGGATGGTAGACCTCTGCTTCAAAGTCTCTGACTGCACCACAGATGGCAGAGCTGCTTGATAGCTCCTCCCCTCCATCACAACCCTGTAGCAAACTGAGGACCCTCCCTTTTTTCTCTCACTATGGGTCAAATCAGATCCTATCATTAGTGTGCCATTAAAAGAGAAAAACATAGTGTTCCAGCCAGCAATCCTCTCCTGGCATCAAATCTGAACAATGAGAATGTAAACTAAGCCAACATTAAACCCCTAATGGTCAATCATAAAGCAAAGCCAGATAATTTACAAACTCCAGGAGAGAAGTAAACATTATGATCAGACAGCTTTTAACATCTGAGGAGCTGTCAATTCCTACAGTGAGCCCCCTAACATCTGGTTTAATCCAACTCTTGTTCCTATTAAAACAGTGGGCTAATGTTATGACTACGACTCGAATTGTCCTCTTTTCTAAAACAAGTAATTCAAAGCAATATACCAAGTAAAAACACAAAATAATCAATAAAATTGCAATTCTGCAATCTACCAAGACAACTAGCAGCTGCAGAACATTTCAGAGTGGCACTTATAAAAACCTTTAAAAGCAGGAGATTTAAACTCAGACACTAAAAGTCTACTGACATTAATGCATACCTACACAACATCTCTAGGGACCAATTTTTAAAAAAACCCTGTAATAGCTCCAAGCCTATTGATCATTGTTCTAGATTCTAGAGCAGTGATGACAAACTTTGGCACTCCAGCTGTTCTTGAACTTCAATTCCCAGAAGCCCAAGTCTCTGTAAATCCACATGAATGGGTTTACTGCATGACTTGGGCTTCTTCTTGGAATTGAAGTTCAAGAACAGCTGGAGTGCCAAGGTGTGCCATGACGGTTCTAGACCAATGATTGCAAACCTTGGCACTCCAGCTGTTCTTGAACTTCAATTCCCAGAAGCCCTGATCAGCAGGAGTGCTGATTTGGGCTTCTGGGAATTGAAGTTCAAGAACAGCTGGAGGGCCAAGACTGCCCATCACTGCTCTAGAGGATGAAGACAAAAGCTCCAGATAGGGATTGCAGGGGAAGAAAGGAAACCAGAATGGCTCTGCTTCCCAGAGTGAAGTCAGTGTCTCCCACCAAGCAGTTGCTGAAAAATCAGATCTCCCCTTCCCCACATGTCATGCTGTCAGATCAAGAGATGAGTCAGCACCAGAATGGATTAGCAGCTGGTTGCCTGGAGCATGTAGGTGAGAGATGGAGCTGATCATCTGAAAACTTACAAGACAGGGAACTGGAGCTTTGAGAAACTACAGAGAGCAATGAAAGATGGACCCAGAATTCAGTCTTGTATACAGTGCTGTCAAAATACCATTATTGCTTTATGTTTATTCACTTGCTTAATCCTAAAGCACCCTGTCTCAAAAACACCATATTGTTGTAGAAAACAGTGTGGTACAGCTTTTGAATAAAAAAGTAATTACACTCAGCATTTGTAAATATATAGCTACCCAGCTGGCTGCTCCCACCATATCAGATTTTTTAATTAATGAGGAGGAGAAGGAAGGGCTATCTACTGATTACTGTCAGCCTTTATGTTTGTGTGCCACTCCATGTGAAGACACTGAATGGGTTTCCTGCTAGATTAAAAAGATACATTGAGAAAAAGGAGAGAGGAAGTCTAATGGAAACAGATAAGAACAATCATCTGCCATCAAGTCAATTCTGACTTATGGTGACCCTTTTCAAGGGTTTTCAGGGACAAAATACTCCAATGTGGTTTACCATTCTTTTTTTCTGAGGGCATCATGGGACTGTGCAGCTCATTGAAGGCTACACAGGCTGGCTTTTCTGCCAGAAGGCACAGTAGAGAATCGAACTCTCAATCTCTAGCTCTGCAGTCAGATACTTAAACAGCTGAACTATCCAGCCAGCTATTGAAATGGAAGATATACCCTCAAAATATGATTAAATGCATTTTGAAGTGTATTTTTAAACTGTGAATTCATACTGAAATAGAATACAATGGGAAAATGGCAGAGACCTGGAACAGACAGATTTGCCTATCACTTCTCTGAAAGCTCATGTGCCAGCAAAAGGCCTTTGAAACCCTTCCTGCTTCTAAAATAAGCAAGCAAATTAAAATCACCAAAGCACAGAAGGAAATCCTAAATGAATATATTTCCAGACATTTTCAACGCTGCTGAATGTAGGCAGATATTCCTTATTCCAGACCATTGCAGTCCACAAAGAATCATGGGTGCCTTTCATTTTCATACTTCACATTGCTGTGCAAAAGCATAATATCCCTGAAGTCAACACCACCCTTTCCCAAATGTCCCCCATTTTAGATGCTTTAATTAACAACATGAGCAAGTCCCAAAAGACAAACCCTCGGAGAAGGGACATTTTCATTCTTGAGGAAGGCTTCAAGAGCAAGGCCGAAGACCTGGTTTATTAAAATAAATTTTTCCCAAAGTTCAAAGAAGCACCATTAAAATATGAGGTCATTGTAAGTTTCAATACAGCCATTTGCATTACTAAAATATTATTTGAACCCAGCAAACTGTCAACAGAACACAATATTCTTACCGGAGGGCGTTTCCAGATAATGCCTTGAGTTTTGGGAGAATACGGTCCCAAGTCCCTATAGCCAAGAGCAGATGGACAAGCAGGGAATTCTTCATCTTTGAACAAGGTATTGGACTGTAAGCACTGCTTCCTCAGCAGCTCAAAATCCTGTTTTAAGTATTTCACTTCATTCCCTTTGGAACCTAGGCCTTCCAAGACTTCCTTCTCCTTAGCCAGTTTAATTGCTACACCAGCCATTGCAATGGACTCCTTGGGATCAAGAAGAACAGGGTAAGACTTAAAATTTGAACACCTGGTGCAAAGTCTGTAAGTAAGTGGCCAAGGGAAGGTGGAGCAAGCAAAATCTTTACCACCACCCAGTACCTGTAAAGAGGGAGGTGACATGCTAAGGTAAATATGTACACAAGTCAAGTGGAAAAGGTTAGGATGACAGAAGGAACAAGATATGAAGGAGAACCGTTCACTGACCGTAGAATACATTCAGTCCTTTATTATTTTTCTGAGACAATATAGAGGAACATCAGGTTCTGTGGAACTGCTGACGAGTTATCTAGTTATCTGAGCTTTCAAACATTACCTTTTTATACTGTAATGCACCAAATCTCCCAATCGATGAATTGTGGAAATTATAGCCCCGCTCCCAAAAAAAACTTCATGATTTATACTATACCTATATTGTACATTCAGAGATGAGGCATTCTTAAGAAACAGAGAAAATAAGGAAAGAAAACCTGGGCTTTTGCAATCGCAGTTGCAATCATAGTCATACTTATATACCTCCCTATAGTGCTTAGAACACTCTTTGGGTGATTCACAAGTACAGTATTAGTTTTACTGATCTCAGAAGGATGGAAGGCTGAGCTTACCTTAAACCCATTGGGATTAAACTCAGATAATGAGTTGTACCACAAGGGCTCTTCAATGTTTGTGTCAATGTTACTTATTTCTTGCTACATTTATATTTTGTCTTTCAAAATCTCTCTCTCTCTCCCTCGCCCTCTCTCTCCCCCCTCTCTCTCTGCATTTTGGTGGCCTGTGTAGCCCTCAGAGATCCAACAAAAAAGAGAGGGGGAGGGACCTAGACTTGCAAGAATTTCCACCCCTATTGTATACCACCAAACCTGACCAAGGCTATCTCATGATCCAAGAAATAGAACTTCCTGTACTCCTAATTTCAGGATAATACTGTCAGCACCCACATTTGAAATATTATTTCCACTTACAAGCCCAGTCACACAACACCTTGCTTCAAGATTGCTGCCGAGAGCTAGGTAAATATCCTGAAAATGTGAGTCTTAACCAAATATATCTTATCCAGATATTTGGCCCAACATAAAATAAGCATTTTGTAAATAAAAACAATATTTCTTCATAATGTTGACACTCTATGTGGCTGGATCCGGTACCTTTCATAGTTGTCATCAATGAGGTAGCCATGATAGTCCATGAACGCATATCAGATAAGAAAACCAAAATAGAAAAAAATAATAATCTTGCGGCACCTGAAAAGACTAAGATAATGTCTACATGGGTATATAGCAGTGATGGTAACTTTGGCACTCCAGGTATTCTTGAACTTCAATTCCCAGAAGCCCTGATGAGCAGGAGTGCTGACTTGGGCTTCTGGTAATTGAAGTCCAAAAACATCTGGAGTGCCAAAGTTAGCCACCACTGGTATATAGCCTGCCCTTTAGGGCAGTCTGGGGGCAGATTGGTCAAATTGCATGCAAGCATTGATTGGACCAAACTCCAATCCATCCCATTAGGAGCTTTATGGATTCCGCGAGCGCAATTGGTATACTGTCCCTGACAGAACCCCGGTGATGAAGATCACCTCGTCGCCACGGGTTCCCGAGGGGACAGAAATTGGGGGAACGGAATATTAGATAGAGTTTAATTCATCAATAGCTGATCTGACAGGCAGCTAAGACAATGGGGAGCTAATGACTAACTCGCTAGGCACGTAATAGGTAATCTCGCGTCTGCAGATTCCTTAAAGCCCTAGAGTCAATGTTGGCCACTTGTTTGCTTCCAATAATGAGGAACAATGTATGTCCCCGGTAGTTAATTAAGCTAAATAATGAACTTCCCCTGGTGAAGACTTCCCCAATTAACTTGTGTAAACATGATGTGTGAAGTCAGGTTTTGCACTGTATCGCTACGCTTATGCATGCAGCCAGAACAGCATAAATGCTCATGATTTGTGATCATTAAACCACTGGTCTTCGCTCCATCTTGCCTCGTGTGTCTTTGCTTGACCAGTCTCCTCCGGGACCCAACGGCCGCTTCACGGCCCCACTCCAGCTTGCGCAACCCGCTTCGCGGCCCAGATCCAACATATGGTGACCCCGACGTGATTCTACTCATGAGTAGCGACACCCCTCAGTCCGGTTCTATGCCAGAACTGTGTCCGAGTCTTCCCGGAGAACAGCGCAGCAGCTCCGGTCAGAAAGCCATCCGGTCTGAGTGACAGCTACGCTGAGAGGCATTCCAGAGGTGGCAGAGCGCGCTCCAAAGCTCTGAGGCATCTTGCTCGGTGGAAACGTGTTCCGCTCAGGGTCAGCTGTGAAACCCTGACCGCATTGCAGAGGCCACCAAGAGCCTGTGGCCGTAGTCCACATTCCAAGTCCTACCCAGAGGGACGTCACACCAAACCAGTTGCCTGATACCAGATGCATCGATTCGTCCAGCGAAGGAAACTTCAAAGGACCGGCAGGTAATATGGGGACTTGTCCACAGCGACAACGTCCGACTGCTAACCAGAGAGTTCACTTAATGGAATTCAAGGCCCTGGCCAGGGTAAATCGTACATGCATTCACAGCGCCCAGGTAGTGGATCTTTTGGTGTACTTGGGGGAACGTTGTCTGTTTTATCCAGAAACAGGCATGCTTAGTCTCCAACCATGGGATAGAATAGGAGCCTGCATTAGGCAAGAACCTAGAGCCCCAGCTAACGTAATTAGCACATGGAGCAAATGTAGGAAGCTCATAGCAGTGGTATTTTTAACCCACTTCGCGACCCAGATCCAACAGAGCTTGACTAAATTACCCCTTGTATTTTATCCCATTCTCAGTGTACATGCATGCTGAGGATGGGATAAAATAGAGAGAGCCACTTTCACAGGCCAAGTGGCTTTGGTGCCGGGTTTTTTTGAGCTGATTTCATATGAATTTGAACCCCTGAATTCAAATATGGCATTAGTTTTTGTCTAGGAGCTGAAATTTCTAAGATGTAACATTTTAGTGAAATATACGTTATACTATCTTAAGTTAAATCCATGGAAAAAATTTAAAAAACTAAACATGGAATTTTTATTATTATAGTATACAAATATTATTATATAGAAAGTTAGAGGAAAAAGTCATTGATGAAACCAATTAGTCACTGAACACTTCGGAAGCTTCTTTTCCATGACATTCTTGAATGTATTTTGGAACAGTCCCTTTTTAAACTCCAGCAGTAATCTGCCATCATGTGTGTATCCCATCTTCCTTGGTAGCGGTCCTCCATAGTTTTAATATCCTGGTGAAATCTTTCACCTTGTTCCTCACTGGTGCCTCCTAAATTTTCAGGAAAATGGTCTAAGTGGCTGTGTAAATAGTGCACCTTAATAGTCATGTTACAGCCAAGGGATTTGAAACTGTTGAGCATCTTGTTTACCAGTTCAACATAGTTTTCAGCTTTGTGTTTGCCTAGAAATTTTCCGACAACTGCAACAAATGAAGTCCAGGCTTTTCCCTCAGCCTCATTCATCAAATGACAATAGGGCAAATATTGTTGTTGTTCAGTTGCACAGTCGATTCCGACCCTTTGCGACCCCATGGACCATTTTCCTCCAGGCTCCTCTGTCCTCCACCATCCTCCTCAGCCCGCCCAGCTCTGTGCCCACTGCATCTACAATGCCATCTAGCCTTCTCATCTTTGGACGCCCCCTTCTTCTCTTGTCCTCTACCTTTCCCAGCATCAAAGCCTTCTCAAGTGAGTCCTCCCTTCTCATTTGATGTCCAAAGTACTTTAGCTTCATCTTCACTACTTGTCCCTCCAATGAACAGTCAGGTTTGATTTCCTCCAGTATTGACCTATTTGTTCTCTTTGCTGTCCAAGGGACTCTCAGGCCTCTCCTCCAACACCACATCTTAAAGGCATCTATTCTTCTGGACTCAGCCTTCCTAATGGTCCAGCTCTCACATGCATACATTACCACTGGGAATACCATTGCTTTGACGATGCGAATTTTTGTTTTCAAGGTGATGTCTCTGCTTTTCACTATATTTCCCAGATTTCTCATCACTTGTCTTCCCATAATCAGTCGTCTTTTTATTTCATGGCTACAGTCGCCATCTGCAGTGATCTTAGATCCCAGGAAAGTAAAATCTGTCACTGCTTCTACTTCTTCCCCATCTATTTTCCAGTAACTGATCGGACCTGTTGCCATTATCTTGGTTTTCTTAATATTAAGTCTCAAGCCAGTGTTTGCACTTTTCTCCTTCAATCCAATCAAGAGGTTCTTTAGGTCTTCCTCACTTTCTGCCATTAGGGTGGTATCGTCTGCATATCTCAAATAGTTGATGTTTCTCCCAGCAATTTTGATCCCATACTGTGATTCCTCCATCCCTGCATTATGCATTATGTGCTCTGTGTATAGATTGAACAAGCAGGGTGATAAAATGCAGCCTTGTCTTACTCCTTTTCCTATTCCAAACCACTCTGTCATTCCATGCTCTGTCCTAACTGTTGCCTCTTGGTTCATGTACAGATTTCTCATGAGGCATATGAGGTGTTCTGGTATTCCCATCTCTTTGATTACTTGCCACATTTTGTTGTGGTTCACACAGTCAAAAGCCTTGGTGTAGTCAATAAAACAAAAGTATATTTGTTTCTGGTATTCCTTTGTTTTCTCCATGATCCAACGTATGTTGGCAATTTGATCTCTAGTCCCCTTGCCTCTTCTGAAACCGGACTGGACCTCTGGTAGTTCTCTCTCCACATGTTGCTGAAGTCTATCCTGTATTATTTTGAGCATCACCTTGCTGGCATGTGGGATGAGCGCAATTGTTCGGTAATTTGAGCATTCTTTGGCATTGCCTTTTTTGGGGATTGGAACATACACTGATCTTTTCCAATCTTGTGGCCATTGTTTTGTTTTCCAAATTTGCTGACATAATGAATGCAGTATTTTGATTCCATCCTCTTTTAGGGCTTTGAAAAATTCAACTGGAATACCATCATTTCCACTAGCTTTATTGTTTGCAGTGCTTTTTAGGGCCTTTCTGACTTCACTCTCCAGAATGTCTGGTTCAAGTTCAAATTTCTCATTACTGTTATTTTCAGGAGTGTTGAGGTCCTTTTTGTAGAGTTCCTCTGTGAACTCTTGCCATTTCTTTTTGATCTCTTCTGCATCAGCTAACTCCTTTCCATCTTTGTCCCTTATCATGGTCATTTTTGCTTTAAAAGTTCCCTTGATTTCCCCGATTTTTTGAAAAGATCTCTAGTCCTTCCTCTTTCATTGTTTTCCTCCATTTCTTTGCACTGTTCTTTTAGGTAGTTTTCCTTATCTCTCCTTGCTTTTTAAAAAAATTATGTGTTCAAGTGATTGTATTTTTTCTTTCTCCCTTGACTTTTGCATTCCTTCTTTCCTCTGCTATTTTAAGAGCCTCATCAGACAACCACTTTGCTTTCTTATGCTTCTTTTCTTTTGGTATGGTTTTATTTGCTGCTTCCTGCATGATGTCCCGCATCTCTGCCCAGCCTCGCAGCAGGAAGGCCAGCCATCGCCGCTGCCGCGAGCCCTTCAGAGCCGGGGGCTGCCCAGACACCACCATCCCCAGCTGGGGGGTGAGGAGGAGGAGGACCAGCCGAGCGGTGGGAAGGCCAGGGAAGGCCAGCCATTGCCACCGCCGCAAGCCCTCCAGAGCTGGGGGCCGCCCGGACACCATGATCCCCAGCTGGGAGGTGAGGAGGAGAAGGACCAGCCGAGCAGCGGGAAGGCCAGCCACCGCCACCGGCGTGAGCCCTCCAGAGCCAGGGGCCGCCTGGACACCACCATCCCCAGCCGGGGGGTGAGGAGGAAGAGGAGGAGGATCAGCCAAGCGGCAGGAAGGCAAGCCATCACCGCCGCCACAAGCCCTCCAGAGCCGGGAGCTGCCCGGACACCACCATCCCCAGCTGGGGGTGAGGAGGAGGAGGATCAGCCGAGCAGTGGGAAGGCCAGCCATCGCCGCGAGCCCTCCAGAGCTGGGGGCTGCCCGGACACCACCACCCCCAGCCGGGGGTATCCTCCACCTCCAGGCACCAGCCGAGCGCCGAAGGAGAGGACCAATTGGCAGAAGGGAAGAAGGAAGAGGAGGAAACCAGGGGGCGAGACTCAGAGCCCCATGCAAAGGATAAGTAGCTGATGTGCAAAAATGTACAGGACTTAATATAGCAAGTCACATAAAGACTTTACACTGACTTAATATAGAAACTGACATAGAGACTGTTTTAAAGAGTGATAATATGCATGATAATATGTTGTTTAAACTGTTTTAAACTTTTAAAACTGTGATAAAATGTATGATGGGCGAAAAATGGCGTAGAAACCGGCAAACCACGCCACAAAACTTGCCAAGAGAACCCTATTGACCAAAACAAAAGGCAAAACAAAGGAGCAGTTTAGATAATACAGGATGCTTAGCACAACAGAGTGGAGGAAGGGGAAGGACAGGAAAGGGGGAGGAGAAATACAGTGTCGCAAGGAACAATACTGCATAGGGATATGGAATGTGAGATCAATGAATCAAGGTAAACTGGAAGTGGTAAAAAATGAGATGGAAAGAATAAGCATTGACATCTTGGGAATCAGTGAGCTGAAATGGACAGGGATGGGCGAATTCAGCTCTGGAAACCACCATATCTACTATTGTGGACAAGAAAACCTTAGAAGAAATGGAGTAGCCATAATTGTCAACAAAAAAGTGAGAAAAGCAGTAATGGGATACAATCTAAAAAATGACAGAACGATGACAGTCAGAATTCAAGGCAAACCTTTCAATGTCACTGTGATCCAAATATATGCACCAACCACCGGTGCAGATGAAGCCACAATGGACCAGTTCTATGAGGACTTACAACACCTCATAGAACAGACACCATGAAATGATGTCCAAATTATTTTAGCAGATTGGAATGCCAAAATAGGAAATCAACAAGTGAATGGAATAATAGGCAAATTTGGTCTTGGTACACAAAACGAAGCAGGGCAAAGACTGATAGAGTTCTGCCAAGAGATCGCACTGGTCATAGCAAACTTCCAGCAACACAAGAGGCGAATTTACACATGGACATCACCAGATGGTCAACACCGAAACCAAATTGACTACATACTCTGCAGCCAAAGATGGAGAACCGCCATACAGTCAGCAAAAACAAGACCTGGAGCAGACTGTGGCTCAGATCACAACCTACTGATTGCAAAATTCAGGCTTAGACCAAAGAAAATAGGGGAAATAAGTAACTAGACAGATATCACCTAGACAACATCCCTAAAGAATACACGGTGGAGGTGATGAACAGATTTAATGGATTAGGGCCAATATACAGGAACCAATCCTTGTATATGTGATTTAGAACTGCACAAAATGGAGTTAGAACTGCACATTTCATGTAGAACTGCATGTTAACAAAACACTGATCTAAAAAAGTAGAGCAGATAGAGAAAACCTGATTTCATATTTGGATTCAGCAACCCAAATATAGCTAAAATCAGTTCTAAAATCCTAGGCACCAATAAAAAAATTTTTTTCTTATAGATTCACTGTAAACTGATTTTTATCCATGTGTCAGAAGCTGAGTCCAATCAGCAGCTGGTGAGGGTGTAATAGCTACTTTCTGGTTGATGAGGAAAGCCCTTTCCTCCTCATCTCCAAAGAGGCTGATAAGTGTCTAATAGGTCCTTTGCAATCCCATTGAAGAAGCAAAATGCTGTCCAGATGTGGGCTTCATGTCAAACAGTATTTTGTTCCTTCCTCTTATGGCTTTTTTAAAAATCTGCTTAACACTGGCCTGGAAGGGCCAGGACAGACAAATCCTAATGCCATGATGGCTAACCTTGGCATGCCAGGCGTTCTTGAACTTCAATTCCCAGAAGCCCTGATGAGCAAGAGTGCTGACTTGGGCTTCTGGTAATTGAAGTCCAAGAACACCTGGAGTGCCAAGGTTAGCCATCACTGCCCTAACTGCTATATTTTAATGTGAGCTTTTATGGATCCAGTTCACTTCCTCAGACATAAAAGTGAGACATTATAGCTATAATTTAATTTATATATAACCAGGTGGGGATACAGGATGACAATGGTTGGTTGGTTAGTATAGCAGACAGAAATTGCAAATCATGTGAGTCAGTGTGGCATTTCATACTTGGCAATGACTGAACACCCCTGACAGATATTCAGATCCCACTACTCATACACTTTGAAATGCAAGTTCAAAGTAGAAAAAAATAAATGTATCCATTCCTAGCCAAGCAACCTTGACTTGATGATTCTCCAGTGCTCTTGAAGAATAACTCACAATTACTTTCCCCATGAAATACGGCTTAGAGTGCTATGAACACAGCAGCCAGCTTTGTACCACATGAAATACAATAGAAAGACCCATGCTTGAAACCTGCCACTATTGCTGTTTTTTTACAGAGAATATTATAGAACCAGCAGCGTTGGCATAGTGGTTCAATTACAAATTATACTGTACCGTTTTAAACAACAAATAAATACTGATTCATAGTATTTTCAGGAGGTAGATACCAGTAAGTAGATTTACTTTTTTGCAATTCCTGGAATGCCCCAGCTACTGGCCATATTGGAATTATAGTCAAAAAGGAAACTTTTAACTATAATATATATTGACTATTTGACTATAATATAGGTAATGGTCACCCTTGCTCAAAAGCCTGTTGTATCCAACTCTAGGGTTCAGTGCTCATCTCTGTTTCATAGCCAAAGAGCCAGTGCTGTCTGCTTCTGCAGATGTTTCTGCAGACTATAATATAATTATAGTAAAAAAAAAAGAAACTTTTCTTGCCTTTTTCCATGGGTAACATGGCTGGTGCCTCCAAGAGAGAACAACCGGGGAGGGGGAAGCTCTTAGAAATGTTACTTTTGATCCCATTTCCCCAAGTACTTCAAGGCAATATTACCACAGAGTGTGGTGGCTAAGGATCTCAAGAATGCTTTTCTGAGCAAGTAATGTTTACATCTCTGAAAGGAAATCCACCAATAAGGCTTCCCTTTCTAACAGCCTTTAGGTTCATAAATGTGGCAGGTCTAAAAGTGTAGGAAGGAATAAAGGAAGTATTCTAGTTGTGGAATCTATTCCAACACAGAGAGAATAGTTTAAATGCTGTTTGAGTGCAACTGAGAGTAGTAAGTAAAAAGCATTTTCCTAAATATAAATGCTTTCCATAACCTCTGAAAGTGGGCCTAATTATCCACATTTGTTCATTTCTATTATGGCACCCACAGATATGATTACTCTGAATGGTGCCCAAGTCGACCATGAGGTCCAAATCATTTGGCTTGCTGTTTATATCTTTTGTTCAGCGAGCAAGCTTTATTAGATTTTGCTACAGGCTTGTTATCTTCTGGGAGGTTGCCTACAATTAAAAGTTCATTTCTTTTTCTACGCCTACAGCATGTGGAAAGAGAATTACCAGAGGTGCAGGCTGGTTTCAGAAGAGGCAGGGGGACTAGAGACCACATTGCCAACATACGTTGGATCATGGAGAAAACAAAGGAATACCAGAAACAAGTTTATTTTTGCTTTATTGACTACACTAAGGCATTTGATTGTGTGGATCACAACAAGATGTGGCAAGTGATTAAAGAGATGGGAATACCAGAGCACCTCATATGCCTCCTGAGAAATCTGTACATGAACCAAGAAGCAACAGTTAGGACAGAACACGGAATGACAGAGTGGTTTGGAATAGGAAAAGGAGTAAGACAAGGCTGCATTCTGTCACCCTGCTTATTCAACTTATACACAGAGCACATAATGCGCAATGCAGGGATGGAGGAATCACAATATGGGATCAAAATTGCTGGGAGAAACATCAACAATCTGAGATATGCAGACGACACCACCCTAATGGCAGAAAGTGAGGAAGACCTAAAGAATCTCTTGATCGGTTTGAAGGAAGAGAGTGCAAAAGCTGGCTTGAGACTCAATATCAAGAAAACCAAGATAATGGCAACAGGCCCGATCAGTTCCTGGAAAATAGACGGGGAAGAAGTAGAAGCAGTGACAGATTTTACTTTCTTAGGATCTAAGATCACTGCAGATGGAGATTGCAGCCATGAAATAAAGAGGCGGCTGATTCTAGGGAGACAAGCCATGAGAAACCTGGGGAACATAGTGAAAAGCAGAGACATCACCTTGAAAACAAAAATTAGAATAGTCGAAGCAATGGTATTCCCAGTGGTAATGTACGGATGTGAGAGCTGGACAATTAGGAAAGCTGAACGCAGAAGAATAGATGCCTTTGAAATGTGGTGTTGGAGGAGAGTTTTGAGGGTACCTTGGACAGCGAGGAGAACAAATAGGTCAATCTTAGAAGAAATCAACACTGACTGCTCATTGGAAGGTCAAATAGTAAAGATGAGGCTAAAGTACTTTGGGCATCAAATGAGAAGGGAGGATTCACTTGAGAAGGCCGTGATGTTGGGAAAGGTGGAGGGCAAAAGAAGAAGGGGGAGGCCAAGGATGAGATGGATAGATGGTATTGTAGACACAATGGGCACAGAACTGGGAGGACTGAGGGGGATGGTGGAGGACAGAGGCGCCTGGAGAACGATGGTCCATAGGGTCGCAAAGGGTCGGAATCGACTGTGCGACTGAACAACAACAACAAACAGGTTCAACACATGAACACTGTGATCAAATCTTTTTCAAATTGCAAGCCTGTTACTGGCCAAAAGCAAAACTACGTAGAATGCAGAATGGCTAGGTTAGGTACAAATATTGCAGCAATCCAGAGAGAAAATAAGTGCATTTTTTCAGTTCATTGCAAATAAGAATGACACTGTGGTTTTTATTTTCACAAACCTGTTTTTACTGGAAGTCTGTTACCAAATTAATTGCAGGTGAATGAAACTGATTTTGAAATTCAGTGAGGACTTCACCTTCACCTACCTTTTCTTTGAGTTTGAGTTTTTGTTCCTACTGCCTACTATATACTCTGTATCCCACTTCTTTACCCTTCCTCTCAGTTTCCCTGCCTTCCAATAAAACTGCCTCCTCTTCTTATTCCTAGAAGCCATGTGCAGTTTTAATCAAAGCTAAACAGACTGGATTACAAATAGCTTCCTTCCCTGAATGCATGGAATGTTCATGAATATTCTGGCACGAAGCTTATGGAAATTCATAAGGTTCTTTCCCTTATCCCCTTCCCCATTTTAATAAGGGTTGGTTCAGCAGACAGAGAGCCTGGCACAAGGCAATAATCGAGCATTTTGACTGGATGAGGAGGTGCATCAGCTTTGCATCTACAGGCCAATTTATGCATCCCAGCTAACCTATCATTGATTAATTATGGACTCCCAAGTCAATTCCATATCTCCTTATACCAATCTTCAATTCCAATAGAAACCTTAAATTTTCAAAAAGGAAATTTCCCCAAAATGAGGAAACTAGTAAAAAAGAAGCTGAAAGGGAATATTGAGAGAGTCCAAACACTCAAAGAGGCATGGAGGCTGTTTACAAAAACAATAACAGAGGCCCAATTGGTATGCATACCCAATAGGAAAAAGGGCACTGCCAGGTCCAAGAGGACTCTGATGTGGCTTACAGGAGCTGTTCGGGAAGTGATCAAAAGAGGCTCATTTAGAAGATGGAAGGCATGTCCGAAAGAGGACAGCAGGCAGAAACATAAATTCTGGCAGAACAAATGCAAGGCAACAATCTGGAAAGCAAAGGAAGACTTTGAGGAGCGTATAGCTTAAAACACTCAGAGAAATAACATTCTTTAAGTACATTAGAAGTAAGAACCCAACTAGGAAGGCCATTGGACCATTAGACAACAATGGAAGGCAAGGGGTTATTAAAAAGGAAACAGAGATTGCAGAGAGACTCAATGAATTCTTTGCTTCAGTATTCACTGAAGAAGACAGAGACCACATGCCCAAAACAGAGCCTATCTTCATAGGGAGGGAAACCGAAGAATTAAGCCAGATAGAAATAACCAGGGAGGAGGTCCTTGCATGTCTTGTTAAACTAAATGCTAAGAAATCACCAGGACCAGATGGCATCCATCCACGAGTTCTCAAGGAACTTAAAAATGAAATTGCTGATCTCCTAGCCAAAATATATAATCTGTCCCTCAAATCAGGCTTTGTGCCTGATGACTGGAAGGTAGCAAATATAACACCAATTTTCAAAAAAGGATCCAGGGGTGATCCAGGAAATTACTGACTGGTCAGTTTGACATGTGTCCCAGGTAAAGAGATGGAAACCATCCTAAAAGATAGACTTAATAGACACATAGAAGAGAATGCGCTACTAAAGGAGAGCCAACATGGCTTTTGCAAGGGCAAATCATGCCTCACTAATCTGTTGGAATTTTTTGAGAGTGTCAACAAGCATGTGGATATGGGGGATCCAGTTGACATTGTTTATTTGGACTTTCAGAAGGCTTTTGACAAGGTCCAGCACCAAAGGCTCTTGAATAACTTGCCAGTCATGTAATAAAGGGACAGGTCTTGTCCTGGATCAGCAACTGGCTAAGGGACAGGAAACAGAGGGTAGCACTAAATGGACATTTCTTCAAGTGGAGGGAAATAAAGAGTGGGGTCCCCCAAGGTTTAGTACTGGAACCCCTGCTTTTCAACCTCTTCATAAATGATCTAGAAGTAGAAGTAAATAGCAAGATAGCCAAATTTGCTGACGACACTAAATTATACAGGGTAGTGAAAACTGTGAGAGATTGTGAGGAGCTCCAGAGGGATCTCTTGACATTGGGGTTGCAAATGAGCGTCAACATTAGTAAGTGCATAGTGATGCATGTTGGGGCAAAAAAAAACCAATTACATTTATAAACTGATGGGGTCTGAACTCTCTGCAACAAATCAGGAAAGGGACCTTGGTGTCCTGGTGGACAGCTCAATGAAGGTGTCAATCCAGTGTGCCTCAGCAGTGAAGAAAGCAAACTCAATGCTAGAGATCATTAGAAAGGTTTAGTATCTTGCACGGAAGACAAAGAAGGAGCCGCAGTGAGGGCTAAAACACAGCTTTATTGCATGATGGTCAGGATGAACATGAGGGAAATGGTGGACCAAACAGCACTATTTATAGCACACTGTACATGATACTGCTATTGGCGAACAGGTACGTGATACTGCTACTGGCGCGAGCATCTGCAACAGGTATGTGATACTGCTGCTGGCGCGAGCAGTATTGTCCTTAACAGCTTGTTACAATGTGTCATTGATTACTTACAATGGATACAATAGTTGGATAGAATTGGTGGATACAATCAGTTAAAAGGGTACTTGTCATATTCTATTCAGTACATAACAATGCAAGAAGGTGATACTATTCAGTACATTCATTCCTCTCGATGAATGCCTTGAATTCCGCAGAAGTGAAAGTACTGGCGTTATCGCTCACAAGGATGTCCGGCAGGCTGAAGCAACTTAACACCCTGCGCAAGTGTTTAATGGTTGCGGCAGATGAGGTGGTAGTCATGGGAATGACTTCCAGCCATTTGGAATATGAGTCGACTATCAGCAGAAACATGGACCCGCGAAAGGGGCCAGCAAAGTCGATGTGTACTCTGGACCACGGCCCGTGTCCCATTCCCTATGGGGCAGCCGGGACTCCTCGGGCCGAGAGCTCTGGCAGCTCTCGCACATGCCCACTAAGTGTTCTATATCCGCATCTATCTGGGGCCACCAGAAGTAGCTCCTGGCCAGTGCTTTGGAGCACACTATTCCCGGGTGGCTGGTATGCAGTAGCCTCAGCACCTTTGCACGTAACTTCTCTGGGATGACCACCCGCTGGCCAGAGGAGACAGCCCCTTTCAAGGGAAAGCTCTACTCTGCGCCTGAAAAACAATTTGAATTCCTCCTCGGGGGGAGTTGTGGGCCACCCTTTCCTTACCCAGGAACTGACTTGGGACAGGATTTTGTCAGCTGCCGTGGCCTTGGCGAGGTCTGCAGGAACTATGGGGGGGGCGAGTCGAGAGACTCGATCAGCAGGACTTGGTGGTCCTGCTCTACCTCGCATTCAGGGTCTCCTAGATTAGGGAGGGGAGATCGGGGCAGCGCGTCCGCATGGGAAATCTCCTTCCCTGGGCGATGGACCAGCTCGTACTGGTAGGCATTAAGAAAGATCGCCCAATGTAGCATTCTGGGGGACAGAATTTGTGGGGTTGGCTTGCCTGTTGTGAAAATTCCCAAAAGGGGCTTATGATCAGTCACAATCGTGAACTCGCGGCCGTATAGGAAATCGTGGAACTTCTTTGTTCCCACGATTATGGCCAGGGCCTCTCTATCTGTCTGCGCGTAGTTGCGCTCCGCCTTTGAAAGTGACCTGGAATAAAAGGCAACCGGGGCTTCCCGCCCGCTCTCTAACACGTGGCACAGCACCGCCCCCGCCCCCACTGGTGATGCATCACAGACCAAAACTACCGGTTTCCTCGGGTCGAAATGGGTCAGGACGGCATCCGAGGACAAGAGCGCCATTAGCTCTTTGAACGCTTTTTCCTGCCTATCTCCCCACCGCCAAACCGCATCTTTCTTAAGTAGCCCGTGCAGTGGCTCTGCGACGGATGCCTTCCTTGGCAAGAAGGAATGGTAAAAATTCAGGAGCCATAGGAACGATTGCAGCTCCGGTTTCGCGGTGGGGCGAGGGGCGTTTTTCACAGCCGCAACCTTGGACTCGGAAGGCTTGATGCCCTCCGGGGTTATCTTGAACCCGAGAAACTCAACCTCCCTCACGAAGAATACACATTTGTCCCTTCTCAACCTCAGTCCCGCTCTCTCGAATACAGAGAGGACCCTGTCTAGCCTCCTCGCTAGTTCTGATTCGCTCCCCGCTGTTATCAAAACGTTGTCAAAATATGGGAGCATGCCTGGAAGCCCCTTTAAAAGGCATTCCACAAGGGACTGGAAGATCCCAGGGGCCGAATTTACGCCAAACTGTAGGCGCGTTACCTTGAATGCCCCCTTATGTGTAACGATGGGTATGCGCAGCAGCAGCAGCTGGGGTTACTGTGAGCTGCTGGTATGCCTGAGCCAGGTCTAGCTTGGCAAAACACCTGCCCCCATGCAAGGTGGCCAGTAAGTGGCTAACTACTGGCACCGGATATGCATTTGGCCGAATGGCCTTGTTGATTGTGCATTTGTAATCAGCGCAAATCCAGACCTCCCCATTGGATTTTAAAGCTGTAACAACCAGAGTTTCCCACTCCGCAGAATCAACTGGAACTAAAATCCCCTGCCCCACCAATTTGTCCAATTCCGCCTCAATCTTGTCCTTGAGGGTGAAGGGAACTCTTCTTGGCTTGAGACGTATGGGCCGGATTTCTGGGTCCAACTCAAAAGAAACCGGGGTCCCCTTGTAAGTCCCGAGCCCCTTCTTGAAAACTGCAGGGTGCGCATTGCACATGTCCCGGATTGGGTCAGTCTCTATGGCATTTATGCCGGACAGTTCAATTCCCAGGGGAGCAAACTACTGGGTCCCCAAAAGGCAACAGGTCCCCCCCTTGAGAACTACTAAGGGCAGTTTTTCTGTGAACCTTTTGAACTTCACCATGAAGTTCCCCACCCCCAACACCGGGATCCCATAACCCTGCACGTCCCGTAAGTTCGACTTCATGGCCTGCAACTTGGGGCGCGCATTTGGGGGAATGCGCAGGAATTCCTTCTGGGACAGGATGGAGTAGGACGACCCCGAGTCTATTTCCATCCTAACTGGGACCCCTTGTAACAGTACCTCTACAAAGAAGCGCCGGTGCTCCAGGCCCACGCGGCCCACAGTCGCCGCGTCATCATTGGCTGAGACCTTTCCGATGCCGGGCGCCTTGCGTTGGTGCGCTTGAGGGTGTTTCGATGAGCCTTTGTCCTCCGTTTGTCCACACCTGCAGACCCATTGCAATGGTGGCTTCCTCTCTCACTGGTTCTGCGCTTTTCTCCGTGCCACCTGACTCTCTGCACGTCGTCATCCTCACTGGAGCAGGAGTCCGCAGTCATGGACGACTCCTCGGAAGTTGCTGGGGTGCCTGTGGACGACCGGGGTGCCCGCCAGGACGCTTTTGCCGAAGTCTGCTGGGCCGCTTGCACAGGTGACTTGGCCCTCTCAGGTGCGGCCCCTCGGAACTTGAAGACTTTGACTCTGCTCCTCGCCGCCTCGGCCGCCTCGGCCTCCCGCAGTACCTCGTTGAATGTGAAGCAATGGTCAGGGGTCATCAGCTTTCTCTGGACCTCCTCGTCCCCCAGGCCACACAACATGCAGTCTCGCAGGGCTATGTCCAGGTCCTCCCATTGGCAGTGCATGGCCGCCAGCCTGAGGGCCGCCGCATAGGCGGACACAGATTCGCCCGGGTGCTGGTCCCGCCTGTGGAGCGCGACCCGGGCCGGAAAAATAGAGACGGGAGGCGGGAAATGGTCCCTCAGCATTGTGAGGATGCGGTCGATGGGCACCGCGTCGACCTTCCGGGGAGCCAGCAGGTTCATCAGGATGCGCAGCGTGGCCGGCCCCACTTGGGCTAGGAAGTGCGAGTGCACCTTCCCTTCGTCGTCGATGCCTGCAGCATCCATTGCGTGCTGAAACTGACACTCATACAGCTCCCATTGCTCTGGATCCGCTGGTATCAAACTGGTGAGGCTTGATCTTGGGATACGCCATGGATCCCATCCTCGTCGCCAGTTTAGTGTCTTGCACGGAAGACAAAGAAGGAGCCGCAGTGAGGGCTAAAACACAGCTTTTATTGCATGATGGTCAGGATGAACATGAGGGAAATGGTGGACCAAACAACACTATTTATAGCACACTGTACATGATACTACTATTGGCGAACAGGTACATGATACTGCTACTGGCGCGAGCGTCTGCAACAGGTATGTGATACTGCTGCTGGCGCGAGCAGTATTGTCCTTAACAGCTTGTTACAATGTGTCATTGATTACTTACAATGGATACAATAGTTGGATAGAATTGGTGGATACAATCAGTTAAAAGGGTACTTGTCATATTCTATTCAGTACATAACAATGCAAGAAGGTGATACTGTTACATACACAACAGAAGGGTATAGATAATAAGTCAGCAAGTGTCATATTGCCTCTTTATAAATCTATGGTGAGGCCCAATCTGGAATACTGTGTACAGTTCTGGTCACTATACCTCCAGAAGGATATTATGGAGCTGGAAAAAGTACAGAGGAGGGCAACCAAAATGATTAGGGGACTGGAACACCTTCCTTACCATCTCAGGCTGCAATGGTTGGGCCTCTTCACTCTTGAATGACGGCGTCTAAGAGGTGACCTGACTGAAGTTTATAAAATCATGCACGGTGTAGACAAAGTAGATAAGGAAAAACTGTTTTCCCTATCGCATAACACTAGAACTAGGGGGCACTCCATGAAACTTTTGGGTACTAGTTCTCAAATAAATAAGAGAAATTACTTTTTCACCCAGAGGATCACTGGTCTATGGAACTCCCTGCCAGAAGAAGTGGTGACACCTGTCAGTCTTGACAGCTTTAAGAAATGATTAGACAAGTTCATGGAGGACAAGGGTATCATTAGCTATAATTATGGATACCTAAGGACAACCTCCGGGTTGGAGAGATAGGCAGGATATCTCTCAATGCCATTTCCAGGGGATCCTAAGCAGGTGAAAGCATCTGCTTGGGAATACCCTGAAGCAAATGGTGAGCCACTGTGTGAGACAGAATGCTGGACTGGATGGGCTGTGACCTGTTCCAGCAAGGCTGTTCTTATGTTCTTAATAGAAATACAATTTTTCCAGTTTTTTGCAATTAATAATCTTATAGCAGTCAGCAAACTTACAATCAATTCTTTTTTTATCTCTGGGGCTCAATCACCATTTCACTGAGTTATGCAACCAGCTCTCTCATCATTCTTATTCTTCTTCAAGTGTTATATCCAATTCCAAATATTGCCTGGGAACATTATAATGCAGTGGCCTTCCATTGCCTTCTGCATCGCAGCGCAACACCTGTACCACTGATCCAGTTCTGCAAGCCACTTTCTGGCCCTGATTCTTTTTGGCACACAAGTCCTCATCAACACCACCAGGCCAGAATTGGTGAAGCTGCTGCACTCCATCAAGATGGATTCAAATGGGATTTAATCCACTTGGGAACCATCACCCTTCCCTGAGGAATTTGCCACCTAAGGCCGTTAGTCCTCAAGGTTGCCAGGTTAGTTAGCCACCGCTTGACGATTGGTGTTGAGTTGCTGGCAATATGGTCTAATTACCATAGCAGGATAACCTGGTCAGACAGTGTGTCTCATCATTACAAGAGGAAATTCCTTGAGTATTAAGACCATCTGGTTGTCATAGTGGGAGCTTTCTACATTTCTCATAGTTTACAAAATCTACTTGGTGGGTTTAGTGCTTGGTGTTTGAGATACAGTATAAGCACAGAGTTCATTGCTCAGGCATAACTGAATCCTATTTCTTAAGTGCTAATAGATTTCATCTTCTCGTGATGTAGTGCATAGTTTGACCTTCAGCCCCAGCCCTCCACTCTAATCAGATCAGACTGGGCTCTGTATTTTTCATATTACTATTGCCCTACTTTCTAGATGTATAAAAAAGAATTTGGCTGAATGTTTTATTGCTACAGTTAAGATGTCAGATGGCCTCATCATGCATGAAGCTTTCCCAAAGCACATGGTAACTTTTTAGCACATGTACTCAGCAAACTAAACATGCAACCTTTGCTACTCAAGCTGCGGTGTATCTGTTTTTCTGTACATTGGACATTTCTCTGAACATAATACTCCTTTAGCTGCATCTGCCATGTGAAGTAATCTGCAGAGCCTACTGTTGCTATTAGTAACCATCAAAAGTGAAAAACCAATGCAAAAGCGCCACCTTTTGGAGGGAATAACAGGCAAATTTGGTCTTGGAACACAAAATGAAGCAGGGCAAAGATTGATAGAGTTCTGCCAAGAGAACGCACTGATCATAGCAAACACTCTCTTCCAGCAACACAAGAGGCGACTTTACACATGGACATCACCAGATGGCCAACACCGAAACCAGATTGACTACATACTCTGCAGCCAAAGATGGAGAACCTCCATACAGTCAGCAAAAACAAGACCTGGAGCAGACTGTGGCTCAGATCACAACCTACTGATCGCAAAATTCAGGCTTAGACTAAAGAAAATAGGGAAAACACGGAGACCAGAAAGATATCACCTAGACAGCATCCCTAAAGAATACACGGTGGAGGTGATGAACAGATTTAATGGCTTAGACTCGGTAGACAGAGTACCGGAAGAATTATGGACGGAGATGAGGGACATCATGCAGGAAGCAGCAAAGAAAACCATACCAAAAGAAAAGAAGAGTAAGAAAGCAAAGTGGTTGTCTGATGAGGCTCTTAAAATAGCAGAGGAAAGAAGGAACGCAAAAGTCAAAGGAGAAAGGAAAAACTACAACCATTTGAACACAGAATTTCAAAGAAAAGCAAGGAGAGATAAGGAAAACTACCTAAAAGAACAGTGCAGAGAAATGGAGGAAAACAACAAAAGAGGCAGAACCAGAGATCTTTTCAAAAAAATTGGGGAAGTCAAGGGAACATTTAAAGCAAAAATGACCATGATAAGGGACAAAGATGGAAAGGAGCTAGCTGATGCAGAAGAAATTAAGAAAAGATGGAAAGAGTACACAGAGGAACTTTACAAAAAGGACCTCAACACTCCTGATAATCACAATGATGAAGAAATTGAACTTGAGCCAGACATCCTGGAGAGCGAAGTCATAAAGGCCCTAAAGAGCACTGCAAACAACAAAGCTAGTGGAGATGATGGTATCCCAGTTGAATTTTTCAAAGCGCTAAAAGATGATGGCGTCAAATTACTGCATTCAATATGCCAGCAGATTTGGAAAACAAAACAGTGGCCACAGGATTGGAAAAGATCAGTATACGTCCCAATCCCAAAAAAGGGCAATGCCAAAGAATGTTCAAATTATCGAACAATCGCGCTCATCCCACATGCCAGCAAGGTGATGCTCAAGATAATACAGGATAGACTTCAGCAGCATGTGGAAAGAGAATTACCAGAGGTGCAGGCTGGTTTCAGAAGAGGCAGGGGGACTAGAGACCACATCGCTAACATACGCTGGATCATGGAGAAAACAAAGGAATACCAGAAACAAGTTTACTTTTGTTTTATTGACTACACTAAGGCATTTGACTGTGTGGACCACAACAAGATGTGGCAAGTAATTAAAGAGATGGGAATACCAGAGCACCTCATATGCCTCCTGAGAAATCTGTACATGAACCAAGAAGCAACAGTTAGGACAGAACATGGAATAACAGAGTGGTTTGGAATAGGAAAAGGAGTAAGACAAGGCTGCATTTTGTCACCATGCTTATTCAACCTATACACAGAGCACATAATGCGCAGTGCAGGGATGGAGGAATCACAATATGGGATTAAAATCGCTGGGAGAAACATCAATAATCTGAGATATGCAGACGATACCACCCTAATGGCAGAAAGTGAGGAAGACCTAAAGAATCTCTTGATTGGGCTGAAGGAGGAGAGTGCAAAAGCTGGCTTGAGACTCAATATCAAGAAAACCAAGATAATGGCAACAGGCCCCATCAGTTCCTGGAAAATAGACGGGGAAGAAGTAGAAGCAGTGACAGATTTTACTTTCTTAGGATCAAAGATCACTGCAGATGGGGATTGCAGCCATGAAATAAAAAGGCGACTGATTCTTGGGAGACAAGCGATGAGAAACCTGGGGAACATAGTGAAAAGCAGAGACATCACCTTGAAAACAAAAATTAGAATAGTCAAAGCAATGGTTTTCCCAGTAGTAATGTATGGATGTGAGAGCTGGACAATTAGGAAAGCTGAACGCAGAAGAATAGATGCCTTTGAAATGTGGTGTTGGAGGAGGGTTTTGAGAGTCCCCTGGACAGCGAGGAGAACAAATAGGTCAATCTTAGAAGAAATTAACCCTGACTGCTCATTGGAAGGTCAAATAGTAAAGATGAAGCTAAAATACTTTGGACATCAAATGAGAAGGGAGGATTCACTTGAGAAGGCATTGATGTTGGGAAAGGTGGAGGGCAAAAGAAGAAGGGGGAGGCCAAGGATGAGATGGCTAGATGGTATTATAGACACAATGGGCACAGAGCTGGGAGGGCTGAGGGGGATGGTAGAGGACAGAGGCGCCTGGAGGAAAATGGTCCATGGGGTCGCAAAGGGTCGGAGTCGACTGTGCGACTGAACAACAAGAGGCGAAAGTGAGGTCTAAGGAAGAGGGTGTAATTAATTCTGACACAGTGATGGATGTTCGGCTTGGTCCTATCTGACAAGGGATGGAAATTTCCGTGTCCATTAAGAGTTGTCTGGGGAATTGTGCCGTGGTTAATGAGTGGGAAATATAACCTTTTGGAGTCATGGTTTTCAAATATGTCAAGCTTTCTCTATCACTAGATCACAACCCTCTGTCTTTCCCATTCACCATAAGCAAGGCAGAAGGCAGAGAGACATATAGAGTGAGAGAGAGATTTTACAAATAATTGTGGTGACATTGGCCAATAACACACCATCCTCTTCAAATTGAATCATGGTGAGAAACAATTGCCAAGTTCCTCTTTAGAAGAATTTAAGCATATTTGATCCTTTCCCCTCAATGGTAATCTGGGTCCTAACTCTACCTTAATCCATGCCTATTTTAGCTTCTTTTTTCAGGTAATTTTAAACAATCCAAAGTATTGTATCTCAAATAATCAAAGAATTAGAAGGGGCACTGGTGTTATCTAGTCCCATTCCCAAACTGCAGGAATGATAAATGGAAACATGTCGAATCTAGCAAAAGAGAGCCTACTAACTGCAAGGACAGTCTGTTCCATTGCTGAATAGTTCTTTTTTAAATTATAATGTTTCATTTAATACTTTGCTGAAATCTGCTTCCCAAAAAGATTGGGGTTTAACCACCCCACTAAAAAAAAATCACAGGATTATTTTGAGAAAGTCAAACATTGTGTCAGAATTTATGGCTGCTCCTCTAAATCTTGTAAGACTGGACTCTTTACACTGCTGCAGCTGCTAAGCCCACCTGAGAGCCCTGGGGAAGGTTTCAGCTCATCATAGGCGCCACCTAAAAACTCTGGTATAGTGATGGCAAACCTTGGCATGTCAGCTGTTCTTGGACTTCAATTACTAGAAGCCCAAGTCAGCACTCCTGCTGATCAGGGCTTCTGGGAATCGAAGTTCAAGAACAGCTGAAGTGCCAAGGTTCACCATCACTGTGCCTGGGTGGTTTAGTTATATAAGAACTGGCCCTTCCTTCCAGAAGCTGCCTTTAGCAACAAAGGACAACACACTTGCATTTGCTTGGCTCATAGGTTTTGTACTTTGTTCCAAAGACCTCGTGTCTTGTTCCTGCTCTAGAAGACCTCCTGCCTTGTTTTTGATTCCTTCTTCTGAAGGCTTCCTGCCCTGAGGATTGCCTTTGAGCCATGTTGAGATCATTGCTCCTTCAATTATGTTCATGTCCTGCTCCAGTACCTGAAGGTACTCTGCCTTGTCTGTTCTTTTGGTCACCTGGCTTGTGTGGACTATACTTTTGTTGTCTGAACTAATCCTGCATCTCTGGCTTGATTTTAGACTTGGGCTCTGGACTGTGGTATGGTTATTGTGTGGTTTGTTACCTGATTGTCCTGGTGTTGGTGTCACTTGCCAGCTGCCCATGTCTTGGACTCTGACACATCATTACCTACCCTATTTCACAGAATTTTGATGTTAGGTTGAACTAAGGAGGAGGAAAACAAGAAAATGAGCCATTTATTGATAGGAAAGTGAGATATTAATGTAACAAAAACAGTTCTAGTTGTGTTCTTGTTGTGTCTAAGTGTTAATTGCTTTGGTTTTGTAATCAAGTCTTTGCTGAAAAAGCACGCCCTTTTTGTAAGGTGCAAGCTGCATGTTGTTTTCATTATGTT
Organism: Bradypodion ventrale; assembly: GCA_035047345.1. NCBI lineage: Eukaryota > Metazoa > Chordata > Lepidosauria > Squamata > Chamaeleonidae > Bradypodion > Bradypodion ventrale. The sequence goes on from JAWDJE010000001.1 coordinate 47,892,878, forward strand.
CTGATTGGTGTCCGCCTTTCTGAGAAGCTGGGTAAATGTATCTAGTTAGCCAACTGTTATTTTGTGTGTATATTAGCAAGCCAATTCACCCTTATTCCTTTGGTTCGAACTACCCAAGTTATGAACTGTTAATAAATCACTTATGTTTGAACTGTTCCTTGCTGGCCAGAGTATTTCCTGTGTTCAGACACAACATTAGCAACAAGGATGGGATCTCACTCTCCTGCCTTCGCTCGGTTCTGCATCACAGAAATTCAGCTCAAGAACTTCTTAGTCACACAAAACATCGATGAGGACGAAAAGAAGAAGGCGTTTTTCCTTGCCAATTGTAGGATGGCCACTCTGGAACTGGCATCCAACCTGCTGCTTCTGATGGACATCGAAGTCGCATCGCTGAAGAATATCCTGGACATACTACAGGCACACTTCAAGCACGCCTAGCATTTCACCGGAGGGACCAACAACCAGACGAGTCGGGTGCAGACTACACAGATGTGCTCCGGTTGGCAGCTGTTCCCTGCAAATGGGAGAACCTAGAGATGGCCCTCCACGATCGTCTTCTGGCAGGTTTGTGAGATGAGGCAGCTCAGAAACTATTGCTTAAGAGAGAGACTCTGACATTTGCTCAAGTGCTTAGAGAGGCACTTGCATCTCAGGCTGCAGATTCCAGGGTAAAAACCTTCAAGCAAAAGGCTGCTGAAGTCAACCCCCCCCCCCCCCCCGCAAGGACAAGGGTATCAATGGCTATAATTATGGATACCTAAGGATAACCTCTGGGTTGGAGAGATAGGCATGATATCTCTCAATGCCATTTCCAGGGAATCCTAAGCAGGTGCAGGCATCTGCTTGGGAATACCCTAAATGGTGAGCCACTGTGTGAGACAGAATGCTGGACTGGATGGGCTGTGGCCTGTTCCAGCAAGGCTGTTCTTATGTTCTTATGTAAGTGCAGCCTATGGTTACAGCTCCAAAGGAGGCAGCCGTCCAGAGGATGCACTATTCAAGTTCATCAGTGTCTTCCAGCGACTCCGATACAGAGGATGATATCCTTAAGGTTCAGCCCAATCACTCCAAAAGCACCATCCAGCTGTGCAGGGGTTATGGGAGACATCATCTCCGTGCCTGGTCCCCGTTTAAGTCTGCTGAATGCCACATATACGGAATTATTATTCTTTTTCCCCATACCAAGCATTCATTTGCTAAAGACAGTTCATTACGTATCAAGTAATAACCCCGGAGCTCTTCAGAGACTGGTGGAGATGGCCACCCAGCCCGCACCCATGCCACAATCTTTATTAAGAGGGGGTCAGTCTTGGTAGCAGCAGCAATGTCCAAGCTTATAAGTTCAGTTATTAGGCGATCTTCAAGTGCAAAAGGCACTTGGCATAGCTTTGGTCGAAAGGGCTGGACAGACGGGGCACATCACCAAGGTATGCCGGCAGCGTTCCGTGAAGTCCTCCAGGGACAAGAATTGTTGGGAGCAGGAGCATGCAATCTCAAGGATCTCCACCAGTCAAGGCTCCAGCCCAAGTTCTAGCGCTCGCGTGGTTACAGACCATCTGGCTGCCAATGTCCGTCTTCAAGATCAGCCTTGCCGCATGGAGGTTGACTCAGGATCATCTTACTCTGTCATCGCCCAGAAGCAATTCTCCCAAATTCCTCCGGCTGACCGCCCCTAGTTGCGGGCTCTGCAGGTCCAGCTGGCAGATGTGCAAGGTCGGCACATCCCAGTGCTAGGTGTTGGTACCTTTGCTGTACTGTTCGTGGTCAAAGCAGGTAAGCATAAACTGTTGGGTGTGCAGTGGTTTGGGCCCTTGGGTATTGTTCTTGCAGGGGTTGGGAAGCCTGAGACTGGTTCCCCTAAGACTGGTTCCCCATACTCTGAGCATGGTCATTCCCCAGAGAAACTTTGCCCAGGACTGAGAGATGTCATGGAGCTCCTGTCCATGCTGATCTGGACCTGTCTGTCCAGCCCTTTTAACCAAAGCCATGCCAAGTGCCTTTTGCACTCGAAGATCACCTAGTGACTGAAATTCAGGGAAATCCAGCCCTAGGCCCCTCAAATACAGGGTGCCGCAGGGCTCAGTGCTCTCTCCTCTTCTATTCAGCATCTACATAAAGCCGCTGGGTGAGATCATCCATTCCCACGGAGCGCGGTACCATCAGTACGCGGATGACACTCAGGTATACATCTCGGCCCATGGTGATCCCAGTGATGCGGTCAAAGTCCTGTCTGGATGCCTGGAGGCCATTGGGGTCTGGATGGGGCTTCAGCTGAACCCTAGCAAGACTGAGTGGCTATGGGTCAGGGGTCCGGGGTTATCTAGTGAGTTACCACCTCTAGTCTTGGATGGGGCAGTTACCCCAGACAGACCCGGTGCGCAACTTGGGGGTCCTTCTGGACTCACAACTGCTGCTGGAAGAGCAGGTGGCGGCTGTGGCCAGGAGGGCTTTTGCTCAACTTAGAGTAATCTGCCAGTTGCGCCCGCTCCTGGACTGGGACTCCTTACTCAGCGTCACTCATGCTCTGGTCACCTCCAGACTAGATTACTGTGATGCGCTCTACATGGGGCTGCCCTTGACGACCATTCGGAGGCTGCAGCTGGTTCAGAATGCGGCTGCCCAGGTGGTGATGGGGTGTGGGCATTATGCTCGTGCCTCCCCACTACTCCAGGAGCTGCACACCAGTTTGCTTCTGGGTGCAATTCAAGGTGCTGGTTTTGACCTTTAAAGCCCTATATGGCAGTGGGCCAGGATACCTGAGAGACCGCATTGTCCCAAGAGTGTCTGCCCATCCAACCAGAATGGACTGGAGGGACTCTCTAGTGGTGCCTTCAGCTAGAGGGGCTTGCCTCTCTGGCATGCAAAGAAGGGCCTTCTCAGTGTCTTCTCCAGCCCTCTGGAACCTCCTGCCAACAGAATTGAGGCTACACAGAATTGCTGCCTTTCAGGAAAGGTTTGAAGACCTGGCTGGCAGGGCAGGTATGGGGCCTTGATGGGAATATGGCCCCAGCCTGTTGGCTCATTTCCAGCTTTAGTCCAATTAGTATCCCTCCTCTGTACTTCCGCATTCCTCCTATTCCCCTTCTAGCTTTTTATTAATAGGGTGGTGGTAGAAGGGTGGGTAGGTGGGTGGGGTTTTTTGGGGTTTTTAAACTTGTTTTTGATATGTTTTTAATTTTGTACGCCACCCTGAGTCGGGTTTGTCCGAGTGGGCAGGATAAAAATTGAAGAACTAAACTAAACTAAACTAAACTAAACTAAACTAAACTAAACTAAACTAAACTAAACTAAACTAAACTAAATTTATAAGCTTGGACATTACTGCTGCTACCAAGACTAACTCCCTCTTAATAAAGATTGTGGCATGGGTACAGGCTGGGTGGCCATCTCCACCGGTCTCTGAAGAGCTCCGGGGTTATTACTCGATACGTAATGAACTGTCTTTAGTAAATGAATGCTTGGTATGGGGGGGGGAATAATAATTCTGTCTGCGATATGGAATAAGGTTCTATGTATTTTACACAAGTGTCACCCTGGTATCGCACAAGCGAAAGCGCTCTCCAAGAGCTACATCTGGTGACCTGGGCTCGATTCGGACATCGAGGCAGGGACTGGGCAATGCAGAGTAAGCCATTTCTCTAGATCAGAGGTAAGCCACCAGCCCACAAGAAAGTCCGATACTGTTCAGGATCCCTGGGTGTGAGTCCATATTGACTTCGCCGGCCCATTTAACGGTATAACATATCTGCTAATTGGTTATTCTTACTCGCAATGGTTAGAAGTGATCCCAGTATCAAGGGTTTCCACTAGTGTCATAATTAGGAAGCTAATACATGTATTCTGTATTTTTGGGTTACCCGAGGTTGTCGTTTCTCGCAACAATCCAACCTTCATTTCGGAGGAATTCCAAGGTTTTCTCAAGGGTAATGGTATTAGGCACAAAACTACTGACTCCTTACGCCCCACCATAGTTTGTAATGTGGATGAACAATTCAAGAGTGTTAGGGAAACACTTGAAGGTATGGGTTCGGATGATTTCGAATTGCAACTGTGTCAATTTCTGTTTACCAAAAAGGTTACTCCATTGGCCTCAATTGTTTTGCCAGCGAATCTCTTATTGAACAGGAGGGTATTACGGTTTTCGATTGTAATTACGCATCACAACCCCAGGGGTAAGGGGGAAAGTCATAGCACAAGAAGGGCCAATGTACGCCACAATTGCCAAAATTGTCCAAGGCAGACTCTGCAGCAGTTTTGAGTCCGAGAAGTGCACCTAAACCACCAATGAGTCTGACAGTAAACCTAGCCAGCAGAAGTCGGATTGTGAGTCCACCAGTGTGCCCATAGACCCTGGCTGCCCCGAACCCAGATTCTTAAGTTCCGAACTTGTCATGCATGCTAAATGACTCTACAATTCGTTCAAGCGATTTTGGGGCAAGCGGTTACTTTTTACTTAGGGGGGGAGGAATGTTGTGTCTAAGTGTTAATTGCTTTGGTTTTATAATCAAGTCTTTGCTGCAAAAGCGTGCTCTTTTTGTAAGGTGCAAACTGCATGTTGTTTTCATTATGTTCTGATTGGTTCCCGCCTTTCTGAGAAGCTGGGTAAATGTATCTAGTTAGCCAACTGTTATTCTGTGTGTATATAAGCAAGCCATTATTATGACTACCCTATTCAATTTTTCACTAGACAAATATGCAATTCTTTCAATCATTCCTCATAGCTCATGCTTTCTTTTCTCCTTTGTGTAATGGGAGACGAATGAGAATCAAAATTATCTGGGATACATTAATAATGCTTGTATTTCTCACAGTGGTATAGAAGTAAATTATGAAGTATATGTGCTCATTAAGGCAGTCCCCAGTAAGAGTCCCAAAATGCAAGTAGCCATCTTAGTTGATCTCAACCAACTAAATCTAAACCTTGTCCTCTCCACCAAGAGGTTGAGCTAATGGGTCTTAATTGTCCCTTTAAAAATGCACCTTTCCCACCCACTTCCACTATAACAGTGTACAGTGGACCCCCGCATAACGACGTTACTTGGTTCCGCAAGTAGCATTGCTAAGCGATTTTTGTTGTTATGAGGGCTCTATGGAGTTTTCCGCATAACGATGTTTTGAGAGTCATTGTCCAGTTATTTTAGCGTTGTTGTCCGGACAACAACACTAAAAACATTGTTATGTGGGGGAACGCATGGTGCATAATGATGCGTTGTTAAGCGAAAATGATGCTATCTGAATGCATTGTTATGTGAGGGTTGACTGTACTGTAGTTGGAAAAAGTAATTCCGCACCTCTAGTGTCGAAGCGATTTAATTTTTTTTATTGAGTTTTTAATAGACATACAAAAAAAGAAAAGAAAACATTAACAGTACATTAACAATACAATACACTAACAAATCCATAATATCATACTAACAAACATTACTATATGCTAGCACATAACAATATCTATACTCATTAACTACTATTAAACCACCAGATATTAAGAACCGTTATTTCAAAGTCCAAAATAATAAAAAAAAAACTTTCTGTACTACCACAAATCTTTTTAACCAATAATAATCACCCTGTGAATATATACAATGCCCGGAGAGTTTATTTTCTACTCAGTTCCAGAAGCTTCTTTGAGATGGTACTGGTCCTGAACTATCACTTGTCATAATAGAGTGATCCACGAACGGTTTCCATATATTCCAAAATCTATTCTCTTTTAAATTATCTCTTTTGACTTTAATCTCCCATGTCAATTTATCATTCAGTGCTAAACTCCACATTTCTTTATACCATTCTCCAATCTGAATATCTACAACGTTTTTCCAATTTCTGGCTATACATTGTCTACCCGTTGTCAGTACGATTTCCAGTAATTCTTTTTCCTCCTTGTTTAAACCCAAGCCTTCCACATTCGTTAAAAGAATAGTACCCGACACCAACTTAACACTTTTACCCAATATTTCACCAAACTCATTTTCTATTCTTCCCCAAAAATCCCTTATTTTTTTACAACTCCACCACATATGTTCGTATGTTCCATCAAATTCTTTACATCTCCAACATAACTTATCTCTTTTATTATCCATCTGGTAAAGTCTTAATGGTGTCAGGTACCATTGCCACAACATTTTGAAATTATGTTCTTTAATTCTTACAGACATTGTTCTCATAATTCTCTTTTTCCATTTATTTTTCCATTCAATCTCCCCAATTTTTATATTCAAATTTTGTTTCCACTTCCGTTTCAAATCCTCCTGTGGATCTGCACCTCTATTCAATATATTATAAAGCTTACTTACAAGACCTTTAATACTACTTTCCCCTTTTCTAATCTTCCTTACCAATTCCTCAAATTCCGTAAGTACTCTATCTGTCTCTAGTTCTCTTTTATATTTTTTATTCCAATTATCCACCTTTAACTTCTGAAACCAATTCAAATTTAATATCTCAAACATTCTTTTCCGCTCGGCATCAACATCACATGCTTTTAACCAATCCTTCAGTAACAACGTCCCATTTTTATCCAATATTTCTATTTTTTCTTTGTCTAATTTTATTGGGAAACACATCATATCAGTCAATTCCAAGATTGGGGAGAGATTCGGAACCATATCTTTTTTTACCTTCTTCCACACCTCCATGAGACCTTTCATCATAGTATTATTTGACCTTTTCACCTTATCCTTCATTCCCAAAAAATTCAAGTTTCCAATATTTCTGTATTCTTTCATTTCCAATTGTTCCCAAATTACCTTTTCTCTTGCCAAGATCTTCACAACATTCTTGACTTGGAATGCTCGGTAATATACTAACAGATTTGGTATACCCAAACCCCCTTTTTTCTGAGACAAATACCATAATTTCTTTGGAAGCCTAGATTTTTTTCCTCCATTACAAAAACCATTAAACATTTTTTGAAACTCATTAATTTCTTTCTCTTTTAAGTGGATCGCGAGTGTATCAAATAAAAAATTAATCTTTGGTAACAATATCATTTTACACACAGCAATCCTTCCGAACCATGACAGCTTTAACTTCTGAAGTTCTTGTATTTTATTCTTAAATTCAATTCTCAAGATGTCATAATTCAATCGTTTGAGTTCTTCTAATTTGTTTGAAATGATTATCCCTAAATACTTCAATTTATCTTTGATTTGTATATTAAGTGTCGACACCGTCCTACCCATCTCGCTCAATTTCAAATTACACAACATCAATTCAGATTTATCCCAATTTATCTTTAATCCAGTTATAGCTTGAAATACTTGTAGATGATCTTTAATCCTGTCCATTACCTGTTCCGGGTGCTTCACCATTAGCAATGTATCATCAGCGTACATACTCACTTTATTACCCATAATCCCTTCTATATTTGAATCCTCCCTTATACTTTTAGCTAAAATCTCCATTGCCATTATAAACAAAATAGGAGATAATGGGCAGCCCTGCCTAGTGCCAGCCTCTAGCTTTACCAGATCCGTAAGCTCCTCATTTACTCTAACCCTGGCATTTCCTTTTTGATATAGTAGATCTATAATCCTATTAAATTTATCCCCAAACCCATATTTTCTAACTATTTCCTTAATTGAAGACCACTGCAATGAATCAAATGCCTTAAAAATATCCAATGATAGTAGTCCCACTTTTTCCTTTGTTTGATTAACATTGTCTATTAAGTCTAATACCCTTCTAGTCAAATCCGCCATATGTCGTCCTTTTAAAAACCCAACTTGATCAACATTTATATATTCCCCCATAAAACTATTTAATCGATTAGCCAATATTGCCGTGAAGATCTTCGCATCTTGGTTTATAAGCGAAATTGGTCTGTACGAATCCACTCTTTCCAAATTCTTACCAGGTTTTGGCAAAAGAACAATTGTAGTGTTGTACCATGAGGTCGGGATTGATCCTCCATCTAATATATAGTTATATAACTTCACCAATTTCGGGACCACCACCTCTTTGAATTCTTTGTAAAACTCCGTTGATAATCCATCATCCCCCGGGGCTTTCCCTATCTTCAATCCACTTATTACCCCCTTAACCTCTTTATCAGTTATCTTTTCCTCCATTTTCTCCCTATGCTCTTGTTTTATCCCATTCCCTAACTGCCTCTCCAATATCCTTTTAAGCTTTTCCATATCTATTTCTTTTTTTGCATATAACACCTGGTAAAATTCCCTAACTATTTTACATTTATCGCTATTCTTATTACACCTTGAACCTTGCCTGTCCACTAACACCCCAATTTCTCTTTTTTCCCTTTTAACCTTAGCTGCTCTTGCTAATAGTTTTGAGTTCTTATTACTAAATTCAAAATATTCCCTATTTAAATAGGTCAAATCTCGCTTAACTTTATCCATATCCTTACCCATTACTTCTGCCTTAAGTCCTTGTAATTTCAAAAAAAAAATTTTATCTTTACTTTTTGCATGTTCTTCCTGTAATTGTTTTATTTCCCTTTCTTTTTCTATATGCTCTGCTTTATTCTTTTTATATTTGAGGCTTGCCAATTTTATGCTTTCCCCCCTAAAAACTGACTTCATGGTATCCCATACAACGTTGAAATTAACCTCATTATTATCGTTCCATTGCCAACTTTCTTTCCACCTTTCCATGATTACCTCTTTGCTTTTCTGATCTTTGAACAAATTAGGATCGTACCTCCAATTTCTAACTCTTTGCATATTTTTTTGTGCTTTCAATTCCAAATATACTTTAGCATGATCCGATTCCTTAATAATCCCAATTTCCGTGCCATCTATATCCCCAATTAAATTTTCCGAGAGAAGAACATAATCTATTCTCGAATAGGTCCCGTGTACGTGCGAAAAAAAGGAATATGCCCTTTCCAAACCTTTAAACTCTCTCCACGAATCCTTCAAGCCCATAACTTTCATCCAATTATCCATCACCTTCCCTTTCACACCAATTCCACATCTGGCTATATTTGTGCAATCTAATCCTGACCTAATCAAATTAAAGTCGCCAGCCACAATAGTTTTTGCAACATTTTCCAACTCCACTATTTTCCGAATCTTTTCTAGGAACACTGTTTGGTGGTCATTCGGAGCATAAATATTTACCAACAAAATTTCCTCATCCTCCAATTTTCCTCTTAACAACAAGTACCTACCCTCCTGATCAACAATTTTTTTTGTGATTTCAAATCCTAACTTTCTGGAAATCATAGTTGCCACCCCTCTTGCTTTGGATGTTCCACATGCCATCTCATAGTGTTGCATCCAACCCAAATAAAGTTTATTCGTGTCTTTTGACTTCTGATGTGTTTCCTGTATCTTTTTTCAACGCCAATTCCAGCCTCCGTCTCTTGAGAACAGAACCTGTACCTTTCACATTCCATGATATTATTTTAATACTTCCCATAACCAAATTCTTCTCCCAACTTTAAACTCTCCATCGGGCGTGCCACCAACAACCCTTCACCATACCAACTACATAAAACACACATTTTCCTCTCCCCACCTTCCAACGAAAAGTCGCCTCTGTCAACCAAAGAGGGGAGAGGGGGGACCTGCAAGATGCGCCCTACTGCCGGCGCTATGCGCTATTTACTCATTCTACCTCTATTAAGTACTTAAGATTACTACTATCTAGTTCTCATTGTTCCTTACCTATCTCCTCCTCCACCATAATCAAAGACAACTCCTCTTCCTCCTCCCCTCGTTGTGGTGTACCACCTGTTGCCCCACCAGCTTCCTCCCTCCCATGTTCCCTCCCCAAAGCTCCAGAATCCGTCATTTCCTTCTTAAGATTTTTCCATTCTTCCGAATCTACTTGTACCAATCCCAACAAACTCAGATATTCCAATGGGTTGGTGCCTTCATCAATAACTTGCATTCTTTTATCATAGAAAAAGCGCAATTGTTGTGGAAATCTCCAATTATACCTTATATTTTTACTCATCAATAGTTTAATAACAGGCCTCATCTTATACCTCCATGTTCTTTCTTTTAATGAAATATCATTGTAAACTTCAACATCTGAACCATCAAATTTCAACGCATCAGAACCAACTCGTTTCAGATGAGCCATTACTTTTAATTTATCTGCCCAATTTGCAAATTTAACCAACACATTTCTTTGAACCACTCTCCCTCTTCTTGGACCCACCCGGAATGCACTTCCTAAATCCTCCTGAACAAATTCCTTCCCCATTTTTAAACCATTTAACCACTGAACCACCCTCTCTCTTAACAAATCCGGATTGCGTTCCGGCACCTGACGGATCAGAATGTTCTGCTTTCTCATCATATCTTCAACAGCATCTATCCTCATTTCTTGTTCCTCCAGTTTTAGCTTGCTGTCCCGCACCACCTCCTGAGTCCCTTTTACTTCCTTCTTTACAGCATCCACCTCGATTTGAACCACTTTCAGCATTCCCTCCAATTTATTCAAACTTAAGTCCACCTTTTTGGTATAATCTGTCAGTGTTGACATCATCTTTTCTTGCCTTTTAAACATTTCATTTTTATCCTTCACCCTTGAAGCCTCATTTTTCTCCATTTTTTGCAACAACTTGCCAATTTCCACCATAATTTGAGTCTGATCCAATGGCACTGTGGACACGGATGATGACTGAGCAGATTCATCCATTGGTGCTTTTTCAATCTTCTTAGGCTTTACAACTTGTTCTTCTTCCTTCGCTTTCCCTCTCGTACCTTTATCCATAGTACTGTAATATATTTCAAACCCAATGTTGCAGATCGCTGTAACAAATTGTCAATACAGTAAGGCTTACTACACTGCAGCCATAGGTTCCACAGATACAACAGGAAAGTTCTTATGTCAGCAGAAGATCCAAAAATTACTGTAATCCACAACGATGAAGCAAAAGAAAATAGCTCTCCAAACAGGCAGTTTAAAAATAAAAATTGTTAACCACAAATAATCCTTTCCCCCAAAGCCAGCAGTCCAATAGTGTCTTCCAACCACAGCAAAAAAGCTTCAGAGAAACAGTTAATCAGGCTGCTGAAGGGGGGGGGAGCTCGGAAGGAAAGAAAAATCCAGCCACCAAGGGGTTAAGGTGAGGAGTTAAGCAACTATTTGTAATCCACACGGTGAAGGGACCATACAGTCAAAGCCACATAATCCTTCCTTTGAAGTGGATAATCAAAGCACCATTTTCCAGCGAGTGCCTTAACTTTGAAGTGAGAAGAAGCCCCCCCTCTTCCCCCTCTTCCCTGAAGAAGCAGGCAACTTAAGCAGAAGAGAAACAAAAAAAAAACTCCCACAGCTTCTCCAATATTCCAGCCCAGAGAAGAGAGAGAAAAAAGAAAAAGGAAGGTTAATCCACCTTATTGATCTCAAAACGTGGCGCGGTCCTCTGGAATGTAGAAAAAAAATCACAGTCTACACACGATCACTTTCGTTTTCCCTGACCGTCGCCATTACAATGCCTCCACCTCTTCCCCCTTTTCCGTTTCAAAGGCTCGACTCTCTTTTTCTTTTTTTTTTCTTTTGAGAAACCCAGCCGGTTTTGTAGCCTGTAGCTAGGAATGTAGCTCCCTTCAGGCACTTACATACAAATTGCTTTCACACTCAGCCGCTTCTTGCCACTTCCAAAACCAGTTCCAAAGCCTTCTCCCAATCTCGCTGATCCCGTTCCTCGGCTCCTCAGCGGAAAAGCCGCGACTGCCGTCACAGCTCAACCGCCCAGAAAACCTCCCGAACTTCGATCATCCAGCCTCAAAAGCTCACCAAACTTTCCAAGGAGACAGGCAAGGATCTTATCTTTAAACTTTACCACTTTAAAATTTTTCTATTCCGCTCCTTCACATTATTCAACACTTTGTTGAGCGCGAGCGTCCGAAACTAGATGTTACACAGCGGCCATCTTAGCCACGCCCCGAAGCGATTTAATTTTAAAAAAAATACTGTTGCAATTTCAATTGTTTAAATTATTGTTAATGTAACTTCCAGATTCATAAAGCAGCATAGCCTTCACTTTTGCTGGCTAGATGCTAGAGCAGGGGTTCCCAAACTAAGGCCCAGTCTGTGGCACCATTTCATGTGGCCCTCTGTTATGTACTGAATGTTCTGTGTTAAGTATCCCTTTAATGAATTTGTATCTGTCAAGTGTATCTGCTGTAAGCAATCATTGTTTCATTGTATCAAGCTGTTAAAGAACAATGCTGCGCCTGCAGTAGCAGCATTGTATACAGGATATCCATTCACCTGCATACCTGGAGGGCAGGGTACTACTACTACCTCTACTGCACATCAGGGTACTACTACTACCTCTACTGCATCTGGAGAAGGGGGCGTGGACTGTTCCCGGGCTATCCCAAAAAGTACTATAAATAAGGCTGTTGTTTCACCTGTACCTCATGTTCACTTACTACGATGCAATAAACCTGGTTTTAGCCCTTGCTGCGGCTCCTGCTTGTCTTCTTTTGCAAGACAGTAAACCCTCCAAGGGCATTAGAGGGGGAAAATGACTACCCCTTTGAAGATGTTGGGATATAATGGCTGCCCCCACTGTGCAGGGAGGGCAAAATGGCCATCCATCCCTCAAAGCTGACTGAGAGAGCGTGGCCTGGCTTGAAAAGGTTAGGAACCCCTGCACTAGAGGATTCTGAGAGCTGTAGTCCAAAAAAGTACTTTCCCAGCCATTGGCTCTAGATAAATTTAGATGGGACAAAGAAGCCAGAAAACTGGATGGCAAAAATTGTATGCTCAACTGCTGGAGGACTGCTAGCTGACATGCTGAAGGACTGCTGGAGACCTACACACTGAAAGCCTCCTCCAACTAGCTGAGGGGAGCCCCGCCCTTCCTCCCTTTGCCAGGAGAGGTAAAGGGCCATCCAGGCCGGCAGAAGACAGCAGCCTCCGACCAGCTGAGGGGAGCCACGCCCTTCCTCCCTTTGCTGGGAGAGGTAAAGGGCCACTTGGGCCAGCAGAAGACCAGCTGAGGGGAGCCCCGCCCTCATACCTGTCAACCCACGGCTCCAGAAAAATTGGACCTGCACAGATCGCTTGTGCGCAGGCCGCTTTCCACGCATGCGTGGAAGGGTTTTGCCCCTTCCACGCATGCGTGGAAGTGCTACACCGCTTGCGCAGCCCCTACGCAAGCGGCGTAGCGCTTCCGCGCATGCGTGGAAGGGTTTTACCCCTTCCACGCATGCGCGGAAGCACTACGCCACTTGCGTAGGGGCTGCGCAAGCGGCGTAGTGCTTCCATGCATGCGTGGTAAGCATTTTCCCCCGCTGCCAAATTACGGGGTTTTGGCAGCGCGGAGCGGGTTATGACGTCAATCGATGTCAAATTACAGGGTTTTTCCGGCCAAATCGGGATGGTTGACATGTATGCCCGCCCTTCCTCCCTTTGCCGGGAGAGGTAAAGAGCCGCCTGGGCCGGCAGAAGACAGCAGCCTCCGACCAGCTGAGGGGAGCCACGCCCTTCCTCCCTTTGCCGGGAGAGGTAAAGGGCCATCCGGGCCGGCAGAAGACAGCAGCCTCCGACCAGCTGAGGGGACCCACGCCCTTCCTCCCTTTGCTGGGAGAGGTAAATACCTTCCACCGCCCCGAGGACCACTGCTGCATCTGCGGGGGGGGGGGGCTCCTCTCCCATCCACTGCGGAGAAGGATAAGGTGCCATGGGCTTCCCGGGCCAGGCTAAAGACCTGCCGCCGCCCCGAGGACCATTGCTGCAGCTGCAGGGAGGCGGTCCGCCCGCCCTCTCTTTCTTTTCCTTGCACTCCCGGCCCTCGCCTCGGGCCATCATGGAAAAGATGATGCTGCGGCAGGTAGCTGGATTTGCCACCACTGTCGCTCATGGTCTTGGCCTTGGCAGAGGCGAGGAGGCCGCTGGCTAGGAGCATCAGGACTTGTGCACGCACGCTTTCGTCATCTCCCCTCCCCCCCCCCCAGAAGGACTTGGAAGGGACTGTGTTGGGGTTTATCTTTACATTGTTATTTTGTGATGATTTGTATTTGGACATTTTGTATTTTATGTACTTTTTGATGCTATTAATTGATGTTTTACATATAATTTTATAATTGTGATTTTGTATATTGTTTTAATTTAGATTTTGTATGCTGCTTTTGTACTTTGGATATTGTATTTATATGCTGTAAACCGCTTTGAGTTCCCCTAGGGGAAGTAAAGCAGTATAGACATGTAAATATAATAATAATAATAATAATAATAATAATAATAATAATAATAATAATAATAATAATAATAATAATAATAATAATAATACAAGCGGAAAGTATCATGACTCCTGAGCTGTGAGCCCTGACTCAATTATTGCTCTGGTCGTGCCCTCTAAAAAAAGAGATAGAAGTGTACAGCCAACCACAGAATACTACGCAGAGCATAGGACAGCTAATAGTTATTCATAAGTGCTCTGTTGACGTCAGTCTGAACTATATGGGTACATACATTGATAAAGGACAGATGGTGCTTTAATATTATTCATATATGCAGCATGGAATATTAAGAAGCACTCGTTGCAGGGGTAAGCCAAGGTTGTCTCCAAGGACTTCCTGACTCAGCAACAAACTATGCAAACAATCAGTTTAAATTTCCCATTGGTACAAAATAATTGAAATTGGCAGCAGTTGTGCTTCAGCAGTTTCCAACAGCAGAACATCAGAGAACTGAAGATACTGTCTTCAGAACAGACAGTGAAAGCAAGATGGCACCAAATTAGCAGTTTGCAGTTTCAGTCTGAATGAAAGGGAATGGCATGAATGGATAAATGTTTCCAGGCTTCAAATGCATCTCCTGCGTTTTCTTTGCATCACTTAAAAGTCTGACTGTACAACATGACAAGAGGGGATTGAGGTGTGAGGGAGAACCGCACAGTATAAAAGGTCAAAATAATGAGGGTAGTTTGTGAAACCAAGACACTATCCACAAAAGGAAACAGGGCTGACTGAAATCTTACTGTCTTCTCATCTTGTCTTTCTGGAACTGATCCTCCCATTATACTAAATGAGACCATCATTTTAAGCAGCAGGTGCTAGAAGACAGCAGTGAGGTAGGGAAGGAAAGAAGTTTTCTTCAAATGTTATACTCTCCATCCCTTAACTTAGCCTGTTGCCTTCACAGCACAGCATCTCTCATTGAAAACCATCATCTTCTGTGGTCACAAAATCTTGGACAGATGCATTTAGACTACATCCCTCCCTGAATCTACTAGCCCATATGGTCACTAGCTCTGCTGGTTCAAGAATTCTTAGAGCAGTAGTTAAAAAAAATAACATTTTCATATTATGCTTCAAGTGCCGTGTGGGATATTAGATAGATTTTAGAAAGACAGAGCTCCTTCTTGTTACATGTCTAGGCCAGACATAAAACTGCCAAAATGAAGGCACCTTTTGGTGAGTTCATTCTGCAGTTCCTTGTGGATTCCCCATGCCCAGTTGGCATGGAACGGCCCTCGCAGAGGCCACTTCAGTCAAGAACGCTCCTGGCCCGTGGGCTCTGCGGGCACAGAAATTAAGGGGGGTGGATTAATAATAAGGGTTGATTCACCCACAATCTGACCTAACCAGCAATCCTGCTGAGAGAAGCAGATCACTAACCTCCGTTACCTATTAGGCAATTACTGACTCACAGAAGAGCCTAATCCTTGGTGCAAATAGAAGCCATATTTACTCTGGCATAAGCCTCAGACAATGGTTTTCCTCTGTCAGTGTTTGCCTTAGTTAATTAACTTCCCCAAGAGAGATTCTCAATTAACCCGGGTAAATGGGTGATGTGATTTTCTGTCAGATGACCATTCTACCATGCGCAGCCTTGAACATAATATATACTGATGATTTTCCCTCAATAAATCACTGGTCTTCGCTCCATCTTGCCTCGTGTCGTTCCTTTGACCAGTCTCCTCCGGGACCTCAAGGGCCGCTTTACGGCCCCAATTCCTACATCTGGTGACCCGCGACGTGATCTTACCCGTGAGTAAGCGATCACACGGTCCGGTTCTGCGCTCAAACCGCGTCCACTCATCCCGGAGGACAGCGCGGCAGCCCGGTCGGTAAGCCAGCCGATCGGGAAGACGGCCCAAGCGGCGAGGCATTACAGAAGAGGCATCCTACAGCTTGCTCCCGACTTTCACGGCGGCTTGCAGTAACGGAAAAACGTGTTCCGCTCAGGGTCAGCTGTGAACCCCTGACAGCGCAGAGGCCACCGAGGGCCCGTGGCAGCAGTCCACGCTCCGAGCTCTACCAAGAGAATCGTCGCCAGAACCTATTACCTTGCCCAAAGACACGTCGACTCATCCCGAGGAGGAAACTTCGGAGGACCCACGCAGGTAATATGGGGACTTGTCCTCAGCGACAAGGTCCATCCGCTAGCCAAAGAACTTGTGAGGAAGAGTTCAGAATCCTGGCCGGGGTGTTTCAGTTACGTCTTCACAGCAGAGAGCTAGCGAGACTTTTGGCGTACCTAAGGGAACATTGCCTGCTTTACCCAGAAGTAGGTACGTTAACCCTTAAGCTTTGGGATCAGATAGGAGACTGCATTCAGCAACCCCCGAAAGCTCCAGAGGGCATAATTCGCACATGGAGCAAATGTAGGAAACTCTCAGTAGAGGATGACCCAGTCCGGATAGAGACCCAGAAACCCCCAGCGCAGTCAGAACCATCAGCCCCAAGGAGTCTCTATCCGTCATTTCAGCTTAAGCAGGGCAGTGTAGGGAGCATTCCCTCAGTGGCAGCTGCAGACGTCACTGAAGGAATTCATGGCATGAGAGGCCCCGGCACTTCTCTGACAGTTAAAAGTCCCCTGCCAATTAAGAACTCTATTCAGCGCATGGGTGAGGAAGATCCATTCACGGGGAAATTGCCAGTGGCACAATTAGCTAGCGCCCAACTGCTGTGCTCAGCCTATCTGAAGGCAGACACACGTTCAGGCAGGGCTGCTCAGCGCCCACTGCTCACGGAAATCTGCACGGCCCCTGGCCACGCAGGGCTCCAGAGCAGACCCATTACCACACTCAGGCGCAGAGCAGTGCCAAAACCCCAAGGCGCCTGCTTCCAGTGTGGTAAAATGAGACACCTTAGAAGAGAAAGCCAATCTAGACCAGGCAGATCTTCAAAAGGTTGTCTTAATGCCAAATGGCCACACTGGCATGCATCTGGCCCAGGCTAGAAAGGAGGCAGCCATCGCCCTGGCTATGCCAGAAGAACCATCCCAGCAATAGCACCCCGAGTTCCCCCAGGGCACAGGCAGAACCTACTTGTCTCACCTTGGGAGTAGCCCAGAGAAACTTGCCCCTAAGTAGAAGCACCCAGATGGTTGTAAATAGCCAGCTGTGTATAAGTCATCTCCTCATGTGTAGGATAGAACGCTGCAGATCAGGGGAGGAATGTGCGAATGCGTAAATAGATGTGTGTATGCGTGGTGCACCACTGAATGTATGACTGCAAGAACTGTGTATGATTGCAAAAGCCTTGTCTCTATGACCACAGTATGACTGAAAAAGTGTTCCTTGTGTGTAACTGCGTGGTAATGTCACTGTGAAATATGTGTTAAACAGTTTGCACTCTGCTCATGGGCAGGAACTATTTAAAGTTTGAGAAAGCATGATGTACAAAACCCTTTGCCTTGCCTTCTTAGCAGCTTAAGCAGGAGAGGGGGGGAATCCTAACCTGCAATAGAGCATGGTGATTCCCCCTTCTTCCCTTGAGACTCTTTCTCTTTGTCAAAGGATTAAGCCACTCTTGGAAACCGGTTTTGCAATCCTTGCCACCCAGGAAAACAGATTTTTCTTTTCAGAAGCGCGATCTGAAAACAAAAATCACTTCTATGAGTTTTCCTCACTAGATCATAAACTATGGGGCCCCTCCCTACGTCTGTGTTCCTCAACCCCCCATCTCTGTGTTTTAAGGTTTTTTGAATGTCTCTTAGCGTCTTGAAGTCACGTATCTCACTAGGAGTGAGAGAATTGCATTGTCTTAATGTGTTATCGTCTTGTAACCTCGGTTCTCAACCTTTTAAAGTCAGGGGCCAAGTTCCGGGGCCTCAGGCAGCTCTGGGGGTCCGGACAGTCATCCTGCCCTTCCTTCGCCACACAGCCCTTCTTGGCTTGGTGGGGGTAGTGGCAGAGCAATGTGGGCCGCTTCTGGCCCACTTGCCCACATCTGGCCGCGGGTTGAGAATCGTTCTAACTCTCCTTCATTCTCTTAGGAAAGATACTGTTCTGGTATTTTGACTTTAATCTGTGCAAAGTAACTCACTCATTGTACCCCTTTCACAGGAAAAAGCACGCAAACATTCTTGCGCTCTGTATATTCAGAAAATGCTTACCTTTTTTGCAGGAACAAAACTCCTATCCAGGCCTTAATAGTAACCAATTTATTTATTTCTACAGCCTTAAATTGCTTCCTTTCACAGGCTCCAGAATTAATTACTGATAGGGATTTCTTAACAGGAGGACCCGGTTGTCTTAGTTACCTGACCTAATCTGATTTCGTTATGATAAGAGTTGTTGCATTCTCATTGTGCTAACTTCTGACTTGTCTTTCCTCCTTTCCTCCTTTCGCCAGTGGAACTCCCTGCTGGAAATGTTTAACTTGTGTGTCTTTTCATTCTTTGTGTATTATTTCCTTACAGCTGGCACGTCATAGTTGGCTTGTTTTTGATAAGTCTTAGTCGGTCATTTTAAGTATGGCACCTGGCCCACAGCACCCTGTCTAGTTTCGCAAACTCCAGAGCACAGAGGAAGGATTAGTCCCTGAGCTCCTGAGCATGTGCAGAGTGCCACCCATTAGCCAGGACTGCCTAGGACCATTTTCAAGAGTGCAGTCAGGTCACACCTTCAATCAGATACAGGCATTTTTAGCACAGGCAAAAGGCTAAGCCACCATCTGGCACTCTTCTAAAAGTGTGCACGCACACCATGAATGGATGTGCGCCGGGGGGCCTTCTTGAGAAATTTACCCAAGAGAAGCCTGGCGCTTCATGCACCAAGGTTTGCCATAAGACCCCAGACTCGTCTCGCTTCAAACGCAGACAGTCACCTTGTGTGAATTAATGTCACTGGTTCCTCTTCGGGGGGCTAGGACAGTTTTCACTTATGGGGGTCGCACATATTAGGTTCTTCCTTGGCAAGAGGACCAAGCTTGGCACACGCTCCTGACTCTTCCGCAAGCGAGCAGAGTTGGCAGCCGTGAACCTCGCTTTGTGCACCTTTGCCAAAGAACGCTTCAACATAATTACTGACAGCCAGTTTCCTAGGAATTTGCTTCACAGTCTACCGGGAGCACACATCACTCCCGCGACAGACAAAAATTTGCTAAGTTTGTTCTTCACTGCTCCAATTCAGAATGCCAAAGCGCTCGCAAGGCAGTTCAACCTGCCACTTTCCCAAGCCCAAGGCATAGTCCGTCCCTGCCTGCATCGTGCAGGGGCACCGGGGGGCCCTCGTGGGGGGTCAACCCACGAGGGACAGAGGCCATTCAGGTGTGGCAAATGGACGTCACACATCCCCACATTTTGGCAAATGGCAGTACATGCACGTTTGCATTAATACCTTCCCACAGTTTGTTTGGGTAACAGCACAGAAGGGAGTAACGGCTCCCCATGTGGAGCAGCATCTCCTTTCCCACGGCCAAGGGCGAACCTCGGCACACGAAGTCCGATGACGCCCCAGCTTATAGCTCCAGGCAGCTGGCCACCTTCAGGGCCACCTGGGATATTAAGCATACTTTTGGCGTTCCTTACAATCCGCAGGGGCAAGCGATTGTGGAACGGGTCTATCGGACGCTTAAGTCCTACATTGACAAACAAACAGAAAGGGGGGAACAACATCCCATGGCTGCACAGCAATTGCTATCCTATAAGTGCAAAAACTAACTAACTCTTTCAGAATTTTTATCTCCCAAACAAGTCTCTTCCCCATGCAGGTCCCAGAGGCCAGAATCAGATTGCAAAGTCACTGCCAGTCACTGTCCTGGATGTCATCGGCTGTCCGTCTTCCTTTATGACTTACATCTCCAAAGACGTTTCTATGAACATTTTGCATACTCAGTGCTACTTCTGAGGACCATGCTTTTCCACAAAACAAGACTTTTCCAAGCTCAAGTTACACATGAAACCCCACCAAGAAGGGAAGCCTCATCCTCAAGAAGCTGATTGCTATCTGTAGTTGCTCTTTATTTATTCATGCCTTGTACAATGCTCCAGTTGGGATTTGCGAGGGACACTTGAATTTCTGTATATTGTTAATAACGGCCAGCTTCCACCAAAGGAAGCCAGACCGGCCCATGTTTGCACCGGCCCATTGCTTGGAAAGATTGAGCACCCGGTAGCCGGCTATCTCCAGCCATTGTAAGTTTCACACCTCTCCATAGGTGCTAGAAAGACATTTGCACAACACCAGAGGTTGCAGAGATAGCTTAGAATCACCCCAGGTCACAGTATCAATGACACATCTCATTATCTTGCCTTGCTACAGAAAGCAGTCTGGATTCAGACCCACAGTTCTGAAAAGCCAGGCAGCAGTCAGTATATTCAGCATGTCAGGTTTAGCCATCGGCAACGCTCGGAGAATTGGTCAATTGGCTTGCGGATTAGCAAAAGCCATTGACCATACCTCCTCAGCAATAGCGCTGCTCAACCAGGAGCAGACAGAGCTTCGCCATGCCATACTGGATAATCAAGCAGCCATCGATTACCCCCTGTGGTTACATCATTTGGGTTGCGAGTCTGTCCATGGCATGTGTTGCCTTATTCTCACAGACAATACCCACAAGATACAGAGCCAACTCACGGACCTCCACACCCTAGTTAAGAACATCAAGGAGGATTCTTCATGGGGGTGGTAGGACTCCTTGTGGTCGTGGTTCCCATGGGGACGGCTTCAGATGACACTCAAAGTGATTGTGGGGGTGGTAATACTGGGCCCAACAGTGTGTTGTTTCGTGCAATGTATTCCCTCACTGCTATCGAGATGTCCCCCATGGAGGGAACCCCGACACGTCATTCCCACACATCAGCTGATGCCCCTCTTGCGCAGAGTTGCCGGTCAGGTCCCTAAGTAAAAGGAAAAGGGGAGATGTGGATTCCCCATGCCCAGTTGGCATGGAACGGCCCTCGCAGAGGCCACTTCAGTCGAGAACGCTCCTGGCCCGTGGGCTCTGCGGGCACAGAAATTAAGGGGGGTGGATTAATAATAAGGGTTGATTCACCCACAATCTGACCTAACCAGCGATCCTGCTGAGAGAAGCAGATCACTAACCTCCGTTACCTATTAGGCAATTACTGACTCACAGAAGAGCCTAATCCTTGGTGCAAATAGAAGCCATATTTACTCTGGCATAAGCCTCAGACAATGGTTTTCCTCTGTCAGTGTTTGCCTTAGTTAATTAACTTCCCCAAGAGAGGTTCTCAATTAACCCGGGTAAATGGGTGATGTGATTTTCTGTCAGATGACCATTCTACCATGCGCAGCCTTGAACATAATATATACTGATGATTTTCCCTCAATAAATCACTGGTCTTCGCTCCATCTTGCCTCGTGTCGTTCCTTTGACCAGTCTCCTCCGGGACCTCAAGGGCCGCTTTACGGCCCCGATTCCTACAGTTCCTGTTCCCTGAACCAGTGTGAGAAACATTAGCCGGCAACAATAGGGCGGGATATAAATATACAAAAAAATATAAACACAAGGTTTTGTGGTTCAAAAATATCACAATTTTTGAGGAGGCCTTTTCTGTGTACCTTAAAATAGAGCTGGAAAATACCCTATGACTCATCAACTTCAGCCTCTGTCAAGGAGGCACAGTGCGGAATTGTTGTGTCCAAGTATTATTTATTAATAATATGTTTTGCTTAGTGTTTAAGCCCAAGCCGCGCCAAGCGGGAAAACCAGGAAGCCTTTTTTGGGTGGCACCAAATTCAAATAACTGTCTGTAACAAAGCTGATTCATCGCTTCATATTTTACCGCCTCTCCAGAGGCCCGCTGAAATGTATCCAATTGTGTAACTGCCATTCTCACTGTATATAAGCAAGCCACCTTGTGCATATTCCCCAGTCCGATTTCCCAAGCTGATAATAAATCACTTGTGTTTGACCCAGTCCTGCTGGTCAGAGTACTTCTTAGCACCGGACTCAACAGGAATTGAATTCCCAACCTTTGGCTCCATAATCAAATGCCTTAAACTACTATCAGGTTGTCTAAAAGTTGAAGACAGGATTGTTGGTCAGCCCATTTGTCTTTTTTTTACATAGAATGGGAAGGGCAACTATCTTATTCACTTTTGGAAGAAAAAAATTATGAGCTGAGCTAGGCT
The DNA here is from genome assembly GCA_035047345.1 of Bradypodion ventrale. Classification (NCBI taxonomy): domain Eukaryota; kingdom Metazoa; phylum Chordata; class Lepidosauria; order Squamata; family Chamaeleonidae; genus Bradypodion; species Bradypodion ventrale. Next base: position 47,915,145 of record JAWDJE010000001.1, read on the forward strand.
TTTCTCTTTTTGTTTTGAATGGATAGTATGTAGGGTTGTTGGCAAAAAATAAAGGGAGATGGAGGGGGAAAGGCAAAACATGCATCATTTTAAACTCTGACAGATTTATTCCAGTGTGAGGCTGGATAACAGCCAGGATGACACAGGATCAAACCCCTGCTCATGCAAACAATATAAAGTATGTATCATTGCAAATGAGATTAGTCACATATTCATTCTTCTATTGCAAGATGAGCATCACATACACCTGTATGTACACTTTTTAAAACGTGTGTAGTGGTAAGTGTAAACTCCAATGGTGTCAAGATTCCTACACACATGTGCATGGAAGTTTTAAAGTATGTGTGTGGTAGTCATGTGGCTCTGGAAATTCCCATGAAATATACAAAGGTCTTTTGCTCTGTGCAGACTGTATTGACATTTTAGAAGTTCATACACAAAGGCTGTCTTTCAACTCCCCATGAGCCATCATTAGTCTGGGCATAACTGCACTGGGAGTGGTGGAGAAAAAAATGGAAACATTCCAAAATTCCATGCTCAGATGCAGGGGCCATTGTCCTTGTTCAAAGCACGTTAGAGGCTGCAGAATCTATTCTGCTCAAAGATAGGAGGTTTCAGATTTCAGGAGGTTTCAGATTTCACCTCTGGCAATGTGGTGTGTGATGCACAGAGTGAGAGAGATTGAGTAGGAGGCAGGAGGTCTGTGTTCAAATCCCCACTCGGCTATGGAAATTCACTAGGTGTTTGTAGCTGGTAGACCCACTCTTACCTTAAAATTCCTATTAGTACCATCTGGGGTTTTGCCAAATCTTTTTTTAAAAAAAGCTTGGGACAGGTTAAAAGCTTGTTAACAAATAACACAGCTGACTTCAATTCTCTAACCCAAAAAAAGATTCAGATTATTTTTGCCAGAAAATCCAAATATTCCCCAAGGAAATTTATGACCTGCATAGCTATTCATAGATTTACACCCTGTTGTGCACTGTTTTGAGAGGCATGAATGATGACCTGTTGCAATGAGACGTGGGGGGCAGCTGTGTGGCAGCCCCAACCAGAGTTGGGAGCAAGTATTTATTCCCTGCCAAGAGGCGAAGACGCGTATTTAAGATAATTGTGCCATCCTCTGTACAGAAGGCTTGCGTGCATGGTACTCTCATGAACCCCGTGATCAGAAGGCTACTCTTGAGGTTAATGGAAAACCCGCACTTAATTGCCTTGGACTGGCGAAACCCATTGTTCCTGCCCTAATCTCGGGGTCTATGTGGATTGACCCCGGGCACCTAGTCTTGTCCCTTGTTTGCCCCTGTCTGCTTGCCTAACTCTATTTGCCCCCAGCCTGAGCCATTGTTTATTCCTAGCCTGCCCGCTTATCTCCTAATTTCCTCTCTAGCCGAGCATGGGCCTAACTAATTTGGAGACAGGCATGCGGGTCTGTGGACACTGGGCACACCCCTCGGGAGAGGTTTAATATCCAATTAATGCAAGCAACCCACATTTCCCCCTTTTTTACTGTTTAAATCAGCCTGGCTGAGGGCTTGATAGATGTAAGGCATGATCTGCCTGGGCGTAAGTCTCTTTTTGTGCTTCCACCATGAGGTGCACATTGAAATGAGTGACGGAATGCACTGTGCGAAACAGCAAAGCATGATCCCAACAACTATGATTGTAGCTATGGCCTGGAGCGATGTTTGCATCCACCCCCAGGGCACCCAAGACCACAGCGCATCCCACCAAGCCCAATTTGTGTCCTCTTTGATGTTTTTGACTAAGGTGTCCAGTTCGGCTATTCAACTCTGGACCTTGCTAGAGTTGTCCATCAGGTTGAAGCAACATATGTCGCGGACTGATTCGCAACCCAAATGGTGTAATAGCAGCAGATAATCAATAGCTGGGTGGTTGTCTAAAATCACATGTCTAAGTTCAGCCTGCTTCTGGTTTAACGGCGCAATGGCTGATGAGGTGTGATTTATTGCTTTGGCTAATGCGCACGCTAGTTGGCCTATTCAGTGCGCATTGCCTACCATTAACCCCGGTACCACCACCACCCCACTAAGTTGACGGCTAAGGAAACATACTCTGGCTTACTGAGTAGGGAGATGTCGTTGTCGCATGTCTCGTCCAGTTGGACCGCTCCCCGCTCAGGCCGTTTGGGCTTTCAGGTCACCATATCCCTCCCCGGGATTACCAGAGTCAGAAGACTCACACAACAGTATGAGTCTGACAGATTGGCCGGTATGTAGTTCCATGTCCTTTGATTGCATGTAAAGAACCATCCCAAAGGCAAAATGATGTGGGCATACACATAACTGATTGTCTCTGGTTTGGCACATTTCCAAGTCTCTCTCCCTGGGTTCAGGCAAGGGTGGTGTGGGTCTTTGGCTGTGAAACAATCCACCATCCTGGCACAAGTGGTGTTTTGGCCGATGGCCACCCGTGGTGTGTAAAGGGTGATCGCATCGGCCGGCAAAGTACTTGTCACCTGAGTACCCCAGTTTGCATGAGTCCTGTAAGTGATCTTGTGGTGGCGGCGGAATGACCGCAACCACTCAGTGTCCCTGGCCTGATCTCCTGGCACTCGGCACACTGGAATCAGGCAAGTACTTAAAAGAGATGCAGTGTCCATGTTTTGTTGCAGGCAAAAGTCAGATTGGTTGACAAGTCCAGCTAATTTCTCCCAAATATTATACTGCATTCTAGCTGTCAAGACCCCACTAGATGCTTGGACTCCTCCCCCTGCCATCAGGAGGAAGATCATGAATATAATCATTGAATTGTAGGTGATTTGTGCTAGCACCACAGCCACCATGTTTTGGGGTGTAGGCTCAGCGTTCTGCTCCCTCAGAATGTATAAGACGTCATCACACAGGGTCTTGACCATCCCCCAGGTCACTCTCGGTTCCGGTCTCGTTCCAGGTCTCGCTCTGGGTCGTCTGCTCCGCCTCCGTCTCGTCATCAGAGTCACTCCCTCCATCTCGGGCAGGGAGTTCTGCGTCACTCTGGCCCACTCCATACTCGAACTGCAGTTTCACACAGCAACTCGGAATCCAGACCAGACCTGTGGGGGACATAATCAATGCATACCCTCTCCCCCAAGTTATTAGCAGTGCTGGACCCCTCCAGGAGGGGTCTGGCAGTACCCTGAAGCGGACCATAGGTCGCAGGAGGGTCTCCTGTCGCCTGAAGTGCTTCTCCTGAGGAGTGCAGTCCGAGATAATATTGAGACAATTGTATGTGAATAATACTTTGTGCAGGCGCTGCTGCGCCTGAGCCTGATTTTGGGGGGTGACTATTTCTTCCCTTCTTGTTTGTTTTTCAATTTAGGACTTTAATGTCCAGTTCACCCATTCGACAATCGCTTGTCCTTGAGGGTTATATGGAATGCCGAATGTGTGCTTCACATCCCAAGTTGCCAGGAATGTTGCCAATTGTTTGGAGCTATAAGCCGGCCCGTTGTTGATTTTTATGAGGTCGGGCTTACTCATGACCATGAAGCAGGTTAAAAGATGGTGCTCGACATGAGCGCCGGTCTCTCCTTTCTGGGCTGTAGCCCAGGCAAATTGTGAATAAGTATCTATGGAGACATGCATGTACTGCCATCTCCCACATTCTGAGACGTGTGTGATGTCCATCTGCCAAATCTGGTTAGACCCCATCCCTCATGGGTTGATCCCCCATGAGGGGCCCCTCAGCGCCCCAGCACACTGTGGGCAGGAGCACATGATACCCTGTGCTTGTGACAATGGAAGGTTAAATTGTCGTGCCAACGCCTTGGCGTTCTGATAAAAAATGCTTTGTATGGGGTTTTGCATGGGGGTCATAAAGACGCCCATTACTAATTTCTGGTGGATTTCCCTAATGGCCGCATTGGCCCTGCTGTTGCCCCCTGAGATGGGACCAGGTAAATCCTGGGCTCAGAAGATTCTTGTCAATGGCGGGAGTAATGTAGGCTCCCAGTAAGTTGTGGACCAAATCCCTAACATACTGACTGTCTGTGATGATGTTTAGTGGCTCCCTAGCGAATGTCTTTAAAGCGAGATTTACTGCTGCCAATTCCGCTCTCTGTGCTGATTTTTGCGGAAGTGTCAGCAGTGTTTTCCAAATTGCCCCTTCTTGCCAAGTGCGAACTCCGTACACTCTTCCAACCATCAGTAAATACCGCCCTGGCCTCCTGAATGGGGATCATGGAGAGCATGCCCTGTAGCCTGATGGTCTGGGTCTGAAGTGATGTAGGAATGTATCTGGCTTCTGTCTGCCTGTCTCCTACACATTTTGTAAACAAAGGCCTCTTTGTATACATGAGAGACAACGCTGGATTTTGGGCATGCGTAGAACAGTGAGAAGAATTCTCCTTATTTCTCCTTATTTGGTTCGGACATTTCTAATTGGTTGTATGTGCCTTAGTTTTGTTTCTGATATACTCTGTTTGAATAAAGAGACGCCATTATTATTCCTTTGTTCAGCCAAAACTGCAGTCGTGTGTGTGTGTGTGTTCTCTCTATCTCTGTTTCTTCCTTGCCTAATGAAGCTGGACTTCGTTAGATTTTTTAACTCTTCCTTTGTTTATCTGGGGCTATAAACTGCTCCTTATGAGGCTGAATAGATGTTTACATGAATCGGATTCCTACAAAGTGAGACCAGTCTGGGGTCCTTAGGCAAGTGGAATGCCAGGTGAATCCTTCTAATGCTATAGGTAGGGTGACTCCCAACTGCATTAACTGCTGGATTAGCTCTTTATTGAATGGCACAACTATCTTAGCTAGGTCGTGTCCTGAAATGTCCCTTGCTCTTAGTCACCCATTATGAATCACTGTGGCTACCAACTCTTGGGGGGAAACGATGTTCTTGGATGTGGTGTTGGGTAAATACACCCACTCCATGATCTTCATCCCCCTGCCCGAGTCTATGTTTAGTGCTCCTGTGAATAGGGTCCCTGTCTTTATGATGTACAGGTTTAATATGGGAACATGCAGTCCCTCATCTATTCTGTCTACCCACCGATTGCTTAGGATCCCGTTTACTGTCGCTAATGCCTGTTTAGCCTCCCTTGGGACTTGTATTCAGTCTGCTGGCTGTCTCCCTTGGGTTAACAGCGCGAAAAGTGGTTTCAAAATATCCGTGTCTATTTTGACGTATGGCCTTGCCCAATTAATGTTCCCTAGAAACTGCTGTAGCTCTACGAGCATGACTGTGTCCTTAATGTTGATCTTTGGCAGCACTGGAGCTGCAAAAGATCGGAGCAATCTGTGCCCTAAATATGAATATGGCTCAGTCCTCTGTACTTTCTCTGGGGCTATGATTAAACCCTTCTCCTCTAGCATGCTCTGAAGGTTTTGGAACATGTTATTGTCCAATTTTGGTGCTGCGACCAATATGTCATCCATATAATGGCAAACTATGATCTTGGGGTGCAAGTTCCAGAACCCCGCTAAGGCCTTGTGGACATAGATTTGGTACAGAGTTGGCGAATTGAGCATTCCCTGTGGCAAATATTTCCACGCAAACCTTTGAGTTCCCTGTGGTTAGTGTGGTTAGTGACTGGCATGTAAATGCAAACCTTTCCCTGTCCCTAGGGTCTAAAGGGATCGTGTAAAAGCAGTCCTTTAAGTCTACAATCAAGATCTCCCATCCTTCAGGGATCATGTTTGGATTGGGCATGCCACATTGAAGAGGCCCCATTGGTTGGATGCATTATTAATTTCCCTTAAATTGTGAAGAAGTCACCACTTCTCTGACTTCTTTTTAATGACAAAAATCAGTGAATTCCAAGGACTGGTTAATGGCTCGATATGTCCTGAGTCTAGCTGCTCTTTAACGAGCTGCTTTAAAGCTACTAATTTTCCCCCTACAATCGGCCACTGCTCCACCCAAACTGGCTTGTCTGTAAGCCATTTGAGTGGCAGGGCCTTTACCCGAACATTAGGGTGGCTCAATACTGCTGTAGAATGTCTCTCCCCCAGAGGTTTATCGGCACATCTAGGACATGAGGGCAGATTACTGCTGCACCATCCGCCCCTGGGATCGTGACTTCTACCCACTCTCTGCTCCTGCTTGCTTCTTGAATTCCTCCTACTCCCCACATGTCTGAGACTACTTCGATGGCTCACTCATTGGGCCATAATTTCTTGCTAATCACGGTATCATCAGCACCTGTGTCCAGAAGGCCCTCAAAAGGCTTTCCGTTCAAAAATACCTTGATCACCGGACACTGTTTCCACTCTATAGTCTGTTCCACTGCCGCTATCATCTGGTATCATTCTAGTGTCCCTTCTCCTGGTGGTCTGTCGACCCAAATCTAGAATCTCCTCTGATTACCTCCTTATCCCCACCTGGCAGATGATATGGAATCATGATCAGTTGTGCTACTGAGTCCCCTTTGCTGACTGTCTGGGGTGGTGCATCCATTATTACACCTTGATGATGCCTGTGTAATCTGAATCTATAACCCCCGGGATCACAAAGATCCCTTTTTTCCCTGCACTACTGCGAGGCAAGACTAATCCTACTGTTCCCTACATAAGAACATAAGAACATAAGAATAGCCTTGCTGGAACAGGCCACAGCCCATCCAGTCCAGCATTCTGTCTCACACAGTGGCTCACCATTTCCTTCAGGGTATTCCCAAGGAGGTACCTTCACCTGCTTAGGATTCCCTGGAAATGGCATTGAGAGATGTCCTGACTATCTCTGCAACCCGGAGGTTGTCCTTAGGTATCCATAATTATAGCCATTGATACCCTTGTCCTCCATGAACTTGTCTAATCCTTTCTTAAAGCTGTCAAAACTGACAGCTGTCACCACTTCTTCTGGCAGGGAGTTCCATAGACCAGTAATCCTCTGGGTGAAAAAGTAGTTTCTCTTATTTGTTTGAGAACTAGTACCCAAAGGTTTCATCGAGTGTCCCCTAGTTCTAGTGTTGTGCGATAGGGAAAACAGTTTTTCCTTATCTACTTTGTCCACACCGTGCATGATTTTATAAACTTCAATCAGGTCACCTCTTAGACGCCGTCATTCAAGAGTGAAAAGGCCCAACCGGGACAGGGGACCTTTATACTGGGTGTTAACTAATTTGACTATGCCTGGGAGATCGCAAGTAACGTCCTCGTGGCACTCTAGGTTTAACCCTGCACTGCCCTTAGTTTCTGCCTGTGCCTCGGAAATGTTGGGGGGTGATTACTGGGACGTCTCCTCTGGGGCTCCAGAGCGGGAATCGCCTCTGTTTGGACCGGGGCCAGTTACACACCCGAGGTCTAGTTTCCCAAAGCCGGGCATTTGTTGGCCAAATGATAGCCATTTTGGCACCTTGGGCATTTGGCAGATGGTTTGGCCGGGCAGCCCCCTGAAGAGCCGCCCCCTCCCTTGCTACGCTGCAAAAAAATTACACTCTCGGGCGAAATGCCCCATCTTCCTGCATTGGATGCAAGCTCCCTTGGGTCTGTCCCCTCCTTGCATAGCCGCCGCTAACAGCTCCATTTTATAGGAGTCTGTCCCGATGTCTGCACAAGCTTGTATCATATCCGTGAGCATCAAATCGGTTCTGTGGCTCATTGCCTGAAGTATTTTGCGGCAGTCTAGATTGGCATTGTCTTTTGCCAGCTTCATCATGAGCTCTTCCTGAGCCTCCGGGTTATCTATCTGCCTACTGATTGCCTCCTCTAGCTGGTTGATAAAATCCATATAAGGCTCCTGAGCTGCCTGCTTTATTGTCATGTAATTTTTTGCACCCTTGCCAGTGGCGGGCACCTTGAGATATGCCTTGAAGGCAACCTCTGAAGCCAATTGAAGTGTGGCGGCTGGCAGGATGGACTGCGCCTGGATGGTATCGAACTGCCCCGTCCCATATAGCTGGTTGGGAATTACTGCGCCTCCCATCTGGGCAGCCCTAGCCTGCGCCTCCAGTCTGTACTCACTATCCCACAATAAGTACTGGCTGGGGTTGAGCATCATCCTTATCGTAACTTTCCAGTCGTGAGGAAGGAGCATCATAGATTTTCACAGCTGTTGTATTAGTGAACCTACTCTGAAGCCCTGTGTCCATGATGGCTTTGCGGATTTCCACAAGCAGCTTATACGGAATGGGCATGTAGACAGTGGCTTGATCACCCGTGAGCGTGTCCGCCTCTATGCGAACTGGGCACAATAACTGAAGTTTGGCCAGTTCTGCTGCCGATAACTTCCCCTTGAGTATCTCTGCCTCTACCATTTGCTGAAAAGGACTCTTGACAGCCCTGGAAGTGCCTACACTTCCTAGGCTTCCACCCACCCCTGCAGCCCCTGCAGTGACCATGGAGGGGGAGTCCTGCAAGCCCCCATGCTTGAATTTGATGGTCGGATAGAGACGTGGTGGGGCTGATGGTTCTGTATAGGCTGGGGGGTTCTCGGTCTCTACCTGGGCTGGACTCGCAGCTGAAATTACTTGCCGACACTTTCTCCAAGCCCCTATGATTTTTGGTGAGGCTCGAGGTTCCTCCTTCAGACACCTTTGTACTCTGTCCCATACCTCTGGATCCATTGTACCTGCCTCTGGGTAGAACAAGCAATGCTCCCCCATGTACACTATTAGACCCATTAGCTCCCTTTTCATCAACTCTACGTTATGCTGCCTGGCCAGGTCTTTAAGCTCCCTCACGTGAGCTTGCTGCCTGATGGATGAATAAGCCCCCATACTACCTGAAAGGACCCTCGAAGCTTGCCTAAGTCAGGGCAGGCGCACAGGACGATGTCCCTCAGTTATCGGTTCATCAGGATCACGGCGACGGCTCTCTGCCATGGGTCATTGGGTCTGCCTTCGCTGCTGTGGATCGCATCTCGGCTCTTCCTTTGCTTCGGATCGCGCTTCCGATCATGTCGGGGTCACATGTTACAATGAGGAACCAGACAATGTTACTGCACAGCTTTTGACCTGTCAATAGGTAAAGGTAAAAGGTTGTCCTTGCTCGAAAGCCAGTCATACTGACTCTCTGTTTATAGCCAAAGAGCCAGTGCAGTATGTGTCTGCAGACATTTCTGTGGTCTTGTGGTAGGCATGACTAGACACCAGAGTATACAGAACACTGTTTACCTTCCCACCAAGTGGTACCTATTTATCTACTTGTGATTTCTTGCTTTCAAACTGCTATGTTGACAGAAACTGGAACAGAGGTGGGAGCTCACTCCGTCATGCAGCACTCAGGTCTCAAACTGCTGACCTGCCAACCTTCCAGTCATCAAGTTCAGCATCTTAGCCACTAAGCCAGCGCAGTCAATAATGACAGCTTAATTATCATTAAGACCATGTAACACAATGCTTTGCTAGTATGATCAGAGCAACAATAATGGTTAATAGCAACCTGTTGCTAAGAAGTAATGCAATGAGTTCCTTGAGAAGGCGTGAAAGCAGATTTGCAGATCTGCCACTTAGAATGAAGAGCCAGGCCAGGCTCAGATAATTCTTATTGCTCAAGTGGAAATTCTTTCCAACAAAACATTGTGTCCCCTGACTCCTGGCAGCTGCAACACTGTCCTTTGACAATTCATGGGAGGAGTGCTATAGAAGACAATGAACAGGATTTCCTTTGTCTAACAAGCTGTTGAAGAGAAGTAGACAGCACAACTCCTGAGTCTGGCTCAGTTGGGGACCCCAGAGCCTAAACTGGTGTCTTCCAAATCAGACTAAGAATTTGCCTAGAACCACTTTATTAAAAAGGATCAGCAGTACATTGCCTAGGTTTCAGAAAGGGAGTATTTTATACTCTCCTGGAGGTGCTGTGAATTGAACCTGTTCACCTTTTGTTACAAAGCACGTGTTCTCTTCATGAATGTATCGAATGGTAGAGCAGGGCTGGTCCTCCCATTAGACCAGTGTTTCCCAACCTTTGGTTCTTTGACTTCAATTTCCAGAAGCCTAAGTCAGTACATTGGCTGATCAATGCTTTTGGGAATTGAGGTCCAAGGACCAAAGGTTGGGAAACACTGCATTAGGTAAAACAAGGTGAAGGCAGAAACTGATTGGAAGAGAAAGCTATGGTCTCCTCTCCCCCTCCCCCAATGCTGGCCTACTGCCACCTTCAGATGCAGTGAAAAGCAAGTTATTCCATGGCCAAGTGTTTAATAAAGAGTCACCTGCAAGTCTGGTCAGACTACCTACATAAAATGAAGAGTAGGGGTACCATGTTGACTTCATCTTAGACAGCTAAATACTTTGGATCAGCTTTGAAGAGGTCATTCTTCTGTAGCCAAGTGCACTGGCTAGCCACCAGTCTTTTTCCTGCTTCCTAAACATCTGAGGCAGGAAAGTTATACAGGCTTTTTATGAATTTGCAGAAAGGCTGAGGAGTATCTGGCTCCCCCAAAGCTTGGGGAAAATTAACTTCTTTGCATTACCGCTCCTTGAATCCCTAAACCAGAGTTTGGCCCTGCTAGTGAGCGAATTCTGGCAGTTTATAATCCAAAAAGGTAACTTTTTGATACTCAGGACCCTGCTCCAGGTGTTACAGGACTACTTTTCTCATCATCTATACCTATAAAATGGTGCGTTAACCGTTGGAATGTGACAAAAGATGTTGCACCAGGCCCCACTAGCCCATAATGGGCTTCCGTTCACTCGCCCGAACCCGGTTCACAGGTAACTGTCGGGTTGAAATTTTCGACCCAGGGGCAGGAGCCCCCCAGTCGCAAACAAAAAAAGGGAACTTCAATTCCCAACATTCCTGGCGCTGCGCCGTGCCAGAGCCAATCAGGCTGAGTGGCGCGGCAAAAGGAACGTTCGGAAACGCGCCGCGGCCAATCAAAAAAAAGCCGCAAGGGAAAAAACGCTGCAGTAAGCAAACACGCGCAGCCAAAACTACAAGCCCCAGCGTCCTACACGCCATTAGCACGCAGAACGCTGAGGCGGCCGGCGTGCCAAAAAAAAGTTAAAAAAACGCCCACCGCTGCTGCCATTCTTCCCCACGGGCCAGCCAGCAAGGCCCGTGGGGGGGGGGGGAAAGACACCACCACCACGCCGCCGCTGCCCTTCTGTTCGAAGGGCCAGCCGGCGCACAAAAAATACAAGTAACTCCCCCGCCACTGCCCTTCTTTCCCACGGGTCAGCCAGCATGGCCCGTGGGGAAAAAAAAAGAAACCCCCCTGCCGCTGCTGCCCTTCCATTTGAAGGGCCAGCCGGCGCGCGAAAAATACAATTAACCACACACCCCCGGCCACTGCCCTTCTTCCCCACGGGCTAGCCAGTATGGCCCATGGGGGGGAAAAGGAAACCCCCCACCCCCGCTGCCCTTCCTTCCCACGGGCCAGCCAGCATGGCCCGTGGAAAAGAAAGCACCCCCCCACCATTGCCCTTCCTTCCCACAGGCCAGCCAGCATGGGGCCGTGGGAAAGAAAGCCTCCTCGCCATTGCCCTTCCTTCCCACGGGCCAGCCAGCATGGCCCACAGGAAAGAAAGGCTGAAAGAAAGGCCCCCTGAAAAAATAAACACAAAAACACAAACCAAAAACAATCAAAAACACACAAAAATCCAAAAATGAAACACAAAAACAGCCAAAAAGAAACAAGAAAAAAAACACAGACACCCCCCCCAAAAAAAATCCCACCCACCCAGAGAACTTACCAAAAGACGTCTTCTATCCATGAGGACCGGAACTCAAATGAGAAAAGAAAGAGAAAACTTACCGGAAGCGACACCCAGAGGACAGAAGAGAACAATTGTAGAGAGGCAGAAAAGCTCACCACCCCCACCCAGAGGCCAAAAGAGAAAAAACATTCAAAAATATTAAAACTAATAAGATTAATTCCAAAATTAATCAAATAAGTTATAAAAAACATTCAAAAATAATCACACTAATCTCAAAAAATACCAAAAAAAACAGAAATCACTTTTCACTCCAAAAAACCAAAACAAAAAATAAAAATGCATAAAAATAAACATTTTTAAAACCAAAATTAAATTTTAAACTAAATAATATTAAATTAAATTAAATTAAATTAAATTAAATTAAAATTTGCATAAACATAAAACAAAAACCTTCAAAAACCAATTTAAAGAGCCCGGCACTGAAGAAGCCGGCACGCAAAAAAAAAAAGAACAAAAAAAAAAGCCACTGGGAGTGCAAGTCTGCCGCAGGCGGACGCAGCGCCTCGAAGCCACAAAATCATAAAACCTTACAACACGATTTAAAACAGCCCAGCACCATTGGTTCAAGAAAAAAACCGAAAGCCTTTACTATCCAACACAATTTTAAAAAGCCCGGCACCGCCGGGCAAAATATGCTAGTTACTAATCAGCATAGGCACTTGTGAAGGATTACTGGAACTATGATTTAACAATATCTAAAGGATATGCCCTGTGTGCTTTCCCTACACTACAATAGAACCTTTTCAGATGTTCAAAATAAGACCTTCTAGCAGAGGGTAGAAGTGTATGGGTAAGAAAAAATTATTGTGTTTATTTGTGATGTCTGAAGCTGATCCATGACTTGACCAAGTTGGCCTTTTCTGTTCAGTCATTGCAAAACAAGGATTCTCATATATAGTCAGATTTAATAACAGATTCTGTAACTTATTTTTAGCAGCTTTGGAATAGCTGAGCAATCTCTGTTTGGGGGGAAACTGGCAGCCAAAATTGCAACCACATGGAAAAAATGACTTTGAATAGCCTCACAACCACCAAAAGGAGAAAAATATATCCAACAATACTGTGATCTGTTAAACACACTCTTCCTTCACACTGCCTTGAGTTTAAATGACAGAGATGTTGGCGCAAAGTCTTAGTCTCTTCCTCCACAGTCACTTAGGAATGTTGTTGTAAAGCTGCAAGGCAGCTCTAGGAGTGTGCATTTACTGTACAAATGCATATTGGAGAGTCACCGTAAAGCTATGTTTTAAATCCTCCCAGGCTTTTTGCCTCAAATCTGCAGGACCAAGCAACATTAATATCTCGTGTCTCGGGATTTTTGGAACTCAGTGGCAGTTCTGTCAATGTGAGGTTTGCAAACTAATTAACAGAATGACTAAGTGGGGGGAACTGATCACTAGATTTTCTTGCAAATGATGTGCTACCAGAGGAGAGATAGTCAGATCTCCCACTGAGTAATGACCAACCATTTCCGGCACATTAACACACTCATGTGGAAAAAATCTGAATGGTGGCTCATCTGGATAAAAAAATTATTGCATGACACAGTGGGCGTAGATCTGGGTGGACTATGGAGGATAGTGGATAACAGAGGAGCCTGGTGTGCTGTGATCCATGGGGTTGCAAAGTATCATACTCAACTGTGCAATTGAACAACAAAACACTGTGTTATGTCTGTGCAAGCATATCAGAGAGTAAACAAAACAACACAAAAGACAAAAACATTGTGGCACCTTAAAGGCTAACATTAAAATACAGGAGTTAGTCTTTAAGTGCCACAACGTTTTTGTCTTTTGTTGTTGTTGTTATGTTTTGTTTGCTTCAGGCATGTGTAATGTCAACTAAGGACTGCAATGGCTCAAGTGGCTAAGACGCTGACTGGGAGGTGGAAGAACAGCAGTTCGATTCCCGAGTACTGCAGGATGGAATGAACTCCCGTCTTTGTCCCAGCTCCTGCCAACCTAGCAGTTCGAAAGCAAGAGATTGCAAGTAGATAAATAGGGATAAATGCAGGGATGGAGAAATCACCATATGGGATCAAAATTGCTGGGAGAAACATCAACAATTTGAGATATGCAGATGATACTACCCTAATGGCAGAAAGTGAGGAAGACCTAGAGAAGCTCCTGATTAGGTTGAAAGAAGAGAGTGCAAAAGCTGGCTTGAGACTCAACATCAAGAAAGCCAAGATAATGGCAACAGGCCCTATCACTCCCTGGAAAATAGATGGGGAAGAAGTAGAAGTAGTGAGAGATTTTACTTTCGTAGGATATAAGATCACTGTAGATGGAGATTGTAGCTGTTATGTATTGAATGAATATTGCAAGGTTCCCTTTAACAGAATGTAACCAGTCAATGTATCCAATTGTATCTAATCAAAGACACATTGTAGTAAGCTGTATAAGGATGCGAGCTAAGTGGCCACAGGTGGCAGTAGCGAGCATCCGGGTTCACATGGTACAGATTCCCCGAATACCTGAAGAGCGGGAAACCTTCCCGCCACACCACACCTGGAGAAGATGGGTGTGACGATCCATGACGTCACGTGGACAGTAGCCAATGAGCTACCATCCAGGATATTCAAATGTACAGTGTACTATAAATAGAGCTGTTTGTCCGCCATTACCTCATGTTCACCCTGACCATAATGCAATAAAGCTGTGTTTAGCCCTACTGCGGCTCCTTCTTTGTCTTCCTTGCAAGACACCAAAGTAGCCATGAAATAAAAAGGCGACTGATTCTTGGGACACAAGCTATGAGAAACCTGGAGAACATAGTGAAAAGTAGAGACATCTCACTGCAAACAAAGGTCTGCAGTCAAAGCAATGGTATTTCTGGTGGTAATGTATGGCTGTGAGAGCAGGACCATTAGAAAGGCTGAGCGAAGAAAAATAGATGCCTTTGAGATGTGGTGTTGGAGGAGAATTTTGAGAGTCCCTGGACAGTGAGGAGAACAAATAGGTCAATATTAGAAGAGATTAGTCCTGAATGCTCCTTAGAAGGGCAAATAACAAAGATGAAGCTGAAGTATTTTGTACATCTAGAGAGGATTCACTTGAGAAGGCCTTGATGCTGGGCAAGGTGGAGGGCAAAAGAAGAAGGGGACGGCCAAAGATGAGATGGCTAGATGGTATTGTATACACAATGGGCACGGGGCTGTGCAGACTAAGGAGGATGGTGGAGGACAGGGGTGCCTGGAAAGCAATGATCCATGGGGTCGCAAAGAGTCGGAGTCGACTGTACGACTGAACAACAACAACAAATAGGGACCACTTCAGTGGGAAGGTAACAGCATTCCGTGCGCTCCGGTGTCTAGTCATGCCTGCCACATGTCCACGGAAACGTCTGCAGAACCAGACAGCGCTGGCTCTTCGGCTTTGAAACAGAGATGAGCACTGCACCCTAGCGTCGGATACAACTGGCTTTCGAGCAAGGGGAACCTTTACCTTTAACCTCAACTATGATTTCTCCACAGGGTTGGAGAAAAGGGAAAGGTAACGGTTTCCCTTGGTCGAAAGCCAGTCGTATCCGACGCTAGGGTGCAGTGCTCATCTCTGTTTCAAAGCCGAAGAGCCAGCGCTGTCTGCTTCTGCAGATGTTTCCGTGGACATGTGGCAGGCATGACTAGATACCAGAGCGCACGGAACGCTGTTACTTTCCCACCGAAGTGCTCCCTAGTTATCTACTTGCAATTTCTTGCTTTCGAAAGAAAAAGCGGGCTGCTGGGAACGTCCAGGGCCGGCACCACCACCACTGGGCAGAGTGTGGGCGAGTCGGGACAACAACCCAAGAACCGCCCCTCATGCAGGACAGAGCCTGTCCTGGGGGGCAGAGAGAGACACAGAAAAACAAGTGGCAAGAGGGAACCACCGAGAGCCACACCCAGACAGCGGAGCCGCGCTTTTCCCGCCCTCGCCATCATCCCCACCACAGCTGGGCGGGGGGGGGGGGGCGCTCCTTTGCGTTGAGTCACCGGCCAGGCCA
The DNA here is from genome assembly GCA_035047345.1 of Bradypodion ventrale. Classification (NCBI taxonomy): domain Eukaryota; kingdom Metazoa; phylum Chordata; class Lepidosauria; order Squamata; family Chamaeleonidae; genus Bradypodion; species Bradypodion ventrale. Next base: position 47,930,734 of record JAWDJE010000001.1, read on the forward strand.
GGCCAGGCGCGCGCGCTGGCCCGGGAGCGAGCGGAGGTTCCCTCCGTTACTTAGCCGAGAGAGCCACTGGCAGGGTTGCGTTTGCCGCGCGGCAGCACCTCCAGTCCTTCGGGGAGAGGGAGGTGGGAGAGAGACACCCACCCCCGCCATGTCTGGGATTGCCGCTAAAGTCGTCAAGGAGCGGGCGGTGGCCCAAGGCTTGGGCTCCAACCAGCGGGCGGTGAAGTACCTCAACCAGGACTTCCAGAGGTTGAGGGACGAGTGTCTGGAGGCTGGGAAGCTCTTCCAAGACCCCTCCTTCCCTTCGGCTGCCTCTGCCTTGGGGTACAAGGAGCTAGGGCCGAACGCCTCCAAAACGAAGGGCATCGCCTGGAAGAGACCCACGGTAGGGGAGGAGGCAGTCTGGGCAGAGAGAGAGGGATGGGGAGGGGGAAAGGAGCAAGTTGCAGACTGTCTGGGATGGAAAGGAAACCTTGGCACTCTCCAGATGTTCTTGGACTTCAATTTCCAGAAGCCCCTGATCAGCAGGTGTGTTGACTTGGGCTTCTGGGAATTGAAGTCCAAGAACACCACCTGGAGTGCCAAGGTTGGCCATCACTGGGGTAGAGGATGAAGGAAGCACTGAGGGTAAAGTTCAGCCAGAACACAAAATGTGGGATTAGGGGACACCAAAAAAATTTACTACCATACCACACTGTGGGTGTGGTATGGTGGGAGTGACCAGGGGAAAAACTCTGCCTTGCACCCGAATTAGGACTACAGTAATACCTCATACAAAGTCTGCTTCATACAATATCGAATTCATACAACATTGCCTAATTCCTTGAAAAAAATTGCCTCATGCAAAGTCGCTGCAACTTTTTATGAGGCATTGGGTTTTTTCCCAGGTTGCAATGTGCCTGGGCAGTATAAAAGGCAGGACACATGCATGCATTGCTCTTGGGTTTTGCATGAGACAAAGAGTGTTTATGAGTGGTTTTGAGCACGATTTTGGATTTTCTAGATTTTTTTCGTCAGAATTTTTAGAAGCATTCCTGGGATTTTTGCAGCATTCTTCAGGTTCTTGGACAATCAGGGTTGTTTGACATGTTTTTGTAATGTTTTTAGCCTTTAGACAATGATTTCTTAAAGTTCTGTCAGTTTCCTGTCTGTTTCCTTGGCTTTGCCCTGAAGTCTGTGCTGTTACAGTACAATGTATCTGTTGTGTTCTAAAGCCTGTGCCTTTAAACAATGTACCTATCCATGTGTATCCAATGTAACCTTTCTATGTGTAACATTGTAACCTTCAGCTGCATCACTGTAACCCTAATAGGACGCGAGCTAGTGACCACCAGATGGCAATAGCGAGCGTCCAAGCTCACCTAAGAACAACAGCGCGGGAAGATTCCCGCCACCACCTTCACCTGGACAAGAAGGGCGTGACCTGCAATGACGTCACGCGGACAGTAGCCAATAGACTGTCAAGGAGCCACATTCAAATGTATAGCCACTGTATATATTGAGCTGTTCGTCCGCCATTACCACATGTTCCCTCTGACCAGCATGCAATAAAGTTGTGTTAAGCCAGCTCTTCGGCTGTTCCAGTGTCTTGGTTCCCATACACTAAATTGGCGACGAAGGTGGGATATGGCTTCCCACAGGACCAAGACATACGCCGGTTTCGATATCAACAAACCGGAAGATTGGGAACTCTTCGAAATGGATTTCCAAGGTGCGCTGGTGGAGTTCGAGGTCACGGACAAGGGAAAGAAGAGAGCCATCCTCACCAGAATGCTCGGGCACGCCGGCAAGAGGGTGTTGGTCGACCTCATCGCACCGAAGAAGGTGGGCGAGCTGAAGGCCAAAGAGCTCCTGAAGGCGATGCGCGACCACTTCCAGCCCTCGGTGTCGATGTTTCCAGCTCGGGACGCCTTCTGGAGGAGAGTCCAAGCGCCGGGTGAGTCGGCCGCCGCTTTCGCAGCGGCCCTGCGGCTGGCTGCCGGCCCATGCAAATGAGAGAACCTGGAGATCACCCTCCGGGACCGCATGCTGTGTGGCCTGCGGGACGAGGAGGTTCAGCGAAAGCTGATGAACCAGGAGCCGCCCCCGACACTGCATGAGGTCGTGAAAGCAGCACAGGCCGCGGAAGCCACGAGGGCCAGAGTGAAAGAGCTCCAGGGCCGGCTCCCACAGGCCGACCAAGCGGTGGGCTCGGTACATGCGGCCCGGCGAGCGTCGGAATCTTCCGCAGAGAGCAGCGATGAGGAAGACGTCCGGAAGGTCCGGAAGGGCGGCCGGCGTTGCGACGGCTGTGGAGCGGCCCACGACCGCGCGAAGTGCCCGTTTAGAAAGGCCGAGTGCCACAACTGTGGCCGCCGCGGGCACATCGCCAAAGTCTGCAGACGACGGCGCGAGGACCGGAGGAGCTCGCCAGACCGTTCGGCAAACCGGACCGCTCGACGAGACCAAAGGATGGCGCCCGGCCCACGAAGAAGCAGGACGGCGTGGGCTGCATCTCCGACGACAGCGACGACGACGTCCCAGTTTTCAGCGTGTCCATGGGACACCCCCGTTACTTTGTTGAGGTACTGGTGCAAGGGGCCCCTGTTAGGATGGAAATTGACTCGGGCTCCTCATATTCAATTATTTCCCAGAGAGAGTTTTTGAGAATTGCCCCCCACGTACGGCCCAAGCTCAAAGCGTTAAGGTCCACGCTTCGGGACGTGCAAGGGAACAGTATCCCGGTGCTGGGGGTAGGGAAATTTCAGGTCCAATATAAACAGCACGCCGCGGAGCTTCCCCTAGTCGTCCTTAAAGGGGGAAACTGCAGCCTCCTCGGGACTCAATGGTTCCAACCCCTGGGTCTGTTCATTGGGGGGGTGCACGCCGTTGGGACTGACCCAATACAGAGAGTGTGCGACGCGCACCCCAAAGTCTTCAAAAAGGGACTTGGGAAGTTCAAGGGACCCCCAGTGGCATTCGACCTGGACCCGGAGGTCCGCCCAATAAGACTCAAACCGCGCAGAGTGCCTTTTGCACTAAAGGACAAAATAGAGGCAGAACTGGACAAATTGGTGGGCCAGGGGATTCTTGTTCCTGTTGATTCTGCGGAGTGGGAAACTCCAATTGTCACGGCGTTGAAGGCCAATGGGGAGGTTCGCATTTGCGCCGACTATAAGTGCACCATTAATAAGGCAATTCGCCCTAATGCGTATCCGGTGCCGGTGGTCAGCCATCTGCTAGCCAGATTACATGGGGGAAAGTGTTTCGCTAAGCTCGACCTGGCGCAAGCCTATCAGCAACTATTGGTAACCCCTGCTGCAGCTGCTGCACAAACCATAGTCACGCATAAGGGGGCATTCCAGGTGACGCGCCTACAATTCGGTGTGAACTCGGCGCCTGGAATTTTCCAGTTGCTCGTGGAACGCCTCTTAAAAGGGCTGGACGGGGTTTTGCCATATTTTGATGGCGTATTGATAACGGGGGGGAGCGAGGTCGAGTTGGCCGAAAGGCTGGACAAGGTTCTGGCGGCATTCAAACAGGCAGGGTTGAGGTTGCGAAAAGACAAATGCGTCTTCTTCGCGAATGAGGTTGAATTCTTAGGGTTCCGAGTAACACCTGAGGGGATCAAACCGTCCAAATCCAAGGTGGCCGCCATCAAGAAAGCCCCTCGCCCCACCTCCAAGCCCGAGTTACAGTCATTCCTAGGGCTCTTAAATTTCTACCACTCCTTCCTTCCCCGGAAGGCGGCGGTGGCTGAGCCGCTTCATAAGTTGCTCAAGAAGGATGCGGCATGGAAGTGGGGCGACGACCAGGAGAGGGCATTCACTGAACTGAAACAACTCCTGGCGTCTGACGCCATTCTAACCCATTTCGACCCCAAACGGCCGGTGGTTCTGATCTGTGGTGCATCTCCGGTGGGGGTGGGGGCAGTGTTATGCCACGTGCTGGAAAATGGGAGGGAGGCCCCAATAGCGTTTTACTCCAGGTCCCTGTCCCAAGCGGAGAGAAATTACGCCCAGACAGACAGGGAAGCGCTAGCGATAATTGCGGGGACCAAAAAAATTCACGATTTTCTGTATGGCCGCCCCTTCACCATTGTGACTGACCACAAACCCCTACTGGGCATTTTTACCGCAGATAAGCCCACGCCACAGATCCTGTCCCCGAGGATGCTTAGGTGGGCCATTTTTCTCAACGCCTACCAGCACGCGTTGGTGTACCGGCCCGGGAAAGAGATCAGCCATGCAGACGCCCTGTCGAGGTCACCCCTTCCCCAGACACAGAGCCACGGGGGTGAGGAGGAGCGAGACCGCCAGGTGCTCATGATAGAAGTCTTGGATTCGCCCCCCATAGTACCCGCCGACATCGCTAAAGTGACAGGCAGGGACAGGACGCTGGCGGCGGTTAGCTCCTGGGTACAGAAAGGGTGGCCAGCGTCGTCCCCAGTGGAGGAATTCGCCCCATTTTTCAGGAAAAAGCTGGAGCTGTCCCTAGAGAGGGGGTGTCTCTTGTGGGGGCAGCGGGTGGTGATCCCTACATCCCTTCGGCCGCGGGTGCTTAAACTGCTGCACGTCAGCCACCCTGGAATTGTGTGCTCCAAAGCGCTGGCCCGGAGCTACTTCTGGTGGCCCCAGTTAGACGCCGACGTTGAGCACATGGTCGGCACTTGTGAGAGTTGCCAATGCTCCAGGCCAGAGGAGGCCCGCCTCCCCCACAGGGAGTGGGACGCGGCTAAGGGGCCGTGGTCCCGGGTGCACATAGATTTCGCGGGCCCGTTCCGAGGAACTCTGTTTCTCCTCGTGGTGGACGCTTTCTCCAAGTGGTTGGAGGTCATTCCAGTCACGAGCACCTCCTCGGCCACGACAATAAAGCATTTGCGGAGGGTTTTATCTACGTTCGGCATACCCGACACCCTAATCAGCGATAACGCTAGTTGTTTCACGTCCGCTGAGTTCAGGGCATTCACAGAAATTAACGCCATCCGGCACATCACCTCCGCCCCCTTTCACCCGGCCACCAATGGCCAAGTGGAGCGCCTTGTACGCACCACAAAGGACGCGCTGCGGCGCATGGGCCCCGGGGATCTCAACCTGCAAGTGTGTCAGTTTCTGCTAGGGTACAGGGTGACCCCGTTGGCGTCAGGATACTCCCCCGCGGAACTGTTAATGCGCAGGAAACTGGCCACCATACTCACTAGACTAGACCCCACGAGAGTCGAGGACAAGGGGAGGAACATCGGGTTAGAAGCCACCAAGAGTTTCAGTGTGGGTGCCCCGGTGCATTGCAGGAACTACGCCAGCGCGGGGCCAGCCTGGGTACCGGGGGTGGTCGTGAAGCAGACCAGTCCTGTATCGTACCGCGTGGAGACCAACACAGGTCTACTTTGGCGGCGGCACGCGGACCAGCTCCGGAGCCGGGTCCCAGGAAGGCAGGGCGATGAAAGCACTGACACGAATTCAGCGTTAGGGTTCTCCCCCACCCGTTTAGCCCAAGGGGGAGGAGAGGGGGGTCGAGGGTCCCCACCGAGGGGGGAGGAGAAGGAATTTGTCCTCATAGATATCCCGCGGGATCCCCCAGCAGAGTTTAATTTTGAGTTACAGAACCGGGGGGGGTTTTCGGAGTGGTCCCCCACCCATCCAAGCGAGAAGAGGGGTTTTACGTTAGCCCCTAGTGCCCCCGGTTTGCCCACAATGGAGTTTGTCCCTTCCCCTAAGGCTGCAAAACCGCAGCAAGCCACTAACGAATCTCCCTCTCCCATTACAGGACAAGGGACCAGGGAACAAGGAAGCGGTAGCGCCCCCCGGGCGGGCCAACCCACATCGCGGCCCAAACGCGGGTGCAATAAGCCATCTTGGTTAAGAGACTTCGTCTCATCCTAGGGGGGAGGGATGTTGTGTTCTAAAGCCTGTGCCTTTAAACAATGTACCTATCCATGTGTATCCAATGTAACCTTTCTATGTGTAACATTGTAACCTTCAGCTGCATCACTGTAACCCTAATAGGACGCGAGCTAGTGACCACCAGATGGCAATAGCGAGCGTCCAAGCTCATAGGTCCAGACTCACCTAAGAACAACAGCGCGGGAAGATTCCCGCCACCACCTTCACCTGGACAAGAAGGGCGTGACCTGCAATGACGTCACGCGGACAGTAGCCAATAGACTGTCAAGGAGCCACATTCAAATGTATAGCCACTGTATATATTGAGCTGTTCATCCGCCATTACCACATGTTCCCTCTGACCAGCATGCAATAAAGTTGTGTTAAGCCAGCTCTTCGGCTGTTCTAGTGTCTTGGTTCCCATACACTAAAGTATCTCTATGGAAACAACGTTGTATGAGACATCGTGGCAAGGATTTGGATGTTGTATGAGGCATCGCGGCAAGGATTTTGCATGCCTCATTCAAAGTCCAAATCCGTATAAAGTCCAAACTTGTGGAACCAAGTTTGGATGTTGTATGAGGTATCACTCTTTATTTCAAAACTTGGATGGGCGTGACCAGACGGAATTTCTGCTACCAGTTCAGGCAAACTGGTGCCAACCTGCTGATGCCCACCACTGGATTAGGGGCTCTCCCCTCACTTCTTTTTTGTCTTTCAAAGTACTGTGTATCACTCACAGGAGTCATAGTTATCTGAAATTTACTTTTCAAAGCCCACCATGCCTGAACCAAAAAGTTAGTCTACGTCAGGAATGGAACCATATATAAATTTGAATAACAAACAATTGCGATGGGTCCCTGGTAGGAACAAGGTCTTCTCGTCTTTGTGCACTTTTTGTACCAGGTCACTCCTGAAGTGGGCTGAACATGGTTTGGATTTGAGGTGGTTTGCTCTGGCCAAGGCCAGTGGAAAATAAAAGGAAGGAAGGAAGGACACAGGACAGGACAGGATGAAAAGATTTAATTCTAATAATGAAGGTCATCTCATGCAGATCATATGACATTTATATGTTAAGCAAATTATTTGGGTTCCATAAAATAACAATGGAAAGAGAATTAAAACTTTAGGGGGGAAGGGATAGATAGGCACAGTGGTGAGCAGCTTGTGGCTTTCCAGATGTTGGCTTGCAATTCCCATCTTTCCTTACTGTTGGCTTTCCTCTCGGTGCCTGATGGTAGTTGCACCCACCAGCAACATCTGGAGGGCCACAAATTGGCCACCTTTGGCAGAATGCTTCACCTCTCATTCCTTAGACTGCAGTGATAGCAAACCTCGCCACCCCAGATGTTCTTGAACTTCAATTCCCAGAATCCCTGATCAACAGGAGTGCTGACTTGGTCTTCTGGTAATTGAAGTCCAAGAACACTTGGAGTGCCAATGTTCGCCATCACGGCTTTGAGCAATTTTTTTGTCTTTCCAGTGCATTCTTATGCTAAAAGTAGAGTTTCTAATCTGTTTTAGTGACTTCACAGAACAGAGAGGTGTTTACTTGCTTACTTGATTAATTAATTGGTTTAATTACTACAGAGTGCAACAGTGTCCTTATTCAAATACAAAACTAATTTGAAGTAAATTGTAAAAACAATCTGAACTTGGTAAAGGAACCACTGCAGACCAGACTGGATGGAAGCTTGCCCTTTCACATCTCTACCAGTTTCCACTAATTTAGCATCCTTAAATTATTTTGTACAATAATCCGTATCATCCACCAGCATGGTAGGGAGGGTGCTTACTTGGGAAAAGTTATGCTTTACAGCAGAGGTGCCTTGATGTTTGCAGATTGATACGCAGTAGCCAGCAGTCGGGGGGCCAAACACATCTTTATTGGAATGTAGTCAATCTGAACGTGAGTTCAATGGCGGAGCAATGCTCCTTGTATACAACAGGTACCGATTCAAACCTGGCGCGGAGCCACATGATTGGTCAGTACAGGTAAACAGCCAGGTGACAACACTTGATTGGGTAATGAGTAAACAATAGCTACATCTATGGCGGGAACGCAGTCCCGCAATATCTACACAAGAGGAGTATTTACGTAAGGGAAAAAGGGAGGGGGAATTGGAGGATCGCTAGATCCGATTTCATTCACATTTCACTTGTTACATGTTCGCTTTCAATCACAGTTCACTTGAGTTACATACACAACAGGTGCCCAAACTTTTTGGGCCATGGGCTGGTCACGTGCTTCAGGGAGTCGGTCACTATGGCCTGGGGCCCACATCCAGCCCCCAACGCCAATTCATCCGGCCCACAAAGCCCTCTTTGCTCCTGGAAGTGGAAGTAAAATGCACCCATACATTTTTACTTCCACTTCCATGAGCGACGAGGGCTTTGTGGGCCGGATGAATTGGCATCGGGGACAGCTCCGGCTCCCGGGTCGTAGTTTGGGCACCCCTGCTTTACATATTTGTATTGGATGGTGGCACTGGCTGCCCCAAAATGATGTGGAATACAGATAAGAAAACTGATTGTTCTTTCAACTTTAGGGCACTTGCATACCAGCAAACTGCAGGGGAGGAAAGTTAAAATGCCCATAGTTGTTGTAACTGAGAGGTACAGCAGCAAACTAGTCCAACAGCTTCAAAAGTCCACTTTTGAGTTATTTAAGCACTCTGCTACTACAGTCTTTGTTGTGCATGAAATGTGTGCTATAAAGGACATAAGAATTTATGTGAAAATCTATAGATACTGAACCCAGCCAAAGTTCAACCTTTGTTGCATAGAGGGTAGGTCTGGTGCCCACTACAAATCAAATGTAACTACAGTAGTTGCAATGTTACTTAGGTGTAATGTACTCGTTACCAAGCACAGAGAAAGATCCTCCTTGAAGATTGTGGTATTGTTGAGCCGTTGAGCTACAATTGGGCATATCTTGGACAATGGCAATCTTTTGCTGGCTAATCTTTCTTAAATTAGGTCAGGCAAAAGGAATGACGAGAATGAATTCACTAAAAGGTGACTTCATTTTGGCAGTTTCAAATCTGGCCTAGACATGGAAGAACTTTCAAAAAAAATGTAAATGGTATTGAGGACATTTTCAGGGATTTTGATGGATTTTTTGAGGATTTCCATCATTCTCTTATGGTATTTCAGTGGCAAGGTAAATATTATTTCACTTATCTTTGTACTAATATTTCCAGGGCTCAGTATCAGAATTAGCCACCATGACATTTCCCTCTTGTTAAAAACAACTCAAAGTATTATTTGTTGATTGTACTGGTAGTGACAATGGAAACACTGCTGCTGAGAGATAGGGAGTAGTGTAAACTCTGCTTAGAATATGATGTTCTAAACCGGGTTCTCAACCTTCGGCACCAAATAATCCAGCCCCCGCCCTTGCTCCAGCCACCTCTGCCGCCGCCATCAGAATCGAGTGCAGACTCATTTACGGCCGCCATAAACGCATTTACGACAGCCGTGGACTCATGATTCCATATGAGTCCAGCCGATTCCGGCGGTTGCTGGCTGGCTGTACCCGCAAACTGTTTGAGGTAGCGTGACCCGGCCCCCAACTTGGAAAGGTTGAGAACCCCTGATCTAAACAATGTTCTTATTGAAGAAAACACTGCAAAATCAAAAACATACTCCCAGGTCTGGAGATGATCTACTGCTGGGATCCTCAACCTATGGCCTGTGGGCTGGATCTGGCCCACAGCACCAAATAATCCAGCCCTCGCTCCAGCCGCTGCTTTCATTGCCATTGCCACTGCCTCAATCCTTGTCCCTCTGCTTGCCTTGCTAATGGTGCTCCATAGCAGGGCAGATGTTATAAGGCTTGTAGAGTAGAGCTGTGCTTTCCAGCCCAAGAACTGTTGGATTGAGAGCTCACCTCTGAATAAGATATGCACAGAAAGACTGAAGTGCAAAATTTACACAAGTTAATTTAAAAAGGTAAAATGGATGAACTACACAATCGTCACAGATTCCTATGTACAGCACGGGTGTTCTTTTTTGTTTTGTCCTTTTTTATTTTCTTTGTTATTTATATATAACGACTGTAAAACTGTACGATATGTACAGTATGTTCAAACAAGTTATGTTATGTATGGTATGTGAACAAAATAATAAAAAAAATAAAAAAGACTAAAGTGTGCTTGTGCAGTGAAAATGTCTAAATTGCTAAGAATTATATTTGGTTTCATAACATGTAGAATCTAAGTACAGTGGTATCTCATACAACAATTTTAATCCGTTCCACGGGGCTCATTGTTGTACGAAACAATTGCTATACGATACATGCATTGTATAGCGATTTTCCCTATGGGATGCATCGTTCAACCTTTTTTTGCTAAGTGGTTTTTCCCATTGAAAAATTGTTGTACGATTTTTTCCATAGGGAGAATTGTTGTGTGGGACACCATTTCCTCCCAAAACCTAATTGTTATGCGATTTCTTTGCTATATGAGGCAATTGTTATATGAGGTTCCACTGTATTATGGTTGGAACAGGAATTTCTCACTTTGCTAGTTTAGGTGATGTTCTCACGGTGAATACAGTGTACACAAATTCTGTTATAGTTCAGTTTTGATAGTGATCTTGTATAATTTGTTTCTATTAAGCTGGTGGACAAAGACTATCCTATTTATGTGCTATTCCTAACCTGTTCTACATGCTTTGGATTGCATAGTGAAATATTCCTGCTTTTATGTTTTCAGAAATGACCATAGATCTTATCCTTCCACTTCCTTATGCTTTCTAGGGGTGGGGACTCTATGGCCCTCCAGCTGCTATTAGAATTACATCAGCTGTGTTCAGCATGGCCAGCTGTAAGGGACAAATGGCAGCTTAATCTAACAATAACTGAAGTTTTACATGTTTGCCACAGCTCCAATCAAGTATGATCATGTCATCCTGCTATGATAATAGAGTAGACCATACTGCCAGTGACTCAATGCTGAGTATCAGACAGTGGTTAACAACCCTGAGGACTAATGGCCCTGGGTGCCAAAGTCCACAGGGAAGGGTGATGATCACCAAGTGCATTAAATCCCATTTGAATCCATCTTGATGGAGGGCAGCAGCTTCATCAATATTGGCTTGGGGCTGAGAAGGACTTTGTGTGCCAAAAGGGCTCACGACCAGAAAGTGACTCACGGAACTGGTTCAGTGGTGTGGGGGTCATGCTGCGATATGGAAAGCAAATGAAAGGTCATTGCATTATATTCTCAGGACAGTCTTCCTGGTTGATTGCCATGAGGATCACCTATATTCAGATTTGGATACGGCAGAAGAAGATGGGTTCTAGGTGTGGGGAATCTGTGGCCCTCCAGGTGCTATTAGAATTACATCAGCTGTGTCCAAATGGCAGCTTTATGAACAATAACCAAAGATTTACATGTTTGCCACAGCTCCAATTAGGCCAAAAGCCTTCCCACTCGTCATCGCCTAGCCCAATTATCTCATTCTGTCATGGCATCCACTTTTGAGCATCTCCTCCTCTTAACGGGTCTAGCATATATTTTTGGATGTGCTCATCAGAATATGAACACTGCCCTTATGCAACGAAGCTAGCAAAGGAAACTTTGTACTGGCTCTGTCAGACCAAATCCCTGAATAAACAGTTCCCTCCATTTTCCTCACCAGCCTCCTTCTTCAAAGAGCATCCTTTTGGTGACCATACATTGCAGAAAGAGGATTGGATGCTGCTAATTAATATGTGTTTGTTTTTAATTTACAAAACAGGAAGAGCTCAGTTCCATTGTGACGTGGCCTTCTAAACAAAAAAGAGTATTTGATTCGTCTTTCTGCAGCTACTTTAAAAAGAACTAGGAGGTCATGGGTGGGTGGGTGAGAATAGTATAAGTTTTTTGAGAGGGCAAATTGGACAGACCTGTAGAATCCTATCAATATGCTCTTTGAAGAAGGAGGCTGGTGAGGAAAATGGAGGGAACTGTTTATTCAGGGATTTGGTCTGACAGAGCCAGTACAAAGTTTCCTTTGCTAGCTTCGTTGCATAAGGGCAGTGTTCATATTCTGATGAGCACATCCAAAAATATATACTAGACCCTTTAAGAGATACAACAGTTTGCAGCAAAGGAGTACATATTACATTTAACTAAGAGTCTGTCCACTTTTGGAGCTTTGAGGGTGGACTGGTTGTCTGTGTTTGTTTGTTTTTTAACATGCCATGCTCTGGAACATGTCAGATTTAGCAGTGAATTTGTGTCCTCTAAAGCAGGAGTTCTCAACCTTTTTAAGCCAGGGGCCAAGTCATGCTCCCTCAGACAGCTTTGGGGGCCAGATAGCCATTTTGCTCTTCCTCCACCACATGGCACTTCCTGGTGTGATGGAGGCAGTGGGGGCACATGAAATGGTGCTGTGGGCCGCATCCAGCCCATGGGCTGTGGGTTGAGAATCCCTGCTCTAAAGGATGATGGATCAAGTGAAACAAGCTAGTGTGAAAGTAGCCTCAATAATTGCTCTCTGTCTCACTCAGGCAAATATTATCAAGCCAGTCCTCTTTTTCTCTACAGCCCTGAACACAGCTGAGTATCTTAAGACACACTGGCTTCAGTTAGTTTTAATCAGGTTGCCTGTGTGAAAAACTGGTTTATGTTGACATGACATATGTTTTATGATAGAAAACATGATCTTGATGTTCTGTAGACAGGCATGTACTGATACTAAGGATATCACAACAGATTAGTCTGAATGTCTGTATCTTTAAATAAAATAGTTAATGAGTTTTTTTCTTATTCTTTCCTTTGCTAGGAATTATGTTCCAAACCTCAGTTTATTGTTGGAGGGGCCACACGGACTGATATCTGCCAAGGAGCTTTAGGTAAGATGTCTACAGTGAGTAAATATAGCTGTGCATCTTGATTACATCTATGCTTTCATAGTATTGTTTCTTGCGAAACAGCGGCAGTGTAGTTTTTTCTGGTGTATCTGTCATGGGAGTAAAGCTTCTGGAGTAGAGGAGTATCTGTCTAATCCTATAGTCCTTAGCCAGCAGATCTTGTGTGTAGCATTGTTCCTTGGAATGCCTGTTAAAAGCAGTAAAACTGACAAGTGCCATCAGGTGTGGCAGTGATGTCCATAGCCATATAGCTGGGATATGAATAACCTATCTGACAGAAACCTACTCTGAAGATTCAAAGTTAACCTCATGCTGGACATCCAGTCATCAATTACTAGTGGTTGTGCTGGTGAGGTTCATGGGAGTTCATCTGAAAACATCCTAAAGGCCACCAGTTGTCCCTTCTGATCTTAATGATGTTTGCAGACTAAGATGTGTGGAAATTCACTGGTTACATTCTGCTCCAGTAGAGTTTTCCGTCTTCAAAGTTTTGCCACCTGCAAGTAAGCAGAGTTTTGATCTTTCAGTGGTTAGCTCACTGATGAGTGCTGGAAGATGTGCTCCAATAAGCCCTCTGTTTACATAGTTCAGTTATTATTACTAAACAGCCTTAGTGAGTCAAGACCCGTACCATGGTAAAACACCATTCAGTTTACATATTGGTTGATTTTTCACTTTGCTTTTAATTACTAGGCTTTGATAAACACAGAAATGCATAAACACCCTTTTATTGAATGAGAAACAGTCATGAAAAACTAAGCTCAGTGTTTTAAGTTAAATAGACATGTCTCTGTCACAGTCACCTTTGTGGGGGTGTATCAGTACATTTAGAGACCTCTTGCTACCCAACAGTTGAACAGATCTAGAGTGGTGGTTCCTAATGTATGGCCCATGCCCCATGGTGGGCTTCAATTCCCAGAAGCCTAAGTCAGTACATTGACTGATCAGTGCTTCTGGGAATTGAAGTCCAAAAACCAAAGTTTGGGAAACACTGGTCTAGAGAATCTGAAGAAGTAGGTCACAGAGAAAACCAGTGTCTCTATACTATTACCATTATTGTCTGTGATACCAAACAGGAAATAACAGGATGTCAAATTTTTGTTTATCAATGCTGGGTCAGTAGAAAGACGGTGGAACCATCTGCTCTGCTGCAAGTATTGTCTATATCAGGAGTTCCCAACCTATGGCGTGTGGGGCAGACCCAGCCCCCAATGCCATTCAGTCCGGCCCGTCAGTTTCTCCACTGCACCTGGAAGTGGAAGCGGGTGTGTTTATGTCACTCGTAAAAAATGCATGCACAAATGCACCCACAGCTGATGTAAACTCAGAAGCAGGCACATTTATGACAGCTGCAAATGCGCCTGCTTCAGGGGGGTATGGCCCAGCCTGATCAGCTGTTCAGGGGGCGTGGTCAGGCCCATGGCTTAAAAAGGTTGGTCACCCTTGGTCTATGTGCTTGTGGTAGCATGTACTAGCACACATCAGTGGCTTCCTTGAACTATGTCACTGTCAGAATCATGCATATTGCATCTTTAGTAGGCATAGAAGAAGAAGAAATTGATAAATATAGCCTATTGTCACTATTAGTCTAGAGCTCAAAGAAATTTCCTTTCTGAAGAACTTAGAAAGCTGCCAGTCAGACTGCTAGTTCATTTTCTACAGTGATTACATGAAGCCAATATTTGCAGAGTTGGAAGCCCTGGAATGGACTGACTGACTGATTTTTTTAATAATACATTTCTCCCCTTAGTGAGAAGCTAAGACGGTGTGCAAAAACATTTAAAATCCACATATTACTTTAAAAATACTAATTAATATTTTAAATTATGCTAAATTTTAAAAATAATACTTTCTAAGTATTAAGGCATCATCTGTCAAATTCCCATATATACACATACACCTCAGGCTTCCTTGTTCCTTTTGAGTTTATCTGCAACCCTCACAGTAGCAGAGAGAAAAAACAAATTTTCCAAGAAAAATACATTGTTACGAAGCATCTCTGTTAAAGGGAAAAGACCCACAGATTGATAACATACTACTACAGTACTGTATAAGAAAAGTGCTACATGGATTTTTATTTATACAGATAGGCTCTTTTTATTGGCAAAAAGACATCTGAGATTAAAATCAGAGGGGAAACACCGGTTCCCATGGCAATGTTGTTTCAATAAGATACAAATATTAAACAAACTTCCTCCTGTGCAAAAACTATTGTCTCTTCTCTCCACCCCCCCCTGCCATTACAATGACTCACAGCATCCGGTGAGCTTTGAAGCTGCATTTAGCTGTGTGACTCGACAGCAATAAAATAACAAACCGATATAAACATATTACACTTTAAGAAAACACTTCTAAAAATTTACTGAAAGGAAATGATGTTTTATTGCTTTTAATAAAGTCTTATGAGTTCCCCTGTTGCAAAAAGTTTCCTGCAGCTTAGAGGTAGTGAGAAATAGCTTTGAATAAACTATCCTTAAAAAAGTAACTGTAAATCATAAAACCTCATAGAACAGGATGAGTAACAGCATTAAATTATCACTCTAATTCAGCCCCCCCCCATATCATTGTGATGAGTTATTTAGAAATATTAAAATGAAGTATGCATGAAGCAATCGTGGTCTGTAGCACTGAGAATTAAACTGCCTGTTGTGCTGAAATGCATCACATGCGACTTAGAGTTACATCTGATTTTATTGGTATGCATATGAGGTTCTGATCCATATTGGGGCCTTACTCTGGGAATGGTTGAAAGACACTAATATTTAACATTTTTTTCTCCTCTAAATTCACCTCATAAGAACAGCCTTGCTAGAACAGGCCACAGCCCATCCAGTCCAGCATTCTGTCTCACACAGTGGCTCCCCATTTGCTTCAGGGTATTCCCAAGCAGATGCCTTCACCTGCTTAGGATTCCCTGGAAATGGCATTGAGAGATATCCTGCCTATCTCTCCAACCCCGAGGTTGTCCTTAAGTATCCATAATTATAGCCATTGACACCCTTGTCTTCCATGAACTTGTCTAATCCTTTCTTAAAGCTGTCAAGACTGACAGCTGTCACCACTTCTTCTGGTAGGGAGTTCCATAGACCAGTGATCCTCTGGGTGAAAAAGTACTTTCTCTTATTTGTTTGAGAACTAGTACCCAAAAGTTTCATGGAGTGTCCCCTAGTTCTAGTGTTATGCGATAGGGAAAACAGTTTTTCCTTATCTACTTTGTCCACACCGTGCATGATTTTATAAACTTCAATCAGGTCACCTCTTAGACGCCATCGTTCAAGAGTGAAGAGGCCCAACCATTGCAGCCTCAGATGGTAAGGAAGGTGTTCCAGTCCCCTAATCATTTTGGTTTATTGATGAGCTTGCCTCAACCTTTAAGAAGGGCTTATTGTAGAGCCAGATTTGGTTGCTGGATTCCATGAATAAATATGGGCACTCCCCCCACTTACCATATCATGAAAGAACTTGCATATGTGGCTCTACAGATATTGAAAATATTTCTCATAGTTCATTCGATTGCCAATTATATACTGATATTAGATTCAAATACCTTGCATCCCTACTGGGGAAAAACAGCTTTTTGGGACTGTAATCACAAACTGTCCTATCTCCTTGTGAGTTCTAACATGCACATTGTACATAGAACTGCCAAGTTTTTATAATTAAGGCATCAGCTAAAAGAATCCAATATATCAATCAAATTGGGGTATCCTGCAAGGGAGATTCACTTATCTGATTATGGATATGTATTTATTAATTGTATTTGTTGGGGTATTGGGGTACACTGGGGTACACCAATGTGGCTTGTCTGTGAATAGCAGAGCAGAGCGGTAAAGCTGTGGTCATGCAGCATCAGCTGGGATGAATTTCACACAAACAAACAGGCAGTAAAAGCAAAAGAAATACACTTTACTTTTAGCTTTGGCAAACACAGGAGAAAACAAAACACATGCTTGAGATAACGGCTCTCAGCAATATTGGCAGCAGTCCAATGTAGATAACAAGTGTCCAAGCAAATAGCTCAAAGCAAAACAGTCTTTTCCAGAGTTTACCTCCATGTAGTAGAAAGCTGTAACTCTGTGGCATAGGCAAAGCCACCAGGCTCTTTCCAGGAGCAGCTGGAGATAGTAGTGAGCCAGGTCAGCAGTTTGAGTCGAGCAGTTCAGTTCAGTCAGTAAGCTAGCATGGAGCATAGGAATCCTTTACTCTCGCAGTTGCTCATATAAAAGCAGCTCAAGAGAATCCTGCTCAGGAAAGTATAGCCCAAGATAATGCTCAAAGTGCATTCCTATATAGTAGAGAACCTGGTTAATCACTCTGTGATCTGTTACACCTGGGGCATAGCACAGAGGAACTCTTAAAGGGACAAACTGTGAACCAATACAATACCATGGAAGGACTATAAGCCCTATCATCCTAACAGTATGAAAGTATTTTATCCAGCTTACATTCCCTTTAAAAGTAGCCTAGGTATGTATGTATTGTATTTTATTGTATTCTGTTGTATTTTATTGGATTTCATTGTATCACACATATTTTAATTCTTCTGATATGTTATTCATAAGGTTGTAAGATTAATCAATTAATAAACTACTACTGCTACTACTGATCTTTCCCAAAGGAAGACAAAAGTATCAGGAGCAGACCCTAAGCAGTGCATAGTAGGTGGGTTGCCCACCCAAGAAGCTGGAACAAAGCACAAGGGAGTCTAGTGGGTGCTTCTATTGCATCACACTTCCTTGGGCATCAGCAGTGGCTTGATCCACAGCAGATACAGGTTTTATTTTCCCTCCTCCTATCTAGAGCTAAAGAGCAAGTGGTCTTGAGATACCCAGTGTTCAGTACATTTCTGGGTTGGGCTGAAGATTGAGTTGATGCCAAATCTTCTACTAGGATCTAAGGCCGTGATAGCGAACCTTGGCACTCCAGATGTTCTTGGACTTCCAGTCCCAGAAGCCCAAGCCCCCTGTGAATCCACACGAATGGGTTTACTGCAATTCATCCGGACCGCGCCACCCTCATCATTCCTGGAAGCGGAAGTAAAATGCGCCCGTACTGATTAATTGCTGGGCCTTAGTTTGAGCACCCCCACTCTAAGTCCTGCAGAACTGGAGCCCTCAGCCTAGAAGCAGCTGCTAAGCCCCACCTGAGAGCCCTGTATGGGTGCATTTTACTTCTGCTTCTGGGAGCGACAAGGGCAGCGTGGGCCAGATAAATCCCAGTAAACCCATTCATGTGGATTCACAGGGGGCTTTGGCTTCTGGGAATGGAAGTCCAAGAACATCTGGAGTGCCAAGGTTCACCATCACGGATCTAAGGCTATGTGTTCTCCTGGAAGACACTGAGTTCCCTATTCCAAAGCTTTGATATCATGTAGTGTTAGTGACTAAAGTCCAGTAGCAATTTGCTAGTAGAGTAGGTCCATCCAACCAGTGGGGACTTGGTGAATCAACTCCAATCTAAGTTCATTTCTACCTATTCAGTAGGCCTACTCTGGTTGCAACTTACTATTGGATTTCTTTCCAAGTCTGCTTCTTTCTGTTGGTCCCAATAGTGTATATGGATTCCGCGAGCACAATTGGCATAACGCGGCGGCTGGCAGAGGCCACTCCGGTCGAGAAGGCTCCTGGTCCGTGGGCTCTGCAGGCCCAGAAATTGGGGGAGCGGATTAATAGTAATAATCATAGGGTTTATTCACCCACATCTGACCTGACCAGCGATTCTGGTGAGGAAGGCAAATCACTAACCTCCGTTACGTATTAGGCAATTACTGACTCACAGAAGAGCCTAAGCTTTAGTGCAAATAGTGGCCATGTTTGCTCTTGAGCAAGCCAGGAACAATGGTTTTCCCCTGTCAGTGTTTGCCTTAGTTAATTAACTTCCCCAAGAGAGGTTCTCAATTAACCCGGGTAAATGGGTGATGTGATTTTCTGTCAGATGACCATTCTACCATACGCAGCCTGAACATAATATATACTGATGATTTTCCCTCAATAAATCACTGGTCTTCGCTCCATCTTGCCTCGTGTCGCTTCTTCTGACCAGTCTCCTCCGGGACCCTAAGGGCCGCTTCACGGCCCCAATCCTACAAGTGTACATGGGGATCATCTGTGGGGCTTTCTTTCTTCAATATCTGATAGTACTGCCAAATAGTCTTTCTTCTCTTTTCTTTCTACTAGTATTAATTTTAACTTAACCGTCAACAATACAAGTTGCATTGGGTCTGTAAAAGATGTAAACTTTTAAGAATGTTAATCTGATTTTCTATAGGATATGCTATTGGGAGTCTGGGGTTACGCTGAGTACGTGAAATGGCTCATCAACAGTTGGTTTTTTTAAAAGAGTGAGTGCTGTGATATTGGTAGCCTGATTTTACTGTTTTTCTTGGTAATGTAGGTGATGAGCATCAGCATTTGATGAAGTCACATGCATGTTGATCGATCAATCATGAAGCTTTGATTTCCCCATTAATTTTTCAATTTGTGCTACTGCCAGACGTAGTCACACTGAAAAATCAATGATATGATTGAAACCTTCTCCCAGTTGCTTGTTGTGACTACTCTGACGGCTATCATCATAAATTACCACATTTGCTGATAAAGTAAATCTGCATTTCAACCATGAAATAAATATAACATTGCTAGTTTTATATCATCAACAATGGGTTGATTTATTATTTTAAGATTTCCCCGAAATACTTATTTCTAAAATGTTTTAATAGTTGCAGAGGTCCCTCACGTAGGTTTTAGAATCTTCTTTCCTCACCTTTCCCCCAATATTTTGGGAGATTTGGCATAATTTGGGGTTCCTCCTGGACTCATCACTACTGCTCGAAGAGCAGGTGGCAGTTGCGGCCAGGAGCGCTTTTGTGCAATTTTGTGTCATCCGCCAATTACGCCCGTTCCTGGAACACGACTTCTTGCTCAAGGTCACACAGACTCTGGTCACCTCAAGATTGGATTATTGTAATGCGCTCTACATGGGGCTGCCCTTGATGACCATCCGGAAGCGCTCAGCGGCTGCCCAGGTGGTGGCAGGGTGCGGGCATTATGCCCGTGCCTCACCGCTGCTACGGGAGCTGCATTGGTTGCCAGTGTGTCTCCGGGTGCAATTCAAGGTTTTGACCTTTAAAGCCCTTCATGGTAGTGGGGCAAGATACTTAAGAGACCGCATCACCGCAATGTTTTCGACCCAGCCTATGAGAGTGGACTGTAGGGGCTCCCTAGTGGTCCCATCAGCTAGGGAGGCACATCTCACTGGGACCAGGAGGAGAGCCTTCTCAGTATCTGCCCCGGCACTATGGAACCTCCTGCCACTTGAACTGCGCCTCCAGGTAGAGTTGCTCCCCTTCAGGAAGGCCTTAAAAACGTGGCTATGCCAGCAGGTGTGGGGTACAACTGGTACCACAACCCAGCCCTGTTGGCTTATTTAACCCTGCCCAGTGTTTTTATTTATTCCTGCCCGGGTGCCCCTCTTTTTAAGGGGATTGGGCAGGTTTTATGGACGTTTTTAGAGAATTTTATAGTACAGTATTTGGTTTTAATTAGTATTGGTATGGGTTTTAACTGATGTTGTGAGCCGCCTTGGGTTGCTTAGGTAAAAAAGGTGGTTATATAGATCCAATAAATAAATAAATAAAATTTTGGTGAGGTTGTGCCATATACATAGCTTAGTATTGCTGGTACAGTTTTTATGGCATTCTGATCTAGAGCCAAACATTCTCATGAACTCTATGTCCAGAGTGTTCTGTTGTGAGATCTGCCCACACAGCCATTATCTTATATACATTTTGGATATAGGTAAATCATTTATATATCTTTTAGAAATGGATAGGCATTTATCAGAACGTAGCTTGCCATCTTCATCTCTATTATTGTGCAACATGTTCTCCATATTAAAAGTTCAAAAATAGTTCTCTCTCCACCCCTCGCCACCCAGCTACCCCGAGGAAATACAACATGCAGAATGGTTTAATCTAGTTATAATTATTATCATTGCAAGAGCCAAAAGAATGAAAATAATGTCATTACTTGCATCCATGAAATATGCCCCTGTATATTGTTGCATGTTTCTGGTTTCAGCCTGTTCAAATCACTGCATATGTTTCCTGGAACACAAATAGTATTGCACTCCTAGCATGAAGTATAGTTTGCATGAAAGATGACAGCTTAACAAATAAAAAAGCCTCTTCTCTTGGAGTGACTGAGCACAGCATGGTAAGGTCAAGTGTTTCAATTCAGCTATGTTTCTACAGACACATTATTCTGAAGTAGTATGATTAAGCAGAATTGCTTTGGACCTGAAAAGTCTGAATGAGAGTCAGTATTGTTCGTTGTGGGCTTCTGAAAAACTTTCTTCAAGCTGTTAGTGTGAATTCATCATTGGCTCCCTGTGTGAGCATGCAGATATCATTTCCAGCACAGTCTTGGTAGACAGTGTTGGTATCTTAGCTGATTCTGGGAGGATTCTCAGGTGCTTTTATAGCACTCTGGGATTATTATTTTTTATCTTGTGTTTTTCCTCTGTCAGACTGAGCACATACAAGAACAGAGGTTCTGCCACTGTTTTGATGGCATAGATTTCCACCTGGTATAATGGAAGCACAGTTTTGCTCTGGCTTGCACTTCATGAAATCTCCCTAGTAAGCATTGAGTGAGACTTAAAAGTGCCCAACATCTAGCTTGCAGAAAATAATTCAACGGTATGGAAACTAATGAGAGATGCCTTTTGTTTTTTATTGATTTCACAGGAGACTGTTGGCTCCTGGCAGCCATTGCTTCTCTCACTTTGAATGAAGAAGTTTTGGCTAGAGTTGTCCCCGGTGATCAAAGCTTCCAGGACAAGTATGCAGGGATCTTCCACTTTCAGGTACCCAGATACTGGTTTCCAGTTTTTCAGAACTTGCTAAAATTAATATAATAAGGGTCTTTCAAACCAAGCTTTCTCCAGCTGCTATGTTGGCACTCCACTTACCATGTGAAGTAGTGTTATTTTGCCATGGGATTGGAAGAATATGATTTTTAATATTTTGAAGACATGAATGTGGTCTCCACCAATCTTAAGCTAGTTTTGAGATGCTAGTTTTAAGAAGGGAAGGAATTGCATCTTTTTCACTCTATGGTTGGACTTCATTCCCAAGCAGAAGAAATTAATTGTTGGCCATGGTCTGTTGACGATACAAAGCACTTTTTTTAAATGATAAGCTCCCTGAATCCTCTTGGTACCATGGACTAGGCCTATGGGATTCTGGAAACGGCATTCCAAAATGAAATATTTCTCATCTCTGCTCCCTGTTTTGCACCTCTCCTGCGCATGGCAGTGCTTCTACGAGCAAATATAGCACTAAAATATGTCAGTCCTTGTACATTTACCTTCCCACATAGCAAAAAATAAGTCTCGAAAATTATTTCTAAAAGGTGATTTCACATATATTTCGAAGGACCTCTCAAGTAGTTAGCCTTGTAAGGTTTTTGCTTTCTTATTTCTTAACCGTAGTGTTTTACAAGCCAGTGTTTGAAACATGTGATATTTCTCCTCTGTTGTGTAGTGAGCCCAAATTCTTTAACCATAAAGTAATTAAAAGTTATCCTTACACTAGAAAAGGAGTGGTATTACCTCTCATTTAAATTACAACTGTAATGTAGTTTAGTTATGCCTTTGTTACTGAAAATGGAAATAATTCCAAGTAACTCATTTGAAATGATTTTGCTCTGATTACTGCAAACCAAAACCTGCAACTCCCTTTTTCTGAGTTTCCTTTTATGAATTCACAATTTAAAAACAACTTGAGATTTGTAAAATGTATAAAATGTCTTCCGAGGGGCCCCCTCAAGACACTGTTTGGTTTATGGTCTATAAAATGTTCTAGCTGCTTCTTTCTCTTAGACTGTTTCTGTACCATAAATAACCAAACAATGTATTGTTTCCAAGAATGAGTTATAGATATTTATTGAAGCATCAGTATTTGAAATATGCATCTTAAGTGATTTCTAGGTTATAACATTTATTAGACAGTCCTTGCTGTCCTTTAACATTTTGGTAAAATAGCAGGTTCTGAGACTGAATATTTTTTCTCAAAAACCTATTCAAATACTTGCTGAAGCACGCAGTTATCAGATTTGGCCTCATTATGATGCATCAGTACCAACTACTTCTAGTTAAAGTCAAGAGCATGACATTCAACATGGCCTGGATTTTTTCTTTTCACTCTTTTAGTTCTGGCAGTATGGAGAATGGACAGATGTAGTGGTTGATGACCGACTACCTACCAAAAATGGAGAACTTCTCTTCGTTCACTCAGCAGAGGGGAGTGAGTTCTGGAGTGCCCTGTTAGAAAAGGCCTATGCCAAGTAAGTGAAATCAGGAAAATTGCTTTATATAATACAGAGTACAAAAGGATTTGTTTTGATCTCATTCTTCTTTACGCCCCTGCTCAGCACCTTATTAGGGTATGGTAATGCAGAACTCACAGAGAACTTCATGCTCACATTTCTCCTTTGAATATTTGTGTGAGAAAAATAGTAGGTTGAATGAAATGAGAGAATGAGTATGAGTAAATAAGCCAATTGCCCATTTTACTAGCTTAGTCGCCTCTGTATATGTTTGCCTCTCTCTGTATATTTATGACTTCTCACTTTTGCCCCAAGGTTGTCTGTCACACTTTGTTCCATCTACAATGCATTCTAATCCCTTCTACTTCAGTGCCTACCAGCTACTGCTAGTAATCTGTATGCTTTTCCCTGTGGAGCAAATAGTAATAGTGAGGTGGTGGTGGTAGGGATTTACACAGAAAGAGCCTCCTTGAAAATTGTGTTATTTTTGAACCACAATAGGGCATACCCTGGTAATGGCAATCTTGTGTTGCCAGCTAATATTTCTCATACTGGGTCAGGTGAAAGGAAATGCAGAATGAACTCACCAAAACGTGGCTTCATTTTGGCAGCTTCACATCTGGCCTAACGATCAGATCATTATGTAACAAAATCATTGATAGATTCTTTTCTTATTTGGGACTTTTCAGAAATGAAAATGAAACAAATCTTGACAAAGGGTAGGAATCTTGATGCTACTACAGTTAGAGGAGAAAATTGAACTATTAAATTTCATGGTTTCTCTTTCTGCAGAATAAATGGATCTTATGAAGCTCTCTCTGGGGGAAGCACTACTGAAGGCTTTGAGGACTTTACTGGTGGAATTGCAGAATGGTATGAGCTGCAAAAAGCACCACCAAACCTCTTCAAAATCATCCAGAAAGCTCTTCAAAAAGGTTCCCTCCTTGGATGCTCCATTGATGTGAGTTAGTGACATTTTTAACCCTGCTGTTAGAGTTCTTTGCAACACAGAGCAAATTGGCAGTTACTAACTAGTTGCACACATTTCCAGCCCTCCTTCTAGACCAGGGAAACAGCGTCAGAGAAGCTGGAAAATCAATAGCCCTTCCCTTTCTGTAATTAGGTCTAAACTAGCTTTAAACTCAACTGTAGGGCTCAACATGTCAGGCAAAGAAGCAGGAGAGGATCTGCTTTCTCCCTACCTTTTCTGTGGCATTTATTGTACAGGATCTTGGGAAGGCACATGTGGATCTGTGGTTATGTGCTTGTCAAAACCTGCCTCAGTGCAGTAATAATCTGACTTGTCATGTCTTTGATTTTGATTACAATGTAACTCAAAAGCATGCACACACATTCTTTTACAGGAAGTAAGGTAAAAATTGGTCCAGTGCTAGAAATCACATTACCTGTTTTATATGATCAGGTCAGCGAGAAGAACTCACTGTGTATTACCAAATCTGTAGAATGCTGAATCAGACTAATAGCTATTAAGACCAACACTCCGTTTCCCACAGCGACCAACTATATGCCTTTGGAAAGCCCACAAGCAGAAACTGAATGCAAGACTACTCTCTGACTGGTGGTTCTCAACAACTAAAAGGAAGTGATATATTTCCTCTGATCTTGGAGGTCATATACCACCAACATGACTAAGAGCCATCAATTTCCTTCTCTTCCTAAAAACTTCTATAGCTACATACATGTAGAATTTAATCTTACTCAACCAAAGTTTGTACTTTAGTCTTTCTAGTTTTCCCAAGTAATTACCACTGAATCCCCTTGTGTTTATAGATCACAAGTGCTGCGGAGACAGAGGCAGTCACAACACAGAAGCTGGTCAAAGGGCATGCATACTCAGTAACAGGCGCAGAAGAGGTAATATCTCCTTCCTGGGAAAACACTGAATGCTAAGGATAGAACCTATCATAGGGGTTCACAACCTACGGCCCATGGGCTGGCCCTCAATGTTGTCCCATCTGGCCCATGGCAATGACTCCGGAAGCAGACATGCATGCACAAATACACTTGCAGCCATTTTGTTCACCCCGCAGTGCAGTCTGAGGGGGAGTTGTCTGGCCCATGGTGCAGTAAAGTTGAGAACCCTCTGAGCTATCAGAATGGACCCATTTGATTCTCTATGTTTCTGTTCTTATTTTCTATACTTCTGTTGTTTTTCCTTAAGTGGATCTTTTGGGAAATGTTTGGGTGTACTGCCCTCTTATGGCTGTGACTGATAGCAGTCAATTGTTCTATGTAGTTCATCAGAATGCACAACAGACTGAAAGACATGTGTTGTGGCCACCAAAGTCATTGGTTCTCAACCTTTAACCTTCCAGATGCTTTGAATTTCAGTTTCCCAGCCAGCAGGACCAATAATCATGGGTGTGAAAAAGGTGAAGTCCAACACGCTAGAGAAGCTAAAGACTGGGAACCTATTTTGTGATACTTTGTTAGGCGCCCTGAGTCGCACTGGTGATTGGGAGGAGTACAAGTCAAAGCAAACAAACAAACAAACCTACCATGTATTATTAATGTGCATTTTGTAGGGAACTGCATAACAAATAAGGAGGTCACAAGTCTTGTGGGGAAATGGGATTACTGCAGCTCCCAACAGGCCACTTCCTGTAATATACATGAGGGATAGGCGAGCTGGGATCCTTGAAATATTTTGGGGCCCAACTCCCCACTATCTCCAGCTGGTACGGTCAGAGCTTAGGTAAAAGGTGAAGGTTGACCTTGCTTGAAAATCAGTCGTATCCAACTCTAGGGTACGATGTTCTTCTCTTTTTACAGCCAAAGAGCAGTGTTGTCTGTATTTACATACCTCTCCGTGGTCATGTGGCAGTCATGACTATGGTAGATACCAGAGTGCACAAAACGCTGTTACCCCACTGAAGTGGTCCCTATTTATCTACTTGTAATTTCTTGCTTTCCAACTGCTAGGTTGGCAGGAGCTGGGACAAAGACGGGCGCTCACTCCATCGTGCAGCACTCGGATATCAAACTGCTGACCTGCCTACCATCTGGTCATCAAGTTCAGCTAATTAACCACTAAGCCACCTATAATCTGAGTTTATAGAAGTGGCATCCCAAAATATCTGGAAGTTTGCTGGTCACTCTTATTCACACCGTGCAGTCAATACACTTGGTCACCTTGCCTCAGTGGGCTCCAGTACTGCACCTTGCACCATGGAAATGTAGTTTTCATTTTGTTTCATAGCACTCACAGTGGCCCCAGAAATACCATAACATGTTTCAGTATCCATTGAATTGGTTTGAGCAGAGTTCAGAGGCCTGCTTTGCTGTGTCAGATGCCTGTTTGGTGAAGCATTATCTTACTTGGACAGAGGTTAGGAGGGCTTCTGAGATGTTCATTGCTATTCAATTGAAACTTCTGTTTATTTACTTGATTTGTATCCTGCCTTTTTCTTAGGCTGACTCGACTGATTTTAGAAACAGGAAAGGTAAAGGTAGAGGTAAAGTTTGCCCTTGCTTGAAAGCCAGTCATATCCGACTCTAGGGTTCGGTGGTGCTCATCTCCATTTATAGCCGGACAGCCAGCGCTGTCTGCGTTTGCAGATGTCTCTGTGGACGTGTGGCAGGCATGCCTAGACACCGGAGTGTACGGAACACTGTTTACCTTCCCACCAAAGTGGTCCCTTATTTATCTACTTGCAATTTCTTGCGTTCAAACTGCTAGGTTGGCAGGAACTGGGACAGAGATGGGAGCTCACTCCATCATGCAGTACTAGGGTACCGAACCCCGACCTTCCAGTCTTAACTTCTGCTTCTGGGAGCAACGAGGGCTTTGTGGGTCGGATGAATTGGCATCAGGGGACGGATCTGGCACATGGGCCGTATTTTGGGCACCCCTGAGATAGATCTTTGGAAAGAGTTTGTCTGTGCCATGAAGGATGTAACAGATAAGGAAGAATGAAAAAAAGAGGGAGCATTGATCAACTCGGGTCTCTCACTGCTAACTTTGCAAACCTTTGGAAGAGGCTTAGCATCTCATTATCCTGGAAGCATCCCTGCCCTTCTGATTAAAAATGTTGTCCAAAGTTGAGTTCTTGGCAGACTACATCAAAGCTGGGAAAGATAATGAGCAATTGGCAGAGTCTTGATTGCGGCTGGTCTTCAATTTTTGGGCTTCAGTTTTTTACCAATGTAAACAGGCAGAAAAAAGAATATTGTTTTGACTGAGGGCTGAATGGAGAATGGAGCTGAATGCTGTCTTCACAATGTTCCATGAAGCTCTTTTATCCCAGATACGCAAACCAAAGGCTATTTCTGATTTTTAATTAAGGGTGCATGAATACTGGTCATGGGCTCTGCAAATGTCTTATGAAAAAGAAAAACATCTTCACATCAGCCCTGTGATTTAGGTCATGCTTAGACTGCATTCACATACCTATCTGCCTTTGAGCAAGCTACAGTGGAAACCAAAGGACTTACTTCCAAATAGGCATATACAGTCTAATCAAGTATGGAACTAAGGTATTACAGTGGTACCTCATACAATGATTTTAATCGGTTCCACAGGGCTTGTTGTTGTTTGAAACAATTGTTATACGATATATGCATCGTATAGCAATTTTCCCTATGGGATGCATCGTACAACGATTTTTTTTCACTAAGCGGTTTTTCCCATTGATAAATCACTGTACAAATTTTTCCATAGGGAAAATTGTTATGCGGGACGCCATTTCCCCAAAAAATCTAATTGTTATGCGATTTTGTTGCTGTACGAAGCAATTGTTGTACGAGGTTCCACTGTATTTTCATTTTACATGTTGGGAATCTGAGGTTAAAGGGGAAATATTTGGTCAATAAAATCCTGACTAAACATTATTACAACATTGGTTTAAATATCACATAGATTATGATTTTGGAATTCCAAGTAATACATTCATTCTTTTAAAAAGCCCTCAACTATAACACAGTTCATTCAAGCACAGAAAAGAATTACAGTGGTACCTCGCTTAAAGAGCATAATGCGTTCCATGGGATTGCTCTTTAAACAAGTTGCTCTTTAAGCAAAACACTTGGAAAAAGCACCACCGCTGCCATTGTAAGTGACCGATTGTGACTTCTGGTGGGGGGATTGCGAACCCCGATTTAGTTAAGCGAGTTTTTGGTTGTTTTTAGTTGTTAAGCAAGGCGACCATTCAGAGAAAATTCTGCTCTTTAAGCAAGTTTGTCTCTAAGCAAGGCGCTCTTTATGCAAGGTTTTACTGTACAGAGTGTTTGTTGAAATGCCATTATGAGGCCTTATGTTTCTCCTTGGAGATGGAATTTGAGAGGAGTGGACTCGCCACCAAAAAGGCCCTGTCCTTAGTATCCAGTATCCAGTTAGCATGTCCCCGAGTACAGCAGGACGGAGTGAGCTCCTGTCCTCTGTCCTAGCTCCTGCCAACCTAGCAGTTCGAAAGCAAGAAATTGCAAGGAGATAAATAGGGACCACTTCGGTGGGAAGGTAAAGAGCGTTCCATGCACTCCGGTGTCTAGTCATGCCTGCCACATGACCACAGAAATGTCTGCAAAAGCAGACAGTGCTGGCTCTTCGACTTTGAAACAGAGATGAACACTGAACCCTAGAGTCGGATACGACTGGCTTTCGAGCAAGGGTGACTTTTACCTTTATAAGCAGAGACACTTTGAAAGGCAAGGATAGGCCAAATGTAGTAGCTATGGTGCCAAAGGTAGCTCTAGCATATTTTTTTGTGTCCCATCCATCCACCTCAGAAAATACTTTAAACATTTTCAGACGTATGGCTCAAAAAATCCCTCTTGTACCTTGCAGAGAGTGTAGTGGCAATTTTGAGCTGAATGCTGCCTCCTATGATGAAGTCTCCCAGGACCCTGCCACCCCATTCTTATTTCATCTTTAAAACATATTTGTATTTTTGGCTAGTAAGAGAACTCAGCTGTTTTGTAGTTTATGCTTGCCAAAGCAGGGTGTAATGAGTGGTAGGAGTTGATTTTCAGTAATTAAAAACTTGCTGCTTCTGTTGCTTGGCTTTTGTGACTCCTGAGTGATCCTTTTCATCATGTGCAAACTGTGAGCTACGAGATGGAAGAAGAGAGTCTTTAATTATAAAAATGTTACTGCTGATAGATGATGTTATCCACACACAAAACATTCAGTGATTAAAGACTTCATCCTTCCATCCTGTTTTCTTCCTTGATTTTCAGAATATTTGATCCCTTAGTGACTTGACATTCTTTCCCCTCTAATCCTACTAGGTCAGTTGCCAAGGGAAGTTGGAGAAGTTGATCAGAATCAGAAACCCCTGGGGGGAAGTAGAATGGACTGGAAAATGGAATGATAAGTAAGTTTCCATTCAGAGTCCAGAACTTTACATTTTCTGGCAGCCGCAATGCAAATGTGTTAGCAAACTCTAAATGGAAGTCACTACCTCTATCTTCTTCAAAGTCAGTTTTGCAACTGTGTGGTCTAAATCAGGGGTGGATCTGGCCCACAGGTCATAGTTTGGGCACCCCTTGTTTAAGCAGAGAAAATGGCAACCCAAAATCTATCTCGTCCTGTTGCAGAACATATCTGTTGCAAAATAGATTGTAAGGCATATTTTACTTACGCTTCCGGTGGGAGGAACCATGTGACTGGCCCGTGTTCTGAAAAGTTTGGGCACCCCTGGTCTAAATCATATGTGCCTTTTCTAACACTGTGTGGAATACTTGTCAGGCTTTCACTATTATAGCTAAGCAATTAAGTTTTTCCTGCATGAATTATCATCATAGGCTGTAGTTTGGGCACCCCTGGTTTAAGCAGAGAAAATGACAGCTTAAAAACTATCTCATCCTGTTGAAAAACAGATTGCACCCCTTCCGGTGGGAGGAACCACGTGATAGGCCCATAGGCCAAAATGTTTGGGCAGTCCTGGGATAGAGCGACAATCTGAGACTCAGGAGTACTTGGTTCAAACCCCCACCCAGCCATGGACACTTACTGGGAGGGAAGGTTGGCATTGGGGAAACCCTTAATTAGCTTGAAAACCCCTTTATAATGGCACAAATTATTGTGGCCCCAGGCACAACAATAACACAATGGCATTGTAGTCTGGTTGCATGGACTCTAGCAAAAGCTGTGGAGGCTATTGGTTGCTCTGAGGAAGCCAACTCTTTCTCTAACCTTTTGCTTCTTGCTCTGAGTTTGAGTTTCACATAACTTTGCCTTTACATTTGTAGCTGTCCGCGCTGGAGTAATGTTGATCCTAAAGTGAGAGACAGACTAACCAGGAAACATGAAGATGGTGAATTTTGGTAAGGATAAGGATGGTTTACTAATGCAGATAGCTATACTACTGTTTCTACTCTTAAACTGCCAGTTTGCTTGGATATCTTTTCTGGTGTCCAATGTGATAAAGCACAGGATTTTGCTGAAAACAGGATCATCTCACTGGATGGTTGGCCATTGTGAATCCTAATGCCTCATTTTAAAAAAAAACAGTCTAAAGGAAAAAAATTGCAATCGGGTGATTTTGAAACCTTTTTGTCTTCTTTAAAGGCATACTTGACAATGGGTGACGTGGTTTTCTAAGGTATCCTGGTGTGACTGTGGCATGTGATTGTTTTGGGGTGTTCGGGGTAGCCAACATGAAGCATGCAGACCAAATGGAACATTCCCCCACTCATTCTGTCCCCAGGTACCCATTTCTGCTGCCACTCAGTTTGCCACAGTGTGCATAAAGAGAGGGGCACCCTTTACATTTACCATTGTGCTGCCAAGTTTTGAAAGTGCAAGAACACCATTGCTTTATGCCAGTGTTCATGGGGAATGAGTCCTTCCTGGAATTGCTGTTCAGCTTTCACTCCATATTTGTATTTTAAGTGGAATGTTTATTTTTAAGCAAAACTGCTTCCGAATTTTCGCCTTGTGGCATTGAGTGGCATGCAACCCCTACACCCCCAGTAGGTTAGGGCATGGCAATGCAGTCCTTGATCTCTTGAGATTTATCCATCTCTAATTTAATTTATATTAGAGTAGCTGATAGGAAGAAGCATCTCAGATTCTTGTGTTCCATTTACCTTAACACCATAGGATGTCGTTTGCTGATTTCTTGAAGCATTATTCTCGCCTTGAGATCTGTAACTTGAGTCCAGACACTCTGGCCAGTGATAAGTATAAGAAATGGAGACTGACTATGAAAGATGGGAACTGGAGAAGAGGATCCACTGCTGGTGGATGCAGAAATTACCCAGGTAAGTCATTTGTTAATCTTTAGGATATGCAGAAATGGCTCTTCATCAGTATATGCTCCAAATAAGAGTCAGGCAACAATTTAAAAAGCTATCAGTAAGTTAGCATGTGTGTCTGGCTCTCAATGGTTTGACAAAAGAGCTTTGAAGATTTTTTGTTTTATTTCTTGTTGTTGTTTAGTTTTGGGGAGAAGCAAATCCAAAAAACACCATTTTGGAATTTCCCAATATTCTGTGATTTGTAGGTTTTAAAAAACACCCTAATTTTAGAAGGTTTTAAAAATAATTTATTCATATACTTTTAAAACTACTCCTCCCATCCTAGAATCCCATATAGCGATTTTAATCTGTTCCACGGAGCTGATCGCTATGCGGTTTTCGTCGTACGATCTTTCCTATGGGAAAATCCATACAACAATTTTCCCTATGAGAAAAAAACCGTACAACGATGTTTGGCACTAAGCGGGTTTTCCATTGGAAAATTGTTGTATGGATTTTCCCATAGGAGCGATCACTATGCGGAACGGCTCTCCCTCCCCCCCCAACCCTCATCGCTATGCGATTTCATTGCTGTATGGGGCGATCGTTATATGGGGTTCTACTGTATATATATTTATCATAAGCTGTTTTGAGCACAGTCTCCTGTCAGAAAAACAGCTTATAAACGAATTGTTCAAAAATTACAGTGAAAACTGTTTACCTCTAGTATGAGGAACTTTTAGCTCAGTGTGTCAGGTGCAGGAACCCTTCCTACCTTCTACAAGCCACATGAGTCACATTGGGTAAAACATCTGATTTCTTTTTAAACTGTAAGGGTTTTTTTTGGTGCAAAAACGAAATGCAAGGGTCTCACACCTTGTTTCTGAGGAGACGCTTGCCACGTAGAACTGCATTTCTCCTACTTATGGCCGCTGATTCTGGAACATCCAGGAACATGCTTGCAATAGTGTTTGCAGTCTGATCTTCACTGGTGATTCAAGATTTACAAGCGTACACAATCAATACAAAAATATTTCTGAAGCTTATTGCATGCACATAAGATAGACGCTGCAATTTAAAATTGAAGGGCTGCTATGATCTTACTTTTAATTCTTAGATCATCAGTATGAGTTAAGTGAGTGGAAGCTGAAGATAGTATTGGTTACCTCCCTCTTTGTCAGATACATTCTGGATGAATCCTCAGTATTTGATTAAACTTGAGGAGGAAGACGAAGATGAAGATGATCCGGAGAAAGGATGTACCCTCTTGGTTGGCCTGATTCAGAAACACCGTCGGAAGCAACGGAAGATGGGAGAGGATATGCACACCATAGGCTTTGCCATCTATGAGGTAAGCTTCTTCTTGTAGGCACAGGTAAAGGAAATGCTCATTACACTTGAGGGATTAATTGTTATGCATTGTTAATGAATGGGCTGCAAAATGATAGATCCATAAATTTTCTTCCCAAGTGCTTTGGGTGGCTGCCTGATAAAACTCAAGGGATCTCTTGCCCATAAATGTCCACTTCATTGAATGCATGTTTGTCACTCACATGACTCATGAACACGATAGAAGCTTCACATCCTTTATTGTCAATGGAAATGGATCACACATTCATCTGAAACTTAACAAATGATGGACATGCATGTATGAATCATCCCAGAATCACAAACTATCATTATTTCTTAGGCAGACTAAGAAAAAATCCTGCATAAAACTGCCATGTTGCTGCTGGTCAGTGTTGATAGTACTAGGACGGGTGGATTATGAGTCAACTAGTTGATTTGTGGGATCATTTATTTTAGAGGAGTTTAATTTTGCTATATCTTTTCTAAATAAGAAATAAAGAGCTGGGAAAACTTCCAAACATTAGTAATTACTCTAGTTGTCGTTTTGGATGATATATGACAGTAATGGCGAACCTTTTAGAGACCAAGTGCCCAAACTGCAACCCAAAACTCACTTATCTCAAAGTGCCAACACAGGGGATGAAGCAGATTTTCCATTAGAGCAGGAAGTTAGATACAAAAGAATGATTCAGGTACTGTGATCCCACTTTTGCCTTGTACTTAGGTTCTCAACTCCATTGTCCTTAAACTGGCTGCCAAATGGATTATGCCCAGTGTATGGTTTTATATTGGAAACTCAATCCAGGCTCTGCCTTGGCCAAGTTATGTATGTGTAGCTACATTCCATGCAGATATTTTGTGATTAGACACGTTGGCATACAGACATTTTTAAAATGCTATCTCCAGTAATTGTTTTTATTTCCACTTTGGTGTATACAGTCAGCAAAAGCTGGAGGCTCCAAATGTAGAATATCTTTCCTAATTTAACAAGGAAACCAATAGATATGAACTCAGGACACTAGAGCTGCAGATATGTGGCACTGGAATCACTGTCTCATGAATAATATTATGTAATTTGTTTTTTTTTTTACTTTTTCACAGGTGCCTCCTGAGGTATGTAATTTGGATTTTCCACAGAACAGAGCATTCATTTCTAGCCCAAGAATATCCCAGTGAAGAGAATGCAAGCGCGGCGACAAAATGGCCGCCGCGCCCTTTGCGGGCCCCCCCCCCACAGGACAGAGAATCCAGGTAGTTAGGGGCGTGGCCAGCTCCCTTATAAAAGGGGTGGCCACGAGGCAGCCGAGCTGCCATTTTACCTCAGCGACGGAGCGGAGAAGTCTTTTCCCTGTGTCTCCGTCGCTCTTGAGCCTACCGGGAAGCCTTTCGGGTAGCGATTCTGCCTTGCCGGCTTCCCTTTGCTTCGGTGGAAATGCCTTCGAAGAAGAAGGCAGCTCCGAGTGCAGCTCGCGCGGTTAGGAGGCGCAACCCAGGTCGGAGGACCGCGGTGCTGCCTCCTCAGCTGCCGCCTTTGCTCGCCCCTGCCGGGGCCGGCGGAATGGGGTCTATTGCCCCTTCGCCCGGAGTGGGCAACCAGAGTGCGGGCGCGGAAGGGGTTCCGGCCCGCGGCCCGCGAGCGGTGGACACCGCTCCTCCACCTGCTTTCGGGTCCTGGGTACAGGGGCCTGTACCCACGCAAGGACCAGGCGGGCCAGCCGGCCCTTCGCCCCAGGTTAACGTGGAAGTCAGGCGGGGGCCCCCCCTCCTTTGGGGTTCCTTTTGAGGCGCTGTCTTCAGGAGGACAACAGCCGACGGGGAGGGTTGAGCTGCTGCAGGCGCGTGGCGCGGTTTCGGCCACTGCCTCGCAGCTCCCCAGCCAGCGGCCAGGTGCAGGTTCTCCGGGGATGAGCTCTACGTCGGTCGTGAGCTCCGACGCCCCCAGTGGGCCGGAACCCCCGGTGGGGGCGGCCCGCGGGGGTGCAGCATGTGAGTATATGGTGTAAGCGAGTACATCCACACACATTCCCAATATGGGGGGGGGCTTTCCAATCGCTTTGGCCTCGCGCGGGTGGTGCGGCGGTGCACCCGCTGACGCCTCACCCGGCGATGATAGCTAACACCCAGGGCCCCGTGGTGGGGGGTGTTCCCTACCCTTAGGGGAATGTTTTGGGTGGCCGGGTTGGTCCAAGCCCCTATTCCATACCGATGAGTGACCACTTGGCACAGGCCGCCAGAGAGTAAATTTGGCGGGGGGAGGACGTGGATATCTTCTCATTCCTAAACAGTGTGCCCACCAAGGAGAGAGGGAGGGGCAGAATGAGAAGGATAGTGGCAGGCACGTTGTCGCAAGCCACCAAGTATGTGGGCCAAATGGTTGCCGGCCTGCATCGTATGCATGGCGGTGTACCTTAGGGCATGGCCGGATTTGGCAATTCCGATGGTCCAGTATTTGGACAACGCCTACCGGGCGATGATTTGCTTTCCGGGCCCAGCGTGGTTGGCTTGTGACGAGGGATGCCGTAGGCGAATTTCCCCGCACCCCGAGGTTAGGCAGGATGAGCCAGGCCAGAGGCTGTGGCTTTTGTACGTGACGCCCACGCGCCCTGCACCCGGGGAGATATACCATTGTGGGCATGCGGTTCAGCGGGCGGCCCCAGCACAGGTCACCTGCCAGGGGGCGGGGCGGGGGGTTCCAGCCCGCCGGCTGTGCTGGACTTTTTGTCCAATGGCTCCTCTAAGGGGAAGACTTGCAAATACAGACAGGAGTGTCCCACCTGTGTTGGGCCCCATGCGGCCTCTGCCTGTCCCAGGCCTAGAAGGATGCGGGGCAGAGGGTGGGGCAGACAGGGGGCTGGCAAGTCTGCCGCAGATGGATCTAGTTCACCGAAGGGCTCCCTCCCCATTTAAGGTGGACATGTTGGAGCGTTGGCTCACATGGTGCCTGAAGGGTGAGGATGCGGGTATCCTTCAGGGTTCTAGACAGGGGTTCCGGATCCCTTTCATGGGTAATAGGTCCCCTCAGGATGCCCCCAATCTTTTACCCCTTAAGGGGAGGGAGGAGGTGGCTGCTGCCAGCTTTGACGAAAGGGTCTATGCGGGCAGGGTCGTTGGCATTGTCCCGCACCCCCGTCCTGGGGAGCATATTGTTCAATGATGCCATGCCTTTTGGCTATTCCTTTGGGGCTCGGTATTCGAGCGTTTCACCATTTTCCTAGATTGCGCTTTTGTCCGCAGGTCAGGGTCCCGGTCTGTAGCCCATTCCCTGGATGGTTTTATTCGGGGCTGAACGGGGCTGGGACACGTACCCACGTCTCCTCATCACATTTCAGACGCTAATGGAGGAACTTGGTGTCCCTTTAGCGCCCGAAAAGACCGAGGGCCCATCTCCACAGCTAGTATTCCTGGGGTGGAGAGTAACACGATAGCGCAGGATTCTAGGTTGCAGCAGGATAAGGTGTCAAGGCTAGTGGCCCTTGTCTCGGTCTTGCTGGCCGGGCGCATGGCATCACTGAGGTAACTTCTGGTGCTACATGGTCACCCCAGTTTCGCTGGCAGGGCGTCGCACCAGGCAGGGCATTTGCTCTGCGCTTGTGCAACGCCATGGCGGGATTATCCAGGCCCCATCACAGGCTCAGATTTACCCAGGGTATCGGGGCATACGTGCTTGTCTGGCCATAGATTCAGAGGTAGTTCAACGGGGTGTCATTTTGGGGTCTGATTTCCTGGCTCCCCCTTGCTTTCAGATGCGGTCCGATGCCTCATGATTCCTGGGTTTCTGGGATGTACTTCAATTGGAAGTGGGCCTATGGTGGGTGGCCACCATCCTGGGCAGGCAAAGGGTTGCCTGCATGGTCTCACGTATCTGGAATGTTTCCCTATCCTGGGTGCTTTGATGCTATGGGGCAAGAGGTGGGCCAACTCGGTTGTGCAACTTGGGCATGGCAACGCGGCTGTTCCGCATCGTCACTGCACAGGATTCCAAATCGCCCGGGGTTATGGAGCTAGTTAGTTGGTTTGTGTTATGCAACCTGTGCCTCAACGTCCCCTTCAGGGCCAGGCATGTCCCAAGGGTTGATAATGATATTGCTGCTGCTTTGTCCCGCCTGCAGATCTCCCGGTTCCGTGCCTCGGCCCCCGGATGCGGAGGAATTTCCCTCGCCACTCCCGGATGTGAGATGGACCGTTGGCAAGGAGAGGTGAACCGGGCGATTGGCCTGTCACTAGCGCCATGCATGAGTAAGGCGTATCACCACGCATTTAGTTCCTTTAGAGTATTATGTACCCGATTCTGACTGCCAGGAACCTGGCCTTTTCCAGTAGCCCATGTTCTGCGGTTCACGATTTACCTGTATCCCCAGGGCCTTGCACCACGCACCATAGCATCTCAGCTGTCGGGTTGGCTTTTATGGCCAAGGTGGGAGGTCGTGTGGACAGCACCAATGACTTCCGGGTGAGACATGTTGGGAGAGGTGGGTGCGCGTGCCCGGGCATTTCCCGGGCGACCGCCACCCCATTTACCCAGGGGGTTTTTGACCCAGTTGGCCCGGGGCTGGCCTGGCCGCTGTTTTGATAAGATGAGGCAGCCCACTTCATGCGGCTACAACGGTGGCCTTTTTGGAGCCCTCCGCGTCGGCGAGCTTGAGATGCTGAGTAAGGCGGATGCAAGAGTTTCCCAGGGTTTTTACCCAAGTGGCCCGGGGCTGGCCTGGCCTCTGTTTTGAAATGAGGCAGCCCACTTCATGCGGCTACAACGGTGGCCTTTTTGGAGCCCTCCGCGTCGGCGAGCTTGAGATGCTGAGTAAGGCGGATGCAAGATTTTCCCAGGGTTTTTACCCAAGTGGCCCGGGGCTGGCCTGGCCTCAGTTTTAAGAAATGAGGCAGCCCACTTTATGCGGCTACAACGGTGGCCTTTTTGGAGCCCTCCGCGTCGGCGAGCTTGAGATGCTGAGTAAGGCGGATGCAAGATTTTCCCAGGGTTTTTACCCAATTGGCCCGGGGCTGGCCTGGCCTCTGTTTTGAAATGAGGCAGCCCACTTCATGCGGCTACAACGGTGGCCTTTTTGGAGCGCTCCGCGACAGCGAGCTTGAGATGCTGTATAAGGCGGATGCAAGTGTAGGGCACTGGAACTCGAGGATGTCTATATTGCCAAAGACTGGGCCCAGTTGAGGATACGTTCCTCTAAGACAGATCAGCATGGCGTAGGCAGTGGTGTAAGACTGCTACGGTGTTCTTTGGCAGACATCTGTCCGGTTGGTGCCCTACAGGAATTCCTGGCACTGCGTGGCAGGCACCACGGCCCGTTTTTCTGTCACCAAGATGGGTCTCCCCTTACTAAATTTCAGTTTTGGAAGGTGACAGCCAGAGCCCTCACCAGGGTGGGCCTACCAGGTGCCCGTTATGGCACACATTCATTCCGTATTGGTGCAGCCGCTACAGCAGCTGCTTTTGGGTACTCTGGGGCTGACATACGCAGCATGGGGAGGTGGGGCTCGCAATGTTTTCAGTTTTATGTGCGCCCACTCCTGCCATGAGTACCAATCCAGTCACCTTACCGCCTTTTTTCTCAATTTTCTTGCAGACCCTGGGTGTCGTATTACACCGGTGACAGTATGGCTGGTGGGCCACAGCTATGTGCACAGGGCAGCGCGTTACGCTGCGGCGACAGAGTGGACCCCGACTGGGACTGGGTGAACACGCCAGTCTCGCATGGCATGGTAAGCCTGGGATGTTATGGCGGGGGCTGCGGCCTTTCCCTTTTCTGGCCTGAGTGCTGACCCGCCTGACATTCTCATCATCTACCTTGGGGGCAATGATTTGTGCCAGGTCACCGGCTTATCGCTCAAGCATGCGATTTGCGAGGACCTCGCCTACTTGCATTATGTCTGGCCTGCCACAACCCTAGTTTGGTGGACATTATCCCGCGCCTTTCTATAGAGGGGGCGTTCACCTCCTGGCCCTTGACCGCGCTAGGCGCACGGTCAACGGGGCGGTGGCGCGGTTTCTTGCTGACAGGGCTTGGGGACGGGTCAGTCATCACCCCGATATCAGTCTACAAAATTATGACTTGTACGCAGGGGATGGGGTCCATCTGTCGCGAGGAGGTATGGACCTCCTGTAGGTGATTGGCGAGCAGGCCTGTTGACCGAGCTGACGGTCTGGGTGGGGGCGTCAGGTCTTCTTTGAAGCCCCTCCGTGTGGCGGGTAGCACTGGTAAGGTAAACAGTATGACCCACAAGTATCCGGCAGGTTCGCAATTGACTGGACAACACTAGACAGGAATAAATTAGTTAAACGTTGTCCGGTCAACGACGAATCAGGCGATGGGGTGATGACGATTGCTAACCAGCATGCATCACCCCTGTGATTTCACGGATACGCGTCAGAGGGTGGGGTCATGAGTTAGTTATTGACTACGGTCAACAATTTGTTTGTTGTCAACAAACAAATTGATACAAATTGATACATTGTAACCAATTGCCGTTGGCAATTTTGGGGTGGTACCTTACCAGTGTTACTTCGGCCTGCTTGCCTTAGGAATTATGATTGGTCGTTTTACCAATACAAATTTATAATTCGGACTAGGGCATTGAATCAATAAATGTGGCCCTATGCTGTTATCCACTTTCAATGTTGTCTGTGTCCGTTATTGGGGGGGTGCGCCTGCAATTCATCTTTCTATCATTATCTAAAAGGCACAATAGTGTTAAGTTTTCTGTTTAAGGTTTCAGAACTGTATGCCATTTTTATCATAGAAGGGTTGTGTTTTATAATCTAAGACCTGTAAGAATAATTATCCACATGAGGAGTGCAGATTGTGTTAACAGTATTACAAAAAGTCAGACTGTTAGTCCAGAATGAATGTGAATTATTTTTATTTCCAAACAGTTTATAATATTTGGTGCAGGGTTGCTGATTACTTTAGGGTTTCTCAGCAACCCATCTCAACCAGATGTTCTTGGACTTCAAATACCAGAAACCTCAATCAGCAGGTATACTGACTTGGGCTTCTGGGAACAGAAGTACAAGAATACCTGAAGGCCCAAGATTGAGAAACCCTGGATTACTTGATTGAAAATGGTTTAGTAAATCAGATACAATCAAATGCTATGGAAGAGCTTGTCAAGTATTTAAACCAGGGGTGGCCAAACCTTTTGGGCCATGGAGCGGTCACATGGTTCAGCAGGCTGGTCATGTGGTTCCTCCCACCAGAAGTGGAAATAAAACATGCCCACACATGTGCTGAACGCTGCTGTAAATGCACCCGTGGCTGTCGTAAAACACTGCATTAATTAGCATTGGGGGCCAGATCTGGCCCACGAGCCATAGTTTGACCACCCCTGATTTAAACCTTTAATTTATTAGCACTTTCTGTTTCTTTTTATAAAAGTGACAGTCTCTAGCCATTTCCAGGCCTAGTGTGATCCATGAGGATAAGAATTTGGCCTCCGTCACTGAAACTGAACACCTCTGTTTTGGCCTGTTCCTACATAAATAAGGGCCTGTCCAGATGTCCACATCATTTGGATTGTTCTTGGCGCTGTTTTAGTGATGCCATCAGATTATGGCATCCATATGTGTTTTGATTTATAGCAATCCTTCTTGCCCCCTTTTATAGCTGACCTCCTTTTCATCACAGTGTTAGGGGTTTGGGGCATAACTTTAGAGCATGCCTAATTATCCCATTCTGCAGCCAATGCAGATGTATTGTTTGCACCAAAATAGAGCTGTAGGCAGTTACCTAGGGAGACAGTCCTGTGACATATTTAGTGGATTGTGCCACTGAAAAGGATGGCAGAGAAACACCTTCCTCTCTTTTCATTTTTGGTACCTTAAAAAAAAAGATTTCCCTAACTGAGGCAGCACAATTCTAGATAAATTGGAGGTGCCCTTCAGTACAATACTTGTATTGCAATGCTGACTCTTTGGAAGGTTTTTTTTTTAAAGGAAGGAAGTTATCTAGGTTGACAGGCAAGAAAAGAGAGGGAAGGAGATCTCTATTTTCAGCTACTCTGCTGTTCTGATATGTTACTTACTTTACTTAACCCCCTCCCCCCCCCCAAAAAAAAGGGAGGAAAGTTGCTGCAGCCTGGTGAATGATGGACACAGGAGAAGGCAGAGAAGGGGATGGGAAGGGGAGTGTTATTAATCATAAGGAGTGTTATTAATCATAGTTATTAATCATAAGGAGTGTTATTAATCATAAGGAGAACAAATTGGAGGAATCCAAAGACCTGCCTAGATTCTTCTCATGAGAAGAAAAACATGGACTATATCAGGAGTCCTCAACCTTTTTAAAGCCCTGGGCCAGGTCATACTCCCTCAGACAGCTTCAGTGGTCAGATGGCCATTTTGCCCTTCCTCCACCACATGTCACTTCATGGTGTGTGGAGAGGGGGGCACATGAAATGGTGTCATGGGTCACATCCGGCCTACGGGCCACAGGTTGAGAATCCCTGGACTATATGAACAGATGGATTACTGAAATGACAGATAAATACATCATATTAAACTCAAACCAGACTGCTCCCAAATTACCCCATCTGGACAGGCCCTTGGTCGATCTCAATCTTCACTTGGTGCTTGTTTGTTGCTTTTCATTCTCCATGTAGTTCTTGGAATCAAATTTATTACCACTGCTAACTTGTGTCATTCTTTTATGGAAAATGACAGAACTTACATTCAGTGCTGTTTTTTTTAATACATGCAATAACCATGTATTCCCTAGCTTTGAATTCAGTTACTAAAGCCTTCTCTTCAGTTACAGACTGAATGCCAATAATACTTTTTGTTTTGTTTTCTGTAGCATTTGGGACAAACCAACATCCACCTGAACAAAAACTACTTTCTAACCAATCGAGCGAGGGAACGATCAAATACATTCATCAACCTTCGAGAAGTGTTAAACCGTTTCAGACTTCCCCCAGGGCAGTACATTATTGTGCCATCCACTTTTGAGCCAAACAAGAATGGGGATTTCTGTCTCAGAGTCTTCTCTGAAAAGAATGCAGATTCACAGTATGTGACCGATCCACCTAACCCCTCCTTCCTTGTCTGAATTGGAAAGCCTGTGGGGAACTATAGCACTCCAGAAACTTGTTGGAAGCCATTCATTTGGCATGTATGATGCCTGGAGGGGGAGGTTTGAAAGGAAATAAGAGCCGATGAGGAGGGGAAATTTCCACTGCATGAGCAGAGGGTCTGCTCCCGTAACATTAGATTTTGTAAGCTACGCATGGATCTCTCTGGCATATGATTCCCCCCCCCCCAATTCTCATATTAAATAATGCCCACAGGCCTTCTGTACTATCAATCTGAATCCCCCTACATTAATTTTAATAGTGATTTCTGCCTTTTTCCCCCAGAGTTGTTGATGATGAAATTGAGGCTAATATTGAAGAGGTATGCTAACCTAATCTGAAAGCCTTTGTTTTTTCTGAAGCCAAATCTTGAAAAAATTGCTTTCTGTGAGACCGCATGCCTGAGGTGCTCCAAATCCTTGTAAACCTAGAACAGTAATTTTTCCAAGACTGTCTGAAACCATTTTATCATAGACAATCTAAACCTGTATCTTTGCTTTCCAAATGTGCTCTGCTGTGGAACCACTTCAGAAGAGACACCAAACAATTAGAAATGTTTCTGTCCATAATAACCCAATAGATACATTGCTGGTAGCAGTTGTTTCTCTAGGACAATGGTGGCAAACCTATGCAGAGGGGGCACTCATAGCCTTCTCTGTGGGTGTGGGCGCTGGTGCCCCAGCGCAGAGTTCACCCCACCCCTCTGCCCAGCAGCCCAATGGGACTGCTTTCACCCTCCCTTCAGCACAGCGGCAGCCTGTTGAGTTTGGACACTCGGTCTTTAAAAGATTTACCATCCCTGCTCCAAAAGATCTTTGAAGGGGTTGGAAGAATAAGGGGAGGATGCATGAAAGGAGTGGGCATTTGCTGGTATTTGTCATTATGAGTCCACATTCCAAAACATGTTTGTACTAAAACATCACTAAGTAAAGGTCTTCAGGGTGTGGAGGTGTTTTGAAGTTTCCCTGCTAAGAATTCAGGCAGCATCCCTAAAGACTAGATCAATCTGGAGGAAGTATGTACTAAGAATTTTAAAAATAGGTACACATAAGAGCAAAACAAATGATATCTTGAAGGCAGAAAGGTGTAAGGAGAATTGGCATCATCCTGATAAACCATCAGATTGGACACCCAGGTGGTCTTTATCTTGGGAATAATGCTGACATTTGGTGCCCATAGCAACTTTATTTTGGGGTAAACAGCAACCGGGGCAGGTTACTGAGATTCTACAGAGCTTAGAGCAGTGGTCTCCACCCCTGGGTCCCCAGATGCTTATGGACTACAGCTCCAAGAAATCTTTGCCAGCACAGCCAATGGTAAAGGATGTCTGGGGGACCCAAGGTTGGGAACCCATTGACTTAGAGGGAGCATATCACATTATAACATTATTTCAAAAAACATGGCACAAAGATG
Organism: Bradypodion ventrale; assembly: GCA_035047345.1. Lineage (NCBI taxonomy): Eukaryota > Metazoa > Chordata > Lepidosauria > Squamata > Chamaeleonidae > Bradypodion > Bradypodion ventrale. The sequence continues at coordinate 47,973,825 of JAWDJE010000001.1, forward strand.
AATAATATTGCTACTTTAGCGCAATGGATAGAGGTTACTCATTACTCCTAAAATATTTTCTAGTAGATCTCAGGGTTTGGAACTGTAGCACAGTGAAGAGTTAAACCTCCTCTAATCACAGACACAAAAAAATTCACCCCATGGTGGTAACCTTGCACCACTTTTTCTGCAGCTATTTTGAAAGGGGGTTGAGGAATGCAGTTCTGTATTCTGTGTACTGTGTGGTCCTTACATTGCCCCCCAGTCTGTGTAATTAAAGGATAGCCATAAATCTTATCACGGTTGTGAATTCACCCTATTTCTCGGTGCTGAGGTTAAAATCTCAACTATATCTTTGTGTGTTTTTTTAAAGCAGATAATACTTCTGCACACATTTCTTTCACTGGATAAGATTAGAAGACTTTTCCATAATTCATAGCAAATAGCTAAATAGGCTTCTTTCAGGGAAATGTTTGCAATCATAATGCTGCAGCATGAGAAGAGCAACCTGAGAGTCTCTAAAGCAAGGGTGCCCAAACATTTTGGGCCATGGGCCGGTCACGTGGTTCAGCAGACCAGTCATGTTGTTTTGCAACAGGATGAGATAGATTTTAGGTTGCCATTTTCTCTGCTTAAAACAGGGGTGCCCAAACTATGGCTCAAAGGCCGGATGTGTCCCACAGGCTGTAGTTTGGTCACCCCTGCTCTAAAGGGCTTATGTATTATTCATTCTGTGCAGAATCCAAACCAGTCACGGAGAGAGAAAATTAAATTTTAATCTATCACAATAAAAGGGATCTCCAACCAAAGAGGGAAAATGTTTCATGTAGGAGTAGAAAAGAAACTGTTCAGTTAAATATCGTGATAGCTACTAGGGCAGACTCATCCTTTGATCATTCTCTCTCTTTCCATTCATTTCTCTTTCTAGAAAGAAGTCACTGAAGATGAAATTGAACCCAATTTTAAGAAACTCTTTGGGCAGTTAGCTGGAGGGGTGAGTCATTTAGTTTTCCATTGGGTGATATGTTTTTTGTTATGTGCTGTCAAATCAGTTCCATCTTATAGTAACTCTGAAAGCGATGGAGTCAGCAAACTTGGCTCTCCACATGTTCTTACACTTTAATTCCCAGAAGCCCTGATCAGCAGGTATACTGACTTGGGCTTCTGGTAATTGAAGTCCAAGAACATTTGGAGAGCCAAGTTTCCTGACCCCTAATGGAGTCAAAAGGTTTTCCTCTCCATAACGCATTTGTTTCACTTTCCTAGGGCTGTTCAGAGTTTGTCTTCTGATGATATTGCTAAAGTACAGTAGCTTCTTTTTAGTCATCTTTACCTCTAGTGATAGTTCAGGCTTGGTTTAAAATCCAGTACTAGTACTTGTTGTGAACAAACACATCAGTTAACAGTGATAGGTAAGAGATAATATTTGAATCAAACTTTGTGCTGTCTTTACCTTCTATTTCTATAGGATGCGGAGATCTCAGCCTTTGAACTGTGTAATATTTTGAAAAAGGTCATGGCAAAATGTAAGTCCTTCCAACTTTCTTTTGACCTGCTTTGCCTCATCAGCTGAGATCATTAGCAGTTCTCTGTGAAATGCAAAGGGATTTTGCATATTCTAAAGCAGGGATCAGCAAATTTGGCTCTGCAGTTCTTGGACTTCAATTACCAGAAGCCCAAGTCAGTACAGCTGCTGATCAGGGCTTCTGGGAATTGAAGTCCAAGAACATCTGGAGAGCCAAGTTTGCTGACATTTGTTCCAGAGGTAGCATGGGACCTTCTGAGGCTGCGGAAAGAGTAGCAAACTGCATACAGAAGACTACAGGCTTGAAAACAAGTTGCAAAAAGTAGAGACCACTACTGATAAATATTTGCTAATTTATTGCCCACTAATCTAGCAGATATTAAAGGCACAACAATAAATAGGGACCACATAATTGATTTTCTAACATTTGGTTATTATGTTGCTTGTGTTATGTTTGTTTGCTTGCTTTAAGAACAGGATATAAATTGTTAAAATAAATTACATTTTTGCTGCAAAAGAAAGTGCAAAGCACATAATTATAGAAAGAGAGAAATTATGAAAAAGACTTTCCATGTGTAACAACTTCATCAATGGAATGATTTTGTTTTCTCAGGCAAAGACATTAAATCTGATGGTTTCAGCATTGAAACGTGCAAAATTATGGTTGACTTATTAGATGTATCCTTTCTTATAATTTGTTTTACTGCTTGTTTTCAGATGGTGGGATCAATACATGAAAATGGGCAGCAATTTTGTGCTCCCTCTCATGGTAGAGCTTACCATGGGCTCACAAGTTACACCAGATGTAGTTAAAAGTCCATATGTTAGTTAAACTTTGTTATCTCTCTATATGTACAGTATATAACAGAGAGGGAAAGTACATGACTCTAATACACTGTTGCAGGGCAGAGGACAAGGATGTATCAGAATGCTTCCTGATTAGCTAGTGCAAATTAGATAAGCCAGAACGGGGGTGGTGAGGTATAAAAAGGAAAGAGGGCGAACTCTATGAGGAGAAAGCTATCAGAATAATTTAGTGAGTTAGGTTAATTTATATTCATGGGGGAAACCAAAGTGTTATTTTCCTGAATCTTTTTGAATAGTGTTGTATCTATTTTATAGTTATCTGTATTGTGTGAACAATGTATCTTTAACATCCCTTATGAAAAATGAACCACAATTCCTTTGATAACTTGTATGTTTATTGAAGAGAGGGGGACAGAGTAAAGCCATCTTAAGCCAGGAGAGGCCACACTGCTACTATTCTCTCCTTTTGACATTGTCTGGGGATCACTTTTAGAGTGGATCTTCCTGGTTGCAGCAAAAAAGGTAATATTTTGCTAGACCAGCATTCCATGGAAAACTTTACTTGTGCAAACTTCCCTCCTTTCAAAATTCCTGGAAGGTTTACGTCTCTAGCGTGTGACTTACGCAAGCTTATGGTGCTCTGCACCATGTGGAATTGTATGCTCCCAGCCTGCTAATGGCTTTTCTTTCAAAATAACTCATGCCCATGAATTGTAGAAGCATTGATTGCATTTTCCCCCAATTTTCCCATCCTCCCCAGTTAATATTCCCTTCCCGACTTTCCTGTTTTCCCTCCAGTGCACTGATCAGCCAATGTACTGACTTAGGCTTCTTGGAATTAAAGTCCAACCCCAAAGGTTGGGGAACACTGAGAAATCCTTTTCACTTAGAGTGGAGGCAGAAAAGCGCACGAACAAGCAGCAGGTGAAGGCAGCTGCAGTAAAGGCTTGGCAAAGCATTTGTTCACATCCATGGGATCCAGATGTCAGGCAATCATCGACTGCAAAGGATTTTCAATCAAGTACAGTAGACCTTCACGTAACAATGTGGCTTGGTTCCCCATGTAGCGTCACTATAGGGGAAACGTCATTGTGCAGTTTTCAATGGCAGCTGCACCATCTAGCGGCAAAAAATGTCATTATCCGCACGACGTTTAAAAAAGTCGTTAATCCGCACAACAACGGTTTTTCGTCATTGTGCGGATAGTCACGTGGCGAGTGACGATGTGTCGGTAAGTGGAAATGATGCTATTCAAATGCTTCGTTAATCAAGGGTCCACTGTATTGAAGGCAATCCTTCTGTTTGTGCTGATGTTCGTTTGTTCCATTACGTATGTATACCTATAAGAAAGGGATGTGGCCGTGCGTGTATGGAATGCATGTCCGCACCCGTCCAGCCTATCCCGTAATGCGCCATTCACATGCGCCGAGAGTGGGGTCAATGCCCCACGAATACAGAAAAACAAAAAACTACGAATCCCAGCATCCTCCGCGCCACAGCGCACCTCAGCCAATCAGGCAGGACAGCCTGAGCGCGGAGGCAGCGGGACAGCCAGCGCACAAACACTGAAGCCAATGACCGCTTCGCACGCATGCGCACTACAACTGACAACACGGCTGGGCAAGGCAGCGCCATAGGCACTGCCTCTGTCCTGCCGCCCCTTCTGCCCTCAGCCATGCTGCCTGAAACAGCGGAGAATGGCAAGGGCGAGAGGCAGGAATCCGTCGGGGGAGGAGCCTACCCTGGTGAATCCCTGCCTAGCGCCTGTGCATTTTCCCCTCCGCTGTTTCCCCTGTCCGTTTATATTTTATTTATTTATTTTTCACACTTATATACCGCCCACTCAGGTACAACCCAACTCAGGGCGGTTTACATAGCGGACAGTAAATACATAAAAAGACACATGATAAAACAAAGTTAAAAGTTAAAAAACCCACCCCTAAAAGGTGCGCAACTACCGAAGGGACCTTGGGGGAAGGCACACTTCTCTATACCAACCACCCAACGGTACCCCCATCCACACCCACACCCCAAACTTGGCCCGCCAGCCAGGTCTTTAGTTCCTTCCTAAAGGGCAACAACTCCGTCTGGAGACGCAGTTCCACAGGCAGAAGGTTCCAAAGGGCCAGTGCGAACACGGAGAAAGCCCTCCCCCCTGGCTGATGGCACAATGAGAGAGCCCCTCCGATCCGCTGTAGTTGGACAGACAGACGTCCTTAGGGCGATGCGGTCTCTGAGATACCCTGGCCCACTACCATGTAGGGCTTTAAAGGTCAAAACCAGCACCTTGAATTGCACCCGGAGACAAACTGGTAACCGGTGCAGCCCCCAAAGCAGTGGTGAGGCATGGGCATAACGTCCACACCCCATCACCACCCTGGCCGCGGCATTCTGGACCAGCTGCAGCCTCCGAATGGTCATCAAGGGCAGCCCCATGTAGAGCACATTACAGTAGTCTAGTCTGTTGTTTGGAGGGCTGTCTTCAAAACAGCAGAGGGGAAATGGCAGGGCGAGAGACAGGAATCTGTCAGGGGACGCGCCACCCCTGGCGGATCCCTGCCTGGCGCCTTTGCATTTCCCCCTCCGCTGTTTCGAAGACAGCCCTCGAAAAAGCGGAGGGAGAAATCCACAGGCGCCAGACTGGGATCCGCCAGGGTAGGCTCCTCCCCTGATGGATTCCTGCCTCTCGCCCTGCCATTCCCCCTCCGCTGTTTCTAAGACAGCCTTCAAAACAGCAGAGGGGAAAATGCAAAGGTGCCAGGCAGGGATCCGCCAGGGTAGGCTCCTCTCCTGACGGATTCCTGCCTCTCACCCATGCTGTGTCTTTGGCCATCCCTTTCTTCCTTTGCCCTCAATCTTCCCCAGCATCAACGCTTCCTCAACTGAATCCTCTCTTCCCAATTAAGCTACCCCCCCCCAAAAAAAACACCTCAACACCAAAACAAAATCAATACCTGCCCGGCAAGGCCGGGCAATCAGCTAGTGAGCCACTAAAAATGAGTGTGTCTGTCTGTCTGCCAATGGCTGTACTTCCTGTATTTATACATTTGTAAATTGCCAAATATATGCTTAATTTATGTATAAATGTTGTGCATGCATCTGGAGTGCCATCAGCAGGACCTTAAATCGGTGATTTATTGGATCCCTTCACTGGGAGAAAGTTGATCTCTGTACTGGTTTTCACTTATACCCTCTGCCAAAGTATATCAGATTTTAAGGGAAGGGTAAGAAGAGGAGAGGGTATTATAGTTGCAACTGGGAAGAGTAGATCTCCTTAATTAAAACAGACTGATGGAAGTGGTAAGCTGGGGCTGAAGGAATTTCATATTCTTTGGACAAAGATTCAGAAATACCAGGTAAGATGACTTTTTAAATGATGTAAAGCAGGAGACTGTGGTGGCTTAGTGGTTAAGATGCTAAACTTAATGACTGGAAGGTCAGCAGGTCAGCAGCTGGAGACCCGAGTACTGTATGATGGGGAGAGCTCCCATCTCTGTTCCAGTTCCTGCCAACTTAGCAGTTCGAAAGCAAGAAATTGCAAGTAGATAAATGGATACCAGTTCGGTGGGAAGGTAAAGTTTCTGTGTGCTCCAATTTCTAGTTGTGCCTGCCACATGTCCATGGAAACGTCTGCAAATGCTGATAGCACTTGCTCTTTGGCTATAAACTCTAGCACTAAACCCTAGAGTCGGATACGACTGGCTTTTGAGCAAAGGCCACCTTTGCCTAAAGCAGGAGATCTAAAACATACTTTGGCATCTAAGACTGTGCATGCTGTGTAAGTTTTTTAGGATTGCCCCGCACATCAGGAAAGAGACATGCACAATGTATAAAACTGATGATGGCATCAGACACAGCAAATTTTTGGGAAATAAAAAAATTCTACTTTTCATCCTCCTCTCCCAAAAGTCTCAAGGACTTGAGGGCTCTGGGACTGTGGAAGGTTTTTAATTTCTGAAAATTGCCACCAGCAGCATGATTTTATCCCTGCAACCCAGACTCCAATGGCTTCTTCACAACAATGGGGTTCCGTGGAAGCCTAGGGACCTTTGAGGAAGGAGGAAACTGGAAATTTACCGTATTTTTTGGACCATAAGATGCACCTAACTATAAAACGCACCCAGTTTTCAGAGCAGGAAAATAAATATATATATTTAGTACTGTATTTTACACCACCAACCAGTGGTGGCGCTGCAGGGGAAATGGGCAGGCAAGCCAATTGCACTGAGGAAGGAAGTGATACTCTAGCCTAGCCTCTTGCTCTCCTTTCAACCAGGAAGCATTGATTGATTGAAGTTTTATTTCTATACCGCCTTTCTTACCCAATGGGCAACTCAAGGTGGTTAACAACAATAAATATACAATACAAAATAGAAAAATACAGGATCTAAGCAGCAGCAATAACAAAACAATCACCAATATACAAAATAAATAAGTACATAGCAATACAGCATAATCTATACAGTCAATATCAATATGACAATAATAAATAAGAGTCCCCAGAAATATAGTATGCAAAAAATTCAAGCCCACAGAATACAATACAATAGCAAAGACATATCAACTATAATATAATACACTATAAAAAGCACTCAACAAAATTCGGACTGCCAAAACAGCAAGAGTAGCATAAAGATGTACCACAGCACAATCCTTTTCCACCCAGTCCTTCCAAACCCGGGAGGTGGGGACACCGGCAATTGCACAAGTCCTAGCGCTTCTAACTGGTGTACCTCCTCACCTCCACCAAGGTGAGTCCATGAGCGGCGGCAGTGGAGAATCCTGCCACCTGCTACGGCAACAGCTTTTACATGTCGGTCCAAGGCGGGGCTCAGAAGCGCAAGGGGAAAAAGAGCAGGGCCTCCTCCACAGCTGCGGGAGACAGTCCCCGGGCTGACGGTGGTCTCTGGCCCGGCAGCCCATGGCCCTTTAACCCCTCTCTGCAGGGGATGGGAGAGGAGGGCGGGGCCTCCTCCACAGCTGCGGGAGACAGTCCTCAGGCCGACGATGGTCTCCGGCCCGACAGCCCATGGCCTTTAACCCCTCTCCGCAGTGGACGGGAGAGGAGGGTGGGGCCCCTCCACATCATGTTTTCCCCCTCCATTTTGTCCACGTGGAATAGAGACAAAAGCATTGAGGGTAAGTTAAAGCCTTTCTTTTAAAGCACAGGTTTGGTTTCCCACTTAAATGCATTGGGAACATACAAAAAGAAAACTTTTGAATACAAGAAATTTATTTCCAATGCATTTAAATGGGAAATTGTGATTTTTTCCCTCTAGTGGCCACTTGTTTTTCTTTCCCTTGCCCCGGAACAGCTGAGAGGCAGCAGTAGAGGTCTTGGGCCAGCTGTGCTCTTGTAAAGTATCCTTTTACAACTGCCACAGCTGGCCGAAGACCAGCATTTGGGCTATAAGATATACCCTCATTTCCCCCCCACCCCCACTTTTGGAGAAAAAAAGTGCGTCTTATGGTCCAAAAAATACGGTACTTTCCCCAAAAAACCTGGATCTGATGACATTATCAGCTTTACACCCCGCAGAGCCATAAGATTTCTGCCATTGTATTACCCTGAGTGCACAGAACTATTAGCAGTCATCCTAACAATAACAGCTGCGACCAGAGGATAAAAATGATGAATAATGTTCAGTAACCTTCAGCTGAATAGCATTATTAGGGCCCAAATGGATATCAGGTTTATAGGGCCCAAGAGTAACTTTTAAATAAAAGTAATAGCTCCACAGAAAACTGGAAGAATAATAGGACTGTTAAAACAATGGAAGCAATCGGTATTTTATGGTCTTTCTCCCTCTTTAAAGCACAGAAATTGCTTTGCCAGAAACATTTCTCTGCTCTGAAATGCTATCAAACTCTTAACTGGGTTTTATGTTGTGCAGAAAATTTATCGGGAAATGGATGTTGATCGTTCTGGAACCATGAATTCTTGTGAGATGCGGAAAGCCTTAGAACAAGCAGGTACCTTCCTGGGCCATTATCTTAAATGACATCAGTAAGGGCAGGTTTGGGCACAAGACATACAAGATTTGCCTGGTTGTTCAAGGCTTTTCAGCAGATGTTTCTGCTAATTGAAGTACAGTAACTGGGAAACAGAAAAGGCTAGTGTTTAGAAAGGGGGCCCTATGTGATCCAACTGAAAACCAGAGCCAATGTTAGGTCTACTTCATTTCTGCTTCCCCATGTAAGATCACCACCTGGGGGTAAACCTACACCCAAACTTAGCACCACCTTTGAGGACTGCAGAATCCGAAAAACTCATGTTAAGGATAAACCAACCCTGCAAGTAAGCTACCGCCACAACTATACTCCTCCATTTCAGGCTAGAGAGAACATGATCCTTTACTGCAGTTCCTTTTGACTCTCCAGGGAATTGAGTCCTGAAATCAGAGAACCTATTCTGCACAGTCCCCAAGTAGAAACCAGAAAGGTGATAACATAACCAAGGAGAAAACATGGATTTCGTGTCTGATTTTCCCAACTGCCCAAACAGCTAGCACAGCCAATGATAGTGATTCTGGACATTGCAGTCCTAGATGTCCAGAGGGCCAAAGGTTCCCTAGACTAAAATAGCACTATGGTCATACAGAGTAATTTATACAACCGCAAAAGCAAACTCACCCCCCAGGATTTTGTAGATGAACAAGGCAACTCCAGAACTGTCTAATCCGAAATAAATCCCACTGTTTGTAATGGAGCGTATTGTAATGTGTATAAGATCATAGACTATTGCAATTTCTCTGCTCCTGTACTCTCCTTGTTTGCAACCTATTTGCCAGCTAGCTACTATGTAGTGTACTTTGTGGTTAAAATTAAGTAGAACTGAACCTCCACTTCTGTTCGTGATCAGATTTTGTATTCAGTCCCTTGTGTATATTTGCTATTCTCAACAGGAAAGCATGCTCCTAATGCAACTAAATTGAGACAAGAATTGCAAGTCAAGGCTAGCTAGAAAAGTGTGATGTATTAACACCTTTAAAACTGTCTAGAAAATACTAAATTATACTTTGATGGATGCCAAGGCCACCGGAGATGTTCACAAGAATTAAAATTTATCAAACTATATATCTCTTGTTTTCCACAAGAGGAGTAAATGGCATATGGTTGCCATTTTAAAACTGTTTGTGGATCAGCACCTGTAAAACAAGCACTGATCCTCTGAGCCTTTCGATTAAGCCAACCAATCTGAAGAATGCAGATAGGTCCACAACATCCTGATCAATTATTGTGGAGATAGCGTAGACATTCAAAAGACTGATATAGGAACGGTTGCTTTTGGTGCAGCTTGTGTTTATTAATTTAATTTAAATTTAATTTAATAGATTTATATACCGCCCTATCCAAAGGACTCTGGGCGGTGTACACAAGTTAAGACCAATATACAGGTAAAACAATTTTTAAAAAACTTTAAAAAACATAACAATATCACACACACACCCGCCGTGCCATCTATTATCTAAAAACAAATATAAAATCTACAAAAACCTTTAAAAATTAATTACAGGGGGGAAGCCTCAGACGAGCCAAAAAGGGGAGCTTGTTGACAATCCTGGCCCCCAGACCCATTTTGCCAACCACGTCTTCAATTCTTTCCTAAATAGTAGCAACTGGGCCTGGAGGCGTAGTTCTACTGGGAGGAGGTTCCATAGTGTGGGGGCTACGACCGAGAAGGCTCTTTTGCTTGTGCTGGAGAGGCAAGCCTTCCCAACAGATGCCACCTGAAGGGTACCGTCTCGGTTTGCTCTCGTGGGACAGGTCGATGTCCTAGGGATGATACGGTCCCTGAGGCATCCTGGTACAGTAATACCTCATACAAAGTCCGCTTCATACAACATCGGATTCATACAACATCACCTAATTCCTTGAAAAAAGTTGCCTCATACAAAGTTGTGCGACTTTGTATGAAGCATTGGGCTTTTTCCAGGTTGCAATGTGCCTAGGCAGTATAAAAGGCAGGACACATGCGTGCATTGCTCTTGTGAGTTTTGCATGAGGCAAAGAGTGTTTAGGAGTGGTTTTGAGCGCGATTTTGGATTTTTTTTGAAATTTATTGTCAGAATTTTTAGAAGCATTCCTGGGATTTTTGCAGCATTCTTCAGGTTCTTGGACAATCAGGGTTGTTTGACATGTTTTTGTAATGTTTTTAGCCTTTAGACAATGATTTCTTAAAGTTCTGTCAGTTTCCTGTCTCTTTCCTTGACTTTGCCCTGAAGTCTGTGCTGTTACAGTACAATGTATCTCTATGGAAATGACGTTGTATGAGGCATCGCGGCAAGGATTTGGATGTTGTATGAGGCATCATGGCTAGGATTTTGCATGCCTCATACAAAGTTCAAATCCGTATAAAGTCCAAACTTGTGGAACCAAGTTTGGATGTTGTATGAGGTATCACTGTATTATGTATAAAAATAAGTACTGTATTTTCTGGCGTATAAGACTACTATTTAACCCCGAAAAATCTGTGCCAAAGTTGGGGGTCGTCTTATAGGACAGGTACTTAACTGCAGCTTGTTTCCCCTTGCTTCATATGTCCGGCGCATATGGTGGGGGGGTGCCGTGGCCGAGTCCCTGCTCTGTGCGGGGAGTATGAAGCAAGGGGAAGCAAGCTGCACACATCTTCCTGTACCTCGATGAGGAGAACGTGAGCGTGGATTGGCTCTCCACCAGAACCTGCCCATTCGACTCGGAGGGCTGCGCGTCTTCGGGTTGAGTGTGGGTTAATTTTTATTTGGTGTGCATTGGAAGAGAGGTAGTCTTATATGGCAAGTATATTCCAAACTCTATATTTTAACTGGAAAAGTTGGGGGTTGTCTTATACGCCCAGTCGTCTTATACGCCGGAAAATACGGTACTTATTCCTTTCTTCCTTATTTCTGCCAAAAAACCTGCTTCCTATATGGTTAAACCATCCAGGAATGCCTCTGTGTCAATGAGATTTTGTGTTTTTGTTTTTTAGGATTTAAGCTGGATTGTCAATTACATCAAATCATTGTGGCTCGTTTTGCTGATGACCAGCTAATTGTTGATTTTGACAACTTTGTTAGGTGTTTGATTCGTCTGGAAACCTTGTTCAGTGAGTAAATCAACAATGTGTACCAAGAGCTCTATTCTAAATATAATTTTGAACTTGTACCAAGATCTTCATTATTAATTTTCAGAAAACAAAAACAAAATAATAAAAAAACACTGCAGCACTTTAAAGACTAACTGCTACAAAACTATTTAAAACTAATCTGAATAATCTATTGTTACTGCTAGCTGTAAGAAGCTATATTGATATGCATGCTTGTCTGTCATTCTACTTGATTACTCTTTACCTCATTGCTTTGTGATTCTTTTCCCTTGTGACATTTTGACCCCTGCATCTGGTGTATATAAACCATGCCTGGAAGTTTTACTCCTTGTCTGAAGAAGTAGACTTGATCCATGAAAGCTAACAGTAAAAATATAGCAGTTATCTTTAAGGTGCTGCAGTGTTTTTGGTTTTATTTTATTATTATTTTTGTTTTTGTTTTCTGATATGCCTGAACCACAGGCTTCTATTCTCAAAAATTCAATTATTAATTTTGTTGCTTATCTAGTTGTAAGTCCAAAGTTGAGGATGAGTTGTGCCTCTATGTAATGCAATGCAGCTGCAGATCATACTTTTCTAAGGAGGAGGACACTTTGTGCACAGACACCACATTAACACTCCTAGTTTGTCAGCTGGTGCCAGAACAGCTTTTGAGCAAGGTTGACTAACCAATTGCTATTTGGGGGAGGGAAAGTAGCTTTAAGGGAGGGAAGAATGGTGAATGTTTTCTCTCCATATATTCTAAGACTAAACCAGTGTTTGTTTTTATTTTAAAAATGAACCTGCAGTTTTTTCGCCAATTTCTTATGCTAAAACATTTTGTTACTGGTTTGTATCATTCTAGATTTCTCTATTTGGTTGTTCAAACTCTGTCCTCACTTTCTCTTCGTACAGCGATATTTAAGAAACTGGATACTGAGAAGACAGGAACAGTACAGATGAATCTTGTCACTGTAAGTTAATAAGACTGTCAAGAATCAAACATCGTAGGACTGGCAGAAGCTAAAATCAGAGTGTTAGGATACTAGGGCTTGTAGTCCCTTTGCCTAGTATTGTATTGGTGCGCAGCTTGTCCCTTTAAGAGCTCCTCTGTGTGATTTCCCAGCTGCAGCAGATCACAGAGTGACTCAGCAGTTTCCTACTATATATGAATGCACTCTGAGCATTCTCTTGGGCTGGATTATCTTGGGCTATCCTATACTGGGCTCCATTATCTTTGAGTTATGCTATTCTGAAGGGCTGCTTCATTTTGGGTTATGCTATACTGATGGGCTGCAGGATTATCTTGAGCAATGCTATACTGAAGGGCTATACTGTTATGCTGCTTAGTTAGCTTGCCGACTGCACTGAGCTACTCGTCTCAAACTGCTGACCTGGCTAACATCTATCTCCTGGAAAGAAGCTACTGCACGGAGGTAAGCTCTGTAAGGACTGTTTTGCTTTGAATGCTTGGACTCTTGTTATCTCTTTTGGACTGCTGCCAACTTTGCTGAGAGCCGTTTATCTCAAGCATGTGTTTTGTTTCCTCGTATTTGCTGAAGCTGCAATTAAAGCGTTTTCCTTTCTGCTTTTACTGCCTGCTTGCCTGTGTGAGATTTCTCCCACCTGACGCTCCGTGCCACAGCTTTGCCACTTCGCTCTGCTATACACAGCGAAGCCACATTGGAGTACCCCTGCGTACCCCTATGCCCTATCACAGAGGAACAGGTTTATCTTTTTTAAAGTGCTTTCTAAATTGGTATTCTAGTTGCCTATTCTGCTTGGATGCCAAACACTAAGATTCTTTTTTAAAATAACAGGCATGTGTGGTTTCTAGCTGAGATGGTAAATTTTTAACAGAAAGTTATTTATGGACCTGAATGCAAAGAGCAACAGGTTTTCAGCAACACTGAGATATTTGTTTCCCTGCAATTAGACCCTTACTTGTACCTAGTAGTTCAGTGTTTCCCAACCTTTGGATTTTGAACTTCAATTACAATGGGCTGGATGAATTGGAATTGGGGGCTGGATCCGGCCCCCGAGCCATAGTGACCAGCTCCCTGATCCACAGCCCAAAACATCTGGGCACCCCTATCCTAGAACCATTCTAGGGTAGGGCTGGAAACCTTTAGAGTGACTCAATCCTTCTCCTGCACCACTTGATATCAAGGGATGGTGGCTATGCATCATCCACTTTCTGTTAAGTTCAGATTTCTGGTATTGGGTGTGTGATTTAGTTTATTGGCCATAGGTAGTTCGGTTGAATTTATTCAAGGCTAGAAGTATCATTCTCCTTTCTTTTCCTTTCTTTTTTACACAGTGGGTGTGTTTTACTATTATATGAAGCTACGGATCTCCACCAAAGCTATCTGTTGAACATGAGCAACAATTTCAGAGTGATATTGAACATACAAAAGCAAAGAAGTCCCAACACTGATGTGTGGCTTATATTTATGAATGAGCTGCTAAAGGAGAGGAAGATCTATTAAAAAAAAATAAAATGAATGCACAGTGCAAGTTAATTATCTTGAGACCTTCAATATACAGTATAGGCTTTATAGTAGTAAAGTACAGTGTACTTTTTTATAACCTAAGATATACCTGATAAAGGAATAATTACATTATATTTTGACTATAATTTCACTCCTTTTGCCATATCACTAAGATTATAGTTACTTTATAGTTACAAGATACTGTCGTACTACAGTAGAACCCCACATAATGAAAAAACTCCATTCCATGGAGCGCTTTGCTATGCGGTTTTTTCCATTATGTGGCTCCCTATGGGAGATACCCCGCATAATGAAAAATAAGTTTGTTAACCGGGGTTCCCATTAAGCAGGTATACCCCGGTTACCAAAAACCCTGCATAACTGGGGGGGGTGTGTGTGTGTGTGTTTGTTATGCAGGGTATCACCATTGCATAACGAATGCTTCGTTGTGCACATTGTTCGCTATATGATGCGTTCATTATGCAAGGTACCACTGTATATTGTGGAGAAGAAATCACATGCTTCAGAAGTGCTGGCTAGTGCTGTTCCCTGTGGTCCTGAATGGAAAATATAACTTATGTTATATCTTATAAAGAAGCTGTAACAGTAATGCATTTGGGGGTTACTTGGTTGATTAGAGCTTTGGGACTGTTAACTAGTTAATTTTAAAAAGATTTCTAATTCTTGACACAAATGGGTTTTGTTAACAAACTGATAATTTACATTGCAATAAAAGCATGTGTAAAATACGCAGAATATCACTGCTTTCCTGGTTCTTGATAAATCAAATCAGTTATCTTAAAGCTAATTGACACAAGCACTAGAAGAAGAGAATCCAAGTAGAGGGGGGGATTTCCAAAGTAAGACCAGATGACTGAAGATTCTTCTAAGACATTTGCTGCCTCTGGGGAACAGATTAATACTTTCAAGCACTAATAAAAAATCAGGTGAAACTATTTTCCGAGATGGCAGGTAATCATAATTCCAGCAAGCATGACTGTTGCTAATATTACATACCAATAAACAATTTGGGTGTAAGGCTTTTGCTTTTCAAACATCTTAAAAATAAGCCAAACTCAGCAGCATAAACAGATCAATCGTAGATAAACTGATGTGGCTCAGATGTCAGGTGCAGTGTAATTTATAAAAGTTGCAGGTCAAAAAGAACACCTTCCAAACCTAATAACCACAGAATGCTGACAAGACAAGGAGCTTTTAATACATCCATGTCAGCACCTGAGGACTCCTCAATGACAGAAGCCCGGGGGAAGGGTTTGAGCGTTACCAAACTTGACGTAAGACAAATTGATATTTTTGAAGCAAAATTTTAATCACAAGAATAAAAAGGTAGTGGTAACAAAATTTAAAATATGAAGTCTACACAGGTTTTTCTACATTTAGTAGCCAAATTACAAAAGACAAAGGACATGGTTTTTAAAAATTCTATACTACATTAACTTTTTACAGAATATACTCCCAAGTATTTCATATTTCTAAAATGCTACTGTATTTTTAATTTATTGCTCAAAGAACTGGTTTAAGTTCCTTAGTTTAAATTGCAATATACTATTATATAGTTATTTTTTTACTAAGACACACTTCATACACAGAATGCTTAATTAGTTTCTGTACGAATGGTTTAATTGGATTACACCCGGTGCTAAATCATACACTGGTTCTCTTTCTAGATGAGAGAATGCATGAAGTTTAAGAAACAACAGCTGTCGCTAAACTGGTTTTCCAGATGAGATTGGACTACAACTCCCATAGTACATGATCCAGTGGAAATCCAAGGACATCTGGGCACCCAGTTTTAGTAACCATTAGTCCAGATAAATGGGGTGGAAGTTCCAGGAACATTTTTTAAACCCCACCATGGACTGAGTTTCCTCACAAAACACTGGCACAGGAAATGGCTGGATGCCCACTTCTGGTTTGGGAGGGCAAAGGGAATGGCAAGTTTAACAGCAAAATCCACCAGGAGATAATAACTCATCCCCTCCCCAAATGTTGGATCCCTTAGGCTACATACAACCTACAAACTGCACTTTATCCACTCCTGAGCTAGAGGAATGTCTGGATTCTTCTGTGATAAAACATCACAGAGGGGTGGGAGGAAAAAATAAAAGTATTCTGCAGAGGGAAAACAGGCAGTGAGTGACCATTAATTTCCCAAAACAGAGACAAGTTCATTTACTAAAAAGCAGCATTCCAGATTGAGAAACATCTACCAGTTTTAAATAAGATCTATCCTTCATTTGTTTTCAAAGCATATTCAATATTGCTTTCATATCACATTGTAATCAAAGTCAGACTAATAAAATTGAATTCAACACAAAAAGGATGTAAAAAGGATTAAGTCATTCTGCAGTTGGCAATTCAGAAAATTGCTTCCAAGTGTTTTTATGCCAAACTTCTTTGCCTTGGCTTAATCCGAGGGTAGAGCTAGGGGAGAGAAAGAGGAAGAGATGGGTTAAAATAATGAACTCAAGGTGGGTAGGATTTGATTAAGAAACAGAGCTGGAAAAGAGGGAAAAGATGTGATAAGCCACAAAGTCTTTCCCTCTTCCAAGTTTCACTAGCAGGAAGTTTGTCTTCTGTAACCTGCCCTTTTCTATTAGGGCAAGCAGCTGATTATGACTGAACCAAATTGGCTTAATGCAAACATAATCTTCAACATGTTCTGAACAAATTTATCAGAGGGAACAATATATACATTGCATTTTCTTTTGGACCCCTGTTTATAAAGTGGTACTTCCAAGTAGCCCTATTTGGTCATTAATAAAACATGTAGAACCTACACATGCTAGCCCCACTCTTTCCATCACAGCATTGAACATGGAAATATGAAGCGGATAACCTATGCAGCTCCTACTATATAGGCACTTGGGTTGTAAGTCACGTGAAGAGGTTACATGAGTACAACAATCTCCCCCTTTTCAGATAGTTGACAGTAACCAAGCACTGCTTTTACATGTTGAAATAGACAAGCATATTTTTAAGTTTAAAAAGGTTGTCATGCTTTGATGCACTAAAAATTCTTCAAGCTCCACGACAGCCACCATTTCTTGTGCTGCTTCTTTATGGAGTATTTGCTATTCCAACCTTGTATTAAATGGAGAAGTGGGACTACAGCATTTTCTGCAAATCCTGATGCTACAGCTAACGTCAACTGTAGCAGACCTTCCTAGTCAACGCGAGTGCGTATGAGTAAGTAGAGCAAGATGAGTAATGAGGTAAGAGGCTTAACAAAGGAAGAACAATCTTAAAACAAAAATTGCAATTCTTTATACAAGATTGGAACATGTTGTTTGAAGCAAAGAAAAAGGGGTCTCCTTTTGCTGCTAGTTTCAAAGACCCCTAGTGAAAAAGGAATTTTTGACATATTGCAGCAGGCAGCAATATTTCTGACAAAAAAATCCACTTATAAACTTCGTTTGAAAGGCCTAGGATTCCAAGTCTTCAAAGCTGGCTTTTAAAAAAATGTTTGTTTCTGAATACATGGATTATCTGTTTGAAGATGCTAGGCATCAAATATCAATCAGCTGAAACCAAAACAAGTTAAGACTCTGGTAGCACTGAAGGATTATCTGCTGGACCCCGGAGATACCAGACACATATAAAGAGATTAAGAAAGACAGGAATTATAAAGAAAATGATGCCAAAGTCCATCTGCTACAATTTTACTATAGTATGAGGGTCAGAAATTATACTAATGTAAGAGATAAAAGGATTTGTCCCAGTCTTGTGTGGACAATAACCAGCAGAACAGGAAATATCACACAAACACGCTTATTATGTAGCACATACTGTCCTCCTTGTGATTGAAATTCTATAATCTCAAAAAATGACTGGAAAACACAAAGAAGAAATTGATACTGACAGATAAAAGACAACTATCAATTCAATCAAATCCAGTTCCATGTTCTATGCAATTTCTATACTGTACAAATACACTCACCAGAATCCTTTAGTAATTTATGCACGCCTAATTACACTAAACAGCCATAACTAGGTGTATGTCTGTTGGGC
Source organism: Bradypodion ventrale (assembly GCA_035047345.1). Lineage (NCBI taxonomy): Eukaryota > Metazoa > Chordata > Lepidosauria > Squamata > Chamaeleonidae > Bradypodion > Bradypodion ventrale. Next base: position 47,991,724 of record JAWDJE010000001.1, read on the forward strand.
AACAACTCATGCACCTTGTACTATGCCTCACCTTAATGACAATTTATTGTAGTGCAATTTGACATAGTTATATTCCATCAGGTTGGAACTGCCTTATAGCAACTCTAATAGGGCTTTAAAGGTAAGTGATATATTTAAGGAGTGATTTTACCAGTTCCACTTTCATGTGAGTGTCCATGACCTAACTTCTTTCACATGCTTACAAGCAAGTGTACTACCTGGAAGACAACATGAACCCAGCTAGCTCAATTGTTTAAGTAACTACTGCAAGTAACTATTCAATGGTCTCAAGAGAAGCTGTAACTGTATATACCCACCCCGAGTAAGTTACGTGCCATATATCCTTCCTTCTCATTTAGCTGTGCCCACCACCACTCTATTTCTTCTTCATCTTCCCGGCGTAGAATTGTCATGCAATCTCCTTCTTCCGTGGACAGTTCATCATCATTCTCAGCTTCATAATCCCAGAGCGCATAGACCACGCCTTTGTTCATGATTCCCATTTTCTCTTGCACTCCTGCAACAGAGGTGTAAAACTAGGCAATCAGTTTTTCTTCATAATGTACCTTGATACAACATCCAAGATGAAAACCTCAGGTCGCATAAGAACTAGAGCTAAAAACAGAGCTGAGTCGTAACGAAAGATTGCAGAAAATGTAATAATTTGTTAAATGTGGTGATCACAGCAATGCCCAACTACTTACTGGAACAACATGCTATAATTATGGATACCTAAAGACAACCTCCGGGTTGGAGAGATAGGCAGGATATCTCTCAATGCCATTTCCAGGGAATCCTAAGCAGGTGAAGGCATCTGCTTGGGAATACCCTGAAGCAAATGGTGATCCACTGTGTGAAACAGAATGCTGGACTGGATGGGCTGTGGCCTGTTCCAGCAAGGCTGCTCTTATGTTCTTAAATGAACAGTTAATTCAAAGTGTGGAAACAAATCTAACAGGAAATTATATAGAAATGTCTTCTAAAAGCTGCCAGTCAACATTAGTTAGTAGACTTGAACCAATAAGAGATAGTCATCTGAACAAGAAAAAAGAGTAAGAATTGGTAACAACAGAAAATAAAAAAAGCCAAATAATGTTTTCATTAGTTTTTACTGTCTTAGAGTATAAAGTAGTAATAATCGCAAAAGGACAAATTTTGCATGGTTCATCTTGCCATGTATTGAAGGCTAAGAGGAAATGCTCATTTTTCAATAGTTTCTAAATACAGGGAGGACTAAAACAGATAAAGCACGTCAATGTTGCCATTATTTTAAAGAATCCTGCATTTAGCACATACCATAAAGAAACTGGGAACACTGTGTGTAGCCTTCTTCCATTTCTTCACACTTGTCTGCTGCAGTCTGCATGTCACTGTAAGTTGTGGCAAACACAGCAGCACCAGATTCCACTAGGAATTTACACACTTGGACATTATTGCATGATGCTGCACAATGCAGTGGTGTCCTAAAATTGCAAAGAAGAAAAAGGTGATAGAAAACTAGTTACTCATATACTGGCTTTAGGGGAAGAAAACTAAATCGTGGAAAACAGACCTAGGAGCATTGTGTTCTCAGGCCATTTTAATGCTAATTACCAAACCTTACAGTTATTTCCTACAGAGGGAATAGAGATGAATGATCACAATGAGCAGCCACTCATTTCATGCTATAGTATCTAACTAAAGATCCTTATTTTGCTATCCATAAACCAACTATTACAGTAAGAGTACATTCTTCTTACATGGTCAGCTATCCTGTGGTGAAGTATTTTGTTACTGAAAAAGTTTCTCTGCTCCAGGATCTAATTCCAAAGATGTTTGAACTATTCTATTAAACTGGCAGCAGCAACTCGAAGAAATAAAAGTTATGTTAAGGGGTTTTTCATCTCAGGTGGAGAATCAGCAGTAGACATGAAATTATCTTCTATGCCCAATGTTATATTGAATAAAACTGAATGCCAGATTGGTATACAACTCAAGAGATCTGTAAGTAATTCACACATGCCTGCTCAGGAAAACAATAATCATCCTTACCATCCATCACTATCTGCAGCATTGACATTTACACCAAATTGTACCAAGAATTTCACAATCTCTGTGTGACCAGCACACACAGCATTGTGAAGTGCAGTGATGCCCTCGTCATTTGGCATGCTGGGATCCTCGACCTAATAAGTAATAAGAAAAAGGCAGGATTCCTTAATCAATGTTTGCATTAATATTAGCGCCTTCTTATATTCCCCGCTTTATTGTACAAGCAAACCTGAAAGGGTTCAAAAAAGTAAAATGTTCATGTACCACCCTCAAACATGAGTGCAAGCAAAAGATTCATGCAGCTCCAAATACAATTATTGCTTCATTATTCAACAATGGAGACATGGGACTATACCTCATATATAATTCGCTGTACAAGGTCAAACTCTCCCTCAAGAGAGGAATCTAGAAGCAAAGCAAGAGGATTGAATTTCACTCTCATTCCATGGGCAATCCTGTCTGAGCCAGTTTTGCGCAGATTTGTCCTCTTATCCTAGAGAGAAAGAGAGAGAACGCAAAACAGTCAGATACAAGGACTTTTGCACTAAAAAAAAATCACCAACTGAGGCACCTGTGAAGGTAACTCCAGTTCTACAGAAAACTAAAAACCCTTAACCTAGCAGAATAAATAATGTCATTACATTGAACCTGCAAAAGATATATCATAAAATTAAATAGAGAAGACCTGCAGTCAGGGTGGAAAGATGAAGCAGAACTACGCGCTACCCTTGGGAAGTAGACGTTACCCCCATGAGTAACAAAAAGAGGTGGTTAGCTTAAGGGATAGGTATGGATGTAAAAGAAATCAGGGATATGGCTCATTAGTACCTTAGCAGGTACTACAGTAATAGTAAGTAGGCTAGTAGAGGTATTCATCTGACTTAAAATGTTGTATTAAAGCATTTCTGCTGTCTAATGAAGCATCAGCTAGGAAAAATAAATGCTACATGCCATGGCTTAATAAAGCAATATCTACAATCTTGAGCAGGGATTCTCAACCTGCGGCCCGCAGGGGGGTTCAAGGGGGGGGGGAGGCACTGATGCCTTTGCCCTCCCTTGAAAGCGAAACACTTACTCATAAAGTAAAGGCAGCGGCCGGAGCGGCGTTCGCTGCCTTTGCTTTCTGGAGGAATTGTTTCGCTTTCAAGGGGTGGGGGTGCGAAGACATCAGTACCTCTCCCCCCCCCTTTTGAACCCCCCGTTTTTGTGGTTTTTTCCCACCCCGGCTCAACTTTTCTTGAGGCTGGTGGTGGTCTCGCCTTGTCTTCGGCGGGGTAGCGTGGAGGAGAGGGAATCCCTCTCCTCCCCGTTGCTCCATGAAAGAAGGCTGTCAGGTGTTTGCGTGGCTGTGAGGCGCTGCAACCGACTGCGGTGGACTTGCGTTCCCGTTTTTTATTTTTATTTTTCGCGCGCTGGCTTTTTCAGCGTTCTGCACGCTCATGGCACGCAGGACACTGGGGCTTGTAGTTGTGTTTGTGGTTTCCGTTTGTGCTGCGTTTTTTTTGCGCTCAATTTTGATTGGCTGCGGCACGTTTCCAAACGTTCTTTTTGCTTGCGCCTCTCAGCCTGATTGGCTGCGCCGTGGCGCAAGGAACGTTGGGTAGTGAAGTCCTTTTTCTTTGTTTGCGTTCGGGGGGCTCCTGCCCCACTGGCGCATTTTTCAACCCGACAGTTACCTGCGAACCGGTTTTGGGCGAGTGCAGGAGGCTCGGTATGGGCTAGTCTGGCCGGGTGCAGGATCCTTTGTCACATTCCAACGGTTAACGCTCGGATTTATAGGTATAGATTTCTATCATATTCCCTCTGTTATCAAAACTTGGAGAACAGCTATAGCAGTGGTGGCGATCCTGTGACACATGTGCAAGAGGTGGCACTCGGAGCCCTCTCTGTGGGCACCCGTGCAGTTACCCCAGCACAGAGTTTGCTCCATCCCTCTGCCCAGCAGCTCAACAGGAATGCTTCCTTCCTCCCCCAGCACAGAGTTCATTCTGCTCCTCTGCCCAGTGGCCCAATGGGAGCGTTTCCTTCCTCCCCTGTTGCTGCGTTGGCACTTTGCAATAAATAAGTGGGGTTTAGGTTGCAGTTTGGGCACTCGGTCTCTAAAAGGTTCGCCATCAATGGGCTATAGCTATTCAAGTTCCTGCTTTATGAGGCAATTTCTGCAACTGAAAAATTTGACTTTGACTACAAGTTTACCATTAGTTAAACCTCATATCAGTATTTCTAATTTGACGTTTAACATTCATAAATGCCAGCAAATGACACAAGCAGCACCTCTATCGGGCATTTAAGCCTAACCCCAAACCTGCCAGAAAATGTAAATTTGCATAGCAGCAAATTTATTTCTTTATTTATTTAATCACACTTCTTCCACCGCCCCCTCGCCGAAGCGACTCCGGGCGGCTCATACACAGGACAATAAAAACTTCACAAAAATCATTTTAAAAACATTAAAAACTAAACTTATATAAGATTTAAAAAATTTAAAATTCCTTTTAAAAAGTACCCTCCAATATCACAACAGCTTGGAGTGAATAGTGAAAATGCCCGAATGTCAGAGAAGCCAAACAAATAAGAAGGTGCAAAGCTTCCTATGTAAACATGAGACGCATGGAAAGCATGTGTGACACTGAAGAGAAGAAGTTGACATAAAGAATAGCATCTGGCACTCACTCAGCATCACATTATGATTCTCTATTTATCAGAATACAACCAAAAGACAGGACATGAAATATCCTGCCTTTCTTGTCACAACTCTAAAGTCAAGAAAAATGCCAATATTGGCATATCTGGATAGCTAGAATTACAATAAACCACAATCTTTTCATAATGGGGCAGTCAAGTAAAAAACTGAAACTGTTTCTATGCAAACATGTTATGCAGAAACACCATGAAGAACATTTATGTCATGCTATTGGCAGTACTAAGTGTGTGGCAAACTAAAATTTGAAGAGCTTCTTCATTATTCCAACAGTTCATAAACACAGTCGAATAGTCGATTCAAACTTAAGCGGTAAAAGTGGAAATATAATTTGGGCAATTTAATTTAAATTAATTAGAGAATATAGAATCTTCTAAAAATGACTATGCTCAACATGTGCATCTAACAATACTTTTCACAAATGTTACTGATATTAGCTGAATCTGCTTCAAGAGGAGACACTTGGAAATCAACTTCCATTCACTTAGATTCCTCCCTAGAACAAAACTGTTAGACACAATAGACTGAAAAGCACCCAGATGCATTCTCCTTTCACATCAATCTGGACAAGAGTACCATGAATTGAAGTGAGACTATAATACACAGCATCATGGAGCAGCTAATGATCAGAAGAGCTCTTCCATTTTGTCCACATAAAGTGCTCAACATCAGAAGATGCTTAATTTCACCATCTTAGTTCTAAAATGACAAGATAGGCGGTTTTCACTTACTGGTGGTAAAGAGAACTGTCCAGTGACTTCAGGAGGCTGCATATTAAAGGAGTCATCTCCCAAACCCTCTGGTTCTCCTGAAGGATATGGTGGTGGTGGGTAGGGGGGATATTCCTCCATGTATATTTCTATGGGCAATGGTGCATCTAGAGTTGGTTCTTCTGTTTCAGGCTGAGTAAGAGAGGTACTGTCAGATATTCCTTCAGGAACAGTATCTAGTCCTGATGAAGGCAGAGAAGATGTGTTCTGATCAGCATTTGAGCTTTCTGTTTCTTCTGCAATTGCTGGCTCAGGGGGAGTAATAGGAACCACCTCTTTCACTGGTTCTACGCTTAGGTAAGGGTTTGGGATTTCTGCTGAGCTTTCAGTTGTGGCTACAGAGGTTTGTTTTGATGGGTACGATGGGGCTGTCTCCATGGCAGCCAAAGTCGTTCTCTGGTACAAGAGCTTCTGAATATTAGGTCCATTAGGACCTTCTGGTTCAGTAATTGAACTACGTTTCTTCAATGGCCGTGGAGCGTTGGATAGCTTCTTTCGAAGAGCCTCCAAATCTGCGTCACTTTGATTTCTATAAGGGTTTGACAAGAAAGGCAAAAGCTTGGTTGGGCTGAGTGGGCGAGGAATCCGTTCAGTTTCATTATTTTCAATGGCGGAAGATGTAGTCTCCATTTCAGGCTCTGGACTGGCCGGCTTGCCTTGAGCATTTGAATAAACATTCTCCATCTGCTGCTGTTGATTTGGGGGACCACCTCCTACAATAACTGGCTTTCCATATACTGAAGAGAAATTGGGAAATAAAACCGTAAGTAATTAAGCAAAAAAAACAAAATCAGGACTTCTCAGAACTTGATACAAAATGAGATTTGCATACATTCAATAGTTTTTGTTTGCATCAAAACTGCTCTCATAAGTTGCTGCTCCTCTCAATCAAATGCAAGTACCTCTTTCTTTCTAGCCTTGGGGAATAAAAATGAACACCGGTTCCTGAGTTCCAAGACCCGGGCCCTACCTCCATCTGTGATAAAATTAGTGATTCATGCTACACTGTGGACCAAGGTTTTCTATAACAATGTCAACTTAGCCTAAGTACCTTAATCTAGATCAGGGGTGCCCAAACCTTTTTGACCATGGGCCAGTGACATGGTTCAGTGGGCCAGTCACGAGTCCTCCCACTGGAAATGGAAGTAAAACGTACCTTGCAATCTGTTTTGCAACAGGAGATAGATTTTAGGCTGCCATTTTCTCTGCTTAAACCAAGGGTGCCAAAACTAGGGTGCCCACAGGCCATATCTGGCCCCAGATGGCAATTCATCTGGCCGCAATGCCCTTGTCGCTCCCAGAAGTGGAAGCAAAACACGCCCATATGGGCACGTTTTGCTTCTGCTTCCAGGAGTGATGAGGGTGGTGCGGGCCAGATGAATTGCTGTCGGGGGCCAGTTCTGGCCCACAAGCCATAGTTTGGGCACACTGATCTAGATACAACCTTACAAACAGGTAGCTGAGTTGAGACTCTGAGTGAACTAATGTGACTAGAACTGTTTTTTTAAAAAAAATACTCAGTTCTCAAGTTTTTACGATGATTCTCACTGATATCTGATTCTAAAGACTTGTGATCATATCAGACAATCCAAGTATCTTTTGGAGAAGTGAAAGGGCACTCACCACTTGGGAAATGTGGTCCTCTGGTGTGTGCCCTTGTCAGTGCGCTCTGAACAGCCTGCTGAAAGTTCTTCCCTGGAGTCTGTTGCTTTGTGTACATGCTGTAGATTGAACTTGCAGCCACAGTCTGGGGCTTTCGAAACAGGGAGGGAGGAGCCTCTTTGGCCGGCTGTGGTGTGAAAGGTCTCACCGCGGCTGCAGGAGGACTCTCTTGTTTGGCAAGCATGAGATCTGAATTGGCAGGAGGGCCACTTGGGGACACACAGATCCTCTGCTGGCCCTGCTGAGAGGCTGGTGGTGTAAGTGGGGCTGAGGGCTTCTGCTTGTTTCCAACAGCTGTAATTGTCAGAGGAATCTTCTGGAGGTTACCATCTGACTTCACGTCTTGGGAAGGGAGCTGACCACCTTGGCCAAAGTAAGGTAAGTTAATCTGTTTAGGCTTAGTGGGAACGGGTGGTGGTACTTTTGCCATATTTTTAGTGGCTGTCTGTAAGATGAAACAAAGAGAAGGAAATGAAAAACTAAACACAGCAAATTCATACACATGGATTGCAGAAACAAATAGCATGCTATATCAGTGATGACAAACTTTGGCACTCCAACTGTTCATGAACTTCAGTTCCCAGAAGCCCAAGTCCCTGTGAATCTACATGCAGTGAACCCATTCATGTGGATTCACAGGGACATGGGCTTCTGCAAACTAAAGCTGAAGAACAGCTAGAGTGCCAAGGTTCACCATCACTGTCCTACATTTTCTCTCTCTCTCACACGCGCGCACGCGCGCACGCGCGCACACACACACACACACACACACACACACACACACACATTTATTTGTGTGTGTGTGTGTGTGTACATACAAAGTCTTCTAGCTATTTTCCATTTCTTCATTTGGCAAAAGATACGTCTGCATACCCCTTTAAAGAAGACACCACAGTATAGCCCCATATTAAAATCAAAAAAGGCATATCATATGTTTATAATTTTCTGGTAAAAAAAATTCCCTTGCTTTTAAAAAGCAGAGGGTAGCACTTCCTTTTCATTGGTGGAATGAAACATCATTCTGCATGGAATTCACTTTGGGCCACCATTCTCAACTTTACAGATGGAGAACTTGGAGGAGAGATCGACATTTACCAAAGTCACCTACTAAATCATGGTTTGGCTCATCTAAAACCAGAAATTAAGACCCATATTACATCCAGTAGGTCATATCCGCTAACAAAAGAATAATCTACTGGGCATGAGTTCATAACTGTAGTACCACATGATAGAGATCTCTCTCTTGACATGCACAGAGAACAAGATTAGATCATAACTCAAAGAACACTATGAATGTTCTGCATACCTGGCCATCACGCAGCAGGTCTTCGCTGCTCTGATTCTTTCTCAGAGCAGGCACTCCGCTACCTCCACTTGAGTCAACAGAATCAAACATGGAAAAGGGGCGTACTTTCTTCTCTCTTTCTCTAGGAGGAACATCTCCTTCTCCAGCTAAAGCAGAAACAATACTGCATTTGAAACACACTTCAAACAAAAACTGGCAGAAGAAAACGTGAGTGTAAAAGTAACTTCTAACCAAGCATAGTCAAGGACAAACAAGAAGCAATAGGTTCTGGATAAGAGAAAACTGTTTTCATGCCACTTAGTTAGGTTTTTTCATAAGGACAGAAAAACAGACCTTTCTTCCTCACTTAGGATATAGATGTAAGAACATTCACACAATTTTAAAAAAATAAATCAACAATGAAATAAAAAATACACCATCACAGCAACTTACCTTGCCCTTCACTGTTGCTGCTGGCTTTTGTCACTGAGGAAGTTAGCCCTTGGTTGCCAAAGTTATCGGTACTTGAAATATTCCAGTTGTTGATGGCAAGTGGAGGTTTTGCACCAGCGGCTGTAGTACATGGAGTAAAGAAGAACAAAGAAGAATGAAAAGAAAACATTTTTATGACAAGCTTGTAAATAAAATCTCCTCTTCCAATATACAAGGTCACTTCCTTTCTGTAAAATGATATTCAAAATGAAAAGTGGAAATTTGATGGGGAGTGTGATGCTTGTTTTCTGTGGAAGTATGACAGTATGTTATCTTACACATATTAACTTTTGCCTGTTTGTTAACTTTGGCCATAGCAATAAAGCTATTAATACCATGTGTGTTAATGTTTTCTTAGAGGTTCTGAATGGTATTCCCCAAACGATAATTTCAATAGTTGCTACTTTTTGGTACATAACTGTGATAACAGTGCCAAGGAAAAACAGTCCATTAGGATGAATCCTAGTATCTGTACAAAAAACCCTCATAATATTTGTGTGTAATAGATATAGAAATAAAAAATGTTCATGATCATTACAAATCAGTGAAGCAATACAAATTTATTTGGAGCGATTTGGTTCTGATATAGAAGAAACAGTAAATCTTGGACTGGCCAATTAAGACACAGCGGTAAGCAAGTACAAAATAATACCAAGAACATTCTAGTATCTAAACAACAGTGTAAAGCTAAATGGGGTACATAGTTTCCTTTCTGATCAATAGATATTCCTGGTTGTGGAGTTGAACTAGATGTCCGTATTTGGTAGGGATGTTTTCTAAAATATCCACTTTCACTTTCTCCATCTCAATACAGTAAATCACCTACACAATAGACAGAAGCTGGCATGCTTTAGATAAATGGTACCAATCTATAACAAGAGCTCTGCTGTTAACTGCCAGTTACAAACAAAACTTACATCTCTTCCATCAATCTTTCAATCTGCAATAGAGGCTTTACTTCTTTGCTAAATGTATATCCCTCCTTTCTTCTAATGAATTTAAGGTAGCAAACATGGCCATCTTCCCAACAACACTATACGTCAGGGGGTCTCAACCTTTTTCCAGCTGTCAGCCAGAACATGCCCCTTCAGACAGCTGAGCGGGCCAGATACATGGTTCCCCGCCATAAACACTGCCATAAAATGTGTCTGCAGCTGTCATAAACATGTTTACGATGGCTGCAGGTGCATTTACGGCACATTTTCGGCTGTTTTTGGCACTTCCGGTGGCGGTGGTGGAGGGAGTGAGAGTGGTGGGCCACATTAAATGGCACCAGAGGCCAGGTCCGGCCCATAGGCCGTAGGTTGCAAACCCCTGCTATACGCAGTGTCACACTGATACAGAATGCCTCTCCCAGGATCCCCCAGTAAGTCTGATGACTTCATTGGGAACTGGATCCCCAAAATCCTACTTCACCTCTCTCAATACTATGCACTTACTTGCTAAGGCCTCTGTACAAACACACAGTATATTTGTATATAACTCTTATGAATGTAATACAAAAGGTTTCCCAAACAAGATAAAACTTTGTTACAGTTATTGAACATTGCTCCGTCTGCATTTTCCTCACAACCATTTGTCTCTAATATTCCTAAGGAGAGTATCAGCCAGTATTAAATCACTACAGTAAGCGTTTTATTTACACCATGGAAATATAACATGGGATAGGGTTCTGAATAAATCTCTAGAAATCTATCTAATGCTTTGCATTTCCAGTCATACTTGGTTTACTTTTACTGCACAGAATAAAACAAGGATCTATTTTAAAAACTGGTTATTCCCTGTAATTGGTTAAACTGATCATAAAAAACAAAATGAAAGAATATCAGAGAATAAACAAAACAGCAAAAAAAAAGACAACTTTTTTTGTGGCACCTTAAAGACTAACTCCTGTATTTAAATGTGAGCTTTCGTGGTCTCATAAGACTTATGTCTGATGAAGTGGATTTGGTCCACGAAAGCTCACATTTAAATACAGGAGTTAGTCTTTAAGGTGCCACAACACTTTTTTGTATTTTCCCCTGTTTTGTTTACTCTCTAATATGTTTGCACAGACTAACACAGCTACCATTTCAAAAAGAAAGAAATATCACTGCAATTTTCTGACAAAATAAGTGAAATGAATTGTAGGCTTATATCTAGCATCTTGCATGTCAAATTGATAAACTGGCTCAAGTGACAATGGGCTACGGAACCACTGTGTACATGATAAAAAAGAAAAAGATGTTACCATCAGGTGCTTTCATCTGAGAAAGAGCCCCAGCTCTCATGTTAGGCAGGGTCTGGGTTTTCAAGGCACCATCGGGGACTTGTACATTTGGAATCCCATCTGGAAAGACTGGTTTAACTAGAAGTTCATTTCTGGTGGCAATGCGTGGCATAGTGGCAGACTGGATGTAAGGACCAACAGCTGCCACTCGACTTGGAGTAGACACCACGGGTTGTGGCTGATTCCCATCTGGCGTCACCTAATCGAGATACAGATAGGTTGCAAGTTAAATATTACTGTTATTCTACCATGTCTAGACCAGGCGTGAAGCTAAAATGAAGCTACCTTTTGGTAAGTTCATTCTGCAGCTCCTTTCGCCTGACCTAGTATGAGAAGGACTAGCCGGCAACCAGGGTACGCCCAATTGTGGTTCAAAAATACCACAATCTTCAAGGAGGCTCTTTCTGTGTTATTTAAAGACAACCTATGTTTGGAGAGGGGGAGTTGTGGGTTTTCTGCGACAAAGTTATGTTAACGATCTAGCCACGTCTTTTATTACACACACAAAGACCAACAAAGTGCTTTTCCCCCACATAAAACACTGAACAGACTAATATCAGTGTTATTATTTAAGGTGCAACAAGGGAAATGCTATGGGTAGAGCAAACACACATAGCCACCCAACAATGTTTCACCACCAGACAGCATATTAAGTACACTCCAATGACAGAACAGTACTTTTGTTTTGTTTTAGGGGTTTTGGCACTTACCGGTACATTTTCCTTTTGCTGCAGCGCAGCTTTCTTCTTCCACAGCCGTTCCCGTAACTCATTAACACGCTTATCCATAACTGCCACCTCTGAGTTGCGTTTGTTCAAACAGTCCCTCTGTTGCTGCAACTTGACATTCTGCTCCTGATTCAGTTTATTTCTCAACTGAATGAAGTCAAGAAAGGAAAACCAAGAATTCAGTCCAAATACCTTTCAGGATAGATGTCATCAGTTACTTGACAACTAAATAATAATCATCGCACAGGATCTGAAAAGGTTGGACATACAGGCAAGCAAATTCTTTCCATGTTATGCCGAGTACTGTAGTTAAAAAGAAAAAAATCTACATAGCTATATTGAGTACCGAAGCGGTTATATAATTTCGGCATGTTTGTCAAGAGAAGCGACACAAAGCACTTAAGCCACTTGCCTCCTTAAGCTACTATATGTGCAGTTACCTGCAGCTCCTTGTACAGGCGGTCAAGTTCAGCTACAGCGGACTGGTTGTCATGGTAACCATCAATCCGGCCATTCTTCAACATCTCCAATTGCCTAGTCAGTTCCTCTACTTTTGACACCGCCAGTACCAGTTCTCGTTGTTTTTGCTGGAACAAACTGTTCATCTGCTCAATCTCCTCCACTAGAGGGGAAGACAAAATACAATGGCATGAGTTGAGAAATGACCAAATGTTGGCTGCTTCCAAGGCAGCTGTTGAGGAGACAGAAATGCCCTCCAGCACAGAGCTCAAAGAGAGATATTTCATTTTATAACATGAACAGTACTAGCCATAAAATTACCCATTTCAAATTTTATGAAGAATCTTTATTACAAAAAGCCTTCTGTGTGACTGACTGTATGTTTAATACAATAAGGCTGTGTTAAATTAATAAGACTGTGTTAAATAAATACAAGCTGGCTGGATAGCTCAGTGGCTTACACAGCTTGGGAGTTCAATTCCCCATTGTGCCTCCTGGGAGAAGAGCCAGCCTGTGTAGGCATGGGCAAGCTACCCAGGCCCAGGGCAGCCTGAGAAGAAGGGAATAATACCTCACTTCTCTTATATTCTCTACCTAGTCATGCCTGCCACATGACCATGGAAATGTCTGCAGAAGCAGACAGTGCTGGCTCTTCGGCTTTGAAACAGAGATGAGCACTGAGCCCTAGAGTCGGATACGACTGGCTTTCAAGCAAGGGAAACCTTTACCTTTAGAAAACCCTGGAATGGGTTGCAAAAAGTCAGAACTGATTAGGTGGCATGTCAATATTATTAAATAAATATAGCTGCATGTACTCTGATGGTTCATGAAAATACTTCGTTCATATGGTTAAAATGAGGGATACAGAAAAGGGAGGGGAACAATATCTTTGTTCTGAACAAGTTCTGAAATATAAGAATCTTTTCTGGGACAATTCAATTTCGTTAACTGCTGGAAAGTGCCAGGGATTGATTTGAAGCAACATTTTGCTTCATAAAATAACTACAACATAGGACAAATGAACACAGAAATTACAATTTCAAGAGATCTTGTTTTGGTGAGTTAAACACAGGGCATAAAATCCTTTTTCAACCTGAAGCAACACCCCATTCACCCTAGTGGAAACCTTCTATAGCAGGGGTTTCAATCTACGGCCTGTGGGCTGACCCCAGCCTGTGGCACCATTTCGTGTAGCCCGCATTGTCATTGCTACTGCTACTAGAAGCCATAAATGTTCCGTGGATGCTTTTTATGGCGTTTACAGTGTGGGATCCACCAGTCTGGCCTGCTCAGCTGTCTGAGGGGGTGTAGTCCAGCCCATGGTTAGAAAACGTTGAGAACCCCTGTTCTACAGGTTATTCTATCACAAGCTGATAGAACCTGTGCTATCCAAGCTGTCCCTGATATGCACTTATACTACCAACATACTGTATATACAAGAAGTCCTTTCCAATTCCTTTTTCCTGTCTGCATTTTTCTTTCTTTCCCACTTTCCTCTGCATTACTAGGCTTTTAAAAATCTTCATGGACTGGAGGTTCCTCATCCCTGTCTAAACGATCTTAACATTTTTCACAGTTCTCATGGCCATGTCTCAGTATCTTGACAGGGAACTGTCCACTTGGGTATACAGTAAAATCAAATACTGTATATTTTTTGCTCTCCACATTTTATACAAAGAAAGAATGAATACAACACTACTTTTTTTTAAATGACAAACTTATCCAAAAGCCAATCTTTCTTAAGAGCCATACAGCTAAAGGTAACTACTAGCCAGCAGCAAAAGAAAGAAATATTCCCTCACTATTGTAAGAAACAAATGGAAAGCAGGCACTGCTCTAAGTGAGGACACAGTACCATCCTGTAAGTCAGCTATAAGTAACCTGAAGGAAACAAAGACTGGTATTCCTTGACAGCTATACTAAGAAATTATTCTCTAATGTTTAAGATAAGACTTGGTCAGTCATCTACTACTTTACAGTTACAAATGATTCCAAAGTTTACAGAACTATTCTTAAACCTAAAAACAGGCTATCAAGAGGCAGGAGATCTAAATTAAGATTAAACCTGCTACTGCTCAATACTTGGTCTCTTTAGTTCCAAAGGTTTTCTGTATTTAATGCTCTCCTAGATTTAAAACAGAAAAACTGCATTTCTTCCACAAGCTTTTTGTGCTAATTTCATTCTAATGCTATAGCCTGATCCTATTCCTACAGCTTAAACAGAACGTCAGGACATAACACAAGTAGCTTCCAAATAACATGTACAGTGGTACCTTGATCTATGAATTTAATGCATTCTCCGAGACGTTTTGTATTGAGAAAAATTCGTAAACTGAAATGTGGTTTACCCTAGGAATGCATTGAAAACCTTTTTTCTGACCTCCAGAATTGATTAATTGGTTTTCAATGCATTTTCTATGGGAAATCATGTTTCGGTTTACGAATTTTTCGCAATACAAATTCGTAAACCAAGGCATTATTTTCAATGGCTTTTGATTCGTAAACCGAAAAATACGTTCATAAACCGAGGTACCACTGTACATATAAACATGGAAATAAATTCTAACACACTCAACACTTATTCTAACCTTGTTTGTTGGGGAATTATCAAAATAGGAGCTTCTGAACACCAACAATATGTCACTTAGCAGCTCACCTAGTTTCCCATTACTGATCCGCTTCTGCTCCACATGTCCTTTCAGTGCTCTCACTTTCTTTAATTTGGCTTCTTGATTTTCAGCAATTTCTTTTAATCTGTTAAGCTTTTCCTGTTCTGCAGCTTGCTGTTGTTGCCGTTGATCATGTTGTTTCAGAAACTTTAACCGCTGCTCCTACATATAAATAATATAAATGCTTTGTAAACTGGATTTAATTGGATTGACATATGATTTCCAAACTAGAACAGATGTAATATTTGACACTGAGGATATCTGAATTCCAATCCCTGCTCTGCTGTGGAGTCAACGAGTCTCTAGCCAAGTCAAGGCACAGCTGTCACTCCACAATAACCCAAAGGTTTACACAAGTAAGCTGTTGTCAAAAATGGGCTGGTTACTTACTAAAACTATAGATTTCTGAATGGTCATCTGTGAATTCACACATTATGTCTTACCACATCTGTGTGGATAGGACTGTAATGTTCCAGAGCTGTAAAATAAGAGGATTGGGCCAACAGGAGGCTCACATCCCTGTTCTGCATGTGTGTGCCTAATGGTTCCCCTCAGCTCCTCTCCCATGACAGGATGGGAGGACTGTGTGAATTCATGGATGGCCACTTGAAGAACTACAGTTACAATATGTAACCAGTCCTTCTTCTTCGTGGTCACTGTGAAATCACATATTAAATAGAAAGCTATTTTACTGGATGCTGGGATCATAGGAGTGAAGAAGAGAGGATAATGTAACCCATTCTGGCTTCTAGCTTGTCTCAGACATTCAGTCTATAATGCTTGACGAGACATGGTTGGGACCAGGCAGCAGTCCAGCAGATATTCTGGAGAGGGACTCCTATAAAGAAAGCCGTGAAAGATGTCATTGCTCTGATGGAATGCGTCCATAGAGCAGTAGACAAAGGGGTTGTACGCCATCTGGTAGATAGTGTAATAGTGTTCATAAGGTATTGAAATAGGTTTTTACATGTAGCGGAAAGCCCTAACTTTGGCTTGTAGTAAAGGTAAAGGTTTCCCTTGCTCGAAAGCCAGTCGTATCTGACTCTAGGGGTCAGTGCTCATCTGTTTCAAAACCAAAGAGCCAGCACTGTCTGCTTCTGCAGACGTTTCCGTGGTCATGTGGCAGGCATGACTAGCATGGAACGCTGTCACCTTCCCACCGAAGTGGTCCCTATTTATCTACTTGCAATTTCTTGCTTTCGAACTGCTAGGTGAGTAAATTGGATCTTTTATGCTGCCTCATCCTATCTAGATAAAACAATAAGGCACACCCCACATATGAAGTGCCCACTCAATAGCTAAGGATGGAAGACAATAGGCAGAACAATTGGTTGACTTATATGATATATTGAGGCTACAACAGGCAAGAGAGACACATCAGCAGAGGGTGACTTTATCCTGAAAGATTTGAAGGGCATCCAACAAACTGACTTGCTGACCAAGGTAACTTGCACACAGAAAAAATCATTGCAGAATGTGAATACAGTATCTGTGGATGCCAACTGTTCAAAAGGACAACAAATGAGTTGATTTAGAACTAAAGACAGTGACCATGAGGGACAGGGACACAACCATAGGATATGCGTTTGCACAATGTTACAAAATCTACCCTTTCAAAAAGTTAAATTTCACGTCAACAAACCTTGTTTGCTAACATCTGCTGCTGCACCTCTATCTGCTGTTGCTGTCGCGATGCCATTTCCTGCAATTCAGCCAGAGTCATATCCATCCGAGGAGCACTGACCTTCAGTTACAAAAAAAGTACAGTATAGTGTAAGCACTGTTTTTTTGTTGAAAGCTACAGTAGAAATTTACCACCTGGCTTGGCCTCAGAAGCTAAAATGTTAATTCCCCCTTTTGTCAACCCACTTTTGCAGCACGAACCTTTTGGAACTAAGCTATATACCATCTGTTTTGCTAGGGCTCCTCCCAAACACAACAGCAGGGGTGCACACTGTCCTTATAGAATGGACTGATTACTCACTTGTAGCTGTGGCTCTTGAATAGATCATCTGTGAATTCACAAACATGGATACTTCTAAACCTGCACATTTGCTCTCAGGAACACTCTAGAGAACTTTCACTCCTTCCTCTCAGCTAATATACTCCTCTACTCAATGGACTCTCTTCAGTTTCCTCTACCCATTGCCACAGCAGAAGTGGAAATAACAGATTACACAGAAAGAGCCTCCTCAAAGATTGTGGTATTCTTGAACCACAATCGGGTGTACCCTGGTAATGGCAACCTTGTGTTGCCAGGTAATCTTTCTCACACTAGGTCAGGCGAAGTGAACTGCAAAATGAACTCAAGAAGAATGGGGGGAATCCTTGCTGCAGATCTCAGTACAATGGACCCTCAATTAATGACACATTCAAATAGCGTCATTTCCACTTAACAACGCATCGTTACTCGTCACGTGACTATCCGCACATGACGGAAAACTGTTGTTGTGTGGATTAACGACATTTTTTAATGTCGTTGTGTGGATAATAACAGCTTTTTGCCTTTAGATGGTGCAGCTGCCATTGAAAACCGCACAACAACGTTTTCCCTATAGCGACGCTACTTGGGGAACCAAGTAGCATCGTTATTCAAGGGTCTACTGTAAAAGACGAAGCACGATGACCTTTTTCATGGTCACTGTGATTCACACACAAGAGGTTCTCAAACTAAACTACCGGCTGGAGGGATGTCATGCAAACACAGACGCCAGTACCATAACATATGACAGAATGATGTACCCAATTTGAGTCCACATCTAGCCTATAATAGTTTACAAATGTTACAGGCTAGAACCAAGTTGTAGCCTTGCAAATGTTCTGTAATTGGACTCCTTTTAAAAAGGAAGTTGATGGTGCCATAGCTCAAGTTGAATGTCCTTTCAAGGTAATAGGCAAGAGGCATTTGACCAATTCACATGACAATAGTTTTTCACAAATCATTTAGACATTTGTTCAGCTTTTTTGTTTTTCTGGCAACAAAAGAAGTCTAATAGTTTTCCTAAAATAACTTATTCTATCAATGTAGAATGCAACAGAATGCCTAATATCTATCCAGTGTATAAAGTGTCTTTTCCAGGGAGGAAGTAATACTAACAGTTGAAGCATATGAAAACTCTGAAGTATCTTAGGTAAGAATGAAATATCCATATATAAAGTAACCTGAGCTTTATGAAACTGCAAATAACGTTTGTTACAAATCACTTGAAATACACAGCCAAAGAACAGAAAAGTGAATTAAGATGATACCACTAATTCAAATGCACCTTTGGGCAAATGAATTAAAACCACTTACAAGGCCCACAGTGGTGTCAGTAGTTTTACAACTGGACAGATGTTGTTCAAACCTTTCATAATCCTCTTTATTATGGGATTTGTTAAAAGTTTTGATGACTCAGAATTTTCTGGCTGATATACTACAATAGAAGACAATTAAACTTGAACAGAAGATTGCAAAAGACATTTCTCTTTAAAGTTCAATAGAAAGCAGAATTGACAGTGCAATGTGTTTGGTAAATATAGTTCGTTAATATAAACTCCTTAAAATTTCTTAACACTTTCTAGTGGACTTTTTTCTAAACTCCCTTATTACCCTTGTTATTGAGGGAGAGTTCTCTACACTATCAGTTTCAACATTTCCATGTTTGGGTGAAAGAGCTAACCACTATGATACTTAAGGACAGTGGTGGCGAACCTATGGCACGCATGCCAGAGGAGGCACTCAAAGCCCTCTGTGTGGGCACATGCACTGTCACCCAGCACAGTGTTACTAGAAAGCCAGAGGGATGCGGGGCGGGCTGCCCCACCCCCACCCCCCTCTCCATGTGCAACTGAGGACATTTCTCACATCACCCATCCCTCTGCACAGCAGCCCAATGGCAGTCTGTTGAAATTTCTGTCGAGCCCCCATATTTTACACTCTTTCCCGCCATCATCTCGTATTAGTTAGACTGCAGTTAGACTGGAGGCCAGCACAGGATAAGCATAGCTGTCCAGTTTCCTGTTTTGGCCAGGAAATTTCCCTTATTTGACAGAAATTTCCCGAAACTTGACAGATATAGGCGAAGGTGATTCCTGTGGTGGGGTTGGAGAGGAGCTAGGTTGGAGGGGAGCATATTATTGTGTTTTAAGACAAAAGATGCTAATGTATGAGTTGTTCTTTCTAAACTAAAACCTCAGTATTCAGGTTAAATTGCCATGTTGGCACTTTGTGATAAAAACGTAGGTTTTGGGTTGCAGTTTGGGCACTCGGTCTCTAAAAGGTTCGCCATCACTGCTTTAGGATATCTGAAGTGACAGACAGTCTTAGATGGTTCTCTGTCATTAGCAGTAGGGTTGCAAACTATAAATGTCATGGCCACCAAAAAGTTACTACTATATATTTCCCCTCCTGTTTGATTTTCATAATAGCCTGATGAATGAATGGTAAAAGTGCGTTTTTGTTCCTCTGGGTCAGGGGTGCCCAAACATTTTGGGCCACAGGCCGGTCACGTGGTCCAGGGAGCTGGTCGCTATGGCCCAGGGGCCGGATCCGACTCCTGATGCCAATTCATCCAGCCCACAAAGCCCTCATCGCTCCTGGAAGCCGAAGTAAAACACACCCGTATGGGCGTGTTTTACTTCTGCTTCCAGGAGCGACGAGGGCTTTGTGGGCCAGATGAATTGGTGTTGGGGGCCAGATCCGGCCCCAGGCCATAGTTTGGGTACCCCTGCTCTGGGTAGTAAAAAGGTCTATTTTCTGTCAACTCCACTTCAGTGTCAAATGCTTGTAAAAGTGGAGGAAGAAATTATCCTTGAAGTAGCTATCCTTGATTTGATTATAACCAATAGAGATGACCTTGCAGAAGAAGTGACAGTAAGAGGAACTCTGGGGAAAGTAACTATGTTCTACCTGAGTTATTGATCTCAAAAGAAACAAAAGCAGAATGTAGCTGCACATACGTGCTGGGATTTAGAATCAAAAGAGAACTGGACAACCATCTGTCAGATCTCCTTTGATTTGGATTCCTGTGTTGAGCAGGAGGTTGGGCTCGGTGGCCTAAAAGGTCCCTCAGTTATTATACAATTCTATGAAATCTTTCCTGGCAATTCCCGTTTGTGAGTCTGCTTCTGATTTCTGCTCAAAGCATCTGCAATTAACTGTCTTTTTATGTAATTCAACATGGTAGAATTGATCACTACCCCTTCACCACTTTCAAAATCACAGTAAGTTCAAAGATATTAAGGACTCTGAGAATTGGCAAAATCTCTAGCCGAAGACCACCGCCCCCGCTGCCCGAGGACTGCTTCTGCGGCTGCAGGGGGCCCTGCCCTTCCCATCCCGTGCGGGGAGGGATAAAAAAGGGCCTTGGGCTGCCAGGCCAGGCTGAAGACCACCACCCCCGCCGCCCAAGGACTGCTTCTGCAGCTGTGGGGCCCCCCGCCCTTCCCGTCCCATGTGGGGAGGGATAAAAAAGGGCCTTGGGCTGCCGGGCCAGGCCGAAGACCACTGCCCCTGCCGCCCGATGACTGCTTCTGTGGCTGCAGCCCCCCCCCCCCCCCCGTCCCATGCGGGGAGGGATTAAAAAGGGCATTGGGCTGCCAGGCCAGGCAGAAGACCGCCGCCCCCACCGCCCGAGGACTGCTTCTGCAGCTGCAGGGGCCCCCGCCCTTCCCGTCCCATGCTGGGAGGGATAAAAAAGGGCCTTGGGCTGTAGGGCCAGGCCAAGGACCGCCACCCCCGCCGCCCAAGGACTGCTTCCGCGGCTGCAGGAGCCCCCGCCCCGCCCTGCTGAGAACCAGTAGCGTTAGGACTTGCGCACCTGTTTGGTCCACACACACACCCGCCCCCTGTTGTGAGGCCAGTAATTAATTCTGTTATGCTGTTATTTAAATTGTTTTTATTGCTTAATTGTATTGTAAACTGTGTATGGTGATAACTGCATTTTTGTGGTATATATATGTATAATTGTACTGTATCATTAAGAATTGTTTATGTATTATTGTATGACTTATTATGTTGTTTGCTGCCTTGAGTCAGTTTTGGCTTGAGAAAGGCGGAATATAAATTAAATTGGAATTGGAATTTATATGCTGAGGTGTGTCCTAAGGAGACCAAAGTGCTTAAATTTCCTTTTCTTGGCAGTGAGCACCTTTTGACTGGGAAAAGCTAGTTGTATCCACTACCCCCAACCTTTTTGTAGCCAGCTGGGGTTTCTTAGCCCAGACATCTAAGGTAACATCTTAAGGCATGTTTGTAGACTTAAAAAAACTAATCTCATCAGGATATGATAAACCTTTGTAGTATCAGTTATCTGTGACCTGAAATAACACGAGGCAGGTTTTTTACAAGAGTAATTGACTATTATGCTAGCACAGAAACTTCTTACATCATGACAAGAATAACCGGAAGAAATTGTTTTCTTAGTTTTATTTAAGAGGGACTAATGTAAACACTTACTCCATTTTCTATTCTTCGTTCGCCATGTATTTTTACACCATTTCTCTTCAAACCTGGATCTTGTAATCTTGTTCCGTGCCCTTTGTTAAATTTAAAATAAACCAAAGACAGACAGAAAATATAAAAATATTCAGGGACTGCTTTCAGTACAAATTTCTGGTTTGCAGTTTTCCACATAGTTGACATAGATTTGTAAGTCAATTTAAGCACAGCTGTAGCCCTGCTTGTGTAGCTACTAAAATGCTGCCTATGCAATAAATGCCCTCACCTTGTCTGATGTGCAGGGGAAAATGACAGGGAAACAAAACGCCACTTTTTCATGAAAATTAAAGTGGACAAGTTGCAGAATGTAATAATAAACTAACCAAGTACAGTATGAACTCAGCAGAATTACAGAGAAATGTTAGGTTCACCACCATTTTGAATTTGTGACAAGAATTCAAACGCACATCCTTGTCAATCAAAACAGCAGAAGAACGAACTTGTCTATTCAGCATGGCGACTGTATGCAAACTAGGCAACCTTTCTTCAGAAAAGTAGGTCTCATATTCAGGAATGAAAATTAAGTAAAAGGACTTATGAGTTTGGAGAACACTTATGCTACTGATATGTTATGGAGCAGGGTACTGTAAACAAGCATTCAGAATATCCCTTCCTCATTTATTTCCAAAACTCTTCTCACACAGAGGGTGACTTTGTGGAAAGCCTCATCTGCGTGTTTCAGTTTGCTTATTTTCCAGGGAGCCTCCACATATAAAGCTTAGATGAACTTCTCTTTTTCACAAAGAAACTCCGCATGTGAGGAATACACAATGAAAACACTGTTTATTTCAACATGACTCAAAAAAGCTAAAATCTCACTGGACCACAAATCAATGGGCTAAAAGTACAGTACAGGTATTCAATACCTCTGACACTTGACAATGAGTGGGCTCCTCCACAAATAGATAAGAAACTTCAGAGCATTCAAAAACACAAGACTGTATCACACAGTGCTAAGGGCTTCACACTTCTGCTTGTTCTCCAAGCAAGAAATCATGTGTCATCTGACATCCACCCAGAGCTCAGTGCCCTATTGTAGCATGACATTAGTTGTAAGAGGAATATGGCTTTCATGCTTTATTTATATACAAGATGTTCACAAAAGTAGGCTTATCACTTACCACTTTCCCAACTAGGGGGCCGTTCATGTCGAAGGAAGAACCGAACTTCATTCTTCTGGACTCCATAGCGTTGCAAAAGGTCCAACATGCGTTCATTATTAGCTACAGGGCGCTCTGTAAAATATAAAGGTTAATATATTTTCCTTCATGTACTTTTCAAATAATGGTCATAAATAGAATTGACTTCTATGTTTCACTGAGAGGTAATCAATTACCAAAGGCTAATTTATATGTTTAAATCAAAGAGGTATTTATAGTGTATCTGTAACAATCTCCTATTCAGTTAATTTTCCTCTCTTCTAATAATACGTATTTTCAAAGTCCAGGAATCGCTTTATTTATTAGTACTCTACCCTCTAAAGATGTGTCTCATGGACCAAACAGAATGGTTATATCAGTTCAGTAAATGTAAAACTGAGATGTTGCATTTTCAGTACCATGTCATCTTCCATACTCAATCTTTTTTTTTTAATATGGCTTTCTTAGTTTCTCCAGGCTCTCAGCATGTGCTACTACCACTTGCCCTAGCTAAGCCTTTCACGGTCTCACGGTCTCATTGTACTAGACCTTTCACGGTCTCATTGTACTAGAGCAGTGTCATCACTGCATAAGGACAAGAATAAAGTCATTCAAATGTCCTGTCTTTGCCTATCTCCCACTAGTGTTCTCTACTTCTTCTCAAAATCAGCAATTATTTTATTTTCTCCAACTGTGCAGTGGTAGAAAGAAGGAAGTGTTATTCCAACTCTCCTCACCCAAGATCTGTTCCCAAACACCATGTTGATAAATAGCTACAGGAAGCTGTGCAAATAGCCACACTTTCAGGGTATCCGCAAGCCAAGCAGGGCATGGGGATTCCAACCCCCTCACAGTAAAACCCCATTTTACAGAAGCCTTGTTTTACAGAAACCCCACTTTACAGAAGGGGTTTTAGCTGAAAACGTGTCATGTTTTACAGAAAACCCCATTGTACAAAACACAACTTCTCAGAGCGCATTACGTCTGGTGGGCTATAAAAGATTACCCGCAGCCATTCTGGGCCCTGTGGGTGACAGTAGAGAGGTCTAGAGAGGAGTTGAGAGTGTTTTTTATTTTTATTATTTGGGGTGGGGGTGAAGGGGCAGGAACATTTTTCCCCAATGCGTTCTTATGAGAATGCCTCATTTTACAGAAAAAATCAAGTGAAGGAAAAAGCTACAGAACGGACTTTTTCCGTAAAAAGGGGTTTTACTGTATCTGTTAAGACAAAGACACCGCAAACTGTGAAATCTATGGCCATTGCTATTGAAGCTGACACAATAACTTTCATCCCAGATCCTTCAGGATCTGTGAGATCTGCAAATACAAAACTCTTTTCCTAATTTTCTATATTCATTTGTATATTTAGCAGCAATCCTCCAATTTCTGAGATAGTGAAGGAAAAGGTTTCAATCTAGGTATCAGCACCAAGTCAGAAGGCATATTTGAGTAAGTTAATAGCCAAACAAATGATCATATGGTATCTATGTACAGTATTAGGTTGGCACACTAGGGCTTTGTTGTTAAATGTATCACTTTTCTCTGGTATCAAAGGAAACACTGGCTCTATTAATCTGAAACAGAAGGGGATTAAAAATATCAATATTGTAGAGATTGCCAATCTTACCATAAGGTATGAAAAGCTCATTGAAGTGAAACTAATATATTTTAGTGATGTACAGATGTCATACAATTGTAGTAAAGATATGTTTTGTCATATAAAATACTAGCCATCATAACATGTCACTATACAATCCTGAATATATGTTTAAAAAGTCTTCCTCATTTGAAAGAGATACCAAAGCTAGCTCATGCAAGACTATATCACTTTTATATTCAAATACTGTACTGTACTACCAATGATTCTTCTCCTAATTCAAGGATGAAAACTAAAGTAGAAAAATACACTGGGTGTATAAATACTTAATGACACCCTCTACACATGAATCTTCTAGGTACATCACTCAACAAGTACTTATTCATTTAAAACCAAAAGTAATCAAAGCTTTTCTGTCTGTAGTCTTTCAATGTGAACTGAAAGCACAAATGGAAAAAATAACGTGCGGCATAGTATATTTTGGTGTGGTAGCACCCAATGCCCTAGGGAAGTTTGACTCACATTTTACAGGATGTTGTCAATGCCCAAGATGTCAGAAATTATCATTAAACCATAAGATCAAAGATATTGAGTTATGACATATAAGTGGTTAAAGCACATGTTAAATACTGATATTACTCATAAGCAAGAGCTTGTTTAGAAAGACAATAACAGGAGTCTCCTTCTCCCCGCCCTGGCCTGGCCGTGAGGAAGTAGAAGCACCTGCACTCGGCTCCGTGGCCATAAGATCTTTGCCATGGCTGCCACTGCCACCCCGGACTCCTTCTCCCAGCCACGGCCCGGCCATGGGGAAGTGGGAGCACCTGCGCCCAGCTCCGCCTGGCATCTGATGTGTTTTTGCTACTGTATTGTTGTGGGGTGGTTGAATTTTGTATATTGTATCACTGTGGACCCTACTGTATCATATTTTTGTGCTTGTGATATTGACATTGATTGTATTGACTATATTGTATTACTGTATTTATATTTTTTGTATTGCTGTGTATTTATTTTGTACATTGGTGATTTATTCAATTTCAATTCAATTTTTAATTTATATACCGCTCTATCTCAGCCCAATGGGCAACTCAGAGCGGTTCACAACATGTAATAATACAAAAGTACAATACAACAAAATATAAGCAATACAATCAATATATATCATCAAAATACAAGCTAGATATACAATGATACAAAAATGTGCATAAGCAATTCACACAAGCATAAAAATACAATACAATAGGAGTCACAGCTGCGCTCCAACTGAAGTAGGGCCCAGTACTCAGGTGACAAGACAGTCATTAGGCCCAGAGCTTCACGGTTCTGTCCGTGGAGCTCTCGGGCAGCATTGGCGCCAGCTCCTTTTCTGCCCTTCAGGCGGGCCGACCCCGAGGGGCGGAGGTGGCATCGGCGGCTGCCACCTGCTCGCTATCCCAGGAGCCGGTGGCGTGGGCTCCAGGAGAGCAGGGACCGCTGGCAAGTGGCATCGGCGGTGGCTCCTTTTCTGCTCTTCGGGCGGGCCGAGCCCGAGGGGCGGAGGCAGCGTTGGTGGCTCCCACCTGCTCCCTATCCCGCCCTGAGTCAGCATACGCTGAGTGGGCAGCATACAAATCAAATCAATCAAGAAAGACTGAAGGGTACAAATACTGTACTTAATCATACTGGGCATACAAATGTGTAATGATGCACTCCCTTTATACATGACACTCCTTGTATGCAAATGTTTCCATTTTGATGCCCATTTATGAATGCCCTTTTCTGCAAGATACACAAATGTTATGGCATCTGAGATATGTGGTTCAAAATAAAAGAAATAGGATTTTAAAAAAGCTTCTTTCAGAAGAAAAAAAATCTCCACCCATGTTGAAACAAGTTAGGAAGGAAATTTTCTTGGGATATTGTCAAAGGAGATTAGTTTTACAGTATAAGCAAGTAGGTCACTGTTACAGAAAAAGCAGCTTCTGTGGTTACTTGTCTAGACAGCTAAACAGCTCATCTTCAAAATCACAAGAGGAAGAATGTATCTCTTAATTTGGAAAAGAAATGGTCTGAAAGAGGCTTATCAGACTGATTTATAGAGAGGTTTATTTAAATTCCAGTAAAAACTAATTAAAGGGATGCCTTTTGTGTCTTGATCCCTACTACATAACAGTCATGATTGCCTATGTGTCATATAAATCGCCATTGTCATGAATAAAACAAACTGTAGTACAGTAAAACCCCGACTTACATATGCCTTGAGTTACATAAAATTTGACTTACATGATTTTTGCACTAAAACCATGTCCTGATTGACATAAATGTCCCGATTGACATAATGCAATTTCCTATTGGTTTGCTTCAAGTTATATAAAAATATCATTTTTCTTTTGGGTTTGCTTCGAGTTACATAAAAATTCATTTTTCCTATGGGTTTGTTTTGAGTTAAGTAAAAAACCCGATTTACATAAAATCCTACAGAACAGACTTTTTACGAAAGCCAGTCGTATCCGACTTTAGAGTTCAGTGCTCATCTCTGTTTCAAAGCCGAAGAGCCAGCGTTGTCTGCTTCTGCAGACGTTTCCGTGGTCATGTGGCAGGCATGAGTAGACACTGGAGCACACAGAGCACTGTTACCTTCCCACCGAAGTGGTCCCTATTTATCTACTTGCAATGTCTTGTTTTCGAACTGCTAGGTTGGCAGGAGCTGGGACAAAGACGGGAGCTCATTCCATCCTGCAGTACTCGGGAATCGAACTACTGACCTTCTGCCTCCCAGTCAGTGTCTTAGCCACTTGAGCCACTGCAGTAATGCAGCAATTACTGTAATGTTAAGGATCAGGTTACTGAAGACTGGAAGTCCTGAACTTTAAATTCTAAATACTTCACAATACATAAAACCTGCTCCTAGCAATAACTGTCTGGCAAAACATGTTTTTTACATGGTCGAATAACTGATGTGCCACTATCACAACTTGTTCCCTCTGTGCCAATGTAGCAAGAAGACTGAGGTGAGCATGGAAGCACAAAACAGTACATCACTATTAGAAAAGCCATTTTCTATGAGTTATATGTATTATTGTCATGATGTATTGGGTTTTTTTGTATGTTTGTTTTTTCATTTGAAAATAAATAAAAAATATTTTTTTAAAAAAAGAAAAGCCATTACTACTCAGTATAACAAAGAAGCATTGCCTGAAGTAGGAATGAACAAAAATTGGATTGAGATTGACAGACAGATTGCTATGTGCCATTGATTCAAAAGTGATTCTCACTCTCTCTTGTTTAATCATAGCAGTAAAAGCATAGCTTTCTTTAGAGTACTGAAATAAGGAAAACATGGGGTAACAAAGAATAAACTTTTTGTATAGGGATTGGAATAAGAGCTCAGTTTAGTTGTTCAAAGGCCAGGGGGGAAAAACAAATTCCAGAAATCTGGAAATATGTTCAGAGCCCCCGTTCTTTTGGTGTGGTAGCACCCAATGCTATTCATTGCGTATGGATTTTGATCTTGGTAGATCCTGAACTCTGGTTATATTAAAAATGCTTTCTGCTTGTCTCTTTCCTAACGTTGCTAGATACTCTGTAAAAGTATTAGAAAAGGTCTGTATTTTACACAAAACTAATTAATGGATACTCAGCTTAGTTTATACAACATACTGTATTATCATAATTATAGTGTCTTTATAAGTCATCAGAACTGCGCAGAGCTTATTGAAATCTTAGATGCTTAGCTGTTTGGTTTAAAATGAACACATACTTTTTTTTTTAGCTTAGCATTTTAACTGTTTCATTTCATCGCCATTGGCTGCTACTCGTATCCAAGCATACATTTTTCCTGTTTCATTTAGATTACATATGAAGACCCTATCTTATATCACTTCCAATACAACTGATCAAAATCCTATTGGAATTTTACACTCAACAAAATCATGTTAAGTCACTGCAGATAACGCAAGATAATTAATCAGGTAGTCATATGCCCAGTCACAAGCCCAGTTGTGCAACTGTCATGCAAGCAAGTACCTCATTAACAGCTGCCACAACTTACAAAATTTTGTTTTACCAGCACAAAAGCACAATGGATTTTGGCCCATGTGGTTCATTTACCATGAATAAATCTGGTAAGACAACAGAAAGTGGAAATGGCCTGAGTGAGCTTGCTCTTCCAAACTGAATATTTACTGTGACTCTTAACTGATATTAAAAATAACTATACAAAATAAAAGCTTTCTGGTTTTGATCAATGATTGCAAGACAGTTCAAAAATATTAAGTGCAAATAAAACAACAATACAGACAGAACAAACAACAAATGAAGGGACAATAATTTAAACTATTTAAGGTATCAATAATGTTTAGATGTCTGGCAAGCTTAAAAAGGGTTTGCCTTGCATCTCTGGAACAAAGTTAATGACAGGTATATGTCTCTACAGGGGCATTCAACAAATAAGGTGTCCCTACCCCCAAAGCTCCTCTTTTCAAGGTATAAGCATTAAACTCAAGAGAGGGGGGTAACTCTGTGAAAGACAAGCTGTATTGCAATCTTTAAATTCCCAACACTTTGGCACAACCAAGTTGAGGAGCCTGTTGTTAAAGAATAAATATAAATTTCAACAAACACTGGAAAAATAAACTCAAGGTTTTTGCAGTGTAAAACAACCCTTCTCTATGAAGAAAATAACTGAGTAATTACTGAGCTATTTGTATACACAGATAAATGCTGTTAAAACTAAGGCAAAATATCAGAGAGGACTATAGGCTATTAGATGCACATTCTACCCAAGGTAGATTTTACATTTGCATGACAGGATTTGAAAGATATTAAACATACTACAAATAGACTACAATTCATATACAAGGATGGGCTTATTAAAGAACTGAAAATCTTGCTGCTTTAATTTCTGAATTAATGCCTTACTTATTCACATACGAAAAACAAAAAAAGTTGGTTCCACTAAAACCCTAAGCGCCGAGTAATGATTCTTTCGAAAACCATTATCTGTGACCCCCACACACACACATTCCCAGGGAGTGCATTAAGTACAATAGGGTGGTATAGAAGTATAATTCCTATTGCTATTCCTTTTTCAAATATTAAAAGCCACAATATTACCATGACTGTGAATTAAATAAAAGAGATTGTGGCAACTCTGACAAAGACAGCAAATATAGCCAACCAGGGGTTCCGTGTAGCCTGCACATTGCTCACTCCTGATTTAATTGTTTGAGTTCAACCTACTTTTCAGAGACAGAGACCTATTTAGTTATCAGTCAAGTAGCAACTGCCATGTTTCACATACCTGAACCACACCACACTTCAGCCAGATGACATTCAGTTTCACCAGGCTCTTTACACAAATCCACTACATCTTTGCAAGTGGTTTCCGGGGTGATTGGCACCTCTGTGAAGTGCTGTTCATTGTTACTGAGGTACACTGTAAGAAACATCTGGAGAAGATAATATTATTTTGTTAACATCCATAATTAAGTCACAAAAATAGTGATTTGTCACCAGACAAATAATCCATATCTCAACTTCACACTCACACACACACACACACACACACACACACACACACACACACACACACACACACACACACACACACACAGACAAACACACACACACGATAAAAATATAAATCCAAACATAGCAATGATTATCAACTGTCTAATTTCAAACATGGTTTTGCTATAGACGATATCTTTGTAATACTCCAAAATTGGAAAGAATATTCTGAAAACTTACTGATATTAAAACAACAGTAATATCTCTTCCTGAAACTTAAAATGAAGACAAAGAACAACAGGTTTATTGATCTACTCATACTGCTTACTCTCAAATTAACTAAGGTAAAGATCCAAATCTTTCATGTACACCAACATCAAGGGAAAGGTACAGATATGAGCCTTGGTGGCACAGTGGTTGAACTGCTAAACTGCAGCCACAACCGCTAACACTGCGAGTTCGATCCTGACAGGGGCCTTCCATCCTTGACGTCAGTCAAATAAGTACCCAACATGTTCGGGGCAAAATGCTAATTACCTTGTGAACTGCCCAGAGATTGACTAAGCCAGGAGTTCCCAATGTTTTCCTGCCGGGGCCAGTTCCCACCACCGTGCTCAGCTGTGGAGGCCGGAGGTATGGCTGTGCCCACAACTTATGTTTTCATTGTCATCGACGGCAGGTATTGTGTGGTTTTTGCTGCTCCGTGCACAGCCTCCAACACTTCCCAGGATGGCGGGAGGCTTTCCAGAGCATGTTCGCTCTGGTTTGGTAATTTCCTGATGCTTCTCTGCTGCGCTTCAGCAGCTACAGCAGGACTGTGAGCTACTTCCTGGTTCCACGCTGGGTTCCGAGGCGCCTACGTAAGCTCCACCCAGCACCGGAAGTTGCTCACAGTCCCCTCCAGCTGCCGAACTGCAGTGGAGCAGCATCGGAAAATTACCAAACCAGAGCAAACGTGTTCTAAAAAGCCTCCCCCTGCCCTGGAAAGTGCAGGCTGTGCACAAAGCAGCAAAAACCGTGTGATTCCCGACACCGCAGTGGCATTTTTCAATATCTCAATTAGGCCCACTGGCCAGGGATTGGCCACCCCTGGACTAAGCACTAAGGGGTGGTACACAAGAGTAATTGCTATTGTTTTCCTTTGTTTTGTTATTCTTTTAAAACATTTGTTAAAAACAAGCAGAATTGAACTATAACCTCTGATTCTTATGTTCTGTGATGTCTATTCAGTTCTTTTTGAATTTTGCTCAAAACTGTTACGTCCCCCACTATCATCGGAAAGAATGACTTATTTCTAGCTTCAGATCTGCATCTTACAACTGAAGGACACTGACATACACCTATAGGAGCACAACCATATTCCTGATTATCCCATTCCTAAAGAAACCCTTTTGGGCTAACCCCAATACCAGCCAGATCTCCTTGCTGAGTGCAGAGTTTTAAAGGAAAATTTCGCCTTTTTTGAACAGCTGCATTGTACACTGAGGTTCCAAGCTATTCAGACACCTGGTAAGGAATGGGTTGCGCCCCTACATTTTGAGGAGGAAGCCAGGACCACAACCCCATTCCTACAGTTACATGCGAGTATTTCTCATACAAGTTACATATGCATATAAAAGGCCATGAAACACAGGCAAGAACTCACAAAGAATTACAACAGGGGATGGGAAATTTCTAACATTGCTGAACTCTAACTACCATTACACTGGCAACTGTTCATGTTGGCTAAGGCTCATGGGAGATGTAATCTGACATGAGGCAAACAATGTTTCTCTCCATATTACACGAACATGAAAGGAGAGATATGGTACTTGTTTCATCAAAAAAGAAACAATCTAATCGTTCTAAATACACTCTGTCCTGGAAACACTAATAACTGTACATGCTTGCATGAATTCAACTTTGTATTTGTTGTTGTTGTTGTTCAGTCACATAGTCGAGTCCGACCCTTCGCGACCCCATGGACCATCACACACCACCATCCTCCTCAACTCACATAGCTTTGTGCCCATTGTGTCAACAATGCCATCTAGCCATCTCATTCTCTGCTGCCTTTTTTTTTGCCCTCAATTTTTCCCAGCATCAAGGCTTTCTCAAGTGAATCTTCTCTTTTCATTTGATGTCCAAAGTACTTTAGCTTCATCTTCAATATTTGTCCTTCCAAGTAGCAGTAGGGGTTGTTTTCTTTTAAGATCGACCTATTCCTTCTCCTTGCTGTCCAGGGTACTCTCAAAATTCTCCTCCAACACATTTCAAAGGCATGTATTCTTCTGCGCTCAGCTTTCCTTATGGCCCAGCTCTCACAACCATACATTACTACTGGGAATACCATTGCTTTGACTATGCGGACTTCTGTTTGCAAGGTGATGTCTCTACTTTTAACTATGTTTCCCAGGTTTCTCATAGCTTGTCTCCCATGATTTCATGGCTGCAATCATCATCTATAGTGATATTGGATCATAGGAATGTAAAGTCTGTCACTGCTTCTACTTCTTCCCTTTGTATAGGACAATCCTACTTGCTTCCAGATGTTCTGAACAAGTCCTATAATCCCTGACCGTTGGCCATGCTGACTGGAGCTGTAGCGTGAAATATCTGAAGGGAGGACAGAGTAAGAAAAACCAGAATTACTACTGAAATAAACTGTCTGGTTTCAGAGGTGGAGTTTAACCTTTTCCAGAAGAAGCTCTGAAGAATATAGTTTTTTGTGGATTTCCAGCTTAAGGATCACTCTTCTCATTCAGCAAGGAGGTTTGAATAAGAATATCACAGCTTAAAACTCCATACTTGAATTGAGAGACTCACTAGGTCCCAATAAATTTCAGAAGACAGTCTAATGAACATTACCTGTAACTGCCTTGTAATGTATAAAAGGTAACACTGGAAATTAATTGCTTTGAAACAAAGCAAAACATTTTTAGCTTCAAAGATTGTAAAATTTGCATAATAAGAACTATATGTGGACAGTTTCCACTAGAACAAAATGAAAAGTTGTGAATCCTGTTTTCAGTTTTTAAAGTTATATACAATACATGTGTGTGTAATGTCAATACCTATGGGCATACCTCAGAGCAGAAATTGGGATGATATAGGTGAAACTCAGAAAATTAGAATATTGTGCAAATGTTCATTCAGTTCAGTAATGCAACTTAAAAGGTGAAACAAATATATGAGATAGACTCATTACATGCAAAGCGAGATAGTTCAAGCCTTACTTTGTTATAATACTGATGCTTATGGTTTACAGTTTATGAAAACCCCAACCCCCCAATCTCATGTACCCCATAATCATCACATACCGGTAATCTCATGTACGCTGTACACCGTGATCATCGCAATTATAACGAATTAGGGCATGACATCTCTCCCTTTACACGTAGTGAGTCTATCTCTATATTTGTTTCACCTTTTAAGCATACCTGTCAAGTATCCCGGATTGGCCGGGAAATCCCATATTTCACCCCTCTTCAACAATCGTTCTCGCGGCCATCCCATATTTTGGCCGGCCAGGAAAGGGGTTACTGCGCATGCATGAATGCACAAAGGGGTTCTTCTGCACATGCACAAAGTTGTTGCTGCTGCGCATGCGTGCCTGAGCCAGAGCAGTTCCCGTATTTTCCAGAGCCACGCTTGATGGGTATGCTTTTGAGTGAAATGAATGAACATTTGCACGATATTCTAATTTCCTGAGTGTCACCTGTAAATTGATAATTCTATGCCTCCAGGGTAGCTTTCTAGCTTACATAGCTTCTGTACTGTTTGTTGGCATACTAATAGCTTGCCTGTGGATAAGTTGTAGGTGCTTCTTAGATGACATAAGGTGGCTAGAGATTCAGTATCAAGATGTTATCTGTTTAAATTGCATCAGCATGTTATGGCTTTCAGATGTTGTTGGATTACAGGTGAAACTCAGAAAATTAGAATAACATGCAGATGTTCATTCAGTTCAGTAATGCAACTTAAAAGATGAAACAAATGTATGTGATAGACTCATTACATGCAAAGCGAGATAGTTCAAGCCTTACTTTGTTATAATATTGATGCTTATGGCTTACAGTTTATGAAAACCCCAACCCCCCAATCTCATGTACCCCATAATCATCACATATTCTCATGTACGGTGAATGCCGTGATCATGGCAATTATAACGAATTAAGGGATGACATATCTCGCTTTGCATGTAGTGAGTCTATCTCATATATTTGTTTCTCCTTTTAAGTGAAATGAATGAACATTTGCACGATATTCTAATTTTCTGAGTTTCACCTGTATATCTCTCTGGACCCTAGCCACCATAGTCCCTGGTGAGGGATAATGGTTGCTGCAGTCCATTAACTTCATGAGAGCCACACGTTGTTCACCTCTGGCTTTTTAATATCTTACCTTCAACTGTAGCAAGGACTGTGTTGTCTATTTTAACTTCATTTGTGAAAATGTTAGGATTTACTTATCACTATGGTATGTCATGGAAACAGCTTTTTAAAATTAAGCAAACTTTTTGTAGAAAATTGCTTCTAGGTGCATCTAAAAGACCAGGAAAACTGCATTCCCCTACAATCTCAATTATAACTAAGTGATTGAGCACTTTTATTTCCCCTCACAACTTAATACCTCTCTCTCTCTCTCTGCTTTGCTTTATAGTCCAATGTGTAACATATTACTGCCTGTAAACCATCAAGTGACCTCCAAAATGTTTTATTGCTAACAACAACCCTGGCTCAGGTTTCTCAAACGTAAGGCTGTCGCTCCTTTCATTGACTCGATCCATCTGATGTTTGGCCTGTCTCTTTTCCTGCTGCCTTTGTGTTTTCCCAGCATCACTATCTTCTCCTGTGAGTCTTGTCTTCTCACAATATGTCCAAAATACAAAAAACATCAGTTCATTCATTTTTGCTTCTAAAGAGAGTTTGGGCTTTATTTACCTAGCCTTCTTCTTTCATGGCCTAATCAAACCCTGGACTGCCAAAATGAATCCACTTTCTTGGCTTTTTCATTAGCCAAACATACATCCTCATTGGTGCATTTTTCTGATATTAATCGGCAAACCAGTAAATGAGCAGGATTCTGTATCTCTCCACATTCACAAAGTGTGGTGTTGTCTGCCAGCAGCCCCCACTTCAGCATGTTGGTCTTGCATTTAGGGACTCCATCTCTCAGCCTATCCAAGGTTCTCCAAGTGATGTAGGGGAGGCCGAGTTCCTCAGCTATATCCTCCTTTAATGTCATTCCTTGTCCAGTGAGCTTCTTCCGCCATCTTCTAATTGGTTTTGCTCTTACAAGAATGTTTGTTCTTACCATAAAGCTCTGACACTTGAACATCTTCCTAAGACCCTACAGAACTTTATAGACCTTTAGGGAAAATTTGACATCTTCATTCTCTCAGCTGCATTTATCCCTAAAACAGCTAATTCCACTATGAAGCAGACCACCAATGCTGTAGTTACCCTCTCCAGCAAGCAGTTATTTGATAAGGTTGGCAAGGAGGAAAACTATTTGAAAAATGGTTGTGATCAAGATACTTTCTCAGCCTAATTTTAGGAATGAAGTATGTGCCTTCTCCTGTCCTCACCATCAACAATTGTACTTCAGATCTTGTCATCATGTCTCATTGCTGAACATTTACCTACCCACGCACCAATTACATGACTTACACATCACTGCTGAATTTAGCTCTCTGTTTGGTAAAACCATAAAACACCCTAGAATGGGTCAGGTCATCAGAGGAAAAACAAGTAAGCAGAGGAAGGTATGCATTTAAAAAGTAAAACACACTGTATAAAGTACTTGCTTACTCCGTGCAAGAATTATTTTATGAAATTTATGAAGTATTTCATATTTCTAACTGAACTTCCAAATATCATTGCTTGGAATACATTTTAATGATAAAAATGTTAATAAAGAAGTTAATGCACTCTCATATATGCCTCCCCCCCTCCCAATTTTTAGAACTGCCAAGCTTTTAGGGGTTTTGCCATAACCTTAGCCACAACTATACCAAAAAAAAGTAATCTAATTCAATATTCAGAACCCGATTAATTTCAAATGGCCTTCCTATGATATCAGATTTTCAAATTAAATATATAAGTTATTATTATTATTATTATTATTATTATTATTATTATTATTATTATTATTATTATTATTATTATTATTATTATTATTATTATTATTATTATTACAGTTTTGAGAGCACCCTGGACAGCGAGGAGAACAAATAGGTCGTTCTTAGAAGAGATGAAGCCTGGCTGCTCCTTAAGAAGGTCAAATAGTAAAGATGAATCTAAAGTACTTTGGGCATCAAATGAGAAGAGAGTATTCACTGGAGAAGGACTTGATGCTGGAAAAGGTGGAGGGCAAAAGAAGAAGGGGACGGCCAAAGATGAGATGGCTAGATGGTATTGTAGATGCAATGGGCACAGAGTTGGGCAGGTTGAGGAAGATGGTGAAGGACAGAGGTGCCTGGCGGGCAATGGTCCATGGGGTCGCAAAGGGTCGGAATCGCTGTGTGACTGAACAACAGCAGGCTTATTCATGGTATCCAACATTAGGTAATATTTCACACTGATATAAAAGAACATGTATTTTCCCTATGAAGAACCACAAATGTATTCATCATTAAACATTAACTATATTCTTTCTGCCTTTTCTCCAAAGAGCTTGAAGTAGTACGCACTGTTCTTCCTAAACTGCATTTTATCCATGTTATTCTGCAAGGGGATTTGAATCCTATGAGTTGATAAATGGTCCTAGATCAACCAGTATACTTTTATCATTGTGAAAGTGTCCCACAATAGGAGTAAACTGTGAATCTTCCAATTTATTCAACAGCATTTTGTTAACAAATGAAAAATTAAATTATATAGTCATCTCTAGCAAGTTCGAAAACCCTCTTTGACATCCCCTTGCTTTGACTGGAAGCTTCAACTACACAGTAAGAAATATTTTTCTTAAACCAGATTCTAATTCCAAAAAGACTCAGTTTTGCAGAGAAAATACTAAGAACATTTTAAGGATTGCATTATTCCTTCACAAATAAAAAAACCTTCACAACACTAGACCAAAAGTAAAATCTTACAAGTCAAAGGTATATCACACATGAATCAGCACAGACTTTTACATTCTTCACATTTAACTCTACATACAGAGAATAGATCAGTGGTGGTGAACCTATGGCATGCGTGCCAGAGGTGGCACTCACAGCCATCTCTGTGGGCACCCATGCAGTCACCCTAGCACAGAGTTCACCCTGCCCCTCTGCCCAGCAGCCCAATAAGAGCGCTTCCTCCCACCCCCAACACAGAGTTCACACCGCCACTATGCCCAGCAGCCCAATGGGAGTGTTTCCTTCCTCCCCTTTTGCTGTGTAAATAAATGGGTTTTGGGTTGCAGTTTGGGCACTTAATCTCTAAAAGATTCGCCATCACTGAAATAGATGTTCCAAAGCAACTGTTAAAACTCTTATAAGACTTTGCTACCTTTGTATCCTTCATTCAATAAAATCGCTAGCAATACATAAAACACTGAAAACAGATTAAATGCCATAGTTTGTTTTCAAATTAAATCTAAACCACTGCAAACTATCATTTCAAGAGGACTTATTAATATTGCTTTATTCTACAAAGAATGCTTTTCTGTTTATATTAAATACTAAATATAATAAGGTTAGTGTCAAAACAAAGCCTCTCTTCTGCCACGTTACTATTCTATACAACTATTGTAACCATTCTTATTTCAGCAGCACTCTACAATGTATAACAGACATTAATTGATTTGAAAGCTATGAAAAGCTATAGTCATCCATATTTTCTAAAATAAACAAATGTCATTTTTAGCCGAGTGAGAGGTGAAAAGGCAATAGAAGCTTAACAGTTAGGTTGTTATGAAAATTATGCAGCTATATTTATATCAGTTTTTACTCAAGAAGAAATATATTGAGACAACTGTCTTCCAGTATTGGCCATACTACCTAATTCCAGAAAAATCATGTGTAACATTTCCATGGGAAGACCAGAAAGAAATTAACATCAAAAATATTTGTCATTTCTGCTGACATAACTACAATAATAGGTTTTAATAGCATTCTGTACTGGTAAACAAATGCTGCTTTGGCTTTAACAAGGACTGCTTCAATACCTAATAGAATCAAGGGAAAAGGTATCTATACACCTCTGAAAGCAACTAACAAGTCAAATGTTCAATTTTAGCACACTTTAATATTCATTGTGCTTAAATATTAAAATAAGCTACACTAAAAACAACTTGCTAGAAAAAATATACTTTGGATATTGTAACATTCCTTGGCTAGCTGGTTACTGCACCAGCTAGAAGAACGAAGAAATAATCTTTACCTGTATCTTTTCCTGATGGTCAGCCTATGTTCCTGCCTTCTCAGTTACTGCACACAGACCAGTTTGTGCTGCTTTGGCATTTAGCCACAACTATGAGAAAGGAAGCTATGATGCAAAGTAGGTGGAGTACAGTAGGAAGTGTAGCATAATAGTTACAATTATTCTGGGAACAACATGAAAACCTTTCTTATTTATTTGTCCCAAAGGAGAGCACAACCCTCTGGCCTTTTAGCTCCCTCTCCCCAGAACATAATCATCTGCATTGTCCAAATAAATATGCCATACAGGTTGCCAGTAAAGTTATTTATGACTGTAAAAAATAACTTTTACCTTCTGAAATTCAGCAGGAAACCTCCCACACACACACTTAGATAGGCTTGGTCGTTCAGAAGTAGAAAATAAAGAAAACAAATTTCATTCACTATCCTTCAGCGAAAGATTTATGAACACATTATGGACACAATCTCGCAAACATGTTCATATGTAAATGTTTATTTGGCTTCATAAAGCAAACCATTGTCTTTAGCTTGTTAGATCTTATTAGGGCTGTTGATGAGATAACTCCAAAAGTAATTCTACCTGCAATTGGTGATGTGAGTTTTGGAAATCTGGATATTTTTTCTGAATATTTTGAAAAGGGAAATAGTCTAGAAAAAATTTCTAATTCCTAAATGCTGCAGTAGCTACAGTAGCTGGATACCTCAATGTACATTCTTGAATGCTTTGGTTCAATCATCAAACCAAATAAACCCATGGTTCCCAATGTTGGGCACACACCCCATAAGAGGGCAATTTGGTTTTTAATGGGGCAATTCAAGAATGATAGGATGAGAACCCCTGGATTAAGCCAATCAAAATGACATACGTACTTAAAGAACAGAGACCTTAAGTCTCCATTGTCTAGCTCAGTAGTTCCCAACCTTTGGACCCTAGACATTCTTTGGACTAAAGCTGCTAGAAGCCTTCATTATTGGCAGAGCTGACCACAATACCCAAGAACTGTAATTCAAGAACATCTGGGGACCCAAGGTTGGAAACTAGTGTTCTAGCTTCTCACAAACTGAGTCAGAATTCCAAACTAGACATGTTTTGAACAATCACTTTAAAATAAATCTTGTAGTTCCACTGTGATGTCACTCCCACTAGAGTCAAAAGTGCTATTAAGGTCAACAGATGGCAGAAGTCCAGCAGGGTTCCATTCATAGAGGCCATGTGGGATGCTATGATAAGCTACTCAGTTCTCTGACATGTTCAATGTTATGAAAGAGGAATTCAGTGTTCTTCACCCAAGAGCTATTTCAAATGTTACCAAACATTTATTTATTTATTTATTTATTTAAATTTATATCCCGCTTCTCTCATCCAATGGACAACTCTAAGCGGTTTACAAAAAATTCAAAAACACAATATCAAAGACAAAATTCAGAAAACACAGCATAACAATATGATCAAAAAATACA
The DNA here is from genome assembly GCA_035047345.1 of Bradypodion ventrale. Taxonomy (NCBI): domain Eukaryota; kingdom Metazoa; phylum Chordata; class Lepidosauria; order Squamata; family Chamaeleonidae; genus Bradypodion; species Bradypodion ventrale. Next base: position 48,031,305 of record JAWDJE010000001.1, read on the forward strand.
ATATTAAACATACAATTAATAACAAAAAATAACAAGAAATATCCAAGACCACCCACGAAATCCCCCGCCTTTAAAGTCCTCCAAGTCCAAGGGCGAGGGGGGCGAGGCCCAAGAACGAGGCCAGGTGGGGAGGCCGGTGGAATGGCCCTCTTCTTCACCCCCACTGGGGCAGGACGCGCGGTGGCGGCGGCAAGCTCACCCGGGTGCCCCTCGCCTTTTAAGTCCAAGGGCAAGGGGGGGCGGGGCAACTTATAATAATATTCATAATTCATAATTGTTTGCCATCACGTCATGGCAACCCTTTGTAGGGTCTTCTAGGTAGAGTACCTTCCCTTCCTCCGGGATGCTAGAAATCTTTGATTTACATTAACTAAAAGCTTCTGTCCTCTTGTTTTATGTTCTCACACACACACACACACACACACACACACACACACACACACACACACACACACACACACACACACACACACACACACACACACACACACACACACACACACAGGCTCCCTTTTGCCCTAAGATGCTTTTGAAAACCTCAGGATAGAAGAACCCTTTAAAATTCAAATTTGGCATTGGACCACTGCTCAAGAGTCCTTTAACTGATAAAACCATCTCTTCAAGGAGTGTAATGTGGAAAAGAGAATGAGGAAGGATAGATCAAAACAATGACTTAAAAAATCAGATTTTTCAAAATTTAAACCAGATTTTAAAATTTTAGGTTTTTAAATATTTTTTAATAAAATACATTTGGAGGAAAATCTATCTGAAGATTTTTTCCAACTTAAAATAACATTATAGTCTAAAGGATATTCGTCATGAAATAAGGATTAGTTTTTAATTATGTAGCATGAGGTTGTATAGTCATGCAATGTTTATATTTTTTTGGTAAATACATTCCATTAATCAGTTCACAATGTTTCTGTAATATTATTAGGCATTTTTTCTACCTAGAACGTATTATCACAGATGCTTGTTTTTGCAATTTTCAGAACTGTGACTTTGTGTCTGGAAAGCTCACATATCTCTTCTTCTCAGCAAAAAAATGTTATGAAATAAAGAGTTGAACCCATCGCTCCTTTGCAAGTCCATGTTGACTAAATCAACCCCTTACACCTTAAGTGCTGTTGCAAAAAGTACAATGAACAGAACAAGATTATTGGGAGTTAAATAAATCTACACAAGAAGTTAAGCATAAGGAGGGAGGGACAAGGAGTAACCATGAAAGTGAATCCTTTTTAGCAGAATAGTTCACAAGACTTTGGATCTTTTTTTGTGCAGCCTAATGTTTATCCTATTTATTCTTTCCCTGGAGGAGAATACCTATAATGGCAGCTGGTCATGAAAGGGATTAAGTTTGGGAATATGTGCAAAATACAAACACTGCAAAAAATAAATGCAAGACCTGGTGGCTATAATGAAACATCATAAGAAATATTGTGATGAAGATGACAAAAGGAACATGGTAGAACAGGTTGGTAAATGTTTTGATTTCATCATATTTCCTACATACTGCTTGAGGAACTGTCATGTTTGAGCAAAATTATACTTATTATTACTGCAGGCTACTGTCATTTTGGTACAAAGATTTTCAGCCAAACAGAATGCCTTTTCCATGTATTGCATCACTTACTATACCTATCAAAGATACTCTCCCCAATAAAGCCTCTTAATCATGAAAGGAACCCAGCGATCTCCTTCCAAAATCAAGGACTTTTCCGGATTACAGTACTGTACTACAGTTTTTTGATTGAAATAAAACAGGACTAACTCAAATGGCAGTGAGTTGTTAGCTTGGTGCTAAGGAATTCAACAGGAAGGAGATCACAGCCATACCTGCTTTTTTAAATCTTAAATCTTAAAAGGAGACACAAAGAGGTGTCCCACAGAGTTGCAGTCAAAGAGTACAAGATGAGGTTTGTGACATTTATTAAGAGCTGCTTAATAGTTTCCTAAAATAGTTGTTTCATATGCCTGAAATAGTTGTTTCATACAACAGCACAACCTTCCCATTAAAATATGTCCTGAAAAAAGGTTCAAAATAGATTATGCAGTGTGTTCACAATCTGCCACATGTTGTCAATTTCTGAAGAGCACTCAATGTAAGAATAGAATCTATATTCTCAGGAACAAATTATGTTCTTTCGGCACTAAGACTGCAATTTCCCCACAACTGAAAAGCAGGACAAGAGGAAATCTATTAATCTTCTCTCCTACTACAGCTAAGTAATAAATTCCTAGCACAATAAAAAAGTGATGCTCTGTGAACAACCAACAATACTTTGCTTAAGAAATGTCGAAGATCCTATTTGTTCCATTCAAATGCTCCTAAATGGCCAGATGTAATCTTAAATTAAACATGGCAACACAGAATAACTCAAGGCTTTTTCAGATGGGCAACATGCTATATAACTCATTCCTTTATTCTACTTCTAACAGTAAAAGGGGGTATCCACACACATACAAGTGAAACTCGGAAAATTAGAATATGGTGCAACTGTTCATTCATTTCACTTAAAAGGTGAAACAAATATATGAGATAGAGACTCACTACATGCAAAGCAAGAGATGTCATGCCTTAATTTGTTATAATTGTGATTATCATGGCGTACAGCGTACATGAGATTATGTGATGATTATGGGGTACATGAGATGGGGGGGTTGGGGTTTTCATAAGCTGTAAGCCATAAGCATCAATATTATAACAAAGTAAGGCTTGAACTATCTCGCTTTACATGTAATGAGTCTATCTCATATATTTGTTTCACCTTTTAAATTGCATTACTGAACTGAATGAACATTTGCACGATATTCTAATTTTCTGAGTTTCACCTGTAGCTTTCTTCACAAACAACATTTTTGTGTGAACTTGCTTTTGTGTATGCAGAGCTGCAGGGACAATAATTAATCAGAAGCACAATGACCCTGTAAATTTAACATGTAGAACTTGCACACACTATATTCTACAAATAAGCTTCAGGCATGCAGCCCAATCTGAGCAACTAGCAAGTGTTTTCTATATTCTATTGTATTCATTAGCTAAAAAAAAATAGTTGTTAGGTCATTATAATGAAACCTGATCCTCCCAATACTGGAATCCCAGTACTAAAATTGTTTGGTCTTAGTCGTTTTATTGTATAAGAAGCATGAAGAATTGTTCCTAAATATGTAACTAAGATTAAACAACTCTTGAAAAATTAATGATGGAGCCTAACATTTCTAAATATATCAGAGAACTTCTTGCAGTCACATTCAGAAGTGCTCTCAATAACTGGATTTTTTTTTTAAAAGTGGTAGCCTGTTAGTTTGTTGCAAGCATATCAGAGAGTAAATAACACAAAACAGAAAGACAAAAAATGTCATGGCACCTTAAAGACTAAGTGCTGTATTTTAATATTAATTTTCATGGATCAAGTCCACATCTGACAAAGAGGACTTGATCCACAAAAGCTAACATTAAAATACAGCAGTTAGTCTTTAAAGTGCCACAATGTTGGTTTTTTTGTCTTTTTGTTTTGTTGACTCTCTGATATGCTTAATAACTGGATGTGTGCACCTTTATATCACAGTGGTACCTCGCTTAAAGAGCACAATGTCTTCCACGGGATTGCTCTTTAAGCGACTTTGTTCTTTAAGCGAAACACTATTGAAAGTGACCAATTGTGACTTCTGGCGGGGGGATTTCAAACCCCGATTTAGTTGTTAAGCAAGTTTTTGGTTGGTTTTAGTTGTTAAGTGAGGCGACCATTCAGAGAAAATTCTGCTCTTTAAGCGAGTTAGTCTCTAAGCGAGGCACTCTTTATGCGAGGTTTTACTGTATTACATAGATCCGTGATGGCGTACCTTGGCATTCCAGGTGTTCTTGGACTTCAATTCCCAGAATGGGTTTAATGTGATTCATCCAGCCCACACTGCCCTCGTCGCTCCTGGAAGCGGAAGTAAAATGTGCCCGTACGGAGGAAGGGTTAACCCGGAAGAGCCTTAACCATCCGGGTGTGTTTTACTTCCGCTTCCGGGAACGACGAGGGCAGCGCAGCCCGGATGCATCGCAGTAAACCCATTCGTGTGGATTCAGAGGGTGCTTGGGCTTCTGGCCATTGAAGTCCAAGAACCTCTGGAGTGCCAAGGTTCACCATCACAGACATAGATCAAAACAAACTAACAGGATTCTGAAAAAGCAAAGAACTACTGTACAGTACTTTAATTTTTCAAACTCATAACTTCAGTGACGACACATAACAAGCAAAAACGTAGCACATATTGCCATGAATGGAGTAGATACCTTATAGTTAACCCTGAAAGAATACTATCATGATGCCCACGATGGATATACAGTACAGTAATTGCAAGTCTGACATTTAAAACCCACCTTCTTAGAGGACTTAAGCCTCTCTCTTTGAACGCATGAAAGCCAAACGTCACTGCCCGCCCAGGTTTTGTTTTCTCCCCGTTCAGTAATTCACAATACCGGGCACAATGCAATGCAACATGACAAGCCTAGCTGGCATGTGTACTTTCAAATTATCACATTTGTTTGTTTACTGTGCGACTGAACAACAAAAAAATTATTCTCCCTCTGCAGAAGGTGGGTGATCGAAGTGATCGTCGGGAAAGTTCATTTGCGACAGGTTAGGTAAAGGTAAAGGTTTCCCTTGCTCGAAAGCCAGTCGTATCCGACTCTAGGATGCAGTGCTCATCTGTTTCAAAGCAGAAGAGCCAGCGCTGTCTGCTGCTGCAGACGTTTCTGTGGTGGTCATGTGGCAGGCATGACTAGACACCGAAGCGCACGGAACGCTGTTACCTTCCCACCGAAGTGGTCCCTATTTATCTACTTGCAATTTCTTGCTTTCGAACTGCTAGGTTGGCAGGATGCGGGGGGGGGGGGAGGAAAAGTTAACCTGCGACAGGTTAACTTTTCCTTTAAAAAAAAAACAAGGAAGATTTCTGGAAAGGGGCCAAAATATGACACGAACTTGGCCATAATATGACTACGAAGGGTGGCAGCCCGAGCAGACTCTTTTTCCAATGACTCTCCATTTTCTTCGCGCCCTAAAGGCTCCATTTGCCGACTCGAATGAGGTTTTTATTTTATTTTATTTTTATTTTTATTGGGGGGGGGGGTGTTTCGTGTCCCCCCACATCTACGTCCATAGCAGGGCGGACAGGCAGTCATTCCACTTTCCCCACCCTGAGAAAAAACGCTCCCCCCAAGTCCCACCAAACCCTCGCCCATGTTTCGCCCTCAGCCTTCGTCTCCCAACTTTTTCCCCCTCCATTTCCTTCCTCGCCGTGAAGTTGGGACTCGAGAGAAGAAGGGGATAGTTAGTAGTATATAAAGAAAGCCCCATTTCCCCCTGAACCAAAGAGAGCCGAGAGGGGCCAGGCGCCGACCCCGGCCTTCTTATCTTAGCCAGGGCTTAGCTTGGCCGCCTGCCTGGTGACCTCTCTCTCCCTCGTTGCTCCGGAGACGACCAGGGCCACCTCTCAGCCCTCCTCACACACACAAACCACCTCTCTTTCACACGTTCCTTCGTTCACGCAACACACACTTGTTTACTCACCGGCATCATCTTGGCACCGAAACGCATTGAGGCGGGTGGTGGTGGCGGTTCTCCCCCCCCCCTCACCCCCCCGGGACTCAGTCAGGAGGAAGCCTGAGAGGCCGGGGCCTGGGTGGGGAGGCGGAGCGGCCTGCTTGTGCCTGCCTGGCTCCCCCCCGGGAACCTGTTGCAAAGGAGCCGCCCGGCCCGGGTCGTGGTCGGCTGGCGCGGCGCTGGCCTGGCTGGGCCTGCGTTTCCTTCCGAGCCGGTCCGGGCCGCCCCTGCTCAGGCTGGAAGAGTTTTGCCCTCGCTTTCGAGCGCCTACTTGGGTGAAAGAAGAAGCCGTCGTCGGTCGGCCTACAACCCGCCTCCCTCCCACCCACACTCTCCGCGCGGCCGGCCCGACAGGGAGGAGCAGCGGAGGTCGAGTTGAGGCACACCCCCAAAGCGGGTGGGGCCCGGCTGGGGAAAGAAAAGAAGGGCTCCGGCACTCCGCCTCTCGCCCCATTCGCGCCCTCCTTTCCTCTCCCATTCTGAGGAAAGTGAGTGGGCTCGGGAGGCCCGGAGGGAGGCCCGCCATTACCCCGAAGCACCATCACCATCTCTCCTCTCTGGGGAGACTTCCCATTCTTTCCTCATGTGGAGTTGGGAATTCTTTGAGTACAGGTGAAACTCGGAAAATTAGAATATCGTGGCAAATGTTCATTCATTTCACTTAAAAGGTGAAACAAATATATGAGATAGACATAGACTCACTACATGCAAAGCGAAATATGTCATGCCTTAGTTCGTTATAATTGTGACGTACAGTACATTCAATTCAATTTTTAATTTATATTCCGCTCTATCTCAGCCCATCAGGCGACTCAGAGCAGTTTCCAACATGTAATAATACAAAGATGCAACACAGCAAAAAATATACACAATACAATCAATACACAATATATAAAGTCCATAAAAAGTACATGAGATTATGTGATGATTATGGGGTACATGAGATGGGGGGTTGGGGTTTTCATAAGTTGTAAGCCATAAGCATCAATATTATAACGAAGTAAGGCTTGAACTATCTCGCTTTGCATGTAATGAGTCTTATCATATATTCGTTTCACCTTTTAAGTTGCATTACTGGACTGAATGAACATTTGCACGATATTCTGATTTTCCGAGTTTCACCTGTTATAACGACAGCAAATGATACTTGAAGAAGTGATGATAATCCACTATGGTGCTGCTGATGGTGATGATGACTTCTTTCCTGTCCAGCTAAAACTTTGGACTGCCAAAATGAAGCCACTTTCTTGGCTTTCTCATTGGCAAACATTAAATTTTCATTTGTACATGTTTCCAGTAGTAATTGGCAGACCAGCCAATGAACAGGATTCTGTATCTCTCCACATTCACACAACGTGTTGTTGTCTGCCAGCAGCCCCCACTTGAGCATGTTGGTCTTATAGTTAGGCATTCTGACCTCAGCTTATTCAAGGTACTCTAAGTGATGTAGGGGAGTTTGAGTTCCTCATATATATCCATGTTTAATGTTATTCCTTGTCCAGTGAGGAGCTTCCTCTATCTAATTTGGTTTTGTGTACTGTCAATAATGTTTGTTTGTGCCATGAAGCTCTTCCTGGATCAGGACTTGAGGCTCATATCCGTTTCAGAGGATGTCAAGTTGGAAAAGTTCTTGGTGACATGAAAGGAGCTGATGTACACATTGTGGATGGTTGAGTCCCACATTTATAGTTTGTCAGTTTCCTGATAATAGTAATTTCGTGTCAGAAATTATTCTGGGTTGAAAGGATGATGATGATGTTACGTTTACATTTGTTGTTTCCTCTACTGTGTTCATCAAATTATTATAGGGGTCATTCTCCTGCTTAGTTCTCTCAGCATCCACTTCTACTTCTCTCCTGATCTTAAGTGGAACGATACCAATGAGAGGGGTACCGGCATATTTTCTCAACTGGTGTAGTTTTGAGGCATCTTGTCACTATGCATGGCTTCATTAACAGCAGTGTCCTTGTTTTGCTTGTGTGGATGTGCTCCATAGTGGAGCAGCATACTTTGCCATGGAGACATTCAGGGCCAAAGCTGATGTATACATTGTGGATGGTTGAGTTCCCCACTTATAGTTTGTCAGTTTCTTGATAATAATAATTTAATGTCAGAAATTATTCTGGGTTGAAAGGATGATGATGATGGTGTCACGTTTACGTTCAGTGTTTTCTCCACTGTGTTCAAGCCAAGGAATGTGTCATGGCCTGAATTCTCTCTCCAACTGTTGTTATTCCCTACTGTCAAGTTTCCCCACGAACTATGGCAACAATATGAATGAGAGCTCTCCAAAATGTTCTGTCTTCAACAGTCCTGCTCAGCTCTTATAAATTGAAGCCTTTGGCTTCCTTAAGGGAGTCCATCTTTCTCTTTTTGGTGGACTTCCTCTTTTCCGGTTGCCTTCCACCTTCCCCAGCATTATTTATTTATTTATTTATTCATATTTATATCGCCACCCCCTTGCCAAAGCGACTCCGGGCAGCTAAAATATCATAATAAAATCAATTAAAAACCATCCCCCAATTAAAAACTCACCCACCCCATCCATAAAAAGAGAAGGAAGATCTTATTGTTAATTATACAAGCCAGCAGGCGGGGGTCACCTCTTCATTGGTGCCCCACACCTGCCCTGCCAGCCAAGTTTTGAGTCCTTTCCTAAACGGCAGCAATTTTGTCTGCAGCTTTTGGCTTTTCTAGAGAATCTTGCCTTCTATAGAGAATTCTGATGATCGGTTCAAATAACTCATTAACCAGAAGGCTATTTTAAAGTCTTTATTTGGGGAAAGGTATCCATGCTGGGGTTCCCAGGACTAGGTCTCAGAGGGAGGTTAAAGGTGGGATGAGGTCAAGGCAGGAAAACATTCCTTTATATACCTAGGATACGTCATGGGAGCAATGCATTGTGGTACATGTAGTTCGCGGCAGTTTGATATTACATCTGACAACTTCTCATGATGTACTGGAAGTAAGACAGTCTCACTTTCATCATTCTTGCCTTCAGATACAGTTCAGGCTGGATTTGCTCTAGGATCCACTTGTTTGTCTTTCTGGCAGTCTAAGTAAGATATCCTCAGAGCTCTCCTCCAGCATAATATCTCAAATGAATCAATTTTTTTCTGTCAGGTTTCTTTCCAACTCACCTTTCACATTCATATGTAGTGATTCAGAATACATGAGTGTGAGTAATCTTAGTTTCTACTGGCATATTCTTACACTTGATAGTAAAGACTGTCCTTGCTCGAAAGCCAGTTGTATCCGACTCTAGGGTTCAGTGCTCATCTCTATTTATAACCAAAGAGCCACCAATATTTACTCCTCCTTTATCTGAATCTATTTTGACTTTTCATGTGATCTATTTTGCATACATATAGAAGAGGTAAAAGAATTAAACATAGTCCTCTTCAAGACAGCTACTGGGCAACTTGCCTAGAAATTTCACTCCTATGTCTGAAGAAGTGGACTTGATGCATGAAAGCTCACAGTAAAAATATAGCAGTTAATCTTTAAAGTGCTGCAGTGTTCACCCCCTCACCCCCCATATGGGTAACAGTAGTAGCTGAAGGTGATGATGATGGAGCAATAGCAGTGACACTCAAGTGACTTTTGTCACTATTGTGCTAAAGCTGGGAATGCTAAAGACCTGTTGATCTTTTCTTAGCATGAAAACTCTAAAATGAGACAGTCTCTCCTCGTTATAACCTTGCAATCCTGTGAGAGGGATGGCCGAGTATGACTGACTGAAAGCTACCCAGAAAATTAAATGAGATCTCAACTTTGTCAAGTCCCAATACATTGGGACTGCCTACCTGTGCTTTCTTTTTGTTTACTTAAATCCCCTTTGGAATATCCAGTGTAGCACAGTGGATAGAATGCTCAGCCACAGAAACTCACTGGACATAGAACTGGTAAAACCACTCCTTCAATAACTCTCTTATCTTGTAAACCCTATTAAGTTGTAGTAAGTTGATTCTGGCCTGGTAGGCACATAACAACATTTTTCCCCATTTTTATAATAAATTCAATAGACCTTTTTAATATTATTTTTTTTAGAGTACCAGGGACTGTTCATCCAGATGTAAAGTTGTTAACTAATGCCACTCTGTTCCTTCCACACAGAAACAGAATTTTAAAGCTGTCTTCAAAAATGCAAAAGAAATTTATGACGGAAATACTCTGCAAGAAATGGTGGGGAAAATACATTCATCTTTGGTTATGGCACTTAATTTTTTAGAAGCAACAAAAAGGACCACAATCTTTATGTTGTAATACTGTATGTTATCACCATGTTTTCATGCCTGAAATGCTGTGCTGAGCAATATCAACAATAGGCCTATGACCTAAATCAAAATGATTGTGAACATAGAATTCTGAAGGGATAAAAATCTATATTGTGTGCTTATGTAACAGCGTTCCGTGCGCTCCGGTGTCTAGTCATGCCTGCCACATGACCACGGAAACATCTGCAGAAGCAGACAGCGCTGGCTCTTCGGCTTTGAAACAGAGATGAGCACTGCACCCTAGGGTCGGATACGACTGGCTTTCGAGCAAGGGAAACCTTTACCTTTACCTTTACCTATGTAACAATAGTCACTCTGTTTTTGAAAAAGAATATAGGAAGCTGACTTAAAGTGAGTCAGCTCACTGATTCACCCAGTTCAGCTAGTATTGTCAACAATGACTAGTGGCAGTTCTCCAGAGTTTCAAACAAGATTCTTTTATAGCAATACCTGAAAACCACCTGAGGTTATCGGCTTTCAGTGCATGTGCTCTACCACTGAAGTATGCTCCTTTCTCCTTTGTCAAAACCTACATGGCTCTTTTCGACATAATTTATTTTTCTTAAACTCTCTTCAGTATATATTTAAATATACCGTCACTTGGTTTTATTTTATTTCCCATTATGAATCTGATTTTTACAATATTTCCCAAATAGTATTGTCTGTTAATGTTTAAATATACAATGGTAGGCTTTAATCATTTGTGCTTATACGTCTATACATACTCACACACAACTTGTAGGAAGACCTATCAAACCATTCTTTGTATACAGAATGTCACAGATTATACATACTCAAGATCTCTCCAGATAATTTCAACTGAATTCTATTTAGCCTTTATTTTTACCACTCCAATTTTTTTATGAGGTCATGTATATTTTCATATTTTGATCCACTGGTCTTTAATATAGTTATAGTATATAAGCTATAGTCATAGAGGTCATTTTAAAGTGCAAATCTGCTTGCTATTTTAAAATACTTAATTCCTGGTACTTCCTATTGCTGCTTTTTTATTACATTCTGTTTCTTTTTTTAAAATCATAGGATTGATGATAACATAAAATTGGAGAACTCTTGGAAAAATGACTCATCATGCCATTTGAAACTAATTTTAAACTTAACTCAAGGCAGTCCTTGTCCTACCTAAAAAGCAGCTTTATTCCTGTTGATTACATTGTTTTTGAAGTGTAACTGTGACAAACTTATAATACAAAAATGTGTTGCTTTTAAATATGTTTTATTCATGTTTGTGTACTGTTTTTAATATATTTATTTTTTAAATATTGTAATACTGTTTTGGACTTTTTAATGATTTAAGCCACCTTGGGTCCTTTTAGGAGAAAGGCAGGATATAATTATTTTAATCAATGTGAAATAAATAATAGAAGTACTGTACCGGTAGCTACCTGTTGGTATACTACATTGCTTGTTACTTGCAAGCTCTACAATGTCTATATCTGTGGTTCTCAACCTTTTAAATCCACAGGTTAGACCACGCCTCCTCAAACAGCTGGTGGTTTCTCCTGCTGTCAACGCTGCTGTAAAATGCACCTGCAGCTCTTGTAAGCGTGTTGGCTTCCATTTCTGTTTCCAGTGGTGGTGATGGAGGCGGTGCAAGCTACATGAAATAGTGCCGCAGGCAGTAGTTTGAGAACCCCTGGTCTATATCAAACATATAAATCCTAATTTATTATACAGCTATGACTTTTCTGAATAATCTGTAGTGCAGACTAAACTAGGGTAGTTTCTAACTAGTTTGCCCTGCTTGCATGCACCATCCTAACTAGTTAAGCAGGCTGGCTGAGCTTATGTGGTATCCAAACCCCTCCCTGCTCAGAAGGGGAGGGACCTCTGCTGGCCTAAGAAGAAAATAAGAGGTGGGGGGCGGGGGAGAGAGATTAACAACCAACCACAAGCCCAGCACAATCACCATGGAAATTGAATTGACAACTACCAAACAGCAGCTATGTAGCAGCCAGCTCAAGAGGTTAGCCTGGAGGACCTGGACTAAGGGCACTTTTGTTGACACAAAAGGTTTATGCCCTATCTAAACCCATTTCAGTTGTTCTTAACTTGGAGTTAGGACTGTGCCTTGTAAACAATTCACTTAATTAGCAGTGAAAAAATCTATCCTAAAATAGTATAAAGGAATAGTATAAAATAGTATAAGGAAGGCTATAAGATCAGTGGGCTACGGAGGATGGCAGATGACAGGGGAGCCTGGCATGAGGTGGTCCATGGGGTCACAAAGGGTCAGACTCAACTGTGCGACTGAACAACAACAAAAATAAGATCAGCAGTCTGTTAGCATACAGCTATATAATTTCAGAAATATTTACATTTTTTGATAAGAAATTGGACCGTGAGAAGGGTAAACACACTCTGTAATGGCTATTTTATAGACATATTCTCAAATAAAATGATCTTTACTCAAACCTAAGCCTTAATGTGGAACATATGTAGAAAGTTTCCAGTATAGTACTTTATTTTTCCCAAATAAATTGCAATTTGTATTTGCATCTGACCTACGCTACTTGAGCATTACCTAACAAGCAAAAACAGAAAAAGAATGAGGAAACAGAACAATAGATTTAAAAATATAATAATCAAGAAGAACTGGCAGATAGAAACCAAGTCAAGCATATCACTATTTGTAAATGCAGCGGTACCTCGCATAACAAACGCATCGCATAGTGAAAATTTTGCATAACGAAGCATTCATTATGTAAGGGCAGTATCTCGCATAACAAAAAAAATCATTTGTTGTGCGGGGTTTTTGGTAACCGGGGTATACCTGCTCCATGGGAACCCTGGTTAATGAACTTTTATTATTATTATTATTATTATTATTATTATTATTATTATTATTATTATTATTATTATTATTATTATTATTATGCGGGGTATCTCCCATAGGGAACCGCATAGCGGGGGGAAATGCATAACGAAGAGCTCCGTGGAACTGAGTTTTTTCGTTATGCGGGGTTGTACTGTTTATTAAAACACTAAGTATCAATTTGTCCATTATGTTTTCCAACACATATTAATCTTCATATTGGTAACAACATGTCCTTGCTTAATAGGGTGTCAGAATTACAAAATAAACATATAAAGAACTCAACCATTTAAGAGATTGGAGTGATAGGATTTACATTACATCTTAAATTCAAGCCTTGGTCTTCTGATTTCTTGGCTTCAGTTCTCATTTGGATTGATGATTGAACCAAACTATACAAAAATGTTTAACAATTTCAATTTCTTCACTGTCAACATTAAAGTTGTCTAGTTTATGTAGTTATTTGATTTATATACTGCTGTTCTGACCAAAAGGCTACTCAGGGTAATTAACCTAAAGCACAGCATCCAAATATATAATACTAGCATAGGTGCCAGTCTTCGATGGTTTTTTTTGTGGGGGGCTCAACCCGTGGCACATGCACATCATGTGCCCTGGTATTCGCAGGGTTTTTACTGGCCTGTCCCCTCATGGACCTAACTCTGGCTGAGGGGAGGGCCGGGCCCTTTTCCCCTTCCCTGGTTCCCAGACCATGCAGCTGCTACCTGGTGGAGGACAGGTGGTCTCCTTCTTCTCTTCCGCCAGCCATGCTCCCGCTGAGGCCTGCAGGCTATGGTCTGGGGCGCAGTCATCCAGGGGCACGTTTGGGGGCTGTATGGGGACGGTATTGAGGCAGTGGAGGGGTTGGCCACTTGCAGAGCAGAGGGCCTGTATGCAGAGGCCCGTGGGCAGAGTGCCATGGACTGGCTCACCAGGCGGTCCTCCCTTCTCTGGTCTGGGCCGGCAGTCTGCCAGGCTCCTCTAGTGTGTCCAGTCCAGAGGGCTTCGCACCAGCATGGCTGCTGGTGCTGCTGCGGCTCGCTGTTTGCAGGTGTGCCTTGCCCTGCTCCCGGCTTTGGGTGGAGGCTTGCTTCGGGTAGAGGCTGTGTGGATGCAGTCGGGATCAGGCACAATGGAGGAGCCTAGCAGGCCTCCGCCCAAGGCTGGGGGAGGGGGGCTGGTCCTTGCCTTGCGCACCACCGGCAGTGCTCCGGACATGGAGGGAGAAGTAGGGGCCATGCTGGTCGGTAGGTCTTGGTGCAGCAGTCTGCCAGTGAGCCTCTGGACAAAGCGGAAGGCAGTGGCAGCCCGCCCTACCTGACGGACACAGGCCCCGTGCTCCATCAGCAGCTAACCCCTCCGCCGGGGCGTGCAACTTACAGTGGCCCAGACTGTAGACCTCGGTGGGAGCAGGGCTGGTGGAGGGGACGGAGAATGGCCGTCCTCAACTAGGTAGGGTGGCCAAGGGCTGGGATGTGATGAGGAGGAAAAGGGCCAGACCATACCCTCAGCCCGGGCTCCGTCCGTCTCAGTAAGACAGGGCCCTGAGCTGTAGTGCGCTCGTGTCAGCCATTGGTTTGTGTTTTCGCGCATTGGCTGTCCCGCCTCCTCTGTGCTTGGGTCCTCCTGCCTGATTGGCTGAGGCGTGCCGTGGAGGAGCTGGGACTCGTAGTCTTTGTTTTTTACGCGTTCGTGAGGCGTTCGCCCCATTCTCGGCCCCCCGACCTTTGCGGTGCTGATCTCGGGGACTAAAGGTAGGTGTATGCGGAGCATTACAGGATAGGCTCCAGGGGTGTGGGTATGCATTCCGCACACGTACGGCCACACCCCTTCCTTATATGTTAAGATAAAATGCAGAATACAAGAGGCCTCTTTAAAAAGTTGAGCATTAATAGCCTTCCTAAATTCTTGGAGGTAGGTTAAGTGAACATGGGAAGGTAAAGCATTTCAGGCAATTGGGGCCACCACGGAGAAGACCCAGTTCCTTGTTGTTATGTATTGAATGAATGTTGCAAGGTTCCCTTTAACAGAATGTAACCAGTCAATGTATCCAATTGTATCTAATCAGAGACACATTGTAGCAAGCTGTATAAGGATGTGAGCTAAGTGGCGGTGGCAGTAGCGAGCATCCGGCTCACATGGTACCGAATCCCTGAAGAGCGGGAAACCTTCCCGCCACACCATACCTGGAGAAGATGGGCGTGACGATCTATGACGTCACATGGACAGTAGCCAATGAGCTACCACCCGGGATATACAAATGTACAGTGTACTATAAATAAAGCTGTTTTGTCCACCATTACCTCATGTTCACCCTGATCATCATGCAATAAAGTTGTGTTTAGCCCTACTGCGGCTCCTTCTATTTTCTTCCTTGCAAGACACCAAATTGGCGACGAAGGTGGGATGGCGTCCCGAAAAGTGAACATCGCGCCCTTCGACACCACGAAGCCAGAGAAATGGGAACTCTACGAACAGCAGTTCCTATATGCAATGGACCTCAAGGGCATCGAGGAGGAAGCCCAGCGCCGGGCATTCCTGCTGGCCCAGTGCAGCCTGGAAACGCTAGAACTGGCAACGAACCTCCTGACGCCGAGGCCGCTCATGGAGGTACCCCTAGACAAAATCCTCGCCGAGCTGAAGAAGCACTTTCGCCCGAAAGTGTCGGTGTTCCTGGCAAGGCTGGCCTTTCAGCAGCGGGCCGGTGAGTCCATGGCCGACTTTGTGGCATCCCTGAGGGTGGCTGCCATGCCTTGCCGGTGGGGAGCATCCCTGAGCGAGGTGCTGCGAGACAGGCTCCTGCTGGGCCTGCAAGACGAGGGGGCCAGGAAAAAACTACTGGCCAAGGACGAGAGCATCTCCTTCGAGCATGTCCTGCACATTGCCCAAGCCACCGAGTCAGTGCAACAAGGCGAACGGGTGTGCCGGGCCAGGACCGCTGCGGTTGGGGGGGCCCCGCCGGCAGTTCCAGTCCACAGCTGTTCCTCCCATGGAGAGCAGGGGCCCTCCAAGTCCACCACGTCCACCTCCGACTTCAGCGAGGACGACGACGTGCAGCGGGTGCAGAGGAGGCCCAAGGTTCGAGACCGCACCAGAGAGGACCGCCGCTGCAACGGATGCGGGGCATCCCACGACCGGAGCCAGTGCCCATTCCAGAAGGCGGAGTGCCACAACTGCGGAAGGCGCGGGCACATCGCAAAGGTCTGTAGGCAGCGTCGAGATGACGGCAAGGGCCAGGCGGAACGTTCCCAACGGAAAGCAGATGGGGTCAGCAGAATCTTCGACGACGACGAGCCTCAGGAGCACTGCGTGTCTCAACGAGTTCCCGACAACCACGACCAGGCGCTTCACAGCGTGCCTTTGAGGCACCCCCGTTTCTTTGTTGAGGTACTGATGCAAGGGGTCCCAGTAAGAATGGAGATAGACTCGGGGTCGTCGTACTCCATTATCTCCCACCGGGAATTTTTGCACATTCCCCCCAAGTCACGCCCCATACTGAAGGCCCTAAAGACTAACTTGCGGGACGTTCAGGGCAAGAGTATCCCAGTGTTGGGGATGGGAGAATTCAAGGTGCAGTTCAAGAGGCGCTCCGCGCATTTGCCCCTAGTAGTCTTAAAGGAAGGGTCCTGCTGCCTCCTGGGTACACAGTGGTTTGGCCCTCTGGGGGTTTTCATTGGAGACATACACGCCGTGCAGGCTGACCCGATCACGGAGGTGTGTAACGCACACCCTGCCATCTTCGAGAAGGGGCTAGGGAAGTTCAAGGGGACCCCAGTTTCATTCGACATGGATCCCGACATCCGACCCATCAGACTGAAGCCAAGGAGAGTGCCTTTCACACTAAAGGACAAAATTGAGACTGAACTGGACAAACTGGTGGGTCAGGGGATTTTGGTACCGGTGGACTCTGCCGAGTGGGATACCCCCATTGTTACGGCGCTTAAGGCTAACGGGGAGGTCAGAATCTGAGCTGACTACAAGTGCACGATTAACAAGGCAATTCGCCCAAATGCGTACCCGGTGCCGGTAGTAAGTCACCTGTTAGCAACTTTGCATGGGGGGAGGTGTTTCACCAAGCTAGACTTAGCGCAGGCATATCAACAATTAACAGTGACCCCAGCTGCAGCCGCCGCTCAAACCATTGTTACTCATAAGGGAGCCTTTAAAGTGATGTGCCTCCAATTGGGCATAAATTTGGCTCCAGGAATTTTTCAGTCCCTCGTGGAAAGATTGTTGAAAGGGCTCCCAGGTGTTTTCCCTTACTTTGACGACGTTTTGATAATGGCGGGAGGGGAACAGAAATTGGCCAAGAGGCTAGACCGGGTACTAACCGTGTTCGAGAAAGCGGGGCTCAGGTTGAGAAAGGATAAGTGTGTGTTTTTCGTTGAAGAGGTAGAGTTTCTGGGTTTCCAGATAACCCCTGAGGGAATCCAACCAGCAGAGTCAAATGTGTCGGCAGTGCAGGATGCCCCTCGCCCCACCACCAAGGCCGAACTACAGTCCTTCCTAGGACTCCTAGATTTTTACCACTCTTTCCTGCTGGGAAAGGCGTTGGTAGCAGAGCCGCTGCACAAACTACTCAAGAAAGATGTGGCTTGGCGGTGAGGGGACAGCCAGGAATGGGCATTCCGAGGGCTCAAGCAGCTTCTGTCCTCTGAGGCTGTCTTGACCCATTTCGATCCCAAGAAACCCGTTGTGTTAGTATGTGATGCCTCACCGGTGGGGGTGGGGGCAGTTCTATGCCACATGTTAGAGGGCAGGCGAGAAGCCCCGGTGGCATTCTATTCGAGATCCCTGTCCAAGGCAGAGCACAACTATGCGCAAACAGATAGGGAAGCCCTGGCGATTGTTGCAGGAACCAAAAAGTTCCACGACTTCCTTTATGGCAGACCGTTCACAGTCGTGACCGACCATAAGCCCCTGCTAGGGATTTTTACCACAGACAAGCCAACCCTGCAGATCTTGTCCCCAAGGATGCTGCGATGGGCCATTTTCCTCAACGCCTACCAGTATGCTTTGACCTACCATCCCGGCAAGGAGATCAGCCATGCCGACGCCCTTTCCAGGTCACCCCTCCCATATGTAGGGGACCCAGAGTGCGAGGTAGAGTAGGACCACCAGGTGCTCCTGATCGAGGCCCTAGAGTCGCCCCCGATACTGCCAGCGGAGATCGCCAAGGCTACGGTGAAAGACAAGTCATTGGCCCTAGTCAGTTCATGGGTACAAAAAGGGTGGCCGGCAACCTCCCCTACTGAGGAATTCAAGGTTTATGGTAGGAGGAGAGACAAACTCTCCTTAGAAAGGGGCTGCCTACTCTGGGTAATAATCCCCAATGTTCTGAGGTCTCGGGTGCTCAAGATGCTGCATATCAGCCACCCAGGGATCGTGCGCTCCAAAGCACTAGCTAGAAGTTACGTCTGGTAGCCCAAGCTAGACGCAGACATAGAGCACATGATTGGCACTTGCGAGAGCTACCAGAGTACCTGGCCCGAGGAGTCCCGACTTCCGCACAGAGAATGGGACACAGCCCGGGGACCATGGTCGCGTCTGCACATAGATTTTGCGGGTCCCTTCAGGGGCACCCTTTTCCTTATAATGGTGGACGCTTACTCCAAATGGTTGGAGGTAATCCCGATGGCCAGTACATCGTCAGCTGCGACGATTAAACAATTATGGAAGGTATTCAGCTGCTTCAGGTTACCTGACGTACTTGTGAGCGATAACGCCACAACTTTTACTGAGCGGAGTTCCAGAGTTTCATAGAGATTAACAAAATTCACCACATAACTGCGGCCCCTTTTCACCCCTCTACAAATGGTCAAGCGGAATGCCTGGTGCGGACAACTAAGGACGCACTGCGTAGGATGGGCCCCGGGGAATTGAACACAGGGGGCACCAAGAGTTTCGAGATCGGTGAGGCAATGCATTGCCATAACTACGCGGCCGGCGGACCTAACTGGTTGCCTGGAGTAGTGGTCGGGCAAACAGGATTAGTCTCCTACAATGTCGAGACAAGCACAGGACTCCTCTGGAGGAGGCATGCCGACCAGCTCAGGGGTAGGATAGTAGGAAGGCAAGACTTGAGTGACCAAGCAGAGCATTCAGCGTTAGGGTTCTCCCCCACCCACTTATCCCAAGGGGGAGACGCAGACCACAGGGGGGAGGGTTACCTGACCCCCCGGGTAACAGGAACAACTTGGAAGAGGGGGATTTCGAAGAGTTGTTAGACTTTGAGTTAGGAAACCTGGGGGATTTTTAGGAGTGGTCCCCCACCCGTCCAAGCGAAGAGCGGAGGTTTTCTTTAGTCCCTGGAGCCCCTGGTTTCACATCCCTGGAGTTTACTCCCACACCTAGACCTCCCCAATCCCCAGCTCAGAACTCACAGCCAATCACTAATGAGTTACACTCTCCCATTCAGGACGAGGACAGAGTAGTCAGGAGCGTGCAGGGACTCCGGCCCCAAATGCGGCCGCCACTCGCCCAAAGCGAACATGCGGGAAGCCTCAATGGCTGAAGGACTTCGTCCTCACCTAGGGGGGAGGGGTGTTATGTATTGAATGGATGTTGCAAGGTTCCCTTTAACAGAATGTAACCAGTTAATGTATCCAATTGTATCTAATCAGACACATTGTAGCAAGCTGTATAAGGATGCAAGCTAAGTGGCCACAGGTGGCAGTAGCGAGCATCCGGCTCACATGGTACAGATTCCCTGAATACCTGAAGAGCGGGAAACCTTCCCGCCACACCACACCTGGAGAAGATGGGCGTGACGATCTATGATGTCACGCGGACAGTAGCCAATGAGCTACTACCCGGGATATTCAAATGTACAGTGTACTATAAGTAGAGCTCTTTTGTCCGCCATTACCTCATGTTCACCCTGATCATCATGCAATAAAGTTGTGTTTAGCCCTACTGCGGCTCCTTCTATTGTCTTCCTTGCAAGACACCAAACTTGTCATCTTCCAGGCCTTCCTTGGGGTGGGGTACCCAGAGCCCTGATGCCTAGGCAAACGAAGTGGCCAGGTACGAGGTCTCAAGCCATGCAGGGCTTTATAGGTTAGTACTAGAAACTTGAACTGTGGCATGAAAGTTAACAAGTAACCAGTGCAAATGAACAAGGCTCAGTGAGACACGGTCAAACTTTTGGCTCCTCATTTACAACCTGGCTGCAGCATTTTGCACCTGCTGCAGCTTCTGTACCATCTTCAAGGGAAGCCCCATCCAGAGAGAGTTGCAGTAATCAACTCTTGAGATTATCCAGGCATGCATCAATGTTTTTAAAGACCTTGCTTCAAGAAAGAGCTCAACTGGGCAACCTGCATAAGATGGGAAAAGGCAATCTTGGCCATAGCACCTATCTGCTTCTCTAATATGGTCAGGTTCAAGATCACACTTAGATCCCAAACCTGATCCTTCTCAAGACTAGGACACAATACACCTAACCTGTCAGCAGAGCCACCCAGGATTCAGCTTCAGCCTGTGCACTCTAGTCCAGTCCATTATCACAGCCAAGCAATGGGTTAATGTTTGGAAAGTTTTTTTGGTGTGTGTGTGTTGAGGAACTATTCTTAAACTGCCCAGTCTCTGTCTTTTGCAACATAGATTGCCTTAACTCCATTTTGCTTTTGCTAGAAGTTTTGAACCTATTTTATATTTATATTTTCTTAAAGTCTTTTTGGAAAGTTTGTGCCATCTTTAAATAAATTAATAGAATGATTCCTTTTGAGAAAGGGGTACCCATGTGGCACTATATCCAATCATAGCTTCAGGCATTAAGCGAAATCCTGTGTTTTGTGGGGGTTTAGTCTTTTCTACTTTACAAAGCTGGTGCATAAGTTAAAATGTGAAACCTTGTTAATTAATTCTCTGGAATACAAAGGAGTCTGTAGACTCAGACTTTGGGAGAAGTCATGGTGCACTAACCCTCCAGGAAGTCACTCACACTGATAAAGTTCCAGGTGGTGTGACTGAGTGGTTTCGTAGTCCTCTCTGTCAAAGCCAGGTTCAGGGATTGGGTCCAGTTTAGGGGTATTAAAGACTCCCTGCATCCCCTCCAAGGCTCCCAAAGGCTATGCCTGGGCATATGGGATTCTGACAGACTCTTGAAACCTGGGGTGGGGTATAATAGGAAAGCTTTAATGAATGGGTTTTTTTAATTAAAAAAGCACACACACACAACTAATGATTTAATCAGCATGCGTGAGCATACATTTACACAAGATGATTTTTGCCAGTCCCTTAAAAGGTTCATTAGGTGCTAGAATCTATTTTGGCTACAAAGAGATGATTGATAAACTGTACAGACTTTCATCTTGTGCATTTCAGTTGCTCCAAAGTCTGATAGAAATAAAGAAGGATTCAGTTTTAATGTTAAAACCATTGAAGGTTAGAAAATAATTGTTTGAAAAGGAAAGAGATACCGCAAACTGTTGTATCAGCAAGTGAAAATCTAGTTTTTCCAGAATACTGTAGCCCATCAAATCTCCACTAATGTTTGACTGGCAACAGTAGTGTTTTGCATTGGCTGAGCCCCAAAAGTGATTCTTAGCAACGCCTTGGAATAGGCAAGCTCTACATTTAACTCTTTTGTGTATGTCACATAAATTTTTCTGTGAACACTTTAAAACCCCAAGCCTCTTTTTCCACCTAAACTCCTGAGAGTGTAAGAACTTTAGTTTTAAAAAATGCTAGATGACGTCTTTCTGGATCAGGGGTGCCCAAACTTTTCAGGCTGCGGGCTGATCACGTGGTTCAACAGGCTGCTCATGTGGTTCCTCCCACTGGAAGTGGAAGTAAAATGTGCCTTGCAATCGGTTTTGCAACAGATATGTTTTGCAACAGGATGAGATAGATTTTTTGTTGTTGTTCAGTCACATATTAGATTTCAGGCTGCCATTTTCTCTGCTTAATCCAGGGGCCGTAGTTTGGGCACCCCTGTTCTAGATCCTCTGGGCTGCCAGAAAGTCAAAAAATGGGCCCAAGAGCAAATCAAACCTAAACTATCTCTGGAGGCAAAACATGATGAAACCAAGTCTGACATACATTGAGAATATTGTGAGAAGGAAAGATTATCTTGAAAACACAATAATGCTGGGAAAGGTTGAAGGCAGCAGGAGAAGAAAGTCAAATACAAGATGAATTGATTCTCTAAGGAAAGTCATAGTCTCGAGTTTACAAGAGCTGAGCAAGACCGCTGAGAACAGAACATTTTGGAAACTCATTCAAAAAGGGTTGCCATAAGTTTATTTATTTATTTATTTATTTTTCACGCTTATATACCGCCCACTCAGGTACAACCCAACTCAGGGCGGTTTACATAGCGGACAGTAAATACATAAAAAGACACATGATAAAACAAAGTTAAAAGTTAAAAAACCCACCCCTAAAAGGTGTGCAAGTACCGAAGGGACCTTGGGGGAAGGCACACTTCTCTATACCAACCACCCAATGGTACCCCCATCCCCACCCGCACCCCATACTTGGCCCGCCAGCCAGGTCTTTAGTTCCTTCCTAAAGGGCAACAACTCCGTCTGGAGATGCAGTTCCACAGGCAGGAGGTTCCAAAGGGCCGGTGCGGACACGGAGAAGGCACTCCTCCTTGTGCCAGAGAGGCGAGCCCCCCTGGCTGATGGCACAATTAGAGAGCCCCTCTGGTCCGCTCTGGTTGGACGGACAGACGTCCTTAGGGCGATGCGGTCTCTGAGATACCCTGGCCCACTACCATGTAGGGCTTTAAAAATCAAAACCAGCACCTTGAATTGCACCCGGAGACAAACTGGTAACCAGTGCAGCCCCCGAAGCAGTGATGAGGCATGGGCATAACGTCCACACCCCATCACCACCCGGGCCGCAGCATTCTGGACCAGCTGCAGCCTCTGAATGGTCATCAAGGGCAGCCCCATGTAGAGCACATTACAGTAGTCTAGTCTGGAGGTCACCAGAGCGTGAGTGACCATGAGCAAAGAGTCCCGGTCCAGGAGCGTGCGCAACTGGCGAATCACCCAAAGTTGGGCGAAGGCCCTCCTGGCCACAGCCGCCACCTGTTCTTCTAGCAGCAGCCGTGAATCCAGGAGCCCCAAGTTGCGCACCGGGTTGGTCTGGGGCAAAACAGCCCCATCCAAAACCAAAGTTGCAAGTGACTTGATGGCACATAACAAAGCAATGGAAATTATTTATTTTAACAATTGTATCTGTTTCAGTTCAGACAGAAACATGGTTACATGCCTTATTTCACAGCCTAGACAAAATTAAGATTTTCTGTAAAACATTTCAGCAGGATAGTTTGTGCAGTTCAATATTTTAGTCAGCAATTGATGATGTTCTTGTATGATTGGAATAGCAAATCCACCAACATGCTGACAGGACTTATTCCTTTATTTAGGAAATCATTTGGCTCCATCAATCTCCAATCTCCTAGGGCAGGTCATTTTAATTGACACACACACCTGCAGAGGTTCAGTGTTTCAATAAGCCTAAATCCTACTAGGTAGAGATATGTCCTTGAGAATGGAAGTAATGAGAGTTCCTCCACATCAAGATCAACACCTTCCTCCACAGTACAGAAAATTAGGTCAAGTGTGTCTTGCAACATGAGTGGGCCAGATACCACTTGGGATACCATCATGGTTGTCATGGCAGACATTAGGCTCTGTGTCACTCCTGGCAATCTGGTCTCTTTGTGGATGTTAAAGTCCCAGAGCACAACAAGCTGAAGTGACTGTAGCACCACACCTGAGATCAGATCTGACAGTCAGGCAGATAACCAGTTGTACAGCAGGGTGGGCAGTACATCAACAGAATCCCTACTCTGTTCTGGACACCCACTCTTAGGTCCATCAGTTTGTGGGAACAAGGCATATGTTAAGGGTAATTGAATCTTGGCAGACTATTGCAATTCCCCCTCCCCTTCCCTCCCCCAGGTATGTCTAGCTGCTGCACAGAGAATCCAGGTGGGGAAAGTTGAGAAAGACTAACTTTTCCAGCTTCATCCAACCAGGTCTCTGTAATGCTAGCTGGATCAGTATGTGCATCCAGAATCAAATTCTGAATGTTATCTGTCTTACAGAAAATACACAAAATAAATGGAATCTGTATTTTGAAGCCCTTTACTCTCTTTGCTACAGAAATATTCCTAACGTAAGATGGATTGGCTGAATAAAGAAATAAAGGATGCTTAGTTTGCAAGAACTGAGCAGAGACTATCAATGGTGAGACCTTTTGAAAGTTATTAATTCATAGGGTTGTCTTACATCAGAAGCAACTTAATGTCATATAATACACACACAGACACCTCAAAAAGCTGTGTACGACCACAGAAAGCTGGTAAGAAAGAAAATAAAGCTCTGTCAGACAAGGCATACCTTATGTGCCTCTCACCTACTGCTGCCAGATAAGCATGCTGGAGGCCCAGGGACACCAATGGAGAAAGGGACCCATGAGAGTCACTTTGACTAGGACCTCCTGACCTAAATTCTGATGCCAGTCCTGGAGGATTCACTGTTCATAGTTCTGGCTATATTAATTTGTTGTTATTTGTATATAAACAACTTGTGGAACTTTGAGGAAACAAGACAGCAAGAACCAAATTCAGACAGGCAATAAATTCAATAAATGCCAAAGCTCATCTCAACTGGGTACACAGAAAGAGCTTCCTCGAAGAGTGTGGTATTTTTGAACCACAGTTGGGCGTACCTCAGGCAACGTCCACCTTGTGCCAGCTAATATTTCTTACGCTAGGTCAAGCGAAAGGAACTGCAGAATTAACTCACCAAAAGGTGTTTTCATTTTGGCAGTTTCACATCTGGTTGTGACATGGAAGACGCTCAGCATCTGTTCAGCTCAGTACCTAGACTAGAGCAAGCATACACTTCACCTGTTCGAAAGCTAGACTTATTTATCTCAGCACTTATTCTAAAAGGGAGACAAGTGATAAAATTATATGTTTAGGACCTGATATATAATACATATATATCAGGGGGACTGCAGTGGCTCAAGTGGTTAAGACGTCTAAGAGCACCAAAGAATAAACGCATTACTTTACAAATTTTGAAAGCAGATTCCTAATGATATTACTGTGAAAAGCCATTGCTTTATTGAAAGGGCTTTGAATCTACTTTTGAAACTTTCTTAAGAATCACTGCCTTTGAAAATGAAAACTATTTTGGACAAGACAAACTAAATTGAGAATATTTCATTTGAACTTTATGCCTCAAACGGTTATTGGTCCTCTTCTTCATTGATTCACGCCATTTGGCCCACTTCTTCTTTGAGCTCCTGTGATAACGCAGGGCCCCTGACCCACAGCCACTCAGTCTTGCTCGTTGTCCCCCATCCAGACCCCTACAGCCTCCAGAACCCTGGATAGGACTTCCACTGCATCACCTGGGTCATCACGGGCTGAGATGTACAGTTGAGTATCATCTGCATATTGATGATACCTCACCCCATGGGAACGGATGATCTCCCCCAGCGGTTTCATGTAAATATTAAACAGGAGAGGTGAGAGCCCTGAGCCCTGTGGCACCCCATATTGGAGGGGCCTAGGGCTGGACCTCTCACCCCCCCCCCCAACAACACTGACTGGGTCTGGCCCGTCAGAAATGAGGAAAACCAGGACCACACAGTGCCCTGTTTCCCCAATCCTCAGAGCTGTTCCAGAAGGATACCGTGGTTGATGGTATCGAAAGCCGGTGAGAGGTCAAAGAGAGCAAGACGGACGGATTCCCTCCATCCCGCTCATGCCAGAGATCATCCAACAGCACGATCAATGCAGTCTCAGTACCATATTCAGGCCTGAATCCTGACTGAAAAGGGTCCAGATAATCCGCTTCATCCAGAACCCCCTGTAGCTGCCACGCCACTGCCTTCTCCAATACCTTCCCTAGAAAGGGAAGGTTGGATACAGGCCAAAAGTTAGCTAATATTTTTGGGTTGAGTGATGGCTTCTTCAGGAGAGGGCACACCAATGCGTGTTTCAATGGTGCAGGAAACACCCCCTCCTGCAAAGAAGTATTAATTATCGCCCCGACCCAACTGCCTGTCACTGCCTTGGCCATTTTAAGCAACCAGGCAGGACATGGATCTGATAAACGATCTGATAAACGGGTAGTAGCATGAACAGATCCAAGGAGCATGTCCATTTCCTCAAGGACAACTGGATCGAACCGATCCCAGATAACATGGCAAGACCGTGGTATAATACATCTTAAGAAAAAAAATAAGTATACATACAGAGTGTTGTTAACCTATAAGAGTCCTCTGTAACACAATCACTAGCATAGTTTCTCAGTTGTTAATAGGATGCACAAAGTCCTTTTGGGCAGGTGATGAACTTGAACCATTCTTATCAAGGTCCTTTGCTGATGTTACCTCTTGTACCAGTCTCTTTGATAGCTTTCGTGAGCACCTTGTTTGAACATTAGCTAGTTAATGATGGCATTCAGCTATTGGGGTTTTATTGCAACACCTCCCTAAATAAAAGGAAGTGTAGGCCTACAAATACAAGTATTGTTGTGTAACTGTATGTAGAGGCATAATAGTGGAGGCAGAGATAGCTGCTTAAGAACAGGAAGATCTTCTAGAGCAATGACAACCACCTGCTTATTCATAAACAGTCACACTGCAATCAACCTACAGAATAACCATTTTAATCTCAGATGCCTGGATGAAACTCTGGCAATATCTATCTCCAATTCCCCATCACCACATAATCAAGAATCCCTGTGAATGGCCAGCAGGATTTTCCCTTCCAAGATGGCAGTGGAGGATGCTGAACAGAGTGAGGACTGGCTGTGGTAGATGCCGAGCCACTGTTTTTATAGGGATGTAAGTCCTCTCCCCAATGTGACTGAGTAGAAGAAGACCAAACCATGGACCACATTATATTTAGGTGTCCTTTATGCGCATTTGGAGGCACATTGGAGGACTTGCATAGTGCCACAGATGAAGCCCTTCAATGGCTTTCAAACCTGAACATGGAACTCTAGCTAGGAACTTGAGATGTAAATATCAACATTAATGTAGATAACTGAAGTTCATCATACAATAAATAAAGTACAGATACATCATCCTGTTGTCATTTGAAAATGGATTGTTGTCCATAAATCACAAGTGTTATTGAACTGGTATGTTAGTATTGAATCTTCTTAGTCTTTAAATCTAGGCACTAAGGTTGCAGTCTTGTGCACTTATTTCGGAATAAACTCAGTGCAGCTTATTTCCAAGAAGTTGTAAACTACAGGATTTCAGTATATATTGTTTTCAACAAGGCAATACTATACATATCTACTTAAAAGACTATTCAACCGAGTTTAACATACTTTATTAAATGGATATTGGATCGTATCCCAAGTTTTACTCTTGCTGTGTTATACTTCTTGAGGCTTATAGTAACTCCTAACTCAGGTAAATATATATAAGGTTGATCAGTTAAGCAGTAAACTGACCAGATAGGGCATTTGTACCAATTCCCTGTGGTGGCTTAGGAGTTAAGACACTGAACATGATGACTGAAAGGTTGGCAGGTCAACAGTTTGAGACCCGAGTGCTGCAGAATGTACTGAGCTCCCATCTCTGTCCCAGCTCCTGCCAACCTAGCAGTTCAAAAGCAAGAAACTGCAAGTCAATAAATAGGTACACATTTTGGTGGGAAGGTAGGCAGCATTCTGTGCACTCCAGTGTCTAGGGATGCCTGCCACACAGTGGTGGACATCAGCAGGTTCACACCAGTTCGCCAGAACCGGTAGCAGAAATTCTGGCTGGCTGTGCCCATCCAAGTTTTGGACGAAGGAATTTGTTGTGTTTGGAATATTGTGCCTTTAAGTAATGTAACACTCGAATGAGTGGATATAATAACCACCAGCTGTAACACTGTAACCCTCTGTATCAGGACGCGAGCTAGTGACCACTAGGGGGCAATAGCGAGCGCCCAGCTCACATGGTTCCAATTCCCCAAATACCTACAGCGCGGGAAGATTCCCGCCACCACCTCACCTGGACAAGAAGGGCGTGACGGGGAATGATGTCACGCAGACAGTAGCCAATGGGCTATCGAGGAGCCACATTCAAATGTATAGCCACAGTATATATTGAGCTGTTCATCCGCCATTACCACACGTTCCCCCGGACCATCATGCAATAAAGATGTGTTAAGCCAACCTTTTGGCTGTTTCTATTGTCTTGGTTCTCATACACCAAATTGGCGACGAGGATGGGATAATGGATCCCCACGGAATCAAGACAATGCAGGCCGGTTTCAACATCAACAAACCGGAAGAATGGGAGCTCTTCAAGATGGACTTCCAAAGCGCACTGATGGTGTCCGATATCTCAGACGAGGGGAACAAGAGGGCCATTCTCATCAGGATGCTCGGGTTTCCCGCCATGAAGGTATTGGTGGACCTGGTGTCTCCGAAGAAGGTGAACGAAGTGCCGGTCAAGCAGCTCCTGAAAGCGATGCGCGACCATTTCCGCCCTCGGTTTCAATGTTTTCGGCTCGGGACGCGTTCTGGAAAAGAGTCCAGGCGCTTGGTGAGTCCGTGGCTGCCTTTGCAGCGGCCCTCCGGTTGGCCGCCGGCCCATGCAAGTGGGAGAACCTGGAAATCGCCCTCAGGGACCGCATGCTGTGCGGCCTGTGGGACGAGGAGGTTCAGCGAAAGCTGATGAACAAGGAGCCGCCACCGACGCTGCAAGAGGTCGTGAAGGAGGCGCAGGCGGCAGAAGCCACGAGGGCCGGGGTTAAGGGGTTCAGAGCAAGGCCCCCACAACCCGACAAGGCAGCGGGCTCGGTGCAAGCGGCCAGGCGGGCACCACACTCCTCCACGGAGAGCAGCGAGGACGAGGACATCCGGAAGGTGCGGAAGGATGGCCGGCGTTGCGATGGCTGCGGGGCGGCCCATGACCGCATCAAGTGCCCGTTCAGGAAGGCCGAGTGCCACAACTGCGGGCGCCGAGGCCACATAGCCAAGGTTTGCAGACGGCGGCGCAGAGACCAGAAAGGCTCAACAGACCGCTCACCGAAAACCCAGGAAGGCGTCCGGCCCTCGAGGAAGCAGGATGGCGTGGGCCGCATCTCCGACGACAGCGACGACGACACGGCAGTCCACAGTGTGTCCTTAGGACACCCACGTTATTTTGTTGAGGTACTGGTGCAAGGGGTCCCCGTTAAGATGGAGATAGACTCGGGTTCCTCATATTCAATCATTTCCCAGAGGGAGTTTTTGGGAATTTCCCCCAACGTGCGGCCCAAGCTCAAAGCACTGAGGTCTACGCTCCGGGACGTTCAGGGAAATAGCATTCCGGTGTTGGGGGTTGGAAAATTCAAGGTCCAATACAAGCAACACGCCGCGGAACTTCCCCTGGTTGTTCTCAAGGGGGGAGTTGTTGCCTCCTCGGGACTCAATGGTTTAAGCCCCTGGGTTTGTTCATTGGGGGGGTGCATGCCGTTGGGACTGACCCAATACAGGAGGTGTGTAACGCGCATCCCGAAGTGTTCAAGAAAGGACTCGGAAAATTCAAGGGGCCCCCAGTTGCGTTCGACCTGGACCCGGAGGTCCGCCCAATAAGACTCAAACCGCGCAGAGTGCCTTTTGCACTTAAGGACAAGATAGAGGCGGAACTGGACAAATTGGTGGGCCAGGGGATCCTTGTTCCTGTTGATTCCGCGGAGTGAAAAACTCCGATTGTAACAGCGCTGAAGGCCAACGGGGAGGTTAGAATATGCGCTGATTACAAATGTACCATTAATAAGGTGATACGCCCAAATGCGTATCCGGTGCCGGTAGTCAGCCACCTGTTGGCCAGGTTACATGGGGGAAAGTGTTTCGCAAAGCTTGACCTGGCGCAGGCATACCAGCAGCTCTCGGTAACCCCAGCTGCAGCTGCTGCGCAGACGATAGTCACTCATAAGGGGGCGTTCCAGGTGACGCGCCTACAGTTTGGCGTGAACTCGGCGCCAGGCATCTTCCAATCGCTCGTGGAACGCCTCTTAAAGGGTCTGGAGGGGGTCTTGCCATACTTTGATGATGTATTGATAACGGGGGGAGTGAGTCAGAATTGGCTGAGAGGCTAGACAAAGTACTGACGGTATTTGAAAAGGCGGGGTTGAGGTTGCGGAAAGACAAATGCGTCTTCTTCGCAAAGGAGGTTGAGTTCCTGGGTTTTCGGGTAACCCCTGCAGGCATCAAACCCTCGGAATCAAAGGTGGCCGCCGTTCAAAATGCTCCTCGCCCCACCTCCAAGCCCGAATTGCAGTCGTTCCTGGGGCTCTTAAACTTCTACCATTCCTTCCTGCCTAGGAAGGCGTCGGTAGCAGAGCTGCTTCATAAGTTACTAAAAAAGGACGAGGCGTGGAAATGGAGCGAGAGCCAGGAGAGGGCATTCAATGAGCTGAAACAACTCTTATCCTCAGACACCATATTAACCCATTTTGACCCCAAGAAACCAGTGGTTCTGGTATGTGATGCATCCCCAGTGGGGGTGGGGGCGGTTCTGTGCCACGTGTTGGAAAACGTGCAGGAGGCCCCGGTGGCGTTCTACTCCAGGTCCCTGTCTAAGGCAGAGCACAACTACGCACAGACAGACAGGGAGGCATTAGCGATAATTGCTGGGATGAAGAAGTTCCACGACTTCCTCTATGGCCGCCCCTTTACCATCGTGACTGACCACAAGCCCCTGCTAGGCATTTTTACCGCAGACAAGCCCACGCCACAGATTCTGTCCCCTAGGATGTTCAGGTGGGCCATTTTTTTAAACGCGTACCAGAACGCGCTGGTGTATCTCCCTGGAAAGGACATAAGCCACGCGGACGCCCTGTCGAGGTCACCCCTCCCCCACACAAGCAGCCACATGTGTGAGGTGGAACAAGACCACCAAGTGCTCATGATAGAGGTCCTAGATTCACCCCCCATAGTGCCCGCAGAGATCGCCAAGGCGACGGGCAAGGACAAGACGTTGGCCCTGGTCAGTTCTTGGGTGCAGAAAGGGTGGCCAACGTCCTCCCCGGCGGCGGAGTTCGCCCTATTTTTTAGGGAAAAGCTAGAACTGTCCATGGAGAGGGGGTGCCTCCTGTGGGGCCAGCGGGTAATCGTCCCTGAATCCCTGAGAGCTAGTGTGCTTAAGCTGCTGCACGTCAGCCACCCTGGAATTGTCCGCTCCAAGGCACTGGCCAGGAGCTACTTCTGGTGGCCCCAGTTGGACGCCGATATCGAGCACATGGTGGGCACTTGCGAGAATTGCCAAAGCTCCCGGCCCGAAGAGGCTCGACTTCCGCACAGGGAATGGGATGCGGCAAAGGGGCCGTGGTCCCGCGTGCACATTGACTTTGCGGGCCCTTTCAGAGGATAGCTTTTCCTCCTCATAGTGGATGCTTACTCCAAGTGGTTAGAGGTTATCCCAGTTGCGAGCACCTCCTCAGCCGCAACAATTAAACAATTGCGCAGGGTGTTCAGCTCGTTCGGTATACCCGACACGCTTGTTAGCGATAACGCTAGTTGCTTCACGCCCGCCGAATTCAGGGCATTCACCGACATCAACGCCATCCGGCACATCACCTCCGCGCCTTTCCACCCGGCGATGAATGGCCAGGTAGA
Source organism: Bradypodion ventrale (assembly GCA_035047345.1). Taxonomy (NCBI): domain Eukaryota; kingdom Metazoa; phylum Chordata; class Lepidosauria; order Squamata; family Chamaeleonidae; genus Bradypodion; species Bradypodion ventrale. The sequence goes on from JAWDJE010000001.1 coordinate 48,062,602, forward strand.
ACGCCTCGTGCGTACCACCAAAGACGCGCTGAGGCGCATGGGCCCCGGGGATTTAAACCTGCAGTTGTGCCAGTTTTTGCTGGGATATAGGGTGACCCCCCTAGCGTCAGGATACTCGCCCGCAGAGCTCCTAATGCGCAGAAAGCTGACTACGGTACTGACCAGGCTAGACCCTACGAGGGTGGAAGACACTGGGAAGAACATCGGGTTAGCGGGCACGAAGAGTTTTGAAATAGGCGCCCCGGTCCATTGCAGAAACTACGCTAGCGCAGGGCCAGCCTGGGTTCCGGGCGTAGTCATTGGGCAGACGGGTCCCATGTCGTATTGCGTAGAGACCAGCACAGGTCTACTCTGGAGGCGGCACGCGGACCAACTCCGGCGCCGGGACTCCGGAAACCAGAGCGCGGACAGCGCGGATCAGGATTCAACGTTAGGGTTCTCCCCCACCCGTTCAGCCCAAGGGGGAGGAGAGGGGGGCCAGTGGTCCCCACCAAGGGGGGAAGGGAATAAGTTTGTCCCCATAGATATCCTGAGGGATACCCCCACAGATACCCCAGAAGATGATTTTGAGTTTGAGTTACAAAACCGGGGGGGGTTTCGGAGTGGTCCCCCACCCATCCAGGCGAGAAGCGGGGGTTTTCGCTAGCCCCCAGTGCCCCCAGTTTTCCCACAATGGAGTTTACCCCTACCCCGAAAGCCGCGGAACCGCGGCAAATCGCTAACGAGTCTCCCTCTCCCATTGCAGGACAAGAGACCAGGGAACACAGAAGTGATAGCGCCCCCGGGACAAGCCAGCCAGCCTTGCGCCCAAAACGCGCTTGCAATAAACCATATTGGATGAGAGACTTCGTCTCATCCTAGGGGGGAGGGATGTTGTGTTTGGAATATTGTGCCTTTAAGTAATGTAACACTCGAATGAGTGGATATAATAACCACCAGCTGTAACACTGTAACCCTCTGTATCAGGACGCAAGCTAGTGACCACTAGGGGGCAATAGCGAGCGCCCAGCTCACATGGTTCCAATTCCCCAAATACCTACAGCGCGGGAAGATTCCCGCCACCACCTCACCTGGACAAGAAGGGCGTGACAGGGAATGACGTCACGCAGACAGTAGCCAATGGGCTATCGAGGAGCTACATTCAAATGTATAGCCACAGTATATATTGAGCTGTTCATCCGCCATTACCACATGTTCCCCCGGACCATCATGCAATAAAGATGTGTTAAGCCAACCTTTCGGCTGTTTCTATTGTCTTGGTTCTCATACACCAAAGAATTCTGGGGCTGGTGGCCTCAAAAAGGAACACAAACAACTGATGGTTTGTTTATTTTTATTTATTTATTTATTTCAACATTTATACCCCGCCTTCCTCATCCCTGGATGACCCAAGGTGGCCTACAACAAAAAAATTAAAACATACACAATCTTAAAAACATCTAAACCCTCCAATACTCTCCCTAACCTCTTAAGAAGATACCAAATAAAATTAAAAGAAAAAGATTTTAAAAAAAGATAAAAAGGGATAAAAAGAAGAAGGGGGAGGAATAAAAACAGACATGTCAGTTGTGAAACAAGGCCACTATACAAGCCAGTGGGACTGGGCCGTCACACCTGACGCACCCCACACCCACTGGCACAGCCAGGTCTTCAACGCCTTCCGAAAGGGGAGCAGCTGTTTAAAGAAGGGGTGTCCAAACTATGGCCCGTGGGCCAGATCTGGCCCCTGATGCCAATTCATCCGGCCCACGAATCCCTCATTGCCCCCTTGAAGCCCTTGTCATTCCCGGAAGCAGGATGGGCATGTTTTACTTCCACTTCCGGGAGCAATGAGGACTTTGTGGGCCGGATGAATTGGCATCAGGAGTCGGATTCGGCCCACAGGCCATAGTGACCAGCCCACCGGCCGAAAAGTTTAGGCACCCCCTGGTCTAAAGGAGATTTCTTTGGCTTTGCCGTTTTCTCACCCCACCCCACCCCCCACCCCCCCCCCGTCCCGAATCCTGGACGTATGAATGGGAAACTGCGTGCCGACACCATCTCTGAGGAGACGTCGGGGTCACCCCGCGGCGCCCTGCAGCCACAGTGAGTGCCAGGAGAGCAGTCGGCCGTCAGAGGCGGGAGGAGCGAGGCCTGTCCCTTTAAGGATCCTCCCGCCGCAGGGAGGGCGGGGACGCGGCGGGCGGAAGTGCCGACGAGGGAGCGGGGGAGAGGCGGCCCCAAGATGGCGGCGGCGGCGGTGGTAGCGGTGGAGCGGCTCCTGTCGGAGGGGGAAGGAGGCGCCATGGAGGCGGCACGGCTCTCGCCCTCGCCCCTTCCCCAGCCCCGCGGGGAAGCGCTGCCGCTGGAGCAGCTGCCGCAGAGCAACACGCTCGTGGGCCTCCCCATCGTGGCCATCGAGAGCATCCTCGGCTTCCTCTCCTACGACGAGACCAGCCAGCTCCGCTTGGTGAGGGGCCGCGTCGCTGGGGGGATCGGGGGGGGGGGGGGGGCTGGGGCCGGAGGGTGGGGGGACACGGAAAAAGAGGCCGGCGCGTCCCTCTGCTCGCCTCCTTGATCGCCCTCTTGCTTCCCTTCAGCCCCCCCCCCCACCACACACACACACCTTCCCCGGCGGGGTCACAGGTATTCCCCCAGGGCCAGGGGCGAAATCGGATCGGAATCCAGATTCGCCCTCTCGCCCAATTCCTGTCTCTTCGGCCGCTCTCTCTGCCCTCGTCGCTATGAAAAGCGGCCCGAGGTTCATCAAAACGGATCGAAAGCCCTGGTTTGTGTAGGTGGTGGACGTACTGGATGATCTCTGGATTATTATTATTATTATTATTATTATTATTATTATTATTATTATTATTATTATTATTATTATTATTATTATTATTATTATTATTATTATTAAAGGGTCTTGGGCTTACTGCAGAGGGCAGGAGAAGAGGTGGGCCACATGTTGCAGTTCTTATGCGACAGCTGCTCAGAATGGCAGAAGATGGATGGGGTAGTTGTGGGGATAAGATCTGTGTGAGCCTATGATCTCCCCCATCCTTTGAGGAAAGTGAACCCCATAGACCAGGCAGGGGTGGCCAAAATATGGCCTGTGGGCCAGCCTATGGCGCCATTCCATCTGTCCCACCGCTGCCCTTGCAGCTACCAGAAGCGGACCTGTTTATGACAGCTGTAAAACACATCCGTGCATGCTTAAATGCGTCCACAGCTGTTGTAAATACACCCGTGATTGTCATAAATTCTGTCATAAATGCATTTATGAACACATTTACGACATCTGCAGACCCATTTTACTGCAAGAGGAACCACGTGGCGGCCCACTCAGCCATGCCACCAGTTAGTGGCTTTGAAAGTTTGGAAACCCCTGCCATAGACTGAGTCTTCATCCTTTTAGGCAAGAAGGTTCTGGTCCTGTTCCACATTCATTGCTCTTCCTTTTCCTGGTCATTTCTCTATTTTGACTTGTTTAGGCACGTTTCTGCCTCAGATTGTGGGTTGTTGTTGTTTTTTTTACAAAATAGTATCTATCTAAATGCTATTTACAGAATAGTTTTTCCTTTATATTATGCTTTCTCCCATAAAATTTAATCAGACAATAAACCAAACAACACAGAACAATGCATGCCAAAAATGTTGTGGCGCCTTAAAGACTGATTGCTGCACATGTATTTTACTGTAAGCTTTCATGGATCAAGTCCACTTCCTCAGACATGAGACGACTATAGTTTTGTTTTGTTTTGCTTCTTGTCTGGTATGCCTGCACAGATTAACTCAGCTACGATTTTGAAAGCTACACTTGTATGGTTAGTTTCCTTCAGGATGTACAAGGTTCAGCTGAAATATAACTTTGCTTTTGATTTAAATAGTTCTGTGGTCTTGCTGTATTTTCTTTCCTTTAAAAACCACTAAAGATGAGGGCTAGGCTTTCCTCTAACCTGCCCTGGGATATGCAGTATTATTTCTTACTTGATACTCCTACCTATATCTGTGCTTATGGAATTTCTTCTTCTCTACTTCCTCGTTTACCACTTTGGATATTGAGGGGGAAATTTTTATGTCTTACATTATAAAACTAAGGAAGAACCAGTTTTTGCCTAGACAGCAGTGGCATTAACAGTATCGTCTTTATGTATGTTTTCCCAGAGACAAATCCTACAACTTTTTGTTTATATGTTGTCAGATGACTTCCAAATTAGAGTAACCATATAAACTAATTTTGATCAGAAGGTCCTAGCACTAATAGCCCATATCATATTTGGCAAACTAGCTTTTATTAAGTTAGTCCAGCTCACAGTAGGTCTTTTTCTTTTCTTACTCCATTCTATTTTTCCCGGCTTTAATTGCCTTTTTTATTGTTATCTTCTCACTGTATGCCTATGTATGGCAGCCTTGGTTTATTCAGTTTAGCATTGTTCTTTCCTTAGAGATATCATTCTTTAGTAGAGCTTATTCCCAGTTCTTGCTATTTTACTGCAGCATTTCTAGCCACTTCCTTGGAAAGAAGCCTTATTGAACTCAGTAGACTTAGTATATACCATTTGCACTGTGGGACACCATTATTTAATTTATTTATTATTTATGAATTTATATCCCGCCCTCCTGATGAAAAACATCACTCTGGGCGGCTAACAACATATATAAAATACAATATGACAACAGATAAAACAACAACCACTAAAAAAATACCAGACCCAACCCACTAAAAACAACATTAAAAACACATAAAACTAATCAGATTATGACTAAAAACCACCCTCCCCCCACCCAACATAAAATGGCAAAAAACAAACAGAGATATTAAGAGTGAGAAGCAGGATCCCTCAAGAGGCTAAATAAGCCAGGTCTTCAACATTTTTCTGAAGGGGAGAAGATCCGACTGTAGACTCAATTCTGGTGGTAAAAGGTTCCACAGGGCTGGGGCAGACACGGAGAAGGCTCTCTTGCTGGCCCCACTAAGATGGACTTCTTATATAGAGACCTTTTTTGTAATGGCTTCAGTTTTGTTTACAATACATTTTATGGGTGTGTTTGGAGTTAATTAAGGGTTTCCCCCCATATATTACAGTCTGAAATTAGGATAAGCAACTAACTTGTAAAGATGTGGAATATCTCCATATTTCTATCTTTCAGTTCCTATTGTTTGTCATCTCCACATCAAACAGTATTGCATCTCTTTGAAAAATCAGGTACAGTAGAACCTCAGATAAAGTCCAAACTCCGTTCCACAAGTTTGGACTTTATCCGATTTTGGACTTTATCTGAATCAAATTGGCGATGCATCAGATAACATCCAAAATGGACTTTATCCGAGGTTCCTATACCAAATACCTCGGACAACACCCATTTTTAGTGGTTTTGGACTTTATGCGATGCGTCACGTGTGCATGAAAACCACGACTTTATCCGAATCGGACTTTATCCAAGGTACCACTGTACAACTGTATTATATCCTCTTGAACAGCATTCATGTTTTCTGATTACAGTACAGTGGTAGTAGAGAAAAGGTGTGTAATTGCATTTGCACACATGTCTCTGAGTTTGGGTTGTGGGAATGTGTCCTCTTAACAGCCAAATCTTGTGTTACTCAGAAGCAAATTGTATTCTGTTAATTTGGAGCTTATTCCCAGATGGGTGAGTCTACAAGTACAACTAGAATTACCTTAAATATAATTATTAATATTGGTGTAGTTGAATGGTGACTGTTGCAGCAATACTATTGTGGTTCCTGCTTTAATACAGCAATATTTAGAGGCAGTCGGGGTAAAATATTAAAGCATTATTATAGGGTAAAATATTAAAGCATTATTATAGAAGTACAATGGGGCTCTAGTTTACTTTTAAAAGCAGATGTCAAGCCCCCCCTTTTAAAAAAAATCAGCTATTGTAAGTTTTTATGTTCAAAATGATATAACTAAGCAACCAAAAACATTCTTGCCATTTTTAGTGTGTTATAGCAATTGAGCACTGGATTATTTCAAAGCAGAAATAATCATTTATTGTCGGGTATTCGTGGTATGTAATAAAAACCTAAAACTTGTATAAGCTCAGTATAAGTTTCAAAAGGCGACTGCTTTGTTTCGTTTCTTAGGTCTTGTGCTGTCTTCTTTGGTGGCGCAGACATGTGGCTCTTTGCCACATGTCCCCAATAATACAACTTATATATGTGCCTCGTTCAATTCTCTCCTGGTGACTCACAGGCTGAAGTGGCAGAAAAGACTTCAAGTTGATTTTATAGATTCTGTGAAGGTTGCCTTTGAGAATGACTTTATTGGTGATCTGTCATTGTTCCTGCCAACCTAGCAGTTCGAAAGCAAGAAATTGCAAGTAGATAAATAGGGACCACTTCAGTGGGAAGGTAACAGCGTGCCGTGCGCTTTGGTGTCTAGTCATGCCTGCCACATGACCACGGAAACGTCTGCAGCAGCAGACAGTGCTGGCTCTTCGGCTCTTCGGCTTTGAAACAGAGATGAGCACTGCACCCTAGAGTCGGATACGACTGGCTTTCAAGCAAGGGAAACCTTTACCCTTACCTTGTCATTGTTCAGAGCTATGGCTCTTTTGGTGTTTGAGACCTGGTGAAGGAGAGGGCAACTGGGACCCAGTTTCACACAGCACTACAAGCCAACCTTTTGTTTTTAAGTGTCCCATTTCCTCCCACAGATCCTATAGTGTCAGACTAGGCACCTGATATGTAACCAAGGCTGGCAGAAGCTGAGCTGTTGCCACATGTTCCTTGCCACAAACATTGAGAATCTGGCCATGGAGAAAGTGGCCCTGCTGATCCTGTTCCCTTACAGCAGGGGTTCTCAACCTTTTAAATCCAGGGGCCGGATCACTCCCCCTCAGACTGCTTGTGGGCCGGATTGGTGTGTCCCCCGAGCCCAGCACACCCCAAAAAAGCCCCTCCACTACTCCCCATGTTGCTTCCCTGCTTACCGGCCTGGAGGAGCTGCATGGCATGGGTGAAGGAAACCCCCACAGCTGCTGGGAACGCTTCTGCAGATGCCGGAAACACAGCTGCAACCGCTGGCAACCCCTGTAGAAACGCAGGTGCCGGGAACATCTCCGCAGCCGCCAGAAGTGCCGGCGGCGGAAACGCATCAGCGGCTGCCAACCCACCCACCCCCCAACTGCTGAGAATGCATCCACGGCCGCCAGGAATGCCTCTGCAGCTGCTGGGAACGCCTCCCTGGCTGCTGGGAACGTGGCCGCTTCTGGCCGCGGCAGAAGCAGTGGCTGGAGTGAGGGCGCAGGCTGGATGACTTAGTGCCACAAGCCGCATTCAGCCCATGGGCCATAGGTTGAGAATCCCTGCCTTGCAGGGTAAAAAGGGGGTTGTTAGAGAACCAGTGCAATAGGCAGTGGAAACTGGGAAATGTGGACAAGGATGGAACACACTTCATGCTCTTGGCCTCTGGGTTTCAGGTTGCAGTAGTTACCTAAATACTTTTATTTAGAAGTGGTTCTATTTTTTTTAAAAAAAATAGTCCCTGCATCCTCCTGCTAAGGCAGATTGAAAGCTCTGGTTGAGCTACCTCCATATCTTTCAGTCTCTAATCTTACAATAAGATCCTTATTGTAAACAAACAAAAGTATCTAAATTAGGGGAGGGGTAAGTGTTTCTTTTTAATGGACTGCAGTGCCTTAGTGGTTAAGACCTGCCGACTGGAAGGTCAGCAGTACAAGATCCGAGTGCTGCATGACTAAGTGAGCTTCTGTCTGTGTCCCAGCTCCTGCCAACCTAGTAGTTTGAAAGCAAGAAATTGCAAGTAGATAAATAGGTACCACTTCAGTGAAAAAGTAATAGTGTTCTGTGCATTTGGTGTTTAGTCATGCCTGCCGCATGACCATGAAAACATCTGCAAACACAGACAACACTGGCTCTTTGGCTGAAAACAGAGATGAGCACCATACCCTATAGTCAGATATGACTGGCTTTCGAACAAGGGAGACCTTTACTTTTACCAACCAAAGTTTCTTTTTTCTTCTGTCTCCCTTTTAGTTCAAATGGCTGCCACAGCCACTCTTATTTCAGGCATATCAGAGAGTCAGTGGTGGCTACTACTCGTATCCAAGCACAGTGGTACCTCATACAACGATTTTAATCCGTTCCATAGGGCTCGTTGTTGTATGAAACAATTGCTATACGATGCATGCATCATATAGCGATTTTCTCTATGGGATGCATCATATAACAATTGTTTTCGCTAAGTGGCTTTTCCCATTGAAAAATTGTTGTAGCTTCCAGTAAAAATGCTTTGGTGTCAGAGCTTTGGCTTTCTGGGAATTGAAGTCAAAAAAAGCAAAATGGCCACTGCAACCGCTGATCAGGTGTATGTTGGGGCAGGCCAGGGAGAGATTTGTCCTCCACAACCAGCACAGGTAGGAGACCAGTCGTCCTTTTGGGGAGGTGGGTGGGCAGAGGCACCCCGGGCGTCTCTCTGATCCTAGGGGGAGCCGATTGGGGCTTTTTCCAAACAGCCCCCCCCCCCACCTGCCTGGACTGCTGGAAGACAAAACAGTGGGGAAAACTCCTTTAGAACATAAGAACATAGGAACAGCCTTGCTGGAACAGGCCACAGCCCACCCAGTCCAGCATTCTCTCTCACACAGTGGCTCACCATTTGCTTCAGGGTATTATTCCCAAGGAGATGCCTTCACCTGCTTAGGATTCCCTGGAAATGGCATTGAGAGATATCCTTTGTATGCTGCAGTTTGGGGCTTGCAGCAGCATCCACGCAGGGGGGGGGGGGGCAGGAAAAAGCCCCGATTGACTCCCCTGAGCCTCAGAGAGGCACCTGCACTGGCTGAGAACCCAAATACGATCCATTTGAATAACAATGTCATGTCGTTATTCGGGACATGACATTTCAAAAATAACGCGTCGTTATTTGGATGCATCGTTATTCGGGGTTCCACTGTACTGAACTCTGGAAGGGTTGTCCTTGGGGCAGATTGTGCAAGTACTGTACCTTGGTTTTCTGAGCATTTATGGTGAGGCCAAAACGATCACATGCATTCTTACAACAGTTGACTGACTGTTGCAGTTTCTCAGGTGTGAGAGCAGGTGATGCAGTATCATCGGCAAATTGCAATTCGGTTATCCTATTAACACTGGTTAGTCTTCAGGAGCGTAATCTAGTCTGTGTTGTTATTAGATGTTTCATACTGCATGACAGCCAAGTAAAGGGCAAAAAGGGTTGGAGCAAGTACACAAACCTGCTTCAAACTGTGGGTGATTGGGAAGGGATCTGATATGCTGTTTGATGGAGAACCCTCCCAGACATGCCATCATGGAGCACCTGGACCAGATCTACAAAATGCTCGGGGCAACCAAAGCGTCTCAGCAGAGCCCACACACCAAGCCTCGGGACAAAATCAAAAGCCTTTTCCAGGTCATAAAATACTAAAAAGAATGGATTTTGTTGTTCTCTGCACAAAAAATTATGTCTGTTGTGCCTCGGGAAATACGGAAACCACATTGAGATTCTGGGAGGACCCATTCGGAGATAATTTGCAGGCGACTGAGCAGGAATCTTGCGAAAATCTTTCCAGTGATGGATAGCACGGATATGCCACAAATACTACAATCACCTTTCTTTAAGATGGTGATAATGGTGCCATTCTTAAGGTCATCAGGCACTTTACCTGTTTCCCAAATCAAGAGGATGAGTGTGAAGAGCCTTGTCTTTAGAGGCACCCCTCCCTTCTCAATTAACTCCAGAAGGATGTTATCTGGCCTGGGAGCCTTTCTGGGTTTCAGCACATTTATTTATTTATTTCTTACTCACATTTCTACCGCTGCCCCCTCGCCAAGACGATTCCGGGTGGCTTGCACACAAAACAAACAAAAGCTTTACAAAAACATTTAAAAAGCATTAAAAATTAGATTTGTTTAAAATTAAAACTGTCAGAGCCTCACATAATTTCAGGTACATCGGTGGAATTGCCATCCATGGCTGATGGGGATGTTGTGGTACTTTTTGAAGAAAATCCTCAGCAGCGCTAGAGTTTCAGTTTAAAAGCGTGCAAAAGTGTTCCTTCCAGCACACCAGTGTTGTTCATTTCTCTTATTTGTGCCTTGGCATTTCCGCTTTAGTTCTTGGAAATGAGCTTTCTTCATCTTGGAGGATGGATCTTGAAGAAGGGATAGATAGGCGTCTCACTTGGCATTGATGTGGCACAAGATTTCATTATTGTTGTCATCAAACCGGTCTTGCCTCTTCTTTTTCAGTGATCGTAGTAATAGCTAATTCTGCACAGGATGAGGCTACGAGACTGACAGTTCTATGCCAGGGAACCTATGTGTATGAAGGATGGTGTTGCCTGACCAGATACAGCAGGGGTCTGCAACCTATAGCCTGTGGGCCGGATCTGGCCTGTGGCACCACATCATCTGGCCCTCGCTCCAGCCGCACCGCAAACGGCCGCAGACGCATTTACAGCAGCATTTATGGCAGGGGGCCACCAGTCCAGCTCCCACATCTGTCTGAGGGAGCGTGACCCACCCCGACCTAAAAAGGTTGCCGACCCCTGAGCTACAGTAAACAGATGACAATTGTGTTTGCTTTTTTGTTACCTCATCAAGAGACTGGAAATTTTGAAGCTCGGGGAAAACCTCGTGTTTTTTGTTTTGTTTTGTGTGTGTGTGTTTTTTTTTGTGGGGGGGGGGGACAGAAATTGTTGGAAAAATCGAAAATATTCTGATATCTTACATATTGTTTTAGAAATGATTTATAAAATATTTGAACCCAGCCTTATCTTAAAATATTTTATTCATCATGTTAAAATGGAATATTTCATAATATATTTTTTGTTTTTTCAATTTTTCCAATTTTTCACAAAAAAACAAAAAAGGCTTCAGAAAAAAATGGAAAAAAACCCCAAGGGTTTTTCCAATTTTTTTCAGTTTTTCCCCGGCCCTTCACATCTCTACTTGGGTCGTTATAGATGATGCAACCAGAGCAAGAAAAGAGATTCCCCTCCCCTCTACATGCAGACCCATGTAAAAATGTGGTTTTAGCTTTTAAATTGAAGTGTGTCCAAATGTAAAAGCTGTGAGTTCCAGTATAGAAATGTTGTAGTCATGTCTGTTAGACGTGTTGAAAAGCTCCAGAATCTAGCTTAAGAGAGTGGGCTTTTCAAAACATACACAGACACACTTCTGTTTATCATTATGAAGGTGCTGCTTGGTGTTAGACAGAGAATCCAAAATGTTGCTGAATCTAATTTTCAGGATTTAATTGGTACAGCTTATAAATACAGTTCCCAGTGTTGATCAGAAGTTTCATTCTGATTACAAGAAGGAAGAACCTATGATATACTTTTATATAGGAGAAATAATGTTTACTGAAGCTGCCCGCAGTGTAATGTTTGCATCTTTTTCAAAATGCCTTTGGCTATCTTAGTGTCATTGTTTTGAAAAGTTGTCATGCTCACATATTTGAGGTCTTATGTGGTTTCTGCACCTGTGTGTTACTCACTTCTCAGGAAGTAGCTAAAAAGGGGTGCCCTAATGGTGTATTAGCAAACTTGGTCAGAAACTGTATATCCCATTTTTCCTCTCACTTAATAGTGAAAATTTATAAAAAATTTGTATAGGTTAAAGCTGAAAGGCTATAGAAATATAGTGGAACCTTGCTTAACAAATGTAATGCGTTCTCCAGGACTTTTTGTACTACAAAAAAATTGATAAAGCGAATTTCCTATAGGAATGCATTGAGTGCAATTTCTCATAGGAATGCATTGAAAACCAAAATTTGTAAAGTGAAACAGTTTTTCATAGGAATGCATTGAAAACCAATTAATCTGTTCAGAATTTTTTTTTGTTAACCGAGTCACTGTTTTCTATGGATTTCCTTTTGTTATGCAATCTTTGTGTTAACCGAGCCGTTTGTTAAGCGAGGTTCCACTGTATCGGTTAAAGCTGAAAGGCTATATTATATGTTTAATATACTGTAGACCTGACATACAAATACTGTATTTTCTGGCGTATAAGACTACTATTTAACCCCGAAAAATCTGTGCCAAAGTCGGGGGTCGTCTTATAGGACAGGTGCTTAACTGCAGCTTGTTTCCCCTTGCTTCATATGTCCGGCGCATATGGTGGGAGGTGCCGCGGCCGAGTCCCTGCTCTGTGCGGGGATTATGAAGCAAGGGGAAGCAAGCTGCACACATCTTCCTGTACCTCGAGGAGGAGAACGTGAGCATGGATTGGCTCTCCACCAGAACCTGCCCATTCGACTCGGAGGGCTGCACGTCTTCGGGTTGAGTGTGGGTTAATTTTTACTTGGTGTGCATTGGAAGAGAGGTAGTCTTATATGGCAAGTATATTCCAAACTCAATATTTTAACTGGAAAAGTTGGGGGTCGTCTTATACGCCCAGTTGTCTTATACGCCGGAAAATACGGTATATCATACCCAGAGCAACTCACAACCAGCATAAACTTATAAAACAACAACATATGAACAAATAAACCATATTAACATAAAAGTGAACATTAAATCAGCAATCCAACAAATATGAAATAAATTCAATATTGTAATGATGCTGAATAAAAATTGAAATCTTCACCAGGAAAGTTAATTAACAATGCTAGTGCTGTTTTTCGGCATCCCAAGGGGGTCACAGCAGTGTGGCCAAAAGCAGTTCAGAGGAGTTGTTTTACAACCAAGTCTTCTATCCAAAGGAGATGGGAAAGTACCAAAAAGAAATTTAGAAAGACCAGCTAGTGCCTATGCTAGCAGTAGTCCTAGTCTATTGCTTAGAGCAGGAGTTCTCAACCTTTTAAAGTCAGGGTCATGCTCCCTCAGACAGCTTTGGGGGCTGGATGGCCATTTTGCCCTTCCTCCACATGGCACTTCCTGGTGTGGTGTAGATGGTGGTGGGCCACATGAAATGGTGCTGTGGGCCACAGGTTGAGAATCCCTGGCTTAGATTTTTAATTGATAGTGGAGGAGAAGGAAACAGTAGCAGCTGAAGTCTTTTTATGAATGGCTGCGTCAAAGGATGACAACAGATTCCTGCATTGAGCAGGGGGGTTGGTCTTGATGGCCAAAAAATCTACATCCAACTCAGTGATTCTATGATTCTAGTGTTAGTGTATAGAAATGGTTTTGTATTTAAAGGAAATCTGGATGAATTTTAAGTCTTGTGAAAGCATTACAAACAAATATCAGTGGATGAAAGGTCACTCCTCATATCCATAGGTCCGATTGCCATAGTTTCAGTTTTCCACAGGTCCAAAAATATTCGGTGGAAAATCCCTGAAATAATGTTGTTCCAAGGTGCATTACCAGAACTGGCCACTAGAGACCACTACATTGCAATGTTGAAAAAGAATGGATTGTGATTCTAAGATATTTCATGGGTGGACATGAATATTTGTTGGGCATTTACAGTAAACACCTCCCCCCCCCCTTTGTATGACTCAGGTGTATGTCCTGTAATACAGGATTTGCTAATTTCTATAATTTCAGATACCCATGGAAGATTTTGGAATGTATTCCCTGCAGAAATGGGGGTAGGGAAACTATAAAAGTTATATTATTTTCCAGATAAGATATACTTAGAAGGTCATTGACTGAATTATCCGTTTGTTAAGTAAAATAAGATGAATACACTTTCAGTGGGGTATAAAAGCTAAATTGAAATATATTAAAGTTAATGGCTTTTGGTTGTTCACTGGAAAATGTATTGAGTAAAGGGGTTCCCCTCCTATCTTTTGTAGAATTTAAAAAATATGCTTAATGAGTAGATTGTTCCATTTGTGGTACTGTTTGGTGTAGAGTCCTGCTCCAAGCAGAAAATCTTGGCCACCAACTGTCTAAAGACTAATTTTAGGCCTTTCTTTGTTCTTTAACCTTTTCTTTCTTTTGTGTTGTTGTTGTTGTTCAGTCGCACAGTCAAGTCCGACCCTTTGCAACTCTATGGACTAATGGGGCCCCATTTAGCGCCGCATCGAGTGTCCATCACTTAGAAATTGTCCAATCTAAGTTCCTGAGGTCCATTATGCAGACTCCATCTTGCATTTCTAACGCTGCCCTAAGGTTAGAAATGGGCATGCTAACCATGAAGGCCAGATTATTAACATGTGCCGCTATGTATTGGGTGAAACTTCTGTTTTCTCCAGTGGGTCTACTTACTTTAATGATGGCAGATAATGTAACTTCCCCTTGGATTTCTCATATAGAAGCAGTTTTGACATCATATGGACTTTCTAAAACTCACCTTGTTTCCCTGGGACCAAATCGAGCCAGGGAGGAAATTAAACAAAGGGTAACTGATATATACCGCCAAATTGATCTAACCAAAGTTACCTCTTCCTTGTTTGAGTGGCCGCATTTTAACGTGTTTAAACCGTTGTCCTATCTTTCCTCTTTAAATAACCGAGACCACAGACGCTCTTTTAGTCTCATTCGACACAATATGCTTCCCTCGGCATTTAGGGAGGGGCTTTTTAAGAAAATCCCAGTTTGTGAACGTATATGTGCTTGTCACACCAACAAGATAGAAAATTCCGAGCACATTCTTTTAGAGTGTCCCTTTTATGAAGATCTCAGAAAAGAGCTCTTTTTAGCAGTTCCGTACTTGGCCTCCAGCGATAATAGAAACTTGAGTGTATTACTATCTGACAGTTCCAAGGCAACGACGGCCGCTGTCGCCAGGTTTGCATGGAAATCATCCTGCATTCGCAAAAGTATGGCGATTCATGTCTTTTGACCCCAATAGTGCTCAGTAAATAGTGAGCCTCCAGTGTTAAAATTCGCAAACGTGAACTTGGGACAGTCAGACTAAAGTAAAATACTATGGTGTGTATTATAGGATCCTCAAACAAATTTTTATTTTTTAATATTTTACTGTATATGCTTGGTGTGTCGGAAATCCTTTTATTCTATATGTGATGCCAGAATGGTTGTGTTATCTGGTGCACACTGTCTGGCCTTTGAGTGTAATAATAAAGATTTGATTTTGACTAGTGCATGCGAGGCTCCTCTGTCATTCTCTGCAGCCCACACAGATCTACACCCTTTATGTCAATGATGGCATCTAGCCACCTCATCCTCTGCCACCCCTTCTCCTTTTGCCTTCAATCTTTCCCAGCATCAATGCCTTCTCAAGTGAGTCCTCTCTTCTCATTTGGTGGTCAAAGTTCTTGAGCTTCATCTTCAGCAATAATGAGCAGTTAGAGTTAATTTCCTTCAGGATTGACTAATTTGATCTCCTTGCAGACCAGGGTACTCTCAAGAGTTTCCTCCATCACCACAGTTCAAAGGCATCTATTATTCTGCGCTCAGCCTTCCTTATGGTCCAGCTCTCGTAGCCATACATTACTACTTTCTACCATTAGGGTAGTATCATCTGCATGTCTCGGGTTGTTTTTGTTCCTCCCAGCAATCTTAATTCCAGTTTGTGCTTCATCTAGTGCTGCATTATGCATGATGTACTCTGTATATACAGTAATTTGAATAAGCAGAGTGACAATATGCAGCCCTGCTGCTCCTTTTCCTATTCTAAACCAATCAGTAGTTCCGTATCCTATCCTAACTGTTGCTTCTTGGCTCACATATAGATTTCTCAGAAGAAAGATGAGGTGGTCTGATACTCCCACCTCTTTAAGGACTTGCCATAGCTTATTGTGGTTCACACAGTCAAAGGCTTTGGTGTAAACAACAAAACAAGGTACTCCCCTGCTTTCTCCATGTTCCAGCGGATGTTTGCAATTTGGTCTCTAGTTCCCTTCTTTCTTCGGAACCCAACCTGTACTTCTGTAAGTTCTTGATCCACATACTGCTGAAACCTAGCCTGTAAGACCTTGAGCATGTTATTGTTAGCATGTGAGATGAGTGCAATTGTACAATAATTTGAGCATTCTTTTGCACTGTCCTTCTTTGGAATTGGAACATAGACTGACATTTTCCAGTCCTGCAGCCACGGCTGCATTTTCCAAATCTGCTGGCATATTGGAATATTTATTTCTAATAAATACTAAAATTATACTTTGGTGTCTCTGTCTCTTTGATAATATAAGATCCCAAATAAGTTTAAGTTAAGAAGGGGACTATTTCCCAGCTACCTAGCACTTTCTGTTTGCCTAAAAAGAGTAGTGCTTATCTATTATATTTTTGGACCATAAGACGCATTCTCCCCCCAAAAAGGGGGGGGAGGAGAAGATGAGGGTGCATCTTATAGTCCAAATGCTGTCCAGCAAGGGTGTTGTAAAAGGATATTTTACAACAGCCATGGCTGGCCGAAGACTCCACCGCCACAATGGTTCCAGGGCCAGTGAAGAAAGGCTATTACCACAGGTAACCACAAGAGGGCGCAAATCACAATTTCCCATTTAAATGCATTGGAAATCAATTTCTTGTATTCTAAAGCTTTTCTGTTTGTATGTTCCCAATGCATTTAAGGAGGAAACCAAACCTGTGCATAAAAATAAAGGGTTTCATCTACCTTTCTTGTTCCTGCTCCATGTGCTCCTTGTTCCCTGCTACACGTGGTCAAAATGGAGGGGGAAGCCATGCTTCCTGGTTGTAGGGAGAACAAGAGGCTAGCCTAGAGCATCGCTTCCTGCCTCAGTACAGTTGGCCTGCCCACCCATTTCCCCTGCAGCGCCACCACTGGTTGGTGGTGAAAGTACAATACTTTGGTTCAGAAACACACACACCTTTGTTTTCCTGCTCTAAAAACTGGGTGCATCTTATGGTCAGGTGCGTCTCATGGTCCGTAAAATACGGTATATTGAGGGAGCACATGAGAAAAAGGAAGAAAATATCTAAATAGTAATCATGGGGGAGGCCAAGGAATTGGTGCATTTGTGCTTTATTTGCTTTACTGAAAGAGGCTTAACACAGATGTCTCTGAAAGAAATTCATACTGTGTTACAGTGCTTTTTAAGGTTTATAGTAGGATCCAGACCCTCTTATTAAGTCCCCTGGGAAAACCCCAGTCTGGACATCCCTAATTTGACCCCAGTAAGAGGGATATCATGTTTGTGCAGTGTTATATGCTGGTGGAGCATCGAATCTGAGTTTATCTGGAGGCCATGGATTCAGGTCTTCAAGGAAGAATGTATCATTTAAGTACAGTAATACCTCACATAACGAACACTTCGTATAACAAAAAATCGCATAACAAAGCGTTCGTTAGGCAATGGCGATACCCCGCATAATGAAAAAAATGTTTCTTATGCGGAGTTTTTGGTAAGCAGGGTATACCCGGTCAATGAGAACCCTAGATAACGAACATTTTTTGTTCATTATCTGGAGCATCTCCCATTAGCTTCGCATAACAATAAAAACCGCATAGTGGAGAGCTCCATGGAACGGAGTTTTTTCTTTATGTGGGGTTCTACTGTATGTACCTTTATCCCACACCCACCCTAGTTATACAGCGTACACCCCCCCCCCCGGTTCCACAAGGAAATTTTGTTGGATAAATTGAGTGTAGCTCCACTGGGTACCCATACACAACATCCCAAAGTTTCATTAACTTGGGAATTTTTACAAGGTACCCCCACCCACCCATTTTGGACCTATGGCGACTGGGCTATTAGTCCCTGGTACTGTACATGACATTGGGAAGGAGCTGTAATTCAATGCGCTGTTCATTTTGCATGCTGAAGGTACAAAGCTCAGTCCATGACAGCCCCAGTTAAGGCTGGATCCCACCATCCTCACACTTATAGTCCTGGAGAACTTCTCCATGTTTACAGCGCTGGGCTAGATGGAACAACAGTCTGACATGGTATGTCAAGTAGCTTTCTATCTGATTAACATATTAGCCTTATATGCTGTTTAGTTCCTATTTTGTCATTCTTGTTTTGAAACAACTTTACTGTTTACATAGAATATAACCACTCTTTAAAGGGGGGGGGCGATGACTTCATTCTGAAAACTTGGCTACCACTTTAATTCACCCTGACTTAGAACTCATAACCTTATTAATAAATTCAGTAAAATTGGCTTCAAACAGAGCTTGGAAGGGATACTTTTTTGGACTAACTCAGATTCACTCCACCTCTCTGTCAACTGTTTCAGCGATCCTGTTCTGTTTCCTTGCAAGCTTCATGTTAGATTTTGATGGTAATTTTTGGCTGTGTAGCATTGGGTTTTACCAGTAGATGTCAGCCTACCACTGCCAATTATTATATCCATCCTTT
Organism: Bradypodion ventrale; assembly: GCA_035047345.1. Classification (NCBI taxonomy): domain Eukaryota; kingdom Metazoa; phylum Chordata; class Lepidosauria; order Squamata; family Chamaeleonidae; genus Bradypodion; species Bradypodion ventrale. The sequence goes on from JAWDJE010000001.1 coordinate 48,080,766, forward strand.
AAAGAACTGGTTGAATTTAGTGAGTGAAGAACCTTAACATTAAATATTGATTTCTTGTTTCCCAGTAGAATTCTTATTAAGATGACATGTCATATCCATCTGAATTGGAGTGTGAGGGATAAGGAGAAGCTTACATCGTTATTATCCCCAATGGTTAGGAGATATATGCCACTATTAAGTTGCTCCGTGGACATTCTTGTGCTTTAATTGCTTCAAGGAGTTAACTACTCAGTCATTGAACAAGTGTTGAAGTTTTTTAATTAGCTGTTTTCTCTAGATCAGTGTTCCTCAAACTTGGCTCTCCAGAAGCCAAGGTAAGTGCAGCTGCTGACCAAAGCTTATGGGAATTGAAGTCCAAGAACATCTGGAGAGTCAAATTTGAAGAACCCTGCTCTAAATCATAATGATTGTTTGAATTTTTATACAAATGTAATGTATTATTTGCTGCTGTAAAGCAGGGGTTCTCAACCATTTCAAGTTGAGGGCTGGGTCACGCTCCCTCAAACAGTTGAGGGGGTCGGACGGTTGTCCCCCTGCTGTTTACGGCGGCTGTAAATCAGCCAGTGGCTGATTCCGCTGCCGGCAGTAGCTGAATTGAGGGTTGGAGTCGGATTATTTGGTGCCGTGGGCTGAATTCAGCCTCCAGGCTGTAGGTTGAGAACCCCTGCTGTAAAGAATAATATTGCATAGGAAACTGGAATGTAAGATCTGTGAATCAAGGTAAGCTGGGAATCAGTGAATTAAAGTGAACAGGGATGGGTGAATTCTTTTCTTTATCTCTTCTGCATCAGCTAACTTCTTGCCATTTTTGTCCCTTATTATTATCATTTTTGCTTTAAGCATTCCCTTGATTCCCCCATTTTTTTTGAAAAGATCTCTAGTCTTACTCCTTATGTTGTTTTCCTCTATTTCTTTGCTCTGTTTATTTAGGTAGGTTTCCTTATCTCTCCTTGCCTTTCTTTGAAATTCTGTATTCAAGTGATTGTATTTTTTTCCTTTCTCCTTTGCCTTTTGTATCCCTTCTTTCCTCTGCTATTTTAAGAGTCTCATCAGACAACCACTTTGCTTTCTTACGCTTCTTTTCTTTTGGTATGTTTTTCCTTGCTGCCTCCTGCATGATGTCCCGCACTTCTGTCCATAATTCTTCTGACACTCTGTCTATCAAGTCTAAGCCATTAAATCTGTTCCACACCACCACTGTGTATTCCTTAGGGATGTTGTCTATGTCATACCTGTCTGGCCTAATTGTTTTCCCTATTTTCTTTAGTCTAAGCCTGAATTTTGCAACCAGTAGATTATGATCTGAGCCAGTCTGCTCCAGGTCTCATTTTTGCTGACTGTATGGAGGTTCTCAATTTTTGGCTGCAGAGTATGTAATCAATCTGGTTTCGATGTTGGCCATCTGGTGATATCCATATGTAAAGTCGCCTCTTGTGTTGCTGGAAGAGGGTGTTTGCTATGACCAGCGCGTTATCTTGGAAGAACACTATCAATCTTTGCCCTGCTTCATTCTGTGTTCCAAGATCAAACTTGCCTGTTATTCCATTTACTTTTTGATTTATCTGAGGGAGCAGTAATTTTTGAAATTTTTTGATGCTATAACCAATTTTATTGAAAGGAAAAAGTCCCGGTGCCTCCAAGACAGTGAACACAACTAGGTATTTCTAGGCCTATAGATTCGCTAGGCACCAGTATTTTTCCAGCTGACAAATCATCAAGAAAGCATGTTTAAGGGAAGATTAGATTACAACTTTCTTTAGCACACTTGGTTTTCTTTTCTCCCCTTCATCTGTTTGTGGTGGAGAAAGATCAATGGAGACGTCAGAGACTTTACAGCAGGAGTTCTCAACCTTTTAAAGCTGGGGGCTGGATCACGCTCCCTCAGACATCTTCAGGGGCTGGATAGCCATTTTGTCCTTCCTCCACTACATGGCACTTCCTGGTGTGGTGGAGGCAGTGGAGGGCCACATGAAATGGTGTCATGGGTCACATCTGGTCATGGGCCGCAGGTTGAGAATCCTTGTTTTACAGCATACATCTGCCTGACATTCTTCCGATCTATAAAATATGCTATATCTTAACATCAATATTTGAATTTTTCTTACTTTGGATATTTTGGAGTCGTTATTCAGCAAGGAGTCCTTGTATTGGTAGATGTCTCCGCAACGACATTCCGCACAACTTCTGTCCATATCGATCTGTCCCTGGCAGTTCTTCATGTTGGTCCAACATGTTTCTTGAGAAAATCTTCCCATCTGCGAGGTGGTCTTCCCCTAGGTCTTTTGCAATCTCTCGGATAACAATTCATTATACTGGCGCTCCATCTATTGTCATTTATGTGTGCAACATGGCCAGCCCACTTCATTTGTTTATCAGGTATTCTGTTACTCTGCCTTTTAGCTGTGATCTAGCTAGCTGTTTGGAATTTCTTCTGCTATAGTATAATTTCAAATATTCATATTCTAATCCATTGTGAAATATTTTATCAGGGGCTTACGATATTTGCTAGCATATAAGACGCACCAGAGTATAAGACGCACCCCGTCGTTACCAAAATAGGCCACTATAGGCCACTATATACAGTACAAGACACACTCCATTTTCCAATGTATTTTAAGGGAGGGGAGGTGGGTCAGTATGCCAGCAAATACGGTATTTTCCCATAAAGAAATGAATTCTCCCCATTTTTATTGGACATCAAAAGATATTCCTTTCAGTATTGCAGGGAGAAGCCCTATATTTTACAGTGTATTGTGAGTATTTTGTGCTAAGCTGCCAACTAGTTATCTTTTAATGACTTTCACAGATTGACACCAGTGGGTTATAAAAAGATAAATGGTAGCTGCTATAAAGCACGCGGCCTCCAGTATATTATATGCCCTTCTGTTCTGTGTATTGTGTATTGTCGTTTGAAATAGCATGTAATGGAAATTCCACAACTTCCTTCAGTAGCCGGTTTGATCATATGACTGAAAGGTCCTTTAGGTTTTATTGCCTCGCCTTATTTCCCTGGGTACCTTGACCTACACAAGGGCAGACAGTATACACTTGTTTTAAATAATAAAATAACACTTTCAACCTGCTTTTGCTTTTTAATTTTTTCCATTCTGCTGATTTATTCATATTTATTTATTTATTAATCTCTTATTTGTAGTTGGAAAGAATGTACCTATTTTTTCTCCTCCTCAATCTCTCTTAAACTATTCTGGTGCTATTTATGTTCTACCTTTCTGTAGCATAAACTTAACCAGTTTATTTGGTTTAGCCTCATGCATGAAGTACTTGATTGTTTTTGCTTTCTTCATGGTCTTGTTTCCTCTGCATTCTTTTAAAAATCCAACCAAAACAGGTCTGCACCCCACAGCCTAGTACTTAGTAGGTGTATTGTATTACTTGTAGTGTGAGAAATCTGCATGTTGTTAATTCTTACACTGTAATTTATATACAGTATTGTGTTTAGCCAGGAAGCATCGTTTGTTTGTCATGATGATTGCTTACATTCGGGATTGGATACGGCAAAAGAAGAAGGTGGAGAAGAAAGCTTGTGCCTCAGCTTTTTAAAGATAATGACTTTTTCTGGAAGATAACTTTTGTCTGAGAGATTCAACAAATATGTATTAAATGAAATCTGAAAGAATCTGTTCTATAATCCTGTTATAAGAATCCCTCATTAAAGAGAAGAATTAAGCCACTTAGAACATTCACAAATGTCCCTGATTGTCAAGTTAAAGCACCAAACCTTAATTTTCACAGTAAAATTAACATTGCTTCGGGAGCTGCACTGGTTACCAGTTTGTCTCCGGGTGCAATTCAAGGTGCTGTTTTTGACCTTTAGAGCCCTACATGGTAGTGGGCCAGGAAACCTAAGAGACTGCATCGTCCCAAGAGTGTCTGACCGTCCAACCAGAGCGGACCGGAGGGGCTCTCTAATTGTTCCATCTGCCAGAGGGGCTCACCTCTCTGGCACACAAAGGAGACCCTTTTCTGTGTCCGCACCAGCCTTGTGGAACCTCCTGCCAGTAGAGTTGCGGGAGCAAATGGAGCTGCTGCCTTTCAGAAGAGAATTAAAAACCTGGTTGGCAGGGCAGGTGTGGGACTCAGATGGAAGAGTGGCCCCCGCCTGTTGGCTTATAAAATGAAGGGGGGGGGGGCATCTTTTTAATGCGGGCAGTTTTAATGTGGTTAGTTTTAATAGGTGGGTGGGTATGTTGGGGATTTAATTGTTTTTAATATGTATGTTTTAATCTTGTTGTGAGCTGTCCTGAGTCGGGTTTGCCTGATTGGGCGACATAGAAATTTGAACAATCAATCAATCAATCAATCAATAAATAAGCAGTAGACACTTTAAGGTCTTATTCTTGGCTTGCAATCTAGTCTTGGGAAATGTACACTTCGATGTGATTAATCACTCTCAATCCTCTTTCTCCGTAGAGAGGAGCACAAGCTTGTGTAAAATCAAATATAAATAATATTCACCAAAGATAAATTCCAGTTTACACTTAAAGCTATGCTCCCCCTAAAATAAGGAAATTCAGTGTGCCCATTGAAAAATGGGCACATTGATGCACCCTTTTTTATTTACAGTAATTTTCACCACAGGTAAATACTTGGTGAGCTTCTCCTTTTATTCTTTTATCCCCCTTAATTTTTATTTTTATTAATAATAAATACAAACATATATAGAATAACAAAACAACAAAGAGAGCGAGAGAGAGAAACCCTTTGCACACATAATTTTCTTATTATTTATACTGTATAACATTAATGTGCACCGCCACCCTTGGAACCATACATTCCCCACTTCCTTTCCCCCCTTATTTCCAAAAACTCATAGTTTATTTGGCTTAATTCCTTTCAAACTTTGTAGAACATATTGGATAAAGTCTTCCCATATATTGAAAAAAAAATCTTTTTTTTCCAGTCACTCCTTTATAAACTCTGAGATCACAGGTCAATTTATCATTTAAGGCTATTTCCCACATTTCTTTGTACCATTCTTTTATATGTATGGAGATGTTTATTTTCCAATTATTTGTGATAAACAGTCTCATTGCTGTTACCATTATTATTACTAACTTTTTTATTTCTATCAATTTTAATATCATTTAGATCCATTAGTAATGCTATTTTCAGATTCATACAAATTTTTGTTGATACCGTAATATCTTATTGATTTCATCAAATAATTTTTCCCAAATAATGCTTAACTCTTTACAATGCCACCATAAATATAAATAGGTCCCATATTCAACTTTACTTCTCCAACATTTTTTTGAATAAGTATTATCAATTTGATGCATCCGAATTGGTGATTCTTGAAACAGATAAAAAAACGCAAATACTTGCTGTCTACTTAGTACTAAGCCCATGAGGCACAATGAGACTTTTGTCCCTCTAAAAGAAGCCATCTGGATTGGATTTGCAGATATATAGAGTGTAGGGCTGTACTGCAAATTTGTAGTTTCTGGATATTGATTATATCTAACGTTTTAACAGGAGGTTAAGGTAGAAGAAGAGTACATCTATGTGCTCATATTTTAGGCAAAGTGTGTGGAGGTGATTTATGGTAAGAATTTTCTTGCTTTTGGGGTATAACTTCAATCTTAATCTTTTGCTTCATGCCAAAGGATTTATTTTCTTTTAGGAAATGTATTGCTTTTTAATTTTATTGCTTTTTAAAATGTACAAAAACGTAGGCACCAATCTTGGGATGAAAGTATGTCTCTGTTAAACAATTTTAAGTTCTCCCCTTCCCCCAAAGCCACTATATTAAATAAGACAGGTCAACAGCTATATAACACCTGGACTCAAAAGAGTTGGACCTTTAAGGAAATGATGTCTACTCCTAAACGAGAGGAGATTGTCATTCAGTCCTCTCTTAGAAAGACAGATCCTACATATTAGATGTAATAGTCATGGATGTGTTCCCAAAAACAGTTAGTGTGCTGCTCAGAGTTTTGCTCCAGAAAACACATTCCAGGATCAGATATGATCCATTAGAACAGGGGTGCCCAAACTTTTAGGGCCGTGGGTTGGTCACATGGTTTCTCCCACTGGAAGTGGAAGTAAAATGTGCCTTGGCATCTGTTTTGCAACAGGATGAGATAGATTTTAGGCTGCCATTTTCTCTGCTTAAATCAGGGGTGCACAAACTCCGGCCCATGCTCTTTAAGTTAGTCTCTAAGCGAGGCGCTCTTTATGCGAGGTTTTACTGTAGTTATGCTATATATACTCATGTTATTTTTTTTAAAATGAACCCTTTCCTTCGCTATGTTTATTGTCTCAAAAATTGTAAAAATAGTGCACACCTGCAAATACAATATAAAAATTTTCTTGGAGAATTTTGGATTTTGGCAAATAACCTAAAATCTGGTTTTTAAGGGTTGAAGACCAGTATCTTCTGTGCGTTCTCCATAAGGAACACTGGTTCCTGTCCATGCCCAATTTGGCATTTGCAAAATCTGCTCTCAGATTCTTTGAGGCCATATACAACTCTTTAGAATTGCATTCAGTAGTTTCCGTGAGTGATGCTGATTCTAAAGTGGGAAGCCTAACTATTGTTGCTCTGCAGTGAAACCTTTACCACTCTCTCTGAAGGTGCACAATTTAAGACACAAAAAGTATCAATGAATATAGGATTCTTGGTGAAGGGCAGCGATATGTATTGTGCAAAATTATGTTTTAAAGCTATAGCAAGCAAAAGTGTACTTTGGGGAGATCACATAATTAAACTAAGTCTTTCTGAATAGTCATTGTGATTTCAATTGTAACTGAAATAAATTACCAAGATGCAGTAATATTTGATTTCACCTGGAAATGGTCTATGTACTTACTGAAAGTTGAAAAATTAAATGTTGGTTTTGCATCTTAGGCAATATAAATTCTCATTGTCATTTTAAATGTACTAGAGTGGCTGCATACATGATTTAATCTGTATTTTTGTTTGTGTTTGCACTGCTGCAGAGGGAAGACTAGGTCTGCATGTTCAGTCTCTCAGAAAAAAATTACTGGGAAGCTAACAACAACAACTTGTTTATGTTGTGTAATTTAAATTTCAGCTAACCCCAACCAAGTGTAGGCGATGAGATAAAGACATTAGGAGCTTTTGAACCAGCGATTTGGAAAGAGTAAGAGTGCTACAGAATTTTCATTTGCGGTTAGAGGCTAGTCTCATCTTGCAGTGCTTTACATAAACTCTTTATTCATGAATGGTTGGGTTAACTACTACAGATATGTTACTTGTTGATTTTGTTTATTCATTATAGGTTTGTAAACGAATGGACTTGGTCTGCCAGAGAATGTTGAATCAGGGATTTCTTAAAGTGGAAAGATATCACAACCTGTGCCAGAAACAAGTTAAAGCACAGCTTCCAAGGTATGTGCTCATCACAACAGGAGATTAGAAATAATTTAAATACAGTACAGCAATTATAGATGGAATAGGATGTATAATAAATACACCTTTTAATTGGATGTATAATAAGCTTTTATAAGGTAAAAATAGTATTACCAGCAGGATTTCTGGCAGTGAATCTTCAGCATATGAAATGACACAGAAGACACACCTTGTTTCCTGTGTGTATTTAGTATACGTATTTGGTATTTTGCTTTCCTTGGCAAGTTGAATAAAATTATCTATTACTGCTTGGTAAAACAAGCACTATGTTCAGGAATGGAGTTACTTTTCCACTGCTTTCATCAGTGCTTCCATTTTTTAATGAGTGTCAGGGTTTGGTTTTTTTGCTTTCAGAGAAGAAATGAATGAATACCCCAAGAATAACAATGCCTAGTAATGCTGTAGAGATGGTAGTGAATGTAGACTTCATTGTAAATGTGAGGTTGGATTCAAGCTTATCTGAAACTTACAGTCATATGATTATCTACTCTAAGTTTGACCAACTTAAGTTCCATAGAATTCCATGGCTCTTCACTAATGTGTACATGACTCAACTTCATTTAACACATTTTTGTATACCATTTTTAGCATTAGTTTACTTTATTATTTTCACATCTTGATAACTTGGACTTGGGTTTAAAGATTACACAATATAGAGCAGTTTCACCCTCAAAGAAATATGAATTGATCATGAAGTTTACTTGATTAAGTGTTCATAAATTCACATCTAGTAAACCAATGTTTTTATCTATTCAAACATTTTAATGAGCCACATTAGGAGTTCCCCATCCTAGAAGAGATACTTCCTCCTTTTTCCACTTAGAAAATGTTTGTCCTTTAAAGTTTTTATCATCAAAAGTAACACATTACAGTTTGTTCTTAGATGTACAATACTGTATTCACAATTTCTTGGGTTCACTTGTTCCATCCTCTCCCTCGTCTCTCTTTTACATGCAAGGGAGTATTGAGACAAACCACAATTCCTTTTCTATCTGAGTACAGAATCGTTAAACCAGGAGTTCTCAACCTTTTTAACCCAGGGTCACACTCCCTCAGACAGCTCCAGGGGCCAGATGGCTATTTTCCCCTTCCTCCACCACATGGCACTTCCAGGTGTGGTGGGGGCCACATGAAATGGTGCAGCGGGCTGCAGGTTGAGAATCCCTGTGTTAAACCAATATTGACTTACACCAACCATAGTTTACTTTTTGATAGAATAGGACATTGTCGTTTGTTATAGATGAAAGCAACTTATTTATCAAAGAGCAAGAACATGGTTGAGAACTGTGCTCTTAATAGGAAATTATGGCTTGTTATGGCATCTCAACACAGATTTTACCTATACAGTATTAAAATATGGTGCTTTTTCATTGCTCGGAATGAGTTCCATCAATTAGCCATTTAATATTTGGAGTTTTGTTAAAGGTCTCTGTAAACAGTAATGGCTTGTAAAAAAGAATTTATGTTATAGGCCCTGATAAACTTATGACGTGAAGCTGAGCTATATACACAGAAAGCAAATACAGTATGCCTTACAGGGATGTTTTTTAAAGCCTTGCAGACTTCAGAGCAATTGCTGTTTAGATGATTTAGCAACCATGTTTAGTTGTTTTTAGAGTCTCATTTGCTCAAACTAAGATAGAAAAATTGACCAGTACAACTGATATACAAGGCTAATATACTATTGTATTTCCACCAAGGAGAAAGTCCCACCAGCATAGCAATGAAGGGTTGCTTTGCTTGTACAGTTGTGCTATTGTGTGAGCAGAGGGCAGTTTTTCCCCATGGTGATTACATCTGCTATGAATTTCTTGCACAAATGACACAGTCCCACATTTCTTTATGATGGAAGGTCAGTAAAATACAAACCTAAGTTATTGTGCTGAATCATGCATTATCCAACTGCTTGCAAACCTCTGCTCAAGTAATGTATGGTTAACAGCATGTTAACCTTTGACAGCTTTTAGCACAAGTTTAAAAAGAATCTGTGTAGCGAGAAGAACTTAAGCTAATAATTAAACTATTTTTTCTTTCTTTCTTGGTGGAAATGCATTAGCTGCTTTTATTTCATCCCATTTCTGGAAATAAATGTTATGCCGAGTAATTCTGTGCTACATTCAGCATCTGAATAATGCTTCAGGGATTGAGAAAAAAGGAAGCATACCGGGAATATTAAATTAAAGAGGACTGTATCAAACTCTGCTTGGAGAACACACATATCCTCCTGAGGAGAGTCTGTGAAGACAGAAGAATAAAATAAATCCTATCGTGCTTATAGTCTCTGGGCTTTCAGCCTATAAATCAGAGGTCCCCAACCAACGGGCCATGGACTGGTACTGGGCCACAGGCTGACCCAAACCAGGCCACAGGGGTGGGTGGTGCGGGGAGCCCCAATGGTAGCCTTTTGCCCACAACGTGCTTCGCCAGGTTTGCCCAGCGAATGGAGCGGTAGCATGGGCTTCAGACACAGCAGATAGGCAGGATGTCGGGGCCCTCTATGTTGCTTAAATACAGCAGGGCTCCGCCCCCTGCCTATGTGCAGTGTGATACCTCACTGCCCAAGTCGAACGGTGTAGCTGGCAGGTGGCTGGGCCTCTCCTTGTGTTTGCGCTACAGTTGGGCTCTTCCCCCTGCCTGTGCGCAGTGAGGTATCACACTGCCCATATTCAAGCTGTGGCTGGCAGACAGGAGAGATTAAAAAGAGATTTCAGCAAAACTAAAATATATACTCTGTGAGTATATTTTGAGAATATTTTAGCAAATGAGCAAATTACAACCTGAACAGAAATATATATATATATATATATATATATATATATATATATATATATATATATATATATATATATATATATATATATATATATATATATATATATATATATATATATATATATATATATATATATATATATATATATATATATATATATATATATATAATTTCTCTGTGCTTGCACTGTCCAATCTCACCCACCCCACTTACCAGTCTGTGGAAAAAACATTTAGCATGAAACCAGTCCGGTGCAAAAAAAGTTTTGGAGCCCTTGCTATAAAGCATAGTAGATCCTTCGCTAGGAAGGGTAAGTGAGGTAACCCAAAAATGTGGGCTGCTGAACAAAACCTGTGGCTGATGTCTGCACCAGCCTTTACAAATAATACAACTGTTGCATTTTCATGACTTGGTCACAATAGTTGAAGCCACGTTTCTGTACTAAAATATAACTGAGCTGGTGGTTTTGCTCTTTTTCTTATGACAAAGATCCTTCAGGTTCCTATACAATCCCAACTTGTTTCTGTAAGAGTCAAAGCTTTGTTATTCACTTCTCCTGCAACACATTGTTTCTTCCTTCTAATTGCTGGCATTTGTAGTGTTTGAAATGACTGCCTTGAATATTTCCCCCCCTTTAGACGTGAATCAGAAAGGAGAAATCACTCTTTAGCTCGCCATGCAGATATTCTTGCTGCTGTAGAAACAAGGCTGTCACTGCTAAATATGACCTTTATGAAGTATGTGGATTCTAACCTCTGCTGTTTTATACCTGGGAAGGTAACGTGTGAAAAATGCAGCATTTATGTATATAATAGAATAAAAGAAATATCTTTTGAACATTCCTGGGACCAAATATTTTCTTGCGGGATTCACTCATAGAAGTTGACAACATTGTACAAGTATCTCAGCTGTTTATTGTCTAAACTTTATTTTCCAAAAGAGCTGACTCTTCATAATAGCAGATTAGCTAATTGGGTTGTCAGGTTATTGATCCTATGGGATGCAAAATTGATCATTGAGAACATTTTAATAATTATTAGAATTGGATGTTTTTTTTAGTGCTTCGATTTGTTGTGCCTGTAAATCAAAAACACTAGGACAGACCTCTGTTTTTAGTCATTTCAAATAATTTACAGTTGGTTTTGAAGCAGTTAAAATGTCATTATAGAAATTCAAGTTCCACTTGTAAGATATTTTTCTTTGTCCCTGCCAGAACCTATATCTTCATTTTCTCATATGTTTTAGGTAATCGATGAAATTTACCGTGTGTTAAGGTATGTCAATTCTACCAAAGCTCCGCAGAGAGCCCACGAAGTCCTTCAGGAGTTAAGGGACATTTCGTCCATGGCAATGGAATATTTTGATGAGAAGATAGTTCCAATTCTAAAGAGGAAGTTGCCAGGATCAGATGTGTCAGGACGACTTATGGCAGCAGCTCCAGGTACTTCTTTCCCTTTTTCTGAGACATCATACTTTATACAGGAAGTAGAAACTTTATTGTGTGCTGTTAAGTCAGTTCCAACTCATGGCCACCTTTACCAGGTTCTTTGAGATATACGGTATTCAGATGTGGTTTAATGTTCTCTTCTTCTGGGACCGCTCTGAAATTTTTGAAGGCAACAAGGAGGCAGAATGGGGAATCCATCTCCCAACCTCTGATTACATAGCCTAATACCTACCTTACTCACTTATCTAGCTACTTGATTCTCCTCTTGAAATAATGATTTAAACATTAGTTTACTTTTGTGGTTTTTTAAGATTATCAGTAAGCAACTGCACTATTTAAATGTCAATTACAGCCAAAAAGATTAGAAGCTATGAAGGAACTAGAAAAGATCATCAGATGTAAGGACATATCACTAGAGACCAAGGATAAGATCATCAACTTGATTGTATTTCCAGTTACTGTGTATGAATATGAAATATGAATATGAAAACTGGCCAGCGAAGAAATCCGACAAATATAAAATCAGTTTGTTTGAAATCTGCTGGAATAGAGCTCTACAGATATCATTGACTGCCAGAAAGATGTGCAAGTGGGACCTAGAAGAAATCAACTCTCCCTAGAAGCAGGAATGGTAAAAGTGAGGCTGTTGCATTTTGGGCACATCATGAGAAAACAAAGCTTGCTGGAACAGACCATAATGCCAGGAGAAGTTGAAGGTTTCAAGAAAAAAAATGACCAAATATGGGATGGATTGACTCCACAGCCTTGAGTTTCCAAAAGAGCTGAGCTGGGTTGTTATCAATAGAACATTTTGGAAGCCATTCATTCTCCTTATGTCGGAAGTGACTTAATAGCACATAATAACAAAACAACGTAACAGTTTTAAATGTATATTTCTGCATGTGAAAAGGGTGCTTTTAGTTCCTGTGCATGTAGTAAAGAGAGTAAAATCTATCAGTTTTTGTTTTCTCCCCGGTCTATTATAGAAGGTTGAAAAGTCTTTCTGAATATGTGGGAAAGAATTATAGAAAGACTGGAAGAAAAGAATCATAGGCTCATCCTTTGTTAATGTGCTTGTGTTATTTAAATGTTATCTCAGCCACACAGGAGTTGCTTCAAGAGCTAACTCTTCTACTAAGCAGAAAATAGTTTAGAATTTACATTCTTGCTTTAACTAACAAGAATGTACAGATGTTCAAACATCCCTAATGAATATGCTCATACATAAAGGGTTGTTTCTGTGTTGAAGCTGCCTTGAGTCCTTTGTTGTTATGGAGAGAAAAGCTGTATCTAAATGAAACTAAATATGTTCTAAAACAGGGGCTCCCAGCCTTTAATCGCCATGGGCTGGACCATGCCCCCCGGACAGTCAAGTGGTTCCTTCTGCTGTAAACACTGCTGTAAAACGTGTCTACGGGTGTCGTAAACTCATTTACGACAGCCGTGGGTGCATTTATGGTAGTGCTTACGGCAGGCGTAGGTGCATTTACACATGCGTGGGCACATTTTACGGCTTTCATAAACGCTTCCACTTCCGGTAGCGGCGAGGGCAGCAGCAGTCCACATGAAATGGTGCTGTGGGCCGGGGCTGGCCCGTGAGCCATAGGTTGGCCACCTCATTCTAAAATATTAGGTGTGGATGCTAAAGTTTCCTTACAAACCTTGATGTTCATTTTGGAGCCGTAGGATCAAAATTTGAAATTAGGAGTGGGGAAATGTAATACTCTCTTTCTGCAGTTCCAGGTCCTTCTGCAGCCTTAACTACAATGCAGCTCTTCTCCAAACAAAACCCATCAAGGCAGGAGGTCACGAAACTCCAGCAGCAAATCAAAACCAATGGTGCAGGGGTGACTGTGCTGAGGCGAGAAATAGCAGAGCTTCGCACCAAAGTGCAGGAGCAGCAGAAACAGCTCCAAGATCAAGATCAGAAACTGCTTGAGCAGACCCAGATCATAGGGGAGCAGAATGCCCGGCTGGCTGAGCTTGAACGCAAACTGCGAGAAGTTATGGAAAGCGCTGTTGGAAATTCCTCAGGCTCAGCTCCAAGTGAGGAGACTCCTAGGAAACGGAAGAAGGCGGTGGAATCGATAGGTTCACTTAGAAAGTCGAAACGTCTACGAAATAATAAATAACTTTGGGATGAAATGAGACCTCTGGGGAAATGCACTGTTGTAGTGACCCAGGCAGGTTGTCTCGTGTAGGTCCTGCGATTCACAGCATGGTGTCATTCAGGCTGCTGGTTCTTCAGAACGCCACAGACTTGAAAATAACTTTTCTGTCATTGATGAGACATTACTTCCCACCCCCTGCCCTGCTTCAGTTTGAATGGGCCTCATGCACAGGATTATTATCATTTGCCATAGATTTGTACTAACCAGACCTGCTCTATCATGTTTTGAAAAGTTAATTTCCTTTTTCTGTGCAGACAACTATTCAAGCAAAATTACCTTTATGCATCTGTTCCCATGAATGAATATCTTGAATAAATCCAGACTTAATTCCCTTGAAAATTAAGAGTGGATAAACAGATGTCCTGCTCACTTGAAAAAAATGCTTTTTAAAAGATGTTTGAGGGGAATAGTTTAAATATTTTTTTTTGCAAGTGACCTTGTTTAGAATGTCTGAAAAGCAGTCTACATAATGAGTAAAAACGACTTCTTAAGCTTACAGTATTGGCTATATATATTTTTATAAATGCAACAAGGAACGGCGAACTACTTTTCACAAATGCATACCCTATGTCTAAGCATTTAGAGCCATATTTTTATCTTGCATTGAGAAATGCATGCATTGCTTAGTCAGCTTGGTAAAGCATTTGCCTGGAGTTGCTATGGAATAATCATTGGCCTTTATCGCCTTTTTGGAGAGAAGCAGCTTGTTTCCTTCGCCATGATTCTACAAAGGGTTTCAACACATTTTTCTTGTGAGACCATTTTGTCTCATTTTTGCAGCAAGCTTTTTTTCCTTGCTTCTGCTTGCCTATAAATAGCAGGAGCACTCCTAGTGAAAACAAAACTTGAGAAGTTTGTTTCTTTTTACTTATAGTTTTTGTTTTATGCACTACTGATGCCAGTTCTGAGGTTTAAAAGCAACGTTCCCAACAGAACTTACTGTCATGGTTCAAATTCTAAAAGTTTTGTGTTGAGAAAAAAACTTTACTGTTATGTGGCAAGAGCTCTCTGTAATACTGTGTTCTACAGTAGTTTTCCTTATCCTAAAAAGTAAATTGACTTATAAAAAAAAAGCTTTAATTTCTTTTGCACTCAGTCTGTTTTGAAGTTGTAACTGGGAAAGTATGTCTTACAGTCTCTGGATTTGTCACTTTAACAGCCTCCAAGTTGTAATGTACAGTGATTTTCCCCCTCCAGGTGTTTTGTTGTTTTGCAAGAATTGAATCTTCAAAAATGCCACTGTCCATGATTTAATTGGGTGTTTCTTAGTAAAGTAGTTCTGTTGCTCAATTCTTACCTTTTTATCTTAACTGCTGTTGCCATTTGGGCTTTCACTATTATTAAATAAAGAACAGAAATCTGAGTGTTAGCTCAAAAAGCTGCTCTTGGCAGACATTTTGCTTTATACCAGGAACTTAATGCTAATTTTTCATACAAGTGTTTTCCAACCTGTTTCTTAAATGCCAGAAGCCCATTAATTAATAAATTGGAATAAGTGTTCCCTAAAACAGAACATCAATTAATGTCAAGAGTTTGGAATGTTTAATTTTTTAAGTTATGTTCTTGTTTTGCTATCTTCAGGTCTTTTTTACAGTGTGTGGGTTATTATTATTTTATTTTAAATGGAGGTGGGCAATTGTATGTGAACAGTGGACATACACTGAATTGTCTCAAGGATAATACTGTGTAACAATTTTGAAACATTCACTTGACCATTTATTTTAAGAAGTGGGTATCAATTCAGCATCAGAGTAATTTCTTAAGAGAGAATACTCTGCAGAAATGGAAAGTAAATTTTCCTTGCAGTTAGTGTGCTGCTTCAATATTTATCAAAAGTAGTATATCTGATTTTAATCTGGCCTACTATTCAGTCACATTCTTATGGTAAACAATTCAAACTGTTTTACCAGACTGGAGAGCTACCATTCTAACTAAAGTTAGTGCCTGAGCAAAATCTTACAGGTTAGGATACATAATATATATCAATCCCTGCTCATAAACAGATATTGCTATGGTTTTACAGTTGTATTTTTCTGTTAAGTAAATATTGTTGAAATTGGAAAAGAAGTCTGAATAATAAACGGCATTCATATTTCTACAGAGTTATTCCAAATACATTGAGCACGCAGTTATGGTATGAAGAAATCAAGTTGCACTTTACCTTACTGAAATCTTTTTTACATTTCTTGCATGGTATGGTTTTTTTTTAATGTCGTAGCTGTTCTCACTGTGTACATAAAAACCCTATATGTTAAAATTACATCAAAATCACAGTAGGGATATAGATACCAGTATAATACAATTCAAATGTCATTCGTCGTCGTTGACTGCAACTCGTATCTGAATGCATTTTTTCCCTGAAGCAGGAAAAATGTCATTGGCGTGAATTTGTTTAAGGTGTGTGGGTCACTTCATGACAATTCAAATGTACATACAAACCAAGATGAAGTAAAAATTTAAAATGTGAGCAGACTCAAGTATCATTTCTAGAGACTGAATAAAAATTCGGGTTCTTTCCAGTGTTTTATTTTTCACTCACTTTTTAAAAACTATGCTAAATGTTAGCAAATTTTCCTTATAACTTCTTCAGTTTTGCTACATATATCAAGAACCAAATAAGAAAAAACTATCTGCTCATATCTTTGTTGTCAGCCTATTCTTAAACTGTCTTGTTAGAGAACATTTTTGGCCCCACATGTTTTGGGCTGCAGTGACCATATTTTGTCACAGGTTAGACAGGAGATGCAAGGTGAAAGGTTGAAAAGGCCAAAGTTGTCGTCGTTGGACTAGATCCTGTTATGCCGTGATGGTGAACCTTTGCACTCCAGGTGTTCTTGGACTTCAGTTACCAGAAGCCCAAGTCAGCACTCCTGCTGATCAGAGTTTCTGGGAATTGAAGTTCAAGAACACCTGGAGTGCCATGGTTCACCATTACTGCTGTTATGCATTCATAATATCAGCATTGAGAAAATTGTAAATGTCACCATTTGTTTCCAAATGTTATCATGAGCAATACTATCCAAGCTATGTTGTTGCCAGTTTATAAATATGAATATGAAAGTGAGACGATAAGAAAAACTCGGTGCATGGAGAAACCATAGACTACCAGAAAGGCAAATACAGTAAGTGGATTCTATGGCAAATAAAGGTTGACATTAAATAGATGTTAAAATGGCTAAACAAAAGCAAGTTCAGGACTTCAGACTATCATGCCAAAACAATAGCTCAACTCATTTAAAGGAGGCTGGGGCAGAATTCATAAGATACTTTTTATTGCATCCTTTACTTGTACATACATGCACACACACCCATATCTCTGGAACTTTTGCAATTCTCTAGCTGAAGAATCAGCCAGTCTCATCTCTTGGTAGATGATGAAAATTACAGCGTAGGTCTTGTTCCAAACACTTTCCCTAAACTGCTCCCTCTCTGCCCATACATAAGGGCAAGGACAGGGAAGGCCTCTTATCAGTGTAAGAAGGATTCTTTCTTGAACTATGACAGTACAAAGTTGGACTGGAGCCCACATGCTCCGTTATATCTCGCCATTCCCATATCATTCAGGTATGGTTGCATATAAGCAAGGGCAGACCTTGGAGAAGTAGGCAGCTACTAATATCTAATGCAATAGCTTTCAAAAACATTTTTCATAATGTCCCAATAAAATAAAAATCCAAGTGTAGTTAATAAACGTATCACATTAGTCTTTAGAAGTGGCGAGAACAGCTTATTTTTTGATGAACAAATAATTTTTTGTTCTGCAACCGAACAGCTAAGCGGAGATTTTTAGAGGAAAGACCCTGTAAATCTCTTTTTCATCTGCCATGGTGACTATTGCTTTTCAAAATGAATTTTATTGGAATTTTTTTAAAAAAAACTTATGGTAGATTGAGTTGTGTGACCTATGAAATCACAGATGCAACAGGAATTGGTCGCTATAGCCTGCCTAGTCTATAGTGCAGTGATGGCGAACCTTTTAGAGACCGAGTGCCCAAGAAGGAGGTGGTGGTGTGCGCAGGCACCACACATGCTGGTGGTGTCACGTGGGTGCATGCATATGCACCCATGTGACATCACCAGAGGCCCCACACCCTGCAGTGGGCAAGCCCCCCCCCCACCTAACATGGGATGAGGTGGGGGGCTTGCCCTGAGTGGTGCTTGCCTGCAGCCGCATGGGATGGGATGGGGGGCTTGCCCTGAGTGGCACTTTTCCACATCCATACGGGCGCGTTTTACTTCCGCTTCCAGGAGCGATGAGGGCGGCATGGGCCAGATGAGTCGCAGTAAACCAATTCTTGTGGATTCACGGGGGCTTGGGCTTCTGGGAATTGAAGTCCAAGAACATCTGGAGTGCAAAGGTTCGTCATCACAGGTTTAGGGGCTGAACACTGCAGAATGCTAGTTGAGGAAATTCCAGCAGACATCTGGTTAATATATTTCAAACAAATAATGAAAATCCTAGTCCTATAATAGATTACAAATCAGAATAAGTTACTTTCTAAAAGTGTTTCTGCCCCCAACTCTGTTATGTTCCCTTATGGTTACAAATCATAAAAATAAACACTTTCCCATTCATCAGCAGTAGCAAAAATACTAGTCTTAAGGAGTAGCATCTGAATCTTACAAACACCTAGAGTCTTGGAGCTAATTCTAGAGCTGACAAAGTCCCCCAATGGGTATCAAACAGAGTGAGGCTCAGATTTATTGGATTTGATTACAGGGAGAGGCCATTGACTGGTAAGTAGACCCAAGGAGTCTCTCAGAAGAAGGTACACTGATTAGTTTATACAGACAGTGGTAAACAAGATGATTTCCAAAATTATTCCTGCAATTAAGCAATAAACATATTCAATATGATCCATCAGCAATTAAACACCCTAAGCATCTATCCTTTGTTGTAATGCGATACCCTGCTGCGCTGGAATAAAGACATTGAGGACGTGATGTAGTGGTCCAGCCCCAAAATGAGGTGGGCAAAAAGGTTTTATTACCCTGCCTGTGGGCGTAACGACCCTGAGGTGGTCGCCGCCCCTGGTTACAGAGGGGCCCTGCTTGCTAAGCATTTCTAAGTCACCCCTATACTATAGGCAAGGGTCTCTAATGTTTTACTCTAATCTAAAGGAGCAAGAGCATCTGTTTCCCTGGGCACTATCAGCATCTGTGTCTATTAATCTCTATCAGGGAAACATCTGTGGCTATTGTTATGTTAAACCAGGATGTTGCCTGTCAATTGGGAGGCAGCTCAGGAATGTATGCCCAATCTTTATCTATCTCCTCCAGCAAAGCCCGTGCTTCCAAGATAGGAAGTCTTACCCTGAATTATGGCACGGCTGTGGCCAGCGAACAAACTTCTAGGGAGAAGTATATTAATCATAAGATTCCCCGCTACGCGGGCAGTCCACAATCCCTGATAGGTCAAAGCCTTGCCTGATTAAACATGTGCTCAGAGACTATCCAACTGCAGATGCAATTTATGTGTCCTTTTCACAGTTCCAAAGTTTACGTACATGATCTGACCTGTTTGTTTATGCTTATCAGCTACCAGCCTTATTTGACCCCACCCACCCTTGACCAGTCTGTGGTACAAAATGCATTCTCCATTGATCTTGCCTCTGTCTCAGCAGATACAAAGGACACAAGGCAGCAATATGAATCACAGAATGAGCCAGCATTTCAACCATTTTATATTCCTCATCTAGCACCCTTTAATGAGACTGAAGAAACAATAACTATACAGCCAAAAAGTCAAAGTTGCTCTGCAAAAAGAGGAAACTATCCCTGGTTAAATTACAAATACTGTATAATGAAGTAATTTTATTTGTTGTTGGAGAAAGGGATTAGTTGTGAAGTAACCACCTATTTGTTACTAGTTATTCCAAGCTCTGCTTAAAATAGGTTTAATCCAGCCACATAATATACTGGATATATTGCCTTAGTTAATTTGACAACAGTTTTCCCAAGATATTATGTGCAGAAAACAGTGCTCAGTTTAAAATGGCTGAGGGACTATTTATGGAAAGGCTTAAAATCTATAACAGAGCAGAAAATGCCTTGTTTTCTAAGTGCCTTCCATAGGTATCCTGATAAGCAGAATTGGTATGGAGCTGATTCAAGGTCAAGAAAGGAGTGAAGGTGGTACACCAAGACACAACTATAACTAAAACCATATCCACACTAATTAGCAGTAAAACATTTCATGGGAACTAAGACTTTAGAAGAGGGAAGTGATTGATATAATGTATTGTTCCCTGATTGGTTAATTTTGGGATGAAAGGCAGGTAGAATTAATAGAATGGTAGGAGTTGTGGAGTTAGTTTTCAGCCTCCTTGAAGATTGTGGTATTTTTGAACAATAATCGGGCATATCCCGGTCAACGGCAATCTTATGCCAGCTAATCTTTTTCACAGTAGGTCAGGCAAAAGAACTATGGAATGAACTCACCAAAAGGTGGGTTCATTTTGGCAGTTTCACATCTGGCCTAGACATGGAAAAATAAGTCTTTTTTTGGCAAGGCAGCCAACAATAGCAATTACATGTATATACTCTCCGCAGGGCTTGGCGCTGCCTCTACAAGCTTACCAAGCCCTGCAGAGCACAAACACAGGCCCTTGCAAGCCCTTCCAAGTGCAAACGTAACCATTGGCACTGGTCATAGGTGCCATAGGTTCACCATGGTTGCTCTATACTATAGTTCTTAATGGTAGGGTTCGTTAGAATACTTTTTTTATTCTTCCTGGGATTTTGGAAATAGAGGACTATTCCATTTTGTACTTTCTCCTTCTGGATTTCTCTTTCTTGTTTTTGTATTGCAGTTTTACTTTGACATGTTTTGCTAATTTTTTTCTTGATACAGTACTTTTTAAATAAAAAATATATCTTTTTATAAGTGTCTTCTTTAGAGTTACAAAGAAGGTGCCTCTATAAGATGGTCAAACACTACACTACATTTACAAGTTGGGACATTATCTTACTAGTCTACCTGGTCTGGCTGTGGTGTATCAGCAGCAAGGAGAAAAGTTAGGTTTCACTTACCAGTGATAACTTTCGTTCTTCATGTATATAGTTTGTGAATACACACTATTGGGTTATGCGCCTGCGCAGAACATCAACCAAAGGCTTTAAAGCTGATTGGTCAAAGGTTTTGGCAGAAAGACTGCCTCAGGCGCCAGTTCGCAATTTTACCTCAGTTCCATACTTGAGCCAAACACAGGATAAACCAAATGATCTCATCCGTGCTGCTCAAGAGGGGAGGCAGGGTGGGTAGTGTGTATTCACAAACTATATACAGTAATACCTCATACAACGTGCGCTTCATACAATGTCGGATCCATACAACGTCACCCAATTCTTGGAAAAAAGATGCCTCATACACCGTCGCCGGACGTTGTATGAGACATTAGGGTTTTTACATTAGAAAGAAGCCACAAGACCCACCGGACGCTTCCCTTGGTTGTGAGCGGGGAGGTGGGAGTGAGACTCCGACGTGGCAGGTCTTCTTATGGGCCACGCCGGCCGCCTTACAGCTGAGACCAGTCTCACTTCCGCCTCCCCACTCACAACCAAGGGGATGCTTCCTCTGGTGACAGCGGGGAGGCGAGAGCGAGACTGGTCTCAGCTGTAAGGCGGCCGGCGTGGCCCATAAGAAGACTTGCCGCGTTGGAGCCGTCGGAGCCGCAACACCCACCGGACGCTTCCCTTGGTTGTGAGCGGGGAGGCGGGAGCAAGACTAGTCTCAGCTGTAAGGCGCCCGGCGTGGCCCATAAGAAGACCTGCCGTGTCAGAGCCGTCGGAGCCGCAACACCCACCGGATGCTTCCCTTGGTTGTGAGTGGGGAGACGAGAGCAAGTATGGTCTCAGCTGTGAGGCGCCTGGCGTGGCCCATAAGAAGACCTGCCGTGTCGGAGTCTCGCTCCCACTTCCCTGCTCACAACCAAGGGAAGCGTCGGTGGGTGTTGCGTCTCTGACGGCTCTGACGCAGCAGATCTTATGGGCCACGCCAGGCGCTTTACAGCTGAGACCAGTCTCGCTCCTGCCTTCCCACTCACAACAAGAAGGCCTGCCACGCCGGAGCCGCAACACCAACCGGACGCTTCCCTTGGTTGTGAGCGGGGAGGCGGGAGCAAGACGGGTCTCAGCTTTGAGGCACCCGGCGTGGCCCATAAGAAGACTTGCCACACCGGAGCCGCCAGACGCTTCCCCTGGTGAGAGCGGGGAGGTGGGAGCGAGACTGGCCTTCTTATGGGCCACGCCGGCCGCCTTATAGCTGAGGCCAGCCTCTCGCTCCCGCCTCCCCACTCTCATCTATGGGAATGACGTTATACAAAGCATCGGTGGCAATAATTTGGACGTTGTATGAGGCATCGCGGATAGGATTTTGCATTCCTCATACAAAGTCAGAATTCATACAACGTCCTAACTTGTGGAACCAAGTTTGGACATTGTATGAGGTATTACTGTACTCGAAGAAAGAAAGTTATCACTGGTAAGTGAAACCTAACTTTCTCCTTCGTATAGTTTGTGAATCTCCACTATTAGGAGATTAGCAAGCTCACATTCACTAGGTCAGTGGGCATTCAGATGATTTGGTGTCTAGGTGATTTGGAGTCACCATTAGAAGCTCTGTGGGTAAGAGTACCAGGCCACAAGGATGGTCTAACAGTAGGCATATACTATCGGCCTCCGACCCAAACTCTTGAGGGAGACTGGCAGTTGGAGAATGTTGTAAAGGAGGCATCCAAGAAGGGAAGCCTGGTTATAATGGGGGACTTCAATTACCCTCACATAGACTGGGTGAACTGTTGTTCAGCACATGATAAAGAGAAAGTTCCTAGATATGCTAAATGATTGTTCCCTGGGACAGATGGTTGAAGACCCAACTAGAGGTACAAGAATCCTTGACTTGATCCTGAGTAATACTCAGGATCTGGTGCAAGATGTTAATGTGACTGATCCAATAGGGAACAGTGACCACAACTCAATTATGTTTAACTTGATCATAGACTGCAAGTCACTGATAAAATCTAACACAGAGACCTTAAATTTTCAAAAAGGAAATTTCCCAAAGTTGAGGAAACTAGTAAAAAAGAAGCTGAAAGGGAAAACTGAGAGAGTCCAAACACTCCAAGAGGCATGGAGGCTGTTTACAAAAACAATAACAGAGGCTCAATTGGAATGCATACCCAAAAGGAAAAAGGGCACTGCCAGCTCCAAGAGGACTCCAATGTGGCTTACAGGAGCTGTTCGGGAAGTGATCAAGAGCAAGAGAAGCTCATTTAGAAGATGGAAGGCTTGTCCGAATGAGGACAGCAGGCAAAAACATAAATTCTGGCAGAACAAATGCAAGGCAACAATCAGGAAAGCAAAGCAAGACTTTGAGGAGCGTATAGCTAAAAATACTCAGAGAAATAACAAAGACTTCTTTAAGTACATTAGAAGTAAGAACCCAACTAGGAAGGCCATTGGACCATTAGATGACAATGGAAGGCAAGGGGTTATTAAAGAGGAAACAGAGATTGCAGAGAGACTCAATGAATTCTTTGCTTCAGTATTCACTGAAGAAGACAGAGGCCACATGCCCAAAACAGAGCCTATCTTCGTAGGGAGGGAAACCGAAGAATTAAGCCAGATAGAAATAACCAGGGAGGAGGTCCTTGCATGTCTTGTTAAACTAAACACTAACAAATCACCAGGACCAGATGGCATCCATCCACGAGTTCTCAGGGAACTTAAAGATGAAATTGCTGATCTCCTAGCCAAAATATATAATCTTTCCCTCAAATCAGGCTTTGTGCCTGATGACTGGAAGGTAGCGAATGTAACACCAATTTTCAAAAAAGGATCCAGGGGTGATCCAGGGAATTACCGACCTGTCAGTTTGACATGTGTCCCAGGTAAAGTGAGGGAAACCATCCTAAAAGATAGAATTAATAGGCACATAGAAGAGAAGGCGCTGCTAAAGGAGAGCCAACATGGCTTTTGCAAGGGCAAATCATGCCTCACTAATCTGTTGGAATTTTTTGAGAGTGTCAACAAGCATGTGGATAAGGGGGATCCAGTTGACATTGTTTATCTGGACTTTCAGAAGGCTTTTGACAAGGTCCCACACCAAAGGCTCTTGAATAAACTTACCAGTCATGGAATAAAGGGACAGGTCTTGTCCTGGATCAGCAACTGGCTAAGGGACAGGAAACAGAGGGTAGCACTAAATGGACACTTCTCCAAGTGGAGGGAAGTAAAGAGTGGGGTCCCCCAAGGTTCAGTACTGGGACCCCTGCTTTTCAACCTCTTCATAAATGATCTAGAGGTAGGAGTAAAAAGCAAGGTAGCCAAATTTGCTGACGACACTAAATTATACAGGGTAGTGAAAACTGTGAGAGATTGTGAGGAGCTCCAGAGGGATCTCTCGACACTGGGGGAGTGGGCAAAACAGTGGCAAATGAGTTTCAACATTAGTAAGTGCAGAGTGATGCATGTTGGGGGAAAGAACCCCAATTACATTTATAAACTGATGGGGTCGGAACTCTCTGCGACAAACCAGGAAAGGGATCTTGGTGTCCTGGTGGACAACTCAATGAAGGTGTCAACCCAGTGTGCCTCAGCAGTGAAAAAAGCAAACTCAATGCTAGGGATCATTAGGAAGGGTATAGAAAATAAGTCAGCAAGTGTCATTTTGCCTCTTTATAAATCTATGGTGAGGCCCCACCTGGAATACTGTGTACAGTTCTGGTTGCCATACCTCCAGAAGGATATTATGGAGCTGGAAAAAGTGCAGAGGAGGGCAACCAAAATGATTAGGGGACTGGAACACCTTCCTTACCATCTGAGGCTGCAACGGTTGGGCCTCTTCACTCTTGAACGACGACGTCTAAGAGGTGACCTGATTGAAGTTTATAAAATCATGCACGGTGTGGACAAAGTAGATAAGGAAAAACTGTTTTCCCTATCGCATAACACTAGAACTAGGGGACACTCCATGAAACTTTTGGGTACTAATTCTCAAACAAATAAGAGAAAGTACTTTTTCACCCAGAGGATTACTGGTCTATGGAACTCCCTGCCAGAAGAAGTGGTGACAGCTGTCAGTCTTGACAGCTTTAAGAAAGGATTAGACAAGTTCATGGAGGACAAGAGTATCAATGGCTATAATTATGGATACTTAAGGACAACCTCCGGGTTGGAGAGATAGGCAGGATATCTCTCAATATCATTTCCAGGGAATCCTAAGCAGGCATCTGCTTGGGAATACCCTGAAGGAAATGGTGAGCCACTGTGTGAGACAGAATGGACTGGATGGGCTGTGGCCTGTTCCAGCAAGGCTGTTCTTATGTTCTTATGTTCTTATGAAATGAATCCATGATGAAGTACGTCAGTCAGGTAGGATGGACCCTCATGGGCGTGGCGCCTGGAACCCTCTGGCAAGGACTGCACGACCAAGTCTGGCATCTGCAGTGGTTCTGGTGTCCATTCTGTAGTGTTGGACAAATGTGGAAGGCCTGGACCAGGTGCCAGCCTTACAGATGTCCTCGAGCATGGTGCCCTCCAAAAAGGCAGTGGAGGTAGCAACCGCCCTGGTAGAATGTGCCCTGACATGTGGAGGAGCTGGCAAAGAGGCAGACTCCTAGGCCAGTTAGATGGTTGATGTAATCCATTTGGAGAACCTCTGGGAAGAGATGGGTTCACCTTTAGACTTTCCCCCATAGGCAACAGCAGATGCGGTGACTTACGGAACTCATGGGTCCTGCTGATGTAAAACAATAAAGCTCGTTTCACATCAAGTGTGTGCCAAGCCCTTTCTTGAGCGTTGCTGGGGTTGGGAAAGAAAGTTGGTAAAGATATAGTCTGAGCCATGTGAAATTGGGAGACTATCTTTGGTAAGAGAGCACCACGCGGTCATTGTAGAATTTGTTAAACGGGGCATCCGCCCACAAAGCAACCAGCTCACCAGCTCGTCTAGCAGACGTGATAGCCACAAGAAATGCCGTCTTCCAGGTGAGAAGACAAACGTCCGTAGTGGCCATCGGCTCGAAGGGAGTCTTAGTGAGGCCATTCAAAACAATAGATAACGACCATTGTGCGGTCGGAGTCTTGACAGGAGGAAAAGCGTTTTGCAGACCTTTGAGGAAACGCTTCACCGTTTGGTCGCGGAAGGCACCAGAAGCAGGTGATCCAGTTGGAGAGTGGGCTACTACTGCTGCCAGGTGGACCCTGATGGAAGTAATGCTGAGACCTGACTCCACCAAATGGAAGGGGTATGTCATGATGTGGTGCAGACCAACATTGAGTGGAGGCACCTGTTGAGTATCCAGGAAGGCACAAAATCACCTGTACTTGGAGGCATAGGACTTCCTCGTAGAGGGGCGCCTTGCTAGTTCCAAGATCCTGGACAATCTGGGATTATCCTCCACGCGGTGAGGTGGAGACTGGGCAAGTCCGAGTGGTGAAGTTGTCCTTGCTCCATTTGTAGAAGAGTTGGAGAGTATGGCAGTGTGAGAGACTGCGATGACAGTTTCAAGAGAAGTGGATACCAGGGCTAATGCGGCCATGCTGGAGCGATGAGAATCATGTGCGCCCGTTGCTGGTACATTCTGGTGAGGACCTTCTGAACCAGAGGAAACGGGGGAAAGGCGTAAATGTAGTCCTGATCCCACCTTTTCATGAAGGCGTCGCCCGTTGGAGTTCAGCCCGATGCCCGCCCTGGAGCAGTATCTGGGACACTTGCGTTTGGACTCCGATGCAAAGAGGTCGATGCTCGGGGTCTCCCACGACCTGCAAAGGGAGTGAAGTACCATGTTGTCCAGTTCCCACTCGTGAGTCATCGAGGTGAGGCAACTCAGGCGGTCTGCCAGCACATTCAGCTTGCCCTGGATGTCGACTCCGATCGCGAAAATGTGTCATTCGAGACACCATTCCCAAAGTTGTACCGTGGACTTCATCCCTCCTTGCTTGTTCAGATAAGCAATCACGGTGGTATTGTCTGAGGCGATCTGGATCGCTTTGCTGCACAACACTGTCTTGAAGGACCGCTTGGTTCTTGCCCGTAGCTACATTGAGAGGTGTGGTCCATCACACCAGCTGGTCCACCAGTTCTGGAGACGGAAACAACCGTTTGGACTACCTCTCTGTGAGAGGATCGAACTCGTGGAGAAGCCATGAGTGCAGAGACCGGAACTTCAATTTGGTGTGAGGGATCACTGCCGTGGTGGAAGCCATCAAACCCAAGAGTCGTTGAGCCTTCTTCTCTCTGACGAAGGGTTTGGTATGGAAAGCGCTTACTACCTGAGTAATGTCCAGTAAGCCCTTTTGTGGGGCAAACACTCTGACTGCAAGTGAGTCTAGAACCGCTCCAATGTACTCTACTCGTTGCAAAGGATCCAGCTTCGATTTGGAGGAGTTGATCCTGAGGCCAAGACTCTCCATGAGATGAACGGTGTACTCCGTGTCCCGAATGGTCCACGACCTGGTGGGGGAGACTGACTATCAACCAGTCATCGATGTAAGGGAAGACCCTGATCCAACTCTGGCAGAGGAAGGCAGCAACTGGAGCCATGCACTTGGTGACGACTCGTGGTGCTGTGGCTAGACCGAATGGTAGGCAACGGTACTGGTACACAGAGTCCCCTATCCGGAAGCGGAGGAACCATCTGTGCTCCTCGAGAATGCTGATGTGGAAGTAAGCGTCCTTGAGATCTATCACCGTAAACCAGTCCCGTTCGTTGATGAGGGGAAGGACGGTTTGGAGTGACACCATCCAGAACTTCCTGGTGTGGATGAACTTGTTGAGGTGACGTAAGTCCAGAATCGGGTGGAGGCCTCCGTCCTTCTTCTGGACAACGAAGTACCTCGAGTAGAAACCGTTGTTCCAATCGGTTGGTGGTACCAGCTCGAAGGCCCCTTTGGAGAGAAGGGTTGTAACTTCTTCCTCCAGTTGAAAAGACAGGGTGGTGAAACGGGGTTTTCCTACCCGAGGCATCCGGTCGAAGTCAATAGCGTAACCAGCGGACAAGATCTTCAAGACCTACCGGTCATTCGTGATGCCGGACCACACCATGAGGAACTTCCAAAGGGGGAGGTACGGTAGATTGAGCAAGAGAGTCTTGGCCAGAGGGAAGTAAAACTCGAGACTTTGACTTACCCTCATTACATTTTCCTTGGCCGTAAGGCTGGAATTGCTGCCCCCTTTGTTGTCTCCGGGGACGGTAGAAACCAGGCTTGGGGTGATCGGCAGGTCCACCCTGTTGTTGGTGTTGCTGCGGATTACCATGGTAGCGGCTGGTAAACGGCTGATACCTGGGTTTTGAAGGCTGGGACGAGGCGGTGAGGCCCAAGAACTTGGCTGTTGAGTTGGTCTGCCTCAACTCGTTGAGCACCTTGTCCGTGTCTTGGCCAAAGAGGCCCTAACCATCGAATGGGAACTCCTCAATGAGCTTCTTCATTGAGTCATCCAAGGTAGTTCCCCATATCCATGCATGCCGCCGCAGGAGAATTGCGGATGACATGTCCTTGGCCGCATAGTCGTTGATATGGCGTTCCGTCCTCATTTGCTTCTCCGCCAGAAAATCACCCTCATCACACAGACTGTCGATTTCCTTTTGGAGATCAGACGGCAGCTTCGCAGCAAGCGTCTTGGTGCACTCCCAAAGATGGGACTGATAGAGGCCCATAGCTGCTGAATAGTTCGTGGCCCGGAGGAACAGCGACCCATTCGTATAAAACATCCGGCCCACCGCATCGAGTTTCTTCCCCTCAGATGTCGATGGTACCGGGAAGCCGCTGACTGCGGTTTTATGCTGGAAGGCCTTCACAACAGGAAATTTGGTAGTGGGTGTGCCTGGAGATACAAGAACACAAATGTCTTAAAAGTTTTATTCTTCTGTTAAACATGTCTCATCCCCCAAAACTATATGTATAGATGTTTGGGAAACTGAATGAGGATACCCAATGAGGTGTAGTTGTTAGCTGGACAGACTAGGACTCAGGAGACCTGTGTTCAAATCCCTGTTTGGCCATGAAACCTCATTATAGGTATATGAATGTGGAAGACATCGTCAATCAACCAGTCTGAGGCCTGCTCTCCAAAACCACTTATTAAATATTTCACTTACTTTGTAAATCCTATTAGAATTGTTGTACATTGGTTCTGACAGGATATAACATCACTAACAAAGGTGCCCCACTTTGGTTTTAGGCATGGAAATGTAAGGGGAAACTGAACAAGAGAAACTGGATAGATATTTTTTTTTAAAGTCAGCCCAAGATGTTAATCAGAATGACAGGTGGATGCTGCTGATGGGATAGTTCTGACTCTGATAATAATAATTTCATGTCAGAAATTGTTCTGAGTTGAAAGGATTTGTGCTGGAGAAACGCCACTCAGGGGACGCCCAAATGAGGCTCCTCTCATGTCCCCAAGATCTTTTCCCACCAAAGTGTTCCCTATTTATCTACTTGCAATTTCTTGCTTTCGGACTGCTAGGTTGACTCTGATTGCTTCTTAGTATTACCTCTAGCATCTGCTACCTGGAACGACCCACCTCCACATACTGAATGGTAGGGCTGACTCTAGTTTTTAAAACGTCCCACCAATATACTGGTGTTTCATGTCAAAAGGACTATAGTTCTCTCATGATGATACCTGGAAAAACAAGAAATTTTCCTTTCATAGAAGTAGATTTTCTTATTTGAAATCATCATATGTTTACATCCTCACACTCTTCCCATAGTGTTGTAATCAGTAACTGATTGCACTCAAACAGTAAAGCCTAATCCATGCATGTTTACTCAAAAGTAAGTCCAAGGAGTAAAATAATATTTACTTATTGTGCAAGGATTACAGCCTTAACATTTAAGATGTGCCACTGTTCTTTTTATTTGTTCATAATCTTTTGAAGCTTTAAATAAAAAGAGAATTGTTCATCGGAATGGCCATAAACAATTATTTCAAAGATGACATACCCCTCTCATGTACTCCTATGGAAAAATGGTTAAGTACTCTATTGGGAACAATATATTTTCCTATCATTTAGAACAAAGGTGGAATGTCTCATTTGTGCATGACCTATGCCAGTGATGACCAACCTTGGCACTTCAGATGCTCTTGGACTTCAATTCCCAGAAGCCCTGATCAGCAGGAGTGCTGACTTGGGCTTCTGGTAATTGAAGTTCAAGAACACCTGGAGTGCCAAGGTTGGCCCTCACGGTCCTATGCTATTCATTGCCCCGCTCTCCCCAGCGCTCACAACACCAGTGTGGGGATGGAAGTTGCTTCAGCTGTGGGCGCCATCACTTCTCTCCCAGCCCCACCTGTCTGGGAGGTAGAAAAGACGCCCGCAACCATGGAGGACTGCCCCGCTCTCCCCAGCGCTCACACCACCAGCATGGGGATGGAAGCTGCTTCAGCTGTGGGCGCCGTCGCTTCTCTCCCAGCCCTGCCTGGCTGGGAGGTAGAAAACACACCCATAGTTGGGTCAGTATGAACCGCGGCCCCAAAAGCAGCGCCGACGTTGACACATGTCTTGCCTTTGCTGGGTCCTGGGTTCCATTGTGGCTTTGTTAGTGACATTGACCACGGCTCTGTTGTGGACGCTGAGCTTGGGGTCTGTCATGGACAATTGAGCCCCGGCTCTACTGTGGACATTGAGCCTTGGGCTCCGTCATGGATGGCGAGCCCTGTTGTGTGTGTGTGTTTGATTTTTCTCCCTTCCTGGTGCTGTGTATGATGGATTTGATGCTTTAAAATTTATACATTTGTAATTTGTATCTTTTGTATCTTATTTTTATGTTACCTTGTTATATTCTGTATTTATTGCTTTACTCCTTTGTATTTCTGTATAATTATATTGTATCTTTATTTGAAATGCTGTTAGCCGCCCTGAGTCGGCCTGTGCCGAGTAGAGCAGGATATAAATTAAATTTATTATTATTATTATTATTGCCAGCAGGTTCTCTTATGATATGCTTTATTTGCTGCTGTTTTTACTTTTGGGCACAGTGTTATAATCTGTGTGAGTTGGATTGAATGTCATCCAAAGAATTGAGGTTTCAGTAGAGAGCCCTTGTGGCACAGTGGTTAAACTGCTGTACTGCAGCCAAAACTGAGATCTGAGTTCGATCCTGAGGGGGATCAAAGTTGACTCACCCTTCCATCCTGCTGAGGTCAGTAAAATGAGCCTCCAGCATGTTGGAGGCAAAATGCTAATTACCTTGTGAACAGCCCAGAGAGTGCACTAAGCACTATAGGGCTGAATGTAAGTGTAACAGCTTAAATCACTATCAAGAAATACAATAAAACCCCAGGTTACGACGGAGGTCCGTTTCAAATGCCTCCGTTGTAACCCGGAATGGTTGTAAACTGGGACATGATTTCCCATAGGAATACATTGAAAATAAAAAAAGGTACCGACCCAACCAAAAATAATCACCAAAAAAGCTAGAAATTTCAAAAACAAAACCACTATGATCAGTAAGCTACACCTGTGCTGTTACAATCACAGAGCCCTTAAAGTGATCTAGCAGTTTTACATTACGTTATAATATCTTAGACAACCGGTCAGGCAAACACTTAATACCTAACACTAGCGGCTGCCTATGCCTTTAAGAGTGGCGGCAAGGAGCTTGAAGTTTTCAGCCTTTCTTCCATGTGGAGCTGCTTTGGTCAGTGTTCGGTGACCACAGAAATTGCCTCGCCGCGCAGCTGCCTGGAAGTAAGAATGGATGCAACGAGCGTTAAGTCTTCAACCAGCCAAGGTAGCATTCTTCCAGAGGTTGAAGACTTAACACTCCTTGTGTCCACTCTTATGTCCAGGCAGCCGTGCAGCGAGGCAATTTCCATGGTTGCCAAACACCAACCAAAGCAGCAGGGGAAAGCAGCATCAGATGGCTATATAGAATTTTCAGTGCAGCATGGATGCAACTGACTGTACCCACTGATGGGCAAGAAGCAATATACCACTGAAAAACAAGGGGAGTAAATGAGAATGTACAGAACACAGAGACATCTTGTTCTGAAACCATGTAGGGAAGATGTATCCCAGGATAATAGAAATGAGGATGTTATAGAACCATAACAAGCAGAAGAACAGATGAGCTTCAGAGGAAAAAAGAAGCTGTACAGATTCAATGTTTATGCTTAAACAACTGATAGAGAAAAATGCAGAATGCAAGAAAAATCTTTGTCACATTTGTAGACCAAAAGCAGGCATTTGATAGAACTAACAGGAAATTGCTATGGCAAACATTGGCCCATAGAGTAAGTGAACTTCTTATTAGATTATGTAAAAGTTTATATAGCGACTGCAGAAGTGTACTTAGAACAAATCAAGAAATAGAGGAGACCTTCGCAATAACATCTGGAGTGAGACAGGGATGTGTACTATCGCCATTATTTATTAACTACATAGCCAAAGCAAAAAAGCTAAGCCCATGAATTCAATATCAATGAATTACTTTTTGCAGATGATCAGACATTGATAACAAGTTAAGGTGTTGCTGTAATTTCTTATCTTATGTCCATGAAGCAAGAATGCAAGATAAATAATATGAAAAGCAGTAAAAAGAAGACATCTCTTTAAGCATTGACATCTTGGGAATGAGTGAGCTAAATTGGACAGAAATGGGCGAATTCAGGTCTGGAAACCATCGTATCTACTACTGTGGACAAGAAAACCTTAGAAGGAATGGAGTAGCCATTATTCATTCATTCATTCATTCATTCATTCATTCATTCATTCATTTATTTATTTATTCCGCCCACTCAGGTAGAACCCGACTCAAGGCGGCATTATAACAAGTTCTAAAACAGATAAAATATCCCACCCACTTTAAAAGACCTACCCATCCCACCCACTTTAAAAAGAAGAGAGAGTTCTTAGTTGTTTACATAAGCCAGCAGGCAGAGGCCGTGTTGCCATTAGGGCCCCACACCTGCCCTGCCAGCCAGGTTTTCAATCCTTTCCTGAAGGGCAGCAATTCTCTTTCAAGTCTTAGTTCTGTTGGCAGGAGGTTGCAGAGGGTTGGTGAGGACACGGAGAAGGCTCTCCTATGGGTGCTGGATAGATGTGCACCCCTAGTTGATCGCACCATCAGAGAACCCCTCCGGTCTGCTCTGGTTGGACGAGCAGACACTCTTGGGACGATACGGTCTCTAAGGTATCCTGGCCCACTGCCATATAGGGCTTTAAAGGTCAAAACCAGCACCTTGAATTGCACCCAGAGACAAACTGGTAACCAGTGCAGATCCCGAAGTAGTGGTGAGGCGCAGGCATATCATCCGCACCCCATCACCATCCGGGCTGCCGCATTCTGGACCAGCTGCAGCCTCCGAATGGTCGTCAAGGGCAGCCCCATGTAGAGCGCATTACAGTAATCTAGTCGGGAAGTGACCAGAGTGTGAGTGACCATAAGCAAGGAGTCCCGATCCAGGAGCGTGCGCAACTGGCAAATCACCCGAAGTTTGTCAAAAGCCCTCCTAGCCACAGCTGCTACCTGTTCTTCTAGCAGCAGCAGCAAGTCCAGAAGGACCCCCAGATTGCACACCGGGTTTGTCTGGGGCAAAACAGCCCCATCCAGTACCAAAGATGGTAACTCCCTGAATAACACAGGCCCCCCTATCCATAGCCACTCTGTCTTGCTAGGATTCAGCCGAAGCCCATTTGCCCCCATCCAGACCCCAACGGCCTCCAGGCATCCTGATCGGATTTCAATGGCATCACTGGGGTCCCCACGGGCTGAGATGTACAACTGAGTGTCATCCGCGTACTGATGGTACAGCACCCCATGGGAACAAATGATCTCACCCAGTGGCTTCATGTAAATGTTAAATAGGAGAGGAGAGAGCACCGAACCCTGAGGCACCCCATACTTGAGAAGCCTAGGGCTTGACCTCTCACTCTCCAACCACACCGACTGGGTACGGCCCTCCAGAAAAGAGGAAAACCAGGACAACACAGTGCCCTGGATCCCCAGTCCTTTGAGCCGTTTCAGAAGGATACCGTGGTCGACAAAATTGTCAACAAAAGAGTGAGAAAAGCAGTAATGGGATACAACCTCAAAAATGACGGAATGAATGTCAGTCATACTTCAAGGCAAACCTTTCAATGTCACTGTGATCCAAATATACGCACCAACCACTGGTGCAAATTAAGCCACAGTTGAACAGTTCTATGAGGACCTACAACACCTCATAGAACAGACACCAAGAAATGATGTCCAAATTATCTTAGGAGAGTGGAATGCTAAAGTAGGAAATCAAAAAGTGGAGGGAATAACAGGCAAGTTTGGTCTTGGTACACAGAACAAAGCACGGCAAAGATTGATAGAGTTCTGCCAAGAGAACGCACTGGTCATAGCAAACACTCTCTTCCAGCAACACAAAAGGTGACTTTATACATGGACATCACCAGATGGCCAACACCGAAACCAGATTGACTACATACTCTGCAGCCAAAGATGGAGAACCTCCATACAGTCAGCAAAAACAAGACCTGGAGCAGACTGTGGCTCAGATCACAACCTACTGATCGCAAAATTCATGCTTAGACTAAAGAAAATAGGGAAAACAAGTAGACCAGACAGATATCACCTAGACAACATCCCTAAAGAATACACGGTGGAGGTGATGAACAGATTTAATGGCTTAGACTCGATAGACAGAGTGGCAGAAGAATTATGGACAGAGATGAGGGACATCATGCAGGAAGCAGCAAAGAAAACCATACCAAAAGAAAAGAAGCGTAAGAAAGCAAAGTGGTTGTCTGATGAGGCTCTTTTTTTTATTTTTTTTTATTTTTTTTTATTAAGTTTTTAATAGACATACAGAAAAAGAAAAGAAAACATTAACAGTACATTAACAATACATTACACTAACAAGTCCATAATATCATACTAACAAACATTACTATATGCTAGCACATAACAATATCTATATTCATTAACTACTATTTAACCACCAAATATTAAGAACCATTATTTCAAAGTCCAAAATAATAGAAAGAAACTTTCTGTACTACCACTAATCTTTTTAACCAATAAAAAAACACCCTGTGAATATATACAATGCCCGGAGAGTTTATTTTCTACTCAGCTCCAGAAACTTCTTTGAGATGGTACTGGTCCTGAACTATCACCTGCCATAGTAGAGTGATCCACGAACGGTTTCCATATATTCCAAAATCTATTCTCTTTTAAATTATCTCTTTTGACTTTAATCTCCCATGTCAATTTATCGTTCAATGCTAAACTCCACATTTCTTTATACCATTCTCCAACCTGAATATCTACATCGTTTTTCCAATTTCTGGCTATACATTGTCTACCCGTTGTCAGTACAATTTCCAGTAATTCTTTTTCCTCCTTGTTTAAACCCAGATCTTCCACATTCGTTAAAAGAATAGTACCCGACACCAACTTAACACTTTTACCCAATATTTCACCAAATTCATTTTCTATTCTTCCCCAAAAATCCCTTATTTTTTTACAACTCCACCACATATGTTCATATGTTCCATCAAATTCTTTACATCTCCAACATAACTTATCTCTTTTATTATCCATCTGGTAAAGTCTTAATGGTGTCAGGTACCATTGCCACAACATCTTGAAATTATGTTCTTTAATTCTTACAGACATTGTTCTCATAATTCTCTTTTTCCATTTATTTTTCCATTCAATCTCCCCAATTTTTATATTCAAATTTTGTTCCCACTTCCGTTTCAAATCCTCCTGTGGATCTGCACCTCTATTCAATATATTATAAAGCTTACTTACAAGACCCTTAATACTACTTTCCCCTTTTCTAATCTTCCTTACCAATTCCTCAAATTCCGTAAGTACTCTATCTGACCCTAGTTCTCTTTTATATTTTTTATTCCAATTGTCCACCTTTAACTTCTGAAACCAATTCAAATTTAGTATCTCAAACATTTTTTTCCGCTCGGCATCAACATCACATGCTTTTAACCAATCCTTCAGTAACAACGTCCCATTTTTATCCAATATTTCTATTTTTTCTTTGTCTAATTTTATTGGGAAACACATCATATCAGTCAATTCCAAGATTGGGGAGAGATTCGGAACCATATCTTTTTTTACCTTCTTCCACACCTCCATGAGACCTTTCATCATAATATTATTTGACCTTTTCACCTTATCCTTCATTCCCAGAAAATTCAAGTTTCCAATATTTCTGTATTCTTTCATTTCCAATTGTTCCCAAATTACCTTTTCTCTTGCCAAGATCTTCACAACATTCTTGACTTGAAATGCTTGGTAATATACTAACAGATTTGGCATACCCAACCCCCCTTTTTTCTGAGACAAATACCATAGTTTCTTTGGAAGCCTAGATTTTTTTCCTCCATTACAAAAATCATTAAACATTTTTTGAAACTCATTAATTTCTTTCTCTTTTAAGTGGATCGCGAGTGTATCAAATAAAAAGTTAATCTTTGGTAACAGTATCATTTTACACATAGCAATCCTTCCGAACCATGACAGCTTTAACTTCTGAAGTTCTCGTATTTTATTCCTAAATTCAATTCTCAAGCTGTCATAATTCAATCGTTTAAGTTCTTCTAATTTGTTTGAAATAATTATCCCTAAATACTTCAACTTATCTTTGATTTGTATATTAAGTGTCGACACCGTCCTACCCATCTCGCTCAATTTCAAATTACACAGCATCAATTCAGATTTATCCCAATTTATCTTTAATCCAGTTATAGCTTGAAATACTTGTAGATGATCTTTAATCCTGTCCATTACCTGTTCCGGGTGCTTCACCATAAGCAATGTATCATCAGCGTACATGCTCACTTTATTACCCATAATCCCTTCTATATTTGAATCCTCCCTTATACTTTTAGCTAAAATCTCCATTGCCATTATAAACAAGATAGGAGATAATGGGCAACCCTGCCTAGTGCCTGCCTCTAACTTTACCACATCCGTGAGCTCCTCGTTTACTCTAACCCTGGCATTTCCTTTTTGATATAGTAAATCTATAACCCTATTAAATTTATTTCCAAACCCATATTTTCTAACTATTTCCTTAATTGAAGACCACTGCAATGAATCAAATGCCTTAAAAATATCCAATGATAGTAATCCCACTTTTTCCTTTGTTTGATTGACATTGTCTATTAAATCTAATACCCTTCTAGTCAAATCCGCCATGTGTCGTCCTTTTAGAAACCCAACTTGATCAACATTTATATATTCCCCCATAAAACTATTTAAACGATTAGCCAATATTGCCGTGAAGATCTTCGCATCTTGATTTATAAGCGAAATTGGTCTGTACGAATCCACTCTTTCCAAAT
Organism: Bradypodion ventrale; assembly: GCA_035047345.1. Taxonomy (NCBI): domain Eukaryota; kingdom Metazoa; phylum Chordata; class Lepidosauria; order Squamata; family Chamaeleonidae; genus Bradypodion; species Bradypodion ventrale. The sequence goes on from JAWDJE010000001.1 coordinate 48,117,865, forward strand.
TCTTACCAGGTTTTGGCAAAAGAACAATTGTGGTGTTATACCATGAAGTCGGGATTGATCCTCCATCTAGTATATAATTATATAACTTCACCAATTTCGGGACCACCACCTCTTTAAATTCTTTGTAAAACTCTGTTGATAATCCATCATCCCCCGGGGCTTTCCCTATCTTCAATCCGCTTATTACCCCCTTAACCTCTTTGTCAGTTATCTTTTCCTCCATTTTCTCCCTATGCTCTTGTTTTATCCCATTCCCTAACTGCCTCTCCAATATCCTTTTAAGCTTTTCCATATCTATTTCTTTTTTTGCATATAACACCTGGTAAAATTCCCTAACTATTTTACATTTATCGCTATTCTTATTACACCTTGAACCCTGCCTGTCGACTAACACCCCAATTTCTCTTTTTTCCCTTTTAACCTTAGCTGCTCTTGCTAATAGTTTTGAGTTCTTATTACTAAATTCAAAATATTCTCTGTTTAAATAAATCAAATCTCATTTAACTTTATCAATATCTTTACCCATTTCTTCTGCCTTGAGTCCTTGTAGTTTCAAGAGAATTTTTTTATCTTTACTTTTTGCGTGTTCTTCCTGTAATTGTTTTATTTCCCTTTCTTTTTCTATATGTTCTGCTTTATACTTTTTATATTTGAGGCTTGCCAATTTTATGCTTTCCCCCCTAAAAACTGACTTCATGGTATCCCATACAATGTTAAAATTAACCTCATTATTATCGTTCCATTGCCAACTTTCTTTCCAGCTTTCCACAATTGCCTCTTTGCTTTTCTGATCTTTGAACAAATTAGGATCGTACCTCCAATTTCTAACTCTTTGAATATTTTTTGGTACTTTCAATTCCAAATATACTTTAGCATGATCCGATTCCTTAATAATCCCAATTTCCGTACCTTCTATATCCCCAATTAAGTTTTCCGACAGAAAAACATAATCTATTCTCGAGTAGGTCCCATGTACATGCGAAAAAAAGGAATATGCCCTTTCCAAGCCTTTAAACTCTCTCCACGAATCCTTCAAACCCATAACTTTCATCCATTTGTCCATCGCCTTCCCTTTCACACCCATTCCACTTCTAGCTATGTTTGTGCAATCTATTCCTGACCTGATCAAATTAAAATCACCAGCCACAATAGTTTTTGCAACGTTTTCCAACTCCACTATTCTCCGAATTTTTTCAAGAAACACTACTTGGTGGTCATTCGGAGCATAAATATTTACCAACAATATTTCCTCATCCTCCAATTTTCCTCTTAACAACAAATACCTACCCTCTTGATCAGCAATCTTTTTTGTGATTTCAAATCCTAACTTTCTAGAAATCATAGTTGCCACCCCTCTTGCTTTAGATGTTCCAAACGCCATCTCATAGTGTTGCATCCAACCCAGATAAAGTTTATTCGTATCTTTTGATTTCTGATGTGTTTCCTGTAAAAATAAAATATCTGGTCTATCTTTTTTCAACGCCGATTCCAGCCTCCGTCTCTTAAGAACAGAACCTGTACCTTTCACATTCCACGATATTATTTTAATACTACCCATAACCAAATTCTTCTCCCAACTTTAAACTCTCCATCGGGCGTGCCACCAAGAACCCTACACCATACCCACTACATAAAACACACATTTTCACTCTCCCCACCTTCCAACGAAAAGTCGCCTCTGTCAACCAAAGAGGGGAGAGGGGGGACCTGCAAGATGCGCCCTACTACCGGCGCTATGCGCTATTTACCCATTCTACCTCTATTAGGTAATTAAGATTACTACTATCTAATGCTCATTATTCCTTACCTATCTCCTCCTCCACCATAATCAAGGACGGCTCCTCCTCCTCCTCCCCTCGCTGTGGTGTTCCACCTGTTGCCCCACCGGGCTCCTCCCTCCCATATTCCCTCCCCAAAGCTCCAGAATCCGTCATTTCCTTCTTAAGATTTTTCCATTCCTCCGAATCTACTTGTACCAATCCCAACAAACTCAAGTATTCCAATGGATTAGTGCCTTCATCAATAACTTGCATTCTTTTATCATAGAAAAAGCGCAATTGTTGTGGAAATCTCCAATTATACCTTATATTTTTACTCATCAATAATTTAGTAACAGGCCTCATCTTATACCTCCATGTTCTTTCTTTTAATGAAATATCATTGTAGACTTCTACATCTGAACCATCAAATTTCAACGCGTCTGAACCAACTCTTTTCAGATGAGCCATTACTTTTAATTTATCTGCCCAATTTGCAAATTTAACCAACACATTTCTTTGAACCACTCTCCCTCTTCTTGGACCCACCCGGAATACACTTCCTAAATCCTCCTGAACAAATTCCTTCCCCATTTTTAAACCATTTAACCACTGAACCACCCTCTCTCTTAACAAATCCGGAGTGCGTTCCGGCACCTGACGGATCAGAATGTTCTGCTTTCTCATCATATCTTCAACAGCATCTATCCTCATTTCTTGTTCCTCCAGTTTTAACTTGCTGTCCCGCACCACCTCCTGAGTCCCTTTTACTTCCTTCTTTACAGCATCCACCTCGATTTGAACCACTTTCAGCATTCCCTCAAATTTATTCAAACTTAAGTCCACCTTTTTGGTATAATCTGTCAGTGTTGACATCATCTTTTCTTGCCTTTTAAACATTTCATTTTTATCTTTCACCCTTGAAGCCTCATTTTTCTCCATTTTTTGCATCAACTTGCCAATTTCCACCATAATTTGAGTCTGGTCCATTGGCACTGTGGGCACAGATGTTGACTGAGCAGATTCATCCATTGGTGCTTTTTCAATCTTCTTAGGTTTTACAACTTGTTCTTCTTCTTTTGCTTTCGCTCTCGTACCTTTATCCATAGTGATGTAATATATTTCAAACCCAATGTTGCAGATCGCTGTAACAAATGCCAATACAGTAAGGCTTACTACACTGCAACCATAGGTTCCACCGATACAACCGGAAAGTTCTTATGTCAGCAGAAGATCCAAAATTTACTATGATCCACAACGATGAAACAAAAGAAAACAAAAGAAAACAACTCTCCAAACAGTCAGTTTAAAAGTAAAAATTATTAACCACAAATAATCCTTTCCCACGAAGCCAGCAGTCAAATGACGTCTTCCAACCACAGCAAAAAGGCTTCAGAGAAACAATTAATCAGGTTGCTGAAGGGGGGGGGGGAGCTCAGAAGGAAAGAAAAATCCAGCCACCAAGGGGTTAAGGTGAGAAGTTGAGCAGCTATTTGTAATCCACACGGTGATGAAACCATACAATCAAAGCCACATAATCCTTCCTTTGAAGTGGATAATCAAAGCACCATTTTCCAGCGAGTGCCTTAACTTTGAAGTGAGAAGAAGCCCCCCCCCTCTTCCCCCTCTTCCCTGAATGAGCAGGCAGCTTACGCAAAAGAGAGAGAAAAAAAAAACTCCCACAGCTTCTCCACTTTTCCAGTCCAGAGAAGAGAAAGAAAAAAGAAAAAGGAAGATTAATCCATCTTATTGATCTCAGAATGTGGCGCGGTCCTCTGGTATGTAGAAAAAAAAACCCACAGTCTATACACGATCACTTTCGTTTTCCCTGACCGTCGCCATTACAGTACCTCCGCCTCTTCCCCCCCTTTTATTTATTTTTTTTTTTGAGAAACTCAGCTGGTTTTATGGCTTGCAACTAGGAATGTAGCTCCCTTCAGGCACTTACACACAAATTGCCTTCACTCCAGCCACTTCTTGCCACTTCCAAAACCAGTTCCAAAGCCTTCCCCACAATCTCGCTGATCCCGTTCCTCGGCTCTCCAGCGGAAAAGCCGCGACTACCATCACAGCTCAACCGCGCAGAAAACCTCCCGAACTTCGATCATCCAGCTTCAAAAGCTCAGCAAACTTCCCAAGGAGACAGGCAAGGATCTTATCTTTAAGCTTTACCACTTTAAAATTTTTCTATTCCGCTCCTTCACATTGTTCACCACTTTGTTGAGCGCGAGCGTCCGAAACTAGATGTTACACAGCGGCCATCTTAGTCACGCCCCCCATGAGGCTCTTAAAATAGCAGAGGAAAGAAGGAACGCAAAAGTCAAAGGAGAAAGGAAAAAATACAATCATTTGAACACAGAATTTCAAAGAAAAGCAAGGAGAGATAAGGAAAACTATCTAAAAGAACAGTGAAAAGAAATGGAGGAAAACAACAAAAGAGGCAGGACTAGAGATCTTTTTTAAAAAATCGGGGAAATCAAGGGAACATTTAAAGCAAAAATGACCATGATAAGGGACAAAGACGGAAAGGAGTTAGCTGATGCAGAAGAGATTAAGAAAAAATGGCAAGAGTACACAGAAGAACTCTACTAAAAGGACCTCAACACTCCTGATAATCACAATGGTGAGGAAATTGAACTTGAGCCAGACATCCTGGAGAGTGAAGTCAGAAAGGCCCTAAAGAGCACTGCAAACAACAAAGCTAGTGGAAATGATGGTATTCCAGTTGAATTTTTCAAAGCTCTAAAAGATGATGGAGTCAAATCACTGCATTCAATATGCCAGCAGATTTGGAAAACAAAAAACAGTGGCCACAGGATTGGAAAAGATCAGTATACGTTCCAATCCCAAAAAAGGGCAATGCCAAAGAATGTTCAAATTATCGAACAATTGCGCTCATCCCACATGCCAGCAAGGTGATGCTCAAGATAATACAGGATAGACTTCAGCAGCATGTGGAGAGAGAATTACCAGAGGTTCAGGCTGGTTTCAGAAGAGGTAGGGGGACTAGAGACCACATTGCCAACATACATTGGATCATGGAGAAAACAAAGGAATACCAGAAACAAGTTTACTTTTGTTTTATTGACTACACTAAGGCATTTGACTGTGTGGACCACAACAAGATGTGGCAAGTAATTAAAGAGATAGGAATACCAGAGCACCTCATATACCTCCTGAGAAATCTGTACATGAATCAAGAAGTAACAGTTAGGATAGAACACGGAATGACAGAGTGGTTTGGAATAGGCGCTCACATGGCACACCACTGTAAAATGCCCCCTTCCACTTCCGCTGATTCGAACTTCAATTCCCAGAAGTCCAAATCAGTGGAAGTGGAAGGGGGCATTTTACAGTGGCCCGCCATGTGAGTACCTGCAGTGGCAGCAGGGCAGCGGCGGCAGGGGGGCTCGAAGCAGACCTCCAGTTTGTTTTGGGTTGGAATGCACATTCCAACCCAAAACAAACCGGCACCGCTCGGAGGTCCAGTTTGTTTTCAGTAGGAACACAGTGAGTGCCACGTTCTTACCCAAAACAAACCACCCTCCGGACCTCTGGTGGGAAAAGTGGCCACACGTTTGGCCACTTCTCTCCCCGGAAGGCGGAGGGCGAGGGCAATGTCACATTTTTTCTGAAATGTCACCTCGCGCACAATGACGTGACGTCGTTGTGTGCGAGGAGACTTTGGAGGGAAAACATGCATCATTAGGTGAAAATGTCATTCAACATATGTGTCGTTAGGTGGGGGTCCACTGTAATGGATAAATGGATTAAACTTCTGGGCCTAAGAGATACTTGGAGAGAGCTCAAGGGGTCAGAAAGGGTCTATACTTATTTTTCACAGGTTCATAACTCATATTCTAGGATAGATTATATATTAGTTACAGATAATATGATCAAAAATTTGAAGGAGATAGAAGTAGGAATTTTCAAGTATCAGATCATGCAAAGGTTTTGTTGGAATTACAGTTAGAAGGAGAAAATGGGAAAGAAATAATTGGAGATATGATGGAAAATTATTTAAAGATTTAAAGAATAAAGAACAAATACAGTAATACCTCATACAAAGTCCGCTTCATACAACATTGAATTCATACAACATCGCCTAATTCCTTGAAAAAAGTTGCCTCATACAAAGTCGCTGCAATTTTGTATGAGGCATTGGGGTTTTCCCCAGGTTGCATTGTGCCTGGGCAGTATAAAAGGCAGGACACATGCGTGCATTGCTCTTGTGGGTTTTGCACGAGGCGAAGAGTGTTTAGGAGTGGTTTCGAGTGTGATTTTAATTTTTTCTGAAATGTCACCTCGCGCACAACGACATGTTGGCATCCATTTTGTCCTTACTTCCATCCAGTAATTGTTTACAGTAGCTTGTACAAAATGGCTGCAGATTAACACTGTGCTACATGATGGGACATGTTAACTTTTAAACCTGCACTTCATAAAATTTTCAAAAGTTAAAAACTTATTGTATGGTTTGTCCCCTAAAATCAGGGTTGTTTGATGTTTTTGTAATGTATTTAGCCTTTAGACAATGATTTCTTAAAGTTTTGTCAGTTTCCTGTCTGTTTCCTTGACTTTGCCCTGAAGATTTGGACGTTGTATGAGGCATCGCGGCTAGGATTTTGCATGCCTCATTCAAAGTCCAAATCCATATAAAGTCCAAACTTGTGGAACCAAGTTTGGACGTTGTATGAGGTATCACTGTAGTTAAAAATTGGGAAGAAAGTTGGCAATGGAATGACACAGGAGATGTGAGTTATAATATGGTATGGGATGCCATGAAGTCAGTATTTAGAGGGAAATGTATCAAATTAGCAAGTATAAAGAATAAACAAGTAAATAAGAGGAAATTGAAAAAAAATTAAACAGCTTCAAGAAAAACTGCAAAGACTAAGGAGGGGAGGATTTTCGAAAGGATCCAAAGACTAAAGGAGGAATTAGTCAGAAAAGATATAGAAAAGGTTTAAAAGGACTTGGTATATTTAAAGAGGGAATATTTTGAATAATAAAAACTCAAAATTATTAGCGAGAGCAATTAAAGAGAAAAGAAGTAAAAGGGAAATAGGTATTTTGATAAACAGACAAGAATAAGATGTAATAAAACAAAGGAAAAATTGGAATGGTGAAGAATTTCTATCAAGAGTTACATTATGAAAAAGAAATAAAAATAGAAAAATTAAAGGAGTATTTGGAAAGACAGAAGTTAAAATAAGTCAGGAACATAAGAACAGAATGGAAGAATGGAACTTATAGCAAAATTGAAAATGAGTAAAACACCAGCTGAATTTTATAAAGAATTTAAAGAAATAGTGATTCCAAGGCTTCAGAAGCTGTTTAATTATATATTAGAAGGAGGGTTAATACCAACTTCATGGTACAGGTCAATAATAGTTCTGATTCCAAAACCCGGAAAGTACCTAGAAAATGTTGATGCTTATAGACCAATCTCATTAATAAATCAAGATGCTAAAATATTTACTGCAATATTGACAAATATGTTAAATAGTTTTATGACTAGTTATATAAATAAAGATCAAGCAAGATTTATTTTTCTAGTGAAATTATGATTATGAAATAATATCTTTCAAAACAAGTATGAGGAACTTGGCAGTTTAAATTCTGACCTACTTAGTCATGAAAGAAGAAGGAAAACTGGAAAATGAATCTGCCCACATTTTCATGAAGGAACTACAAGAAGGAAGAGATATAAACCAAACAATTGTTTCATAGATCTGTTTTTGTAAAAATATAATCCCTTGCTGAAAATAAGTATAATCACTGTGCTTTTACTGAAATAATAGTTTTCAAAACAGCTACAAATTTTATTTATAAATCTAATTTGGCAGTAAGCATTAAATGCTGCAATATTAAAGGCACATTCAGTTAGTTCACGGGTGCCCAAACTATTCGGGCCGCGGGCTGGTCACATGGTTCAGCATGCCGGTCACGTGGTTCCCCCACCCGAAGTGTAAGTAAAACATGCCTTGCAATCTGTTTTGCCACAGGATCAGATAGATTTCAAGCTGCCATTTTTCTGCTTAAACCAAGGGTGCCCAAACAACAGCCCATGGGCTTGATCTGGCCCCCGACACCAATTCATCCGCTCGTTACAGAGAGCGAAGCAAGAAGAGTCAGTGGGGTTTTCCTCCTTCAGGGAGCTCCTTCAAAAAGACTTGTAGCATAGCATCTATGCCAGCCACAGTGACAACACGGGTGGATGCTATTCAGATAGTCATGTCAAGTGAACCATGGGAAGCCGCATTTATCACATGCCAGAGGAAATGTAAGAAACCGGTCTTCTGGCTTGGAGGGAGGCTCATAGGTATCTAACAAGCACAGATGGAAGAAAAAGCAAGACAAATAAAACCAAATGTTTCCCTCCCTTTCCTTTCAGCCAGTTACTAAGAAGAAGGGGAGACACATGATCTTCTACTTGGTTCCACAAGTTTGGACTTTATACGGATTTGGACTTTGTATGAGGCATGCAAAATCCTAGCCACGATGCCTCATACAACGTCCTTTCCATAGAGATGCATTGTACTGTAACAGCACAGACTTCAGGGCAAAGCCAAGGAAACAGACAGGAAACTGACAGAACTTTAAGAAATCATTGTCTAAAGGCTAAATACATTACAAAAACATGTCAAACAACCCTGATGGTCCAAGAACCTGAAGAATGCTGCAAAAATCCCAGGAATGCTTCTAAAAATTCTGATGGAAAAATTCAAAAAATAAATAAATCCAAAATCGTGCTCAAAATCACTCCTAAACACTCTGCCTCGTGCAAAACCCAAAACAGCAATGCATGCATGTGTCCTGCCTTTTATACTGCCCAGGCACAATGCAACCTGGGGAAAACCCCAATGCCTCATACAAAATCGCAGCGACTTTGTATGAGGCAACTTTTTTCAAGGAATTAGGTGATGTTGTATGAATTCGATGTTGTATGAAGCAGACTTTGTATGAGGTATTACTGTACTGTTCTACACTCCAGCCAATGAATTTCAAAAGTTGAGAAGGGACTGGCACCAAAGTCTTTTAAATCCTATCAGTCTATCCATTACTCCATGCTGGGTAGCTGAAACTAGGTACCCAGATAATTTCATATACAGTCATACCGTATCTTAATTGTGCAAACCTGTTATTCACTTAGCCAAACAAGCTGATTTTGCTCTTTCAGGAAGCAACTGAAAGGACAAAATTATTAAAACTGTATACAGTGACAGTTTCTGTTTGAGATTCTATTTCTCTCCCTGTTCTTCCCTGTTCCCATTCTACTTTTTCTCTTTTTCTTGTATTTTCCTCTCTCTGTCAATCTAGGTTACACAGACCTGACCATTCACTATATTGAATAAGACTTCTGGAAAATAAAGTACAAAATATCTGACAGGTCAAGGAGAGCTCTAATGATTCAGATGAGGCCATTCTTAATTCAGTTATTAGTAGGAACAGGATGAGAAACCTTTGGCTTAGCAAAAATTCCAGAAGTAACAATTCTTACCTTTGCCAAAACAACAGCAGAATGCAAATCATTTTAGAGATATGTGGGATTAGTATGTTCTGTATAGCAAAAAGAATATTTATCTCAGGATTCCATCAAATAAGCACATCAAGGAACACACTATACTTGGCATTATTAAATTGGCATTGCAACTTAGCAGCCTGAAGCAGAATGCTCTCTAAACTATAACTGTTGTTTGGTCAAGTTTCAGCAAGGCTGCACCTTGTAGAAGCAGCCTTTTTGAAGCAACCTCTAGTCCAATAAATTCTTCAGAGCCCTATGCAATCTCACAGAATTTATCTAAGTTTTTCAATCATAACATAACATTTCATAGTACTGTACTGTATTACATAGCATTTCATAATCATGATGTGTGCACACATGGTGCTTGATTTCGTGGGAATCAGGAACCATGATGAGCATTTTGACGAGGCTTTTATGCTCTTCAAGAGCTATGCACACACGTGTCTTCAGTCCAGATGGGCCCCCATGGGCGGCAGACATTTCACACTTTATCTCAATATTACATATTCATCTAGCATATTCAATGACGTATATTTATTCTGTTCCTTTGCCTGTCATGTACATGTCTGCTTATTTAGATAAGACCCTTTTGGGTGTGTTCCTCAGTAAACTAGCTGTAAACAACTTTTAACTAGAGAAGGTTTCATAATTCCAAGATGGCTCTGCTCATGCTACATTCTGATTCTAACTGCATACATTACTTGGGAAAGATAACATGTCAACAAACCAAAATTGACTAATTTAATCACTGGAGTGTCAATACGACTACATACTAAGGGAAATCCAAATTACTGTAACTCACATTATCTCACTGTGGCGGGGAAGTAAGAAATTTGGTTCTTACTAAAATAAGTAGTAACACAAGCAAAGAAGAAAAAGGCCTATTTGCAGTTTCATTTAAAGTGTCTTTACAAGAACAGTTCAAGGGAAATGTCTTTAAAAGGCTTACCTTCCTAAAGTCTATATCTTATGTTGCTGATGGTAGAGTTTGTGAAGTCTGAATAAATAAATAAATATTTACTACCTGAGGGATTGCTGTTAAAAAAGAAGGGTCTTAGGAAAGACTTTGTGGAGAGATGCAAGTCTAGTCACTCCTTGTGTGTATGTAAGAAAGAGGAAGAGCTTCTTGTCCCCTTTCCAGAAGCAATAGGGGAGAGGAAAGGTGCTTTGTCAAAGCACTACTGTAAGGGTACACACACTTGCATGGGCTTTCTGCTGAAAAGCCCCTTGCCTTCCCTTCATTCTGTTCATTCTCCGTTTTCAGGGCTGCAGTGGCTCAGTGGTTAAGTAGCTCGCCTTGTGGTATCCGCGCACACAATTGGCATACTGTCCCTGACAGAACCACGGTTCGGGAGAACGCTCCCTTGAGCTTTGGTTCCGAAGGGACAGAAATTGGGGAGTGGATTAATAGTAATAGTTTAATTCACCTACAGCTGACCTGACAGGCAGTTCAGACAATAGGAAGCTGAATGACTAACTCGCTAGTCATGTAATAGGTAATATCGCACCCGCGGATTACCCTAAACCCTGAACCAATACCAGCCACATGTTTACCCCAAGATAGTTTGGAACAATGGATTTCCCCTGTCATTGTTTAATTTAGTTAATTAACTTCCCCTGGAGAGTTTCCCAATTAACTCGTGTAAACATGGCATGTGGATCTTGTCAGATCGCAGTTCTCTTTGCATGCAGCCTTTTACATGATATATACTGATGATTTTCCCTCATTAAATCACTGGTCTTCGCTCCATCTTGCCTCGTGTCTCATTGCTTGACCAGTCTCCTCCGGGACCCAACAGCCGCTTTGCGGCCCCAATCCAACATCTGGTGACCCCGAGACATGATTCTACTTGTGAGTAAGCGATCTTCGCGGTACGATTCTACGCCAGAACCGTGTCCGAATCGTCCTGGAGGACAGCGCGGCAGCTCTGGTCGGAAAGCCATCTGATCTTAGTGACAGCTACGTGGTGAGGCATTCCAGAGAGGCATTCCACAGCACGCTCCAAAGCTCTGAGGCAGCTTGCTCAGTGGGAAAACGCGTTCCGCTCAGGGTCGGCTGTGAAACCCTGACTTCAGCGCAGAGGCCGCCAAGGGCCCATGGCAGCAGTCCACGCTCCGAGCTCCTTCCCAGAGGTTCGTCACGCCAGACCTGTTACCTGAACTCAGACACGTCGCTTCGTCCCGAGGAGGAAACTTCAAAGTACCGGCAGGTAATATGGGGACTTGTCCACAGAGGCAATGTCCGACCGCTAACCAGAGAATTCACTTAATGGAATTCAAGGCCCTGGCCAGGGTATACCAGACACGCATTCACAGCGTTAAGTTAGCGGGGCTTTTGGCGTACTTGGGGGATCATTGTCTGTTTTATCCAGAAACAGGCATGCTTAACCTCCAACCTTGGGACAGGGTAGGAGCCTGCATTCAGCAAGCCCAGAGAGCTCCAGATTGCATAATCAGCACATGGAGCAAGTGTAGGAAGCTCTTAGCAGAGGTAGACCCAGTCCGGATAGAGACCCAGGAACCCCCAGCGCAGTCAGAGCCATCAGCCCCAACGGCTCTCTATCCGTCATTTCAGCTTAAGCAGGGCAGTGTAGGGAGCTTTCCCTCAGTGACAGCTGCAGACGTCACTGAAGGAATTCATGGCATGAGAAGCACTGGCGCTTCTCTGACAGTTAAAAGTTCCCAGACTACTAAGAGTTCCATCCAGCGCATGGGTGAGGAAGATCCATTCACGGGGAATTTACCAGCAGTACAGTTAGTTAACACCCAGCTGCTGTGTTCAGCCTGTCTGAAGGCAGACACACATTCAGGCAGACAGACTATTGTCCACCTGCCTGCTCAGTGCCCACTGCTCATGGAAATCTGCACGGCCCCTAGCCACACAGGGCTCCAGAGCAGACCCATTACCATACTCAGGCGCCAAGCAGTGCCAAAACCCAAAGGCGCCTGCTTCCAGTGTGGAAAAATGAGACACCTTAGAAGAGAATGCCAATCTAGACCAGGCAGATCTTCAAAAGGTTGTCCAAATAAGCCTAAGACCAAATGGCCACACTGGCGCTGGAGGGCGAGACCGCACCGAGATCCGGGAATCCGGCCCTCCGGCATGCATCTGGCCCAGGCTAGAAAGGAGGCAGCCATCGCCCTGGGTATGCCAGAGGAACCATCCCAGCAATAGTACCCCGAGCTCTTCCAAGGCACAGGCAGAACCTACTTGTCTTGCCTCGGAGTAGCCCAGAGAAACTCACCCCTAAGTAGAAGCACCCAGATGGTTATAAAGGGCCAGCTGTGTATAAGTCATCTCCTCATGTGCAGGGTAGAACACTGCAGATCAGGGGAGGAATGTGCGAATGCATAAATAAATGTGTGTATGCGTGGTGCACCACTGAATGTATGACTGCAAGAACTAGTATGATTGCAAAAGCTTTGTCTCTATGACCACAGTATGATTGCAAAAGTGTTCCTTGTGTGTAACTGTGTGGTAATGTCACTGTGAAGTATCAGGCATTATGTGTTAAACAGTTTGCACTCTGTTCATGGGCAGGAACCATTTAAAGTTTGAGAAAGCATGGTGAGCAAAACCTATTTGCCTTGCCTGCTTAGCAGCTTAAGGCACCTAGGCCAACGAAAGCAGGAGGGGGGGGGGAATCCTAACCTGCAATAGGGCAAAGTGACCCCCCTTTTTCCTTTCAGCCAAAAGGCTTTTCTTTTGGATATGCAAGGGAGACTTTTGTCTCAAGGATTAGCCACTCTTAAGAACCGGTTTTGCAATCCGTGCCACTCAGGCAAACAGATTTTTCTTTTCAGAAGCGCGATCTGAAAACAAAAATCGCTTCTATGAGTTTTCTTCACTAAATCATAAACTATGGGGCCCCTCCCTACGTCTGTGTTTCTCAAACCCCTATTTCTGTGTTTGAACATCCCTTAGCGGTCTTTTAAGTCACATATCTCACTAGGAATGAGAAATTTAATTGCATTGTCTTCATGTGTGCACTGTGTTATCATCTTGTAACCTAGGTTCTCAATCTTTTAAAGTCAGGGGCCAAGTTCCGCGGCCTCAGGCAGCTCTGGAGGTCCGGACAGTCATCCTGCCCTTCCTTCGCCACACGGCCCTTCTTGGCTTGGTGGAGGTAGTGGCAGAGCAATGTGGGCCGCATCTGGCCGCAGGTTGAGAATCGTTCTAACTCTCCTTCAGCCTCTTAAGAATGCTATTGTTCTGGTATTTTGACCTTAATCTGTGTAAAGTAACTCACTCATTGTACCCCTTTCACAGAAAAAAGCACAACATTCTTGCGCTCTGTATATTCAGAAAATGCTTAATCTTTACCTTTTTACAGGAACAAAACTCCTCTCCAGGCCTTGAAAGTAACCAATTTCTTTCTTTCTATAGTCTTAAATTGCATCCTTTCACAGGCTCCTGAGTTAATTACTGGTAGGGATTCCTTAACAGGAGGATCCCAGCCAGCTGTCTTAATTATCTTATGATAAGAGTTGTTGCATTCTCATTGTGCTAACTTCTGACTTGTCTTTCCTCCTTTTGCCATTGGAACTCCCTGCTGGAAATGTTTAACTTGTGTGTCTTTTCATTTTTGTGTATTGTTTCCTTACAGCTGGCACGTCATAGTTGGCTTGTTTTTAATAAATCTTAAGTCTGTCATTTCAAGTATGGCACCTGGCCCACAGCACCCTCTCTAAATGAGCAGACACATTTCACAAACTCCAGAGCACAAAGTGAGGAAATAAGATTAGTCCCTGAGCTCCTGAGAATGTTCAGAGTGCCACTCATTAGCCAGGGCTGCCTAGGACTGTTTTAAGAATGCAGTCAGGTCACATTTTCAATCAGACACGGGCATTTTCAGGCCACCCCTTCCTTTTCTTGCTGTTAGTCTAAGCACAGGCAAAAGCTAAGCCAGCATCTGGTACCCGTCTCACAGGAGCACAAGAATAGCTCCAGGAAAGGTGCGCACGCACGCCATGGGCGGAAGTGCGCAGGGGGGCCTTCATGAGAAATTTATCCAAGGGAAGCCTGGCACGTCATGCGCCAAGGTTTGCCATAAGACCCCAGACTCGTCTCGCTTCAAACGCAGACAGTCACCTTGTGTGAATCAATGTCCCTGGTTCCACTTCAGGGGGCTAGGACAGTTTTCACTGATGGGAGTCGAACATATGGTGTTCTTACTTGGCAAGAGGACCAAGCTTGGTGCACGCTTCTAACTCTTCCACAGAAGTCCGCGCAGTGGGCGGTGTTGGCAGCGGTGAACCTTGCCTTGCGCACCTTTCCCAAAGAACGCTTAAACATAATTACTGACAGCCAGTATGTTAGGAATTTGCTTCGCAGTCTACCCGGAGCGTACATCACCCCCGCGATAGACAAAAACTTGTTAAGCCTTTTTCTCACAACTCAATTTCACTTGTGGTAACGCACCGAAGTGCTCTGTATCGCCCACATCAGAAGCCACCAGGATCCGCCTGATCCGACTTCTGGGAGCAATAGCAGAGCAGATGCGGCCGCAAAGGAAATTCAGCAAAGGTCTGTCTTGGGAGTCTTCACGACTCCAATTCAGAATCATGCATTTTCCCATCAGAACGCCAAGGAACTCGCACGGCAGTTCAACCTGCCACTTTCCCAAGCCCAAGGCATAGTCCATTCCTGTCCGCATTGTGCAGGGGCGGTAGGGGGGCCCTCGTGGGGGGTCAAACCACGAGGGACAGAGGCCAACCAGGTGTGGCAGATGGACGTCACACATGTCCCACATTTTGGCAGATGGCAGTACATGCACGTTTGCATTGATACTTTTTCACAGTTCGTTTGGTCAACAGCGCAGAAGGGAGAAACGGCTTCCCATGTGGAGCAGCATCTCCTTTCCTGCTTCGCGGCCATGGGCGAACCTCGGCACATGAAGTCCGATGACGCCCCGGCTTATAGCTCCAGGCAGCTGGCCACCTTCATGGCCACCTGGGACATTAAGCACACCTTTGCCGTTCCGTACAATCCGCAAGGGCAAGCGATTGTGGAACGGGTCAATCGGACACTTAAGTCCTACATTGACAAACAAACAGAAAGGGGGGAACCATCAGCCCTCCCCAAAAATCAGGGTCAGGCACAACATTGTCTGAACAAGGTATTGTTTACGTACAATCACCTTAATGTTTTTTCGGATTGCACTCCGCAGGAGAAGCACCTCCGTTGCTTCGAGGCTCTCCCATGGCCGATGGTGCGTTACCGAGTGCCACCGGATCCTTCCTGGAAGGGCCCGGCGCCACTCATAACATGGGGAAGAGGGTATGCTGCAATTATGTCTCCTACAGGCGTTATCTGGATTCCAGCCCTGTGTGTCAAGCCTCACTTCGAGTCCAATGGTGTGGACCCAGGCAGCTCCGGACCCGATCCTGGAGATGGAGGAACTAACCCTGACAGGGAGAGCCAAGCAAAGGAGGCGGCGACAGCAGATGACAGCACCGAAGATCACCTGGGGGATGGCCAAGTCCCTGTGCCAGGAGGCGGCGGACGCCGTTCGGCGCGAGGACAAGGAGCCGACACTGAAGAACATCTTGATTGCAGCTTTTTCCCTGATTACAGCTAATTCCGTGATGACCACCATCATATTGACCCTTTCCCTGCTTGCGGGGGGAGGCGTTCAAGCAGCTTCATTGGAAGCCAACAACCTGATGCCAGGCGGAGATCTCTCTGCCTGGCTGCAGTACAACTTTTGGGAAAGATTGGCGAACCTCGTCAATCAGTCCGATTTTTGCCTGAGGCAGACCACCGCTTCTGCCTCTATTCTGAGCACTTGTCTCATCCTGGTGTGTCACTCCCCAGATGTGCGCATCAGGAACAGTGACTGGTTGGCTTTTCAACGTATACGCATTGGGGAACCCAAGTCACCAAAACCTTACCGGCTGATGCGGCCACTCTCGACACTCCCCGAGTGGCGGTCAGCCCGAACTCTACTTGTGCTCGTATGACCGGCTGTTCTGCGGTCGAAGGGCCACAGCGCCGTTGCCTCGACCCTGGCAACAGCAACTGGACTTGTGATAACCCAGAGACTATTAGCTCAATGTATGCTCATGTTACTTTGCCTTCAGGATAGTTTTTTACATGTAACCAGTATACTTAGAACTACATTCCTGCAAATGTATCTGATTCCCTTTGTTGTATCAGTCGTTTGACATTGTTGCTTCCCACTAGAGACATGGTTGCACCAAGCACGAATGTGCCTTCTCACATACGGCACGCTCATGCTGCCAAGTTAGACAGCTCATGTGATAGCAATATCAGAATTCTGAGTAAAGCTGAGTATGTTTTGTTAGCAGTCAGCTTGTTTGGCGTGCCAGGCTTAGCCGTAGGCAATGCTCAGAGAATTGGTCAATTGGCTTGCGCTTTGGCAAAAGCCATTAACCACATCTCCTCGGCGATAGCGCTGCTCAATCAAGAGCAGACAGAGCTTCGCCATGCCATATTGGATAATCGAGCAGCCATCGATTACCTCTTGCTGTTACATCATTTGGGTTGCGAGTCTGTCCATGGCATGTGTTGTTTTACCTCACGGACAACTCGCGCAAGGTACAGAGTCAGCTCACAGACCTCCATATCTTGGTTAAAAACATCTAGGGAGATGCTACGTGGGCGTGGTGGAATTCATTATGGTCCTGGTTCCCATGGGGTTGGCTACAAATGACACTCAAGGTGATTGTGGGGGTGATAATACTGGGAACGACTGTGTGTTGTTTCATGCAATGTATTCCCTCGCTGATGTCAAGATGTCCCCCATGGAGAGAACCCTGGAATGTCCTCACTCTACTTCAGCTGATGCCGCTCCTACGTCGAGCCGTCTGTCAGGTCCCATTAAACAAATAAAGGGGGAGTGTGGTATCTGCGCACACAATTGGCAAACTGTCCCTGACAGAACCACGGTTCGGGGGAACGCTCCCTTGAGCTTTGGTTCCAAAGGGACAGTAATAATAGTAATAGTTTAATTCACCTACAACTGACCTGACAGGCAGTTCGGACAATAGGAAGCTGAATGACTAACTCACTAGTCATGTAATAGGTAATATCGCACCCGCGGATTACCCTAAGCCCTGATCCAATACCAGCCACATGTTTATCCCAAGATAGTTTGGAACAATGGATTTCCCCTGTCATTGTTTAATTTAGTTAATTAACTTCCCCTGGAGAGTTTCCCAATGAACTCGTGTAAACATGGCATGTGGATCTTGTCAGATCGCAGTTCTCTTTGCATGCAGCCTTTTACATGATATACACTGATGATTTTCCCTCATTAAATCACTGGTCTTCGCTCCATCTTGCCTTGTATCTCATTGCTTGACCAGTCTCCTCCGGGACCCAACAGCCGCTACGCGGCCCCAATCCAACATCGCCTTGTTAGCTGGAAGGCGCAAATCTCTGTCCCATCTCTTGGGGACATGAAAGGAGCCTCATTTGGGCGTTTCCTGAGTGGAGTTTCTCCCGCAAAAGTTCTTTCAACCCAGAATAATTTCTGACACAAAATTATTATTATTCTCAATTTTGCCAGCCTTTTTAGAAAATTAGCTGTGATTATTTCTCTCAGAAGACACATACTTTTCTCACCCACCCCTACACTGACTGTCGAGATCAGCCTCTGCTCCCATTATCCATAAAAAAAATTAAATCGGTGGCTCAGTTTTCTTCCCAAGCCATGCCCTCAGCCTAATTGCTCCCACTTTCCCTCAGTATTTTCATCAAGTGTTAGGTTTGCTGTAATAGCATTTAGCTGGAGCACATTATTTCTCTTTAGGGTACTATTATGATGCATACTATAATTTACTTTAGACTATTCTTTACAAGGAGCAATTGGGCTGAGAGCATGGGTTGTGGGGGAGGGAGTGGGCACGTTTCTGTATAATTTCACCATGTGTTTAATGCTTCTTGAGAACTAGAAAGGTGGGGAGAACCAACCCAATGCCTTTCCTGTTTACCATATAAGCAAGCTGGAAGCAAGGTAACACTAGTTCCATTTTAAACCTTATTTTAAAGGGTAAATTCCTTCTTCTGTCCTATCCCAATCCGAATCCTGGCGATCCTCCTGGCAATCAGCCATGAAGACTGTCTTGAGAATATAATGCAGTGGCCTTTCATCTGCCTTCCGCATCGCAGCATGATCCCCCCCCCCCCCCCGTACCACTGATCCAGTTCTGTGAGTTACTTCCTGATCCTGAGCCCTTTTGGCACACAAAGTCCTCATCAGCCCCAGGCCAGTATTGATGAAGCTGCTGCCCTCCATCAAGATGGATTCAAGTGAGATTTAATCAACTTGGGGACCATCACCCTTCCCTGTAGACTTTGGCACCCAAGGCTGTTAGTCCGCAGGATGGTCTGGGGAACAGTTTGTAACACAATTTCTGTTGAGTTCAATTTTTGAAATGTTTCAGAGTTAAATTGGCATGTTGATTTCAGAACTGTAGTCAGGTTTCTTCTACCACATCAAGTTTTTTCTTTACACCTTATGTGAATGTGACCACTCTCCGCAGGATCGAGCGTGGATCATAGGAAGCACTATTGCTCTCCTATTAGCTGAGAGCACCAATAGAGGATACGACTGGCTTTCGAGCAAGACCAACCTTTACCTTTACCTAAGGGAAAGATCTCTGATTGGTATTCAAAATTGCCACACCCACCAATGTGGCCACACCCACCAATTTGGCCACGCCCACCAATTTGGCCATACCCGCAAAAATTCCATTATTTTCAAAACCAAAATTCGAAAGGTATGAGCGGGACATTGCGTGTTGCTCTGATATAGTGAAGCACATTCTGACGTACAGTCCGAGTTCTTGTTTGTATACAAGATTAGCAGTGTTTAGGTTTTATTTATATATGAACTGAAACCTTTCCTTATGTCTGCCTCTGCTAGTTTGCATCATAAGAGCTAGTTTGCATCATAGTTTGCATCTGGACCCCTTTCAGTCAGGGTTCAGGCCCGGACATGGTACAGAGACGGCATTGGCCACACTGATGGATGATCTATGGCAAAAAAGGGATGGAGGCCATCCGACCATCCTTGCTCTCCTTGACCTCTCAGCGGCTTTCAATACTGTCGACCATGGTATCCTTCTGGAATGGCTCCGAGGATTGGAGATCCAGGGCACTGTATTGTCCTGGTTTTCCTTATTCCTGAAGGGCCGTACCCAGTCGGTGCGGTTGGAGAGTGAGACGTCCAGCTCTAGGCCACTCCAATATGGGGTGCCTCAGGGCTTGGTGCTGTATCCTCTCCTATTTAATATCTACATGAAACCGCTGGGTGAGATCATCCGTTGCCACAGGGCACGGTACCATCAGTACGCGGATGACACCCAAGTGTACATCTCGTCTCGTGGTGATCCCAGTGATGCTGTCAAAGTCCTGTCTGAGTGCCTGGTGGTTGTTGGGGTCTGGATGGGGGACAACGGATTACAACTGACCCCTGGCAAGACTGAGTGTCTATGGATTAGGGGTTATGTCAGGAGCTACCATCGTTGGTTTTGGATGGGGCTAGTCTGCCCCAGACAGATCCAGTGTGCAACTTGGGGGTCCTCCTGGACTCACGACTGCTGCTTGAAGATCAGGTAGTGGCCGTGGCCAGGAGGGCTTTTGCCCAACTTCGGGTGATTCGCCAGTTGCGCCCGCTTCTAGACCGGGACTCCTTTCTCATGGTCACTCATGCTCTGGTCACCTCTAGACTAGATTATTGCAATGCGCTCTACATGGGGCTGCCCTTGACAACCATCCAGAGGCTGCAGTTGGTCCAGAATGTGGCTGCTTGGGTGGTGATGGGGTGTGGGCATTATGCTTGCGCCTCACCACTGCTTCAGGAGCTGCACTGGCTTCCAATTTGCCTCCGGGTGCAATTCAAGGTGCTGGTCATTACCTTTAAAGCCCTACATGGTAGTGGGCCAGGATACCTAAGAGACCGCATCGCCCCAAGAACGTCTGTCCATCCAACCAGAGCGGACCAGAGGGACTCTCTGCTTGTACCATCTGCTAGACGGGCCCGTCTCTCTAACACACAAAGGAGGGCCTTCTCTGTGTCTGCTCCGGCCTTGTGGAACCTCCTGCCAGTGGAACTAAGGCTGCAGACGGAATTGCTGCCCTTCAAGAAATATCTGAAAACATGGCTGGCGGGGCAGGTGTTGTGTACTGAAGATGTTGTGATCCCCACCTGCTGGTTGGTTTAAATAATATCAAAGTAATCTTCCACTTTTTAATGTGTGGGGGTTTTAGTGGGGTAATTTGTTTTAATGGGGTTGTTCTTGTTTTAAGGGTTTTAAGATTGTATGCCGCCCAGAGTCTTTGTGAGTTGGGCGGCTATATAAATATGAATATAAAATAAATAAATAAATAAAATTAAACAACCCTGATTCGTTTTGTTATATATGTGACAGCTTACCATTCCCAGTCAAAGGACAAACATCAGTACATTTGTCAGGCTAGCCTATTTTGCCTACTTTAAAGTGAAAATTGGTGATCAAGATAAATCATGGGCCCCTCACAAAGTGTGCAAGCACTGTGTCAAGAGTTTACGGATGTGGATGAAGGGAACACATGATAAATTTCCATTTGGTATAGCTATGATTTGGCGAGAGCCCAGAGATCACTCAAGTGATTGTTACTTTTGCATGGTGAAAACGTCAGGATAGAACAAGAAAAACAAATGTAAAATAGAATATCCTAGTTTACCACCAGCTATACGCCCAGTGCCTCATTCAGCTGAAATCCCAGTGCTAGTTTTCAAAGAATTACCCTCTTTGGAAATAAAGGAATACGAGTCTGGTGAAGATCCAAAGATACCCCAACGACAAAGATTTTGAAATTGAAGATAATTCTATTCGTAAGGGATTTGAGCAGCATGAGTTGAATGATTTGGCACGAGATTTGGGACTATCCAAAAAAGTTTCAGAGCTGTTAGCATCAAGACTGCACGAGAAAAAATTGCTTGAAAAAGGAGCTACAGTATCCTACTTTCGGTCAAGAGAACATGCATTTCTGCAATACTTTCGAAGTATTGATGAATTTGCAATTGTTCGATAATTTGAACATTCTTTGGCATTGCCCTTTTTTGGGATTGGGACATATACTGATCTTTTCCAATCCTGTGGCCACTGTTTCGTTTTCCAAATCTGTTGGCATAAAGCATGTAGTAGCTTGATTCCATCATCTTTTAGGGTTTTGAAGAATTCAACTGGGATACCATCATATCCACTGGCTTTGTTATTTGCCGTGCTTTTTAGGGCCTTTCTGACTTCACTCTCTAGGATGTCTGGTTCAAGTTCAATTTCCCCCTCATTGTTATTATCCGCGGTGTTTAGGTCTTTTTTGTAAAGTTCCTCTGTGTACTCTTTCCATCTTTTCTTTATCTCTTCTGCATCCGCTAACTCTTTGCCATCTTTGTCTTTTATCGTGATCATTTTTGCTTTGAACGTTCCCTTGACTTCCCCAATTTTTTAAAAGAGATCTCTAGTCCTGCCTCTTGTGTTGTTTTCCTCTATTTCTTTGCACTGTTCATTCAGGTAGCTTTCCTTATCTCTCCTTGCTTTTCTTTGAAATTCTTTATTTAAGTGATTGTATTTTTTCCTTTCTCCTTTGCCTTTTGCGTTCCTTCTTTCCTCTGCTATTTTAAGAGCCTCATCCGACAACCACTTTGCTTTCTTGCGCTTCTTTTCTTTTGGTATAGTTTTCCTTGCTGCCTCCTGCATAATGTCTCTCATCTCTGTCCATAATTCCTCTGGTACTCTGTCTGTCTGGTCCAGACCATTGAATCTGTTCCTCACCTCCACCGTGTATTCCTTGGGTATGTTGTCTAGATCATATCTATCCGGCCTATTAGTTTTCCCTATTTTCTTCAGTCTGATCCTGAATTTTGCAATCAGTAGATTGTGATCTGAGCCACAGTCCGCTCCAGGTCTTGTTTTTGCTGACTGTATGGAGGTTCTCCATCTTTGGCTGCAGAGTATGTAGTCAATTTGGTTTCGATGTTGGCCATCTGGTGATGTCCATGTGTAGAGTCTCCTCTTGTGTTGCTGGAAAAGGGTGTTTGCTATGACTAGTGTGTTATCTTGGCAGAACTCTATCAGTCTTTGCCCTGCTTCGTTTTGTGTTCCCAGACCAAACTTGCCTGTTATTCCGTCCACTTTTTGATTTCCTACTTTTGCATTCCAGTCTCCTAAGATAATGTGGACATCGTTTCTTGGTGTCTGTTCTATAAGATGTTGTAGGTCCTCATAGAACTGGTCTACTGTGGCTTGATCTGCACTGGTAGTTGGTGCATATATTTGGATTACAGTGATATTAAATGGTTTGCCTTGTAGTCTGACTGACATCATTCTATCATTTTTGAGATTGTATCCCATTACTGCTTTTCTCACTCTTTTATTTACAATTATGGCCACTCCATTTCTTCTGAGGTTTTCTTGTCCACAGTAGTAGACATGATGGTTTCCAGAGCTGAATTCGCCCATACCTGTCCATTTTAGCTCACTGAGTCCCAAGATGTCAATACTTATTCTTTCCATTTCCTTTTTTACCACTTCCAGCTTTCCTTGGTTCATAGATCTTACATTCCATGTCCCTATGCAATATTGTTCCTTACAACACTGTATTTCTCCTCCCCCTTTCCTGCCCATCCCTTTCTGTCCATCTAATGTGCTGAGCATCCTTCCTGTTTCCTCTGATTTGTCCCTTTGTTTTGCCTTTGCTTTGGTCAATAGGGTTTTCTTGGCAAACTCCCTGGCGTGCTTTGCCAGTTTCTACGCCATCCCCCCCCATCATACATATTATCACAGTTTAAAACAAGGTAACATCATCATGCATATTATCACAGTTTAGAACACAGTATCAGTTTAGAACTGATGTCAGCCAGCTCTAAACTGACACAGTGACACAGTCACTCTGTCAGTTGCTATAAGTCATCTATGTTCAGTCAACTATATTATTTCAGTTCAATTACTGATCCCTTGCATGCATGCAGCAGCTCTCGCCTCCCTTTGGCTGCGAAAAGTTGGTTAAAGGCTCCAACTCAGGCCTCAAATTATCGAACAATTGCGCTCATCCCACAAGCCAGCAAAGTGATGCTCAAGATAATGCAGGATAGACTACAGTAGCATGTAGAAAGAGAACTACCAGAGGTGCAGGCTGGATTCAGAAGAGGCAGGGGGACCAGAGATCACATTGCCAACATACGTTGGATCATGGAGAAAACAAAGGAATACCAGAAACAAGCTTACTTCTGTTTCATTGACTACACCAAGGCCTTTGATTGTGTGGACCACAACAAAATGTGGCAAGTAATTAAAGAGATGGGAATACCAGAACACCTCATATGTCTCATGAGAAATCTGTACATGAGTCAAGAAGCAACAGTTAGGACAGAGTATGGAATGACGGAGTGCTTTGGAATAGGAAAAGGAGTAAGACAAGGCTGCATTCTGTCACCCTGCTTATTCAACTTATACACAGAGCACATAATGCGCAATGCAGGGATGGAGGAATCACATATGGGATCAAAATTGCTGGGAGAAACATCAACAATTTGAGATATGCAGATGATACCACCCTAATGGCAGAAAGTGAAGAAGACCTAAAGAAGCTCCTGATTAGGTTGAAAGAAGAGAGTGCAAAAGCTGGCCTGAGACTCAATATCAAGAAAACCAAGATAATGGCAACAGGCGCTATAAGTCCCTGGAAAATAGATGGGGAAGAAGTAGAAGCAGTAACAGATTTTACTTTCTTAGGATCCAAGATCTCTGCAGATGGGGATTGCAGCCATGAAATAAAAAGGCGACTGATTCTTGGGAGACAAGCTATGAAAAACCTGGGGAACATAGTGAAAAGTAGAGATATCTCACTGCAAACAAAGGTCCGCATAGTCAAAGCAATGGTATTTCCGGTGGTAATGTATGGCTGTGAGAGCTGGACCATTAGAAAGGCTGAGCGAAGAAAAATAGATGCCTTTGAGATGTGGTGCTGGAGGAGAGTTTTGAGAGTCCCCTGGACAGCGAGGAGAACAAATAGGTCAATATTAGAAGAGATTAGCCCTGAGTGCTCCTTAGAAGGACAAATAACAAAGATGAAGTTGAAGTATTTTGGACATCAAATGAGAAGAGAGGATTCACTTGAGAAGGCCTTGATGCTGGGGAAGGTGGAGGGAAAAAGAAGAAGGGGACGGCCAAAGATGAGATGGCTAGATGGTATTGTAGACACAATGGGCACGGGGCTGTGTGGACTAAGGAGGATGGTGGAGGACAGAGGTGCCTGGAGAGCGATGGTCCATAGGGTCGCAAAGAGTCGGAATCGACTGTGCGACTGAACAACAACAAATTGATGAATTTGTGTATTGCCGTAACGTACATGGTTTAATTGAAGAGTTGGGAATTTCAGCGTATAACGCAACTGAATGATAATTGTTCATTGATAGCTCAAAGCACAGCTTGAAGCGTGTCCTCCTCCACAATGGAAATTTATTTGGTGCAGTACCAATTGATTATTCAGTTTGTCTGCGTGAAGACTATGAAGACATAGAGTCTTTGATTTGTTGCAATATCACATGCTAAAATTAAATCATGTGATTATTCACAGGTAAATTCTTGAAAGTCCACAATTGGTAATTTGCCCCCCACGTGCTTCTAAATATGCTGTAATCATAAAGAAACTGTACAGCACTTTGATTAACATTATATATAATATCTATATCTTGTGAGCACTGCTGCATGTTATGCTACGTTTAATGTTTGAATATATACTTTAATCATTTTTAATTATTTGTAGATTCCTTGATAAAAGACAGCCAGTCTGAAAAGCTAATAAACTGGATAGCTTTGGAAACATTTTCATTTCTACAAGTCCATTAACAAAGTTGAACATTGTGGACTTTCAAGAATTTACCTGAGAATACTCACATGATTTAATTTTGGCAACTGAGCTTCTTTTTCTGAGTCTTACTACTTATGTATTTTTTTATGAATCTTTATACCTGACTACAAGGATTTTTATTTGTATAATTCTCATCTATTTTGACACTGGACTTTTACAGTGTATGAACTAGTAAAGAAACTACTTTTACATACGGTTTTTTGCTCTTTCCTCCAGTCACACCATTTGACCCCATTTACCTTGACTTTGCAATATCACAGGCACCAATGGATCACCTGTGTTGACCTTAAAATGGTCTGCTTTCTCCTTGGCCAGCAACGCGGATATACCAAGTATCCCTGTTTTTTGTGTATGTGGGACAGCAGAACCCGTAAACAGCATTAGGTGCAGTCGAATTGGCTGCCATGATCTGACCTGAAACCTGGTAATCAAAACATTTTACATCAGCCACTTGTCAACAGAAAGGACATTATATTTCCACCTCTGCATATAAAATTGGGTCTCATGAAGCAATTTGTCAAAGCTTTGTCAATTGAAGGAGACTGTTTCAAGTACTGTATCTCATTTTGGCATTTCCTAGCCTGTCATTTGAAAAGATAAATGCTGGTGTGTTTGATGGTCCACAGATTTGGCAGCTCCTTAAAGATGAACATTTCATCGGAATGATGACAGAACTTCAAAAGAATGCATGATTGGCATTTAAAAACATTGTCAAATACTTTCTTGGATATACACGAGCATAGAATTACACCGAAATTGTCCAGAAACTCTTGGAGAGCTACAAAATGCTTGGTTGCAACATGAGCATCAAATTGCATTTTTTAACATAGCCATCTTGCTGACTTCCCAGAAAATCTTGCTGCAGTCAGTGATGAGAAGAGGGAGCTATGCCACCAAGATTTGAAGGTTATGGAGGCACAGTATCAAGGTAGATGGGATGTACATATGATGGCTGACTATTGTTGGAGCATCAAGTGAAAATGTCCACAGATGAAACACTCCAGAAAAAGCTATAAGTGAAAAATTTTACCTTGATATGTATGTTTACTGTTTGGTTAAAAAAAACTTTACTATTTGTATGAGCACAATTTAACTCGCAGTAATTATATACAGCCTTTGTATGAATAAAACTATTCTTTGTGAACAGTATATTTGGTAAGTTTCCCCTTTATTTTCCTTTATATGCACATTTTATATGACGTTTGAGACAAAGAGAGGGTATCCCGTAGTTTAAATACTTGACGTGATAGACAAAAACTTTTGGATCCAGAGGCCAGAAGTTAGTTTAAAACAGGTCACAGATCTAAGACAACGAAATTGCTGTTCCCCAGTGAACCGCGCCTGACACTCTACATTCAGTCACTGGCAGTATGGTCTACTCTACTCTGTTCTTCCCTGTTCCCATTCTACCTTTTCTCTTTTTCTTATATTTCCCTCTCTCTGTTCTACTCTTTTGTCTTTTTCTCTGTTACTCTAGGTTACACAGACCTGATCATTCACTATATTGAATAGGACTTCTGGAAAATAAAGTACAAAATATCTGACAGGTCAAGGAGAGCTCTACTGCTTCAGATGAGGCCATTCTTAACTCAGTTATTAGTAGGAACACGATGAGAAACCTTTGGCTTAGAGAAAACTCCAGAAGTAACAGTACCGGCCCGAGCAAGTATTAGGATGGAGTGAGATCCAAATATGGCGCCCCCTTGGTCACTTCTAATATATGGGGTTAAATTAAGTTACTTGGCGAAATTTTACACATGCTTTACCACTGTGGCACCCTATGGGCGTGGGCGCCTGGAGCGACCGCTCCGTTCACCTTATGGTAGGGCCGGCCCTGGTAAGAATTTTTACCTTTGCGAAAAGAACAGCAGAATGCAAATCATTTTAAATATATGTGGGATTAGTATGTTCTGTATAGCAAAAAGAATATTTAATTATCTCAGAATTCCATCAAAAAAACACAGCAAGGAACACACTATATTAGGTGTTAGTAAATTGGCATTGCAACCTAGCAGCCTGAAGCAGAATGCCCTCTAAACTATAATTGTTGTTTGATGAAGTTTCAGCAAGGCTGTGCCTTCTAGAAGTAGCCTTTTTGAAGCAAGTACAAGAAAGCAACCTCTAGTCCAAGAAATTCTTCAGAGCCCTTTGCATGTTGGGAAACACAGCTTTAGACTATTCTTGACAGAGAGCCAAGCACAACCTTTAAGAAGGCTCCTGGGTCTCTAAGAAGGCTCCTGGGTCTCTAAGGGTCTACCGTGGAGCACATATCCTGGAACCTCACTGATTTCCTTTGGGGCTTATGACTGCATAAACATGCACTGAATTATTTACAGAAGTTGCATTTCATTTTCGTGCAGCTTTATCTGTTGTCACACTGCTGCAGCTTCTTCTTTTGTGTCCACATCAAACTTTGGACTGGCAAAATGAAGCCACTTTCTTGGCTTTGTCGTTTGCCAACATTAAGTCTTCATTGGCACATGTCTCCGGTAGTAATCAGCAAACCAGCAAATGAGCCTGATTTTGTATCTTTCACAGTGTGTTGTTGTCCACCAGGAGCCCCCACTTGAGCACATTGGTCTTGGATTTAGGGACTCTAACCTCAGCCTATTCAGGTCCTCCAAATGACGTAGGGGAGTTAGAGCTTCTCAGATATTTCTTGTCCAGTGAGCTCCTTCCTTGATATTCTAATTTGGTTTTGCTCTTGCGTACCCTCAAGAATGCTTGTTCTTGCCATAAAATTCTTCTTGGATATGAGCTGACGGACTTTCACAGGATGTCAATGATCATTCTCTTACTTAATCTGCTGCTTCTTCCCTCCTTATCTTAAGTGGAGTGATACCAACAAGAGGACATATTTTCTCAACTGGTGTAGGTTTGAGGCATTCTGTCACTATATGCATTGCTCTATTAACAGTGATCTCAACTTGTTTTGCATGTGTGGATGTGTGCTATACTGGAGCAGCCTACTTTGTTGCAGAGACGGCTCAGGGCCAAAGCTGCTGTACGCCATGTTAATTGGTTGAGCCCCCCATGTATAGTTTGTGAGTTTCCTGGTGTTGGTCATCGTACTAACATTAGTTTTGATATTTAGGCAGCGCTGCTTAAAAGAATGTCCTGTCAAGTGTCACACCCAGGTATTTTAATGCTGACCCGCTGCAGCTATGAGAGCAAGAATAATCAAAGCTCAGTGGGGTTTCCCCCCTTCAGGGAGCCTCTTTCAAAGGGACTCGTAGCATCTATGCTAGCCGCGTTTACTGCGACGACAACATGGGTGGACACTATTGGGATGGCCATGTCAAGTGAAACGTGGGAAGCTTCATTTAGCACATGCCAGAAGAAATGTGGGGAGGCTAATAGGAGTCTAACAAGCACAGGTGAAGGAAAAAGCAAGACAAATGAAACCAAAGAATGCCCCCCCTCCTTTCAGATAGCTACCCAGAAAAGGAGGGGATGCCCCACCACCACTTGGCTGATAGAGGTTCCACCACTGTGACACCTTATGCTGCCTCGACTCTACTTCTTCCCTCAGCATTAATACTTGTAAATGGGGTACACAGAAAGATCCTCCTTGATGACTGTGGTATTTTTGAAACACTAGTCATACCCCACGCAAAGATCACCTTGTGCAGGCTAATCTTTCTCACACTAGGTCAGGTGAAAGGAACTACAGAATGAATTCACCAAAATGGTAGCTTTATTTTGGCAGTTTCATGCTTGGCCTAGAAGACAAGGAATAGTCATAATTTAAGGATGTTCCATAAACAAACAAAGATAGTGGTGTGATCCATACATAAAACATGCAGAAGGTGATACCTTTATTGGATCACTGGAAAAAAATCTATTGCGAGCTTTTGGGATTCAAGATCACTTCTTCAGGCATGCATTGGTTTCTTGTGGATAAAGACAGGGAAATTAATGGAATTCACAAACGTTCATGGGACGATGGTCTGTTTGCCAGGCTCCCTTCTTAGAAATGAATGTGAAAAAGCAGCAGTCCATTTGATATCCCTCCCCCATTCAACAAAAACAGGAAACAAGGCATCTGCTTATTGCCTGCTGTGGGAAGGCATCTGGTTTCTGTCTCCTGTCTGCCTTCACATTGTGTAAACAAAGGCCTCTTTGTCTACATGAGAGACAACGCTTGATTTTGGGCATGCGTAGAATATGAGAAGATTTCTCCTTTCTTCTCCTTATTTGGGTTCTGACTTTCTGATTGGCTGTTTGCCTTAAGTTTCGTTTCTGATATACTCTGCTTGAATAAAGAGAAGCCATTATTACCCTTTGTTCAGCCAAAAGTGCAGTGTGTGTGTGTTTGCTTTCTCTCTATCTCTTTTCCCTTCTTACTCTGCCTAATGAAGCTGGACTTCTTTAGGTTTTCACTCTTCCTCTGTTTATCTGGGGCTATAAACTGCTGATAGATGAGGCTGATTATCTTTACATGGATCAGATTCCTACAAGTGGCGCTCCGTGGGAGGCTTTGAACTACAATGAGAGCCTTCTTTGAACTCTGCTTCAGCAATTAACACCTCATAATTTGCGACCGGGACAAGGTCTCACTCACTCCGACCAGAGGAAAGGTCCAATCAAGCGCTTGAGAATTACAACAGGGTGAGTGGGAAAATTTTTTTTATATATAATGGGGTGTGTGCTTGCTTCGCAAAAGCAGGAACTTTGTAAAGATATCTCAGATCTTTTGAATAACAATGGGAAAAGGGCTGATGAGAAGGAGATACAACAGCTGGTCAAAGCTATAGAAAAAAACTGTCATTGGTTTAAATATGACTGTTTGGACTTAAAACAGTGGAATCAGGTTGCGAATGACTTGCAGAAGCGTAATGGGATTTCTGTTTCAGTGCAA
Source organism: Bradypodion ventrale (assembly GCA_035047345.1). Taxonomy (NCBI): domain Eukaryota; kingdom Metazoa; phylum Chordata; class Lepidosauria; order Squamata; family Chamaeleonidae; genus Bradypodion; species Bradypodion ventrale. The sequence continues at coordinate 48,147,894 of JAWDJE010000001.1, forward strand.
TATACTTGGAGTGAAGTTAGAAACTGCCTTCAAAGACTCACTCCAAAAAATATGTTATTGTCTCAAAGACTTGATGGTCCACTTCCACAGCTTTTGCCTCCAGCCAAGGGAGGGAGTCCAACTGCCCCTCCATCATATGAGAAACAACAGCATAAGCCCCCTGATGGGGATGGGGGTGGAAAAGAAGATGGGACATTATATCCTGCCTTGCAGCAATCAAGCACTTTTAGCCCTACAAAAACACTGTTCTCTGCTGCTTTAACTGCAGCTGTGCTGGATGTGGAATCTCCTGAGATATACCCAGTGATAAGGGGGGCTCCGGCTGTTGGCAATGCACCGGCAGTCCCAGATAGATATGAAACCCTCCATTACAAATATCTGAAGGAACTGAGAGTCAGCATACGTGACTATGGGGCTAATGCACCTTTTACAAAAGCTCTGTTGGAAGCCATTGCTTCTCAAAAATTGCTACCAGTTGATTGGAAACAGATGATTAAAGCACTCCTGCCTCCTGCAGAAGCTATGCTCTGCTTGCAGGAGTGGAGGGATGTGGCTTGGGAGGTACATCATACACGCCCTGCACTCACGATGGATATGTTATGTGGGGAGGGAAATTTTGCCAACCCCACACAGCAGTTGGCACTCACTGATGCCCAGCTGGGAGATATTGCACAGATAGTCATGCGTGCCTGGAGTAAGATTCCTTCCAAAGGAGATAGCTCAGTTGCTGGGTTTGCAGCAATTAGGCAGGGCCCTAAAGAGGATTACACTGAGTTCATTAACAGACTCATGACTGCCCTCAGCCGCCAGGTGGAAAATGTCCCGGCACGGGAAATGCTCATGAAACAACTGGCTTTTGAAAATGCCAATGAGGATTGTAAGGGGGCTCTGACAGCTGTTTATGCTCGACCAGGCACATCGATAGCAGACATGATGAAAGTTTGTCAAAATGTGGGGACTCACAGTTACAAGGCTCAACTTCTGGCAGCTGCAGTTCAATTGCCCACAACTCAGGCTCAAAACAAACGTTGTTTTGGCTGTGGAAAAGAAGGACATTTTAAAGCACAATGTCGCTTCTCTCAAAAGCAGGCAGCACGCCCTTCAAGGAAGTGTCCCATTTGTCAGAAGGGGTACCATTGGGCCAATCAGTGCCACTCAAATCCTAATGCCAACTCCTCAGCTGCTCAGCACAAAGACTCTGACTCTTCTCCACAGCAGCAAGGAAATGGGAGTGCGGGCCATGCTCGGGCCCAGGCAAAATAATAGGGCTACCAGAGGTCAGTGAGGAAGCAATAGCGGAGGTTTTGGAAGAAGATATGGAACTTGCCCAAGAAATGATTTCACGATATAGAAAAAAACATCCTCTAAAAGAAGGGCTTTTATTGAGGTTATCTAAGGACTGTACTTTTACTGTGCCAGGGTGTGTGGAGGCTCTTCCCACACTGGTTGATGATGTTATTCCCCAGGGCATGATGGGCATTGTTCTTCCTTGCCCAGACGCCTTGCCCGCTTCTGTACACATTGCAGCAGGGTCAGTTACATTGGGTCACCAAGAAATTGTCATTCCTGCATCAGCCACGCAACATCTCACCCTGCCTAAGGGACAACCTGTAGGACGCCTTCATCTGCTCCCACTAGGGACCACTGTAACTCCATCCCAGGAGGGGACTGTAACAGCAGCTATGGCGGTGATACAAATCACCGAGGATAGACCGACCCGCTCGCTGATTATGGGTGGACGTTCAGTGTCTGGACTGGTCGATACAGGAGCCGATATTTCAGTGGTGGCAAAAAAAGATTGGCCGACTGGATGGGCCATCCGCCCCTGTAGGGAAGTTTATGGGGTGGGCGGGTACGAGCCAGCACAGCAAAGTGTTCATCCAATCGTCTTTGAGACCTCAGGGGGAACAAAAGTTTCTCTTCACCCCCTGATTATGGATATTCCTATTACTCTGTGGGGCCGGGATCTCCTGGCTAAAACAGGGTGTACCTTGCAGACAAATTTTTGATACGGGCCTCCCCTGCAGCGCCGTTGCATGCACTTCCACTACAATGGAAAAACACCCCGCCAGTGTGGACGGATCAATGGCCGCTCTCAAGAGAAAAGCTCCAGGCGGCGGAGGCCCTTGTACAGGAGCAATTAAATCTGGGACATATTCAAACAACCACTAGTCCTTGGAACTCTCCAATTTTTGCGGTGAAAAAGAAGTCTGGAAAATGGAGATTGTTACATGATTTGAGAAAAGTTAATGAGCACATCTTGCCAATGGGACCTCTACAATCTGGACTTCCTAATCCGAACATGATTCCGGAAGATCATCAACTCATGGTCATAGATTTGAAGGACTGTTTTTATACAATCTTGCTAGCGCCACAAGATAGAGAAAAATTTGCATTTACATTGCCAGTATACAATAATGAACATCCTACTCAACGGTTTGAATGGTGTGTCTTGCCTATGGGTATGATCAGTGAGTCGGCTGGGGTGTTAGTAAAGCAGTGGAAGAAAAGGAAAAACACTCCCGAATAAGAGTCTTGGCAGCGTGTTGTTGATTTGAATGCCGTTTATAGTATATAATGTTGTATTCAGCATATACTAATCACTGGATTGCATATGAACACATATAGTCACTCAAGCTTCCTGTATTTCTTATAAACTTCGTAAATATAAGGATGAACAACTAAGCCGAGTGCGGAAAGAGTGACTTGTGTCTTTAAATGAATATATGCTTCTTAAGTAAACGTAAACTCCTATGCAGACAGTATGGTCACTCGTACTTCCTGTGTTTCTTATTCAGTTCATAAGTCCACACATAAACAACTTGACTGTATTTATAGCATCTGGAAAGAGTGACTTGTGTCTTTATCTGAACATAGGCTTCTTTATATAAATGTAGACTTCTATGCGATGCCCTTCCGGTAAATGGACATTTCGTGGCTTTCTCAAGTGTCTGGATATCCAGAACATATAATTGCAAGTGCACAAACAAAGGCAGATTTACGCATAAGAAGTTCCTTATTTGAAAGGAGCACGGTTCCAACAAAATCACAACAAAGACTATCTTGGTCTCTGGACTATACTCCGCTGGCGAATCAAATCAAACGCATTATCAATAGACACTGGCATATATTGGACACGATACCAGGATGTCAACAAAAACCACTGATAGGATTCAGAAAAACTCAGACATTCGCCAACCTCTTGACTCAAGCAGACATATCCTCTCCAAACAGCAAGCGATCGACCCCCTACCCAGGCCACCATCGCTGCGGTCACTGTAAATATTGCACCCATATGTCATGTTTAAAGACTATCAAATTACCTTCAAGCAATTACACCTTAGAACCAACAGCATATTCAAATTGCAATTCAAAGAACACTGTGTATCTTATAACCTGCCCATGCCAGTTGGGCTATGTGGGACAATCAAGCCGTCCCCTTAAAATACGTCTGGGAGAGCACTTATCGCGCATCAGAAACCGTAACATTACCGCTCCTCTGGTAAATCATTTCCTCAGCAAACAACACAAACTAGGAGATCTCAAAATTACCGTACTAGATGTCATCGTCCCAAACAAATATCATGTGCAGAATACAGAGAAGATCCTATTACAAAGAGAAGCTTTTTTTATGCATCGATTCAATACTATAACACCACATGGTTTGAACACGGAATGGGAGCTTTCGTCGTTTCTATAAATAACAACTGATTATAACTGGTAATACGACTACAAATGCTACCCAGAATAGCAATAGTTCACCTTTAAGAATTGTAACAATTAACCAGAGTATAGGAATCTGTTATATTGTAATTATCTCTTACACATGTTTCCAGAAATTCGTCTAGTGCAAGCATTAATCTATCACACATGAGCAGGTGGGAGTAAGATATATAAAGAATAGAGTTTTGAAACATAGTTAACGCGAGCACACAATATAAGAGAGGAGGTGCGAGACGCGCGATATACATTTGCATTTAGGTATGTACTCCTTTTATTATAAGCATATTTCCTTACTCTGTCACAGACCCACATACAATGATGCAGCCTTAAAAAATTGAGATTAATAATCATAGATGTTTTTCTAGTATATACTTCATTGTTTGTTTAGCCCTAAAATCCGCTTATAGTCCTACTACAATTCGAAGCTGTTAATTATAAATGATTTCAATCATGAATATGCACAGATACACTTGTTTAAACACAGATGTATATTTTGTATTGTATTGTAGACGCTTGAGAAAGCCACGAAATGTCCATTTACCGGAAGGGCATCGCATAGAAGTCTACATTTATATAAAGAAGCCTATGTTCAGATAAAGACACAAGTCACTCTTTCCAGATGCTATAAATACAGTCAAGTTGTTTATGTGTGGACTTATGAACTGAATAAGAAACACAGGAAGTACGAGTGACCATACTGTCTGCATAGGAGTTTACGTTTACTTAAGAAGCATATATTCATTTAAAGACACAAGTCACTCTTTCCGCACTCGGCTTAGTTGTTCATCCTTATATTTACGAAGTTTATAAGAAATACAGGAAGCTTGAGTGACTATATGTGTTCATATGCAATCCAGTGATTAGTATATGCTGAATACAACATTATATACTATAAACGGCATTCAAATCAACAACACGCTGCCAAGACTCTTATTCGGGAGTGTTTTTCCTTGCCTATGGGTATGGCCAACTCGCCGACTCTATGCCAACATTTTGTGAACATGGCTTTGGAACCTTTCAGGCAACGTCATCCAGAGGTTAAAGTCTATCATTACACAGATGACATTTTATTACATGGTCCACAAGTCACGGAGAAACACCTGCAGGACCTAGCAGACATTTTGCAACAAGCGGGCTTGATCATAGCTCCTGAAAAAGTACAGCGGATGTATCCATTCCAATATCTGGGACATAGGCTCTCAGCTACAGCTTCAACTCCGCTATTGCCAACAATAGCTATTCCAGAGCAGTTCACTCTTGTACAATTGCAACAATTGCTAGGGAACATAAATTGGGCTCGTCCCTTCTTGGCCCTGAGCACTGAGGAACTGTCACCACTCTTTGCTGCTCTTTCTGGACACACTTCTCCAGCGGACATAATTCCCTGCACAACGGAGATGCGTACAGCTCTTCAACGCCTCAACGAAAAGCTGCATACCATCGCTGTGGATCGGGTGCCCTCAGGAACCATTGCGCTGGCATGCGCTCTTCTTCCCACACCGAGGCTGCCCACTGCTGTTTTGTTCGCGCCTGTCAACGCTCAGAAGGTGGCCATCGTGGAATGGCTACACTTGGCGCACACTCCCTCGAAAAACTGTTATCGCCTGCCTGATGCGATTGCTGATCTTTTCCTCAAATGCCGTACTAGGGCAAAGCATTTGACTGGCTATGACGTTGACTTTGTTTGTTTTCCTTTTTCGCAGGATCAGCTAACCGCCTTGCTACAGCATGCTGAGGCATTTCAGGTGGCCATGGCGGACTTTGTGGGACAAGTTAAATTTAACCCCCCCAAAGATAAGCGGTTTACCTTGCTGAATCTCACTTCTTACTCCCTGTCATCCCCGCTTTGCATGCAACCTATCTTGCATGCCGTTACTCTTTTCTCAGATGGCTCCCCCTCCCGTGGAGTCCTTACATGGCAGGGTCCTACTGGGGAATGGGAGGTTGTTTTTACAGGACCTCAAGCATCGGCCCAGCGGTCGGAACTGGCAGCAGTCATACTTGCTTTCTCTACATTTTCTGATGTGCCTTTTAACCTGATTGTGGATACTCAATATGTTTACCGCCTTGTTTTTACTTTAGCTCAAGCTTATTTGTCTCCATCGATGGATAGGGATCTTTTTGCTTTATTCCAACAGCTTCAAGGTTTTCTTTCCAACCGTACGGTCCCATTCTTCATTGCCCACATACACTCTCACACAAGGATCCCAGGTTATTTGACAGAGGGCAATGCACGAGCAGATTCTGCTCTCCGAGACTCTGCTGAGGTTTTTTCTCTCTTTGACAACCCCATTGACAGTCATGCAATGTTTCATCAATCTGCTAAGGTTTTGCATAAACGATTTTCCATTCCTATGTCACAGGCTAGAGACATTGTGTCATCCTGTGCTTCCTGTACGAAGTCTCCTATATTCCTGCCATTTGATGCTGTTAATCCTCGAGGATCAGAAGCTAATCAGCTATGGCAGATGGATGTCACGCAAGTACCTGCTTTGGCTCCGCTTTCTAAGTTACATGTGACTGTTGATACCTTCTCTGGATTTATATGGGCTACACCCTTACGGGGGGAAACATCCAGACATGTTATACAACATTGCATTCGTTCGTTTGCGGTAATGGGTAAACCTAAACGCCTTAAGACAGACAATGGGCCATCATATGTTTCTTCTGCCTTTCAGGACTTTTGCCGTCAGTGGGACATTAAGCTAACCCATGGAATACCCTATAACTCGACTGGACAGGCAATTGTTGAAAGAGCCCACCTGACATTCAAAAATTTGTTACACAAGCAAGTGGGAGATAGAGGGGTTCCTGTGGCTGAAATACCTACAACTGTTGCTAAAGTACTGTATACTCTTAATTTTCTTCTTGCTCCCCATAACAGGTCACACTCTCCAGTCGAATTGCATTTCAGGACCGAGGAGTGTCTTCCTAAGCCATTGGTCGTTTATCGGCAGCAACCGGATCCTGAGTGGAAAGGTCCTGTACCTCTAATCACCTGGGGACGAGGATACGCAGCTGTTTCTACGACCTCAGGACCTGTGTGGATTCCTGCTCGAGCAATCCGCCCATGGAGAGAGAAGGTTACTCAGCTCCAGGATGGTGGTTCACCAGTAAACTAAATGTGCTGACATTTGTTCTTTTCTTTCTTACTGTGCTTCCAGCTGTAAGAACAATACCTCATGGGGGCAACCCCAACTTTTGGATTCGTCATGCTAACTATATGTTTGAAGTTCATGGTAAGAATGCAACGTTATACTATGAGCATCCACTGGCAGTGTCTCAAATGGCCTTTCTTCCGGCATTGTTCAACACGCCTGAGTTGGTTATTGGACATTTGCAACATCTTGATAGGTCTACACTCTTCTCCAATCCCCCAGAACAATTTAACAACACCCGCTGGCGAAGCATGACATTCAAGAAATACACTAAAGGACTTTGTTTCTGCTGTCATAGTTCTGGAGTCTGGAATAGTAAATGGAAGCACTGCACTCAAGCAAAAAGGATTTTGCAGAATGTAGGCAATTATACGGGTTGTGATGATTATTTTTGGTTATGGGGTAGTTATAACAGTTCTTATAAGCTTAATTATACCTTGTTTAACACTACTATTGAAGATTTATATGATGTGTTTCCTATGTTTACTCCTGATTATTCTGCTATAGATAGTGGTTCAATTTGCAATGGATGGCAAATCAAGGATCCCAACATGTGGTTCTTTTTTAATGGAGTTGCCACGAATTTCCACCCAGGACAATATCAATGTGCAGCATTGGGTTATTTTACCTTACCCGTACAAGTGCAAATGCCGCTTCAGGCAGATGCACGGCGCCGGAGAGCTGCTGCCGGCCCGATGGGTTCTGGTTGCAATGATGAAGTGAAATCACTGAGCTTCATCAAGACCAAATGCAGGACAGACTGGCCATAGATTACCTGTTAGCAAAATCCGGAGGATTTTGTAAACTGGTCGGGAACCAGGGATGTCGGGTAAAATTCCAGGATTTGAATAATACTATTGAGAAAGAACTTCAGAATTTACAGGAGAGCATTACTAACAATGTACGCACTGAGGTTAATCTCTTTGATTGGGTGACTTCTTGGTTGCCTGATTTGTCTGTCCTTAGACAAGTTTTCTTTTATGGGTTCATTATTATTATTTGCCTTATACCTTTGTGTTTTTGCATTAATTGTATTCCTAATCTTATTTCTATGTGTAACACATGTCCACTGCGTAGAAGGGAGACATCGAGTTTTGCACGACGGCAATTGTACTCAATGAGGTATCATCCTCCGGAACAAAGTACCATGAGTCAGGAGGGGTACGATGTCCAGGAGGACAGTGATGATGTATATGGAGGAGTAGTTATGGAGTATGATGACATGCAGGGGTATGATTAGCCGTCCCTCTCTCAAATTAAATGAAAAAGGAGGACATGTGGGAAGGCATCTGGTTTCTGTCTCCTGTCTGCCTTCACATTGTGTAAACAAAGGCCTCTTTGTCTACATGAGAGACAACGCTTGATTTTGGGCATGCGTAGAATATGAGAAGATTTCTCCTTTCTTCTCCTTATTTGGGTTCTGACTTTCTGATTGGCTCTGTGCCTTAAGTTTTGTTTCTGTTAAGTTTCGTTTCTGATATACTCTGCTTGAATAAAGAGAAGCCATTATTACCCTTTGTTCAGCCAAAAGTGCAGTGTGTGTGTGTTTGCTTTCTCTCTATCTCTTTTCCCTTCTTACTCTGCCTAATGAAGCTGGACTTCTTTAGGTTTTCACTCTTCCTCTGTTTATCTGGGGCTATAAACTGCTGATAGATGAGGCTGATTATCTTTACATGGATCAGATTCCTACAGCCTGCTCCCAAATGGCCTATGGGACTGCAGTGGCTCAAGTAGCTAAGACGCTGACTGGTAGGCGGAAGGTCAGCAGTTCGATTCCCAAGTACTGCAGGACGGAATGAGCTCCCGTCTTTGTCCCAGCTTTTAGTGTCTTGCACGGGAGACAAAGAAGGAGTCGCAGGAAGGACTAACACAGGTTTATTGATTGATGGTCAGTATGAACATGTGGTAATGGCGGAGGTACATCTCATTATATACAGTAACATAATGCATTTGAATCTTGTTGCACGGTAGCTCATTGGCTGCTACCGGCGTGGCCTCGCCCAGGTCACGCCTCTCTTCTTGTAGTTGTTTTCTGTAGCTCTTTGTCATGCGGGGAATCTCCCGCGGCTGTTCGTGATTTGGGGAATGTGGACCATGTGAGACTGAACGCTCGCAGCTGCCCTCTATGGGCGGCTTGCTCGCGTTCCTTAACAGCTGAGATACATTGTGATTGTGGACTGGTTACATTCATATATTTAAAGAAACATTGTACATGCATACATAACATCCCTCCCCCCTAGGATGGGACGAAGTCCCTCAACCATTGTGGCTTGCCGCAAGTGCGCCTGGGGCGTGCGGCTGCCTGACCTAATACAGGGGAGCCTGTGACTCCTGGCTCCGCGGAGTCTCGTCCTGCAACGGAAAATGGGGACTCGTTAGTGGTTCTGTGGGGAGCTTGCGATGCCCTTGTCTTGGGGGACGGGAATGGAATGAACAGCTGGGAAGTGAACCCCTGTCTATTGCCTGGGGAGCCCGGGGACCCTCCCAGCACGAACCTCGGGACCGACAAGGATGCCCTCGCGGTCCCGCCACCTCCTGCTGCCTGTTCGGGAGTTCAAGAGATTGCGGCGGGGGCGGGTGAGCTCCCGCCGGCTGCCTGTCTTTTAGGGGCCGGAGCTATGGTGTACTCTAAGATGCAAGAGCCGGGGGGGCTGGAGGTACCAGGGGCTGAACTGAAACCCCTCTTCTCGCTAGGACGGGTGGGGGACCACTCCGCTAACTCCCCCTGGTACGGAAAATCATAATCATCCCCAAACTGATCCCTCTCTTTGAAAGTATCCTCCTCTGTGGGTGGGAACCCAGGATACGCATTTGTATCCGCGGGTTCCGCCGTGTCTCCCCCTTGGATAATGCGGGTGGGGGAGGACCCTAACGCTGATGCCCCCTCCCCTGTGACTCGCCTTCTGAGTTGGTCGGCATGCCTTCTCCAAAGTAAACCTGAACTGGTTTCGACCCTGTAGGATACCGGCCCCGTTTGCTCCACAATTGTGCCCGGTACCCACGCTGGTCCCGAGGCCGCGTAGTTTCTGCAGTGAACCGGGTCCCCTATCGCAAAACTTTTGGAGCTCCCTCCCCCATGCTTATATTCCTCCCTTCATCCTCCACCCTGGACGGATCCATCTGGTCAAAAAGTGTTACCGGATGCCTCCTCATGAGGAGTTCGGCTGGGGAAAAACCTGAGGCTAAGGGGGTTGTCCTGTAGCAGATGAGGAACTGGCACAGGTGCAGGTTCAACTCACCGGGACCCATGCGCCGCAGTGCGTCTTTCGTAGTGCGCACTTGGCGCTCTACCTGACCGTTTGTGGCGGGGTGGAACGGGGCAGCTGTGATGTGCCTGAATACGTTTCTTTCTATGAACGTTTTGAACTCCGCAGACGTGAAAGTACTCGCGTTGTCGCTCACGAGAACGTCTGGCAGGCCGAAACAGGCAAAAAGCTTGCGCAACTGCCTAATGGTTGCCGCGGAGGAGGTGCTGCTCATAGGGATTACCTCCAACCACTTGGAGTAGGAGTCGACTACCAGTAGGAACGTGGCCCCGCGGAAGGGCCCTGCGAAGTCGACATGAATCCTGGACCATGGCCCGCGGGCCGTGTCCCATTCCCTGTGGGGTAGCTTGGATTCCTCGGGCCGAGGGCTCTGGCAGCTCTCGCACGTGCCCACTAACCGTTCTATATCCGCGTCTATCTTGGGCCACCAAACGAAACTCCTGGCTAGGGCCTTGGAGCGCACGATCCCCGGGTGACTGGTGTGCAGTAGCTTTAGCACCCTGGCCCTCAATTTTTCGGGGATGACTACCCGCTGTCCCCAGAGTAAGCAGCCCCTTTCCAGGGAGAGCTCCACTCTGCGTCTGCAAAACGGCTGGAATTCCTCACCTGGGGAAGTAATGGGCCACCCTTTTCTAACCCAGGAGCTGACTTGGGCTAGGGTCTTGTCGGCCGCTGTCGCCTTGGCGAGGTCGGCCGGAACAATGGGGGGTGAGTCGAGGGCCTCGATCAGCAGGACTTGGTGGTCCTGCTCCACCTCGCATGTGGGGTCTCCTAGGCTAGGGAGAGGGGATCGGGACAGTGCGTCTGCATGGGAGATCTCCTTCCCTGGGCGGTACATTAGCTCGTACTGGTAAGCGTTGAGGAATATAGCCCAACGCAGCATCCTGGGGGATAAAATTTGGGGGGTCGGTTTGCCGGTAGTGAATATCCCCAGAAGCGGCTTGTGATCGGTCACCACCGTAAACTCGCGGCCATACAAAAAGTCATGGAACTTTTTCGTTCCTGCGATTATGGCCAGGGCCTCCCTATCCGTTTGCGCGTAATTGCGCTCAGCCTTTGAAAGGGACCTTGAATAGTACGCCACCGGGGCCTCCCGCCCGCTCTCTAGCACGTGGCACAGGACCGCCCCCACCCCCACCGGGGACGCATCACATACTAGAACTACTGGCTTCCTTGGGTCGAAGTGAGTCAGGACAGCATTCGAGGAGAGGAGTGACTTAAGTTCTCCAAATGCTTTCTCCTGCCTGTCCCCCCACCGCCAAGCCGCGTCCTTTTTTAGAAGGGCATGCAGTGGCTCCGCGACCGATGCCTTCCTTGGCAGGAATGAGTGATAAAAATTGAGGAGCCCTAGGAAGGACTGCAACTCTGGCTTTGCGGTGGGGCGTGGGGCATTCTTTACGGCCGCAACCTTGGACTCTGAGGGGCGAATTCCCTCTGGGGTTACCTTAAACCCGAGGAACTCGACCTCTCTTGCGAAAAACACGCATTTGTCTTTTCGTAGGCAAAGCCCCGCTTTTTCGAAAACTGAGAGGACCCCATCTAACCTCCTAGCTAGCTCTGCCTCGCTCCCCGCTGTTATCAGGACATCGTCGAAGTAGGGGAGAACACCTGGGAGTCCCTTTAATAGGCGTTCCACGAGGGCTTGGAAAATCCCGGGGGCCGAATTCACGCCAAACTGGAGGCACGTCACCTTAAAGGCCCCCTTGTGGGTTATGATCGTCTGTGCGGCGGCAGCAGCTGGGGTTACCGAGAGCTGCTGATATGCCTGCGCTAAGTCTAGCTTGCCGAAACACCTCCCCCCGTGTAACGTGGCCAGTAGATGGCTGACCACAGGCACCGGATATGCATTTGGCCGAATGGCCTTATTAATCGTACATTTATAATCCGCACAAATCCTGACCTCCCCGTTTGATTTAAGGGCCGTTACAATCAGCGTTTCCCATTCCGCCGAGTCAACTGGAACCAAAATCCCCTGCCCCACCAGTTTGTCCAGTTCCGCCTCGATCTTGTCCTTTAGGGCGAATGGCACTCTCCTTGGCTTGAGGCGGATGGGCCGGATCTCTGGGTCCAGTTCAAAGGAGACTGGGGGGCCCCTATACGTCCCGAGCCCCTTTTTGAAAATGTCCGGGTGCGCATTGCACACATCCCGCATTGGGTCAGTCTCGATGGCGTTAATGCCGGACAGTTCGATTCCCAGGGGAGCAAACCACTGTGTTCCCAGAAGGCAGCATCTCCCCCCCTTGAGGACGACTAGGGGCAGTCTCTCGGAATAGTTTTTGAATTTTACTTCGAACTTTCCCACCCCCAACACTGGGATCCCATTTCCCTGCACGTCCCGCAAGTTTGACCTTAAGGCCCGCAGTTTGGGCCGCGCCTCTGGGGGAATGCACATGTACTCTCTCTGGGAGAGGATAGAATAGGACGACCCCGAGTCTATCTCCATTCTCACTGGGAGCCCCTGTAACTGTACCTCAACGAAAAAACGTCGGTGCTCCAGTCCCACGCGGTTGATGCCTTCCTCGTTGAATCCGGTTGAGACCTTCCTGGTGCCGGTCGCCTTCCGCTGGTGTCCCCGGGGGTGACTTGGGTCGCTCTTGTCTTCGGTCCGTCCGCGCCTGCAAACTCTGGCGATGTGCTCCTTCCGGCCGCAGTTGTGGCACTCGGCCTTGCGAAACGGGCACCTCGTGCGGTCGTGGGGTGCCCCACAACCGTCACAACGGCGGTCTTGCCTGTCGCGGGTCTCACGCCTCTCCCCGCGTTTCCTTATCCGCTGGACGTCGTCCTCCTCGCTGGAACTCGCTGGAGTCGTCTGCTGTTGCGGACGACTCCTCGGACGTCGCTGGTGAGCCGGCAGGCGGCTTGGGGGCCCGCCAGGCCGTCTTCGCTGGTGTCCGCCGGGCCGCTTGCACTGGTGACTTGGCCCTCTCGGACGCGGTCCCTCGGGCCTTAAACAACCTGACCCCGCTCCTGGCCTCCTCGGCTGCTTGGGCCTCCCGCAGTACCTAGTTGAACGTGAGGCGGTGGTCGCGGGTCATCAGGCACCTCTGCAGTTCCTCGTCCTTCAAACTGCACAACATGCAGTCTCGGAGGGCCTGATCCAGGTCGTCCCATTGGCAGTGCACCGCTGCCAGCCTGAGGGCCGCCGCGTAGGCAGACACGGATTCGCCTGGGCGCTGGTCTCGCCGATGGAACGCGACCCGGGCTGGGAAGATTGAAATGGGCGGTTGGAAATGCTCACGAAGCTTCTCCAAAATGCGGTCGATGGGCACTTCGTCCACCTTTCGGGGGGCCACGAGGGTCATCAGGATCCGCATCGCGGCCGGTCCCACCTGGGACAGGAAGTGTGAGCGCATCTTCGCGTCGTCGTCGACGGCGGCGGCTTCCATCGTGTGCCGAAATTGGCACTCGTAGAGCTCCCACTGCTCGGGTTCGCTGACATCGAACTGATACGGCTTGACCTTGGGATTCGCCATCGATCCCATCCTCGTCGCCAATTTAGTGTCTTGCACGGGAGACAAAGAAGGAGTCGCAGGAAGGACTAACACAGGTTTATTGATTGATGGTCAGTATGAACATGTGGTAATGGCGGAGGTACATCTCATTATATACAGTAACATAATGCATTTGAATCTTGTTGCACGGTAGCTCATTGGCTGCTACCGGCGTGGCCTCGCCCAGGTCACGCCTCTCTTCTTGTAGTTGTTTTCTGTAGCTCTTTGTCATGCGGGGAATCTCCCGCGGCTGTTCGTGATTTGGGGAATGTGGACCATGTGAGACTGAACGCTCGCAGCTGCCCTCTATGGGCGGCTTGCTTGCGTTCCTTAACAGCTGAGATACATTGTGATTGTGGACTGGTTACATTCATATATTTAAAGAAACATTGTACATGCATACATAACACAGCTCCTGCCAACCTAGCAGTTCGAAAGCAAGAGATTGCAAGTAGATAAATAGGGACCACGTCCGTGGGAAGGTAAACCCGTGCGCTCCAGTGTCTAGTCATGGAAACGTCTGCAGAAGCAGACAGCGCTGGCTCTTCGGCTGTGAAACAGAGATGAGCACTGCACCCTAGAGTCGGATACGACTGGCTTTCGAGCGAGGGAAACCTTTACCTTAAATGGCCTATATTGAGGCTGTAGTATGCCTCGTCGCTTCCGTAAGCGGAAGTAAAACGCGCCCATAAGCGACGAGGGCAGCGAGGGCCGGATGAATTAGCAACATCAGGGGGCAGATCTGGCCCACGGTCCGTAGTCTGGGCACCCCTGCGCTAAACCTGCACGGCGCTATACATGACATCACAATAGATTTTAAAAAGCCTGCGCTCCGGCTGATCCTATTCCCGGCAACTTTGACGCCCTTTCCGAAAGAAAAGCGCCTCCTTTCCACTCCCCCCCCCCCCCTTTGAGGAATGGGAAAGAAGCCCAACAAGCGTTATGTGCCGCTGAATCACCCCTTTCGCTCGCCCGGGAGGAATGATAATGTGTGCGGCCCACCCGTCCCGCCCGCTTGCTGTCACGGCGCCGCCCAGGGCAGCCAATGGTTCTGTGTGGCGAGGAGGCGTGGACTGGTGACGGCGGGCCGGCGGAGCTCCTCATTTTTCTAAAGGGAAAAGGAGTGCTTAAGCCTTCCGGCGAGGTAACGGGCCGAGCGCAGGCTGAGAAGAAGAAGCGGAAGGCGGCGGTGCTGGGGCTGAGGAGAGCCAGGGGCGGGCGCGCCTTGCAGGCCGAGGCTGCTTAGGCGAAGGGCACACTTTTCCCCTCAGCCATGGGGAACACGGTGGCGCGGGAGGACTTCGAGTGGGTTTACACGGACCAGCCTCACGCCAACCGGCGCAAGGAGATCTTGAGTGAGTTGCGCACTTCGACAGTTCTCTCCCCCTCCCCCCCTTCTCATCCCTCGCGCCACTCTCCCCCAGCCCTCGCCCTCTTTCTGCCCCTCACGCGCCCAACCGTCTCAAGGTCCCCCCACCCCCACCCCACCAACGGTCGGTTTTTCGCCGTGTGAGTCTGCCTTCTTCCCTCAGGGCGGCTCGGACGAGGCGTGCGGGAGCGGCTGCTTGAAGCCTCCTCGGCGGCCTCGCCGGGCTCTTATCGAGGCTCCCCCCCTCTCCTCCGCCAAGGCCTCCTTATGAAGGGCGGCTTGACGCCCCCGCCCCTTTGCTCTTTTCCCTCCGAAGGCGCCCTGAGGCGAGCGGGAACAACAACCGATTATTTGTTTTATTTATCCACACAAAGGTGCTTTCTGGGTTGAAAGGATTCTGGCTGGAGGAACTCCGCTCAGGGGACGCGAGAATGAGGCTCCTTTCAGGTCCCCAAGATCTTTTCCCACCGAAGTGGTCCCTATTTATCTATTGTAATTTCTTGTTTTCGAACTGCTAGGTTGGCAGGTGCCGGGTCAGCGACGGGCGCTCACTCCGTCGTGCAGCACTCGGGTCTCAAACTGCCGACCATCCAGTTAACAAGGACACACAGACACACACACACACACACACACAAACACCCCCCCCCACTATATAGTCAACCCTCACATAACGCATTCATATAGCATCATTTTCGCTTAACGCGTCGTTATGCATCACGTGTCCCCCCCATAACATTTTTAGTGATAACAACGCTACTAAAAATGTAGTTATGCGGGAAACTCCATAGAAACCCGCATAACAACAAAATTCGCTTAGCAACACTACTTGGGGAACCAAGTAATGTCGTTATGCGAGGGTCTACTGGTATATATAAATAAAAGGTCAGAATAAAACCATCCAGTGATAAACCCATATGTTACATATGTGACCGTGTTAATACTTCTATACCACTGCCCGCCCCTTAGTGCTTAGGGCATTCTCTGGCCGGTTCCCAGAGGAATTAGCATTGTGCCCCAAACATGCTGGGTCCTCCTCATTTTACCGACCTCGGAAGGACTCAGGGAAGTCAAAAGGTGGGGGTGGGAAGGGACAGGGAGGAAGGAAGAGGAGAACTTGCTGAAGCATCCGGAGCAGAGATGTCTTGAGCCACAGGCGAAAGGCTTGGCCTGTTTGGCTGGTTATTAGAGGCTGCTTGTTCTTCTCTCCTCCTTCCCTCCCTCCACGCTTCATCTTTCCCTTTTACTATTGCGGCAGCAGCCCTTGTGTTAACGATTAAGGCGAATTTGACCACAAGGGTGGAGTTTTTTGGGCTCTGAAACCGTGCCTTGGCTTCAGGGGCTGAAGTCCGGGGCTGGATCAGTGGTGTTTAAACTCAAGAGGACTTTCCATATGTCCGTGATGGCGAACCTTGGCACTCCAGAAGTTCTTTGACTTCAATTCCCAGAAGCCCAAGCCCCCTGTGAACCCACACGAAGGGGTTTACTGCGATTCATCTGGCCCACGCTGCCCTCGTCGCTCCTGGAAGCGGAAGTAAACCGTATGGGCCGGAAGCCACTCTCAGCATTTGCCAGGAAACTAGAATTGTACTTGCAGTTGCAATTGGAGCCTTCAGGTTTTTGAAGGTGGTGAAGTAATTGTTTTTCTACTAGGAGGATGCTGTCTTCTCATGATATACCAAATGTACAGTAGTCTTGTTTCATTATACAGTATTTGCTTATTGAAACAGTCCGAATTTGATTTGATTTAATAATAGTGTACTGTCAAGTCAATTTGGACTTATGGTGGCCATTTCCAGTGATTTACCATTTCCTTTTGGTAGAGGGGCATCTTGAGACTGTGCAGCTTTCCCAAGACAGCACAGTCTGGCTCTTCTGGGAAGCACAGGAGGGAACCAAACTGCTAGTCTCTGGCAGTACAGCCAGTTCCTAAATCACTGAGTTATCCAGATAGTCAGAATTTTTTCTAGTACTCAGTTATTTGTATTTCTTGTGATTTGTAGTATGTAACTTTCCACATTTCAGATGAATTGATATTTTTCCTATCATCTTTTTTTAGTGCCCAGCTTTCACATTTTCTCTTGGTCTCCAGTGACACTTCCTTATTCCTAAGAATCTAATTTGTCCATGCTTCCCCTTCCAAATCCTAGTTTTCTTCTGATTTTTTTGGCTAAAATTTCTGTTTGAGTTGACATTTGAGGCAATATGTAGAAAATCTCTTAATTTTTTTGACAAGTTTTCATTGTCAGCATTAAAACTGCGTAGTTCTTTTGTAGTAATTTTTGTCTTCAACTTGCTTTACTTGTGTCAGATGCTTCAGCAGCATATAATAGCATACAAAGCTAAAATTAACACATCTTAAAAACATTCATTAAAAACATTTTATTGACTACACCAAGGCCTTTGACTGTGTGGACCACAATAAAATGTGGCAAGTAATTAAAGAGATGGGAATACCAGAACACCTTATATGCCTCATGAGAAATCTGTACATGAGTCAAGAAGCAACAGTTAGGACAGGATACGAAATGATGGAGTGGTTTGTAATAGGAAAAGGAGTAAGACAAGGCTGCATTTTGTCACCCTGCTTATTTAACTTATATGCAGAGCACATAATGCACAGTGAGGGGCTGGGTGAATCATAAATTGGAATTAAAATTGCTATCGCTATATGACAATCACTGAAACACTGCATTTAGGAATCTGACCTTATTCCTGTTGCTCTTTAGTATGTTTCTCATCTATTGTTGACCAATTTGAGATATGCAGATGATATTACCCTAATGGCAGAAAGTGAAGAAGACCTAAAGAAGTTCCTGCTTAGGTTGAAAGAAGAGAGTGCAAAAGCTGGCTTGAGACTCAACATCAAGAAAACAAAGATAATGGCAACAGGCCCTATCAGTCTCTGGAAAATAGATGGGGAAGAAAGTAGAACCATGACAGACTTTACATTCTTAGGTTCCAAGATCACTGCAGATGGAGATTGCAGCCATGAAATAAAAAGTCGACTGGTTCTTGGGAGACAAGCTATGAGAAATCTGCGGAACATCCCTTTGCAAACAAAAGTCCGCATAATCAAAGCATTGGTATTCCTGGTAGTAATGTATGGTTGTGATAGCTGGACCATAAAGAAAGCTGAGTGCAGAGGAATAGATGCCTTGGAAATGTGGTGTTGGAGGAGAATTTTGAGGATACCCTGGACAGCAAAGAGAACAAATAGGTCAATCTTAAAAGAAATCAACCCCGACTGCTCCTTGGAAGGTCAAATATTGAAGATGAAGCTAAAGTACTTTGGACATCAAATGAGAAGAGAGGTTTCACTTGAGAAAGCCTTGATGCTGGGAAAGGTGGGGGGCAAAGAAAAACGGGGCGGCGGAGATTGAGATGGCTAGATGGCATTGTTGACACAATGGGCACAAAACTGGGAGGGTTGAGGAGGATAGCGGTGTCTGCAAAGGGTTGGACTTGACTATGCAACTGAACAACAATAAAAAAACTAGAATTAAAAAGGGCTAGATGGCATCTGCCAAATATTGGGCCACATCAACAGCATTTCCTCTTGCCAACATAAGATCCTCCTCAGTTCACGTTGAGGGACATCGTGTGCATTGTATCATATGGGAATTTGTACTTCTCTGCATTCACACAGACTGTCATCTACAGGGAAACCCCACTTGCTCAGATTAGCCCTTGATCTTGTTATTCTGTTTCTTTGCAGTATTATTCTACACTTCTTTTTTATCGCTGTATGACAATCACTGAAACACTGCATTTAGGATTCTGACCTTATTCCTGTTGCTCTTTATTATGTTTTGTTGCAATGGCCCACGGAGGTTGGAGTGACTGGCCGCAAGGAAGGCACGTGAGACGATTGTGCGGTGAAACTCCAGTCCTGATTGGCTCGGGTGGTCTGTATTTATTACCCTGCCTCGGGATCTTACGCACCTAGGTTGCGCGTGACCCCGTTACAGAAGGCTTGCATATATGGTCATTCCAGTGGCTGAGCTACTTTGGCGACTCTTGGAAGTTACTCGGAAGTTACCAAGTTTCACAGTCCTCTAGAACCTAATTAACAGGGTTGGCGACGCCCATTGTTCTCGCCCTAATCTCGGAGTCTTGGCTATGTTGACTCTGGGTAACTATACTTAATTAACTTGTCTGGCGCGGCCAGTTTGCCCAACTAAGAACACAACCAGGAGTGAGATAATGTGTAATTAACTTGAGTTCATCACCTTATGACTTTTGCCCTACTTCTCTCAGAGCCATCAGCCAAGGCAATATGAGTTGTCCCCCAAACTATCAATCTAGCCTGAACCCCAATTGCCTTTTTAGCAAAACCCGTGGTGGTTCTCAGCTGTGTGCTAGCGAGCGAACCCATCGGGAAAGGTTTGGCCAATTATGAACGCGGCAATCTACAATGTTTCTCATCTATTGTTGACCAATTAATTGTTTAATTTAATAGTTCTGCATTGGTGTATTTTCTTTTCATTATAGGACTGATCTTTTTGCATTCTTTCCAGGTAAAGTCTCTGGTTTTAATTTTTGCTGGCTCACAGTTAATGCAACTCTGTTTTTTATATGCACTTTAAATTCTCCTGGAATGTTATAGAAACAATATTTTGCCACTATGGTTGTTTTAGTGTTTTAATTCTGATTAATTCTAATTATTTAGTATAACAGTTAAAAGTATCTACCCTAACTTAAATTGTGGTCTTACTTTGCTTCATAATACTGTATACATCTCTTTTATGTTTCCTGTTTTTGCAAAGTACAAAACCCAATGTGAAACTGACTTGCAGGCTTCACCTTAATTTTATCCTGACTCTTTAATTTATGGGTCCATATTGCTTGTTTCATTGTATTCTTGCTAGTATTCAGAGGCTGAGATCCTTTTGAGCAGCTGTGATGAGGATGATGCCATACTTGTAGCATGGCCATTTGGGGACAATAATAAACTTCTTAGAATTTCCCCCAGGCTTTCATCCATTCCTGGGGCTGATGTGAGTGATTTTCCGGCTCTAAATGGTTCCTCCTCCCATTCCACAGCTCTGTAAGACTGTCTTAGGGCAAAGGAGATCTCCAGGCATCCTGAGAAGTTGGAGTGGGGCAAAGCTCTAGTTATTTATTGTCCTGAAATGACAAAAGGTGATGATGTCACCCTGGTGCTCCATCAGCTTGAGAAATTGTAGGAGTAACTAGATAAGAATCCACATCTATTACCTTTAGGTTATGACTTTTGTCCTCTGTTTCTAGGCCTGCTGCAGTCAACAGTATTGACACAGAGCAAAAGTTAGGTCTAGGAGTTGGCATTCTAATTGATAGCATTTTGTTTATTCAGAAATGTTCTTGTTCAGAACAACTCTCTTGAAATTAAATACATAGGAAAGAGTTAGCATGCCTCTATAATTGTGCTTGTGATCTAAGCTAGCTGTGGCTCTTGGGAACTGGGGGGAGTTAAGTGGCATCTAGAAGACTGTAGGTTACTCAAGCTTGTCGTAATGAAAACAGAAACTAAATTTTAGAGGGAGGTATAATGTTCAGCTATATTTCTCTTAGTCCAAGAGCAGTTCTATTCTATGGATAACATAAATGGTACTATATCAGTGATGGTGAACCTTTTAGAGACTGAGTGCCTAAACTGCAACCCAAACCCATTTATTTATCGCAAAGTTCCAACACAGCAACAAGGGAGGGAGGAAGTGCTCCCATTGGGCTGCTGGGCAGAGGGGCAGGGTGAACTCTGTGCTGGGAGAAGGGATGAATTGCTCCCATTGGGCTGCTGGGCAGAGGGGTGGGGTGAATTCTGCTGGGGTGACTGTACTGGTAGTGCCCACTGAGAGGGCTCCGAGTGCCACCTCTGGCACACATGCCATAGGTTCACCACCACTGTACTATATGATTGTTCCATGCCACTTTCCTGTTGCTTTTGCAGTAGTCTGTAGTGTTCTACAAAGGTGTCTAGTATTTAGTGTAACCTTCTAATATATGTATGGTCTTCCGTAGGAAGAAGAACTGAAATATGACAGAGTTACAAAAGGAATTCTGAAGAACTTACAACTGATAGCAATATGTATATTTTTTCTCCACAGGCAAACATCCAGAGATAAAAACCTTGATGAAACCAGACAGCAATGTGATTTGGCTAACTTTAATGATGGTGCTTGCCCAGCTGATTGCTCTGTATCTGGTTAAAGATTTGGACTGGAAGTGGGTTGTATTTTGGTCTTACGTGTTTGGAAGTTGTCTCAATCATTCCATGACTCTGGCTATTCATGATATTGCTCACAACACTGCATTTGGCAATTGTAAGCCTTTATGGAATCGATGGCTTGGAATGTTTGCCAACCTCGCACTTGGTTTCCCATATTCTATATCCTTCAAGAGATACCACATGGATCATCATCGTTATCTTGGCGGTGATGGAATTGATGTAGACATTCCTACCAACTTTGAAGGATGGTTTTTTTGTACCCGTGTTAGAAAGTTAATTTGGATTATTCTTCAGCCTTTGTTTTATGCCATTCGACCTCTCTGTATTAATCCTAAACCAATCTCGCGACTTGAAATCATCAACATCTTAATTCAGTTACTCTTTGATGTTATGGTATACTACTTCCTGGGAGCAAAGTCACTTTTCTATCTGATAGCAGGAGCAGTACTTGGATTGGGCTTGCATCCTATTTCAGGACATTTCATAGCTGAACATTACATGTTTTTGAAGGGATATGAAACATATTCTTACTATGGACCACTTAATAAACTTACATTCAATGTTGGCTATCATAATGAACACCATGACTTTCCTAATGTTCCTGGATTAAATCTTCCATTGGTAAGTACATGAGAATGCATGGAGCTCATTCTTTGTGTCTAGTTATTTGTTTGCTTTCCCAGAATGAACAGTCTCTTATAGTCAAGTAGATTGCACATGCTGTTCGACCTCTGTGTTGTGACTTGCATCTGTGGGGGCGGAGGTGTACATTTGCAATTATAAAGATATTTAAAGTGATACACATGATTTTATTAGGGTTTACATGTAAATGATAATAAAAATGTCAGATTTATTCTTAGTTCATGATGGAAAAAGATGCTACTTCAATCTAATAGTATATTAGTCAGTTAAAAGCAAAGCAGTCATTTGTCCTGTAAAGAACTTGAATATCAAAGCCATTGAGGAAGGCACTTGAACTACTGTCAGACTTCTACTTCAAGCTTCCTGGCTTTGCTTTGGGTCAGTTTAGAAACTGACAAATACTGCTCCTTTACTTCAGATTCAGAATAATTTCCATGTCAGAAGCACATCCTTGGAAATATCCCCTGAGAATAAGCATATGATATCTTGTTTGTCCAGATTAGGATGCTGCTTTGAAGTTGTTTAGCCAAAGATTCAGAGTGAAACAGAACAAACCACTATTTCTAGACCAGTGTTCTTGGACTTCAATTCCCAGAAGCCCAAGTCTCTGTGAATCCACACAATGTGAATCCATGCGTACGCATAGTAAACCCATTCGTGTGGATTCACAGAGACATGGGCTTCTGGGAATTGAGGTACACCAGGCACACCAAGGTTCACCATCATGGTTCTAGACAGTGACTTTGTGGTTATTTATGTCTTGCTTTTTATTTCTTTGAGTGTGGGTGAGGCACTGCTTGAGCAGGATACTTTATAGCAGGGGTTCCCAACGCTTTCCTGCCAGGGGCCTGTTCCCGCCCCTAACATTCAGCTGTGGGGGACAGAGGCATGGTTTCTCCTACTGCATACATTCCCGCCGCCCACTTCCCAGGGAGACGGAAGGCTTTTTGCAGCATTTTTGCTCCATTTTGGGATTTTTCCATCACTTTCCCACCACGTTTCAGCAGCTAGAATGTGGCATTTGGGGACTTCCTAATTCTGTGTTGGGAACTAAGGCACTGCCGGAAGCTCCTTCCAGCACCGGAAGTCCCCAACGACGGCAGCAAAAACAGCACCATTGCTGCTGGAGGTGTTGGGGTGGCCACCGTGGGCCGTATTAATGAGCTCTGCAGGCCGGATTAGGCCCATAGGCTGTAGGTTGAGAAAACCCTGCTTTATAGTACAGGAAAGAGGGCAATGTGTGAACTTCTAGAAAATACTGATCTCTATCCAGGACACTGACATCATATCTCAATACAGGACACAGCTTTGAAGGATATGTATTGTACTTCTCTGATAGTTATTAGTTAAATCCTGTGTAGGTTTTATTATTGTCAGAATTAAATCTAGAGCTGCCATTATGACATGGCAATCAAATATGTTTTTTTAATGGTGAGTTAAATAGAGATTAGAAATACTGTAGTCCTGTGCTTGTTCACATCTCACAGATTTGAAAAAGAATCATCACTGTACAAGTTAAAATATACTTACATATAGAATCCATGTACTATTTGTGGTTAAATTGATGAGATGGAATACTAGATGTTAATATATTGTGTGTATGTATTCTTTTCACTGTAGCTGAAGAAAATGGCACCTGAATATTATGACCACCTCCCACAGTATAATTCCTGGATAAAAGTGCTTTACGACTTTGTGATGGATGATACGATCAGTCCCTACTCTCGGATGAAAAGACACCTGAAAGGAGAAGTGAAACAGGAATGAATATATGCCATTCCCCCCCCCCCCCTGCATAAACAAGGGATATAGTTTTAAGGTAGCTGGCATGAAGCTGGATAAATGTGTATTATTTGTCATCTTGACCTATATTGGAATAGAAGTGTATTGTTACATTTTTATAGCAAGATCTGAGGAATTAAAATATTGCTAGAATTGCAGTTCTGCACTTTTGGGAATAATAGTTTCCTGCACAATGCTAGTATTAATGTTACATAATGTGTTCAGTAGCTATTGACTCAAACATTAGTTTGTTCTTTAAACCTTTAGATATGAGTTGATTAACTTGTATTTATATTTGCTCATCAGTGGTGTCTATATCAAATCTTCAGTGTTCTGCTAAGTTTTCTGAATTAAGTTAATTATTTCAATGGTAAAATGTTTCTAATTAAAATTCATAAGAACATAAGAACAGCCTTGCTGGAACAGGCCACAGCCCATCCAGTCCAGCATTCTGTCACACACAGTGGCTCACCATTTGCTTCAGGGTAATTGCTAGACAAAATTCCTGGCTGCAGTTCTTTTAAAACAGGTATGCATGCTGGAGTCTGGGTAGCATGTGGCATCGAGTTTGGAGGTGTTGGAGCAGTTTTTGTGTTGAGTTTTGGAGCCATTCTGGAATTTCTTTTGCAGTACAGGCTCCATTGTCTGCCAGCCAGTCTCCCCCCTCCTCTTCTTCTCCCACATGGTACTGCCCATCGGCCTCTCTACCTCTTCTCTTCCCCCCTCCTTTTTTAAAGAATGAAATCACCTCTCGCGCACTCCCCCCATCCTACCCTGTCAATGGAATGTCCCCAACTCACTTGTGGGCTGGCGTGGAATTCTCTCAAGTCTGACACAGCCACCCAAGGGCACTTCTTAAAGTGACAGGCTATCCTTTAAAAAAAAATCCCCACCACCAGCTTCTACCACTGCCACCACCACACACGCCTGCCTCACTCACCCAGCCCTGCCAGCAGAGCCAAGCGGAGGAGGGAGGGGACAAGGATTCAGTCAGAGCCACCCATGGCCACAGTGAGGGTGCGGGCCGGATTCTTAGTCGACTCACCGCCTTTTGTTGCTTCTGCTCAATTTCATGTAATGGGCATGATGAAATGGTGCCACCCATGGGCCATAGTTTGGGCACTTATGTTTTAAATAAACTGCTTTAATGAGAATATTTGGGATATTCAAAGCATGGCGGAAACAGAAGTAGATTTCTGGAAGCAACTCATTGCAGCATCACTTATTTGTGTACTGCTTTTAAAAACTGGTCTTGAAAGACTGAGAAGACGTATTGTCAGTTTCTCTGTGCATACACATGGGAAGGGAGTGATCACAAATACTTCCACTTAAAACTTTAGCATTACATGTGGCATTTGAGACAGGAAATATTTTCAAATAGGCACTAGATAAGCAAGCTGTGCTTCCAAAAGTTAAATATTTAACATTACCTTATCAAACTTTCTGTTCTATGTTTTAATTGAAAGAACGTTTTCACCTTTAACAGTTGACTGTCATTCACAGACCTAATTTACTTATGGGTTCCCAACACATTTTTGAAACAGGAGAAAAGCAGTTGCGACCTTTTAGTGAGCCATAACTTATATCTACATACCAGGTTTACAAAGGTTAGTGTTTCAGAAGGCCATTTAAATAGCCCCAAAAGTCAATTTAAATCAAATTATAGTGCATTTATTTAACAAAATCATAAAGTACATGTTTTCTAAATACATTTTACTATAAGAATGTTGCTCTAAACCAGGGGTACCCAAACTATGGCTGGCCCAAGCCACCGATTAATCCAGCCCGTGCCGCCCTCACCACTCCCGGAAGCAAAATGTGCACGCTTGTGTGTATAATGCACTCGTACATGTGCTTAAAGCTGCCGTAAATGACCAGCGGCTGTCGTAAATGCGTTTATGACAGCCATGGGTCATTTACAGCTGCGTTACGAGCTTCCAGTGGGAGGGACCACATGACCGACTTGCTCAACCATGTGACTGGCACGCGTCCCGAAAAGTTTGGGCACCCCTGATCTAAACTACCATAGTCCTGTATCTTCAGAAGTATATACTGTATCTGCATTTAGAAAAAAATGGTATACACTGATTTGAGTTTGGATAACTTAATATAATCATACCACACAGGAACTTATAAGTGTTACGGGTTTGTTTTTAATAGAACTTCCTACTCACTAAAGTAATTTCATTTAGAAGCAAGGACTCATGGTTATGTGAGGACTAGTTATCACAATGAAATGGAATAGAAATCCATGTGGGTTTTTAAAAGCAGGTGATAAATATCTGAAATTAGTATACCAACTGAATTAAGAGCAGAGATGAGTGCTCTAGAAGAAAAATGTGATCCAGATGTAATTTGGCTGTGCTTGTACTTTGTCAAGACAACATATATGTACATTTACTGTTCACTGTATGATGACAAAAGGTTTCCACCCCTCTCCTCACAACTTGGTATTGCTTTAACTAAATTGGCTTTTAAGAAAAAAAATGTATGCAAGCCTTTAGTGCCACTCATAGCACAAGTAGAGTGGTCTGACTTACAGCCCTTTCTTTATGGTTCTGGTTATATCAGATTTAGTTATAGGAGAACACTGCTTCATTTAATTTAAACCTTGTGTTTAAATTGTTTAGTTTTAAAAAGTTATAGTTGAAATGTCATTGCTTATTATCCATGAGATTCATGTTCTTACCTGGCACATAACGTGATTCAGTTTATTGTTTTGTTGTCATTACTGTATTAATAAGATAATGCCTAACAGTTTCGCTGGCTGATTTACTTTGAATAGATGCCTGATTTAAAAAACAGTTTGTTCTTTTATTCGCTCTCCTTTCTCTGTTTTATTATTCTTGTGTAAAATCACATACAGCTGCAGGTTTTCAGCTTAGCAATTTTCAGCATGAAGAACTAACTGTGCCTGAAGATGGCTTTAGAGTTGTATAGTTCTTCCACAAATGTAGACCAATAAAGTTTCTTTGCTTTCACTTAGTATTTTTTATTCCCCTTTATGATCCAGATGTAATTTGTGATGGGTTTGTTCGATGCCTGCATTAATGACTTCAGAATCTTCTAGAACTTGTTGGAAGTGTTAAGACATGCCCTGTTCATTGTGCATTTGGAGGCTGCAACTGGTGGAGAAGGCGGCTGCCCGCATGGTGGTGGGGTGTGGGCGTAGTACTACAGTTTAATCACAGACAACATTTCAATGTTAATCCTTTGAGAAAAATTTAGTCCAGCACTCATAGATTTAATCCTGACCAATCATGTATCTATGCTGTAGAGTTATAATAGTTCGATGACACATTACTGTAGTGGCTCCATCATATGGAATCCTGGAATTTGTAATTTGGGGAGGTGCTTAGAATGCTGTTTGACAGTAGTGGTGTACTGTCCTAAAGAATGGCAGACTGGATTATTGTAATGCGCTCTACATGGGGCCGCCACTCTGGATGACTATTCGGAGGCTGCAGCTGGTCCAGAATGCGGCTGCCTGTGTAGTGAGGGTGTTATGCCTGTGCCTCACCCCTGCTACGGGAGCTGCATTGGTTGCCAGTGTGCCTCCGGGTGCAATTCAAGGTGGTGGTAATGACCTTTAAAGCCCTACATGGTAGTGGACCAGGGTATTTAAGAGACCGCATCACCCCAAGGACATCGGCCCATCCCATCAGAGCAGATCGGAGGAGCTCCATAAAGGTTCCATCTAACAACAGAGGCTTGTCTCTCTGGCACTAGAAGGAGAGCCTTCTCCATATCTGCTCCGGCCCTATGGAACCTCTTACCGATCGTGTTGCACCTCCAGACAGAGCTACTGCTTTTTAGAAAGGGATAAAAAACATGGCTAGCTCACCAGGTGTGGGGTGCTGTTGGTGGGCAGCCCCCCCCACCCCCAGTTGGTTGATATAATGGTCGTCCGGGGTGGTTTTTGGCTATTATATTTTTAGCTAGTTAGAGGAGAATTGGGGCAGAGGATTTTTAGGTTTTGATTATTTTAACTTGAGGTTTTGTCTTTTTTCATTGGGATGTTTTTATGTTGGGATTGTGATTTGTTGTAAGCTGCCCAGAGTCGTCCCGGTGATGGGGTGGCGATACAAATATAATAAAATACTACCCCACCCCAAAGGTAATCCTCAATTTCCTTCTCACTGCTGCCAAGAAAATATCTCAGAAACCCTTTAGAGACTCTTATCCCTTCATCTATGTCTCATTGTTCATACATAGGTTTTCTCTGTTTGTCCTTCACTCTCTTTCCTTGACATTTTAAAAGGATTATAGTTACTTTCCCCTTGTTCTTTAATTGCTGCTTTGCTTTTAATGGCTGTTCCTGCCTTTTATAGTCCCAGCAGGTAAAGTCAAGGTCACCCTTGCTCGAAAGCCAGTCATATCTGACTCTAGGGTTCAGTGCTCATCTCTGCTTCATAGTTGGAGAGCCAGCGCTGTCTGCTTCTGCAGACGTTTCTGTGGTCATGTGGCAGGCATGACTAGACACCAGAGTGCACGGAACGCCCCAGCAGACCCATTCAAACTGTTCCAAGATATATATGGCCTGTAGTAATAAAACTCCTCTCACCAAGGGACATTCTAAGTACTTTTACTGCTTGGGCGAGGGGCATCAACCACAATACAGTAAAACCTCAGTTAACATAATGCGTTTCCCAGGATGTTTCTTAAAGCGAAAATTACTTAAACTGAATTTCCCACAGGAATGCATTGCGTGCAATTTCCCATAGGAATGCATTTAAAACAAAAAAATGTTACCCAAAATGTGGTTTCCCATAGGAATGCATTGAAAACCAATTAATCCGTTCCAGAAAAAAACATTCCTTAAACCAAGCCACTCTTTCCTATGGATTTCCTTTTGTTATGCAATTTTTATGTTAACCAAGCCGTTTGTTAATTGAGGTTCCGCTGTACTCAGTTTTGTCGAAAATTCATTAATTTATGAATTCACCCTCCAGAATGGGACCAACTCACTTGTCAAACTTTGCCCAAGCTGTTACAAAACCTGAAGGCAGCTTTGGCAAGAGACTTGCACACCTTGCGAGAACAATCCTGTGACTCCTCCCCAGGTTTGACCGCAACTTCTGAAGGCAAGAAGCTTTGGGGAAACAGTTAACCAAGGTACAAAGAGCCTCCTCAAAGAGTGTGATATTTTTGAACCACAACTGGGCAATGGCAACCTTGTGCCGGCTAATCTTCCTCACACTAGGCTGGGCGGAACTACAGAATGAATTCACCAAAACGTGGCTTCATTTTGGCAGTTTAAAATCTGATCTAGACACGGAAGATGATGACTACTAGCCAATGCAGGGCCCCAGTTGCTCCCATTTCTATGGTGCATGTGCGATATGTCCTCCATTGACAGATCGTAAACCCCACAACCTTTCAACTTTTTACCACTTCATCTAGCACTATACATCAACACCTGGCACACCATCACCAATGAGGACTGGGTCTTAACCACAATTCACCAGGGCTGTCGCACAGAATTCTTTTCCTCCAATGGGACACTTCAAAATCACCTCACTATCTCAAGTGGTTCTAGACCAAAGTAGCAATGTTTCTCCAGAAGGTTATCGTGTGGGCCTCTAAAATATTTGTGCATGCACAGAAGGGTTCTGCGCAGAGCCCTTCTGCACAGGTCCCATATTTTTTTGGGCTGAATTGGTCCCAGTCTCCAAGAATGGACTTATGACACTCATTTTGCTAGCTGTACTTGATACTCTATGCATCCTGTCCACTTCATTTAAACAAAGTAGTAGGTGGTAAAAGGGGCTGTTTCTATTGCAACACTGCTATTATCTGGCTGTCTGTTTTCCTGTATGAAAGGAATAGAAATCTCTGAAGGATTCGATACTGCTTTTCTGTGTGTTTATGGAAGCGTCATACATAGAATCAAATGTCTCAGGCTACAAGGAAATTAGGGAATCTGTTTCTCCCTAGAAAAGATTTAGCATTGAAATTGCAACAAAGAGAAGTGTGTTTCCACCACAGCTGAAAAAGACCAACTGTCAAATAACTGCCGCATGATACAAGATACATTATTTTATGAAAATTGTGAAATCCCAAAATCAATGAAAAAGCAAGACTGAGTGCAGGTTTTGTTTTACAAAAACAGGCTTCAAAGAAACTGTTCCCAAGGAGAAATCCTCAAGGTAAATAACCATGTTGGTCTTGGGTAGGGGCGCCCAAACATTTTGGGTTGTGAGCCGGTCATGTGGTTCAGGGGTTTGGTCACTATGGCCCGGGCCCCGGATCCAGCCCCCGGGGCGAGTTTGGGCACCCCTGGTCTTGGTTATCTTCCATCTGTCACCTGCTCAGCGACTGCCGCAGTTCTTCATACATTATTTGGTCCTAATGAAAGGGGAGAAAACAAGTACAAAACTCAGCACTCATTCTAGAAGACGTCAGTATTTTTAAAGATGAGACACTATTAACTTTTCCACTGAGATAATTAAGGAGAACAGGACTCTACCTACCTAAAGACAATGATTTGGCTCCATTCATTATGAAAGAAATTGAAGGAGAGGCAAAGTACATAATATTCTATCTATCAGGTATTTATTTACTGCTTTCCTAACCACTAAAGTTCTCAAAATTATCAACACTGAAACAGACTTAAGGTTTCTTTTAAAAACAAAATTAAAATTATTTTAAAGGCCCATTAAAAACCCATACTTTCCAAACTCTTTGAAAACAATCCCCAAATTATAGTGGAAAAGCCAATGGTACCATAACTAAACAGGAAGATGCCCCAAAATGTTCCATTCTTCATTAACCAGCAATATTCTCCCTTTCCCAATGCCCAGTACATAAGCAGATGCTGCTGCAGGCACAGCAGTTGTTTCACCAGATCAGACTTGTTTGGAAAAAAGCAGATTACAAACATGTTTAATTTCACTGTTTCTTATGTTATCCGTGATGATAGGCTGTACTGCATAAACATTCACCTACATTCCAGCTAGATCATCAACATAAGACACCACATAGAAATGCACAAATGGTATTTCAGTGTTGAGTAGTGGTTGTAGGACTGGACTACAACTCAGGGAGGCCTGTGCTCAAAGCCCCAGTTGGTTATTGATAAAAGTAACAGAAGAGAAAGTGATACAATGGGAAAGGATAATAAATATTTTTTTTTGCAATGGAGATAAATGACTGAGAATAAATAAAACTTATGGCATGTATCTCAGAAAGATGGAGGTTTAGGCATACCAAATAAAAATAATTATGTAGTCAATCTGGAGGCTGCCCTAATTAGATTGACTACGTAATTATTAGTCAATAGCCTACATAATTACTAGTCAACAGCCTAAGATTTACACCAGAGTTGTTTGTTTATAACATGAGCTCTTAGCAGCACTAAACATCATAATACATATTCTTTTGCTGTCTCCTATTACGTTGTTATGAATCACTAATGAAATCAGTAAATGGTAGCATATCACACTACTTTTTTACCTTTTTTGAGACTGAAGATTTCACTTTCTTTAAAGCTGCTTCAAAATGTTTTTTGGCAATCTTGATTTCTCCTGGCAAGAAAAGGAGAAGCTTCAACATGATTGCAGAAAATAATAAATGAAACCTGAATTACTTGACATGGTAATTAAAAATAGTGGGGTGGGCGGCTGGGGTGTAGCGAAAGCAGCAAGGAAGGTGGATCACTCCCAAGAAGAAGAAGTCGATAATGACGTGTGTATTACTTTAATTGATGACAGCCTTCGTGTACAAATACAAATACCATGTAGAGGTTATCCCAAAATGTGAGCTGCAGTATAATCACTTGAAAAAGTATAACTGATATATTTCTAAATGCAATCATAAGTCAATAAATGGTCAAGTTGACTGCCTGCCCGTGTTTGTATTCAAACTTAAACGGTAAACCTCATGGATGGAAGTATAGGAGGGAGAGAGCCTCGAAGGGATAGACTAAGGCTGGAGGAGGAGTCGGAGAGTCGGAAGGTGGCTCGAGGCACAAAAGTTCGTCTGTATTTGCTCTCACGGCAACGACCCCACTACACTGTATGCGTCTGAGAATCACTGAATGTGCTGTGGAGTGACGCTGTAGGAAAACAAGGTGATAAGTCTTGAGAGGCTCTCGTGCGGCTGTGTCATCAGCAAGTGGTAGACGTCTTGGCGATGCCCTTCTGGTAGTGGGACATTTTGGATAGCTTTATCAAGCGTCTACAAGCATAACAGATATATATGTATATATATGTCTAAATGCATATATCTATATGTATATACACACACATCTATCTGTATATATCTACGCACGTAAGGTATCTCATATATTACATAATACAAGATTACAACAGTAAATGTGTCACATATAACATACATAAAAGCGGCGGACAAAGTACATACCTAAGTACAAATTACTTGCGCGTCTCGCATCTCTTGAATTATCTTACACTGTGTGCTTATGGATGCCAAAGGACCCGACTCTTTTTGCTAACAATAAGGACTTCTTAGAAAAATGGACTTCCATTCTAGATCGGTGCTCCTTTGATCTTATATTGTTAATCATAGATCAGTGTCACCAAGAGATAGAAATGATAGACAAAGACATTGTTAGTGTAAAGGAACTTTTGACTACCCCTGCCGCTGGAGGTTCCCTGTATAACATCTCTGACATGGACAACAAATTGAAGACATTCAAAGAGGAGATTATGGCGTTCAAAAATAAGAAACTAAACAGAGACAGAAACGATTATCAAACTCAACGCATATACCGCTGGCAATTCACGAGACGGACAACACAAAAACAGGTTTCTTGGAGGTGACCAATTGAGATGACGGACTATGAAACGACCAATTCTGATTTAGCAGAATCGTCCGCAGACGAGAGAACCAGAGAACCCTACAATTTTCGGACCAATCGCCACAGACCAGGGACAGCCATGGCTAGCACATCCAAGACAAGCAACAGGAGTGATTTTTTAGGGCAAAGACCCCAGAAACGAACCAAGAAGAAGTGACTTCCTCCCACAGCACATTCAGTGATTCTCAGACGCATACAGTGTAGTGGGGACGTTGCAGTGAGAGCAAATACAGACGAACTTTTGTGCCTCGAGCCACCTTCCGACTCTCCGACTCCTCCCCTCAGCCTTAGTCTATCCCTTCGAGGCTCTCTCCCTCCTATACTTCCATCCATGAGGTTTACCGTTTAAGTTTGAATACAAACATGGGCAGGCAGTCAACTTGACCATTTATGGACTTATGATTGCATTTAGAAATATATCAGTTATACTTTTTCAAGTGATTATACTGCAGCTCACATTTTGGGATAACCTCTACATAGTATTTGTATTTGTACACGAAGGATGTCATCAATTAAAGTAATACACACGTCATTATCGACTTCTTCTTCTTGGGAGTGATCCACCTTCCTTGATGGTAATTAAAAAGACCACTTGTCTTTGGACAAACTAGCATTTACTATAACTTTGCCTTCAAACTATTTAATTTCCACCTATCTTCAAGTTTAATCAGGGCCAGGTGGTTGTAGACATCCTTAAAAACTGCTCCAGATGCCTAAGTTGATACAATATGGTGACATCACTTAGTCAAGTCTCAACAGAAGGTTTATTGAGACAAAACAGGTATTTATAAGAATGTATCAAACAGAGGAAGAGTATGATGTGGGAGAAGATTTCGTCTACTGCAGCAATCCATCATGCAGGGTCTGGTCTGTCCAAACAGATGAAAATCTTAAAGAATCTGAGAATTGTCTGAAGTATACTCTGAAACTTGACTAACTAATTCCAAATGGCAATACATAGTGACTAGTAGGTAATGAAATGTAAATCAGTGAAAGATTTTTGCTCTATATACTACAGTAAAACCTCGGATAACGCTAAATCTTGGTTCTATAAGTCTTAGTGTTATCTGATTTTTAACGTTATCCGATGAATACATCAGATAACGTTAAAACCCTATGGGATGCAGCGGATAACGTTAAAATTCCATAAAGATACATTGTAACAGGCACAGGCTTTAGCGAACATTATCCGATGCATCCCATAGGATTTTAACGTTATGCGATGCAATTTTTTCCAGATTGCTTAACATTATGAGGTTTTAGCATCATCCGATGCAAACGATATCTGATGCATTACTGTATATGTATTCAGCTAGGGACAATGCCAAAATAGCAAAACAGAGTGACTGAGTCCTTCAATTTTGTCATTTACAGGTACGTTTGGCTACTCTGTAGGCCTAACTGAGGAATCTTGTTATCTGTCTACCTAGTAGTGCACATTAGGGTACTGCAGTGGCTCAAGTCGCTAAGACGCTGACTGGGAAGCGGAAGGTCAGCAGTTCGATTCCCGAGTACTGCAGGACGGAAATGAGCTCCCGTCTTCATCCCAGCTCCTGCCAACCTAGCAGTTCGAAAGCAAGAAATTGCAAGTAGATAAATAGGGACCACTTTGGTGGGAAGGTAACAGCGTTCCGTGCGCTCCGGTGTCTAGTCATGCCTGCCACATGACCACGGAAACGTCTGCAGAAGCAGACAGCACTGGCTCTTTGGCTTAGAAACAGAGATGAGCACTGCACCCTAGAGTCGGATACGACTGGCTTTCGAGCAAGGGAAACCTTTACCTTTTACTAGTAGTGCACATTAAACTACTTCACCACATTAGTTCAGCAGTACCCCTACTGAAATGGATGAACCAAAATATGGATGCCTTTGTGTTGTTTTTGATGTCTGGCCTACTAATATCTAATGTCTTATTTATTTATTTATTTTAATTTTTACAGGACCAAAATCTATCTGATTTGGACTTTTAAAACAATTTCCCTTCAGAAATATTGGTGACAAGACTCCAGGGATCAAACCATTATTTTAAGAGACGTTTCCCTACTGATCTATTCTAAATCTGCATTCCTAGTTAAGCTCCTCCGTGCTTCTCCTACAGTCTACCATAGAAGCACTTGGAAAGATACT
Organism: Bradypodion ventrale; assembly: GCA_035047345.1. Lineage (NCBI taxonomy): Eukaryota > Metazoa > Chordata > Lepidosauria > Squamata > Chamaeleonidae > Bradypodion > Bradypodion ventrale. Next base: position 48,182,478 of record JAWDJE010000001.1, read on the forward strand.
TCAAAAGAACATAATCGAGGGAATGCTGAAATTCCCAGTGAATGTACTATGTATTAGAAATGCCTTAGACAAAGTCTGATAGATGAGCTCAGAACTCACAGAATGCTAAGATTCAGTTTTCGTTTGCTCCAGTTTCCAATGCTTAACATCCAAAATATTTGCATTAGCACTGAATGGTTTCATTCTAGAGATAACAAGGATGCTAATAAAATGCAAGGAAAAAGATAACCTTCATCTGCTCCCTGATTGTTGACTAAGCTTGTCTAAAGGTGCTTCAATCTGGTTAATATTTTAAGAAGCAGCTTTTACCTTACTTAAAAACAAAAACTGAATTATCTATCATACAGTTGCAGGAAAAGCAAGGCAACCACACTTATATACCACCCCACATGAAAGGAGCCTCATTCAGGGGTCCCCTGTAAAAATCCTTTCGACCCAGATTAATCTCTGACACGAAAACACACACACAGCGCTTAGTGCAACTCTCTGGGCAGTTTATAAGTTAATTAGCATTTTGCCCCCAACATGCTGGTTGATAGGATTATGATGTTCTGTAGTTATTGTGTAAGATGCATGAAGCTGTATCTTTAAGAGATCCTTCAGCACAGTACCCAGCTGTAACCACTGAGTGGGTGACTGAGCAAATTACCAACTATAAATCTAGGCTTCTCAGAAGCCACTTTGCTTCTATGCCAAAACTTGCTAGCCGAACTGCTTGCTAGCCATACTGCCTTATTGCCAAAACTGCTTCTGCCAGGATGCTTCAGTTCCTAGGGTTCTGCTACAGGCTTTGCTGAAATCTCTGGAGGAGACAGAGGATTGGAATCCAACTGAATGGACAAAGTGAGTCCAGTTTCCAGACGCTACGCTGAGCAGAGACACTGAGCCTGGAGGCTCTGTTATTTCCTCAAGCCAGGACAACAAGGCTTTGCATAGCCTACAGCCAGCCCAGGAAAAGGCTGGAGTTTGCTGTGAGTACTTTGACTGGGACTCAGACCTCGATAGTACTGCTTACAAAGACTTACAAACTGTTTACCTGACTTTGCTTTCATAGAGAGGAATCTAATGTTTTGTGTTTACATTATGAACTGACTTGCTAAAGTAAAAGCTATTTAGTTTTCATCGTTACTCTGCATATTATTGTATGGGTGAGAATGAAAACACTACACGGGCACCACCGCTGCTGCCACAAGCTAACTGCTTAGCTCTGCAGGATTCACACCCAGACCCCAATACCTAACACTGGTTACTCATTTTACTGACCTCGGAAGGATGGAAGGCTGAGTCAACCTTAAGTCCTGGTCTAGATCGAACTCACAACCTTTTGGTTGCAGTACAGCAGTTTAACTGCTGTGCCACTTGGGCTGTATATGAAGGCCCAATGGAAAGCATCTAGGTGAGAGTAATTCCCACAGCCCATTGATTCTTGGTTTTGCTCCAAAGACTGGAAACAAAGATGACAATTATACTGCTATGACAACACACTACAGATCTTATTTTAGAAAACCACTAAACAAATTGTTTAAAGCTGCTCAATTTTCATTTTTCATCTCAAGTTGTACAGAATACTTTTTCTTCAGTCCAGCAAAAGCACCTGCAGGCTGCATCTGCAATGTATCATCTATACTTCTGGAGAGGATCATGCCTGCAAAAGGTGCTTCTTTATTGTAGTGTCTACTGCACTTGAGCCACCGATATGTAACAAGATGAAACTAGCAGAAAGCCTGGGGCTTCTTTACACATGAAAGCCCAGCTTCACACGAAGGACCAGTTACTGTATTTGCTTGCACTGCTGCTTGGGTAGTGGTGAGGGTGTTGTGGGCCACATGAAATGGTGCTGTGGGCCAGGTCTGACCCACGGGACATAGTTTGGCCACACCTGCTCTATATACTTAAATGGTGGATATGGACTTTCTGTTTCCTGCTCACTCACTGAGGCTGCAAAATTGCTGAACTGCTCTTGGGTCATTCCTTTTAACTACAGTATAGGTTTTAGTGATTGGTTTTGTTTTTGCACACGAAGCAAAATTATGCAAATAAATAAAATAAATCAGACTAATACGTCAAAGACAAATAAGCAGCTGCTATTAGCAAGTTTCATATTCTACCTTTTCTGTGTCGCTCTCTGTGTGCACGTGTGTAACACATAATATATACATCAAAGACATATATACTACATAGTCTTAAAAATTCAAAAGACTTGCTGTTATTTGGAAAACATCTTGAACTGTTACATTAGCAGAACAGTACACTTTAAACATCAGTTGATTGTGATGGCACTGCTTAGAAAAACACTATGGATTCCAAGCACCTTATCCCATTGAACCATTTATAATTGTATAGTAATATATGTAGACAGCTAATAGACTGAATGGCTTACTGCATTTATAGATTACCTAGATGGATACATATATCTTCATTCTCCAAACAGTGGCATCTTATGCATTTACCAGTGGCTACGGTTAGTTCAACTGAGCCCTCCTCTCACTTTTATTCTATCAAAACCACAATAAAATCATTCTGTAGGTTTTGGTTGATCAACACATTTTACGCTCCAATGTTTAATAGCTGGCTAAGAAACTCTGCCAACACCCTCTAACTTCCAGTCACTGTCTTTTGTTCTTTCCTCCTTACCTTTTCTATTTCTGGCATTCGCCACTGCCATTTCCTCTTTCAGGGCACAAATGGAGGCCTCTCGCACTAGGGCTGAAAGATCAGCTCCACTACAAAGATGTAAAAAAGAAACAACAACAACAAAACTAACAAACCCACAGTCATTTTGAGATACAACTTCTCACTTGCATGAAGAATGCAAAACAGCAATTGTAGAGTAGCTGCTCACCTATGTAAGGGGAACAATTGCATTAAAACGTCTGCCTGCAAACATTGGCAATCAAATTACAACAGGTCAATTGTATAGATATATTTAGTTGAAAGATGCACAAACTATAACATTTTATGTATTATGGGAGTGGTGATTAAAAAATGTTTGGTGTGACCAAGATTGCCTTGGCGAAGCTAGATTGTGCTGATGACATTGCTTTGCTCGAGGAAGATGAGCTGAAACTACAACAGTCCAGGAAAAAGAAGCAAAGAAAACTGGCCTTAGGACTGGGTGGCTAACCTTTTTGCACCGTGGGCCTGACCACGCCCCTGGAACAGCTGAGTAGGCCAGACCACACCCCCGGAAGCGGGCATATTTACGGTTGACGTAAATGCACCCACTTCCATGTTTATATCAGCTGCAGGTGCATTTAAGCATGCACGGGTATGTTTTACAGCTGACGTAAATGCGTCCGCTGCTACTTTTGGGTGCGGGGAGACAGTGACAGGCCGGTTGGATTGGCATCGCTGGCTGGGTCTGGCCCACGGGCCGTAGGTTAGAAACCCCTTCCTTAGGATAAACACTGAAGAATCAAAGGTCCTACATGTCAACATGTGAACTCCATGACTGGGATACAAGGAATCATACTCTGGTCGCACCAACTAGAGAAAGTGGAGCAGTTCACTTATTTGGGCAGTGTGATCGCCCAAAATGGAGATGCAGAGGTAGATGTCAAATGCTGCCTTAGAAAAGCAACAGCTTTCTAATGGAGAATGAATAAGAGTGAATAAGAATGAATAAATCCTAGCTGTGATGCATCGTACAACGTCCAAATCCTTGCTGCGATGCCTCGTACAACGTCGTTTCCATAGAGATACATTGTACTTAACAGCACAGACTTCAGGGCAAAGTCAAGGAAACAGACAGGAAACTGACAGAACTTTAAGAAATCATTGTCTAAAGGCTAAATACATTACAAAACCATGACAAACAACCCTGATTTTAAGGGACAAACCATCCGCTGTCTCCTTCCAGACTCTAGAATAACCTCTCATGCAAGTTCAGGCTGTCTGCATCCTTCCTGTCTTTCCACCAATAAACAGATAAATTCCTCTTCGACTAGGCTTTTAATATATAAATCACAGCTAAGAAAGGGGATTTAAAAGTAGGATTGTCCTTTTATCTTTTTAAAATGCATTTTTAAATTGTTTTAGTGGAAATTTAGTACACTGGTACCTCACTTAAAGAGTGGAAGCACCTTTGCTGGAAGATGTTAAGTTCCTTGTTGATCCTTGCTGATGCATTCCTAGTCTAGCAGGCATCAGTGGCTGCCAGGATCAAACAAGTAACAACTAGCTAAGTACTACCTAGTCTGACAGGCAAAACCTTCTCATAAAAAGTAACAAGTGTTACTGGGCACGTTCTGACAAGGATAAAAATTATGAATATTCAGAATTTAAAGTGAGTACACTTTGAATGTGTCACTGATACTTCTCTTGCATTAGCTGTACAATAAAATTGGTTTGATTTGTTACGTAGGTGAATCTTGGTGCCAATCACAGTGATTATTATAATTTTGACTTTAAACCTTTCCCCCCTTAAAATCAGTATTATTTAGTCTTATTACCTACTTTTTACTTAATAGGGGATTTCTACTCAATCCAGTTTTTTTGTTCTCTTCTGACTTGACAAATTCCTTTTGTTTAGTACAAACAAACAGCTATCATAAGAATATATGTCTATACACCTTTCGACTTTTCAAGACAGCTTCCAAATAATATAAAAATGCAATTATTCTAACAATCACAAATATTTCTAAGTACAGTAAAACATCGCATAAAGAGCACCTTGCTTAGGGACTAACTTGCTTAAAGAGCAGGATTTTCTCTGAATGGTCGCCTTGCTTAACAACTAAAACCAACCAAAAACTCACTTAACAACTAAATTGGGGTTCGCAATCCCCCCTGCCAGAAGTCACAATTGGTCACTTGCAATGGTGTTTCGCTTAAAGAGCAAACTCGCTTAAAGAGCAATCTTGTGGAACGCATTATGCTCTTTAACAGTGATGTACTGCAGCAGGTTCTGTCAGGTTCTGCAGAACCAGATAGCGGAAATTCCCCCAGGCTCCACCCACTTGGTTGGCCCAGCCCATCTCCATAGCCCATAATGCAGGATGTTTGGCCCCGCCCACAGATTTGGCAAGCCCACAGAGTAGATAGTAAATTTTTTTTGCAATGCATCACTGCTCTTTAAACGAGGTACCAGTGTACTAAATTTCCACTAAAACAATTTAAAAATGCATTTTAAAAAGATAAAAGGACAATCCTACTTTTAAATCCCCTTTCTTAGCTGTGATTTATATATTAAAAGCCTAGTCAAAGAGGAATTTCTCTGTTTATTGGTGGAAAGACAGGAAGGATGCAGATAGCCTGAACTTGCATGAGAGGTTATTCTAGAGTCTGGAAGAAGACAGCGAAAAGGTCTTCTCCTGTGTCCATTCCAAGTACAGTAATACATCATTCAAAGTCCGCTTCGTACAACATCGAATTCATACAACATTGCCTAATTCCTTGAAAAAAGTTGCCTCATACAAAGTCGTTGCGACTTTGTATGAGGCATTGGGGTTTTTCCTCAGGATGGTTTGTCCCCTAAAATCAGGGTTGTTTGATATGTTTTTGTAATGTATTTAGCCTTTAGACAATGATTTCTTAAAGTTCTGTCAGTTTCCTGTCTGTTTCCTTGACTTTGCCCTAAAGTCTGTGCTGTTACAGTACAATGTATCTCTATGGAAATGACGTCGTACGAGGCATTGCGGAAGGATTTGGATGTTGTACGATGCATCACAGCTAGGATTTTGCATGCCTCATACAAAGTCCAAATCCGTATAAAGTCCAAACTTGTGGAGCCAAGTTTGGTCGTTGTATGAGGTATCACTGTATGTCCATAAGGTTGGTGGAATTAAAGATTTAAAACCGCACTTTGAATTGCATCTAGAAATGAACTGATAACCAATGAAGCTGTTGTAATAAGGAGCTTTTAATCTCCTTGTAATTAGCTCTGGTCAGAAATCTAGCTAGAACATCCTGGACCTGCTGAAATTTGCAAACAGTTTCCAAAAGCCACCCCATGTCAAGTATGTTACAGCAATCCAGATGGAATGTAACTAAGACATATGTCACTCTAGGCCATACCTGTCAAGTTTTGGATTTGAAAATAAGGGAATTCTGGGCCACACCCCTCTGTGGGTGTGGCCAAATCTGTGGGCATGGCCAAATATAGCCATGTGACTTGCTGGGCTCTAGTCATGCCTGCCACATGGACATGAAACTGTCTGCAAACACAGACAACACTGGCTCTTTGGCTGTAAATGGAGATGAGCACTGCACCCTAGAGTTGGATACGGCTGGCAGATTTTACTTTCTTAGGATCGCTGCAGATGGTGATTGAAGGCATGAAATAAAAAGGTGACTGATGCTTGGGAAACAAGCTATGAGAAACCTGGGGAACATAGTTAAAAGTAGAGGCATCACCTTGCAGACAAAAAATTGCAGTCAAAGCAATGGCATTCCCGGTGGTAATGTATGGGTGTGAGAGCTGGACCATTAGGAAAGCTGAGCGCAGAAAAATAGATGCCTTTGAAATGTGGTGTTAGAAATAGGTCAATCAACAACGACTGCTCATTAAAGGTCAAATAGTAAAGATGACGCTAAAGTACTTTGGACATCAAATGAGAAGAGAGGATTCAGTTGAGAAGGCCTTGATGCTGGGAAAGGTGGAGGACAAAAGAAGGGGGCGGCCAAAAATAAGATGGCTAGATGGTATTGTAGATGCAATGGGCACAAAGCTGTGTGGGCCAAAGAACCCTTTCCCCATCTTCTTGGGGGACTTTTGTTTTGTTTTCTTTCTTGTTTACTCAGTGGCTTAAGTGACTAAGATGCTGACTGGGAGGCAGAAGGTCAGCAGTTCGATTCCTGAGTACTGCAGGACCGAATGAGCTCCTGTCTTTGTCCCAGCTCCCGCCATCCTAGCAGTTCAAAAGCAAGAGATTGCAAGTAGATAAATAGGGACCACTTTGGTGGGAAGGTAACAGTGTTCCGTGCACTCTGGTGTCTAGTCAGGCCTGCCACATGACCATGGAAATGTCTGAAGACGCAGACAATGCTGGCTCTTCGGCTTTGAAACAGAGATGAGCACTGAATCCTAGAGTCGGATACGACTGGCTTTCGAGCAAGGGAAACCTTTACCTTACTCATTTTTAATTAATTTTTTTTCCATGGGAAGCAAAGAAAGTGCAGAATAGTAAACCAGCCCCCTAGGGTTACCAACTGCTTGTAAGCAGCTTGGTTTTAATGAACTAGCCCTGCACATGGCTAGACACCCACCCAGCCACCCCCCAATTAGGGTGGAGGAGCAAGGGATTAATCCCCCCCTAATTAACCAATCTATTTGTTCCTCACTGTAACCAGTTGAAGCACCAACGCCTGAGAATGTTGGATCCAGATTAAGGAAGGGAATTAGTAAAGAAGTAAAAATCAACCTCTGTGGTTTCCAAGCCTCCCTCCTTCCCTCTCTCTCTCTCTCACTCACTCACACACACTCTCTCTCAGTGGCTGACGAGTGCTTTGGGAATTGACTTAAGTTTTCTGGGAATTGAAGCCCCAAACCCAGAGGTTGGGAAACATTGCTCTAGACAAAGCGGGCTCCTCAAGGTATGGGCATACCTGTTGCACAAAGTAGGAAGAAATAAGGAGCATTAGTAAAGCTCATGGAGACGCATGATAAGGAGGACAGAAAAGCGAGCATTTCAATTAGGTTTTTGCTACTGAAAAAGCAAAATCACAGGAGAAAATCGATTAAAAACAAACAGTTCCTACAGAAGACACAAGATAACAAGGAAGACCCTACTCACGTGTAACAATCACAGCAAGGATCATGGGCAACTTCTTCAAGGTTCACATCTATGTCAATTGGGGGTCGGGTTCCTTCCTGTAGACATTGAATAGAGTAGTTTAGAGACATGTGGTGGCAGATGCAACTGTTCATCAAAGACCAAAGACTGTTTTCAGTGTCAACCCCACAGCTTTCTGGTATCAATATCATCAATGTATTTTCTGTGCTTTTACAACCAAACAATTTTGCACATTTCTGAGGAATGGGGATATTTAGCTTATGGCTCTCATTGGCTGTTCACCTGAAATTTTTGATTCTTAGATCTACTGTACAAGATCCAGTAATCTACTTAGGTACCCAGCACCAACACAATTGGTTACTCTTCCTTTTCTCCTCCTGAAGCACTCTATGGTGCAAAACAAAACATACCACTTGCTCAAGAGCATACCTGTCAAGTGTCCCAGATTGGCTGGGATTTCCCGTAATTTAGCGCCGCTAACTCTACTTTCGCGCCACCATCTTGTAATTTGACGGTGGGAGAAAGTAGTTACTGTGCATCCCCTTCTGTGCAGAAGCCTTCTACGCAGACTTCAATGCATGCGCAGAAGGGTTCTGCACAGAAGGCTTTTGCGCAGGTCCCATATTGTCTGGAGCCACGCTTGACAGGTATGCTCAAGAGGAATTCCTAGCATTTATGTCAGTGATACAGAACTATATAAGAGAAGTGGGATTCTATAGAAACACAGCCTTCCTTTCTGGCCAATGGATGTCAGTAATGAATATGTTCTTTTGTAACCAGTTGTTCTGGAATCATGTTGCTACTTTTGTGAAATCATTCATTTCTTTGTTCTCACTGTCTGCAGGGCAGTTATAAAGCAAGAAGAAACATGCTACAAAAAAGACACATGAAACAAACATTTCCCAAGGTTTTAAGCTCTCTGTCATCATCTAGACTGCCTGTCACATGAAACAATGCACCAGTCAACCTGCTGAAACAGGCTGAAGTTGATGTATAGTGTTAAAAATCTGCCCTGGGGCTAGCAAGAAGGACCCACCTTTGGCTTGCTGGCTGTGTGGCTTCCATCACAAGTTCTTGGAGGACAAGGGTATCAATGGCTATAATTATGGATACCTAAGGACAACCTCCGGGTTGGAGAGATAGGCAGGATATCTCTCAATGCCATTTCCATGGAATCCTAAGCAAGTGAAGGCATCTGCTTGGGAATACCCTGAAGCAAATGGTGAGCCACTGTGTGAGACAGAATGCTGGACTGGATGGACTGTGGCCTGTTCCAGCAAGGCTGTTCTTATGTTCTTATCACCCAGAGTAGCTCAGATTAGCTCTTGGGCTAACCATGTGCTTCAGCCATGAGACTCACTCTTTCTCTCCAACCTTGCCCTGTCCTCCACTCCCTGGCTGGAGCACTTTCTGCAAAAAGAAAGGCTTTCCAAGACAAGGTCTGACACATGCACCCATCATTCCTTCTCAGTAGCTGACCTGAGCAGTTGTTTGCTCCTTGTTGCTCCTGCTGAACCTCAGAGCCAAGGTCTGGATTTAAGCATCTCGGAGTACTCAGTGAACCCAACAAACTGCAAATTGGCTTTTTAAAAATTCTCTTTATTAGAACAGTACAGGGAAAATGGGATAAAAAAGGGTATCAACTTTCACACACAAAAAGGGTGGGAAAGTAAAAACCTCCAATTCATCATAGAACAAACATTTCAAGTTACAAAAACAACAACAACAAAAAAAAAACCGTGCCATACTCTCTGCTTAAACCAGGGGTGCCCAAACTACAGCCCATGGGACAGATCCGGCTCCTGATGCCAATTCATCCGTCCCACACCACCCTCGTCGCTCCCGAAAGTGGAAATACTTCTGCTTCCAGGAGCGACGAGGGTGGCACAGGCCAGATGAATTGGTGTCAGGGTCTGGATCTGACCCATGAGCCGTAGTTTGGATACCCCTGCATTAGACCTTCCCCAATAAAGCAAAGTGTTACGTGATCAGACCTGCAGAGTAGACCCATCAGCCAGACCTGATCATGTAACACTTCGCTTAGGATAGCGAAGAACCTAACCACTATTCCATCTCCTGATGTCCACTTTAATGGCCATCGGCCACTTGTCTGATCTTAGTTGGCCAATCAGGACTAGGGTGCCAAGGCTAAAAGGAAATCCTCTCCAGATCCAGCCCTCTTGTCCAGCCAGGATGTCTCCAGCCCAGGAGCAACTCATCAATCACCACTCTGGAGCCTAACTGTCCTGTCCCCGAAGCTGGCCTTGGGCAGGGAGAGACAAAGCAGTGTTCTAGCTTTCATCTGACCAGCATTTCACACCTTCAGGCCCAGCTGGTTTTTCTCCTTTCCAAGATGTTTACTCTTTAGGGGCCACTTTTTCACATGCACTTGTGTCGAACAAAATGAGATAATTATGACTGAGGAAAGAGATGGTGAAAGAAAACTGGGTTTGCTCCTGGCTTTAACTCCTATTTACCCAGTTTAACCTTTTAATTGGCAAAATAGAAACAAAGAACATAAAACCGGTCAAACCACATCATCTTGTAACATAGTGTGGGCTAAATAAAGTGAGATTGCCTTTGTCTGCTCCTCCAAAAGATTTATAGAGCTGCTCCCTTTCCTGAATTTCACCACAATCCCAAAACAGCCAGGAACCTGAAGTACCCTTGCAGTTTGTCATGGAATGAAGGTCCTCATTCCATGTTTCCCGCCTCCTGGAAGGGGGGAGGGGAGATGCCCCTTCAAGGTGGTGACACATGGGAGCCATGTGGCAGACTTGGGGAAGAAGGGGTGGAACTTGGTGTGTGATTGACATGTCTTCTTGCTGGAAGGTCATTGGGGGTAAACCCTAAGGAGGAGGGTCAAAGGGAGGATCCTGATGGGAGGAGTCTTGTCCGGGAAGAAGACACCCTCCCACATTCATTCAGTCTCTCTTGCTGGCAAACAGCCAAAATGTAGTCTCTTGAAAAGAAGGGGGCGGCGGCCTGCTTCCCCCCCCCCCCCAACAGATTGCTTTAACTATGTGCTTTTGATCTTTTACTGGAATGTATTTTGGACTTTGCTGTACTTGTAATACAATTATGAAAATGCCTGAAGAGACTTGGAGTGAGTTCTTTGCTCGACGCTACCTGATTTGCCTGATGGAGAAGCCTGAACTGAGAGGGCCAGATCTAGCCCAGGGAGCCAGATCTGGTACACTCTTACAATCCAATCGTCAGGAAGCTGGAAAAGTTTGGCCTGGGTGTAAGCGCATTGTCACACAGTTGTTCCAAATGGGCACAAAGAGAAATATTCCGGCATCCATCATAGATAACAAGAGGACTTCCTGTTCTTGAGACCTGCCAAACATGTGTGATGGAACATTCACAAGTGTCTCAAGAAATCTGGGTTGCTCTTAGTAACAGAGATTTAGATTTTCTTTTCTCCCCATCCTTTCCCCCTTTTAAGTTGTTATGCTTTTAGACAGTAAACCTGGAGGCAAGGACTGGCTTTTTTACTCAGCTGCTCTGAGTGCTTTGGCTGAGGAGCAGAATAAAAATATGAATAGGTTCCCAAGTAAACTTTTCACTTTTTCTGATTTGGAGGCTAACTACCTCAAACCAGCGACAGTGGTGGCTTAGTGGTGAAGACACTGAACTTGACGACTGGAAGGTCGTCAGGTCAGCAGTTTGAGACCCGAGTGGTGCACGATGGAGTGAGCTTCTGTCTCTGTCCAAGCTCCTGCCAACCTAGCAGTTCGAAAGCAAGACATTGCAAGTAAATAAATAGGTACCACTTTGGTGGGAATGTAAACAGCGTTTGGTGCACTCTTGTGTCTAGGCATGCCTGCCGCATATCCACGGAAAAGTCTGCAGAAGCAGACAGCACTGGCTTATTTGGCTATAAACAGATGAGCACTGAACCCTAGAGTCAGATATTACTGGCTTTTGAGCAAGGGCGACATTTATCTTAACCTAACCTCAAACCATGGGATGAGGCAAGCTAAGAGACTAATCAATATACAATACAAAAAACAAGTGCATTTTGTAATCCTTGCTCATGTCAACGAAAGTGTTGCTTAATACGGTGGGAAGTGGGAGGGAGGGAGGGATCAAAGGATGATTAAAGCCAAGGCTGAAAAAATGGAAAGAATTACCTTGTGAATTATCAACTGTTTTAAACTTGTTAAAAGCAACTAGGAAACAGTATTATTGTTGTTAAAAACAGGCTGTTATTGCCTTCTGCCACCTTTTGTTTTCAGTTGCTGGGCTCCAGGGAATGTGGAACACTTGGATGTCTCTGAAGGTGATTTGAAAATGAACGTGGGATCCCAAAACCAAAACTTAATCCAGGCAAGAGGGGAACATAATTTCCTCCCTGGATGACAATATTATTTGGCCCAGAATCTTTGTTTTTGTTCATTCATTTTGAGGTAAAGGTAAAGGTTTTCCTTGCTTGAAAGCCAGTTTTATCCGACTCTAGGGTGCAGTGCTCATCTCTGTTTAAAAGCCGAAGAGCCAGTGCTGTCTGCTTCTGCAGACGTTTCTGTGGTCATGTGGCAGGCATGACTAGACACCGGAGTGCACGGAACGCTATTGCCTTCCCACCGAATTGGTCCCTATTTATCTCCTTGCAATTCCTTGCTTTTGAACTGCTAGGTTGGCAGGAGCTGGGAGAAAGACGGGAGCTCATTCCGTCCTGCAGTACTCGGGAATTGAACTGCTGACCTTCCGCCTCCCAGTCAGCATCTTAGCCACTTGAGCCACCGCAGTCCTCTCCTTTTTCTTGCCATATCATGAGTAATGTAGCAGATGTGAAGCATAGGGGGCAACTTCTTGTCTTTATATCTATTACTTCCCTTAAACTCTCTCTCCTCACTTATTATCCTCTCTTCTTTGAAACTCTCATAATCTTGACACCCACACTTCCTTTGGAATAAAATCTACTGAACACAGGGGGGCATACTTGTAAACAGACCTGACTGTCCAGTTTTTATATACATTTTTATTTGTAAAGATAGCAGGTCTTATTCTATACTTTGCATTTAAATTAACTAGCTTAATCTACATTTCTATCTAAAGAAAGGCCCCAACCCTGACTGTAAGGCTTGTAAGATTTGTAGCATATTACAAACCTTTTTTCTTCATACTTCTCTCTGTTCTGCAATCCTCACAGCTGATTTTTTAAAAAATTGTGTCAGAAGCACATAAAGGTGCTTTCTGGGTTGAAAGGATTTTTGCTGAAGGAACTCCGCTCAGGGGATGCCCGAATGAGGCTCCTTTCATGTCCCCAAGATCTTTTCCCACTGAAGTGGTCCCTATTTATCTACTTGCAATTTCTTGCTTTCGAACTGCTAGGTTGGCAGGAGCTTGGGACAGAGATGGGTGCTCATTCCATCAAAACTCGGGTCTTGAACTGCTGACTTTCAAGCTAACAAGGTGAGCCTCTTAACCACCACAGTCCCCTCACAGCTGATAAGGATAAGCCGCTGAGCCTTTCTAGTTCCTGCTCCCAAGCTATGGAAGTTCCTTGTGAGGCAGCCTAGAATAGGCCCTCCATTACTGTTCTGTCAGTGGGCAAACCCTTCTCTTCAGACAGTCTATTGGCAACTGAATGAGGCCACTTAGAAGATTCTTTTAATGAAAGATGCTGTACTTTTTTACCTTTACAATTTTCTGGCATGCTTAATTTTTAAAAGAAATATTTTAATTCAGTAGTTATTAAAATATGATGTTCTTATTCTATTTTTATTCATATCTGTTTTTTACCCATTTTATAAACTGCTCGGGGCCATATATTGAAAGAAAGAGAGGCTATTACTAAAAATAAATATATAATAACATGTAAATAAATCACTCAAAGCAATTCAATAAAAGGTTATTAACTGATTTCCAGGCTAATTGGGGAGAATGAAGAGATTGCATAAATAACCTGTTTTGTATTACTATATTATCTTGTCATCCATTTTACATGTAAATAATCAATTTTACTATGAAAGAAAAAGGTATTATATATTTCTTATTCTAGATTATAAATGCACTGATAATGAAATCTTACAGAGTCAGGTTCAAAAATTTGTCAAAAAGACAAAAGCGTTGTTAAGTCATTCACTTGTATTTCATCTTATGTCTTGGAACAGACAAAACAATCTGAAGCACATTATAAATCTAGGAAAAATTACTCTATCTAAAACATCCAGTAGCAGCATTCGTGTTTTACGAGCCTTTTCTCTCTCTCTCTACAACACTTACTTTAGTAATGGTCTTTAAAATGGCAAGGCGATCCAAAGGTGGCGGCAAACCGACATAGAGTGTTTTATCCAATCTTCCTGGACGCAAAATAGCTGGATCTATAATATCTGATGGAAACATAACATAAAATCAAGTAAATTTTGGATGCAACACAAGGGAGAAAAACACTCAGAAAGTATCTCCTGGGCAGCATCTGAGAACAGAAGCCTGACATTCAAAAACAAAGTAACTGATCTATAATAAAATGGATGTTACAGTCTATCAAATCTACACTTCCCTTATATTTATTTATTTATTTAAATTTATATGCCACCCAATCAGGAGAACCCGACTCAGGTCGGCGTACAACAGTTAAAAATGTATAAAAACAGATTTTAAAATCCTAAATTGCCCACTCACTTCCCCATCCTACTACCCCCACCCCAATTAAAAGAATAAAAAAAATAAAAGGGAATGGGGGGGATACAACAACACAAAGAGAGGGATATTAACTAAGTACTAACTGGGGATGAGCCAACAGGCTGGAGCCGTATTCCCATTAAGGCCCCACACCTGCCCTGCCAGCCAGGTTTTCAGACTTTTCCTGAAGGGCAGCAGTTCTGTCTGTAGCCTCAATTCTGTTGGAAGGAGGTTCCAGAGGGTTCCAGCATTCAGATACTTCTTCTCTTACTAAACCAGGGGTGGCCAATCTCCAGCCCATGGGCTGCCCACGGCACCATTTCATGTGGCCCACTGCCACCCTCGCTGCTACCTGAAGTGGACGTGTTTACGACAGCCACAAAACGTGCCTGTATAAATGTGCCCACGCCTGCCGTAAACACTGCTGTAAAACACATCCACGGCTGTCGTAAGTGCATTTACGGCAGCTGCAGACATGTTTTACAGCAGCATTTACAGCGGGAGGAACCACATGACCGGCCTCCTCAGCTGTCTAGGGGGGCGTGGTCCTGCCCCTGGTGCGAAAAGGTTGGGAACCCCTGTACTAAACTATGGTCTTACACACAAAAGGATAACAAAGATGAGCCATTTGGCATGGCTGCATCATGTTGAAATTTCCACTTCTATTTTACATGTTCAATCTTATGCTGAAACATTAAATTTTGATTAATTTTAATTAATGTCTTCCTAAACCAAAATTTAGTAACCTGGCTTCACAGTTAAAATTCACAACAGCTTCTGAACTCTCACTTATGGCTGCACCAGACAAGAAAAAGGGAATATATAAGTCCAAAGCTCTCTAATGAAATGCTAAACTACTTGTAATTATAAACTACTAGCAGAGGTTGCCCGGCGTTGCCGGGATGTTATAAACTGTGATCAGCTTTTTTGATTTGTGGATTAAAAAGAACAAAGGATGATATAATTGTTTCAAATTGTTTTATTTAACCAAATAATGTTTTAGTTTGTGGGTTTTTATTTTGTTAATAGTTGTACCGTAGGTAATATTTTTAAAAATGTGAAAGTACATTTTTTTACATTCAATGTTTTAAAAATGTGTTTAGATGTTTTGGGTTTTTATTTGAGTTAAAACTCAACACAGGATGTTATAAATCTTTTTATTTTATTTTTTTGACATGTTTGTGATTTGTGTAAACTTTTGATTTATTGTTATGTTTTTGACTTGTTTTTACTCTTGTGGCCTCTAGGTGGGGCTGTTGTGTCTTTTTGAGTTGTTTTTACTTTTCTGCCCTGCAGGTGGGGCTGCTAGTGTTTTTGTTTTAGTTTCACTGGTTTTTCTCTCCTGGCCTCTGGGTGGGGCTTCTTCCGGTAAGTTGTCTTTGTTTCTTCATTTCTGTTCCGGTCGTCGTGGAGGGAGGACGTGCTGGTGAGTTGTCTGGTTTTCTTTCTTCTGGGGTTTTTATTTGTTTTGCTTTTGTGGTGGTGGGCTGGGACGTGTTTCTGTTTGTTCTTTTTTGCTTTGGTTGAGTTTTAGGTTTGTCTAATTGGTTTGGTTATTTCTGATTTTGTTTAATTTTTCTTATTTCGTTGTTTATTTGTGTAATTAGTTGTTGCTTGTTAATGTGTGGTTTTTTCGTGTTGTAGTTAGGTGTTTTGTATGTGATTTTGTGTTATTTTGGATGTTTTGTTTGTGTATTTTTTTTGTTTCTTAATGGGTATGTTTTTTATTTTTTTTATTAATTTTGGTGTTTGTTTTTGGTGTTTACTTTTGAAGAACAGCTGCCTGTCGGTTCCTCTTTTCCCCATTGCTGCTTCGAATTTTGGTTTCGATGCAGCAATGGGGGAAAGGAGAAGGAGGCAGTCAGCCCGTTCTTCTCCCGGGAAGGTTCGTTAGGTAGGTCGGGGGAGAAGGTGGAGGCAGAGAAGAGCTTTCTCTGCCTAATGATGGTTCTCTCCTCTCTGTCTCCTTTTTTTCCTGGCTTACCTAACCGGAGATTGGCAGGCAGCGATCCGTAAGGGATGGGGCTCTTCTTTGCAGATTGCTGGCTGCTGCTTTTGTATTCGGAAGTACAAAGGCATCAGCCAGTCATCCGCCAGGGAGGGTGCTTCCCCTGACGAACTGCTGCCTGTTTTTGGGTTTTTCCCCACCCTGGCTCAACTTTACTTGAGGCTGGTGGAGGTCTCACCGTGTCTTCGGTGGGGTAGCGTGGAAGAGAGGGAGTCCCTCTTTTCCCCGTTGCTCTGGGAAAGAAGGATGGCGGGTGTTTTGCGGTGGCGTTTTGTGGCTTTTTGTTTTGCATGGCTGCGAGGCGCTGAGTCTGCCTACTAGGGACTTGCGCTCCTGTTGCGTTTTGTAATTTTATTTTTTGCATGCCGGCTTTCTCAGCGTTCTGCGTGCTCATAGCGCAGGACGCTGGGACTTGTAGTTTTGCGTTTGTGGTTTGCATTCGTGCGGCTTTTTTCCCCTGCGGCTCAATTTCAATTGGCTGTGCCGCGTTTCCCAACGTTCTTTTTGCTCGTGCCTCTCAGCCTGATTGGCTGTGGCGCGGCGCAGAGAATGTTGGGAATTGAAGTTGTTTCCCTTTGTTCACGTTTGTGGGGCTCTTGCCCCACTGGTGCGTTTCTCAACCCTTCAGTAACCTCCGTACCGAATTCGGGCGAGTGCAGGAGGCTCGGTACAGGATATTGTGGATGGGTGCGGGAGCCTTTGTTACATTCCAATGGTTAACTCTTGGATTTATAGGTATAAATTGTATTTCTGGGAGGCTTTCACAAGAATGATTCTTATAAAACAAATTGTAAACTCTCTATGTGTCTGGCTGTCAATGTAAATTACAAGGTGGAGGCAGTGATTGCTCTTACTACACTTCCAAATGTTGGCACTGGAAAGTGACTTGCAAAACTGGGAGACGGATTTGTTCTGCTTTGGGATCGTTTTCTAGTTAAAGTTTTCTGACAAGAAAGCTATTGTTTATATGAACTTTTGGGGCTGCGGGCTGGTCATGTGGTTCAGCAGGCTGGTCACATGGTTCCTTCTACTGGAAGTGGAAGGAAAACACGCCTTGCAATCTGTTTTGCAATGGGATGAAATAAGATTTTAAGGCTGCCATTTTCTCTGCTTAAAACAGGGGTGCCCAAACTATGGCTGAATTCATGCAGCCTTTGCCTCTCCCCGAGGTGGACATAAAACATATCTGCATGGCACATTTTACGTCCGCATTCAGGAGCGGCAAGGGTGGCATGGGCTGGATGAATTGGCGTCAGGGCCCAGATCTGGCCCATGGGCTATAGTTTGGGCACCCATGATTTACACTAATCACTTGATATAGCCTCTATGGCTTTTTGTCTACCGAGACAAAAAAAGGTAACTTGTTTTATATGTTTTGAGATGAAACCAAATATCATACTTCTGACTCTTTAAAACAGCAGCATTCAGTGGCACCTTTAAACTAACAAATGTAATTAGGCCAGGCATTTGCAACTTATGGCCTGCAGGCCAGTCCCTGACCCCTGATGCCAATTAATCTAACTGCACTGCCCTCGCAGCTCCCAGAAGCAGAAATAAAACATGCCCCCACATGCGCAAAACACATTTACGGCATCATTCTGTGTACGTGTGGGCATGTTTTACTTCCACTTCCAGTGGGAGGAACCACATGATGGGCCTGATCAACTGTCTGGGGGGCGTGGTCATGCCCGCAACCTGAAAACATTGAGAACCCAAGAAATAGGCATAACATATCTGGTCTGCTAGAGAGACAAACAAGTAGGTCCTAAACCTAGAGCAAATCAAGTCTAAATTATTTCTGGAGGCAAATAGGACAAAACTGAGGCAGACATACTTTGGGCATATTATGAGAAGGTAAGATTCCCTAAAAAAAACCAGTAAGTTATAAGCTCAAAATATGAGATGTAGTGACTCCATAAAAGAAGCTACAGGCTTGTTTTACGAGAGCTGAGCAGGTTTACAAAAGTTGAGAACAGGACATTTTTAGACCACTTATTCATAGGGTCAGAGATGACTTGATGGCACAGAACTACAAATATAAGAAGCCATAAAAAGCAATGCAGCATATAAGTCCAAAACAGTGACCACAACTCAATTATGTTTAACTTGATCATAGACCGCAAGTCACTGATAAAATCTAACACAGAGACCTTAAATTTTCAAAAAGGACATTTCCCAAAGATGAGGAAACTAGTAAAAAAGAAGCTGAAAGGGAAAATTGAGAGAGTCCAAACACTCCAAGAGGCATGGAGGCTGTTTACAAAAACAATAACAGAGGCCCAATTGGAATGCATACCCCAAAGGAAAAAGGGCACTGCCAGGTCCAAGAGGACTCCAATGTGGCTTACAGGAGCTGTTCGGGAAGTGATCAAAAGCAAGAAAAGCTCATTTAGAAGATGGAAGGCTTGTCCGAATGAGGACAGCAGGCAGAAACATAAATTCTGGCAGAACAAATGCAAGGCAACAATCAGGAAAGCAAAGCAAGACTTTGAGGAGCGTATAGCTAAAAATACTCAGAGAAATAGCAAAGACTTCTTTAAGTACATTAGAAGTAAGAACCCAACTAGGAAGGCCATTGGACCATTAGATGACAATGGAAGGCAAGGGGTTATTAAAGAGGAAACAGAGATTGCAGAGAGACTCAATGAATTCTTTGCTTCAGTATTCACTGAAGAAGACAGAGACCACATGCCCAAAACTGAGCCTATCTTCGTAGAGAGGGAAACCGAAGAATTAAGCCAGATAGAAATAACGAGGGAGGAGGTCCTTGCATGTCTTGTTAAACTAAACACTAACAAATCACCAGGACCAGATGGCATCCATCCACGAGTTCTCAGGGAACTTAAAGATGAAATTGCTGATCTCCTAGCCAAAATATATAATCTTTCCCTCAAATCAGGCTTTGTGCCTGATGACTGGAAGGTAGCGAATGTAACACCAATTTTCAAAAAAGGATCCAGGGGTGATCCAGGAAATTACCGACCTGTCAGTTTGACATGTGTCCTAGGTAAAGTGATGGAAACCATCCTAAAAGATAGAATTAATAGGCACATAGAAGAGAAGACACTGCTAAAGGAGAGCCAACATGGCTTTTGAAAGGGCAAATCATGCCTCACTAATCTGTTGGAATTTTTTGAGAGTGTCAACAAGCATGTGGATAAGGGGGATCCAGTTGACATTGTTTATCTGGACTTTCAGAAGGCTTTTGACAAGGTCCCGCACCAAAGGCTCTTGAATAAACTTACCAGTCATGGAATAAAGGGACAGGTCTTGTCCTGGATCAGCAACTGGCTAAGGGACAGGAAACAGAGGGTAGCACTAAATGTACACTTCTCCAAGTGGAGGGAAGTAAAGAGTGGGGTCCCCCAAGGTTCAGTACTGGGACCCCTGCTTTTCAACCTCTTCATAAATGATCTAGAGGTAGGAGTAAGTAGCAAGGTAGCCAAATTTGCTGACGACACTAAATTATACAGGGTAGTGAAAACTGTGAGAGATTGTGAGGAGCTCCAGAGGGATCTCTTGACACTGGGGGAGTGGGCAAAATAGTGGCAAATGAGCTTCAACATTAGTAAGTGCAGAGTGATGCATGTTGGGGCAAAAAACCCCAATTACATTTATAAACCGATGGGTTCTGAACTCTCTGCGACAAACCAGGAAAGGGACCTTGGTGTCCTGGTGGACAGCTCAATGAAGGTGTCAACCCAGTGTGCCTCGGCAGTGAAAAAAGCAAACTCAATGCTAGGGATCATTAGGAAGGGTATATAAAATAAGTCAGCAAGTGTCATTTTGCCTCTTTATAAATCTATGGTGAGGCCCCATCTGGAATACTGTGAACAGTTCTGGTCGCCATACCTCCAGAAGAATATTATGGAGTTGGAAAAAATGCAGAGGAGGGCAACCAAAATGATTAGGGGACTGGAACACCTTCTTTACCATCTGAGGCTGCAACAGTTGGGCCTTTTCACTCTTGAACGACGGCGTCTAAGAGGTGACTTGATTGAAGTTTATAAAATCATGCATGGTGTGGACAAAGTAGATAAGGAAAAACTGTTTTCCCTATCGCATAACACTAGAACTAGGGGACACTCCATGAAACTTTTGGGTACTAGTTCTCAAAGAAATAAGAGAAAGAACTTTTTCACCCAGAGGATTACTGGTCTATGGAACTCCCTGCCAGAAGAAGTGGTGACAGCTGTCAGTCTTGACAGCTTTAAGAAATGATTAGACAAGTTCATGGAGGACAAGGGTATCAATGGCTATAATTATGGATACTTAACGACAACCTCCGGGTTGGAGAGATAGGCAGGATATCTCTCAATGCCATTTCCAGGGAATCCTAAGCAGGTGAAGGCATCTCCTTGGGAATACCCTGAAGGAAATGGTGAGCCACTGTGTGAGACAGAATGCTGGACTGGATGGCCTATGGCCTGTTCCAGCAAGGCTGTTCTTATGTTCTTATAAGACCAACTAGATTCTACCTTACAGTTTTTGGTATAAACTGTTGGAGTAGATGAATATTACTCTCTCAGACAGTTGCCCTTAAAAATATACTTCCAATAGACAGAGAATTACATAGTTTAGGGCAGGGTTCCCCAACGTTTTCCCGCCAAGGGCCAGTTCCTGCCACCACACTCAGTTGTGGGGGCTGGAGGTGTGTTGGAGTCCACTATTTATATTTTTGTCGTAATCGTCAGGAATCGTGTGGTTTTCTGGGGTTTTGGACAGCCTCCACCACTTTCCAGGACAGCGGGAGGCTTTTTGGAGCAATTTTGCTCTGGTTTGGTAATTTTCCTCCGCTCCTCTGCTGTGCTTCGGCAGCTAGAGTGGGATGGTGAGCAACTTCCTGGTTCAGCACTGGGATCCCAGGCGCTGACGTCAGCTCCGCCTGGCACCAGAAGTTGCTCATGGCTGCGCTATAGCTGATGAAGCGTAGTGGATGAGCATCGGAAAATTACCAAACCAGAACAAAATTGCTCCCAAAACCCTCCTGCTGCCATGGGAAGTGGCGGAGGCTGTCCAGAACCCCGGAAAATCATGCGATCCCTGTTGCTGTTGCCACCATGGTAAGTGATGTATCGTGACTTCCGGAAGTGGAGGGAGGGTGGGGGCAGGGCTAGAGGTCCCTGGGTGGCTACTACGGGCTGGATTAACGAAATGCACAGGCCAGAATAAACCCATGGGCAGGGAACCACTAGTTTAGGGGCAATAGTGATGTTTAGTCAGAGTCAGTGATGGCAAACTTTGGCACTCCAAATGTTCTTGAACTTCAATTCACAGAAGCCCTGATAAGCAGGAGTGCTGATTTGGGCTTCTGGTAATTGAAGTCCAAGAACACCCTGCACTGCCAAGGTTCACCATCACTGAAAGGAATGACAATCAAGATACTGATGAGAGTTACGAATGATTTAAAGGTTGTTGGTAAGTGGCAACCACACTCAAGCATAGAAAAGCAGACATTAAGGTGGGTAAAGTTCTGATCCTCCAGTAATGCAGTTTTCAGTTGGAATTTTAATTTAGCTTGAGATCCTCATAGTTTCTGGATCACTGTTTCTCCAAACAAGTGAAGATCTATAATGCTCAAAAGGACTTAAAAGTATACATCTTCAGGATATTTCTGTGCACCAGTATTATTCACCTGAGACTCTGAGTTATATTTTGGGACCACACTGTTTTCTTTCATTCATTTTCTTTTAATTAGAGATAATGAGAATTAAACCAAAGACCTCCAATGTACAAAAATGTGTCCTCTCCCTGCTTCCATCTTCTAACCACCTGTCTTAGTTTTAGTTTCTACAAAATCCAGGTGGCACATATGCACTGAAAATATCATACATGCTCTTTGTCCAAAGAACACAATTTAATTGATGTGCTTGGCTTCCTTCAAGTACACTGAAAAACATACAAAAGAGAATGTACTTGAAGTCAATTTCAACAACAGTAAATTCTCCTATGACTCACTCTCAAGCTGAGAATGAAACTCAACATGCCTCGAGGTGAACAAAATGTACCACTTGTCAATAGGAAGAGAAGAAATGCAGATCTAGACTTTTACAAATAAGTAGGCTTCTTGTATTGAAGCTGCTCATTCTAAGAGCATGGCTCCTCTGTATTATTTTACATCACATTAGGAGAAATAGCAGACCTGTTTCAAAAACGAGAGTGCCTACTACTGCTGGATAGGAATAATTCTCAGATACCCGAGTGTCAAAGGCAATATAACAGGGCAGGGAATAAAATAGGCCAGTAGAATCTATTCTATCAGATGTTGAAATTGGACGAGAAATCTGAGATGCAACATGCCTAACTGGATGATGTTTTTATAAAAGTATTGAATCTAACAGATGACAAATTTGATATTTCAGTGACTCTTTTCAATAAACTCTAAAACAGTGGTTCCCAACCTGGGGCACACACTCCAGAGGGGAACTTCAATTCCCAGATGCCTAAGTCATTACATTGGTTGATCAGTGCTTTGAGGAATTAACTTAGGCTTCTGGGAAGTGAAGTCGAAAAACCAAAGTTTGGGAAACTACTCTAAAGTGTGAAAAAGAGATGCCTTTGAATTCAGAGCTTCCCATCCTTCTGTGGGTGGTAAAATCAGTACCCATCTTACTGGAGGCAAAATGCTAATTACCTTGTCAACCAGCCAGACAGTGCTGTAAGCATTATGGTGCAATATATGGTGTAATTTCTATTGCTACAAAAATGTTTGAAGTGACAAACTTGGTAGACCAGTTTAAGTGCTGGACATCATTATTTAGAGTTACTGCATCCAAAGTCAATATCCATGATGACATTTGGCCTCCAACAGAAGATGAACCAGAAAAAGAAGGGTCAACATACAAACAACATTATCTGTATACCACCCAGAGTGGGAAATATCCTAGATGGGCTGTAAAAAACCTGAAATAAATAAATAAATAAGTTTGGAGTGATCTCACTGAATCTACCATCCATACTTAAAAGATACATACTTAATGTTTATAATGCATCAGTTTTTCAGAAATATCAAGCTGTAAAAGCATATTTATTTATTACATTTACATCATGCCTTTCCATCAGGCAGCAGACAAGGCTCTTCTACTTCTACTTTATCTTCCCACCAGCCTTAAGAGGTAGGTCATGGTGGGAAATGAAAACTTTCCCAAGGTCATTTAGTGTTTCATAGCTCAATGAAGATTGATTATACAGTAAATCACCCCAAACTCACACTCCACCAATTACAAGTTGAAATGCTGATGTGATCTTCCAGCTGAACTGTATCATAAGAGGGGACTTAACTTAGAAATTGGTTTTACTGCATACAACCTATGTGCAGACAAAACAAAACAATTTTGAGATGAATCGTAAGCCAGTAGGCAGGCAGCTACTGGTGTGAGAAAGGTAACTAACTGGTCAGAGAGAACTGGTGAAAAAATTATTGATGCTGACTCTGTGTAAGATGAGCTGATCAGCTGTGATATGGCAGTTTGAGCCAGAGGAAGAGGTAGATAGCAAAGTTTAAGAAAAGAGGCTGAAGCAATCAGAACTAGCAAGGAAAGAAAACTCCAGAAAAGGTTCTGCTAGGAAAGCCTCTTGCTAGCATGATCATTGAAGGCAACTGGTCTTGGGAAGCAAGAAGGCTTAGGAGGAAACAATTGTGATGGCTTCTTTGCTATGTTGTGGTAATCAAAGCCCTTGATCAGAAGAATGGCTTTTGATGAAGCAAGTCTGGCTGATCATCTCACTCAACAGACCACTGTCATAATGTCTGTTTAGTCCTGGACTTTTTACTCAGCCCTTTTACTGAGTTCCTGACCATATCCAACATCCTGAAACATCCTAGACAAAACAACTAGGACAAATGTAGGGAAAAGTACAACTGACAACGAGGTAATCCACTAGAAGTAGACAACATGCATTGCATAAAAAGGAGACAAGTTTACTTTCTGGTTTCTCTAGCTAGGACAGGGAAACCTCCTGTCTTGAAAACACTGGAAAAATACTGCTAGTCCATGTCAACAAATTTCGGCTTGGATGGTATAAAGCAGCTTCCAGTATTCTTAATATTCTGTATGGAATATTCTTAATATTGCAAGAATATTCTTAGTATTACATTGCAGTCCCGGTTTTAAATCCTGCAAGTCTCACTTCAATCCTGCATGTCTCATTTCATATGTGCTGCAGGAGATGGCTCTGTGATCATAGTGTGTGGGACACTTCATGGCAAGCTGGGATCCACCTTAAACAAATTCATGCCAGTGGCATTTTTTTCTGATTGCCTCAGAGGGTGAAGGCGGCCCAGAAGCTGCTGCCCTCCAAGACCAGGCCTCCTGGTGCCCTGGGGCAGGGAAAAACAATGTTGCAACTGACAATCATGATGTATGGAGACTGGAGAAGTCCTTTTGGTCCACAGGTTGGCCTGCAAACAGAGATGAAGTAAGTAGGGCCAGAATTCATAGTGGGTGTGTAAAGGTTGATTGCTTTAAGTCCTGGGCTTTTGGACACCTGGTGCGTGACTGTAAGGGAGTGGACAGGTCCAAGTATTGTCTCTGATGTGGTGAAGCTGGCCATACCCATGAGGTGTGTAAGATCGAGGGAGCGAAGGGTGTCCTGTGTGAAGCTCAGAAGAACCATCCAACAGGGAGTTTCGGATGTGCGGCCTACCAAGCAGCAGTGAAGACAGTGGTAGACAGGAGATGAGGATCCTCTAGCTAAATCTTAATCATTGTGAAACAGCGCAGGAATTGTTGAAGCAAACTATGCGGGACCTGGATATAGGCATTGCTATTCTGTCGGAACAATACAGGGACATTGAGAGTTCATGAGTCTGGATCACTGACATGTCTGGCCGCGCAGCTATCTGGGTATACAGGCTTAATTTTCTCCAGGAAATGCCGCAAGTACTAAGAACAGGATTCACTTGGGTCAAAGTGGATGGCATCTACATATATAGTGTCTACATCCCACCAAGTGCCTCACAGGATGAATTCGAGGCTCTGCTGAACAATTTGGCTGAGGATGCGAGAAGTCGACAGCCACTCATCATTGCAGTCGACTTTAAATGTGTGGGCCACAGAATGGGGTAGTAGAGAGACCAATAGGAGGGGTGCAACCCTCCTGGACTTTGTGGCCTCTTTAGAAGGAGTCCTCCTTAAAAATAGTTCAACTCCGACATATATACGGGATGGCAATACCTCCATTATAGACGTGACTTTTGCCAGTTAGAATTTACTTTCACAAGTTAAGATGTGGTAAGTGAGTAACTACTAACTACTACACCTACAGTGATCATCAGGCTGTCATTTTTGATGAAGGGTGAGTGAGTTGACAGCTCAAGCCAAGTGGAACGTCAGGTCTTTTGACCGCGAATCTTTCCTCATTGCAGGCGAGAACATCCAGTTAGTTGGCTCTGCAAGAGAACATCCCGCTAGCTGGCTCTGTGCAGCATATGCCCTTGCAACTCATGCCACTGGTTACTAGTGCCTGTGATGCGGCCATGAAGAAAGGTTCAGGGAGAAATCACCATGGTGGAATGAGGAGACTGCTGAATTCCGAAGACTGTGCCACAGCATTCAGTGAAAGGCACAGCGTGCCCGAGGTAGAGAGGACTATGAGGCTCTGAGCCTTTGACATTGGGAGGTGCAGGGGGCCCTGCAGAGAGCCACCAGGGACAGCAAGAACTGCATGTGGAAGAAGTTGCGTGGCATGGTTGACAGTGACCCATGGGGTAGGTCATATAAGACGGTAATGGCCAGGTTAAAAAGCTATACAATGGTCCCACCATCTTGCCCAGTGCTGCTTGAAAATATAGTGGATACTCTCTTCCCAGGCCAACCGGGACTCACCTATACCGAGGATGTGTCAGCTGATCGCCACTTTGACGTGCCAACTATTTTGGAGGAGTTGATCAGGGCCTGTAGTAAGATCTGGGTTGCGAAGGCCCCAGGCACGGATGGTGTCCCCAACGTTGCTCTTAAAACCACCACCAGGTCCGGACCAGAAATCTTTCTAGAGATGTATAACATGTGTCTCGCTCAGGGAATCTTCCCAAGCTGGTGGAAACTGCAGAAACTGGTCCTTCTCCCGAAAGGGAAAAAGCCACTGGACGATCCATCATCTTATCGACCAATATGCCTGCTGCATACAGCAGGTAAGGTACTTGAGAGCATCATCTGCAACCAGATGGAGGAGTTCAGCAAAGGAGCTCGTGGATTGTCTGAAAGCCTGTTCTGTCTCCCCCTCCCTCTTACTTTCCCCGCTGGGGAAACACTCACAGCACGGTATATCCAAGAGAAGTCCAAGTTCCATACAAAAATTCAGTCTAGAGTTTCAATAAGCCAAGGAGACAAGCAAACAGGAGCAGGGACAGGGAAGCTCAAACTTTGTCCATCACGGAGCCATACCCGGTGTTCTGGCTCCTTATATCCCCCCATGGGGTGTGGCCCGATGCTTCCTAATTACCTTCTGGCCCTCCTCTCTCTCTGCCTCTGCTGGAGACCTTTGCCTTGCTCCGATGTCTGGCGTCAAGCTGCGGCTGCTGTCGAGGAGCATTCTCACCGTCAGACCGCTGTTGGAGTTCCAACAGAGGCTGAGGCAATGTTGGGGGGGGGGCACTCCTGGGGAGGGGGGTCCTGCCAGCTCCTCCCCCTCATCCTCAGAGTCCTCATACCCAAGGTGGGCCGGAGCTGGGCCGGGGGCTGGACTCACAACAAAGCCATCACGGATTCCAGAAGGCAAGATCTACTGTGGATGCTGCAATTGTGAACCGCCCTGAGTCAGTCTAGGCCGAGTGGGCAGTGTAGAAATCGAACTAATAAATAAATAAATAAATAAATGCCATCAATGTAGTCGTAGATATTGCCCGCAAGGCCATAGAAGGCAAACGCTGGAAGAGAGGTGCCAAGAAGTACTGCACTATCGTCACCTTGGACATGAGGAACACAGTCAATTCAGCGAACTAAGATCATATCCTGGATGTACTTAGATTGATGGAGGTTACGGAGTACATCATGGGATGTTGGCAACTGGATGATAGTTGTTAAAATCATTCAGTGCTAGGTTGGATTTCTTTAAGATGGGTTGGATGATGAAAATATCACCATCCTGTTTGGCCAAAGACCCTCGCAAGACCTTCTGGAAGCCATTAGGCTGCGAGGGTGGACCATCCTAACTGGTCCTGGCTCCCTACAAAGAATAGACTATCTTAGCATCTTAATTATACTCTGTACCTCGTCCATAGTAGCTCACTAGTGGGCAGTATAAAATAAAACAAACTAAAATAACAAGATATATTTTAAAATAAGATTTGCATTTTATAAACATTCAAATAAATCTCCTTTTTATTTACCTCAGGAACATAGTGTAGAATCCCATTAACTAAAAAGAAGCCAGGGATTCTACAAATATGACAGTAGCTGCAGAAAATTAAGGAATAAAATGAAAAGAACTGGAATAGTTCTATATTTTTCACACAGTGATATTTTAAAGAATTTGTAGTTTAAAAATTGTAAAGTGAAATATCATAATCCTTTGGCGATAGTTTTGATGGGATTTAAGAAACAACATAAAGTATAGAATACTCTCGCTCTGCAAGTAAAGATCCCTGGGAACAGAGGCCAGTCAATTATAATGAAAACAGCTGATTAAGGGGGAGGAATAGTCGTCATGGACACCATTGAATATCTAGCAGAAGTGCAAAGGCAGCTCTCAGATCCCTCCTCCTATAAATGCTATCCCAAAACACCACAGCTAGGGTTTCAGATATAATTAGGACTGTTCTCTTTGAGGGATTATCTCTTGGATACATCAATGACAACATATATAAGTATTTAAACAATCAATACCCTCGAGTTCCTATCTTTCACCTCATTCCAAAAATACATAAAACCAGACAGCCAGGGACCCCCACACCTTGTAGACCTATTATATCAAGGATTAATTCCTTGCTTGAGCCTCTTTCTAAATACAGTACGTAGACAGTTACATCAATAAATATGCCAGGAACACTCCATCATTTATACAAGATTCTACCCATTTCATTAGAGGGCACTCCGATCCCTGATGGGGCAGTGTTTATCACTCTTGATGTAGAATCTTTATACACAAATTTACCCCTTGAGGCAGCAAGACTATTAATACAGGACGTCCTTAATACCAGAGAATCAATATCACCTCCAACCCATTTTATCATTGACATATTGGACATAGTCCTGGAAAATAACTTTTTTCATTTTGGAGATACTTTTTATCTCCAAATCAGAGGTGTGGCCATGGGTAGTGCCTCGGTGCCAAGCCTGGCTAATATATATATGATCAATTTCGAAAACACCTATCTCTATGATCCACGTAACAACCCATTTGTGAAACATGCAATAATATACAAAAGATACATAGACAATCTTTTCTTTGTAATGGATTTATCAGAAATACTAGACCAATTTATATAGTGGATAAACATACAGGATACCAACCTGAGGTTCACTCAACATATAAATTTACATAAAATATCTTTTTTGGATCTTAATGTATACATATTGGAAGTTAGGAAATTTAGCGTCAGTCCATATAAGAAACCAACAGATAGGAGTCCGTATCTAGACTATGGTTCATACCATCCTCATAATGTGAGAACTAACATTCCATATGGACCTTTCGCCAAAGCGAAAAGAAACTCTACAATACGAGATGATTTTCTAAAAACAGCACAAAATATCAGATCTACTCTTTTAAGTAGGGGTTAACCCAGCCATATCATTGACAATAGTCTACAGAGTTGAATCAACACTAAGACAAGACTTACTGCAACGCAGAAATAAAGGAGGAAACAGAGGCATATGCTTCTCTATAGAATATTCACTCCTAGCTAATACCATCAGTAAACTGGTGCACACTCATTGGCACATAGTCCAACACATCCCAGGATGTGAGTCACCGCCAAGGATTGGTTATAGGAAGACTACCACTTTAAGTAACATGCTAACCAGGTCCGAGCATACGGCACACATTCCGAGAATGACGTCATCTATTTTAGGACATTATCGCTGCCACAGCTGCGTATTTTGCAAGCTTTGCTTAGAGACCAAAGAGATATTCATTCCAGAAAGAAACTACTATCATAAATTAAAACAGTCCACCAACTGTAATAGTGAAAACTGTATATATTTAATAGACTGCAGCTGTCGCATGAGATATATCGGTAAATCGATCAGCACACTAAAAACCAGGGTATGCGAACATAAATAAAAGATTCAAACTCAGGACCTTAATGCCCCTCTGGTATCGCATTTTCTACAAAAGGGCCACAATGAAAATGGTTTTAAATTCACAGTGCTAGAACAAATTCGCCCTAAACCATATCAGAAAATAAATATAGATAAACAGTTACTGTGCAGGGAAGCATTCTTCATAAACTTATTCAACACTGTCTCCTCCAAAGGCTTGAATCAAGAACTAGAAATGTTTCCTTTTCTATAGTAGGTCACCTCTAGAGTAACCATGATACAGCAAAGCAATTGATTCTTGTCAGGAGCACTACACCTGGTTAAGCAAGGAACCTTGTTTAAACTACTGAACTCTAGCATTTCTAACGTCCGTTGGCGCATAGCAGACTACGCATTGAGGCTAGGATGCAAGATTTATTTATTGACATATTCAGTATTGAAACTATTCCTACTGAGGTAGGATCTTTTAGAATATTGTTTTTTAAAAATTGTTTCTTAATAA
The DNA here is from genome assembly GCA_035047345.1 of Bradypodion ventrale. Classification (NCBI taxonomy): domain Eukaryota; kingdom Metazoa; phylum Chordata; class Lepidosauria; order Squamata; family Chamaeleonidae; genus Bradypodion; species Bradypodion ventrale. The sequence goes on from JAWDJE010000001.1 coordinate 48,212,553, forward strand.
ATTGATTTTTAAAAATTATATCATATTAAAAATATCAATAATGTTAAATATGTACAGTGGACTCTCAAATAACGTTACTTGGTTCCCCAAGTAGCGTCGCTATTCGAATAACATTGTTATTTGAATAACGACAAAAAAGTCGTTATTTGAATAATGACGCTAAAAATACCATTGTTATTCGAATGACTTTTTTGTCATTATTTGAATAATTACATTGGGAACGTCGTAACGTCGTTAATCAAAAATGACTCTATTCGAACGGGTTGTTAATCGAGGGTCCACTGTATCACTAATGCTCAACATGGAAATATCTATTATCTAAGATGTCTACATTAATATATTAGAACTACTCTAGCTATGTACCTTTATAGATTAATCTTTGTCATATATGTTATGTATTATACACTGTTCTAGTGCACTGTTCTAGTATATATTTTATGTACATGCTTTGCCAACTTTAAGGATAAGCTAATTATGTATATATATTAATTACTTTTTTAGATTCCCTGATGAAAGGGTATACTCCCTGAAAAGCTTAATTGACTACTGGAAAAGCTTTGGAAATTTATTTTCTGAATCGAATTGTTGTTTACAAATATATTACTTCATATACTCAAGCGTTGGACTTGATTTATTTTTGTCAATTATGGATATATACTAGTATTAACTTTGCCTCTTGGCCATGAACAGATTTTCGTTTTCCCTATACTGCATTCCATTTCGCCCGATTTTCTATTTAATAACCTTGGTAAACCACCATGCAGAACCACCATTTGTGAGATGTTTCCAAGATTATTTCCAAATGTTTAATAGTCCTTACCTGGCCTATTGGTAGCTGCCATAATGAAAACCTGTCGACGAGATTCCATGCCATCCATCTCTGTTAGCAACTGGTTCACGACGCGGACGCTGGCACCAGACTGAAAGTGTAGGAAAGCAGTGAAATAGCAAAGACTGACAATCACTGGTATAAAACAGAAATTTTATACCAGTTTTCACCAATCTAGAGCCCTCCAGGTGCAATGGACTACCATCATTCTAAGTTTACTACACTGGAAGAGCACAACATTGAGGAAGACTTTTTCTACGCCACCCATTCACTTCACAGCCGTTATTTATCTTTCCCTCAGATGATCAATTACATTTTCTTGGCTCATGTGTCACTAGTTTCAAATGATAATTACAACCCTTCAATAACATCTGCAACAAAGTCCAAAGAAGGAAAAGACTAAAGTGCAAAACAGATTTAAAGCAACGGTTCATCTGAGTCAGAAAGATTATAAATTTGCAGGTCCCAACATTTTCAAGTCGGGGGCCAGGCCAAACTCTCTCAGTCAGCTTCAAGGGCTGGATAGAGATGTAAAATTTCTGGAAATTTTGAAGCTCGCAAAAAACCCAGTTTTTCCCCAGGAAAAAAACGGAAATTTTCAGAAAAATTGAAAATAATCTGATACCATACATTTTTTTTAGAAATGATTTATAAAATATTTGAATCTGGCCTTATCTTAAAATATTTTATCCATCATGTCAAAATAAAACATTCCATAATATATTTTTTATTTTTCCAATTTTTCAGAAAAAAACAAAAAAGGCTTCAGGAAAAAACGGAAAAAATCTGTTTTTTTCCAGGCCTTCACATCTCTAGGGCTGGATGGCATTTTTGCCCTGCTTGCACAATGGGGGTGGCCATGTTGTCCCAACAGCTTCAAAGGGGTGGACATTTTGTTTTTCAAATGTCCTTGGAGGGGTAGGGGGCCACATAAAATGGCACCACCCTCCACATCCGGCCCGCAGGCCTTAGGATGGGAATGCCTGTTATAAATGAAACTGATTTAAAGAGCCATTTGATATAAGAAATACAGTTCTATTTTATGGCATAACACTCAAAGTAATGTTATCAAATCTCATCTATCATATTTTTGTGTAGATTAAAATGCTCTTCCATCTTTTACATACCGTATTTATTCGTGTATAACGCGCAAAATTTTATACCCAAAAAAAGGCTCAAAGTTTGGGTGCGCGTTATACACGAGGACTGGGCCGCGCAACTCAAGAAGCCGGCGCCGGGTAGGCGCGGAGCACGCCGCGGCCCTCCCCGGAGGGTTCCCTTCTCGACCCGGCGGGTGCGTGCAGGTGAGCGGCGGCGGCAGCGGGACCTGGGCGCCTGCCCAGGTCCCGCTGCCGCCGCCGCTCACCTGCACGCACCCGCCGGGTCGAGAAGGGAACCCTACGGGAGAGGGCCGCGGCGTGCTCCGCGCCTACCCGGCGCCGGCTCCTTGAGTCGCGCGGCCCGGGTAGGCGTGGAGCACGCCGCGGCCCTCTCCCGTAGGGTTCCCTTCTCGGCGGGTGCGTGCAGGTGAGCGGCGGCGGCAGCGGGACCTGGGCGCCTGCCCAGGTCCCGCTGCCGCCGCCGCTCACCTGCACGCACCCACCGGGTCGAGAAGGGAACCCTTCGGGAGAGGGCCGCGGCGTGCTCCACGCCTACCCGGGCCGCGCGACTCAAGGAGCCGGCGCCGGGTAGGCACGGAGCACGCCGCGGCCCTCCTCCCAGGCGCCCAGGTCCCGCTGCCGCCGCCGCTCACCTGCACGCACCCGCCGAGAAGGGAACCCTCCGGGAGAGGGCCGCGGCGTGCTCCACGCCTACCCGGGCCGCGCGACTCAAGGAGCCGGCGCCGGGTAGGCGCGGAGCACGCCGCGGCCCTCCTCCCAGGCGCCCAGGTCCCGCTGCCGCCGCCGCTCACCTGCACGCACCCGCCGAGAAGGGAACCCTCCGGGAGAGGGCTGCGGCGTGCTCCACGCCTACCCGGGCCGCGCGACTCAAGGAGCCGGCGCCGAGTACGGTAGGCACTGCTGAGATGCACCGTCTGCCCCACCCACGGGCCCAGGGGCGCGCGGCTGGCGGGATCTGATTGGGTGGCGCGGGAGACGAGGCGTGTGAAAAAAAATTTTATACCAAGATTTCATGGGAAATTAGGGGTGCGCGTTATACACGAGTGCGCGTTATACTCGAATAAATACGATATTCTTGATTTTATAACTGAATTGTCTCATTGACTGCTTGATAATTATGCAAAATTATGCCTAAAAATCAGGAACATCTCCTTGACACTGTGGGGAAACAATAATATGTATAAGGTACTCTTGCATATAGGATTTAGAAGAGCATGTATTGGTTGTTGGAATCAATACAGAAAGAGCTTCTTCGAAGACTGTGGTATTTCTGAACCAAAATCGGGCATTTCCTGGTAACAGCAACCTCGTGGTGCCAACTAATCTTTCTCAGACTAGGTCAGGCAAAAGGAACTGCAGAATGAAGTCACCAAAAGCTGGCTTCATTTTGGTTGTTTCATGTCTGGTCTAGACACAGAAGATCAATATTTACCTCATATGCTTACTCTACAGTTAATATCTTGTAAATAATGCTTTAAAGGTGGTAGTACACTAAGTATGTTTTAAAACTCTTTTTAAAATTGTTTCTTCCTGACTTTTATATTTTTTGATCATTTATTAGTTCTATTTGATGATTTGATTAAAAAGTTAGTGTGAACCAAGTAGTCTGGTTTGAATATATAAAATATGATCATAAATGTTTGTCATCAATATTATCATTGTGGGATAAATCTCTTGGTCTACCTGTCACTCCCATAAGCCTTGAGTAATACAATAGATATTTGTTGCCGTAATTAAAACTTTGGGGCATTACAGTTCAACAATATCCACAAGGACAAGGCTGGGTGATTTAGTATGAAACTGGTTTAGCAAGGGATATGTTGGTGTTTTTCCCATGAGAAGGGCTGGATATGTTGGTGTTTTCTCCCAGTTCCTGGCGAGCGACTTTTACCAGCCTGCCCTATGGAACTTCCCCCAAAGACTCCTGACAAGCCCAGAAGGCTTAAATGCCGTCCTGCATATCCTGGGGCTTACCTGAATTGACAGAGCCCAGCAAGTGTTATGGAGAGTATTGTATTAAATGTGGTAACATGTGGCTTATGGCCACATGTTATGAAGTAAAAATGTTTATTGTTCTCGAAGCATATTGTAGAAATAACAGTTCTTCCGTTGGTTCAGGATACAGAATTACAGCATACAAAAATACTAATCAAAAAGGACGGTTAGGGAAATCCACATTCAGGCCTTCCCCCAGAAACAAAAGGAAAACCTGACTACTTTAGGTAATCACGTTGGGTAGGACTAGGGACTCTGGAGTAGCATACAGAAATCCCAAACTCGAACGCCTACTAGAACTAGAACTCTCACTAACTCCCAAACCCATGTGCCTATAGGAAAGACATGAGCTTGGCCCTCCTAATTAGCATACAGCCAATTAGAGTCCAGGGTTTGTATAAACAACCACTGGTTCCCATAACAAATATCTAGTGTTCCCAGGCTCTTGGTGTTGACATAAACATACATTCCAGACCTGGGGAAGAAGACAAAACGTAGGCCTGAAGCTTTGAGAAGCTTCTTCTTGATAAGCACAGCAGAAAGAATTATGAGGCCTTTGCAAAGAAGCAAAGCTACATTCTAATACAGTTTAGAAACCAAAGAAACTCCATGTTGAATAACTTGTGACCCATTTTATCACAAAGGGTGTGTGTGGAGTGATGCTGTCTCTCTATAGCAGGGGTCCCAACCTAAGGACCACAGGCTGCATCCGGCCCATGGCACCATTTCATGTGCCCCCCCCACCCCTTGCAAGGGCATTCAAGAAACAAAATGGCCACACCTTTGAAACTGTCGGGACAAAATGGCCACCCCCATCATGCAGGCAGGGCAAAATGGCCATCCGGCCCTCGAAGCTGACTGAGAGCGCGTGACCTGGCCCCCGGCTTGAAAAGGTTGGGAAACTCTGCTTTACAGAGAACACACAAAACTTATACTCTACTGTAATTAATGCATTAATGATGTTAATTCAATGAGTTAAACATGGTCAATGCTAGAAAATAATAGCAACATGTTTATTTTCCAATTTCCACTACTTCAGGTTTCCAATGTTTTATGTTTACAGCTAATGTTCCTAACTCAGACTTCATCTAAGTAACCGATGGAAGTGTTTTTGGGCTCACCTCACGGTCTGATCTCCGAGGACACAAAGCATCAATTTCGTCAAAGAATATGACACAAGGTGCTGAATTCCTTGCACGCTGGAAAACCTGACGTACTGCACGCTCGCTTTCCCCCACATACTGAAACAGAGAACAACAATAAAATCATGTAGATTCTTTTTTTCACACGCAAACTAAATAAAGCCATATCACTTGGAGAAGCTTGATAAAAGGGCAAGGTCAGTGACTGCTTCAGCGATAAAATGTTCCTGTAGTGATTTAAGGAGTGAGCCTTAAATTATGTACTTTGAACACTTCTACATCCCAAAAAGCATTAAATAAATAACAAAACTAGGGCATACCATGTTCAGCAGTTCAGGGCCTTTCACTGAAATGAAATTCAGTCCTGATTCATTCGCCACAGCCTACCAAACAAGCAAACAACAATGTTTAACATAATACTCATTATTTTACTTTTTTAAAACTATGCATACATATTTCCATCTCATCTGAAGAGAGACAGTAAAAATCTCTCCAAACGTGGAAGTTTTGTATATCAATCATGACCAAAAGCTGTGAACAAACCTATCCTCTGTTATTCCATCTAACCTCCTTTTGAAGCTATACAACAGATGGCATCCTGTGGAAGGAAATTCCAAATATAAACATTTTAACCTGGTGTTTAAAGCTGGCTACCCATCAAATCTCCCTCAGAAATGCATTCCTCAACTGGGAGCCATCACAGAAAAATTCTCTCCAATATACCTCTGCAACTGTAGGAGTTCAGAGAAGAGGCTCATCTGCTTTCAAGTCATGGTCAAGTTGCTATAGAACTGTGATGGTGAACATTGGCACAACAGGTGTTCTTGGACTTCAATTACCAGAAGCCCAAGTCAGCACTCCTGCTGATCAGGGCTTCTGGGAATTGAAGTTCAAGAACAGCTGGAGTGCCAAGGTTTGCCATCACTTCCATAGAAGGAAGGACCCTTTAAGATATGCTTTTTAAGCTTGAAAGAGACATACAAGCACTAGGATCTGGGATTTAAAAAAGCAAGAAGCATTCAAACTTACTTTAGCAAGTAGTGTTTTGCCACATCCAGGTGGGCCAGCAAGCAGGACACCAGCAGGAGCCGTGAGGCCAAGAGCTTGGAATAGTTCAGGATTCTGCACAGGGGCCTGAAAGAGAGCAAAATGCCATACATGGGTGGAACTAGAAACACAACTGTCCTTCAGTGATTATCTACACTGGGTAACTGACAAAGCATTCAGCAATTGACACTACAAAAAAGACCAACACAATTAAACCAGATTAAGCTGGCAAATAAAACTCCAAGATGTCTTGATGGCGGCATTCACTGTTAGCTCCAGAAAAGCAGGAGCTAAGCTAGGGGTTCCAAATGTGGGGCACATACCCCACAGGGTGACTTCAATTCCCAGAAGCCTAAATCAGTACACTGGCTGATCAGCGCTTTGGGGAACAGACTTAGGCTTCTGGGAACTAAAGTCCAAAAACCACTGAGCCAACCTATGCGGCCAAGGATGTAGCAAGAAGAGAACGCTAAACTGCTTCTGAGCAATCCCTACTTAGAAAAGCCTGAAAAGCTTTAAGTCAGGACTGACTTGACAGCACACAGCTAGTGTTATCGCCTAGCTTCACACAGGGAAGCCATTGCTCTGTTTGTGTCAGGCAGCTCTGGGGTGCCAGTTGCTAGTAACACAACTGACACCCATACCCTCCGGCACCTTATTAGCATGACCTGTGAATCCAGATGGAAGAGCTGTACCTCGCTTAAAGAGTATAATGCGTTCCACAGGATTGCTCTTTAAGTGAGTTGCTCTTTAATCGAAACACTTGGAAAAAGCGCTGCCGCTGCCATTGTAGGTGACCAATTGTGACTTCTGGTAGTGGCGGGGGGGATTGTGAACCCTGATTTAGTTGTTAAGCGAATTTTTGGTTGTTTTTAGTTGTTAAGCGAGGCGACCATTCAGAGAAAATTCTGCTCTTTATCGAGTTAGTCTCTAAACGAGGCGCTCTTTATGTGAGGTTTTACTGTATAAGAGTCAGTGCCTCTTCTTGGAAGTGGCCTTAGCAACAAACAATTATTAATTTGTGGTGGTGCTTTGGGTGAATCTCCTGTCCCTACTTCAGTTGCTGCCTTGCTTGTCTGACCCCTGGCCTGTTTGGATTATTCCTTGTCTACTGGACCAGATGTGTCTCCCTGACTGCTACCTGAACTTGGATAAGGCTTGCCCTTTGACTTTTAGCTGTGTCTTGTTGCCTGTGGTGCTAGCCAGACAGCCTATTTGCTGGACTCTTGAAAGTTTAATAATAATAACAAAGTACCACAACCAGTGTCTGATTGGATTGTATCCACAAAAGCTGAAAATGAAATGTATTCATAAGCTACCACAATACATTCTCACAGCTACCTCCCAAAACACAGCCTCTAGAGCAGGGGTTCCCAACCTTTTCAAGCTGGATCACACTCTCTCAGTCAGCATCGCAGGCCAGATGGCCATTTTGCCCTGCCTGGACAATGAATGGAGGTGACCATTTTGTCCAAACAGCTTCAAAGGGATGGTCATTTTGTTTCTTGAATGCCCTTGGAAGGGTGGGAGGCACATGAAATGGTGCTGGGCCAGCTCATGGGCCTTAGGTTGGGAATCCCTACTCTAGAGACTATGAAGCTGGCTGAGGAGTAGAAAACACATCTGAAGGCTTGGAGGCCCTGGTTGCAAATTCTAAGGTAGCTACAAGAATGAACCATTGCAATTCAGAGTTGATTATGCACATATTTTTGGACAGTTCAGATACTGAGAGCCTGACTGCTGAACCAGAGGTCAGGAGTCTGGGATTCTGCTCTGGTCATAGGAGAAAAGCCAGCATGTGTAATCTTGGCAAGCTGGAATAGGTAAAAGATGCTCTCTCAGACATCTTCGGGGCTTGGATGGCCATTTTGCCCTTCTCTACCACATGGCACTTCCTGGTGTGGTGGAGGTGGTGGTGGGCCACATGAAATGGTGCCATGGGCCACATCTGGTCCACAGGCTGCAGATTAAGAATCTCTGGTCTAGAACACAGATTTTAATATAAAAGTTGAATCTCTGCTACTATAAATCTTGTTGCTGATTACACAATTAATTGAAGAGTTTGCAGACTGGAATCCAATCTCAGGAATGTCACACTATACCAGAGAACCAGCAACTGCTGGGCAGTTCCTTGTCATCTTTCCCTCACACTGAACATCTGGACCCGTGGTTCCCAACATGGGGTACATGCCTCACCGGGTGGTGGGGGTCGAGAACAAGTTAGACCAAGTTAATGGCCTTTTAGGCTTCCTCTACGTGAATAGTTCACTTTTTGAATAGTAAGACTTATATGTCACCGTGGTGGGTAGGGGGTGGGCATCAGAATTTTGCAGTTGTTTAGGTGGGGCATGGCCAAAAAAGGGTTGGGAACTACTGATCTAGACCTGTGATGGCGAACCTTGGCACTCCAGATGTTCTTGGACTTCAATTCCCAGAAGCCCCCGTGAATCCACACGAATGGGTTTACTGCAATTCATCTGGCCCACGCCGCCCCTGGAAGCGGAAGTAAAATGTGCCCATACGGATGAATTGGTGGGCCATAGTTTGGGCACCTCTGCTGTACGTTCTGCAGAACTGGAGCCCTCAGCCTGGAAGCAGCTGCTAAGCCCCACCTGAGAGCCCTGGGAAAGGTTCTGGACCTTCACAGGCTTGACCTGGAGACCCTGGGAAGCTTAGCTATATAATAGGGGTTGCCAATTTTTTAAAAGTTGGGAGAATGGGTCATGCTCCCTCAGACAGTTGGGTAGACTGGGCTGGTGGTTCCTACTGCCATAAAATGTGTCTGCTTCTGGCAGCACAGGCTGGATGATTTGGTGCTGTAGGCCATGTCGGACCCACGGTCTGTAGGTTGCCCAACCCCGCTATATAAGAACCAGCCCTTCCTCCCAGAAACTGCTTCAACAGTGAAGGTTACTAGACTTGTTGTTGCTTGGCTCGTGAATCACTTGCTTGGTTCTTGTTCCTGAAGACTTCCTGCCATTCCTGTGGACTGTTGTGTGGCCCACCAGTATCCTTGCTTCTTGAACTCCATCCTTGCACTGCTCCAGCCTCTGAAGGTGCTTTGCCTCATCTGCTCTTTTGGTCACCTGATTTCTGGCTTGCTTGTACTGCACTTTGTCGTCTGAACTAATCCTGTATCTGTATCTCTCTCAGGCTTGATTCTGGACTGAGATACAGTTAAAGCAAAGCAATAACACTTACATACCACCCCATAACACTTAGTGCAGGAGTGCCCAAACTTTTCAGGCCGAGGGCCGGTCATGTGGTTCAGAGGGCCCAATGAAATGAGTACACAGTGTGTTAAGGGCAAAATGCTAATTATCTTGTGAACTGCCCAGAGAATGCACTAAGGCAGGGGTCCCCAAACTATGGCCCAAGGGCCGGATCCCACCCCATATGCCAATTCATCCAGCTCGCGACACCCTCATAGCTGCCAGAAGCAGAAGTAAAACATGCCCATACACATTTTACTTCCACTTCTGGGAGTGATGAGGGCATCGTGGGCTGGATGAATTGGCATTGGGGTCAGGATCTGGCTTAGTGCATTCATCTGGGCAGTTCACAAGATAATTAGCATTTTGCCTCCAACACACTGTGTACTCATTTTACCAACCTCAGAAGGATGGAAGGCTGAATCAACCTTGAGCCTTGGTCAGGATCAAACTCATAACCTCTGGGTTGCAGTACAGCAGTTTAACCATTGCATCACCAGTGCTCCAGTTTGGCTTGTTGCCTAGTTGCCCTGGGTCCTGTTGTTCTTGTTTACTGCCAGCTGCCTACACATCACACACTGACACTCATCCCCCCTTTTTTTGAAGCTTGGGACAATAAGATAGTAAATGTCTTAACTGATCTTGTGTAACCCACTGTGTGAGTGTTTTTAATGGAAACACCCAACATGCTTTATCCGGGTGAAAAACATATTACTACTCCGGTCTGTCTCCATTCAAATGTCCAATTAAAGCTATCTGCATTCAGCAGTTACTCATCATACTACTGATTTTTCCATTCCATCATTTTGAATGTCTACTATAGGTGTTAGTTCTGAGAAGGAAGTGAAGCCAAGTTATTTAATAACAACAGTCTAGTTACTCAGATTTAAATCTTTACCTGGAGCAAATCTATGTTATCTACTTTTCTCTGTCCTGATTCCTTTCCCACTTCGGCATTCTTAATTCCAAAATTCGTTTTAGGGTTATATTTTTATTAGAACAATTGCAATATCACAAAACAGCTACAGAACTTTCCATAAGGCTAAGCAATAAACAGAAGTAAACAAGCAGGAAAGAGGAGTACTTGATACTGAAAGCACATAACCTGTATTTGGTCACAGTCTTAGAATGGAATGCAATGAGAAAATTGGAAAAAACTAATTAGTTTCTACTAGGCCCTACCAACCCAGGACTACTGGAATTAAGAAATAAACAAAGACTGATCCCTTTGTTTGAAAATACAAATCCCAACAGTTAAATTCCATCTCAGCAGAAACACAGAAGTAGAGAGAAACTAGATTAGTTTTTATATCAAGAAAGCGGAAGATAATTTCAGATTAAAGGCTAAGCAAATAAAGAAAGAAAGCAGCAGACAAACTAAGCCTCTTCAAATAATAAAGTGACCTCAGAAAATCAAGTCCCAGAATGTCCGAAGAAAAGAGTTGTGGAAATGAAAAGTCTGCACAGCGTGTCGTGATCTTGAATTTAGCTAAATAAAAGCATTAGCCTATTTAGCTCTTATAAATATCCTTACGGCCAGGTTTTAAGATACCCTTAAGGTTGTTTAAGACCTTTCATATTAATTATTTACTAATTACTCAAACAAATTACTCCTCCTTTTCAAAGTGAAAAGATTACAGAATGTCTAGTTCAGGGGTTCCCAACCAACGTCCCACAGCACCATTTCATGTGGCCCATGCTGCTGCCGCCGCCACACCGGAAGCAGATGCATTTACAAATGTGTTTACAACAGCCACGGGCGCATTTTATGGCAGCGTTTACACTGGGGAAAACCACCAGTCTGGCCCACTTAGCTGTCTGGGGTCGTGGTTCGGCCCATAGCATAAAAAGGTTGGGAATCTCTGGTCTAGTTTATTGCAAATATCATGGATATAACTGTACAGGAATTTATTTCCTCCTGTATTTCTAAGTCTGGGTTCAGACAGGTTGACAAAAAAATAATAATTCTGGAAGATATTTCAACTTTGCTTTTAGCAAAAGGCTTTACAAAAGTACTCAACCATACCAAGATTGCCATGGTGAGCTCCTCCCGAACATCTTCCAGGGCACCAACATCTGCCCATGTCACATCAGGGACTGTGACAAAGCCTTCTCTCTTGGCAGAGGGTTGTACCGAAGAGAGGGCAACGACAAAATCATTCAACTCAATGGACAGATTTTGCAGCTGATTGTCCCCCAAAGGGTGTGGTTCCTTCAGCAGCTCGAGTAATCTTTGGAATTCATCCTAAGAAAAGAAGATCAAAAAGCAGGAATAAAATACAACAAATGGTCAGTCTAGGTCAGTGATGGGGAACTTTGGCACTCCAGCTGTTCTTGAACTACAATTCCCAGAAGCTGTTTCCAATGCCGGGCCAGGGCCGAAGACCACCGCTGCCGCCCGAGGTCCGTGGCCACAGCTGCCGGGGGGGGGGGGGGGGGCTGCCCTCCTTTCCCGTCCTTTGCGGGAGGGATAAAGGGCTGTGGGCTGCCGCCTGAGGACTTAGAACATGGACTCCGCTTCGGCAGGGGTGAGGACGCCCCGGCTAGGAGCGCGTGGACTTGCACACCTGCTGCCATTTTTGCCCCCCCCCCCCCCGCCCCAAACCAGGTTTGGAAGGACGGGAAGGGACTGTCTTGAGGTATATTTTTATTATATTGTATGCTGTTTTGGCAGTCTATATGTATTATAGTGTTTTATAACATGTTTAATATGTCTCTGCTACTGTACTGTATTGTGTGGGGATTGAACATTGTATTTCTAGGACCTTTGTTACTTTTATTGTCATATTGATTGTATATATTATCTTGTAACTATTGTATTGCTTTTGCTGCTGCTGCTTGTTAGATTTTGTATTTTGTATCACATATATTATTGCTGTGAACCACCTTGAGTTGCCCGCTGGGTAAGAAAGGCGGTATAGAAATAAAACTTCAATCAATCAATCAATGCCTCCGGCGAACCTTGGCACTCCAGCTGTTCTTGAACTTCAATTCCCAGAAGCGCAAGTCTCTGTGAATCTACACAAATGGGTTTACTGCAGGGAAACCACTCAAAAGAGCTCATCAACGGTTTCTCAAAACACTGACACTATGGGAACAGAGCTGCCATTTCTGAGTACAGTAAAACCCTGGTTCCCGACTGCCTTGGCTTAGGTTTGCTGTGGTTTATGACTGGAAATCTAAAGAAATGACGTACCGTTTCATGACATTTTTTTGCCTTACTGCTGGGAATTCCTTAGAATGCATTGCACCTGGGGGGTGGGGGGGTATATAAGACCACCTACAGCTATTTTGGACTCTGTCGGTGGCATGATCGCAGCGGGGTGACCTTGCCTTGCGTGTTCACAGCGCCTCTCCCGTAGCCATTGCTAAGGACTTAAAAGACATCCCGCACTTTAGCGACAGCTCTGGAAGAGGTGCCGCGAATGCACAAGACAAGGTCGCCCCACTGCAATCCATTGCCTCTCCTCCCCTTCACAGCACTGATCCAGGCACAGAAGGGGGGAGGAAGAGGCAATTTATCGCAGTGGGGCGACCTTGCCTTGCATGTTCACAGCGCCTCTTCTGGAGCCATTGCTAAAGCATGGAATGTCTTTTAAATCCTGCACCTTAGTGACAGCTCCAGAAGACCGTGCAGCATCTTCAGCGGGGGAACCCTGGACATGGTCAGACCCGGCGGCCGGACAAACCACACCTCTTCGTCACCTGACGCCGACCCTGAGGAAGAAGCGTAGGCAAGGTAGGGAAAGGTAGGGAGCTTAGCTCCCTCATTTATATTCCCCTTTACTGTGCGTCCCACATTTTTGGGGGTTGGGGTTGGATTTTTTTGGGAGGTCAGGAACATTTTTTATTTTCAATGCATCCCTATGGGAAAATGTGCTTCGGTTTACAATTGATCCGGTTTCTGACAAAACTGTTGGAATTGACTAAAATCATAAACCAGGGTTTTACTGTATAGCAGCAAATACGTTTAATATGCTTACTTCTTATTTTCAAGTGCATGGCCCCTAGAAGATAGCCATCTTGTTTTACATTAGCCATTGCTTATGAATATTTGTATCACTGACCTGCCTTTTGATTTGTTAGATGTACCTCTCTCCTGTCATTTTGCTATAGACGCAAATTAGAGTATTATTAGTGTCAAAGAAATAAATACCTTATGGGGGAGATCAGCCTGCTTGGGATTGTTTTTTAAAAGTTCTTCTAGGCTCCTTTCAATTTCTTGACTAGATGCTTTTTCTTCGTTTCTCACTGCTTTACCAATCTCACTACCCAGAAGAACAAGGACTCTATTCACCGCACACATGGCTGCTTCACGGCAAAGTGCCATGAGATCAGCACCCACATAGCCTGGTGTCATTCGTGCCAAATGACCAAAGTCAAAGGATTCTCGGAGTCTAAGTTTTCGACACAGAGTCTTCAAAATTCTGGTGATGAGAAAATAAAGAAGATACATAATTATAATTTTCATAAAATCTTTAGATGCAGAATAGCGGTGAGACTATAGAACAGGGATTCTCAACCTACGGCCCGTGGGCTGGATTTGGCCTACGGTGCCATTTCATATGGTCTGCCCCCTTGCTCCTGCTGCTGTCAGAGGCATTGGAAACAGCCATGTCCACATTTACAGCTGTTGTAAATGCATTTATGGCAGCTGCGGATGTGTTTTAAAACAGTGTTTATGGCGGGGGGAATCACCAGTCTGGCCTGCTCAGCTATCTGTGGGAGCGTGACCTATTTCACGGCTTGAAAAGGTTGAGAACCCCTGCTGTAGTATGTCTGGTTCTTCTTCAATATATGGTGGAACTGGTCAATGATTTCTTCATTGTGCTAGGCTTCTGCTGTGATATAGACCAATTTCTTGAGTTAATTCTTACATATCTCCTTTGGAAACATTATTTAGATCAGTGGTTCCCAAAGTGGGCCCTACGCCCCACAGGGGACTTCAATTCCCAGAAGCCTAAGTCAGTATATTGGCTGATCGGTGCTTTGAGGAATTGACTTAGACTTCTGGGAAATGGAGTCCAAGAACCAAAGTTTGGGAAACACTGATTTAGATACTGGATATATATATATATATATATATATATATATATATATATATATATATATATATATATATATATATATATATATATATATATATATATATATATATATATATATATATATATATATATATATATATATATATATATATATATATATATATATATATAAAATCTTTATTGTCATTGTCCTGCACAGAACAACACAGCTATATGCATATCTATATTTAATAGTCACAACCTTACATTATCTTCGTATTTTCTCATAGTATTTTATTTTTATCAATAAAAGAAAACAATTGATTTTTGAAATCTTCATTTTCAACTGAAAGCAAGGACTACATCCTTATATATTATGATACAGTAGAAACTTGGTTCCACGAGTCTTAGTGTTATCCAAATTTTAACGTTATGCGATACATGCATCGCATAACGTTAAAATCCTATGGGATGAATCGCATAACATTAAAACTCCATAGAGATATATTGTAACTGGCACAAGCTTCAGCGAACGTTATGCGATAGATACATCCCATAGGATTTCAATGTTATGCAATGCAATTTTCCCCTCAGATTGCTTAACGTTATGTGGATTTAGCATTATTTGGTGCAAACGTTATCTGAGGTATTACTGTATATGATAAACATCTTTATTGGGCTTTCCACCACATCAATAAGTACCATTTGCAGTTCATTTTGCAGTTCCTTTCACCTGACCTAGTGTGAGAAAGATTAGCGTAAAAGGACTGAACATTCATTGTAACAAGACTATGACGCAGGCTATAATTACGGAGATGATGGTTGCAGGTTTATATTTGTACACTCTCTAATTGCATGATTATACTTTATAATCTGTTTCTTCAGCTGATTAAATATTTGACCAAACTTGTTTGGTACAGATGCTATGATATACATTTTGTACACCAAAACAATTATATTTACGGACAGTTTTCCCCTGTGCCATTAGTAAGTTAAATACACATACAGTATATGAATACAGAATAATTTTTACAGTATATGAATACAGAATAATTTTTAACAATTTTAATTGCATAACAGATTTTCCCTTTGGTTTTTTTGTGGCACAAATAAATTCTGTTCTTTACTATGTTGTTGTTATTATTATTATTATTATTATTATTATTATTATTATTATTATTATTATTATTATTATTATTATTATTATTATTATTATTGAGTAGACAGCACCCTGGGAGTTTTTGGTACTGACGTCAAATTCCTCATTTGTTCCACTTGGCCAATAAAGTATCTATTCTAGTCTAAATATCTTTTCATGCTGCCCCAGAAGCATGTAATTAATTTTTGAATGAGATGAATCGATAACAGACTATTTAAACACAATGCTCCATATCTTCCATAACAATCTAGATTAAAGTACTCATAGAGACTTCTGAGCAAGTAGCAATTAGGATTGTATTGCACAAGATTTCTACTCCTTCTCTCTTCCCTCTTTCACAAACAGGTGAGCAAAAAGGAGCAGTGTATCTGAGAGGTTGGGAGAAAATAATAATTTAAAGCACCCTCCGCCCCCACCTCCCTACTCGTTTGCCAATCCTTATATGCTACTGATTCTATATCTGCCAAATGTTGGGGTGGGAGTGATCGGTTCTGACTTTGAATGGCACACGTGTGATTTTCAAATCTAAATGCCAGGGAGAAATTCAACACCGTCTTCCCCTGCACTGAAACAAAAGAAGCCCTGACTGCTAGATTCCTCTCGTGAAATGCACAAAGCAAGCAAGCCTTTCAGCTCAGGTGTTGGGAAGCAAACATTGGAATACATGAATTCTGGATTTTTTAAAAAAAAGCCAATCAACCAAAGCTGACGTACTTTTCTCTAGCAGCTTCATCTGGAATTCCCAAACAAATCTCTCGGTCAAATCTTCCTGCACGTCTCAGGGCTGGGTCCAGAGAGTCTGGCCTGTTAGTTGCGCCAATGACCACGACCTGAGAAGCTTCAGACAGATTATTCAAGTCTGAGGAATGGAAAGAAAACAAACATACATAGAAGGAGCAATTGAAGGTGGGTGCATTGTGTACGCTACACATTCTCAGCAGGCTTGGCCAAAAGTATTTCCTTGTAATTATGCTAGAAGGCTACTTGCCTAACTTTCCTCTTGGAGTGTTATTTATACTCTTTTATCAATGCATATCATTTGGCCAACATTTCCCCCCACTGTGCTAGTAAGTTACTAACCTCTATACCAGAGGTTCCCAACCTTTTAAAGCCAGGGGCCGGGTCATGCTCTCTCAGTCAGCTTCAAGGGCCAGACGGCCATTATGCTCTGCCTGCACGATGGGGGTGGCCATTTAGTCCTAACAGCTTCAAATGGGTGGCCATTTTGTTTCTCAAAATGCCTTTGGAGGGGTGGGGGGCCCACATGAAATGGCACCGTGGGCCAGATCCGGCCCACAGGCCTTAGGTTGGGAACCCCTGCTCTATACAGTGGAACCTCAGTTAACGTAATTAATGCGTTCTCTAGGATGTTTTTTACAGCGAAAATCACTTTAACTTAATTACCAATAGGAATGCATTGGATGCAATTTCCCATAGGAATGCACTGAGAACCAAAATACATTAACTGAAACAGTTTCCCATAGGAATGCATTGAAAACCAATTAATCTGTTCTGAAGAAATTGTGTAAACTGAGCCACTATTTTCTATGGATTTCCTTTTGTTATGTGATTTTTATGTTAACTGAGCCATTTGTTAACCGAAGTTCCAATGTACGTGGTTCAAATATCTTCTACAGAAATCGTTATTGGTTTTACTAGGGCAGCAAACCATGGACTACTATGGAAAATTGCAAGCATTGTGACTAATTTGGCCTTGCATCTGAGAGATAAGAATAACCAAGGAATAGCTACAGATCTGGTAATTTGCCACATGAGTAAATGCAATCTGCTGGTCATAAAGATACATTACGACATTCTAAACAATATTAGCTGGGTATTATTATACAGCACATCATCAATACTATGATCTATGTAAAATTTATAATCCTGATAGGTCCACAAGCTGCAATTTAAAAATGATAGTACCAAAATGAGGAGACACAACCACCTCCGTCTCCAAAGCGGCACAGGGAGGAAGGAAGCCACCCTACCCGCATTGACCACGGTTGCACACGAGGAGAAAGGATAGACCAGCCAAAACATTACTGAATGGAATAAAACAACAGACTTCTCATTGCCATTATCACAGACTCCTTCATGCATGCATTGATAAGTATATGAGTTGTTGCTATTTAGTTTATTGCTTGCTTTTAAGCTCACTTCTTGCTTAGATTCATAACTGATACTGTTTAGTTGACTTCTTGCTATTTAGATGACTACTTGCTTAGTTTAAAAACTGACTATAGGTATACATTACTGTACTGTACTAAGAAAACCAAAGCTAGAACAATATTAAGTAGCAAATAATAGTATACTAACTTTCTTTAATATGTTACACTGTGCTAAATTGTAATAATATGTATGATAGGAAAATATTGGCGTAGGGGCAGGCAAACCATGTCAGAAATTTTGCCAAGAAAACCCCATGGACAACAACAAAAAGGCAATGTAGGTGGGAAGATGGGGATGGATAAGATAGCGGGAAGGGAAATGCAATGCTGTAAAGAACAATATTTGATAAGAACAGGGAATGTGAGATCTATGAATCAAGGCAAGCTGGAAGTGGTAAAAAAGGAGATGGAAAGAATAAGCATTGACATCTTGGAAATCAGTGAACTAAAATGGACAGGAATGGGCAAATTCAACTCTGGAGACCATCAGATCTACTACGGTGGCCAAGAAACCCTTAGAAGAAACTAGCATAGGTTGCCCGGCATTGCTGGGCTGTTATAAATTGTGTTTAGCTTTGTTTGGTGGTTTTTTTTAATTAAAAATCAACAGGATGCTATAAATCTTTTTATTTTATTTATTTAACATATGTTTGTTATTTGTATAAACTTTTGATTTATTGTTATTTTTTGACTTGTTTTTACTCTTGTGGCCTCTAGGTGAGGCTGTTTTGTTTTTGACTTGTTAATATTCCGGCCTGTAGGTAGGCTGTTATTAATAGTGTTGGATCCTTTTGTTGTTTCACTTGTTTTTTCTCTCCTGGCCACTAGGTGGGGCATCTTCCTGTAAGTAGTCTTTGTTTCTTCATTTCTTTTCCGGTCTCGTGGAGGGAGGACGTGCTGGTGAGTTCTCTGGTTTTATTTATTCTGAGATTTTTCTTTGTTTTGATTTGGTGGTGGTGGGCTGGGAGGTGTTTCTGTTTGTTCTATTTTGTTTTGGTTGGGCTTTAGATGTGTGTAATTGGTTTGTTTATTTCTGGTTTTGTTTATTTTTGTGATTTCGTTGGTGTTTATTTGTGTAATTTATGGCAGTTGTGTTGTTAGAGTTAGGTATTTTCGTGTTGTAGTTAGGTGTTTTGTCTGTGCTTTTGTGTTATTGTGGATGTTTTTGTTTGTGCATTTTGTGGTTTACTTTTTTGTTTATTAATGGGTTATTTAAATTAGTTATTTATTTTTGTTTTATTAATTTTTATTAATTTTGGTGTTTGTTGGTGTGTACTTTGGCGTGAAGAACGGGCTGCCTGTCGGTTCCTCTTTTCCCCATTGCTGCTTCAAATTTTGGTTTCAATGCAGCAATGGGGAAAAGGAGGAGCCGGCAGTCAGCCCGCTCTTCCCCTGGTAGTTCGTTAGGTAGGTCGGGGGAGAAGGAGGCAGAGAAGAGCTATCTGCCTGACGATGGTTCTCTCCTCTCTGTCTCCTTTCTCTCCTGGCATACCTAACCGGAGATTGGCAGGCAGCGATCCGTAAGGGGTGGTGCTCTTCCTTGCGGATTGCTGGCTGCTGCTTTTGTATTACCTCCACCGCTGTTTCGTGTTAGTTCTTGAAACAGTGGTGTCAGAAGTACAAAGGCAGCAGCCAGTCATTCGCTAGGGAGGGTGCTTCCCCTGACGAACTGCTGCCTGCTGTTGGGTTTTTTTTCCACCCCGGCTCAAGGTACCTTGAGGCCGGCAGTTGTCTTGCCGTGTCTTCGGCGGGGTAGCGTGGAGGAGAGGGCGTCCCTCTTCTCCCCGTTGCTCCGGGAAAGAAGGCCGGCGGGTGTCTCGCTGTGGTTTTTTGTGGGTGTTTGTTTTGTGAGGCTGTGAGGCGCTGCGTCCACCTGCAGCAGACTTGCGCTCCCGTTGCATTTTTTAATTTTTATTTTCGCTCACTGGCTTTCTCAGCATTCTGCGCGCTCACAGTGTGTAGAACACTGGGACTTTGAGTTTTGCGTTTTTTGTTTGCGTTCATGCAGCGGGTTTTTTTGCGGCTTGATTTTAATTGGCTGCACCGCGTTTCCCAACGTTCTTTTTGCTCGTGCCTCTCAGCCTGATTGGCTGAGGCGCGGCGCAGAGGACATTGGGAAGTGAAGTTCTTTTCCTTTTTTTGCGTTCGTGGGGCTCTTGCCCCACTGGCGCCTTCGGCAACCCTGCAGTAACCTGCGGGCCGGGTTTGGGCGAGTGCAGGAGGCTCAGTACGGGATAGGATGGACGGGTGCAGAAACGTATAGCAAGTTCTAACGTTTAACCCTTGGATTTATAGGTATAGATGGAGTGGCCATAATAGTCAATAAAAGAGTGAGAAAAGCAGTAATGGGACATAATCTTAAAAATGACAGAATGATTTCAGTCAGAATCCAAGGCAAACCTTTCAATATCACTGTAATCCAAATATACGCACCAACCACTGGTGCAGATGAGGCCACAGTCGACCAGTTCTGTGAGGAATTACAGCACCTCATAGAACAGACACCAAGAAATGATGTCCGTGTTATTTTAGAAGATTGGAATGCCAAATTTGTGGGTGTTTGTTTTGGAAGTCATGGGCAAGTAGGAATAATGGGCAAGTTTGGGCTTGGAGCACAGAATGAAGCAGGGCAAAGGCTAATAGGATTTTGCCAAGATAACTCACTGGTCATAGCAAACATCTTATTCTAACAACATAAGAGGAGACTTTACACATGGACATCACCAGATGGCCAACATAGGAACCAGATTGATTACATACTCTGCAGTCAAAGATGGAGAAGCTACATACAGTCAGCAAAAACAAGACCTGGAGCAGACTGTGGCCCATATCATAATCTATTGACTGCAAAATTCAGGCTCAGACTAAAGAAAATAGGGGGAACAATTAAGACAGACATGTATGAAGTGGACATCCCTAAGGAATACATGGTGGAGATGTGGAACAGATTTAATGGTTTAGACTTGATAGACAGAGTGCCAGAAGAATTATGGACAGAGGTTAGGGGCATCATACAGGAGGCAGCAAGTAAAACCATACCAAGAGAGAAAAAACGTAAGAAAGCAAAATGGTTGTCTGATGAGGCTCTTAAAAACTAGAAGTCCACATTGCCAACATACGCTGGATCATGGAGAAAAGAAAGGAATATCAGAAACAAGTCTACTTCTGTTTCATTGATTACACCAAGGCCTTTGACTGTGTGGACTACAATAAAATGTGGTAATTAAAGAGATGGGAGTACCAGAACACCTTATATATCTCATGAGAAATCTGTACATGAGTCAAGAAGCTACAGTTAGGACAGGATACAGAATGACGGAGTGGCTTGGAATAGGAAAAAGAGTCAGACAAGGCTGCATTTTGTCACCCTGCTTATTTAACTTATATACTGAGCACATAATGCACAATGCAGGGATGGATGAATCGAAAGTTGGAATTAAAATTGCTGGGAGAAACATCAACAATTTGAGATATGCAGATACTACCCTGATGGCAAAAGTGAAGAAGATTTAAGGAAGCTTTTGCTTAGGCTGAAAGAAGAGAGCGCAAAAGCTGGCTTGAGACTTAACATCAATAAAACCAAGATAATGGCAATAGGGCCTATCACTTCCTGGAAAATTTATTTATTTATTCAATTTATAGGCCGCCTTCTTCGCCTCAGCGACTCAAGGCGGCTTACATCAAATAAAACAACTTATACAATTAAGAGCCTACTGATAAAAAATTAAAATCTGTAAATTAAAAAACCCCACAGGGCTAAATGAGCCAGCAAGGCTGAGATGTGCGGCCAGATGCATCCCATGCCTGCTGGCAGAGCCAGGTTTTCAGAGCCTTCCTGAAGGGATACAGTTCTGCCTGGAGATGCAGCTCTGGTGGCAGGAGGTTCCAAAGAGTCGGGACCGACACTGAGGTTCTCCTCCTGGTCCCAGTAAGATGTGCGTCCCTGGCTGATGGGACCACCAGCGATCCCCTACGGTCTGCCCTCGTAGGACAGGTCGAACACCTTGGGATGATGCAGTCTCTTAGATATCCTGGCCCACTGCCATGTAGGGCTTTAAAGGTCAAAACCAGCACCTTGAATTGCACTCGGAAGCATACTGGCATCCAGTGCAGTTCCCGTAGCAGTGGCAAGGCACGGGCATAGCGCCCACACCCCATCACCACCCGGGCAGCCGCAGTCTGGACCAGCTGCAGCTTCCAGATGGTTATCAAGGGCAGCCCCATGTAGAGTTCAGCCCCATGTAGAGTCCAATCTGGAGATGACCAGAGCATGGGTGACCGTAAGCAAGGAGTCCTGGTCCAGGAACAGGCGTAACTGGCAAATGACACGGAGTTGTGCAAAAGCTCTCCTGGCCATGACCGCCACCTGCTCTTAGATGGATAATAGATGGAGAAGAAAATAGATGGAGAAGAAGTAGAAGCAGAGACAGACTTTACATTCTTAGGATCAAAGATCACTGCAGATGGAGATTGCAGCCATGAAATAAAAAGGCGACTAATTCTTAGGAGACAAGCTATGAGAAACCTGGGGAACATAGTCAAAAGTAGAGACATTACCTTGCAAACAAAAGTCTGCATAGCCAAAGCAATTGTATTTCCGGTAGCAATGTATGGGTGTGAGGGCTGGACCATAAAGAAAGCTGAGCGCAGAATAGGTGCCTTTGAAATGTGGTGTTGGAGGAGAATTTTGAGAGTCCCCTGGATAGTGAGAACAAATAGGTCGATCTTAAAGGTAATCAACCCTGACTGCTCCTTTGAATGTCAAATAGGAAGATGAAGCTAAAATTATTTGGTCATCAAATGAGAAGAGATGATTGTCTTGATGTTGGGAAAGGTTGAGGGCAAAAGAAGGGGACAGCCTAAAATGAGATGACAAGATGTTACTGTTAACACAGTGGGCACAAAACAGGGCGGGTTGAGGAGGATGGTAGAGGATAGGGGTGCCTAACGTGCAGTGGTCCATGGGGTCACAAAGGGTTGGACTCGACATGTGACTAAACAACAACCAAAATGTGGAAGTATTTGTATTACCTCCCTGTAAACACTCAACAGACCTACAGGAACAGTCAGGTTTTATATACAAAGAGATCAAAATAAATGATTTCCTGGTTTCCAGCTCAGGCTGTTAAACTGCCACACTGGAAAATATTTCCTATCTTGCTCTCAGTGAAAATTAAATTAGAAGAAAAATACTTTACAGATCTAGCATCTTTTTTATAATGTGCTTAAAGAGGCCACAAGTGGTATGAAACATCTGAAAAGTAAGATAAACCTCTTAACCTAAAACTCAGGCAATTTAAAAAGGGTGAGGGCTCTTAAGCACAAGTAAGGGCTGAACTGGTTGACTCTGATTACGCCACATGATAAGCCACATGGTAATCCTGGTTTACTAGGTTCAAGAAGCACAATGGCACACATTGTACAATTTCTCCTGCTTGCA
Source organism: Bradypodion ventrale (assembly GCA_035047345.1). NCBI lineage: Eukaryota > Metazoa > Chordata > Lepidosauria > Squamata > Chamaeleonidae > Bradypodion > Bradypodion ventrale. The sequence continues at coordinate 48,235,696 of JAWDJE010000001.1, forward strand.
GTGAGAGCAGCTAAACAAAATATGAGTTTTTTCTGTATGATTTACTAACTGTACTGTGGAAATGCAGAAACAGCTGCTGCTCTGGCTTTTATTTCCCCACTCCAAAAAAGAAAATGGATGCAGGTTTAGGCATCAGGTTTCTTTGTCTGGTTTCATTGTGGTAAGAAGTAAACAGAGTGGCAGCAATGACCACTTAGCCAATCTTTGTGCAAACAGGTACATTTGGGCAACAGCACTGCACCAATAGCCAAGAATCCTAGCTTTCCTTGGAATATCTGAACTTTCACAGGTGCTGCCATATCACAGAAAAATCCAGTTCTCCTCTTCCTGGAAATGGTAAAGGAGAGGTCAAAAATGTCTATGCAGATTGTTGCATTATATACATCTTGCTACTTTTTTGCCTTCTGGCCACGAACGGATTTTTCTTCTTCCCAATCTATGAAGAACACTACATACAGCTGATTAGGTGATTGTGGATTGTGTTGTCACAATATACAGTGGAACCCCGCTTTATGGACAGCTTGCTTAACGGAAAACTTGCTATACGGAAGGAAAACCCGAGAAAATGGCGCCCCCACTTACACACACAAATTTTTTTGCTATACAGAATTTTTTGGGGTGTTCCGCTGCTTCCCACGGTGGTGGGTTGTTTGGAGCATTTTCGCTCCGCTTTTGAATTTTGTTGTTGCTTTTTGGCACATCCAGAAGCTCTCCCATCAACAAGGAAGTGCTAACCCCCCCCCCCACACACACACACACACACACACACACGTCCCTTCAACAGATGTTTAGCAGGTATTTTTCCTGCAATTATCAGGGCTGGCCACTAGATGGCATTGTTGGAAATGTCAATAAGGAAATGGCCAAGCGGTGTGTATCAAGTAAAAGAAAAAACCGATTGAGGCTATATTGGGTCAACAACAATATTTTTATACTGAATGCAGTCATATCTTCAATAAATAATATCTATGTTGTCTTCAAATAGTTTATTCATAAACTCTTATCGTGGGGTACTTTATTAAGAATATTAGTTAGTGCAGTTCTTTAGCCTGAAAACTGAATTAGTTGCTTAGCACAATAAGAGTAAAGCTATAGAGAGGCATGGAACTTCAGATAAGATAAGTTGAGAGAGGCAAGGAATGCACTCAAACAAATAAAAATAAATGTATATATCCCATTAGCCTAGAATAAAGAATGTGTGTATAGAATGTGTAAACATTATAACATATTTGTAAATACCTCAATATGTTTCAGCCATGTATTTCTATGGGCTTTATCACTATTATTGGCTTATGCAGTCTTTTTCAAAATACTTGGCACATTATTATCTTCATTTTTGTATTTACAGTAAATATTTTTCTGATGAAGAATGTAGTCAGAAAAAGTTTCTAATCCGGAGGACTTTTTAACTCTTGAATAAACTCTTTGAAGACAACACAGATATTATTATTTATTGAAGATATGACTGCATTCAGTATAAAAATATTGTTGGAAATGTGCCAAATATGCATTGTAAACTAAGATACAGTACAGGAATAAGTTCCCGAGTGCAGCCAAAAGCCAAATTAACATCTTTTAAACTCTTTCTAAAGTGCACTTTGTGTTTTTGCCACATTAGTTTTGAACAGAAAAAATAAGGGGTTTTTTTGGGGTGGTGGTGGTGTTTCTAACCTCTGGAACAGAAATATTGGTTTTGAATGCATTCCTATGGGAAACCATCCTTCGCTTTAAGGAAAAATCGCTATAAGGAAAACCCCGCAGAACAGATTAATTCTGTAAAACAGGGGTTCACTATATAAATTAATCAATCTGACCATGCTGTTTTTGGACATTGCTCTCTTAGTCTCACAAACAATGATCCCCTCTGGAATCTGCTGCTATGTAAAGAGGTTTGATACTTGAGTTTTGGCTGGCACATTACAAGTTACTTGACTGAAGAGTTCATTTAAATGAATATCAAAATCTGATTTATGAGAGATTGGATAAAATAATTTTCTAAAATTGCTCAGGGTAGGTTGGGGGACTGACCATCCATGCAAGTCAGAAGCTGGGCTACAATTCTCCGCTCCATGTCCTTTGAGGCTATTTCTCTCTTGGGTGTTATAGCATCAATCTCATCTATAAAAAGAAGGCAAGGAGCATTGGCCTAGAAAGGAAAAGAAAGACATCAGTAGAATGTAGATAAGAAACTGTACAGATACTGGAATTCTAGCTAAGAATTCCAAATACTGTATACATTAGTTGAAATGATTGTAAGGTATCAGGATTTAAAACATGAAACATCACTTATTAGGTTGCTAATCCAGCTTTCTGTATGATATATGCTGCATACATCATATATTTTGTAAGCCGCCCGGCGGCGTCTCAGCAAGGGGGCAGTGGTAGAAATGTGATTGAAATAAATAAATGATCTACTCAAATATCTAGGAGCAACTCTGGTCACAGGTGCCTTTGCATGCTGGAGAAAGGTCAATATAAAACATCTTCTCCAATCAAGTGCTCTGAATCCAGAGAAACAGATACAGGAAGGTATGAAGTAATGCAGAAGCACCAGAGAAGGGAATGGGAAAGATTCGTCCTTGTCGCTCCCGGAAGCAGAAGTAAAACGTACGGCTGAGTTTTACTTCCGCTTCCGGGAGTGACGAGGGTGGCGTGGGCAGGATGAATCTCAGCAAACCAATTTGTGTGGATTCACGTGGCTTGGGCTTCTGGGAATTGAAGTCCAAGAACATCTGGAGTGCCAATGTTCGCCATCATGGGAGTAGACCATACTGCCAGTGACTCAGAAAGTGACTCACGGAACCGGATCAGTGGTACTGGTGTCGTGCTGTGATGCGGAAGGCAGATGAAAGGCCACTGTGTTATATTCTCAAGACAGTCTTAATGGCTGATCGCTGTGAGGATTGTCAATAACTGGATATGGCAGAAGAAGGAGGTGTCTATTGCTCTCCTCCTCCATAATCCGTCCTCACAACAAGCCCATTAGATAGGCCAGGCTGAAAGCAAATAACTGGCCAAAGAGCACCCAAACTGCATAAAATCTGGTTCCTCAAACCTTCAGCCCAACAACTGAAGACCCACATCACACCAGCAGTTTGACAAATACATGGACAAATCTTCCTGTTTTGCCTGGGCACAATTTCCTGCCTTCATCCACCTGCAGTGACACCAAAAGCAGAAACTTTCTCCCCCAGTCTGGCCTAAAAATGCAAAGCACTCTTCAGGCAACACTTGTATGCTAAGAGAGGAGCAACATTAAATCTCCTTGTGCTGGAAAGATATGTTATTAAGTACAATTAAAAATCAAATGACAAGCTACGTTGGCTGGGACCAGGCTTGATGAATACCAGGTTGGAGACAGCCAGTGCTCACATAGCTAGCAAAGTGACACGATATCATGTTATACCTATTCAGTGGGTGCAATACGATTGCTCCTGAATGCCCATCCACTGATACAAACACAAATTCACACCTGTGCAGTGATGCCCTTACAGTAACCAGATCTTGCAAGTACAAGAAAAAACCCGGAGAATTGGAGTGTGGCAGGGGAGATGGAAATCAGATGGAAGCCTGTATCAAACACAGCATAATACAACATTTGCTGAATAATTCTTTTTTTAGACCTATATCACAACTAGAAATCATGCCTATAAAATAAGCACAATAGTCAACTGGTGCATGTTATGTGCAAAATATCCTTCTTCTGCCATATCCGAATCTGAATATTGGCAATCATCATGGCAATCAGTAATGAAGATTGTCCTGGGAATATAACGCAGTGGCCTTTCATCTGCCTTCCGCATCACAGCATGACCTCCGTACCACTGCTCCAGTTCTGCGAGTCACATTATGGTCCTGAGCCCTTCTGTCACGCAATGTCCTCCTTGGCCCCAGGCCAGTATTGATGAAGCTGCTGCCCTCTATCAAGTGGGATTTAATCCATTTGGGGACCATCACTTTTCCCTGTGGACTTCGGCACCCAAGGGTCCTCAGGGTGGTCTAGCTAGTTAACCGCCACCTGACACTCAGCGTTGAGTCAGTAACAGTATGGTCAACAATATTACCATAGCTGGATAACCTGGCCAGACTCTCATAAAATAACTGAATTGTGAAGAGTTGAACAAACTAATAGAATACATTTTGCTATATCACTTACCACAGCTTGGTCAAAGAGCTCCCGTAGTTTCTGTTCCGATTCTCCCGATACCCCTGACACAATCTCAGTAGCAGCTACTTTGAGTATTGGCAGTTCAAGTTCCTGGAAAGAAAGAATCCCCAACAACATCATGATTATCAGGGGAAATAGGAGCTGTGGTGGCTCAGTGGTTAAGAAGCTCGCCTTGTTATCTGGAAGGCTGGCAAGTCAGCAGTTCAAGACCTGGGCACTGCATGACAGATTGAACACCTGTCTCTGTCCCAGCTCTTGGGGGCATGAAGGGATCCTCATTTGGGCATTCCCCGAGTGGAGTTTCTTCCACAAAAATCCTTTCAACCCAGAATAATTTCTGACACAAAATCTATACCTATAAGAATGGGATGTGGCCGTGTGTGTGTGGATGCGTTTCCACACACATACAGCCTATCCTGTAATGCGCCGTTCACACTTACCTTAATTCCCGGACATCGTCCCTGCAAAAGTCCGGAAGCTGAGAGTGGGGCCAACGCCCCACGAACGCGAACAAAAAAACCCTACGAATCCCAGCATCCTCTGCACCGCGGTACTCTTCAGCCATTCAGGCAGGACGGCCCGAGCACGGAGGAGGCGGGACAACCAGTGTGCGCGGGGGGGGGGGGGAACCCGCTGAGCTGACGTGCACCCAATACAGCTCAGGGCCCTGCCTTACCGAGGCAGACAGAGCCTGGGCTGAGGGAACAGTCTGCCTGCCGCCCCTTCCATGCCGCCTGAGGACACGGCCAGGCGAGGCAGCGCCTCTCACCCTCAGCCACACCACCTGAAGATGCGGCTGGGTGAGGCGCCGCAGTAGGCACTGCCTCTGCCCTACCTCCCCTCCCACCCTCAGCCGAGCCTGATGGCTCTAGCCCTCGCCATTTCCTCTCCACTGTTTCAAGCCTGTTCTCGAAACAACAGAAGGGAAAATGCAGAGGTGGCAGCCAGCGATTCATCAGGGAGAGCGCCTTCCCTGACGGATCCCTGTCTGGCGCCTTTGCATTTCCCCTCTGCTGTTTCGAGTCAGCCCTCGAAACAGCAGAAGAGAAAATGCAGAGGCAGCAGCCAGCGATCTGCCAGGGAGAGAGCCTTCCCTGACGGATCCCTGCCTGCTGACAGCCTGCTATCTGTCCGGGGAAGCGCGTCCCCAGTCGGAAAGAGCAGCCTGGCAGTCACCTTCCCTCTCCGCAGGGCTCAAGTGACCCGACCGGTGAAGCCGGGTAGCAATTGCTAGTTATTATTATAGCAGGGGAAATATTTGTTAAGATTCAATAATTGAAAAGAGGCCTAAATAACGTAAGATGGGACTGGAGGTAGAGAAAGAGAACATAATTTGATGTTTCATCAGATGTGTAGCAGACTGATATAGTCTTTTGCTGAGAGTTCCTCATTCAATATGCCAGTGTTTTGCTCAGTGCCATATTGAAATATTAGGACAGCCAAGGAGGCCTAGTCGGCAGAAAGAGAAATAAGGCAAAACTCACAATCTCTCCATTTATTCTGGGCCCTGAGGAGGAGAAAGGAATTGGGCAGAGGGTTATGGAAAGCAGCAAGAAGCCTTTAGATCTGGAGCTCCCAACCTACAGCCTGCCAGCTTATTCCAGCCCATGGAGCTCACCCAGGCACCACCACCAGATGTTGCAATAGTCACTTACCATGGCAGCAGCGTGGCAACTGTGCCATTTTTGTGGCTTCTTACACAGCCTCCGCCACTTTCCAGGGCGGTGGGAGGCTTTTCAGAGCATCACCAAATCATCCAGCCAGTGCTGCCTGCACCCTTGTAAGCGGAAGTAACATGCCCATAATATGCCCACATGCACATAATGCTGCCCGCACATTTTAATTCCACTTCCGGCGGGGAAAACCATGTGACAAGCCTGCGGCCCGAAAAGTTTGGGCACCCTTGTTCTAAACCATTCATGATTTCAGGTAGAAAAAATAAAGATGTACATCTAACAGTCTCACCCCAGCAATTGCCTGGGCTAGCAAGGTCTTTCCGCATCCTGGAGGCCCATGCAGAAGAAATCCTCGAGGTGGAACAGCCCCTAAATGGCTATAGATTTCAGGATGACGGATGTGGATTAGCATCTTGCATACCTCCTACAGTGAAAACTGGACAGTTAGCGTACTTTTTTTAAAAAAAATCAAAAGTTAACAAAGGGATAATGTTGATTGCACAAAAGTAATTTGTTAATAGTCTCATAATTAAATAACTCAGTGCCCATCAACTGTTTGTGGTTATCATATAAATGTTTTTCTCTTTCACCAAGTCCACATTTTTGTTTTGTTTTACAGCACATTTTTCCAGTTAGAGAACTGGATAGGTTTTCTAATGGGATAAATGGATAATAGAGAACTGGATAGGTTAAATCGAACCTTCAAAACCTCATCGTTGCCTCCAACGTCCTCAAATTTCACTGATGATGTCCGTAGCTCCACTATATTCTGTTTAACTACAAAAGATGTTGGAGACATTACAAGAACAATGAGAACATGATTGTGTCCAATATTCCCAGCAATCATATAGAAAATTTAAATGTTTCAGAAACAATTAAATGGGAGAAGTCATTAAATTTACCAAATGGGCTCTTTAATAACATTACATCTTCATAAAAATGAAGAGATTATGTCTCTTACTTTTCTGTTTCTTCAAAGCAGTTTCTATTTCTTCATCTACATCTGGAAATTCTCTTTTCCTCCTTTTATGTCTTTTGATCCTTGGCTTCTGCTTTGTAGTTTCCAAAAAAGAGGAATCTTTTGCATTCTGAAGCACAAATAGCAGAAATTTGGAGGAGGAGGGGAGAGTTTAATAACACAGTTTAAGTAGCAAATTACCATACAAGTCATGCAGCAAAAGGAAAAAAAGTCAAGCATTAATACTATGTAACATTGGATACTGAATTCTTCTATTTTAATTTATATCACGTGTGTCTTGCCTAATAGCCAAAACTACAAGGAAGATACTTGCAAGTACAAAAGTAAATAAAGTAAAATCTATAATAGATTTTAATAAGTCCATGATATACAAGTGTAATTGTCATAAAATTTAGGTACATCCAGTGAAAATTAAAATAAGTACCATAAACACACCTTCTTCTTCTAGTGATGTATCTGATTCCAAATACAGTATTGGCTATCCTCATAGCGATCAGCCATGAAGATTGTCCTGGGAACAATATAATGCAGTGGCCTTCCATTTGTCTTCTGCATCGCAGCATGACACCAGTACCACTAATCTAGTTCTGTGAGTCATTTTCTGGTCCTGAGCCTTTTTGGCATGCAAAGTCTTCATCTCAGGCCAGTATTGATGAAGCTGGTGCCCTCCATCAAGATGGATTCAAGTGGGATTTGATCCACTTGGGGACCATTACCCTTCCCACCCAAGAACGTTAGTCCTTGAGTTGTCAGGTAAGTTAACCGCTGCCTGATGATCAGTGTTGAGTCCCCGGTAGTATGGTCTAGTCCAGTGGTGGCGAACCTATGGCATGCGTGCCAGAGGTGGCACTCAGAGCCCTCTCTGTGGGCACACATGCAGTTGCCCCAGCACAGAGTGCGTCCTGCTCCTCAGTCCAGCAGCCCAATGGGAGTGCTTCCTCCCTCCCCCAGCACAGAGTTGACCACGCCCCTCTGCCCAGCGCTTCCTCCCTCCCCTGTTGACATGTTGGTATTTTGTGATAAATAAGTGGGTTTGGGGTTGAACTTTGGGCACTCGGTCTCTAAAAGGTTCACCATCACTGGTCTAGTCTATTACATAGCAGGAGGAAAATTAAAAACACTAAGGCAACACCTTTATAGGTACTTTTATATATGGTCACTTTTCAGTCAAACAAATAGTATGGAAACATTAAGAATATATACAAAGAGATACAAACAAGTTTAAAGAGTAACTGGGCAAGAAAATGAAAAGGAAGTTACAAATAACAAGGGAATAGAAAGCTCTAGCTTGGGTAGGTACCAGATGGGCTAATCTGGGGAATGCATTTCAAAAAGTGCAGGGGAGGGCTACTCATGAAGAGGTCTATTCACAAGCAACCACCCACTGAATTTCAGTAAGTGAGTAGAGTAGTGCTTCTGAGACAAGCCAAAGTAGATAACAGTGTTACTGACTCAACATGGAACAGAATTTGGTTCCCTGGAATAGATTAAAGGATGTTAGTATAGGTAAAGGTCCAAGTACAGGTAAAGGTACAAGTAAAGGTAAAGGTCACCCTTGCCTGAAAGTCACTCTAGGGTTCAGTGCTCATCAATGTTTATAGCCAAAGCCGTCTGTGTCTCCAGATGCTTCCGTGGACATGTGGCAGGCATGACTAGACACCTGAGTGCATTAAATGCTGTTTGCCTTACCACTGAACTGGTACCTATTTATCTACTTGTAATTTCTTGCTTTTGAACTGCAAGGTTCGCAGGAGCTGGGACAAAGACGGAAGCTCACTTCATCATGCAGCACTCAGTTTTCGAACTGCTAACCTGCCAACCTTCCAGTTGTCAAGTTCAGCATCTTAAGCCGCTACTGACATACAAAATGTATTAACTGTCTTTAACCATCACTTGGCGTAGCTGGGACTTCTAAATGCACAGAGAAATGAAAAAGGCAAGAATCCCATTGACAAATTACTCTTGGCCAGAATTCTACTGGAGATTTACTCTTGGGAAAATGCACAAGTCTTGGTAGCTAGGAGCTGCTCATTGACAAGGTGCTGGTTGCATTCCTTAGCATGCACCCTATCACCTTCTAAGGTGCATGGCCAGAAATGCAATCACATTAATGGGCAACAATATTCTGAAAAGATATCTGCAATTCCCCTTGCACAAACAGAAACCACCAATGTGGTCTGGACCAACATTGCAAAAAGTGCTCTTATGTACCTTCATCTGGTTTTGCGTAGTCACAAGCCATATAGAGAATGAATTGACAGGATAGCCCATTAAACTGGCTTTTAGGGGATGGACACTGGCACACCCCTTAAAGATGGAAAGGTGATGGAGAAAAAGAAAATGAAATTGGACTGCTTTATATCCTTACAATCTGGAGTTGCTATTTTTATTTATTTATTTATTGTTAAATTTTTATACCGCCCAGTCAGCCAAAGCCGACTCCTGGCGGTTCACAACAGTGGGTAAAAACAGATAAAAACAAATAAAACAGATAAAAACCAGCAATAAGAACCCACCCCTAAAAAGAGAGGGGTGCAGGAACTCAAGAAACCGTGGGGCAGGCAAACTCCCCTAATATTAACCACCCAACGGAAGCCACCCCTCCACCTGCACCCCAAACTTGGCCCGCCAGCCAGGTTTTTAGTTCTTTTCTAAAGGGCAACAACTCCGTCTAGAGTCGCAGTTCCACAGGCAGGAGGTTCCAAAGGGCAGGTGTGGACACAGAGAAGGCTCTCCTCCTTGTGCCAGAGAGGCGAGCCCCCCTGGACGATGGCACTATTAGAGAGCCCCTCCGGTCCGCTCTGGTTGGACAGACGTCCTTAGGGCGATGCGGTCTCTAAGGTAACCTGGATCACTACCATATAGGGCTTTAAAGGTCAAAACCAGCACCTTGAATTGCACCCGGAGGCAAACGGGTAACCAGTGCAGCTCCCGCAGCAGTGGTGAGGCATGGGCATAACGTCCATACCCCATCACCACCCAGGCCGCTGCATTCTGGACCAGCTGCAGCCTCCGAATGGTCATCAAGGGCAGCCCCATGTAGAGCGCATTACAATAATCTAGTCTGGAGGTCACCAGAGCATGAGTGACCATGAGCAAAGAGTCCTGGTCGAGGAGCGTGCGCAACTAGCAAATCACCCGAAGTTGGGCGAAGGCCCTCCTGGCCACAGCCGCCACCTGTTCTAGCTAGCTGCTTGAGAAGTGTTTCCTATATAGAATGACTGCTCAAGACAATTTCCACTCTGATGAAAATTAAGGTACCATAAGAATTAAACATGTAAGGGTCTAAAATATGAGGTTTTGAGATGAGACATGTAAGATAAAGAAAGTCACACTGATGTTAAGAAGGGTACCTCAGGGATATGTTTAACACCATCACTTTCTTCTTCTGCACAAAGATCAATAAAAAAGTTTTCTTCTTTTCTGCTTGGGTTTTTATCAATAAACCACCCCCCTTCAGAAATCCTAGTCTCAGAGGATTTTCGAGGGGGAGCTGCATTTGATCCAGATGTCATCATTTTTGAAGCAGTATCAGACTCTGTCTGTACAGTTTTAGGAGATGCTGGAAGCGAGTCTGGCTTTTCTTTTCTATATAAGTTCAATAGAGATGTGTTCATGTGATTTGAGTTCTGAAAAATATATAATTTATTTTAAGACATCAGCAGGTCATCTTGATTTTTCAAAGAATACGGATTGTAAATTATACATAGAAAATACTAAACATCACATTTATTAAGAGTATTTTAAACTTCCATTTTAATCACAGCTGTCTCAAAAACAGTACAATTAAATGTAAATGCTGCATATAAAACCATGCAATAATTCAAGTATAGAGGGAAAAGGAAAGAATGAAGAGCCAGAAGAAAAACAAAATCTGAAGTAAATTAATTGACACTTTCACCCCTGAAAAATGAAGATTTTCACTATGTACTTAAATTTAGCAAACAGACCTCTTGTTCTTTTGGGAAGCCAATTCCAAAATTGAGGAGCCACCATTGAAAAAGGTATGATCAGTGATTTTATCAAACTCACTTTTACTGTCTTAAAGATTAGGAGGTGATATTCTCTTTTCTGCCTATTGTAATTATTCATTTTATTTCCAAATCCTTCAAGGCAGCATATATAGCTTTAGGTACAAGTAGTTATAAATCTGCCTTTCAGGTTTTTAAGAGGCCTTATTAGTTATTAGACATGTGGCCACACTTACCGGAAGCTCTGTGTCAGTGTCTGAGGTATCCACGTAGCTTTCTGAATCACTGTAGAGAGAAAGAGAAGGAGAACCTCACAATTATGAAGTTTAACACAGTTCCTGAACACCGGAACCATTTATGTACTGGGTAGAATGCTTCCCCCTTAAGTCGAACTGCCAGACAGTGAGGGGAAAAGAGAAAACCTAGCCCTTGAAGGTATTCCATGGAGATAGGAACAGGCTTCCTCCACTACGGAAACCCATTTCAAAATCTCCATCACAGAAATCAGAGGTCAATAAAATTTACTGTTAGCAACCTTCCAAAGGAATAACAAGTGGAAGAATATAATACAATATTAGCCTGAAGAATTGTGTAACCACAGTTGAAAGAATAACATATTACTAATAATGGTTTGCAAAAACACTGGTCCAGAGGTAACAACTAGTCATAGTTAGCTCTGAAACTGAATGACGGAGTGGGTCAATATCTGCCAAAGGAGGAGGAGGGGACATGAAAGTAATGGGGCAACCACTTGCCTATAAAGATTTTAATTTTTTCTCCCTCAGTCAGAGGCTTCTCTCAGCTATCCAGAATAGTTTTGGGAGACACACAAGTGAAGGGCTACAGGAAAGGAGGTGATATTCCACCCATTTCTGTTCTGCTGAGAACAGTCCTAGCAGACGAGTTCGCCAGATGCTACCCAGAGGAAACCCTCCCTCCATCCATCCTACAGTTTTAACTTGTTTTTTTTGAAAAATATTAATATTTGTTCTCCAAAAGTGAACTTACTTTTCTTGCCCTCCACGCCTCGTTTTCTTTGCTGAATATTCATCTTCCAAAGCTTCTAAATCCTCAGCTTTCAGCTCATTGCTGATAATTCCAAAAACTACATGAAATTAAAAACACAGACAAAAATCACATCATCTTCTATGATAGATGAGGAATGAAGCCCTGAAGATGCAGACAAAACAACCAATGGGGAGGAATCATGGCAGTTGTAAAAACAGATGGAGCTTTTAAAGTTCCCCAGCTCCTCTCTGAGATGCATAAGACTCCCACAATCCCATTTAAGATCATGAAAAACACTGATTTAGAACTATTGGGATATCAGAGGAGTTTGGCAGGAACAGAATAGTTCGCTCCAATCAAATGGGTATCTGTGTATGTGTATTATATGCTATCTAAAATACTTGGGATTACCCACAGACAACTCTTGATATAATTATTTCTCCTCAAGTATAATATAAGCAGACTCACCTTTCTCCACCTGTATTCTAAATGCATTTCTTTTTCTTCTTCCATAATCAGCACTGAAAATCAATTTTAAATATTATTCTTTTATTAAGAACTTTCTTTTGCCCAAATTACACATTTTTTTTAAAAAAAACTCAAATACTATAAGTGTGGAAAATTACCAAACTCAATTATTCAATGGATTCAAGGAAAAGATTACCGTATTTACTAGCTTATAAAGCTCACAGGATTATAAGACGCACCCATTTTAGACACATTTTAAAAGAAAAATAATAATTTTCTACATTTTAACTCCAGGAGGTGGGAAGGGCAGGATTGGCCAGTCAAGAGAGCTCCTTTGGAAGGCTCTTGCTCAGCTGATCCCACCACAGACTGTCAGGAGGTAGAGACGAAAAGCATCCCGTCCCCTGCTGCTGTGCACACGCATGGCAGGAATCAGGCTATGAGAGAAGCTCTCTCACATGCCCCGCCCCCAAACTGGTGTGCACGCAGGGATCAGGCTATGAGAGAAGCTCTCTCATATGCCCCACCCCAACTGGTATGTGCAGGCCCGTGCTGATGTGCCAATTTGCACACCTCTACTTAGAACTCACTGCTGCAGTTTCCACTTTGGTTCCTAACGCTGGGCGCCTGAGCCAAGGAAGGGATGGACTCCCCCTCATCTTACCCATAGGGTCTCCATTGCCGTGGTTTTGCCCAAGCTCAAAGAGGAACCTCCCCCACATGGTGGTCATGGCCGGGGGTGACGAAGATGATGGGCAGCCTGGATGAGGGATGGAGGAGGAGGAAAAGGAAGTTGGTCACTCCTGGGCGCCTGCTGGGGCTCCAACCTTTGACCTGAGGGAAAGGTGCCCATGGTGGCCACTGCACCTCCCTGGCAAGGTCAGCTGCTGAGAAAGCTCTGCTTTATGGCAAAGCAGCAGCCGCGTTTCCTCCCTCGGCCTCTTCGCTGCCAGGTAGGGAGGGGAGACAGGAAGTTCCATAATTCAAAGGGCCAGTCAGTTTCCGCTTTGGCCCCTCAGCAGTTTCCGCTTTGGCCCCTCTCGCCAGGCTCCGCTCCACCCTGTTGGAGAAAGTCCGAAGCACTTCCGCAGAGGTGCAGGGCGGAGCTTCCTCTCCCCACCTGGCAGTGAAGCTGTAGAGGCGGAGGAAGTGTAGCTGCCACTGCTTCGCCATTAAGCAGTTTTCTCAGCACCTGGCCTTGCCAGGGAGGCACACCGGGTGGTGGGCACCATGGCCTCTACTTCCTTCAGGCCAAAGACAGGAGCCCAAGAGTGACCAACTTCATCCTCCTCCTCTGTCCTTCCACCAGGCCTCCTGCCATCTTTGTCGTCCCCGATCGAGACCACCATGTGGGTGAGGCTCCTCTTCGAGCTCGGGCAAAACCATGGCAACAGAGACCACACGGGTAAGGCAAGTGGGAAGCTAGCCCTTCCTTGGGAGCTGAACCAGAAACTGCCACTGTGAGTTCTAAGTAGAAGCACGCAAATTGGCGCACTCATGCCTGTGCGCATGAGACTCTGACATGCCCCAAACCCCAATAGGTGCATGCACAAGCGGCAGCAATCGGGCTATGAAAGAAGCTCCCTCACACGCCCCAACCCCCAACCAGTGTCCGTCGCGGTCATGCAGTGGCAAAGGCAGGGATTGGGCTTTGCGGCAGTGCTCATGGCTTCTGAACCACACCAGCATGGCCGGAGGGGGGGGGGGGGGGGGGAGGCTGATACCAGTTTATAAGACGCACTCTGTTTTTCAGCCATATTTAAAGGGGAAATAATGTGTCTTATAAACCAGCAAATACAGTAGTATCAACTTTATACAACTATTAACTCCTTTACAAATGAGATTCTTCCTGTACAGTATGTCATTGTTCAGTCCAGCACAGAACACTTTCATCGTCTGAATTTAGACATATTAATCTACACATCTTGCAGTCTTCCCCTTCCTCATATCAAGGGCCAGGAGGACGATATCAGAAGATTTTCAACTCGACATACTTAAGCATTTCTTTCAAACAAAGAATCTATAGTTAGCAGTAAAGCAATAGTGTAAGTCCTACAAAGAAGAAACAAGTCAGGACAGCAAACCATGATTCATGAAACCAGGACATTGGGTCTCTGTTGCAGGAAAATGGAAGGATTAAACTGCTTACTTACCTGTATGTTTTCTGTAGATCTGCTGCTAAAATTCCAATATCCACATATTGGCCACATTTATTGCTGCTCAAATACTGTAATTAATACATATTAAAACAAGCATTAAAAATCCTGCAAAATTGTGCAAAAGTGACTATTCACATACAAGTAATTTATCAACTTTTTAAAATTAAGGAGAATCCAGCCATATCTCCTTATCAGTATTTGAAGTACTGCTTCCTATACCTACAACTTGCCATGCGAAAAGAAAAGTATGGGAATTACGGTATACACTAGGATATAAGCCGACCCGAATATAAGCCAAGGTACCTAATTTTACACATATGACATATGATTGTGTTCCTAGTTACCCCAGCAATAAGATCATCAAGTTTGCAGACGACACAACGGTGGTGGGTCTGATTACTGCTGGGGAGGGGGAGTCGGCTTACAGGAAGGAGGTTGAGATGCTGACGGAGTGGTGTAGGGAAAACAATTTATTCCTCAATGTAAAAAAGACAAAAGAGATCATTGTGGACTTCAGAAAATGCAAACTGAACATCCAGCCACTTATTATTGAAGGGAATTGTGTGGAACAGGTCTCGGTGTTTCGATTTCTGGGAATGGAGCTGAGGGATGATCTAACATGGGGAGCAAACACCAAAGATCTGATGAAGAGAGCACAGCAGAGGTTCTACTTCTTGAGAATCCTCAGGAAGAACAATCTTTCAAAGGACCTGCTGTTGGCATTCTACCACTGTACCATAGTGTGTTAACTTATGGTCTGTGTGTATGGTTTGGGAGTTGTACAGCTAGGGAAAGAACAATGCTGTCCAGGGTCGTAAAGACTGAGGAGGGGATAATCGGGCGTACTCTTCCCACTCTCGATCAAATCTATGCCACCAGGTGTTATAAGAAAGCTGTAGAGATTGTGCAAGATAGTACGCACCCTGGAAATGATCTCTTTCAGCTCCTGCCTTCCAGAAGAAGGCATAGGGTCATAAAGACCAGGACCAGCCACTTGAGAAATAGTTTGGCTTTGAATGCAGTGAAATGCAGTCTATGAGGGAGCGTCTGTATATAGTTTTTAGAGCCTTAGAGTTTTAGAGCTTTTTAGGGGTTAAATGTGTATATGTGGGGTGGGAGTATGTTGATAATTTTGTATAGTTGTATTTTGTTTAGGTTTTGTTGGGTTGATAAGTGTTCCCCCCCCCAATCTCGTTGTTCTGTGCAGGACAATGACAATAAAGATTTATTTATCTATCTACCTTTGACCTGACAACCCAGGAAAATAGATTGACCCAAGTATAAGCCGAGGGTGGAAAATGCAGCAGCTGCTAATGAGTTTCAATATTAAAAATACATGAAAATATGGTAAAATTTATGAAATTTTTGGCATGTCTCAATCCGGCACAGTTTTGGGACCCTTGTGGTAACTGACCTGAGTATAAGCTGTGTCTCCCTTTTGGGGCTAAAAACTTGGCTTATACTCGAGTATATATGGTACTTTGAAGCAGAATACTACATGGGTTTTTAATTCTGTATGTTTTTATCTGTTTTTATCTATGATTGTGAACCGCCCTGAGTCGGCCTTGGTCGAGTGGGCGGTATAGAAATTTAACAAAATAAATAAATAAATAATTCTTATTTGCTAGCAGACCTGCAATAGTTCCACAGTCTGCTGTTTGACATGCAGAGTTTGATTTCCTTTGCAAGAAGACTTATAGATAGAAACGGTTCAAGCCTCTGGAACATGACACTTGTGGAAAATACCCTAACCAATGCCAGCATGGTTGGTTTTTCAGAAGACCCAGACACTTGTAGGTGTTGCCATTAACAGCCTGAAATAACAGTCCAGAATACACATTCTGGCAGGGAGATAGAAATTAAATTAAAATGGCCATATTGGAGCAATTCCTTGCAAAATCATTTGAGGGCAGTTTGGTATTTCAAACAACAAACTAAAGCATCATCCACTGATAAGAGAATATAAAGTTGGAGTTAGGCTGATTGAATTTTAATGGGTCATTTAATTATTTACAATTTTAAATTACTGTTCACCTTTAAAAACCAGCTTCATAAACCATGATTTGAAATTAGCTCATTTCAAACACACCATAATGCTCTATTGCTCATTTTCCTAGCACTACATTAATCTTTCCTACATGCAAATAATATTTAATGACTAGCAATGCCCCTTTCTGATTTATAGAAGTTTTAAAACAATATTCTCATACATGCAATCAATTAGCCTACTTCATATCAAACACGCACATTTTTTCCTGCTGACTACTGGCACCCTTGAAATATCTTTGATTTCACCTTAATTGTCAGATCCCTCCTCTCATTAGATCAGTGGCTCCCAATGTGGGGCACACACCCCACAGAGGGATTTCAGTTCCAAGAAGTGTAAGTCAGTACATTGGCTGATCAGTGATTTGGGAACTGATTTAGGTTTCTGGAAATTGAAGTCCAAAAAACCAAAGGTTGGGAAACACTGCATTAGATGTTTGACAGTTCTTTATGGCTACTAAGGGGACGAAGACAGGCAGAGGTTTACCAGTTGTTGCCTCATCAGTTAGACTATTCATTCATCTAAGTCCAACACCGTCAACCCTGAACTGGCAGTGTTTCCTCTGGATTTCAGGCTGGATTCTTCCCTGACCCTTATTATTATTGTTATTGTTATTATTATTATTGGACTTGTATGCCGTCCGATTCAACTATGCGACTCAGGGTGGCTAACAAAAATCACAATACAGTACTGTACATCTAATATCAAAATACAATACAGTAAAATAATAAAGTACAAAATATAATAGAATACAGCAATGTAACAATACATAAGTCACAATGTTGTTATTATTAACAACAATAATTTGGGCTTGCATGCCACCCACTCACAGATGCGACCCAGGGCGGTTAACAACAATATCAAATCCAATACAATATAAAACAAGGGATGGGATGCCGGAGGCTTCCCATCCCTTCCAAAACCAGGTATTCTCAGAATTGTGTGGCAGGAAGTCTAAATATGCTCAGCGGTATGCTCTTCTTCACCAAGGCCAAGGCTGAAAAATGAAATAGTTCTGGGGCTCCGTCCAAGCTTAGGTCCCAGTCAAGGCCCAGTTGGAGGATCATGGTGGCTTAGTGGTTAAGACACTGAGCTTGATAACTGGAAGGTCGGCAGGTCAGCAGTTCCAGTCTTTGTCCCAGCTCCTGCCAACCAAGCAGTTTGAAAGCAAGAAATTGCAAGTAGATAAATAGGTGCCACTTTGGTGGGAAAAGTAACAGCGTTCCACCTAGGCATGCTTGCCACATGACTATGAAAACATCTGCAAATGCAGACAGCACTGGTTCTTTGATTATAAACAGAAATGGGCACCGTTCCCTAGAGTTGGATAGGACTAGATTTTGAACAAGGGAGACCCAATTGCCGACTACGGCTTAATTCAGGGGTGTCCAAACTTTTTCAGCCATGGGCCGGTCATGTGGTTCTGGGGGGGCTGGCCACTATGGCCCGGGGGCTGGAACCAGCCGACGCCAATTCATCCGGCCCGCGAAGCCCTCGTCGCTCCCGGAAGCGCAAGTAAAACTTCCGCTTCCGGGAGCGACGAGGGCTTCGCGGGCCGGATGAATTTGCGTCGGGGGCCGGATCCAGCCCCCGGGCCGCAGTTTGGGTACCCCTGGCCTAATTAAAGGGAAACCCAAGAAGGAAGGACTGGAGTAGGAAAGAGGAGACCACCACCCCCACCTGCTTCACTCTTTGCTTCAGCCTTGGATCCCCCACAAACGGAGAGCTTCCCCCGCGATTCCGCATGGTTGCTCCCACTAGTCGCAGCACAGCGCGCAGTCTCTTAAGTTCCGCCCCTTACGCGAATGGGAAAGCCCGAAGAAGCCCTATGGGCGCCCGAGGCACGGCCTGAACAAAACGGAAGCACTTGCCAAAGTGCAGGGGGGGCCCTCACGCAAAAAAAGGGTCGGAATTCTTACATATCCGTAACACTTCAGCCTTGAGGGGCCAAAAAAGAAAAAAAAGATAGTACTAGGCGAAGGAATACACTATCCATTTAGGCATTGTGTTGGACAGCTATAAGTCGTCAGGGGTTCTTTCTCTTTGGTCTCCTCCCCGATTCGACTAACCCGGCCCCCTTCTCTTTGCGGGTATAGGAGGACGAATAGGGTGTCTGTCTTTGCTAGCTCCGCCCCCTTGCTGGTTGAACAGGAAAGACTACAATTCCCGGCGTGCAGCGCTAGATAACGCTACGCTATGGATACGGGAGGGGAGGAAGATGGTCAATGGAACCCATGGAGGTATATAAAAAAAGGAGATGACATGACGTCATAAACCTGAAGCCGACTAATCTGACAGTCCGCCATGTTAGTTGGCTCAAAACATGGCCTTATGGTGCTTTGATTGTGTGGAGTCGTGAAAGTAGATCGGGGTTTCCCCTTTAATATCAGTGGGTGGAGGGTTGCGATCCCCCTCTCCGCTGGCTCCCCTGGGTCCAGAAGGGTTGTGGGGGACAGACCCCTTTTGTCCCCCCCCAACCCTCACGGACTCACGGGACCCGGGAGAGGAGATCGAATCCACCCCACCCCCTGATATTAAAAGGGAAAACCCGATCGGAGTTTGGGGGGGGGGGGAACAAAAGGGATCTGTCCCCCCAACCCTTCTGAACTCAGGGGAGCCAGCGGAGAGGAGGATCGCAACCCCCCAAACATGTCATCTCCTTTTTTTAATACCTCCATGCTCCTCCCCGATTCGAGTAACCCGGTCTCCTTCTCTTTGCGGGTATAGGAGGACGAATAGGGTGTCTGTCTTTGCTAGCTCCGCCCCCTTGCTGGTTGAACGGGAAAGACTACAATTCCCGGCGTGCAGCGCCAGAGATAACGCTACGGGGCGGGAGGGGGAAAGGATGGTCAATGGAACCACACGGGTAGAGGCGGTTGCCGTACGGTAGCCGAGAGGCATCAAAAAGGCGTGGCCCTAATACGGTGGCCGGTAGGGAGGCCGAAGGTGTTCCTTTAGTTGCGGGATGGAGTCGGCGGTGTTTATTTTTTCGCTCATTGATTGCTGTGCCCTGATTTTCCTTTCCGTTTATTTCGTATCCTCCTGCCGGGCCTGAAGGCCGAGATCTTGGGAGGAGAGAGCGGGGCCGCATCCCTTTCTCTGGCAGGCGCCCTGGCTGGGCGGGAGCT
Organism: Bradypodion ventrale; assembly: GCA_035047345.1. NCBI lineage: Eukaryota > Metazoa > Chordata > Lepidosauria > Squamata > Chamaeleonidae > Bradypodion > Bradypodion ventrale. The sequence continues at coordinate 48,255,300 of JAWDJE010000001.1, forward strand.
ACGAAAGCTAAACAGGGACTCTATAGGGCGGGGACCTTCATGGCGGGCTTTTATAGGACCGGGGCGATGATCGCCTCTTAAGAGCTAATAGAGAAGACACTGAAGAACAGGGATGCCCAAACTACGGCCCGGGGGCCGGTTGCAGCCCCTGATGCCAATTCATCCGGCTCCTGAAGCCCTCGTTGCTCCAGGAAGCAGAAGTAAAACGCGCCTGTATGGGTGCATTTTACTTCCGCTTCCAGGAGCAACGAGGACTTCGTGGGCCAGATGAATTGGCATTGGGGGCCACATCTGGCCTCTGGGCCATAGTGACCGACTGCCTGAACCACGTGACCGGCCTGTGGCCTTAAAAGGTTTGGGCGCCCCTGCTGAAGAAGAATCGAGGTTGTGGGGATGCTCAGAGTCAGCCTTTGGGGATTGCCTAAAAGCAGCTTGTAATATGGATAGAGGGGGACTGCGGTGGCGTAGAGATCGGCAGGTCAGCAGTTCAAGACCCGAGTGCTGCTCGACGGAGTGAGCTCCCATCTCTGTCCCAGCTCCTGCCAAACTACCAGTTTGAAAGCAAGAAATTGCAAGTTGATAAATTGGTACTACTTTGCCAGGAAATGTAACATATAGTCATTCCTGCCACATGACCACGGAAACATCTGCAGATGCATACAGCTCTGGCTCTGGCTGTAAACGGAGATGAGCACCGACCCCTAGAGTTGGACTAGACTGGCTTTTGAGCAAGGGTGACCTTAATATGGGTAGACAAGTGGTGTATAAATTTTCTGAATAAGTTAAGGGAAGGGCCAAGAGTCCTGAGGCGTTTTCTCCTGATTCTTTGTCAGCTTCAGCCAAAGATTTTGGAATTTACACATTGTTCATCCAGGATCCAGATTGGTTGAAAATATTTATTTAATTTAACATCCTGCCCTTCTCGGATATTCTCCCACTCAGGGCAGTGTATAACAAATTAAAAGATTATTATTTTTTGAAACATAAATAGGGTATGCTTTATTTGGGCTGGCTGAACTTAAACAGAATGGTAAGTAAGTCCTCCCACAGTTTCTAGGATACAGGATTTGCTTTTTATTTTGCTAAGTGTCTATGGAGTTACAAAGGCCATGCAAAGAGTTTCCCTTCCTCTAGCTGTCCACAGAGGAGGACAGAATTACTCAATGGCAGATCATTTTGTATAAAGGGATGATTTTATGCTGGGCCTGTAGGAGACCGGCATGTGATTGTAGAGTTGCGTAACAGAAGCTAGCGGTTAAAGTTAATGCAGAGATCAGCTCAGAATTTCAAGCTGTTGTGAGTTTGCAGTTTTCATGTCGGTACAACTACTGCCACTGTTGGCAGTATAACTATGGTAAACTCCAGGTATGCTTGGACTCTTATATGACACCTTAGGCTCAGTATCTTTTCCTTCAGCTATTGTAATTAATATGATTGTTGTGATTGCTGTGTGAATGTTGAGCCATACAAGATTTAGGATGCAAAGTATGTACTGTATACAGTAAAACCTCGGATAACATCCAAACTTCGTTCCACAGAGTTGGTCACTAGGTGACTTTGGACATTATGCGGTTCCTATGGGGAGATGCCTTGCATAAAATCCAAAAAATGGTTGAAAACGGACGTTATCCGAGGTTCCTATACTAATACCTCAGATAACATCCGTTTTTTCAGCAGTTTTGGACGTTATGAGAGGCATCACATGTGCATAAAAACCATGACATGCGAATATGACGTTACCCAATGCGGACGTTATGCGAGGTATTACTGTATTGAGTTTGAGGTTTGACTTCTTGAATTGGCAGTAGTATAATATGAAATGATATTATTGTGTAATTAATGTATGGATCTTTGAAAGTGACCTTTTGTTTGTGAAGATTCTATGGTGTGGCCTTTGTTACAATAATCAATTATTTTGCTTGCTTATTTGAACTTTACTCAGTTGGGTTTTATCTATCTATGAGTTAACGAGTCATTTTTAGCTCTTGCATAAAATAATCTAGATAGAACTTTTGAAATACAGTGCATTACTTCCTTATCTTGATCTTCAGATAATTATATTATCAGATTTGGAATGTGACTACATTAATGCTAGATCTTGCTGCTCAAAACTAAATAAAGTAAGTTTTCTTTTACAGTATTTGTTTTAACGGATGAAATTTTGTTTATCATTAGATTTGAACTTTATTGTGTTGTGTTCTTTATTGGTATAAAATACAAGACTTGGGCATCCTTTTTGTATAAATGGCCACCATATTATTTATTTATTTATTATATTTCTATTCCCCCCCCCCCCCCCCATTTGGGTGGTATCCCACTCTGGGTGGTGAGCAAACAGATAACAATAACAGTAGATCAAACAAACAACTGACAAATACATCACAAACTGAACTAAAATAAAATAAAGTACTGTACTTGTCTTCTCATTAGAAATGGGGGCTGCATAGTAAACTGAATGTGGAATACTTTGTTTTAAAACTCACTGGTCAGAATCCTGTTGGTATTCTCATAAGGTTTGTATAATTTGCTGTGGCTAGTTGATGAAATGCAGGGGTGTTTTTCTGTTGTGTGCCTGGTCACATGTCTGATAGTACAGCAAAGTTATGCCGTGACACATCGTCAATTAGCTGCAGCAGGTTACGCGGATCCTACATGAATACAGTAATAAGATTTTGGCCAGTAGGTGACTTGGGAGAATCTCTGTTGCATGGGAATTAGAATTTATTTCTGATTATAGTCCTGGAGTAACTTCAGTTTTCTTGTGAATAGGAAAATAGGATACATTGTCAGCATTTGGAATAAAATATTGTATATTAGTTTTCAAAAATGTAGCTGTTTAAATCTGTTTTAGTGAAACAAAAGCAAAAACATATTTATTTCACTGTGACTTTTTATGCATTTTAGTCCACCTTATAATTTTTTTACCTGTTATCTGAAGAAGTTGATCATATTTGACGCTAAAATCAAGACGTTAATCTCAAAGATAACCACAGTATGTTTTCTTTTGGTCATTGTAAAAACTGCTGTACACAGGAGAAATAAGTAAATTGTTGGTAAAAGTGTCCCAGATGAGAACTTTAAGAAAATGCTATTTAGATTTCCAGAAACATTCTACTTACTAAAAATTTGGACTTCAAAATTCAGGGGTTGATCTAAAATCTGTTGAAACCAAGCAGAGGAAATAATCTGAAACAGGATTACACATGGATCATTATCTGTCACGTATTTGAATATTCATTTGTCTAAAAATGAATATCTTTGATTTTTAGTAATTCTGTTGAAAGGATTCTAGCTATCATCCCTTCTCACTTGTAACAGACTGTTGACAGAATCTGGGTGATCCAATTGTATGAGTCCAAAGGAGTTTCCTTTAATTCAGGGGTGCCCAAACTTTTTGGGCTGTGGGCAGGCCACATGGTTCCCCCCACTGGAAGCAGAAGTAAAACGCACCTTGCAATCCGCTTTGCAACAGGATGAGATATATTTTAAACTCCCATTTTCTCATCTTAAACCAGGGATGCCGAAGTTTGGGCACTCCTGCTTTAATTTATAAGATACAGTATTTCCTCTTCTTACAAATCTCATATTCTTCTACAAGACCTGGCCACCTCTTATGGAGTATTTCTCCTTCCTTGTGCAACCCTTGTGATTTCTGTGTTCTCTTCCCAGCTTTGCATGAATACATTTTTCCAGACAATTTATTTGTCAATTTTCTCTGTCTCCCACTATATGTGTGGCATTCCCATAAATCTATTTGACCTGTATACCTTTGTCTCCCATGAATGGCACATAATCATATTTCCAATTTGTCTTCTCTGTTCTTCTCACCTCTCTTGCTGTTTTCTATTTCTTTACATCAAGACTGACAGATTTCCATGGAAGACTTAAAAATCCTTCTGATTTTCAAATTGATGTAGATTGGAATCCACCGTTAATGTGTAGCAAAATTATAAGTGTTGTGAAATTCAGGATTTTTTGTGCACGATTTGAAGTGAGTCAATTTGATAATGAAAAACAGAAATGCCCTGCAACCTCCTTGCTGTATTCATGCAGAATATTAAGACTGGCTTGAGAGGCTAAAATGAGGAAATAGATGCTTTCATCCAGACAAGCATTGCAAATGTTAGGAGAAATAAATAAAGTTCTAATGCTAATGTGAAAGTAAATGGTAAGATTCTGGAGGAAAAACATACATCCTTGTTTCCCAAACGTTCTTAGACTACAAATCCCAGAGGTTGGCTATGCTGAGGATTTCTGGAAGTTGTAGTTGGAATATTTGGGATTCCAAATTTGGCAGTAGTATGCAGGATTTCTGAACCTTGCACCCCCAGATGTTCTTGGACTTCATTTACCATAAGCCTAGATCAGCAGGTGTAGTGACTTGAGCTTCTGGGATCTGAAGTCCAAGAACATCTGGAGGCCCAAGATATAGAGGCTTTAGGCATCAGCATTCTCATTATACCTCTGAGTTTTTTCCAGGTGAAGTCTATTCTTTGCAGTAAGGCTAAAAAACGATTTTAGAAATAAGATAAAAATTCTGATGGTGCTAAATTGTATACCTCCCCTGAGTTTTGGTATTCACTCAGCCACTTCTGCCTCCAGTGTTCTTCATATCATCATCAGACACAAGGAGCTAGATCCTGCACATTGCGAGTATTTGGTACCGTTTCCTTCTCATTTGTTATCTCAAAGCTTCCCACAGCATATTATATTGATATCCTAAAATAATTATCTTTTTTCCCCAGTGGGTGATCCCTGAGTTAATTGGCCATACCATTGTCACTGTATTAATGCTTATTTCACTGCACTGGTTCATCTTCCTCCTCAATTTACCTGTAGCAACGTGGAACATCTATAGGTAAGAATCACCAAGGGTTGTTTGTGTTTCTTTTTAAACAATTACTGCTTCTCAAAAATATTTCTGTGGAACCATTTATTGACTTGTTTATGCTGTTTGCTTTTTTGTATAAAAGTATCTTCCTTATGATAAAGTACAATGGCCACTTAGTGGTTAAAAACTGCCAAAAGCCTACTGTCAGGTTTTCTATAATTTAATTTCTAAATACATTGAGGTGTTTTGCTTTTGTTTGTTTAGAGTGCCAAATGAGAATATTCTCTGAGGGCATTTCAGAATAATGACTCCGTCTTGAAACCTGTTTGCCTTCTGTCCAACAGAGGAGAGTCATGTGTGGAAGCAGAAACTGCAGTGATAAATGAAATGAGATAAATATTTAATTGTATACTGGCACCATCTGTTTGTACTATATTGCTTTTGGTGTGCAGTTTGTATCTCTGTTCATATCCTGAGATATAATTGATCATGATCACACATAAATACTGTACAATTTTTTTGTGCCTGACTGGGATAGTTGGATGGATGGAAGTGTCATGGAAAATACCCACCACATGAGCTTGCGCCAGGAACTCGAAATTGCAAACTGCTTTGTTTCCCTTTCAATACCTGCTTGGTTACTAACAGAACAGGATGTCTGGTTAGATAGGATTTTTGTTCTTATCCATTTCGGCTCTCCTTATGTTCTTATTCTGTTGAAACCCATCTGTCTCAGTGGCTGCAGTGATCTCATATGAAAATCAGGCACGCCTTGAGTTTGCAAGCCAAGCAGCTATAATTAAATTTCTTATTCTGTAGTAACTTGAATTGTTTAAAAATGAGATATTCTGGATCAGTGAATTACAGGAAACTAAAAATGATAGCCACTTATTGGTAACCAAAATCAAGTTGGTTATTGGCTCTCATACAGAGACTACTACCACCCAACCTTGGAGAAGAGCTAGGCCCGCTGGGAGCATGTGGTGCTTGGTGGAAAAAGGTAGGGGTGCCTGCACTGTTAGGGCCATAGAGCTAGAGTGGCAACAATACAAGGAAGAAGGAAAAATTAGGTTGCTTGGTTAGATTCATTTACATGCCACTGGATAGAACCTTTGGCTCTTTTCCATCCAAACAGATAAATTGAGTGGTAGAAAAATTTCTATTGCAGAAAACTTTTACAGTGCACAGGCTCACTATTGCCCATTTTTTGTTTCATTCTTATGTTCTTTTTTAGGTATATTATGGTTCCTAGCGGAAACATGGGAGTATTTGATCCCACAGAGATCCACAATCGAGGGCAGCTAAAATCACACATGAAAGAAGCCATGATTAAACTTGGCTTTCACCTTCTTTGTTTTTTCATATACCTTTACAGGTAAGTCTCAGATCTTGCTATTTAAGAAGGGCAAGCTTCTCATGCTAGCATAAATTTCTATAATCTTACTGGGAACAATGGCTGGAGAGGCTCGCCTCTCCAGTACTAGATGGAGGGCCTTTTTTGGTATCCGCTACGGCCCTTTGGAACCTCCTGCCAACTGACCTCCGCCTCCAACCACAATTGTTGGCCTTTAGAAAAGATTTAAAGACATGGTTGGCCCAGCGGGTGTGGGGTGCTGCTACTGGACCTACCCCCTACCCCTTCTGGGAAAGAGGGTGTTAAAGGGAAGAGACAATGAGCAAATTGGCTTCAATTATATTTCCATACAACATAAAGATATTTCCGTGGTCCTGCCTTAAACATAAGTTTTAAAAAATGAAATTGAGGTACACAAGGCTAAGACAGTAGACAATTAAGTGATTAAAGTATAAAAAACTGTTCCATGAAAAATTACCATAATATGAAATGCTGTCACAGCAGAGAATGTAGAAAGAGATGTAAGGCTGTAGGGGCTGGCCTGTTGCCTTATTCCCCGCGAGGGACAGCAGTGGTGCAAAGAGGAGTGGGGGAGTGCCTAGGGGGTGGTTCTTCCTCCACCACTTGGGGGGGGGGACCCAACACTCCTCCCTGGCTCTGGTGGCTCCTCCTCTTCTAGGCTCTTGGATGGGGAGAGGGGCGTGGCCCAAAATTTCCCTTATTTTCATGTCCAAAACTTGACAGGTATGGGCAGCTACAGATCGATTCCTGGGTAGTTTCATGTCATTAGGATGAGGCTTTGATCAAGTTGATTTAGATTGTTGGAATACAAAGCATGGGTCCATAATCTCTATGAGTTGTGGAAGTCAGGCTGTTGCTTCTGTAATTGGAGCTGCCAGTTCTAGAAATGTGATTTCTTAACAGTAATGTGTAGGAAACTTACATACTGTACTGTTGAAATGTAGGCTCCTGAGTTACACAAAGGCCAGCCCCTACAAAGGTAGATCTATCAAAGTTACACACACAGCCATGCATTGTGCATTGGGACTTAGATACAGCGAAATTTATCTAGCTCTTGACATGTTTCACACAGCATTTTGGTTTAAAAGCAGCTTTAAAGGTTTGAGCTGTATCTGACTAAAATTAACTTCAGCAATTCGGTGGTAAAATAGTTATGGACTGATGTGTTGAAGACTCAACTTGCATGATAAAATGTTTTATCAATTTGAATCTCAAAAAGAAGTTCTATGTTAAAATGTGATTATAGTAATTAAACTGTTGCTTTCTGTAGTACATTGAATCATAGAATCAGTGGGGATTTAGTGAGTTGATTCCCCCATAAGTTCCATTGATTCAAATATGCTTATTCTAACTACAACTTACTATGTCAAAATAAATCAATTGAATCAGTGGAACTTAGAGTTGACTCCCCAAATCCTTATTGATTTAGTGGGTCTACTATAGAGTGATTTACTACCCACACATCAGGATTTGGGCCATTGAAATAATTTTTGGGACATAACTGCCATAATAAAGATGCCAAAGGGGCTACCATCTATTTTAAGTTGTGCTTGTGCATACATCAGTAACCTGTTGCTTTTACTCTTTCTGCAGTATGATTCTGTCTCTGATAAATGACTGAAGTAAAAGTGAAGATATTAACAGTTGACAAATTGAATTGTCTCTGCAATGAAAACCCAGGAACCAGGAGCAGCTTTCCAGTAAATCTAGACCAGTGTTGTCACGCAGTATATTTTTCCCTCTTTGAACAAGAAATATTTTTGCTGTATTTTTTAACAAATAAAATGTTTAAAAATCCATATCAAGTTTCTGGAATGATTAATTTGTCCTCACAGCAATGTTTTTCTGTATCAAATTTGGTGTCTAAAGGGGCTGCGGTGGCTTAATTGTTAAGACGTCGAGCTTGACGACTGGAAGGTTGGCAGTTCAAGCCCCGAATGCTGCACAATGGAGTGAGTCCCAATCTCTGTCCCAGCTCCTGCCAACCTAGCAGTTTGAGAGCAAGAAATTGCAAGTACTGTAGATTAGTAGGGACCACTTAGATGAGAAGGTAAACAGTGTTCCATGTATTCCGGTGTCTAGGCATGCCTACCACATGTCCATAGAAATGTCTGCAGACACAGACAGCGCTGGTTCTTTGGCTATAAACAGAGATGAGCACTGAACCCTAGAGTCAGATACGACTGGCTTTCGAGCAAGGATGACCTTTACCTAAATAGGTACCACTTTGGCAGTAAAGGGAACAGCATTCCGTGCGCTTCAGCATCTAGTCATGCCTGCCACATGACCACAGAAATCTCTGCAGGCGCTGGCTCATTGGCTGAAAATGGAGAGCACTACTTCTTAGAATTGGACATGACTGGCTTTTGAGCAAGGGAGACTTTTACTTTAAGGCTGTGTCTGGAGTAGTGGACTAGGGTTCATTTGCCTGATCAGTGAAGTAGTAACTAGCAATAGCAGCTTCAATACATTAAGCTTTCTTGGAGATTTGCCAGTGAGGAGTCATTGCCGGATGCTGATTCACATGTTGGTAGCTATATATATGGTAAACATCCATCCATTTGTTTTCCTACACCATTTACCATGAACTAACCCTAAGGTATCTAGTATATTCATCCACCAGTCATTTAGGCTTTTGATCTTACAGTACCTCCTCCCACCCCAATTACAGCTAGCTCCTTTTGTTTACATCACCATTCTAAATGCTCCCTTTGATAAAACACATTTCATTGAACTGCTGCTCACTACTGGGTGGGAGAGCATGTTTTGCTAGCATTACATTCCACATTAATCCTCAAAGGAAGGATCTGATGCTCCTGTGTCTCAACCAAAATAGATAATAGTGAACTGCACGGTAAGTGGTCTGTTCCTGGGAAATAAAGCTCACGTTGATACTTATACTTTCTCTAAAGCTGGATTGGTTGTCTAGAAGTCATACATTAGGTACGTTTGAGTGTGCAATTATTTTGGAAGAATACCAATAAAATCTCCAGACTGCACAGTTGTTACTGGGAGGAAATCCCAGGGTACAAATTTTTGGATCTTGTGAATGTCTTTTGGGAAGCTGCCGAAGTGTATAGCTGGTGCTTTGATGCTGCAAAGAGCAAAATGATGTTCCAGGTATAAACCCAACCCTCCCTTTATTACCTCACCCCTTAAAATGCTGGGGAGCTTTGTCAGTTTCTGTTTTACTTTCCTTCCTGCTTGAGCTAGTTTTTAAAGCTCCAAAATCAGGCAACAAAGTAACCTCCCTTTCTGCTCTGGTACCCTAAATCCAGCAGGGCATTAAGGAAAGGCACTTCCTTTGCTCTATATTCTCCCTTACATAGCTTAATTCTGCTGATGTGACAATCCTATTATATACTGTTGCAGCTAACATGGTTGCATGTGGATCTTAAACCCTCTTGGAAAGTTCAAAAATAACACTGGTGTGATGCCACACAAGTTTAAAGGAACTCATCAGATTAACAATTTACACCATATGACATACCTTTCATCAGTGGAGATAGTAATACACTAAGGTACCTGATAAACCTACTTAAGTATATTAAAGTAAGTTCTAATAAATCCTTGTCAAAAGAAAATTATTTTAGGTTTGATGTGGGGAAAAGATTCCAAGTTAGAAAGCATATTTAGTAGCACAACATTGAAGATTACATGGAAAAGCTCTGTATTTCAGGAGACTTTATACAGTAAAACCCCTACTTACAAAAAGTCTGTTCCGTAGGCTTTTGCTTAAATTGGTTTTTTATGTAATTCAAAGCAAACCCATAGGAAATTGTGTAAATCGGGACATGGTTTTAGCACAAAATCATTATGTAAGTTGAATTTTATGTAACTCGAGGCATATGTAAGTCGGGGTTTTACTGTATAGTATTTATATGGATTTTGTCATTGGTTACCGTATGTGGCTTACACTAAGTAAATCAAATGCAAAGGACACTTTCCAATGCTTTCTTCCTAAACAACATCACTTTCTCTTCAAAACTGCCAACAGATAAGGGAACAGAGGGGAAAAGTACTCCCTGACCCAATAGCACGATCCAATATAATTTCCCCTCCACTTTGTTTTGTCTTTGCAAAATGTCAGCGCTCACTATGAGTTATCTATACACAAGACCATGTATTCCCACTAATGTATACCTTTCACCCAGTCAGTAACAAGAATAAAAAAAAGGCTTTCTTCTTTTGGGAAATGATTTTTGTGAGGATACTTGGGTGTTCATGGGCTAGATCACAGAAAACATAGTCCTAATTCAATTGATGTTAATCCCATTTCCTTTTAACAAAGTCTCAAACTATATTTTGAACTTCTTTTAAAATGGCTTCCCATGCAGCTTTGAGAATTACTAACTTACACAGAAGTTAAACTGCACAGTTTTCTGCCTGACTATAAATTGAGTTTATTCTGGTTTGACTATAGGATAAGGAAGACAACTATTTTAGATACTTGTCTATCACCAAGTGCTGGACTAGGTGGGCATTTTGTCCTGAGTTTGTTCAGCACAGCTGGATGGGCTGGTTCTCTCCTCTCGGGCCACCAGACTTAAGAGCCACTGCGAACTGACCCCAGAGCACTCCTAACTGCACTTTTCTGGTTTCCTATCAGGAGTGACTGTTTTTTAGGTGCAGATGTGAATGCCAAGGTTGAACCAAAGTAACTGACTGCCCCTTTAGAGAGTAGGGCAAGAGAGGTTTTGCATTTCTTTTAATAATTACTTCTTCCTCCGTGTCTAGGCCAGACGTGAAACTGTCAAAATGAAGGCACCTTTTGGTGAGTTCACTCTTCAGTTCCTTTTGCTTGACCTAGTACTGTGAGAAAGATTAGCTACTAAGGGGTCAGAAATGCTTTGAAAGCTATTTTTTAAGCTTGTAAAAATCTATCAAAACCTGCTGATAAACGCAACACTTCTCTCTGGCCCAACTTGGCTTCTCTGCTTAATATCCTTGAAATGTAGCTGACAGTGAGTACAGTAAAACCCCGACTTACAAATGCCATGAGTTACATAAAATTCGACTTACATGATGATTTTGTGCTAAAACCATGTCCCGATTTACACGATTTCCTATGGGGTTGCTTCAAGTTACGTAAATAATCGTTTCCCTATGGGTTTGCTTCGACTTACATAAAATTTTCATTTTTCCTATGGGTTTGCTTCGAGTTACGTAAAAATAATTTTTCGTTTGGGTTTGCTTCAAGTTACAAAAAAAATTGATTTAAGCAAAAGCCTACGGAATGGACTTTCCCCCGTAAGTAGGGGGTTTACTGTACTTCTGTTTTCAACTTGTACTTTGAAAGGGCATGTAAATGGTTCTACCTCTGTCAAAATTAAAGGAGGAGAAGCACGAGTAGTTTTCTCTGCATGTACCACCAGCCCTTGATACTTATCAGCAGTAAAAGCTGTGACATCAGAAGCAGTCTTTACCATAATAATACTCTAATTTGACAAACATGATATGGTAAATCCAACTCATGATCCTCAGACCCCTGTTATAGAGCCGCAATGGTGAACCTTAGCACTCCAGCTGTTCTTGGACTTCCCGTACATGCAGTAAACCCATTCGTGTGGATTCACAGGGACTTGGGCTTCTGGAAATTAAAGTCCAAGAACAGCTGGAGTGCCAAGGTTTGCCATCACTGTTATAGAGCTATAATAAATATCTGCCTTGATGTCTAATTTTGTAAGTTCACTTAGCAAATCAGAAATCATGGTTTGTGAGTTTCACCGTGCTTATACAGATCAAGCCTGCCCTAGCCTACAGAGTGAACAATGATGTACCCTGGAAATCTGACTTATCAATGCTGACCTTGGCTTCTGGTAACTGAAGTACAAGAGCACCTAGCGTGCCAAGGTTTGGCATCACTGAACTAGATTGTAGCTTAAGTCGCAGGCTTTCTTCTCCAGCACCAAACCCAAACTACAGCTAGATACTGTATACATTATAGTTTGGCTGCCTTTGCCTTTACAGAGAATACTGTCAAGAGTGTTCCCTTGTAGCCCCTCTGGAACAAATTCAAAAGGGCAGCCATAGCACTGAAACTTGGAAGGCTAAGAACTATTCAAGTCCAGTAATTCATTCTGTTTATTGAATTGGAAAGAAAGGGAATACAAATATTTGTTAAATGCTACGCACCAACATGGAAAAGTGTAATTTTTAAAACCCCCAATAAAAACAAATAATTAGGAATTAATGTATTTTGAATTGAACATTTTAAGAGATATGTTTAATATACTACATATTTATAAAATAAAAAGTTAAAGTGTTTTGTAAATAATTAGTAAAACAGGTGAAAATAAATATGGAGACCCAGATTTCTTTTGTTTTAATGTAATAAAGAAATTTTAAGCTACTTAATATAATCCAAGAGGAGTAACAAAAATCCAGAAAGTTTAAGAACGCAATCCTTTGAAACATTTAATATCAGTCCATAGCAAATAGTCATTACATACCAAAAGCTCTAAGTGTTAACTAGTTCCACCACAACTCCATATAAATCTTGACAATTTAGAAATTTGAGAACAATAAAAGTTCTTTCTTGATCTCTACAGCTTGGTTTGTAAGTACACACATGCTTTTGAGGATCGGTTTCTTCCTCATACATTTTCTAGGAGCCGATAACTTTTTTTTCCATCTGTGCAGAGAAGTGTTAAGAATTAAATCTAGTACAATTATCCTAACAATGAAACACTTAAAAGATGGGGGCACATTAAATTTCAAATTTATAAAAATATATTGGTATTAACCAAAATCTTAAAGTTAGAGGACACTTCACATACACACAACATGACTTAAAGTATGCAGTAAAACATGACATGTACCTAGAACAATTGGTTCCATGACTGTTTGTGTTTCACGCACACGCATTCATACCACACACATACACACACACATTGCTGAATCCAGATAATCTGAAACCAGCAAACAGGAAATGGGTTTCTAGTTTATTTTTCGGCAACTAGAGCAGCTACTGCAGGCAACACTGCACGAATCAATTAAGTCCACCCTGTTCAAAAAGTGTCAAAGTGTTTCCAAAATTCAACCAATTGTCTGTCAAATGAGCAATTGTTCTATGGCAGCTGAAAATGGACTCAAGCCAATGTAATCTACATTTTAGCGTATATATGATTGATACTCCAGTTTAACAGTTCATTGAAATGCATCGAATTGAGGCAACTTGTGTGCTTTGGGGCATTAATAAGGGCACCAAGTCTTACTGAAAATGGGTTCTCTTTCCCTTTCATTCCTACCCCAAATTTAGAGACTAGACATTCTTCCGCTGTTAACTTAAAAAAAAACAACAACCCCCCTTTCCCCCAATTTATCTATTGCCAGCATAGGACAGGTATATAAGAATATTTAACTTTAAACCATTGCTTTTTTCTTTGAGGAGGGAGGTTTATTTCCCCCCCACCCCACCCCAGTTAAGATGGCACTATACTTTTAGTATTAAATTACATTCAACAATACCTGCTTGGAAGCCAGAATGAACTTATTGGCAAAAGTTGGGTAGTTTTCCACCAGGGAATTCATATTAATGTTTGTGTTTTGTTCCCCTCATTTCAGAACGAAGAACATAAAATGAGGGAAAGTAGCTACACATTTACAAGGCTTTTAAAGGGGTGTGTAAAAATAAAATTGTATTTATCCGTTTGTGCTCCTACTGTAAAAAAATGACTTACCTGATAAGCTTGGAAGCTTTGTGACAAAACATTATAGCGATTTATAGCTGGTGTGCATATTTTGGAACTAATAGGTATACAAAATGTAAGATGAAACAAATCTCGCTTCTTAAACACCATCTCTTAGTCAGAGTTAAGCTATGCCAACAATTAGTAATTTCTTCAATATTTACAGCCAAAAGTAGAAATGACTTCTGATGTTTGAAAATGAATTTTGCAGATACACCTATTCCACCTCTTTTCTTCAAAGAGAAGAGTTTAGATTTGGGCTTATATAAAATGTTATAGGGGTAAAACACTTTAATCCAAATGTTAGCAGTTTCCATAAGAAATCTTATCAATGCTAATAAAGTTGGTTACCTTTACAGTCAGACAACCTTTTTGGTTTTATTTGGCTCACTGTAATGTCATACCCAACAGAAGGCTGCACCGGAATTTAACTACCTCATCTGAAAAGCATCTTCTTAAGGTTGTATAGCTTTTGTTATACAACTAAATTCAATTCAGAAGTGGCACTTCCAAAATGGATTTTTCTCTTTGAGCTCCAAACGCTTCAAGTAGTTATTTATATATGTTAAAAATAAAAATCAGGGACTATCTTAATAAAGTGAAGGCAAGAACAGTCCTGTGTCTCAATTTGGCTGCTCTCCTAGGCACTGTGCATTTTAAGGTAAATAACAGTATTGACTCATCTTTATTCATGATACAGGATCTATGCTATTAGTAAACTTAGTAGCTAGCAAAAAACAGATATTGTAAATGACACTGATGCATATCTGACTGTCTGCTCCTGGTTTCCATTCCAATTTCCTAAGGTAGCTTTGAGTTATCAAACCATCCCAGAAGCATTTTAGTAATCCGGTTGTAAAGTCTTTTGAGATACAGAATGGGAGTATCTGCAAAAATAGAATGCTGTATTAGTGTAAAAGGAAACTATTATGTCTTCTAATAGGGAAGTAAGTCAAATGAGTTGAATGTGTGGTCAGCTACGACAAATATGAAGTAAAATTATAAAATAAGATGAACAGAACAGATGAGCCAAAAAGTATGGAGGAAGTTTCATATTCCTTAAAGAATATGGCAGGTAAGCATTTTGTTGTTTAAAGGTTTCTCCATAAACCATCTATCTGGATTATGAAAAAAGGATTTCTGTGACCAGGGAAAACTAAATTATTACATGATGTGCATGGAATACACTTTTTTCCCCTGCTTTGGCGCTATTTGAAGAAATTCAGTTAGCAGTCTCAGATCAAAACAAAAAAAGAAAACTATCAAATCTGAGTGAAGGGATTCATCATCACATAATCTGTGCATTTAATAATAAAGCACACACAAGAAAGATAATTTTTCCTTCTACACTTGGTCTTCTACTGAAGTAAAAAAACCTTTTTTATCTCTGGAACTTACTTAAGCTGGCGCCACAAGATGTGTTTGTTCTTGCTTTTATTATTTTCTCTCCATTTAAAACTTAAGGATGGGCCTGAGAACATTTCCATTTTATCTAGAAGGGAGGAATTCTGCAATGTGGGTTAACCTCAAGCGACTTTTAAGGAATTTTATTATGTATTTTTTGTACACAAAAAGTTAAATGACCAATTCTTAATGCTAGGCAATTGAAAGCACCACCTTGGAAAACGGTTCTGGAGAAGAGTGTGATATGGAAAGCTTGTACAAAGTACATAGTAAATTCACAAAAAAACAGTCAATTCATTGATTTTCAAAGATAATGCTTCAAGTAGTACCCTCATTTTAGATCTTATGTTTCAAATGAGAATCATTGCACAAATTAAGGCCAATTTGGAATTTTCATTTATTAACATAAATTACATTGTAATTGTTTAGCTGGCGTTTCTCAATGCTCTCAAATCAAGTTATTGATAAACAATGTTTCTTTCTTAAAATAATACTTTAGATAGTCTGTGTAAAACTTCTCAGCCAAATCATCTTACACAGCACACCAGAGGTTATACTGCATTATCTTGTAGATGACACTTTTTAAGCTGGTTTAAATTCCAAACGTATACAAATGAAATCATTTTAATGCTATAAATAATTTATTTATTTATTTATTTTAAAAATTGTGCTGTTAGCCCCTTTGCAGGGCAACAAGCTGTGTGAAAAGTACAAAACTTTTTGTCAAGTGTGATACTGAGAGTGCTTTTCATATCATTCACGGTTTAACATCTGGGTTTAGATATACTGTGCGACGAGCAAGGCTAGAATCCATGAACCAAGCTGCAAAGATCCAAAGCTAAATAAGGCGGAGACTCAGAGAAACAAGAGAAGGAAATACTTTCCTATCCAACATGTACTCTTCAGACTAAAGCACTCTTTCTATCAGCCTTCTAAACTGTTAAATAAAAGGTTTTCCAAACAAGCATTTAAACTTCATTACACAGAAGAGCAACAAGAACAGTAGTCTGCCTGACAAAATGGCAGAAGGGAAAATGTATATATGGAGTTCAATGGTTAGCCTGAATGTAGCACAGTTCTTCACAACCGATGGGGGGGTTTACTTCAACATGGTGTCCAACATGTTACGTTCTAACGACGTGCTTCATCTCAACTGTTTACTATGAAGCAAGGTGGTAAGATGTTTGGCCCCAGTTGGGCTTCAGAAATGGTTCCTGTTTTCATGATGAGCATGTCTGTCCAGCTATCAATCATGTTTGTTTGCACCAAATCCCAAGCCATTTAAAATACGACTAAATTTAAGTTAAACAGAAGTCGTCTGCTCCAAATTCACCATCAACTATCCATGCTACTGCATTCCTCTAAAAGAGGGAAAAGATGGAATGTAAAAAGAGTAATTAAGAAAGTCATCAAGCAAATAGGAATAGGCATATGGGTATTCTTACTTGTGAAAGGCATACAGAAAGAAGCTCACTCACGCTCACCAAACAACTGCAGTACTAACATTTGTTCTTTGCAGGTAGCACTGCTGCCTGTTCTGAGTTTTCTTAGAATTTCAAAGAGCAGGAGATGCTTCCAAAAACCTCAAAGGTATTTCTTAAACAGTGATACAACAATATCCTAAATCTGACTAAGAGCACCCCCATATACACAATGGAGAATCAGAACTATGCTGATCTGTCTTTTTATTTTTGATATAATTTGAGTTGGGTATAACTGATGGCAACAGAATCTGAATTCCCAGTTATTTATAAAGCTGAGTGATTTTAGATTAATCATCTTTCAACTGGACACTGCTCATGAAGGTTCCCCTCTGATCTAGTTTAATGAATACATCTAATGGGTTGTATTTTTCATTCTGCCCTGGAAAGTCAGGATCAAGTGAGCAGCTAAACTTCTTCACTGGGTCTTAAATTGCATGACCCTCCCCAACACAAGAGAAAAGACTATAATCTAATGAGTCTATTCAACAGATTTTTTAAATAGGGTGGACTAGAAAACTGATTGCACCTATCTAAAGAACAAGATAGTGGGTATCAGCAAGTCTAGGAATAAGAACAAGATTAAATATATGGCAGCCAGGAGAGTAATCTGAAGCTTGGTGGGATTACTCCATCCAATAAAACCAGAAAGACCCTTCATGGTAAATGTCCAGTTTTCTTCTCAACTTGCTCTGTGTATCTGCATCATCTAAATTCATGTACTCAAAGGTGTCGTGATTCCATGGCAAAGATGACATTTTTTATGTTATTAATCATAGTTTGCAAGGGGAATTCCTCCAGCTGTCAAAGGGAGGATCCGCCACCTCGCCATTCCCAGCCAAGAAGTGGCGAGTCGTATATGAAGAAGAAGGTAAGGGGCAACCCCTACACACCCACAACACTTCCAATGCCAACAAGCTCTCCCAAATTTTAGAGATAAGGGTGTCATTCCGTGGGAATTGGCATAGTCTGTGAAAGAGGTCTTTGCAGCCAAATTAGACCTGCGGTATTAATTTGCCTTTGCCATCTTCCCCGGAACCTATGAGCCAGATTCACTGGACATGTCTTTCTGTGCCGAACTAAGTCTGAGCAGAAGGGAGCACACCCTTAGGACGCACAAACCAGTGGTGGGCCCCCAGCTCATGCTGTGGCCGTTGGCCTCACAAGGTTTGAGCACCCAAGGTCTACAGGCGAGTAAGCAACCTGCTCCCTGGAGGTTAAAGAGTGGCTCATCTTTCTATTATTTGAATTTGAACCCTTTTCCAGCGAAGAGTTAAAAAAACAAAAAACACCAGATGCCACTCTACTTGTGTGTCAGAAACAGGTCCTCTGTGCATATCCATTCAATGCTAGGCCCTCTCAGATACGTGGAAGGGCTTAGAGCAGAAGAAAAGGAAAATATGTGGCAGGAAGTTCTTGGGAAAGAGTTTTGCAGTACAGACCCTAATAAAGAAATGTAGCTTACATGATCCTAATTCTTCCTGCGCAGTAGCAATGAACCCACTGTTAACACCTCCTCACATCAAACTAAGAACTATGCACATTGCCCTGAGTTCCCTGAAGGAAGAGTGGGATATAAACATAACAAATAAAATATAGTAACTGGATCTTGCAAGCTTATTTTCCATAAAAATTAATTTTATTTACCTTCAATATCCTGGTTGTCTACAAAAGGTGCTGGTCCCCATATTCTAACAGTGCCATCATCGGAGGCGCTGGCCATCATGGATGGAATTTGTGGGTTCCAGCTCACACAGTTGACTGTACGTGTGTGCCCCGTCAGTTCTGCAATTGGCAGCTCGCTACGTTTGTGCCAAATATATACTTTGTGATCTAAGACAGACATGTTTGAAGAAAGATGAGAGTCATCCTAGAATTTAAAACACAATCTAAAGCAATATGGTTGTTATTATTATTAATCACATTTATATGCCGCCCACTCAGGGGAGCCCAACTCAGGCTCTATGAGCAATATGGTTCTGATCTACACATGGACTGCTTCCACCATGTTAACATTCCATACATAATCGAGAACTGGAGACTACCAAACAAGAAAATTCTGCCCATCCCACTTTTACAATTATGCACTTAAATTAACAGTACATTTACTGGCTCAATAAAGGAAGACATAGTCTCTAGTCTGCAAGAAGAGCAAGGCAGTTAACAAAAGAACCTTCGGAAGTTATAAGTTCACAGGGTTGCCTCTCGTAAGTCAGACGTAACTTGAGAACACATAAAATCAACTGATATTACCAGCAAAATTGCCTTCTTTGCAAAAATGAAGATCTAAGTGTGGGGATTGGCAACCTATGGCCCAAGGGCTGAATTTGGCTCGTGGCGGCAAATCATCCGGCCCATGCTCTCGCTCCAGCTGCCGCCTCCAGAATCGGCTGCAGACACGTTTACAGCAGCCGTAAACGGTGGGGGCCCCACCAATCCGGCCCCCTCAACTGTCTGAGGGAGCGTGACCCGCCCCCAACTTAAAAAGGTTGCCAACTCCTAATCTAGTGTAACATGTTATATTTTAAGCAGGCTTTGTATAGTTTAACTGCTAGTTATCTTGAACATTACAGTAATACCTCATACAAAGTCCGCTTCGTACAACATCGAATTCATACAACATCGCCTAATTCCTTGAAAAAAGTTGCCTCATACAAAGTCGCTGTGACTTTGTATGAGGCATTGGGGTTTTCCCCAGGTTGCATTGTGCCTGGGCAGTATAAAAGGCAGGACACATGCGCGCGTTGCTCTTGTGGGTTTCGCACGAGGCGAAGAGTGGTTAGGAGTGGTTTTGAGTGCGATTTTGGATTTTTTTTGTCAGAATTTTCAGAAGCATTCCTGGATTTTTGCAGCATTCTTAAGGTTCTTGAACCATTCTTTGGCACAGTGGAAAGGTAGGTAAATGAGGTTTTCTGTTTCCAATTAGCTTGGGTTAGGGAGGTGGATGGGAGAGGGCAATTTTTTTGTGGGGTGGGCAATTGTTTGGTGTTTGCTGCTCTGGTTTTTAAAAACAGATTGCATGCTCCATAATTTTTCTTATGTTGGTCTTTTTTTGGTGGGGGGCACTGTTTGGTGGGGTGGACAATTGTTTGGTGTTTGCTGCTGTTTTGATGATTATCACTGTGCTGCATAATGGGAAAAGTTGGCATCCATTTTGTCTTTGCTTCCATCCAGTAATTGTTTACAGTAGCTTGTACAAAATGGATGATCGGCCGCATGGCTGCAGATTAACATTGTGCTACATGATGGGACATATAAATTTTTAAACCTGCCCTTCATAAAGTTTTCAAAAGTTAAAAACTTGTTGTATGGTTTGTCCCCTAAAATCAGGGTTGTTTGACATGTTTTTGTAATGTATTTAGCCTTTAGACAATGATTTCTTAAAGTTCTGTCAGTTTCCTGTCTGTTTCCTTGACTTTGCCCTGAAGTTTTGACTCTGCATGTGCTCTTAAGCAGAGCTGCTGCTGAGGAGAGCCAAACAAAGGAAGTGAGCACTGGTAAGTTTTGCAGTTGGAGTAGAGCTGCTTTAGAGGCCTCTACTAATTTAAATTGATAATTGAAACTGCTGAGAGCCACCTCTGTTCAAACAGAGGAAGCAGTTTGAAGCTTCCAGAAGCAGGGGGGCAGGGCCACACCAGGCCCTTCCCTGAACTGTGACTCATAGGGGCGGAGCCACACTAGCCTTTAAAAGCTCTGAGCTCTTTCAGGGTCAGCCATTTTGACTCTGCATGTGCTCTTAAGCAGAGCTGCTGCTGAGGAGAGCCAAACAAAGGAAGTGAGCACTGGTAAGTTTTGCAGTTGGAGTAGAGCTGCTTTAGAGGCCTCTACTAATTTAAATTGATAATTGAAACTGCTGAGAGCCACCTCTGTTCAAACAGAGGAAGCAGTTTGAAGCTTCCAGAAGCAGGGGGGCAGGGCCACACCAGGCCCTTCCCTGAACTGTGACTCATAGGGGCGGAGCCACACTAGCCTTTAAAAGCTCTGAGCTCTTTCAGGGTCAGCCATTTTGACTCTGCATGTGCTCTTAAGCAGAGCTGCTGCTGAGGAGAGCCAAACAAAGGAAGTGAGCACTGGTAAGTTTTGCAGTTGGAGTAGAGCTGCTTTAGAGGCCTCTACTAATTTAAATTGATAATTGAAACTGCTGAGAGCCACCTCTGTTCAAACAGAGGAAGCAGTTTGAAGCTTCCAGAAGCAGGGGGGCAGGGCCACACCAGGCCCTTCCCTGAACTGTGACTCATAGGGGCGGAGCCACACTAGCCTTTAAAAGCTCTGAGCTCTTTCAGGGTCAGCCATTTTGACTCTGCATGTGCTCTTAAGCAGAGCTGCTGCTGAGGAGAGCCAAACAAAGGAAGTGAGCACTGGTAAGTTTTGCAGTTGGAGTAGAGCTGCTTTAGAGGCCTCTACTAATTTAAATTGATAATTGAAACTGCTGAGAGCCACCTCTGTTCAAACAGAGGAAGCAGTTTGAAGCTTCCAGAAGCAGGGGGGCAGGGCCACACCAGGCCCTTCCCTGAACTGTGACTCATAGGGGCGGAGCCACACTAGCCTTTAAAAGCTCTGAGCTCTTTCAGGGTCAGCCATTTTGACTCTGCATGTGCTCTTAAGCAGAGCTGCTGCTGAGGAGAGCCAAACAAAGGAAGTGAGCACTGGTAAGTTTTGCAGTTGGAGTAGAGCTGCTTTAGAGGCCTCTACTAATTTAAATTGATAATTGAAACTGCTGAGAGCCACCTCTGTTCAAACAGAGGAAGCAGTTTGAAGCTTCCAGAAGCAGGGGGGCAGGGCCACACCAGGCCCTTCCCTGAACTGTGACTCATAGGGGCGGAGCCACACTAGCCTTTAAAAGCTCTGAGCTCTTTCAGGGTCAGCCATTTTGACTCTGCATGTGCTCTTAAGCAGAGCTGCTGCTGAGGAGAGCCAAACAAAGGAAGTGAGCACTGGTAAGTTTTGCAGTTGGAGTAGAGCTGCTTTAGAGGCCTCTACTAATTTAAATTGATAATTGAAACTGCTGAGAGCCACCTCTGTTCAAACAGAGGAAGCAGTTTGAAGCTTCCAGAAGCAGGGGGGCAGGGCCACACCAGGCCCTTCCCTGAACTGTGACTCATAGGGGCGGAGCCACACTAGCCTTTAAAAGCTCTGAGCTCTTTCAGGGTCAGCCATTTTGACTCTGCATGTGCTCTTAAGCAGAGCTGCTGCTGAGGAGAGCCAAACAAAGGAAGTGAGCACTGGTAAGTTTTGCAGTTGGAGTAGAGCTGCTTTAGAGGCCCGCGCGCCTAATGGCGCGCGAGATTGCAAACTACTAACAAAGGAAGAATATAGTCTTACTAGGTAGAAAGGTAGTAAACGTGTACATTTTTGAGGCCCGGAATACTGCACTTGTTAAAATGGATTCTGAGGGAACAGTTGTAGTTACCTGCAATACTTGTGCCATGTTTGTGTTCTTGCCAAAGCATATGGAGAACTACACTTGCAGCAAGTGCAAGCTGGTTGCACTACTAGAAGAGAAGGTCCAGCAGCTAGAGGCCCGCATATCTAACCACCAACAAATTAAGGAGCTTGAGCTGTTCTTGGACAGAGTGGAGCAGACTATGCTGGACAAAGAAGTGACAGGGCACAGTTCTGAGGGAGAAGGCCCTTCACTAACTCAGGAGGGAGATGGTTGGAGGAATGTGACTCAAAGGAGGAGAAGAGTAGGGGATCACTCTGAGAGTCTGAAATTACAGAATAAATTTGAGGCTCTTTCCCTTATCACACCTGATGAGGAACACACAGAGGAACAACTGGTTCCACCTGATGATCTCTCCTTCATCACACTTGATGAGATCCAGGAAGATGAACAACAGGAACAAACTGAGGTTCTCTCCCTTAATATGGTTGATGAGGTGCATGTAGATGAACAGATTGCAGGAGAGAGGCTCCTTGTACTAGGCGATTCAATAATTAGAAATACAGAGAAATGGATTTGTGATGCACATGATAACCGTATGGTGACTTGCCTGCCAGGTGCAAAAGTTGCAGACATCACAAGAAATCTAGATAGATTGTTAGAGAGAACTGGGAACGAGCCAGTTGTCATGGTACACGTTGGTACTAATGATGTTGGGAAGGCCAAGCGGTCTGTCCTGGAAGCCAAATTTAGGTTGTTAGGAAGAAGATTGAAGTCCCGGACTTCCAAGGTAGCATTTTCAGAAGTGCTTCCTGCCCCTCGCGCAGGACCTACCAGGCAGGCAGAGCTCAGAAGCCTCAATGCGTGGATGAGGCGGTGGTGTCGAGAGGAGGGCTTCAGATTTGTCAGGAACTGGAGAACATTTTGGGACAAGCCAAATCTGTTCAGGAGGGATGGGTTGCATTTAAACCATGATGGGACCAGATTGCTGGCACTCAACATCAAAAAGGCTGCAGAGCAGCTTTTAAACTGATAACTGGGGGAAAGCCGACAGGAGCTGGGCAGCATCCGGTTCGGGAAAGTGTGTACTTGAGTAGTGAGGAGGATGCAAAAATTACTGAGCAGAGCAAGGAGCTAGTCACCAGCACTCTAGCAGAAGGATGCAAGAGGCAGTCTAACAATGCAACTGGACTCAAAAGACTGTATCAGGAAAGCATATATAAATGCTTGTATACAAATGCCAGAAGCCTCCGTAACAAAATAGGGGAGCTGGAATACTTAGCAATAGATAAAAATATTGATATTATTGGTATCACTGAAACCTGGTGGACGGATGATAACCAATGGGATACAGTTATCCCAGGCTACAAACTGTACAGGAAGGATAGGAAGGGGCAAACAGGAGGTGGTGTAGCCTTGTATGTCAAAGAAGTGATAAAATCGTATGAATTGGAATATCTAGGTGATTTGGAATCACCATTAGAAGCTCTGTGGGTAAGAGTACCAGGCCACAAGGATGGTCTAACAGTAGGCATATACTATCGGCCTCCGACCCAAACTCTTGAGGGAGACTGGCAGTTGGAGAATGTTGTAAAGGAGGCATCCAGGAAGGGAAGCCTGGTTATAATGGGGGACTTCAATTACCCTCACATAGACTGGGTGAACTGTTGTTCAGCACATGATAAAGAGATAAAGTTCCTAGATATGCTCAATGATTGTTCCCTGGGACAGATGGTTGAAGACCCAACTAGAGGTACAAGAATCCTTGACTTGATCCTGAGTAATACTCAGGATCTGGTGCAAGATGTTAATGTGACTGATCCAATAGGGAACAGTGACCACAACTCAATTATGTTTAACTTGATCATAGACCGCAAGTCACTGATAAAATCTAACACAGAGACCTTAAATTTTCAAAAAGGAAATTTCCCAAAGATGAGGAAACTAGTAAAAAGGAAACTGAAAGGGAAAATTGAGAGAGTCCAAACACTCCAAGAGGCATGGAGGCTGTTTACAAAAACAATAACAGAGGCTCAATTGGAATGCATACCCAAAAGGAAAAAGGGCACTGCCAGGTCCAAGAGGACTCCGATGTGGCTTACAGGAGCTGTTCGGGAAGTGATCAAGAGCAAGAAAAGCTCATTTAGAAGATGGAAGGCTTGTCCAAATGAGGACAGCAGGCAGAAACATAAATTCTGGCAGAACAAATGCAAGGCAACAATCAGGAAAGCAAAGCAAGACTTTGAGGAGCGTATAGCTAAAAATACTCAGAGAAATAACAAAGACTTCTTTAAGTACATTAGAAGTAAGAACCCAACTAGGAAGGCCATTGGACCATTAGATGACAATGGAAGGCAAGGGGTTATTAAAGAGGAAACAGAGATTGCAGAGAGACTCAATGAATTCTTTGCTTCAGTATTCACTGAAGAAGACAGAGACCACATGCCCAAAACAGAGCCTATCTTCGTAGGGAGGGAAACTGAAGAATTAAGCAAGATAGAAATAACCAGGGAGGAGGTCCTTGCATGTCTTGTTAAGCTAAACACTAACAAATCCCCAGGACCAGATGGCATCCATCCACGAGTTCTCAGGGAACTTAAAGATGAAATTGCTGATATCCTAGCCAAAATATATAATCTTTCCCTCAAATCAGGCTTTGTGCCTGATGACTGGAAGGTAGCGAATGTAACACCAATTTTCAAAAAAGGATCCAGGGGTGATCCAGGAAATTACCGGCCTGTCAGTTTGACATGTGTCCCAGGTAAAGTGATGGAAACCATCCTAAAAGATAGAATTAATAGGCACATAGAAGAGAAGGCGCTGCTAAAGGAGAGCCAACATGGCTTTTGCAAGGGCAAATCATGCCTCACTAATCTGTTGGAATTTTTTGAGAGTGTCAACAAGCATGTGGATAAGGGGGATCCAGTTGACATTGTTTATCTGGACTTTCAGAAGGCTTTTGACAAGGTCCCACACCAAAGGCTCTTGAATAAACTTACCAGTCATGGAATAAAGGGACAGGTCTTGTCCTGGATCAGCAACTGGCTAAGGGACAGGAAACAGAGGGTAGCACTAAATGGACACTTCTCCAAGTGGAGGGAAGTAAAGAGTGGGGTCCCCCAAGGTTCAGTACTGGGACCCCTGCTTTTCAACCTCTTCATAAATGATCTAGAGGTAGGAGTAAAAAGCAAGGTAGCCAAATTTGCTGACGACACTAAATTATACAGGGTAGTGAAAACTGTGAGAGATTGTGAAGAGCTCCAGAGGGATCTCTTGACACTGGGGGAGTGGGCAAAACAGTGGCAAATGAGCTTCAACATCAGTAAGTGCAGAGTGATGCATGTTGGGGCAAAAAACCCCAATTACATTTATAAACTGATGGGGTCTGAACTCTCTGCGACAAACCAGGAAAGGGACCTTGGTGTCCTGGTGGACAGCTCAATGAAGGTGTCAACCCAGTGTGCCTCAGCAGTGAAAAAAGCAAACTCAATGTTAGGGATCATTAGGAAGGGTATAGAAAATAAGTCAGCAAGTGTCATTTTGCCTCTTTATAAATCTATGGTGAGGCCCCATCTGGAATATTGTGTACAGTTCTGGTCGCCATACCTCCAGAAGGATATTATGGAGTTGGAGAAAGTACAGAGGAGGGCAACCAGAATGATTAGGGGACTGGAACACCTTCCTTACCATCTGAGGCTGCAACGGTTGGGCCTTTTCACTCTTGAACGACGGCGTCTAAGAGGTGACCTGATTGAAGTTTATAAAATCATGCACGGTGTGGACAAAGTAGATAAGGAAAAACTGTTTTCCCTATCGCACAACACTAGAACTAGGGGACACTCCATGAAACTTTTGGGTACTAGTTCTCAAACAAATAAGAGAAAGTACTTTTTCACCCAGAGGATTACTGGTCTATGGAACTCCCTGCCAGAAGAAGTGGTGACAGCTGTCAGTCTTGACAGCTTTAAGAAAGGATTAGACAAGTTCATGGAGGACAAGGCTATCAATGGCTATAATTATGGCTACCTAAGGACAACCTCCGGGTTGGAGAGATAGGCAGGATATCTCTCAATGCCATTTCCAGGGAATCCTAAGCAGGTGAAGGCATCTGCTTGGGAATACCCTGAAGGAAATGGTGAGCCACTGTGTGAGACAGAATGCTGGACTGGATGGGCTGTGGCCTGTTCCAGCAAGGCTGTTCTTATGTTCTTATGTTCTTATGTCTGTGCTGTTACAGTACAATGTATCTCTATGGAAATGAGGTTGTATGAGGCATCGCGGCAAGGATTTGGACGTTGTATGAGGCATTACAGCTAGGATTTTGCATGCCTCATACAAAGTCCAAATCCGTATAAAGTCCAAACTTGTGGAATCAAGTTTGGACGCTGTATGAGGTATCACTGTACTTCCTCTCCCAAGATTTCAGCATATTGACAGGACTGGAAACAAGCCCTGAGCTTCTACGGCATTTCTTTTATCATATTTCTGGCTATTGTTTCATTTTCAGCATAACAAGTGGGACTAACTAGGAATTCATGTGTAGTTTTGGAGGAATAATCATTGGAACAATTCATTCCCCACTAAAGCAAAAACCTGCAGACAGAATTCTTTGAGAAAGTCCATTAATATAAATTGTTCTGCTAGGTCATTACGCTTAAAGGTAACTATGGAGTAGTTTGGATGTTACATTCTTTTTTTCTGTTACTGCTGCATGGGGCAGAATCAAGAGTAGGCTTTAGTTGTCTTTGTTTCTTAACATGCAGTGGTGAAAACCCAAATAAAAGGAATACAGTAAAACCTCGTATAAAGAGCGCCTCGCTTAGAGACTAACTTGCTTAAAGAGCAGAATTTTATCTGAATGGTCGCCTTGCTTAAATCAAAAACTCACTTAACTAAATCAGGATTCGCAACCCCACCCACCGCCGCCAGAAGTAACAATCAGTCGCTTATATTGGCAGTGATTGCGCTTTTTTCAAGTGTTTGCTTAAAGAGCAACTCGCTTAAAGAGCAAACCCATGGAACACATTATGCTCTTTAAGCAAGGTACCACTGTACATGCTTAATTGAATGCAAAAGTCCTCTATGTTGAAAGCACTGAAAAAGAGTTTTTCAATATCTAGTCTTAGATGGACTCCACATAAGGGTGGCAATCATGTGGCTTTTGTACCATATGCAATCTCATGTACAGGTGAAACTCAAAAAATCAGAATATCGTGCAAATATTCATTCATTTCAGTAATGCATCTTTAAAGGTGAAACAAATATATGAGATAGACTCATTACATGCAAAGTGAGATATGTCAAGCCTTACTTCATTATAATTGTGATGATTATGGGGTACAGCTTATGAAACCCCAAATTCACAATCTCAGAAAATTAGAATAGTGAGAAAAGGTTCAATATTCTAAGCTCAACGTGTCCCACTCTAATCAGCTAATGAATCCATAACACCTGCCAAGGGTTCCTGAGCCTTTAAATGGTCTCTCAGGCTGGTTCAGTAGGAATCAGAATCATGGGAAAGACTGCTGACCTGACAGTTGTGCAGAAAACCATCATTGACACCCTCCATATGGAGGGAAAGCCCCAAAAGGTAATTGCAAAAGAAGCTGGATGTTCCCAAAGTGCTGTATTCAAAACACATTAATAAAAAGTTATGTGGAAAGGGAAAGTGTGGAAGAAAAAGGTGCACAAGCAGCAGGGATGACCACAGCCTGGAGAGGATTGTCAGGAAAAGGCCATTCAAAAGTGTTGGGGGCTTTCACAAGGAGTGGACTGAGGCTGGAGTTAGTGCATCAAGAGCCACCACACACAGATGGACCCTGGACATGGGCTTCAAATGTCATATTCCTCTTGTCAAGCCGCTCCTGAACAACAAACAACGTCAGAAGCGTCTTACCTGGGCTAAAGAAAAAAAGAACTGGTCTGTTGCTCAGTGATCCAAAGTCCTCTTTTCTGATGAGAGCAACTTTTGCATCTCATTTGGGAACCAAGGACACATAGTCTGGAGGAAGAATGGAGAGGCACACAATGCAAGATGCTTGAAGTCCAGTGTGAAGTTTCCAGTCTGTGTTGATTTGGGGAGCCATGTCATCTGCTGGTGTTGGTCCACTGTGCTTCATTAAGTCCAGGGTCGATGTAGTCATCTACCAAATTTTGGAGCACTTCATGCTTCCTTCCACAGACGAGCTTTATGGGGATGCTGACTTCATTTTCCAGCAGGACTTGGCACCTGCCCACACTGCCAAAAGTACCAAAACCTGGTTCAATGACCATGGGATTACTGTGCTTGATTGGCCAGCAAACATGCCTGACCTGAACCCCATAGAGAATCTATGGGGCATTGCCAAGAGGAAGATAAGAGACATGAGACAGAACAATGCAGCGGAGCTGAAGGCTGCTATTGAAGCATCCTGATCTTCCATAACACCTCAGCAGTGCCATAGGCTGATAGCATCCATGCCACGCCGCATTGATGCAAAAGGGGTCCAAACCAAGTACTGAGTACATATACATGCTTATACTTTTCAGAGGTCTGATATTGTTCTGTTTATAATCCTTGTGTTAATGATTTCATGTAATATTCCAATTTTCTGAGATTGTGAATTTGGAGTTTTCATAAGCTGTACCCCATAATCATCACAATTATAACGAAGTAAGGCTTGAACTATCTCACTTTGCATGTAATGAGTCTATCTCATATTTGTTTCACCTTTAAAGATGCATTGCTGAAATGAATGAACATTTGCACAATATTCTAATTTTTTGAGTTTCACCTGTATAAAAGTATACATATTTGAACAGGAAAACTCTGTGCCACTATTGCTCCTGTCATTAGGAAGGCATCTAATCACTAAAGTTGTTGTGGCTACCCCACATGAACTGCAAATCATACAGACTGTTTTCATATCAGATGTTCAACTGCTTGTGATACTAAAAAAAATCACTGTGACCGATGTGAAGAATTTTTAATGCTAATATCCTACAGTAATACATGTATGTTTGATCTGATCAAAACCTCTACAAAAGGAACTTCAAGATGTACAAGAATGATTCCAAATATTAGCACTTTCTCTGAATTTTTTCTTGATGATTAAGAATGTAAATTAGTGTATTCTTCTTCCAAGCCATGCAAGTCACACTAAGACCTCCTTGCTTGTTAATTTGATAGACATGCTTTCTATCTAAATTGGTTCATAAAGTTTTTTTAAAAAAACTGCTATCATATTTAAATTATACCAAACACTGCTGCTTGTACTGTATTTCTATTTTTAATTTTCCAATTTTTAGCTAACCATAACATATACTCTGTGTAGCTTCAAAGTCAACATGTTATTCACCTCCAGGTCACAACACTCTGCACTCACACTCACGAAGAGAGCTTTTTATGCTATTTTATGTTTACACAGAGTTAGATGTGAACTTTGATCCCAGGTCAGACCTTTTGGTGATTGGGGCTGGTAGGTGAAATGCCTACCTAGCTGAGAACATACCTTTACATTTAAAGAGGTAATGACATTTAAATCTTTTACTTTTTTGTACATAGAGCATTTCACAGCAGCCATATTTGCAACAATTCAGTGCAAAGAGGCAAGAGCCTCAGGCAGTCCGAATCTAAATAAGGTGCCATCAGCTTCAACTACAGCTGGGTAGTTTTTAGACACTGAAAATGAAAAAAAAAAGCTGTTCTAAGTTGACCTGAATAAATTAATCTGCACATTCATGTAAAAGAAACAGTAGGCTATATTCTAAGTGACTCGTGAGTGATATACAGATAAACTGATATATCCTAAATCAATAAAGTCAACTAGGTAATATTTGGAAGGGGTTAAATGCATGCATAAGGACTATTTACACTGGCAATGCACTGAGCATAAGTAGTTTGAATAAAGGTACTATTCTCAAATGAAATGTTTATTAATTAAAGGTAAAAAGGAAGCAATGCTTCAAGACTTTCTTTGAACAGCCTACCTATAATTGAGCTACACTTCACATTAATCACCACACTACTAACAATACATAAGAACATCAGAGTGATTCAGCGTACTACTCAGACAACTGACAATGAAATGGTTAGAAGATAATCATGTTTATTTCAAGTTGCTCACAATTAAAAATTACCAGATATACTTGATCTATTACAAGATTTAATATTTGTATCTTACCACAGCTAATTACTTTTCAGATGAAAGAACTCATCTGGATTGCAATGAACACACCTACCTTGGATCGGGAAATCTGTACCAAATAAAGGTTGTCACCCTCACTAGCGAGTCATTTGAGAAATAAGTATTCCAGTACATCACACTCTGCCTATCAAAACTATAGTTACTGCTTTCAATAACAGCATTCATACATTCTACCACTCATTCCACCCTTCTATGAAGGTAACCCTTCCCTTTTAGTGAGCAACATTTAGTACTTTTTATAGTACTGTAAGGAACATTGTCATTATTTGTTATAATGCAAAATTTAGTATTTGTATTCGTGTATATCTTTTACTTACTTAGGATATACACAGCTCTTAAAAAAACAAGTATTACCTTCACTGCCACTAGCGATGAAGTCTTCATTATGGCCTCCAAAACATGAGTGAATTGTGTAAAATCCTTGTGTAACACCTTGGTACTTTCTCACTAAAACTCTGTCTTGCAAATCCCATAAATGTACTCCCTGAAAACAAAGAACAAGGTGGGGATAATTTGCTATAATGTAACTGCAGCACTCCATAATTTAGTTTCATTATATACCACAAATATCTGTAAGGTCGCCAAGTCAACAGTTCAAGACCCGGCTACTATGATAGTTTGAGTGCCCATCTCTGTCCCAGCTCCTGCCAACCTAGCAGTTCAAAAGCAAGAAATTGCAAGTAGTTGGTGGGAAAAGATCTTGGGGACATGAAAGGAGCCTGATTCGGGCGTCCCCTGAGCGGAGTTTCTCCAGCAAAAATCCTTTCAACACAGAATAATTTCTGACATGAAATTATCATTACCAGAATTATCTGACTTTTTTCTGTGTACAAACAATGATTTGAAATATGACAGCAAGCTACATTTAGACTCAGATTTGTAGTCTGCCCATGTGATAAATCAACTAGCTTAGTTGAAGAAATCAAAGGCATAGTGGAAATAGTAACCTCAAGTGATACTGAGATCAGGCTGCTATAACAAGACAGTCTTATATACCATAAGCAGCTTGTTTATTTGCATTTTTCATTTGAGACTTGTACACTGTCCAGAAACAAACTTCTCTTTATTAAAGGCTTACAGACAAAAGAATTAACATAAAATAGAATAAAGTCAATATAAAATATAATATAAAATTCAAAATGAAATTAACATTATCTTAAAATTAAATTCCAGGATGCAGGAGTTATTTTAAAAGTTTGAGTAAGCAAATATTGTCCTAAGAGAGGCTGATTTAATATATTATTACTGATACTCCTAATGTCTGGCTGGACAGCCCGCTATGGTAATGGAGTAGACCGTACAGCCAGCGACTTAATGCCGAGCGTTGGGGAGTGGTAAATAACCTGACTCTCTAAAGGGGCCAATGGCTATGGGCGGATGAGCCCCTTTAGGTGAGGTGATGGTCCCCTCAGTGGAGGAAATGCCACTGGAAACCATCAGATTGGGCCCAACGGCAAAATGAGCGGAGGAGGAACTCTGATTCCCAACAGTCATGGAGGCAGAAGAGGTCATGCCAGATGGACTGGATGTGAAGGCGCACCTTGTCAATATCCTCAAGGCTGCGGCAGTCCATTGCAGTCACAGTGTTAAATCCTGCATGTCTCATTTCATACGTGCTGCAGGAGATGGCTCCATGATCATAGTGTGTAGGTCACTTCATGGCAAACTGGAATCTTCCTTAAACAAATTCACACCAATGGTATTTTTCCTGCTTCAGGAAAAAATGCATTCTTGGATATGAGTTGCATCCGACGATGACTGATACTCCACTGTTGTTTAAATTCAAAAAGCCACAAATTACTACTCAAGTTTAATCGTTTAAGGTAGTAAACGTGTACATTTTTGAGGCCCAGAATACTGCACTTGTTAAAATGGATTCTGAGGGAACAGCTGTAGTTACCTGCAATTCTTGTGCCATGTTTGTGTTCTTGCCAAAGCATATGGAGAACTACACGTGCAGCAAGTGCAAGCTGGTTGCACTACTAGAAGAGAAGGTCCAGCAGCTAGAGGCCCGCATATCTAACCACCAACAAATTAAGGAGCTTGAGCTGTTCTTGGACAGAGTGGAGCAGACTATGCTGGACAAAGAAGTGACAGGGCACAGTTCTGAGGGAGAAGGCCCTTCACTAACTCAGGAGGGAGATGGTTGGAGGAATGTGACTCAAAGGAGGAGAAGAGTAGGGGATCACTCTGAGAGTCTGAAATTACAGAATAAATTTGAGGCTCTTTCCCTTATCACACCTGATGAGGAACACACAGAGGAACAACTGGTTCCACCTGATGATCTCTCCTTCATCACACTTGATGAGATCCAGGAAGATGAACAACAGGAACAAACTGAGGTTCTCTCCCTTAATATGGTTGATGAGGTGCATGTAGATGAACAGATTCCAGGAGAGAGGCTCCTTGTACTAGGCGATTCAATAATTAGAAATACAGAGAAATGGATTTGTGATGCACATGATAACCGTATGGTGACTTGCCTGCCAGGTGCAAAAGTTGCAGACATCACAAGAAATCTAGATAGATTGTTAGAGAGAACTGGGAACGAGCCAGTTGTCATGGTACACGTTGGTACTAATGATGTTGGGAAGGCCAAGCGGTCTGTCCTGGAAGCCAAATTTAGGTTGTTAGGAAGAAGATTGAAGTCCCGGACTTCCAAGGTAGCATTTTCAGAAGTGCTGCCTGTCCCTCGCGCAGGACCTACCAGGCAGGCAGAGCTCAGAAGCCTCAATGCGTGGATGAGGCGGTGGTGTCGAGAGGAGGGCTTCAGATTTGTCAGGAACTGGAGAACATTTTGGGACAAGCCAAATCTGTTCAGGAGGGATGGGTTGCATTTAAACCATGATGGGACCAGATTGCTGGCACTCAACATCAAAAAGGCTGCAAAGCAGCTTTTAAACTGATAACTGGGGGAAAGCCGACAGGAGCTGGGCAGCATCCGGTTCGGGAAAGTGTGTACTTGAGTAGTGAGGAGGATGCAAAAATTACTGAGCAGAGCAAGGAGCTAGTCACCAGCACTCTAGCAGAAGGATGCAAGAGGCAGTCTAACAATGCAACTAGACTCAAAAGACTGTATCAGGAAAGCATATATAAATGCTTGTATACAAATGCCAGAAGCCTCCGGAACAAAATAGGGGAGCTGGAATACTTAGCAATAGATAAAAATATTGATATTATTGGTATCACTGAAACCTGGTGGACGGATGATAACCAATGGGATACAGTTATCCCAGGCTACAAACTGTACAGGAAGGATAGGAAGGGGCAAACAGGAGGTGGTGTAGCCTTGTATGTCAAAGAAGTGATAAAATCGTATGAATTGGAATATCTAGGTGATTTGGAGTCACCATTAGAAGCTCTGTGGGTAAGAGTACCAGGCCACAAGGATGGTCTAACAGTAGGCATATATACTATCGGCCTCCGACCCAAACTCTTGAGGGAGACTGGCAGTTGGAGAATGTTGTAAAGGAGGCATCCAGGAAGGGAAGCCTGGTTATAATGGGGGACTTCAATTACCCTCACATAGACTGGGTGAACTGTTGTTCAGCACATGATAAAGAGATAAAGTTCCTAGATATGCTCAATGATTGTTCCCTGGGACAGATGGTTGAAGACCCAACTAGAGGTTCAAGAATCCTTGACTTGATTCTGAGTAATACTCAGGATCTGGTGCAAGATGTTAATGTGACTGATTCAATAGGGAACAGTGACCACAACTCAATTATGTTTAACTTGATCATAGACTGCAAGTCACTGATAAAATCTAACACAGAGACCTTAAATTTTCAAAAAGGAAATTTCCCAAAGATGAGGAAACTAGTAAAAAAGAAACTGAAAGGGAAAATTGAGAGAGTCCAAACACTCCAAGAGGCATGGAGGCTGTTTACAAAAACAATAACAGAGGCTCAATTGGAATGCATACCCAAAAGGAAAAAGGGCA
This sequence comes from Bradypodion ventrale, assembly GCA_035047345.1. NCBI lineage: Eukaryota > Metazoa > Chordata > Lepidosauria > Squamata > Chamaeleonidae > Bradypodion > Bradypodion ventrale. Next base: position 48,289,594 of record JAWDJE010000001.1, read on the forward strand.
CTGCCAGGTCCAAGAGGACTCCGATGTGGCTTACAGGAGCTGTTCGGGAAGTGATCAAGAGCAAGAAAAGCTCATTTAGAAGATGGAAGGCTTGTCCAAATGAGGACAGCAGGCAGAAACATAAATTCTGGCAGAACAAATGCAAGGCAACAATCAGGAAAGCAAAGCAAGACTTTGAGGAGCGTATAGCTAAAAATACTCAGAGAAATAACAAAGACTTCTTTAAGTACATTAGAAGTAAGAACCCAACTAGGAAGGCCATTGGACCATTAGATGACAATGGAAGGCAAGGGGTTATTAAAGAGGAAACAGAGATTGCAGAGAGACTCAATGAATTCTTTGCTTCAGTATTCACTGAAGAAGACAGAGACCACATGCCCAAAACAGAGCCTATCTTCGTAGGGAGGGAAACCGAAGAATTAAGCCAGATAGAAATAACCAGGGAGGAGGTCCTTGCATGTCTTGTTAAGCTAAACACTAACAAATCCCCAGGACCAGATGGCATCCATCCACGAGTTCTCAGGGAACTTAAAGATGAAATTGCTGATATCCTAGCCAAAATATATAATCTTTCCCTCAAATCAGGCTTTGTGCCTGATGACTGGAAGGTAGCGAATGTAACACCAATTTTCAAAAAAGGATCCAGGGGTGATCCAGGAAATTACCGGCCTGTCAGTTTGACATGTGTCCCAGGTAAAGTGATGGAAACCATCCTAAAAGATAGAATTAATAGTTACATAGAAGAGAAGGCGCTGCTAAAGGAGAGCCAACATGGCTTTTGCAAGGGCAAATCATGCCTCACTAATCTGTTGGAATTTTTTGAGAGTGTCAACAAGCATGTGGATAAGGGGGATCCAGTTGACATTGTTTATCTGGACTTTCAGAAGGCTTTTGACAAGGTCCCACACCAAAGGCTCTTGAATAAACTTACCAGTCATGGAATAAAGGGACAGGTCTTGTCCTGGATCAGCAACTGGCTAAGGGACAGGAAACAGAGGGTAGCACTAAATGGACACTTCTCCAAGTGGAGGGAAGTAAAGAGTGGGGTCCCCCAAGGTTCAGTACTGGGACCCCTGCTTTTCAACCTCTTCATAAATGATCTAGAGGTAGGAGTAAAAAGCAAGGTAGCCAAATTTGCTGACGACACTAAATTATACAGGGTAGTGAAAACTGTGAGAGATTGTGAAGAGCTCCAGAGGGATCTCTTGACACTGGGGGAGTGGGCAAAACAGTGGCAAATGAGCTTCAACATCAGTAAGTGCAGAGTGATGCATGTTGGGGCAAAAAACCCCAATTACATTTATAAACTGATGGGGTCTGAACTCTCTGCGACAAACCAGGAAAGGGACCTTGGTGTCCTGGTGGACAGCTCAATGAAGGTGTCAACCCAGTGTGCCTCAGCAGTGAAAAAAGCAAACTCAATGTTAGGGATCATTAGGAAGGGTATAGAAAATAAGTCAGCAAGTGTCATTTTGCCTCTTTATAAATCTATGGTGAGGCCCCATCTGGAATATTGTGTACAGTTCTGGTCGCCATACCTCCAGAAGGATATTATGGAGTTGGAGAAAGTACAGAGGAGGGCAACCAGAATGATTAGGGGACTGGAACACCTTCCTTACCATCTGAGGCTGCAACGTTTGGGCCTTTTCACTCTTGAACGACGGCGTCTAAGAGGTGACCTGATTGAAGTTTATAAAATCATGCACGGTGTGGACAAGGTAGATAAGGAAAAACTGTTTTCCCTATCGCACAACACTAGAACTAGGGGACACTCCATGAAACTTTTGGGTACTAGTTCTCAAACAAATAAGAGAAAGTACTTTTTCACCCAGAGGATTACTGGTCTATGGAACTCCCTGCCAGAAGAAGTGGTGACAGCTGTCAGTCTTCACAGCTTTAAGAAAGGATTAGACAAGTTCATGGAGGACAAGGCTATCAATGGCTATAATTATGGCTACCTAAGGACAACCTCCGGGTTGGAGAGATAGGCAGGATATCTCTCAATGCCATTTCCAGGGAATCCTAAGCAGGTGAAGGCATCTCCTTGGGAATACCCTGAAGGAAATGGTGAGCCACTGTGTGAGACAGAATGCTGGACTGGATGGGCTGTGGCCTGTTCCAGCAAGGCTGTTCTTATGTTCTTAATCCATTGGCTAACCACTTATTCCCCTGATCCAAAAACTGCTGGCCCTTCCCTTATGTTCTTTCCCTGTTCTTACAAAGCAAGGGAATGAGATACTAGAGCAGTAATGAGCAGTAATGTGAAAAATTAATAGAGCTTGCCCCCTTCTTCTCTAGAAGAGCAAGTTTTGAAAGAAAAAGGATATCATGAGCCTGCGTATTACACGTGGAGGAGAATGGCTTTCCCTTTACCATAGAGAAGACATGAAGGCAAGATGGCAACCAGGCCCAATATATTTGCTCAGTGTGGGGAAAAAAGTGAGACTAGACTCAGTAGAGAGACAAGAAAAAAAAACCACAGCAGAAATCAACTGGATTTACTGGATGTGGGAAATCTGTTATTACAGACGTGACTTTTAGCAAGAACTATACATGCCAACACCATCTACTTACCTGAGTTGCTACGTTTAACAAAGCTAACCGGCCATTTTTTGAAATAGTAAAAGACATAATTGGATGATCTTCTTGGACTCTGAAAAACAGGAGGAAAAATCAAAACTTTACCTTTTAATAAAAAATCAAACTTTTATACAATTTAACTGTAACCTCAGCATCCTTTAAAAGAATACAAAAGCCCCAATCACAGTTGCACTATTTAGAACTGGTTTTGGGGAATCTCATTTTTTAATTGACCCATACACTGGATGCCACATAAAAATTAAAGTCTATTTCAATGTTTGGTGAACGGTATAATATAATCGCTCTATCCAGCAGAACAATAAGAGTTAATTACATGTTTCTGTCTGTAAGGTCCTCAAAGTTATAGCCCCGAATTCGCTGGTGTGTATCTGATGCCAGAACAGTTTTTCCATCACCCAAGCACCATAGACATTGAACTCTCACTCCTTCCCAGGAGTCAAGGAGATTGCCATCTAGATCCTAAGCAGAAGATACATAAATAGAATTAGAAAAGCAATCTTAAAAAGCTAGTAACATGGAAAAAATATACCCTGTCTACACATCAACTATTAGTAACTGACAATGTGTTCTATATGTAATAGAAAAACAGATTCTATGGGCAATATCTGATCTTATGCTAATGAACATTTGTCCATGCAAGATAACATATCTCAGCCTCCTCTCCATTGCTGCCTTGCCCTTCAAGGTTCCTTAAAGTAGATGGAAGAGTGACCCCAAAAGGAGCCTGTTCTGTTGGCAGACACCACTCTTAAACCACTTCACAAACAAAGGAATTAATATAACGTCGCACTATGCATGAAATGAGATGCACGTGCATTATTTGAAACATTTTAAAAAGGGATATCTTAGCAAAGTTATTTGCAAGTTTCCATAGCGAAAATAAGAGAGCCGAGTATCAGAAATAATGATTTTTTTTAAAAAAAATTAAAAAATAAAACCAAACTAGCACTCACACACTGGTAGAATTGTCCACGCTGTCCTCCTGTCACAAAACGTTTCCCATCTGGATTCCAGGCCACACTTGTTAAACTATCTTCATGAGATTGACTCATCTTTGTCCTCAGCTCCCCTGTCTGTAGAAGAAAATTATAAGATACTGTAGTCATCTTTGAAATTTTAAAATATATATCGATGTATAGTAAAACCCCGTATAACGATTTTAATTCATTCCATGGGTTTGGTCACTATGCAATTTTGTTGTTGTACGATTTTTCCTATGGAAAAAAAACAATTTTTTTGCTAAGCGGCTTTTCCCATTGAAAATTCATTGTACAATTTTTTCCATAGGAAAAATCGTTATGTGGGGTGTCATTTTCTTTAAAAACCTATTTGTTATGTGATTTAGTCACTATAGGGGGCGTTCATTATACAAGGTTCCACTGTACATGAAATAACCGAGCTAGGTCCAAGTTTCTGCTGGCAGCCCCAGTCAAATTTCTGTCCCTTTCATCCCTGACAAAATCATTGTCTCTCTTGTCTGCAGTGAGGAACAGCTCTCTCCTGTTCCACTGGATCTTGCCATCCAGTGAGTGGAGGTGACTGATGGATAACACCCTTTGTCCAAGTCCTACGGATTACATTTTTAAAATACTCATATGTGCACATAAGCTGGCTGCACTGCTCAGTGACTTAAATACATGGCTGTTGAGTCAAAGCTAGGAGACTGATATTCTCCTGGGAGTAGAGCCAGCCCATATAACCTTGGACATGTTGAACAGTCCAAGAATGCTCTCAAAAAAAGGAAATTAACTACTTCTGAATATTGTATACCTGGAAGTGGTCACATATCAGACTGACTTGATGGAGGCAACACCATCACCACTATATAAGGATAATATTTCCCACATATACTTGAAGCGGATCTAGATATTTACTTCAACTCCGCCCCTGCTGCTCGAGGACTGCTGCCGCGGCTGCGGAGGGCCCTGCCCTTCCCTTCCCTCGTGGGGAGGGATGAAAGGGCCGCGGGCTGCAGGGCCAGGCCAAAGACCGCAGTCCCCACCGCCTGAGGACTGTTGCCGCAGTGGGCGCCGCCCTTCCCTTTTCCTTCAGTTCCTGTGCCCCGCCCCCACCCCCGTCTGGGCAGACATGGTGGGGTTGACGCCATGGAGGATGGCTGGACTCGCCACCGCCCATGGACTTAGCCTCGGTGGGGTTGAAGAGGTCCGACAACCAGGAGTGTTAGGATTGTGCACCTGTTGGCTCCCCCCCCCCCCACCCTTGTTGTGGGGCCGGTAATTAATTCTGCTATGTTATTATTTACTTAATTGTCTTGATTGTATTGAAATTCGTATGTTGTATTCTATGCTTATTGATTGTTATTATGTATTATTGTATGATTTAATATGTTGTTTGCCACCTTGAGTCAGCTTCGGCTTGAGAAAGGCGGGATATAAATTAAATTGGAAATTGGAAACTCCTGCCTTGCCACATAAGTTTAAAGCAGGGACTCTCAACCTACGGCCCACGGCACCATTTCATGTGGCCTCCCACTGCCTCTACCACACCAGGAAGTGCCATGTGGGGGAGGAAGGACAAAATGGCCATCCAGCCCCCAAAGTTGTCTGAGGGAGCGTGACCCGGCCCTCTTCTTAAAAAGGTTGAAAACTCCTGGTTTAAAGTCTTCTTATGGTACCTTACAAATAAGTGAAACACCTAAGGTAAAGGTAAAGGTTTCCCTTGCTCGAAAGCTAGTTGTATCTGACTCTAGGGTGCAGTGCTCATCTCTGTTTCCAAGCCGAAGAGCCCAGCGCTGTCTGCTTCTGCAGACGTTTCCATGGTCATGTGGCAGGCATGACTAGACACTGGAGCACACGGAACGCTGTTACCTTCCCACCGAAGTGGTCCCTATTTATCTACTTGCAATTTCTTGCTTTCGAACTGCTAGGTTGGCAGGAGCTGGGATGAAGACGGGAGCTCATTCAGTCCTGCAGTACTCAGGAATCGAACTGCTGACCTTCCGCTTCCCAGTCAGCATCTTACCTACTTGAGCCACTGCATCCCTACATAACACCTACATAAATATTATTAGGTGAGGATTGGGGTTGAGGGCACCCTGGTCAGGAGGACATCACACCCAGCCCTGGCACGACTGGAGTTTTGTACCACTAGATCCCTCATGGAGACTCTGAGAACCTAAGATACAAGACCTCAGTAAAAGCTCTAGAACCGTGGTTCCCAACACGGGGCACACACCCCACAGGGGGACAATTTGATTTTTAAGGGGAGCAATTCGAGAATAATAGCAAATGGCCTTTTAGGCTTCCTCCACATGAATAGTTCACTTTTTGAATAAGAATTATTTATATGTCACAGGGGGTGAAGGAGGGCATCAGGATTTTAGAAATGCGTAGGTGGAGCATGGCCAAAAACATGTTGGGAACCACTGCTCTAGAAGATGATCACCCAAGGATTAAAACTAGCACTTTGGAATTATGCCCAAAAGAAAATCAGAACCAGCCCTGTATTTTTGCCTCAGTGTGATGCATTCCGTTCAGATCATTACCTGAACAGGTATGTTTTGAGATAAACTTTTTGAACAAAGGCAGCCCCAAGAAGAGCATATCATAATAGTCCCACCTTAATGTTACTAGGTTGACCAACATATCTAAGAATATGGCTAAAGAAAATGATGGTCATCTATCTTAATTTGGTATAAAGCATTTTTGGTCACAGCTATTGCTTACAAATTCAAAAGAATTCATTAGCATGTGATGCTTACCGGTTGTTCAATGTTCATACAAAGCAGGGGAGGCACCAGTTACCAGATCTATCAGGACTCAAAACACTAACAGCTTTGCCTTGCCTGAACACAACTTCAATGTATTTCCTTCTCAGTGTGACCGATTACCTTTCTATATCATTACTGTGTAATTGTCCATCAAAGGAGAGGACAAGAAGACCTCTAATTGTTCCACCCTCTCTAAATTCCAATCATCATTGCTCTTGCTACAGAGGGAGAGTTACAAAGAGAAGCCAGGCACACCTCCATCATGTCTCTCCCACTAATAGCTAAGCATGAGGCTTATTTTCCCCCATTCTTCCTTCACTTTCTCCCCTTACTATGACTGTAAACCTGAAGACAGGAATTATTTTATTACTTCTACTGGAAGCTGCTGTGCTAGCCTATCTTGGCTGAAATGACATGTATGTAATATATTAAGATTAACTCACACTCCAATGTACAAAGAACTGCCACTTCAAAACTCAGATTTTGATTAAGGCTTTCATGATACGCAAGCTTCCATTTGTCCATGATAAATATTTCTAAATGAAAAGTGTTTCTGTGCAATAATATAGAATGTTCTATTTTATCACAATTTAATCCTTGCACCAAAATTGATATATAAAGGACTAACACGGTGCCAGACTGTTTTAAATTGTTTTGGAAGGTTTTTTTTAATGTGTATTGTTATATATAAAGACGTTAAATTGTGTTGGATAGTAAAGGGTTTGGTTTTTTTTTTCTTGAACAAATGGTGCCGGGCTGTTTTAAATGGTGTTGAAAGGTTTTGTGATTTTTAAAATGTTTATTTATACACACGGGCTGTTATAAACTGTGATCAGCTTTTTTTTTTTTTGGGATTAACAAAAGGAGGAAAGGATGATATAATTTTTTACAATTATTTTTTTTAACCAAATAATGTTTTACTATGTGGTTTTTTTAAATAGTTGTACCTTGGATAATAATTTTAAAAATGTGTAAGTATGTGGTTTTTTAAATTCAATGTTTTTAAACTGTGTTTAGATTTATTTATTTTTAGTGAAAACTGTACACAGGATTCAAGAAATGTTTTAGAAATTTTAGATTTTTTTGTGAATATTTTTGACTGTTTTTTCTCCTGTGGCCTCTGGGTGGTGCTGTTGAGGTTTTCTTTTACTTTGACTGTTTTTCTCTACTGGCCTCTGGGTGTCGCTTCTTCCGGTAAGTAGTCTCTTTCTTTCCTCATTTCAGTTCCGGACGTCGTGGAGGAAGGTTGTTTGGGTGAGTTCTCTGGTTTAATTTCTTTTGGGGTTTTGTAGTGTTTTTTTTGGGTGGGTGGGTGGGTTCTGTGTGTTTCTTCTTGGTGTTATTTTTGGGTTTGATTTTGGATGTTTTTGTTTGTGATTTTTGTGTATTTTTGGGGTAAGTAAAGTCAGCGGGCATAGCGCCGTCTGCTGTCTTTGCTTACCTGGGAATGGGTTCACTTTCAGGGGGGGGGGGGCAAGGCACCATTGTCTTTGCCCCCGCTTGAAAGTGAAAAACTTTTGGGGTAAGGAAAGTCAGCGGGCGGAGCGCCGTCCTCTGGCTTTGCTTACCTGGGAATGGGTTCACTTTCAAGGGTTGGCAAAGGCAATGATGCCTTCGCTCTCCCTTGAAAGCGAAACACTTACTCGGAAAGTAAAGGCACCAGGTGGAGCGCCCATCCGGTGCCTTTGCTTTGCGGAGGAATTGTTTCGCTTTCAAGGAGGGCAAGGCAATGATGCCTTCGCCCTCCCTTGAAAGCGAAACACTTACTCGGAAAGTAAAGGCACCGGGCAGAGCGCCGTCCGGTTCCTTTGCTTTCCGGAGGAATTGTTTTGCTTTCGGGGGGGAGGGGAGGCATCAATACCTCTCCCCCCTTGAACTCCCTCTGTTGTTGTGGTTTTTTCCCACCCCGGCTCAACTTTTGTGGAGGCCGGTGGTGGTCTCGCCGTGTCTTCGGCGGGGTAGCATGGAGGAGAGGGAGTCCCTCTCCTCCCCGTTGCTCCGTGCAAGAAGGCCGGCGGGTGTTTGTGTGGCTTATACCAGTGTGTTTATTTTTATTTTTCGCGCGCCGACTTCCTCAGCGTTCTGCGTGTTCATGGCGCGCAGAACGCTGGGGCTTGTAGTTTTGGGTTTGTTTTTACCGTTTGTGCAGCGTTTCCCCCCCCCTGTGGCTTCATTTTGATTGGCTGCGGCACATTTCCGAACGTTCCTTTTGCTCACGCCTGTCAGCCTGATTGGCTGTGGCGCGGCACGGCCCAAGGAACGTTGGGAAATGGAGTCCTTTCTTTTTGTTTGCGATCGGGGGGCTCCTGCCCCACTGGCGCAAAATTTTAACCCGACAGTTACCTGCGAACCCCGGTTGGGCGAGTGCACGGAGGCTCGGTCGGGCTAGTGGGGCCTGGTGCAACATCCTTTGTCACATTCCAATGGTTAACGCACAGATTTATAGGTATAGATTTAAAATATTTATAAAGCTCTTCAATCAGAAAAAAAACCAGAATACTAAGAATATTACATTCTAAGAAAAATAGGCTCTAACATACAATTCACTTTTGACTGGCTATTAAAGGAGTTAGATAAAATGTATTATAATTTTTTAAAAACCTTCACTAGTATACAGAATGAATGCTACAACCTAAACTAGTAAAGATTCTATTATCTTGTTAGACATATGAGGAAAAGAGGCGGTATCCCCAATCCTGACTACCCTGACTGGCCAATTTTTTGTACAGTGGTACCCCGTATAACCAATGCTTCATATAACGAAAATTCCGTATAACGAAGCGTTTTGGCGATACCCCACATAATGAATTTTTCCCTCGTTATACAGAGTATACCCTGTATAACGAACATTTTCCCCCATTATGCTGAGTATACCCTGCATAACGAAAAAATTGGCAGGGTATCGGCAATAGTAATTTGCATAACAAAAAAATCGTATAACGAAGAGCTCTGTGGAATGGAGCTCTTTCGTTATACGGGGTTTTACTGTATGTACATTAAAGTAACTTTAGATAAAATAGATTTAAAATAAGAATGTTCTTTTGAGTGTTTTATGAAGAACTAAGAAGGATTCTGAGGGGGGGGAGATCAATTATGGTACCAGTATTAAGGGATGTTTCTGGGGGTACGCCATAGAATTAGCAGCAGTACTGGAATATACTGGAAATAAAGATGGAACAAAAATTAATTACCTATTTTGGGTAAGTACTAGCATGTTCCCGACAGATTTCAATTTCTCAAAGACCTCAGTAATGATTCCTATAACTACACTTCTAAACTGTGTGTGTGTGTGTGTGTGTGTGTGTGTGTGTGTGTGTGTGTGTGTGTGTGTGTGTGTGTGTGTGTGTGTGTGTGTGTGTGTGTGTGTGTGTGTGTGTGTGTATATATAAACTCTAAACATTCATATTCTAGCCCTTACCTGTACATTCCATAGCCAAAGCTCAGAGCAGTCATCTGGGCCGCAAGCAACAAGGTAGTTATCGTCTGGACTCCAAGCAATGTAGGAAACACCATATGCATGTCCCTCCAGTGTCTTGAGCAGTTTTAGCTGGGGTGTATCCTTTAAAACAGAAAAATATTAAAACTCTGGCTATCTTGATTGTTGGCAAGATTTCCATGCAGCATACGCAGCTACGTTTGAAACTCAATCTTTTCCCATCTCTTTTCCAAATGGTTTAGCAAAGCAAAAGATCAAAGACAGAATGTAGGAACTCTTTATTCACAGTTCCAGTTATCTTTGTGTAGACATGCAATTGCTTTCTGTCTATTTTGCAGAACAAAAGTCAAGGAAAGGCTACAGCAGGGCAAATAGAGAAGGAAATTAGCTGGATGCCATGCAACTGCGGGGGGGGGGGGGGGGGAGAAATTGCCTCCCTACTAAAATTCAATACCTTTCTTTGAAACTGGCATAATAAAAGCAAGATGCACTCAAATAGTTACAGCATGTAGGAATTCAAGATGGCAGCAGTATACTAAATAATAAAATCACTAATGAAAGTAAATGTAATTACTACCAAACATAAGTAAATATTCCATGGCATAATGAGAAAGAATGATCACCAGAATTGCAAAAGTAGTAGAACATTTTAAAAGCAAGACTCCAATTAATTGTAGCAGGGTTTAGAGAGGCTTTCCTAACACATTCCAAGCTCTGTTGAATACAGGGCCTGACTTCAACTGCCAATAATAAAGCTGTGCCTGTTTTTGTACCGCCTGATCTTAGTGGCTAATAAATACAATAATACATTTTAATTGCATACAAAACTTTGCCTAGTAACTCTGATATTCTCAATTTCTGAAAACTAAAATCAGTAGGAAAATTTTGTGTCAGAAACAGCACTGCCTAAAGAGAACCTTAAAATGCTATTTTTAATCCACTAGGAGAACGTTACTCTATTACAGTATAAGCATTTGACATAATAATAACAGTGAATATCCAAATTCAACACACACACTTTGGTAACTGTAACTAGTCACAAACACTACTGTACAATGATAAACACTAAAAGTTAATCCCACATTCACAGAAATCCCAAAACCTTATTGAAAAGTCTTTTAATTTGCATGATGTTATTCTGTTAAATTCTGCTTCATGGGTAAGCATCATTAACAGATCCACTTACACTAAAGGATACTGAGAAGATATTAAGGAAGGGGAAACAAACTGAGCAGTTTAAGCTAACAGGATGGCAGAAAGGAAGGGGAAAGATGAAGAGAGAGACACATGCATCAATGGTGGATTAAAACCTCTGTGTTACAAAGATCACAGGTAATTGATCTGCAGACATTGATCTGTAATGGAAAAAGAAACCCTGCTTAGGATAGAGCATTTGTGCGGAAAACCATGGCCAGATCTATCAACAGGTATGAAGTGGACTTAAGGTAGATTACTTTTTAACAAGAACCCCAGAATCCAACTGCAGCCATCTGCAAAAAATGAATACATCAAGACAGAGGATTCTAGCACAATCTATGCTAAGGAATTAATTTTTCATACCAAACATGAATGAAGTCCACAGCCTTTTCAAACCAAAATCTCTTTCTGTTACCACAAATTTCCTTTACTTCATCACATAACATTGAGAGAGATGGTGATATTACTGGTACTGCCGATAACCAACTAGGAATCAGATACCCTTGTGCATTTATTGCTACTTGCTAAATCATGTACCTTCTACTCAATTAAAGAGAACCATCCTATGCAGAAATATGGTCAAAGCAGAGTAACAGTGGATTTAAATGAGATTTATCCCCAAATATGCAATGCTTTCTAACAAGCTTATTTAATTTAGGATTTAGAAGAAAATACCTGTTCTAATTTTTCAGCCAAAATTAACAGACACAAATCATCAACATGTTTCTCCTAATTAAGCTAGTCTATACAGTCTAGTCCAGTGTTTCCCAACCTTTGGTTTTTGGACTTCAATTCCCAGAAGCCTAAGTTAATTTCCCAACGCACTGATCAGCCTATGTACTGACATAGGCTTCTGGGAATTGAGATGTCCCTGTGGAACATGTGCCTCACGTTGGAAACCACTGATTTAGTCTCAATAGTTGCAGCCAGAGAGCAGACATCCTGTTCAAAGTTTGTCTTTAAGCAGTCATTTCAGGAGCCTCAAAAGGAGTATGGGAAGAAAAGCAATCCCCCACCCCCAGGATTGGAGAACAGACAGTTTCTGTACACTTACTGGATCAACCTGCCATATAATAACAGTTGTATCCTTAGATCCTGTTGCTAGTTTAGTGCCATCATTAGAAAATTTGCAGAACCACACTTCATTACAGTGTTCTGTAAGTATCTGCTGTGTGTAACATGGGAATTGTTTCCTAATAAGAAACACAAAGAGAGAAAGTTACAAGTTAAATTGCAGTTATTTTACTTGAGATAGTACAGACATCCAAATCAACTTGAGAAAAAGTAATATTAGCATAAGGCAATTAATGGCAACAAAAGGGAAAGGAAATCACAAAAATACATAAAATCCCTTGTTTCCATGCCACATCCTCATTTTTATCCGCTTTAGCATACTAGTTCTTGTTGTCAACCTGAAGACTTTGTAGAACACATGAAAGATCCAAGGAAGGGCATCCTTTATTAATTGTAGGTAAGCGATTTTAGGAGCCCTTCTGGATGAGGAACAGGATAAAAATATTATTAATATTTCTATGCACTACTGAACTTTCAGACTTGTGTTTGAACGACAATCCTTTAAGCAAACTGCCTTAAAACACTTTGTGAAATGACATGAACACCTTTTCCGACCATATTACTACAATCTTGCACATAACTAGACTGCTTAAATCTCACAACATTCTGTTGGAATTACTTATTACAACCCAAGCTTTAAAAATAAATATGCAGTCTTATGGCTGAATTACAATATATATGATTACCTAAGAGTACATACCACTAAACTACATCCAGTAGAACATCTATACATTCTAAAATGTACAGGACTCCATAGCTCACTATTTCTGCAGAAGGAGAATTTGAGAGACACTGGTCCAAATCCTGTTGTTTAGCATAGTAAATCACACTAGAGTAGACCCAATGAATTAATGGGGATATGGTGAGTCAATTCCTACATAAATCTCTTATTTAAATGGACCTCCTCTAACTCCAAGGAACCTCATTTGAATCAATGGAACTTATGAATGAGTTGACTCATTAAATTCCCAGTGATTCATTTCGTTTTGTCTTCCTATTGGATTTCAGCCAGTGATGAGACTAGTACGCTGCTTACCAGATTCTTGAATTTGGATGAATTATTTTATAAAATTTCTCTCTTCTTGTTGTTATACTGTTTATACACTTACTAGCATTTTTGCCCAGGCTTCACCCTGGGGATGGTTTGGTGCTGTTTTGGGTTGTTGTTTTTTTGTCGGGCTGGGGGATGGAGACTTTGCGGTAGCAGCCTGCCGGGCGGCAGTTGCGGAAGAGGCATGGCTGCCGACTCTGGCGGCCTTGCATTTTACGCCATGGATCGGGCGGCAGCAGCAGAAGAGCCACGGCCTCCACCAGCGGCTGACTCGCGTTCCCCATCAAGGCCTTGCATTCCCAGCCTGGGTGGGGGGATTGTTACAGTGCAGTGGTGGCTGGCAGCGTGGGAAGAGGTGCGGCGGCCGCCTCTGGCGGCCTTGCTTTCCCCGGCACTGCCTTGCATCACTGGCCTTGCCGTGGAGTGGTAGTGGCTGGCAGCGGGGGAAGAGGCGAGGCGGCCGCCTCAGGCGGCCTTGCGTTTCCCGGTGCTCTCTTGCATCGGCGGCCTTGGCGTGGAGCGGTGGTTTCCGGCACCCAGTTGTGACGTGTGTGTGCATGCGCACTGGTGCCAGGGACGTGATCTGTGCTCGTGGGGCTTACGCCCCACCAGCGGCCTCCAGACCTCCTTCTTTGACCCCTTTGATGGGTAAGGTAGGTCCGAGGAAACTAAGGGGGGAGGGTGGCAAACGCAGCCAGGAACCACAAACGTATGGGTCCGTTTTATATTTATAGATATCATTTATTTATTTTAAAAACAAATGTTTCTCACCTTCTGGCACATTTGCTATGCAAAAATGCAACACTGTTAAATAAGTAAAATAGATTAAAATGTTTACCTTATGTTATTTATTTTGAAGTATATATAAATCCTTCAGAAAACAGTAACTGTTTAAATGATTTTTTTTAACATTAGAAAATACTGAAACAGTCCTTTAAAACTGATTCTTACCTACTGCAAACATGATCTATCAGCAGCGATACAGAATCTAGATTATTATCTAGTTTGGTGTTGTGATAGAGACATCGGTCCCGTTGTAGCTCCACAGCCTGGCGCAGTAGATTCTGCAGACGCCTCGGAGGGAGCATCACTGATGGTGGTAGGTAAGCTTCAATAAATTAAAATAAATTGAACAGGCATTTCAGTGTCATCATGTTAAGAAACAACAGCATGTATGACATCTAGTATTCTTATACTAAGAGCCATGGTGACTTAGTGGTTAAGATGCTGAGCTTGACAAACAGAAGGTCGGCAGATCAGCAGTTTGAGACAAGAGTACTGTGCGATAGAGTGAGCTTTCATCATCTGCCCCAGCTCCTGCCAACTTAGCAATTCAAAAGCATGGAATTGCAAGTAGATAATTAGGTACCACTTTGGTGTGAAAGGTTACAGTACTCTGTGCACTTCAGCATCTATTATGCCTACCACAGAAACATCTACAGACAGTACTGGCTCTTTGGCTGTAAATAAAGATGAGCACCGCCCCCTAGAGCCAAATACGACTGACTTTTGAGCAAGAGAGACCTTGACCGTGACCTATTCTTATACTAGACTAGATCAGATTTACTGGAATCCAAAAACCATTATCTTAGAGACATTATTAAAACCCTCTTACAGTGTCTTTAATATCAATGAGTTCTACTAGTGACTGTTATTGACCATACAAATGAAAAATTACTACTGCAAAATATATGACAAAGATATACATTACACTCCAGCAAAGGCTACTCCAAGGCATTTTATTATGTAGAAATGATACAGATGTAAATGTACAGAAAACAGCTAGTACATGAAATATAATACTGCATGAACAGCATTGAGTCGGCTTCGGCTGAGAAAGTGCGAGATATAAATAAAAATTTATTATTATTATTATTATTATTATTATTATTATTATTATTATTATTATTATTATTATTATTATTATTATTATTATTATTATTATTACAATTACATAGTTAGACCTTCCTCTCCTTCCCTCTTCAGATGTCTCAAAATCTTCTTCAAATGGCAGTCCTACTCCTGGAAAGCACACAAAGAACATGAGGAAGAGGGAATCTTTCCTCTGTTTAACAGGAGCCACCTTGTTAGCAGGAGGGCTTCACTAGATATCACCCAGTGGCTGAAATCCAGTACTAACTTGCAGCTACAGTAGACTTTTTAGATCAATGAAGATTTGGTGAGTCAACTCCTCTGTACATTTCACTGATCCACTGAGTGGGCCTACTCAAGTTAAATTTACTACTGGATTTCTCCTCTACCATGTCTTTATAAGATGCTTAAGCCACCATCATCAAGAATTATGCTGCTATCACCACCAGTAACAATGCCTATGCATTCTGAATCTTTCTCTTTGAAGTGAAACATACCGGTGATTTGGACAAGCAGACACTGTACAGCCATTGAAAAATTAAGGTTTTTCTTACTCTGGAGCTTGTCCAAAAGTTTAGATCTGGAAGTTGTTCCTTTCCCTTCCCATTCTGCTTTTGCTCGCAGATCTTCTGCATGACTACACATCAGATACCTATTTATATATCAAAAAGAAATACATGGATTAAACATTTTGGAAATACAGACCTGTCCCAATTTCAGAAGCAGTTTAACAAAATAAATTTCATTTATACTTCTCTGGAACAAGAAAGTTTAATTAGATTTATCAATCAAAAATCCTTATTGTCTTAAAGCATTTGTTTTCTTTGTTTAACAAAGTTCTTAGACTGACCAACTAACTGTTTGAAGATGTTTCTCAAATATGCAAATAATGAGAAATAAACAAAGGTCAGAACTATACTATTTTCTAAAAGCGTGACATGGTTTTCCCATTTAGATTAATAAAAAATTACACACACAGTGCAAATTACAATCCGGATCAAGATCTGATCTTAGGTTCCGCTGTGTTTTAATATAAGTGTCCCCTTAACCTATTTGACAAACACAAAAAAAGAAAACAAAAGTACATAATTAGTCATAATTTTAATATTAAACCATTTTTACTATTGACTTGATGTCACTATTCAACTAAAGACTGGTAAACTCAATAAATTAAAAGTGCAAGTAATCGGAAAGGAGAAACCCAAGAAGCCCAGACACTTGCTCTGCTTCTACAATATGACTTTTTTACAGATGAATCCTTACTTGTAAGACATCAAATGGGTGCTTCAACAACAATTCTCCAATGTGGAGCATCCCTACCCAGGATTCTGCCCTAGCCATGCTGTCTTCCAGAACAGTAAACTTCTCCTCTCAGCCAGTGTTCTGAGATCATTGATCAAGCTCAGTCCTTACAAAGAGTATCCAGTGTGAAGTCCCTCACTAACAAAGGATTTTGAGAGTGTTTTCCCACACCACCATTCCCTCAGCTCTGCTGTTCACAAGTAGCTTTGAAAGCTCCACTAATGTTTATGCTTTAATGGCCATCTGCAGAAAAAGTCATGGAAGGAAAATATGAGGATCCTGGAACTCTTCAGGATTTTGCTACAGTTCTAACTGTAGGAATTCTTGCTGAATTCTGGGAATAGGGAAAGAAAATGTAAAAAGCCATTCCTATCTATACCTATACGGTAGAGATGCGGGTCCTGTGTCCAGGAAAGGCTCCCGCACCCCTGTCACTATCCTCGTCACAGCCTGCGCACACTCACCTTTCAGCTGACAGACAGGTCCCATCAGGGTCCCAGGGACAGAGGTGGGGCGCAGGCCCCACAAACCACAACAAAACAACTGCGCATGTGTGCGAGTCCCAGTGAGGAACAGCCGTGCGCAGAACTGTTGCGCTGTGGCTCTGGTATGTGACGATCTGCGTGCATTCAAAAGGGGGAAGCGGTGCTGGGAGGGGCTGATGCTCATGACGGGAAGTCACTCACGCGCAGGAGGAGACTCCCGGACAACCCACAGGCACCGAGGCTCTTTTCCAAAGCCTCGACAGGCGGCCGCAGGGGACAAGGGAAAGAATACTGGGAGGGGAGGGCACAGAAGATAGGCCCACTTCAAGCGCCTTGTGTGTGAGAGAGAGATAGAGAAAGAGAGAGAGAGAGCAAGAGGGAGGGAGGGAGTGTGTGTATGAGAGAGAGAGAGAGAGAGAGAGAGACTCCCTAAACAAACATCGCAGGAGAGGGAGGGCGGCACAACCCGGGGGGACTATGCCACCCAGAAGAAGGTGGGGGCCTTATGAGACACGCAATGCATAGTGGGAATTGTAGTCCCATGGAAGCAATAATTGCAAATGGGACTTCAACAGGTGCTACACTTCCCAATATGCATTGCGAGGTGCCCAAGAATGGACCAACAAAGGCCTCCCGGCCCTCAAAAGCACGGGAAGGTGGACATGGGGGATGCGGGAAAAGGAAACTGGGAGGGGAGGGCACAAAAGACAGGACCACTTCAAGCACTGTGTGTGAGAGAGATACAGAGAGAGAGAGCAAGAGGGAGGGAGGGTGTGTGTGTATGAGAGACAGACAGACGCTCCCTAAACACACATCGCAGGAGAGGGGAGGTGGCACGGCACGGGGGGCCAGGTATGGTGGGGCAGAAGGGGGACACTAGCAGGGTGGGGGACAACCCCACCCAGAGAGGCAAGCCAGCACCCCCCCACACACACACACACCTGAGCGAAGCCGGGCACAAAGCTAGTTTACCATATTTCATAACTCTAGTTTAAAACTTCCTAGAAAATGCAAGGAATCTCAGAACAACAGTGGAAACGTTGGCATACACGTTCAAAAACAAATCTCAGAGTTCAATAGGACTTAATCTCAAATTATGTATGCACAGGATTACAGCCTGAAACACTTACCCACTGAGAATGTGAATTCGTTCTGTGTTGTATTTCAGTGGCGTCAACTCACAACGCAGAACCTGAAGTGCCTCCAGAACTTTACCATCCTCCAGATATTCCAGATACTTTTGCTGCAGCAGCAAAAACTTCATCCTCTGACATGACAGAAAGCAGCAGGTCAGGTAGGGAGAAAAGGCTGACTGAAATTTCAGACAACATTTGAGCCTAAACAAAAGAGTATAAACCATTCAACATTGCCCTTTAGGAGAAAAAATGGGAACATGTTTCGAACTGCCTTTCATCATTGACAAGAGAAACTGATTCACAATACTCAGCAGAAACTAAGCAACTGCTAGATCAGGTGTTCTCAACCTACGGCCTGTGGGCTGGCCCTGGCCTGTGGCACCATTTAATGTGGCACGTATTGCCGCCACCGGAAGAAGAAATGGACATGTTTATGACAGCCGTAAATGCGTTTACGGCAGGAGGAACCACCAGTCCTGCCTGCTCAGCTGTCTGAGGGTGAGAACGGCTTAAAAGGTGAGAACTCCTTTCTGAGTACCTGAACCTAGTGACAAAGAACATCTACAGACAGCTTCAGCCATTTAGCGATTGCAGGGCCACAGTAAACCATGTATTTGTAACCTCTAGACTAGACTACTCTAATACACATTACATTGGGACTGATTCAGGAGCTAGTTAGTGCAGAATGTGGTAGCTAGCTATACCACTTAGCAGGATATTGTGTCACACTTCTCTGATTCTGTGCTGAAAATTCTGCAGTTGCTGCCAATTAGCTACCAAACTATGTACAAGGTCTTATGGTTGTTATATAACATCTTAAATAACACAAAACTATGTTTTCATGAAGACTATTTTCTTCAACCATTTTATCATTTATCACTGTTTTATTATTTTACTAAAACAAATTATTGCATTTTACAAGTTTTCACCATGATAACTACTTTTTGTTCTAAAATAAAATCAATGTAAACATTCTGATAGGGGAAGGGAACTTCTAACCCACAAACTTAACTTGACCTGGAAATGGTTCCAGTCTGGAATGTGAATGGTCTAAACTAGTGATGGTGAACCTTTTAGAAACTGAGTAACCAAACTCACCTTCGCCACAGACTCAACAGGTTACCATCCACGGCGCACCCTCACATCACATGTCACCCAGGCCTTACCCCAGACAGAGGAGGGAGGAGGTGCTCCCATTGGGCTGCTGGGCAGAGGAGTGGGGTGCACTGTTTTAATAGCTTCTTGTACAGCCTCTGCCACATCCCAAGGTGGCAGGAGGCTTTTCAGAGCATGTTCACTCCATTTTGGGATTTTCTGCTGCTTCTCTGCTACGCTTCAGCAACCAAACCGAAGCGGTTGGCAACTTCCTGGTTCCACGCTGGGAACTTGGGCACTGACGTAAGCTCCGCCCAGCACCGGAAGTCACCAATCACTACTGTTTGGCTGCCAAAGTGCAGCGGAGAAGTGGCAAAAAAATCCCAAAACAGAGTGAACATGCTCCGAAAAGACTCCTGGTGCCCTGGGAAATGGCGGAGGCTGTGGAAGAAGCCACTAAAATGGCACAATTCCCGCTGCTGCCACCATGGTGACGTATTTAGACTTCTGGTGGTGCAGTTCTAGAGGTGCCCGGGTGGCCACCATGGGCCGGATTAATGAGATCCATGGGCCGGATTAGGCTCCTGGGCCATAGGTTATGAACGCCTGGATTACATTACAGCAAATATTTCCACCATGTTGCTTATTTTCCCAACCAGTTACCTCTAATCCCTACTCAGTGCTAACAAAATGTACCCAGATTCCCCACACATCTTCTCTGGGAGGCAGACATGGCATTGGCAAAGTTTTGCTGATTCAAGCATCCAGCTGAAAAAACGTGACAGTGCTTGGGGCTCAGAGCTAGTTTTGGTCATACTGCATCTTTCCTGATGAGGAAAAACATGATGTATGCAAACAATGTAACTTTCCTCTGTGTGAGGAATAACAAAATATAATATAACTGATTCCCTGGTTATAACATGTCCTGGAAGCTCCAACCTGCACAACCTTGAGCAAATAAAATCTGAACTGTCTCTGGAAGTAAAAATGATGAAATTGAGACTATCCTACCCTGGGCACATCATGAGAAGGCAAGATCCTCTGGAAAATGCAATGCTGGGAAAGGACTTTTTTGATTGCAGCAAAGCCTCTGGGCTTCGCAGAATGGTGGGGACAGAAGGCATCTGTCCTTCCAACCCTTCTGGAGCCTGTGGACCTGGCGGACGGGCGCTCCGTTCAGCCGCTTCCTTGCCTTCTCACCCCAAACAAACTGGTGGTGTGAGCGGCACACCACCGGTTTGTTTGGAGTGAGAGCGGGCGCGTGCGGAAGGCAGCCGATGTATGGGCACTCGCTTCGGCTGCTGCCTTCCGGAGAAGGCAAGACAGACCTTCCGCTTTGCCTTCTCTGGAAGGCAGCAGCCAAATGGAGTGCCCGTTCGGCCACTGCTTTCCGGAGAAGGCAAGGTGAAAAGCCCGCCTTGCTTTCTCCAGAAGGGAGCCAGCATACGGGCGCTCCCTTCAGCCTCTGCCTTCCGGAGAAGGCAGGTGCCCGATCTCACCCCAAACAAATCAGTGGTCAACCACTCAGACCACCAGTTTGTTTGGGGTGAGAACGGGCCCGCCCGCCCGCTCTCACCCCAAACAAACTGGCGGGCCGCCCATCTTGCCTTCTATGAAAAGCAGCGGCCGAAGGGAGCGCCCTACGCTGGCTGCCTTCTGGAGAAGGCAAGACGGGTCTTCTGCCTTAGCTTCTCCAGAAGGCAGCCACCAAACGTAGTGCCCATGCGCTGGCTACCTTTCACCCTCCGGCCCTCCAGGAAGGGAAGCGGCCAGGCGCTTGGCCCTTCCCAGAGGGCCAAACACGGATGCATCAGATAACACTAAAATAGCGTTATATGATGTCATTTTTTCCTCAAAAATTTGTATCGTTATCTGCTTTTAGTGTTATTTGATGCATTCGTTATCTGAGGTACTGTATTACTGTACTTCCAAATGAATAACATACATTTGCTCAAAAGCAACTGTTCAAAATTGCACAATACTTCTCACAGTCACTATTTATAGCAGGGGTTCTCAACCTACAGCACCATTTCATGTGGCCTGCATTGCCGCCGCTGCCGCCACTGGAAACGGACATGTTTCCGACAACCATAAATCTGCCGGCAGCTGTCGTAAATGGGTTTATCACAGCCAGACACATTTTATGGCAGAGTTTCCGGGTTTGGGGGGGGGGGGGGAGAACACCACCAGTCCAGCCTGCTCAGCTGTCTGAGAGGGCGTGGACTGGCCCACAGCTTGAAAAGGCTCTGATCTACAGCTTTTCAAAAATTCCTTTCGTATAAGATTCTTAATCCCCACTACTACTCCAGTTCCTTGTTTTAATTAAGACTCTACTCCCTGTTCTTGAATGTTCATAGAACATACAAACCAAGATGCTTAACATAACATGAAGTCTAAAATCTTGAAATGTATGGAATCTATTTGAGTCATTGCACTGTAAGTCACTCAACAAGACACTTACGGTACTTGTCTTCATTAAAAACAATATGTTGTAGGTGAAGTCCCAAGTGGTAGAGCCTATACTATGAAAAGTCCAGTGTTTTTGAATTTTGGAACTACTGGAGAGTAGTAGCTACAGAATAATCTAAATTGCTACAGAATAATTTATAGCAGCAGTTTGTACACTGACTATAAGAAACCTGAGCAGAAACAAGCTCACCCAAATGGTTAGGATCTGTTATGCCCCATTCAAGAGTTAGGATGAAATACAGTTCCTGATTAATATTCTAGAAGCATGGGAGTTTACACTTGGCAGGGCACAGATTCTAAGGATTAAAACTCATACTTTTGGACTGCAATTGGCCAAGGGATTCTGAAACCTGTGATCCAAGAAAATAACTCTTCCAAGTTCTGGTATGTTCAACCATTGTGACCACATAGAGACTCCAAAGAATAAAGGAATGAGTTAGGATTATTCCAAACCAAATCCTCTCTAGTCACACATATCAAAAATACGCTTTGAAACACAAGTGATACGAGTTACAATGTACAGATTATGAGCTAAAATCCTCAGATAAACGGCCATTAGAAAATCCACACATAAAGCAAAATACTGTACTATGTCAACTCACCATTGCAACTTCCATATTTATCTACTATATAGTCTACCATATGGGAAAACATCCCAAATTAAAACAGTCAAAGTTCCACTAAAAAAACCAAAACACTCCTGTGTACACTAACTGGTATGTCTTCAGGATACTATAGGCCAGTAATGGCGAACCTTGGCATTCCAGGTGTTCTTGAACTTCAATTCCCAGAAGCCCTGATCAGCATAAGTGCTGACTTACTTCTGGTAATTGAAGTCCAAGAACACCTGGAGTGCCAAGGTTCACCATCACTCCTATAGGCTTTGAGGAATTATTTTATCACCTATAAATCAGTAAGACTGTGTGTGATTCACATATTCCTCAAGATTACAAGTGTAATCTAACCAAAACAAAAAAGAAAGAAAAAGCCATGTGTAACTTTCTAAACTATTTCAGATTTTGATTTACCATAACCAAATTATGAATTCAAGAGTGAAGAGGTAAATGAAGCCAAGAGATGACTTGCTCTACAAAAATATTAACACTATTAATGAAGAATTCAAAGTTATAGCTTAACACATCCCTTACCCTATACTACAAGGTCTGACATCAAAAATTTCCACCTACAATCCTGTGTTTTTTTCTAGAAAATACATATGGCCCCATGAGTACAGTATATCAGTATCTGCTTGGGAGTGTTTCACAGTGATTTTAATAAAATTTTGTCCAGTGGACTTGATCCACAAAAGTTCACATTAAAATATGTTAGTCTTAATAGTGCTAGTGCATTTTTGTTTTGTTTTGATATTCTATTTAATAGTTCTCTAAAGGATAATGCTTCTCATTTTAGCAACTACCAAAAGTAATGAGATTTACAACCTCTGAAAGATTAATGGTGTAAAGATTAATGGTGTAGTAAGAATGTGAGATTATGTAAATATTACTCATGCTTTATTGATAACTCAGGTAAAATTCTTAATCCTGCAGTCCAATCAACAGCCTTAGATCAGAACAGTCTCAGTGAAAATCTACATCAAGCACATTAAAACATTGTTAGATTGGTTTGAGCAAACTTTCCACTCCACCATGATTTTTTTCGTGTCAGAAATTATTCTGGGTTGAAAGAATTATTGCTGGAGAAACTCTGCTCAGGGGACGCCCGAATGAGGCTCATTTTATGTCCCCAGGATCTTTTCCCACCGAAATGGCCCCCATTTATCTACTTCCAATTTCTTGCTTTTGATCTGCTAGGTTGTCAGATGAGACAGACCAGCGCTCAAAACGTCATTCAGTACCCAGGTCTTGAACTGCCAACTTGCCGGCCTTCTAGCTAACAAGGCGAGCTTCTTAACAACTGAGCCACCATAGCCCCTATTTCCACCATGATTAAACCAGTAATCAAACCAAGGGCCTTTATAGGTAGTACAATACTTAATATTTTAAATTTACAATACAGTTACATTCATTATTCCTTTTCTACTGTAATTTACCTAGTGTTGTGTAGTGGGTAAAGTGTGGGACTAGGACTCAGTTCAAATCCCCATTCTGCCATGGAACTCAGTATACAGTAAAACCCCGATTTACGCATGCCTCGAATTATGCTAAATTCAAGTTGCGCAAGGTTTATTTTGGTAAATCGGTATCCCGATTTACACGAAAAGCCCGATTTACACAAGGGGTTTGCATGGAGTTTTAGAGATCAAAATGGCGCTGCTGCCATTTTGTGGTCTAAAATTCATTTTTTTGTGCTCAAAATGGTGGTGCCACCATTTTGAGCACTAAAAATCCACCCCACGCCACCCACCCATACCTGTCAACTATCCTGATTTGGCCGGGATTACCCCGTAATTTGACGCCAATTGACGTCATAACCCGCCCCGCGCTGCCAAAACCCCGTAAATTTGGCAGAGGGAGAAACGCTTTCCACGCATGCGTGGAAGCGCTACGCCGCTTGTGCAGCCCCTACGCAAGTGGTGGAGTACTTCCACGCATGCGTGGAAGGGTTCTACACAAGTGTAAAACCCTTCCACGCATGCGTGGAAAGCGACCTGCGCACAAGCGATCTGCACAGGTCCCGTTTTTTCCGGAGACGCGGGTTGACAGGTATGCACCCACCCCACTGCCGGAAGTCTAAAGAAGTCACTTACCTTGGTGCAGCAGGAAGCTCCAAGGCACAGGAAGCCATCCATCTTGGCTCCTGGCTGTGCATGGGCTTCTGGGAATTGAAGTCCTACAGAACCCGGAAGTATGAAAGCTTCGTTTTTAAGTTCAAAAAACAGGGTGAAAAGACCCTCGAAAAATCACCCAAATGGAGCAGATTCACTCAGAACCCTCTCCAGCTTCCGTGGGCAGCAGCGGTAAAACGCTCCATTTGCCCTCTTCATCCAAGGCTTCTGTGAGCCTCCATTTTGCCTGGGGACATGATTTGGAGGGAACCAGAGGCTCACAGAAGCCTTGAATGAAGAGGGAAAGGCACCGGAGCTCCTCCCCAGCCAGGCTGGAGCTCCACAGAAGCCTTGGGCAGCCAGCACGACCACACGGATTTACTGCCAGAGTTCGTCCCCAGCTGGACCGGAGCTCTGTAGAAGCCTTGTGTGGCCAGCGCGGCCGTGCGGATATGCCGTCTGCGGCCTACCAGACGCGTAGAAGTAGCGGGGGCAGCGGCAGCAGTTCCCACTCTCTGGAGGAACAGGAGGAAGGAAGAAGCAGCATCCAAAAGGTAGGGAGATCTGTTTAAATTCCGGTGGGTTTTTTGTTGTTGTTTTGTTTTTCAATGCATCCCTATGGGGATGCCTCAAGTTAAGCAAAAAATCAACTTACACAAGAGGCCATGGAACCAGTTTTTTGAATAACTCGGGGTTTTACTGTACGTGTAGAACTGGTAAAACCTTCTCAAATATCTCACTTACCACGAAAGCCCTACTAGAGTTGCTATAAGTCAGTTCTGATTTGACAGCACATAATAACTGTAACTTAAGCCTGTTTCCAACTGCAGTTTAGTGACTTAAAAGATAAAACACTGCAATAATCAATGAAACCTCAGACATTTAAAAGTCCTTCTAATTTTTCCTATAAATGCTGATTATATATTTGGTACTATACAGCCAACTATTTGTAAGCTGGATCCATGCTCATCAGGTCTGATTAAGTACTAAATGCCAATTCATACACTTCCCCATCTTGACCTCTCTTTTCTTCAACAGCCATCCATCAACTCCACGAAGATACATCTAAACTGACATGGATTTTTCAGAATTCAAGGACTATAGCCCGCAGAAGTCTACAGGAATTCCCACAGCCATACTTTGGGGGGGTTTAATCAAGAAATGAAATTCCTGACTGATGTTTTAAAATTATTAAGCTAATGAATTTAGACTCTGGCAGCAATTTGCATCCTATGGCAATGTCAGGGAAAATAGGTGGGCAGGGTTAAACTTTGTTTGAGCTGTAAGAGATCATGGGTGTGATTCTTCTTCTTTCATGTCCAGATCGATTCCCGAGTACTGCAGAATGGAATGAGCTTCCGTTTTTGTCCCAGCTCCTGCCAAACTAGCAGTTCAAAAACAAGAAAATGCAAGTACAGTGGTACCTAGCTTAAAGAACATAATGTGTTCCACGGGATTGCTCTTTAAGTGAAACACCATTTCAAGTGACCAATTGTGACTTCTGGGGGGGGTGAGATTGTGAACCTCAATTTAGTTGTTAAGCGAGTTTTTGGTTGGTTTTAGTTGTTAAACGAGGCAACTATTCAGAGAAAATTCTGCTCTTTAAGTGAGTTAGTCTCTAAGTGAGGCGCTCTTTATGCGAGGTTTTACTGTAGATAAATAGGGACCACTTCGGTGGGAAGGTAAACAGCGTTCCGTGCCGGCCACACAACCATGGAAACGTCTGAAGCAGCAGACAGTGCTGGCTCTTCAGCCTTGAAACAGGGATGAGCACTGAACCCTAGAGTCGGATACAACTGGCTTTGGAGAAAGGGAAACCTTTACCTAATAAAACCAATTTCTTTGTTTTATTGTTGGCCAAAATTACCCTATTTGTTGGCCTAAGACCCCCTCCCCCTAAAATACTCTGGAAAAATGGAGTGTGTCTTGTACTGTGGGCTAATTTGGTAAAAATGGGGCACATTTTATACTCCGATGCATCTTATATGCCAGCAAATAGAGTAAATCTTGTTTCTAGTAGTAATCAGCAGACCAGTAAATGAGCCAGATTCTGTATCTCTCCATATTTACACAGTGTATTGTTGTCTACCACTTGAGTATGCTGTTCTTACATTTAGGCACTCCGACCCTCAGCCTGTTCATGGTTCTCCAAGTGACATAGGGAAGGTTGAGTTCCACAGCCATTTCCTCCTTTAATGTTATTCCCTGTCTAGTAGGCTCCTTCCTCCATTTTCTAATTTGGTTTTGGTCTTGTGTACCCTCAAGAATGTTTGTTTTTGCCATAAAGCTCTTCCTGTCTCTAAAGCTCTTCCTGTCTCTAAGCCAGAGGACTTGAGGCACATATCCATTCAGAGGATGTTGAGGGTTATTCTCTTGCTTAGTTCTCTCAGCGTCTGCTGTTACATCTCTCCTTATCTTGGGTGGAGCGATACCAACAAGGGTGTGATAGTCTCTGCCCATTAACAACTGCACAGGAACTTTCTAAAAATAAAAAACAACAACACCTGCCACACCCATGCTCCTTTGAAGATCTCAGGACAATTAGTCCCACTGACTTCTCTATGGGACTAAGGAGGCTCCCAGAGTCTAAATTAATTAGCTCAGAGACTCAGAAACTTTTCAGGATCCTTGTTTCTTGGTTTTAAAAAACTCTGTGTCTGGGGGATTCTGGCAAATTTCTGGGGGATGTAGACCATGAATTTAAAAAAACAACACCATTCCAGTTTCAGCGTTCAACATGTCAACCTACCAATACCCTTGTGTAGGATATCAAGATCTGTGGATTCAACTGATAGAACTCTGCTGATCTTGTTAGACCTTTCTGTAACCTTTGATACTAGCAGTCCTTGGTGACATCAACATGGTAAACTTGCTGCAATTTGGCTCAAGTCTTTTGGAGCAGCGGACTTTTGGGAACATGTGAAATTAAACAAACTATAAAAGAGCCCTTTCATTTTCATATTATCTTGTCCATTTCTGAATAAGGACCTCTGAATCACTATTCATTAATTTTAAAGAAAGAGGGAATCATGAAAATTTTAATTTCATTCAAATTACCAATTTGTCCCACATATGTATGATCATTTTCTTACTATTTCAACAAACAGCATTCCAGGTCTTATGATTAGGCCATAAACTTCCAATTAGGATTCAGAATGTCTAAGAGAGAAGTCTGGAGTCATTAAAAAAAGGCCTGGAAAGCTGAAATTGTCTGTTTTGCTGCTTAGTGACTTGTTTATTCTCTCTATGAACACTCCTCTGCCATCTTCCTTTTGGATATGAATCATTATCCTCACTGGCCTGCTGCATTTTAGCTCATTTTATTCCTTCCTCTTTAGCCATTTTATCGAGAGGGGATTTTCTCCCATTTCCTTTATTTCCTGTTACCCTTGACTGATACTGCTACGGGTGCTGCTGGACTGAACTCATCACAAGGGTGGTAAGGAGAGAACTCTTCCCAGTCCCTGTATCCTATCTTCTCAAGGGGTTTCTGTGGATGTAGGTGTATACCGAGGCTGGGGTGGACTGTTGTCTGCTACCTTTTTGATATTCATCCACTGTGCCCAGGCCCAGAGAAAACGTCTTTGCTGTTTGAGATAGAACTGAACTATGCAAAAAAAAAAAAAAAGGGGGGGGGGTTGTATTACAAGATTGGATTTGGGTGATCTACCCAGCCCCAGAGCTCCCATGCACAGAGATCAGGATTCTGCCACTGCTGTAGGCTGGCAGTGTCAGAGCCCAGTTGGAATTTCCTGTTAATCTTGTTCCAGACATAGACCCAAGGCTCTCCTGAAATGGCCCATCCTTCAACTTCTCTAGGAGCAGGGGAAGGTAGCATCTGTCTTGTCCTGGCTTGGGGAGATTCCTTGAGTTGGAGGAATCAACATTCAGGGTGTTTTCTTTGGTGGCTGGATCATCTTTGGCCTCCAGCTGCAGCAGCCATATGTGGATGGACCCTCATCTATCCACTTCAATTGTAGTAGAGGAGCTGTCCATGGCCTCAAGAGGACTGCTAGAAACGTGGATGAAGAGGAATGCCAGTTTGCCATGTGCAATCTATGCAAGGCCCAAGGGAGCAGGGGAAAGGATCTGGGCCACCTCAATGATTCTGGCATGATCTGGCACTAAAGCCATACTCATCCTACAGCAGAGTGAGCAAAGACGGCTAAGGCTGGTGTACCATGATACCAACCCAGTGGGTGGGAACCAAGAGGGAGGCTTTCTGCAGCAAAACAAGTTTGCTTTTGCTATTTTTGGCTCTGAGCACACCAGGAAGGGGGCCCAGGTGACACATGGCTGCAGGCTCAGAAAATCACAACTTTAATCAGTAAAATTGTCACACTTGATGGCCATCCTTTCTTGTTGGTTGAGCAGGTGGATTCTCAGACTCCTCAGCTATACGCTCCTATCCTTTGAAGTGAATAATCTTTGTGCCCATCCTGTACAAGAGAATCTGACATCTACTGCAGAAGGGAGGGCAGATAGCTGCTTTGTTACTACAGTACTCTGCTTCATAAGATGCAAGATGATGCATAGGAGATACATGATGGACAGCATCAGCCTGGCTTTCTATGAGATGTTGTTCTCTTAGATAGGTGGCATTCGAACACCCTGGTAGGTCTTCATGGTAATGGACAGCAAAGCCAACATGCTTTTGGCTGTGAACAGTGTGGGGTTTGTAAGTGTTCACTGCCTTTTCCACAGTCTTCTTTACCTTGTGAAGTTTTGCCTTTGGGATCAAAGAGGACAACTCATGACCAGGAGGCTAGGAGGCTACATGGACTTCTTAACAGCTGCAGGAATATTGTGGGTTAGTTGACTGCTGTGTAAGCAGCGGGAAGAGCCATGTGTTCTGTAACAATGTGTCCTGGAACACCCCCTTGCTAGTGTTGTTGACACCAAGTAAAAATTCTCAAATACCATATGGGAGCTCTTAGTGGTGTAGCAGCAACAGAGGTAAAGATATGGATTCCAGCCACATTGAGACAATCTAACCCAGGACATGACAATCCCAAAACCAATCAAAGAGGTGAGTAGGGCTCGGTGCACAGCTACCCTGAGCCTGGAGAATGTCCTCCTTTAGTCAATATTCTGAAGACTGAGCTACAAATTTTCCTCAACAAGTCTAAAGAAACTGGAGTCCCTTGATGCCATTGGCAGAAGCATTTCTCCAGTAGCTATGTACCTTTACCATGTTGCAACTGGCACCACTATGGAGGGAGCCTTATGCCCTGATCATAATTTGAATCCCTGGTCAAGAACTTCTGGCTAAGAAGGCAGACAGCTACGACAGCTTTGTATGATGCTCTCTGCTACCAGTTGGGAGTTTCAATAGAAGTCTGAGGAAGGGAAGAGGCAGGAAAAGGCACCTACTGCAGGGATCTTGAAGGAAAACTACAGCATTCCTGGCCTCGGGAGCAGAGGTTGGATAGCTGGTAATCTGCCTCTTCTGGGTTACTCCACCCTGCCCACAGAGTGAACAAGTGTAGCAAAATAGCCAACACCACCAGTGCCACAAGCCTCATGCTAAACAGAAAGAACAGGACAAGTTAGAAAGCCCCTCTCAATGTCAACTTTCCCTGAGCTTGCCTAAAGTCTAGGGGGAAATGTAATAAAATTCATCCAGGTTTACAGAATTGAAATGAAAACTTTTTCCTGCATTTAAACACAAAACTAAACAGAAAAGGTTCTACTGTAGGAGTAACCTGGATTCCACTGCTCCCTCCTTGTCCCACAGGTATTTTAAAGAGGTTCCCCAGCTCCCTCAGCAAAGGAAGATATTTTAGAAGTCTCTCTCCCTCCTTGACCTTTATTTGTGAGAATGCTGAGTAAGCAGGCACATAGTGTATAGCTGCATGCTTATGGGGTGAGCTGCAGAAATAACACTGCTGGCAGATGATGGAATGGCCTGGGTAGGATGAAATTGAGGTTAGAGAAGAACCACAGAAAATAGTAAGAATGGCATCTTTGAGAGGTAGCACAAGGAGGAACTAGGATGGAATAAGCTGCTGTAGTATGTAATAGTGGCCTGCCTGGTGCTAGGGAAGACTGGTGGTTGGTAAATGTCTGCATAGTGTTTTCGTGGCAGAGTCAGCAATTGGGTCTTTTCACTGTGTTGCTAACCCAGTGTAGCTTGTGTTAGTGAAAGGTACTGACTTGTAAAAAGACTGGATTATGGCCAGACTAGGCCACCTTTTTGCTAGGAGCCAAACAAACCAGATGAATGGAAGGAAAAAAGGACTGTGTAATTGCCAGCCAGTCAACATCACTACCTCCTCGCCCATTTCTATGGCCATCCTGCATCTCTTGCACCCTAAGGTTATTCATGTAATAACTGAACTTGTTGGCACAAGTAACACCATGGGCGATGGCAGGCAAAGACAGTGCTATGTGCAGTAGACCAAAGATTGAGGAGGGAAGGTTCCACCACTGCCAAGCAAGCAAGGCAATACAGTATTCTGCTATAATCTCTGTTGTTGATGATAGTGATGAATGCAATAAGTTCAAGTAGTGCCATCCAACACACATCTAATGATAATGCCATTTCTCTTTCTCATCTACAATGTTTCCAACTGATGGGGGAAAGGAGTATGGTGACATAGAACCATAGATTAACTGATTCGGAAGGGGCCAAAGAAGCTGTTGAGTTCAAACCCCTGCTCAATACACGTAATAAAATGTGAAGGTTAAAGTATGCTAGTAGCTACATAGGTCTGGTTATTGATTTTTCCTTCTCATGTACTGTCACTCACTTTTGAAGTAGATAATTGTTGCCTTGTCCCTGCTTTTTTTTTAGTATATTACTATGCAAGTTAAAGTTACACAGGTGTAACCTTGCCGAACGTTACACCCAAGTCACAAGGAGTGTACAAGTCAATTGTGAAATTGGACGGACAGTTCCTCATGCTACCAAAATGTGTGATGAACCTGCATAAATGCTTTGGGAATAGTACTTCTGCCTTGGCAATCTTACAGCTGCCATGGGTATAATATCAAATTATGCACGCAGAGCTACTAGTAGGACAGGAGTGCCCAAACTCCTTGTTGCTCGCGGAAGTGAAACGCACCCCCTGAACCACGTGACCGGCCCATGGCCTGAAAAGTTTGGGCACCCCTGCAGTAGGACATCACCCATTATTTCTTTTAATTAGGGATGGGTTCTACACAAGATTCCTTTTAACAGTTTGGAATCATCTGCTGACAAAGATCCCGAGCAGATCATTCTACTGTGAGTTTCATTGGATCAACTGAGTGTACTTGTACAACATTTCCCTCTCCTGAAAATGATCTCTCAACCCAGAGGTATGAGACAACTACTACCTCATTACAACTATCCCCTTTTGGGGCAAGATGCTGGAGTATGTGATGGCTGGGCAGCTTCAGACATTCTTGAAGGAAACCAACTTGGGGGACATATCCCACAGGGGGCAATCTGATTTTTAAGGGGGGGCAAGTTCAGAATGAATTATTAACAATGAATAGCCTTTTAGGCTTCCTCCACATAATAAGAGTTCATTTTTTGAATAAGTATATGTCACAGGAGGGGGGTATTAGGATTTTAGAGATGCTTAGGTGGGACACAGGCAATAAAAGGCTGGGAACCACCGATCTAGACCCATTTTAGCCTGGTTTCAGGCAAGGATTTGGCATTGAAATGGCCTTTGTAGCTCCTACTAGCGAACTGCTCCAGGCTACAGACAAGGGATAGTGACCCTGTTAATTCTTTTGGACTTCTCAGTCGATTTTGATACAATTGGTCATTACATCCACTTGGACGTACTCTGTGGAATGGGAGTGAGAGGCACTGAACTACAGTGGTTCCAGGCCTATCTTTGCTACCAGTTCCAAACAGTGGCACTGGGAAACTTCTGCTCAGTCCGATGGTGATTAAACTGTGGACTACTGCAAGGTTCCATTCTATTTCCCAAGCTGTTCAATGATGGGAGAGGATCATTAGTGCTGAAGTTGGGTGCCATCAATATGCTGATGGCACTCCGCTCTACTTCTCTTTATTATTGGGGGGCAGCTGAAACTATGAAGGTGCTAGATTAGTGTCTAGAGGCTGTAATGGGCTAGATGAGAGTCAACAAACTGAATGCAGACAAGATAAAATGTGAGGTTTGGTGGTTGCCAGATTCAGAAATTGGATAGGAGAACTGTTCTGGATGAAGTTCCGCTCGCTTGAAGGAGCAGCTGCATAATTTGAAGGTATTCTTAGATTCATCTTTGTCAATGGAGGCTCATTGTGCCCCGGGTCAGCTTCGACTAGTCCACCAGCTAAAATTATTCCTGGGCAGGGATACCTTATCGAGGAATAATGCTAACCCTACCAGTAGTCGCTATTCTAGTAACTTCCTGGTTAGACAAAAGCAATGCACTCTACATGTGGCCACCTTTGAAGATGACACAGATGCTGTAAGCAGCTGCCGTATGCAGCAGCTACTCCAGGGGTTCTCAACCTTTTAAAACCATGGGTAGGGCCATGCCCCTCAGACAGCCGAGTGGGCCGGACTGGTGGTTCCCCCCCGCTGTAAATGCTGCCATAAAATGCATCCGTGGCTGTTGTAAATACATTTACGACAGGCACAGGCACATTTACGGCTGTCGTAAATGCTTCTGCTGGCAGCAGTGACGCGAGCCATATGAAATGGTGCCGTGGGTCAGGTCGGGCCCATTGGCCGTAGGTTGAGAACCCCTGAGCTAGACTTTTTTTCTAGGAGCATCCTTCAAAAACCACATAAAAGCAGTTCTGAAGGATTTGCACTCGCTGTCAACATACTTCTGTTCCGAGTTAAAAGCATTGAGGACTTATAAAGCTCTAAACAGTTCAAGAGCTGAATATTTGAAATGTTTAAATAACAAAAAAAAGCACTTTCAAACTTTACATTTCTAGGAATACATAGAAGAAACAGATATGTGAAACTGAATTTACTGACTTTTGGTACAATTCAAAGTACAGTACTGGAAAAACATCCAAATCCACAGGTACCAGGTTTTCTAAAACCCACAAAATCAAACGAGCCATTTAAAGACTTTCCCAGAATAACTACTAACTTTTATCAAACTTTTACTGCTATGTCAGACTTCTAAAATGTTTCATTTATATCACTTGAACAAGAAATCAGGAATATATTATCCATTTTAAGTAGCTTGACATAAAAATTAATACTAGCCTCTCTCAGCTCAGTAACTTCCCAAAACTAGGGTCAACAACCTGAATGCTAAAATCAACACTTTCCCCCAACAGACTTTCCTAAGATTTGATTCCTATATACTAATGAACTGCAACTCCTATTATCACCACATGGGGATGAAGTCCTCTTCCCAGTGTGATTGTGGGGAAGAAGCCCAAACTATGGGCCACATTATATTTAAGTGTCCCTTACACGTGTTTAGAGGCACATTGGAGGACTTGCATAGTGTCACAGATGAAGCCCTTCAATGGCTTTCAAATCTAGATGTGGAACTCTAGTTAAAAACTTGAGATGGTCAATTTGTGCTCACTGTATATATCAGCATTAATGTAGACAACTAAAGCTCATCACACGATAAATAAATAAATTATCCCCAGTAAGCTTGGGTGGTGTTTGGAGATACTGTAGTGTGAATTGTAAGTAAACACGACCTAGGACTTATTGCTTGGGAAACACTTTTAATTAACTACTCAAATTGATTTCTACAGAAATAGAAAATGGCACTTTAGATGTTCATCATGCTCAACAGCACTGGTACAGTTACCTCTACAAAAACTCTACCGTACGTTTTGCTTCACTGGTTCCTACGCTGCCTCTGAACTTGTTTCCCCCCGCTACAGCATTACAATGCTGTAGAAGACACAATATAGTGCTGGTTGTCATATTAGCTGTCTGCTCATAAGAAGTCAGTGAACTTGTTCAAGAGGGTAAATTTGGGCAAAGTTAGACTTTGATCTGGGCAAAATAACAAGATACAAATTCCTCCAGGCAGAAACATCTGTTTTTTAAGCTTCACTTCCTGCCTGGTTGGGAATGAGGGGGAAGGGAGAGTATGAAAAAATCCTTTTAACAACAAATAAATCAACCAGAAGAAAGCTACACAGACATGATTTGAATTCTCAGTTTTTATAACCATCCTGAAAACAGTGCCATATTTCCCACTAAATAGATAGGAAAACGCCTCACTATAATGACAAGATTCCTCAAAATATACAAAAGTATAGCTCAGGAGAGGAGAAAAAGAGGTATCAAGGTGTTTAAAGGTGTTTCGTCTCTCCTTTATTTCAACACTGTTATAAATCTTTTGCTTAATTTTGTTACAGTAAGTGCAATGAAGCAAACTACTGCTAGCTAACAGGTCATTGCTTATATCTCACTATTCACCAGTCATAACATTTGATATGCAACATGGGAAATAAGCAGTAACTCACTAATTAGTAGCAATTTATGCCAATCCAAAACATCAATGTAACTAGCAAATAGGATTGTAGCCAATACCTTTACATTGCTGGTAAGGGGGTGTTGGCAAAAAATTATAGTTACAAAGTACCAATTTAAGATGGAAGACCTCAATAAAGTGATTCTAAGACCCATCACTTTAATTAGAATTTACACAACTTTCAAATGAAGGGCAACTGAAACGGCAATCAAGATATTCTTTCCTTTCCAACAATCACTACATTTTAGTCACATTTATTCACATTTTATCCTTTTAAAGTGAGCATGTATCTATTCTGAAAAGAAGCAATCCGGGCTGTTTTGCTTAACTGTCATGCAGCAAAATGGGGTATTTTAGTTTTCCAAAGTCTTCCACACATGCAAAAAACAATATAGCATTTATCACTTGGGCAGTCACAATGTCTCCAAGTTTCAGTTACTTTTGAAGTAAATTTAAAAGAAAAAACACCAGCAGATAATTTCATCCCAGTAAATCAATTGCTTTTTGTCATTTGGGCATCCCTCCCTTTATCCAATATAATCTAAATAAAATAATAATAATTCCAGTCAATTGTAATTCAAGAACACAAAAGTAATATATTCTACTTCTATCCCCATTCAGGATCAAGGTGATTTGAAAATCTCATTGGGATCAAAAATGTAAGTGTACACATAACCAAAGTCCTAACCCTAATGTAGTTAATCATCTATATAGTTCTTGAAGTGGTAACCATATTAGTCTGTGCAAATTTATCAGATGAAAAATAAACAAAAGGAAAATAAAGAAAATAAAGACAAAAGCATATGGCACCTTAAAGACAAACTACTCTATTTCAATGTGAGTTTTTTTTGTTTTTACTTTTGTTTTATTTCTTGTCAGGTGCATCCTTATAGAGTAATTCTATCTGGGAACAGAAAATACCCAACACACCCAGTTTTTTCCTACCCTGCTATGTACAGGTAATGAGTAGACAGTACAGCCAGTGACTGAATGCCGAGTTTCAGGCAGTGGTTAACTAACCTGACTCCCTAAAGGGGCCAACAGCTATGGGCGGATGAACCCCTTTAGGTGGGGTGATGGTTACCCTCAGTGGAGGAAATGCCACTGGAAACCATCATATTGGGCCCAACAGCAAAATGAGCAGAGGAGGAGGAACTCTGTTTCCCAACGGTCATGGAGGTGGAAGAGGCCATGCCAGATGGACTGGATGTAAAGGTGCACCTTGTCAATACCTCAAGGCTGCGGCAGTCCATTGCAGTCCCGGTGTTAAATCCTTCATGTGTGCCAAGGATGAAGGCTCTGAGATCGCAGTGTGTGGGTCACTTCATGACAAGATGGGATCCACCTTAAACAAATTCACGGCAGTGACATTTTTCCTGCTTCAGGAAAAAATGTATTCTCGGATATGAGTTGCAGTTGACACTATGTACAGGTTAGAAACAAATTCAAGTGTCTGCAAATCACAGACTTCTTGCTGCATGCTAAACACATGTAAGATATATACGTACGCTACTCATTTGACAGGATGACAGTCTTAAAACAACTTATGCTAATTGCTAGATATTCCTGTATTAAGTACCCAATACTTCTTAATATTCCTAATTAATATCCTAATATTTCAGATGTTGCTTAGTGGAAGAGATTCATATTATAATACACATGTACACTCATTTCAATAAGCTGAATCTCCCACATTAAATATGCACACACATATTTGAAAGTTAAGAATTTTTCTTACCACAATTGCATGAGGAGAATGTACCAAAGGCTTAAGTTCATTCAGGTCGTTCTCAGCCTAAAAGAAGAAGGTTTTGAAAACAGAAAAGAAAGGAGAAAACAAGGTAAGTATCTTGAAATCTCTAAACAATGTACAAATTTACAGGTCAGACCTATGAAAGTTTACTCAGAATTAACTCTTGCTAAGTTACTCTGAAGTAACTGTGCATAGGATAATAGCCCTAAATATAATTAGGCAGTACTATATCTCTTTCATTACCTTATCCCATTCTCCCTCCATGACATGATTGCGGAACTTGGTAGCAGAAGGATGTTCTAAACGACATCCTGACTCTTGCATGAGAAGATCAACAGTCTGGCTGCAGGAGAGAAGTACAGTATGAAAAAAAAACCCCTGACCAATCTTTTTTCTTATAGTGAAGTCATCCACTTAGGCCCTGGACCAAAGGACTAGAAAAACACTGTTTCAGGAAGCCATGGAAAACCAAAATCTAGAACACCTCACAATAGATTTCGGGAATTCAGGATGCAGACCTGTCAAAACACATGCTCTCAGATCCACAAGTTATATATGGCTGATAACCCAAAAATAAAAGATATCTTTTTCCAATTATTTTGACAATCAAGAAAAATTATGGCTCTGTAAAAACAGCAACAGGCCATTCTTCTAGTTAGCCTTAGGTTGCAAACCCCTGCTCTAGTAGCTGATAAACTGACCACTGTGATTCCCTAACAATACACTGTCTGCCATCACGTTAGTTGTTCATTAGGTAGAGTAGTTAATAAAATAAGCCAATATATAAAACCTACGGACCTCCCCCACCACTTTTAAAAACTAAAAATAGCATATTTACTATGGTGTTGTCTATGAACAAGTCACAAGTTGTGGCCTGCTGCTGTAAACTTGCCTTGTGTCAGTGATGTGCTATTTTTTTTTCTAAGTTAATTAAAACCGATCCATTTTCACAATGACTCAAGCTTTCCCCCTACAAAGGGCCTTCGTTTTCCAAGGACAGCATAAAAAACATTAAAAACCTTTGTAAGATCTCCATATCTGCCTACATGCCATTACATGGTACTAACATTAATTAACAATGTTTTGTTAACTGCAATTGCTGATGTCCTATATTTATTTGTTTTTCACCCTCCTCCACCAGCTGCATGCCTCTTACTCAGCTCAAAGTACTGCAGTGCTGCAAGCTACAGAACAGACAACACATCTGACATTAATTTTTCAATCACACATTATAGTTAAAGGCTATCAGACATAATTGTATCCAAGCTACATTTTAGCATACTATCAATCCAAACTGACCAATTCTAGAGACTTTACAACCGGAGAACTATCTATGTGTTGATTTCTTCTTTCCGTCATGCATACTGAATTATATCCACCAAGACAAAGAGATTTCCACACATGATTCTGTTCAAAAAAGTATTTTATCAGTCTCCCCTTTGTAGTCATTCAATTTTGAGAAAACTATAATGCTAGACCCTCCATCCTGTTATGGATGACAGAAGGTCTACCTGCTTTCTCAGGAGGAAGTTCAGACTGGACTAGGCCTGAAAATAGGCCTCATGATTTCAAGTGCTTCCATCCTTTACTGGATTTCTCTCTTTCCTCTTTCTCTCTCTCTCTCTGGTATTCAGCTGCAACAGGACAATCCATCACAGAAATCACCCCTCTCTCAGAAAAAAAATGTGCATAAACACACACATAAACAAGTTGGCTTCCCTCCCTTGGGCATGCAATGGGTGTTAAAATAAACAGGTCTAACAGGACGAGAAGAGACAAATCTAGAGCTGTTTAATGTCCCCTCCCCTGTTTCAATAATGGAGGAGAGAGATGACCCAGCAGAGTGTCATCCATCCACCCCACTTTGAGATGTGGGTGTCCCCACTTCACCTAAGTTTCACCATGAGTCAGAAAAAAATTGGGTTGTTTTTTCCCCAGTTTCTGGTGGACATGAAAACATCTTAAAACTGTACTTTTGAAAGAGGCTTTTTAGGAATCTTCTCCCTATAGCCGATGAATATGTATGTAATTGGCCTATGCTCGTGATGGTGAACATTGGCACTCCAGATGTTCTTGGACTTCAATTCCCAGAAGGCTTCCGAGAGCGACGGGGGCCGGATGAATCGCAGCCAACCCATCCGTGTGGATCCACAGGGGAGCTTCTAGGAATTGGAAGCCCAAGAACATCTGGAGTGCCAAGGTTCGCCATCACAGGCCTAGGCCACCAATTGTTTATTGTGTGTGTGTATATATATTTCTGGTTTTAATCATTGTACAACGCCCAGGGTGGGGAAATATTCCCAGATGGGGCAGGATAGAAATCTAATAAACATACAAAAACAAAGTGTTTTTTTAAAAAATCTTTTGCTTTATATTGCGTTTTGTACATATTGTACCCTGTATTACAGAATTTTGCCATATCATGGAGATGTCTATTACAATTGTCATTTATTTGCATTTTGTTATTTACATTGTAATTTTGCTTTTGTTACTTTGAATGCTGTTTGTATTGGAAGGCGCCTTCAGTCGCACTTGCGCGAGTAAGGCGGGGGAGACAAATTTAATAATAATAATAATAATAATAATAATAATAATTTATCCCATTAGAGAGCGCAAAACCCTCACCCCCCCAGATGAAGGGGGGGGGGCTGTCAAAGCCTTCCTTGGCAGCCCCTCCAGCCGCCCCCCACTACATTTGTTGGGCGATTACTTACTTACTGCATTCTGTATTTGTTGCATGACTGTATTTAATATTTTATATGTGCTGTGTTTTATTATTATATTATATTGTATTATATATTGATGTGTTGATTGCCGCCTTGAGTCGGCCTTGGCTGAGAAAGCGGGGTACAAATTAAAATTGATGATGATGATGATCTCGGTGGTCCCCCCCCCTTAGAGAGAGAGCGCACCCCCCCCCCCCCCAGCCAGCCCGATGCAGGGGGGGAATGTCAAAGCCTTCCTCGCCCCCCGCCCCCCCGCCCCACTTACTTGAGGCCCAGGCCGTGGAGGTGCTGCCCGATGAGCCGAATCACGTCCTCGTCGGAGGGCGAGAGGCGCTTCTTCTTCTTCAAGGCGCTGCCTCCCCCCATGTCGGCCGCGGAGGAGGAGCCCCCGGGGGCCGAGACCCCGTTGTTGACACTCGGCCCGCCGCCGCCGCCGCCGCCACCCCCGTTGTTGTTGTTGGCCGTCGTCGGCAGCAGCAGCAGCCCGTTGGCGTGAGCCAACTGCTCGCCGGGGTTGTTGGAGCCCGAGGAGGCCTCGCCGTTTTGGGCGCTGCTGAGGCAGCCGAGCTCCGGCGGAGCCTGGGGCGACGATGACGACGACGACGATGGCGGCGGCTGTTGTTGCTGCTGCTGACCCCCTCCTGCCCCGTTGGCTTGCATGGCGCTGCTGCTGCTGGTGGCTCTGAGGGGGTTGTTGGCAGCAGCGGCGGCAGCAGCAGCAGCAGGGGGCCCGAGCCCGGCGGAGAGCGAAGGAGGAGGGGACGGGGACGAGTTGAGGCCTGCGCTGCCCGCGGAAGCCCCGGGCTCTCCTGCTCCCTCTCCCTCCGCCGCCGGGGAGGCCCGCGCTTTCTTCCGCGGTGGCGGGGAGGCTCCGCCGGTGTCCGAGTCGGAGGAGGAGGAAGCGGAGGCCAGAGTTTCCTCGCCGAGAGCGGCCGTGGTGCTGGGGAACTGTGGAGGGGGGGGAGGGAGGGAGGGGGAGCCGGGGAGGATGGGGAGGGGGAGAGTAGGTGAGGTTGGTGTGGGGGGGAAGCTGACCCCTCTCTCCCCGGGTCCCTCACAGAGCAGACGCCAGGGCCGCCACCCGCTCTAGCGCCCCCCTCCACTTCGCGCCGCCCGAGGCGGCAGTAAGACTAACAGCCCCGCAACAGCCGCCTTCCCCCCCCCCCCCGGCCCCCCTCCACCGCCTGGCCGCCTCAAGGGCTCGGCCCGCTCCTGCTCAGTCGCTGCTCTGCTCTCTCTCTCTCCCTCTCTCTCTCTCTCTGTGGTGCCTGCCTTCTCTGCCTAGCTGCAGCCTAATGGAGTCCGGGCCGGGACGTCACAGGAAATTCCTATACTGCCCCCTACACTCACTTCCGCTGCCGCCTGGCGGCCTGGGGTAGCTTTGGGGGTGCGGACTGCGGAGAGGGCTTAAGGGGGCGGGGGGTCCGCCGCGCCTCTAGGCAGCGTTGTCGGTCCCACCACAGCAGCACTGCAGCCCTCGCCGGGCGGGCGCAGACCCTGGCTCGGGGTTGGGTCATGGGTGGGGGGCGGGGGGGGGCGGCTTTGGTCACAACACCTGCCTTGTTGTGCGTCTGCCGGGCTGGTTAGTTGTGATTCCACCTTGCTGAGCTCATATGCCCATATAGGGGAAGAGCTGGAGGTGGGATGTATGTAAACACGCTCCTCTGCGCCTGCCTGTGCCTCCTCCTCCTCCTCCTCCTCATGACAACTATTGTTGTTGTATCCGGACAGCCAGCGTCTGCTCTAAAGTTAGAACGCCAGAACTTGTTTCACTATAGATTCTTCTCCACTTCACTTATACAAACAAACAAACCAAGAACTTAATGTTTCCGTAGTTGAAGTTAGAGAGTTGTGGGACACCTTAAACTTAAACCCTCTTTCGTATCAGAAAACAAAGTGTTGCAGGGTTTTTATTTTTATTTTTGTTTTTGTTTTCTGATATGTCTGAACCATACCTGTCAACCTTCCCAGATTGGCCGGGATTTCCCGATTTTTGGCGCCGATTTGCGCCATTTCCCGCCCGCAGCTGCCAAAACCCTGGAATTGGCAGGGGGGGAGAGGTACTGCACATCCCTTCTGCGCAGATCGCCTTCTACGCATGCGTAGAAGGCTTTTACACTTGCGCAGAACCCTTCTACACTTGCGCAGAACCCTACGCATGCGTAGAAGGTGATCTGTGCAGAAGGGGATCGTAGAAGGGTTCTACGCAAGCGTAGAAGGGTTCTAGGCAAGCGTAAAAGCCTTCTACGCAGAACCGTTCTGCGCAGGTCATGTATTTTCTGGAGCCATGGTTGACAGGTATGGTCTGAACCACAGACTAACACGGCTGCTATTCCAAAAAAAACCCCTCATATCTTGATGGTAAACAAAACAAAAAGGAAAAACAACAACAACCAAAAACGTGGCTCCTTAAAGACTAACCGCCGTATTGGAACAAGTCCACTTGGTCAGATGTGGGTTGCCCGCGGGAATAATTGGTAATTAAACCTCTCCCCAGGGGTTCGCTCGGCTTTTGACAGATCCGGGGACCACCCGAGCTTGGCGGGAAAGGAAATTGGGAAGATAAAGCGGGCTAGTTAGAGATGAATCATAAACCTAGGCTAGGGGCAAATAGAGTAAGGCAAACAAGCCAGGGCAGACAAAGGACAAGCTAGGCACCCGGAGTCAATACACATAGACCCCGAGATTAGGGCAGGAACAATGGGTTTCGCCAGCCCGAGGTATTTAACTGCAGGCTGTCCATTAACCACATGGATTGCAATGTCCAAGAGCAGTCATTGTAGCTGACCGCCAAAAAATGCCACGTATGCAGGTCTTCTGTATAGGGGCGTCAGGAGTGTCCTAGGCACGTGTCACGAACCCCAAGGCAGGGTAATAAATAGTATCCCCGACTCTGTTCGGGGCTGGGCTTCACCGCACGATTGTCTCCGCGTGTCTTCCTTGCAGCCAGCCATTCCTACAGTCAGACATAAGGGCGGCACTTCTATCTGCATCGAACATTCTTGTGAGAGCAGCAGGAGCCCACCCTGTAGGTGGTATAAGCCAGAGAGATTCATATGGGGAGATATGGCCCCTCAGATAACCTAGACAGTTCTGGTCACCATACCTCCAGGAGGATATGGTGCTGGAAAAAGTGAAGAGGAGGGTAACCAGAATGATTAGAGGGCTGGAACACCTTCCTTACCATCTGAGGCTGCAACGGTTGGGCCTCTTCACTCTTGAACGACGGCATCTAAGAAGGTGACCTGGTTGAAGTTTATAAAATCATGCACAGTGTGGACAAAGTAGATAAGGAAAAACTGTTTTCCCTATCACACAACACTAGAACCAGGGGGCACTCCATGAAACTTTTGGGTACTAGTTCTCAAACAAATAAGAGAAAGCACTTTTTCACCCAGAGGATCATCTTTGTAGTCGTTCAATTTTGAGAAAACCATAATGCTAGGAACTCCCTGTCAGAAGAAGTGGTGACAGCTGCCAGTCTTGACAGCTTTAAGAAAGGATTAGACAAGTTCATGGAGGACAAGGGTATCTATAATTATGGATACCTAAGGACAACCTCCGGATTGGAGAGATAGGCAGGATATCTCTCAATGCCATTTCCAGGGAATCCTAAGCAGGTGAAGGCATCTGCTTGGGAATACCATGAAGCATACCTGTCAACCTTCCCAGATTGGCCGGGATTTCATGGTTTTCGGCGCCGATTTGCGCCATTTCCCGCCCCGCACTGCCGAAACCCCGGAATTAGGCAGCGGGGGAAAGGAGGTACTGTGCAGCCCTTCTGTGCAGGTCGCCTTGTACGCAAGCGGCGTAGCCTTTGCATGCATAGAAGGGTTTTACACTTGCGTAGCCCCGTGCGCGATGGCTACGCCAATTGTGTAGGAGGTTACGTCGTTTGCGTAGGAGGCTATGCAAGCGGCGTAGCCTACGCATGCGTAGAAGGCGACCTGCGCAGAACCGTTTGCACAGGTCCCGTATTTTCCGCACAGATAGATTGACTCAATAAAAAAGCTGCAGTCTCAAACTTGCACGTTCTAATCAGGACTGTTAATGATGGAGTCTTTTATGGACAATTAATTTATTAATTAATTAATAACAGTAATGTGCCATCAAGTCAATTCAAACACTGCCCCAGGGTTTTCTAGGCATAAATTAATCAAAAGTGGTTTACCAGTCCTCTTCTGGTGGATTATTGGAGGTGACTTGCCAAAAGAAGATAACCTCCCTCTTCCTTTCTGCCCTGAAGAAATGACCACTCACTGAGCTAGCCCCTTTACATTCCTTTCATTATCTGTATTTTGTTATTTTCTTCATCCTTTAGAACAGGGATTCTCAACTTGCAGCCCCCTCCCCTAGCCTACTTCCAAGGATTTAAAAATTCAGATACTGTACTGTAGTTGTGATGATTTGCATTAAGCACCAGTCCTAGCAGTTTTCAACCCCATTATCTAAATTAATGTGCCTTAATTGTCCATTCAAAACAAAGTTGTTTGTAAGTACTGTAGTTACATTAAAACAAGGATTTACATTGCAACAATATATTATATTGTAACTTGGAAAATCCATAGTCCTCTAATAATATTTGTGTGCCATCAAGTCAATTCCTAGTTATGGTGACTCTTTTAATTGTTTTCCAGGTATAGCGTATGCAAAAGTAGTTAACCATTCCCCTCTTCTGTGGCATCATGTACAGTTTGACCATGGCCACCCACACAGCTCTTCTAAGATGTACTATAGGACAGTGATGTTGAACCTTTCAGAGACCAAGTGCCCAAACTGCAACCCAAAACCTACTAATTTATCGCAAAGTGCCAACATAGCAACATGGGAGGAAGTAAACGCTCCCATTGGGCTGCTGGCCATAGGGGCGGGGTGAACTCTGTGTTGGGGGAGGAAGTGCTCCCATTGGGCTGCTGGGCAGAGGGGCGGGGTGAACTCTGTGCTGGGGTGACTGCACAGATGCCCACAGAGATGGCTCTGAGTGCCACCTCTGGCAGTCGTGTCATAGTTTCTCCATCACTGCTATAGGGAATTGAACTCCCAACCTCTACTCACTTCAGCAAACATTGTCCTCTAGTTACTATAAAAGTTGTATTTAAGCTCAGAGGGAACAGAATAGCATAAAAGTGATGGCACATGATGTCACTGATTCTGCTAATAAAAAGATCTGAGAATTTTTACTCTGAAAGTCCAAACCATACAACATTGTACACAACAGACTGTCACACATACAGCCTTTTTGGTTCTTTGATGCTGGTTTTAAAGTAGACTGTTGTAAATCATAACACTATTTTCCCATTAGGCTCTTTCTTAAAATGACAGAGGGGTTTGGTTCCTGAAGAATCTTCATGATTTATAAATGAAACTTCTATCTTTTCTCTCACATTTCCTCTCT
Source organism: Bradypodion ventrale (assembly GCA_035047345.1). Taxonomy (NCBI): domain Eukaryota; kingdom Metazoa; phylum Chordata; class Lepidosauria; order Squamata; family Chamaeleonidae; genus Bradypodion; species Bradypodion ventrale. The sequence continues at coordinate 48,334,054 of JAWDJE010000001.1, forward strand.
TTCTCTTTTAATCTTCGCTATTTTCTTTCTTCTTTCTCACATGACTTTATCCAGTGGACACTCCCCTCTGACCTTGCTTCTCTTCCCGTCCTTCTCTCCTCTCTAGGTTGCTTGCTGCATGCTCCCCCCTCAAAAAAGCTCTTCCATACCTCTGCTTTCCTTGTTTGCTTGGCACATTCCACCAATCTCTGCTGTGTTTTCTTTCCTCTCTCATGACTGCTGCTCTCTTATTAAACTTGGTTCTTCTTCCTCTATGTCTATGTCAGATGTGAAACTGCCAAAATTAAGGCACCTTTTGGTGAGTTCATTCTGCTGTTCCCTTCGCCTGAGAAAGATTAGCAGGCAACACAAGGTTGCTGTTACCAGGGTACGTCTGATTGTGGTTCAAAAATACCACAATCTTCAAGGAGTCTCCTTCTGTGTACCCCGTTAAACTTGGTAATGTAAACATATTTTGAGGTTGCATTAGGATGGGGAGGGGCTAAATAACATTTAGCCTGCTCCCCACATCCAAACATCACAAGCAATTTTTTTGCCCAAATGGTAAAGTGGCTGATTTTATTTTCTTTGTTTCCCTTTCTATCACCAGTCAAAAACTGGTCACAACCATGGTTTCATTGACAATTCAAAGAAAAAATGAAGGAAAATATTTTTATCTCCCTAACCGATGTAACAATCAATTGGGGGCGTGGGAGTGGAGGGAATAATTACATTTTCCCTGCCCCTCTGCAGAAAAGCAGGGGAAGTGTTGAATTCAAATATCAGATATGGTATGCCCCTTCAGCCTACCAGATGTTGACATCTAAAGCAGCTTTTGGATTGCTAGCCTTCACAGACACCAGGAACCGTATATAACATAGCACCAAAAATAAATAGAACTCTCTAACAAGGGTTCAAAAAAAAAGCACTTGGGGGAAGGTTGGGGGGCTTCAGTTCCCACCCAATGTATATGAAAGATTAAAAATGAAGTTCTATCTTTCATATACATTGCGTGGTAACTGGAGCCCCCCAACCTTCCCCCAAGTGTTCTTTTTTGAACCCTTGTTAGCCGCTGCCCTCGCTGCTACTGGAAGTGGAAGCAGGCGCATTTCATGGCAACATTTATGGCAGACGGAACCATGTGATCGGCTCTCTCAGCTGTCCGGAGGGCATGGTATGGCCCAAGTCACAAAATGTTTGGGAACTCATATACAAAGTGACCCCTGAGAGTTCCAAAGAGTGAACTAAAAGCCTTGTCTAAACATGCTCTTTGTCTTGTTCAGTTCCCAATTTTAAAAGATGCATCAAAATAAAATTGCACTAGTTCTTTTCAACAAAGATCCTATGATGGTTTTCACAAGACATCCCTTATGGACTTCCTAATTCCTCTTCATAATATGTAATTATCTCAATAGCCTACTTAAATAGCGTCACCAGCTTGAACAAAATGTGCAATATTCTTTCTCACTTCCTGTCATTATATCGTTGTGTAATGTCACTGGGTAACAGTAAACAGCTTTGGATGATGAAAGGTGAGTTTCTTCAAAATGCCTGCACTCACATATGTATGATGAGGTGGACTTGGTCCACGAAAGCTGACATTTAAATACAGGAGTTAGTCTTTAAGGTGCCACAACATTTTTTGTCTTTTTTTGCTGTTCTGTTTTGTTTACTCTCAGATATGTTTGCACAGACTAACATGGCTACCACTTCAAATATATATAATATACAATATACTGCACATGCTTACATGCATATATACTTGCTAATAGCTTAGGATCTCTGGGGATGTGTGGCACCAACGCTTAAAAAAGTTCTTTCAGTATTACATGCTGTGGATTAGAAGTTTAAAGGCACAATTCAGGACAATTTTCTTACAGCGATTTTAAAAACTCAATTGGTTATAAAACAAACAATTTAATGTTCGTTAAATTTTTACCAGAACTTCTTATTAGTTACAGTGGTGACTGCAAGTTATTCTGGCTGGGGGTTCTGGGAGTTACAGCACTATAAAATTTACTTTTCCTAGCTACTAGTCCCCATTAAAGAAGCTTATTTATTTGTTGACTAGTGCTGCTTCTTTTGCATTTTGTTTATACTACTTTTCTTAAACAATTAACATAAAAATATAATCCATATTCTTCAGTGAAATATTGGAGAAATAAGAATTGCAGGCTGCATCGTCTGAGTTATTCACTCAGTCTGTCACGAATACCTTTCTACTGGATTTCAAATACAGACCAGTATCTCATTAAAGCAGTATCAATGGGTGATTGATGCAGACTAGATGTAGTGGTCTCATCCCTGTTTACTTATCAGACCTTCTTTTCTTTGTTTTAGTAATGGGACAAAGCTGAGTTTCCACTACCCTGTCAGGTGACTAAAAGTGAAATTTTAAGGTAGGCAAAGTTTGCAGTAACTGCAGTACAGCATAGAGGCAGACATTCTCCAGTTCTCCCAGATTTGAAAAGTTGTACCTGCAGCCACTATCGATACCACAAGCAATAAAGAACTTTACTGTATTATGTGTACTTTCTAACAAAGACTGTATTTACAATTTTTCTAGAACATCAGTGGAACTGTTCAGTTGTTTTGTCCTACGATTGCATCAGCCCTTCCTAGCATGGTTAATAAGAATGCATTTTAAAGAGTTATATCTATATAACTAAAATCAAGGTTTCGCGCTGTATGTTACCAACACACAGCATGAGACCTGCACCCACCGCCTGGACAATGCCGGCCCCGCCTACCTCGCACTCCAGGTGTGTCCGGTGCGGGGTACCGGCAGCACAATCCAGGTGTCTTCACCCCAAAAAGGGGCTGTGAAGGGTGTGGGAATGTATCTGGATTCTGTCAGGCTGTCTCTGACACATTTTGTAACCAAAAGCCTCTTTGCTTGCATGCGTAGAATAGTGAAAAAGTATTCTCCTTATTTGGGCTCTGACACTTCTGATTGGCTGTGGGCCTTAGGTTTTGTTTCTGTTAAGTTTCGTTTCTGGTATACTCTGTTTGCTTAAGTTTCGTTTCTGTTATTCTCTGCCTGAATAAAGAGTAGGATTAGTTTCGTCTGTTCAGCCAAAGACGGGAGTCCTGTTTTCTGTCTCTCTCTGTTTTTTCCTTACTCTGAGCCTAATGAAGCTGGACTTCGTGGACTCTTAAGTTTCTATCTTAAAAGATCTGAGGATATAAATTGCTGCTTCATGAGACTGAATGAGAAGAGAGCTTTACATGAATCAGATTCCAACAAGTGGTGCCCCGTGTGAGGCCAATTGAATGAAATTCAAAGGAATGCTTTGAAGAACTCTGCTTCAGCATTTAGCACCTAATTATCACCTCATCGACCGGGGACAAGGTCTTCATTCACCTCCGACCAGAGGAAAGGTCCAATCAAGCGCTTGAGAATTACAATAGGGTGAGTGGATCATGGGGTGTGTGCTTACGTCGCAAATGCATGAACTTTGTAAAGATATCTCAGATCTTTTGAATAACAATGGGCGAAAGGCTGATGAGAAGGAGATACAAAAGCTAGTTAAAGCTATAGAAAAAATCTGTCCTTGGGTTAAATTTGATGAATGTCTGGACTTAAAACAGTAGAAACAGATTGGGAGAGAAATGCAGAAGCATAATGGAATTTCTGTATCAGTATTATTTACATGGGAGGAAGTTAGAGACTGCCTTCAGAGACTCACTCCAAAGAATATGTTATTCTCTCAGAGGCTTGATGGCCCCCTCACACAGCTTTTGCCTCCAGCCAAGGGGGGGGGGGCTATGGCAACTGCCCCTCCATCATATGAGCAACAACAGCTTAAGCCCCCTGATGGGGGTGGAGGTGGAAAAGAAGATGGGACATTATATCCTGCCTTGCAGCAATCAAGCACTTTTAGCCCTACAAAAGACCTGTTCTCTGCTGCTTTAACTGCAGCTGTGCTGGATATGGAACCTGTTGATGTATATCCAGTGAACAGAGAGCCGCTTGCAAATGAGACTGCTGCAATACTGCCTGCCGAGTCTAAAAAACAGCTAGTGCTGGCTGATGGGGAACAAATGGTGGGGACCTCATCACAGATTGAAGCTGTTAATGCATGCAGAGTGGCAGGAAGCAAAGAGTGTGTTTCAAAGAGCAGCTTAGGGGATCTCAGCCCCCCCGTGAATCAACCCTCATCACAAAAGCAGGAGAAGCTGAGTAGTAAACTTGATACCTCACGTTTGGGCAGGAAGATCCTACAGAAATGGAAGGATGGCCCAAAGGAGGAATGCACAAAACCCAAGACAAAAAAGGGGTGCAAGTACAAACTACCAGATGCAGTTTGTCATAAGGTTGAGAATCAGATGCTGGAAATGAAAGAAATACAGAGGAAGAGGGGGGTGAATCTTTCCTCGATGGACAGCAGGCTGTTGCAAAAATACAAGGAGTTTTTGGCTGATTTTGAACTGCCCAACCCTCAAACGAAGAGATCAGAGTGGGCTGTCTCAAGTTTCCATCATCAGGATGGCAGGGAAAGCAACGGGAAATTCCCTGTGCTATTCTTCTGTGTGAAAGCTGCTTGCAAATTCTGGAGAAGTTCTTTGTGCTTTCACACCTCATCGGCCTGCCTTAATACAGATGGGTGTGACTGGAGCAAGAAGGAATGTGTGTTTGCCTGAAAAGCAGAAAAGGGGGGGGGTCTGGGTGTCTTGTGAATTCAGTGAGAGTTAATTTATGGCTTAATTTCAACTTGCCATGCCAAGAACTGTGCTGGAGAGAAGATAGTGTTTGTTTAAGTGTTTAAGAAGAAAGCTTAATCAACATTTGGACTTTTAATTTGGACATTTTAATTGGACTAAAAAGAAAAAAAGTTTGTGTGGACTTTAAAGAAGAATTGGCTTTGTTTGCATTATAAAACCTGACAGCCTTTTTAAGAAATTGTCTACCTGCTCATGCTAATGAGATTTGTACTGTATTTGAGTTACCATGCTATGCTGATTATAAGTTATTGAATGCTTCTTTCACTCACACCAGTGGGAGAAGAAGAAATTTAATGCCTTACTCATGTAATTGGGGAAATGAGAAATGCCTTCTAAAATGCAACCAGACCTCCTTCATGTAAGGAAGAAAAGAAATGTTCATGTTTTGTTTATGCTTAAATGTTTGCTTATTCTCTTGCAGGAGAAAGACCTGTCTTTGCTTATGTTATGTATTGTCTTATGAAACTGCATATCTCAAGGTACCTTCAGAAGTACATGGAAGAGTACCCTACACATGTAAATGGGTTTGTGATATTGCATTTGTGTTATATGTCACTCATGTTTCACGTTTAGTTACATGGTACTAGTAATAACAGGGCATGCTCCTGTTTCTTAGGGGAGTGTCTTCTTAAGCCATTGGTCGTTTATTGGCAACAAGGGGATCCTGAGTGGAAGGATTCCTGCTGGACCGATCCGCCCATGGAGAGAGAAGAAGGTTACTCAGCTCCAGGATGGTGGTTCACCAGTAAACTAAATGTGCTGACATTTGTTCTTTTCTTTCTTACTGTGCTTCCAGCTGTAAGAACAATGCCTCATGGGGGCAACCCCAACTTTTGGATTCGTCATGCTAACTATATGTTTGAAGTTCATGGTAAGAATGCAACGTTATACTATGAGCATCCACTGGCAGTGTCTCAAATGGCCTTTCTTCCGGCATTGTTCAACACGCCAGAGTTGGTTATTGGACATTTGCAACATCTTGATAGGTCTACACTCTTCTCTAATCCTCCAGAACAATTTAACAACACCCGCTGGCGAAGCATGACATTCAAGAAATACACTAAAGGACTTTGTTTCTGCTGTCATAGTTCTGGAGTCTGGAATAGTAAATGGAAGTACTGGACTCAAGCAAAAAGGGTTTTGCAGAATGTAGGCAATTATACGGGTTGTGATGATTATTTTTGGTTATGGGGTAGTTATAACAGTTCTTATAAGCTTAATTATACCTTGTTTAACACTACTATTGAAGATATATATGATGTATTTCCTATGTTTACTCATGATTATTCTGCTATAGATAGTGGTTCAATTTGCAATGGATGGCAAATCAAGGATCCTAACATGTGGTTCTTTTTTAATGGAGTTGCCACGAATTTCCATCCAGGACAATATCAATGTGCAGCATTGGGTTATTTTACCTTACAGACTGGCCATAGATTACCTGTTAGCAAAATCCGGAGGATTTTGTAAACTGGTCGGGAACCAGGGATGTCGGGTAAAATTCCAGGATCTGAATAATACTATTGAGAAAGAACTTCAGAATTTACAGGAGAGCATTACTAACAATGTACGCACTGATGTTAATCTCTTTGATTGGGTGACTTCTTGGTTGCCTGATTTATCTGTCCTTAGACAAGTTTTCTTTTATGGGTTTATTATTATTATCTGCTTTATACCTTTGTGTTTTTGCATTACTTGTATTCCTAATCTTATTTCTATGTGTAACACATGTCCACTGCGTAGAAGGGAGACATCGAGTTTTGCACGACGGCAATTGTACTCAATGAGGTATCATCCTCCGGAACAAAGTACCAGGAGTCAGGAGGGGTACGATGTCCAGGAGGACAGTGATGATGTATATGGAGGAGTAGTTATGGAGTATGATAACATGCAGGGGTATGATTAGCCGTCCCTCTCTCAAATTTAAATGAAAAAGGAGGACATGTGGGAATGTATCTGGATTCTGTCAGGCTGTCTCTGACACATTTTGTAACCAAAAGCCTCTTTGCTTGCATGCGTAGAATAGTGAAAAAGTATTCTCCTTATTTGGGCTCTGACACTTCTGATTGGCTGTGGGCCTTAGGTTTTGTTTCTGTTAAGTTTCGTTTCTGGTATACTCTGTTTGCTTAAGTTTCGTTTCTGTTATTCTCTGCCTGACTAAAGAGTAGGATTAGTTTCGTTTGTTCAGCCAAAGACGGGAGTCCTGTTTTCTGTCTCTCTCTGTTTTTTCCTTACTCTGAGCCTAATGAAGCTGGACTTCGTGGACTCTTAAGTTTCTATCTTAAAAGATCTGAGGATATAAATTGCTGCTTCATGAGACTGAATGAGAAGAGAGCTTTACATGAATCAGATTCCAACAGAAGGGGGTGCCCCCAGCGCCCGGGGGGGAGGCATGGCGCCGAGGCCCAGACTGCGCCCGCCATGGCACCACTGGGTGAGGCATGGCCGCCATAGGTGGCCGCCACAGGTAGCCGCCACACAGAGGGCAGGTAAGGCTGCACTACCCAGCAAAGCGGGTACCTCTGCTAGTCAGAAACTAAACAAAACAAAAACACTATAGCACTTTAAAGACTAATTGTTATATTTTAATGTGAGCTTTTGTGGGTCAAGTCTGCTTCGTCAGTGGACTTGATCCACAAAAGAGTTGTAATCTAAAGCATTTTGAGGCCCAAAGATTTTCCATTCCTACATTCATGTAGTAATATTCATAACCATAGTGAATGGGACCATTTCACTATGTAGAAGAAGAAAATAAATAGTTATTGAATATTCTATTTTTAGATACAGTAATACCCAGGATAATGTTAAAACTTGGTTCCACAAGTCTTAACATTATGCGGTTTTTAACGTGAAATACATTTATCGCACAACGTTTTTTAAAAAAAGCCCAGTTCCCTTTCTGAAGAGGAAAACTCTTCAGAAACTCCCACCTGGATTGCTAAGGGGCTTAGCGATCCAGGCGTGTGTGTGTGGGGGTATTTCTGAAGAGAGGCTGGGGACCCTTTTCCCAGCTTCTCTTCAGAACCCCCCGCCCCCAACCTGGATGGCTAAGCCCCTTAGCAATCCAGGCCTGGGGGGGGGGGTGTTTCTGAAGAGAAGCTGGAGAAACTTTTTTCCAGCCTCTCTTCAGAAACCTCCGCCTGGATTGCTAAGGGGCTTAGCAATCCAGGTGGGGTGGTGTTTCTGAAAAGAGGCTGAGGACCCCTTTCCGAGCCTCTCTTTAGAAACACCGCCCCACCCACCCCGGATCGGTAAGCCTGTTAGCGATCTGGAGATCAACGTCCAGAAATTTGAGGAAATTCTTTGTATCACACAACATTAACGTTGTGCACTGCAAAAGTTTCCCTCACATTTCCCGACGTTATCTAGTTTTAACGTTGTGCGGTGCACATGTTAACCAGGGTATTACTGTATTGTATTGGATTCAACAGTTATCAATTGGATCAATAGGTAGAGTTATTATTGTACAATAAATATAACATATAGAATTTAACACAGAAGAATTATTCATGAAGCACTTTCACACATACATTGCACAATTGATTATGATGCAATCATTGTTGCCTAGGTTCAACCTTGGTAGAGTTACCTCTAAGTAACTTTACATTACACAGTGCCATACAGGTCAGTGTGGCCAGTGATGCTGAAGTAAAAGGACTGCTTTCAGAATCAAATCTGCAGGGAAGCTACATGTTACAAGCTATGCATTACTGGGTATACATTAAGTATATTGTATTTATGTAAATCTAAAATACTGATGACATTATGATGATTCATAAGCATAGAGTAACATATTCAAAACCGATTTGACAGGATAATGAAACTAGCTCCTAGTTGCCAATCTATATGAGTTGTAAGAGAAGGCGAAACAGCAGTTTCAAAAAATCTTTCCCTTCCTTGTGGCCCACACAGGCAGCATTTGTTTCTTTAAACTACTATCAGTTGTCATAAGATGTGAAAGAAAAATGAGACTATTGGTAGTTGCTCAGCAAGGTCTCTTGGCAGAATGAGGCTGAAGGCTCCTGACCACTCAAAAGAACAACAGAAAGAAAATAATGCCTTATTGTCACTAACTTTTTCTGTTCCACCTGGGGAGGGAAATTCTTGCTTTCTTTGTTTGCTCATCCTCAGCATGGGACCCTCCACATGCTTTAGACTCCAGCCCCTATCACTCTCAGCCCACATGGTAAATGCTGAAGTACTTTGGGTATTATTTTTTGTTGTTCAGTCACACAGTATAGTCCAACCCTTTGCGACCCCATGGACCACCAGAAGCCAGACTCCGCTGTCATCTGCCATCCTCCATAGCCCGCCCATATCTATGCCCAGTGCATCAATGATGCCATCTAGCCATCTCATTCTCTGCCGCCCCCTTCTCCTTTTGCCTTCGATCTTTTCCAGCATCAGGGCCTTCTCCTGTGAGCTCTCTCTTCTCTTTTGGTGAATCTTCAACTCTGAGGATTAACAGCCTTGGGTGGTGAAGTCCACACAGAAGGGTGATGGTTCCCAAGTGGATTAAATCCCACTTGAATCTATCTTGATGGAGGACAGCAGCTTTATCAATACTGGCCTGGGGCCAGTGTGCCAAAAGGGCTCAGGACCAGAAAGTGACTCTCAGAACTGGATCAGTGGTATGGGTGTTGTGCTGTGAAGCAGAAGGCAAATGGAAGACCACTGCATTATATTGTTCCCAGGACAATCTTCAAGTCTGGTGGATTCATGCAATCCAATTGCCAGTGTATGTTAGATTCAATTGTCCAATTCACCAGCCTTTCCCCCTGGATTGAAGAGTGGATGTCATTGCGTTCTTTGCCTCAGGCAGTAAAATGTCTTGACCTTGCTAAATCTGGAAATGATCTCACATACTTTGGCTGCAAATAATTGAAATCATAACAATACACAGGCTGAAATTCAGTAGTAATTATTGAGCAGGGCATTAAATCAGTGAGGATTATATGAATCAGCACCTTCATAAATTCCATTGGCCTACTGCAGCTTAGTACTGGATTTCAGCCACAGTTAATATATTCTATACATTCTAATATTTTAGGCCCAGTCTTCATCAATAGTGAAGATCTGTTCTTCTTAGAAGGATTATCTACTCTGTTCTGGTAGGGATAGGTGTGTTATAGAATCTCTAAACTATTAAAATAGGTAAAAGAAAGAAAGATGAATTGGTACAGATGGCTGTGTTGTTTTACAGGACTTTTCATTTCTTAACTGGACACAAAAATAAGGCTATAGTTTGCATGTAACAAGCCCACTCACCTTTTTATTATTGCAATCTGGCCTCTGAAGTTTTGTTTGGAAACTATTTCCCAGAAACCGATGTTACTTTTTGATAATCAGCAATATTTACCCAGTTTAGGTGACTGACTTTCAAAGGTATGAAGTAGTTACAGGTAAGATAGTTACTTTTTGATTAATGAGCAGCATGACTAGTAGAGGTAAAGTCACAGCAAAAGTAATAAAACAGGTAGGTACAAATTCCTTTTTAGGTATAATGAGTGACATTTACTGTATAGCTACTTTTAAAAATTACTTTTTAAGGCCAGTTTAAGGCATTTTAGATCATTTAGATAGGATTTTAAAGGTTTTATGCCACATCTTAACAATTTAGGTGTCTAGAAAAATATTTGGTTTTGCTTGGTATAGTTTTGTAAATACTGTATACAGTATTTATAACTAGCGGAGGGGTGGGCAGCGAAGGAGACCAGTGGGGCCGCCGCCATCAAGCAACCTCCAGCCACCACCAATAGCTGGAGGTGAGGAGGAAGAAGCTGCACGGGGCAGGCACCGAAGGAGACCAGTGGGATCACTGCCACCACCATCCAGAGACCTCCGGCCATCACCAACAGCTGAATAAATTCACACCAAGAGGTGTAGGACACGGTGAATATTAAGAATATTAAGTAATAAGAAATAAGAATACTAGAACTTTTGTGGACCAACAGGTAACTTTCGTGCATTGTATGAATCCAAGATCCAATGTAAATTATGTAAATACTGTATATAGTTCTGTATGGCTTGGAGTTTGCGACTGATTGTTAGTTTCTTTTTGAATAGATCCCTGATGAAAATATTGAAAATTCCATTATCGAAAGGAATTTGGATCTGTCACATTGGATTCCTGAATTTAATTTGGATTTGGAATAAATTACTTCTACTTCATAGCCAACGCAAACGGTTTTTTCTTTTCTCTGCTGTGCTTCTACGTTTGGTCCCCCATTTTCTTGAAAGTAAAATACTGCCATAGAAACCAGCAAACCACATCAGGAAGTTTGCCAAGAGAAAGAACTCTATGGACAAGAGCAAAAGGAAGAACAAAGAGGCAAAATAGATGAAACAAGATGCTTAGTCCACCAGGTTGGAAGAGGGGGGGTGGATAGAACAGTCGGAGGAGAAATAAGGTGTTGTAAGGAACAATACTGCATAGGGACATGGAATGTCAGATCTATGAATCAAGGAAAGCTGGAAGTGGTAAAAAAGGAAATGGAAACAATAAGAATTGACATCTTGGGAATCAGCAAGTTAAAATGGACAGGGATGGGTGAATTCAGCTCTGGAAACCATCATATCTACTACTGTGGACAAGAAAACCTCAGAAGAAATGGAGTAGCCATAATCTTAACCTATAAAACCAAGTGTTCACCGTTGGAATGGGCTATGGGCTGCTATACGTCGCCTTACTTACCCGTTCCCTCCCTTCGAGAGCACGGGCTAAGTGCCTACGCAGGTCAACAAATGGTTTAAAAAATCGCGATTGGGGCATCAGCCCCACCATTTGAAAGAAAGGGAAACAACTTCATTACCCGAAATCCATTGCGTTTCTGCGTGTTTCTCCCTGTGTCAGCCAATCACGATGTAAAAAACAACGGAATCATTCTTTCATTTACGAGCCGCAACCAATCAAAAGTAGCGTAACAAAATCTTGCCGAGCGACGGACGGCAGAAACTAATCACAAAATACATATCCCAGCATCCTTTACACTGTTACACCATGGAAGGTTTTGCGCTGCAGCCAATGAAATGCTTTGGACTGCATGCATCATCATTAACGTAATCAACCACGCTTCAGCATGGAGGAGGCTGGAAAAGCCAATGCGCCAACAACTTCCCAACAGGAGGCACTTCGTCTCCCGGAGGGAAGCCATCCCCAGCTCATCACGGTGGGCGGCTGGCCATGTCGGATCCTGGACTGCCTGCTTTTTGCGGCCCCCACCCAACCGGCGAAGACCTCGGCACCAGCGGAGAGGGAGAAAAGGCTGCGCCACAGAGGCATGGAAGGTGAGGCCCGGCACAGAAGGCTGCACTGGGGAGACGTAGAGTACGAAAGGCCCAACTGGCAACGGGTAAGTGGGGCGGGGGAGAGGAATTGAGGAGGGGAACGGGCCTGGGGAGCACGCCACCCACCCAGGTCATAGAGAAGAAAGGGCGAGAACGAACCCACCTCCTTCCCCCCAGTCTCAGTCCCCTGCCCCACTTACCTGTTGGCAGCTGGGCAATTCGTACTCTGCGCCTCCCCAGAGCGGCCTTCTGTGCCGGGCCACTCACCTTCCATGCCTCCATGGTGTGGCCTTTCCTCCCTCAATGCCGGCGCCAAGGCCTTCATCGGTGGGGTGTGGGCCACCAAAATCAAGCAGCCCAGCCGGCAAACGATGCTCCTGCCCGCCCAGCAAAGGCCTCCTGGGTGTCCTCACCAAGGCTTGCGGGGAGGAGGAAGAGCTCCTCCTCCCCCTGCAAAGCATCAGCATGTGTGTGTGTGTGTGTGTGTGTGTGTGTGTGTGTGTGTGTGTGTGTGTGTGTGTGTGTGTGTGTGTGTGTGTGTGTGTGTGTGTGTGTGTGTGTGTGCTCACCAAGGCTTCGGGGGGGGGGGAAAGAGCCCGTCCTCTCCCCATAGAGCTATGGCATGTGTGTGTGTATTGTGTGTGTGTGTGTGTTTGTGTTGTGTGTGTGGGTGTGTTGTGTGGGTGGTTGTGTTGTTTGTGTGGATGTGTTGTGTGTAGTTGTGTGGTTTGTGTGGTTGTGTTGTGTGTATGTATTGAGTGTGTGTGTGTGGTTATGTTGTGTGTGCTGTGTGTATTGTGTGTGTTGTTGTGTGTGTATTGAGTGAGTGTGTGGTTGTGTTGTGTGTGTGTTGTGTGTGTGGTTGTGTGTGTGATTGTTTTGTATTTGTGCACTGAATGAGTGTGTGGTGATATTGTGTGTGCTGTATGCGTGTATTGAATGAGTGTGGTTGTGTTGTGTGTGCTGTGTGTGTATTTTGTGTGTGTGTATGTGTTTTGTGTGTGTGTATTGTGTGCGCATGTGTGGTTGTGTTGCATGTATGCTTATATAGTGTGTATGTCTACCCCTCAAAACCACCCCAACCACAAGCACACATGTTATACCTGCCCGCCAGGGCAAAAAATGCTGATCTTAACCTATAAAACCAACCTATAACACTTTAAAAAGTTAAAAAAATAAAAAATTTACAAAAAACAACAAAGCATTCATTGTTTTATATAAAGCACAGGGGGGAAAAAGCCCGGCAACGCCGGGCAAACTATGCTAGTTGTCAATAAAACTGTTTAAAATAACAGTTGAGAAGTCTCTCTCTTTTTATGAGTGCAGGTGGGTTTTTAATTGGGGTTTAGTATGTTTTATTGGGGTTTATGTGTTTTTAGTGTTTGATGTCATTAACTTCTGTAAGCCACCCAGAGTTGTTGAGTTGGGCGGCAATAGAAATACGAATAAATAAATAAATAAAAGAGTGAGAAAAGCAGTAATGGGACATAATCTTAAAAATGACAGAATGATTTCAGTCAGAATCCAAGGCAAACCTTTCAATATCACTGTAATCCAAATATACGCACCAACCACTGGTGCAGATTAAGCCACAGTTGACCAGTTCTATGAGGACCTACAACACCTCATAGAACAGACACCAAGAAACGATGTCCACATTATCATAGGCAATTGGAATGCCAAAGTAGGAAATAAAAAAGTAAATTGAATAACAGCCAAGTTTGGTCTTGGAATACAGAATGAAGCAGGGCAAATGCTAATAGAGTTCTGCCAAGAGAACGCACTGGTCATAACAAACACACAAGAGTGACCCACCAGCAACACAAGAGGCGACTTTACACATGGACATCACCAGATGGCCAACATTGAAACTAGATCGATTACATACTCTGCAGCCAAAGAAGGAGAACTTCCATACAGTCAGCAAAAACAAGACCTGGAGCAGACTGTGGCTCAGATCATAATCTACTGATTGCAAAATTCAGGCTTAGGCTAAAGAAAATAGGGGAAACAATTAGGCCAGACAGGTATGACCTAGACAACATTCCTAAGGAATACACGGTGGAGGTGTGGAACAGATTTAATGGCTTAGTCTTGATAGACAGAGTGCCAGAAGAATTATGGACAGAGGTGCGGGGCATCATACAGGAGGCAGCAAGGAAAACCATACCAAAAGAAAAGAAATGTAAGAAAACAAAGCGGTTGTCTGATGAGGCTCTTAAAATAGCAGAGGAAAGAAGGAACGCAAAAGGCAAAGGAGAAAGGAAAAAAAATCAATCAATTGAATACAGAATTTCAAAGAAAAGCAAGGAGAGATAAGGAAACCTACCTAAATGAACAGTGCAAAGAAATAGAGGAAAACAACATAAGGGGTAGGACTAGAGATCTTTTCAAAAAAATTGGGGAAATCAAGGGAACGTTTAAAGCAAAAATGACCATGATAAGGGACAAAAATGGCATGGAGTCAGCTGATGCAGAAGAGATTAAGAAAAGATGGAAAGAGTACACAGAAGAACTCAACAAAAAGGATCTCAACATCCCTAATAATCACAGTGACAAGAACATTGAACTTGAGCCAGACAGCCTAGAGAGTGAAGTTAGGAAGGCCATAAAAAGCACTGCAAACAACAAAACCAGTGTAGGTGATGGTATCTGTTGTATCTGGCGCTTATAAGCAACAGTCCAGACAACGATTAACAGAACAGCAATAAGTATTTATTCAACAGTCTTTTAGGTTATGCTTACAAGGTGCTCCGGACACAGAGATGGCAATACAATCCCATGTAATCAGTCCCTTTGGAATCTGCCATGTAGGAGGCAAGGACTAGCTACACCTGGAGCCGTAGCATAGTGGAAGAGACCCAGGCTTAGCACGTTGCTGGCTACCTGTGTGGAATAGATCTGGTCCGGCCCCACCCTTGTTTACTCGTGGGGCTTATATAGTGTCTCCCTGGCGGTGGCTCCTTGATACAAAGTAGTGACCCACCGGAGAACCATAACCAACCAATCATAACAGGGTATATATGTAATTAACCAATGGGGAACAGGATCCAAAACTGTAACCAATCACAGGGCTAAGATTAGCATAATGAGTGCGCCCTGGAAGGGGGATTCCGCACCCTTTTTGGCTCCTAATTTGGATGGCAGGAAACCGGCATTTTCTTCCTTGCAAGGCGCTACCCCCCGCGCAACTTGCAATAGTGCCTCAATGCACGACAGTATCCCAGCTGAATTTTTCAAAGCCCTAAAAAACGATGGAATCAAATTATTGCATTCGATATGCCAGCAGATTTGGAAAACAAAACAGTTGCCACATGATTGGAAAAGATCAGTATATGTTCCAATCCCAAAAAAGGGTAATGCCAAAAAATGTTCGAATTATCGAACAGTTTCACTCATTCCACACGGTAGCAAGGTTATGCTCAAGATAATACAGGAGAGACTTCAGCAGCACATGGAGAGATAATTACCAGAAGTGCAGGCTGGGTTCCGAAGAGGCAAGGGAACTAGAGACCACATTGCTAACATACGTTGGATTATGGAGAAAACAAAGGAATATCAGAAACAAGTCGACTTCTGTTTCATTGACTACACCAAGGCCTTTGACTGTGTGGACCACAACAAAATGTGGCAAGTAATTAAAGAGATGGGGATACCAGAGCACCTCATATGCCTCCTGAGAAATCTGTACATGAATCAAGAAGCAACAGTTAGGACGGAATACGGAATGACAGAGTGCTTTGGAATAGGAAAAGGAGTCAGACAAGGCTGCATTTTATTACCCTGCTTATTCAACTTATACACAGAGCACATAATATGCAATGCAGGGATGGAGAAATCACAACATGGGATCAAAATTGCTGGGAGAAACATCAACAATTTGAGATACGCAGATGATACCACCCTAATGGCAGCAAGTGATGAAGACCTAAAGAATCTCTTGATTGGGTTGAAGGAGGAGAGTGCAAAAGCTGGCTTGAGACTCAATATCAAGAAAACCAAGATAATGGCAACAGGCCCTATCAGTCACTGGAAAATAGATAAGGGAGAAGTAGAAGCAGTGACAGATTTTACTTTCTTGGGATCCAAGATCACTGCAGATGGAGATTGCAGCCATGAAATAAAAAGGTGACTGATTCTTGGGAGACAAGCTATGAGAAACCTGGGTAACATAGTTAAAAGTAGAGACATCACCTGTAAACAAAAATTCGCATAGTCAAAGCAATGGTATTCCCAGTAGTAATGTATGGTTGTGAGAGCTCGACCATTAGGAAAGCTGAGTGCAGAAGAATAGAGGCCTTTGAAATGTGGTGTTGGAGGAGAGTTTTGAGAGTATCCTGGACAGCAAGGAGAACAAATAGGTCGATCTTAGAAGAAATCAATCCTGACTGCTCCTTAGAAGGTCAAATAATAAAGATGAAGATGAAGTACTTTGGACATCAAATGAGAAGAGAAGATTCACTTGAGAAGGCCTTGATGCTGGGAAAGGTGGAGGGCAAGAGAAGAAGGGGGTGGCTAAAGATGAGATGGCTACATGGTATTGTAGACACAATGGGCACAGAGCTGGCCGGGTTGAGGAGGATGGTGGGGGACAGAGGTGCCTGGTGTGCAATGGTGTATAGGGTCACAAAGGGTCAGAATCGACTGTGCGACTGAACAACAAAATATTGGAATTTACCACTAGAGGAACTAGAGAGCAATTATTTTTCTGACCTGTTGAATCAGTAAACCAATGGCTGAAATCCAGGTGGGTAACTTCTACCTATGGAAAGAAGATGATCATACCAGTAAGGATAATGTTTTTTGTAATTAAAACTTCTTCTTCTACCCTGCAGTTTTCCCAATTTTTATGCAATGCAACTTTTGGGTCCCACAGGAGCTGCAGGATGGAAGCAGGAATACTTTAATTATAAAATATCTCTCCTGTAAGTAAAATGTCCAGCTGTCATGAATTTTGGGATCTAAAGACTTCCTCCTTTCATCCCACAGTTCCCATGTCTTCCACACAATGGGATTACAGGGGAGAAAAACCATGGAATAGAAGTAGGAAATTCTCAAATATCACTTCCCGTTGAGGATGTAATTACCATACCTGTCAAGTGTCCCATACTGGCTGGGAAATCCTGTATTTTACCCCTGTTTCCCCCTCTGACTTGCCGTCACCCCGAATTTGGAGCAGCCAGAGTGGGAGGGTTACTGCGCATACACGCCCATCAGAGGCAGAGGTGCGCATACACGGGGGGTTTCTGCGCGTGCATGAAGGGGTTTCTGTGCATGCATGAGGGGTTTCTGTGCATGTGCGAAGGGGTTACTGCGCATGCGCACCCATCAGAGGCGGAGGTGTGCATGCATGAGGGGTTTCCGCACATGCACGCCTGTCAGAGGCAGCGGTGCTTCCTGTATTTTCTCAACTGCATCTTGACAGGTATGGTAATTACCCTTTTGCAGATGTAAGTTACACATGATAACAACAATAGCAGCCTGACTGATAAGAAATAGAACAATGTAACCTGTTAAAAATAGTGTACCAAGCTCTGCTGTCTTTTAATATTCATGCCTGTCAAGTACCCCATAATGGCTGGGGTTTCCCCATAATTTTGCACCGCTTTTGTTCATTTCCCGTCCGGAGCCGCCACTACCCCGTAATTTGGCAGCAGGGGAAAAGTAGTTACTGTGCATCCCTTCTGCGCAGGTCCTTTCTATGCATGTGTAGAACCCTTCTACGCACGTGTAGAAGGGTTCTGTGCAGAAGGCTTCTACACATGCGTAGAAGCGACCTGCACAGAACCGTTCTGTGCAGGTCCATTCTATGCATGCGTAGAAGGCTTCTACGCATGCATGGAAGCGACCTGCGCAGAACCGTTCTGCGCAGTTCCCCTATTTTCCGGCGCTGCGCTTGACAGGTATATTAATATTACTTATGCAAATTAAATCAATAAATCTTGTAGATTTGTTAGTTAAAACAGGAGATGGTAGTATTCAATTGATGTTTATTACTCATGTATACTGCTATTGAATCAGGGCTTATTATTATTTTTTAGAAAGAAGAGTGTCAGTAATACTTTTTAAAGAGATGTTTTTAGAGACAATGAACTATGCCTTATTCTGTGTTTTGATGCACGCAGTTGTAATTAGTGCTGCAACAGGTAAAAGTATTAATTATATCTGATTATGACATGACTGGCCTACTTCATTGTTAGAACGCATTCTCACACTCTTTTTGTTTTTATTGTTTCGTCTTTGATCTTGTATTATTATGGTTTCCTGGATTTATAAATTCATTTGTATTGTCAAAATAGACACAGGATAAAAGTGGTATATAACAGAGAGTAAAAGACCTAGGAAACTGTACACTATGATTCTAATTTCACCCACATATAAATGGGAACAACTCCATTGATGTCAACAGAAGCAACTGCTTTGTCACTTAGCAATGACATTTGGACTTGTCTTTCAAATCACTCATCTTCGCAGTATCAGATCTTCAGAGTTTGCAGCTGAAAGGGGGAGGGGGGAGTGCTCCAGGAACTATACTGGGATTTGAGCCATGACTGCTTAGTCAAATAATAATTACTTAGTATTTGACTGAGCCCAAGTCTAGGTGGGCAACATTTTCTCACCTTGGCTTGTGTTCCTTGGGAATCATCTATTGTGGGGTTGCATAGATTAGGCTTGTGGCAGCCATGCCTCTCTGATGTCCTTGTGCTCAAACTGCCCTTCCCACTCATCTTGTTGCCTTGACATTCACACACAATCACTCCTGCCATACACATTCAGAGATTTAACCTTTCCCTCTCTGCCACCAAAACAAATTACTCTTCCAGTGCTACCACTAAGCTTTCCCTATAAACTATTTAACAGCAGCATGGGGGCAGGAGTGAGTGCAGTCATCAGAAGATTGAGAGATAGATAGGTTTAGTGTCTTGCACGGAAGACAAAGAAGGAGTCGCAGGAAGGACTAACACAGGTTTATTCAGTGATGCTCAGCACGAACATGAGGTAATGGGGCAGATACATCTCATTATATACCATAACACAATACATTTGAATCTTGTTGCACGGTAGCTCATTGGCTGCTACCGGCGTGGCCTCGCCCAGGTCACGCCTCTCTTCTGCAGTTGTTTTCTCTTCTGCAGTTGTTTTCTGTAGCTCCTGATCATGTGGGGAATTTCCCGCGGCTGTTTGTGATTTGGGCAATGTGGACCATGTGAGACTGAACGCTCGCAGCTGCCCTCTATGGGCGGCTTGCTCGCGTTCCTTAACAGC
Source organism: Bradypodion ventrale (assembly GCA_035047345.1). Classification (NCBI taxonomy): domain Eukaryota; kingdom Metazoa; phylum Chordata; class Lepidosauria; order Squamata; family Chamaeleonidae; genus Bradypodion; species Bradypodion ventrale. The sequence goes on from JAWDJE010000001.1 coordinate 48,353,311, forward strand.
TGAGATACATTGTGATTGTGGACTGGTTACATTCATATATTTAAAGTAACATTGTACATGCATACATAACATCCCTCCCCCCTAGGATGGGACGAAGTCCCTCAACCATTGTGGCTTGCCGCATGTGCGCCTGGGGCGTGCGGCCGCCTGACTTAACACAGGGGAGCCGGAGGCTCCTGGTTCCGCGGAGTCCTGCCCTGCAATGGAAAGGGGGGACTCATTAGCGACTCGGTGTGGCGTCTGAGGTACCCTTGCATTGGGGGACGGGAATGGAATGAATAGTTGGGAAGTGAATCCCTGCCTGCCGCTTGAGGAGTTTGGGGACCCCCCAGTACGAATCTCGGGACCGACGAAGAGGCCCTCGTGGCCTCGCCACCCCCCGCTGCCTGTCCGGGCATTCTAGAGACTGTGGTGGGCGGACTCGCCCCTGTTGCCTGTCTTGGGGGTGTTGGTCTCCGGGGGGCAGGAGCTATTGCATACTCCAAAACAAAAGGGCTAGGGGGACTGGAAGTACCAGGGGCTGAACTGAAACCCCTCTTCTCGCTAGGACGGGTGGGGGACCACTCCGCTACATCCCCCTGGTACTGCAACTCATAATCATCATCAAACTGATCCCTCTCTTTGAAAGTATCCTCCTCTGTGTCTCCCCCTTGGGTAATGCGGGTGGGGGAGGACCCTAACGCTGATTCCCCCTCGCCGGTGACTCGCCTTCGGAGTTGGTCGGCGTGCCTTCTCCAGAGTAGACCTGAACTAGTCTCGACCCTGTAGGATACCGGCCCCGTTTGCTCAACAATTGTCCCTGGCACCCACGCTGGCCCCGAGGCCGCGTAGTTTCTGCAGTGAACCGGGTCCCCTACCGCAAAACTTTTGGAGCTCTCTCCCCCTATGCTTATGTTTCTCCCTTCATCCTCCACCCTGGACGGATCCATCCGGTCAAACAGTGTTACCGGACGCCTCCTCATGAGGAGTTCGGCTGGGGAGAAACCTGACGCTAAAGGGGTTGTCCTGTAGCAGATGAGGAACTGGCACAGATGCAGGTTCAACTCACCGGGACCCATGCGCCGCAGTGCGTCTGGCGCTCTACCTGACCGTTTGTGGCGGGGTGAAACGGGGCAGCGGTTATGTGCCTGACGGCGTTCCTCTCCATAAACGTCTTGAACTCTGCCGACGTGAAGGTACTCGCGTTATCGCTCACAAGGACGTCTGGCAGGCCGAAGCAGGCAAACAGCTTTCGCAACTGTTTAATGGTTGCGGCAGAGGACGTGCTGTTCATGGGGATTACCTCCAACCACTTGGAGTAGGAGTCGACTACCAGGAGAAACATGGACCCGCGGAAAGGGCCGGCGAAGTCGACATGGATCCGGGACCATGGCCCGCGGGCCGTATCCCATTCCCTATGGGGTAACCGGGACTCCTCGGGCCGAGAGCTCTGGCAGCTCTCGCATGTGCCCACTAGGCGTTCTATGTCCCCGTCTATCTGGGGCCACCAAAAGAAACTCCTGGCCAGAGCCTTGGAGCGCACGATACCAGGGTGGCTGGTGTGCAGTAGCCTCAGCACCTTGGCCCTCAGCTTCTCTGGGATAACCACCCGCTGGCCCCAGAGTAAGCAGCCCCTTTCCAGAGAAAGCTCTACTCTGCGCCTGAAAAACGGCTTGAAATGTTCCTCGGGGGGAGAGCTGGGCCACCCTTTTCTAACCCAGGAACTAACTTGGGCCAGGATCTTGTCGGCCGCCGTGGCCTTGGCGAGGTCGGCCGGCACAATTGGGGGTGAGTCGAGAGACTCAATCAGCAGGACTTGGTGTTCCTGCTCTACCTCACACGTGGGGTCCCCTAAACTAGGGAGAGGGGATCGGGACAGGGCGTCCGCATGGGAGATCTCCTTCCCTGGGCGATAGACCAGCTCATATTGGTAGGCGTTGAGAAAAATGGCCCAACGCAGCATCCTGGGGGATAGAATTTGTGGGGTTGGTTTGCCGGTAGTGAAGATTCCCAGCAGCGGCTTGTGATCCGTCACTACCGTAAACTCGCGGCCGTATAAGAAATCGTGGAACTTCTTGGTTCCCGCGATTATTGCTAGGGCCTCCCTATCTGTTTGCGCATAATTTCGCTCAGCTTTCGAGAGGGACCTTGAGTAGTACGCCACCGGGGCTTCCCTCCCGCTCTCCAACACGTGGCACAGGACCGCCCCCACCCCCACCGGGGACGCATCACAGACTAGCACCACTGGTTTTTTCGGATCAAAATGGGTCAGGACCGCATCCGAAGACAGGAGTGACTTAAGCTCCTTGAATGCCCTCTCCTGCTTGTCCCCCCACCGCCAAACCGCGTCCTTCTTAAGTAGCGCGTGCAGTGGCTCCGCGACCGATGCCTTCCGAGGCAGGAAGGAGTGATAGAAATTTAGGAGCCCTAGGAATGACTGCAGCTCCGGTTTCGCGGTGGGGCGAGGGGCGTCTCTCACGGCCGCTACCTTGGACTCGGAGGGTTTGATTCCGTCCGGGGTTACCTTAAACCCTAGAAACTCTACCTCCCTCGCGAAGAATACGCACTTGTCCCTTCTCAATCGAAGTCCTGCCCTCTCGAACACTGAGAGAACCCCATCTAGCCTCTTGGCTAACTCTAATTCGCTCCCCGCTGTTATCAACACATCGTCGAAGTATGGGAGGATGCCTGGAAGCCCCTTTAAAAGGCGTTCCACGAGGGACTGGAAAATTCCGGGGGCCGAATTCACGCCAAACTGAAGGCGCGTTACCTTAAACGCCCCCTTGTGCGTTACGATCGTTTGCGCGGCGGCAGCAGCCGGGGTTACAGAGAGCTGCTGATATGCCTGGGCCAAATCTAACTTGGCGAAAAACCTCCCCCCATGTAGCGTGGCCAGCAAATGGCTGACCACGGGCACCGGGTATGCATTTGGCCGAATGGCCTTATTTATCGTACATTTATAGTCCGCACAAATTCTGACCTCCCCATTTGACTTGAGGGCTGTAACAATCGGCGTTTCCCACTCTGCTGAGTCAACTGGAACCAAAATCCCCTGCCCCACCAATTTGTCCAGTTCCGCCTCAATCTTGTCCTTGAGGGCGAAGGGCACTCTCCTTGGCTTGAGGCGGATGGGCCGGATTTCTGGGTCCAGCTCAAAGGAAACCGGGGGCCCCTTGTATTTCCCGAGCCCCTTCTTGAAAACGTCCGGGTGTGCGTCGCACACGTCCCGCATTGGGTCAGTCTCGATGGCGTTAATGCCGGACAGTTCGATCCCCAGGGGAGCAAACCACTGCGTTCCCAAAAGGCAGCACCTCCCCCCTTTTAGGACCACTAGGGGCAGTTTCTCGGAGTAGTTCTTGAACTTCACCTTGAAGTTCCCCACCCCCAACACTGGGATCCCATTTCCCTGCACGTCCCGTAGGTTGGATCTCATGGCCCGCAGTTTGGGCCGTTTCTCTGGGGGAATGCGCATAAACTCTTTTTGGGACAGGATGGAATAAGAAGACCCCGAGTCTATCTCCATCCTCACTGGGACCCCCTGCAACAGTACCTCTATGAAGAACCGCCGGTGCTCCAGGCCCACGCGGTTCACGCCGTCCTCGCTGTGGCCGGCTGAGACCTTCCTGGTGCCGGCCGCCTTTCGTTGGTGCGTCTGGGAATGGCTGGAACTGCCCTTGTCCTCGACTCGTCCGCGCCTGCATACTCGGGCGATGTGTCCCTTTCGGCCACAGTTGTGGCACTCGGCCTTCCAGAACGGACACCTCGTGCGGTCGTGGGCCACCCCACAACCATCGCAGCGGCGGTCCTGCCGTTCTCGGGTCTGCCGCTTCTCACCTCGCTTCTTGATCCTCTGGACGTCGTCGTCCTCGCTGGAGTAGGGATCCGCTGTGGTGGAGGACTCCTCGGACGACGTTGGTGCGGCGGCGGGCGGCTTGGGGGCCCGCCAGGCCGTCTTTGCTGGTGTCCGCCGGGCCGCCTGCACTGGTGACTTGGCCCTCTCGGACGTGGCCCCTCGAGACTTGAATAGCCGGACGCCGCTCCTGGCCTCCTCGGCTGCTTGCGCCTCCCGCAGTACCTCATTGAACGTGAGGCGATGGTCGCGGGTCATGAGCCTCCTCTGAAGCTCCTCGTCCCTCAAGCCGCACAGCATGCGGTCACGGAGGGCCTGGTCCAGGTCGTCCCACTGGCAATGCACCGCTGCAAGCCTGAGGGCCGCCGCATAGGCGGACACGGATTCGCCCGGTCGCTGGTCTCACCTGTGGAACGCGACCCGGGCTGGGAAAATCGAGACGGGCGGCTGGAAATGCTCACGCAGCCTCTCCAGGATACGGTCAATGGGCACCTCGTCCACCTTCCGGGGGGCCACCAGGGTCATCAGGATCCGCAGCGTGGCCGGCCCCACCTGAGACAGGAAGTGGGAGCGCATCTTCGCGTCGTCGTCGACGCCTGCAGCCTCCATGGCGTGCCGAAACTGGCACTCGTAGAGCTCCCATTGTTCGGGCTCGCTGACATCGAACTGGTACAGCTTGACCTTGGGATTCGCCATCGATCCCATCCTCGTCGCCAATTTAGTGTCTTGCACGGAAGACAAAGAAGGAGTCGCAGGAAGGACTAACACAGGTTTATTCAGTGATGCTCAGCACGAACATGAGGTAATGGGGCAGATACATCTCATTATATACCATAACACAATACATTTGAATCTTGTTGCACGGTAGCTCATTGGCTGCTACCGGCGTGGCCTCGCCCAGGTCACGCCTCTCTTCTGCAGTTGTTTTCTCTTCTGCAGTTGTTTTCTGTAGCTCCTGATCATGTGGGGAATTTCCCGCGGCTGTTTGTGATTTGGGCAATGTGGACCATGTGAGACTGAACGCTCGCAGCTGCCCTCTATGGGCGGCTTGCTCGTGTTCCTTAGCAGCTGAGATACATTGTGATTGTGGATTGGTTACATTCATATATTTAAAGTAACATTGTACATGCATACATAACAATAGGCTAAACCCGTGATGACGAACCTTGGCACTCCAGATGTTCTTGGACTTCAATTCCCAGAAGCCCAAGCTTCTGGGAATTGTGAATCCACATGAATGGGTTTACTGCAATTCATCCGGCCTGCGCTGCCTTCACCACTCCTGGAAGTGGAAGTAAAACTTGCCTGTATGGGCGCGTTTTACTTCCACTTCCAGGAGTGATGAGGGTGGCGCGGGTTGGATAAATCGCAGTAAACCCATTCGTGTGGATTCACAGGGTGCTTGGGCTTCTGGGAATTGAAGTCCAAGAACATCTGGAGTGCCAAGGTTCACCATCACAGGGTTAAACTCCCCCATGCCATGCTGCACAGTGCTCTTTACCATTTAATACTGGTCTGTGAAAGGGCCAACTTTTTGCAGGGGGCACTAAAGGCATTAAACAAATAATTTTTTTGTCAGAAATTACTCTGGGTTGAAAAGGATTTTTTCTGGAGAAACTCCACTCAGGGGACATCCAAATGAGACTCCTTTCATGTCCCCAAGATCCATCATGCAGCACTCAGGTATCAAAACCTGACCTTCCAGTCTCCAAGCTCAGCATCTTAACCACTAAGCCACCGCAGTGCTGCTACTGAAGGCATTTGGAGGTCTTTATATGACTGGTTTTCGAGCAAGGGTGACCTTTTCCTTTACTCTAATCTCCCAGTATTACCATTTTCTTCTTGAACTATGATTGGAGGTCTTCCCTCAATCTTTCTAATGAGAGAGAGAGAAAAAAAATAGGGTGCCATAGTTGCGGCTAGAATGGCAAAAACAGCTTTCCCAAGAAAGAAACTACAGAGTGGAAAAACTAGAGTAATACAAGACTTTTGTGGCAATTTTTTTTGCTGCAGGCCAGGAAATAAAACAATAACAGAGACTGTATTAAAAACAGTTGGGGGAAATCTATGGAGTTGTGGGGAAAGGATTGCTCCCATCTGCAGAAGCAAACCCTCTTCTCTACAAGAAGGAGAGAGACTCCTGAGCTGCTTTGTAATCATGCCTGCCATGCCTTTTGCCAAGACATGATTCTGTATTGGACAATCTTGTGCATGCTACAAAAGTAATAGGAAAGACAGTCCTGTGAGGAAGTACTGGGTGGACCATTGCCCCATAACCCAGGAGCTCCAGAGTTCCAGACAGCCAGCTCCCCTGTGGACCTTGGGGATAAATATGGACCTTGACAGCCCTCCTGAAGGACCTTTCAACAAGAAGTGGAAGCCCCAGAGGAGAAACCACACAAGGAGGTGCTACAGAATATTACAGAGCTTACCTGTCAAGTTTTGGATTTGGAAATAAGGGAAATTTCCCGGCAAATAAGGGCTACTTGACAGATATGCTTATCCTGTGCTGCCCTCCAATGGCGGCAATAGGGCATTGAAATCTATTTAATAAGGGATTATGGCAGGAAAGAGGGTAAAATAAGGGGTTTTCCCGGCCAATAAGGGATACTTGACAGTTATGTTACAGAGGGGTCAGGTTTATGGAGACTGGAGGATATAAAAGGGACTATAGAGGTAGAGGGAGAAGGAGAAGTAATATCTGTTAGGAAGTAGATAAATAGGGACCACTCCGGTGGGAAGGTAAACAGCGTTCCGTGTGCTCCGGTGTCTAGTCATGCCTGCCACATGACCACGGAAACATCTGCAGAAGCAGACAGCGCTGGCTCTTTGGCTTTGAAACAGAGATGAGCACTGAACCCTAGAGTCAGATATGACTGGCCTTTGCGCAAGGGAAACCTTTATCTTTACTATAGTGGGGTCAAGACAGAAGTGCTTTCCTTGAAGAATTAGAAAGACAAGGAGGTAGAAGCAGAGTGTAGTGATGCTCTTGAGGAAGTGGGAGTTGTGGCTGGATAACAAGTTGACTTGGAAAAGCCAGAAGAACCCCTCTCTCCAGGTGACCAGACTTACATATATAAAGAGGACCCATGGACCAGGATACTGATACAATTCCAGGTCTCCATAGCTAATGCTGAGAAACATCAGAACCCCTGAGTTTGCTGAAGCCTCTGTACTGTGGGAAAGAAGAGTGCTGGGAAATGTGCGTTCCCAGCTCAACGGGAGGGCAAGCTGCTTCATGGTGCTGCACAGGGAGAGAGGCAAAGTTCAGCAAAAGTCTTTCAGAGGGGAGAGTCCGAAGAAATGTAGTCAAAGGAAGCCAGAAGCGGTCCTATAACCTCCCATCAATCCTGCCAGGGTAGGAGGCCAGTCTTCTCTGGCCACCTCATCCATAGTATTGGTGTTGAGCCCTTCCAAGAATTGATCCCTGAAAGTGATGTTGTTCCAGCAGAGGTCTTGCAGAAGGGCAGCTTGGTCTTGAAGAAGGCTTATAACAAAATTGACCATCAACTGATCGGAGGAAAAATCCTGAGCTCTGACAGTCATGAAAAGCCAGCATTGAGCCAAAAAACGTGGCATAGTTCTCCCTTTTCCTGCTAAACATTTTGGGAATGGCCAGAAGTCATTTCCCAGGCAGTGGAGGTGGGTTGGCTCCAGTGGCCACCTGAAGATTTACAGCCCCAGCTAGCTGTTGCGGCTGGACCTGCAGAGTTTGGGTTTGGTCGGCCAAGCCATCCTGATCCTGTTCCATGGCTGAGGAAAGAAAACAGACTTTCCTTACCCTCCTCCCAATGCAGAGAGTCAGTTCAAACTGTGTGTGCCCACCCCAATGGGAGGGAAAGCTGCTTCATGGCACTGCACAGCGAGAGAGACAAAATTCAGTAAAAGTCTTTCAGAAGGAGAGTCTGAAGAAGCATAGGCAAGCGAAGCCAGAGTTTGTTTTCGAAAAGAGACTTACAAGTCCAAAGGAGTGTCCGAGAGGCAAGGTCAAGTCCAGAAATGAGTCCAGGGTCTGACAGGGTGGTCCAGCAGAGTTTCAGGCAGGGGTAGACAAGGATTTCAGTGGAGGGTCATCCAGCACGAATGTTGAACCGACAATTCGAACTGCTTTGTGCACTGTTTAAGAAGGCAGAAAGTACTCATAGCTAAGGGCTTGCAGCTGGTAATTTTCTTTGAAGGAGACCTCACACTGATTTCGATTCAAGTATAGCTCTTTGCACAACTGTTTTCTACGGTGCTGCAGGATAGAAAGTTGAGGCTGTCAGAAAGAGAGTCTGAGATCGCTAGGTCTGGAGCTGTCAATTCTGACAGTTTGGAATTAGAAGGAAGTTGTATGGGGTTCAAGATGGGCGAAATGAAACCTGGAGCAGCCTCTTCATCAGTGCTATCTGAGTCCGAGGATGAGGCCATGACAGGAAAGAAGATATAGGGAGCAACAGTTGGCCAGAGGTAGAGGCACCCAGGAGATTGCGAGAGAAGAGAAGAGAGTCTGCAGAAGGGAAGACTTTGTCCACAAGCCAGGCTTGCCTCAAGGTGTGAATATTTGATAGGCAAGTTATTTTTGTTATTTTCTTATGTGTTCTTCTTGAATGTTCACAGTTCAGCCTTTGTAATTTGATCTATTGTTTTGGGAAATCTTTTTGCAACTATGTGGAATTATTTACCCTTTTCATCCTTAACCCCTTTTTCTTCTTTTAATAAAATATAAAAAGTCTTTCAAGCCACTGCCTGGATTTTTGGCTCCAAGGCTTTATCTAGACCTATAAAATGGTGCGTTAACCATTGGAATGTGACAAAGGATGTTTAGCCAGGCCCTACTAGCCTGTAATGAGCGTTCACTTGCCCGAACCCGGTTCGCAGGTAACTGTCGGGTTGAAATTTGTGCCAGTGGGGCAGGAGCCCCCCGGATGCAAACAAAAAAAGGGAACTTCAATTCCCAATGTTCCTTGCACTGCGCCGCACCAGAGCCAATCAGGCTGAGCGGTGCAAGCAAAAGGAACGTTCAGAAATGCGCCGCGGCCAATCAAAAATAAGCCGCAGGAAAAAAACGGCTGCACTAACTAAAATTGCGCTCACCAAACTACAAGCCCCAGCGTCCTGCATGCCATGAGCGTGCAGAACGCTGAGGCAGCCAGCATGCAAAAAATAAAAAAGGCAGGCCGCGAAACCCACACACCCCCACCGCTGCATACAGCGGTGATGGGATTCCCGTCATCTGGCAACCCAGGGCGGCCCATGGAAATACCCCCCACCCCAATGCTGCATCAAGCGGCGATGGGAATTCCTGTGGTCTGGCCACCCAGGCCAGTCCATGGAAATACCCCCCCCCCCAATGCCACATCAAGCGGCGATGGGAATTCCCGTGGTCCGGCCACCCAGGCCGGTCCACAGAAATACCCCCCACCCCAACGCCACATGTAAGTGGCGATACAATTTCCGTGGTCTGGCCACCCAGGCCAGCCCACAAAAATACCTCCCCCCACGCCGCATCAAGCGGCGATGCAATTTCTGTGGTCCGGCCACCCAGGCCGGACCATGGAAATACCACCACCCCAATGCCGCATCAAGCGGCGATGGTATTTCCACGGTCCAGCCCCCGAGACCGGCCCACGGAAATACCCCCACCTCCCAACACAAAACAACACCATCCAAAAACAGTAAAAAATCATCAAAACCAAAATAAAAACAGAAAAAGTAAACACAAAAACATCAAAAAACACAATCCAAAAAGAGTCAAGAATATTCAAAACCAAAAATAAAAAACAGAAAAAGGAAACACAAAACATCCAAAAACAAAGAAGACAAAATACACAGAACCCCCCCAACCCAAAACAACCCCCCCCCAAAAAAAAATTAAACCAGGGAGCTTACCAGGAGATATCTTCACTCCATGACAACCGGAACTAAACTGAGGAAAGAAAGAGATGACTTACCGGAAGAAGAAGCCCCACCCAGAGGCCACAAGAGAAAAAACATTCAAAAATATTCAAAATAATAAAAATAATTCCCAAATTAATGGAATAAGTTATCAAAACATTCAAAAGTATTCACAAAAATCACAAATAATTCCAAAAAAAGAAATAAGTTTTCACTCAAAAAAGAAAAAAGAAAACATCTAAACACAGTATAGAAACATTGATTTTTTTTAAAAAAACATATTCTTACACATTCTAAAAATTATTATCCAAGGTACAACTATTTTAAAAAATTCACATAGTAACATATTATTTGGTAAAATACAATAATTATAAAAAATTATATCATCCTTTCCTCTTTTTAAAAACAAAAAAGCAAAAACAAAAAATATAAAATCACAGTTTATAACAGCCCATGCGTAAAAATAAAAATTTTAAAAACCACAATTAAAAACTAACCTCATTTGCATAAACATAAAACAAAAACCTTCAAAAAACATTTTAAAGAGCCCGGCACCACCGGGCAAAATATGCTAGTAGTAAATAAACCCAGATCTTGCCTTGACCAGATACTGGGGTTTTTGCCTCTTTTTTGGGTTTGGATGTGGAGGCAGCATTAACCCTTGCAAGGAGTGTGGTGGGACGGGGAGTTGGGTGTGGTGTGGGAGGGGGAGGTGGGCATGGCCAGCCGGTTCTGCTACCGGTTTTATAGAACCTGATAGAACCTGCTGCAGTGCAACACTGCTTGTGATGCGAGCTATGTTATGTTATGATTATGATGTATGCCTATATGGACTTTTTATTGAATAATTTTCTTTTTGCTATGTTTTGGTTGTATATTATTTTATGCTGTATTTGTATATTGAATTTTGTATATTGTATTACAGTACTGTGTATTTATTGTGTATATTGTTTAACTATCATGTGAGCCTCCCTGAGTCGGGTTCCCTGATTGGGCGGCATACAAGTGCGAAAATTAAATTAAATTAAAATTAAATTAAAACTGTAGTGGCTCCATCCTATGGAATCCTGGAATTTGTAATTTGGGGAGGTGCTTAGAATTCTCTGTTTGACAGTAGTGGTGTACTCCCCTAAAGAATGGCAGACTGGATTATTGTAATGCCCTTTATGACTATTCAGAGGCTGCAGCTGGTTCAGAATACAGCTGCCTGCATAGTGATAGGGTGTGGGCATTATGCCCGTGCCTCACCCCTGCTATGAGAGCTATATTGGTTGCCAGTGTGCCTCCGGGTGCAATTCAAGGAGCTGGTAATTACCTTTAAGGGCCTACATGGTAGTGGGCCAGGATACTTAAAAGACCGCATCACCCCAAGGACATCTGCCCATCCCACTAGAGCGGACCGAAGGGGCTCTTTAAAAATACCAACTGCTAGAGAGCCTTTTTGGTATCCACTCCGGCTCTATGGAATCTCCTGCCAGTTGAACTGTGTCTCCAGACAGAGCTGCTGGCCTTCAGGAAAGAGCTGAAAACCTAGCTGGCAGGGCAGGTGTGAGGAGGTGGAGAGGGAGCAAACCCCCCTGGCTCATTTAGAGGAGGATCACTCATGCTTTTAACACTTTTTAACTAGATTTTTAATTGGTGAGGGTGGGAGGTAGTTTTTCAGTGTTTCTAGGAATTTTAAGGGTCTCTATAGTTTAAATGTTGGGGATTTTATGTACGCCGCCCAGAGTCACACATAGATTGGGACGGCTATAGAAATATATCTATACCTATAAAATGGTGTGTTAACCGTTGGAATGTGACAAAGGATGTTGCACCAGGCCCCACTAGCCCCGTCCGAGCCTCCGTGCACTCGCCTGAACAGGGTTCGCAGGTAACTGTCGGGTCGAAATTTTCGGGCGGGGGACAGCAGCCCCCCGGATGCAAAAAAAGGGAACTTCAATTCCCAACGTTCCTTGCGCCGTGCCACACCAGAGCCAATCAGGATGAGCGGTGCAGCAAAAGGAACGTTCGGAAATGCGCCGCGGCAAATAAAAAAAAGCTGCAGGGAAAGAACCACTGCAGTAAGCAAACATGCACAGGCAAAACTACAAGCCCCAGTGTCCTGTGCGCCATTAGCGCTCAGAACGCTGAGGCAGCCGGCGTACAAAAAATAAAAGTAAATAAACCCCCCACTGCCGCTGCCCTTCCTTCCCACGGGCCAGCCAGCATGGCCAGTGGGAAAAAAGCCCCCTCCACTGCCGCTGCCCTTCCTTTGATGGGCCAGCTGGTGCGCGAAAAAAGAGAAACCCCCCGCCGCCGCTGCCCTTCCTTTCGATGGGCCAGCCGGCGCTTGAAAAAAAAAGAAAAAACTGCCGCCCCTGCCCTTACTGTCTACGGGCCAGCCATCGAGCCTGGCCCGTGAAAAAATAAAGACACCCCCCGCCCTTTTCTGCCCACGGGCCAGGGAGCGAGCCTGGCCCACGAACCCCCCCCAAAAAAGAGCACCCACCGCCCTTTTCTGCCCATGGGCCAGGGAGCAAGTCTGGCCCATGAACCCCCCCCAAAAGATGACCCCGCCCTTTTCTGCCCACTGGCCAGGGATCGAGCCTGGCCCGTGAACCCCCCCAAAAAAGACCACCCCGCCCTTTTCTGCCCACAGGCCAGGGATCGAGCCTGGCCCGCGAACCCCCCCCAAAAAAGACCACCACCCCGCCCTTTTCTGCCCACGGGCCAGGGATCGAGCCTGGCCCGCAACCCCCCCAAAAAGACCACCCCCGCCCTTTACTGCCCATGGGCCAGGGATCGAGCCTGGCCTGCGAACCCCTCCCCAAAAAAAGACCACCACCCCGCCCTTTTCTGCCCACGGGCCAGGGATCGAGCCTGGCCCGCAACCCCCCCAAAAAAAGACCACCCACCCGCCCTTTTCTTTCAATGGACCAGGGATCCAGCCTGGCCCGTGAAGAAAAAAGACCCCCCCCATAACAAAATACACAAAAAAACATTCAAAAACAGTCACAAAAACATGTAAAACCAGTCACAAAAACAGTAAAAAAGAAACACAAAAACATTCAAAAAGTAACAACAAAAACATCACAAAGACACCCCCCAAAAAAAACACCAAAAAAACCCCCAGAGAACTTACCTGGAGACGACTTCACTCCATGACGGCTGGAACTCAAATGAGAAAATAATGAAAAAAATTACTGGAAGCGACACCCAGAGGACAGAAGAGAAAAATTATAGAGAGGAAGAAAAGCTCACCACCCCCACCCAGAGGCCACAAGAGAAAAAACATTCAAAAATATTGAAACTTATAAGATTAATTCTCAAATTAATCAAATAAGTTATCAAAACATTCAAAAATATTCACACTAATCTCAAAAATACCAAAAAAACCCAGAAATCACTTTTCACTCAAAAAACCCAAAAAACCAAAACAAAAAATAAAAAATGCATAAAAATAAAGATTTAAAAAACCAAAATTAAATTTTAAAGTATTTTTTTAAAATTAACATTAAATAAATTAAATTAAAATAAAATTTGCATAAACATAAAACAAAAACCTTCCAAAACCAATTTAAAGAGCCCGGCACTGAGGAAGCCGGTGCACAAAAAACAAAACAAAACACTGGGAACGCAAGTCCGCCGCAGGCGGACGTAGCGCCTCGAAGCCACAAAATCATAAAACCTTTCAACACCATTTAAAACAGCTCAGCACCATTGGTTCAAGAAAAAAAAAACCTTTACTATCCAAAACAATTTTACAAAGCCCGGCACCGCCGGGCAAAATATGCTAGTAATAAATAAAATTTGCCATACCCCATTATAATACAGAACCCAAATTTCTCTAGGCTCAAGCCATGGCAGTTAAAATGGTACAATACCTATATGACTGCATGGCAGAGTTCCTGAATGGGGGAGAATCGAAACAATGCCTTTATTATATTATCTGCCATGGTATTGGAATTTTATGAAGAATCCAGGTAAGATCATTATCCATTTGTAACCCAAATTTTCCCATTGTCTGTTCCTTATTTTTCTTAATACAGAAGATTTGTTAAGAAGGAAGCAGTGGAATTAATGAACAGTGTATGTTTATGGTAGCAAGAAGACCAGCTCAGTGGGTAGCACCATAACCTCTACTGAGAATAATGAGACCTGAGCAGAGACCAACCTGTTGTATTGATCTTAATTGAACTTAAATCCAAATGATACAATACCAACTAGCTAAGCATTCCTAACCTGTTCCTTTTTTTGTTGAATATATTAAAGCAACCCCAGAATGCAATGCGGTTATATAAATTATGTACTTAACCAGCCAATCAGAAGAGTTATCCAGTTTCCTGCCTGTAGGGTCACCTGAGCTGTATTAGACTGATTTTGCTATTCAGGTTTTAGTGTATGTGGGTGTCGTCTCCATTTTTTTGTATCGTGTTTTGTTGTGTTAATATTCTGCTCTCTCTCTATACCTCCAATTTGCCTTACAAGCAAAGTGTGTTTGTTTAAATGAGAACATTATTGTACAGAACTGTTTATCTACCAAAGCAACTGTTTACCTCTTCTATCCAAAGCTAAGCAACTGTAAGTAAAAAAAACACCTGTTTTTTCTTTTACAGTACTTCAAGATGTGTAGAGAGTTTAATTTGCTGGGCTAGAATGGGAGTCGAATATTTTGAGCTTGCTAACTATAATTACAGTGCAACCCTGACATTCAACTTACAAAAAATTCAACGTACAAATAGAAATCCTGGCTAAATAATAATAATAATTGACATACAAAAAATATGGTGACATCTAGTGGTCTCTTCTGGTAATGCAATGTGTTTTCAACACAAATTTTTCGACATGCAAATAACCTCGTGGAAGGGAAAAAATTGTATGTAGAGGTTTTATTGTATTTGTTTAAACTGCCTCACCTACTGCTGTGTATCTGCATATATGTATATAAAAAATTAACATTCTCCTCCTCCCAAAAGTTGCTGCCACAGGTTTCCCCCTCATAACATGACAGTCAAGCTATTATTACATGTTTGCATATGATTTTGGCTTCAGACATGGAAAAAAACACTAGTGAGATTTAAGGGCATGGATTTCTGTGTATTTACATATCTAGATCTGCCTACTACACTGATGTGAGCAGAGAAAACATGACACAGAATATTGTTGTTGGATATGCTAGTATTCATAAGGGATTAATGAGCTGGAATATTTGGCTGCAGTCATTGTACTCCTGGTCAATACAGTATGCTTTGTAGATCCAACTACATAATGCCCAGCCAAGCAGATATTTTCCATGAGTTTTTAATGTTATGAAGGCCAAGTTATGATTTGAACTGGTGTTTTGCAAGGTGCACAAGACATTGTATTTCCCTGTGGGTTGTTTCTGTTATCAAATATTAAGAAAAATACATGAATCTCTCCTCCCACCCCCAATATAAGGCATTTTTTTTTACCAAAACAATGTTACCAAGAATAATGTCCTGTATCATTATCTGATGTGGAATGAATATGGTAGAGCTGTCTTTCTGAAGAAAGAAAATAAAACGCAGGACACATTGGGAGTATTTATATTTCTGTGCAAAAATCTTAGGCCACCACAGCTAGTTTGGGAAAAATTCAATGAGTGATTTTGGTGGGGGGCATTCACCTAGACCAGGGGTTCCCAACCTAAGGTCCGCAGGCCAGATTTGGGCTGCTGAGCCTTTTCATGTGCTCCACCCCACCCCACCCCTCCAAGGGCATTTAAGAAATAAAATGGCCACCCCTTTGAAGCTGTTGGGACAAAAAGTCCACCCCCATCATGTAGGCAGGGCAAAATGGCCATCCAGCCCTCAAAGCTGACTGAGAGAGCATGACCCGACTACCAGCTTGAAAAGGTAGGGAACCTCTGACCTAGGTAAAGGTAAATGTCACCCTTGCTCAAAAGCCAGTCGCATCTGACTCTAGGGTTCAGTGCTTGTTGTGTCCGAACCCTGAAAGTATTACCCGAACAGAGCTGGTTCCAACAGCAACATGGTTATTTCAGTGAGCAAAAAAAGAACAGGAACAGGTGCAGGGACATCAGCTTTTATACAGAACACAATAGTTACTTTTACCCAGGCTTCCAGAGAAGCGGGAAAACATTGACGAATCAGCTTCAACAATAATGATGCTCTTTTTGCAATATGCTTTGAGGCATAACTAATCTTAATACACAACAGTGCTCATCTCTGTTTATAGTCAAAGTACCAGCGCTGTCTACGTTTGCAGATGTTTCTGTGGACATGTGGCAGGCATACCTCCCCACCAAAGTGTTACCTATTTCTACTTGCAATTTCTTGCTTTTGAACTGCTAGCTTGGCACGACCTGGGACAGAGACAGGAGCTCACTCTGTTGTGCAGTACTCGGGTATGAAAGGTAGGGAACCCCTGACCTAGACACACCAAAATTTGGGAGAGTCTTCAGCTGACTTTCTTCTCAACCAGGGCCGTAGCCAGAAACCCTCCTGAGCTAACAACTTCCCTGCCACAACTGACTCCGGGATGCCAATGTTAGATATGTGTGTGTGACATTGTTGCCCCTCCTGAAAAAAAACACAGCCCCCCGCCCCCAATCTAGAATCCTGGCTACGGCCCTGCTCTCAACCCTCTCCGAGGCTGGTGAAGTTTGGAGTTCAGGTGTCCAAGGTATGGCTCCCCAAATCACTTGTCAAATTTTTCTCAAATCAGCTGGTGGTGGCCTAAGAATTTTGCACAGTACTGTACTGTAAAGTTAAAGGTCTACCTTGGCAGTCGTGTCTGACTCTAGGGTGCAATGCACTAGGCACCCAGTGCTGTCTTTGTGTTGTGTGCAGGCATTGTATTGCTTGGTGTTTTAGCTTCGCTGGAAGTCTAAGGTGAAGCTGTGCGCCATTTTCCAAAGGCATGGATTTCAAACAAGCCACCTCGGTTTCTGATTCGCTGTAATGAATGTTCCCGCTTCTTAGGAAGCCCGCGCAAATGTATCCTCTTGTGTAATGGCCGTTGTGACTGTATAAAAGCAGGGCACCTTGCCCATTGAGTCAGTCTGATTTCCTGAGCTGTAAATAAACCACTTGTTGTTTGACCCTATCTTGCTGGTCAGAGTACTTCTTAGCACCGGACCCAACATTGGCGACGAAGGTGGGATGGCTGCTGCTGCTTCATCTTTTGGACCGTTCGAGGTCTCCAAGCCGGAGTCACGGCCCATGTACGAAGTTCAGTTTGAAAATTTCATCGTCGCGAAGGATATCCAGGATGAGGCGCAGAAGGCTACATTCCTGGGCCACTGTGGGTTGTCCATGCTCGAGCTGGCCACTCATTTCTACCTCATAAGGCCACTGTGGCCACCCCATTGCATCAGTTGCTTAAAAAACAAACTGTTTGGAGAAGGGGTTCCACACAGGACAAGGTCAAAGGCCCTAGCTAGGTGCTATTTTTGGTGGCCTAGGTTAGACATCAATATCGAGGCATGGGTTGGGCGCTGTTGTGAGTGCTAGTCCTCCTGGCTGAAGGACACTCACCAGCCTAGTAGGGAGTGGGACACTGCCAGAGGTCCCTGGTCGCAAGTCCATGTCGACTTTGCTGGCCCCTTTAAGGGTGCCACATTTCTAATTGTTGTAGACTCATACTCTAAATGGTTAGAGGTCATCCCCGTATCTGGGACTTCATCCTCCACCACTATCTGCAAGCTCAGGCGGATTTTTTGTATTTTTGGTTTACCCGACATTGTTGTGTCTGATAATGCATCGACCTTCATGTCAGCAGAGTTTCAAAGTTTCCTTTGCTTGTAATGGCATCCGCCATATCACTGCCGACCCATTTCACCCCACTACCAATGGTCAGGTAGAGAGACAAGTCCGCACGGTTAAAGAAGCTCTCAAAAGAATTGAGGGGGGGGGGGAAAGAGAGAATTAGATTTGCAGTTGTGCCAATTCCTGTTGTCATACAGGATCACCCCATTGGCTTTAGGGTTTTCACCCGCCGACTTGTTAAGACTGACTACAGTCTTTGACCAGTTAGATCTACATCATGTGGAGAACAGGGGTCTGAACATCAATGTTGCTGCCACCAAGGTTTTCTCAGTGGGGCAATCCATTCATTGACGCAATTACGCGCCAGGTTCCCCGTGATTGGGGGGAGAGGTTCTGGAGCAAACAGGACCAGTGTCCTACAGGGTCCTTATGGACAATGGCTCCATTTGGAGGAGGTATGCAGATCAAATGCGCCCAAGGATTTCAGGGCAAAACAAAAACATTAGGGGGAATCAGGAGGAATCAATTGAGTCTCACGATCCAGATCATTTATCACTGGAGTTATTCAGTGACCAAATGCCAGGCGAGCCTACTGTCTCACCCTCACTGGGAACTCCCCCGGAGCAACCCGCCGCCAATTCTGCAGCAGAGTTTATTCCTAGCCCCCCGGTTACAACTCCGAATCCAATATGGGATTCTACAGTCATATCAAAGACCTGGTTCTTCCAGGCAGCCCAGTGGGTCAGCCCACAGACCCAGCACCCCTGGGCATCGCATCCCCTCTTCCCTAAGACCCGAAAATTCTGGGCACCCAAAATGGACCTGTGGTCCACCAAAACGTTGCGGAAATTTTGTTCCCCGCTGAGGGGGGAGGGATGTTGTGTCCAAGCATTGTATTGCTTGGTGTTTTAGCTTTGCCGGAAGTATAAGGTGAAGCTGTGCGCCATTTTCCAAAGGCGCAGATTTCAAACAAGCCACCTCGGTTTCTGATTCGCCATAATGATTGTTCCCACTTCTTTGGAAGCCCGCGCAAATGTATCCTCTTGTGTAATGGCCATTTTGACTGTATAAAAGCAGGGCACCTTATCCATTGAGTCAGTCCGATTTCCTGAGTTGTAAATAAACTACTTGTTGTTTGACCCGATCTTGCTGGTCAGAGTACTTCTTAGCACCGGACTCAACACTGTGTCTGCAGACATTTCCGTGATCACATGGCAGGCATGACTAGACGCTGGAGTGCACAGAACTCTGTTACCTTTCCCACCAGAGTGGTACCTATTTATCTACTTGCAATTTATTGCTTTTGCACTGCTAGGTTGGCAGGAGCTGGAACAGAGACGGGAGGTTGTTCTGCTACACAGTACTTGGGTCTCAAACTGCTGACCTTCTGGTTGTCAAGTTCAGCATCTTTACAACTAAGCCACCACAGCCATACACAATATGGTACATGCAACTAATAATCATGCCTGCATTAACCCTGAGCTACCCAAGATTCAGTTCAGAAACATGAGTGCATTCCAGGAAACCATCCAGTTGGAGATTCATTATCTACTTTCAATGTAGTTTCAGAGGACTACCTTCAGCTGAAACCTGGTGAAACCCCACACCTAAACTGTAGCTATTTAATAATCTTACCTCATATGACATAATTTGTGCACAGTTTGCTTAGGACATCTTCACTTATAATGCAATTAAAATGCTACTAAACGCCACACATCACCATTGTAGCATGAATGTATTTACTAGGAACACTCAAAATTGCAGAATTGTTGTTTTTTTTAATTGCAGTTTTTAGAACTGGAAAGACCAAGCCCCAGAAAAAGAAGTGTTCTGTCAGATGGAATAGAAAAAAGAAAGACAAGGTCTTCTGAGAGACCATGTTCTTTTGCTCCTCTTCTCCTTGAATGGTTTCCAACCCAGCTGATTAAATACCCTCTGTAGCTTTTCCCACACCCATTTCCCCCTTTTCAGTGTTTTCTAGAGTGTGTAAGCAGAAGAGAAATGGCTGACTTGTTTTGTTTCTTATTTTGCTCTGAGGTATTTTAGCAGCCTTTTTAAATATCAGTGTCAGAAAATTTTAAATACACCAAACTTTTCCTAAACAGGCATCTTCACTAGATAAAAATATTACTGTCTTTCACACAGCAAGTGACACATCAGTCCTTTTACAACAGGAGATTGAAGAAGTTACTGTTTTGTAAGACACCTTCCCGAACACCCCAGCCAGCTTGCCCAGTTGGCAAGGAGTAAATTTTCTAACGTCTTTTTGCAAATACTCATAATGTGTCATAAAATAAGCTTAAAAAGAGAGAAGCTAAAGCTTTCTGTTGGAAAGCTTTTTGTTGGAAATCATGACACCTAGCGGTGCAGCTCAGAACATAATTACCTCCAAAATTTTCAAACACAAGTAAAGTTTTCCTTGCTCGAAAGCCAGTTGTATCTGACTCTAGGGTGCAGTGCTCATCTCTGTTTCAAAGCCGAAGAGCCAGTGCTGTCTGCTTCTGCAGACGTTTCCATGGTCATGTGGCAGGCATGACTAGACACCAGAGTGCACGGAATGCTGTTAAGTACAGTATATTTTTTTAAAATTACAAAGCTATATGAAAGACAAAAATCCGTTGAAAAACAGAACTTTTACAGTAAATGATGATTCATTGATTTTGTGATAGTGAAAGTGTAAGTAGATTTTAACTACCATCTTTGGTTCCGGATGGGCCTATCTTGCCCCAAACAGACCCAGTGTGTAATCTGTGGGTCCTCCTGGACTCGCGACTCCTGCTTGATGAGCAGGTGGCAATCGTGGCCAGGAGGGCTTTTGCACAATTTCGTGTCATACGCCAGTTATGCCCGCTTCTAGATCAGGACTCCTTGCTCATGGTCACGCATGCTCTGGTCACCTCCAGACTGGACTATTGTAATGCGCTCTACATGGGGCTGCCTTTGATAACCATTCAGAGGTTGCAACTGGTCCAGAATGTGGCTGCCCAGGTGGTGATGGGGTGTGGACATTATGCTTGTGCCTCACTGCTGCTTTGGGAGCTGCACTAGTTACCGGTATGCCTCCGGGTGCAATTCAAGGAGCTGGTAATGACCTTTAAACTCTTACATAGTAGTGGGCCAGGATAATTAAGAGACCATGTCACCCCGAGAACATCTGTCTGTCCCACCAGAGGAGTCCGGAGAGGCTCTCTTATTGTGCCATCTGCTAGAGAGGCTCGCCTCTTTAGCACCAGAAAGAGGGCCTTCTCTGTTGTTTACAATGCAGGCCTTCATACAAAGATGAAGACATGAGATGTAATGTGCATGCATGTTTTATAGATTATGCAACAGCCTTTGACAGATGCCCGCATGAGAAGATAGATGATCATTGCAGTGAAGAAAAAGGTGTAGATGCTAAAGATATCAGAATCATCACCAACCTTTATTGGAATCAGACAAAATTTGTGTGGGCATATTTTTGAGTATTTACGGTAGTTAAAAACTGTATTTGCACCACCAACCAGTGGTGGCGCTGCAGTGGAAATGGGCGAGCAGGTCAATTGGAATCAAGCCTAGCCTCTTGCTCTCCCTGCAAACAGGAATCATGGCTTCCCCCTCCATCTTGGCCACATGGAGCAGGGATAAAGACACAAAGGTGAAACCTTTTCTTTTTATGTACAGGTTTGGCTTCCCACTGAAATGCATTGGAAACAAACAAATTAATTTCTTGTATCCTGAAGCTTTTCTGTTTGTTTGCTTCAAATGCATTTAAATGGGAAATTGCGATTTGCGCCCTCTTGTGGCCATATGTTTCCCTTTCCCCTCTCCTGAAGCTGAAAGTCACATTTAAGCTCCTGAACCGCACCAAATCCAGCACAGTTTCGGGACCCTCGTGGTTGTTGACCCATGTATAAGTTGAGTCACCTTTCTAGACCTCATTTGGGGGGCTAAAAAACTCGACTTATACTCGAGTATATACGGTACATCCTAACTTTCATGTCAAGAATAACATAATGGAGCTTCTTCCTCTTCTGCCATATCAAAATCCAAATATTGGTGATCTTCATGGTGATTAGCCATGAAGACTGTCCTGAGAATATAGTACCATGGCCTTTCATCAGCCTTCTGCATCACAGTATGATAGCCACACCACTGAACCATACCTGTCAAGTATCCTGTTTTTCCTGGGAAAACCCCTTATTTTTACCCCTCTTCCTGCCCCCTCCTGTTTTATTAATTTCCCCGTAATATCCCTTATTTTTTTAAAAAAACCCTGACCGGAGCCCTCACAGGCGAAGCTGCAGTATGTTTTTCCGGCCACCAGAGGTCGCTGTGTGGCAGGCTTTTCGCTTGTGGAAGGGGAGAGAGAGAAGGTGTGTGTGTGTGTGTGTGTGTGTGTGGGGCGTTCTGTAGTTAGATTCTCTTTCATTTCCCTTCCCTGCCACGTGGTCGTCATGGAGGCTTTGTTTTTGCTGCTGCTGCTGTTTGCAGCCACCATGGGACGGGGAGTCTACTCTAGAGGTGAGCGATATTTCATATATGCAGGGGCAAATCAGTGAGAGACTTCTCTCTCACTCTCATGCTTTATTGATCTGTTTCTGCCCTGCTTCCTGGCTGGAGGCTTCCGTTTCTAGAGTTCTAGCGTTAACTTGGGAGGGGGGCGTGGGGGATGTTGCTTGATCACTATATGAGAGAGAGAGAGAGAGAGAGAGCACCCCACCGTCTAACAAACCATCTGGAGGGAGAAGATTAATTCCTCAGCTGCTGGGAGGCTTGGAAACTACAGAGGTTACTTTTTTACTTCTTTACTAATTCCCTTCCTTAAGCTGGATCTGACATTCTCAGGTGTTGGTGCTTCAACTGGTTGCAGTGAGGAACAAATAGATTGGTTAATTTGGGGGAATTAATCCCTTGCTCCTCCACCCTAATTGGGGGGTGGGGGTGGAGTGTCTAGCCATGTGCAGGGCTAGTTCATTAAAGCCAAGCTGCTTACAAGCAGTTGGCAACCCTAGGGGGCTGGTTTACTATTCTGTACTTTCTTTGCTTCCCAGGAAAAAATAATAATTAAAAATGAGTAAGGTAAAGGTAAAGGTCACCCTTGCTCGAAAGCCAGTCGTATCCGACTCTAGGGTTCAGTGCTCATCTCTGTTTCAAAGCCGAAGAGCAAGCATTGTCTGCGTCTGCAGACATTTCTGTTGTCATGTGGCAGGCATGACTAGATACCAGAGTGCACGGAACGCTATTACCTTCCCACCAAAGTGGTCCCTATTTATCTACTTGCAATTTCTTGCTTTCGAACTGCTAGGATGGCAGGAGCTGGGACAAAGACGGGAGCTCATTCCGTCCTGCAGTACTCGGGAATCGAAGAGCTGTCCTTCTGCCTCCCCGTCAGCATCTTAGTCACTTAAGCCACTGAGTAAACAAGAAAGACAACAAAACAAAAGTTCCCTAAGAAGATGGGGAAAGGGTTCTTTGGCCCACACAGCTTTGTGCCCATTGCATCTACAATACCATCTAGCCATCTTATTTTTGGCCGCCCCCTTCTTTTGTCTTCCACCTTTCCCAGCATCAAGGCCTTCTCAAGTGAATCCTCTCTTCTCATTTGATGTCCAAAGTACTTTAGCGTCATCTTTACTATTTGACCTTTAATAAGCAGTCATGGTTGATTTCTTCTAGGATCGACCTATTTCTAACACCACATTTCAAAGGCATCTATTTTTCTGCGCTCAGCTTTCCTAATGGGCCAGCTCTCACAACCATACATTACCACCAGGAATGCCATTGCTTTGACTATGCAATTTTTTTGTTTGCAAGGTGATGCCTCTACTTTTAACTATGTTCCCCAGGTTTCTCATAGCTTGTTTCTGAAGCATCAGTCGCCTTTTTATTTCACGGCTGCAATCACCATCTGCAGAGATCTTTGATCCTAAGAAAGTAAAATCTGCCAGTCGTATCCAACTCTAGGGTGCAGTGCTCATCTCCATTTACAGCCAAAGAGCCAGTGCTGTCTGTGTTTGCAGACATTTTCATGGCCATGTGGCAGGCATGACTAGAGCCCAGCAAGTCACATGGCTATATTTGGCCATGCCCACAGATTTGGCCACACCGACAGAGGGGTGTGGCCAAAATTTCCCTTATTTTCAAATCCAAAACTTGACAGGTATGCACTGAACCAGTTCCACAAGTCACTTTCTAGTCCTCGGCCCTTTTGGCAAACAAAGTCCTCCTCAGCCCCAGGCCAGTATTGATGAAGCTGCTGCCCTCCATCAAGATGGATTCAAGTGGGATTTAATCCACTTGGGGACCATCGCCTTTCCCTGTGGTCTTTGGCACCCAAGGATCCTCAGGGTTGTCAGGTTAGTTAACTGCTGCCTGACACTCAGCATGGTCACTGGCAGTATGGTCTACTCTATTACCACAGCACAGTGATGGCCAACCTTGGCACTCCAGATGTTCTTGAACTTTAATTCCCAGAAACCCCAATTAGCAGGTGTGTTGACTTGAGTTTCTGGGAATTGAAGTCCAAGAACACCTGGAGTGCTAAGGTTCGCCATCACTGCCATAGCAGGATAACCCGGCCAGACTGGTAATGCAGCTTACAGTTCATAAATTAAAAAGATGCAACTGTGAAAATTAAGAATATCTAAAGACAACTTTATTTAAATTGCCAAAAACAAATTACTCATCAGTTGATTATCTGGAGTTCCAGCAAAAAAATTAATATAATAATCCAAACAGTAAATGAAAGGAAGCAATTTTTTTTGCCCAAACAAAAATAATTATCTCTCAGGGATCTTTTAGATATAGAAAAGTTGTGTGTGGGGGGAGTATCTTCTCTCAGTTCACTGCTCTTTGTCACAAATTAACACAGGTCTCACTTTAATTTGTGTCCACAAACTGCATTTTAAAAAGTGATTTTTCTGGAAAACCTTTTCTCCATTGAGAAAACTAAGGAATCCTTTAAAGAAATTCTATAACATCAATAAGAGGTTATAGTAGAGTTCAGCAAGTTACTAGACCAGCATAAGTCTGTTTACAGTTGAATGGAAATGTAAATATCTGAGAGAAATATAAGTAACGGGAGGCAGGAGAAACACATAGGCAACTCAATGTATCACACCATGTCATGCCACACACACACTGGATGCCAACAAAGATCCTGAGCACCAGACATCAAAGAACAGTAACATATAGCAGCACAGCTTCTCACAGCACCTCAGAACAAACAAGGACAAGACAGATTTCCTTCCATAAATTCAAACTGGCTTGGCTGGGGGTGTATTTAGAATAGTTTTCTGTGTGCTCCTTATAATGTACTTAAAGACTAAAAATAGTTTAAAACTATATTTCTTTTTACTTTTTTAAGTAAAAAAGTAAAAAGAAAAGTAAAAAAAGGGAGCCGGGATGGGAGGCAGCTGTGCCCAGCGCCCCTCCCCTTGGCCCATCTGGGCGGGAAGTTTAAAAGATGCCAGAACTGCTACCGCCTTTGGAGTTGGACTGTTCGAGCCTCTCCTGGGGCCCATGCCATTGGCCCTGGGATGGAAAGCAGCTGTGCCTGGCACTCCTCCCCTTGGCCCGTCCGGGCAGGGAGTTTAAAAGACGCTGGAACTATTGCCGCCACTGTTGCAGGACTGTTTGAGCCTTGTTTGGACAAGCCCTAGTTTGTACTGTTTTTGCGATATTGATATTGATGTATGCTGTATTATCGGATTTATTGTTTGTATTATTTGTTCTGTATTACTGAATTGTAACTAGTGGCTGAATTATTATTTTGTTGGTGTATTCTATTAGTTTTTGTATATCTGGTATTTTGTATGTTATTGTTTATCTTAGTTATTGTGAACCGCTTTGAGTCACCCGCAGGGTTGAGAAAAGCAGTATACAAATTAAACGTTGTTGTTGTTGTTGTTGTTATTGTTGTTGTTGTTGTTGTGTTTTAAAGATCTATTTTGGGTTGAGTTGTGATTTATGTATTTGCCTTCAATTTAACTTTAGTTTTCACATATTTTAAACATCTGTGCATACAGGTTTTCATAGTTGTAAGACCTTTGAATGTTTTAAACATTCAAGATTTCATTTTGTGCATATGGAACACAGACGCATTGTAGATAAACAAAGCTTGTAGAAACATATAAGCTGATATTGCTAAGACTAATTGCAACAATGAAAAGAACTTATACCTTGATACCCAGATGAATTCTAACATGATTGGAAATGTTTGTCTGATTTCATTCTGGAATTAACCCTAAAAGGGATAAATGGCAGTTGTTAAAAATACTGTACAAGTTTCTGATTTTTCCCTAGAGGCTTATAAAATTCTATAGGGCTCTTAGAAAGATTTTCAGGCATTAAGAATCCAGATAATTCTAATTAATGAATTGTTCAGATAATTCTAATTAAAGAAGAAAAATATGAAATAGGAAAACAATGCAATCAGACTATAAGAACTAGGCCTCTCAGTCTAGAATACATTTTAATATTAAAGGGGAGAAAGATTTTTCTTTTATGGCACAATTTTCAATTGCTTTGGAAGAAGAAATCAGCAATGTGTCTAAAATTCTGTGGTAAATTATTTCTGCAAATTAATTTTTATTTCTTAAGACTTGCATGTGGTGTTCTGTACAATTTTAAATGTTTGTTTTTGCTTATTTTGGCAACACTTAGATGTTTAGAAAGGACAGCAGGGGGCACCAAATCTGCATATGTTTTCTAATGTGATTTGCATTCATAAAACTAAATCAAACTCACAATGGCACAAAAGAGCCTCATTCGGGGGTCCCCTGAGTGGAGTTTCTCCAGCAAAAACCCTTTCAATTTAGAGTAATCTCTTACATGAAATTATTATTATAACGTAGTGTTTTCTCTGGTTCCTGGAATTTTTTTCTCCCTAAATATCATTTTTAAAACAACTCTCTTTTAAAACTAATACAATGGTAGAAATTAACACATTCTTGCTACAAAAACCCTGCCTATTTCAGGTTTAATGTTAAATTAAAAACAAACAGATGTAGGAGCAATATGCAGGAGTTCATGCTGATTCCATTGGCATTGAAAGATGTTAATTTTATATCTGGAATCTTAATTTAAAATAGGAAGTTTCCATGAGTTGTCCTGAGAACAGCTGTAATTTGGACATGACAGAAAAACACTTCTTCTTTTGTATCTAAGTCAGAATCTAAACTGCCAAAATAAAGCCACCTTTTGGTGAATTCATTCCGTAATTCCTTTCACCTCAACTAGTGTGAGAAAGATTAGCCAGCACAACAAGGTTGATGTTGCCCAGGGATCACCTAATTGTGGTTCAAAAAATCACAATCTTCGAGGAGGCTCTTTCTGTGTACCCCACAGAAAAACACTTAGAAAATCAGATAATGGTGAAGGAAAAGTTTAAAAGCATGACATGTAATCTGAACCAATGAAAAACCAATTTTTATCACACCAACTATGGCCAAATATCTCCTCTAAAATTCAACTGAAACAGCTTTTTATGAAGTGGGTTCTAGGCTTTCATCCAAAAGACAACAACAAACTGTGGGGGAATGTATAATAACAGCACTATTATTTTTATATACCTCCAGCAACACTAGTTAACCTTGTTAGAATATTCTTTATTATCTATACCTATAAAATCAAGCGTTAACTGTTGAAACTTCACATAGGATCCTAAGCCAGGCCCTACTAGCCCGCACCGACCATTCGTCCGCAGGTCAACAAAGGATTGAGAAATGCACCAGTGGGGCAAGAGCCCCACAAACGCGAAAAAGGGAAACAACTTCATTTCCCAATGTTCCTTGCACCGCGCCAGAGCCAATCAGGCTGAGAGGCGTGAGCAAAAGGAACGTTCGGAAATGCGCCACGGCCAATCAAAAGGAAACCACAGGAAAAAAAACCGACGCACAAGACGAAAATGCAAGCGTCAAACTACAAGCCCCAGCGTCCTGCACGCCATGAGCGCGCAGAACACTGAGGAAGCTGGCGAGCGAAAAATAAAAATAAAAAACACACCAGGAGTGCAAGTCCGCCGCAGCCGGACACAGCACCTCACAGAAAAAGACCAACAAAAACATGGGGGGTGTCAAGGGGGGAAAAGGCACTGCCCCCCCCCGAAAGTGAACCCATTCCCAGGTAACCAAAGCCATCGGATGGCGCTCCGTCTGCTGTCTTTACTTACCACAAAAGGGTTTCGCTTTCAGCGAGGCCAAGCCGCGGGAACCAAGCCCCCCTCCCCAACGGCACCTGAAGCTCCCGATCGGAGTTTCCCCTTTAATATCACTGGGGGGGGGGTTTGCGCTCTCCCTCTCTACTGGCTCCCCTGGGGTTGGGAGGGTTGGGGGGACAAAAGGGGTCTGTCTCTTCAACCCTCCTGACCCCAGGGGACCCGGCAGAGAGGGGATTCCCCTGCACACACCCCCCATATTAAAGAGAAGAAACCAAGTGGTTACTTCTCTTTAAAAACGGAGGTTTTTTTGGGGAAATCCCCCTCTCTGATGGCTCTCCTGGGTCCGGAAGGGTTGGGGAGACAGACCCCTTTTGTCCACCCAACCCTCCCAAACTCAAGGAAGCCAGCGGAGAGGGGGATCACAACCCCCCCCCACTGATATTAAAGGGGAAACCCCCATTGAGATTTCCCTTTTAATATCAGAGGGTGGGCTGGATTTGATCCCCTCTCCTGGGTCCCATGAGTCTGGAAGGTTTGGGGGGACAAACGGGGTCTGTCCCCCCAACCCTTCCAGAGCCAGGGGACATGGCAGAGGGGGGATCCCCCCGGTAGGACACCCCGTTATTAAAGAGAAGAAACGAAGCGGTTACTTCTCTTTAAAAACGGAGTGTTTTGGGGGGAAACCTGCACTCCGATGGCTCTCCAAGGCCAGCCCGTGGAAAGGAACCCCCCCCCAAAGCCATAACAACAAACAAAAGTTTTAAAAATAAATAAATTATTTAAATAAAAATTCCTTAAAACAAAAAACACACAAAAAACAATCAAAAACATCCAAAAATACACAAAAACAACCAAAAATAACACAAAAAACAATACAAAGTAAACAAAAACAAAAAAAACCCCTTCCAACACCATTTAAAACAGCCTAGCAACGCCGGGCAACCTCTGCTAGTATACTAAAGGAACAAAGGAGTTGTAAGCATAAACATTATTGTGTCTGGAAATAGCAGTAATGATTCAAAAGATTCTCTTCTGCAACTTGGGAATTTTTCTAGGAGGGATTATATGATAGGAGAGTAGGTAATCTCCTGCCTCAGAAGGCGAATTGAGAATGGTTCTTTTCCTATCATGATTAATAATCAGTTTTGTTGGATTCCCCCCATCAGTGTTTTATTCCTTTTTCACATAAGAGGCTTGTAAATGGCTGGTATATTTTGTGGTGTTGCAAAGTTAAGGGGCAAAGATCTTGATAAAGTTATATGTTTGCATTCTGGAACAGGATTCTTGTCTCTAAGAGCTGCTAAGCTGGGGTGGCTTAGTACCATATATACTTGAGTATAAGATGAGGGTTTTAGCCCCCAAAATGAGCCCCCAAAAGGGGACATGGCTTATACTCAAGTCAATGACCATGAGGGTCCCAAGACCACACCGGATTGAGACGCACTAAAAAATTAATTAATTTTACCATATTTTGATGTATTTTGATTATTGAAACGCACTAGCAAGTGCTGCATTTCCCACCCTCAGCTTATACTCAGGTCAATTTATTTTTCTGGGTTTTCAGGTCAAAATTAGGTACCTCGGTTTATATTTGGATCGGCTCATACTCGAGTATATACGGTAGTTAAGATGCTGAACTTGACAACTGGAAGATCGGCAGGTCAGCAGTTCGAGACCTGAGTGCTGAATGATGGAGTGAGTTACCATCTCTGTCCCAGCTCCTTCCAACCTAGCACTTCGAAAGCGAGAAATTGCAAGTAGATAAATAGGTACCACTTTGGTGGCAAGGTAACAGTGCTCTGGTGTCTAATCATGCCTGCCACATGACCACAGAATGTTCTGCTGATGCAGACAGAGCTGGCTCTTGAACTATAAGCAGAGATGATCACTGAACCCTAGAGTCAGATACAACTGGCTTTCAGGCAAGGGGGACCTTTACCTTTACCATAGCATCTTTCCTCTGTTCCCTTGCAAATGTGACAACTATGTCACCTGGCTTTCTGTTTCCCCTTTGAAGGAAGGGAAGTTCTGTGCATTGAAAGAAAAAACCCCTTTGAAATATGCAGTTCAGGACACAACTCAGTAACCAGTTGGAAGGCTAAAATAATGTCATTTCCAGATTCTGAAGTATTTACTCCTCTCTCAAATTGGGGTGTCTCTCTTTGTTTTCCAAGAATTCAGTTGAAGCCTGCAGCTCTGCCATGTAGCCTATCAAATTTTTGGGATACTGTTGGTGCTCAGTCTCCAACTCCAAAGTTTGCTTAGCAGTATTTACTAGCCTTGATAGCTTCTCTAACTGTCTAACAGTTCTCTAACATCTGTTTCAGGAGAATTAATAGCAGCAGCTGGAATTATTTTATTTGTTCAACCATCTCATCCATTGGATCCAAATTGCCTTGAGGCCCAAAGTCTTGGCTTCTTCCTCATGATAGGACAGGCACTTCCACCTACTAGGCTTCTGTTTTACAAGCAGTTTGTTTGCTCCTAAAATGAGTCTAATGAAGCTTCATTGTTTTCCTGACCAAATCTTAAACAGTTACTTATTATTAGAAATGTCAGTCATTTTCCTTTGTTAGTTTAATTATAAGGTTTTTGTTGTTGAGTGTCAGGAGATCAGGCAAAAAGCTATTTTCTCTGTGTCATCCCTGCACTCTTCTCAGTTTTGTATGAAGCTTATTTTGTATCCCTGTCTTGGGGTTTGTTTTTGGGTTTTTGTGTGTGACAAATGTTTGTCTTCCAGTATCATGGAACCTCATAGATCTCTTCAAAAATTAAAACTGATTCTGAAACACTATATGAAATCAAAGTAATTTAAGAAATATTGCCTGCCAGTTGGCGACTCTTTAGTTTTGCACCATCTGAAAGCAGAAAATTAATATTATTTTTACTTTAGCTGTTATCTCCACCAAAACTTGAGTAACCAAGGCAAACAGTGGTGATAACAAGGGATGAAAATCCCCCCCCCCCAACCCCTATATGCACAGAAGTACATGGACACTCCCTATTTCAGATTTGTTAAAAGGCCAGGTTCTTTCTAGAAAACTTCTCAGCAAATGTAACTACCAATGGCTAGAAACAGAAGACTTTTATGTATGCATTGAAGAAGTATTAGCAGTATGAAAGACTGTCTGTTAGAAGAGAAATATATTTAGATGGAGGAGCTTACAGAGGAAAAAGCGTGTGGGAAGAAATGTCCCATTTAGTTCTATTTAGGGAGAGTAACTAACAAAGGAAGAGGTGTGTGGGAAGAAATGATGCCAAGTCTGAGAAATCCAGTCTATAGATGAGGAAGAAACAGCAGACAAGGCAAAAAAAAGTAACATATATGTGAACCTAAACTTTCTGTCTCTGCATTCATTGCTTCCTACAGACACACGGTTTCACATTTTTCTACTTCGAACAAAAACACACAGCAGGAATAAATGGCAGGGCCGTAGGCAGGTTCCCCCCCAAAAAAAACACACACAACAACAACCAAAAAACAAACTACTGAGCTAACAGCCTGCCCCCCAACCCACCCTGTGGTACCAATGTTATATATGTGAGTGTGACATTGTTGCCCCCCTGAAATTTTTTTTGCCCCTTCTGAAACCCCCCCCATCTAGAATCTTGGCCACGGTCCTGATAAATGGATATGGATATTTGTCATAACCAGTGATGCACTGCAAATTTTTTTACTACGTACTCTGTGGGTTGACCAAATCTGTGGATGGGGCCAAATCTGTGAGCATGACCAAACATCCTGCATTATGGGCTATGGAGGTGGCCTTGGCCAATCAAATTAGCATTGCCTGGGGGAAAATCTGCCACCGGTTCTGCAGAACCTGACATTTACTATAAAATGTAAAGAGTAGAGTATCCCAAATATAAGTATTAGGGCTAGTGCCTTTTATTGTGTTGATGAATTATCTGAAGTTTGTAGTGAGCAGTGAGGCACCTACATTTGCTGCAAAAAAAATTAAAACAAGTACTGTACAGTGAAAAATTCCAAAGGGCCTCTGCAGACTATGGAAAAGGCAGGGATGGCTCTTCCATTAGAACTAGCAGGGCAGGTTCTAGCTACTTGTGTGTGTGTGTGTGTGTGTGTGTGTGTGTGTGTGTGTGTGTGTGTGTTGTGTTCTCAAACACTGTACCCTTATACAATGTACCTATTCATGTGTAACCAATGTATCATTCTACTTGTAACATGATAACCATCAGCTGCATCACTGTAACCCTAATAGGACGCGAGCTAGTGACCACCAGATGGCAATAGCGAGCGTCCAAGCTCATTGGTCCAGACTCACCTAAAAACAACAGCGCGGGAAGATTCCCGCCATCACCTTCACCTGGACAAGAAGGGCGTGACCTGCAATGACGTCACGCGGACAGTAGCCAATAGACTGTCAAGGAGCCACATTCAAATGTATAGCCACTGTATATATTGAGCTGTTCGTCCGCCATTATCTCATGTTCCCTCTGACCAGCATGTAATAAAGTTGTGTTAAGCCAGCTCTTCGGCTGTCCTGGTGTCTTTGGTCCCATACACAAAAGTGTGTGTGTGTGTGTGTGTGTGAGAGAGAGAGAGAGAGAGAGAGAGAGAGAGAATGAACACCAACTTTGCTGCTGGTTCTGCCCACCAACAACCACAAGGAACACTAATGCTACCAGAGAATGGGCATCAACAGAGTAAATGTAAAATGCTAATTACCTGTGAACTGTCCAAAGAGTGCTCTAAGTGTGTGTGCGCGCACACACACGCGCACACACACATGGGGTTGTTGAGGATGGATAAGTAGTATTTCCACAGTAGGAATGATTTTTTTTAAGGGCTGAGAATAAAACCACCAATATTACCAACTACCAATCTACATGACATGACTATGCTTTGTATACCATGAAAATTTCTTCTTGCTACACCTCATAAAGCATACAGTAAAACGCCAACTCACGTATGCCTAGAGTTATGTAAAATTCGACTTACATAAGGATTTTTCGCTAAAATGGTATCCCGATTTATGTAAATGTCCTGATTTACGTAAATGTCCT
This sequence comes from Bradypodion ventrale, assembly GCA_035047345.1. Lineage (NCBI taxonomy): Eukaryota > Metazoa > Chordata > Lepidosauria > Squamata > Chamaeleonidae > Bradypodion > Bradypodion ventrale. The sequence continues at coordinate 48,385,916 of JAWDJE010000001.1, forward strand.
GATTTACATAGTACAATTTCCTATGGGCTTGCTTTGATTTATGTAAAAATTTCATTTTTCTCTATGGGTTTGCTTCGACTTATGTAAATATAGATTTTCCTATAGGTTTGCTTTAATTTACGTAAAAAAAGATTTATATAAAAGGCTATGGAACAGACTTTTTATGTAAGTAGGGGTTTTACTGTATTTTAGGGGAGGAGAAGTGCAGAAAAGGGCAACAAGCAGCAAAAACGAATTCATTAGGAGTTTCAACACCAAATTCGGGTCTCCTGTGGCAGGATTTCTCTTTCAGTAATAAGTACTGTATTTTCTGGCGTATAAGACTACTTTTTAACCCCGGAAAATCTGTGCCAAAGTTGGGGGTCGTCTTATAGGACAGGTACTTAACTGCAGCTTGTTTCCCCTTGCTTCATATGTCCGGCGCATATGGTGGGGGGTGCCGCGGCCGAGTCCCTGCTCTGTGCGGGGAGTATGAAGCAAGGGGAAGCAAGCTGCACACATCTTCTTGTACCTCGAGGAGGAGAACGTGAGCGTGGATTGGCTCTCCACCAGAACCTGCTCATTCGACTTGGAGGGCTGCACGTCTTCGGGTTGAGTGTGGGTTAATTTTTATTTGGTGTGCATTGGAAGAGAGGTAGTCTTATACGGCAAGTATATTCCTGTTGTGTTCTATGACTGTACCTTTTACAATGTATCCATTCACGTGTATTCAATGTAACCATGCTTGTGTAACATTATAACCAGCAGCTGCTTAACTGTAGCCCTTGCAATAGGACGCGAGCTAATGACCACCTGGTGGCAATAGCGAGCGTTCAAGCTCTCCTGGCCCAGACTCACCAGCAAACAACAGCGCGGGAAGATTCCCGCCATCACCTACACCTGGACAAGAAGGGCGTGACCGTCCGTGACGTCACGTGGACAGTAACCAATAGACTGTCGAGGAGCCACATTCAAATGTATAGCCACTGTATATATTGAGCTACCCATCCGCCATTACCTCATGTTCCCCTGGATCATCATGCAATAAACCTGTGTTAAGCCAACCTTTCGGCTGTTCATTGTCTTTGGTCCCATACACTAAATTGGCGACGAAGGTGGGATATGGCTGCCCACGGGACCAAGACATGCGCCGGTTTCGAAATCAGGAGACCGGCAGACTGGGACATCTTCGAGATGGACTTCCAGGGAGCCCTGGTGGAATCCGAAGTCACGGATGAGGCAAAGAAATGGGCCATCTTCACCCGGATGCTGGGGCCAGACACCAAGAGGGTCTTGGTGGACCTGATCGCGCCGAGGAGGGCGAGTGAATTCAAGGTGAAGAAGCTCATGCACATGCTGCGTGAGTACTTCCGGCCCTCGACGGCGATGTTCCCCGCTCGGAGCGCGTTTTGGAGGCGTGTCCAAGCGCCCAGGGAGACGGTCGCCGACTTCGCAGCGGCCCTGCGACTGGCGGCCGGCCCATGCAAATGGGAGAACGTAGAGATCACGCTAAGAGACTGCGTGCTGTGCGGCCTGAGCGATGCCGAAACTCAGCGCACATTGATGAACCGCGAGCCACCCCCCACATTGCAGGAGGTTCTGAAGGAGGCACAAGCCATGGAAGCTACGAAGGCCGGGGTCCAGGAGCTCCAGGACTGGCGGCCAAAGACGGGTAAGGCAGAGACTTCGGTGCACGTTTTGGTGCACGCGGCCCGGCGAGTTTCGAAGTCGTCCGCGGAGAGCAGCGACGACGAGGACGTCCGGAAGGTCCGGAAAGAAGGCCGGCGTTGCGACAGCTGTGGAGCGAACCACGACCGCGCCAAATGCCCCTTCAGAAAGGCCGAGTGTCACAACTGCGGCCGCCGCGGGCACATCGCCAAGGTCTGCAGGAAAAGGCGCGAGGCCCGGAGGAGCTCGAGAGACCGCGCGACGAGACCCAAGGACGGCACCCAGGCCACGAGGAAGCGAGACGGCGTGGGCCGCATCGCCGACGACAGCGAGGACGACGCACCGGTGTTCAGCGTGTCCGCGGGACACCCCCGTTATTTTGTTGAGGTACTAGTACAAGGGGCCCCCATTAGGATGGAAATTGACTCGGGTTCCTCATATTCCATCATTCCCCAGAAGGAGTTCCTGAAAATTGCCCCCCACGTGCGGCCCAAACTCAAAGCTTTGAGGTCCACGCTACGGGACGTGCAAGGGAACTGCATTCCGGTGTTGGGGGTTGGGAATTTTCAGGTCCAATTTAAGAAACACGCCGCGACTCTCCCCCTAGTTGTTCTCAAAGGGGGGAATTGCAGCCTCCTCGGGACTCAATGGTTCCAGCCCCTGGGTTTGTTCATTGGGGGGGTGCACGCCGTTGCCGTTGGGACTGACCCGATACAGGAGGTGTGCGACGCGCACCCCGAAGTCTTCAAAAAGGGACTTGGGAAATATAAGGGACCCCCAGTAGCATTCGACCTAGACCCTGAGGTCCGCCCAATAAGACTCAAACCGCGCCGGGTGCCATTCGCGCTCAAGGACAAAATAGAGGCGGAACTGGACAAATTGGTGGGCCAGGGGATTCTTGTTCCTGTTGATTCTGCGGAGTGGGAAACTCCAATTGTAACAGCACTAAAGGCCAACGGGGAGGTGCGCATATGCGCTGATTACAAGTGCACCATCAACAAGGCCATTCGCCCTAATGCGTATCCGGTGCCGGTAGTCAGCCATTTGCTGGCCAGGTTACATGGGGGAAAGTGTTTCGCTAAGCTCGATTTAGCACAAGCCTACCAGCAGCTCTCGGTGGCCCCAGCTAGACGCCGACATCGAGCACATGGTCGGCACTTGTGAGCCCTGCCAAAGTTCCAGGCCAGAAGAAGCCCGCCTGCCTCACAGGGAGTGGGACGCGGCGAAGGGGCCGTGGTCCCGAGTTCATGTAGACTTTGCTGGCCCGTTCCGTGGGACGCTGTTTCTCCTTGTGGTGGATGCCTTCTCCAAGTGGTTGGAGGTCATTCCGGTTACAAGCACGTCCTCGGCCACAACCATAAAGCATTTGCGGAGGGTCTTTTCCACGTTCGGTTTACCCGACACCCTCGTAAGCGACAACGCAAGTTGTTTCACGTCCTCTGAGTTCAGGGCATTCACAGAAATCAACGCCATTCGGCACATCACCTCCGCTCCTTTTCACCCTGCCACAAACGGCCAAGTAGAGCGCCTTGTGCGCACCACCAAGGACGCGCTGCGGCGCATGGGGCCCGGGGACCTAAACCATCAAGTGTGCCAGTTCCTGCTAGGCTACCGAGTGACTCCCCTAGCGTCAGGATACTCCCCCGCAGAGCTGCTGATGCGCAGGAAGCTGACCACCATACTAACTAGGCTAGACCCCATGAGAGTAGAGGAAAAGGGGAGGAACATTGGGATAGAGGACACAAAGAGTTTTGACGTGGGTGCCCCCATGTATTGCAGGAATTATGCCAGCGCGGGTCCGGCCTGGGTACCGGGCGTCATCCTAGAGCGGACCGGCCCCGTCTCGTACCGCGTCGAGACCGGCACAGGTCTACTCTGGAGGCGGCACGCAGACCAGCTCCGGCGCAGGATCCCTGGCGAACAGGGCACGGACCGCGGGACACAAGACTCAGCGTTAGGGTTCTCCCCCACCCGTTCAGCCCAAGGGGGAGGAAAGGGGGGCCATGGGTCCCCACCAAGGGGGGGAGGAAAGGGAATCTGTCCTCGTAGATATCTTGTGGGATCGGTCAGCAGAGAGAAGGGAACCCGATCTCATAGATATCCCGCGGGATCTCCCCACAAATACGGATACCCCAACAGAGTTAGATTTTGATTTCCAGAACCGGGGAAGTTTTGCGGAGTGGTCCCCCACCCGTCCAAGCGAGAAGAGGGGTTTTTCGTTAGCCCCGAGTGTCTCCGGTCTGCCCACAATGGAGTTTTTCCCTTCCCCCAAAACCGCCAAACCACGGCAAGCCTCTAAGAAGTCTCCCTCTCCCGTTTCAGGACAAGGGACCAGGGAACGAGGAAGCAGTAGCGCCCCTGGGGCGGGTCAGCCCACATCGCGGCCCAAACGCGTTTGCAATAAGCCATCTTGGCTGAGGGACTTCGTCCCATCCTAGGGGGGAGGGATGTTGTGTTCTATGACTGTACCTTTTACAATGTATCCATTCACGTGTATTCAATGTAACCATGCTTGTGTAACATTATAACCAGCAGCTGCTTAACTGTAGCCCTTGCAATAGGACGTGAGCTAATGACCACCTGGTGGCAATAGCGAGCGTTCAAGCTCTCCTGGCCCAGACTCACCAGCAAACAACAGCGCGGGAAGATTCCCGCCATCACCTACACCTGGACAAGAAGGGCGTGACCGTCCGTGACGTCACGCGGACAGTAACCAATAGACTGTCGAGGAGCCACATTCAAATGTATAGCCACTGTATATATTGAGCTACCCATCCGCCATTACCTCATGTTCCCCTGGATCATCATGCAATAAACCTGTGTTAAGCCAACCTTTCGGCTGTTCATTGTCTTTGGTCCCATACACTAAAATTCCAAACTCTATATTTTAACTGGAAAAGTTGGGGGTCGTCTTATACGCCCAGTCGTCTTATACGCCGGAAAATACGGTAATCAGTTTGTAAATGCAAGGATACATGTGTTACTACCCAACTACTGTATTGTTTGTTTATTATTACATTTACAATAATGATCACTATAATATTTCTATTTAAGTCCTGTCTGACTTCACCTATTGCCATGGCTTTTAAGAAGAATTCATTAAGAGATTTAGCTCTACCTCTTGCAGCTTGAACTGGGAACAAAGACTCTTGATCATAAACTATCTACCATCAGACAAGACAAAGCAAGTGGGTGCATTCTGACCTCTATTTTGCAAATGCACAGTGTATATAACTAGGAGAATAAATTTACATCTAGCTGATAGTGTTACCTCTATAACATGAATGAGGACAGAAGCAGATTCTATTCTATCTCTTTCCTAATAACCTCTAATGTTCTCAACTACTGTAACTGCTGAACTTGTCTTGGAATTTCTCTTCAATGGCATAAGCCCTAAAAGCTACAAAGCATATTTAGATAAAACTCAGCAGATGTACTTGGTGTTTATACTTAGTCATTCCCTCCTCAATGTCATAGAGATGCACTAATATCCATTCCACTTCACTTCCAGAAATAGTCGAGATCATTTGTTAAAGGTTTGGCAATTCCGAAGATGGGGTATCTATACAAGTATGCATACACAATCAGCAGAAACACAGCATCCTAATACAATTATATCTACATGGAAGTGTGACCCCAAAATGAGCTAGAATAATTATTAACCTTTTCCTCTTAACAAAATAAGTATGCAGTCAACGATCACAATGAAGCTTGCATTGTGATCAGCCCCGGTGGGGGCGAAGAGGCTCGCCGGCCCCGCCACCGGCCGGCGTCCCGGGCCCCGCCCTCCCCCTCGCCAGGACTTAAGAGGCGAGGGGGCCTGCCGGGCGGACATCGCCGCCACGCTCAGCCCCGGTGGGGGCGAAGAGGCTCGCCGGCCCCGCCACCGGCCGGCGTCCCGGGCCCCGCCCTCCCCCTCGCCAGGACTTAAGAGGCGAGGGGGCCTGCCGGGCGGACATCGCCGCCACGCTCAGCCCCGGTGGGGGCGAAGAGGCTCGCCGGCCCCGCCACCGGCCGGCGTCCCGGGCCCCGCCCTCCCCCTCGCCAGGACTTAAGAGGCGAGGGGGCCTGCCGGGTGGACATCGCTGCCACGCTCAGCCCCGGTGGGGGCGAAGAGGCTCGCCGGCCCCGCCACCGGCCGGCGTCCCGGGCCCCGCCCTCCCCCTCGCCAGGACTTAAGAGGCGAGGGGGCCTGCCGGGCGGACATCGCCGCCACGCTCAGCCCCGGTGGGGGCGAAGAGGCTCGCCGGCCCCGCCACCGGCCGGCGTCCCGGGCCCTGCCCTCCCCCTCGCCAGGACTTAAGAGGCGAGGGGGCCTGCCGGGCGGACATCGCCGCCACGCTCAGCCCCGGTGGGGGCGAAGAGGCTCGCCGGCCCCGCCACCGGCTGGCGTCCCTGAGCCCCGCCCCCCCTTTATAACGCCCCTTTAAGACTCTGAAAGCAGGGTGGGTTTTGTGGGTGGGTTTGGTAGAATTGTTTTATTGTGTTATTTTTGTTTACTTGAAACATTGTATTAATATTGCATTTTGTATCTTGTATGTAAACCCCTTGTGTTGCCCTGGGGTCATTTATATGTTGTTAGCCGCCCTGAGTCGGCCATGTGTTGAGTAGGGCGGGATATAAATTGAATAATAAATAAATAATAAATAAATAAATAAATGACCATTTTAATTATTTGTGCTGATCTGTAGTGTGGAAAAAGCCACTTGTACAAAAGTCCTGTGTCATTTATCTAAGCAAAGTTGATTTGTATGAATTTGCATTTCTGTACATTCCAAATATATGCAATGCCAAGATAAAAACATGAAGTGCCTTCGCCCTTCAGCCCTACCTGGGCTAAGAACATGCATTATATGTGTGTGACAAGTTTAAAAGCATGGTTGAATCATTAATTGAGGTCCTTGAATCTGCATAGATTCAAGCACCACATATTCATATGTTATGTAATAATTGATTTTGTTGATAAAATCTCTTTTTCCTTCAAAACCGCTTTGGCTGTTTTATTGATAGATTAAAGATCCCTAAGAACTGATTGCTTTTAGAAAGTTTTCAGGTGACAGAAGAAGAGGAAGCAAATGTTGTCTCTGACTTTGTCCTGGATGGATGTGTGGCTAGCCTTGCTATCTGGGGCCTTTTGTTTGTCTGCTAGCAGTGATGGGATTCAAAATTTTGTACTACCTACTCTGTAGGCGTGGCCGTGTGGCCATGTGACTGGGTGGGCATTTTAAAACAAAAAAATGCAGCAACAACAATTAAATGTTTGAAGTGGTAGCCATGTTAGTCTGCAAGCATATCTGAGAGTAAACATCCTTCCCAGGTCAGTCAAATTATGACCCAGCATGTTGAGGGCTAAATGCCAATTAATTTGTGAACTGCCCAGAGAATGCACTGAGTGCTATGGGGTGGTAAGAGGAGCCAGGTATGCAGCTCTACGGGACAGGGGTTGCTCGCTTGCCTGCTGGCTCAGCCCACCACCCACCCATCCACTCACCTGCCAGGCAGAGGGAGGGAGCCTGGCCCACCCTTGCTGCCAAACCCTGACACCACCCCTCCTCTCACCCTGGTGGTCACTGCCTGGCTTCCCAGGCTCCTTGCTGCCACTCTGCCTAATGTGCGACAAAGAGGTGGTCCCAGTGGGGAGGGAGGTTCCAGTGTGGCTGACCCAGTCTCAGCCAAGCTGCAGCCTGCCTGGCCAGATGAGGATTTGAGGTGCCTCCACCACCTATTACTCCAATGCTGCTGATGCTGCCTCTGAAACCTCCGACAATGACGCCTCCAACAATGGTGCCTCAGACTATACCTCCGCGACAACACCTATACCGCCCTCATGCTGCCGCCTATGCCTATGCCTCCTCCTCCTCTGCCTCTGTCACCACCTACGCCGCCGCCGCCGCTGCCGCCGCTGCCGCCGCTGCCGCCGCCGCCACCGCCGCCACCGCCGCCACCGCCGCCACCGCCGCCACCGCTGCCAAGCTATTGGGACACCCAACGGTGCGCTCCCCTGCCACAGCTGCCTGCTTCCTCTGGCTTCTCCCTGCCATGCTCAGCTCCCCAGTGCTGAAATCTTTGGCTTGGCACACATGCTCTAAGCTCTGTAGCAGTGCATGTGCGAGGGTGCGGGGAGAGAAGATGGGCGGGGCCAGTCAGACATTTTACTACCAGTTCATGCGAACCGACATGAACCAGTAGAATCCCATCACTGACTGCTAGGCTGCTTGTGCTTTATCAGAATGACGGAGCTGCTGTGGCTCAGTGGTTAAGAAGCTCATCTTATTAGCTGGAAGGCTGGCAAGTTGATAGTTCAAGACCCAGGTACTGCATGACTGTTTGAGTGCCTGTCTCTGTCCCAGCTCCTGCCAACCTAGCAGGATGTCAGAAATTATTCTGGGTTGAAAGGATTTTCTCTGGAGAAACTCTGCTCAGGGGATGCCTGAATGAGGCTCCTTTCATGTCCCCAAGATCTTTTTCCCACCGAAGTGGTCCCTATTTATCTACTTGCAATATCTTGCTTTTGAACTGCTAGGTTGGCAGGAGCTAGGACAGAGACAGGCACTCAAACAGTCATGCAGTACCTGGGTCTTGAACTATCAACTTGCCAGCCTTCCAGCATATAAGATGAGCTTCTTAACCACTGAGCCACTGCAGCCCCTAGTGGCCCCTAGTGGCTTCTAGTTGACCAGCTGTGATACTGCACTTTAGAACTGCAGTATCAGGTACTTCAGGGGGGTACGCAGAAAGAGCCTCCTCAATGATTGTGGTATTTTTGAACCACAATCGGGCGTAACCTAGTAACAGCAACCTTGTGTTGCTGGCTAAACTTTCTCATACTAAGTCAGGTGAAGGGAACTGTGGAAAAAACTCACAAAAAGGTGCCTTCATTTTGGCAGTTCCACATCTGACCTAAACATGGAAGAAGACGAACAAGGAACTTCAGAGATTTTTCACTGAATATTTTCAGGCCCTAGAAATTGAACCAGTGAATATGGGGGTCCTACACTATTTGATTTTTTAATTGATTTATGATAAAGTCAAATGAACATATTGTAGTGTAATGTAATGTATTGTTTGTAAGCCGCCCTGAGTCACTATCGCGAGTGGGCAGCAATATAAATTTGAACTAATAAGTAAGTAAGTAAGTAAGTAAGTAAGTAAGTAAGTAAGTAAGTAAGTAAGTAAGTAAGTAAGTTCAAGTAGATATTAATGCTAAACAGTATTTGAACCTGTAGAAAAATCATGTGTGAAAGTAACTTGAACATTGCATGGCTTGCATCTAAATGGACCAAGTGGCAAAAAGGCTATATTTATAAAGGGTTACATGGTTTGCAATTAGATATATATTTGTCTGTGAAATTTCTGCAAACGATGGTATTTTATCAATTATTCATGCTACTCATGTTGACAAATATCATTATCCTGATTCAGGCAGTGAACAGTTATATTTAGTGCTTTAATTTCTCCGGATGAAAATTTCACTTATCTTCTAATCAACACTTCCTTGAGAATTTGAAGGAGCAAGTACTTTTCCTGAGGGTTTCAAGAATCTACATAATAATGATTTACAGAGGAGGACATTGTGAAAAGCAACAAGACATCTATCATTTCTGTATCATGGAAGTAGAAACTGTTCTTGATAGGAAGTACAGTAAAAACCCTACTTACAAAAAGGTCAGTTCTGTAGGCTTTTGCTTAAATCAGTTTTTTATGTAACTCGAAGCAAACCCATAGGAAAAATGAAATGTTTATGTAAATTGAAGCAAACCCATAGGGAAATGAATTTTTACATAACTCGAAGCAAACCCATAGGAAAAAGAATATTTATGTAACTCGAAGCAAACCCATAGGAAATCGTGAAAAAAAATATTATACATCCTAACCACAGTCACAAGAAACGTTTGGCGGTTTTATGGCCGAGCCCGCCAGACATCCACTCCTTGCCACTCCTACCTCCAGGCCGAGGCCAGCCGAGGGCATCCGGTAGCAGCGGGGCATCTGGCAGCAGCGGTGGTGGTTTAATTGCCTGGCCCGCCGCGCAGCTGCTTCTCCTTGCTGCTCCTCCCTCCAGACCGGGGCCAACTGAGGGTGTCCGGTGGCAGCGGCGGCTTTATGGCCTGCCTGCCACGCAGATGATGCTCCTTGCCGCTCCTCCCTCCAGCGTGGAAAAGCGGCTGGGGTGTGGAAATGAGATCAGTGAGAAAACACTCCCAGAAAAAATCAAGATGATAGCAAATGTGTTTAATATTCTTAAAAGTGTGCTTAATAAATCTCTACTGACTGTTGGCTGAATTACTGCCTGAGTAGTCTACGAAGCGCCAATGCATATACAAACAGACACACTGCGATATACAAATATAAGTTCACAATGTAAGATATGCTTCCCCCTCTCCTGAACGACTTTGTATGGGACATAAGTATTCCCCACCAAGAAGTCTCTGTACGTAAGACCAGTAGTTGTGTGCTAAGTAAATCAGTCCGTGGCTCTGATGTAATTCATGCGTTGCAAGTACCAGGCTTTCGAGGGCAAGGAATGCTGAAGGTGGGCTACAGCGTGTCGTCAATTGGAGAAAGTTCAAACATGTCCCATAGCAGGAGTAGGAGAGGAACGGTGTTCTAGAAAGGTTTCGATGTCCCTCCAGTAAGCAGACATTTCGAGAGACTTCCTCAAGAGTCTAAAGCATACAGTAATAAGAAGAACACAACAAGCTAAAATCTGCAACAATCATAGCTCAAACCACAAGAATATACTATGTAATATATAACTATATAAAGCGTATAGACATATCAGTACAATATCAATGAGACGGACAAGCACATACCTAATAAGGCTGAATTACGCGCGCTGAGACCTCCATAGTATATTCCTATTGTGTTCTCGCGTTAACCAAAACTTGGGAAAGTCTGGTCTAAATACCCCTGAGCAAAAAGACTCATCTGAAGGTAATCAGCTATGATGACAGGTCCTGTGTACCTCTGAGTACAATTGTTAAAGGTATAGGGCATGAATCTACAGATCTAAAACAGTTCAACAAAGCTCCCTACCGGACCGGGGTCACAGAAATGCGGACAGGTCCCACTCCGTATTTAAACCATGGGGTGACAACGTTTTAAAGTGGTGGATATAGAATGCCTCTCTCTGCAATAGAAAGCGCTCAACGTCGATCACCTGGTGCTTACTAGGTAAGTAGGTTTCGAGCACTACCACCTTCAGCTCTTTGTAAGTATGTTTCTTTTCTATGAAGTGGTTAACCATAGGTGCATTGATGGTTTGATTTTTAATACGGGATATATGTTCACCTAGACGTACCCTGATTGGTCGTCTGGATTGCCCGATGTATGCCAGTTGGCATGAACAGATGATCATATAGACGGACTCGCTTGTGTTACAATTTGAAAATGAGGTTAAATCCAAAGAGAAGTTACTGGAAGGTAATTGTACATGATTAGTGCGCCACATGTAAGTACAAAACTTACAGTGCCCACACGTAAAATGCCCTGTGGGAGCTCTAGAATTAACGGACCGTGGGTTGATGTCAGCCCGAGAGATGTAATTGGCAATGGTATTAGTTTTACGAAACCCTCCAGGGCAGGCTGAGGCTGGCCAAGGGAGGCCAGCTCCTCCCTCCAGGCCGAGTTTACCTTGGAGTAGCAGTTAAGGTGCCACAACGTTTTTGTTTTGTTTACTTCCTGATATGCTTGAAACACAGACTAACACAGCTACCATTTCAAAAATTTTATTCTGTGCAAGCATATCAGAGAGTAAACAAAATAGAAAGACAAAAATGTTGTGGCACCTTAAAGACTAACTGCTGCTCTGAGGTAGACTGCAGCTGGCCCAGGGAGCCCCATGCTCTCGTTCCCCCCTCCCCCTCCCAGGGAAACCCCCTTAGACTCCCTCATAACAAACCACATTGTAGTACCTTAAAGACCAACTGCTGTATTTTAATGTGAGCTTTTGTGGATCGAGTCCACTGGCTCTTTGGCTATAACCAGAGATGAGCATAGAACCCTAGAGTTAAATACGACTGGCTTTCGAGCAAGGGCGACCTTTACTATAGAAGTGTCATGGCTATGGCTATATCCTTGTTAAACATAATACTATTCTAATTATGGGTGATCTAAAATGTCTAAAATGTACGGTATCCAACTCTAGGGTGCAGCGCTCATCTCCATTTACAGCCAAAGAGCCAGTGCTGTCTGTGTTTGCAGATGTTTTCATGGTCATGTGGCAGGCATAACTAGATCGCCCACTCTTTCACATGGCCATGCCCACAATGTAGGCCACACCCACAAAATAGGCCACACCCACAGTGTGTGGTAGTAATTTTTTTGGGAGCCCACCAATGAATCCAGGGGTTTAACTTTAACTCTTGTCTTGATTAATAAATTCTTTATCTGGAACCTATAAATGTGTGGGTTGTATAGTTATCTGTTCCCTCCCTCTGTGGAATGAAAATTAACCAGTTTTCATCTTCTAGCTGTTTGATCCAATTCACAACAATGCTTAATTAAATACAGAAAAATATGGTATCTCAAAACTGTTTCTTTAGAATCTAACCTTTCCATCTGACAACAAAAATTAATTGTGCCATGTGCATATCTAAGTTGCAGCATGTGACTTTTTGGATAAGTGTATTTGAAATTATTACATATAACTGATTCAGTGCTATTATATATGTATACAATTTTTAATTGCTTGCTCATGTGTGCTGCAAGAAAAAAAGGTCAAAACATTAATCAATTCCCCTGGGATCCTTAGGTTGGCATGTTTGTTGAAATGCTTGTCATGTCCTGGAAGTAATGAGATGCTGTCTTTATGCAAAAGCTTGCTGTTAGGAATGATCAACGCCTGTGAAGGAGAGTATTTTTGAATGAAGGTACATAACTGCTAAATAAAGGAGGGGTCGGGATTTGCTGGAACCTAAGACTAAGACTAAGAAAGTGAGAGGGGCAAGGTGGAACTGTCATCAAAAGGATGTAAGAATGTCAGTCTATTTTCAGGGAAGCAACAGAAGTCATAAGAAAAAAATGGTAACACTGTCTACACTCCTAATGCACTGTTAAATTTTAGGCTCACTAACAAAAATTTGACCTAGATTGTAGCCTCTTTGCAATGTGCCACTGTTAAATTAACTGCTAGTTTAGTTAAATGTAAAGGTTGCCCTTGCTCTAAAGCCAGTTGTATCCGACTCTAGTGTTCAGTACTCATCTCCATTTAGAGCGAAAGAGCCAACGCTGTCTGCACCTGCAGATGTTTCCGTGGTCATGTGGCAGGTATGACTAGACACCAGAGTGCACGGAATGCAATTACCTTTGCACTGAAACGGTACCTGTTTATTTACTCGCAATTTCTTGTTTTCAAACTGCTAGGTTGGCAGGAGCTAGGACAGATGGCGGATGCTCACTCTGTCATGCAGCACTTGGGTCTAATTCATATGCATATATGTGTTTTAACCAACTTGCTGCATATACCTGTAAATAGTCTTTTTATATTCTTCCCTGATAATATCTATGGTTCTGATGCACAATTCTTCTGGTTCATGATTAATTGAGTAATGCAAATCTGTTCTGTATATAGATTTTAAATGCACAAAAATATCCAGCTATATTTTGGTACCAAGATAATCTTCTTCAGAGTTGCTCTAATTATGGATATTAATGGTTTGTGGTTTATAACTCCTATACTGATAGGTAATCTTAATCCATGAAAGTGCACAATAATTCCCTCTTCCTCCAACCATAATGATGTCTGTCTTTGAAAGCTGAGCATGCAAGGAAGAGAGGCACCACCAACATGAAGCATTGCTGCAGCAGACAAAATCTAAAATATGGCAGATAGTCTTTGAGGTGCCACAATGACTTTGTCTCTCATTTTTTTGCTTTTGTTTTGTTTCTTGTTTGATATGCTTGCACAGACTGATACAGCTACCACTTCAATAATGGTTACTCCTGTACTCATCTGCCTGTAATACACAATCTTCTTCTTTTGTGTCCCAATCAAACCCTGGACTGCCAAAATGAAGACACTTTCTTTGCTTTATCATTGCCCAAACTTAAGTCCTCATCGGTGCATGCCTTTGGCAGTAATTGGCTGACTCATAAATGAGCCGGATTCTGTATCTCTCCACATTCACACAGTGTGTTGTTTTCTGCAAGCAGCCCCCACTTGAGCATGTTAGTCTGGCATTTAGGGACTCTGACTCTCAGTCTATTCAGGATCCTCAAAGTGACATAGGAGAGGTTGAGCTCCTCGGTTATATCCTCCTTTAATGATGTTCTTTGTCAATTGAGCACCTCCAACATCTTCTAATTTGGTTTTACTATTGTGTAGCCTCAAAAATGTTTGTTCTTGCCATAAAGCTCTTCCTGGATCTGAGCTGGCAGACTTGAGGCTCATATCCATTCAGAGGGTGTTGAGGGACATTCTCTTGCTTAGTTCTCTCAGCGTCCGCTGCTACTTCTTTCTTGATCTTAGGTGGAGCAATACCAACAAGAGGGTATATTTTCTCAACTGGTGTAGATTTGAGGCATCCTGTCACTATACGCATGGCTTCATTAACAGCAATGTCAACTTGTTTTGCGTGTTTGGATACACTCCATACTGTAGCAGCATACTCTGCTGTGGAGACACTCAGGGCCAAAGCTGATGTATGCAGTGTGGATGGTTGACTTCCCCATTTATAGTTTTGAGTTTCCTGATGAAGTTGTTCCTTGTACTAACTTTTGCTTTGGTATTCAGGCAGTGTTGCTTAAAAGAGTATCCTGACAAGCATCACACCAAGGTACTTTGGTGCTGAACAATGCTGTAATTGGTTCCCTTGGCACGTAACATCCAACATAACCCTTGCTTCTCGGTTTCAAAGGTGGAAAGCATGCACTTTGGTCTTGCTTGGATTAAGCTTCAAATGGTTGATGTTGTAATACTGTCCTAATTCTTCAAGTGCACCAGTAAGTTTTCCAACTACTTCATCAAAGTGTGATCCTTGAATGGTTATTGCTGTGTTGTCCACATGGATTGTATTGTCAGGAACTGGTTGATAACTTGTATATATACAAGTTATATATGGTTGATAACTTGTATATATACAAGTTATATATGGTTGATAACTTGTATATATATTTTACAGTGATGGAATCCCTTCTTCTGCAACCTCCATCTACTATTGTCACATAGAATCTCCAGTTTTATTTTATTTATTTATTTATTCAATTTATATCCCGCCCACTCAACACAAGGCCGACTCCGGGCGGCTAACAACATAAACGTAACCCCAGGGCAACCCAAGGAGTTTATAAATGTAAATACAATATTCACAAATACAATAATAAATACAACATTTCAAATATATAATCACAATCCTAAAAACAGTTAAAACAGTAAAAACAAATTAAGACTACCCACCCCCTAAAAAGCAGGGGCTGCAGAATCGAAAGGCACCATGGGGAAGAGTTCCTCTACACCAACCACCCCATGGTGGTTACCCTTACACCTGCACCCCACACTTGACCCGCCAGCCAGGTTTTAAGATCCCTTCTGAAAGGCAGCAACTCCGTCCGAAGACGTAATTCTGTTGGCAGGAGGTTCCAGAGGGCCGGTGCAGACACGGAGAAGGCTCTCCTCCTTGTGCCAGAGAGGCGAGCCCCTCTGACTGATGGAACAATTAGAGAGCCCCTCCGGTCCGCTCTGGTTGGACGGACAGACGTCCTCAGGGCGATGCGGTCTCTAAGGTAACCTGGCCCACTACCAGTTCTGAAGGAAGTTGCCAATGACCCTAGTAAGTTTGTTATCTTTGGTAAGATTATTTATTTTATGGAGCAGAATCCTATGATTGATGGTATCGTACACTGCAGTTAGCCATCCACAATGTATTGCATAAAGTTAAGAATTTGACCACAGCATGACCTGCCCAGTCTGAGGCTCCTTCATGATCTTTCCATCAATAAATTCAGAAATACGATTGTGAATAATTCATTCCAGTGCCTTATAAAGATGACAAAGGAGTGACACTGGTCGGTAGCTTTTCGGGTCATTTGGGTCTTTGCCAGGTTTCAATAAAGCAACTCTAGCCTGTCTTCACAATTTTGGAACCTTAAGTTCATCTATGTAGTTATTCATTAATTGCAGGAGCCATCCCAAAGCACCAGGACCAAGTTGCCTTATCTGCTCTGTTCTTATCTCATTGACACCTGCTGCTTTATTTGGTTTCATTCTGTTTATAGCATCATGCAGAATTAGTAAATAGATATTTCATACATGTTATGTGTCAACAGAGGGGAGAGCTTTTGTTAGTGCCACCCAATTTATGGAATATCCTCTCAACGACACCATGACTGGAGCCAAAATTGTGATTATTTTGGCTTCTACTCAAAATCCTGTTGTTTACTTAGCCATTTAAATTTATTGTGCTTGATCTGTTATGTTTTCTGACTTCCCATTCATGACAATACAGTTGAAGTGTTTTTATTGTATTGTGCACTGTTATATTCATATACAGTACTGGTCTAGTATTTACATTTGCTGGTTTTAGTGTGTTTTATCAACAAGCAAGAAATCAAACAAAAATCTTGCACCAGGGTAGACATTTGCCCAGAATAATACAATAATATAAGTGTTAGGGCAACACTTAGGGCAATTCCTAAGTGTAGTCTGAGACATGCAACAAATATTAATAGCAAACATAATTTCAAAATCAAATTACAATGCTGTAGACATTTCATTTATGTTCTGTGTACTTTTACAGCAGATTTGCTTCGGAACAGAATGTTTTTCAGAGATTATCCATAACCATCTGCTGTTTTCTTTTCTATTCATATTAATGTGGGTGATAAATATTCAGGTGTTGGAGGAAATATAAGACTACCGCACAAATGACAGAGACTGTTCTATTAAAGACTATTGTACTAAAGTCTTTTAATAGACTTTATTTAAAATTCATTGTGATTTATAATCTCATTCCAGTGTTTGTAGGAAGAAAGGGCATTCAGATGAAAAAGAACCACAGCTTCAAGGATGCAATCTTATTCGCCATGTTGCAGCATAAAAGTGAAGCCTTTTAAAACCTGCTTCACTTAATGACACCTAATCAATATGCTATATTAAATGATCATTAAGGATATTGTATCTATGAAGCATGTCAGATAGTAAATAAAAGAAGAAAAAAAGAGAATAATGTTGTGGGACCTTAAAGACTAACTACTATATTTTAACGTTAGCTTTGTGGATCAAGTCCACTTTGTCAGACACAAGAGTGAGACTATATGGCATTAAGTTATACATATCAGGTGTATTTAGCTTTTAATGAACCGTACATGATTATTAATGGGGCTGCGGTGGCTCAGTGGTTAAGAAGCTCACCTTGTTAGCTAGAAGGCCAGCAAGTCAACTATTCAAGACCCAGGTAGTGCATGATGGATTGAGCGCCCATCTCTGTCCCAGCTCTTGGGGACATGAAAGGAGCCTCATTTGGGAGTCCCCCTGAGCAGAGTTTCTCCAGCAAAAATCCTTTCAACCCAGAATAATTTCTGACACTAAATTATTATTATTACTAGCTGACTGAAATCTACTCTAAATTATTATTATTACTAGCTGACTGAAATCTACTCATATTGAAAAAGTTTATTATTTGGCTCATGTTGCCCTTCTGGAAGTATGTTGAGACTTGTTAGCAAATAATGAATGAAATTAGGTAATACAACAAAAAAAATGAATTAACTTCATTGGCACCACCCTCCTAGACAACTGTTAAAAGCAAACCCTAAATATCCAACTGGAGGTTACTTAATAGACTTTGAAGCAAAGTTGGAAGATCAGACAATAATCAAGTAAAAGAAATTTTCTGTGAATCTGGAGAAATATAATCAATGCAGCATTTATATGCATGCAATTTATGCCCTACTACATGGAGAAAAGAAGATCTAGTAAATGGCTCAGATAATGCTATTGAAGTAGCTTGTTTCTGGTAAAAATATTCTAATCATTGTAATATTTTGTTTGAATTTTATCTATATGTAATTTATATCTATAATTTTAAATTATTCAACACTCAGATATGAATAAAGAAAGCTGAGAATGAGAGAAAATGGTATATTGGGGAAATCAAGGATCAAAAAACAAAACCCTGGATGAGAATATGCTTTGATTGGATCTAAACTGACTTCCTTATTAAATGGAGGAGTCAACATCCTTTCTGGCAGTTACCTTTCCAGTGGTACATTCCTATTGTTTAAACTATTTATTTTAAAGAGAGATGTTTTCAGCAAACATGATCTTGGGTATCCCTTTCTCTTGATAATATATACATTCCATGACCTAAATAGAGTTGCTAGTTCTAGCAAGAGCTGACCCACTGAATGAATGGGACTTGAGAAATCAACACTTACAGAAGTTTCATTTATTAAATGAATGTACTGTACTTGGGATTAACTTAGTCTTTAGTATTAGTAAAACAAACACTCCATAAGCAGGAAGTGAAACCACAATCCTCCTGCCAATAATTTCTTTCTTTCCTTTCCTTTCCTTTCTTTCTGTTAAACATCTATCCCACCTTTCCATCGAGAGGTAGTGGGGCAGCCAAGGGCAGTATAATAATAATAATGATAATAATAATTCAAATTGCCTTGACATTTAACTTCTGCTTTTAAAATGTTCTTGTTACTGCTAGTAATTTCCTTTTATGAAATAAGCAATGCTTCAGGCTTGTTTTCTGTTACTTTTCTGTTCTTTATATTGTTCTCAGTGTTTTGACTCATAAACTTGAGAAACAAAGAAGTACGTAAAGAAAAACATGATCAAACATGATGTACATTTTAGCACCTTTCATCCCACGTTGGAATTAACTGCTCTTCTTTCGACGTCGCTATGACTGTTCTCGGTTAAGTACCAGGCAGACGATATCCTTTCTGAGGACCTCCTTCAGGAACATCCTTTATGACTACTAACAGGAAGGCATAGATTTGATTTCTTTACAGGAACGGCCCTTCAATCGTAATTGCGCTGGTTCCCCCACGACCCAATCGCTCTCAGTTAAAAGTCAAGGAGTCGAGGTCTGCGGCTGGGGAAGCGTTGGGGATTTTCAAGTGCCTCGGGAGGACCGCCCAGCAGTTACATCTCGTCCTAAGCTTTTCGATCTGGGTGTTTCCAGACCACGATGAGCGCACTCTGAAACAGTCTCAAAGTTTATTTATTTATTTAAAAGCCTTCTTCCTCTTATGAGGCCTGGCGACGCAGTGGTTAAACTGCTGTAGTGCAGCCAAAAGTGCTGATGTTGTAAGGTCGATCCTGATGGGGATCAATGTTGACTCAGTCTTCCATCCTTCCGAGGACGGTAAAATGAGTACCCAATATGTTGGGGCCCAAATGCCATTTAACCTGTGAGCCGTCCAGAGAGTGCGCTAAGCGCGATGGGGTGGTATATAAGCGTAATTCTTCTTCAAGTGCCGTATCCGACTTCGAATATTGGCATTAATCATAGCGATCAGCCATGAGGATTATCCTGGGAGCAATATAATGCAGTGACCTTTCACCTGCCTTCCGCATCGCAGCATGGCACCCATACCACCATGGATCCAGTCCCTGAGCCCTTCTGGCACACACAGTCTTCATCAGCCCCACCAGGCTAGGTGCCCCCCCCCCAATCAAGATGGATTCAAGTGGGATTTGATCCACTTGGGGACCATCACCCTTCCCTGTGTTGACTTCGCCACCCAAGGCCTTTAGTCAAGTCTAAGGTAGCCGCCATCAAGCAAGCCCCTCGCCCCACCTCCAAGCCCGAGTTGCAGTCGTTCCTAGGGCTGCTGAACTTTTATCACTCCTTCCTCCCCCGGAAAGCAGCCGTGGCCGAACCGTTGCACAGATTGCTTAAAAAGGACGAGGCATGGAAGTGGGGCGACCAGCAAGAGAGGGCATTTAGTGAGCTAAAGCAGCTTCTGGCGTCTGATGCCATCCTAACCCATTTCAACCCCAAGCGCCCAGTGGTCCTGATCTGTGACGCATCCCCGGTGGGGGTGGGGGCGGTGCTGTGCCACGTGCTGGAAAACGGGAGGGAGGCCCCGATAGCGTTCTATTCCAGGTCCCTGTCCCAAGCGGAGAGAAACTACGCCCAGACAGACAGGGAAGCGTTAGCGATAATCGCAGGGACCAAAAAGTTCCATGACTTCCTGTACAGCCGCCCCTTCACAATCGTGACCGATCACAAGCCCCTGCTAGGCATTTTTACCGCAGATAAGCCCACGCCACAGATCCTGTCCCCAAGGATGCTTAGGTGGGCCATTTTTCTTAACGCGTATCAGCACGCGTTAGTGTACAGGCCCGGGAGGGAGATCAGCCATGCGGACGCTCTATCGAGGTCCCCTCTTCCCCAGGATGGCAGCCACGTGGGCGGGGAGGAGCCAGACCACCAGGTGCTGATGATAGAGGTCCTCGACTCGCCCCCAATACTGCCCGCCGACATCGCCAAAGCGACCGGCAAGGACAACATTTTAGCAAGGGTTAGCTCCTGGGTGCAGAAAGGGTGGCCAGCGTCCTCCCCGGCAGCGGAGTTCGACCCATTTTTTCGAAAGAAGTTAGAGTTGTCCCTCGAGAGGGGGTGCCTTCTGTGGGGCCAGCGAGTAGTGATCCCGGCGTCTTTACGACCGCGGGTACTCAAACTCCTGCACGTCAGCCACCCCGGAATTGTGCGCTCCAAAGCCCTGGCACGGAGCTATTTCTGGTGGCCCCAGCTAGACGCCGACATCGAGCACATGGTCGGCACTTGTGAACCCTGCCAAAGCTCCAGGCCAGAAGAAGCCCGCCTGCCTCACAGGGAGTGGGACGCGGCGAAGGGGCCGTGGTCCCGGATTCATGTAGACTTTGCTGGCCCGTTCCGTGGGACACTTTTTCACCTTGTGGTGGATGCCTTCTCCAAGTGGTTGGAGGTCATTCCGGTTACAAGCACGTCCACGGCCACAACCATAAAGCATTTGCGGAGGGTTTTTTCCACGTTCGGTTTACCCGACACCCTCGTAAGCGACAACGCAAGTTGCTTCACGTCCTCTGAGTTCAGGGCATTCACGGAAATCAACGCCATTTGGCACATCACCTCCGCTCCTTTCCACCCTGCCAAAAATGGCCAAGTAGAGCGCCTTGTGCGTACCAACAAGGACGCGCTGCGGCGCATGGGGCCCGGGGACCTAAACCATCAAGTGTGCCAGTTTCTGCTAGGTTACAGAGTGACTCCCCTAGCATCAGGATACTCCCCCGCAGAGCTGCTGATGCGCAGGAAGCTGACCACCATACTAACTAGGCTAGACCCCACAAGAGTAGAGGACAAGGGGAAGAACATTGGGATAGAGGACACAAAGAGTTTCGACGTGGGTGCCCCGGTGTATTGCAGGAATTATGCCAGCGCGGGTCCGGCCTGGGTACCGGGCGTCATCCTAGAGCGGACCGGCCCCGTCTCGTACCGCGTCGAGACCGGTACAGGTCTACTCTGGAGGCGGCATGCAGACCAGCTCCGGCGCAGGATCCCCGGCGAGCAGGGCACGGACCGCGGGAAACAAGATTCAGCGTTAGGGTTCTCCCCCACCCGCTCAGCCCAAGGGGGAGGAAAGGGGGGCCATGGGTCCCCACCAAGGGGGGAGGAAAGGGAATCTGTCCTCGTAGACATCCTGAGGGATCGGTCAGCAGAGAGAAGGGAAGCCGATCTCATAGATATCCCGCGGGATCTCCCCACTAATACGGATACCCCAGCAGATTTAGATTTTGATTTTCAGAACCGGGGAAGTTTTGCGGAGTGGTCCCCCACCCGTCCAAGCGAGAAGAGGGGTTTTTCGTTAGCCCCAAGTGTCTCTGGTCTGCCCACAATGGAGTTTTTCCCTTCCCCCAAAACCGCCAAACCACGACAAGCCGCTAACAAGTCTCCCTCTCCCTCTCCCGTTTCAGGACAAGGGACCAGGGAACGAGGAAGCAGTAGCGCCCCTGGGGCAGGTCAGCCCTCATCGCGGCCCAAACGCATTTGCAATAAGCCATCTTGGCTTATTCATTGTCTTCGGTCCCATACACCTGTTGTGTTCTATGACTGTACCCTTTACAATGTATTCATTCACGTGTATCCAATGTAACCATGCTTGTGTAACATTATAACCAGCAGCTGCTTAATTGTAGCCCTCGCAATAGGACGCGAGCTAATGACCACCTGGTGGCAATAGCGAGCGTTCAAGCTCTCCTGGCCCAGACTCACCAGCAAACAACAGCGCGGGAAGATTCCCGCCATCACCTACACCTGGACAAGAAGGGCGTGACCGTCCGTGACGTCACGCGGACAGTAACCAATAGACTGTCGAGGAGCCACATTCAAATGTATAGCCACTGTATATATTGAGCTACCCATCCGCCATTACCTCATGTTCCCCCTGGATCATCATGCAATAAACCTGTGTTAAGCCAACCTTTCGGCTGTTGTTGTCTTTGGTCCCATACACTAAATTGGCGACGAAGGTGGGATATGGCTGCCCACGGGACCAAGACATGCGCCGGTTTCGAAATCAGGAGACCGGCAGACTGGGACATCTTCGAGATGGACTTCCAGGGAGCCCTGGTGGAATCCGAAGTCACGGATGAGGCAAAGAAAAGGGCCATCTTCACCCGGATGCTGGGGCCAGACACCAAGAGGGTCTTGGTGGACCTGATCGCGCCGAGGAGGGCGAGCGAATTCAAGGTGAAAGAGCTCATGCACATGCTGCGTGAGTACTTCCGGCCCTCGACGGCGATGTTCCCCGCTCGGAGCGCGTTTTGGAGGCGAGTCCAAGCGCCCGGGGAGACGGTCGCCGACTTCGCAGCGGCCCTGCGGCTGGCGGCCGGCCCATGCAAATGGGAGAACGTAGAAATCACACTAAGAGACTGCGTGCTGTGCGGCCTGAGCGATGCCGAAACTCAGCGCACATTGATGAACTGCGAGCCACCCCCCACGTTGCAGGAGGTCCTAAAGGAGGCACAAGCCGCGGAAGCTACGAAGGCCGGGGTCCAAGAGCTCCAGAACTGGCGGCCAAAGACGGGCAAGGCAGAGGCTTCGGTGCACGTTTCGGTGCACGCGGCCCGGCGAGTTTCGAAGTCGCCCGCGGAGAGCAGCGACGACGAGGACGTCCGGAAGGTCCGGAAAGAAGGGCGGCGTTGCGACGGCTGCGGAGCGAACCACGACCGCGCCAAATGCCCCTTCAGAAAGGCCGAGTGTCACAACTGCGGCCGCCGCGGGCACATCGCCAAGGTCTGCAGGAAACGGCGAGAGGCCCGGAAGAGCTTGAGAGACCGCGCGGCGGGACCCAAGGACGGCGCCCAAGCCACGAGGAAGCGGGACGGCGTGGGCCGCATCGCCGACGACAGCGAGGACGACGCACCGGTGTTCAGCGTGTCCGCAGGACACCCCCGTTACTTTGTTGAGGTATTAGTACAAGGGGCCCCCATTAGGATGGAGATTGACTCGGGGTCCTCATACTCCATCATTCCCCAGAAGGAATTTCTGAGAATTGCCCCCCACGTGCGGCCCAAACTCAAAGCTTTGAGGTCCACGCTACGGGACGTGCAAGGGAACTGCATTCCGGTGTTGGGGGTTGGAAGGTTTCAGGTCCAATTCAAGAAACACACCGCAACTCTTCCCCTAGTTGTTCTTAAAGGGGGGAATTGCAGCCTCCTCGGGACTCAATGGTTCCAGCCCCTGGGTTTGTTCATTGGGGGGGTGCATGCCGTTGTCGTGGGGACTGACCCGATCCAGGAGGTGTGCGACGCACACCCCGAAGTCTTCAAAAAGGGACTTGGGAAATTTAAGGGACCCCCAGTAGCCTTCGACCTAGACCCTGAGGTCCGCCCAATAAGACTCAAACCGCGCCGGGTGCCATTCGCGCTCAAGGATAAAATAGAGGCGGAACTGGACAAATTGGTGGGCCAGGGGATTCTTGTTCCTGTTGATTCTGCGGAGTGGGAAACTCCAATTGTAACAGCACTAAAGGCCAACGGAGAGGTGCGCATATGCGCTGATTACAAGTGCACCATCAACAAGGCAATTCGCCCTAATGCGTATCCGGTGCCGGTAGTCAGCCATTTGCTGGCCAGGTTACATGGGGGGAAGTGTTTCGCTAAGCTCGACTTAGCACAAGCCTACCAGCAGCTCTCGGTGACCCCAGCCGCCGCTGCTGCACAAACTATAGTCACCCATAAGGGGGCGTTCCAGGTGACGCGCCTTCAATTCGGCGTAAACTCGGCGCCTGGAATTTTCCAGTCACTCGTGGAACGCCTCCTGAAGGGGCTCGAGGGGGTGTTACCTTATTTTGATGACGTATTGATAACGGGGGGGAGTCGGGCCGAATTGGCAAAGAGGTTGGGCAAGGTCCTGGCGACTTTCGAAAAGGCGGGGTTGAGACTGCGAAAAGACAAATGCGTCTTCTTCGCGACCGAGGTCGAATTCCTAGGGTTCCGTGTCACTCCTGAGGGAATAAGGCCGTCCAAGTCTAAGGTAGCCGCCATCAAACAAGCCCCTCGCCCCACCTCCAAGCCCGAGTTGCAGTCGTTCCTAGGGCTGCTGAACTTTTACCACTCCTTCCTTCCCCGGAAGGCAGCCGTGGCCGAGCCGTTGCACAGGCTGCTTAAAAAGGACGAGGCATGGAAGTGGGGCGACCAGCAAGAGAGGGCATTTAATGAGCTAAAGCAACTTCTGGTGTCTGACGCCATCCTCACCCATTTCAACCCCAAGCGGCCAGTGGTCCTGATCTGTGATGCATCCCCGGTGGGGGTGGGGGCGGTGCTGTGCCACGTGCTGGAAAACGGAAGGGAGGCCCCGATAGCGTTCTATTCCAGGTCCCTGTCCCAAGCGGAGAGAAACTACGCCCAGACAGACAGGGAAGCATTAGCAATAATTGCGGGAACAAAAAAGTTCCACGACTTCCTGTATGGCCGCCCCTTCACAATCGTGACTGATCACAAGCCCCTGCTAGGCATTTTTACCGCAGATAAGCCCACGCCACAGATCCTGTCCCCTCGGATGCTTAGGTGGGCAATTTTTCTCAACGCGTATCAGCACGCGTTAGTGTACAGGCCCGGGAGGGAGATCAGCCATGCGGATGCTCTATCGAGGTCCCCCCTTCCCCAAGAGGACAGCCACGTGGGTGGGCAGGAGCCAGACCATCAGGTACTGATGATAGAAGTCCTCGACTCGCCCCCAATACTGCCCGTCGACATCGCCAAGGCGACCGGAAAGGACAACATTTTAGCAAGGGTTAGCTCCTGGGTGCAGAAAGGGTGGCCAGCGTCCTCCCCGGCAGCGGAGTTCGACCCATTTTTCCGAAAGAAGTTAGAGTTGTCCCTTGAGAGGGGGTGCCTTCTGTGGGGCCAGCGAGTAGTGATCCCGGCGTCCTTGCGGCCGAGGGTACTCAGACTCCTGCACGTCAGTCACCCTGGGATTGTGCGCTCCAAAGCCCTGGCACGGAGCTATTTCTGGTGGCCCCAGCTAGACGCCGACATCGAGCACATGGTCAGCACTTGTGAGCCCTGCCAAAGTTCCAGACCAGAAGAAGCCCGTCTGCCTCACAGGGAGTGGGACGCGGCGAAGGGGCCGTGGTCCCGAGTTCATGTAGACTTTGCTGGCCCGTTTCGTGGGACGCTGTTTCTCCTTGTGGTGGATGCCTTCTCCAAGTGGTTGGAGGTCATTCCGGTTACAAGCACGTCCACAGCCACAACCATAAAGCATTTGCGGAGGGTCTTTTCCACGTTCGGCTTACCCGACACCCTCGTAAGCGACAACGCAAGTTGCTTCACGTCCTCTGAGTTCAGGGCATTCACGGAAATCAACGCCATTCGGCACATCACCTCCGCTCCTTTTCACCCTGCCACAAACGGCCAAGTAGAGCGCCTGGTGCGCACCAACAAGGACGCGCTGCGGCGCATGGGGCCCGGGAACCTAAACCATCAAGTGTGCCAGTTTCTGCTAGGCTACCGAGTGACTCCCCTAGCGTCAGGATACTCCCCCGCAGAGCTGCTGATGCGCAGGAAGCTGACCACCATACTAACCAGGCTAGACCCCACGAGAGTAGAGGAAAAGGGGAGGAACATTGGGATAGAGGGCACAAAGAGTTTCGACGTGGGTGCCCCCGTGTATTGCAGGAACTATGCCAGCGCGGGTCCGGCCTGGGTACTGGGCGTCATCCTAGAGCAGACCGGCCCTGTCTCGTACCGCGTCGAGACCGGCACAGGTCTACTCTGGAGGCGGCACGCAGACCAGCTCCGGTGCAGGATCCCCGGCGAACAGGGCACGGACCGCGGGACACAAGACTCAGCGTTAGGGTTCTCCCCCACCCGTTCAGCCCAAGGGGGAGGAAAGGGGGGCCATGGGTCCCCACCAAGGGGGGAGGAAAGGGAATTTGTCTTCATAGATACCTTGCGGGATCGGTCAGCAGAGAGAAGGGAAACCGATCCCATAGATATCCCGCGGGATCTCCCCACAAATACGGATACCCCAGCAGAGTTAGATTTTGATTTCCAGAACCGGGGAAGTTTTGCGGAGTGGTCCCCCACCCGTCCAAGCGAGAAGAGGGGTTTTTCGTTAGCCCCGAGTGTCTCCGGTCTGCCCTAAATGGAGTTTTTCCCTTCCCCCAAAACCGCCAAACCACGGCAAGCCTCTAACAAGTCTCCCTCTCCCGTTTCAGGACAAGGGACCAGGGAACGAGGAAGCAGTAGCGCCCCTGGGGGGTGCCAGCCCACATCGCGGCCCAAACGCATTTGCAATAAGCCATCTTGGCTGAGGGACTTCGTCCCATCCTAGGGGGGAGGGATGTTGTGTTCTATGACTGTACCCTTTACAATGTATTCATTCACGTGTATCCAATGTAACCATGCTTGTGTAACATTATAACCAGCAGCTGCTTAATTGTAGCCCTCGCAATAGGACGCGAGCTAATGACCACCTGGTGGCAATAGCGAGCGTTCAAGCTCTCCTGGCCCAGACTCACCAGCAAACAACAGCGCGGGAAGATTCCCGCCATCACCTACACCTGGACAAGAAGGGCGTGACCGTCCGTGACGTCACGCGGACAGTAACCAATAGACTGTCAAGGAGCCACATTCAAATGTATAGCCACTGTATATATTGAGCTACCCATCCGCCATTACCTCATGTTCCCCCTGGATCATCATGCAATAAACCTGTGTTAAGCCAACCTTTCGGCTGTTGTTGTCTTTGGTCCCATACACTAAAACACCAAATTGGCGACGAAGGTGGGATACATTGTAAAAGGTACAGTACAGAACACAACATCCCCAGGGCTGTGTCAGGTTAGTTCATCGCCTGACAATCAGCGTTGAGTCGCTGGCAAGATGGTCTGCTTTATTACCATATAGAAGGATAATAACCTGGACAGACACTAATAAGTGTCATTGCTATTGCTACAATGATGAACTCCGTAAACAAAACCAAAAGACAAAAAACATTTTGACACTTTAAAGACTAACCGCTGTATTTTAATGTTAGCTTCCATGGATCAAGTCCACTTCGCCAGACATAAGAATGGGACTTCATGGTATTAATACCTGATATGTATAAACTATATATAGTTTGTCTGATGAAGTGGACTTGCATATATACAGGTGAAACTCGGAAAATTAGTATGTCGTGCAACTGTTCATTCAGTTCAGTAATGCAACTTAAAAGGTGAAACCAATATATGAGATAGACACATTACATGCAAAGCGAGATAGTTCAAGCCTTACTTTGTTATAATATTGATGCTTATGGCCTACAGTTTATGAAAACCCCAACCTCTCATGTACCCCATAATCATCACAAAATCTCATGTACGTCGTGTACGCCAATTATAACGAATTAAGGTATGACCTCTCGCTTTGCATGTAGTGAGTCTATCTCATATATTTGTTTCACCTTTTAAGTGAAATGAATGAACATTTGCTCGATATTCTAATTTTCCGAGTTTCACCTGTATACTGATCTGGGGCTGAGGAGGACTTTGCGTGCCCAAAGTGCTCAGGGCCAGAAAGTGACTCGCGGAACTGGATCAGATACAGATGGCCACAGCATTATATTCACAGAACAGTGTTCATGGCTGATCGCCATGAAGATCGCCAATATTCGGAATCCGATACAGCTCAAGTGGACTTGATCCACGAAAGCTAACACTAAAATACAGTAGTTCGTCTTTAAGGTGCCACAACCGTTGTCTTTTTTGTTTGGCTTCCTCTCTGATAGGCTTGAAGCACAGACTTAACGCAGCTAAAGGTAAAGGTTTCCCTTGCTCGAAAGCCAGTCGTATCCGACTCTAGGGTGCAGTGCTCATCTCTGTTTCAAAGAGCCAGCGCTGTCTGCTTCTGCAGACGTCTCCGTGGTCATGTGGCAGGCATGACTAGACACCGGAGCGCACGGAACGCTGTTTACCATCCCACCGAAGTGGTCCCTATTTCTCTACTTGCAATGTCTTGCTTTCGAACGGCTAGGTTGCCAGGATCTGGGGCAAAGGCGGGAGCTCATTCCGCCCTGCAGTACTCGGGAATCGAACGGTTGACCTTCCGCGGCCTCCCAGTCAGCGTCTTAGCTACTTGAGCCACTGAGGCTACCATTTCAAAAAGGTCAGGAGAGAAGAAAGAGAGGAACAGGTTGGAGAGGCGGCGGCGACACGGGAGGAGTCCGCCGCCCGCCGAGACTCCTCCTCCTCTTTGGGGGCGACTTCCACTTCTTTGTGCCAGCGGAGGTGGAGGTGGCACCGCCGCGGAGAGCCGCCGCCACAGCCGAGAGTGGGAGCCCGAGCAAGACCAACCCCCACTCACCCCCACCCCCCTTTCTGGGCTGGAGACAGGCTCCGGTGCCCCCCTGCCCCCCGCCACGGAGCGGTGCGTGTGGGGCGGGAGCTCATTCCACACACACCTCCCTCCGCCACTTCTAGCGCCGTGGGCAGCCCGGAGGCGGCAACGGAGACGGCGCCGAGGATGATTGACTGAGAGTCTTCGCCGCCAGAGTGCGGAACAAAACCGGAGCCCCCGGCAGCGAAGTGGGGGGCGGGGGGGGGGGAGCTCCCGGGGCGCGCGGCTTGCAAGCTCGGGAGACACGCCAGGATTTTCCACGTGGTTCCCTCAGTCCCCCCCCCCCCCTTTTCTTTTTTTGCCCAGGCGGGCGCAGAGGAGCAGCTTCCCTGGACTTCTCTGGTTTCGCGGGGCGCGCGGGGGGGGGGAAGTTTGGTGGGTCACTGGGCGCGCCTGTGGAGCCCACCACCCACCGCCTTGGCGGGAGGGAGGGAGGGGCGCGTCTGCCTTTTACCCTCAGGGTTTTTTTGACGGGAGTTTTCGGGCCAGTAGGTCTGCCCCCCGCCTCCCCCCTCAGGAAAGTGTGTGTGTGGGGCTCCAGGAAGGTTCCCACACAACCCCCCCCCTCCAAAGCACAACCGCGCCCGAGGGACGTCTGAGGTGTGGGTGGAGCCTCCCTCCCTCCCGTCGGAAGGGAGACTCAGAGGGAGAGCCGCTTCCCGCCTGGCTTCTCCCGCTTCCCCGAGGCGGGGGCCGCGCGCCCCACTTCCACGAGAGGCCCTTCGCTCGCCATGGCCTTCACTTTCGCTGCTTTCTGCTACATGCTCTCCCTGGTGCTTTGCGCTGCCCTCATCTTCTTCGCTATCTGGCATGTGAGTAGACCTTTCCCCACAGAGGCTTCTTCTTCTTCTTCCTCCTCCTCCTCCTCCACCTTCCTCCTCCTTACATTACCAACTTCTTCGGCTTCTGCTCCCCCCCACTCCTTCCCTCCAGCCTTTACAGGAGCGCTTCACGCCTTCATGTTTTCTTCTTCCCGTCACTGCATTTTTTAATTGTCAGGTTTTTCTTCTTTTTTGTAGGAAGGTCTTTGGGAGACTCTGCTGCATGTGTCCAGCTAATTTGGCCACAGAGTGGGGACATATCGTTTACTGGGCTGCAGATCCTAGGACCGTGATGGCGAACCTTGGCACTCCAGGTGTTCTTGGACTTCAATTCCCAGAAGCCAGAGCACCCTGTGAATCCACATGAATGGGTTTACTGCGATTCATCCAGCCTGCACTGCCCTCGTCATAAAACGCGCCCATACAGTTAAGGCTCTTCTGGGTTAACTCTTCCTCCATACAGGCGCGTTTTACTTCCGCTTCCAGGAGTGACCAGGGCAGCGCAGGCCGGATGAATCACAGTAAACCCATTTGTGTGGATTCACAGCGTGCTTGGGTTTCTGGGAATTGAAGCCCAAGAACATCCGGAGTGCCAAGGTTCACCTTCACGGTCCTAGAATATCCAACCGGCTAAAAAAGTAACTTCCCTAAATCTCTGCTTGGTTGACTTTGGGTACCACCAGCTTTGTCTTGGGTGAGTGGGAGGACCGTTTGCTCCTCTGCCTCAGACAGCAAAATGGCTCGAGTTGGTCCTGGACATGTGTTCATACCTCCCCTCCCCCCCTTGTTCAATGAATGTGTGAGGTGTGGGGAGGCAATGCATCTGTTTCTCCTTATGGCTGTGCATTTGTTCAGATCCAGTGTGAGATATATACTCATGCAGGTTCTCCACATGAAAGTGGATCCTGTCTAATCCTTGTTCCCATCCTTACAGATGAGTCGCCCATTGCTACATTCCTTCACACCAGTGCTAGAAGTATGGTGGCAAGTAAATGTGGTTAGCCAGCCAGATTGCCTGGTCCAATTATAAATTAATTAAATGTGTGGGTTGGGGAGGAGATGTTCTGTACTGCCTGTCATGGATACAAAAATGAGTATTTTTTTTGAATGTGTGAGTTGACACATACATAAACTAGGTTTATTTCCACTAGCTGCCTTATCATCACCATCACCATCATCATCATCATCATCAATTTCTTCTTCTTCTTTGCTATGACTAAATGGGTCTATACTTTGCTAGCCAGGTTATTTATGTAGATAGCAATATGAAAAGGTGAATGGGCAGATGCAAGACCTGCCTAAAAACTTTAAAATTTCTTGGTCAGTGCACTTGCCATTCTAGTTCAGTTTTGACATAAGCTATCCAGAGTGCTGAAGCCTATCTCTTGTACAATTTCAGCACCCAGAATGCCTACTTCAAACTGAAGATTAAATCCCAGAAAGGATGTGACACCCCTGTAAAATAAAATAAATATTGTCAAATATTCACAGAAGTAATTCTGGACCAAATAATACTTTTCAAGCTATCTTCAAGGGTTGTTGTGAACTTAAAGGAGGGTGGGGGATATGGGATGTACATATCCTTCTTGAGTTTCTGGAATAAAGTTGATCATACATTTAAAAGCTGCACCAAGTTTTCTATCACAACATGGCCCCCCATTCATAGTCGGATTTCTCAAAAAAATATTAATAATTTAAATAAGACTTAGTTTTTGATAGTAGTGTCTCCTCTTTCTGGTGCATACTCAGCCAGACAAAATTAGGCAATGTCTTTAGAGCAGGAAACAAAGCAAAACAGGTGTGTTTTCATGTGCAGCCCATTTTTCTGACTGGATAACAAACTTCTTAATTGATTTGTTCATAGGAAATTAAATCAGGTGAAGAATTAAAGGAGAAAACCTCCAACCAGCCTGTGTTAATTGGATTCTCTGCAAAACACAACTTTTTCTCAAATGGAATGGGTAGCAAAACTAGAACATTTTCTGAGTCCAAGTACTCACCCTTTATTTGGTGCTCCTGAAAACAACTAGGCAGTTGAAATTGCTTGTCAAGCAGGCTTTTCTATCTAAAACCCCCAGAAACATAGGTTCAAAACTATCATATGATCCTGCTCTTGATGGCCAGGTCATCAGGAAGTCTTGCTCATTAGAATTATCTTCTTGAATATACAGGTAGCCATATATAAATAGTTGACAAGATGCTGTTCCTGAGGGGTAAGTCATTAGATACCTTTGCCTCAAAGTAACACTAAATGATTAATTCCCCTCTCGTCTCATATATTTTTCTTTCATTTGGTTCAAAAGCAGCCCTATTGAGGGAGATAATCAGCTGGGAGCAGGGAGAAGGAAATTTAGATGGTAAAAATTAGCAGCAGAGATTCATTATCCCACTCTTCTAACACTGTGGTCCTGATGTAAATCTCTATGACTGATTTTAAAATAAAGAGAAACAGGAGTTATAACTATGGTCTTCCAGTCTTTTGTCTAGTTTGACCCGCAGAATTTATTGCCTTGATACTTGAATTATAACATTTGATGGGATGCACCTTTTGATAGCCTGCCTGGTCACCAAAAATTCTTGTCTATCTGAATCTTCCATGAAGAGCCACATAATTGTCATGTTATGGTGGTGACACTGTTCTTGATAAGCTGCTTTTTGTCATATTCTTACAGCACAGAGTGATAGCCAGGACACTGAAAATAGAAATGCAAGTTGGGATAAATGTACCCAATTTCTATGATACCAGGTGGCAGTTACCCATACAGATGTCCACAGTTTTGATTGGCTTTTTTAGCCAAGCCACTGTGGGGAGTTTGGAGAGATGGTTAGCTGATTTTTGCTACTGCAGGCCAAGGATTTCTGAGAGTATTTCTACCATGCACTTTTAGCACAGCTTCAGATTTCACCCTTAACTGAAGCTTGTAGAAGATCTTGATAACATTATTTTCAGTTTACATTACTTTCAAGAGGTCATCCGTCTGTCCTTGCTCTCCTTGACCTCTCAGCGGCCTTCAATACCATCGACCACAGTATCCTTTTGGAACGGCTCAAAGGATTGGGGATCCAGGGCACTGTGTTGTCCTGGTTTTCCTCTTCTCTGGAGGGCCGGACCCAGTCGGTGTGGTTGGAGAGTGAGAGGTCCAGTCCTAGGCTCCTCAAATATGGGGTGCCTCAGGGTTCAGTGCTCTCTCCTCTCCTATTTAATATCTACATGAAGCCGCTGGGTGACACCCTCCATTCTCATGGGGTGCGGTACCATCAGTACATGGATGACACTCAGTTGTACATCTCGGCCTGTGGGGACCCCAGTGATGCTGTCAAAGATCTATCCAGGTGCCGGGAGGCCGTTGGGGTCTGGATGGGGCCAACGGGCTTCAGCTGAATCCCAGCAAGGCAGAGTGGCTATGGATAAGGGGCCCCACATTATCCCGGGAGCTACCATCTTTGGTTCTGGAAGGGGCTATTTTGCCCCAGACAGACCGGTGTGCAACTACATGGGGTAATTGTAATGCGCTCTACATGGGGCTGCCCTTGATGACCATTTGGTGGCTGCAGCTGGTCCAGAATGCAGTGGCCCGAGTGGTGATGGGGTGTGGACGTTATGCCCATGCCTCGCCACTACTTCGGGAGTTGCACTGGTTACCAGTTTGCCTTCGGGTGCAATTCAAGGTGCTGATTTTGACCTTTAAAGCCCTATATGGTAGTGGGCCAGGATACCTAAAAGACCGCATTGCCCCAAGAGTGTCTGCCGGTCCAACTAGAGTGGACCGGAGGGTCTCTCTAGTTGTGCCATCAACCAGAGGGGCACATCTATCTAGTACCCAAAGGAGGGCCTTCTCCGTGTCCGCACCAGCCCTCTGGAACCTCCTGCCAACAGATCTAAGACTACAAACAGAATTGCTGACCTTCAGGAAAGGTTTGAAGACCTGGCTGGCAGGGCAGGTGTGGGGCCTTAATGGGAATACGGCCCCCGCCTGTTGGCTCACAACAAGATAGCAATTGGGAGCCCTCTCTTTCTCTTTTTTTTATAGAGGGTGGGGTTGTTGGTTGGGATAATTGGTTTTTTTTATGTGTTTTTATATGTTTTTAAAGTTGTTGTAATGCCGCCTTGAGTGGACGCCATATAAATGTGAAAATTAAATTAAATTAAATTAAATTAAGATTGACCTATTTGTTCTCCTCGCTGTCCAAGGGACTCTCAAAACTCTCCTCCAACACCACATTTCAAAGGCAGCTTCTGCGCTCAGCTTTCCTAATGGTCCTGCTCTCACAACCATACATTACCACCGAGAATACCATTGCTTTGACTATATGAATTTTTATTTTCAAGGTGATGTCTCTACTTTTCATTATGTATGCTAGCTGCTTTAAACATGAGCATTTGAGGAAGAAAATGTTATTATAGAAAAGAAATAAAGAAATAAAAGTGCTTCCACTCAGATGGTAACTAAGCAGGGTATAGGGCAGTGATGGTGAACCTTGGCACTCCAGGTGTTCTTGGACTTCAATTACCAGAAGCCCAAGGCAGCACTCCTGGAGTGCCAAGGTTCACCATCACTAGTATAGGGTATGCAATCATTTGCTGCTAGAAGGATGTGCACCTGCTCATTGCAGTTTGTTTATTAAAGGGTATGAAGCTGTTTGTCTTGAGTGCATATACCTTCAGATGCCATTCCTTGGCCAGAAGGATATATGAAACAGGCATGCTCAGCACATAATTGTTGGATATTGTATGCTCAGATCCAGGCTTTTCCCCACAACCTTTGTAAACAAAACTTGGTGCCAAAATTGCTGTTCATATCCCTGGTTCCTTTCCTAGCCTTCTTCCTTACTTCAGAGCTGGGGAAAGCATGATTCCTGCTCATCTCTGTAGCACCAAAGGTTTTTTAGGGTTGGGGTTGGGGGTTGGGGTTGGGGATTGTTGTGTTTGACAGTAGGCTAGCACAAACATTTCCATATTTTCCAAAAGCTTGACATTTTGTCTTGCTTGATTTGGTGAAATAAATAATCAGGTCCACCAAAATTAAAGCAATAACTATTACCTTTAAAAAACAAACAAACAAGCGAGCAAGCAAGCAAGCAAACAAACAAAATGGTTACAACTTTCAACCCAATGTTTTTATGTGGCGTTTTGTAATGTCTGGTGTAAGCTGTCCGGAGTTGCCCTGACAAGGGGGCAGTGGTACAAATTGAAGAAATAAATAAATAAACTTTAATAAATTTAAAAACCTATTGCTATGAATGGTGATGTCACAATGTCTGTTATACTCCCTAATATCTATGGACTATATGGATTAGTTCACAAGACACTTTGTATATTGCCCAAGCTGATTTTTTCATATTTCCAGGTCTGAGCCATAACATTGTATCTGTGTTCTGATGCCAAATTATAATGAGCCTTGCCTTAAATGCAAGCCTTTAGTTTGTTCCTATGGTTGCATTTAATGGGAACATAAGCTGCCTTTATTTTGGAATGGTTTCAGTGTATGTGCTCACATTTTAAAAAGTAACAGACAGCTAAAACATCTGTTATTTCACTGTTATAAACCTTCACTATTTTTTACATTTCATTTCCATGCTTTGGGTTTATGACAAGTAGGCATGAATGCATAGGACATTATTGCAATCTGCACATGTTTAAAGTTTTTATTATGTGCACATCTCAATGCAATGACATCAGTGCAAAAATAATGTAATGTAATACTTAATCTATATGTTTGAATTACTTTCCCTCCTGACTAAACATCTTTGTGTTAAAAATATATGCACACACCAACACATATAGACACAAAGAGGGAAATAACAGAGAATTGATAGATCCTAATAATAATAATAATTTCGTGCCAGAGATTACTTTGGGCTGAAAGGATTTTTGCTGGAGAAACTCTGCTCAGGGGATGCCTGAATGAGGCTCCTTTCATGTCCCCATGCAGCTTTTGGGTATTGAAACCCGACCTTCCAGTCTCTAAGTGCAGTGTCTTAATCACTAAGCCACTGGGGGAGCTGCATAGATCCTAATTATGGTTCACGTGTGATGTAGGTGTACAAATTTTGTGTTGATGGTAGAATGGTCATAGGAATGTCTGATGGCAAGAAGGTTCTGATGGCCTAGTTAACAAAAACAGCATTCCAGTGAACTTGGGTATATCTGCTAAGAATATAGGCTCTAATAGATGTAGGAAATTCTTCTAATAGGCATGAGATTTTGATGAATTTGCTGCCTCAAACCTAGATTGATTGATTGATCAGTTGATTAGATTCATTCTGTTTTCTGTGGATTTCCAAGGCAGCTTATAAGCCATCTGATAAGACAAGATAATAAAAATAACAAACCATGAAAACAATATTGGGGGAAAACACTAATATATTTTTTTAAAGAATTCTAGTAAAAGTTATCATTGTACCTATTGAGTGTTGGTGTTCCATAGATGGGACCCTGTCCCAGAGAAGGGCTCATGTCATCAAATGTGGGTGTGCATGTTTTCAGTTTAGAGAGTTTCTAGTATATGCATTTTTTTGATCCCACAAAGGGAGGAATACAATTGGAAAACCAGTCTGTATTTGTGTTTGCTTTGTTTATTCAAGTTGGGACTGGCTTACTGTGACCCTAAAAATACTTTCAAGGTAAGGTATTTAAAGAGTCATTTTACCCATTCCATTTTCCTCTGTGAGTTTCCATGGCCAACAGGGATTCAAACCTAGGTCTCCTGAATCCTAATCTGTCACTCTGTCCACTGGGCCACACCGGTAGCCAGTTTGTACTTAGAGTTATATGAACTTTTTCTTATGCAGATAATAGAAGCCGCCATTATAGCAGGCACTACTAGTCAGGCTGAATGACTGCAAAGGGTTTATAATCTGAGGGCTGCTAGTCTTTCCCTCTTCTTTGTGAATGATTTGTTTTGGCTTTTAATTTGCCTTTTGCTTTTTATTGTATTTGTTTGTGTTCACTTTTGGTTAGCTACCTTAAATCCTATTTTGGAGTGAAAAACAGAAGATAAAGTGCAAATCGATCAGATAGGTAGTGTGTAGGCTGAATGAAACAATCTGTTTTTACAAGACAATGGATGTGGATCTATCCCTCTTCATTAGGCACCCACAACCTTTTGCTCTACTGTATTTGTTTATTCAAAACATTCATGTACCATCCATCTGGGAAACGAATCTCCACTCTGGGAAGTTTACAACAATAAATCTGACTAAAACATATATTAGAATGATTGTTGTTGTTGTTGTTGTTGTTGTTGTTGTTGTTGTTGTTCAGTCGCATAGTGGAGCCTGACTCTTTGCGACCCTATGGACCACTGCACGCCAGGCACCCTATCCTCCACCATCCTCTGCAGCCCGCTAGAATGATAACATCAAACAAATACACCAATCCAAGGCAGCAACATAATGTACATAAAAATAAATCTAAAAGCTGCAAAGGACTGCAGTGGCTCAAGTGGCTAAGACACTGACTGGGAGGCAGAAGGTGAGTAGTTCGATTCCCGAGTACTGCAGGACAGAATGAGCTCCTGTCTTTGTCCCAACTCCTGCCAACCTAGCAGTTCGAAAGCAAGAAATTGCAAGTAGATAAATAGGGACCATTTCGGTGGGAAGGTAACAGCATTCCCTGTCTAGTCCGGTGTCTAGTCATGCCTGCCACATGACCATGGAAACGTCTGCAGAAGCAGACAGCGCTGGCTCTTAAAACAGTGTAGCATTGGGTCTGGAAAGGAACAATACACAAATACTGATTAGCATAAAATAGATATTTTTAAAAGCTTCTCTAAATAACTCTGGTTTAAGATTTTCTCGAAAGATATGTAAGGAGGATGCCTGACACAGCTCCACTGATAAATTGTTCTACAGAGTCAGTGCCACCACTGAAAAGGCTCTCTAGTTGTGAGGTTTTTTTTTTGTTCTCAATGTTGGTAATTGGGGCTGTGTACTCTAAGAGGACCAGGTGATCTTTGGGAGAGATGCTCTGTCAGTTTGTGATTCCAAAGTATTCTCCGTATATTCCCTATAACTTTTATGAAACAGATACTAAAAAAAACCCAAGCAGGAGGCATCAGTCTGTACACAGTGCAGACCCATGTATGCTTAAGGGTTATCTATTGCTGGCCGTGTCCTCTTCTAGTGAAGAGGATTCAAACTGAAGCACAATTTCCCTTTGAAATAAAGGTGCTGTGTTTATTCATCATAAGAGGAGGTTCTTCAGGGAGGGCTTTATCTTGTAGGTGGAAGAATTCAATATGGTCTAAGGGAGGACATTGTATCATCTGCATAACTTGCATCAGCAGTGGCTGCAGTGGTATCCCCATCAAGAGTTTTAAAACTTCTATGCTTTCCCCTTCCTTTCCAAAATGAAAGCACTCTGTTCAGGTCTGGATAACTGTAGATGTTTTCCAAAATTAAAGGGAAGGTTTTACAATTCCCCTTGGTCTTGAAATATTTCAGGCCATGTTATGTGTTCTTGTTCTCTTGGAAGTGGCTGAAAGCTAAACTGTTAGCTTTCCTCTTATAAGTATTTTGATTTTGTTGTTGGGGTGGTATCACCTATTATTGCATCTCCTAACCTTGTGCACTTTAGATGTGTTGAACTACATACAACCTCTCATCCCCAGCCATGATGTTCAATAGCTCAGACTGGTAAAGGCTGACCTAACCTCTTCATCTCAAGGAATGTGTTACCTTGTTTTGAGAACAGTAAAGACAGCAACTGTAATAAGCAGCTGAAAATAGCTCTGGTTTTGCCAGCTCTCGTGGCCGTCTATATTATGATAGGTTTTCATAATAAACAATAGCAGAAATTCAGCAATAAAAGACAGCATAACTGCTGCTGCCATTGTCTGTGGCAGTATTTCAATAACTAAATGTTTCCTATCCCCTTTCCTCCACCCCAGGTTCCTAGGTTCTGTTAAGATAGCTTTTGTTCTGAAAATTGCTCCTGCTGGACCTGGTAACTGCAGCAGTACTAGAAGTAGTGATTTTGGATGTTTTAGACTCCCCATCATCCTGGAAGCACATACAGTGGTACCTTAGATAAAGTCCGATTCGGATAAAGTTGCGGTTTTCACGCACACGTGATGCATCACAAAGTCCAAAACCGCTAAAAAATGGACGTTATCTGAGGTATTTGGTATAGGAACCTCGGATAAAGTCCATTTTTTGGATGTTATCCAATGCATCGCCCATTTGATTCAGATAAAGTCTAAAATCGGATAAAGTCCAAACTTGTGGAACGGAGTTTGGACTTTATCCGAGGTTCTACTGTATACCCATCAGATAGTCAATGTATATACTGTACATATGTTTAGGAGAGTCCAAGAATGCAGGAAGTTGGATCAGCTGGAGGTAGAATGAAGATGGGCTTTGTGAGGAAGACTCAAGCTTTGATCCTATGGTATCTAATTTCATTGTCCATCAGAAGTAAAGCATCCCTTCTTGTCATCGTAGCAAAAATTTACAGCAGAGTCTGTAAACATGCTCATATAAATACACTTACAAGCCTTGCTGCAGTCTTATGTTAAAAGTATGAAGAATGTCTAGGTGGAATGAAGATGGGGGTTATGGAGCTTGCATGTATGCCTCCATCGCCATCACTCTTTTACCCCTATATGGACTCAGGCTTAACACCTGAGTGATTCTAAAGTAGTGGTTCCTAACCTTTTTTTGGCCATGTCCCACCTAAGCATCTTTAAAATCCTGATCCCCCTTTGACATATAATTCATATTATTCAAAAATTCACAGCCGAAGAGCATTATTCACATGGGGGAAGCCTGAAAGGCCATTCACTGTTAATAACTCATTCTAAAGAACCACGGGTCTAAGGTGAAATTGGTTCACCTTCTTTGCTTCCTCTTTTACCCCTTCAGCTGTCATGGGAGATCAACAGCAAATCTGGAGTATTACTAAAGAACAAGGTGTTTGTTATTGAGTATAATATTACCTTCTTTTAAAAACTAACTGGAAAGTTTGAGCTACTGAAATATCTTGGGCCAGTCCTGGGGGAGCAAAGAAAGAAAAAAGTATTGTGACAAAGAACAAAGTGGGGAGTTGATTAAAATGGGGCATAGCATTTAAAAAAAATTGTTCAATACCACTGTGTTTATGAAGCTAATGACACAGTCACGTCTACCAATGGGGATCCAAGAACACACGTGCTCCCAGCTACTTCATTTTATATCTATGTCCGTATACCTCTCAAAGTAGCTCAGGAAACTGCAAGAGCTTTGAACTCAATTCCCTCAGCCGCTGAGTTCTTTTTGCAATTAAATAAGTAACTATAACAACTGACTGCTTGAAAATGCCACCACAACAGTCTCTGTGGTGATGAAAGCAGGAAGGAAAAAGAAGAGGCACTAGTCAGTACTATGGAGATAGACATTGTGGGTGGAGAAAATGGAAAGAGTTGAGTAGGATTGTTCTTGCTGAAGGCTCCCTTACAAAAAAGCACTCTTCAGGCTGAAGATTTGCTCTCGGTTTCCTCTTGGGTTAATATGCCCTAGCAGGAAAACAGTGGAGGAAAAAGAGAAAGATAATACAATAGGCACAGTTGTTTTTAAAACCCGATGTATATTCTTTATTTGAAACACTTGTTTATTCCGGCCTACCTCCAGGCCTGGAGATGTATTGAACTTAAGAATCTATCGACTGGTCAACTCAGCCACTGGCTGTAGTCCAAGTATCTGTAGGGCAGCAGGTTGTTATTTCAATAAATAATATATAGTGTTCATTTGGTGATTGTGTCTGCATTGTTATATCTTCTGCACATTGTAGTATGTTATAGAATGTTTAAAAAGAGGGCAATGCATCTGTCAGCTTTTGAGAGTATCTTTATGGGCATATGAACAGCACAGAATAACCATTTCACAAATAATGCTGCATGCTGTTGGCTCACATAAATTCACTTGCTAGAAGGAACCTGCTTTCTGATATAGTGATGTTCTATGTGTTTTCCATAAACAATACTATGCTCAGTGCTTGTCTACATAGGTTCATTGGAGCAGGCTAAATAAGGCACTGCAGTTGCTCAAGTGGCTAAGATGCTGACTGGAAGGTGGCAGGTCAGCAGTTCGATGCCTGAATACTGCAGGACGGAATGAGCTCCTGTCTTTGTCCCAGCTCCTGCCAACCTAGCAGTTCGAAAGCAAGAAATTGCAAGTAGCTAATAGGGACCACTTCAGTGGGAAGGTAAGCAGAATTCCGTGTGTCTAGTCATATCTGCCACATGACCACAGAAACGTCTGCAGAAGCAGACAGCGCTGGCTCTTCGGCTTTGAAACAGAGATGAGCACTGAACCCTAGAGTTGGATACAGCTGGTTTTTAAGCCAGGGTGACCTTTACCTTTACTAAGGTCAGGTAGGGGGTCTGGTATGCCATTTGGTGCAAACCTTGCACTCCAATGGCATGCACACCTCAAGTGACATCATTTAGTTCACAGAAGCCATCTCTCTTTTTCATTCTATTTCCTGCTTCCAGGAGAAAGATTTCAATGTTTAAAAAATATATTCTCTAAGAGAGTGGAATGGTGCCTGAGTGCCTGTCCTGATTGTTTTTTTAAATTTAAAAAAAGTTGTTTGCTTCCTTCTTCTGTGATACCTTCTTCTATGAGATCTGTATCATATAGGTGAGGCATTCCCTGTCCCATATTTCCCCATGTTCACCTTTTTTCCAGGGATCCTCTCCTTTGAATTATGGATAATGCATGTCCTGTGTATGTATGCAGTTGCACATTGAAAAAAAGACTTGTATTTCTCTGCAGTCTGTATATCATAGGTATGAAAGGAAGACAGTGGAGCCTGAAAGAGGAGAGAACGGGAACTGCTGCTCATTGGTGGGTATGCTACGTCTCCCTTGCTCGAAAGCCAGTTGTGTCCAACTCTAGAGTGCAATGCTCATCTCCAATTTACAGCCAGAGAGCCAGTACTGTCTGTCTCTGCAGATGTTTTTGTGGTCATGTGGAAGGCATGACTAGATGCTGGAGTGCACTGAATGCTGTTACCTTACCTAACAAAGTGGTACCTATTTATCTACTTGCAATTTCTTGCTTTCAAACGGCTAGATTGGTAGGAGCTGGGACAGAGACGGAAGCGCATTCCGTCATGCACCATTCAGGTCTCAAACTGCCGCGTCCATCCAGCTGATGCTGCTCCTGGTGCCATCCCCTCTCCCCCTGTCCAGCATTGGCCATGGGGGAATGATGAACACCTGGACTCCCGGCAGCGAGGACTCAAAAAGCCGGACACTGGTGCCGCCCGCTCGAGCCCTCTCCTCCAGTCCGGCATTGCCATGAGGGAGTGAAGAGGATGTGGACCTGGGCTCCAACGCGTTCGTTGAGCCTGGTTCTAGTTAAGGGTGTTATTTGTATTCTTTATATTGTTGATTATGTACTGCTATTTTGAATTTTGTGTACCTATATTATTGTTGTGCTATTGTTGTTTTGATATTGTTGTTCTGCTGCTTCGAGTCGCCTTCGGGCTGAGGGAAGCGGGGTACAAATAAACCGATGATGATGATGATGATAATGATGATGATGATGATGATGAAAATCTCACCTTGTAGATAAAAACGTATAATCGATATATGAGATCATCTGGCCCACACAATCATGAATTAACTTCCATGGATCACCAGTAGCTGGCAGAAAGTTAAGTTTATAATGGTTCTAAAACCAGGTAAAGAAGCTAATAAGCCTAAGAGTTATTGTCCAATTTTTCTCTTGTGTCTTATCTATAAAATATTTGAAAGAATGATACAAAATCACCTCACAGCAGCTGTAGAACTCTCCCTCATACCACAGCAGACTGGCTTTTGCCCTGAAAAAGCTGCACCGCCCAGATACTTGACCCAATACATTGAAGATGAATTTCAAAAAGGGCAGTGTAACAAGAATTGTATTTTAAGACACTATGGTGCATATGATACTATCAACCTTAGAATACTGAAGAAGAAAGTATTTGATATAACTAAAGAATTCAAACTTACAAACCTTATTAGGAACTTTCTCAAGAATGGTGCATTTTTTATGGAATTCCAGGGAAGACGAAGTAGGTAGAGGAACCAGAGAAACAATCTGCCACAGGGTAGTGTGCGGGTTCTTTTTTTTTTTTTAAATCTATCCCATACCTGCCAAGTTTCGGGAAATTTCCTGCCATCATCCTGTATTAGTTA
Organism: Bradypodion ventrale; assembly: GCA_035047345.1. NCBI lineage: Eukaryota > Metazoa > Chordata > Lepidosauria > Squamata > Chamaeleonidae > Bradypodion > Bradypodion ventrale. The sequence goes on from JAWDJE010000001.1 coordinate 48,428,368, forward strand.
GACTGCAATTAGACTGGACTGGAGGTCAGCACAGAATAAGCATAGCTGTCCCATTTCCTCTTTTGGTCAGGAAATTTCCCTTATTTGACAGAGATTTCCCGAAACTTGACAGGTATGATCTATACTAACAACCAGCTACTCCCAGCAGAATCTAAGCCAAAGCAAAGCAAAGCAATCACACTTATATACCACCACATAGCGCTTCGTGCATTCTCTGGGTGGCTCACAAGTTAATCAGCAATTTGCTCCAACATGCTGGGTACCTATTTTTCTGACCTCGGAAGGATGGAAGGCTAAGTCAACATTGATTCCTGGTAAGGATCGAACTCACAACCTTTTGGTTGCAGTACAGCATCTTAACCACTGCATCACCAGGGCTTCTAGACTAGCAAATCCCTGAGACTTCAGCTAGCATCCTGAGACCTATTTAGCCAGCTATAATCAGATATAGTCAGCCAGAAAAGGAAAAGATCAGCCTATGAAGGTTTCAAAATTTGCGCTTTGCTTATTTTCTTAGTTCCTGCTCTGCTGTTCGAACTGATGACTACTAATAGGGTTCTACAGTTGTTACTGTCAATTTTTTGAAATGATGTGTCAATTTAATGCATTAATGTCAAAATTGTTGGTTAGCATTAAACAGACAAGTCAAAAGAGACCTAGAAAGGCACACAGAACAAAAACAATACATATATAGTATGCACAACAATAAATGATGAATAATAAACAACAATAAAATAAACTAAAAAAACCTACCAACTTTCTAGATAATTTTATCTTATGTATATTACAATACTAGCATATTTTTGCTGGGCACTGCCGGGCTTTTTTTGGTGTGTTTTGGTGGTAGGGGTTACAAACACGCAACACAAGTACACACACACACACACACTCAATACACACACACACTCAATACACACACACACACACACACACACACACACACACAATGCACACACACATGCCATAGCTCTGCAGGGAGAGGAGGGGCTCCCCCCTCCCCCCAGAAGCCTTGGTGACCACACACACGCACACACACACACACACACACACACACAATCTTGCCGAAGTTGGGGGGGAGGGGATCTCCCTCCTCTCCCCCAATCTTCGATGACAACTCCCAGAAGGCCGTGCCGGGGGGAAAGGGCCAGCCGGCAAAAGGTAAGTGCGGTGGGGGTTAGGAAGGGGTGGGGGCAAGGTGGTGGGGCAGGTGGCCGGTGTGGTTACCAGGGCCATGCTCCCCCTCCACTCCCTAACCCCCACTGCACTTACCTTTTGCCGGCTGGGTCTTTCCCCCCCAGCGTGGCCTTCTGCATTGGGAGGCGCACTAGCTTGTCCTTCGTCCCTGTGGGCATGGAGGCCTCGATGCCCGCAGGGATGAAGGACTGGCCAGTGCACCTCCCAACGCAGAAGGCTGTGCCCCCGGCCGGCAAAAAGTAAGTGTGTGTGTGTGGGGTTAGAGAGTGGGGGGGGGGGGCGGCAAGGTGGTGGGGCGGGTGGGCGGTATAGTTACTAGGGCCATGCCTCCCCCCCACTCCCTAACCCCCACTGCACTTACCTTTTGCCGGCTGGGTCTTTCCCCCGGCGTGTTTTTTTTTAAGTCGGCGCGCCGGCTGCCCCACCTCCTCTGTGCTTGCGCCCTTCAGCCTCATTGGCTGAGGGGTGGTGCAGCAAGGAGGATGCTGGGCCTTGTAGTTTTTATTTTTTGTTTGCATTCATGGGGCGGTTACCCCACTCACGGCTGGCGGACCCTTGCGGTGATGCTTGGACGGTGTTAAGGTAAGTGCGGGCGGCTCGGTACGGGATATTAGGGATGCGTGCGGGCATGTATGCCGGATACCAACGGTTCTTATAGGTAAAGATAAAGAACACCTATCAACTTAAAAAAATCCTACCAACTTTCTAGATAATTTTATCTTATGTGTATTGCAATATAAAGATGCTTGTTGTGCAAGTGATGGAATAGCAGTTCCTAGAACCCAAAACCCACTGAAGCAATTCTGCCTTACATATCCTCCCAAATCCCTGCAGAGATTTCATTCTTTCAGGAACTGAGAAAAAGGATTCCAGAGCTTGGAGATAGCAAAAAGGAAATATCTTTTTTCAAGGCTGACAGCTTTGATTGTTGGCATTTTTAAAAGGGCAGTTGTGGATTACTTCAAGTGGTTTGGAGGCTCAAATGGATAAAGTTGGCTCCATATGTTATGAGGTAGGAAGAGCCTCATATTTATAGTTTACTCTATCCCATATCTTTGTGGTGTTGTGGTGCAAATGCTTATTAATTGTCAGCAGTAGTCTTTTCTGCAGTTGAACAATTACTTCAGTTGCCACAACTCATTTCATAACATTAGGTGTATGTTGAACATTTGTTGTTGTTGTTGTTGAGGAGTCGCATAGTTGAGTCCGACCCTTTGCAACTCCATGGACCATTGCACACCAGGCCCCCTATCCTCATCTTCCTCAACCCGCTCAGCTCTGTGCCCATTGCGTCAACAATACCACCTAGCCATCTCATCCTCTGCCGTCCCCTTCCTCTTTTGCCTTTGACCTTTCCTAGCATCAAGGCTTTCTCGAGTGAATCCTCATTTGGTGTCCAAAGTACTTTAGCTTCATCTCCAATATTTGCCCTTCCAAGGAGCAGTCAGGGTTGATTTCCTTCAGGATCGACCTATTTGTTCTCTTTGCTGATCAGGGTACTCTCAAAATTCTCCTCCAGCACCACATTTCAAAGGTGTTTATTCTTCTGCGTTCAGCTTTCCTTATGCTGAACATATTGGAATTCATTACTTGTATTTTTTTTGGCAGCAGTTGCCATTCAGCAGCCCAAAAAAATTTGGCGAGGTTACCTTGGTTTTTAAGAAACTCTTCAGTTTGGGGTGCTAATTCAGCAATATATTTGCTAGGAGAATAGTAATATTAAAATCCCTGGGAGTTAATGATATTCTGTTAAGTGGAAGAATGCTGGTGCATATCACTCCCACACACCTTTTCTCTATGTTTAAGAACTGTAAAGTGGGAGAAGGAAATGCTAATCCTTAAAAACCTGTTTTTACAGCCAGAAAATAAATTCACAGTTAATTGGATTTATAATTTGCTTCCCCACCTGTTATGCCTAGACAATGTGGGTGCAGAGAGACCTTTTCAATCAGTGATCACATCTACAGAACATCTGCTGCAGTATCTGGAAGGATAAGTGTAAAGTTGGAACATCATAGACTTGTGTGAGCCACAAGGAACCTGGAGGTGACTGTTTACTAAAATTGTTTCTTCCCTGATAATGTGTTTATATATATATATATATATATATATATATATATATATATATATATATATATATATATATATATATATATATATATATATATATATATATATATATATATATATATATATATATATATATATATATATATATATATAGTTCAGCATTGTTGACAGTAGGGCTGGGAAACCTGGTGCTGTTCATGAGTTTTGGACTACACCTCCCATCGTCCTTGACTATTGGACATGCTGACTGGAAGAGAAATAGATGTCAGGATTAAAAGGTGAATTTTTTTTTTAAACTGTGCACCATCTTGTGTTCCTACTGGAATAAAGGCAACCAACCAACCAATCAGAATATGCATTTATTTCTTCACATGGTTAGGTTTAGTTATAATAATATTTTTGTGTCAGAAATTACTCTGGGTTGAAATGATGTTTGCTGGAGAAACTCCACTCAGAGGATGCCCAAATGAGGTTCTTTTAATGTCCTCAAGAACTTTTCCCACTGAAGTGGTTCCTATTTATCTACTTGCAATTTCTTGCTTTTGAACTGCTAGGTTGGCAGGAGCTGGGACAGAGATTGGCACTCAAACTGTCATGCAGTACCCGGGTTTCAAACTGCTGACTTGCTGGCCTTCCAGCTAACAAGGGAAGCTTCTTAACCACTGAGCCACCGCAGCTCCATGGGTTTAGTTATATAAGGGTATGAACATTGAGGCCACAATTATGCACAAATGTACAATGTGCAAATCCCATTGATTTTAATGAGAATTATTTTGGAGTAGCTATGCATAGGATTGCAGTACCAGGATTTATACTTATTCCAGCTGTCCACCAAAAAAAGGAAACATTTGGCAGCTTTCTGTCTCAATGCATTGTAAGAAATTTGTTCTTTGGGTTGGGGGCCTTATATAGTAGTACATGTACGGATTCAATTGATCTGATCTTGGCTGTTCCGACTCCAGTGAATTGTACATATTTATGAATGCCCTGCAGTAGAATTCTGGGGTCTGACTAGCTTTTGGAGTTGCAGTTTTTGCAAAATTATGCTTTTCCTGTTACAAACAGCTAACTTGACTAAGCCGTAAATAAGTAGAAAGAACAACAAACCAACATATTGTTTAGAATCTTTAACAAATAGAAGACAATATTATAAAACAGATTTTAGCAAATGGAAAGTCAAATTAATGACTTACATAGGTGGCATTATTTGCTGTAACTGCAGAAAGCTAAGTTAACTTTTTATTACTGAGACAGCAGCTGATTATGATGGTGAAGTAATTAGTTCTAATAAGTTGTTTGTCAGCACCATTATGGACATAATTCTGTTGATTTTATGGCTATAATGCTGAGACATGTGCTATGTAAAATAAATGTCATAAATCACCTCCTACTCATGGGCAGACCTATTAATGCGTGACCTCCAGAATGTCCTATTACTAAGAGCTCTGCTCAGCAATTCCAAATCCAAAACTGGGGATTCCAGATTTATTTATTCTACTTTATTTATAAAATAAATATGGGTCACTCTGATAATAGAATTATTTTTTCTCATGCCACAGATAAAGGTAAAGAGATAGGAAGCTATAAATAACTCTAAACCAGGAGTGTGGGGTATGTTTTTGCTTATATGTTCATGTACAAGGCAGGTTTGATTCCTGTACAGATTCTTCCACAGTTGAATTGAATGGCTTCACACATTCTAATTTCTAACAAAGAAATAATAATTGTATAGAAAAATACACATACTGTACACTTAATTATGTAAAATACAATAGACATTGAGCAATTGAGCACTTTACTTTGCCAGAATGGTAAACAGGTGTTTTTCAATTTATTCTGCATAAGAAGTAATAGTGTATAAAGATTTCTTAAACTTTGGAACAACATTTAACATTAGTAGTTACTATCATCAGCTTGCAAGCAGTTCCAGATGTTCCAGATGTCATTGTTTCTTCATTGTCACTGATCTGTTGCAGGGCCTGATGTGCTTTTATATTTCAGAGATGTTTTGTGATTTGAATACTAGCCAACATGTTTTCCTGTGCTTATGTTTTCATGATAACAGTAAATATGTACTTACTGATAAAATGGGTGACCCATAGGAGATGGTAGATGCTTCATTGTGTCAGTGTTTTGTACTGTACAGTGATACCTCCTACAACGTCCAAACTTGGTTCCACAAGTTTGGACTTTATACGGATTTGGACTTTGTATGAGGCATGGAAAATCCTAGCCGCGATACCTCATACAATGTCCAAATCCTTGCCATGATGCCTCATACAGCGTCGTTTCCATAGAGATACATTGTACTGTACAGCACAGACTTCGGAGCAAAGACAAGGAAACAGACAGGAAACTCACAGAACCTTAAGAAATCATTGTCTAAAGGCTAAATACATTACAAAAACATGTCAAACAACCCTGATTGTCCAAGAACCTGAAGAATGCTGCAAAAATCTCAGGAATGCTTCTAAAAATTCTGATGAAAAAATTCAACAAAAATCCAAAATCGTGCTCAAAACCACTCAAAACCACTCTTTGCCTCATGCAAAACCCACAAGAGCAATGCACACATGCACCCTGCCTTTTATACTGCCCAGGCACAATGCAACCTGGGGAAAACCCCAATGCCTCATACAAAGTCGCAGCGACTTTGTATAAGGCAACTTTTTTCAAGGAATTAGGCGATGTTGTATGAATTCGATGTTGTATGAAGCGGACTTTATATGAGGTATTACTGTACTTTGAAAGAGGCAGCAGCTCTGTCTGTCCTGAAAAGAGACAGCGTGTGAATTATTGCCCCAGTGCAGGTATTCTTTTTTAGCTAAGGTGCTTGAACATGTAGTGCAGTGCTGGCAAACCTATTGCACACGTGCCAGAGGTGGTACTCGAAGCCCTCTTTGTGGGCACCCATGTGGTTGCCCCAGCACAGAGCCTGCCCCACCCCTCTGCCCAGCAGCCTAATGGGAGAGTTTCCTCCCTCCCCTGTTGCTGTGTTGGCACTTTGCGATAAATAAGTGGGTTTTGGGTTGCAGTTTGGGCACTCGGTCTCTAAAAGGTTTGCCATCACTGGTGTAGTGGATGGGCAGCTTTGGATGTTGTTGGAGGAAACATCTGATCTATTTCAATCTGGTTTCAGGCCACAGTAGACAGGGAAATGATCACAGTGCCCCTGACTGATGACCTTCTTCAGAGGATTGATAAGGGTGTGTGGTCATGTTGGCCTCTCTGGACCTATCAGCAGTTTTGGATACCATTGATCATGAAATCATCTTGGACCAATTTTACAAAATAGGAATAGGAGAACTAGAGTTATATTCCTACCTGCAGGACCAGTTCTAGAGAGTGGCACTGGTGGACTATTCCACTCCATTACAACTAAGGTGTGGGTGCACAAGGTTCTGTCCTGTCCCTCTGTGTTGTTTAGTATCTACATGAAGCCATTGGGAGATGTTCTTAGGAATTTGAGGGTTGGATGCCGCAAGCTAACTATGCTCAACTCTACTTCTCTTTATCACTGAAGTCATATGTCAGACAGTTGGCCGGGTATTGCATTTTGCTGGATGAGGGCCAATAAACTAGAACTGAATCCTGATAAGACGGAGGCTTTCTGATTTCCCTGTCCTGGATGTGGATGGGGTTGTATGTATTCTGAAAGTGTAAGTTGCAGATTTGGAGGATACTCATTAATCTTTCTCTGTCATTGGAGGCCTGTGTGAATTCAGTGGCTTTGAGTGCTCAAAGAGTGATCAAGTCGATCAAAGTTATAACCATTCATAATCAGGGACAACCTGTCTAAAATAATTCATGCCCTTGTAGCCTCTCAGTTAGACTACTTCAGTTCATTCTGTGTGGGTCTGCCTTTCAAGATGATACAGATACTACAATGAGTACAGCATGCACAGCTCTTTTCAGAACCCATATAAAACAAATATACTTGTTGTCTGAGCTCAGGGTGTTGATGGTGACATACAAAGCCCTAAATGGCTTGGGCCCTGGATGCCTGAGGGAGCAACTTTCCCTATACATACCTGCCCAATGATTAAGATCTACTCTGAGGATCCTCTTCTATCTCTCTCCTCTAAGAATAGTACACCATGTGAAGACACAAGAAAAGGATTACTTGACTGCAGCACCACCATTGTTGTAGCAGACATCAAACTGTCTGTAAGTTCTTCTCATCTCTATGCAAATGTTGGTAGCACAGAACAGGATCTTAGTGAGAGCTGTATTTTGGATACTTTGTGAGAAGACAATGCTCAGTGAGGAAACATGAACAATTGTTTGCTTCAGTATTAATTCCTTTTTTGTTTTATTGATTATTAGCTGATTACCCGGCTTTGCTTGGGTTTTTCATTTCTTTAACATAGGCCAGCCTTTCCCTCTGGAAACTTTGTGGGGTGTATGTGGATCAAACCTGCCTCTCTTCCTCCGTCTCTCTCTTCCCTCACCTGTCCCGCTTCTCCATCAATGGTCACTTACCACCCTTATCCTTCCCATACATGTGTCCGGCCAGCTGGTGAGAGAGCAGCACACAGCCGTTGAGGAGCCCTCAGACATTCCTTCCCTCCTCAGCTTTGCCCACCGTGGCCTCTGCCTCTGCCGCAGAGGCTGGGTGGCCATTTCCAGAGGGGGATAGACTTCCTCCATGGCTCCTGCACACTCCCGGCCCTATCAAAGGCCTCTGTCGCCACCGCAGTGCCGGCCCAACCAGGGCCCCCATTTGCCTTCCACCTAATGTGAAAATTAAAGCTGAGCTCAGAGGGCTACAGCTGAGCTAGTCAGATGATGTCACAATCTCAACCTACCTGGGACTATGCCATCAACTCAATTACATCACTGGGAAACACACACATTGTATAGATCAATTGCTTCCCAATTTGGGGGGTGCATGCCCCCCATGGGGCTTGTGACCCCTGCAGTGCTGATTTCTCCAGCCCAAGGTATGTGTGTGCCAAATTTCAGCAGGATTGGTCCAGGGGTGTGGGAGCCTTTGGAGCACATATAAGACCACACCTCTGTTTTATAGATATAGACTGAAGGTGGTGTTAAAAGGTGTTTTGGTATGTACTGTAGGTATGTCGATCCATTCAGCAAGATAAAAATATCACTTATATAAACTGTACAAACTTTAAGCTCAATGGGGAAAATTATGACTAAATTGGGAAATAATCTATGTATATTAGCTCCATTTTGATGGCTTGAACAGTTTGTTCTTTTGGTTCTTTGATAATAGATATGGTGTGACAGTGGGTATCGTGTGTCTTTTGTTTTCTATAGACAAAATTGTTTGTTACAAATTTCTATTTCTTATCCACTTTAAATGTCAAATATCTCCATGTTGTGAGTCACCCAGTCAAGATTGGAAATGTTAACTTGCAAGTTATTGTTCTTGCTCAGCGTTAATGATATCCGGTTAAGAATTCAGCTTAAATAGTACAGATCCACTGCAAATGTCACTGCATGCTATATGTTTCCTAGCTTGATAAAAATGTAAAGCCAATTTAGTATTCACAGTAAATGCTAGATTGTTCACATGGAGACCAGTTCCTTTTTATGTCTACAAAATGGACATAAATGGGTTGTGGCAAAGACCTGTTACTTGGTAGCTCAAGCATCACTCTTAACTTGTCCTTGATATGAACTGAGATTTGAATATGGGAGCATGGTTGAAGAGCAATAATTTTTAGAGCATGCCACATTCAAAGCTAGCGCAGAGTTGTTATTGTCACATTTGCGTACAGCCCTTTTTGGGTGTTTGCGAGAAATTGAAGACTGAACAAATAACATTTGATTCTTCTTAACACATATCTTCTGTGGTTGAGGTAGGCCTTTTCTTTTTTGGTTTAAACTAGTATGAACTAATTGATTCAAGAAAGTGTTGAATCTTTTCTCTTTCAATGGGTCAACTCTAGATGAGATTAACAGTTTTAGCTTCTAATTATACAATCCAGTGATTTTAAAAAAAATCATCTGGTTCCCACATAGAGTTGGGATTGTAAGGATATAAAATCAGACCACTGATGAATCTAGCTCAGCATTGTCCAGACTATTTAATAGTATCTTTCCAAGATTCCAACCAGCATCTTTCCAAGTCATAATTTGAGAGACTGGGATCTATTACATGCAACCTCTACCTTAGGTTCTGATCCAGTATTAACAATGTTGATGTTTTGCCAGTCTGCCTGGGAAAATTTTCCACTCAAAAAATTAGAAGACTCAAACTAGGGACTCGGGAACTTAATCAGTAGCCTTAAGCTTGCTTAATATTACATAGTATTGCCCACTCTCCCAAATGCAACTGGTTTTACTTGAAAATGTTGCAGGCTTGTCATATTGTACTTTTCTTTGGGAATATTAATACCAGCCTCGCAAATAATTATGTCAGGAAAGGAGCTGCATGCCCTTCATCTTGTTTTGTGTTACCTGTCATTGGATGATTCTATTCCTGATTCTGTCTTCAGTTTAATCCAGTCCTCCTTCTTCTAGCCTTAAGGGTTGCTAGATAGAAGGAGTTCAGTTTCCCAGTTGATCTTAACTACTTAGCACTATCTGTAGCATATATTCCTGGCAGCATGCCATTAAAGTCTAAATCATATTAGTGTTCTGGAGGTCTAATTCTGACAGACCTTTGTGACCGAGTAGTTATGTCTGTCAAAAAGCCTAAGTTTTTTTTACCTCAAGTGATAAAACAAAGTTAATTTGAAAGCTGTGAGAGGCGTAGAAAAACTTGTCCTGTGACAATCAGAAGTTTTTAGTGTATAAGGAATGCTCTCTTTCAATTATGTACTTGCTATCTGTAATGCATAAGTTGACCCTGAGACAAATATAGATACAACTGGCTTGTTCTTTGTTTTGGCTGACTTGATGTGAGAGAGTGATCTAATGTGTTATCTTTGTATGTGGTCTGAACTGCTGCTGTCCAGGAAGGATTTACCTCGTAATATTTCTCAGTAATTCATTCAGGTTTAATAATAGCATCTCGTGGATGGTAACTAGTTTTTAAAACTAACCAAAACATTTAATTAGTTTAGTTTATTAAAGCTGTCAATTGCATGCCCATGTCCTCCTGGTGATGCTAGGAATTGCAGCTGAAAACATCTGGCAAGTGTCTGGTTGAGGGAAAACTCTGATAGAGAAAGAGGATTTGAGTGGAAGCTAATCACTAGGCAGAAAGTGACTGACAGGTGAAAATAATGAACCCATGTTAGGTAAGCTAACCACCATCCACATTTCAGTGAGCTGAGCAACCTGCTATCATACTTCATTTTATTTTTGAAATTTTAAATTCAGATTCCTTCCAAAACTGACAGCAGTTTCATATCTGTTTCACAAACAATGTGATAAAAATAGAAAGCAATGAAATTTCCCCATAGTGAGTTGCAACTATGTCTTTCTTACTTATATATATTAATGATTTTTTTCTTTTTCTTGTGGAATAATTTCCCCCTGCTTTTCTCATCAAGTTCCTTTGTTATTCCATTTGTTATCATTTGCTTAAAAGTTGTACTGTATGTGTCTTTTATCCCCCCCTACTCTCCAGTTTTCCAACTTTCTGTAGATCTGTCATTATTAATGCTTAACTCATGCAGATAGTTCTTCATCACTCGCTACTAATGAAAATAGCCATAAAACATTTGCTTGTTCCTTCTTGAGCATGTGTAGGGAGTATCTAATATCAACTAAATGTGTGTATAAATGAAAATGAAGGTTTTAAACAGGAGCATATTGAGAGTAAGTGGGAAGAGTTACCAAAGATTTCTGTTCTACAAAGGCTACAAAAAAAGGAAGTTCAGTTTTTCTCCAAAGTGATAATTAATTGGTCTATTGGCTGGTTGACCAAAAAGATAAAAGCTGTTTTAATGAGCAAGAATGATTGACACATGAATTGACACACAGACACAAATTCACATCTGGATGTTTATGTTTTCCCATCTCATGAGTAGGCAGTATTTAATTGACTAGATATTGTGCTTGATTAAAACTGCAATGTGACTGTCTTTGTTGCCTTACTAGTTATGATAACTGGTTGTATATGACTAAAGGTGGACAGGGAGAGTATCTTGAAGACAAAAGGTTGAAAATAATTTGAAATATTTCATTTGTCTCTTATTTGTTTTTTGTTTGTTTCATCGGCACCATTGATCTGAATAAGACTGCAGTCAAAATCTGCTTGAGTATCCTAAGAGGAATTATTTTAGTTATTTGTCTGTGAAAATAAAGACTAAATTATTAAAACAAGACTCTATAGTTATAATAATCAAGCATTTCAGTCCTGTGCATATAAATAAGGAAGGCTAAACACACCCCAGTTTATATGAAAGTCTTCTCATTCCTCTTGTACTGGAGATTTTACACTCAGCATAAAGTTTTTTCAACTAAGAAATTCTTTTCCTTTTTGCATTTATTTATTTTATCTTCAATGATCAGCTACAACAATCTGTATTTTTTGGTTTTTTAATTATCTGACCACAGTATTGTAGCTTTTTACATTTTACATGTTTTATGATTTCTTGGGCTTCATTCATTGGCTTTAGTGTGTCTTTTTAAAATTACACTGTCTATTCAAAAGGGACTATGCTGGCTTAGTGGTCAAGATGTTGAACTTGATGACTGAAAGGTTGGCAGATCAGCAGTTTGAGACCTGAGTGCTGCATGACAGAATGTGTTCCTGTTTCTGTCCCAGGTCCTGCCAACCTAGCAGTTTGAAAGCAAGAAATTGCAAGTAGATAAATATGTACCACTTCAGTGGGAAGGTAAACAGTGTTATGTGCACTCTGGTGTTTAGTCATGCCTGCCACATGTCCACAGAAACATTTGCAGATGCAGACAGCACTCGCTCTTTGGCTATAAACAGAGAAGACCGCTGAACTCTAGAGTCAGATACGATTGGATTTTGAGCAAGGGCCACCTTTGCCTTTACCTATTCAAAAAGTGTTAGTCTCCTGCAATAAATCCATATATAAAATGGGTCCAGCTAAATTCTGTTGATGCAGCTGTGCCTGTGGAAGGCTGATGGCATTATCATTGGGGACATTTTGTCAGAAATGAACACTTCCGACTTCTTTACAGCAGTCACCATTGCTCCTGTGCAATCTCTTTAATCATTGGGAAGTTGAGAGAGCTATGGGATGGGAGGAGGAAGAATTTAATTACCAAAAATTACTACCAGAAGAATTTTATATATGTATTTAAAATCCAGTGATCTGCTTCCTTATGTTGTGATCCAACCCTCCTCCGACGATGAGCTGGATCAAGAGGCACTTTCTATGCCCAGTCCGGTTCTGCCTGCACCTGAGCCTGAGGATACCCTGAGCCAGGGGTCTCAGCCTGCGCCTGGCCCAAGTCTGTTCTCCCTGGCAGCTGACCTGTCAAATCAGGAGTCTGGCTCTGACAGGGATCAGCCTTCAGTCTGGGAGAGGACTAGGAAACAGATACACCTGAGATGCAGGCAGGCCAGGGCGAGGCATCAAAGAAGACTCTCAGCTGATACCAATTAGCTGGGAGGCTTACAAGCAAGCATCTTGAAGCCTGCCAGTGTCAGTACAACTCTCATGTGAAGATCGACATCCTGCTTGACTCCAGACTGCCTGCCATGACCCTGACTGCTCTGCCAACCCCGATGATGCCCCTGGACACCCTTTGGATTAGACTATTGACTCAGGCTACCAGTAAACAGACCTTGGCTTGCCTTTTGGACTTTGGTATCTGGACTATCTTTGAACAAGACTCTCTGTGTAGCACCACCGTGCAGCAACTGTGCCTGCCCGGGTGGGTAAGCACACCTTAATAGCCAAAATGATAGGTAATCTGGCAAGAACTGTGATGAGGAAGATTAGTTAACCCTTCCAAACACTACTTCCCTTCATCTCCACCCCCCATTCTGAATATATTTTTTGTCTGGCCAGGTTATCCTGCTATGGTAATAGAGACCATTCTGCCAGTGACTCAATGCGAGTGTCAGGCAGCAGTTAACTAACTTGACAACCCTGAGAACTAGTGGCCTTGGCGAAATCCACAGGGAAGGGTGATGGTCCCCACTTGAATCCATCTTGCTGGAGGGCAGCGGCTTCATCAATACTGGACTGGGGCTGAGGAGGACTTTGCATGCCAAAAGGGCTCAGGACCGGAACGTGACTTGTGGAACTAGATCAGTGGTATGGGGGTCATGCTGCAATGCAGAAGGCAGATGAAAGGCCACCACATTATATTCGCAGGATAGTCTTCATGGCTGATTGCCATGATGATCACCAATATTCGGAATTGGATATGGCAGAAAAAGGAGGAGGAGAAGAAGGTTTCCCATTCACAGGATTGCTTTAAACAGATGCTGGCTTCACTCTAGTTAGGAGCAGATAACTTGAAAAGGACTGCAGCTTTCCTGAGATCTGTGAAATGTCTGCAACCAAAAAGGGGAAAAAATGCAGAACAAGAACAAGTGACTTTTTACAATACTTAGTTTGAAACCTTGGAAACAGCAATTTCCTGGGCTGTTGCGCAGATACAAAGCTAAATACAAATCTACTAGAAATGCTGCACATCTCTCAGAAGTACAATTAGTTAAAAGCAAGGATGTGCATATCTGATTTGTGTCAAGATTTTTCCCAGAAAAAATTTGAATTGTCCCACCTCAAATTGATTTCAAGGTGGCCAAAGCAGCTTTCTGAAAGTATTTGTATGTTTCTGAATTAAGAGTCTTTGTTTCCTGTGTTTTTATTGGCTGCTGAAGGTGCCAGGACTGAACCTGGAACATTTTTCATGCAAAACATCAACTCAGTCATTAGGGTATGTACTGTATTCTACTTTCCCCCTGTTTTCATTTATTAATAGTGAAAACCAGTCTGATTTTTACCCTGAAGAAAAACCATTCTTAAATATATATTTAAAAAACAAGTCAGGTTCTTGGTGAGTGGGACCCTAGCAACAAACAATTCTAACAAATAGTTGAGTCTAAGAAACAAGAGCTAATTGCATCTATTCAGTGCTTATCTTAAGGCTTGGCATAAGTATCATTTCCTTTGCAGAGGACTTTGATCCTTACCTTGTTGTGAAGACTGAAATCTTTTATCATGAAGCTGCAGGGGGATTATTTTGCCATTATATTATAAATTTATTCAGAATGGACAGTTACTCACCATGCTGCTCAGCTATAATTGGCATGTTCCTGAATAGTCCCAACAGCGAATGAAATTAGCATGGTTGCATGTGTTTTCACCAGATTAGAAGGGGAATATATTTGGTCTTTCCAACTTTCTCTTTTTGTAATTATTATGGTGGTTGAGAGGCATACTGCATACATTCTGCTTCTGCAAAGAATAAATAGGACATTAATAGGTGTGTATGTTTTCTGCTCTAGTTTGATATTTTGATATAAAAGTTTTGAGCTACAACACATTTCATAGCATTTTTATTGCCTTAGTTCAAGATACCTCAAACTTGGTTCCCCAAGTGTGCTTGGACTTCAATTACCAGATCAGGGCTTCTGTGAACTGAAGTCCCAGAACATCTAAAGAGCCAAGTTTGAGGAACCCTGCCTCAGTTAAACCAATTCTTAGCTACTCTAGGATTTCCATTGTAATACTCAGCTTTTTTCTTTTCTTTTAAAATGTTAATTCATTCATCTGAAATCGTATTGATCGAAGTGAGAAAAGTGGCAATTTATTTTGCTTTCACAAATTTTCACAGCTGAATAACAAATTTGACATTCAACACAAAAATCTTCCTGTCCAAACAAGAATCAGAAACTCCTAAAACCAAGGTCCTCAATCAATTCTGTTTGTACAAATCCATAGACTTTTCAGAGGACTGGAATATCTTGTTCATATCACACCTTCTCTATTCAAAGTTGTCATTATCTGGAGGAATATGTACATCTATAAATATATTGGCTGTACTGAGAGAAGCAATGGCATTACAAGTATGCATAGTTTGTGCCCTATTCTACACCAATACTGTTTAAATGGCTTCTGTGTGTTATTAGCTGTTCCAAAATGTGGTTGTTGTGTTCATAAATCAAGGCGAAAAAAAGTTCAAGAACAAAACTACAGGAAATGACATGGTGCTGTGTGTAATAAAAACACATTTCTTTAATGAGTCAGAGATGGGAAATGCTACTTGTAGTCTTAAAAGTAACATTTTAGTCACAGTAATCTACATAGCAAGACTTCTGCTGGATAGGTAACTGTAGATGCTCGTGTCATATGCCTTCCAGTTAAAACTGGCTTAAAGTAGTGACCCTAAAAAGGCTTTCAAGGGAAGTGAGATATTTAAGGAGTGGTTTTACCCGTTTCAAACCCAGAGTAAGTTTCTACAGGTGAGTGGGGTGATCAAACTTTCAGCATCTGGCTCTGCATCCAGATGCCTAAACCACTGAGCTCTCCAGCTAGCTTATGCTATAAAAATCCATGGCCCAATGTCTGAATAATTGGGTTGTCTATCTCTGAAATGAATATGTAAGTCATTATCAAGTTGTGAAAGTGTGGAGTGGGAAGGGCAGTCATATAAATGTCCCCAACCTCAGCTCCAAGAGGCTTCCTGTTGTGTGTCTCTTCTTTCAGTGCTTGCACACTCTCAAAATGATCTCACAGGGAATATGTCCAATACCGCCTGTGTGGTGCTGCTACGCTGTTGTGTTTGATTTCCGTTTCTTGTTTTGTTTCATCATATATGTTGAAATGGACTAACAAAGCTTTGGGGGTGGAGGTGGAAGGAACAGTTCTCTCAGATTGAAACAATTGGCTTCGTTACTTCGTTACTTTCCGAGCCCGGGAGCCACCATCTCCAGCCGGGCCAGGGAAGAGGAGGAGGACCAGCCAGGCGGGGGGAGGAGGCCAGCCATTCGCCCCACCGAGAGCCCTTCCGAGCCCGGGAGCCACCATCTCCAGCCGGGCCAGGGAAGAGGAGGAAGACCATCCGGGCGGGGGGAGGCCAGCCATTTGCCCCACCGAGAGCCCTTCCGAGCCCGGGAGCCACCATCTCCAGCCGGGCCAGGGAAGAGGAGGAAGACCAGCCAGGCGGGGGGAGGAGGCCAGCCATTCGCCCCACCGAGAGCCCTTCCGAGCCCGGGAGCCACCATCTCCAGCCGGGCCAGGGAAGAGGAGGAAGACCAGCCGGGCGGGGGGAGGCCAGCCATTCGCCCCACCGAGAGCCCTTCCGAGCCCGGGAGCCACCATCTCCAGCCGGGCCAGGGAAGAGGAGGAGGACCAGCCGGGCGGGGGGAGGAGGCCAGCCATTCGCCCCACCGAGAGCCCTTCCGAGCCCGGGAGCCACCATCTCCAGCCGGGCCAGGGAAGAGGAGGAAGACCAGCCGGGCGGGGGGAGGAGGCCAGCCATTCGCCCCACCGAGAGCCCTTCCGAGCCCGGGAGCCACCATCTCCAGCCTCCTGGCAACAACCGAGCGCCAATTGACAGAAGAAGGCAGAGGAGGAAAACCAGGGGGCGAGACTCAGAGACCCATGCAAAGGATAAGTAGCTGATATGAAAAATTTTGATGACTTAATATAATAACTCACTAAAGACTTTATGCCGACTTAATATAGCAACTGACATAGAGACTGTGTTTAAAGTGTAATAATATGCATGATAATATGTTGTTTAAAATGTTCTACACTTTTTAAAACTGTGATAAACTGTATGAGGGGGAAAAATGGCGTAGACACCGGCAAACCACGCCACAAAGCTTGCCAAGAGAACCCTATTGACCAAAACAAAAGGCAAAACAAAGGAGCAGGCTAGGTGATACAGGATGCTTAACACCTCAGAGGGGAGAAAGGGGAGGGACAGGAAAGGGGGGGGAGAAATGCAATGTTGCAAGGAACAATACTGCATAGGGACATGGAATGTGAGATCAATGAACCAAGGTAAACTGGAAGTGGTAAAAAATGAGATGGAAAGAATAAGCATTGACATCTTGGGCATCAGTGAGCTCAAATGGACAGGGATGGGTGAATTCAGCTCTGGAAACCATCATATCTACTATTGTGGACAAGAAAACCTTAGAAGAAATGGAGTAGCCATAATTGTCAATAAAAGAGTGAGAAAAGCAGTAATGGGATACAACCTCAAAAATGACAGAATGATGTCAGTCAGAATTCAAGGCAAACCCTTCAATGTCACTGTGATTCAAATATACGCACCAACCACTGGTGCAGATGAAGCCACAATGGACCAGTTCTATGAGGACCTAGAACACCTCATAGAACAGACACCAAGAAATGATGTCCAAATTATATTAGGAGACTGGAATGCCAAAGTAGGAAATCAAAAAGTGGAGGGAATAACAGGCAAATTTGGTCTTGGAACACAAAATGAAGCAGGGCAAAGATTGATAGAGTTCTGCCAAGAGAACGCACTGGTCATAGCAAACACTCTCTTCCAGCAACACAAGAGGCGACTTTACACATGGACATCACCAGATGGCCAACACCGGAACCAGATTGACTACATACTCTGCAGCCAAAGATGGAGAACCTCCATACAGTCAGCAAAAACAAGACCCGGAGCAGACTGTGGCTCAGATCACAACCTACTGATCGCAAAATTCAGGTTAAGACTAAAGAAAATAGGGAAAACAAGGAGACCAGACAGATATCACCTAGAAAGTATCCCTAAAGAATACACGGTGGAGGTGATGAACAGATATAATGGCCTAGACTCAATAGACAGAGTGCCAGAAGAATTATGGACAGAGATGAGGGACATCATGCAGGAAGCAGCAAAGAAAACCATACCAAAAGAAAAGAAGCATAAGAAAGCAAAATGGTTGTCTGATGAGGCTCTTAAAATAGCAGAGGAAAGAAGGAATGCAAAAGTCAAAAGAGAAAAGAAAAAGTACAATTATTTGAACACAGAATTTCAAAGAAAAGCAAGGAGAGATAAGGAAAACTATCTAAAAGAACAGTGCAAAGAAATGGAGGAAAACAACAAAAGAGGCAGGACTAGAGATCTCTTCAGAAAAATTGGGGAAATAAAGGGAACATTTAAAGCAAAAATGACCATGATAAGGGACAAAGACGGAAAAGAGCTAGCTGATGCAGAAGAGATTAAGAAAAGATGGAAACAGTACACAGAGGAACTCTACAAAAAGGACCTCAACACCCCTGATAACCACAATGATGAAAAAATTGAACTTGAGCCAGACATTCTGGAGAGCGAAGTTATAAAGGCCCTAAAGAGCACTGCAAACAACAAAGCTAGTGGAGATGATGGTATCCCAGTGGAATTTTTCAAAGCTCTAAAAGATGATGGTGTCAAATTACTACATTCAATATGCCAGCAAATTTGGAAAACAAAACAGTGGCCACAGGATTGGAAAAGATCAGTATACGTCCCAAACCCAAAAAAGGGCAATGCCAAAGAATGCTCAAATTATCGAACAATTGCACTCATCCCACACGCCAGCAAGGTGATGCTCAAGATAATACAGGATAGACTTCAGCAACATGTGGAGAGAGAACTACCAGAGGTGCAGGCCGGTTTCAGAAGAGGTAGGGGGACTAGAGACCATATTGCCAACATACGTTGGATCATGGAGAAAACAAAGGAATACCAGAAACAAGTTTACTTTTGTTTTATTGACTACACTAAGGCATTTGACTGTGTGGACCACAACAAGATGTGGCAAGTAATTAAAGAGATGGGAATACCAGAGCACCTCATATGTCTCCTGAGAAATCTGTACATGAACCAAGAAGCAACAGTTAGGACAGAACACGGAATGACAGAGTGGTTTGGAATAGGAAAAGGAGTAAGACAAGGCTGCATTTTATCACCCTGTTTATTCAATCTATACACAGAGCACATAATGCGCAATGCAGGGATGGAGGAATCACAATATGGGATTAAAATTGCTGGGAGAAACATCAACAATCTGAGATATGCAGACGATACCACCCTAATGGCAGAAAGTGAGGAAGATCTAAGGAGCCTCTTGATTGGATTGAAGGAGGAGAGTGAAAAAGCTGGCCTGAGACTCAATATCAAGAAAACCAAGATAATGGCAACAGGCCCCATCAGTTCCTGGAAAATAGATGGGGAAGAAGTAGAAGCAGTGACAGATTTTACATTCCTTGGATCAAAGATCACTGCAGATGGGGATTGCAGCCATGAAATAAAAAGGCGACTGATTCTTGGGAGACAAGCCATGAGAAACCTGGGGAACATAGTGAAAAGCAGAGATATCACATTGAAAACAAAAATTAGAATAGTCAAAGCAATGGTATTCCCAGTGGTAATGTATGGGTGTGAGAGCTGGACCATTAGGAAGGCTGAGCGCAGAAGAATAGATGCCTTTGAAATGTGGTGTTGGAGGAGAGTTTTGAGGGTACCCTGGACAGCGAGGAGAACAAATAGGTCAATCTTAGAAGAAATCAACCCTGACTGCTCATTGGAAGGTCTAATAGTAAAGACGAAGCTGAAGTACTTTGGACACCAAATGAGAAGGGAGGATTCGCTTGAGAAGGCCTTGATGTTGGGAAAGGTGGAGGGCAAAAGAAGAAGGGGGAGGCCAAAGATGAGATGGCTAGATGGGATTGTAGACACAATGGGTACAGAACTGGGAGTGCTGAGGGGGATGGTGGAGGACAGAGGCGCCTGGAGAACAATGGTCTATAGGGTCGCAAAGGGTCGGAATCGACTGTGCGACTGAACAACAACAACTTCCTTCAAGACACAATGAATTGGGAGGGAGGGAGCAGAAGGCTGGAGAAAAACTAATGGCAAATGGATTAACATCCTCATTTTTGCCATTCTGTGTTCAAAATGAATCTCTGTACAGTGGGTTCGAAAGCAAGAAATTGCAAGTAGATAAATAGGGACCACTTCGGTGGGAAGGTAACAGCGTTCCGTGCGCTCCAGTGTCTAGTCATGCCTGCCACATGACCATGGAAACGTCTGCAGAAGCAGACAGCGCTGGCTCTTCGGCTTAGAAACAGAGATGAGCACTGCACCCTAGAGTCGGATACGACTGGCTTTCGAGCAAGGGAAACCTTTGCCTTTACTTTACAGTGTCCTTTCTTTAGAAACAGTAGCTACTGAGGCAGAGTTATAGTTATTCCCGTGTAGTATGTAATCAGGTCAAAATAGATTTATATAGAATTCTTTGATTACATTTTACCATATGCTTTTTTCTTATGTGGAAATGTGGTGGCTCAAGTGGTTAAGATGCTGAACTTGATGACTGGAAGGTTGGAGTTTGATTCCCAAGTACTGCATGAGGGAGTGAGCTCCCGTCTCTGTCCCAACTCCTGCCAAGCTAACAGCTCAAGAGCAAGAAATTGCAAGTAGATAAATAGGTACCACTTTGGTGGGAAGATAAATAGCATTCCGTGCACTCAGGTGCTGAGGCATGTCTGCCACGTGTTCGTAGAAATGTCTGCAAACTGAGACAGCGCTGGCTCTTTGGCTATATACAGAGATGAGCACTGAACTCTAGAGTCGGATACGAACCTCTTCCTCGGCCAAATGAACTATTTGCTTTCTACTTCAGGGATCATGCATAATGTTTACCTAGTGCTAGAGGTTCTCTGGGGAAAAGCTAATTATTACCTATATATCCAGCATGTATTTAACTCTAGATATGTGGAAAATCTCCATGACAGAAATGATTATGCAACTAAGTTTCTCATGGAAAGTCTCCTGGGATTATGATTAATGAAGGGCATTATAAAGATAGCTAGGGTAATAATAAAGGAAAAGTAGGCAATATATGTATTGTTGCCGAATATGCAACAATACATGTATTGTGTATCCTGATCACTATTAATTTGGAATAAGGTGATAATTATTCTTATTTATTTACCGTACTATATTTATTTAATTTAGGTGTATATCGCCCATCTAATGAAAATCCATCACTCTAGGCAGTTTGCATACCAATAAGATACAACAAAATCACTAAAATAAACCTTCTCAACCCAGTGGTAACAGGACATTAAAATAAACATTTATAACTATGGGTCCAAAATGAGTCACTGAGAGAAGGCTACATTCTTATAAGCTTTCCTGCATAATTCAAGAGAGAGAGCCCGGGGCAGCTCCAATGGTAACCTATTCCATAAGGAAGGGCTGCCACTAGGAGAGTTTTCTTCCTAGTTATTTTTAAAGTGGTAGCCATGTTAGTCTGTGCAAGCACATCAAAGAGTAAACAAAACAAAAAAAGATGAAAAAGTTTTGACACCTTAAAGACTAACTCCTGTATTTAAATGTGAGCTTTCGTGGATCAAGTCCACTTCATTAGATGTAGTTTTATTCTTTATGTTTGATGAAGTGGACTTAATCCATGAAAGCTCACATTTAAATACAGGAGTTAGTCTTTAAGATGCCACAATGTTGTCTTTTTTGTTTTTGTTTACTCTCTGATATTCCTAGTTATTGTTTTCTTTGCCATTTTCAGTGTTGGTAACAAGACACCCATGACTGGGTGATATGGACTGGGTGATATGGGCAGTCGATCATTGGGAGAGACACAATCTGATAGGTAATGAAGTGCCAAATGGTTTAGTTTTTTGTATGTTAAAGCTAGTACCTTGTACCTGCCATGGTAAACAACAGGAAGCCAGGGTAGCTGTGCAGGGATTGGAGTGATAGATTTGAACCTATCATCCTGGCTGTAGCATTCTGTCCCTGCTACAACCTCCATAACAATACAAGGACAGTCCATGAGAGAGCATTGTAGCTGTCAATTCTTAAAAATACCAATGTATGAGCCAGCATTGTCAGGTACTTCCTATCCAACTAAGGGTGCAACTGGACAATATGCCAAAAGTGAAAGAAGGCAGATCATGTCATAGTAGCAATTTGCTGTACCACAGAAAGTGCTGGATCTAGATAGAATAATTCCCAAGTTATGCACTTGGTTCCTCAGGGTGAGTGTAACTCCCTCCAAACTAGGGACCAACCCTTCCAACTGGGCAGGAGGACCAACAGCAAAACCTCCATCTTGTTGGGATACAGCTTCAACATACAGTATTAACCAGGGTCTATTCTGTTATAGATGCCAGGTCAACCAGATTAATTATAAACCCTCCCAAGGCATCCTGGAATCCTATAGGCTCCTATCGCATCTGAGAGAGGACTATTCTAATTGGGCCAGCCTCTCAATGGGGAGAGACCACAGTCACCAGCCAAATTTCAGCAGGAAATAGTCTATTTTACAAAGGATCCCCTTGTTAAAGTGTGTCACAGTCACTCAAAGGGAACATAAATATAGCATGTAGCCCCAGCATAGTGGCCATGTTAGCTTGTGCAATTGCACTTCTGGCCCCCTGAAACAAGAGTATCCAGCTGAATTCAGGATTACACCCAAGCTGTGAACCTATATTTTTACGGGGAGCATAACCTATTCCAGTGCAGATTGAGTTTCTTTTCCCCTGATTTGCTTTCCATCTAGCTAGGAGCAATTCTGTCTTGTGTGAATTAGGTTTAAATCTGTTCATCCTCATCTAGTTCATTGCTGACCCCAGATATCAGTTTAAAATCAAAACAGCGCCCTTGCAATGGAAAACTTACTTGGAGCAATTTCAACTCCTCTCACTTTTACAAGAATGATCCCCATCTTCAATGTGTCCTAGAACCTTTGCCTGGAGGAATTAAATGGGAGAAAACCAAAGCTTCTTTACTGAAGTTCTCTATCTTAAAAAAAGTGAATTCTTATTAGATTTGCGAAATTCTGCTGCCTCGAGATGCCAACTTTAATCTGAACTATTTTATTTATTTATTATTTATCATTTTATTTGTTTCGACTTGTATTCTGCCCAATCACCAGCATGACTCAGGGCAGCTAACAAAGTATCACAGAGTATTACAGAGTATCACAAAGTATCACAAATACATCAAAAACACAATACTGTATATCCCAAATTCCAATACAACCCACCACAGAAAAAGTTAAAAAAAAGTTTGAAAAAACACCCAACAGGAAAGTCCAAGGCCCGGCTGGCCAGGGGGTGATGTCTGCCCCCCAGCCATGATGGCCAAGTCCCGACAATAGCATACCCCCAGCCATGGGTGGGGCCCAGGGTCTGGGTGGTGGGAAGTTCTTTGCCAAGTCGGCAGTATGTCTTCTCCACCTGCAGCGATGGTGGCTTTTCAGCCTTGGCCGTGGGTGAGGCCCGGGGCCGGCAGAGGCATCGGGCATCTTCCCCGCCCATAGCAACAGCAGCTTTTCAACCCCCGGCCAGATGGAGACATGGGGGTGGGGTGGCAGGTGTCCTCAGCCACAACGGCAGGCCATCTTCTGCTACTCGAAGTCGGCATGGCTTTTCAACCCAGGGATGCACAGTAAAAAATTTACTACCCACTCGGTGTGTGTGGTTCTCTGTGGCTATCTGTGGGCATGGCCTCAAACCCCCCCCCCCCCCCCCAAGAAAAAAAGAAACCTACTGTTGTGTTCTAATGGTTTTACCTTCCACATGGATTACAATGTATCTGAACCAATGTAACCTTGCCTATAGTAACAATGTAACCTTCAGCTGTATCTCATGAACCCTGTAATAGGACGCGAGCTAATAACCGCCAGCTGGCAGCAGCGAGCGTCCAAGCTCTCTTGGTCCAAACTCATCAAAGGCAACAGCGCGGGAAGTTTTCCCGCCACCACCTACACCTGGACAAGAAGGGCGTGACCACCAATGACGTCACGCAGATAGTAGCCAATGGGCTATCATGGAACCACGTTCAAATGTATTACTACTGTATATAAAGAGCTATCGATCCGCCATTACCTCATGTTCCCTCTGACCACCATGCAATAAACCTGAGTTAACCCAGCCCGAGGCTGTGTCCTGTGTCTTGGTTTTCATACACCAAATTGGCGACGAAGGTGGGATTAATGGATCCCCAAGGAGCAGCCAGGGCACAGAACGGGTTCAACATCACCAAACCGCAAGACTGGGAGCTTTTTGAGATGGACTTCCAGGCGGCGCTGGTGGAACTCAAAGTCAAAGAAGACGATGAGGAGAGAAAGAGGGCCATCCTCACCAGAATGCTTGGGATGGATACCAAGCGAACGCTGGTGGGCATCATCGCACCGAAGAAGGTGAGCGAATTCAAAGCAGACGACATCATGAAGCTGCTGCGTGAGCGTTTCCGTCCCTCGAGGGCAATGTTTCCCGCTCGGAGCGCGTTTTGGAGGCGAGTCCAAGCGCCGGACGAGTCGGTTGAGGCATTCGTAACAGCCATGAGGATAGCCGCCGGCCCCTGCAGATGGGACGACCTAGAGACGGCCCTCAGGGACGGAGTGCTGTGTGGCCTGAAGGACAAGGAGGTGCAGCGCAGCTTGATGAACAAGGAGCCACCACCCACGCTGGCGGAGGTTGTAGAGGCCGCGGAAGCCGCGGAGTCCACGAATGCTGGAGTGGACGAAATGCACCAGTGGCGTGAGTGGCGTCCTAGAGCCGGCAAAGCGGAGAATTCGGTGCACGGGAGGTCCGGACAGTCGGTGCACGCAACTCGACGGGCCTCAAAGTCGTCCACGGAAGGCAGCGACGGCGAGGAGGTCCAGAAGGTCCGAAAAGGGGGGCGCCGCTGCGATGGTTGCGGAGCGGCCCATGAGCGCGCGAGGTGCCCATTCAGAAAGGCCGAGTGTTACACCTGCGGCCGTCGGGGGCACATCGCCAAGGCATGCAGAAAACGGAAGGAGGCCCGGAGGCAGTCGCAAGACCGTTCGACCAGGCCGGACCGTCCAGCGAGGTCCAAAGATGGCGCCCAGACCACGAGGAAGCAGGACGGCGTGGGCCGCGTCTCGGACAACAGCGAGGACGACGCTCCAGTGTTCAGCGTGTCCGCGGGACAGTCCCATTACTTCGTTGAGGTACTAGTACAAGGGGCCCCCATCAGAATGGAAATTGACTCGGGGTCCTCCTATTCGATAATTCCCCAGAAAGAGTTCTTGAAAATCGACCCCCACGTGCGGCCCAAACTTAAAACGTTGAGGTCCACGCTACGAGATGTACAGGGGAACAGCATTCCAGTGTTGGGGGTCGGGAAATTTCGGGTTAGTTTTAAGAGACATTCTGCGGAACTGCCCCTAGTTGTCCTTAAGGGGGGAAGTTGTAGCCTCCTAGGGACGCAGTGGTTTCAGCCCTTAGGCTTGTTCATAGGGGGAGTACATACAGTGTGGGTGGATCCAATACAAGCGGTGTGCGACGCGCATCCTGCCGTTTTTAAAAAAGGACTTGGAAAGTTCACGGGACCCCCTGTAGCCTTCGACCTAGACCCGGAGGTCCGCCCGATAAGACTCAAACCGCGCAGGGTGCCGTTCGCACTCAAGGACAAGATAGAGGCGGAACTGGACAAACTGGTGAGCCAGGGGATTCTTATTCCTGTTGATTCCGCGGAGTGGGAAACTCCAATTGTAACAGCTCTAAAGGCTAACGGGGAGGTGCGCATTTGCGCTGATTATAAGTGTACAATTAACAAGGCGATCCGCCCTAATGCATACCCGGTGCCGGTGGTCAGCCACCTTTTGGCCAGGCTGAATGGGGGAAAGTGTTTCGCTAAACTCGATTTGGCACAAGCCTATCAGCAACTCCCCGTAACTCCCGCCACGGCCGCGGCACAAACGATAGTCACACATAAAGGGGCGTTCCAGGTGTCGCGTTTACAGTTCGGCGTGAACTCGGCACCCGGCCTTTTTCAGTCGCTTGTGGAACGCCTCCTGAAGGGGCTGGAGGGGGTGTTGCCTTATTTTGATGACGTATTGATAACAGGGGGGAGTGAGGCCGAACTGGCAAAGAGATTGGATAAAGTACTAACTGTGTTCGAGAAAGCGGGGCTGAGACTGAGGAAAGACAAATGTGTCTTCTTCGAAACTGAGGTCGAGTTTTTAGGGTTCTGGATCACACCCGAGGGTATTAAGCCGTCCAAATCCAAAGTAGCGGCCATCAAGAAGGCCCCTCGCCCCACATCCAAAACCGAGCTACAGTCATTCCTGGGGCTCCTCAATTTTTACCATACATTCCTCCCGCGGAAGGCGTCCGTGGCCGAACCGCTCCATCGGTTGCTTAAAAAGGAGGAGACATGGATGTGGGGTGACGAGCACGAGAGGGCGTTCAGAGAACTAAAGCAGCTCTTAACATCTGAGGCAATCCTGACGCATTTCGACCCCAAACGGCCAGTGGTCTTAGTCTGTGATGCATCCCCGGTGGGGGTGGGGGCGGTGCTTTGCCACGTGTTGGATGACGGAAGGGAGGCCCCGGTAGCGTTTTATTCAAGGTCCCTGTCCCAAGCAGAGCGAAATTACGCACAAACCGACAGGGAGGCATTAGCGATAGTAGCGGGAACCAAAAAATTTCACGATTTTCTGTATGGCCGCCCGTTCAAAATCGTGACTGATCACAAGCCCCTGTTAGGGATTTTCACAGCAAGCAAGCCCACACCGCAGATCCTGTCCCCGAGAATGCTGCGATGGGCTATTTTTCTCAACGCATACCAACATGAGTTGGAGTACCGGCCCGGAAAGGAGATCAGCCATGCTGATGCACTTTCGAGATCTCCCTTGCCCTTGTCGGACGACCAAAAGGCAAGAGTTGAAAGAGACCGCCAGGTATTGCTAATTGAGGTTTTAGACGCACCCCCAATAGTACCAGCCGACATTGCTAGGGCGACAGGCAAGGACAGAACGCTGGAGAAAGTTAGCTCATGGGTACAGAAAGGGTGGCCGGCGTCGTCCCCAAGCACGGAATTCGACCCATTTTTTCGGAAGAAGCTAGAGTTGTCCCTAGAAAGGGGGTGCCTTTTGTGGGGCCAACGGGTGGTGGTCCCTACGTCCCTGCGGCCGAGGGTGCTCAAACTACTGCACGTCAGCCACCCGGGCATCGTGCGTTCAAAGGCGTTGGCCCGGAGTTACTTCTGGTGGCCACAGCTGGACGCGGACATTGAGCACATGGTCGGCACTTGTGAGGCATGCCAGGGCTCCCGACCAGAGGCGGCCTGTCTTCCGCATAGGGAATGGGACACAGCAAGGGGGCCATGGTCCAGGGTGCACGTAGACTTCGCTGGCCCTTTCCGAGGAACAATGTTTCTCCTGGTGGTGGATGCATTCTCCAAGTGGTTGGAGGTTATCCCAGTAAAGAGTACGTCCTCCGCCACCACAATTAGCCAGTTAAGGAGGGTCTTTTCCACGTTCGGTTTACCCGACACTTTAGTCAGCGATAACGCTAGTTGTTTCACCTCCGCTGACTTCAAGGCATTCATGGAGGCAAACGCCATTCGGCATGTCACATCCGCACCGTTTCACCCCGCCACGAATGGCCAAGTGGAACGGCTGGTGCGAACGACAAAGGATGCGCTGCGGCGCATGGGCCCGGGGGACCTAAATCACCAAGTATGTCAGTTTTTGTTAGCGTATAGGGTGACCCCCTTAGCGTCAGGTTACTCGCCGGCAGAGCTGCTGATGCGGCGAAATCTGACCACGCTCCTGTCCAGGCTAGACCCGACGAGAGTCGAGGACAAAGGGAAAAACATAGGGTTGGCAGTCTCGAAAGGTTTCGCCGCCGGCGACCCGGTTCACTGCAGGAACTATGCCAGCGCAGGTCCAGCCTGGGTACCGGGGACGGTTGTAGAACAGATGGGGCCAGTGTCGTACCGGGTCGAGACTAACACCGGCCTCCTCTGGAGGAGGCACGCGGACCAACTGAGGCACCGAGTGAGTGGGGGGCCAGTCAGTGGGGCTCAGCAACAGGATTCAGCGTTAGGGTCCTCCCCCACCCGTTTAGCCCAAGGGGGAGACAGCAGCGGACAACGGTCCCAAGCAAGGGGGGAAGGCAGAAGCAGCGGCCCCGACTCATACCCTTTTGATACGCCAGTTCTATCAGAGGCCGGGGAAGGGGGAGAGGAGTTCGCGACCGCTGCCCCCGAATTTAATTCTGATTTTGATTTTGCGAGCCGGGGCGGTTTTCAGGAGTGTTCCCCCACCCATCCAAGCGAGAAGAGGGGTTTTTCGTTAGCCCCCAGTGCCCCCGGTTCCTCCCTAAGAAAGAGCACACCTCCCAACAACGCCGCGGAGCCGCGGCAAGGCACTAACGAGTCTCCCTCTCCAATTACAGGACAGGAAACCAGGGGACAAAGAGAAGGTAGCAAACCCGGGGAAAGGCAGCCCGCATCGAGACCCCAGCGTGTTCGAAATAAGCCATCTTGGCTGAGAGACTTTGTCTCCTAGGGGGGGGGATTGTGATTGAAGTGTGGGCTCGAGACTTCGTCTCATCCTAGGGGGGAGGGGTGTTGTGTTCTAATGGTTTTACCTTCCACATGGATTACAATGTATCTGAACCAATGTAACCTTGCCTATAGTAACAATGTAACCTTCAGCTGTATCTCATGAACCCTGTAATAGGACGCGAGCTAATGACCACCAGCTGGCAGCAGCGAGCGTCCAAGCTCTCTTGGTCCAAACTCATCAAAGGCAACAGCGCGGGAAGTTTTCCCGCCACCACCTACACCTGGACAAGAAGGGCGTGACCACCAATGACGTCACGCAGATAGTAGCCAATGGGCTATCATGGAACCACGTTCAAATGTATTACTACTGTATATAAAGAGCTATCGATCCACCATTACCTCATGTTCCCTCTGACCACCATGCAATAAACCTGAGTTAACCCAGCCCGAGGCTGTGTCCTGTGTCTTGGTTTTCATACACCAAACCTACCTTGCTCTCTTGCTTCATGGAGATGAGGAGGAGGAGTCCCAGAGCAGCCAGGCAGTGCTGGCAGGTCAGCCCCTCGCCGTCTGGGCACGCTTTCACCAGTGGCATTGCTAGGAGGTGAGTGGGGTTGGTTGGTGGGCTGGTGCCAGCCTCCCCCTCCCAGCACTGCCAGAAACGCGTCCCATTCTCCTCGCTCAGGGCTGAAGACACGAGGGAAGTGTGGAGGTGAAAGCGCACCTTCGGCCCTGGGTGAGGCAAATGGGACGTGTTTCCGGTGGTTCTGGGAGGGGGAGGTCAAGAGGTGGGCGTGGCTGGCCAAGTGGGCGTGGCCTGGAATTTCCGCTACCAGTTCACAAGAACTGTTGAGAACTGGCCACAGTACATCACTGTTTCAACCCCCGGCCAGGTGGAGGCCTGGGGGTGGTTTTTGAAGGCTATAGCTCTTTATAGTTGGTCTTCGTGTGCAAAGCTAGTGCTAGCCAAACAACAAGGTTCTGGTGACCTCTTTCTTTGTGCTCAGCCATGGAAGCTTATACTGATTGTATAAAGTTACATGGTATCATTTATAGAATCATTTTTACCAACTGCAGAGATTTCAGCAGCAGTATATCCTCTGGAGTAGTGGGGCAGTGGCACCTGGGGTGACAGTTGTGAGCTTCTTATTGATTGATTGCTTACTATTTCTCATAGAGTATTTTTAGTGTATGAGAACCAAGACACAGGAAACAGCCACGGGCTGGTTTAACACAGGTTTATTGCATGGTGGTCAGAGGGAACATGAGGTAATGGCGGATGCATAGCTCAATATATACGGTAATACAACATTCGAATGTGGCTCCACGATAGCCTATTGGCTATTGTCTGCGTGACGTCATTGTTAGTCACGCCCTTCTTGTCCAGGTGTAGGTAGTGGCGGGAAACTCCGCGCTGTAGCCTTTGATGAGTATGGACCGAGAGAGCTTGGACGCTCGCCGCTGCCCACTGGTGGTCATTAGCTCGCGTCCTCATACAGGGTTTATATTGATACAGCTGAAGGCTATATTGTTACTGGTAGGCAATGATACATTGTTAACACATGAAGATGGTTACCCTATTAGAACACAACACTCCTCCCCCCTAGGATGAGACGAAGTCTCTCAGCCAAGATGGCTTATTTCGAACACGCTGGGGTCTCGGTGTGGGCTGCCCTGCCCCGGGTTTGCTACCTTCTCTTTGTCCCCTGGCTTCCTGTCCTGTAATTGGAGAGGGAGACTTGTTAGTGCCTTGCCGCGGTTCTGCGGCTTTGTCGGGAGGTGCGTGCTTTATTTGGGAATAACCGGGGGCACTGGGGGCTAACGAAAAACCCCTCTTCTCGCTTGGATGGGTGGGGGAACACTCCCAAAACCCCCCCCGGCTCGCAAAATCAAAATCAGATTCGGGGGCAACGGTCGCAAACTCCTCTCCCTCTCCCCCGGGCCCCGATAGGGAGTCGGAACCGCTGCTTCTCTTTGATAGGACTGGTGTATCAAAAGGATATGAGTCGGGACCGCTGCCTCCCCCCCTTGTTTGGGACTGTTGTCCTTTGTTGTCTCCCCCTTGGGATAAACGGGTGGGGGAGGACCCTAACGCTGAGGCATTCTCTGTGCCGTCCGTGGATTGCTCCCTGGGAACCCGGCTCCGGAGCTGATCCGCATGCCGCCTCCACAGTAGGCCGGTGCTCGTTTCCACCCGATATGACACTGGCCCCGTCTGTTCTACAACTCTCCCTGGTACCCATGCTGGCCCGGTGCTGGCGTAGTTCCTGCAATGCACAGGATCGCCGGCGGCGAAACCTTTCAACACCGCTACCCCTACGTTCTTCCCTTTGTCCTCGACCCTCGTCGGGTCTAACCTGGACAGAATCGTGGTCAGTTTTCTCCGCATCAGCAGCTCTGCCGGCGAGTATCCGGATGCTAAGGGGGTCACCCTATACGCTAATAAAAACTGACATACTTGGTGATTCAGGTCCCCCGAGCCCATGCGCCGCAGCGCATCCTTTGTTGTCCGCACCAGCCGCTCCACTTGGCCATTCGTGGCCGGGTGAAACGGCGCAGATGTTACGTGCCGAATGGCGTTTGCCTCCGTGAATGCTCTGAACTCAGCGGACGTGAAACAACTAGCGTTATCGCTGACCAGAGTGTCGGGTAAACCGAACGTGGAAAAGACTCTCCTTAGTTGGCCAATTGTAGTGGCGGAGGACGTGCTCTTTACCGGAATCACCTCCAGCCATTTAGAGTACGCATCCACTACCAGGAGAAAAACGGTTCCTCGGAACGGGCCAGCGAAATCTACGTGCACTCTGGACCACGGCCCCCTTGCTGTGTCCCATTCCCTATGCGGGAGGCGAGCCGCCTCCGGTCGGGAGCCCTGGCACGCCTCACAAGTGCCAACCATGTGCTCTATGTCTGCGTCCAGCTGGGGCCACCAGAAGTAACTCCGGGCTAGCGCCTTGGAACGGACGATCCCCGGGTGGCTGACGTGCAGCAGTTTGAGCACCCTCGGTCGTAGGGATGTAGGGACCACCACCCGTTGGCCCCACAAAAGGCACCCCCTCTCTAGGGACAACTCTATTTTTTTCCGAAAAAATGGGTCGAATTCCGTACCTGGGGAGGACGCCGGCCACCCCTTCTGTACCCATGAGCTTACTTTCTCCAGCGTTCCATCCTTGCCTGTCGCCCTGGCAATGTCGGCTGGTACTATGGGGGGTGAATCTAAGACCTCTATTAACAATACCTGGTGGTCTCTCTCTGCCCCAGCCTTTTGGTCGCCCGACAGGGGCAAAGGAGACCTTGAGAGTGCGTCTGCATGGCTGATCTCCTTCCCTGGCCGGTATTCCAATTCATGTTGGTATGTGTTGAGAAAGATAGCCCACCGCAGCATCCTCGGGGACAGGATCTGTGGCGTGGGCTTATTTGCAGTGAAAATTCCTAACAGGGGCTTGTGATCGGTCACGATCTTGAACGGGCGACCATACAGGAAATCGTGAAATTTTTTGGTTCCCGCTACTATCGCTAATGCCTCCCTGTCGGTCTGTGCGTAATTCCGCTCTGCTTGGGACAGGGACCTTGAATAAAACGCTATCGGGGCCTCCCTTCCGTCGTTCAACACGTGGCACAGCACCGCCCCCACCCCCACCGGGGATGCGTCACAGACTAAGACCACTGGCCGTTTGGGGTCGAAATGAGTCAGGATTGCCTCGGATGTTAGGAGTTGCTTTAACTCTTTAAACGCCCTCTCTTGCTCGTCCCCCCACAGCCATGTTTCCTCCTTTTTAAGCAACCGATGGAGCGGTTCGGCCACCGACGCCTTCCGTGGAAGGAAGGTATGGTAAAAATTGAGGAGCCCCAGAAATGACTGTAGTTCGGTTTTGGATGTGGGGCGAGGAGCCTTCTTGATGGCGGCTACTTTGGATTTGGACGGCATAATTCCCTCGGGTGTGACCCGGAACCCTAAAAATTCAACCTCTGTTTCGAAAAAAACGCATTTGTCTTTTCTCAGCCGCAGCCCCGCTTTCTCGAACACAGTCAGTACTTTATCCAATCTCTTTGCCAGTTCGGCCTCACTCCCCCCGTTATCAATACGTCATCAAAGTAACACAACACCCCCTCCAGCCCCTTCAGGAGGCGTTCCACAATCGACTGAAAAAGGCCGGGTGCCGAGTTCATGCCGAACTGTAAACGCGACACCTGGAACGCCCCTTTATGTGTAACTATTGTTTGTGCCGCTGCCGTGGCGGGGGTTACAGGGAGTTGCTGGTAGGCTTGTGCTAAATCGAGCTTAGCGAAACACTTTCCCCCATTCAGCCTGGCCAGAAGGTGGCTGACCACCGGCACCGGGTATGCATTAGGGCGGATCGCCTTATTAATTGTACACTTATAATCAGCGCAAATGCGCACCTCCCCGTTAGCCTTTAGTGCTGTTACAATTGGGGTTTCCCACTCCGCGGAATCCACAGGAACAAGAATCCCCTGGTCCACCAGCTTGTCCAGTTCCGCCTCTATTTTGTCCTTTAGTGCGAACGGCACCCTGCGCGGTTTGAGTCTAATCGGGCGGACCTCCGGGTCTAGGTCGAAGGCTACAGGGGGTCCCTTGAACTTTCCCAGTCCTTTTTTAAAAACGTCGGGGTGCGCGTCACACACCGCTTGTATTGGATCCGCACCCACGGCATGCACCCCCCCTATGAACAAACCCAAAGGCTGAAACCACTGTGTCCCGAGGAGGCTACAACTTCCCCCTTTGAGAACAACTAGGGGGAGTTCCGCAGAATGTCTCTTAAAGCGGACCCGAAATTTCCCGACCCCCAACACTGGAATGCTGTTCCCCTGTACGTCTCGTAGTGTGGACCGCAACGTTTTAAGTTTGGGCCGCGCGTGGGGGTCGATTTTCAAGAACTCTCTCTGGGGAATTATAGAATAGGAGGACCCCGAGTCAATTTCCATCCTAATAGGGGCCCCTTGTACTAGTACCTCAACGAAGTAATGGGGTTGTCCCGCAGACACGCTGAACACGGGAGCGTCGTCCTCGCTGTCGTCTGAGATGCGACCCACGCCGTCCTGCTTCCTCGTGGTCCGGGCGCCATCTTTGGACCTCGCTGGATGGTCCGGTCTGGCCGAACGGTCTTGTGAATGCCTCCGGCCCTCTTTCCGCTTCCTGCACGCCTTGGCGATGTGCCCCCGACGGCCGCAGTTGTAGCACTCGGTTTTTCTGAATGGGCACTTCGCGCGCTCATGGGCCGCTCCGCAACCATCGCAGCGGCGTCCTCCTTTTCGGACCTTCTGGACCTCCTCGCCGTCGCTGCCTTCCGTAGACGACTTCGAGGTTCGTCGGGTTGCGTGCACCGACTGCCCGGACTTTCCGTGCACCGAACTCTCCGCTTTGCCGGCCCTAGGACGCCACTCACACCATTGGTGCATTTCGTCTACCCCAGCATTCGTGGATTCCGCGGATTCCGCGGCCTCCACAACCTCTGCCAGCGTGGGTGGTGGCTCCTTGTTCATCAGGCTGCGCTGCACTTCCTTGTCCTTCAGGCCACACAGAACTCCGTCCCTGAGGGCCACCTCTAGGTTGTCCCATCTGCAGGGGGCGGCTGCTATTCTCATGGCTGTTACGAAGGTCTCAACCGACTCGTCCGGCGCTTGGACTCGCCTCCAAAACGCGCTCCGAGCGGGAAACATTGCCCTCGAGGGTCGGAACCGCTCACGCAGCAGTTTCATGATGTCCTCGGCTTTGAAGTCACTCATCTTCTTCGGTGCAATGATGCTCACCAGCGTTCGCTTGGTCTCCATCCCAAGCATTCGGGTGAGGATGGCCCTCTTCCTTTCCTCGTCGTCTTTGACTTTGAGTTCCACCAGTGCCGCCTGGAAGTCCATCTCAAAAAGCTCCCAGTCTTGCGGTTTGGTAATGTTGAACCCGCTCTGTGCCCTGGCTCCTTGGGAATCCATTATCCCACCTTCGTCGCCAATTTAGTGTATGAGAACCAAGACACAGGAAACAGCCACGGGCTGGTTTAACACAGGTTTATTGCATGGTGGTCAGAGGGAACATGAGGTAATGGCGGATGCATAGCTCAATATATACGGTAATACAACATTCGAATGTGGCTCCACGATAGCCTATTGGCTATTGTCTGCGTGACGTCATTGTTAGTCACGCCCTTCTTGTCCAGGTGTAGGTAGTGGCGGGAAACTCCGCGCTGTAGCCTTTGATGAGTATGGACCGAGAGAGCTTGGACGCTCGCCGCTGCCCACTGGTGGTCATTAGCTCGCGTCCTCATACAGGGTTTATATTGATACAGCTGAAGGCTATATTGTTACTGGTAGGCAATGATACATTGTTAACACATGAAGATGGTTACCCTATTAGAACACAACACTATTGGAGTGTACAATTGCCCTCCCCCCTCCTTTAATTCTGTTTTTAAAACACTAACCCAGGATTCTCCAAGAATTCACCATGCAAAACTCTGGAAATTCCAACCCACAGACACTTAATATTTCACTCAGATGGGAAAAAGGCCTGTCTTCCATGCTGTTGGGCAGTCTCAGGCCTACTGTTAATGTGCAAAAAAGAAATTGCCCCAGTGCTTCCCAAGAGGCCTACTTGTTTGTGGAAGGTGTAATTCTTTGGAAAAACTCTTTATAAGAGCCTAATGGGCAGTAAGACTACAGCTCCCATGAAGGTGTATACCTTTCCAGAAGCAGTGGAACAGTTTTTTTCTACATCAATAACAGTAGGAAGAGATAGCTAAGCAGACTAGAAAAAATGATGATTGAAACATGGGTGTCTATCTGTGGGATAGATCTCTTAGAACTCTTCCTGGGGAATTCCTGGAAAATTCTGGGATTTGGAGTCCAATGCCCCTACTGAAGTCTTTTTTCGTTGTATTGTAAAAGATAGTCTAAAACTGTAGTTACTTTCAGATTAGAGCACTGTTGTGGTACTGCTTTTTATGCATTAACAACAGTTAAATTAAAGATTCTGTTCAACACTTATTGCAGTACTGTACTAACAAGTAGCACCGTTCCCCATATAGCAATTTCCCCCAACAAGGTACTCTCCAGATGTGATGGGTTACAGTGTTCCCATTGGCCTCAACTGCCATGATCAGTTGCTGTACTAGCTAGGACTAATGGGAGCTCTTCTTTAGCAAAACTGAGTATGTTAGATTAGATAATGATCTTCTGTATAATCTATAATTTCTATTCTGAATTCAATTCAAAAAAAGTCATGAGAAAGCACAGCAGTTAAATAAAGCTTCCTGTGTGCATGGCTGCTAACAGCTGTAAAACCCCGTACAACAATTACATCGCATAGCGATGAAATCGTACAACAATTGCCTTTTAAATTTTTTTGTATCATACAACAATTTTCATCATTGTACAATACATTTTTTTTAAAAAAAGGCAAAAGTCGGGTGGCTTTGGGGTGGCATGGGGGAGTCTTTCCCCCAACCTACCCCACAAAGCCCCTTTGTGAACTGGCAGTGCTGGCCTGCTTCCCCCCTGGGAAAGTGTGTTCCCAGGGGGAAAGCAGTCCAGCAGGCTTCAAGAAAGAGATCAAAGCAAGAAGACAACCATGGATCCCTTTCGCTAAGAACGCTGGGCTGCTTTTGTCCTGAGAAGCGCTTTCCCAGGACAAAAGCAGCCCAGTGCTCTTAGCCAATGGGATCCACAGTGGTCCCTTTGCCATTTCGAAATGGCAAGGGGACCACCGAGAATCCCTTTTGCTAAGAACGCTGGGTTGCTTTTATCCTGGGAAGTGCTTTCCCAGGGGGAAAGCACATTCCCAGGGCAAAAGCAGCACAGCGCTCTTAGCCAACAGGATCCATGGTGGTCCCCTTGCCATTTTGAAATGGCAAAGGGACCACCGAGAATCCCTTTTGTTAAAAGTGCTGGGCTGCTTTTGTCCTGGGAAGCACGTTCCCTGGGCAAAAGTAGCCCAGTGCTCTTAGTGAAAGGGAAAAAATGAATTCTTGGATATGAGTTGCAGTTGATGATTGTGGCAGAACCAGGAAGACAGATTAGGACCATAGTACAGTATGTTTACTCTCTTCCCCACCCTCTTGCTGTGGTCCTCCTGAAGATCATTACCTTAATCTCAAGAGGAAAACTCCCACTGGTATCAATGAAAGCTTTCCTGTTCACTCTCGGAACCAATCACAGTTTGAGGTGGAAGCCTATTTCTGCTCGAAATATGGGGTGGGCGGAGTCACTTTGAGCCTTTCTCTGAATATTACAGTTCTGATTTCTGCATCCGGCTCCATAGTGGCTGGTAGCAATGGGAACCATAGTCCAGCATCTAAGGAAGAGGGGGTGGGTGGGTGTGCAACCAACCTGAGATACTTTTGATTTTCTGTTGCTATTGGTTTTCTCTACACAGCTGCTCTTCTTGGTTTTCTATAGGAAGCATTATTGAGATCTGGGAAAGATGTCTGCAGTGTTGGTACTACAAATATAGAAGATATTATAAGAAACATCTGTTTGTCAGTCCTCACTGCAGTGACTAAAATTTGGAAAATAACCATCTGACACAATGCTAAACGGAGCAGATGCTCATAATTAGGATAACAACTGGACATAATATACAATGAGTTACAGTAGTTCTATTCATAAGTTATTGATCTGGTTTCAGATTCCTTATCTGACTGGTCATTTCTTTGTATGTTCTTAAAGGTGACCTTTTTATATTTAAAATGACTGTCTGTATACTTTCGTCTATTTAATAAAGCAGAGAAAATTTTGGAAGATGGAACAACTATCTTTCTCACATTTTTGTTCTTTAATTTTATTTGAAATGAAATGAGTTTACAGTATTCACCTCACACTATTGTAACCTGATGAACATTAGAAAACAAGAATTTCCTTCCTGCTAAAAGATAAATGATGCCACCCATAATGACAGGAAAAACTATTTCTGCAAATCATTAATTGCATTGTTTCTTCTGCAGATAATAGCGTTTGATGAGTTAAAGACAGATTTCAAGAGTCCTGTAGACCAGTGTAATCCAGCAAATGCGGTGAGTTGCAGCCTGCTATTTTACATTATTTGAGTTCTGATAGAACTGCTAAACTATGGATTAGATATTGAATAAGGATTTAGGATTGTGACTGATCTTTGTTGATTTTGTGGGTGTGATACTTATTCAGTACTAGCATATCTACCCGGCTTCGCCGGTCGGGTCATTTGGGCCCTGCGGAAAGGGTTGGTGACTGCCAGCCCTTCAAAACAGCTGAAGGGGTAATGTAAAGATGGCAGCCAGCGATCCGTCAGGAGTGGCGCTCTCCCTGACGGATCTCTGACTGCCGCCTTTGTATTACCCACACCGCTGTTTTGAGAGTTGGCATGAAACAGCAGTGGTGGTAATAGAAAGGCGGCAGCCAGCGATCCGCCAGTGAGAGTGTTCTCCCTGCTGGATCGCTGCCCACTGCCTTTCTAATACCCCCACCGCTGTAGGTTGAGGCCGGTGCTGGCCTCGCCGCGGCTTCGGTGAGGTAGTGGGGAGGAGGGGGAGCCCCTCTTCTCCCTGTGGCCCCGGGGATGAAGGCCTGCACCAGCCTTGCTGCGGCTTCACTGGGGTAGCGGGGAGGAGGGGGAGCCCCTCTTCTCCCTGAGGCCCCGGGGACGAAGGCCGGCGCCAGCCTCACTGTGGCTTCTGCAGGGTAGCAGGGAGAAGGGGGAGCCCCTCTTCTCCCCACAGCCCCGGGGATGAAGGCCACCGCTGGCCTCACTGCGGCTTCAGCGGGGTTGTGGAAGTAAGGGTGGCAGAGCGCAGCGGCTGCCTTTGGCGGCCTTGCACTCTCTGCTGGGCGAACTCTGCTGTGCGAGGCAGCCGTTTTTTCTCGGTTGTGCGTGTCGGCGCGTTCTCGGTTCCCGGACCCTTGTGGCGACATTGTCTGGGAGGTAAGGTAAGTGTGGCCGGCTCATTATGGGATAGGCTGGACGTGTGCAGATATGCATTCCAGACACGCACGGCCCAACCCATTCTTATTGGTATAGATCAGAAATTAGAGTTTCTGTACTAGAACACAAAAATGCAAACTGAGGGCATCTGCAGGGGGCATAATGCATATAAACTCAATTAAGAATGTTATCTAGAAGCTGCAATTGGTGCATCTAGTGAGTAATATAAATCAGGGGTGCCCGAAGACATATATTCACCACTGGAGCTTGTTGAGAGTAGCATCTGCTCAAAAGATATTTTAGAGGAACTGAAAACCCACAGGTGACTGATGTTAAGAAATATCTTGCATGATTACACTGCCAAAAGATGTGATTAAAAGAGGCTTATTGTAACCTTCATCATATTCAATTCTAATAATAATTAGTTTTCCCTTGTCCTTGATGCATAGCTGTGGCCAGCCTTTCATTTGAAGGAATGTTTCTCCTCCCCCTTTAAAGATTTCAGGCACTGTAGCAGAGAACATACCTTCTCCAAGGCTATATGAGCATGTATACTGACCACTCAAGACTGGTACTCTACATATTCTTGTGACATCTTGTCTAGAACTTTTACAGTATACAAGAGAGATTATTATTTATTTATTATTATTATTATTATTATTATTATTTACAT
The DNA here is from genome assembly GCA_035047345.1 of Bradypodion ventrale. NCBI lineage: Eukaryota > Metazoa > Chordata > Lepidosauria > Squamata > Chamaeleonidae > Bradypodion > Bradypodion ventrale. The sequence goes on from JAWDJE010000001.1 coordinate 48,467,361, forward strand.
GATTTCTACCCTGCCTTCCTCATCCTGGGATGATCCAGGGTGGCTTACATCATAATTAAAAAACATACATAGATTAAATACAGCTACCTCCCCACACACAATACCCTCCCTAACCCCTTAAGAGAAATACACACACAATTTAAAACTCATTTAAAAAGATTAAAATGGGGAAATAGTGAGGAGTAAGAAAAAATTAAAAGATAAAAAGATATGAAAGGGGAGGAGGCGGGGGAAAGGGGGAGAGATAAAAATAGACAGGTATGTTATGTTATGTTATGTTATAGGAACAGGCCAGATTTATATCAGCAGTGGGACTGGGCCGCCGCAGCTGTCGGCCCCCACACCTGCTGGCACAACCAAGTCTTAAGGGCCTTCCCAAAGGGGAGTAGCTCTGTCTGGAGGCGCAATTTAGGTGGTAAGAGGTTCCACAGGGCTGGGGCAGACACAGAACAGGCTCTTCTCCTGGTCTCAGTCATGTGCGCTTCTCTTGAGGGAGGGACGATCACCGAGCCTCTTCGGTCTGCCCTTGTAGGACAGGTGGAATTCCTTGGGGTGACGTGGTCCCTTAAGTATCCCAGTCCACTGCCATGTAGGGCTCTAAAGGTCAAAACCAGCACCTTGAATTGTACCCAGAGGCACACCAATAACCAGTGCAGCTCCCGGAGCAGCGGTGACGCATGAGCATAACATATCCACGCCCCATCACCACCCGGGCACCCACATTCTGGACCAGCTGCAGCCTCCGAATGGTCATCAAGGGCTGCTCCATGTAGAGCGCATTACAGTAATCCAATCTGGAGGTGACCAGAGCATGAGTGACCATAAGCAAGGCGTCCCAGTCCAGGAGTGGGTGTAATTGGTAAATAACATGAAGTTGTGCAAAGGCCCCCCTGGCCACGACTGCCACCTGCTCTTCGAGCAATAGTCGTGAGTCCAGGAGGACCCCCAAGTTATGCACCGGATCTGTCTGGGGCAAAGATACCCCATCTAGAACCAAAGCTGGTAGCTCCCGGGATAACGTGGGCCCCTGAACCCACAGCCACTCATTGTTGCTGGGATTCAGCTTAAGCCCTTTGTCCTCCATCCAGACCCGTACAGCCTCCAGACACCTGGTTAGGACTTTGACTGCATCACTTGGGTACAAGTAGTGAATCAAGTAGTGAATCAAGCAAAACTCTTGCTTATAGATAGGAAGAATTTATCTCTGATGAACTAGCTGATATATTCCATTGATGAGTGCCCCCCCCCCCAAATCATGTTTATCAAAATAAAACCTAAAGCAAGAAGTGGGTACAAAAATCTTTAAAAACTAGTGGAACAAATGTTAAGTGCTAAAATGAGTATATTTTTAAAAATACAATTAGCAGAGTGTGTAGCCTAGCTGAAATGCCTAACTGAATGGAAGAAGGTTTCTTTAATTTTGATGGGCAAAGCTGAGATCGCCATGTAATTATCATCATCACTTCTTCTTCCCTAGCAGTAGTGACTGCTGGATGTGTTCTTCCATAAAGAGTGTATGCCTGTATTGTGTGGACCTAGGCAGCTTTTGCAATGCTGTCTCTTGGTTTCCATTGAAAAGGGCACATTTTACTTCCACTTCCAGGAGCGGGCCAGATGAATTGGTGTCAGGGGCCATATCTGGGCTCTGGGCCATAGTTTGGGCACCCATGCTATAGATCCACTTCTTTGTTTTCAACAGTCATTTTTGACTATTCATTTCATTCTAAATAAAGCCTTTTGATCCACAGGGTTGCACTGTAATAAAATTGAAGCAAACAGTGAATTATCTCAGATATTTTTGGAACTATTTATCTGTGTTATGCAAATTATGCAAATAGTTAATGCAAGAGTGGGCAACTTCTGGCCCTCTAGAATGATGTTGCTGAACTGTCACTCCCTTCACAATTGGCTTTGCTGCCTGGGGCTGGTGGTAGTAGCCCAAATTGCCTGGCTGGAATTTAAGGATTTTCTAAAACATGAATTAATGCACACAAGTGAAATGTTATTGCTCCCAATTCATTACTAAGGAAACTCTGCCAAAGTCAGCTGGCGACAATCTGGGCTGATGTTATTTTATTCTGCAAGTATTATTCATTCACAAGTTTCTTAAATTGCTCATTTCCTGTCAATTCTTTCCCTTTCCCTTTTGATAGAGAGAACGCCTGAGAAATATTGAACGAATTTGCTTTCTTCTGAGAAAGGTAATAAATAAACCATTTGGGTTGTATGATATTTGAAGGGATTCATGTTCACACTACTAGAACATGACTGACTTCAGTAAGAAAGTGACTTCAGTGAGAAAGTGATAATGATGAAATGGAAACAGGAACCGAGATGACCTTTGAAAGAAAAGAATGAAGCTAATTAGAAGGGACTTCTAGTCAGTCAGTAATATCCCTCATAAAAAATGAACTTTTCAGAACATCAAATGGTTCAATTTAATAGCTTCATTTGTGAAAGCAGTGCATGATCATGGAAGACATAACCTATGTCCGACATACAGCCTTTTACCTCTAAATGTAAGATTCTCTCAGTACTTATAATTATGTAACAGAAATTTGATAAATGCCACAATTCTTATTTTGTACCCCACCCTTGACTTTCAAATGGAACTGAATAGGAAATGCTCCTGGAATGGCAATTGGTGTTTTCTCTTTGTGCTTGTGCCAAAGTAATAAATGTGTTTTGCTAATTCCATGTTCTGATTTAGTGCCCTCCAGATGTGTTAGGCTATGACTCTCATCACCCTCAGACAACATGAAAGTTTGCCTCATGATTTTAAACACTTGGCTTTCTAAGGAGTTCTTCTCAATTCAGCTGTACATCAAGGTCTGCATGCAATGCAATACGCAACACTTTTTTGAGTGCTTCTAAAAACAAATTAATCGCAGATGGAAGTCATACAGGTATTTAGAATGTCCATATGTTAACTGCTTGTTGCCAATAGCTGGTGTTTCTTGCAACCTCTATAATTTGCAGAGGTGCATGAGCCTTTTTATATAAAGATCTTTTTCATTCCTTTAGATCTTCAAACTCCCTTTCTATTTCCTCTTTCTATGTATACCACATTGCTGTATAGGTGGATAACTCCCACTCCATTTTATGTTCTGAATAATTGGAAGCCTGCTTCCACTTCAATCACATGGTTTCCATCTTAAAATATGAATTATCAGGAAGCAGTGTCTTCTCATTCAGTTAGTAGCTCACGTTTCCAGTATCAGGAACTGAAAATGTGAAATATAATCCAGTAACAAATGAACACATCTGTCCAATTGATTTAAGTTAGTGTGCAAGGTATGTGTTTCCCTCTCATATTGAAATCAATGGAGTTTATAGGTGTCTGGTTTCACCTGGATCATGCCTATCTTCATGAATGCAGTTGTGTTATACATAAAATTGGGAATATAGGCTAGCCAGTAACATCATTCCCAACATGAAAAAGTAGCAATAATCATAGGATGTATTTTACCCATGGATTATATTTGTCCCAAGTTGATGTTGACTCAGAATTACTACTGTGGAAGTCATGTGCAAGTGACCACTGTAAGAGCAGGAGTCTTAGAACCACTTCTCACATGAGAGCTAACAATGAGGGGAACATAGACATACAGGTAACTGAAATCTCAACCCTCATTGCCTCTTACTTTCCAATATTGACCTGGAAGTTGCACATTGGTCTAAATACATCATATTCCTGTAATAAGAAGCACACTTAATTAATTAATTATGAACATATACAGCAAATTAAATGGGGAGAAGAGGAGAAAAGGGAATAGGATCAATAACTCTAGCCACCCAAAAACTGTAATGTAAACCAGGAATGAGAATTTTTTGTTTCTTTTGAGAGCCAGAAGTCTTTGGAAGTAGGCATGACACAGAAGCCTTGTGCATTGGAAATAGGCATGATCCACATTCTGATGGTTTGCAGTATTCTTTTTTCCTTTAAGAGGAATAGAGATAGCAATTACAGGTATATACTGCCTCATAGTGCTTAGTGTACTTTCTGGGCGTTTCACAAGTTAATTAGCATTTTACCCCAATGAGCTGGGTGCTCATTTTACCGACCTCAGAAGGATGGAAGGCTGAGTCAACCTTGATCATCATCAGGATTGAACACACAACATTTTGGCTGCAGTACAGCAGTTTAACCACTGCACCACCCGTGAGATGATGGGGGGGGGAGCGGCTAGATGTGGAGAGTAAGGAAATCTGCAGAATCTAGGATGCATGCTAGGTCTTCATAATTTTACTAGAATGTGTAGGCAATACATTACTAGCAGTAGTGTTTTTTTAAAAAAAATATAATGACTGATATTTTGTTAATGTCAGAAATAACATCATCCTCCCACAGTGTTTCCTTCTGTTGTACAAAATTTGAAGTCAGAAACACTGTGGGATAGTTATGGTTGGAAGGAAGGAAGGAAGAAGAAAGAATGGAAGAAGGAAGGAAATACTGTGAAATACTGTAAGGGAAATAGAAAGAAGATGGGACAGTAATCTTAATGTTATTTTTTTTTAAAATATTTTTATTAATTTTCAAACAAAATTACAAAACTTAAACATTTATAACATTACAGTACAGTACAATACAATAAAAAAAAACACAAATGAACAAATATACATTGAATACATTCATCCTCACCCACCCTTCACCTCCCAATCACCCTCACCCAGCCCTTCACCATCTTCTGTCTTCTTCACTCCCCTTGTCCTTCCGTTGAAGGACCGCCTCCGAAGTGCCGAAGAAGGGGAGGGAGACCGGAACTAGAGCGGGTTCTTGTTATTATTTAAGACATTAAATGATTTTTATTGCTCATAGCAAAGCAGCTATTTTTCTTTCCCTCCTGCTACTGGTTGTCACACCATTACTCATTTTATTACATTTCCTTCAAGTCATTTCTATTCAAATTTGATCCCAAAATTATCCCACCTTTTTTTCCCCTTCTTTTTTTCTAATGTTGCTATAATCAATTTTCTTTCTATAATTAGTTGCAGATTCTTACCCTTGTATTTCCAATTCTCTGCGAACCTTAACATATATTACCTTATAAATTATAATCTATCGATCTATATATTCATCTATCTAGTTAATGTTAACACACCTTGATAGAGGATTATTTACATATTTCAATCAATCAATCTCTTTCTAGAACCAAACTTCCTCCATCTTAGGGCAAAGCAATAAAAAAAAAAAATCCAGGGTCACAGCAAATAAAGATTATTATTATTGATTGTAGTATAACCAAAATCTCAATTTGTTTACTTATCAAAACAACTTTTCTTACACAGAAAATTCTTAACTGTTATATTTGCTACCAATTATAACTCATATCCTTATCCCTTGACTATTTTAATTTTCTTCCTCCGCAATCTTTCTTCCTTTGTTATATCCTAATAGATAAGAGTAAGACGGATTCTTACTAATATTTAAGACATTAAATAACTTTTGTTGTTCATAACATGCAACTGTTTTTCTCTCTCCTTTCCTCCTACTAATGGTTATTCTACCATTACACATGTCATTACCTTTCCTTCAAATCTTTTTTTTCCCTCCCCCCTACAATTACTGTACTAATTAAGCTTATTCTATACACTTTTCTGTACCGATTGCAAATTCTTACTCTTATATATTAATTTATCTATATACTGCACATATGATATTCTCTGCAGTCTTCCCCAACATATATTTCCTCATAATCTTAGACCCCATTAACAAAAGGTTATTTACATGTTTTAATCTCTTCCTTAAACCAAACCTCCTCCATCTTACATCAGAACAAATATAGAGACCAAAATAACAACAAATGGAAACTCATTGAAAAATAACATTTTCCAAAACATCATTTTCCACATTACTACTACTTGCCCTTCCTTGACATTCCTTGACAGAGGGTTATTTACAATTTCAAACATATTAAACCTTATATTTCAAACTTTACACTGTAATTTTCCATCTAACTTACCCCCTTTTAACCATTCTTAACAAAAGTTATTAACCTTTTTGTGACAATTTCATAGATATTCCCTTTTACCCTTATCTTTCTCCCTGTATTTTTCACTTCTTTTATACTTTGAATTAACTTCTCAAAATTAAAAGCTCTTCTTTAAGTTTCCTCCATTCTTCTGATCCCCCCTTAATAATATTACAAGATTCTAGTATATCCAAATACTCAGTTTGCTTGTTTATCACAACAACTTTACCTGCCCAAAAGAATCTTAAATGATGTAATTTTTGCCAATTATATTTCACACCCTTGTCCCTTAACAATGTAGTAACTGGTTTAATTTTCTTCCTCCACAATCTTTCTTCTTTAGTTATGTCCTGATAAATATCCAGTTTTTCCCCATCCAATTTTGGTACTCGTGTACCATTTCTTCTTAAAAATGCCATTAATTCTAATTTTCTGTCCAGACCTGCAAATTTTACCAAAACAAACCTTTTAAAAGTCCCATTTCTTCTCTTCCCCAATCTATAAACTGCTAGGATATCCTCCTGTGTAAATTCTCTCCCCATCTTCAGTTCATTCAACCATTTAATAATTCTTTCTCTCAGGCGGTCTGGACTTCCCTCTGGAATATTTTTAATCACCACGTTCTTTTGTCTCGCCATCTCCTCCAGCATGTACAGTCTTTTTTCTTGCTTACCTATTCTTTTATCTTTTTCTTGCAAATCTTTTACCTTTGTTGTCTCAAAATTTTTAGTTACTACTTTCATAGAGTTGGCCAGTAGATCTCTTAATTCTTGTTGTCCATTCATGGTGTCTTTCATTTCTTGCTTCCTTGTCACATCTATTCTGTCCAACCTTTTCTCAAGTTTGCTCCAAATATCCATTTCTTTCTCCACTGCTTGCATGTGTTTTATCTCCTCTTCCACAGATTTTAATTTTGCCTCTATTGTCATAAAGTTATTATTTAATATTTTCATGTAGCTAACCAGCAAGTCCCTTAGTTCTTGTTGTCCATTCATAATTTCTTTTATTTTTGCTTCTATTGTGTCCTCCATGTACTGTCTTTTTTCTTGATTAGCCATTCTTATATCCTCTTCCTTTTCCTTTCCTTTTTTTTGCATCTCTTTTATCTCCATTTCCATACGTCCATTATCTGAAAAATTCAACATCCTTTCCATCTGATCCCTGAAATCCCTAAAATGCTGTAGTACTTCCCCATAAGAGTCTTTTTCCAACAGATCCCTAAAATCTTGTGCTTCTTTCTTAAAAGTTTCCATTTCGATAATTTCCATTTCGATAATTTTAGGATCTCTAAAATCTCTAGAGTAAGTCTAGAATCTGAAATCTTTGGGGTGATGATAACTCATTTAGGGCTGACTGTTTCCCACTTCTTTTTTCTCTCCTCTCACTACTTTAAGGTCACAGCTACTTCATCAGCTGTTTCTCATCTTCAGGGGCCTGTTCTTCTTCACACACTCTCTCCTTTTTTATTTTATTTCGTCTTTCAAAGATTCTTCCTCTCAAAAAAAAAAAAAAAAAAAAAGGGGACAGACAGACACCCCCTCTTTCAGTCCATCAGCTCTCTTGCCTCAGAGTTCCCCTTTTATCTCTCTTTTTAGTTCAAAACTTTGCTCCAGTACTTTAAGGGCATTCAAGGTTTCTCAAAGCTTACTCCCCTCACTTTCCAAGGCTTTTCAAGGCTTATTTCAAGCTTGCATTCTTCACCTTGCCTTTGAAACCCAATCTTTCATTCCCTTCCACAATTCTGTTTTTCCTTCTCAGTCTCATCAATCACACCTTCCTTAATTAGGTGGTCTTTACAGCCCAAAATAAACATTAAGAGCAAACGGAGGACTTACAGAGGCTTGCAAATCTGTGTCATCCCATTCAGTCGGCATCTCTTTGCCTTTTCGAGCCTTTTCAAGCTCTGTCACACTGACCCAGACTCTCTTGACCCCTGAATTCTTCACCTTCTTCACCCCCACAGCACTCCTCTGTCTTTTTTCTCAAATTTATCTTTAACAGCCTTTGTTTTTCCACCTTTTTAATACATTTATCTCGCAGCCTGCTTCACTCGTGTCTTACTCCCCCGCCATCTTGTTCCGGTCTCCCTAATCTTAATGTTATGCCTCTCTTTTTCTCACACATGCCGCTCATCTCTAGCTAACCCTTCATGTCTACACAAACACACACCCTCTTCTTCAGTTTTCCAAACACTTGTCTCTGCACACATATTCCACATGAGGGAGATCTGTTGAAGGCATTCACAGGCGTTCAGTTTTGCACTTATTAAAGCACTCAGATCTCCACACTTAAATATAGAGAGTTGTCCCTGACCAGGGGTGCTTTTTGAAAATATTGGTCCAGACCAAGGGTCCTCAAACTTTTAAAACTAAGGGCTGGATCATGCCACCTTAGACTGTTGGTGGGCCAGATAGGTGCTGCCACCGCTGCCGCCGAGACCACCCTGAGCCCCCACCACTCCCTCATACCACTGCCACCGCTGGCAGTGTGACCACCCCTGAGCCATCCACTACTCCACCTATACCGCCACCGACCACCCCGTGCCACCAACCCCCCCCCCATGCCACTTCCCTGTTTACCGGTCTGGAGGAGTTTTTTGCCCGCGACCTTGCTCCAGCTGCTGTTTCACTTCCACCACCACTGCCCTAATCCTTGTTTCCTCTGCTTGGCTTCATGTGTCCCTAACAGTAATCCATAGCACTGCTATGGAACACCATTAGGGACATGCCAAGCCAAGTGGAGGAAACAAGGATTGAGGTGGTGGTGGAAGTGGCGGCTGGAGCAAGGCCACAGGCCAGATGAGTTAGTGCTATGGGCTGAATCTGGCCCATGGACCATAGGTTGAGAACCTCTGGCAGACACACTTCCACTTTGAAAGCTCTCTCTGCTTCCTGACTGGGTATGATTGGAAGAGGTAGAAGCACTGTGGGCCCCATGTGAGACATAGTTGTGAACTTCATTTTTCTCAGCTCTGATGTATACAGTGTCTGCCACTCTCTCCATGTTCAGTCAGTAGTGACTGAATCTTGTCAATGCATTGATTATTAGTCAATTGATGTATTGTAAATTATTTAAATAATATTTTCTTTACCTTTTCCCACCAGACCTGTGTTTATCTAACAACTTTGCTATTCACTCCATTTATTTAGCCAGGTGGGCACTTTCTGGAGTGCCTACTTTGTCTGTAGAAACTGCCATGTGTAAGCCTTGTTAATTTCAGATGAAACAAGGAAAATTTCTTCTCTGAAATTCTCTAGAAATGTTGTTAGTCAGGGTAGTTACTTTTGAGCCAGGTGGGTCAGCGGCCTTCCTTAGTCTCCAATAACTGCAAGACACAGGTTCTTCTAGAAATTTACTTTAGTTTGTTACTTGCTAACTCAACAGCCTTCTAGTTTCAAATTGTCTCTGTGTTTTTTTAACAGTAATTTTATTAATATATCTGTGTTGCCTGGGGATTTCTTGCTAGCATTGGTATTTAGTTTTGAGGTGAAACATCCTTGCTTACAGGAGATATTTTGGCTAATTACATGTTCTGTATAAAATACACTATAAAGGTAAAGGTCACCCTTGCTCGAAAGCCAGTCGTATCTGACCCTAGGGTTTGGTGTTCATCTCTGTTTTATAGCCTAATAGCCAGCGCTGTCTGTGTTTGCAGATGTTTCCATGATCATGTGGCAGACATGACTAGACACTGGAGTGCATGGAACGCTGCTTACCTTCCCACTGGAGTGGTCCCTGTTTATCTACTTGGAATTTCTTGCTTTCAAATTGCTAGGTTGGCAGGAACTGGGATAGAGATCGGAGCTCACTCCGCCCTGCAGTATTCGGGTATTGAACTGCTGACCTGCCGCCTTCAAAGCAGGTTAATTTTTATACACAAATTGTTAATGCATCCTTCCTTCCAAAGGCCTTTAGGGATATATTGCTTTTAATTGGCATTTGATGGGGGAAAGAAGACAGAATAATTCAACAGGAAGGCAGTATATTGCTTACAATATCTTTTGTCTATAGATCAATTCTGAAATATTTATGGTTAATTGCAAAGCTTTAGGGAGTAACTAGAACACAAAAGTAGTTTTCAAATAAAAGTAGACTTTACAGTGCAGTTTTTAACAAAGCTCTAAGGTATTCTGCCTCCTTATAATACTGCTCTCAGTTTGGCATTGGTTAGTCAAGTTTTTTTTATTTCTAAACTGTTCTGTTGTAAGATATTATTTGAAAATAGCTTGGAAGGTCTGTTTTCAGTAGCAAATAAGTTTCTTAATGAAGCATTTCACTAGTGTCATTAGGTGCAATCAATTTGTTCAGACTATCATCGTTGTCGTTGGCTGCAACTCGTATCCGAGAATGCATTTTTTCCTGAAGCAGGAAAAATGCCATTGATGTGAATTTGTTTAAGGTGGATACCAGCTTGCCATGATCACGGAGCCATCTCCTATGGCACATATGAAATGAGACATGCAGGATTTAGCATGGGACTGCAATGGACTGCTGCAGCCTTGAAGATATGGACAAGGTGCACCTTCACAGCCAGTCCATCTTCCGCCTCCATGACTGTTGGGAATCAGAATTCCTCCTTTGCTCATTTTGCTGTTGGGCCCAATATGATGGTTTCCGGTGGCATTTCCTCCACTGAGGGGACCATCACCCCACCTAAAAGGGCTCATCTGCCTATAACCTTTAGGTAGTCAGGTTATTTGCCGCCACCCAACACTCGGCATTGAGTCACTGGCTGTATTGTCTACTCCATTACCGTAGTGTGACTATAACTGTTTAAAAAACTGGAATGTTGCCATTAATTTCATTGAGGTTGGAACACATCATTAGGAATGAGATTAATGGGATGCAACCCAGCTGAGCATCATTGTCTATCAGCTAAATGCTTTAAAAGAAACTATTAGCGAATCCTTGTTTTACATTAAATCTAGCATTTATTCCTAATATACACCTTACTTTATCGGAAATGATTTTCCCCCTTCTAAATCAATTCAGTCAGAAAGCTGGATATTGTTGCAGCTATTCTGACTTTGAATGTGATGCCTCTATTTGATGATGATATGATGTTGTGTTGCATCCATGCCAGTTTTTAAGGTTTTTCAGACATGCAGTTCTTCCTCCTGCAATTTGTTCACATTTATCATTGCTACAAGTGATAAGCTGTAACAATCCGTACTGATTGTTTCTCATTATGTGGCCAAAGTATTCTAGTGTTATGCATACAGTTCCTGAAAAGAGTTTTTCTGATATACTAGCTTATGAAACTAAGAAGTGTTCACACTAACTTGGGTGGTATAAAAATGCAATAAATAAATAAATAAATAAATAAATAAAATACACTTTAAATTTGTAAAATAATCTTCCAACCTCTAGGAACATGACTATCTCCATACCTGCTACTTGGGCATGGAGTTAAAGAAAAGGTTTGGAGGCTTTTTCTTGTCCAGGTAAAAGACGAGCAGGATCTCAAAGATACTATAGTATCTTTGTACTATAGTATAGTACTATGGTATAGTACTATTGCAATATAAGAAAAGAGACTTCAACTACAGGTAAATGTTAGAAGGATTGTTTGATAGTGGAATATCTTGAATGATGGTGGAATTCCTCCTTTGGAGGTGTTCAAACAGAGGCTAGGTGGCAAAGGGTACTTTGGTAGGGTGTTGGGCTCAGCGACTTTGGGGTTTCTTCTATTTTTATGATTCTGCATTTCTGTGAATAAATACCAATATATGAGATGCTTGCCTGCCAGAACATCTTTAGATGTTCCACAGTTGTCATGAGACTGAGAATATACTTAAACTAGCAGCAAGGGATAAGGTAGTATGGGCTGCTTTGGAGAGAATCTGCGATTCACATGGAAATTGCTCATGCCAAGATTATGAAATGGGTTAATAAACAATCCACTTCAGGATATCTATTGGCAAATTAATCCCTTCCTCTACTTGGCAGGTGGGCACAGGAAATGAATTTTAATTATACACTGATATGCTGTATCAGTTATGAAAAAAATCTTTGTCTTCTCTTAAAGGGGACTATGATAGCTTAGTGGTTAAGATGCTGAACTTGACAGCTGGAAAGTCTGCAGATCAGCAGTTCAAGACCAGAGTGCTGCACAATGGAGTGAGCTCCCATCTCTTGTCCCAGCTCCTGCTAACCTAGCAGTTTGAAAGCAAGAAATTGCAAGTAGGTAAATAGGTACCACTTTGCTGGGAAGGTCTAGTCATGCCTGCAACATGACCACAGACATTTCTGCAGATTCAAACAGCGTTGGCTCTTTGGCTGTAAATGGAGATGAACACTGAACCCTAGAGTCAGATATGACTGGCTTTTGAGCAAGGGCAATCCTGACTTTCTCTTAAAGACCAGTTGAAAAACTTCATGTATCTGAAACTACCTATATGGCTTCAGCTGTGGGCAGTTTCTTGACTGGCCCTTTAAGATGAAGCAAAGAAAATATTTCATTTATATATTTTTTGTAACTAATGCAATGCATCACGGATAGTACATTACAAGTCTAAAAAAAGTTTCACTTCCCCTGCCCCTCTATAGATAAGCAGAGAAAATGATGAATTTACCAAGATCTTGAAGAGTTTTGTCATTAAGCAACTGCATGATATGGGGGAATGTCAAACCAGAAGGTTTGCTTTGAATCAGTTCTAACAATCACACACACTGGAACCCATCCAAATTAGAGCAATCCTACCAACTCCCAAAAAAGTAGAAGTTTCTTGATAGAGGCATGGAAAGTGCGGGTAGATGTGCTCTGTGGGTGGACTGGTTCACTCTGTATTGATCCAAACACGTACATAATTTGCAGTGGCATATTACTGCTAATTAAGTTGAAATTTATATTCCTCATTGGACACCAGTTGTATGACTTTGTGTGTGATGAGAAATGGAAGCATCAGCTTCTTAACTAACAGCAATTCACCCTTTGGCTTACTATAGCATACATTACAAGATTGTGTTATTTTTCTCATTAAATGAAAATAAAAATTAATATGATTCATATGCTATGAAAAGCTGATATAAGTGAATCATAATTGACAGAGCAGATAAATCCTCTTTGGGTGGAGAGGGTATATGTTTCCTTACCCAAAAGATGTGTACATTGAAAAATATGCATCCAAGCAGATGTGCAGTTTCCAAAACTTTGCTGCTTGAGGAAGGGGTAGGGAAATGAGGTTTCATAAAGCATGAATCTTACTGAATGTTCCAAAACTGAACATCGACATGTGCATTGTGAGCTGTGAGAGATGGGGTGTTGTAAATGAGTGTTGCTTGTAGTGCTATGAATAGATGAGTGAATCAACAGATGATGTATTTTGATAACATTTATTTTTGGCTTTCTTTCATTGAGCTGAAGGCTGCATATATGGCTCTCCTCTTGCTCACAATATTAATATTCACAACAGTCTAACTGCTGCACAGTAGTGTTCTCTCCAGTGTATATGATAGCTCTGTGTATGTATGTACATGTGCAAGTGTGTGCATGCACATATGACAGAGAAGGAAAATGAAATTCTTTTTCCATTGATACTTTTTTGACTTTTAGCAACAGGGGCCCGGATGGAAGAGTGGCCCCCGCCTGTTGGCTTATAAAATAAAGCCTCCTCACCTTTTAATGTGGGTAGTTTTAGTGTGGTTGGTTTTTATTATGAACGGGAGGTAGCTGGGTGGGTATGTTAGGGGCTTTAATTGTTTTTATATATATGTTTTAACCTGTTGTAAGCCGCCCTGAGTTGGGTTCACCTGATTGGGCGGCATAGAAATTTGAATTATAAATATAAATAAATAAATAAACAGGTTTAGAGGAGCAACTAGCCTCTTGCCTTTCCCACATCTTTCTGTACATGGAGAACTATGTATCTAAACAGCAGAAACATCTGTTTATGAGTAGACTCTACAAAGAACCAGGTACTCTGATTTTCTAGGAACTTCTGTTCAGATTTATCATTTTTCATATGGACAAAGTAGCAACAGAGGAAGAAGTAACCACTCATTTCTAAGCATGTTGTTTATAACCGAGGAGGAAATGACAGAATAAGACTAAGAGAAACTGACAAAGTGGTGTTGATCTTAATGTCATCTCCACCTCCACACTGTTTCTGTCTTAAAATCTTCACCGCCCCACAATATTTTGCGCTCTCTCTGAAAATTCTAAAGGGTAAGAAAAAGAAATGAAGACAGTGTGGAATAGTGACAATCTTAGGGTGAGAGTGAATAAGAGTGTTTTCTGGAACCACTCCTTAGCCATCTTTGGCTTCATCCACTGCCAGCACAGGATGGAATTAAGATTGCCAGGAAAATTTCAACAATCTCAGATTTGCAGATGACACCACCCCAAAGTTAGAAAGTGAATTAGATCTAAAGAGCCTCTTGATGAAGGTGAAAGAAGAGAGTGCCAAAGTTGGCTTGAGGCTCAACATCCAAAAAATCGATATCACAGCATCCATCCCCACCACTTCCTGGCAAATAGAAGGGGAAGAAATGTAAGCAGTGACAGATTGTACCTTTTTGGGATCCAAGATCACTGAAGATGGGGATTGCAGCCATGTAATAAAAATACCCAGTCTTTGGGAGTATGAGAAACCTAGGCTGTATAATAAAAAGTAGAGGCTGCTGAAAAAAGACCACATGTTAAAGTGGTGGTCTTCCCAGTAGTAATGTATAGCTGTGAGAGCTAGACCATAAGGAAGGCTGAGTGCAGAAGAATAGATGCCTTCGCTGGAGAAGACTTTTGAGAATATTCATAGCATATGAATCCTGGACTGCAAGGAGATCTAATCAGACAATCCTAAGAGAAATCAACATTGACTGCTCCTTGGAAGGACAAGTATTGAAGCTAAAGTTCTAATTCTTTGGCCACCAAATAAGAAGAGATAACTCACTGGAGAAGGCCCTGAAGATCAAAGGCAAAAGGAGAAGGGGTAGCAGAGGGTGAGATAAATAGATAGCATTTTTGATGCAGTGGGTGTAGATCTGAACAAAATCTGGATGATGGCAGAGGACAGAGGAGCCTAGTGGTTCATGGATTGCAAAGGGTCAGACTTGATTGTGCGACTGAACAACACTGCCAGCACACATCCATTATATGTTCCTCCAAGATAAAGCAGATCTTGAACAAAAGAAAGGTTGTCCACTCCTCCTTGAACTGTTATGAAGGGTAGATGAATCAGAACTCAGGAAATTATAAAGGACAGACAAAAATCCAGACTAAGAACTGAAGGGAAACATTATTGCTCCTTGTGATGTATGAAAGATAAAGAATGCTTGGGTACTTGTTTTCTTCAAACTGCTCTTTGTTCTCCTGATAATTTCTAAAGCTGTAGTCCTCTATGTCTGTCAGGATTTGTAGCAGCTGTTCCAAGTCCTGAGGGCTGGAGTCCTCTTTCTTTCAATTAATTAATTAATTAATTAATTCCTCTTTAGTGTATACAAAGTGGTATTCTGGTGGTTTATACATTAAAATTCAGGATGTCCACAATCATATGTAACAACACAATATGGCAGAACACCTAACTAGATCACAGTTAATGCAAAAAAAAAAGGAAAAACTAATAATTAACAGTGATAAGTGTTATGTTATTAAAAGCAGCTTTGTATCACTCTGTCTTTCTAACTTCCTAAACTTCAAGAGGGGAGGAGCCTGGTGAATAATAATTGGAAGTTCTTAAACAGAAAGCCATTTTAGGTGAGCTAACCCTGGGGATATGTGATCTGATGTACTAGATCCAGGAACCAGTCTGGCCACCACATTTTGGAGCTACTGATGTTTCCTTACTGTTATCAAAGGGCAGCTCTATGTAGAGAACATCACAGTATTCTAGTTTTAGAGATTACCAATGCATGAACTACTATTATTAGACATTTCTTATCCAGATAGGGACACAGCTGGGCAATCCATTGGAGCAAATAAAAAGCACTGCTGGCAAAGGCCTCCAAAGAGACTGCCCTCCATAGAAATCGTCAGATCCAGGAGTACTCCCAAGCTGCAGACCCAATTTTTCAGGAGTCCTATCAAGACCAGGTAAATTTCCCTCTAACCAGTCCAATGATCCTTGTAACAGTAGGATATCTGTCTCATCTGGATTCATTTTTCAGTTTATTGGCTCTTGTACAGTCCATTAGTGATGCTAAGCAGTGCTCAAGCACCTATATAGCATCCCTTGAAGATGAAGTGAAGTACAGCAAACCCCAAATCTCTGAATGACTTATCCTAGTGGCTTCCTGTAGATGTTAAAGAGTCTTGGGGAGATAATCAACACCATAACAGAGGTCTCAAGGAGCAGAGCTAGCATCCCTAGGCTGTACCATCTGGGGATGTCTGTCAAGGAAGAACTGGAACCAGCAGAGAGAGCCTCTAATCCCTAAATTTAATAGCCAAGAAGGATAACTTGATCAATGGCATAAAAGGCTGCTAAAAGATCCAGGAGAACCAACAGGACTACAATCCCCCTGCCAGCCTTCCTTAGAAGATTGACTTGCATAGTGACCAGTGCTGTTCCAGTACCATGGTATTACTTAAATCCCAATTGAAATGGATCTAAACTATAAATTTCATCCAAGAATTTCTGCAACTGATTGGCCACCACTCTCTGAGTTAGCTTGCCCACAAATGGAATATGTGTGATGGGTCTATAGTTGCTTAGATCACACGTCATAAAATTGATTTTCTTAAGAATGGATCTTGCTACAGTTTCTTTTAATGAAGAGACACATTGATAACATGGGTGACACATTCTACGGTTGAATTATTGGCAGACTTTAATAGCCAAGGTGGGCAACAATCTAAAAAAAGAGGTTTAAATGGCAATAGTATTTATTTTTCAATACAGAAATACTATTTCCAAGAGTGATTGCTTTCATTTGTAGAATTATATGGAGCTGAGAACATTTTTTCCAAAACACAAATATTAAGAATTCTTAGAAACATAACAGATGAGGATCTATCTGATTCTCATGTGCTTTGCAGTGTTCCTCATCAGTGTCTTGTGCTACTTTTGTTCATTCTGTCAATGTTATTTTGTTTATTTGTTTCAGGTCCTTTTTGTTACATACAGTAGAGTGTTGAGTGTCAACGATTCAGCCATTTTCTGCTGACCTAATTGCTTCTAAGCAGCTTCTTAAACTAGTTTTATTTTGTTTCTAAAACTGCTTCTAAAACTATTTTAAAAGCAGAACTGAAGCCTCTGTAAAATTATCCCTCTTCATGCATGGCCTTCAGTGACCTTAAGCTAATTGAAGAAAAAGCAAGATAGAATGTAGCAGATGGTTAGGTAGATATATTTCAGTAATGTAACAAAATGAGCCAAGTTACTCACAAAGTTAAGTCAACCTTAAAATATAGCAAGTTTGTAGTTACATATTTACTGATTTCTATACCACCTTTCTGTAAAAATAAGATAGTTAACAGACCTCCATAAGATAATACTACAGTGACACTAAAAATAACCTTAGCCAAATGATCTAAAAGTATTTACAAAAACAACAGAAATCTTACCTTGTTTTAAAAAGGTGGCTGTAATATAGTTAGTTACGCCCATAATACCAACAGCATAACTTTCAGCAGCAAAAGTTAAGAAGTTGAGATAGATGTTTTCTGTATCTGTCACTGTCAGGATCTGGAGCAACTCTGGCATTTGCAGGATGAGTTCCCCAGAGGTAGCTTTGATGCTGGTAAGATTAGATCCCCAGCCTGGAAAGCAGCTCTAGTACTTGCAGGGTTAGATCCTCACCCTGCTGCACCCTGCTAGGCTCCACTTCAGAGCCCCAGAGAAGGTTCTGGACTGCCATAAACTCCACCTGGAGGCCTTGAGAGGCTGAAGTATCTAAGAACAATCTCTTTGCCTAAGAAGCAGCCTCAGCAATGAAGGGTCCTGGATTTGCAATTGCTTGGTTCCTGCCTCCAAAGATCACCTGCCCCATCCCTGCTATTGAAGACTTCCTGTCCTGTTTCTGATTCCTTTGGACTGTTGTTTGTAGGAATCCGATCCATGTAAAGATCTAATCAATCAGCCTCGTAAGGAGCAGTTTATAGCCCCAGATAAACAAAGGAAAAGTTAAAATATCTAACGAAGTCCAGCTTCATTAGGCAAGGAAGAAACAGAGATAGAGAGAACACACACACACACACGACTGCAGTTTTGGCTGAACAAAGGAATAATCATGGCGTCTCTTTATTCAAACAGAGTATATCAGAAACAAAACTTAAGGCACACACAGCCAATCAGAATGTCAGAACCAAATAAGGAGAAATAAGGAGAATTCTTCTCACTGTTCTACGCATGCCCAAAATCCAGCGTTGTCTCTCATGTATACAAAGAGGCCTTTGTTTACAAAATGCGTAGGAGACAGGCAGACAGGAACCAGATACATTCCCACATGTCCTCCTTTTTCATTTAAATTTGAGAGAGGGACGGCTAATCATATCCCTGCATGTCATCATACTCCATAACTACTCCTCCATATACATCATCACTGTCCTCCTGGACATCGTACCCCTCCTGACTCCTGGTACCTTGTTCCGGAGGATGATACCTCATTGAGTACAATTGCCGTCGTGCAAAACCCGATGTCTCCCTTCTACGCAGTGGACATGTGTTACACATAGAAATAAGATTAGGAATACAATAAATGCAAAAACACAAAGATATAAGGCAAATAATAATAAAGACCCCATAAAAGAAAACTTGTCTAAGGACAGACAAATCAGGCAACCAAGAAGTCATCCAATCAAAGAGATTAACATCAGTGCGTACATTGTTAGTAATGCTCTCCTGTAAATTCTGAAGTTCTTTCTCAATAGTATTATTCAGATCTTGGAATTTTACCCGACATCCCTGGTTCCCGACCAGTTTACAAAATCCTCCGGATTTTGCTAACAGGTAATCTATGGCTAGTCTGTCCTGCATTTGGTCTTGATGAAACAGAGTATATCAGAAACAAAACTTAAGGCACACACAGCCAATCAGAATGTCAGAACCAAATAAGGAGAAATAAGGAGAATTCTTCTCACTGTTCTACGCATGCCCAAAATCCAGCGTTGTCTCTCATGTATACAAAGAGGCCTTTGTTTACAAAATGCGTAGGAGACAGGCAGACAGGAACCAGATACATTCCCACAGTTGTTGTGCTTTGTTTAGATCCTTGCACCTTGGACTCCATCTTTGCCTTGCTCCAGCTCCAAAGATACTCTGTCTCTCTTGGACACCTGACACCTGGCTTGCTTGGACTATTCCTAGTTGTCTGGATTAATCTTGTATTCCTATTTACTTTTGATTTGATTTTGGACTCTGAATTGTGATACGGTTACTCTTTGGTCTGTGGCCTGGTTGCCATGGGTCCTGGTGCTTGTGTTACTTGTCAGCTGCCCAGGCACCACACTCTGAAAATAACACACAAGTGTAATGACTTAGTGTGTGGTAGGAAATACCTAATGTGACTTCTTAACTTTGGCAATTTATGTCACTGGACTATCCTAGTGGAAATACAAAGGATTCCAGCCTTTGGATGATATATAACATGATATAAATAGGAGTGAGGTTCTTCCTCCTCTTCCAGCTTTCCTACCACATGTCCCTTTAGAGGTGCTTTGGAAAATATGTGGTAAGTTGGAGGGCTAGTGGAATTCTTTCCTCTTCTCACTTGTAGTTACACAACTACCTTCTGAAATAAGTTAGGCTAAGAGAGAAGAATATTCTCCATAGTCATCCGGTTAATTTTATAGACAGGAGTGATTTGAGTCTAGATTTCCCAAGCCCTAAACCCAATGCTTTAGCCACTATACTGCAATGGGATGTAGACATGTATTTTAAAGACATAATTAATACTTGCTGATATTTTCTGATTACACAATAAATTTGTTTCAGAACATTATGCACACATAATGTGCAGGGGTGGTGAAACTTTTCATGCCATGGGCTGAACCATGCCCCCTGAACAGCTGAGTGGGTCAGACACATGGTTCCTCCTGCCATAAAATGCTGCTGTAAAACACATCCGTGGCTGTTGTAAACACATTTATGACAGCTGTGGGTGCATTTATGGTAACATTTACAACAGGCATGGGTGCATTTACGCATAGACAGGTGCATTTTATGGCTGTTGTAAACACATATGCTTCAGATTCTGGTAGTGGCAAAGGGTGGCACCGGTGCCAAGGGCTGGGTCTGGCCTGTGGGACATAGTTTGGCCACCCCTGTTGTAGAGGAAGGTTGTATGTCTGAAAGCACACCTTAAAGGCACATGTGGAGCTTTGGCTAATCTCGTTTTAACTGACTTTATTATGTGTTTAGTTTTGATGACTGCAGTTTGTCCACTATGGTGAAACATAGCCTACTTAGAGTCCTCAGGAGGTCTACTCTCTGTAGGACTCCTATGAGAAATGTTCAGAGAATCCTTCAAGGTTTCTGACAAGCATGGAGACACATATAGAACATATAGTATCTCATCTTCCCTGGGATTACATAGCATAAGAGGATCATGACCAGAGCATCCTATCTCCAAGTTTTGGGATAAGCCTCATTTCAGTCATCAAGATTAAGAACATATTTTTTTAAAATAGTTTTTGTAAAGTAGAACCAGTTCCTTAAGCAACTTTGTTACCAGCTAGATAGCCTTAAAATTAGATGAATTGTGGAGTTTTTTCCCCAGTGGTTAATTGACCATTTTGCTAAATACTAGTAGTGTTGAACACTTGGGAGTAATTTGCAGTGGCACTGGTTCAACAGCTAGTGTCAAAAATTCAAAAGTGATAGGCATCAATTGAGATAGTTAGACCAGTTGAAGAATTACTCTAAAGATACAATACAGTAGTTACCTTCTAATCAGATCAAGCATTTTTATGTGTGGCAGTTAACTGCTTCAAAGAATTTGCTGTGCAGGTGCAATTAAGACTGCAGAGTCTGGTTCCCTAATTAATGCATTTCACCTCATGTCTCTCCCCTGCCCACTTATTCTCTTTCAAAAAGAGCATCTTCAGGAAGATGTAGCTTTCAGTGACGATAAATTGTGGTGAAGTTCTTTCCAGTCTGTCAGAAAATGGTAGGATGGAACTGTAAATAATCAGTATTGAAAGAAATTAATGTCCCTGTCATATGGTGAAGTGGCTTCTACTAGAGCAGTGATGGCAAACCTGTTAAGAGACTAAAAGCCCAAACTCACCTTTGCCACAAACTAAACAGGCTGCCATCCACGTCACACCCTCAAGCCACATGTGAGCTGCCCACATTACCCCAGACATGGGAGGGAAGAAGTGTTCCCTTTGGCTGGAATGCACCACTGCACTAGAAGAATGCTAAATCCCACCTTTAAAAAAACCAATACAGTATTTCCAAACTGGGTATGCTGTATTAAATATTGCAGCTCTTTGAGAGAAAAGAGGATTTGCATATATGAAGATATGTTTAAAACTAATTAGCTAGATAAATTTCATGTCAGAAAGGGGATGGCCATGGCTCAGTGGTTAAGAAGCTCACCTTGTTAGCTGGAAGGTTGGAGTTCAAGACCTGAGTACTGCATGATGGAATGAGCGCCTGTCATCTGTCCCAGCTACTGCCAACCTAGCAGTTAGAAAGCAAGAAACTGCAAGTAGATAAATAGGGACCACTTTAGTGGGGGAAAATCTTGGGGACATGAAAGGAGCCTCATTGTCTCCTGAGTCTCCAGCAAAAATCCTTTCAACCCAGAATAATTTCTAACATGAAATTATTATTATTAGCTAGATAAATAAAATTATCTTAAGGTATATATAAAGGCAAATCAATAAATGAAGGAGAAACTGTGCATATGTGCAGTAAAACCATTCATGTGAATTCACAGAGATTTGGGCTCATGGGAATTGAAGTCCAAGAACAGGTGGAGTGCGAAGGTTTGCCATCTCTGATCTACAGTAGGTTCTTACTTTTGTGTAGAGCCTACACAGCAACAGGCTCTTCTTTTCTCCAGACTGGGTGCTGAAACCATGGACAATGCAACAATGGCCGTGTTTTACTTCCACTTCTGGGAGCGACAAGGGCGGTATGGGCCAGATGAATTGGGGCTTGATCTGGGGCTTGATCTGGCCCATGGGCTGTAGTTTGGGCATCCCTGGTTTAAGCAAAGAAAATGACAGCTTAAAATCTATCTCATCCTGCTGCAAAACAGATTGTAAGGCACATTTTAATTCCGCTTCCAGTGGGAGGGACCACATGACTGGCCCGCTGAACCACATGACCAGCCTGCTGAACCATGTGACTGACCTGCAGCCCAAAAAGTTTGGTCACCCCTGACCTAAATAAAGTATAAGCATGGGTATAAGCATGGGATTAGGCCCTCTCAGGGCTGAGCATTTGGCTGAGTTCACAAAGCCATGAATTGCTTCAGAAGAGGAAAATGAAGGACAAAGACTGAAGCAAATTGTGTATCTGATAACTAGAACACTAGGGAATGAGCCAGAAGGTGAGCATGACTGACCAACAAGCCAGACATTAGTCCCAGAAAACAGTCTAATTGATGCCTTTTGAGTGTCTGCCCCTCATATTGGATGAGGATAACTATCCATTCCACAGTCTCTCCCAACCCCACAGTATTTTGGAAACAACTGAGTATTAATGGATGGGAAGCTGTAAGTTAAGCAAATAAACTCTGTGCTTGGTGGGCGATAGGCAAAGGAGGTATTCACTTACTGCTTAATTGCAGCTGCTGGAGATTTCCCAAAAGAAGAAGTATAAATTCTGAAAATAAGTGTATAACAGGTTAAAATATCATTTTATCAGTAATACTTATACAGTATACTGCACCATAGTGCTTAGCACACTCTCTGGGTGGTTCACAAGTTAATTAGCATTTTGCCCCAACATGTTTGGTATTCATTTTGCCGACCTTGGAAGGATGGAAGGCTGAGGCAACTTGGATCCCCATCAGGATTGAACTCACAACATTTTGACTATAGTGCAACATTTTAACCACTGTGCTATCAGGGATAATTTATATTCATTTGCAGTAATTCAGCTCTTGTACCAGGGCATGTCATCCGAAAACGCATTAAGGCAAGCCTTTCATTCCATCAATAAATACATTTTCCCCTCACAGCACCAAACCTTGTTTCCTTTTTTCTCCTTGTTCTAAGTGCTGATTTTCCTCTCTTGTGTTTTCCACTTCCCTCAACAGCAATGTGGGATATGGAATATATTCAACTGTGAACATATTCAAAATTTATTAGGCTTTTGTGCAAGGTGTTTCCAGATGGTTCTCTTTGAGCACTACTAATTAAGTCATGCTGTATTTTCCAACTCTTCTATATTTTTCTCCTTAGCAGTTATTTTGTGGGGGATGAAAGATGCTAAAGTGATAGGAAAATATAAAAAGGTTACAACTGGAAGACAATATTGACTGGATCCTATATAAAATTAAATGAATGAGGTAAGAAGACTACATAAAAACATCTGTTCTGGAAGTGCCCCAAGCTTTCGTTAATTATGTCTGTAGGTTAAATACATAACTGATTTACATAGGACATTGATTGGAATCTGCCTTTATCCTGTGTTAGAATTTTATAACTGTACACATGATAGCCACTAGCACTTACTCTTGTATTTTTATTTATTTTTATATAATTTTTATTGAATTTTTCAAAAATATATAAACATACAATAACAATACATCATAAAAATACATTTTTTAACAAAAAATAACTAACATATTTGATAGTTGATCCCATACATATTTATACTCATTTTTATAATAAAACATCCCATATTGAAAACTGGTTTAGTAGTTAACATCTATCCTACTTCCAGAATTGTTCCAAATATCTTTATTTATTGCTACCACTAAATCTATTCGTAATATACCATTCAATAATAGTTTAGTATAAGTACAACCATCAAAATCCAAAGTACACATAAAATACACCCTGTGATTTATTTACATTGCCCTGGAAAGCTCAGAGTATCTCATTATTCACCTCCAAAAGCTACTTTGTTCCGTTACAGGTCTGTTTCTGGGCCCGCAAATGGAGTGATCCACGAAAGGTTTCCAAATATTCCAAAATCTGTTCTCTTTCAGCTTATCTCTTTTTTCTTTTATCTCCCATGTCAGTTTATCGTTCAAAGCTAAATTCCACATTTCTTTATACCATTCCTCCATTTGTATAGTTACCTCATTTTTCCAATGTCTGGTAATACATTGTCTACCTGTTGTTAACATTATTTCTAATAACTCTTTTTCTTCCTTGTTTAAATTCATCCCATCCACATCTGTAAGCATAATAGTACCAGACACCAGTTTGATCTTTTTGCCCAAAATTTCATTAATCTCTTTTTCTATTCTACCCCAAAAATCCTTTATCATTTTACAACCCCACCACATATGTTCATACGTTCCTATAGTATCTTTACATCTCCAACATAAATTGTCCTTTTTGTTATCAATCTGGTGTAACCTCACTGGTGTCAGATACCATCTCCACAGCATTTTATAGTTGTGTTCTTTAATTCTAACTGACATAGTTCTCATTATCCTCCTTTTCCATTTATTTCTCCATACATCTTTTTCTATCTTTATATTCAAATCCTGCTCCCACTTCAGTTTCAAATGCTCCTGTGGATCACCCTCCCTATTTATTAAAATATGGAGTTTACTTACTAAGCCCTTAATGCTTTTATCGCCTTTCCTAATTTTTAATACTAGTTCTTCAAACTCCGTCTTTTCTCTATCTATATCTATTTCTCTTGCATATTTGACATTCCAATTATTAACCTTCATTATCTGAAACCAATTCAATTTCAACTGTTCGAACAACTTTTTCTTCCTACTTTCAACACTGCAAATCTGTAACCAGTCTTTCATCAGGAAAACATCATTTTCTTCCAATATTTCCTTTATTTCTTTGTTTATTTTTAATGGAAAACAGGCCATATCTGCCAGTTCCAAAATTGGGGAGAAATTTGGTGCCAGATCATTCTTCAACCTTTTCCACACACCCATAACTCCCTTCATCATTGTATTATTCATGGTTATCTTTCCTACTTCTGCTCCCAAAAAAATCCTTTTGCCTATCTTCTTAGTCTTTCATCTCCAATTCCTCCCGTATCGTTTTTTCTCTTGCCAAGATCTTCACAACATTCTTAATTTGAAAAGCATGGTAATATGCCAGTAGATTTGGCATTCCTAAGCCCCCTTCTTTCTGAGGTAGGTACCATAAATTTTTTGGTAGTCTAGACTTTTTACCTCCATTACAAAAGTTATTTAACAACTTTTGAAACTCATTGATTTCTTTGTCTTTCAATTGAATTGCCAATGCATCAAATAAAAAATTAATTCTAGGTAACAACATCATTTTAGTAAGTGTAATTCTCCCAAACCATGACAATTTCAGCTTTTGGAAACTTTGTATTCTAATCTTAATCTCCGTTTTTAAACTATCATAATTCAATCTTTTAAGCTCTTCCATACTATTTGATATAAGTATCCCCAAATATTTCATCTTTAATTTGAATATTACTTAGTCCCTTTATTTTCTTAATTTCCCTTTCACCCATATTACACAACATCAATTCCGATTTATCCCAATTTATCTTCAAACCCGTGATATCCTCGAACTCCTTAAGTTGCATTCTGATCCTATCCATAACCTTCTCTGGATGTTTAACAATTATCAATGTGTCATCAGCATAGATGCTTATTTTATTACCCGTTATCCCTTCTATTTTTACATCCTCTCTTATCATTTTTGCCAATATTTCCATTGCCATGATAAACAATATAGGAGACAACGGACAGCCCTGTCTGGTGCCTGCCTCTAACTTTACCCCATCTGTGACCTAATCATTTACTCTAATACTGGCTGTCCCTTTCTGATATAATAAATCAATTACTCTTCTAAATTTATCACCAAATCCGTAGCTTTTAATTATTTCCTTGATCGAGGTCCATTGTAGGGAATCAAATGCTTTAAAGATATCTAAAGATATTAAACCCACTTTTTCTCTTGTTTGATTCACATTATCTATTAAATCTAATACTCTTCTAGTCAAATCTGCCATATGCATCCCTTTTAAGAAACCCACTTGGTCTTCATTTATATATTCCCCCATGAACTTGTTTAAACGATTTGCCAATATTGCTGTGAAGATCTTAGCATCTTGGTTTATAAGAGAGATTGGTCTGTACGATTCCACCTTCTCCAAATTCTTTCCCGGTTTTGGCAACAGAACGATTGTGGTTCTATACCATGAAGTCGGAATTTGCCCACCGTCTAATATAATTATACAATTTCGCTAATTTTGGTGCCACCACATCTTTAAATTCCTTGTAGAAATGGGCCAGTAAACCATCCTCGCCTGGAGCTTTGCCTAACTTCAGCCCTGCTATTACTTTTTTTACCTCCTTTTCCGAAACTTGCTCTTCCATACTATCCCGATATTCCTGTTTTATTCTACTTGTTCTTTGCCTCTCTAACAACTTTTTAAGCTTCTCCTCATCTATCTCTTTTTTGCATACAAAGTTTGATTAAATTTCTTCACAATTTCACACTTGTCCGTAATCTTGTTACATCTTACCCCTTGATCATTAACCAAAACTCCCATTTCTCTTTTTTGTCTTTTAGCTTTTGCCGCTTTTGCCGCTAATCTTGAATTTTTATTATTGAATTCAAAATACTCCCTGTTTAAATAAATCAAATCTCTTTTGACCTTTTCTATTTCTTTACCAGCCAATTCTACTTTCAGTCTTTGCAGTTTTGTAAAAATTTTCTTATCTTTGTTTTTTGAATGTTCTTCCTGTAACTGTTTTATTTCTTTTTCACTTTTATCTTGTGCCAACCTGTATTTTTTATATCTGTTACTTGCCAACTTTATACATTCCCCTCTAAAAACCGACTTCATGGCATCCCAAACTATGTTAAAATTTACCTCATCATTATCATTCCATTGCCAGCTTTCCATCCAGCTTTTTGTAATTTGTTCTTTACTCTTTTGATCTTTAAATAAACTGGGATCGTACTTCCAAGTCATCCTCCTTCTACCATCATTCTGCCACCTCAAATCCAAAACCACTTTGGCATGATCTGATTCCTTAAAAAATCCAATTTCAATCTCCTCAATATTTTTGACCATATTTTCAGATACAAATATATAATCTATTCTGGAATAGGAGTTATGAACGTGTGAAAAATATGAGTACCCCCTTTCGGACCCCCTAATCTCTCTCCAAGTATCTTTCAATCCTAATGCAGCCATCCAATTATCCAAAGTTTTGCCTTTAATGCCTGCCCCACACCTTGTTACACTTGTACAATCCAAATTTGATCTCACTAAATTAAAATCACCCGCCACTATCATCTATGCTGATTTTTCTATTTCCACAATCTTACGATTTTTTTCTAAAAAATTAGCTTGACATTCATTTGGTGCATAAACATTCACTAAAGTTATTTCCTCATCATCTATTTTCCCTTTTACTATCAAATATCTGCCTTCTGGATCCGAGATACTTTTTGTTATCTCGAATCCTAATCTAGGAGAGATCAAAACTGCAACTCCTCTTGCTTTTGATGTGCCAAATGCCTTTTCGTAATGTTGCATCCACCCTAAAAAGATTCTATTTGCATCCTGTGATTTCTGATGAGTTTCCTGAAGAAAGACTATGTCCGGTCTATCCTTCCTTCTAGCCTCCTCCTCTTGAGAACAGATCCTGTACCTTTTACATTCCACATTAATACTTTAATGCTTCTCATATTTTAGTTCAACATCCTCTCCTCTCTCTACCAAGCTCTCCATTGGGCGTGCTACCTTTAACCCAAAACAATTAAAACAAACATACAACATAAAACATACAAAATCAACCTCCCCACTTTCTTTAAAAAAAAGCCGCCTTCATTCTCCAAAGGGGGGAGGGGGGAACATGCAAGATGAACTTGGGGGTTAATGCTCGAGCGTGCCCTTCCCATTATAACACCAATTTAAAAATAAAAAAACCTTGTATCATATAAGAATTCACAACCCTTTTACCTTCTAACCCTTACCTATCTCCTCCTCCACCACAATCAATGATAGCTCCTCCTCTTCTCATCCCTGTTGCCCTCCGCCTGTGGCGCCACCCGCTTCTGCACCCTCATAGTCTCTTCTTATGCCACCTGATTCCAACAGATCTTTTCTAAGAGTTACCCAATCCTCTGAGCCCGTCTTAACCAAATCAAGCAAACTCAGGTACTCCAATGGATCAGTCCCTGCATCAATGACCTGCATTTTTTTCCATAGAAAAATCTAAGCTGCTGTGGAAATCTCCAATTATATCTTATGCCTTTTTTTGTCAACAATTTGGTTACCGGTTTCATCTTATATCTCCAAGCTCGCTCCTTAATATAAATGTCATTATAAACTTCAACATCAGAGCCATCGATTTTCAGAGCGCCAGACCCAGCTTGTTTTAAAAATGCCATTACTCTTACTGAGCTTATCACCCCAATTTGCAAATTTAACCAAAACATTTCTTTGAACAACTTTACCCCTTCTTGGGCCCACTCTATACGCACTTACAATATCTTCCTGGACAAAGTCCTTTCCCATTTTCAAATTATTTAGCCATTGAACAATTCTATCTCTTAGCTGGTCTGGCATCCTATCAATCAAATGACGTATCACAATGTTCTGCTTTCTCATCAATTCTTCCATAGCATCTATCCTTTTTTCATGCTTATCCATTTTCATCTTATTCTCCCTCACACTTTCTTGAGTCTCTTTTATTTCACCTTTCATGCTTTTTACCTCCCCTTGAGCCTGTTCCAGTGTTGCAAATATTGTAATCAGTGATAATAATTAATCCTCTGGCTTGGTTATAAATTTAGCAAAAATTTGATTGTTCTATTCCACTATCATCAAAAATCCAAAAACAAATAATATCCAATAATAAAGGGTTTCAAAAATATATAATCCACTTGTTAAGAACCACACCTTATGTTTGATGATGCTTGATAATACCAAAATGACCAATATTAATTTTAATCCTTATTCTTGATTAGAAATTCAATAAAAAATTGTTATAATCCACTTCCAGCAAAGACCCAAAAAAACAAAAAAAACTTTAAAGGAGGAAAAAGAAAAAGAAAAAAAAGTACTTTCCACATCCAATCTTGCTTGTAGAGATATCCTCAGTAATACAGAGAAAAACAAAAACACACCACCAGGGACTGATTAATTTGTATCACAGCTATGAGACTGTTACCATGCCTTGAGCTAGAGAGGGATACACTGTAGCAGTATAGAGGAGAATAACTATATGTTTCAAAAGAAAAAGATTCTGAGTAAGAAGATATCAAAGTTTGAAAGTTTAAAAACCTAGTCAAGCAGACAAAACCGGCGAAGCAATGCTCAAATTCCACCTCCATAAAGATTTCCTTGTAATCCCAGCAGTGGCAGGGTAGTCACGAGGTGGCCCCCGCCTTCCTCTCCTCCATCCGCGGTTCAAAACTCAGGCTCGTCTTTAATTCTTTTTAAAGCATTTGGAATCTAAACCACGACAATCCGCACATTGTTCCCCCTCTCCTTCCTCTTCATCCAAACAGCACCAAAAGACCAACTCTATCCTTCTACACAAGCCCGGTTTCGGCAGTGCTTAAGTTTCGTTTTTAGGGAACCACCGCCATTACTCAGCGCTCCTCCTCCTCCTTCCCATTCAATTTCCTCAGCACTTACTGCGACCTTGGGACCACAAGACTCCACAGAACTCCGCTTTGAGCCGCTCTTTCATCCTCCGCCGCCCTCGCAGCCACGCTCTTTTTATTCCATGCCTCCAAGCCTCCAAACCTCCAGGTCAGTCTATTCTGAGCTCCTGTCCGACCTCAGGCGCCTCGATCAGCATGGCTTGCGCCGTGTCTCTCTCACCGCCCGATCTTCGGATTCCGAGCACTTATGACTCCTTCTTGATACCAGCAGCAGCCGGAGGATCAGGGCTTACTTTAAAGTCTTTTTTAAGACTTTTTTTTACTGCTGGTTTGTCTTCAGTTTAAAAGTCAAGCCACTTTTGCAGCGCGAGCAAAACAAAGTTCTTGTTACTCCACGGCCATCTTGGCCACGCCCCACTCTTGTATTTTTAAGCTCTCACAAAGTATGCTATCTCTTTCTCAGTGTAAATGAATGTTAACTAAAGCATCTTCATTCTTTTACAGGAAAGAAGTATTCTAAAAGCTTCCTACTGAATCTCCCAGATAAATGGTTGCATAACTCCTCCCGCCCAAGAGAAGGGAGGAACAGGTATAGACCAGTGTTTCCCAACCTTTGGTTTTTGGACTTCAATTCTCAGAAGCCTAAGTCAATTCCCCAAATTGTAGTGTACTAACTTAGGCTTCCAAGAATCGAAGTCCCCCTGTGGGATGTGTGCTCCATGTTGGGAACCACTGGTTTAGACTGAAGATACCTAAATATATACAGGTCTGCTAGGTAGCAAGTGGGGATTTGCAGGCAAGTATATGGTTCATTTTGTGATGATGATGACAATGTTGATGATAACCACCACTATAATTGGAGTTGTTTCCATTTCAACAGTTGTGTAACCATTTCTGTTTTCTTTTGTCCCCAGCTAGTATTGCCAGAATACTCAATCCATAGCCTTTTCTGTATAATGTTTCTGTGTGCTCAAGAATGGTTGACCCTTGGTTTGAATATCCCTCTACTTTTCTATCACTTCTGGCGGTGAGTCATAATCCTTCTTGGAGGTCTCTTTGTTTCAGGGGCCACCATTCCGAGATTGAAACTCTGTGTTGCCTTGTGTAGCACTACAGGCAGACTTGCAGCTTTTCCTTACATTAAGATGCAGTGAAAAGGTAGTACAGGCTAGCCCAGTGATAGCAAACCTTGGGACTCCAGGTGTTCTTGAACTGCAATTACCAGAAACCCAAGTCAGCACTCCTGCTGATCAGGGCCTCTGGGAATTGAAGTTCCAGAACCCCTGGAGTGCCAAGGTTCACCATCACTGGGCTAGCCCATTCTCACTGACAGGTATTCCCATTGTCACATTTTATTGTCTTAATTTGTTGTGCAGTGCTACCTCCAGTGCTATATTGCAGTATTTGTTTCATTGGATAGCAAAGCAAATTCCCTGGCTTTGTATAGCAAGTGCTTTGTGTGTCAGACAACAAACAAACAAACAAACCAAAATCCAACAACATTCTGGCACCTTAAGACTAACTAGTGAGTTTTAATGTGAGCTTTTCTTAGTTAAGTCCACTTCTCCAGGCATAAGAGTGGGACTACATGGTGATCATTTGTACATGGCCTCAAATAAAGAGACAGTTATTGGTTGGACATGGGTTGCAGTTTTTAGCCTTGGGATGGCATATAAACCCTGTTTGATATTCAGTCCTTTTCCAATGCAGATTAGTCAGAAACATTGGTAGATGGGGTGCAGGAACCTCTGACTAACACAACTACCACTTTGAAAAGTGCTTTGCATGGTTCCACTTATTTCAATCACACTGCTGCCTACTCTTTTTTGCAATGCTATGGGTTAAGTTGCTAGAGTTTCATGGGAAATGTTATTAAGCACATGGAAAGCCTTTCACAAAGGGGAGCTTTCAGGCATCAGCCATACCATGGGTTATGTTTGGGAACCCGACCTGTTGTGAGCTGTTGCTGATACAAGGTTTTGTTTTTCTAATAGGAGAATATTTTTTGGAAACCTTGTGCTGGGATGCAAAATTCATATAGATTTTGCAAGGGAAAGTCCATGACAAAGACTCAGATCTTTTTCTGGTACATTTTTCCTGCAACAGTTACATGAATTTTTCTTTCAGTTCTTCATATGAATTCATTTTTTGGATGGAAAAATGCATGAATACTGAAAGGAGAACTGTTTATTACCTGAAATAGTAAACAGCATTTACTAGGATATGTAGTTTACTGTAGCTTACAGGTGTAACTTCTGGATTCTTTCCACATTTTCTTTTTCAGGTATTTCCACTGTCCAGCAAACAGTACGGAGTTAGCATATGATCCACCAGCAGTAATGAATGCAGATACCTTGATCTACTGCAAAAGAGAGGCCTGGTGTAAACTAGCTTTCTATTTGCTGTCATTCTTCTATTATCTTTACTGGTAAGTCTGGTCTCATTTCTCTTTTAAAAATTTGGTAAAGAAACTCCCCAAACTCGTCATTCCAGATGTGTAGAGCTACAGTCCCCATCCTCCCTAATTAGCTGGAGATGATGGCAATTGGAGTCACCCTTGGGAAAGGTTGTCTTACATGGGCAGATATGGGTATATAAGAGATGTTCAGTATGGTGTGGTGGATGGAATAGGACTCAAGAAACATGGGTTTGAATTTCTACTCAGCCATGGAATTAATGGTGTGGGGCAGGGAAGGAGGTGTGGAGCTGGTAAAACCACTTCACTTACCTTGAAAGCCTGAAAGCCTTCTTAGGACTGCTATATGTTGGCTCCTACTCGATGGCGCACACGCACGCACGCGCGTGCACATGCACACCATGGATAGAAATGGGGCCTTGTGTTCTTTTGAATCTAAGATAACTTTTTGAAGGATATATAACTATGCACACATTTTGCACAAAATAATCAGAGTATGCTGGGTATTGCATTGAGGGAGCCTTCTGCAAAGCAAAAAAATTAACACATGTATTAGCTTTCTTTATATTTTAATATTTTCTCTACTTCAACATATATATTTTTTCCTTATTGGTATTGATGTGGAAGTATCAGTGCAACATGGTTGTCATTCCCCCCCTCCCCAGTTCTCAGTAGATAAAACGACTAATTAGCTTGGATGTTAAGTAATTGCAAAATCTTGAACCAAGTAAGAAAACGAAAAATTTTCAGGATATATTTGGAACCAAAGAACGTTCAGAACATAAGATATATTTTTATTTTATCCATATGATGTTATACATCAGAATGATTGTTTTCAGCCTCTCTAGTTGCAAATGTAAGAGCTGGTTGCTCAACTAAGCAACATTTTTGAATGGATAGTAATTTACTTATTTGGCTAAAACGTATCACATCCTAGTCTGTTATGATAAGGATATTGTAGCCTATACTTTCTGAAATATTTTAGAATCTAACAGAGCAAAATCTTATGAAACATCTACATAATGTTCCTTCAGTTTTTACTTTCGTGATCACCTAATGTTACTGCAGTCATTTGCTAGTAAGGCACCATCACCCTCAACATAGCAGTACATGAGCTGTTAATGCAAGAACAATATTCAGGATCTGTGCTAGTGTTCCATTGTTGTTGTTCAGTCACACAGTCGATTCCGACCCTTTGTGACCCTATGGACCATTGCCCTCCAGGCACCTCTGTCCTCCACCATTCTCCTCAACCCGCCCTGCTCTGTGCCCATTGTGTCTACAATACCATCTAGCCATCTTATTTTTGGCCTCCCTCTTCTTCTTTTGCCCTCCATCTTTCCCAGCATCAAGGCTTTCTCAAGTGAATCCTCTCTTCTCATTTGATGTCCAAAGTACTTCATCTTCATCTTTACTATTTGACCTTCTAAGGAGCAGTCAGGGTTGATTTCTTCTAAGATTGACTTATTTGTTCTTCTTGCTGTCCAGGGGACTCTCAAAACTCCTCCAACACCACATTTCAAAGGCGTCTATTCTTCTGCACTCAGCCTTCCTAATGGTCAAGCTCTCACAGCCATACATTACCACTGGGAATACCATTGCTTTGACTATGCGAATTTTTGTTTGCAAGGTGATGTCTCTACTTTTCACTATGTTCCCCAGGTTTCTCATAGCTTGTCTCCCAAGAATCAGTCACATTTTTATTTCATGCCTGCAATCTCCATCTGCAGTGATCTTGGATCCTAAGAAAGTAAAATCTGTTACTGTTTCTACTTCTTCCCCATCTATTTTCCAGGGACTGATAGGGCCTGTTCCATTACTTTGAAATTTTTGTCCTGGAAGGTAGATAAAAGCAACAAAAACCTTCTGGCATCTACAGCCCTAAATGGGCCGGAACCTCATTACCAGTTGGGAGTGTCTCTTCCAAAGAAGTCCTCCCAGGTTCTGGTTTTTTTTGTGTGCCAACCCTGAAAGAGGATCATAAAGTGTCAGTGAGGAACAGGGTCTTCTTGGCAGTGTCCCTGTTATTGTTGAATGTGCCCCATTAGAGTCATGCCATGTTCCCTCCCTCCAGATGTTATGGAAATTGGTTAAGGCCAAACTCTGCAGGGAGGTTTTAATAACACACTGCCCTAGTCATAGTTTTTGTCAGCCCTTGTCTGTTGAATTTGATTGTTGTCATCATGTTTTCTTGTTAATTTTTATTTGTAGTGCTTTTGTCCATTGGTTTATTTAATTATTTATTGTATTTCTATACTGCCCATCTGAGTTTTATCCCACTCTGGGTGGTGAACAAACAGAAAATGAATAACAACAATACCCACAACTAATCAAAACCCACCACCAAAAAATATGTCATAGTAGACTAAACTAAACTAAAAATAATTGGCATCAGAGGACATCGGGACTAAACCTAACTGGCTAATTTATTGATAGGGGAACAATGCCCTGAAAGGCCTCCAGTGGTTGGTTTATCACTGGAGGGGTGAGGTGGGAAGTTGTATTTTATTTTTATAATGTAAACTGCTCAGAGTAGTGGATATGCACTAAATAGGTAGTACAGAAATCCAGTCCAATCAATACAGATGCCTTTTATGGATTACATAATCTGCTATTACCCTTTCCCTGGCACAGGTTGTTTATATGAAAAATACATTTGAAGAGTAGAGTAAATAAAAACTGCTAATTGTCCTGAATTGAATGTAGGAGAGCAGGTATCAAGACAAAGAGGACAGAATGAAGATATGAGTAAATAGAATGACAGAGCACTAAATCAGATTTTAAACAGGCTATGAGAAGTATCGATGTACTTGTTGCTGAGGGCCAAATTAGAAGTTCAGTAATGGTAAAAAAATCTCTTGGTTTTATACAAAGGCAAGAGATATTATGTTCATGCCCTATAGCTCTTAGAATATCTCAAGCACATACTAGCCATACTGACTCAATAATTGTATGAATTGTACTAAAAAAATTTAGGAAATGGGTGTGGGTGTGTTTTGTTTTAAAAGAAGAAAGAGTGAGCGATTATAGAAAACAGAATCTACAATATGTCCTTGTAATATGTGTTATATCGGATTAACATCTTGGCCGCTGAAAGTACGTATCATGGAGCATCGCTCCCGGATTCGGAGTCAGAATGTTACGGCTCCTCTGGTTTCCCACTTTATTGAGAAAAAACATTTGGAAGATGAATTAAGGTTTGTTGCACTGGAAAAATTGGTTTTTAAGAAATATGAGAAGGTCAATATAGATAAGCAATTATTACGCAGAGAGGTGTATTTCATTCATTTGTTTAATTCTGTGATCGCATACGGACTTAATCTATACCTATAAAATGGTGCGATAACCGTTGGAATGTGACAAAGGATGTTGCACCAGGCCCCACTAGCCCGTAATGGGCCTCCGTTCACTCGCCCGAACCCGGTTCGCAGGTAACTGTCGGGTTGAAATTTTTGACCTGGGGGCAGGAGACCCCCAGTTGCAAACAAAAAAGGGAACTTCAATTCCCAACGTTCCTTGCGCCGCGCCGCACCAGAGCCAATCAGGCTGAGCGGCGCGGCAAAAGGAACGTTCAAAAACATGCCACGGCCAATAAAAAAAAAGCCGCAGGAAACAAACTGCTAAAGTATGCAAACATGCGCAGGCAAAACTACAATCCCCAGCGTCCTGTGCACCATTAGCGCACAGAACGCTGAGGTGGCCGGCGCGCGAAAAAAAAGTTTTAAAAAAAGCCCGCCACCACTGCCCTTCTTCCCCACGGGCCAGCCAGCATGGCCTGTGGAGAAGAAAGCAAAAAAAAGCCCCCACCCCCAAGCCCTTCTTCCCCACGGGCCAGCCAGCATGACCCGTGGGGGGAAAAAAGGAACCCCCCACCACTGGTGCCCTTCTTCCCCATGAGCCAGCTATCATGGCCCGTGGAGAAGAAAGCAAAAAAAAAGCCCCCACCCCCAAGCCCTTCTTCCCCACGGGCCAGCCAGCATGGCCCACGGAAAAGAAAGCCACTGAAAAAGTTAAACCCAAAAAACAATCAAAAACAATCAAAAATCCAAAAAGAAAACACAAACACAGCCAAAAACAAACAAAAAAACACACACAGAGACCCCCCCAAAAAAAAATCCAACCCCCCCCAAAAAACAACAACAACAACAGAGAGCTTACCAACAGACGTCTTGACTTCATGACTACCGGAAATCAAATGAGCAAAGAAAGGAAACACTAACTGGAAGCACCCAGAGGACAGAAGAGAAGAATTGTAGAGAGGAAACAAAGCTCACCACCCCCACCCAGAGGAGACAAGAGAAAAAAAAATTAAAAATATTTCAAAATAAAAGATTAATTCCCAAACAAATCAAATAAGTTAGCCAAAAATTCAAAAATATTCACACTAATCTCAAAAAATTCCCCAAAAAACAGAAATCAAATAAATTAAAATAAAATTTGCATAAACCAAAATTAATTTTTTAAAATAATAATAATAAAAAAATTAAAATAAAATTTGCATAAACAAAAAACAAAAACCTTCAAAAACCAATTTAAAGAGCCTGGCACTAAGGAAGCCAGCGCACAAAAATAAATAAATAAAACACACACTGGGAGCACAAGTCCGCCGCAGGTGGATGCAGCGCCTCAAAGCCACAAAACCACAAAACCTTTCAACACCATTTAAAACAGCCCAGCACCATTTGTAAAAGAAAAAAGAGAAAGCCTTTACTATCCAACACAATTTTAAAAAGCCCGGCACTGCCGGGCAAAATATGCTAGTCATGAATATGATTTAAGTTGTTTCTTGTAGAACGCCTTAGAGATGCGTTTACTTTAAGGGAGGATTGATTTACTGCTTTAACTATTCGCAGCTGTGTACATTTAGGGAGTATGTCTTGCTACAGTTTTGCCTGATAGTAATGTTGTAGGCACTAAAGAACTTCCATAGAGGCTGTGACGCTCAAAAAATATTCTTAGACTTTAGACATTGTTTGAAAAGAATTTTGCATAGGTAAAACTTGTTATTATGCTAAAATTGTGTTACATGTATATTATAACAGTTTGGATACTATGTTCCTATGATCCTGCTTGTATATATTCTGTTGTGGAAAACTGATTATTATACAGTACCTGTTGTATAGTATGTATATATGATAAATAGGTAACATTATTATTATTTTGTATTTTAGAAAACCCCGAAGAAGCACTAGTGAAAGGCTAATTTACCGGAATAGCTTCGGTTTTCTTTACTATCACCTGACAAATAAGGAATTTAAGTTGCATCACTAAATAAATATATTTTATTTCAGACGGATTTTGCTATTTTTGTTCTGGATTACACTGTCTTTGCCATTCTTTCTGCTTGATACAACTGAATCCCAGCAAGACGGAGTGGCTATGGATTGGGGGCCCTGGGTTGCCCAGGGAATTACCATCTTTGGTTTTGGATGGGGCTGTTTTTTCCCAGACAAACCCAGTGCGCAACTTGGGGGTCCTCCTGGACTCGCGGCTGCTGCTAGAAGAACAGGTGGCAGCCATGGCCAGGAGGGCTTTCACACAGCTCCGATTAATCCACCAATTTTGCCTGCTCCTGGACAGGGACTCCCTGGTCATGGTCACTCATGCTCTGGTCACCTCCAGACTAGATTATTATAATGCGCTCTACATGGGGCCCACCCTTGACAACCATTCGGAGGCTACAGCTGGTCCAGAATGTGGCAGCCCAGGTGGTGATGGGGTGTGGACGTTATGCCCATGTCTCGCCACTGCTTTGGGAGCTGCACTGGTTACCAGTTTGTCTCTGGGTGCAATTCAAGGTGCTGGTTTTGACCTTTAAAGCCCTACATGACAATGGGCCAGGTTACCTAAGAGACTGCATCACCCTAAGGATGTCTGTCCATCCAACCAGGGTGGACCGGAGGGGCTCTCTTATTGTACCATCTGCTAGAGGGGCTCGCCTCTCTAGCACAAAGAGGAAGGCCTTCTCCGTGCCAGCACTCTGGAACCTCCTACCAACAGAGCTATGTCTCCAGATGGAATTGCTGCCTTTCAGAAGAGAACTTAAAACCTGGCTGGCAGGCCAAGTATGGGGTGCAGGTGGAAGGGTGACTTCTGTTGGGTGGCTGGTATAGTGCAACTCCGGCCCCCTCAGTCCCTGCACCCGTTTTTAGGGGGAGGGTAGTTTTTAAGCAGTTTTTAATTATGTTTTTATTATGATTGTGAACCACCCTGAGTTGGCCTTGGTCAAGTGGGT
Source organism: Bradypodion ventrale (assembly GCA_035047345.1). NCBI lineage: Eukaryota > Metazoa > Chordata > Lepidosauria > Squamata > Chamaeleonidae > Bradypodion > Bradypodion ventrale. The sequence continues at coordinate 48,505,628 of JAWDJE010000001.1, forward strand.
GGTATAGAAATTGAAATAATAAATAAATAGGTAGGACTCAGGGATTTCAGGTTGAGGCTCCTCTTCCAAGGCACTCTCCACCTCAACCAAGGCTTAGAATGGGGAATCCCAAGCTTCAATCACCTTTTCCCATGTCTCTTTCTCCTTCAAAGTCTCAATCTCTCCTTCCCTTTTCCTGAAGGAAGCACCCACGTCCTCCCAGTCTTCTTCCTTTATCTCTGCCTCTGCCTTGTCTCCTCCTCCTCATAGGTGGTCCTCATCAGCCAATTCCCTTTCAGGCACCTGTCATCCATCCCTCTTGCCTAGTAGGGGCCCACCAACTATAGTGTCAGATGGCCTGCCCAGGAGACCAGCAGTGACCCTCTCATACACAGAGAAAAACAAATAAAAAGCCTCATACAAATAGAAACAATGTCTGTACTCCAAGGAGTAGCTGGTAGACATTTCACTCATCAAACATATTATGGTAGAAGGGCTTTTATTTCTTTGATTTAGCTCAAGTTGAGGCTGGTGGGAAACTGGTGGGAAAACAGCAAAAATCCAAATAAAAATGTTTCCATATAACATTGTTATATCCATCAATGTTTTTGCAATATGCAGGTGTCATGAAGAAGTAGGTAAGTATTTGTTAGGAAGAAATCAGGATTTCAAATTCAGCATAAATACTAGAAGGATCAAAAAGTTTGTAAAAATTTAGATGGCTTTGTATATTTCAAAGGGTTGCTTTCATCATGTACCTTTTCCCTTTATCTTCAGCATGATCTACGCCTTAGTGACCTCCTAATTCAAAGATGCCACCAAAAACTGGGAACAACAAAGGGTGCAGAAGAAAGACAAACCAGCCTGCAGTGATGCTTGATACATAAAGCACAGCAAAGAGGTGGAAGCTTTGAACACAGCAGCAATACAGGATTTAAAAAGGAAAACAGGGAGACTCCTTAGGGATGATAGTTCACTGCAGAAGTAGAGGAACATGGAAGTGATAGAAGGCTGAGCAAATTGCTTCTCTCTCTCTCTCTCTCTTACCTCTCAGTGTTTTCCAATCTTTGGACTTATGATTCTCCAGTGTAAACAAAACAAGTATGTATTTATAAAGTTAAAAGTATTTGAAGACAGCTTCATTTGCATATGGTGGAAGAGAAGGTTTGTCACTTTAATTTTATTCCAGGGGGAAAACAAGACCTGCAACGAAGAGAATTGTTTCTCTACTCTTTTTTACTTCACTCAGAAGACTGCAAATGAAGATGGCTCCCATGACAAGCAAGGAGAGCTCCCTGTGGAAACTGATCAAAAGGAATGCATAATACTCTGCTTCCGGAGTCCAACCACTTGTTGGAGAGAAGCTGGGAGAATGTTTGGCTAATTGTGCATGTGATTTGTGGAAGAAGAAATTTATCTTGTCAAGACACGAGACAGAAACACAATCAAAGTTCTTAGTTAAATTTCTTCGTTAAAGGCCCTTTGTGTGATGGGCTCTCTGGTAGTTTATATTGGTATGTCCCAGCAGTGCTGTATCAATTCACACAACTGTGCAGTAAAATTGTGCTAGTGCATTATATATGACACAATCATGTGAAGCAGTTTATAGTACAGTATTTCTCCTACTGGAGAAAATATACGCTAGCAACACTTGTGAAGAAGTAGGATAACAGTATTCTACAGCCCTGAAGAGCATATTTAGTCTGCAATCTTGTCATGTAGCTTCAGTTATAGGAATCAAATGAATGTAATGGCAATGAGTTTGTTCAATTTTTCTTTTTTTTTCACCAAATGAATGTTGTAGAAGATAGTAATAAATGGTATTTTTATCAAAGTTTTCTGTTTGCATCTTAAGATATCAAGATGATCATGGTAATAGAGAGAGATTGTATTCATCTCTCTCATATAAATGTGAACCCATATTTTTCAGTCTGTGGTATACTTTATTTTACTATATTAAAAGTGCCTGTGCAGAAGAAAGTAAATCCCATTGAATTTACTCAAGCTTGCTTCTGAGTAAAATTGCTTAAAAGTGCCTTACTCCTGAAGAAGTTTGAAAATATATCTACACTTTATATTTTAAAAATTATTTGGATTTAATAAAGGGATGGGAAATACGTGATATTTAGATCTTGTTTGACTGCAGCTCTTAAGTGTCACTGACCATTGGCTGTGCTGACTACATTCAGAGGGTTTCAGTCCAAATGAATGTTCCTCACCCTTGTTCCTAATGTCCTACGTAGGATGTTTACTCTTGTTGAAAACTAGAGCAGAGTAAAATCTTTGATGGAGTGACATACTGCAACAGATATACTGATGACAAAGCTTGTATATTGACTCTTATGAGGTCAATTACCAGGAGAAAACCAATATTTCAGTACTTTGTGTTACTCTATATTCTCACTAAGATCAGCGGGTCTTGCACCCCAGGGATATGTCTATGGAATGTCATCTTAAAGCTGCAATCCAGGATACACTTTCCCAGGAACAAATATAAGTGAATGTAGCTAGGTGGTTCTTTTCTTACCATGTAAATTGTACAGGATTGTACTACGTAAGTAAATGTAGGTGGTGATCCAGCTGGTGGCCATTTATGACTCACATTTTATCTGTAGGCTGTCAGTTCCTAGTATTAGAGGTTTTTTTCCCCCTGGCTCCGGAAGGAAGTAGCTAGCAATCAATTATTGTAAGTTAAGAAATCTCCATAGACATTATTCGTTGCATTCCCAGTTACTCAGCACAGAATGCCATAGATAATGTCTACAGAGATTTCTTAACTTATGGCAGTTAGTATCTAAAAGTTATACCATTTGTAAAATTATGCAACAGGATTCCAGCCAATGAGTCACTGAAGTGTCAAAAGCATGTTAACAATTATGAGCACACTGTTTCCCTGATCAGGCCCAAGCCAAAGAAAAAGAAAATCTGCTATGTGAATATTTCAAAATCAATAAGTCTTGCACTATAAACAGTAGCGTCTGTGTCATTTTTCTTTCCTGTTCTAAAGCATAATTGAAGACTTAACTGATTTGTTAGATAAACGCAAACCTATTAATTTGTAAGACATCCTGTTGGGAATTAGGAAGCCAGCGCTTGAGCCAATGTATTAATTCAAAGAAAATAGTAAACAACAATTTGGATTTCATTGGAATTTAGATTAGGGTACCACAAATCCCAGGGGCAGGGAACATCCATCTAGTGATATTTTTAATTAATAAAAAACTTAATACAGTACAGGTATTTTGCTTTGTACGTAACATCTAGTTGTTTTTCTGTAACTATAGAAATTTGTTTTTTCACTCTATATCTCTCCTACGCTGTGACAATCCTTTTGATAAAATGCTACTCAGGAACTCTTGTCTGCAAGCTTGATGATTGGTATAAAAAGTTTGGAATTTAGCTATAAATGATGAAATGATATTTGAAATTAAAGGAAATAAAAGTAAATGATTGTTAAAAGTTAATGATTTTAAGGATTTATGGGGAGATTTTATAGAATTTGTCCATTTGAAAGGAAAAAGTCAGGTGCCAGTGAAAGAAACTGTATTTTTTAAAGAGAGAAATGAGGTATAGTAATTAGAAAGAGGAAAATAAGCAAAATAAAATGTTTGGTTTCACTAACTGGCCCAAAGACTGACAAGGAGCACAATGTTATTATTTTTTTAAAAAATGTTTTTTTTAAATTGATATTTTTAAAAATCAAGTTTCTTCTGACACACACACACACATATATATCTTTGAAATACTTGCTGAAGAAATATATTTATAGGCCAAACCTGTTGTGTAAATTGCAAGACTGATGCCAACATAAAGTCCATGTCATTTAATTTATAACATGAGCAGCTGTGTATAATAAGCTAATTTCAGCTAAAGCTGTACTTTCTTATACTAAAAAATGACAAGCTTTTAAAGCTAGAGGAAGAACATAACCTTAAATCTTACCTGTACAGCTCTTAGCAATGGATGAAATTAGTGAACCATGTGATGTTATTTATTGCTGTAATTTTGAAAGCAAAACCCTGATCAGATATAATGGCTACTATGTATTAAAAGTGATCTGGAACATTGACTTGATAGTTAAGGCTCTCTCACAATAATGTTATCTTACAACTGTTTTAATAATGGCCTGTCCACCTTGATACAGAGCTACAACGCAACCATATGCAATATTTTATTAATGCCCGGGATATGTGATCGTAACTCATAGCAGTATGAATGGGGGAAAGTTACAGCTATATCACAGTGTTGGCTAGGAAGGTTAAAGTGTGTTTGAGTAGATGTGTCCCATGTATATCCAGCCGCATAGACTGGCTAAAGATATAGGATACAAAAGATTTTGACAGATTTCCCAGAATGTGTGAACTGAAATTATGTCCAGTTTAGACTACTATGTCCTAGCACAGTTAATATAACTGGAAGGAATCCTTTAGGTTCTACTGCTTTTAATTAGTGTGGTTACTTGCCAACCTGAAAGAATGTACAGTAAAACCCCGTTTTACAAAAGCCTCATTTTACAGAAACCCCATTTTATAGAAGTTTTTTTTTTTGCTGAAAACGTGTCCCATTTTACAGGAAAAAAAGTTTTACAGAATGAGATTTCCCAGAGTGCATTGCACCTTGTGGACTATAAAAGACCATCCACAGTCTTTCTGGGCTCTGTGGGTGGTAGTAGAGTGGTCTGGAGAGGAGTTAGTGCTTTTTTATCTTTATTATTGAGGGTTGGGTATGTTTTTCCCCAATGCTTTCTTATGGGAATGCCTCATTTTACAGAAAAAATCAAGTTAAGGATAAAAGCTATGGAGCGGACGTTTTCCATAAATATATATATTTTTACTATATACGAATTTGAATATTCAATGTCATGCTGTACACATTAAAGACATAGACTGAGAATCCAAGCATAGAATATGTTCCTGGTTCTTGGTATTGTTTTTCATATGCCATACAGTGAAGACAGTGAAGAGCAGATTGGAGGAGGGTACCTTATCTAAGACAGGGCAAGCATCACTAGGGCTTTTTAGCTGCCAAAGAATAAGTAAAGGTAAAGATAAAGGTTTCCCTTGCTCGAAAGCCAGTCGTATCCGACTCTAAAAGAATAGCTTGCAAAAAAAACCACATTTAATCCGAGTAGATTAACATGCAGTTTGTCACTTTAAACCATTAGCTCTTTTAGTGGATCAGTCACATTTCAAACCCTCTTAACTATATTTCTAAAAATCTCATCTTGGTGGTCTTTTAAAAAAAAGACAGGTGTACTTTAATTGATTCAAGTTCATTATAGTTGAATCAGAAAAAAAATCATTAGGTTTCATTTAGCTGAGCTTGAGACCAATCCTTTCATCTGAGCAGACATGCCTAGACAATATTGAAAGAAAAGAGAATTAAGTTTTTGAGCAAATAATCCGGAGTCTGATTAAGGGTATGAGGCTGAAGGTGATTCTAAACTTTTCTCCAGCATTATTTAATTCATTAATAATAATAATTTTGTGTCAGAGATTACTCTGAGTTGAAAGGATTTTGGCTGGAGAAACTCCGCTCAGGGGACGCCCGAATGAGGCTCCTTTTATGTCCCCTTTTATGACCTCCGTTATCGAAACCTGACCTTCCAGTCTCCAGTTCAGCATCTTAACCACTAAGACACCAGGGAGCTGCATTGAAGGAGTCACTGCATTTATACATTGCATTTCTGCAATTTTAAACCTGCTTTTTAAAAAAGAAACATTTTAAAACATAGAAAGACAAGGTCTCTTAGTGGATGATGGCAAGACCTTTTTGGGCTGACTAGTGTGTGTGTGTGTGTGTGTGTGTGTGTGTGTGTGTGTGTGTGTGTGTGTGTGTGTGTGTGTGTGTGTGTGTGTGTGTGTGTGTGTGTGTGTGTGATGGTATGAGCTCCCTAGTCTAGGATGCTTTTGCTGTACCCACACCCCAATAACGATGTGGACACAAATTCTTTGGATTGAAATTGGGCCACATTTATTTAATTCAAAATGGTCCTACCTTAACAACGGTTAAGGATCAAACGGGCTGAAATAGCACTGGTAAGGGGTAAATCCAATCAGAACTCTAATTAACTTCCTCTCACCACTTGTTACTGTGGTAACAGTTGAGAGGCTCCGTCAACAACCGGCTTCAGCGGAAACGTGTTGTTGACCACTATGGGTGTTAAACTATATAAGTTATTTGGCTGGCCATACAATATCTTCAATAGTAGTGTTAAACAAGGTATAATTAAGCTTATAAGAACTGTTATAACTACCCCATAACCAAAAATAATCATCACAACCCGTATAATTGCCTACATTCTGCAAAACCCTTTTTGCTTGAGTCCAGTATTTCCATTTATTATTCCAGACTCCAGAACTATGACAGCAGAAACAAAGTCCTTTAGTGTATTTCTTGAATGTCATGCTTCGCCAACGGGTGTTGTTAAATTGTTCTGGAGGATTAGAGAAGAGTGTAGACCTATCAAGATGTTGCAAATGTCCAATAACCAGCTCAGGTGTGTTGAACAATGCCGGAAGAAAGGCCATTTGCGACACTGCCAGTGGATGCTCATAGTATAACGTTGCATTCTTACCATGAACCTCAAACATATAGTTAGCATGACGAATCCAAAAGTTGGGGTTGCCCCCATGAGGCATTGTTCTTACAGCTGGAAGCACAGTAAGAAAGAAAATAACAAATGTCAGCACATTTAGTTTACTGGTGAACCACCATCCTGAAGCTGAGTAACCTTCTTCTCTCTCCATGGGCGGATCGCTCCAGCAGGAATCCTTCCACTCAGGATCCCCTTGTTGCCAATAGATGACCAATGGCTTAGGAAGACACTCCCCTAAGAAACAGGAGCATGCCCTGTTATTACTAGTACCATATAACTAAACATGAAACATGAGTGACATATAACACAAATGCAATATCACAAACCCATTTACATGTGTAGAGTACTGGAAACTCTGCCATGTGCTTCTGAAGGTATGCAGTTTCATAAGACAATACATAACATAAGCAAAGACAGATCTTTCTCCTGCAAAAGAATAAGCAAAACATTTAAGCATAAACAAGACATGAACATTTTTTTTTCCTTCCTTACATGAAGGAGGCCTCTATAGCATTCTAGAAAGCAATTCTTACTACCCAATTACATGAGTAAGGCATTAAATTTCTTCTTCTCCCACTGGATGTAAAGTGAAAGAGGCATTCAATAACTTATAATCAACATAGCATGGTAACTCAAATACAGTACAAATCTCATTAGCATGAGCAGGTAGACAATTTCTTAAAAAGGCTGTCAGGTTTTATAATTCTTCTTTAAAATCCACACAAACTTTTGTTCTTTTTAGTCCAATTAAAATGTCCAAATTAAAAGTCCCAATCTTGATTGAAGCTCTCTGAAACACTATCTCTCCAGCACATTTCTTGGCATGGCAAGTTGAAATTAAGCCATAAATTAAGTCTCACTGACTTCACAAGACAATCCCACACAACCCCCCCTTTTCAGGCAGACACACATTCCTTCATGCTCCAGCCACACCCATCTGCAGTAAGGCAGGCCGAGGAGGTGTGAAGGCACAAGACTTCTCCAGAAGTTGCAAGTAATTTTCACACAGAAGAAAATCACAGGGAAGTCCAAGTTGCTTTCCCTGCAATCCTGATGCTTGAAACGTGGGACAACTCACTCTGTATCTCTTTGTTTGTGGGTTGGGCAGTTCAAAATCAGCAAAAAACTGTATGTCTTCTTCCTCCTTGTATTTTTGCCACAGCCTGCTATCCATACAGGAAATATTCACCCCCCTCTTTCTCTGTATTTCTTTCATCTCCAGCATATGATTCTCAACCTTATGACAACCTGCATCTGTTAGTTTGTACTTGCACCCCTTTTTTGTCTTGGGTTTTGTGCGTTCCTCCTTTGGGCCATCCTTCCATTTCTGCAGGATCTTCCTGCCCAAACGTGAGGTATCAAATTTACTACTCAGCTTCTCCTGCTTTTGTGATGAGGGTTGATTCACGGGGGGGCTGAGATCCCCTAAGCTGCTCTTTAAAACACAGTCCTTGCTTTCTGCCACTCTGCATGCATCAACAACTTCAATCTGTGATGAGTTCCCCGCCATTTGTTCCCCATCAGCCGGCACTAGCTGTTTTTTATGCTCGGCTGGCAATATTACAGCAGAGAACAGGTCTTTTGTAGGGCTAAAAGCACTTGATTGTTGCAAGTCAGGACATAATGTCCCATCTCCATTTCCACCTCCACCCCCATCAGGAGGCTGTTTTTTCTCATATGATGGAAGGGCAGTTGCCATGGCCCCCCCCCCTTTTTCTGAAGGCAAAAGCTGTGTGAGGGGGCCATCAAGTCTTTGAGACAATAAAATATTTTTTGGAGTAAGCCTTTGAAGGCAGCCTCTCACTTCCTCCCAAGTAAATAATATTGATCTAGAAATCCCTTTATGCTTCTGCAATTCATTCCCGATCTGTTTCCACTGTTTTAAGTCCAGACCTTCATATTTAAACCAAGGACAGTTTTGTGCTATCGCTTTAGCTAGCTTTCGTATCTCCTGCTCATCAACTTTTCGCCCATTGTCATGCAAAAGATCTGAGATATCTCTACAAAGTTCATGTATTTGCGAAGAAAGCAAACACCCCATTTTCACTCACCTAGTTGTAATTCTCGAGCACTCGATTTATGACCTTTCCTCTGGTCGGACCTTTTGCCTGGTCGTAGGTGAATGAGACCTTGTCCCCCGGTCGATGAGGTGTTAATTATTGAAGCAGCTTTCAAAGCATTCCTTTGAATTTCATTCAATTGGCCTCACGACGGGGCGCCAGTTGTTGGAATTCTGCTTCATGTAAAGATATCTTCTTTATTCAGTCAGCCTCATTAGCAGCAGTTTATATCCTCAGATCTTTAAGATAGCAATCAGTCCCATGAAGTCCTGCTTCATTAGGCTTTGAGTAGGGAGAAAACAGAGACACACAAAAACACGCCTGCTCTCTTCAGCTGGTCAAACGATACTGAAGCCTGTTTCTTTATTCAGGCAGAGAGTCAGAGAAACGAAACTAGCCAGCATTGTATAGCAGAAACGAAACTTTTTTGCAGAGACAAAGCTGAGTCCTTACAGCCAATCAGAAGTGTCAGAACCCAAAGAAAGAGAGATAAGGAGCGCTGTCTCTCAGTGAGCAAAGAGGCTTTTGTTTACAAAATGTGTCAGAGACAGCCTGACAGAATCCAGATGCATTCCTACAGCTAACCTTGTCCTCACTATGGCCGACCAAATGGATTTGCCCTATTAAGTAATAATGCAGTTGCCCCTAACCAGTGCTATCCGCCAAAAGTGGCCAAATCTGGCAACATGAGACACCCCGTAAGTCGCCCGTCAGCGAAAGAGTGGAGTGGGTGAAAAAGCCAAGAACCAAGGTACCAATCAGGTTCAAGCAAAAATTCCCACTCGGCCCCAAAGCGACCAAGAATCACACTGTGACCTAAGGGAGGGGGTGGTGGGCAAATGCGCCCGGGGCCCAGCCGAAATTTAAAGAGAGGGGGCCGTTGGCCCGGCCACCCCTTATAAAGGGGAAGCCGGCCATGCCCCCTCTCCCTTGCTGGCATGCCCGTGCCTCAGGGGCGGGGCCAGCAAAGCGCATGGTGGCCAAATGACATAATATAAGTCATTTGGCTGGCCATACAAGTTTGGCTAACCTTGTCCTCACTATGGCCAACCAAATGGATTTGCCCTATTAAGTAATAATGCAGTTGCCCCTAACCAGTGCTATCCGCCACATGGGGAGGAGTTCAACGACTCACCACCCCACCGTGACTGCAAACGGTCAACAGGCCCGTTTGCAAGGCGGCCAAAAAGAGGTCCATGCCCCTTGCCGACAAATGCACCCCATCCACACGATACAGACTGTGGTCTTGTATCCTCAACAAAGGGTGTGGGACAACGGTCCCCAACACATTGGCATACAGGTAACGGGCCACTGCCCTGTTGACTGACCTGCGACCTGGTCAACGCCCTGGGAGTCAATGCTGCCCCGGTAAGACACTCGTGGTACCATCTGGGACCACACGATCTGCACCCATGGCCAGGACTGACCCAACAGGGCAAGGACTCTGAGTATGGCACATGCCAAGTCCAAACCTGTGACCCGGGCCAAATCATTGCCCCCCAGGTGCATGACGAGGACGTCCGGCGGACCTTGATGACTCAGGGATCAGAGGAACGGGATCAACGCATGCCAATGCATTCCCCAGAAGCCGAACCATTGAAGCAGCGCCACCGCGCCGATGCTGAGGTGTGACCCCCATGAGGTGGATGCAGCATGGCGGGCCGCCCAGTATACATAGCTGTGCCCGACGATCCATACCCTCACTGGCATCCTGGCACGTGCCGGAGCTGCAAGAAAAGGGAAAGAAAATGCACGAGCAAAGTGCTATTGGGATAGAGGTCGGATATATGAGCGGAAGCGACCCGAATCCCACGTCCCCATGGCCCTAATAGCCTCATTGCTGTAACCACATGCAGCTGCAGTGGACGCCGCACCAATCCTGAAGGAATGCGTCCCAAAACAAACCCCCTTTAAGCCCAACCCTGTCATTGCTGCACAGGTCACCTGCCAAAACTGGTACCTGGTCAAAGGCTGGGTATCGGAATGGCAGAAAAGGGGGCCCTGTCCCCCACCATGCACTGCCAAGAAGGCACTGAGGGCTCTGACCGGGCAGATAACTGGGTTGCTGCATGTGTAAAGCATAAGTGTGCCGCCCCTGCCAAGCTGATCAGTTTTGGAATAACGGATGAAGAGCTGCAACCATTCCTGAGTAGCGGTGACGTCAGCCAGCTCCAATGCCCTGCGGGAGGTATTACTGCGGGACCGCACCACCAGCTCACTAACCCGAAGTGCAGCAAAGAAAGGCAATGTGGTGGCTGTGTGGAATAAGCAGGCCTCGTAATAATCCCTGCAGACCACTGGCCAGGCTCCGGCCATTAGCAGTAGCACGTCAGGGGAAATCGGGTGTCAGGCATCAGTGTGGGGGCCGCGTTCGTGAGCCCACCCTCCCAAAACACGCCGGACTCTAAAATCTGACGTGACATCTGCCATGCCATTTACCTTCGCATAAAAGGCCAATGCTGAGAGGCGGTCCGCGATGGTCCGAGGCGCCAAGCCAACAGCATGTAGGTGAACCATGAACCGCAATACATGATTGACAGGGATAGGCCAAACTGTAGGGAGGCGGGCCTCGTGGCGAAACGCCTCAAAAGCCCTGTGCATGGTAGCGTACGCCTTACGGGTGCTGCTAGCCAGCGACAGACCAATGGCCCGGTTCACTTCCCCATGCCAAACCTCCACATCTCAGCCGGGATTGGCAAAGGCAGGTCGTCGGCCTCCGGAGCCAGGGTCCGGAACCGATTTATCTGTAGGCGAGACAAAGCATCAGCAATATCATTATTGATTCCCGGTACATGCCTAGCCTTAAACAGTATGTTGAGGCGCAATGCACACAACACAAAATAATGGACCATGGCCATCACCTTAGGGGAATGAGAAGTTTGGGAATTGATGATGTGGACAATGGCCGCGTTGTCGCACCAAAAATGGATAACCGAATTAGCCCAGGGCTCACCCCAAAGCAGGAGTGCCCCTAAGATAGGGAAGAATTCCAGGAAGGTAAGGTCCCGGAGCACGGCAGTCCCGTGCCATGACTCCGGCCACCTGCCATATGACCAATGACAATCGAAGTATAGCCCATATCCAAACGCTCCAGACGCATCCGACTGCACCTGGAACCTGGTGCGTTCATTGCGCCAGAACGAAACCCCATTAAAACCCGAGAGGAATCCCAACCACACCTGGAGGTCATCCCGGGTACCTCTAGTCAAACGAACCCGGTGGTGCTTTTTGGACAAGCCAACCATGGCGTCGCACAGACGCCTGGTGAAAGCCCGACTGGGTGCAACGACCCTGCAAGCGAAGTTGAGGTACCCGTGCAGTACCTGGAGGTCATGGAGGGATGCCTTGCGTTTGGACAGCAAAGCTCGAATCGCCTCTGAAATGTGAGTCACCTTGTCAAGGGGCAACCTGGAGGTCTGGGCGATGGTATCAATCTCAGTCCCCAGAAAAACCAATTTGGTTGTGGGACCCTCAGTCTTTTCAGGAGCCAATGGCACTCCCAATTTGGCCATGAGCTCCTGAAAAGTGGCCAGCAGGTGCGCACACTCACCTGTTTTGGCAGCAGCCCCGAACAAAAAATCATCTAGGTAGTGTGAGACAGAATCCATCCCGGAGCGGCGGGTGAAGGCCCAATGCAGGAATGAACTGAAATGCTCGAACTCCGAGCAAGAGACAGAGCATCCAAAGGGCATCGCCTTATCCACAAAATATTGCCCCTGGAAATGGAAGCCTAGCAACTCAAAATCGTCGGGGTGAACAGGAAGGAGGTGAAAGGCCGACTTTATGTCACACTTGGCCATCAGCACCCCCCGGCCGCAGGCCTGGACCATGTTGAGTGCCTGATTGAATGATGCGTACCGGACTGAACATAGCTCGTCCGTTATGGCGTCGTTCACCGATTTACCAGCTGGGTATGACAAATGGTGAATCAGACGAAATCCACCCGAAACCTTTTTTGGGACTAGACCCAGGGGCAACACCTTCAAATTAGGGAAAGGAGGGCATCAAAGGGGCCAGCAACCCGGCCCTCATGCACCTCCTTGAATATTTTTTCTTTAGCAACATGTTCCATCCCTTTTAAAGAAAGGAAATTAGGGGCATCTTGGGGCGAACGCGCCCCCATGAAAGCTATGCAAAAACCCTCGCAAAAACCCACCCAGATGTAATCTGCATCCACCCTCTTGGGATAGACGCGAAGCCAACGCGCCAAAACCTCCAGCCTAATCGGGGAGGGGGCCTTTGTTAGCCACCACAGGGTCAGCATTACCCCTTCCGGGGCCCTGCTGTCCCCTGCTCCTGCCACGGGACACCCCCCCCCGATCTGGTGCAGGCAGTGGCCAGATGGGGCCCTGAGCAGACAGAACATTTATGCCTATACCTGCATTTTTTGCGGGAACAGCAAGCCGCAGATGAGTAGCTCCAGCACAACAGGTGGGCTGGAAACCCCTGCCCCGCCGTAAGGTGGGGTGATTGTGCAGGGCCAGGGCGCTGTACAGCATGGCCCAAATGGAACTGGTCACCGGTGGCCAGGCGGGATGGAGTCATATAATACAGCCACAAAAGCTGGTTTGGCTTGTCCCAGCACACCTCCGGGTGAAGCGCAGTCCGCATACGAAATTCTTCATCGTACACCAGCCACGATTGACCTGGGTAGTCCACATAAGCTCGATAAATGATGTCGAGATATTGGTACAGGGGAATAGCTAGGTCGGGACGAACCCGTATAGAGACCACTGCATAAATATGGTATGCGGGCAACCAGTTGGCCCAGGTGCACAGAGGTTTGTGACGACGGGCCAAATCCTTGTCCCTGTCGTCCTCCTTCTCCTTCTCATCCCGCGTGGGCTCCCTGTTCAACAGGCTGAACAGGTCAACATATTCCCTGCGCCAGATCTTGTCTCTGATGGAAGGGAGTAGATGGTCACACAGGGGAAGCACGATCCCGGCGGTGGGCAACGCCGACATAGAAACAGTATGGTACCCGGTATTGGTAGGCAGGCTGTAGGGCCAAACTGGGTAGGGAAGTTGCATGCCGGCCGCTGCTGAGGCCGGCAGGGGCAGAGGGTAAGGTGCCCTCCAACCCCCGGCCTGTGCCTGGCCCGCCATAATGGGCGGCATGGATGGGGCAACAGGCTGAGACACGTGAAGAGAGGGCCATGGCCAAGCAGTGGGCACAGGCTGGGAATTAAGTTGTGAGGCAGTGTGTCTAACTTGACCGCCATACTCACCAGATGCTACCCCTCCCGCTGCCCCCAATGGGGGTTCCGGCAGGGCAGGGGCGCCGGAGCTCACAAACGAAGTAGAGCTCTGCCCGCTTTGAGGACCGAGACTAGGGCGTCTGTCACCGGAACCGGGATGCCGTGGCGGCATGCCAGCCACACTGGAAGGCGCGCCACCTGCAGGCCTGGCTAGCAGAGCCACTTCAAGGCGGGCCAGCTGGGAGTCAACTGCGGCAGGCGGGAAAGCATCCTGGGGTGGGCCAAGCTGTGATGCCGAGCAAGTGGCCCCTGCCCATGGCAGCAGGCCGGCGGCCCGCTCCAAGGCCGCAAAGCGGGCCTCAAAAGGGGATTGGGCCAGGCCGCCAGGCAGTAGAGGCAAAAGAGATGGTGAGGGGCCGTCGTGCACTGGCCAGACCCCTGGAGGGGCCGGATGAACTGGGGGTTCCCCGGCCAGGGGCCCACCCAAATGCCCGGGGTCCCCAGCCCGGGGCTGAGTACTGGAAGCCCTGCGCGCCCTGCGGCACAGTGGAAGCGTGGGCTGTGGCACCGGCGCAGGGGCCACCGTGGGCCTGGATGGCTCTTCATGTAAGTGGCGGGCCACAGGGGGCTGCGCGAGGCGGCCATCCTTTTTGGCACCATGTGCGCCTGGAAGCGATAAAAGGGGGCGAACCCGGGCCCACGTTGCACATGCAGTGAGGAGCTTGCCAAAGCAAGCTTGAGAGGCAAGCCTCGGCTGGCGGCCCTGATCCGTTCCTGGGCGTAGGCCCACGGGAAGGCAACCACACCAGCCCAAGAAGCCTGCCGAAGTGAGCCTGCAGGCAGCATGCCCCGAAGCTCAACCCGCGGCTCCGGCCCATTCCCAGGTAGGAGCGGCGGGGGGTAGGGCCACAGCGAAACTGCCACAGAAGCGCCGACCGATGAAGCTCGCAGAAGCGAGCCTGGAGGCAGGCGGCATGCGCTGCAGTGCAACCCACGGCCCCAGCCTGTTCCTGGGCAGGAGCGGTGGAAGAAGGGTCACGGCGAAACTGCCGCAAAAGCTCCGGAGGAAGCCCATTCCTGGGCTGGCGCCGGAAGGCAAAAAGTCGGCTGGGCACGGCAAATGCACCCGGGGCCCAGCCGTAATTTAAAGAGAGGGGGCCATTGGCCCGGCCACCCCTTATAGAGGGGAAGCCGGCCACACCCCCTCTTCCTTGCTGGCGTGCCCGTGCCACAGGGGCAGGGCCAGCAAAGAGCGTGGCAGCCATTTTGCTCCCGCGCGTCCTTTCTTGTGAGTTGTCTTACAACAGTTTTCAGAAAGATAGGATGCATGTTTTATAAATAGATAATATTATCAGTGAACATGGTGTGGTGTTTCTTTAAAAAGAAGATACTGTAAGAGCAATAAGTTGGCACAAAGGGATTAAAGTTCAGCAAACAGCTGTATCTTTTAATTGACTGAACTTTATCAGTTTTATTATATAGCATTTATTTTATGTCAACAGAATATGCTCAATGTGGGTGAGTAGTTTATGAAGAATTTGGTGGCTGCAGGGCATGCTCTTCAGTTCTTTTGTATTACATAGCAGAATACTTCTCCTGGAATGCTTGCTTCAAGTGGAAAAATCTAAAACCGTTGTTCCCAACATGGGGCACATACCTCACAGGGGGGCAATTCAATATTTTAGGAGGGCAATTTAAGAATGAGTTATTAAGAGTGAATGGCCTTTTAGACTTCCTCAACATGAATAGGAGTTCACTTTTTGAGTAATAAGAATTATATATCACAGGGGAGGGCATCAGGATTTTAGAGATGCTTAGGTAGGCTATGGCCAAAAAGAGGTTGGGAACCACTGATCTAAAGTAATAATATAGGTATAACAATTCTTAATATTTGCTGTCCAAAATACATTGGTCGTTTATATAAAAGACAACAGGTGAAGGGAGAAATGAATTATTAATTCATTCTGTACTGTACTATTTTGTATGGAGGGAAAGCCAGTACTGTATTAGGAAATTTTTTATTGACTCTTTCCTTCCTTCCTTCCTTCCTTGGCACTGACATGTTTTGCTTTCTACACAGATGGTATTGCATTTGATCCTTGTCTTCTCCAATTAGTACGGTAATGCAATAAACTTCTTTTGAAATCTCAGAGAGCCCTGGCATTGGAATACTGGGTTAGTAATGGTCTAGATTGGTGTATAAACTGACATGAAGTAAGAAAGTTTCTTATCTTCACAAATAAACTTGTGCCTACTTCTCATTCCCAAGAAGCCCCCACCTCCAATAGTATCAGGGTCTCAGTTTACTTTCTCAGTTACAAGTTTTTCAAATGCTGGGGTTGGACAGGCTGATTTGTGATCATACAATGTGGTTAGAATTAACACTTAAAGTGTATAAATGTTGAAAGAAAAACTTTATGCAAAATAAGTGATTTTTTTAAAATTAAAAAAACAGACTTAAATAACACTGCATTTACAGCAGCCAATTAAAGCACCTTTATTTTTATGGGATTTAGGTTAATCTCTAGGTCACATAAACTGGTATTCATGTGAGCTTGACTCAATTAATGATTTTTTTGCGAGCAAAAGAAGGTCTGAAATTGAAGGCATGCACTACTTTTAGATGACATTTGCTGTGCAGCAGCAGGGATTGTTCTTTTGAAGAGATATTCCCTCCTGTGCTTCTGTCTATAAGGAACATTCTTCTGCCGCTTTTTAAAACCCTTCAGCTGCACAGGAACAGAAGACTCCAGAAAAACGTATTTCTATACTCACCTTCTAATGGTGTCTAAGGTATTAGAACAGGTATAGGCAACCTATGGCCCATGGGCCGCATTTGGCCCATGGCACAAAATCATCTGGCCCACTGCCCTGACTCCCACCACTGCCTTCACCAAAAGTCTGGCTGTCATAAATGCATTTACAGCTGTCGTAAACATATTTACAACAGTTGCAGATGCATTTTATGGCCCCCTCAACTGTCTGAGGGAGCATGACCTGGCCCCTGACTTAAAAAGATTGGCAACCCCTGTATTAGAAGATCAGGCTCTGCCACCTTTTTAGTTGATCCCAGTCCTTTGTTTGAGACAGTAGCTTTCTCCCATTCACAGAGCTGTCTGTGGTCCTGAAAATCACACACTTGACTCTGCCAAGGTTAAGCACCCAGGGAATAGACCTTCTTCTTTGATGTCCCGATCAAACCCTGGAGTGCCAAAATGAATGGCTTTGTTGTTGGACCTCATCAGTGCATGTTTCTGGCAGTAATCAGCAGATCGGTAAATGAGCCGGATTCTGTATCTCCACATTAACATTGCGTGTTGTTGTCCACCAGTAGTTCCCACTTGAGCATGTTGGTCTTGAATTTAGGCATTCCAACCCTCAGCCTATTCAGGTTCCTCCAAGTGACATAGGGGAGGTTGAGTTCCTCAGATATATCCTCCTTTACTGTTCCTCATCAACTGAGCTCCTTTCTCCATCTTCTAATTTGTTTTTGCTCTTGTGTACCCTCAAGAATGCTTGCTCTTGTCATAAAACTCTTCCTAGATCTGAGTTCATATCCATTCAGAGGATGTTGAGGGTCATTCTCTTGCTTAGATCTTGGTGTCCACTGCTACTTCTCTCCTGATCTTAGGTGGAGTGATACCAAGAAGAGGGTATATTTTCTCAACTGGTATAGATTCGAGGCATCCTGTCACTATACACATGGCTTCATTAGCAGTGATGTCAATTTGACCTAATGTGACCTGTTCTGATTTAATTTGACCTACTCGATACATTCAATTAGATTTAATTTGTGGTGACCTGACTGTCTTAACCTGAATCACTTGACTCAATCTGATTTACTTCTATTGGATCTCTTTATGTCATGTGTCTTTGGGCAACTGTCATGGTTTTGATAGGTGTAGTTCTGAGGATATTTGAATGTATTTTTAAAATGATTGCTTGGCATACTTTTAAGACAATTTTAATAGAAATTCAACTAAGTGATGAAATGATTAAATTGTGCAGAACTAGTAATCTTATCTATGTAAGTTAAATTCTTATGTGTAGTTTTCTGTACTAAGTTTCAGCTCTGAGATAACTCCACAACATTTCCAGTCTATAAGGTACATGTTATAAATTTTGTCTCTTTGACTTTTGTTTCAAATGAGAATTTCTGCCTCCTACTCTCTTCAGAGCTAATAATGATGTAGCTTTATGTATTTATTACTATTTTACTTCTATATCATCTGTCTGGCTGAAGTCACTCTGGTCAGTTAACATACATAGCTGTCTCACAAGGCTAATGTTAGCATTGGTTTTAATCAGAATTTTCAAATCCCCTTCTAACTTTGGTTATAAACTCTGGTTTACACTTAAACTGTTAGTGTCTTCATTGGCAAAAAAATTAATGCTACATCCCACCATAGATAAATCTAGGAAAAGTTACTATTTCAGAATACAGCTCCCAAAACCATCAGGTCTATAGGTTATACTGTGGAAGTTCCATTAGCAACAGAAACCTTTGAAAACTGTAATATTGAATGATCCAGACTTTAAGGAGCTGGAAGTTTTTGATAGCATCTTCCTTCAGGTTCACTTCAGGTCTGCAGCACTTTGAATGAAATAAAAGGCATTTTATTAGCAATCAAAGCAATTCATACTTCTAGAGCATCCAATGTGCGCCACTGTGCAGTGTAGGAGTATTTTAGTTCTGACTGTGTGATAATTATCAAAAGTGAGCTGGAGTTGACAGGCAGCAATCAGACTTATCTCATTTTCTTTGAACTTTCAGTATAAGGAGAGGTGAAAAAAATCCAAGTAAGTTAGTGTACTGCATGGCTTGCATGGCGATGGATACAATTATTTCCTTTTTCTTTATAATTGGAGCAAATCAGACCTGCTAGGCTCTCTCGGAGTAGCAATCTTGTTAGAAAAGGTTTCCATCAAATAGACATGTGTAGGTTTGTTCCTATTTATACGAGTCTATGGTGGCAGAGAATGCCTGTGGAATATTGGCTAGAATCCAATTTATATTTTACACTCGAGTAACTGAGATGGCATTAAGACATGGTGGCACATTGCCATAAATTAGCAAGATGGTTGATATCTTCTGGGTTCATGGCTGTTTGGGCACCTGGCCAGCAACACTACCAGCAATTCATTAATTAGTGGCAATCTGCCATTATGACTTATGCTGTTTCACTTCATGTGAGTGTCAATTGCCAGTTGGATTCTGACATAAGATATTAATTGTTCCCAGTTGTACTCCTTAGCTACTGCCCTGCCTATAAGAACCTGGTCACCAATACAAAGGGGCAGCTGAATCCAGTGGGTGAGGAATGCAAACCGTGGAGTCATCTGTCCTAAATCCCAAACCAGAACACCTTCAACTCAAGCATTCTAAAAACCAAATCTCCTGAGCCAGATTTCCAGCAGCACTGGCACTGGAACAGGGTCCCTGAAGGAGCTGGCCTTCCCAGCTACAGAGCTTCATGCTTCAGGGAGCCCACACACTATCAAAGGTGACAACTAGTGGAAAGGAACTAGGCCAGTGTTTCCCAACCTTTGATTTCGGATTTCAATTCCCAGAAGCCTAAGTCAGTACATTGGCCGATCAGTGCTTTGGATAATTGATGTAGGTTTCTGGGAATTGAAGTCCAAAAACTCTAAGGTTGGGAAACACTGCACTAGACTGTAAACTAGAGGGCTGTTGCTTTAAGGCTTTCTGGTCTTCAGGAAGATGGTAGATAATGGGAGAGGTACCCAGAGTCACAGCATTCATATTCCTAAGGATTCAGTCAAGTTTTAGACCTTGTTGGAACAAGTGGTTTGTTTGAGAAGCTTTAAAATCCTTTGATACAACTGTGATCGCATTTGCTACTCTGTCCCTGATTGACTGTGATAAGTCATGCTGCCAGACTTGATCTTCCTTTGTTGGCTGTCAGGTTGAACAAGTGAAGGACATTTCTCAATTATATACTATTCCAAACATGTGTGATCATCATACCAATATTAATTAATTATAATTTCCTATTTCATTTATTTGTAGTTTGCCTACCTCATAATCTGAGGCAGATTACAGCATAATTAAAACAATAAAAATCTATACAAACAAGTAATACCTCTCTAGCAGATTGAAAAGCAATTATTAGTCATTCTAAAAATCAGCAGAAATCAAAAGACAAAAGTAGGAGCCTAACTTAAATAGCAATCTTAAGCACGTAAAAACCACCAAGGAGGGTGCCTTCACCTCTGCCTGTCTCATTTAAAGGAAGCAAGAGAATTTGAATGGACCTGCCAAAGACAGCTGTGGTTGGACAGATTTGTATGGCAAGAGGAAAGCCCTTCATCTACTCAGATCCCAAACTCCTACGTCACTAGCTACTAGTATGAACCCAATACTCTACTGCCATAATATGTCCATATGTATTTTTTGAGCTCCCTGTAAGTGTAATTGACTAAACATAGTTACAGAACTCCCACATTTAGAAACCCTAATCTTTTCTAACATCAATAAGTAGTGGATTTCCATACTCTTCATTTTGACTGACTGGAGCAAAGAGGAAGCAGACAGTAGGGTATATGGTCATTATGTCCCAACCTGGATAAGTAGTAGTAGACATTAATAAGGGAGGAAGCATTTATATAGATAAGAACTGTTTATGATGGCAGTGTTCCATCCCAGTCTGACCATGTGCCAACCCAATCAATCATCACATTGCTCTGTCAAAGCAGTACTCCATCCTTGACAGCACATGCACACATAAGAAGCTCATTGCTTATGCTGAATTACAGTATGAAGGAAATTATCTGATTTAAGACTAGCTGGTTAATATGCTTGCAAATCAATTTCAGGATGAATCCTTGCATAACTAATTTAGTGTCTGCCAACCAATCTCAAGCACCATAAAGCAATCTCTGTGCAGAAAAATGACCCAGACAATTAAGTAATCTGTAAGAGTAAGTCAAATGGATACTTATTTCTATTTGGAAGTTCATTTAGGAACTCATATTGCAGACTGAATAGCAAAATTCTGATACAGTATATAAATTGCATGAACATGTTCATCCTGTGAGATTTGAAGTAAAAGGCAAAATCCAGGATAGCTAATTATATATTCAGAAAATAAGTACTAAATATCATGAAAATGCATTGCCTTCAGATTATTATAAACCATCCTTGTTTTATTAATTTACTTATTGTAAAATATTTTTGCCTTGGTTTTTTATCAACATTAATCAAAGATTGACAATAACAAACAGAATATACCCTGTAAATTGCATTTCTCAACTTTTTTATTCAGAAACATGCAGCTGCCAGTCCTTGAAGATGGATCTAATTTCCTTCAGCTTCATTGCATAATAAGGCATATCTTTTAACTTGGACAAATAAGTCAGATATGATTAGCTTTTGAGCAAGGGTGACCTTTATCTCAGCATATCAGACAGAGCAAAACTGAATACTATTCACCTGTATAGTCAAACCATCATCTTCTATGTTCCCCCTGCCCCTATTAATATCTATTGTTCACAGATAGTTGGTGGGGAAAGGTTAAACTGAACTGACCTTAACATTTAATCTTTCTGAGTGAAAAAATGGAAAAGTTACATTTTGCACTGTAATCCCTCAATTTGCAAAGCACAGCCAACTGTGGATTATGTAATCTAAAATGTCACATTTTTCATTTCTGGACTGGTATAGTGGCCTCAGGCAGCAATTGAAGGCAATAGCAGTCCCTAGGTCTAAACTGCAGGTCATCCTGCAGGAAGACAAAGCTACCTCCAAAGTGAAATGTGACTGTCAAGTGTGATGCAAGACATCTTGTGAGTGTTGAAATGGATTCAACTGCCCATACAAGTTGATCTCTGTATGAAGAATGAAGAATGGTATTCCATTAGACAGCAAAATCTCCAGCCCTAGAGCAAAAGTGGAAAGTTTGTTCTCCTTTCAAATCCATGTCATTTATACTTTTAATAGAGCATAATCTGTTAAACACTGGTATCATTACTCTTTACCCCTTTTTATATTGCTAATTAATATGTTGCCTATATTAACAAGAAGTGTGGTTTCTGTGATCCCCCCCCCCCATACCCCAAGATTCTGTTAAGAACCAACCATACTTGTGTAACAGTATGAAAAACTGAAAAGGTTTTACTGCTTTATACATCATTGGGCATGATGGATCCTAATAAGAATAATCACAGCTCTGTAACACATGTAAATTCTTTGATCTTAGGTAATTTAGGACATATGAAGACAGTTAATGATCACATTCTGGTTGTTCTGACTATTATGGGAACTTCAAAAGCATGCTTAATACAGTTGGCATGGCATTTTTAAAAATCATTATGAGACAGACACCAGTTTAACTTAAAGCAAGATAGGTAAAGGTTTCCCTTGCTCGAAGGCCAGTCGTATCCGACTCTAGGGTGCAGTGCTCATCTCTGTTTCTAAGCCGAAGAGCCAGCGCTGTCTGCTTCTGCAGATGTTTCCATGGTCATGTGGCAGGCATGACTAGACACCGGAGCGCACGGAACGCTGTTACCTTCCCACCGAAGTGGTTCCTATTTATCTACTTGCACTTTCTTGCTTTCGAACTGCTAGGTTGGCAGGAGCTGGGATGAAGACGGGAGCTCATTTCCGTCCTGCAGTACTTGGGAATCGAACTGCTGACCTTCCGCTTCCCAGTCAGCGTCTTAGCGACTTGAGCCACTGCAGTAGAAGCAGTAATATAAAGATAGAAGCAGTAATATAAAGCTTTAGGAGATTGTTCGAAAAGAATGAAAGTCAACTGTAATTTGAGAGAGGGGAAAAGGCTACCTGAAATAATATACTGCAGAAGTGAAATTGCCCAAGAATACACACAAGATTACATAGGTAAAAAAATTGCCTTGAAAGACAAAATTAGATTTTGTAGGAAACATAAAGTCATTCAGTTCAGTACAATGAATGCTGAAACAGCATTCTGTTGCCTATATTAGCAAGTAAAGATGCCTCTGCTATATTTGGTGCATAAAGTTCAGTTACACTGGACAAGAGACTGCTCTCATAAGAGGCACGAGCCAATAGACATCCCCAAAAGAATGTACCTGACTTGGTTCTTATCCATCCCATCAATGCAATGAAGAATAATGATCAATTCATTCTTCCAGCAAATAATTATCTGGATCCAGATATTTGTAGAGGATAAGAGACCAGTATCATCTGAGCAGAAATTAGTATCCCCCCTCTCTCAGAAAAGCTCTCTCTAAACATGCAATTGGAGAAAATAAAAATTCAAAGCAAAAGAAATTCCCTAGCAAATAATGCACCATTAGTTCAACCCAGGCCACTACCAGAAACATGCTCCGACAAAGCAAATTTCTGGTTTAGTCAATACCTTTATTGGATTATAAAACAATACAGCTGAAGCAAGCTTTTGAGTTCTTCAAAACTCTTTGTCAGGAAAGAATGGATTAAAACTTGGGGTTCAAGCAGAAAGTAAAACAAAAAACAAAAACTGGACCCATTGCGATGGCCATGGCTCAGGCAGTCAAGATTGCCATGAAGGATTTTTAGATTCTACAAGATAAAGAAATAATAAAACTATATGTTTGTGGATTCTTCATTTTACTGAAAACAAAAGGCTTTCTTGATCTCCTTGCAGATCTGTCAATTGCCTCGGCAAGGCAAAGACTTCCCTGATAATCATAGAATATCAATCAATTTATTATCACAGTCAAAGATCAGAACAGAATATACACAAAACATTAACAGAATAGAAGAATGCAGAGCTGGTGTCATTGCTTGCATCAGCACAATGCAGAAAATTATATATGTAACATGAAATCCTGGGTTCCTGTGGGGGCCCATGGGGGTGACCCATCACCTTTATTACCTGAATATCCAAAGCTTTGCAATGCCCCAAATTAAGGGGGTGCATTGTATAAAATGCATCAGAAAAGAACATAACAATAAAAGTTGCATTTATTTTAAAGCAGGATCTAACTGGCAGAGGAATGAATGGAACCTTATGAAAAATAAACTGAGAAATGGG
This sequence comes from Bradypodion ventrale, assembly GCA_035047345.1. Lineage (NCBI taxonomy): Eukaryota > Metazoa > Chordata > Lepidosauria > Squamata > Chamaeleonidae > Bradypodion > Bradypodion ventrale. Next base: position 48,529,482 of record JAWDJE010000001.1, read on the forward strand.
AAGAGTTTCAAAGAATAAAGACATCAAGAATAGAGGATAGAGAGAAAGCTAAGAGAATCAGCAATACAGAGAAACACAAATGAACAACAACACATGATATAATAACAATATGAAAATATTCTGGGTCCCGAGTCCCAGGCCACACAAGGGCCCCCCATTGTGTGGCAGGAGTCAAGACCAAGGGCTGCTGGCTGTTCCTAGCCAAAATTAGCAGCTGTGAAGATTTGAAGAACCTCTCCTTTTATAGAGGATGCAATCTGAAGTCCAGGTGACCACCAGATTGGCTCAAGAGGGGTCACATGGCAGGAGGAGTAAGATGCCCAAAACAGCACATACACAATGAAGAAAACCCCAATTAAAGAGCCATGAATCTAACACGAAAACCTTCAACCTAAGTCCATACCTGTCAAGTTTTGGATTTGAAAATAAGGGAAATTTTGGATACACCCCTCTGTCGGTGTGGCCAAATCTGTGGGCATGGCCAAATATAGCCATGTGACTTGCTGGGCTCTAGTCATGCCTGCCACATGGTCATAAAAATGTCTGCAAACACAGACAGCACTGGCTCTTTGGCTGTAAATGGAGATGAGCACTGCACCCTAAAGTTGGATATGACTGGCAGATTTTACTTTCTTAGGATCAAAGATCTCTGCAGATGGTGATTGAGGCCGTGAAATAAAAAGGCGACTGATGTTTCGGAAACAAGCTATGAGAAACCTGGGGAACATAGTTAAAAGTAGAGGCATCACCTTGCAAACAAAAAATTGCATAGTCAAAGCAATGGTATTCTTGGTGGTAATGTATGGGTGTGAGACCTGGACCATTAGGAAAGCTGAGCACAGAAAAATAGATGCCTTTGAAATGTGGTGTTAGAATTAGGTCGATCCTAGAAGAAATCAACCCTGTCTGCTCATTAAAGGTCAAATAGTAAAGATGACGCTAAAGTACTTTGGACATCAAATGAGAAGAGAGGATTCACTTTAGAAGGCCTTGATGCTGGGAAAGGTGGAGTACAAAAGAAGGGGTGGCCAAAAATAAGATGGCTAGATGATATTGTAGATGCAATGGGCACAAAGCTGTGTGGGCCAAAGAACCCTTTCCCCATTTTCTTGCGGGACTTTTGTTTTGTTTTCTTTCTTGTTTACTCAGTGGCTTAAGTGACTAAGATGCTGACTGGGAGGCAGAAGGTCAGCAGTTCGATTCCCGAGTACTGCAGGATGGAATGAGCTCCTGTCTTTGTCCCAGCTCCTGCCATCCTAGCAGTTCGAAAGCAAGAAATTGCAAGTAGATAAATAGGGACCACTTTGGTGGGAAGGTAACAGCATTTTGTGCGCTCTGGTGTCTAATCATGCCTGCCACATGACCACTGAAATGTCTGCAGATGCAGACAACACTGGCTCTTTGGCTTTGAAACAGAGATAAGCACTGAACCCTAGAGTCGGATACGACTGGCTTTCGAGCAAGGGAAACCTTTACCTTTACCTTACTCATTTTTAATTATTATTTTTTCCTGGGAAGCAAAGAAAGTGCAGAATAGTAAACCAGTCCCCTAGGGTTACCAACTGCTTGTAAGCAGCTTGGCTTTAATGAACTAGCCCTGCACATGGCTAGACACCCCCCAATTAGGGTGGAGGAGAAAGGGATTAATTTCCCCAAATTAACCAATCTATTTGTTCCTCACTGCAACCAGTTGAAGCACCAACACCTGAGAATGTCAGATCCAGCTTAAGGAAGGGAATTAGTAAAGAAGTAAAAAGCAACCTCTGTAGTTTCCAAGCCTCCCAGCAGCTGAGGAGTTAATTTCCCTCCAGATGGTTTGTTAGAAGGTGGGGTGCTCTCTCTCTCTCTCTCATACAGTGATCAAGCAACATCCCCCATGCCTCCCTCCCAAGTTAACTCTAGAACAGAAACGGAAGCCTCCAGCCAGGAGGCAGGGCAGAAACAGCTCAATAAAGCATGAGAGTGAGAGAGAAGTCTCTCACTGATTTTCCCCTGCATGTATGAAATATTGCTCACCTCTAGAGTAGACTCCTGTCCCATGGTGGCTCCGAACAGCAGCAGCAGCAGCAGCAGCAAAAATGAAGCCTCCATTACCATGTGGCAGGGAAGGGAAATGAAAAAGAAACTACAGAAGCCCCCCCCCTTCTCTCTCTCCCCTTCCACAAGCAAAAAGCCACACAGCGACCTCTGGTGGCCGGAAAAACATACTGCAGCTTCGCCTGTGAGGATTTTTTTTTAAAAAATAAGGGATATTACAGGGAAATTAATAAAATGGGAGGGGGCAGGAAGAGGGGTAAAAATAAGGGGTTTCCTGGGGGAAATGGGATACTTGACAGGTATGCCTAAGTCCCTCACAGGCAGCCCTCCTCTGAGGCAGAAATACACATCCTAAGAAAGGCCTAGAGAGAATCTACATCCTAACCTGGCCCATGCTCAGCATTGTAGAATACTGTGTTTGTATTGAAATTCACAATTAGCTCCATTGGAAAGCATACCTTAACTAGGGGCATCCTTCCCTTTACATATCAATGAGTTAAGTACCAGTGGGTAACAATAGGATCCTGGCCTCTGATCCTTAATAGGAGAGCAAAGCCAAACTTTCCCACTATCTGGCAGGCAGAGTCAGCCAGTGCTTGACTCTGTTCATGAAAATATGAATATTAAAAAATAGACCTCCAGAAATAAGCCAACAATAGATGGGTAAAGGCAGAAAATGGTGGTGACAAATATCCACAATATCCTCTTCAAAACTTTATTTAACCACAGACTCCTGTAAGATTATAGATTTGTAGACCAAAAAACATACAATTTAACCAAGACGCAAAGGGAGGAGGAGGAGGAGGAGAAAGAGAAAGAAGAATCATAGTATGCCTATGATCCAAGTAAAAACAGATGGTCAGATAATGTCTTTATTGGATGACTTAGAACAGGGGTTCTCAACCTTTTAAAGCCTGGGGTTGGGTCACGCTCCCTCAGAAAGCTTCGGGAGCCAGATGGCCATTTTGCCCTTCCTCCACCACATGACATTTTCTGGTGCAGTAGAGGCAATGGGGGAACCACATGAAATGGTGCTGTGGGCCACATCTGGCCCACAGGCTACAGGTTGAGAATCCCTAACTTAGAAACTTGCCAAGGTGATCTTTTGAGGCTTCTAAAATTATTCTTCAGGCGCTGTTGTCATTAGAAAAACCCAACAACTACATAAATATGCACAGATGTTACAGCCATTGTTATGAAAATCAGAGTGACAAAGCAAGATGAGAGTTGCACATCCAACAAAAAGAAAGTTGTTAAGGCATTAGCTTATAGTCATTTGCCTCCTCTATCTATCTATATATATAAAACAGAGATGAGGTCTTGTATGTCCAGTATAGAAATCCACACCCCTGCACCAATCCCACTGAAACTTTGCACACATGTACCTTGAGCGCCGGAGAGGTCCAACGCAGGGTTTCTGGCAGAGAGTTTCAGGGGTTACACCCACAAAAAAGGAGCTGTGAGGCATGCCAGCGGTTAGTGGAAAATAAACTGTTGGTGTCATTTGTGAATATTTCCATTGCCTTTGTAAAGCACACAGGCCTCTTCTGTTGGCTTGAGAGCAAAACATGAAAATTAGCACAACAAAGAACAGATGCCTCTTCCTACTGAAGAGTCCAACAACACAGATCTCTCTATACTTTCACTTTCACTGCTATGTCTTGCCAGCTCCTGTTTCCTTTCCTGCTCAGATGCCTATGAATCCTCATATGTTTCTTCCTCTTTCTGCTCCATTGCTGTTTAAGCATTAATTGGCTCTGTCTCTAGTTCTTCGAAACAGTTACCCAGGTATGCAAAGTGAGAAAAAACAGTAAAACAAGTTAACTTTACTGGCTTTAAACATCATTTTAAATTCTTGCGCCATTGTCGAAATGACTACCTTCTTTTGGGGAATTTTTTTTGGTAAAAAAATGGCATTGTAGAATTTGTTTATGAAATATGCAAGTGCACTCAAAGGATTTGAGGCGAGACAGCATTGTGAGCCTAATGTGTATGCACAGTACACGCTGCTGTGACATGACACACTTGTTTATTTTCCTTGTGTGAAAGCACACATACTTTAAGATTGATATCACATCCAGTGACATTTAAAAGTCTACAAGCAGTGGGAGGAAATTCATTAGATAGCATCATCAATGAGCACAAGCAGCATCTTGTGCGCTAATAAAAGTTTACATGAAGTGAGAGACATTAGAAAAAAAAAACTTACAAGAAAGAAACCGATGAAAAGACTAAATGAACCAACATGACTCCTAAGAACACACTGGGTATATTTTGACATCCCTGTTTCTCTTACAACACTGAAAACTTCACAAGATTTGTATAGAAAAAGATAGAAAAATATCTCCATGGCCTTGATTGATTTGCTTTATAGCACTGGGTCTGCAAGAAATATGTTTCACAGGTTAGAGGAGGCAGAAATGGCTACCCTTTCTTAGGGTTCTGAGTTTTAGAAGAATCCAGACTGCCCATTTTCCTTTATACATTACTAGCTTGGTACCCGGCTTCACCCGGGGGCATATTCTTGTGCCTACCTAGCCTGACGGGGTCCGGCCTCCCTGCCGTCTCATCCTCCTGTGCGTTCACCGAGGTGTTTCGGGATGGGGCCATGCAGAACGTGTGATGGGCCTGCAGCATCCGTGGGTGCTGGTGTGTGTGTGGGCTGGGCGGTCATAGCCCCGGCCACAGGAGTTCCCCAGCGGCCACATTCCATGCGCGCAGCCCTTTGGATCCTAGTCAGGTGCGGGGCCCAGGACAGGTGAGCTTTGCAGCCATTGGCTCGGCCTCAGGAGTCCCCCGATGGCCACGTTCTGCATGTGCAGTGGCCATTTGTCTGGCAGCCGTGCGGCCTTTGCTCCGCCTTTCCCGCACATGGCATTACAAGCCAGTTTTCATATCAGTTATCATGCTTTTCTTTGAGAAATGCCTGTTTATGCATGAAAGGAAAAGTATCAACAGTTTTAGGGAATAAACATTAAAGTAAATAAGCAATTAACTAATAAATAAATAAATATAGAATGCAAAGATAGGAGGAAGTGTTCCTCAGTAGGTTAACTGAAATAATTGCCTGAAAGCTTCTAGGTTCTCAACAAAAATGGTGCTAGAACTAGTAGCAAACTATTATTTTCATTAGATCCTTTAACTGCTAGACTCTAACCTATATTTGGCTAAAAAAGAAGAACAATAATCCTCCTCTGCTCTGTAATGTGTGTGGGCAGATGCTTTTGAAGGCTTCTCACAGGCTCTCCATCTATCACTTGAATTAAAAGATAGTGTTTGGATTGATTTTCTTCAGAAATGTGAGGTAAAAGGAGGGAGTGGGAGAGTGGAGATGGACTTCTAAAGGAAAGGGCTGCAACTTGCAGACTTTTCAAGGTTGTTCCACCCTGCTCTACAGTTAAATTCTTCATTTGAGATAAAATATTACCTATAAGGAAGGATGTTAACCATTGGAATGTAACAAAGGCTCCTGCACCCGGCCCAACCATCCCTAACCGAGCCGCCTGCACTTACCTTACCCCCGCCTCACCATTGCCGCAAGGGTCTGGAGGTCGCCAGTGGGGCAGCCACCCCACGAACGCAACCAAAAAAAGAAAACTATGAGTCCCAGAGTCCTCTGTGCTGTACAACCCCTCAGCCAATCAGGCTGAGGGACGTGAGTGCAGAGGAGGCCGGGAACGCGTGGCGCGCCGACTTTAAAAAAAGTGCTGGGAGGGAAATACTTTAAAAGACCCAGCCGGAGCCAGGAAAAGGTAAGTGCAGTCGGGGTGTGTGTTAGGGAGTGGGGGGGGGGAGGCATGGCCCCGGTAACAACAATGCCCCTCCACCCCACCACCTAGCCCCCCTCCCTAACCCCCACCAACCACACTTACCTTTTGCCGGCTCCGAATGGGTCTTTTAAAGTCTTTCCCTCCCGGCACGGCATTCTGTGTAGGGAGAAACACTGGCCTCTCCTTCGTCCCTGTGGGCAACGTGGCCTCAACGCCCGCAGGGACAAAGGAGAGGCCAGAGCGCCTCCTGGCCTACCGGAGAGAAGGATTCGCTTCTCTCTGGGTTGTCTGGGAACAGTTCCGTTCCCAGCCAACCCAGAGAGAAGCAAAGCCCCTCCATGATGGGAATTCCTTCTCTCTGGGAGGCAAAGGTGCTTCCTTTGCTTCCCGAAGAGAAGGAATCGTTTCTCTCTGGGTTGGCTGGGAACGAAAGTTTTGTTCTCAGCCAACCCAGAGAGAACTCTCTCTCTCTCTCTCACACACATACACACACACACACACTCTCTCTCTCTCACAAACACACACACACACACACACACACACACACACACACACACAATGCGGGAAACACTACCCACCCACCCACCACCCACCCAATGCGGGACAACCCTCCCCTGCACCACCCACCCACCAATACACACACACACACACCAAACCTTCCTTTCCAGATGCCTGGTAGCTGTGGGGGTCTGGATGGGGGCTAACGGGCTACAACTGAATCCCAGCAAGACTGAGTGGCTATGGATAGGGGGTCCTGCGTTAATCCGGGAGCTACCATCGTTGGTTCTGGATGGGGCTATTTTGCCCCAGACAGACCCGGTGCGCAACTTGGGGGTCCTCCTGGATTCGCGGCTACTGCTAGAAGAACAGGTGGCGGCTGTGACCAGGAGGGCCTTCGCCCAACTTCGGGTGATCCGCCAGTTGCGCCCACTCCTGGACCGGGACTCCTTGCTCATGGTCACCCATGCTCTGGTTACCTCCAGACTAGACTATTGCAATGCGCTCTACATGGGGCTGCCCTTGACGACCATTCGGAGGCTACAGCTGGTCCAGAATGCGGCTGCTCGGGTGGTGATGGGGTGTGGGCGTTATGCTCATGCTTTGCCACTGCTCCGGGAGCTGCACTGGTTGCCAGTATGTCTCCGGGTGCAATTCAAGGTGCTGGTTTTGACCTTTAAAGCCCTATATGGTAGTGGGCCAGGTTACCTTAGAGACCGCATCGCCCTGAGGACGTCTGTCCATCCAACCAGAGCGGACCGGAGGGGCTCTCTAATTGTTCCATCAGCCAGAGGGGCTCGCCTCTCTGGCACAAGGAGGAGAGCCTTCTCCGTGTCTGCACCGGCCCTCTGGAACCTCATGCCAACAGAATTACGTCTTCGGACGGAGTTGCTGTCTTTCAGAAGGGATCTTAAAACCTGGCTGGCGGGTCAAGTGTGGGGTGCAGGTGTAAGGGTAACCACCATGGGGTGGTTGGTGTAGAGGAACTCTTCCCCATGGTGCCTTTCGATCCTGCAGCCCCTGCTTTTTAGGGGGTGGGTAGTCTTAATTTGTTTTTACTGTTTTAACTGTTTTTAGGATTGTGATTATATATTTGAAATGTTGTATTTATTATTGTATTTGTGAATATTGTATTTACATTTGTAAACTCCTTGGGTTGCCCTGGGGTTACGTTTATGTTGTTAGCCGCCTGGAGTCGGCCTTGTGTTGAGTGGGCGGGATATAAATTGAATAAATAAATAAATAAGTAGCCTCCACCATCTTCGCCTGTCTCCTCTGTCTGACTGTCTCTCTATCTAACTAACTCACTAACCCCCTCTGGTGGTCTACTCTATCTGTCACTCTCTCTTTCTCTCTCCCTCTCCCTCCACAGACACTGCTTCTCTCTCTCTCTCACACACACACACACAATACACTCACATACACATGACACTCTTGCCTTGCCAGGAATTTTTAATGTGTGTGTTGGTGGTTGGAGTGGTATTGTATTGGGGGGGGGGGTTGTGCACACACGAAACCACCCCTAACCGCCAACACACACACATTAAAAATGCCCGGGCACAAATATGCTAGTATATAATATAGGGCTCGGGATGTTTGAGTGATGAACCTTTCATGTTACAATGAAAGACCCAAAATGGAAAAAGAGCTCTGTTTCAAATAACTCATGATGATTGGTGAAGGAGAGCCTCTAAACCAGGGGTTCCCAACCTTTTTTTGTCCATGCCCCACCTAAGCATTTCTAAAATCCTGATGCCTCCTGCCCAAGATATATAATTCTTATTGTTTAAAAAATGAAGTCCTATTCACATGGAGGAAGCCTAAAAGGCCATTAACTTGGTCTAAACATTCTTGAATTGCCCCCCCCCCCCACTTAAAAATCAAATTGCTCCCAGCGGGAACCACGACTCTAAATGATGAATAATTAGTGTTTACAAAAAAGAGAAGTATACAAACATTTCATATTGTTTTTGTATTCCCTCTTTTTTAGCAAATTTTCAATTTCCTTTCACAGTTTGTGTGTTAAATAATTTAATAATTTTTCATCCACTAGTACTGCTATATATATATATGGAATTATGAAGCTGTAAATCAGATGTCGGAAGCACTAAAGAATCAAGAACTAGAGGCTGTTGACGCATTATAAATATTTTATTATACTTAATAAGAAAACCCTGACGAAGCGATCAGGAAAAGCCATTACACTGGATTGGCTTTGGTTTTCTATACAAGAATTGTTGAGTTATGAACCATTTTGAAAAAACTTTGAACAACTTGTGGAAACCTTTTTGTTATCTGAAGCAAGGACTTTGAGTTATCTTTTACTAATTATGAAGCATGCAAGTTTGAAAAAACTTTTGAAAAAACTTTTGAATAACTTTTGAAAAACTTTTGAAAACCTTTTTGTTACCTGAAGCAAGGACTTTGATTTACTTTTTACAAAATAATAATAAACATAAAAATATTATCTAAGACGGATTTTTTGCTGTATCGTTATACTCAAAGAAGAGAGCAGAAGCGATCACATGGTAGGTGGGAGACAAATTACTCCATATTCTAATGTGGGATTTTATTTTATTTTTTGGCAAGGAGGCTTTGATTGTATTGTTTGCCTTTATTTTCTTGTCACTGTTGGCTGCTAGATTGTTTCTCTGCCTCTGCTTTTTTGGAGTGGTTTTTAAAAAGGTGTTCTTTGGAGCTTTTAGGTTGCTAAAGAACACAAATGGGAAGTGTGAAACAGGCTTTCCTTTTTGTGCAAAACAAAATGATTGGTGCACAAAAATATGGAAATGAAAGAGACACCTTTTGGAAGACACCAAAATTAAAGAAATATGAACATTTCCATCATGCACATCCCTAATGGTGCTGCCTTATACTTATGTCTCTGTGACAGTAGCACCCCAGAATTTCATACACGTGTATTCCTGTCCTATCCTTAACAATTGGGCCAAGGAGTGACTCAGAGACCTCTATGGAAAAGTCTAGCAGCTATCACTAAGCTACAGAGAGATAGACTGTATGATAAGAATAAGTGTGACGGTTTTCATATTGCTCGAGCGCTCCCTGCCCAGCCTCGGGAAACCAAGCCATCGGCTCCGGGGATTGTGGGCAGGTGGGAGCCACTGCCACCGCAACTGTCTTTGCTCCCTGGGCCTCGCCAGCTCAGAGAGCAGAAAAGGAGGAGCTGCCACCGCCGCCACCATGACCGCTCCCTGCCCAGCTCCGGGAGCCCATGCCATCAGCTCCGGGGATTGCGAGCAAGTGGGAGCCACCACGGCCACAGCTGTCTTCGTTCCCCAGGCCTCACCAGCCCAGAGAGCAGAAAAGAAGGAGCCACCACCACAACAGCCTCGAGTGCTCCCTGCCCAGCCCCAGGAGCCCACACCATCAGCTCTGGGGATTGTGGGCAGGTGGGAGCCACCACCGCCACAGCTGTCTTTGCTCCCCAGGCCTCACCAGCCCAGAGAGCAGAAAAGGAGGAGCCACCACCGCCGCAGCCGTAAGCTCTTCCTGCCCAGCCCTGAGAGTCCACATCATGGGCTCCGGGGATTGCGGGCAGATGGGAGCCGCTGCCACCACAACTGTCTTTGCTCCCCGAGCCTCACCAGCCTGGAGAGCAGAAAAGGAGGAGCCGCTGCCGCCACAGCCTCAAGCGCTCCCTGCCCAGCTCCGGGAGCCCATGCCATTGGCTCCGGGGATTGAGGGCAAGTGGGAGCCACCACCGCCACATCTGTCTTTGCTCCCCAGACCTCACCATCTCGGAGAGCAGAAAAGGAGGAGCCACCACCGCAGAAGCCTCGAGCACTCCCTGCCAGCCCCGGTAGCCCACACCATCGGCTCCGGGGATTGTGGGCAAGTGGGAGCCACTGACACCCCAGCTGTCTTCATTCCCCAGGCCTCGCCAGCCCAGAGAGCAGAAAAGGAGGAGCCGCCACCACCTCAGCCTTGAGTGGTTCCTGCCCAGCCCCACAAGCCCTCGCTACCGGCTCTGGGGATTGCAGGCAGGTGGGAGCCGCCACTGCCACAGCTGTCTTTGCTCCCCAGGCCTCACCAGCCTAGAGAGCAGAAAGGGAGGAGCCACTGCCTCCGCAGCCTCGAGCACTCCCTGCCCAGTCCCGGGAGCCCACGCCATCGGCTCCGGGGATTGGGGGCAGGTGGGAGCCACCACAGCTGTCTTTGCTCCCCGGGCCTCACCAGCCTGGAGAGCAGAAAAGGAGGAGCCGCCACTGCTGCAGCCTCGAGTGCTCCCTGCCCAGCCCTGGGAGCCCATGCCATCAACTCCAGGGATTACAGGCAGGTGGGAGCCACCGCCGTAGCTGTCTTAACTCCCCAGGCCTTGCCAGCCTGGAGAGCAGAAAAGGAGGAGCCACTGCCGCCGCAGCCTCGAGACTATAAAACTATCTAAAAGCATTTATAAAACCTCCCCAATCCCCTTAAAAAGAAGGACACACAGGTGGGACTAAATAAGGACACCCCGGCTGGCTAAATAAGCCAACAGGGCTTGGTTGTAACCCACACCTGCTGGCATAGCCACGTTTTTAAGTCCTTCCTGAAGGGGAGCAATATTATATTGTCTGTCATTTTCTCACACTTGGTTGTTGCCTAGCATCCTTACTCTCACACTGCAGAAAATCCTCGGTTTAGAAGGGATAAATTTTCTAATAAACAAAGAACCACCATATGTTTCTTCTAAATGTCCCTCTTCTCTGGGATTTTCAGCAATAATCAGTCCCTGGCATAGAGTGAAAAGGGAAACATGGTGGGAGAAAAAAAAGACAAGTTTGTCTAACACTTTGTAATATTCTGAAACATACAATCGCTTGGGCTAGCATTGCTGGGGAAAGGCTGGTTTGATACCCTTGCTAGATATGCCAACATTAACTTCCTTCAATTATCTTTCAAAGTGCTACATACTGTGAGCCTTTGTGTTAAAAATAAGCTACTGAGAGTGAAAACATGACTAAAAGAGATAAGGAATTGATGCACAGATTAATACACTCGATCAAGGAGTATTCAAATAAGGAGCCCTGGTGGTGCAGTGGTTAAACTGCTGTACTGCAGCCAAATGGTTGTGAGTTTGATCCTGATGGGGATCAAGGTTCACTCAGCCTTCCATTTTTCTGAGGTCAAAATGTTAATTAATTTGTGAACTTTACAGAGAGTGTACTAAGCACTGTGGGGAAGAATGTATTATTATCAACTGCAGTTCTCAGTATCCCATGTCCAGTATGACCACTTCAGTATGACCTTTGGCATCCACATTTCATTTCACAATAATATCTTTGTTAGGCCAACTGAAGGTGGGGGGGGGGAAAGGAACCTCAATTTTTTAAATGTTGGCCTAAAAAAAGCCTCACCTTGCAATGTAATTTTGATTTTGGATCGAGATTCTTATCAAGCTAAACAGGAACACATGGAATTGTGTGACATGTTTAAGAACTGACTGAGGGCTGACTGAAATACACATTTTTCCAAGCCCTGAAGTGTTCTACAGGTTTAGGTTACTTGCTCCATACTTCCTAGTGCACAATTTAGTCTCTATTTCCGACCATATTTAAGGTAAGGATGTCTCCTCCTAAAGAAGACCGGTCTGATCTGGTTCTGGATGTGGGCTGTTACTAACAAGGAGAAACAATATCTTCTCTTCTTCGTTCTATTATAATTATGCACAAAACTCTCTCTCTTTTTCCTGTTGGGATGGGGGAATATTCATATATTCAATCATGCATTGACAATTTTCATTAGCAGTATGATATCCTAATTAGGCCACAGAACATGTTGCAACTGTTCCATTCTGTCCTGTCTCATCAGAGCCAGACATAGTCTATTTGTAAACTTCTCTTCTTTTTCCTTATGGAAAAAAAAATGAATATAACCATAAAATACAATCAGGAAATTTAAAAAAAACCCAGTGTTCCCACCTTGCCCACAGATGTTCCCTTTTCTTAGAGAATGTTCTCTTTTGTTAGAACATTTCTGACAATAGTAAGCCAATAATTATAAGTCTGTTGCATTTTAAATTTGGGAGTTAGAGTCAGAGCAGTCAGTACAATAAAATGTGGCTGTCATATGCACACATACACAAAAGACAGCTTTATGTTTATTATGAAACTTATTGTAATGATGGCTTTGGCCTGTGGTTGAGGCAGATGGCATTTACAGTATGTGGCTCCTTCAAACCTGGTCATGGAAGAGAACTGGTTGAGGGTGTGGATACCGTCCTCCTAACATGTTAGAGACTTAGAATTGCATTCTTTGTATTATTCATTACTAGCATAGGTTGCCCGGCGTTGCTGGGCTGTTATAAACTGTGTTTTGCTGTTGTTGTTGTTTTTTGGGGGGTGAGTAAAAAATAAACAGAGGAGGCTACAAATGTTTTTTTATTTTTTATTTAACATATTTTTTTCCCTGTAAACTTTTGATTTATTCTTATTTTTAAAGTTGTTTTTACTCTTGTGGCCTCTAGGTGGGGCTGTTAGCAAGAAGGCTGCTTTAAAAATTTTTTGGCTTGTTTTTAATCTTCCAGCCTGCAGGTGGAGCTGTTAGTAACAGTGTTGGATTCTTTTTTTGTTTCGCTTGTGTTTTCTCTCCTGGCCTCTAGGTGGGGCTTCTTCTGGTAAGTAGTCTTTGTTTCTTCATTTCTGTTCCAGTCTCGTTGAAAGAGGATGTGCTGGTGAGTTCTCTGGTTTTCTTTCTTCTGGTGTTTTTCTTTGTTTTGTTTTTGTGGTGTTGGGCTGTGAGGTGTTTCTGTTTGTTATTTTGTGGTTTTGTTGGGTTTTAGATGTGTTTAATTGGTTTGTTTATTTCTGATTTTTTTATTTTTGTGATTTCGTTGTTTATTTTGTAATTTGTGGTAGTTGTGTTAGAGTTAGGTATTTTTGTGTAGTAAGGTGTTTTTTCTGTGCTTTTCTGGTATTGTGGATGTTTTTGTTTGTGGATTTTGTTGTTTACTTTTTCATTTATTAATGCATTTTTATTTATTTATTTATTTATTTGTGTTTTATTAATTTTCGTGTTTGGCATTTTTGGTAAATGTTTGGTTTTGTTGTTGTGCATTTTTGTGTGAAGAACGGCCTGCCTGTCGGTTCCTCTTTTCTCCATCACTGCTTTGAATTTTGGTTTCGATGCAGCAATGGGAAAAAGGAGGAGCTGGCAGTCAGCTCGCTCTTCATCCTGTAAGGTTCATTAGGTAGGTCGGGGGAGAAGGAGGCAAGAGAAGAGCTATCTGCCTGACGATGGTTCTCTCCTCTCTGTCTCCTTTTTCTCCTGGCTTACCTAACCGGAGATCGGCAGCCAGCAATCCGTAAGGGGTGGTGCTCTTCCTTGCGGATTGCTGGCTGCTGCTTTTGTATTACCCCCACTGCTTTTTTGTGTTAGTTCTTGAAACAGTGGTGTTGGAAGTACAAAGGCACCAGCCAGTCATTCGCCAGGGAGTGTGCTTCACCTGACAAACTGCTGCCTGCTGGTGGTTTTTTTCCACCCCGGCTCAACTTACCTTAAGGCTGGTGGTGGTCTCGCTGTGTCTTCGGTGGGGTAGCATGGAGGAGAGGGAGTCCCTCTTCTCCCCGTTGCTCCGGGAAAGAAGGCCAGCAGGTGTCTTGCCATGGTCTTTTTTGTTGGGGGGAGGTTGTTTTGCGAGGCCATGAGGCGCTGCGTCCGCCTGTGGCAGACTTGCGCTCCTGTTGCAGGAGGCCGGTGTTTTTTCATTTTATTTTTTGCACGCTGGCTTTTTTAGCATTGTGCACGCTTATGCCCTTTAGCCTGATTGGCTGAAGTGCTCACGGTGCCTAGGATGCTGGGACTTGGAATTTTGTTTGTTTTGTTTGTGTTCATGCAGCGTTTTTTTCCTGCGGCTCAATTTCAATTGGGCGCGCCACGTTTCCCAATGTTCTTTTTGCTCGTGCCTGTCAACCTGATTGACTGAGGCGTGGCACAGAGGTTGTTGGGAATTGAAGTTGTTTCCCTTTGTTTGCATTTGTGGGGCTGTTGCCCCACTGCATAGCTGTCAACCGCGGCTCCGGACAATACAGGACCTGCGCCGAATGGTTCTGCACAAGTCGCCTTCTATGTATGCGTAGAAGGCTTTTACGCTTGCGTAGAACCCTTCTACGCATGCGTAGAAGGGTTCTACGCAAGTGTAGAAGGGCTCTACGCAAGCGTAAAAGGGTTCTACTCAAGCGTAAAAGCTTTCTACGCATGTGTAGAAGGCAACTTGTGCAGAAGGGATGTGCAGTACCTCTTTCCCCCCGCTGCCAAATTCCGGGGTTTTGGCAGCTCCGGGTGGGAAATGGTGCAAATCGGCACCGAAAAAGGGGAAATCCCGGCCAATCAGGGAAGTTTGACACACATACCCCACTGCCGGCTTCGGCAACCATGCAGTACTCTGTGGGCCGGGTTCAGGCGAGTGCAGGAGGCTCGGTACGGGATAGTGTGGACGGGTGCGGAAGCGTATGCCGAATTCCAACGGTTAACATCTGGTTTTATAGGTATAGATGGGCTTTACTAACATTAATTGTATGTGAAACCACTTTCAAATATAACATGAACATTGAACATGCTTCTGTGGCTCTGCTCACTTGTTATGATAATAATTTTGTGTCAGAGATTACTCTGGGTTGAAAAGATTTTTGCTGGAGAAACTCTGGTCATGGGATGCCTTGAATGAGGCTCCTTTCATGTCCCCTTGCAGCCCTCGGGTATCGAAACCTGACCTTCCAGGCTCCAGCTCAGCGTCTTAACCACTAAGCCACCAAGTGGAGCTGCCTCACTTGTCATTATAGTGACAAATGACTAGTGACATAGACCTTAGGACAGTGATGGCCAACCTTGGCACTCCAGATGTTCTTGGACTTCAATTACCAGAAGCTCAAGTCAGCACTCCTGCTGATCAGGACTTCTAGGAATTGAAGTTCAAGAACACCGGAGTGCCAAGGTTAGCCATCACTGCCTTATGAGATAGGCTGATAAGGCCTGCCATGGGGACCTCAGAGTTCAGCCCTCTGTCCCATGGCTCTTGCAGATGGCTTATGCTAGAAAAGGATGTAAGTGCTTTACAGAAACTGTTGCACAAGATATTTTGTTGCCTGAAGCACACAACAAGGATGCACACTTTCCCTCATGCTGTGCCTAAAGGTCAACTAGTCTGACAGCTGGATCTTCAGTCTGCACTGGTTGGTGGGGACAATGTTCTTCACTGAATCTGAAGGCAGTGAAGCAGTTAGAGCTGTGTCCTCTTAACATCTTGGCTGTATCTCTTTGGCTGCTGTATCTGCTTCCTGTGGTAGAAGCTGATTATTCAAAGAATGTGAGGTTTAAGAGTGACAGCAGTTCTCTCGTGATGTCAAGAAATGCAACCCTTTAAGCAACTGAGAAAAAAGCAGAGCTGTTGCTGAAATGAAAAGAGTTTTCTTCAACAAGATGTAAGGAAGAAGATTACAGATATTTTCAAAGCTGAGATGGTAACAAAGGAGAAAGCAAAAGGAGCCCCTTTAGGGCCATAAGAGCTTCCAGAGCTCAATAAATGTCTGGCTGAATTTTCCCATCCTTGTCTCACAAACTATCAGAAATATAATGACTGTTAACTGGAGAAGTGGAATCTCATTAAATGCTTTACAAAATGCAGATATGGTACAGTATTTGAATTTTTACATAGATCACAAGATATTGCCCAGCTATCAGAAAAACATATATGCACACACTGAAAAGAAAAACAAATAGCGGAGAGCTTAAAAACTGTTACCACTTTCATATTATGCTTGGGCACTAGAATAAACTCCACTAATTCAGCATGCAGCATTAACCGCTCAGTTTAAAAAGAGGCATATGTAAAAATGATTTCATTTTATATGTATATCTGTTTTTGAAATACTGAATTGAGTATATAGTGTGCTACTTTACATCACTCCACAGTGTATCATAACCATGCTCTACTTTTATGTAATTTTTAATATGCTGAAAAGGGCCATTTCAAAAATTTTTAGGGACATTGTGAAATGATGTCTGTGCAAGGGAAAGTGTGCCAAAACAGTATAATTATCAAGATTAACATATCTGCTCTTTAGAAATGTGTGTGAGAACACTTTTCACCGTAAGCTCTTCAGATGATGGTTTTTCCTCAAATAATGAGATAATTAATGTGCAGTCCCGTGTAGCTGGAGAAATTGCTTTGTTCCCCCTGCTGTTTTTATTACAGCTTAGGAAGACCCTGTAGCTTCTCTCATGCTGAGTTTCCAGCACAGTGTTATTGTCTCTGACCCCATAAATGGATTGAAGGGCCTAAATCTTTACATTCTCCTACTGTTCAAATACAAATATCTGAGAAGCAAATGCCATTAAAATGCCATTTGAAACAGCAGGCCCATAGATCTGGAGAGATGCAAAACTGCTCTGTAAGGAATAGGCAAAAGGGGCACCACTATACTTTATTTATTTGTTTTCTATTTGTACCAATTAAGAAATCAAGTGTCTGCTAAATAATTAGCAGACATTCCATCTTTAGAATATAAACAGGCTGTTTTGTTTATTCATTTTTTGAGACAATCGTGGACATATTATATCTTATGATAATAGGGTGGCTTATAAATGTTTTACATAATAAATAGATTTATATAAAAATCTATACCTATAAAATGGTGCGTTAACCGTTGGAATGTGACAAAGGATGTTGCACCAGGCCCCACTAGCCCCATCCGAGCCTCCGTGCACTCGCCCGAATGGGGTTCGCAGGTAACTGTCGGGTTGAAATTTTCGGCCGGGGCGCAGGAGCCCCCTGGACACAAACAAAAAAAGGGAACTTCAATTCCCAACGTTCCTTGCGCCGCACCACACCAGAGCCAATCAGGCTGAGTGGCACAGCAAAAGGAACGTTCGGAAACACGCCGTGGCCAATAAAAAAAAGCTACAGGAAAAAAACCGCTGCAGTAACCAAATACGCGCACGCAAAACTACAAGCCCCAGCATCCTGTGCGCCATTAGCGCGCAGAACACTGAGGCATCCGGTGCGCGAAAAATAAACAAACCCCCCCTGCTGCCGCTGCCCTTCTTTTCGACGGTCCAGCCGGCGCGCGAAAAAAAGGAATAAAACCCCCCGCCACCACTGCCCTTCCTTTCAATGGACCAGCCATCGAGCCTGGCCTGTGAAAAAAAAAGAACACCCTGCCCTTTTCTTTCCATGGGCCAGGGTTGGAGCCTGGCCCGCGAAAAAAAGGACCCCCCCAAAAAAAAGTACACACAAAAACATTCAAAAACAGTCACAAAAACAGTAAAAAAAACACCACAAAAACATCACAAAGACACCCCCAAAAAAACCCAACACAACCCCCCCAAAAAAAACACACCAGAGAGTTTACCAGGAGACGTCTTCACTCCATGATGACCGGAACTCAACTGAGAAAATAATGAAAAAACTTACCAGAAGCGACACCCAGAGGACAGAAGAGAAAAATTGTAGAGAGGAAGAAAAGCTCACCACCCCCACCCAGAGGCCACAAGACAAAAAACATTCAAAAACATTGAAACTAATAAGATTAATTCCCAAATTAATCAAATAAGTTATCAAAACATTCAAAAATATTCACACTAATCTCAAAAATACCAAGAAAACAAACAAACAGAAATCACTTTTCACTCAAAAAAACCAAAAAACCAAAACCAAAAATAAAAACTGCGTAAAAATTAAGATTTAAAAAACCAAAATAAAATTTTAAATTTTAAAAAATTAATTTACATTAAATAAATAAAATTAAAATAAAATTTGCATAAACATAAAACAAAAACCTTCCAAAACCAATTTAAAGAGCCCGGCACTGAGGAAGCCGGCGCGCAAAAAATAAAAATAAAACACACACTGGGAGCGCAAGTCCGCCACAGGCGGACGCAGCGCCTCTAACCCACAAAATCACAAAACCTTTCAACACCATTTAAAACAGCCCGGCACCATTGGTTCAAGAAAAAAAACGCGAAACCCTTTACTATCCAACACAATTTTACAAAGCCCGGCACCGCCGGGCAAAATATGCTAGTAACTAATATAGACAAAGACTTGCAAAATGGAAGAGCTTTATACCTTCTTTGAAGCAGTTTTGGTTGCTTTGTTGTCTTTTCTGAAGGAAAAGTAGGTCTTGTACAAAAACATGCACTCATTTGTCTTTTCTTAGCTATTCTTAGTGACATATTTTTGGTAAAGCCAGATATGTTTGGCAAGTGTGAACACATAACTCTCACTTTCTCAGGTACAATCTGGAGAGTTCTACCTGATACTGCCTTTTGCAATACTGTAATATGTCACACTGCCAAATGTACTGGTCCTGAGTACTTAGAAGATCATTTTATTTTGTTCAAGGAGCAGAAGCTTTGGAAATGGTCCTCATCTAATACAGTAAAACCCGTACTTACGTAAAAAGTCTGTTCTGTAGGCTTTTATGTAAATCTTTTTTTACTTAACTCAAAGCAAACCCATAGGAAAAATGAATTTTTACATAACTTGAAGCAAACCCATATGAAAAATGAAGTTTTTACTTAACTCAAAGCAAACCAATAGGAAAATGATATTTCTGTAAATCAAAGCGACCCCATAGGAAACATGATTTTTTTACATAACTCGAAGCAAACCCATAGGAAAAAAATGAATTTTTTACAGAACTCAAAGCAAACCCATAGGAAATTGTATAATGTAAATCAGGACATTTATGTTAATCAGGACATGGTTTTAGTGCAAAAATCATTATGTAAGTCAAATTGTATGTAACTCGAGGCATATGTAAGTCAGGGTTTTACTGTATACACAATTACAGAAGGACTCATGACCCAAGTGTACTCACAATACAGTATTATTTTGTGTCCCTTCTGTTTTATTCATTCAGTCATTTATTCTTCCATTTGACATTCCCTTCTTCATATAATCTCAGGGTGGCTATTTGTGGAAACACATTCAGCAAAAATTGGTGACATTAATGTGAGTGGTGAGGTGAATCTACTTTAGGCTTTATCCATGAACCCCATCCTCAAAATAGATTCAGTACCTTGGGTGTTTGTGGTTTCCCCGTGCCCCAATGGGCACGGAACGGCCCGGCAGAGGCCACTTCGGTGAGAAAGGCTCCCTGGCCCGTGGGCTCTGCGAGCACCCAAATTAAGGGGGGTGGATAAATTATAGGGTTTGATTTACCCAATTCCTTGACCTGACCTAAGACTCTGCCAAGTAAGCAGATCGCTAACTCCTGTAACATAATTAGGCAAACATTCATCTCCGAGCTTAGCGTAAATCCCCGGCGCTCCACGTTTACCCAGCTCCTAAGCCCAAAACAATGATGTTTCCTCAGTCAATGTTTGCCCGCACTAATTCACTTCCCCAAGAGAGATTCCCAATTAACCTGAGTAAATAGGTGATGTGATTCACTGACGGGTGATGGTTTTTTCTACCTTGCCCTCTGATCTATAAAAGGTGATGTCTTTTCCTCAATAAACTACTGATCTTATCCTCCTCCATGCTGCCTCGTATCGTTCCTTGATCAGTCTCCTCCGGGACCTACGGCCCTCAGCGGCCCCGATTCCTACAGGTGTTTACTTTGAAATTCAGATTAAAATAAGTATCAGATTCACTATGCAATTGGTGCTGGAGGTACCAGACTTTACTGATCTCTTTCTCTTAGTAAAAACTTGAACAATGTCTGAAATCCAGCAGTGTAACCTATGCTGTGTAAGGCTGATGATATCATCTGCCACAGTTTTTTTTTTTTTTAGAAATAAGAATATTTTTTAAAAAAACACCAGCCAAAGGTCCCATGTCTCCTCAGACTCCCTTTCAGCATGGGGAAGCTATTGGGGGTTGAAGAATGGACTAAGACTTTAATTTCCAAAAATCACTGCCATCAGTAAAAACATCCCAGCTGCTGATTTTATCAGCCTTACATGGCTGAAGACAAAATAATAAGATTTCAACCAGTATATTTATTTACATACTGGGATTAAGCTTTGTTTCAAAAGACAAGTGACTGTGTAAAAAAATCTCATTACAACTAGAAGGAATGCTTTCCTTAGGATGATGCAACCACTCTTTGCTGCCCCCTGCATCTCACCTGTTGTAAACCAGGGGTTTAGTAGAAGCTCTTCTTGTTTAGTAGAAGCTCTCAATGCAATCTGTGCAAAGCAAAATAATTTCTTGACAGTCTTTTGTGCAATACAATCACTTTTAAATTGCACCTATTGCTTACATTTCAATACTGTCACATATGTTGCTTAATACATTCAAATTCACCCAGAACCAAACTGTACTGTCTACTTAAGACAATCTTCATTGGCCTCTCTTTCTTTTTGAGTTTTTAATTGCGGCTTTATGAGAACTAATTGAACCTTTGCTTGGCTTACTGCATCTCCAGAACAGTCTTCCCAAGAAAACGACTGTTGTGTATGTAACTTTTTTTTTAATATTGATTTTTATTAAAAAAAAATAAACAGACATACAGAAAAAAAGAAAACAATAACATTACAATACAGTAATACCTCAAAGATAACCTCAATACAATATTAACTCACATTCATAGAGGCTAGCACATAACAGTACTTATACTGATTGTTTACCATTTAACCACAATATTAGATACCACAATGTAAAATATTACTCAATCAAACAATAAAACTTTTCTAAGCTAACTCTATAATAATTTTTTAATAATTACAAATCACCCTGTGAATATATACAATGCCCGGAGAGTTTAGTTGCTATTTCAATTCCAAAAACCTCTTTGCGATGGTGCAGGTCCTGAACTGTCATTTACCATAAGAGAATGATCCACAAACGGTTTCCATATATTCCAAAACCTATTCTCTTTTAAATTATCTCGTTTCAATTTAATCTCCCATGTCAATTTGTCATTCAATGCTAGGCTCCACATTTCCTTGTACCATTCTCCGAACTGTATATCTACATCATTTTTCCAATTTCTAGCTATACATTGTCTACCTGTGGTCAATACAATTTCCAATAATTCTTTTTCCTCCTTATTCAAACCCAAACCTTCCACATTTGTTAAAAGAATGGTACCTGACACCAACTTGACCTTTTTACCCAATATTTCACCAAACTCCCCTTCTATTCTTCCCCAAAAATCCCTTATTTTTTTACAACTCCACCACATGTGTTCATATGTTCCATCTGTTTCTTTACATCTCCAACATAACTTATCTCTTTTATTATCCATCTGATAAAGCCTTAGTGGCGTCAAGTACCATTGCCACAACATTTTAAAATTATGTTCTTTAATTCTTACAGACATTGTTCTCATGATCCTCTTTTTCCATTTGTTTCTCCATTCAACCTCCCCAATTTTTATATTCAAATTTTGTTCCCACTTCCGCTTCAAGTCTTCCTGTGGATCATTACCCTTGTTCAATATAATATAAAGTTTGCTTACAAGACCCTTAATGCCTCTTTCCCCCTTTCTGATCTTTATTACCAAATCCTCAAATTCCGTCTTATTTCTATCTAACCCTGCTTCTCTTTTATATTTTTTATTCCAGTTATCCGCCTTCAATTTCTGAAACCAATCCAAATTTAACTTCTCAAATATTTTTTTCCTCTTAGTATCATCATCACACACTTTTAACCAATCCTTCAATAAAAGCACCCCATTTTTATCCAATATTTCCATTTTTTCCTTATCTATTTTTATTGGAAAACACCCCATATCCGTCAATTCCAAAATTGGAGAGAGATTTGGGACTATATCTTTCTTTACTTTCTTCCACACTTCCATGAGACCTCTCATCATAATATTATTTGACCTTTTCACCTTGTCCTTTGTTCCCAAAAAAATCATACTACCAATGTCTCTATATTCTTTCATCTCCAGTTGCTCCCAAATTGTCTTTTCTCTTGCCAAGATCTTCACAACATTCTTAATTTGAAATGCTCGATAGTATGCTAACAAATTTGGCATACCCAAACCCCCTTTTTTCTGAGACAAGTACCATAGTTTCTTTGGAAGTCTAGATTTTTTACCACCATTACAAAAGCCATTGAACATCTTTTGAAACTCATTAATTTCCTTCTCCTTCAGATGGATCGCTAGTGCATCAAATAAAAAATTAATCTTTGGCAACAATATCATTTTACAAATAGCGATCCTTCCGAACCATGACAGCTTCAACTTCTGAAACTCTTGTATTTTATTCTTAAATTCCACTCTCAAACTGTCATAGTTCAATCGTTTAAGTTCTTCTAATTTATTTGAGATAATTATCCCCAAATACTTCAGCTTATCTTTAATTTGTATATTAAGTATCTCCACATTCCTACCCATCTCACTTGCTCCCAAATTACACAACATCAATTCTGATTTATCCCAATTTATCATTAATCCAGTTATAGCTTCAAATACCTGTAAGTGATCTTTGATCCTGTCCATTACCAGCTCCGGGTGTTTCACCATAAGCAATGTATCATCCGCATACATGCTCACTTTGTTACCCATAATCCCTTCTATATTTAAATCATCCCTTATATTTTTAGCTAGAATCTCCATTGCCATAATAAATAAGATAGGAGATAATGGACAGCCCTGCCTAGTACCAGCCTCTAAATTTACCACATCAGTAAACTCCTCATTTACTCTGACCCTAGCGTTCCCTTTTTGATATAATAAATCTATTACCCTATTGGATCTATCCCCAAACCCATATTTTTTAACTATTTCTTTAATTGAAGACCACTGTAATGAGTCGAATGCCTTAAAAATATCTAATGATAATAAGCCCACCTTTTCCTTAGTTTGGTTAACGTTATCAATTAAATCTAATACCCTTCTAGTCAAATCCGCCATATGCCGACCTTTTAGGAACCCAACTTGATCTACATTTATGTATTCCCCCATAAAACTGTTTAATCGATTAGCCAATATTGCTGTGAAGATCTTAGCATCCTGATTTATAAGTGAAATTGGTCTGTACGATTCCACTCTTTCGAGATTCTTGCCAGGCTTTGGCAGTAGAACGATTGTGGTGTTATACCATGAAGTCGGAATTGATCCTCCATCTAAGATATAATTATATAGCTTCACCAATTTTGGAACCACTACTTCCTTAAATTCTTTGTAAAACTCTGTCGATAATCCATCATCCCCCAGAGCTTTCCCCGTCTTCAACCCACTAATCACCTCCTTAACCTCTTTATCATTAATCCTTTCCTCCATTTTCTCCCTATGTTCTTGTTTTATTCCATTCCCTAACTGTCTCTCCAATATCTTTTTAAGCTTCTCCAGGTCTACTTCCTTTTTTGCATATAATAGCTGATAAAATTCCCTGACAATTTTACATTTATCTCCGTTCTTATTACACCTTGAACCTTGCTTATCAACCAATACCCCTATTTCTCTTTTTCCCCTTTTTAGCCTTAGCAGCTCTTGCTAATAATTTTGAACTTCTATTACTAAATTCAAAATATTCTCTATTTAAATAAATCAAATCTCGTTTAACTTTATCAATATCCTTACCCATTAGTTCTGCTTTAGGCCTTTGTAATTTCGTAAAAAATTTTTTATCTTTACTTTTCGCATGATCCTCCTGTAATTGTTTTATTTCTCTTTCTTTTTCTATCTGTTCTGCTTTATATTTTTTATATTTAAAACTTGCCAATTTTATACTTTTTCCTCTAAAAACCGACTTCATGGTATCCCATACCACATTAAAATTAACCTCATTATTATCGTTCCACTGCCAACTTTCTTTCCATCTTCCCATAATCTGCTCTTTACATTTCTGTTCTTTAAACAAATTAGGATCGTACCTCCAATTTCTAACTCTTCGAGTATCTTTTTGTACTTTCAATTCCAAATATACTTTAGCATGATCCGATTCCTTGATAATCCCAATTTCCATTCCTTCTATGTCTTTAATCAAATTTTCGGTAAGAAAAACATAGTCTATTCTTGAGTAGGTCCCATGAACATGTGAAAAAAAAAGAATATGCCCTTCCAGAGCCCTTAAACTCTCTCCAAGAATCCTTCAGACCCATAACATCCATCCATTTATCCAAAACCTTCCCTTTCAAGCCAATTCCACTTCTTGATATATTTGTACAATCTAACCCTGACCTTATCAAAGTAAAGTCTCCAGCCACAATAGTTTTTGCAACGTTCTCTAATTCCACTATTTTCCGAATTTTTTCAAGGAACTCCGCTTGATGATCGTTTGGAGCATAAATATTTACCAACATGATTTCCTCATCCTCCAATTTTCCTCTTACTATCAAATATCTACCCTCTTGGTCAACAACACTTTTTGTAATCTCAAATCCTAATTTTTTAGAAATCATAATTGCCACCCCGCTTGCTTTTGATGTTCCAAATGCCATCTCATAATGTTGCATCCATCCTAAAAAAAGTCTATTCGTGTCTTTTGACTTCTGATGGGTTTCCTGTAAAAACAGAATATCTGGTCTATCTTTCTTCAGCACCAATTCCAGTCTCCGTCTCTTAAGAACAGAACCTGTACCCTTCACATTCCATGATATTATTTTAATACTTCCCATAACCTACTTCCTTTCCAAGCTCTAAACTCTCCATCGGGCGTGCCACCAACCACCCCTTACCCCTATAACATACAAAACTACATAGAACACACACTATCTCTCTCCCCACTTTCTTACGAAAAAAAGCCGCCTTTGACAACCAAAGAGGAGAGAGGGGGGACATGCAAGATGTGCTTTCCTACCGGTGCTACGCGTTATTCACCATTCTATATCGATTAAATGCTTTAAATTGTTATAATCTGATTCTCATTACTCCTTACTTGTCTCCTCCTCCACCATGATCAACGACAGCTCCTCCTCCTCCTCCCTTCGCTGCGGTGTTCCACCTGTTGCCCCACCAGCCTCCTCCCTCCCATATTCCCTCCCCAATGCTCCCGATTCCATCAATTCCTTCTTAAGATTTATCCATTCTTCCAAATCTACTTTTACCAGTTCCAACAAGCTCAAATACTCCAATGGATTGGTCCCTTCATCTATTACCTGCATTCTTTTATCATAAAAAAAGTGCAGTTGCTGCGGAAATCTCCAGTTGTACCTTATATTTTTACTCATCAATAATTTGGTTACAGGCCTCATCTTATACCTCCAGGTTCTTTCTTTCAACGAAATATCATTGTAAACTTCTACGTCAGAGCCATCAAATTTCAAAGCATCAGGACCAGCGCGTTTCAAATGGGCCATTACTTTTAGCTTGTCTGCCCAATTTGCAAATTTTACCAACACATTTCTTTGAACCACCCTCCCTCTTCTTGGGCCCACCTGGAATACACTTACAAAATCTTCCTGGACAAATTCTTTTCCCATATTCAAACCATTTAACCACTGAACCACTCTTTCCCTTAACAAGTCCGGAGTTCGTTCCACGACCTGACGGATCACAATATTCTGCTTTCTCATCATATCTTCCACAGCATCAATCCTTCTCTCTTGTTCCTCCAATTTCAGCTTATTCTCCCGCACCACCTCCTGAGTCCCTTTTATTTCGTTTTTTATGGCAGTTACCTTGGTTTGAACCAATTTCACATTTCCCTCAATTTTTTTCAAACTTAAGTCCACCTTTTTTGAAAAATCTGCAACAGATGATACCACCTTATCTTGCTTTTTCATCATTTCATTTCTGTCTTTCACCCTTGAATCCTCATTCTTCTCCAATTTCTGAAACAGCTTGCCAATTTCCACCATAATTTGGGTTTGATCGTAGGGCACTGTGGGCGGGGATGAAGACTGAGGGGCTTCCTCCATTGGTACTTTTTCCTTCTTCTTAGGCTTAACAGCTGGATCTTCTTCCTTTGCTTTCCCTCTTGTACCTTTATCCATAATAGTATAAAATCCCAAAGTTGCAGATCGTTGTAAAAATTAGTCAAACAAATAAGCCTATAACACTGCAACCCCTGGTTCCACAAGTCCAACAGGGAAACTTATATTAAGCAGAAGTCCAAAGAGTTATTGTAATCCACAAAAAAGAGCAGAAGGAACCAATATTCCCAACAGGCAGCTGAGAAGAAAAAAAAGAAGGGCGAAAAAGAAAATGATAATCCACAGCGGGTCCGTTTCCCCAAAGCAATCAGTCCAACCAGTCGTCTTCCACACTGCAATGTAAGTGCTCCAAGGAAACAGTCACTCAAAACTTCTCCTTTAAATCCAAGCCGCTGAAAAGTAAAAAGAAAAAAAGGGAGGGGAGACTGGAGGGAGAAAAAGCCCAAAATCCAAACAGGAAAGCAGGAGAAGTGAGAAGCAATATTTTCCAAAAAAATTAAGTATTTATAATCCACACGGTGAAGGAGCAAAAAGAAGCCCAATTAATCCTTCTCTTGAAGCGGACAAGTCAAAACACCATTTTCCAGCGGCTGCTTTAACTTCTGGGTAAAAGCCCCCCTTCTTCTTCTGTGGAACGGCAAACTTTTTCCAAACACTTTAAGCTGGGAAATTCACTGTTACCTTCCAATGTTATAGCCCAGACAATTATTTTTTTAAAACCACTTTGTTATCGTCAAAACACGGCGTGGTCCTTCTGGTGTGTGAAAAAAACATAAACCCAAACACGATCACTTTCATTTTCCAGAATCACCGCCATTAACGAAACAATCACTTGTTTTCATCTACTTCCACCCATTTCCATTTCAAAGCCCGGGCTCATTAAACAAGATCTCCAGCTGAGTTTAATCTTTAGTACTCCATTCATGCACTTACATGCAGCTGTTTTCGTGCCAAACAACTTCTTGCCAGCTTCAAAGCTTCTCTCGCAGTCTCGCTGGTCCCGTTCTCGGCTCCTCGGCAGAAAAGCCGCGACTGCCGTCGCAGGCTTCACTCGCAAAGAAAAACCTCCCGAACTTCGACCATCCGACTTCAAAAGTTCCCAAAATTTTCCAAAAAGACAAGCAAGATTCTTATCTACAGAAGTTGCCACTTTAAACGTTTCCCATTTCACTCCAACACATTGATTGCCACTTTGTTAAGCGCGAGCATCCAAATCAAGATGTTACTCATCGGCCATCTTAGCCAAGCCCCCGTGTATGTAACTTTAATAGTGCTTAAAACAGTTTGTAATTATTATTGCGGGATCGGGGTGGCCCTCCATTTTGTCTTCTTCATGGTACTAAGTTATCGCGGGACTTGCTTTCCCGCCCTTTCTAACAAGACACGCAAAGTCCCCCCAGTCTCCGGTCACCCTACGATCACCCCACTTCTCTCCCAACCAATCCTGTTGCTTCCCGCCCGAATGTATCCATTGTATATTGTATATAAGGCGCAGCTGTGCCATTGCTGTTCATGTTCGGTTTGCTTACAATAAAGTTGTGTTTGACCCTGTTATGCTGGCTGCTTCTCTTCAATTCCCGAACATCAAAATGACTGACATAAATTTTCACATGAGACACCTTTAAAGCACGCTCTTCTGCCTTGCACTGGGCAACCGCTGGGTATTAAGAGTCCACAGCCCCCAAACCAACTATGGGCTAGCTAGCTTTCCTCACTAAAATACACTTCATTAAAAATACAATTGGGAGACAGCATTGTTGATGTGGAGGGTGTGGATCTGGTTGGACTCAGGAGGATTGCGGAGGACAAAGGAGCCTAGTCTGCTGTGGTCCATGGGGTCATGAAGGATTTGACTCAACTGTGTGACTGAACAACAATATTCTGACTGGCCCTAAATAACACAAAATTCCTAACAAGGAAAATAGGAAAGAGTTGACCAGATCAACCATTTATCCCAATAAACACAAGTCTGAATTCATACACAGAAACAAATGACATGCACAACAGCCCTTCTACTCATCACCAAAGCACAAAGCCCTGCTACTGGCCTGGATCCACCTCAGAGAGATGGTATAATAATAATTTTGTGTCAGTTCGGGTTTCGAACTGTCAACTTGCCGATCTTCCAGCTAAGATGGCGAACCTCTTAACCAGTAGTGTGTTTTCATCACAAAGGGCACTATCTATTTAGTTTACTGTCTCCAAACGTTTTAGAGTATGACAGTGTTCACATGGCAGAGGGCCTACAGAATCTACACTTTGAAATATTCAGGATAAAAATTACCTGAAAATGTATAGTTGAAGAAATCTTGCTTCATTTGTTCTGCCCAAATAACCTGAAGTATAAGCAGGTGTTACCAAGCAATGCTTCCAGCAGATGAAATAACACTAGATGACTCATGCAATAATTTGATGTACTAAAAATAAAACAAAAAGAGAAATACTCTTCCACTTTAAAGACCAACAGATTTTTGTGGGTTTCTCTGCATTCATGGAAGCTTACAATTGACATACTCTTTATGGGTTTTTAAACATGCACAAGAGGAATCACATAGGTTGCTGCAGCTAATCTGGCTAATTGATGAAGTATGAGGCATATTGACAAGGAATGCAAGCTACAGGAGACCAGTATCTCATCAATTAGTAGCTCTGACTTTGGCAGCTTTGCTTATGTACTGTGCATCTAGTCAGCTGTGAAGGTGGGAACTATTTGCCTCCTCCCTGACAGGAAGGAGACATTCAGTACTGGATGATACTGACAGTATCATCATGTACATTTCAAAACAGAAAAAAAACCATGGTTACATCTTTGGTTGTCTTCCATGAACACTCTGTTTTTATTTTTTTCCTTGCTAGTATTTATTAAGAGTGC
This sequence comes from Bradypodion ventrale, assembly GCA_035047345.1. Classification (NCBI taxonomy): domain Eukaryota; kingdom Metazoa; phylum Chordata; class Lepidosauria; order Squamata; family Chamaeleonidae; genus Bradypodion; species Bradypodion ventrale. The sequence continues at coordinate 48,558,436 of JAWDJE010000001.1, forward strand.
AGATTGCTGCTGGTGTTAGATACTTTACTGGTCAAAATTGCTCCAGCTTATGCTCCAAAATCTGAAGTTGCTGAAGTATTTATTCAGTTGGCATATGAGATAAATTAATTTCCACACCAAGAGGTCCTTAAAATGATTCCATGCCAGGAGCAAAACCCCTGCCATGAATAGGCTGTTGCTTCAGAGTGGTTGTTTTTCCTTATTCAAAGAAGCAATTGGAGACAGCAAAAAATATTTAATCCTCACTATGAATTTAGATAATTCTCTGTGGTGCATCCTGATTTGTAAAAAAAATTCTACATTTTTGTCAGTTTTGCCAGGCTTTAGCGTTTATCCCCCAATGATATGGGCACACATAGCTGGGCCACTCATTACCTTGCTGAAATGGCAGCACGCTGCGCTTGAAGTCTAGAAAGTCGGGGTTCGATACCCGAGTGTTGCATGACGGATCTTGCGGACATGAAAGGAGCCTCATTTGGGCATCCCCTGAGCGGAGTTTCTCCAGCAAAAATCCTTTCAACCCAGAGTAACTTCTGACACAAATTTATTCATTTAACCTTGCTGAAATGCGTCCCCCACCCCAAACTACCTGGCTGCAGTTACTTATTTTGTACCGATTCCTAAACTACTTCATTCTTCTGTGTGCATGTCTGTGTTGGTGCATATTGTGTATTGGAACTCTTGCCCCATAAAGGTTGCAGGAATGAAAATATTTTCCCCATGCCATTCTTACTGTTATATCCCAAAAAGGGGCCAAACTGTAAAGAGTCAGCAAAAATGAAGAAAAAAACGTTTGAGGCTATAGAAAAAATATATCTGGATTCTCTCGTAAATTCAATCAACTCTTTTTTATTGTTCAATAATGTAGATCTTGTTAAACACCACAAGATTCTTATACTAGGATTCAGTTTCATATATATTCGGTATAAATCTTCAAAATAACTTGTAACACTGTAAAACTTCTTGTTAGAGTCTATTCATGCAAAAGTAAACTATCTTCCAGATACTCCACCAGTCAGAAAATTCTGGGTACTTTTAGACAAATGCTTCACTACAACAATCCCTGTAAGTTCCACTGTCTCTTCTTTGTAACAATCTTAATGAGTTCCACTTTCTCGAAGCCAAACTAGTAACTTAGCTTTTCATAAGATTTCATCAGGAGAAAGCATGGAAATCTATCTTATTAAAGCACATCCCGCGAGTCTCTTCTGTACTCAGTGTACTCTGTTAGTGCTCTCAGATGTTCTGTGTCGGTGCATATTGTGTATTGGAACTCTTGCCCCATAAAGGTTGCAAGAATGAAAATATTTCCCCATGCCATTCTTACTGTTATAGCATTACAAAAGTTCAGTGGTCAGCTGTCATGGCAAATAAGTGTTTTAATGCTATAATAGTAAAATAAAATAAATTTAAAAATTGTTTCCATTTGTTGGGCATGGTGTAGGAGCAATGGTAGCTGCAGCTGAACGGCTCTGCGGCAGAGGCAGAGGCAAAGGCAGGATATGATAGCACTCTTCAAACACGTGAAAGACCATCGTAAAAAGGAAGGGCAGGATCTGTTCTCGATCATCCCAGACTGCATGATGCATAATAATGGGCTGAAACTACAGGACGCCTTACAGTATAAACTTAATATTAGGAAAAACTTCTTAATAGTTAGAACAGCGTGACAGTGTAACCAATTACCTTGGGAAGTGGTGAGTGCTCCAACCCTAGAGGCATTCAAAAGTAAATTAGACAACCATCTGTCAAATATACTTTGATTTGGATTCCTGCATTGAACAGGAGGTTAGACTAGATGGACTCACAGGCCCCTCTTTATGATTCTATGAATTTCACCTGATTTCAAAAAATCCCAAAAGTAATGGAATCTTGATTCTTTCAAAGTCCAAAGAAGCCTCCCTTTCATATTTTTATTATAGCACATAGTTCCCAGCTATTACTATTTTGCAATTGGCTAGATGAGACTCTTAAAATATTCCCATACAACATATTACCCCACACTTCTACAGCCAATGATAACTGGACTGTAAGGTAGCAGATGTGAGGAGGAAAACATGTTTGACACACTCACTTCAAACAACCCACTGATAATGAAATAAAATAACACAGCTGCGTAATAAATCCTTTGTTATAGAAATCGCTTAGAAATTTTCCCCAAATTATGATACTGGTCAAATAGTTGCCATTACCTACCTTTTGTTTTTTGTGTTTGACCTCTTATAGCAAGAGTGCCTAAACTATGGCCCATGGGCCAGATCTGGCCCCAACACCAATTCATCTGGCCCACAGCACCCTTGTACAGGCGTGTTTTACTTCTGCTTCCAGGAGTGATGAGGGTGGTATGGGCTGGATGAATTGGTGATAGGGACCAGACCTGGCTCATAGACCAGGGCACCCCTGGTTTAAGCAGAGAAAATGGCAACTTAAAATCTATCCCATACTGTTGCAAAACAGATTGCAAGGCACGTTTTACTTCCACTTCTGGTGGGAGGAACTATATGACCGGCCCACTAAACCATATGACCAGCCCCCGCTGAACCACATGACTGGCTTGTGGCTCAAAAAGTTTGGACACCCCTGGCTTATAGCTATTAAGCATTGTTGCCATGGAGTTAGATAGCTCTTTCAACTATTCTAAAATGTCATACTGTACTTCAAGTAAATGGAGATTTTATGTTTCATGTTCATTTTGAGTTTACTAAATAAAATTTTGATAAGGGGAGTGAAAGAATACATTTAAGCTGTATTCTATTTATACTATATTACTTGGGAAAATAGCTTATTGATACAGTGGGTTTTTCTGAGAAGACATGCAGACCGTTCAGTGAGAATCTATGTTGTGAGGTGAAGACTTAGAGCATAGGTTCCCAACCTTTGCAAGCCGGGAGCCGGGTCACTCTCTTTCTCAGTCAGCTTTGAGGGCCGGATGGCCATTTTGTCCTGCCTGCACTAAGGGGGTAGCCATTTTGTTCCAACAGCTTCAAAGGGGGGCATTTTGTTTCTTGAATGCCCTTGTAGGGGTGGGGAGCCACATGAAATAGTGCCATGGGATGGATCCGGCCCACAGGACTTAGATTGGGAACCCCTGAGTTAGAGGAATATAATTCAAAGGTCATCTTGAATACTTTGTCCACTTCTGGATATTATTGTTTAGGAAGGATTTTGACAAGCTGGAACATATTAGATTAGGGCAGCTAAAATGGTAAAAGGTCTGGGAACCAAGATCTACTATGAATAGACCTACTAAGGAAGAAAAGTGAGTCTCATATGCTATCAAATATGGCAATAAGATTACTTTCAATGCCTGAGGCTTGTGAATGTAGCTGGCCCAAGATCATTCCCAGTTAAACATCAACTGTGCTCTGCCCTGCAGTCCTAAAATGACTGAATGAAGATATGGAAGGAGATTGTCATGGTTTTAATTCTAGTAAAACTGCCTCTACTCATAGGAAGCCCTGTGCCAATTTGAGATAATTTAGAATTGCAGTTCTAAAGATGCCAACTGTTTGCTGTCCAGCTTGAATATATTAGGTAAAAATCCTGTAGAGTTGCTGCCTCTATAAATAAAATAGTAAATAATGTTTCAGCTTGTAGTAGTTAGAGCTAGCTCCAAGCAAGCTGTTTCTTCATAAATTTTGTCCCCTGAAGATGCTTTGCAGATTATTCTCTAGTCTCTTAAAAGTAAATGTTAACATGTATGATAACGTACTGTAGAAGAAGCCAATCAGTATTTGGGTGGAGAATTCCCTTGGCTCTATCACTCGTTGTAATTCAAGCAATTCAAATAGGAAAGCAGATGTATCTGAACCAAATGCATGAAAGGGCCAGTGGAGCAGGGCACGGAGCAGGGCATAACAAGGCTCATAAAATGCCTCTAGGTTGTGCAGTAATGCTGCTACAAGAGCATTAATGCACCTAAAGTAGTTAAGGAACAAACTAAACTTTAACAGGTACAATGCCTGTTTACCCACATTATGACAAGCTGCATCTGCTAAATTTCCTGAGTTAGAAAAATCTGCATGCTCCTGTAATCTTTCAATGCCTTTTTATTTCTACCTGGTAATGCAAACTGACCATTTATATACTTCTAATTATGCTATTAAAGAGCCTTGTGGTCAGATGTTTGGTTGTTGTTGTTTTTTTTTGGGGGGGGGGGGCTTACTGTGCACTGACATTTCAGCATTAAAATAAAAGTTCAAGTTTTAAATTATGTAGGTTGACATTTTTACTCATTATGTATTCATTATTTTGTCTGTTTCTTTCAAAAAACCCTCAAAATTTCAAACTAGATACCAGTGCACTTTCTGTGATCTCTGTTTCTTAGCAACACTGAAGCTACCTGTTGTCATCTCAGTGGGGGAAAAGAGGATTAGTTGTACTAAAATGCTTCCGTACAACAGTTGCCTTAAAAAACTAATCTCAGACCAATGTTCCTTCCTGATTTCTATAGGCTACATAACAGGAAATTGTAATTCCTTTTAACTGTGTATAAAGTGCCATAAGATCTTATTTATTAATCACTAGTATGTGACATAATAGTTTGGAATTAGATGAAATCTTTGTTAATAACAACTCGCAGGCATTTTCATCTAAAGTGAGAAAAACTGCTGCTTTTTAATCATGACTCCATTACTTTGTACCAAATTATTTTTTTTCCAAAATCTCTGTCTTCATCTGGGTTGGAAATAAAATATCATTTGCACCTTCTTATTAAACATCTTCTAGTCTTGATTTTCCAACTGAAAACGATTCCTGAATGAAGTTTGTCACTTCTGTTCTGTTAGACAGTCAATGATAGATGTGAAGAACAATGGGTAAAGGTTTCCCTTGCTTGAAAGCCAGTAGTATCAGACTCTAGGGTTCAGTGCTCATCTCTGTTTCAAAGCCAAAGAGCCAGTGCTGTCTGCTTCTGCAGATGCTTCCATGGTCAATACAAGTGGGAAAATAAGCAGTTCTAACCTGGCCCTTCAGCTGGTATGGTCAAGGTGGAATGAAGACACCCTTCACTAGTGAATAGGAGTTCCAGTGGTAAGTTGGCATTTATTATCTATAGCTTGCAGGCCTAAATACATAGTAGTGTCTGAAACTGGGCATTCTGAGGGCATGGTACATGGAGCTTTGGATCCAGAATCCTATCCTTACAGGTGTTCTTGAATAGGAGGGATAGTTTAGATCAGGAGTCAGCAAACCTGTCTCTCCAGATGTTCTTGGACTTCAATTCCCAAAAGCACTGATCAGCAGATATATCGACTTGGGCTTCTGGTAACTGAAACCCAAGAATATCTGGAGAGCCAAGTTTGCTGATACCTGGTCTAGATCCATTTCAATTGGGCCATGTCACAGTACTGAAACAGCACTGGTCATTCTTGAAGGCAGTTTCCTAAGGGAGGCTGATGGGGAAGTGTAACCTTGCTGTTGATCCTGGATCTTTCTTCGGCCTTTGATACTGTTGACCATGATATCCTTCAGGAAAGGCTATTGAGTTTAAGGATTTGGGCCTATGCTCTTTGTTAATTCCAGTCCTTCCTTGATGGCTGATCCCAGCTGGAACAATTTGGTGATTTCATTTTGACCACATGGGTCCTTTTGTATGGAGTTCCACAGGGGTTGATAATCTCCTCACTGCTTTTTAACATCTACATGAAGCAGTTGGGGAAGTCATTCAGGGATTTGGAGTGGTGTCACCAGTGTGGTGGCATACAACTCTTTCTCTCCTTTGCTTTATCTGCAGAACATGCTGGTCCAGATCCTTGAGCACTCCCTGGTGTTGGCAATGAACTGGACAAGGGACAGTAAATTGAAATTGAAACCAGACAAGAATGAGATCACACTTTTAGGAGGACTGTCAGACCAGTTAGGGGAGAACCTACCTGGCTTAGATGGAGATACCCTCCCTCTGAAAGATGGAGTCTGCAGCTTGGGGATACTCCAGGACCTGGCACTCTCTATGGTGGCCCAAATATTGACCATGATCAAGAGTGCCTTCTATCAGTTTTGGATGGTTACCTAGCAGCATCTGTACCTGGACAAGAAATGTATAATAGTAGTACGCACTTTGTTAATCTTAAAAATAGACAGCAGTGTTCTCTATGTAGGGCTGCCCTTCAAATTGGTATGGAAAGTTTAGCACTTCAGCAAGTCCAGAATGTGGTGGCCAGACTAATTTCTGGAACTAGTAAATTTGATCCTATATCTGCAGTTCTGGCCCACCTACAATGGATACCTGTCAGATATTCTCTCAATTCAAGGTGCTGTTTATGGCCTACAAAGCCCTTAATGGATTAGGATCTCAATATTTGTTGGAATGTTTCTCCCAAAAAATAGCTTCCCAGGTCACATGCTCCTCCCAATCCACAGTGCTAAAGGAGGGTATGCTGAGGAAGGCTAGAAAGGTAACGAGCTGGGCTTTCTCAGTAGTAGCCCCTACTCTGTGGAATGAACAGCCAACTGAGGTGCACCAGAACCTATTCCTCTTGGTAACCAACAAATTATCCAAGTCAGAATTATATAAGGCATCCATTAAGAACATATCCTCAAATCCTGTTTGAATATTTGAAATTTAGTTTTCTGTATACAACCCTACTGGAGTTGATTACGCCACCATATTATGTTGTCATAGGAATGCAGTAGGTGGATGGGGTATTGGGATTCTTGTTTTATCTTGTACACTGCCCAGAGTAGTGTGTATTCACTAATCAGGCAGTATATAAATAAATTTAGAAAATCAATATCTAGCAAATCAGTCTGGAACTGGCATAATTTATCTTCTCTGGTAGTTTCAAAGGTTAGGACTAGATTGCCTTCATTGTTTGTTGAATATTGGGCAATTCTCCATCACATGTAGCTATGGTCAGTATCCTACTTTGGATTTCTTTATAAATGTGTCCTCTTAGTTAGATAGTTTGGATCCAAAAAGCGAACACTGTTATTTGATGTTCTCAGCTAAAAGGAAAAAAAAGGGGGGATATGGAAGCAGATGGAGAAATGTTTTGGCAAGCCATTTACTGAGAATATAGAGTAGTCATTTTTAATTGAGATGCTGTACTGTGGTATGAGTCAGGTTACAAACTGCTTTTTCATCTCCGTATCACGGATTGCTAAGGATAGCCAGTGGCTCTCCTCCAGCTACCAGAACTTATTATTTTCACAAGCAAAGTAGCACTGGCTGGATTTGTAGTAGTAACTATAATATTTTTGCATTATTTCTTTGTTCTTTCTCAAGTCTGGCTAGTATATGAGAGAATAATGCTGGCTCTCAGAGCTTATTTTGCTCTGTGTTCTCCCCTCTTTGTTTTATAGTTTTTCTTCTGCATCTGTAAGCAATGACCAATCAAATCCATTTTTAAAATTGTAAACACAAGAATATAAAGTTCATGTGGATATAGTTTCTGATTTATCCACTCAGTCTAACAAATGTTGATTATTGTGTTGAAGTAGCTGTCAATGAATGCCTGCACGTATTGATTGGAATATTGAGCTAAATATGCTTATCTGTCAGGATTCCAAGGTTGGAGGAAGGGAGATCAGCCTGGCTTTGCTCAATAGCAGACTTTCAACAATGATCCTAATTCACTTCCAGCCAACAACATTTCCATCCTAGCTACCAGATTGAGCCTCTCTAGAGGCACTAAAACAGCAGCAAGTTGAGCGTGCAGGAAGAAGACAAGGAAACAAATTAATTAATAGCAGAAACATTTTATTTGTGTGATGATAAATGATGTATTCAAAGCAGCTTACAATAAATTATGTTATTAAGGTATTTAAATAGTTCAGTGAAAGAGTTTATATTAAAACTGGTTTTTGATATACAGTACTGTATATCCAAGATAGTCAAGGGCAGGTGGGTTGCAGTCAGACTTCAATTCAGGTTATTCAATTTTTGCAATGATCAGCTGGAAAGAATCAGTTCAGGGAGCTGGCTGTTAACTACTTGGTGGCAGCTGAGGAAGGACGAAAGGCAGCTGGTTTCAGCAGAACCAATGGATAAGCCTTCCTTCCTCTCTGTATCTCTGCTGGGCCATCTGACAGCTGAGCAAGATTAAGAAGCAATTAATGTCAGCTAGTTTCAGCAGAGGTGGTAAAATAGCTCTCAATATAATCCTACAATGTTACTATGGAACAAAGGGGCACTGTGAGATTGACTTGAGGGCACAGATGTTTTCTTTTTCATTATAATTAAGTGTATGTGTTGGTATATTTGTCCTGCATTGCTAAATACCCCTCCCAACTTTCCTAGGCAAAAATGGAACCTTCTGAACCAAAGTGCTTATAATGGGACACACAAAATGGTGGTAGAATGGTACTGTTGGTCAACACTCAGAGGGAGAGAAAGGAGGCAGGAAGAAAAGAAGGAAATATGGTTACTAAATTCAAGTATGTTGGGCTTAGAAACTTGAACAGTGCTGTAGTTATTAATAGAAAGAGTCAGGTAGTTGTTGGCTCCACCAGGGCTAATGGGCAGAATCACACTAATGATTTCCCTTGTTGATAGTTGCTGGGTAATGTGCCCTCTAAATGCTGCAACATGTAAATCTAAGTCTACTACTGAGATTAAAACTCAACTGAATTTAGTATGACTTGCCAATGAACATGTACACTAAACATCTATATCTATATCTATCTATCTATCTATATCTATATCTATATCTATATCTATATCTATATCTATATATATCTATCTATCTATCTATCTCTATATCTATATATCTATATCTATATATATATATCTATATCTATATCTATATATCTCTATATCTATATCTATATCTATATCTATCTATCTATCTATCTATCTATATCTATATCTATATCTATCTATATCTATCTATCTATCTATCTATCTATCTATCTATCTATCTATCTATATATATATATATATATATATATATATATATATATATATATATATATATATATATATATATATATATATATATAATTACAGTATTACTAACATATACATAACTTTCCTTTCTACTGCTTGCTGGGAGGCCTAGTGAATGGATTCTCAAGAAGCCACAACTAATGTCAAACTATATGCTGAGTTTGACAGCAAGAACTGTGAATCTGTCCATATATGTCTTATTATGAATAATCCTTTGGAGAGAATTATATACTGAGCTATTTTTATATTAATATGTTAATGATTTCAAGGCCTTGTGTATGTATTGAGAAAAATATGAATGCTATTTGTAATGCAGTATCTTAAGCTACTCATGGTATAATAATGTACAGATATAGCATTACAATTAAATATGTAGATCTTAACAAGGTTCATTCATTAACAACACAATTTCATTAATACTGTCATTTAATAAAAAGTAGTGAATTTATCTTTTGTTTTCATATAGGGATTACATTTTCCACAATAGCTGTGTTTCATAGAAAACAAAATAGAAATATATTTATTATGCCTAAATCTTAAAAAACAGTGTGTGTGTGTGTGTGGGGGGGGGGGGGGTTAGGAGAGATATGTAAGTAGGCAAATTTGTTGGATCAGAAACCACTGCCATAAATCAGACAATCATTCAGAGGCGTATCTGCAGTCAGGTCCAGAATTATTGGAACAAGGATAACCTTTTGGACACTTGGCCTCTGCATTCCACTACAGTAAAGATGAAATGAAACACTCAAGATATGAGAAGTCAGGACTGTGAGCATTAGTGCAAATCATTCAGGGAGTGCACACACACACACATGGAACAAACTAACATCAGCACAAATGGAAGGACTGCCTTCAATGCTTGGTTGAAAATCCTTTGCAGTCAATGACTACCTGATGTCTGGATCCCATGGACATGACCAAATGCTGTGTCCTCCCTCAAAATGCTTTGCCAGGCCTTTACAGTAGCTGCCTTCAGCTGCTGCTTATTCATGGGTCTTTAGTCTTGTCTTCAGTAAGTGAAAAGATTGCTTTATTAGTCTTTTGGGTTGAGCTCTGGTTGGCTGAATTGGCCATTGAAGAATATCTCATTTGTTTGCCCTGAGAAACTCTTTGGTAGCTTTCACTGTCTGCTTTGGGTAATTTATCCATCTGTAGTACGAATTAGCATCCTATCAGTTTTGCAGCATGTGGGAGAATCTGAGCAGAAAGTATAGCCCTATACACTTCAGAATTCATCTTGCTGCTTCCATCAGCAGTCAGGTCATCAATAAACACCAGGGCCCTGTTTCCATTGGCAGCCATGCTATTACACTGCCTCCACCATGTTTGATGGATCATGGTGCTATGCTTTGGATCACGAGCTGTAGGAATTGGGCCGTGAGGAGGCCCTTAGGATCCCGGAGGAGACTGGTCAAAGGAACGACACGAGGCAAGATGGAGTGAAGACCAGTGATTTATTGAGGGAAAATCATCAGTATATATTATGCAGAAGGCTGCGCATGGTAGGATGGTTATCTGACAGAGAATCATATCACCCATTTACTCGGGTTAATTGGGAACTTCTCTTGGGGAAGTTAATTAAATAAGACAAACACTGACCATTGTCTGAGGCTTAGGCTAGGGTAAATATGGCTTCTATTTGCACCAGAGATTAAGCTTAACTCAGAGTGAGTAATTGCCTAATACGTAACAGAGGTTAGAGATTTGCTCTATCAGCAGGCTCGCTGGTCAGGTCAGGGAATTGGGTGAATCAAACCCTATCATTTATCCACCCCCCTTAATTTAGCTGCCCGCAGAAGCCACCGCCGGGAGCCTTCTCACCTAAGCAGCCTCTGCAAGGGCTGTTCCATGCCAGATGGGCATGGGGAAACCATATTTCCCCTTTCTGTTTTATTTAAGAGCCTGACCGGCGGCTCTGCGTTAGAGAGGTACCAGCTGATGAGCGGGAATGACGCTTCGGGGTTCCCTCCATGGGGGACATCTCGATAGCAGTGAGGGAATACATTGCACGAAACAACACACTGTTGTGCCCAGTATTACCACCCCCACAATCACTTTGAGTGTCGTCTGAAGCCATCCCCATGGAAACCACAACCACAAGGAGTCCTCCCACCCCCATGAAGAATCCTCCTTGATGTTCTTAACTAGGGTGTGGAGGTCCGTGAGCTGGCTCTGTATCTTGTGGGTATTGTCTGTGAGATTTAAGCAACACATGCCATGGACAGACTTGCAGCCCATATGATGTAACAACAGGGGATAATCGATAGCTGCTTGATTATCCAGTATGGCATGGCGAAGCTCTGTCTGCTCCTGGCTGAGCAGTGCTATTGCCGAGGAGGTATGGTCAGTGGCTTTTGCTAATCCGCAAGCCAATTGACCAATTCTCCGAGCGTTGCCGATGGCTAAGCCTGACACGCTGAACATACTGACCACAGCCTGGTTTTTCAGAGATGTGGGTCTGAATTCAGACTGCTTTCTGTAGCAAGGCAAGATAATGAGATGTGTCATTGATACTGTGACCTGGGGTGACTCTATGCTATTTCTGCAGCTTCTGGTGTTGTGCAAGTGTCTTTTCTAACACCTATGGGGAGGTGTGAAAATTACAATGGCTGGAGATAGCCGGCTACCGGGTGCTCAATCTTTCCAAGCAATGGGCCGGTGCAAACATGGGCCGGTCTGGCTTCCTTTGGTGGAAGCTGGCCATTATTAACAATATACAGAAATTCAAGTGTCCCTTGCAAATCCCAACTGGAGCATTGTACAAGGCACGAATGAATAATAGCAACTACAGATAATAATAGCAATAAAAGACATTCAGCAGCTTTTCCGGAGGTGAGGCTTCCCTTCTTGGTGGGGTTTCCTGTGTAACTTGAGTTTGGAGAAGTCTTAGCACTGAGTATGCAAAATGTCCATAGAAATGTCTTTGGAGATGTAAGTCATAAAGGAAGCTGGACAGCTGATGACATCCAAGACAGTGACTGGTGCTGCTCTTTGCAATCATCCGGGTCTGATTCTGGCCTCTGGGACCTGCATGGGGAAAAGACTTGTTTGGGAGATAAAAATTCTGAAAGAGGTAGTTAGTTTTTGCACTCATAGGATAGCAATTGCGCAACTATGGGACATGGTTTCCCCCCCTTTCTGTTTGTTTGTCAATGCCCCAGGTGGCCCTGAAGGTGGCCAGCTGCCTGGAGCTGTACCCAAACAAACTGTGGGAAGATACTAATGCAAACGTCCATGTACTGCCATTTGCAAAAATGTGGGGATGTGTGACGTCCCTTTGCCGCACCTGGATGGCCTCTGTCCCTTGTGGGTTGACCCCCCCCACGAGCCCCCACCCCGGTGCCCCTGCACGATGCAGGCAGGGACGGGCTATGCCTTGGGCTTGGGAAAGTGGCGGGTTGAACTGCCTTGCAAGTGCTTGGCATTCTGAAGAAGGAATGCATGACTCTGAATTGGAGTTGTGAGGAACAAACTTAGCAAATTTTTGTCTAACGCGGGAGTGATGTATGCTCCCGGTAGACTGTGAAGCAAATTCTTAGGAAACTGGCTGCCAGCAATTATGTTGGAGCGTTCTTTGGCAAAGGTGCGCAAAGCGAGGTTCACGGCTGCTAACTCTGCCCGCTTGCGGAAGAGTCAGGAGTGTGCGCCAAGCTTGGTCCTCTTGCCAGGGAAGAACCTAATATGTGCGACCCCCATAAGTGAAAACTGTCCTAGCCCCCCCGAAGGGGAACCAGTGACATCAATCCACACAAGGTGACTGTCTGCTAGAAGTGAGACGAGTCTGGGGTCTTATGGCAAACCTTGGCACATGAAGCGCCAGGCTTCCCTTGGGTAAGTTTCTCAAGAAGGCCCCCCTGCGCACATCCGCCCATGGCGTGCGTGCACACGTTTAGAAGAGTGCCAGATGGTGGCTTAGCCTTTTGCCTGTACTAGCAGCAAAAAGGGAAGAGGTGGCCTAAAAATGCCTGTATGTGATTGAAGGTGTGACCTGACTGCACTCTTAAAATGGTCCTAGGCAGTCCTGGCTAATGGGTGGCACTCTGCATATGCTCAGGAGCTCAGGGACTAATCCTTCCTCTGTGCTCTGGAGTTTGCAAAATGTGTCTGCACACTAGAGAGGGTGCTGTGGGCCAGGTGCCATACTTAAAATGACCGACTAAGACTTATTACAAGCAAGCCAACTATGACGTGCCAGCTGTAAGGAAATAATACACAAAAAATGAAAAGACACACAGGTTAACTATTTCCAGCAGGGAGTTCCACTGGCGAAAGGAGGGAAGGAGGAAAGACAAGTCAGAAGTTAGCACAATGAGAATGCAACAACTCTTATCATGACGAAATCAGATTAGGTCAGGTAACCAAGGCAACCGGGTCCTCCTGTCAAGAAAATCCCTATCAGTAATTAACTCTGAGCCTGTGAAAGGAAGCAAGTTAAGGCTGTAGGAAGAAATGAATTGGTTACAATTAAGGCCTGGAGAGGAATTTTGTTCCTGTAGCGCAAGAATGTTTGCTTTTTTCCTGTGAAAGGGGTACAATGAGTGAGTTACTTGCACAGATTAAAGTCAAAATACCAGAACAGTATCTTTCCTAAGAGAATGAAGGAGAGTTAGAACGATTCTCAACCTGCGGCCAGATGTGGGCGAGTGGGCCGGATGTGGCCCATGTTGCTCTGCCACTCCCCCCACCAAGCCAAGAAGGGCTGTGTGGCGAAGGAAGGGCGGGATGACTGTCCGGACCCCAGAGCTGCCTGAGGCCCCGGAACTTGGCCCCTGACTTTAAAAGGTTGAGAACCGAGGTTACAAGATGATAACACAGTACACACATGAAGACAATGCAATTCTCTCACTCCTGGTGAGATACGTTACTCCAAGACGCTAAGAGACATTCAAAAAAACCTTAAAACACAGAGATGGGGGTTTGAGGAACACAGACGTAGGAAGGGGCCCCATAGCTTATGATCTAGAGAGGAAAACTCATAGAAGTGATTTTTGTTTTCAGATCGAGCTTCTGAAAAGAAAAATCTGTTTTCGTTTCCAAGAGTGGCTTAATCCTTTGACAAAGAGAAAAGTCTCAAGGGAAGAAGGGGGAACCACCCCACCCTATTGTAGGTTAGGATCCCCCCCCCTCTCCTCTCCTGCCTAAGCTGCTAAGCAGGCAAGGCAAAGGGTTTTGTTCATCATGCTTCCTCAAACTTTAAATAGCTCCTGCTCACGAACAGAGTGCAAACTGTTTAACACATATTTCACAGTGACATTACCACGCAGTTACACACAAGGAACACTTTTTCAGTCATACTGTGGTCATAGAGACAAGGCTTTTGCAATCATACACAGTTCTTGCAGTCATGCATTCAGTGGTGCACCACGCATACACACATCTATTTACGCATTCGCACATTCCTCCCCTGATCTGCAGTGTTCTATACTACACATGAGGAGATGGCTAATACACAGCTGGCTATTTTACAACCATCTGGGTGCTTTTACTTAGGGGCGAGTTTCTCTGGGCTACTCCCAAGGTGAGACAAGTAGGTTCTGCCTGTGCCCTGGGGGAACTCGGGGTACTATTGCTGGGATGGTTCTTCTGGCATGGCCAGGGCGATGGCCGCCTCCTTTCTAGCCTGGGCCAGATGCATGCCAGGGTGGCCATTTGGCATGAAGACAATCTTTTGAAGATCTGCCTGGTCTAGATTGGCTTTCTCTTCTAAGGTGTCTCACTTTTCCACACTGGAAGCAGGTGCCTTGGGGGTTTGGCACTGCTCTGCGCCTGAGTGTGGTAATGGGTCTGCTCTGGAGCAGTTGGGCGCTAGCTAATTGTGCCACCGGCAATTTCCCCGTGAATGGATCTTCCTCACCCATGCGCTGAATGGAGTTCTTTCTTTGCAGGGAACTTTTCACTGTCAGAGAAGCGCCAAGGCCTCTCATGCCATGAATTCCTTCAGTGACGTCTGCAGCTGTCACTGAGGGAATGCTCCCTATACTGCCCTGCTTAAGCTGAAATGACGGATAGAGACTCCTTGGGGCTGATGGTTCTGACTGCGCTGGGGTTTTCTGGGTCTCTATCCGGACTGGGTCTACCTCTGCTGAGAGTTTCCTACATTTGCTCCATGTGCGGGTTATGCCCTCTGGAGCTTTCGGGGGTTGCTGAATGCAGTCTCCTATCTGATCCCAGAGCTCGAGGGTTAACGTACCTACTTCTGGGTAAAGCAGGCAGTGTTCCCCTAGGTACACCAAAAGTCTCGCTAGCTCTCTGCTGTGAAAACGCAACTTAAATACCCTGGCCAGGATTCTGAACTCTCCCTCACGAGTTCTTTGGCTAGCGGATGGACGCTGTCGCTGAGGACAGGTCCCCATATTACCTGCGATTGGGTCCTCGGAAGATTCCTCCTCGGGACGAGTCGACGCGTCTGTGGCAGGCAATAGGTTCTGGCAACGACGCTTCTGGGTAGAGCTCGGAGCGTGGACTGCGGCCACGGGCCCTCGGTGGCCACTGCGCTGTCAGGGGCTCACAGCTGCCCTGAGCGGAACGCGTTTTTCCCTTTGGCGCAAGCCGCCTCGAAAGTCGGGAGCAAGTTGTAGGAATGTCTCTTTGGAATGCCTCGCTGCAGGCCACTTTTCCGATTGGCTGGCTGCCGGCCGGAGTGCCGCGCTGTCCTCCGGGACGATTGGACAAGGTTCTGGCACAGAACCTGGCTGTGCTGATTGCTTACTCACGAGTAGACCGCTCGGGGGTCGCTTACTCTCGAGTAGATCACGTCTCGGGGTCACCAGATGTAGGAATTGGGCCGTGAGGAGGCCCTTAGGATCCCGGAGGAGACTGGTCAAAGGAACGACACGCGGCAAGATGGAGTGAAGACCAGTGATTTATTGAGGGAAAATCATCAGTATATATTATGCAGAAGGCTGCGCATGGTAGGATGGTTATCTGACAGAGAATCACATCACCCATTTACTCGGGTTAATTGGGAACTTCTCTTGGGGAAGTTAATTAACTAAGACAAACACTGACCATTGTCTGAGGCTTAGGCTAGGGTAAATATGGCTTCTATTTGCACCAGAGATTAAGCTTAACTCAGAGTGAGTAATTGCCTAATACGTAACAGAGGTTAGAGATTTGCTCTATCAGCAGGCTCGCTGGTCAGGTCAGAGAATTGGGTGAATCAAACCCTATCATTTATCCACCCCCCTTAATTTAGCTGCCCGCAGAAGCCACCGCCGGGAGCCTTCTCACCTAAGCAGCCTCTGCAAGGGCTGTTCCATGCCAGATGGGCATGGGGAAACCATAACGAGCTGTTCCTTTCCTTCTCCATAATTTTCTCTTCCCATCATTCTGGTACAAGTTATTCTTAGTTTCATTGTTCCAAAGAACCTTATTACAGATTCTTTGGCAGCCTCTTTTTGGTTGTTGGCAAAGTCCAATCTGGCTTTTCTGTTCTTGAGCATTACCAGTGTTTTGCACTTTGTTGTGAAGCATCTGTATTTACATTTATAAAGCTAATTCTTAACTCTTGACCTCTTTGAGAGTGTTCTTGACCTGGTGAGATGTTGTGAAAGGATTTTTCTTCCTCATGCGGTCATCCACTTCAGTTGTCTTCTGTGGTTGCTCAGGCCTTTTGATGTTGCTGAGCTTGCCTGTCACTTCCATCTTTTTCAGGATTGTAGGATTGGGGCCATAAAGCGGCCCTTGAGGTCCCGGAGGAGACTGGTCGAGTAATGACACGAGGCAAGATGGAGCGAAGACCAGTGATTTATTGAGGGAAAATCATCAGTATATATTATGTCTAAGGCTGCGCATGGTAGAATGGTCATCTGACAGAAAATCACATCACCCATTTACCCGGGTTAATTGAGAACCTCTCTTGGGGAAGTTAATTAACTAAGGTAAACACTGACAGGGAAAAACCATTGTTCGAGGCTTACGCCAGAGTAAATATGGCTTCTATTTGCACCAAAGATTAGGCTTGACTGCGAGTGAGTGATTGCCTAATGGGTAACGGAGGTTAGTGATCTGCTTCTCTCAGCAGGATCGCTGGTCAGGTCAGATGTGGGTGAATCGACCCTATGATTATTAATCCATTCCCCAATTTCCATACTGGCAAGGGCCAGTGACCAGGAACCTTCTTCGCCGGTGTAACCTCTGCCAGGGGCTGAGTATGCCAATTGTGCCCGCGGAATCCATATCTCCCCTTATTTTGTTATTTTTGGACCTGACAGGCGACCCTGTGCAAGAGGGGCATTAGCTGGTGTGTGGGAATGACGTTTCGGGGTTCCCTCCATGGGGGACATCTCGATAGCAGTGAGGGAATACATTGCACGAAACAACACACTGTTGTGCCCAGTATTACCACCCCCACAATCACTTTGAGTGTCGTCTGAAGCCATCCCCATGGGAACCACGACCACAAGGAATCCCACCACCCCCATGAAGAATCCTCCTTGATGTTCTAAACTAGGGTGTGGAGGTCCGTGAGCTGGCTTTGTATCTTGCGTGTGTTGTCTGTGAGATTAAAGCAACACATGCTGTGGACAGATTCGCAACCCAAATGATGTAACAACAGGGGATAATCGATAGCTGCTTGATTATCCAGTATGGCATGGCGAAGCTCTGTCTGCTCCTGGTTGAGCAGCGCTATTGCCGAGGAGGTGTGGTTAATGGCTTTTGCTAATCCGCAAGCCAATTGACCAATTCTCCGAGCGTTGCCTATGGCTAAGCATGGCACGCTGAATATACTGACTGCTGCCTGGCTTTTCAGAACTGTGGGTCTGAATCCAGACTGCTTTCTGTAGCAAGGCAAGATAATGAGATGTATCATTGATCTCTTACTGTGACCTGGGGTGATTCTCCTGCAACTTTTGGTGTTGTGCAAATGTCTTTCTAACACCTATGGGGAGGTGTGAAAATAAACTGGGGATTACCGGCTACCGGGTGCTCAATCTTTCCAAGCAATGGGCCGGTGCAAACATGGGCCGGTCTGGCTTCCTTTGGTGGAAGCTGGCCGTTATTAACAATATACGACCCTACGTATACAGAAATTCAAGTGTCCCTTGCAAATCCCAACTGGAGCATTGTACAAGGCATGAATAAATAAAGAGCAACTACAGATAATAAAAGACATTCTGCAGCTTCTTGAGGATGAGGCTTCCCTTCTTGGTGGGGTTTCATGTGTAACTTGAGCTTGGAAAAGTCTTGTTTTGGGGAAAAGCATGGTCCTTGGAAGTAGCACTGAGTATGCAAAATGTTCATAGAAATGTCTTTGGAGATGTAAGTCATAAAGGAAGACGGACAGCTGATGACATCCAGGACAGTGACTGGCAGTGACTTTGCAATAGCCGAACTTGGCATCCGGGCCTGATTCTGGCCTCTGGGACCTGCATGGGGAAGAGACTTGTTTGGGAGATAAAAATTCTGAAAGAGTTAGTTAGTTTTTGCACTTATAGGATAGTAGTTTTTGCACTTATAGGATAGCAATTGCTGTGCAACTATGGGATGTTGTTCCCCCCTTTCTGTTTGTTTGTCAATGTAGGACCTAAGTGTCCAATAGGCCCGTTCCACAATCGCTTGCCACAGTTGTGGCCAAAGGTGTGCTTAATATCCCAGGTGGCCCTGAAGGTGGCCAGCTCCTTGGAGCTATAAACTGGGGCGTCATCGGACTTCGTGTGCCGAGGTTCACCCTTGGCCATGGGAAAGGAGATGCTGCTCCACATGGGGAGCCATTTCTCCCTTCTGTGCTGTTACCCAAACAAACTGTGGGAAGGTATTAATGCAAACGTGCATGTACTGCCATTTGCCAAAATGTGGGGATGTGTGACGTCCATTTGCCACACCTGGATGGCCTTGTCCCTCGTGGGTTGACCCCCCACGAGGGCCCCCCGGTGCCCCTGCACGATGCAGACAGGAACGGACTATGCCTTAGGCTTGGGAAAGTGGCAGGTTGAACTGTCTTGCAAGTGCTTGGGCATTCTGATGAAAGAATGCATGACTCTGAATTGGAGTTGTGAGGAACAAACTCAGCAAGTTTTTGTCTATCGCGGGAGTGATGTATGCTCCCAGTAGACTGTGAAGCAAATTCCTAGGAAACTGGCTGTCAGTAATTATGTTGAAGCGTTCTTTGGCAAAGGTGCGCAAAGCGAGGTTCACGGCTGCCAACTCTGCCCGCTTGCGGAAGAGTCAGGAGCATGCGCCAAGCTTGGTCCTCTTGCCAAGCAAGAACCTAATATGTGCGACCCCCATAAGTGAAAACTGTCCTAGCCCCCCGAAGGGGAACCAGTGACATTAATCCACACAAGGTGAATGTCTGCGTTTGAAGCGAGACGAGTCTGGGGTCTTATGGCAAACCTTGGCGCATGAGGCACCAGGTTTCCCATGGGTGAATTTCTCATGAAGGCCCCCCGGCGCACATCCATTCATGGTGTGCGTGCACACTTTTAGAAGGGTGCCAGATGGTGGCTTAGCCTTTTGCCTGTGCTTAGACTAGCAGCAAAAAGGGAAGGGGTGGCCTGAAAATGCCTGTATCTGATTGAAGGTGTGACCTGTCCGCACTCTTAAAATGGTCCTAGGCAGTCCTGGCTAATGAGTGGCACTCTGCACATTCTCAGGAGCTTAGGGACTAATCCTTCCTCTGTGCTCTGGAGTTTGCAAAATGTGTCTGCTCACTAGAGAGGGTGCTGTGGGCCAGGTGCCATACTTAAAATGACCGACTAAGACTTATTAAAAACAAGCCAACTATGACGTGCCAGCTGTAAGGAAATAATACACAAAAATAAAAAGACACACAAGTTAAACATTTCCAGCAGGGAGTTCCACTGGCGAAAGGAGGAAAGGAGGAAAGACAAGTCAGAAGTTAGCACAATGAGAATGCAACAACTCTTATCATAACGAAATCAGATTAGGTCAGGTAATTAAGGCAACCGGGTCCTCCTGTTAAGAAATCCCTACCAGTAATTAACTCTGGAGCCTGTGAAAGGAAGCAATTTAAGGCTGTAGAAATAAATAAATTGGTTACTATCAAGGCCTGGAGAGGAGTTTTGTTCCTGTAAAAAAGGGTAAGCATTTTCTGAATATACAGAGCGCAAGAATGTTTGCGTGCTTTTTCCTGTGAAAGGGGAACAATGAGTGAGTTATTTTGCACAGATTAAAGTCAAAATACCAGAACAGTATCTTTCTTAAGAGAATGAAGGAGAGTTAGAACGATTCTCAACCCGCGGCCAGATGTGGGCAAGTGGGCCAGATGCAGCCCATGTTGCTCTGCCACTACCTCCACCAAGCTAAGAAGGGCTGTGCGGCGAAGGAAGGGCAGGATGACTGTCCGGACCCCCAGAGCTGCCTGAGGCCCCGGAACTTGGCCCCTGACTTTAAAAGGTTGAGAACCGAGGTTACAAGATGATAACAGTACACACATGAAGACAATGCAATTCTCTCATTCCTAGTGAGATACGTGACTCCAAGACGCTAAGAGACATTCAAAAAACCTTAAAACACAGAGATGGGGGTTTGAGGAACACAGACGTAGGGAGGGGCCCCATAGTTTATGATCTAGTGAGGAAAACTCATAGAAGTGATTTTTGTTTTCAGATCGCGCTTCTGAAAAGAAAAATCTGTTTTCCTGAGTGGCACGGATTGCAAAACCGGTTTCCAGGGGTGGCTTAATCCTTTGACAAAGAAAAAAAGTCTCAAGGGAAGAAGGGGGGTCACTTTGCCCTATTGCAGGTTAGGATTCCCCCCCCCTCTTCCACCCTCCTGCCTTCGCTGCCCTTAAGCTGCTAAGCAGGCAAGGCAAAGGGGTTCTGCTCACCATGCTTTCTCAAACCTTAAATAGTTCCTGCCCATGAGCAGAGTGCAAACTGTTTAACACATATTTCACAGTGACATTACCACGCAGTTACACACAAGGAACACTTTTTCAATCATACTGTGGTCATAGAGACAAGGCTTTTGCAATCATACACAGTTCTTGCAGTCATACATTCAGTGGTGCACCACGCATACACACATTTATTTACGCATTCGCACATTCCTCCCCTGATCTGCAGTGTTCTATCCTACACATGACGAGATGACTTATACACAGCTGGCTATTTACAACCATCTGGGTGCTTCTACTTAGGGGTGAGTTTCTCTGGCATAGCCAGGGCGATGGCCGCCTCCTTTCCAGTGCCAGCGTGGCCATTTGGTATTAAGACAACCTTTTGAAGATCTGCCTGGTCTAGATTGGCTTTCTCTTCTAAGGTGTCTCATTTTACCACACTGGAAGCAGGCGCCTTGGGGTTTTGGCACTGCTCTGCGCCTGGGTGTGGTAATGGGTCTGCTCTGGAGCCCTTGCGTGGCCAGGGGCCGTGCAGATTTCCGTGAGCAGTGGGCGCTGAGCAGCCCTGCCTGAACGTGTGTCTGCCTTCAGATAGGCTGAGCACAGCAGTTGGGCTCTAGCTAATTGTGCCACTGGCAATTTCCCCGTGAATGGATCTTCCTTACCCATGCGCTGAATGTTCTTAATTGGCAGGGAACTTTTAACTGTCAGAGAAGCGCCAGGGCCTCTCATGCCATGAATTCCTTCAGTGACGTCTGCAGCTGTCACTGGGGGAATGCTCCCTACACTGCCCTGCTTAAGCTGAAATGACGGATAGAGACTCCTTGGGGCTGATGGTTCTGACTGCGCTGGGGGTTTCTGGGTCTCTATCCGGACTGGGTCATCCTCTACTGAGAGTTTCCTACATTTGCTCCATGTGCGAATTATGCCCTCTGGAGCTTTCGGGGGTTGCTGAATGCAGTCTCCTATCTGATCCCAGAGCTGAAGGGTTAGCGTACCTACTTCTGGGTAAAGCAGGCAGTGTTCCCTTAGGTACACCAAAAGTCTCGCTAGCTCTCCGCTGTGAAAACGTAACTGAAATACCCTGGCCAGGATTTTGAACTCTTCCTCATGAGTTCTTTGGCTAGCGGACGGACGTTGCCGCTGAGGACAAGTCCCCATATTACCTGCGGGGTTCTCCGAAGATTCCTCCTTGGGACGAGTCGACGCGTCTGAAGTTCAGGCAATAGGTTTTGGCGACGATTCTCTGGGTAGAGCTCGGAGCGTGGCCTGCTGCCACGGGCCCTCGGTGGCCTCTGCACTGTCAGGGGTTCACAGCTGACCCTGAGCGGAACGCGTTTTTCCGTTACTGCAAGCCGCCGCGAAAGTCGGGAGCAAGCTGTAGGATGCCTCTTCTGTAATGCCCCGCCGCTTGGGCCGTCTTCCCGATTGGCTGGCTTACCGACCGGGCTGCCGCGCTGTCCTCCGGGATGGTCGGACGCGGTTCGAGCGCAGAACCGGACCGTGTGATCGCTTTCTCTCCGGTAAGATCACGTCGGGGTCACCAGATGTAGGATTGGGGCCGTAAAGCAGCCCTTGAGGTCCCGGAGGAGACTGGTCGAGTAATGACATGAGGCAAGATGGAGCGAAGGCCAGTGATTTATTGAGGGAAAATCATCAGTATATATTATGTCTAAGGCTGCGCATGGTAGAATGGTCATCTGACAGGAAATCACATCACCCATTTACCTGGGTTAATTGAGAACCTCTCTTGGGGAAGTTAATTAACTAAGGTAAACACTGACAGGGAAAAACCATTGTTCGAGGCTTACGCCAGAGTAAATATGGCTTCTATTTGCACCAAAGATTAGGCTTGACTGTGAGTGAGTGATTGCCTAATGGGTAACGGAGGTTAGTGATCTGTTTCTCTCAGCAGGATCGCTGGTCAGGTCAGATGTGGGTGAATCAACCCTATGATTATTCCCCAATTTCCATACTGGCAAGGGCCAGTGACCAGGAACCTTCTTCGCCGGTGTAACCTCTGCCAGGGGCTGAGTATGCCAATTGTGCCCGCGGAATCCATACAGGATGTTCCAAGCTGTTGTAACTGGCTACTCTCAGTGTTTTTGCTGTTTTTCTGATGGGTTTCTTTTGTTTTCTCAGCCTAATGATGGCCTCTTTCACTTGCATGGACACCTCTTTGGTCCTCATGTGTAGAGTTCCAATGAACAGCTATCACATGCAAGGGTAACACTCAAAACCACCTTCAGGTCTTTTATCTGCTTGATTGGTCAGTGGGAACCCTGGAAACAGGCCGTACCTGGCTATACAATTGCTTGTCAGACATTTGTTCTATTACTTATGATGAACCAAAAATGGGTGTATGTGTCTGCCAATGGCTGCACTTACTGAATGGTTAATGTCCCACTTTTGTCAAACACCTTGCATTAAACCTGACAGTCCTAACTTCTCTCACATCTTGAGTGTTTCCTTTCATCTGTGGTGAAATGCAGAGGCCACATGTCAAAAAAGTTATCCTTGTTCAAATATTTCTATACCTGACTGTAAATGTGTGGATTCTGTCTGTCTACATGCAAAAAAGGTGCATGTTTAAATAGCTTCACCAAAACTTTGGGGGTCCAATTTAACATCGCCTGAAACTGACCATGACACTGAGAGTTCTTTACATGCTTTAGGCCCATGATGGCGAACCTTGGCACTCCAAGTGTTCTTGAACTTCAATTCCCAGAAGCCTAAGTCAGCAAGGTTCACCATCAACTGCTTTAGGCAGTTAATTGTTTTGTTTTAAAATTGTTTAAAGATGTTTTCAGGTTGCAGGCCCGATCATGCCACTGGACAACCGATCATGTGGTTCCTCCCACTAGAAATGTAAGTAAAACATGCCCATGCATGCACAGAATGCATTTACAGCAGTGTTTTGCACATGCACGGTCACATTTTACTTTTGCTTCTGGGAGTGTGGGCCGGATGAATTGGCATTGGGGACTGGGGCCAACCCACAGGCTGTAGGTTGCAAATGCCTGGCTTGAAGTCTCAGTGACACTTTATTTTTGTCCCTGATCATTCTAGGGGTGCTCTTGGTTGTTCTGGTATTTTGTTGCAGATTTCAATAGATCATCCCACCATTAGGTTCCACGTAGAGACGGCATTTGTTTCTGGACATACCAGAATGCAATGGATTGTCACAATAACACCTGTCCACACACATCTGGAATTGCTGCTGTGGTCTCCCTATTTCTTATTTGAAGCAACTGTATCTCATCATTCAGCAAAAAAACAGCATTCTAGAGGCATTTACAACTACGAGAAATGTTCAGGGTAGATTGACTCTAAAACTTGTTTTATTGCCTATACTAAACCCATTTAAAAATAGCAATGTGGTGAACAAAATGGTGAACTCTTAACTATACACATAGTAACTGATATTTATATTTAATCAACTTTCTGTGTGGACTGGTATTCACTACTCACTAGGAGATTTTAGGTTAAAACTTTTTAGATGTAATATTTTATCATATGTATAGTCTCTGCTTAATCTTGCCTAATGTTTCATACTAGTAACATGAGTTCTATGTTTGATTCTGTTGTCATTCTTTGTACCATCTGCTCATGCCACTCTGATTGGCACTCTTGTTCATATCTTCAGCAGAATATCATATTCAAATTTTGGGAAACCTTGAGTAGAAAATAAAACAAAACAAGTTTTGTAATTGTGAACAACACAACCTTTCTCTTAACATTAATTGTTTAGAATGTCAGATTTTGGAACATTTCCTATTTGTTTCAACTTATGGTGACATTTTCCTTATTTTTTCAACTGACAGTGTTGCTCGCTGGTCTCCAAGATAATTAATTTTTTCTTTTGCTATTCTTCTGGTTCACTAAAATGAGCAGGTATCTCAAGAGTCTGAATCCCCTGATTTATGTGGCATATAATCTCTTTGTGGGATTTCAGGTGGTTGAATGTGATCATAGATCTCTGTGTGTTCCAATCACCTTTCTTTACATTGCATTGACAATCTTGCTCAGCAGATGTTGCTGCAGATTGATACTAATAATTATTGTAGCAATTGTAATAAAGGTACAGTGAAACCTCATAACAAATTTAATGCGTTCTCTGGGAACCTTTGTACTATGAACAATTTGAAAGCAAATTTCCCATAGGAATGCATTGAATGCAATTTCCCATAGGAGTGCATTGAAAACCAAAATTTGTTAACCACAACACGGTTTCTCATAGGAATGCATTGGAAACCAATTAATCTGTTCTGAATTTTTTTTGTTAACTGAGCCACTATTTTCTATGGATTTCTTTTTGCTCTGTGATTTTTGTGTTAACCGAGCCATTTGTTAAGCGAGGTTCCACTGTACGCAGTAACGATGGATGGTGGATATTGTTAATTGTGACATGTTCCACTCCTTTCAATGGAGAACTCATGATTGATAGAAAATTACTTTCTAAGTTCCTCATTTTAATAAACTTAAGGTGCTTCATTTCCAGGATTTTAAAGTCTTTTTACAATTTAGATTCTAGCCAAGAATAATAATAGTAATTTTGTGCCAGAGATTAATGAGACAAAGTTGTTTTTGCCTGCTTAGATTTTCTCTAACTTGAAGAGGTTCAATTTAAAAAAAAGATAAAAAAATTGAACCTCCTCAAATTAGCTGAAGGCCGCGTGCTGCTTGCCCCAGTTTCTGCATCCTTTGAGAACTTTTTACCCTGTAACCACCACCACTGCAAAGCACCTTCCCAATTTCCCCTCCAGTCCCCATAGTTTTTTAAACTTATTTTTGCCACCACAGGCTTCCAGTGGGGTGGGATGAGATCTACTGACACAGCAGTTACCACCTCCACCTCAGCCTTTGCTTCAAAGCCATTTGGCCACGGACCCAGTTGCTGCTGCTTCATGCCCAACACATAATACCGATTTCTAAAATTATACTTTACTGTTATAGCATATACAACAGTTCATTGCCATGATGAGGGTAGTGACATTCAGATTTCAGGGCATTGAGATATAGGAGGATCTGTCCTGGAGTGCCAACACAAGGGGGCTTGCGAAGAAGGCGCAGCAGAGACTGTATTTTTTCAGAACTCTAAGGAAAAAACATATTCCGCAAAAGCTGCTGCTTGTCTTCTATCATTGTGCTATTGAGAGCATGCTCACTTATGTCTTATGTGGGAGTAGTACTCATCAGGATAGGATAATGTTGCACAGAATTATTAAAACAGCAGAGTATTATTGGCTGTCCACTCTCCACTTTAGAACAAATTTACAGCATCAGGTGCCACAGAAAAGCATTAGATATAGTAGGAGACCCATCGCATCCTGGCCACTGCTTCTTCGAGCTTCTGCCATCGGGACGGAGATATACAACAATGAAGGTAAAAATGAGCCGTCTCAAGAACAGTTTCTTCTCCAGAGCAATTTTGGCCTTAAATGGAAACTCTGGACTCTGAAGTCATCTTATCTTATTTTAAATTTTTAAATTGTACTGTATGGTACTGTCTTAATTAGTGTTTCTGTAGCTGTTTTAAATTATGGGGTATGTCTTTTTGAGTTGATATATAGCAACCGAGAAATTTCGTTGTTCCCGCAAGGGGACAATGACAATAAAGATTTATTTAACTTATCTTTATCTTTATTTATCATAACTACTATGCCATGAGGGAATAATGATATAACAGCAAGGGGTGGGGGACAATTTCATGTCATGGGGTTTCCTGCAAACTTTATGGGGCTAGGTCACAAGAGGCACAATACATAATATGTGCTGACACATGCATACACACAGAAGAATACAGCGGTACAGGAATTGGTACAAAATAAACAAGCCCTCCCAGGTGTTTCAAAGAAAACCACATTCCAGCAAACTTAACATGCACCCCAGCTGTGGTTCATGTATTCCTCAGTATCTCAATTTGTTTCCAAACCTAGCAAAAACAACACAAGTGTAGGATTGTTTTTGCTAATCAAGATGCGCCTTAACTTTTTAAAAGAGCTCCAAAATTGTTAAAGCAGCAGACATCTGAGTTTTATGCAAATTGTACAAAATATATGAATTTGCACAAAACTAGGCAATTTTAGCACGAGCAATCACATAGTCATCTTAGAGATATATCGGCTAAAATTCAAAGTCAATCAAAATGATTTTCATTTTTCAAACAGGATTTTCCCATCTCCTCTGCAGTTTCTCTGCTTTAAACTACTTACTGGAGCATATTTCAAAGGTGTGCACATGTTCCATTTGGAAAGGAGAATAGACTCCTCCTATTTTCTCTTATGCAACCTATTGTATTAGCAGATGAGATTAGTTGGATAGTTAGGTATTGAGGTCTGGGTGCGAATTCAGCAGAGTGAAGCAGTTGGCTTATGGCAACAGCAGAGGTGCCCAAACAGTGTTTCCACTTACACCCAGACAGTAAGACACAGTTAGCACTTTGCAAGTAAGAAAGCTTTTTACTTCAGCATGTTACTTATCAGTTCATAAGGCAGAAACAAAAACAGTAGATTCTTCTCTATAAAGCAAAGCAATAAACAGCAGTCACAAGTCTTTGCAAATAGTATTTCTCAAGGTCAGTCTCCCAGCAGAATACAGAGCTGGGCTCTTGGTTATCTCAGAGTCAGTTTTCAACAAGCTGTGAAAATGTACTCACTGAGAGACCTTGGTTAGCTTGGATGCAAAAGAAGACTCCAGCCTCCTCCACGGCTGGCATTTGGCAATGCTCCAGTCCAAAGTCTTGTAGTCCTCAGATGAGGAAATACCTGAGTCTCCTGGCTCAGTGTTTCTGCTTGTTGGGTTTCTGGAATCAGGATCCAGTGTGTCCTTGCAGTGTGGTTCCAGATAAGTTGGCAATGTAGTCATGCCATTCAAAGATGGTCAAGTCTTCCGGAATTTAGCAGGCAAAAGTGTGGCTCCTGAGATGCTATCTTAACCTATAAGGAAGGGATGTGGCCGTGCGGGGGCGGAATGTGTGACCACACACGTGCAGTGTAATGCGCCAGCCACACTTACCTTTTGTCCCGGACATCATCGCCGCAAGGTTCTGGGAGCCGAGAGGGGGGCCACTGCCACATGAATGCCAACAAAAAAACTACGAGTCCCAGCATCCTCCACGCCACGGTACACCTCAGCCAATCAGGCAGGATGGCCCAAGCGCGGAGGAAGCGGGACAGCCGGCGCATGTGAAAAAACAAAAACAAATGGGCACCATGTGCCCAAAACAACAGCTCAGGGCCCAGAGGAAGACAGAGCAAGGGCTGAAGGAACGGTCTGCCTGCTGCCCCTTCCGCACCGCCTGAGGACACAGCTGGGTGAGGCACCACCGTAGGCGCTGGCTCTGCCCTGCCATCCCTCCTGCCCTCAGCCACACTGCCGGAAGGCATGGCTGGGTGAGGCGCCACCATAGGCCCTGCCTCTGCCCTGCCTCTGCCCTGCCGGCCCTGCCGCCCTCAGCCCAAAATGCCACCGCAGGTGCCCAAGTCGCATAGGTGGCGGCGGAGGAAGACCCTACCTGGACAAGTAAATGTGTGGGGGCCGAGAATGCTGAGGGTGGCTGTGTGTGAGAGAGGGAGAGAGACTGGTTGGTAGTGTGGGTGGATGTGTGTGTGCATGAGAGAGAGGCGTGTGTGTGTGTGTGTGAGACAGTAGCAAACACTGGGTGGGAGGGTGCATAGATGTCACGTGTGAGAGAGAAAGAGAGAGAATGGGTGAGATAGTGAGCGGCTGTATGTATGTGCAAGAGAGTGTGAGAGTAAGACAGTGGGTGGGAGGGTGTGTAGGCAGTGAGTGTGAGAGAGACTGGGTGGGTGTGGTGGGTGGGTGTGCACGAGAGAAACACTAGATGGTAGAGCCACCGCCGCCACCCACCCACCCACACATCCCAGTGTCCGCCAACCCCTCTTCCCTGACTCCCCCCCGTGCCAAATACAGGGAAGGGGGGACAGATTGTGCCCACCTCCCCTGCCTCCCCCCAGTGAAGACAGGGAAGGGGGAACAGATTGTGTCTGCCTCCCCCTTCCCTGCCTCCCCTCTCTGCAGGGCCCAAGTGACCCGACCAGCCGGGTAGCAATTGCTAGTCTTTTATAATCCAATCCAATTTTCCTTAGTCACTTTAGTGTATTGGACCAAAGACACCAGGACAGCCGAAGAGCTGGCTTAACACAACTTTATTACCTGCTGGTCAGAGGGAACATGTGGTAATGGCGGACGAACAGCTCAATATATACAGTGGCTATACATTTGAATGTGGCTCCGTGACAGTCTATTGGTTACTGTCCGCGTGACGTCATTGTAGGTCACGCCCTTCTTGTCCAGGTGAAGGTAGTGGCGGGAATCTTCCCGCGCTGTTGTTCTTAGGTGAGTTTGGACCAATGAGCTTGGACGCTCGCTATTGCCATCTGGTGGTCACTAGCTCGCGTCCTATTAGGGTTACAGTGATGCAGCTGAGGGTTATCATGTTACAAGTAGAAGGATACATTGGTTACACATGAATAGGTACATTGTATAAAGGTACAGTGTTTGAGAACACAACATCCCTCCCCCCTAGGATGAGACGAAGTCTCTCAGCCAAGATGGCTTATTGCAATTGCGTTTGGGCCGCGATGTGGGCTGGCCCGCCCCGGGGGCGCTACCGCTTCCGTGTTCCCTGGTCCCTTGTCCTGTAATGGGAGAGGGAGACTTGTTAGAGGCTTGCTGCGGTTTTGCAGCTTTAGGGGAATAGACAAACTCCATTGTGGGCAGACCGGGGGCACTAGGGGCTAACGTAAAACCCCTCTTCTCGCTTGGATGGGTGGTGGACCACTCCAAACCACCCCCCCGGCTCTGAAACTCAAAATCAAACTCTGCTGGGTGATCCCGCGGGGTATCTATGAGGACAATTTCCTTTTCCTCCCCCCTCGGTGGGGACGCATGACCCCCCTCTCCTCCCCCTTGGGCTAAACGGGTGGGGGAGAACCCTAACACTGAATCCCTGTCTGTGCTTTCTGAGCCCTGCCTCTCCGGGACCCGGTTCCGGAGCTGGTCCACATGTCGCCGCCACAGTAGACCCGTGCTGGTCTCCACGCGGTATGATACGGGACCGGTCTGCTCCACGACAACCCCCGGCACCCAGGCTGGCCCTGCGCTGGCGTAGTTCCTGCAATGCACGGGGGCGCCTACGCTGAAACTCTTTGTGGCCTCTAGCCCGATGTTCCTCCCCTTGTCTTCTACTCTCGTGGGGTCTAGCCTAGTGAGAATGGTGGCCAGTTTCCTGCGCATTAGAAGCTCCGCGGGGGAGTATCCTGACGCCAACGGGGTCACCCTGTACCCTAGCAGAAACTGACACACTTGCAGGTTAAGATCCCTGGGGCCCATGCGCCGCAGCGCGTCTTTCGTGGTGCGTACAAGGCGCTCCACTTGGCCATTGGTGGCCGGATGGAAAGGGGCGGAGGTGATGTGCCAGATGGCGTTAATCTCTGTGAATGCCCTGAACTCAGCGGACGTGAAGCAACTAGCGTTATCACTAATTAGGGTGTCGGGTATGCCGAACGTATAAAAAATTCTCCGCAAATGCTTTATTGTCGCGGCCGAGGAGGTGCTCGTGACTGGGATGACCTCCAACCACTTGGAGAAAGCGTCCACAACAAGGAGAAACAGAGTTCCTCGGAACGGGCCCGCGAAATCTATGTGTATCCGGGACCATGGCCCCTTGGCCGCGTCCCATTCCCTGTGGGGAAGACGGGCCTCCTCTGGTCTGGAGCATTGGCAACTCTCACAAGTGCCGACCATGTGCTCGATGTCGGCGTCTAACTGGGGCCACCAAAAGTAGCTCCGGGCCAGCGCTTTGGAGCGCACAATTCCGGGATGGCTGACGTGCAGCAGTTTAAGCACCCGCGGCCGAAGGGATGTGGGAATCACCACCCGCTGCCCCCACAAGAGACACCCCCTCTCTAGGGACAGCTCCAACTTTTTCCTGAAAAATGGGGCGAATTCTTCCGCTGGGGAAGACGCTGGCCACCCTTTCTGTACCCAGGAGCTAACCGCCGCCAACGTCCAATCTCTGCTTGTCGCTTTAGCGATATCGGCGGGTACTATGGGGGGCGAATCTAAGACTTCAATCATGAGCACCTGGCGGTCCGGCTCCTCCTCACCCACGTGGCTGTGTGTCTGGGGGAGGGGGACCTCGACAGGGCGTCCGCATGGCTGATCTCTCTCCCGGGCCGGTACACCAACGCGTGCTGGTAGGCGTTGAGAAAAATGGCCCACCTGAGCATCCTCGGGGACAGGATCTGTGGCGGTGAAAATGCCTAGTAGGGGCTTGTGGTCGGTCACGATGGTGAAGGGGCGGCCATATAGAAAATCGTGAAATTTTTTGGTCCCTGCAATTATCGCCAGCACTTCCCTGTCTGTCTGGGCGTAATTCCTCTCCGCTTGGGACAGGGACTTGGAGTAAAACGCTATTGGGGCCTCCCTCCCGTTTTCCAACACGTGGCATAACACTGCCCCCACCCCCACCGGGGATGCATCACAGATCAGTACCACCGGCCGTTTGGGGTTGAAATGGGTCAGAATGGCGTCAGACACCAGGAGTTGTTTCAGTTCCGTGAATGCCCTCTCCTGGTCATCACCCCACTTCCATGCTGCATCTTTCTTGAGCAACTTGTGAAGCGGCTCAGCCACCGCAGCCTTCCGAGGAAGGAAGGAGTGATAGAAATTTAAGAGCCCTAAGAACGACTGCAATTCGGGCTTGGAGGTGGGGCGAGGGGCTTTCTTGATGGCGGCCACCTTGGATTTGGACGGTTTGATCCCCTCGGGTGTTACTTGGAACCCTAAGAACTCAACCTCCTTCGCGAAGAAGACGCATTTGTCTTTTCGCAACCTCAACCCCGCCTGTTCGAATGCCTCCAGGACCTTGTTTAGCCTTTCAGCCAACTCAACCTCACTCCCCCCCCCCCCGTTATCAAAACATCATCAAAATATGGCAAAACGCCGTCCAGCCCTTTGAGGAGGCGTTCCACGAGCGACTGGAAAATTCCAGGCGCCGAGTTCACGCCGAATTGGAGGCGCGTCACCTGGAACGCCCCCTTATGCGTGACTATGGTCTGTGCAGCAGCTGCGGCAGGGGTTACCATGAGTTGCTGATAGGCCTGTGCCAGGTCGAGCTTAGTGAAACACTTTCCCCCATGTAACCTGGCTAGCAAATGGCTGACCACCGGCACCGGATACGCATTAGGGCGGATTGCCTTATTAATGGTGCACTTATAATCGGCGCAAATGCGAACCTCCGCATTTGCCTTCAATGCCGTGACAATTGGAGTTTCCCACTCCGCAGAATCAACAGGAACAAGAATCCCCTGGCCCACTAATTTGTCCAGTTCCGCCTCTATTTTGTCCTTTAGTGCAAAAGGCACTCTGCGCGGTTTGAGTCTTATTGGGCGGACCTCCGGGTCCAGGTTGAAAGTTACTGGGGGTCCATTGAATTTCCCAAGTCCCTTTTTGAAGACTTCAGGGTGCGCGTCGCACACCCTCTGTATTGGGTCAGTCCCAACGGCGTGCACCCCCCAATGAACAGACCCAGGGGCTGGAACCATTGAGTCCCGAGGAGGCTGCAATTATCCCCCTTGAGAACGACTAGGGGGAGTTCCGTGGCATGCCGCTTATACTGGACCTGGAATTTCCCAACCCCCAACACCGGGATACTGTTCCCTTGCACGTCCCGAAGCGTGGACCTCAACGCTTTGAGCTTGGGCCGTACGCGGGGGGCAATTCTCAAAAACTCCCTCTGGGAAATGAGGGAATATGAGGAGCCAGAGTCAATCTCCATCCTAACAGGGGCCCCTTGCACCAGTACCTCAACAAAGTAACGGGGGTGTCCCAAGGACACGCTGAAAACTGGAGCGTCGTCGTCGCTGTCGTCGGAGATGCGGCCCACGCTGTCCTGCTTCCTCGTGGGCCGGGCACCATCCTTGATTCTCGTCGAGCGGTCTGGCCTCGCCGCGCGGTCGGGCGAGCTCCTCCGGTCCTTGCGCCGTTGTCTGCATACTTTGGCGATGTGCCCGCGTCGTCCACAGTTGTGGCACTCGGCTTTTCTGAAAGGACACCTGGCGCGGTCGTGAACCGCCCCGCAGCCGTCGCAGCGCCGGCCCTCCTTCCGGACCCTCCGGACGTCCTCGTCGTCGCTGCTTTCGGCGGACGATTTCGAAATTCGCCGGGCTGCGCGCACTGCACTCTCTGTTTTGTCGGCCTTCGGACGCCAGTCCTGGAGCTCTTGTACCCCGGCCTTCGTGGCTTCCGCGGCCTGTGCCGCTTTCAGGACCTCCTGCAATGTGGGGGGCGGCTCCTGATTCATCAGCGTGCGCTGGATTTCGGCATCCTTCAGGCCGCATAGCACGCAGTCCCTGAGGGTGACTTCCAAGTTCTCCCATTTGCATGGGCCGGCAGCCAGACGCAGGGCCGCTACGAAAGCGGCAACCGACTCACCAGGCGCTTGGACTCGCCTCCAAAACGCGCTCCGAGCGGGAAACATCGCTACCGAGGGCCGGAAATGGTCTCGCAACACCTTCAGGAGCTCTTTCGCCTTGAATTCAGCCGCCTTTTTGGGTGCGATGAGGTCAATCAATACCTTCTTGGCGTCGTGCCCGAGCATTCTGGTGAGGATGGCTCTCTTCTTTGCCTCGTCCGTCACCTCGAACTCCACCAGCGCGCCTTGGAAGTCCATTTTGAAAAGTTCCCAGTCTTGCGGTTTCTTGATGTCGAAACCGGCGTATGTCTTGGTCCCGTGGGCAGCCATTATCCCACCTTCGTCGCCAATTTAGTGTATTGGACCAAAGACACCAGGACAGCCGAAGAGCTGGCTTAACACAACTTTATTACATGCTGGTCAGAGGGAACATGTGGTAATGGCGGACGAACAGCTCAATATATACAGTGGCTATACATTTGAATGTGGCTCCATGACAGTCTATTGGTTACTGTCCGCGTGACGTCATTGTAGGTCACGCCCTTCTTGTCCAGGTGAAGGTAGTGGCGGGAATCTTCCCGCGCTGTTGTTCTTAGGTGAGTTTGGACCAATGAGCTTGGACGCTCGCTATTGCCATCTGGTGGTCACTAGCTCGCGTCCTATTAGGGTTACAGTGATGCAGCTGAGGGTTATCATGTTACAAGTAGAAGGATACATTGGTTACACATGAATAGGTACATTGTATAAAGGTAAAGTGTTTGAGAACACAACAGTCACCCACTCAGTGCTTGCAGCTGGGTGCTGTACTCAGGTAGCTCTTAAAGTGACATGCAATATACATTGCTGCACAACACAATCCTATCAGATACAGTTCAATTGGTTATTATATGATACTGTTAATATCATTCTAAAAATATGTTAAAACTTAATATATCAAGTATATAATTTGGAAATTAACCATTTTCATGTTAAAATAACATTTGTGTCAACTTTCTTGACCACATGCTATCAGTTCCTATTAGTTTTAGTGGTAATTCTCCATGAAAATATGTGCAATAGTGAAAAGTGAATGAGCTCATCAATATGTAGTTAACTAGGCCTTTATCATGGTGTGTTAAATATGGTGTATTAAATATTTGAGCTCAGTTCCTTCATGTGACATTTGTTCCTGATTCATCCAGTCAAACTGGATTAAAATAAATGTCTCAGCAAATTTCATATTTGGATTTAGGCATTTCAGATTAACAAATCAAAGATTAGTCACCATTTAAATCCTGGGGTACCCATAGGAAGATAAATCAAGCATGGATTAACTAGATCTGAGCTGTCTTTTTACATACTGCTTCAGATTTTAAACAGAGTCTGTTATAGTTTAGATAAAATGACCCTGAAATATACCATTTTAGGTTGATTTAATTATGAATAAATGTTATCACTTATAAACCACTATTCTGAGCTATATCCAAATATTAAAGAGTTCAAGAAAATTCACATGTGATTTCATTTAAAATTCTATTCATTCATGGCACAAGCTGTTGCAATGGCCCTTAGGAGTTGGAATGGCTGGCCGCAAGGGAAGGCACGTGAGACGAATGTGTGGATCAAATCCACTTCGTTAGACATAAGAGGTTTCATGCTATCAATTTATACACATCAGGTACCTCTTCTGATAGTACCAGTTGTAAAAAGCCACACTGATTTGTAAACTTGTCTGTTATGTTAGCCAGCCATATGTACCTCTATCCCCTGTACCTGACCTGTATAAACTGATGACATGAAGTCTCATCCTTATGTCTGACGAAGCAGACTTGATCCATAAAAGCTAACATTAAAATGCAGCAGTTAGCCTTTAAGGTGCCACAACATTTTTGCCTTTTTGTTTTGTTTACTCTTGGTTAGCAAAGGTCCAGTGTACTTGAGGTGGCTGGAGTTCCTTGTCAGTCTTTGGTTTTATTACCTTGCCTTTAGGATAGAACTGCTAAACCACTTTCCATCCATCCATTTCTGCATTTCCTGATTCTTCTAACCCACTTTCTGCTTCTATAAATTCTGTTATTTTTATTCCAGGCGTGGGTGGGGCACCCTAAAATCATCTCACCCCACACCCCGCTCCTCTGTTCTGGATCCCAAACGCGTTGCATAGTTTCCTTAAACATCTCTGTGTTTTCACTGAATCGCTGTTTATTTCCTCAACAGCAGTACCTCTTCTAGGTTTACTGTTCTCCAGTCATTTTCTTTCAAGCTTCTGAATCAACTACTAGAAACTTCTTTTTTCACTTCTTCCACTAGTTCTGTGTGTGTCCCCCCCAAGTGATCCTTACACTACGAGGTTTGGACACCCTTTCCCTCCAAAGGTGAAGGACGGCTGCCTTCTGCCATCCCAGGGAGCTTCGAAAACGGCTGCCTCTCTCAGGCAATGTGAGACGTGGGGGGAGGGGCTGGACGAGGCAGGTTTCTTCTGTTGGAATAACGGACCAGGTGGGCAGTAGCACCTGCACAAAGGTGGGCTACTTGCCTCTTACTGAACGCGACGGGCTCGCTGTGGCGTCGATGGGACCAGGTAGTGAAAAGACACAGACAACAACTGTAAGGGGAAGGTGTAACAGTGAGAGAAGCAGCCTGAGGGGAATTTTTGTTTTGTTTTTTTTACTTCTCCACACCCCTTATAGTATAGGTCTTGACTTGTAGGATAAAGGTGGGAAGCAACTGTCAGAAATAGATGGCTGAGGAGAAGTGGACTGTTGGCGTTCCTCAGGCTTTATGGGATGAGGAGGAATGGGATGAAGCATTTATGACAAAAGGGAGATAAAAGGAAGAAACAGAAGTAGAGTTTCCTCTCCTCCCATAAATGCATGTTTTCAGGGCTGACTGGTTTGTTTTTGCTGCTTTCACTTTCTCCCTTGAAAAGTTCTTTTGCTACTAAAGTAGCTGTGTCAATGGCTACTAAAATACTTTTGGTACTTTCCACTTTAAAGCTGGATCAAATGTGGCAGCCTGTTAAAACCATACAGTTCTGATGCGATTTGATGGAAGAAGAAAAATCAATACTCGTTAGAATGGTTGTATAAATACAGTAAAACCCCAACTTACCTGTGCCTCGAGTTACAGTCAACCCTCACATAACAACGCGTTCGGATAGCATCATTTTTGCTTAACAACGCATCGTTATGCACCACATGTTCCCCCGCACAACGTTTTTAGTATCGTTGTCCGGACAATGCCGCTAAAATAAACATCATTATCCGGACAAAGACGCTAAAAATGTTGTCATGCGGGAAACTCCATAGAAGCCCGCATAACAACAAAAATCGCTTACCAACACTACTTGGGGAACCAAGTAACGTCATTATGCAAGGGTCTACTGTACATAAAATTCGACTTACATAATGATTTTGTGCTAAATCCATGTCCCAATTTACACGATTTCTATGGGTTTGATTTGAGTTACATAAAGATTCTTTTCCCTATGGGTTTGCTTTGATTTACGTAAAAAATTCATTTTCCCTATGGGTTTGTTTCATGTTACGTAAAAATTTTTTCCTATGGGTTTGCTTCGAGTTACATAAAAAACCGATTTAAGCAAAAGCCTACGGAACCGACTTTTTCATATGCAGGGGTTTTACTTTTCTAAATAGTGGGCTTTCTTGCTTCTATTAATCTTTCGTCAGCTCTTCCATATTTGAGTTTAAGTACATTGTGTGAAGGATCTCAGGCTAGTATTTACAGAGGGTACAAAAATGTATACACATTTTAAGAAAGGGGAAAATCTGTATTAAAATTGTAATACAGGTACTCAATTTATACCAAGCATTTGAAATTTACTTGCTAAATTTCTGCCAGTTTTGGTACTGTTAGGAAGCAAAGAAAAAGGAAACTATAGTTATACAGTTCTAATGTGATTTGATGGAAGAAAAAAAATTGACATAAGTTAGAATGTTTGTATAAATATTTCTAAATAGATTCACACCTATGGGCTTGCTTGCTTCTAAGTCGGTGGCTGGGTCACGCTTCCTCAGATAGTTTCAGGGGACAGATGGCCATTTTGCCCTTTCTTCACCACATGACACTTCCTGGTGTGGTGGAGGCGGTGGGGGACCACATGAAATGGTGCCATGGGCAACATCCGGACCTTGGGCCACAGGTTGAGAACCCCTGTTCTAATCCTTTCTCAGCTGTTCTACATT
Organism: Bradypodion ventrale; assembly: GCA_035047345.1. Classification (NCBI taxonomy): domain Eukaryota; kingdom Metazoa; phylum Chordata; class Lepidosauria; order Squamata; family Chamaeleonidae; genus Bradypodion; species Bradypodion ventrale. Next base: position 48,595,752 of record JAWDJE010000001.1, read on the forward strand.
TGACTTTATCTGAAATGTGCAAAGGATCACAGTCTAGTATATACAGAGGGTGCAAAAATGTATACACATTTTAATAAAGGAAAATAATTATTAAAATTGTAATAACGTATAACAATAACAAAAGATGAATACAAGTCACGTCTGACTTCTGCAATTAGATTAAATTAAACTAATTTAATAGATTTATATACCGCCCCATCCAATGGACTCTGGGCAGTGTACACAAGTTAAAACAAATATAAAACAATTTAAAAAACTTAAAAACATAGCAATATTACCCCCCCCCCCGCTGTGCCATTTACTATCTAAAAACAAATATAAAATCTACAAGACCTTAACATTAAAAAAAATTAATTATAGGAGGGTGAAGCCTCAGAAGAGCAAAAAAGGGGAGCTTGTTATAGGGGAAATGCTTCATCCCGGCCCCCAGACCCATTTTGCCAACCACATCTTCAATTTTTTCCTAAATGGTAGCAACTGGGCCTGGAGTGCTAAGGTGCTAAGCCGCCAGCTCCTTCAACCATTCATCATAAGGCTTAATTTCCAGACCTTGACTACTACTCACAGTAGCCATTCTTCAGAGACATGAGAGTATAAAGTAGAAGAGTACAAAAGACCACCTCTAGATCAGGTATCTTTAGGAACCCCACAAAGGGTATAAATACTAGCCTTCCATACGGTAGTTGTTTTCAGTAACTTAGAATAGCAGACATCATAAGCAGTAGCTGTAATATATCCAGACCTTTTCTATTTGACCTACAGTGTGCTCCCTCTGTGAACACGAGAGGTACTGAGAATAAAATGTGTTTCATTCCATCTAAGGTACAGAGAATAAACTAATGTTTCATTACACATAAATCCAGGGTGGTTCTTGTTAGAATAATTGATAGTTAAGTCAAAAGGGAGGAAAACATGTTTCTTACTGTCTATGGAAATCCACAGAGCAGGAAGAAAATATTTCTAAAAGTTATTAACAGAGGCCAATAGACCTGCTGGCTTCCATGTTTGCAGGATCTCTGAGCGGCCATTAGAGAAAAGACATGTGAGCCACACCTCTGTAGATGACAAGCATAAACAAATAGGAACTGACCACAACTGAGAAGTAGGAAGGAAGAACAAGATAAGCAAACTGAATTAATTTAGAAAGAAGAAATGGGGGAAAACCTACTGTACTCTATGTCTATTTCATCCCTTGTTCAGATGCGGTGGCAATTTATTCCCGAAGTTCTTAACTAATGACTAATTGCTTTTGAATAAAAAAATAACAAACATTTCAAAGTCTGAAACAGTAGAAGATGAAACATTCTAGACATTTGTAACTTAAGGTTCTAAATTTGTGTAAAATCTCTCAAAACAGGTTGCCACACTTCAGTGGATTTTCTTATCATTACCTTGACATAGGACTACAGCTGTCAGACCACAATGGATGATAAAAGAAGATTTCGGCAAAAACCACTGATATCTCGGTTACAATTTAGACCAGAGAACACAGAAGTGCCACATATGGCGAAAGGAAAATTTATTAAGCCTGAACAGACTTCTAGTGCAGAAGAAGATGAGAGTTCTCTTGTGAGATAGCGTTTAATTTTTACACATAATTGACCTAATGTTTTATCCTTGGTGTATTTATCAATTTAAGCAACTTATTAACAACTCTTCCCCATGAGTCCCAGGACAGCTAATGATTATATAAAGATAAAGTTAAACAAATTAAACATACCTAAAATCACAATTTACAAAAATGTAAGAACCATCCTATAGCTAAAATTACAAATTACATACAAATCAAATTGTACAAGTGTTTAAAATTACATGTTAAAATGTCAGCTAAAATATTATAATAGCATTACAAGACAAGTAGCTAACAGATGTTAACAGTGCTGATGGATTCATGTGATAGGATCATCTACCAGTTTTCTCTAATAATGTGTCATGGTTTTACTTTATGTTAAATCACTAACACTTCAGTTATATTGTTTCCTGCAGAAAGTAAACCATGTTTCAGTTATTATTGCTTGCACTATGTATAGACTGGAGTTTGCAATTTGAGTTTGCCTTTGGTTATGATTTGAAGGCGTTGTGTGGTCAAAAATATACAGCCAGACTTTGCTTGACCCTCACAACTCATAGCATATACTTCTAAGCTTATGTCAGATTCACTCACTTGCTGAGTGCTCTTTGCCACAATTCAAAATGCTGGTTCCAAAGGTTAAATCTAAGAATGACTCAAAACCAGGTTATCTTCAGATTATCCTCTTTCTTTCATATGGTTCTATCCAGAAATAAGGGTCAACTTGAGACCATAGTTACATGTAGTAGACAATGTAGAGTGAATTTGTAGGCACATTGGTAGTTATGCACAACACAAGTCCAGGTTCTATTTAAAAATTGCACCTTTTTGGAAAACCAAGGCACCTTTTAAAAAAAAACATACCAAGGCTTCTGTTGCTGGTTGACCAATGCTTGGAAGGCTATATGGTACTGAAGCTGCCTCCCATACAAGAACAGCATTGCTGCCTGACCAGTACCATGGAGGCTTCCTGGCCACCTCTGTACAGGCTGGTTGGTGATGTTTTTCTTGCCAGGAGAGCAGTTCTAGTAGCTCCATTTTGTTGCATGTCAACTGAGCATGCTTCTTCCCTGACCTTATAATTGATAATGCCAAAGGGCTTCATAATGGCCAGTGTATTCTCTGTCAATTGAATATACTGCACATAGGAGCATGTTCCTTACTTGCTAAAATTAATATGTTCTTATTGGGCTTCTTCATATAGTTTTTTCCAGCTGAGACTCCTTTTGATCTTCGTACAGCTGTTTATAGAGCAGATACAGCAAGAAAACGCAAAATAAAAACCAAAGAAGGAGAGAAGCATTTTGAATATATGTATGTAAACCTTCTATTATGTCTACACTATTTGATAAAGGCTAGAAGAATAGAGTCTAGAGGTCAACATAGATGCTACATTGTGATGTTCTTTATTATTATTATTATTATTATTATTATTATTATTATTATTATTATTATTATTATTATTATTATTATTATATTTACATTTCTACACCGCTTTACTTCCCTTAAGGGAACTCAAAGCGGTTTACAGCATATAAATACAATTTCCAAAGTACAAAAGCAGCATACAAATCTCAATTCAAACAATATACAAAATCACAATTATAAAATTATATGTAAAACTTCAATTAATATCATAAAAAAATACAAAATACAAAATGTCCAAATACAAACAATCACAAAATAACAATATAGCAATATAGAGATATACCCCAATACAGTCCCTTCTGAGTCCTTCGTGGTGGGGGTGGGGTGGCAAAAGCGTGCACAAGTCTTGGTGCTCCTAGCAGGCAGCAACGATCTTCAGGGTGGCAGCAGGTCTTTACCCCTCCCGGCAAAGGGAGGAAGGGTGGGGCTCACCTCAGCTGGTTGTCGTTGTTGGTCTTCTGCCCCCGGGAGCGCTCCCATCAACTTGAGCGGTGACAGGACAAGCCTCAGTGGTGCTCCCACTCCACCGTGACTAGCCGGGCCATGGAAGGGAGCCGAAGGCGCTGACACTAGCATTGGGAGCAGCAGGAGCGGCTTTTCGAGTCCCCGCTGTGATGGTCATCAGCTGGGCTCAGCTGCGCTCCCACCCCCACTCGTCTTTCCTCCCAGCTAGCCGCCGGCCAAGTGGAGGTGGTGGTCTCGGCGGCAGGGCAAGTGGCTTTTGAGGGCGTCAAAACTGCCCTCAGTTGCCTCTCATCTTCCTTCCCGGCCAGCCACCGGTCAAGCAGAAGTGGTGGTCTTGGCGGCGCGGTGAATGGCTTTTGAAGACATTGAAACTGCCCTCAGGTGCCGCTTGTCTTCCTTTCCGGCTGGCCACCGGTCGAGTGGAGATATTGTTAATTCTTTTATTGTAAATAATTGCATGGGTTGAATGTGATTAATATTGGCAGGAGAGTTTTTATTGACCTTCAACACTAATTTTAGTGGAAAGAAGAGCATACATACTTTCTAGAACAGAGGTTCTGTCGATCTGGGGCATGTAGAGATCTTATCAGCCTGAGGCAGAGCAGTTTATAGCCCCAGATAAACAAAGGAAGAATCAGGAATTCTAACGAAGGCCAGCTCCATTAGGCAGAATAGGGAAGAAACAGAGATAAAAAGAAACATACACACGACTGCAGTCTTAGAGCTCAACAAAGGAATCATGGTGTCTCTTTATTAAACAGAGTATAAGATACAAGAATCATACACACATCAGCCTATCAGAATCTCAGACCCATATATGGAGGGTCTGCGCATGTACAAAACAAACCTCATCTCACGTCACCCAATCCATAGACTCAGAAACACACAGAAAGGCAGTTAAGGCAGCTTGCAAGATCAGATAAATTCCCACATGTCCTCTTTCTTTACTTTAATGTTGAGAGAGGGACGGCTAATCATACCCCTGCATGTCAGCATACTCCATAACTACTCCTCCATATACATCATCACTGTCCTCCTGGACATTGTACCCCTCCTGACTCCTGGTACCTTGTTCCAGAGGATGATACCTCATCAAGTACAATTGCCATCGTGCAAAACCAGATGTCTCCCTTCTACGCAGTGGACAGCATTACACATAGAAATGAGATTAGGAATACAATAAATGCAAAAACATAAAAATATAAGGCAAATAATAGCAATGACCCCATAAAAGAAAACTTGTCTAAGGACAGACAGATCAGGCAACCAAGAAGTCATCCAATCAAAGAGATTAACATCAGTGCATACATTATTAGTAATGCTCTCCTGTAAATTCTGAAGTTTTTTCTCAATAGTATTATTCAGATCCTGGAATTTTACCTGACATCCCTGGTTCCCGACCAGTTTACAAAATCCTCCGGATTTTGCTAATAGGTAATCTATGGCCAGTCTGTCCTGCATTTGGTCTTGATGGAGCTCAGTGATTTCCATTTGAAGATCCCATATAACGCTCCCTGTGGCGTTGATTGATTTCTCCAGCCTACAGATGAGTCCCAAAATGGACCTTCTATTCTCCTGGGAAATGACACCTGGGTACGATCCAAGGTGAGTGCTCCAGTGATAACACTCCCTATAGCTCTCTCCCAGGAGCTACCATCAGAAAGCTGAACATCGATTATCACTTCATCATTGCAACCAGAACCCATCGGGCCGGCAACAGCTCTCCAGCACCGTGCATTTGCCTGAAGCGGCGTTTGCACTTGTACGGGTAAGGTAAAATAACCCAATGCTGCACATTGATATTGTCCTGGGTGGAAATTCGTGGCAACTCCATTAAAAAAGAACCACATGTTGGGATCCTTAATTTGCCATCCATTGCAAATTGAACCACTATCTATAGCAGAATAATCAGGAGTAAACATAGGAAATACATCATATATATCTTCAATAGTAGTGTTAAACAAAGTATAATTAAGCTTATAAGAACTGTTATAACTACCCCATAACCAAAAATAATCATCACATCCCGTATAATTGTCTACATTCCGCAAAAACCCTTTTTGCTTGAGTCCAGTGCTTCCATTTACTATTCCAGACCCCAGAACTATGACAGCAGAAACAAAGCCCTTTAGCGTATTTCTTGAACATCATGCTTCGCCAGCGGGTGTTGTTAAATTGTTCTGGGGGATTAGAGAAGAGTGTAGACCTGTCAATATGTTGCAAGTGTCCGATAACCAACTCAGGTGTGTTGAACAATGCCGGAAGAAAGGCCATTTGAGACACTGCCAGTGGATGCTCATAGTATAACGTTGCATTCTTACCATGAACCTCAAACATATAGTTAGCATGGCGAAGCCAAAAGTTGGGGTTGCCCCCATGAATCATTGTTCTTACAGCTGGAAGCACAGTAAGAAAGAAAAGAACAAATGTAAGCAAATTTAGTATACTGGTGAATCACCGTCCTGGAGCTGAGTAACCTTCTTTTCTCTCCATGGGCGGATCGCTCGGGCAGGGACCCTTCCACTCAGGATCCGGTTGTTGCCGATAAACGACCAATGGCTTAGGAAGACACTCCTCTAAGAAACAGGAACATGCCCTTTTTGATGACCAGTGCTATGTTATTACTAGCACCATGGAACTAGACATGAAACATGCCTGACATATAACACAAATGCAATATCACAAACCCATTTACATATGTAGGGTACTGAAAACTCTTCCATGTACTTCTGGAGGTACCTTGAGATATGCAGTTACATAAGGCAAAATATAGCATAAGCAAAGACAGGTCTTTCCCCTGCAAGAGAATAAGCAAAACATTTAAGCATGAACATAACATGAACATTTATCTTCTTCCTTACATGAAGGAAGTTTCTGTAGCATTCTAGCAAGCATTTCTCACTCCCCAATTACATGAGTAAGGCATTACATTTCTTCTCTCACTAGGTATAAATGAAAGAGGCATTCAATAACTTAAAACCAGCATAGCATGGTAAATCAGCTAGGTACAGTACAAATATCATTAGAGCATTTCAAACTCATAGCATGAGCATGCAGACAATTTTTTTTAAAAAAGGTTTTCAGGTTTTATAATGCAAACAAAGCCAATTCTTCTTTAGAGTCCACACAAACTTTTTAGTCCAATTAAAATGTCCAAATTAAAAGTCCAAATGTTGATTGAAGATTTCTTCTTCTCAGATTAGAACTTAAACACCATCTTCTCTCCAGCACAGTTCTTGGTATGGCAAGGTTGAAATTAGGCCATAAGTTAATTCACACTGAATTCACAAGACAACCAGACAACCCTCCACCCTCCAAACAACCACATCTTTCAGCTTTTCAGCCAAACACACTCATTCCTTCATGCTCCAGGCACACCCATCTGTATTAAAGCAGGCAGATGAGGTATGAGCACAAGGAACAGCTTCTCCAGAAGTTGCAAGTAACTTCCACACTGATGAACAGTACAGGGACTTCCCAGTTGCTTTCCCTGCGGTCCTGATGCTTGAAACTTGGAACTGCCCACTCTGGATCTCTTTGCTTGAGGGTTGAGCAATTCAAAATCAGCCAAAAACTGGAGTATGTCTTCTCCCTCCTTGTATTTTTGCAAAAGCCTGCTGTCCATAGAGGAAGGATCCACACCACTTTTCCTCTGGACTTCTTTCATCTGCAGCATCTGAATCTCAACTTGATGACAAACTGCACCTGTTAGGTTGTATTTGCGAGAAGACCTTTTTCTGGGCTTGGGTTTTCTGCATTCCTCCTCTGGCCCATTCTTCCGATTCCTGCCCACAAGTGAGGAATCAAGTTTACCACTTAGCTTCTCTTGCTTGGTCTTCCTCTCCTTTTGTGATGAGGGTTGCTTCAGGGGCGAGCTGAGGTCTCCTGTGCTGCCCTTGGAATCACAATCCTTGCTTCCTTCCACTCTGCATGCATTAATAGCTTCAATCTGTGATGAGGTCCTCACCATTTGTTCCCAATCAGCTGGCACTAGTTGTTTTTTAGACCTGGCAGGCAGTGTTGCAGCATTCCCATTTGCCAGAGCCTCTCTGTTCACTGGATATACAGCAACAGGTTCCATATCCAGCACAGCTGCAGTTAAAGCAGCAGAGAACGGGGCTTTTGTAGGGCTAAAAGTGCTTGATTGCTGCAAGGCAGGATATAATGTCCCATCTCCATCTCCACCCCCACCTCCATCAGGGGGCTCATGCTGTTGTTTCCCATATGATGGGGTGGCCGCAGGGGGCAGAGGACAATTTCTGACTTCTTGCACCTCTTTTGTTTCTGCCCTTTGTCCATTCTTATTCAGAAGATATGATAGATCCTTACAAAACTTCTGCTGTGGCCATGTTAAAACACCCCCCATGATAAATCTGTCACTCACCCTGTGGGATCCAAAATAGAACTTGGATGATTTTCAAGCGTGTAGGAATCTGATTCATGTAAAGATCTCTTCTCAATCAGTCTCATGAAGCAGCAGTTTATTGCCCCAGATAGAAACTTAAGAGTCCACGAAGTCCAGCTTCATTAGGCTCAGAGTAAGGAAAGAACAGAGACAGACAGAAAGCAGACTGCAGTCTTGGCTGAACAAAGGATACTAATCGCTTCTCTTTATTCAAGCAGAGTATCCCAGAAACGAAACTTAAGCTACATAATCAATCAGAATGTCAGAACCCAAAAAAGGAGAGATAAGGAGAATACTATTCTACGCATGCCCAAAAACCAGCGTTGTCTCTCATGCAAGCAAAGAGGCTTTTGTTTACAAAATGTGTCAGAAGACAGGAGACAGAATCCAGATGCATTCCTACATGTCCTCCTTTTTCATTTAAATTTGAGAGAGGACAGCTAATCATACCCCTGCATGTCATCATACTCCATAACTACTCCTCCATATACATCATCACTGTCCTCCTGGACATCGTACCCCACCTGACTCCTGGTACCTTGTTCCGGAGGATGATACCTCATTGAGTACAATTGCCGTCGTGCAAAACCCGATGTCTCCCTTCTACGCAGTGGACATGTGTTACACATAGAAATAAGATTAGGAATACAAGTAATGCAAAAACACAAAGGTATAAGGCAGATAATAATAATGAACCCATAAAAGAAAACTTGTCTAAGGACAGACAAATCAGGCAACCAAGAAGTCACCCAATCAAAGAGATTAACATCAGTGCGTACATTGTTAGTAATGCTCTCCTGTAAATTCTGAAGTTCTTTCTCAATAGTATTATTCAGATCCTGGAATTTTACCCGACATCCCTGGTTCCCGACCAGTTTACAAAATCCTCCGGATTTTGCTAACAGGTAATCTATGGCCATCCTGTAAGGTAAAATAACCCAATGCTGCACATTGATATTGTCCTGGATGGAAATTCGTGGCAACTCCATTAAAAAAGAACCACATGTTGGGATCCTTGATTTGCCATCCATTGCAAATTGAACCACTATCTATAGCAGAATAATCAGGAGTAAACATAGGAAACACATCATATATATCTTCAATAGTAGTGTTAAACAAGGTATAATTAAGCTTATAAGAACTGTTATAACTACCCCATACCCAAAAATAATCATCACAACCCGTATAATTGCCTACATTCTGCAAAACCCTTTTTGCTTGAGTCCAGTACTTCCATTTACTATTCCAGACTCCAGAACTATGACAGCAGAAACAAAGCCCTTTAGTGTATTTCTTGAATGTCATGCTTCGCCAGCGGGTGTTGTTAAATTGTTCTGGAGGATTGGAGAAGAGTGTAGACCTATCAAGATGTTGCAAATGTCCAATAACCAACTCAGGCGTGTTGAACAATGCCGGAAGAAAAGCCATTTGAGACACTGCCAGTGGATGCTCATAGTATAACGTTGCATTCTTACCATGAACATCAAACATATAGTTAGCATGACGAATCCAAAAGTTGGGGTTGCCCCCATGAGGCATTGTTCTTACAGCTGGAAGCACAGTAAGAAAGAAAAGAACAAATGTCAGCAAATTTAGTTTACTGGTGAACCACCATCCTGGAGCTGAGTAACCTTCTTCTCTCCCCATGGGCGGATCGCTCGAGCAGGAATCCACACAGGTCCTGAGGTTGTAGAAACCGCTGCGTATCCTCGTCCCCAGGTGATTAGAGGTACAGGACCTTTCCACTCAGGATCCGGTTGCTGCCGATAAACGACCAATGGCTTAGGAAGACACTCCTCAGTCCTGAAATGCAATTCGACTGGAGAGTGTGACCTGTTATGGGGAGCAAGAAGAAAATTAAGAGTATGCAGGACTTTAGCAACAGCTGTAGGTATTTCAGCCACAGGAACCCCTCTATCTCCCACTTGCTTGTGTAACAAATTTTTGAATGTCAGGTGGGCTCTTTCAACAATCGCCTGTCCAGTCGAGTTATAGGGTATTCCATGGGTTAACTTAATGTCCCACTGACGGCAAAAGTCCTGAAAGGCAGAAGAAACATATGATGGCCCATTGTCTGTCTTAAGGCTTTTAGGTTTACCCATTGCCACAAACGAACGAATGCAATGTTGTATAACATGTCTGGATGTTTCACCCCGTAAGGGTGTAGCCCATATAAATCCAGAGAAGGTATCAACAGTCACATGTAACTTAGAAAGCGGAGCCAAAGCATGTACTTGCGTGACATCCATCTGCCATAGCTGATTGGCTTCTGTTCCTCGAGGATTAACAGCATCAAATGGCAGGAATATAGGAGACTTTGTACAGGAAGAACAGGATGACACAATGTCTCTAGCCTGTGACATAGGAATGGAAAATCGTTTATGCAAAACCTTAGCAGATTGATGAAACATTGCATGACTGTCAATGGGGTTGTCAAAGAGAGAAAAAAACCTCAGCAGAGTCTCGGAGAGCAGAATCTGCTCGTGCATTGTCCTCCGTCAAATAACCTGGGATCCTTGTGTGAGAGCGTATGTGGGCAATGAAGAATGGGACCGTACGGTTAGAAAGAAAACCTTGAAGCTGTTGGAATAAAGCAAAAAGATCCCTATCCATCGATGGAGACAAATAAGCTTGAGCTAAGGTAAAGACAAGGCGGTAAACATATTGAGTATCCACAATCAGGTTAAAAGGCACATCAGAAAACGTAGAGAAAGCAAGTATGACCGCTGCCAGTTCCGACCACTGAGCCGATGCTTGAGGTCCTGTAAAAACAACCTCCCATTCCTCAGTAGGACCCTGCCATGTAAGGACTCCACGGGAGGGGGAGCCATCCGAGAAAAGAGTAACGGCATGCAAGATAGGTTGCATGCAAAGCGGGGATGACAGGGAGTAAGAAGTGAGATTCAGCAAGGTAAACCGCTTATCTTTGGGGGGGGTTAAATTTAACTTGTCCCACAAAGTCCGCCATGGCCACCTGAAATGCCTCAGAATGCTGTAGCAAGGCGGTTAGCTGATCCTGCGAAAAAGGAAAACAAACAAAGTCAACGTCATAACCAGTCAAATGCTTTGCCCTAGTACGGCATTTGAGGAAAAGATCAGCAATCGCATCAGGTAGGCGATAACAGTTTTTCGAGGGAGTGTGCGCCAAGTGTAGCCATTCCACGATGGCCACCTTCTGAGCGTTGACAGGCGTGAACAACACAGCAGTGGGCAGCCTCGGTGTGGGAAGAAGAGCGCATGCCAGTGCAATGGTGCCTGAGGGCACCCGATCCACAGCGATGGTATGCAGCTTTTCATTGAGGCGTTGAAGAGCTGTACGCATCTCTGTTGTGCAGGGAATGATGTCCGCTGGAGAAGTGTGTCCAGAAAGAGCAGCAAAGAGTGGTGACAGTTCCTCAGTGCTCAGGGCCAAGAAGGGACGAGCCCAATTTATGTTCCCTAGCAATTGTTGCAATTGTACAAGAGTGAACTGCTCTGGAATAGCTATTGTTGGCAATAGCGGAGTTGAAGCTGTAGCTGAGAGCCTATGTCCCAGATATTGGAATGGATACATCCGCTGCACTTTTTCAGGAGCTATGATCAAGCCCGCTTGTTGCAAAATGTCTGCTAGGTCCTGCAGGTGTTTCTCCGTGACTTGTGGACCATGCAATAAAATGTCATCTGTGTAATGATAGACTTTAACCTCTGGATGACGTTGCCTGAAAGGTTCCAAAGCCATGTTCACAAAATGTTGGCATAGAGTCGGCGAGTTGGCCATACCCATAGGCAAGACACACCATTCAAACCATTGAGTAGGATGTTCATTATTGTATACTGGCAATGTAAATGCAAATTTTTCTCTATCTTGTGGAGCTAGCAAGATTGTGTAAAAACAGTCCTTCAAATCTATGACCATGAGTTGATGATCTTCCGGAATCATGTTCGGATTAGGAAGTCCAGATTGTAGAGGTCCCATTGGTAAGATGTGCTCATTAACTTTTCTCAAATCATGCAACAATCTCCATTTTCCAGACTTCTTTTTCACCACAAAAATTGGAGAGTTCCAAGGACTAGTGGTTGTTTGAATATGTCCCAGATTTAATTGCTCCTGTACAAGGGCCTCCGCCGCCTGGAGCTTTTCTCTTGATCCGTCCACACTCATTGATCCGTCCACACTGGCGGGGTGTTTTTCCATTGTAGTGGAAGTGCATGCAACGGCGCTGCAGGGGAGGCCCGTATCAAAAATTTGTCTGCAAGGTACACCCTGTTTTAGCCAGGAGATCCCGGCCCCACAGAGTAATAGGAATATCCATAATCAGTGGGTGAAGAGAAACTTTTGTTCCCCCTGAGGTCTCAAAGACGATTGGATGAAAGCTCTGCTGTGCTGGCTCGTACCCGCCCACCCCATAAACTTCCCTACAGGGGCGGACGGCCCATCCAGTTGGCCAATCTTTTTTTGCCACCACTGAAATATCGGCTCCTGTATCGACCAATCCAGACACTGAACGTCCACCCATAATCAGCGAGCGGGTTGGTCTATCCTTGGTGATTTGTATCACCGCCATAGCTGCTGTTACAGTCCCCTCCTGGGATGGAGTTACAGTGGTCCCTAGTGGGAGCAGATGAAGGCGTCCTACAGGTTGTCCCTTAGGCAGGGTGAGATGTTGTGTGGCTGATGCAGGAATGACAATTTCTTGGTGACCCAATGTAACTGACCCTGCTGCAATGTGTACAGAAGCGGGCAAGGCGTCTGGGCAAGGAAGAACAATGCCCATCATGCCCTGGAAATTAACATCATCAACCATTGTGGGAAGAGCCTCAACGCACCCTGGCACAGTAAAGGTACAGTCCTTGGATAACCTCAATAATAGTCCTTCTTTTAGAGGATGGTTTTTTCTATATCGTGAAATCATTTCTTGGGCAAGTTCCATATCTTCTTCCATCTCTTCCAAAACTTCCTGTATTGCTTCCTCACTGACCTCTGGTAGCCCTATTATTTTGCCTGGGCCCGAGCCTGGCCCGCACTCCCGTTTCCCTGCTGCTGTGGACAAAAGTCAGAGTCTTTGTGCTATTATTATTATTATTTTAAAGAAACAATTTCCAAAACATCATACTCTACATGTTACTTTATGTTCTGGGCTAACCTCCCGTAATTCTTCTCATCCTTCTTTAACGATATTACATGATTGTAGTATAACCAAAATCTCAATTTGTTTACTTATCAAAACAACTTTTCTTACACAGAAAATTCTTAACTGTTATATTTGCTACCAATTATAACTCATATCCTTATCCCTTGACTATTTTAATTTTCTTCCTCCGCAATCTTTCTTCCTTTGTTATATCCTAATAGATAAGAGTAAGACGGATTCTTACTAATATTTAAGACATTAAATAACTTTTATTGTTCATAACATGCAACTGTTTTTCTCTCTCCTTTCCTCCTACTAATGGTTATTCTACCATTACACATGTCATTACCTTTCCTTCAAATCTTTTTTTCCCTCCCCCCTACAATTACTGTACTAATTAAGCTTATTCAATACACTTTTCTGTACCGATTGCAAATTCTTACTCTTATATATTAATTTATCTATATACTGCACATATGATATTCTCTGCAGTCTTCCCCAACATATATTTCCTCATAATCTTAGACCCCATTAACAAAAGGTTATTTACATGTTTTAATCTCTTCCTTAAACCAAACCTCCTCCATCTTACATCAGAACAAATATAGAGACCAAAATAACAACAAATGGAAACTCATTGAAAAATAACATTTTCCAAAACATCATATTCCACATTACTACTACTTGCCCTTCCTTGACATTCCTTGACAGAGGGTTATTTACAATTTCAAACATATTAAACCTTATATTTCAAACTTTACACTGTAATTTTCCATCTAACTTACCCCCTTTTAACCTTTCTTAACAAAAGTTATTAACCTTTTTGTGACAATTTCATTGATATTCCCTTTTACCCTTATCTTTCTCCCTGTATTTTTCACTTCTTTTATACTTTGAATTAATTTCTCAAAATTAAAAGCTCTTCTTTAAGTTTCCTCCATTCTTCTGATCCTCCCTTAATAATATTACAAGGTTCTAGTATATCCAAATACTCAGTTTGCTTGTTTATCACAACAACTTTACCTGCCCAAAAGAATCTTAAATGATGTAATTTTTGCCAATTATATTTCACACCCTTGTCCCTTAACAATGTAGTAACTGGTTTAATTTTCTTCCTCCACAATCTTTCTTCTTTAGTTATGTCCTGATAAATATCCAGTTTTTCCCCATCCAATTTTGGTACTCGTGTACCATTTCTTCTTAAAAATGCCATTAATTCTAATTTTCTGTCCAGACCTGCAAATTTTACCAAAACAAACCTTTTAAAAGTCCCATTTCTTCTCTTCCCCAATCTATAAACTGCTAGGATATCCTCCTGTGTGAATTCTCTCCCCATCTTCAGTTCATTCAACCATTTAATAATTCTTTCTCTCAGGCGGTCTGGACTTCCCTCTGGAATATTTTTAATCACCACGTTCTTTTGTCTCGCCATCTCCTCCAGCATGTACAGTCTTTTTTCTTGCTTACCTATTCTTTTATCTTTTTCTTGCAAATCTTTTACCTTTGTTGTCTCAAAAATTTTAGTTACTACTTTCATAGAGTTGGCCAGTAGATCTCTTAATTCTTGTTGTCCATTCATGGTGTCTTTCATTTCTTGCTTCCTTGTCACATCTATTCTGTCCAACCTTTTCTCAAGTTTGCTCCAAATATCCATTTCTTTCTCCACTGCTTGCATGTGTTTTATCTCCTCTTCCACAGATTTTAATTTTGCCTCTATTGTCATAAAGTTATTATTTAATATTTTCATGTAGCTAACCAGCAAGTCCCTTAGTTCTTGTTGTCCATTCATAATTTCTTTTATTTTTGCTTCTATTGTGTCCTCCATGTACTGTCTTTTTTCTTGATTAGCCATTCTTATATCCTCTTCCTCTTCCTTTCCTTTTTTTTGCATCTCTTTTATCTCCATTTCCATACGTCCATTATCTGAAAAATTCAACAGCCTTTCCATCTGATCCCTGAAATCCCTAAAATACTGTAGTTCTTCCCCATAAGAGTCCATTTCCAACAGATCCCTAAAATCTTGTGCTTCTTTCTCAAAAGTTTCCATTTCGATAATTTTAGGATCTCTAAAATCTCTAGAATAAGTCTAGAATCTGAAATCTTTGGGGTGATGATAACTCATTTAGGGCTGACTGTTTCCCACTTCTTTTTTCTCTCCTCTCACTACTTTAAGGTCACAGCTACTTCATCAGCTGTTTCTCATCTTCAGGGGCCTGTTCTTCTTCACACACTCTCTCCTTTTTTATTTTATTTCGTCTTTCAAAGATTCTTCCTCTCAAAAAAAAAGGGGACAGACAGACACCCCCTCTTTCAGTCCATCAGCTCTCTTGCCTCAGAGTTCCCCTTTTATCTCTCTTTTTAGTTCAAAACTTTGCTCCAGTACTTTAAGGGCATTCAAGGTTTCTCAAAGCTTACTCCCCTCACTTTCCAAGGCTTTTCAAGGCTTATTTCAAGCTTGCATTCTTCACCTTGCCTTTGAAACCCAATCTTTCATTCTCTTCCACAATTCTGTTTTTCCTTCTCAGTCTCATCAATCACACCTTCCTTAATTAGGTGGTCTTTACAGCCCAAAATAAACATTAAGAGCAAACGGAGGACTTACAGAGGCTTGCAAATCTGTGTCATCCCATTCAGTCGGCATCTCTTTGCCTTTTCGAGCCTTTTCAAGCTCTGTCACACTGACCCAGACTCTCTTGACCCCTGAATTCTTCACCTTCTTCACCCCCACAGCACTCCTCTGTCTTTTTTCTCAAATTTATCTTTGACAGCCTTTGTTTTTCCACCTTTTTAATACATTTATCTCGCAGCCTGCTTCACTCGTGTCTTACTCCCCCGCCATCTTGTTCCGGTCTCCAGAGTCTTTGTGCTGAGCAGCTGAGGGGTTGGCATTAGGATTTGAGCGGCACTGATTGGCCCAATGGTACCCCTTCTGGCAAATGGGACACTTCCTTGAAGGGCGTGCTGCCTGCTTTTGAGAGAAGCGACATTGTGCTTTAAAATGCCCTTCTTTCCCACAGCCAAAACAACGTTTGTTTTGAGCCTGAGTTGTGGGCAATTGAACTGCAGCTGCCAGAAGTTGAGCCTTGTAACTGTGAGTCCCCACATTTTGACAAACTTTCATCATGTCTGCTATAGATGTTCCTGGCCTAGCATAAACAGCTGTCAGAGCGCCCTTACAATCCTCATTGGCATTTTCAAAAGCCAGTTGTTTCATGAGCATTTCCCGTGCCGGGACATTTTCCACCTGGCGGCAGAGGGCAGTCATGAGTCTGTTAATAAACTCAGTGTAATCCTCTTTAGGGCCCTGCCTTATTGCTGCAATCCCCAGCAACTGAGCTATCTCCTTTGGAAGGAATCTTACTCCAGGCACGCATGACTATCTGTGCAATATCTCCCAACTGGGCATCAGTGAGTGCCAACTGCTGTGTGGGGTTGGCAAAATTTCCCTCCCCACATAACATATCCATCGTGAGTGCAGGGCGTGTATGATGTACCTCCCAAGCCACATCCCTCCACTCTTGCAAGCAGAGCATAGCTTCTGCAGGGGGCAGGAGTGCTTTAATCATCTGTTTCCAATCCACTGGTAACAATTTTTGAGAAGCAATGGCTTCCAACAGAGCTTTTGTAAAAGGTGCATTAGTCCCATAGTCACGTATGCTGACCTTTAGTTCCTTCAGATATTTGTAATGGAGGGTTTCATATCTATCTGGGACTGCCGGTGCATTGCCCACAGCCGGAGCCCCCCGGATCACTGGGTATACAGCAACAGGTTCCATATCCAGCACAGCTGCAGTTAAAGCAGCAGAGAACAGGTCTTTTGTAGGGCTAAAAGTGCTTGATTGCTGCAAGGCAGGATATAATGTCCCATCTCCTTTTCCCCCTCCATCCCCATCAGGGGGCTTAAGCTGTTGTTGCTCATATGATGGAGAGGCAGTTGCCATAGCCCCTCCCTTGGCTGGAGGCAAAAGCTTTGGGAGGGGGCCAGCAAGCCCCTGAGACAACAGAATATTCTTTGGAGTGAGTCTTTGAAGGCAGTCTCTGACTTCCTCCCACGTAAATAGCACTGATATAGAAATTCCATTATGCTTCTGCATTTCTCTCCCAATCTGTTTCCACTGTTTTAAGTCCAAACATTCATCATATTTAACCCAAGGACTGATTTTTTCTATAGCTTTGACTAGCTTTTGTATTTCCTTCTCATCAGCCTTTCGTCCATTCATATGCAAAAGATCTAAGATATCTTTACAAAGTTCCTTCCCTGGCGAAGTTAACACGCATCCCATAATTAAATTGTATTTTCCACTCACCCTGTTGTAATGTTTTCTCAAGCGCTTAATTTATGACCTTCCCGGTCGGACCTTTTTGCCTGGTCGTAGGTGAATGAAGAAGACCTTGTCCCTGGTCGCCAATTATGAGGTGTTAATTGCTGTTTGCTGCGTCAAAGCATTCCTTTGAATTTCATTCAAATGGCCTCACACGGGGCACCAGTTGTAGGAATCTGATTCATGTAAAGATCTCTTCTCAATCAGTCTCATGAAGCAGCAGTTTATTGCCCCAGATAGAAACTTAAGAGTCCACGAAGTCCAGCTTCATTAGGCTCAGAGTAAGGAAAGAACAGAGACAGACAGAAAGCAGACTGCAGTCTTGGCTGAACAAAGGATACTAATCGCTTCTCTTTATTCAAGCAGAGTATCCCAGAAACGAAACTTAAGCTACATAATCAATCAGAATGTCAGAACCCAAAAAAGGAGAGATAAGGAGAATACTATTCTACGCATGCCCAAAAACCAGCGTTGTCTCTCATGCAAGCAAAGAGGCTTTTGTTTACAAAATGTGTCAGAAGACAGGAGACAGAATCCAGATGCATTCCTACATGTCCAGCGTTGTCTCTCATGCAAGCAAAGAGGCTTTTGTTTACAAAATGTGTCAGAAGACAGGAGACAGAATCCAGATGCATTCCTACACAAGCGCTTGAAGACCTTTTCTCTGGTCGAAGATGAGTGACAATAGACCTTGTCCCGGTCGCTAATGAGGTGATAATGAGGTGTTAATTGCCGTAGCAGAGTTCAAAGAAGGCTGTATCAGAGGTCAAAGAAGGCTCTCATTGCAGTTCAAAGCCTCCCACGGCGCGCCACTTGACGCGATCTGGGGCATGTAGAGATCTTATCAGCCTGAGGCAGAGCAGTTTATAGCCCCAGATAAACAAAGGAAGAATTAGGAGTTCTAACGAAGGCCAGCTCCATTAGGCAGAATAGGGAAGAAACAGAGATAGAAAGAAACATACACATGACTGCAGTCTTAGAGCTCAACAAAGGAATCATGGTGTCTCTTTATTAAACAGAGTATACGATACAAGAGTCATACACACATCAGCCTATCAGAATCTCAGACCCATATATGGAGGGTGAATCAGCATTTTTCACCCTGTCTGCGCATGTACAAAACAAACCTCATCTCACGTCACCCAATCCATAGACTCAGAAACACACAGAAAGGCAGTTAAGGCAACTTGCAAGATCAGATAAACTCCCACAGGTTCTCAGTCTATGCCCCATGGGCTGGATCTGGCCCATGGCGCCAAATAATCTGACCCCCAACCTTGCTCCAGCCACTGCCGGCTGCTGCCACTGGAATGGTGACAGATTCATTTACGGCTGTCATAAAAGCATTTAAGGCTGTCACAAATACAATTATGACAGCCGTAAATGAGTCTGTGTCCATTGTAAACACATTTACTGCAGCTGTAAAGGAGTCCACGGCCGTCGTAAATGCATTTTCGACAGCCACAGATGCATCTTTCAGCAGTGTTTATGGTGGGGGAACCACCAGTCCAGTCCGCTCACTGTCTGAGGGGACATGGTCCAGCCTGTGGCTGAAAAATATTGAGAACCCTGATCTAGAATGTCATAGTTGCTATTCTAATATTATTTTTGTTTGACTGGAATGTAGAGACTAGAAGATAATTTCCAGGTTAAAAGTGATGCTGGGGCAGGGGGCATACCTGTCAAGTATCCCGGATTGGCTGGGACTTCCTGTATTTTCACGCTCATTCAGCCCCTTTCCCGCCACCATTCCGTATTTTCAATGGTGGGGAAAGTAGCTACTGCACATGTGCGCTGCTGCCTCTGATGGCCATGCATGTGCAGTAACCCATTCCCTGGCCAAAGGGGTTTCTGCGCATGCGCACCGAGGTTTCTGTGCACACACACAGAAGTTTCTGCACATGCGCACTGCTGCCTCTGACAGCCATGCATACGCAGTAACCCATTTTCTGCCCGGCGCCTGGAAACTTACTGAGCATGCGTGCCTGGCTCCCGGATTTCCAAAACCACGACTTGACAGGTATGTCAGGGGGCTGTAATAATACTAAATACTCATTCAGATATGTTTATTCAGTGCTGGAATTATTTTTAATACCTGACTGGGCAAAAAGAAATTTAGGATGGGCAGGAATTTGCATGGGTGAACAGAAGGAGCTGAAAGATCTGCACACTCAACCCTGCAAAGTAGGATGAATCACAAGATACTCATTGTCTGTTTAGAACAGGAGTTCTCAACCTTTTAAGCTGGGGGCTAGGTCATACTCCCTCAGACAGCTTTGCGGGCCGCATTGCCATTTTGCCCTTCCTAAACCATATGGTACTTCCTGGTGTGGTGGAGGTGGTGGCGGGCCACATAAAATGGTGCCATGGGCCGCATCCTGCCCACAAGCTGCAGGTTGAGAATCTCTGGTTTAGAATTATTATCATCTGTTGCATGTGATTTTTTCTTTATTCGTGTCAGATGCACCACCAGCATATAATAACATACAAAGCTAAAATTAACCCATCTAAAAACAAAATAGAATTTTAAGGGCTAGATGACATCTGCCCAATATTGGGCCACTTCAAAAACATTTCCTCTTGCCAACATAAGGTCCTCCTCAGTGCATGTTGAGGGGTATCATGGGCATTGTATCATATGGGAAATAGTTTGTACTTCTCCACATTCACACAGGTTGTCGTTTACAGGGAAACTCCACTTTCTCAGATTAACCCTTGATCTTCCTACCCCAGCACACAGTCTGTTTAAAGATTTCCACACAGGCCGTGATTGTTCTTGGCCAGGTGGTAGAGAATCGTGTGGTTCTGCCCAGTTATCTGATAGCTCCTTGCTTGCCTTCCATAGTTCTAAGGTGGTCTGTGGGGACTGGTTGTTTGGAGGGGCAGAAGTTGTGAGAAAGCTATGCCTTGATTTCTGGTTGGTGATCAAATAACAGGTATATTTTCAAGGAAACACACAGGGTTGGGTTGTACACCTAACCCTGCAAAGTAGGATAAATCACAAGACACTCATTGTCTGTTTAGAATTATCCTCTGTTGCAATGCATGTGATTAATAATAATAACCATTAGCCACAACACATAGCAAACCAGAAATATTATTTCTGTACAAGAGCTTTTGCATAGCCTTTTAAAATTATTAAAATTGACAGAATGAATCCAATAGTCTCAGATAAACTTAAGACTGTCAAAAGAACCAAATCAACTCCAATTTCCAGCTGATTATATTTATTGAAGAACTAAGATGAGACACTTTCAGAAATGTTCAGTTAATTAAATAGAATAGAAATAACCAAGTAAGAAACTTGATTCTTAAGAATACTTCACCAGAACAGCTAACAGGTGTGATGAGTATCTGGGATTGTACAGAATGGTTTAGCGTTGACTTTGCTATCTGGTCAAAGAAAAAGCAAGGTTTCACAAACAAAGACATTTTTTCAAAGAGAGAGAACTACTGTTTTGAGAAGACTTAATCCTACATTTTACAGCAGATGGCTAGACGTAACTTGTAAAGAGAAAAACCATGGAGATGGGGAGGGAACAGCCCTGTCAGGTATCTAATAATGCAGATTTTGATGTGTGTAGCTGCCTGGTCATATTTGGACAAGTTTTGTTTTCTAGGACATTGGGAAAAATCCTGTTCATGACAGACACAATATAAAGTTAAGGTAAAGGTAAAGGTTTCCCTTGCTCGAAAGCCAGTCGTATCCGACTCTAGGGTTCAGTGTTCATCTCTGTTTCAAAGCCGAAGAGCCTGTGTAAATGTGCTAGGTGTTATCAGTGGTGGGCATAAAAAAAATCCTACCCCACTGTGAGCATGGCCACGTGACTGGGTGGGTGTGGCCTGTTGGCCATGTGACTGCTCTTCGTTATAGAGCTATGAAAATAGAAGCCTCTTCTATTTTCATCACTCTATAGCGAACCTCTGAAGCCATTTCCCCCTTGTCCAATGCTTTTCCAGGGCTCTGTTTCACCCTGAAGCACCTCCCCAGCCACTCCGGAGTGGTTTAGGATGTGCTTTGGGGTGAAACTGAGCACAGGAAAAGCCTTGGACAAGGGGGAAATGGCTTCAGAGGTTTGCTATAGAGTGATGAAAATAGAAGCGGCCTCTATTTTCATAGCACTATAGCAAAGAGCCCCCTCTGAAGCCATTTCCCCCTTCCTCCAAGGGTTTTCCTGAGCTCTGTTTCACCCTGAAGCGCCTTCCCAACCACTCCGGAGTGGCTGGGGATGCACTTTGGGGTGAAATGGAGCCCAGGAAAAGCCTTTGATGAAGGAGGAAATGGAGCCAGCCCCCTCCGAAGCCTCTTCTAGGAAGAGGTGGAGGGGGTGGGGTAGGGTTGTGGGTGGGAACAGCCATTTTTACTACCGGTACGTGCGTACTGGTGTGAACCTGCTGATGCCCACCACTGGGTGTTATGGGATTGC
Source organism: Bradypodion ventrale (assembly GCA_035047345.1). NCBI lineage: Eukaryota > Metazoa > Chordata > Lepidosauria > Squamata > Chamaeleonidae > Bradypodion > Bradypodion ventrale. The sequence goes on from JAWDJE010000001.1 coordinate 48,617,480, forward strand.
AAAATGTGACTGTATAGTTGGTTGTGCATCCCTGATTTGACCAATTCCACAATGCACCATCAGAAGTACTTCATGGATAGAACTCTTGGCATTATTACAGGTAATCCAGGGTGATGTTGAGCTATAAGATTTGATTTGTTAGAGATAGGTTGAGTATGCTTCCCATTGATTAGTTACTCCTATGATCACTTCTTTGCCCACTAACATTGACATTTCATTTCCCCATAATCTCTTCTCCTTCACTTAGTAAAAATTCATACTGTGTAAAAAGAGCACCTCAATTAAAATGATAACTTTAAAAACTGCCTTTTTCCACACCAGCACTTTCATTCCTGGGACAATTGGAGCTGTCATGTAAAATTTAAAAGTACACAGGAAAGATGTCCTATAGTTGACAGATTTTTGTTTCTTTTCACTTTTAGTTTCTCAAGAATACATAAGAAAAAAGTGAAAGAGGTTATTGATCAACCTACCAAAATGACTGAGTGGGATAGATACAAGACCTTGGAATATTCTGAGATGAAAAATATAAGAAAGAAACTTTCTATAATTCCATTTTATGAAGAATCTAGTTATACTACAGACATGTCAACAGACATCCTTTCTGAAACTGAAGGAAAGTATAATGAATAGGTCTAGGTTTGAAAAGTAGTAAAGGCATTCTTGAAGGCTAAATTGGTAGAGGAATTCTGAAATAATGAAGAAATAAGATACGTTTCCCCTTTCCCCACCCTGACTGCTTTAAATTGCAAGAGTATTAGACAAAATAAGATAAAATGAAATTCCTTCACTGCAGTTCTAGATCAGTGGCTTTCTATCTTGTATTCTTTGATGTTATCCGAGATCAGGGGTGCCCAAACATTTTGGGCTGGTGGCCTGACCATGCCCCCAGAACAGCTGAGTGGTCCAGACCACACCCACAGAACACGATGTGTTTGCACATGTGTGGTGTGGCTGCTTCTGCACATGCATGAAAAACGGCCATTTTACTTCCTAGTTTGGTGTGCCCGGTTCTGTGCATGCACAAAAGTGACCATTTACTTCCTAGTTTGGCACAGCTGCGCATGCGCAAAAGCAGCCATTTTGCTGCACTAAACCAGGAAGTAAAATAGCCTCTTTTTGTACATGCACAGAAGCAGCCGTATTTACTTCCTGGTTTACCAAGGGCATTGCAGGCCTGATGGAATGGCTTCAGGAGCTGTATCCAGCCCACGGGCCATAGTTTGGGCATGCCTGTCCTAGATTATTGATCATACTGTCCAAATCTGATGGGAAATGAGATCCATCAACATCTGGGGACTCAAGTGGGAGATCACTTTTCTGGATAATACAAGCTTTCATCAGTATTAGGATCTTGGGATACATGCAACGATTTATGTTGGCTGTTAGTCCATACCTGTCAAGTTTTGGATTTGAAAATAAGGGAAATTTCCCAGCTAAAATGGGAGACTTGACAGCTATGCTTATCCTGTGCAGCCCTCCAGTGGCAGCATTAGGGCATTACAGTCTTACTAATACAGAAGGACGGCAGGAAAGAGGGTAACATACGGGAATTTCCCAGCCAATACGGGAGACTTGACAGCTATGTGTTAGTCCTTTTGACCATATGTTTTCAACCAGAAAAATGCTGTTCTCTACTGTCCCATGCTGTCAAGTACTGCTATTTCCCTGCAACAGATAGAGCTAGTGATCAGAAAATGGGATTATGTTGTTGTTTTTCATGGAAATCCTAAATGTCCTCTTTTTAATTCAGCCCTGTTAAAGACTAACTTACTCTTACTTGTAATATAATGCATATTATATGCAACATGACTGCAGATCACTTATTTATGAAGTATGAATGCCTGTTCACTGAATTGTTTAGAGAACTATGTTATGACTAGGTCTATAGGTAGATACAGTCTACATGAGACAACACTACTTCTTGAACATAAGTTGTTTTTTGTTTAAAATAAAATCTATAAATTGCTAAGATGGTAGAAATGATTCCTAAAGAATTATTTTTGTACTGTTACCTGGCATGGAGTAAGATGGCCAGATGCAGAAGAGGACAGTATTTTATACTGTATTTAAGAAAAGAGGGCATTTCGGCAAGTGTAGTTTTTACTTTTATATTATATTTTCCTACCCTTTGTGGATAATCATATAGAGAAAATAAAAAGCCAGCTTACTAGCCCTTAATTCTATTATGTTTTTGACTTGACAGCACACATTTATTTATTATAGAGGATATTAAATAGAAACCTAGTAATAATATTAAATATATTCTGGAATTGAACCTAGAACAATGATTGTATACATATTGATTATCTCTTACAGATAAAGGTGAAGAATCTGAAATTCAAACTGTCTCTACACAAATGAGTTGCCACAGAAGGACATGCATGCAATTTCATAGATTTTTGAGGCAAAAAAAGGCTCCTCCCTCTTATGATACAACAGGTGTGTATATCAAGTGTCAAGTTGTGTTACCACTGATGTTATTGAAAATATAACTGCTTCCCATTTGGTTTATCTACTGATATGTTTTTACCTATTGTGTATTTGTACAGGTATGTGTGTGTACTCTGTCTACAATATTCCCATGTTTATTGTTTGTTTACAGCTTATATAACTCAATGAAAATATTTGTAAAAGGTTGAAGCATTGTTTAAACTGAATCTGGTTTCTGATATATAAAAAATACTACTTTGGGAAATTCCAGTTAAATTCTCTCAAGCAAACCTTAGAAAGATCTCTGCTGGATCAAAAAGCCTGCCTTTGTTGAGGGGCGAGCTTTTAAATGACCCCAAATTCTTTGCCAGCTTGGATTTTGTCTCCAGTTAGAGAAATATTCTAAAATTCCCTTCATAAAACGATGCTTGGAAAGAAAATAGTAATGATATGTTGAAACCATCTAAAACTTGGCAGTGATAGGATGAGACTCTGATTCATTTTCTACAGTTGAAGGCATTGGTTTGCCAAGGCATATAGAAACTTAGAGGTGGGGGCAAGTCTTTGTGATTTAATACCATAATTCATATTATATTTGTTTTTTTAAAAAAAATTGGCCAAAATACTGGTGTATATTTCTGCTGGTATAATAACTAGTGGTACAACTTTTAGTGGCAGATGGCTAACAAATGAAAGCATCAAATAAGTTAGAACAGTACGACAATGGAACCAATTACCTTGGGAGTACTGAGTGCTCCAACGCCAGAGGCATTCAAAAGAAAATTGGACAACCATCTGTCAGATCTGCTTTGATTTTGATTCCTGAACTGAGCAAGTGTTGGACTCAGTGGCCTTATAGGCCCCTTCCAACTAAGTTATTCTATCTTTACCTATATGGAAGGACGTTAACCGTTGGAATGTAACAAAGGCTCCCGCACCCGTCCATACTATCCCGTACCGAGCCACCTGCACTCGCCTTTACCCGGCCCAGCCATCGCCGCAAGGGTCCCGTATTCGACAGTGCGGCAACAGCCCCACGAATACAAACAAAACAACTTCAAGCCCCAACGTCCTCTGTGCCGTGCCACCCATCAGCCAATAGGGCTGTTAGGCGAGAGCAAAGAGAACGTTGGGAAAGCCAGCACGCCCAAATAAAAACGAGCTGCTGAAAAAGCCGCCACACGAACGTGAACAAAAGGAACAAAACTTCAAGTCCCAGCGTCCTGCGTGCTATGACTACTTCAGCCAATCAGGCTGAAGTGTGCGAACATGCAGAATGCTGAAAAAGCCGGCACACGAAAAATTAAATAAAAAAATGCCTCATGCAATGGGAGTGCAAGGCCGCCACAGGCGGACACAGCACCTCACGGCCTCGCTAACCAAAACCCAAAAAACCACGGCGAGACAACCGCCGGCCTTCTTTCCCAGAGCAACGGGGAGAAGAGGGACTCCCTCTCCTCACCACTACCCCGCCGAAGACACGGCGAGACCACCACCAGCCTCAAGGTAAGTTGAGCCGGGGTGGAAAAAAAAGCAGCACACTCCCTGGTGAATGACTGGATGCTGCCTTTCTACTACCCACACCGCTATTTCAAGAAGTAGCACGAAACAGCGGTGGAGGTAATAGAAAAGCAGCAGCCAGCCATCCGCAAGGAAGAGCACCACCCCTTACGGATTGTTGCCTGCCAATCTCCCCTTAGGTAACCCAGGGAAAAAGGAGACAGAGAGTAGAGAACCATCATGAAGCAGATAGCTCATCTCTGCCTCCTTTTCACCCGACCTACCTAACAAACCTTACTGAATGAAGAGCGAGCTGACTGCCAGCTCTTCCTTTTCCCCATCACTGCATCAAAACCTAATTTCGAAACAGCAAGGGGGGAAAGAGGAAATGACAGACAGGCCGTTCTTCACACAACAAAACACAACAACAACAAAACTAAACAGTTAACCAAAACGCCAAGCACCAAAATTAATAAAACACATATAAACAAATAATTAAAATAAACCCATTAAACAACAAAACAATAAACAACAAAATCAACAAAAAACACCCGAAATACCAAAGGCTAATGCAAAACCATAAAAGCACACTAAAAACACCTATCTACAACACAAAAATACCTAACTCAACAAACAATAATATCACAAATTAAACAAATGAATACGGAAGAAATAAAAAAATAACAACCAAAAATAATTAAAACACTTAAACACATCTAAAACCCACAATACAAACAAACAAGCCAAAACACTTTGGGGGGTTTAAGTAGAAACTCTCTATTTAAAGCCCCCAGCCCAACACCACAAAATCAAAACAAAATAAAAACAGAATAAACAATCAAGAAACACTGGGGGGGGGGGGGTTAAGTAGAAACTCTCTACTTAAACCCCCCAACCCAACACCACAAAATCAAAACAAAATAAAAATAGAATAAACAATCAAGAGCACTTACCAAACATGTCCTCCCACCATGCCTCCGGAACTAAACTGAACAAAGAAGGAAAATTGCAATACTCTTAATAACAGCCCCACCTAGCGGCCAGAAGAGTAAAAACCAGTCAAGAAATATGTACAAAATAAAAATGAAAAATAAATAAAATAAATAAAATAAAGTTAAAAACCACAAATTCAAAACACCACCACCCAACCCCCCCCCAACAAAAAAACACACCACACACACATAAAAACTGCCCAGCAAGGTCGAGCACAAATATGCTTGTGATCCTATATTACATACTATGAGTGCAAATATACAGGGATTTATATTGCAGTTATGTCCAGTTTCGAGCCAGGTTGGTTTGCTCCTGGTATTGGTGACCACATGATGTTTGGATCATCTTGAAATAATCTGTCCCTAATCTATGCCTATCTGTCAAAGACTGCTGTTTTGTTTTGTGCAAATAGGACTGTTCTGTTTTGGTTCAGTTCCAACATATATATGTGCCCAACTGAGGCAAAGTGGATGGCTTAAGCTATCTGTGTAAGCTGGTGCACAATCTTGGCAAATTGAAAACTTATTTCCTTTTCCCTATGGACAGTGGTGGGTTCCAAAAAAAATTACTACCACACTGTGGGCATGGTGTGTGTGGCCAGGGGAAAGCCCTTTGTTGCACCTGAATTAGGACTACTTTATTTCAAAACTTGGATGGGTGGGGCCAGCCAGAATTTCTGCTACTGGTTCTGGCGAACTGGTGTGAACCTGCTGATGCCTGCCACTGCCTATGGAGAGAGAGAGTACACAAAGGTTTGCCTCTTAGAAAAAAAAAATAAAAACTGAAAGTTACCTCACAGAGGAGGAGACAAGGAGGAAATCTTTTTCTGTTATTTCCCCACTTTCTCTCTGAAAGAAAGAAGGGAAATATAGGGTTACTTGAAGTGTGGTATAGTTTGGTGCCCCCAGACCAACTGATCTTTGCATGTCAATTCAAGGGGCACTGCAAATGACATGTTGTACCTCAAAATGACACTCCTTAGCATACTCTTTAGCCTGATCCAGTCTGGGATAATTTGAGCAACTAGTCATACACTATACCACACAACTGTCATGTGATAGGAAATGGCAATGCTGGTTTCTTAACTTGGTGGTAATTTGTCACTGGAAGATATACAGTATTGCTAGTGTTATGCTGGTGTGTGCAACAAAGAGGGTTCCTATTGCTGTCTCTTAAAGTACATTACTTTTCCCCTGACTTCTTGTGAAAAGAAAAACTTCTTACTCTTATATTACACTTTAAATCACTTTAATTTTTTTGTTAAAAGGGATTTAGATGATGAAAAAGGAGAGTTGGAGAGACTTGAGGATCTCTCTGGAAAAAAGAGACGTGTGATTCCAGAAAGTTTGGGAACCACTGAATTAAACTATAGACGGCTTCACCATGTCATTAGAAGTCTTTCTTCATTATTGTTATCGTTAACAGGCTATGAGATAAGCTTCTGCTTCTGCTATAACAGGGATGCCCAAACTAGAGCCGATGGGCCAGATCTAGCCCCCGATGCCAATTCATCCAGCCCATGAAGCCGTCATTGCTCCTGGAAGCGGAAGTAGAAAGCGTCCATATGGACATGTTTTACTTCCATTTCTGGGAGCAACGAGGGCTTTGTGGGCCAGATGAATTGGTGTCAGGGGCCAGATCTGGCACATGGGTCATAGTGACTGCCCCCCTGAACCACGTGACCAGCCAGCAGCCCAAAAAGTTTGGGCACCCCTGTGCTTTAACTTGCCAGGCAGTCTCAGAGACTTAGGGAGTTTAATGTTGGTAAGTAATTTTTGCACAATTTGGTTTTTTGGCAAAGGAATCCTATATATATATATATATATATATATATATATATATATATATATATATATGGGTACTGCAGTGGCTCAAGTCGCTAAGACACTGACTGGGAAGCGGAAGGTCAGCAGTTTGATTCCCGAGTACTGCAGGACGGAAATGAGCTCCCATCTTCATCCTAGCTCCTGCCAACCTAGCAGTTCGAAAGCAAGAAATTGCAAGTAGATAAATAGGGACCACTTCGGTGGGAAGGTAACAGCGTTCCGTGCGCTCCGGTGTCTAGTCATGCCTGCCACATGACCACGGAAACGTCTGCAGAAGCAGACAGCGCTGGCTCTTCGGCTTAGAAACAGAGATGAGCACTGCACCCTAGAGTCGGATACGACTGGCTTTCGAGCAAGGGAAACCTACTCACCTACTCACACACACACACACACACACACACACACACACACACACACACACACACACACACACACACACACACGGTGGTGTCGAGAGGAGGGCTTCAGATTTGTCAGGAACTGGAGAACATTTTGGGACAAGCCAAATCTGTTCAGGAGGGATGGGTTGCATTTGAACCATGATGGGACCAGATTGCTGGCACTCAACATCAAAAAGGCTGCAGAGCAGCTTTTAAACTGATAACTGGGGGAAAGCTGACAGGAGCTGGGCAGCATCCGGTTCGGGAAAGTGTGTACTTGAGTAGTGAGGAGGATGCAAAAATTACTGAGCAGAGCAAGGAGCTAGTCACCAGCACTCTAGCAGAAGGATGCAAGAGGCAGTCTAACAATGCAACTGGATTCAAAAGACTGTATCAGGAAAGCATATATAAATGCTTGTATACAAATGCCAGAAGCCTCCGGAACAAAATAGGGGAGCTGGAATACTTAGCAATAGATAAGAATATTGATATTATTGGTATCACTGAAACCTGGTGGACGGATGATAACCAATGGGATACAGTTATCCCAGGCTACAAACTGTACAGGAAGGATAGGAAGGGGCAAACAGGAGGTGGTGTAGCCTTGTATGTCAAAGAAGTGATAAAATCGTATGAATTGGAATATCTAGGTGATTTAGAGTCACCATTAGAAGCTCTGTGGGTAAGAGTACCAGGCCACAAGGATGGTCTAACAGTAGGCATATACTATCGGCCTCCGACCCAAACTCTTGAGGGAGACTGGCAGTTGGAGAATGTTGTAAAGGAGGCATCCAGGAAGGGAAGCCTGGTTATAATGGGGGACTTCAATTACCCTCACATAGACTGGGTAAACTGTTGTTCAGCACATGATAAAGAGATAAAGTTCCTAGATATGCTAAATGATTGTTCCCTGGGACAGATGGTTGAAGACCCAACTAGAGGTACAAGAATCCTTGACTTGATCCTGAGTAATACTCAGGATCTGGTGCAAGATGTTAATGTGACTGATCCAATAGGGAACAGTGACCACAACTCAATTATGTTTAACTTGATCATAGACTGCAAGTCATTGATAAAATCTAAAACAGAGACCTTAAATTTTCAAAAAGGAAATTTCCCAAAGATGAGGAAACTAGTAAAAAAGAAACTGAAAGGGAAAATTGAGAGAGTCCAAACACTCCAAGAGGCATGGAGGTTGTTTACAAAAACAATAACAGAGGCCCAATTGGAATGCATACCCAAAAGGAAAAAGGGCACTGCCAGGTCCAAGAGGACTCCGATGTGGCTTACAGGAGCTGTTCGGGAAGTGATCAAGAGCAAGAAAAGCTCATTTAGAAGATGGAAGGCTTGTCCGAATGAGGACAGCAGGCAGAAACATAAATTCTGGCAGAACAAATGCAAGGCAACAATCAGGAAAGCAAAGCAAGACTTTGAGGAGCGTATAGCTAAAAATACTCAGAGAAATAACAAAGACTTCTTTAAGTACATTAGAAGTAAGAACCCAACTAGGAAGGCCATTGGACCATTAGATGACAATGGAAGGCAAGGGGTTATTAAAGAGGAAACAGAGATTGCAGAGAGACTCAATGAATTCTTTGCTTCAGTATTCACTGAAGAAGACAGAGACCATATGCCCAAAACAGAGCCTATCTTCGTAGGGAGGGAAACCGAAGAATTAAGCAAGATAGAAATAACCAGGGAGGAGGTCCTTGCATGTCTTGTTAAGCTAAACACTAACAAATCACCAGGACCAGATGGCATCCATCCACGAGTTCTCAGGGAACTTAAAGACGAAATTGCTGATCTCCTAGCCAAAATATATAATATTTCCCTCAAATCAGGCTTTGTGCCTGATGACTGGAAGGTAGCGAATGTAACACAAATTTTCAAAAAAGGATCCAGGGGTGATCCAGGAAATTACCGACCTGTCAGTTTGACATGTGTCCCAGGTAAAGTGATGGAAACCATCCTAAAAGATAGAATTAATAGGTACATAGAAGAGAAGGCGCTGCTAAAGGAGAGCCAACATGGCTTTTACAAGGGCAAATCATGCCTCACTAATCTGTTGGAATTTTTTGAGAGTGTCAACAAGCATGTGGATAAGGGGGATCCAGTTGACATTGTTTATCTGGACTTTCAGAAGGCTTTTGACAAGGTCCCACACCAAAGGCTCTTGAATAAACTTACCAGTCATGGAATAAAGGGACAGGTCTTGTCCTGGATCAGCAACTGGCTAAGGGACAGGAAACAGAGGGTAGCACTAAATGGACACTTCTCCAAGTGGAGGGAAGTAAAGAGTGGGGTCCCCCAAGGTTCAGTACTGGGACCCCTGCTTTTCAACCTCTTCATAAATGATCTAGAGGTAGGAGTAAAAAGCAAGGTAGCCAAATTTGCTGACGACACTAAATTATACAGGGTAGTGAAAACTGTGAGAGATTGTGAAGAGCTCCAGAGGGATCTCTTGACACTGGGGGAGTGGGCAAAACAGTGGCAAATGAGCTTCAACATCAGTAAGTGCAGAGTGATGCATGTTGGGGCAAAAACCCCCAATTACAGTTATAAACTGATGGGGTCTGAACTCTCTGCGACAAACCAGGAAAGGGACCTTGGTGTCCTGGTGGACAGCTCAATGAAGATGTCAACCCAGTGTGCCTCAGCAGTGAAAAAAGCAAACTCAGTGTTAGGGATCATTAGGAAGGGTATAGAAAATAAGTCAGCAAGTGTCATTTTGCCTCTTTATAAATCTATGGTGAGGCCCCATCTGGAATATTGTGTACAGTTCTGGTCGCCATACCTCCAGAAGGATATTATGGAGTTGGAGAAAGTACAGAGGAGGGCAACCAGAATGATTAGGGGACTGGAACACCTTCCTTACCATCTGAGGCTGCAACGGTTGGGCCCTTTCACTCTTGAAAGACGGCGTCTAAGAGGTGACCTGATTGAAGTTTATAAAATCATGCACGGTGTGGACAAAGTAGATAAGGAAAAACTGTTTTCCCTATCGCACAACACTAGAACTAGGGGACACTCCATGAAACTTTTGGGTACTAGTTCTCAAACAAATAAGAGAAAGTACTTTTTCACCCAGAGGATTACTTGTCTATGGAACTCCCTGCCAGAAGAAGTGGTGACAGCTGTCAGACTTGACAGCTTTAAGAAAGGATTAGACAAGTTCATGGAGGACAAGTGTATCAATGGCTATAATTATGGCTACCTAAGGACAACCTCCGGGTTGGAGAGATAGGCAGGATATCTCTCAATGCCATTTCCAGGGAATCCTAAGCAGGTGAAGGCATCTCCTTGGGAATACCCTGAAGGAAATGGTGAGCCACTGTGTGAGACAGAATGCTGGACTGGATGGGCTGTGGCCTGTTCCAGCAAGGCTGTTCTTATGTTCTTATGTTCTTATGTTTTTATATATATATATATATATTCTGACTTAGGGCTAGTTTAGCATATTGCTATAATTTTACATGCATAAATATACCAATTTTACAACCTATTATATAAATTTAGTCATGGAAAATAGTTTTCTTATCCTGGAAATTCCATTGCAGTGATTGGTGAAGCTCAAATAGCAGGTCAGTGGGAAATTGCTACAGAAAACATTTCATCTATAGCTAAAATGAATTAATTGTTATTCCAAAATTAGGTGGTTAATATTTTGTCTCAGATATAGTATACATGTGCACCCTTATTTTCAGACATAATTTCTAATGGGAATCAAATTATTTCTTGTCATCAGCTGCAACTCATATCCGAGAATGCATTTCCCCCCTGAAACAGGAAAAATGCCATTGGTGTGAATTTGTTTAAGGTGGATCCAGTGGTGGGCATCAGCAGGTTCGCACCAGTTTGCCAGAACCGGTAACAGAAATTCTAGCTGGTTTCGCCCATCCAAGTTTTGAAACAAAGTACAGTAAAACTTCATACAACAATTGCCCTGTATAACAACAAAATCGCATAACAATTAAGTTTTGGGGGGAAATGGCATCCCACATAACAATTTTCCCTATGGAAAAAAATTGTACAACAATTTTTGAATGGGAAAAATCACTTAGCAAAAAAACAACAACCAACCACCATTGTACAATGTATCCCATTGGAAAAAATCGCTATACGGTGCATGTATCATATAGTAATTGTTTTGTACAACAACAAGCCCAGTGGAATGGGTTAAAATTGTTGTATGAGGTACCACTGTAGTCCTAATTTGGGTGCAATGCAGGGCTTTCCCCCTGGCCATACCCACCATACCACGTCCACAGTGTGGTAGTAATTTTTTTTGGAGCCCACCACTGGGTGGATCCCAGCTTGCCATGAAGTGACCCACACACTATGATCACAGAGCCATCTCCTGTGGCACAAATGAAATGAAACATGAAGGATTTAACATCGGGACTGCAATGCACTGGCACAGCCTTGAGGATACTATCAAGGCGCGCCTTCACAGCCAGTCCATCTGGCATGGCCTCTTCTGCTTCCATAACCATTGGGAATCAGAGTTCCTTCTCCTCTTATTTTGCCTTTTGGCCCCATTTAATGGTTTCCCATGGCATTTCCTCCACTGAGGGGACCATCACCCCATCTAAAGAGGCTCATCTGCCCATAGCTGTTGGTCCTTTTAGTGAATCAGGTTATTTACCGCCACCCAAAACTTGCCATTGAGTCTCTGAGTGTATGGTCTACTCAGTGGTGGGCATCAAATTTTTTTACTACCACACTATGGGTGGGGCTAACTTTGTGTGTGGGGCTAACTTTGTGGGTGGGGTGAAATCTGTGGGCATGGCCAAATTTGGCCATGTGATTTGCTGTGGGTGGCCATATGACTAGATGGGTGATCTAGTCATGCCCTGCCACATGGCCATGAAAATGTTTGCAAACACAAACAGCAGTGGCTCTTTGGCTATAAAGGGAAATGAGCACTGCACCCTAGAGTCGGATATGACTGGCTTTTGAGCAAGGGAGATGTTTATCCAGTAGTGGCCTCCAAACATTTTTACTACCACACTGTGGGCGTGGCCTACTTTGTGGGCATGGCCATGTGACTGGGTGAGCGATCTAGTCCTGCCTGCCCAGTGGTGGGATTCAATTTTTTTACTACCTACTCTGTGGATGTGGTATGCTGGGTGTGGCCAGGGGGAAAGCCTTGCATTGTACCCACATTAGGACTACAGTACTTTATTTCAAAACTTGGATGGGCAGGGCCAGCCAGAATTTCTGCTACCGGTTCTAGTGACCTCGTGCGAACCTGCTGATGCCCACCATCCATTATTGTATCAGGATGTCCAGCCAGACATAATTTCTTGTAGATCACAGAAAACACTCTTATTTTTTCTTGTACTGATGTGACAGCTTGATTTAGTTTGATGTGAAAGCCTAGTCACCTTCCAAACAAATGTTCTTCCTACCCCTTCATCTTGAACAAAAGGATGACGTTTGAATCATTTATAGAACCATCAAATAACAGAATTGGAAGGGGCATATAAGACCATTGAGTCCAGTTTCAGTTATGTTTCTGTTAATTGTAGCAGCAACTAGAGAATATTAATAGCTGTGGCTAATTTAAATAAGCCACCTTTAGAAAGGTTAGCTTGGAGGTAACTTGTTTTAAATCAACCATAGTTTGTCTCTCTAGGTCAGGGGTTGTCAAGGTTTTCAGGTCACTGGCCTGACCATGCCCCCAGGCAGCTGATTGGGCCGGTCATGTGGTTTTCCCCACTGGAAGTGGAAGTAAAACATGAATGCATGGTCGCATAATGCACCCACTCCTGCACATGCACAGAACACTGCCATAAATGCACCCACAGCTGTCATATTGTGTTTATGCTTGATATGTTGTTATTGTCCTGTATTGCATAATGAACTGTATTGTGTCGTATTTTCCCTTTGCCCTCCCCTTTCCCCCTCCCCCTTCCCTTTCCCCTACTTATGTTTAGTAGCTGAGGGATCGTGTAACCGTTTTGTTATGTTAGAACTTAAATGTTATTGCATATTTTATTGTTTCACTGCTGTATTGTAACATTGTATCATTTGTAATTTTGTATATTGTATTTGATTTAACTGTTGTAAGCCGCCCTGAGTCGGCCCTGGTCGAGTAGGGCGGGGTATAAATCGAATAAATGAATGAAATGAATGAATGAATAAACACGTTTACAATAGCTGTGAGTCATTTACAGCAGCATTCTGTGCATGCATAGGGTGTGTTTTTCTTCCACCTCTGGGAGCGATGAGGACAGCACGGGCCGGATTATTTGGCATCAGGGGCTGGGGTCAGCCTATGAACTGTAGGTTGCAAATGTCTGCTCTAGTTGATGCATCACTCAGTAAAGTAAGCAGAAATTAAAGTTTCAGAACTTCTCCTTGGCCACATGATAAGATGAGCGGGAGGAACAGAGCATCTGAGTACTGGAAGAGGCTAGTGTCTTTCACAGGTATGTTGTTTTGAAATATTTTAAACACTTGTCAAAATATTTAAAATAACACTGACTTCTATTCTTCCCCAGAGCCTATAGACGATGATGTAATATTGCATATTTTGAGACTGAGAGAAAAACTTGGGTGGCAAACATCTCTACTACCACAAGGATTCATAGCTAAACAAAGAGATAGCACCAATTTTCAGAAGATCCTATTATCGGTACTTTACTTGTCAATTAAGTTTGTTTAATTAACTTATTTAGGATTTAGTCAATGACTTGTTTATGTTAATGACAAACTTCCATTGATTTTAATGGTCATGTGTTAATAATAAACAGCAGCTTAATGTGTTCCTCTAATAAATACAAGCATTCTTATTCTCATAGGGAAAAAGTGTAGATGTGATTCCTTTGTAAAGGGGAAAACATGCAGAGATAATAATTCCAAATCTTAAAAGGCTAAAATTCAGAAGTTTATATTGCTCCAGTAGCTCTCTGTGAATAATTTCCAACATATAACTAATATTTTTGTTTTATTATTTGAAAATAGGAAGCATTGCAAGAAGATGATGGAGAATATGTATATTGTCTCATAAGAAGCAGGGATGACCCTAAGGCAGCATATGATCCATATGATCTTCACGTGGTTTCTGCAGATTTGGCTAGGCAAAGTAAAGAGTATTGGACAATTACAGCTACGTATGTCTCCAAGGTAATATAAGTTCTTAATTCATCTATTATTTATTCTTGCTATACTTCCAGCAAATTCTTGCTGTACTTCCAGTAATACTCTTTGTAGAATTCTTGAAGAGAAGATGATCACTAAAGCTTGGATCAACAATTCAGGTCTTGAATGCATGTATCAGTCACTTAGGGACTGTGGTGGTTCAGTGGTTAAGAAGCTCACCTTGTTAGCTGGAAGATCGGCAAGTCAGCAGTTCAAGACCCGGGTACTGCATGAGCGGTTTGAGTGCCCATCTCCGTCCCAGCTCCTACCAACCTAGCAGTTCGAAAACAAGACATAGCAAGTAGATAAAAAGGGACCACTTCAGTGGGAAAAGATCTTGGGGTCATGAAAGGAGCCTCTTTCAGGTGTCCCCTGAGTGGAGTTTCTCCAGCAAAAATTATTTCAACCCTGAATAATTTCTGACACGAAATTATTTTTATTATTATTATTATCAGTCACTTGAGACAATTTGATCCCAGGCTCTAGGATTTTCCTGTCAAATCATACAGATGCAATTTTTGGCTATTCAGAGGTGTTACCATATCAAACCTCAGGCCAGAATCCCACCCTTTTAATAATAGCACATAAATAAGACATGACTAGAATAGTCCATTGAATCAATGAAACTATGAAAACAGTTGACTCACCAGATCCCCATTAATTCAGTGGGCCTATTTTAGAGGCAATTTATTACTGGATGTCAGTCTAATGGTCTCTCACAGCAAAAGCCTAATTGCTCCATAACTGATGGCAAAATCATCAGCATGAATTCACTTAGCTTTCCATGAGATTTCAAGAATTGATGTTGATATTATTAAAGATTAATAGCATAAATGTAAGTTTATTTTTTCAGCACATTTTAATGACAAAATTGATATTTCAGCTTACAGACAATCTTTTAGGCTTTTTTGTGTAGCATTAATATTTCTCTTTAAGTAGACATGAGACTGAATTTATTCATGAGCTACAAAATTCAGTTATAATTTTCTGGCACCCTCTAGAGGAAAGAATAAATATTGCAATACAAAAGAATATATGTATGTACTGTACAGTAGAACCCCGCATAACAAAAAAACTCGATTCTGCAAGTTGCTTCGCTATGCGTTTTCCCCTCGTTATGTGAAGCGAATGGGAGATGCCCCAGATAATGAACAAAAAATGCATAACAAATATTTTTTTCGCTATGTGGGGTATAGCCCTTGCATAACGAACGCTTAGTTATGCGAATTTTTCATTATGCGAGGTATTACTTATTACAGTACTATACTGTAGCTTGGAGTTCATAATCTGACACTATGGTTTCTGTTTGTCTTTATTGTTGAAGCATTCCATAAACTATGTAAAGATTGATTGGCTTACAGAAGCAGAAGTCTAAAAGAAATATTTATAAATCTAACAGAAAATTATGTTCTAGTGTAAAATGGTTTATATAGATGAAAAGTAATTTCATGATAGTTCAAAGATAATCAGAACTCCCCAAATTAGTTTTTGTTTCATTTTCCCTAGTTTACTATAGTGTGTGGGAAAGAAGAAATGGAAATAATACCAATAATGGAGTGGTTATATGAAAGGCAACTTTATTATGCTTCACGTAGTATTGAATTCTGCTTTATCTTCAGGTATGGTGTTCTATTATATGGAAGCATGACGGGTAGACAAAGAAATGCCTTTTCATTTGCCAAAGGACATTTCTGGACTTAGCAAAATTTCCTTACCCAAGATAAGAACAGAAGTCCAGTATCATGATTTCAACTTCTGTTACACATTTCACAATCTTTTGTCTAAGGTCTTGCATAGAATCTCAGGATTTTGTCCTGAGATTTTATGTGGTCTTCCACTAGCTCTTCCACTAGTTCTTGAATTAATTCACCAAAGGCTGCTACTGGAATTTCAAGTATCATGTGTTTATTTATTTGAAATATTTTTACCTTGCCTTTTTCTGAAAAAGGATTAAAAGTGGCTTACAGTATTTTAAATAATAAAGCATTTTCAACTTTAAAATTATTACAATGTTTAAAAAGAATTTAAAAATATAACATTACAATTTCATATATATAAAGGAGGTACTGAACTGCATTAGAACAACAGAAATAAAAGAAACCCCACATTCAGAACATAATTTTTTTTATCAGTTTGTGTATTAGAAGTTAAAAAGAAACAAAGACTGTCAGAAGGATGTGAAGTGCTTTAAACACAGATGGCTGTACATGTATACATCATCATATGGCCAATATAGAAAATTATTAAATAGAGTACATAATTGAAAGCAGGAGATGAAGAAGATGCCAAAAGAAGACCTTGAGTGGATTGTGCTACTGATCACAAACTATTAACATCCAAAATTAGAGTAAAACTGAAAAAGGACACTAAAGAAATTGTAGTGCCAAAATATAATTTAAATAACATTTCTGATGAATTTAAAGTCCGCATAAGGAACAGATTTGCTTTACTAAACTCAGTTGACTATAAGCCAAAAGAAATGTGGAATGAAACCAGAGATATTATTAGGAAAGAATGCAAAAATACGATTCCTGTAGTAAAAAGAAAACCAAGATGGGTGATGAAATAAACATAAGAACATAAGAACAGCCTTGCTGGAACAGGCCACAGCCCATCCAGTCCAGCATTCTGTCTCACACAGTGGCTCACCATTTACTTCAGGGTATTCCCAAGCAGATGCCTTCACCTGCTTAGGATTCCCTGGAAATGAAATTGAGAGATATCCTGCCTATCTTTCCAACCCGGAGGTTGTCCTTAGGTATCCATAATTATAGCCATTTAAAATTGTAAGAGACAGGTGAGAAGCAAAAGGAAATAGAAATAGGATTAGAACCCTGAATGCAGTTTTCAGTGCCTGTCACATAAAGACAAAGAAAACTATTACAACAACCAGTGCAAAGAAATAGAGGAGAACAACAGAAGGGAAAAAGCTTCTGTGGGTAGACTAGCTAATACTGTACTTTGGAAGACAGGAACAAAATTCAAAAAGATCTTGACAGGCATGAGCACTGAGTTGAAAACAACAGCATGAAATTTAATAGGGATAGATGCAACGTTCTACACTGGGGGTGGGGGGTGGGTATCCAAATGCACAGTTACAGGATGGGGGATACTCAGCTGAGTATTACTATGACTGAGAAGAATTTGTGAATTGTTGTAGATCACAAGTTCAATATGAGTCAATAGTGTGATGTGGCTGCAAAAAAGGCAAATGTTATTTTAAGCTGCATTGAAGTATAGTCTTCAAAACCCCATGATAAATTAATCCCACTCTATTTGGAATTATTTAGACATCATATAGAGTACTGTGTCTCGTTCTGGACACAACGATTGAAGAAGGATGCCCAGCAAACTGGAATAGGCTCAAAGGAAGGCAATTTAAGTACAATAAAACCCCGACTTATGTACACCTCAAGTTATGTAAGCTTCGACTTACGCAAGGTTTTTTTCTGTAAATTGGTGTCCTGATGTATGCAAAAAAACTCGAGTTACATAAGGGGTTTACAAAGTTTTTTAGAGATTAAAATGGTGGACCACCATTTTGGTCGCTGAAAATCCACCCCACGCCACCCGCCCCCACCGCTGGAAGTCTAAAGAAGTCATTTACCATGGCAGCGGTGGAGGAGGTGGAGGAAGCAGCGGCGATCACAATCACGGCACTTTTGCCACATTTTCCAGAGAACGTGGAGCTCCGGTTTGGCTGGGGACACGGTTCGGAGGGAACCGAAGCCCTGTGGAAACCATGGATGAAGAGGAGAATGGAGCGGTTTACCGCCGAAACACATCCCCAGACAAACTAGAGCCCTGCGGAAGCCTTGGACGAAGAGGGGAATGAAGCAGTTTTACCATCGAAACTTCAGTTCCAGAGTCTAATCCATTACACCATGCTGGGTATAAAGATAAAGTTTAGGGCTGGTTTTATTGGTATTGTTAACGAGTGACCATGATAGTGAAAGCCAAAGAATATTCCATCATGATTTCTAACCTTTCCATTGTTAGTACCATACCTTGAATAATGGAAGAAATAGATAAACCCTTTCATAAAATTGATAAATCAGATGTATACATATGTGATGCCCTAGTCTTTTGAGTATATCAGAAATCTGGTTAATATTTTATGCTGGTCGTCATCGACTGCAGCTAGTATCTGACAATGCATTTTTCCCCTGAAGCAGGAAAAATGTCATCGGTATGAATTTGTTTAAGGTGGATCCCATCTTGCCAAGAAGTGACCCACACACTCTGATCACAGAGCCATCTCCTGCAGCACACATGAAATGAGACATGCAGGATTTAACACTGGGACTGCAATGAACTGCTGCAGCCTTGAGGATATGGACAAGGTGTACCTTCACAGCCAGTCCATCTGGCATGGCCTCTTCCGCCTCCATGACCATTGGGAATCAGACTTCCTCCTCCGTTCATTTTGCTGTTGGGCCCAATATGATGGTTTCCAGTGGCATTTTCTCCACTGAAACAGGACCACCACCCCACCTAAAGGGGCTAATCCTGTTAATAGCTGTGCAAAAGCAAATTGTACTTTTTTGGCTCAGTAATCATCTAATTGCATCTTTTTCCAATTATTTTTTTCTTTCTAGAAAGTTGAAATATTTTATCATTTGGAAAAACAATGTAAAGAGGACAAAAATAAAAAAGAGCAAGTATGTGTAAAAACAGCTACTAATTTGAAATGTTTAGAATTTATTATCTCAGAAATAACATGGTGATATATAACTTTTCCTTTCATGTTATTATGCAAATTGGGACCAGGCATTTTAGAATACATGGATTCTAAATACATGGGTGTGGCTTTGCTATGATGGGAAGGGAGCACCTTTCATCCACTGAAAGTGTGCTTTTTCATTACTTTCATTATCGGAGACATTATGCTTCTTAGTAACCGTTGCTGAAGAATACAGTGATCCTGTTGTACTCATGCCTACCTGTGTGCTTCCAAGGGCATCTGGCTGGTCACTTTGGAACTTAGGGAGCGTGCAACACATATACCTATCCTTGGATCCAATTTAGCATTTTTGCGCTTTGAAGAAGCCAGGGTGAATGAAGAATGGATTATTCCCTGCCAGGTCTAGCCTATTTGGAAGAATAATATCGTTAGTAATGTCTAGATGAGTTGGCAGGAAAGGTAATGATCTGGAAGGTCTGATTGGTCCCCATGCTACACTTCCGATTGGGTATGTTTGCATGTGGTTCCTCTCTTTACTCTTGAAAAGTTAAAATATACCATTGATTCGAATCAGTAATATCCAGAATGCAAAAATAAGGTATTGTGCTAGGCTGGGGTTCCTTCTGAATTCTGTGTGCTTCTCTTGTCCTTTATTACATGCTATATTTGGGAAAGGAGGATAAAGGTCCCATTAAATATATGATTAGTACCTGATATGGATGATTAGGGAATTTTTTTATGGTGTTTGGAATGTGAATTTGAGTCCTGAAGTTCTTTCCATGAAGTTGCTTGTATGTGAGCGGGAATGTTCTTCCCTTTCTGTTGAGGTATATGTGGCTTGAACTCCTCTCTTCTGCCTCCCAGCACAATGATCACCAAGACACTGGAGACTACTACTACTGCCTATCCTGGACCTTCTTCATGGCTTCTCATCAAAACAACTTTCCAATTATTCTTGAACCCTGTCCCAGAAGAGCAGTGCATGCTCTTTGTATTGGGGGGAAATGTTATTTTGTTTATTCCCTGTTATGTATTGAATGAATGTTGCAAGGTTCCCTTAAACAGAATGTAACCAGTCAATGTATCCAATTGTATCTAATCAGAGACACATTGTAGCAAGCTGTATAAGGATGCGAGCTAAGTGGCCACAGGTGGCAGTAGCGAGCATCCGGCTCACATGGTACAGATTCCCCGAATACCTG
This sequence comes from Bradypodion ventrale, assembly GCA_035047345.1. Lineage (NCBI taxonomy): Eukaryota > Metazoa > Chordata > Lepidosauria > Squamata > Chamaeleonidae > Bradypodion > Bradypodion ventrale. The sequence goes on from JAWDJE010000001.1 coordinate 48,637,644, forward strand.
AAGAGCGGGAAACCCGGGATATTCAAATGTACAGTGTACTATAAATAGAGCTGTTTTGCCCGCCATTACCTCTGAATGCTGAACGCAGAAGAATAGATGCCTTTGAAATGTGGTGTTGGAGGAGAGTTTTGAGAGTCCCCTGGACAGCGAGGAGAACAAATAGGTCAATCTTAGAAGAAATCAACACTGACTGCTCATTGGAAGGGCTAATAGTAAAGACGAAGCTAAAGTATTTTGGACATCAAATGAGAAGGGAGGATTCACTTGAGAAGGCCCTGATGTTGGGAAAGGTGGAGGGCAAAAGAAGAAGGGGGAGGCCAAAGATGAGATGGATAGATGGTATTGTAGACACAATGGGCACAGAGCTGGGAGTGCTGAGGGGGATGGTGGAGGACAGAGGCGCCTGGAGAACAATGGTCCATAGGGTCGCAAAGGGTCGGAACCGACTGTGCGACTGAACAACAACAACAACCTCATGTTCACCCTGACCATCATGCAATAAAGTTGTGTTTAGCCCTACTGCGGCTCCTTCTATTGTCTTCCGTGCAAGACACCAAATTGGCGACGAACGTGGGATGACGTCCAGAAAAAGTGAACATCGTGCCTTTCGACACCATGAAGCCAGAGAAATGGGAACTCTACGAACAACAGTTCCTCTATGCAATGGACCTCGGGGGCATCGAGGAGGAAGCCCAGCGCGGGCATTCCTGCTGGCCCAGTGCGACCTGGAAATGCTAGAACTGGCAACGAACCTCCTGACGCCGAGGCCGCTCAGGGAGGTACCCCTAGATGGGATCCTCGCCGAGCTGAGGAAGCACTTTCACCTGAAAGTGTCTGTGTTCCTGGCAAGGCTGGCCTTTCAGCAGCGGTGCCAGCGGGCCGGTGAGTCCATGGCCGACTTCATGGCAGCCCTGAGGGTGGCTGCCGTGCCTTGCCGGTGGGCAGCATCTCTGAGTGAGGTGCTGCGAGACAGGCTCCTGCTGGGCCTGCAAGACGAGGGGGCCAGGAAAAAACTACTGGCCAAGGATGAGAGCATCTCCTTCGAGCATGTCCTGCGCATTGCCCAAGCTGTCGAGTCAGTGCAACAAGGTGAACGGGTGCGCCGGGCCAGGACCACCGCAGTTGTGGGGCCCCCGCCGGCAGTCCCAGTCCACAGCTGTTCCTCCCACAGAGAGCAGGGGCCCTCCGAGTCCACCACATCCACCTCCGACTTCAGTGAGGATGACGATGTGCAGCAGGTGCAGAGGAGGCCCGAGGTTCGAGACCGCACTAGAGAGGACTGCCACTGCGATGGATGCGGGGCATCCCATGACCAGAGCCTGTGCCCATTCCGGAAGGCTGAGTGCCACAACTGCGGGCGGCGCAGGCACATCGCAAAGGTCTGCAGGCGGCATCGAGACGATGGCAAGGGCCAGGCGGAATGGTCCCAATGGAAAGCAGATGGGGTCAGCAGAATCTTCGATGATGATGAGCCCCAGGAGCACTGCATCTCGACGAGTTCCCGATGACCACAACCAGGTGGTTCACAGCGTGCCTTTGAGGCACCCCCGTTTCTTTGTTGAGGTACTGATACAAGGGGTCCCAGTAGGAATGGAGATAGACTTGGGGTCTTCGTACTCCGTCATCTCCCACCGGGAATTTTTGCGCATTCCCCCTAAGTCATGCCCCAAACTGAAGGCCCTAAAGACTAATCTGCGGGACGTTCAGGGCAAAAGTATCCCAGTGTTGGGGGTGGGGGAATTCAAGGTGAAGTTCAAGGGGCGCTCCACACAGCTGCCCCTAGTAGTCTTAAGGGAAGGGTCCTGCTGCCTCCTGGGGACACAGTGGTTCGGCCCCCTGGGGGTTTTCATTGGAGGCATACATGCCATGCAGGCTGACCCGATCACGGAGGTGTGTAACGCACACCCTGCCATCTTCGAGAAGGGGCTAGGGAAGTTTAAGGGGCCCCCAGTTTCATTCGACATGGACCCCGACATCCAACCCATCAGACTGAAGCCAAGGAGAGTGCCTTTCGCACTAAAGGACAAAATTGAGACTGAACTGGACAAACTGGTGGGTCAGGGGATTTTGGTAATGGTGGACTCCGCTGAGTGGGAAACCCCCATTGTTACGGTGCTTAAGGCTAACGGGGAGGTCAGACTTTGCGCTGACTACAAGTGCACGATTAACAAAGCAATTCACCCAAATGCGTACCCGGTGCCGGTAGTAAGTCACCTGTCAGCAACTTTGCATGGGGGGAGGTGTTTCGCCAAGCTAGATTTAGCGCAGGCATATCAACAATTAACGGTGACCCCAGCTGCAGCCGCCGCTCAAACCATTGTTACTCATAAGGGAGCCTTTAAAGTGATGTGCCTCCAATTCGGCGTAAATTCGGCTCCAGGAATTTTTCAGTCCCTCATGGAAAGATTGTTGAAAGGGCTCCCAGGTGTTTTCCCTTACTTTGACGATGTTTTGATAACGGCAGGAGGGGAACAGGAATTGGCCAAGAGGTTAGACCGGGTACTAACCGTGTTTGAGAAAGCGGGGCTCAGGTTGAGAAAGGATAAGTGTGTGTTTTTCGCTGAAGAGGTAGAGTTTCTGGGTTTCTGGATAACCCCTGAGGGAATCAAACCAGCAGAGTCAAAGGTGTCGGCTGTGCAGGATGCCCCTCGCCCCACCACCAAGGCCGAACTACAGTCCTTCCTAGGACTCCTAAATTTTTACCACTCTTTCCTGCCAGGAAAGGCGTCAGTAGCAGAGCCGCTGCACAAACTACTCAAGAAAGATGCGGCTTGGCGGTGGGGGGACAGCCAGGAATGGGCATTCCGAGGGCTCAAGCAGCTTCTATCCTCCGAGGCTGTCTTGACCCACTTCGAGCCAAAGAAACCCGTTGTGTTAGTCTGCGACGCCTCACCAGTGGGGGTGGGGGCAGTCCTCTGCCACGTGCTAGAGAGCGGGCGAGAAGCCCCGGTAGCGTTCTATTCAAGATCCCTGTCCAAGGCAGAGCGCAACTATGCGCAAACAGATAGGGAAGCCCTGGCGATTGTTGGAACCAAAAAGTTCCACAACTTCCTTTATGGCAGACCGTTCACAGTCGTGACCAACCATAAGCCCCTGCTAGGGATTTTTACCACGGACAAGCCAACCCTGCAGATCTTGTCCCCAAGGATGCTGCGATGGGCCATTTTCCTCAACGCGTACCAGTATGTGTTGACCTACCGTCCCAGCAAGGAGATCAGCCATGCCGACGCCCTTTCCAGGTCACCCCTCCCACAGGCAGGGGACCCAGAGTGCGAGGTAGAGCAGGACCACCAGGTGCTCCTGATCGAGGCCCTAGAGTCGCCCCCGATTCTGCCTGCGGAGATCACCAAGGCTACGGCGAAAGACAAGTCATTGGCCCTAGTCAGTTCATGGGTACAAAAAGGGTGGCCGGCAACCTCCCCTATGGAGGAATTCAAGGTTTATGGTAGGCGGAGAGACGAACTCTCCTTAGATAGGGGCTGCCTACTCTGGGGGCAGCAGGTAATAATCCCCGAAGTTCTGAGGTCTCAGATGCTCAAGATGCTGCTTATCAGCCACCCAGGGATCGTGCGCTCCAAAGCGCTAGCTAGAAGTTACGTCTGGTGGCCCAAGCTGGACGCAGACATAGAACACATGATTTGCACTTGTGAGAGCTGCCAGAGTACCCGGCCCGAGGAGTCCTGACTTCCGCACAGAGAATGGGACACAGCCCAGGGACAGTGGTCGCGTCTGCACATAGATTTTGTGGGTCCCTTCAGGGGCACCCTTTTCCTTATAATAGTGGATGCTTACTCCAAATGGTTGGAGGTAATCCCGATGGCCAGTACATCGTCAGCTGCGACGATTAAACAATTATGGTAGATATTTAGCTGCTTTGGGTTACCTGACGTACTTGTGAGCGATAACGCCACAACTTTCACGTCAGCAGAGTTCCAGGGTTTCATAGAGATTAACAAAATTCGCCACATAACTGCGGCCCCTTTTCACCCTGCTACAAATGGTCAAGCAGAATGCCTGGTGCGAACAACTAAGGATGCACTGCGTAGGATGGGCCCCAGGGAGTTGAACTTGCAACTTTGCAAATTCCTATTAAGGTATCATGTAACCCCCTTAGCGTCGCGTCTGTCGCCCGCCGAACTCCTTATGTGGAGGAAACCTGCCACGATCCTCTCAAGGTTAGACCCAACCAGGGTGGAGGACCAGGGTAGAAATATAGAAATGGGGGACACCAAGAGTTTCGAGATCGGCGAGGCAGTGCATTGCCATAACTACACGGCCGGCGGACCTAACTGGGTGCCTGGAGTAGTGGTCGGGCAAACGGGGCCAGTCTCCTACAATGTCGAGACAAGCACAGGACTCCTCTGGAGGAGGCATGCCAACCAGCTCAGGGGTAGGATAGTAGGAAGGCAAAACTTGAGTGACCAAGCAGAGCATTCAGCGTTAGGGTTCTCTCCCACCCGCTTATCCCAAGGGGGAGACGCAGACCACAGGGGGGAGGGAAATGACACAAATCTGCATCCTTTTGACACCCCGGGTAACAGGAACAATTTAGAAGAGGCGGATTTCGAGGAGCTGTTAGACTTTGAGTTAGGAAACTGGGGGGATTTTTTGGAGTGGTCCCCCACCCATCCAAGTGAAGAGTGGGGTTTTTCTTTAGTCCCTGGAACCCCCGGTTTCACATCCCTGGAGTTTACTCCCACACCTAGACCTCCCCAATCCCCGGCTCAGAACTCGCAGCCAATCGCTAACGAGTTACAGTCTCCCATTGCAGGACGAGGACAGAGTAGTCAGGAGCATGCAGGGACTCCGGCCCCAAGTGCGGCCGCCACTCGCCCAAAGCGAACATGCAGGAAGCCTTAATGGCTGAAGGACTTCGTCCTCACCTAGGGGGGAGGGGTGTTATGTATTGAATGAATGTTGCAAGTTTCCCTTTAACAGAATGTAACCAGTCAATGTATCCAATTGTATCTAATCAGAGACACATTGTAGCAAGCTGTATAAGGATGCGAGCTAAGTGGCCACAGGTGGCAGTAGCGAGCACCCGGCTCACATGGTACAGATTCCCCGAATACCTGAAGAGTGGGAAACCTTCCTGCCACACCACACCTGGAGAAGATGGGCGTGACGATCTATGATGTCACACGGACAGTAGCCAATGAGCTACCACCCGGGATATTCAAATGTACAATGTACTATAAATAGAGCTGTTTTGTCCGCCATTACCTCATGTTCACCCTGACCATCATGCAATAAAGTTGTGTTTAGCCCTACTGTGGCTCCTTCTATTGTCTTCCATGCAAGACACCAAATTCCCTCTACTTGGAATTCCCCCCCGCCCCCCAGCCTTCACATCTCTAGTAGCATCATCTTCTCTATTCTCTATACAGTGATGTATAGGATGTTCTGGTGGCGACGTATACTGTGATCTTTTGATTGCTACCCTTAGAGAATGCATGTTTTCACTGACAATTCCTAGTGTTTTGTTTCCTTTTGGCAATCAGAGCATGCTAGCAAATGAGTAGAATCTTTCATTTTCCCTACCCCTGATGTAACATGATTATAGGAACCCTAACCCTTTATTTAAACCCTATATTTCAACTATAAATTGATCAATATTCATTTTTTTTCAGTATAGCAAATATACCCAAGCTCAGTTACAATGGGTATCTATGGAATCTTTTTATCTGTCTAAGCAAGAGATAAAGTACAACAACAGCCATTGGTTGATCCTGTTGTTGTTCAGTCACACAGCTAATTCCAACCCTTCGTGACCCCATGGACCACCACACGCCAGGCACCCCTATCCTCCATCCTCCTCCTCAGCCCACCCAGCTTTCTGTCCATTGCATCAACAATGCCATCTAGCCATCTCATTCTCTGTCACCCCCTTCTTCTTTTGCCCTCGACCTTTCCAGGAATCAAGTCTTTCTCAAGTGAATCCTCTCTGATTTAACTTCATCTTCAATATTTGACCTTCCAAGGAGCAGTCAGGGTTGATTTCTTTTAAAATTGACCTATTTCTCTCTTTGCTGTCCAAGGTACTCTCAAAATTCTCCTCCAACACCACATCTCAAAGGTGTCTATTCTTCTGCACTCAGCTTTCCTTATGGTCCAGCTCTCAAAACCATACATGACTACTGGAAATACCATTGCTTTGACTATGCAGACTTTTGTTGCTCCTGTATGATCATGTATATCTTGCCTTAATAAAGCAAGCTACTAACAAGCAGTGGTGGGCTCCCAAAAAAATTACTACCACACTGAGGGCATTGTCATGAACCTTGAGTTGTCATGGCAACCTTATCACTTAGCTACTGAAGCTACTTGTAAACACATCCCTACATTCCTTTCTGATGAGCAATACTGCACCTGCAGATAGAGCTGTAAACACATTCCTTTCTGATGGAATCAACACAGCTGCATTCCCTCAAAGGAATGTACACCTGCAGACCCCTCGAGGGAGGATGACAAATAGGTCAGGTGGCAGAGTGGCGACAGAGACATCTGACTACCCCACGAGGGAGAAGATGCCTCCCCCCTGTCAATCAAAACCCCATGACTCTGAAACACCTGCAGATTGAGTCATCCTAAGAATGCAAAGGTGGGAGGGAAATCTGCTCCTTTTTGTGTATAAAAGCAGAGCCCTTTCCCTCATTTATTCGGTCCTCTCAGATTGAAGGCAGAGATGTCTCCTTGAGCTGGACTCTAAACACTTATGATCTGAACCCCTCAGATCTAAGTGGACTATACTAACTATGTTCTGCTATGTACTTTGTCTTTTGTTTCTGTCTTTGTCCTTTTTCAGATACTAAAGGAAAATAAAACTCTTTGTGAGTAACATCAACGGAGTGGATGTCAATTTATCAGACTATATCCTAGTGCTTTGCTCTATGCCCCCACATGCTACCAACATATAAAACCACCGCATACTCCCTGTAAGCGACAGGTGGAGTTCTTTGAAGCCGATTGGGAAGCGGTACGGTGAGGCAACCTTAGGCTGCACTGGGAGTGTGCGGATAAAGGAAATTATCGCAGCCTAAAGGATCGGTACATGCCTCCTGTAAGCCAGCGCCCAGTCGAGCGTTCAAGACAGGCATGATATGTTGGGCGTGGCCAGGGGAAAAGCCCTGTGTTGCACCCAAATTAGGACTACTTTATTTCAAAGGTTAGATGGGCAGGGCCAGCCAGAATTTCTGCTACTGGTTCTGGTGAACTGGTGCGAACCTGCTGATGCCCACCACTACTAACAAGCCTTTGGGCATGCTTATAGTCCTTTTCTTTTAGTTGTAAAACAAACTAGGAGCATGTCCATATTGCCTCTTATGGGGTGATCTGGGCTCCCTCATTTTCAGGTTGCTAAATCAGAGGCTACGTCCTCCCATCCAAACACTCTAAGTGTCCCTTTCTTCATATGGTGCAGTGGCTGACAATCATGCATGGAAATTAAACATTTCCCCCCACCCCCTTGCTGATTATTAAAATACTGCATTGGTGAGAGGCGATATTTCTCCTTCTTTTCCCCTTTAATCTTCAATTGAAATAGGTAAATGAGATGAGCATTTATTGTGCACAGACAACTAAAAACTACATGTGACCATTCCTAGAGATCTGCCAGGAATCCATATTATGAATTCTTTAAAAGCTGCTGACAGTTTGTGATATTAGACTATGCTGCAGAGTAAATGAATTAAAAAATCAAGATATTTCCTCAAAACTGGCCTACGCAGATCTGAGGCTTGTTATGAAGTGTTTAAAACTCAGATGACGACAACCAGAGATACAATTATGCTTTTAAAATGCAATAAATATCTTACTCAATTCAGTTGTAAGTTTCTGTTTTAACAACTGTATCTCCTTACTGCCTGAAACTGACAACTTATGAAATGTAAAACTATCTTGTTTTAGAATGGTGATGTATGACCAGCTGTTTATCGCTGATGAAATATTACAGAAGTGTTTGCTTTATATCCAAGCATTGTGTCTAGATGTGAGTAACCCTACGAGGTACACAGCTTCTGAAGACATAACGATCCATTTTATAAAGGTGAGAAGAAGCAATCTTTAATAGCAACAAGAAAAAGATGGAGAAAAACAATTTACATAGAACACTTCATATACCAATATAGTAGAACCTGTAGTGGAAGTTGATGAAATTGAAAGGTTATGTACTGATTCCATTTCTTATGAGATGGTGACGTTATTAAGACTATCAATATGATAAACAGGAGAATTAAACCAAGAGTTTTAATGATGTCACATCTCACAAATTGCTAGGTTGGGTTTTGTTTGATTCTGGTCAATGATATTTTATTAGGGTCACTTACATCAACTGGTTCCATTCCAGTTCACAGTATGAATTTCATACACGATTATGAGAAGTCCTGTGTAATGGGGTGGTTAGACTATTGGGTGGGGAGTTGGAAGATCCTAGTTCTTTTCCTTGCTGAGCTTTTAACTCACTGAGTGACCTTTGGCTAGTCATTCTCACTCAATCTACTCCACACAGTGATTGTGGGGGTGAAATGGGAGATGAGGAAAGTCATATAGACCTATGGGCACCACCCCTGCATCTCCAATGGAGTGGCCTTGAGGTCACCCATAAATAATTCCATCAACTTCAGGCTGCTGGTGACATGGCTCTTTATTGAACTATGTGCTTCGTACAGTGATTCCCCATTCCTGCCCTCCTGCACTTCAGGGCCTGAGTTTACCACACTAATCCCACGGATACAGTCAGTTCTGTACCAGCCCCAGTTCTTATCCCTGAGGTAGTCTGAATAATAAATTTCAATTTGTAGCTAGGCTTGGAGCCTTTTCAGTGAGGGCCACTAAATGTGACTGGTGGCATTGGCTACCCTCACAATCCTTGCCAAACCTACTCTCCCTTGTGCTGCTGCTTGCCTTGCCAGTGCCTTAGCTGAGTGAGGATGGATGGCACTAAACCTGTTAGTTGTTTCAAGTGCCACACTGTTGGTGGGGCTGGTACCTCTCTTTCGGGTCTGATAGTGGGTACCCCTCTTTCCTGGCCTCTGCCCCTACCCATTGGAAACAACTCAGAGGTTTCTGCCAAGAATTATTCTCCCTCTCCCAGGCCAATTCTCCAAATGTGCAGAGGATGGCATCTAGCTCTTCCACTGCAAATGCCCCCACATCTTCCCTCACTAAGTGTCACAGACCACAAAGACCCTGGTATTTTGCCCTATGAATCTTTAATATTGCAAGTGTGCCCTCTTCCGCTGTGATCTGTGGTGCACTCTAGTCCCACTCCCCACTGATACCTGGGCTTTCCTCCTTCTGGCAAGCCCACAGTGCCGGCTCTGCCCATGCTTTCAGAGTGCTGTGAAGTGAGGGCAAACAACTTGCCAGGAGTACTGGCTGTGACCCCCTCACAACACCACTTTGAGTTCACTGAAAGAAAGGGAGGATACAAATATAGCTAATAAGTAAACCTTTATTCAGTCATACTCTTACTAGAAAGTCCCACTAGTGTAGTTATACAGGATTATACTGCTTTTGCATGCACTTTCAATTGACAGGAAGTGGGCAAGATTTTTTTCACAGATATAATGTTGTGCAATGGCAACACTTTGCAGAATCACAGTCCTGCTTTACATTTGTGGTGGGACTTTCTGCTCAGCACAGGCTCACTATTATACTAAGTAGCATGCCCTCCTGCTCTCTGACCAGGCACACACTCTTTCCCTTTAATCATGATTCACATAAGCATGGTTGAACATAATACGTAAACATGTTCAATTTATGTAGGGGATTAGAACGCAGGAGGAAAAATGGCAAAAATAAAATATCAACACCGTTCTACTCTCATTCTTTTTGTTTTCTTAAATTCATTCTGTAGGATATTTACTACTTAGGGTACAATTAGTTCAGCTCTGAAGTTCATTTATTCTTTTCTTCTCTCTTATCCATTCTGTAAGATGTATGCCATGTAAGAAATAATTGGTTCAGTTCTGAAATCCTATAGAATTATTTGCTTCTTGATTTAAAGATAAAACAGTTTTTACAGTCTGAAATAAATTTTCCTGGCTTAAAAGAAGAACCTCCTTTCAATGAATCTGCTAGGTTTGCATCAAGTAGACATTCTTAGGTAAGATAATATTCCTGAAGAATGTTGTCCATTTTTTGTCATTTCCCTTTTGTTTCTTAGATAGATATATCTCACACATATACTTTGGATGAATTTTGTGAGAAACAGTATCAGCAAAGTCAACAGGCTCTCTCTCAAATTCAAGCTTTCAAAGATAAAGTAATCAAAGTGATTCAGGATTCTTTCTTAAAGGTGACTACATATATTTAAAAATATTAGTTTTATATTTTAATACTGAATACATTTATTGCATTTTATTATAAATTTATGGTAGTATCCAGCATGTACACATGTGTAAAGCACCCGAAGGAGGGCCTTCTCCGTGTCCGCACCAATCCTCTGGAACCTCCTACCAACAGATCTAAGACTTCAAAGTGAATTGCTGCCCTTCAGGAAAGGAGTAAAGACCTGGCTGGCAGGGCAGGTGTGGGGCCCGAACGGGACTATGGCCCCCGCCGGCTGGCTTTTATAAGACTCTCTCTCTTTCCCTCTGTGTGGTAGGTGGGACGGGTGAGTGGGATATGGGTTTTAAATGGGGGTGGATGTCGGTTTCTTCTTATTGGGTGGGTTTTTTATTGGGTGGGTTTTATAAGATTTTATAATGTTTTTATGTATTTTTTGGAGTTGCTGTAATGCCGCCCTGAGTCGGGTTCTGCCTGAGTGGGCGGCATTTACAAATGTGAATGATAAATAAATAAATAAATAAAATCTCCAACCGTGGAAGGTGCCATAGAGGTGTGATGAGGTGCTGGATGTACATAGGTACACACCTGGCAGCAGAAGAGATTGCTGCTGCAGTTTCTGCATTTGGAGCACTTAAATTTTGAACTGGGCATTGAATTATAAATTTAAAATTATAATTTTAGTGTCATATGTGTATTACACAATGTTCAAAATCCTCTAGTAAATTCAGTTATGTAATTGACTGGCAAATTGCTGCTGTTGGTGGTCTGAGGGCTATTCCCTTCTTAACAAGCTTGTCAGATGTCAAGTCAATTAAAATCAGACAAGGAAAGTTTCAGTTCCAGTTTGTTTATTCAGATGAGTAAAGTAACAGGGCATGCTCTTCATTAAAAAAAAATACAACCTTATCTTGCAGGCATTTTATACCTTCCTCCCATTACAGACCCTCTCTCTCTTCCCAAGGTCTCTACCTTACAATCATTCTCTGTGTGATCAATACATGCTGTCCTCCTGCTGGGGTTTATCCACTCCTTATCCTTCCTCACGTCACCTCCCATCACATTCCTGATTCTCTAGTGTAGGCCATTTACAGAATTGATAGCTTAAGTTAGATTAGAAAACATGCATTTATATGTTTATAAGTAGTGATAATATCCATATATATATGGATATATGGATATTATCACTACTACTACTACTACTACTACTACTACTACTACTACTACTACTACTACTACTACTACACACACACACACACACACACACACACACACACACACACACACAGACTATTGAGCCCCATCACTGTTAATTTAGGTAGTGTTAGAGTGCCTAAATTAATAAAAAGTGGCATGAAAGCATTTACTCTTTAAAAGCAATATATGAGGCTTTATGGATGGATGTACAGGAGTCAGTTAAAGGAAAAAAAGAGTTTAGATAGAAGGAGGGAGGCTGAAACAGCCCACACCAGCCAGACAAGTTGTACCCAGCCAGGTTTTTTTGATAGGGTCAATGGTGGGCTCCAACCGGTTCACACTGGTTTGGGAGAACTGATAGTAAAACCGGCTGGCCCTACCCACCTCCCTGTCATGCCCACCTCCTTCTCTTCTCACCCCATTCCGGGCCCCTTCTCTTCTCCGCCTCACTGCCTGGCCAGGGAGTGAGTGAGGGAGAGGAGAAGGAAGAGCCTCCACCGCTGCCGTTGTCCCGGGGCGGGGAGGAGGAGGACTCCTCCTGAGCCCAGCATCCCAGAGCAGCATAGCCGAAAGGACAAGGCAGCTGCTGGCACTGCTGGCTAGGAAGAGGAGGAGGAGGAGGAAGAAGAAGACAGGCTCCTCTGTAACAAACCCCCTTAGGCTCCCCCATAATAAACTGCTGTATTTTAATGTGAGCTTTTGTGGATCGAATCCACTGGGCACACAATGGTTGGCTAGCATAACAGATAAATTTACAAATCAGTGTGGCTTTTTGCAACTGGTAATAACTGCAATGGCTCAAATGGTTAAGACAGTGAACCTGGGGGAAAGTTAAGTTTTGATAATTGTGGAAGTGCTTATACCATGAAAGTATTTTATTGAATTATTTGTGCTTTAGGAGTGATATATTAATGCTATGTCTGGCTTCTGTAATTACACTTGCTATCTAAACGAGTTAGCTTGATGTCATTTATTTATATTTTTTATTTATTTATAACTCAAATTTCTATGCTGCCCAATCAGGCAAACCCGACTCAGGGCAGCTCACGGTCATTGCTATCCAATGGGTTTTGCTCGATGTCATTGCTATACAATAGGTTTTGCTTGATGTCATTGCTATCCAATGGGCTTGCTTGATGGTTAAGGCACCCAGCTGTGTGCCTGGAAAAAGGATATAAAAAGCCAAAGCAGAATGTGGTCTTTACTCAGTTCTTTTTGGAAATCATTTCCAGACTGAGTCCTGCCTGCTATGCATGCAAACAGTAACTAAAACTCTTTGCTGTTTTTTCACCTATCGTTGGGTCTCTTTCATTCTTTGGCCTGATATAGCCACTACAGAACCACTTCCAGGAGTGGTTCTGGATGTGCATTCACACTGGTGGGTGCATCCCCTGTTCATTTCCAGGAGCAGTGTGGGTGCCACAGGCCTGATGAATTGAAGTTGTGGGCCGTAGTTTGGAGAGGAAACATGTTGAGAGGATATAATCATGACATACAGCTACAACTATGCTTTCTTGATTCCCAAATCTTGTGTTATTTCACAGAGAATCCAGGCATAATTGAAATTGACCCTTTGAGTTTTGTTTTTCTCTATGGTGCAGTCAGGTCAACATACTCATCCAGAATCACAACTTAGATGGCTGCCATTTCCCTTTTCAGCAAGGAGTTTTCAACAACAAACTTTTCATCCCTGAGGTGCAGGTCACCAGGCTTTTTGAACTGAGGAATCCTTTTTGTGCAACCTACATCCACTTGAAGGTCTAAAAGTGTGATTTTCCTTCTCTGTTGTATTATTGTATTATTGCTTTTCACTTCGTATCTTTACTAGCAGGACAATTGAGAGATCAATCTCCACTAGGGAATGTAATATGTCCAATGTTGTAAGAGTGAATCTTAAATGTGTCCTGTGACAGAAATATTTTAATTGGAAGAATTCCTTATAATATCCATGTAGCAAACTGTTTTGTGAAATGAAATAATATTTCATAAATATTGACTCCTTCAAAATTATTCTTATAAAATGTTCCAGATAGCAGAAATGAAAGGAGCAGGACAGCTTTTTCAACACTTGTCAGATGATGTCAAAGAGAAACCAAAATACTTTCAGATAGCTAAATGGCGTCACATTATGGAGAAGTTCTCTGGTTTTCTTCAACTTGTGGATAGGATTTTTCAAGAACTGCTTCGCAGATTGGTTCACAATGCTGTAGATCTGCTTTTGGAGATATTTAAAGGTTCCAGTTCCATGGCAATTCCAAAACAGAAGACAAATGAAAATCTTATAAGGTTATTGTTTCTTAGTAAGAAAGAAATATTTGGTTCAGACATCTTGTTACATAGTATTTTTAAAATAAAATTCCATTCTAAATAGTATATTGACAAATACATCCAGTTGTACTGATACAAACCAACAACTATAAAAAGAATTTATTTCAGAAAACAGTATGAAATAGAAAAATTTCAGACTATAAGGCACTTTCTGCTGATTGAATTTAGTAAATGCTGAATTTTTTTACAACTAGCCAAATAATATCACTCACATTTTAATGATGTAATTCAATACTTTTTGTGGCCTCTGTGCAGCCATACATAGGAGTTCTGTACCCATGTAGAGATCAATTCAGTAAACTTACATAAGCTAGAGTTTTAGCAAGAATCTTGTCCCTATCATCTTATTGTACTCTCAAAGTACACGACCCCTATATTGCTTCTTTTTTCATTTGCCGAAGTAAAAGTTTCAAGGTGCTCCCATTATATAAAAAAACTTTGGAGTAATAATTCAATTTTTCTACTTTTTATTTATTTAGTCTTTTTCTTTTCTCAGTTTATCTACAACCAGTTATTGCATTTATTTATTATTTGCCCAGTCACTTTCCATACCAGCCTTTCAGGGCTTGTGACTGAGATACTATGCTTTGCAGGCGCACCCCCCCAATAACGGACTCAGACAACATTGAAAGTGGATAACAGCATTGGGCCACATTTATTGATTCAATGCCCTAATCCGAATTATAAATTTGTATTGGTAAAACGACCAATCATAATTCTTAAGGCAAGCAGGCCGAAGTAACACTGGTAAGGTACCACCCCAAAATTGCCAACGGCAATTGGTTACAATGTATCAATTTGTATCAATTTGTTTGTTGACAACAAACAAATTGTTGACCGTAGTCAATATCTAACTCATGACCCCACCCTCTGACTCGTATCCGTGAAATCACGGGGTGATGCATGCTGGCTAGCTATCGCCATCACCCCGTCGCCTGGTTCGTCGTTGACCGGACAACGTTTAACTAATTTGTTCCTGTCTAGTGTTGTCCAGTCAATTGCGAACCTGCCGGATACCTGTGGGTCATACTGTTTACCTTACCAGTGCTACCCGCCACACGGAGGGGCTTCAAAGAAGGCCTGACGCCCCCCCCCCCAGACCGTCAGCTCGGTCAACAGGCCTGCTCGCCAATCACCCAACAGGAGGTCCATACCTCCTCGCGACAGATGGACCCCATCCCCTGCATACAAGTCATAATTTCGTAGGCTAATAGCGGGGTGACGACTGACCCGTCCCCAAGCCTTGTCGGCAAGGAACCGCGCCACCGCCCCATTGACCGCGCACCTAGCGCGGTCAAGGGCCAGGAGGTCAATGCCCCCTCTGTAAGAATGGCGCGGGATCATGTCCGACCAAACCAGGGTTGTGGCAGGCCAGACGTAGTGCAAGTAGGCAAGGTCCTCGCAAATCGCATGCTTGAGCGATAAGCCGGTGACCTGACCCAAATCATTGCCCCCAAGATGTATGATGAGAATGTCAGGCGGGTCAGCACTCCTGCTTGAAAACAGGAAAGGCAGCAGCTCCCGCCATAACATCCCAGGCTTACCATGCCATGTGAGACTGGCGTGTTCACCCAGTCCCAGTCGGGGTCCCCACTCTGTCGCTGCAGCGTAACGCGCTGCCCTGTGCACATAGCTGTGGCCCACCAGCCATACTGTCACCGGTGTAACACGACACCCAGGGTCTGTAAGAAAAATTGAGAAAAAGGAAGGT
Source organism: Bradypodion ventrale (assembly GCA_035047345.1). Lineage (NCBI taxonomy): Eukaryota > Metazoa > Chordata > Lepidosauria > Squamata > Chamaeleonidae > Bradypodion > Bradypodion ventrale. Next base: position 48,653,167 of record JAWDJE010000001.1, read on the forward strand.
AAGGTGATAGGATTGGTACTCACGGTGGAAGTGGGCGCACATAAAACTGAAAACATTGCGAGCCCCACCTTCCCATGCTGCGTATGTCAGCCCCGGAGTACCCAAAAGCAGCTGCTGTAGAGGCTGCCCCAATACGAAATGAATGTGTGCCATAACGGGCACCTGGTAGGCCCACCCTGGTGAGGGCTCTGCCTGTCACCTTCCAAAACTGAAATTTAGTAAGGGGAGACCCATCTTGGTGACAGAAAAACGGGCCATGGTGCATGCCACGCAGTGCCAGGAACTCCTGTAGGGCACCAACCGGACAGATGTCTGCCAAAGAACACCGTAGCAGTCTTACGCCACTGCCTACGCCATGCTGATCTGACTTGGAGGAACGTATCCTCAACTGGGCCCAGTCTTTGGCAACATAGACATCCTCGAGTTCCAGTGCCCTACAACTTGCATCCGCCTTAGACAGCATCACAAGTTCGCTGATGCGGAGCGCTCCAAAAAATGCCACCGTTGTGGCTGCATGAAAAAGGGCTGCCTCATAATGATCAAAACAGAGGCTTGGCCAGCCCCGGGCCAACTGGGTAAGAACCCCTGGGGAAATAGGGTGCCGGTCGTCCGGGCAACGCCCGCGCTCGCGCACCCACCCCTCCAAAACATGTCTCACACGGAAGTCAGAGGTGCTGTCCACATGACCCCCTACTTTGGCCATAAAAGCCAGCGCCGAGAGCTTGGATGCTATGGTGCGAGGTGCGAGGCCGAGAGCATGCAGGTGGACCATGAACCGCAGAACATGGTCAACCGGGATAGGCCAGGTCTCTGGCAGGTGAAATTGAGCAGCAAATGCCCTGTAAGAATTAAATGCTTGTTGATACGCCTTACGCGTGCATGGCGCTAGTGACAGGCCAATCGCCCGGTTCACCTCTCCTTGCCAATGGTCCATATCTCGTCCGGGAGTGGCGAGGGAAATTCCTCCGCATCCGGGGCCAAGGCACGGAACCGGGAGATCTGCAGGCGGGACAAAGCGTCAGCAATATCATTATTAATCCCTGGGACATGCCTGGCTCTGAACAAAACGTTGAGGCGCAGGCAGCGCAGCACAAAATGGCGCACTAGGTCCATAACCCTGGGCGATTTGGAAGTCTGTGCATTAACAATGTGGACAACAGCAGCGTTGTCACACCAGAAATGCACGACCGAGTTGGCCCATTCCTCGCCCCATAGCATCAAAGCCCCTAGTATAGGAAAAAATTCAAGGTATGTGAGATCACGCAGGCGATCTGTGCCTGCCCAGGCCGGTGGCCACCCACCATAGGCCCACTTCCCATTGAAGTACATCCCATAACCCAGGGATCCTGAGGCATCAGACTGGATCTGAAAATTGGGGGATGCCAGGAGGTCAGACCTCCAAAATGAGACCCCATTGAACTCCCTCAGGAACTGTAACCAGACAAACATGTCTGCCCTGATACCCCGGGTAAGTCTAACTCTGTGGTGAGGCCTGGATAACCCTGCCATGGCGTCGCATAAGCGTCGAGCAAAAGCCCTGCCCGGAGCGACCACCCTGCAAGCGAAATTTAGGTGACCATGTAGCACCTGCAGTTCCCTCAGTGATGCCTTGCGCTTGGCCATCAACTCCGAGATAAGGGCCACTATCCTGGACACCTTATCCTCCGGTAACCTAGAAGCCTGCGCTAACGTGTCAATCTCCACCCCCAGGAATACTAACTTGGTAGATGGGCCCTCGGTCTTTTCGGGCGCTAAAGGGACACCGAGTTCCTCCATTAGCGTCTGAAATGTGTTGAGGAGACGTGTGCACGTGTCCCAGCCCCGTTCACCCCTGAATAAAAAGTCATCCAGGTAATGGGCTACAGACCGGGACCCTGACCTGCGGACGAAAGCCCACTCTAAGAAGGTACTAAAACGCTCAAAGGCCGAGTATGATATGGAACAGCCAAAAGGCATGGCCTTATCAAAATAATATTCGCCCCGAAAATTGAAACCCAGCAACTCAAAGTCACCCGGATGCACCGGCAGGAGGCGAAAGGCCGACTTAATGTCGCACTTGGCCAGCAGGGCACCCGGGCCACACGAGCGCACCATGCGCAGCACGTGGTCAAAAGACGTATACCTGACTGAACAAAGATCATCAGGGATAGCATCATTGACCGACCGGCCGGCTGGGTAGGATAAATGATGAATAAGGCGAAACTCGCCTTGAGACTTTTTGGGAACCAAGCCTAGGGGCGACACCTTAAGGTTGGGAAACGGGGGTGAAGGGAAAGGGCCAGCGACCCTGCCCGCATCTAACTCCTTCCTAATACTGGCAGCAGCCACCTCCTCCCTCCCCTTGAGGGACAAAAGATTGGGGGCATCCTGAGGGGACCTATCACCCATGAAAGGGATGCGGAACCCGTACTTAAAGCCTTGAAGGAGATACTCCCCATCCTCCCCCTTCGGGTACACTGTGAGCCAACGCTCCAACATGTCCACCTTAATTGGGGAGGGGGCCTTTCGGTGAACCAGCTCCATCTGTGGCAGCCTTGCCAGCCCACTGTCCGCCCCTCCCTCTGCCCCGTGTCCCCCCAGGCCTGGGACAGGCGGAGGCTGCGTGGGGGCCCGAACAGGTGGGACACTCATGCCTGTATTTGCAATTCTTCTTATTACAGGAACCATTGGACGAGAAAGTCCAGCACAGCAGGCGGACTGGAACCCCCTGCCCCGCCACTTGGCGGGTAACCTGTGCTGGGACAGCTCGCTGGACCGCATGTCCGCAATGGTATCTGTCCCCTGGCGAGGGCGCGTGGGCGTCATGTACAGAAGCCAAAGCCTCTGGCACGGCTCGTCCCACCTCATCTCCGGGTGGAGGGGAATCCGCATACGGAATTCCTCGTCATAAGCCAGCCACGAAGGGCCCGGGAAATCAACCATTGCCCTGTATATGTTGTCCAAATATTGGACCATCGGAATAGCCAACTCCGGCCGCGCCCTCAGATACACTGCCATGTAAATTAAATAAGCCGGCAGCCAGTTGGCCCAGGTACGTGGCGGCTTACGACGACGTGCCTGCTCCTTATCCTTCTCATCCTGTCCCTCCCTTTCCTCCTTGGTGGGCTCTCTGTTCAGGAGTGAGAAGATATCTACATACTCCCCCCGCCAAATCTTTTCCTTGGTGGCCTGTGCCAAGTGGTCACCCAGTGGCAAGGAGTACCCCGCAGTTGGTAAGGCCGAAAAAGGCACCACAGACACCGGGAAAGGGGCCTGAGCTAACCCAGCCACCCCCAGTACATTCCCCGCAGTGAAAGAAAAACTACCCACCCCGGTGCCCTGGGTGGCAGTTACCGTCGCTGAGTGGGGTGCCGGCTGCTGTGCCACCGCACCACCCGAGCGAGGCCAAGGCCATTGAAAAGCTCCCCCCATAGAAGCAATGTGTGCAGGTGTACTGGCTTGTACCGTATACTCACATGCTGCACCCCCGTGGGCCGCCCCCACCGGGGGTTCCGGCCCACTGGGGGCGTCAGAGCTCACGACCGATGTAGAGCTCATCATCGGGGCCTGACCTGCACTCGTCTGCTGGCTGGGGAGCTGCGGGGCAGTGGCCGAAGCCGCGCCACCCGCCTGAGGCAGCTCAACCCTGCCCGCCGCCTGTTGTCCTCCCGCCGACGGCGCCGCAAAAGGGACGCCAAAGGGAGCCCCAGCCTGGCTGGCCCGAGCTAAAGACGCTTCGAGGGCCGCAAGGCGGGCCAGTAAGGCCTGCACGTCGATCTGGGGTCAAGGGCCGGCCGGCCCGCCAAGTCCAGGCGCGGGTACAGGTCCCTGTACCCCAGGACCCGAATAGGGCCATTGCCCAACACCGAAGCCCGGTAGGGTCGGTGCAGGAACCTGCCAAAGTAGGGGACCACACCACCCGCCCAGGCTAGAAGGCCCAGGAGGAAGAGAGGCAGGCCCAACAGGATGGGCAGAGAGAGTAGCGGTGTACACCGCTCGCGGGCCACGGGCCGGAGCCCCTGCCGCGCCCGCATTCCGATCCCCCGCGTCCGGCCAAGGGGCGATGGACCCCATTCCGCCGGCCCCGGCGGGGGCCTGGACAGGCGGCTGCTGGGGAGGCACCACCATGGTCCTCCGACCCGGGTTGCGCCTCCTCACAGCTCGAGCCGCACTCGAAGCTGCCTTCTTCTTTGAAGGCATCTCAATCGCAGGAGAGGGAAGCCGAAAAGAAGATTCGCCGCCAAAAGGCTTCCCGCAAGGTAAGGAGCGACGGAGACACAGGGGAAAAACTTCTACGCTCCGTCGCTTTAGCTAAAATGGCAGCACGGCTGCCTCGTGGCCACCCCTTTTATAAGGGAGCTGGCCACGCCCTAAACTACCCGGATTCTTCGTCCTGTGGGGGGGGCCCACAAAGAGCGCGGCGGCCATTTTGGCGCCGCGCTTGCATTCTCATAAGTGATGTTCTTGTGACAGCAAGTCAGTATCTTCAGACAACCATTTATTTATTTATTTTTGCAGGCAGAGGGGCCTCCTGATTAAATCCTCTAAATGTCCCCTTGCCTTTACCAAAGAAGCCATATATAACAGGGTTTGCTGTTACTTTTTTCTTGCTACGCTAAAGTAAGTCACAACTAGAGCAGGCCAATTTGAATCAGTGGGATTTTTTGGAGCAGTTGTCTCACCAAACTGCCATTGATTCAATGGGAATACTCCTATGTGATTTACTAGGCTGAGCCACAGGAATTCAGCCCCCCAAAGGAGAGAATAGTAAACCACTTCTGCATATTCTCTATGCTAATGAAGTGTGCCCAATCCTGCATTGTACCGAAGAAAGATATTAGCTTGCAGCTGCCCTTGATCTTTGAGGAGTTAGATATCTTTGAGGTGCAGATGGGAAAGTACATTTTTATGCCCACCCCACTTCATGGAAGGAGCTGCCTGCTCATCAGATTGTCAGCAATGTTAGCCAGATGTGCTGCCCTAAACTCTTCTGAAAAGCAGCAAAGTATTGAATAAAAATGGGTTATACTATTTGAAATATAATTAAAAGTATTTATTTCACATATTATGTATATTGTTTAAATGTTAATGTAAACTTTTTTTCATATATGCAGACTATTTAAAAATACAATTGAAAGAGCAAATAATTTATTAGTTACTGAAGACAGATGTCTGTGGATGATTCAAGACAATTATTTCCAAAGATCCCAGGAATCATCCTATCGTTCAAAGGAACCTGAAGTGCAACGTGAAATTGTTACTGTTAGTGATATTGACAAGGTAAAGAGATTTTGTAAAGTGACCTACAATGCAATGGATTGGATTCATGTTGTTCAGTCGCACAGTCGACTCCGACCCTTTGCGACCCCATGGACCATTTTCCTCCAGGCGCCTCTGTCCTCCACCATCCCCCTCAGCCCTCCCAGCTCTGTGCCCATTGTGTCTATAATGCCATCTAGCCATCTCATCCTTGGCCTTCCCCTTCTTCTTTTGCCCTCCACCTTTCCCAACATCAATGCCTTCTCAAGTGAATCCTCCCTTCTCATTTGATGTCCAAAGTACTTTAGCTTCATCTTTACTATTTGACCTTCCAATGAGCAGTCAGGGTTAATTTCTTCTAAGATTGACCTATTTGTTCTCCTCGCTGTCCAGGGGACTCTCAAAACCCTCCTCCAACACCACATTTCAAAGGCATCTATTCTTCTGCGTTCAGCCTTCCTAATTGTCCAGCTCTCACATCCATACATTACTACTGGGAAAACCATTGCTTTGACTATTCTAATTTTTGTTTGCAATTTGATGTCTCTGCTTTTCACTATGTTCCCCAGGTTTCTCATGGCTTGTCTCCCAAGAATCAGTCGCCTTTTTATTTCATGGCTACAATCCCCATCTGCAGTGATCTTTGATCCTAAGAAAGTAAAATCTGTCACTGCTTCTACTTCTTCCCCGTCTATTTTCCAGGAACTGATTGGGCCTGTTGCCATTATCTTGGTTTTCTTGATATTGAGTCTCAAGCCAGCTTTTGCACTCTCCTCCTGGAGACCAATCAAGAGATTCTTTAGGTCTTCCTCACTTTCTGCCATTAGGGTGGTATCGTCTGCATATCTCAGATTATTGATGTTTCTCCCAGCGATTTTAATCCCATATTGTGATTCCTCCATCCCTGCACTGCGCATTATGTGCTCTGTGTATAGGTTGAATAAGCATGGTGACAAAATGCAGCCTTGTCTTACTCCTTTTCCTATTCCAAACCACTCTATCATTCCATGTTCTGTCCTAACTGTTGCTTCTTGGTTCATGTACAGATTTCTCAGGAGGCATATGAGGTGCTCTGGTATTCCCATCTCTTTAATTACTTGCCACATCTTGTTGTGGTCCACACAGTCAAATGCCTTGGTGTAGTCAATAAAACAAAAGTAAACTTGTTTCTGGTATTCCTTTGTTTTCTCCATGATCCAGCGTATGTTGGCAATGTGGTCTCTAGTCCCCCTGCCTCTTCTGAAACCAGCCTGCACCTCTGGTAATTCTCTCTCCACATGCTGCTGAAGTCTGTCCTGTATTATCTTGAGCATCACCTTGCTGGCATGTGGGATGAGCGCGATTGTTCGATAATTTGAACATTCTTTGGCATTGCCCTTTTTTGGGATTGGGACATATACTGATCTTTTCCAATCCTGTGGCCACTGTTTTGTTTTCCAAATCTGCTGGCATATTGAATGCAGTAATTTGACGCCATCATCTTTTAGCGCTTTGAAAAATTCAACTGGGATACCATCATCTCCACTAGCTTTGTTGTTTGCAGTGCTCTTTAGGGCCTTTATGACTTCGCTCTCCAGGATGTCTGGCTCAAGTTCAATTTCTTCATCATTGTGATTATCAGGAGTGTTGAAGTCCTTTTTGAAAAGTTCCTCTGTGTACTCTTTCCATCTTTTCTTAATTTCTTCTGCATCAGCTAGCTCCTTTCCGTCTTTGTCCCTTATCATGGTCATTTTTGCTTTAAATGTTCCCTTGATTTCCCCAATTTTTTTTAAAAGATCTCTGGTTCTGCCTCTTTTGTTGTTTTCCTCCATTTCTCTGCACTGTTCTTTTAGGTAGTTTTCCTTATCTCTCCTTGCTTTTCTTTGAAATTCTGTGTTCAAATGATTGTATTTTTTTCTTTCTCCTTTGATTTTGGCATTCCTTCTTTCCTCTGCTATTTTAAGAGCCTCATCAGACAACCACTTTGCTTTCTTACTCTTCTTTTCTTTTGGTATGGTTTTCTTTGCTGCTTCCTGCATGATGTCCCTCATCTCCGTCCATAATTCTTCCGGTACTCTGTCTACCGAGTCTAAGCCATTAAATCTATTCATCACCTCCACTGTGTATTCTTTAGGGATGCTGTCTAGGTGATATCTTTCTGGTCTCCGTGTTTTCCCTATTTTCTTTAGTCTAAGCCTGAATTTTGCGATCAGTAGGTTGTGATCTGAGCCACAGTCTGCTCCAGGTCTTGTTTTTGCTGATTGTATGGAGGTTCTACATCTTTGGCTGCAGAGTATGTAGTCAATTTGGTTTCGGTGTTGTCCATCTGGTGATGTCCATGTGTAAAGTCGCCTCTTGTGTTGCTGGAAGAGAGTGTTTGCTATGACCAGTGCGTTCTCTTGGCAGAACTCTATCAATCTTTGCCCTGCTTCATTCTGTACTCCAAGACCAAATTTGCCTGTTATTCCCTCCACTTTTTGATTTCCTACTTTGGCATTCCAGTCTCCTAATATAATTTGGACATCATTTCTTGGTGTCTGTTCTATGAGGTGTTGTAAGTCCTCATAGAACTGGTCCATTGTGGCTTCATCTGCACCAGTGGTTGGTGTGTATATTTGGATCACAGTGACATTGAAAGATTTGCCTTGAATTCTGACTGACATCATTCTGTCATTTTTAAGGTTGTATCCCATTACTGCTTCTCTCACTCTTTTATTGACAATTATGGCTACTCCATTTCTTCTAAGGTTTTCTTGCCCACAGTAGTAGATATGATGGTTTCCAGAGCTGAATTCCCCCATCCCTGTCCATTTGAGCTCACTGATGCCTAAGATGTCAATGCTTATTCTTTCCATCTCATTTTTTAACTTCCATTTTACCTTGGTTCATTGATCTCACATTCCATGTCCCTATGCAGTATTGCTCCTTACAACATTGCATTTTCCCTCCCCCTTTCCTGTCCCTCCCCTTCCTCCCCTCTGTGGTGTTAAGCATCCTGTATCACCTAGCCTGCCCCTTTGTTTTGCCTTTTGTTTTGGTCAATAGGGTTCTCTTGGCAAGCTTTGTGGCGTTTTCCCCTCCTCATACATTTTATCACAGTTTTTAAAAGTTTAAAACATTTTAGACAACATATTATCATGCATATTATCACACTTTATACACAGTCTCTACGTCAGTTTCTGTATTTAGTCAGTATAAAGTCTCTATGTCAGTTTCTATATTAAGTCTTCTACATTTGCATATCAGGTACTTATCCTTTGCCTGGGACTCTGAGTCTCTCCCCCTGCTTTTCCTCCTCTGCCCTCTTCCCTTCTTTCAGTTGGTCTTCTCCTGGCCTTTCCGCCGCTCAACCGGCTCTCCTCCTCCTCCTCTTCCTCACCCCCGGCTGGGGATGATTGCCCGGCGGTGGCCGCGGCTGGCCCTTCCGCCGCTCGCCTGGCTGGCTGGCTCTCCTCCTCTTCCTCACCCCCTGGCTGGGGATGATTGCCCGGCGGCGGCCGCGGCTGGCCCTTCCGCCGCTCGCCCATCTGGCTGGCTCTCCTCCTCTTCCTCACCCCCCGGCTGGGGGTGGTTGCCCGGCGGCGGCCGCAGCTGGCCCTTCCGCCGCTCGCTCGCCCGGCTGGCTATTGGATTCATAAGAGTGTGTATGTTAACATACATACATTGGATTCATAAGAGTGTGTATGTTAAGGCTTGGATTTAAGGTACCATATTTGCTGGCATATAACACCTGCTTTCCCCCCTTAAAATACACTTGAAAAATAGAGTGTGTCTTATATTGTATATAGTGGCCTATAGTGGGCTATTTTGGTAATAATGGGGTGCGTGTTGTATTCTGATGCATTTTATATGCCGGCAAATATGGTAATTTCAGATACAAAAACTAGTTCTGCATGTTTTGATTTACAGTAAAACTTCGCATAAATAGTGCCTCGCCTAGAGACTAACTCGCTTAAAGAGCAGAATTTTCTCCAAATGGTCGCCTCGCTTAAGAACTAAAACCAACCAAAAACTCACTTAACAACTAAATCTGGGTTTGCAAACCCCCCCCCCCCAAATTGGTCACTTACAATGGTGTTTTGCTTAAAGAGAAAACTCACTTAAAGAGCAATCCCGTGGAACGCATTATGCTCTTTAAGTGAGGTACCACAGTATATACAGTGGAACCTCAGTTAACAAATGGCTTGGTTAACATATACATCGCATAACAAAAGGAAATCCATAGAAAATAGTGGCTCGGTTTACATATTTTTTCAGAATGGATTAATTGGTTTTCAATGCATTCCTATGTGAAACTGCATTTCGGTTGACATATTTTGGTTTGTAATGCATTCCTATGTGAAATTCGGTTAAAGTAATTTTTGCTTTAAGAAATGTCTGGCAGAATGCATTAATTATGTTTACTGTGGTCTTACTGTAATTCATTTAGACTAATACTTATAGACCCTTCCCAAATTTTCGAATGATGTCCCTCTCCTTTTTCTTTCCTTTTCTTTTTCTGACCACCACCTCTCCTGCTAAATGCTGGGGGAAATCTCTTTGGACGTGATGTCCACAGGCTCCAGACTAAAGGAACTGTATGAGCCAATTTCTATTAAGCCTTGAGAGTATGAAACAACACAGTCTCCTCCCACTTTGTTTGTCTGTCAGTGGGCTGAGTTCTGAACACCAGCTGCTGGGACAGTCCATCTCTTTCAAGTCCACCATTTATTCCCTATAGAGCTCTTACAGTGAACTGAATGGTCCAAGGAATTGTCCTTTGTCAACCAGCATTTCCCCACTGAGGAGTTGTATAGCCAGGCCCTTCTGTGGCTTGCCCAGATTACTTGTAAACTTTTCCCCCCACTGAGTTTTTTATTTTAAAAATGCTGTTTTTTAAAGTAATTGTCTCAAACAGTGTAGTTACTCTACTGTTTATATTAAAATAAAGAGATCTTTAAAAAGTAAGCCATTTTATTTTTAATCTAGTTTTTCATTGCATTTAGATAGTAGAAGAAGTGAAAAGGTTTCTGAAAGGAGAAGAAGAATATTCACCAGTATTTGAAGTAGATATATGCCTGAGAATTCCTTATGAAAAGGATTATCGTAGAAAATATTACCAGGATGATGATGATTATATCCCAGAAGAGCCAACAGAATCTTTGAGAGAACATAAAGACTTGAAAGAATTGTCTCAGAATGACAGTAGAAACAAACTAGATACAGCACAGGAGCTGAGTAATGATGAAAGTAAGAAAATAGAAAAGGTTGGGATAAGGTTGCAATTTAAGTAACAATACAACACCAAATCCATTGTTGGGGTTACTTTAAACAAGGACCACCAATTCAAGCTCCGATTTACTCCAAAAAAAAAAAATGACTTACATAAGGGGTTTCACTGTCTTGTAGCTAAGACCCTGTGCCACCCGCACCCACCACCAGAAGTCTCAAGAAATCACTTACCGTAGTGGTGGTGGAAGCAGTGGTGGTGGAGGCACATTTGCTGCGTTTTCTGGAGCCCCGCTGCTTCTCCGGGGACTAGATGAGTGCTCAGCTGTTTGCCAGAGCAGACCTTAAGAAATTGGGGGGGGGGGGGGGGATTGCATGTAATTACAGAAATTGGCACTAGGGGTGCAAAGTGCAATTCTCCATAGGGATTCATTGAAAACCAATTTCAAGCCTGTTTTGCCCCCAATGCATCCCTATGGAAATGCATCAATTTACGTAAAACCCCTATTTACGTAAGAAGCTAGGGAATGGACTTTTTACATAAAACGGGATTTTACTGTACTTCAGTTACATTATACAAAATGGAAAGTACAGATTTGTTATAACTGATAATCACATTCAAGGCATTTCTGATGTGAAAGGACCTCACAGGTCTTTGGATCATTCCATTTTTCCTCCTCCTGGTTACTGACACCTCCCTTTTCATCCCCCTTTCCCCACCTTTCTATAGAGAATGTAATTGAACTCAGCTTCTCTGGTGGAAATATCCTGATAAAACCTTTAATGTGCTCAAAGCAAGATTTGTGTTTCTTTCTGAGGGGAAGAATAATGAGCTTAAGAAAGTTTTGTTTATTATGTTTGTGCCTTCTTCCTCTTGGAATTTTATCTCACACACTCTAGCTTCAGTGTGTGTGTTAGAGAGAAAGCACACACCTGTGAGAGTATTTTTGTGTAGAAAATCCAGCTGTAACCTTTTTTTGTTAAATAAACTCACTGACATAGCACTACTACGTAGGGCCTAGCATAGTGTTGTTGTTGTTGTTGTTGTTCAGTCGCACAGTCGGTTCCGACCCTTTGCGACCCTATGGACCATTGTTCTCCAGGCACCTCTGTCCTCCACCATCCCCCTCAGCACTCCCAGCTCTGTGCCCGTTGCGTCCACAATACCATCTAGCCATCTCATCCTTGGCCTCCCCCTTCTTCTTTTGCCCTCCACCTTTCCCAACATCAATGCCTTCTCAAGTGAATCCTCCCTTCTCATTTGATGTCCAAAGTATTTTAGCTTCATCTTTACTATTTTACCTTCCAATGAGCAGTCAGGGTTAATTTCTTCTAAGATTGACCTATTTGTTCTCCTCGCTGTCCAGGGTACCCTCAAAACTCTCCTCCAACACCACATTTCAAAGGCATCTATTCTTCTGCGTTCAGCTTTCCTAATTGTCCAGCTCTCACATCCGTACATTACCACTGGGAATACCATTGCTTTGACTATTCTAATTTTTGTTTGCAATGTGATGTCTCTGCTTTTCACTATGTTCCCCAGGTTTCTCATGGCTTGTCTCCCAAGAATCAGTCGCCTTTTTATTTCATGGCTGCAATCCCCATCTGCCGTGATCTTTGATCCCAGGAAAGTAAAATCTGTCACTGCTTCTACTTCTTCCCCATCTATTTTCCAGGAACTGATTGGGCCTGTTGCCATTACCTTGGTTTTCTTGATATTGAGTCTCAAGCCAGCTTTTGCACTCTCCTCCTTCAGCCCAATCAAGAGGTTCTTTAGGTCTTCCTCACTTTCTGCCATTAGGGTGGTATCGTCTGCATATCTCAGATTGTTTATGTTTCTCCCAGCAATTTTAATCCCATATTGTGATTCCTCCATCCCTGCATTTCGCATTATGTGCTCTGTGTATAGATTGAATAAGCAGGGTGATAAAATGCAGCCTTGTCTTACTCCTTTTCCTATTCCAAACCACTCTGTCATTCCATGTTCTGTCCTAACTGTTGCTTCTTGGTTCATGTACAGATTTCTCAGGAGGCATATGATGTGCTCTGGTATTCCCATCTCTTTAATTACTTGCCACATCTTGTTGTGGTCCACACAGTCAAATGCCTTAGTGTAATCAATGAAACAAAAGTAAACTTGTTTCTGGTATTCCTTTGTTTTCTCCATGATCCAACGTATGTTGGCAATGTGGTCTCTAGTCCCCCTGCCTCTTCTGAAACCGGCCTGCACCTCTGGTAGTTCTCTCTCCACATGCTGCTGAAGTCTGTCCTGTATTATCTTGAGCATCACCTTGCTGGCGTGTGGGATGAGTGCAATTGTTCGGTAATTTGAGCATTCTTTGGCGTTGCCCTTTTTTGGGATTGGGACGTATACTGATCTTTTCCAATCCTGTGGCCACTGTTTTGTTTTCCAGATTTGCTGGCATATTGAGTGTAGTAATTTGACGCCATCATCTTTTAGCGCTTTGAAAAATTCGACTGGGATACCATCATATCCACTAGCTTTGTTGTTTGCAGTGCTCTTTAGGGCCTTTATAACTTCGCTCTCCAGGATGTCTGGCTCGAGTTCAGTTTTTTCATCATTGTGGTTATCAGGAGTGTTGAGGTCCTTTTTGTAGAGTTCCTCTGTGTACTCTTTCCATGGAAAGAGCATAGTACAGTATACATATTATTTTGTATCTAGAATTGTGCTGTATCAGGAAGGGAAACATTAAAGAAAAGTTTGAGATGAGAAAAAAATAGAGGAAAAGATTTCTGCACTGTCCATTTAAATGCCACAAACCATGCAATATATCACAGGTTTGTCATCTCAGATAACACTATCCTCAGTTTCCCAAAGTTTGGGAAACGCTGGACAAAGGCAATGTTTCCCAACATTTGGTTTTTGGACTTCAATTTTCAGAAGCCTTAGTCAATTCCCCAAAGCACTGATTAGCCAGTGTACTGACTTAGGCTTCTGGGAATTGAAGTCCCCCTGTGGGGCATGGGCTCCATGTTGGGAACCACTGGACTAGGCTTTCTGTCACCATTCCTATCACAAATATACATCTTTAGTAAGCCTAAGTATTATTATTTTCTTAGAAAGACATGTGGATATGATTCTTTTACATAGGAAGAAGCATGTTCACGTAATCATTCTGAATTTTCAAGGGCTAGTCCTACAAAGTAATGTTGCTCTTAAGAGTGTTTACTTTCCACTAAGTTATGTGGGCCAGGTTTCAGAAGTGAAGGCTAATTTAAGAATTGCTTTTACTCTTTCATGTTTTAGGTCAAGGCTCTGAAGCTAATTATGAACCAGTTATGTACGAGAGGTATGTATAGTTTTGCAAGTCAGGTGGCATTACAAAACTCTGTAAAAGAGATTGAGTGTATGTGTGTGTGTGTTGCAGTAAAATAATTCACAGCATGTTAGATATTAATGTTTCTTTTGCGGCATAAGTCTTTTCCTGACATATATAAGAGCAAGATGTAGGAGGAAAAAATGCAGAAACGGCTGCAGCTTACTGATAAGATAGCAGTTGTATGTTGATTGTAATATGGTTGATTGTGTGCCTGGTTGCATACATGTCTTGCACATAATGTGTGGTTAGTAAGCTTAAATTAGTCACAAGAGCATGAAAGTTTTCTCTTAGCCTATCTAAATGACCAGTAGGATTTGGCCAAAAAAATTGTGTACTGTAAAAATTGCTACAATGGGTTTTTGTTAATTGAAAAATAATTTTAACTTCAACCATGTCCAGATTGCCCCTCGGGGTGGTCTGGGTTCACTCATTTTTAAGTCACTAGAGGACTGGGAAGGGGCTTAATACCCAAGGGAACCTGTTTGCCTATATATGATGATATGTTGAAATGTTCTTGTATTATGTATATTTTGGATCTTTGTTAGCCGCCCAGAGTCGCTTTGTGAGTGGAGCGGCATGCAAGTATAATAATAATAATAATAATAATAATAATAATAATAATAATAATAATAATAATAATAATAATAATAATAATAATAATAATAATAATAATAATAATAATAATAATAATAATAATAATAATAATAATAATAATAATAATAATAATAATAATAATAATAATAATAATAATAATAACAACAATAATAATAATAATAATAATAATAAAATTCCCCTTTCTCCTTTAACTGCCAATCAAAGCCTCAGCTGTTTTTCCCCACCTTGCTGATTCAGCATTATGACAAGTTAACAAGGGAGAAAAGAATATCTGTGTATTCCATTCCTCTGTAAAGAAGAAGGGAAAGTGTAAATCGAAAATGTCTGGTATACTGACAAGCTTATTCTGTCAGCAAACCAGATATTGACAGAGGAAGCAGCCTCTGAAAACTGTTTGCTCTGTTCAAACAACATCTCAAGTGTCTCCAAACTCTGTATTTTCCAGCAGTCCTAATAAGTAGAACCCCACCTAAAAGACTTTTAAAGGATCACTAAGCATCCATGAAATGCATATGCTGTACACCCAGAACTACCCCCGGGAGCTTGAGAGATCACTCCAAGTGGATGTTTAGGCATGATCCTAAACAGTTTTAAAAGCTTTAAAGCATACCTGTCAAGTGTCCCGTACTGGCTGGGAATTTTACCCCTCTTCCCCCCTCTTTCCTGCCGTCATCCTGAATTTGGAGTGGCCAGAGGGGGGTTACTGCACATGTGCACTCATCAGAGGCGGAGGTGCGCATGCGCGAGGGGTTTCTGCACATGTGCAAAGGGGTTATTGTGCATGCGCACCTGTCAGAGGTGGAGGTGTGCATGTGCAAGGTGTTTCTGTGCATGCGCGCCCGTCAGAAGCAGCGGTGCTTCCTATATTTTCTCAACCGCATCTTGACAGGTATGCTTTAAAGGTTTTACCCTATAGTAGCAAAAATCACTTAAAATGATTCATTGGGTAAAGATCTACCATGGATGCTCAGAGTCTTTTAGGTTGTGGCAGATTGTCCTTCACCACCACCAGAGACCGGCAAGGCACGCCACAAAGTTTGCCAAGAGAACCCTATGGACCAAAACAAAAGGCAAAACAAGGGGATGCTCAGCACAGCAGATCTGAAAAGGGGGAGGGATACGAAAGGAGGAGGAGAAATACAGTGTTGCAGGGAACAATACTGCATGGGGACATGGAATGTGAGGTCTATGAATCAAGGAAAACTGGAAGTGGTAAAAAACGAGATGGAGAGAATAAGCATTGACATCTTGGGCATCAGTGAGCTCAAATGGACAGGGATGGGAGAATTCAGCTCTGGAAACCATCATATCTACTACTGCGGGCAAGAAAACCTTAGAAGAAATGGAGTAGCCATAATTGTCAATAAAAGAGTGAGAAAAGCAGTAATGGGATACAATCTCAAAAATGACAGAATGATGTCAGTCAGATTTCAAGGCAAACCTTTCAATGTCACTGTGATCCAAATATACGCACCAACCACTGGTGCAGATGAAGCCACAATGGACCAGTTCTATGAGGACTTACAACACCTCATAGAACAGACACCAAGAAATGATGTCCAAATTATATTAGGAGACTGGAATGCCAAAGTAGGAAATCAAAAAGTGGAGGGAATAACAGGCAAATTTGGTCTTGGAACACAGAATGAAGCAGGGCAAAGATTGATAGAGTTCTGCCAAGAGAACGCACTGGTCATAGCAAACACTCTCTTCCAGCAACACAAGAGGCGACTTTACACATGGACATCACCAGATGGACAACACCGAAACCAGATTGACTACATACTCTGCAGCCAAAGATGCAGAACCTCCATACAGTCAGCAAAAACAAGACCTGGAGCAGACTGTGGCTCAGATCACAACCTACTGATCGCAAAATTCAGGCTTAGACTAAAGAAAATAGGGAAAACACGGAGACCAGAAAGATATCACCTAGACAGCATCCCTAAAGAATACACGGTGGAGGTGATGAACAGATTTAATGGCTTAGACTCGGTAGACAGAGTACCGGAAGAATTATGGACGGAGATGAGGGACATCATGCAGGAAGCAGCAAAGAAAACCATACCAAAAGAAAAGAAGAGTAAGAAAGCAAAGTGGTTGTCTGATGAGGCTCTTAAAATAGCAGAGGAAAGAAGGAACGCAAAAGTCAAAGGAGAAAGGAAAAACTACAACCATTTGAACACAGAATTTCAAAGAAAAGCAAGGAGAGATAAGGAAAACTATCTAAAAGAACAGTGCAGAGAAATGGAGGAAAACAACAAAAGAGGCAGAACCAGAGATCTTTTCAAAAAAATTGGGGAAATCAAGGGAACATTTAAAGCAAAAATGACCATGATAAGGGACAAAGACGGAAAGGAGCTAGCTGATGCAGAAGAAATTAAGAAAAGATGGAAAGAGTACACAGAGGAACTTTACAAAAAGGACCTCAACACTCCTGATAATCACAATGATGAAGAAATTGAACTTGAGCCAGACATTCTGGAGAGTGAAGTCATAAAGGCCCTAAAGAGCACTGCAAACAACAAAGCTAGTGGAGATGATGGTATCCCAGTTGAATTTTTCAAAGCGCTAAAAGATGATGGCGTCAAATTACTGCATTCAATATGCCAGCAGATTTGGAAAACAAAACAGTGGCCACAGGATTGGAAAAGATCAGTATACGTCCCAATCCCAAAAAAGGGCAATGCCAAAGAATGTTCAAATTATCGAACAATCGCGCTCATCCCACATGCCAGCAAGGTGATGCTCAAGATAATACAGGACAGACTTCAGCAGCATGTGGAGAGAGAATTACCAGAGGTGCAGGCTGGTTTCAGAAGAGGCAGGGGGACTAGAGACCACATTGCCAACATACGCTGGATCATGGAGAAAACAAAGGAATACCAGAAACAAGTTTACTTTTGTTTTATTGACTACACTAAGGCATTTGACTGTGTGGACCACAACAAGATGTGGCAAGTAATTAAAGAGATGGGAATACCAGAGCACCTCATATGCCTCCTGAGAAATCTGTACATGAACCAAGAAGCAACAGTTAGGACAGAACATGGAATAACAGAGTGTTTGGAATAGGAAAAGGAGTAAGACAAGGCTGCATTTTGTCACCATGCTTATTCAACCTATACACAGAGCACATAATGCGCAGTGCAGGGATGGAGGAATCACAATATGGGATTAAAATCGCTGGGAGAAACATCAATAATCTGAGATATGCAGACGATACCACCCTAATGGCAGAAAGTGAGGAAGACCTAAAGAATCTCTTGATTGGGCTGAAGGAGGAAAGTGCAAAAGCTGGCTTGAGACTCAATATCAAGAAAACCAAGATAATGGCAACAGGCCCCATCAGTTCCTGGAAAATAGACGGGGAAGAAGTAGAAGCAGTGACAGATTTTACTTTCTTAGGATCAAAGATCACTGCAGATGGGGATTGCAGCCATGAAATAAAAAGGCGACTGATTCTTGGGAGACAAGCCATGAGAAACCTGGGGAACATAATGAAAAGCAGAGACATCACCTTGAAAACAAAAATTAGAATAGTCAAAGCAATGGTATTCCCAGTGGTAATGTACGGATGTGAGAGCTGGACAATTAGGAAAGCTGAACGCAGAAGAATAGATGCTTTTGAAATGGGGTGTTGGAGGAGAGTTTTGAGGGTACCCTGGACAGCGAGGAGAACAAATAGGTCAATCTTAGAAGAAATTAACCCTGACTGCTCATTGGAAGGTAAAATAGTAAAGATGAAGCTAAAATACTTTGGACATCAAATGAGAAGGGAGGATTCACTTGAGAAGGCATTGATGTTGGGAAAGGTGGAGGGCAAAAGAAGAAGGGGGAGGCCAAGGATGAGATGGCTAGATGGTATTATAGACACAATGGGCACAGAGCTGGGAGGGCTGAGGGGGATGGTGGAGGACAGAGGCGCCTGGAGGAAAATGGTCCATGGGGTCGCAAAGGGTCGGAGTCGACTGTGTGACTGAACAACAACCACCACACCAGAACATACTGGGCCATTTTTGTTATAATGGTCTGCGGGAATCGTGGTGCTGAACTCAAGGCTTGCGAGACTGAAGTATGATGGAAAAGGCCAGCCCCGAAGCCCCAGGGTGGTCTGTATTTATTGACTATAATCGGGAGCAATCACGTATACCCCTTGTGCGACCCCCGTGACAGAAAGCTGCTACATGGCACTTGGCTGTTTGGGTTACACTTCCCAGGCTGCGTGCCCAGGTTAGCCATAAGCATACTAATCAGCAGATTGTGGCGAGACTTATTGTTCCTGCCTTATCAAGGAACTGGAAGACTTCGTGTACCTATGTATAGCTATTTGGTCTAGCTGCGGTTGGTGTCTGCTCAGCCCTACACACGGACGTGAGCCCAGACACCGTATGCTGTTTATGAGACCTTGGGTCTCTAACCTCCTGACATTTGTCCTAGTGCTGTTAAAGCCCCCAGCCAAGGAAAACATGGAGTTGCTAATGCTCCCTACTACTATAAGCCCGTAGCCAATTTCCTTTCCGGTAAAGTCTGGTTGGTCTTCGAAGTGGTGTTCTCGCTCAAAGAACCCATCGGGAAAGGTTGCTGTCCAATTAGCAACCCGGGCAAACCACATTCCCTTTTTCTTTGTTTTCTAAAGCAATTTGGCTAAGAACTTGACAGACGTAGGGCATAAGCTGTCGTGGTGTGATTGTTTCCTGACGTCTCCATCCTGGGTGGCACATGGACAGGAGCGAGGGGATGCATTATGCAAAGCAGCATAGCATGGCTCCCACTATCACAACGCCACTGGTGACCTTAAGTGTCATTTGCAACCAGTTCCATGGCACCCAGGACCAGAG
The DNA here is from genome assembly GCA_035047345.1 of Bradypodion ventrale. Taxonomy (NCBI): domain Eukaryota; kingdom Metazoa; phylum Chordata; class Lepidosauria; order Squamata; family Chamaeleonidae; genus Bradypodion; species Bradypodion ventrale. The sequence continues at coordinate 48,672,389 of JAWDJE010000001.1, forward strand.
CTCATTCCACAAACCCCATCTGGTATCCTGCTGAATGTGTGAGACTATTTTTCCCAAGTCAGTGATTTGACTTTGGATTCTGCGGGAATTATCTGTGAGATTGAAGCAACACATGTTGTGAATTGTCTCGCATCGTAAGTGATGGAGAAGAAGCAAATAATCAATAGCTGCTCCATTATCCAATACTGCATGCCTAATTTCTACTTGCTCTTGATTAAGTAAAGCAATAGCGGAAGAAGTGTGATTGAGACCTTTGGCCAGGGCACATGCCAGTTGGCTAAGCCTATGAGCGTTACCTGCTGCGAGTCCAGGTACACCAACTAGATTTACCACTAAGGCAACATACTCTGCTTTACTGAGTAGCCTTACACTGCTATCACAAATTTCGTCGAGCTGGGATGCTCGTGTGATCCGCGCTGGCCGAGGTGCTGCTTGGTGTGGTGTAAGCATTTCCCTTTTTGGGAGAACCAGTGTTAAACGGCTAATACAGCAAAATGATTCTGATACATTGGCTGGGATATAGTTCCATGTACATTGGTTACAAGTGAAAAACCACCCGTGGGCAAAATGACATGATTATACATGATACCAATAACGTCCGGATGATTACATTTCCAAGTCTCTTTTCCTGGGTCAAGGCAACTGTGGTGAGGTTCCCTAACTGAGGAGCATCCTGTCATCTTGGCACAAGACGTGTCTGGGCTGATCGCCACTCTGGGTGTGTTTAGAGTGACTGCATCAGCGGGCAAAGTTTTTGTGACCTGAGTCCCCCAGTTTATGTAAGTTGCATATGTGATTCTGCGGTAACGTCCAAATACACGTTTCGGTACCCCTCAATGTCCTGGGTCTGCTCTCCTGGAGCATGGCAGACTGGGACAAGACAGTTGCTCAACACTGAAGCAGGGTCCGCATCCTGCTTAATGCAAATGTCAGATTGGTTGACAAGTCCGGCAAGTCTTTACCAAATGTTATACTGGAACCTGGCATTTAAGTCCTTGCCAGGCGTCAAGTCCCCAGAGGAAGCCCCGACCCCTCCCCCCAGAAGCAAGGAAAGAATCAGGATGACTATCAGGGAATTGTAGGTGATTTGAGCTAGCACTGCGGCCACCATGTTCTGTGGGGTGGGCTCAGTGTGTTGCTCAACCAGGGTGGACATGGCATCATCACACAGGCTTTTGACCATTCCCCATGTGATTTTCAGGTCTGGTCTTGACCGAAACTGTCTTCTCTGGGTCCCCCAGTCAGACTCATTCTTTCCATCTCGGGCAGGGGTCCTGGACCGATCGCCTCCACGCCATGGGGCTCAAGATACGGTTTTACGCAACGGGCTGGGATCCAAACGACACCTGCATACCCTCTTCCCCATGTTACCAGTGGGGTTGGACCCTTCCAAGAAGGATCTGGTGGGACCCGATAACGCACCATGGGGCACGGGAGGCATTCCCGAGTACGGAAATGCTTCTCCTGCAGGGTGCAGTCAGCAAAGATGTTAAGATGATTATACGTGAACAAAACCTTATGCAAGCGCTGCTGTGCCTGAGCCTGAATTCTTGGCATCGCTACCTCTTCCCTTCTTTCTTGTTTTTCAATATAAAACTTTAGCGTCCGGTTCACCTGTTCGACAATGGCTTGTCCTTGGGGGTTGTACAGTACGCTGAAAATGTGCCTAACGTCCCAGATGGCCAAGAATGTGGCTAGCTGTCTGGAGCTATAGGCTGGCGAATTGTTGGTTTTCAAGCGATCTGGTTTGCCCATGACCACGAAACATGCCAAGAGATGTTGCTCTACATTAGTTGCAGATTCGCCTTTCTGAGCCATAGCCCAGACGAACTGTGAGAAAGTATCAATAGAGACGTGCATGAACTGCCATCTCCCAAATTGTGGAACATGCGTCACGTCCATTTGCCACAGTTGATTAGCTCCAGTTCCTCTTGGGTTAACCCCCCATGCTGGCCCCCCAGGTGCTCCTGCACATTGCTGGAAGGAACGAACTATTCCTTGAGCTTGTGACAATGGCAGATTGAACTGCCTTGCCAGTGACTTCGCATTCTGGTGGAAGAATGCGTGGCATTGGATCAGGGTCGAGAGCGTGCCCTTTGAGAATCTGCTTTGAAAACCTGTCTCTATGATGGCTTTGTGGATTTCCGCAAGCAACTTGTATGGAATGGGGGTGTACACCGCCGTTTGATCACCCATGGGGGCGTCCGTTTCCAGGCGGACTGGACATAGCTGTTGAAGTGTGGCCAACTCATTGGCCGGTATCTCTCCTTTGTGTGTTTCCTCCTCTACCATCAATTGAAAGGGACGTTTGGTTGTCCGGGAAGTGCCTGCGCTTCCTGAATTTCCATCCCCTTCCCCGGCTGCTGCAGGTGCCACTGGAGGAGTGTCCTCCACACCACCGTGTCTAAAGTGGATGATCGGGCAGAGATGTGTAGGGGCTGATGGTTCCTCGTACACTGGAAGTACCGGGGAAGTATCAATCTCTGCTCAGACTGGATTGGCTGCTGAAATTGCCTGTCTACACTTACTCCAAGTTTTGATGATGTCGGCAGGAGCTCTGAGCTCCTGCCTAAGGCAGTATCCTATCCTATCCCAAACCTCAGGCACCATCATGCCTGCTTCTGGGAAGAACAAACAATGCTCTCCCAGATGCTTCACCAGTGTCGTCAGACGTTGTCGACTGACACCGATGTGGTGTCGCCTGGCCAGGGCTTTGAGGTCTCTGCAATGAGCCTCTTGCCTGACAGTCAAGTGCTTCCCCAAGCGCGCCCCTATTACCACCCGGCAGGGAATTTCCCAGATGCCCTACACAACTTACGAGTTGACGCGATCACAGGACGAATCTGAGTGGCATGGCTGGGCAGGTGAAGCACAGGACGATGTCCCTCAGGTTTGCTATGGAACTTGGCTTTCCCCGACTGTGGAACGCATCCGTTCCGATGCGTGAGGTCTGCTGGTATGTGAGCACGCTGCCTCCCTCGAGACTGTGCTGAGTTCCGACCAGAGATGTGTTCCAGTCAGAACTGCTCCGCTACTCCCGAGTAGACACGTTGTGGGTCACCATCTGTTGTAATGGTCCGCAGGAGTCGTGGTGCTGAACTCAAGGCACGCGAGACTGAAGTATGATGGAAAAGGCCAGCCCCAAAGCCTTGTGGTGGTCTGTATTTATTGACTATAATCGGGAGCAATCACGTATACCCCCGTGTGACCCCCATGACAGAAAGCTGCTACGTGGCACTTGGCTGTTTGGGTTACACTTCCCAGGCTGCGTGCCCAAGTTAGCCATAAGCATACTAATCAGCGGATTGTGGCGAGACTTATTGTTCCTGCCTTATCAAGGGACTGGAAGACTTCGTATACCTATGCATAGCTATTTGGTCTAGCTGCGGTTGGTATCTGCTCAGCCCTACACGCGGACGTGAGCCCAGACACCGTATGCTGTTTATGAGACCTTGGGTCTCTAACCTCCTGACATTTGTCCTAGTGCTGTTAAAGCCCCCAGCCAAGGAAAACATGGAGTTGCTAATGCTCCCTACTACTATAAGCCCAAACCCAATTTCCTTTCCGGTAAAGTCTGGTTGGTCTTCGAAGCGGTGTTCTCGCTGAAAGAACCCATTGGGAAAGGTTGCTGTCCAATTAGCGACCTGGGCAAACTACACATTTTAAACAATTTTATTAAAGTTGAAATGTTTAAAGTGCCTGAAGGAATGGTAGCCCTATGAATACTGGCAGATAAAATGGCCCTGACAGAATACTTTCTGTCCCACAGCTCTCACCTACAACTTCACAAAAGTTTTTTTCAAAATATAATGAAATGATCATGTAAAATGAGATGAAGATGGGAAAGAGAACAAAAAACCTCTCCTATCATGAATTTTAAAACGTTTATTTAAGAAGTGATTTTGAGTCAAGTTGTACTTGATGTTACTACCTATCCAAGAGTAGTTCACTGTAGCCACATTATGCAAAGGGACTCCTCCGTCTTTCAGAGGGGCTTTTCTGAATCATGGTGGTATAAGATAATAAAACCTCTTCCATGAATTTTCTTAACATTTTTAATGAACAAAGTTTTAATCTTGAAGCTATCACAGGCTCTAATGCTTTTTATTCCCCCATCCCCTAAGGCTGTGGTGGTGAACCTTGGCACTCCAGATGTTCTTGGACTTCAATTCCCAGAAGTCCAAGCCCCCATGAATCCACACGAATGGATTTGCTGCGATTCATCCGGCCCACGCCACCCCCAGTGCGTTTTACTTCCACTTCCAGGAGCGACGGGCAGCGTGGGCCAGATTAATTGCAGCAAACCCATTCATGTGGATTCATGGGGGATTGGGCTTCTGAGAATTGAAGTCTAAGTACATCTGGAGTGCCAAGGTCCACCAACATGGCCCTAAGGTCTTATGCCAACAAAGATGCATTTTCTTTTCTAGTTCTCCAGGATTCTATACAGATATATATCTATTTCCTAATAGAAGAGAGTTTTCACTCAAGATGCAAGGAATTCTGGATGGATTAGAAAACACTATTGGTAAGTAATATTTTTCAAATCTATATACAAACCTACATATAACTTTTATCTCTTAATTAACAATTACTTACTACTTAAGGAATACTGAATGACCATGTAAATATTACTGTCATTGATTTCTGGAAGAAAGTTCCGGTATATTTATAAACCATTTGTTACATTTTCTAAGAAAGAAATGGGTAAATTCTTATTTATTAATTTGCTATTGCTAATTAAACAGTTAGAAAAAGGTGAAAGAATGGCTAGTGGCTGATGTACAGAAAGGTGAAAGGAGAGACAGATGCTGCAGGACACACACATTTGGAACATTGACTAAGAGAATAAACCACAAAGCAGTGGCATGGCAGCTCCAGGGGGTTCTGGAGGATATGGATTATCTGGATCCATTTCAGTCAGGATTCAGGCCCGGTTATGGTACCGAGATGGCATTGGTCGCACTCTTGGATGATCTCTGGTGGGAGCGGGATGGAGGCAACCCCTCTGTTCTTGCTCTTCTTGACCTCTCAGCGGCTTTCGATACCGTCGACCACGGTATCCTTCTGGGCTGGCTCCGAGGATTGGGGGCCCAGGGCACTGTGTTGTCCTGGTTTTCCTCATTTCTGATGGGCCGGACTCAGTCAGTGTCTTTAGAGAGTGGGTTGTCCAGCCTTAGGTTGCTCCCATGTGGGGTGCCTCAGGGCTCGGTACTCTCGCTTCTATCCCGGAACTCTATCCCGGGAGCTACCATCTTTGGTTTTGGCTGGGGCATCTTTGCTCCAGTCAGATCTGGTAATTTGGGGGTCCTCCTGGACTTGCGGCTACTGCTCGATGAGCAGGTGGCAGCCGTGGCTAGGAGGGCCTTTGCACAGCTCCGTGTCATTTACCAATTGCGCCCGCTCCTGGACTGGGACTCCTTGCTCATGGTCACTTACGCTCTGGTCACCTCCAGATTGGATTATTGTAATGCGCTCTACATGGGGCTGCCCTTGGTGAACATTTGGAGGCTTCAGCTGGTCCAGAATGTGGCTGCCAGGGTTGTGATGGGGTGCAGGCATTATGCTCGCACCTCACCACTGCTCTGGGAGCTTCACTGGTTGTCAGTGTGCCTCTGGGTACAATTCAAATTGCTGGTTTGACCTTTAAAGCCGTTCATGGCATTGGACCAGGCTACTTAAGAGACCGCATCACCACAAGGAATTCAGCCCATCCTACTAGGGCAGACAGGAGGGGCTCACTGATGGTCCCATCAGTGAAAGAAGTACATCTTATTGGGACCAGGAAGAGAGCCTTTTCTGTGTCTGCCCCAGCCCTGTGGAACCTCTTACCACCTGAGTTGCTTCTCCAGACGAAACTACTCCCCTTTAGAAAGATGCTGAAGACATGGCTCTTTCAGCAGGTTTGGGGCACGCTTGACTCCACTAGTCAAACCTGCTGGCTGATTTAGCCTATGTGAGGGACCGTCTCCTAGTTTGGTTACTCTGTTTTAATGTGGGTGAGGGTGGGGAGTGTTGTTTTTAAATGATGATTTGTTTGTTGTTGTGTTTTAATGATGATTTTAGCTGGGGGTTTTGGGTCATGTTTTTAGCTGTTGTTGTTAAACTGTTTTATATTGTAAGTAGCAGAGTTTGCCCAGCATTGCCGGGCTGTTTTAAATTGTGTTGGAAGGTGTGTTTTTTTGGGTAATGTTTGTAAAAAAGAGGTTAGTCTGTAATTGTTCTTTTTAAAAATTTTATTTATGCAAAAATTCCTTAAGTTATCATTTGTTAAATAGATTGTATTGTTTTGATACTGTAAAGTAATAACAACTTGTATTTTGTTATTTTTCTAATGTATTTTTGAATATTTGTTTTAACATATATGTTAATTTTTGTTACAATGCCGGGCTGTTATAAACTGTGATTAGTTTTTCTGGGTTTTTTTATTTTGTGGATTAAAAAAAGAACAAATGATGATATAGTTTTTTCATTTTGTTTATTTAACCAAATAATGTTTTAGTATGTGATCTTTTTTAATAGTTGTACCGTAGGTAATAAGTTTAAAAATGTGAAAGTACATGTTTTTTACATTCAATGTTTTTAAACTGTGTTTAGATGTTTTTGGTTTTTATGTGAGTTAAAACTCAACACAGGATTTTAGAAATGTTTTTATTTTATTTTTGTGACATATGTTTGTGATTTGTGTAAACTTGTGATTTATTGTTATGTTTTTGACTTGTTTTTACTCTTGTGGCCTTTGGGTGGGGCTGTTGAGTCTTTTTGAGTTGTTGAGTCTTTTTGAGTTGTTTTCACTATAATGCCCTGCAGGTGGGGTGCTAGTGGTCTCTTTTACTTTAACTGTTTTTTCTCTCCTGGCCTCTGGGTGGGGCTTCTTTTGGTAAGTAGTCTTTGTTTCTTCATTTCTGTTCTGGTCGTCGTGGAGGTAGGACATGCTGGTGAGTTGTCTGGTTTTCTTCTGGGGTTTTTCTTTGTTTTGTTTTTGTGGTGGTGGGCTGGGAGGTGTTTCTGTTTGTTCATTTTTGTTTTGGTTTAGTTTTAGGTTTGTTTAGCTTTTGGTGTGTACTTTGTGGTTTTGTTTTGTTTAGTTTTAGGTGTGTACTTGGTGGTTTTTTCGTGTTTTAGTTAGGTGTTTTGTATGTGGTTTTTTGTCATTGTGGATGTGTTTGTTTGTTTATTTTGTGGTTTATTTCTTTTTGTTTATTAATTTTTTTAATTATTGGTTTATTTTTGTTTGTGTATGTTGGTGGTTAGGGGTAGTTTTGGTGTGCCCAGTAGGTGTGTATGTGTATGTGTGTGAGTGTAGTTCAGGTTGGAGGCTGCGCCCGGGTGAGTACCTCCGGGAGGCGAAAGCAGTGACTGGAGGCCCGTTCGCTGCCTTTGCTTCCCGGGGAATTGGTTCGCTTTCAAGGGGGGTGAAGGCACCAGTACCTCCCCCCCCTTGAAAGCAACACACCTCCTCGGGAAGAAAAGGCAGCGAATGGAGGTCTGTTCGCTGCCTTGGCTTCTAGGGGAATTGGTTCACTTTCAAGGGGGCCAAGGCACCAGTACCTTCTCCCCTTGAAAGCGACACACCTCCTCGGGAAGTAAAGGCAGAGAATGGAGGCCCGTTCGCTGCCTTTGCTTCCTGGAGAATTGGTTCGCTTTCAAGGGGGGCGAAAGCAGCAGTACCTTCCCCCCTTGAAAGCAACACACCTCCTTGGGAAGTAAAGGCAGTGAATGGAGGCCCATTCGCTGCCTTGGCTTCCAGGGGAATTGGTTTGCTTTCAAGGGGAGCTAAGGCACCAGTACCTTATCCCCCCCCCCTTGGACCCCCCTTGTTTATGGTTTTTTTTTTCTGTGGCTTGTTTGTTTTGTGTGGCTGTGAGGCATTGCGTTTTGTATTTTTTTTTTGCGCGCCCGCTTTCTCAGCGTTCTGCACGCTCATGGTGTGCAGGACTCTGGGGCTTGTAGTTTTGGGTTTGTGGTTTCCGTTTGTGCAGCTTTTTTTCCTGCGTCTCGATTGTGATTGGCCACATTGCGTTTCCCAACGTTCTTTTTGCTCGCGCCTCTCAGCCTGATTGGCTGTGGCATGGCGCAAGGAACGTTGGGAAGTGAAGTCTTTTCTTTTTCTTTGCGTTCATGGGTCTCCTGCCTCACTGGCGCATTTTTCAACCCAACAGTTACCTGCGAACCCAGTTCGGGCAAGTGCACGAATGCTCGGTACTGGATAGTATGGCCGGGTGCAGGATCCTTTGTCAAATTACAACGGTTAACGCTTGAATTTATAGGTATAGATTTTTACTTATTGTATTTTTCCCTCTTCCCTTTTCCCTTTTGTTGTTAGCCGTCCTTAGTGGTGTACCCACCAGGAGGGCGGGATATAAATGTGCAAAATAAATAAATAAATAAATAAAGCAAGAAAAAACATTTAACCTGAATGTTTAGACGAGGGGTTCTCAACCTTTTCAAGCTGGAGACCAGGTCATGCTCTCTCAGTCAGCTTTGAGGGCTGGATGGCCATTGGGGGTGGTCATTTTGTTCCAATAGCTTTAAAAAGATGGCCATTTTATTTCTCAAATGCCCTTTGGAGAGATGGGGGAACCTCATGAAATGGCATTGCAGGCTGGATCCAGCTCACGGGCCTTAGGATGGGAACCACTGATTTAAACTGACATCAGTCAGACAACTACAAATGTTTTATTTTGGATGACAAAATCAGAAAAAACAGAAGGCTGTAATACTGAGGCAATATGTAGAACAAGTAACAAGGGGTTACATGCGAGGTCTGACTAAATTAATCAGATTTCTTCAAAAACAGTTACTACAAGCATTATTTAAGACTATACTGTAAATACTAGTGCTGAAGAAGAAGAAATTTAAGGCTTTTTTGCAAATATCCAGGAGGAAATTAATCACACACCAAAGCAAGGAGTGCTAGTTAAGCATTTAAATTATTTTTGTTTGGAATGGATTGGTTTATCTTTGGCCACACAGCTGTACACGTTTTTTTAATTGCTGTATATTAAAGATACTGCTACATTTGTTTCTAGCGAAGAAAAGATCCAAATTATTTAATGATAGGTCTTATTTTAAATGTGATATTTACACTTTTTTAAAGTGTACTTCTTATCAGTGAGTTTTAGCTGAAATAGCTAAGATGGGTGTCTGCTGATAAAGCCACCTCTCATCTCACATCATGTTTCAGCAGGAATTAGTTGGAAAAGATGCATTGTGTGATGCCATTTTACTCAACATTTTCTATCCAGTCCACTTTATTGGTTCCTATTTACTAGAAATGAGAAAATGCTGCATATAGTAGCAATGTATCTTCTTTCCTTTAATATTAGAAAGCAACAAGCTGGATCAGACCAGATGCCTACCTAGTCTATGTCTAACATTCTGTTCTCACAGTCACTGCCCTAATGCTTATGGCAAGCCAACATGCTGGGCAAGAATGAATAATGTTATTTTGTTTGTGATACCTGTTATCAAATGCATACTACCCAGTGCAGGATTAGCTATATAGCAAGAGTAGCAAATGCTACGGGCCTCACACCTCTGGGGGCCCCGCGCCAGCACTGTCCCTTGGAAGCTGCCTGTCCACCCAGCTTCCCGCGCCATGCCCTGTGGGGTGGAGAAAAGGTGCAGAGAGGGCAATGTTGGCAGTGCAGCACAGAGCAGAGCTACTCTTTGGAAGGGGGGGAGAGAGAAAGGTGCATGGGGGAGGGAGGGAGTGTACATGTTTGTATATGGCAGTGGTGGCAAACCTATGGCACGCGTGCCAGAGGTGGCACTCGTAGCCCTCTCTGTGGGCACCCGTGCAGTCACCCCAGCACAGAGTTTGCCCTCTGCGCAGCAGCCCAATGGGAGTGCTTCCTCCCTTCCCGCAGCACAGAGTTCATCCCACTCCTCTGCCCAGCAGCCCAATTGGAGCACTTCCTCCCTCCCACCAGCACAGAGTTCACCCTGCTCCTCTGCCCAGCAGCCCAATGGGAGGGTTTCCTTCCTCCCCTGTTGCTGTGTTGACATTTTGTGATAAATAAATAGGTTTGGGGTTGCAGTTTGGGTACTCAGGCTCTAAAAGTTTCGCCATCACTGGTATATGGGGTGCCTGCAGGAGGGGGTGATTAAGGGGTCGAGGGATAGAGTGAGTGCAGGACACACTCTCCACCCCTCCATCACACCCCTCCATCACACTCCCCATACAAATGCGTGCTACCTCCCATGTCCAGCTGCTCTGACCTTCCCCCACTTTCTCTTCTGTTGAGGAGAGAGAGATCTTCACAGCCTTTTCCCTCAACTGGGCTTTCTCTCTTGTCTCTCTTCTCCTGTCCCTGTTTCATAGCAGGGTGGTTTTTTTTTTACTCCGGATTAGGGGATGGATGAGTGGATCAGAGAGAAAGAGGAAGAGAAGAGGGGGTGGGAAGGAGGGGGGAGGGAATGTGAAATAATTGGCATAAGTTTGCGATTATATGTTGACTTAGTGCTGGAAAACAAACTGTCTCCGATAAACAGCTTTTTGCCACTCCTGTGAGTTATCATGCTAAGGATTTTGAAATAAGCTGAACTGATATTTACATTAATGTCAAAAGTGTTTTTTTAAGATCTTTAAAATGGTTTTGGAAGGGTTTTGTTTTATGTTTATGCAAATGAGGTTAGTTTTTAATTGTGGTTTTTTAATTTTTAATTTTTACGCATGGGCTTTTATAAACTGTGATGTTTATAAACGTTTTGTTAGGTTTTGTTTTTTGGTTTTTAAAAAGAGGAAAGGATGATATAATTTTTTTATAATTATTGTATTTAACCAAATAATGTGTTACTATGTGAATTTTTTTAAATAGTTGTACCTTGGATAATTATTTTTTAAAATGTGTAAGAATATGTTTTTTAAAATCAATGTTTCTATACTGTGTTTGAGTGAAAACCTATTTCTTTTTTGTGAATTATTTGTGATTATTGTGACTATTTTTGAATGTTTTGATAACTTATTTCATTAATTTGGGAATTATTTGTAATTATTTTGAATATTTTTGAATGTTTTTTCTCTTGTGGCCTCTGGGTGGGGCTGGTGAGCTTTTCTTGTATTTTACTATTTTTCTCTACTGTCCTCTGGGTGTCACTTCCTCTTCTGGTAAGTAGTCTCTTTCTTCCCTCAGTTTAGTTCCAGTTGTCATGGAGGGAGGACATCTCCTGGTAAGGTCTCTGGTTTAAAAAAAATTTTTTTTGGGGGGGGGTGTTTTGGGGTTTTTTGGGGGGTGGTTCGGTGTGTTTATTATTGTTTTTGGATGTTTTTGTGTTTCCTTTTTCTGTCTTTTTTGGTTTTGTTTATTTTTGACTTTTTGGATTTTGTTTTTGGATGTTTTTGTGTTTACTTTTTCTGTTTTTTTTTGTTTTGATTATTTTTGACTGTTGTTGGAATGTGTTGTTTTGTGTTGGGGGTGGGGGTATTTCCGTGGGCCGGTCTCGGGGGCTGGACCACGGAAATACCATCGCCGCTTGATGCGGCATTGGGGTGGGGTTTTTTTGTGGTCCGGCCTGGGTGGCTGGACCACAGAAATTGCTTTGCCACTTGATGCGGCATTGGGGTGGGTTTTTTTCCATGGGCCAGCCTTGGTGGCCGGACCACGGGAATCCCATTGCTGCTTGATGCAGCATGGGGGGAAGGTATTTCCATGGGCCAGCCTGGGTGGCTGGAACATAGAAATTGTATCACCGCTTACATGTTGGGGTGGGGGTATTTCCGTGGGCTGGCCTGGGTGGCAGGACCATGGGAATTCCCCTTGCCGCTTGATGCGGCATTGGGGTGGGGGTATTTCCGTGGGCTGGGCTGGGTGGCTGGACCACGGGAATCCCATCGCCGCTGTATGCGGCGGTGGGGGGGATGGGGTTTTTGCGGCCTGCCTTTTTTATTTTTCCCATGCCGGCTGCCTCAGTGTTCTGCGCGCTTGTGGCATGCAGGATGCTGGGGCTTGTAGTTTGGCATGTGCGTTTGTGGCTTGTGCAGTGGTATTTTTCTGCGGGTTTGATTTTGATTGGCTGCGGCGTGTTTCTGAATGTTCCTTTTGCTCACGCCACTCAGCCTGATTGGCTCTGGTGTGGCGCGGCGCAAGGAACATTGGAAATTGAAGTTCTCTCTTTTTGTTTGCGTCCAGGTGGCTCCTGCCCCACTGGCGCAAAATTCAACCCGACAGATACCTGCAAACTGGGTTCGGGCGAGTGAACGGAGGCTCATTATGGGCTAGTAGGGCCTGGCTAAACATCCCTCATCACATTCCAACGGTTAACGCACCATTTTATAGGTATAGATTGGTTAAAATCATACTAAATAAGATGCTTTCATATAGATAGTTGTGTTCATTTCAAGTGTTTTGTGACTAATTTCTGAATTAACAGCTTTTAAAAATTATTTTTCTTTAGATCAAGTTGTGCCATTTTCTCAAGATCCTCAGCTGTCAATTTTCATTGTTCAATCATTACATAATACAATGCAATCATATGAGCTTTATATGGTTCCTCAACCAGATCAATATATTGCAACATGGCCCAACTGTGATCTCATTCTAGGAACAGATCCAGATTATGAAAGCAAGGTATGTTTTGTTAAAACAGTAACATTTAGATGCTGAAATTATATTTTTCAGAGAAATGTTTATTTTATTTATTATTAGATTTATATTCTGCCCTTCTGGCCTGGCCAAAAAGGTCACCGAGGGCAGTGAACATAAAATACAGAAAAACCTTGCATAAAGAGTACCTCGCTTAGAGACTAACTCAATTAAAGAGCAGAATTTTCTCTGAATGGTCGCCTCACTTAACAACTAAAACCAACCAAAAACTCGCTTAACAGCCCTCTATTGCATACCCTCTATTGAAATTCTGAGGGGCTGGAACCGCTGTGTTCCCAGGAGTCAGCAAACTCCTCTTTCAGGACTACTAAGGGCAGCTTCTCCCTGTGGTGTTTGAATTTCACCTTGAATTCCCCCACCCCCAACACTGGGATCCCGACCCCTTGAATGTCCCGCAATTGGGTCTTTAGGGCCTTGAGCTTGGGTTGCTCATTGGGGGGAAATACGCAGGAACTCCCGCTGGGATATAATGGAGTAGGAAGACCCCGAGTCTATTTCCATCCTAACTGGGACCCCTTGCAACAGTACCTCAACAAAATAACGGGGGTGTCCCAAGGACACGCTGTGGACCGCCGTGCTGCTGTCGCCGTAAACCCGCCAGTACACTCGATGCACTTCTGGGTCACTGTCATCGGAAACTCTGCCGATGCCATCTGGTCTCCTCGGGGGATGTTCCGCTGGGCCCTTGTACTCTCCTCGCCGTCGTCTGCATACTTTGGCGATGTGGCCCCTCCGTCCGCAGTTGTGGCACTCGGCCTTCCGGAACGGGCACTTTCATTGGTCATGGGACGCCCCGCAGCCATCGCAACGGCAACTCTCCTTGCCACGCTTCTCAGTCGCTGCCTTCCACACCTTTCGGATGCCCTCATCTTCGCTGACCTCCAAGGAGGAGGAGGAGGCTGGGGATCGATGGTCCCACCAGGCCGCCTGTACTGGAGTCGATGCTCCGTCGGTTGGTGGGTCCCTTACCTTGAACAGCTTGACTCCAGCCCTCGTGGCTTCGACTGCCTGTGCTTCCTTTAGGACCTCTTGGAACGTCAGGTCATGGCCACGGGTCATCAGCTTTTGTTGGGTCTCATCGTCTCGCAGACTGCAGAGCAAACGGTCCCTGAGGGCGGTTTCCAGGTCTGCCCACTCACATGGGGTTGCCACCATGCGGAGGGCTGCCGCAAAGTCAGCCACAGTCTCGCTCGGGCATTGATCCCGTCTCCCGAAGGCAGCTCTGGCCGTGAAGATGGACACAGTCGGCTGGAGGTGCTCCCGCAGCGCTGCTAGGAGCTGCTTGACCAGGACCTCTTCCACCTTCCTCAGTGCCACCAGGTTGACCAGGAGCTTCATGGCGTGGTACCCCAACATCGTGATGAGCTGGGCGTGCTTTTTTCCCTCACCGGTGATTCCCGCTATCGCCAGCGTGCTGCAGAAATGCATTTTGAACCATTCCCATTGCTCCGGCTGGGTTATGTCGAAGATTGGTTGCGTCTTGTTCCCATGGGAAGCCATATCCCACCTTCGTCATCAATTTGGTGTTCAGGGAAGCAAGACGATAGAAGCAGCCATAGCCTGGCTTAACACATCTTTATTGCAAGAAGTACAGTATGAACACGAGGTAATGGTGGCAATACAACTCTTTTTATACAGTCACTATACATTTGAATCTGGTTGCACGGTAGCCTATTGGCTACTGTCGGCGTGACGTCATCCGAAGTCCCGCCCTTCTTGTCCAGGTGTGTCCGTGGCGGGAAGGTTTCCTGCGGCTGTGCATGATTGGGGAATTTGTACCATGTGAGTTGAATGCTCGCTACTCCCATCTCTTGCAGTAGGCTCGCATTCCAATAGCAGCTGAATACAATGTATCTTTACAAATGGCTTAAGTATACATTTCCTGTAGAACCGATTACATTTAACTTAAAGGCACAGCGTAGCAGTTACATTCCATATTATTCCATACACAACAGTATTGTCTGCACTTTTGGTCACCTTACTTCAGGCTTGCTTGGACTATGCTCTGTTGCCTGGACTAATCCTATATCCCTGTTTGCTTTGGGCTTGATTTTGGACTTGGACTATGATACAGTTACTATTTGGCCTGTTGCCTGGTTGCTCTAAGCAGCTTCAGCTTCATCCTGTTAGACACAATTCAGTCTATTATCACAGCCAGGCAATGGTCTAAGGTCTGGACGACCTCTTCTGCTGAAAAAAATGTAAAGGACAGATAAAATTGTATACCATCAGCATACTAATGACAACACATTCCAAATCTCTGGATGATCTCTCCCAATGGCTTCATATGTTGAAAAGCATTAGGAAGATGATTGTGCCCTCTGGAATGCTATATTGGTGGACCCATGAGGCTGACTGAGCCTCCTCAAACTGTACCATCTGGACCTGACCAGTGAGGACAGAGTGGAACCTTTTAATGTGGGCGGAGGAAGGGTAAGGGTGGTTTTATTGTATCAGAATAGGAAAAGGAGTAAGACAAGGCTGCATTTTGTCACCCTGCTTATTCAACTTATACACAGAGCACATAATGCGCAACGCAGGGATGGAGGAATCACAATATGGGATCAAAATTGCTGGGAGAAACATCAACAATCTGAGATATGCAGACGACACCACCTTAATGGCAGAAAGTGAGGAAGACCTAAAGAATCTCTTGATCGGTTTGAAGGAAGAGAGTGCAAAAGCTGGCTTGAGACTCAATATCAAGAAAACCAAGATAATGGCAACAGGCCCGATCAGTTCCTGGAAAATAGATGGGGAAGAAGTAGAAGCAGTGACAGATTTTACATTCTTAGGATCTAAGATCACTGCAGATGGGGATTGCAGCCATGAAATAAAAAGGCGACTGATTCTTGGGAGACAAGCCATGAGAAACCTGGGGAACATAGTGAAAAGCAGAGACATCACCTTGAAAACAAAAATTAGAATAGTCAAAGCAATGGTATTCCCAGTGGTAATGTACGGATGTGAGAGCTGGACAATTAGGAAAGCTGAACGCAGAAGAATAGATGCCTTTGAAATGTGGTGCTGGAGGAGAGTTTTGAGGGTACCCTGGACAGCGAGGAGAACAAATAGGTCAATCTTAGAAGAAATCAACCCTGACTGCTCATTGGAAGGTCAAATAGTAAAGATGAGGCTAAAGTACTTTGGGCATCAAATGAGAAGGGAGGATTCACTTGAGAAGGCCGTGATGTTGGGAAAGGTGGAGGGCAAAAGAAGAAGGGGGAGGCCAAGGATGAGATGGATAGATGGTATTGTAGACACAATGGGCACAGAACTGGGAGGACTGAGGGGGATGGTGGAGGACAGAGGTGCCTGGAGAACGATGGTCCATAGGGTCGCAAAGGGTCGGAATCGACTGTGCGACTGAACAACAACAACATTGTATCAGATAGTTTTTATGTGTTTTAATCCTGTTTTAGATAGGGGTTTTATTTGATGCTTTTATCTGATGTTTTTATTCATTCTGTGAACCGCTTTGGGTCACACCTGGGTGAGGTAAGCAGTATAAAAATACTGTAAATGAATAAAATAAATCAAAGTGAAATCACTATAGAACTGGAACAATCTGATGCTTAAGATTATTATTTTTGTTGCCTTTTATCTTTATAGATTGTAAGCCTTCTGTCTCTTCAGAGTTGTTCATTGGGCCAGGTAGAATGTTACAGCAGAAATTTTATGGAATATTGTTGTATGCTAGATAAAGCAAAAAACACAACTGACAAGATATCGGCCCTGAAAAGAGAAATGTCTACACAAGAGTTCAGAAACATTTTGGAAAACTATACAGCTGATATCAAGGAGATTGTGTGTATGATTATTGAAAGACACATCTGTATGTTTAAAGTCAAAAGTTTAAAATATCAAACAGATTGCCTGCCATATTTCGAAGCTCTACTTAAAAAAATTCATACTTGCTTCTATGCAGCCATGGATTCAAAGAATGTGCATCTTGTAGAAGTGAGTATCATATTATTTATTTTGTATCCCACCTTTCCTTATTAGTAATGTTCAGAGTAGCAGGGTTTTCCATTACAGAGATTTTGCAACTAGTGTACTACTGGTTGCATGAAAGAGAACATGTCATATGTTGGGAAAAGATAGAGCAGGATTTTGGTCAAAATAATTATATTTGTTTAGTACCTTTATATATCACCCATCTAGTGAAAGTTCACCAGTCTGATTGATTGGTTTACACAGACATTTTAATAAAATATAAACCATAAAATAAACATTCCTAGACCACAGTGCCTATACATTCATAAAGCTTTCATTCCTACTAACCTATGGATCCTGAAAAATCAAACATATAATTATTGGGAGGTAGACAGATCTTCGTAAGCCTCTCTGCAGAATTTAATTTTTAAACATTTATTTAAGATATTGAAGGAGGTGGTGAGGCACAATCCACAGACAAAAGGGCTTTCTTTTTGATTGATACTTTCTATGACATTCTTGGTGTAGACACTAAAAGTTGCATAGTTTGGGAGGACCATGTGATATGGGCAATAGATCTTTGGGGGAGATACTCTAAGAGTTAACAAGGTCTCAAACCATTTAAGGCTTTGTATGTTAAAGCTGGATACCCTATATGTGAGGTGTAAGCGACACAGAACCAGTGTGACTGGGCAAGAGTTGGTGTAATATAATATCTACTTACTCCAGATATCATTCTAGTTGCAGCATTCTGAGCCCATTATGGTCTCCAAGTCACGTACAAATGCAGTACTATGTAGAAAGCACTGCAGTAGTCAATTTTTGAGACTGCCTAAGTATGGACCAGTGTTGTTGAGGGCCTCCTATTCAAGTAGGGGCAAAATTAAGCCATCTGTCTAAGATTGAAAACAGGAGAACTTGTCACAGTGGCAGTGTGAACCAGTGTTGTTAAGGACCTCCTATTCAAGTAGGGGCAAAATTTAGCCATCTGTCTAAGATGGAAAAAAGGAGAACTTGTCACAGCAGCAGTATGATACTCCATAGAAAGTGCTGAATACATAATAACTTCCATATTGTGAACTTGGTCCTTTAGAGGGAGCATTACTTCCCCTAGTTTAGGGACCTAGCCTCCCTGTCAAGCAGGAGGACACCCCCTCCCTCCAAACAACAGGACATCTGTCTCATTGAGATTCAGAACATATTAGCTTTTGTCCACTCCATTATTGAGGCAAAGCAGTCTTCAAGGCACCAGACTGCATCCACCACAAAGATGTAAAAGAGAGACAGAGCTGCATGTCATCAGTATATTGATGACAGTGAAATCTCTGGGTGACCTCCAGCCTTGAGGAAAATGTATTTGAATGTATTCTTTGCCCTGTATTCAACTTTTGTTGTAAGCTAGAGTAGACCCATTGAATAAATTCACTTTCATAAGCCCCATGGATAAAGTTAATTCTAATTGGCCTCAACAAGTCGATTTAACAGTTTGTTTTCAAGATTATTATTATGGTAACTAATAAATCCCATTCATCTAGCTGAGTTATAGATAGATAGAAGTAATGTTGAATTAAGCCATAGCCAATCACATTTAGAGGGCACTACATTGTGAAAGGCTGATTTGGGCATTTATGGTTGTGTTTTGATCTGGTGATGTGTAAATATGAGTTCACTAGAGCTATTATACAATGGTTTCCATTAGCTCTTCTGCATTGATATTATTACAGCCCTCTTTTGAGCTGTATTAAAATGACAGAACATTAAAATAAAGGCATCACTCAACTCATAATTGTGTATCAACTTATTTCAACCTGTACATATTATTTTAAAATTCTGTGTTGGATTTGTATTTCCACACAGTGTGCCAGCTGCTCTGGAAGCTGAATCTGGTCTTCTCTGGCTTACTTCATTTAGGGTCAAACCAGTGGTGGGCATCAGCAGGTTCACACCAGTTCACCAGAACCGGTAGCAGAAATTCTGCCTGGTCCGCCCATCCAAGTTTTGAAATAAAGGAGTCCTAATTCGGCTGCAATGCAGGGCTTTTTCCCTGGCCACGCCCACCATACCATGCCCACAGTGTAGTAGTAAAAAAATTGTGAGCCCACCACTGGGTCAAACTCTACATTATAAGGAGACTATTATTAGAAGTTGAAATTCATTAGTGTTCTAGGCATGTTCAGGCAAACCATGGGGACTGAACAATTGTAGTTATAAATGAAGCTTCATCATGACGAATCACAATATAAAGCAAGCTAATTTGCAAACTGTGTGTAGTTTGAAAAGTGCCAACTTAGTATGACAATCAAAGAGACTCTTTAACAAGAGTCTTTAAGAATAGAACTTTCACAATTCTGTTTTATATTGACTGGTTTGACATCACATAACAACAATAATACCTATCGCATATACGTCTAGGTCTCAGAAGAGTTGTGAAGAGTTTACTATTCAAGATACTAAAAGTATGCTTGAACATGTGTTAGTTTTGCTGTTCAGTTGCATAGTCAAGTCCGACCCTTTGTGACCCCATGGACTGCTGCACACCTTTAGTGTATGGGACCAGAGACAATGAAACAGCCGAAGGGTTGGCTTAACACAGGTTTATTGCATGATGATCCAGGGGAACATGAGGTAATGGCGGATGGGTAGCTCAATATATACAGTGGCTATACATTTTGAATGTGGCTCCTCGACAGTCTATTGGTTACTGTCCGCGTGACGTCATGGACGGTCACGCCCTTCTTGTCCAGGTGTAGGTAATGGCGGGAATCTTCCCGCGCTGTTGTTTGCTGGTGAGTCTG
This sequence comes from Bradypodion ventrale, assembly GCA_035047345.1. Lineage (NCBI taxonomy): Eukaryota > Metazoa > Chordata > Lepidosauria > Squamata > Chamaeleonidae > Bradypodion > Bradypodion ventrale. Next base: position 48,691,728 of record JAWDJE010000001.1, read on the forward strand.
GGCCAGGAGAGCTTGAACGCTTGCTATTGCCCCCAGGTGGTCATTAGCTCGCGTCCTATTGTAAGGGCTACAGTTAAGCAGCTGCTGGTTATAATGTTACACAAGCATGGTTACATTGGATACACGTGAATGGATACATTGTAAAGGGTACAGTAATAGAACACAACATCCCTCCCCCCTAGGATGGGACGAAGTCCCTCAGCCAAGATGGCTTATTGCAAACGCGTTTGGGCCGCGATGTGGGCTGACCTGCCCCAGGGGCGCTACTGCTTCCTCGTTCCCTGGTCCCTTGTCCTGAAACGGGAGAGGGAGACTTGTTGGAGGCTTGCCGTGGTTTGGCGGTTTTGGGGGAAGGGAAAAACTCCATTGTGGGCAGACCGGAGACACTCGGGGCTAACGAAAAACCCCTCTTCTCGCTTGGACGGGTGGGGGACCACTCCGCAAAACTTCCCCGGTTCTGAAAATCAAAATCTAACTCTGTTGGGGTATCCGTATTAGTGGGGAGATCCCGCGGAATATCTATGAGATCGGCTTCCCTTCTCTCTGCTGACCGATCCCGCAGGATGTCTACGAGGACAGATTCCCTTTCCTCCCCCCTTGGTGGGGACCCATGGCCCCCCTTTCCTCCCCCTTGGGCTGAACGGGTGGGGGAGAACCCTAACGCTGAATCCCGTTTCCCGCGGTCCGTGCCCTGCTCGTCTGGGACCCTGCGCCGGAGCTGGTCTGCGTGCCGCCTCCAGAGTAGACCTGTGCCAGTCTCGACGCGGTACGAGACGGGACCGGTCTGCTCTAAGATGACGTCCGGTACCCAGGCCGGACCCGCGCTGGCGTAATTCCTGCAATACACGGGGGCACCCACGTCGAAACTCTTTGTGTCCTCTATCCCAATGTTCTTCCCCTTGTCCTCTACTCTCGTGGGGTCTAGTCTAGTTAGTATGGTGGTCAGTTTCCTGCGCATTAGCAGCTCCACGGGGGAGTTTCCTGACGCTAGGGGAGTCACTCTGTAACCTAGCAGAAACTGGCACACTTGGTGGTTTAGGTCCCCGGGCCCCATGCGCCGCAGCGCGTCCTTGGTGGTACGCACAAGGCGCTCTACTTGGCCGTTTGTGGCAGGGTGAAACGGAGCGGAGGTGATGTGCTGAATGGCGTTGATTTCTGTGAATGCCCTGAACTCAGAGGACGTGAAACAACTTGCGTTGTCACTTACGAGGGTGTCGGGTAAACCGAACGTGGAAAAAACCCTCCGCAAATGCTTTATGGTTGTGGCCGTGGACGTGCTTGTAACCGGAATGACCTCCAACCACTTGGAGAAGGCATCCACCACAAGGAGAAACAGCATCCCACGGAACGGGCCAGCAAAGTCTACATGAATCCGGGACCACGGCCCCCTCGCCGCGTCCCACTCCCTGTGAGGCAGGCGGGCTTCTTCTGGTCTGGAGCTTTGGCAGGGCTCACAAGTGCCGACCATGTGCTCGATGTCGGCGTCTAGCTGGGGCCACCAGAAATAGCTCCGTGCCAGGGCTTTAGAGCGCACAATTCCAGGGTGGCTGACGTGCAGGAGTTTGAGTACCCGCGGTCGTAAGGACGCCGGGATCACTACTCGCTGGCCCCACAGAAGGCACCCCCTCTCAAGGGACAACTCTAACTTCTTTCGAAAGAATGGGTCGAACTCCGCTGCCGGGGAGGACGCTGGCCACCCTTTCTGCACCCAGGAGCTAACCTTTGCTAAAATGTTGTCCTTGCCGGTTGCCTTGGCGATGTCGGCGGGCAGTATTGGGGGCGAGTCGAGGACCTCTATCATCAGCACCTGGTGGTCTTGCTCCTCCCCGCCCACGTGGCTGTTATCCTGGGGAAGGGGGGGCCTCGATAGAGCGTCCGCATGGCTGATCTCCCTCCCGGGCCTGTACACCGACGCGTGCTGATACGCGTTGAGAAAAATGGCCCACCTAAGCATCCTTGGGGACAGAATCTGTGGCGTGGGCTTATCTGCGGTAAAAATGCCTAGCAGGGGCTTGTGGTTGGTCACGATTGTGAATGGGCGGCCATACAGGAAGTCGTGGAACTTTTTTGTTCCCGCAATTATCGCTAATGCTTCCCTGTCTGTTTGGGCGTAGTTTCTCTCTGCTTGGGACAGGGACCTGGAGTAGAACGCTATCGGGGCCTCCCTCCCATTTTCCAGCACGTGGCACAGCACCGCCCCCACCCCCACCGGGGATGCGTCACAGATCAGGACCACTGGGCGCTTGGGGTTGAAATGGGTTAGGATGGCATCAGACGCCAGAAGCTGCTTTAGCTCACTAAATGCCCTCTCTTGCTGGTCGCCCTACTTCCATGCCTCGTCCTTTTTAAGCAATCTGTGCAACGGTTCGGCCACGGCTGCTTTCCGGGGAAGGAATGAGTGGTAAAAGTTCAGCAGCCCTAGGAACGACTGCAACTCGGGCTTGGAGGTGGGGCGAGGGGCTTGCTTGATGACGGCTACCTTAGACTTGGACGGCCTTATTCCCTCAGGAGTGACACGGAACCCTAGGAATTCGACCTCGGTCACGAAGAAGACGCATTTGTCTTTTCGCAGTCTCAACCCCGCCTTTTCGAATATCGCCAGGACCTTGCCCAACCTCTTTGCCAATTCGGCCCGACTCCCCCCGTTATCAATACGTCATCAAAATAAGGCAACACCCCCTCGAGCCCCTTCAGGAGGCGTTCCACGAGTGACTGGAAAATTCCAGGCGCCGAGTTTACGCCGAATTGAAGGCGCGTCACCTGGAACGCCCCCTTATGGGTGACTATAGTTTGGGCAGCAGCGGCGGCTGGGGTCACCGAGAGCTGCTGGTAGGCTTGTGCTAAGTCGAGCTTAGCGAAACACTTTCCCCCATGTAACCTGGCCAGCAAATGGCTGACTACCGGCACCGGATACTCATTAGGGCGAATGGCCTTGTTGATGGTGCACTTGTAATCAGCGCATATGCGCACCTCCCCGTTGGCCTTTAGTGCTGTTACAATTGGAGTTTCCCACTCCGCAGAATCAACAGGAACAAGAATCCCCTGGCCCACCAATTTGTCCAGTTCCGCCTCTATTTTGTGAGCGCGAATGGCACCCGGCGCGGTTTGAGTCTTATTGGGCGGACCTCAGGGTCTAGGTCGAAGGCTACTGGGGGTCCCTTAAATTTCCCAAGTCCCTTTTTGAAGACTTCGGGGTGCGCGTCGCACACCTCCTGAATCGGGTCAGTCCCAACGACAACGGCGTGCACCCCCCCAATGAACAAACCCAGGGGCTGGAACCATTGAGTCCCGAGGAGGCTGCAATTCCCCCCTTTAAGAACAACTAGGGGGAGAGTCGCGGCGTGTTTCTTAAATTGGACCTGAAATTTTCCAACCCCCAACACTGGAATGCAGTTCCCTTGCACGTCCCGTAGCGTGGACCTCAAAGCTTTGAGTTTGGGCCGCACGTGGGGGGCAATTTTCAGAAACTCCTTCTGGGGAATGATGGAATATGAGGAACCCGAGTCAATTTCCATCCTAATGGGGGCCCCTTGTACTAGTACCTCAACAAAGTAACGGGGGTGTCCCGTGGACACGCTGAACACCGGTGCGTCGTCCTCGCTGTCGTCGGCAATGCGGCCCACGCCGTCTCGCTTCCTCGTGGCCTGGGTGCCGTCCTTGGGTCTCGTCGCGCGGTCTCTCGAGCTCTTCCGGGCCTCGCGCCGTTTCCTGCAGACCTTGGCGATGTGCCCGCGGCGGCCGCAGTTGTGACACTCGGCCTTTCTGAAGGGGCATTTGGTGCGGTCGTGGTTCGCTCCACAGCCGTCGCAACGCCGGCCTTCCTTCCGGACCTTCCGGACGTCCTCGTCGTCGCTGCTCTCCGCGGACGACTTCGAAACTCGCCGGGCCGCGTGCACCGGAACGTGCACCGAAGTCTCTGCCTTGCCCGTCTTTGGCCGCCAGTCCTGGAGCTCCTGGACCCCGGCCTTCATAGCTTCTGTGGCTTGTGCCTCCTTCAGGACCTCCTGCAACGTGGGGGGTGGCTCCCGGTTCATCAATGTGCGCTGAGTTTCGGCGTCGCTCAGGCCGCACAGCACGCAGTCCCTTAGTGTGATTTCTGCGTTCTCCCATTTGCATGGGCCGGCCGCCAATCGCAGGGCCACTGCGAAGTCGGCGACCGTCTCCCCGGGCGCTTGGACTCGCCTCCAAAACGCGCTCCGAGCGGGGAACATCGCCGTCGAGGGCCGGAAGTACTCACGCAGCATGTGCATGAGCTCTTTCACCTTGAATTCACTCGCCCTCCTCGGCGCGATCAGATCCACCAAGACCCTCTTGGTGTCTGGCCCCAGCATCCTGGTGAAAATGGCCCTTTTCTTTGCCTCATCCGTGACTTCGGATTCCACCAGGGCTCCCTGGAAGTCCATCTCGAAGATGTACCAGTCTGCCGGTCTCCTGATTTCGAAACCGGCGCATGTCTTGGTCCCGTGGGCAGCCATATCCCACCTTCGTCGCCAATTTAGTGTATGGGACCAGAGACAATGAAACAGCCGAAGGGTTGGCTTAACACAGGTTTATTGCATGATGATCCAGGGGAACATGAGGTAATGGCGGATGGGTAGCTCAATATATACAGTGGCTATACATTTTGAATGTGGCTCCTCGACAGTCTATTGGTTACTGTCCGCGTGACGTCATGGACGGTCACGCCCTTCTTGTCCAGGTGTAGGTAATGGCGGGAATCTTCCCGCGCTGTTGTTTGCTGGTGAGTCTGGGCCAGGAGAGCTTGAACGCTCGCTATTGCCCCCAGGTGGTCATTTGCTCGCGTCCTATTGTAAGGGCTACAGTTAAGCTGCTGCTGGTTATAATGTTACACAAGCATGGTTACATTGGATACACGTGAATGGATACATTGTAAAGGGTACAGTAATAGAACACAACAACACCAGACACCCCTATCCTTTAGCACTCTCTAAAGCCTGCTCAGTTCTACGCCCATTGCATCAACAATACCATCTAGCCATCTCATCCTCTGCTGCCCCCTTCTCCTTTTGCCTTTGACCTTTCCCTGCATCAAGGCCTTCTTGAGTGAGTCCTCTCTTCTCCATACCCGTCAAGTGCCGCTCCCAAAAATACAGGAACTGCTCTGGCCCGGGTGCACATGTACAGCAAAAACTTATTTGTGCATGCGTAGAACCCCTTTGCACATGCGTAGAACATGTTTGCGCATGCACAGATGGGTTCTGCACATGTGTGTGTGCACAGTAACCCCTTTCCCCACCGTTCTAAATATGGGACGGCACCGGGAAAGGGGAGGAATGTGCGCCAAAATATGGGATTTCCCAGCCAATCCAGGATACTTGACAGGTATGCTCTTCTCATTTGTTCAGTATTTGTCCTTCCAAGAAGCAGTCGGCTAAAAATTCTCCATCCAGAAACAATCCAGTTGTATTCTATTTTAAAGCTCTGCTAAGTCCAGAGAGTGTTACAATTCCCTCTGCCTTTCTTGGTTATGATGGCAATTTTAATTTCAGTAGTAGCAAGGGTAAACTATTGATCCTAGGAGGCAAGTGGTTCTGCCTTTGCCTCCTATAACTCCCTCTCTTTGGAAATTTCTCATGCCACATTTGAGTGTTCCACAGCCCTGTTCATCTCTGCTCTGAGGTATGCAACGTAATTTCATATCTACTGTTGTGCAGAATTGTTATATTTTTGTAGTATTAATTGAAATGTTTTATTAATATTTCATTTAGGTTACAAAGACAGCAGTAGCAAACTTGAGCAAAGAACTCACAACTGTTGATGGATTCATTGAGCATTTGCAATATCTCCATGAAATTTCTTCACAATTACCCAGAATACAGATACAGTATAATAGTCTTTCTCAGCTCTACTTTATCGCAAAAGACTATGACATCTTTCTGCCACTTCAGCAACTTGCTCTGTATCAGACTGTTGTGCGTACTCTCCAAATACTTCAATCAACTGTCCTTGTCTGTGAAAAAATGAAAGATGACTATATTATAAAATTCAATGAAGGCTTGAGAGAGTATATTGATAATCTGCAGGATCAATTGAGGGAGTATAAAAACAAAGTAAGTTACTATGGGAATAACAAATATCTTTTTAACCTGCATGATATTTGTAGGAAACTAATATCAAAATAGTGTTATACAGTAGAACCTCAATCATACAACAATTGCTCTGTATAGCAACGAAATCGCATAACAATTAGGTTTGGCGGGGGGCGGGATGGTGGTCTCGCTTAACAATTTTCCCTATGGAAAAAATCGTACAACAATTCTTCAATGGAAAAAACCACTTAGCAAAAAAAAAAAACACTATACGATGCATGTATCATATAGCAATTTTTTTGTACAAGTACGAGCCCCATGGAACGAATTAAAATCGTTGTATGAGGTACCACTTGTATTTAATGTTCCTGTTCAGCCACAGTTACAATTTGGGAGTGGATGTAGATCATTGGTTCCCAACCTTTTTTTGGCTATGCCCCACCTAGGCATCTGTAAAATCCTGACAACCCCCCCCAATGATATATAATTCTTATTATTTAAAAAGTCCAGATCCAATATCTCTATACTGTCCTCTTTTATCTTAAAAGGTAGGCATGAACACAACCCCCCTTCCTTTAAATTGACCTGACTATGTCAAACTACATAGTGCAGGGGTTCCCAACCTACAGCCCATGGGCCGGACCCAGCCCACAACACCAATTAATCTGGCTATGGTGAGGACCCCCACCGCCATCAGCGGAAGCACCAAAAATGCACTGAAAGTGCAGTGAAAACAGCCAAAAACACAGCAAAAATGTGCTACCCTCACTCCCGGTTGCGGAAGTGGCAAAAACAACCAAAAACACACTATGATTGTACCTGCTGCCACTACCATTTCCGGAAGTGGTGGAAGCGGCAGGAGGAACCACACATCTGTCCAAGGGGCGTGGTCTGACAAGGGTGTGTGTGGTCTGACCTATGGAGCGAAAACGTTGGCCACCCCTGACACAGTGTATTAAATAAGTACTAGTTAGTTAAAGGTCACTTTAAACTAAATATGCATGGGCTCTATCTGGTTTTTTTTCCAATATAGAAATTAATAACCTTGCTTTGAGGGGAGATGTCTCCAATAGCACCATAATGGAATTTTTGTGGGGAATGTTCATATCCTCTGGATTGGGGCCGTACATGCTTCTTTTAGAGTATGAAAGTGATTTCAACTGAATGCTATTTGTTTAACACAGAGGCTAAATTTTTATTGGTTATTTATACATGTAGAAGTTGTTATGAATAACAGTGGCTAATTGACAAAGCCTATCTCAGGTATCTGGTTGGGTATGATTAGGCATGTGGCCAATATTGTGACACTGTCAGTTAGCTGTGTAAGTTTCCATGTCTTTTGTATATAATAAATATCCATCCCCCCATTTGGATGCACACATTAATGTGCTGAGTGGGTTTGAGTCTGTCAGAGACACCAAGACCATAAGGTAACTAGAGTTTATTATGAGTCTGGACTCTTAGAAGAGTCACCCAAGGTGGAATGTTTACAGCTGGGGGACCAGACTAAAATACATTCCCATCCTTCCTCTTTGGGAGTAAGAGCCATATCAGCAGTAGAAATGTTTAGTTTCTGAATGGGGAGCTACTGGGTAGCAGCAGGAGCTAAAGGTGGTGTTGGTGAAGGATCTTTCGCAGAGAAAGCCAGGGATACAAGCTAACTTTGATTAGTACTGCACAGAAGAAGGCAATGGTAAATCACATCTGAATATTTTCAATATTGAAAACCCTATGATCAAACAATCCAAAATGAAATAAGAGGCCTGGTGCATTTAGTTCTACTGCATGACAAGCTGAACATTTGAGAATTGTGATAACCTTGTTGTTAATTGTATTGTTTAGGTAAGAAACCCTGTCCTTCTTCTCAGTGAAACATTGCCCAAGACAGCTAATGAGATGATCCAAAGCCTTATTGAAGAATCAGAAGTGATTAGTGAACAAATTATGAAGTGTGCAAATTACCAAACTATTTTTGACAACTCCATCAGTGATATGAAATCAGTGTCATTAGAAAAGCTGTCACATAGAGGTCAAGCTGGGGATTGTCTGAGAGTGAATGCTGAGTTTGCTGAAATTGAAAGTGAATTAGTACTGCGTAAATTGTTATGGGATTCACAGGAAGAATGGACCAAGCTTTACTTTAAGTGGAAACGCACAATTTTTTGGAATCTTGATGTGGATTTAATTCAAAGAGAAGTTAACAGATTCATGCAGATCATACTTATTCTAGAAAAAGGTAAAAATAACTGATAATTGCAACAATTATGATTTTTATTAAAGAAAAATGTTTTCTTTCGGATTTAAACACAATAAGCTGTATTTTGGCTTTAGTATAGTTGTGAAGAGAGCAGGAATAGATTACTGTATATCACCCATACCTGTCAAGCGCGGCTCCGGACAATACGGGACCTGTGCAGAACAGTTCTGTGCAGGTCCGTTTTACGCATGCGTAAAAGTGTTTACGCATGCGTAGAATGGACATGCACAGAACGGTTCTGTGCAGGTCCATTGTATGCATGTGTAGAAGGCTTTTATGCATGCGTACAACGGACCTGCGCAGAACAGTTCTGTGAAGGTCACTTCTACGCATGCGTAGAAAGGTTCTACGCATCCCCTTCTCCACAGAACCCTTCTACGCATGCGTAGAAGGGTTGTACGCATGCAAAAAAGGATCTGCGCAGAAGGGATGCACAGTAACTCCTTTCTCCCCGCTGCCAAGATCCGGGATAGCGGCAGCTCCGGGTGGGAAAGGACGAAAATCGGCGCCGAAATACGGGAAGTCCCGGCCAATCCGGGATATTTGACATGTATGTATATCGCCCTATTTTGTGACTACAAGAAAGAATGACAATGTATCATTTAAAAGATGTTTTGTAAAGCCCTATAGTACTTGTCTACAGTTCTATTTTTTGTTAGATCATTGTACCAAACTCAAAGCTGTTTTTTAAACTCTAAAGAGTAAGTGAGTGGCTGTGTATATGAGAGAGAAATAATCAAATTGTCTGTATTTGTTGTTTGTCTGAGAAAAACTAGTATATAGAGATATAATTTTTTAGTGTAAGCATGAAATAATTAAATATCTAATTTGGGGTAATAAAATATGTCCAATTTGAAGATAGCAATGTAAAGTTGGTTAAGATCACCAAAGAAAAGATTTTGAAATGATAATGTATGTTTTAAACCTCTAATAACTGTTTTCTACCGTTCTACATCTTCATATTTTAAAGGTTTGCCAGAAAATACTATTTTGCCAGTTTTGCAGAAGTCATTGGTGAATTTTAAGAATTTTTTGCCTATTATTATATCTTTGCGGAATCCCTGTCTTCAATCAAGGCACTGGGAAACAATACAGAACATAATCGGACATTCAGTTTTTGGGGATAAAAGACTTACCTTGGAGAAGATTCTGGAACTAGACGTAATGATATAATTTATAGATCAACAACATCAATCTTACATTGTTACTTTTCTATCTATTAATTAGGGTGTTTGTGCAAATTCTCTTTCATAGATAGGTGATGTATCCATTCTCTATTAGTTATGCTGCATGTGTATTACTGAAATTATGCATATTAGCTGTTCAGCTTACAGTATAAGTTATTCATGAAAACTATAGGTTTTTTGTGTAACATATTGCTAATGCTTCTAATTCCCCCATCTAGATATTTCAATACAAAAAAGAAATAAGTGAGGTGTCTGTAACAGCTACCAATGAAACAACACTTGAAGTAATGCTTAAAAAAATAATTGCCCTTTGGCACAACACTGATTTTCATTTATTTCCATATCACTCTGAAACATCTAAGACTTCGATTATTTCATCTGCTGAAGAAATAGTTGCTCTGTTAGAAGATTCTCTAGTGACAATTTCGACAATTAAAGCTTCCTATTTTGTTGGACCTATTAAGGTAAGCCTTTCTTGGAGATTTTTGGAGATAATTTTGAATATTTAATTTAATTTTAATTTAATTTTTTACATTTGTATTGCCGCCCCCTCGCTGGAGCAACTCCGGGCGGCTAACAGATTAGATTCGTAAAAAACATGAAACCGATAAAACTATCCCCATTTAAAAAAACCATCCACCCCATACATAAAAAGAGGGAGGGTCTTGATTATTATACAAGCCAGCAGGTGGGGGACACATTTCCATCAGGCCCTCACACCTGCCCTGCCAGTCAGGTTTTGAGATCTTTCCTAAAGGGCAGCAATTCTGTCTGCTGCCGTAGCTCTATTGGCAGGAGGTTCCAAAGGGCCGGTGTGGACACAGAGAAGGCCCCTCTTCTTGTGCTAGAGAGACGAGCCACTCTAGCCAATGGTACAATTAGAGAGCCCCTCCGGTCTGCTCTGGTGGGATGGACAAACATTCTTGGAGAGACACGGTCCATTAGTTATCCTGGCCCACTACCATGTAGGGCTTTAAAGGTCATTACCAGCACCTTGAATTGCACCCAGAGGCAAATTGGTAACCAGTGCAGCTCCCAGAGCAGTGGCGAGGCAAATATTCAATTATTCAATCATCGGTAATGTCCCAGCAAAAACTACAAAACTAAACTCTCAACCAGAACTGTTCAAACTTTCAGTAGTCATGTCCCATATTTATCATGGGATCCTCTTTATATTTTACATATTTTTACTTCTATCATATTTGACTGCTTAGGTTTATATTTCTCTCCCCTTTCTTTCATTTTCCCCCTTCTTCTTCCTAAAAGTAGCTAGGTCATTGTTTAATGTGGCTTGCATTACATGTGATCATACATTTTGTATAACTGGCTAATTACCAGGCCTTGCTCGGGGTTCTTTCTTTACATGAACATGGCTTGAGAGAACTTTAAGTTTACCACTTATCTGTCCACGATATCACGCCTGAAACTCCAACTGGAAAAGGATCCCACAGGCTTATTTCAGCTTCTCTCTCTCTCACACACACACACACACACACACACACAGAGGGAGGGAGGAAGGGAGAGAGGGAGAGAGTGGACCGGGTAAGCATTTCAGCCTCACCTGGAAGCCCTTATCTTTGTCCTCCTTGAGCTCCACGTTGAGCTGCTGCGCGCACATGCATGTGCACGCACGCACGCACGCGCGCACACACACACACACACACACACACACACACACACACAGTGTGTGTGAGAGGGAGAGAGTGGACCGGGTAAGCATTTAAGCCTCACCCAGAAGCCCTTATCTTTGTCCGCCTTGATCTCCGCATCGAGCTGCCTCAAAGTGTTGGTGATTACCCAGCCTTGCTCATATTGTTTTTCACACACACCCTGGGAGACGTTGCTGGCCACCTGCCAGAGGCTGTTCTGCTTCTCGGCGCTGTGGCTCCTGCCTGACTAAGCTCCGTGCCCAGCCAGGGCCAGGAGGACCAATGCGGCCCCCAACAGGCGCCATGACCATCACCACCCGTGCCCACCCGCCATGGTTCAGCCCAGAAGACCACGGCCTAGCCATGGTTCAGCCTGGAAGACCGCGGCCTAGCTGGCCTCCTGCAGCACTTAGTAAGGCAGGCGCGTGCACGACAATGACGCCAGGCTCTAGCCACAGCTCAACGGCTCGCTGAGTAAGAATCTGTGCATGACCACTTCCCCCAGAACTGTGTGCATGCACAGTACTTTTTCCTCCACTTGGGGGGCTTAAACCCCCAAATGTGTTTCAGAACCCCCACAGTGCTGATCTCTCAAGGCCAATGCAAGTGTGTGCCAAATTTCAGCGGGATTGGTCCAGGGGTGTGAGAGCCTTTCAAGCACATACAAACCCAGACTTCTGTTTTATAGATATAGATTGTGCTCCAGGAACTGAAGACTAGTCTCAATCACCATATATGGGTGTGAAAGCTAGACAATAAAGAAAGCTGATAGGAAAACAATTGGTTCATTTGAGATGTAGTGCTGGAGGAGAGGTTTGTGAATACCTTGGACTGCCAAAAAGACTAACAAGTGGGTCCTAGAGCAAGTCAAGTCTGAACTGTCTCTGGGGGCAGAAATGGAATTGAAACTGTCCTACTTTGGGCACATCATGAAAAAGCAAGACTCTCTGGAGAAGATAATAATGCTGGGAAAGGTGGAAGGCAGCAGAAAATGAGGAAGGCCAAAACCAAGATGGATTGAGGGAAGGCACAAATTATAACTTGCAGGAATTGATCAGGGATGTTGAGGACAGGACAATTTGGGAATCTCTCATTCATATAGTCACCATAGGTTGGAAGTGATTTGATGGTACCTAACAACAAGTGTATAGCACTCTGTTGAATCTACAAAAAATAGATTTATCAGTTAAGCCAAATCTACATTGATTGATTGATTAGAAATACAGCCCTATTGACTAAGGCCCCTCAGGATGGTTGAACATCCATGATTAAAACAACATATAACATCATAAGAACAGCCTTGCTGGAACAGGCCACAGTCCATCCAGTCCAGCATTCTGTCTCACACAGTGGCTCACCATTTCCTTCAGGGTGTTCCCAAGGAGATGCCTTCACCGGCTTAGGATTCCCTGGAAATGGCATTGAGAGATATCCTGCCTATCTCTCCAACCCGGAGGTTGTCCTTAGGTATCCATAATTATAGCCATTGATACCCTTGTCCTCCATGAACTTGTCTAATCATTTCTTAAAGCTGTCAGGACTGACAGCTGTCACCACTTCTTCTGGCAGGGAGTTCCATAGACCAGTAATCCTCTGGGTGAAAAAGTACTTTCTCTTATTTGTTTGAGAACTAGTACCCAAATGTTTCATGGAGTGTCCCCTAGTTCTAGTGTTATGCGATAGGGAAAACAGTTTTTCCTTATCTACTTTGTCCACACCATGCATGATTTTATAAACTTCAGTCAGGTCACCTTTTAGACGCCGTCGTTCAAGAGTGAAAAGGTCCAACCGTTGCAGTCTCAGATGGTAAGGAAGGTGTTCCAGTCCCCTAATCATTTTGGTTGTCCTCCTCTGCACTTTTTCCAACTCCATAATATCCTCCTGGAGGTATGGCGACCAGAACTGTACACAGTATTCCAGATGGGGCTTCACCATAGATTTATAAAGAGGCCTGCAGAGAATAAAGCCTTAGATGTAACATAGGTTATATGAAGAGTAAAGCTAGGGACACAGATCTTGTTACGCAGAGAGAGGTTGGTATTATTGTTTCTCAAAAGTATGTGGAAAATCTCCATTAATTGATTCTATTTGTTTTAAATGCTGAATCCCACCCAAAGGAGGACTGCAGCATTCTAAATCATGTTCTTATATGTTTTAGAATTTACAGTAATATGGCTGATATGTTACACAGGGCAAAAACATCAAAACCAATTAAAACCCATTGTAAAATACATGGTAAAATTTGTTGCTGTTAGTGTGTCATCAAGTTGTCTCCAATGTACGGTGACCCTACAAATGAGAGAGCCGTGGAAATATGTCATAAAATAACAGATATAGGTAGGTAAACATATAGGTTGCCCTTACTTGAAAGCCATTTGCAATCAACTCTAGGGTTCAGTGCTCACCTCTGTTTATAGCCAAAGAGTCAGCACTGTCTCCATCTGCAAATGTTTTTTGTGGGAAACAAACCATAAAAATATATTACAAACATCTATGCAGAGCGGCAAAATATTATGAAATACTTTTCTAAACAATTCAGCATTGTCAGATTTGTGGAATACCCAGAGGGAAGGGCATTCCAGATTGTTGAGGTATTGGTTACCTGACACTGACCCGGTCTATGGCTGTTTTTGTGTGGTAGGGTCTTGTGGATACATGGAATCGTAAATTGAACCTCTTTTCTTCTACTCTGGAGGAGTGGTTGACTTGCCAAAGGAATTGGATTTACCTTGAGCCAATCTTTCATGCTCCAGAAATAAAAAGGTATACATGCTTAGATATAGCTACTCTACAGAACAGTAAAGCTTTCCTGTGAAAGGAAAATAAAAAGCAAGTGAGTCTGTCATTATAAAACTTCAGCTTTTGCTGGTTTAGAGCAGTGCTTCCAAACCTTTGGTTTTTAGACTTCAATTCCCAAAAGCCTAAGTCAATTCCCCAAAGTACTGACTTAGGTTTCTGGGAATTGAGGTCCCCCTGTGGGGTGCGGGCAACCCCTGGTTTAGAAAGATTTGTGGCTGTATATTGGGGGGGTTCAGATAAGAGGGGGTTAGCCCCCAATTAAATTAGTTAAACAGTTTTTTGGCTGCATCTTGTTAAACAGAGTTGCTTTGAGATGAGGTATGCCATTTTGGACAATCCTTGTATCCATATTGAAAAATCGGGGGTTGGAGGCAAGTAAACACACCACACCTCAAAAAAGCCTATTTGGCCCTTCCTCTTTTTAAAGGGAAAGAAGCAGTGTTGAGCTGCTCCTGGTGCCCACAGGTTCCCGGGCACCGGTAGCAGAAAATCCCCCAGGCCACGCCTGCTTGGCTGGCCACGCCCACCTCCCTACCCCAGACCATGGTGTAGGGAGGCCAAGTGGCCGTGGCCCACAGAGTTAGCCATGCCCATAAGGTTAGCCACGCCCATGGTGTGGGTAGTATTTTTTTTTGCAGAGCATCACTGGAAAGAAAGAAAGAAGAAGAAAAGACCCCCTTCTTTATTCCCTCCTGTCTCCCCCTCTGTGCCTATATATCATGTAGTCACTGGAAAAAAAGGCAAGCCAGCCTATCTCCAAACATGACTAAACTTCATGAAAAATGTTTCTCTAGTCACACCTTGAGTCCCATCAATTTCCACTAATAAAGGTGAACAGAATTAACCTGCAGATAATAAAGCTTTAGATGTAACAGGTTATATGAAGAGTAAAGCTAGGAACACAGATCTTGTTACACAGAGAGAGGTTGGTATTATTGTTTCTCAAAAGTATGTGGCAAATCTCCGTTAATTGATTCTATTTGTTTTAAATGCTGAATCCCACACAAAGGAGGACTGCAACATTCTAAATCATGTTCTTATATGTTTTAGAATTTACAGTAATATGGCTGATATGTTACACAGGGCAAAATCTTCTTATGTAAATTTACACTAGCAGTTTCAGTAAAATTTAGTTTAGATTAATTGAAAACTTCCTATCCCTACTTTGTTTGTTTGTTTGTTTGTTTCAGAGTGTAACCACTCTCTGGATGGTTGACAGTACAGTGGAACTACGGTTAACGTAATTAATGTGTTCTCCGGGACATTTTTTACAGCGAAAATTTCCCATAGGAATACATTGAATGCAATTTCCTATAGGAATGCTTTGAAAACTAAAATACATTAAACAAAATGCAGTTTCCCATACGAATGCATTGAAAACCAGTTAATCCTTTCCAAAAAAAATTCCATAAACCGAGCTACATTTTTTCTATGGGTTTCCTTTTATTATGCGATTTTTATGTTAACCAAGCCGTTTGTTAACCGAGGTTCCACTATACGCTAAATTCCATTAAAAGAGTAATACAAAAAGCAATACAATAAATCTTAACCTATAATTCCAAGGGTTAACCGTTGGAACTGGCTATAGGTTGCTATGCCTCGCCCTACTTGCCTGCACTCACCCTTCGTGCACACGGTCGATCTGGGTACGCAGGTCAACGAAGGATTGAGAAAACTGGCAGTGGGGCAACAGCCCCACAAATGCAAAAAAAGGGAAACAACTTCATTTCCCAACGTTCTTTGCGCCACGCTGCGCCACAGCCAATCAGGCTGAGAGGCGGGAGCACAAAGAACCTGGGGAAACACTGCGCGGCCAATCAAAACCAAGCCGCATTAAAAAAACAGAGCACAAAGGGAAAGCACAAATGGAAAAATACAATCCCCAGGGTCCTGCGCGCCGTGAGTGCGCAGAACTCTGGGAAAGCCGGCGCGGCCAAAATAAAAATAAAAAACACACAGCCACACAGCCCCGGTAATGAAAGCACACACCCCCGCCGCTGGGCTTCCTTACTGTGGGCCAGAAGCCAGCCCCCAGGGAGGAAAGCCCACACACACCCCGACGCTGGGATTCCCCCCCAAACAAAAACAAAAACAGTGTGGGGATTTGTGCAGTCCGGCCACCAAGGCCGAGCCGCGAAGCCCCCACCCCCACCAAAACAAACAAACCAACAAACACAATGGGGGGATTCCCACGGGCCAGCGGCGTGGATATTCCAACGTGGCCGGCCTGCGAAAATACCCCCAACCTACCACCACATGGTATTTCAATGGGTCAGCCAGCCACCGAGGCCGGCCCACAGAAATACCCACACCAAAATCACAAACAAGAACATTCCACAAAAATCAAAAACAATAATAAACATAAAAATTAGAAAAAAAACATCCACAAACAAAAAAAATTAAACAAGGACAAACACAACCCCCCACCCCCCACAAATCCCAACACCACCACCCCTAACAGAAAAGAGCACACACCTTAAACCTCCAGCCTCAATGAGGTCCACAACTGAAATGACAAAAGAACAGGAAGAATACACAGGCCAGGACACAGTTAAAATTAGAAAATTATGCAACAGCACCACCCAGTGGCCACAGGAAAAATGACACTCAATGAATTCAACTTAATCTCCAAGAATTTTAAAAAGGGAAATTAGTTTTAAAAACATTCAAAAATATCCAAACAAAAAAATTATTCAAACATAAATAAATAAGAACACACTAAAAGAAAAACCAAACATCTAAACACAGTCAAAAACATTGAATTTAAAAAAACATACACTTACACATTTTTAAAAAATTCTTATCCAAGGTACACCTATTACCAAAAACCACATAGTAACACATTATTTTTAAAAATGCCATTATTGAAAAAAAAATTATATCAACCTTTCCTCTTTTTAAAATCCAAACTTTTTATAACAGTTTAAAACACTACCTACGTATAAAAAAACATTATTTTAAAAAAATTACATAACTCAGTTAAATACACATACAACAAAAATCATCCAACACCATTTTTCATATTTTTTTAAAAAAACCCAAAAAAAGCCCGGCAACGCCGGGCAACCCTTGCTAGTATAAAATAAATAGATGCATATTACTATCTGAAATCTGTCTTTAAATAGAATTAAACAGATTAAAACAAATTGGAATATCTCAGGTAGAAAGAACTTTTGCTTCCAACACTTTCTAAGGCTTTATTTTGTTCTGTGGAAGTCTTTGAGAACTTCATGACTAGAGGGATCTTTTAATAATCAAAAATTGCTGCTAGATGACTACCATTGGGATTAGGATTGCTGACAGTAATTCACCAGTGACTTTTGAGTTTTAAAGGCTCACTTGCCATTCTCAGGCTCTCAAAGGTTTCTCCAGGGCAAAAAGGAGCCCTAGGAAGCCTTGGAATCCAAAAGGGGTGAGATTTAGAAAGTTTTAAGTTACATCACAGACTTGGAGATTCTGCTTTACAAATTGTTTGTAATTTGCAATTGTAATTGTAATGATTAAATTGAATTGAATTGTAATGATTAAAAAACAGGCAGCTTCCAGAAGAATCTAAACTTTTCTCTCAAGTTGACAACAAATGGAAAGACCTCATGAAACATACAGGACAATGCTCAAATGCTTTACAGGCAACAACCGCCACTGGGGTTCTTGAAATGCTGCAGAGCAACAATGCATGTCTGGAAAAAATACAGAAAGCTCTTGAGGTAAATAATGCTAGTTTTTTTAATCACCGTAGTAGATCCCCCCCCCCCCCCAAGTGATTGGCACAGTATGTCCAATTACTCTTTTGAGTCACAAAGTTTATGTGATGGTTTGCAGTTACTCCCACACCCACCCCACCCCACCCAGAAGAAATATGCTTATGTATAAGATTGTATCCTGTTTTGTGTAGCTTTGCCATCTACTGCATTCTGCTTCACACAGTAGCTCACAAAATCAAGGTCAGATTGTTTCACCTGAACTTTACAATTTATAGTTTTTTATGAGATAGCAGTGGCTCCAGTGACTAAGATGCTGACTGGGAGGTGGAAGGTCAGCAGTTCGATTCCCGAGTACTGCAGGACGGAATGAGCTCCCATCTTTGTCCCAGCTCCTGCCAACCTAGCAGTTTGAAAGCCAGAAATTGCAAGTAGATAAATAAAGACCACTTCGGTGGGAAGGTAACAGTGTTCTGTGTGCTCCGGTGTCTAGTCATGCCTGCCACATGACCACGGAAACATCTGCAAAAGCAGACATCACTGGCTCTTCGGCTTTGAAACAGAGGTGAACACTGAACCCTAGAGTCGGATACAACTGGCTTTCAAGCAAGGGAAACCTTTACCTTTATTTATTTATTTATTTACATCATTTCTAGCCCGCCTTCCTCATCCTTGGATGACCCAAGCCGGCCTACGAAGAGTTACAACATACATAATCTTAAAAACAATGAAACCCTCCAATACCCTCCTTAAGAAACCCTAATTCCACCTTTACCTATGAGATAGCCATGTTAGTGTATGTAGGCATTTCAGACAAGAAACAAAACAAAATAAAAACGAAGACAATAACATTGTGGTGGAGGACAGAGGTGCCTGGAGGGCAATGGTCCATAGGGTCGGAATCGACTGTGCGACTGAACAACAAAAAGACTAACTGCTATTATTTTAATATAAGATTTCATGGATCAAGTCTACTTCCTCAGACAAATGGAAATCTAAAAAGTGGACTTGATCCATGAAATTTCATCTGGGTGGGATAAATGCTAGGAGGTAATGTTTAGACGACATCAGACCTGCTTTAATTTCAAGATGTGTTCTGCTTAATCTCATTGCATGAGAATGTCATGCACCCAGAAATCAGAAAAGAAACTTCACAATCAGTTACAATCAGCTAATGATGACAACATATTTCCATTGTATAGGCAGAGTTACACAGCAGATTACCGACCAATAAGTTTTATTTAGCATGAACTTTCATTGACTGGAAACCTCTCCCCGGTGGGTTTGCAGTTCACAAAAGTGTATCCGTGTAAATTGTTTTTTTAAGTCATTAATGTGCTCTGGATTCTTTGTTGACAAGTAAGGTTGTTGGATCTGGGCCACAAAGCGGGTTGCGCAAGCTGGATAGGGGCCGCAGAGTGGCCGGTAGGTCCCGGAGGAGACTGGTCAAGCAAAGACACACGAGGCAAGATGGAGTGAAGACCAGTGTTTAATGATGACAAATCAGAAGCATTTATGCTGTTCTGGCTGCGTGCATATGCGTAGCGATACAGTGAGAATCCTGACTTCACACATCATGTTTACACAAGTTGATTGGGGGAAGTCTTCACCAGGGGAAGTTCCTTATCTAACTTAATTAACTGCCGGGGACATACATTGTTCCTCGTTATCAGGGGCAAACAAGTGGCCAACATTGACTCTAGGGCTTTGAGGAATCCGCAGACGCGAGATTACCTATTACATGCCTAGCGAGTTAGTCATTAGCTCTCCATTGTCCGAGCTGCCTGTCGGATCATCTATTGATGAATTAAACTCTATCTAATATTCCACTCCCCCAATTTCTGTCCCCTCGGGAACCCGTGCGACGAAGGGATCTTCATCACCGGGGTTCTGTCAGGGACAGTATACCAATTGCACTCGCGGAACCCACATAAGGTCATGTTTATTTCAAGTTACATAACTTGACCCATACTTCAGGACCAAAGTCCTGGGTCTCCCAGTTTAGGGACTCTTAGTGATCCCTCAAAGAGCAGAAAATATTAGAAGTAGTGCAAATTTTATCTTTTCTGGGTAAACAACAAAATAGGATTGTTTCCATGTAGATTTATACAATAGCAATGCAACAAAAACAAAGTTCTTTTGATTCCTGTAGTCATAAGGGTACTGTGAAATGTAAAATTGCAATTAGTTATGTATTTATTAATGAGGATGGGCAAAGAAGCTTGTTTCCTTTTCTTTGTTACATCAAGAACATAGAAGCAAGTGTAGAACGAACAATAGTGGTGAAATGGAAAGGAAGATAATGAGTTGCTTCACAACTGAATAATAGTTTCTGAAGGGAGTTCCAGTAAGAACATTCAGTCCAGTATCCGACATTACCTTACTACACCATTATCTATGTCAACCAAAACTAAAAATAGAAAATATGATAAAGAAGGAGAGAAGAGGAAAAAGCCAAGGAAATTGAAGCAAACTCCTGAGAGGGAAAATCTAGAATACTGTGTTTTTTTGTTTTCATTTTATAATATTAAAATCAATGTTATCTTGTTTTCCACTTTGTGGGCAGGACCATCTTGATGTTAAACGTATGATTTTCCCAAGATTTTATTTTCTCAGCAATGCTGAACTTCTTGAAATATTAAGTGAAAGTAAAAATCATGATGCTGTGCAGGTAATAATTCAATTTCACATATATTTTGTGTGTTAATGTTTATATAATTTGTGGTCTTAATATTTATAATTCTGTTGTGCTTTACATCTGTATTACAGCCTCACCTTGTGAAATGTTTCTCAAATATACGGAAGTTATATATACGTCTTCAAGAACAGAGACCTCCAGTGATTTTAATGATGAGATCTGCAGAAGGGGAGATTCTTCTACTACCAAAGTATAATTCATAGGTTTTTTAAAAAAAAATCAGTGGTAATATCAGTGACACAGTCTGTCATCATATGATAAAAAGGGGTTACAATGATGTTCAAGTAGTTTGTTATAGCAAAATATACTAGTTTATCTGCACAATTTCATATTTAAATGGATTGTTTATTTCTATGATCTGTTGAAAAAGTGTTGCTGCTTTTAAATAATTCTATCAGAATAACAAGAGGAAGTTGGGTTTTGCAATGTGTATGATTTCCCTCCACAAAAATGAGCATTACTCTCATGCATTTTGAGAGTATATATGTTAACTTTAAGTGGTTTGATGTATTAAAGGGAAAGGTCTCCCATTTTCAGAAGCCATTTGTGTCGTACTCTAGGGGATGGTGTTTATCTCTGTTTACAGCGAAAGATCCAGCCCTGTCTGTGTCTGCTGATGTTTCCATGGTCATAAGGCACACAGAATGCTGTTACATTTCCTGCCAAAGCGGCACCTATTTATCTACTTGAAATTTCTTGTTTTTGAACTGCTAGTTAGGTAGGAGGTGGGACAGGCAATGGGAGCTTATTCCATCACGCAGCATTCTGGTCTCAAACTGCTGACTTGACAACCTTCTGATCATCAAGTTTCTTAACCACTAAGCCACCATGGCTTCATTCCCTTCAATTAGGCTGTCGCCTTCTGATCCATTGGGAAAAGCATTTTTCAGATTCAGTAGTCCTTTATATGCTTCTAGTTTCCTATGCAGGATAATTTACAATACAAACATACTCCTAATTGTTTGGAGTATGACATTTATAAGGCCTTTCTCCAGCTCCTGATAGTGGATTCACATGTTATAGTTTAATTTACATAGAATGCAGGTAGTGAGTGCTGTCATTTAGAGATGTGCATCTCACAGTCTCTCACTTGTGATATGAGAAACCAAGTTGAAAAGTAAACCCTTCTTTTCTCCTCCCCGGTAGATTTCTTGAGGGGAAGAGTTTTATTTTGTTTTGCTTTTCTGAGAAATCTGTTGCCACCTATATTTTCCAAATGAAAGCTATACGTTATGAATGAGTATGCAATATCAGTAGATATTGCTTTTGTGCACAAATGTGTGTACTTGTCAGACCTTAAAGGTAATATAGCTCAGGGGCTTACAAATCATAGATGTATAGCCTGGAATCTGGACTTTGAACTCTTATTTTGTCTTCTAGGGGAGAGGCCAGCAATGATTTATCTGAGTGGTTATAGGAATGGGATTATGTATTTTGCCATTTTTGTGGCTTGGAATAGCCTGAATGATTTCAATGTACCACCAGAAGGGAGGGAGTGATAAATCACTTCTGGGTACTTCATATCTGAGACCATGGGAATCAAGTTAGAATCAATTTGACAATATAATTCAGTGGTTTAGGTATTTGGCTGCTGAGCCAGAGGTTGGGAGTTTGATTCCCCATTATGCCTCCTTGACAAGGTCTGGACTTGATGATCCATAGGGTCCACCTCTGATCATCATAATCTGAAACCAAATGAAAAATGATCAACATAAGACCTGAAGAATAAGAACATTAATACGGATGAGGAAGATCCATTGTTCCTCTGGAAGCTTTTTCCCAAGAACTCTCTTTCAGGGCAAATCTCCTTGAAACAAGACATTATGAATATCCCTTCCATTTGGACTGATTGTTGAGGTTTTTTTTAATGTTCCAAAAATTCAAAACTTGGAGGTTATAATGGAAAAGGAAGGTAAAATTGTAGTTATTTTTGAAAACAAAACATAAAATAATTTTAAAATAAAAAGAAATATCTGTTTATTCCTACTAAACGCTATCTTGCAGGAATGTTCATATAAGGGGCCCCGTTGAACAGTGGCTAGGAAATGTTGAGAGTACTATGTATGATATGGTAAAAAGGTAAGTGTTCTTTATGAAAATTTCTGTTACATAAAAAAAGTACAATTCACTGTCCTTTTTCTTATTATGCTTATGATAATAGATTTAAATTTGGATTGGGAATTGTTGCAATCCTGATTGGCTAAATTGTAACATAATTACAATTATGTCCTGGTTTTCCTCATTTCTGGAGAGCCAGACCCAGTCAGTGTGGTTGGAGAGCGCGAGGTCCACCCCTAGGCCCCTACTTTATGGGGTGCCTCAGGGCTCGGTGCTCTCTCCTCTCCTATTCAACATCTACATGAAGCCGCTGGGCGAGATTATCCGTTCCCATGGGGTGAGATATCATCAATATGCTGATGATACCCAGCTGTGCGTCTTGGCCCGTGGGGACCCCAGTGATGCGGTCAATGTGCTATCCAGAAGTCTGGAAGCTGTTGGAGTCTGGATGGGGGATAACGGGCTACAGTTGAATCCGTCCAAGACTGAGTGGCTATGGATAGGGGTCCTGTGTTATCCAGGGAGCTGCCAACTTTGGTCTTGGATGGGGCTGCAATTTAGGGGTCCTCCTGGATTCGGGACTGCTACTTGTAGATCAGGTGGTGGCTGTGGCCAGGAGGGCTTTCGCACAGCTTTGCGTCATCAGTCAGTTGCGTTTGTTCCCTGGACCGGGACTCCCTGCTCATGGTCACACATGCTCTGGTGACCTCCAGGCTAGATTATTGCAATGCGCTCTACATTGGGCTGTGCTTGCCAACCATTTGGAGGCTGCAGCTGGTCCAGAATGCACCGTCCTGGGTGGTGATGGGGCACGGGCGTTATGCTTGTGCCTCACCATTGCTTCGGAAGCTGCACTGGCTACCAGTTTGTCTCCGGGTGCAATTCAAGGTGCTGGTTTTGACCTTTAAAGCCCTACATGGTAGTGGATCAGGATACCAAAGAGACCGCATCATCCCAAGATGTCTGTCCGTCCAACCATAGTGGACTGGAGGGGCTCTCTAATTGTTCCATCTGCCAGAGTGGCTCGCCTTTCTTGCACGTGAAGGAGGGCCTTTTCTGTGTCCGCACCGGCCTTGTGGAACCTCCTGCCAGTAGAGTTGCGGGTGCAGACGGAGCTGCTACCTTTCAGGAAATATCTAAAAACCTGGTTGGCAGGGCAGGTGTGGAGTCCAGATGGAAGAGTGGCTCCCACCTGTTGGCTTATAAAATAAAGTCTCCCCGCTTTTTAATTTGGGTAGTTTTAATGTGACTAGTTTTTTTAAAACATGAATGGGGTTAGGTGTGTGTGTCGGGGGGTAATTCAGAGGTTTAAATTGTTTTTTATATGTTTTAATCTGCTGTAAGATGCCCTGAGTCGGGTTCGCCTAATTGGGCGGCATAGAAATTTGAATTATAAATAAATAAATAAATAAATAAATTTAACATTCAGTGGCAGCAGTAGCAGTATAGCAGTCTAGCAAAATTTCTTAGCTTTTCCGTATTCATTCCCTTCTAGTAAATGTCTGTGGCCATTACATGGCAAGCTGGACATCTAATAAGTGTAAATATATCATGCGTATTAATAAAAATTACAAAATGATTATTTAAAATAATAATAATAATAATAATAATAATAATAATAATAATAATAATAATAATAATAATAATAATAATAATAATAATAAAAAAGAATGATTCTGTGGCATCTTAGGGGTGAATCAGTTTGATCTTCCAAATGAGGATAGTATTTATTGAAGTGGACTCTATCCCATGAATGTACATGCCACAGTCAATTAGATTAGCGAATTATTAAAGTGCCAGATTTTTCTTTCTTTGTACATAACAGTCATTACTCCCTCCTGCATGCACAACTCAACTTGGTGAGGCAAGTGTGACAGGGAAACAGAGAGCAATTTTTCAAGAGCCCAGTCTTGTTTATGAGACTGGGCTTCTTGCAGGGTTACCCAAGGCAGAATGGTAAGACTGATACATCCATCCTCCTAATAATCATAGTAGTAGAAGAGATAACTCCAGTGCTGATGGTAACAGAGAAGTTCTAATAGAAAGTAACCCTGGCAGAGGATTCTTCTAAGTCAATGATAGTGACACTCCACTTGATTCTTTTTGTTGTTGTTGTTGTTCAGTCGCACAGTCGGTTCCGACCCTTTGCGACCCTATGGACCATTGTTCTCCAGGCACCTCTGTCCTCCACCATCCCCCTCAGCACTCCCAGTTCTGTGCCCATTGTGTCTACAATACCATCTAGCCATCTCATCTTTGGCCTCCCCCTTCTTCTTTTGCCCTCCACCTTTCCCAACATCAGGGCCTTCTCAAGTGAATCCTCCCTTCTCATTTGATGTCCAAAATACTTTAGCTTCGTCTTTAATATTAGCCCTTCCAATGAGCAGTCAGTGTTGATTTCTTCTAAGATTGACCTATTTGTTCTCCTCGCTGTCCAGGGTACTCTCAAAACTCTCCTCCAACACCACATTTCAAAGGCATCTATTCTTCTGCGTTCAGCTTTCCTAATTGTCCAGCTCTCACATCCGTACATTACCACTGGGAATACCATTGCTTTGACTATTCTAATCTTTGTTTGCAATGTGATGTCTCTGCTTTTCACTATGTTCCCCAGGTTTCTCATGGCTTGTCTCCCAAGAATCAGTCGCCTTTTTATTTCATGGCTGCAATCCCCATCTGCCGTGATCTTTGATCCCAGGAAAGTAAAATCTGTCACTGCTTCTACTTCTTCCCCATCTATTTTCCAGGAACTGATTGGGCCTGTTGCCATTACCTTGGTTTTCTTGATATTGAGTCTCAAACCAGCTTTTGCACTCTCCTCCTTCAGCCCAATCAAGAGGTTCTTTAGGTCTTCCTCACTTTCTGCCATTAGGGTGGTATCGTCTGCATATCTCAGATTGTTTATGTTTCTCCCAGCAATTTTAATCCCATATTGTGATTCCTCCATCCCTGCATTTCGCATTATGTGCTCTGTGTATAGATTGAATAAGCAGGGTGATAAAATGCAGCCTTGTCTTACTCCTTTTCCTATTCCAAACCACTCTGTCATTCCATGTTCTGTCCTAACTGTTGCTTCTTGGTTCATGTACAGATTTCTCAGGAGGCATATGATGTGCTCTGGTATTCCCATCTCTTTAATTACTTGCCACATCTTGTTGTGGTCCACACAGTCAAATGCCTTAGTGTAATCAATGAAACAAAAGTAAACTTGTTTCTGGTATTCCTTTGTTTTCTCCATGATCCAACGTATGTTGGCAATGTGGTCTCTAGTCCCCCTGCCTCTTCTGAAACCGGCCTGCACCTCTGGTAGTTCTCTCTCCACATGTTGCTGAAGTCTGTCCTGTATTATCTTGAGCATCACCTTGCTGGCGTGTGGGATGAGTGCAATTGTTCGGTAATTTGAGCATTCTTTGGCGTTGCCCTTTTTTGGGATTGTTTTTTGGGATTTTTAGTCATGTGCAAAAGTCAGAAAACAATGGTAAACAGTGTTTAAATACTTCTTGCCTTGAAAACCTTATGATGAGAAAGTAAAAAAACAAAATGATACATAGTGTTGGAGAATAAAACTCCTAAGTTAAAGGCACTCAATCAATTTCAATCAACTAATATCAAAGAGCAAAGGACAAGTACAAGTAGCACTGGTACAAGTGAACCAAATAGATTAGAGGCAAAAGCACATCTAATGGGTGTATGCAAAAAGGTAAAAAGAGAGTCTGATGCTGCATGATAGCTACAGATGGGACATGGAACATGTGAGAACTGTGAATCAAGAAATGGAATATTTAAACTGCAGTACTTGGTAGTGAGCAAACTAAAGTGGACTAGAATAGTCTTGCTTTCAGTCAAACAAAAACAATTATTTTACTCTGGCAATGGCAAAATCAGATGAAAAAGTGTTGCTCTAATATTAAGGAAAGATGAAGCAGACAGTAATAAGGGGCTAGAATTAAAGTACAGTAAAACCCCAATTTACGTAAAAAGTCCATTCCATAGCCTTTTACGTAACTTGGTTTTTAACGTAAATTGAGGCATCCATATAGGGATGCATTGAAAAATAAAAAAATAGGTCCCAACCGGACCAAAAAAAAATCCCAAAATAAAATACGTAATCAGAACAAAGGGAATGTAAATGGACCCATCTCCATACCTTTTTGCTGCTGCTACTGCTACTTCCTCCTGAGCTCTTGTCATCAGGGAAGTGGGAACCGCCACCACTGCCACCAGCGTTGCTGCCACTGCTGCAGTCCCTGCAGCCTCTCCCAGGACTGGGAGAGTGCGGGGAGCATATCCGCTCTCTTCCACTGCTCGTCTGAGGTTTCTCCGAAGTTTAGCTTTTGTTTATTCTCTGATATGCTTGAAAAAACAGACTAACATGGCTGCTATTCCAAAAAATGCTTCAAGCAAGGAAATCTCCATTAACATTCTCTATTCCAAGTCATGTGACTTAATAAACAAAAGATAATGTCTACAGGGAGATAATGTCTAACTTGAGGCAAATTACTTCCAAAAATTATACGTTTGCTTTAAGTTTACACCATTTAATGAGGATGACATCATCAACCACAGCTGTACTATTATTGTTTTGAAGTAATAAAATCTTCCTAGATTTCCTCCTTCCCCAGGTTTTGGCCAGCTTTGTCCTTCAGAGCCTTTCGGAGCTGTGCAACCAGAAAGGAGTGGGGTGGGTGGGTTGAGGATGATTTAAAGGTGGAAAATCTCCAGAAGTGGTTTTGGTCTTGCCACCATCCTTATTGCACAGTATAAAGTTTTGTAATGGGATTTCAGCCAGTATGAGTAAAACATTTGTGCAAAACCTTGTCTATGCAAAAGCATTTTTTTCCTTTGTTAAATCATATAGAGATATGTATATAGCAAAAACAACAGAACTGGCTAATTAATGACAAAGACACTCCTTTATTATGAACTAGAAGGTGGCCTATATCTGGTGAAATGGCTTATAGTTTGAAGAACTTTATGTCAAATAAAAGTTGTTATTCTTTAAGATACTATCAAAATTTCTTATTTTTAGTAATGATAATTTTACAATGGTATACTGTAATTTTATTCTAACTAAATAATGTCCTTTAAGATTTATAACCGTTGGAATTGCAGAATGGAGTCAAATGCAGTTTAAAGAATGGTTTTTTACCCATCCAGGACAAGTGATACTAATTGTGGTAAGCAATACTTTTAGATGCACTTTTAAAGCTTTTGCATAATATCACTTGGCTGAGTATTTACAACTCTTACATTTAAGTGGCAAATAAAGAGGGTTGGGTTAGGAAACACCCTCTCGGCATTCACATTGGGATAATATTATTACTGTTATTATTAAAAAAACATTTATTCATTATCTTTCTGCCTATCAGGTCTCTTAAAGTGATTTACAATAAAATAAAATAAAAAAGAACAAATTAAAATAATTCAAAACTAGCAAAAGCATCTAAAAAGAAATTTAAAACATTATCCAAGAAATACATTTTTAAACATCTGAAAGATGTAAGGCCCTTTGTAACATTACAGTTTTAGCTGCATGTCAAGCTCAGCCAGGTCACTTTGTTGTGTCCAACAAGCCATGGGTTTGGTTTTTCGTTATACCTGTAAAAACATTTAATTGTTGTACACTGCCAAGAGTGGGGAAATAACCCAGATAAGCCATATATAAATAAAATTAAATTAAATAAATTTAGATAAATAAATGGGTATTTAAATTTAAACAAAATAATAATTTATTTGCTTCCATAAACTGCATGTAGAGACTCAGGTTGCTCACTATGGCTTCTGTGTATCTTCTGTGCATTTTTTCTAGCTCCTCTGATTGCAGATTCCTTTTCAGGAATAGAGGGGAATAGGTTTCAGTCATACTTCTTGTTCCTCTGTGGCCATGCTGATCCTGTTTTTTAGATATTTTCATCTAGCAGGCAAAAGGTAATTTCATCTTACCCCTCCTGCCTCATTCCCACATACAAGAGAACACTTCTTCACTCATAACCAAAATGGTCCCATCTAGCCATCTGACATTTGAAAGGCACTCCTTACTATATTGCATCTATTCAGAAACAGCTGGCTGGTATCACCATTCTTGCATCTTGTATCACCATTCTTGCATCTTGAAGGCCCTCCATGATTATAATCTATGAGACTGCAAAGGTGTTTGTTGTTGGATTGGGGCCGTGAAGCGGCCCTTGGGGTCCCGGAGGAGACTGGTCAAAGGAACGGCACGAGACAAGATGGAGCGAAGACCAGTGGTTTATTGAGGGAAAATCATCAGTATATATTATGTTCAAGGCTGCATATGGTAGAATCGTCATCTGACAGAAAATCACATCACCCATTTACCCGGGTTAACTTCTCTTGGGGAAGTTAATTAACTAAGGCAAACACTGACAGGGGAAAACCATTGTTCCTGGCTTGTTGTTGTTCAGTCGCACAGTCGACTCCGACCCTTTGCGACCCCATGGACCATTTTCCTCCAGGCGCCTCTGTCCTCTACCATCCCCCTCAGCCCTCCTAGCTCTGTGCCCATTGTGTCTATAATACCATCTAGCCATCTCATCCTTGGCCTCCCCCTTCTTCTTTTGCCCTCCACCTTTCCCAACATCAATGCCTTCTCAAGTGAATACTCTCTTCTCATTTGATGTCCAAAGTATTTTAGCTCCATCTTTACTATTTGACCTTCCAATGAGCAGTCAGGGTTAATTTCTTCTAAGATTGACCTATTTGTTCTCCTCGCTGTCCAGGGGACTCTCAAAACCCTCCTCCAACACCACATTTCAAAGGCATCTATTCTTCTGTGTTCAGCCTTCCTAATTGTCCAGCTCTCACATCCATACATTACTACTGGGAAAACCATTGCTTTGACTATTCTAATTTTTGTTTGCAATGTAATGTCTCTGCTTTTCACTATGTTCCCCAGGTTTCTCATCGCTTGTCTCCCAAGAATCAGTCGCCTTTTTATTTCATGGCTGCAATCCCCATCTGCAGTGATCTTTGATCCCAGGAAAGTAAAATCTGTCACTGCTTCTACTTCTTCCCCGTCTATTTTCCAAGAACTGATGGGACCTGTTGCCATTATCTTGGTTTTCTTGATATTGAGTCTCAAGCCAGCTTTTGCACTTTCCTCCTTCAGCCCAATCAAGAGATTCTTTAGGTCTTCCTCACTTTCTGCCATTAGGGTGGTATCGTCTGCATATCTCAGATTATTGATGTTTCTCCCAGTGATTTTAATCCCATATTGTGATTCCTCCATCCCTGCACTGCGCATTATGTGCTCTGTGTATAGGTTGAATAAGCATGGTGACAAAATGCAGCCTTGTCTTACTCCTTTTCCTATTCCAAACCACTCTGTTATTCCATGTTCTGTCCTAACTGTTGCTTCTTGGTTCATGTACAGATTTCTCAGGAGGCATATGAGGTGCTCTGGTATTCCCATCTCTTTAATTACTTGCCACATCTTGTTGTGGTCCACACAGTCAAATGCCTTAGTGTAGTCAATAAAACAAAAGTAAACTTGTTTCTGGTATTCCTTTGTTTTCTCCATGATCCAGCGTATGTTGGCGATGTGGTCCTGGCTTGCTCAAGAGCAAACATGGCCACTATTAGTACTAAGGATTAGGTTTAACTGCGAGTGAGTAATTGCCTAATACGTAACAGAGTTTAGTGATTTGCTTCCCTCAGCGGAATCGCCGGTCAGGTCAGATGTGGGTGAATCAACCCTATGATTATTAATCTGCTCCCCAATTTCCATACTGTCAAGGGCCAGTGACCAGGAACCTTCTTCGACCGGTGTAACCTCTGCCAGGGGCCGTATTATGCCAATTGTGCTCGCGGAACCCGCATCTCCCCTTATTTTGTTATTTCTGGACCTGACAGGTGACCCTGCGCAAGAGGGGCATCAGCTGGTGTACGGGAACGACGCTTCGGGGTTCCCCCCATGGGGGGCATCTCGATAGCAGCGAGGGAATACATTGCATGAAACAGCATCCTGCTATGCCCAGTATTATCACCCCCACAATCACTTTGAGTGTTGTCTGAAGCCATCCCCATGGGAACCACGACCACAACGAATCCCACCACCCCCATGAAGCATCCTCCTTGATGTTCTTAACTAGGGTGTGGAGGTCTGTGAGCTGGCTCTGTATCTTGTGGGTATTGTCTGTAAGATTAAAGCAACACATGCCGTGGACAGATTCGCAACCCAAATGATGTAATCGATGGCTGCTCGACTATCCAGTATGGCATGGCGAAGCTCTGTCTGCTCCTGATTGAGCAGCGCTATTGCCGAGGAGGTGTGGTTAATGGCTCTTGCAAAAGTGCAAGCCAATTGACCAATTCATTCTCTGAGTGTTGCCTATGGCTAAGCCTGACACGCTGAATATACTGACTGCTGCCTGGTTTTTCAGAACTGTGGGTCTGAATCCAGACTGCTTTCTGTAGCAAGGCAAGACAATGAGATGTGTCATTGATCTCTTACTGTGACCTAAGGTGATTCTAAGCTATTTCTGCAACTTCTGGTGTTGTGCAAATGTCTTTCTAACACCTATGGGGAGGTGTGAAACTTACAATGGCTGGAGATCCGGCTACCGGGTGCTCAATCTTTCCAAGCAATGGGCCGGTGCAAACATGGGCCGGTCTGGCTTCCTTTGGTGGAAGCTGGCCGTTATTAACAATATACAGAAATTCAAGTGTCCCTTGCAAATCCCAACTGGAGCATTGTACAAGGCATAAATGAATAAAGAGCAACTACAGATAATAGCA
Source organism: Bradypodion ventrale (assembly GCA_035047345.1). NCBI lineage: Eukaryota > Metazoa > Chordata > Lepidosauria > Squamata > Chamaeleonidae > Bradypodion > Bradypodion ventrale. The sequence goes on from JAWDJE010000001.1 coordinate 48,722,884, forward strand.
ATAGAAAACATTCAGCAGCTTCTTGAAGATGAGGCTTCCCTTCTTGGTGGGGTTTCTTGTGTAACTTGAGCTTGGAAAAGTCTTGTTTTGTGGAAAAGCATGGTCCTTAGAAGTAGCACTGAGTATGCAAAATGTTCATAGAAATGTCTTTGGAGATGTAAGTCATAAAGGAAGATGGACAGCTGATGACATCCAGGACAGTGACTGGCAGTGACTTTGCAATAGCCGAACTTGGCATCCGGGCCTGATTCTGGCCTCTGGGACCTGCATGGGGAAGAGACTTGTTTGGGAGATAAAAATTCTGAAAGAGTTAGTTAGTTTTTGCACTTATAGGATAGCAATTGCTGTGCAACTATGGGATGTTGTTCCCCCCCTTTCTGTTTGTTTGTCAATGTAGGACTTAAGCGTCCGATAGACCCATTCCACAATCGCTTGTCCCTGCGGATTGTACGGAACGCCAAAGGTGTGCTTAATATCCCAGGTGGCCCTGAAGGTGGCCAGCTGCCTGGAGCTATAAGCCGGGGCGTCATCGGACTTCATGTGCCGAGGTTCGCCCTTGGCCGTGGGAAAGGAGATGCTGCTCCACATGGGGAGCTGTTTCTCCCTTCTGTGCTGTTACCCAAACAAACTGTGGGAAGGTATTAATGCAAACGTGCATGTACTGCCATTTGCCAAAATGTGGGGCATGTGTGACATCCATTTGCCACACCTGGATGGCCTCTGTCCCTCATGGGTTGACCCCCCACGAGGGCCCCCCCGGTGCCCCTGCACGATGCAGACAGGAACGGACTATGCCTTGGGCTTGGGAAAGTGGCAGGTTGAACTGCCTTGCAAGTGCTTTGGCATTCTGATGAAAGAATGCATGACTCTGAATAGGAGTTGTGAGGAACAAACTCAGCAAGTTTTTGTCTGTCGCGGGAGTGATGTATGCTCCCGGTAGACTGTGAAGCAAATTCCTAGGAAACTGGCTGTCAGTAATTATGTTGAAGCGTTCTTTGGCAAAGGTGCACAAAGCGAGGTTCACGGCTGCCAACTCTGCCCGCTTGCGGAAGAGTCAGGAGCGTGCGCCAAGCTTGGTCCTCTTGCCAAGTAAGAACCTAGTATGTGCGACCCCCATAAGTGAAAATTGTCCTAGCCCCCCGAAGAGGAACCAGTGACATTAATTCACACAAGGTGACTGTCTGCGTTTGAAGCGAGACGAGTCTGGGGTCTTATGGCAAACCTTGGTGCATGACGTGCCAGGCTTCCCTTGGGTAAATTTCTCATGAAGGCCCCCCTGCGCACATCCGCCCATGGCGCGCGTGCACACTTTTACTGGAGCTATTAAGGGTGCCAGGTGCTGGCTTAGCCTTTTGCCTGTGCTTAGACTAGCAGCAAAAAAAAAGGAAGGGGTGGCCTGAAAATGCCTGTATCTGATTGAAAGTGTGACCTGACTGCATTCTTAAAATGGTCCTAGGCAGTCCTGGCTAATGAGTGGCACTCTGCACATTCTCAGGAGCTCAGGGACTAATCCTCCCTTTGTGCTCTGGAGTCTGTGAAATGTGTCTGCTCATTAGAGAGGGTGCTGTGGGCTAGGTGCCATACTTAAAATGACCTAAGACTTATTAAAGACAAGCCAACTATGACGTGCCAGCTGTAAGGAAATAATACACAAAGATGAAAAGACACACAAGTTAAACATTTCCAGCAGGGAGTTCCACTGGCGAAAGGAGGAAAGGAGGAAAGACAAGTCAGAAGTTAGCTCAATGAGAATGCAACAACTCTTATCAATCAGATTAGGTCAGGTAATTAAGACCACCGGCTGGGATCCTTCTGTTAAGAAATCCCTACCAGTAATTAACTCTGGACCCTGTGAAAGGAAGGAATTTAAGGCTGTAGAAATAAATAAATTGGTTACTATTAAGGCCTGGAGAGGAGTTTTGTTCCTGTAAAAAGGTAACGATTAAGCATTTTCTGAATATACAGAGCGCAAGAATGTTTGCGTGCTTTTTCCTGCGAAAGGGGTACAATGAGGGAGTTACTTTACACAGATTAAAGTCAAAATACCAGAACAGTATCTTTCCTAAGAGAATGAAGGAGAGTTAGAACGATTCTCAACCCGCGGCCAGATGTGGGTAAGTGGGCCAGATGCAGCCCACGTTGCTCTGCCACTACCTCCACCAAGCCAAGAAGGGCTGTGCGGCGAAGGAAGGGCAGGATGACTGTCCGGGCCCCCAGAGCTGCCTGAGGCCCCGGAACTTGGCCCCTGACTTTAAAGGGTTGAGAACCAAGGTTACAAGATGATAACACAGTACACACATGAAGACAATGCAATTCTCTCACTCCTAGTGAGATACGTGACTCCAAGACGTTAAGGGACATTCAAAAAACCTTAAAACACAGAGATGGGGGTTTGAGGAACACAGACGTAGGGAGGGGCCCCATAGTTTATGATCTAGTGAGGAAAACTCATAGAAGTGATTTTTGTTTTCAGATCGCGCTTCTGAAAAGAAAAATCTGTTTTCCTGAGTGGCACGGATTGCAAAACCGGTTTCCAAGAGTGGCTTAATCCCTTGACAAAGAAAAAAGTCTCAAGGGAAGAAGAGGGGTCACCCCGCCCTATTGCAGGTTAGGATTCCCCCCCCTCCACCCTCCTGCCTTCGCTGCCCTTAAGCTGCTAAGCAGGCAAGGCAAAGGGGTTTTGCTCACCATGCTTTCTCAAACCTTAAATAGTTCCTGCCCATGAGCAGAGTGCAAACTGTTTAACACATATTTCACAGTGACATTACCACGCAGTTACACACAAGGAACACTTTTTCAATCATACTGTGGTCATAGAGACAAGGCTTTTGCAATCATACACAGTTCTTGCAGTCATACATTCAGTGGTGCACCACGCATACACACATTTATTTACGCATTCGCACATTCCTCCCCTGATCTGCAGTGTTCTACACATGAGGAGATGACTTATACACAGCTGGCCCTTTACAACCATCTGGGTGCTTCTACTTAGGGGTGAGTTTCTCTGGGCTACTCCAAGGCAAGACAAGTAGGTTCTGCCTGTGCCTTGGGAGAGCTCGGGGTGCTATTGCTGGGATGGTTCTTCTGGCATAGCCAGGGCGATGGCTGCCTCCTTTCTAGCCTGGGCCAGATGCATGCCAGAGGGCCGGACTCGCGGATCTTGGTGCTGCCTCCTTTCCAGTGCCAGCGTGGCAACCTTTTGAAGATCTGCCTGGTCTAGATTGGCATTCTCTTCTAAGGTGTCTCATTTTTCCACACTGGAAGCAGGCGCCTTGGGGTTTTGGCACTGCTCTGCGCCTGAGTTTGGTAATGGGTCTGCTCTGGAGCCCTGCGTGGCCAGGGGCCGTGCAGATTTCCGTGAGCAGTGGGCGCTGAGCAGCCCTGCCTGAACGTGTGTCTGCCTTCAGATAGGCTGAACACAGCAGTTGGGTGCTAGCTAATTGTGCCACTGGCAATTTCCCCGTGAATGGATTTTCCTCACCCATGCGCTGAATGGAGTTCTTAATTGGCAGGGAACTTTTAACTGTCAGAGAAGCGCCAAGGCTTCTCATGCCATGAATTCCTTCAGTGACGTCTGCAGCTGTCACTGAGGGAATGCTCCCTACACTGCCCTGCTTAAGCTGAAATGACGGATAGAGACTCCTTGGGGCTGATGGTTCTGACTGCGCTGGGGGTTTCTGGGTCTCTATCCGGACTGGGTCTTCCTCTGCTAAGAGTTTCCTACATTTGCTCCATGTGCGAGTCACGCCATCTGAACCTCTCGGGGGTTGCTGAATGCAGACTCCTATCTGATCCCAGAGCTGAAGGGGTAACGTACCTACTTCTGGGTAAAGCAGGCAGTGTTCCCTCAAGAACACCAAAAGCCGCGCTAGTTCTCCACTGTGAAAGCTTATCTGATATATCCTGGCCAGGATTTTGAATTCATCCTCATGAATTCTTTGACTAGCGGACGGACATTGCCGCTGAGGACAAGTCCCCATATTACCTGCCGGGTCCTTTGAAGTCTCCTTCTCAGGACGATTCGACGCGTCTGTAGTTCAGGCAATAGGTTTTGCGTGACGAATCTCTGGGTAGAGCTCGGAGCGTGGACTGCCGCCACGGGCCCTCGGTGGCCTCTGCGCTGTCAGGGGTTCACAGCCGACCCTGAGCGGAACGCGTTTTTCCGTGCTGCAAGCCGCCGCGATAGCCGGAGCAAGCTGTAGGATGCCTCTCTGAGATGCCTCGCCACGTAGCTGTCTTCCCAATCGGATGGCTTTCTGACTGGGGCTGCCGCGCTGTCCTCCGGGGTGATTGGACACGGTTCTAGCGTAGAACCGGATGGTGTAGATCGCTTACTCACGAGTAGGATCACGTCTCGGGGTCACCAGATGTTGGATTGGGACCGTGAAGCGGCCCTTGGGGTCCCGGAGGAGACTGGTCAAAGGAACGGCACGAGACAAGATGGAGCGAAGACCAGTGGTTTATTGAGGGAAAATCATCAGTATATATTATGTTCAAGGCTGCGTATGGTAGAATCGTCATCTGACAGAAAATCACATCACCCATTTACCCGGGTTAATTGAGAACCTCTCTTGGGGAAGTTAAATTAACTAAGGCAAACACTGACAGGGGAAAACCATTGTTCCTGGCTTGCTCAAGAGCAAACATGGCCACTATTTGCACTAAGGATTAGGTTTAACTGCGAGTGAGTAATTGCCTAATACGTAACGGAGTTTAGTGATTTGCTTCCCTCAGCGGAATCGCTGGTCAGGTCAGATGTGGGTGAATCAACCCTATGATTATTAATCCGCTCCCCAATTTCCATACTGGCAAGGGCCAGTGACCAGGAACCTTCTTCGGCCGGTGTAACCTCTGCCAGGGGCCGTATTATGCCAATTGTGCTCGCGGAACCCGCAGTTTGTTTTGTGCTGTAAATGCAAATGCTTATCACATGCTACAGCTAATGAAGTCTTAGCATTCCTCCAGGGCCAGACAATCATGTATCTAGGCCTGAAGCACAATACCTTAATGTGTCTTTCCTTTGTTGTTTGTAGACACAGTAAGTTCCACTCAGTTCTCAATTGTATCTTGAACATTTTTAGAGGGTGTCTCTACTCAGTAGAGACCTTGGGTCATCCATGGATGAGGAAGGCGGGATAGAAATTTTTTAAATAAATAAATAAATACTCAGTATCTCTTGTAATATCCTCATAGTGTCCTCAAAGCCATTAGAAAAGTGCCCTTCTACGTAGTATTTCCCTTAAGCTTGAGTCCCTTGAAGTAGTTTCCTTAGTAGCTGTCACAGCCATGTTTCTCAATTGGTGCCATCTCTTCTGTGTGTTTGAGCCACATTAATTTATGTCTTACACTTCTAGTAAAGTAAAAACTATTTCATAAATCCCAAAAATGGACCCCAGTCTCTCTTAAGTTACAGAAAAGATGTGGATGAACCCGGAGCACTAAAAAGTTACACTAAAAGAACATTATCCCTTTTCTTCTGACCATCTTCTTTAGGAAAGAAAGTTATGACTTACACTTCTTCACTGAATCAAGGTCTCTGTTTTGCTGATCTACAAGACTCCTCACCTACCTAAGGCACAAAACATCATGGCAACTCTACCAGGGCTACAGCATTATCTAAAGATACATAACTGAAGAGTCATGTAAGGTTGCCTCATGGTCTGATTGCTCTATATGCATACACTTCTGGAAACTGGATTTGTATGACTTGGCTGAAGAAAAATACTTGAAGGGTGATGCATAAATTAATTTCTTCCAATCCTTCCTTTTCTTTATTCGTGTCAGAGGCACCACAAGCATATGATAGCATACAAAGCTAAAATTAACATATATTAAACAAACAGGAATTAGATGACATCTGCCCAAAATTGGGCTACATCAACAGAATTTCCCATAAGGTCCTCCTCATGAGGGGCATCGTGTGCATTGTATCATATGTGAGATAGTTTGTACTTCTCCGCATTCACACAGTATTGTGTCCAAGCGTTATTTCTAATATATGCCATGAGCGCCGTAAAGTCTATGGCGGAATAGCACGCCTTTTGCAAAGGTGCCAATTTCAAACTACTGTTATAAAGAGCTGATTTGTCAGTACAAACTTTCCCGCTTCTCTGGAAGCCCGCTGAAATGTATCCACCTGTGTAACTGCCATTCTCACTGTATATAAGCTGGCCACTTTGTACATGTTCTCCAGTCCGATTTCCTGAGCTGATAATAAATCACTTGTGTTTGACCCAATCCTGCTGGTCAGAATACTTCTTATGTGCTGGACTCAACACACAGGCTGTCATCTATAGGGAAACCCCACTTTTCTTAGATTAGCCCTTGATCTTTCTACCCCAGCACATAGTCTGTTTAAACCTTTCCACACAGACCATGGTTGTTCTTGGCCCAGCAGTAGAGAATTGTGTGGTTATGCCTAGTTGTCTCGTAGCTCTTTGTTCGCCTTCCATAGTTTTAAGGAGGTCTGTGGGGGATGGTTGTTCAGAGGGGCAGAATTTATGAGGAAAATGTGCCTTGATTTCAGTCTCTGCTTTGGTTGTTGGTGATCAAATAGGAGGTGTGTTTCTGAGGAAATTGCTTTGACCCACTCTTTCTGAGCAGCACTTTCTCGATGGAATTTTGATGGAGGGATGCCAGCTAAGGAATGCACTTTTTGTATTGGGGTTGGTTTTAGGCATCCTGTGACCAATCTCACTGTTTCATTTCGGGCCACATCCACCTGCTGTGCATGCGTTGATCTGTACCACACTGGACTAGCATACTCTCCTGCAGAGTAACATAAAGCTAGCACAGAAGTTCTTAATGTGTGTGATTGAGCACCCCAACTTGTGCCTGTTATTTTCCTCAAAATATTGTTCCTGCCAAAAAAAAACCCTTCTGTTTGGTATTTAGGCAGTGGGTCTTGAAGATGAGAGTTCGATCCAGGGTGATTCCCAGGTATTTGGGGATGTCACAGTGTTCAAGCCTGATGCCATTCCAGTTCACCTGCAGCCTTCTTGATGCCTCATGGTATTTCAAATGAAAAGCACAGAGTTGAGTTTTTTAGACAGTTGGGCTTCAGTTGGTTATCCCTATAATATAAAGCCATTAAATTCAAAGCTTCAGTCAGTTTTTTCTCAACAGCCTCGAAGGTTGTGCACTGTGCGGCAATTGCAACGTTGTCGGCATAGAGAAAGCTCCTAGTGGCTTCTGGCAGTATATATGTTAAACGGTTAAACATAGTAGGTCACATCTATGTTTATTGCAGAGTTCCTGATGCAAGCTTTCTTTAACTGAGGATATTCCTTCAATGTTGACCAATATCACTGTCCGTTTGGGCCCTGAGAAAGGCCATTGGTTAAAATGTCTCTTTGTAATCATTTCTGCTCAAAGAGGTGCTCCTGGATTGAAAGGATTAGCCATTGGCAATCACCGTTCCCATTGTTGCTCAGGGCATGCCCAATTGCTGAAATAGCAGTCTTGGGGAGGTTACTTTTATGTCCCCCCCACCAATCCTTCCTGTCAGTAGTAGACTGATAGAACTAGGTCAAATCTTACTTTTCCTGGATATCTTCTTTCCACAGACCGATAATGGTTCACTGGATCCTTACCTTGAAGTATCATTCTGATCTGTGAGGAAGAAGATTCACCTATATAGGGACTGATGTTCTCTCTGCTTCCATAACATTATTGATCTTTTAACTAACTTGCATCATATCCTACACTGGGGAGCCTGTTTTCCCCTGTAGTCCTAATCTTTCTTCTTTATCCTGAGCATGCTATCTAATGAACTGTGGGCAGAGCCATGTGTGTGTACTAGATTTGCAAAGATTTCCTCTTGGTTATTCTTGCCTCACTTAAATGGCAAAACGAGAACAATCCACTCTTCCTAGATGTCTCCTTCTTTGCAGACAAGAATAGGTCTTCACAGTAGGTATAGTAAAGGTAAAGGTTTTCCTTGCTCGAAAGCAAGTCGTATTTGACTCTAGGGTTCAGTGCTATCTCTGTTTCAAAGCTGAATAGTCAGTGCTGTCTGCTTCTGCAGACGTTCCTGTGGTCATGTGACAGGCATGACTAGACACTGGAGTGCATGGAACGCTGTTACCTTTCCACAGAAGTGGTCCCTATTTATCTACTTGCAATTTCTTGCTTTTGAACTGCTAGGTTGGCAGGTATACTGTGCACTATTTTCAAAGTGAAATTTTAACAGGCCTTTCCCGGCCGAAAACAGGCATGAAGTCAAACGTTGATGGCAAATCATACATCTGCTCTAGAGCAGTGGCAAATTTATAACATTCTTTCTTCCAAACGCTATGCAGCATGCAGCCTGTCTTGTTTGTAAATTCTGTACTGGTTTTTCCAAAGCCAAATCCTTTTTTCATTGGCACTATCTTATTTGAGGTCTCTGTGAGTCACAGTTGTGGGGGTTCATGCCTGTGAGAGGACTCTATCGGAAGCTTTAAGAGTGTAGGAAAAAAGCACTAGCTGCTCTGCTCCAGAACAGGCATATTGGGAGAGGAAATATTTTAACAATGTTAGTGATTTTTTTCCTAAAGCTCTGGAAGCTTTTGACAGAGTCCTCACTCAGGCAAGAAAACCTACAAGTACAAATTCACAGATGACCACTTAAAGAACTACTGTATTGTAACAAGTAAGGAACCTATCTTTCCTTGTTGCATGGCAACCTTTCTAAAAGCATACTTGAAAAGTGTAAAAAAAAAGGGAGGAACTGGAGAATGGGAAAAAAGAAATATTGTGTGATACTTAACTGTGTATAAGCAAGCCAATATTATCACTACAGTACTTCTAATACAATGTTTTCATTTCTAGAGTCAAATGATGTTTACACAGGAATGTGAAGCATGCTTAAAATGTTCTAATAGAAGAAAGGAGATGAGAGTAAGCCATGATGATCTAAGCAACCTTATAGAACAACTTGCAGAGATTGCATCAGATGTTCTTCCCTACCACAAACAAAGCACATTGGAAGCACTGGTTACTTTGTTCATCCATTGCAGGGAGGTATTAAATACACTGATCGATCTTGAGATTCGCAACACTGAAGATTTTGAATGGATAAGGTACACCTTAAAATGTTGGTTTATGTGCTAAGTTCTGAAATATGTTATTTAATTCCTTGCTTCTGAAATAAATATGCAAAACCAAGGGAAATTGTTTTAAACAAACTAAAACAAATCTCCCTTCTGTTCTGGATGCTGTTTCATAAGCAGGACTACTATTAACAAGTGGCAGATATCTTCTAAAATGCCTGGGGTTCCCTATAAAAGGAAATACAATTACATCTGAATTTACAATTGCATTTAATTGGGTGGGTGGGTGGGTGGGACAGGGTTGCTATCATCTACAAGGAGTATGTCAGTCCCAGCAGGGTCTCCGCTATCTCCAGGCTGGGGTGGGAAGCTCTCCATCTGTTGATGGGGGCCAGGGAGAGATGGGGTGGGCCTAGTGTATAGAGCCCTTCATATTCTGCACTCTGTCCTCCTGGGGCTGTCTGACTTCATCTCCTCTGCGGTATTGTCTTCTCCCAGCACTTTTGTGCTGGGGGACTTCAACGTTCATGTAGAGGTGGTGTTGGCTGGTGCAGCCTCAGAGTTTATGGACATCTTGTTGGCTATGGGTCTCTCCCAATGTGTCAATGGCCCCATGCATGTGGTGGGACATACCCTTCACGGGTTCACTTGGAGACTGATCTGAGAGTGGAATATATTGTTATCTCTGCCCTTTCCTGGTCAGATCACTACCTGTTGAGATTTGGGCTCATGACAGCAGACCCTCCCCCTCAAGTGTCAGGATGGATTAAGATGGTCCACCCATGGAGGCTGCTGGATCCAGTAGGTTTCCGATCAGCCATGGGTGGGTGTTGCGAATATCTGCCGCTAGGCGGCGCTTAGGTCCCGGAGGAGACTGATCAATAAGCGATACGAGGCAAGGAGTCAGGATCAGATCAGTGCTTTATTGGAAAATACACACACCTTTTATAGGTCAGAAGGCAGGTAGAAAAAACCGTCACCAGTGATTCAATCAAGTTACCTGTTTACTCAGGTTAATTGGGGAAACTCTTCAGGGGAAGTTAATTATGACAGGTAAACATTTGACAGGGGAAGCCCTATTGTGTCGGGCTTACCGGCTGGGCAAACATGGTCCCTGTTTGCGCCCGAGATTAGCGCCAAGCCAGGGGGAAGAATGTTTACCTAATTATACACAGGAGATGCAGGAGATAGCGTTCTGCCTGTCTGGCAGAGCCGCTGGTCAGGTCACGTTAATTGGGTGAATCAAACCCTATAGCCCTATAATTTATTCACCCCCCTTGATATGGCTGCCCACAGAAGCCACCGCTAGGAGCCTTCTCACTCAAGCGGCCTCTGCCTGGCCGTCCCATGCCCAACGGGGCACGGGGAAACCATATCTCCCCTTACTTATTTATATTGAGAACCTGACCAGCGACCCTGTGCAGAAGCGGCACCAGCTGTTGGTCTGGGATGACGTCACGGGGTTTCCTTCTCCGGCGGCATCTTGAGATTAGTGGGGGAATACATTGAGCAAGACAGCAGACTGTAATGCCTAGTATGACTACCCCTACCACAACCTTGATTACCGTCTGAAGCCACCCCCATGGGATCCACGACCACATCCACTTCCATAGTGAGCTCCACCAAGCCCCCCATGCAGAGCCCTCGGTGATGCCAGCCACTATGGAGTGAAGGTCTGCGATCTGGCTTTGAATCTTACGAGAGTTGTCCGTAAGATTAAAGCAGCACATACCATGAAAAGACTCGCAGCCCAAGTGGTGAAGCAGTAGGAGGTAGTCGATAGCCGCTCGATTATCGAGAATGGCATGGCGAAGTTCCGCCTGCTCCTGATTGAGGAGCGCTATCGCTGAGGAGGTATGGTTGATGGCCTTTGCTAAACCGCAAGCCAAGCGACCAATCCTCTTTGCGTTGCCGACGGCTAAGCCTGGCACGCCAAAGACGCTGATTGCCAAGGAGAGATACTCGGCGGGTCTCATTACCCTAAAGCTGCTTTCACATGAGCTGTCTAACGTGGTGGTGCGAGTGTGCCGTATGAGTGAAGGGACATTAGATACATTGGAAACATTAGGAACATTGGGGCTTGGGGCAATCATGTCCTTAGTGGGGAGCAAGAGTGTCAACCGGCTAATACAGCAAATAGCATCTGACATATTGGCAGGAATGTAATTAAACGTATACTGGTTACAAGTGAAAAACCATCCAGATGGTAGGGTGATATGTGCATATGCTGTGCCGCGTGGCACGGGGTTACTGCAAGTCCAATTGCCGCTGCCTACATCGAGGCATCGGCGCCGGGTTCGGCCGATTCCGGAGCAACCGTAAATTCGGCCACAGGTAGAGTTCGGGCTGACCGCCACTCGAGGAGTATGGAGAGTGGCTGCATCAGCCGGCAAAGTCATGGTTAGCCGCATCTCCCAACGAGCATATTCCGAGGAAGCTGTTGGGATGTACGGGCTGAAGAATCGCTTCACCAGCCAGTCCCCATCCCGGGGGTGTGCGCCTGGAGAATGGCACACCGGGATGAGGCAGGTGCTGAGGATCGAGGCAGAACCGACGTCCTGTCTGAGGCAAAAATCGGACTGGTTGACAAGGCCTGCCAACCTTTCCCAAATGTTGTACTGCATGCGGGCAGAAAGGTCTCCGCCCGGCATTAAATCGCTGGCCTCCAGTGAGGCGGCCTGAACGCCTCCCCCCAAAAGCAGGGTGAGGGTCAGGATGATGATGACTGCCATGGAGTTGGCATGGATCTGGGCGAAAACTGCAACCACGAAGCTCTCTGGTGTCAGCTCCTTCTCCTCGCGCTGGATGGCATGCTGGGCATCATGGCAGAGGGTCTTGACCATCCCCCAGGTTATCTTCGGTGGTGTCGTCTGCGACCGTTGTTTCTCCCGGCGGGTCCCCTCGGTCAGAGTGAGGTCCTCCATCTCCGGGATCGGGCTCTGGTCGGTCTGTGTCCACGCCATGTGGTTCCAAGTAGGGCTTGACGCACCGAGCTGGAATCCAAACGACACCTGTAGGGGACATAACTGCAGCATACCCTCTCCCCCATGTTATGAGCGGCACCGGGCCCCTCCAAGAAGGGTCCGGTGGCACTCGGTACCGGACCATAGGTCGCGGGAGAGCTTCCAAACGGCGGAAATGCTTCTCCTGCGGCGTACAGTCCGAAAAAACATTAAGGTGATTGTAAGTGAACAATACCTTATTTAAGCAAAACTGTGCCTGTCCCTGTGATTTGGGGAGGGCTGGTGGCTCCCCCCTTTCTGTTTGTTTGTCAATGTAGGACTTTAGCGTCCGATTGACCCGTTCTACAATCGCCTGCCCTTGCGGATTGTAGGGAATCCCAAATGTATGCTTGATGTCCCATGTGGCCATGAAGGCGGCCAACTGCCTGGAGCAGTAGGACGGGGCGTTATCTGTTTTCACGTGCCGCGGCTTGCCCATCGCCGCGATGCAGGAAAGGAGGTGCTGCTCCACGTGGGAGGCAGTTTCCCCTTTCTGCGCTGTGGCCCAAACGAACTGGGAAAAAGTATCAATACACACATGCATGTATTGCCATCTACCAAACTGCGGCAATGCGTGACATCCATCTGCCACACCTGATTGGCCTCTGTCCCCCGTGGGTTGACCCCCCACGAGGGCCCCCCCGGCGCCCCTGCACAATGCTGACAAGAGCGGACTATGCCTTGGGCTTGGGAAAGTGGCAGATTGAACTGTCGGGCGAGTGCTTTGGCATTTTGGTGGAAAAAGGCATGACTTTGGATCGGAGTAGTAAAAACTCCCAAAACTGATCATTGCTGAATTTCCTTTGCGGCCGCGGCCGCTCTGCTATTGCCCGCGGAAATCGGACCCGGTAGGTCTTGGTGACTTCGAATATGGGCAATATAGAGCGGCTCCGTGCGGTTTTGCAAATGAAATTGAGCGGTGAGAAACAGGCTAAGCAAATTCTTGTCTATCGCGGGAGTGATGTAAGCTCCCGGTAGACTGTGCAGCAAGTTCCTAACATACAGACTGTCAGTTATGATATTTAAACGTTCCTGGGCGAAGGTGCGCAAGGCAAGGTTCACGGCTGCCAACTCTGCCCGCTGAGCGGACTTCTGTGGAAGAGTTAGCAGCGTGCGCCAAGCTCCGCCCTCCTGCCAGGTCAGGACACCATATGTGCGTCCCCCATCGGTAAAAACTGTCTTAGCCCCCTGAAGTGCGACCAGCGAGAGCAATTCGAACAAGCTGACTGTTCCTGTCTGGAGTGAAACGAGTCTGGGGTCCTTGGGCAAATGGTATGCTAAACTTCCAGTGAAACCCTCCAAAGCTATCGGAAGCGAATCACCTAGCTGCATTAACTGATGAATTTGTTCCTTGGTGAAAGGAACCACAATTTTGGCCAAATCATTTCCTGAAATGTCCCTAGCTCTCAGCCTGCTGCGGTAAATCACCGCGGAGACCAACTCTTGGGGCGGAACGATGTTCCGTGATGATGTGTTAGGCAAGTAGACCCACTCCACAATTTTCGCTCCCTTCTCTGAGTCTATGCCTAGCGCCCCGGTGAACATGGATCCTGACCATACGATGTACAAATTCAGGATCGGGGCATAAGGCCCCTGGGCGATCCTATCCACCCACCTCTGGCTGAGAACTTGGTTCACTCTCTCGAGCGCCAGGCGCGCGTCTCGAGGAATTTTTATCCGGTCTGCCGGCTGCTTACCTAAAGTTAGCAGCGAGAAGAGCGGTCTCAGAAGATCCATATCCAATCGGAAATACGGTCTGGCCCAATTGATGTTTCCTAAAACTTGCTGTAACTCTACCAGGGTGACTGAGTCCTGTAAAGCTATCTGGGGTAAAACTGGTGCAGCAAAGGAACGGAGAAGCCGATGACCCAAGTATGAAAAGGGCTCGGTCTTCTGCACCTTTTCCGGGGCAATGAGTAGACCCTTGTCCCCCAGGCTGGCCTGGAGGTCAGAAAACACTGCGCTACCGAGTTGCGGCAACGCTACTAAAATATCGTCCATGAAGTGACACACAATAGCTTTAGGGTAAAGGCTTCGGAACTTTGCCAGCGCGTTGTGAACATAAATTTGGCACAGGGTGGGCGAATTGAGCATGCCCTGTGGCAAATATTTCCACGCGTAACGCTGCGTGGGCTCGCTGTGGTTCACAACCGGCACTGTAAAGGCGAACCTTTCCCGGTCCCTGGGGTCTAAGGGGATTGTATAAAAGCAATCCTTGAGATCTACAACTAGAATCTCCCACCCCTCGGGAATCATATTGGGATTTGGGATGCCGCATTGAAGCGGACCCATCGGCTGAATGCATCTATTGATCTCTCTGAGATCGTGGAGGAGTCGCCACTTCCCCAACTTCTTCTTAATCACAAAAATTGGCGAATTCCAGGGACTCGTGGACTGTTCTATATGTCCTGCGTCTAGCTGTTCTTTGACTAGCTGCTTGAGGGCAACTAATTTCTCTCCCACTACCGGCCATTGTTCTACCCAGACCGGAGTATCGGTGAGCCATTTAAGTGGCAACGCCATTACCCGAAGGTAAGGGTGGCACCGTACTGTTGGAGAATGTCTCGCCCCCAAAGATTGACGTGCACGTCAAGAATGTGCGCCCGAATCACCGCCGTGCCGTCAGCCCTTGGGATTGTGACTTCCACCCACTCTCGGCTCCTAAACGCTTCCTGAACGCCACCTACCCCCCACACATCGGAGACCGGCTCAATGGCCCACTCCTTCGGCCACTGGCTTCTGCTTATCACGGTCACATCCGCTCCGGTATCGAGTAACCCTGAGAACACTCTTTTGTTCAAAAATACCTCGATAACGGGGCGCTGCTTCCACTCAATGTTGGTCTCCACTGTCGCTAAGACCTGGTATCCTTGCACTGCCTCACTCGCGCTCGAGCGGTCTGTGGAACCGGGCTCTGAGCTGTCACCGAGCCTTCTCGGGTTGCCTGCTGGCGAGTGACAAGGAACCATGATCAGTTGCGCTAAGGTCTCTCCCTTGTGGATAATTTGGGGCAGGTGTGTCCAAAGCTGGACCTGGAGAACGCCTGAAAAATTCGAGTCAATGACTCCTGGAATTATGAAAATTCCGCGTGCTCCAGCTACACTACGGGGCAAGACTAAGCCTATAAAGCCTCTGGGTAGGGGTCCCATGTACTGAGAATCGACTAGATAGACTGTGCCTGGCAGATCGCATGTAACGTCCGCCTGGCAAGCCAATTCTAGCCCTGTGCTACCCTTGGGGCTGGCCTGTGCCCTAGTAATGTCTGGGATGTGCCTAGCACCTAGTCTAGTTCTGGGGAGTTCTGGATCTGGTTGAGGGAAGCCTCTGTCTGGACTGGGGCCAGAGACGTGCCCGGATTCCGGTTTCCCGAACTCGGACAAAACCTGGCCCAATGATAGCCCTTTTTGCACTTCGGGCAGGGGGTGTTTGGAGCCTTGGGATGGCCGGACTTTTGTCCGCCTCCCTTGGATCGGCACTCCCTAGCGAAGTGTCCGACCTTGCCACAGGAGTGGCATGGCCCTTTGGTCTTGCCATTGCCATGAGGTCTTTTCCCCCCCCTGCACCGCTGCCGCTAGCAGACCCATCTTGTAAGAGTCTGTGCCAACGTCGGAACATGCTCGGATCATGTCCGTTAAGGTTATGTCAGGGCGATTGCCCAGGGACTGCAAGATTTTACAGCAGTCCAAGTTGGCGTTGTCCTTTTCTAGCTTGATCATGAGCTCTTGCTGGGCTTGCTCATTATCAATCTGCCTGCTAATTGCCTCCTCCAGGCGATTGATGAAGTCCATGTAGGGCTCCTGGGCTCCCTGCTTAATAGCGGTGTAATTTTTGGCCGTTTTGCCAGATGCCGGGACCTTGAAGTATGCCCTATAGGCAGCTTCGGCTGACATCTCTAGGGTGGCGAGAGGCAAGTTGATCTGAGCGTTGATGGGCTCAAAGGCACCTGAACCATATAGCTGGTCAGGAATTACCGCGCCTCCCATCCTAGCAGCCCTGGCCTGAGCCTCGAGCCGAAACTCGCTGTCACAGATCATGTACTGGCTAGGGGTCAGCATCATCCTCATGACGGCTTTCCAGTCATGAGGAATCCACATGGTGGTCTCGCACACCTGCTGAAGCGTGCCCCTGGTAAAACGACTTTGGAGCCCTGTCTCTGAGATTGCTTTCCGTAAAGCCATGAGAAGCTTGTACGGGACTGGGGAATGTACTACCTGCTGTGCACCTGTGAGCGCGTCCATTTCTAGACGAATTGGACAAATTTGCCTAAGTTCAGCTAGCTGTTCTACTGACAATTCCCCCTTCTTTAGCTCGATCTCGGCGGTGCGCTGAAGGGCACTCTTAACAACTAGGGAACCTGGAGCTGTCAGAGAAGCGCCAGCGCCTCTCATTCCTTGCGTTCCTTCGGTGACGTCTGCAGCTGTCACCGCGGGAAGGCTCCCTACGCTGCTCTGCCGATAGCTAATTGACGGGTAGAGTGACGTGGGCGCAGTCGGTTTGACTGGCTGGTCTGATGGCTTTTCTAATGGGGGTTCTATGGCCTCTACCCGGACTGGCTCGATCTGCTCTAAGAGTCTCCTACACTTTCTCCATGTACTAACTATCCCTCCTGGAGCTTTCGGGGGTTGCTGAATGCAGTCTCCTATCTGATCCCAGAGCTTCAGGGTTAACGTACCTACTTCTGGGTAAAGTAGGCAGTGTTCCCTGAGGTACGGCAAAAGTCTCGCTAGCTCCCTGCTGTGAAATCGTAACTGAAAAACCCTGGCCAGGATTTTGAACTCTTCCTCACGAGTTCTTTGGCTAGCGGACGGACTTGGTCTATGAGAACAAGTCCCCATATTACCTGCAGATGGTCCTCTGAAGTTTCCTCCTCGGGACGAGACGCGTCTTGTCAGGCAACAGGTTCGGACGTCTAGTGTCTGGGGTAGACCTCGGAGCGTGGACCTTCCGCCACGGGCCCTTCTAACGGCCTCTGTGATGTCAGGGGCTCACAGCCTGCCCTGAGCGGAACGCGTTTCCCTCTATGGCAACCTCCTCGAAAGCGGGAGTAAGCTGTAGGAATGCCTCTCTGGAATGCCTCGCCGCAGGCCACTTCTCTGATCGGCTGGCTGCCGGTCAGAGTGCCGCGCTGTCCTCCGGGGTGACGGGTCGCGGTTCAAGCGTAGAACCGGACCGCGTGGATCGTTACTCACGAGTAGACCTCTCCGGGGTCCCTTACTCACGAGTAAATCACGTTGCGGGTCACCAGCTGTTGCGAATATCTGCCGCTAGGCGGCGCTTAGGTCCCGGAGGAGACTGATCAATAAGCGATACGAGGCAAGGAGTCAGGATCAGATCAGTGCTTTATTGGAAAATACACACACCTTTTATAGGTCAGAAGGCAGGTAGAAAAAACCGTCACCAGTGATTCAATCAAGTTACCTGTTTACTCAGGTTAATTGGGGAAACTCTTCAGGGGAAGTTAATTATGACAGGTAAACATTTGACAGGGGAAGCCCTATTGTGTCGGGCTTACCGGCTGGGCAAACATGGTCCCTGTTTGCGCCCGAGATTAGCGCCAAGCCAGGGGGAAGAATGTTTACCTAATTATACACAGGAGATGCAGGAGATAGCGTTCTGCCTGTCTGGCAGAGCCGCTGGTCAGGTCACGTTAATTGGGTGAATCAAACCCTATAGCCCTATAATTTATTCACCCCCCTTGATATGGCTGCCCACAGAAGCCACCGCTAGGAGCCTTCTCACTCAAGCGGCCTCTGCCTGGCCGTCCCATGCCCAACGGGGCACGGGGAAACCATAGGTGGGTTTCCAGCTGACATGGTTGGCACTCCTGTCAAAGCTCAGGTTGCCAGGTGGTACTCCGAGGTGGCCCGGGCGGTAGACACGGTCGCACCAAAGCACCCTCTCCTATGCAGACTACACTGGTTCCCGTGGTTCATGGAGGACCTTAGAGCAATGAAGGAGAAGGCTGGAGAGCAAGTGGAGGAAGGTCCCATTGGATGATAATCTGAGGCTGGTAAAACACACCACAACTATCTATTTATGACATACCAGGAGGGCTAGGAAGGAACATAATGTTCACTCTATCATGGAGGCAGCTAATCAACAGGTGGAGCTTTATAAGATTGTCCACAGCCTCACTAAAGCAAGTCAATTTTCGGGCCCGCTTCAACATCAACTTAGTGGTGAGTTTTTTGCATCTCACTTTAAGTCCAAGGTAGAGATCATCCGCTGGTACCTTGATGTCACAGTTGTCACGGTAGTTTAGGTGGAGATGTCCAGTGAGACTTCCACTCGGGTCCCTTGGGAGCAGTTTCAGCTTGTGTCATCTGAGGAGGTGGACAATGCACTTGCTTGCTGTAAGCCCACTACCTCATCTTTTGACTCTTGCCCATCATGGCTAGTAAAATCGACAAAGGAGTTTGGGGAGTGGCTAAGGAGTATCATCAACGCCTCGCTGACTGAAGGCATTATGCCTTTTGGTCTGAAAGAGACTGTGCTACACCCTCTCCTGAAAAAGGTGAATTTGGCCACAGATGTTCTTAACAACTATAGACCTGTGGCCATTATTCCTTTCTTGGGTAAGGTCATAGAGAGGGTGGTGGCAGACCAGCTGCAGGTGTTTTTGGATGAAACCAACTGCCTGGATCCATTCCAGTCAGGCTTCAGGCCTCATCATGGCACCAAAACCATCCTGGTCACACTGCAGGATGACCTTCCTCGTGAAGCCAATAGAGGAGCCTTGTCTACCATGATGCTCCTGGACCTCTGAGCGGCTTTTGATACCATCGACCACAGTATCCTCCTGGGTCGACTTTCTGAGTTGGGGGTTTGAGGCACTGTTCTACAGTGGTTCCTCTCCTTTCTGGGAGGTCGTTCCCAGAGAATTCAGCTTGGGGAGTCTATGTCAGCTTCCGGACCCTGCAATGGGGTGTCCCCCAGGGGTTTATCATCTCCCCTTTGCTATTCAATATTTATGTTAAGCTACTGGGTCGGCTCACCCAGGGATTTGGAGTGTGGTGTCACCAATATGCAGATGACACCCAACTCTATCTCTCCTTCACATCTTCTGCAGTGGAGGCGACCCAGCGCCTAGATGACTGCCTATCCACTGTAATTGCATGGACCAGAGCTAACAAGCTGAAGCTGAACCCAGACAAGATAGAAATGCTGTTTGTGGGGAGCGCGTCTGTCCATCTAAGAGACCGGCTCCCTATGATGGGGGGGGGGGGGGGGAGTCATTCTCTCCCCTAAGGACCAGGTGTGCAACTTAGGGGTCATATTAGATCATCATCAGACGTTTGAGGCACAGGTTGCTGCAGTATGTAAAACCGCCTTCTTCCAGCTACACCAAATTGCCCAGCTGCATCCCTTTTTGGACAGGCAGTCCCTCACAACAGTAGTTCTCCTTCGTATAGTTTGTGAATCCCCACTATTGGGTTATGCGCCTGCGCAGAACGCTGATCGGAGGCTTAAAAAGCTATTGGTCAAAAGTTTTGGTGGTAAGACCGCCCACCGTACCGCCCACCCTGAGGCGCCAGTCCGCCATTTTACCTCAGTTCTCTTCTTTCCGCCTTAGCAGCAGGACGATCGTTGAGAGCTTCCTCAATTAGACATTAGACGAACCGGCAACCACCATTCTGGCCACCGTTTCGTCTCCGATCATTCCAACCACCGTTTCGCCGGCCACCGGTTCGTCCCAACCATCGGCGGTGGATGCATCCCAGGTGGACTTCTTTAAAGGGATGTTCGAGGCTATGGCAAAATCCTTTGCCCAACAGTTCAAGGCCTCCATGCCTGTGGCCTCTGCGGCTCCGGTGCCGACCACCGCAAGCCCCAGGGATGTTGGTCCTGCTGTTGCTCCGCCGACTTCTCGAGGGTCGAGCGTTCACTCCGCTGGCCCACCCATATCGTCTTGGTGTGGTCCAGACGTCGATGTGGTGAGCGCCCAACCCGTCGACCTGCCCAGGCCGTACTGGCGCGGTCCCGACGTGGATACCAGGATTCCTCCCTCGTCCTCCGATGATTCCAGCGCGTCTTCGGAGGAGGACGAGTGGGACGCCGACGCCGAAAAGACGCCGGACCAGGCTATCGGCGCAGTTGACCCACCGCGTGGTGAGGATCAACGCTCCCTTACGGCAATGCTGACTCGTTTGGGGACCGCTCTTAACCTGAAGGTGGACCAGCCGCCACTGGAGGGCGAGGACCAAATGACCACCAAATTGGACAAAAAGGTGATTCGACCGGTCCACATCACCATGCTTCCATCCATGTTGACATCAGCGAAGACAACATGGAAGAAGCCGGTGTCGTCGCACTCCGTTTCGTCCAGGCTCGACGGAATGTATAGAGTCTTGGACGAAAACGTTGAGTTTCTCCAGGCGCACCCTTTGCCGAACTCGTTGGTGGTCAAGGCCTTCCAGCATAAAACGGCTGTCAGTGGTTTTCCGGTACCTTCGACTCCGGAAGGGAAGAAGCTGGATGCGGTGGGCCATAAGTTTTACGCCACCAGTTCCCTCTTCCTACGAGCCGCTAATTACTCAGCTGCCATGGGCCTCTATCAGTCCTACCTCTGGGAGCAAGTGAAGGTCCTTGCGGCTAAACTGCCTGCCGATGCACAGAAAGGATTCGACGCGCTGGCGGCAGAAGGAGACTTCCTGGCAGAGCAGCAGATGAGGACGGCCAGGCACATTAACGATTATGCGGCCAAGGACATGTCTTCTGCCATTTTACTCCGTTGTCATGCCTGGCTCAGGGGCACCTCTCTTGATGATGCCATGAAAAAGCTCATTGAGGAGTTCCCATTTGATGGGCAAGGCCTGTTCGGACAGGACACCGATAAGGTACTGAACGAACTGTGACAGACAAATTCAATGGCTAAGTTCCTGGGGCTCACCACGCCATCTCAGCCTGCCAAACCGCGGTTCCAACCCTTTACGCACCGGTATCGGGGGAACCCACAGCAACAGGGTGGCTCAACTGACCAGCCCAGGCCCGGGTTCTACAAACAGCGGCGCCAACAGAAGCCTCGCTACCAGCCTTACGGACAGGGCAAGCGTTCCGACGCAAAATCCAAGTCCCGGGTTTGAAACTGCGATGGCCAAGTCTCTATCGCTCCACCTTCCATACCTTCCCCTCCGGAACTTCCTCCAGGTGTGGTCAGGCATCACAGACGACCGGTGGGTCTTAAAGATCTTGTCCGCTGGTTACGCCATCGAGTTCGTATGAGTGCCTCGGGTAGGAAGACATCGTTTCACCACCTCGTCCCCCCATTTGGAGGAAGAAATATCAACTCTTCTGTCCAAGGGAGCCATCGAGCGGGTAACACCGTCCAACTGGGACAACGGCTTCTACTCGAGGTACTTCGTGGTTCAGAAGAAGGACGGAGGACTTCGCCCAATTCTGGACCTGCGCCGCCTGAACAAGTGCATCCACACCAGGAAGTTCCGGATGGTGACCCTACAGACCGTCCTCCCCCTCATCAACAAAGGGGACTGGTTCACAGTCATAGACCTCAAGGACGCTTACTTCCATGTCGGCATCCTCGAGGACCACAGGCGGTTCCTCCGCTTCCGAATCGGCAATTCTGTATACCAGTACCGGTGTCTACCATTTGGTCTGGCCACGGCACCGAGGGTCTTCACCAAGTGCATGGCCCCAGTGGCTGCCTTCCTCCGTCAGCGGGGGATCAGGGTCTTCCCGTACATCAACGACTGGCTGATTGTCTCCCCCACCAGCTCGTCATCCATTCGGGACACACAATTCACGGTTCACCTCATGGAGAGTCTTGGCCTCAGGATCAACTTCGCCAAATCAAAGTTGATTCCCTCTCAGCGCGTTGAGTACATTGGAGCGGTACTCGACTCCATTGTTACCAGAGCCTTCGCCCCCCCCCCCCCCCCCCCAGAAACGCTTGCTGGACATTGCACATGGGGTGAGCGACTTCCGGACCAAACCGTTCATCCAGGCAAAAAAGGCACAGAGACTTCTAGGCCTCATGGCCTCAATGACGGCGGTAATTCCTCACGCCAAGTTAAAGTTCCGGTCCCTGCAGTCGTGGCTCCTCCACGAATTCGACTCGCTCAGGGAGAGCCAGTCCAAACGGCTGACTCCATCTCCGGAGCTGATGGACCAGTTACTGTGGTGGACCATGCCACCCAATGTGGCCATGGGGAAGAGTTTTTACCCCCCGCAACCTTCGTTGCAGGTGTTGACCGACGCAAGCAACCTCGGCTGGGGGGCTGCCTGCGGGACTCTAACGGTCAACAATGTTTGGTCGCCTCACGAGATGGTGCACCATATCAACTATTTGGAGCTGTTGGCCATTTGGAAGGCCCTACGTTCCTTCGAGGCCCTACTCACCGGCAATGTGGTTCAAGTGGCCTCAGACAATACCATGGCAGTGGCATACCTGAACAAACAGGGAGGAACACGGTCCACCATCCTACTTTACCTTGCAGTGCAACTCTGGGAGTGGTGCCTGGAAAGACACATCTTTCCGATTGGAGTGCACATTCAGGGCAAGCTGAATGTCTTGGCCGACCACCTCAGCCGTCTCACCTCGACGACCCACGAATGGGAACTGGACGACGAGGTATTTCAGTCCCTTTGCAGGGCCTGGGGGACTCCGAGCATCGACCTCTTTGCGTCGGAGTCCAACAGGAAATGCCACAGGTACTGTTCCAGGGCAGGCATCGGACTGAACTCCGAGGGCGATGCCTTCATGAAACGGTGGGATCAGGACTACCTCTACGCCTTTCCTCCATTTCCTCTGGTCCAGAAGGTCCTCACCAGGATGTACCAACACCGGGCCAACGCGATTCTCGTGGCTCCAGCATGGCCTCGCCAGCCCTGGTTTCCGCTACTTTTACGCATGTCGTCGCAGTATCGCACACTGCCGGAATCACCAACGCTTCTCCGAATGGAACACGGCCAGCTCCACCATTCGGACCTACCCAGCCTCCACCTCACCGCGTGGAGGATAACCCCAGACTGTCCAGGATCCTGGAGCTAGCACGGCGCCCTTCCACAAGGAAGTCTTATGCTTCCAAATACAGACGCTTTTGTGCTTTCCTGGAATCCCAGCAGACGTCCCCCCCCACAGGTGGAACTACAGGACATCATGGCCTACCTCCTCCATTTGGCGGAGTCCGGCCTTAGTATCACCTCCATTCGGTTCCATCTCGCAGCGGTGGTGGCTCACTCCCCGGCTGGTTCACCTGCATCTGGTGCCTTTCGCGACCATACGGTGAAGCACTTCCTCAAGGGACTGCGGAACGCCTTCCCGCCGGTCAGGACTCCAACAGCACAATGGTCCTTGTCTGCCATTCTCAACGCACTCACCAGGACTCCTTTCGAGCCTATGGCTACTGCGGATGTTCGTCTCCTCACGTGGAAGACGGCATTTCTGGTGGCTATCACGTCTGCTCAGCGAGCTGGTGAACTGGTTGCTCTGAGGGCAGACACACCGTTCCTCCAATTTTTCAATGACCGCGTGGTGCTTCACATGGGTATCACCTTCCTTCCTAAGGTGGTCTCCGAGTTTCATATGGCACAGACTATCTCGTTACCAACCTTCTTCCAGAACCCCACCAACACCCAAGAAAGGACTTGGCACACGCTGGATGTGAAAAGAGCTTTATTGTTCTACACCAGCAGGACAAGGGAGTTCAGGAAGTCATAGCATCTCTTTGTGGCTTATGGAGTGTTGTGTTCTAAGGGTTTTACCTTCCACATGGATTACAATGTATCTGAGCCAATGTAACCTTGCCTATAGCAACAATGTAACCTTCAGCTGTATCATATAAACCCTGTAAGAGGACGCGAGCTAATGACCACCAGCTGGCAGTGGCGAGCGTCCAAGCTCTCTTGGTCCGAACTCATCAAAGGCAACAGCGCGGGAAGCTTTCCCGCCACCACCTACACCTGGACAAGAAGGGCGTGACTCGCGATGACGTCACGCAGGCAGTAGCCAATGGGCTACCATGGCACCACGTTCAAATGTATTACTCCTGTATATAAAGAGCTATCGATCCGCCATTACCTCATGTTCCCTCTGTCCACGATGCAATAAACCTGAGTTAACCCAGCCCGAGGCTGTGTCCAGTGTCTTGGTTTTCATATACTAAATTGGCGACGAAGGTGGGATTATGGATCCCCAAGGAGCAGCCAGGGCACAGAGCGGGTTCAACATCACCAAACCGCAAGACTGGGAGCTGTTTGAGATGGACTTCCATGCGGCGCTGGTGGAGCTCAAAGTCAAGGAAGACGATGAGGAGACGAAGAGGGCCATCCTCACCAGAATGCTCGGGATGGACACCAAGCGGACGCTGGTGGGCATAATCACCCTGAAGAAGGTGAGCGAATTTAAGGCGGACGACATCATGAAGCTGCTACGGGAGCGCTTCCGACCCGCGAGGGCGATGTTTCCCGCTCGGAGCGCTTTTTGGAGGCGAGTCCAAGCGCCGGACGAGTCGGTTGAGGCATTCGTGGCCGCCATGAGGGTAGCCGCCGTCCCCTGTAAATGGGGCAATATCCAAGAAATGGCCCTCAGGGACGGCGTGCTGTGCGGCCTGAAAGACAGGGAGGTGCAGCGCAGTTTGATGAACAAGGAGCCGCCACCCACGCTGGCAGAGGTCGTTGAGGCCGCAGAAGCCGCAGAATCCACGAATGCCGGAGTGGACGAGATGCACCAGTGGCGTGAGTGGCGTCCCAGAGCCGGCAAAGCGGAAAAACCGGTGCACGCGACTCGACGGGCCTCAAAATCGTCCTCGGAAGGCAGCGACGGCGAAGAAGTCCAGAAGGTCAGAAAGGGGGGGCGCCGCTGCGATGGCTGCGGAGCGGCCCACGAGCGCGCGAGGTGCCCATTTAGAAAGGCCGAATGTTACACCTGCGGCCGGCGGGGGCACATCGCCAGGGCATGCAGGAAACGGAAGGAGGGCCGGAGGCAGTCATCAGACCGTTCGACCAGGCCGGACCGTCCAGCGAGGCCCAAAGATGGCGTCCAGACCACGAAGAAGCAGGACGGCGTGGGTCGCGTCTCGGACGGCAGCGAGGACGACGCCCCAGTGTTCAGCGTGTCCGCGGGACAGTCCCATTACTTTGTTGAGGTACAAGTACAAGGGGCCCCTATCAGGATGGAAATTGACTCGGGGTCCTCCTATTCTATAATTCCCCAGAGAGAGTTTTTGAAAATCGACCCCCACGTGCGGCCCAAACTTAAAGCATTGAGGTCCACGCTACGTGATGTACAGGGAAACAGCATTCCGGTGTTGGGGGTCGGGAAATTTCAGGTTAAGTTTAGGAGACATTCTGCGGAACTGCCCCTAGTTGTCCTCAAGGGGGGAAGTTGTAGCCTCCTAGGGACACAGTGGTTTCAGCCCTTGGGCCTGTTCATAGGGGGAGTACATTCAGTGGGGGCGGACCCAATACAAGCGGTGTGCGATGCGCACCCCGCCGTCTTTAAAAAAGAACTTGGGAAATTCAACGGACCCCCTGTAGCCTTCGACCTAGACCCGGAGGTCCGCCCGATAAGACTCAAACCGCGCAGGGTGCCGTTCGCACTAAAGGACAAAATAGAGGCGGAACTGGACAAATTGGTGGGCCAGGGGATTCTTATTCCTGTTGATTCCGCGGAGTGGGAAACTCCAATTGTAACAGCTCTGAAGGCTAACGGGGAGGTGCGCATTTGCGCTGATTATAAGTGTACAATTAACAAGGCGATTCGCCCTAATGCATATCCGGTGCCAGTGGTCAGCCACCTTTTGGCCAGGCTAAATGGGGGAAAGTGTTTCGCTAAGCTCGACCTGGCACAAGCCTATCAGCAACTCCCCGTAACTCCCGCCACGGCCGCGGCACAAACGATAGTCACACATAAAGGAGCGTTCCAGGTGTCGCGTTTACAGTTCGGCGTGAACTCGGCACCCGGCCTTTTTCAGTCGCTTGTGGAACGCCTCCTGAAGGGGCTGGAGGGGGTGTTGCCTTATTTTGATGACGTATTGATAACAGGGGGGAGTGAGGCCGAACTAGCAAGGAGATTGGATAAAGTGCTAACTGTGTTCGAGAAAGCGGGGCTGAGACTGAGGAAGGACAAATGTGTTTTTTTCGAGACCGAGGTCGAGTTTTTAGGGTTTCGGATCACACCCGAGGGTATTAAGCCGTCCAAATCCAAAGTAGCAGCCATCAAGAAGGCCCCTCGCCCCACATCCAAAACCGAACTACAGTCATTCCTGGGGCTCCTCAATTTTTACCATACATTCCTCCCGCGGAAAGCCTCCGTGGCCGAACCGCTTCATCGGTTACTTAAAAAGGAGGCGACATGGATGTGGGGTGACGAGCACGAGAGGGCGTTCAACGAACTCAAGCAACTTCTAACATCGGACGCAATCCTTACGCACTTCGACCCCAAACGGCCGGTGGTCTTAGTCTGTGATGCATCACCGGTGGGGGTGGGGGCGGTGCTTTGCCATGTGTTGGATGACGGTCGGGAGGCCCCAGTTGCGTTTTATTCAAGGTCCCTGTCCCAAGCAGAGCGAAATTACGCACAAACCGACAGGGAGGCATTAGCAATAGTAGCGGGGACCAAAAAAGTTTCACGATTTTCTGTATGGCCGCCCGTTCAAAATCGTGACGGATCACAAGCCCCTGTTAGGGATTTTCACGGCAGGCAAGCCCACGCCGCAGATACTATCCCCGAGAATGTTGCGATGGGCCATTTTTCTTAACGCATACCAACACGAGTTGGAGTACCGGCCCGGAAAGGAGATCAGCCATGCTGATGCACTTTCGAGATCCCCTTTGCCCTTGTCGGACGACCAAAAAGCCAGATTAGGGAGAGACCGCCAGGTGTTGCTAATCGAGGTTTTAGACGAACCCCCAATAGTACCAGCCGATATAGCTAGGGCGACAGGCAAGGACAGAACGCTGGAGAAAGTCAGCTCATGGGTGCAGAAAGGGTGGCCAGCATCGTCCCCAAGCAAGGAATTCGACCCATTCTTTCGGAAGAAGCTAGAGTTGTCCCTAGAAAGGGGGTGCCTGTTGTGGGGCCAACGGGTAGTGGTCCCAACACCCATGCGGCCGAGGGTGCTCAAACTGCTGCACGTCAGCCACCCGGGCATCGTTCGCTCCAAAGCGCTGGCCCGCAGCTACTTTTGGTGGCCACAGCTGGACGAGGACATTGAGCACATGGTCGGCACTTGTGAGGCATGCCAGGGGTCCCGACCAGAGGCGGCCCGCCTCCCGCACAGGGAATGGGACACAGCAAGGGGGCCATGGTCCAGAGTGCACGTAGATTTCGCTGGCCCTTTCCGAGGAACCATGTTTCTCCTGGTGGTGGATGCATTCTCAAAGTGGCTGGAGGTCATCCCGGTAAAGAGCACGTCCTCCGCCACTACAATTAGCCAACTACGGAGAGTCTTTTCAACGTTCGGCTTACCCGACACTTTAGTCAGCGATAACGCGAGTTGTTTCACCTCCTCAGAGTTCGGGGCATTCATGGAGGCAAACGCCATTCGGCATGTCACATCCGCGCCGTTTCACCCGGCCACGAATGGCCAAGTGGAACGGTTGGTGCGTACAACAAAGGAGGCGCTCCGGCGCATGGGCCCCGGGGACCTAAATCACCAAGTATGTCAGTTCTTATTAGCGTATAGGGTGACCCCCTTAGCGTCGGGTTACTCGCCGGCGGAGCTATTGATGCGGCGAAAACTGACTACGCTCCTGTCCAGGCTAGACCCCACAAGAATTGAGGATAAGGGAAAAAACGTAGGGTTGGCAGTCTCGAAAGGTTTCGCCGCCGGCGACCCTGTTCATTGCAGGAACTATGCCAGCGCGGGGCCAGCCTGGGTGCCGGGGACAGTTGTAGAACAGACGGGGCCAGTCTCGTACCGGGTCGAAACCCACACCGGTCTCCTCTGGAGGAGGCACTCAGACCAACTGAGGCACCGAGTAAGTGGGCCAGTCAGTGAGGATCAGCAACAAGATTCAGCGTTAGGGCTCTCCCCCAACCGCTTCACCCAAGGGGGAGACAGCAGCGGACAACAGTCCCAAGCAAGGGGGGAAGGAAGAAGCAGCGGCCCCGACTCATATCCTTTTGATAAACCAGTCCGATCAGAGGCCGGGGAAGGGGGAGAGGAGTTCGCAACCGCTGCCCCCGAATGGAATTTAGATTTTGATTTAGCGAGCCGGGGGGGTTTTCAGGAGTGTTCCCCCACCCATCCAAGCGAGAAGAGGGGTTTTTCGTTAGCCCCCAGTGCCCCCGGTTCCTCCCTAAGAAAGAGCACACCTCCCAACAACGCCGCGGAGCCGCGGCAAGTCACTAACGAGTCTCCCTCTCAAATTACAGGACAGGAAACCGGGGGACAAAGAGAAGGTAGCAAACCTGGGGAAAGGCAGCCCGCATCGAGACCCCAGCGTGTTCGAAACAAGCCATCTTGGCTGAGAGATTTTGTCTCCTAGGGGGGGGGTGTTTAGAAGTATGGGCGCGAGACGTTGTCTCGTCCTAGGGGGGAGGAGTGTTGTGTTCTAAGGGTTTTACCTTCCACATGGATTACAATGTATCTGAGCCAATGTAACCTTGCCTATAGCAACAATGTAACCTTCAGCTGTATCATATAAACCCTGTAAGAGGACGCGAGCTAATGACCACCAGCTGGCAGTGGCGAGCGTCCAAGCTCTCTTGGTCCGAACTCATCAAAGGCAACAGCGCGGGAAGCTTTCCCGCCACCACCTACACCTGGACAAGAAGGGCGTGACTCGCGATGACGTCACGCAGGCAGTAGCCAATGGGCTACCATGGCACCACGTTCAAATGTATTACTCCTGTATATAAAGAGCTATCGATCCGCCATTACCTCATGTTCCCTCTGTCCACGATGCAATAAACCTGAGTTAACCCAGCCCGAGGCTGTGTCCAGTGTCTTGGTTTTCATATACTAAAGGAGGAAAGTCCAAGGGTGAACCCATCTCTGCCCAGAGGTTCTCCAAATGGATCACGTCTACCATCTACCTGGCCTACGAGTCGGCCTCACTGCCACCTCCGCCGCATGTCAGGGCGCATTCTACGAGGGCGGTTATCACATCCACTGCCTTTTTGGAGGGCACACCCCTTGAGGACATCTGTAAGGCTGCCACCTGGTCCAGACCTTCTACATTTGTCCAACATTACAGGGTGGACACCAGAGCCACTGCAGACGCCAGATTGGCCGTGTCGTCCTCACCAGGGGGCTCCGGGCTCATCGCCCTTGACAGTTCACCCTACCTGACCATCATATTCATCGTGGGATCATCTCATCCGACTGCCCACCGACCAAGTGAGTGTGAGCTTGCTAATCTCCCAATAGTGGGGATTCACAAACTTTACGAAGGAGAAAGTTTGGTTTCATTTACCAGTGATAACTTTCGTTCTTCGAGTATATAGTTTGTGAATACACACTACCCACCCTGCCTCCCCTCTTGAGCTGCATGGATGAGATCAATTGGTTTATCCTGTGCTTGGCTTAAGTATGGAACTGAGGTAAAATGGCGGACAGGCGCCTCAGGGTGGGCGGTACGGTGGGCGGTCTTACCGCCAAAACTTTTGACCAATAGCTTTTTAAGCCTCCGATCAGCGTTCTGCGCAGGCGCATAACCCAATAGTGTGTATTCACAAACTATATACTAGAAGAACGAAAGTTATCACTGGTAAGTGAAACTGAACTTTATCCCACTGGTAGTCTCCCATATTGTCTAACATAATGTTATGTGGAGCTTCCCCTGTCCCTGCTATGGATACTCCAACAAGTCCAGAACGCAGCTGCCAGGCTGATTATGGGATTGAGAAAATTTGATCTTATCTCCCCAGCCTTGGCAGGCCTGCACTGGTTACCCTCTCTTTCTGTATCAGGAACAAGGTGTTAAAGCCCTGTATGGGTTGGGACCTTATTACCTTGCAGAACGCCTTCCCCTCAAGTCTGTAGCCCACATCACTCCCTCCTCTTTGTCAGCGCAGCGCACTCTTGACCCCAAGAGTGTCAGCCCGTCCTACCAGGGCAGACAGGAGGGTCTCAGTATTGGTCCCATCAATGAAATTAGCACATCTATCTGGGACGAGGAAGAGAGCCTTCTCTGTGTCTGTCCAGGCCCTTTGGAACCTCCTACCTTCGGAGGTGCACCTTCAAACGGAACTTCTCCCCTTTAGAAAAATGTGACCTGGCTTTGCCAGCGGGTGTGGGGCTCCAGAGGATCCACTTCCCAGCTCCGCTGGCTTGTCTAATTTCTGTGGGAGAGCCTTCTCGTGTTTTCTGTTTTTGGTTTAATGTGTGGGGAGGGAGGGTGAGGGTAGTTTTTAAGTACATACCCAGTTTTATGCTGTTTTTAATCTTGTCTTTTTTTAATTGTAGGTTGTGTAAGCATTTTAATTATACATGTTCTGACTGTTTTATATTGGTTTTTTACCTGTTGTTGCTGCCCTGGGTGATGTTTTCACCAGGAGGGTAGGGTATAAATTTATAAAATAAATAAATAAATAAGTGCTACCCCCAAGACTGGCTAGGGAGTCTGGGATGAAGAGAAGGGCCTTCTCGGTGGCAACACCAATGCTGTGGAATGCATTTCACTTGAGCTGCACCAGGCTTCTTTGCTCCTGCCTTTTAAAAAGCAACTGAAGATCCTGCTTTTCAAGGACGCCTTCACAAATATCCTGCCTATTACTGGTTATTAGATTGAGGGCCGGCTTATATTCCTCCTAATTAGGTTGTGTGGTTAGGATGTTGGTCTGCAGTATTTTGGCCTTACCGTAAATTTTTATTGTAAGTTTTATGGGGTGTAATTTTTAAAAAGTTTGTTTGTTGTATGAGGGATTTTATGATGTTAGCCGCCTCGTGTAGGGATGTACTTCTCCCTAGAGAGGTGGGATATAAGTGTAACTAATAAATAAAATTAAAATAAAATTAACATAAATTCCCAGCAATATTCAGAGGAAAAATAGTAGTGAAAATGTGAAAAATGATTAAGAATATTTCTCCTCATGACCCCAAAATATGATGTATTTAGAGTAAGAAATAATTGCTTTTTACTCATAGCAGTAAACACTTAGACACAAAAATGACACTCATTAAATACAAAATGGAAATAAGAAACAGAAATATATGCATTTCTTTCAGGCTCTACACAGAACCATTGCTTTGAAAGGAACTTTAATACTGATTTTTATTAATATTGAAAAATCCCAATGCACAAATTATGTTATGGATTTCAACGTATATACAGATTTAATAAAAGGAGTATGTTTACCCAGCTAAAAATATTTTCATTCCAGGCATTTGCGTTATGTATGGCAAGAAATGAATCCATGTAGAGTTATTCAAGGTTATGCCTCCTTTGATTATGGTTATGAATATCTGGGGTGCTCTCCACGTTTGGTTATTACACCTCTCACAGATCGATGTTGGTTAACTCTCACTGGAGCTCTGGAGCTGAATTTAGGAGGATGTCTTGCTGGGCCAGCTGGTACAGGAAAAACAGAGACTGTTAAAGATCTGTCAAAAGTAAGTATCATAATTCACATCAAAATGTGCTTCCTTTTGTAGGATCTGTAAGGAAATATTTCCTTCATAGTCTATATGCATCATGCAGAGAGGTTATTATGCACCTTTACAACACACTCTAGATTTGTAAATATTTTGGTGGTAGGCATACAGTACTTCTCTATAATGTTTATTTCTTACTTATATGGTGTGTTTGCTTTTCTCTCCTGTAGGACTTTAGAGATTAAAGCTAATATTCCATCTTTTAGCTATTAGCAAAAACAGGATTACATTTTTCTGACAGGAAGTCTTGTTTACATTTGTAAAAATGTTTAGAAGAGCTAATTGTGGGTTCAGAACTAAATTACAGTATATTATACGATTTGATATATTTCCTACCTGTTCTTCCCTCAACTCCCAAAATTGCTATTGGTGGACAAGACCACTCTGTGTGTGTGTGTGTGTGTGTGTGTGTGTGTGTGTGTGTGTGTGTGTGTGTGTGTGTGTGTGTGTGTGTGTGTATCTATATCTATATATCTATATCTATCTATCTATCTATCTAATCTATATCTATATCTATCTCTCTCTCTCTCTCTCTCTCTCTCTCTCTCTCTCTCTATATATATATATATATATATATATATATATATATATATATATATATATATATATATATATATATATATATATATATGTATATATATATGTATATATATATATATATATATATATATATATATATATATATATATATATATATATATATATATATATATATATATATCGTAACCTATAAAACCAAGGGTTAACCGTTGGAACTCGATATAGGTTCCTACGGCTGGCCCTACTTGCCTGCACTCACCCTTCGGGAACACGGGCGGACTGGGTCCGCAGGTCAATGAAGGATTGAGTAAAGCGGCAGTGGGGCAACAGCCCCACAAACGCGAAAAAAGGGAAACAACTTCATTTCCCAACATTCTTTGCGCCGCGCTGCACCACAGCCAATCAGTCTCAGAGGGGGGAGCACAAAGAAGGTGGGGAAACGCGGCGCGGCCAATCAAAAATTAGCCGCACGGGAAAAAAAGAAGCACAAAGGGAAAGCAAAAATGAAAAAATACAATCCCCAGTGTCCTGCGCGCCGTGAGCACGCAGAACACCGAGAAAGCCGGCGCGTCCCAGGGAAGCCAGCCCCATGTAAGTAAAGACACCCCCCCGCCGCTGGGCTTCCTTACCACGGGCCGCAAGGCAGCCCACGGTAAGGGAAGCCCACACACACACACACCACTGGGCTTGCTTACCGCGGGCCGCAAGGCAGCCCATGGTAAGGGAAGGCCACACACGCCGCTGGGCTTCCTTACACCCCCCTGCTGCTGGGCTTCCTTCCCGCGGGCCGCAAGGCAGCCCATGGTAAGGGTGCCCACACACACCCCGCCGCTAGGCTTCCTTACACCCCCCCCCACCGCTGGGCTTCCCTACCACAGGCTGCAAGGCAGACCACGGTATGGGAAGCCCACACACACACACACCGCCGCTGGGCTTCCTTACCGTGGGCCGCAAGGCAGCCCACGGTAAGGGAAACCCACACACCCCGCCACTGGGCTTCCTTAGCACGGGCCGCAAGGCAGCCCACGGTAAGGGAAGCCCACACACACCCCCGCTGGGCTTCCTTACCGCGGGCCGCAAGGCAGCCCACGGTAAGGGAAACCCACACACCCCGCCGCTGGGCTTCCTTACCGCGGGCCGCAAGGCAGCCCACGGTATGGGAAGCCCACACACACACACCGCTGGGCTTCCTTACCGCGGGCCGCAAGGCAGCCCATGGTAAGGGAGGCCCACACACACCCCGCTGCTGGGCTTCCTTACCGCAGGCCGCAAGGCAACCCACTGTAAGGGAAGCCCACCCACCCCCCACTGGGCTTCCTTACCGCGGGCCGCAAGGCAACCCACGGTAAGGGAAGCTCCCACACACACACCCGCCGCTGGGCTTCCTTACCTTGAGCCAGCCAGGGAAGACAGCCCCCCTCTCTCTGTCTCTCACAGCTTCTTTCTCTCTCACACACACACAGCTTCTCTCTCTCTCACTCACTCACAGCTTCTCTTTCTCTCTCTCTCTCTCTCTCTAACTCACAGCTTCTCTTTCTCTCTCTCTCTCACTCACAGCTTCTCTTTCTCTCTCTCTCACTCACAGCTTCTCTTTCTCTCTCACTCACAGCTTCTCTCTCTCTCACACACACACACAGCTTCTCTTTCTCTCTCACACACACAGCTTCTCTT
Organism: Bradypodion ventrale; assembly: GCA_035047345.1. Classification (NCBI taxonomy): domain Eukaryota; kingdom Metazoa; phylum Chordata; class Lepidosauria; order Squamata; family Chamaeleonidae; genus Bradypodion; species Bradypodion ventrale. The sequence continues at coordinate 48,756,691 of JAWDJE010000001.1, forward strand.
TCTCTCTCTCTCTCTCTCTCACACAGCTTCTCTTTCTTTCTCTCTCTCTCTCACTCACAGCTTCTCTTTCTCTCTCTGTCTCTCACACAGCTTCTCTTTCTCTCTCTCTCTCACTCACAGCTTCTTTCTCTGTCTCTCACTCACAGCTTCTCTTTCTCTCTCACACACACTCACAGCTTCTCTTTCTCTCTCTGTCTCTCACACACAGCTTCTCTTTCTTTCTCTCTCTCACTCACAGCTTCTCTTTCTCTGTCTCTCTCTCACACAGCTTCTCTTTCTCTCTCTCACACACAGCTTCTCTTTCTCTCTCTGTCTCTCACACACAGCTTCTCTTTCTCTCTCTCACTCACAGCTTCTCTTTCTCTCTCTGTCTCTCACTCACAGCTTCTCTTTTTCTCTCACTCACAGCTTCTCTCTCTCTCTCTCTCTCTCTCACAGCTTCTCTTTCTCTCTCTCACACACACAGCTTCTCTTTCTCTCTCTGTCTCTCTCACACACAGCTTCTCTCTCTCTCTCACACACACACACACACAGCTTCTCTTTCTCTCTCTCACTCACAGCTTCTCTTTCTCTCTCTGTCTCTCTCACACACAGCTTCTCTCTCTCACACACACAGCTTCTCTTTCTCTCTCTGTCTCTCACTCACAGCTTCTCTTTCTCTCTCTCTCACAGCTTCTCTTTCTCTCTCTTTCTCTCTCTGTCTCTCACAGCTTCTCTTTCTTTCTCTCTCTCTCACAGCTTATCTCTCTCTCACACACACACACACACAGCTTCTCTTTCTCTCTCACACACACACACAGCTTCTCTTTCTCTCTCTCTCACTCACAGCTTCTCTTTCTCTCTCTCTCTCTCTCTCACAGCTTCCCTTTCTCTCTCTCTCTCTCACACACAGCTTCCCTTTCTCTCTCACACACACACACAGCTTCTCTCTCTCTCTCTCACACACACACAGCTTCTCTTTCTCCCTCTCTCACACACAGCTTCTCTTTCTCTCTCTCTCTCTCTCTCACACACAGCTTCTCTCTCTCTCTCTCTCTCTCACACACACACACACACAGCTTCTCTTTCTTTCTTCCTCTCTCTTTTAGACACACACATGCGCGCGCGCGCGCGCGCGACACTCCTGCCTTACCATAAATTTTTAATATGTGTGTTGGTGATTGGAGTGGTATTCTATGGGTGGTGGTGGTTGTGCACACCCAAAACCACCCTTAACCACCAACACACACTTTTGAAAAAAGACACATTATAAAACATTGTTGGGAAAATAAAAAAAGGAAAAAATTATATCATCCTTTGTTCCTTTTTTTAACCCCCCCCCAAAAACAACAACAACAACAACAACAACAACTGATCACAGTTTATAACAGCCCGGCAACGCCATCCTCCTCAGTCCACACAACTCCGTACCCATTGTATCTACAATGCCATCTAGCCATCTCATCCTTGGCCATCCCCTTTTTCTTTTGCCCACCACCTTCCCCAGCATTAAGGCCTTCTCAAGTGAATCCTCTCTTCTCATTTGATGTCCAAAATACTTCATCTTCATCTTTACTATTTGACCTTATAATGAGCACTCAGGGCTAATCTCTTCTACTATTGACCTATTTGTTCTTCTCGCTGTCCAAGGGACTCTCAAAACTCTCCTCCAGCACCACATCTCAAAGGCATCTATTTTTCTTCGCTCAGCCTTTCTAATGGTCCATAAAAAAATGTGTGTGTGTGTGTGTGTGTGTGTGTGTGTATTCCACCACATCTCTGTCAATAATCTGTTAGTTGTTTTTACAATGTGAGCTAATTTTGTAGGGGTTAAATTCAATCTATGAAAAAAGTTTAACATTATTTACACTGACATTTGCTGAGACATATGGGTTTCTCCATACTTCTACCTATTCTTCTGTGACATTTCAGTTAATATCTTTCTGTTACTATATGTACCAACCTCAGATGTCCAGAGGTTTTGTCATTCAATATTTTATAGATAGAAGATAGAAGATGAAAGATGTTAAGGTTTTTTTTATTCATTTTTATGGGATCATGTTTTCTCCTCAAAAACAGTCAAGGTTCTACTGCCTTGCTGAAATATAGTTGCTTATGTATAAAAATATTTTATTTATGTGCTGTACATTATTTTGGAAAATGATTCCTTAATTTGTTGTCCTGTAATCAGTTTATTACTATAATTCAAATATTTAAGTTTAACTAAATTTGCACCTTTCCAATATTTAATTTGTTCAACTTTATCAGGATGATAAAATAGAAGATGTAAAAGAAGCAGAATAAGTTTTTTTTATTGTGTCAGAAGCACACAAATGTGCTTTCTGGGTTAAAAGGATTTTTGCTGAAGGAATTCCGCTGAGGGGCTCCTGAATGAGGCTTCTTTCATGTCCACAAGTTCTTTTCCCACCAAAGTGGTCCCTATTTATCTACTTGCAATTTCTTGTTGTTGAACTGCTAGGTTGACAGGAGCTGGGACAGTGACGAGCGCTTATTCTGTCATGCAGTACTCAGGTCTTGAAGTACTTGGGTCTTCTTAACCACTGAGCCACCACTATATATATATATATATATAGTACTCAGGACAGTATTCTCTAACCTGATTTCTAACTATGGTTTTTCTAAGTCTGCTTTTAAAAAGGGAAGGAGATGCCTTAACTGAAGAGCATCACAATATGTTTCAGATTTGGCATACTTTAGTGTTTGGGAATGAAGACAATGGACACGGCTGTTAGCTAACCTAACACATCTTTATTGCATGGAGTACAGCACGAACATGTGGTAATGGCGGACAAACAGCTCTTTTTATACGGTGGCTATCTAGTTGAATCTGGCTCTTTGACAGGCATTGGCTGCTGTCCAAGTGACGTCATCCTTGGTCACGCCTTTCTTGTCCAGGTGAGGTGAGCGCGGGAATCTTTCCTGCGCAGCTGAAGGCATTTGAGTAATGTGAACCCTGTGAGCTGGGCGCTCGCTATTGCCCCCGGTGGCCACTAGCTCGCGTCCTCATACAGAAGGTTACAGTGTTACCTGTACCCATTCGTGTGGTTACAAATACATTCAACACACTACATTCAGTACACAACATCCCTCCCCCCTAAGATGGGACAAAGTCCCTTAACCAAACTGATTTCTTGCATGTGCGTTTTGGCCGTGCGGCCGTTATGCTTGACTCGGCCATCCCCCCTCGTCTGTGTCCTCCTGGTTCTTGTCCTGCAATTGGAGAGGATGACTCGTTAGTGACTCGCCGCGGGCTTGCCGCTTTGGGATGGGCAGGAGAAGGGGGAGGAAGGGTTTCTGATGTGGATGTGGACAAACCGGGGGCACTAGGGGCTAAAGAAAAACCCCGCTCTTCGCTTGGATGGGTGGGGGAACACTCCGAACCCCCCCCCCCCCCGGTTTGGTAACTCAAAATCTAATTCAGGGGCAACAGTGGCAAACTCATTTCCCTCCTTCGAGGGACTGGGTAGAACTACAGGGGCAAACTCGTTCCTCTCTTTCAAAGGACTGGATAGAGCTGGCGTATGAAAAGGATATGAGTTTGACCCTAAGCTTCCCCCCCCTGTTTGGGACTGTTGCCCTACGTTTTCTCCCCCTTGGGCTAAACGGGTGGAGGAGAACCCTAACGCTGAACTTTGCTGATGAGCCCCTCTGTCCGGCCCCCCAATTACTCGGTGCCTAAGTTGGTCAGCGTGCCTTCTCCAGAGGAGACCCGTGTTGGTCTCGACACAGTATGAGACTGGTCCTGTTTGATTAATGACTACCCCCGGCACCCATGCTGGCCCCGTGGTGGCGTAGTTTCTGCAATGAACAGGCTCTCCTATCTGGAAGTTTTTGGTGGGGCTGTGCTCAATGTTTCTTCCTCTATCCTCGACCAGGGTGGGATCCAACCTAGTTAATAATGAGTGTAACTTCCTCTTCATGAGGAGTTCCGCGGGAGAGAACCCCGACGCCAATGGCGTCACTCGATATGCCAACAGAAACTGGCAGAGCTGCCGGTCCAGATCCCCGGGACCCATGCGCCGCAGCCCTTCCTTCATTGTGCGCACCAGACGCTCCGCCTGGCCATTTGTTGCAGGATGAAAAGGGGCTGAGGTAATGTGCCGAATGGCGTTGGACTCTAAGAACACCTGGAACTCGGCTGACGTGAAGCAACTCGCATTGTCACTAATTATGACGTCAGGTATCCCGAACGTGCATATCAGTTTGCGCAGCTGTTTTATGGTCCCAGCTGATGAGGTGTTCCGCATTGGAATTACCTCTAACCACTTGGAGTATGCGTCCACCACAAGTAGAAAAAATGAACCCCTGAATGGCCCTGCGAAGTCTATGTGGAGGCGGGACCACGGCCCCCTAGCTGTGTCCCATTCTCTGTGTGGGAGGTGGGACTCCTCAGGCCAAGAGCTCTGGCAACTTTCGCAGGTGTTGACCATGTGTTCGATGTCTGCATCTAGCTGAGGCCACCAGAAGTAGCTTCTGGCCAGCGCCTTAGAGCGCACAATCCCTGGGTGGCTGACATGTAAAAGCCGTAGCACCCTCGCTCTTAGTGCCTGTGGGACCACCACCCTCTCCCCCCACAACAGACACCCCCTTTCTGCGGACAACTCAACCCTCTTCCTGAAAAATGCCGCAAACTCGTCTGCGGGGGGAGCTGTGGGCCACCCCTTCTGTACCCAGGATCTCACAAGGGCAAACGTTTTATCCTTGGCCATTTCGGCAGCAATTTCCTTGGGCAAAATGGGGGGTGCATCGAGGGCTTCAATGAGGAGGACTTGGCTATCCTGTTCTACCTCACACTTTGGATCCCCCAGGTGGGGCAGAGGAGACCTTGAGAGGGCGTCCGCGTGGCTTATCTCTTTCCCGGGGCGGTACTCTAACGCCCCCCTGTATGCATTCAGAAAAATCGCCCACCTAAGCATCCTGGGGGAGAGGATCTGTGGAGTGGGCTTGTCTGAGGTGAAAATACCCAACAGCGGCTTGTGATCGGTTACAATGGTGAATGGGTGACCATACAAAAAATCATGGAACTTATTTGTCCCCGCAACAATGGCAAGTGCCTCCCCATCTGTTTGGGCGTAATTTCGTTCAGCCTTGGACAAAGATCTCGAGTAGAATGCGACTGGGGCTTCTCGACCCCCCCCTCTAGCACGTGGCACAGGACCGCCCCCACCCCCACTGGTGAGGCGTCGCAGACCAAGACTACCGGCTTCTTTGGGTCGAAGTGGGTTAGAATCGCCTCCGAGGAGAGGAGCTGCTTGAGTTCCCTGAAAGCCCGCTCCTGTTTCTCCCCCCACCGCCAAACCGCATCCTTCTTCAGCAACCCATGCAGGGGCTCTGCAATCGTCGCTTTTCTGGGCAGGAAGGAATGGTAAAAATTCAGCAGCCCCAGGAAGGACTGCAGCTCCGGTTTCGCGGTGGGGCGAGGGGCGTTTTGAATAGCTGCGACTTTAGACTCAGCGGGTTTCACCCCCGCAGAGGTTATGCGGAACCCCAGAAACTCCACCTCCCTGGCCAGAAACACACATTTGTCCCTCCGCAGCCTCAACCCCGCGGATTCGAAGGCTGTAAGGACCCTATCTAGTCTCTGGGCCAGTTCTGATTCGCTCTCCCCAGATATCAAGATGTCATCGAAAAATGGCAAGACCCCTGGTAATTTCTTTAGCAACCGTTCCACAAGAGACTGAAATATCCCCGGCGCCGAGTTCACGCCAAACTGTAGGCGCGTTACCTTGAATGCCCCCTTGTGAGTTACAATGGTCTGCGCAGCAGCTGTGGCTGGGGTTACTGGAAGCTGCTGATACGCCTGCGCCAGATCTAGTTTAGCAAAAACTTTTCCCCCATGTAAAGTGGCCAGCAGATGGCTAACTACCGGCACCGGATAGGCATTAGGGCGGATCGCCTTGTTAATTGTACACTTGTAGTCAGCACAAATTCGCACCTCCCCATTTGCTTTCAATACTGTAACAATAGGAGTCTCCCACTCTGCAGAGTCCACCGGCACTAAAATCCCTTGCCCCACTAGTTTGTCCAGTTCCGCCTCAATTTTGTCCTTTAGGGCGAATGGAACCCGGCGTGGCTTTAGTCTCATTGGGCGGACCTCCGGGTCCAGGTCGAAGAAAACTGGGGGCCCCTTGTACTTCCCGAGTCCCTTCTTGAATACCTCTGCGTGTGCGTTGCACACTGCCTGAATCTCATTCCCCCCGATGGCATGGACGCCGCCTATGAAGATGTCCAGGGGTCGCCCTCCAGGCCGCCTGGACGGCGGATGCAGCTGCCTCGACTGGTGGGGGCTTTGCCTTGAGAAGCTTGTACCCGGCCCACGTGGATTCAGCAGCTAGAGCCTCTTGTAGTACCTCTTTAAAAGTGAGGTCGTGGCCTCGGTTCATGAGCTTCCTCTGGGTCTCCCCGTCTCTCATCCCGCAGAGCATCCTGTCCCTTAGGGCCACGTCTAGAATTTCCTGCCATTCGCATGGGGTTGCCAAGATGCGGAGGGCCGCTGCATACTCGGATATTGACTCACCCGGCTTTTGGTCCCTCCTCGCGAAGGTGGCCCTGGCAGAGAAGAAGGATACCTTGGGCTTGAAATGGCTCCGCAGAACCCCCAGTATTTCCGTCACCGAAACCTGGTCCACCTCTCGTGGTGCCACCAGATCCATCAGTGCTTGCACGGCGTGGAACCCGAGCATCGTGATGAGAAGACCCTTCTTCTTCCCAGCATCGGTGATGCCCGCATACGCCACCGTACTCTTGAAATGCATCTCAAACCAGTCCCATCGCTCGGGATGGGTCACATCGAAAACTGGCTTCTGTGATATTGTCTTGTCCCCGTGGGAATCCATATCCCACCTTCGTCGCCAATTTAGTGTTTGGGAATCAAGACAATGGACACGGCTGTAAGCTAGCCTAACACATCTTTATTGCATGGAGTACAGCACGAACATGTGGTAATGGCGGACAAACAGCTCTTTTTATACGGTGGCTATCTAGTTGAATCTGGCTCTTTGACAGGCATTGGCTGCTGTCCAAGTGACGTCATCCTTGGTCACGCCTTTCTTGTCCAGGTGAGGTGAGCGCAGGAATCTTTCCCGCGCAGCTGAAGGCATTTGAGTAATGTGAACCCTGTGAGCTGGGCGCTCGCTATTGCCCCCGGTGGCCACTAGCTCGCGTCCTCATACAGAAGGTTACAGTGTTACCTGTACCCATTCGTGTGGTTACAAATACATTCAACACACTACATTCAGTACACAACACATACCAAGCCCCGTTTCACTAGATGGACTAAATTCTCTATGAGTCAGAAGATTGTGGTGTGGTTTTTTTTGTAACAGCAACCTTGTAATCTGGCTAATCTTCCTCACACTAGGGCAGTAAAAAAGAACTGCAGAATGAATTTGCCAAAAGATGCCCTCATTTTAGCAGTTGCACGTTTGGCCTAGACACGGAAGAAGAAGTAGAAGTCTGGCTTTTTTAGCTTTTGTGAATAAAATTACTGGACAAAATCCTGTTGCTTAGCATAGTAAATCACACTAGAGTAGATCCACTGAATCACTGTGGATTTGGTGAGGTAACCTCTGTTATTTCTACTGATTCAGATTGGTCTACTCTACCCATGACTTACTATGCTGAAGGATAATATTCATACAGATTCAGAAGCCAATTGTGTACATTCATAGATAACCACACAAAGAACCTCAGAGGAATTACTTGTCAATTTGTCTTGTACACCACACCCAATCTCTTACTATTCATTGTGGAATTTTTTAATCAAGATCCAGTATGGTTTATGTTTAGTGGACAGGGTGATGGGTTAGGACTTTGGAAACAAGGGTATGGATCTTCACTTGGACATGAAAATTCACTGAGGACTGAGTAAACTGAGTAAAACTATTCCTTAAACATCTAATTTACCTTGAAATACCTATTAGGGTCACTCTAAATCAGTTCTGACTTGATAGCAAATAACTAGCTAACTAGTAATCTAAAACAGTATTTCTTTTACCTTTAGGCCTTGGGAAAACTCTGTCTATCATTTAACTGTTCTGAAGGTTTAGATGACAAGGTATGGTACTCAAATATGTTAATATAAGGTAAAGAAAATTTAATTAAATAATTGTTTTTTAAAAGTAAGTTCATTAGCATCTCTAGTACGGTTATTCAGAAATTTGGGCTTATTTCTGAATGCTATGTGCATGGGCAGCTAATGACTGGAAGAAAGCAGCACCATAACAACAATCTACCTAGCAACTATGCCTGCAAAACTCTTTTCTCAGCAATCTGGAAGAGACCTATGTCAAGGGTTTGGGGCATTAAAATATATTATATTTCAGTGCAATTCCAGATTATATCTCCTCTAAGCCCCTCCACCCCCATTTCTAGAGCACTCCCCTTTCTAAAGCATCTATAAAGCACTTTCATGTTTTTTCATTGCTTAAAATTTAATTTTTGATATATTTTATTTATTTATTTTTGCCTTTGTGGCAGAGTGCAGTCTGTGCCATCAGTTTTGCACAAGGACACCATATGGTTCATAAACCAACCCTTAAAATACCCTATTTCATTTCCACAGTGTTATTGGCAATGTAGGCCACATAGTTTCTTTCTAGCCTGATCTAGACTGCTTGCAATCTGAAATAAGGATGTAACTCAACAAGGAGCCTGTCCCAAGTTGATTTGGATAATTTGAATTTTCCTGTGGCAGTTAAATAGTTGCTATTGTTCACTTTGATTATTAATTTATTCCAGGGAATTTTTGTGGCAAGAGTCCACACCGCACCTTGGATCTCTAAAGTTCTCACTATGCTCCTCCTCCTCATCATCATCATCAATAAAAATGAAAAATACATTGAAAATAACCAGTACTGGATAGCTCAGTGGTTTATCTGAAGTGAGAAGTTGGGAGTATGATTCTACACTATGCCTCCTTAACCTGGGCTGGAGTCAATGCTCCCTTCAAGCTTTGCAGTTCTAAGATTATTATTATGCCAACTCCAGCACAAAGCACAGGATAAACTACAGTGCAGTCGCACCAAAAATATACATAAGATTACACCCTGACGTATTTAAGCATATTAGTTAGTTATATATTGATCTGAGTGGGCCAGAGTGCACTAGCATGTTCTTTATTCTCTTTATTTCAAAATTACTAGCATCTTTCATGAATAAATACTGATTTTTGTGACATATATATATTTCTATGTTTAAGGTGATGGGGAAAATGTTCTGTGGACTAGTTCAGTCTGGATCATGGTGTTGTTTTGATGAATTCAACAGGATTGATCTAGAGGTGCTTTCTGCAATTGCTTCACAGATTCAAGCAATCAAAGCAGCTAAAGACAGCCTAGCTATCAGGTATTAATATTAAACTATTCAGATTTTTTGCAGTGTGTGTGTGTGTGTGTGTGTGTGTGTGTGTGTGTGTGTGTGTGTGTGTGTGTGTGTGTGTGTGTGTATATATATATATATATATATATATATATATATATATATATAGAGAGAGAGAGAGAGAGAGAGAGAGAGAGAGAGAGAGAGATTATGTGGTAGTCTGGAGGCCTCCACACTATGGGATGTCCTCCAACCAATTGAAAAGCAAGAACACAGCCCACTGTCTTCTGTATATGTCTATGTAATGGAAATATTTCAAGCTTTTTTTTTTGAAAGCATATCATTTCTCTCTCTTTTGAGCTGTAATATTAAAATAATTTATATACTTGTATATAATTGATTAAGGCTGGCCAAATAGCTTGGTGAGTTAGGTATCTGGCTATGGAGCTATAGATTGTGAGTTTGATTCCCCACTGTGTATCCCAGAAGAAGATGCAAGCTGGGTAGCTTTGGCCAAGTTGCTGAGTTCCAAGGATGGTAAACCTAATGGCACATCATCATCATCGTAATCACCATCATCTAGTTTAACAGATAATCTGTCTATTGATAATGTTCAATTGATTCAGTGGGTTCATAGTTTTGGGCTATTTATGAGTCAATCTCTGTCAATAATGTAGTCATTATTTTGTCTTCCTCTTCCTATTATTATTATTATTATTATTATTATTATTATTATTATTATTATTATTATTATTATTATTATTATTATTATTATTATTATTATTATTATTATTTACAAATCAACCATTTGATTCACAGTTGAGGACTGGAATAAAATTAACAGTTTAAGGCCTAATCAAGGACCTAAGAACTGTTAAGGTAACGTCTGAGTATATATGTAGTTCCTAGTAGAATTGTTTTTTGAAGAGTTAGGATGTTCAAGTCCTATAAGTCCTAAATTTCCAAATATCTAGGAAGTCCTTTAGGTATTGCTCCAAAGGCTCCGATCACTATGGGAACAACAAAAGATTTCTTCCTTCATAGACACTCGACTTCAATTTGCAAATCATGATATTTTGTGATTTGGGAGACAAATGTCTGTCTAGCTATCTGAATTTTAAAGTCCCACAATCTTGACTCTCTCATTTTCTAAAACTTTCTCTCCTTGATGTTCCCAATGATTTTACTGCATTCAAATCCAAACTTCTGGCAGAGTTTCCAATGAATAATTTTTGCAACCCTGTTGTTGTTGTTCAATCACACAGTTGAGTCTGATCCTTTGCGACACCATGGACTACTGCATGCCAGGCACCCCTATTCTCCACCATCCTCCACATCCCACTCAGTTTTATGTCCATTGTGTCAACAATGCCATCTAGCCATCTCATCCTCTGCCACCCCCTTCTCCTTTTGCCTTCAATCTTTCCCAGCATCAAGGACTTCTCGAGTGAGTCCTCTCTTCTCATTTGGTGGCCAAAGTACTTTAGGGTTGATTTCCTTCAGGATCGAATTATTTGATCTTGCTGTCCAGGGTACTCTCAAAATTATCCTCCAGCACCACATTTCAAAGGCATCTATTCTTCTGCACTCAGCCTTCCTTATGGTCTATCACATACCTGTCAACCCGTGGCTCCGGAAAAATGGGACCTGCGCACATCGCTTGTGCGCAGGTCGCTTTCCACGCATGTGTGGAAGGGTTTTACCCCTTCCACGCATGTGCGGAAGCACTACGCCACTTGTGCAGCCCCTACGCAAGTGGCGTAGCGCCTTCCATGCATGCGCGGAAGCGCTACGCCGCTTGTGTAGGGGCTGCGCAAGCGGCATAGCGCTTCCAAGCATGCGTGGAAAGCATTTCCCTTCGCTGCCAAATTACGGGGTTTTGGCAGCGCGGGGCGGGTTATGACGTCAATGGACGTCAAATTACAGGGTTTTCCCGGCCAAATCGGGAAGGTTGACAGGTATGGTCTATTATCATCATCACCACCACCACCATCATCATCATTGCCACCGCCGCCATCTAGCATTTAGTAGCAATACTTTCAAACTAGGGGGCTTGATATCAAATTATGTAACTCTTAGCACAGCTTGGGGCATCTAAAACCCTCTTGCCCTTCCATCTTACACAGTGCTGTGACTGCTCCTGCCCCCCAGCATATCTTTCTCTGCCCTGATCTTTACCAGTTCTTGGTTCTTTTGAAGTACCATATGAAAGAACTAGTTTTAATCTTCATGGCTTAGAACCACTATATTAGAAGGATTGCATCATAATCAGCCTCCAAGTATTACTGCATAGTGAGATACATCAGGTTGTTGTACATGGCCAAATGTTTCAGCCCTTTATTGTTCTGGGGTGGCCTCACTGGAAAGGTGAGAACTTTTTTAAAATTATGTGTGTGCATATGCATGTGTGTACAAGTGTGCACACATGCATACATGCACAGAATATCATAAGAACTACATAAATATCTTTTGCATTTGCCTTTTATTCAAAAAGTGCTCTACTACTTAGCTGTATTTTAAAGTTATGCCTTAAGATTACCTTATGCTTTTTTATAACTATACAGTACAGTGATACCTCATACAACGTCCAAACTTGGTTCCACAAGTTTGGACTTTATACGGATTTGGACTTTGTATGAGGCATGCAAAATCCTAGCCACAATGCCTCATACAACGTCCAAATCCTTGCTGCGATGCCTCGTACAACATCGTTTCCATAGAGATACATTGTACTGTAACAGTACAGACTTCAGGGCAAAGTCAAGGAAACTGACAGAACTTTAAGAAATCATTGTCTAAAGGCTAAATACATTGCAAAAACATGTCAAACAACCCTGATTTTAGGGGACAAACCATACAACAAGTTTTTAACTTTTGAAAACTTTATGAAGTGCAGGTTTAAAAGTTAAGATGTCCCATAATGTGGCACAGTGTTAATCTGCGGCCATGCGGCCCATGATCCATTTTGTACAAGCTACTGTAAACAATTACTGGATGGAAGCAAGGACAAAATGGATGCCAACATGTCCCATCATGCAGGACAGTGTTAATCATCCAAACAGCAGAAAACACCAAACAATTGCCCACCCCACCAAACAGTGCCCCCCTCAAAAAGACCAACATAAGAAAAATTTTGGAGCATGCAATCTGTTTTAAAAACCACAGCAGCAAACACCAAGCAATTGCCCAACCCACAAAAAATTGCCCTCCCCCACCCACCTCCCCACTCTTCGCCTCATGCAAAACCCACAAGAGCAATGCATGCATGTGTCCTCCCTTTTATACTGCCCAGGCACAATGCAACCTGGGGAAAACCCCAATGCCTTATACAAAGTCACAGCGACTTTGTATGAGGCAACTTTTTTCAAGGAATTAGGTGATGTTGTATGAATTTGATGTTGTACGAAGCGGACTTTGTATGAGGTATTACTGTATAGCATTTCTGATTTTGCTGTGTTAAACTTTGTTTCTAGTTGCTCTTCATTTTATTATGTTTTAATAGATTTATTGCACTTGATTTTAAGATTAAATTAAGAAAGAAAAGGCAAGGAATTCACAATAAATAAGGTAGGATAGCTTTAACAAAAAATATGTACGTTTGCTGGGGGGTACACTTCTATTTTAAAATAACTAATATTTGCTACAGATTTGTACTGGAAGGAAAAGAAATCCGTCTGAAACCATTCTCTGCAATCTTTATTACCATGAATCCTGGGTAAGTGATAACTCATCTGCCATTGCTACACATCTGGCAATATCAGCAATTGCTTTATACCACCGAATAATTGTTTCATCTAACTCAGAATTACTAACAGTCTGTTGCTCACCAGGGATACACATGGAGATTAGATGGGGATCTCTTACAGATCTACCTGTTTGATACCATATTGAACCTTGATCTTCTGTGTGAAAAACACATGCCCTACTATTAATCTAAGGATGTATTGAAAACAGAATCAATACAATCCTGTTCACAGACCTTTGTGTGCACAAGGCTGATGAAGTCCTCAGATGCAGCCTTCTATTTTGAACATTTAATAATAAAGGTATCCTATCCCTTTCTTCAGGTTCTAATGCTGCCTTTTGATCTGAGGACTGGAAAGGAATCCTCGCCATCTTGAGGTCCCCGAAAGCTTCCTCAGTTGAAATGGATATCTAGAGTGCCTCACAGTCTGAGGAATGAATGATTTTTGTTTAAATTAAAGATAAAACGCCATGGCTGATGACATCATCAGCTTTGCATGTGTGGATCTTATCAACATGATTTTGGCCATTGATATACCTTGCTGAAACAGTTGTCTCCTTCTGAAAGATTGTTTTTCTCCTGCATATAAACAGGACTTTATTTTTGACAGCAGCAGCATTAGCAAAAATGTGTATTTTTCCCCCTCAAAGTCTTTCCTAATATCTGAACATAGTATGGAAAGACAGTCATAATAAATCCCATCCCACATTCCAGCAGGTTTCCCATCATACCACCATTTACATCAGGGGTCCTCAGCCACCAGACCAATACCGGGCCATGGGCTGTCCCGATCTGGGCCATAGGGGTAGGTGGTATTTGGAGCCCTAATGGCAGCCTTCTTCCCTTGACGTGCTCTGCCAGGTCTGCCCAGCAAATAGAGCGAGAACATGGGCTTCAGTCACAGCAGATAGGCAGGTGGCTGGGCCTCTCCTCCATGTTACTTAACTTAGGTGGGGCTCCGCCTTCGTGCAGTGTGATACCTCACTACCTGAGTTGAACAATGTGGCTGGCAGGTGGCTGGGTCCCTCCTCTTTATTTTTTGAGCTACATTGGGGCTCCTCTCCACACCTGTGTACTTTGTCATATTTTATTATGCACTTGCACCGTCCAATTCCACCATCCCACTTATTTATTTATTTATTAAAAATATTTATATCCTGCTTCCCTCATTTGAGAGTGACCCGAAGCGCTAAACAACATAAATTAAAACAGCAGTAAAAAAACAACTTAACAACCCCCAATTAAAAATCCATTTAAAAACAACTAAAACACCCTCCCCTCACAGTATTGTTAAAAAAGAATCAGGACAAAACCCAAGATGGGCTAAATGAGCCAGCGGGACTGGGATGTTGATTCATCCATACCCCATGCTCGCTGGCATAGCCATGTTTTCAGTTGTTTTCTGAAGGGGAGCAGCTCCGTCTGGAGGTGTAGTTCAAGTGGCAAGAGGTTCCAAAGGGCCGGGGCTGACACGGAGAAGGCCCTCCTCCTGGTCCCTGCAAGGTGGGCTTCTTTTGCTGAAGGAACCATAACCAAGCCCCTCCGGTCTGCCCTCATAGGATGGGTATAACACCTTGGGATGATGCGGTCTCTAAAATAACCTGGACTACTGCCATGAAGGGCTTTAAAGGTCAAAACCAGCACCTTGAATTGCACCCGGAGGCACACTGGCAACCAGTGCAGCTCCCGGAGCAGCGATGAGACACAAGCATAATGCCCCTGCCCCATTATCACATGGGCAGCTGCATTCTGGACCAGCTAAAGCCGCCGAATGGTCATCAAGGGCAGCCCCATGTAGAGTGCATTACAATAATCCAATCTGGAGGTGACCAGGGCATGAGTGACTGTGAGCAAGGACTCCTGGTCCAAGAGTGGGTGTAATTGGTAGATGACACGAAGCTGCGCAAGGGCCCTCCTAGCCACGGCTGCCATCTGCTCTTTGAGCAGTAGGCGTGAGTCCAGGAGGACCCCCAAGTTATGCACCGGGTCTATCTGAGGCAATGATGCCCCATCCAGAACCAAAGCTGGAAGCTCCCGGGATAGCACGGGGGCCCCAACCCACAGCCACTCAGTCTTGCCATGATTCAGCTGAAGCCTGTTGACCCCCATTCAGACCCGAACAGCCTCCAGGCACCTGGTTAGGACTTAGACTGCATCACTTGGGTCCCCACGGGCTGAGATGTACAACTGGATATTATCTGCATACTGATGATACCTCACTCCATGGAAATGGATGATCTCACCCAGCGGTTTCATGTAGATATTAAACAATAGAGGCGAGAGTACTGAGCCCTGAGTCACCCCACATGGGAGCAACCTAGGGCTGGACAACCCACTCTCTAAAGACACCGACTCAGTCTGGCCCATCAGAAATGAGGAAAACCAGGACAACACGGTGCCCTGGGCCCCCAATCCTCGGAGCCAGCCCAGAAGGATACCGTGGTCAACGGTATCGAAAGCTGCTGAGAGGTCCAGAAGAGCTAGGACGGAGGGGTTACCACCGTCCCGCTCCCACCAGAGATCATCAAAGACTGCGACCAATGCCGTCTCGGTATCATAACTGGGCTTGAATCCTGACTGGAACGGGTCCAGATAATCCGTATCATCCGGAACCCCCTGGAGCTTCCATGCCAATGCTTTCTCCAACACCTTCCCCACAAAAGGAAGGTTGGAAATTAGTCTAAAATTAAAAATAACAGTAGGGTCGAGCGATGGCTTTTTCAGGAGAGGGCGAACCAGCGCATGTTTGAAAGCCACTGGAAACACCCCCTTCCGCAGAGAGGCATTCACCATCACACCGACCCAAGTGCCCGTTGTTGCCTTACCGGTCCATGGAAAAATTGTTTAGCATGAAACCAATCCATGGTGCAAAAAAAGTTTGAGGACCCGTGATTTACATAACAAATCTCATAAGCAGTTTGAGAAAGGGAATGTCTATTGACAAAGTAGAGATATGCACTTAGTTAAGGAAACAGGCAAGTCTTCATGTGTTTTTATTATGATATGATTTTTTAATATCACAGAGAGAGAGAGAGAGAGTAAGCCACCCTGAGTGGTGTGGGTGGTTATAAATGTAAATAAATAAATATTTCTATGAAGTTGTCATAGAAATATTTATAGGGGGAAATGCTATCAAACTAGTAAGTAGTAGAAAGAAGATCCTGAAGATCCTGGAATTTTTCATTCACAGCTGCAAGAAGAGTTATCTCCCTACAATGAGCAATATTGCAGGCTGCAACAAGTCATGATCTAACCAAAGAGTAATGATTCTGCAGGGGAGAGGTTGAGCTCATGTACTATCACTAATTGTTGGGCTATTACTCTGACTGACTGCAAATGTAGTACCGTGCCTTTGTGAAAAGTCATTATTATTTATTGAAAATGTTGCAAGATAATACTTTCAGGTGTTCTTAATTTTTAATGGATTTTTAAAACTATGCCTTTCCCCCTTTTTTTAAAGATACAAAAGCCGAGTAGAACTTCCAGACAATTTAAAATCATTATTTCGACCTGTCTCAATGATGGTACCAGATTATGAACTCATCGTTGAAATAATGTTGTTTTCAGAAGGTTTTAAATCAGCAAAATTAAACGCAGGGAAGATAATAAATCTTTACCATCTTTCCAGCAAACAACTGTCACAACAGGTACTGTAACATTCTCAAATAGGTAACTATGATAGCCTATTAGAAAAAAACATGCAAATAATCTTCACATGCTATTAAAACTAACACATTTTAGTATGGTGTAAACTTGTAGGGAGTGAAAATGAAGCCCTTTATTTGTCCCCGTGGGCAAAAGATATATGAGAGATGATCTGAAGCTATTCACAAGTGCACTTAATTTGAAGGTTTATTTCCATCACAACAGTTAAATATGGAATAAAATCATGAAAATGAAGGCACAGTATAAAACAAGTCAAAGGAAAATCACTGAATTTCTAACAATACAATGCAGTGGTGAAATGAAGAGTATAAAGAAGGATAGAGATACAGTTATGCAAAATTAACCACAGCCCTTTTATAATGCAGGATGTCTCAAAAGTCACCATACATAGGAAAAATTGTGTACCAACAGATATCTTGGAATGTGTTCGCCATCACTGGGGGATAAAATCTCTTTTATGTAAAAAGAGGTGGCCAACACGTAGACAATATTTTGCAACTATTTTGTAAAATTTTGCAATGAATATTTTGTATATAAAGGTATATTAAGCTACACTTTCCCCATTTTCTCTTTGTATGGTGACTTTTGGGACATCCTGACATGATTTTTGCCCTTATCTTCCACTAGCTCTTTGTTCAAAGTTCATGATGTTCAGCAGTCTTTGTCCTAAAGACTGAGAAAGAAATACATAGGAACAGGTTCCTGAAGACTCAGGGCTTGGCCATGGATCAGTGTCAGGGTGCTTTGTCATTTCATATACTGTAGGTCATGTGACCACTGGAAATAACTTGCCACAATCAGTAAAAAAAATGAAAGCCATTTCCCTGTACCTTCCCACTAAAGTGGTACCTATTTATCTAATTGGAATTTCTTGCTTTCAGACTGCTAGGTTGGCAGGAGCTGGGACAGAGATGGGCACTCACTGTCGTGCAGCACTCGAGTTTTGAATTGCTGACCTGCCGACTTTCTGGTTGTCATGTTCAATGTCTTAACAACTAACCCAGGGGTCCCCAACCTTTTTTGCATTATGGACTGGTTTCATGCTAAACATTTTTTCCACAGACAGGTAAGTGGGGGTGGTAGGATTGGGCGGTGTCCCACTATAGCTCAAAAACAAGAAGGAGGTGCCCAGCACCTGTCAGCCACATTGTTCAACTCAAGCAGTGATGTATTAGATTGCACACGGGTGAGGAGCGGCACCCCGTCATAGTGAAGTAAGGTGGAGGTCTTAACAAAGAGTGGGTGCCAGACTTTAGGTCATTGCTACGGAAGTAATATATTTCATGTATCCTCCTCAGAGATCGCTCTAAAGTAGAGGATCTCAGGCAGCTGTGGTAGTCAGCTGGAAGTCCAGATAGACTTCTCCATGTGTCTTGGGAGACCTGTGCTAGTCCTGGGGAATATAGTCTAAGTGGGATCTGTCCAGGTCATGGGAGGGGCCACAGCAAGGAGCCCCGTTTGGCAAGGGGTTAAAGCCTGATCAGGGAAGGGTTAGGTGAACACTCTCACATGTGTTAAGGTGTGTGTGAGGGGTGTTGGGACTCCCGATAGAGGCCTCCTAAAACAAAGTTGCATTCAGTTTGTTTTCAACTGCATCTATCTGACCTATATATAAATGAAATGCAAAAACTTCATCTGGGAATTAAATTTAGTAATCCTTTGTCCAAATAGTCTATAATCAGTGGTGGGATTCAGCAGGACCGCACCAGTTCACCACAACCGGTAGCAGAAATTCTGGCTGGCACCACCCATCCAGGTTTTGAAATAAAGTAGTCCTAATTCGGGTGCAACACAGGGCTTTTCCCCCTGGCCATGCCCACCATACCACACCCACAGAGTAGGAAATAATTTTTTGGGAATCCCACCACTGTCGATAATAGTACAGTAATACCCCGCCTAACATGTGCACTACACAATGTTAAAACCGTACGTCAAGAAATCTGAGGAAAAATTTGCACTGCAAATTAATGTTGTGTGATGCAAATTTTCCCTCAGATTTCTTTGCATCTGGGTGGGAGGTGAGGGAGTCTGGCGGCGGTGGCGGCGATTTTGAGGCCACCAATGCCAACGTCGCAGCTGCTCCCACTTCCCACAGGCCAGATGGTCCAGGGAAGGAGTCCGTTGGCAGCAGCAATTTTGAGGACACCAATGCCACCACTGATTGACTCCCTCCATAGCCTGTCTGGCTGGTGAGAAGTGGGAGCAGCTGCTGCTGTGGACCTCACCACCGACGGACTCCTTCCCCAGCCCATCCGGATGGGCGGGCCGGGGAGGGAGTCTGGCATTGTCCGTGTTGGCAATTTTGAGGCTGCCAATGCCGCCACAGCAGCTGCTCCCACTTCCCACCGGCCAGACAGGCCAGGGAAGGAGTCTGCTGGTGGTGATTTTGAGGCTGCCAATGCCACCACCAGCGGAAGCCAGGCTTGTGAGCCTCTGAGCCTGGCTTCCTTCGGGAGGAGGGGTGAGGGGATCACCTCCCTCCTTCTGAAGGAAGCTGGGTTTGGGAGCCTCTGAGCCCAGTGGATTGCCCCCTCCTTCCAAAGGAAGCCAGGCTCAGAAGCTCCCAAACCCAGCTCCCGACAGCATTGGTGGCCTCAAAATCGCCAACGGCGCCAATGCCATACTCCTTCCCCAGCCCGTCCAGCCAATGGGAAGTGGGAGCAGCAGCTGCAGCGGCGTTGGTGGCCTCGAAATTGCCACCACCAATGCCGGACTCCCTCCCCAGCCTGTCCAGATAGACAGCCAGGCCGGGGAAGGAATCCGTCAGCGGCAGGGTCCACAGCAGCAGCTGCTCCCACTTCCCACCGGCCGGACGTGCCAGGGAGGGAGTCCAGTGGTGGTGGCGGCCTCAAAATCACTACCACCGGTGCCAACGCTGCCGGACTCCCTCCCTGGACTGGCCGGCTGGTGGGAAGTACATATACAGTCATGAGATACAGTACTGTACACGTACATGTACAGTACTGTATCACACATTAAAACTGCATAACATTAAAGCTTGTGGAACCAAGCTTTAACGTTATGCAGGGTATTACTGTATAGGAAGACAAGGCACAGAGGGTTGGTTTTTTGGTGTTTTTTTTTATTTTTTTAAAAAAAACACTTTTCTTATTCTATGATTTTTAGGATCATTATGATTTCGGCATGAGAGCCATAAAAACTGTATTAATAAGAGTTGGTCAGAAGAGGCAAAATTTGAAAATGAGGTAAATAGCATTTACTTACCTAATGCATGACTATTAATAATTGACTGTTTCGTGAGATTGAATGATATAGAGACAGAGCTTTAGAAGAGCAAGTGACTGCAGCCATCAGAATCATATTGGGCTACACAGAAAGAGCCTCCTTGAAGATTGTGGTATTCTTGAACCACAATCAGATGTACCCTGATAATGGCAACCTTGTGTCAGCTAATCTTTCTCACATTAGGTCAGGTGAAGGAAACTGCAGTATGAACTCACCAAAGGGTGCCTTCATTTTGACAATTTCACGTTTGGCCTAGACACAGAATACTACAGAATCTGTTTCATGTTTACAGGGAAATAAATCACAGTGTGATTTATTTACAGGGAAATAAATCACACTGTTTCAAATCCAACATTGCTCTGATTATGTTTTTATAACTTGCCATGATTATTAATGAGGTGCCAGAGTATATCTTGACTGCATGCATCTTCCTTGGCATGGAAATGCCAAGGAAGATGCACTAGAGATCATATTGCAAATATATGTTGACTACTGGGACACACCAAAGAATATCAGAAAATTGGTTTAAGGAATGGGTTTAACATTGCCACACACACACAGTGAGTTTCTATGGCTGAGCAAAGAGTTGAATCTAGGTCTCTTGAGTACTACTTCAGTTCTTGCATTACTGCCTCACATTAACTGTCAAGATTATGGCAGCATGTCTGTATATTAGACAAATAACTGCTATATAAATGGTTACAATAAATAATCTTATGATTACTATTCTTGGATTTGTTTTGAAATGTATGTAGTAAAAAGAAGAAAAGTTTTTCTACAGCAGAAGAAACTCTCATCATAATGAGTACACTAAAAGAAGTTAATTTACCAAAGTTTCTTGCTGATGATGTTTCACTGTTTGAAGGCATATTGACGGATTTGTTCCCAGAGATGAAAGTTCCAAAAGTGAATCCCGAAAGACTAGAGGTAATGAAATATGCATGCACTTTCCTGATACAGATTCTATCACAATAAAATAATGCTTTGGTTAATGTTAAAAGAATGTTTCTAAATATTCATGCTAGGGCCATAACTAAATTGGGAAAACTGGGGCTTTGCCCAAGGGTACTATATTAAATGCTGAAGGTATGTTCCTTCTCTGTCTCTGGTCTGGCAATCTGATATATCACAATAGCAAAGGACAGCAGTATACCAGGTCTCTAATTCAAATTTGTCAACATGTTGCATATCCAGAAGACCAGGCCACCAGAGGAGAACAGAGAAATACCAAACCCCATTAAGGCCATGACTATACTATCAAATACTGTGGAATTTTCTGTAATCATATGATGGGTTAATATGAAATACTTTTTCTGACCACATGACACAAACGTTGGTTTTATTTTTTTTGCTCTTAACACAGTTTTTTCTCTGCCACTAGGGGCTTCCACTTTTGTAAAGCCTAAATGATTCAAATGGGCATTCCCCCGTGTGATTTGTAGATTCATTCTTATAAGAACAGAAGGAATATCTGTGGGTAATGTTTTTGTGACATAGGCATTGAGGTGTGATATTCAGGATTATGAGAACATCCACCTGTGCATTCTTTCTTCCTGATCATTCTCCAATTTTTCTTTCTTTTTTATGTATATAACATTAATACTAGATCACCTTATCACCTTGTCAGTAGTACTGATATACTAGTTTAGCACTAGATCATTTCTGGATGAGAGGGGGGAAAGAAAAAAATTAAAATAAAACAGAAACAACTGAGGTGAAATAAAAAATATTCTTGTGATACATTTGTACTACCCTTTCAAAATCAAGCAGTTTGACAGTAAGCCATAAAAAGATGGGCAGAAGTAGGACCAGAGGAAGGAAGGGGGAGCAGTGAGCTGAAATGTAAATCATATCACATCAGGTGTGAACATGGAATTCCCAAATCAATTCACAGTCTCTCTGTGATCACTGACTATGAATTCAGCTTTTATACAGCCTTTAAATCAAATTGTAGCCTTTCTTTATTCATATCAGAGTGTTGCCCAATTTAAAATTATGGAAGTATATGAAATATATTTTAAAAATTAAGATGTTGAAATTATTAGACTATTTTTGACCAGAAGTCAGCTATTTCAATAGCATTATATTGCAGTTGCAGCCTAAGTCAATGGAGTACAGGATTATCCATAGCTCAGGAGACATAGTTTCTGAGTTTCATAGCACAGAATGTAAACTATTTACATAATACTAGTTATTTTGCCCAGCCTTGCCAGGCAGGTATTGATTTTGTGTTGGTGGTGAGGTGGTTTGGGGGGTGGGTGGCTTATCTGGGAAGAGTGAACACACAGCACACCCACCTGACAAACAACACCCCTGACACACAACATCCACCCACCACACCCAGACACATTGCACACGACACAGCACACCCATACAACACACACTGACACTACACCCATCCACACAGGACACACCCACACAATACACCCCACACACACAATACACACACACAACACACACACAACACAACCACACACAGCCACACAGGACACACCCACACAATAAATCCCCACACACAACACACACACAACACAACCACACACACCACACCCAATGCAACACACTCACACAACAACCCCCCAATTACCCAGCCTTGCCTCTGCTGGGCCATCTCCAGCACCCCTCTTCTCTGATGGTGTCAGGGCCAGAGGGCTGATGGGCTGGCAGCGGCAGTGCCCTCTCGACGTCAGGCAGGGGAGGCAGCTTTTTTTGGTTCATGGTGACTGGCAAGGAGGGGTGGTTAAGGGTGACTTGATCGGCGCTATTCCCCTCTTATTCCCAGCACCTCAGTAAGGAGGCAGGAGGTTGGGTGAGGCAGAGTGGATCTGTGTTTGTTCCCATTCTTCTCCTTCCTCCCGGCGCATCAGTAAGGAGGCTGGGAGGGAAGAGAGGTGGACTTGTCCAACGCCCCCTCCCTCTGGTCCAGGAGGCAGGGAGGGGTGGACACCGGCGCTCTCCCCCCTCCGTGCTCCTCAGTGAGGAGGCAGGAAGGGGGGACAAGGCAGGTGCGAATGGCGCCCCTCCTCCCTCTGGGTGTTGTGGGTCTCTCCTCCCCACCTCCTTCTCTCCTGGCCGACCTACTGGGTGAAGTCTTCTGAGCCGGCGGCGGCGGGAACGGCGGCGGCGGGGAGGAGGAGACTTTTTAGGGTCTCTGGAAAGAACTCAGGTGATGTGGCTGAGGGGGGAAGGCGCGTGAGTCAGCTATTTTTCTTCTTCACGCACCAGTTGTCCCACCTCCTCCACACTTGTGGCCTCCTGCCTGAGGCGTGCTGTGGCGCGGAGGACGCTGGAACTTGTAGCTTTATTTTTTTGTCTGCATTCGTGGGGCATTGGGCTCACTCTCGGCTTTTGGGCCCTTGTGGGAGTGGTGTCAGGGATGAAAGGTAGGTGTGCATGGCGCATTACGAGATAGGCTGAGCGGGTGTGGAAGCGCATTCCGCACACGCACTGCCACGATCCATTCTTATAGGTATAGATACAGTAATTGGATGTTGTCTGGTCTGTCACCATAGGAAAAGACAACACTACACCAGGTTTTCAAGTCAAATCTGTTGAGCCTCTCCATGATTATTTTTAGATATAAAGTACTCAGAAGTGGTTTCCTATTCACTTCTTCTTTTTCATCAATATACAGGTCAAACTCGGAAAATTAGAATATCGTGCAAATGTTCAATCATTTCACTTAAAAGGTGAAACAAATATATGAGATAGATTCACTACATGCAAAGCGAGAGATGTCATGCCTTAATTCATTATAATTGTGATGATCATGGCATACAGCGTACATGAGATTATGTGATGATTATGAGGTACATGAGATTGGGGTTTTTTCATAAACTGTAAGCCATAAGCATCAATATTATAACGAAGTAAGGCTTGAAGTATCTCGCTTTGCATGTAATGAGTCTATGTCATTACATGCAAAGCGTGTATGTAAATGATGCATGTAAATGATGTTTCCATCTTACTTTAGCGGCTGTGGCCAGGAGGGCTTTTGCCCAACTTCGGGTGATTCGCCAGTTGCGCATGCTCCTGGACCAGGGCTCCTTGCCTATGGTCACCCATGCTCTGGTCACTTCCCGACTAGATTATTGTAATGTGCTCTACATGGGGCTGCCCTTGACAACCATTCGGAGGCTGCAGCTGGTCCAGAATGTGGCAGCCCGGGTGGTGATGGGATGTGGGCGATATGCCCATGCCTCACCGCTACTTCGGGAACTGCACTGGTGCAATTCGGGGTGCTGGTTTTGACCTTTAAAGCCCTATATGGCAGTGGGCCAGGATACCTTAGAGACCGCATCGTCCCAAGAGTGTCTGCCCATCCAACCAGAGGGGACCGGAGGGGCTCTCTAATGGTGCCATCAGTTACTGTCCAGCACCAGAAGGAGGGCCTTCTCCGTGTCTGCACCAACTCTGGAACCTCCTGCCAACAGATCTAAGACTTCAAAGAGAATTGCTGCCCTTCAGGAAAGGATTGAAGACCTGGCTGGCAGGGCAGGTGTGGGGCCCGAATGGGAACACAGTCCCCGCCTGCTGGCTTATGTAAAGAATTAAGAACTCTCTCTTCTTCTTTTTATAGTGGGTGGGATGGGTGGGTGGGATATGGGTCTTTTAAAGTGGGTGGGATATGGGTCTTTTAAAGTGTTTTTATGTGTTTTTAAAACCTGTTGTAATGCCGCCCTGAGTCGGGTTCTGCCTGAGTGGGCGGCATATATAAATATGACTATTAAATTAAATTAAATTAAATTAAATTTGTTTCACCTTTTAAGTTGCATTACTGGACTGAATGAACATTTGCACGATATTCTAATTTTCTGAGTTTCACCTGTAGAATATAAGCCATTATTTTATGTTTCTATTTTTGAAATACTGTCATGAGTCTAACTTTTTCTAAAAAAATCTTAGGATGCAGTATCTCTTGCAATACAACATTTACATTTGCAGCCCTGGGAAAGTCAGATAGAAAAAGTTATACAGTTTTACAACCAACTAATGGTAAGTGCATTAAAGTTTTAATTCCAATGAAAAGCATTGCAGAGATTAAACATACAGTAATCCAAGTAGACAATGGCAAAAATCCTGTTGCGTAGAAAAGTAAATTGCAGTAGAGTAGAGCCATTGAATCAATGGGAATGTGTGGTGAGTCAACTCTTCCATAAATTCTGTTGACTCAAGCAGGCCTGTTTCCATCTTACTTCAGCATAGTACCATATTTTTCAGACCATAAAATGCACTCCCCCCCCCCAAGTGGTGGTGGGGACATGAGGCTACGTCTTATAGTCCGAATGCTGTCCAGCAAGGCTGATCTCAGATAGGGTTGCTAGATATTCTGTAATGTTTGATGTGTTGTGATTTTTGTGAGCTGCCATGAGTCAGTGTTTGCTGAGTAGGCGGCATACAAATCTAATAAATCAAATCAAATCAAGGTAGCTGGCGATTGGAGTGCCCAAATGCTGGCTTTCTTTCATGGAAGGCAAGGTGGGCCACCTGACTCGCCTTCCCTGAAAGGTAGACGGCGATTGGAGCACCCAAACGCTGGCTTCCTTTCAGTGAAGGTAAGGTGGGCCGCCTGATAGGGTGCATCTTATGGTCAGAAAAATAGGGTAAGTATTTTGGCCATTTTGTTCAAGGTTTTCAGGAAAGATGTTATGTCAGTCAATATATAATTTTGTTGGATCTGGGCCGCAAAGCGGCTGTTGGGTCCCGGAGGAGACTGGTCAAGCAATGAGACACAAGGCAAGATGGAGCGAAGACCAGTAATTTAATGAGGGCAAATCATCAGTATTTATCATGTACAGGCTGCATGCCAAAGAACTGCGATCTGGCAGAATCCATATGCCATGCTTACATGAGTTAATTGGGAAACTCTTCAGGGGAGTTAATTAACTAACTTAATCAATGACAGGGGAACTCCATTGTTCCAAGCTATCTGGGGTAAACATGTGGCTGGTATTGGTTTTAGGATTTAGAGTAATCTGCAGATGCGAGATTACCTATTACATGACTAGCGAGTTAGTCATTAGCTTCCTATTGTCCAAGCTGCCTGTCAGGTCAGCTGCAGGTGAATTAAACCCTATCTAATATTCCGCTCCCCCAATTTCTGTCCCTTCAGGAACAGGTAACGAGGTGATCACCCATCACCAGGGTTCTGTCAGAGCCAGTATACCAATTGTGTGCACGGATACCACATATTATTTTTATAAACTGGTAGACATAAGAATATAAAAAGAGCCATGTTGCATCATACCAAAGATCTGGCTAGTCCAACATCCTAATCACACAGCATCCAGTCAGTTCCCCACGGAGATCCAATCAGCAAGACTTGAATATAACTGTGCCCTTTATTGAACATTTCTTGGCAAGTGATACATGTGTATTATGTCTTAAAGTAGCTTGGCAGCCATCTCTACATCTAATGGCAGTGAATTTCACAGTTTATCTGTGCAGAATGTGAAGAAGTGCTAGATGTTGCAGTATCTAGTATGTTGTCTTGCAAAAGACCCCAAATTGATATGCAAAACTGATATATATATATATATATTTACAAAATTAATATGTACTTAGAAAAATTGTCCCAACAGTTTAAGGAACTTTAATGTTCTGGATCTATTTTAAATGGTATTTTCAGGGTCGTGTTGGTATCATGTTAGTGGGCCCTACAGGTGGAGGAAAGACTACCATTAGAAGAATTTTAGAGAAAGCCATGACAATCTTGCCATTGGCAGATACAAAGAACACTACAAAACTTGATGCTTTTCAGGTAAACAATTTTACTTTCTTTAAATTATTCATTAATTTTTCTACCAATTGTTTTACAATTGGAATTCATGTGTTAATATGTATTTTAGCATTTTAATAGAACTGTATTGATGTGAGAAACCATTATTACATCAGATTTGAAGTAGTACAATAGTAACAACATATCTATTTTTCTCTATTCCTTGTAGTTTTCAATTAATTATTCAAACTGATTTTGCATCAGAGAAATCTGGATCTATTTTTAAAATTTTAAATTGCCATTTCTTCACCTTGTTGATCTTACTGAGAAGTAGAGAAAGGGACTGACAAGACAAATAAAGGGAAATCCTGTATTTTCACAGAAGGGTTTAAGCGAAATCACTGCTTTTGGAACACTTCCTATTTTCATTGGCAAATATTTTGAGTTGTTTTCAAGTTGCTCCTAAATATTGTAGATTTTAATTTTTAATTTAAAAATAATACTATTTTAAAGAGTCTTCATTTGCTTAACTCTGAGGATTTGGCAAAATAAGGAAAAACAATTGATTTATGGATCCAAATCATTTGTGGAAAATACAGAGTTTGTTATTGTACTGAACCATCTTACCTTTTCACCACCACAATGAACACCACAGATTCTCATCCTCCTCTTCTTCTTTTATGGACTTTAAAGGCACTGGCTTTGCCAGTCATTTCAGTGACATAACAGTAGTGGTAGCTGTTGTGGAGGAGCTCTGGCTAGTAACATCTGTCTATTTTAAGAATGAAGAATAGCAGTGGCCAAAGGTCTGCTTCCACTTCTGCTGTGACACTGAGCCTGCCCCCTAGCTATAAAAATCTCATATTAAAAAACAAAATAATGAAAAAGGAAGTGACAGTACGGTAATACTCCGCATAATGTTAAAGCTTGGCTCCACAAGCTTTAACGTTACGCGATTTTTAATGTTGTGTGGTACACTACTGTACAGTCTGTACATTACTGTTTTGCACAACTTTATATGTACTTCCCCCCAGCGGGCTGGTCCTGGGATGGAGTACATTGGTGGTGGGGGTCCGCAGTAGCAGCTGCTCCCACTTCCCACCAGCAGATGCTTTGAGTTTGGAATGGCGGGGGGGGGGGAGACAGCGCCACCCACGGTAGCTTGTAGGTGCTTTCCTCGTCCCTTCCGAAATCAAAGTGGCTGGCAGAAGGTGAACCCACGGTGGCTGCTTTGACTTCAGAATGGCCAGGAGGAGCACCTAAAAGCTGCCCTGACTGGCACTGTCTTCCCCCCCGACCATTACGAACTCAAAGCAGAGGGCGAGCCAACGGTGGTCACTTTGACTTCAGAAGGGTAGGGGGACCCAGTGCCAGACAGGGCAGCTTTTAGGGAGGGCCCCCAGCCCTCAAAGTCAATGCAGCCACTGTGGGCTCGCCTTCCATCAGGAATGAGGCTACGAAGCCCGGGCTGGCGTTCAGAGGAGCTCTGCCCAAGCTTCGTAGCCTTGAGTCCTGGCAGAGGGCGAGCCCACAGACACACACAAAGTGCCTTTTGGAGCAGCGAGGAGGGACCCTTTCCCTTGCTGCCCCAAATGCATTTTGCAATTGGCAGCTTAAGGATTTCCCCCCCACAGCTGATTTGACAGTCACTGCACGCGCCCACAATGCTTTGTGTTGAAAGCAACTGGAAAGGGGGGGGGGAGAGACTCCCTTATTGTAGCTGCTTTGAGCGCAGCCCATGCTTCCCATCTCCGCTTTGGCTGCTGTAGCTGCTTCGAACCCAAAGCAGAGGTGGGGAGCACGGGCCACGCTCAAAGCAGCCACAGTAAAGGAATCTCTCTCCCCCCCCCCCCCCAGCTGCTTTCAACACAAAGCATTTCAGGCATGCGCAGCGCCTGTCAAATCAGCTGGGGGTGAGGGGAGAATTCTTAAGCTGCTGATTGCAAAGTGCATTTGGGGCAACAAGGGAAAGGGTCCTCCTTTCGCTGCCTCAAAAGGCACTTTGTGTGGGTCCCTTAGAAAAATTCCTTTTGAAGCAGCAAGAGAAGAGCCTCCTTTCACTTGCCAACAGATGCATGCCAACAGACAGATCAATTGTTTGCCTGACTCTTTGGAAAGGGCAGCAGGCATCCGATGCGTCAAATCTCCACTGCCCTTTCCAAAGAGGCAGGTGAGTAGTCAATCTACCTGCCTCTTTGGAAAGAGTGCTTCCCAGCTCCTGCAGGGCTGGTCTCTACCTGGGTGGCACCTTCTCAGGCGGAGACCAGCCCTGCCGACTTTGGGGCTTGGCTCGCTGGAGATCTCTGCCACAAAGCCCGCAGGGCTGGTCTCCGCCTGGGAAGGCACTTCCCAGATGGAGACCAGCTCTGCCGAGTTTGGGGCTCCACTCACCAGAGATCTCTGCCCCAAAGCCCACAGGGCTGGTCTCCGCCTGGAAAGCATCTTCCCAGGCGGAGACTGACCCTGCTGACTATGGGGAAGAAATCCCAGGAGGAAATCTGGGGAAAAACACGATGCAACACACAACGTTAACTTAACGTTGTGCAGTGCACATTTTTCCTCAGATTTCCTATCATTATCCGGTTTTAGCGTTGTGCGGTGTAAACGCTAACTGGGGTTTTACTGCATTAGGGTTCTCAATTGAAAATTAAACTAAAATGCCTGCTCCAAACTCAAACCCCCACACCCAAAAATAGGGTGGCAACTGAGTTTAAAAAAACAACACTTCTGTAATAAATTTCCTGCATAAATTTTGAGCCTTGTAAAATTTAAGCTCCAGAAGCTGTACTAACATCATAATAGTAATGAAAAATGTACCATATTTGCCGGCGTATAAGACACACTTGCCCCCTCTTAAAATACACTTGAAAATGGATGTATTTTATATGCCAGTAATCAAAATTACCAAGCTCCCCCCCCCCCATCGAGCCTGCCTTCCCTGTCTCCAGGTGGTCAGCTGCAGCTGGTTTAGAGGGGGAGGCAGGCCAAGCTCCCCCTCCCTGGTAGTCAGCCATGGCTGGTTCAATGGGGGAAGCAGACTGGCAAAGGAGCCCGCTTCAACCACCAAGCTACAGACAGTCAGTTGCATCTGGCTTGTTGGGGGAAGCAGGCTGGCAAAGGAGCCTGCATCACCTGCCAAGCTATGGGTGGCCAGTTGCAGCTGGTTTGGCAGGGGAAGCAGGCTGCCAAAGGAGCCTGTCTACCCTCCCTGGCTATGGGTGGTCAGTCGTGCTGTCCTCAGCAGAGGAAGCAGGCTGCCAAAGGAGCTCCAGCCACCGCTGGTTCCCCCCCCCCCCCCCCTCCAGTTTTCATACAATAAATCATTTTGGAAATTCGTAAAAAATGTAGAAAATTATTTTTCCTCAAAAATGTCTATTAAAAATTAAGTGCATCTTATACTCCAATGCACTTACATGCCAGCAAATACGGTATATAAAATCTTTTCCAAATGCTTTCATTACAAATTTAGGAACTATCTAGAACTGTATTGTGTAAGTAATTCAGTACAGTATATCCAAAATGTAAAAGATGAATACAATCAGCATTTTCTCTCAAAAAGAGTAAACAAGCAAGCGCAGAATATACATAGCACCAATTGATTCATGTTGTTGGTCTCTTGATGGTACATTAATTAATCATTTAAAAATAAAATTAATAAAGTTTTTCCTCAATCTAGAATTCTTCAAAGAGGGGCAAAGTAGACACGTTTGTTATAAACCCGAAATGTGTTACTCTTGGTGAACTTTTTGGAGAGACAAATCCTAGTACAATGGAGTGGTCAGATGGTCTGTTACCATCAGCAGTTCGATCCTTTGCCAAATTTGCAGCCAAAAAACCTAAGAAGAAAGACTCTAGCCGGCGTAGAAATTATGAAGTACAGGATTTATTCACTGTGAGTTCAGCATTTGGTGATTAAAGTAATAAAAATATTTTGAGTAAGATTATGTAAACAATTTTTGAGTTATATTGTATAGATTTAGTTCCTTTAAGTACTCATCTTTTCTTGTTTCCTTTTCTCCCTTGTTTGTACAAGCAGAATGTCAATTAAGGCAATTAGCAATGTGGATTTTTTTACCACTTGTTTAGGATTAGGATTTTAAAAGTAAACATTTCCCATGATCAGTACCAACAAATTCTGAAGTTATCTGTAACAACTAACTCTGACTGAAATTGCCATTACTTACAGTCAGTGGTGGGCATCAATAGGTTCACACCAGTTCGCCAGAACCGGTAGCAAAAATTCTGACTTGCCCCGCCCATCCAAGTTTTGAAATAAAGTAGTCCTAATTCGGGTGCAACACAGGGCTTTCCCCCTGGCCATGCCCACCATACCACGCCCACAGTGTGGTAGTAAATTTTTTTAGAGCCCACCACTGCTTACAGTAGTAAGTCACAACTTGAGTAGGCCCATAGATCTATTCCAATTGCAACCTACTGTACTAAACAGAATTCCAGCCAGTGCTTTCTGCTTTTAGCAGCACCCCACCCTGGCAATCATGATTTCCTGAAATATGACTACTAGGGTTGTGTTTTTTGTGTGTTTTTGGATTGCTGTTCCCAGTCCCTGTTTTCTGTTGACAGGCAGACTGACAGACTGACTGACTGACTGATTATCTAGGATTTTATCCTACTCTGGGCAGTTTACATCTTTAAAAACAAGGATAACCAAATAGCAAACATTTCATGATCCCAGCAGCAATATCATGAAGCAGTCACATAAATAAAAAGAGACTGGCAGTTGGAGAATGTTGTAAAGGAGGCATCCAGGAAGGGAAGCCTGGTTATAATGGGGGACTTCAATTACCCTCACATAGACTGGGTGAACTGTTGTTCAGCACATGATAAAGAGATAAAGTTCCTAGATATGCTAAATGATTGTTCCCTGGGACAGATGGTTGAAGACCCAACTAGAGGTACAAGAATCCTTGACTTGATCCTGAGTAATACTCAGGATCTGGTGCAAGATGTTAATGTGACTGATCCAATAGGGAACAGTGACCACAACTCAATTATGTTTAACTTGATCATAGACTGCAAGTCACTGATAAAATCTAAAACAGAGACCTTAAATTTTCAAAAAGGAAATTTCCCAAAGATGAGGGAACTAGTAAAAAAGAAACTGAAAGGGAAAATTGAGAGAGTCCAAACACTCCAAGAGGCATGGAGGTTGTTTACAAAAACAATAACAGAGGCCCAATTGGAATGCATACCCAAAAGGAAAAAGGGCACTGCCAGGTACAAGAGGACTCCGATGTGGCTTACAGGAGCTGTTCGGGAAGTGATCAAGAGCAAGAAAAGCTCATTTAGAAGATAAGAACATAAGAACATAAGAACAGCCTTGCTGGAACAGGCCACAGCCCATCCAGTCCAGCATTCTGTCTCACACAGTGGCTCACCATTTCCTTCAGGGTATTCCCAAGGAGATGCCTTCATCTGCTTAGGATTCCCTGGAAATGGCATTGAGAGATATCCTGCCTATCTCTCCAACCCGGAGGTTGTCCTTAGGTAGCCATAATTATAGCCATTGATAGCCTTGTCCTCCATGAACTTGTCTAATCCTTTCTTAAAGCTGTGAAGACTGACAGCTGTCACCACTTCTTCTGGCAGGGAGTTCCATAGACCAGTAATCCTCTGGGTGAAAAAGTACTTTCTCTTATTGGTTTGAGAACTAGTACCCAAAAGTTTCATGGAGTGTCCCCTAGTTCTAGTGTTGTGCGATAGGGAAAACAGTTTTTCCTTATCTACCTTGTCCACACCGTGCATGATTTTATAAACTTCAATCAGGTCACCTCTTAGACGCCGTCGTTCAAGAGTGAAAAGGCCCAACCGTTGCAGCCTCAGATGGTAAGGAAGGTGTTCCAGTCCCCTAATCATTCTGGTTGCCCTCCTCTGTACTTTCTCCAACTCCATAATATCCTTCTGGAGGTATGGCGACCAGAACTGTACACAATATTCCAGATGGGGCCTCACCATAGATTTATAAAGAGGCAAAATGACACTTGCTGACTTATTTTCTATACCCTTCCTAATGATCCCTAACATTGAGTTTGCTTTTTTCACTGCTGAGGCACACTGGGTTGACACCTTCATTGAGCTGTCCACCAGGACACCAAGGTCCCTTTCCTGGTTTGTCGCAGAGAGTTCAGACCCCATCAGTTTATAAATGTAATTGGGGTTTTTTGCCCCAACATGCATCACTCTGCACTTACTGATGTTGAAGCTCATTTGCCACTGTTTTGCCCACTCCCCCAGTGTCAAGAGATCCCTCTGGAGCTCTTCACAATCTCTCACAGTTTTCACTACCCTGTATAATTTAGTGTCGTCAGCAAATTTGGCTACCTTGCTTTTTACTCCTACCTCTAGATCATTTATGAAGAGGTTGAAAAGCAGGGGTCCCAGTACTGAACCTTGGGGGACCCCACTCTTTACTTCCCTCCACTTGGAGAAGTGTCCATTGAGTGCTACCCTCTGTTTCCTGTCCCTTAGCCAGTTGCTGATCCAGGACAAGACCTGTCCCTTTATTCCATGACTGGTAAGTTTATTCAAGAGCCTTTGGTGTGGGACCTTGTCAAAAGCCTTCTGAAAGTCCAGATAAACAATGTCAACTGGATCCCCCTTATCCACATGCTTGTTGACACTCTCAAAAAATTCCAACAGATTAGTGAGGCATGATTTGCCCTTGCAAAAGCCATGTTGGCTCTCCTTTAGCAGCGCCTTCTCTTCTATGTAACTATTAATTCTATCTTTTAGGATGGTTTCCATCACTTTACCTGGGACACATGTCAAACTGACAGGCCGGTAATTTCCTGGATCACCCCTGGATCCTTTTTTGAAAATTGGTGTTACATTCGCTACCTTCCAGTCATCAGGCACAAAGCCTGATTTGAGGGAAAGATTATATATTTTGGCTAGGATATCAGCAATTTCATCTTTAAGTTCCCTGAGAACTCGTGGATGGATGCCATCTGGTCCTGGGGATTTGTTAGTGTTTAGCTTAACAAGACATGCAAGGACCTCCTCCCTGGTTATTTCTATCTTGCTTAATTCTTCGGTTTCCCTCCCTACGAAGATAGGCTCTGTTTTGGGCATGTGGTCTCTGTCTTCTTCAGTGAATACTGAAGCAAAGAATTCATTGAGTCTCTCTGCAATCTCTGTTTCCTCTTTAATAACCCCTTGCCTTCCATTGTCATCTAATGGTCCAATGGCCTTCCTAGTTGGGTTCTTACTTCTAATGTACTTAAAGAAGTCTTTGTTATTTCTCTGAGTATTTTTAGCTATACGGTCCTCAAAGTCTTGCTTTGCTTTCCTGATTGTTGCCTTGCATTTGTTCTGCCAGAATT
The DNA here is from genome assembly GCA_035047345.1 of Bradypodion ventrale. NCBI lineage: Eukaryota > Metazoa > Chordata > Lepidosauria > Squamata > Chamaeleonidae > Bradypodion > Bradypodion ventrale. The sequence continues at coordinate 48,790,724 of JAWDJE010000001.1, forward strand.
TATGTTTCTGCCTGCTGTCCTCATTTGGACAAGCCTTCCATCTTCTAAATGAGCTTTTCTTGCTCTTGATCACTTCCCGAACAGCTCCTGTAAGCCACATTGGTGTCCTCTTGGACCTGGCAGTGCCCTTTTTCCTTTTGGGTATGCATTCCAATTGAGCCTCTGTTATTGTTTTTGTAAACAGCCTCCATGCCTCTTGGAGTGTTTGGACTCTCTCAATTTTCCCTTTCAGTTTCTTTTTTACTAGTTTCCTCATCTTTGGGAAATTTCCTTTTTGAAAATTTAAGGTCTCTTAAGGTTTAAGATGGAAGGCTTGTCCAAATGAGGACAGCAGGCAGAAACATAAATTCTGGCAGAACAAATGCAAGGCAACAATCAGGAAAGGAAAGCAAGACTTTGAGGAGCGTATAGCTAAAAATACTCAGAGAAATAACAAAGACTTCTTTAAGTACATTAGAAGTAAGAACCCAACTAGGAAGGCCATTGGACCATTAGATGACAATGGAAGGCAAGGGGTTATTAAAGAGGAAACAGAGATTGCAGAGAGACTCAATGAATTCTTTGCTTCAGTATTCACTGAAGAAGACAGAGGCCACATGCCCAAAACAGAGCCTATCTTCGTAGGGAGGGAAACTGAAGAATTAAGCAAGATAGAAATAACCAGGGAGGAGGTCCTTGCATGTCTTTGTTAAGCTAAACACTAACAAATCACCAGGACCAGATGGCATCCATCCACGAGTTCTCAGGGAACTTAAAGACAAAATTGCTGAAATATATAATCTTTCCCTCAAATCAGGCTTTGTGCCTGATGACTGGAAGCTAGCGAATGTAACACCAATTTTCAAAAAAGGATCCAGGGGTGATCCAGGAAATTACCGACCTGTCAGTTTGACATGTGTCCCAGGTAAAGTGATGGAAACCATCCTAAAAGATAGAATTAATAGGTACATAGAAGAGAAGGCGCTGCTAAAGGAGAGCCAACATGGCTTTTACAAGGGCAAATCATGCCTCACTAATCTGTTGGAATTTTTTTGAGAGTGTCAACAAGCATGTGGATAAGGGGGATCCAGTTGACATTGTTTATCTGGACTTTCAGAAGGCTTTTGACAAGGTCCCACACCAAAGGCTCTTGAATAAACTTACCAGTCATGGAATAAAGGGACAGGTCTTGTCCTTGATCAGCAACTGGCTAAGGGACAGGAAACAGAGGGTAGCACTAAATGGACACTTCTCCAAGTGGAGGGAAGTAAAGAGTGGGGTCCCCCAAGGTTCAGTACTGGGACCCCTGCTTTTCAACCTCTTCATAAATGATCTAGAGGTAGGAGTAAAAAGCAAGGTAGCCAAATTTGCCGACGACACTAAATTATACAGGGTAGTGAAAACTGTGAGAGATTGTGAGGAGCTCCAGAGGGATCTCTTGACACTGGGGGAGTGGGCAAAACAGTGGCAAATGAGCTTCAACATCAGTAAGTGCAGAGTGATGCATGTTGGGGCAAAAAACCCCAATTACATTTATAAACTGATGGGGTCTGAACTCTCTGCGACAAACCAGGAAAGGGACCTTGGTGTCCTGCTGGACAGCTCAATGAAGATGTCAACCCAGTGTGCCTCAGCAGTGAAAAAAGCAAACTCAATGTTAGGGATCATTAGGAAGGGTATAGAAAATAAGTCAGCAAGTGTCATTTTGCCTCTTTATAAATCTATGGTGAGGCCCCATCTGGAATATTGTGTACAGTTCTGGTCGCCATACCTCCAGAAGGATATTATGGAGTTGGAGAAAGTACAGAGGAGGGCAACCAGAATGATTAGGGGACTGGAACACCTTCCTTACCATCTGAGGCTGCAACGGTTGGGCCTCTTCACTCTTGAACGACGGCGTCTAAGAGGTGACCTGATTGAAGTTTATAAAATCATGCACGGTGTGGACAAAGTAGATAAGGAAAAACTGTTTTCCCTATCGCACAACACTAGAACTAGGGGACACTCCATGAAACTTTTGGGTACTAGTTCTCAAACAAATAAGAGAAAGTACTTTTTCACCCAGAGGATCACTGGTCTATGGAACTCCCTGCCAGAAGAAGTGGTGACAGCTGTCAGTCTTGACAGCTTTAAGAAAGGATTAGACAAGTTCATGGAGGACAAGGCTATCAATGGCTATAATTATGGCTACCTAAGGACAACCTCCGGGTTGGAGAGATAGGCAGGATATCTCTCAATGCCATTTCCAGGGAATCCTAAGCAGGTGAAGGCATCTCCTTGGGAATACCCTGAAGGAAATGGTGAGCCACTGTGTGAGACAGAATGCTGGACTGGATGGGCTGTGGCCTGTTCCAGCAAGGCTGTTCTTATGTTCTTATGTTCTTATGTAACCATATAAATTAAGAAAAATAGCACAGGCAAAATTATGGAATATACAAAATTTAAATTCTAATAAATGAAACTAAACATTGTCTTAATAGACTGGTGGGGGGGTGGGGAGGGGAGGGGGAGAAGGTACTTCAAGGCCTCCTGAAAAAGCACTGTTTTAAGATATTTCTTAAATACATCCAGAGATGAGGCCTGGTGCAGCTCCACTGGCCAGGTATTTTCAACAATGAGTGCTACCAGAAGGCTTGGCTCCTCACCAAAAGTCTTTCTAGCATCCTTAGAGTCAGCACCTGAAGCTGCATTGTTTGAGAGTATTGGGTGATGCAGGTAGATGTTCTTTGGGAGAGATGTTGGATAATAAGTTTTTTAAAACTCTTAGAGATTTCCCTGAAGCTTAAGAGAAGGGGCTAACCAAACAAGCATACAAGAGCTAGAAGCTTCTTGCTACCCAATTTCTGTGATGGAAAATCAATATCTTGCTTGTTTTTTTAAATCAATAAGTAAGATTGTTTTTTTAAAAAAAATAGTAATCAATTTTACATTGAACTTCCCAGATTTATATTGCAAATTGATTTGTGGGTTAATTAACCTCTTCTCTCTCTCTTTTTTTTTAGCTGAATACAGTAAATAAAGCCGATGCTGTTGTAACTGATGATACTCTACAATCAACAGAAAATGCTAACTGTTAGTATAAATATTGTAATTATGCATTTAAGAATATTCTGTCTCTAACTCTCCATGATAATGAGTCTGTATTAGGGGTGGGGAACTTGCCGACTTTAGATCACATGTGGCCTTTTAGATCCTTAAGGGTGGCCTTTTGATTGAATCTAAATTTAACAGAGCAAATCCTTTTATTTTTATTAATATCTTTTTGTTTGTTTTTTATTTATTTATTCCATTTTATACCAGTAATTAGTTTGAGATTCTGTTGTTTCGGGATATCAAAAGAATGTTTATACAATTTTACACTTTCTTTTTAAATTTTGTTTTCTTTTTAAAAGAATGTTACTTGGAAATTCTAAAATTAATGCTTCCTTATAGGTGAAATTATTACTGACTGGCAATGGATAATCTTTGATGGGCCAGTAGATCCCATTTGGATAGAAAATCTGAATTCTGCGCTAGATGACACAAGAATGTTATGTCTTGCTAATAGTGAAAGGATCTACTTATCACCAGGAATCAGAATGATATTTGAAGTGGACAGTCTAGCTCAGGCCAGCCCTGCTACTGTCAGTAGATGTGCCATGATTTATGTGGTAAGTTTCTTAAAGAAAAACAAACTAGGAAACAAAATCCTACTCCCTTGATTTCACTTCCCTTGACACCTGAAGGGGGTGAGAGGAGGAAGCAGGGGAGGAGGAGAAAGAAGCATGCTTGTCAAGATTTGGATTTGAAAATAAGGGAAATTTTGGGCCACACCCCCTCCCCACCAGGCCATGCCCCCTCCTTCCTACAATCCAGGCACATCCAAGAGCCTAGAAGAGGAGGAGCCACCAGAGCCAGGGAGGAGGTAAATACTGTAATTTTAAACCCCCTTCCCCATTCACTCCCACATCATTTTTATGAAATTGTTTTTTTACACATATCAGTTAATTGTCTACTGTCTTAGCCTTGTGTACCTCAATTTCATTTTTTAAAAATCTGTGTTTAACACAGGACCACCGAAATATCCTCTTTATGTTGTATGCAAATATACTTGAAGCCGATTGGCTCATTGTTTCTTTTATCACCCTCTTTCCTAGGAGAGAGAAGAGACAATGAGCCATATTATGAAATGATGTGGGAGTGAATGGGGAAAGGGGTTTAAAATTACAGTATTTATCTCTTCCACTGCAGCTGAGGCTTGCCTGTGGGGGCTGGCTTGCTGTATTGTTCCCCGTGAGGGACAGCAATGGTGCCTAGGAGTGCCTAGGGGGTGCTTCCTCCCCCCCCCAATGGGGGTGCCCAACACTCCTCCTTCCTGACTCCCTATATAATATAATAATAATACAGGAGATTTGTGGGAAAATACGAGTGGCGGGAAAGAGGGGTAAAATATGGTAATTTCCTGGCCAAAATGGTATACTTGACAGCTGTGAAAAGAAGAGAAGAATGATTTCACTGAAAGTTTACATTGAGCTGAGAAGATGGACTTTCCAAGGATGCCCTAGAAGAAGGGAATGGTTAACTTCTACAGATGGTATGGGGTAGTGTTCAGCTTTCTGGTATTGTGAAGCTGTTCAGCAACCACTTTATCATACTAGTGACTCAAATGGGAAGCAGCCTTTGCAACTTTGCCTGTATGTGTATTGCTGATCGCAAAGTTGCTGCAGAATACCAGATGTTGACAAGGGAACATACCTGTCAACCTTCCCAGATTGGCCGGGATTTCCCGATTTTCGGCGCCGATTTGCGCCATTTCCCACCCGCAGCTGCCAAAACCCCGGAATTGGCAGTGGGGGAAAAAGAGGTATTGCGCATCCATTCTGCACAGATCGCCTTCTACGCATGCGTAGAACCCTTCTATGCTTGCGTAGAACCCTTCTACGCTTGCGTAGAACCCTTCTATGCATGCGTAGAAGGCAATCTGCGCAGAAGGGGATCGTAGAAGCCTTCTATGTAAGCGTAGAAGGGTTCTACGCAAGCGTAGAAGGGTTCTACGCAAGCGTAAAAGCCTTCTACGCATGCATAGAAGATGATCTGCGCAGAACCGTTCTGCGCAGGTCGCGTAGAAGGCAACCTGCGCAGAACCGTTCTGCGCAGGTTCCGTATTTTTCGGAGCCACGGTTGACAGGTATGCAAGGGAAGCAACTTTGACAACTAAAAGGTTGCCGTATATCCTGTTCCAAGCATCCACAGGCTCTGGGAACCAGAAGTATGAGAGCATACCATGCCAAAATACTAGTAGCCCTTGATGAGAGAGTGAAAGATATGCATTGGGGGCAAATTGGTCTGCTCTACTGTCCAGCATGGATGAACACCATAAACAAGAGCATATCAGCCTATCCCACAAATGCACCAAAGAGCAATAATAATAATAATAATAATAATAATAATAATAATAATAATAATAATAATAATAATAATAATAATAATAATAATAATAATAATAATAATAATAATAATAATAATAATAGAGGGAGATATACACTTTTTAAAAACAAATAAGGGCATCCCTAATGAGTAGCACAATGTCTCACACCCACATCAGATTTCAACCCTGGGGGTGAGATTCTGCTAACCTTGCAATCCTATTGTTCAGAGTCTTTTTTGTGCAGAGGCCAGAACTCTTAGAGGATATAACTATCAGGTGATGAACCCACCAGTATTTCCATCTCCTCCAGCCATGCAGAAGTCAAACACACAAAATATGAAGTTAGTGCCCAACAACATCATAGTAGCTTCTGCAAGGTTTCATTTGGCTTTATCTCTCCAATGAGATAGAGTTTTCCTACAGTTAACCTTGTAAGATATCTTTTCAGCCAATAGAGCTCCACCACAAGCTATCTAAGGTTTTTATTTTTATTTCTTTGGTCATGTTTCCTTATGGGTGTTTTTCTGCCGGTCAGTTCCACCCCTCTGTGCTCCACCAATGGGTAAAACAGGGACTGAAGGTGTTGCGATGGCTCCCAGGTGTGGGAGTGGCTGGCCGCAAGGAAGTCACGTGAGACAATCGTGCGGTGAAGTCCAGCCCCGATCTCGGTCGGGTGGTACGTATTTATTACCCTGCCTTGGGGTGATACGTGCGTAGGATGCGCGTGACCTCCTAATACAGAAGGCTTGCATACGTGGCATTTTCCGGTGGTCAAGACAATACCTGTTCCTGGACATTGCCCTGTGGTTAATAGACACCCACAACTAATTAAGGTCTGGGCTGGCGAAACCCATTGTTCCTGCCCTATCTCGGAGCCTTATGTGTATTGACTCCAAGTACCTAGTTTGTTCTGCTGTCTGGCGCGGCTTATTTGCCCAACTTAATCTGCAGCCAGAAGCGGAGGATTGTGTATTTTCATTAGAGTCATCATCTTTGGTTTTTGCCCTGTTTCTATCATAGCCATCAGTCAAGGCTTTATTATTTGCCCCTCCCCAAACTAACTAGCTAGCTAGCTTGCAACCCAATTGCCTTTTCTGCCAAGCCCGGTTGGTCCCCAGATCTGTTGAAAGCCGGGCGAACCCCTGGGGAAAGGTTTGGCCAATTCTCGCGGGCAACCCACATTCCCCCTTCCTTTATTAGTTAAATCAGCCTGGCTGAGGGCACGGTAGATATAAGGCATGATCTGCTTGGGCGTAACTGTCTCCCAAGGTCTCCGCCATGGGGTGCACATTGACATGAGCAAAGAATGCACTGCACAAAGCAGCAAAGCATAATTCCCACTACCACAACGCCAGTGATAGCTTTAAGCACTGTCTGCAACCAACCCCATGGCACCCCATGACCAAAGTTCGTCCCACCAACCCCAGGTGGCATTCTCCTTGATATGTTTAACTATGGTGTCAAGTTCGGTGATTTGACTCTGGAACTTGCAAGAATTGTCCATGAGGTTAAAACAACACATGTCCCAGACAGATTCGCAACCCAAATGGTGTAAGAGCAGCAAATAGTCAATTGCTGCGCGGTTATCCAAAACCGCATGTCTCAGTTCAGCCTGCTCTCAGTTTAACATGGTGGCAATGGCTGATGAGGTGTGAGTGATGGCTTTTGCTAGTGCGCACATCAGCTGGCCAATCCTGCGTGCATTGCCTACTGCCAGTCCGGGCTCCCCTATAATACTGACTGCTAGGGACACATACTCTGCCTTGCTAAGCACGGTGATATCACTGTCACATGTCTCATCTAGCTGGACCGCTCGTATGGGCCATGCCGGCCTTGGGGTGACTGGGTTTGGGGTGACCATCTCCCTTTCGGGGAGTACCAGGGTTAAGCGACTCACACAATAGTATGAGTCAGACACATTAGCGGGTATGTAGTTCCAAGTCCATTCGTTACAAGTAAAAAACCATCCTGTAGGCAAAATAATATGAGCATACACATAACTGATTTTCTCTCCCTGGGCACATTTCCAAGTCTCTTTCCTGGGACTCAGGCAGTGGTGGTGTGGCCCCTTGGCTGTAGAGCAGCCGGTCATCTTGGCATAGGGCGTGCTTGGGCTGATGGCCACCCAAGGTGTGTAAAGGGTGACTGTATCAGAGGGCAAAGTCTTTGTTACCTGAGTCCCCCAGTTCGTGTAAGACGCATATGTGATTTGGTGGTGGTACCCAAATGCGCGCAACCATTCAGTGTCCTCAGCCTGCTCTCCCATGGCACGGCAAACCGGGATCAGGCATGTACTTAGTAAAGAAGCAGTGTCTGTGTTTCGCTGCAAGCAAAAGTCTGTTTGGTTGACAAGTCCGGCTAATCTCTCCCAAATGTTCTACTGGAGCCTGGCGGTTAAGTCTCTGCCAGGTGTCAAGTCCCCATGAGAAGCTTGAACCCCTCTCCCCATCAGCAAGGAAAGGAGCAAGACGACCATCAGGGAATTGTAGGTGATTTGAGCTAGCATTGCAGCCACCATGTTTTGCGGGGTGGGCTCAATGTTTTGCTCCCTCAGGATGGACAAGGCATCGTCACACAGGGTCTTGACCATCCCCCAGGTCACTCTCTGGTCTGGTCTCGGCTAGGGTCATCTGCTCTACCTGGGTCTTCTTGTTAGGCTCACTCCCTCCATCTCAGGCAGGGGGTCCGGGATTGTTTGGTTCCATGCCATGTGGCTCGAAATGCGGTCTCACGCAGCGGGCCGGAATCCAGACGGGCCCTGTGGGGGACATAATCGCTGTATACCCTTTCCCCATGTTATCAGGGGTGCTGGACCTCTCCAGGAGGGGTCTGGCGGCACCCTGAAGCGAACCATGGGTCACAGGAGGATTTCCTGCCATTGGAAATGCTTCTCCTGCAGGGTGCAGTCAGCAAAAATGTTAAGGTGGTTATAAGTGAATAAAACTTTGTGCAGGCGTTGCTGTGCCTGACCCTGGCTTTTCGGGGAGACTATCTCCTCCCTTTCTGTTTGTTTTTCAATGTAGGACTTTAGTGTCCGGTTCACCCGTTCGACAATGGCTTGTCCCTGGGGATTGTATGGAATGCCAAATGTGTGCTTTATGTCCCAAGTTGCTAGGAATGTGGCTAGCTGTTTGGAACTATAACCTGGTGCATTGTCGGTCTTCAAGTGGCCTGGTTTGCCCATGGCCACGAAGCATGTCAAGAGATGTTGCTCTACATGGGTTGCAGCTTCTCCCTACTGGGCTGTGGCCCAGGCAAACTGCGAGAATGTGTTAATGGAGACATGCATGTATTGCCATCTCCCGAATTGTGGGACGTGCATGACATCCATTTGCTAAATTTGGTTGGCTCCTGTCCCCCGTGGTTTTACACCCTACCTCACCCTGCGGGAGGCGTATTATGGGCAGGAGCGCACGATTCCCTGTGCTTGCGACAATGGCAGGTTAAACTGCCTTGCTAGTGCTTTGGCATTCTGGTGGAAGAATGCATGACTTTGGATCGGGGTCGTAAAGATGCCTGAGTCTAATTTCTGGTGAGTTTCCTTAGCAGCCGCGTCAGCCCTCCTGTTGCCCTCTGAAATGGGACCAGGTAAATCCTGGTGGCTCCTAATGTGGGCTACATACAGTGCTTCTCTGGGGTGCCACAGATGAAACTGCATGGTCAAGAATAGGCTCAACAAATTCTTGTCTATGGCGGGAGTGATGTAAGCTCCCGGTAAACTGTGGATCAAATTCCTGACATACTGACTATCTGTGATGTTGTTTAATGGCTCCTTGGCAAACATTTTCAAAGCGAGGTTCACTGCTGTCAGCTCCACTCTCTGTGCTGATTTTCACAGAACTGTCAGCAGCGTTTTCCAAGCCTTTTCTTCGTGCCAAGTGAGAACTCCATACGTTTTTCCCCCATCAGTGAATGCTGTCTTGGCTCCCTGGAGGGGAGTCAAGGACAGCATTTCCTGCAATCTGAGTGTCTGAGTCTGAAGTGAGACTAGTCTGGGGTCCTTTGGCAAGTGGTGTGCCAGGCTCCCCATGAACCCTTCTAATGCAATGGGTAGGGTGTCACCCAGCTGCATTAGCTGCTGTGTCTGCTCTTTGTTGAAATGCACGACTATCTTGGCCAGGTCATGTCCTGAAATGTCCCTTGCTCTCAGCCTCCCCTTATGAATTACTGTGGCTACCAATTCCTGCAGAGGAATGATGTTCCTGGAGGAGGTGTTCGGTAGATACACTCATTCCACAATTTTCGGGGGCCCCCGCTGCAGTCAATACCTAGCGCTCCTGCGAACATGGTCCCTGTTCTAATGATGTACAGATTTAGCATGGGGGTGTATGGCCCCTCGCTAATCCTGTCTACCCATTGATGGCTGAGAATGCGGTTTACTGCCTGTAGCGTTTGCTTAGCCTTGCACAGAATGTGTATCCTGTCAGCTGGCTGCTTTCCTTGGGTTAGCAGCGAGAAAAGTGGTTTTAAGAGGTCTTGTGTCTATTTTAAAATATGGCCTTGCCTAATTGATGTTCCCTGAAATTTGCTTGAGTTCTACTAGCGTGACTGTGTCCTTAATATTTATCTTAGGCAGCACTGGCGCTGCAAAAGATCAGAGCAACTGATGTCCCAGATAAGAATAGGGTTCGGCTCTCTGCACTTTCTAAGGGGCTATGACTAATCCTTTTTCCCCCAGTGTGCTCTGGAGGTCACGAAATACGTTGCTGCCTAATTTGGGTGCTGCAATCAATATGTCATCCATGAAATGGCACACTAAGACTTTGGGGTGCAGGTTCCGGAACCCCTCCAAGGCCTCGTGGACATAGATTTGGCATAGGGTCGGCGAGTTGAGCATTCCCTGTGGCAAAAAATTCCACGCGAACCTTCAGGTTGGCTCCCTATGGTTAGTGACTGGCACTGTAAACAAGAACCTTTCCCTGTCCCTAGGGTCTAAAGGGATGGTGTATGTTTATGTTTATGTTTATGTTTATGTTTATGTTTATGTTTATGTTTATGTTTATGTTTATGTTTATGTTTATGTTTATGTTTATGTTTATGTTTATGTTTATGTTTATGTTTATGTTTATGTTTATGTTTATGTTTATGTTTATGTTTATGTTTATGTTTATGTTTATGTTTATGTTTATGTTTATGTTTATGTTTATGTTTATGTTTATGTTTATGTTTATGTTTATGTTTATGTTTATGTTTATGTTTATGTTTATGTTTATGTTTATGTTTATGTTTATGTTTATGTTTATGTTTATGTTTATGTTTATGTTTATGTTTATTCAATTTATACCCCACCCTATTCAGCACAGGCCGACTCAGGGTGGCTAACAATATATAAATTACCCCAAGAACACCCAAGAGGTTTACATAAAGGATATAAAATACAAAGCAATTTACATACAAGAGAAATATTAAACATACTGCCACCCTCCGCACCTGCTCCTACTTCCCCCACAGCCACACCAGATTGGGGGAAGGAATTGGGGTGGCAGCCATGTCTGGGGCTGGTTTTGAATTCCCCGCCACCCTCCACACCTGCTCCCACTTCCCCTGCGGCCAATGACAGACCGGGGGAAGGAGCCAGGTGAACAGTGACCAACTAATAACTCTCTGTCCTTTAAGAGCCACTCTGAGGTCTCATAGATGGTTTCCATTTTTTGGGGGGAAAATCTTCTCAGAATGGCCTCTAAGACACCTATGCAACAGTGCTTCACAATACAACTGAAGAATCTGTGTCCCACCCTGTCAAATGTTATTGGGATAGAGTGCCATTATCCCTGACTACTGTCTGTGCTGACTAAAGATGAAGGGAGTTGTAGTCCAACATTTTGAAGACCACAACTTCTCTAATCCTGCTTCACAGATATAAAGTGAGTCCAAGCCTTAAAAAGGTGTCATCCTGAGTTCATAAAAAGTTTTCTAGACCCTTAGAAAGCCATGTGATTGGATATTTTGCTATTTCAATGAAGGGAGAACCTCCTCAAGAATAAAGTTTGAAAGAGTGCAGTATACTGGCCTTCATTTGAGAAAAATATTATATGTTATTACTGGTCTTTTTCTTTTTTGCATAATTAAGATACTAGACAGGCATTGTGGCATCTCCATCCAGCCATCCAGCCATCCACTGCCAAAAGGTCACTAAAGTTATGTAAAATAACTTAAAGTAAAACATTAAAACCACACAGGTAACAAAACTTTTAATGAAACTATTAAAATATCAAACACTAAAAAACTATTTGAAAGATTATGTCCTAATATATTTTCTAAAAGCCATTAGAAAGGGCGTCAATCAAATTTCTAGAGGGAATACTGAATTCCATAGTTAATGAGTGACACAGTATGGCTCTCGGTGAATGAACCTCTACACATATGTAAAAGCAGTCCTTTAAGTCTACGATCAGGATCTCCCACTCTTCGGGGATCATGTTGGGATTGGGGGTACCGCATTGAAGCAGTCCCATGGGCTGAATGCACTTATTGATTTCCCTTAAATCGTGGAGAAGTCACCATTTTCCGGACTTCTTTTTAATGACAAAAATCGGTGAATTCCAGGGACTGGTGGATGGTTCTATGTATCCCGCATCTAGCTGCTCTTTAACCTGCTGCTTTAAAGCCTCTAGCTTTTCCCCAACTATCGGCCACTGTTCCACCCATACTGGCTCATCAGTTAACCATTTGAGCGGCAGGGCCATTACCCGAACGTTAGGGTGGCGTGATACTGTTGCAGAATGTCTCTCCCCCAGAGGTTGACGGGCACACTTAGGACGTGCGGACATATTACCGCTGTGCTGTCTGCCCCTTGGATAGTGACTTCCACCCAGTCTCAGCTCCTGTAAGCTTCTTGAACTCCTCCTACCCCCCGCACATCGGAAACTGCTTCAATTGCCCACTCATCGGGCCATAATTTCCTGCTAATTACGGTGACATCTGCTCCGGTGTCTAACAGACCGTCAAAAGGCCTTTTATTCAAAAATACCTTAATGACAGGTTGCTGTTTCCACTCTATGTTCTGTTCCACTGTCGCTATGATCTGGTATCCTTCTACTGCCCCTTCCTCTCTCTGGTGGTCTGTCAACCCGAATCCTGAATCTCCTCTGATCACTTCCTTGCCCCCACCTGGCAGATGATACGGAACCATGATCAATTGCACTACTGAATCCCCTTTGCTGATTGTCTGGGGTAGGTGTGTCCATAGCTGGACTTTGATGATGCCTGTGTAATCGGAGTCTATGACTCCCGGGATCACGAAGATCCCTTTTTTCCCTGCACTGCTTCAAGGCAAGACTAACCCTACTGTGCCTTGGGGCAGGGGACCTTTGTACTGGGTGTTAACTAGGTTGACTGTGCCTGGCAGGTCGCAAACAACGTCCTCCTGGCATTCTAGGTCTAACCCTGCTTGCCCTTGGTTTCTGCCTGTGACTTGGAAATGCTGGGGGTGACTATTGGGATGTCCGCTCTGGAGCTTCCAGGGCGGCAGTTGTCTCTATTTGGTCCGGGGCTAGAGACACGCCCGTGGCCCAGTTTCCCGAACTCGGGCAGTTCCTGGTCCAGTTGAAGCCGTTGTGGCACCTTGGGCACTGGGTGGATGGCATGGCCGGGTGGCCCCCCTTTCATGGGGCTGTTTTGACCTGCACTCTTTGGCGAAATGTCCCATCTTGCCACACTGGTAGCAAGCTCTCTTGGGTTGATTTCCCCCTTGCACGCCTGCTGCTAACAGCCCCATTTTATAGGAGTCTGTTCCAGCATCCACGCAAGCCCTGATCATATCGGTAAGTGTCAAATCGGTTCTGTGACCCATCTCCTGAAAATTTTTGCAGCAGTCGAGGTTGGCATTGTCCTTTGCCAGCTTCATCATAAGCTCCTCCTGGTTGTCTATCTGTCTGCTAATTGCTTCCTCTAACCAGTTAATGAAGTCTATGTAGGGTTTTTGCGCTCCCTGTTTGATGGTGGTGTAATTTTTGGTGCCCTTGCCACTGGCGGGTACCTTGAGGTATGCCTTGAAGGCGACCTCAGAAGCCAGCTGGAGCATGGCTGCTGGCAGGACGGACTGCATCTGGATGGTATTGAACTGCCCTGAGCCATATAGTTGCTTGGGAATTACTGCTCCTCCCATCCGGGCAGCTCTAGCCTGCGCTTCTAGCCGGTACTCGCTGTCCCACAATAGGTACTGGCTGGGGTTCAGCATCATCCTCATCATGATCTTCCAGTCATGAGGGATGAGCGTGGTGGATTCCCACAGCTGCTGAAGCGTGCCCCTTGTGAATTTGCTTTGGAGCCCTGTATCTGTGATGGCTTTCCGCAAGCAGCTTGTATGGAATAGGCGTGTATACTGCCACCTGATTGCCCGTGAGGACATCCATCTCCAAGCGGACTGGACATAGCATCTGGAGCTCGGCCAGTTCTGTGGCCGGCAATTCCCCCTTGCGTAACACTTCCTCTACCATTAACTGGAAGGGACTCTTAGTGACCTGGGAAGTGCCTGCGCTTCCTTGGTTTCTGCCCACCCCCGCAGCTTCTGCAGCTGCCATGGAAGGAGAGTCCTCTAAGCCCCCATGTCTGAACTGGATGGTCAGGTAGAGACACGCTGGGGCTGATGGCTCTATATACGCTGGGGGTTTCTCGGTCTCTACCCGGGCTGGACTGACTGCTGCAATTATTTGTCTACACTTCCTCCAAGTCCCTATGATTTTGGCGGGTGCTCAGGGTTCTTCCTTAAGGCATTTCCCTACTCTGTCCCAAATCTCTGGATCCATCATGCCTGCTTCTGGGTAGAACAGACAGTGTTCCCCCAGATGCACCACCAGGTCCATCAGGTGATTCCTCCGCACCCTTATCCAAAATAGCCTGGCCAGGCCCTTGAGCTCCTCCACCTGAGCTCTTTGCCTGATGGATGAGTTTTGCCCCCCGAAGCAAGCCCCCATTACTACCTGATTGGGGGATCCCTGGATTTGCTTTCGCAGGATGAGTCGGCGCAGCTTTTGAGGTAGTACGGTGGGGCGAGTGATGCACAGGACGGTGTCCCTCGGGTCTGGCCAATGGATCAGGATTGCTGCTATGGCTCTCTGCCACAGGCTTCTGCTGCTCTGCTGTTCAGGATCGCGGCTCTCCCCTGGCTTTTGGAACACATCTGTTCTGATACATGGGGTCTGCCAGGCTTGTGGTCGCATTGGCTTCCTTGCTTCAGGATTGTTGTGGCCTCCGCTAGGGAATGGGTTGGCCTAGCCTTGAGATTGCATCGGGTTCCAATTGGAATTCATTCCGATCATAATCACGTCGGGGTCACCAGATGTTGCGATGGCTCCCAGGTGTGGGAGTGGCTGGCTGCAAGGAAGACACATGAGACAATCGTGCGGTGATGTCCAACCCCGATCTCGGTCGGGTGGTACATATTTATTACCCTGCCTTGGGGTGATATATGCATAGAATGCACGTGACCACCTAATACAGAAGACTTGCATACATGGCATTTTCCAGTGGTCAAGACAATACCTGTTCCTGGACATTGCCCTGTGGTTAATAGACAACCCACAACTAATTAAGGTCTGGGCTGGTGAAACCCATTGTTCCTGCCCTATCTCGGAGCCTTATGTGTATTGACTCCAGGTACCTAGCTTCTTCTGCTGTCTGGCCCGGCTTATTTGCCCAACTTAATCTGCAGCCAGATGCGGAGGATTGTGTATTTCCATTAAAGTCATCATCTTTGGTTTTTGCCCTGTTTCTATCATAGCCATCAGCCAAAGCTTTATGATTTGCCCCCCAAACTAACTAACTAGCTAGCTAGCCTGCACCCCAATTGCCTTTCCTGCCAAGCCCAGTTGGTCCCCGGATCTGTTGAAATCCGGGCGAACCCCTGGGGAAAGGTTTGGCAAATTATTCCCATGGGCAACCCACAGAAGGAAATGCAAAGTGAAGTAGTTTGGAAGAGGGTAGAGAAAACAGGAAAGAGGGTGGTCTATCTGTGTTGGAAGTGAGACATCAGGAACCAGGAATATTATCTGCATCTTGTTACATAGCTGCTGTTGATTCACAAGTAGCTCAAATTCATTTATTCTGGAGTAAAATCCAAATAGGATTCTGGCTATCTGCTTTTTATGCAGGGATTGTTGTTCATGTTGTCTCCCTACTAGGGATTCTTCTTTCATCTGTATCAGACAAGAAACATAAATCAAGATATTAAAAATCTAAATACAATGCGTGAATTTTCTTTTAAGATACATTCTTTCATTTTATTTGTTGCAGGACCCAGTTGATCTAGGATGGCAGCCGTATGTCAAGACATGGTTAAAAGCCTTTTCCAAAATACTAGAACAAAATGATATTGAATATCTTGAAAGTTTATTTTACTTAAGTATAGAAAGAGGACTAGACTTTCTCAATCAACATAAGAAAATGCAAGCCTTTCCAATACATGAGATGGGGATTGTAATGAATATTTGCAGACTTATTAGTTCATTTATTCACATAATGAAACAAGACTATGGATTACAAAGCAGTATGTAAAATCTTTCTAATAGTTGAATTTAGAGTATAATCCAATACATATATTTAAGCATATGGTCTATTGAAATGCACATGTAAGATGGTTCATAGTTTTCTATGTAGGTTTTTTAAATTTTTCACACAAGGAGGTATGCCTTCTTGCCCATTATGTTTAGAACCATTGAATTTGCCCTATAACTGTAGCACAGAGCACTGATGAAGGAGTGTGTAAGAGATGTATAATATTATGAAGGGCTCCACCAAATCAGACATTATTTGATAGATGCTTTCATGCTTAGGAGGGCCTTATCAAGAGGAGCAGGAAACAGAAAGCATCCCACCAGAAAGCAGCAATTTTTGATCCCCTAACAGGGTGTTCTACTATTTTGTGGTGCTCTCTTTTATTCCATTCCTCCTGTATGTGCTAGCTGGAAATGGATAAAAGACCTCAAAGCAGCTATGAAAGCTGCTTCCAGGATTTACTTCTGCTTTTGTGCAGTGGGTGACGAGCCTAGAGACACTTTGACATGACAACAGCTATCCCTGTGTGGCTCTCCCACCACCCAGTGAGTTAGCTTGGTATTCACCCATGTGTATGATTCACGGAGACAACGAAGAAGAAGAGTGGATTACTTACCTGTAACTTTAATACTTTGAGTGGTCATCTGTGAATTCACATATACCACCCTACCTCCCCTAAGTCACACAGGAATACTGATTTTTCCTGTTTCACTGCCACCTTTCCATTAGCTAAAGGGAGAAGCTGTTTGGTGCATATTTATGCACAGGAAGGTGGGACCCACTATTTGCTAATAGCTTTTTTCACTCTCTGGAAAATTCCGAGCTGGCTCACCATGCATGTGCAAGTCCCATGTTTTTGCATTCTCAGTTGACCACTTGAAGAACTCAAGTCATAGATAAGTAACCCATTCTTTTGAGTGGTCTGTTTGATTGGGGCCGTGAAGCTGCTGTGGGGTCCCAGAGGAGACTGGTCAAGAAGAAGACGCGAGACAAGATGGAGCGAAGACCAGTGATTTATTGAGGGAAAATCATCAGTATATATTATGTTCAAGGCTGCGTTAGAAAGAGCTGCGACCCACATAACATGTTTACACAGGTTAATTGGGAACCTCTCTCGGGGAAGTTAATTAACTAAATTAAACACTGACAGGGGAACTCCATTGTTCCAAGCTTACCCAAGAGTAAACATGGCCACTGTTGGCTTTAGGGCTTGAGGTAATCCGCGGGTGCGATATTACCTATTTCCTAACTGATTAGTTAGACATTCAATCTCCTCTTGCTCGGCCCGCTTGTCATGTCAGATATGGGTGAATTAACTAAGGCTATTAATCCGCTCCCCAATTTCTGTCCCCTCGGGGAGCCAATGGCTCACAGTGATCTCACAAGTTATGGCTTCTGTCAGGGACAGTATACCAATTGTGCTCGCGGATCCCACAGTGGTCAAGGACCCTTTACATGCTGGCCTACAGGAAAAAAATGCAGACTGAAAATGTAACTTGCTGTAACGAATTTACATTACACTTTGAAGGCAAAAATTGCTTGATTTGCAATGACCTGGAAGCTGTAATTGACATATGTCCTGTAGATGTAACTATAGCCCCTACTTATCATATGTTAATAGATAAGTTTCAGCTTTTGCAGCCTGATGACCTTGGAGAGATCAAAGTTAGCAAAGGTCTTTTGGACCCTTGTCCTTCCTCTGTTATAAAAGCTGTTAGGAGACTGGCCAGGTGATTGGAGGGGTGGTGATGCCTCCTTGCAGCAGGTAGAATCCCAGTATGTTTAAAGGAGAAAATAGTAAAACCTTTTTTGAAAAAGCCCTCCTTGGATAATTACTGGCCAGTCCCTAATGTTCCAATCTTAGCCAAGATGCTGCAGTGATGGTGAACCTTGGCACTCCAGCTGTTCCTGAACTTCAATTCCCAGAAGCCCTGATCAGCAGGAGTGCTGTCTTGGGCTTCTGGGAATTGAAGTCCAATAACACCTGGAGTGCCAAGGTTCACCATCACGGTGCTAGAGTGTGTCATGGCTTCTCAGCCTTGGGGGTTCCTGGAAGAAATGGATTGTCTAGATCCATTTAGTCTGGTTTCAGGTCTGGTTGTGGGATTGAGACTGATTTGGTTTTCTAAATGGACTAGATATATAATCTTTTTCATTATTTCAAAGGCAATATACCAATTTCAGTGAGTTTTTCTACTGGGATCCAGAACAATGCTACTCAGTTTATAGATTCAGCCACTTCTTTCAGTGGAGTGGTCCCATCCATAAAGAAGAAAAGGTAAGGGAGCCACGAGAATAATTTACTCAGTTATGAAGTTATTATTACACAGTAATTAAATACTTTTAAAGTTATTTTTTCCAACATTTAAATTAGAGAACAAGTTATTGTTACTAAATTTTCTTTGCTGGACCCACTCCCCAATAACGAGACGGACACTTGTGATGGATTTAAATTGGGCCACTTTATTAATTCATAAATTGTGTTGCGGCAAACAGGTCGCAATGGCACTGGTAAAGCATAAACCTAATTGCCAATCATAAGCTGGCAACATTGTATCCATTAGTTGCTAATTGTATTTGGCAACATTGTATCCATTTATTTTGCCAATTGCATTTGGCAACATTGTATCCAATTGTTATGCCAATCATATTTGGCAATATTGTATCCATTTGTTTACTAATGAAACAAATTGTTTACCCCGATCAGATGCTACTTGTTGACTCCAGTATCTGACGTATATCCGGCGAATGTCAAGGTGTTGCATGCTGGATAGATCATAGCATCACCTTGTTTGTGGTCCACCTTTGATTGGCCAGCCCAAGTCTCACTGTCCCTTGTCCTATCCGGTGGCCAATCAACTGTGTCCCTGCCGGATTCCTAGGGGTAATCCCCTTTTTCCTTTTTCCTTTTTCCACACGGGGAGGAGTTTACACGACTCACCGCCCCCCCTGACCGCCAAGACGGTCAGCAGGCCCGCTTGCCACAGCAACAGAAAGGAAGAGCGCCAAGTGCCCCATGACCGTAGGAAGAGGACAATGCCCCAGGTACTCCCATGAGGTGCCTAGCCTCATGCCACAGGAAGAGGACAATGCCTCAGGTACTCCCACGAGGTACCCAGCCTCGTGCCAGAGGAAGAGGACCATGCCCCAGGTACTCATGAGGTGCCCCGCCTCATGCCACAGGAAGAGGACCATGCCTCGGGTACTCCCATGAGGTGCCCCGCCTCATGCCATAGTAAGAGGACCATGCCTCGGGTACTCCCATGAGGTACCCAGCCTCATGCCACAGTAAGAGGACCATGCCCCAGTACTCATTAGGTGCCCAGCCTCATGCTACAGGAAGAGGACCATGCCTCGGGTACTCCCATGAGGTGCCCCGCCTCATGCCACAGTAAGAGGACCATGCCCCAGGTACTCATGAGGTGCCCCACCTCATGGCACGGTAAGAGGATGATGCCTCGGGTACTCCCATGAGGTGCCCCACCTCATGCCACAGTAAGGGGGCGATGTCCCAGGTACACATGAGGTGCCCCGCCTCATGCCATGGTAAGAGGACGATGCCTCGGGTACTCCCATGAGGTGTCCCGCCTCGTGCCAGGTAAGAGGACCATGCCTCGGGTACTCCCATGAAGTGCCCCGCCTCATGCACAGTAAGAGGGCCACGCCCCAGGTACCCCCGTGAGGTGCCTAGCCCCATGCCGCAGGAAGAGGATCATATCAGAGGAACACTAAGGAGGCGCACTAGCTCGTGCCAAAAGGAGGAGGGCCATACTTTGGGTACTGAAATGAGGCGCCCGCTGCATGCTGAGAGGCAGAGGACCGTGCCTCGGGCAGATTGAGGAGGCGCTCAACCTTGTGCCAAAAGGAGAAGGGCCAGACCTCTGGTAATCTAATGAGGTGGCCGCCTCATGTTGAAAGGAAGAGGATCATGCCTCGGGCACACTGAGAAGGCGCTCCACCTCATGCCGAAAGGAAGAGGACCATACCTCGGGTACTCCAATGAGGAGTCCACCTCACGCTGAAAGGAAGAGGACCATGCCTCGGGCACACTTAGGAGGCATACAACCCCATGCTAAAAGGAGAAGGGCCATACCCCTAGTACTTTAATGAGGCGTCCGCCTCACACTGAAAGGAAGATGACCATGTCTCGGGCACCCTGAGGAGGTGCACTACCTCATGCCGAAAGAAGAGAGGATGTTGCCTCGGGCACCCTAATGAGGTGCACAGCCTAACACAGAAAAGAGTAGGACCAAATCTAAGGCACACTGAGGAGGCGTACCACCTCGTGCCAAAATTAAGATGGGCATACCTCGGGTACCCCCACGTGCGGGAGAGCCTCACGCCGAAGGAAAGAGGACTATGCCTCGGGGGACCGATGTCCCTGAACCGTACTGAACAAGGAACCGGGCGGGAGCCCTGTTCACCAACCGCCGGGCACAGTCCAAACCACGAGGATCAAGTCCTCCGCTATAGCGGTGCCTGGGTATGATCTGGGACCATAGCAACCGCGTCCGCGGCCACATGCAGTGTAAAACCTCCAGGTCCCTGCGCACGGATACCCTCAACCAAAGGCCGGTAATCTGAGCAAGATCGTTACCTCCCAGGTGAATTACTAGGATATCCAGAGGTGGGGCATCCCTAATGGACGTAAGGAATGGGATCAGTTCCGGCCACCTCATGCCACGCAAACCATACCACCGAAGACGCGCGGCTGTGCATAGTACGAGATGGGGACCCCAATCTGATGACGCTGCATAACGTGCAGCCCAGTACACATAGCTTTGTCCAACCAGCTAGACCTCCACCAGTGTGCGCCAACCCGCAGGGTCTGCAATGAAGGAAAACAACAGGAAAGGGACCATGCCTCGGGTACTCAAATGGGCACTTCGAGAAGGGGCGATGTGTGGTGATAAAAGGAAGAGGACAATGCCACGGGCAAAATGTAAAGGTGGGATGGCTAATGCCAAAGGAGAAAAGGGGCATGCATGGGAAGAAATAGGGCCAATGCCCAGGGTTTAAGGAAGGAGGCCATTTGAAAGGCAGAGGACCCTGCCCTGGGCACCATTTTGGAAATTACATACCACCTCCACTGCACTACGCCCGCATCCACCTTGTGCCTGGGCCGGGTAGCCGAAAAAGCCTCTGGGCGGTCCACCACCGAAACCGTGGCCAGCAAGCCACCCTCGTACAGTGGGCCCCAGGGCTCAGGAGCTGAAAAAGAACAGAGAAAAGGGGTGCCAGCAAAGTGTTCCACGTAACACAGAGAAAAACACATGAATGCGCTCAGCAGATCCCCACCGTTTGTACTACTGGCGTCGTCGGCCACGTATCCAGAATATGCGGCCTGTAGTGCAGCATAGATCTGTGTCAATGACTAGTTGGATTGCCCTGCACCACAAGGACAGTGGCCATACTGCTCCTGTCCTACCGGTGACCCTAGAACAGCAGGTGTTCAACTGGAGAAATCAGCAGTAGAATCGTTGACAATGGCCAGAAAGTGCCCGGTTCCAGGGAGGTAACGTTTATTAGCAGGGAACACGGTACAAGACTGACGTACCAGTACCGAGACCCTGATTGAAAAACATTTTGGGCATTGGCCATATGGATGTCAATCATGGCTGAAATCACCATCTGCAGAGATCTTTGATCCCAAGAATGCGAAATCTGCCAGTCCTGTCCAACTCCTGGGTGCAGCGCTCACTCCCATCCACAACCACGTGGCAGGCATGACCATAGCCCAGCAAGTCACAGGTCAGACTTGGTCACACCCACAGACCTAGCCACACCCACAGTGTATCCCTTATTTTTAAATCAAAACGTAACAGGTATGGTGATGTTGGAGTACACAGAAAGAGCCCCCTTAAAGATTGTAGTACTCCCGAGCCACGATCAAGCATACCCCCAGGCACTGAGCATCTTGTGTTTTCTCACACCAGGCCTGGTGAAAGGAACTATAGATAGATTGATAAGAGTGACAATGATTTGGCACGTAGAAATAATAATCAAGTGGAAACCGGTCAGACAGTCTGGCCAGGTTATCCCGTCATGGCAATAGAGTAGACCGTACGGCCGGTGACCCAACACCAAACGCCAGGTGGCAGTCCACTGACCTGGCCACTCTGAGGGCCAACAGCCTTGGGCGTCAAAGTCCACGGAGGAGGGTAATGGTTCCCAGTTGGATCAAACCCCCACTAAACCATCTAGATGGAAAATTTTGCATGCCAAAAGGGACTCACAGCACAGGACCCAGGGTATGAGTGTCAAGGCAAAAAGTCAGCAGCTCTACCTCCAAGCACCGCAGGATGGAATGAGCCCCTGTCCCCATCCCAGCACCTGCCAACCTAGCGGTTGGCAGGAGTACCTGGTTCCAGAACTTTGGAGTGTCGAGGCAACTGAAGAGGAGGAGGAGGCCAAGATCTCCAGAGCCGCGGCCGAATACCGCCAGCCCCGCCGCTGCCACCGAAGGTGCCACAGGTCCAACACCTACTCCTGGCCTGGACTCCCCTCCCGGCCAGCTCGGCCCCGAGGGGAGATGGATCACAGCCGCGTGGGGTCCTGTGCTCCCTCCCCCTGGCCCACAAAGGCCAGGGCAAGCCCGCTGTGAGACCAAGGGCGAGGCCCCTGGAAGGCCGTCAGGGGCAAGGGAGGCCATGAGGGCCGTGGCTGGGTGCCGCAGCAAAAGCGCGGCTCGCGCAATGTGAGGCCGCGCCGGCTAGCCCCAGAGGCATGGCAGATCACCACGCCATCCCCCGAGCAGCGCCATTGCGCGTGGCCCGGCTGCTCGGGAGAACTGGATCGGCCGGGCGAAGCCAAATGGGCGCTTCGCCCAGCCGATCTTGCAAAATGGTGGCCAAGGGCGAGGCCAGCGAGGAATGCTGCCAGGGCCGCAGCCAGGGCCGCAGCAAAGCGCGGCGTACGCAAGGCGGAGCCACGCCGGCTCGTCCCAGAGGCACAGTGGATCGCCTCGCCGTCCCCCCAAGTGGCGCCATTACACGCGGCCCAGCCGCTCGGGGTAACTGGATCAGCCGGGCGAAGCCAAATGGGTGCTTAGCCCAGCTGATCTTGTCAAATGGCGGCGAGGCTGTGCGGAGCCGGCCCCTTTTAAAGGGGAACTCGGCTCCGCCCCTCGCCCAGCTCCAGTGCCCGGCTCTATGGGGGCGGGGCCAGCAAAGAGCACGGCGGCCGTAGGCCTGCCGCCGCGCTACCCTTTGTGTCAGTAAGTCACAGTTTTTAAGCAGTTGGAAGATCCAGTATGCTGCTTTGCTTCTAGTGATGGGATTTGGCTGAATTTCTAAGATTTGGTCAGCTTTACCTAAACAGTTCATTTCTATGGCAAAATCCCAAGTGGCTTTTCTCTTGTGTATCTGTGTTCAGTTTTCTGTGCTGTAAGCTTCTAGAAATGAGGTAAGTAACCTTTTTCAATGACAAATTCCATTTTGCTATACAGTACTAATAATCTAATTCTTGGATTTGGTTTTTGCTAATTTCAGAGCGGGTCCAAGATGGTTTTGGGAGACACAACCTAATAAAATGCAAGCAGTGTTAGGAAAATTGTTCATATTTGCATTTACCTGGGCTGTTGGAGGAATATTAAGAAGAGAGGAAGAGCATGAGGGTGAAACTTTAATTGGTATAGCCACTAGCCATGATGAACTTGCAAAAATAACACGTGATTTCAATTACCTTGTTCATGATCTTTTTGAAGGAAAACCTCCAACTAGTAAGTAAGAAGAAGTAAATTTTGAGGGGGTTTTCTCAGCATACTAACTTAATGTTATCTATTTTAATTAACACAAAGCTAGCCTTAAAATTTGAATAGAATAATAAAATCGCACAATGGGAAAAATGGAAGATAAAGGACTTTTATACTTGCATGAAGCCAAAACATCTGTGCAACTCACTTGCAAAATTGTTCACAGTAAAGTGTGTAGTCTGAAATAACCATACAGTATAATAGCATGTGTTAGGCTTTCCCAAACTAAAGGCAAAGGTTTCCCTTGCTCAAAAGCCAGTCATATCCAACTCTAGGGTTCAGTGCTCATCTCTGCTTCAAAGCCGAAGAGCCAACTCTGTCTGCTTCTGCAGACGTTTCCGTGGTCATGTGGCAGGCATGTCTAGAGTGCATGGAATGCTGTTACCTTCCCACCGAAGTGGTCCCTATTTGTCTACTTGCAATTTCTTGCTTTCGAACTGCTAGGTTGGCAGGAGCTGGAACAAAGACAGGAGCTCATTCCGTCCTGCAGTACTCGGGAATTGAACTGCTGACTGCCTCCTTCCCAGTCAGCGTCTTAGCCACTTGAGCCACTGCAGTCCCATTTCCCAAACTAGGTTGCTTTAAATATTTTTACTATACTTTTTCACATCTCTGATTAACCAGGCTGGCTGAGGGTGATATGGGAAATGGAAAGGCTAGAATATATATATTCCAAGAGTGGCAGAAATGCAAGGCATACAACAAGAACTGTTACAGTTAAATGTTGTTCAGTCACACAGTCAAGTCTGGCCCTTTGTGACCCCATGGACCACAACATGCCAGGCTTCTCTGTCATCCACCATCCTCCAGTGTCTGCCTAGATCTACACCCACCCTCTGCTGCCCTCTTCTCCTTTTGCCTTCAATCTTTCCTAGCATCCGAGCCTTCTCTTGTGAGTCCTGTGTTCTCATTTTAAGCTCCAACTTCAGTATTTGTCTTTCAAAGGAGCAATTAGGGTTGATTTCCTTTGCAGGCGCACCCCCCAATAAAGGACTCAGACACCGATGAAAGTGGATAACGGCATTGGGCCACATTTATTGATTCATGCCCTAGTCCGAATTATAAATTTCTATTGGTAATTGACCAATTATAATTCTTAAGGCAAGCAGGCCGAAGTAACACTGGTAAGGTACCACCCAAAATTGCCAACGGCAATTGTTACAATGTATCTATTTGTATCAATTTGTTTGTTGACAACAAACAAATTGTTGATCGTAGTCAATATCTAACTAATGACCCCACCCTCTGACGCGTATCCGTGAAATCACGGGGTGATGCATGCTGTCTAGCTGTAGCCATCACCCCGTCGCCTGGTTCGTCGTTCACCGGACAACGTTTAACCAACTTATGCCTGTCTAGTGTTGTCCAGTCAATTGCGAACCTGCCGGATACCTGTGGGTCATAAATGTTTACCTTACCAGTGCTACCCGCCCATGTGACCAAAGTCAACAGCAGCAACAGAAACCCCTATATCAAACCATAGCAACAGTGTGGGATGGGCGAAAAAACCAGGACCCGAGAGCCAATTGTGGGTCCCAGCCAAAAATTCCCACCCGGCCCCGAAGCGACCAAAATATCACACTGTTAACTAGGGAGGGGGTGGAGGGGGAAAAACTTCTCCGCTCCGTCGCTTCGCAAAATGGCAGCGCGGCTGCCTCGTGGCCACCCCTTTTATAAGGGAGCTGGCCACGCCCCCTAACTACCCGGATGCCTTCGTCCGGTGGGGGGGGGCGCAAAGAGCGTGGTGGCCATTTTGGCACCGCGCTTGCATTGCTGGCGCACCCCCCAATAAAGGACTCAGACACTGATGAAAGTGGATAACGGCATTGGGCCACATTTATTGATTCATGCCCTAGTCCGAATTATAAATTTCTATTGGTAATTGACCAATTATAATTCTTAAGGCAAGCAGGCCGAAGTAACACTGGTAAGGTACCACCCAAAATTGCCAACGGCAATTGTTACAATGTATCTATTTGTATCAATTTGTTTGTTGACAACAAACAAATTGTTGACCGTAGTCAATATCTAACTAATGACCCCACCCTCTGACACGTATCCGTGAAATCACGGGGTGATGCATGCTGTCTAGCTGTAGCCATCACCCCGTCGCCTGGTTCGTCGTTCACCGGACAACGTTTAACCAACTTATGCCTGTCTAGTGTTGTCCAGTCAATTGCGAACCTGCCGGATACTTGTGGGTCATAAATGTTTACCTTACCAGTGCTACCCGCCACACGGGGAGGCTTCCCAAAAGGCTCACCGCCCCCCCCCCCAAGACCGTCAGCTCGGTCAACAGGCCTGCTCGCCAGTCCACTAACAAGAGGTCCATACCTCCCTGCGACAGATGGGCCCCATCCTCTGAGTAAAGCTCGTAATTTTGCAGACTGATGGCGGGGAGGCGAATGACGCGTCCCCCACCCTTGTCGAAAAGGAACCAGGCAATAGCCCCGTTCACGGAGCGTTGGCTCGGTCAAGAGCCTCGAGGCCGAACGCTCCCCTGTAAGCATACCGCGGTATCGTGTCCGACCAATTGAGGGTTGTGGCAGGCCACAGATAATGTGAGTAGGGCAGGTCACTGCAAATCGCAAGCTTCCGCGATAGGCCAGTGACCTGTCCCAAGCCATTGCCCCCAAGGTACATAACCAGGACATCAGGCGAGTCAGCATCCCTGATGTAGAAAAGAAATGGCAACAGTTCCCGCCATAACATGCCGCGCTTACCATACCACCTGAGACGTGCGGATGCACCCAGTCCCAGTCGGGGTCCCCACTCTGTCGCCGCAGCGTAACGGGCTGCCCTGTGCAGCGTAACGCGCTGCCCTGTGCAGCATAATGGGCTGCCCTGTGCAGCGTAACGCGCTGCCCTGTGCAGTGTAACGCGTTGCCCTGTGCACGTGGCTATGGCCCACCAGCCATACTGTCACCAGTGTAATACGACACCCAGGGTCTGTCAAGGAAAAAAAGGGGGGGGAGAAACAGTGCAGTGACTAAACTGGTACTCACGGTTGAAGAGGGCGAACACAAAACTGAAAACATTGTGGTCCCCACCCTCCCATGCGGCGTATTTCAGCCCCGGAGTACCCAAAAACAGCTGCAGTAGAAGCCGCCCCCATCCTGAATGAATGGGTGCCGCAACGAGCCCCAGGGAGGCCAACACTGGCTAGTGCCTTCCCGGCACCCTCCAAAATTGAAATTTAGTAAGGGGAGACCCACCTTGGTGACAGAAAAACGG
Source organism: Bradypodion ventrale (assembly GCA_035047345.1). NCBI lineage: Eukaryota > Metazoa > Chordata > Lepidosauria > Squamata > Chamaeleonidae > Bradypodion > Bradypodion ventrale. The sequence continues at coordinate 48,817,591 of JAWDJE010000001.1, forward strand.
GCCATGGTGCGTGCCACGCAGTGCAAGGAAATCCTGTAGGGCACCAACCGGACAGATGTCTGCCAAAGAACATCGTAGCAGTCTTACTCCACTGCCTACGCCGTGCTGATCCGTTTTAGAGGAGCGTATCCTCAACTGAGCCCAATCATTGGCCACATAGACATCTTCGAGTTCCAGTGCCCTACGACTCGCATCCGCCTTAGACAGCATCACAAGCCCGCTGATGCGGAGCGCTCCAAAAAAGGCTACCGTTGTAGCCGCATGAAACAGGGCTGCCTCATACCTATCAAAACATAGGTCATGCCAGCCCTGAGCTAGTTGGGTAAGAACCCCTGGGGAAATTGGGTGGCGGTCGTCCAGGCTACGCCCACGCTCCCGCACCCACCCCTCCAAAACGTGTCTCACACGGAAGTCAGCGGTATTGTCCGCATGACCGCCTACTTTGGCCATGAAAACCAGTGCTGACAGCCTGGATGCTATGGTACGAGGCGCGAGGCCCTGGGCATGTAGGTGAACCATAAATCGAAGGATGTGGGCCACTGGGATCGGCCAGGTGTCTGGCAGCCGGAATTGGGCACAGAATGCTCGGAAAGAATTGAATGCGTGGTGATACGCCTTATGCGTGCGTGGCGCTAGCGACATGCTGATCGCCCGGTTCACCTCTCCTTGCCAATGGTCCATATCTCGTCCGGGAGTGGCGAGGGAAATTCCTCCGCATCCGGGGCCAAGGCGCGGAACCGGGAGATCTGCAGGCGGGACAAAGCGTCAGCGATATCATTATTGACACCCGGGACATGCCTGGCCCTGAACAGCACATTGAGGCGCAGGCAGCGCAATACAAACTGGCGCACCAGGTCCATGACCCTGGGTGATTTAGAGGTTTGTGAGTTGACAATGTGGACAACGGCCGCATTGTCACACCAGAAATGAACAACCGAGTTGGCCCACTCCTCACCCCATAGCATCAAGGCCCCCAGAATGGGAAAAAATTCCAGATAAGTAAGATCACGCAGGCGACCCGTGCCAGACCAGGCTGGTGGCCACCCACCATAGGCCCACTTCCCATTGAAGTACATCCCATAACCCAGGGATCCCGAGGCATCGGACTGTATCTGGAAACGAGGGGAAGCCAGAAAGTCAGACCTCCAAAATGACACCCCATTGAACTCCCTCAGAAACTGGAGCCAGATAAGCATATCTGCCTTAATACCCTGGGTCAGTCTCACCCTATGGTGGGGCCTGGATAAGCCTGTCATGGCATCGCACAAGCGCCGAGCAAATGCCCTGCCCGGTGCGACCACCCTGCAAGCGAAATTGAGGTGACCATGTAGCACCTGCAGTTCCCGCAGTGATGCCTTGCGTTTAGCAAGCAAGTCCGAGATAAGGGCCACTATCCTTGACACCTTATCCCCTGGTAACCTAGAAGCCTGCGCTACCGTGTCAATCTCCACCCCCAGGAAGACTAACTGGGTAGATGGGCCCTCGGTCTTTTCGGGCGCTAAAGGGACACCAAGTTCCTCCATTAGAGTCTGAAATGTGTTGAGGAGACGTGTGCACGTGTCCCAGCCCCGTTCACCCCCGAATAAAAAATCATCCAGATAATGGGCTACAGACCGGGACCCTGACCTGCGGACAAAAGCCCACTCTAGGAAGGTGCTGAAACGCTCGAATGCCGAGCATGATATGGAACAGCCAAAAGGCATGGCCTTATCGAAATAATATTCTCCCCAAAACTTGAAACCCAGCAACTCAAAGTCACCCGGGTGGACCGGCAGGAGTCGAAAGGCAGACTTAATGTCACACTTAGCTAACAGCGCACCCGGGCCACATGAGCGCACCATGCGCAGCGCTTGGTCAAAAGATGTATACCTGACCGAGCAAAGGTCATCAGGGGTAGCATCATTGACCGATCTGCCGGCTGGGTAGGACAAGTGATGAATCAGGCGGAACTCACCCTGTGATTTCTTGGGCACTAAGCCCAAGGGTGACACTTTAAGGTTGGGGAACGGGGGTGCAGGGAAAGGGCCAGCGACCCTGCCCACATCAATCTCCTTAGCAATGCTGGCAGCAGCCACCTCCTCCCTTCCCCTAAGGGACAAAAGGTTGGGTGCGTCTTGGGGGGACCTATCATCCGTGAAAGGAATACGGAACCCCAGTCGAAAACCCTGAAGCAGGTAAACTGCATCTGCCTCCCTCGGGTACAATGCGAGCCAACGCTCCAACATGTCCACATTAATTGGGGAGGGGGCCTTTCGATGAACCAGCTCCCTCTGCGGCAGTCTTGCCAGCCCCTTGTCCACCCCTACCCCTGCCCCGCATCCCTCCAGGCCTGGGGCAGGCGGATGCAGCATGGGGGCCAGCACAAGAGGGACACTCATGTCTGAACCGGCAATTCTTCCTATTGCAGGAACCATTGGACGAGAAAGTCCAGCACAGCAGGCGGGCTGGAACCCCCTGCCCCGCCACCTGGCGGGGTGTCTGTGCTGGGGCCGCTCGCTGGACCGCATGTCCACAATGGTATCTTTCCCCAGCCGCAGGGTGCGTGGGAGTCATGTACAGAAGTCACAGCTTCTGGCAGGGCTCGTCCCACCTCATCTCTGGGTGCAGGGGAATTCGCATACGGAATTCTTCATCGTAAGCCAACCACGACGGGCCCGGGAAGTCAACCGTTGCCCGGTATATATTGTCCAAATACTGGACCATCGGGATTGCCAGATCTGGCCTGGCCCTGAAGTAAACCGCCATGTATATGAGGTACGCTGGCAGCCAGTTGGCCCACGTGCGTGGCGGCTTACGACGACGTGCCTGTTCCTTATCCTTCTCATCCTGCCCCTCCCTCTCCTCCTTGGTGGGCTCTCTGTTAAGAAGGGAGAAGATGTCCACATACTCCCCACGCCAGATCTTTTCCTTGGTAGCCTGGGCCAGATGATCCCCAAGGGGCAAGGAATACCCCGCTGTCGGCAATGCCGACATCGGCACGGTGGGACTGTGGGCATTGCGAAAGGAGCCTGGACCAACCCGGTCACCCCAAACACGTTCCCCACTGAGCAGGAGGTGCCACCCCAAACAGGGCCCTGGGTGGGAAGTGAAGTCGCCGGGTGGGACTTCGGCGACTGAACCGTCGCGCCACCCGTGCGAGGCCACGGCCACTGAAATGTTCCCCCCAAGGTAGCCAGGTGTGTGGGTGCACTAGATTGAACCGCATACTCACATGCTGCACCCCCGTGGGCCGCCCCCACCGGGGGTTCCGGCCCACTGGGGGCGTCGGAGCTCACGACCACGACTGAGCTCGCCGATGGGGCCTGCTCCGCACCAGCCTGTTGATTGGGGAGCTGCGAGGCAGTGGCCGACGCCGGCCCACGCGCCTTGGGCAGCTCGACCCGTCCCGCCGCCTGCCGGAGCCCGGCAGACGAAGCATCAACCTGCGCCCCAAAAGGGACCCACGGGTGGTAAACCCTCGCGAGGGATGCCTCGAGGGCCGCAACACGGGCCAGAAGGGCCTCAACATTAACATAGCCCCCTAATCCCAGGGGGGCAAAGGGCCAGCCGACCCATGGGCCGCAGGCGCCGTTCCAGGTCCCTGGATCCCAGGGCCCGAATACGGCCAAGAGCTCAGGCCCGGCCCCTGCAGGGCCGGGGGCATACCCTGCCAGGGTAGGGAACCCAACCACCCCCCATGGCTGGAACCCCCCGCAGGAAGCTGCGTACTAATAGAAGAAGGCCCCGAAGAATGGGCCATGCCAGGGGCAGTGGCCATTGCTTGCGGGCCGGGGGCCGCGGCCCCTGCTGGGCCGGTATGCGGACGGCCCGCCTCAGGCCAAGGGGTTATCAACCCCATCCCACCGGTCCTGGTGGGCTCTGGCAAGGGGGGCTGCTGAGGAGGCGCAGTCGCGGTCCTCCGACCCGGATGGCGCCTCCGCGCGGAGCGAACCGCGTTCGCAGTTGCCTTCTTCTTAGAGGGCATAGCAGATCTGCTGGGAAGCCAGAGAAAGAGAAGGAAAAAACGCCACCCAATAGGCTTCCCGGCGAAGGAAAGAGCGACGGAGGTAAGAGGGAAAAAACTTCTCCGCTCCGTCGCTTCGCAAAATGGCAGCGCGGCTGCCTCGTGGCCACCCCTTTTATAAGGGAGCTGGCCACACCCCCTAACTACCCGGATGCCTTCGTCCGTTGGGGGGGGCCCGCAAAGAGCGCGGCGGCCATTTTGGCGCCATGCTTGCATTAGTAGTGACTGATGTGATCTCTTTCCAGTCCAGGAGATTCTCAAGAGTCTTCTCCAGCATGACATTTCTAAAACATCTATTTTTCTGTGCTCAGCCTTCCTTATGGTCCAGTTCTCAGAGCCATACATGACTACTAGGAAGACCCTTACTTTAACTATGCAGACTTTTGTCAGAAAGGTGATGTCTTTACTTTTTATTATGCTACCTAGGTTTGCCATAGCTTGCCTCCCAAGGAGTAAGTGTGTTTTTATTTCATGGCTGCAGTCACCATCTGCGGTGATCTTAAATCCCACGAAGGTGAGGTCTATCACTGCTTCCACTTCTTCCCCTTCTATTTGCCAGGTAGCAATGGGGGCCAGATGCCATGATCTTGTTTGTTTGTTTTTTATGTTGAGTTTCAAGACAACCTTTGCACTCTCCCCTTTCACTCTCACCAAAGATCTTTAGATCTTCTTCACTTTCTGCCATTAGGGTGGTGTTATCTGCATATCTGTGGTTGTTGATATTTTCTCCAGCAATCTTAATTCCAGTTTGTGATTCACCAAACCCTGCATCATACATGGTGCACTCTGCATATAAGTTAAATAGGCAGGTTGATAATTTACAGCCCTGCCATGCTCCTTTTTCTATCCTCAATCAACCAGTTGTTCTATATCCAGTCCTAACTGTTGCTTCTAGTACTCCCATCTCTTTAAGGACTTTCTACAGTTTGTTGTGATCCACACAATCAAAGGCTTTAACATAGTCAACGAAGCAGAAGTAAACATTTTTCTGGTACTGTACTCCCTTGCTTTCCCCATAATCAGGCAAATGTTGGCAATTTGGTCTCTAGCTGCCCTGCCTCTTCAGAACCCAGCTTCTAATTTTGATGGTTCTTGATCCACATACTGCTGAAGTCTAGCTTGTAGGATCTTGAACATGACCTTGCTAGTGTGTAAAATTAGTGCAAATGTACAATACCTGTATCTTGAACGTTCTTTGGCATTACATTTCTTTGGAATTGTAATATAAACTGCCTTTTTCCAATCCTGTAGTCACTGGTGAGTTTTCCAAGTATACTGTACTCGCATATTGAGTGCAGCACTTTAACTACTTTGTTGTAGTTCCTAAAACAGAAATGTGTCAGCTATGTGCTTCATAGTAAATATACACTTCTCATCATAATTTTTCATATTCTAATAGCATATGTTTTCCTTTTTTGATTTCAGATATTCAGATTCCATCTGGAGACAAAACAGTTTTTGATTATTTTGTGGATCTGCAATCAGGAGAATTTGAACCATGGGGAAATTTAGTTCCTAATACACAGATTCTGATTCAGAAGGGTAAGAACAACTAATTTACAAATTAATTTGCAAGAACAACTAATTTACAAATTAATGTGAATCCATGTTATTTCTACTATAATGTTACTTGGGGGAGGGAGGGAATTGTTCAATAAATTTAAAGCTGATTCAGCAAGCCTATTCTAGCACAATTTACTATGCTAAGGAATAGGGTTTTAGTCTGTGTATCAATCACATAATTATTGGGAAAGCATCTTTCTCTAGTACAGTATTATTTATATTTTGTAATATAGTAGCCCCTGTCCTTATCCACAGGGGATAGGTTCCAATTACCAAAATTGTCTGAAACTGTGGAAAATAGCAATCCGTATAGACTCCATTGTGTATGTGGCTTCTAGTAGCCAGTTCTGGTAATGTGCCTTTGTTGAGTCCGAGTATTAATTTCAGCACGACAGCAGTTCGGGGGTTAACCAACAACTCATTTATTACAGCTCAGTTCAGACTGGGGAAACGGGGACGAGGTAGCAACTTATATACAGACAGAACAGCAGTTACAGTGATACATTTACCCGGGTTTTTGCTAACACAGGAAACCTGTGTTAAACCAATCAGATTACATTGAAAACATATGAACGTGGCACCTTACAGAAAGGGCGCACTTTTACAGCAAAGACTTAATGGCGATTGCAAAGCAATAAACGTTTGGACACAACATCCCCCCCCCTCAAGTGGAGAACCCACTCTCCATACCTTTGAGGAGGACCACAGGTCCATTTAGGGTGCCCAGCATCGGTGGGACTTAGGGCAAGAGGAACGGGAGAACCAGGGTCTATGGAAGTGCTGGTGGACTCACTGGGTTGACCTAGGCAAGCTAGGAGTTTTGGAAGGCTTACACGAAACAGGGATTGTGTGGGATTCAACAGTAGCGGGAATTGGGGATGATAGTCAAGGTGTAGACCCAGGACTCAGACCTGCCAGGGATTCTGCCGACTCCGAAAGAGTTCTTGGCGAGAGGGGCACCCTGACATTCAACAAGGAGTCAGTTGAGGGTTGCACTATAGCGCTACCCTGTAACTGTGCCGAAACTGTGCCTATAGGGTGAGGGGCATTCTCTACCACAGACTCAGCAGTGTTTGACTCCTGGGAAACAAGGTCACAGAACTGTCTTGTGAACTTGCTTGTTCCCTTCCCTTGTGTGGTGGCTCCCCCCCCCCCCCATTCCAGGGATGAATCTGTACCTTCCTCTCCCCTCGGGGAATGCAAGCCCCATAGGGCAGGTGTGGGACTTCTAGACATGGCCTGAGCCGCATCGGCAGGGGGAACTTTGTATGAATTTCCCGGGTAGGAGCGATCACTGGTGACTGGCTCAGTGAGATGAGGAATATGAGCAGAGGGGGTCCTGACTCCCCCAGGGAAGGGCTGCGTGCATGCGACCACATTTCAGCTAAGTCAGTGATAACGATTCTCCCCGCCACATGGAGATGTGTCTTATCCTTCCCCCTCTCCTCCGGGTAACTGGTTGCATATGGACGACCTACCCTAGCCTCGAATTCCTGGGTGAGGCTGGGCCACCAAAATTGACTCTTGACTCGTAACTACGGCTGCGGCTGTACCTGTTAAGGCCATAGGACTGCCTTGTACAATTCGAGCCCTCCTACCCCCAGTGTGACCATTTCCTCCCCGATCCCGGGGGTACTTGTGGAACTTCTTGAACCAATGCCTTCCTTCCCCCCAAACCCCGGGGGAGTAGCTATATGGCCTCTATCACCCAAACCTCTAACTCGCAGTCAAGTCTGCCCCCCCATGGCTACTGGCAAATGCCTTTGGGTGGGCAATGCCGGCACACCCGACTGGCAGTGTATGCAATACCACAACCCATAGGACAGACAGAACTATCACAATGTCTTCTCAAGACAACTCCCCCTCCTTCACTAACAGTTTATTAAATGCTAAATAACCCTGAGGTTTTACCGAGCCTAGTGGTGGCGGCCACCCAACCTGAACCCATAGGATAATAATAAACAGAAGGGGATCCTTGTTTGGGGCAGTCCCAATGTCCAAGTGAGAATGGCGAGTCAGGACAGTGAGGGACTCCCACATCTCCCGGACTTGCACTCAATTGTACCCAGTGGCACAGGTCCATCCAGTCTCATCTCTGGACAGACTTTCAGTGCAACCTGCACTTGGCGGATCTTCGTATGAACACCCTTGACTGTGGGATCTGGACCAACATATACCCCCCCAAAAAAAACCCCACCCAACCTGACGGGGGTTAGCCTGAACCAAACCGATGCCTGAAAGGGCGATACCTAGGGCCCCAAACCACTGAGTACCCAGAAGGTTGTTCTTACCCACCTTCACAACAAGTGGGAGTTTAGCGGTGATGCTTTTGAACTTCACATCAAACATGCCCACACCGAGCACAGGGATGTAGTCACCCTGCACATCCCTCAATAGGACCTGCAGAGCCCGCTACTTAGGCTGGTACGCTGGCGGAATCTGGAAAACCTCACGCTGAGCAAGGATAGAATACGACGATCCCGAATTGACCTCCATGCGGAAATGATGACCTTGGAGACTGACATCGACGATGAACTGACCCGTGACTGCATGAACACTGGAACTGGACCTGGAGCCTTGACCGGCGTAGACTTTGGAGATCTGGAGCTCCCTGGACCGGTGAACCTTGTCTCTGGAAGACCCTCCAGAATGCTGGCAGCACACTCTCGCCATGTGCCCTTTCTGACCACACTTGTGGCACTCTGCCTCCCTGAATGGGCATTGCTCACGAAGATGCTTGCCCCCACAACCCTTGAATGGGGCCTTGACTTAACCTTGACTGCAGATTTGGAGGACTTGCGGTGAACTTTCCACATGTCGTTCCCCGACTCTCTGTTGTCTGAGGAACGTTAAGGACGGCAAATCTGAAGAGGACGAGCCAATGCGCAGGTCAGCTGCAGCCAATTTGACTGAGGCGTTTTTGTCCCGGAATAACTTTACACCTGCACTGGTGACTTCAGATGCCAGGGCTTCCTCGAAAGCTTCTTCGAAGGTCAACATGCCCTTTTTAACACTTTCCCTCAGGGCATTGTCCATGTTCAGCCACTCACATGTTACAGCCATCTGTCGCAGGGTGGCAACATACTTGGTGATGGACTCCCCGGGCTTCTGGTTCTGACGGTACAAGTTTACCCGGGCTGTGAAGATAGAGACCTTAGGCTTGAAGTGGTCTTTTAACACAGAGAGAATGTCTCTAAGAGGAGTGTCCTTTACTTCTCGTGGCTGAAGCAAGTTCACCACGAGATCAATTGTGGAGATGCAGTTTGCAAGGAACGTTGCCTTTCGTTCTTCCTGCTTGACCTTGTTGGCTATTACCCAGTTTTCAATTTGGATTTCGTAGCTTGGCCAAGTGTCTGCCTTAGACACGTCGAACCCTCCGAGCAGCGTTGCTGCAGCAGGAGATCCCACTTTTGTTGTCCGAGTATTAATTGCAACACGACAGCAGTTTGGGGGTTAACCAACAAGTCATTTATTACAGCTCAGTTCGGACTGGGGAAACGGGGACAAGGTAGCAACCTATATACAGTTACAGTGATACATTTGCCCGGGCTTTTCCTAATGCGGGAAACCTGTGTTAAACCAATCAGATTACATTGAATACATACAGAAAGGGCACGCTTTTACAGCAAAGACTTAATGGCGATTGCAAAGCAATAAACGTTTGGACACAACAGTCTTGGAAATATGTGTATAAAGTAAGTCCCCCATATCCACTAGGGATACGTTCCAAGGTCTTCCATGGATACCCTCAAACTGTGGAAAGAAGTGAACCCTGACTTATGTATACCAGAGTCCTACAAGCGGTGTGTGTATAGTGGCAAATGCCTCCATCTGTCTGATATAAGACAGAAGCAAGAGTAAATGGTCTCCAGCCAAGCAGGCAAGATTTATCAAGTGCCCTTATTAAAACTCTGTTCCTTCTCAGCATGTTCGTTGGCATCCTTCTTAAATGCTCTAGATATGGTCTGAATAGTGCTGAATAAGGGCTGGGGGACTAATATCTCATGAGTTTTGGAAACTAGTCTTTTTTGCAGCCATATTACATTGTCCTCTTCATCAGACTTGATCCACAAAAGCTAACATTGTTTTTAGTGTCTCTTGCTAACTTCAGCTCATTCTCAGCTTTTGCCTTCCTAATGCCATTACTGCTGTTCTTTTCTACCTGTAACCTAGTCTTTCTTTTACTGTACTTCCTAAATGTGTCCTTTTTTGGGTTTAGATCTGCTCTGAGTTGTTTATTTTTTATTTATTTTTGTAAAGCCACATTTGTCTTCTTTGCTGTCTTTCACCTCTTTTCTCATCAGAATTGTTTATGTGCCTTTAGGATTTCCTTCTTTTAGAAACTCCCAGTCACATAATGGCACAATGGGCACAGAGCTGAGTGGGTTATGGAGGATGGTAGAGCATAGGGGTGCCTGGCATGCACTGGTCTATGGGGTCACAGGGGGTTGGACTCGACTGTGCGACTGAACAACAACAACAACAACAACAAGTCATTTGATGATCTCAGTGTTATCTCCTATGATTAGAGCAATTATATGACCTGTCTATACTCTATGGTCCATACCTGGGCAATTAAAATACTCGATGTTTTGTGGACTCCTTGTGCCAGGTATTGTTATAATAGTTAATGATTACAAATTGGAAAGAAAATGACAGCAGAATCAAAATAACACATTAACAAGAGAAAGCAAGCCTAGTGACAAATGAAACAAGGTTCTCTGCTGATAAAATGTTCACTCATATGTAATAGCATTTCCTCAGTGCTGCATGCCACAATAATCAGATTCACAAGCTAAACCCACATTTAATTCCCAATAACCAATCACATAAACATGCAAGATAAGTTGCCGAGAATAGCTTTTGCTAAAATATACTTCTTTTTATTAATTCAGGGAACTCTACTTCTAAATGTGAGCTGGGTTTCTTATTTAGACTGACCTTTAAACAGTATATTATTTAAAATGTTCTTTGTAAATTAGGAAGAATGATGGATTCATAAGGTATAGGAAAGTGGGAATTTCAAAATGATTTTGTTTTGATTATAACCATAGGCAAACATCATGTTTCCTTTGCAACTAGATATAAAATTGTAGGACATTTTCAGCACAAATCATTTAGTGGGATGGTAGTCTCATGCAAATTCAAATTTGTACAATACTATGAATAAGTGTTCCAGAGGCTATAGTTTTAAAGAACATTCTTTATTTTGTTAAAAAAATTAGAGCAATTGCCTATCTGCTGTAACTATTCCAACAAAAGTAGGCAGCTCTGATTCCCACTATCAGCATAGTACAGTGATGGCAAACCTATTACAGACCGGGTGCCCAAACAGAGGGGTGGCGCAAACTCTGTGCTGGTGGGGGGGGGAGGAAGAGCTCCCATTGGGCTGCTGGGCAGAGGGGCGGGTACACTCTGTGCTTGGGCAAGGGAGGAAGCGCTCCCATTGGGCTGCTGAGCAAAGGGGCGGGGTGAACTTTGTGCTGGGGTGATGGCACACATGCCAACAGAAAGGCCTGGGAGTGCTACATCTGGCACAAGTGCCATAGGTTCACCATCACTGGCATAGTACGTTTATAATTTAATATGACAGAAGAGAACTGCCCGTATTCATGAAATAATTGCATTTTTACGTTAAATGTAGGGACATTGGATCTTCCCGATTCGGATAATAAAGTACCAGAAAATCAAGGAAAGAAAAAAGAGGCAACCTTTATTTCCAATATTGATACAATACGTCACAGTTTCCTAACAAGCCTTCTCTTACTGAATAAACATCCTGTACTGATTATTGGTAAGACAATTTTAAAGTACTGTCAAATGGTGTGAATTTGTTAAAATAAAATATATGTATTACTGTATTGCATTAATTAGCCTTTTAAAGTCAATATTTAATTAAGTCTCATTGATCCAACTCTGTGATACACAGAAAGAGCCTCCTCAAAGATTGCAATATTTTTGAACCACAGCCAGGCATACCCAGGTAATAGCAACCTTGTGTTGCCAGCTAATCTTTCTCACATTGGGTTAGGCGAAAGAAACTGCAGAATGGACTCGCCAACAGCTGCCTTCATTTTGGCAGTTTCATTTCTGGACTTGACTCAGAAGAAGAAGAACTGGGGCATAACAGACTGAGCGATCAGAAGTAGGTTTGCCTAAGATTTCTTTCTGGATTAAGTCTCAGTTTATGTACTATTATCCAATCCTGTGTCATGCATAGGCATGGCTCAGGAGAGGAAGAGTCTCACATGCATTTCAAGATATAAAGCAGGAAAGCTGGGTCTCACCCACATACCAGTGACTTCTCGGAACAAATCTCTGGATGACCTCTCGTAGTATTTTCATACACATTACTACATAGCATTAAAAAAGTATAGTACCCTGTGAAACACCAAAACACAAATGCCAAGATGTTTAATAGCACTTTCCCAGCACTGCTAAATTCTGGAAATAGCCATCCAGGGAAGAGTAGAGCCATTACAAAATGATGGTCTCAATATCTGATCTAAACAGCCATGAAACAGACACTGTGATTGATGCTATGGATAGCTACTTAGGTGTGATAATCCTTTGAATTATATCAGAAAATAAAAATAAAAAACACTGCAGCACTTTAAAGACTAACTGCAATATTTTTACTATGAGCTTTCATGGATCAAGTCCACTTTTTCATGGACTTGATCCATGAAAGCTCATAGTAAAAATATAGCAGATAGTTTTTAAAGTGCTGCAGTGTTGTTGTTGCTGTTCTTGTTGTTGTTCTTGTTGTTATGTTTTCTGATATGCCTGAACCACAGACTAACACGGCTACTGTTCCAAAAAAAAAACCTTTGAACTAGTGAATTTCGAAATTGTTTTATTGCTAAAACCGTATTATTTTAGCTCCATGTACTTTATTTTTTGTTATGCTTTATTGAATGTTTGTAATGAAAATAATAGGGGGAAATGAACACCATGTTTTCCCTTTTATTACTCTATGTAAGTAGGTATCCGATTTGAACCAACAATGAAAGCCAATATAATGTATGGCTAGAGAAGTGATGACAAACCTTTTAGAGACTGAGTGCCCAAACTGCAACCCCAAAAAACACTTATTTATTGCAGTGTCAACAGGGGAGGAAGCAAATGCTCCCATTGGGCTGTGGGGCAGAGGGGCAGGGCAAAATCTGTGCTGAGGTGACTGCACAGGTGCCCACAGAGAGGGCTCCGAGTGCCACCTCTGGCACGCATGCCAGAGGTTCACCATCACTAGGCTAGAGTGTTCAAATAAGACTGGTTTAATGATAAACCAATTTTTGGGTGATTGAAAAACTTAGAAACTATATTAAGGTCACTATAAATCTGAAGCAACTTGATAGCACATAACATAAAATGTATTTTATATCAGAAATGAGCTAATAAGCTTTAGCTCAATGGTTCACAATCTTTAAAAGCTGTGGGCCAGACCACACCCCCTCAGACAGCTGAGCGGGCTGAACTGGTGGTTCCCACCGCCATAAACACTACCGTAAAACATATCTGCAGCTGTCGTAAATGCATTTAGTACAACTGTCGTAAATGCATTCGCTTCTGCTTCTGGTGGCAGCGGCCACGACATGGGCCACATGAAATGGTGCCACGGTCCGGGGCCAGCCCACAGACCCATAGGTTGAGAACCCCTGCTTTAGATAGTAAATTCACAATTAAAGGTTTTTTTGAATACTTCTCTAATTCGACAACACTCAGCAAAACTAACATTTCTAACTAGTGTATCTAGAAGAACTGTTTCTTTGACTCTGTTACTGCTAAAGAGTTGGCTTTATAGTTTACTTACTTATTTTTAGGTGACTCTGGTAGTGGAAAGACTGTAATGATCGAAAACATGCTCCAGCGACTTCAGAAACAAGGAGGATTAAATATGAACATGGGAACAATTTTAGGAGAGGTTTTCTACTATGGTGAAATTAAAAAAATAAGGTAACATCTGAATTTTAAATAGTTTATTTTACATTAACTTAATGTATGGAATTAGGAGTAAATGTTGGCAAAGTTCTGGAATAATTATACAGTAAAAGTGAACAATATCTTCTGTTAGCAAACTTACATAACCTTACTTTGCATTTGAAGGTTTGACTTCCTAATCTAGTGCCGCCCCCCTCCTTTACCTCTTGTGGGGTTAGGGAGGAGAGAGGGAGGTGGTGCCAGCAGTGAGGGCCCTTACCCCCCCATTTTTTTGAGTAATTGTAGGGGTGGGAGGGGTGGGAAGGGATTGGGTTTGGGGAGGGATAGCCGGCACCCCCCACCTCTGATAAGGGGCACTTGGAAATGCCCCGAAGAGGGTAGGGGGAGTGTGGCGGTGGGTTCTGGGTCTGGAGGGGAGAGAGGGTGGAAGAAGTGGCCTTGTCAGCTGGGTAGGAGGGGTAGCACTCCATCTGAGATGGGCGGGGAGGTTCCCAGGGCTCAAATTGGGGTTGTGACGGGCATGGGATGATATGGCGGGTACCGAGGGGCAGGGCGCACACGGGGAACACGGGACCGATGGTTGGTATCTGTCCCTCGTTCCAGCCCCCCAGGTACATCTCTGGGTCCTGAGCAGCTGGTCCAGGGTGACCCCGCCCTTAGGCTGCTGATGATGAATGCCAGGTCGGTCTGCAATAAGGCCCCCCCGATTCAAGATTCTATTCAGGAGGGGCGGGCTGACCTGGCATGCATCACTGAAACCTGGCTGAGACCAGAGGATGGTGTACCTCTGTCAGAAATGTGTCCAGCCGGTTTCGGTATCTGGCACCAGCCATGGGATGAGGGAAGGGGCGGTGGCGTCGCCATTGTAGCCAGGGAGTCCTTGGGAATCGCCAGGGCCACGGCTCCATAAGTCCCGGGTTGTGAGGCCCTGCTCCTGCGGTTGGGCCCTAAGGGTCAGTTGGGAGTCTTACTCCTGTATCTGCCTCCTTGCAGGGTAAGAGACTCCCTGCCTGAGCTCCTCGAGGCCATCTCCGCGTTGGCGTTGGAGTTCCCTAGGCTGATGGTTCTGAGGGACTTCAATTTGCCTTCGCTGGGGACTGGTTCAGAGGTTGCTCAGAAGTTCATGGCTTCCATGGCAGCCATGGACCTGACTCAGGTAATTCATGGCCCGTCCAGGGGCAGTGGTCACACACCGGACCTAATTTTTTTGTTGGAGCAGTGGCAGAGTGATCTGAGACTACACAAATTAGACACTATACCTGTGACATGGTGACTCTGGACTTCCTGGGGGCGGTGGTTCACCACAGGGAGGCAGGGCCTATTAAATTGGCCCACCCCCAGCGATTGATGGATTCTGACTAATTCCAGAGGGAACTGGGGGATTTTCCTCTGGATCGGCTACACGATTCATCCAAGGCACTCGTTGACCTGTGGTACAGGATGACTACCGCTGCCTTGGATGAAATCGCACCACTACGGCCATCCATCCATCCTGGCTCTTCTGGATCTCTCAGCGGCCTTCAATACCGTTGACCACGGTATCCTTCTGGAATGGCTCAAAGGTTTGGGGATCCAGGGCACTGTGCTGTTCTGGTTTTCCTCATTTCTGGAGGGTCGTACCCAGTCAGTGTGGTTGGAGAGTATGGGGTGCCTCAGGGCTCGGTGCTCTCTCCTCTCCTATTTAACATATACATGAAGCCGTTGGATGAGGTTATCCGTTTTCATGGGGTAAGGTATCATCAGTATGCTGATGATACCCAGTTATATATCTCGGCCCATGGGGACCCCAGTGATGCAGTCAATGTCCTATCCAGATGTCTGGAAGCGGTTGGGGTCTGGATGGGGGACAACAGGCTACAATTGAATCCCTCCAAGACTGAGTGGCTTTAGATAGGGGGTCCCGCGTTATCCAGGGAGCTGCCAATTTTGGTCTTGGATGGGGCTGTTTTGCCCCAGACAGACCCGGTACACAACTTAGGGGTCCTCCTGGATTCGGGGCTGCTACTAGCAAGTCAGGTGGCGGCTTTGGCCAGGAGGGCTTTCTCACAGCTTCGCGTCATCCATCAGTTGCGTTCGCTCCTGGACCAGGACTCCCTGCTCAGGGTCACACATGCTCTGGTCACCTCCAGGCTAGATTATTGCAATGCGCTCTACATAGGGCTGCCCTTGTCAACCATTTGGAGGCTGCAGTTGGTCCAGAATGCGGCAGCCCAGGTGGTGATGGGGCGCCGACGTTATGCTTGTGCCTCACCATTACTTTGTGAGCTGCACTGGCTACCAGTTTGCCTCCGGGTGCAGTTCAAGGTGCTGGTTTTGACCTTTAAAGCCCTTCATGGTAGTGGGCCAGGATACCTTAGAGACCGCATCGTCCCAAGAGTGTCCGCCCGTCCAACCAGAGTGGATCGGAGGGGCTCCTTAATTGTTCCATCTGCCAGAGGGGCCCGTCTCTCTGGTACACGAAGGAGGGCCTTTTCCGTGTCCGCACCGGCCTTGTGGAACCTCCTGCCTGTAGAGTTGCGGGAGCAGATGGAGCTACTACCTTTCAGAAAAGACCTAAAAACCTGGTTGGCGGGGCAGGTGTGGGGCCCAGATGGTAGAGTGGCCCCTGCCTGTTGGCTTATAAATTAAGCCCCCATTTCTTTTAATTGTCAATGAAGGCAGTTTTTTTAATGTGAGTTTTTAAGAGGAATGGGGTAGGTGGGTGGGTATGTTGGGTTTTAATTGGTTGTATTGTTTTATGTGTGTTTTAACTTGTTGTGAGCCGCCCAGAGTCAGGTTTACCTGACTGGGTGGCATATAAATTTGAATATAAAATAAAAAATAAAATAAATAAATTTACCAATTTGTAAAGTCTTGTACCATAAAACCTTGATTAACATAATTAATTCATTCCTCGGGACATTTCTTAAAGCGAAAATTTCTTTAACCGAATTTCCCATAGCAATGCAAATTTCCCGTAGGAATGCATTGAACCTTAAAATATTTTAACCAAAATGCAGTTTCCCATAGGAATGCATTGAAAACCAATTAATCCGTTCTGAAAAAATTCCTTAAACCAAGCCACTATTTTCCATGGATTTCCTTTTGTTATGCAATTTTTATGTTAACCAAGCTGTTTGTTAATCAAGGTTCCACTGTACATCTATTGTATTTTGTGAGATGTACTCTAACACTATCAAACATATTTAGCATGCCATACTCAAACTGGGGGTCTTCAAAAAGGTTTGAGCATCAGAATGGCCACAGGAGATCTAAATATCTTTCATCAGACTCTTCAAAGCTGTCAAAGTTTAAAAAAATGCAAAAACATGTTTTCGTTTTAGAAAAGATCAATGATTCAAGTATTTTCAGAGAAAAAGGTCATATTGCAAATAGTGGATGACAATTCTTTGGAGTCCAGAATATTGGCTTTGAGAAAATTTGTCAGGTCTAGTGCTACTACTTTGCCAGCTTGTTAGGACCCATGAAATATCATCTACACATTTTTTTAAAAAAAATCTAGGTACACTGACAACTATGTAATAATTTGTCATATCCTATGTGCAAACAGATGTATATTCTTCAGACAAATAATTTGGATTGTTTTTCATAGTAGTATAAAAGTCACTAAAAGATCCAGCTCAGACAAGTAAGCAGGAAGCAAATAAAAGCCAGCAACTCCTACCCAGTCTCCTATTTCTGGTATCTTGAAATTATAGCCTGGCCTCGCCGGGCAGTTTTTTTTTTGTTTGTTTTTTAGGTTAGGGGTGGTTTGGGTGGTGGTGATTTGATTTTGTGGTTTTTGAATTTATATTATTTATTTTATTTTATTTATTGTTTATTTTGATTTTTCATATATTTTTTCTGGCCAGCAGTTTGAGACCTGAGTGCTACATGATGGAGTGAGCTTCTGTCTCTGTCCCAGCTCCTGCCAACCTAGCAGTTCGAAAACAAGAAATTGCAAGTAGATAAATAGGTACCACTTGGGTGGGAAGGTAAACAGCATTCCGTGCACTCCAGTGTCTAGTCATGCCTGCCACATGTCCACAGAAATGTCTGCAAACGGAGAGAGCACTGGATCTTTGGCTATAAACAGAGATGAGCACTGAACCCTAGAGTTGGATAGGACTCACTTTCAAACAGGGGCGACCTTTACCTTTACCTATAGTGCCAGAATAATCAGCTGAAAGTTTTGTTTAGCAGTTCTTTAACAGTACTGATTTTAATCTTTCATATATATATATATGTCTTTTTCTTCCCAGCTTGTTGAAGAGTTTTAGCAACATGAGATCTGACACATTACGTAATCCTCGGAAAAGAGCTCAGTCTTCAACTAAAGATTTCAGTATGATATTATTGAGTTTTATATAAATTGTTGGAAATATATTTAATACAACCAGAATGGAAGTTCTAAGTTTGAAGGAATCATGTTTTATTTAATATATTTTATACTGCCCTTCAATTTAAAAAATCACATGGCAATTAACATACACAGAAAATACATGTCAGAGAGAAAACTGTAGTGTAGAATGATGACTGGCTGGGACAGGAGTTCTCAACCTTTTTCAACTGAGGGCCGGGTCACGCCCCATCAGACAGTTTCAGGGGCCGGATGGCCATTTTGCCCTTCCTCCACCACATGGCACTTCCTGATGTGGTGGAGGCAGTGGGGAGCCACATGAAATGGTGCCGTGGGCCACATCCCGCCACAGGTTGAGAATCCCTGGACTAGGACTTGGACAACTTTATCTCATTCTCATTTCCATGTACAGTATTGTATTGGAAAATACAAGACAATTAAAATACAAATAAAAGTGCAAATAATTATGGAAGCACAATAGCCAACACTTTACAGACACAACATCTCAAACCCATTTTAAATAATAGGTAGCTAGTATTAATATCTAGGACAGAAGCAGAAAGATGTTGCCTTGTGTTAAAAAGACAAAGTAAATCTAGATTTATTAATATATTTGAATCTTATAACCAAATTATAACAAAGAAGAAATAAATATTTTATAAAAGCAACAATATATGAAAGCAATAATAAATTGACTATTCTCCTTTATTGAGTCAGAAAATAGAGTTTCCCCCTTCAACTTCAAATGGTAAGCTATATTTTTATTATCAGACAATCTGGTAAAGTATAATATCTGATGTTCAAGCTTACTCTCGAGCTCTCTCCCTAAAAATGTCACATCTTTCTCCATTTTTAATAATGATCCTTGCTCTCCTTCACCATAGGATGATTTTTGATCAAAAAGATTATCTAACCCAGGGGTCCCCAACCTTTTTGGGCCACAGGCTGGTCACGTAGTTTAATGGGCCAGTCATGTAGTTCCCAACTGGAAGCAGAAGTAAAACACACCCATGCATGCGCAAATTGCTGCTGTAAATGCACCTGCGGCTGTCATAAACATGTTTCAAAACACCTTGTAAATGCTTTTCAAAAGTTTCAAATGCATTTACGACTACGCTACACGCTTGTTGACCTGTGGAACAGGACGGCAACATCAGCCTTGGATGAAATCGCGCCACTGCGGCCTCTCCGAGCTCGTGGGGCTAGGTCATCCCCGTGGTTCACGGATGAACTGTGGGAGCTCAAATGGGCAAAGAGACGCCTAGAGCGCTGCTGGGTGAAGACCCGGGATGACTCCGATTGGACACTGGCTAGAGCTGCTATTAGGGCCTACCTAGTGGCGATGGGGATGGTGAGGCGGCAATATTTCACCACCCTTATTGCCTCGCTGATAATCGCCCAGCCGCCCTGTTCCGAGTAACCAGGTCCCTCCTCAGTAGGGGGAGATCGGTGCCCGGTTGGCAGGGTTCGGCTAAGGACTTTGCTGACCATCTGGTGGAGAAAATCGATCGGATTCTTTCAGGGCTAAATCCCGGCGTGGATGGGGAGGGTTGGGGGGGGGGACCGGAGCACAGTCTTGACATATGATCTGGGATCGGTTTGATCCTGTTGTCCCTGATGAAGTGGACAGGCTCCTTGCACCTGTACATGCCACTACATGTCCCTTGGACCCCTGTCCTACCTGGTTGGTGAAAGCCTCCAAGGTGGTGACAGGTGGCTGGGTTGGGGCGATAATAAATGCATCATTACGGGAGGTGGTGTTTCCTGTACCGCTAAAACATGCTTTGGTGCCCCCTCCTGAAGAAAATATCCCTTGACCCAGCTGTCCTTAACAACTACAGGACGTTTTCCAACCTTCCCTTTCTGGGTAAGGTATTGGAGAAGGCGGTGGTGCACCAGCTGCAGAGTGTCCTGGAGGAAGCGGATTATCTAGACCCCTTTCAATCAGGATTCAGGCCCGGGTATGGTACGGAGACGGCATTGGTCGCACTAATGGATGATCTCTGGCGGGAGAGGAAAGGATTGAAGACCTGGCTGGCAGGGCAGGTGTGGGGCCCCACCTGCTGGCTTACGTAAACAATTAAGAACCCTCTCTTCTTTTTCTTTTTTATAGTGGGTAGGATGGGTGGGTGGGATATGGGTTTTTTGAAGCGGGTGGGATATGGGCTTTTAAAGTGTTTTTATGTGTTTTTAGAACTTGTTGTAATGCCACCCTGACTCGGGTTCTACCTGAGTGGGCGGCATATATAAATATGACTATTAAATTAAATTAAATTAAAACCATGGGTCATTTACAACAGGGTTTTGCGCATCCGTGGGCACATTTTATTTCTGCTTCTGGGAACAGCAAGGGTGGCATGGGCTGGATGAATTTGTATCAGGGGCTGGATCTGGCCCATGGGCCATAGGTTGGGAACCCCGATCTAACCCAAAATTAATAAGCAAACCCCCAGGCCTCATCACGTCATCTTCTATCAGTATAATAAACATGCTTGATTTCATTTGCTTCTCAGTGAAAAGACACTAAAAATGTCAAATGGTATATGTTGTAAACCATCTAAAGTCAACCTTGTTTTAAATTCTTTTAATTCTTTTAATGAGTAAATTAGTACTGCAACCATGGTCTTAGGTGTGTAGAACAGCAATATCTTAATTGTGAACAAGAATCTCTTCTTTCTGTCCTGAATGACAGCTGACCAGTACTTTTAGGGACTTTACTCAGGAATTCCTCAAAAAGTTGATATTTAGTAGTGAAACCTCTGGATTTATGCTAATTCTGAAACCAAGATGCTAAACAAATTTGCACATATTGCACTTGTCATGTAGCAAATTTAGATACAGATTGTCACAGTTTTACTACTCTCACTAGTGGACATTTAAATATTATTTCATATGATAAAGATAATGTAGCAAAAATGTTAAGATTCAGTTAACTCAGATTGATGATTAAGTTCTTCTGCTTGATGTTCAATAACTGTAAGATATAAGTTATTTTACAACTGACTTAATCTAATTTTATCAGATATATTGTATAGCTCTATTTATCTAATAGTATTACCTAATAGATCAAAACAAGTATTTTATCACAATCATCCTGACCATACTGATCTTGTTTGATTTGAGTATGTGAGCAAGATGGATACCTGGATAGTTCCAGGAATCTCCAGGTAGAACTAGGAGTGAATCCTGCCTGGAATTTAAAAAGCACCTATTAGTCAAAATTCACAGTAAAGAGCTAGTTGGACCAATGATCTAACTCAGTATAAAACAACTTCCTATGTTCCCAAGTTAAGAAATTCAGCAAGGAATGATTTGTTAATGCTTTTCACAAGTAAATACAGTGAAGAAAATATAGAAATAATACTAACATACTACTAGCAGATTATAATGATGATCAAGTTATTTATTAATCCTGTGGAATTCTATTATTTTTATGTAAGTTTCAGCTTTGAACCTTAATTTAGCAAGAGAGGAGAATGAACTAGAAGAATCATCTTCTGAAAGTACAAAAGGTGCTATGATTTGTACACTACAATTGGGTACCCATACCAGTGCTGTCCAAACAAAAGCATGGATTCTCCAGAGATTAATACTAAAAAGTAAAGATGTTCTAGGTGCTCCTCAGTCTAAACAGGTAGGAAGATGTCAAAAAACTATTCAGGGATACTATACTGTTCTTCCTTGTCTAGGCCAGATGTGAAACTGTCAAAATGAAGACACCATTTGGTGAATTCATTCTGCAGTTCCTCTTGCCTGACCCAGTGAGAGAAAGATTAGCTGGCAACACAAGGTTGCCATTGGTTATGGTAAATGACAGGTAAGATTTCATCCAATCTACATCTCACAGAGAATCAGCCTAATGCTTTCTGGAGCAGTGAGTGAATCAGAACACAGCTATTGTTTTAATTTAATGGTATAACTGTAGGGTAACACTGCATCATAAAAAAATAATTATTGTCTGCTACTTGGTCTAATCCATGTGTCCTATATTAAATCAAGTGTGCTGAATCCAAGCAGAAGTCTGATTCTGCTTAGGATGGCAGGATCTTAAGTTAGCAAATCTCACCCTCTTGGTTAGGTTCTTGCGTTGATCACACAAGGTATATTTGCCACAAATGTAGCAAAAATTGTCCGGTTTTTTTAACACAGCTGTGTCTACTCATCTTCAGTTCAAAACAGACTCACTATGGTTTAGCTGTACAATCCAATAAGATGATTTTGCACTAGAGACCAACCCTTGGTCCATCTCACCTTAATATACCTATTTCTGACGTCAGCTCACTGATTTGCCCAGACATGCCCAGCTGCTGCTGGAACATGCATGCCACCAGGGGATGTGATTCAGCTGAGGTGGCAGCAAGCATAGTAGTAGCTGCAACTGTTATAATGTTCCCATCTGAAAATATATTACCCAGTTACCAACCATTTGAACAGCTATAGCACACCTTAAAATCTGTATGTGATAGGCAAATTCTGAGATCTGATTTGGAATCAGCACACTCGATATCATGTATATCACATGTGTTATTATTACCAGTAGCAAAATCATTGTTGTGCTGTGTAATGATTTGTAAGCAGCCACTAATAACAAAAGGGTTATCAGGGCTAAATCTATCGGTAACCGTAATTTCTAATAACATAGGGGCGGGGCTTCTCAACACCTTAAACTGCTGAAGTAGTTCTCCCAGACACAGGATTGTGATTTGTATCAAATTAGGGAAATGCATAGAGAAAGCCACCATGATGCCCCAAAATATCAAGCATGAGACTCACAGCTGAGTGTCCTTTAAGACATTGTGGAATCATTATACAGTACTAGTCAAGCCTGATATTGTCTACTGATGTCATAGGACAGATATAGATATAACAACAACTAAATAACTGCATGGTACCCTTCTTTTATAAACCATATAATGCAATATTTTTGTTTAATTCCTGGAATATTTTGTAAGCAAAAATAATTATTATAAGCAAAGACTTAATTGACTCAATGATAACAATGGAGAGACTGTGTTAAAATGGTTGGAAACATTCCAAATAGCTCTTATTCAAAATAACAAACCTTCCTCATCTTTCAAAAATGGAAGATGGCAATACAGTATGTCAGTAACCTTAATATCTGCTAGTAAGCCTGTCAGATCCTGTAAAGCAGTGTTACCCAACCTTTGGGGTTTTTTTAATTATAATTTTTAATCATATAAACAAACCTTGCATCAATACATTAAACACAGACATTAAATAAATAAATAATTCTGACATACATAACTAATAATAGAAAGAAAAAGGAAACTTACAATATTATTATAACACCCAGTGATATTTACAATGCCCTAGAGACTAAGTGAATCCTTTATTTCTTACTTATTCCAAAATCCAAGTTGATCTGGCACTGGGTTTACTCCCTGACCCTTACTTAATGTATATTCCAGAAAATATTTCCAAATTTCATAAAAAATATTTTCCTTAATCATTCCCTTTTTTTGATGTAATTCCGAGGTAAGTTTATCATTAAGTGCAATTGTCCATATTTCTTTGTACCACTCTTCAATTGCTTGCATTCTCTCTTCTTTCCATTTTCGGGCAATGCATTGTCTCGCCGTTGTTAACATGATGGTTAATAATTCTTTTTTATACTTATCTATTGTAACATCTTCCACATCTGTCAACAATACCAAACATGCATTCAGCTTAATGTCCACACACGAAAAAATTCTAATTTCATTTTCAACTTTTGTCCAAAAATATCTTATAGTTCCACATTGCCACCATATGTGCGAGCAAGAACCTATAACATTTTTACATCTCCAACAAAATTGCGACTTTGTACTATCTATTTGACATAAATGGACTGGTGTCAAGTACCTTTTCCACAGGAGTTTATAATTATGTTCTTTTACCCTGATGTTCTCATTATTCTTTTCTTCCACGTATTTGCCCACTTTATTCTATCGATTTTTATACCTAAATTTTGTTCCCACACTGTCTTTAGAGCATCCTGCGGTTTATCTTCCTGATTTAATAATTTATACAATTTACTGACCAGTCATTTTATGTCCATTTGTCCCATTCTTAACTTATATATCAAATCCTCAAAAGAAGTCCTTTTTCTCCCCGAACTAAATCCCCCTATATATATTTTTATTCCAATTATTAACCCTAACCCCTTGTAACCAATTTAATTTTAGCTGAGAAAATAATTCTGATTTTTTTGTCTCATCTTTGCATTTTTCTAACCAATTGTTTAACAATAGCACATCATTTCTAACTAAAATTTCTTTTATGTTTTTATCAATAATTATTGGAAAGGCTTTTACATCCTTCAATTCGATAACCGGTGATAGACCTGGGGCCAGTTTTCCTTTTAAATTGACCATGTTTGTAATCACTCTTTTAATAGTTTGTTTTTTAAACTACTTTTTTTAATTAAAATTTTATTAAATTTTTCAAACAATATTACATCATATAAAGTAAAACAACCAACATACATAAGAAAAAATACATTATACATTTGCATACAAGTTATGTCTGTTTGCAGTCAAACCCCATATTACAATTAAGCTATTTCGTTAATACACCACAATTAAGCTATTTCGTTAATACACCAAAACATTATTAACCTATCCTTATAAATTGCAATTGAAACTTTTCAACATAACTTTGGGTGTAATACTATATTTGACTCATGAATTCTCTAATAATAATAATAATAATACAATACTAAATAATAATATAAGAATAAAGATACAAAAAAGAAAAATAATTCACCCAGTGATATTTACAATCCCCAGGAGGAATCAGGTTGACTTGATATTTTCCTTCCAAAAACTTCTTTGATCAGGTACAGGCTTATTTTTTCATCGCCTCTAAGTGAGTAGTCCACAAAAGCCTGCCAAATATTCCAAAATCTATTCTCTTTAATGGTACCCCTTTTTTATTTATCTCCCAAGTTAGTTTGTCATTCAATGCTAAATTCCACATTTCTTTAAACCATTCTTCTATCTTTATATTTATATCATTTTTTCCAATTCCTAGCAATACATTGTCTACCAGTTGTAAGCATTATTTCTAATAATTATTTTTATCCTTATTTAAATTGAAACATTCCACATCTGTTAACATAGTGATACTTGACCCCAGTTTAATTCTCTTACCCAAAATTTCACCTATCTCTTTCTCCACTTTTTTCCAAAAATCTTTAACCACAGTACAACTCCACCACATATGCTCATATGTTCCAATTTCCTCTTTGCATCTCCAGCACATTTTATCATTTTTATTGTCAATCTGGTGCAACCTCACTGGGGTCAAATACCACCTTCACAACATTTTTTAATTACAGTATGTTCTTTTATTCTAACTGACAAAGTTCTCATTATCCTCTTTTTCCATTTATGCCTCCATGTGTCATTTTCTATCTTTATATTCAATTCTTGCTCCCAACTTGTTTTTAAATCCTCCTGTGGACTACCCTCCTTATTCAGCATTGTATACAATTTACTAACTAAACCCTTAATATTTCCATCTCCCTTTCTTATTTTCGAAATCAGCTCCTCAAATTCAGTCTTCTCTCTATCCAATTCAAATCTCAAATATTTAGTATTCCATTTATTTACCAATGCAATCTGAAACCAGTTCAGATTCGTTTGCCTATACAAATTTGTTCTTTTATCTATATCTATACAGGTCTGTAACCAGTCTTTCAGCAGGAAAACTTCATTTTTATCCAATACTTCTTTTACCCTTTTATCTGTTTTTAATGGGAAATTTGCCATATGCTCCATTTCAATAATCAGTGAGATATTCGGGGCCAGAACCTTCTTTACTTTTTTCCACAAGCTCATCAATCCCTTCATCATTGTATTTTTAGTTGCAACTTTTCCCATATTGGGTCCTTAAAAAACCATTTTACCTATTTGCTTAAAATCCTTCATCTCAATTTCTTCCCATATTGCTTTTTCCCTAGCCAAGATCTTCACAACATTCTTAATTTGAAAAGCTCGATAATATGCTAACACATTCGGCATTCCTAAGCCACCTTCCTTCTGGGATAAATACCAATTTTTTTTGATAATCTAGACTTCTTTCCACCATTACAAAAATTGTTAATCAGGTTTTGGAATTCCTTAATTTCCTTATCTTTCATTTGAATTGCTAGAGCATCAAATAAGAAATTGATTCTTGGTAAAGGCATCATTTTACTAATTGCAAATCTTCCAAACCATGACAGTTTCAACTTTTAAAAAGTTTGTATTTTAGTTTTAATTTCTGTTTTCAAACTGTCATAGTTCAATCTCTTGAGCTCTCCGAATCTATTTGAAATATTTATCCCCAAATATTTCAAGTTATCTTTGATTTGAATATTACCAATTCTCTTTATCTTCTTCTGTTCCTCCTTTCCCATATTGCATAACATCATTTCCGATTTATCCCAATTTATCTTCAATCCTGTAATATCCGCAAAATCCTTTAACTGTGCTTGGATTCTATCTAATGCCTTTTCAGGATGCTTAGCAATTATCGGTGTATCATCAGCATATAAACTTATCTTATTTCCCATTACCCCTTCTATTTCTCCATCTTCTCTTATAGCTTTTGCTAACATCTCCATTGCCATAATAAACAAAATTGGTGATAATGGGCAACGCTGTCTCGTACCAGCTTCTAATTTTACCTCATCAGTAACCTCGTCATTTACTCTAACAATAGCTGTACCTTGTTGATATAATTGGTCAATTATCCTTTTAAATTTGTCCCTGAACCCATAACATTTAATTATTTCCTTAACTGTAACCCATTGTAACGAATCAAATGCCTTGAAAATGTCCAAAGATATTAATCCCACTTTTTCCTTTGTTTGTCTCACTGTATCTATTAAGTCTACCACTCTTCTTGTCAAATCTGCCATATGTCTCCCTTTCAAAAAACCCACTTGGTCTATGTTTATATAGTTGCCCATAAAATTGTTTAGCCTATTTGCCAATATTGCTGTGAAGATCTTGGCATCTTGGTTTATCAATGAAATTGGTCTGTAAGATTCCACTTTTTCAAGGTCCTTTCCAGGTTTTGGCAACAATACAATTGTGGTCCTATGCCATGAAGTCGAAATCTGCCCACCATCCAATATATAGTTATATAATTTCACCAATTTTGGTACCACTATATCTTTAAAGTCCTTGTAAAAGTCAGCAGATAACCCATCTTCCCCAGGAGTTTTCCCCATTTTTAAACTAGCTATTACCCCCTTTACTTCCTTTTCTGTTATTTGTTCTTCCATTCTATCTTTATGTTCCTGTTTTATCCCAATATCTATTTGCTTCTCTAATTGTTTTTTAAGCTTCTCCATATCTATCTCCTTTTTCGCGTATAAAGCTTGGTAAAATTCTTTCACAATTTTACATTTATCTCTAATCTCATTACATCTTATCCCTTGTTTATTAATCAAAACTCAGATTTCCCTTTTTCCCCTCCTTTCTTTAGCTGCTCTTGCTAATAATTTTGAGTTTTTGTTACTGTATTCAAAATACTCTCTTTTTAAATATACTAAATCCCTTTTCACCTTTTCTATATCTTTTCCTACCAATTCAACCTCCAATCTTTGCAAATTATCAAAAACCTTCTTATCCTTCATCCTTGCATGTTCTTCCTGTAACCACTTTGTCTCACTTTCAATTTTATCCTGCGATGACTTAAAATATTTATATCTAATCCTAGCTAATTTAATACATTCCCCTCTAAAAACCGACTTCATGGCATCCCACACCATATTAAAATTTACCTCATCATTATCATTCCAATTCCAACTTTCCTTCCAACTCTCCATAATTTGTTCTTTACATTTATGGTCTTTAAATAGTTTATCATCATACCTCCAACTCCTTCCCAGTTTCCTTTTACCCTCTATCTTCATTTCCATCACCACTTTAGCATGTTCTGACTCCTTAAAAATTCCAATTTCTACCTCCTCCAAATTTCTGACCATATTCTCTGTTACAAATATATAATCTATTCTGGAGTATGAATTGTGAACCTGTGAAAAATAAGTGTATGCCCTTTCCAACCCCTTAACCTCTCTCCATGTATCCTTCAAACCTAAAGATGTCATCCAATTATCCAAACTCTGACCTTTAATATTTTTCCCACATCTTAATATATTTGTGCAATCCGAATTTGATCTTACTAAGTTAAAATCACCAGCCACAATCATCTTTGTTATTTTCTCCTTTATCAAAATTTTGTACATTTTTTTCTAAGAATTCAGCTTGATGGTCATTTGGAGCATATATATTCACCAGAGTTACTTCCTCTTCATCTATATTCCCTCTTAGTATCAAATATCTACTTTCTGGGTCAGAAGTACTCTTTGTTATTTCAAACCCCAACCTAGTCGAAACCAAAATTGCCACACCTCTTGCCTTTGATGTACCATATGCTTTTTCATGATGTTGCATTCACCCTAAAAAAAAATTTTATTCGTTTCTTGTGATTTCTGATGAGTTTCCTGCAAAAAGACTATATCCAGCCTGTCTTTCCTCAAAACTGATTCAATCCTCCTTTGCTTAACTGGAGACCCTGTACCTTTAACATTCCAAGATAACACTTTAATACCTCTCATAATTTAATTTGCCACACTCTTTTTCCACCTCCGATTTCTCCATTGGACGTGATACCTTCTAATCCCCAGAAATTAAAACAATACTTACAACAAAAAACAATCAATTCTAACCTCCCCACTTTTTTCTCCAAAAAAGTCGCCTTTTTCTTCCAAAGAAGGGGGGGACATGGAAAATGTGCATGTCAACTAAAGCTCTAGCACAACTTTTCTTATTTAATAAAACCAATTTAATTTATAGGACCATCTTCTTCGATGATGTTTCTTAATTTCATTCCTCTCCCCTGTTTTGCTCCTTTCTAACCTTTGCTTCCCCCTTCATCAACTACTATCAGTGACTGTAAATCCATCTCAGCCCCTCATGCTTCCTCTCCTCCTGTGGCACCCCCCTCAAATACTCCTCCATAATCTCTTTTTATGCCTCCAGACTCCAACAAAGCCTTTCTCAGTGCCAGCCATTCCCTTGAGGATGCTTTGACCAGATCATTTAAACACAAATATTCCAGTGCATCAGTCGCTGCATCAATCACATGGATTCTCTTATCATGGAAAAATCTTAACTGCTGTGGAAATCGCCAATTATATCTTATCCCTTTTTCCATCAAAAAGTTTGTTACTGGTTTCATTTTGTACCTCCAACCACATTTGTTGACAGAAATATCGTTATATACTTCCACATCATTCCCATCAATTTTTAAACCGCCAGAACCAGCTTGTTTTAAAAAAGCCATCACCTTCAACTTATCTCCCCAATTTGCAAATTTAACCAAAACATTTCTTTAAACCACCTTTCCCCTCCTTGATCCTACTCTGTAAGCGCTGACAATGTCCTCATTTACAAAATCTTTCCCCATTTTCAAATTGTTTAACCAATCAATTATTCTATCCTTAAGCTGGTCTGGCGCTTTTTCCACCATATTGCAGATCACTATATTCTGCTTTCTCATCATCTCTTCCATCACATCTATCCTTTTTTCCTGCACATCTACTTTCATCTTGATTTTCTTCTCCTCCTCCTGTAACCCTTTGACTTCCCTTTGCATCCCTTTCATATCATTTTGCAACATCTTAACATTGGCATCCATCCTTTGGAAATTAAGATCAACTTTTTTTGTAAAGTCCATAAACATTGTAGCCAATTTGTGGGTTGTTTTCCCAAAATTTCATTTTTATCTTTCACCCTTGCATCTTCCATCTTATCAATTTTTTAAAACAATTTACCAATTTCAACCAATATTTGAGTCTGATCCACTGATGCTGGTTCCGGTGATGTTGATGTTGAGGGGGGGGCTTCTCCACAGCTGGTTTATCTTCTTAGGTTTCACCACCACCTCCTCCTTTCCCTTTCCCCTTGCAATTTTATCCATTGTGATGTCAAATAATAGTTTCAGTGCTACAATTCTTTTATCTCCCACACGTCCCTCTCCTTGAGGCTGTTCCAGAGCTCAATCAGGCAAAACCTCCCTTCTTCTATATTTATAACTTCCAGCCAAAAAACTTGATTGAAGATTTTGCAAGGCCTATCCAAACCAATGAGGCCAGCTTCACGGGCAACAATAAATCCAATTGCAGTGACTTGACCAACAATTTGTATTCCAGACAATAAAAACCAAACTTTATAATCCCATTGGAAATATTGCTTCCACAACCCAAATCTTGATTGGAGCTAAATAATCCTCTGTTCCCAAACCCAAGCCAAAAAATCAATGACACATAGCTAGCTGGCTTCACTGTTTAAAATAACTTTTGAGACTGCAGCTAAATTGTGTTTCCAAGAGTCTCTCAGAAGATATACAATAGCCAGTGATTGTAACGCTTGCAAAAAGTCTATTTCTCTTAAGAGGAGGGAGGAGGAAGACACATTGTAGCGATATTCCCAGAAAAGAGAAAGCGAGGAACGAAAAAAAAAAGGAACTCTTCTGAAGGGGAGAATAATCCAAAAACAACTTTTTCAAACACAGAGGAGCAATTTCTGATAGTAAAAAAATCAGTCTGAACAGCATTTACATTACACCTCCAGAAATTACAATAGCTCCTTAAGCTCCATTTTATAATTCTGGCCGCCGCCGCGGCTTCACGGTGTGGGCCTTTTTGTCTTCTCCTCCGTCCCTCTCCACCCAAAAAACAGTCTCAGATCACTTTACAAGAACTTCTTTGTAGATTTAAACTTACATTTCCAGCAAATACCTTCTTCCTTCCACCTTCTGAACAACTCCAAAACTCCGTCTCAGCCTCCTTCTCTCTACCTTCTAAACTACTTGAAATCCTATTTTTGTCTAGAAAAGCTGCTTTTCCCACACCTGATAATTCTCTCATTTCTAACCTTTCCCATATAGTTTCTTCCCTCATTAATATTTTACAAATGCTCTTTAATTTAAACACTGTGTAATAAGTTTTAATATTTGGTATTCCTAACACACACACAACTTCTGTGGAATATACCAGAGAGATTTCGGAATTCTTACTCTCTTCCCTCCGTTACAATAATTATTAATGAGATTCTAGAAAATTTTAAGCTCTTTCTCCTTAATTTGAATTTGCAGGTTATCAAACAAGAAATTTAACCTGAGCAACAGCTTCATCTTACAGAGTGCTATTCATCCAAACCATGACAAGTTTAATTTTCTATATTGCCGTATCTTTTTTTTCAATTCCACTTCTATTTTATCATAAGTCAATTTCTTTAAATCTTCATACCTATTTATGATGTTTATCCCCAGATATTTTATACTATTTTTAATTTGCACTTTGAACTTATCCTTATTTTTTTTCCAATTCTTCTTTTTCATTAAAGAACATTGCTTCGGACTTGTCCCAATTTACCCTTAAACCAGTTGCATCTTGAAATTCTTTTAGGTGTTGATGAATCAATGGCAAGGATTTTCATGAATTTTTAATAATAATTAGCGTATCATCTGCATAAAGATTAATTTTGACTCCCTCCACCCCTTCTAATTCTTTGTTCTCTCTTATTGCATTGGCAAACAATTCCATCACCATGATAAAAAGCACAGGCGATAAGGGGTCCCCTTGTCTGGTTCCTGCACCTAATTGAATATCGTCTGTGGTCGTGTCATTTATTTTCACTTTGGCTGTGCCCTTTGAATATAATTGGTCAATCACTCTTTTAAATTTTGTATCAAATCCGTAACTATCAATTATCTTTTTAATCGAAATCCATTGGAGAGAATCAAAGGCTTTAAATATGTTGAGAGATATTAACACCACTTTTTGTTTATTTTGTTGTGTACTACTCATTAGATCCACTACCCTTCTTGTTAGATCTGACATGTTCCTACCTTTCATGAATCCCACTTTATCATCCTTAATATAATTGTTCATAAACTTATTCAACCTATTCGTTAAAACCCCTGTAAATATCTTCGCATCTTGGTTTATAAGTGCTATCGGCCTATATGATTCTATCCTTTCTACGTTTTTTCCTAGTTTGGGAATCAAGGCTATAATAGACCTGTATCAAGTGGATGGTATCTTTACTCCTTCCATTACATGATTAAATATTCTCATTAGTCTAGGCACCACTACTTCTTTAAATTCTTTATAAAATTCCCCTGGTAGCCTGTCCTCTCCAGGTGCCTTGCCAATTTTTAATTTTTCAATGACATTGGAGATTTCTTTTTCTGTTATTTTTTTCTTCCATATACTTTATGCAGTGCTGGGCATCAGCCGGTCCGCCCCGGTCCGAGCAGACCGGTAGCAAACCTGGCTGGCCACGCCCCCTCCCCACCCCGCTCACCTCTTCCCAGGAGAGCAGGCGACCCGATGGCTTTGGCTCTTCGTTCTCCTCCAGAGTGGCTACTGCTGCCTCCTTAATAGGCTGTGGGTGCCGCTTGGGTGGTGGTGGAGGTGACGGGGTGTGCACGCCTGGCCCTGGGGGGAAAGGAGGGGGAGCTGACATCACGCGCCACCCAGAGGAGCTTGCCTGCATGCCCCCGCCGCCGCTCCCTGCCTCCTTTTAGCAGCAGCAGCAGCAACTTTCATGATGCCTGGAGCTAGTCCTGCAGGAAGAGAACTATCTCTACTATCTCGCTCCCATCACATATTTCTTGGGTGTTTGTCTCAACTGCTGGCCCACTTATTGTTAGGCTCTCAGCCATTTTTCCTACCACTTTCTTCTTTATGGTCCCTTGACTTCTTTCTGACTCATTCATGCTCTGTTGTTCTTCTGGGTACTCTTCTTCCTGCTGCTGTTCTCTTTCTTGTTTTTGTTGCTCTTCTTGTTGCCTCCTTCGTTATTCCACTTCAGCTCTTAATTTTTCAAGACTTTCTATCTCTGAAATCTCATCCTTTAGGGATCTTCTTCTTTCTTCGTTTTCTGTTCTCGTCAATCTACCTACTCTTATCCAAACAGGGTCTATAGCTTGTTCTTGTACTACCAACCTTCCTCTCCCTTTCTGACTCATTCAAATATTCGTATTT
The DNA here is from genome assembly GCA_035047345.1 of Bradypodion ventrale. Lineage (NCBI taxonomy): Eukaryota > Metazoa > Chordata > Lepidosauria > Squamata > Chamaeleonidae > Bradypodion > Bradypodion ventrale. The sequence goes on from JAWDJE010000001.1 coordinate 48,850,486, forward strand.
ATGTAATACTAATACCAATAGCTATACACACTATATAAACACCTTGTAATATTATTTTTCCCATTTTTAAATTATTTTTTATGCAAAAAAGATTACTTATGCTATGATGAGGAAAGATTCAAATAAAGAGTTATTACAATCAACTAACAATCAACTAGATAATATGTTACTTAATCCTCTTATACATTCTATAAGTAACTTAATCAGTAAATTCAGTGATATAGGGAAACAGGGCAAATAATGAAATAATAATCAAAAAGTAAATGAAATAGTTAAATTCTCAAATGTAAAACTGTAAATCTTGTTCTTCTGTTATGGACTGATTTCAGAGGCTTCTTTTGCTACAAAGTCTCTTTATAAGTGCAACATTCTCTCCTTTCAAGGGCAGTTATAAAGATAAGCTGTTCTTTGGCTGCAATCCAACAACAAAGTACAGCACTCAGACTCTCATCGCCATTGTAGACTTAATGAGCTACACCTGGGAAATTGCACATAAGGACCCCCAGGCAATCCATTGCAGGAAGGCACACAAAAAAACTCCAGTAAATGGTTTAAAACTCAGTTTAGAGATGTCCAAAATGAAGAGACTCAGCAACACTCTCTATTACTGCTACTGCGTCTCTCCCACAACTGTTCCTCTTTATATTGTCAATTCTCAAATTTTCCTCTGATTGAATAAAGTCAAACTGAATCAAGCAAAGTCAATCCAAAATCAATAATCAGAAGAAAAAGAAAAATTACTCCAGCAATCCCGCTGACTTCAGGACTTTCTATACAACTCTGTGTTCACTGCCTTCTCATAAATCCTCATCGCAGGTTCGCAAGCTCTTCTCACAAGCTCTGGTTCGAAGGCCACCAGACCCAACCAGGGGTTCACTTCCAATCCCCCCAGGAAAAGCCTGTTACCTCCCGAAGACCGCCTGTTTCACACACTTCACCTACTCACAATCCCGCAAAGCATGTTCCGTTGACTTTTTAGCTTCCAACCGCTTATGGAGATCTCGGCTTGGCTTAGCACAGCTCCGTTTCTTCAACTACAGAGGATTGCCCACCACTCTCATCCTGGACTCACCTTCCGGTCTCCTTGTTCTGTGCCCGCTCCAAACTCTCTGCCAGGGGGTTAGATCTCCAAGGTTCGGCTCCGCTCTCACTGTATTCTCAGACAGCCTTTTAATCGCCTCCCAATTGCTCTGCTCTTCTTTTGCAATCTTCACAATCTCCCCTCTTTCGCCTTTCAAACAGCCCCTTGCCTGTCCTTCTCCTCTCCAAAGCACTCACGCGGCACTTCCAAACTTCAGTCAGCGCGGCTCTCGCTTGGTCCTGGTCTCCTGGTTTCAGCTTCCAACTTTCCTTCTCCCCACGCTGTGGTCTGGGTCTCTATCACTTACTTCAGGAGTTTCTCCGCACCCTCCTCTTTGTCAAAGTTAATAGCTTTAAACTTGACCCCAGACCATTGATCGCTGTTATAATTTTGGCGACTCAACTCCACTTTTCCCCACTTCTGTGGCTCGCCATTCCAGCTGCGACAAAAGACACGTCTGCTCAGGTCGCTATGTTAGCTCCTCCCCTAACCTTTGGTTTTTGGACTTCAATTCCCAGAAGCCTAAGCCAATTTCCCAAAGCACTGATCAGCCAATGTACTGATTTAGGCTTATGGCAAATGAAGTTCCACTGTGGGCCCTGGGGCCCTGGGGCCCACTTTGGGAATCACTGCTGTAAAGGATTATCTTCCCATTACTCACAGGGAGACATTGCTGTGTTACATTGCTCAGAGTGACTCAGAAGTCTATGTTCCAGAATTATTTGTAATTGCAGTGTTCTCTAAAGAAATGTTATGTGCCACTTTAACAACTGAGGATGTTGCTTATTAATTTTAAATGTTTCTCATACTTTCAATATGAAAAAATGAAAGTCCAGGAAAGATCTCTCTTGCTTAATATTTATTTAGCAAGCAAAGCATTCTGTTAAGTTTTCTGATATGAGTATATGATTTAAAAATCTAAACATCAACTGCAAAAGTTCATGTGATCAGAGGTGAGCATGGATGAAATAGAAAACAAAAACAAAATAGGTCTTCAAAAATATCAAAATACATAATATGCATTTTATAACATGAGGAAGACTTAATGGCAAAATTATCTGAAAACAATGCTTCAGAAGAGCTGTAATACCTTCTATGATGCTGAACCTTTTTAGTTACAAGGCAGGCCCGCGCAATTTTGCCAGCAGAATGCCATTTGCCAATCATGAAAGAGAAAGAACATCAGACCACTAGTGAGGACCTATCAGGTTTATATGGGGTGTTTGGGCATAGCAAAGAATTTAACATAAATAACTGTTGTTTCTTCACAGCTTCGTGAATCATTTGCAGGCTACACAGCGACCTTCCTGCCTGGAAGTGCATGACGAGTTTTATTGGTCTCTTCAAGGCCGGACAGGAATTTTTGGCTCACACTTAAATTGGCCATTGGTGTGAGGTTTTTTTTTCTTCCTGTCCCGTTATGCACGGATGGGTATTTGGGTTGTTGTTAGGATTGTGATACCTTGGCAGGTAGTGCGGTCATTAGGGTCCCCTAAGGTCCCAGGGTTAAACACAGGACTTCAGAAGAAACTGTTCCTGGGTAGGATTGACACCTGGGTGATGTGGCTACCTCTTCCAGGCCTTCTGTCAGCTGGATGCTTGATAGCAGATGGGAGGGGAGTACAGTGAAGGACTTGGCCTGCTGGGCCCAGGGGAAGGATGTAATGAAAATATAACCATGATCACATTGCGATAACTACCACCAAATATCATTTAACTGGAACAAGTTGTTTGGTTTCAGAGTTATAGTTAAATAAAGGTGTCCCTAAGTTTTAACCAACACTGGTGTCTAGTCTTTCTTGAAATTTGAGTGGCAAAATATTTTAAACTCAAGTTACTTAAAATGTATCTTAAGAATGCATACTTCCAAGTCTGTGTAACAGCATATAAACTGAAAAAGTATGAAAAGCAAAATCAGCACGATATCATAGGATGCATAAGGCTTACCAGAAACAGTCAATAAATCTATCCCCCCTCCAAATATTACACGAGGGTTCCAAATATATTTTTATTAGATTACTAAGGTTGTAAATATTGGTCATGATGTGGTGGTAACCACACAATCCAGTTAAGCAGACTTTTGCCAGTGAGAGTCACTTATTTGGATGATGGGCTGAAGGCTGTCCAGATTTTCTTTGGGATGAGTAGCAATGTAAATATATGTCTATACAGCACACTGAATAATTATCATGAATAATAATTGCATGGTATTAAGTATTATTAAATAAGTACCCATACTTGAATTCTCTGAAATCAGAGGACTGAAATAAACAATTCAGGTGCAAAGAGTAAAAGTGCAGTCTGGCAGAACATTTCCATTTGAAAATGGTTTGGGTTCCTGCGCTGAGCAAGGGGTTTGGACTCATTGGACTTATAGATCCCTTCCAATTCCATTATTTTATTATTCTAAGTTGATTCTTAAAATGTTAAGGTGCCAACTATGCATCCATTTTATTGTAATATAGTTTGTCCTTTGTTGTAACATTTCAATAAGGTATTACTTTTTATCGATGATCTGAATACACCAATACCAGAGGAGTATGGGTCCCAGCCACCACTTGAGCTAATCCGGCAGTTTCTGGATTTGGGAGGATTTTATGACACTCGACATCTTGAATGGAAGGTACTGAATAAAATGGACAAGATTTTCTTCATTAATTCTAGTTATTTGCTGATTATTTAAACTAAACTATTAACATTACTATGTCATGAATATTCTTGCTTAGTAGCTAGAAAATATTATATTAGATATATGTTGTTATGTGATGTCAAGTGCTCCCTGACTTATGGCGATCCTTTGAATGAGAGACCTCCAATATGTTGTTTCCTCAGCAGCCCTGCTCAACTCCTGCAAGTTATAGCCTATGGTTTCCCTTAAAGCAGGAGTGCCCAAACTTTTTGGGCTGTGGGCCGGTCATGTGGTTCAGGGAGGCATCACTATGGCCCAGGGACCAGATCCGGCCCACAATGCCAATTCATCCGGCCCACGACACCCTCGTCACTCCCGGAAGCGGAAGTAAAATGCATCCGTATGGACGCCTTTTACTTCTGCTTCTGGGAGTGACAAGAATGTCATGGGCCAGATGAATTGGCACTGTGGGACAGATCCAGCTCCCCAGGCCATAGTTTGTGCACCCCTACCTTAAAGAATGAATCAATCCTATGTTTGATTATCCTCTTTTCATACTGCCTCTCACCTTTTTCAGCATCCTTGTTATTTCCAGAGAGTTTTGCCTTCTCGTTATGAGCCTAATAGAGGACAGCCTCAACTTCATATTTTTTGCCTCTATAGACAGTTGAGGCTTGATTTTCTCTAAATCCAATTGTTTGTCTTTTTGGCTATCTCAGATATCCACAAAGCTCTCCTCCAGCACCATACTTCAAATGAACCAATGTGTTATCAGCTTTCTTTATTTTTTTATTTTGAAAATTACAAAATAATTAATTAAGGAGGGGAAAGCAAGAAACAACAATTAAAGGTATACAAAAATACAGAATAAAGAAAAACATAACAATGACATAACTTATGCAACAGAAATTACTAAAGATACTAAAAACACTAATATAAAAACACTTGGTTATATTATACTACAATAAAATTCGTACTTGCTTATTATCAACAGAATATTATAGTATGTTGATCATTCTAGCCTTCATCTACCATATATTTCTTATCATTTTATTAGATTTCTTTTATACATTGCAAAACATTCTTAACATTACATATATATTTCTTTTCCGAAGTATTTTATTTTTATTTATTTATTTATTTATTTATTTATTTATTTATTTATTTATTTATATCCTGCCCTCCTGGTGGGGAACACCACTCAGGGCAGCTAACAACATGAATAAAACAGTTAAAAATAGCAAAAGCTAAAAACAATCAAGTCCTACTAAAACAATATATAAAAAACCCAGAACAAGCCTAAAACATTCAAACATTAAAAAAACTACCCCGATCTTCCCTCCCCCCAAGATAAAAACAATAGCAGAAATACAAAAATACACAGGATCCCTCAGGCAGGCTATACGAGCCAGCGGGCCTGTGAGGTGGAATCAGACTCACCCCCACTCGCTGTCACAACTATGTCTTTAACATCTTCCTAAAGGATAGGGGATCTGGCTGGAGACGGAGTTCCAGTGGTAAGAGGTTCCACAGGGCTGGGGCAGACACGGAGAAGGCTCTCCTCTTGGTCCCTGTAAGATGGACTTCTTTTGCAGATGGGACCACAACTGAGCCCCTCCTGTCTGCCCTAGTGGATGGGTTGAAAGCCTTGGGGAGATGCGGTCTCTTAGATACCCTGGAACAATGCCATGAAGGGCTTTAAAGGTCAAAACCAGCACCTTGAATTGCACTCGGAGGCAAACTCCTATCCTATTCACCTATTGTCTAAGATAAAAAAAAACTTAACAATTCTAATTCACCCCAAGTGACTGGAGGATGCGGTGGTACACATTCTTTCATGATTTCCAAAATCTTAGATGTTCCGGTACTGGACTGCTTCCTTCTCCTTTAATACCTGTAGAATCAACAAATGGTTGCCAAATTTGCCAAAATCTACTCTCCTTTATTATACCCTTTTTCTAGTTCAGCTCCCACATTAATTTGTCATTCAAAGCAAGCTCCCACATTTCCTTATACCTATCTTCGATCTTTAGAGTCTCATCACTTTTCCATTTTCTTGCTATACATTGTCTTCCAATAGTCATACACACAGACAACAACTCTTTTTTATCCTTATCTGAATTAATAATTCCTGTGTCTGTCAGCAAGGCTGTACCTGGCCTCAGTTTAAGGTTCACCCCAAAGATTCTGGAGATTTCTTTCTCTATTTCCCCCCAAAATTCCTTTACCACCCTACAGCTCCACCACATATGTTTATATGTTCCCAGTTTATTTTTGCATCTCCAACACATTTGACTTTTATTTTTGTCCATCTGATGTAACCGCACTGGGGTCAAGTACCATCTCCAAAGCATTTTGAAATTGTGTTTTTATACTCTGACATGGTTCTCATAATTCTCTTCTTCCATTTGTTATTCCAATCCACCTCACTAATGCTAATATTAAGATCTTGCTCCCATATTTTTCTCAAAGTTTCTTGTGGACTACCCTCCTTATTTAATATCCTATAAATTTTACTCACTAAACCTTTTACGTCCACTTCTCCTTTTCTAATTTTCAGTAATGTTTCCTCAAATTCTGTCTTATCTCTTTCTAAACTGGCTTCCCCCAAATATTTACTATTCCATCTATTTAGCAAAATAACCTGAAACCAGTTCAGTTTTAACTGTGTATATATCTCCCTTTTTTCTCTTTATCTTTGCATATTTTAATCCAATCTTTCAACAGAAAAATATCAATTTTAGCCAGAATTTCCTTCACTTTGCCTTCTAAATTTATCGGATTTTTTTTTAAAATCCTCAATTTCTATGATTGGGGATAAATCAGGGACTAAGTCTTTTTTCACCTTTTTCCATATTTCTAGCAGAACTTTCATCATTTTATTTTTAACACCCATTTTGCTCGTTTCTTTATCCAGAAATGCCAATTTGATTTAATTCCTTCATCTCTATTTCCTCCCAGATTACCTTTTCCTTCTTCAAAATCTTTACAATATTTTTGATCTGGAAGGCTCTATAATAATTTTTAAGATTTGGTAAACCTAGTCCACCTTCTTTCTGGGGTAAGTACCACAAACTTCTATTAATTCTAGGTCTACTTCCTCCACTACAATAGGCATTGAACATATTTTGAAATTCCTTAATTTCTTTCTCTTTTAATTGGATCGGCAAAGCATCAAACAAAAAATATTTAATCTTGGTAGTAACATCATTTTGGACAGTGCCACTCTGCTGAACCAAGACAACTTCAGTTTGTTATATTGCAATATTCTTCCCTTAATTCCCCCCCCCCCCCCCCGTAATTTAGTCTCTTGAGATCTTCCCAGTTATAAGTGATATTTATTCCCAAATACTTCAGGCTATTTCTCACACTTGATGAGATCCAGGAAGATGAACAACAGGAACAAACTGAGGTTCTCTCCCTTAATATGGTTGATGAGGTGCATGTAGATGAACAGATTGCAGGAGAGAGGCTCCTTGTACTAGGCGATTCAATAATTAGAAATACAGAGAAATGTATTTGTGATGCACATGATAACCGTATGGTGACTTGCCTGCCAGGTGCAAAAGTTGCAGACATCACAAGAAATCTAGATAGATTGTTAGAGAGAACTTGGAACGAGCCAGTTGTCATGGTACACGTTGGTACTAATGATGTTGGGAAGGCCAAGCGGTCTGTCCTGGAAGCCAAATTTAGGTTGTTAGGAAGAAGATTGAAGTCCCGGACTTCCAAGGTAGCATTTTCAGAAGTGCTGCCTGTCCCTCGCGCAGGACCTACCAGGCAGGCAGAGCTCAGAAGCCTCAATGCGTGGATGAGGCGGTGGTGTCGAGAGGAGGGCTTCAGATTTGTCAGGAACTGGAGAACATTTTGGGACAAGCCAAATCTGTTCAGGAGGGATGGGTTGCATTTAAACCATGATGGGACCAGATTGCTGGCACTCAACATCAAAAAGGCTGCAGAGCAGCTTTTAAACTGATAACTGGGGGAAAGCCGACAGGAGCTGGGCAGCATCCGGTTCGGGAAAGTGTGTACTTGAGTAGTGAGGAGGATGCAAAAATTACTGAGCAGAGCAAGGAGCTAGTCACCAGCACTCTAGCAGAAGGATGCAAGAGGCAGTCTAACAATGCAACTGGACTCAAAAGACTGTATCAGGAAAGCATATATAAATGCTTGTATACAAATGCCAGAAGCCTCCGGAACAAAATAGGGGAGCTGGAATACTTAGCAATAGATAAAAATATTGATATTATTGGTATCACTGAAACCTGGTGGACGGATGATAACCAATGGGATACAGTTATCCCAGGCTACAAACTGTACAGGAAGGATAGGAAGGGGCAAACAGGAGGTGGTGTAGCCTTGTATGTCAAAGAAGTGATAAAATCGTATGAATTGGAATATCTAGGTGATTTGGAGTCACCATTAGAAGCTCTGTGGGTAAGAGTACCAGGCCACAAGGATGGTCTAACAGTAGGCATATACTATCGGCCTCCGACCCAAACTCTTGAGGGAGACTGGCAGTTGGAGAATGTTGTAAAGGAGGCATCCAGGAAGGGAAGCCTGGTTATAATGGGGGACTTCAATTACCCTCACATAGACTGGGTGAACTGTTGTTCAGCACATGATAAAGAGATAAAGTTCCTAGATATGCTCAATGATTGTTCCCTGGGACAGATGGTTGAAGACCCAACTAGAGGTACAAGAATCCTTGACTTGATCCTGAGTAATACTCAGGATCTGGTGCAAGATGTTAATGTGACTGATCCAATAGGGAACAGTGACCACAACTCAATTATGTTTAACTTGATCATAGACCGCAAGTCACTGATAAAATCTAACACAGAGACCTTAAATTTTCAAAAAGGAAATTTCCCAAAGATGAGGAAACTAGTAAAAAAGAAACTGAAAGGGAAAATTGAGAGAGTCCAAACACTCCAAGAGGCATGGAGGCTGTTTACAAAAACAATAACAGAGGCTCAATTGGAATGCATACCCAAAAGGAAAAAGGGCACTGCCAGGTCCAAGAGGACTCCGATGTGGCTTACAGGAGCTGTTCGGGAAGTGATCAAGAGCAAGAAAAGCTCATTTAGAAGATGGAAGGCTTGTCCAAATGAGGACAGCAGGCAGAAACATAAATTCTGGCAGAACAAATGCAAGGCAACAATCAGGAAAGCAAAGCAAGACTTTGAGGAGCGTATAGCTAAAAATACTCAGAGAAATAACAAAGACTTCTTTAAGTACATTAGAAGTAAGAACCCAACTAGGAAGGCCATTGGACCATTAGATGACAATGGAAGGCAAGGGCTTATTAAAGAGGAAACAGAGATTGCAGAGAGACTCAATGAATTCTTTGCTTCAGTATTCACTGAAGAAGACAGAGACCACATGCCCAAAACAGAGCCTATCTTCATAGGGAGGGAAACCGAAGAATTAAGCAAGATAGAAATAACCAGGGAGGAGGTCCTTGCATGTCTTGTTAAGCTAAACACTAACAAATCCCCAGGACCAGATGGCATCCATCCACGAGTTCTCAGGGAACTTAAAGATGAAATTGCTGATATCCTAGCCAAAATATATAATCTTTCCCTCAAATCAGGCTTTGTGCCTGATGACTGGAAGGTAGCGAATGTAACACCAATTTTCAAAAAAGGATCCAGGGGTGATCCAGGAAATTACCGGCCTGTCAGTTTGACATGTGTCCCAGGTAAAGTGATGGAAACCATCCTAAAAGATAGAATTAATAGGCACATAGAAGAGAAGGCGCTGCTAAAGGAGAGCCAACATGGCTTTTGCAAGGGCAAATCATGCCTCACTAATCTGTTGGAATTTTTTGAGAGTGTCAACAAGCATGTGGATAAGGGGGATCCAGTTGACATTGTTTATCTGGACTTTCAGAAGGCTTTTGACAAGGTCCCACACCAAAGGCTCTTGAATAAACTTACCAGTCATGGAATAAAGGGACAGGTCTTCTCCTGGATCAGCAACTGGCTAAGGGACAGGAAACAGAGGGTAGCACTAAATGGACATTTCTCCAAGTGGAGGGAAGTAAAGAGTGGGGTCCCCCAAGGTTCAGTACTGGGACCCCTGCTTTTCAACCTCTTCATAAATGATCTAGAGGTAGGAGTAAAAAGCAAGGTAGCCAAATTTGCTGACGACACTAAATTATACAGGGTAGTGAAAACTGTGAGAGATTGTGAAGAGCTCCAGAGGGATCTCTTGACACTGGGGGAGTGGGCAAAACAGTGGCAAATGAGCTTCAACATCAGTAAGTGCAGAGTGATGCATGTTGGGGCAAAGAACCCCAATTACATTTATAAAGTGATGGGGTCTGAACTCTCTGCGACAAACCAGGAAAGGGACCTTGGTGTCCTGGTGGACAGCTCAATGAAGGTGTCAACCCAGTGTGCCTCAGCAGTGAAAAAAGCAAACTCAATGTTAGGGATCATTAGGAAGGGTATAGAAAATAAGTCAGCAAGTGTCATTTTGCCTCTTTATAAATCTATGGTGAGGCCCCATCTGGAATATTGTGTACAGTTCTGGTCGCCATACCTCCAGAAGGATATTATGGAGTTGGAGAAAGTACAGAGGAGGGCAACCAGAATGATTAGGGGACTGGAACACCTTCCTTACCATCTGAGGCTGCAACGGTTGGGCCTTTTCACTCTTGAACGACGGCGTCTAAGAGGTGACCTGATTGAAGTTTATAAAATCATGCACGGTGTGGACAAAGTAGATAAGGAAAAACTGTTTTCCCTATCGCACAACACTAGAACTAGGGGACACTCCATGAAACTTTTGGGTACTAGTTCTCAAACAAATAAGAGAAAGTACTTTTTCACCCAGAGGATTACTGGTCTATGGAACTCCCTGCCAGAAGAAGTGGTGACAGCTGTCAGTCTTGACAGCTTTAAGAAAGGATTAGACAAGTTCATGGAGGACAAGGCTATCATTGGCTATAATTATGGCTACCTAAGGACAACCTCCGGGTTGGAGAGATAGGCAGGATATCTCTCAATGCCATTTCCAGGGAATCCTAAGCAGGTGAAGGCATCTGCTTGGGAATACCCTGAAGGAAATGGTGAGCCACTGTGTGAGACAGAATGCTGGACTGGATGGGCTGTGGCCTGTTCCAGCAAGGCTGTTCTTATGTTCTTATGTTCTCAACTGTATTTTGAATTTATCCTTAATTTTCATTTGCTCTTCCTTGTCTATGTTACACAAAATCATCTCAGACTTGTCCCAGTTTATCCTCAGACCCATCATTTCCTCAAAATCCTTTAAATGTTCCTGGATCCTGTCTAATACCTTCATAGGATGTTTTATTATTACTAAAGTATCATCTGCATATAAACTTATCTTATTATCTGCAATTCCTTCAATGCTCTTGTCTTGTCTTATGGCATCTGCTAGCATCTCCATTGCCATAATGAATAATAATGGTGACAGCGGACACCCCTGTCGTATTCCAGCCTCTAATTTAACCTCATCTGTTATAGCATCATTTACTTTGATATTAGCGGAACCTTGATGATATAATTTTTCAATAACCCCCTTAAATGTGTCTCCAAATCCATAGGATTTGATTATCTCATTGATTGTTACCCATTGAAGGGAATCAAACACCTTAAACAAATGATCCATAGTTGTGAAGAATCTTGTTCCTGGAATGACACAGGTGAAATTGGATATCATATGGTTTGGGACATCATGAAGTCAATATTTAGAGGTGAAAGTATAAAGTTGGCAAGTGTTAAAAATAGACAATTCAAGGCTAAGCAAGAAAAAACTGAAAAGGAGATTAAACAATTACAGGAGGAACACGCAAGGACAAAAAAATATAAAGACCTTTGATAAGATGCAAAAATTAAGAATGGAAATAGTGGGAAAAGATATAAGAAAGGTACAAAGGGACTTAGTGTATTTGAAGAGGGAATATTTCAAATTTAGTAATAGAAACTGGAAAATGCTGGCAAGAGCAGCAAAAGAAAAAATAAATAAAAGAAAAATTGGAGTTCTGATTAAGGATGGAGTAAAATACAATAAATTGAAAGATAAAATTAAGATAATTAAAGATTTTTATCAGGAATTATACAATGGAAAAAAGATAAATGAAGAAAAATTAAGAGACCAGTTAAGAAGACAAGTAAGGGGGAAGATAACTCAAGAGCATAAGAATAGAATGGAAGAATTAATAACTGAAAAAGAAATAAAAGATGTAATTGCTAAACTGAAGATGGGTAAATCCCCAGGGGAGGATGGATTGCCAGTGGAGTTCTATAAAGGGTGGTCCCAAGATTACTGAAATTATTTAATTTTATTTTGGAGGGCGGAGAAGTTCCGACTTCATGGTACCGATCAATAATTGTTTTATTACCGAAGCCGGGTAAAGATGCTGAAAATGTTGAATCATACAGACTTATCTCATTAATTAATCAGGATGCAAAAATCTTCACTACAATACTGGCAAATAGATTGAATAATGTTATGAATAAGTTTATAAATGAGGATCAGGTAGGTTTCTTGAAAGGAAGGCATATGGCGGACGTGACAAAGAGGGCTCTGGATTTAATAGACGTTGCAATACGAGATCAGCTTTCTTTAATGTCCAGCTTTCGCATCCATACATGGTGATGGGGAATATAATAGTGTGGATGATCTTGGTTTTGGCCTCCAGTGATACAACCTTACACTTGATGATCTTTTCTGATTCTTGTATTGCTGTCCAGCCTTCTCAGTCTTCTTCTGATTTCTTGGTTTCAGTCTACATTTGGATTGATGATTGAACCAAGGTTTACAAATTCTTTCACTATTTCAGTTTCATCATTGTCAACATTAAAGGTGTGTATAGTTCTTCTGAAGGGATAATTTTAGTCTTCTTGGTATTCAACTGCAGTCCTGCTTTGGCACTTTCTCCTTTCACTTTCATTCAAAGTTATTTCATTGCTGTTTTCTGCCAGTAAGATGATATCATCTGCCTGTCTTAAATTATTGATGTTTCTTCCATCAGTTTTTATTTATTTATTTATTTATTTATTTATTCAATTTGAATAGTCGCCCCAATCAATGTGCGATTCTGGGCAGCATACATCTCATTCATCTGAATCTAGTCCAGCTGCTGCTGCTGCTGCTGTTACTACTAGAGAACCTACTACTAGAGAACCAGGGAGGAGCTCCCTGTCTCGCCCGGGAGCCCATGCCATCGGCCCCGGGAGTGGAGACAGGTGGGAGCCGCTGGAGCCGCCGCCGGAGCCGCCGCGGCTGCCTTCGCTCTCCGGGCCCGCCCGCCCAGAGAGCAGAAAAGGACGCCGCCGACGCCGGCCCCTCGAGGAGCTCCCTGTCTCGCCCGGGAGCCCATGCCATCGGCCCCGGGAGTGGAGACAGGTGGGAGCCGCCGGAGCCGCCGCCGGAGCCGCCGCAGCTGCCTTCGCTCTCCGCCCCCCCCGCCCGGAGAGCAGAAAAGGACGCCGCCGACGCCGGCCCCTCGAGGAGCTCCCTGTCTCGCCCGGGAGCCCATGCCATCGGCCCCGGGAGTGGAGACAGGTGGGAGCCGCCGGAGCCGCCGCCAGAGCCGCTGCAGCTGCCTTCGGTCTCCGGTCCCGCCCGCCCGGAGAGCAGAAAAGGACACCACCGACGCCGGCCCCTCGAGGAGCTCCCTGTCTCGCCCGGGAGCCCATGCCATCGGCCCCGGGAGTGGAGACAGGTGGGAGCCGCTGGAACCGCCGCCGGAGCCACCGCGGCTGCCTTCGCTCTCCGGGCCCGCCCGCCCAGAGAGCAGAAAAGGACACCGCCGACGCCGGCCCCTCGAGGAGCTCCCTGTCTCGCCCGGGAGCCCATGCCATCGGCCCCGGGAGTGGAGACAGGTGGGAGCCGCTGGAACCGCCGCCGGAGCCACCGCGGCTGCCTTCGCTCTCCGGGCCCACCCGCCCGGAGAGCAGAAAAGGACGCCGCCAACGCCGGCCCCTCGAGGAGCTCCCTGTCTCGCCCGGGAGCCCGCGCCATCGGCCCCGGGAGTGGGGACAGAAGCAGGACTTGGCCGCCGCCTCCGGTCTCCCCTGCGGATGGGGCGGAGAGACCTCTGCAGCATCGGACACCGGGAACCACCACCACCACCGGCGTCCCAGGCTATGCCCTCGGCCAGGGCTTGAAAAGCCATGGAGGCGGCAGGACCTTCGTCACTGCCACTTTTCACTTTTGGACTTGTTGGGGCCGGAGAGAGATGTGTGAGATGTTATTGCATTACTGAGATGTTACTGTGTTACTGTACTCCATTATATTGTGTACTTTATTTTTTTCCTGTATTGTATCATTGTTTGATATGTTGTGAGCCGCCCTGAGTCGGTGTATGCTGAGTGGGCGGCATACAAATCAAATAAATGAAATGAATGAAATGAACCCTTGTGCTGGTTGATATAATGAGTACCCCACATGTTAGAGGCAAAATGCTAATTACCTTGTGTTATGTATTGAATGAATGTTGCAAGGTTCCCTTTAACAGAATGTATCCAATTGTATCTAATCAGAGACACATTGTAGCAAGCTGTATAAGGATGCGAGCTAAGTGGCCACAGGTGGCAGTAGCGAGCATCCGGCTCACATGGTACAGATTCCCTGAATACCTGAAGGGCGGGAAACCTTCCTGCCACACCGCACCTGGAGAAGATGAGCGTGACGATCTGTGACGTCATGCGGACAGTAGCCAATGAGCTACCACACCAGGATATTCAAATGTACAGTGTACTATAAATAGAGCTGTTTTGTCCGCCATTACCTCATGTTCGCCCTGACCATCATGCAATAAAATTGTGTTTAACCCTACTGCGGCTCCTACTTTGTCTTCCTTGCAAGAGACCAAACCTTGTGAACCGCCAGAGAGTACATTAGACACAATGGTATCTATATCTATAAAAGAGAGATGTCCCCTTGTGGGTACTTAATTAGAATCCACACCCCTGTAGTGTCCCCAACCACACTGCACACAGAGTTATGTGGTGGTACAGAGAAGGTCATAGTCAAGGTCCAGAGGCAAGGTTTGGGTTGCGCTCCCCAAAAAATGAGAAAAACAGAAAAAACTACCCCAGCAACCATTGCGGCATGCCACGGCCAATCAGGGAGGTCAGCATGAGCACGGCAGAGGCAGGATGATGACACAGCTAATCGGGAAAGGGGCATGGCCAGAGTGGCAGTTGGCCTCGGGAAAGCAGCTTGGGCTGGGCCTGCAGGAGAAGGGGGAAGGAGGTGCCATGGAGCTCAGCTGCCCAACGCGGCTGGCCTCTGTGTGTGTGTGTGTGTGTGTGTGTGTGTGTGTGTGTGTGTGTGTGTGTGTTCAGAGGGATGAAGGGATGAATGGAGTGTGTGTGGAGAGGGATAGTGTTTGTGGAGATGGATAATGTGTGTGTGTGTGTGTGTGTGTTTGTGTGTGTGTGTGTGTGTGGAGAGAGATAGTGCATGTAGAGAGGGTGTGTATGTTCAGAGGGATGAATGGAGTGTGTGTGGAGAAGGATAGTCTGTGTGGGGAGGGATGGTGTGTGTGTGTGTGTAGAGACAGGCTCTGGAGTAGGCTAAGGGGTTTTTATTTTGATTTGTTTAGTCTGATATGCTAGCACCCCATGCAAACATTTAAAATGTTTAATTCTATGCGAACCTATCAGAGAGTAAACAAAGCAAGTTTTCAGAGCAAGTTTCCCCCTCACACCAGAATGCGACTGTGCATGCCACACTGCAAGGGCGTGAGTGTGGGCCCCAATGACCCCCACATGGACCAGAAATACGGGGCAACACTGGCACACACACAGCACGCACCGATGCAACCCCAGGGGCCGTGCCACCCGCACCCCCACCCCAACCATCCCTGGGTGAAGCTGGGCACTAAGCTTGTATAAGTATAATTGCTATTGCTTTCTATATATGTTCTGCATACAGATTGAAGAAATAAGGTGATAAAATGCATCCTTGTCTGACATCTTTGCCTATGGGGTATACAGATAGAGCCTCCTCGAAGGTATAATTGGGCATATCCTGGGTGGCAACCTTGCTGGCTAATCTTTCTAGCACCAGATCAAACCAAAGGAGCTGAATAATTAATCTTTGTCTATAGCACTGATGGCGAACCTTGGCACTCCTGCTGTCCTTGGACTTCATTACCAGAAACCCAAGTCAGCACTCCTGCTAATCAGGGATTCTGGAAATTAAAGTACAAGAACAGCTGCCAAGGTTCTCCATCACTGGCAGATACCATTTTGTCACTTCATATTCTGTCCTAAGGGCCCTAATGGTAGTTTCTTCTCTACAATGTAGGCCATGCATTGGGACAATGAAGTGTGAAGTCACCACCATTTCTTTACTCTCATTTCGTTCAGAAGAACCCATTGTTTCTTGTGATTCATACAAAGACTGTGCTTTAGTCTATAAAGCATAGTCTGATCTGAATTTGTTTGGTGTGCTTCAGTGTCCAATGGAAATTTGCAAAAGATCTTGGAGACATGATAGGAGCCTCATTGGGCATCCCCTGAGCAGAGTTTCTTCAGCAAAAATCCGTTCAACCGGGAATAATTTCTGACATGAAATTATTATTATTGGATACAAATCAACCATTTGGTTCACAGTTCACCTTGCCTACATGGGATATTAAAGCTATTGCCTTACAGTTAGTGCACTACCTGGCATCTCTTTTCTTAGGGAGTAGAATGTCTATTGAGTATTGGCAGTCTGTAGACTTTTGTTTTGTTCTCAAAATTTGTTGACATATTCTGATTAGGATTTTGACAGGTTCAGTTTCTGTGGCTTGAAATAATTCTATCAATGTTGAAGGGGATATATCAGGGAATACCATACCCAAATTGTTTATCTTTACCCATAAGGAGGGATGTTAACCGTTGGGCTCCGGCATACATGCTTGCACCCATCTATAGTATCCTGTACCGAGCCGCCTGCACTCACCTTTACCCAGCCTGCAGAGCACCGCAAGGGTCCCGCAGTCGGCAGTGGGGCAACAGCCCCACGAATGCAAACAAAACAAAACAACTTCAATTCCCAACATCCTCCGCGCCGAGCTGTCCCTCAGCCAATCAGGATGACAGGCGAGAGCAAAGAGAATGTTGGGAAATGTGGCATGGCCAATAGAAACCGAGCTGCAGAACAAAACCCACCGCACAAAAGCAAACAAAATAAACTTAACTCCAAGCCCCAGCATCCTCCGTGCCGTGACCACTTCAGCCAATCATGCTGAAGGGCGTGAGTGTGCAGAGCGCTGAAAAAGCTGGCACGTGAAAAATAAAATAAAAATGGCTCATGCAATGAGAGTGCAAGGCCGCTGCAGGTGGACGCAGCACCTCATGGCCTCACAAACAAAAAACTGCAAAAAAACCACGACAAGACAATTGCCGGCCTTCTTTCCCGGAGCAACGAGACTCCCTCTCCTTCCTGCTACCTTGCCAAAGACATGGCAAGACCACCACTGGCCTCAAGGTAAGTTGAGCTGGGGTGGGAAAAAGTAGCAGGCAGCAATTCTTCAGGGGAAGCACACTCCCTGGTGAATGACTGGATGCTGCCTTTCTACTACCCACACCGCTATTTCGAGAATTAGCATGAAACAGTGGTGGAGGTAATAGAAAAGCAGCAACCAGCCATCCGCAAGGAAGAGCACCACCCCTTACGGATCGTTGCCTGCCAATCTCCCGTTAGGTAAGCCAGGGGAAAAGGAGCAGAGAGGAGAGAACCATCGTGAAGAAGATAGCTCATCTCTGCCTCCTTTTCGCCCAACCTACCTAACGAACCTTACCGGAGGAAGAGCGAGCTGACTGCCGGCTCTTCCTTTTCCCTATCACTGCATCGAAACCTAATTTCAAAGCAGCAATGGGGAAAAGAGGAAATGACAGGCAGGCCGTTCTTCAGACAACAAAACACAACTAAACAACAAAACCAAACAGTTAACCAAAACGCAAAGCACCAAAATTAATAAAACACAAATAATTAAACAAATAATTAAAATAAACCCATTAAACAACAAAACAATAAACAACAAAATCAACAAAAAACACCCAAAATAACAAAGGCTAAAAAAAACCATAAAAGCACACTAAAAACACCTATCTACAACACGAAAATACCTAACTCAACAAACAATAATCTCACAAATTAAAGAAATAAATACGGGAAAATGAAAAAAAATAACCACGAGAAATAATTAAAACACTTAAACACATCTAAAACCCACAATACAAACCAACAAACAAGCCAAAACACTTGGGGGGGGGTTAAGTAGAAACTCTCTACTTAAACCCCGCAACCCAACACCACAAAATAAAAAAACCAATAAACAATCAAGAGCACTTACCAAACACGTCCTCCCTCCATGGGGTCCGGAACTAAACTGAACAAAGAAAGGAAAATCGCAAAAATCTTAATAACAGCCCCACCTAGAGGCTGGAAGAGTAAAGACAGTCAAAAAATATGTTAAAAATCAAAATGAGAAATTTAAATAAAATGACATAAATCAAATAAAGTCACAAACCACAAATTCAAAACACCACCACCCAAACCACCCCTAACAAAAAAAAAATACCACACACATAAAAACTGCCCGGCAAGGCCGGTCAAACTATGCTAGTATTCCTATAAGAGCCAGGAAGTAGAAACCTTGGAATATGTTCTTTTATATTGTTCCTTTTTTTAAAATATAATTTTTATTAACTAATTTTCAAAAATATACAGACATACACAAAACATTACATCATAAAAAGAAAGAAAATACATAAGTTTCATAAAAAATAACCACATACACGATAATTGAACTGTTATCTATTATAGCTGCACATAGTATTAAGCATCCACTTAAAAATTAACACTATAGCTATAACCAACTCATAAAACATTTCAGTAGTACTATAGTTTAGGTACAACTATCAAGATCCAATTTTCACTTACAATTCACCCAGTGTTTATTTACATTGCCCCGGAGAGTTCGGTCTCAATATAGTCTCCAAAAACTACTTTGAGATGGTACAGGTCTACAGCATTCCATGCCCATGAGGGAGTGATCAACAAAAGGCTTCCAAATACTCCAAAATCTATTTTCCTTCAGTTTGTCCCTTTTTACTTTTATCTCCCATGTCAATTTATCATTCAATGCTAACTTCCACATTTCTTTATACCACTCTCCCGTCTGTATAATTACATCATTTTTCCAATTTCTAGCAATACATTGTCTGCCCGTTGTTAACATTATTTCTAGTAACTCTTTTTCCTCCTTGTTTAAATGCATACCATCCACATCTGTTAACATAATGGTACCTGACACCAGTTTAATTTTCTTACCCATTATTTCCCCAACCTCTTTTTCTATTCTTCTCCAAAAATCATTTATCATTTTACAGCTCCACCACATATGCTCATAGGTTCCAACAGTGTCTTTACATCTCCAATATAAGATATCCTTTTTATTATCGATCTGATGTAACCTCAGTGGTGTCAGAAACCATTGCCACAACATTTTATAATTATGTTCCTTAATTCTTACTGGCATGGTTCTCATTATCCTCTTTTTCCACTTATTTCTCCATTCATCATTTCCTAGCTTTATATTCAAATCCTGTTCCCACTTCAGTTTCAAATCTTCCTGTGGTTCACCCCCCCCCCCTATTTATTAAGGCACAAAGTTTACTTACTAGACCCTTAATGCTTTTATCTCCTTTTCGAATTTTTAGAACCAATTCTTCAAATTCCGTCTTTTCTCTATCTATATCTAATTCTCTTCTATATTTATTATTCCAATTATTGACCTTCATTTTCTGAAACCAATCCAATTTTAACTGTTCAAACAATTTTTTCTTCTTATTTTCATCTCCGCAAGTCCTTAACCAGTCTTTCACCAAGAAAACTTCATTTTTATCCAATATTTCCTTTATTTTTTTATCTATTTTTATCGGAAAGCATGCCATATCTGCCAATTCCAAAATTGGAGAGACATCTGGCACCAAGTCCTTCTTTAATCTTTTCCACATGTTCACGAGTCCCCTCATCATTGTATTACTGGTAGCTGTCATTTTAACCTTATCTCCCAAAAAAATCATTTTACCAATATTCCTATAATCTTTCATCTCAATCTCCTCCCAAATTACTTTTTCTCTTGCCAAGATCTTCACAACGTTCTTAATTTGAAAAGCACGATAATATGCTAATAAATTTGGCATTCCCAAACCCCCTTCTTTCTAAGGCAGGTACCACCATTTCTTTAATAATCTAGGTTTTTTTACCTCCATTACAAAAATTATTGAACATCTTTTGAAACTCATTAATCTCCTTTTCCTTCATTTGAATTGCAAGTGCATCAAGTAAAAAATTAATTCTCGGTAACAACATCATTTTGCAGATTGCAATCCTCCCAAACCATGACAACTTCAACTTTTGGAGACTTTGTATTCTAGTCTTAAATTCTGTTTTCAAGCTATCGTAGTTCAATCTTTTAAGTTCTTCCAATCTATTTGAAATAATTATCCCCAAATATTTCAACTTATCTTTGATTTGTATGTTAGATAGTCCCACCATCTTTTCCTTCTCCCCTTCCCCCATGTTACACAACATCATTTCCGATTTATCCCAATTTATCATCAGTCCCGTTATATCCTCAAAATCCTCAATTTGTGCTTTAATCCTATCCATGACCCCCTCCGGATGCTTCACCATTAACAATGTATCATCTGCGTACATACTTACCTTATTACCCATTATCCCTTCTATATTTGGATCTTCCCTTATCTTTCAAGCCAAAATTTCCATTGCCATAATGAACAAAATAGGGGACAGAGGACAACCCTGTCTAGTACCTGCCTCAAGCTTTACCTCATCTGTGACTTCATCATTTACTCTGATTTTAGCAATCCCTTTCTGATATAACAGATCAATTAGCCTTCTAAATCTATCCCCAAATCCATAGCTTTTAACTATTTCCTTGATCGAAGACCATTGTAAAGAGTCAAATGCCTTGAAAATGTCCAAAGATATTAGCCCCACCTTTTCCTTCGTTTGGTTAACGTTATCAATTAAATCTAACACCCTCCTAGTCAAATCAGCCATATGTCTCCCTTTTAAAAAACCTACTTGATCGACATTTATGTATTCTCCCATTAATTTGTTTAAACGGTTAGCCAATATTGCTGTGCAGATCTTGGCATCTTGGTTTATAAGAGAAATTGGTCTGTAAGATTCCACTTTTTCCAAATTCTTTCCCAATTTTGGCAGCAGAACAATTGTAGTCGGGATTTGTCCACCATCTAAAATATGATTGTATAGCTTTACCAACTTTGGTACCACAACATCTTTAAATTCCTTATAAAACTCAGTCGGTAATCCATCATCTCCCGGGGCTTTTCCCAACTTCAAACGATTGATTACTTCCTTTACCTCCTTCTCGGAAACTTGTTCTTTCATTTTATCCCGATGTTCCTGCTTTATTCCACTCACTAATTGCCTCTCCAAAATCCCTTTAAGCTTCCCCAAATCTATCTCTTTTTTTGTATACAGTGCTTGGTAAAAATCCTTCACAATTTTACATTTGTCACTAACTTTATTACACCTTATCCCTTGTTTATTAATCAAAACTCCAATTTCCCTTTTTTCCCTTTTAGCTTTGGTCACTCTTGCCAATAATCTTGAATTTTTATTACTGAATTCAAAATATTCTCTATTTAAATATATCAAATCTTTTTTTACTTTTTCTATATCCTTACCCATCAATTCTGCCTTCAATCTTTGTAATTTGGCGGAAAAATTTTTATCCTTCTTTTTTGAATGTTCTTCCTGTAATTGCTTTATTTTTTTTCTTTTTCATCCTGTGCTACCTTATACTTTCTGTACTTGTTCCTTGCTAACTTTATACTTTCCCCTCTAAAAACCGACTTCATGGCATCCCAAACCACATTAAAACTTATCTCTTCATTGTCGTTCCACTGCCAGCTTTCCATCCAGCTTTCTATAATTTGTTCTTTACATTTTTGGTCCTTAAATAGATTAGGATCATATCTCCAGTTTCTTCCTCTTCTATTGTCCTTTTCTACCCTCAATTCCAAAATCAGTTTAGCATGATCTGATTCCTTTAAAAATCCTATTTCAATCCCCTCAATGTTTTTGACCATGTTTTCAGTTAAAAATACGTAATCTATTCTAGAGTAGGACCCATGAACGTGTGAAAAATAAGAATACGCCCTTTCCGATCCCTTAATCTCTCTCCAAGAGTCCTTCAGCCCTAATGCAACCATCCAATTATCCAAAATATTCCCTTTAATACCTGCTCCACACCTTGTTAAATTCGTACAATCTAAAATTTGGCCTTATCAAATTGAAATCCCCAGCCACTATCATCTTTACCACTTTTTCTAACACCACAATTTTATGGACTTCCGCTTGATGTTCATTTGGCGCATAAATATTCACCAAAGTTATTTCCTCATCGTCTATTTTCCCTTTCACGATCAGGTATCTGCCTTCCTGGTCAGCAATACTTTTTGTTATCTCAAATCCTAATCTTTTAGAAATCATAATTGCAACTCCTCTCACTTTTGAAGTGCCAAACGCCATTTCATAATGTTGTATCCACCCTAGAAAAATTTTGTTGTATCTTGTGATTTTTGATGGGTTTCCTGTAGAAAGACTATATCAGGTCTATCCTTCTTCAACGTCAATTCTAACCTCCTCCTCTTGAGAACAGAACCTGTACCTTTTACATTCCATGTTAAGACTTTAATACTTCTCATAATTTATTTCAATTTCACCCTCTCTGACTTCCAAGCTCTCCATTAGGCGTGCTATCACAAACCCTCACCACTAAGAAAAAAACATACAAAAAACACACAATACCACTCTCCCCACTTTCTTCGAAAAAAAGCCGCCTTTGATCTCCAAAGAGGGGAGAGGGGGGACATGCAAGATGTGCATGTAAGTTAGTGCACCGCGCATCCTCACCTTTCTACACTCTTAAATAATATAAAAATTATTACATCATAATCCATTACTCACTGCTCCTTACTTGCCTCTTCCTCCACCATGATCAATGACAACTCCTCCTCTTCTCTTCCCTGCGGGGCTCCACCCGTAGCACCACCGGCATCTGCTCCCTCATAGTCTCTTCTTATGGCCCCCGATTCCAACAGATCTTTTCTAAGGGTTACCCACTCCTCAGAACCCACCTTAACCAAATCAAGCAAACTCAAGTACTCCAATGGGTCGGTCCTCTCATCAATAATCTGCATTTTTTTTTTCAAAAAAAAATCTCAACTGCTGTGGGAATCTCCAATTGTACCTTACATCTTTTTTCATCAACAGTTTAGTTACCAGTTTCATCTTATATCTCCAGGCTCTTTCCTTAATAGAGATATCATTGTATACTTCCACATCAGAACCATCGATTTTCAGAGCGCCAGAACCAGCTTGTTTTTAAAAAGCCATTACTCTAAGTTTATCTCCCCAATTTGCAAATTTAACCAAAACATTTCTTTGAACCACTTTCCCTCTTCTTGGGCCCACCCTATATGCACTTACAATATCTTCCTGTACAAATTCCTTTCCCATTCTCAGATTATTTAGCCACTGGACAACTCTATCTCTTAGCTGGTCTGGCGTCCTTTCAATCACATGACGTATCACAATATTCTACTTTCTCATCATATCTTCCATAGCATCAATCCTTTTTTCCTGCTCGTCAATTTTCACCTTATTCTCCCTCACCCCTTCCTGTGTCCCTTTTATTTCACCTTTCATAGCCTTCACCTCATTTTGAACCAATTTCACATTTCCTTCTATTTTTTGCAAACTTAATTCTACTTTTTTGGAGAAATCCACAACAGTTGTTACCACCTTATCCTGTTTTTTCAACATTTCATTTTTATCCTTCACTCTTGCCTCTTCCATCTTCTCAATCTTCTGAAACAATTTACCAAGTTCCACCATAATTTGAGTTTGATCATAAGGTTCAGGTGGTGGTGATGATGATGGAGGGACCTCTTCCATTGGTGCTTTTTCCTTTCTCTTAGATTTCACCACCGGCTCCTCCTCCTTTGCTTTTCCTCTTGTGCCCTTATCCATGATGACATCCACTAAAAGTTTTAATGCTGCAATGTACTATACTCTCATTGAACACTCCACTTAAACCTATTCCAGTGTACCCAAAGTTGACAATAATCCTTTGAGCATAGTATAACTTGAATAAGAGAGGAGGGCCGACGAAAAATTAATTATTGTAATCCATGAGGAGACGGAAACCAAAAACAACCAGTAAGTATTGTAATCCATGGGAAGCTCGCCACCAGAATCAACCAATACACCCTGAGTGACAAAAGCTCATAAAATTTGCCTTTAAAAACTTCCGATCTTGCACAGAACTCCCTCCTTGAAAGAAAGGTAAAGTAATCCCATCGGCATATAACTGTATTTCCAGCGAGATAAATGCCCGAATATATCCACTTGTATCAGATCCACAGGGAAGGGGGGAAAAAGAAAAAAATCCCAAGTTCCAAGCTTTTGATGAAAAGAAGAAAAAGGAGGAATAAAAATAAAAAATAAAAACTATAATCCACACGGCGAAGGAGTAAAAAAGCAAAAAACCCTCTTTTAGAGTGATCGTAACTCCCTTTTCTCAGCGGCTGCAGGAGCTTCGGGGGGTAACCCCGCCTCCTTCTTCCCCAAACCAGCAAACTTTTAGAAAAGTCTTCCTTGCTTCAACTTCACAAAGCCCTGAGACGACCGATGCCTTAAATCCAATCTCTTTTTTTTTTCTTTTCTTCTATACCACTTTCAAGCTCTCCAAATCACTCCACAGTTCCCCTGGGCCACTCAAAAGCCATTATCCATAAAACAGTCTCCACTTTCAAATTCCAGGATCGCCGCCATTATCGCCCCGTCCACCACCCTTCTAGCCTCTTCTACTCACTCTTGCAACTTCCGATTTCTTCATAACAGTCCACTGTTCCCTCTAGCTCCTGTCGCTGTATCAATTACTTAACTCACTTTCTTGCTGGTTTCCCCACTTTTCTCGATTTACCGCCGTCTCGCTGGTCCCGTTCTCGGCTCCTCGGCCAGAGAAACCACGGCTTCCATCGCGCAACTTTCCCACCGAGAATACCTCCCGAACTTCGACCGCCCTGCGACAACTTTTCCAGACAGGCAAGCAAGAAGGAGTCTTATTGCAACAAAATATCTCAATAATTTACTCCACTAGCTCATTATTCTCATTGATTACCACTTTGATAAGCGCGAGCACACAAATCAGGATGTTACTCGCCGGCCATCTTAGCCACGCCCCTATATTGTTCCTTTTATTGGGATTTTGAATAATCATACATACTATCATTCTGCAAAAGTAACTGAATTCATTCTAGAGCAGTGGTTCCCTATGTCAGTACATTATTGACAGTACATCCCTTTACTTTTGTTCTGGTTAATTTTGACATGATTCTTGATATAAGCTGTATGAGTAGTTATATTTCTTCATTGTGGTCTCTGTTATTCTCACAACTGGGTTTTGCACATGTGTAATAGCTTTGGAACCTTCTAGAGCTTTAGCCTTGAGCTTACCCTGTCACTAATGTGCATGCCCGTTCCTTTAGCTCAGTCCTGTTTTGTTACCCATGTCAGAAACAGCCTTGGATGCTGCCCTAACATATTTTTGCATTTTTCTTGTTTTCCTCCACTCCCCTTCCTCTCTTCCCCTTCCCTTAATGGCTGGGGGAAAGTGTTTTATGGCCGCTTTAGTATTAATGAAGTACAGTTCAATCTGTAGAGCTAAAATACCATAGGCAGTTGCTCATGAAAAGTGCTTATTGTATTTAGTTGGGGGATGTATAGTGAAAAATTATGATACATGTAATTCTTTCATTTATCATATTAAAGAAAATTTCTCTGGTTTCAGTCCCAGGTTCTCCTGGTTTATGGTTGATACACCTTATTAATACAAATGTGTTTTAGAATATGGTCTCTACATTATTCAAGAATATTTTTTGAATCATATTTTTTGTACTTAGACTGTTACAGTGTTCTTCAGGTGTAACTGATTTCCTTGGCTTTCATTCACAGCATGTTCAGGATATTGCCTTAGTTGCAAGTTGTACACCTCCTAGTGAAGGAAATAACAAGATTAGTGCTCGTCTTCTGACACATTTTTGTACATTTGTTTTGCCTACAACATCTTTGCAATCTTTGCAACGTATTTTCCAGGTAATACATAAGATAAACCAGGAATTGTTGAATTCTCTTGTTAAAGCAGTTATCACAAAGGTTTAGGGCAGGGGTGCCCAAACTTTTTGCACTGCAGACTAGCTATGTGGTTGAGTGGGCTGGTCACGTGGTTCCTCCCACCAGAAGCAGAAGTAAAACATCCCTGTGCATGCACATACTGTGCCCACACATGCGCATAACGCTGCCATAAGTGACCCATGATTGTTGTAAATACGTTTACAATAGCCACAGGACATTTACAGCAGCATTTTGCACATGCGTGGGGACATTTAACATTCACTTCCAGGAGCGGTGAGGGCAGTGTGGGCCGGATTATTTCGCACCACAGGCCATAGTTTGGGCACCCCTGGTTTAGGATGTAGTATAAAATGTAAATAAGCTTCACTTCACAAAACTGTGCTTCAAAGCCCACTGACAAAAACTGTGTTAATTGAAGAGAATGGGATACACAAAGTTAATGAAAAGAATTATTGTGAGCCCATTTAAATATTTATAGGAAATGTTACAAACAACATGCACAGAGTTGAGCATGCCAGTCCCACCCACACTGTACAAGTTCTTTGCATATGGAAAGCAATTGTATGAAGTGAGCTATGTCTTCAATGCATATAGCCTTTCCATGCAATCAGGTTCTTCTCATGGCACAATTAGATGAAGGAATTTGGAATGATCCAGATCACGTTTAAAAGGCTTTTCTCTTCAGTGTGATATATTTTATCTCACATAAGAGTGATCCTTCCACTCACATAAGAGACATTTCTTTTCCCATGAGAAGAATCCAGACAGCACTTCCAATTGCTCCATTTTCCTCCCCCTTTTGATTATTGACATCCTTTTTCCTGTCTTTTATTGCAGCTGTATTTCCACAGCTTCCCTTTCTTATTCCACAACTGTCATTCAGGAATTTCTCTTTTTTTAAAATTTAATAAGTTGCATAGTGCCACAACAATATAGCAGCCTAGCATGAGTACTCCCTTGTACAGTATTTGAAATAGCGCTACATCACATAGGAGAATGTTAACCAAAATTAGAAGAGAAAAACAGAGGAGCGAGTTTCTCCGTCATTCTTTCTACTGTCAGAACAGTATGTCACAGGGTTATCACCAAAGAGAACATCACCTAAAGCTCTATTTGGGAGCAAATTAAGCAACCGCAGAGTCTGCATGAAGAAGATTATAATAATCAGTAGTATTCCCAATCACACCAATAAACTGCTTGCAAAAAGGGTGAGACTTTGCACATTAATTTTAATAATTTCCAATAATCCTGAATAGTCTTTTCTTGAATCTTAAGTGTATGGTCCACAAAAGTACTCCACAACATGTAGACTAAAGCATAATAAAGCCATTGGCCTTGAAAAAGTGTTATTCAAATGCGAACAACAGCTTTGAGGAGTACCTTTTGACAGGAATGTGGCAAAAGGCCCCAAATGTTTCTCTGAAGCTGCAGTTGGTGTTACAAACATATATGTTAATTATATTATACTTTGGCCTTTAGGGTAATCACAAAAATCAGATATGATGTGCTATTTATCTGAGATTTTGAAAATATATCATATAAAGTTTTCCTTTGGATCCCAGTCATGTGGTAGATTCAGTCTTCCAGTAGATTTGCAATTTCAATAGCAGTTTCAACAGTTAATCTTCTATGAGCTACATGTAATCTTACAGGGGAAACGTGCATCTATTTATGTTATAGTTGATCAGAAGCTGAAATCCATTATTGTTCCAAAGGTGTAATTTAAGTTGACATTATGTTTGAGTATTTTGGACACAGAAGACCAATCACAAAACAAAACAAGTTAATTTTCAAAATTCAGGAAGTGTGAAAATCTTCAAAGTTACATTCCCTTCAGACATGTTCCATCATCTAATTATGGGTTGTCTGTTATGTAGAGTTTGGCTGTGATAGTGCATAACGTATACAGCTTGCCGGATGTGGCTACTTGACCACTCTTTTCAGCATGTACATTACCAAACCAGGCATTATCAACCTACAGCCCGCAGGCCAGACCCGACCCCCAAAGCCAATTCATCCCTCGCCATTCCTGGAAGCTGAAGAAAAACGCGTTCTGCACATGTGCAGGATGCATTTTACTTCCGCTTCCAAGTGGAAGGAACCACGTAACCAGCCCGCTGAGCTGTCTTGGGTAGCGTGATCTGGGCCCCAGTGTGAAAACATTGAGAAAGTCTGACTAAATGATTCATAGAAATAAGTGGTTTCATAGAGCAGGGATTCCCAAACAAAGGCCTGTGGGCCGTATCCATCCTTTGATGCCATTTCATGTGCCCCCACCCCACCCTTCCAAGGGCATTCAAGAAACAAAATGGCCACCTCCCTTTGAAGCAGTCGGGACAAAATGGCCACCCCCATTGTGCAGGCAGGACAGAATGGCTTTCCAGCCCTGGAAGCTGACTGAGAGAGCATGACCTGACACCCATCTTGAAAAAGTTTGGAACCCCTGCTATATAGAGTCAGCCTTTGTTGGAGTGGATACAAATTTATTTGAGAATATTGATTTGTATCATACCTGGCGACCTTTCCGATTTGGCCGGGAAAACCCCGTAATTTGACGTCCATTGACGTCATAACCCGCCCCGTGCTGCCAAAACCCCGTAATTTGGCAGCGGGGGAATGTTTTCCGCGCATGCGTGGAAGCGCTACGCCGCTTGCGCAGCCCCTACGCAAGCGGTGTAGCGCTTCCACGTATGCATGAAAGGGTTTTACCCCTTCCACGCATGCGTGGAAGTGCTACGCTGCTTGCGTAGGGGCTGCGCAAGCGGCGTAGCGCTTCCGCACATGCATGGAAGGGGTAAAACCCTTCCACGCATGCGTGGAAAGTGACCTGCGCACAAGCGATGTGCGCAGGTCCCGTTTTTCCGGAGCCGCGGGTTGACAGGTATGATTTGTATACATTGAAAACTAGTTTCTATAATAAAACCTTAACACCATATTGGACTTAGTAATTAAGTATAAATGTACATAATTTAGTATATAGTTAGTCTGTGCTGAAATTTTGTGTACATTATTATTCTATATATATATTACCTTTTTTCAGGTGCGTCTAGGAATACACTTTTACAACAACAGATTTTTGACTGAAGTTCAGAAATGCACGGACTACTTAACTTGCTCCTCTATTGCTTTATACTACAGAATGTTTCATAAAATGCGCCCAACTCCAGCTAAATGCCATTATATATTCAACCTGCGAGATCTTTTTAAGGTTTGTTGAACTGAGAGACATTTAGTCTCACCATAAATGTAGGTGAAGGTGATACATAATTAGCTCAGGTGCCATCTTTAAAGTATATCAGAAATCAGAGGAGAGAGAGATTAATATTACTTTTACAAAAGGGATGTAGTATTGGTTAGAATTTGACAAAAATTAATGAGAAAGAGACATTTACTTTAACCTATGCTTTTAGAAATTTGTAAAATAAGTACACTGAGTAACAGATACTGTAATTTGTTTATAGCAGCTGAAACAACCTACTCTCCTCAGCTCAAAATGGCATTTAGGAGGAGTCCACTTAAGAATGGGAAAGGTGTACTAGACACCTCTTGTCTTGTTTAACAACTGACCACCACACCCAATTGAAATATATAATACTAATACATAATCAAAAAATTCTCCCCATATATCTCTAAAAAGAATTTTTCACTAATATCTTTTTATTACTTTAATTTCACGTGTAAATTTATCATAAATAGTTACATTCCATACCTATTTAATCCACTGATCAAGTTCAAAATTAAATTTTACTTTGCATTTTTAACTAAAATTAATCTTGCCACTGTAACTAATATTGTAATCCTTTCTTTTGCTAAGGTATAAAAATTATTTCACAATTATATTTATTCAATGCCAACATTACTGTATTATTGTTGATTATTGGTGTAATTATATCTGTGTTACTGTATTTATATATGTTGTAAGCCGCTTTGAGTGGCACTTGTGCCAGGAAAGCGGGATAGAAATAAAACTTAAATTAAAATTAAATTAAATTAAATTAAAGTGGTGTCATAACTCTGTAGTCTTGATTTTTATTTTCTTAATAAGTTATAGAAATAACATATATAATGATAGGTTTTTTGCCATTGATTTGCAGTTGGCTATTAGCCAACACTTCCTGGCATTTAATAGTGTAGTTAGGATACTAGTGAACAAACAATATATTTATGTACAACACAAATATGACTTGTCTTGGATTTATTGATCTTGTTAGGGACCATGCTTCTGTTACTCTAGCCTAAAATATCATTCTACACTTTGAAAATGGAAACATTTATTATTTTATTTACTTCTGGAATCTGTACTACTCCTTTCATTGTGCAGTTACTATTCCCAAACAAGTTTGGAAAGGAGGGAGGAGTATTATAAAATGTAAAGAAATAACAAGAATAAAGTACAGTGCAATATAAAAAAAACTATTGCAATGACAACAGCTTAGAGTAATTAAAAATAATAATGGCACTATGAATGTATTTATAGGTACTTGAAGGATTGCTCCAAGCTCACCGGACTATCATTGTCTCAAAAGAAATGACAGCATTATTCTTTGTACATGAATCTGCCCGTGTTTTTCACGATCGTTTGGTTGACTCTGTAGAACAAGAGATTTTCTATCAGTTTCTTGCCAGTGAACTCAATAACTATTTTAAAGTAAGTTCTTTGTGCATCTGTATCTGTGAGGATGGCCACATAATAAAGTACTGTATTTGATATAGTAGGACGAAATTGCCACATATGCACAGCTATTGAAGATACAAATCCCAGGTTTCTTTTTCTTTTGTCTGCACATGTATGAGAGAGATTTTGATCATTGGGTGTACTAATTTGCTTGTTTATTTTGTATTCTAATATATCATTATATTTTGTACTGTCACATTTCATCCAACTATGTTGACCTTTCAAGTTGGGTGAGATAATTGAAGAGTGGTTTTATCAGTGTCACTCCCCAGTGAGTTTCTATGCAGGTACTTGGATCCCGGTCTCCTGACTTCTAATCTTTCTATACCACATTGGTTCTCTATTGTGCAATTAACATATAATATCTGCTTCTTTTGTGTGTAATATGCTACTGTATAGTCATATAAGGTACCAAAACCAAATTTCCAATAAAAGAGTCAGAAATGTACTAAACCAATTAAAATACATATTATAGGTACATATAAATCCAACAGTTACAGTACTTCAGGAACATTAGCATATCTTTTAAAAGAAAAATAGTATTATGTCCATGGGTTTTTCTTTGCAAGGACATTGGGATGGGTTGCCAGTTCTTTCCCCAGTGGATCGTATTTAGTCTGAGTTCTTCGCTATGGCATAACCTTCTTGGGTGGCCCTACACAGCACAGCCCATAGCCTCATCACAATACTACAATAAACTGTGGCAAGTCCTTAAAGTGATGGGAGTACCAGACCACCTCATCTGCCCTCTGAGAAACCTGTATGCTGATCAAGAAGCAACAGGAGCAAATATGGAACAATTGATTGGTATACCTGTGGAATAAAAGAGTACGACAAGGCTGCATATTGTCACAATGCTTATTTAACTTATATGCAGCATACATCATGTGTAATGCAGGGCTCAATGAAACACAAGCCAGCATTAAGATTATGGGGAGAAATATCAACAACCTGAGTTATGCAGATGAAGCTATCCTAATAGCAGAAAGTGAAGATCTAAAGAGTCTCTTGATGGGGATGAAAGAGGAGAGTGCAAAAGCTGGCTTAAAACTCAGCATAAAAACAAACAAAATCATGGTATCCAGCCCTATCACTCCCTGGCAAATAGAAGGGGAAGAAATTGAAGCAGTGACAGACTTTACCTTCTTGGGATCTAAGATCACTGCAGACGGTGACTGCAGCAAGAAATGAAAAGATGCTTCTTGGGAGGCAAGCTATGGCAAACCCAGACAGCATAATGAAAAGTAGAGACATCACCCTGCCAACAAAAGTCCACATAGTTACAACAATGGTCTTCCCAGTACCGGTAGTAATGTTTGGCTGTGAGAGCTGGACGATAAGGAAGGCTGAGCGCTAAAGAGTAGACATTTTAGAACTGTGTTGCTGGAAAAGACTCTGGAGAGTCCCCTAGACTGCAAGGAGATCAAACCATTTGATCCTAAAGAAAAATCAACCCTGACTGCTCCTTGGAAGGACAAGATGAAGCTCAAGTACTTTAGCCACCAAATCAGAAGAGGTGACTCACTAGATGAGGCCCTGATGCTGAGAAAGATTGAAGGCAAAAGGAGAAGTGGGTGGCAAAGGATGAGATGGTTGGACAGCATTGTTGACGCAGTAGGCGTAGATCTGGGTGGGTTATAGAGGATGGTGAATGACAGAAGCGCCTGGCGTGTTGTGTTCCATAGGGTCACAAAGGGTCAAACTCGACTGTGCGACTCAACAACAACAACAAATCAACAAAGTAATCTGCATAATTCAGGCAAATTATGTAATTGTGAAGGTTGTTACACATGCCTTATGCTGTGCAACATGTATCTGGTAAAGGATTATTTTTGCAGGCAGAAATGGAATCAGCATGACATTATTTATTTACGGTACTGTCTATAGTAAAGGTAAAGGTTTCCCTTGCTCGAAAGCCAGTCCTATCCAACTCTAGGGTGCAGTGCTCATCTCTGTTTCTAAGCCGAAGAGCCAGCGCTGTCTGCTTCTGCAGACGTTTCCGTGGCCATGTGGCAGGCATGACTAGACACCGGAGCGCACGGAATGCTGTTACCTTCCCACCGAAGTGGTCCCTATTTCTCTATTTGCAATTTCTTGCTTTCAAACTGCTAGGTTGGCAGGAGCTGGGACGAAGACGGGAGCTCATTTCCGTCCTGCAGTACTCGGGAATCGAACTGCTGACCTTCCGCTTCCCAGTCAGCGTTTTAGCTACTTGAGCTACTGCAGTCCCTTACTGTCTATAAAAGTTTAAAAATACAATAGTGTGCAACATGGGAGGTCCATGATTAGAATTTCTTGGGTTTTTTGGAAAATAAGTTGTAAGAGAGAAGAACTGAACAGGGTCAAAGTGCTGTAGAATCAGGTTAAATCTGCTTCCCTCAGGACTACAATGGCAATCTTGTTAGAGAAGCCCCTAATATAAAATGCAAAATCATGTTCACAGATTGTGCAATATAAAGGTTTGAAGGGATGAAGATATTGCAGATTGTTGTTGTTTTTTTCAAATTTAAGTACCATATCTTCTATTTCCTCATTGCATAATTCTGTACAAACTAAGAGGGCCTTCTGTAGGTATGTAGGTTATTCTTAAAAACATTTCATGAATACAAAGTTCTCTTGAGTTTACTGCATGTCTTCTTCCATGAGCAAGGCTGTAGCAAAGACTATTACTCTGAGTGGGAAGTACATAAATTGACAGATTTTTTTTTAGCAACAATAGCATGCATAGATCAGCTATGTGTGTTTGTGCTAATTCTTTACATTATAAAAATGTTTTATTTTATCTAATTTACCTCACCAACAGTTTATCACAACATTCCTCTATTTCCTTCATACTGTGTAACAAATTTAAACAAAAGGAGTCTAAAAATATACAAGAGGGCTCAGCCTTTGGGCCTGAACCAAATTATTGCTTTTTGGTCACATACTGTACTTACATTTCTATGAGTGAAGAACAGGAGGCTACACTTACTCAGCAGTAAAGAGAACATGTTCTGTGTAAACACAGAGACACTGAATTGAGTAATAAAACTGTACTGAATAATTCTGGGATAGTTATTAATTGCATGTTATTAAAGTTATTATTTATTTATTTATTGGACTATAGTACCTAGCTGGCTGGGCCAGACTCTGGGAGCTGTAGCCTCAGAATTTTTAAAAAAAATCCAAGCTCTGATTATTACTCTGGATAATCCATTTTGTAGCTGGAAACTATTGTGTCAGGTTTTATTGGCTGTATTAATAAACACGTGCATATGTGCAAGAGAGAATTATCTTACTGGATGAATCTTAATTCTTTCATCCTTTGTAGCAATCTCCTTAACCTCTGCCTTTTATTTTATATATATATGGATTTGCAGACCCACCATTGTCTTATGAAGGTATGCTTCCTGGATATCCCTTCCCTTATCCATTTATGCACAAAAATGTCATCTGTGATATGTCAGAAGCCATGGAATCTTCTACAAACAATCCAGTAGCTGCTTCTTTCTGAGATTTCTGTCAGAATAGTTGAAACCAGTGGTGGGATTCAAGTTTTTTTACTACCTACTCTGTGGGCGTGGTATCGTGGGTTTGGCCAGGGGGAAAGCCCTGCATTATTTCAAAACTTGGATGGGTGGGGCCAGCCAGAATTTCTGCTACCGGTTCTGGCGAACTGCGGCGAACCTGCTGAATCCCATCACTGGTTGAAACTCATCTTTCAGATAACTAAAAATAGAATTATATACAGGAAGGGATATTGGTGTAGAATATATCATTACTCTTTATTACTGTGAAAATAATTAAGTCATTTTTATAGATATCATGGACAAAAGAAAAACTGATGAAGGATGAAACTATATTTGTGGATTTTTTGGATTCAAGCATACCAGTGGAAAAGAGAATCTATAGAAATGTTACCAGCCAGAAGCGTTTTCTTTTGGCAATAGAATCCTACATCAGAATGCAGGCAACAAAACCTGAGGTGACATTAAAAACAATGTGAATTATATTTCATGAAAGAAAAAATACATATACATAGAGAGAGAGAGATGCAAAGTGAACAATTAATTAGCAAGTGTAGTACAGTTGTTGAAGTTTAAGACAAGAACTGAAGAGTCAGAGATTCAGATCTCAATTCAGTCATGAAGCTGCTGC
Organism: Bradypodion ventrale; assembly: GCA_035047345.1. Lineage (NCBI taxonomy): Eukaryota > Metazoa > Chordata > Lepidosauria > Squamata > Chamaeleonidae > Bradypodion > Bradypodion ventrale. The sequence continues at coordinate 48,885,247 of JAWDJE010000001.1, forward strand.
AGAGTTTTGAATTTCCGGTAAAATTCTCTTTAGCTGTACTGTGTGTGTGCATGCATGTGCCCAGAGAAAGAAAATAGCTACAAGTCTCCCAGACTCCATCCTTTTTTTGTTAACTAGCACTCAAAGTTTAAATACAGTAGTACCCTGAATAAAGAAAAAGCTCCGTTCCACAGAGATCTTTGTTATGTGGGGGTTTTTTTTGTTATGTGGATCAAATGGGGGATCCCCTGCATAATGAAAAAAAAAGTTCATTATACGGGGTTTACGTTAAGCGGGTATACCCTGGTTTTTTTTAAAAAAATTATTACAATTCTAATAACAAAAATAAACATTACATCAATACATCAATATATCAACATAAATGAACACATAAACAAACACATAACACCAGTGATATTTACAATGCCCTATAGACTAAGTATATTCTGTTCCCTACTTTATTTCCAAAAAACAAGCTGATCAGGCATTGGTTTTCCTCCTTGGCCCTTATTTAACGTATATTCAAAAAAAAAAAAAACAGATCTCATAAAATTTATTTTTTTTAATCATTCCCTTTTTAAAATGTAGTTCTGAAGTAAGTTTATCATTAAGTGCAATCGTCCACATTTCATTATCCCACTCTTCAATTTTAAGCATTTTTTCTTCCTTCCAGTTTTGGGCAATGCATTGTCTCACTGTTGTTAACATTATAAATAATAACTCTTTTTTATACTTATCCATTCTAACATCATCAACATCTGTTAACAGGACTATACATGCATTCAGTTTAATATCTATATCAAAGATTTTTTTGATTTCATTTTCAACTTTTGTCCAAAATTGTCTTATAATTCCACAGTACCACCACATATGAAAATAAAAGCCCAGAGCATTTTTACATCTCCAACAAAATTGCGACTTTGTGTTATCCATTTGACTTAATTGGACCGGTGTCAGATACCATTTCCACAGGAGTTCTAATTGTGCTCTTTTACCCTGACGGATAGTGTTCCCATTATTCTTTTCTTCCACATGTTTGACCATTTTGTCCTATCAATTTTAATTCCTAAATCCTGTTCCCAATCTATCCTCAGTACATCTTTGTTATGTGTTATGTGGTTTTTTTTGTTATGTGGATCAAATCGGGGATCCCCTGCATAATGAAAAAAAGTTCATTATACGGGGTTTATGTTAAGCAGGGTATACCCTGGTTAACGAACACCCTGTACTGTATAACGGGGGGAAATTCGTTGTGCGGGGTATTGCGATTGCCGCATGAACGCTTTGTTGTACGGATTTTTTGTTATATGAAGCATTCGTTATGGAGGGTACCACTGTAACTTACTCTGTGATATATGTAGGAGAAAGAATAGAAAATGTTTACTTACAGTTACTTGGAATTACAGATGTATGCATGCTACTTTCTTTATTGTATACATGCTTACAACTAATAGAACAGATCAACTGCAACAAAATAACTGACACCAACTGACTTCTTCTGCTGCCGTATCCAAATCCCCCTTAGAAATCAGGCCCACTTCACCTGCTCTTTTCTGACAACTCAACTCCAAGCGCCGACTCCCAGGTTGCTTAGAAAGTCCGCTACCCATCAGAGGGCTTTCTTTGTGGTGGCTCTGGCTAACTGGAATGCTCTACCTGGAGAGCTGCATTTGATTGACTCTTTAGGGACCTTCAAAAAACAACTGAAAACCTTTCTTTTCAAGGAGGCCTTTGGCAGCTTATTAAAGTCCAAATAGGAGACCATCCCATCATTTTTTGCCACTCGGGCTAGTGGTCCTCGGTTCTGAATGGGGTGGGGTGGGGGTTGTTCTATGATTTTATGGTGCTTGTTTTGCTTTTTTTTAACATTGTGAATCACCCAGAATGGGCATATATCCCAGATGGGTGGGGTGTAAGTGGCCTTCCATCTGCCTTCTGCATCACAGTATGACACCCGTACCACTGATCCAGCTCCGCAAGTCCCTTTCTGGTCCTGAACCCTTTTGGCATGCAAAATCCTCCTCAGACCCACGCCAAGATTGATGAAGCTGCCGCCCTCCATCAAAATGGATTCAAGTGGGATTTAATCCATTTGGGGACCATCACCCTTCTCTGTGGACTTCGGCACCCAAGGCTGTTAGTCCTCAGGGTTGTCATGTTAGTTAACCTCCACCTGACACTCGGCATTGAGTCGCTGGCAGTATGGTCTACTCTATTACCATAGCAGGATAGCCTGGCCACCCAGCATATGTGCAGTAAACCCATTCGTGTGGATTCACAGAGACGTGGGCTTCTGGGAATTGAAGTTCAAGAACAGCTGGAATGCCAAGGTTTGCCACCACTGTACTAGATTATGGCCATTCTCTCCTTGGGATGTGCCATTTGGGGGTTGTTGTTTTGTTGGAGACTAAATCCCAGAAAATCTCTATTTACAGAGTCCCATCTGACAGACACTTACAAACACCAAAATCTAGCTCATCTGGGAGAAAGAACGAAACTGGAAAGCTTCGTGACCTAGAATAGGTTGAGCTTCTTGTTCCAAAAGAAAGCTCCCAGCAAGCACCTGGTGTTTTGGTTGTTGTCATTTTTTACAGGAAGAGCTAGGCCTAGTTGTCTGTCAGGTGGAAGAATTCTGGGATTTGGAATAAAAGAAAGAAAAAAGAGTGGCTCATCCTTATTCCCAACACTTTCCCTCTTCATTCAATGCAAGAAATGTTCTGTTGTTACTTTCTGATAGTTATAGAATAGCATCTGAAAATATTTAAAATCCTTTAGAATTACACAAAGCATGTTGAAATGTATTCTTCTTTTTCCCCTTAGAGTACTTCAATAGTATTTTTCAAGGAACTTATACAGCACATAACAAGGGCTGCAAGAATTTTTCGACAAGGAAATGCTCACATGACACTAGTAAGATAATTTATTTTTAATTTTTATACATAAAAAATTTTATACATAAAAGTGGTGGTAATTTACACTCAAAACAAGGTATTTCAACTTAGTATGTTTGAAGTGGTAGCCGTGTTAGTCTGTGCAAGCATACCTGAGAGTAAATAAAACAGAGCAACAAAAGAAAAAGAAAAAACTTGTGGTGCCTTAAAAACTAACTCCTATATTTAACTGTGAGCTTTCATGGACCAAGTCCACTTCATCAGACATAAGAATGAAGCCTCATGGCATCAATTTATACACACATCAGGTACACAGGCACACAATAATTTGGTATACCTATTTCATTAAAACCAATGTTTCCCAGTCTTTGGTTTTTAGACTTCAATTCCCATAAACCTAAGTCAATTCCCTAAAGCACTGATCAGCCAATGTACTGACTTAGGGAATTAAAGTCCCCCTGTGCCACCTTGACCCCACGTTGGGAACCACTGATTTAAACCTCTTTTAAAGTTCAAATTCTACATATAACTTGGATTCCTCGGTATAAGGTAAAAAGCTAAAGATTTCTTAGCGCCAAGACTAGGATAACTTCAAGAACAACTGAATAAATTTGAACTTACTCTATAGTCCAGTTTGTTTGATGCCCCTGCACCTGCAGACTCCCTCAATGGTGCTGGGGGTCAGTTCTTTTTCTGGGTGTCCTCAAAAGGTTTAAGGGGGAAAATGTTCTCTTTCAATTTGTACATCATTGTCCTCTAACCACGAAAACACATCACTAACTATGGATGGAATCTGCTCTTCCATTCACACTGACTTCCTCATGTCATCAAAGGTTTTTCAAATCCTATAGTTCATAAAGATTTAATTTGACAGACTGTGCTTCTCTAGCCTCAGATATGATCAATGTTTTTCTTCAGATTGGTCTAGATGGCAATGGGAAAGTCACCTGTGCCTCCTTAGGCAGTTGCTTATCTGACTGCAACCTCTACAAGTTATCTGTTACTTCACACTACAGCTCTGTAAATTTTAGAGAGGATCTTAGAAATGTCTACAAGCAAACAGGTCTGGAAGGCAAGAGAACTGTTTTTCTCCTCACAGATTCTGACATAATTCAGGTAAGTTTTTGTCCTGTATGTATCAAGTTAATACATAATAGTGAGCATTAGTCTTCTTTGTCTGTGTGGGAAGGAGCCATCCAGCATGTTCACGTTGCTCAGGATGACTTACTCTCCTTTCATTCTCTGCCAGAAGCCATCCAGAGGCATGGATTTCTCCATTGCCTCCTTCATCTCTCCCACTTAACAGTGTCATCAATCCTCCATCTCTCCCACATTATGTCATCTCCATTAAGGTAGTTTGGTGTCTTGCACGGAAGACAAAGAAGGAGTCGCAGGAAGGACTAACACAGGTTTATTCATTGATGGTCAGCATGAACATGTGGTAATGGCGGAGGTACATCTCATTATATACAGTAACACAATACATTTGAATCTTGCTGCACGGTAGCTCATTGGCTGCTACCGGCGTGACCTCGCCCAGGCCACGCCTCTCTTCTGTAGTTCTTCCTCTGTAGTTCTTGATCATGCGGGGAAGTTCCCGCGGCTGTTCGTGATTTGGGGAATGTGAACCATGTGAGACTGAACACTCGCAGCTGCCCTCTATGGGCGGCTTGCTCGCGTTCCTTAACAGCTGAAATACATTGTGATTGTGGACTGGTTATATTCAATATTTAAAGTAACATTGTACATGCATACACAACATCCCTCCCCCCTAGGATGGGACGAAGTCCCTCAACCATTGTGGTTTGCCGCACGTGCGCCTTGGGCGTGCGGCCGCTTGACTTAGCACAGGGGAGCCGACGGCTCCTGGCTCCCCGGAGTCCTGCCCTGCAATGGAAAGGGGGGACTCATTAGTGGGTCGGTGTGGCGTCTGTGGTAACCTTGCATTGGGGGATGGGAATGGAATGAATAGTTGGGAAGTGAATCCCTGCCTGCCGTTTGAGGAGTTTGGGGACCCCCCCAGTACGAATCTCGGGACCGACGAAGAGGCCCTCGTGGCCTCGCCACCTCCCGCTGCCTGTCCGGGCGTTCTAGAGACTGTGGTGGGCGGACTCGCCCCTGTTGCCTGTCTTGGGGGTGTTGGTCTCCGGGGAGCAGGAGCTATGGTATATTCTAAAACAAAAGGGCTAGGGGACTGGAAGTACCAGGGGCTGAACTGAAACCCCTCTTCTCGCTAGGACAGGTGGGGGACCACTCCGCTACACCCCCCTGGTACTGCAACTCATAATCATCGTCAAACTGATCCCTCTCTTTGAAAGTATCCTCCTCTGTGTCTCCCCCTTGGGTAATGCGGGTGGGGGAGGACCCTAACGCTGATTCCCCCTCACCGGTGACTCGCCTTCTGAGTTGGTCAGTGTGCCTTCTCCAGAGTAGACCTGAGCTAGTCTCGACCCTGTAGGATACCGGCCCCGTTTGCTCAACAATCGTCCCTGGTACCCACGCTGGCCCCGAGGCCGCGTAGTTCCTGCAGTGAACCGGGTCCCCTACCGAAAAACTTTTAGAGCTCTCTCCCCCTATGCTTATATTTCTCCCCTCATCCTCCACCCTGGACGGATCCATCCGGTCAAAAAGTGTTACCAGACGCCTCCTCATGAGGAGTTCGGCTGGGGAAAAGCCTGATGCTAAAGGGGTTGTCCTGTAGCAGATGAGGAACTGGCACAGATGCAGGTTCAACTCACCGGGACCCATGCGCCGCAGTGCGTCTTTCGTAGTGCGCACTTGGCGCTCTACTTGACCGTTTATGGCGGGGTGAAACGGGGCAGCGGTTATGTGCCTGACGGCGTTCCTCTCCATAAACGTCTTGAACTCTGCCGACGTGAAGGTACTAGCATTATCGCTCACAAGGATGTCTGGCAGGCCGAAGCAGGCAAACAGCTTTCGCAACTGTTTAATGGTTGCGGCAGAGGAAGTGCTGTTCATGGGAATTACCTCCAACCACTTGGAGTAGGAGTCGACTACCAGTAGAAACATGGACCCGCGGAAAGGTCCAGCGAAGTCGACATGTATCTGGGACCATGGCCCGCGGGCCGTATCCCATTCCCTATGGGGTAACCGGGACTCCTCGGGCCGAGAGCTCTGGCAGCTCTCTCACGTGCCCACTAAGCGTTCTATGTCCCCATCTATCTGGGGCCACCAAAAGAAACTCCTGGCCAGAGCCTTGGAGCGCACGACCCCGGGGTGGCTGGTATGCAGTAGCCTCAGCACCTTGGTCCTCAGCTTCTCTGGGATAACTACCCGCTGGCCCTAGAGTAAGCAGCCCCTTTCCAGGGAAAGCTCTACTCTGCGCCTGAAAAATGGCTTGAACTGTTCCTCGGGGGGAGAAGTGAGCCACCCTTTCCTAACCCAGGAACTAACTTGGGCCAGCATCTTGTCGGCCGCCGTGGCCTTGGCGAGGTCGGCCGGGACAATTGGGGGTGAGTCGAGAGACTCAATCAGCAGGACTTGGTGTTCCTGCTCCACCTCGCATGCAGGGTCCCCTAAACTAGGGAGGGGGGATCGGGACAGGGCGTCCGCATGGGAGATCTCCTTCCCTGGGCGATAGACCAGCTCATACTGGTAGGCGTTGAGGAAAATGGCCCAACGCAGCATCCTGGGGGATAATATTTGCGGGGTGGGCTTGCCGGTAGTGAAGATCCCCAAAAGCGGCTTGTGATCCGTCACCACCGTAAACTCGCGGCCGTATAGGAAATCGTGGAACTTCTTTGTTCCCGCGATTATGGCTAGGGCCTCCCTATCTGTTTGCGCGTAATTGCGCTCTGCCTTCGAGAGGGACCTTGAGTAGTACGCTACCGGGGCTTCCCTCCCGCTCTCCAACACGTGGCACAGGACCGCCCCCACCCCCACCGGGGACGCATCACAGACTAATACCACTGGCTTTTTCGGATCGAAGTGGGTCAGGACAGCATCCGAAGATAGGAGTGACTTGAGCTCCTTGAATGCCCTCTCCTGCTTGTCCCCCCACCGCCAAACCGCATCCTTCTTAAGTAACGCGTGCAGTGGCTCCGCGACTGATGCCTTTCGAGGCAGGAAGGAGTGATAGAAATTTAGGAGCCCTAGAAATGACTGCAGCTCCGGTTTCGCGGTGGGGCGAGGGGCATCCCTCACGGCCGCAACCTTGGACTCGGAGGGTTTGATTCCATCCGGGGTTACCTTAAACCCTAGAAACTCTACCTCTTTCGTGAAGAATACGCACTTGTCCCTCCTCAATCGAAGTCCTGCCCTCTCGAACACTGAGAGAACCCCATCTAGCCTCTTGGCTAACTCTAATTCGCTCCCCGCTGTTATCAACACGTCGTCGAAGTATGGGAGGATGCCTGGAAGCCCCTTTAAAAGGCGTTCCATGAGGGACTGGAAGATTCCGGGGGCCGAATTCACGCCCAACTGAAGGCGCGTTACCTTAAACGCCCCCTTGTGCGTTACGATCATTTGCGCAGCGGCAGCAGCCGGGGTTACAGAGAGCTGCTGGTACGCCTGGGCCAGATCTAGCTTGGCGAAACACCTCCCCCCATGTAATGTGGCCAACAAGTGGCTGACCACGGGCACCGGGTATGCATTTGGCCGAATGGCCTTATTTATCGTACATTTATAGTCCGCACAAATCCTGACCTCCCCATTTAACTTGAGGGCTGTAACAATCGGCGTTTCCCACTCCGCCGAGTCAACTGGAACCAAAATCCCCTGCCCCACCAATTTGTCCAGTTCCGCCTCAATCTTGTCCTTGAGGGCGAAGGGCACTCTCCTTGGCTTGAGGCGGATGGGCCGGATTTCTGGGTCCAGCTCAAAGGAAACCGGGGGCCCCTTGTATTTCCCGAGCCCCTTCTTGAAAACGTCCGGGTGTGCGTCGCACACGTCCCACATTGGGTCAGTCTCGATGGCGTTAATGCCGGACAGTTTGATCCCCAGGGGAGCAAACCACTGCGTTCCCAAAAGGCAGCACCTCCCCCCCTTGAGGACTACTAGGGCCAGTTTCTCGGAGTAGTTCTTGAACTTCACCTTGAAGTTCCCCACCCCCAACACCGGGATCCCATTTCCCTGCACGTCCCGTAGATTGGATCTCATGGCCCGCAGTTTGGGCCGCTTCTCTGGGGGAATGCGCATAAATTCTTTTTGGGACAGGATGGAATAAGATGACCCCGAGTCTATCTCCATCCTCACTGGGACCCCCTGCAACAGTACCTCTATGAAGAATCGCCGGTGCTCCAGGCCCACGCGGTTCACGTCTTCCTCGCTGTGGCCGGCTGAGACCTTCCTAGTGCCGGCTGCCTTTCATTGGTGCATCTGGGAATGGCTGGAACTGCCCTTGTCCTCGACTCGCCCGCGCCTGTATACTCGGGCGATGTGTCCCTTTCGGCTGCAGTTGTGGCACTCGGCCTTCCGGAACGGGCACCTCGGGCGGTCGTGGGCCGCCCCACAACCGTCGCAGCGGCGGTCCTGCCGCTCACGGGTCTGCCGCTTCTCACCTCGCTTCTTGATCCTCTGGACGTCATCGTCCTCGCTAGAGTAGGGGTCCGCTGTCGTGCACGACTCCTCGGACGACGTTGGTGCGGCGGCGGGCGGCTTGGGGGCCCGCCAGGCCGTCTTCGCTGGTGTCCGCCGGGCTGTCTGCACTGGTGACTTGGCCCTCTCGGATGTGGCCCCTCGGGACTTGAACAGCCGGACTCCGCTCCTGGCCTCCTCGGCTGCTTGGGCCTCCCACAGTACCTCGTTGAACGTGAGGCGATGGTCGCGGGTCATGAGCCTCCTCTGAAGCTCCTCGTCCCTCAAACCGCACAGCATGCGGTCACGGAGGGCCTGGTCGAGGTCGTCCCATTGGCAATGCACCGCTGCAAGCCTGAGGGCCGCCGCATAGGTGGACACGGATTCGCCCGGTCGCTGGTCTCGCCTGTGGAACGCGACCCGGGCTGGGAAAATCGAGACGGGCGGCTGGAAATGCTCACGCAGTCTCTCCAGGATACGGTCGATGGGCACCTCGTCCACCTTCTGGGGGGCCACCAGGGTCATCAGGATCCGCAGCGTGGCCGGCCCCACCTGAGCCAGGAAGTGGGAGCGCATCTTCGCGTCGTCGTCGACGCTTGCAGCTTCCATGGCATGCCGAAACTGGCACTCGTAGAGCTCCCATTGTTCGGGCTCGCTGACATCGAACTGGTACGGCTTGACCTTGGGATGCGCCATCGATCCCATCCTCGTCGCCAATTTGGTGTCTTGCACGGAAGACAAAGAAGGAGTCGCAGGAAGGACTAACACAGGTTTATTCATTGATGGTCAGCATGAACATGTGGTAATGGCGGAGGTACATCTAATTATATACAGTAACACAATACATTTGAATCTTGCTGCACGGTAGCTCATTGGCTGCTACCGGCGTGACCTCGCCCAGGTCACGCCTCTCTTCTGTAGTTCTTCCTCTGTAGTTCTTGATCATGCGGGGAAGTTCCCGCGGCTGTTCGTGATTTGGGGAATGTGAACCATGTGAGACTGAACGCTCGCAGCTGCCCTCTATGGGCGGCTTGCTCGCGTTCCTTAACAGCTGAAATACATTGTGATTGTGGACTGGTTACATTCAATATTTAAAGTAACATTGTACATGCATACACAACAGGTAGAGCATCATGCAACTGGGGGGGATTTGGGGACCTCCCTCCCCACTCAACAGTCTAAAGAATGTGTGTGTGTGGGGGGGTAACACTCAGGGCCGGTTCTACCATAAGGCGAATGGAGTGGTCGCTCCAGGCGCCCACTCCCAGGGGGCACCGCAGTGGTAAAGGAAAAAAAAATATTTTTTTGAGTTTTTGATATTTTGATTGCGACGTATGGCATGTATGATAGGGGTGACCAAGTGGGCGCCATAGTTGGATCTCACTCCATCCTAAAACTTGCCTCGGGCCAGCACTGGGTACACACTCAGTGGTGGGCTCCCAAAAAATTTACCACCACACTGTGGGTATGATATGGTGGGCGTGGTTAGGGGGAAAGCCCTGCGTTGCACCTGAATTAGGACTACTTTATTTCAAAACTTGGGTGGACAGGGCCATCCAGAATTTCTGCTACTGGTTCTGGAGAACTGGTGTGGACCTGCTGATGCCCACCACTGGGGACACTGCCTCAAATGCTGACATCGCCTCCAGCTGAATCACTGCCATTCCAAAACACTAACTCACACCCTAGCAATCAGCAATCGGTAGTTTCATCTGTGGGTTGCAAGTGCTTCAAGTTACTTCTTCTGGGGGTCTGCAAGTCTGATAATATGAGTGCTCAAACGAACAAAAACAACCAGCCGGCATCACAATGGTCCAAAAATAAAATCAATATCTATCTTCATGTTACTGTATATAATGCAGTGAGGTACAGAGGGAAAGTGGCTCAAGTGATTAAGACACTGAACTTGAAGTCAGCAAATCAGCAGTTCCAGACCTGAGTGCTGCACAACGGAGTGAGCTCCCATCTCTGTCCCAGCTCCTGCCAACCTAGCAGTTTGAGAGCAAGAAATTGCAAGTCAATAAATAGGTACGACTTCAGTGGGAAGGTAAACAGCATTTCATGCACTCTGGTGTCTAGGCATGCCTGCCACATGTCCGTGGAAATGTCTGCAGACACAGACAGCGCTGGCTGTAAACAGATGAGCACTGAACCCTAGAGTCAGGTATGACTGACTTTTGAGCAAGGGCAACCTTTACCTTACAGAGGAAAACAATATCCTCAGCCTATCATTGGGAGTAAAAACCAACCGCACTCAGAAATTCCCTCCAAATCACAAAAAATATACAAAGCATGCAAAGTATGCAACAGCCAAGGGAGTAAAATCAACAGCAATATCATTCCCATAAAATAGACCAAGACCAAAAACAAAAAGATAACCAAGACATTGCCTCTGCTGCTGCTCTCCGATGTTGGAAGATTAACAGATTATTGAAATCAACTTTCTTTATTTGTGTCACCAGAATATAATAACATACAACACTAAAATTAACACATCTTTAAAAATTGAATTAAAAAGGGCTAGATGACATCTGCCCAATATCGCACCACTTCAACAGCATTTCCTCTTGCCAACATAAGGTCCTCCTCAGTGCAAGTTGAGGGGCATCGTGTGCATTGTATCATATGGGAGATAGTTTGTACTTCTCCACATTCACATAGGCTGTCATCTACAGGGAAACCCCACTTTCTCAGATTAGCCCTTGATCTTCCTATTCCTGCACACATTCTATTTAAAGCTTTCTACACAGGCCACGGTTGTTCTTGGCCAGGCAGTAGAGAGTCATGGGGTTCTGCCCAGTTATCTGCTAGCTCCTTGCTTGCCTTCCATAGTTTTAAGGTGGTCTGTGGGGGCTGGTTGTTCAGAGGGGCAGAGGTTGTGAGAAAGCTATGCCTTGATTTCAGTCTCTGCTCTGGTGGTTAGGGATCAAATGGCAGGTGTGTTTCTAAGGAACTTGCTTTGACCCACTCTTTCTGAGCAGCACTTTCTCAACAGAATTTTGATGAAGGGATGCCAGCTAAGTAATGCACTTTTTATATCGAGGTTGGTTTTAAGCATCCTGTCACCAATCTCGCTGTTTCATTTAGGGCTACATCCACTGGCACTGCATGCTTTGATCTGCACCACACTGCACTAGCATAGTCACATGCAGAGTAACATAAAGCTAGCTCCGAAGTTCTTAATGTGTGTGGTTGGGCACCCCAACTTGTGCCTGTTATTTTCCTCAGAATATTGTTCCTGGCAAAAACCTTCTGTTTGATATTAAAGCAGTGGGTCTTGAAAGTGAAAATTTGATCTAGGGTAACTCCCAGGTTGTGTGTGTGTGTGTGTGTGTGTGTGTGTGTGTGTGTGTGTGTGTGTGTGTGTGTGTGTGTGCTTGTGTGTGTGTGTGTGTGTGTGTGTGTGTGTGTAATGTTCGAGCCTGATGCCATTTCAAGTCACCTTCAGGCTTCTTGATGCCTCATGGTTTTTCAAATGTAAAGCACGGAGTTGAGTTTTTAGGCTGTTTGGCTTCAGTTGGTTATCCCTATAATATATAGCCATTAAATTCAAAGCCTAAGTCAGTTTTTTCTCAACAGCCTCAAAGGTTGCACGCGGTGCGGCAATTATCAAGTCGTCGGCATAAAGGAAGCTCCTAGTTGCTTTCGGCAGTGGTTGATCATTAGTATATATGTTAGTATATATGTTGCAGCTGGTGGTAATTCCTGCAGCTAGGGCGATAGGAGCCATCGTCAACATAGTTCCAGCTGATGTCATGGCCACTGCTTGGAGCTGGTTGCGGTGGGATGGAGGGTGTCGGGACTGTTTGGATCTTCAACTTTGTCGACCTGCCAGGTTTTGAAGGCGGGCAGTCACAGCTGGTTTTTCGTTACTGTCCAGGATGTTTTTGGGGTGGGTCGGTACGTGTCAGGACAATTTCCATCTTAATGCCCCGACCCTTGCCTCCTGTTGGGATTTGAGGACTGTGGTGGTAATGAGTGGTATTGAATGGCTGGACTTTATCATCCCTCTCTCTTTGGACTTGTTTGCAGCTGGGTTAGGGAGGTTATGGTTTGCGCTATATTATATTATATTATATTATATTATATTATATTATATTATTTAATTTCTGTTATTACTGATTATTGATTATTATACTATTATTGTGATTGATTATTATTTTCTTCTTTATTATTGTTATGGTATTATTTTACTGTCTGTTATATATGTTGAGATGGCCGCCTTGAGTCGGCTTCGGCTGAGAAAGTGCAGGATATAAATTAACATTTATTATTATTATTATTATTATTATTATTATTATTATTATTATTATTATTATTATTATTATTATTATTATTATTATTATTATTATTATTATTATTATTTATTAAACAGTGTGGGAGCTAACACACTGCCCTGCAGGAGGCAATTTCTTTGAATTCTCTATCAGGTGCATTGACCTTGGAAATTGACAAAAAATCTATGGTTTTCCAATAAAGTGAAATTGGAAAACAGCAAGTGACAAGATCAAGCGCTTTGTATTCCAGTTCTCACATTTTGCAAAGCTCATGAATTGCAAATAAAAAATAAATTTATACCATCAAGTTGTCTCAGACCTATGGTGACCTTTGTTGGGGTTTCCTAAGTATATAGTCCTCTGAAGTAGTTTGTCACATTCTTCTGGTGGTATTCTAAAGACATAGTCTATTCATACCTGTCAACCTTCCCGGATTGGCCAGGATTTCCCGTTTTTCGGCACCAATTTTCACCATTTCCCACCCGGAGCTGCCGAAACCCTGGAATTTGGCAGCAGGGGAAAGGCGTTACTGCGCATCCCTTCTGTGCAGCTCGCTTCTACGCATGCATAGAAGGCTTTTACGCATGCGTAGAAGGCTTCTGTGCAGAAGGGGATCGTAGAAGCCTTCTACGCATGTGTAGAAGCCTTCTACGCATTTGTAAAAGCCTTCTACGCATGCGTAGAAGTGATCTTCGCAGAACCGTTCTGTGCAGGTCCCGGATTGTCCGGAGCCGCAGTTGACAGGTATGAGTCAATTTTTACTCTTAAGATTTGCACTGGAGAATTGAACTCCTAACCCAGATACTCACCATCTTACTAAGCTATCCAGCCACCTATTCTTGGAGTGTAGAGTTCGCACTTTTCTAAAGAAATGATTTGTTCTGACCCATTTGGAGAAACAAGGGACTTATGCGAGACTGTTATTTGTAGATTTTAGTTCTGCTTTTAATACTATTCTTCCGCATAGACTGGTGCCCAAATTATTAGATCTGGGGCTTCCGCCATGCTTATGCAGGTGGATACTAGATTTTTTATCAGATCGTTCCCAACAGGTTAGGATGGGCTCTCATGTCTCTGCGGATCTCAGTATAAGTACGGGGACACCGCAGTGGTGTGTGCTGAGCCTGCTTCTGTACACACTTTACACATATGATTGTGTTCCCAGTTACCCCAGCAATAAGATCATCAAGTTTGCAGATGACACAACAGTGGTGGGTCTGATTACTGCTGGGGAGGGGGAGTCGGCTTACAGGAAGGAGGTTGAGATGCTGACGGAGTGGTGTAGGGAAAACAATTTATTCCTCAATGTAAAAAAGACAAAAGAGATCATTGTGGACTTTAGAAAATGCAAATTGAACATCCAGCCACTTATTATTGAAGGGAATTGTGTGGAACAGGTCTCAGTGTTTCAATTTCTGGGAATGGAGCTGAGGGATGATCTAACATAGGGAGCAAACACCAAAGATCTGATGAAGAGAGCACAGCAGAGGTTATACTTCTTGAGAATCCTCAGGAAGAACAATCTTTCAAAGGACCTGCTGTTGGCATTCTACCACTGTACCATAGAGAGTGTGTTAACCTATGGTCTGTGTGTATGGTTTGGGAGTTGTACAGCTAGGGAAATAACAATGCTGTCCAGGGTTGTAAAGACTGTGGAGGGGATAATTAGGCATACTCTTCCCATTCTAGATCAAATCTATGCTACCAAGTATTATAAGAAAGCTGTAGAGATTGCACAAGATAGTACGCACCCAGGAAAAGATCTCTTTCAACTTCTGCCTTCTTGAAGAAGGTATAGGGTCATAAAGACCAGGACCAGCCGCTTGAGAAATAGTTTATACCCAAAAGCGGTTCTAGTTGTATTTTGTTTAGGTTTTGTTGGGTTGATAAGTGTTTTTTTCCCCCAAATTTCATTGTTCTGTGCAGGACAATGACAATAAAGATTTATCTATCTTATCTATCTATCTATCTATCTAACTGTCTTGCTCAGTTCTTAGAAGAGACATTTACATAGGTGTTTTTTAAGGTAGACATTGGGTTTGGAAAATTCAATGGCTACAATCCAGCAATGGAGCAAAAATACGCTTTTTGTGGGTATTACCAAGTTTCTCTGTATTGCATGTGACAATATGATCTTAATTCTTTGAAAACAATGCATATTTATGGAGATTACTAACGAATAACATTTCTCTTAGGAGTCATTTTTAGAAGACCTGAGTTGTGTTCTGAAATCAGGAGAGGTGCCCAACTTATTTGAAAAGGATGAGTTGGATAATATTGTTTTAGCTCTTACATCTGCTGCTGAAAAGACTAAACAATCTATCCAAAGAGAGGATGCCTATTCCATGTTTTTACAGGTAATTTTTAAAAAACTTGTCAACTTATTGTGACTACATAATTAGTTACATACTTTGGCAATAGACTCTTGTTCTATGGCATTTCGTGTCTCTGTTGTGCATGAATCATATGGTTCTCTAGATTTTGTTGGGCTGGAGCTCCCATCCTCTCTAATCCCATTGCTGCCACCATGTAACAATACTGGCGTTGGCCAGACCCTTGCCCTAGGCCTCTCCTGTTCCCCCCAGAGCTTCCTTTACCGGTTACTCTTCTGGGAACCTAAGACTCTGGGTGCTGGTCACCAATATGTTGTCCTGCAAAAGCCTTGCAGCAACCTGGGGCTTACCTTAATTGTAAAGAGCCTAGACAATATTATGGAGAGTAGTTATTTGTGTGTGTGATAGCATGTGGCTTGTGGCTTAACTATTGTTTTACCCCCTCTTCCAATAAACAGACATTTTGGTGAAGCAAAGGTGGTTTATAGATCTTGCAGCATGATGTAACAGTTCATTCGTTGATTTCAGGTTACAGAAAAATCCAAAAAGCAATATCTAATCAAAAAGTACAGGCAGGACTATTCCCACTCGGCCTTTCCCCCACAAAAGAAAAGAAAATCTGACTAATCTAGATAATCATGATGAACCTGGTTTGAGCAAGGACTCAGAAGTTGCAATCCAGCTCTCCCTTCCTGAGATGTCACTCTCAGTGATCACCCAATGTCTATCAAACTCTCTGTTCCATCTGTCTATAGCAGAGAACATGAGCTTGACCCTCTGAATTAGCATATAGCCAATAAGAGTCCAGAGTTTACTTTATGTAAACTTTCCCTGGTTCCCATAACATGGTCTGGTCTTTTCCATGCTCTGAATGTTAATGCAAGCAGACATTCCAGGCTTGGAGACAAAGCCAAAACATAGCCTTTCAGGCGCAACTGGCTGGATAAGCAAAGCAGAAAGAAAATGAGGCATTTGCAAAGAAGCAAAGCTACAGTTTAAGAACAGTTTAAGAACCAGAGAAACTCCATGTTGAATAACTTGTGACCCAGTCCAATACATCATCATATTCAGTAATAAGGGTTGGTGAAATTTTCAGCAATGCCAGTGAGATAAATGATCTATATAAAAGTGCTAAAACAAGGTAAGTTTGAAAATATGAAATACATTGAATTATAGTTTACTTGAGAGAATGTAAAAGTTACCAACTTCTGCATACATTTCAGAGTTGTCCTGGTAAATTATTGGTTCTTTTTGTGGCCTACGTTCAGAACAATCTAGGTCAGTGGTGGCGAGCTTATGGCACTCATGCCACTCTGTGGGCACCCGTGTAGTCATCCTGGCACAGAATTTGCCCTGCCCCTCTGCCCAGCAGCCCAATGGGAGCGCTTCCTCCCTCCCCCAGCATAGAGTTAACCCCAGCCCAATGGGAGCGTTTCCTTCCTCCCCTTTTGCTGTGTTAGCACTTTGTGATAAATAAGTGGGTTTTGTGTTACAGTTTGAGCACTTGGTCTCTAAAAGGTTCACCATCACTGATCTAGGTAAATAATACCTTCACCACTGCTGTCTGCAAAGCACATATGAGTGGGCTACCTATAATTTCTGCCTGGTCTGCCACACCAGTAACACATAGTAGGATTACTGAGAACAAATAGCCAAACTCTGAGTTTCCATTTCTTTTCATTGGGTTATGTAAGGGAGTGTAGGAAGAGGAAAGAATAATCAAGCAAAACGGGGCTACTTAAATATAGCGCAAATGTTCTGTGATTGTGGAAAAATTCAATCAATATAACATCTCTGTGTATGTAATACA
The DNA here is from genome assembly GCA_035047345.1 of Bradypodion ventrale. Classification (NCBI taxonomy): domain Eukaryota; kingdom Metazoa; phylum Chordata; class Lepidosauria; order Squamata; family Chamaeleonidae; genus Bradypodion; species Bradypodion ventrale. The sequence continues at coordinate 48,902,072 of JAWDJE010000001.1, forward strand.
CATAACATGTATGCACTATTTATATAAAAGATGATCTAGTTAACAGCTGAGATAACACTATTGAAGCAGGCTGCTTCTGGTCCAAAATAGTATAAGCATTTTAATATTTTAATCTGTTTGGATCTTATTTATTTATATTTTATATCATTCCATAATTTTAAAGTGTGCAATTTTCTGATATAGATGAAAAAACATTCTAAGCTGGGGGTGTGTGTGTGGATGTGTCCCATTTCAGCTCACTAAGGGACAATGAGGCAGAGGAGGCACGACACTCTTCAGCCCACCATTTACCCTCTCCATTCAAAATACCTTCATTTTGCCTTTAGCAACAATTGCACTAATATTAAGGTCTTTCCTTTAGGTTTTTTTTTCATGGTCTCCAGTGTCTTCAGGAAGACTATGGCACTGGTGCACCTGTAGAAAAAAGGCATATACTGAAAGAAACTCAGCTTACTGGAGCTGTCCACCGTCTGCAAGGACAGCAAAGGAGTCATCCTACTTTTTGTTGGTACTGTGGTCCACATCACCACAGATGGTTCTATTACTGTTTGGTATGCCTACAAGGCATGAATCCATTCAAAACTCAACCTAATCCTCTGCTTTTTACATTGGTGCCTCTGTCATGACATTGTCCGAATACTAATGCATATGCCATCCAAACCAAATCACCTATCTGAACTGCTAATATATATTTTTTGAGATATGCAAAAGATATACCCACCTACAGGTGAAGGCAGCGACCGGAGCCCCGTTTGCTGACTTTGCTTCCCGGGGAATTGGTTCGCTTTCAATGGGGGCAGGGAGCGAATGCACCGTAATAGGCTGCGGGGGCTGCTCAGGTGGTGGTGGAGGTGGTGGTGTGTGCGTGCCTGGCCCTGGGGGCAGGGGAGCGGGAGCTGACATCATGCGCCACCCAGAGGAGCTCGCCTGCCCGCCCCGGCACCCAAGCCCCCACTGCCGCTCCTTGCCTCCTTCTAGCAGCAGCAGCACAACTTTCGTGATGTCTGGATGTCTGTCTGACTCTGGGCATTGCGAGAGTTGCCCTGCTTGTGCCATGCTGTCTGGACACCTCTCGCAATGCCCAGACAGACATCCTGCAGGAAGTTCTCTTCCTGCAGGAATAGGTCCAGGCATCGCAAACGTTGTGCTGCTGCTGCTAGAAGGAGGTAAGGAGAAGGGGCGCCGGGGCAGGCAGGCAAGCTTCTCTGGGTGGCACATGATGTCAGCTCCCCCTCCCCTTCCCCCAGGGCCAGGCGCGCACACACCGCCACCTCCACCACCACCCGAGTGGCACCCACAGCCTATTAAGGAGGCAGCAGCAGCCGCTCTGGAGGAGGAGAAGAAGGAAAGGAAGAGCTGTCGTCGCTTTCCTGGGAGGAGGTGGGCGGGATCAGGAAGCAGCAGCAGGGCACAGGCACTGCGCTGGACTCGCTGGTCCTGGTGGATTAAAGGAGAAGGGAAAGCCAAAGCCGTCACGTGAGCACTCCCCCCCCCCCCCCGTGGGAGGAAGGAGCAGCCCGACATGGCGCCTTCTGGGTAAGTGTGTCTTTTTGTTTTGTTTACTTCCCCAGTATGTGTGTGTGTGTGTGTGTGTGTGTGTGTGTGTGTGTGTGTGTGTGTGTAGGGGAGCAGAGGCTAAAGAGATTTCCCCGGGGGGGGGGGTGGAGGGGGAATGAAAGCCGTGAAGCTCCCTAAACAGCAGTGAGTCTTTAAGGTGCCACAACATTTTTGTGTTTTTGTTTTGTTTACCTCCTGATCTGCTTGCACAAAATAAAACTTGTAATTAGTGCCATTTTATTCTGTGCAAACATATCAGAGAGTAAACAAAAAAATGTTGTAGCACCTTAAAGACTCACTGCTGCTTCGAGGTAGACTGCAGCTGGCCCAGGGCACTCCACGGTAAAACAGAGATGACCACTGAACCCTAGAGTTGGATATGACTGGCTTTCAAGCAAGGGATACCTTTATCTTGCTCGAAAGCCAGTCATATCCCATGCTAGGGTTCAGGTTGCTGAACTCTGTTTCAAAGCCGAAGAGCCAGCGCTGTCTGCTTCTGCAGACGTTTCCATGGTCATGTGGCAGGCATGGCTAGACACCGGAGTGCACGGAACACTGTTTACCTACCCACCAAGTTAAAGGTAAAGGTTTCCCTTGCTCGAAAGCCAGTCGTATCCGATTCTAGGGTGCAGTGCTCATCTCTGTTTCTAAGCTGAAGAGCCAGCGCTGTCTGCTTCTGCAGACGTTTCCGTGGTCATGTGGCAGGCATGACTAGACACCGGAGCACACGGAACACTGTTACCTTCTCACCAAAGTGGTCCCTATTTATCCACTTGCAATTTCTTGCTTTCGAACTGCTAGGTTGGCAGGAACTGGGACAGAGACCGGAGCTCACTCCAACATCCAGCACTTGGGTCTCCAACTGCTGACCTGCCACCTTCCAGTCAGAGCCTTAGCCACTTGAGCTCAGTGGTTAAGAAGCTTGCCTTGTTAGCTGGAAGGCCGACATGACCGTTTGAGCTCCCATCTCTGTCCCAGCTCCTGGCAACCACAAGTTGGTAAATAGGAACCACTTCAGTGGGAAAGGTAACAACAGAAACAGACAGTGCTGACTCTTTGGCTATAAATAGATGAGCACTGAATCCTAGAGTCAGATACGACTGGCTGCTTTGGATCTAACAATAGGTAAAGGTAAAGGTTGCCCTTGCTCAATATCCATTCGTATCTGACTCTAGGGTGCAGTGCTCATCTCCATTTACAGCCAAAGAGCCAGTGCTGTCTGTGTTTGCAGATGTTTTCATGGGCTATGTGGCAGGCATGACTAGATTAGCCACCCAGTCACATGACCACCGATTAGGCCACATCCACCAGTTAGGCCATGCCCACCAGTTAGGCCATGCCCACGGTGTGGTAGTAAAAAAAAAATCATGCCCATCACTGTTCCTCAGGAAGTAAAGGTAGCGACTGGAGCCCTGTTTGCTGCCTTTGCTTCCTGGAGAATTGGTTCGCTTTTAACAGGGGTGGGGGTGAAGGTAAGTAGGGTGGGGTACAGGGACTGGGGGGCAGGGGGGCAGGTCGGGTGGGCAGCATGATTCCCGGGCCCATTCCACCACCCCCAGTCCCTCCCCCACCCCCACCCCACTTACCCTTTGTCGGCTTGGTCATTCTCCAGCACAGCTTTGTGAGCAGGGATGCTCACTGGGCTGCTGTTTCCCCACTACCTCACTGAAGCTGGGGGGAGAGAGAGGAGGGGCTCCTCTTTTCCCCCGAAGCTATGGCGAGGCCGGAGCCGGCCTCCAGGGACACAATCTTTTCTCCCCGCTACCTTGCCAAAGCTGGGGGGGCGGGGGGAAGAGGAGGGGCTCCTCTTCCCCTCAAGCTATGGCGAGGCCAGTGCCGGCCTTCACTGGTGGGGCGGAGGGCAGCAAAAGTTTGGCACATTGGGGTTCTTTTTTTACTGCGCGTGCTGGCTTTCCTGGCCTCCTCTGCACTCACACCCTTCAGCCTCATTGGCTGAGGGGTGGTGCGGTGCAGAGAATGCTGGGCCTTGTAGGTTTTTTGTCGCATTTGTGGGGCAGTTGCCCCACTCTTGAAGACCGGACCCTTGTGGCGATGCTCCCGGCTCGGTACGGGATAGTAGGGATGGGTGTGTGCATGTATGCCGGACACTAACGGTTAATGGGCCTTCTTATAGGTAAAGATGTACACAGAACAACTCCACAGACTTTTTGCATATTGTTGTCCTAAGAAGGACTGCCAGTTTCTCACAACAATTTGCAACATGGATTATAAAGACATGTCATGCTGGCACTCCAAATTTCTGAGAGTCTATTCCTAAATATTCTGAAGTCTCAGCCCGAGTGCAATGACCACTTCCACTACCTTTATGAAGGGAGTTTTCCAACCTGAGCTGTGTCATGCAGTGAGTGAAAGGAGATAGGAGAGATAAGGCTGTTGTTTATTCGCACAGTCGAGTCTGACTCTTTGCAACCCCATGGACAACAGCACACCAGGCTCCTCTGTCATCTGCCATCCTCTGTAGCCTGCCCAGATCTACGCCTCCTGTGTCAACAATGCCATCTAGCCATCTTATCCTTTGCCACTCCTCCTTTTACCTTTGATTTTTCCTAGTATCAGAGCCTTCTCGAGTGACTCCTCTCTTCTCATTTGGTGGCCAAAGTATTTGTCCTTCCAAGGACCAGTCAGGGCTGATTTCCTTTACGATGGACTGATTTGATCTCCTTGCAGTCCAGGGGACTCTCAAGAGTCTCCTCCAGCACCACAGTTCAAAGGCGTCTATTCTTCTGCACTCAGCCTTCCTTATGGTCTAGATCTTACAGCCATACATTACTACTGAGAAGACCATTGCTTTAACTATGCAGACTTTTGTTGGTATGGCAATGTCTCTACTTTTTATTATGCTGCCTAGGTTTGCCATAGCTTGCTACTGTGAAAGGGCTGCTGTGGTGTTTTACCCTCCTTCCTCTATCCCCACCAAATTACACTAAATTTGGAGTTCCAGTTTAATTTGTAGTTACAAATTGTACTCCTTTCCCCAGATAATCCTTTTATCAAACCACACAAAAAGTTCCCTTTCTGCTGTGCTTAAACATTGCCTCAGATAAGAACATATAAGAACAGCCTTGCTGGAACAGGCCACAGCCCATCCAGTCCAGCATTCTGTCTCACACAGTGGCTCACCGTTTGCTTCAGGATATTCCCAAGCAGATGCCTTCACCTGCTTGGGATTCCCTGGAAAAGGCATTGAGAGATATCCTCCCTATCTCTCTAACCCGAAGGTTGTCCTTAAGTATCCATAATTATAGCCATTGATACCCTTGTCCTCCATGAACTTGTCTAATCCTTTCTTAAAGCTGTCAAGACTGACAGCTGTCACCACTTCTTCTGGCAGGGAGTTCCATAGACCAGTGATCCTCTGGGTGAAAAGTACTTTCTCTTATTTGTTTGAGAACTAGTACCCAAATGTTTCATGGAGTGCCTCCTAGTTTTTGTGTTGTGCGATAGGGGAAACAGTTTTTCCTTATCTACATGGTCCACACCGTACATGATTTTATAAACTTCAATCAGGTCACCTCTTAGACGCCGTTGTTCAAGAGTGAAGAGGCCCAACCATTGCAGCCTCAGATGGTAAGGAAGGTGTTCCAGTCCCCTAATCATTTTGGTTGCCCTCCTCTGCACTTTTTCCAGCTCCATAATATCCTTCTGGAGGTATGGCGACCAGAACTGTACAAAGTATTCCAGATGGGGCCTCACCATAGATTTATAAAGAGGCAAAATGACACTTGCTGACTTATTTCTATACCCTTCCTAATGAACCCTAGCATTGAGTTTCCTTTTTTCACTGCTGAGGCACACTGGGTTGACACCTTCATTGAGTTGTCCACCAGGACACCAAGGTCCCTTTCCTGGTTTGTCGCAGAGAGTTCAGACACCATCAGTTTATAAATGTAATTGGGTTTTTTTGTCCCAACATGCATCACTCTGCACTTACTAGTTTTGAAGCTCATTGGCCACTGTTTTGCCCACTCCCCCAGTGTCTTGAGATCCCTCTGGTGCTCCTCACAATCTCTCACAGTTTTCACTACCCTGTATAATTTAGTGTCGTCAGCAAATTTGGGTACCTTGCTATTTACTCCTACTTCTAGATCATTTATGAAGAGGCTGAAAAGCAGGGGTCCCAGTACTGAACCTTGGGGGACCCCACTCTTTACTTCCCTCCACTTGGAGAAGTGTCCATTTAGTGCTACCCTCTGTTTCCTGTCCCTTAGCCAGTTGCTGATCCAGGACAAGACCTGTCCTTTATTCCATGACTGGTAAGTTTATTCAAGAGCCTTTGGTGCGGGACCTTGTCAAAAGCCTTCTGAAAGTCCAGATAAACAATGTTAACTGGCTCCCCCTTATCCACATGCTTGTTGACACTCTTAAAAAATTCCAACAGATTAGTGAGGCTTGATTTGCCCTTGCAAAAGTTATGTTGGCTCTCCTTTAGCAGCACCTTCTCTTCTATGTGCCTATTAATTCTGTCTTTTTAGGATGGTTTCCATCACTTTAGCTGGGACACATGTCAAACTGACAGGTCGGTAATTTCCCCTGGATCCGTTTTTGAAAATTGTTGTTACATTCGCTACCTTCCAGTCATCAGGCACAAAGCCTGATTTGAGGGAAAGATTATATATTTTGGCTAGGAGATCAGCAATTTCATCTTCAAGTTCCCTGAGAACTCGTGAATGGATGCCATCTGGTCCTGGTGATTTGTTAGCATTTAGTTTAACAAGACATGCAAGGACCTCCTCCCTGGTTATTTCTATCTGGCTTAATTCTTCGGTTTCCCTACCTACGAAGATAGGCTCTGTTTTGGGCATGTGGTCTCTGTCTTCTTCAGTGAATACTGAAGCAAAGAATTCATTTAGTCTCTCTGCAATCTCTGTTTCCTCTTTAATAACCCCTTGCCTTCCATTGTCATCTAATGGTCTAATGGCCTTCCTAGTTGGGTTCTTACTTCTAATATACTTAAAGAAGTCTTTGTTATTTCTCTGAGTGTTTTTAGCTATACGCTCCTCAAAGTCTTGTTTTGCTTTCCTGATTGTTGCCTTACATTTGTTCTGCCAGAATTTATGACCCAGATAAAGACTGGGTCAACACTTTCCTTTTCTAAAGAGAGGAACCCTTTTGGCAAAACACATATACAGTAATAACCTATGCTTTTTTAAATGAAAAAATGACACAACCTTTATGTGTGCCAAATGGGTAGCTGGAAATTATTTGTGATTGCTATTTTCAAAACTGAAAAATGGTGTTTGTAAAACCAATTAAAATCTCCTCAGTATTGGCTCACTTGCATTGGTTACCTGTTGTCTTCTGTGCTCAATTCTGTGCAGAATCTTTTGGTATTAACCTACAAAGTCCTAAATGGCTTGGCACCTTGGGATTTGATATAGCATCTCTGACTATTTTACATACTGCCTATTGAACTGTTACCTCTCAAGTTGTCATTATTTTCCTAGCCACAGTGCAGGTGTGGGTTCAGTTATTGGTTAGCAGTGGATAATTTTGTTGTTGTTTTCTAGCATACATAAAATGATCTGGTCTGTACTTTAAGTATGTGGACAGAGTAATTTTCTTGCTGGATTACTTTTTTTAATTTCAGAGAGTACGTTGCAATCTGCATGTTGTTTTGACAATAAGTCCTACAGGAATTATCTTCCGCCAGTGTTGCCGGACATATCCTGCTATTATTAATTGCTGTACAGTGGACTGGTATGAAAACTGGCCTGAAGAAGCCCTTTGTCATGTTGCCGAAAGTTATTTTAGCAACAATGATATGTTTGGAAATGAGGTAGAATACTTGCTCATTTTTTATATTAGAAATGCAAACTATAATATGTTACTCTTATATAACTAATTTTCTCAATTAATGAGATCCTGTTCAAAAATTCAAGCTTTACATGCATTCATATTGCCTATTTTGCAAACTCTTGATTATACATTAAGACTTGTAAGAGCTTTAGATAAAGCAAAAGGATAAAATAAATTACTTTCCTTCCTTTTGTGATTCCCTGAATGGCCAGAGATATGTAGAGGTGAGGTATACTTGAGTCTAATATAATGCACTATACTTAATGTAATTTTCCCTTCTGGAAAGTAAGGTTTTCTTTGAACTTCAGTAAATTCCTCTTCTGGAAATTGTAAATTGAGGCTCTACTTTACAAGATTGTGAACAGATTTACCGAAGGCTACAGCAGAGCTACATTAACAAGCTGCAGACAAGAGCTGAGAACCAGTTTCCTCTTCCTGATGCCAGTCAGCTAAAGCAAATGGCCTTCTACCAGCTGGTCCTTGTAAACAAAGGCTGATAATCAATTTGTCCTTGCTCTGTCTATCTTTATTTCTTTTTTCATTTTTGTCTCCTCAAGCTGTAAGGCACTATCACTGCCATCAAGCCTTTTAAAAAAATAAGATATATGTGTTTGGTTGAGGGGAAAGACAATCCTGCAAGTGCCCCACAAAACTGCATTGGTGCAGTTGATCATGCCACTAGATACAATGCAAATTGTGTGGCAGAAGAAGAAAAAAGTATGGATTGATGGGGAAAACTCTGGGCTGATCCACACTTATCTGTACATTGTGCAGTCAACAGAAAATAATGCACCATCTGAATCTTGGAGCCTTTTCAATATTATTTGGCAAAGTAATCATTCCCTAATTAATTTAGTGCATTTTTAACACTGGCTATTGTTAAGACTCATGAAGAATGAGAATTTTCATGTTGAACATTTTTCAGGTATGGAAATATTTTCTGAAAGCTCCAGCTCATACAGATTTTCTTTTTCACACTATAAAGAAACATCACCACATCAATATTGATGTAGCAGGAAGGTCTTGCTACACTGGGCACATCTTTGATGTCCGTGCAGATAGGGATACCTGAAGGAGTGCTTCCAAGCAATGCACAGTTTTAAATTACAGTTTGTATATGCAGGCACCTCCATGCATCTGTCTACATAGAGGGCCGTTGAGATTTTAACTCTTTCAGGGTACCTTCTTCACAACAAACATGCATTATCATTTCTCGACCAATAGAGACCAATAGAGACCTATATCTATATATAACCTAAAATTGATCCTTTAGTCCTCAACAAATCACAAGGGCTGACCAGGTCTGGTCCTTTGTGATGCCCTTTGTGATGTCTTGCCCAGACCTGGCCAGCCCTTGGGAGTGGTCAGCTCTTGGGAGTGGTCAGTTAATATGACATCACAGGGCCCTGCCCCTTGGCCAGGCAGGCCAGCTGGCATTGCAGGGCAGGAGTCCAGTGGACAGAGGTCAGCCCAGGAGAAGGAGCACCCAAGCAATGCAACCCCAGGAGGTAGGACAGCGCCCCCTCCCCAAACCCCTGATAGTACAGTAAATATAATAAACAGAATGATAAAATTATGCAGCCAACAACCATAACAAACAAAATAAAAACTCAAATGATCTTAAACAGTTATCTTCAATGCATAAATATGTTGTCATGTTTCTCTCCAGAATTTCAGAAATATGCTTGTTCCGATGTGTGTTAACATTCACAAAAATTTATCTATCATAATTGAGAAGTATTTGAAAGAAACTAAAAGGCACTACTATGTTACTCCCAAAAGTTACTTGCAACTCATATATACTTTTTCAAGTTTACTACAATCAACAAAAGAGAAAACATTGAAAGAAAGGTAAGAAAGATGACATATGCATTGTAATCAATTATGCAGCATTAGAATTTTCTCTGAAAACATATTTTTTTTTATTTTGAACACTAGGCACTTTAGTACATTTCCATTTAACAGCAATGAGAGGATGGTATAACTCCCATATGGTGGTCAGTGCATGAGTATAATCTTCACACATGCAGTCAAGCTCATTGGAAGGTGTAAGATATATTTGTCAGCAAGCCTCTGACAAGCAAAAGGGCAAAACTAAGGCTGAATCCAGTTTTTGCCATTGTACTGTTCTGAAAGAACCTTATGTTGTTTTTCCATTTCCCCCAGCAGTGTATCATTCAGTTGTAGCACAAACCATGGGCCCAAGTTTACTAATACAGTCTATTACTGCTTATCGATCACAACTATGTAGTATGTGCCATTGGTTATTTTTACCTTTTTTAAATTTCAGAGCTTCCTATCATGCTGGTCTGACCAAAATCCTAGAAGCAACCTCACATATTACAGACATGCAAGATGAGTTACTTATCCTTGGTCCACAAATAGAGGAAAAATCACAGGTATATATATATTAAATTAAAATGCCTTAGATTTTTTCCCCAAAATGTTGTCTCTCTATTATGTCTCAGGCTATAATTTAGAGCATATAAGCAGCATTTTATGGACATAAGTTAGTTTAACATTAAATAAATGTAAAGGCATAATAGAAATCTCTGAAGACTTCAGCTCAGTGTACTATATCCATGAAAAACAAAGACTGCATTTTAGGAATTTCTGGGGAAATAATTCAATATAGGAAGAATAACAGCCTCTTATGAATTTAAACTCATGAATTCCCTAATTTAAATACTGTAATATGAATTATGGCGCAAATTTGGAGACTACTGAGCCATAGAACCTGAAGGGGGAAGACTGAAAGCTTTTAATTCATTTAAATTATTTTTTTGGTGCTGGAGCTGATTTATGTAGCTGTTGTGTATGTAACAGTATTACTTTAAGAATGTATGAATGTAACCTTACAATGATTACAATGTAACCCAGCTGTTAAAGGAACGCTAGCTAGCTACCCAATCACTGGCAGCCGCGGGAACCTTCCCGCGCAAGGATCACCTGGAAGAAGATGGGCGTGACTCTGAATGACGTCACGCAGGTAGCAGCCAATGAGCTACCGTGCAACCCTTTTCAAATGTATTACTGCAGTATAAAATGAGCTGTACCTCCGCCATTACCACATGTTCATCCTGACCATTATGAAATAAACCTGTGTTTTAGCCCTCACTGCGGCTCCTTCTTTGTCTTCCGTGCAAGACACTAAATTGGTGACGAAGGTGGGATCCATGGCGTGTCCCAAGATCAAACCTCACCAGTTTGATATCAGCGATCCAGAACAATGGGAGCTGTACGAGTGCCAGTTTCGGCACGCAATGGATGCTGCAGGCATCGACGACGAGGGGAAGATGCGCTCGCACTTCCTAGCCCAGGTGGGGCCGGCCACACTGCGCATCCTGATGAACCTGGTGGCTCCCCGGAAGGTCAACGTGGTGCCCATCGACCGCATTCTGGCACTACTGAGGGAGCATTTCCAGCCGCCCGTTTCCATTTTCCGGCCCGGGTCGCGTTCCACAGGCGGGACCAGCACCCAGGAGAATCCATATCCGCCTACACGGCAGCCCTCAGGCTGGCGGCTGTCAATTGCCAATGGGAAGACCTGGACACGGCCCTCTGAGACCGCATGCTGTGTGGCCTGAGGGACGAGGAGGTCCAGAGGAAGTTGATGACCCGCGACCATCGCCTCACATTCAATGAGGTACTGCGGGAAGCCCAAGCGGCCGAGGCAGCGAGGAGCAGTGTCAGAGTGTTCAAGTCCCGAGGGGCCGCGCCTGAGAGGGCCAAGTCACCCGTGCAAGCGGCCCAGCGGACTTCGGTGAAACCAGCCTGGCGGGCACACCGGTCGCCCGCAGGCACCCCAGCAACCTCCGAGGAGTCTTCCATGACGGCGGACTCCTGTTCCAGTGAGGACGACAACGTACAGAGGGTAAAGAAGCGTGGAGAGAGGCGCCAGACCAGCGAGCGAGGAAGCCACCGCTGCGATGGCTGTGGGGCATCTCATGACCGGACGAGATGCCCATTCCGGAAGGCCGAGTGCCACAACTGCGGCCGGAAGGGCCACATCACCAGAGTCTGCAGGCGTGGGCAAACCGAGGACAAGGGTGCATCGAGACACCCCCAAGCACACCAACGCAAGGCAGCCGGCATCGGAAAGGTCTCAGCCAATGATGGTGCGGAAGGCGTAAACCGCGTGGGCCTGGAGCACCGGCGCTTCTACGTAGAGGTACTGTTACAAGGGGTTCCAGTGAGGATGGAAACAGACTCGGGGTCATCCTACTCCATCCTGTCCCAGAAGGAGTTCATGCGCATTCCCCCAAATGCGCGGCCCAAGTTGCAGGCTATGAAGTCACACTTACGGGACGTGCAGGGCTATGGGATCCCAGTGTTGGGGGTAGGAACTTCACAGTGAAGTTTAAACATTACACAGAAAAACTGCCCTTAGTGGTTCTCAAGGGGGGAAGATGTTCCCTTTTGGGAACCCAGTGGTTTGCTCCCCTGGGAATTGAACTGTCCAGCATTAACGCCATAGAGACTGACCCAATTCGGGACATGTGCAATGCGCACCCGGACGTTTTCAAGAAGGGGCTCGGGACTTACAAGGGCCCCCCAGCTTCCTTTGAGTTGGACCCAGAAATCCGGCCCATACGTCTCAAGCCAAGAAGAGTTCCCTTCGCCCTCAAGGACAAGATTGAGGTGGAACTGGACAAATTGGTGGGGCAGGGGATTTTGGTTCCAGTTGATTCAGCGGAGTGGGAAACTCCAATTTTTACAGCCTTAAAATCCAATGGGGAGGTCAGGATTTGCGCTGACTACAAATGTACAATTAAAAAGGCCATTCGGCCAAATGCATATCCTGTGCCAGTGGTCAGCCACTTACTGGCCACGTTGCATGGGGGGAGTGTTTTGCCAAGCTAGACCTGGTGCAGGCGTACCAGCAGCTCACAGAAACCCCAGCTGCCGCCGCTGTGCAAACTATCATTACGCATAAGGGGGCATTCAAGGTAACGCGCCTACAGTTCGGCGTGAACTTGGCCCCCGGGATCTTCCAGTCCCTTGTGGAACGCCTTTTAAAGGGGCTTCCAGGCATGCTCCCATATTTTGATGACGTTTTGTTAACAGCAGGGAGCAAATCAGAACTAGCGAAGAGGCTAGACAGGGTCCTCTCCGTGTTCGAGAGAGCGGGACTTAGGCTGAGAAGGGACAAATGTGTGTTCTTTGCGAGGGAGGTTGAGTTTCTCGGGTTCAAGATAACCCCGGAGGGCATCAAGCCTTCCGAGTCCAAGGTTGCGGCTGTGCAAAATGCCCCTCGCCCCACCGTGAAACCGGAGCTGCAGTCATTCCTAGGGCTCCTGAATTTTTACCATTCCTTCTTACCAAGGAAGGCATCCGTCGCAGAGCCACTGCACGGGCTACTTAAGAAGGAAGTGGTTTGGCGGTGGGGAGATAGGTAGGAGAAAGCATTCAAAGAGCTCAAGGCGCTCCTATCCTCGGATGCTGTTCTGACTCATTTCGACCCGAGGAAACCAGTAGTTTTGGTCTGTGATGCATCACCAGTGGGGGTGGGGGCAGTGCTGTGCCACGTGTTAGAGAGCAGGCCGGAAGCCCCGGTTGCCTACTATTCCAGGTCACTTTCCAAGGCGGAGCGCAACTACATGCAAACAGATAGGGAGGCCCTGGCCATAATCGCGGGAACAAAGAAGTTCCACGATTTCCTATATGGCCGCGAGTTCACGATTGTGACTGATCATAAGCCCCTTTTGGGAATTTTTACTACAGGCAAGCCCACCCCACAAATTCTGTCCCCCAGAATGCTACATTGGGTGATTTTCCTTAACGCCTACCAGTACGAGCTGGTCTATCGCCCAGGGAAGGAGATTTCCCATGCGGACGCACTGTACCGATCTCCCCTCCCTAGTTTAGGAGACCCCAAATGCGAGGTAGAGCAGGACCACCAAGTCCTACTGATCGAGTCTCTCGACTCGCCCCCCATAGTTCCGGCAGACCTCACCAAAGCCATGGCGGCCGACAAAATCCTGTCCCAAGTCAGTTCCTGGGTAAGAAAGGGGTGGCCCACAACTCCCCCCGAGGAGCATTTCAAACCATTTTTCAGGCGCAGAGTAGAGCTTTCCCTTCAAAGGGGCTGCCTGCTCTGGGGGCAGCGGGTGGTCATCCCAGAGAAGTTACGAGCTAAGGTGCTGAGGCTCCTGCATACCAGCCACCCGGGAATAGTGCGTTCCAAAGCACTGGCCAGAAGCTACTTCTGGTGGCCTCAGATAGACACTGATATAGAGCATTTGGTGGGCACATGCGAGAGCTGCCAGAACTCTCGGCTCGAGGAGTCCCAGCTGCCCCACAGGGAATGGGACATGGCCCGTGGGCCATGGTCCCGAGTACATGTCGACTTCGCCGGCCCTTTCCACGGGTCCATGTTTCTGCTGATAGTTGACTCATACTCCAAGTGGTTGGAGGTCATTCCCATGTCGAACACCTCATCTGCCGCAACCGTAAAACAATTGTGTAAGGTGTTCAGTTGCTTCGGCCTGCCGGACGTCCTCGTTAGCGATAACGCCAGTACCTTCACTTCTGCAGAATTCAAGGCATTCATCGAGAGAAATGCCATTCGGCACATTACCGCTGCCCCATTTCACCCCGCCACAAACAGTCAGGTAGAGTGCCAAGTGTGCACTACGAAAGACGCACTGCGGTGCATGGGTCCCGGTGAGTTGAACCTCCAACTGTGTCAGTTCCTAATCTGTTATAGGGCAACTCCCCTAGCTTCAGGACTTTCGCCGGCCGAACTCCTCATGAGGAGGAGGCTGGTAATGCTTTTTGATCGGTTGGATCCGACCAGGGTGGAGGATGAGGGGAGAAATATAGAGATAGAGAGCTCCAAAAGCTTTGCGGTAGGGGACCCAGTTCACTGCAGAAACTACGCAACCTCTGGACCAACGTGGGTCCCAGGAACGGTCATTGAGCAAACGGGGCCAGTATCTTATAAGGTTGAGACTAGCACAGGGCTACTCTGGAGAAGGCACGCTGACCAACTCAGAAGGGGAGTTACTGGTGAAGGGGAGTCAGCGTTAGGGTCCTCCCCCACCCACGTAACCCATGGGGGAGATACGGGGACATCCTCGGGTACAAATGCATACCCTGGATTCTCAGATGGGGAGGAGGATTCTTTGAAAGAGTGGAATGAGTTTGATTTTATGTTACCGTACCAGGGGGGTGTCGCGGAGTGGTCCCCCACCCGTCTGAGCGAGAAGAGGGGTTTTAGTTCAGCCCCTGGTACCTCCAGTCCTCCCAGTCCTTTTGTTTTAGAGTATACCCCATCACCAAGACCCCCAAACCAGGCAGCAGGGGGAAGTTCATTCCCTCAATCCCTCAATTCCCTCACTCTGAGTCAGGCAGCAGGGGGTAGCACAAGTACGCCGGTTGCAGGCGCAAGAGACCGGGGCGAGACAACAAGGGTCTCCTCGTCAGTCCCGAGGTTCGTGCTGGGGGGGTCTCCAGGCGCCACAAGCAACAGGCAGGGGTTCACATCTCAGCTGCATGTTCCGTTCCTTTCTCCCAATGCAAGGTTGTTGCAGAGTCCCCGTCAGATGACTAATGAGTCCCCCCTTTCCATTGCAGGACGAGAGTCTGCAGAACGCGGAGTCCCTAGTTCCCCTGAGCTCAGCCAAGCAGTCGTACGCCCCAAGCGCACATGCGGGAAGCCACAATGGTTGAGGGACTTCGTCCCATCCTAGGGGGGAGGAGTGTTGTGTATGTAACAGTATTACTTTAAGAATGTATGAATGTAACCTTACAATGATTACAATGTAACCCAGCTGTTAAAGGAACGCGAGCTAGCTACCCATAGAGGGCAGCTGCGAGCGTTCAGCTCACATGGTTCAAATTCCCCCAATCACTGGCAGCCGCGGGAACCTTCCCGCGCAAGGATCACCTGGAAGAAGATGGGCGTGACTCAGAATGACGTCACGCAGGTAGCAGCCAATGAGCTACCATTCAAACCCTTTTCAAATGTATTACTGCAGTATAAAATGAGCTGTACCTCCGCCATTACCACATGTTCATCCTGACCATCATGAAATAAACCTGTGTTTTAGCCCTCACTGCGGCTCCTTCTTTGTCTTCCGTGCAAGACACTAAAGTAGCGAAACTTTACACCAACAGTATTTTGTCCAATGTCTGCTTGTAATTATGGCCAAAATAGTCTACTTCAGCATCCAATGCCAACAGGATGGGATTTTATCTCTATTCATCTGCTGCAGTTCTCTTTGAAACAAAGAAAAATCTCTATTCTAGAGAGTGTTTGTCTTGAACAGGCTTCGGATTTGTGGGTACAGGAGGGGAGAGAGATTCTCATAGAAATAATGATCACAGATACATCATTCATTGTATCATAGGTCTATACTGTAGATACGGTATTGGAGGCCTTGGGAATCAGGTTTACAGGCTGCATGAGTCTGCCCAAACTATGGCCCTTGAGCCGGATCTGGCCTAGATCCCAAATCCTTCGGCCCATGCCACCCTCGCTGCTCCCAGAAGTGGAAGTAAAATGCGCCCATGCATGCACAAAATACTACCATAAATGTACCCACGGCTGTTGTGATTTACAACAGCCGTGGGTGCATTTACAGTAGCATTTTGCACATGCTCGGGTGCATTTTACATCTGCTTCTGGTGGGAGGAACCATGTGATCAACCAACGGCCCAAAAGGTTTGGGCACCCCTGATTTAGATGCTCAGCTCAGGTTATGCCCTATTCAAGCAATGCTTGAAGCTCGTAAATGTTGTACTGTTAAATCAACTCAGTGTTCTCTAGTCAAATTCTGCTGGTTTACCGTAACTGTTTGTAATGAACTCTGGAAACCCACTACTGGACTTAAACACAGACTCCAAACAGTTAATAAAAGATGCAGTCTTTTTTACTTTTGCTTTGCTTAGCACCTTACAGGCATGTTTTGTGCTAAAAACTGCAAAATGTCTTCCTACCTTTTACTATAACCATTTGAGTTTTCTTTTTCTTATTATTGTATGCTGTCAAGTCATGGCAACCTACGCATGAGTGACCTCCAGAATATCCAGTCATTAGCAGCCTTCCTTTGGTCTTCTTAATGTTCAACTGCAGTCTTGCCTTTTCACTTTCTTCTTTCAATTTCATCTGGAGTCATTTCATGTCTTTGGCTGCTTGTTCCTAGCGAACTGGTATCATCTATATATTTTATTGATGTTCTACCAATTTTCACCCCTTTGTCTCAATCTAATCCAGTTTTCTGCATATATTCTGCATGCAGATTGATCAAATAAAGAGATAAATTTCATCTTTATCTGACACCTATGCTTATGGAAAAGTATTCTGTTTCTATATATCCTGCCATAATAGTAGCTTCCCTCCACACTGTGGCTTGCACATTAGAGCTATCTATCATTGAGGCATACCCATTTATACTCAAAGGTGTTGCCATAGTCTATCAAGCATACATGTTCTCTTCTTTTCTTCAGAAAAATGTTTGGACAGACAAAAGGAAAATATATATCACATGATACATAATTTGGTTATAGAATTTATTGGCACAAGGCATGGTGATTCATAAATGAGACAATAAAAATAATTAAACTTAGATAGATCCATTAACCTTGATTGAAAGACAATATGCATTTGATTACCAGAAGACGGATAACTCAGTTGCTTACACATTTCCCAGGAATATAGGGTTAGCCATTACTGGGTACAACTAGCTGGAATCAATGAATCTTTGGGTCTATCCAGAATGTCAAACTTATGTGCTTATTGTGATTATATTTTTTGCTATCCCATAAAGTATTTATTTATCTGCTTGTAAAACACTGATTTTACATCTGAAATGCTAATTAAGGTATGGTTTGGTTTTACAAGAAAAAATATGTTTTCCCTAGGAAATAGAGGAACTTGTAGAAAGGCTTCACAAAGATGCATTAGTAGTGGAGGAAGTTCGAACTATTGTTAAAGAGGATGAAGCAATTATGGCTGCAGAAACACGCATTGTGGAAGAATATGCCAAGGTACAGTCTCTTTGATCTTCCACTTCCTTTCTAACATGTGTATCTTCAGTTTCTTGACAAATGTCAGAAACACAGTGAGAATATTAAGAAAATATCAGATGTCTTCCTAGATAGGAGATCGATGAAGGATTTCTTCTGTAAACTTCCTGGTGTGACTGTTGGAACAAATATAATTCTTTATTTCATGCTGAATTCTCATCTCTCCCAGCAAAATCTATACTTTTTAGGATGTGTGCAGATGTTTTGTGATAAACATTCTGAAAATTCTGGAATATTCTCCTCAGTGCCACTAAAACCCATAGTACTGAAAACAACATTAAAGCTCTATCTTTTCTTCATTTTATTTCTAATATATGTAGCAAGCAACAGATGAGCTCAACGTTGTATTGCCATCTTTGGAGAAAGCCCTTAATGCTCTTAATGCACTTGACAAAAGCCACATTGCAGAAATTAGGTACGTGTACTGCTGATTTTTTTATTGTAATTTTTATTATATTGTTAGCCGCCCTGAGTGGTGTACCCACCAGGAGGGCGGGATATAAATGCGCAAAAATAAATAAATAGAGTTTGGTGGTGATTTAATTCAAAACAGCATACTATTTTCAGATAATGTCCAGTCAAAGAATGCAACAAGTAGTTTATCCTCATACTACTTGATTATACCTTGGATACCTTGGAGTCATTATTCAGTGAGGAGTCTGCGCATTGGTAGACATCTCCACAATGACATTCCACACATGCAAATGGACCTAAGAAATCAAGTTCATTTGCAAGTGAGGTTTTAGCCATTTATATATCATGTCACCTGCTGGCTAGGCAGAACATGACGTGTGCCCTCCACTTACACCTTGCCCAGGGAATTCGACAGAGGACACTTTGGTGGGTTTTAGTCCCGGCCTATCATCATTGACAAGAGATGAGCAACACTACCTAGTTAGACCACTCAAGCTTTTGCACCCCAACAAAGCTGTCACCTAGCGGGTAGCAATACTTGATTATGGTAGCAATAAATAAAATGCTCTATTCCAAAACCTCCTTTCTATTCATTTTTCCCATTGTGTTTTAGCAACATGACCAATACTGTATGTTAATTTAAAGTAGATATTGTTGAAATGTGATTTTAAATTAGGAATCAAATTGCATCTATATAGCATCCAGGATATAAACAAACAAATATAATGTCTGCTCAGTAGTTCTCTCATAAGGATATCTACAGTAAATAAGAAAGTGGTTTTGAAAGAAGTACTGTACTATGTAGGTTGGGTTGTATTTTTTCAAGACCAGACAATGATGTACTGTCTGATCTATGAAGAGAGGCAGATGAGCTGCTAAAGATCTCCCAAGAACTAATAATCAATACCGGTGAAACTAACTTACTATCATGTTCCCAGATGTGAGTGGCTGTTTATTCTTTATTATGCAAATTAGAGTTGCTTGATTAAATAAAAAGAGAAATAAGAAAATGTTTAAAATTCTGTTGGTGTAACTACACTTGTGGAAGGGTGATGATATCACAGGAGACGGTAATTAATTAAGTAATTGAAGATTTCTTACTTCTGTTCCATAGCTTTTCCCACTTCTATGTAATTCCTTTCAGAATGTGGAATCCACGAGAACTATGGAAGCAAGAAGTTTTTAATTATCAAAAATCCCACAGCCAATTGACTACCGACAGGGAAAGATTTTCAATAATTAAACTTCATCCTTCCATTCCACAGCTCCAACCACTTCTACATTATTATTATTTTTATAATTTTTATTGAATTTTTCAAAAATATATAAACATACAATAACAATACATCATAAAAATACATATTTTTAACAAAAAATAACTAACATATTTGATAGTTGATCCCATACATTTTTATACTCATCTTTTTAATAAAACACCCCATATTGAAAACTGGTTTAGTAGTTAACATCTATCCTACTTCCAGAATTGTTCCCAAATATCTTTATTTATTGCTACCACTAAATCTATTCGTAATATACCATTCAATAATAGTTTAGTATAAGTACAACCATCAAAATCCAAAGTACACATAAAATACACCCTGTTATTTATTTACATTGCCCTGGAAAGCTCAGAGTATCTCATTATTCACCTCCAAAAGCTACTTTGTTCCTGTACAGGTCTGTTTCTTTCTGGGCCCGCAATGGAGTGATCCACAAAAGGTTTCCAAATATTCCAAAATCTGTTCTCTTTCAGCTTATCTCTTTTTTCTTTTTTTCTCCCATGTCAGTTTATCGTTCAAAGCTAAATTCCACATTTCTTTATACCATTCCTCCATTTGTATAGTTACCTCATTTTTCCAATGTCTGGCAATACATTGTCTACCCGTTGTTAACATTATTTCTAATAACTCTTTTTCTTCCTTGTTTAAATTCATCCCATCCACATCTGTAAGCATAATGGTACCAGACACCAGTTTGATCTTTTTGCCCAGTATTTCATTAATCTCTTTTTCTATTCTAACCACTTCTACATTATGAAAGGGATTACACAGGAGTTGGAAAAACTGTGGTATAGTCATAAGATAGAACACTGTTACCTTCCCACCGAAGTGGTACCTTTTTATCGACTTGCAATTTCTTGCTTTTAATCTGCTTGTTTGGCAGGAGCTGGGACAGAGACGGGAGCTCACTCTGTTGTGCAGTTGGTTGGCAGGAGCTGGGACAGAGATGGGAGCTCACTCTGTTGTGCAGTTGGTTGGCAGGAGCTGGGACAGAGACGGGAGCTCACTCTGTTGTGCAGTTGGTTGGCAGGAGCTGGGACAGAGATGGGAGCTCACTCTGTTGTGCAGTACTCGGGTCTCAAACTGCTGACCTGCCAACCTTCCAGCAGTCAAGTTCAGCATCTTAACCACTAAGCCTCTGTAGTCCCTTTAAGAATTCTTATTAATCCCTACTATCTGAAAATAAATGTACTCATAGTTTTAACTATATTTCACCTATTTGCCCTGAAATGTAGATTCCAGCCTTTAGTCAAAGGAACAGTCAAAGGGAGCACCACACACCATAGATAACTGTAATATGTTTGCAGTGCATTTTAGATCCAAGGTAGAGGTCATCCAGAGGGAGATGCCTAGTGTACCATCTGGTCTGCGTTTACTGGAACAGTATAAGCTTGTATTAGCTCAGGAAATCTCCAGGACTCGCACTGGCTGTAGAGTCACTACTACCCACCTTGATCCTTCCCCTTCCTGGTTGGTAAAGGCTGCCAGGGAGGAAGTACTATGATGGGTTGAGGAAATCAGTAATTTCTCTTTCATGGGAAGGTACATTATCACCTGGCTGAAAGAGATGATTGTACAGCCCACCCTGAAGAAACCTAATTTGGCAATAGATGATCTTAACAGATATCATCTGGTTGCCAATATCTCCTTTATAGACAAGGTGGTGGAGAGAGTGGTTGCTGATCGGCTGGGGTCATTTCTGAATGTCTCGTTTCATGCCAGTCTGGTTTTAGATCAAGACTGTATTGGTCACCCTGCTCAATGCCTGCTGATGGTGGATTGTTCTCAATTGGTCCTCTTAGATCATTCAGCAGCTTTTGATACCATAAAACATGGTATCCTCCTGGGTAGGCTATTTAATAGGATAAGTATTTGGGGCCATGCTTTGGCATGGCTCCAATCCTTCCTCCATGACCATGTCCAGAATGTACAGCTTGGAGAAAATCTGTCTGATCCCTGAGGGTAACAATATGGGTTCCTTGGGGATTGGTGATCTCCCTGCTGCTGTTAAAAACTATATAAGCCCGCTGGGAGAGGTTATCAGGAGATCTGGAGTATGTTTTCATCAGTATGCTGATGATATGCAGTTCTATCTCTAACTGTGAAACATCAAGTGTCAGTGATGGTTAGGTCCGCTTTTTTTCATCTGCGACACATTGCCCAACTCTGCTCCCTCCTAGACGACCTACACACTGGTAGTCTCCAGAATCATCTGTTGCAATGCTCGCTACTTTACTTTTTACTTTACTTTTACATTTATATACCGCTTTCCTTATCATTTGATAACTCAAAGCGGTTTACACAATTAATAATTCAAAAACACAGCATAAAATATACAATAAAAATATACAGTACAAATTCCCCCAGTACAAAAAAATTTACACAATTTCAGACATTACCACTAACAGATACCATGCGGTAAAGTCCACAAGTGATGGAGCCCCAGCTCAATGCCATCACTGAGAGCCCCTGCAGCCCTTGATCCCTCCTGGTAAGAGTGGGGGAGGGAAAGGTGGAGCCCCTGGCAGCTGTGGCATCAGTCCCAGGCAGCAGTCTTCGACCCACCCTCAGCGGCTGGCGTCCCTTTATCCATCCCGGCAAGGGTGATAGCAACTGCAGCATCGGCGTCTGGAGCCCTCGGGGCAGGCTTTTCACCCCTCCCGGGCTGGGAGGGGCTGGCCCCTGAACAGCTGAGTGGCGGCATCCAGAGCCTTTGGGGCTGGGTTTTTCACCCCTCCTGGACTGGGAGGGGCTGGACCCTGAACAGCTGAGCAGCGGCAGCAGAGTCCAGAGCTACGTATGGAAGCTACAGCAGTTTCAAAATGCAGCTGCCAGGCTGATAGGTGGTAGTAGCCAACTTAGCCATGACACTCTGGCCTTGGCTGTTGCCCCCAATCTATGGGATGAAATGCCAGTAGAAATTAAGTCAGTGTCAACCTTGCTGCCATTAGTAAAAACATTTATGTTCCACCAAGCTTTCCCCTCTTAATTCATTAATTTTGTATTTTTTAAAAAAAATGTGTTTGTTTTGATTTATGTGATACACTTTGTGAGGGAATGATTTGATATTTTGTGTTTTATGTAATTTTATACTTTGGAAGCTGCCCAGAGTGGTGTTCTACCTGGGTAAATTCACTAAATAAATAGAGTACTCTTTAGACAAGTGAAATTACAATCCATTATACAACCAAAATTGGATCGATCCCAAGCCAGCTGGGAAAAAGATTATCAGGGGCTTTTCTGATAAAAGAGGACTTTGAATTTTACAAATAAAAATTATAAACAATTCACTTTCCTTATATATCACACAGAGTGTATACCCACCCTCCTCCACTTGTTTTAACTGTTTTGAATGCCGTTTGTGTTCTTCTACAAAAGAAGCCTAACTGGGCAACAGCAAAATTACTACTTGCAGACCCTGGATTCCTTAAGAAGTTGATTAATCTTGACAAAGATAATCTACCAGAAAAGGTAAAAGAGGCTACAGCCACTGGGCCAGTACATTGCATGAGTTCATAGGTTTGCATTCCAATTTCCATCACACACCCCCCCCCCGCATTAGGACAAATAATGTATATTTTAGGCCCAAGGTTAAGAGGTTTGTGTGTATGATATTTCTATCATTTATTGTTTTATTAGCTAAGTCTGTGATCTTTGCTTTCCTTAAAAATAGTGGCTATTTGCATATACTGTAATTTGTATAATTTGCTGTGGCTATTTGCAGCTAATTGACAAAGTGCTAAGGGCACATCTTTATTATGCAGTCAGACATATGATCAGCCATATGGCCAAGACGCACTCTTGACGTCTCATCAATCAGTGTCAATTAGCTGCATCAAGTTATGCAAACCTTACACAAACATCAATAGGATTCTGATCATTTTAATGTAGTTTATTTCATACAACAATTACTTGGAAAGTTGCTCTCTCCTCGAAGATTTATTCTTCGCCTAACATGCACAAGGTTTTCTGCACCCCTGCAGCAAAGCAACCTAATATAAATTGTGTCTTTCACATAATCTGGAAAGAAACAGATTTCTTCATCTTTCTTTCTAATCCTTTCTTTTGGTGCAGTTTTGCAATGTTCCACTTCTTTCTAAATCATGATTCTCAGGAAAAAGTAGGGCTTCTTGTAGCTAAGCCAGTCTTTATGGCAAGCACTGGCAGCAGTGAAATGCAAAGTTGCTTGTTACATGTGGGAAGTAAGCATGTTTTCACCTGAAATTATGTAAATAAATCTTTCCTGTATTTTGAAAAGACATATATTACCTGAATGCCCTAAACTTATATTATCCTACATGTGGTCTCTCATGTAATAGATTATACATATCTACTACAGCATGGATCAGGGGTGCCCAAACATTTCAGGCCGTGGGCCAGTCACGTGGTTCAGCGGGCCAGTCATGTGGTTCCTCCCACCAGAAGCGGAAGTAAAACACGCCTTGCAATCTGTTTTGCAACAGGATGAGATAGATTTTTTAGGCTGCCATTTTCTCTGCTTAAAACAGGGATGCCCAAACTACTGCCCATACGCCGGATCTGGCCCCTGTATGGGTGCATTTTGTTTCTGCTTCCAGGGGTGACAAGGGTTGCATGGGCCGGATGAATTGGCATCAGGGGGCAGATCCAGCCTGCAGGTTGTAGTTTGGGCACCCCTGGTGTAGATTCTATTTTACTTGAAGGAGTGAACACACTTAGCATTGTGTCAAATGAAGGGTACAATCTCAAAACACCAAAATTACAGATAGATTTTCATTGTCCTTTGAGGAACGAACAAAATAGCTCCCTCACTGGCCCATAAGCTATATGATTGTTTTAATAACAGGTCTATGTTTATTTTAGATATTTGAGCAGTTGAAAAAATATATGAAGTCACCTGACTTCAACCCTGTGAAAGTTGGACTTGTGTCTGTAGCCTGTTGCTCTATGTGTCAGTGGATTTTAGCTCTAGATCACTACCATAGCGTAAAAAAGGTATAGTTACATCTTCTATTTTAATGAATTTTAAAAATCTTCTCAAACACTTTTAAAGTAATGTATTACATGTTGGAATTTGTTCAAAATACTTTTAGAATGTGTGCTATATTTTGCAAATGTATTTTTTTAATTGATTGATTGATTGATCCAAGAGCATTTTAGGCTGAGGAACACAATAAAATGCTGCAAAAGAAATAAATATAAAGATGTGTAGTACTCATACTGAGTACTTTTTATCTATATGTATGTTACATATGTGTCTGAGTATTTATATATGACACATTTATTTTTTCTTTCTTCATGTTATTTTTAACATTGTGTTAAGTAATAATTATATCATTTGATGCAGTTTGTAGAACCAAAACAAGCAAAAGTATCAGAAGCAGAGGAGCTACTGAAACTTGCATATGAGAAACTGGCCAAAAAACAGCGAAGCCTAGCTTTGGTAAAATAATGCTAATTGTCATGTGCACTATTATATTTTTGTTAAATAATATACATGTCACATTCACCTGTCATCTAGGTTTTATAATGTAAATCTGTATGTGTGTGTGTTCATATGTGCGTCTGCATGTGTGTGCGTCCCCTTTTCAGTTTGGCATCTTTGCATTCATGTGAGCTTCTCCTATAAGCTGTTCTGTAGTTTCTAAAATAGGAACTAATTGTAAATACGACATAATAAATAATAGGATTGTGTATTATTACAATTTACTTTTCTATTACACATTTCAAATGTCTGACTTTTCAGATTGAAGAGCATCAGCAACATTTAGAAACAAAGTATGGAGAAAGTATTGCAGAGAAAGAAAAACTGGCTGCTCGAAAAAATCAGACAATTCGCCGTTTACGCAGTGCATCTGTATTAAGTATAGCTCTGAAAGATGAAATGGTATTACTTTTTCATTCTTTTGTAATATTTGAGTTTAATCAGAAATGTGTTTCTTTTTTAAAAATTGTTTGACTTCCTTTTCTTTTGAAGATCTTTCCCATATAGTACAACTTTTCTTCTCCTATTATTAAGGTATTTTCACAAATAAATGCTGTTTCCAACAGCATTTGCTGTCTTAATCACACAATGCATTCTGAAACAGTCTGGAACCACTTCGTCATCCATAGTTTTCCCCTTCTCTGCTGGGGCGTCTGCATTTTAAACTGTGGGACAATTCGCATTGGCTTAGCCTTGTTATCACTTCAACCAATGCAGAAAAGCCACTGTGCCAACTCACAATAAATACTTTCTCTCCCCCACCCCATCAGCTAAGGGCAAAGCAAAGCCTTCTCAACAAGTCTCAACAAGACTTTCTTTCTCTTTGATTGAGCAAAACCTTTTGTTTGATAACTTAGAAAAGGTAATTTTTAAACCACCTAAGTGATAGTACTGTTGAGCTAGAACAAGGATTCTTAACCTGCGGCTCGTGTGCTGGATGTGGCCCACGGTGCCATTTCATGTGGCCTCCCCACCGCCTCCAACATACCAGGAAGTGCCATGTGGTGGTGGCTTATAAAGGTTGAGAACTCCTGAGCTAGAGCATCTAAGCCACACACTAATCTGGGGAGGAAAAGAGAAGTGGGAATCGTTTCTTCCTGTTAATAATAATTTCATGTCAGGGATTACTCTGGGTTGAAAGGATTTTTGCTGGAGAAACTCCACTCAGGGGATGCCCAAATGAGGCTCCTTTCATGTCCCTGTGCAGCCCTCGGGTATCAAAACCCGACCTTCCAGTCTCCAAACTCAGCATCTTAACCACTAAAGCCACTGGGATAGCTGAAAACAAGGTGCAAGGTGTTTTCAATAGTGCTGAAAACAAGGTGGAAACAAGGTTTTTCCCCTGTTTCCTTGTGTGGCCACTTGAAGCTAAGACCCTTGAATTCCATGGTGCAACTCCACAGTGAGTGAATTTGAGTTAATTCTCATTCCCATCACTGTGTGATCTCACCCTTACATTTGGTGCACTGACCAATGTTTTGTTGATTCAAAATTGCAGGAGAATGCAAATGAAGTTGAAATAGTAGTGTGATGAAATTTTCCCTAACATTTTGCCAAATGGTGAAGACAAGTGTGCCAGTCCTTTGTTTTCCAAATTTTGTTTTCTTATGTAAATAACTGAATAGGTAGACCATAGATGGCCAATTTACTAAGTATTTAGAACCATTTCTCCCCTCTTTCTCACAGCTTTTTTGACTAGTGAATAAGCCCTTTCACCTTAAGTCTCCTAAAAATTTCATGATTGTTCCCCAACTTCTTTCCATTCTTTTGTTACCACTAACTTTGCTCTCAGGCATAGAAAACTTATAAGATGTTTGTCATGAAGGGGATCATTATTCTTGTATAAAGAGACAAGAGGCTCAATGTAGGGGTTAGCTCAGTAATATGCTCATTATTAAGCCTATTATTTTAAATCACATGTTTCTGAAGCATAGCATCTTGGGGGTAGTGCTGCCACATTGTCACCAGAAACTGATTTAATGTTGTATATTCCAAATCTTCTTCCCCTTCTATTTGCTAATATTATATATCAGATTGTAACTTGGGCATTGAAGCCCAAGGCTTTGCACATAGTGAATTAATCATAATTTTATAAACTTTGGAAGCCTTTCCTTTTTATTATTACTACCATTACCTGTAGATGCTCCATTGGAGTTAAAATAGCCATGGTCTGGTTTATAACCTGGGCTATAAACCATTGGTAAACATCTAAAAACTGAAATGATGAAAGACTAAGGTGCCTTAATTAATTAATTTTGTTACTTATCCTGCCTTTCTCTAGGGATGGTGAGGAAACAAGAAAGTCACACTATTATTTGCAGTTGCATTACTTTTTTAGGAGGCCTCTTCCTTGTCACTCCATCCTCTAAACTTGTCAAGACAGATGAGAAGCAAAAGTGAAATGAGACGGAAATAGGATCAGAATTCTAAATCCATTACAGTATATAGTGACTATCACATAGAGACAAATAGTACTGATGCAATAAACAGTGCAAAGAAGTAGAAGAGAACGGCAAAAGAGGGGTGGGAGGAGAGATCTCTTGCATAAGATGCAGAAAATCAAAGGGAAATTTCAACCTAACATAGAGATGCTGAATGATTAAAAAGAGAATATATTGTATGATCAGGACAAAATAAAGGAAAGGTAGAAATAATTAACTAAATCAGTGGTCCCCAACCTTTGGGTTTTGGACTTCATTTCCCAGAAGCCTAAGTCAGTTCCCCAAAGCACTAATCAGCCGATTTACTGATTTAGGCTTCTGGGAATTGAAGTTCAAAACCAAAGGTGAGGGACTGCAGTGGCTCAGTGGTTAAGAGGCTCACCTTATTATCTGGAAGTTCAGAAAGTCAGCAGTTCGAGACCTGGGTATAGCATGATGGATTGAGTGCCCATCTCTGTCCCAGCTCCTGCCAACCTAGCAGTTCTAAAGCAAGAAATTGCAAGTAGATAAACAGGGATCACTTCAGTGGGAAAAGATCTTGGAGACATGAAAGGAGCCTCATTTGGGCATCCCCTGAGCAGAGTTTCTCCAGTAAAAATCCTTTCAACCCAGAATAATTTCTGACACAATATTATTACCCAAACGTTGGGGGGCACTGAAATAAAGAACACTAAAAAAAGAGATGCAAAGGTGACAGATTCTTAGAAGAATCATCCTGTAATGAAGAATCAGCAATTCTAGAAATTGAAGTGAAAGCCACTCTCAAAGAATTTGGAAGAAATAAATCACCATGAGTAGATTGGATACTAGAAAACTAGTTAAAGCTACAGAGAAGAATTTACTTAACAAGTGGGGTACCATAAGGCTCAGTACTTGGGCTGGTACTCTTAAAATTTTTAATTAATGACTTGGATGAGGGAGTGCAGGGGATACTTTTCAGATTTGCGAAAAAAGCAAAATTGGGTGGAATAGAGGACAGGAAAAATTAAAAACAGTTTTGATTGGCTTGAACACTGGGCTGAAAACAACAGAATGAAATTTAACAGGGATAAGGTCAAAGTTTTATGCCTGGGAGGAGGGGAATGTCAAATGCATTGTTACAAGATGGAGTTACTAGCCTCAGTAATAGTACAAGCAAGAAGGATCTTGGAATTGCTGCTAATCACATGCTGAATATGAGTCAACAGTGATGTGCTGCAAAGAAAGGCCAATGCTATTTTAGGCTGCATTAACAGAAGTATAGTCTCCAAAACATATGAGGTACTAGTCCCCTGTGAACACCACACTTTAAGAAAGGTGGTCATAAATTAGAGCAGGTTCAGAGGAGGGCAACAATTTTTTTGATAGTTTTAGTATAACATCATCTGAAGAACAGTTTCCCTTCCTAACCACTGGAATCCCCAGTCAAAGCATTTGGGGTTCAAGGATTTTGCCTATTTTATTTAGTTCTTTTTTTAAAAAAATGTTTTTATATCCTGCCTTTCTATCAAAGAGATTCCAGGTTTGAAATACCAGAACAAATAAATGCTACAAAAACAATTTTCCAACTAACTAAAGGTTCTTTTGGATGTGATGGTATGAAGTCCTTCCCTAGGCTTCATCTTTTATGAAGTCACAAAGATATTAAATGCTTCCAGAGTAGGGGCTACCCTACCAGTTTTCTGAAGCCTGAGGAACTGAAGGCATAAGCTTCTTGGCTTTGACCTTTCCACTTAACTTTGTATGTATCACAGATTTTAAACAAGGTAAGGTGTCTAATATTTATGTTTATGATATCTGGTTGTAAACTTTTTTCCTCAATATGTCCTAGGAACGCTGGAAAGAATCTGTTAAAACTCTTGATCAAAAACTGCAGGATATTGTGGGGGACACACTTGTTTCAGCAGCATGCATTGTCTACAGTGGAGTGTTATCTGCAGGGTATCGTCAACAGCTGGTCGATACTTGTTTGAAACTCTGCAATGACAACAATATCTCAGTGTCACCAAATTACTCACTAGTAAACTGCATGACAGAAAAAAATGAGGTAGTATGCATAAAGAAAAATAAACAAGCAATAATGGAGTTTCCCATTAAATTAATTTCATTTAAAGAGCCCGATTATTTGTTCTTCGTACTCCTGCTTCTATAGCTGACAAACTAGCATATCAATTGTATAAAGAACCACTGTTATTATTTCTGGAATTTCCAGGAGAGACTACAATTTGTGCTTTTCTGTGATAGCCTGTTCTAACTGCAATAATTTAAGGAATAACATTAAAATTCATATTTTATAGGTTCGTAAGTGGCAAAATGAAGGGCTGCCCCTTGATCAGTATTCCACAGAAAATGCTATACATGTTAAATATGGACTACGATGGCCTCTACTAATAGATCCAGAAAGACAAGCTTACAAATGGATATGTCAAATAGCAGGTGGCAAGCTACGGCACATTCGTGTTACAGATGCCAATTATTTAAGAACACTTGAAAATTCTGTGCGTCTTGGAGAATCAGTCTTGCTGCAGGTACATCCACTTCCACCTGTGGTTACTGTGGTATTGAGTAAATATTGTCTTCATGATCTTTGTACGTTATACTTAATATCTGTAGTATCTCATTCATCAATCATATCACAGAGTAAAGGGTAAGACTCACATATCCCTGGTCCTCCTAAACAGTTGTAGTGATTGTTGAAAAAATACAGCAATGCTCTGTTTATGTAACAAGCTATTAGTGGGAGGTGATAGGAAAACCCACTCCACTACTGTTATAGTCCTTCTTCTTCATTCCAGTTGATTGGAACAAATCCTATAAGGGCAGAACAGAATATATATATAGAGAGAGAGGGAGAGAGTGTGTGCGCATGCGTGCGTTAGGTCACCAACTTCAAGAACTTTGGGACCTAAGTTTAGCTTGTTGCTCTTGTTTTTGTTCTAGCCTATTATGAATGCATTTCTTTTGGGGGGAAGCATTATTGTGTTTAGCTTACCATAAGCATCCTTGAGTTATTACTTCTGTTTATGACCATAAGTCATAATGTCATAATGTTGCCAGAATTAAAGAAGGAAAGGGGGCAAGGAAGGAAAAGAGCCACACAAGCTAGATGGTAACATCATTATCTGGAAGCAGTTGTTTTTAATTTAAATTAATTGAAGGCTTTCTATCCCTCCTTTAAGCTCTGAGGTTCCCTAGAGCTTCTTTTTTTTCCTGGGGAAAGACTTTAGGCACTTCAGGAAGAGTGGGAAACTTTTAATAACCAATACACAACACTGGGATCAGGAGCACTTGTGGCAATCTAATGGCAATTTAAATATATATATATATAAAACCCTCTTCCTCCTCTCATGAAGATCCCAAAGGCTTTCTCTCAAAGAGAGCCCTAGGGAGCAGCAGAACCTGAAAAGAGTAATTAGAAAGCTTTCAATTAATATGACTTAAAAATTACCAGAATCAGATCATGCAGCTTGCTCAGCATAGCAAATATTAACAGGAGTTTGCCATTTGTGGCACTTTAAAAGATTTATTTCATTGAGAGCTTTCATAGATCAAGTTTTCTTTTACAGACACATCTTCACTTCTTTAAGTGTGTCTGAAGTTGATTTGATCCATAAAAATTCATACAAAAATAAATGTGTTACTCTTTAACATGCCACAGTATTTTGCTGTTCTGTCTATCTCCTATTGCCAGTGCTAGTATACAATCCTGGAGCCCAGAGTAGTTGAAATTGACATTTCTGGTCTCTGTTTCCTTAACAATTGCCAGATATGCCTCTATTTAGGGTACAGGAAGTATTGTCTACTTTGACTATGCTGTTGACTGTTATTTTACACTTTATAGGATCTTACTGAAACACTGGATTCAACTATGAAACCAATCTTAAAAAAGGAAATCTTTAACAAAGGAGGGCAGGATTTCATTAAAATAGGAGAAACAAATATTGAATATAACCAAGATTTTAGGTAATAACACCTATCAGTCATAGTTGTTTAAGCCTGTTTGTAACTTTGAAAAATAAAAATTTGTATAATAGATATATCAGCTGTGACTATGACAGATTTCTGCTGGAAGCAGATTTATTTTTCATTTATTTAGTTTCATTTATACGCTATCTTCCTCCCCATGAGAAGACTCAACGCAGCTGCACTGAATCCTCATATTTCTCATACACAGAAGAATTCATAATTGAGTTGTCACATAGGAAGGACATAGGAAGGATTGGAGCATTATTTATGTTTACACTGCTCCATGTTGTGCTAGTTATTGGATGAAAGACTTTATTTAAATGAAAGATCAGCCAGGAATAACTTGCGGACAATAGTGTAGTCAAAACACAACATCATATGTCAAAGAGCTATAGTTTAAATATGGTTAATTATTGTAATACTTTTAGGGAGTTAATACCTGGTCACTATGAATCAGTCTGGAGTTTGGATCAGAGTGTTAAAGGACCGAAACTATTGTCTGATATCCTTCAATGTTTTCAAGCAATAACAAGTAGTTAATCATTGCTTTTAAAAGCCCAGAGAGAAGAACATTAATCTCTGCATCTACAGTATTACAAATGTTTATCCTGTTATCTGAATAGCTAGAAGATATTTCCTTAGCCACAGCAATATATATCACCAATACTTTGACAAAAGTAATTGCAGGATACAGAAAGATGATGTAGCACAAAGCTATTGTGCTGAGAATATGAAAGAAATAAACAGTCCCCCAAACTTAAAAAATCTGGGGACTGGATCCATGGAGGCTTAGAGGGACTTTTGTCTAGAGCAGTCTTTCCCAACCTTTGGATTTTTGGACTTCAATTCCCAGAAGCCTAAGTCAGTTCCCAAAACACTGATCAGCCAATCTACTGACTTCTGGGAATTGAAGTCCCCACCCCCTATGGGGCCTGGGCCCCACATTGGGAACCGCTGGTCTAGAGTGAAGGGAGAGAATGTAAACTAATACCCTGATATCTTGTTTTCCCCTGAACCAGCCATCTACGTGTTGCCTTGTTTTCAACAGCAATGTTTATCTGGACTTTCAGAAGGCTTTTGACAAGGTCCTGCACCAAAGGCTCTTGAATAAACTTACCAGTCATGGAATAAAGGGACAGGTCTTGTCCTGGATCAGCAACTGGCTAAGAGACAGGAAACAGAGCGTAGCACTAAATGGACGCTTCTCCAAGTGGAGGGAAGTAAAGAGTGGGGTCCCCCAAGGTTCAGTACTGGGACCCCTGCTTTTCAACCTCTTCATAAATGATCTAGAAGTAGGAATAAATAGCAAGGTAGCCAAATTTGCTGACAACACTAAATTATACAGGGTAGTGAAAACTGTGAGAGATTGTGAGGAGCTCCAGAGGGATCTCTTGACACTGGGGGAGTGGGCAAAACAGTGGCCAATGAGCTTCAACATTAGTAAGTGCAGAGTGATGCATGTTGGGGCAAAAAAAAAACCAATTACATTTATAAACTGATGGGGTCTGAACTCTCTGCGACAAACCAGGAAAGGGACCTTGGTGTCCTGGTGGACAACTCAATGAAGGTGTCAACCCAGTGTGCCTCAGCAGTGAAAAAAGCAAACTCGGTCTTAGGGATCATTAGGAAGGGTATAGAAAATAAGTCAGCAAGTGTCATTTTGCCTCTTTATAAATCTATGGTGAGGCCCCATCTGGAATACTGTGTACAGTTCTGGTCGCCATACCTCCAGAAGGATATTATGGAGCTGGAAAAAGTGCAGAGGAGGGCAACCAGAATGATTAGGGGACTGGAACACCTTCCTTACCATCTGACGCTGCAACGGTTGGCCCTCTTCACTCTTGAACGACGGCGTCTAAGAGGTGACCTGATTGAAGTTTATAAAATCATGCACGGTGTGGACAAAGTAGATAAGGAAAAACTGTTTTCCCTATCACATAACACTAGAACTAGGGGGCACTCCATGAAACTTTTGGGTACTAGTTCTCAAACAAATAAGAGAAAGTACTTTTTCACCCAGAGGATCACTGGTCTATGGAACTCCCTGCCAGATGCAGTGGTGACAGCTGTCAGTCTTGACAGGTTCAAGAAAGGATTAGACAAGTTCATGGAGGACAAGGGTATCAATGGCTATAATTATGGATACCTAAGGACAACCTCCGGGTTGGAGAAATAGGCAGGATATCTCTCAATGCCATTTCCAAGGAATCCCAAGCAGGTGAAGGCATCTGCTTGGGAATACCCTGAAGCAAATGGTGAGCCACTGTGTGTGACACAATGCTGGACTGGATGGGCTGTGGCCTGTTCCAGCAAGGCTGTTCTTATGTTCACTATAATTAATAAATCTTGGAGTTTGGAAACTTTTTACTTCTTCCCCATCCTCCAAATTCAATAAATCCTCCAAATTCATTTTTTATCTGATGAGATCATCCAAATTTAATCTTTATTTGATGAGATATAAATATCTTGCTAGTGTCTCATTTATATAGTAAGTTGCAACTTTTTTTGTTGTTCAGTCGCACAGTCGGTTCCGACCCTTTGCGACCATATGGACCATTGTTCTCCAGGCGCCTCTGTCCTCCACCATCCCCCTCAGCCCTCCCAGCTCTGTGCCCATTGTGACTACAATGCCATCTAGCCATCTCATCCTTGGCCTCCCCCTTCTTCTTTTGCCCTCCACCTTTCCCAGCATCAATGCCTTCTCAAGTGAATCCTCCCTTCTCATTTGATGTCCAAAGTATTTTAGCTTCATCTTTACTATTTGACCTTCCAATGAGCAGTCAGGGTTAATTTCTTCTAAGATTGACCTATTTGTTCTCCTCGCTGTCCATGGGACTCTCAAAACCCTCCTCCAACACCACATTTCAAAGGCATCTATTCTTCTGCGTTCAGCCTTCCTAATTGTCCAGCTCTCACATCCGTACATTACTACTGGGAAAACCATTGCTTTGACTATTCTAATTTTTGTTTTCAATGTGATGTCTCTGCTTTTCACTATGTTCCCCAGGTTTCTCATTGCTTGTCTCCCAAGACAAGTTGCAACTAGAGTAGACCAATTGAGATGGGGGGGTTTTGGTGAGTCAATACATTCATAAGTTCCATTGAATCAATAAGCCTACTGGAATACACAGAAAGAGCCTCCTCTAAGATTGTAGGAATTTTGAACCACAATTGGGTGTACCCTTGGCAATGGAAACTTTGTTGTGCCAGCTAATCTTTCTCACACTAGGTCAGATGACAGAAACTGCAGTATGAACTCCCCAAAAGGTAACTTCATTTTGGCAGTTTAAAGTCTGACCTAAAAATGAAAGAAGAAGAAGAATAGACCTACTCTAGTTGTGACATACTTCATTAAACAACAGGATTGGGGGCGTGGCCAAGATGGCCGCCGAGTAACATCTAGATTCGGACGCTCGCGCTTAACAAAGTGGTAACTAATGTGCCGGAGTGAAATGGAGAAGTTTTAAAGCGGTAAATTCTAAAGATAAGAATCTTGCCTGTCTTTTTGAAAAATTTTGGGATCTTTTGAGGCTGGATGGTCGAAGTTCGGGAGGCTTCTCTGGCTGAAGCTGTGACGGTAGTCGCGGCTTTTCTGCCGAGGAGCCGAGAACGGGACCAGCGAGACTGCTGAGAAGGCTTTGGAACTGGCAAGAAGTTGTTTGGTACGAGAACAGCCTGCATGTAAGTGCATGAATGGAACTTTAAACTTTAAAATTGGCTGGGTTTTTTTTTAAAATGAGCTCGGACTCTGAAATGGCAGCGGGTGGAAGCGGATGAAAGCAAGCGGAGGTTCCGTTAATGGCGGCGGTCCTGGAAAACGAAAGTGAGCGTGTTTGGGCTATGGTTTCTTTCACACACCAGAAGATCGCGCCACGTTTTGACGACAACAAAGTGGATTAATTATCTTTGTCTGGGCTATAACATTGGAAGGCGACTGGGAGTTCCCCGGCTTAAGCTGCTTGGAGAAAGTTTTCCGTTCCTTAGAAAGAGAAGGGTTTTTTTTTTTTACCCAAAAGTTAAGGCAGCCGCTGGAAAATGGCGTTTTGATTGTCCGCTTCAAGAGAAGGATTGGGTGGCTCTTGCCTTTTGGCTCCTTCACCGTGTGGATTATAAATACCTGTTTGCTTACTGTGGAATTTACTGCTCCTCACCCCTTCTCCTCGCTGGTTGGATTTTGGGCTTTTTCTCCCTCTGGTCTCCCCCCCCCCTCTTTTTTCTTTGGCGGCTTGGTTTTTTTTTTTAAAGGAGAAGCTTGGGCTGACTGTTCCCTTGAAGCCCTTTTACTGCAGTTGGAAGACGACTGATCGGATTACTTGCTTTGGGGAAACGGACCTGCTGTGGATCAACATCTTTTGCTCTTCTTTTTTTTTTCTGAGCTGCCTGTTGGGAGAATTGTTTCCTTCTGTTTTACCTCTGTGGATTACAGTAACTTTTTGATCTTCTGCTTGCATATAAATTTCCCTATTGGATCTGTGGAACCAGTGGTTGCAGTGTTACAAGCTTTACTTCAGTGACTAACTTTTACAACGAACTGCAGCATTGGGCTTTTTACATATTACATTACTATGGATAAAGGTACAAGAGGGAAAGCAAAGGAAGAAGAACCAGTTGTAAAGCCTAAAAAGAAAGAAAAAGCACCAATGGAGGAATCCACTCAGTCTTCATCCCCGCCCACAGTGCCATATGATCAGACTCAAATTATGGTGGAAATTGGCAAATTGTTTCAAAAATTGGAGAAAAATGAGGATTCAAGGGTGAAAGATAGAAATGAAATGATGAAAAAACAAGATAAGGTGATGTCATCAGTTGCAGATTTTGCAAAAAAAGTGGACTTAAGTTTGAAAAAAATTGAGGGAAATGTAAAATTGGTTCAAACCGAGGTAAATGCCATAAAGAAGGAGGTAAAAGGGACTCAGGAGGTGGTGCGGGAGAATAAGTTGAAATTGGAGTAACAAGAGAGAAGGATAGATGCTGTGGAAGATATGATGAGAAAGCAGAACATTGTGATCCGTCAGGTGGTGGAACGCACTCCAGACTTGTTAAGAGAAAGGATGGTTCAGTGGCTAAATGGTTTGAATATGGGGAAAGAATTTGTTCAGGAAGATTTTGTAAGCATTTTCCGGGTGGGCCCAAGAAGAGGGAGGGTGGTTCAAAGAAATGTGTTGGTTAAATTTGCGAATTGGGCAGATAAGTTAAAAGTAATGGCACATCTGAAACGAGTTGGTTCTGATGCGTTGAAATTTGATGGCTCAGATGTGGAAGTCTATAATGATATCTCATTAAAAGAAAGAACTTGGAGGTATAAGATGAGGCCTATCACTAAATTATTGATGAGTAAAAATATAAGGTATAGTTGGAGATTTCCGCAACAATTACGTTTCTTTTATGACAAAAGAATGCAAGTTATTGATGAAGGCACTAATCCATTGGAATATTTGAGCCTGTTGGAACTGGTAAAGGTAGACTCGGAAGAATGGAAAAATCTTAAGAAGGAACTGATGGATTCTGGAGTTTTGGGGAGGGAATATGAGAGGGAGGAAGCCGGTGGGGCTACAGGTGGAACACCACAGCGAGGAGAGGAGGAAGAGGAGCCGTCTTTGATCATGGTGGAGGAGGAGATAGGTAAGGAGTAACGAGCATTAGATTTTAGTAATTTTAAGCAGTTAATAGAGGTAGAATGGGTAAATAGCGCATAGCGCCGGTAGTAAGGCGCATCTTGCATGTCCCCCCCCCTCCCCTCTTTGGTCGACAGAGGCGGCTTTTCACGGGAAAGTGGGGAGAGTGAAAGTGTGTGTTTTATGTAGCTGGTATGGTGATAGGGTTGCTGGTGGCACGCCCGATGGAGAGTTTAAAGCTGGGAAAAGAATTTGGTTATGGGAAGTATTAAAATAATTTCGTGGAATGTAAAAGGTACAGGTTCTGTTCTTAAGAGACGGAGATTGGAATTGGCGTTGAAAAAAGATCGACCAGATATATTGTTCTTACAGGAAACACATCAGAAGTGAAAAGATACGAATAAACTTTATTTGGGATGGATGCAACATTATGAGATGGCGTTTGGTACTTCAAAAGCAAGAGGGGTGGCAATTATGATTTCTAGGAAGTTGGGATTTGAAATTACAAAAAAGATTGTTGATCAAGAGGGTAGATATCTGTTGCTAAGAGGAAAATTAGAGGATGAGGAAATTATGTTAGTAAATATTTATGCCCCGAACGACCATCAAGCAGAGTTTCTTGAAAAAATTCGGAAAATAGTGGAGTTGGAAAATGTTGCAAAAACTATTGTGGCTGGTGATTTTAATTTGATAAGGTCAGGATTAGATTGCACAAACATAGCTAGAAGTGGAATTGGTTTGAAAGGGAAGGTGTTGGATAATTGGATGGATGTTATGGGCTTGAAGGATTCATGGAGAGAGTTTAAGGGCTCGGAAAGAGCATATTCCTTTTTTTCACACGTCCATGGGACCTACTCAAGAATATATTATGTTTTACTTTCGGAAAATTTAATTGGGGATACAGAAGGTACGGAAATTGGGATTATTAAGGAATCGGACCATGCTAAAGTATATTTGGAACTGAAAGCACAAAAAAATATTCGAAGAGTAAGAAATTGGAGGTACGATCCTAATTTGTTTAAAGATCAGAAAAGTAAAGAGGCAATTATGGAAAGTTGGAAAGAAAGTTGGCAGTGGAACGATAATAATGAGGTTAATTTTAACGTTGTATGGGATACCATGAAGTCAGTTTTTAGGGGGGAAAGTATAAAATTGGCAAGCTTTAAATATAAAAAAATATAAAGCAGAACAGGCAGAAAAAGAAAGAGAAATAAAACAATTACAGGAGGAGCATGCAAAAAACAAAGATAAATTTTTTTTCACGAAATTACAAGGACTTAAGGCAGAAGTAATGGGTAAGGATATTGATAAAGTTAAAAGAGACTTGATTTACCTAAATAGAGAATATTTTGAATTTAGTAATAAGAATTCGAAATTATTAGCAAGAGCAGCCAAGGTTAAAAGGGAAAAAAGAGAAATTGGGGTATTGGTTGACAGGCAAGGTTCAAGGTGTAACAAGAATAAGGACAAATGTAAAATTGTTAGGGAATTTTACCAAGTATCATATGCAAAAAAGGAAGTAGATTTGGAGAAGCTTAAAAAGATACTGGAGAGACAGTTAGGGAATGGAATAAAACAAGAGCATAGGGAGAAAATGGAGGATAGGATAACTGATAAAGAGGTTAAGGAGGTAATAAGCGGACTGAAGATAGGGAAAGCCCCGGGGGATGATGGATTATCGACAGTTTTATAAAGAATTTAAAGAGGTGGTGGCCCCGAAATTGGTGAAGTTATATAATTACATACTAGATGGAGGATCAATTCTGACTTCATGGTATAACACTACAATTGTTCTTTTGCCAAAGCCTGGTAAGAATTTGGAAAGAGTGGATTCGTACAGACCAATTTCACTTATAAATCAAGATGCGAAGATCTTCACAGCAATATTGGCTAACCGTTTAAATAGTTTCATGGGGGAATATATAAATGTTGATCAAGTTGGGTTTTTAAAAGGACGACACATGGCGGATCTGACTAGAAGGGTATTAGATTTAATAGACAGCGTTAATCAAACAAAGGAAAAGGTGGGATTATTATCATTGGATATTTTTAAGGCTTTTGATTCATTGCAGTGGTCTTCAATTAAGGAAATAGTTAAGAAATATGGATTTCGGGACAAATTCAATAGGGTTATAGATTTACTATATCAAAAAGGAAATGCTAGGGTTAGAGTAAATGAGGAGTTTACGGATGTGGTAAAGCTAGAGGCTGGTACTAGGCAGGGCTGTCCATTATCTCCTATCCTGTTTATTATGGCAATGGAGATTTTAGCTAAAAGCATAAGGGAAGATCTAAACATAGAAGGGATTATGGGTAATAAAGTGAGTATGTATGCAGACGACACACTGCTTATGGTGAAGCGCCCGGAGCTGGTAATGGACAGGATTAAAGATCATTTACAGGTATTTCAAGCTATAACTGGATTAAAGATAAATTGGGATAAATCAGAACTGATGTTATGTAATTTGAAACCAAGTGAGATGGGTAAGATAGTGTCGACACTTAATATACAAATTAAAGACAAACTGAAATATTTGGGGATAATTATTTCAAACAAATTAGAAGAACTTAAACGATTGAACTATGACAGCTTGAAAATAGAATTTAAGAACAAAATACAAGAGCTTCAGAAGTTAAAGCTGTCATGGTTCGGAAGGATTGCTATGTGTAAAATGATATTGTTACCAAAGATTAACTTTTTATTTGATACAATAGCGATCCATTTGAAAGAGAAAGAAATTAATGAGTTTCAAAAGATGTTCAATGGCTTTTGTAATGGAGGCAAAAAATCTAGGCTCCCAAAGAAGCTATGGTACCTGTCTCAAAAGAAAGGGGGTTTGGGTATGCCAAATTTGCTAGCATATTATCGAGCTTTTCAAGTTAAGAATGTTGTGAAGATTTTGGCAAGAGAAAAGACAATCTGGGAGCAATTGGAGATGAAGGAATATAGAAATATTGGAAATATGATTTTTTGGGGAATAAAGGATAGGGTGAAAAGGTCAAATAATACTATGATGAGAGGTCTCATGGAGGTATGGAAGAAGGTAAAAAAGGACATGGTCCCAAATCTCTCTCCAATTGTGGAATTGACCGACATGATGTGTTTCCCAATAAAGTTAGATAAGGAAAAAATGGAAATATTGGATAAAAATGGGATACTTTTATTGAAGGATTGGTTAAAAACTTGTGATTCTGATGTGGAGCGGAAAAAAATATTTGAGATATTAAACCTGAATTGGTTTCAGAAGATGAAGGTGGACAATTGGAATAAAAAATATAAAAAAGAAGTAGGGTTAGATAGAATACACACAGAATTTGAGGAGTTGGTAAGGAAGATTAGAAAAGGGGAAAGTAGTATTAAAGGTCTTGTAAGTAAGCTTTATAACATACTGAATAGAGGTGCAGATCCACAGGAGGATTTGAAACGGAAATGGGAACAAAATTTGAATATAACAATTGGGGAGATTGAGTGGAAAAACAAATGGAAAAAGAGGATTATGAGAACAATGTCCGTAAGAATTAAAGAACATAATTTCAAAATGTTGTGGCAATGGTACTTGACGCCATTAAGACTTTACCAGATGGATAATAAAAGAGATAAGTTATGCTGGAGATGTAGAGAATCCGACGGAACATATGAACATATGTGGTGGAGCTGTAAAAAAATAAGGGATTTTTGGGGAAGAATAGAAGGTGAGCTTGGTGAAATACTGGGTAAAAGTGTTAAGCTGGTGTCAAGTACCATTCTTTTAACGAATGTGGAAGGTTTGGGTTTAAACAAGAAGGAAAAAGAATTATTGGAAATTGTATTGACAACAGGTAGACAATGTATAGCTAGAAATTGGAAAAATGATATTGATATACAGATTGGAGAGTGGTATAAAGAAATGTGGAGTTTAGCACTGAATGATAAATTGACATGGGAGATTAAAGTGAAAAGAGATAACTTAAAAGAGGATAGATTTTGGAATATATGGAAACCATTTGTGGACCATTCTTGTATGGCAAATGATAGTTCAGGACCAGTACCATCTCAAAGAAGTTTCTGGAGATGAGCAGAAAATAAACTCTCCGGGCAATGTATATATTCACAGGGTGATTATTATTTATCCAAAGATTAGTAGTAGCACAGAAAGTCCTTATTATTTTGGATCTGGAAATAATGGTTTTTAATATTTGGTGGTCATATAGTAATTAATGAGTTTAGATATTGTTATGTGCTAACATTTAGTAATGTTTGTTAAGGTGATACTATGGATTTGTTTGTGTATTGTATTGTTAGTCATTGTCTTTTTTTCTTTTTTCTGTATGTCTTAAAAAATTCAATAAAAATTATAAAAAAAAACAACAACAGGATTTCAGCTGCTGTCACGTCACATTGAGGTGGCCTGTCAAGGATCCTTAAACCCCCAGGAGAAGCATTTTTGTGCCTTCTCATTCCCAAATAATAATCTGCATCCCTACTTTAGCATCAAATTAACCATAATGAAGTTCATGCCTTTTGCAATTAATGTGTATTGTTAAAACTAAATGGCAGGTGAAGTGATACTGCTTGAGGTGGAGACTGAGAGTCTTGTATATGAGGAGGCTTTCATACTTTGTTTTGCTTCAACTCTGTTCCTTCACTTTTGCTTTTTTCCCTTTTGAAATGGGAAGGAAATGGATTTTATGACTGCTGAGAATTTCTCACTTAATTGATACTGTTCTCTTCATCATGCTGAGTCTGATTCATGTGGGGGGGAGGCATGTGCCTGTTGCTTGCTTCCAAAAATATATGCATAAATAAGATTATATCTAGTATGACTTTTTAATAAAATATTTTAATTCATCTATCTTTATACTGAAGCCAACATTATTAGTTTATAGGATGCTGTATCCGTGACCTGATTGAAGTTTATAAAACCATGCATGGTGTGGACAAAGTAGATAAGGAAAAACTGTTTTCCCTATTGCATAACATTAGAACCAGGGGACACTCCATGAAACTTTTGGGTGCTAGTTCTCAAACAAATAAGAGAAAGTACTTTTTCACCCAGAGGATCACTGGTCTATGGAACTCCCTGACAGAAGAAGTGGTGACAGCAGTCAGTCTTGACAGCTTCAAGGAAGGATTAGACAAGTTCATGGAGGATAAAGGTATCCGTGGCTATAATTATGGATACCTAAGAACAACCTCCAGGTTGGAGAGATAGGCAGGATATCTCTCAATGCCATTTCCAGGGAATCCTAAGGAGGTGAAGGCATCTGCTTGGGAATAATACTCTGAAGCAAATGGTGAGCCACTGTGTGAGACAGAATGCTGGACTGGATGGGCTGTGGCCTGTTCCAGCAAGGCTGTTCTTATGTTCTTATGTCTTATATGAAAGATCACTCAGAATTTACATATAAAAAGTAGCAGTGTGAATCCAATTAATAGTCCCAACCAGAGGAGATGCTTCAAATGAAGTATTGTTAAACACTTCAGTGATGCACTCTAAAAAAATTACTACCCCACTGTGGGCGTGGCTAATTGTGGGCATGGCTAACTGTGGGCATAGCCTCATCTCCCCCCCCCCCCGAAAAAAAG
This sequence comes from Bradypodion ventrale, assembly GCA_035047345.1. Lineage (NCBI taxonomy): Eukaryota > Metazoa > Chordata > Lepidosauria > Squamata > Chamaeleonidae > Bradypodion > Bradypodion ventrale. The sequence goes on from JAWDJE010000001.1 coordinate 48,944,206, forward strand.
ATAAAAGAAAAGAAACCGGGGAGGTACCTACCTTGTTCTCGGAGTGTCGCACCCAACAGAGGCAGGAGACCCCAGTAAAGCTGCCCCAGCCTTCTGATGCAGCCCACCTGGCCGGATGAGGATCAGGTGTGGGTTGGGGTTGCACCTAGGCCTCAACCACTGCTGTTTCACCTGTTGTCCTGGAGAAAAGGAGGCGGAGTCCCAGAGCAGGCAGGCACTCCTGGCAGGTCAGCCCCTCAACCGTCCGGGTGCACTTTCACCTCCGCACTTCCTGTGCACCTTCGGCTCTGGGCAAGGTGCATGCGAAGCATTGCCGGTGCTGCTGGGAGGTGGGTGGTGTGGGGGCTAGTGGACTCCCCCTCCCAGCAGTGCCAGCAATGTTTCCCATGTGCCTCGCCCAGCCAGAGCCAAAGGTGCGTGGGAAGTGCAGAGGTGAAAGCGTCCCTTCGGCCCTGGCTGGGCGAGGATCATGGGACACGTTGCCTGTGCTGCTGGGAGGAGAAGGCAGCCAGCCCACCGCCCCGTCCACCTTCCAGCAGCGCCAGCAGCTGCTGCTCTTCCTCCTCCTCTTCTTCTTCCTGGCGTCTAGTTGCGTCCGGAGTGCGGGGAGAGGAGGAGGAGGAGGTGGGTGTGGTGTGGCAGGGAGGTGGGCATAGCCAGCCAGTTCTGCTACCAGTATGGTTGGACCCAACAGGACCGACTTCAGTGCATCACTGCAACACTTGTATAAATATCATTGATTCTTTGGTATCATTCTAGTTGGAATTTAACAATTGGATCTAGTCCATCATTCCTTTTATTTTTTTAAAAAAGTAACCTCTGTGTTATTTATTTAGCAAGCTACAATTTTTCATCTAACTTCAGATGAATAGTGGATGTTGACATCCTTATGAGGCATCCCTTTCTATAATTTATAGATGTTTGTTGTTTCAGATTATACTTGACAACACTGCAAGCCAACCCACATTTTCTGCCAGCAATATGTAATACTGTGACAATGATAAATTTCACTGTAACCTTTCAAGGGTTACAAGATCAGCTTCTGTCTGCTGTAGTAATTAAGGAAGAACCCGAGCTTGAACAAAAGCGTTGTGAACTGCTAGAAAGTATATCTACTGATTTCATAACACTTCGTGAACTTGAACAAAAATCACTCAGATTTTTGCAGAAAACCAATGGTATGTAAAAGATTTAGAAAGATCCCCTAAAGAGAACCCACCTGTTTTGAAGAAGGAAAGCTTTATGTCATTAAATAGGATTGAGAAAGGAATTATTCTTTTCATAAAATGAATAAATAATGTTTACTAATTTGTGATTTTTTAAATTATACTATACAAATGCTTAGAGAATTTAAATCTCACTGCTGGAAAAATGAGACCAAATCCCTGTTCAGGCACGATAGTCTAAACCTGATGTATGCCACAGTTCTAAAATACTGCTCCGAGCTTTAAGAAATGTTAATACACTGTTATACATTCATCATTATTTCATCTCCCTAGTAAAAGACTACCTAACACAATAATCTACCTAGTCACTACAATCACCTTTGAAGACCCTCTGCCAAATCCACCTTCTTACTAATATTGGGTGGGTTGTGACTAAGAGAGGATCTTTCACAGTTTTGGCAACTTTGTGTAGAATGTCCTTGCCTTAGAATGTAGCTAGGTGCCAAAGTTTATGTCCTTTTGACAACATGTTAAGATCTTTTATTACAGGATTTCCAGTACATTAGTACTTACTTTTCCAGATATCACGAAACTCTTCAGGGAATGTATGGATTTGGTTTTGACACCAAAACATTATATGGAAAGGATAGTGGTTCTGTGGATTATGATAGTACACAATTTGTGTCAAGCCAGTAAAACTAGGGAAGAGGGTTTGGGCCAGTGTTTTCCTGTCTTCTGCAAATAAGAATGAATATATTGAAGTTAATGAAAGGAAATGCAAAACACAATAATATCACAACACAGATTTCTTTTACAAGATCCTTATACAATTAGACAGACAGCCAAATGACTGAACAATTTTGTGTAAAGATGGACATTTAGTTAATAAGTTGTTTATTTGATTTGTTTTACATAACAAATGAAATATATTGTTATGTTGTAGGACATATTTTAGATGACCAGGACCTCATTGACAATTTGCAAAGAACAAAAATCACGTCAACAGAGATTTTTGAACGCGTTGGAGCATCAGCAGCAACAGAAGCGGCAATAGAAACATTACGTAAAAACTATCTTCCTATTGCAACTCGTGGTTCTGTGCTGTACTTTGTAGTGGCAGATCTTGTTCACATCAATTATATGTATCAGTTTTCCCTGCAGTGGTTTCATAAGATCTTTGCAGACTCTGTGGATGATATCAACAAACAAAAAAGTGAGGTTTCTTTGAGTACTTTAAGTAGATCTAAAAGTCGAATCATTAGGGAGCAAAGTAGATTTTCTACCACACAAGACTTGGATGAGGCAGATGACTTCAAAAGACATGTGGGTGACATAATGGATAAGTTAACAAGTAACATTTATAAGGTACTTGAATCTCAATCTAACCCAAGTTATTTTTGGACTAAGCCACATAATGTATTTGCATAGTGTAGTGAATTTTAATTTTTTATCTTACAGACAGTTTCTACAGCTCTCTTCAGTGAAAATCAAGTGTGCTTCGCTTTTCTTCTGTGTACAGCGATCATGAAAAATAATTGTAATGAAACTGAAATTACTAATAATCTTGGGTTGATAAAAGAGGATCAGTGGAACTTCTTCCTGCACTCTAGTATTATGGCAAACATTATGGAGACACAGGATTCAAAGAATACTGGTAAAAACACATTATAAGTTCAAGTACTGTATGTTGTAATTCAGATGGATATGCATAATCAGTCAGAGAACAAATGTCAGGCATATGAATAAGACGAAAATTTTTACTCAGGAAATCTCACAACACACAAGCATGATGTTTTAATTGTTGTATATTCTCATGGGTAACATAGCTTCTTTATCTTACTGCAATTACTCAGTTTTCCCATACAAATGGGAATACAGTATACATACATCAGTGTTTAATTTTTTAAAACTTTTGTGTTTTATACTGATTAACTATGCAGTTATTAATGGTTAATATTCAATATTCCATTAAATATCATTTTTAAAATCCTGATTTATTTTAGAAGAAAAACACTGCAAGGAATAGACATATTGATTTATATATTTTTCATTACAACAACAATAATAATAAATATAATCAAAATATATCTATTAAAAAGATATTTGCAACACCTTTTCAATTTAAAATTTAGACTATATAATATATTTACCAAGGTATCCTTTCTGGGGATGACGTTTCACCATAGGGAGGTGGGGTCTATTAAATTGGCTCGCCCCCGGCAACTAATGGATCCGGTTGGATTCCAGCGGGAACTGGGGGATTTTCCTCTGGATCAGCTACACGATTTACCTGAGGCGCTTGTTGACCTGTGGAACAGGATGGCGACTGCGGGCTTGGATGAAATCATGCCTCTGCGGCCTCTCCGAGTCCATGGGGCTAGGTCATCCTCGTGGTTCACGGAAGAACTGCGGGAGCTCACATGGGCTAAGAGACGCCTAGAGTGCCTCTGGGTGAAAACCCGGAGCGATCCCGATTGGACACTAGCTAGAGCCGCTATTAGGGCCTACTACTACTTCAGGAGCTGCACTTGTTACCAGTCTGCCTCCAGGTGCAATTCAAGGTGCTGGTTTTGACCTTTAAAGCTCTATATGGCAGTGGGCCAGGATAACTAAGAGACCGCATCGCCCAAAGAGTGCCTGCCCATCCAACCAGAGGGGACCGGAGGGGTTCCCTAGTTCTACCATCAGCTAGAGGGGCTCGTCTCTCTAGCACACGAAGTAGGGCCTTCTCCGTGTCCGCACCAGCCCTCTGGAACCTCCTGCCAACAGAGTTAAGGTTACAGACAGAATTGCTGCCCTTCAGGAAGAGTTTGAAAACCTGGATGGAGAGGCAGGTGTGGGGCCTTAATGGAAGTATGGCCCCCACCTGTTGGCTCATAAGCTAAATCTAGAGTCTCCCTCCCTCTGTATTTCTTGCATCCCTTTTATTTCATTTTTTTATGAATAGGGTAGATGTAGTAGGTGGGTGGGTGATTTTAGGTTTTCTTTAAAATGTGTTTTATATGTTTTTAATCTGTTGGTAGCCGCCCTGAGTCAGGTTCACCTGAGTGGGCAGCATAAAAATTTGAATATTAAATTAAATATTAAATTAAGAAATCACTGTAAATTGAAGCATATATATCCTGAGCATATTTACTCAAACAAAACTTTGTTGGCCAAAATCTCCTTGCATCATCATCATCATCATCATCATCATCATCATCATCATCATCATAATTTCATGACTCAACACACAACAAATAATGTCTCCAATAACTTGTAACCAAAAATTAATTACCTGTTTTACACTTGCATAACTAAGCAATAGAATTTGGGCCATTGTATCCAACGGGGCTTATCGCTGCTTAATAAGTATGTTCAACATTATATTCCCTGAAAAAATTTCTTGCCAGGAGAGACAATCAGCAGCGTGAAGCCATATCCGACATTGTTCACTTGGCAGATGAAAACTACAAGTATTTTCATTTAGAAGATGGAAGGCTTGTCCGAATGAGGACAGCAGGCAAAAACATAAATTCTGGCAGAACAAATGCAAGGCAACAATCAGGAAAGCAAAACAAGACTTTGAGGAGCGTATAGCTAAAAACACTCAGAGAAATAACAAAGACTTCTTTAAGTACATTAGAAGTAAGAACCCAACTAGGAAGGCCATTGGACCATTAGATGACAATGGAAGGCAAGGGGTTATTAAAGAGGAAACAGAGATTGCAGAGAGACTCAATGAATTCTTTGCTTCAGTATTCACTGAAGAAGACAGAGGCCACATGCCCAAAACAGAGCCTATCTTCGTAGGGAGGGAAACCGAAGAATTAAGCAAGATAGAAATAACCAGGGAGGAGGTCCTTGCATGTCTTGTTAAACTAAACACTAACAAATCACCAGGACCAGATGGTATCCATCCACGAGTTCTCAGGGAACTTAAAGATGAAATTGCTGATCTCCTAGCCAAAATATATAATCTTTCCCTCAAATCAGGCTTTGTGCCTGATGACTGGAAGGTAGCGAATGTAACTCCAATTTTCAAAAAAGGATCCAGGGGTGATCCAGGGAATTACCGACCTGTCAGTTTGACATGTGTCCCAGGTAAAGTGATGGAAACCATCCTAAAAGATAGAATTAATAGGAACATAGAAGAGAAGGCGCTGCTAAAGGAGAGCCAACATGGCTTTTGCAAGGGCAAATCATGCCTAATCTGTTGGAATTTTTTGAGAGTGTCAACAAGCATGTGGATAAGAGGGATCCAGTTGACATTGTTTATCTGGACTTTCAGAAGGCTTTTGACAAGGTCCCACACCAAAGGCTCTTGAATAAACTTACCAGTCATGGAATAAAGGGATAGGTCTTGTCCTGGATCAGCAACTGGCTAAGGGACAGGAAACAGAGGGTAGCACTAAATGGACACTTCTCCAAGTGGAGGGAAGTAAAGAGTGGGGTCCCCCAAGGTTCTGTACTGGAACCCCTGCTTTTCAACCTCTTCATAAATGATCTAGAGGTAGGAGTAAAAAGCAAGGTAGCCAAATTTGCTGACGACACTAAATTATACAGGTTAGTGAAAACTGTGAGAGATTGTGAGGAGCTCCAGAGGGATCTCTCGACACTGGGGGAGTGGGCAAAACAGTGGCAAATAAGTTTCAACATTAGTAAGTGCAGAGTGATGCATGTTGGTGCAAAGAACCCCAATTACATTTATAAACTGATGGGGTCTGAACTCTGCCACAAACCAGGAAAGGGACCTTGGTGTCCTGGTGGACAACTCAATGAAGGTGTCAACCCAGTGTGCCTCAGCAGTGAAAAAAGCAAACTCAATGCTAGGGATCATTAGGAAGGGTATAGAAAATAAGTCAGCAAGTGTCATTTTGCCTCTTTATAAATCTATGGTGAGGCCCCATCTGGAATACTGTGTACAGTTCTGGTCGCATACCTCCAGAAGGATATTATGGAGCTGGAAAAAGTGCAGAGGAGGGCAACCAGAATGATTAGGGGACTGGAACACCTTCCTTACCATCTGAGGCTGCAACGGTTGGGCCTCTTCACTCTTGAACGACGACGTCTAAGAGGTGACCTGATTGAAGTTTATAAAATCATGCACGGTGTGGACAAAGTAGATAAGGAAAAACTGTTTTCCCTATCGCATAACACTAGAACTAGGGGACACTCCATGAAACTTTTGGGTACTAGTTCTCAAACAAATAAGAGAAAGTACTTTTTCACCCAGAGGATTACTGGTCTATGGAACTCCCTGCCAGAAGAAGTGGTGACAGCTGTCAGTCTTGACAGCTTTAAGAAAGGATTAGACAAGTTCATGGAGGACAAGAGTATCAATGGCTATAATTATGGATACTTAAGGACAACCTCCGGGTTGGAGAGATAGGCAGGATATCTCTCAATATCATTTCCAGGGAATCCTAAGCAGGCATCTGCTTGGGAATACCCTGAAGGAAATGGTGAGCCACTGTGTGAGACAGAATGCTGGACTGGATGGACTGTGGCCTGTTCCAGCAAGGCTGTTCTTATGTTCTTATGTTCTTATGACTTTGGCCCATATCGTCGGCTACAATTCGTATCCGAGAATACATTTTTTCCTGAAGCAGGGAAAATGCATTTGGTATGAATTTGTTTAAGGTGGATCCCAGCTTGCGATGAAGTGACCCATATACTATGATCATGATGTAATCTCCTGTGACACATATGAAATGAGACATGCAGGATTTAACCCCAGGACTGCAATGGAGTGCTGCATCTTTGAGGATATTAACAAGATGTGCCTTCACATCCAGTCCATCTGGCATGGCCTCTTCCACCTTCATGACCGTTGGGAATCAGAAGTGGTTCCTCCTCCACTCATTTTGCCATTTTGCAGTATAAAGAACAGAGAACTGTTTAGTTTTCTAAGTATTGTTTGATTTAAATTCTGGATTTAGCATACATTTGATTATTCTCAGTGAAACTTGCTTTTTTAAAATAAGAAAGATTTCAAAACACACACACACACACACACATATCTCCAACAATCTTTTGAATATTTTGTATTCAGAATCATATTGAGGTCATATATTTTGTTTATTTATTTGTTATATGCATTTATATCCCACCCATCTGGGATATTCTCCCACTCTGTACAGTTTACAACACAATAAAAAAATCCTTACCGTAATAATTAGAGATTAGACATAAATAAAATAAAATTATATATAGCAACAAAAAAATTTCCATATTGTTTTTTAATTCTCTTGAATTCTAACTTGCATATTTTTCATAATTATTTGTTTCCATATCTTAGCCCATTCCTCCTCTTTGATATTACCCAACCCATGTTCCCAATTTATTCTTAAACCTTGTGCTTCTGTCTCAAATGTTGTAAATATTTTATATATTTTCTTAGTAACCAATTTGTTGGGTTTTTTCATTCTGTTCCAACTATACTACCAGTTCATTTCTCCAATTGTAATATATTATACCAAGATACTTTAGCTCTTTCAAATAATCATCTTATTCGTTCCCTATGTGATAGTTTGAAAACATGCTTCTTGATAAAATTTTCAAATTGGAAATAGTATTGCTAGAGTATACCTATGCACTATAACTGCCAGAACTGCCAGGTAAGGAGAAAAAATCTCTTCCATTCTAAATGAATATACTGTATTTGTTTACTAAATAAACATCTGAAAATTAGATCTAATATATTGACCATAATATTATAATTTAATTAGGTTCATATGCATTTATGAAAACTCCACCACACTGGATTACTGAAATGATGTGGAAAGAATGCCAGTACATGAGTGCATACATGCCAGGATTTAGTATATTGTGTGATTCCCTTGTATCAAATTCTCAACAATGGGCAGCTTTTCTAAATAGTCAGAATGTATATTATTTGACTAGTACATGCTATAATCCAGTGTCATCACCGCAAGGTAAGTGCTGAAATGTCACATTAAAAGCCATCTTCATTATCTTGTTTGTTAATTTTTTAATCTTTCTTTTCTAAGCCTGGTTCATTTTTTCTGACTAGTGGAATATTTCAGAATCTGCTCTAGTTAATAGCAAGTTCATTAAATGAGAGTACTCTGTGAATTTAAGTTATCCCTTTAACAGAGGTGGCATGTAGTAAGAAAAAGGGGAGACACCACATGCCGTAATGAGAAAAGGAGATAAATACATACCATTCCTACCAGCCATGTCATATTATTTTTATTTATATATACATTGTAGTTAATAGATAAAGGCAACCTAAGGACAGATCCACAGCATCATGAGCAGCTCTAAACTGGCACCAAGTAATATTTTATTCTTTCTTTTCCTTCTTACCCAGTGGTGGGATTCAGCAGGTCCACCTCAGTTCGCCAGAACTAGTAGCAGAAATTCTGGCTGGCCCCACCCATCCAAGTTTTGAAATAAAGTAGTCCTAATTCAGGTGCAACACAGGGCTTTCCCCCTTGCAACGGCCACCATACCACACCCATAGAGTAGGTAGTAATTTTTTTTAATCCCACCACTGTTCTTACCTATCAGGGTTTGGGCATCATCATTGCCACACAAACCAAAAATGTGACCGCTTTAAAAATGTTTTTTCCCCCTGCATCCAAATCATTTCCCCTAATCTTTCAGCTTGTTCATGTTTCTCCTTTCTACACTTCCTCCTTCCCCCACCTCACCATTTTATTTTACCTTCAATGATCAGCAATAATATTTTGCTGCTGCTGTAGGCTGATAAAGATAAAAGAAGGAAGCACAAAAGCTGAACATGAAAAAATTAAAAATAATTATTAAGAAGAAATAAATAACTTTAATGTTGATGGGGAAGAAATCAAAATTGTTGAAGATTCTTAAATCCTTGATTCAGTTGTCAATGAAAATGAAAGCTATAGCCAATAAATCAGAAGAAGACTGAGACTTGGAAGAATGGCTATGAATGAACTAGAAAAGATAATTAAGTGTACGGTTATTTCACTACAGAAAAATCACTCATTTGCACAGCATTCCAGATTGCTGTGTATGAAGGTGAAAGCTGGACCACGATGAAAGAAGAATGAAAAGATTCAGGTCATTCATAGCATCATTTTGGAGGCATGCTTTACATACACTGTAGTGTCATCAGAAAAACAAGTCAAGTTTGCTCTCTCCTTAGAACTAAAAAATGACTGAACTGAGATTACTGTATCATAACTTTGGGCAAATCATGAAAAGACCCAATAATGCTGGGGAAAGCTAAAGGCAGCAGGAAACAGAAAGAACAAACGTGAAACAGATTGACTCCGTAAAAGAACTACTATCTGAAGTTTGCATAATCTGAGGGGAAAGTTTAATGATATGATCTTTTGGAGATTAGTAATTCATAGGAGAGAAGAAGCCTTAGGAGAGAAGAAGCCTCCTCCTCCTCCCTCCTCCTTCATGTCTAGGCCAGATGTGAAACTGCCAAAATGAAGCCACCTTTTGGTGAGTTCATTCTGCAGTTCCTTTCACCTGGCCTAGTGTGAGAAAGATTAGCCAGCAACAACAAAGTTGCCATTACCAGGGTACATCCAGTTGTGGTTTTAGAGTACCACAATCTTCGAGGAGGCTCTTTGTACTTTTGATTTTTCATTCATTATGTGACTGAATTATTCTAGCTTTCCACATTTTATGTTTTCTTGGTCTTTGTTTATTTTCTAAAGTAATTTCTCCATTGGTCACCCAGTTGACTCACATTTAAAATGTTTTTGTTATTTTTATAAATGCTGTGTTCACCACTCTATGCCACAGAGTAAAGCTGCATCATATCATTCAATGCACAATCTTAAAGCCAGTTTAAAGATTTTTTATGGAAATCTAGCAATTTTTGTCCTAAGGGAGCAATACCAAGCTGTTTGTTATCCATGGTTTCATGCAGCCTGGAAGGTCTTGGAACATATCCCCCATGGCATGGATACAGGGGCGGGGGAGACCTGAGCAGTGCTTATGAAGAGATGAGAAGATCTTGAAAGTTTGCCCACCGTTCTCTGCAAATATCCTTGGCCCCACTACCTGACCATGTCTTGTGGAACAAAGTTTCCAGTCTTCTCTTTTTGCCTCTCTTTATTCAATTGTACACCTTGAGCTTACCTTCATTCCTCCATGCTAATAAGGATATACCTTTTGTATATTGGCAAAAGCAGATGCAATGGGTGCAGATTTTCTCGTAACTACTTGAATAATGTTTCAGAGCTTTGGCCTCTTCCTCTTCCAGAGTATGCCTTCTTCTCCCTCTTGTTCATTCCAAATGAATATATGTTTTTTAAAAGCCACTAGAAATCTATGTAATATATAAAATATTCCATTTTACAATTTACAGATTCCATATCAATTTACAGATTTGTTGCAATGTTTATTTAGCGTAATTATTTTATCTCAGGCTTTCAGTAATCCTGTATATTTTAATTTAAATAATTTGCAGATCCCAAGTCTGAAGATATACAAGAAAGTGATGCAAGCAAAGAAAGTGATGATCAGATTAGCACAGCTTTAATTTTTCCTTGGCATGAACTTTCTTCATTTGAAAGACTTACCTTGGTAAGTAAAATGAAGTGTCTTTAATATTTTTATTAAAGGCTATTTTGGTTAGGTTGAGTTGTGGCTGAACTACCTTCATGCTGTCTGATCTTTAAAGAATCAGCTGTGACACTAAAAAAATGCAATTATTAAAAGTGATCAGAGTTTTTATTACAATCCATGTTGGGATAGGAGGCGGAACATGGCCTGTAACTGATTTCAGCATCAGATGTGTGCTACCTATGATAATACTTTGTTTTAAAACTGTTTAAACTGTGATAACATGTGTGATGGGGAAAGACTGGCGTAGAGACTGGCAAGGCACGCCACAAAGTTTGCCAAGAGAACCCTATGGACCAAAACAAAAGACAAAACAAGGGGATGCTCAGCACAGCAGATCTGAAAAGGGGGAGGGATACGAAAGGGGGAGGAGAAATACAGTGTTGCAGGGAACAATACTGCATAGGGACATGGAATGTGAGGTCTATGAATCAAGGAAAACTGGAAGTGGTTAAAAATGAGATGGAAAGAATAAGCATTGACATCCTGGGCATCAGTGAATTAAAATGGACAGGGATGGGTGAATTCAGCTCTGGAAACCATCATATCTACTACTGTGGGCAAGAAAACCTCAGAAAAAACGGAGTAGCCATAATTGTCAACAAAAGAGTGAGGAAAGCAGTAATGGGATACAACATCAAAAATGATAGAATGATGTCAGTCAGAATCCAAGGCAAACCTTTCAATATCACTTCAATCCAAGTCTATGCACCAACCACTAGTGCAGATGAAGCCACAGTTCACCAGTTCTATGAGGACCTACAACACCTCATAGAACAGACACCAAGAAATGATGTCCACATTATCTTAGGAGATTGGAATGCCAAAGTAGGAAATCAAAAAGTAAATGGAATAACAGGCAAGTTTGATCTTGGAACACAGAATGAAGCAGGGCAAAGATTGATAGAGTTCTGCCAAGAAAATGCACTAGTCATAGCAAACACCCTCTTCCAGCAACACAAGAGGCGACTTTACACATGGACATCACCAGATGGCCAGCATCGAAATCAGATTGATTACATACTCTGCAGTCAAAGATGGAGAACCTCCATTCAGTCAGCAAAAACAAGACCTGGAGCAGACTGTGGCTCAGATCACAACCTACTGATCGCAAAATTCAGGCTTAGACTAAAGAAAATGGGGAAAACAATTAGACCAGACAGATATGACCTACACAACATCCCTAAAGAATACACGGTGGAGGTCATGAACAGATTTAATGTCCTGTACCTGATAGACAGAGTACCAGAAGAATTATGGACAGAGACGCGGAACATCATGCAGGAGGCAGCAAGAGAAACCATACCAAAAGAAAAGAAGCGTAAGAAAGCAAAGTGGTTGTCTGATGAGGCTCTTAAAATAGCAGAGGAAAGAAGAAATGCAAAAGTCCAAGGAGAAAGGAAAAAATACAACCACCTGAATACAGAATTTCAAAGAAAAGCAAGCAGAGATAAGGAAAAATACGTGAACAAACAGTGCAAAAAAATGGAGGAAAACAACAAAAGAGGCAGGACTAGAGATCTTTTCAAAAAAATTGGGGAAATCAAGGGAACAATTAAAGCAAAAATGAACATGATAAGGGACAAAGATGGAAAAGAGTTAGCTGAAGCAGAAGAGATCAAAAAAAGATAGCAAGAGTACACAGAGGAACTCTACAAAAAGGACCTCAACACTCCTGATAATAACAATAATGAGAAATTTGAACTTGAACCAGACATTCTGGAAAGTGAAGTCAGAAAGGCCCTAAAAAGCACTGCAAACAATAAAGCTAGTGGAAATGATGGTATCCCAATTGAATTTTTCAAAACCCTAAAAGATGATGGAATCAAACTACTGCATTCAATATGCCAGCAAATTTGGAAAACAAAACAGTGGCCACAGGATTGGAAAAGATCAGGGTACGTTCCAATCCCAAAAAAAGGCAATGCCAAAGAATGCTCAAATTACCGAACAATTACGCTCATCCCACATGCCAGCAAGGTGATGCTCAAGATAATACAGGATAGACTTCAACAACATGTGGAGAGAGAACTACCAGAGGTGCAGGCCGGTTTCAGAAGAGGCAGGGGGACTAGAGACCACATTGCCAACATACGTTGGATCATGGAGAAAACAAAAGAATACCAGAAACAAGTCTACTTTTGTTTTATTGACTACACCAAGGCTTTTGACTGTGTGGACCACAACAAAATGTGGCAAGTAATTAAAGAGATGGGAATACCAGAACACCTCATATGCCTCATGAGAAATCTGTACATGAACCAAGAAGCAACAGTTAGGACAGAACACAGAATGACAGAGTGGTTTGGAATAGGAAAAGGAGTAAGACAAGGCTGCATTTGATCACCCTGCTTATTCAATCTATACACAGAGCACATAATGCGCAATACAGGGATGGAGGAATCACAATATGGGATCAAAATTGCTGGGAGAAACATCAACAATTTGAGATATGCAGACGATACCACCCTAATGGCAGAAAGTGAGGAAGACCTAAAGAACCTCTTGATTGGATTGAAGGAGGAGAGTGCAAAAGCTGGCTTGAGTCTCAATATCAAGAAAACCAAGATAATGGCAACAGGTCCCATCAGTCCCTGGAAAATAGATAGGGAAGAAGTAGAAGCAGTGCCAGATTTTACTTTCCTGGGATCTAAGATCACTGCAGATGGCGACTGTAGCCATGAAATAAAAAGACGACTGATTATGGGGAGACAAGCAATGAGAAACCTGGGGAATATAGTAAAAAGCAGAGACATCACCTTGAAAACAAAAATTCGCATAGTCAAAGCAATGGTATTCCCAGTGGTAACGTATGGGTGTGAGAGCTGGACCATTAGGAAGGCTGAGCGCAGAAGAATAGATGCCTTTGAGATGCGGTGTTGGAGGAGAGTCCTGAGAGTCCCTTGGACAGCAAAGAGAACAAATAGGTCAATACTGGAAGAAATCAATCCTGACTGTTCATTGGAGGGACAAATAGTGAAGATGAAGCTAAAATACTTTGGACATCAAATGAGAAGGGAGGATTCACTTGAGAAGGCCATGATGCTGGGAAAGGTGGAGGGAAAGAGAAGAAGGGGGCGTCCAAAGATGAGATGGATAGATGGTATTGTGGACACAATGGGCACAGAGCTTGGTGGGCTGAGGAGAATGGTGGGGGATAGAGGTGCCTGGAGGAAAATGGTCCATGGGGTAGCAAAGGGTCGGAATCGACTGTGCGACTGAACAACAACAACAACCTTTGCTCTGGACAGTGAAGGGATAAATCAATTTTTTGTGGATTTTTTGACTGCACCCATTAGAAAGTCTCTTTACAATAAGTATCCAATGTTCCATTGTTTTTCTAACAATAAGTTCATGAAAGCTTATAACAAACTCAACGTGTTAATCTTTAAGCTTTCATTCGCCTTTTTTCTCTTGTTTATATCCTCGCATATTTGTTGTATTATTTATTTGTTTTACTAGTCTTCACATATTTGTTGTATTATCATTAATTTTTGTAGATAAAAGTCCTTCGACTAGAAAGGTTAAACAGTGCAGTACAAGAATTTGTAATTGAAAAACTAGGATCCAAATATAATCAAACTAAAGTAACTGATTTGAAAGCAGTATACCAAGACTCTGATTCTATAACTCCACTAATTCTCATCCATGCTCAAGGTACGTATTATAAGAATAACTATAAAAATTAATTTTATTAATTATTCTCTGGATATGAATGCAAATAATATGTTTCCAGTCTAGCTCAAGTTAATAACTAATAAATTTCATGAATAAACTACAGATTAATAAGAGACACCCCTTCTTGGATGCACATCTGACCATAGTGAGGGGGTTTGAGCATGTCATATAATCCAAGAACAATGCCAAAGATAGAGTCCTTTACAAGCCTGGATGCCTAGCAGAGTTGTTACCTGAAAAATTGTTACCTTTTAAATTTGGGGGATCGTCCCACAGGCAGGGTTGCATCAGGAACCAAAGACCACATTAGATTGTTGGTTAAAATAGAAAGGAGTTTTTTGAATTGAGGTACTGTACCACTTAATTGAACAAAGTCCACTCACAAAATGAGCCCCTAACTAGGTTGATGCAGAAGAGAGCTGAAGTGCTAAGTGAACAAAGTAGTTTTTATACAGTTTCTACACATACAGACTAACTCTAGTGGCTATCTACCTTGAAACTATATTTACACAATAAAACAAAAGAACCCGTAGCAGGTGGTCAATTCAAAGATGGATAAGTCATTTACTGATTGCAAAGGTAAATATTTATGTAAATAAGGTCAAGTAGTAAAAGATTACAATTTCCAGGAAGATAGAGGGAGGAGATTGGGGATTAGGTAAAACAGGTATCAAGACAGTAGCCAATGCTAGAGCTTGGTGTTTGGGCTTGCCACCAATGGGCAAGCCGGACTTGAAGATGTGGTCCAGTCAAGATAAAGAGTCTACTCAGGCAGGAGATTTGAAAAGCCAATCAGCGGAGCAATTCCGTGTTTCACTGGCAAAGTCAGCAAGTCAGCAAAATCATCCCCCAAGCAGGAAAGCCCTATGACTATAGTGTACATATATGCTAATTCCTTAATTACTGCTGACCTAGAAACAATAGAGCAAGGGACACAAGCAAACAGAGAAAATAATTAATCTTTTGAGACAATCACAGCTTCAAGGATGACTTTGAAACCTTCAGGGTGTGTGGAAATGAGTTTCATGAAGGGTATGGCTTTGGGGCACCAGGTTAGGGAAAGCTTCCTTTGGTGTGAGATAGACATTTGAACTTCCCCCAGCATGCCCAGGACAAATGAGAACATTGAGAGAGGTTCCTGCTTCAAATATACAAAGACAGAACATTTTAGAAAACATGACAACATTTTTATTAATTTTTAGGACATTCTTTGGCCTAACCGCTAATATAAAGTCAATCGGGAGTGAAAGGGTTAAGTCTGCTGTGTCTATAGTCAGCAGCAGCTTGGCCGAAGGGAAAAATGCATTTTAAACCAAACCGCAATTACCGTATTTTCCAGCGTATAAGACGACTGGGCGTATAAGACGACCCCCAACTTTTCCAGTTAAAATATAGAGTTTGGAATATACTTGCCATATAAGACTACCTCTCTTCCAATGCACACCAAATAAAAATTAACCCACACTCAACCCGAAGACGCGCAGCCCTCCGAGTCAAATGGGCAGGTTCTGGTGGAAAGCCAATCCACGCTCACGTTCTCCTCCTTGAGGTACAGGAAGATGTGTGCAGCTTGCTTCCCCTTGCTTCATACTCCCCGCACAGAGCAGGGACTCGGCCATGGCACCCCCCACCACATGCGCCGGACATATGAAGCAAGGGGAAACAAGCTGCAGTTAAGTACCTGTCCTATAAGATGACCCCCGACTTTGGCACAGATTTTTTGGGGTTAAAAAGTAGTCTTATACGCCAGAAAATACAGTACTTTAAAATCTCCCAGAGCCTTTTAAAAAGTTGATTTTGCTGCTGCCGAAGCTTGGCTTTAAACAGAAGGAGAGAAGGGGTGAGGGTGGGGGAATCCATTTTCAAACAGCCTGCGTTTCCAGCCTTAAATCAACCAGGCGAAAGCAAACCATTTAAAGGCTTACTCCTGAGTAGACCACCCTTGACCATGGCATTTTTAAAATAGCGGTCTGAGATCTTTATAAATTTATTAAAAATCAACCCTTGCAGTTATCTACTTACAAGTGAATCATGGATGGGTGGGTGTACAGTGTTGTGCTTGTGGACATGTAAGCCTAGTGGGTATAGTTGTGGGGAAATGGAAAAAGTAATTTTTATTGAAAATAAAATATGGAAAAAAATAATAAATGAAAATAAGGGGGGCAGTTTCCAGATTTGGGGTAACAGAGTTATTCAAGGAATGTTCACAGCTGAGGCACCAGTTAAAAATTTATCCAGCCTCTTCAGAAGTAACAGCTACATGGCAGAAGAAAATTGATAGTTCCAATGGGGATGTAGAAACTTCTGGCAGGCAGTTACTGAGCAACACTGGTAGCTGAAATTGAGACTGGTAGAGGATCTTTCACAAACAACAATGATACTGTTGTGTATTGAGGCACATTTGCAAAGAAGCGCAGGAGCGCTCTTGCAAGACCAAAATGGCGGTTTCCCGCCATTCTAACAAGAAGCCCAAAGTGACACAAAACCTCTGCAAAAGGTTGCGCCTATTAGGCTAAACCAAGTCCTATGATTGGTTACAGTTTTGGATCCTGTTCTCCATTGGTTAACTGAATATTTCCCCTGTTATGATTGGTTAGTTACGTCTGTTTGGTGGGTTGCTACCTTGTATTCAGGAGCTACCACCGGGGAGACACTACGTAAGCCCCACGGGTAAGCTAGGGTGGGGCCGGACTGGATCTATACTTCCCACACACCATTCGAGTAGCCGGGTGGCGCTATGCCTGGGTCTCTCCACTGCTGCGCTTCATGGTAGCACAGATATTGCCCAGAGAAGGGTAAGAGTCCGGAGGAACTGAATACACTGGGATTGTATAGCCATCTCGGGATCCAGAAGCCTTGTAAGCTCATCTCTATTTTGACTGTTGAATAAAGCCTGTTGCTGTTTGTTACATCGTTATCCTGGACTCATGCTTATAAGGGCCAGATTCAACATTGGCAACGAGGATGGGATTGAAGAACATTGAGATGGCTGACCAAATCCCTCTTTAGCTGTGTCCATTCGACACCAGCAAATCTTGCCTGTGGCCATACTACGTAGTCCAGCTGGAAAGCTACTTCACAGTAAAGAAAGTTGAGCTGGAGTTGTGGAAGACAATGTTCTTGGCCCACTGCAGGCTAGAGACTCTCAACGTTGTTGTGAAACTTCTGCCACCCGATGTGCTGCAGAAAATTTCCTTACCAACCTTGCTACACACCCTGCGCGAGCACTTCCAGCGCAGGTCGACTCTCGAGGACAAAGAGTCGCCCGGTCCAGTTATGACCGCAGCCATTTTTTCCGATGCCTCCAGCCATGTCTGCGAAGACCGCAACAGTCCACCACAGGGAGCCAGCGCCAGCGGCAGGGTGGGTTGCACCGTGCTGAGGATGCAGGAATTTCCATCTCTGCACAGAGTGTCCCTTAAGAAGCGCCCAATGCCACAGTTGTGGAAAAGCAGTCCACATCTCCAAGGTCTGTGGGAAACAAGGCGAGACTTCACCGAAGCTCCAGCCGAAGCTCCAGTACTGCATTGTCAAGGTCTTCACGAGCTACGGGGCTGACGACAAGCGACAAGACCTGAAGGACAGGTACAGCGTGAACCTCTGCATCGAATGGGTACCTTTCCGTCTGCAGGTGAACTCTGGGTCTTTTCTTTCCATCGTGACCGACGAAGAGTTCCATCACATTCCGCCTGACCTGCGGCCCAAGCTCAAGAATCTTCCAGGCAAGTTAGTGGACTTAAGAGTTTGCAACGTTCCAGTTTGGGGAATAGGGAACTTTAAAGTCCATTATAACTGTGTCTACACGAGCCTACCCCTCGTTGTTGCTAAAACGGGTAAGACTAATAGTCTAGGGTCCCACTGGTTTGGGCTCCTGAGTATCTATTTCACGGGAATCCAGTGTGGGGGAGAGACGGTCCTTCGTACTGAGGACAAGCCCCAAGCAGTTTTCCTTCCTGGGGTGGGTTTGTCCCATGGGCCCCCTGAAAGTGATTCCTCCACGGAAGAACTAAATGCAGTGTTTTCCCGACAAGCGCATGTTGTGCCCAAGGACAGTAACTTTACCAAAAAGACTGTACAGTCTGATGTGTTTGAGTTTCAAGAACTTTTGCCACCTGATGCTCTAGACTTTGAAAATCCTGACAATTTGGACGATTTGGCCATTGTCTCACTCAAACTGTCCCTGAACTTTGCTGTGGCTTCAAAGACTGACCCCCTGTTGTCTGAAGTTATTGTGTGGGTGGACATCGGTGGCCACCGCCTCCTTACAATTCGGAGGCTTGTGTGTATTGCCGGGACCGCGAAAAACTCTCAGTACTGGGAGGGTGCTTATACAAGCTCTGCAGGACAGTGGTTCCATGTGGATTGTGGGTCAAGCTACTTGAGTACTTGTTAAGCAGGTCCCATGACTTTAGCCACTCCAAAGACGTTATGCATAGCTATTTCTGGTGGCCAGGGATCAAACACGCCATTGAGATTTGGGAACTACAAAACGCTACTGGGGCACAGCTTGTTCTGGAGGGTTCTCAGGTTCCCCAGAGGCGGGTGGACTCTCACCGTCCCCTGGGGTTGGAGGGGGGATTCGGATTTCACAATCACCCCCTAACATAGATTGGCACAAAAAGGAACGCCAAAGTGCGGGCTCGCACTCCCTGGGGAAAAGGGAGGGGTTGCAGGAGCACTCTCAGACCACAGGGCAGGAAGCTAAAGAACTGTTGTGTATGCAAGAACACTGTTGCTTTAAGTAAATGAATGTAACCAGCCCCATATCACAATGTATCACAGCTGCTAAAGGAACGCGAGCGAGCCGCCCACCAAGGGCGGGTGCGAGCGTTCATACTCACATGGTTCAATCCCCAAATCACGGACAGCCGCGGGAAACTTCTCCGCATGAAGAACTACAGAAGAGGGGGGCGTGCCTCAAGACGACGCCCCCAACGGTGGCAGCCAATGAGCCACCGTGCAGCCAGATTCAAATGTGTTTCATTGTTTCATTACTGTATATAATGTGATGTATCTCCGCCATTACCACATGTTCGTTCTGATCATCAACCAATAAACCTGTGTTAGTCCTCATTGCGACTCCTTCATTGTCTTCCGTGCAAGACACTAAATTGGCGACGAAGGTGGGATGATGGCGAATCCCAGAGTCAAGACGTACCATTTCGACGTCAGCGAGCCTGACCAGTGGGAGCTCTACGAGTGCCAGTTTCGGCACGCGATGGAAGCAGCCGGCGTCGACGACGACGCGTTGATACGCTCCCATTTCCTGGCCCAGGTGGGACCCGCCACGCTGCGCATTCTCATGAACTTGGTGGCGCCAAAGAAGGTTGAAGCAGTGCCTATCGACCAACTCCTGGAGCTGCTGAGGGCACATTTCCAGCCGCCCGTGTCGATTTTTCCGGCCCGGGTCGCGTTCCACCGGCGGGACCAGCGCTCAGGCGAGTCCGTGTCCGACTACGCAGCGGCCCTCCGACTGGCGGCCGTGCACTGCAAGTGGGACGACCTGAACCAGGCTCTGCGAGACCGTCTGCTGTGCGGCCTGCGGGACGAAGAGCTACAACGGAAGCTCATGACCCGCGACGAGCACCTCTCGTTCAATGAGGTGTTGCGAGAGGCGCAGGCGGCCGAGGCGGCCAGGAGCGGGGTCAAGGTGTTCAAGGCCCGCAGCACAGCGTCCGAGCGGGCCAAGTCCCCCGTTCAAGCGGCACGGCGGACTCCAGCAAAGGCAGCCTGGCGGGCACCTAGGTCGCCCGCCGGCACTCCAGAGACCTCCGACGACTCGTCCGTAACGGCGGACTCCTACACCAGCGAGGACGACGGCGTCCAGAGAGTAAGGAAGCGCGGGGAGCGGCGGCAAGACCGAGAGCGGCAGGACCGCCGCTGCGACGGCTGTGGCGCGGCCCACGACCGCACGAGGTGTCCCTTCCGCAAGGCCGAGTGCCACAATTGCGGTCGTAAGGGGCACATCGCCCGAGTTTGCAGGCGCGGGCGACCCGAGAGCAAAGGCAGTTCCAGCCACCCCCAGCACCACCAGCGGAAGGCGGCCGGTTCCAGGAAGGTGTCCACCATTCGCGGCGAGGACGGCGTGCACCGCGTGGCCCTGAAGCACCGGCGATTCTACGTGGAGGTACAGTTGCAGGGGTGCCCCGTGAAAATGGAGATAGACTCAGGGTCGTCATACTCCATACTGTCCCAGAGGGAGTACTTGCGCATCCCCCCAGAGGCACGGCCCAAGTTGCGGGCCATGCGGTCCCATCTGCGGGACGTACAGGGAAACGGGATCCCAGTGTTGGGGGTGGGGAAATTCAAGGTGAAGTTCAAGAATTTCTCCGAAAGGTTGCCCCTAGTGGTCCTCAAGGGGGGGAAGTGTTGCCTCCTAGGGACGCAGTGGTTTGCTCCCCTGGGAATAGAACTGTCCGGCATCCATGCCATAGAGACTGACCCAATGCAGGACGTTTGCAATGCGCACCCGGACGTTTTTAAAAAGGGGCTCGGGACTTACAGGGGGCCCCCAGTTTCATTCGAGTTGGACCCAGAAATCCGGCCCATCCGCCTTAAGCCGAGGAGGGTGCCCTTCGCACTCAAGGACAAGATCGAGGCGGAACTGGACAAATTAGTGGGGCAGGGGATTTTGGTTCCAGTTGATTCGGCAGAGTGGGAGACGCCGATTGTTACGGCCCTTAAATCAAACGGGGAGGTCAGGATTTGTGCGGACTATAAATGTACGATCAACAAGGCCATTCGGCCAAATGCATACCCAGTGCCCGTGGTCAGCCACCTGCTGGCCACACTCCATGGGGGGAGGTGTTTCGCCAAGTTAGACCTAGCACAGGCCTATCAGCAACTTTCAGTGACCCCAGCCGCTGCCGCTGCGCAGACCATAGTAACGCATAAGGGGGCATTTAAGGTAACGCGCCTTCAGTTCGGCGTGAACTCGGCCCCCGGGATCTTCCAATCCCTCGTGGAACGCCTGTTAAAGGGGCTTCCAGGAGTTCTACCATACTTCGACGATGTGCTGATAACAGCGGGGAGCGAGGTAGAACTAGCCAAAAGACTAGATGGGGTCCTCTCAGTTTTCGAGAAAGCGGGGCTTCGACTAAGGAAGGACAAGTGTGTATTTTTTGCGAGGGAGGTTGAGTTCCTCGGTTTCAAAGTAACCCCAGAGGGGATCAGGCCCTCAGAGTCCAAGGTTGCAGCCGTACAGAATGCCCCTCGCCCCACCGCAAAACCGGAGCTGCAGTCGTTTCTGGGGCTCCTCAACTTCTATCACTCGTTCCTGCCTAGGAAGGCATCGGTTGCGGAGCCACTGCACGCCTTGTTAAAAAAGGACGCGGTTTGGCGGTGGGGGGACAAACAAGAGAGAGCCTTCCGAGAACTAAAATCACTCCTCTCCTCAGATGCGGTCCTGACACATTTTGACCCTAGGAAGCCAGTGGTTCTGGTATGTGATGCGTCCCCGGTGGGGGTGGGGGCGGTCCTGTGCCACGTGTTAGAGAGCGGGAGGGAGGCCCCGGTGGCTTACTACTCCAGGTCCCTTTCGAAGGCTGAGCGCAATTACGCGCAGACAGACAGGGAGGCACTGGCCATAATCGCAGGGACCAAAAAGTTTCATGATTTTCTATACGGCCGCGAGTTTACGGTAGTGACTGATCACAAGCCGCTCCTGGGGATCTTCACTACCGGCAAACCTACCCCCCAAATTCTCTCCCCCAGGATGTTGCGTTGGGCCATATTCCTCAACGCCTACCAATACGAGTTAGTCTACCGCCCAGGGAAGGAGATCTCCCACGCAGACGCCCTGTCCCGATCTCCCCTCCCTACCTTGGGGGATTCCGCATGCGAGGTAGAGCAGGACCACCAGGTCATGTTAATCGAGTCCCTCGACTCACCCCCCATTGTCCCGGCCGACCTCGCCAAAGCCACGGCGGCCGACAAGATCCTAGCCCAGGTTAGTTCATGGGTAAAAAAGGGGTGGCCCACTACTCCCCCAGAGGAACCTTTCAAACCGTTCTGTAGGCGCAGGGTGGAACTTTCCCTGGAAAGGGGCTGTCTACTCTGGGGCCAGCGGGTGGTTATCCCAGAGAAATTAAGGGCAAGGGTACTGAAGTTACTACACACCAGTCACCCGGGGATCGTGCGGTCCAAAGCCCTAGCCAGAAGTTTCTTTTGGTGGCCACAGATAGACGCTGACATAGAGCGTCTAGTGGGCACGTGCGAGAGCTGCCAGAGCTCCCGGCCCGAGGAGTCCCGATTACCCCATAGAGAGTGGGACACAGCCCGCGGGCCGTGGTCTCGTATCCATGTCGACTTCGCGGGCCCCTTCCGCGGGGCCACGTTCCTACTGGTTGTCGACTCCTACTCCAAGTGGTTGGAGGTAATCCCCGTGAGCAGCACCTCCTCCGCGACAACCATAAAGCAGTTGCGCAAACTCTTTGCTTGCTTCGGCCTGCCAGACGTCCTCGTGAGCGACAACGCAAGTTGCTTCACGTCGACCGAGTTCCAAACCTTCATGGAGAGGAACGCAATCAGACACATTACTGCTGCCCCATTCCACCCCGCCACAAACGGTCAGGTAGAGCGCCAAGTGCGCACTACGAAAGACGCACTGCGGCGCATGGGTCCCGGCGACCTGAACCTACACCTGTGCCCGTTCCTAATCACATACAGGACCACCCCCCTAGCTTCAGGGTTCTCCCCGGCCGAGCTGCTTATGAAGAGGCGCCCGGCAACGCTGTTTGACCGGATGGATCCGTCCAGGGTGGAGGATGAGGGGAGAAATATAAATTTAGGGGGGGGGAGCTCCAAGAACTTTTCCACAGGGGACCCGGTTCATTGCAGGAACTACGCGGCCTCGGGGCCAGCGTGGGTGCCGGGGACAATCATCGAGCAAACGGGGCCAGTCTCCTACAGGGTCGAGACGAACTCAGGGCTAACATGGAGACGGCACGCCGATCAGCTCCGAAGGCGAGTCACTAGTGAGGGGGAATCAGCGTTAGGGTCCTCCCCCACCCGCATTACCCAAGGGGGAGACACGGAGGCGCACGAGGGCGAAGTTAAAGAGAGGAATCAGTTTGCCCCCGACTATGACCAAGATCGAGAGTTTGACTATAATTTTCCGTACCAGGGGGAGTTAGCGGAGTGGTCCCCCACCCGTCCTAGCGAGAAGAGGGGTTTCAGTTCAGCCCCTGGTACCTCCAGTCCTCGCAGCACGAGCTTGCTAGAGTACACCATAGCCCCGGCCCCCAAGAGACAAGCGCCACAGAGACAGGCAGCCAGCGGAATCTCGCCAGCCGCAAATCCCCAGACCCCCAAACAGGCAGCGGGAGACAGCGGGGCCACAAGGGTCTCATCGTCAGTCCCGAGTTTCGTACTAGGGGGGTCCCCGGGTCCTACAGGCAGTAGACAAGGGTTCACTTCCCAACTGTTCATTCCGTTCCCGTCCCCACAGGCAAGGGCACCGCAGCCTCATCACAGAACCACTAACGAGTCCCCACCTTACATTGCAGGACAAGACCGCGCGGAACCAGGGGCCACGGGCTCCCCTGTGT
Organism: Bradypodion ventrale; assembly: GCA_035047345.1. Taxonomy (NCBI): domain Eukaryota; kingdom Metazoa; phylum Chordata; class Lepidosauria; order Squamata; family Chamaeleonidae; genus Bradypodion; species Bradypodion ventrale. Next base: position 48,968,168 of record JAWDJE010000001.1, read on the forward strand.
TAGGGCAAGCTGACACGCGCCCCAGACGCACGTGCGGGAAGCCACAATGGTTAAGGGACTTCGTCCCATCCTAGGGGGGAGGGATGTTGTGTATGCAAGAACACTGTTGCTTTAAGTAAATGAATGTAACCAGCCCCATATCACAATGTATCACAGCTGCTAAAGGAACGCGAGCGAGCCGCCCACCAAGGGCGGGTGCGAGCGTTCATACTCACATGGTTCAATCCCCAAATCACGGACAGCCGCGGGAAACTTCTCCGCATGAAGAACTACAGAAGAGGGGGGCGTGCCTCAAGACGACGCCCCCAACGGTGGCAGCCAATGAGCCACCATGCAGCCAGATTCAAATGTGTTTCATTGTTTCATTACTGTATATAATGTGATGTATCTCCGCCATTACCACATGTTCGTTCTGATCATCAACCAATAAACCTGTGTTAGTCCTCATTGCGACTCCTTCATTGTCTTCCGTGCAAGACACTAAAAGAACACAGTTCAAAGGATCTCTGTACGCCGAAGGAAAGGGAGATTTCCTCGGGTGCTTTAGAGGAGCGTTCTCCAAGCCCAAAAGTAAAGGCAGCGGTGGGAGTTAAACCGGGAGCGGTCCCTGCCTTAGAGGCCTCAATCACAGCAGTTGGGTTGCACAGGACATGAGCTAATAGTCCTGGGTTGTTTGCAAGTACATGGGGCGAGGGTTGGCAACATGGGGATTCCTTGTTTGCACCACACATGGGATCTCTCACAACCAACATGGCTCAGGAAGGAAAGGAGCTATGCGCCTCGCCAAACTGGTTTGTTTCTGGTTGCACACACACAAAAACCCCTTGGATGCAAAGTCCCTTGATCACAACGTGGAGCTCTAGTAAAACACCGGAACCTCAGGACACCTGCAAGGAAGGGTCAAACAGGGTTCACGCTCACAAGGGTAAACACTCCTCGGATGAGGACTCAGTATCTTGAGTTTCACGTAGGGCCCCAACTGAAAACTTAGGGGGGGGGGGTGTTGTGTATTGACGCACATTTGCAAAGAAGCTCAGGAGCGCTCTTGCAAGACCAAAATGGCAGTTTCCCGCCATTCTAGCAAGAAGCCCAAAGTGGCGCAAAGTCCCTTCAAAAGGGCATGCCTATTTAAGCTAAACCAAGCCCTATGATTGGTTACAGTTTTGGATCCTGTTCTTCATTGTTTAACTGAATATATCCCCTGATATGATTGGTTAGTTACATCCATCCGGCGGGTCGCTACCTTGTATCCAGGAGCTACCACCGGGGAGACACTACGTAAGCCCCACGGGTAAGCTAGGGTGGGGTTGGACCGGATCTATACTTCCCACACACCATTTGGGTAGCGCTGTGCCTAGGTCCCTTCACTGCTGCGCTTCATGGTAGCATGTATATTGCCCAGAGATGGGTAAGAGTCCGGAGGGACTGAATATGCTGGGATTGTATAGCTATCTCAGGATCCGAAAGCCTTGTAAGCTCATCTCTATTTTGACTGTTGAATAAAGCCTGTTGCTGTTTGTTACATCATTGTCCTGGACTCGTGTTCATAAGTATCAACAGATACTCAAGCTACTTTTTATTACTATAGCTCAGAATAAGGCAATAGTAAATCACTGCTAAACTTAGGGTGTACAGAAAAAGCTTCCTCAAAGATTGTGGTATTTTTGAACCACAATTGGGTATATCCTGGTAACGGCAACCTTGTGTTGCCGGCTAATCTTTTTCAGACTAGGTCAGGTGAAAGGAACTGTAGAATGAACTCACCAAAAGGTGCCTTCATTGGGCAGTTTCACATCTGACCTAGGCACGGAAGAAGAACTGCTTAACTTTTGTTTACTCTCTGATATGCGAGAAACAATAGGTTGTTCTGAAAGAAATGTGTGTGCCTTAATGCTTGACTGTTCTCATGCACAACCTCTATTGTGTACAAGAAGCTTATGTTAGGACAGAATATAAAGAAAAAATAGTTTCCTATATGCAACTGCATCAAACAAGAATGCATTTTATCTGTTTATCTGTTCAATTTGTATATGGAACATACCATGTGGAAAGCCAGACTACATTCAGATGAAAAAGAGGGGTGAAAATTGTTGGAAGAAACATCAATAATTTAAGATATGCAGATTGCGCCATCTTATTAGCAGAAAGCAGTAATGACTTGAAAAGCTAGATGAGAGCTTTGCAGGTACCCTGGACTGCCAGAAAGATAAACAAGAGGATCCTAGAAGAAATCAATCTTGAACTTTCTCTGGAGTAAAAAAAGAAAATGACAAAACTTAGGCTGGCCTATTTTGGGCCCATCATGAGAAGGCAAGATTCTCTGGGGGAAAAAGCAACAATAATGTTATGAAAGGTTGAAGGCAGCAGGAAAAGGGAGCCTTGTTAATTGTAGGACCTTTTGGTGATCATTCATTCATAGGGTTGCTGCAGTTTGGAAATGTCTTTATCTTAACCTATAAGGAAAGAATGTGGCCGTACATGTGCGGAATGCGTTTCCACATGCGTGCAGCCTATCCCGTGATGCATGCCACACACCTACCTTGCCCAACAGGAATCAGCGCCGCAAGTATCCCGAGGCCGTGGGTGGGCGCCACGCCCCACAAATTGAACAAAACAAAAAACTACACCTCCCAGCATCCTCCGCAGCAACCGCTGGCCAATCAGGGATGCAGGCCAGTGCGCGGACAAAGCAATGGCCACCATGCACACAAGGAGCAGCCATTGGGAAATTTCCAAATAGGCAGGCTGAGGAGCACAACCCCCCCTCCCCGAATCACAGAATCGCTCTGGCGGGAAATGCACCCAGCCAAGAGAGGGACGTTGGGCCTGCCTGCCCTTCTTCGGAGCAATGGCGCTGCCTCCTTGCTCCCCTTGGCCATGAGGGCAGAGGAGCGGCCTTCATGGAGGCCTCTCCGGAAGCCACCAGCTAGCGAGATGGAAAGGGCAGAGGAGTGCCCTTCACGGAGCCCACTCCAGAATGCACCAACTGAACGGGCCCTCCCAGCGACCAGTCCGGTACGGACACAACTCCTCCCCACTTGCACCCCCGCCGCCACCTTCTCTCCGCCTTGCCCGCTACAGCGACAACCGCCACAGTTGCCACCTCGAACAGGCAAAGGGAGTACGGCTGCAGACCCGGGCTCCAGAGAAGGCCGGGCAGACCTTTTGCCGCAAAATCACAGAAAAAAATGCAGCAATTGCGTCAGGTGAATCTGCTGCGGACACAGTGCAGAGAAGGTGGCAGAGGGGGTGCGGGCATGGTGGAGGCATCTCCCGACTGGCCCACCCAACGGGGCTGCCCGGTTCCTTCCAGAGAGGGCACCGCAAAGTAAGCTCCTCCAACGTCGCAGTCTCACCCGCCGCCGTTGCCACATCGAAAAGCCGAGGACCACAGCTGCCGCGCAAGCTGGTCCACCCCACACCCAACAAAAAAAGCCAGGGAAAGAGATAGTAGGAGCCCGGTCTGTCGCAAAGTGTGGGGGGAGAGGGGAAAAATTCCCCAAACCATCCCCCCAATGAGCCCCCCCCCAAAAAAAAACACCTAAGACAGGCACCTATGCTAGTTTTATATAAGAACAACTAAGATAGGATGGCCAGAAATCTAAAAGGGTAGGGTTCCTACATCTTTAAGAGTTGTGTGGAAAGAATATTAGTTTATCGCAGTTACTAAATGTATACCACTATTAATTACAGAAGAGCTAAGTCCTGTTCTGGTCATCTTAAATAGAGTATACATTGTTATGTCTCTGTTCATTCTTTTATGCAACATACATACAAATCATATAAAATACCTTATCCAAATCATATTAGGTGAGTATATTTATTAATAAGTGTGAAGAAAAGACATTTCTGGATGTGGAAAACAAACTAGTATTATTACACATATTACACAGGAGTAGACATTGCCGCTGTCCTTCTACGCCTTGCCCAGGAAATAAAAGGAAGCTCCCAGCATGTGAACATGATCTCATTAGGACGTGGTCAAGGTGCTAAAGCTGAAGAAGTGATATACAAAGCACAGGTGCAGAGTGGACAGTGGGTATTCCTTCAGAATTGTCATCTTGCAGCTTCATTTATGCCTAGGCTCTGTACAATTGTTGATTTGTAAGTACTATTTTAATTTCTTTGCATATGCAATTGATTGATTGATTGATTGATTGATTGATTGGACTCAGTGATGGGCACCAAAAAAATTTACTACCACACTGTGGGCGTGGCCTAACTGGTGGGCATGGCCTAACTGGTGGGTGTGGCCTAACTGGTGGGCATGTGACTGGGTGGCTAATCTAGTCATGCCTGCCACGTAGCCTATGAAAACATCTGCAAACACAGACAGCACTGGCTCTTTGGCTGTAAATGGAGATGAGCACTGCACCCTAGAGTCAGATACGACTGGCTATTGAGCAAGGGCAACCTTTACCTTTACCTATTGTTAGATCCAAAGCTGCCAGTCGTATATGACTCTAGGGTTCAGTGCTCATCTATTTATAGCCAAAGAGTCAGCACTGTCTGTTTCTAGATGTTTCTGTGGACATGTGGCAGGCATGACTAGACACCAGAATGTTGTTACCTTTCCCACTGAAGTGGTTACTATTTATCAATTTGCGGTTGCTAGGAGCTGGGACAGAGACGGGAGCTCAAACGGTCATGTCGGCCTTCCAGCTAACAAGGCAAGCTTCTTAACCACTGAGCTCAAGTGGCTAAGGCTCTGACTGGAAGGTGGCAGGTCAGCAGTTGGAGACCCAAGTGCTGGATGTTGGAGTGAGCTCCTGTCTCTGTCCCAGTTCCTGCCAACCTAGCAGTTCGAAAGCAAAAAATTGCAAGTGGATAAATAGGGACCACTTTGGTGGGTAGGTAAACAGTGTTCTGTGCACTCTGGTGTCTAGCCATGCCTGCCACATGACCACGGAAATAACTGCAGAAGCAGACAACGCTGGCTCTTTGGCTTTGAAACAGAGATGAGCAACCTGAACCCTAGCATGGGATATGACTGGCTTTCGAGCAAGGTAAAGGTATCCCTTGCCTGAAAGCCAGTCATATCCAACTCTAGGGTTCAGTGGTCATCTCTATTTTACTGTGGAGTGCCCTGGGTCAGCTGCAGTCTACCTCGAAGCAGCAGTGAGTCTTTAAGGTGCCACAACATTTTTTTTTGTTTACTCTCTGATATGCTTGCACAGAATAAAATGGCACCAATTCTAAAGTTTTATTCTGTGCAAGCAAATCAGGAGGTAAACAAAACAAAAACACAAAAATGTTGTGGCACCTTAAAGACTCACTACTATTTAGGGAGCTTCACGGGCCTCATTCCCCCTCCATCACCACCCTGGGAAATCCCTTTAGCCTCTGCTCCCCTACACACACACACACACACACACACACACACACACACACACACACACACACACACACACACACACACACACACGGGGAAGTAAACAAAACAAAAAGACACACCCAGAAGGCGCCATGTCGGGCTGCTCCTTCCTCCAACAAAGGGGGGGGGAGGAGTGCTCACGTGATGGCTTTGGCTTTTCCTCCTCCTTTAGTCCTCCAGGACCAGCAAGTTAATAGTTGCAATGTGTTTATGAATTTGATTCTATCTGTAGGTTTACCAAAGGAGAAGCAAATATAAACACCGAATTTAGACTGTGGTTAAGTTCAACACCAGATACTTCTTTTCCTGTACATATATTGCGGAAGGGCCTGAAGGTAAGACTTCAGAGAATTTCAACAAGCAAGAGGTATGATTAAAATGTTTTGGGAATCAGGGGCTGAAAACCTGTTACTTAGCTTAATTAGTAAAACTAGTGTAGGCCCACTGAATCAGTGGAATTTTGGTGAGCCAATTTTTTTATTTATTCCATTGATTCAAATGGGTCAAACTCTAGTTTTATCTTAGATTGTGATCAAATGAGAAAATCACTCACATTGTGGACTGTTTGTGGAGTGGTCCCCTGTGAGTTATTTTATGGTGATCTCATGATATAATCTTGTCAGAAGTGATTCAGCCCAATCATGATCCATGCCCAACCTGGATTCATTTAATCCAGCAGCATAGCTACTCTTCTCCTGCCAACCTAGCAGTTTGAAAGCAAGAAATTGCAAGTAGATAAATAGGGACCACTTTGGTGGGATGGTAACAGCGTTTCGTGCGCTCCGGTGTCTAGTCATGCCTGCCACATGACCACGGAAATGTCTGCAGAAGCAGACAGTGCTGGCTCTTCAGTTTAGAAACAGAGATGAGCACTGCACCCTAGAGTCGGATATGACTGGCTTTCGAGCAAGGGAAACCTTTACCTTTACTATAACTACTCTTTATTTAGGCTATTCTAGGAGGAATCATTCCCAGCAAACCCACACTTTTGGGTGTAATCTCACACTATAACTTTACTTTAGTATAGTAAACTAGCATATTTTGCCCGGCAGTGCCGGGCTTTGTAAAATTGTGTTGGATAGTAAAGGGTTTCGTTTTTTTTCCTTGAACCAATGGTGCTGGGCTGTTTTAAATGGTGTTTAAAGGTTTTGTGATTTTGTGGCTTCGAGGCGCTGCGTCCGTCTGCGGAGGACTTGCGCTCCCAATGTGTGTTTTAATTTTATTTTTTGCACGCCGGCTTCCTCAGTGCCAGGCTATTTAAATTGGTTTTGGAAGGTTTTTGTTTTATGTTTATGCAAATTTTAATTTAATTTAATTTATTTAATGTAAATTAATTTTTTAAATTTAAAATTTAATTTTGGTTTTTTAAATCTTTATTTTTACGCATTTTTTTAATTTTTGGGGTTTTTTTTTGTTTTTTGGAGTGAAAAGTTATTTCTGATTTTTTTGGTATTTTTTGAGATTAGTGTAAATATTTTTGAATGTTTTGATAATTTATTTGATTAATTTGGGAATTAATCTTATTAGTTTCAATATTCTTGAATGTTTTTTCTCTTGTGGCCTCTGGGTGGGGGTGGTGAGCTTTTCTTACTCTCTACAATTTTTCTCTTCTGTCCTCTGGGTGTCGCTTCCGGTAAATATTTTCTTCATTTTCTCAGTTGAGTTCCGGTTGTCATGGAGTGAAAACATCTCCTGGTAAGCTCTCTGGTTTGTTTGTTTTTTGGGGGGGATTGTGTTGGGTTTTGGGGGGGTCTTTGTGATGTTTTTGTGGTTACTTTTTGGATGTTTTTGTGTTTCTTTTTTGACTGTTTTTGTGACTGTTTTTGAATGTTTTTGTGTGTACTTTTTTGGGGGGGTTCTTTTTTTTCACGGGCCAGGCTCGATCCCTGGCCCGTGGAAAGAAAATGGCGGGGGGTGTTCTTTTTTTTTGCGGGCCAGGCTCGATCCCTGGCCTATTGAAAGAAAAGGGGGGTGGTCTTTTTTTTCACAGGCCAGACTCGAAGCCTGACCCATGAAAAGGAAAGGGCGTGGGGGGGTCTTTTTTTCCACGGGCCAGGATCAATCCCTGGCCCATGAAAAGTAAGGGCAGCGGCAGCGGGGGGGGGGGGTTATTTTATTTTTCGCGCACCGGCTGCCTCAGTGTTGTGTGCACTAATGGCACGCAGGATGCTGGGACTTGTAGTTTTGCATGCACGTGTTTGGTTACTGCAGCATTTTTTTCCTGTGGCTTTTTTTATTATTGGCCACGGCGTGTTTCCGAACGTTCCTTTTGCCGCGCCGCTCAACCCGATTGGCTCTGGAGCAGCGCAAGGAACGTTGGGAATTGAAGTTCCCTTTTTTTGATTGCGTCCAGGGGGCTCCTGTCCCCCGGGCGAAAATTTCAACCCGACAGTTACCTGCGAACCCCGTTTGGGCGAGTGCACGGAGGCTCGGACGGGGCTAGTGGGGCCTGGTGCAACATCCTTTGTCACATTCCAACGGTTAACGCACCATTTTATAGATATAGATTGCAGCCAACATAGGCCCATTTTAATTACTGGAACTTACAGAAGAGTTGATTCATCAGATACTGATTCAGTGGTACTATTCAAGTATTACTTAATCCTTAAACAGGATTTCAGGCATTAGCTCAGATAGCTAGCGGTCTCTCAATAGGAAAAAGTAGCTTTTCATGAAAATCTCTGTACATTTTATGTATAAGGTCCACATCAATGCAGAAACAATCTTTTAGAACATTCAAAGGTTGAGAACTTTGGCAAAAGCTCATCCTCCTGGTCCTTTGTAAATGATGTGGCTACCTCCTCTTCAGTTAGTCAGTTCTTCTTTGACTGTTGCAGCAGACATCCGCAACCTTTCTGAGAGAGTTTTTAAAATTGTTGAATAAACTGTAAATTCATCTTTTATAGTTGTCAATTCTCATTTATCCTGTGGACTTTACTTAAAATGTTGAGACTATGGCCAACAGAAGTCTGTTTTGCACGTGTGTGAATTGCAGGAATGAGATCTCTTTAACAAATAAATGTTTTGTTTGTATTCTTGTAAGGTAGTATGGATCCCATCTGCCATATAGCAGAGTAACATTATTCTTTTGTTTTGTTTCTTCTGTCTGATGAAGTGGACTTGATCCATGAAAGCTACCATGGAAATACAGCACTTAGTCTTTAAGGAGCCACAACATTTTTTGTCTTTTTTGTTTTGTTTACTCACTGATATGCTTTCACAGACTAACACAGCTACCATTTCAAACTAACTATTCCTTTAGTTCTTCTTATTTTTGAAGAAGAATAGTCTGGTGCTCTGTGATTTTTTTAACAGTCATTGCTGCTTTTCATGTCTCTGATTAACATTTCTTCCTTTCTTTTCAATGCATCCATTGGAGAAGTGGTTTCTGAAAGATATGAAGAAACTGAATTCTCCTTTTTCAATCCTAGTTCATCATGGAATATCTCTGTAACGGGGGGGCGGGGAGGGGATGTCCTTCAAACTCCTGTGATATTTGATTATTTACCATCAGTTTAAGGTGGGTTTCCTGGTAGACATCATCTTGGCCAGTGTGACTAATGGACAGTGCGTTTTGATATACATGGTACCTATGTTTTCACAACCTATCAGTTAATTTTCCTATTTGAGGATATCTAATTGCTCATTTTCATTCAAAACATTTTCTTTTATTTGGAAGGAGCATGGCACACTCTAGATCAGGAGTTCTCAACTTTTTTAAGCCGGGGGCTGGGTCACACTCCTTCAGACAGCTTTGGGGGCCAGATAGTCATTTTGCCCTCCCTACACCACATGGGACTTCCTGGTGTGGTGTTATGCAAAGAAACATGTTGAAAAAGGGCAAGTAGCTTATCTGTAACTCTTTGAGCTCTTTGACTGCTCAGTGATACATGCACACAAGTGAGCCACCAGACACACTGTAGGTGCCTGATTTGCCAGTTCTACTCCTTCTGTACTATCATGATGGTCAAGGAAACTGACTGGGGAATTGAGTGTCACATCCTTTGATTATATTCAAAGCTAGGGCAAGAGTGTATGCTGCCACCAAAAAGCTCAGCTCTATAAGGATCCAAGAAATAAGGTAAAGGTTTCCCTTCCTTGAAAGCCAGTCATATCCGACACTAGGGTTCAGTGCTCATCTCTGTTTCAAAGCCGAAGAGCCAGCGCTGTCTGCTTCTGCAGACGTTTCTGTAGTCATGTGGCAGGCATGGCTAGAAACGGGAGCGCACGGAACGCTGTTACCTTCCCACTGAAATGGTCCCTATTTATCTACTTGCAATTTCTTGCTTTCAAACTGCTAGGTTGGCAGGAGCTGGGACAAAGACGGGAGCTCATTCCATCCTGCAGTACTCGGGAATGGAACTGCTGACCTTCTGCCTTCCCAGTCAGCGTCTTAGCCACTAGAGCCACTGCAGTCCCATGAAATAGTTGTGCACAAATGCAAATGTACCAATGTGTAGGTGAAAAACAACACACACACACAGCTGAATCACACTTGTTTTATTCATAAATTATCTACTTTTTCCCTAAAGGTAGTAATAGAACCTCCCCGAGGACTAAAGGCAACCCTACTTCAGACATTTGGATTAAGAGGCACTGGATTGATAACAGAAGCACTATTCAGTAAGACTACCTGTGGGCCATCATGGAAAAGGATACTATTTAGTCTATGCTTCTTTAATGCTATAGTCCATGAAAGAAAGAAATATGGAGCCTTGGGCTGGAACATTCCTTATGAATTTAATACTTCAGACCTAGAGGTAAGGTCAAAGAAAATTATGGTTACAAATTAAAATAGCATATATTATAATCATAGGATACAATTCTAAGTTTTTATTTCTCCTGTGGGAGTTTCACAAGCCATGTTCTTCTCTGTTTGGGTTTATGCTGGATTGTTTCCAGTCATGTATCAAAATCAATTCAGATTCAGTCGCTTTGTTGTAGCTATGTAGAGAGCAGGGATTTATGAAGTTCTTTTTCTCACCTCTGGCATTTAGAACAAACCCACAACAGCTTTTCCAGTTTGTTTTTGCATCCATTGTTTTGTTGATACTCCCTCTTCTTCGGTTGTCTATCCTCCAAGCAGGGTCTCCTGTATGCTTTTTCTTCCTTTTCCCCCTTGTGACTGTAACTTAAGATGGTAACTGTAAGCAAAGACATTGTTTTTCTACTTTAAATGTCTCCAGATTATTTTTTATCATACAGAGCACTAGGTTGTATACAAAACCAGGGAGGATGTTGTTTGATGAAAATGGGCTGATCGCACCATGTTTCTGTGTTGTTGTTTTTTTCTGCCTTATACTCTGCTAAATAAAGGAATAATTAAATTATTAGATAAACCCCCTTTTTATCAAATTTCCCAATAAGAACTTGGGTAAATTGTATTCATTTTTCTAGCAGACTAAGAATTACATATGGAATACCAACCATCAAAGCCCATTCTGGTTTGTGAGGGAAGAGACAGCTGCATTGGCTCATGTGCTGGCTAGTATTTTCTGTGGATACATGATATTATTGGACCTTTGAGTAATATACGGCACATCCACTGAGGTTTCTGTTTTTTCAATGAGATTCTATTATTTGCTCCATTTCTTCTTCCTATTGTCTAAAGAACTGGGTGGAGGGAGTAAAAAATGTGCATTAGATACACAAAGCTTTCTTTTGTAGTTAACCTCGTTTTTGCAAAAAAGGAATCATACACTCTTTTTGATTTTTTTTCCCTTGCAGACCTTCATGGCAAGAATACAGTGACTATATGCTGCATAGACATCATTAATGCAGGCAATTTTCTCTGGCTGGGGGGACGGACAAAGAAGTGTGTGTGTGTGTGTGTGTGTGTGTGTGTGTGTGTGTGTGTGTGTGTGTGTGTGTGTGTGTGTGTTTGCGTGGGCGAGATTTGAATTAGGATTGGTATAAGGATTGCATTTCATGGGATTTTACATAGATTTAAAATAGATTAACCAGAAGATAGTGAATACTATTTAACTATAGCAACAGGGTTTTGTCATATAGTCTGGAATCCAAGTCACTTTTTTGTTGTTGTTTTTTGCATGGGTGTGGCTAGCACGGTTTTGACTCTCCTTCCAACACTTTAAATAGCATAAACTCATTCCCATTAACTGCTTTTAAACTCTCCTCATAAGAATGACATGGGAAGCTGGTATCTAAGAGACACAAATCTGAGATCATCTGGGGCATCCTGAGCTAATTTCCATTTTTTACTGCATATCTTGCCTTTCTGTAAAAAATAATAATAATAATGGGTAGAAAGGATTCTGATGACCTTTTCTTTCTAAGATTTCCATCCAGATTCTGGAGATGCTTCTTGAGAGGCAAAAGAAGATTTCTTGGCCAGCACTGCATTACTTGACAGGAGAAATTGCATATGGGGGCCGTGTAACTGATAGTTGGGATCGCCGGTCCTTGCTTAGCATTTTGGACAATTTTTATAACCCTTCTATGCTACAAGAAGATTTTGCCTATTCTGCAGACCAGGTATGATAATTATTTATTTTCTTCAGCATCACAACTGCTTTAATTGCATGTATCTTCAACACTAGAAAGAGATGGGATTTTACATAGATTTTAAATAGATTAAATAGAAAGAGTGTTGTCTAGAGAAATAGTAATTAATTGTGCAGGAGAGGAAAAAGAAACCTACAAGTATTTGGACATGTGTTAACACAGAAGATGTGTACATTCCTATATATGTAATGGTGGGGGCTATGTTTATAGGTGGTGTTTTGGTGATGTGAGCAATTGTATGTGATGTTTAAGTATGTGGTAACACACCATCATGTTTTTTCTTCTGTCCTGACCATCCTTTTTTTAAAAAAATAATTGTGTGATAATGCAATCACCATATCTTTACACTCACTTTGAGTACGTATTTTGAAGATTTCGATCCTAGTATTTTTCCCCTCAGTGAATAATTGATCCATTTTGCATGAACAGCTTTGAAGAACAAAGTCATGACTCAGCAACAGTTATCCACTACATCTTCATTCTGGAAATCAAGATGCAAGGCCAAAAGGAGAGGAAGGCAAAATCATTCATGGAAGAATGGCTATGTCTGAATTTGGGAAACTCTGGATATAGTTCTAAGTAGTGAAGGGGAAACCCTTCAAATGTAGGAATGCAACTCTATCATCCCTAGCTCTTATAGCCAGCGGTGAAGGATAATAATGTCGGGAGCAGGGGTCCACCATTCAGGGGGGCTTACAGATTCCACCTCGCACCCACGGGTCACAGGATGCACAGGCATTTGATGAGCCTTGGGAATCTGCCACAAAGCTCTTCTTATGCTGGGATGCATGGCAGATGTTTATTCCCAGGCCTTGGCCCTGATGAGAGAGTGCACTCCCACATAAATGCGGCTCTTCACCCAGGTTATCTACAGTCCAGGCTGAAAGTCTTTGAACATCCAGCACAACCTACTCTTCTGTGGTCCCCTCCCATGTCTCTCTGTGGGAATCACTGTAGCAAACCTGCTACCCCAGGACTCCTTTCATCTCGGTCAATGAAAAACCATTCTGCTACTCCCTCCTTCCTTCTCTGAATCCAAGAATGAAGCATTGATTGTCTTTCTGAAGTTTATTGTAGAAGCATTGAAATAATTTATTTTTATTTTTATTTATTTATTTATTTATTTTTCATGCTTATATACCGCCCACTCAGGTACAACCCAACTCAGGGCGGTGAAATAATCCATTTCAATATACAGTGGTACCTCATATGTGGGATCCGCGCACACAATTGGTATACTGGCCCTGACAGAACCCCGGTAAAAGGTGATCACATCGTTACCAGGGGTTCCTGAGGGGACAGAAATTGGGGGAGCGGAATATTAGATAGAGTTTAATTCATCAATAGTTGATCTGACAAACTGCTCGGTCAACAGAGAGCTAATGACTAACTTGTTAGGTGCGTAATAGGCAATCTCGCGCCTGCGGATTACCTTAAGCCCTAGAACCAATACCAGCCACATGTTTACCCTGGATAACATGGAACAATGTATTTCCCCTGCCGTTAATTAAGTTAGTTAATTAACTTCCCCTGTAGACTTTCCCAATTAACTTGTGTAAACACGGAGTGTGAGTTCTGCAGATCACAATGCTTTTACATGCAGCCTGTACATGATAAATACTAATGATTTGCCTTGATTAAATCACTGGTCTTCGCTTCTTCTTGCCTCGTGTCTCATTGCTTGACCAGTCTCCTCTGGGACCCAACAGCCGCTTCGCGGTTCTGATCCAGCTTGCGCAACCCACTTCGTGGCCCAGATCCAACATATGGTGACCCCGACGTGATTCTACTCGTGAGTAAGCGATCTTCGCGGTCCAGTTCTACGCCAGAACCGTGTCTGAATCGTCCCGGAGGACAGGGTGGCAGCTCTGGTCGGAAAGCCATCCGATCTGAGTGATGGCTATGCTGCAAGGCATTCCAGAGAGGCAGAGCACACTCCAAAGCTCTGAGGCAGCTTGCTCAGCGGAAAACGCGTTCCGCTCAGGGTCGGCTGTGAAACCCTGACTTCAGCGCAGAGGCCGCAGAGGGCCTGTGGCAGCAGTCCACGTTCCGAGTTCCTTCCCAGAGGTTCGTCACGCCAGACCTGTTACCTAAACTCAGACGCGTCGCTTCGTCCCGAGGAGGAAAACTTCAAAGGACCGGCAGGTAATATGGGGACTTGTCCTCAGCGGCAATGTCCGACCGCTAACCAGAGAGTTCACTTAATGGAACTCAAGGCCCTGGCCAGGGTAAACTGTACACGCATTCACAGCGCCCAGTTAGCGGATCTTTTGATGTACTTGGGGGATAATTGTCTGTTTTATCCAGAAACAGGCATGCTTAACCTCCAACTTTGGGATAGGATAGGAGTCTGCATTCAGCAAGCCCCGAGAGCTCCAGATAGCATAATCAGCACGTGGAGCAAGTCTAGGAAGCTCTTGGCAGAGGTAAACCCAGTCTGGATAGAGGCCGAGGAACAGCCAGCGCAGCCAGAGCCATCAGCCCCAACGGCTCTCTATCCATCATTTCAGCTCAAGCAGGGTAGTGTAGGGAGCTTTCCCCCAGTGACAGCTGCAGACGTCACTGAAGGAATGCATGGAATGAAAAGTGCTGGCGCTTCTCTGACAGTTACAGGTTCCCAAGCTACCAAGAGTTCCATCCAGCGCATGGTTGAGGAAGAAATCAGTAAGGGGGAGTTGCCAGCAGAAGAACTAGCTGACCTTAGGCAGATATGCCCAGTTCGCATAGAGGTAGATGCCCTCACGGGGCAGCAGCAAACAATCGATTCACCAGTTCCGTATAAGCTGCTTATGGCTATATGGAAGGCAATCACAGAGACATGACTTCAGAGTCGCTTCACCAGGGGCACGCTTCAGCAAGTGTGCGAAACTATGATGCTCATTCCATACGACTGGAAAGCCGTCATGCGAATGATGCTCAACCCCAGCCAGTATTTGCTATGGGACAGTGAATATCGTCTCGAAGCGCAGGCAAGGGCTGCCAGGATGGGTGGAGCAGTAATCCCTGACCAGCTATATGGTTCAGGTCCGTTCGAATCCGTTGTGCACAGACCGCCTTGCCAATCGCCACCCTTCATTTGGCGGCTGAGACAGCCTTCAGGGCTTATCTCAAGGTCCTGGCAGCTGGCAAAGCAGCCAAAAATTACACAGCAGTCAAACAGGATGCCCAAGAGTCCTACATGGACTTTATCAATAGACTGGAGGAAGCAGTCAGTAGACAGATTGACAACGAGCAAGCCCAACAAGAGCTCAAGATGAAATTGACAAAAGACAATTCCAACCTTGACTGCCATAAAATCTTGCAGTCACTGGGCAATCGTTCCGATCTGACTCTCACAGACATGATTAGGGCTTGGTACGTTGGTACAGATTCCTACAAAATGGGTCTGTTAGCAGCGGTGGTACAAGGCGGTAGGAAGCCCAAGAACAGGACCAAAGGAGCATGTCACAATTGTGGCAAGATCGGTCATTTCGCTAGAGAATGCTGATCCAACAAGGGCAACGGCCAAAACGCCGGCCGTCCCAAGGCTCCGACCACCCCATATCCACAATGCAATAAAGGCTTCCACTGGGCCCGAATTTGGGAAACCGGAGCGCGGGCTTGTCTCTGGTCCCAGTCCAAACAGAGACCTCAATCGCTCTGGGAGAGCCAGAGCTGGATTAAATTCCGGTCACATTCCCTGCATTCCGGAGGCGCAGGCCATCCCTAGAGGCAGTGCGGGACTAGACTTGACTTGCCAGTCAGAAGTCACATGTGACTTGCCAGGCACAGTCTATCTGGTCAATTCCCAGTACATGGGACCCCTGCCTAAAGGCTATGTAGGTTTAGTTTTGCCCCGTAGTATTGCAGGAATGTGAGGAATTCTTGTAATTCTGGGAGTCTTCAGCTCCAATTTTTCGGGTGTACTCCAGGTTCAACTCTGGAAACACCTACCCCAAACCATCCACAAGGGAGACACATTAGCGCAACTGATCATGGTTCCTTGTCACTCGCCAGCAGGCAACCAGGAAAGGCTCAGGGACAGCTCACAGTCCAGGTTGGAAGACCGCTTGAGCGCAGAAGGGGCAGTGCAAGGATACCAGGTCTTAGCGGCAGTGGAAACCAACATAGAGTGGAAGCGGCGGCCAGTCATAAAGGTATTTTTAAATAAAAAGCCTTTTGACGGGTTATTAGACACTGGAGCTGATGTTAGCATGGTCAGCCAGAGTCAGTGGCCACGTGAGTGGGCTCTCGAGCTGGTCTCCAATGTGTGGGGGGTAGGTGGTGTTCAAGAAGCGTTTAGAAGCCAGGATTGGGTAGAAGTCACAATCCCCGAAGCTGACAGCACAGTGGTCATCCGGCCGCACATTTTGGACATGCACGTCAACCTTTGGGGGTGAGACATTCTGCAGCAGTACCGTGCCACTCTTACCTTCGGGTAATGGCTCTACCGCTTAAATGGCTGACTAACACGCCAGTCTGGGTAGAACAATGGCCGGTAGTAGGGGAGAAATTAGTCGCCCTGAAACAGCTGGTAAAACAACTAGACGCAGGACATATAGAACGGTCCACCAGTCCTTGGAATTCGCCCATATTCGTTATCAAGAAGAAATCAGGGAAGTGGCGACTCCTTCACGATCTCAGAGAGAGCAATAAATGTATCCAGCCAATGGGTCCGCTTCAATGCGGCATCCCGAATCCGAACATGATCCCCGAGGGCTGGGAGATCTTGGTCGTAGACTTAAAAGACTGTTTTTATACCATTCCCTTAGATGCTAGGGATCGGGAAAGATTCACTTTTACAGTGCCAGTCGTTAACCACAGGGAGCCTACGCAATGTTACGCGTGGAAATATTTGCCACAGGGAATGCTCAACTTGCCCACCCTGTGCCAAATTTACGTTCACAATGCACTGGAAAAGTTCCGAAACCTCCAGGCTACTCTGGGGGGAAAGGGGTTACTCATTGCCCCGGAGAAGGTTCAGAGAACCTTCATACTTGGGCCATCGGCTTCTCCGTTCTTTCGCAGCACCAGTTTTGCCACAGATCAGCTTAAAGGATTCAGTCACCCTTGTAGAATTACAACAGATTCTGGGAATATTAATTGGGCCAGACCGTATTTCAGACTAGATACGGACCTTCTAAAACGGCTCTTCTTGCTGCTAACGCTAGGTAAGCAGCTGGCAGACCGAATACACATTCCTTGAGAGGCGCGCTTGACTCTCGAAAAGGTCAACCAAGTTCTCAGCCAGAGATGGGTGGACAGGATTAGTCAGGGGCCATATGCTCCCATTCTAAACCTGTACATTGTCCGGACCGGATCCATGTTTACCGGAGCCCTAAGGGTGGACTCCAAGCGGGAGGCAAGTATTGTGGAATGGGTGTATTTACCGCACACCTCTTCCCGAAACATCGTTCCTCCTCAGGAACTGGTCTCCACGGTGATTTACCAAGGAAGGCTGAGAGCAAGGGATATCTCAGGGCACGATTTAGCAAAAATTGTGGTCCCATTCACAAAAGAGCAAATTCAGCAACTGATGCAGCTCGGTGACTCGCTTCTGATTGCATTAGAAGGATTCACTGGATGTTTGGCATACCATTTGCCAAAAGGCCCCAGACTCGTCTCGCTTCAAACGCAGACAGTCAGTTTGTGTGAGTTAATGTCACTGGTTCTACTTCAGGGGGCTAGGACAGTTTTCACTGATGGGGGTCGTACATATGGTGTTCTTACTTAGCAAGAGGGCCAGGCTTGGGGCACACTTCTAACTCTTCCGCAGAAATCCGCGCTGTGGGCAGAGTTGGCGGCAGTGAACATCGCTTTGCGCACCTTCGCCAAAGAATTCTTGAACATAATTACTGACAGCCAGTATGTTAGGAATTTGCTTCACAGTCTACCGGGAGCGTACATCACTCCCGCGATAGACAAAAACTTGTTGAGTCTTTTCCTCACAACTCAATTTCATTTGCGGAACCGCACCGAAGCGCTCTATATAGCCCACATCAGAAGTCACCAGGACTTGCCTGGTCCAATTTCCACAGGCAATAGCAGAGCGGATGCGGCCGCAAAGGAAATTCAGCAACGGTCAGTCTTGGGAGTCTTCACAACTCCAATTCAAACTCATTTGAATGCCAAAGCACTTTTACGGCAGTTCAACCTGCCACTTTCCCAAGCCCAGGGCATAGTCCGTTCCTGTCCACATTGTCCAGGGGCGGTAGGGGGCCCTCATGGGGGGTCAATCCATGAGGGACAGAGGCCAACCAGGTGTGGCAGATGGATGTCACACACGTTCCGCAGTTTGGCAGATGGCAGTACATGCACGTTTTCATTGACACTTTTTCACAGTTTGTTTGGGCTTCAGCGCAGAAGGCAGAAACGGCTTCCCATGTGGAGCAGCATCTCCTTCCCTGCATTACGGCCATGGGCAAACCACGGCACATGAAATCCGACAATGCTCCGGCTTATAGCTCCAGGCAGCTGGCCACGTTCATGGCCACCTGGGATATTAAGCACACCTTTGGCATTCCATACAATCCGCAAGGGCAAGCAATTGTGGAACGGGTCAATCGGACGCTTAAGTCCTACATTGACAAACAAACAGAAAGGGGGGAACCACCAGCCCTCCCCAAAAATCAGGGTCAGGCACAACATTGTCTGAACAAGGTATTGTTTACGTACAATCACCTTAATGTTTTTTCGGATTATACACCGCAGGAGAGGCACTTCCGTCGCACGGAGGCTCTCCTGCAGCCAATGGTGCATTACCGAGTGCCACCGGATCCTTCATAACATGGGGAAGAGGGTATGCTGCAATTATGTCTCCTACAGGCGTTATCTGGATTCCAGCCCGGTGTGTCAAGCCTCACTTCGAGTCCAATGGCATGGACCCAGGCACTCCCTGATCCGATACCGGAGATGGAGGAATTAACCCTGACAGGAAGAGCCAAGCGGAGGAGGCAGTGACAGCAGATGACAGCGCTGAAGATCACCTGGGGGATGGCCAAGTCCCTGTGCCAGGAGGCGGCGGACGCCGTTTGGCGGGAGGACAAGGAGCCGACACCGGAGAACATCTTGATTGCAGCCTTTTCCCTGATTACAGCTAATTCCATGATGACCACCATCATCTTGATCATTTCCTTGTTTGCGGGGGGAGGCGTTCAAGCAGCTTCACTGGAAGCCAACAACCTGATGCCAGGCGGAGATCTCTCTGCCCGGCTGCAGTAGGTTTGGGAGAGATTGGCGAACCTCATCAATTAGTCCGATTTTTGCCTGAGGCAGACCACCGCTTCTGCCTCTATTCTGAGCACTTGTCTTATCCCGGTGTGTCACTCCCCAGATGCGTGCACCAGGAACGGTGACTGGTTGGTGAAGCAGATATTTGGTCCATTTTACAAGACTGCCTTTTCAACGTATGCGCACTGGGGAACTCAAGTCACGAAAGTCTTACCGGCTGATGCGGCCACTCTCTACACCCCCCGAGTGGCGGTCAGCCTGAACTCTACTTGTGCTCATATGACCGGCTGTTCCGCGGTCGAAGGGCCACAGCGCTGTTGCCTTGACTCTGGCAACAGCAATTGGACTTGTAATAACCCAGAGACTATTAAATCAATGTATGCTCACGTTACTTTGCCTTCAGGATGGTTTTTTACATGTAACCAGTATACTTGGAACTACATTCCTGCAAATGTATCTGATTCCCTTTGCTGTATTAGTCGTTTGACATTGTTGCTTCCCACTAGAGACATGGTTGCCCCAAGCACGAATGTACCCTCACACATACCGCACGCTCGTGCCACCCAGTTAGACAGTTCGTGTGATAGCAACATCAGGATTCTGAGTAAGGCTGAGTATGTTTCATTAGCAGTCAGCTTGTTTGGCGTGCCAGGCTTAGCCGTAGGCAACGCTCAAAAAATTGGTCAATTGGGTTGCGCTTTGGCAAAAGCCATTAACCACACCTCCTCGGCAATAGCGCTGCTTAATCAGGAGCAGAAGGAGCTTCGCCATGCCATACTGGATAAACAAGCAGCCATTGATTACCTCCTGCTGTTACATCATTTGGGTTGCGAGTCTGTCCATGGCATGTGTTGTTTTAACTTCAAGGACAACTTGCGTAAGGTACAGAGGCAACTCACAGACTTCCATACCTTGGTTAAAAACATCAAGGAAGATGCTACGTGCGCGTGGTGGAATTCGTTATGGTCTTGGTTCCCGTGGGGTTGGCTACAAACGACACTCAAGGTGATTGTGGGTGTGATAATACTGGGAACAACTGTGTGTTGTTTCATGCAATGTATTCCCTCACTGATGTCAAGATGTCCCACATGGAGAGAACCCCGGAATGTCCTCACTCCACATCAGCTGATGCCGCTCCTACATTGAGCCGTCTGTCAGGTCCAATTAAACAAATAAAGGGGGAGTGTGGGATCCGCGCACACAATTGGTATACTGGCCCTGACAGAACCCCGGTAAAAGGTGATCACATCGTTACCAGGGGTTCCTGAGGGGACAGAAATTGGGGGAGCAGAATATTAGATAGAGTTTAATTCATCAATAGCTGATCTGACAAACTGCTCGGTCAACAGAGAGCTAATGACTAACGTGTTAGGTGCGTAATAGGCAATCTCGCGCCTGCGGATTACCTTAAGCCCTAGAACCAATACCAGCCACATGTTTACCCCGGATAACACGGAACAATGTATTTCCCTTACCGTTAATTAAGTTAGTTAATTAACTTCCCCTGTAGACTTCCCCAATTAACTTGTGTAAACACGGAGTGTGAGTTCTGCAGATCGCAATGCTTTTACATGCAGCCTGTACATGATAAATAATAATGATTTGCCTTCATTAAATCACTAGTCTTCGCTCTATCTTGCCTTGTGTCTCATTGCTTGACCAGTCTCCTCCGGGACCCAACAGCCGCTTCACGGTTCCAATCCATCTTGCGCAACCCACTTCGCGGCCCAGATCCAACACTCATACAATGATTTTAATCCGTTCCACGGGGCTTGTTGATGTACAAAACAATTGCTACATGGTGCATGCATCATACTGTATAGCGATTTTCCCAATTGGATGCATCGTACAATGATCTTTTCGTTAAGTGGTTTTTCCCATTAAAAATTGTTGTACAATTTTTTTCCATAGGAAAAATTGTTATGCAGGACAGCATACCCCCCACCCCCACCCCCTCAAAAAAACCTAATTGTTATGCGATTTCATTGCTAAACGGGGTGATTGTTGTATGAGGTTCCACTGTACAGCTAATAATCCAAGAGATAAATCTAACTAAAAGACTCATCCCTAATCTACACTACTTAACCCAAGGCGGGCCTCCTAATTCTACACTATTACTCAAACAATCTAAAGAAAATAAGAAATGCTAACTTTTCTAAAAAGATGCATTTTTCCTCAGAGACTAAGACTTTTCCTCTGTAGTTGGATTTTTGCCAAAGTCTTATTTCAGCCTAGCGAGATTCCGGGCAATCTCCAACCAACAGCCTGACGGCCCCATATCCTATGGGTTCCTCATCAGATGTTCAACAAGACAAAGCTCCCACTGTCTCCCGATGTTCCTCTTTTTAAACTCCCAATGTCTAGGGTTTATATACAATATCTAACTCACTCCATTCCCTCTTGGAATTTGAGTTATGTGAGAACTTTTACTTTCCCACACAGGTGTTTTCCCATGACGTAAAATTCCACCTTCTGCAGGTGTTCTGGGGGTCCCAGAATTCCTCTTGGGTGTCCCTTTACCTTTCTCCCCTGGAGAGTTTAAAGGTGTAATGTTGTGGGTGAAAGTGTTCCTTTCTTAGGAACATCCTCCCCTCTTGTTAAAAGGTTACCGACTGTCAATCAGCCTGAATGAACTTGAATTACCTCTGTCCATTCCCTTTCTCATGCAAACCACACATGTTCCGAAGCTTTAACTAATGTGTATTTACTAACAGATGTCCCAGGTGATGTCGCGTCTCTGGAATGTGCTGCTGGAATGTTGCTAGCAATGTCGCACTCTTAATTCAAAGCTAGCATTTCTCAACCTACAAGACTATTAAACTAATAGCATAACTGGATATATGTAAAGTAATTCAAAGAAGTAAAATTGCTCCTTGAATTCCCATGATAAATAGCAGTTGTACTCCAGTAACACCTGGAGAGCCACAATTTCCCCATTCGTTAATTAAACTAAGCAGATATAACTAGGAATTTCAGGCTTCTTTTATTGAGAGAAAGAGGATGAAGTGGATTCTGAGACCATGCTTTCACATGATGTCTAAAATTACCCACAGAGCTGTTTGGTTTCTTATTGTTTGAGAATATTACTTCAAGCCAAGCACAGCCAGAGAGAATGCTGATCATAGCCTCTCCCTCTCGTTTTATCCATTACTAGCATAGTTTGCCCGGCGTTGCCGGGCTTTTTAAAATTGTGTTGGATAGTAAAGGGTTTCATTTTATTTCCTTGCACCAATGATTTAGGGCTGTTTAGAATGGTGTTGTAAGGTTTTGTGGTTTTTTGGGTTCGTGGCGCTGCATCCGCCTGTGGCAGACTTGTGCCCCCAGTGGGGTTTTTTTTTTTTGCGTGCTGGCTTCCTCAGTGCCGGGCTGTTTAAAGTGGTTTTTGAAGGTTTTTGTTTTTTGTTTATGGAAATGATCTTTGGATAATAATTTTTGAAATGTGTAAATATATGTTTTTTTAAACTGAATTTATTTTACAGTGTTTTTTTTGAAAATTTATTTATTAATCTGTGAATTATTTTTGGTTTTTTTTTGGATATTTTTGAATGTATTTGGAATTGATTTCCCAAATTTTTTGAATTTATTGAATTTTTGGGAATATTTTGGATGTTTTTTCTTCTTTGGCCATTTGGCCACTGGGTGGTGGTGTTGAGCAAATATTTGTGTTTTGCTTCTTCTGGTGAGTCTCTCCCTCTCTTCATTTCAGTTTCGGTTTTCATTGAGGCAAAACGTCTAATTGTAAGCTCTCTCCGGTTTTTTTTTAGGGGGGTTTGTTTTGGGTTGGTGGCCATTCTGTGTCTGTTTAGGGTTTGGGGGGGGGGGGTTTCTGTGTGTGTTTTCTTGAATGTTTTTGGTTTTGAGGTGGTGGTTTCTGTTGTGTTTTGGGTATTTTCGTGGGCCAGTCTTGATGGCTGGCCTGCGGAAATACCATTGCCGCTTCATGTGGCTTTTTTTTGGGGGGGGGTATTACCGTGGCCCGGGCTGGGTTGCGGTGTGTGTGTTTGTTGGGTGGGTGTTTGCCTTGCTGCTTCATGCTGCTTTTGGGGAGGGTATTGCTTTTGCCCTGGCTGTTTTTGGGTTTGTGTGTTTGGGGGGGTGGGGGTTTGCTTGCTGGCCTTCTCGGCGTGGCTGTATTTGTTGGGGGTGGGGATGTGTGTTTTTCGTTGGTTTCTTTTGTGTGTTTTTTGGAGATTTTCTGTGTAAATATTATGTGTTTGGTGTGGTTATTTCTGTGGGCCGGCCTCGGTGGCTGTGTGGCCCATTGAAATACCATGTGGTGTTATGTTTGGTTTTTTTCCGCTAGGCAGACTCGTTGGGATATGTACGCTGCCGGCCCGTGTTGGGGAGGGGGGCATGGTCATTGGGGGTTAGGAAGGGTGGGCTAGGTGTTGGGGAGGGAAGCTGAGGAACAGGCAGAGAGGATCGTTTCCCCCACCCCCCCTCCTCCTTAAAACAACTCCGTTTTTAAAGAGAAGAAAAGACGGAGTTGTTTTAAGAAGGAGGGGTGGGTGATTCGGGAGCTTCAGGCGCCGCGGGTTAGTAAAAGAAAGCCGGCTGCTGTTTGCTTTCCTGTGAATTGTTTGCTTTTTAATTTTCCGGGCGCCGTTTTCCTCAGCGTTCTGCGTGGGCGCGCAGGACGCTGGGGCTTGTAGTTATGGGTTCGTGCTTTGTGTTTGTCCTGCGTTTTTTTAACATACTTTTCTTTTGATTGGCTGCGGCGCGTGTCCGAACGCTGCGGCGTGCGTGAGCCTCTCAGCCTGATTGGCTCTGGCGCGCCACGGTGCAATGACTGTTGGGACGTGAAGTTCTTTCCCTTTCTTGCCGTTTGTGGGGCTGAGGCCCCCGTGCCGGATTTTTAAATCCTTCGTTGACCTGCGTAGGGAATTAGGCCGTGCGCACGAAGGGTGGCTGTGGGACAGTGGGCCGACGCATAGCAGCCCATAGCCAATTCCAACGGTGAATACTTGGTTTTATAGGTTAAGATTCATTTGGAGCAAGTTATGGCAGAAATAGTTCATCTATTCTTGCTGAGCTTCAGTCTTTCTGTTCTGTCAGAGTGATGCTGCGACGGCTTATTGAATCTTATTTATTTATTACATTTATATCCCACCCATCTGGGATATTTTGTCAACCTTAACACTTACATAGAGAAAGATTGGGCCACAGAAGTTATTGTTCTGTCTACAATACCCAGTCTTCTAAAACATAAATATTCTTCCTATATCATTTTATAGGCCTACTAGCTGATTACCCGGCTTCACTCAGGTTTTTCTTTTCTTTAACATAGGACAGCCTTTCCCTCTTGGAAACCTTGTGGGGTGTATGTGGGTCACTCCTGCCTCCCTTCTTCCATCTCTCTCTTCTCTCACCCGTCCTGCTTCTCTGTTGACAGTCACTTACAGCCCTTATCCTTCCCATACATGTGTCCGGCCACCTGGTGGACCAGAAGTCTCCAACAGTGGTTCCCAACAGCATACACCCCCACATGGGGCTTGTGACCCCCACAGTGTTGATCTCGCATACCCATTTTATTTATTTAGTTAGTTAGTTTATACACTGCCCTATTGCCTTCCACCTACTGTGAAAACTATAGCTGAGCTCAGAGGGCTACAGCTGAGCTAGTCAGATAATGTCACAATCTCAACCTACCTGGGACTATGACATCAGCCAATTGCATCACTGGGAAACACACACATTGTATAGATCAATTGGGACACAAGTTGGCGGTTGTACACCCCCCCCCCCCCGTGGGGCTTGTGACCCCCACAGTGCTGATCTCGCCAGCCCAAGGTACGTATGTGCCAAATTTCAGCCGGATCAGTCTAGGGATGTGGGAGCCTTTTGAGCACATACAAACCCATACCTCTGTTTTATAGATATAGATGAATCAGATGCATATCTTCAGATTTACAGTATCAACATAGCTCTTCTAAACTATATTGAATGTTCACTCCAGTCACTTTCAAATGCCTAGCAGTAAGAAGATGAGAAGAATGCAGGGCCATAGCCAGGATTCTAGATGTGGATGGCCAAATATTTTTTCAGGATGGGCAACAACGTCACACATATATGTGTGTGTCATATATATAAGCAGCCGGGAGTTTAAGGGTGGGCAAACTACTAACTCAGGGTGGGCAATGCCCACCCTAGTCACCCCCTGGCTATGGCCCTGGAAGAATGAATGGCTTCTAAAATAATCTAAACCAGGCAGTGAAGAAGAAAGAGGGCAAACTAATAACCTCTTTGTTTGTGAGCAAGCAGAGAAAATATATTTGATTCAACATCTCTGCACTTCAGAAACCAACCTATGCATACCTAAAGCAACAATGGGCGTGTTTATGTAGTCAGCTTCTCGGAGTTTATTATTTTGTGTTAATAATGCTAGTCTTATTTTGAAATTTCATTTTCTGTGTCTGTACGCATCCTCACTGGGTCCTCACCCCCACTTTGTATACTGAACATCAATGTTTCCTTTCATTTCCCAGAAGCCTAAGTCATTTCCCCAAAGCGCTGATCACCCAATGTACTGATTTTGGCTTCTGGGAATTGAAGTCCAAAGCCCAAAGGTTTGGGAACACATAAACCTGTAAGAAAATATTTATTTCTGTGTCCAACAAAGTGGATTGAAAGCTCATGCTGAAATATGTCTTTAAAGCTCTATTATACTTTTGTTTTTAAGTTTTGTTTTTATTATGTATAGAAAATAAAACATCCGTCTCTCATTTTTCAGGTTTATCGGCCCATCTCTGAGGCATATAATTTAAGAGACTGTAGAGCCTATATACATTCTCTTCCAGAGGCTGATTCGCCTGAACTTTTTGGAATGCATCACTGTGCTGAAAGAGCATACTTAAAAAATCAAGCACAGTTATTTCTCCACTCACTTGTCAATACTCAGCCAGCAATTAGCACAGACACCTTCACTATCAGGTCAGTGGTTGCACTTTTTTTTGTTTCTAGAAACAATCCAGAATACTAAGTATAGTACTGATTTAAGTACTATAAAATGAGTAATTATAATGTCATTTCTACCTGTTTTTCCTTCTCTCCTAGTGGTAGAAAGAGCCAGGATGAAATAGTACTGGAAATAGTATCTGATATTCTGATAAAATTACCATTGACTGTAGAAGATATTGGACGAGTAGCTGAACCTGAGGATGACACCGCTAAAAAAAATTCATTAGCAAACTTCAAAGCAGGCCCAGTTTGGGCAGCACTTGTGAAAGCTACAGAAGGTCAGAGTTGTCTATGTAATTTAAAATGGGAAGGAACTTAATCTGGCAAGAACCAAGTACAATTATAGCAACATAAATACATATACCCTTAAGTAAATAAGGAGATACAACACTCCCAAGAGTTATATGTTAGAACTATTTCTTTTTGTGTGCAGAAACACTTATTTAGTATGTTGATCCTTGGTTTTTGCTGCAAGGACATGAGTACAGTTATATTGCTAGTAGTCTTGCACCACTATTAAAATAATTCACAGCTAACAGCATGAGAACCAATGAGGTTCCCAAGGTAAACCAGAAACATGCAACATTCATTGCCAGAGTTACATCAGGGTGCCATTTTTGTCATCTGGCTAGCCATACATATTCCTCTGTACAGCTAAAAACCAGCTATCCTCCCCTTTATTTAAATATATTTTGACTTACATTAATTCAAATAAGAACTGGAACCCCACAAAAAATGACTGAGTTATAAATCTCTTTTTAAGTTAGAGCTGGTTCCTATATTTGAGGCCAAAGAAATTTTTGTGTCTCGCACGGAAGACAAAGAACGAGTCGCAATAAGGACTAACACAGGTTTATTCTTTGATGGTCAGGGTGAACATGTGGTAATGGCGGAGGTACATCACATTATATACAGTAACGAAACACATTTGAATCTGGTTGCACGGTGGCTCATTGGCTGCCACCGTTGGGGGCGTCGACTTGAGGCACGCCCTCCCCTCTTCTGTAGTAGTTCTTCATGCGGAGAAGTTCCCGCGGCTGTCCGTGATTTGGGGGATTGAACCATGTGAGTATGAACGCTCGCATCCGCCCATTATGGGCGGCTCGCTCGCGTTCCTTTAGCAGCTGTGATACATTGTGATATGGGGCTGGTTACATTCATTTACTTAAAGCAACAGTGTCCTTGCATACACAACATCCCTCCCCCCTAGGATGGGACGAAGTCCCTTAACCATTGTGGCTTCCCGCACGTGCGCCTGGGGCGTGTGGCCGCTTGCCCTAACACAGGGGAGCCCGTGGCTCCTGGTTCCGCGCGGTCTTGTCCTGCAATGTAAGGTGGGGACCCGTTAGTGGTTCTGTGATGAGACTGCGATGACCTTGCCTGTGGGGACGGGAATGGAATGAACAGTTGGGAAGTGAACCCTTGCCTACCGCCTGCGGGGCCCGGGGACCCACCTAGCACGAACTTCGGAACTGACGATGAGACCCTCGTGGACCCGCTGTCTCCCACTGCCTGTTCGGGGGTTTGGGGATTTGCGGCTGGCGAGGTTCCGCTGGCTGCCTGTCTTTGTGGCGCTTGTCTCTTGGGGGCCGGGACTATGGTGTACTCTAGCATGCCCGCGTTGCGGGGACTGGAGGTACCAGGGGCTGAACTGAAACCCCTCTTCTCGCTAGGACGGGTGGGGGACCACTCCGCTAACTCCCCCTGGTACGGAAAATCATAGTCAAACTCGTGGTCCTGGTCATAGTCAGGGACAAACTGATTCCTCTCTTTAATTTCGCCCTCGTGCGCCTCCGTGTCTCCCCCTTGGGTAATGCGGGTGGGGGAGGACCCTAACGCTGATTTCCCCTCACTGGTGACCCTTTTTCGGAGCTGGTCGGCGTGCCGTCTCCACAGTAGCCCTGAGCTAGTCTCTACCCTGTAGGACACTGGTCCTGTCTGCTCAATGACCGACCCCGGTACCCACGCTGGCCCCGAGGCCGCGTAGTTCCTACAGTAAACCGGGTCCCCTGTAGAAAAGTTCTTGGAGTCCCCCCCCCCCTAAATTTATATTTCTCCCCTCATCCTCCACCCTGGACGGATCCATCCGGTCAAACAGCGTTGCCGGGCGTCTCTTCATAAGCAGCTCGGCTGGGGAGAATCCTGAAGCTAAGGGGGTGGTCCTGTAGCTGATTAGGAACTGGCACAGGTGTAGGTTCAGGTCGCCGGGGCCCATGCGCCGCAGTGCGTCTTTCGTAGTGCGCACTTGGCGCTCTACCTGACCGTTTGTGGCGGGGTGGAATGGGGCAGCCGTGATGTGCCTGATTGCGTTCCTCTCCATGAAGGTTTGGAACTCGGTCGACGTGAAGCAACTTGCGTTGTCGCTCACGAGGACGTCTGGCAGGCCGAAACAAGCAAAGAGTTTACGCAACTGCTTTATGGTTGTCGCGGAGGAGGTGCTGCTCACGGGAATTACCTCCAACCACTTGGAGTAGGAGTCGACAACCAGTAGGAACGTTGCCCCACGGAAGGGCCCCGCGAAGTCAACATGGATACGGGACCACGGTCCGCGGGCCGTGTCCCACTCTCTATGGGGTAACCGGGGCTCCTCGGGCCGGGAGCTCTGGCAGCTCTCGCACGTGCCCACTAGGCGCTCTATGTCCGCGTCTATCTGTGGCCACCAAAAGAAACTTCTAGCTAGGGCTTTGGACCGCACGATTCCTGGGTGGCTGGTGTGCAGTAGCTTCAGCACCCTTGCCCTTAACTTTTCTGGAATAACCACCCGCTGGCCCCAGAGTAGACAGCCCCTTTCCAGGGAAAGTTCCACCCTGCGCCTACAGAACGGCTTGAACGGCTCCTCTGGGGAAGTAGTGGGCCACCCTTTCCTCACCCATGAGCTAACTTGGGCTAGGATCTTGTCGGCCGCCGTAGCTTTGGCGAGGTCGGCCGGAACAATGGGGGGGTGAGTCGAGGGACTCGATTAACATGACCTGGTGGTCTTGCTCTACCTCGCATGCGGGATCCCCCATGCTGGGGAGGGGGGATCGGGACAGTGCGTCCGCGTGGGAGATCTCCTTCCCTGGGCGGTAGACTATCTCGTACTGATAGGCGTTGAGGAATATGGCCCAACGCAACATCCTGGGGGACAGTATTTGGGGAGTGGGTTTGCCGGTAGTGAAGATTCCCAGAAGCGGCTTGTGATCTGTCACTACCGTAAACTCGCGGCCGTATAGAAAATCATGGAACTTTTTGGTCCCTGCAATTATGGCCAGGGCCTCCCTATCCATTTGCGCGTAGTTGCGCTCAGCCTTTGAAAGGGACCTGGAGTAATTTGCCACCGGGGCCTCCCGCCCGCTCTCTAACACGTGGCACAGGACCGCCCCCACCCCCACCGGGGACGCATCACATACTAGAACTACTGGCTTCCTCGGGTCAAAGTGTGTTAGGACCGCATCTGAGGAGAGGAGTGATTTCAGTTCTCGGAAAGCTTTCTCTTGTTTGTCCCCCCACCGCCAAACCGCGTCCTTTTTTAGTAAGGCGTGCAGTGGCTCCGCAACCGATGCTTTCCTCGGCAGGAACGAGTGATAGAAGTTAAGGAGCCCCAGAAACGACTGCAGCTCCGGCTTTGCGGTGGGGCGAGGGGCGTTCTGTACGGCTGCAACCTTGGACTCTGAGGGTCTGATCCCCTCTGGGGTTACTTTGAAACCTAGGAAATCAACCTCTCTCGCAAAAAACACACACTTGTCCTTCCTTAGGCGAAGCCCCGCTTTCTCGAAAACCGAGAGAACCCCATCTAGTCTTTTAGCTAGTTCTACCTCGCTCCCCGCTGTTATCAGCACATCGTCGAAGTATGGTAGAACTCCTGGAAGCCCCTTTAAAAGGCGTTCCACGAGGGACTGAAAGATCCCAGGGGCCGAGTTCACGCCGAACTGGAGGCGCGTTACCTTAAATGCCCCCTTGTGCGTCACGATGGTCTGCGCAGCGGCAGCGGCTGGGGTCACTGAGAGTTGCTGGTAGGCCTGGGCCAGGTCTAACTTGGCAAAACACCTCCCCCCATGAAGTGTGGCCAGCAGATGGCTGACCACGGGTACCGGGTATGCATTTGGCCGAATGGCCTTATTAATCGTACATTTATAGTCTGCACAAATCCTGACCTCCCCGTTTGATTTGAGGGCCGTTACAATCGGCGTCTCCCACTCGGCCGAATCAACTGGAACCAAAATCCCTTGCCCCACCAATTTGTCCAGTTCCGCCTCGATTTTGTCCTTGAGTGCGAAGGGCACCCTCCTTGGCTTAAGGCGGATGGGCCGGATTTCTGGGTCCAACTCGAATGAAACTGGGGGCCCCCTGTAAGTACCGAGCCCCTTTTTGAAAACGTCCGGGTGCGCATTGCAAACGTCCTGCATTGGGTCAGTCTCAATGGCGTGGATGCCGGACAGTTCTATTCCCAGGGGAGCAAACCACTGCGTTCCTAGGAGGCAACACTTCCCCCCCTTGAGGACCACTAGGGGCAGTCTTTCGGAGAAATTCTTGAACTCCACCTTGAATTTCCCCACCCCCAACACCGGGATCCCGTTTCCCTGTACGTCCCGCAAGTGGGACCGCATGGCCCGCAGCTTGGGCCGAGCCTCTGGGGGAATGCGCATGTACTCCCTCTGGGACAGTATAGAGTAGGACGACCCTGAGTCTATCTCCATTTTTACGGGGCGCCCCTGCAACTGTACCTCCACGTAGAATCGCCGGTGCTCCAGGGCCACGCGGCATACGCCGTCCTCGCCATGGACGGTGGAAACCTTCCTGGAACCGGCCGCCTTCCGCTGGTGGTGCTGGGGATGGCTGGAGCCGCCTTTGTCCTCGGTTCGCCCGCGCCTGCATACTCGGGCGATGTGTCCCTTTCGACCGCAGTTGTGGCACTCGGCCTTGCGGAAGGGACACCTCGTGCGGTCGTGGGCCGCGCCACAGCCGTCGCAGCGGCGGTCTTGCCGCTCTCGGTGTTGCCGCCGCTCCCCACGCTTCCGCACTCTCTGGACGCCGTCGTCATCGCTGGTGTAGGAATCCGCCATTACGGAGGAGTCGTCGGAGGTCTCTGGAGTGCCGGCGGGCGACTTCGGTGCCCGCCAGGCTGCCTTCGCCAGAGTCCGCCGGGCCGCTTGGACAGGGGACTTGGCCCGCTCGGACGTTGTGCCGCGGGCCTTGAACACCTTGACCCCGCTCCTGGCCGCCTCAGCCGCTTGCGCCTCTCGCAACACCTCATTGAACGAGAGGTGCTCGTCGCGGGTCATGAGCTTCCGTTGCAGCTCTTCGTCCCGCAGGCCGCACAGCAGGTGGTCTCGCAGGGCCTGGTTCAGGTCGTCCCACTTGCAGTGCACGGCCGCCAGTCTGAGGGCCGCTGCGTAGTCGGACACGGACTCGCCTGGGCGCTGGTCTCGCCGGTGGAACGCGACCCGGGCCGGAAAAATCGACACGGGGGGCTGGAAATGTGCCCTCAGCAGCTCCAGGAGTTGGTCGATAGGCACTGCTTCAACCTTCTTTGGCGCCACCAAGTTCATTAGGATGCGCAGCGTGGCCGGTCCCACCTGGGCCAGGAAATGGGAGCGTATCAACGCGTCGTCGTCGACGCCGGCTGCTTCCATTGCGTGCCGAAACTGGCACTCGTAGAGCTCCCACTGCTCAGGCTCGCTGACGTCGAACTGGTACGTCTTGACTCTGGGATTCGCCATTATCCCACCTTCGTCGCCAATTTTGTGTCTCGCACGGAAGACAAAGAACGAGTCGCAATAAGGACTAACACAGGTTTATTCTTTGATGGTCAGGGTGAACATGTGGTAATGGCGGAGGTACATCACATTATATACAGTAACGAAACACATTTGAATCTGGTTGCACGGTGGCTCATTGGCTGCCACCGTTGGGGGCGTCGACTTGAGGCACGCCCTCCCCTCTTCTGTAGTAGTTCTTCATGCGGAGAAGTTCCCGCGGCTGTCCGAGATTTGGGGGATTGAACCATGTGAGTATGAACGCTCGCATCCGCCCATTATGGGCGGCTCGCTCGCGTTCCTTTAGCAGCTGTGATACATTGTGATATGGGGCTGGTTACATTCATTTACTTAAAGCAACAGTGTCCTTGCATACGCAACATAAATATACATTTGTCCTCTCCTAGTAGAAATACCCTGGTTGAAATCCTGTTCATGAACTCTGCCATGTACCCAGTGTACTGCTGTACCCTGAAAGTAGGACCTTATTAACAGACTATATAATACCTATTTTGTATCAGCTGCATTGGCTGCCAGAATTCTTTTGAGTTCAATTCAAGGGTGTTGGTTATCACCTTAACATGACATGGGACCCACATACCTACTGGTCTGGACCATTTTTACCCATATGTACCCCTGTGTTACATAAGGTTGTCTGGATCTGCTCTTCTAAAGATGCCAAGTATTAAAAATTTCTAGCTTCAATATACTAGGAAATAATCCTTTATGTTGTTATTCCTATGCTTTAGGATTCCTTTCCAGAGTTCCTGCAAAATCTAACATCCCTGCAGGAATTGATGAGGGGATCTTAGGGAAATTGTTTAGTGGAGCTTTTGCATGTCACGAACTGTTATTCTACCTCCTATTTACAAGTCTTCATTATGTGATAATGTAATGATGATTTTACTGGTGGTAGCAATTTCCAGAAATTAAAGACTTTCCATCTCACTTCTGCCAATGGCTTCCCGATGATGAATGAGATCTTTGGGAGATGAGGGGGAGGGGAGGAGAATTAGAATTTTTTTACTTTGAAAAAATTGTGTGGCTGATGACATTTACCTTTACACAATATGTTAGGGAACAGGATTTCAGCCAATGCATCAAATAATTATTAATTGTCTGGCCATAAGTACGCTGTTATGGCAACCTTGGCCTTCCTACCAGTAAAGCTGGTGGATAATCTGTGGATTTGTTTGTTTGTTTGTTTCATTTTAGGTCCTGGTTCTTTTATCAATTCAACTTTGTTAACTGTCTTGCAACAGGAGATTGACCAATATAATAATTTGTTGTCCATAATAATAAATTCATTACATTCTCTTCAACAAAGTATTAAAGGTGATATAATTTTCACCACAGGACTAGAGGAGATATACAATTCAATATTAAAAACCAAAGTGCCTCAATTGTGGCAGGTAGGTGAATAACCTTTCATTTTTCCTCTGTAGAACCCACGAAGCACATGTTTATGTTTTTAATGTTGAAATTATATGATCATCTCACTTTGTGTCAAACATGTGTTGAATATTTCTCTATGAAAAGAGTGCATTGAAGATAAAACATCAGAGAGATGCATAGTTTACATTTTTGTTATTGTGCAATAACCTGCATAAAATATGCTCATTTGCATTATGTTAGAGAACTAAACTATTTGTTTTATGAGTGACACACTATAAAAATTCAGTTTTAAAACTGTACATCTCAAAAGAAACCTATTTACAGAATGAATTTATGTTGAAATGCTAGCCTCTTCATGACAAAGGATAATGTTCATTATCTCTTATCTGGATTTTCTAACAATAATGTGTCATATTGAAACTGTAAAATCCAGTCCACAAACAGGGAAGCAGATATAGTCAGCCACCTAATGCACATTTTCTTCTTTCTGTTGGATATCATATCCCCAGTGTTGGGGGGAAAAAGAGGAAGATATTTTCCTTTATTTACGATTTAACCTTTGGAAGAAATGGTTCTTTCTCCCCAGAAAATCTATATATCTCATAATACCAGATATAAATACTATGCAAGACTGTTCTGGCAATATCCAATGCATTTGTCATCGTGGTTAAGTCGACAAATGTTTGTCGTTTATCATTTTCCCATGTGACTCCATCTTAAAGCTGATCCAAGTTTACACAGAACTACTTTCCATCATTGCGATTAGGAATAATGGATAAACTACTTTATATTTATGCAAATGCACAAAGTTAACCTGTTAGTGTGCATTCACAGTGACCACGAAGAACTACTTTCCATCATTGGGATTAGGAATAATGGATAAGATATTTTATAATTGCCTTTCACCCCAAATAAATTGTGCTTTGTTTGCCTTTATCCCAAAGAAACATTCTTACAAGACATGTAAATCTCTGGGATCCTGGATTGAAGACCTCATTATTGGAGTGAATTTCTTTGCCACTTGGTCTAATCAAGTCATTACCTTTATGCAGTCAAGGTAAAATGTAAATTTTTGGAGCTATGCAATTTCTAGAAAAATCTATACCTATAAATCTGTGCGTTAACCATTATAATTTGACAAAGGATCCCGCACCAGGCCATACTATCCCGTACCAAGCATTTGTGCACTCACCCGAACTGGGTACGGAGGTAACTGGGGGGTTGAGAAATGCACCAGTGGGGCAGGAGACCCACGAATGCCAACAAAAAGAAAGAACTTCAATTCCCAACGTTCCTTGCACCGCGCCACACCGTGCCACAGCCAATCAGGCTGAGAGGTGCGAGCAAAAAGAACGTTGGGAAACACGCTGTGGCCAATCAAAAACAAGCCACAGAAAAAAAACCACTGCACAAACAGAAACCACAAACACAAAACTACAAGCCCCAGGGTCCTGCATGCCATGAGCACGCAGAACGCTGAAAAAGCCGGCGTGCGAAAAATAAAAATAAAAAACACAACGGGAACGCAAGTCTGCCGCAGGTGGACGCAGCGCCTCACAGCTACGCAAACACCCACCGGCCTTCTTTCACGGAGCAATGGGGAGGAGAGGGACTACCTCTCCTCCATGCTACCCCGCTGAAGACAAGGCGAGACCACCACCGGCCCCAAGAAAAGTTGAGACAGGGCGGAAAAAACACACAAAAACAAGAGGGGTTCAAGGGGGGGAGGTACTGATGCCTTCGCACACACCCCCTTGAAAGCAAAACAAATCCTCTGGAAAGGAAAGGCAGCGAACGGCGCTCCAGCCACTTCCTTTACTTTCCGAGTAAGTGTTTTGCTTTCAAGGGAGGGCAAAGGCATCAGTGCCTTCCCCCCATTGAAAGCGAAACAATTCCTCCGCAAAGCAAAGGCAGCGAACGGCGCTCCGGCTCAGCCTTTACTTTACGAGTAAGTGTTTCGCTTTCAAGAGGAGGCCAACGCACCAGTGCCTCCCCTCCCCCTTGAAAGATAAACAAAACTAAAAAACACAAACAAACACCAAAATAATTAAAATAAATAAACCATTAATTTTTTTTAAAAAAACATCCAAAATTAACCAAAACCAAAACCAAAAATAACAAACAGAAAAACACCAAAAAAGAAAAACAGAACAAACCCACAAAAGAAATTAAACCAGCCAACTTACCAGCATGTCCTACCTCCATGACGGCCGGAACTGAAATGAGGAAAGAAAGAGACTACTTACTGGAAGAAGTGCCACCCAGAGGCCAGTAGAGAAAAAACAGTCAAAGTAAAAGAAATACTCAACAGCCCCACCCAAAGGCCACAAGAGATAAAACAGTCAAAAACATAACATTACATCACACATTCACATAAATCACAAACAAATCACAAAATAATAAAATAAAAACATTTCTAAAATCCTGTGTAGAGTTTTCACTAAAAAAAAAAAAACCAAAACATCTAAACACAGTTTAAAAACATTGAATGTGAAAAAACATGTACTTTCACATTTTTAAAATTATTATCCAAGGTACAACTATTAAAAAAAATTACATACTAAAACATTATTTGGTTAAATAAAATAATTGTAAAAATTATATCATCCTTCCCTTTTTTTTAATCCACCAAAACAAACCCCAAAAAGCTGATCACAGTTTATAACAGCCCGTGTGTATAAATAAACATTTTAAAAATCACAATTACAGACTAACCTCATTTGTGCAAACATTAACAAAACAAAAACCTTCCAACACAATTTAAAACAGCCCGGCACCGCCGAGCAAAATTTGCTAGTACGTAATAATAATTGTGTGCAATCAAGTCAATTTTGACTTATGATGACTCCCTTCAGGGTTTTCCAGGTGGTAGAAGAATACATAGACGTAGCTTACCATTCTCATTATCTGGAGGCATTCTGGGTTTGTGCAGTTTGTCCAGTTGTCACATAGGCTAGCCCTTCTCCCAGGAGGCACAGTGGGGGAATCGAATTCCTTGCAGAACACAACCACTTCCCTCAGTGCCAGCCAGGCTCCGGCTCCATTCTCGCTCCCTTGTCTTCACCCTCCTCATCACCGGCTGGCCTTTCTCTCACACAGCAGCCCCGAACACTGAAAGGTGAAGTGGCCATGACACCCCTCTCCACTGCCTGCGCTCCACCGCCTGCATGCGTGGTGGCCATTTTGCTTGCGTAGGCGTGGCTTTTCTCCCGCATGCTATGGCTGGCCTCCCTGATTGGCTGCAGCGCATTGCACTGGTTGCTGGTGGTTGTAGTTTTTTTTTTGTTTTGTCTGCTTAGTGGGGTGCAAGGCCCCCAGCTGTGGTCCAGACCCCGACATTGACCATCTCTCTCACGATAGGCAAGTGTGTGTACACTGTGGATGGGGACAGTTAAGGGGTGTGGTTTCGTTTTAGGGACCCACATGGGGACATTTGACTTTTATAGGTATAGATTACACTCCCTCAAATTTAAGATTTTTATTGGTTCATTATGTTTTAATAGGTTTACCTGTTTAATGATGCTTCAAAGGCAAACCAAAACATTGCTTCAGTTTGGTGAGGATTCTGATTTTTTCAGTGACAGCTATCAGGGATATCCCAGTTGCTTTTGGCTTCCAGGGTTTTTTTTCCCATGTGGTAAGTAATTTCATAGAAAATGATTTATCCATTGCCAATTTATATTTTAATGCTCTTTAATTTGTATTTTATCATGCTTTAAATTGCTGGTAGTGCATTCACTTTTGCATTTAACTTTTATTACTTTTTAATTTTATATTAGAAGGAAAATACGGTAGGTTTTTATAAATAAGGAAACAATATTTTCCTTTCTTTCGTTTTCATTTAACAACATTACAGAAAGAATCTATTTTGTAGGTTTTTTAGCAAAGGCTTGCCGGCTTGCTGGGACTGTTGCAACTTCACCAGAGTCCCTTTGACCAGTTCTTGCTGCGGTAATCCAGGACAGAACAATTCAGACAGAATAATAAATTATAAATAAATCAAGACAAGAAAGCAAAATGAAACATACATACAAATATATGCTCCGTGCAATGACAACTACACCAAAGAATAAAAGGACCAGTTTTCCGATGAACTATCTCAGGTCGATAGAGGAAGTGGAAACAAATAGCATACTCTATGTAATAGGAGATTTTAACAGCAGGGTGGGTACTAACAGAAGAGAGCGCAACAGTTCATTGGTCCACATGCTGCTCAGAACAGTGAAAGGAATGAAAACTGACAAAGGATACTAGAGTTTTGCAACCAACACCAGCTCTTTATTACCAACACTTTTTTCCAACATAGAGACTCACAACATTATGCATGTGGTGGCTCAGTGGTTAAGAAGCTTGTCTTGTTAGCTGGAAGGCCGACAAGTTGGCAGTTCGAGACCCAGGGACTGCGTGACGGTTTGAACGCCAGTCTCTGTCCCAGCTCCTGCCAACCTAGCAGTTGGAAAGCAAGGAATTGCAAGTAGATAAATAGGGACCACTTCTGTGGGAAAAGATCTTGGGGACATGAAAGAAGCCTCATTCAGGCATCCCCTGAGTGGAGTTTCTCCAGCTAAACCCCTTTCAACCCAGAATAATTTCTGACACAAAATTGTTGTTGTTGTTGTTGTTGTTACCATCAAAGGTCAGATTGATTACATATTAGTAAGAGTTAAAAGAAGATTCAGACTACTTGATGCAAAAACAATTCCCAACGGGCCATGCAACACTGATCATAATATTGTGGAGGTTAACAGCAAGAAATGATGGAGAGCCAAACAAAACCCCAAAATTCAAACAAAGAGAAATAGCAGAAAAGTTGCAACAAAAAGTGGAGACCTCATTCAACCAACTGCTCCCGAGATGAAGACAGTAGAGGATGAATGGAAGGGTTACAAAACTACTC
Organism: Bradypodion ventrale; assembly: GCA_035047345.1. NCBI lineage: Eukaryota > Metazoa > Chordata > Lepidosauria > Squamata > Chamaeleonidae > Bradypodion > Bradypodion ventrale. Next base: position 49,006,260 of record JAWDJE010000001.1, read on the forward strand.
TGCTTAGCTCTGTAGAAAAACTATGCGGGAAAAGGGAAACTGGAAAAAGTTGTTATGGGTCCAAACACACTGCATGGTGGTGCAGAGAGGTCAAAGAAGCAGTAAAGGTGAAAAAAGAATTAGATAAATTTTGAATAAAATCGAGGAGGGAAGAAGACTATATAAACAATAGATTGCAATGTAGAAATGCCAACATTGTGGTGGTGGTGGTGGTGGTGGTGGTGGTGGTGGTGATGATGGTGATGATGATGATGATGATGATGATTATTATTATTATTATTATTATTATTATTATTATTATTATTATTATTATTATTATTATTATTATTATTATTATTATTATTATTATTATTATTATTATAAATCCTGAGAATCCTTCGGAAAATCATTAGCAGATAACAGGGGAACAGCCCCATTAACATTTTTCAAGGTAGTTAAAAGTATGCCTAGAAGAGAGAATTATAACCCCACTGAAATATTTAATGATAAGAATGGAAGACCACAAATAGATCCTCAGAAGTTATAGAAAGGTGGAGAGAACACTTTAAAGAACTCTTCAACCCCATAGGAGAGTGCCTCAGCAAAACAACACAAGACTACAAAACAACAGCACTAGAACTGGACATATTAACTGAAGAAGTAGCAAGAGTTGTTAAACAATTGCCTAAACACAAAGCCCCAGGAATAGATGGACTACCAACAGAAATAATCCAAGTAGCAGGGGAAAGCCGCATCAGATGGTTTCACGGAATCTTCAATGCACTATGGACACAATTAACTGCAGCCACTGATTGGCAAGAAGCAATGATAATACCACTGTGGAAAAACAAAGGGAGTAAACGAGAATGCACACAGTACTGAGGCATCTCACTCTTAAGCCAGGCAGGAAAAATGTATGCCAAAATAATAGAAACAAGATTGAAACCAGTTCTAGAACCGCAACTAAAAGAACAGATGGGCTTCAGGAAAAAAAGAAGCTGTACAGATGCAACTAATAGAGAAAAATATATAATACAAGAATCTCTATGTCAATTTATAGACCAAAAGAAGGCATTTGATAGAGTTGCCTGTAAACTGCTATGGCAAGCATTGGCCCAATATCAAGTAAGTGCACATCTTATCAGATTTTGTAAAAGCTTGTATAGTAACTACAGAAGTGTAGTTAGAACAAGTCAAGGAATATCAGAACCCTTTGCAGTAACATCTACAGTGATGCAGGGATGCATACTGTCACCTCTATTATTCATCACCTACATAGATAGCATAAGCAAAAAAGCTAAGCCCATGAATGGAAACAATATCACCGAATTACTTGTTGCAGATGATCAGTCTAAGAACGAAAAGGACACACATAGGAAGGGGAAGGAAAGCTATACTACAAAGGAAGAGTACAGACAAGTAGCAAAGAATTGCAAGTGAGGTGTTAGTAAGGCATGAAAGTAGCAAAGAATTGCAAGTGAGGTGTTAGTAAGGCATGAGCTGAGGTTAGCAAAAGACACTAAAAAAGCAAACAATATTCTTCAAGTATGTGTGTAACAAGAGACAGAGAAAAGAAACAGTGGCTCAGCTTCTCAAGGGGGATGGGAAAATGATGACAGATGATGAAGAAAACACAGAAGTATTCAATTCCTACTTCAGCTCAGTCTTTTCCTAAAAGACATTCTATGACCCTCCAGGAAAATATGATGTACAAAGAAAGGGGACAGGGTTGCAGCTTGAGATTGATGAACAAATAGTCAAGGAATACCTTATTATTTTTGAATGAGTTCAAATTCCCAGAGCCAGATGAACTCCGTCCAAGGATATTGAAGGTATTGGCTTCAAATTCCTCAAAACCATTGTCTATCTTTTTCTTGAAATCGTAGAGAAAGGATGATATGCCAGATAATGATTGGGTGAGGGCTAACACTGTCCCTACTTTCAAAAAGGGCAAAAAAGGGAACTGGGGAATTACAGACCATATCAATTCCAAGGAAAATTCTAGATCAGATTAGAAATTCAATACATACTACTCGATACAATAACAACATAGAACTGTAAGAGATGATGATTTTTAAAATACCTTTATAATTAATAAATATGGGGGATGGATTAGTAATTTTATCTCAAATGTTGCCAAATAAGGGCATTGCAACTCATTTCTTTACAGTGAATATAAAATTAATTGTGAACACAAAGTTTGATTAAGTTTGAAAAAGTGATGGCTAGTAAACTAGAAAATTATGGAACCTGTATGAGTCTTATAGCTAGTCCCTCAATCTTTGCTCTATCACATGCCACTCATTGAGGTGTGCATTTTCCTCCTGCAGGATTTCTTACTGCTGTTCTTCTGAATTATGCTCGGCAAAATAAAATACCAGTTGATTCTCTGACATTTACCCACAAGGTTTTGCCAATTGTTCAGGATGAAGGACAAGATCTTAGAGGTGTTAAGAGAAAAGAGGTCATATTAAATAAAGCTTTTAAGGTAAGGAAACAGTAGCAGGTATGGCATAATGGCTAGAGTTTTGTCTTTAAGTAATTCTTCAAAAATAAACCAAGCACATTTCCTCTTAACTTAGCCTCATGTACCTACATTATGTTAATAGTACTGATCTTTACTTAGAGCATGATTGAGGCAGTGTATGTGTGGTGCTTTGTCTGAGACATATTTCTGAAAGCATATGGGGAAGAAAAATGTCCAGGGATCAGCTGTAAGTTAACATTCCCTTCTCAGCTGCCAGCAATCACCTTCTGAAGCACATTTGCTTACATGCAACAGCAAGATTTAAATTTTTACTTGTTATGGCAGATGTACATGTTGTTTGAGTGATAACTTGGTAGGGATAACAGTCTCTAAGTTTCATTTTCAGAGGAGAAAGAGGAGGGCCCTCTTCCCATCCTACCAAGATAATATAATTGTATTATCAAGACTCATTGTCATGTAGACTCATCAGATCTCTGGTATTTTACAAGAGTGCCTCCCATTAAATAGCAAACAGAAGAACACAGCAGAAACAAAAACTCCTCACTTCGTTACATCTTGTCATATAGAGCCCCCGTTACATGAAGAACTGGGTTACTTTGAAGTCACTCTGTAGGCTACAGAGTGGAGTTGTCAGAATAAAAGAAAATGTTTTGGTTTTTTTTACACCCACACAGTATTTTGTGACTGCAGGGAAGAACAGGAATCTTCAGATCTCTACCAGTGGACAATGTGTCCCTTTACATGGAACACAGACTTAAAACCTATGAAACGGAAGAAGTAGCAGAAGATGTGGCAGCTAACTATGTGTGGCTATCACATGTCAGTCATATACCCCCATTACATACCCCATTGCACATCCAACATGTGTCCAGCAGTTTGTCAAATAGCTGCTTTAAATGCTTTCGGTATTGCCTGTTATTGGGCAAATTTTATCTGATATATTTATTAATTGTACTGTCTGTGGTGCTTTGGCGGTGAACAAAGAACAAAAGCTGTCTTCTCATCATCATACAGTTTACCTCTTTCCTTTTGAGCCAGCGCATGGCAAACTCTTAGCAGTCCATCAAACAAGAAAGTACTGTGAGTCAGTATGACCCTTATTCTACATGTTGTGGACCAGGATATCTTTGCAAGGCTGACTGCGGCCTCCTTTATCCATCACTTAACACAATAATGGTATAGTATTCCTAGAGAACAGTGCCTATCCAGGTATTCACTGCTTTTTTGACATCCTTTCAAGCTAATTGGCCATTACCACTTGAAAAATGAATCAGAAATTCTAAACTTAACCCCAGCAATCCTGTTCTTCTTGAGCCATAAAACAGACAGGCAGATCTGACCTATTCACAGCTAGTTTTCTTGTATGGGATGAACTCCATAGACAAATATTAAGGAGACTCCACTTTGATCTCCTGTTATAGATTACTGGCCAGAATCTGATTGGATGTTTATGCACTAATCATGTGTGGCTATCACATGTCAGTCACATACCCCTCACTACATATCCCATTGTACATCCAACATGTATCCAGCAGCTTGTCAATTAGCTGCAATCAACCAATGGTGACTTGTGCAGTTCGTCCTGTTAACATGTTTTAGTGTCTTGCACGGAAGACAAAGAAGGAGCCACAGTGGGGGCTAAAACACAGGTTTATTTCATGATGGTCAGGATGAATATGTGGTAATGGCGGAGGTACAGCTCATTTTATACTGCAGTAATACATTTGAAAGGGGGTTGCATGGTAGCTCATTGGCTGCTACCTGCGTGATGTCATTCAGAATCACGCCCATCTTCTTCCAGGTGATCCTTGCGCGGGAAAGTTCCCACGGCTGACAGTGATTGGGGAATTTGAACCATGTGAGCTGAACGCTCGCAGCTGCCCTCTATGGGTAGCTAGCTCGCGTTCCTTTAACAGCTGGGTTACATTGTAATCATTGTCAGGTTACATTCATACATTCTTAAAGTAATACTGTTACATACACAACACTCCTCCCCCCTAGGATGGGACAAAGTCCCTCAACCATTGTGGCTTCCGGCATGTGCGCTTGGGGCGTACGACTGCTTGGCTGAGCTCAGGGGAACTAGGGGCTCCGAGTTCCACAGACTCTCATCCTGCAATGGAAAGGGGGGACTCATTAGTCGTCTGCCGGGGACTCTGCGACAACCTTGCATTGGGAGAAAGGAATGGAACATGCAGCTGAGATGTGAACCCCTGCCTGTTGCTCGTGGCACCTGGGGACCCCCCCAGCACGAACCTCGGAACCGACGAGGAGACCCTTGTTGTCTCGCCCCGGTCTCTTGCGCCTGCAACCGGCGTACTTGCGCTACCCCCTGCTGCCTGACTCGGAGTTCTTGGGGATGGAGAGACTGAACTTCCCCCTGCTGCCTGGTTCGGGGGTCTTGGCGATGGGGTATACTCTAAAACAAAAGGACTGGGAGGACTGGAGGTACCAGGGGCTGAACTAAAACCCCTCTTCTCACTCGGACGGGTGGGGGACCACTCCGCGACACCCCTCTGGTACGGTAACATAAAATCAAACTCATTCCACTCTTTCAAAGTATCCTCCTCCTCATCTGAGAATCCAGGGTATGCATTTGTACCCGAGGATGTCCCCGTATCTCCCCCTTGGGTTACGCGGGTGGGGGAGGACCCTAACGCTGACTGCCTTTCACCAGTAACTCGCCTTCTGAGTTGGTCAGCGTGCCTTCTCCAGAGTAGCCCTGTGCTAGTCTCGACCTTATAAGATACTGGCCCCGTTTGCTCAATGACCGTTCCTGGGACCCACATTGGTCCCGAGGCGCATAGTTTCTGCAGTGAACTGGGTCCCCTACTGCATTGGAGCTCCCTATCTCTATATTTCTCCCCTCATCCTCCACCCTGGTCGGATCCAACCGATCAAAAAGCGTTACCGGCCTCCTCCTCATGAGGAGTTCGGCCGGCGAAAGTCCTGACGCTAGGGGAGTTGCCCTATAACAGATGAGGAACTGACACAGTTGGAGGTTCAACTCACCGGGACCCATGTGCCACAGTGCACCTTTTGTAGTGCGCACTTGGCACTCTACCTGACCGTTTGTGGTGGGGTGAAACGGGGCAGCGGTAATGTGCCGAATGGCATTTCTCACGATGAACGCCTTGAATTCCACAGAAGTGAAGGTACTGGCATTATCGCTAACAAGGACGTCCAGCAGGCCGAAGCAACTGAACACCTTACGCAATTGTTTTACGGTTGCGGCAGATGAGGTGTTCGACATAGGAATGACCTCCAACCACTTGGAGTATGAGTCGACTATCAGCAGAAACATGGACCCGCGGAAGGGGCCAGCGAAGTCGACATGTACTCGGGACCATGGCCCACGGGCCGTATCCCATTCCCTATGGGGCAGCCGGGACTCCTCGGGCCGAGAGCTCTGGCAGCTCTCGCATGTGCCCACCAAATGTTCTATATCTGCGTCTATCTGAGGCTACCAGAAGTAGCTTCTGGCCAGTGCTTTGGAACGCACTATTCCCGGGTGGCTGGTATGCAGGAGCCTCAGCACCTTAGCTCGTAATTTCTCTGGGATGACTAGCCGCTGGCCCCAGAGCAGGCAGCCCCTTTCAAGGGAAAGCTGTACTCTGCGCCTAAAAAATGACTTGAAATGCTCCTCGGGGGGAGTTGTGGGCCATCCTTTCCTTACCCAGGAACTGACTTGGGACAGGATTTTGTCGGCCGCTTTGGCGAGGTCTGCCGGAACTATGGGGGGGGGGCGAGTTGAGAGACTCGATCAGCAGGACTTGGTGGTCCTGCTCTACCTCGCATTCGGGGTCTCCTAAACTAGGGAGGGGAGATCGGGACAGCGCGTCCGCATGGGAGATCTCCTTCCCTGGGCGATAGACCAGCTCGTACTGGTAGGCGTTAAGGAAAATCGCCCAACGTAGCATTCTGGGGGACAGAATTTGTGGGGTGGGCTTGCCTGTAGTAAAAATTCCCAAAAGGGGCTTATGATCAGTCACAACCGTGAACTCGCGACCGTATAGGAAATCGTGGAACTTCTTTGTTCCCGCGATTATGGCCAGGGCGTCCCTCTGTTTGCGCGTAGTTGCGCTCCGCCTTGGAGAGTGACCTGGAATAGTAGGCAACCTGGGCTTCCCGCCCGCTCTCTAACACGTGGCACAGCACCGCCCCCACCCCCACTGGTGATGCATCGCAGACCACAACTACTGGTTTCTTCGGGTCGAAATGAGTCAGAACAGCATCCGAGGATAGGAGCGCCTTGAGCTCTTTGAATGCTTTCTCCTGCCTATCTCCCCACCGCCAAACCGCTTCCTTCTTAAGTAGCCCGTGCAGTGGCTCTGCTACGGATGCCTTCCTTGGTAAGAAGGAATGGTAAAAATTCAAGAGCCCTAGGAATGACTGCAGCTCCGGTTTCGCGGTGGGGTGAGGGGCGTTTTGTACAGCCACAACCTAGGACTCGGAGGGCTTGATGCCCTCCGGGTTATCTTGAACCCGAGAAACTCAACCTCCCTCGCGAAGAACACACATTTGTCCCTTCTCAGCCTAAGTCCCGCTCTCTCGAACACAGAGAGGACCCTGTCTAGCCTCTTCACTAGTTCTGATTCGCTCCCCGCTGTTATCAAGACGTCGTCAAAATATGGGAGCACTCCTGGAAGCCCCTTTAAAAGGCGTTCCACGAGGGACTGAAAAATCCCGGGGGCCGAATTGTAGGCGCGTTACCTTGAATGCCCCCTTATGAGTAACAATAGTCTGCGCAGCGGCGGCAGCTGGGGTTACTGTGAGCTGCTGGTACGCCTGCACCAGGTCTAGCTTGGCAAAACACCTCCCCCCATGCAATGTGGCCAGTAAATGGCTGACCACCGGCACCGGATATGCATTTGGCCGAATGGCCTTGTTAATTGTACATTTGTAGTCAGCGCAAATCCTGACCTCCCCATTGGATTTTAAGGCTGTTACAACTGGAGTTTGCCACTCCGCTGAATCAACTGGAACCAAAATCCCCTGCCCCACCAATTTGTCCAGTTCCGCCTCAATCTTGTCCTTGAGGGCGAAGGGAACTCTTCTTGGCTTGAGGCGTATGGGCCGGATTTCTGGGTCCAACTCAAAGGAAACTGGGGGCCCCTTGTAAGTCCTGAGCCCCTTCTTGAAAACATCCTGGTGCGCATCGCACACATCCCGAATTGGGTCAGTCTCTATGGTGTTAATGCCGGACAGTTCAATTCCCAGGGGAGCAAACCACTGGGTTCCCAAAAGGCAACATCTTCCCCCCTTGAGAACCACTAAGGGCAGTTTTTCTGTGTAATCTTAAACTTCACCATGAAGTTCCCCACCCCCAACACTGGGATCCCATAGCCCTGCACGTCCCTTAAGTGTGACTTCATGGCCCGCAGCTTGGCCCGCGCATTTGGGGGAATGCGCATGAATTCCTTCTGGGACAGGATGGAGTAGGATGACCCTGAGTCTAATTCCATCCTCACTGGAACCCCTTGTAACAGTACCTCTACGTAGAAACGCCGGTGCTCCAGGCCCACGCGGTTCACGCCTTCCGCGCCATCGTTGGCTGAGACCTTTCTGATGCCGGCTGCCTTGCGTTGGTGTGCTTGAGGGTGTCTTGATGCACTCTTGTCCTCGGTTCGCCCGCGCCTGCAGACTCTGGCGATGTGGCCCTTTCGGCCGCAGTTGTGGCACTCGGCCTTCCAAAATGGGCATCTCGTCCGGTCGTGAGATGCCCCACAGCCATCGCAGCGGTGGCTTCCTCGCTCACTGGTCTGGCGCCTCTCTCCACACTTCTTTACCCTCTGTACGTCGTCGTCCTCGCTGGAACAGGAGTCCGCCATCGTGGAAGACTCCTCGGAGGTTGCTGGGGTGCCTGCGGGCGACCGGTGTGCCCGCCAGGCCGTTTTCGCCGAAGTCTGCCGGGCCGCTTGCACGGGTGACTTGGCCCTCTCAGGCGCGGCCCCTTGGGAGTTGAACACTCTGACCCCGCTCCTTGCCGCCTCAGCCGCTTGGGCCTCCCGCAGTACCTCGTTGAATGTGAGGCGATGGTCACAGGTCATCAACTTCCTCTGGACCTCCTCGTCCCTCAGGCCACACAGCATGCGGTCTCGGAGGGCCGTGTCCAGGTCCTCCCACTGGCAATTGACGGCCGCCAGCCTGAGGGCCGCTGCGTAGGCGGATACGGACTCTCCCGGGCGCTGGTCCCGCCTGTGGAATGCGACCCGGGCCGGAAAAATGGAAACGGGTGGCTGGAAATGCTCCCTCAGTAGCGCCAGGATGCAGTCGATGGGCACCACGTCGACCTTCCGGGGAGCCACCAGGTTCATCAGGATGTGCAGCGTGGCCGGCCTCACCTGGGCTAGGAAGTGCGAGCGCATCTTTCCCTCGTCATCGATGCCTGCAGCATCCATTGCGTGCCGAAACTGGCACTCGTACAGCTCCCATTGTTCTGGATTGCTGATATCAAACTGATGAGGTTTGATCTTGGGACACGCCATGGATCCCATCCTCATCGCTAATTTAGTGTCTTGCACGGAAGACAAAGAAGGAGCCGCAGTGGGGGCTAAAACACAGGTTTATTTCATGATGGTTAGGATGAACATGTGGTAATGGCGAAGGTACAGCTCATTTTATACTGCAGTAACACATTTGAAAAGGGTTGCACTGTAGCTCATTGGCTGCTACCTGCGTGACGTCATTCAGAGTCACGCCCATCTTCTTCCAGGTGATCCTTGCGCGGGAAGGTTCCCACGGCTGCCAGTGATTGGGGAATTTGAACCATGTGAGCTGAACGCTCGCAGCTGCCCTCTATGGGTAGCTAGCTCGTGTTCCTTTAACAGCTGGGTTACATTGTAATCATTGCCAGGTTACATTCATACATTCTTAAAGTAATACTGTTACATACACAACACATGTAAATATCCAAGATGATTTGTACCAGTATTTCTTAGTGAATGTTTCCAGGTTTTCACCATTCAATGGCTGTTTTTACAAGTGAGACTTTCACATTAAGTAGAATGTGAGGGAGGGGCATACACAAAAGAGGTGCTTTCTTTCATTTTCTAAGTCTTACATAGTTTTCTGTTAGCCTCAGATACAAATGAGTCAGGATTCTAAAAGGATAACGACTATCATATTTCATTCATATTTCTTCATTCACATCATCTCAATATTTTCACATTTGCAAAATCACCTCATTGATGTTCCTTTCCATCCAAGAAGTTACATGATACTCTGATGACTGATGAAGATGTGATAAGTCCACACCCTTCATAGATGAGTGGTGATGAGTCACTGATGATGATATGTCTGACACTTCTTTCTCATCTTGCCAATTCTAATTTATATAATACTGCTGAAGAGACCAGTGTGAATGTTGATGATGTAAAGTGCCTGCTGCATAGGTCTGCTTGAGCTGAGTTTAAATGAAGATTGCAGATCACTCCTTGAGAGGGTGTGGACTCAAGCCCCACTCCCCTCCCCCCTGCATTGCCTTTTCCCAAGCACAGCCAAAAAGGAACTTTAAATTTCAAAAACAAGCAATCTTTGGGTGTATTGAGGGAAATTATTACAAAGTAATTAGCTAACCTTTGTCTGAAGAGCCAGATGGGAAATTCCAACTCTTCTGACAGAGGTGGGCTTGAAGTTGCCTCAAGCAGACCTGGCACAGACATCTGCCATAAATTTTTGGGGAATCTTATTTACAATTTTCTGTACTTTCCATAAAATATTGGCGCATATGCCTGAAGTAGTGGAATTTTACCCAAGAAAGCTCTCTGTTCAACTTTTGTGTACTCTAACAAAGATATTGCCTACTTTTGCATTTGTATAATCTCCAAAAATTACAGTATTTGTGTAATGGTGATGTAGAATGACAATAGGTTTTGGTCAGAAAAAACTCCCTAGTTTCATGTAATCTCCATTTCTTACACTCCACTTTCAAACTGCTTAGGATAAGAGAAGGGCATGAAACCTGAACAATGTCTTTCAAAATATATCTTGTTTAAGTAGAACAGTATTTTGAGCAACTTTTTAAATTAACCAGAAAACATAATTTGTCACACTCCAAGGGAACCTTTGTAATTACTCATTTTTAGTATGAAATGGAACTTAATTCCACCATTACTACTAAAAAGTAAGCAACCTTTCCCATAGCTGGATATTTTCATACTCTAAATGCATATGTGCTGTACATCAAAGATACCACTGGCATGTTATCTGTCAGATTAAGCACCATACAAAACATCCAAAATAGCCCAGCATGTGCTTTGAAGGATGTAGGGAGCTGAGTGATTAGAAGAATGTGGTCCTCCCATCCCTTCCACTCCTCTTTCTTGTGTTCCCTCTACTCTTCTTACAGCTGCCCCGAGTTTTTTCTTTCTCATTGGCCTTTCCCTCTCCCTTACTTTTCTAGTCTTTCCTTTCTATTCATTCTTCTCCACCGTTTTTACAGATAGCAGGAATCTATTTTTCTAGTTGTCCTTGAACTGATGAGTTCAGGAGCATTACAAAAGAAAGCATCCTACGGCACTACAGCATTTCTAAATGCCTTGTAGAGAAATGAACAGTTTTGGCTGCCATCATTTTTATCTGCAGGAAGGTAAAAGATGGCTGCCATGGTGAGTGCAGATGGTGAAATGGCGCAGTTATCCTGAGGTGCACTCTCTTAACGTTCCCTATTTTGAGTATCTAGGTTTCATGGTTTTGGTGCTATAGTTAAAACAGACACATATTCTTTTTTATTACTAATCATGAATGGATGGGTGGGATAAGTTGATACAGTATGTAGAAAACTCAGAAAATACATTTATATATCTTATGGCATTATCTCTCTATCTCCCCTCCCCCCGATCTGTCTCCACAAGGAATCTTCTCACTGTGAAAGTGGAATTATCATTTTTGGCTTATACTTAGATGGTGCTTGCTGGAATCCTCTTACAGAAGCACTGGAAGAACCTGAACTTCACAAGAGATTTTATGAACTACCAAATGTACTATTTTTACCGCAACAGGTGGTTTATTTATATATCCTACATTATAAAAAGCACTCAGGGAGAAGAATAAGTTAATGTAGCTTTCAGTAACTATAGAATCTTGATTTTACACCTGAAATTTTCATTTTGTATTTTTCAGTATGTTGGTTTGCTACCTTCTCTGCTAAACAGAGGTTGTAAGTGATGGTGACATTTCATGTGTCGGCTAATGTTAACCATGCTAACAAATATTGGGATGCAAATACTAGTTACCCATTAAATTTTAAATAGAAACTATGTAAAGAAATGTGATATGTTTAGGCTAGCTGGAGGTACATCAAATTTAAATTAAATTGTGACAAATTGCAAAAAAAAAAACCAATCTTTGTTTGGATAGAAGAGCAGGCAGCAAACTGTTATACTCTTACCACATGAGTTGCGGCTCCAGACGGAACTACTCCCCTTTAGAAAGATGCTGAAGACATGGCTCTTCCAGCAGGTTTGGGGCACGCTTGACTCTACCAGTCAAGCCTGGTGGCTGATTTAGCCTATGTGAGGGGCTTCCCCCCAGCTTGGTTATTCTGTTTTAACGGGGGTAGGGTGGGGGTGGGTTGTTTGTTAATGTTGATGTGTTTGTGTTTTTAATGTTGGTTTTAACTGGGGCTGTTAGATCTGTTTTAACTTTTGTTGCTTGATTGTTTTTATTGTAATTTTTATTATGTTGTGAGCCGCCCTGAGTGGTGTACCCACCAGGAGGGCGGGATATAAATGTGCATAAATAAATAAATAAATAAACCCTCTCAAATTTTCTAAAGGAATTTTTCCAATGCTAGAAATCTCAAATAATCTTCTGAATGCTTCTTTTCCATAAAATGGGATACCAGAGGGGCTGTAGTGATTTGACTCCGAATCCGGGAGCGATGCTCCATAATACGCACTTTCAATGGCTGAGAAGTTAATCCGATGTAATATTTCTCACATGGACATATAATTAAATATATTACATTATGGGAATGACAATTTGTAAAGCTATATAATTTAAAAGGGATCTGTTTGTCTGGTATGATAACTGTCTTAGTTTCTACTGCAAAGCGGCATACCACACAGCCAGAGCAACGGTAATGTCCTCGAATGATGGGTTGCAGAGGCACTGACACTGAGCGAGAATCTGAACTAGTAAGAATGTTACGTAAGGTTTGCGTTCTACGAAAGCCTATAAGAGGTTTCTCAGAGCAGCCTGGAATGTCTTCTAGAATACACCAAAACTTCATAATAGCCTTTTTAATTTTTAAGGCTAAAGGAGAATAGTCAAAAGAACAGTGGATTCTAGAAGGGGAGTACTTATCTTTCTGAGTTAAGAGTTGTGCTCTAGGTAACTTATTAACCTTACTCAATTGACGATCAATAACACTGCTAGGGTAACCCTTGTCTTCTAAAAAGGACCTAATAGTAACTGCATTTCTAAATAAATCACTCTTTGGTGGAGTTTGTTTTAGCTCTCGATAGTAGGCTAAATGGAATATTCGTTTTTAAACGAACCGGGTGGAATGAACGGAAATCCAAATAGGAATTTCAATCGGTGGGCTTCCTAAACAGACACATCCCTAATTTCTGATTAGCCACGTATACAGATACAGTAATACCTCATACAAAGTCCGCATCATACAACATTGGATTCATACAACATCGCCTAATTCCTTGAAAAAAGTTGCCTCATACAAAGTCGTGTGACTTTGTATGAGGCATTGGGGTTTTCCCAGGTTGCATTGTACCTGGGCAGTATAAAAGGCAGGACACATGCGTGCATTGCTCTTGTGGGTTTTGCATGAGGCGAAGAGTGTTTAGGAGTGGTTTTGAGCACGACTTTGGATTTTTTTGAAATCCATTTCAAAAACTCATTTATGGCCGTCATAAAAATTTTTACGACAGATGCAGACTCATTCACAACTGTTGTAAACAGTTATGAGTCTGCAGCCCAGCCCACCGTTTGAGGGAGCCTGACCTTGCCAACTTTTTTGAACATCCAAAAAAGGTATACAGTGATACCTCATACAACGTCCAAACTTGGTTCCACAAGTTTGGACTTTATACGGATTTGGACTTTGTATGAGGCATGCAAAATCCTAGCCACGATGACTCATACGTCCAAATCCTTGCCGCGATGCCTCATACAACGTCGTTTCCATAGAGATACATTGAACTGTAACAGCACAGACTTCAGGGCAAAGTCAAGGAACGAGACAGGAAACTAACAGAACTTTAAGAAAACATTGTCTAAAGGCTAAAAACATTACAAAAACATGTCAAACAACCCTGATTGTCCAAGAACCTGAAGAATGCTGCAAAAATCTCAGGAATGCTTCTAAAAATTCTGATGAAAAAATTCAAAAAAATCCAAAATCATGTGCAAAACGACTCCTAAACACTCTTTGCCTCATGCAAAACCCACAAGAGCAATGCACGCATGTGTCCTGCCTTTTACACTGCCCAGGCACAATGCAACCTGGGAAAACCCCAATGCCTCATACAAAGTCGCATGACTTTGTATGAGACAACTTTTTAAAAAGAAATTAGGCGATGTTGTATGAATCCGATGTTGTATGAAGCAGACTTTGTATGAGGTATTACTGTACTAACAATGTCCAATGTTCCAGAGAACCTAAATTAACATCCAAAGAGTTATAAGGCTACTAGCAGAGGTTGCCCGGCGTTGCCGGCCTGTTTTAAATGGTGTTGGAAAGTTTTTGTTGTTGTTGCTAATGTTTGTAAAGAAGAGGTTAGTCTATAATTGAAATTTTTAAAAATTTTATTTATACAATTTTTTGGGGGTGGCCTGTTATAAACTGTGATGAGTTTTGTTTGGTGTTTTGGTTTTGTGGATGAAAAAAAGAATAAAGGATGATATACTTTTTCCCAAAAAATTATTTAACCCAATATTTTTTAGTATGTATTTTGTTAAATTGTTGTACCGTAGGTAATTTAAAAAATGTGAAAGTACATGTTTTTCACAATAAATGTTTTTAAACTGTGTATTGATGTTTTTGTTTTTTATTTGAGAAAAAATTCAGCACAGGATTTTTGAATAGTTTTTATTTTATTGACATCTGTTTTTGATTTGTGTAAAATTGTGATTTTGTGTTATTTGTTTTTACTTGTTTTTACTCTTGGGGCCTTTTGTGTGGGGCTGTTGTGTCTTTTTGATTTTTTTTTACTATTGTGGGTAGCAAGTGGTGCTGGTAGGGGTTATCTTGTATTTTGACTGTTTTTTCTCTTGTGGCCTCTGGGTGGAGCTTCTTCCAGTAAGTAGTCTCTTTCTTTATTCATTTCTTTTCCAGTCGTTGTGGTGTGAGGTTGTGTGGTGGTGAGTTGGCTGTTTTTCTTTATTTGGGGTGGTGGTGGTGTTTGGATTTTGTGGTGTTTGGCTGGGTGCTGGGTGTGTTTGGAAATGTTTGTTGTTGTTTACTTTGTATTGTTTTTTGGTGTTATTTTTGTTTGTTTTGTGTATTTTTGAATGTTTTTGATTGTTTTTGTGTTTTTTGGTGTCCTACGGGGGGATCCCCTCTCTGCCAGGTCCCCTGGGGTCAGGAGGGTTGGGGAGACAGACCCCTTTGGTCCCCCCAAACGTTCCAGACTCATGGGACCCAGAAGATGGGATCGAATCCAGGCTACCCTCTGATATTAAAAGGGAAATCTCAATTGTGGTTTCCCCTTTAATATCAGTGGGGGGGGTGGTTTGTGATCCCCCTCTCCGCTGGCTTCCTTGGGTTTGGGAGGGTTGGGTGGAGAAAAGGGGTTTGTCTCCCCAACCCTTCCGGACCCAGGAGAGCCATCGGAGAGGGGGATTCCCCCAAAAAAACCTCCGTTTTTAAAAAGTAACCGCTTGGTTTCTTCTCTTTAATATGGGGTGTGTGTGTGTGTGGGGAGGGGAATCCCCTCTCTGCCAGGTCCCCT
Organism: Bradypodion ventrale; assembly: GCA_035047345.1. Classification (NCBI taxonomy): domain Eukaryota; kingdom Metazoa; phylum Chordata; class Lepidosauria; order Squamata; family Chamaeleonidae; genus Bradypodion; species Bradypodion ventrale. Next base: position 49,021,641 of record JAWDJE010000001.1, read on the forward strand.
GGGGTCAGGAGGGTTGGGGAGACAGACCCCTTTTGTCCCCCCAAACCTTCGAGACTCATGGGACCCAGGAGAGGGGATCGAATCCAGGCTACCCTCTGATATTAAAAGGGAAATCTCAATTGTGGTTTCCCCTTTAATATCAGGGGGGGAGGGGAATCCCCTCTCAGCCAGGTCCCCTAGGGTCAGGATGGTTGGGGAGACAGACTCCTTTGGTCCCCCCAACCCTCCCAACCCCAGGGGAGCCAGTAAAGAGGGGGAGCACAACACCTCCCCCCTACCCAGTGATATTAAAGGGGAAACTCCGATTAGGAGCTTCAGGCGCCGTTGGGGAGGGGGGGCTTTGGTTCCCGCGGCTTGGCGGACTTGCTCTCCCGGTGTTTTTGTTTTTAATTTTTGCTCGCCAGCTTCCTCAGCGTTCTGCGCGCTCATGGCGCGCAGGACACGGGCTTGTAGTTATGGGTTTGTACTTTGTGTTTGTGCTGCGTTTTTTTTTAAAACGGTTTTCTTTTGATTGGCTGCGGCGCGTTTCCGAACGTTCCTTGCGCCGCGCCATGTGAGAGCCTCTCAGCCTGATTGGCTCTGGTGCGGCGTGGCGCAAGGAATGTTGGGAAATGAAGTTGTTTCCCTTTTTTCGCGTTTGTGGGGCTGTTGCCCCACTGCCTGTTCTCTCAATCCTTTGTTGACCTGCAGACCCAGATCGGCCGTGTGCACGAAGGGTGAGTGCAGGCAAGTAGGGCGAGGCATAGCAACCTATAGCAAGTTCCAACGGTTAACCCTTGGTTTTATAGGTTAAGATATATCAAAATAGCTTTGGTTTTCTTTACTACCTGATAAGATTACTTTATACAATTAACTTTACTTTCGGATGGATTTTGCTCTTTCTACTTTTAATTCAAGCCTAGGACAATTAACCATCCACTAGGAAGAGGCAAAAAAGGCAGTTCCTCCCAAATTATTTATATTTATTTACTTAAAAAGGAAAGTGTGCATGTGCATACGCACACACATTCTCTCGCTCTCTAACACAGAGCTAGTCAGCAAGGGGATAAATATTGCCCTCAAGTGTTCCTATTTAAGAGATCAGATTCTTTAAACAAGGGGTTCTCAACCTACGGCCCGCAGTGCCAAATAATCTGGCCCCTGCCCTTGCTCCAGCTGCCACCGGAATCAGCTGCGGACTCATTTATGGCCGTCATAAAAATGTTTACGACAGATGCAGACTCATTCACAACTGTTGTAAAGTTATAAATGAGTCTGCAGTCCAGCCCATTTGAGGGAGCCTGACCTTGCCCCCAACTTGAAAAGGTTGAGAACACCTGTTTTAAACTGTTCTTGAAAAGAGCCCCCAGTCTAGATGGCCGTTTGGATCCAATGATGCTGACTCTGCAAATCTTACAAGATTTGAATGCCTTAGAAGTCAGAATATTAAGATAAATGTTTGTGTGGATATGACCTTTGGTTTAGAATGTCTTTTATAGTATTGGGCTTGATAACAATGGCCTCCAGGCTGTCCTTTTTGTAATTTTTTAAAAACAAAAGCCAACCATTCTACTTTTTGTTTTTGTAAGCCACTAGCCTGTTTTTAGCAGTATTTCAGGCACATTATTTAACTGACTTTAAAAATATATACTGAACTTGTACATGGTTAAAAATTGCCTTTCTAGCTGATGCAGAGAAAAGCAAAACGCTTAATGTTTCCAAGATGGAGGAAATCATTGTATTATAGGGAAGAGGCTTTTTCTGAAAAAATGTATTATGAAGTCACCAGTATATTGATAAAAGGCCCTGATGCCAGAAAACACCCAAGAATTTAGATAGCTTCTCCCCCTGAAAAGCAAAGTTCCTCAGTTTTGGTGGTGCTCATGATGTCACTCGTGTTCTGAAGAACTTGATACTGACACAGTACTAAGAAACCAGTCTTCTTCAAGAAATGGGTCACTTTCATCTTTCTTACCAACTTTGCAAGGAAAAAAGTCCTCTTTGGTCGTTACAAATGTTTGGGTTCCGTGATGAGGGCCTCCCAGAGTTCACTGACAGTGTTCTGCATGTCTCTACCCCATGGTTCTGGAGGTTTTCTTCTCTGTAGACAATGGGCCTTTGCAGAAGGAAAACCTAATTACAGCAATCTCAACAGCCGTAGTTTTCTATGTCATGTTTTAGAAATTGTAGGATCGTTGTCCTGAAGGTTTCCTCCAGAGCACCATCTGCATTAAAAGCCAGCTGCTGTGGTGTAAACTGTGATTCGTTCAGTGTTTAAAAGGCATGAAACCTCATAGACACTAATGAGGCCTTTTTGTCTTTGTAGGGTTGGTAAGGATTAGATCAGAGGTGTGCAACCTTTTTTGCACCGCAGGCTGGTCATGCACCCCTCACACAGGTGAGTGGGCCAGAGGCTTGGTTCCTCCCACCGCCAGTTGTGGCAGCGGTGTTTTGGCTCTAGGATCCTCACCACAGGCCAGATTGGCACCACGGGCTGGATTAGGCCCACGGGTCGTAGGTTGTGAATCCCTGGATTAGAGAAACCACAGCTCCCACCTAAAGGAGATTGTTTGTAACTCTTCAAGATCCTTCTTACATCTAGTGTGTGCTATGCAAGGCAAATGAAGACAGAGAAAAGTGTGACAGAAATGAAAGTGTGACAGAAATAAATTTCTTAAATCATTAGCCTTGCCTTTTCTAGGCTGTGATGGGATTAACCCATTTCTGTATGGCTACTTCTTGCAATTTGAGAAATACGACTACCAACTATGTATCCACTTCCCCATTCAGACACCCTGAGGACTGCAATTACACACACATAATTTTTTTTGTTTGTAACATAGTGGAGCATACTCAGAGAGCCTTCCTGTGATTATATCATTGTAACATATATGTAAATTAATCCTGTTGTAGCTGCTCTGAGTTGGCCTTTGGCTTGAGTAGAGCGGGGTATAAATCCAATAATAAAATAAATAAATATTCCATCTCTACTATATATATATATGACTGGATGAGGTAGACAACTAGGGATTCTTTAACCACTTGCCTATAGCATCTGATTACTGGCACTGTAATCTGGAAGAGTTGTCCTGCTATAGAAGCTGTTTGTAATGGCGTCAGATGTCTCATGTACCTTATTTACTTCTGAACAGCAGAATAATGATTGTTCTGATCTTTTAAGAGTGCAGAAACAGATTGTTACAACTTGTGTAACAGAAAGTCAAGCACGATACAGATATTTGATATAGGCAGGCAAGGCTGAGAAGGGATTCTCTCCCTGACCAAAGTGAAAGATGTGTCAAATGTGCCTATGTCTTGCTCTGTCATTTTCATGATTATTGTAGATGAATATGGTGTAATATATGCTTTTAGACTTTCTTTATTTTTCTTTTAACAATGAAGGCAGCATTTTAAATACATAATGTAGAATTGGCATGAATCTAAAATTAATCAAAAACTTCTTTTTAAAGATGGGATTCAACTCAAGACATTATTTAGAGGATAAAGCAGACGTACAACTTTATGAATGTCCCTTATACAGAACACCCGAAAGATCTGGAATGTTGTCATCTACAGGTATATCAACTAATTTTGTTACAGAAGTTTATCTACCAAGCTTGATAGCTCCCCGTCACTGGATTACAAGAGGAGTTGCATTATTATGTCAACTAGAGGACTGAAAATCTCCAGGGGCAGCGATAGGAAAACTGTGACATACTTTGTCAAGTTCCAAACTGATCTCAGATACAACTTAGAATTTGACATCTTGACATTAAAAAATAAATTTTATCTTCTCTAAATACGAGAGTGTGGTTGTACTGTGGTTCTCTCTATGCTTTCTCTTATTTCATTATCTTTACACAGACACAACTGTTTAATTAAACTGCCTGTACATACAAAAATGTGTCGAAGATGGTCATATTATAAACTGGGACACTTAACAAGTCCTACAAACCATTTCTAACATTGGCTTGCCTGACACTTATGGAAGCTGACAAGCAGGGACCTGAACTGATGACCATCTCTTCTACTGGGTTCCATTGGTACTTACAATGTGTAATACTTTGCTTAACTAAAGAGCCCTAGTGGCTCTTTAGCCACCAAACTGCAGCCAAAACATTGTGTTTGATCTTGATGGGGCGCAAACTTGACTCAGACTCCCATCCTTCAAAGGTCAGTAAAATGAGTGCCCAGCATTTTGGAGGGCAAAATGCTAATTAACTTGTGAACTAACCAAGGAGTGCACTAAGGTGCACTGAGGTAATATATAAGTGTAATTGCTTAGGCTTGAACGAGTTGCTATAAATGAAATTGCAACAACTTGCCCATTGTTACAGAACCATTCATCTTATCCACTCATTTCAGGGGTACTGGGTTTGTTAATTCTCTACCCTGAAAATAGTGTATCAAGCAGGAGAGACTCTAGGAACCAATACTCGTGAAACAAGCATGCCATTTCCTTCCCTTGGGCCCTGAAAAAAGATTAGCCATACAGTATATTTGACAGCACTAGATAAAACCCCAATTTCTCTCACTGATCAGCCTCATAATACAAGAAGATAGGATTATCAAAATAAATTAATTGGGCAATTGGTTTCAAGAAAGGAGGGAATACAGTTAATTTACAGAATGTTATTACAAGTGCTATTTTTATTAATACGAGTACTGGTGCCCATTAATCATTTATATGTCAAGCACTTCCTAAAGGGAGCAGAATTGCTGCTTAGCAACTGTTCTTAGATTCTTATGCTGCAGTAAAAAGTGGGATCTTACTGCCTTCATTCAATTGCACTCATAGGATGTAGCACTAATTAATGATGTCTCCACAAAATCATTTTTTTGGGCTAAGTTTTAATTATACAAGTTACATTTCCTGAAAATAATTCTAAAGAATACAGTCTAGATGTGTAAAAATAATAATAAACACAACAAACGGCAGTTTTTATTAATCAGGAATTCCACCCCTGAGGAAACATGCTTTTGAGGGGGAAAAATTATTAATTTTCCTTTAGAAGGAAGGGTTCTTAGGATCATCTGAAAATAGTGGCATATCTAAAAACAGTTAAGTAGCAGAACATTCTATTTGTATAACTATTTACAGAGAAGCACTTTTCCCAAGCTTTTGACATTCCAAATACTTTGGACTACAATTCTCACGAGTTCTGGCCAGTATGGCCATTGTTGAAGAATACATACTGAAATCTAAAACAACTGGAAGGTCTCAGGAAGGGAAAGGAATAGGGCAGGGTAAAGAAAGTTGCCATGATCATTTCTGTAGCTGTTATGCCACACAGAAAAATGATATTGTAAACAAAATGGCTCATATAAAAATATAGTGCACAACAGATATCACTACAGGGCATAGGAATCTTGCTATTACCTATTTCCACTCAAGTACACAAGGTTTTTTATGTTCTTTAACTGAGCAATGGTCAATTTCAACAGGAATGCAGGAATTACCTTTATCTCCAACATGCCCACTCATACTATGAGAAGGTGGAGAAGACAACAGGACTGTTATGCTCTATGGTGATCCTTCTTTCCTCACAAGTGTGCTCCACAGTACTTTAGAAACATTTTAACCTACATTAAAAATGAATGTAACCCACCCGAGTTATCAAATCCTATGCTACAAACCCATAAATGTAAAATATAGATACTCAAAAATGGGTACTTTCACATTGTTATTAAATAGGGAATTCTTTCCTCAGGTATAAGTTGTGAAAATGTAACCTCTGAAACAATTTTAATGCACCTCAGTTCAGATATACTAGAATGACAATTGCTGCACTTTCATTCACAGATATTTAGAAAAATATTCTAATCAAATTCAAAGATGCTAATAGCTTAAAATTTCAGTTATTATGAGAAGCTATAAAAATTAAATATAAAAATACATTAATTTGGAAGTGATTGATATTAATCACAAGTTCATGTTAAAACGCTGGTTTAAATAGAAATTTCCCTACTTGCCACAGTATAAAACAGGCAAATTAACCTACACTGAGGTAGCAATGCCAATTTACATAACTTTGAATAAATTTCCTATCTTCATAATGAATTTATCATTACAATATTTAAATGAGCACTTCAATTGTTGAAATCAATTTGTTACCAATACAATACTTTACAAAATTTCGCAAAAATACTGGAAATGGTTTAGTAAAAAATAAAAGATGTTAAAAGATCAGTCCTAAAAAATTGCATTTTACAATCCAACACTGTACAAACCTTTAAAATGTTATAATGTAAAGAAAAGCTATATACAAAGCAATGGTTCATAACAGCTGAAGAAAGCTAATGGTGCCTTTAAAAAAACAGTCTGTACAACATGCTGTACTTTGCATTACTCTCATCATTGGATGGAAGCATTGTTTTTTAAGCCACGCGTTTCTTGAAGTATGAAATGCTGAATCTGTTTGCTTGATAACTTTCTAAAAGAGCCCATTCACGTGAGTGAAGTACTGATTAGAGCACAACGGATGACAGACACCATTAAGCAGAGCTCCAGTAGGTACAAGACAACCACTGTTTCAACTGAAAATGGGACCCTGCTTCCCCTTTTAGGGGGTAGAGAAGTAAAAACCAGTATGCTGGCTTCCCTAGAAGTTCTATTTATTATGAACTCAACCTCAGGAAACCAGTTGACTGAGAAACAACCCTGATTCGAGAGCTGTGTCATGATGGCAGTCACTCTTCAAGGGAGCTTAGCTTGCTATTTATTTATATGCATTTTGACCAAACACATCAAGAGACATTTACTACAAGCAAATACTGGACATTAAAATCTATGCCTTGCCTTCCATAACAAGACATGAAGTGTATCTGTAGGACAACCAGCTTCTGAAGTATTCAATTTGCTTAAACAAGGTTTTCACTCACTACACAATAGATTTGTTGCCTATTAACAGAATTGTGTAGCTTAAAAGGGTCAAGTGGCCAAAAAGATAGAAAATGCTGCATCTGTTAGACTGTAAGATACCTGGTAGTTTATTATCTGAGCACCTCTTTAAGAATCCTGTAGAATATACCAAGTGCAATGGCATGAGGTATGTTGTTTACAATAATGATGGTTCAGCTGCAGAAACTGCATTATCTACCGATTTGACAAGGCTCAGTAAATGTATGGGAATATGCGGTATGGTACACGATTACAATATTTTTCCCATGCTAAGCCATATTTTTTCTTACACTGACGTTCATCACGGGCTTCTCGGTGAATAAGCAAAGCAGTAAAATATATGATGTAGAAATAAGGTAAAATATGATTCACTCCTGCAAGAAGACACACAAAATGTTATTGACCCTTTTCATCTTCTTCTGAAGACATCACTATGAACTTTATTAAACTGAAACTTTTAAATTAAAAAATCCAGTTAAAATAAACAAATATTTATATAAAAGGTATCTGAAGTGAAACATCATTTTAAAAAGTAAATTTAGTGTTACATTAAATTACAGATTGAAGATTATATTGAAAGAGTTGATGATTAAGTATTTTAGTCTCAAAAGTACCGTATTTGCCAGCGTATAAGACGCATTGAAGTATAAGACGCACCCCATTATTATCAAAATAGCCCACTATATACAGTACAAGACACACTCCATTTTTCCAGGGTATTTTAAGGGGGTGGGTGGGTCTTATACGCCAGCAAATATGCAGAAAACTGCTGTGCTCAGCATTGGGGGGAGCTTGTATTATCACGGTGTATTATGCTATTTCCTTTCAACTATTTTGTCTTAAGACCACATTCTTTAAAAATGAATGGCCAAAAATTATATTGCAGCTTACATAAGGAAATTTGCTAAGCCTGGGTGGAAAATTGCCTCTCATTAAGAAGGTGCTATTTCTGTTCCTGAGCACCCAGGACTATAAGCAACATCTTGGCCAGAATCCTACTGACAACCGCATAAGGTTTGTATAACTTGCACAACCTGCTGTGGCTAAACAATAAGGTGCTGAGACACATTTTGAGTCTGCCAATTGTGACGTTAAGATGATCACCACCACCACCTTGCTAGCTGGCTACAATCAGCTGCTGCAAGTTGTGCAAATCTTGTACCAACCAGATTCCATTCCACACTTCTGATTTGTATTTGCAACTTGCACTTTTGGAACTCATTTTTAAGAAAAAGACCCGATATGGGCACGTGTCATGACTTTTGGAACTTTCACGGGTTTTTTTGCATCATCCCTAATACAAAGGTACCAAACATAAAAAAGACTTGTATGAGTTGATATCTAGCTTAATTTTTTTAAAAATAGTGGTCAATAAAGGTATCATTTGCCCTGGTTTTGGACCGTGTAAAGATCATTTTTGTCTATTTTATCAATAAAATTCCATTCACCAAAACTTTAGGGCTTTCACTTAGAAAGTGTAAATCACCAAAAGGATTCTGGCCATTTTTTCTTTCCTGTACATTTTACAGTATCTAATCTCAGTTGTACTTAGGTAAAGGTCTCCCTTGCTTGAAAGCCAGTCATGTCCAACTCTAGGGGGCAGTGCTCCTCTCCGTTTTCAGCCAAAGAATAAGCGCTGTCTGCAAACATTTCTGTGGTCATGTGACAATGCTGTTACTTTTCACGTGTAAGTGCTACCTATTTATAGTCTTTTAATTTCTCGCTTTCAAAATGCTAGGTTGGCAAGTGGGATAGACGGGCACTCACTTGGGTCACGCAGCACTTTTGTCTCGAACTGCAGACCTGGTCATCGAGCCTAGCGTCTCAACCACTAAGCCACCATGGCCTCGCTCAGTTTTACTTACAAGTAAAACACTGGACAGCTTAGCGATTTAGATGTCTGACTCTGGACCAGAGGCTTGGGTATTTGATTCCACACTGGGCCTCCTGAGAAGAGCCAACCTGTGTAGTCATGGTTAAGCTGTACAGTCCCAGAAGGAGAGAATGGTAAACCACTTCTGAGTATTCTCTACCCTAGAAAACTCTAGAAAGGATTGTCTTAAGTTAGAATTGAATGTCAATAGAAAAGAATTGATGATCTTACCACAAGGCAGGGACCAAGCCAGGGCCATGATAATATCACCTAAATAGTTAGGATGTCTCACAAAGCCCCACCAGCCAGAGACCAAGAGATTTTTTCCTGTTGCCGTAGGAATAACTTTCAAATCTGCATTTTGATATAAAAATGTGTAGATTATCAAGCAGAACACAATCTGTGTAACGCTAGGATGTTGAAAGAAAATGATATACTTGTCTAAACACTTACGAGCAAATTTGGGATCATTTGGATTTCTTCGGAATGAGTTTTTCTGTGAATTTGAATGTCGGAAAATGTAGTAACCGAGTACTGCATAAAAAGAAAACATAGCCACTCCATTGTTGAACATAGCAATAAAATATATATGTTCTCTTACTGAATGCATTTCATATTAGTAATAGTGACAGAGGAAATCATGTGCATTTTTTTTCATTTCAATAACCACAAATTAACTGCATAGTGTGAAATATGGTTATCAGAATATTCCTGTCCCATGGTATATCTGGTAGTCAGAGTTGCCAACTGTTTCCCTTGCTACATACTGGTCAATCTATTCAGTTCCTGACTCTGTTATAGTGAACTTCTCTCTTCAATAAAGAAAAGGCTTCCTTCAGCAGCCTGGGGTCATTTTTCATCTATCTTCTTTCCCACATCTCCTATGCTTTGTCAAAATACTTTATGGCAGTGTCTCCAGACCTTTGATTTTTGGACTTCAATTCCCAGAAGCCTAGGTCAGTACATTGGCTGATCAGTGTCAATCCCATGACAATCAGTACTTTTGGGAAATCACTTAGGCTTCTGGAATTAAAGTATAAAAACCAAAGGTTGGGCAACACTGCTTTAAAGAATTATACTCTGGAGAAAATTGGGTGGGATACATAAGGTTGCAAAGAAGAAAGACAAATTTCCCCACTATTCCATTGATAGACGTGAACTATACTGATATCAAACGATGCATCTTGTTCTGCTTTTGCTCTTTTAAAAAACATTTTTTAAAAAGGCAGTTACATTTTACATGTATTATATCTTTTAAAAATATTAGTTGTCTCATGGCTCTTGACAAGCAGTGGGCAATTACACATCCTCTCAACCTCATTTGCTCTCTCTTCCCCTGTGTTAAGCTATCTTTATGGAAGGGGTGTGTGTGTTAAAACTGTTATGCCTTATACAGTATGTTTAGGAAGCCATGATCAGAGTGATACACTTAATGAACACACATGGGGCAACTACAAGGCCAAATGGAAGAATTCCAAACTGGTAGGTGTGGTGCCTGAGGATGAAACAGAAAAAGTTTGAAGAGCCTTACAACCGTGTAAAAGTTGACAGCCCTTTTTTCCAGAATGTCTCTATCTTTCATCCTCTTTAAAGACAGCGAAATATCTTGAGTGGAAGCCTTAAAGAGCCAAGATAATATGAACGCTCTGAACAGCTCCATTTGCAATTAATAAAGCCATCTCACCAGCAAATCTGACAAAGGAGTTTTGATATCTAGAACATCTTGTGATGGGAAGAACTAGAGCTCTACTGCATTAATTGTATTTTAGAATGGCTAACATCCTGGGTTGCTAGTGATGGCTTGTCATTTTCTAGACATTGTATAACAATACAAAGTAATCATTTTAACAATCTCTCATTTGTTACTTACGATTCAGACCCACAATTCCAGAAGCTGTAAGCCATGAAATCTCATTTGGATGACTCACTAAATAGAAAGCTTGTAGACTGTAGAGAAATGGAACCCACACCAAATCTCCAAAAGCTAACATGAACCCAAATCCATCATGGGTAATGTCCATTGTTGTCAAAATAGCTTCCTAAAAAAAATTAAAGAACGTTTGTTACATTATAATTTGAACAATAATAATAATTTTGTGTCAGAAATTATTCTGGGTTGAACGGATTTTTGCTGGAGAAACTCTGCTCAGGGGATGCCCAGATGAGGCTCCTTTCATGTCCCCAAGATTTTTTCCCACTGAAGTGGTCCCTATTTATCTACTGCTAGGTTGACAGGAGCTGGGACAGAGACAGGCGCTCAAACCATCATGCAGTACCTGGGTCTCAAACTGCTCTTCCAGCTAAGCTTAACCACTGAGCCACTGCAGCCCCAGATAAGGGTAATAGCAATTACCCTTATATACCGCCCCATACTGCTTAGTGCACTCTGGGAAGTTCACAAGGTACTGTATTTAGAATTTTGCCCTTAACATGCTGGGTACTTATTTTACTGACCTCAGAAAGATAGAAGGCTGATTCAGCCTTGAGCCCTGCCTGGATTGAACCCACAACATCAGCAATTCTGGCTACAGTACCACAGTTTAACCCCTGCACCACCAGAGCTCTTTATAAACCACTTTATATTTTGTTTTTATTTATCTGTGTTCTATATGTCTTTATGTTCAACATGTTTACATACTGTAAGAAGAGATTTTTCACATAAAAGTTATACCTCATGTTCTTTATATTTGCACCACGCTGTACTGCAAATCTGGAGACCAGAAACCAATTTTCACTACCACCTCCATTGTCATCATCATCATCATCGGGCACCCAAGTCCCTCCCAGTGAAACCATAAGTCAGATTTTTAGAAACTACTTTTGGGTATAATGGATATTAGATTGTGAAAACATTCCAAATGACAAACATTGGGGGTGTGGGATGGAGGAGAGAACTACCCTATACTAATCTTACAGCAACTAGAACATTGTATGAAGTATTAGGTAAAGATTGCCCTTGCTTGAAAGACACTTGTATCTGACTCTAGGGTTCAGTGCTCATCTGTTTATAGCAAAAAAGCCAGTGCTGTTTGTGTCTGCAGACGTTTGTGGATATGTGGCAGGCATGACTAAACACTGGAGTGCACAGAACGCTGCTTACCTTCTCAGCCAAGTGGTACCTATTTATCTATTTGCAATTTCTTGCTTTCGAACTGCTCGGTTGGCAGGAGCTGGGGCAAAGATTGGAGCTCAGTCAATCATGCAGTGCTCGAGTCTCAAACAGCTGACCTGCTGACCTTTGAGTCATCAAGTTCAGCGTCTTAACCACTAAGCCACTGCAATTCCTTTGTATGAACTATTATGAAATATGTATTACCTCATTCCATAGACCATCGATCACATAAAGGAACTGGAAACTGTTAACCAGGATCATTGACAAAGATGGCACATCTAGATCTTGTACTTTCATTTCAGTTAAAAGCATTGCCAGGTTAATAACAGCCTTTAGGAAAAAATCAGATTACATATTAAGTTATATTTTTATTCTTTCAAATTTATAGTGTTATAAAATACAGTATGTGGTTGCCACACTACAATAAATTTACATTATTTATTTAATTCTGTTTATTTATTTAATTCTAAGTTCTGCACAAACTTACATGACTTTGCCTTCAAAGTACACTGAGATTTCTCACAGCAATCTTCCAAGAGCTTCCCTATCCCAAAAAAATCATTTCAAACTCTTAGGTTCTTTTATATGCTCTATAGCCACGTCAGAATTCACCCACACAATCCAGAATCTTCTCATGCATTACAAAAATAAAGTGATCTAAGTCTAAATCTGCAGAGTACATCTGACCAAATTAACTCTTTTAAAACAATTCCAATGCAAATATAAAAATTCCCCAGCATTTATGACTATGGGGTCTCCCAATAATTTACTGAATATTTTTTTGTCTCTACTACTGCCAGCTTGGATAGGGCTTGCTACTGGCCAATGGGGGAGGATGCTATTCTACAGAGGGTGCCAAAAATGTATACACGTTTTTAAGGGGGGAAAACTATTAAAATTGTAATACTCTATACCAATAACAACAGATGAATACAAGTCACATTTGACTTCTGTAATTATAAAAGGTGCTAAAATTGGTTATCATAAGCATCCAGACACTTCTGATTACGGCAAACTACTGCTTGAGCAATATTTTCGCCGGTACACCACATCCTTTAAGGTCCCCCCATAGGCACTCTCTGTATTTCTCTGATTTAGTATCATGTAAAATACCAGAATCCAAACAGTGGGTAATTTGTCTCCAAGAACAGATCAGACCCACCAAGTGCATAGACAGCATTTCAGTTTATTCTTAATATATTTTACTTCTGTACTCACTATATCTGCATTATAACTTTTAGAGATAAAAAAAACCTAGAATTATACCTAAATTGATCTTTGCAATTGTGGCTATTGTACCTTTAATGCTGCCATAATGATTTTAATGTTTTCAGCATACAATTATTCAAATACTTTGGCTACAACACATCATTCATTTTATTTACTGATTTGTAAAATTACAGCTGCTAATTTAATTTAATTGTCATATTTATATATGCCAACCACTCAGGCAGAACAATGCATTTGAACTTTTACTTACCCAGCCAATTAGTCCTGGCCGTAATTCACAGAAATATTTCAGATCAAAATTTCCAATGCGAGGATTTAATTCACGGCCCATAAAAAAATCATAAATGATATTGCCTAGAAAAAACAATATATTGACTTGCATGATTATTTTTGGATGGTCTTGCACTTCATTAAAATCAATGATTCCGTTTTAAACTATATTATACACAACCTAATGAAAAATAAGCCTTCTGTTGAAGTTTAACAGTAGTCTGTACAGGTACTGAATCACAATCAGCATGTTGCTTTCTGGAAGCATTATGGTGAGAAAATGTCAGACACCATGAACTCCTACCAGTTTGCCAGAGTTTTAAGTAATTCAGTTTTTTAATTGTTTCAGCAGAGCATCCAAAACAAACAAGGATTGTGTTAGGTTTATTTTTCTTTTCAGTGTCTACAAATTTCTACCTAGACTATCTTAACCTATAAAACCAAGGGTTAACCGTTGGAACTTCCTATAGGTTGCTATGCCTCGCCCTACTTGCCTGCACTCACCCTTCGTGCACACGGCCGATCTGGGTCTGCAGGTCAACAAAGGATTAAGAGAAAAGGCAGTGGGGCAACAGCCCCACAAACGCGAAAAAAGGGAAACAACTTCATTTCCCAACATTCCTTGCGCCACGCCGCACCAGAGCCAATCAGGCTGAGAGGCTCTCGCATGGCGCAGCGCAAAGAACGTTCAGAAATGCGCCACAGCCAATCAAATGAAAACTGTTTTAAAAAAACGCAGCACAAACACAAAGTACAAACCCATAACTACAAGCCCGTGTCCTGCGCGCCATGAGCGCGCAGAACGCTGAGGAAGCCGGCGCGCAAAAATTAAAAACAAAAACACCGGGAGAGCAAGTCCGCCAAGCCGCGGGAACCAAAGCCCCCCTCCCCAACGGCGCCTGAAGCTCCTAATCGGAGTTTCCCCTTTAATATCACTGGGTGGGGGTGAGGTGTTGTGCTCCCCCTCTTTACTGGCTCCCCTGGGGTTGGGAGGGTTGGGGGGACCAAAGGAGTCTGTCTCCCCAACCATCCTGACCCTAGGGGACCTGGCCGAGAGGGGATTCCCCTCCCCACACACACACACACACATTCCATATTAAAGAGAAGAAACCAAGCGGTTACATCTCTTTAAAAATGGATTTTTTTGGGGGGGGGGATCCCCCTCTCCGATGGCTCTCCTGGGTCCGGAAGGGTTGGGGAGAGAAACCCCTTTTCTCCACCCAACCCTCCCAAACCCAAGGAAGCCAGCAGAGAGGGGGATCACAAACCACCACCACCACCCCCACTGATATTAAAGGGGAAACCACAATTGAGAGTTCCCTTTTAATATCAGAGGGTAGCCTGGATTCGATCCCCTCTTCTGGGTCCCATGAGTCTGGAACGTTTGGGGGGGACCAAAGGGGTCTGTCTCCCCAACCCTCCTGACCCCAGGGGACCTGGCAGAGAGGGGATTCCCCTCCCCACACACACACACACGCCCCATATTAAAGAGAAGAAACCAAGCGGTTACTTTTTAAAAACGGAGGTTTTTTGGGGGGAATCCCCCTCTCCGATGGCTCTTCTGGGTCCGGAAGGGTTGGGGAGACAAACCCCTTTTCTCCACCCAACCCTCCCAAACCCAAGGAAGCCAGGGGAGAGGGGGATCACAAACCACCACCACCACCCCCACTGATATTAAAGGGGAAACCACAATTGAGATTTCCCTTTTAATATCAGAGGGTAGCCTGGATTCGATCCCCTCTTCTGGGTCCCATGAGTCTGGAACGTTTGGGGGGGACCAAAGGGGTCTGTCTCCCCAACCCTCCTGACCCCAGGGGACCTGGCAGAGAGGGGATCCCCCCGTAGGACACCAAAAAACACAAAAACAAACAATCAAAAACATTCAAAAATACACAAAAACAAACAAAAATAACACCAAAAAACAATACAAAGTAAACAACAACAAACATTTCCAAACACACCCAGCACCCAGCCAAACACCACAAAATCCAAACACCACCACCACCCCAAATAAAGAAAAACAGCCAACTCACCACCACACAACCTCACACCACAACGACTGGAAAAGAAATGAATAAAGAAAGAGACTACTTACTGGAAGAAGCTCCACCCAGAGGCCACAAGAGAAAAAACAGTCAAAATACAAGATAACCCCTACCAGCACCACTTGCTACCCACAATAGTAAAAAAAAATCAAAAAGACACAACAGCCCCACACAAAAGGCCCCAAGAGTAAAAACAAGTAAAAACAAATAACACAAAATCACAATTTTACACAAATCAAAAACAGATGTCAATAAAATAAAAACTATTCAAAAATCCTGTGTTGAATTTTTTCTCAAATAAAAAACAAAAACATCAATACACAGTTTAAAAACATTTATTGTGAAAAACATGTACTTTCACATTACCTACGGTACAACAATTTAACAAAATACATACTAAAAAATATTGGGTTAAATAATTTTTTGGGAAAAAGTATATCATCCTTTATTCTTTTTTTCATCCACAAAACCAAAACACCAAACAAAACTCATCACAGTTTATAACATGCCACCCCCATAAAATTGTATAAATAAAAATTTTAAAAATTTCAATTATAGACTAACCTCTTCTTTACAAACATTAGCAACAACAACAAAAACTTTCCAACACCATTTAAAACAATGCCGGGCAACCTCTGCTAGTATCTTCATAAATAACATAGCTACAAAAGGCCGAGAAGCGATTTTCATATTCTTATACTTTTTCAACCGTTACCAAGATGCCTTTTCCTTCTCTCCTTAGTCAGTTTATCTGAACCTCAAAACAGCCACATGTTGGTTTTTTTGGGGTTTTTTTTAAAGCAGAGAAAATTCTCCCTTTCAAGCTCTGCATTATCATGCTACTGGAAGTATGTTAAGCACAACAGTAGAGGCCAGAACATCACAAAGCATGTAAACACTTTCTAAGATCCATGGGAACAGCATGGCATTAGTGGATGTTAGTCTCGCAGTTCATCAAGTCCAATAGCAGTTTTTTAAAAAGAAAAAACCTAAAATTAAGTGCTTTGCTATTCCCATGGAATATAGAAACCTCCATTTATGTCTATGCATTAATGGTAATCTGTAGCAAGAGCCTTGCCAAAGAACAATTTTGCAATTTTTTAAAAGCTAAAACTACCAAAATTCTAACAAGAAAATTCCTGCTGAATTCTAATGGCTGTACTGAGAAAAGTTCAAAAATTACATGCTTGGCAGATACCACACAGTTTAACTACTTCTGCAATATGTTATAATACGTTGTAATATTGTAAATGTGGAATACTGGCTACTGAAATAAGCATCAGGTTATGTTTCTCTAGATCTGTGGTTCCCAACAATGGGCACACGCCCCACAGGGGGCAATGTGAGAGTGAATTATTGTTATTGTTATTATTGTTATCATCATTATCTAGATTTATATATTGCCCTAATCCAGTGGACTCTGGGCCAGCGAACACCTCACTGACCATACAATGAAACAAGTTAAAACCAATATAAAAACAATTAAAAACCCTTAAGAACTTTTGGCAATATTGCCCATCGCTGTGCCATTTTGCTATCTAAAAACAAATATAAAATCAACATAACATTAACATTCAAATTGGTTACGGGGGGTGGGGGGCTCAGATGAGCCAGAAAGGGGAGCTTGTTGACAATCCTGGCTCCCAGACCCATTTTGTCAACCACATCTTCAGCTCTCTCCTAAATGGTAGCAACTGGGCCTGGAGTTCTACCGGGAGGCGGTTCCATAATACAGGGGCTACCTACGACAGTCAGGGGCTACCTACGACAGTCAGTTAATGATCTTTTAGGCTTCCTCCATGTGAATAGGAGTTCACTTTTTGAATAAGAGTTACATGTCAGGGGGGGGGTGCCCAGGATTTTAGAGATGCTTAGGTGGGGCATGGCCAAAAAAAAGGTTGGGAACCACTGCTCTAGATTAATATAATTGTATGCTATCATGTCAATTTAGACTTATGGAAACCATTTACAGGGTTTTCCAGGTAGAAAATACACAGAAGCTGTTTACTATTCCCTTCTTCAGGGGCAACCCAGGACTGTGTAGCTTGCCCAAGTTCACACAAGCTGGCAGTTCTCCCTGGACCTGGAGACACAATGGCAAATCAAACTCCCAAATTCTAGCTCTGCAGCCAGATACTTAATTCACAGAGCTATCTAGCCAGCTAGATTATATTTCATCATGTACCAGTTACAGTACCTTACCTTTAAACAAACATATTTTCACCAATGTGCTGGTGATGTAAGTATATAAGTGACATGAGTAATGGCTGATTAAGGTACATGAAAATTCATTGAGAAATAAAATTTATCACTCTTGCTACTGACACTGAAACTCCCAAAAACAGAAGGGGGAAAAATGAATGGTGGCTACTATGTTTTACAATGAAAGCATTTTCCACAAAGAAACATCAAGCAGGAAATGTTTTCACAACTGTTTACTTACCAGAATTTCCTCCAGGCGCTAATTCCTTCTCAGAGGCATTCAAGGAACGGGCATAGAGATAAATGCTTAGCAGCAAAGAAAAAACTGTGGCACAGACTGCAAACTGTAGAAAATGATCATATATATATTGAAATTCCATTTCAAAGTACAGACAGATTCCTACAGCTACAGCTGTAAGAATAAAAGCGTAGAACCCTTAAAGGGAGACAAAATATCACATAATTAAAATTAAATTATTTAGAAGAAAGCATTAGAGAGTAATAGTGTTTCTATTGCATGCTTTTTAAAGAAAAAGCCAAGCATTTTTCAACTGCTGATGTGACTTAATAAATTAAATGGATTCCAGAATGAACTTTAAAATTAAGAATTACATCTCAAAAATATGTGAATAAATAGAAAGGCTGAAAACCATGTTCCTCATGAAATCAGCATCTTACTTGGTAAATTTCTGTTGTTTTTATTGAGTTAGTTTCTCCATAAGTTCCAAGGGTACAAATTGGTCTACTCTAACTGTGACTTGTTACACTTTTGTCATAGTTAGAATAGGCCCATTTGAATCAATGCAATTTGCAGAGAGGTTCACTCAACAAATTCTCTTTGATCGCTATGCAATTCACTACAACAGGATTTTGGTCATTAAGTCTGCAAGCAAAGCAAAGATCTTACTAGAAGAATGAATATTTAAAGTTGTCTATTAGTCAGCATTTCTGCTCAACATGAAAAATTAAGGCTTCAGTCTTATATCTCTCCAACTAGGGAGGGAAGAGATTCAACTAAATTCAGTGCAACTTACTTCAGAGTCGACATTAAAATACACCGTTAGTATAATGATCTTTTAAAATCCCAAATAGTTAGTCAGTTAGATGCATTTTAGTTAAGAAACTGTTTTGAAACTTTGTTTCCAAATCCTTCTATGAACAAAAGACATTTTAAACACTATCAAAATGTTTACAAATCATACAAAAGATGCTGTGATCTACTACAGATCTGAAGTATTTGAAAACTTACTAAGATTCTTATACTAAATTCATTGTTGACATATTGCTCAATTATGGTTAACAAAGCTATGTTATGGTTGAATATGGTGCCTGTACCGGAAAAAGTATGACTTTGCAAATGATATGCATAATTAGCATGGTCTTCTGGACAAATCAGGAGCATCTACCACAGCTGCAACTATTAACTCAGGAGGCAGAATGGAAATACATGTTCAAGATTCACAAAAGAAACAAAGTAAATAGCCTCTTCTATCTGAAGATAAAGAAATATTACTTTTTCATTATCTGCATTTTGTGGAGCTGTACTACACTTGCTTTATGTAAAGAGCCTATTAAACAATTTTAAAATGTTACTACTGTAGTTCTAGTCTTTTATGAGGAAATATTGTAATCTGAACATCTGCCTTTGTTCCCTGCTTGTATGAAAAGATAAAAATACTGTTTCGCTTTAAAACCCCTTCAACAAAGGACACCAATGAATTAGACTGAGGATTATTGTCTATTTTCAATAAAGTATTATAACTACAGAGTATTTGTAACTATATCGGAGAATAGGAGAACTTTTATTGTAAATATTGTCACTGAAAATTGTTTTCCGGGGTCCCTCTACAGTTCTGTTTCAGAATTGTTTAAACTAGGAAGAATCAATTAAACAGTCTTGTTATAGGAACTGCAGGTCGTTATAGCAAGGTGAGGAATACTTCTGAAGACTGCTAGTAGAAATGCAGGGATTACCATATTTGCCAGTTTATAAAACATGTTGGAGTGTAAAACACACCCTATTATTACCAAAATAGACCACTATAGGCCACTATATAAAGTACAAGACGCACTCCATTTTTTCAGCATACAGTATTTTAAGGAGGGGAATGGGTCTTATATGCCAGCAAATACGGTAATTCTGTTGGATAAGTTTTGCCATTTAATTGTACAGTGGTACCTCGCTTAAAGAGCATAATGCATTCCATGGGCTTGCTCTTTAAGCAAAACACTTGGAAAAAGCACCACCACCACCATGGTAAATGACCAATTGTGACTTCTGGTGGGGGGATTGTGAAACCCAATTTAGTTGCTAAGCAGGTTTTTAGTTGTTCTACGAGGTGACCATCTGGAGAAAATTCTGCTCTTTAAGCAAGTTAGTCTCTAAGTGAAGCCCTCTTTATGCGAGGTTTTGCGGTACAGTAAAACCCCGGGTTACGACAGAGGTCTGCTCCAACAGCCTCTGCTGTAACCCAGAAAATTGTAAACCGAAACATCCATAGGGGTGCAATGAAAAATCTAAAAAATGGTCCTGAATTGATCATTGCAAACCAAAAAATAAATAAATTACAATTTTGTAAACCGGGACGGCATTTCCCTAGGATTTGCTGTTGTAAACCACAGCAAACTTAAACTGAGGCAGTTGTAAACTGGGGTTTTACTGTACAGGCATTCTGTCTATCCTTCCAAGTCACCCAAATTTCTGTGGCACTTAACATTGCTTGGTTATCCTGCTGCTTATGCTTTTTTGGAGCAGTTTTCATTGTTTTAATTTATGCATGCATTCAACCCATTTCTTAATGGATGTCCTTCACAAACTTTTTCAAACTATTAGTTGGAGGAGTGTGCTTTGGAAGTCAGTATTCCTGACCCACTTGGTTATGCAAGCACATACAGTGATACCTCATACAACGTCCAAACTTGGTTCCACAAGTTTGGACTTTATACGGATTTGGACTTTGTATGAGGCATGCAAAATCCTAGCCGCGATGCCTCATGCAACGTCCAAATCCTTGCTGCAATGCCTCGTACAACGTCATTTCCATAGATACATTGTACTGTAACAACACAGACTTCAGGGCAAGTCAAGGAAACAGACAGGAAACAGACAGAACTATAAGAAATCATTGTCTAAAGGCTAAAAACATTAGAAAAACATGTCAAACAACCCTGATTGTCCAAGAACCTGAAGAATGCTGCAAAAATCCCAGGAATGCTTCTAAAAATTCTGATGAAAAAATTCAAAAAAATCCAAAACCACACTCCAAACCATTCCTAAACACTCTTCGCCTCGTGCAAAACCCACAAGAGCAATGCACGCATATGTCCTGCCTTTTATACTGCCTAGGCACAATGCAACCTGGGAAAACCCCCAATGCCTCATACAAAGTCACAGTGACTTTGTATGAGGCAACTTTTTTCAAGAAATTAGGCGATGTTGTATGAATTCGATGTTGTATGAAGCGGACTTTGTATGAGGTATTACTGTACTTATCTAAGTACAACTTTGATACAATATTTGTAATGCATACAGTAACTGAATATGTGCGTCTGCATACACAAAAGACTGTGTATGCAAGTTGAGTGGAGTCATTGTAGCACAGTGCCTGCTGGTTCCCATGTATTAATTTGTCTTTAATGCTATGTGCCTTTCCTTCCTTCCAAAACATGCGCAACCCACACATATTTCTATTTTTAAAATCCAGAGTTCAACAGTGTTGCAGCCAGAAATGCTTTAATTAAGACAGGGGGCAAGGAGGATGGATTGCACATGTATTTCAGCAATTGACAATTATTTGAGTCAAGTAGGTATCTATATGTATATGTTCATATATATTTTTGTATAGGTTACAACTTTTCAAGCTTTGGTTAGAATTCACTGTTTCATTTTCTAAAATAGACTTTTAGGATCTATTTTATTTTTGGTCAGAGGAGATCCCATCTATACTGTTCCTGCAGTACAAAAGAATTTAAAACCTGATACAGGATTAAATCCTAGCATCCAGAATTTTATAAGGTGGGATTTACTCAGTGGCCATGAGTGTGTATATGTGGAAAACCAGGGAGGAGTGGTTTAACATAACACATCCAGATACGTAAAACTAGTGATGACAAACCTTTTAGATATCAAGTGCCCAAGGAGGAGAAGGCACACACACAGGCACCATACATGCCCACACACCCATGTGACATTGGCAGCACGCCTCCAGAGACATCATGTGGGCACATGTATGTGCCCCGTGGGTGCACATGACCCCCACCCCATGGGTGTGCATAACCCCTCTCTCCACGGGTGCACCACCACTGCCTTCTAGGAGAGGCGTGTCTGGTCGCCTCACCCCTGCTGCCATCTACGAGGCAGGATTTCAGCCTCCCCATTGGTGGAAGGAGGGCTGGGTAGGGAGGCGGCATTGCCACTGGCACCGGTGGTGCTTGCCCGCGATGGCACATGTACCAACAGAAACTGCTCTGTGTGCCACCTCTGGCATGTGTGCCATAGGTTCACCACTACTGCGTAAAACAATAATGGTCCCTTTAACTGCCATTCCCATAAGGAGGCTACTTAAAAGGAGGCTTTACAGGGCGGGAAGGAAGTTCTAAACCAGCGGTTCCCAACATGGGGCCCATGCCCCACAAGGGGACTTCAATTTCCCGAAGCCTAAGTCAGTAAATTGGCTGATCAGTGCTTTGGGGAATTAATTGACTTAGGCTTCTGAGAATTGAAGTTCAAAAACCAAAGGTTAGGAAACTGTTCTAAACCATGGTTTGTTCAGACTGCAATGCACGTGCAACACTTTTGATTTTAAATTCATGACTTCTTCTGCCGTACCCGAATACAGGTGATCAGCCATGAAGACTGTCCTGAGAATATAATGCAGTAGACTTTCATCTGCCTTCTGCATTGCAGCATTACACCCATACCACTGATCCAATTCCACAAGTCACTTTCTGGTGCTGAGCCCTTTTGGCATGCCAAGTCCTCATCAGCCCCAGGCCAGTATTGATGAAGATGCTGCCCACCATCAAGATGGATTCAAGTGGGATTTAATCCACTTGGGGACCATCACCCTTCCCTGTGGACTTTGGCATCCAAGGCCATTTGTCGTCAGGGTTGTCAGGTTAGTTAACCGGCCGCTGGACACTCGGCACTGAGTTGCTGGCAGTATGGTCTACTCTATTACCATAGCAGAATAACCTGGCCAGACCTGTTATGGCTAACAATAAATGGTTTGGTATGGTGACTGAATAGACACACTATCCTCATGTATCAAGCTAGTTATATTAAATGCTTGTTCGTGAATCATTTCATCATCATTAAAACAGGCTACCAAATTCAAATGAAAAACTCAAATTAAAAGACATTTACCATTTATCCTGTATTCCAACCTAGCTCCATCCAAAAGGGGTGTCCCTTCCACAACCTTAAAAAAGCATAACAAATTATTTCCTCCTACAATTCCAGCAAATTATCTTTACTCACTTAATTATAGTGGAAAAACAGATCGTTATACAAAACAAAACTCTGTTCTACCTTTACCATTGTTTGTTAAAGCCAAATTAAGGTGAGCCCCAAACCCTGTAGTTCGCACACAAAAGTTCAAGCACTGCTGAATATTGATTTTACTATGCACCTTTCCACAGTCATAATCTGGGTTGATAAATACAAGATTTGTACAAACCCATTTTACAATAAGTCACAAAAGAAAATAATATGTTATCAGGATAAATGCTGCATTTGCCTTGCAGCCAAATAGTCTGGATCTAGTTTTTCTGCTGTGAGGAACAGATCTGAATGGAGGTATTCCGCTCAGCAGAAAAGGGCAACAGAAATGATCCTTACTGCTTCCTCCTCTACCTTTCCCATTCCCAATACTGTCCAAGTCATTCTAGACCTGTGATGGCGAACCTTGGAACTCTGGTTTCTTTGGACTTCAATTACCTGAAGCCCAGGTCAGCACTCCTGCTAATCAGGGCTTCTGGGAATTGAAGTTCAAGAACAGTTGGAGTGCCAAATTTAGCCATCACTGTTCTAGAGAATCTACTAAAATTCCAAAATAAATTTTCAGGGACCATAAGGGGCAGCTGCAAGAAAATCAGAACCATCAACTCTTCCCCTGGGAGAGTTTTTCAAAAGATTCCCACTGACAGAAACAGCCTTTGGTTTGTAAAGTTTTTGCTGGATCCATCCCAAAGATCCAGCCAGGGTCGTAGCCAGGATTCTAGATATGGGTAGGTGAATATTTTTTCAGGGTGGGCAACAAAGCCTCTTTTTGATGCATCCCTATGGAAAACCACACCTAGCCAGGGTGGGCAAACTGCTAACTCAGGGTGGGCCAAGCCCACCCTGGGGCCCCTCTAGATTCGGCCCTGGCTCCAGCAAATTGATTACTGCCTGACTGGAAAATATGAACACTGTGCAGTGACAAAATCATAAAATTAAACTAAAAGTTCACTCTCAACAAGGGACAGAGAACAGGCAATCCTTAGAACAATGGGTAGAAAAGGGGGTGGGGGGAATCAAGTGAACAAAATTTGTCTATTGGCAAAAAAAAGTTGCGAAACAAATATGGTAACAAATGTTAGACTTAATGTACTGTGGAGAAGTAAAAATAACAAAGAAAATAGGAAAATCTGTTTCCTTCCCTCTTCAAATATTAGTAATCTCCGATCACCAATTTATATCAGGACTGCAATGCAGAAACCAATCATATACAATATTTTTTTAAATTTTTTTTACAGCAAACTATTAGAACAGATGTGTAAAAGCTCAACATTTAAACTCAAAGTTCTGCTAAAAGTTTTACCTTTCCTATAGGCAGTAAGTAAAACAGAGCCTGGAGAAAAAACCAAAGAAGAAAAACACCAAATACTCTTGTCTCCCATAAACTTTCAAAAACTGGCAGGGAAGCAGGAAAATTCAGAATACTTGGATCATCCTGTGAGCACATTAACAGTAAGTAAATCACAGTTCCAGGCATGAGAAAGATCATGAAGAAGGCACCTGTAAAAAACAAAAATCCCACCAAACATTTAGAAAATCAACAGAAAACAAAAGGAAGCTTAATTCCAATAGAAATACTGCTGTCGATTCTGCTACAAAGTGACAACTCAAGTTACCACTCTTGCTCCTGAGCATTCACCTCACTTTTCTTAACCAAAGATCACTCACTGTAAGGCTAAAATTTTCTGTATATAAATTGCACAAAATATGTCTATTTAAAGCTGCAGTTCCCAAACTCGGGTCCCTAAATGTTGGGATTTCTGCTCCTAGAATTCCAGACCACTAGACACACTGACTACAGTACTAGGACTCAAAGCCTAACAACCTGGGTGTTTTGGGATCCACTGATTCAGAAGTTTTTGGCTACCAGGGGTTGCCACATAGATGCAGATAAATGTAGCCTACATTTCCAGGCATTGTTAATAAAACTGAAGTATCCAACGACATGTGTAACATTAGGTAATAAATTAAAATTAGAGCAGTGCACAATCCTAATTTGTTGAAAGAGAAATGGAGGGTGAGATCATTTCAATTAATTTGTCAGAGAGAATTAATTATCCAAGAATTTTTGAGAATGAAGTTCAACAGTAGCTGCAGGATGAATTCAACTGAAATCAAACCTGATTTAACTAATGGTATATCAGGAAACCTATGATCAATACTGATACAGCATGATTTTCTTGTATTCTTATTTTATTTGGTTAGTTATATATTATACTAGCAAGGGTAGTATATATTATACTAGCAACTCCGTTTTTAAAGAGTAGAAAAGACGGAGTTTTTTTAAGGAGGGGGGTGGGAATCGATCCCCTCTCCCTGGTGTCCTGAGTCCAGAAGGGTTTGGGAAACATTCCCCTTTTCTCCCCACAATCCTCCCAACCCTAGAAAAGCCAGTGGAGAGGGGGGTCGCAGCCCCCACCCACTGATATTAAAGGGGAAACTCCAGGCGCCGTGGGTGAGGGAAAGAAAGCCGGCTGGTGTGTGTTTGGCTGTGACGCGGTGAGTTGTTTTTCTTTTTAATTTTTCGGGCGCCGTTTTCCTCAGCGTTCTGCGTGCTCATGGCGCGCAGGACGCTGGGGCTTGTAGTAATGGGTTGGTGCTTTCTGTTTGTGCTGCGGTTTTTAAAAATGGTTTTGTTTTGATTGGCTGCGGCGCGATTCCGAATGCTGCGCCGTGCGAGAGCCTCTCAGCCTGATTGGCTCTGGCGCGGCGCAAGGAATGTTGGGAAGTGAAGTTCTTTCCCTTTCTTGCCATTTGTGGGGCTGAGGCCCCCGTGCCGGATTTTTAAATCCTTCGTTGACCTGCGTAGGCAATTCGGCCGTGCGCACGAAGGGTGGGTGCGGGTCAGTAGGGCGACGCATAGCAACCTATAGCCAGTTCCAATGGTGAACACTTGGATTTATAGGTTAAGATGTGTCCTTTAAAATCCACTATTCAAAAATACTCAATTTAACTGGCTTTCCTTCCAAAAGTGCACTTGCTTGCTTCAACCTTAATATATATTTTTCACAATTTTCTTATCAAGACTGATCATCCCTCAATCCACTACATGCACACTATGAAATGTAGAACTGTAAATAGAAGGTAATTGAGGTGGTGTGAAAAATATTCATTTTAAATATGTATAAGGATACAGAAGCCAGGAACACACTTTTGAGAAGTAAAACCATATGACTAAAATACAAATGCACTTACAGAGAAATAGATAATTTGACTTTAAACACACAAAGTTGGGGAGAGAGAACATTAGGGTTGCAACACCACTGTAAAGCAGCAAGCATCATTTATAAGGAAACAATTGAAAGCAATCCTAGCCTTGCAGGTATTTCCCATATGCTCACATTGAGACAGAAAAAAATATTCAGGAGTAATTTTCATCAAAACTGGAAAACCAAGATTAAGATCATAGCTTCTGCATACAAATCTGTATCTCTAGAGGCAAAGGCCTTGTTTGAGACTAGCCATTTTTCTGATGATCTCACTAAACTGAGTACATATGGGAAAACAGAAAGATTAACCCTAAATAATCTAGAGAATCCTGTGCAATCCCACAGATCCCAGTCTAACTGTTTGGCTCTCCTTTTAAAAAGTTTTAACCCTTTTATGACTGTATAAATCTCATAATAGAATCAACATTTATAATCCAGTTCCATCAGAATTTTGAACTTTTATAAATAACTTTAAATTACAAAACATTTTACATTTAAAATATCATAATAAAGGACTTTAAAAAAACATTTTAAAAATTCTCCACTCTGATGAGGTGTAGTTCTAATATAGTTTTTCCTATGCCCTTGAGGTTTTGGTTTTTACAATGTCATTGCAAGTGGCAAAAATAGCACCTCTGCTAACAGCCTGTTCACTATTTTACTATTCTTGCTATGTCTTCTAAGAATCGTTCTAAATCACAGCGGTGATAGCAACAGCACAAAGGCAACCACCAAGAAAACAAAGGAGAATTTTAGAACAAATTCTGCAGAACTGCCCTTCTGTTCTTGGGAACTAGGAAACATTTCCAGCTATTTCTCAGAAAAATTATAGCAAGAAAATTTGTCTTAGTACTTGTCATCTTCGGATTTGTTTAAGTACTGTATTTCTAACCCACACTACACCAACATATCTCAGAATACAAAACCACATTTTTTAAAAAAGGAATCCTTTGCTGTGAGCCCTACAAGAAGGGCAGTGCTATCTAGACCTAGGAAAAATATGCTGTGCCATAATTTGTTCCAAAATTTCTTAGTTTTACTTCCCCCTTGACAGCAGCTCAATTTTTGTGCCTCATCATCAGGGAACTTTAAAATTTATTTTGAGTATGTTTTGAGGTTACTATAACATTGCAAGGGGAACATGACTGCTGCATTTGTAGTTGGTTTTCTCTTTCTAAAATATGTATACAATTTTTCACCCACTGCAAACACCTTGGATCCAGAGTGCCAGGGAGTTATCCTGTGTCATTTTTGTCTGGCTTCAAATGTTCTGCAAGAAACCTAGGTTGTTAGCTGCCACTGGAATTATTGTACAGTGAAATACAAAATGCTTACATAAACTCAATCATCTCACTTGGAAAATTTATCTGAAGTTTCTCCTCCTTCAAAATTCTTTTCAAAGGTATTTTTTTCCTGTCTGAGTAAGAATAGTCAAAATTTTCCATATAGCACTAAATAATAGCAGTGATAAATCACTGTCAAGATTTATAAATCTGTCGAACATAGCGAGTGATCAGAAGGAACTCTCCTACTTTATTACAACAAGAACAGTAAATATATCTGCATGCTCCAAGCATTCTCTCCAATAAAATGAACTGTTATATTTCACTTGCTGCACTGATACATGTGCTGCAGTATATGTAAAATTCTGGGAGGGTGTGCAGTTAGAGCTAAATAGGTCCAAGACAGTCATACCAATCTTTCCTCCAAATTCTAGTTCATTCGTCTTCTGGCATAATTTTCCAACACTTTTTGGTGTCTCAAAATTTTTCTCTTCTGAATATATCTCTTCTGTTCTTCTCTCCTCTTTTCTTGAATGCAACCTGTATTGTTCCAGAATGCGCTCTTTTGCTTGCTCTGATTCAATTCTTTGGCGCTGGAACGTAAATGACGAGGAAGTGAAGCCATTTAAAATCGTACAGACCATATATTCAAGATACTGTACAGCCTTTAGCTCAAATATTACTGATTCCAATCTTTCATTTACAGTGGAAGCCTGCATAACGAACACTTCATATAACGAAAAATTCGTACAACAAAGCGTACATGCACTATTTGCGATACCTCGCATAATGAATTTTTCCCCATTATATGAGTTTTCGTTAAGTGAGGTATACCTCGCTTAATGAGACCCCATATAACGAACATATCTTTTTCGTTATGTGGGGTATCGCCAATTTGCTTCGCATAACCAAAAAAAACCTGTATAGCAAAGAGCTCCACAGAACGGAGGTTTTTCATTATGCGGGGTTCTACTGTACTTGTTTCTGGCCAATAGCAATACTACCATTTCATAGCTAAACACTTCATAAATTAGCAGCGTATGAGACACACTTTCCCTTCTTAAAATACATTTGAAAAATGGGATGCATTTTATATGCCGGTAATCAAAATTATGTTGATTAGTGGCGGCTGAAGAAAAAGAGGGATCCTTCAAAACCCATCTCCCCACCCACCCCGGTTCCCATAGCCACCGGCCACCAAGAGCCAGGGAGCGGGGAGAGAAAAAAGGACTCCTTTGGAAGCCCCTTCGCCTGGCTCCTAATGATCAGCAGTGGGTGGAGGCGGGTGAAGGGCCTTCCAAAGGAGCCCTCTTCCTCCTCCAATCCTGCCCTCCCCAACTCCTGGAGTTAATTTTTGCAAATTCATGAAAAAAATGTAGAAAATTATTTTTCCTTTAAAGTGTGTATAAAAACAGGGTGTCTTATATCCCAATGCCTTATATGCCAACAAATAAGGTAGATGCAGCCAGTTGACCATTAATTTGATAACATAACCTAAGCTACTTCTTAAATTGATATTCTGCTTCATCTCAAAACAACTTCAATACAGATTTTTTTTCTTTTTAAAAACTGATGAGTAATTAAATTCAGTCATTCAATCATAAAATCTGTAGTAATGCTGGATGTGCATGCATCAAACACTAATTTATTACGTATTTCATACCTCTAAGATGCTTTGAGTCAAATAGTCAATGTCTGTTAAATCTGTCTCCCCATTATACTGACTCGTATTATTTTCATGAGGTTTCTGGATTAAAGAAAATAAAAGTGAATGTTTCTCCAGTAGCACATTTCAATCTCCCTCCTCCCCCCAAAAAAGACCAGACCAAAAATATTACAAATTACTTCTAACACAGACAAGTTTTATGAACTGCAAAAGAACTTCAGAATCAAACTTTAAGATGACTTTGACTTTAGAAAAACACCCAACATAATTTTACTTCAGGTTGGCAACTGTTAAACCTGAGGAAAAAAAAGAATTTGTTTTCTGTCTTTCTGTTGCTATGAATTAAAGTGAACAAAATTACAGATCAGAACGTCCAAAGCAAAAATTAATATACATATCTTATTGTTACCATATCAATATATACAAATGGAAAATCACAATATTAATTTCAATGCCTACCACACAAGCAACATAATAAAGACTAACTTCTAAAATAATGTCTTTAAATCCTTACAAACAATATACGTTTCCTACATGCCAATGATACAAATTAAATAAAATATACACTATGAAATTTTTTAAAAAAACAACCAAGATAGCCAAAGATATATTTCTAACATTGTGCAGTTGAACTTTCCAGCTTTCACTTATTTTAGGCACAGGTCTTAAAATACTAAATAAAATGAGACAGAAGGTTTTGAATAAAATAAATACCAAAGGAGTCGAATTTGGTTCCCCAATCATATTTTTTTCATGTCTGGACTCTCGACTTTGGGAGGAAGAACGGCGTCTATGTTTTGCTGGCCGACCAGGTGAACGAGATCTAGAGCCTGATCTAGATCTACTACCACTGCGTCTTGATGGAGAACCTGAGGAAGAGCTGCTTTTCCTCAATCGAAAAGATGAGACCGACTGGAAAAATAATATATTATTTTTACTATTTCAGTTTGACAATGTAGCAGATTGTTATTAGTATCACTACAGTCTCTGTAGAGGCCACCACTGGCAGAGAGAATGAAGCAAAAGCAGGTGATTCCTTCCTCCTCAGTGCAACCTGTGTGCCCTGCAAATTTGTTCCAGCAGGCTGACATCTCTGAAACTATAGAGGACAAGGAAGAATGTTCTACAGTATCTGAGTGCAGCTCCAATAGGATACTGGATTTTAGCCAAAACATACATTGTCATAAAAAATATACAGGGTGAACTAATTACTGAGGTATATCCAACTAATTACTTATTATCTCTCTGTGTGCTAGAGATAATAGAAATTGTAACTGTTGAAAGTTCCCTAAATGCTTTGCTGCCAGGTCTATTGTTTTACTTATTTTACTACATAGTAATTTGTATTTTTAAGTTATCAAAAGTTGCAAAATGAGGCCTCAAAAACAGCTGTTGTAGAATCTAAATTCTATATTACAATACTGTATTCTAATCTGTATCATACTTTTAATGGGAAATGTGTCCACACAAAAAATACTGGAATCGATGTAGCCCTGCCACAGAACAATGTACTGTACAGTATAATAAGCCTGTAACATTTTAACAAGATCTATCAGTCTCATGCAACTAGCATGTTATAAGGTTACCATATTGTATGTGTCAACGGCTTCTGAATTAACAGTTAAATCTAATTACTAATCCCAACTACAGTAGACCCTTGAATCAACTGCTAACTGAACAATTATGCAAATTGCATTAATTCATCAAATCTACTTTAGTTGTGACTACAATCAGATTCAAACCCTACAATTTTATTTTAGTAGCCCAAGCGCATACACACATATACAATAATGACTAAAGCTCCACTCAAAATAAAGCTTCAGCATTAAGCCAAAAAAAGACTGAGGATATAATTATTCACCCAAGAAATGGCTTACCCTCATATCACTTTCTTTCAGCTGAAGTTCAGTTCCATCTTTATATTTCACGGTATATAAATGAGTGTGGTCATCATAGCCAGTTACTTGTACTTC
This sequence comes from Bradypodion ventrale, assembly GCA_035047345.1. Classification (NCBI taxonomy): domain Eukaryota; kingdom Metazoa; phylum Chordata; class Lepidosauria; order Squamata; family Chamaeleonidae; genus Bradypodion; species Bradypodion ventrale. The sequence continues at coordinate 49,052,884 of JAWDJE010000001.1, forward strand.
ATAGTACAGCACACTTCCAGGCCACCTGCCCATTACCACTTCTTCATCAGCAAACTTTCTCCTCGGCATTTTGAAAACAATCCTCAAGAGAAAGGGAAGAGAGGGAGTTAAGTCAGAATATATCATTTTCTCAGTTGTCTGAACAGACGGTCAGCTCAAATTTCTTACACCTTTGTGTTGTACAGGAAACGTGACATTATCAGAATGTTCTATCAGATATTCTAGCCTTCAGGAAGGTTTCCATCAGGGGTTCTCAACCTACAGCCCTTCTGATGTTTCCTCATAATTTCTGCTCCCCCAAACAACCAGCTCCCACAGACCACTCTGGAAGGCAAGTAAAGAGCTACCTGATAACAGGGCAGAACCACATGATTCTCTACCACCTGGCCACAAACAGCCATGGCCTGTGTGGAAAGCTTTACATAGACGGTGTAGGAAGATCAAGGGCTAATCTGAGAAAGTGGGGTTTTCCTGTAGATGGTAGCCTGTCCTGTGTAAATGTGGAGAAGACAAACAATTGACCATATAATACAATGCACATGATGCCCTTCAACGTGCACTGAAGAGGACCTTATGTTGGCAAGAGGAAATGCTGTCGAGGTGGCCCGATATTGGGCAGATGTCATCTAGTCCTTTTAATTCCTTTTTGTTTTAGATGTGTCGATTTTAGCTTTGTATGTTATTATGCTGGTGGTGCCTCTGACAAGAATAAAGAACTTATGGTCTGTGGGCCAGATCCGGCCCATGGTGCCATTCCTGAAGATGAGTTTTATGGCAGTGTTTACAGGGGGGAAACCACCAGCCCAGCCCGCTCAACTGTCTGAGGGAGCATGGCCAGGCATGTGGCTTTAAAAAGAGTGAGAAACCTTTTTTACATCAATGTAAGAATGTAACAGAAATGAACAGTTCTAATTCTAGATTTAAAAGGTTTTTCAAATGATGGGATTATGCCCATTTGTTTAAATGTAGTTGTTCAAAAGCCACACGTGTACTGTACAACAATCAAAGTGATCATTGGTTACAAATTCAATGAATTTAGATCTTGATTATCAAACACAGGAACTGTCAATTGTGACGATGAATGGTATGTGTACAGGACTCCCCACACACACACACACACACTCCCTATATCAAGGCTGATCTTAGAGTCCTGCAAGGGGGGGGGGCACTACAAATACTGTTCCATTCTTCTTCTAATGTGAACTATACAGCACTCGGCTTCTCACAAGCAAAACTAGTTATACTAGTCTGTGCCACATGTTGCACAAACTTAAAAAGTAGAAACATTACCACCCACAACAAAAAAACACCTGAAGTAATATACTGCATGTCTATTACATGATCATTAGCTAGGTAAAGGTTTCCCTTGCTCGAAAGCCAGTTGTATCCGACTCTAGAGTGCAGTGCTCATCTGTTTCAAAGCCGAAGAGCCAGCGCTGTCTGCTGCTGCAGATGTTTCCGTGGTCATGTGGCAGGCATGACTAGACACCGAAGCGCACGGAACGCTGTTACCTTCCCATCAAAGTGGTCCCTATTTATCTACTTGCAATTTCTTGCTTTCAAACTGCTAGGTTGGCAGGAGTTGGGACAAAGACGGGAGCTCATTCCATCCTGCAGTCCTCCGGGATCAAACCGCTGACCTTCCGCCTCCCAGTCATTATTAGCTACTGCATATTATATTTTAAATAATGCAATGTGCAGTTTTGCAATATGGTTTTTGCTCTGAAGATCCACAGATAAAGGCTTTAACAATCAGTTTCGTGCTACATAATTCTATGTATTTGTGATCTTAGTATATCTGACAAAGTTGACTTGAAAGCTAACAGGAGTTAGTCTTTAAGGTGCCACACTTTTGTCTCTATGTTGTTGTTCTGTTTACTCTCTGATAAAGTACTTAGTTTTAGGACAAACATGCACCTCGGAGTGACATTTTTCTTCTGCAGCAGCTATTTTTATTATGATCTGAAGAAGGGGGAATAAACTTAACCTACACCTGTGACTGCAGTGGCTCAAGTGGCTAAGACACTGACTGGGAGGCGGAAGGTCAGCAGTTCGATTCCCAAGTACTGCAGGACGGAATGAGCTCCTGTCTTTGTCCCAGTTCCTGCCAACCTAGCAGTTCGAAAGCAAGAAATTGCAAGTAGATAAATAGGGACCACTTTGGTGGGAAGGTAAACAGCCTTCCATGCCATGCCTGCCACATGACCATGGAAACGTCTGCAGAAGCAGACAACGCTGGCTCTTTGGCTTTGAAACAGATGAGCACTGCACCCTAGAGTCGGATGCGACTGGCTTTCGAGCAAGGGAAACCTTTACCTACATCCGTGATGGCGAAGGGTGGCACTCCAGATGTTCTTGGACTTCAATTCCCAGAAGCCCCCCCCAAAAAATCCACAGGAATGGGTTTACTGCGATTCGTCCGGCCCGCGCCGCGCTCGTCGCTCCTGGAAGCAGAAGTAAAATGCGCCCATTCCTGGATTCACGGGTGGGGGGGCCCTTCTGGGAATTGAAGTCCAAGAACATCTGGAGTGCCAACCTTCGCCATCACGGACCTACACCCTCTAAGCCTTAGAAGCTGGCGATCTCCCTTTCAGGGCGGAACTAACCCCCGTTGTTATCCGGCACGGTTTGGGTTTGAAGGAAAAGCCCTCAGAACAAACTTTTTCGCGGGCCCTGTTCCTTCAAACCCAAACCGTGCCGGATTCAACGGGGGTTAGTTCCGCCCTGAAAGGGAGATCGCCAGCTTGAGCGCCTCCACGGCAAGATTGGGGGGGGGGGGGAGATCTGACCCCGGCCCCGCTCCTCCTCCTGGTTCGGCCGTTAGGTTTCCCTCCAGGCTGACAGGCACCAGATTCGCTTCTCCTTCTCCCTCCCCCCAAACGGCAGGGGGCAGCCCCGTCTTCGCAACTGAGCTCCCACGACGCGGTGCCCCCTCGCGGCCCACGAGAGAGGAGCGGGTTAAGAAGAGTTCACTTTCGTTAACAGGAGTTTCTCCAAAGACGAAAGAAAAACTCAGGCAAACAAAGTCAAAACGGGACAAGAGAAAAGGGGGGGGGGGGATTTTGGGTTGGGGGGGAACTGAGTCCCGCCACAAGGCTGAGGGAAAAGGAAGAGGGACAGCTGAGGGGAGAAAAAGGAGCAGGTCAGGACGCCGCGCCAAGCTTGGCAAGGCCTCGGAAAATGGAGGAGGGAACCAACGAAAGGCGAGGCTGAGGAGAAGGAGGAGGCGACCGACCGACCGCCCTCCGGAGAGGGCGCCGAAAGGGGTGTGACCCCCCCCCCCCCCACAACGCGCCCTCACCTGGCCGCTGCTGCTGCCCCTCGCCTCAAGTGGGGCCTCCTCCCACGAAGGTCTCCGCCGGCCGGGCCGCGGGAATCCTGGGAGACACAGACGAAGCGCGAGCCTCAACGGCCCAACCGCCGCAAGCGACGGTTACGGGGGGAGGGGCGGCCGCGCAACGTTCCAAGCTCCTCCTCCTCTCTCTCTCTCTCTCTCCCTCTCTCTCCCTTTTCCCAGTTCGGCAGGGGGAGGCGCGAAAGGCGAGGCGCCAAACGCCGTCATTGGCCGAGCCGCGAGGTTTGAATCGACTCCCGGGCGCTTTCGGATTGGCTGCGAGTCGGTGGCGCGTTCCTCCCCCTCTGACTCCCAGCGGCCCCGCCCCCTTCCCGTCTTAGTCAGTGTTCTATAATCTTCCGCTCAAAGTTCTCCCTCTCTCAGTTTGAGCCAATGACATCGTCCTTCAGTGCTTCTCAACCTTTGGTTTTTGGACTCCGATTCCCAGAAGCCTAAACCAGTACTTAGACTGATCAGTACTTTGGGGAATTGACTTAGGCTTCTGGGAATTGAAGTCCAAAAACCAAAGGTTGAGAAGCACTGTGACAGATGAAGGTCTTCTAACGCGGAAAGAATCTTCCTCGTAGGAAAATGGGGGCGGGGCCTCGGCTTCTTTGGCTCAGTTGCTTATGAAAACAAAAAAGGGCAGACCGGTGGGGTGGGGAAGGAAGGGTGCAGAATAAGAGTCATACCTGTCAAGCGCAGCTCCGGAGATTACGGGACCTGCGCAGAACGTTTCTGCACAGAGTGTTTTTGCGCAAGTCCGTTCTACGCATGCGTAAAAGCCTTCTACGCATGCGTACAATGGACCTGCGCAGAAACGTTCTGCGCAGCTCACTTCTACACGTGTGTAGAAGGCTTTTACGCATGCGTAGAAGGGTTTTACGCATCCCCATCTGCACAGAAGCCTTCAAAGCATGCGTAAAAGCCTTCTACGCATGAGTAGAAGTGAGCTGCGCAGAAGGGATGCACAGTAACTCATTTCCCCCGCTGCCAAATTATGGGGTAGCGGCAGCTCCGGGCGGGAAATGACGAAAATCGACACAAAAAAGGGGAAATCCCAGCCAATCCGGGATACTTAACAGGTATAATGGTCAATGTCTCCCTTGCTCGAAAGCCAGATGTGTCCCGACTCTAGAGTGCGGTGCTCATCTCCGTTTCATACCTGTCAAGTTTCGGAGAAATGTCTGTCAAACCCTCGTATTTTACACTCTTTCCTGCCATCATCCCCAGTAGTGGGTGGGCCACTGGGCTTCAAAAAAAATTACTATCACACTGTGGGCGTGGCCAACTCTGTGGGTGTGGCCAACCCTGTGGGCATGGCCAGGTGACTGGGTGGGCATGGTTAAATTTTAATGTGTGCTTTTGTGGATCGAGTCCACTTCGTCAGACCATTAGTTAGCAATTACACTTGGATATTCTAATTTTCCTTTAAAGAGTAACTGCAGCAGAGTAACTGTTGGCTCAGCCTCACCTCACTCCGGGCACCCGGACCCAACAGCAAGGATTTTGGAGTCGCTTCCGGAGTGGGTTGAGAGGAGGAGGAGGTGGTGGGTGGGGCAGGGCAGTGGGCGGGCCCAGCCAGTTTTACTACCAGTTCTTCCGAACCTGCAGGAGCCCACCACTGAGTGGAACCCCGGGTGGAGGTGGCCACAGCATGGCCGGGCCCACGCGACTGCCCCTGGGCCAGGAGGCACTGCACTACCAAGAGTGGATCTTGGACTTGGAGGCAGACTTGGAGGCGGACATGGGTGGGGAGGTGGGTGTGGTGCAGTGGGGAGGTGTGCGGGGCCAGCTGGTTTTACTACCGGTTCTCCCGAACCTGTGCAAACTTGTTGGAGCCCACCACTGATCATTCTGTATTAGTTAGACTGCCATTGGACTGGAGTTAGTCTGGAGGCCCGCACAGGATAAGCATAGCTGTCCAGTTTCCCATTTTGGCTGGGAAATTTCCCTTATTTGACAGAAATTTCCCGAAACTTGACAGGTATGCTCTATTTATAGCCACAGAGCCGGTGCTGTCTGCATTGGCAGACGTTTCCGTGGTCACGCAGCAGGCATAACTAGGCGCTGGAGTGCATGGGATGCTGTTACGTGTCGCCTGCTGAAGCGGTTACCTATTCATCTACTTGCAATCTTCCTTTCCAACTGCTAAGTTGGCAGGAGCTGGGAAAGACTTCATTGTACAGCACTCGGGGTCTCGAACTGCCACTGGCTGTCTGCCGAGACAAACTATGAGAAGCCTGGGGAACATAGTAAAAAGTAGAGACATCACATTGCAAACAAAAATTCATATAGTCAAAGCAATGGTATTCCTGGTGGTAATGTATGGGTGTGAGAGCTGTACCATTAGGAAAGCTGAGCTCAGAAGAATAGATAGATGCCTTTGAGATGTGGTGTTAGAGGAGAGTTTTGAAAGTACCCTGGACAGCGAGGAGAACAAATAGGTCAATCCTAGAAGAAATCAACCCTGACTGCTCTTTGGAAGGTCAAATAGTAAAGATGAGGCTGAAGTACTTTGGACATCAAATGAGAAGAGAGAATTCGCTTGAGAAAGCTTTGATGCTTTGAAAGGTAGAGGGCAAAAGAAGAAGGGGGCGTCCAAAGATGAGATGGCTAGATGGTATTGTAGACGCAATGGGCACAGAGTTGGGTGAGTTGAGGAGGATGGTGGAGGACAGCGGTGCCTGGAGGACAATGGTCCATAGGGTCGCAAAGGGTCAGAATCGACTGTGCAACTGAACAACCAAAAAAAAAAAAAAAACACACACACACACACACACACACTAAGCCACCACAGTCCATAAGTTGTTTATAGATGGATGCAAAATGGCAATAAACAGTTTCTCGTTCCAAGTTCAGATGGGTAGGGGCATTGCTTTAAAGTGCCTGGGTCAGTCAATCCTCACAGGTTATTTAAATCATCACAATCACTGTACTTTCAGTCCACAATTACAAAGGAATATATTGCTGCTTCATGTCAGAGATTACTCTGGGTTGAAAGGGGGACACTCGAATGAGGCTCCTTTAATATATTAAGACTAGGGTTGATTCACTCTTTATATTATTTTTATAATTATGGACAGTGAAGAGCGATGGCAGGGAAAAGACTGAAACTGTTGTACTTTGAGCACTGTGAAGGAATTGAGGAAATATGGAATGTAATTGATGGACAAGCCTATGTTACTGTGAGCCTGGGATATTGACCAAGTTCAAGATGCAAAAAAAACCCTTTACACCTTCCAATTACATCCTGTCAATGGACGCTTCAAAAGAAGATGACACTTCCATGTTAGAAGATACCATATATACTCGAGTATAAGCCAACCCGAATATACAGGTGAAACTCAGAAAATTAGAATATCGTGCAAATGTCCATTCATTTCACTTAAAAGGTGAAACAAGTATGATATATGAGATATACTCACTACATGCAAAGCGAGATATGTCATGCCTTAATTCTTTATAATTGTGATGATCATGGCATACATTTTACATGAGATTATGTGATGATTATGGGGTACATGAGATTGGGGGGTTGGTGTTTTCATAAGCTGTAAGCCATAAGCACCAATATTATAACAAAGTAAGGCTTGAACTATCTCACTTTGCATGCAATGAGTCTATCTCATATATTTGTTTCTCCTTTTAAGTTGCATTACTGAACTGAATGAACAGTTGCATGATATTCTAATTTTCCGAGTTTCACCTGTTAATCGAGGTACCCAATTTTGACATGAAAACCCAGGAAAATAGATTGGCCCGAGTATAAGCCGAGGGTGGGAAATGCAGCAGCTGCTAGTGAGTTTCAATAATCAAAATACATGAAAATATGGTAAAATTAATTAAATTGCTGGCACTCAACCTGGTGTGGTCTTTGGGGCCTTGTGGTCATTGACCCAAGTCCCCTTTTGGAGGCTCATTTTTGGGGCTAAAAAACTCAAGTATATATGGTATTTCAAAGTCAGTCAAAATGATTCTTTTTTGTTTATCTTAAATTTCAAAGTGGCTACAAAGGTGCTTTCATGGATATCTTGCATTGAGGAGCAAGCTCACTTCCTTCCTGAGGGTTATGTACATTTCATATGCTAGGAAGGAGAGCAATTGAGGAAGCTATCTATTGTTCAGTCAAAACTTGAAAGAGGATTAAGAAGATGAGTGATTAAGATGTTGTTGACAGCAGATCATCAAATGATCCATTCCATTGAATCAATCAATAAATCTTTATTACACTCCAAAACCAGCATAGTTACATTGTATAAAAGGTTAGCTACTAAATATCAAAGTTAACACTAACAAACCTCTGAGGGAAACTTGCTTTTGGCTGATGGCTCTATCTTTCTCCTTTCCATCAAGAGTTGGGTAGACTAGATATTATTAATTGCCCCAAATCTGTTTATGCATCTGCTCCTGGATTTTGAGAAGTCAGTTTTTGAGTAACTGTGTGGAACATTCATTATTATTTTTCATTTTTGTAACTGCTCTGCTCTTTTCTTTCTTTTGAATAAAATACAGTACATAAAATCCCTTCCAGTTGTTAGTTGGATTTGGTTGAGAGAATTGTGGTACTAAAAGCAGTCCTTGCCTCATCCAGGCTACATAAATTTTTGATATTTGTTAAATGTGGATGGTGGCAGCTACATTGGAGAGTTAATGTGAATTCCTCAGGTGGATTGTGGTAGTGTTTTTGTTTTTTCAATTAAGCTCAATGGAAAAACTGCAAGAGTGTCATACATTGCAGTGCCTGGGAGCAAAAAAAAAAAGTTCCCGCCAAACTTGATAGACTCCCACTAACCCCTTCTTCCCTTAGTGTACCCATCTTAGGATAAACGAGAGTAGTGGGCAGAGAAGCTATCAAAGGAATCTGACCTGGAAACCGTAATGGGTGCATCGTGAAGACAATAATGCTTGGAAAATTTGAAGGCAGCAGGAAAGGGAGATGACTAGATATGAGATGAGTTAACTTCTTAAAGGAAGCCATGGGCTTCAGTTTGCAAAAGCTGAACAAGGCTGTTGATGACAGGATGACAGGACTTTGGGGAGGGCGCTCATTCATAGACTTGCCATGGATTGGCAGCCACTTGATGATACATGATAACAAGATAGAGACTGAGCTACATAGTGCAGGTACAGTATATCTAGTTTATAAATGTAGCATTCATCCTTGCACATTGAAAGTGTGAAAACCTTCTATTCCTTATCTATTTTGCTAAGACAATTTAGTGCATTATCTTCTTTCCAAAGTTTTTTCATAATCATTTCATTACAATTATTGCTCCATTACTGATTCTATGAGAAAGTATATGGTTTTCAGCCTGTAGAACATGGAGGCAGCCCAACTGCTAGGGATTTTTTCTGAATAAATACTCTTGAAAAGCAAGACCTGTTTGCTCAAAATTCACCATGTTTTCAGACTTCTGAGCCAGCATTTTAGAAGATAATCATTACAGTGAAAACTAAAAAAATTACATGACACTTTTGATGTTTTCAGGCCTGAGGTATTTCTTGTCAACTTTTTTTAATGGACTAAAAGCATAAAAGCAAGTTTCATTCATCTCAGCTCCCTGCAATATTTTATTGATGACTTGATTCTTCGGAAAAAAATAAAACTACCATCCAATAAATTTTATGTGCATCTGATTATAAGTAACCAGGTTAGGCAACTTGACACTACTTGCAACAACAAAAAAAACTTTTTATCACTAACAAGCTTCTTTTTTTCCAGCATGAATCCAATGTCCTGCTGTTCACATTATTGTGATATCCAGGGAAATGATCTGGATCAGCCTTTTAGATGGAGCCAGTCCTGTTTTTATGAACACATTGAACCACTGGAATCTATAGAAAACAATCACACTTCTACTAAATGCTATGGCCAGCATGTAATGAGAGTTAAAAGCACATTAATGTTGCAGAGTAGATTTAAGTAGTTTTTCCGTGTTTGTGAAAACAGACAACCAATAAATCCTGTGTTTAAGTGCAGAAGATGCATCAACAAATAAATCAAGCTCATCTCAGCAGTGAGAGAAGCTCAGATTGTGATGCTGAGAAACTTTCATTCAGTCAAGCCTTTTTCTCTGCAGTCACAGGCTACCTCTAACATCTGTTTTTGATCGGCCAGTGTAGATATTTGGTGGCTGCTATGACAATGCCAAGGGAGAAAGGAAGGAAGCCGGAAACAAGGAGGAAGCAAGATGCAGCTTTTGTAACACCCACTTGCAACATGGTTTGGGTGGCAGTGCTGGCAGGAGCAAAGAAGCACAGTAAAGGGCATGCAGGCATCTTGGCAGGCTGTCTGTGAGACAGATGGTAAGATTGCCACAATGCAAATGAGCCAAGACTTTCAGAAAGAACCTTGGTGTTTGAGACCTGGAAAGTATACAGAATATAGCATCTTGGCTCCACACATGCACAGAGCAAAGCTTTTTTTTCCCCATTGTTCCTCTTAGAATGTGTTCCTCCATCTATCCAGTTTACGCAAAAGCTCGATCGAGGCTGGCCAACATTAACTTCAGGTCTTAAGATGTGCCCTGCTAGGCTCTTCTAGGCAGGCCTAAAGGCTTAACTAGTGCACCACCTTGTTTTAGAAAGTGATCGACCTGTGTGGCAGCTATGTATCTTACTTCTCATGGAATAAATCTGTTACAGAAACTGCCCAAAAGAGCCTTTTTTTTTTTTTTTTTACAAAACAAAACTATCTCATGTATGTATTTGAGCACTGCAGATGGCAAACAGAGGGCGGAATAAGGAGAATGGAATTAGCTGGAAAGAGTATGAATGGAACACTGATGCACCTGATGCTATCTGCTGATAGATGTACCAGTAGTACATCTGCCAAGAACACATGCTTATTGTAGCCAAGCGCTATTACTCTCCAATGCTTGGTTTGATAAAATCTGATCCCCACCAATCTATCAGGGTGCTTAGTCAGTGATATATGATCTTCAGTTGTGTATTATGTATTCTTTGATCTTTGAATCAATGTTGGACCTGGCAGAACCAACATAAATGTAGGACATTTAATTAATGTAGGCATACCCTAAGTTAATTTGGAATTATATTAGATGAGAAAAGCTCCTGCTGTGATAATAGGATGTTTTCACCAGTTAAGAAATTCCTTCTATTGATGTATTATCTTTAACATCTGCTTCTCCCCCAAAACAAAGTCCATCATGGGTTCATCTTCTGGTAATTAAAATTGTTTTTGCTTTCCCGCCTCTTTTCGGATTACCTGTAATAATTGGACATGATGTTTGTTTATTTGCTTGTAACATGTCATTTCAGGCTGGATGAAATGACTCCAAAAATGTGCAATTTATACAACAGAACTGCAATATTGTTTGAGGAGGGCTATGAAAAGTACTTAATCTTGAAAGTACTGTACTCGCAAATCACAGTAAACTAAAAGCAAGGGCATACAATGCAAAATAAAGTCACATATGTGATAAGTCTACATCCCCTTTCATCTATTTACAAGAATCACAAAACTTGTACAGTACCATCAGATGAATTTAGCACCATCATAAGTCATTATTTTATGTGAAATTCAACAAAATTTTCTTTACATTTGAATGGATGGTTTGCCCGTGAAATCTATGCTTAATTAGATGCATTTGAATGCCTCGAGCAGTAGAGTTAAAACACTGGTGTAACACATACCTGTAAGAAGTTAAAGCCAAAGGCAGTAAGACCTACTCATGTCTTTCTTACATGGTCTTTAGCCCTGACCTGAAAAGACTTGTGTAATGCTTATCTTCTACAAGATAGACTAAAGCTATTTACTCCTGTATACACTCTAAGTAACTGAAGTGTCACTTGGCAATCAGCTTCTCACTTGACCTACATTCTCACTGGTAAACTAAAAAGTGAAGGTTTCACACCCGGCTTCTAATCTCAAACTTCAACTGGCTTTACTACAAGTTTACAAGAGCTTGGGCAAATTTACCCATGCAACAAACAAGAAATGTGTCATAAAATGCAGTGACTCCTGGATGTTATTAACAATAATTTATGATGCATATTAATCTCACAAAAATGCTATTTAAATCATTAACCCAAGTCATTTGTGAGCATAGTACTCTTGTAGCTGTTGCAATTATTATAGCCTCTGAAAGGCCACTCTCATTTTAGATGTCGAAAGACAATACTTTTACTGCATCATTTTTTAAAAAAAAGCATTACACAAGCGTGCATGATTCAAGACTCCATCTTCAGGCATGCACCAATTTATTGTGGAAAGTGCAGGAAAATGATCAATGAGAGTCCCAAAAGTTCATGGTAAGATGTTGTGTCAGCCTCTGTTTTTCAAAGGCGAGTTGGGGGTGGGGTGGGGCAGCAAGCTGCATCTGATTATTTTGCTCATTCTATAAACCCACCCCTGGTTTATACAAATCTTGCTCATTCTATAAACCCACCCCTGGTTTATACAAAATACGGTCTGTGGGACAGATGCCAATTCATCTTGCCCGTGCCACCCTCATCACTCCTGGAAGCGAGGGTATATTTATGAGTTTTCAACCTTTTCCTATCTGGCCTTAGAGCACGATTAGATGTGCTCATTTTAGCTCTCAAGGTTCAGTCCAAGCTCCATGTTTCCAGACTCCATGGATTGCAACCTCCCATTGAATGTTTTTATTTGAAATCTTGCCAGATGGATTTTTCTCTGCAGTGAAATATATGTTGATTCCAAAGTCTCTGGTTGCCAGGATTGACATATAAGGGGAGCATACCTGTCAACTATCCCGTTTTCCCCAGGAAAACCCCTTATTTTTACCCCTCTTCCCACCTCCTCCCGTTTTATTAATTTCCCCGTATTTTCCCTTATTTTTAAAAGAAATATCCTGACTGGAGCCCTCACAGGCAAAGCTGCAGTATGTTTTTCTGGCCACCAGAGGCTGCTGTGTGGCAGGCTTTTCGCTTGTGGAAGGGGAGAGAGAGAAGATGGGGGGGGGGGGGTTCTGAGTTTCTCTTTCATTTTCCTCCTGCCACATGGCCAATATGGAGGCTTCGTTTATGCTGGGAGGAATGGGAGTCTACTCTAGATGTGAGCGATATTTCATATATGCAGGGGCAAATCAGCTCTTGGTCTGGGGGCAGAGACTTCTCTCTCACTCTCTTGCTTTATTGAGCTGTTTCTGCCCTGCCTCCTGGCTGGAGACTTCCGTTTCTAGAGTTCTAGAGTTAACTTGGGAGGGGTGGGGGGTGGGGGATGGTGCTTGATTACTATATGCTAAAGGTAAAGGTTTCCCTTGCTTGAAAGCCAGTAGTATCTAGAGTACCAAGGTTCGACAACACAGTCATAGATTCCTACACTATATGAGAGAGGGGGGGTTCCGTTTCTGTTCTAGAGTTAACTTGGGAGGGGTGGGGTGGGGGTGGGGATGTGCTTGATCACTATATGCTAAAGGTAAAGGTTTCCCTTGCTCGAAAGCCAGTAGTATCTAGAGTGCCAAGGTTCGCCATCACAGTCATAGATTCCTACAGTGGCCAATTTTTAGAGCAAGAAGCTGCTTTTTGTACGAGAGAGCAGATCCAAAATACACGGGGAGAATTATCAGAGCTCATAGATCCAGTGTGCTTGCACGGTTGTGTAAGGGGATCTGAGTTAGGTAAAGGTAAAGGGTCGCCCTTGCTCAAAAGCCAATCGTATCCGACTCTAGGGTGCAGTGCTCTTCTCTGTTTCAAAGCCGAAGAGCCAGCGTTGTCTGTGTCGACATTTCCGTGGTCATGTGGCAGGCATGACTAGACACCAGAGCACACGGAACGCTGTTACCTTCCCACCAAAGTGGTTCCTATTTATCTACTTGCAATTTCTTGCTTTCGAACTGCTAGGATGGCAGGAGCTGGGACAAAAACGGGAGCTCATTCTGTCCTGCAGTACTCGGGAATCGAACTGCTGACCTTCTGCCTCCCAGTCAGCATCTTAGTCACTTAAGCCACTGAGTAAACAAGAAAGAAAACAAAACAAAAGTCCCCCAAGAAAATGAGGAAAGGGTTCTTTGGCCCACACAGCTTTGTGCCCATTGCATCTACAATACCATCTAGCCATCTTATTTTTGGCCAACCCCTTCTTTTGTCCTCCACCTTTCCCAGCATCAAGGCCTTCTCAAGTGAGTCCTCCCTTCTCATTTGATGTCCAAAGTACTTCAGCGTCATCTTTACTATTTGACCTTTAATGAGCAGTCATGGTTGATTTCTTCTAGGATCGACCTATTTCTAACACCACATTTCAAAGGCATCTATTCTTCTGCACTCAACATTCCTAATGGTCCAGCTCTCACACCCATACATTACCACCGGGAATACCATTGCTTTGACTATGCAATTTTTTGTTTGCAAGGTGATGCCTCTACTTTTAACTATGTTCCCCAGGTTTCTCATAGCTTGTTTCCCAAGCATCAGTCGCCTTTTTATTTCATGGCTGCAATCACCATCTGCAGCGATCTTTGATCCTAAGAAAGTAAAATCTGCCAGAGGGGCGTGGCCAAAATTTCCCTTATTTTCAAATCCAAAAGTTGACAGGTATGAAGGGGAGACTTCATATCAGATGTTGCAATTAGACAGTTTCCCTGCTCCTCTCCAGAAGGTCTCAGGAACTGTTTAATTGCTCTCCCCGCCCCCCTGATCCTTGTAGCACTGGATCAGATAGGAGAGTTTTTCCCTCTTTTTTCTGATTAATTTTATCCCTCGCTAACCATTCTAGCACTACAATGAACCATTTCATTTGCCTATATGGTGAAGTGGCTTGTCAGCTATCTCACCATATGGTCAAAGGTCACTTGGGGCATGCTTGCTTTGTGAAAATGTTAGCATTTACAATATTTTACTTCCAAACTAGAAGCCTGGAAAACTAACTTGTTTCAGGGCATATTTGTATTTGTTCCTGGCAGGGAGTGCTCCGTGGGGCCCATGAACATGGTGGACCTGGCCTTCTGGGAGCAGAAAGAGAGGTTCGATTCAGTGCTTTCGTTCCACAAAAACTTCCAGCACTGCTGGCAGTGGCCATAAGGGGAGAAACAGGTCAACTAGATTGAAGCTTTGAATCCATTGATTCAAAACTCTTTCTTCCCAGGGATATTCTGGAATGCGATGGGGAGGGGACTCTGCTAATCTTGGACTGGGTGGCTCCTTTTTAAAACAAATGTTTCCAAATAGCAAAAACAAAGCAAGAAAAACTGGAGAGGAAAGAGGCAAAGGATACTCCACCCTCCCACTCTGTACCCAGTCTGGTTTTTCTCTCCTAGACTCCTGTCTTCAAACTTTTATAGGCTTGCTTTGATATAAAATGAAAGGTTTGGCATAAGAGTTTGCAAATGCCAATTTATACCTTGCTGCATGCTAGAGCAGTGGTTCCCAATGTGGGGCACACACCTCACAGGGCAGGGGCTTCAATTCCAAGAAGCCTAAGTCAGTACATTGGCTGATCAGTGCTTTTGTGTGTGTGTGTGTGTGTGTGTGTGGGGATTGACTTAGGCTTCTGGGAAATGAAGTCCAAAACCCAAAGGTTCGGAGACACTGCACTAGAGTCAGAATAGTATTTGATCAACGCAATACAAAATTTAAGGCTGTACTTTGGATTTTGGTGTATGCTATTCAATTTTTCACGTACTGTATATAAATAATTATCAATTAGTGTGACAACTGTGAAGAACTGATTTGCAGTGCAATTTTGTAGTGGTTTCCTGTTTAGCCTTTCAGAGATATTGCCTCATCCTATTTATAGAAGTATCATAAAATTCTATGAAGCTTAGCAAAGTGGATATTTTTATGAAGCAGGGAAATTGTATTCTGGTTTTTAAAAGGCATCTGTAAGTCTCATTCTGGCATATCAGAAAACAAAAACAAAACAAAAAATAAGATAAAAACAAAAACACTGCAGTATTGATTCTGGCAGTTCATTAAAAGACTAATTTGTCTGGCCTAGCTGATATAGCTAGAGAGAGCTGCCGTCAGTCCCTGAGGCAACCTTTGTATTAAGCACCCTTTAATCCAGAGGTGAGGATTAAGAACGTTTGTGGGGGTTATTGGACTACTTCTACCATCCCCAGCAACTAGATATGGTAATGGGGCTGATGAGCAACTCCTAAAGGATTCTTGAGACCAACAACATATGGAAGATCATAGGCTTCTCTCAACCCTACTCTAGGCAGAATAATATGTTGTAACTTTTTTGTTATTTTTTTGCAATATTAAGAATTTTCAAACTAGAAACTGTCTATACCAAACTCACATGCAGATCTAATGTTTACCATGAATTTTCTGTGTATCAAGTCACCCAAATATACCATGATGAGGAAAGCTGAAGAAGAAGAAATGCTTTTAGGACAAACATGTCTATATTTAATTCGAAAATAGAAGGTATGTTTAGAATGTTTTTGTAGTTAATACCAAAATCCAAAGTCCTTCACTGACTGATGTTCATGATCTAAAAAACTTCAACTTGACTTAAAGCCAATGATTGGTCTGTAGACTGTAAATGCATTATGTATTCTAGCCACAATATATTCATATGAGAATAAGTAAGAAATATTGTCACTTCTCATATTACAAAAAACAGTCTCTTTTACTTCTTATGAAGTGTTTTGGAGGCTATCCATGTATGTTAGATTTATTTAAACCCATAATTATTATTTTTCCTCAAGACAATTTGCTAGGGAAAATGTACAGGTATAAGAATGAATTAGGCCAGAGGTACCCAAACTGTAGCCCTTGGGCCAGATCTGGCCAATTCATCTGGCCCACAAAGCCCTCATATCTCCTGGAAAACGTGCCCATATGGCTCCCTGAACCACATGACTGGCCCGCGACCTAAAACGTTTGGGCATCCATGAATTAGGCTAATGAATCTGGAGCAAGGCCATGTTCACAGGTGCAAGATTTTTGTAGTAGCCTCAAGAGTGACAAGAAATCGGAGTCATGTCTAGATCTCCCTCTGATTATATCAGATTTCCATCTTCAAACACCCTTGCTCAGTTTGCTTCTCACCATGGGGCCTTCACCACTTTCCTTCAATCATAAAATACAAAGTAAGAATGAACAGGATTTTAAAAAGCTGTTTAAGTCATAATTTAAAAATTATATTTTAGAAAATATCCAGTTATTGTATGTGCACACATTTCTGTTTTTTTTCTCTTTATGAAACATATTGAAGGTATACCCTGAGTGGTCAGGTAGGCAAAACTTTCAAATCTCAGAATGTCAGCAAATAACAAGTGAGCAAATGTCATCTGATAATAATACACAATTTAGAAGGAACAACCAATAGCACAAAACTATAATAATTTCATGTCAGAGATTGCTCTGGGTTGAAAAGATGTTAAGGGGATGCCCGAATGAGGTATGAAACAGTATTAGTTCTTTTCCAGCTCCATTATTTGGCCCATGTTAAAGTACTTCAGTTTTAACTTACTAAGTATTTATCCTTAGAGAACATCTATTCTAAACAGTAATTCACTCTACTGTACTTTCATAAAAGGCTCAGGCAGTACTGAAAGATGATGATGAATGTTTCATGTGCAGACAGGTTAGTCTAATTCCTACATTATCTCTGTCTCAATTTAATTAAAGGGAAGCCATGCATGGCAGTTTCTCCTTTAATTTATTTTTTTACAAGCTACAGATGTTATTAGTTTCTCTATTTAAATTTTAGTTCTGTTTTGCTTATAGTTAAACACTGTGAAATTTGTGTCAAGCGGTCAGATCAAACTCAAAGACAATACCTGAAAAGCAGTGGTGTGCTGGCCCTCAGGGATGTACGGACTCATCCCAGTGCGCCCCAGCGACTGGCACCCTCCAGAGGCAGGCAGAGCTAATGGGAATGTATGGGATTTCTCCCCCACAACCCCTCCAATAGGCGCACCCATCACTTCCTGTCCACCGCCCTCCCAAGGCACACCCTTGCTGAAAAGGAAAACCTTGTAAAAGTAAAGTAGTAAACTTCAGTAAAGATGATCTTCACAAAATTGGATTGATTTCTAATACAGTGGTTTAGGTATGTGGCTGCAGAACCAGAGCTGGGAGTTCAATCCTCCACTGTGCTTTCAGGGAGAAGAGGCAGCCTATGTAGCCTTGAACAAACTGCACAGTCCCAGGATACCCCCAAAGGAAAGAACAGTAAACCATTTCTGTATATTTTCTATCTACAAAACCATGGAAAAGGTTGCCAAAAGTCAAAATTGGCTTGATGGAACAGAATGATGGTTATGATATAACTAGATGGCATTGTTGACGCAATGGGCACAAAGCTGGGTGGGCTAAAGAGGAGGGTGGGGGATAGGGGTGCATGGCATGCAGTGGTCCATGGGGTCACAAAGGGTCAGAATCGACTGTGTGACTGAACAACAACAACAAAAAGAATGAATGCATAAATTGACAATTAATGTCAGTTGTTTACAGTACAAAATGATCCCCCAATTTTTTTTTATCATCCCAACTTATCCATGTGAACTTTGTCCTTTGTGACTTATTACAGATAACAAATGATGAAAAAACTGTTTGAGGCAGGAATAGTTGCTAAATATCTTTTACTGCAAGAAGAATGTGGAGGAATAATGAGGTTATCTATCTAAACTGGTCCTGGTAATGCCTGTTTTTTGAAAACATCTTCATCAGGATTTTAGAAATCTTAATGTATCTATCAGCTTCTAAGTGGAGAACATTTGGTCCAGGAATTTGCAGATTCCTCAGAGAGAGGAGTGATGGTGCTACTGCTTATTTAAAAGAGGTATTCATTAGGGAATCTACTCCTCAAGAAATCTAACCTAGACTAAAAAAACACAGGTAGTGCTTTCTTGGGCAATGGTCTGTAATGAATGGTCCCAGGATAACATCTGAGATTCTTGAAGGTTACTTTCTAGAGACATTTCAATCAAGGTTCATTCTCCTGGGTTTGGAGCAGCAACTAACTTGGTTTTCTTGTGATGAGACCTTTACAACAAAAGGGGCAGGAGAGAACAATCTTGTGAGTTCTCCTAGACCTGACAACAACTTTCAAGTCCACCAGTCAAAACATCTTTTTGAACAGGCCAGTTAGACTGAGTGTTCCAGAAAGAAGTGCCAGGGATGTTTTATGGATATTTTAAATGTTTTAGATAATTTTAAGATTTGTTTTTTACTGTATGGGGGATGTTTTTAACCAATGCTGTGAGCAGCCTTGGGTCACTGAGGTGAGAAAGGCAGCCATACAAATAAAAATAAATAAATAAAAATAAATAAATAAACGTTGCTCTACTTAAGATTGGACAAAGAGGGTCCCATTCTCATATGTTGCACCAGGAGCACTTTTGCAGCCCACAAGGCTCCCCAAGAGTAAAAGTAAATGATGCCCCTGCTCAAAAGTCAGTTATATTTGACTATAGGGTTCGGTGCTCATCTTCATTTACAGCCAAAGAGCCAGCGCCGTCTGCAACTGCAGATGTTTCTGTGGACATGTGGCAGGCATGACTAGACACGGAATGCTGTTTACCTTCCCACTGAAGTGGTACCTTTTTATCTACTTGCAATTTCTCATTTTTGAACTGCTAAGTTGGCAGGAGCTGGGGCAGAGATGGGAGCTCACTCGGTCATGCAGCACTCAGGTCTCAAACTGCTGACCTGCTGGCCTTCCAGTTGTCAAGTTCAGCATCTTAACCACTAAGCCACCACAGTCTCTTCCCAAAGTGTTACCTCATTAATTAAAAACTAGTTAACCAACCCAATATTGTGATTTGAGGCCTCCACGAACATTAGGGAGACACTTCTAAGACTCCAAAGCAAGGGAAAGAAGGAAGGAAACTGAAGTCCTTGTCTTAGCTTTAATAAAAAAAAAGGGGGGGACTGGTGAAGCCCAAGTCTGTAGCTAAGAGTAAACACGTGGTCCCCAGATCCACTGAGCTTTGTCAGTTTTGCTGCACAGAGTCCTATCCTATCCCTGTTTCCTTTTAAAATCTACGTGAATCTACTAGAAGAGGTTACGTGGTTATGTGGACTGAGATGCTACCAACAAATCCAGCTCCTTTTTATTAAACCTATGTAAAGCAGTAATTGATAGGATGAAGACCAATAAACCGAGATTCAATCCAGACCAGAGCTTGGAGCAATGTTTTCAAACAGGAACTCAGCCAGAATATCATTCTTATGTCGCTATTCCACCCACAGAGCAATTATTAATGTGTTGCTCTATTGTTGCCAGTTCCCTAGAAAGATATAATTAAGTACTCCTAGTTCCTTCTAGTAGGCCGGTTCTGATACTGCGCTTTGAAAATATGTTGCAGATGCAATAGATAAAAACAAAATAGTACTTCCTTTGCCATTTAGGACTGCCAAGAAAATTGCCAAAAACATGCGCCTGTGAAAACAAAGTATAGGAAGTTTTGCATTTCTCATGCTGAGAGGAACATGTTACTTCTACCCTTTTCTATTGCTGCCCCCATCCCCCATGTGAACAATGATCTTCTGCAGTAGACAGACTTTTTATGCACAGAGAACCTGCAGTTGATTTTAAACTTTAATTTTCAAGGATTCCAAATCATGGGGCGAGGTGACTCTCCCATGCTCAAAGTTCACATCCATGTGCAGAGAGCAATGGAAGTGCATAGGAGGTAGAGGGAATTAGCTGTTAGTGATTCTCCTTGGGTGTGTCCACCTCATCGGTTACCTATCCAGATTTGGAAGCTCAAGAAAGGCTTATGCCATACAACAATGAGATAAATTTTAAAAGAATATCCTAACTGCATTCGGTCACCAACTGGAGGCCCCTGCAAAAAAATCTAGCCTTGTGATACATTTTTCAGGATTCTTCCTAGTGTTCCCAATCTGTATAGCCATTCCATCTTTTCTTCTTAACTGGTGTTTTGCAGAAAGAAAAAGAAAAGATGGGGAAAGACAAGTGGTGAGAAAACAGGGTACGAAAACAATATTGACAACAGGTCAGTAAAAACTACATTGTCTTGACCTCCAGTAATGATCCATGAATGAGGCTGAACAGTTGCATAATATCTTCTTCTGGAAACATCATGAACCATCAATTACCAACCCTGTCAGAAGCAAAAGGAGGACTGTGAGCTGTACTTTGAACCTGAAGACTGGTAGCAAACAAAGAGCAGGTGGTAGGATTAGGATCTTGGATCAAGGACTTTTCCTCCTCAAAATATCATTGTTTGCAAAACCTGGTCTTATATTGTCTCTCAAAACCATAGTTCTTTGGCTGTCATGCCATACTTTCTTAATGGAGTAATTCAGATCCCCCAGATAGAAATATCATCTGGACCCTCTCGATACCCATTGTATCTTATTTATTATATTTCTATACCGCCTAGTAGGATGGTATCCCACCCTGGGCGGTGAACAGACAGATAACAAATAACAACAAAACACACAACAGGTCAGACAAACAGCTGACAAATGTGTCACAAACTAATAAAATAAAATAATTGGCTTCTGAGGGCATCTTGGTGTCTGAGGGCATCGTAAGAGTTATTACTTTATAGAAACATTGTAGTTATCCTCCTTCTTCTTCAGGTGCTGTATCCGTTCTGGATATTTGCTATCAGGTGCTGTATCCGTTTTGGCTATTGGCTTCTAAGGGCGGATGGAGACTGCCTCCCAGCTGACCCGGGCCCCTCCCTCCCAGGGCTGGGGAGAAGAAAAGCTTGTGCTAGGTAGGAGCCGCTGCGGCTCCTGTGGACAGATGAGGACGTGTTATTTGTGCTGCTACAGGACTTTAAATGAACATTTATGAATGTGGACATTTATGAATATTTTATGATGTTGTGATTTATATTATGATTTATTTGCTGTTAACAACAACAATAACAATAATAGAGTAATACCTTGGCTAACGATCCATTCGGAGAACGACGAAATCACATAATGATGCGTTCATCATGCACCATGTGATGCACCGCGTAATGACGGAAAAATTCCAGAAAATGTTGTTATGTGGGCATTTGGTAGTGATGCACCAGATAACAATGTTTTTGGTGAGTTTTTTGTTGTTATCCGGGGCATCTCCCATAGGGATCGTATAACATCAAAAATCGGATAAGAACACAACTTGTGGAACCAAGTTTTGTCGTTATCCGGGGTTCCACTGTAATAATAATAATAATAATAATAATAATAATAATAATAATAATAATAATAATAATAATAATAATAATAATAATAATAATAATAATAATAATAATAATAATAATAATAATAATATCATCATCATCATCATCATCATCATGGCAATAGTCTTCTTAACTTCTCAGAACAGTTCTTCCGAGGACATGTCATACCAGTCTCTCAGGTTCTTGAGTGATGGAATCTGTCTATGTCTAGGGCCTCTCTTCCCAGGGATCTTTCCATGCAGAGCAAGTTGGCATATTCTATACTTTATGTATATAAAATAAAGAATAAAGTAGGAATCCTACAAAGACTCAAATAAAATCTAGGAAAATGCTTCATTTGAATTTGTGGAAAAGACCCTAAGAAACGTGAAGTTTGACACACACACACACACACAAACAATTTTTCGTTGAAAGAATGGTCTGGTGAGATGAGTTATTGTTAAACGGGGGATGAGGGGGAGGGAGAAAAAGGGAGACAGTCAGCATAATTAGAAGCTCTAAGAACCAGCTAAGAGGTTTCTTTGACCTACATTATTCTTGCCAACCCCCCACTGTACCTTCTGTTAATACAGTACAATTAAGGCCAACCTCAGCACAGCGCTACATCTTAAGCGAGGACAAGATCAAGATGAGTTTCATTAGCAATTATAGTAGTTAATGGAGAAATTATGCATAGTTAACTAAATAAGATAACACAGTTATATATTCTCCTTCAGGATGACAAGTGAAAGCCTAAAATATAGTAATTGCTAACACTCTCAAATCAATTTAATTGGGTTCCAAAAACAGAGAGAGAAAACCCACAGTGAAATTTTCTGTGGCAAATGTATTATACATCACAATCATTTACAGATTATAATTCTGTGCCTGAGACAAAATGGAGTATAGTCAACAGATTTTTATGTCATAATAAAGATATTAGTATTTAAAGTGACGCGGGTCTTTTAGTTCCTGTTTGCAACAGTCTAGAATAATCCAGAAATTGCTAGAAAAAGTAAGTAATACATGCCATTTTTAAACACAGAGTGGTAAATGTAGAGGACAGCAATTAGTCAGTTCTCTGCTCTCTGATCAGAACTTCTGGACATTCACAATAAACATAATATACACTGGTATTCGTATGCTTCCTTTCGTCTACATGTTTAGAGGGGAATGCATGGCCTTGCTCTTCTCTATTGTTGTTGTTTTACATGTATTGACCAAGAAGAATGAAGAGAAGGGTCTCCTACTTGTGTGCAGGCTCTTCAGATCATTTCTAGGGTGCATGCTGGAATGTAGAGCCAATTCATAAGTCCCTTTTCTGCACCCTCCTAGGTTATTACATGGAGAAAATGTGATGGGGAAGGCTTGGGTGCTTCCTTTCATGGCTCCGCATTCAGACTCCGACAAATCTGACATGGAACAAGCTGCAGAGTCTGTTTTAAACCCCAGGTTGCCTCCGCTTGATCATGAGCTGTCTGGGTCAGCAACTGACCACAATGATTCTGAACCCTCAACCTCACACCGTTGTAGACTTCACCTGCACAAAGAGCTGCACCTGCATTGTAGGTCAGCGAGGGAGCACTTACAGAGACGAGTGCCACCTAAGGGTCCTTAGCCTTGAGTGCTCTTAAAGAGCACACATTGAAGCCTCTAGTTGAGGGGTGCCCAAATGTTTTGGGCTGCCGGCCGGCCACTATGGCCTGTGGCCCAGATCTGGCCCCCAACACCCTTGTTGCTACCGGAAGCAGAAGTAAAACACGCCCATACAGGCATGTTTTACTTCCACTTCTGGGAGCAACAAGGGCTTTGTGGGCCAGATGAATTGGCATTGGGGCTGCATCCGGCCCACGGGCTGTAGTTTGGGCACCCTGTTCTATTTTGTCAGTTCAACTTCGATGCTGCCGGACACAATGCTGAATTTCTTGCTTACCTTGATCAACTCTCTGACTGACTACCTTGCCGGACTTTGGACCTATTTCTGAACTTAGCTATGCCTTTGGACTTCCCTTCAGACTGGAAAACCACTTGACTGGTAAACAAACTTTGGCTTTCTCGACTTCGCTATTTGCACTTCCCTTGAAAGACTTTTGCGAGAGTCTGCCTCTGCCTCTCCCTCTCTCCCTGTGCAGTGCTGCTTGATGGCTTCCCTGCTGGGGTGGGCTTGCACACTTCCCTTTGTCTAGGCATGCTGTTGAAAATAGCACCTATTATTGTCTAGGATTATCAATTTATGTGTGCAAATACTGACACTAACTTGTAAATGTTTATTACAAAGCACACATATGCTGATATCAGTTTAATCCTGAGAGATGACTACTATTGTTCAACATACTACAGTTCTAGTAAAGGTAAACGTAGCCCTTGCTCGAAAGCCAGCCATATCTGACTCTAGGGTTCACTGCTCATCTTTGTTTATAGCCAAAAGCAAGCACTGCCTGCATCTACAGACATTTCTATGGACATGTGGCAGGCATAACTAGACAGTGGAGTGCACAGAATGCTATTTACCGTCCCATCTATTTATCTACAGTACTTGCAATTTCTTGCTTTCGAACTGCTAGGCTGGCAGGAGGTGGGACAAAGACAGGAGTTCACTCCATCATGCAGCACTCAGGTCTCAAACTGCTGACATGCATCAAGTTCAGTGTCTTAATTACTAAGCCACCACAGTCCCCATTTCTAGAAATAGCTAGATAATTATATAAAATGCTTATCACAAGTTAGAGGTTAGCCTTTCTCCCACAAGTCCTGTCCTGCTCAAAGCTACATCGTGTTGAGCGCAGCTCATTTGTGTTCAATACCTGGAATGGCATTTTCCATTCTGTTCTACTCTTGTCATTGTTTTACTCTCTGCAACCCAGAAAGATCTTTTCTTTTACCAAATAAGATTTTTAATTTTGTTAAGCACACACATCTGCCCCAGGGTTGTGGTTTAGATCATTTCCTGTCAAGTAAGGTTGGCTTTTTGTTTTCTTGGCAGTTAAAAAAGCAGCAGTAAGATTATGGGGGATTTTTGTTAAATGAGCCAGTAAAGTGGTTTCTTCCAAACTTCGTAAATCCCAATTCTGACCCCAAACAACTGAAGTATATTAGTGAACCTGCTAAAATTAGAGGTCTAAGTCATCTTTCTCTGTATTGGTTCCAAGGTATTTCTGATGTACGTTGTACTGCCACACCAACCAAAAACAAACTGAGTGCAAACTCTTAATTAGAAAAATATCCCCACTACATATGATCAGTCAATGGTTCTTGTCTGATATAGTTGCATATCCAAGATGCATTAGAACTGGTACCGTATTTATTCGTGTATAACGCGCACTCGTGTATAACGCGCACCCCTAATTTTCCATGAAACCTCGGTATAAAATTTTGTTTCACACCACGCATTGTAATTGAATGCGTGGTGAAAAAGCTTGTTCATAAGAGCTACCTCCGGGCCACGCCTCGTCTCCCGCGCCACCCAATCAGATCCCGTCAATTTCTTCAAAGCCACGCCCCCGCCTCCCCTTCACTCGCTGCAGCAATAGACAGCCGACCCAATTCTAAAAAGGAAGTAAAAGAGGCTCGCGACGGGGGTGGGACTCCGGGAGTGAGGAGGCGTATGGCGGGAAATGGCTGGAGGCGGAGGCCACGCCCCGTTCTGCTGGAGAAAACCATGCCGGCGCCGTCCTTGTAGGGTGGGTGACGTCATGCGCTCACTGAGTCTCCCGTGTGGGCGAGGAAATGAAGCGGCACAACCCTATTTGTGACGCACACTGTACACGACAAGGTGACGTGAACTCGCGGGAACTCACCATTCGCGCCCTCAAGGGACCGGCCGCCACTGCCACACCAGTCCTCGTTTATAACACGCACCCCAACTTTGATTTCTTTTTTTGGTATAAAATTTTGCGCGTTATACACGAATAAATACGGTACTTCCTATGGAGCATCTGATCAAAGACAAAATATAGATTTCAACTACAGATGGATTTCTCCCTTGCATCTCTGGAAGCCAGATGTAAGAGAGCAATGTTGTTCCACGTTCTCAGTCTTTTTGAGCTAGTGTCTTTTTGTTATACAAGCATTTGGATGACAGAAAATTAAGATGGCTACTGTTGTTATATACCATCAAGTAGCTTCTGACCCTGAGAACTAATGACCTCCAAATGTTCTATCAGTAGCAGCCCTGCACAGGTCTTACAGACCAAAGGCCATGCCTTCCTTTCTTCAGTCAAGTAATTTCATGCTGCTGCTTCCATGTTGTCTGTTGGCTTCCACATTTTTAAATGTTTAAATATTTAGAGTCCGACCCTTTGTGACTCCATGGACCACTGTACACAAGGCACCCCTATCCTCCACCATCCTCTGCAGCCTACTCAGCTCTCCGCCACTTCATTAACAATGCCATCTAGACATCTCATCCTTTGCACTCCCTGTAAATTCTGCAGTTGCTCTTGATCACACATAGACATCAATTTTTGAATTTAAACACTTTTCCAGTGGACTCCTTCATGTGTTGTGACTATCATGGACATTTGTGTACTTATAAAATGTATACTGTAAATGTCTAGTAGCACTTTGTCTTCTCAGTTTTAATCATATGTACACATCCTAGGAGACCAGAACCAATCAGTTTAGCTGTAGCAGGCATAATGGTATATATATATGTTCAAAATACAATGTTCTCACATATACACATTATTGCATACTTGCAGAATAACTACTAGTTTTGCAACAATGTTGATGGGAACTATTCTTCCTAAAAAGAGTTAAAATTGTTTTCTGTATAAAAACTCCTTGTTGTTACTGTTGATCTTGCTCTTAATCTGTCCTGTCTTGTATTCTTGCTTTGGTTTGTTTAAATAGTGTAAAGTTGTTGTTTTTATTGACTTTATGTGTACTCTCTTTGTCTCTTACACTGATGATTTTGTTGATCTTTAACATTATTTTTGTGTTTTAACCAAAAAATGTCTTAGGGCCTTTTAAAGCTGAAAAATGAAGTTTTCTTCAGATTTTTATTTTATTGATTTTTGATTGGTTGGTTTGTTGGGTTTATTGATTATCTGTTTTGGGGCAAAAGAAATATATCCAACCAAACTATCAGTTTCACAAACACTCATTCACATGGCCATTGTCCAGCCACAATGTTTGCATGTAAAGTTGCAGAATCAAGGTGCAAAAAGTAACCTACATGCTTCTCAGTAAGCAATCAATTGTAGTAAATAATGATCTTCTTCTGCCCCATAGCAACAAGTAATTCAGAGTTACTTTGTAAAAATAATGTCCCAAGCTCTGTGGATCAGTTGCTTATTTGGGCTACAACTCTAAGAACCTCTAAGCCAACATGACTAATGTCTTCTAGTAGTCAACAAAGCAATAATAGAAAGGGGTCACCATCATATTTATTTCCTTATATTTATGGCCTTTCTCCTGTGCTGTATTTTAGACTGCAAGCTCTTTTTAACTTGTGTTCTGTAAAAGTAATAATTAATGCATCACTGCTTTTCCAAATCAGAAGGGAACATAAAGAAGTAAGACTCTTCAAGTGACGTGGGCAAAACCTACATACAACCTGGGAATAAAAAGATCTCTGGATATTGTTCAGAAATAAACTTTTTCAGACTGATGATTAAAGTACAATATGGAAAACAGCTGGTGTAGTTATATGAATGTCTAGCCACCTGGAATCCATCAGACATACATTGTAAGCAAATACTGGGCTGTGAAATTGGGCAAGGATTAAGGGAGATTTTGCTTCAAGTAATGGTAGCCTATCTCACAGTGGCTGAAATCCTGTTCAAATTTTAATTTTAATTTATATACCGCAATTCTCTACGCAACGGAGACTCAATGCGGTTTACAAAGTACAATTTACAAGTTACAGAATAAAAATATCACAAAAATACAGTGTACAATATAGTTAATACAATAAAATACAATTACAGAACAATTAATATGATCAATAATAACAAAATACAGCGCTAATAACAGGTTCACGGAGCTATCCTGTGTAAGGCAGATGATTACATTTATCCATGGCAATTTTTAGGAAATAAAAAAGTTCTTACACGTACATACACACTACTCCTTGCAAAGTGTGCTCTGAGGCTCCTCATTGTGGAGAATGTGAAAAGAGGGAATCTTCAATTCCATAAAAACTTCTGCCTAGATGACTTTCCTAGTGGTGATTTTCAGAAGTCAATGACTCCTCCATTCCATGACCATCAATTACTTTCTTATGATGAAGTGGATTCCATAGCTTTCACATCTGCATGTAACGGGGTATGGACAATTTTGATCTCCAGTGATACCCACTTACCCTTAAGAATTTTTTCTAATTCCTTCATAGCTGTTCTTTGGCGTACAATGAATGAGCCTCCTCGAAGATTGTGGTATTTTGAACCACAATCGGGCGTGCCCTGGTAACAGCAACCTTGTGTTGCCAGCTAATCTTTCTCACACTAGGTCAGGGAAAGGGAACTGCCAAATGAACTCACCAAAGAGTGCCTTCGTTTTGACAATAGCTGCTCTTTCAAACCTTAGACTACTTCTGATAACTTGCCTGCTATCTCCATTTTCACTGATCATTAGAACTGAGGTATAAAGCCATTTCAACTTCTTCACTAAAATTATGTAATTCTTCTGTAGTCTTGATTTTTGTTCAGCCGAATTCCTGTTTTTGATCATTCTTTCTTTCTTCTTCAGTAGTTGTTTCAAGTGGTATCCCCCCTCTCCCTCCCCTCCAGAATGATGGGGAGATATGCCCTCCTACTTTGTCCATGGCAGCTCCCCAACTAGATCACAACAAAGAGAAGGGAAACGTTACTTTTTTGGACTACAGCTTCCAGTGGCCCTGCTGACTATGGGATTCTGGGAATTACAGTCCAAGAGATTGTTTCTCAGTAACCCTGAGATGGTTGAAGCATGAAAAATAAGAATGATTGAAACTTATCTTGGAGTCTACTTGAATGAAGGTTGGTTACTTTCTTTAAACCAACCAAGAAATGTGGACAAATAGCACAAGCAGGACTACAAAATCTAGAAATACTATTATAAATGCTTGATATCAAGCCCAATGGGTATGAGCAACTTTCTTCTCAAAGTGCTCAATGTTTTCTATAGCAGATAACTGACAGTTTCATTCTTGGCTTCTTTGCATTTTATTCCCTTATCTTTTCAATCTGTATGCAGAACATATATGGAAAGTAAAGAATAGATTCAAATGAAGTGAGAATTGGGAAAAGCAGCAACAATATTTGAAGAAATGCAGACGACACCATCTTACTGCCAGGAAATAGCAATGATCTGAAACAACTTTTAATGAAAATGAAAGAGGAAAGTCCCAAAATAGGACTGCAGTTGAACATTAAGAAGACAAACATTATTAGAAGAATTACACTTTAATATTGACAATGAAGAAATTGATATAGTGAAATATTTTGTATGTATATCTAGGTTCAATCATCAATTCAAATGGAGAGAGCAATCAGAAGACTGAGACTTGGAAGAGCAGCAATGAAGGAATTAGAAAAAATCATCAAGTGTAAGGATGTGTCACTGAAAATCAAGATAATACATGCACTTGTATTTCCAGTTGCCATGTATGGATGTGAATGCTGGGCAGTTAAAAAAGCTGACAGATAAAAAATTGATTCATTTGAAGTCTGGTGCAGGAGGAGAGATTTGTGGCTATCCTGGACTGCCAAAAAGACAAACAAGTGGGTCCTAGGGCAAATCTAGCCTCAACTGTCTCTAGAAACAAAAATGCTGAAGCTGAGGCTGTCCTACTTTGGGCCCATAACGAGAAGGCAAAGTTCAATGGAAAAGGCAATAATGTTGGGAAAGGTAGAAGACATAAAGAAATAAAAAAGGCCAAACATCAGATGGACTGATTCCCTAAGATAGTGATGGCAAACCTAGGGACTCCAGTTGTTCTTGAACTTCATTTCAAGTGTTGACTTGGGCTTCTGGTAATTGAAGTCCAAGAACACCTAGAGTGCCAAGGTTCGCCATCACAGACCTAAGGGAAGACACAGGCTATAACTTGCAGGGATTGAGCAAGACTATTGAAGACAGGACATTTTGGAGATCTCTCATTTGTAAAGTTGCCGTAAGTAAAATATGTTGACTTAATGGCAGATAAGAACAACAACAGAGGATTACATTTAGCCCATGTCCCATCTAAACCCAAAACAATTTTGGTATTTTGGGTACTTATGCAAGCAAATGAAACTTTCCCTTTTCTTCTGCAGAGGGGCAGGAAATGTGCAATTGTCCCTTCCCCTTTGCCCACAACTGTAGCAGTTTCAATTGGCAAGAAAATGGGGAAATAACCCCCTTGCGTTATTGATCCAACACTATAATGGCTGCCAAGTGATAAAACAACAGTAATTACACTTCCATTACTTCTCTGCAGAGGAGCACACAATGTGTTAAATGAATAGTCAATATATTGAAGGGGCTCATTAGCTCTGAAGGCTATTAGCTTCTTGTATATGGTATTATACCGGGACTGCAGTGGCTCAAGTAGCTAAGACGCTGACTGGGAGAAGAAAGGTTAGCAGTTCAATTCCTGAGTACTGCAGGTCGGAATGAGCTCCCATCTTTGTCCCAGCTCCTGCCAACCTAGCAGTTCGAAAGCAAGAAATTGCAAGAAGATAAATAGGGACCACTTCGGTGGGAGGGTAACAGCGTTCCGTGCACTCCGGTGTCTACTCATGCCTGCCACATGACCACAGAAATGTCTGCAGAAGCAGACAGCGCTGGCTCTTCGGCCTTGAAACAGAGATGAGCACTGAACCCTAGAATTGGATACAACTGGCTTTTGAGCAAGGGAAACCTTTATATGGCATTATATTTTTGAGCACGGGGGGGGGGGGGGAAGGTCTAAAAGAAGCACTCAGAGGGAGGTTGCAGCACTTCAGTGACTGCAAAATGCAGACACATCACACCCAGACTGAACCCCAAGAACTGAAAAAAACATGCTAAGCACTGGTTGAGACATATTCTCTGTTTGTAGCAGGTCAGAGATGAATTGAGGATGCAATGCAGAACATATGTGACATGTCCCCTAATAGGTTACATTCTAGGAAAACAAATACGGTGGAACCTTGGTTAACAAATGGCTCGGTTAACATAAAAATCGCAGAACAAAAGGGAATCCATAGAAAATAGTGGCTCGGTTTACAGAATTTTTTTCAGAATGAATTAATTGGTTTTCAATGCATTCCTATGGAAAACCGCATTTTGGTTAATGCATTTTGTTTTTCAATGCATTCCTATGGGATATTGCATTCAATGCATTCTTATGGGAAATTCAGTTAAAGTAATTTTTGCTGTAACAAACGTCCCGGAGAACGCATTAATTATGTTGAGGTACCACTGTAATTATAGAAAGCAGAACATATACAGGTGAAACTCAGAAAATTAGAATATTGTGCAAATGTTCATTCAGTCCAGTAATGCAACTTAAATTGTGAAACAAATATATGAGTTAGACTCATTACATGCAAAGTGAGATAGTTCAAGCTTTACTTTGTTATAATATTGATGCTTATGGCATACAGCTTATGAAAACCCCAACCCCCAGTCTCATGTGCCCCATAATCATCACATAATCTAATGTACGCTGTACGCCATGATCATCACAATTATAATGAATTAAGGCATGACATCTCTTGCTTTGCATGTAGAGTGAGTCTATCTCATATATTTGTTTCACCTTTTAAATGAAATGAAGATTTGCACTATATTCTAATTTTCTGAGTTTCACCTGTATAACATACTTAAGTAGAAAGCACCTACTCATTTCTTATACAGTGAATATTATGATTGGAAAGCTGCTGAAATAACAATCTGCCAGCAGGCATGGGGTGTGTCTGGCAGCACAACCCAGCCTCGCTGGCTCGTTTAGTCCTGCTGGGGGATGTGTTTTTCTTATTACGGATTTTAATTATTTTATCATTGGTTTTTTTTGTATAGGATGTTTTCGTTTGATGTAAGCCACCTTGGGTCGCCGAGATGAGGAAGGCGGCATATAAATCAAATAAATAAATAAATAATCATTTTAACATTATCTGCTCATTTCTGGCAGCTCTTTTAAGGCAATTTACTTCAGAATAATAGTTCAGTAATTTGTTCAAAATACAAACAAAATACAAACAAAGCACCTTAGAAATTCTCTTGAAGCTCTAATGAGTTATTAACCCTGCAGAATCTCTGCATTGTAATAAACTCAGTGAAGGGGAATAAACATCCTTATTATATATGTATTTTAGTTCCCACAGGCTCTTTGTCCACTTCAGCCCAGACCTTCACACATGTCAAGCATTGTTTTACTAACTGGCAGAGGCTTTCACACAAATGTATACATTTTTGGGCTCAGTGCATGGTCTCACTGACTGTGTGGTTTTCATTGAATTTTTAGTTTAGTTTAATTTCAGTTGCTCTAGTAGAGGTTATTTTATGTTAAGTATGTTTCTAAATATATTTTTTAATCTAAGATGATTATTACTAGCCTGGGCCTCTTACAGTAGAACCTAGAGGTCTTGAGGGTTTGATGAAACATATTAATCTCACTGCTGCACCAAATTGTTTCCATGAGGGCATGATTGGTTTCTTACACATTTTGCCACCATGTCTATTTAACTCTCAAAACCACAATACTATTTACATTCTCAATATATGTCAATCCTCTTAGCCCAAGAAAGCTATATTAGCCTTAGCTGCTGTTCTGTTTCTATTTTAGGTCCATTTGACCTTGAATGATTGGTTTGTAAACCCTCTTAACTCTGGAAATTTTATCTTTAAAATATAACATTTAAATGGCACTTGTTATCTCCTGCAACTCAATAAAGCAGAGTCTTTGCTATATTAATTTCCAGAATTACTTACTTTTGATTAAAAACCAGACTGAGGGTGATGAGGTTCATAATGGACTGGTTAAGGGCAAATTGAAGCTTGACCTAGACATATCTCTAGATTAGAGATCCTCAGCCTTTTAAAGCAGGGGGCCTGGTCACACTCCCTCAAACTGTTTAGGGACCTGACTGGCGGCCACTGCCAAAGGCAGCAGTGGCGACCACCCCAAGCCCACCACACACACCCAAACCCCCCCATTCCCCACTGCTTATCAGCCTGAAGTAACTGTGTCATGTCGGCTGCTTCTGCTGCTGCCTCAATCCTTGTCTTTTCCGCTTGGCTTGGAGTGTTCATAACATCCTTAACATCATCCACCCTGCTATGGAGCAGTGTTAGGGACACACCAAGCCAATCGGATGAGACAAGGATTGAGGTGGTGGTGGCGGCGGCAGCAGCAAGATCGAGGGCGTGGGATGGATGATTTGGTGCTGTAGGCTGAGGATCCCTGCTCTAGATTCTGCCTGTGTTGGATGGAATTACCATATTTGATGATGTATAAGACCCATTTTCCTCTCAAAATGCACTGGAAAAATGGAGTGCATCTTGTACTGTATATAGTGGCTTATAGTGGGCTTTATGTCTGGCCAGACATCCCACTACAATAATGGAGTAGACCATACAGCCAGCAACTCAACACTGATTGTTGGGCAGTGGTAAATAACCTGATTCCCTAAAGGCACCAATGTCTACGGGCCAATGAGTCCCTTTAGGTGGAGTGATAGTCCCCCTCAGTGGAGGAAATGTCACTGGAAACCATCATATTGGGCCCAACGGCAAAATGAGCGGAGGAGAAACTCTGATTCCCAACAGTCATGGAGGCGGAAGAGGCCATGCCAGATGGACTGGCTGTGAAGGTGCACCTTTAATATCTTCAAGACTGTGGCAGTCAATTGCAGTCCCAGTGTAAAGTCCTGCATGTTCTATTCCATATGTGCTGCAGGAGATGGCTCTGAGATCATAGTGTGGGTAACTTAATGGCAAACTCTGATCCACCTTAAAAAATTCACACCAATGGCATTTTTCCTGCTTTAGGGGGGGAAAAAAAGTATTCTCAGATACGAGTTGCAGCTGACGACCTTAGTAGGCTATTTTGGTAATAACAGGGCACATATTATACTCCGATGTGTCTTATACACTGGCAAATACAGTTGTTGTCGACTGCAACTCATATCAGAGAATGCATTTTTTTCCTGAAGCAGGAAAAATGTCATTGGCGTGTATTTGTTTAAGGTGGATCCCAGCTTGTCATGAAGTGACCCACACAAGAAGTGACCCACATACAGTACATTTCCCTCAAAGAATCAGGTGCAGTTCAAGCCATGACAGCTCCAGACAGAATGAAAACCCAACTAGAATCCAGTCAAGAGTACAGGCAATATTGAGCAAGACTGACTGGTGGGTTCTAACATAGAACAATTTCATATATATAGTGAAAGCTACCAACCAAGTGCACCATCTTTCTTTTAACGGATTGAGATAAAATACATGTGTATGGGTGCATTTTACTTCCACTTCCAGGAGTGACGAGGGCAGCGCAGGCCGGATGAATCGTAGTAAACCCCTTTCGTGTGGATTCACAGGGTGCTTGGGCTTCTGGGAATTGAAGTCCAGGAACATCTGGAGTGCCAAGGTTTGCCATCACGGGCATATTCCCTCAAGGTATGGTGAATGCGAAACAGAACCTGACTAAAATGGCCACAAGATGTCAGCACTAAGGTATAGAGAAGATTCTGAACTTTCTTCAAAAGCAGAAGCAGCAATATGGGCAATAAGTGTGCTTACATTTTTATTAAATAAAAAAGAGGTATTTTAAAACACACCTTATTGTCAGCAGGCAAGAAATCAGAAGATTGATGTTTAGAAGGGCAGCAATGATGGAATTAGAAAGGTGGAAAACTACAAGAAACAAAAAAATGGCCAAACCTGAGATGAATGGATTTCCTAAGAGAAGCCAGAGACTATAACTTGCATGAGTTGAGAAAGTTTGTTGAGGACAGGTCATTTTGGAGAGACATCATTCACAAGGTTACCATAAATCAGAGATGTCTTGGCAGCATGTAGCAACATCTCTTCTTTACTCTGGGCTTCACTGGATGCTTCTAATTTCTTGTTTTTGCTTTCATTTAATGCCTCACAATCTATTTTGTACAAAATAAATTCAGCAAACTCTGGAATGTTGTTAAAGAAATATATATGAATCACCAGTCGTCAGCCATTTCTGTGCAGTTAAAATGAAGTCAGCACATTGGTCAATTTAAAAGTGTTCTGTGTTAAAACAGAAAATGATTTTTATGGGCTTACGCCCTCTTTACTAGGTGCCAAACCGCGATTAATTAGAATGGGGGGGGGGAGATAATAATAATACAACTCTTAAGTTTTTACATATATTGACTTTTATTCCATAAGGAAAATTCACAGTAAGAAACTATCTAGAAAACGAGCGAAGGAAAAAGCTTGGACATGATGTAAGGAATGAACACAGAAAAAAGGAGTCAGATTTTAGCGATTAACCATTTATGCAGACTTACACGTATATGTGACGCACATTAGATTTCAAAGTGATTACAGAAAATCAGCATGCATTTTATACAGTTTAAATGAGTTTAAGGCACTTTTATGTTACAGAAAATACTCTGCATGTGTACTCTTCCCTTAGACTTTTTGATTTTATCATTTTAGCTTTGGCAAAAGACATTCCTGTTAATGTTACAAGAGGAGATTAAATTCTACTAAAGTACACTTCAAATCATTCATGGATATTTTACATATTAGTGAAGTAACCTATTACCTGTACCCTTCACACTCACAATTAAAATGCAATGATGCAACCTGGAAGTGATTTCTACAAAATTAAGCTTATGTGTACTGAAGTTACCACATTTTATCAAATCTAAATCATAATTAGAGACCTATTAGTATAAAAGTTATTTATATATGTATTAAACTCTTCCCCTTTTCTTGATTATGTTAGCATTTTATAATAGTGGTCTGTAACTTTGAGGCAGGTTTATGAGATATCACAGTTGCTGCTAAAATGCATTTAGGTGAAGCAATAGCAAGCAAAAGCAATTGCACTTATATGCCACCCATAGCACATAGAACACTCTCTAGGTGTTCACAATGTAATTAGCATTTTTGCACCCAACATGCTGGGTACTCATTTTAGTGACCTCAGAAGGATGGGAAGCTGAGTCAACTTGGAGCCCATCAGGACTGAACTCACGTCAGCAGTAGTACAGTTTAACCAATGCCTCAAGGGCTCCTAGGAATAGACTTTAGGTTGTTCCAATCTAAACAACAGATTGTGAACCATTAGATTGTAACTGTAGCTGCAGTTTAAAGTGGGTTTATTACAAATGCAAAGCCCAGCATTACGAGCACTGTTGTCTTTGTGAAATCAGCAACAAATTATTACTGTTAAATGTATACACATACAACATAAAGCAGGGGTTGATCAGTTAATACAGAAATGTTAAAACTACCAATACTGTTAAAGAATTTAGGAACACAAATTTATTTTCATTTTTCTGCAGTTTGACTGATCCGCTCGCTGTACAAGGATACTTACTATTCGAGCTAAAGTGTACAGTACTGTACTACATTTTAGTCATGACCGCATGTAATATTCATCATGAGCATCATGCTGTGACTACAGCATGATGCTCATGACAAATGTTTGTTGGATTAGAGATTAAATACTTTAAAATGTCCTTTTCGTACTGTTGGTATTTCTGAAGTTTTACACCTGTGAAAGAATTCTCTCAGCCTGAGATGGCCTACTGTCATGCATCTGTTATACAATGCACTGTTTGCCTTTGCCTTCAGATTTTATGAAAAGTTGTAGGGTGGCTTTTCTTCTGGGATTTTTTTGGCTTTCTAATCCAATCAGGCTAAATTTATATTTCACTACTCCATAAAGTAACTATAAAGTTAGAAACAACAAAAAGCAATCCAACTGGAACTCTCAAGTTCTCCATTCATTATGCTAGTGCCAAAGGTTGCCACATTTAGGCCCACACTAAGATCTACAAATAGGATCAAACAGACTATACTCATTCTGCATAATGTACCCCCCAAAAAGGAAAAAGAGGTAGCACAACTGCACCTAAAGCAGATGTTGAAGGCAGCACCCTTGGTTCCAGCTGCCCTGTCTATAAAAAAAATTAAGAGATCCTCTGTTCTCAGATTCCTCTGTCTACCCTGTTACTAAGGGGATATCACATTAGCTATTTCAACTTTGATAGAGGAGAAAAAAGAGTGGGTAATTGTCATTCAAAGCACTCACAATCCACTCAATCACCCAACACCTGCCTGTGGCCTCAAACCCAAGGAATGTTCCTATCAAGCTGATTAATTCCTCATTTTCTACAACAGTGCTCCTCAATTATTTTAAATTTTCTCCCTCCTCTATTTTGACTGTCCTACCTAGGTTTCTGCAATTAAATGCAGAGTTGGTATATAGAACATTTAACAAGATCATCATTGTTGTGAAGAATACAACAAAAGCTGTTGATTACATCATGAAGCATTTGCTCTTGCCTTGAATAATGGAAGCTAATGGTAGTAAAGGTATTCTTTGTAACTGTAAATGTCACAATGCCAAGAAGCTACAGAAACATAGGAAAAACTAGCAGCCATATAGACCCAGCAAAATGTTCACCCAGGATAAACTGCAGAGTTGTGTGGATCAGCATATTTTTTCTAGCAGTTGCCAACAGTATCAACTGCATAATGATAGGGACAATCTATTTATCAAGAAAGAATGATCTCAGATGTGTAAGGCTACTGTTTGTTGTAAGGGGAATGCTTCCTTACAATAACCCGTAACACTGCACAACAACGATTTTGCTACTGGGAATAACACATGTGATTTACATGATATCGAGTGTGCTGATTCCAAATCTGAACTCAGAATTTGCCTATCATGTACAGATTTTAAGGCGTGCTATAGCTGTTCAAATGGTTGGTAATTGGGTAATGTATTTTTACATGGGAACGTTATAACAGTTGCAGCTACCACTATGCCTGCTGCTGCCTCAGCTGAATCACGTCCCCTGGTGGCATGCATGTTCCAGCAGCAGCTGGACAAGTCAGTGAGCCGATGTCAGAAATAGGTATATAAGGCAAGATGGACCAAGGGTTCTCTAGTGCGAACCCAACTTATTGGATAGTACAGCTAGGCCATAGTGAACCTGTTTTGAGCTAAAGATGAGTAAGTGAAGCTGTGTTAATAAACCAGACAATTTTTGCTATATTTGTGGCAAATATACCTTGTGTGATCAATGCAAGAACCTAAGCAAGAGGGTCAGACTCAGCACACTTGATTTAATATAGGACACTAGGATTAGACCAAGTAGCAGACAATATTTATTTTTTGTGATGCAGTGAAATTTATTTCCTTGGAAGAATATATTTTTTAAATTAATAGTTATTATTAAAGCAAATAAGGCTAAATGCACAAACAAGTAAAATTCCAAGTTTTGCCTTCACAGTCCTTACACATATGTTATCAAAATGCTGTTTTATAAAGGGAATAAAATTTTATACGTATGGTTTAATTAACTGTTTATAACTGCTTGTCATAACCCATCGCAAACCTGCAGATCTACTTTTTCATTATTTCATGTAGTTTCACCATAAATCTGCAACTTACCTTCTGAACGGTTAATCTTTTAAGATTCTCTCATGCACTACCTGTAGATTGCAAGTTCCATTCCACTGACAGTCTGTAATTCAAAGTATGTTTGACCTAAGACTGAACTTATATTTCTACATTAATTATAAATGGATTTTTAATGAAGAATTTTCTCAAACCATGTAAATAACATTACCTAGTAATCAAAACATAATGTTTCCAGATCTATTTTGACAATAATGAAGTGTGACAAAGTAAAGTGTAAAAAGATTATTAATGAAATCCTGTTGCGCAATCACACAAACAGTGTATGTTTGGAAGCGAACTGACATTAGTTGACATCTTTGTGTTTCATGATGAGCTGTGCCAGTCAGTACGCAACAGATACGATCTACTGAGATTTCTTAATAATAAGTGTATCATCAAATCAATTCTGACCTTGTTTTTCAGGGTTTTCTAAGAGGATGTTCAAGAGAGGTCTACCATTCCCTTCTTTTAGGATTAACCTGGGAACTGTATAGCTTGTCTATGGCTACACAGGCTAGCTCTTCTCCTAGAAATTGAGATCTCAGCCTCTGGCTTTGTAGCCAGACACCAAAACCACTGAGCTATTTAGCAAATTTGCTTCAAAAATTATGACATTTTTATTATGCAACAGAATTTCTGTCTTTCTATTATATTCAACAGAGGATGGCAGCAATGGAAAGGAGAGGATTGGAATATGCAATATTTTATAAGATCAGATTGCAATAAAAATTATACAAAACAGTATTTCAGTAGAAGATAGTTTTGGATGACCTATATAATCTGTATATACGTTCTAAAACACTGGGGAGTGAAGGGAGAGAAATCAAAGCGGAAAAACAACTTCAAATACCGTAGTAGTAATAATTTCTTGGATTCAGTAATAATATTGCAATTGAGCACTTTCTATTATATTTTTTGCGAAAGTAGCACTTAAATCTAAGATGCTATAAATCTAAAAGGTCAACAGGAACAAATAATTGTCCTGTTCCATCAAGTCATTTCTGATTTATGGCAATCCTATGAATTAATAACCTCAAAAAGGTCCCATTACGAACAGCTCTGCTCAGGTCTCACAAATTAAAGGCTGCAGCTTGCTTTACTGATATTACACTAAAAGTAATCTGTTCTTCCCCCAGAAAGACATCAAGTTGCAAAAACAATAGCAGCAGCATGTATATATTGCAATTTTATTTCATCTGCTCAAACAAAACAAATTAGCATTTAAGAAATTTTAATATGACACAATATGGTAAAAATAGCAAAGAATTAACTGAGAAACTCAAAAGGAGGTAAAACTAGATGCATGAAAATTCAACATTCATTAGTGTTTCATCTTCAGTTTTGATTGACACTTGATGCTTGCAAATCTTTTAAACAATGTTTCATGACAACTCTGAAGATATTTCAGCACCAGCACTAAGATTTGTACATTCAGTTTTTATGCAATTGACTTGTTAGCCACTTGTGTATGGATAGGATAGATTTATCACAGATCAGATCACAGTGTTGAGGAAAGCAATACCTTCCTTGAATTAAAAGTGATCCCCTAAACCATATTCAGCTTAAGGCATCCACTGTACAAAAGCACAGGAACCATCATAACATTTTTAAAGAACAGTAACTAAAATAACCTAATAACCCATAGCTAGTTTTGATTACAAGAACGTCTGGCAATGGCATTGCTGTCAGTACAACAGCCTTAATTTACAGTTTAACTGAAACTGGATTTTCCAAACAGTCCAATTCAGGATTATGTAACTATGCATGTAGAAAGAATAAAAAAGACATCTGATTCTTCTTTCTTTTACACAGAAATCATGTTAACTTTAGACCAAGGCACAAAATGTTTAGTGCATTAACCAGTTTTGTTCACAATCAGTAACTTAATTTCCTTACTTTTGGACCACTTATAACATTCTGCTAGACAATCTCTTAATTTTCTTTACAAACAAAATCAAACATGATTTCTGACAGGAGTAAGTATTTAGCATTATACTGTGTAAAGAATTTACTTTTAAAAGATGAAAATGCTTCCACTTAATTTGGGAGCAACATTATCCTCTGTGAGATTTAAATGCCTTCAGCTAATGCATGCAGACAGAACATTTTAAAATTAAACACTGACTTGGGGTTACATTTTATGTGCCGTATCTCTGTCTTGCAGAAATAGAGAAAGTAGCCAATTTTCTCGATCGAGCACATGAGCAGCAATAATAGTTGTTAATTTGATTTGGTGTCTGACACTTAGGAGGTTGTGCTAATTAAAGCTTTTCATGAACTAAACTGGATGAAACTAAATAGTATAAAATAATTAGTAATTGTGCTAAATTCACATTATTTTAAAGTCAGTTTAAATCACAAACTATGTATGGCACTATTATAACATGGCAAATTAGATGCAAAGCGCAGGTTAAGATTCAGTTGCACATTATTTGTCAAATTGGAAAATTCAATCAAAAGATCATTCTCCTTCTCTTTTCCTCTTGCACATTCTTTTTGAAAGCGTGTGGGTATTTTAATAAACATTCAAACATTGAGCTTAGAGATAAAACTAAATATATGAATCCCTTCTTTAAAATAAACTTTTTGTGCTACTGTTTTTAAGACTTCCCCTGTATTGTGACTTTGTGTGCCAATATTTAATTGCTAATTATGTAGGGCAATGAATGAGCAGGAGCAAGCTGTAGTGTGTCCTCTCAACTGATAAGTCACACACATCATACTACCTTCAACTATAGCATTGTGACCAACTGTATTCAATTTATGGTTAAAACAGAAGCTTGCAAAGATTTGAAGCTAGCAGTGATGGAACCATTAACCATAATTCTGGGATTTGGTAGAAAGGAAGAAGGCATTTGATCTCATGGCTTGCTACCAATCACTTAACCTAGTAGAAAACAGGTGGCCTTCCAGATATGGGTACTCTTGTCATATCCCATTACTGGCTATGTTCACTATTACTATTACAGTCCAACAACTCTGAGAATACCACAGATTGCCTGCTCCTGCATTAAGGGATTAAGAGCATAATATTTGCACTGATTAATGTTGTATAACACCTCCCTCCTCTCCATTAAACAAGACCTTGCCTCAATTCATTGTACAAGGAACTATTATGGGAGGTACTCTATCACTTTGATACGCCTCTTTTAAGCAACTTCTCTATGTATAATCATGATGCTTAATGCTTAAATTTATATCAAATTACAAACAAAACCAATTGGTAATGCTATTACTGAAGTATTAAGTTTGAAATATGAACATAATGATACAAAAAAGTGTTAAGTACCTGGTTCTAATTAACATGTTTACTGATAAGTCACAACATTTTCCTTATTATTACACATGCATGCAATATAAGGAAAAATAGTGCAGCAATTAATACAAATTTTTTTAAATAAAAAAAGACACCCCCCTTTCCCAACTTTCCAAGTTTTGCTTGGGCATTAACTAGGCCTTATTGTAAAAAGGGTCCGTAATATTTGTGGCATGCAAGGATGTTTTAAATTTAAAAGCCAACTCTGAGGTTGTGTTATATTACAAAAAAAGTCTACATGCATAAATCTTAAAAGCTCAAAAACCTATGGTAAGTTTCTAACAATCTAACAATTTACATTTGACCACTGATTCGTATTCTGGAGGATCCTTGGATTTGGTAAAGCATTACATTTTAGGAAGGCATCTACATCTTTATGTTTTGGACAGTATTTGCATTTTACTCTACAAATCAGCATGAAGGCTAACTAGAGAGGCTTCCTATTCTAGATCTCTTGTTCACCAGTACTGTGTTTCACAGCACATTCTCCTAACTCTTCTAGTTTGTGAAGCGAAGTCATGTTTGATCTTTAATTGATAGAAGTATTAAACATGATAGGAAGACTAACCTGAGATACATTTGTACAACAGCATAACTTGCTAAATCCTTCTTTAAGAAAACCTCTCTGAAAAACCTCCCCAAGCTTTTCTCTTCTTTTGTCTTATTAAACTGTGCATGTCCAGCTTCATCTTGATATGAAAACCTCTCAATGCACTGTGATCTTGTTTGATTAGTGTAAGATTTTCTGCATAAATCATTTTCGCAACTTAAGACTATTTTCCACTCTGTTGAAAGTCAGAAAACAGCAGCAAAACGGCAAGAGTATCACCATAGTGATATCTGAATATTTTCAGAATGTTGCTCTTTCTTCATCTTCCTAATGT
Organism: Bradypodion ventrale; assembly: GCA_035047345.1. Classification (NCBI taxonomy): domain Eukaryota; kingdom Metazoa; phylum Chordata; class Lepidosauria; order Squamata; family Chamaeleonidae; genus Bradypodion; species Bradypodion ventrale. The sequence goes on from JAWDJE010000001.1 coordinate 49,095,056, forward strand.
ATTTTTCGATTTTCTTCTAACAGCTCACAAAATGATTTTGTGCCAAACAGGTGGTCACAACAGTTTAGTTCCAGTTTCTCTATGCTGTATTTGATTTGCCCAGCTCTTGCCGGATTGCTGTTAATAAAGAAAAACGATGTTAACTGTGTGATATAGAAACACAAAATGTCCTTTGAATGGAAATTTATCAATGCTATGTGGATTAACTAGCATCCAATATATTACTGTATTACAATGCAGTAGTCACTAAAATCATATTTTTAAAGCAATAGGAACTAAAAGTGACCAATTCATAAAATACATATTTTGAAATTATGGACAAAGGCTCTACACGTTTTAAGGGATATGTTAAATATGGAATCGTTCATTGGAGACTCAAAAGATGAATCACAGAATAATAGAACCATAGAATGACTGAATCGGAAGGACCATAAAGTCCAACTCCATGCTCAATATAGAAACCTAAATCAAACCCAATCTGTCACATTTCCTCTTGAATGCCCCGAGCACTCACCACTTCCTGAGGTAAATGGTTCTGTTGTCAGACTGCTTTAACAGTTAAGACATTTTTCCTAATACTCAGCCTATACCTGGCTTTCTGTAGTTTCAGCCCATTATTATGTGTCCTTCACCCTAGGATGATTGAGAACAGATCCTGCCTATCCTCTTTATGACTATCTTCCAAGTATTAGAGAAGTGCTATTGCCATGATGGCGAACCTTGGCCCTCCAGATGTTCTTGGACTTCGATTCCCAGAAGCCCAAGCCCCCTGTGAATCAACACTGATGGGTTTACTGCGATTCATCCAACCCGCGCTGCCCTTGTCGCTTCCAGGAACGACAAGGGCGGTGTGGGCCGGATGAATTGCAGTAAACCCATCTGTGTGGATTCAAAGGGGGCTTGGGCTTTTGGGAATTGAAGTCCAAGAACATCTGGAGGGCCAAGGTTCACCATCACGGCGCTATCGTATCTTTCCTAGTCTCCTTTTCTCAAGGCGAAAAATGCTCAGTGCTTTCAATCTTTCTTCATATGGCTTGATTTCCAGTCCCCTGATTTTTCTTGTTGCCCTCCTCTGAACTTGTTCCAGTTTGGGACACGAAAGGAGCCTCATCTGGGCATCCCCTGAGCAGAGTTTCTCCAGCAAAATCCTCTCAACCAAGAGTAATCTCTGACATGAAATTATTATAGTATCCTTCTTAAACTGCAATGTCCAGAACTGGACACAATACTCTAGATGTGGTATGACTAGTGCCAAATAAATGGGAGAACACTTCTGTTAATGGAGCCTAAAATAGTGGCCCTTTTTGCAGCCACAACACACTGTTGACTAATATTCAGCTTCCCACTCATAGTATTACTGAGCCAAGCATCCCCTATCTTGTAACTGTGCATTTGTGCATTTCCCTCTAGGTGTAGACTTTGCACTTATCTCTGCTATTTATTTTATTTCATTCTATTTTTTCCAGCCTAGTGTTCAAGCCTATCAAGATCTTTTTGAATTCTATTCCTGTCTTCCAAGTTATTAGCTATTCCACTCAAATATGTGTCACCAGCAAATCGGATAAATATTTCCTGCACTCCCTCATCCAAGTCATTAATTGAAAATATTGAACAGCACTGGGCCCAGGACTGAGCCTTGTAGTACCCCACTGGTTAACCCTTTCCAATTTGAGAAAGAGTCATTAATAAGCACTCTGAGTATGATGGAAGGCTCGAAAAGCCACTACAGATAGTGTGCAGCAGCGATTCTCAATGTTTTCAGGCCATGGGCCTGACCATCTCCTGGACAACTGATCAGGCCGGTCACATGGTTCCTCCCACTTGGAAACGGAAGTAACACACGTGCCACGCACTTGCAGAATGTATTTAGCAGAGTTCTGCACATGCGCAGCGTGCATTTTACTTCTGCTTCCAGGAGTGGCAAGGGTGTTGGGGGCCAGATGAATTGGCGTCGGGGGACAGGTCTGGCTCTCAAGCTGTAGGTTGCAAATGGCTAGTATACAGCATTCAGAGGGAAAGACCAAGGAAACAAGAAATATGGTTATTCAGCTAAAGCCTACACAAAGAAATATGAAGTCCAACTGAACATACAATAACTGAAGAAATATGTTGCCAATATCACTGCAAAAGGCAGAACCTTATAAAATACTGATATAGTGCAATGTGTTTTAACTACATCAGTTTCACAAATATTTATATTCTGATTTTACAAATAAGGGAATTGAGAAAGGAAGTTATTTACAATCAACTGGTGACAAATCTCAAATAGAGGTGGAAACTGGATAGTCATCAGGAATTATCACTGAAAAGTGGAAGAGTACTGAGGTGCATAGATTAGAAACAAATTGCAATGAATACAAAGGGGCTTACATTTTGTATCTCAACATCTGTTCGATTTTTAAAAACTGAACATACATGTTCCACTGAATTACTATTGTATAAACAATCTCTAGCCTGCTTTACATCTCCATATAATAGGTGCAAGGTACTCACCATCAATTAATTCTTCTTTTAGTTTTGTTAATTCCTTTCTCATTTCATCTAAAATATCCTACGGTAGCAGAACAAACAAGTTGAAATGTTTGACCAGCAGAATTTAAAACATAGAAAAACTAAACAAAAATTAACATTAGCAAACCGGGAGGAGTTGGGAGCACCTGGGATGGCCCCGGTGGGGGACAAAAGAACTGCGCTGGCTGCTGCCTTCCCGCCGCTGAGGCCTGGCATCTGTAATGGACTGCAGGGACGGGACTTTGCCTTGGGATTGCCCTATTGTGCTGCCTTGTAATAGTTTGTATATTGTAATGCTGAAATTTTATTTCTTGTTACACTGTGCTTAATCTTGTAACTTTGATATTGTATTTGGGATATGCACCCTTGTGATTTGTAACTAATTTTTTATTTTTATTATATTGTTTGGTGATGATATCTATTTTTGTGCTTCTTTATTATTGTATTATTATGGTGCTGACATGTTGTAATTTACCGCTCTGAGTCAGCTTCAGCCGAGGAGGGCGGGATATAAATTAAAAATTATTATTATTATTATTTATTAACTGTACTAGATAATGCTCCAAATGAAGTACTCAATAGACTAGTTTGCATTAACTGTATTTTAAAAACAGGATTATGCAATCCATGGGGGGCTTAGACCATTAAGAAAAATATGTACTATTCTTGTATTTATTTATTTTTATTATTTATTTTATTATTAATATTATTTATTATTTTCCTGTTATGGAGAGGAAATTGGCAGTCATCACATTTTACCCTACTTTTTTCTAGTCGAATTATATATAAGTAAGCCGATATGTCCTTGGACATACTAGATGGTTGAAAAGTTAACACTCGAAAATTACTTCTGAGTACTTTACATCTGAAAAACCCTGAGAAGGATTTCCCTAAATTAGAAGTACTCTATTGACATGCAATTCTTCCTATTATTATAAATGTGAACAACTAAACTGTTCCATCTCTGTTTCCAGCTGCGCCTTAACATCGGCTTTAACACTGGCTAGAAAGTGGTGCACTTTGGAGACGAGAATATCACCTGGCAGGATTATTGCTCTGCTCCTTCTCATGGGAGGTGAGGCTTGCCGAGGAGATGGTCCCTTTGCAGCCATATGGCATGGGAGAATGGGCAGCTAAGCCGAACGGGAGCTTCAACTGCAGCTGCTGCAGCTACCAGGACTGTGGGAGCCTGGGGGAACAGCTTGGAGCCCACCGCACCCTTCTGGGCAGGAAGCCACAGCGGCAGTCTTCAGAGAATTGTAGCACAAGAACAGGATGGCGGCAACGGCAACAGTAGCGGCAGCAGCAGCGGCTCTTCCATCTCCACTGCCAGCTGTGGCTGGGTTAGCGTCGAGTGTGGAGGCCCCAAGCGTTGGCCTGAGCCACAGTGGAGTGGTGGTGAGTTGGCGCGAGCTGTGGGTCATGGAGCGGGATTCAGCCACAAGGGTGTCGGTCCCATTTGTGTCATTTATGCCATGGACTTGGCTGCTGAGATGGATGTGAAGGACTGGTGTGAGGGACTCTCGTTAAGAACTGGGGGCTGGACATCACCTCCTGGCCAGCCTAGGCCTTGGACTCTCTGGCGGTTGATTTGTGGGACTTCTTTAAATGATTTTCTTCTTTTTCTTAATGCTTTATGATGGTTGCAATTTATATGACGTTGTGATCTATTTATTATTATGGTATTTGATTGTATTGTGATATGTATATTTTCTGATATGATATGTATAATGTGTATTGGATGCTCTATTGTTTGTGTGAGCTGCCCGGAGTTGCATTGTCGAGCGGGCGGCATACAAATCCAAATAATAATAATAATAATAATAATAATAATAATAATAATAATAATAATAATAATAATAATAATAATAATAAAAAATAAAATGCCCACAAATATGGTTAGATAATTAGGAAAAATAAATTTAAAAATATAAATTTCTTTTTTGTTGTATCTGATGCAACAGGTGGTAACAAGGTGAAGAATCTGATTTTTAAATGGTATTTCCACCAAAACACAAATCAACAAAAACTATGCTTTATTCCATTAGTGCTTTACAAAAATTACATCTCAGTTTATGTTTTTGCTGAAAGCACATGTATTCACTTCTGTTGGCACTCTAACATCCAGTTAAAACATTTTTAGGAAAGTGCTTGTGAATGACTGAAAGGAGTTATAGTTGGATTTTATTACACCGTTTCGACTGGCAGCCGGCTGGAGGGGACGAGCAACACCTGGAGTCGCCCCGGCGGCTTCAAAAGCCACTCCCCTCCGCCGCCGAGGTCCACCAGGTGCTCCCTTTCCCACCGGTTGAAGGACGCTCCTTTTCCCTCCCGGCTGATCCAGCGGGAGAATTGGTGTGGCTGGAGGGAACTTCGGCCTCGAGAGCCGATGCCGGCGCTCCTCCGGCTGACGCCAACTCGGCTCCTCCTCTGGCCTGGTTGGCCATGGGAGGTAAAGGCACATTTCGTGGTTGGTTTCCGTGGCTCGGACTGTGTTCACCTTCAGTGCCCTAAGCCCCGCTGCTTAGCCAGGACCTGAAGGGCTGGGATGGTGGTGGATGGGCGGACGGTTGGCTCTATTGATATTGTTCTTATTGATATGCTGCTACTGAATTGTATATTGTATTTATGGAGACTATTGCTTTATTGTTGTTTTTTGATTGTATGAATTATGCCGTGTAAATATCTTGTATTATTTTGATGTTTTATTTGTATGAATTATGTTGTGTGTGTACACACACACACACACACACACACACACACACACACACACACACACACACACACACACACACACCTTAGGTAAACTGCTTTGTGTCACCCATGGGGGTTGAAAAAAGCGGTATATAAATTAAACTTCAAATTCTTCTCTTGTTATTTTCAATATAAGTCTGCATATACATGAATGTACATTTCTAAAATATTGTACATTGCTGATTTAAGTTCTCTATATATTGCAGAGAATGAGATACAGTATAGAAATAACTGTATTATTCACCAAAACATTTATTTATCATTATAAGTTTTATAGTTAGATCCTGAAGTTCCATCAGGAAATAGTTACCTGTTTTAATCGGTCATAATCTAGCCCTTCCGACTGTACTCCATTAGTACTGGGCTGCCCAGAAGATGCAGATTTTGGTCTATGAAGAGTAAACAGATATGGATCATTCAAGACAACAATGCTACCATACATTTTCCATCAAGATTTGATTTTTTAAAACAATGTCATGATACGACAGTTTAAAAAACAAACCTCTAGAAAGCCATGACACTGGAGGAACCCATTATTTTGTTTCTTTCTCTGTTCATAAACAGTCAGATTCTACTGCATGTAGAACAATTCAGAGTTTTAGGAATACAGCAAGCTTTCTAAAATAGTACTCTAAGTAAGTGTAATTGCTATTTATCATTGAAATACTCTAGCTGTCTAAATTGACTAATTTGAAGGCAGCAGGAGAAGAGGAAGATTAAATGTGAGCTAGATTGATTCCATAAAGGAAGTAACACGCTTGATTTTACAAGAGCTTCAGGAGACCTGTTGGGGACAGAACACAGATCACTTATTCATAGAGCCACCATAAATTGGAGGCAACATGACAACAGATAATAACTGGTAAATGAGCGGTCACTCATTCTATAACTAGGCACCTGATTTTTCTTGCCTAAAAAGGAGGCTACAGTGCAAATGGAGGAAAGCTCCCTTAGATATAGACCTGGCCACTTTCCCTAAAATATTCAACAATTAGGATACAGTGATAAATTCCACCAAAATAACTTATTTTACTAAGCTCAGTAGTGAGGCTTCTAACCAACACCCAGAGCTCTTGAGAGTGGTCTGTGACCTTATGTCAGCTGGACATGGCGGTGGGTATGTGCTTCAACCTGATGTTGCCACCTGTAACAAATTTTGGGCCCATTTTCAATCTAAGATTGAAACTATGCATAGGAACCGGGACTCAGTTTATAGTACAGTTAATCATGAAGAGATATCCAATGCACTGTCCTGCACAGTTGCATTGGATCAATTTCAACCTATGACATCTACGATGCCTGATGTGGACAAAGCACTTGCACAGTGCAAGGTTTGACATCCCCACCTGACCCTTGCCCTAAAATAAGCTTAGGAGGTAACTGCAGAATAGGCCACCCAGATTATCAATATGTCCTTCATGCTTGAAGAACACTGTAGCATGATCACAGAAAATCTTAACAACTACAGATCAATTTTTAACATCTTGTTTATGGGCACATTGGTGGAGAGAGTAGTTGTGGACCAGTTGCAGGCAATCTTAGAGGAGACCAATAGTCTGGATCCATTTCACCTATGGTTCAGGTAACAGCATGGGACCAAGACAGCATTGGTTGCTCTGTTAGATGATATCTTCTGAGAGGCTAACAGAGGCAGTGTCTCTCTGCTGGTCCTCCTGGATCTCCCATTCATTTCTGACACCATCAACCATGGTATCCTCCTGGATATGGAGTTGGGTTTGGCTATCATGGGTTAACTGGGTCCAGAGGATGCAGCTGTAAAAGGTGATGATGGCATCTTGGATGCAGCAGTAGGTATGCCTCAGGGCTTAATCCTTTCTCCAATGCTGTTTAACATCTATTTAAAGCTACTGGGTGAGGTCATATGGAGATCTGGAGTGCATTTTCACCAATCTGCAGATGGCATATAACTCTATTGCTCCTTCTCATCATTGGCAGTGGATACTGAGCAGGTCCTGATTACCTCCTGGCTGTGATAATGGACTGGACACTGGCAAACAGGTTGAGGTTGAATCCAGACAAGATGCAGACTCTGTTGATTAGGACTCCTGCTTGGTTGGGTGATTACTGTCTATTTCTGGACAGGGTGGTTCTTTCTCCTGAAGGACCTGGTTCAGGATGTAGGCATGATTTTGGATCTGGCTCTCTCTTTGGAGAGGCAAATATCTGCCATGGCCAGATTTTTTCTCTCTTAAGAAAATTGTCCAGCTTCACCTATTTCTAGGTAGGAAATCCCCCTTGACACTGGTTCATGCATTGATAATCTTGAATATTGTAATACACTTTGTGTGAGACTACCTTCAAACATTCTACAGAAGCTGCATTAGGTGCAGAATTCGGCTGCAAAGCTGGTGGCAGATTTAAATAGATGTGATGTTTTTGTGACACTGGTACACCTGCATTGGCTACTTGTAAGCTTCTGTGCCCATTTCAAAGTTTTGGTATTAACCTATAAAGTTCTAAACAGTTTAGGACCTCAATACCTGCTGGATCACCTGTCCTTGATAAATCATACCTGTACCACACCATTTTCTCAGTTGGGGTGGGGGGGTTTCAAGACACCTACCCTGAGAGAAATGCGCAAAACCAGCACTAGAAACCAGTCCTTTTCGGCAGTGGCTACAATACTACGGAACACATTCCTGCCCAATGTTTAAAGTAGCTTGATGTTCTGTAAGCTCACTATAGCTGAACTATTTAAAGAAGCATCGACAAACTTGCTATCCCTAAACTAAATTATTATTTTTCTCCACATAAACATTCTCTGCTGCCATTATTGTATTTGGATTTTTGTTGTTAGTTATGCAATATTATTTTTCATACTTGTTCAATTTTTATAATGTATTATTTTTTCCTGGGTTGCTTTGTTTATTTTTTTATAATGACACCACCCAGATTAACTCTTATTTAGTTATTTATTTCTATACAGCCCATCTTGGATATTTTCTCACTCTGGGCAGTGTACAATAATTAAAACCAGAAATATATGCACACATTGAGGACACAGGCCTCAATTGCCCAGCTACCATCCAGAGGCCTGGGGGAGGTGAGTGAAGAATTGGCCGCTCCCTCCCACCCCATCCAAAAACCTGGGTCCAGGAAAGGAAAAGGCAGAGAAGGACACAGGCCCCAACTGCCCAGTTACCATCCAGAGGCCCAGGGGTGTGCTCCTAGAGTAGCAACGCCCCGGAGGGCAAAGAAGAAGGGCTGCGCTGCCACTGCAGCCAACTGCAGCCACAGGAGACCCTCGACCACCCCCAGGAGACACCATCCGCATCCACCATCACAGCGAGGCCCAAGTCGGTGCCTTTGACCAACTCCACGCAGCCAAAGGGAGGCAAGAGTTGCTGCATGCATGCAAGGGATCAGTAATCGAACTGAAATAATATAGTTGACTTAACATAGATGACTTATAGCAACTGACACAGTGACTGTGTCACTGTGTCAGTTTAGAACTGACTGACATCAGTTCTAAACTGATATTGTGTTCTAAACTGTGATAATATGCATGATGTTACCTTGTTTTAAACTGTGATAATATGTATGATGGGGGGGGGGGGAGGGGAAATGGCGTAGAAACCGGCAAAGCACGCCAGGGAGTTTGCCAAGAGAACCCTATTGACCAAAGCAAAGGCAAAACAAAGGGACAAATCAGAGGAAACAGGAAGGATGCTCAGCACACTAGATGGACAGAAAAGGATGGGCAGGAAAGGGGGAGGAGAAATACAATGTTGCAAGGAACAATATTGCATAGGGACATGGAATGTAAGATCTATGAACCAAGGAAAGCTGGAAGTGGTAAAAAAGGAAATGGAAAGAATAAGTATTGACATTTTGGGAATCAGTGAGCTAAAATGGACAGGTATGGGCGAATTCAGTTCTGGAAACCATCATATTTACTACTGTGGACAAGAAAACCTCAGAAGAAACGGAGTGGCCATAATTGTAAATAAAAGAGTGAGAAAAGCAGTAATGGGATACAATCTCAAAAATGATAATGATGTCAGTCAGATTACAAGGCAAACCATTTAATATCACTGTAATCCAAATATATGCACCAACCACTAGTGCAGATGAAACCACAGTAGACCAGTTCTATGAGGACCTACAACATCTTATAGAACAGACACCAAGAAACGATGTCCACATTATCTTAGGAGACTGGAATGCAAAAGTAGGAAATCAAAAAGTAGACGGAATAACAGGCAAGTTTGGTCTGGGAACACAAAACGAAGCAGGACAAAGACTGATAGAGTTCTGCCAAGATAACACACTAGTCATAGCAAACACCTTTTTCCAGCAACACAAGAGGAGACTCTCTCTACACATGGACATCACCAGATGGCCAACATCGAAACCAAATTGACTACATACTCTGTAGCCAAAGATGGAGAACCTCCATACAGTCAGCAAAAACAAGACCTGGAGCGGACTGTGGCTCAGATGGCAATCTACTGATCGCAAACTTCAGGTTCAGACTGAAGAAAATAGGGAAAAATAATAGGCCAGATAGATATGATCTAGACAACATACCCAAGGAATACACGGTGGAGGTGAGGAACAGATTCAATGGTCTGCACCAGATAGACAGAGTACCAGAAGAATTATGGACAGAGATGAGAGACATTATGCAGGAGGCAGCAAGGAAAACTATACCAAAAGAAAAGAATTGCAAAAAAGCAAAGTGGTTGTCAGATGAGGCTCTTAAAATAGCAGAGGAAAGATGGCACGCAAAAGGCAAAGGAGAAAGGAAAAAATACAATCACTTAAATAAAGAATTTCAAAGAAAAGCAAGGAGAGATAAGGAAAGCTACCTAAATGAACAGTGCAAAGAAATAGAGGAAAACAACTCAAGAGGCAGGACTAGAGATCTCTTAAAAAAAATTGGGGAAGTCAAGGGAACGTTCAAAGCAAAAATGACCACAGTAAAAGACAAAGATGGCAAAGAGTTAGCGGAGGAAGAAGAGATAAAGAAAAGATGGAAAGAGTATACAGAGGAACTTTACAAAAAAGACCTAAACACCCCGGATAGTAACAATGAGGGGGAAATTGAACTTGAACCAGACATCCTAGAGAGTGAAGTCAGAAAGGCCCTAAAAAGCACAGCAAATAACAAAGCCAGTGGAGATGATGGTATCCCTGTTGAATTCTTCAAAGCCCTAAAAGATGATGGAATCAAGCTACTACATGCTATATGCCAGCAGATTTGGAAAACGAAACAGTGGCCACAGGACTGGAAAAGATCAGTATACGTCCCAATCCCAAAAAAGGGCAATGCCAAAGAATGTTCAAATTATCGAACAATTGCGCTCATCCCACAAGCTAGCAAAGTGATGCTCAAGATAATACAGGATAGACTGCAGCAGCATGTAGAAAGAGAACTACCAGAGGTGCAGGCTGGGTTCAGAAGAGGCAGGGGGACCAGAGACCACATTGCCAACATACGTTGGATCATGGAGAAAACAAAGGAATACCAGAAACAAGCTTACTTCTGTTTCATTGACTACACCAAGGCCTTTGATTGTGTGGACCACAACAAAATGTGGCAAGTAATTAAAGAGATGGGAATACCAGAACACCTCATATGTCTCATGAGAAATCTGTACATGAGTCAAGAAGCAACAGTTAGGACAGAGTATGGAATGACGGAGTGGTTTGGAATAGGAAAAGGAGTAAGACAAGGCTGCATTCTGTCACCCTGCTTATTCAACTTATACACAGAGCACATAATGCGCAATGCAGGGATGGAGGAATCACAGTATGGGAACAAAATTGCTGTGAGAAACATCAACAATTTGAGATATGCAGATGATACCACCCTAATGGCAGAAAGTGAGGAAGGCCTAAAGAAGCTCCTGATTAGGTTGAAAGAAGAGAGTGCAAAAGCTGGCCTGAGACTCAATATCAAGAAAACCAAGATAATGGCAACAGGCCATATCAGTCCCTGGAAAATAGATGGGGAAGAAGTAGAAGCAGTAACAGATTTTACTTTCTTAGGATCCAAGATCTCTGCAGATGGAGATTGCAGCCATGAAATAAAAAGGTGACTGATTCTTGGGAGACAAGCTATGAAAAACCTGGGGAACATAGTGAAAAGTAGAGATATCTCACTGCAAACAAAGGTCCGCATAGTCAAAGCAATGGTATTTCCGGTGGTAATGTATGGCTGTGAGAGCTGGATCATTAGAAAGGCTGAGCGAAGAAAAATAGATGTCTTTCAGATGTGGTGCTGGAGGAGAGTTTTGAGAGTCCCCTGGACAGTGAGGAGAACAAATAGGTCAATATTAGAAGAGATTAGCCCTGAGTGCTCCTTAGAAGGACAAATAACAAAGATGAAGTTGAAGTATTTTGGACATCAAATGAGAAGAGAGGATTCACTTGAGAAGGCCTTGATGGAGGACAAAAGAAGGTGGAGGACAAAAGAAGAAGGGGACAGCCAAAGATGAGATGGCTAGATGGTATTGTAGACACAATATGCACGGGGCTGTGTGGACTAAGGAGGATGGTGGAGGACAGGGATGCCTGGAGAGCGATGGTCCATGGGGTCGCAAAGAGTCGGAATCGACTGTGCGACTGAACAATAAAAAATATGCACACTAACAATAATTACTGTATTTGTCAGCTTAGAAGATGCATCGGTGTATAAGACGCACGCTGTTATTACCATAATGGCCCACTAGAGGCCACCATATGCAGTGAATACTGTATTTACCAGCACACAAGACATGCTCCATTTTTTCAGTGTATTTTAAGGGGTGAAAGTGCATCTTATACATTGGCAAATATGGTAGGCGGGCAGGATAGAGAATTAATTAATTAACTGATTGATTAATTAATTAATTAAGTCAACTTTTTTTCCTGTGGAAACTCATTTTGTCTGTTCACCCAGTTCTCCAATCTGTGAAGATTGTTTTGGATCCCAGTTCTCTATTTTGATGGAATAGTTGCTCCTCCAATTTTTCTGCACTTGAAAATGTAATGTGCACTCTCTCCATGGCAAGGATCCTACTGGTGATTTAACAGAATCATAGAATTAGAGAGCTGGACAGAAACTTGTGGCATCACTTCTTTCCAGGACGATGAGGAACCATGTGTGAGCAACTTTGGTTATGATCCATCTACCAGTTACAAATTCACCTCAAAGTAATATTGTCTAGCCCACATTTTACCTGCCTGGCCACAACCTTGTCAAAAAGCCTTGCTGCAATCAAGATACACTATGTCAACAGCATTCCCTTCACCAATCAGGCTTGTGACTCTAGCAAAAAAATAGATAAGATTAGTCTAGCGTGACTTGAGAAATAAATATTTGATTTGTAATATCAGTATGTTAGCTGCTCACAGACCAATTGTTTAATGATCTGCTTAAAAACCTTTGGCTTTGGTGTTGAGATAAACAGTTAGTAGTTTCATAATCTTCTTTCTTTCTCTTCTTTGAAAATGGAGATACAGTAATGTATTTCCCCTGATGGTGTAGTGGTTAAACTGCTGTACTAAAGCCAAAACAATGAGTTTGATCCTGACAGGTTTCAAGGTTGGCTTAGCCTTCTATCCTTCTGAGGTTGGTAAAATGCGGGCAAAATGTTAATTATCTTGTGAACCACTCAGAGAGTACACTGCTATGGAGTGGTATATAAGTGTAATTACTATTGCTATTTCTCCTATTCTACAAAATTATTAAAATAATATATATAGTTCTGAGATTACGTCTGCAAATTCCTTTAATTTGCTCTCATTTAAAGTAGCTTGATGTTCCCATACTGCCTCTTTCCCTATCTGAGGGAGGGATCCCTACCCCCTATTCTCTTGTCCTATCTTTACTAGGTTGAGCACTTTCCTTTTGGAAGGAGACAGAAGCAAAGTCAATATTAAGTAGTTCTACCTCAGGGATTCTCAACTAGCGGCCCACGGTGCCATTTAATGTGGGGGCCCCACCGCCTCCACCATACCCACAAGTGCCGTGTGGTGGAGGAAGGGCAAAATGGCCGTCCGGCCCCCGAAGCTGTCTGAGGGAGCGTGACCCGGCACCTGGCTTAAAAAGGTTGAGAACTCCTGTTCTACCTTCTCTCTTTCTTCTATCAATAAGTTTCATTTTCTTGTTCCTCCTCAAGCTTTGCAATTAGCAGTATGACCTGTACCTTGTTAATTGACAGCAATTTGCTGCAACCACTTGCATAATTTGACTTCGTCAATTGTAAACTGTCACTAGGACTCTGACCTTTGTTCTTGAAACCAATGGTACACATCGAATTTCTTTCTATTCACAAAAAGTGTGTGCGTGTGTGGGGAATCTGAAGTATTTCGATCAAAATTAAAAAGGTTGGGTTTTTTTGCAATTAAATTCCCAATTTACAATTCCAGACTACAATGAAACTGCAAAGTAGTTTCCAAGACTTTTTACATCTCACTGGAGAATCTTATAAAACCTTAAAATTATCTTCAAAGCGGACAATCAGGAAAGGGCTAGTCAAAATCCATCTAATATATTTCCCGCCCCCCGAAAATCCAAAAGATACCAAGTACAACTGACTTTTATATATAAAAACCTTTCATATTTTAACATTCTAGCTACATGTAGGGAATATAGTCTGTTCACTGTGAATATGGGGTGGGTAGTTTTAATTAGTTTTATAATTTTTATGATGATATTACATGTTTTATTGCTGTTTTACTTTGTGATTGTGAACCGCCCTGAGTCAGCCTTGGCTGAGTGGGCGGTGTAGAAATTAAATAAACAAATAAATATGGCAAGTACCTTGAGATAACGGGTGATTTACTTCCATTCACTGTGTTTGTTCTTTCCCAAGGCTTCCTTGTCAGTTCTGCAGGATATAAAATAATTGGAAGTTAAGTGACATACAATGCAGTATAAATTAACATCCTTATAGGATGCCCATGACAGTTTCAGATGCTGCAAAAACCAGTGGAAGCCGTAGGAATCACTAAATGCTGCACTGAGCTAAAGACTTGTTTTTACAGTGCAACATTAAATGGGTGAACAGTTCTACGAGAAATCTGAAACTATGTAGAGATAGAATTCCAGGAATATGGTAGAATTGATATTAAGACAACTACGCTACTCTCCAGTGGCTCCACTTTAGTCATCTGCCGTAGTCTGGATTGGAAAAAGATCTTTTTCTTTTAACAAAACAGGGTGGATGCGCAAGATGCCACTTGACTTTAGATGCATCACATTTTAATGGATCACTACACCTGAACTGCCTTCATCACTGTATATGTAAAAGAATCTTTCCTTGAACATGGAGATTCCATTTATCAATGGTGACTAATAACAAATTCCTCTATCTTCTGATCATGTTTAATGATTTTAAAAAGCCATTTATGCACTTGTAGAGATTGACAGCAGTGTAATGTGTGCTGTGAAATCCAAGTCTGAGTTTACCAGAGGACATGTAAGTGTTGTCAATTATGCTATGGTTGTCACCAAAAAGTCAACAACTACTTTTCCAGTTTTGTGGAGCATTTTCCTGAATCACAGAGGCAGGCTAGTTCACAAGGTGTTTCCTTTCATTCTTGGGAAGTAATAAGAGGAAAGAAGATAATGCTTCTCTCCCTGCCTCAACCTTTTATTTTTGTGGCACCACAGCCCATGAGCTCCACTGGCATATTTGGCAACAGCAACACTGCATGGTTGAAAGGCTTTGGGGCCCTCATGTTGCTTTTCGGAAAAGGGCCTTCCAATATCACTGATGATGATAAATTATTATTGTTGTTGTTATTGTTATTGTTCCATGTCAGAAATTATTCTGGGTTGAAAGGATTTTTTGCAGAAGAAACTCTGCTCAGAGAACACTCAAATGAGGCTCCTTTCACATCCCCAAGAGCTGGGACAGAAATGGGCACTCAATCTGTCATGCAGTACCGATCTCGAACTGCTGACTTGCCAGCCTTCCAGCTAACAAGGTGAGCTTCTTAACCACTGAGCCACCACAGCCCCCTATCGCTGACTATGATACCCTTCTGGTCTGTCTCTCTAGGATGGGAATTGAGAGCCACTAGGGGTATTTCCTTTCAAACTCCTGGAACAGAAGGCTAGAATACAGTTTTGGTGGACACCTGCTTAATACATTGGCCACTAGTCCATAGGATCTCTCAGAGTTCTGTACTCTCTCCCATGCAATTTACCATATGCATGAAACTATTAGGAGAGGTTGAACAGAGTATTGGGGTTTAATGCCATCAATATGCTGAATAATACCCAACTCTACTTCTATACATCTTATTCTAAGGAAGCTATTTTGGTTTTAAACTAGTGTCTGGTGCCAATAACAGACTAGATGAGGGCAAGCAAACTGAAACAAGACAGAAGTAGTCCTTGTTAATTTAAAGGCATATCAGGGAACAGAGATCCAGATTGTGCTGGACTGGGTTAGTTTATAAAAGTTCAGGTTCACAGCTTGGTTGTACTTCTGGACTCATTCCTGAACTTACACTTCCAGGTTTCAGCAGTGGCCAGGAGTACATGTACACAGTTAATAATAGTGTGCTAGGGGTCACAAAGGGTTGCAATCGACTGTGCGACTGAACAACAACAAGCTTTGCCTGTTCCTGGAGATGTCAGATTTGCCCACAGTGACACATGTCTTCCTTATATAGCTTGGATTACTGTAATACACCCCCTTATAGTGGAATGCACTCCTTTGAAGAGTGTCCAGAAATTCAGCTGGTGCAAAATGCTGCAGCCAGTATTTTAACTGGGGATCATCACAGAAAGCATATTAACTTCTCTGTTAGAACAGTTATCCTTGCAGGTCCTATTCAGAGTGTGGATTACCCATAAAGCTCTATACAACTCAAGACCAGGCTATTTGAAGGACTGTATTTCCTCATACGAACTTCTCTGGTTATTAAGGTCTTTGGGGTGGGCCCTTCTCTTGGTCTCAACAGCCTTAATCTCTGGTGAGGATATGAGAATGCAGCACTTCTTATATGGAAGGGTAATACAAAGCCATTAAGATATTTTTCTATAATGACTCCTCATCTATTAAACTGATAAAAACAGATACTACACTTGATCTTAGCCAAAAGGCCGAGAAGCTAAAGATGTTTTTAACTAAGCTGTATTTTATGTCAGCTGTAAGCCGCCTTGAATCGCTGTGGCGAGTGGGCGGCGATATAAGTCTGTTGTTCAGTCACACAGTCGATTCCGACTCTTTGCGACCCTATGGACCATCGCTCTCCAGGCACTTCTGTCCTCCACCATCCTCCTTAGTCCACACAGCCCCGTGCCCATTGTGTCTACAATACCATCTAGCCATCTCATCTTTGGCCGTCCCCTTCTTCTTTTGCCCTCCACCTTCCCCATCATCAAGGCCTTCTCAAGTGAATCCTCTCTTCTCATTTGATGTCCAAAATACTTCAACTTCATCTTTGTTATTTGTCCTTCTAAGGAGCACTCAGGGCTAATCTCTTCTAATATTGACCTATTTGTTCTCCTCGCTGTCCAGGGGACTCTCAAAACTCTCCTCCAGCACCACATCTCAAAGGCATCTATTTTTCTTCGCTCAGCCTTTCTAATGGTCCAGCTCTCACAGCCATACATTACCACCAGAAATACCATTGCTTTGACTATGCGGACCTTTGTTTGCAGTGAGATATCTCTACTTTTCACTATGTTCCCCAGGTTTTTCATAGCTTGTCTCCCAAGAATCAGTCGCCTTTTTATTTCATGGCTGCAATCCCCATCTGCAGAGATCTTGGATCCTAAGAAAGTAAAATCTGTTACTGCTTCTACTTCTTCCCCATCTATTTTCCAGGGACTTATAGCGCCTGTTGCCATTATCTTGGTTTTCTTGATATTGAGTCTCAGGCCAGCTTTTGCACTCTCTTCTTTCAACCTAATCAGGAGCTTCTTTAGGCCTTCCTCACTTTCTGCCATTAGGGTGGTATCATCTGCATATCTCAAATTGTTGATGTTTCTCACAGCAATTTTGTTCCCATACTGTGATTCCTCCATCCCTGCATTGCGCATTATGTGCTCTGTGTATAAGTTGAATAAGCAGGGTGACAGAATGCAGCCTTGTCTTACTCCTTTTCCTATTCCAAACCACTCCGTCATTCCATACTCTGTCCTAACTGTTGCTTCTTGACTCATGTACAGATTTCTCATGAGACATATGAGGTGTTCTGGTATTCCCATCTCTTTAATTACTTGCCACATTTTGTTGTGGTCCACACAATCAAAGGCCTTGGTGTAGTCAATGAAACAGAAGTAAGCTTGTTTCTGGTATTCCTTTGTTTTCTCCATGATCCAACGTATGTTGGCAATGTGATCCCTGGTCCCCCTGCCTCTTCTGAATCCAGCCTGCACCTCTGGTAGTTCTCTTTCTACATGCTGCTGTAGTCTATCCTGCATTATCTTGAGCATCACTTTGCTGGCTTGTGGGATGAGCGCAATTGTTCGATAATTTGAACATTCTTTGGCATTGCCCTTTTTTGGGATTGGGACATATACTGATCTTTTCCAATCCTGTGGCCACTGTTTCGTTTTCCAAATCTGCTGGCATAAAGCATGTAGTAGCTTGATTCCATCATCTTTTAGGGCTTTGAAGAATTCAACTGGGATACCATCATATTCACTGGCTTTGTTATTTGCTGTGCTTTTTAGGGCCTTTCTGACTTCACTCTCTAGGATGTCTGGTTCAAGTTCAATTTTCCCCTCATTGTTATTATCCGCGGTGTTTAGGTCTTTTTTGTAAAGTTCCTCTGTGTACTCTTTCCATCTTTTCTTTATCTCTTCTGCATCCGCTAACTCTTTGCCATCTTTGTCTTTTATCGTGATCATTTTTGCTTTGAACGTTCCCTTGACTTCCCCAATTTTTTAAAGAGATCTCTAGTCCTGCCTCTTGTGTTGTTTTCCTCTATTTCTTTGCACTGTTCATTTAGGTAGCTTTCCTTATCTCTCCTTGCTTTTCTTTGAAATTCTTTATTTAAGTGATTGTATTTTTTCCTTTCTCCTTTGCCTTTTGCGTTCCTTCTTTCCTCTGCTATTTTAAGAGCCTCATCCGACAACCACTTTGCTTTCTTGCGCTTCTTTTCTTTTGGTATAGTTTTCCTTGCTGCCTCCTGCATAATGTCTCTCATCTCTGTCCATAATTCCTCTGGTACTCTGTCTGTCTGGTCCAGACCATTGAATCTGTTCCTCACCTCCACCGTGTATTCCTTGGGTATGTTGTCTAGATCATATCTATCCGGCCTATTAGTTTTCCCTATTTTCTTCAGTCTGAGCCTGAATTTTGCAATCAGTAGATTGTGATCTGAGCCACAGTCCGCTCCAGGTCTTGTTTTTGCTGACTGTATGGAGGTTCTCCATCTTTGGCTGCAGAGTATGTAGTCAATTTGGTTTCGATGTTGGCCATCTGGTGATGTCCATGTGTAGAGTCTCCTCTTGTGTTGCTGGAAAAGGGTGTTTGCTATGACTAGTGTGTTATCTTGGCAGAACTCTATCAGTCTTTGCCCTGCTTCGTTTTGTGTTCCCAGACCAAACTTGCCTGTTATTCCGTCCACTTTTTGATTTCCTACTTTTGCATTCCAGTCTCCTAAGATAATGTGGACATCGTTTCTTGGTGTCTGTTCTATAAGATGTTGTAGGTCCTCATAGAACTGGTCTACTGTGGCTTGATCTGCACTGGTAGTTGGTGAATATATTTGGATTACAGTGATATTAAATGGTTTGCCTTGTAGTCTGACTGACATCATTCTATCATTTTTGAGATTGTATCCCATTACTGCTTTTCTCACTCTTTTATTTACAATTATGGCCACTCCATTTCTTCTGAGGTTTTCTTGTCCACAGTAGTAGACATGATGGTTTCCAGAACTGAATTCGCCCATACCTGTCCATTTTAGCTCACTGATTCCCAAGATGTCAATACTTATTCTTTCCATTTCCTTTTTTTACCACTTCCAGCTTTCCTTGGTTCATAGATCTTACATTCCATGTCCCTATGCAATATTGTTCCTTACAACACTGTATTTCTCCTCCCCCTCTCCTGCCCATCCCTTTCTGTCCATCTAATGTGCTGAGCATCCTTCCTGTTTCCTCTGATTTGTCCCTTTGTTTTGCCTTTGCTTTGGTCAATAGGGTTTTCTTGGCAAACTCCCTGGCGTGCTTTGCCGGTTTCTACGCCAGATATAAGTCTAATAAACAATTAGACTTAGATATAAGTCTAATAAACAAATAAATATAAAGCAATGCTGATTGATATCAGGATACCACGGTAGGCATGGGAGGCCCAATTGCAGGGTGTAAGATCCTGAGGTAGGCCCCTCATCAAGATGATTGACAACATCAGGGAGGCCCTCCAAGTTTGCGAGCCATGGAGCTGTCTAAGGAGAGATCTCAATTGAGGTCCTTTGTGGAATCCTCTACACCATAAGGTAGAAGAGGAGGCCATTAAGTAAGGTATGACTCATCTAGGAGAAGTGACCAGAAGAGTACACGTACTTTACATATGGCTATTCCACAAATCCATATATTATTACTGAAATACTTCAGCATTCTAAATTTCATCTATTTCCTACTGGGTTCTGACGGAATTTATCTACACATAACAGCACATTAAGAAAATATTTTCAGTGGCAGCCCAATGTGGCGTGAATGTCTTTTTAAGGATAGCCACAACCAATTCAGGCCATAGGGTTAGGATATTTCAAGAAATATATCCATTAAAAAAATAAAGTTTAGTTCAAAGAAAATTGAATTATTTGCCACAACTGTCTTTCATATTAGGATGCTAAACATAAGATCTGGTGTAAATTATGAGCATGTCAAACATCACAATTTATACAACTTACCAGGTGTGCTTGTTGAAGGAGGCTTAGAAGCGGAAACCTCTGGTTCTTCCTATTTAAATGTGATTTAAAATATAGTAATTTTGCAGTTCTTGTTAAAATTATAGTTTAATGAATAAAACTAGATAAATCAATGAAACAGGGATGTAATGCATCAGCTTCAGTCACACAGATATGATATCCTGATATCAGGAATGATAAGACACTTAATTTCACTTGGAGCCCCTGTCATTTAGATTCCATTAATGAGTAGCATTATTTAACTAATTTTTAAATATTCTTTCTAGTTTCAACCACACAATCCACAATATTTCCATAAATTTAATTCTGGGAGGATTTGATGCAGCCCTAACAGTACACATGACTGTTTGTTGATGCTACCCTAAGAGTACACATGACTCTTAGATACAGACCAAGGCTTTATTGTGTTAATATCTGCAAAATAAAGCTAACTCCCTTCAACTTACATTCCTCCACCTCTCTGAAAAAGACTGGAAAGCCCATCTTAAACATTAACTATCAGGTAGGCATGACCTGATTATTTGAAAATGTTGCAAGGGAAGTGCAAAATACATCAGCCTTGATTTTTTGACAAGCTAAGATCTTTCGGGCTTCCCATACAAAACTATCAATTAGAAAATGAATTTTCAGGACTGTCCGCCTTTGTCATAAAACATACTGTACTCTTGACAGTTCGAACTGGCCTTTTATAGCTACTACTGTGTTTCCCCGATTATAGGACCTCCTCCCATAATAAGACACCCCCTTTTTCCCCCTGCCTTTGAAATATAAGGCCCCACCTGAAAATAAGACCCCCTTACCTCCTGGCAATCCGATCGCACGCACTCCCTGCTTCCGGGGTCCGGGACAGAAGAGAAGGACGAGCGGAGCCAGAGCCAGGTACGGTACTGTAATACCGGTATGCCATCTTCCACCGCCGGCCCCCTCCTCCCGGCGTGTAAGAAGGCCTGCCGCATCGGAGTCTCGATTGCCTCCCCGCTTACAACCAAGGGAAGTTTCCCCTGGTGAGAGCAGGATCGAGACTCCGACTCGGCAGGCCTTCATGGGCGATGCTGTCCGCCTCACAGCTGAGGCCAGTCTCGATCGTGCTTCCCCACTCGCAACCAAGGGACGTTTCCCTACTCGCAACCAAGGGAAGCGTCCCTTGGTTGCAAGTGGGGAAGCCCGATCGAGACTCGTCTCAGCTGTGAGGAGGCCGGCATGGCCCATAAGAAGGCCTGCCGCGTCGGAGTCTCGATCCCGCTCTCGCCAGGGGAAACTTCCCTTGGTTGTGAGCGGGGAGGCAATCGAGAATCCGATGCGGCAGGCTTTCTTATGGGCCATGCCGGCCGCTTCACAGCTGAGGCCAGTCTCGATCCCGCTTCCCACTCACAACCAAGGGAAGCATCCCTTGGTTGTGGGTGGGGAAGCGCGATCGAGACTGGTATTCTTCTTCATGGAAAAATAAGACATCCCCTGAAAATAAGACCTTTTGCTAATTTTGGAGTTTAAAAAAATATAAGACAGTGTCTTATATTCGGGGAAACAGGGTAGTTTTATGTTCAGACTTCTCATGATATTAATCAGTAATCACACTGCCATCTCTATATATCACATTTCAAAGACATAGCTGTGTTATTCTGACTCAGCATATCTGAAAAGAAATATTGTAGACTTTAACTGTTTTATTTCAGTGTGAGCTTTCATGGATCATTCAACATGATCCTTTTTACTCATTTTTTTGTATCGTGTAGATGTGAACTCTGATTGAGTCATCTACATTGGGAAGCTCCTGTATCAGTTTTCTATTGTTTCGTTGTTCAACATCCAACATATTTATTAATTCTCTGTATGTTTAATGATGAAAATGTCATCAATGTAATGTCTATTTAACATCAGAGTCAATATCTTTTCTACAGAATTTACCATATTTTTGGACCATAAGACACACTTTCCTACAAAAAAGTGTGTGTGTGGGGGAAATAAGGGTGCGTCTTATAGTCCAAATGCTGTCCAGCAAGGCTGTTGTAAAAGGATATTTTACAACAGCCGTGGCTGGCCAAAGACCTCCGCTGCCGCTGGCACAGCTGTTCCGGGGCCAGAGAAGAAAGAAGGGCCGGGGAAAGAAAACCATATGTTTAGCGGGCCATTACCACAGGTGGCCACAAGAGGGCACAAATCACAATTTCCCATTTAAATGGATTGGAAATCAATTTCTTGTATTCTAAAGCTTTTCTGTTTGTATGTTCCTAATGCATTTAAGTGGGAAACCAAACCTGTGCATAAAAATAAAGGGTTTCATTTAACTTTCTTGTTCCTGCTCTATGTGTCCCTGCTCCTTTGTCCCTGCTACTCATGGTCAAAATGGAGGGGGAAGCCATGCTTTCTGGTTTCACGGAGAGCAAGAGGCTAGCCTAGAGCATCCCGCCCATTTCCCCTGCAGCACCACCACTGGTTGGTGGTGAAAGTACAATACTATTTGGTTCAGAATTTTTCTCCTTGTTTTCCTGCTCTAAAAACTGGGTGCGTCTTATGGTCAGGTGCGTCTTATGGTCCGTAAAATACGGTATATTCACTATTATCAAGAATGAAGACATTTTACCTCCACTGCAAAACTAAACTTTTATGAAGATCTATCATTAAAATACAAAATACTACATTGCAAACGTAAAACTTTCAGTTTGCAAATCATAGGGAACACTAAAATGAAAATACTCCTTTGTTAATTTCTATAAACTGGATTTAGCATCTATATTTGTATACAATGCAACAATTTGAAAGCAACCCATATGCATTGTATCACTAAATTTAATCTGGTGCATTTCATCCAAATGGTTTGCATTTCTTCTATGGGCTGGGACATGATTTGGGAAAAGGGGTTAACATGGTTGCCATTATATAAATCATGATGTCAGTTGGGCCATCAAAACTGGAGGTAATAAATCTTACTTTCAAGGGCTTGGGATATCTGTTGTTTAACATTTTGTTCAACATAATTTATCTGCTTTTAGTTATAGAATTTTATATACATTTGTTGCTTTTGGTTTGGAGGGTGGATTGCCTGGAAGATATACAAACTGCCAAAATATTGATGAATTTATAACTCAAGGCAGTCAGAGTTCATTTAAAAAAACATTGATGGAAGAAACAGAGTACAGACATAACATTTTAAAGTAATCTGTCAATTTTCAGACATTGAAGGGGCATTTTAATTTAAACCAAACAGTAAATCTTAATCTCAATCATTTATAATAGTTTGGCCATAGGATTATATCAGTATTCATGCAATACTAAATTGATAACTCACATTTTTTTCCTCTCTCTGTTCTAGTTCCGATGATCCCTTCTCAGCAATTCTTCTCCTTTAAAGAGACAAAGGTGTATTCAGTTACATTAATTAATTCTGCTTACCTGTGTATGACTGCTATTTAATTTAATTGTTGGAACTATTTCTAAACCCAAACAGTTGCCCTACACTAGTAAACAAATGCTAGTTAGCATACTACTAAATGTTTATAATAATGAAGATAAAACAAGTAGATGTATTAAGGAAAAAGATACGCAGCACATTTTAGTATGCAGTTAAAGCAAAAATTGCAACCTGTCAAACATATATATGAATTCCACTTGTCACAACTAAGATGTGTAAATGGTGATTATGTCATCACCCGGCACCATTAATGTTTAATTTAATTGATTTAATACTTCCTATTCCCTTCTTCAGATTTCAAGGCTCCCTGGGAACCCTTTTTTGCCCTGAGGAAACCTTTGGGAACCTTGGGACAGGGAAACCTTTAAAATCTGAAAATCACTACACTGGTTCCACCACAAGATGGGACACACCAATGACATTCTGAAAATAATTTTCACAATTTTAAAGGCTCCAGTCTTTCAAAGGTTTCCAAAGTATCATCCAGGACAAATATGAACCTGAGGGAGTCTCAGAATCTAAAAAGATAGAGGAAGGATAAGAAATTTTATATACAATTAAGATTAATCATGTTGGTGATGATATAATCAACATTTATGTGGCACAGATACATCAACTGGTGTTCAGCAAGAGTAAACGATCACTAAGATTATTTTCTTTTAAAGTAATCCTAGATCTCCCACAAATTACTTTCTTACCTTCTTGCCAACAGTGCACTCATTTCTTCCATTAATCCACTCCCTCCAAGGGGAAGCGGCCCATTTCCACGACTAGTATCTGTTTTAGATGTAGAACTTGTTCCTCCACTCAGATTAGGAGATTCTTCAGCCTATAATATGTAATATACAAAAGTAATGGTATATGGAAATTGCATGATGAAACAAATCATATACAATATAACTTCGTATAAAAAGCACCTCACTTAGAGACTCTCACTTAAAGAGCAGAATTTTATCTGAATGGTTGTCTTGCTTAACAACTAAAACCAACCAAAAACTCGCTTAACAACTAAATTGGGATTCGCAATCCCCACCCCAGAAGTGACAATTGGTCATTTACAATGGTGTTTCGCTTAAAGAGCAAACTCGCTTAAAGAGCAATCCTGTGGAATGCATTATGCTCTGTAAGTGAGGTACCACTGTATCTGACAAGCCTGAAAATAACTAAACATTTTAACAATGAATCTTCATTTCATGATACAAACACATGACCACAGACCGATATTGCATTGTATCTGAATACAGTGGAACCTCATACAACAATCGTCCTGTATAGCAACGAAATCGTATAACAATTAGGTTTTGGGGGGAAATGGCGTCCCGCATAACAATTTTCCCTATGGAAAAAATCATACAACAATTTTTCAATGGGAAAAACCACTTAGTGAAAAAAATCATTGTACAACGCATCCCATAGGGGAAAATCGCTATACGATGCATGCATCGTATAGCAATTGTTTCGTACAACAATGAGCCTCATGGAACAGATTAAAATCTTTGTATGAGGTACCACTGTATTTTGTATTACAGGTAATTCCAATAAAACTACATTTAGATATTTTAGAAATAATTCTTGGCCCATCATTCTTGGTATAGTATTATTTTCATGTAAGCCTGGATTTTGCAAGCAATTTCAATGTTTTTTTCTTTAAAAATACACACATAACACACACACACACACACACACACACACACACACACACACACACACAAGTAATAATATGAAAAACAACATTACATACCTTGTTACAAAATTCACAGTTTAGTATATAACTATAATATTTTTGGAGCTCACACAAGAAGATGCCCAGTAACTCCTTGCATGAGTTATTCTCTTTTCCATGAGACAGCTTTGCTTATTAGATAACAGCCGAGCACTGCTCCTGCCACTACTCGAGTACTTTCCACCCAAATTACCACATAAATGTGCTAGTAGAGCTTTCTGTTCCACCACTATCATACAGCATCCTGGACTTGGCCACTACTGTATCTACTAATTATAAAGCAAATGAGCAGAGGAAGGCTTTAATTTAAAATGAAATAAAGTTTTAATAATAGAATTTACCTACCCGTGATACTTTTCTGAGTTTGGCTCCAGCAAGGGCAGCTGCTAGTCCTGTTATAGGACGGTAGTCTTCATACATCAATCCTCTGGGGAAACCGGTGGTGGGGAGAGGAGGGGGAGGAGGAGGGGGAGGAACCTGGTTAGGAAGAGGAGGAGGAGGTGGTGGTGGTAGTGGACCTGATAGTGGAAGAGGTGGTGGTGGAGGTGGCCCAGGGGGAGGGGGCAGTGCTGGTGGAGACTGGACTGGACCAGGTGGAAGAGGGGGTGGGGGTGGGGGTGTTCCTTGTACAACTCCTAATTAAAACACACACAAATACACAAAACCAAATACAGAAATTGTGACAAGCTGTGAACACTCAAGATAAAAAAAATTACACATCTCCCCATAGATCTGTTTCAATATCAGTCTATAAATATATTCCTAACTTTTATGTACATCTATGAGGACTAATGAACAAACAATTCGGTTCAAAGGAAAGCTACTTTTAAAATCTTTAAAGAAAATACTACAAAAAATATTTTTTTACAAAATCAGGACATTTCAATTTCACCAATTTTAGCAAAATTATGGATTGGATACATAGAACTGAACACCTGTACCCTTATTCAGGTATTAATAAAGCATACATTAGTGAGTTAGAAACTTTAAAAAAAGATGTCCACCTCATCACAGCAGCTAGGCTTAAATATTTGTGTGTGCCCTATCCATCAATCCACCACTGAGGAAGAGTTGCTCATGATTATAGATAACAATCTTTGCCTGTGAATATACAGTAGAACCTCGGATAACGTCCAAACTCTGTTCCACAGAGTTGGTCGCTATGTGGTTTTGGACGTTATGTGGTTCCTATGGGGAGATGCCTCGCATAAAGTCCAAAAATGGTCAAAAACGGACGTTATCCGAGGTTCCTATATCAATACCTCGGATAACGTCCGGTTTTTGAGCGGTTTTGGACATTATGCGAGACATGACGTTGCATAAAAACCGCAATGTTATGCGAATATGACGTTATCCGATGCGGATGTTATGCAAGGTATTACTGTATCCCTATTTTCTTCGGGCCCTTTAATGAAGCAACATCTCATATTACTAAGGGAATCACCTACTCCTCAATTGTAACAGACTCTATAAATGTTTTTCTCTAATTTAGAACACTCTATCAATCTACTTAGTATAAAGTCTGATTTTATAACACAGAAGGTACATGAAAATTGGATTCCTTGGATGTTTCAACTAAACACACTGAATAAATGAAACGGTGGCAAATGAGATCTGTTTAGACAAAACTGCATGCTGAGTCAAAATAAATTCCAATACTGAAATAAAGAACTGTATACAAAAATGTCAGTAATCTGTCATGTATATGTTTTATTGATATTGAACTGAAAACCACAAATTCATTACCAGATGTTTTGAATTACTATATTTGCCGATGTTTAAGACATGCTTCCCCCCCTTAAAATACACCAGAAAAATGGAGTGCATTTTGTGTGCCGGTAATCAAAATTATCATGTTGAAAATTCAGTCAGTCCACCTCTCTCAGGTTTAAAAGACCCCGTCCCCCGGCTCCAGACGCCACCTATTGCTATGAGACAGCGGAGACTGCCTTAATAATAATTAAAAAAAACACCTCCTCTCCCTGGCTCATGGAGATTGGCGGGGGAAGAGTGGTCTTTTGGAAGGCGCCCTTCCTCCGGCTCCAGCCACTGCCATTCGCCACCCCTTTTTTTCATTCCCTCTCTCAATCTCTCTCTCCTCAGCCAGTTCGCCTCACACCTGGAGGGCGGACAGCCACACATCTGTAAGAGAGGGATGAGCTCCCCTTTAGGTCATCTTCTGCAAGCTGTCGCGAAGGGTCCTGAGTCTGGGAGGGTAGATAGAGCTCTGGAGATGAATTTCTGGGTTTTGAGGATGAAGATTAAAAGATATCTAACTACAGTGTTTCCCAGTTACATTTTTTTGTAGATATAAAATCAGTACAATAAATCATTTTGGAAATTCATGAAAAAATGTAGAAAACCCCTCCCCTTTAAAAATGTGTATAAAAACCAAAGTGTGTCTTATATTCCAATGCATCTTATACGCCGGCAAATACGGTAACTAGAAACTGACCACTTTTCTTATTTCCAGCAAAGCCAACCGAAACACTAGCAAAATCTCTAGCAATTAGACAAGCTGAACTTTCAATAAACAAATAAAATAATGGCTACATCTGAATGTAAAACATTTCTAATATAACATCCTGGGGGAAAAATATTTATTGAGAGTATTAAGATCACAGCAGCTTTTCACAGGGTAGTTTTTCCAAGTCAAATCAAATTCTGAATGCAAATTAGTTTTGAATGCATTCCTGGTTAGTTAATTAGTAGCAATAACAGAAACCTTACCCTGCTGGGACGGAAGTTCAGCCGGCTGAGAGGCTGTCTGCAAGCCTGGCTCAGAAGCAGAGGAGTCTCCCAGCACAGAGTTTAGAGAGCTCTCAACAGAGGCAGGGGGAGCTGCAGAGGGAGAAGGGAGAACACTAGGCTTGGATGATGGAGTGGAGGCAACAGGGGAGCTTGGAGAGGAAGTTTGTGGTCCGGAGACTGATAGAGGCTGAAAGGAATTTGGCGGTGGTGGTGGTGGCGGCATTGGACACAAGGTAAGTGGTGAAGGAACTGGGTAATTTGCCATTTCCGGAAGACCATTGGGTGCGGTAGGGGATGGTGACATTTGGGACAACTGAGCAGTAACAGGAATTGGAAGAACAGGCTTTGGGCCAGTGGCTTTGCCTGGAGGACTGCTAATCATTACAGGAGGAGAAGGAGGAAGAGGGGCAAAACTAGACGCAGACCAAGTAGTGGACTTTGTACTTGGGGGTAAAGAGGCAGAGGGGTTCACAGGTGAAGGTGGTCGAGAATTTTTATTTATTGGACGAGGAACTGTGGCATAATGGGGGAGAACAGGGTGGAAGGCAGAGCCTAAGGATGTAGCAAAACGTGATGCAGAGTGCCTTAGGGGGGGTGTAGGGGGAGAGGCAACTGGTTGTGCAGAAGTCACCACTGGATAATCTGAAGTAGAGTCTGACATTGCTTTAGCATATGAAGGAGGTGGTGCTGAAGGAGGCTGGCAACTGGAGTAATCAGGAAGTGAAGTACAATAGGGGGAGTTGTCGTAAGATGGAGCTGGACAGAAGATGGAAAGCAGTAGCAGAGGCAGGATAAAAGAGAAGAGAGAAAGAGAGAGAAAGGGAGCTAATGAAGCAAAAAAACCAGCATTCAAACAGAATTTATAAATGTAGACTATAGTTAGTTTCACGGGATTAGGCACAAGTAAAATACTGTTAGGAGAATTTACATACTATCAACAGAAGCTTCTGCTTTTTCTGTATGTGTATTTATGCCAATACTTGAATTTATAAACACAATCTGGAAATGTAAACAAAACACTTAATTCCACTGCAGAGCAAGCTCTCAAACGGCAATCAGCAAAATCAATTGATTGCAACTGATTACATGAAAAACAATTACTCTACATGGATGAACAGTACAAACTTATATGTGTTTATTCAGAAGCAAGCTCCACTGAGTTCAAGAGGCTTACTCTTATGTAGATAAGTATATTATCTTATTGTTCCATCCTATAAAATCAATATTACATGTCAAATAGGAATTCCATATGAAACAAGAAAGTAAAAATGCTCTCTACAAATGACTGGGCTCATATAAGCCTGTCTGCTTTGCTGACTGCTGATTTTTCACTTAATAATGTAATAAACAGAAATAGGAAACAGAACGGTAGAATAGCTGCAAATTCATGCTACAAGTAGCTATTTGCCTATGTCATAGATAATAATGGCGAAACTTGGCACTCCAGCTGTTCTGGAACTTCAATTCCCAAAATCACTGATCAGCAGGAGTGCTGACGTGGGCTTCTGGTAATTGAAATCCAAGAACAGCTGGAGTGTCAAGGTTAGCCACTAGGGCTGTAAGATAAAAGGCAGGACTAAGTTTAGCATACTAGAAAATAATTTGTTCTTTTAGGTTACTGGTGTGATTAATGTGACATGACTAATGTGTATGGACGAGCAGGCCAGGAAAAACATTCTGGCTTAACCTATAGACTTATTGCAAGAGTCCATAAATTAAATTGATCTTTACTACAGTGAACTTTTGCACAGGTATAAAATGATAGAAAAATATTCTATATTGGCTGTGTTCAGATGTAATGTTAACCCATAGATAGTTTATCACTGCAAAAATTAACCTAACTTCCTCTACTTCCTTTAGATCTGAATTAATTCTTTCAACTTGGCTACAAAGAGATCAGAAGTTTCCATTTCATTTCTGATTAACTGCAGTTTAGTATGCTGTGCAAATTGTGGCTAACAAAGCAGAGAACACAAACATCATATTCCCGAGATAAAGACAGAGGATCCAACTTTCTGACCACAAAATCAGTCAGACATCCTAAAGATTTGATATTATATAAAGAACTACTGGATGAACCCTCTCTACCTTGACCTCTTACAGTCAAATACAGTACTCAAATACTGAACCAAAACCTTAGAAAAATCTTAGATACATGGAGCTTTATAGCCAGTAACTTAAAACATTTTCCATTCAATTTGCTACAAGATTATACCAAGACTTTTCACGCAAGTTCTTCCTAGCAGTATTATTAAACCTTCATGCCAAATACCCAGTTATATAAACAATGGGCTAAAGTAGATTTCAAAGGTTCCTCTCAACAACAAAATTAGCAGGTAGAATTACCACAGCCCCAGTTTACACAGCTGCCGCTAAAATTATGAAGAACCTCCTACCACAAGCAATGTATTGCAAATCATTAACTTGGTTTCTGAATAGTTTCAAATGTCATAATTTCTTCTTCAAGCCTTAAAAAGAAAAGGAACACACACTGCCTAAACTGGTTTTAAGACAGATAGAAGAGACCAAGGCTGAGGAAAAAACGGGATATATGCGCACAAAGGAAGGCAAAAACAGAAAGCTAGGTTTGGGAATAAAGCACTACAGAAACAGAAGCTTCAACAAGAAGAGAATTTAAGCTCTGGCACTAGAATTAGTGCAAGGGACAAAGATGTTGGGTAGCTGAAAACAGGTTTACAGAAGGGACCAAGCAGGCTGTCAGATACTTTGGAACTTAATGAACATTTAACATTATAGCCATTAGGGACAGGAAACTTTACATCAGCCTGAAGGCTGCAGAATTCAATTAAAAACTATAGTGTCATGTTTTATTTCTCTCTGTAAGTTTCTGCTCTGTGCATAGCCAGAATAGTTATGACTAGTAAGATGCCAGAATAGATACCAATTATCCAGAATGTCACCACTTACATTAGTGAGTATTATTTTCAGCCAGTCATAAAATATTGTGAGAAATAAATTCTAGGCCAACTTCTACTAAAGGCTTAGAACACAAAATGTTAAAATGGATTCAAAATAAAAAAAAACAAAGAGATCTTCTCCCCCTTCAGCCGAGTGTTCCCAAAGTATTCCATAACATTCCAAGAATCACTGTCTATCCTAACTAATCATGATTTATGAACAATTGTATTTATCCTTTTAGCGCTAAATTAGTCAGTCAGGTGGAGTCCCTATGCCCTCAGACACCAGTTACTTTATTTTATTTTGTGATGCATTTGTTGTTTGTTTTGATTTGCTGTGTGTTCTGTTGTTATTTATCTTTTGTACACCACCCAGAGTGGGATATCACCCAAATGGGCAGTATAGAAATGCAATAAACAAACAAACAAATAAAAATATTTGTAGAAGTCTGAATTTTGTTCCAGATGATCACAGTTTAGATTGACATATAAGTATACATGCAAACTTAACTACCCATTGCATATAAACTACAGTATCTCCAAACCAGAACTCCAGAAAAATCAGGAACAAGACAATTGTCTCCTACATAAGTCAATGGCTACTCTTATCTCCAAGGGCAGACTTTTTTGTGACTACCTTCAATTGGGGGGGGGGGGGTGTCACATAATGACAAGTTGTGCTAATTTATTGTGCTCAGAGGATTCACTATAGGCTATCTTATTAAATGATAAACTAACTTTCTGCTCCCTTATTAATCTGAAAGACCAGGCTTTTTACCTGAATCTCATTCTTTGAGTGTTCACCTCTGCATTCACACATATAGGGTAGTCCTGTGCATGCGCAGACATCATAGAATTGTCTAGAACTGAAGCCAAAGCTTTTTGGCAAGAGCCCTGCCCTCCTGCCTGGAAAATAAATACACAGAATTCCAGCCTCTCTCTGTTCTGTAAATCCATTGCATAAAGAACAAGCAGCAGGTAAATGCAACTTCTGGTGCCATCAGGGAGGAGGGTAGGATATGTGCACAGATGAACACTCAAATAAGTATAGTTACAGGTAAGCTATCAGTATGCAGAATTTTACTATCATGCTGGGTACATGGGGCACTTCTGCTACAAAGTGGAAGTCAAAGCCAGAATTCAAGCCCAAGGGAGTGCAATGAAGTTGAAAGGAAATTCAACAGTGAAGTCATGTAGTAAGGAAATATCACCAGAGAATAAGTCAATAGAGGAAGAAAATTGGTAGAGAAGAACTCTTCCGAGGCTGCTGAAAATGTTTCACACAGTTGTGCAAGTTAGTTAAATCATAAGCACAAAGAAAAAATGAATAACTGAAACTTTCTATAGCTCTCAATTACTCTTAAATTTCATGTTAAACCTTCTACAAATGGGTATATAAAAATTCTTACCAGCATTTGATAGTTTTCTTTCTCTTTCCCATTCTTGCTGTTCTCTTTCAACTTGTTCTTGCCGTTCTCTCTCCTGCCTTTCCCATTCTAATCTCTCTCGTTCTTGTCTTTCTCGTTCTTCTCGTTCTTTTTCTAAGCGCTCTTGCCGATCTCGTTCTTGCCGCTCCCTCTCAAGTTGTTCCTGTTCTAATCGCTCTCGTTCGAGTCTCTCTTTTTCTAGTCTCTCTCGTTCCAGCCTCTCTCTTTCAAGTCTTTCTCTCTCCAGCCTTTCGCGTTCCATTCTGTCACGTTCTATCCTTTCCCTTTCCAACTCCTTTTGTCGCTGCTGCTCCTGCAGCTGTCTACAATAAAGAAAAAAAGAAACACTAAAATGTAGAAATGAAACTGAATTATTAATTTTAAATAGTGAGGCAACAATTGATATTTAGAGAACTCCTTGAACAATGGTCTCTAGATTATTTCAATATGTTTTTAAAGTTATACTTTAATCCAGAAGTCTCTCTAAAATGGTTCAAGTACACAAATACTTTAGGAATGAAACTGTAGGCCTGTTATTCATCAGTACCTACCACTGCCTCAGGAGAGAAT
This sequence comes from Bradypodion ventrale, assembly GCA_035047345.1. Lineage (NCBI taxonomy): Eukaryota > Metazoa > Chordata > Lepidosauria > Squamata > Chamaeleonidae > Bradypodion > Bradypodion ventrale. The sequence goes on from JAWDJE010000001.1 coordinate 49,127,972, forward strand.
ATTTATCCAGGGCTGCAGCACCATTTTATCAACCTGCGGCACGGGAGCCGGATGCGGCCTGCAGCACCATTTTATGTTGCCCACCACCACCTCCAGGAAGTGCGATGTGTTGGAGGAAGGACAAAATGGCTGTGCGGCCCCCTAAGCTGTCTGAGGGAGCATGACCCAGGCCCCGGCTTAAAAAGGTTGAGAACTCCTGGTCTACTGAATGACAACTGATGGCACAGAATGTGAATTTCTTTTTTGTGCAACCTTATCTCCAATTTTTTGTAGAATATTAAAAATAATAAATGTATATTGGCTTAAAACTAGCTGTGACACGCACAGTTTATCCATGTCACATGCATACTAGGTCACCTAAGTTACCCTATTTGCTGGTGTATTAGACCCACTTCCTTCCTCCTAAAATACACTGGAAAAATGGGGTGCACCTTAAACCGTACATAGTGGCCTATAGTGGCCTATGCTGGTAATAACGGAGTGCATTTTATATGCTGGCAAATACGGTACATTAACTATTAACTAGATTTATACATAAATGAATTAAAAAGTTTGTACCTAACTTTCTAACAGGCTACTTACTACATTTTGTCTCAAGATACAAATTTCCCAGAAAGTTAAATAGAATTACAAACATATTTGCCCATTTTCTCACTGTCTTTTGGAAAGTTAAAAAAACTGGTTTTAATATATAAAGCTGTAACCCCATTAGGCCCTATATATCTTCAAGAATACTTCCAGTACCATAGCAACCTGCTATGAATTATTTCCAGAAGCTTGGAGATAAAGGGCAACTACTGAGAGCTGATCTTGGTAGATGTCATATATGTTACCAGAAATCAAACTGGGCTTTGATGTGCAAAAACTAAGTACAGCTCTCTGCTAGGAGAAGAACCTCACTGCATGGTCCCAGTTGTTATCCATACCTGAATTACAGAATGTAACTAAAAATGGGCACAAAGTGCAAAGGCTGATATTGTGTTGGGGCTTCAAAGTCACATAGCCCGTGTTGCAGGAGCAGTACAACTATTTTTAAGCTCACATGAAGAGATATCCAATGTGTCCTTTCTCACATTTCCCTCTATTTCATAAACCACAGCTCTGACAGACTTGGCTGGGTTGGGGAAGAGCTGGAGGTTCTGAGAAACATTTGTAAATATCAAAACAGCTTGACACTGTCTAGCTGCCAGCAGAACTCCGTGGTCTCCATTTTCACATAGCACCTACGCAAGCGTGCTTGTGGAGCTTTTCACTCTGTAATATCTTGAAGGATTCCAGGTAAACTAATTAAAACACCGGAAGGAGCAGAGATGACTTTCACATACAGTATTCTCCTTTCATCCCTATGGGACGAATGACACAGACATCTACACAAAAAAAGCCTCGTCCTTCAGGAAAGGGAAGTCTCAAACTGCATTTCTGTAGTAATAGAAATAACACAAGATATAACTCCGAGTTTATAGTTTAAATCACTACTTCAAAGTACAATGGTACCTCAATACAACGATTTTAATCCATTCCACTGGGCTCGTTGTTGTACGAAACAATTGCTATATGATACATGCATCGTATAGCGGTTTTCCCTATGAGAGGCATCGCACAACGGTTTTTTTGCTAAGTGGTTTTTCCCAGTGAAAAATTGTTGTACGATTTTTTTCCATAGGGAAAATTGTTATGCGGGACGCCATTTTCTTTCAAAACCTAATTATTATGCGATTTCGTTGCTATTCGGGGCAATTGTTGTATGTAGTTCCACTGTACTTGATTTGATAATGTGAGTTCTCCTCTCAAAATTACACTCTTGCATGTCATAATCTTAATACATATTTTCCACAATTTAAGAGATATGGTTGACACAGCACAGAAAAGACTTCACAGCACCTTTCTTTATTAGGTACTAGCTGGGTACCCAGCCTTGCCCGGGTTGTTTTTGAGTAGGAAACATCAGGGATTGCCGCCTCCTCTTCTGGCCTTGCTCAGGTGCCTGCTTCCTCTCCTGAGGGTCCCCGGCAGCCTCTCTCCTTTCCTCCTTCCCTCTTCTGTCTCCCAGACTGACCTCTGTCCACTGGACTCCTGTCATGCCCTGCCAGCTGGCCAAAGGGTGGGGCCCTGTGAAATCATGAAGGCCCAAACCTGCTCAGCCCTTGTGATTGGTTGAGGTTTTATTCACTGGCCAAGGGGCAGGGCCCTTTGATGTCACAAAGGCCCAGACCTGGTCAGCCCTTGTGATTGGTTGGGGATCATGGTGAGCTACCTGGGGCTATGACACTAGACCTACTATGACATCACTGGGTCATACATACAACCTCCTGTCCAGTATACTTCCCTTTGCGGATCAATTTAGGGGCATACACACACACACACACACACACACACACACACACACCATGGGGCTCCTGACCCCTGCTGCTCTGATCTCGCGAACCCAAGGTACATATGTACCAACTTTCAGCGCGATCGGTTGAGGGGTATGGGAGCCTTTACTGGACCCACAAACAAACACCTTTCATATATACATATACATGTGTGTGTGTGTGTGTGTGTGTGTAGATTGGCTCTACATCCTCAATCATCAAAAGATGTCAGCTAGTGTCACCTGGCATGCTTGGTCAGATCCTTCTGACAAGGTATAGCAAACAACCTATTTTAGAGGTTCAGTTAGAGCTCTAGGCCAGCACACCTTACCCAATACCTAAAATATTTTTTTCTTAGGAATGGTAGAAGAGATACAGCCTTCTTCCTACCCTTAGAATACCTGGCATCAGACAGAGGACCTGTTTGCTCTGCTGTCTGTTCCCTTGGCTGAAGTGGCTAGGACTGTGCTCATCTGGACAACAATTAGAACAGAAAACCTTACTGCAGCACTGTTGCCAGCAGAATGTGGAAAAAAGATAAGAGAAGAACTGCATGCTCTTATTCTTCACTTTATGATCCACTTTCTTGTATATTTAGGCTCCATGAGATGTAACAACTTAGCCCTTCCCCCGCCCCATTCCACAGGAGAGGTAGATTTAAAAAAAATCGTGTCAGAAGTACACAAAGGTGCTTTCTGGGTTGAAAGGATTTTTTGCTGGAAAAACCACTCAGGGGATGCCCGAATGAGGCTCCTCTTCATGTCCCCAAGATCTTTTCCTACCAAAATGGTCCCTATTCATCTACTTGCAATTTCTTGCTTTCAAACTGCTAAGTTGGCAGGAGCTAATACACCAGGAGTGTTGATTGACCTCATGATGGATGGCTAAATGAGAAATGGGCTATGTTTATGAATGAGTTGGATATAAATTCAGCTGCTCCTGTAAGTTTGTGAAAATTCTTTGGAAGACAGTAAACATCTGCAACACTTCTAGGACGAGTCTTAGTTCACAAGATGAAAGCCCTGGCTACCAGTAAGTTGGCTATTAAGGTGTAAATAGTTAGGCACATAGCTCTCTGTGTCATGCTTGTGTTCCATGGAGTTCAACAAGAGGTTGCACCCTTCTCTATGACTGCCTGCCATAGAAGTCAAAGCTACGTTTGAAGTATCCATTAACATGTTAAGGTGATCTACTGTCACAGTTGGGAGAGTAAAGTGATAGAAATTACAATTATATTGAACTCTAATTGTGAGCAGAGCTCTGGCTGCAGTTCTCCAGCCTAACCATTGTACCACAAGTATAAAGGTTCTTATTCAGAGGCAGGGATGAGTTAACAATTGTGGTCTGGGATGACTTGCGGTCCAGCTCTGCTTTCAAAACCTTAAGGGAAAAAGACTTCAGAAAAGGTGCTACAAGTCTGTTGAAACCTGCAGAGGAAGCACTCCAATACCCCTCCTCTTCTGTGGGGTAGAAGCTGGGATGGCCTGAGGTTTATGCCAAGACAATGCTGGGAACAGCACAGGCTTCAATAGTCTCCTCTGAAGGGAGGGGCCAAAAGACTGCTCTCCTTCAGAAAGTTTGTGTTCCTCCCTGTTAGCAACAAGTTGTGGGTATGTGTTCAAGGCAGGAAGGTCCCTCAGAATGCATTTCAAACTGATAAGCAATAAAGGACGCTATTAGGAAGAGGGGCCGGACCCAGTCGGTGTGGTTGGAGAGTGAGAGGTCCAGTCCTAGGCCCCTAAAATATGGGGTGCCTCAGGGCTGGGTACTCTCTCCTCTCCTATTTAACATCTACATGAAGCCGCTGGGTGAGATCATCCGTTCCCACGGGGTGCGGTACCACCAGTACACGGATGACACACAGTTGTACATCTCGGCCCGTGGGGACTCCAGTGATGCAGTCAAAGTCCTTTCCAGATGTCTGGAGGCTGTTGGGGTCTGGATGGGGGCGAACGGGCTGCAACTGAATCCTAGCAAGACTGAGTGGCTATGGATAAGGCGTCCTGCACTATCCCGGGAGCTACCATCTTTGGTTTTGGATGGGGCCATTTTGCCCCAGACCTACCCAGTGCGCAACTTGGGGGTCCTCCTGGATTCACGGCTGCTGCTTGAAGAACAGGTGGTGGCTGTGGCCAGGAGGGCCTTTGCCCAACTTCGGGTGATTCGCCAGTTGCGCCCGCTCCTGGACCGGGACTCCTTGCTCATGGTCACTCACGCTCTGGTGACCTCCAGACTAATTATCGTAATGCGCTCTACATGGGGCTGCCCTTGATGACCATTCGGAGGCTGCAGCTGGTCCAGAATGCTGCGGCCCGGGTGGTGATGGGTGTGGACGTTATGTCCATGCCTCACCACTGCTTCGGGAGTTGCATTGGTTGCCAGATTGCCTCCGGGTGCAATTCAAGGTGCTGTTTTTGACCTTTAAAGCCCTATATGGTAGTGGGCCAGGTTACCTAAGAGACTGCATTGCCCTAAGGATGTCTGTCCGTCCAACCAGAGCGGACCGGAGGGGCTCACTAATTGTACCATCAGCCAGGGGGGCTCACTTCTCTGGCACGAGGAGGAGGGCCTTCTTCATGTCCGCACCAGCCCTTTGGAACCTCCTGCCAGTAGAACTGCGCCTCCAGACGGAGTTGCTGCCTTTTAGGAAAGAACGAAAAACCTGGCTGGCGGGCCAAGTTTGGGGTGCAGGTGGAGGGGTGGCTTCCGTTGGGTGGTTGATATAGAGGAGTATGCCTTCCCCTACAGTTCCATTGGTACCTGCACCGCTTTTTAGGGGGTGGTTTTTAATTCTGTTTTATCTGTAATTGTGAACCGCCCTGAGTCGGCCTTGGTCGAGTAGGCAGCATAGAAATTTAACAATCAATCAATCAATCAATAGTGCTGAAGAACTTTTTTATGCATTTACCTAGCCAAATGGGAATATATTGTGAGTGGATCCCTATGGTTCCTAGCACTGACTGCAGCATCACAGGGATGCTTGTGTCCAGCCTAATGCAAGGTGTCTGAGGAATGGTGTGACTTTCATTTCTTTTTCCTTTTAATCTTGATGGGAGACAAACTGGAAAGAAAAAAGGGGGAAGTTGAGAGAAGAAAGAAACAGACAACTGTGGCTCATAGAGCTCTCTCTCTCACTTTTCTTGCCTACACTTGTCCAACAATCCCATGAGGTCTTCCTAAAAGGAGGAAACAGAAGCCTCTGTTAACACTGCTGTGAGAAGTTGTATATGGTAAAATAAAATAAAAAAACAATAGGAACATAAGAACAGCCTTGCTGGAACAGGCCACAGCCCATCCAGTCCAGCATTCTGTCTCACACAGTGGCTCACCATTTCCTTCAGGGTATTCCCAAGGCGATGCCTTCACCTGCTTAGGATTCCCCGGAAATGGCATTGAGAGATATCCTGCCTATCTCTCCAACCCAGAGGTTGTCCTTAAGTATCCATAATTATACCCATTGATACCCTTGTCCTCCATGAACTTGTCTAATCCTTTCTTAAAGCTGTCAAGACTGACAGCTGTCACCACTACTTCTGGCAGGGAGTTCCATAGACCAATAATCCTCTGGGTGAAAAAGTACTTTCTCTTATTTGTTTGAGAACCAGTACCCAAAGGTTTCATGGAGTGCCCCCTAGTTCTAGTGTTATGTGATAGGGAAAACAGTTTTTCCTTATCTACTTTGTGCATGATTTTATAAACTTCAATCAGGTCACCTCTTAGACGCCGTTGTTCAAAAGTGAAGAGGCCCAACCGTTGCAGCCTCAGATGGTAAGGAAGGTGTTCCAGTCCCCTAATCATTCTGGTTGCCCTCCTCTGCACTTTTTCCAGCTCCATAATATCCTTCTGGAGGTATGGCGACCAGAACTGTACACAGTATTCCAGATGGGGCCTCACCATAGATTTATAAAGAGGCAAAATGACACTTGCTGACTTATTTTCTATACCCTTCCTAATGATCTCTAGCATTGAGTTTGCTTTTTTCACTGCTGAGGCACACTGGGTTGACACCTTCATTGAGCTGCCCACCAGGACACCAAGGTCCCTTTCCTGGTTTGTCACAGAGTTCAGAACCCATCAGTTTATAAATGTAATTGGTTTTTTTTGCCCCAACATGCATCACTCTGCACTTAGTAATGTTGAAGCTCATTTGCCATTCTAAGCTCCCAAAAGAAAACTGAAAACTAACCTACCAGTGAAGAAGCTGGAAGACTTCCATGCTTCCTTGGATAATAGGCAGACGATGAGTTAAAATGTCTCAAAGTGGGTGGATTCCTCCTAAGGAGCTGCAACAAAGCTGAGACGGCAAGGGTGAGCAACTCTAAACTAGTGACAGCACGAAGGACAGATGGGATGAGATACAAGGTCCCCCTCACTCAACTTCTTAAGGTGCTAAAGCTGGGAAGTATGTAACAACAATATGAAGACTAGGAACGATGTGACCCAGCGGCTGGCTGTGGATGATGGTAAAGGGAGATCACACTTGTGTCTTCCAAAAGCACACTTGACCCTCAGTGGCTAATCTATGACAGGAGGGAGGAAAGATTGGGAGACAAAGATGATATGAAGACAAAAACTCCCTGGAGAAATCAAAAGCAAAAAAGCCTAAGGAGAAGCTACCAAGAAACCTGCTATCCTCACTGAAATAGAGCCAAGACTAAAGCCAGAGTGCCTTCCTTCTCTGGCCTTCAACAGAAATTTGTTTTGATGTAAGATTTAATTCTTTTATATCAAATCTACCTCTACCCTCCATTTACTGGGATTTAAAACTGTCCCAATAAATTATTTCAATTCTTCACTTGATGTTGCTGTAATGTACCATCAAGTCAGTATTGACTTATAATGATCCTAATAGGATTTTCAAGTTAAGGAAGGTATTTAAGGAGTGGTTTTACTAGGTTCATACTCTCAGTGAACTTTAATGGAAAAGCCAGAGATCTGAATGCAGTTCTCCTGAGTACTAGTCCTTTATACTACCCATTATACCTGAGTGAAATATGATTAATATCCAAACTTTGATTTATTTGCATCCGAATACCATAATCATCCAACAGAGGGCAGCAAAGTCTCACAGTTTTAATTCATTTGCAACATTATTGTTTGTTAGTTAACCTCATTTCCCCCAGTCCTCTCAGACAGTTTTTTATAATATGTGCCCATTAAACCTTAATCTTATCCCACTTTTTCTTAAGTCTTTTTACCCTCCTATTTAAACATATAATCCTTGAGTTAAACAGAATTACAATCAACCTCACAGGTACTGAATGTATACATCATTATATTTTAATATCGTGCTCAATTGTTCTCAAGAATTTAAATAGAAGCCAGAAAACATTATTACACACATACAGCCTCACATTAAGATAAATAATGAAATCTACATTTGTCTAATCTCAACTTTACAGCTATAGCACTTAAATAGTCCATACATTAGCAATGATGGCTGGTGAAAGGCAATTCCTTTCAGGATTGTTAGTGCAAAACAGAAAGTTGGAGGATTGTAATCCACAACAACATAGGAAAGCACTCTTTATACACAGATATGTATAAACATGTGTATACACTGACATAAAAAACAGAACATACGCAAAGGGTTCCAATGACATCAACTCTATGAAGTCAGGAGATCCTAAGATCACTCTCAGTCATAACGGAGTAAGCAAAATAAAATGGCAAAAACATTACAGCACTTTAAAGACTAACTGCTGTGTTTTAATGTTAGCTTTTGTGCATCAAGTCCACTTTGTCTCAGTCATAAGTATCTGTTACCTGTTTCACTCTAGTCTAGAGTCTAGACCAGTGTTTCCCAAACTTTGGTTCTTGGATTTCAATTCCCAGAAGCCTAAGTCAATTCTCCAAAGCACTGATCTGCCAATGTACTGACTCAGGCTTCTGGGAATTTAAGTCCCCCTGTGGGGCATGTGCCCTTCATTGGGAACCACTAGTGTATACAGTGGAACCTCGTATAACAAGCGCCACGTATAGCGACTAAATCGCATAACGATTAGTTTTTTAAAGAACGTGGTGCCCCGCATAACGATTTTTCCTATGGAGAAAATTGTACAACGACGAAATCGCATGGCGACCAGACCCGTGGAACAAATTAAAATCGTTATACGGGGTTTTACTGTACTTAATATGCAGATGACTTTTGTGCTAGAGGCCTCCCCCTCCCCTGTAGAACTGAAGATAATGTTTTCAAGATGAAAAATTATTATCTGGTGACATTTTAACAAACATTGTTGTTCTCCTCTCCAGAAAGCAAGAACAAAGGGTAAGACCACAAAACACTGAAGGTATGGCAACCAGAACCAGGCATACACATGTGAGCAGCACTGCACTACAAAACAGAATGCTGAAAGAAACTGGTTGAAGAAATTCTCCAAAGCTACATGCTATTTTCTGGAGAAACAGCAATGACTGGGGAGTGGCAGATGTGAAGGTAGCACTCCCCAACTCATGGGGAAAAATCCATCTCTTTTATTGGAATACAATATTTTATCTATCTATCTTTTTCTGCCATATCCGAATCTTGGCAATCATCATAGTAATGATGATCGAAAATATTTGGCTTATACCCTGCCCAACTGGTGCAAATGCAACAGCAGTACCTCTTTATTGGTGGGTTTGGGTTCTGCAATTTCAGTTATCTGCAGCCAAAAAATATTGACTAGAAAAATCCAGAAATATAAATATCTTTCCATGCATCACCAGAACTGGCCAGTAGAGGGGAGCAGAGACTACACTGAATGTTGATAGGTTTGCGACTATCCAGTGTTTGGCATGGATCCTACTGTACTATGCTTATATTGATAGTTCAGTACCAATTAAGTTATTATTACCACATCTTTAAATATAGAGTATCAAAAACATTCTCAGCTTTTAATTTCCCTATAAACTGAAGCAAAATCTTTTTGCTAGCTAATTATCAAAAAGAAAGTAGTCCAGCTAATCAACCCCTCTCAATTTTTCTCCTGGTAAATTTAGTCTGTTTTAAAGATGTATTCCTCTATAAAGAGACTGCTGAAATTAGACAAGAACTTGAATCTAGGCCTCAATGTCATAAAGCTAAGTAACTAACCTAGTTAACTTCTTGCAACCCTTCGTCGAAGATTAAGATAATACTGTATAGAGGTCCCCCAGATGACATTCCATGTATTTTGTATCACTGACTCTCCAAAAAAAGTGCTTAGGACAAATAACAGAAATCTTACTAACAAAATTCATGCAGTTATTCTCTTAGGAACTTTGTATATTCTATCGACTCTGTACACTGTCAACTGGTTACAATTCCTGGTACCACCAACTAAACAGCAGAGCTACCAGAAACTAACAAGAATCCTATTGTGAAACATCCCATTCATACATACATACATACAATTTTCAGAATTTTATACCAAGTGCAAAATTTGAGTATGCCCAAGGACATTACACCCAGCCAGAACAATTGTGCACACCAGTTATGCAATTTTTAGTGTATGCTGCATCTGCTTAATATGATTCTGCAACTAACTGAAACAATGGAGACCTGTTATCACAGTAGATAGAGCTGGACTAGAAGGACCAATTGTTTTAGAATTACTCATGCTGAGGACTGAGCTTGATCAATGTTAGCTTAGCCAACATAAACAATTTGATTTTTCTGACAGTAATCAAATCAGAAGAGGTATTTTAAATGTTTTTTTTATTTATTTTATAGAGTTACATTTTCTTTTCACATGTTTATTTCTAGTTACTGAAGCTATTTCTAGTGTTCTACTTTTCATTCTCTCTTTTAGATGCACAAAAAAAAAAAATCCAACCCCCCCCCCCCCCAATCAAAGTGGCCAAAAAGTTTATTCAAAACAAAAGTTATTTACTACCTGGAAAATCAGGCTCTGCTCTACTTTTATTATCCATTCTTCTATTCAAGTTTTTAATCTTCCTTTAACAATTAACAATCTTAACAATTTGATCTGGCTTCCCAAATTTTTTACTGATTAGCCTTGGATTATTCTAAAACCAAATATACCATTGTACACATCAGTATTACGAAAATCTAAAAATCTTTAGAGGAAGTTGAAGAAGGCATGTTCAAGTAATCTTATCAACAGAAATTGCTAGTTGGGGGTGAGGGTTGCTTATTAGTTCACTTGCTTACACAACACCTTTGGTTATTTTTGTACATCACTACCTGAATACTGTTTCAACAGCCAAATACATCATCTACAGGCATTTCTATAATGCCATGAGTGAATGATCATTTATAAACTAGCTTTCCCTGGCCAGGGGTGTTGTTAAAGGCTTTAAATAGAGCTCTTCAAACAAAAAAGTTGACTGGTAGTTGAAAGTAACTAAATTCTATCCACATGTATTTTTTTAAGGCTTTGCAGAATGAAATATAAAAGAATATAAGCAACATTATATATCTTTCTCTACAAATACATTACAGTGAATAAATGTATGGCTTACCAATTGTATATAAACAGATAAATGCTTGGAAAGCTTACCCTTCTAATGTCAGAAGCATTTTTTCTAATATGGATTGCCTGATAATTAACACTTTACCTAGCTGTTCGACATGATGTGCAAAACAGATAAACCAGTATTTTGGTTGCATATAGTCCCATTAAAGTATTCCAGATACTGTATATTAAAAAATTCATACACATTCAACAGAGTCAATTCATTCCAAAGTTCTTTTGAAAAGAAATACATTCTGAGCAGTTTTTAGCTTTTATTAAACTATATGAAAACGATTTAACATTAATCTAATTTTTAACAAAAATAAGAGATGACTTACAGCAGAAGCCGGTCAACCTTTGGTCCATTATACGTGTGAAGGATAAGAGGAGGCCTATACACTTTCATTATTTCTGTAGTCTGTACGCTTATTCTTACAGTTGTCCTCTTTATACCTTAGGCATGAAGTAATTGCTTTATTTATAGCCATTAACTCAATGAGCTAACAGAAGACACAAATGGATTTATATTCATGACATTTGTATTACTTCTAGCTGTGATGATGGCATACTAGCATCATGAATCATTTAAAGGTTTAATATGAACGAATGTTCTATTTAAATCATGTCATATTATTTTATTTATTGCAATTTTAAATGTGTTCCTGATATTATATCTAGCACAGCAGCTATCCCAACCTTGTATCTGCAAGATGTACTGGCCCACAACTCTCATAATTCTTGAAGGCTGATCAAGATGGTTGGGGATAATGGGAGTTTTAGTGTAATCAATATAGAGAGCATTAGGTGAGGGAAGGCTACAACAAAGAGTACAACAGAATTACTGTATTTGCCGGCGCATAAGATGCACTCCCCCACCCTTAAAATACACCGGAAAAACGGAGTGCATCTTATGCATTGGCAAATACCATATTTGCCGGTGCATAAGCACGCTTCACTTTCCTCCTTAAAATAAACCGGAAAAATAGAGTGCGTCGTATACTCCGATGCCTCCTATAAAGGTAAAGGTTTCCCTTGCTCGAAAGCCAGTCGTATCTGACTCTAGGGTGCAGTGCTCTCTCTGTTTCAAAGCTGAAGAGCCAGTGATGTCTGCTTCTGCAGACGTTTCTGTGGTCATGTGGCAGGCATGACTAGACACCAGAGCGCGCGGAACGCTGTTACCTTCCCACCGAAGTGGTCCCTATTAATCTACTTGCAATTTCTTACTTTCGAATTGCTAGAGATGGCAGGAGCTGGGACAAAGACGGGAACTCATTTCCGTCCTGCAGTACTTGGGAATCGAACTGCTGACCTTCCGCCTCCCAGTCAGCGTCTTAGCCACTTGAGCCACTTCAGTCCTTGATGCCTCCTATACACCGGCAAATATAGTAACTGTTCTAGAACACAGTCATCAAGCATATGATGCACTTAAGCTGATTTGGCTGTGAGATGATGTGGAAATGTCATCTTAAGTTATATAATGAATAAATGTGGAGAATAGACATTTCAAATGAACATACCCAGCAAATTTTCTACCTCTCTTCTATATTAGCTCCTGCCTTCACAAAAGGAATGTTTTGTACAACATCAAACAGTAGGGAACCCTTCTAGGGCATGGGTTTCCAACCTACAGCCCACAGGCTCGCCCCAGCCCACGGGGGCATTCCATCTGGCCCATCGCCGCTGCCGCCACACCCATAAGTTGAAGCAGGTGTGTTTAAATCCACCGTAAAACATGCCCATGACTGTCATAAACGCGGAAGTGGGTGCATTTATGACAGCTGTAAATGCACCCACTTCTTCTTTCAGGGGGCATGGTCTGACCCGCTCAGCTGTCCAGGCGGCATGGTCAGGCCCACAGCGAAAAAAGTTTTGCCACCCCTGCACTAAGGAAACAATTCTTCTGATATTAAATTGATAAGGTCTCCAATCAAGTATCTTATTTTCTTTTCTTTTTAAAACAAAGACATAGAAAAGCAAAGAAAATAAAACATCTAATAAAAATTTAAACATCTAATAAAGTAGCTCTCTATAAGTTTATTCTTTTTGCTAATATCACATAAAGCTGGAGTTTATTCTTTTTAAAAATTAACACAATTATTTATTCTAGGAGGACTAAATCTTTTTTTCCCTTCATTATTTTATTTAAAAGAGACTTTATTTAGGTACCAACACTTTCCTAAACATTTTATAGTAAGATGTCAATTCATAAGTTCCTGGTGCTTTGCATCCTTTAAAGTTATTAATTATTCCCTCTATCTCTTCTTCCCTTATTGGCTGCTTTATTATATCCCCATACATTTTAAAAAGTCTATTCTCCACATTGTTTTCTGCATATTTCTAAATTCTTTCAGGTATATAATTTACGACTTTTTAAGCCCTTTAATTTATCTCTCATTAAATAATACATTGTACATCTATTATTTTAATTGTTCCAATAAGGTTATTAGCTAGTTTCCATTGACTAGCACTCGGGTCTTGAACTGCTGACCTGCTGGTTGTCAAGCTCAGTGTCTTAACCACTTTTTCTATTTTATCTATTATTATTTTTTGCTGAAGAATACTAGTATCTAATCTCTTCTTCTAACTTCTTTATAATAAAATTTAATTTTAACATCCACATTTAATACAGAAAGATATGTTAGTACAGTGGAACCCCAATATACAAACGGTTCTACTTACAAAAAATTAGACATACAAATAAATCCTGGCTAAAAAAAATTCAACACACAAATTTTACTAGGAAAAATTCGACATGCAAAAAATGTCAGTGGCATCTAGTGGCCTTTTCTGGTAATGCAATGTGTTTTCGACAATATTTCAACATACAAATAACCTTTGGAATGGGGGGAAACGTATGTAGAGGCTTTACTATATTATTAATTCAATCTTACTTTTAGCTACTCTCAAGAATTATTAGCTATAAGTAATGGAACAAATGTCTGTACCCAGCAAGCGTTATCCTTTACATAAAAATAACAAAATTAATAATGTCTTATGTCTGACGAAGTGGACTCGATCTACGAAAGCTCACATTTAAATACAGTATTTAGTCTTTAAGGTGCCACAGCATTTTGTCCTTTGTTGTTGTTCTGTTAACTCTGATATGCTTGCACAGACTAACACAGCTACCACTTCAAAAATTAATAAACTGTTTTTAAAAATAAAAAATCCTGTTTAGAAACTCAGCTGATAGGGGAGGGCAAAGAAAGGGTACAGGCAGTAAAGAAACTAAATCAACCCTGTGGATCTTAGTTAGTTTTCTGGATTGTGGTGATAAAAACAAACTGTCAGCTCAGCAAGAATAAACTTTATGAAACTCTACTAAAAGAGGAGAGACTGTTTAACTTACTGATTTTAGTAACAACTGTGTCTTATTTGTAATGGCCAGCGAGATGTCTTCAACCTTGCTTTTACTCTCATTATGTAATTCATTGCAATGGCAGTATCAGAAACCTCACCAGTCTAAAACAAGGAATTCTCCCTGACATCACCCAGCTGTGCAGTGTAAGACAGTGTAAGTCAACATCCCAATCATATTTATGCTTCCCTCCACTAAAATGACAAAGCAGTATCCTGGACCAGCAGAAATTTGTGGATTTTCATGTGCAGACCATAAAGCTCAACCTTCCTCCCACACATGATCTAGTAGGCATCTACTCAGCAAATGCAGTTTCTAGCGAAGTGGCCTGCCTCACATCAATAAAATGAATGCCTTTCATAATCATCATTATAATTGTCTTTTTCTTTTTTAAAGTAACCATACTAACCTCCTTTGCATTTCTAAGTCTTCTTGAGATGGGCTATTTTGCACTTGTGGAGTAAGTTGTGCATTTTGACGAGGCAACATCAGACCTAGGAAAAGATATATTTTGCTTCAGGTTTTTAGTAAAAAAATAATTTGTAAAGTCTATGACACATATTAGATTTTATATCTGCAAAGTAATGAACTACACAATCCTTGATGTTCTTTCCAACTCTATAATTCTAAACCTCCATGTATTCTGTGAGTCTAAGATAAAGTTGCCAATTTATATGTCTTTCATTTCTAGTAAACCAATAAAAGTGATACACTACATCAGTGATGGTGAATCTTGGCATTCCAAGTGTTCTTGGACTTCAATTCCCAGAAGCCCTGATCAGCACTCTCAATAATTCTTTAAAATGTTTTTTTAACAAAATCTAAACTAGATTGAGTCATGGAATGAACAAGGAGGCAAATTCAAGAATCAACCTTCATTTCCCTAAGAGGCATATGCACCTGTATTTCAAGACAAGTTTTTGGCTTCTTTAAAGCAACCTTTCACCCTAAGCATTTGGCTTACCTACTCTTCTTATACAAGAAGAATTTTGGAGAGAAAGGGAAGTGGTAAAAAAAAGTGCTTTCTCAAAAAAGTGTAAGAAGATACCACTAATCTATGTTCTTCAACTTAACCCTACATAAGAGGCTGAATCCAAAACACTGGCAAACTTTTCTATCACTGAATGCAATGTCTTTACCCTGAGAAGGAAGGAAACGGGGGTAAGAATGGCTGACATTCTCTCAAGAAAAACAATGTAATGCACAAACTGTAGCTGAAAGGCAAAAGAAATCAAGAATACAAATGCTATGATTAGAGTCATATTTTTTTCTCAGCCAGAGTACAGTTGAATGAAAAGTGTGGGATGGTAAGGTATTGTGTACTGTCTTGTTGGAAAATCTTATAGCAACCCTAATTGGGTTTTCAAGGTGAGATATCTAAGGAATGGTTTTATTAGTTCAATTCCTCCATTGAGCTAGGGAGAGATTTGAACCTACGTTTCCTGAGACATAGTCTATCAATCTATCCACTGTATAACCTTGGGTATCCAAGTCACAGTACTGATGAATAAATCAGATTTAGCTAATCCTATATTCAGAAACCCTCCTTCCTCAATTTACATCTTAATGTGGTGATAGGATATGTATGTGTCAGTGAGGGTGAGAGCAATGATATCAGTAGGGCAGACTCCATTATGAATCTGGAGTTTTCACAGCTAAAACACCAGATTAAGAGGCATCCACTCTCTTCAAGGTAACTGGCAAATAGTAGGAGAATGGATCATTCTAACATCTGGGCAGTAACAGCAGCTGAAAGTGACACTGGCAACGGAGGCAACAGTGGTAACACTGGCTCTTTGACTATAAATGAAGATGAGCACTACACCCTAGAGTTGGATATGACTGGCTTTTGAGCAAGGGTGACCTATTGTTAGATCCAAAGCTGTCAGTCATATCTAACTCTAGGATTCAGTGCTCATCTCTGTTTATAGCCGAAGAGCCAGCACTGTCTGTGTTTGTATATGTTTCTGTGGGCATGTGACAGGCATGACTAGACACCAGAATGTTGTTACCTTTCCCACCGAAGTGGTCCCTATTTATCTACTTGCAATTTCTTGCTTTTGAACTGCTAGGTTGGCAGGAGCTGGGACAGAGACGGGAGCTCAAACTGTCATGACGGTTTTCCAGCTAACAAGGCGAGCTTCTTAACCACTGAGCTGCAGTGGCTCAAGTGACTAAGGTGCTAACTGGAAGGCAACAGGTCAGCAATTCAATACCGGAATACTGCAGGACGGAGTGAGCTCCAGTCTCTGTCCCAGCTCCTGCCAACCTAGCAGTTCGAAAGCAAGAAATTGCAAGTAGATAAATAAGGACTACTTGGGTGGGAAGGTAAACATCATTACATGTGCTCCGGCAGTCATGCCTGCCACATGACCATGGAAATGTCTGCAGAAGCAGACAGCGCTGGTTGTTCAGCTATGAAACAACAATGAGCATTGAACCCTAGAGTGGGATACAACTGGCTTTCGAGCAAGGGTGACCTTTACCTTTACCATGGCTACTTCAATGTTGAGGCATACCTGCCACAGGATCACAGAAACATCTGCAGAGTTTATAGCTCTTTGGCTATAAACAGAGCTGAGCACCGCCCCTTAGAGTCAGACACAACTAGCTTACAAGCAAGGGAGTTCTTGCTACGGCTACATCTGACACCAGGAATGAAATTGCAACCTCGGTTTTGCCATTGCTCCGTTTCTTCCCACATTTTCTTCCAGGCAGAAGGTATGTTTTTGGAGAGGGGGAGGGGGAAACCAAAACTACAATTCCCAGCCTGCTCCTTACCCAGCCAGCAGTCTTCGCCCTATAGCAAAGAAGAAGCTCAGCGCTTCACGTTCCACCGCATAGCCTGCAGCTCACCAGCCAATCACAAGCTGGTTTTCAAGCAAGGGAGATCTTACAATGGCTACAACACCAGGGATGAAATGGCGCCCTCAAGTTTGCCATTGCTCCATTGCTTCCCCCTTTTCTTTAAGGCAGAAGGTGGGGGGGGGGACCCAAACTACAATTCCCAGCCTGCTATAGCAAAGAAGAAGCTCAGTGCCTCAAGTTCCACTGCCCCGCCTGCGGTTCGCCAGCCAATCACAAGCTCCATTTTCATACACACACGAAGAACGGAGCTGTTGATCTGCAGGCGTGAAATCGCAGGGAGATTTGAAACGAGCGAGAGGACTGGATGGGCGGGGTCAGCCAGAATTTCTGCTAACGGTACGCATTGTCCCTTTACCGATAAATTAGTCAGTCAGGTTCAGTCCTTATGCCCTCAGATGCCAATTACTTTTAGTTTAGTTTAGTTTGTGATGTATTTGTTGTTTGTTTTGGTCTGCTGTGGGTTTTGTTGTTATTTCTTATTTGCTTGTTCACTGCCCAAAGTGGGATAATACCTAAGTGGGTGGTATACAAATACAATAAATAAATAAATTGGGGAAACTGCTTTGGTAGAAGTGCAGGCAAAGACTGCCAGCAGTGGGCAGAAACAGAATGTTAGAGAAGAGCTAATTTGCATATTGGACTGGGATTGTTTGAGAATGAATGACTGATGGGAAAGGTGCTGGAAACTCTGAAGAGAAGAAAATGGAAGGGTTTTGATATGGCTGCTCTCCTGGAATCATCCAGCTGAGTATGGGTACGAAGGCTCCCCTAGAAAGTAAGATAGGTTTTTTGTATTTTGCCAATGTGTGAGTAAAGCGTGGAACTGGCTAGCCTGAAATATTCTTTTTAAAGTATTTACCGTATATACTCAAGTATAAGCCGAGTTTTTAGCCCCCCAAAAGGAGACACGGCTTATAATCGGGTCAATGATCGCGAGGGTCCCAAGGCTACATCGAACTGAGATGTGTCAACAATTGAATTAATTTTACCATATTTTCATGTATTTTGATTATTGAAACTCCCTAGCAGATTCTGCATTTCCCACCCTAGGCCTATACTCGGGTCAATCTATATTCCTGGGTTTGTATTCGGGTCGGCTTATACTCGAGTATATACAGTAATGAAGCAACCTTTCATTTTTCCCTTTTGAAATCTGACTGTTGCTGTTTGTAAATACCTCAAATATGTTAAAATAAACCTTTTTAAAAACCAAACCCTTGTGTTTCCTCACACAAGTAAAGGGAGCTAGTTTGTTTTTACTTTACCTAAATGCTACCAAGATCAGGCAAAAGCACTGTTTATTAACTACCCCTAGGGAGAGGGGAAGCTGTAATTTGTCAAGGCAGAGTTGGGATTGAGGTATTGAATATCACAGGGCTTGTCTTGTGTTTAGAAAAATCCAGGCAAAAGCGTCCTGGTCTGGTAAGGTCCCAGACTTAGAAATTTATGAGGAAAGAGTCTGGTGATTGTTAAAATGCCTTCTTAAAATTTAGATCCAGCATGTGTCTCTCTGGGCAGCCTTACCAGAGTCTTGTGAATTCAACACTTCTAAGGCATGCATCATGGCACTTGCAAATACATTAGCATCTTCTTTGCTGCCAAAGTTGAGTCCATATACTTGTCTAGCATCCCGCCATTGGTGAAAAGTCTGTGTTGCTTGATTATATTTCAGTCCTTTCGGAATGGCACAATTTATTACCACCTAAACAAATAATAAAATTACATTATGATTTAAGTACTCTTTACAAATTTTAAATATATATTTTTCTTATTTCAGAAGTATTCAATAGCACTGCATCAACACTGCACTTTGCAATTTGATATCTGTACCTTACCTTATTGACTTCTCTAAACAACAGTTATAATTTTTATTAAACAAAAATCCTGAATACTGATCAATACTGATCAATACAGTTAAGGAGATAAAAGAGAAAGCCTTAGTTTACATAAATGTAATACAAAAATAGAAGACTGATGAATTTACAAAAATATTTGACAACACTCAATACAACTTCATATGATGCATTGTTACAGTTGCTGAAATCTTACTGCTTAGCAAATGGCAGATTTGCTTAATATATCTCACTAGAGTAGGCCCACTGAATCTTCTCTGGAAACTCCATTGATTCAAATGAGTATACTCTGTGACATTAAAGCAGACTGATTTGAATCAATTGAATTTATGAAGTGAATAAGCTACCAAATCCCCATTGATTCAATGGATAAACTTTAGTGTAGTTTACGATGCTAAGTAAAAAGATCTTGGTCATTAACCAATGAATTCATGGCATCATAGGTATGGTGGATGGTCATTTGACTATTTGTAATGCATACGGACTGGTTCAGTAGTTCCTATGTTTGCAAAGAAGTTTGTGAAAACTGCTGATTATGCCTGAAAGAACTATAAAGACAATGCATGTAATAACTCAAATATGTTTATAAGTCATTTTTATACCCAACTAGCATATTTTGCCGGGCGGTGCTGGGCTTTTGTAAAATTGTGTTGGATAGTAAAGGGTTTCGTTTTTTTTTTCTTGAACCAATGGTGCTGGGCTGTTTTAAATGGTGTTGAAAGGTTTTGTGATTTTGTGGCTTCGAGGCACTGCGTCCGCCGGCGGCGGACTTGCGCTCCCAGTGTGTGTTTTATTTTTATTTTTTGTGCGCCGGCTTCCTCAGTGCCGGGCTCTTTAAATTGGTTTTGGAAGGTTTTTGTTTTATGTTTATGCAAATGTTATTTTATTTTAATTTATTTAATGTATATTTAAAAAAATAATTTAAAATTTAATTTTGGTTTTTTAAATCTTTATTTTTACGCATTTTTGTTTTGGTTTTTTGATGAGTGAAAAGTGATTTCTGTTTGTTTGTTTTTTGAGATTAGTGTGAATATTTTTGAATGTTTTGATAACTTATTTAATTAATTTGGGAATTAATCTTATTGGTTTCAATATTTTTGAATGTTTTTTCTCTTGTGGCCTCTGGGAGGGGGTGGTGAGCTTTTCTTCCTCTCTACAATTTTTCTCTTCTGTCCTCTGGGTGTCGCTTCCAGTAAGTATTTTCTTTATTTTCTCAGTTGAGTTCCAGTTGTCATGGAGTGAAGACGTCTCATGGTAAGCTCTCTGGTTTTATTTTTTTTGGGGGGTGGGGTTTTTTTGGGGGGAGGGGTTCTGTGTGTTTTTTCTTGTTTGTTTTTGGCTGTTTTTGTGTTTCCTTTTTATATTTTTGATTTTGAGTGGTTTTGACTGTTTTTGGTTTGTGTTTTGTGTTTACTTTTTTAGGGGGGGTGTCTTTCTTTTCCGCGGGCCAGGCTCAATGCCTGGCCGTGGAAAGGAAAGACAGGGGCAAGGAGGGGTCTTTTTTTTCGCGGGCCAGGCTCGAAGCCTGGCCCGTGGAAAGGAAAGGCCAGGTGGGGTTTTTTCCCCACGGGCCAGGCTCGATGGCTGGCCCATGGGAAGGAAGGGCAGCGGCGGCAGGGGGCCCTTTCTTTTCCGGGGGCCATGCTGGCTGGCCCGTGGGAAGGGCAGCGGCGGCGGCGGGCCCCTTTCTTTTCCGCGGGCCATGCTGGCTGGCCCGTGGGAAGGAAGGGCAGCGGGGATGGGGTTTTTACTTTTATTTTTCGCGCGCCGGCTGCCTCAGCGTTCTGCACGCTAATGGCGCACAGGATGCTGGGACTTGTAGTTTTGGCTGCGCGTGTTTGGTTACTGCAGCGGGTTTTTTCCTGCGGCTTTTTTAATTGGCCGCAGCACGTTTCCAAACGTTCCTTTTGCCGCGCCGCTCAGCCTCATTGGCTCTGGTGCAGCACGGCGCAAGGAACATTGGGAATTGAAGTTCCCTTTTTTTGCGTCCTGACAGTTACCTGCGAACCCCGTTCAGGCGAGTGCACGGAGGCTCGGACGGGTCTAGTGGGGCCAGGTGCAACATCCTTTGAAACATTCCAATGGTTAACGCACCATTTTATAGGTATAGATTATTTTCCTTCAGCTGTTCTTATGATCTTTATCAATAAAATACATTTGGATCAGCAACAAATGAAGCTGCATTGACTGAGTCATACAACCATACCTGTCAAGTTTTGGACATGAAAATAAGGAAAATTTGGGGCCAAGCCACCACCCTGCCATGCTACCACCCCACCACGCCCCCTCCTCCCCACAATCCAGGCACATCCAAGAGCCTAGAATAGGAGGAGTGTTGGGCTCTCCCCAGTAGTGGAGGAAGCACCCCCTAGGCACCTTTGCACTACTGCTGCTCCCCACGAGGAGCAATGCAATAAGCCAGCCCTAACATGCCAGCCTCAGCTGCAGTGCCACCACCACAGCAGGACTTGCAAGCCTCTCCTGGGGCCCACGCTATCGGCCCTGGGATGGGAGGCAGCTGCGCCCAGCACCCCTCCCCCCTGGCCCGTCTGGGTGGGGGAGTTTAAAAGGGTGCCGGACCCACCACTATCGGACTTGCAAGCCTCTCCCAGGGCTCACGCCATTGGCAGCTGCGCCCGGCATCCCTCCCCCTTCGCCCATCTGGGTGGGGGAGTTTAAAAGGACATTGGAGCCACCGCCATCGCCACTGGACTTGGAAGCCTCTCACGGGGCTCACACCATTGGCCCCGGGATGGGATGCAGCTGCGCCCGGCGCCCATCCCCCTGGCACATCCGGGTGGGGGGAGTTTAAAAAGATGACAGAGCCACCGCCGCCACATCAGCATGACTTGCGAGCCTTTCCCAGGGCCCATGCCATCGGCCCCGGTATGGAAGGCAGCTGTGCCTGGCGCCCCTCCCCTCTGGCCCATTCCAGGTGGGGGAGTTTAAAAGGACACTATCGCCGCCACAGCAGCAAGACGTACGCCATCGGCCCCGGGGTGGAAGGCAGGTGCTGTATTAGGACATTGGACCCCAGGTCTTGTTGATGGACCATTGAAGGGTGATTTAATTTTGTTATATTGTATTTTTGTCTTTTCTGTGCTCTCGATACTGATATTATATGGATTATATTGTATTACTATATCTTTGTACTATTACGTATTTATTTATTTTGTATATTAGCATCTATTGTATTGCTTTTGCCATTGTTGTTTGCTCTGAATGCTTTGCTGTGAACCGCTTCGAGTCGCCTTCAGACTAAGGGAAGCAGGATACAAATAAAGTTATGATGCTGCTGAAATACTGTAATAATTCTATTTTAAATCTCTTTCCTTCCCACAACATTTCATAATATGGTGACTTTTCATGGAACTGTTTTTTACACTAATATCACTTAATTGTCTACTGCCTTAGCCTTGCATACCTCAGTTGCATTTTTTAAAAAAACCTGTGTTTAAGACAAGGCCACTGAAATATTCTCTTTATGTTGTATGCAAATATACTTGAAGCCGATTAGCTCATTGTCTCTTCTCTCTCCTGGGAAAGAGAGGGTGTTAAAGGGAAGAGACAATGAGCCAATTGGCTTCAAGTATATTTGCATACAACATAAAGAGGGTATTTCAGTGGTCTTGTCTTAAACACAGATTTTTAAAAAATGAAATTGAGGTACACAAGGCTAAGACAGTAGATAATTAAATGATATAAGTGTAAAAACAGTTCCATGAAAAGTCACCATAATATGAAATGCTGTGGGAGGGAAAGAGATTTAAAATAGAATTATTACAGTATTTAACTCTTCCACTGCAGCTGAGGCTGGCCTGCTGCATTGCTCCCCATGTGGGGAAGCTGTGGTGCTAAGATGAGTGCCTAGGGGGTGCCTCCTCCTCCACCTGGGGTAGCCCAACACTTCTTCTCCTGGCTCTGGTTTTAAATAATAAAAAATATAATAATAATTTAAAAAAATAAAAAAATAATACAGGAGAATTACGGGGAAATACTAATACAGGAGGGGGGCAAGAAAGAGGGGTAAAATATGGTAATTTCCTGGCCAAAACAGGACACTTGACAGCTATGTCATACAACTGGTCCATCCAGCCCAACACTGCAAATTCTTATTTACATCAGATTTCAAGAATTTCAGGCAGGATTCTTCACAGCAATACTTAAGAGATTCCTACTTCTCCCTGGAGTTTTTCCACTCCAACAGGTTAGATATGATTTAAATCCATTCAGTTTAAATCACATTACAATCATAATTTTAATCACTACTCAGAAAGACTTAATTTAATAATGTAATTAATTCCTCCCTCCTCACCAAAGAATGCTTTTGCTTACTATTATATTAATGCATCTTTTTTATAACTTCAAGATATGGGAGTTATTTTTATTTAACTATAATGTATTAATTGTTCAGAAAATTTTTCAATTACTGTTGCAGTTGTATAAGAAAAGAATGATAATTTTAGCCACAAGAGCTCACTAAAACATAGCCATGAAGGTAATGGAAGATAAACAATCTTCTGTTTAAACAGGCTAATCATGAATATTTGACAGCTTTTTCTATTTCATTCCATTAGGACAGCCACCATCACTAAACAAACATGTAAACTGTTTTATACAATTAAACAACACTATGGCCAGAATACTTTTGATTGGCTATGCTGGAGTTAAGCGTAGTGGCATATACAATGCCAAACTTTCACCCATATACATTGTTGCACATCAGCTCATGAAATTGACACATGAAGGATATGAAAGGTATCCTGCTTGCTAGCAACACTTTGTTACTGTAACCTGCTCCATAGCATTTACAACTATCAACAGGATTCTGTTCTGAATGCAGATTTGTGTCCCTTCACCAGACATACACACTACAGTAATCTTAACCTATAAATCCAAGGGTTAAACGTTGGAACTGGCTATAGGTTGCTATGCCTCGCCCTACTTGCCTGCACTCACCCTTCGTGCACACGGCCGATCTGGGTACGCAGGTCAACGAAGGATTGAGAAAACCGGCAGTGGGGCAACAGCCCCACAAACGCGAAGAAAGGGAAACAACTTCACTTACCAACATTCCTTGCGCCGCGCCGCACCAGAAAGTTTTTGTTGTTGTTGTTAATGTTTGTAAAGAAGAGGTTAGTCTATAATTGAAATTTTTAAAAATTTTATTTATACAATTTTTTTTTTGATGGCCTGTTTTAAACTGTGATGAGTTTTGTTTGGTGTTTTGGTTTTGTGGATGAAAAAAAGAATAAAGGATGATATACTTTTTCAAAAAACTCTTGGGGCCTTTTGTGTGGGGCTGTTGTGTCTTTTTGAATTTTTTTTATTATTGTGGGCAGCAAGTGCTGCTGGTAGGGGTTATCTTGTATTTTGACTGTTTTTTCTCTCGTGGCCTCTGGGTGGAGCTTCTTCCAGTAAGTAGTCTCTTTCTTTATTCATTTCTTTTCCAGTCGTTGTGGTATGAGGTCGTGTGGTGGTGAGTTAGCTGTTTTTCTTTATTTGGGGTGGTGGTGGTGGTTGGATTTTGTGGTGTTTGGCTGGGTGCTGGGTGTGTTTGGAAATGTTTGTTGCTGTTTACTTTTTTGGTGTTATTTTTGTTTGTTTTTGTGTATTTTTGATTGTTTGTTTTTGTGTTTTTTGGTGTCCTGGGTGGGGGGATCCCCTCTCAGACAGACTCCTTTTGTCCCCCCAACCCTCTCAACCCCAAGGGAGCCAGTAGAGAGGGGGATTTCCCCCCCCCCAACTCCGTTTTTAAAGAGAAGTAACCCCTTGGTTTCTTCTCTTTAATATGGGGCATGTGTGTGTGGGGGGGAGGGGAATCCCCTCTCTGCCGGGTCCCCTGGGGTCAGGAGGATTGGGGAGACAGACTCCTTTTGTCCCCCCAACCCTCCTGACCCCAGGGGACCCAGCAGAGAGGGGGATTCCCCCCCAACTCCGTTTTTAAAGAGAAGTAACCGCTTGGTTTCTTCTCTTTAATATGGGGCATGTGTGTGTGGGGGGGGAGGGAATCCCCTCTCTGCCAGGTCCCCTGGGGTCAGGAGGGTTGGGGAGACAGGCTCCTTTGGTCTCCCCAACCCTCTCAACCCCAGGGGAGCCAGTAGAGAGGAGGATTTCCCCCCCAACTCCGTTTTTAAAGAGAAGTAACCGCTTGGTTTCTTCTCTTTAATATGGGGCATGTGTGTGTGTGTGTGGGGGGGGGGGAGGGAATCCCCTCTCTGCCAGGTCCCCTGGGGTCAGGAGGGTTGGGGAGACAGACTCCTTTTGTCCCCCCAACCCTCTCAACCCCAGGGGAGCCAGTAGAGAGGGGGATTCCCCCCCAAACTCCGTTTTTAAATAGAAGTAACCGCTTGGTTTCTTCTCTTTAATATGGGGCGTGTGTGGGGGGGAGGGGAATCCCCTCTTTGCCGGGTCCCCTGGGGTCAGGAGGGTTAGGGAGACAGGCTCCTTTGGTCCCCCCAACCCTCTCAACCCCAGGGGAGCCAGTAGAGAGGGGGAGCACAACACCCCCCCACACACCCAGTGATATTAAAGGGGAAACTCCGATTAGGAGCTTCAGGTGCCGTTGGGTTCCCGCGGCTTGGCAGACTTGCTCTCCTGGTGTTTTTGTTTTTGTTTTATTTTTTGGGTGCCGGCTTCCTCAGCGTTCTGCGTGCTCATGGCGCGCAGGACGCTGGGGCTTGTAGTTATGGGTTGGTGGCTTTGTGTTTGTGCTGCTTTTTTAAAAATGGTTTTCTTTTGATTGGCTGCGGCGCGTTTCCGAACGCTGCACCGTGCGAGAGCCTCTCAGCCTGATTGGCTCTGGCGCAGCGCAAGAAATGTTGGGAAGTGAAGTTGTTTCCCTTTCTTCGCGTTTGTGGGGCTGTTGCCCCACTGCCTTTTCTCTTAATCCTTTGTTGACCTGCGGACCCAGATCAGCCGTGTGCAGGAAGGGTGAGTGCAGGCAAGTAGGGCGAGGCATAGCAACCTATAGCCAGTTCCAACGGTTAACCCTTGGATTTATAGGTTAAGATATGTTAGTTTTTATTGTTTGAAATTTTAACTTTAAGGCTTTCCCCCATATATTTGAAAATCAAGTTTTGAAATTATACAGCCCTAGAAGGAATCTGCATTATTAAAGGAAACTAGTAAAAAAAAAACTAGAGATTTTAATAGGGTTGCCAAGAATTTCAACATTATATTCTGCTAAGAGGAAAAAAACTGATATAGATTAGGAATAGTAGGAGCTGGAAAACAGGACTGATCAAGTCTGCTATTGCTCACTAATCATTTTTTTTTTACTTTTAACAACTTGAAGATAAAACCTAGAAACTATTCAGACCCATTACCAAACTTTTTAAAGAGATAGATAGCACTAAATTTGGGTAATGATACACCTGCTAGCAAACCTGAGTTTTGCCTTCTTATAAGTCACTAGCAGAGGTTGCCCGGCATTGCCGGGCTGTTTTAAATTGTGTTGGAAGGTTAAATTGTGTTAATGTTTTTTAAAAATTGCTTAGTCTGTAATTTTAATTTTTAAAATGTTTATTTATGTAATTTTTTTTGTTTGACTGTTATTAACTGTGATCTGCTTTTTTTTAGGATTAATAAAAGAACAAAGTATGATATAATTTTTTCAAATTGTTTTATGTAAGCGAATAATGTTTTAGTTTTTTGAATTTTTTAAATTAGTTGTACCGTAGGTAATAATTTTAATAATGTAAAAGTAAATGTTTTTTACATTCAATGTTTTTAAAATGTGTTTAGATGATTTGGGTTTTAATTTGAGTTCAAACTCAGCACGGGATTTTTAAAAGTTTCTATTGTATTTTATTGACATATGTTTGTGATTTGTGTTAAAGTGTGTTTATTGTAATTTTTTTTACTTGTTTTTATTGGTGTGACCTTTTGTGTAAAATTGTGAATTTGTGTTATGTTTTTGATTTGTTTTTACTTTTGTGGCCTTTTGTTTGGGGCTGTTGTGTATTTTTGAACTCTTTTTACTATTGTGGCCAGCAGGTGATGCTGGTAGGGGTTATTGTATTTTGACTGTATTTTCTCTCCTGGCCTCTGGGTGGATCTTCTTCTGGTAAGTAGTCTCTTTCTTTATTTATTTCTTTTCCGGCCCTCGTGGAGGTAGGACATCTTTTGGTAAGTTTGTTTGTTTTCTTTCTTTTGTGTGTGTGTGTGCGTGGGGGGGGGGTTGGAATTTGAATTTGTATTTTTTGTCTGTTTGTTTTGTTTTTGATTGTTTTTGTTTACTTTGTATTGTTTTTTGGTGTTGTTTTTGTGTATTTTTGGATGTTTTTGACTGCTTTTAGTAATTTTTAAAAAATATTTATTTATTTGGTGGTGGGGAGGGGGCGTGGTCGTTGGGGGTTAGGAAGGGTGGGCTAGGTGGTGGGGAGGGGGGCATGGTCGGGGGTTAGGAAGGGTGGGTTAGGTGGTGGGGAGGGGGCGTTGTCGGTGGGGGTTAGGAAGGGTGGGCTAGGTGGTGGGGAGGGATGTGTGGTCGTTTGGGGTTAGGAAGGGTGGGCTAGATGGTGGGGAGGGGGTGTGGTCATTGGGGGTTAGGAAGGGTGGGCTAGGTGGTGGGGAGGGGGGCTTTATTGTGTTATGGTGCTTTGATTGTGTGGAGTCGTGAAAGTAGATCGGGGTTTCTCCTTTAATATCAGTGGGTGGGGGTTGTGACCCCCCTCTCCGCTGGCTCCCAGGGGGTTGGGAGGTTTGGGGGGGGACAAAAGGGGTATGTCCCCCCAACCCTTCTGGACCCAGGAGACCAGGGAGAGGGGATCGATTCCACGCCCCTCCAAATAAAAAAAAAAACCTCCGTTTTTAAAGAGAAGAAACCGCTTGGTTTCTTCTCTTTAAAGACGGAGGT
Organism: Bradypodion ventrale; assembly: GCA_035047345.1. NCBI lineage: Eukaryota > Metazoa > Chordata > Lepidosauria > Squamata > Chamaeleonidae > Bradypodion > Bradypodion ventrale. The sequence continues at coordinate 49,155,706 of JAWDJE010000001.1, forward strand.
TTTTTTGGGGTGGTGGTGGATTTGATCCCCTCTCCCTGGCCTACTGGATCCAGAAGGATTGGGGGAACAGATCCCTTTTGTCCCCACAAACCTCCCAACCCCAGGTGAGCCAGCGGAGAGGGGGATGGCCACCCCCCACTTACTGATATTAAAGGGGAAACTCCAATCAGATTTTCCCTTTCTATATCAGGGGGTTGGGTTGGAATCGATCGGGTCCCGTGGGTCCGTGAGGGTGGGGGGGGGACAAAAGGGTTATGTCCCCCCCAACCCTTCTGGACTCAGGAGACCAGGGAAAGTGGATCGATCCCCCTCCCTTAAAAAACTCCGTTTTTAAAGAGAAGAAACCGCTTGGTTTCTTCTCTTTAAAGACGGGAGTTTTTTTGGGGGAGGGGAATCAAACCCCTTTCCCTGGTCTCCTGGGTCCAGAAGAGTTGGGGGACATAGCCCTTTTGTCCCCACAAACCTCCCAACCCTAGGGGAGCCAGCGGAGAGGGGGATCGCAACCCCCCACCTACTGATATTAAAGGGGAAATTCCAGTCAGGACCTTCAGGCTCCGTTGGTGAGGGAAAGAAGGGCGGTTGGTGTTTGCGTGGCTGTGAGGCGGTGAGTTGTTTTTTTTAATTTTTCGGGCTCTAGCTTCCTCAGCGTTCTGCGCGCTCATGTCATGCAGGACTCTGGGGCTTGTAGTTATGGGTTTGTGATTTGTGGTGCGTTTTTTTTCTGCGGCTCGATTTTGATTGGCCGTGTCGCGTTTCTCAATGTTTTTTGTGGTCGCGCCTCTCAGCCTGATTGGCTGTGGCGCGGTGCAAAGAACGTTGGGAAATGAAGTTGTTTCCCTTTTTTCGCGTTTGTGGGGCTCTTGCCCCACTGGCGCATTTCTCAATCTTGCGTTTACCTGCGTACCCAGTTCTGGCGTGTGCACGAATGGTGAGTGCGGGCTAGTAGGTCCTGGCTAAGGAGCCTATGCAAACTTCCAACGGTTAATCCTCGATTTTATAGGTTAAGATAAACCAATCATATTATGCATTAAAAACATTTCGTGCTGAACACTATTTTACATAGATTTTTTCCTTCAGCTTCCTGATTCTTCCATAGAGGAATATGCAATTCAAGGTTGTTATTACTACAATCTTTCTCGCTTAAGCACACAAGGATAACTGCAGAACCCAGTTATTAGAACTGTGACTACAACACAACATCCTTATTTTTCTATTAATATCAGGCAGTAATTATTTTTTTAAAAAAGGCCTTCAACATTATGATGGATCCTTGAATAATCTCTTTTTGTTCTAAAACATATGTTGTCCAGAAGGCTACTGCTAAGAAACTCACTGGCTAATAAAAATCAATATATGAAATTCAGGTCCTGCTCACAACCATGACTCCATAAAAATTTACCTTCCAAAAACCACATGACCTTTAAGTGTACACAGCATTAGTTGCTTTTGGTGATACTGTATAAATTGTAAAGACTCTGTGACTGAACTGCAAAGAAAACCTTAACATTAGGTCTAACTTTTGAGTACGAAAAATAAGGCAAAGGAACTGTGTTGAATCCAAGAATAATGTCCTTTCATCAGACTGAGAAACTCTATGGATCTAACACACTTAAATATACAATTTTCATTGCTTCGTGTTATTGAATTCACTCACCTGATGGTCCTGAATCTTTCTGCCAACTACTCGAAATGTATTGTTGCCTGTATGATGATATATATGAACTCTACTGAACCCAGTAGATCCACCAGCTGGTACCCACTTCTTATTGGCATCATCATAGACCATTACAGCAGCTCGTGCTTGGCAGATGCTCTGCTCACTGTTAAACCAAGAGGGGAAATGGTTAAAAGGAAGACTCTTAAATATTCTATATGCAAATAAACACACCACTCTAAGATAAAGACAGTGATATGGCATTCATCTTCTTCCTTAAGTTCACATGCAGTCTCATTAAAAGGATCAGTCCCTATTCTCAAAGTTCATAGTCTTTTTTATATATTTCTATAGGCAGAAGAAAAGGAGAAAGAAGCAGACTAAAATGATTATCACTTGTCAAGTTTGCCATTCTACAATCCCTAAACTTAATAAAGTTCAGACTTATTAGAAATACCAAAGTGATTAACATAAAAAGTTTTTCTTTTTTTAAAAAAAACCACCAAAAACAGAAAACAAAGACAAATTTGCTAAGAGGGCCCATCCCACAGATGAACCAAAATACCATTTAATTCCATAAAGTATGAATAATATCCCATTCAATAAAATAATTAAAATGCCATCAGTGCTAGACAACCAACTTAGCCTTATGCCTGACAGAAGTGAATTTATTTCAAGTGATATTGAAAACATGACAAAGTTAGTATGAGATAAGCTCCTCTAGGGTAAGCAATTCAAAATTCCAAAAGATTGCAACAGAAAGGCCCGTTATCTCAGCATTAATCTCTGAACAAGTGTTTAGCAGGGCATTTGACACATATACTGATTCAGGGTTCAGAGAGTTTCAAAGGGGAAAATATAGTCCTTGGGATATTAGGATCCCTAGCCATAGCTTTGTAACTTGATCAGTGCCATGATCTAGGTTTAGAGACATACTGGGAGCCAGTTCAAGTATTCCAGAACTGCAATTGTACATTCAGAATGCAAATTTCCAGTCAACACTGTGTTGTCTTCTGATTACAAAGAGAAAAATAAAATGTAAGAGGATCAACATGTATAGAAGTACACAACCTCACATAAAACTTTCCCATTTGCCAGACTGAAAATGACTACTGCAAGCTGGAGGAAGACAATCTCTACTGGTAAAAAGGAACAAGAACTGATAGGAAATTGCTGTCCTTCCTGACCTGCTCACGAGTATAATATTCACTTTGACATTTAGTACCATGAAAAGTATTATTACTTGAAAACTACTGGTTCTTAATTTTTTAAAAAACCGTGTTCATGTTTTATGATTTTCCACCTATAAAACATCCAGAATGAAATTTTAAAAAGAATTCAAAAAATATATCAAAATTTTAAAAACAGAGCATTGCTTACATAGTCCAACCTCAATACATCTTTTCTCAAATGTTATTTCATCAATTCTTTTTTTAGATTCAATAATCCAATTATTTGGTCAACTGAAATTTTTAGTGGAGAATGCTTTCTAAAGCAAGAGAAGAACATGCCACGAAAAACACTTGAAACATAATTCAGAAGTAGAGTGCATCGTTCAGAAGTAGAGTGAACAGTGCAAGTACAATTTAAAGCATTTCCACTGAAATCCTATGTGTCTACTCAGAATGAAGAGCACAATGGGAATTAATTCCCAAATAGGTCTTTTAAAATCTGGTGAAGTAGGGGAAATACATAATCTTCTTTGAACAGATCACAGTATTCTAGTTATTGTTTATGTGGTTTTGTAACAATTTCTGATAAAAGATCTTTAGTAACTTTTGATATTATCTAGATAATTCTAAAATTATTTTGTACAGTAAGATATTCATTTGTTATTGTTTAATCACAAAAAACCACTGCAAGACACCCACCGACCTTCTTTCCTGCAGCAATGGGGAGAAGAGGGACTCCCTCTCCTCCACGCTACCCCGCCGAAGACACGGCGAGACCATCGCCGGCCTCAAGGTACCTTGAGCCGGGGTGGGAAAAAAAGCAGTCAGCAGTTTGTCAGGGGAAGCACCCTCCCTGGCGAATGACTGGCTGCTGCCTTTGTACTTCCGACACCACTGTTTCGAGAACTAACACGAAACAGCGGTGGAGGTAATACAAAAGCAGCAGCCAGCAATCCGCAAGGAAGAGCACCACCCCTTACGGATCGCTGCCTGCCGATCTCCGGTTAGGTAAGCCAGGAGAGAAAGGAGACAGAGAGGAGAGAACCATCGTCAGGCAGATAGCTCTTCTCTGCCTCCTTCTCCCTGACCTACCTAACAAACCTTACCGGGAGAAGAGCGGGCTGACTGCCGGCTCCTCCTTTTCCCCATTGCTGCATCGAAACCAAAATTCGAAGCAGCAATGGGGAAAAGAGGAACCGACAGGCAGCCCGTTCTTCACGCAAAAGTACACACCAACAACAAAAACAAACATTTACCCAAAACGCCAAACACAAAAAATAATAAAACACAAATAAATAATTAAACAAACACATTAACCGACAAAACAATAAACAAAATCCACAAAGAAAAACACCCAAAATACCATGAAAGCACAGAAAAAACACCTAACTACATCACGAAAATACCTAACTAAAGCAACAAAAATACCACAAATTAAACAAATAAACAACAAAGAAATAAAAATAAACACCAGAAATAAACAAACCAATTACACACACCTAAAGCCAAGCCAAATCAAAAAAGAACAAACAGAAACACCTCCCAGCCCACCACCACAAAAACAAAACAAAGAAAAATCCCAGAATAAATAAAACCAGAGAACTCACCAGCATGTCCTTCCTCCACAAGACCAGAACAGAAATGAAGAAACAAAGAAAGACAATTTATCAGAAGATGCCCTATCTAGAGGCCAGGAGAGAAAAAACACGTGAAACGAAACCAAAACCAACAGCCCCACCCGCAGGCCGGAATATTAAAAACAACTCAAAAACACAACAGCCCCACCTAGAGGCCACAAGAGTAAAAATAAGTAAAAAACATAACAATAAATCAAAAGTTTACACAAATAACAAACATATGTTAAATAAATAAAATAAAAAGATTTATAGCATCCTCTGTTGAGTTTTAACTCAAATAAAAACCCAAAATATCTAAACACAGTTTTAAAACATTTAATGTAAAAAACATGTACTTTCACATTTTTAAAAATATTACCTACGGTACAACTATTAACAAAAAAAAGGTCACATACTCAAACATTATTTGGTTAAATAAAACAATTTGAAATAATTATATCATCCTTTGTTCTTTTTTTTAATCAACAAAAAAAAACCCAAAACAGCTGATCACAGTTTATAACAGCCCGGCAACGCCGGGCAACCTATGCTAGTGTATATAACTAAAATCAAGGTCCGCCGCTGTATGTTCCTTATACAAATCCACCCCCCTGCACTGATCACGCAGAAATTCGGCACACACGTACCTTGGGCCAAAGAGATGGTCACTGCAGGGGTGACAAGCCCCATGGGGAGGGGTACGTCCCCTAAATCAATCCACAAAGGGGATGCCCGCACCAACAGGAGAAAAAGCATGGGGAAAAAAGCCAACCGGGGGGGGGTTGTGATGTCATTGCCACAGCTCAACCAATTCCCAGCTGACCAGATCTGGGGCTTCGTGACATCACAGGGCTCCCTAATACGAAGCGACACCCCTGCACCGATTACGCTGAAAACTGTGTATACGCCTACCTTCAACATCTGGGGTGGCCGGTGTGGGTAACCGGCAGCCCGCCTTGGGGTTCTTGCCCCCAAAAAGGGGCTGCAACGCCTGCCCCCGGGTGGCAGAAACAACCAGGAGAGGTGACGGCAGATACGCGAGAATCCACGCATGTGCCAAAGTCTGCCTGGCATTCCAAGTGGTGCACGGCCTAGCTGCCAGTACAGAAGTGGCAATTACAGCCATTATGGCTGCCTCCGCCCCCGTGACTACTGTTGGTGGGCGGCCACCACAGTATGGCTCCTCTGCACTCCTGAGGCACGCCGCAGGGGGAAGGGAGAACCCACATCCGGGGGCAGGTGGAGGACGGGACCAGGCCACTGCCTTCTGCAGGCCTCCGCCCCCCAATGGGTCCTCTGCCTACCCACCCAAATGGAGCCTCCCTTCCAACTGACACAACCCATGGGAGGACGGAGGGGCTGGGCTGCAATGGCTCCTCACTGACTGTAGGTGCTGGGGAGGCCGGCGGCGGCGGCCAGAGTCAGGCTGAGACAGCGCCTCACGGCAGAGCTGAGAGTGGTCGCGACGACAGCAGACAAAAAGGTAAGACAGCTGGGGTGGGGGCGGGCCTCCCCTTGGCTTGGGTAGGGTACCCCCAGGCAACACCGTGTCTTCTGCTAGTAGTCAAACAAAAAAGACTTTTTAAAAAAATATATATTTTATTTTATTTTAATTTATTCTCTCAAAAGAATTCTGGAGAAAAAAGATGGGATGCAGGTCTGCTACTGAGAGAAGTAAAGGCATTAATGGCTGGCTGAGAACTAGCATCACAAGATCTTATTTACTCCCAGCTAAGGAACCTAGCAGCTTTGTTTTCCATTACGTGAACAGTAGCACAACATATAATACATAGCAGTAATCCCAACAGGCTGTTACCAGAACAGGGATTGCTGTCTTCCTGCTACCTTCATCTAGATGAGGCACCAGGTCATTTATCAAGCTAAACTAATACAAAGTCATTGAAGTAAGTTGTGCCTCAAGTGTCAATAAATATGCCCAAACAATACACATCTTTCAGAGAGAGAACAATCTTTTCTACAACAAGTTGAACATTGGTCAACCAAACCACACAATAACAGTACCTCCATCTTGTCTGGACCTAGCTGCAGTCTGTCTCTATACAATGGCTGTCCTGAATTGATGCCAGAGCAACTTCAATGCAGGAAAACCATTAACTCACTAAGAGGATGCAGAACTGTGTGCATCAGTTGCCTACCCTGAAACAAATGGTAAGCCACTGTGTGAGACAGAATGCTGGACTGGATGGGCTGTGGCCTGTTCCAGCAAGGATGTTCTTATGTTCTTATGTACTGTTGACACTTCAGCTCACAACATCAAGGGATGTTGGCTGAAGTATCACACATATGTATATGAAATTCAGTTCTACCACTTCTTTTTGTTTAATCTAAGTGAGGCTACTGATGCCCTGCATAAATCATGTGAAAACTACAGTGGAGGGAAAGCAATGGAATAGTTAATAAAAGAGCTAGCTATTCTAATTGAGTTCAAGTCTCCAAGGCTAAATGAATTCCATTGCAGGGTGAAGGATTCTGTGAACTTTACTTCAAAATTGCTCTTTTTAATCTCAGAGATTAACTGGGGGAAAGGTAAAACACTAGAAGAGTGGAGGCAGGGAAATATTATTTATCTCCCAAAAAAAATATTGTTGAAAACCATCCCTGTTGTACAGGTCAGCAAGTAAGAGTCAATAACTGTTTAAAAGACCAGCTCTTCAATTCTTGATATAAACAGACCCAACTGTCAGTATTTTTGGACTCTTTTTATGGAGAGAAGGGGCTATGATCACAGTCATGATGAGCACCTGCATTTTCAAAGTTACCACTAAACTGCTGGATATAGTGACCTTAAATCTGGGAATAATTTCTAAGTACAGTACTGTATTCTATTGCTGACTATCAACCTTGTTCTTTAAAATGGATCTTTAGGAATGAATGAAAGCCAATATAAAGTCTTGCAACAAAAGCAGTGTAACTAAACAGCAAAAAGATTTGTTAGGCAAACCAAATATTAACAGTTTAGCTAAAATTTGGTAAAATCTGTTATCAGTGTTATTACTATAGTCTCCATTCAGTAAAATAGATGCTGGTCTGACTGGAATAAATTATTTTCATTAAATTATTTGTTTCACACTTTGTATGGTTATCCACTGTTTATCTATTTCCAAAGCTTCCTTAACCTTGATGCCACCAATGTTGTGCTATATATTGATTGTTCTTCCATAGATATTGTTGCAATATCACAGTTTACATCAGTAATTATTTCTCTGAGCTTTTTTCCCCATGACACCAGTTTCCCCCCTCCCCTCCGCTTCGCCTTAGTGAAGGAGCGGAGAGGGGGCAGCCATGTCTCTGGACCCCTACGAGAGGCACTGCGACTCCATTAACTCCGACTTCGACCAGGAGTCGTCCAGCAGGAGCAGCGGAGTCGGAGCCCGGCCTGGCCCGGCGTTGGCCGGCGAGCAAGAGGAGTTGCATTACGCCCCCATCCGCGGTCTGGGCCGGGGGGCTTTTGGGGAGGCCACCCTGTACCGCCGGACGGAGGATGACTCACTTGTAGTGTGGAAGGAAGTGGATCTTACCAGACTATCAGAAAAAGAACGCCATGATGCTCTAAACGAGATTGTTATCCTTGCTTTGTTGCAACATTGTAACATCATTGCCTATTACAATCATTTCATGGACAACAACACACTGCTGATTGAACTGGAATACTGTAATGGGGGAAACCTCTATGATAAAATTTTGCGACAGAAAGACAAGTTGTTTGAGGAAGAGATGGTGGTGTGGTACCTCTTTCAAATTGCATCAGCAGTAAGCTGTATCCACAGGGAAGGAATCCTTCACAGGGATATAAAGACACTGAATATTTTCCTCACCAAAGCAAATCTTATCAAATTGGGTGACTATGGCTTGGCAAAAAAGCTAAACTCTGAGTATTCCATGGCTGAAACGGAGGGTAGATTTTGAGCCCAGTTGAAGAAGATGATTATATGGCCCATCCTGAAGAAATCCAACTTGACGACTGATAATCTTAACAATATCCCATTTATGAACAAGGTAGTAGAGGGCGATTGCAGACCAGTTGAGGTCATTCCTGGAGAATACTGACTGCCTCGATCCAAACCAGTGCCCCGCCATGGTACTGCGACAGTATTGGTAATCTTGTTCAACGACCCTCTAAGGGCGGCCGACAGTGAAATCCTCTCTGTTGCTTCTTTTATATCTCTTAGTAGCCTTCAGTACCTTCAACCACAGTATCCTCTTGGACAGGCTCACTGGGATAGGTTTGGAAGGACTGGGTGCTGTGGTACATCTTTATGCTACTGTTGCTTTGGCAGTCCGAATTTTGTTGAGTGCTTTTTATAGTGTATTATATTATAGTTGATATGTCTTTGCTATTGTATTGTATTCTGTGGGCTTGAATTTTCTGCATACTATATTTCTGGGGACTCTTGTTTATTATTGTCATATTGACTGTATAGATTATGCTGTATTGCTATGCACTTATTGATTTTGTATATTGGTGATTATTGTTTTGTTATTGCTGCTGCTTAGATCCTGTATTTTTCTATTTTGTATTGTATACTTATTGTTGTTAACCGCCTTGAGTTGCCCATTGGGTAAGAAAGGCGGTATATAAATAAAACTTCAATCAATCAATCAATCAATCAATCAATAATTCTGTTTTTCTCTATCTGTCATTGGCTTAACTATTTTCCTCTTCAGTTTTAAATGAGCCTGTTAGGAGAGTTTGTTTTTCTCCTGGTGCAACTTGCACATTTGGTATGCCTGATGCATCAGGTTCTGATAAACTCTGCCATCCCCAAAAGGGGGGAGGGTCCCCTGTTTAAAAACAGAAAGCACAATTCTCTGTCCCCTGAGAGTAGACTTGTTTTAGTTTGAGCAAGTCTCAAAGAAAAAAAATAAGCTTTGGAATCACAGCACCTTTGCAAGCAAAAGTTCAATCCTGGCTTGGACAATCCTCCCTAGCATTGCTTGACTATATGGCAAAGAAAAATGTTCTGTTAAGAATGACATGTAAAACAAAATTACTTTAAACACATCTATGCAATACTGATAAAATGCAAAACAGTAGAATAATAATGCAAAAAAAATCTCAATTCAAATTTCTTGAAATGATGAAAAATCAATTTGAGGTACGGGTAGGTCTTTCTCATTTCCAATTACAAACATTCAAAAAGCAAGGAAAGGGTTAAAAGACATCTTCAAGGAGAAGGGGGGGAGAGAATGCATTCAGCCAACCTACAAAGAATGAATAAGGAAAGCTTGCCTAGACATTTACTTTTGTTTCCCTACAATACAACTGTTCAAATAGACAAAATATAAACAAAATAAGTATTGACCTAGCTGCATCTGCTCTCTGTTATTGCTTTTATCCTATAAGATTGATATTTAAAAGCAAAGCAGAAGGCAATAACATGCTGTTGTTTTTACCTTATCTAGTGAAGCAACAATCTGAGCATGTTAACTTTCATGTGTGTTGTTTTGGTTTATTTATAGTATCTGGATCTACTATTTTTTTTAAAAAAACCAACTTTTTTTCAACTGCTAAATGGCAGAGCACCCAACCTGACAGCTGGGCCTCAATTCAAAACCTTGACATTCTTTTCCTTGTCCTCTACTCTTCCCCACAAATATATGCTCTTTTGCTTTTAGCCAGGAAATTGCAACACTCATTGCAATTATAGTTTTATAGATTACAAATGATTGTTTAATCTTCCAGTAATCATTCAGTGTTCTGCCCCGGTTGTTCAACAAAGGTCACTTGTCCTGTAGCCCACTTAACATCAAATGAGCAGAAACACCAACAACCAACATGGTCCATGTTGATCTGGGCAACAATTAATCTGGCTTCAATTTCTTTTCATTTTCTCACCATATTTAACAGGTAAGGGAACTTTTAGTCTGATTCTTCAGTGCAAGCTTTTCTGACATTACAAGCATAGCCTTTCGCCTCATTGGTGCATGCAATTGCCACAATCTCCAACACCACACAAGCTTGAAAGCAGGATAACTGAAAGAAAGGCATGGAGGTGGTAAATTAACTCTTTGCAAAGATCCCTTGGTGGCGGGTGATCTTGCTTCCTTTTCAACTGGTCTTTGGCGGCTCAGGGAACTTTAGCGGTGGTAGGAAGTCCAAGGGAAAAAATTTCTAAAAGTCAGCGAAAAGAAGGGGCGAGATTTGAAACCACGTGCTGAGCGCCCACCAGCAGCCTCGCTCCTGTCTTCTTCCAGGACTTTTCCCACACCCCCTTGACTGATGGAGTCTCAGTTGGATCCTGTTACCACAGCCTCTTTTTTTCCCTGTCTTTGGTGCCTTTGCGCAAGGGACAAGGTAAGGGACATTGTTGCATCGGCTCCACGAGGCTGGGCGAGCAGGGAAGTTAAAAGGCTTAGACAAAGCCCCACCACCCCAGAAGCCCATCACAGCCTTGTCCAAAACCCAGGATGGCAGCGCCACCTGGGTTTCTCCCTGACAGGATTCTCTGAGGGGTGGCAGGGGGGACTTGTCTGGGGCCTGGTGCATTGGTGGGGGCTTCTCCAAGGGGTGTAAATTGGTGGCAGTTTGAAGAATGCAGTGATGTCATGTGGGTGTGCACGCATGCACATGACATCACTGGTATGTGTGACGGCTGCCCCCCATCCCTGCTTTTTTTGGGCACTCAGGTCCTAAAAGGTTCGCCACCACTGCTCTATAGGCTACAAATCCACAAAGCTTATGCTAAATAAAACCATAAGTAATCTCAAAAACCTTTGTCTTCCTCTTCAATTCAAACCTTAACTTGGTGAGGGTTTTTCAGTGTGTTAGGGAAGCTAACAGGAATGCTGTCATGAGGCTGGACTCTTTGCAGGGCTACCTAAGCGAAAATACTTAAAGCTGAACCAGAAAATTATGACACATCCTTGTAAGGAAAAACAGTCATAAAAGAAAAGAATGTGTGAGATGCAAGATTTTGCCAAGGCCAAGGACAGAACCCAGTGTCCCCTATGCAAAAGGCACAGTAGACACCTGCTATCTAGCCTCAAAACCCAGATTCTAAGTTCTTTTGCCAAAATCCAAAATTCCCCAAGAAAACTGTGTGCTTCCAGGATCCTTCTATAGAATACTACTATCAGATGTACCCTTTTACAAATTATGGAGGTAATAAACATAAAAAGGAAAGGTTCCTTTTAAACATTTATTTAACACTAGCTGATTGCCTTGTCTTGGCCAGGGTGTTTGTTGTATGTGTACATTTTCCGGCCCCTGATTCACCCCAACACAGACTCTCTGTCTCTCTCTGTCTCATTCAGGCACACACATCCACACACACACACCAGTGACTGACCCAGAACCCACTGTCTTGTGCATTTTCTTGCGCACACACACACAGACACACACTCCCTGTCTCTCTCTGTCTCTCACTCACACAGCAGTGATGTACATTGAAAGTGTCTCGTTCCTGGGCTATAGAGGCTTACATGGAATGGTTTGTTCCGTCTGCATCTGTTTTATAGATGTAGGTTTTCTCAGGAATTCCAGGACCTTTCCCTATCAGTCATTAACTCTCAACCAATCACAGTCCAACATGCAAATCAGCTCTCTCCAACATTCTATTACCAGGCCTTGCTGTTAAAACAATCACACGTGCAACGTGCAAATGAGTTATTTCCAACATTCTATTTCCAGGCCTTGTTGTTAAACTGTCTTTTTTTCTCCCAAGGCACCTTGGGAGTTGTAGTACCCATTCCTTTTTCCATTTTGTGGGGCGCAGGGCCCACCTCAGGCCCCAGGACCCACATCTTGACCATCTCTCCCGCCCCAGGTAAGTGTGTGCACAGTTTGGGCGGGGACAGTTAAGGGGTGTGGAAGCCCTTCCAGGACCCACATGGGGACATTTCTCTTTTATAGGTATAGATGAGCGTATGAGCACATATTTCTTAACCAAATATTCAGAACAAAATTTAATATAAGTGACAGGTCACAAAAATCAAAAGTACTTATTGTTTATATTGGTTGCCTAATAAAATAAATGTGAGTAAATATGGCTGTTAATACCTATTTATTTATTTGTTCAAATTTCTAAAGCTGCTCCAATCACAAAGACTCTGAGCGGCTTACACTACGAACCCCCCCCCCCTTAATAAATAGACCCCATTTAAAACAGTAACTCCTTTAAAAACCCATTAAAAGACCCACCCACACATGTTAAGGAAGGAAGGATGGCTCTTATTTAACCAGCCAGCAGGCAGGGGTTATTTCTCCACCAACCCCCCACACCTGCCCCGCCAGCCAGGTTTTCATTTCTTTCCTGAAGGGCAGCAGTTCTGTCTGTTGCCTCAGTTCCACTGGCAGGAGATTCCAAAGAGCCGGGGCGGACACAGAGAAGACCCTCCTTCTTGTGCTAGAGAGGTGGGCCCTCTAGCTGATGGCACAATTAGAGAGCCCCTCCAGTCTGCCCTGGTTGGTCGGGCAGACAATCTCAGGATGATGGGGTCTCTCAGGTATCCTGGCCCACTACCATTTAGGGCTTTAAAGGTAATAACCAGCACCTTGAATTGCACCCAGAGGCAAATTGGCAACCAGTGCAGCTCCCGAAGCAGTGGCGAGGCCCGAGCATAACGGCCACACCCCAACACCACCTGGGCAGCCGCATTCTGGACCAATTGCAGCCTCTGAATGGTCATCAAGGGCACCCCCAGTAATCTAGTCTAGAGGTGACCAGAGCATGAGTGACTGTAAGGAGTCCCAGTTCAGGAGCAGACGCAACTGGCGAATCACCCGAAATTGGGCAAAGGCCCTCCTAGCCACAGCCACCACCTGGTCTTTAAGCAGCAGTCAAGAGTCCAGGCGGACCCCCAAGTTGCATACTGGGTCTGTCTGGGGCAAAGGCAGATCCAAGGATGGGTAACTCCCGAGATAACACCAGGCCCCTGACCCAAAGCCACTCAGTCTTGGCAGGGTTCAATTGTAATCCATTGGCCCTCATCCAAACCCCAACAGCTTTCAGATAATACCTATGTTGTACAACACCGCTATTGAATTAATAAAAATGTGAAAGACTATTTTAATGTCTATAACATTAGCAAAATATAAAGTATTTACTTTGAATAACTCAACCAAGTATCTTAACTCATTTTTGATAATAGCACATAACACATATATTGTAGCAAGAGTATGTGGACTTACAGTGCAGTTACTAAATGTATAAATGCATGGTAAAATTATTGCAATTAGTATTTCTATAACATGGGTAGTAGTAAATATTTCTGGGGGCGACGTTACGCCGTAGGGAGGCAGGGTCTATTAAATTGGCCTGCCCTCAGCGACTAATGGATCCAGATGAATTCCAGAGGGAACTGGGGAATTTTCCTCTGGATCAGCTACACGATTCACCTGAGGTGCTTGTTGACCTGTGGAACATGAAGACGACAGCAGCCTTGGATGAAATCGCGCCACTACGGCCTCTCCGAGCCCGTGGGGCTGGCCATCCCTGCGGTTCACTGAACTGCGGGAGCTGAAACAGGTGAAGAGACGCCGAGAGCGCCGCTGGGGGAAGACTTGGACTGAGTCTGACTGGACACTGGCTAGAACCGCTATTAGGGCCTACCTGGTGGTGTTAAGGGTGGTGAAGCGGCAATATTTCACCACCCTTATTGCATCCACGGATAATCGCCCAGCCACCCTGTTCTGGGTGACCAGGTCTCCTCGGTAGAGGGGGGCCGGGACCTGGTTGGCAGGGTTCAGCTAAGGTTTTCGCTGATTACCTGACGGATAAAACCACTCAGATTTGCTCGGGACTGAACCCCGGCGTGGACGGGGAGAGGCAGGAGGGGACCGGATCACAGTCTTGCTGTGTCATCTGAGACAGCAGATTATCTGGACCCCTTTCAGTCAGGATCCAGGCCCGGACATGGTACAAAGATGGCATTGGTTGCACTGATGGATGATCTCTGGCGAGAAAGGGATGGAGGCCATTTGACCATCCTTGCTCTCCTTGACCTCTCAGCGGCTTTCGATACTGTCAACCATGGTATCCTTGTGGAACGGCTCCAAGGATTGGGGATCCAGGGCACTGTGTTGTCCTGGTTTTCCTCATTACTGAGGGGCCGTACCCAGTCGGTGTGGTTGGAGAGTGAGACGTCCAACCCTAGGCCACTCCAATATGGGGTGCCTCAGGGCACGAGGCTGTCTCCTCTCCTATTTAATATCCACATGAAACCGCTGGGGGAGCTCATCCGTTCCCACGGGGCGTAGTACCATCAGTACCCGGATGACACCCAAGTGTACATCTCGTCTTGTGGTGATCCCAGTGATGCTGTCAAAGTCTGGTCCGAGTGCCTGGTGGCTGTTGGGGTCTGGATGGGGGACAACGGATTACAACTGAACCTAGGCAAGACTGAGTGGCTATGGATTAGGGGCCCAGTGTTATCTCGGGAGCTACCATCATTGGTTTTAGATGGGGCTAGTCTGCCCCAGACAGACCAGGTGTGCAACTTGGGTATCCTCCTGGACTCATGACTGATGCTTGAAGATCAGGTAGCGGCTGTGGCCAGGAGGGCTTCCGCCCAACTTCGGGTGATTCGCCAGTTGCGCCTGCTCCTAGACCAGGACTCCTTACTCATGGTCACTCATGCTCTGGTCACCTCTAGACTAGATTATTGCAATGCACTCTACATGGGGCTGCCCTTGACGACCATCCGGAGGCTGCAGTTGGTCCAGAATGCGGCTGCTCAGGTGGTGATGGGGTGTGGGCATTATGCTCACGCTTTACCACTGCTTTGGGAGCTGCACTGGCTTCCAATTTGCCTCCGGGTGCAATTCAAGGTGCTGGTCATTACATTTAAAGCCCTACA
This sequence comes from Bradypodion ventrale, assembly GCA_035047345.1. Classification (NCBI taxonomy): domain Eukaryota; kingdom Metazoa; phylum Chordata; class Lepidosauria; order Squamata; family Chamaeleonidae; genus Bradypodion; species Bradypodion ventrale. The sequence goes on from JAWDJE010000001.1 coordinate 49,170,966, forward strand.
TGGTAGTGGGTCAAGATACCTAAGAGACCGCATTGCCCCAAGAATATCTGTCCGTCCAACCAGAGCAGACCAGAGGGGCTCTCTGCTTGTACCATCTGCTAGAGGGGCCCATCTCTCTAGCACAAGGAGGGCCTTCTCTGTGTCCGTTCCGGCCCTATGGAACCTCCTGCCAGTGGAACTAAGGTTGCAGATGGAATTGCTGCCCTTCAGGAAAGATCTGAAAACATGGCTGGCGGGGCAGGTGTGGGGTCCTGAAGATGTTGTGACCTCTACCTGCTGGTTGGTTTAATATCAAGTAATTTCCCTCTTTTTAATAATGTGTGGGGGTTTTAGCAGGGTAATTTGTTTTAATGGGGTGGTTCTTTTAAAGCTTTTTAAGATTGTAAGCCGCCCAGAGTCTTCGTGAGTTGGGCAGCTATATAAATTTGAAAATAAATAAATAAATAAATAAACCAAAACTATGACTTCAGTGCAAAGCACTGAGGCAACAGGCTACAATTCATCAATACATTTTTATCCTATGGTTTGCCTTGTGAGGCCAGGTGGGCCGCTTGATGAATCTCCACTTGTGAGAACAAGTGGAACACTTTTCTGATAACGAGAGAGAAAAACACAAGAGAACATTATCTCATTCATTGTATACATCAGTCAAAAATAGTGCTTTTGGTTTTGAGAGAAGGCAAATGCAACCTCACAATAAGCTAATGTATGTACAAAATTTCAGATGGAAAAGACACTTTCAGTGTAAGAAGCTTAGTATCTTGTATACTTTACTCATACTGTAAGAGTTAACATTTAAATCATACCTAAATCAAAGAGAAAACATATGGTCTGTATTGCATAAAAGTGAATGTACAGTGGACCCTCGATTGACGACACGTTGAAATAGCATCATTTTCTATTAACGACATTACGACGCTCCTTATGTGATTGTTCGAATAACGACGTTATTCGAATAACGATGGTACTTTTTCCCATCGTTATTCAAATAATGATGTTTTTTGTTGTTATTCAAATAACGGCGTTATTTGAATAGTGACGCTACTTGGGGAACCAAGTAACGTCGTTATTCGAGGGTCCACTGTATTAGCAATGTAAAATGCAAGAGAAACAAATGAAAAGCAAGCAAAAGAGTTAACAGGCACCACAGTTCAAGGCATATCTTAATGTTTATGTTACATCACCTATCTTTGGCAGCATTCCCAAACAACATCTACAGGTAGCAAATCTTCTCTCTTTGAGCCAAAGACTGGTGGTAGGGCCAATTAACACTAAGGTTCGGCCATGGGAAGCCTGGTTTTTAAAGTTTTGGAAATCACTCCATCCATCTCTGAAAATTACTGTCTGGCGGCACCTGGCCCAAGACTTCAGCCCATTTTTCACAGCCTGGCAAAAAGCAGGAAATGTTCCTCCAGCCTAGAAGTCCTTTTATGGTGTTTCTTTCCTTCCTGGATCTTTTAACCATTTTTTCCCCGTCAGTCAGCCATGATTGAGCTGTTTTTTACTGCTTCAGAAACCATAATTAACTGCTTTTGAGGAGCAAATGCGTTCAGGCCACTTTTTATCAAAAATACACTCTGACAAGAGGATAGTTCTAACAGTATGACAATGGAGAAACTCCTGAAAGGCAGCTACCAGGCAGCAGCAACAGAAGTAACAGTGGCCCTGAAGCTAAATTTTGTCAGCTCTACGCAAAAAGAGGCAATGCTAAATCACTTCTGAACATTACATATCTTGAAAAGCCTATAATGACACCATCCAAAATGAAACAATGGCCATACCACCCTGAACACGCCCGATCTCGTCTGATCTCGGAAACAACAGATTCCTTTTCACAAACAAGGGAATGCCCAGTTATATCTGTTTTCATAAAAAGGCTGTTTTGGAATGGTACGATTGGGTGTTCCTGGTCAGAGTCTAACACTTGAACCTTCCTAAGAGTCCTATAAAACTTAACAGACGGGGGGGGGGGGGGGGATATTAAAAGTGTGCGTTTGTCACAGGTGACATTTATCCTTATAAAGGGCTAAATCTAGTATTAACCAAAATAACTGTTTAAACCCTGTATAATTTCCTTCTTCTGGATATTTTAAAAATTCTTTTCCCATAGGAGATGATAAAGTGATTGTCTAGATTACAATCTTATTTTATTGGACATACACATGCAGATGGATGTGCATGTGATACTGTTTTCAGGATTTATATTTACAAACTTAAGTATGATGCATCATAAATGAATTGATAGAGACTTGAATAAAGTAAGATTAAGTCAATAACTCTCAAGTAAGCATCAGTAATAGCATCTTAAATTAAAGCATAAGCAAACAAAGTTCAGATCAGCATGGGTCAGTGTTTCCCAACCTTTGGTTTTTGGACTTCAATTCCCAGAAGCTTAAGTCAATTTCCCAAAGCACTGATCAGCTAATGTACTGACTTAGGCTTCTGGGAATTGAAGACCCCCTGTGGGGCATGGGCCCCACATTGGGAACCACTGGCGTAGGTTTAAAGAATTCTTAACACATGTACCACAGGCAGAAATACTTGCTTTGTCAAAGCTCATCAACTGTCAACATTTTTGATAAGTCAGCAAGTTATTGAGCTTTGTACTTGCTTTAAATATGTTATAGTTTTGTTGGGAGTAGTAAACCATGACTCTTCTTAACTGTGAGGCTGGCAAGCAGCCAGCTAAGCAAGCTAACAGACTTTGTTTTGATTAATTTGACCTTGCACTTGCAAGATATAAGAAATACAGCCTCTGTAAGTTACTAGTTTGGTTATTCTCCACATCAGTAAATATCATCTGCTGGTTTTAGGCACATTACAGTTTTTAAAGAATATACACTAACTGTTGTTATATTATGGTCTACACATAATTTGTAATCCTGGGATTTCCCTCGTTTGACAATGCTTCCTTACGGGAGAGGGTGTTTCCTGCACCATTAAAACATGCTTTGGTGTGCCCCCTCCTGAAGAAGCCAGCGCTCAACCCAACGATATTGGCCAACTACCAGACTGTCTCCAACCTCCTTTTTTTAGGGAAGGTCTTGGAGAAGGCAGTGGTGCAACAGTTGCAGGGTGTTCTGGATGAAGTGTATTATCTGGACCCCTTTCAGTCAGGATTCAGGCCCGGATATGGTACCAAGACTGCATTGGTCGCGCTGCTGGATGATCTCTGGCAGGAGTGGGATGGAGGCCGTCCGCCCAACCTCGCTCTTCTTGACCTCTCAGCGTCCTTCAATACTGTCGACCACGGTATCCTTCTGGAGCGGCTCCGAGGTTTGGGGATCCAGGGCACTGTTTTGTCCTGGTTTGCCTCATTTCTGAGGGGCCAGACCCAGTCAGTGTGTTTAGAGGATGAGGTGTCCAGCCCTAGGCCTCTCCAGTATGGGGTGCCTCAGGACTCAGTTCTCTCCCCTATTCTATTTAATATCGGAGATCATCCGTTCCCATGGGGTAAGGTATCATCAGTATGCTAATGATACTCAGTTATACATCTCAGCCCGTGGTGATCCCAACGATGCATTCAAAATCCTTTCCAGGTGCCTGGAGGATGTTGGGGCCTTTATGGGGGACAATGGGCTACAACTGAATCCCAGCAAGACTGAGTGGCTATGGGTTAGGGGCCCCGCGTTATCCTGGGAGCTACCATCTTTGGTTCTGAATGGGGCTACTCTGCCCCAAACAGACCCAGTGCGTAATCTGGGGGTCCTCCTGGATTCATGTCTACTGCCCAAAGAGCAGGTGACAGCCGTGGCCAGGAGGACTTTTGGACAACTTCATGTTATATGCCAGTTATGCCCGCTCCTAGATCGGGACTCCTTGCGTATGGTCACCTCCAGACTTGACTACTGCAATGCGCTCTACATGGGGCTGTCCTTGATGACCATTCGGAGACTGCAACTGGTCCAGAATGCAGCTGTTCAGGTGGTGAGGGGTGCGGGCAGTATGCCCATGCCTCACCACTGCTTCGGGAGCTGCACTGGTTGCCGGTATGCCTCCGGGTACAATTCAAGGTGCTGTTTATTACTTTTGAAGCCCTACATGGTAGTAGGCCAAGATACTTAAGAGACCGCATCACCCCAAGGACATCTGTCCATCCCACCAGAGCAGACCGGAGAGGCTCTCTGAAGAAACCATCAGCTAGAGAGGCTTGTCTCTCTAGCACTAGACAGAGGGCCTTCTCAGTGTCCGGCCCGGCCCTATAGAACTTCCTGCCAATTGAACTATGTCTCCAGACGGAGTTGCTGCCCTTCAGGAAAGGCTTAAAAACCTGGCTGGCAGAGCAGGTGTGGGGCACCGGCAATGCTATGGTCCCAGCCTGCTGGCTGATTTAAGAGCACTCTCTCCCTCTTTTTTAACTGGTGGGAGGGTAGGGGAATATTTTTGTGGTAGTTTAATGGGGTTTTAATTGTGATTTTTTTTTAAAAAAAATTGTGATGATTTTAACATTTGTACGCCACCCACGGGCTGCAGGTTGAGAATCCCTGCCTTAGAGAAACAAAAATAAATTGCTGGATGTGTCATGCCCAATTAAATATTATGCTAAACGAAAGTAATCAATATTTGTAATGAGAAAAATGTGTCACCTGAAATGTCCAATTATTGTATACAAGTAAAATCTCACATAAAGAGTGCCTTGCTTAGAGACTAACTCGCTTAAAGAGCAGAATTTTCTCTGAATGGTCACCTTGCTTAACAACTAAAACCAACCAAAAACTCGCTTAACAACTAAATGGAGGTTCGCAATCCCTCCCCCAGAAGTCACAATTGGTCACTTACAATGGTGTTTCGCTTAAAGAGCAAACTTGCTTAAAGAGTAATCCCATGGAATACATTATGCTCTTTAAGCTAGGTACCACTGTATAGGGAAAACTCTAAGGTCCAATTTTGTGAGAAAATGTCCTTGAACTGTTTGGGTGTTGTGAGTGATGAAAAATAAACTTTTCATCTCTCAAGAAAAGTCCCATGAGAAAGGTACAGAACCCCTCACAACGTAACCCATTGATAAAATAACTTTGTCAGCTGGGACAGAACCTAGACCTCTGAGTCATTCCAGATGGTCTGACACACTCAGGTCTCCCTGCAAGTAACATGCAAAACATCCTATTAGGGACCTGACAGATTACAGTACACTATAACAAATTTGGCTTGATATGACAAAAACCATGTTTTCTACTGAAAACATGAACTATCCAAATGAAAGGACACTGTATACAAACAGAATTTCAACCCAAACAACACACCAACTGCCATTGGCAGGGAAGACCAATCACCATATGATAAAAATAAAACATCAAAGGGATATCCACAGCAAATTCAGTGGACTTTTATTTATATGTTCATTTATTATTAATATTTTATACCACCCAACTTGGTGCCATGAATTTTTTTTAACACTTATAGAAAATAATCAACCAAAGTCCCCATACTCCAAGTGTTTATCTATGTGGATGATCATGCTTTTATAGTCAGGGAGAAACTTTTAAGTCCATCGGACATCAGCTAACCACTGTCTTAAAATGTCTCTCTTTATAATATAAAACAGCCAACTGAAATCAAGCCCTTTAAAAACACAAGCTGCTTTAAAAACAGCTGACAAAACACCATTTTAAAATGGTAATAATTTAAATTGTGCAACACTCTGCTAAGAAAGAAAGAATTATTCCAAAAACAAGTCCTCGCCACTTAGTCAGGAATACAAGAGCCACAGTAAGAATTTGCCCATTATACTCTACATCTTAATATGTTTCAGCCTTCACCTCAATCTTGGAATCTACTAGGATAAACACTACCACCTGTAAAGGCTTCAAGGTCGTTCACACTGAATCAATTTAATTTTTCAACAAACTTCAAGGCATCTTCTTTCTTGTGCATTTATTAAATTTCTATACCGTCCATCTGGGATATTTTCCCACTCTGGGCAGTGTAAAAATAGTTAAAACCAGAAATGTACACACAATAACAATTGATGGCATCCAAAGGTGACATAGACCAAATATACACTGATTATTAGGTATAGGGAGAATGTTCTTAAAAGTCTATTTAAAGAGTATAATTTTAAGATGTATCTTTAAAAACATCCAACAATGGGGCCTGGCGCAACTCCACAGTAGTAGAACATTCCATAGTGTGGGTGCCGCCACTGGGAAGACTCTATTCCTCATCGCCACCTTCCTCACCATCCTCGGTGTCAGCACCTAGAGCAACGCCAACTGGGAAGAACGGGTGATATGGGTAATTTTTTATAGGAAATGCTCCGACAGATAGGAATATTTAAAATAGCACTTTGTGTCTGATGGAAGGGATCAGAAAACCAATGCAAGCCTGCCAGGGCCTGTTCGAATTTCTCTGTTCCTGTCACCAGCCTAGCAACCACATTCTGGACCTGGCTGAAGCTTCCTTAGCAGGCACAAAGGCAGCCCCATGTAGAGAACATTACAGTAGTCAATATGTGATACCAGAGTTGTAAGGGAATGCCTGTCCAAACAGGGACGCAACTGTGCAATCTGATAAATTTGGCAAAATGTGTCTGATCAGGTTATCCTTCTATGGTAATAGAGTAGATCATACTGCCAGCAACTCAACGCTGAGTGTCAGGCGGCGGTTAAGTAACCTGACAACCCTGAGGGCTAGCAGCCTTGGCAAAGTCCACATGGAAGGTCCCCAAGTGGATTAAATCCCACTTGAATCTACAGAAGAACCCCACATAACGAAAAAAACTCCATTCCACGGAGCTCTTCGCTATGCAGGTTTTTTCATTATGCGAAGCTAATGGGAGATGCCCCAGATAACGAACAAAAAATGTTCGTTATCCAGGGTTCCCAATGACCGGGTATACCCCACTTACCAAAAAAAAACCACGTATAACCGGGGAAATTTGTTATGCAGGGTATTGGCATTGCCTAACGAGTGCTTTGTTATGCAATTTTTTTGTTATACGAAGCATTTGTTATGCAAACTACCACTGTATCTTCATCAATACTGGCCTGGGGCTGATGAGATGAGGATGTTGCGTGCCAAAAGGGCTCAGGATCAGAAAGTGACTTACAGAGCTGGATCACATGAGCTGCCTTTGAAGAGCATCCAGAAATAAAGTTGACCCAGCATGTTGGTTGGCTGAAAAAAGCAGTTGAATTGTTTTACTAATTAGTAGGTAAGAGACATGTTTCACTGCACTAGTTTTAACATTTACTTTTATATGTTCCTCAAAGCAGCTCCCTAACAAATTAAAATAAAGAAAATCAAGATAAAACCAACAGCTAACTTACTAAAAAAGAAGAGCTGTAAACTCTGTGAATCAGATAACAATGAAAGTTTTGTTGTTGTTGTTGTTGTTGTCACCCTGACTTACCAGAACAATCGCAACAAAACAATACTATACTAGTATTTTTCTCTGGGCTGCAGGGCCGGATTTAAGTATAGGCTACCTAGGCTGCAGCCTATGGGCCCGCACCACAGGAGGGCCCGCACCACCAACCTCCCCAAAAATGAAGGCAGGCACCAGGCAAGAAAGAGGCGTGCAGGCAAAGGGAGCAAAGGAGGGACGGGAGCGAGTGACACAACCACCCGTCTGACTCAGGAGATTGACTGGCACGTTGCCCTGGCGATGGAGGGGAAGAGGCAGGAGCCGCTCGCGCCCCCACTCTGAGACTCACCCACCAAAAGCCAAGCGGCATGCAGCGGCAACAACTTCCTGCTCGAGCTACAGGGAGCAGAGCAGCGTTTGCTGGCTTCCTTTCTCCCCGCAGCAACCCAGGTGTGGGGGGCGGGGATGAGGGGGGAACTGGTGCACGCACACCTTTCCCCACTCCTATTGCCTGGGCATAATGCATGCATGTAAAACACAGGTGTTCCTTTACAGGCGTGTTGATCAGTGTGTGTGTGTGTGAGAGAGAGAGAGAGCGAGAGAGAGAGAGAAAGAGAGAAAGAGAAAGTGTGCGTGGAGTGAGCTCCCATCTCTGTTTCAGCTCCTGCCAGGCTACCAGTTTGGAAGCAAGAAATTTCAAGTAGAGAAATAGGAACCACTTTGGGGAAATCGCTATACGGTGCATCTATCGTATAGCAATTGTTTCATACAACAACAAGCCCCAAGGAACAGATTAAAATCGTTGTATGAGGTACCACTGTATATTGAAATTTTGGGAGGAAATTAAGGAAATGAATGAAATATTAAAGCTAAATGTAAAAATATATCCTGAAATAGCACTTTTATTAATATATGAGAATAATCAATGGTGCTGGAAAACAAAAGAATCAAATTTATTAACAGCAGAAAGATTATTAATAGTAAAGTATGATTTTCAATTATCAGAATGGCATAAGGTTTTAGAATATAGCAATTATGTAAAATAAGCAATATTAAGGTAAAAAGGGGCTTGTTACATAAGATTCTATTCAATAATGTTTGGGGAGTTTTCATTAGATTTCTATAAAAGGCCATTCACCTTTATAAGAAACAAAGTTTTGGAAAGGGAATGGGGCTCCATAATAAATGGAGGAAGATCCAATGTTACATCTAATTGTCCCAGTATATAACACAAAACTGGGTGGAATACCAAATACTTTGGAAGACAGGAGCTGAATTCAAAAAGATATTGATAGACGTGAATTTTACATGGCTAAGTGCAAAGATTTACACTTAGGGGGAAAACCCCAGATCCACTGTTACAAGATGGGGGATATTTGGTTCAGTAATACTACAAGTGAGAAGGATTTTGGAGTTGTAGATCACAGGCTAAATATGAGTCAACAGTGCGACATAGCTGCAAAAAAAGACCAACACGTTTTAGGCTTCATTAACAGAAGTATCATCTCCAAAAACTTGTGAGGTACTAGTCTCCCTCTATTCAGCACTAGTTAGACCACATCTTATAACAATACAGGTGTAGAGATGAAATACCGCTTTGACAGAGGACTCTTTAATTTGGCTAGAGTACACTCCCGAAAACTAACCAGTGCTAAAAGGATAACGGAAATGCAATATGCCGACGATACTGCATTTCACACCTGAGGAGCAGCAACTGTCAGTCAATTGTTTCAAGAATGCATGTGATCGTTTTGGCCTCACTATAAATGCTCAGAAAACTAAGGTACTTGCACAACCTGCTCCAAGCACAGCCCTTCCAGAGTCCAGTATCACCATCTCAGATTCAACACTGAAACAGATAGGCCAGTTTTCTCACCTTGGTAGCATCCTGTCTAAAAACTGCACCTGTGAACAGGATGTGATAAAGAGAATCGGTGCTGCCCATTCTGCCTATCCAGTCTATCACACCGGGTCGTTGTGAACAAAGATTTAACAACAGACTAAACTCATCGTATATCAAGCTGTCATCTCAACGTTACTGTATGGCTGTGAAACATGGACCCTCTATTGCAGGGGAGCCCAAACTTTTTGGGCTGGGGGCCAGTCATGTGGTTCAGGGGGCTAGTCACTACAGCCCTGGGGCCGGATCCAGCCCCGACACCAATTCATCCAGCCCCCAAAGCCCTCGTCGCTCCCAGAAGCGAAAGTAAAACACGTCTGTATGGGTGTGTTTTACTTCCGCTTCTGGGCCGGATGAACTGGTGTCAGTGGCTGGATCCGGTCCTTGGGCTGTAGTTTGGACACCCCTGCTCTATTGCCAAGACATCAAAAAGCTTGAGCGCATTCACCAACAGAAGCTAAGATCCATCTTGAACATCAAGTGGGATGACTATGTCACCAACATCACAGTCCTTGAGAAGGCAAATCTAAACAGCATTGAAGCTTCCATCATAGGCCATCATCTTAGATGGATAGTGAAGGTCTGCTGTAAGGATAGTTCCAGGCTTCCTCACCAAATTCTTTATGGGGAACTTGGCTCCGATACAAGATTTCAGGGAGCAACTCTGAAGCGTTATAAGGAACTGCTGAAACAAACCATGATGGTGTCAGGTATAAACCCAAAAACATGGGAAGCAGCGGCCGACGATCACCCACTTTGGCACCAAACTATCTCTGCTGCTACCAATCACTTTGAAGGGGAATGCCGCAGACATGAAGAGGCTAAGCAACAAGCACGGAAGCTTCGTCAAACTCAACCATGCCCTCCACCATCTATTCAGTGTAATGTGTGTGGTTGCATGTTTCACGCCAGGATTGGCTTATTGAGTCACCAAACACATATCCATCAACAGAGAAAATAATGATTTTCGGGGGGGGGGGGGGAATGTATGCTTGGACACAAGTAGCTGATGACGAGACCACATCTACTGTGTCCAATTCTGTACACTGCACTTTTAAAAAGATGCAAACAAAATAGAGCAGGTGCAGTGCAACAAGGATCTATCAGGCGGCTGGAAACCAAGCCATGTGAGGAAAGACTGAAGGAACTGAGCATATTTAGCCTTGAGAAAAGGAGACTAAGAGGGTATGTGATAACACTCTTCAAATACATGAAAGATGGTCATAATAAGGATGGGTGGGATCTGTTCGTATCTGCTTTGATTTGGATTCCTGCATTGAGCAGGGAGTTGAACTCAATGGTCAAAAAGGCCCCTTCCAACTCAATGAATCTATGAATAGGTAAAAGCTCTGGAAAGGAAACTCTATGAAGAACAGTTGAGGAAGCAAGTAAGTTTAGCCTGAAGTAGAGGAGATTGAGAGGCAATATAACAGTCATCTTTACACATCACATGGAAGCTAAAACAAGCTTGCTTCCTATGGCTTCGCAAATGTAAAAATGGAAGTCACATTTGTAGTGAAAAACCCTGAGATATCAACATATTTAAATCAAAGTATCACAAAAAATAAATGTTTCACTTTCTGAAACTTAAAATGTACTTATTTTGATAATGTCATTTCTTATTCACATACAGGTATCAGGGAAAAAATGTCCCAGTTCTACTTTTCCAGTTGACATTTCACATTGTTTCTTACACATATAAAGGAGACCAAATATTTAAACATGATCTCATGAGGCAGAAATGTGCTTATTCTTCTAAATAACCATGTAGAAAGCTCAAAAGTAATTCAATTCAACAATATTAGTGAATAATTGTACTTTCAAAATCTCTCCTTCAGTTAGTCAAAATAAGAGTATTCTGTAAAGAAAATGATAAAACATTTTGTTTGATTCAGAATAAACCTATGACTCAAATTTAAGCAGGCAAACTTCAGCTAAGAAGGTGATTAAAACTTTGGCCATTTAACTAGGAATGGACAATTTCTAAGAGATCTGTGGGCTACACATGACTCCACAAGGATTGTAGGCATGACCATTTGCTTCTGAGCCCAACCAATTTCCAAAACTTTTCAGACCTTTAAACAGGAAAAAAAATATCACTTTATGCTCTTTGGTGGCCAAACATTTTTACTTTAAAAAATTAAAGAATGTTGCAATAGAAATTGTCTCCTATACTTCTTACAAGCCACACAGACTTATTTAGCCTGAGGAAGATGATGTTTAAATGTTTTTCCGTATGGGATCACAGAGAACCAAACTTTGTCCAGATTTGATGAACACTTATTTCTCAGTATTGCCCCATTACAAAGCACATTCAATCAAAATCACCTAATGCCATAATGGCAAACCATGGCACTCCAGCTGTTCTTGAACTTCAATTCCCAGAAGCCCTGATCAGCAAGAGTGCTGACTTGGGCTTCTGGTAATTGAAGTCCAAGAACAGCTGGAGTGCCAAGGTTCGCCATCACTGAAATTATACAACTGCAAAAGTAACATACATGTTCTACAAGCAATGAAGCATATAACTACACATAGTAACAGAATCAGATGGTTGGATAGCTCAGTGGTTTGGGTATCTGACTTCAGAGCCAGCGGCTGGGACATCAGTTCCTCAGTGTTCCTTCCAGGAGAAAAGCCAGCCTGGGTACTAATGGCAAGCTGCTCAATCACAGAATGCCCACAGGAGGAACTGGTAAATGACTTCTGTGTATTCTCTGCCTAGAAACCTCTAGAAAGGATCAGTGTAAGTCAGAATTGAGTCTTTGGCACACAGCAATTATTAGTAACAGAAAGGTTTATCTTTTATAAAGTCTCAGGGCTTCCTACAATCAAAAACCAAGTATGCAACAGTTACAAATTAACACTACACAGTTGCGTAACAACTACTTTTAGTACAGGATGTATAGATCTTCACAACCATATATGTTCACTAAGATGACAAAAATATGGATGTTAAAATTTATACAGCTGTTTAAAAATACATCACATTTGACACAAATATGTTCTCGTGTCTGTGTAACATTCAGCTATTCTTCAGAAAATGTTGTAAACAGAAAGTTTCCCATGTTCTAAATAGAATAAAACGTCATCTTGCATGTTTATTTCAATGTTTATTATGATTGCTAAGCAATTTTTAGATCTCCCAACATCTCATAGGGTATTTAAAAATAAGTCTCTGATGCAATGGTTACAGCAGGTATAGATTAACTCCATTCTTCTAGCAAAGTCCAGCATTTTTCACCACAGACTATGCTGAATTGGACTGCTGGGGGATGCTGTTTAACAGCATCTGAAGGTCGTACTTTGCCTACCATGAGTTAAAACACCAGACAATAACTAGAGACACCCGAGTACAAATCCCCACACTCTGCCATAAGACTCTGAATGTATCTGTTAGGTTACTTTCCACCCTGGGTTCTTTAACATTATTAGGTACAGTATATTACAAGCTGTCATTTTGTTTAGGAATAAAACAACACTTCTTGGGTTAATCACTGGAAAAACATTAAGGATACTGATTTAAGTCTTGTTTAAAGAATACAAAGATTACCTTAACGACTTAAGTAACTTTGAAAGTACTGTGCCTACTAAAGCAGTACTGTACTAACATCCAGTCATGGTTCCTAATGGATTTATGAAGTAGTAGCTGAATTTCTGCCCTTGAAATTCATACTGTATAAGGTTAAAGGCGGCAGCAGAAGCAATTTTTCAGAAATTAAGCCTTTCCAAGTACTGTCCTGAAGTTCTTGAGGCTTCCATGTACAGTAATCCTTTTCATTGCAGAGAAACTGTAGAGCCCACAGGATGGGATGCTGCTGGGAAAGTCATCCTGTTGGCAGCAATTTTCAGTAATAAACACTTTCTGCCATCTGTCCCATACCTTCCAAGGCTTCCCAACAATGAAAGAAATTACATGTGAGTCTTGGGTGCTTCAGGACAGAAGTAGGAAATATGTAATTTAAAAAGAAAATGTTATCACAGCTGATGACATGACAAGCCTTATGAGGCCTAAGCTGCAAGCAAAATGATTTTAGCCAGTGATGTATATGAACAGAAAACTGTTTAATATAAAAATTCACAATTAAAAAAGAATTTCTTCCCATTTGGAAGACTTGTTTATTAAGACACTGAACACCTCCAAATCTGAGAGCGGCATTACAAGAGAAACTACTGTATTTTCTGGCATATAAGACTACTTTTTAACCCCGAAAAATCTGTGCCAAAGTCGGGGGTCGTCTTATAGGACAGGTACTTAACTGCAGCTTGTTTCCCCTTGCTTCATATGTCCGGCGCATATGGTGGGGGGTGCCGCGGCCGAGTCCCTGCTCTGTGCGGGGAGTATGAAGCAAGGGGAAGCAAGCTGCACACATCTTCCTGTACCTCGAGGAGGAGAACGTGAGTGTGGATTGGCTCTCCACCAGAACCTGCCCATTCGACTTGGAGGGCTGCGCGTCTTCGGGTTGAGTGTGGGTTAATTTTTATTTGGTGTGCATTGGAAGAGAGGTAGTCTTATACGGCAAGTATATTCCAAACTCTATATTTTAACTGGAAAAGTTGGGGGTCGTCTTATACGCCCAGTCATCTTATACGCCGGAAAACACGGTACATTAAGTGTCCCAAAGAACAAAATTTAAGACACCAATGAAATATTATCTGCCTGTCTAACTCTTTTCATATACAGTATGTGCCTCTGTTGAAAGCCACTCAAAAGATTCATCACTAGCCAGGGATCCAGATAATGAGCTAGCACAATTTATTATTCACCAAGAAGGTGAGGCTGAGGCTAAAGGGAGTGATCACATTACTCAGCTCTCCAACCCCACTGTGCTTGATCTGTTTCTCTATCTTCCCACAGGCCAACATTCAGAGAACTGGGAAAGATGTACTGTACAACTTTGACTTCCTTCTACTTGTTCAGGATTCCATGCTGGCAAGAATAAAAAAGTAGGAGACTGTACACATTGTTATTTAACTTCATCATTTTATAACAACAAACCAGTAAAGGAAAGCTAAGAGAATTAATGAGCTGTTTTACATGGTACCCTGTAGTTCCAACTGCACTCACATATGTGTATTTAATGGAGGACAGGAGTGCAAATTTCAGAAATTAAAATCAGAATTACAATTGTAGGTCCTATTTTGTCATACATGTACTCGCTATATTGTAAAAAATTGATTCAGGTTACATTTTAAGTACTACTGTACTTGCTTCTAACAAGGAGCAACAATGGCATATGTGGTTAGAAACCAGTATCATCAACATGTCATGAAGCACAAGTCATATATATTTAGTGTTGCCGCTCAAGTTTACAACTTGGACAGAAGCCATAAGGCAGTAGAGTCTGTTTAAACTAGGATAGACACTGTGTTCATAAGAATAAACCAGATAACAGGTTCTTGAATATTTTTATTTTAACTTCCATACTTTAAATAGCAACAAGCTTGCTTTCTCCCTCTTCATATAACTGTTTGGCTATTTTTGCCACACAAATGAATAGCCTTGGTACTTGCACTAAATTTTTAAAAACTATAATTTTCAAAGATGGTTCAACAAACCAAAGCATATAAGAGCACAATATGCAAACTATCTAAATCAGTACAAAAACCTGCCCTCTGATAAACCAAAGGGACCCAATTTAACTTTAAAAGACCACACTAATGCAGCAGTTTCAGAAGTTATATTTGCCAGTAAAACAGCTTATTTTGGCAAGCTGGCGGTTTTTAAATACATGCTAGCATGTTGCATCACTGGAACATAAGTTAATGTAGCTTTTTGTCATGTGTTCAACTCATTATAAAGATGCCTTATACAATTAACGGAAAGCCGTTAAAGAGGATTCAATGTGTATTAACAAAATATGCAAAATCAAACAAGACTATTTTGAAGCAAATGCACGCATACCACATGAGAAACCAAACAAAAGGTTTCAAACATACAGATAAGTAACTAAGTAATTCCAAACAGAATAACTGAAGTATTTTCACAAAACCAAATATGTAAGATATTAACCCAAATTAGTTAGAATATCCAAGTACTGTACAGTACTTGGTAGTTTCAAGCAGTAAAAATGAATATATTTCCTAAATATATTAACAAAGTTCTTATAAAATATACTCCCCACCCCATGCACAATAGCCAACAGTGAAGAACTGCATAAACTGAGCCACACAATTAGAAAAGGGCAAAAGTTGGAAGAGGTAACTGAACATCTCAGGGATTCAAGTTGCAAAAACAGTGCAGCTTGTACTGTAAAATAATATTCCTCTGGGAGAAAAGTTTAGTACAGAGTACCCACATTTCTAGTGCTTTCAAGGTACTTTCCACTTTATCTCAGTAAAACTAACTAGGGGCTAACTCATGAGAATCTTATTGTTACTGCATCCTAAAAGACTGGGCAACTAGTGGCCATTAAGCTTTAACACAAAAGAAATTAAAACACAATGGCACACATTTAAGGAGTGAGTGGTGGTGGTGTTATTCAATCACAATCTCCCCAGTTCAACAAAAAGGTCAGACTTCCCTGATGGAAACAGCCTATGAGGTCTCTTTTCTAAGTGTTGCGTCAAAGAAAAAAGGTGGTTACAGCATGCAAAACAGCTTTTAAGATGTTTCTAAACAAGAAACGGTCCTCCTCAGGGGTTTGTTTATGAAGTAGAGATCTACCTACTTCAATACTGGCCCCAAAGCGCGCGCACACACACACACAAATGTCTCGTTGCTGAGACATTGTACATGTGATTTTCCCCCTCCTCCTAATTATCGATTACACAAAATAAAAACCCAGCAGGGGCTGCTGCAATGCAACACCACGGCGATTTCAGAGGAAGGCTTTTTCCCCCCCACGTCTCCGCCTTGAATTCATTCTGTAAGCTGTGGCTAACACCTCCGATGTGATTGCGGATCTTGTTTTCAAACGCGAATAAAGGGCGCTGAAAATAACCTGGCCTTGGCCGTCCTCTTTCGCTCCAATGGCTTCCCCCACAATGAAGAGGGGGCAAAAAGCCTCAATCGCACCTCTCTTAATGAAGTATACACACACACCCTGTCTCTCTCTTGCAAGCTCCTTCCCCCTCCTGCGAACCCCCCAAACCCTCCCTCCCTCCCTCCCAACCCTTGTTTGCAACAAAAGCTCTGCTCTGCACACGCCAGATGAGCCATGATTATCCCTATGGACAAACCATCAACGCAATCCCATTCTCAACCCCCCATCACAACCCCCCTTTTACCAGCAAACAATACAGACGAGCATTTTAAAAAAACTTCCCACACTTTCTAGGGAAGGGAACAATGGGGAGGAGGGGAGAGAAAGCCGACTACAACGCCGCGGGAACTCAATGAGGAAAGGGGCAAGAGAAGGGGGGGTTTAGTGGTGGCGGGGGGGGAGGGAAGGAGGGAGGCGACAACCCCCCCCCCCAGCTTCCCACTGCGGCTCCTTCAATCCGCTGCTCCCCGGATCCCGCCCGCCCGCGGCTTCCCCAATAGAGCTCCCGCATCATCATCATCATCACCACCCCTCCCCCCCCATTAGGGGGTTCCCCCCTCAAGCTTCATTGAGAAAAGCCCCCTTCCAAATCTAACCCGCGTTTCGTTTCCCCATTTCTTAATCTGAAGCCTTTTCCCTCCCCTTCCACCTCTCGTTGCAACAATCTCCCGCCCCCCCCCCTCGGTAAACAGGCACCCAGTGCGTGAAAAAGCCCCCCCCCCTCTCCATAATGGCTTCCCACTTTCAAGGGAGGGGGGGACTGTTAGAAGAACCCACTACCACCACCACCTTCTCCCCCCGCCCCATCACCTCATGTTGCTTCCCAAGGTCCGGGGGGGCGTCCTTTCTCTCCCCCCCCCTCGCCTCGCTCCTCGCGTTTCTCTCCTCAGAAAGCCGGTTGGGGGCTGTTCTCAATAGGCGACGTCGAGTCTGAGGGGAGGAAGAAGAGGGAGGGGATTGGGGGAGGAGGGTGGGAGGGGGTTTGTCCTCCTCAGAGTCAGACGCGCCAGCCAGTCAATCAGTCAGTCCTTCTTCTCTTGGCAACCCCCCTCACGGACTGATTCGCCCGCCTGCGCCCTCCTCCGACTTGGCTGCTCCGGGTCCAGCCCAACCCGACCCCACAGCGGGGAAGAAAAGGCAGCGGGGACGGGGAGGGAGGGCAGGGAAGAAGAGGAGGAGGAATGCATGGAGGGAGGGAGGAGGAGGAGAAGACCCAACGGACACGCGGGGGGAGGGGGGAGAACAAGAGGAACAGCGTCGATTCGAAGAACAACGCGCAAGCGGCTCGCTCGAGACACCGGCGCTGATTGGGGGCGGGGCGTGTGGGAGAAACGGGCGCGAGGAGGGGGGGGGCGTTACGCCGCGCGGCGGCGTCGCGGCGTTGCTGGCAGTTGGCACGCAGAGGGGGCGGGGCGAAAGAAGCCGCGCCTCGGCCTCGCCTGCGTTTCCCGAGCGAGCGTTCCATTCCATGCGGGTTCTAAAGCGGCGGGAGGGGAGAATGCTTCGGGGAGGGAGGGGGGAATGGCCTGACCCACTGGGGAGGAGAGGGGGAGAGAAGGAGGGACCACCGGCACCGCCGCTGCCTCCGGTGTAAGCTAATGCTCTTTGGCGACCCCTGCTGGAAACTCTCCAGTGGTCCGTCCGTCCCTTGCACACCTCACTGGGGTAGTACTGTACACACAGAAAGGAGACCCTGCTGCCGTCACTTTCTCGCCCCCCTCTTTTTTTGTACGCAGTGGTTCCATTGCACACCTAGGTGGTGTATGTTATTTACAGTCAACCCTCACATAACGGTGCGTTTGGATAGCGTCATTTTCACTTATGCGCCACATGTTTCCCCGGATAACGACGTTTTAGCGCCGTTATACAGATAACAACGCTAAAAATAACTGTCATTATCCAGATAACGACGCTAAAAACGTAGTTATACAGTAAACTCCATAGAAACTCGCATAACGACAAAAATCGCTTAACAACGCTACTTGGGGAACCAAGTAACGTCGTTAAGCGAGGGTCTACTGTATTACATTTATATCCCGCCCATCTGACTGGGATATTTTTCCCACTCTTGGCGCGGTTTACAACAGATTAAAAAAATATTTACAATTTAAAAATGTAGACATAAAGAATAAACCAAATAAATAAATTATAAATATCAACAAACATGCTATATCCGTGTGGCACTTCAGTTACAAAACACACACACACCCTTTTCACTCTTGTTTGTGTGGTGGCCGCAGTCCCCAACTCTGGGAGAAGATAGAAATCCACAGAGGGGCTGTTATTCCGGAATAAATTGTGCGTGGTTCTCACCCCGCGATGGAGGAGGATCGCAGAGTTCTGTTTGAAAAGCGCATCCCTATCCTCTTAGCCTGACCCTAGTCCGTGCACTACATGCTGCATTCGTTAATAGCTGCCACAGCCGTTTGGGCTGCTAAAGTCACGTGGATTTCACATAGTCTTCTAGCTTGAGCCTCTCGTTACTGCTTCAGTCTTTTCTTCCAGAGACCTGCCTTGAACTCTTCGCTATTAAATCTCCCCCATTATTTCTCTGCTTACCTGGTGATCGTGCCCTATGTAATTTTAATCTGCATTAAGGCTGAACTGCTGGAGTCAGACTTCTTCGCATGCTTCCTCTGGATGCAATTTGTCCACTGCCTCACATACATACAGAACTGGAACTTGTCCTTTTAGTATCCAACCCAGGGCAAGTGAGCAGTCTCCTACCCACTTTGCTGCAACACGTCGGCATGATGCCCCTGTGGAAAAAAGTAGGAGAAGGTGCTGCTCCGAAAGAGAAAAGAGTTTATGCTTTCAATAAAAGTGTCTAGGACTGGAGGAGTTGTCATTTATTTCCCTAGCGTTCAGCCATAGTTTCACCTCTAGATTTTAGTGGTCAAAATGCTGAGCATGATGACTGGAAGGTCGACAGGTCAGCAGTTCGAGACCTGAGAGCTGCATGATGGAGTGAGCTCCCGTCTCTGTCCCAGCTCCTGCAAACCTAGCAGTTCGAAAGCAAGAATTTGCAAGTAGATAAATAGGTACCACTTTGATGGGAAGGTAACAGCGTTCTATGCACTCCGGTGTCTAGTCATTCCCTGACACATGACCATGGAAACATCCAGCTTTGGCTTTTTGGCTGTAAACAAAGATGAGCACTGCACCCAAGAGTCATACAACTGGCTTTTGAGCTAGGGGGACCTAAATGCTGATGTCCAGTTACTTCACCTTAGCTAAACAGTGGTATGCATGCACAAATGTAACTAACACTTTTCAACAGTAAACAGGATTTCTGTTTACAAACAGAGAGACAGAAAGACATGCACACATACACACACACACACACACACACTCACACAGATGGTAGCAGGCCACAATACACAAACATGGGAGCAGGCCATGGTAACACAAGGTTTCTATTACAGGGTGCACGCAATTGTGGTTCAAAAATACCACAGTCTTCTTTTTCCCTTCTGACGCAATTCTCACACCTTCATATGCTCTTTTAGCGAAATTCTAGTCTCTAGCCCCCCCTCCGCAAAAAAATACAGGCCCTTTTCAAGGTTGCTCCCCTCCCCCAGCAAAAAATCATTCCTACACCCCTGGTATTCTATGCTGACAGCAATGCTAAAACATCATCCAATAAGGCAGGCATCCTCAACCTACGGCCCATGGGCTGTATCCAGACCACAACACCAAATCATCTGGCCCAAGCCCTCGCTTCAGCCGCTGCTTCTGCCGCCGCTGCCACCACCTAAATCCTTGCCCCTTCCACTTGATTTGGCATGTCCCTAACAGTGCTCTGTAGCAGGGCGGATATTGTAAGGCTTATAACATCTGCCCTGCTACGGAGAGCCGTTAGGGACACACCAAGCCAAGTAGAGGGGACAAAGATTGAGGAGGAGGCGGCAGAAGCGGCACTGGAAGTGGCTGCATGTGTCTTTCCCAGCGGATACACGCAGCCGCCTACATCTTTCCTGGGAGCCTCTGGGCGAGCACAGGCGAGAAGGACAACCTGGATCCCTCCTTCACCCATGCCATGCAACTCCTCCAGGCCGGTAAACAAGGAAGCGGTGTGGAATGGAGTAGTGGGTGGCTCAAGGTGGTCACTGTTGGCAGCAGCAGTAGGGGGAGTGGTGGCTGGCTCGGTGTGGTCCCAGCGGCAATGAGGGGAGTAGTGGGGGCTTGGGGTGGTCCTGCTGCCAGTGGCAATGGTGGGGGAAGTGGGGGGCTCAGGGGTGGTCTCGCAGGCCATGGTGGCGGAACCACTAGTCCAGCCCCTCAACAGTCTGAGGGGGCATGAACCAGCCTCCGGCTTAAAAAGGTTGAGGACCTCTGCAAAAGGGTCTACCCAAAGTACCTATCCTCATGTTCACAGGCTGCAGTACCATGTTGATACCTTCAGAGGAAACTCTTAAAGTCAGCGGTGGCTTCACCTGCAATACAATATCAGTGGTGTAAAGAGGCTGTACATCTTGTTACATCCCTTTGTTGTTATTCAGTTGCATAGTCAAGTCCGACCCTTTGCAACCCCATGGACCACTGCACGCCAGGCACCCCATCCTCCACCATCCTCTGCAGCCCACTCAGTTCTACGCCCATTGTATCAACAATGCCATCTAGCCATCTCATTCTCTGCCACCCCTTCTCCTTTTGCATTCGATCTTTCCCAGCATCAAGGCCTTCTCAAATGAGTCCTCTCTTCTCATTTGGTGTCCAAAGTACTATTGCTTTGTCTTCAATATCAGGATCAACGTATTTGTTCTCTTTGCTGTCCAGGGGATTCTCAGGACTCTCCTCCAGCACCACATTTCAAAGGCGTCTATTCTGCACTCAGCTTTCCTTATGGTCCAGCTTTCACAACTATACATTACTACTAGGAATACCATTGCTTTGTCTACATAGACGTTTGTTGGCAGGGTGATGGCTCTACTTTTTATTATGTTCCCTAGGTTTCTCATAGCTTGCCTCCCAAGAATTAATCGCCTTTTTATTTCATGGCTGCAGTCACCATCTGCGGTGATCTTGGATCCTACGAATGTAAATGTCACTGCTTCCACTTCTTCCATATCTATTTGCCGGGGAGTTATAGCGCCGGTTGTCATTATCTTGGTTTTTTTCAATGTTGAGTCTCAGGCCAGCCTTTACACTCTCTTCTTTCAACCTAAGCAAGAGGTTCTTACAGGTTACATCCCTATGTTCTGGCTTATGTACCAATCCTGTATTCTGCTTTTAAAAACTGAATTCAACAGAATCTACTCCCAAGTAACTGTCCTCATGCACAGTTATTTGGGAGTAGGATTCTATTTTTAAAATTTTGATCAAAGAAGCACGTGTCGTTTCACTTAAGGATTGGCACTGGTGTTCTATTGGTTGCAGAGGTGACTAAAGTCTAATCTTAAATTGTGACTAATTCATACTGAGCTTCTGTCCCTCCAGCTCATCATTTTTTAAAAAAACCCCTCTAGTATTAATATTTGGTTGATTTGTATTTTCTGTTTTACTGTATAAAATAATGACATATGGATTCAAGGAGAAAAACCTTGTCGCCTATTTTTTGTATTTTTTCTTCCTTTTAATGTTATTTTTTTCTTGAGCTGTTTCTTCCAGTTTGTACCTGTACAATTTGTACAAATTATTCTTTTAAATTTAAATTTTTGTAAGCTCAAGATTGAAGAGCACTGATATGATATAACTAGTTCAAGTTATATACTAAAAAGAAAATTCTTCTCTTCTTTGTATGTATATACGCCTTTATTACATCAATGCCTCAAGCACTCAGACAGTGTTCACAAAGCTCAGAGCTATGCAGACATAAATCAACAAAGCTCTATTGATTTCAAGTTACAGAAGCTGGACTAAAATTTGTATGATCATAAAGCAGAGGTGGCCAAACTATGGCCCATGGGCTGGATCCGGCCCCCGACATCAATTCATCCAGCCTGCAAAGCCCTCATTGCTTCCTGTGGGCCATAGTGACTACCCCCTGAACCATGTGACCGGACTGCGGCACTCCTCTCATAAAGCAATGCTAATATAGGGCAGAATTATTCTAAGCAAAGCAGGAAAAGGAGTGAAGTGGTAAATCGTTCAATACTTCCCAAGTTTACTGGTTTGTGTTACTGTTATGGGGAGGTTAAGCCTGATTTTTAAACCTCTCTGGTGGAAGTCTTTATATGTTTTTCCTTCTATTAGTTTCATCAGGAGAGAGAATACCTGCAGTAGTAGCAGGTTGGACTGGCCAGAGTTTGAACCACTGAGAACAATTAAGAGATCTTGAATCTAGCAGCATCTTTCAATTTCCATACAGCCCCATTTTGAGATATATCATTAGCAGTAATATGGCAATAGATCTGAACCTGCAAGAAAATAGACAAGTGCCTCATAGGCTTTTGGGCAGACATTTCCCACCTTGGGCAAAACTCTTCTATGTCATTGGAGGAGATAATAATAATAATAATTTCATTTTGGGAATTATTCTGGATTGAAAGGATTTTTGCTGGAGAAACTCTGCTCAGGGGTTGCCCGAAAGAGGTTCCTTTCATGTCCCAAAGTAGTCCCTATCTATCTAGTTGCAATTTCTTGCTTTCAATCTGCTAACTTGGCAGGAGCTGGGACAGATGACGGGCGCTCAATACATCATGCAGTACCCGGACCACAAACTGCCGTAATGGAGTACCCGGGTCTCAAACTGCTGACTTGCCAGCCTTTCAGCTAACAAGGTGAGCTTAACCACTGAGCCACTGCAACCCCTGTTGGAGGACATTATCCACCACTTCCTAACCCTGCCCAGCCAACAGATCTAGTTTTGTGTTTGACAGAAGTTTTACACTTGGCTAGATGATTGTCAGAGGTCATATCACAATAAACCAGGATTATTTATTTACATATTTAATTATTTCTGGCTTCCTCTGACTGAGCATGGGTCTCTGCAAACTGCTTAGTCACTCCTACTTGGTTTGTGTTGCTGTGGGCTTTGCACGTGATTTGATTTGTGTGGTATCAAACTATAACACTCTGGTTTCTTCCTCTCCTCACAAGCCAGAGATTCTGGCTTATTAAAATAGTGTCATGCTAAGCAACCATGGAGAGTTCTTCACTTCTCTAGTTGCTTCTGCTGGCAGGAAGAAACAAACAGAAATGATCAAGTACCATGAATCAGTACACTTACTTGCTCATGTTAACTGAGATATTTGTTTTAATTGGCCTACTGTGGTATTTGAACATCCAAGCTCTTGTATTTTTGTCCAAGTTCTTGAAAGAGTTTTCATTTTTCTCTCTGAGATTTCTCAATTCAATTTTATTTTCATTATGCTTCATTCAGTTGGACATCTCTTATTTGGGTTGATTTATGTGTTACATTTCCATCCACATTAGCTTATAATATAAATCATAGAACTAGGTCCAATTATTACTCTCAATGAGAACAGATTTAACTGAATTAATAGGATTTGTATATATTTTGATTTAGGAAATCCTATTCACTGAATGGGTCTACTTTAGATGGTACTGGCCATTGGTTTTTAGGTCATATCGATCTATAACATTCCAATTAAAAACCCACATACTAAGATCAGGATGGCAGTAACATACCAATACTGAAACTGACAAATCTAACTAGTGGAAGGAGGTGTTTCTTTTAAAAGCAGTAAAAGAAAGACAAAAAAAGATACCAAAACAATGTCATGCAGCAGAAATTTAGTGGCTTAGGCAAAGAAATAGCTCTTGTCTGTGTTTCCAACAAAGATGCCCTGAATACCATTGGAATTCACAACAGAATCTCGGCTGATTTCCAATGATAGGCAGGCTTTTGCAAGGGGATATGATTCTTCAGGTATTTCAGCTCTAAGCCATTTAAGGGTTTAAAGATAATCATCAGCACTTTGCATTGAGCCTGGAAACGGATCAGCAACCAGAGTCATACTGTTTATAACTAAGGAATGGATCTCTGTGGTTAGCCCTATTTTCCAGAAATGTACAGATCTGGTATACCAGCCTAAGCTGAGCTAAGGCATTCCAAACCACAGGCAACAAACATATATCCAGCCAAAGAGCAAATCCTTCCTCCTCCCAAAATAAGTCTGGTCTTTCAGGAGGACTTAAAAGGCAAAAACCCTAAGCCTATGTTGTGATTTGCAGTTTTTACTCATCAGGAGCACCTCTATTGGTCCAGATTTAGTTTCCATTTAACAGACCCAAATCCAATCCTTTGCTGCTCCCAAACACTAATTCAAAGTTAGAAAATCTTCTAGCCAAACAAAGCAATGTCTTTTTGCCTTTGGTTCTTCACTGGAATTATTTCTGACTATCATAGCCTATTGTATTATGATTTTTAAAAATCATGTTTGATGCCAGTTGAATTAGTTGATTTGGTCCTAACTGAAGCTCACTTAAGAGTAGTTTGACATTCTCTCTCACGTAACTTACTCTTTAGCGTGTGATGAGATTTGAATGTCTTTACTAATTCCCAAGTCATCAACAACCAATAGAAATCTTGGGAGTTGTAGTCCAGACAAGTAACCTTTCCAAGCTCTGTCTACTCCCATCTGGATGGCCATTTCAAGGCATTGGGACTACTGGATTTAGAGTTCAGCTCTAGTCTTTGTGAGTTGCCTTGGGTCCCCTATTGGAGGAAAGGCAACAGAAAAAAAAGAAGGAAAATTACAGCAGACCTTCCACACTTTCCACCTAATTAAAATAAGGATTTGGTTCCTAGACAGTTTTTGTGTCCTTATTAAATGAAATCTGTGCCATCCTTTCACTTGTCCATACACTTCCTCTTCCTGCTTGCATGCTTACTTGTCTGGTACTCCCCTCCTACCTCCTCTCTTCTCTGCCTCATCTTTCTCTCTTTAATTGCTGTGTACATTTCTCTGAGACGCTGAACTTGCTGACTGGAAGGTCAGAGTTCGATTCCTAGATACTGCATGACAGGGTGAGCTCCTGCCTCTGCCCCAGCTCCTGCCAACCTAGCAGTTCAAAAAGAAATTGCAAGTAGCTAAATAGGGACCATTTCGGTGGGAAAGTAATCAGCGCTCCGTGCACTCCGTTATTGAGGCATGCCTGTCACATGTCCACAGGAACGTCACATGTCCACAGGAACGTCTGCAGTGCTGGCTCTTTGGCTATAGATGAGCTCTGAACCCTAGAGTCGGATATGACTGGCTTCTGAGCAAGGGTGACCCTTATCTTTACCTTACATTTCTCTGACCAATACTGCTTGCTTGATCCTCCAATATCTTCTTTTACTGCTTTTTCTTTATTCATATCGGAATATGCCAAACACACGCAAAACAGTTCTTTGCCCCTAACCACTCACACATGTTAGGGATTTCTGAGACCACTGTTCTCTATTGTTGCTGTCTGGCTAAGCTGTCATTCCCCCCAAAAAAGTCAGTAGGAATGTGTCCTGAACTGGCCCAACCAAAAGTGACAATACTAAAAATAGCTCATGTCATGTCATTATGTTACAGCTCATATGCAGTACTTTCTGTACTCAGTCAGATATGGTATTCACTTTCCTAATATATCTGTCAGGCATTCCATTGTTAAGTCCAGGTTGTTGATGTAAAAGATTCTTGAAGTGGTAGACTAAAACTCATACAAAAGGACTGAGAGAGAAATAAACTATTACATTTCTTTGTAACAAAGTGTTCCCTTTATTTCTGTCAGAGTGTCACCCAATTTATGGACAAATATAAAATACTGTATAGGTAAAATTTAAAACAAATTAAAATATTAAAATAATTAGATTGTTTTTGACCAGAAATTGGGTACTTCAATAGTATTTTCTCAGCCATTTATTAGATCTTCTTTTGTACATATGGTGGGGCACCAATTGCATGCATATAAATACTGCATTGATTGAATTTCTCAGGATTTTCAGAAAACGAGTCCGGTATCCAAATAGCCCCATTTTACTTGAATATTATTTGATCTTTCTACTTCACTTCAAAGTTTATGAAGTCATTTCCAAATGGTCCAGACAGAATCTTGTCCTGGTGGGAGACATTCTTCAGCATTCATCCATTCAGCGAGGCATGTTTGTTTTTGTTTTGTTTTGTTTTATTTTTTTGCTCTCCATAGATTTATCCAAGCCTATTCTTGGTTAATATTTAGCATTTGAGATGTGTGTGCAAAACTTTTTCTCAATTTTAGCTGTTGTTAAGGGCAGGAGTCAGGAAACTTGGCTCTCCAGGTGTTCTTGGACTTCAGTTCCTTGAAGCCCAAGTCAGTACACCTGCTGATCAGAGCTTCTGGGAACTGAAGTCCAAAAACATCTGGAGAGCCAGGTCTGCTGACCCTTGGTCTAGGGGGTTGATGTCCACAACAGGTTAGGTTTGATGTTATATTACATTGTTTTGTTCATTATTTGCTAGCACCTCTTGATGTACTTGTGGAGGAGCAATGCACTTGGTAATGTAAACACACCAGTTTCCCACACCCATCTCAATAGAGATTGAAGATTGAATTTTTGACTAGGTAAAGCATTGGCTAATTCTAGAAAGACTATAAAAGTAGAGGTGGGATTTTTAAACCAAGACATTATAAGTTGGGGACCTCCTGTATATCATAAGGAAGGTTATAATACAACAGGAGTAGGGCAATAAGGACTTGTTCTCACCTTGAAACATTTATGCGGAACTCTTGGGGTGTTTAAAGGGAGAGTATTCCTTCCTACCAATGTGTTGGCCAAACCTGGTGTGTGTGTGTGTTTGAAATTACCAAGGGCAACATATTGTCACACGCTTAATAAACTTATTTCAATATGAAATTTCATGGATCAATTCAAAACCCACTTCCTCAGTCACCAGTGGACTGTGATACATGAAAGCTCACACTGGGGGGAAAGTATCAGAGAATAAACAAAACAGTAACGCTGTAGCACTTTAAAGACTAACTGTTATATTTCAATGTGAGCTTTCATGAATCAAGTCCACTTCATCAGACGGTGGACTTGATCCACGAAAGCTCACATTGAAAATAACACTCTTTAAAGTGTTACAGTGTTTTTGTTTTGTTTTGTTTATTCTCTGATATGCCTGAAACACAGAAGAACACGGCTACTATTCCAAAAAAATGAACTGGAAAAAATGTTATTTAAAGGGCCACAATATTTTGTACTTTTCACCCCCTTTCTTCTCCCCTACCCCTATTTATTTTGTCAACATACTGGGACAATCTAACAGAGCTACTCTTTTGGAAACCCTTCTGGCACATTTCAGGGATTTTTTTTATTTATTTTTTTGATTTTTTTGATGAAGCAAAGAAGCTTGAGATGGCTTGACTTCTCAAAGAAGAAAGAGGAAGCAATTTATTTGTGGAGAATGGAAAGTCAGAGTAAAATAATTATTTCTTCCTCTCCAACACCCCCCCCCCAAACAACAACAACAACAACTATAGTATTCAAGAAGAGGAGTTCCACACTGGAGAGAAAATTAGATGAGTATAGCTTAAAAATAAAAAGTGAGAGTGAAATCTAGAAGTTGTGGGCACATCTTAGCTTTGCCAGCCCACAAATGTTTAAAGTCTACTCACATGTAATACCCTGAGGCTGTCTCATCTGTGTGTATTTGTAAATGCCCATAAATCATCCACAAATAATATTTTAAAATCAAGACCGAAATGACTCAGGGTTTTATAGATCAAATCTCTTGATTCATGATTCATACACTCCCTCTGCAGCCATAGATAGGATTATATCCCAATGTCAGAAACAGAGATGGAGAAAGTCACTTTTTTTGGACAACAACCCATAAAATACTACTGATTATGCTGGCTGGGGTATTCCAGAATTTGTGATCCAAACTAGTATCATACCATCTTTAAGCACAAGATGATTTTGATTTAAGCAACACAACAGGAAATCAGTATATAAGAGAACTGAACTCTCCAGTCTATAACATGCCCTTTAAAATAAAATAAAAATCTTATCTTCTGGATCTCTTTCAAGCTGTTTGATGAACCCCCAATTTAGAAAAGAAGTCAAACCACTAAAATGAACTATTCTATATGAAGTAACATTTACCCAGAGTGTGGCTCATTTTAGCACTTACGGTACATTAGTCACATGTCTACAACAGTATCTTCCTGCTATTAAAATAGCCTTTCAACAGGGAAAGAGCCAGGTATTTGGCTTATAATTATTTTTGTACATTATTTTTGTCATTATTGTATTATGTTCAGCAGTTCACTTAGTTACTGTAAGCTGCTTTGAATTTTTTTCACATGAAAAATAGGTTACAATATTTTAAAATGAATAAACAACATTTGTTAAAAGACAAGAAGAGGAACACAGGACATGTGTGCACTTGGGCCAGTGCACAGTCTTTTTTATTAAAAAAAACAATTAAGCATTTCTTGAAATGGTAAAGCCTTGTTGTAGAAAGGAAGTGCAAAAAAGAGTGCAAGATTAGAACAGTATAGTTAATTTCAGCATGGTCAATTTTAGAAGTGATAATTTTCATTTTAATCTTAAAAAGTAAACATTTTCTTTAACAGAACTGATTTTATCCATTAGGATTTTGTTACCTTTTAGCGGGGTACACTACCATGATGGTTTTGCTGTTCTATCCCAAGCTGTGGTCTTAGATGAGGTTCCTACTTCAGTGAGAACAATGGGTGAACATTCAGGTCCTGGATAGCAAAGTCCAAGCAGATCACATATGAGAATCCAGTAAAGCAAAATCCAGTGAAAACAGACAGCACTCTTGATAACTGCACACACCAGTCCAACCTAACTACAACATTACTCAAGCAATGAACCTGACAAAGCCTTAAATAGAGGTAAAACTCCACTTGTTTGATGGCTCCACCTCCAATTAGGAAAGTCAAAAGAGTTAAAGTACTATATCTTGCTTTAGGGGTCTTGAATGATGGTAGAAAGAAGCCTGTGTTTCTATTGTGGCTTATGAACTGGAGCCTTAGGGTAGCAATATGATCTCTTATGCTGGTAGTACTGGTTTCTCTTGATCTGGAGCTTACAGGGTAGTGAGAATGGTTGGTGCTATTTCTGAGAGTGGGCCAAATTGTATGTTATAAATAAATCACCATTAGTCCTGGAATACTATTTTTGTTCTAGAGATATAACGCTTGTAGATCTTTGTGTCTGAGAAATTAGACTAGCAGAGAAGGTCCATGCACAATCACAAAACAAAGCAAGATATTTTGCAAACTACAGGAGATGAGAAAAACTCCTGGAGAAAACAGATAACTTCAGCAGCTAAGGAATTCTCTTTTCTGATAATGGATGATCTAAAATATATAGTTTCATAATACAGTTTTGAATACACAATCTTATCACCTCAATATGCAACTATGACATTTACTCTGTCAGATCTTCTCTATTAACCCTGTCTTTATATCCCATTCACAGTTTCATCTTGGTGGCAAATTACGGAGGGGGGGAGGGGGGGAGCACATAGTTAGAAAAACAGAAGAAAGGTTGTGAGGGAACCTCCATTCATTTTATCACTTAGAAAAATGATATTCTACATAGAAAGTGGAGTTACCTTGGATTTTTTCCCACATTCCTCATGAATATGTAGCTTTTAATCACCACT
Organism: Bradypodion ventrale; assembly: GCA_035047345.1. Lineage (NCBI taxonomy): Eukaryota > Metazoa > Chordata > Lepidosauria > Squamata > Chamaeleonidae > Bradypodion > Bradypodion ventrale. Next base: position 49,200,717 of record JAWDJE010000001.1, read on the forward strand.
GCACTCATGTCATCTTCTTCCATGTTGAGAGGCCAGACGTGAAACTGCCAAAATTATGCCACCTTTTGGTGATTTCATTCCGTTGTTCCTTTCACCTGACCTAATGAGAGAAAGATTAGCCAGCACTGGGTGGCCATTGCCCAGGGTACACCCGAGTGTGGATCAAAAATACCACAATCTTCGAGGAGGCTCTTTTTTTGTGCCTCTGTGCACTCCTGTTATGTGTGGCTACTATGCTGCCACTGGTGCATCTAACAAAATGTGCCACTTTCAAGTAGCGCTCAAAAAAGTTATTTTGCTGGCTGGCAAATTCTGGAAATTGGAACTGTAGTATAAAAACATAAGATTTCTAAGCTCTGCTTTTAAGATCCTTGATATTAAATAACTTTCTCAGGATAGCTAATGATTCAGACTGCCATCCTGGTGAGTTTGCTCTAACATAGACCTGCTAGCTTGGAGTTCTCAGAATGGTAAAGCTATCCTGATATTCATGCTGTAGAGATGAGAACATTTTGTTTTTTAAGATACAAAAGCCAGAATACCACAGCTAACTTAGCCAATAACCATGGTGTGGGATTCTGGGAGCTATAATCTAAAACTAAGAGACCTTGTATGGTGTGGTGGCTAGATTGTCAAACTAGAATTCAGGAGACCTGGGTTCAAATCTTTCCTTGGTCATGGAAATTCAGTGTGAGATGGCAATGGTAAACCACTTCTTCAACATCTCACATACCTCAAAACACTATTAGGGTCATCATAACTCACATGCAATTAGATGGCATTCAGCAGAAAATGGAACATCTATCATTACAAGCTGCCTATACAAGACTGTGTCACCCTGTGCCTGGAAGATGGGCTTGTGACACAGATTTTCCCAATCCATTTGTTTTTTCATGAATGTGACCAGTGTGACTAAAGCATTTAGCCCATGGACAAGAAGAAAAATAGTACAATAAATCAGTAATGCAAATGTGAGATATTTTAAAACAAGGATCTGTTGTGAGATATTTTAAAACAAGGATCTTTTGTAGGTGTTGAAGCCAGGTGGAATAATGCATCATGCCCTCTAACCCCATAATGCCCCTTTTTAAAATAAACCCATAGGAGAGTATCCAACTTTGGGCCTGATAATGCTATCTTATTGTAGCACTCTGATAGTAACCTTGTCTTCAAGGAGAGGCTGAATCAGTCCCCTCATTGATTTTGTAAGTTGATGTAGGATCATGATATAATCCCTACAAGGCTGGGAATTGGTTTTGTATGGACTTCTTTTAACGTTCTCTAGTTTTTATACTCAATGTAGTGATAAACTAAGACTCAGGAAGATTGGGTTCAAATCCCTACTCAGCCACAGCAAATCAACAGGAATATGGAATTGCTAAAGCTTGTCTTCAAAATCTTGCTTACTTTGAAAGTCCTATCAGGGTCTCTTACAAGTTCTGACTAGATGGCTAGAACAAAAACAACAGCTTCCATCCCTTTAGTTCGATTGGTGTTTTAATATTACAGAATACTCTCGGTGTCCATTTGGATGGCAAAAGACGGTATGAATGATTTTCCAAGACTATCATAGAAATGGCATTGTGAAACTGCCCCGAACCACTCCACACATATCAGGACTTCCTGGGATCATTGTTTTCTATTATTGGCATAGATAGAGCTGGAAAAAGTGCAGAGGAGGGCAACCAGCATGATTAGGGGACTGGAACACCTTCCTTACCATCTGAGGCTGCAATGGTTGGGCCTCTTCACTCTTGAACGACGGCATCTAAGAGGTTTATAAAATCATGCACGGTGTGGACAAAGTAGATAGGAAAAACTTTTTTCCCTATCTCACAACACTAGAACTGGGGGGCACTCCATGAAACTTTTGGGTACTAGTTCTCAAACAAATAAGAGAAAGTACTTTTTCACCCAGAGGGTCACTGGTCTATGGAACTCCCTGCCAGAAGAAGTGGTGACAGCAGTCAGTCTTGACAGCTTTAAGAAAGGATTAGACAAGCTCATGGAGGACAAGTGTATCAATGGCTATAATTATGGATACTTAAGGACAACCTCCGGGTTGGAGAGATAGGCAGGATTTCTCTCAATGCCATTTCCAGGGAATCCTAAGCAGGTGAAGGCATCTGCTTGGGAATACCCTGAAGCAAATGGTGAGCCACTGTGTGAGACAGAATGCTGGACTGGATGGGCTGTGGCCTGTTCCAGCAAGGCTGTTCTTATGTTCTTATGACATCTGACTCAGCTGTCCTTCCCCAAAGAAAGTCAGTAGAAATGTATCCTGAACTAGCTCAACTAAAGGTGACAATACTAAAAATAGCTCATGCCATGCCATTATGTTACAGCTTATATGCAGTACTTAGGCAGAGGTGCTATTCACTCTAATATATATTTTAGGCCAGTGATGGCGAAGCTTGGCACTCCAGCTGTTGTTGGACTTCAATTACCAGAAGCCTAAGTCAGCAATCCTGCTGATCAAGGCTTCTGGGAATTGAAGTTCAAGAACAGCTGGAGTGTCAAGGTTTGCCATCACAGTTTTAGGCTTTCTATTGTTAAGAACAGCTTGTTGATGTCAAAGATTCTTGAAGTATTAGATTAAAACACATACAAAAAGACTGAGAGAGACATAAACTATAACATTTCTTACTGGTCTATGGAACTCCCTGCCAGAAGAAGTGGTGACAGCTGTCAGTCTTGACAGCTTTAAGAAAGGATTAGACAAGTTCATGGGGGACAAGGGTATCAATAGCTATAATTATGGATACTTAAGGACAACCTTGGGGTTGGAGAGATAGGCAGGATTTCTCTCAATGCCATTTCCAGGGAATCCTAAGCAGGTGAAGGCATCTCCTTGGGAATACCCTGAAGGAAATGGTGAGCCACTGTGTGAGACAGAATGCTGGACTGGATGGGCTGTGGCCTGTTCCAGCAAGGCTGTTCTTATGTTCTTATATATTTCTTCCATTTACTTTTAAGTGCAGGTTCTACTTAATTCTCCAAAGTTAAAGGCAAAGGTAAAGGTTTCCCTTGCTTGAAAGCCAATCGTATCCAACTCTAGGGTTCAGTGCTCATCTCTATTTCAAAGCTGAAGAGCCAGCGTTGTCTGCTTCTGCAGACGTTTCCGTAGTCATGTGGCAGGCATGACTAGACGCTGGAGCGTACAGAACGCTGTTTACCTTCCCACCGAAGTGGTCCCCATTTATCTACTTGCAATTTCTTTCTTTTGAACTGCTAGGTTGGCAGGAACTGGGACAAAGACGGGAGCTCACTCAGTCCTGCAGTACTCGGGAATCTCCAAAGTTAGTTTCTCAAAAGGTTCTTCTTTAAAGATACATGCCATCCATGACTCTTCTCTCTAGCTCTTCAATATATTGTTTCTATCTTCCCTTTATTTACCCTTGCAACAATCTGGGTTTCAATTTAGCCTTGATTCCTTTGAACTTATGGAAGAGATATATTGCATTCCCGTTTTTGCTGTTTTCTTCTGTTTCTTTGCAGGGATCATTCTGACAGCTCACTTTGCCTCCACATAGAAGTTACTGAAAAGTTGTGTATAGGATTCTGACCCTAAAAACCTTTTAAAAGAAAATAGCCAACAATCAGTCCTGCATATCATTTTCACTTACAGAACCCATATATTCAAAGGATACTCATGTGTATGATGCCATCATCACAAGAACCCACCTGGCATGTTTTTTCAAATGTTGAGATTTAATAGATTTTCAGGCAACTTTCTGAGAACAAATGAAATCTGTCTCAGACAATGCACCTTCTTTTGAAAATACACTTTGTGTGTGTTTGTGGGGTCAGCTAAAAATAATAACAAACAAATACAACCAAAGCATTCTAATCTCTAACTAAGGGAAATGTTGCCAAATATTGTATTGGGGAAATAATTAAATATAAAATGTACAAAGAAGTATAAATAGTCCTGCAGATTACTGGAGCCAAAAACCATCTGTGTGTTACCATTTTTTTTGGCCAAAGAGCTGGCTGAAACCAACTGCATGTATCTGAGACTATGTATCCGGTGTATTGAATTCACTAGTGAGGCATCTATTACAGTATTATAACTATTTGCAACCATATATCTTTCTAGGACAGATATTCTGGTATTGTCACAATAGCAATAACCCCATCAATTTTCCATTCTGAATTCCAGCAGGCAAATAAATACAGTACAACCAATTCTTTGCTAGAGTATTATATTCATTATCCAAATGGAATAGTAAAAACAGTGCCTCTCTGATACTCACAGAATTCAGGAAGCCAAATTGCATCTCACTTATGTTTTCTTCACATTTCTTATAAATTCAACTATGGATGATTTTCAGAATAACCTTAAGAGCATGACTCATAAGGCAAATCATCATTCTGTGCTCCTCATAGGATTTTGCATTTGGTTTCTTCAGCAATGTTGGTGGCTGTAGCAGCTGCAACTCATATCCAAGTATACATTTCCCCCCCTTGAAATCATTTTTACCATCACCTTTGGACTTTGAAAGAAGAATGACAAACAGGAAAAATTCCATTGAATTTGTTTAAGGTGGATCCCAGCTTGCCATGAAGTGACCCACATACTGTGATAATGAAACCATTTCCTGTGGCATGTATGAAATGAGACAATCAGGATTTAACACTGGGACTGTAATGGACTGCTACAGCTTTGAGGATATTAACAAGGTGCACCTTAACAGCCAGTCTATCTGGCAAGGAATCTTCTACCTCCATGACCATTGGGAATCAAATTTATTTATTTATTTATAACTCAAATTTCTATGCCGCCCAATCAGGCAAACCTGACTCAGGGCAGCTCACAACAGGATTAAAACATACATATTAAAAACAATTAAAACCCCAACATACCCACCCACCTATTAAAAACTAACCACATTAAAACTGCCCACATTAAAAAGATGGGGAGGCTTCATTTTATAAGCCAACAGGCAGGGGCCACTCTTCCATCCGGGCCCCACACCTGCCCCGCCAACCAGGTTTTTAATTCTTTTCTGAAAGGCAGCAGCTCCCTCTGTTCCTGCAACTCTACTGGCAGGAGGTTCCACAAGGCCGGTGTGGACATGGAAAAGACCCTCCTTTGTGTGCCAGAGAGGCGAGCCCCTCTGGCAGATGGAACAATTAGAGAGCCCCTCCGGTCTGCTCTGGTTGGACGGACAGACACTCTTGGGATGATGCGGTATCTTAGGTAACCTGGCCCACTACCATGTAGGGCTTTAAAGGTCAAAACTAGCACCTTGAATTGCACCCAGAGACAAACTGGTAACCAGTGCAGCTCCAAAAGCAATGGTGAGGCGCGAGCATAACGCCCGCACCCCATCACCACCTGGGCTGCTGCATTCTGCACCAGCTGTAGCCTCCGAATGGTCGTCAAGGGCAGCCCCATGTAGAGCGCATTGCAATAATCTAGCCTGGAGGTCACCAGAGCATGTGTGACCATGAGCAGGGAGTCCCGGTCCAGGAGCGAACGCAACTGATGGAAGACGCGAAGCTGTGCGAAAGCCCTCCTGGCCACAGCTGCCACCTGATCTACAAGTAGCAGTCCTGAATCCAGGAGGACCCCTAAGTTGCGTACTGGGTCTGTGAGGTGGTTCCTCCCCTGCTCATTTGGTTGGGCAATGTAACAAAGGTTGATAGCAACCAATCACTCATAATGATGCCTGTGTCATAAATGGCATTAAAAAGATCTGTCAATTCTTTGATGCTTCAGGCAGAAGTTTCTAAATTTCTACTGGGATGTCATCTCGTCTTCTTGCTCTCCCATCTTTGGATCTTTGCAAATCTCTTAAAATCTCACTCCCCGGTATTGGTGGTCCATTATTGCCATTCTACTCAAGAAGGTGTTTCTGGATTGAAAGCTTTGTATGTTATTATATACTGGTGGTGCATCTGACATGAATAAAGAATGAAGTATTGCCATTTATTACAGGCTGTTCTCCTCTTTCATCACTAAATAGCTTTTCTATGTATGCTTTCCAGTTCTATCTTATAGGCCCAGTCCACCTCAAAGTGCTTTTGTTCTTCCTTCTCTTTTTCTTCTTCCCATCCTGGCTCTGCTGGTAACATTTGTCCTGGAAAAATTCACGTTAGAGCAAAATAGGAGATAGCAGTACTATGGTCACTTAGATGAAAATACAGGACCACACACAGAAAGTGTTGATTTTTTGAATACACATTCCAGAATATTCCCAATAGCATAGCCATTGGTATTCTAGGACTTGTATTCCGTAAAAGGAACATTTCTCACTTCTGCATAAAATCTACTAGAGTTATTCCTGGATACACATTGTAGAATTGTACTGTCAGTTGGGAGTTTATGTAGCAGCCTTTCAAGAACAATAAACTGTCACACATGTTTTAGCCCAGTAACGCACCTTCAAATACACCTAATGGGCCTGTTTCCAGACTTTGACTTTTCTTTGAACTCAAATCCATCCAAATAGTTTCTCCAACCCTGATCCCATGATTAATGTAATTTTAAAAAAATCAGATCTGCTCCAAGCAATGGAGTTCCAACAGATACCTCAGCGGCACTGTTCTTGTCACTCAAAATTGGGCTGCATGCCAACAAAGACAGCCTGACAGTCAGAAGCTGGAATCACTTGCTAACTATAAAGCATTATGGGACATATATTATAATCAGCAGTTACATCTAACGGCGGCTGTAACAGCATGAGCTCTGGTGATCCCCCACCATAGCCCTTGAGCCTCTGGCATTATCTGCTAGGTAACTTAGGTATTGGTGCCAGCTCTGGTCTTCTCTGGTCTTCTCTGTTCTCTCTGCTGGGTAATGTAGACAGATGCAATGTTTCTCCACAGCAGGTCTGCAACTGAAAGAGAGAAGAAGCAGGTGTTAACTGTCTCTTTATTGGAGAGGTGGGAAGTGAATGACAGCAGAAGGGATCATTTCCACTTGAGATTTTTTTTTATTTTAAAAAAAACCACATTACTACTTCAGACAAGGAGAGATGATATTAAATTTGTTTGTATGCATGACCCATATTTGTGACCCACTGGCAGCAATAGATTCATTCTTTCTCCCAGTAATAGCATGCAACTTCTGCTACTACAAGTTAACACTTACACACTTTTCTTTAGGACTGTTCATTACCTAAAACAGGGGTTCTCAATCTTACCATGCCACGGACCAGACAACTCCCCCTCAGACCGTGCCACAGGCTGGACACATGGTTTCCCCCTGTCGCAAATGCTGCTGTAAAACACAGTGTGTGTGTTTGCGCATCCGCGGGCGCATTTACGGCTGTCGTAAATGTGTCCATTTTCACTTCCGGGGTTGTCGCTGCGGGTCTAGAATGGCATCTGGGGCCGGGGCCAGCATGCAGGAAGTAGATTGTGAACCTCTGTCCAAAAACCTAACAAATGTGTTAAATAAGACATAATTTTTAATGTGTTGATTCTTCCATTTTTCATTAGCTTTGTCCTTCCAGTTACTGCATTGCAGACTTTAGTAAAGGTAAAAAGGTAAAGGTTTCCCTTGCTCGAAAGCCAGTCGTATCCGACTCTAGGGTTCAGTGCTCATCTCTGTTTCAAAGCCGAAGAGCCAGCGCTGTCTGCTTCTGCAGACGTATGACATTATTTTCTTGCTTCTTATGGTTTGCGTCAACATCTTAATTTAGATCTACAGCATCATCAACCTCATCCTTTCACTTTTTAGGTCTGACTCCTTGTTTCCTTTCCTGTCTCTTAATGGCATTATTTACCAGCAGTCTGTTTATATATGCATTAAGGGATGCAATTTCATCCCTTACATCACTACTGTGCTGATTTTTCTGAAACTTTTTGAGGAACTATACTTTACTCCTCATTTATAGTGGAGATGTGGTTTGGAATCCAATTGGAAGAAGATTGGGAGAAAGCTATCTTTGAAGCACCACATATTTAAAATATATCGCCTGCTTCTGAAGATCTACATGTAAACATGTCTTGTTTTTAAACCCCTCCAAAAGATCTCTGTTCTAACATTAGCATTTGCTTAATAACCGCCATGGTAAATTAGAGAAAATCAAAGCTTTTCTTTTTTCTAAATTAGAGAATGCTATTGGAGACAAATATGTACAGACACTATTACGAAAGAGAAAAATTCAATCTATTGAATACAGACTTTCAAAGAAAAATAAGGAGAGATAAGGAAACCTTCTTAAATGAACAGTGCAAAGCAATAGAGGAAAACAACCGAAGGGGAAGGACTAGAGATCTTTTTAAAAAGATTGAGGAAATCAAGGGAACATTTAAAGCAAAAATGGCTGTGATAAGGGACAAAAATGGCAGGGATTTAGCTGATACAGAAGAGATTAAGAAAAGATGGCAAGAGTACACAGAAGAACTCTACAAAAAGAACCTCAACACCCCTGATAATCGTAGTCATGAGAACATTGAACTTGAGCCAGACATCTTAGAGAGTGGATGTCAGGAGGGCCCTAGAAAACACTGCAAGCAACAAAGCTAGTCGAGATGATGGTATCCCAGTTGAATTATTCAAAGCCCTAAAAGATGATGGAATTAAAGTATTGCATACTATATGCCAGCAAATTTGGGAAACACAATAATGGTCACAGGATTGGAAAAGGTCAGTATATGTTTCAATCCCAAAAAAGGGCAATGCAAAAGAATGCTCAAATTATCGAACAATTGCACTTCATCCCACACGCTAGCAAGGTCATGCTCAAGATAATACAGGATAGGATTCAGCAGCACGTGGATAGAGAATTACCAGAAGTGCAGGCTGGGTTCCGAAGAGGCAGGGGAACTAGAGACCACATTGCCAACATATGTTGGATCATGGAGAAAACAAAGGAATATCAGAAACAAGTCTATTTCTGTTTCATTGACTACACCAAGGCCTTTGACTGTGTGGACCACAATAAAATGTGGCAAGTAATTAAAGAGATGGGAATACCAGAACACCTTATATGTCTCCTGGGAAATCTGTACATGAGTCAAGAAGCAATAGTTAGGACAGGGTACGGAATGACGGAGTGGCTTGGAATAGGAAAAGGAGTAAGACAAGGCTGCATTTTGTCACCCTGCTTATTTAACTTATATAAAGAGCAAATAATGATAAATGCAGGGCTTGACGAATAACAAGTTGGAATTGAAATTGCTGGGAGAAACATCAACAATTTGAGATAAGCAGATGATACTACCCTAATGGCAGAAAGTGAAGAAGACCTAAAGAAGCTCCTGCTTAGGTTGAAAGAAGAGAGTGCAAAAGCTGGCTTGAGACTCAACATCAAGAAAACCAAGATGGTGGCAACAGGCCCTATTAGTCCCTGGAAAATAGATGGGGAAGAAGTAGAAGCAGTGACAGACTTTATATTCTTAGGATCCAAGATCACTGCATATTTTTTGGAATAGTAGATGTGTTAGTCTGTGGTTCAGGCATATCAGTTAAAAATACAATAAAAACACTGCAACACTTTAAAGACTAACTGCTATATTTTTACTGTGAGCTTTCGTGGATCAAGTCCACTTCTTCAGACAAAGAAGTAAAACTTCCAGGCATGGTTTATATACACCAGATGCAGGGGTCAAGATATCACAAGGTAAATGGATCACAAAGCAATGAGGTAAAGAGTAATCAAGTAGAATGACAGACAAGCATGCATATCAATGCAGCTTTCTATAGCTAGCAGTAACAAATGATTATCAAGATTGAAAGGGGGACATTTAAAACTAATCTGAATAGTCATTTGTTACTGCTAGCTGTAGGAAGCTGTATGGATATGCAAGCTTGTCTGTCATTCTGCTTGATTACTCTTTACCTCATTGCTTTGTGATCCATTTGCCTTGTGACATCTTGACCAATGGTAGGATTCAGCAGGTTTGCCCCAGTTCACCAGAACTAGTAGCAGAAATTCTGGCTGGCCCCGCACATCCAAGTTTTTAAATGATGCAGGGCTTTCCCCCTGGCCACGCCCAACATACCACACCCACAGAGTAGGTAGTAAAAAATTGAATCCCACCACTGATCTTGACCCCACCACTGCATCTGGTGTATATAAACCATGCCTGGAAGTTTTATTCCTTTGTCTGAAGAAGTGGACTTGATCCACGAAAGCTCACAGTAAAAATATAACAGTTTGTCTTTAAAGATCACTGCAGATGGTGATTGCAGCCATGAAATAAAAAGGTGACTGATTCTTGGGAGACAAGCTATGAGAAACCTGGTGAAGTCTGCATAGCCAAAGCAATGGTATTCCCGGTGGTAATGTATGGCTGTGAGAGCTGGACCATAATGAAAGCTGAGCACAGAAGAATAGATACCTTTGAAATGTGGTGTTGGAGGAGAAGTTTAAGAGTACCCTGGACAGCAAGGAGAACAAATAGGTTGGTTTTCAAAGAAATCAACCCGACTGCTCCTTGGAAGGTCAAATATTGAAAATGAAGCTAAAGTACTTTGGACATCAAATGAGAAGGCCTTGATGCTGGGAAAGGTCAAGGGCAAAAGAAGAAGAGGGTGGCAGAGAATGAGATGGCTAGATTGTATTGTTGATGCAATGGGCACAGAGCTGGGTGGGTTGAGGAGGATGGTGGAGGATGGGGTGCCTGGTGTGCAATGGTTCATGGGGTTGCAAAGGGTCAGAATCAACTATGCGACTGAACAACAAAAATCTGATGCAAAACTAATGATCAACATACAGAATTTTCCACACTGGAAGAATAGCTGTGATAGAGGAAATCTTCGATGGATTGGAAAGTCAGATGATGATAATTGCTTCTTAAACTCTTATATCGCTGCAGCTTTTGTTTCCTGGCAGCGGCAATAGCCAAACTTGCCATTTGGATTACAAATTTAGTAAGTGATAAATCATCTTCATGATGCAAAATACACAGAGTTGCAATGGCAAAAATATCCGAACAATGTTTTAAAAGGAATATGGTAAACATATTGCCAAATGAGAAAATATTATTTCTATAAAAAGAGAAAAGCATTGCTGCAATATTCTATGATGTTAGTACATTTCATAATTATTATGCCTATCTCTAAGCAACTTTGGAAGGTTCAGGACCAATTTTTTATTTTTCACCATCCTCTAGGAAACACATTGGACACCCCAAACACTCCCCAACTGCGGGGAGGGGGGGATCTGCACCAGAAGTGGCCAGAAGTGCCAAAACCTGTGCAGTTTTATCCTGCAAGCCTTTCCAAAGGTGGATCATAGCTCCTGGAAGCTAATGGGATCTGGGGGACAAGGCAAGGAGGCTGTGACCAGAAAAACAGCTTTGGAGGGCCACAAGTGATCCTAGGGTACACTTTGCCTGTTCTTACTTTAAGCAAAGTTATTAATAAAAAGGGACTGTGATTAAGATGCTGAACTTGACAACCAGAAGGTTGGCAGGTCAGCAGTTTGAGACCCGAGTGCTGCATGATGGAGTGAGCTCCTGTCTCTGGCCTAGCTCCTGCCAACCTAGCAGTTCAAAAGCAAGAAATTGCAAGTAGATAAATAGATACCACTTTGGCAGAAAAAGTAACAGTGTTCTGTGCACTTCAGTGTCTAGTCCTGCCTGCCACCTGACCACTGAAATGTCTGAAGACACAGATATCGCACTAACAGCTAGGCTAGGACGTAGGAAAGGGAGGTTTTTAGCAATCAGAGGCTGCTCTGGTATTCCTTTTTAATATACCACTCACACTCCTGACTGCAGCCTTCTGGTCACCTCCTGCAATCCAGACCTCAGCCTGCTGAGCGGATTCCACACCTTCCTTCCTTCCGAGAGCATGCGAATTTGTAAATACGGTAGCATGATAAACAGAGAGCTATGGAACACCTGGGTACACCTGATTAATTCAATGTCCACTCAATAAATCCTTGTTGGAAATTTATTAAGTATAGAATCTGAAAAAGAAACAAAGACTGAATACAGAATAGAAACAAAGTTAGTTTTGGCTCCCAAGTTAGGCAAAGTCCCGGGCAGGACTAGTTCTGTTAGATGTTTTATCTCTTCTCAGAGATTTGAGGCAAAGTCCCAGCAAAACTAGGTAGTCTCGAGCTAGGAGTCCGATTTGGAAGCTCAAGGGAGCTCGTTAAATAGGAAAATTGCTCCTCCTTAAAGGTTTGGTCTAGATAAGAGGAACCTATAAAAGAAGGCCACTCCTATATCAGATAAGAGTCTCCAATCATTATTATCCTCCCACTAGATAAGAAAAACCAATCAGCTTAAGCTACTGATAAGAGATTTCCAATAAGAGTTTCTGACTCCTTCCCCTCCTAACAGGTATAGGTGGAGTTTTGTTCTATTGGTTAGAGACCAAGATAAGGACTAGGGACTTTCCCAAGTGCCCCTCGCCCCCACCTTTGCCCTGGCCTTGACTCAAGGACAGAGGGAGAGGGAGTGTTCACTGGCTAGGTGGTTTTGAAATGGAGTCAGAGACAAAACGGAAGCAGTTTGGTTCATCAAGATCATGACAACAGGCAGCACTGGCTCTTTGGCTGTAAATGTAGATGAGCACCAGCCCTTAGAGTCAGATATGACTGGCTTTCGAGCAAGGGAGACCTTTACCTTTACCTATTAGTAAATAAATAATTAAGTAAAGAGTTCACAGCAGGCCTCTCCTTCACATACTTGCAGTGGTGGGCATCAGCAGGTTCGCACCAGTACGTGTGTACCGGTAGTAAAACTGGATGGCCCAACCTGCCTCCTCGTCTCACCCACCTCCTTCCTCTTCCTCCTCCTCCTATAAAAGGCTTTGGAGGGGAGTGGCTCCATTCCTCCCTTCGTCCAAGGCTTTTCCTGGGCTCCGTTTCACCTCAAAGCACATCCTCAGCCACGCTGGAGTGGCTGGGGAGGCACTTTGGGGTGAAACAGTGCCCCAGAAAAGCCTTAGACAAGGGGGAAATGGTTTTAGAGGTTTGCTATACAGTGATGAAAATAGAAGAGGCTTCTATTTTCATAGCTCTATTGCAAAGAACAGTCACATGGCCAACAGGCCATGTCCACCCAGTCACATGGCCACACCCACAGTGTGGCAGGAATTTTTTTTTATGCCCACCACTGCATACTTGAGAATATGCTGGGGTTCTAAAGGCAGAGTTTGCACCTCTTTCTGGATCTGCCCTTCTCCATGATCTGTAGCAAAGTGTGCTCATCAGGCAATAGGCACTGGCATTCCTGAGGCTATCAAGAGAATTTAAAAAAAAGAAGAAGTGGAAGGTGGAAATTCTGCCTTTGGAACTCCAGCACTACTGTACATAAAAGAAGTAAATTTGTAACTACATTCCAAGCATTCAGACTCCTTGTCCCTTTGTGCAGGCTTGAGCAGGAGGTGGTAGATTAGATTATAATTGATCATTACAAATGCCAAAATTATGAATATGGAACAATTAGATAAATTTAATGTTGATGCTGAAGAAACCGAAATTGCTGAAGATTTTCTATACCTTAGTTCTTTTTTAAAAATAGTTTTTATTATAATTTCACAACAAAATAAACATTAAAAGATACAAATACAAAAAAATCAATAACAAATTTTAAAAAATTCACATACATTACTTACATAGAACAAATCACACACCAACCCCAATTAGTGAAACATAATCCACCACCCACCAATACACACAACTACCCTTCCACCCCTTCCAGACTGTACAACAGTCTGGCACATTTCCATTAAGTGAAAAGAGGGGTGGGGGGGGGGGGAGAAAGCCTGTCCCTTCTAGTCTAAATTTTGTCTTATTCCCTGTCTCCTTCCCTTAATTTTAGTTCTTTCAGTCTCAACACTTCTATACCCTTCTCTTCTTTTCTCCTAATAATTGACTTTTATTATTATAACAACATTTTAGTTACTCTTTAACCTACATCTCTATGCAGTGTTGACTGTTTTTCAATATCTAAATATTCCGTTTAACTTTTTCTTCCTTCTAGCTCCTGACATATCAATACCAGCTTCTTCCTGTATATCTTTTTCTCCCACTTCTCTCCCCTGCTGCCCTCCCCTCTTCCCAGACAGGACCTTCCCTTCCTCTTTTTCTTCTTCCTCCTCAACCTGTAGTCTCTTAAACAGAATTTCCCAACCTTCATCTCCCACATCAATTATTTTCAACATTTCCAACTCCCTCATGGCCCCCTTCAAATCTTCAACTCTCCAGACTTTGCCGTCATAAAATATTTTCAAAAAAATAGAAAATCCCCATTGGTATCTTGTTATGTATGTTAACTGTGTTTTCTGACAGGAGCGGAATGTATCTTTTCTCATTTATCTATTCTTATGCAAATAAGTGGATTGAAAATGTGCACACTCTGTTAGCCAATGGGCTTGTTGTATTATTGTTATTGTTACTGTTTATAGTGTATATAAGTCCGAGTTTTGCCCCATCCAAACCGTGCTCAAACCCCACTAATAAAGAGCTGATTTTCACTACTTCATTCGTCTGCTTCTTCATTCCTTGAACACTAAACTGGTGACGAAGGTGTGATGGCCCCCACACGGCAGCAACATCGGCCCATTTGACCCAGTGCATCCAGAGAAATGGGCAACTTACGAACGCTGTTTCCGCCATGCAATGGCCTCGCAGAAGATAACCGACGGAAACCAGAAGCGCTCCTGTTTCCTCGCTCAGTGCGGTGCTGAGACACTTGAGCTGGCAACCCACCTCGTTCTTCCACGGGACGTGGATGTGGTGCCGCTCGCGGAGATCATGTCCATACTGAGGAGGCACCTGCAGCCAGATGTCTCGATCTTCCCGGCCATGGTAGCCTTCCACAGAAGAGAGCAGCGACCCGGTGAATCCATTGCAGACTACGGCACCGTGCTGCGTATTGCTGCTGCCCCATGCAAGTGGGACAACATTGAAGAAGCACTCCAGGACCGTCTGCTGGCCAGCATGAGGGACGAAGATGCTCAATGTCGCCTCATGATCAGAAAGACGCTAACCTTCATGGATGTCCTAGAAGACGCAGTAGCATCTGAGGCCACACGGTCCGGGATTAAGCTCTTCCAGCATCGCCACTCCACCACCAGTGCCACTGACTCAGCTGTGCAAGCTCAGCAAAGTTCATCCTCCTCAGCATCGCCTGGTTCCACCTCTTCATCCGAGTCCAGCGATGCAGACGAAAAAGTCCGAGCAGTCTGACAAAAGCACCGAGAGCACCGTGACGATCGGGAGAAGAAATTCCTTCTCAAGTGTGATGGCTGTGGAGCCCGGCATGACCGCAAGAAGTGCCCCTTCCGCACCGCAGAATGCCACAACTGCGGGCGAAGAGGGCACATTGCTAAGGTATGCTGACAGCGAAAGCAAAGAACTCCAGCACCTGAGTCCAAGAAGAGTCATCACCACAACACATCCATCACCAAAGTGTCACCCGAGCCTGAACCGTGCCAAGTAGGCATCGTCAGCGAGCGTTTCTTCACAAACCTGAGCCTGCAGGACGTCCCCTTCAAGATGGAGGTGGATTCAGGTACTACTTTTCCATAATCCCACAGCGGGAGTTTTTGAGAATTCCCCCTGTCTCTCGGCCCAAGCTTAAATCCTTTAAAACTTCCCTCTAGGATGTGCAAGGTTGCCAGATTCCAGTCCTGGGGGTGGGTAATTTCTTGGTTAAATTCAAAAACATTTGCACCTCCTTGCCATTGGCTGTAGTTAAGCACGGCACTAACTGTCTTATTGGGATCCAATGGTTTAGGCCCCTGGGAATCCGGCTTTCTGGCATCCACGCAATAGACTCTGACCCAATCCAGGACATTTGTGCTGCACATCCTGAGGTATTCAAAAAGGGTTTAGGTTTATTCAAAGGACCCCCTGTTGATTTTGAGCTTGACCCAACAATCCGGCCCATCTGGATGAAGCCACACTGGGTACCCTTTGCTTTAAAGGAGAAGATAGAAGCCAAGCTGGACAAACTGGTGGGGCAGGGCATCCTAGTGCCGGTGGGCTCCGCAGAGTGGGAGACACCA
This sequence comes from Bradypodion ventrale, assembly GCA_035047345.1. Taxonomy (NCBI): domain Eukaryota; kingdom Metazoa; phylum Chordata; class Lepidosauria; order Squamata; family Chamaeleonidae; genus Bradypodion; species Bradypodion ventrale. The sequence continues at coordinate 49,216,645 of JAWDJE010000001.1, forward strand.
ATTGTGACTGCTTTGAAAAGTAATGGGGAGGTCAGGATATGTGCTGACTACAAGTGTACCATCAATAAAGCTATTCGCCCAAACGCATATCCTGTGCCTGTGGTAAGCCACCTTCTTGCCTCCTTGCATGGAGGAAATTGCTTCGCAAAACTTGACCTTGCCCAGGCTTACCAACAATTAACTGTGTCTCCTGCTACTGCCATAGCCCAGACCATAGTAATGCATTGGGGGCATTTAAGGTAACTAGATTACAATTCGGGGTGAATGCGGCCCCCGGAATATTTCAATCTCTTGTAGAACGTATTTTGAAAGGGTTGCCTGGTGTCCTGCCATATTTTGACGATGTCCTGATCACCACTAAGGACACCGTCGAACTAGCGGCCAGGCTCGATCGAGTCCTGTCACGTTTTGAGAGGGCCGGTCTACATCTCAGAAGAGACAAATGTGTGTTTTGGGCATGGGAAGTGAAGTTCCTGGGTACCGCATTACACCCCAAGGCATCATGCCCTCTGACTTCAAGGTGACGGCCGTGCGGAATGCACCCAGGCCGAAATGTAAAGCCGAAATGCAATCATTTCTAGGATTGTTAAACTTCTATCATGCTTTTCTCAATCGCAAAGCCTCAGTTGCCGAACCATTACATTGGCTTCTTAAGAAAGATACTGTTTGGCACTGGGGCCATTGCCAGGAGAAAGCGTTCCTAGAACTGAAAAGGCTGCTATCTTCAGAAGCTGTATTAACTAATTTTGATCCCAACAAAGAAGTTGTACTTGTGTGTGATGCATCCCCTGTGGGGGTGGGAGCTGTGTTATGCCATGTACTAAGTGACGGGAGGGAAGCCCCCATAGCATTCTATTCCCGTTTGCTCTCAAAGCCTGAGAAAATTACACTCAGACAGACAGGAAGGCGTTGGCAATCGTGGCAGGCAATAAGAAATTCCATGATTACCTTTACAGAAGGCCTTTTACCATTGTAACTGACCACAAGCCCCTCCTTGGAATCTTTGTGAATGGGAAGCCCACGCCTCAAATTCTGTCCACATGGATGTTGCATTGGGCAATTTTCCTAAATGCATACGATTTTACTTTGGTGCACAGGCCCGGCAAGGACATCAGCCACGCTGATGCCCTGTCACGTTCTCCACTGCCAGGGGTCGGGGAAGCCGATTGCGAGATCAAAAGCGACCACTAGGTCCTCATGATTGAGGCATTCAACTCGCCCCCAGTCATCCCCTCAGATATAGCCAAAGCTACGGCCAATGATGTAATATTGACTAAAGTAATGTCTTGGGTACAAAAAGGCTGGCCTGTCTCTTCTCTAGCCAAGAAATTCAGAACATTCCACTGCAAGCATTTGGAATTGTCAGTGGAACGAGGTTGCCTTCTATGGGGCCAGTGGGTGGTCATTCCTGTCACTCTCAGGAAAAGGGTTTTACATTTACTTCACACAGGTCATCCAGGAATTGTACGTTCCAAAGCCTTTGCCCGTAGCTACTTTTGGTGGCCTCAACTGGACCACGACATAGAGCATATGGTCAGCACTTGTGCCAGCTGTCAATCCTCTCACCCAGAGCAATCCCACCTTCCCTCTCAGGAATTGGATTCTGCTAGGGGCCCGTGGTCCAGGTTGCACATAGATTCTCCAGGTCCATTTAGGGGTGCCCTATTTTTGTTGGTTGTAGACTCATTCTCTAAGTGGCTGGAAGTGATTAGAGTGCCTAATACCACTTCAGCCACCACGATAATGCACCTGAGAAGGCTGTTCACAGCATTTGGACTTCCAGATGTGCTGGTGTCCGACAACACATCCACGTTCACATCTGCAGAATTCCAATCCTTCATGGAAAGGAATACAATTAGGCACATCACTGCCGCCCATTCCACCCAGCCACCAATGGCCAGGTGGAGCGGCAGGGGCGCACAACTAAAGACATGCTTCGGCATATGGGTGAAGGCGATTTGGAGCTCCAGCTATGCCAGTTTCTTTTTACGAATAGACTCACCCCCCTTGCCTCAGGGCTGTCCCCTGCTGAATTGCTCCAGCGAAGGAAACTGTCATCCTTGCTGGACAGATTGGATCCCTCTAGGGTGGAGGACAAAGGCACAAATATAGCGATCCAACACCAGAAGGGTTTTTAGGCACAAATATAGCGATCCAACACCAGAAGGGTTTTCCCCCGGGAGACCCTGTACATTGCCGTAATTATGCAGCTGGTGGTCCTACGTGGGTGCCTGGGTTTGTGATCGATCAGACTGGTCCTGTTTCTTACAGAATCGAAACAGCCACTGGTCTGATCTGGAGGAGGCACACGGATCAATTGAGACCCAGAATACTGGACCCACAGGATGAATACAGACACTCAACGTTAGGGTTGGCCCCCACCCATTTAAACCCAGGGGGCAAAGGTAATAGTCAGCAGCCAGCCAACATTGACCCAGAAGTGTCTTCTAGGAACCGATTTCAAGGGGAATTTGTGGAATGCTCCCCCATTCCGGCAAGGTGTACCCCTACACTGTCCCAGCCTAGCACTCTGGATTCCTTTATTGATGATGACCAATTTTGTTTGGAGTCGCCTTCCACTCTTAATACACTTCCCCTGCTCCTCCATCTGACAAACGGGGCTTTAATTTGGGTTTACAATCCTCCCCCTCTAGTCAATCCCTCACTCCAGTCGGGTCGCCCATCCTACGAGCCCCTGAGCCGGCTCAGCCAAGCATCCGACCCAGAAGGGAAACTAGACCGCCATCCTGGTTAAAGGATTTTGTTTTTACCTGGGGTGGGGAGAATGTTATGTATGTTAACTGTGTTTTCTGACAGGAGCGGAATGTATCTTTTCTCATGTATCTATTCTTATGCAAATAAGTGGATCGAAAATGTGCACACTCTGTTAGCCAATGGGCTTGTTGTATTATTGTTACTGTTACTGTTTATAGGAGCAGAATGTATCTTTAGCCAATGGGCTTGTTGTATTATTGTTACTGTTACTGTTTATAGTGTACTAGCATAGGTTGCCCGGCGATGCTTTTTTGGTTGTTTTTTTTTGTGGATTAAAAAAAGAACAAAGGATGATATAATTTTTTCAAATTGTTTTATTTATGCAAATAATGTTTTAGTTTGTGGGGGTTTTTTTGTAAATAGTTGTACCGTAGGTAATATTTTTAAAAATGTGAAAGTACATGTTTTTTAAATTCAATGTTTTAAAACTTTGTTTAGATGTTTTGGGTTTTTATTTGAGTTAAAACTCAACACAGGATGTTATAAATCTTTTTATTTTATTTATTTAACATATGTTTGTGATTTGTGTAAACTTTTGATTTATTGTTATGCTTTTGACTTGTTTTTACTCATGTGGCCTCTAGGTGGGGCTGTTGTGTGTTTTGGTTTTGACTTAATTTCACGTGTTTTTTCTCTCCTGGCCTCTGGGTGGGGTGTCTTCCGGTAAGTAGTCTCTTTGTTTCTTCATTTCTGTTCCGGTCTTTGTGGAGGGAGGACGTGTTGGTGAGTTCTCTGGTTTTCTTTCTTCTGGGGTTTTTCTTTGTTTTGTTTTTGTGGTGGTGGGCTGGGAGGTGTTTCTGTTTGTTTGTTTTTTGTCTTGGTTGAGTTTTAGGTTTGTGTAATTGGTTTGGTTATTTCATTATTGTTTATTTTTGTAATTAGTTGTTGTTCGTTTGTGTAATTTGTAGTTTTTTTCATGTTGTAGTTAGGTGTTTTGTATGTGGTACTGTGGTATTGTGGATGTTTTTGTTTCTGTAATTTGTGGTTTACTTTTTTGTTTATTAATGGTTTTTTAATTATTGATTTATTTTTGCTTTATTATTTTTTATTAATTGGTGTTTGCTTTTGGTGTTTACTTTAGTGTGAAGAACAGGCTGCCTGTGGGTTTCTCTTTTCCCCATTGCTGCTTCGAATTTTGGTTTCGATGCAGCAATGGGGGAAAGGAGGAGGAGACAGTCAGCCCGTTCTTCTCCCAGGAAGGTTGGTTAGGTAGGTCGTGGGAGAAGGAGGAGGCAGAGAAGAGCTATCTGTGCCTAATGATGGTTCTCTCCTCTCTGTCTCCTTTTCCTCCTGGCTTACCTAACCGGAGATGGGCAGGCAGCGATCCGTAAGGGGTGGTGCTCTTCCTTGCAGATTGCTGGCTGCTGCTTTTGTATTCGGAAGTACAAAGGCATTAGCCAGTCATCCGCCAGGGAGGGTGCTTCCCCTGATGAACTGCTGCCTGCTTTGGGGTTTTTTTTCCACCCTGGCTCAACTTTTCTTGAAACAAAGCCGATTGTGGGGACAAACGTAGTACTGTATAGACCACTGGAACCGTTTGTAAATTGAGTTTATTGTAGAAATCTTCTCAAAGTAACACAAAAGATCCGAAACACTTTCGATACAAGATTTTTCAAAAGTTTTCTTCAGGGATCTATAGTGTCGAATCAATTTATAAAGTTTTAAAGTATTCTATCGTGTCCTAGACCTCCCTTGTTAATTCTTTTGGTGTCGACGGACGTAGACACCAAAAGAATTAACAAGGGAGGTCTAGGACGCGATAGAATACTTTAAAACTTTATAAATTGATTCGACACTATAGATACCTGAAGAAAACTTTTGAAAAATCCTGTATCGAAAGGGTTTCGGTTCTTTTGTGTTACTTTGAGAAGATTTCTACAATCAACTTTTCTTGAGGCCGGCGGTGGTCTCGCTGTGTCTTCAGCGGGGTAATGTGGAGAGGGAGTCCCTCTTCTCCCCATTGCTCCGGGAAAGAAGGACGGTGGGTGTCTTGTGGTGGAGTTTTGTGGCTTTTTGTTTTGCGTGGCTGTGAGGTGCTGCGTCCGCCTGCTGTGGACTTGTGCTCCTGTTGCTTTTTGTAATTTTATTTTTCACGCACCGGCTTTTTCAGTGTTCTGTGCGCTCACGGCGTGCAGGACGCTGGGGCTTATAGTTTTGCGTTTGTGGTTTCCGTTCGTGCGGCGGTTTTTTCCTGCAGCTCGATTTTGATTGGCCATGGCGCATCTCACAACGTTCTTTTTGCTCGTGCCTCTCAGCCTGATTGGCTGTGGCGTGGCGCAGAACATTAGGAATTGAAGTTCTTTTTCTTTGTTTGTGTTCGTGGGGCTCTTGCCCCACTGGCGCATTTCTCAACTATTCAGTACCAGGTTCTGGTAAATGCAGGAGGCTCGGTACGGGATAGGCTATACGTTAGAAACGTATAGCAAGTTCCAACAGTTAACCCTTGGATTTATAGGTATAGATATAAGTCCGAGTTTTGCCCCATCCAAACTGTGTTCAAACCCCACTAATAAAGAGCTGAATTTCACTACTTCATTCGTCTGCTTCTTCATTCCTTGAACACTAAATATCTAATCTCACATTTGCTTAGTATTTCAGTTACAGGTTTCATCTCCCTTCTCCAAGATATAGTCTATTCACAGCAGTCTTGATAAACCTGTACTGTTGTTCCTTCTACTTGTAAGGCAAAGTCCAGATTTTCTCTAAGATATTTCTTTATTTGATCTTTTTTACAAATGCTAACAAACCTAATAATTACATCTCGTGGTGGTTTATTCAATTTTTTTAGGGCCTAGTCTATAAATTGATTCAACATCAGTATTCTGCACTGAACCTTCCTCCAGCTTAAACGTTTTCAACCATCCCATCACACTGTCTCTCCAATTATCTTTTTTTCTGGGGGAAATTTCACCCTCAAATTTCTTTTCCTAAACTCATCTTGCATTTTAATTATTCGCTTAAAGCTGTTATGGATTTTATTTTCCTGTTTCAACATTTTATTAACTAAAATATTAACCTCTGTTTCAATATTCTGTGTCTTTGTTGCTAACCACTTAATAGTTCCATCCCACAAGGCCTTAATTTTTCCACTTAAGACCTCTTTAACCTCCTTGATTTCTTCTTTAACCTCCTCCAACGTATTCAGAAATAAGTCAAGTCTAGTAAGGAAAACTCTTCTTTAAGTTGTGATTTTGCCAGCCTTGTCTTTCTCTCAACAGCTCCTTGCAAAACCAGTTGCTGGTAAACTTTATCTGTTACTGTCTCACGTTTTCCTCCCCTCTTTTTCATTTGCACCTGGAATCATTGAGGTTAATAAGACTTATTCACAGTCCTTTCTCCTTGAGTCAGCAGCTGTATCTTTAAGTGGATGTTGAGCCTTGTAGAAATCAGTAGCAATGTCTCTTTATTAATTCATTCCAACTCCTTTTTCTTAAGTCTCTTATAGTTTCTGGTTCTCCTAATTATTCAAAGGTGAAAGTCTCTCTCTGAGAACAGCCATGTTCATCACTCATATAAGCTTCACCAACAGAAGATTGTAATTATCAACAGACAATAAATAAATCCAATAAATCTTATCACAAAGGGTCATGAAACAGTTCACAAGTTATAAACCAATTCACAGGGATCCAGTTCACCCAATTCTTCCAAATCTTCAATAATAAAGCCAAAATATAGCAAAAGATCCAGCCTGTAAATATAGAGAGCAGAGAGCAAAGAGTTCTTGAGGTAACAAGCTCCAGCTGGATTCCTCAGTTAGGAAGGAAGAGTCCAAATATCTTTCACTTCTTTTCAAACTTCTTTTCAGAAACTTCAAACAGTCTCCAACAAATTACTGTCCAATTATTTATCGCCAACACTGCAAACTTTCATCAAGAGGCTATTCTTATCATAAGTTTTCTTCTGTTGTGTGAGGAGTTTCACAGCACGATCGCTGTGGCTCATTGGCACACCATGGTCATAAATCGTGGGTGATGGTTCTCCTTACCTCATCTGTTTTTACGCCGTAACTTAGAGGCCCCAGTTTGGGCCTCTGACTCAAGGCTTTTGGCCCTCCCCACTATGCCCAGGGATGGCACGCAGTCATTCAGCTAGCACGCAGCTTCTGTCCAATTAGCAAGGTGAGCACGAGGCAGACATGCTGATATTTAGCCAATTAAGTAACCTTATGCTATCGCAGGTAACCAATAAGAATATATTGCATACCCTTCTCTGGAATGTTTTTGTCCTGTTATTCCTAATAAACTCCGACCGGGCTATCTTGCCCTATTGCCTCTTCATGAATCAAGCCTCCGCTGTCTCCTTGATCCCAAAACACAACACTGTTGTCCTCCAAACTCTCTTTCTTTTTGCTTCACAACACCAGCCCTCCCTCCCAGAGCGGCTGGAAAAGCTAACAATAACATTATTTCATATATCATCCAGCAAGTCTGTGATTATACTATATCAACAAACTTACAGATTAGAGATGCAGTTGTTGAGTTATTATAGTGTTTCTTTAACCATTTTAAAGTCCAATCTTACATTTCATAAAAGTGGAGACTCAGGAGAAGCACAAGGGAACGTCTTGTCAGCTCTCTCCCTCTATACCGTAGTTCTGCCATGAATCCAAATGGAAAAGACTGAGAGTCAAAAGGACAGTTATGGGAGAATCAGAAAGGATCTTCAAGTACTGTATTGGCGTTTATTGCTGAAGACCAAGGCCAATATTAACCATAGTATGGTTTTCCTAATTGCTATGTATCACTATGAAAGGCTCAATAATGAAGACAGATAACAGGAAGCATTAAAAGAAGTCTCACTGAAAGACAATAATGCTAAGAAACATGGAAGGCAATAGAAAAGAGGAAAACCTAATAAGGGATGGGTTGACTCAAGCCATGGCCTTTAGTTTACAAGACCTGAGCAGGGCAGTTAACAAAATGACCTTTTGGAGGTCATTAGTTCACAGGATCATCATGAGTCACAAGTGACTTGACAGTACATAACAAAGCTCACTTCTTAAGATGCATCCTGAATCAGAACATAGGCAGTGTAGATGGTTTACTCTTTGCGATATGATCATCATCTTCCCAAACTAATACAGTGAAAAAAAGTTACTTTTGTTGTGTAATGTGATCAAAGTTTTCATTAGTTGCTCCTCGTTGGGGAAAGGCATGTCACCTTTTGTTCTCTCTTGTTAAGGTTTTATGCTTGAGTGACACTCAAAAGTCACACTTGCTCAGCACTCCACTTCTTTACCCTTCCTCTCAACTCCTTATGATTAAGAAGGGCAAATATGTAATGTGACTCCACATGAAAACAGGATTGACACAGATTCAGTGTCCATGATCCAAAGGAGCTCTTTAAATCCTTTAAACGGGTTGGGAGTGTCTACTTGAGTTTTTTAAAAAAACTCTCACTCTACTTTTGAAAGTTTCTTTAGTTTCAAAATATGTATGCCATACAGTATAAACAGCTTCTGCCCAAGACACTTAATCCAGAATGCCAAACTAGTCGGGCAACTGCTTTGGATCTAGTCCAGGTTTTTGCGTGAATAACCCAGAACTTTCCATCACAATAGTTGGAAAAAAGAAGTTGTCATGCAAAGAAGATAGAGAAGGCATACATTAAAGATCAGTCATGCTGGCTGTGTGTGCTAATTTATAATACCAACGCCCTAAGGGATGTTCTAGTAACCAGTGTACTTAACTATGTAATTGTCAAGAGAAACTGCCTTGAGCAAAGGATCTTGGAACAGTAAACCATTCATCTCCCAATAACTGTTACAGGGTGGAGTAGGGTGGGTGGGGGAGAAAAGGCTTGCCAGACTAGAAAAGTCTAAAAAAAGGACTTTTAACTTTAAAAGTAAAAATTTAAAGTTGAATCTGTAATGAAAGAAGGCCTATCAGTTTTAGGGTCTTTTGCATCTCACTGCCAAATTATTAGCCTAATTATGGTAGATTGGAATGCATCCAGCATCGAGTTAGTCTTAAACCGTAACATTTCCCAGCTCCTGTCGTAACATCTTCTGTGTCTAGGCCAGACGTGAAACTGCCAAGATGAAGCCACCTTTTGGTGAGTCCATTCTGCAATTCCTTTGGCCTGACCTAGTGTGAGAAAAATTAGCTGGCAACACAAGGTTACCATTACCAGGGTACGCCCTATTGTGGTTCAAAAATAACACAATCTTCGAGGAGGCTCTTTCTGTGTACCCGTACCATGAAGACTGTCCTAAGAATATAATGCAGTAGTCTTCCATTTGCCTTCCACATCGTAGCATGACACCCGTACTACTGATCCAGTTCCATGAGTCACTTTCTGGTCCTGAGCCCTTTTGGCACACAAAGTCCTCCTCAGCCCCCGACCAGTATTGATGAAGTTTCTGCCCTTCATCAAGATGGAGTCAACTGGGATTTAATCCACTTGGGGACCATCACTCTTCCCTGTGGACTCTGGTACCTGAGGCCTGTTGTAAAAATTAAATAAATATGTATATGAAGATCTTGGACTGACCCTGATTTAAAAAATGATCCCCACATACATTTTTTAAAAAAAAACATGGAAATGGTGCAGCAATATTTTCAACAAGGCCATTAGTCATTAGGTATTCAGGTTAGTTAACTGCTGCCTGACACTCAGCATTGAGTCGCTGGCAGTATACGGTCTACTCCCATGAAGGTGATCCTTGACACTCCAGGTGTTCTTGGACTTCAATTCCCAGAAGTTCAAGTCTCTGTGAATCCACATAAATGGATTTACTGTGCGTGTTGTTGGACTTCAATTCTCAGAAGTTCTTATGTGCAGCAAACCCATTCATGTGGATTGACAGAGACTTGGGCTTCTGGAAATTGAAGTCTAAGAACACACACAGTAAACCCATTCATGTGGATTCACAAAGACTTGGGCTTCTGGGAATTGAAATCCAAGAACACCTGGAGTGCCAAGGTTTGCCATCACTCGTCTACTCTATTACCATAGCAGGATAACCTGGCCAGACCTTAGACTCAATATGTAGGAAGAAGAGGCAAAAATGTAAAAAGATACACAAGTATCTACACAATCCTCTTCTGCACCATACATTTTGTTTTGAGATCAACTGACATTTCAATAAGAGCCAGTGGATTGCTTGTTCAGTTGAGCTGGGCCTCTTCACGGAGGAGTGGACCGTTGCCATGGGAGTCACAAGGCCTCCCACTCACCTGCTGTGGGTCAGAGCGCCCACAGCAAAGCATGTGAATGAACTGCTGTTGCACACTGGCAGAATACTGTCTCTCTGCCATAGATCTGATAAAACAACACTTGAAATAACAAACATAGAATTAGGAACTAGCTAATAAGATAAGAGTGTGTTGCATGCCTTCCCAAAACCGAGGCTTCTGCTCTTCCAGCTCAGCCCCATGCAAAACCTAGATTATCATCTGTACTGCAGAGATTATACAAATTAATATTTACAACTAACGTGACCAAAGTATGAGATTGAGTGTATAGGAATCTGATTTACACTGAAATGCAGCAAACTACTGTGGGACATAGTTGGAAAGAAAATGCAAATTCTGTAGTGATGACCACCTACATCAGTTGCATGGATTTGCTCAGGATTTAGCTGGTCCAACATTTATACTGCTAATTTAATAACTTGTACTCTCTAGGGCTCATTGTCTCAAAAGATTTAAAGAAAGAGCGACAACCCTTCCATTTCAGCTACTTCATATTTGGCTTTTATAGTCTGACTAATTCTCGGGCATGTTAAGGCAAAGTCCCAGGGTCTGATGCGAGGGCAGTAGCATATAGCTGAATGGTGAGAGAAGAGAATACAGTAATACCAGTGCATAGGCAGCCGGAAAGCACACCATTTCATCTGAATACTGGAAAACAGAATTACCTGACTTTTGCAAGTGTTGGTTCAGATTACTTTTACTTTTTGTTATTTCGAGTTTGCATTACATCCACAAAGCTCTTCAAATCAGCCACCCTAGCCCTTGAAATACAAATGAGATAGCTAAGTTCTTAAGATCAAAGGTATTCTACTAAAAATTCTATGTGCTGCTGAAATGATTTCTTAACCAAGCCACCAGTTACATTAAAATGAAGAAACAACAGTAGTTTTTCCTGTCACTTGCTACCCATAATTTCTTTATCAGGGCCAAAGTGCCAAGTAAGAAGAGGGAGACATGTAGGGCTATGCATACTTCCTGCAGGCTGCATGGGCCCTGTTCACAAGGCGAGAAAAGCCGTGGGGAGTGAAGCCCCCAGGAAACAAGCCTTCCAGAATGTGCTGAGACAGAGCCTGCTCATGAGAGACAGCTGGACAAAGCCACTGAGACAGGGGTAAAAGAACAGGCAAAGGAAGGCACAAAGGAGGAGGGTTTTTGACAGCAGTTGATGAAGAACCAGAGGTATGGGAAAATGTTAAGGACCAGGAGTGCTCTGTGCTGCTGCTGAAGAAGAAAAAGAGGAGGCGGAGGAGGAGGACCCAGGCATTCTCTTCATGGAAGCTGAAGATTTTCATCTCTTCCATCCCTGAGATATCCCCTCTTCTCTCAGCACCTCACAGAAAAGGCAAGTGAGAAGAGACCTGGCAGGAGAGGGGCTGGATCAAGAGAAACTCTAGATCAGGGGTTCCCAACCTATGGCCTGTGGGCCAGATCCGGCCCACAATACTATTCCATCTGGCCCACCGGCACCGCAACAGCCCCCAGAAGTGGAAGCAGGCACATTTACGACAGCTGTAAAACATGCCCACGCATGTGTAAACACAGTTACATCAGCCGTAAATGTGCATGTGGCTGTCGTAAATGCGGAAGTGGGTGCATTTACTTCCACTTCCGCGGTATGGTCTGGCCTGCTTAGCTGTCTGGGGAGCATGGTCAGGCCCACACGTAAAAATATTGGGAACCCCTGCTTTAGATCAGTGGTTCCCAACCTTTTCTTGGCCAAGCCCCACCTAAGCATCTATAAAATCCTGACCACCACCACCCCATGACATATAATTCTTATTATTCAAAAAGGGAACTCCTATTCACATGGAGGAAGCCTAAAAGGCCATTAACTATTAAGAACTCATTCTCAAATTGTCCCCCCGCCACTAAAAAATCAAATTGCTCTCCTGTGGGGCATGTGCCTCATGTTGGAAACAACGGCTCTAGATCCTTTCTCCTCCTACTTGCTCGTACAAGCACCGTTTGCAAGGGACACACCCCAGCTGGAAGCTTGCTTCCCACCTCTGCCTCCCAGGACATGGACTTGAAGGAATTCCAGTGGAGCTAACTGGGCCACCGAACAGAGAAAAGGTGCCCAAACGGTTAGTAAATTTAACTCAGTTCTCCGAGACTGTGGAGAAAAGGACTGTTAGAGTAGCTGCTGAACCCTTAATAAAAAGTTATTGTGTGCAAGCAAAGCAACCCCAAGTCAATGGAGTTTGTTTTGGGGGACCCTGGCTCTGCCAGCCAGACCCTTGGGAGGGGGGAATAGCCAGCAGGTGCACAATTCGTGAGAAGAATATATTTTTCATCTTACTGCTGTGGAGGGAGGTATCAATCAGAATTGTATTGCTCATGTTTGGTGGGTTCTTTTTAAACAGAAATGTATTCCTCTGTACTATTGTCCATCTTTCATGACGGGCTAAATCCAATCAAAATAAAACACATTCTAAAAAATTGGTTGCAGGTCCTGCTTTAAACCAAAAACATGATGTAAACCACTCTCTGGATTCTATGGGGTTATCTTTGTTAAATGAGTATTGCAAACACAATGAAGTTTACCAAAGAGTCGATATATGAATGCACACTAACTGGGGAAAGTCCATTTTAACTAAGATTTATAATCTGAGACATGTTGATTTGTGCTTCCTTATGCAATCTGCTCTCTGAAAAATTGTAAATCCCAGGGTTCCCTGTATATAGGCAAGAATCATGGGCAATAGGTAAAACAGAAAAATGTACTGTACACTGTAATAATCTGGAATTTTAATTTCATGTACGGTGACAGCGAATGTTGCTGTCAGGGTTTACAGATGCAAAATACAGGTCAATATACAATTTTTTTTTGGAATAGTAGCTGTGTTAGTCTGTGATTCAGGCATATCAGAAAACAAAAACAAAAAATAAAAATAAAAACACTACAGCACTTTAAAGACTAACTACTATATTTTTACTGTGAGCTTTCGTGGATCAAGTCCACTTCTTCAGACAAAGGAGTAAAATTTCCAGGTATTGTTTATATACACCAGATGCAGAGGTCAATATGTTACAAGGTAAATAGGTTACAAGGTAATGAGGTAAAGAGTAATCAAGCAGAATGACATATAAGCATGACAGTATATCAAAACAGCTTCCTACAGCTAGTAGAAACAAATGATCCATGGTTTGTTATTCAGGTTAGTTTTAAATGTCCCCTTTTCAATCTTAAAAGTGTGAAGTTGCCAAGCAGAGCATATGCTAATGATCCACGAAAGCTCACAGTAAAAATATAGCAGTTAGTCTTTAAAGTGCTGTAGTGTTTTTGTTTGTTTGTTGGTTTTTGTTTTCTGATATGTCAATATAAGACTATTTTATATATGTTATTCTGTAATGCATATAGTGGGAGATGCTTGTGTTACAACTCTATGACCAGTATCCTGTTTGTGCCAGTATAATGTAACTTTATGCAGTGGTGGGCATCAATTTTTTTTGCTACCACACCGTGGGTAGAGCCTATGTTGTGGGCGGAGCCTATGTTGTGGGCGGAGCCTATGTTGTGGGCGGAGCCATGTGACTGGGTGGGTGAGTGATTTAGTCATGCTTGCCACGTGGCCATGAAAACGTCTGCAAACACAGACAGCACTGGTTATTTGACTGTAAATGAAGATGAGCACTGCAGCCCTAGAATCAGATATGACTGGCTTTTGAGCAAGGACGACCTTTAACTAAACAGGGCCAAAACCTCACAGCCAATTTGAATACCAATCAGGGATCTTCTGTTATTAGGTAAAGCCGTAAATGTAAAGGTTGTCTTTGCTCTAAAGCCAGTTGTATCCAACTCTAGGGTTCAGTGCTCATCTCTGATTACACCTAAAGAGCCAGTGGACTTGATCCACAAAAGCTCACATTAAAATACAGCAATTAGTCTTTAAGGTGCCACAACATGTGTCTTTTTCTTTTGTTTACTCTCTTGATATGCTTGCACAGAATAAAACTTTTGAAATTGCAGCCGTGTTAGTCTGTGTTTCAAGCATATCAGGAAACTCTATACCTTCCCACGAAACGGCCCCTGTGCTTGCTCCCCCACTACCACTCCCCACCCCCACGGAACACTATTTACCTTCCTCTTCCTCTTCCTCCTCCAAGTCAGGCTGCTGCTGCAGTCGCACTCAAGTGGCTTGCTGGGGGAAGGGGTGGGGAAAGCTTGTGCTGCCCAGAGCAGCCGTGCCACAGCTGCCACCATTTCTAGCAGCAGTAGCAGCACCAAGGCAGTGCAGTGCACAGGGGGAGTGGAACCCCAGGGGAGGCAGCCACATCCTGGCAGGCTGCCACCCTGGGCCATCAACTCCATGCGTGCGCTCCCACACACGTATACCACCCGGACTTGTAGGAGGAGGTGGGCGGGCCAGGGCAAGGAGGGGACGTGGCCACCAGAAATTTTTACTATCCCCCCTCCCCCGTGGACCGGTGCGGACCGGGAGCTGCCCACCTCTGACTTTATATCAATGTAAATATACCAAGTGTTACACCCGGAAACAAGAAATTACACTATCTTCTTCTTTGCTTTCGCAAATTTGACACTATCAAATTGCACAATAAACCACACATCTCCAGCACAACCAATTGTGTAATATGTTAGTAAAGTGGTTTGAGGATAGCAATTGTATTTTGGAATATATTTGGGGAAATTTGTACTCGTTGTTTCTGGAACTGCAACTGCCAGAATCCCTATGCAGGCTGGCGGGAATTCTAGCAGTTGTAATCCAAAGTCTTATTTTTCCTAGCACCTAGTACTAGACCCCTGAAATCGTGGCTCTCTAGTCTGAGCCTTTTTTAAAATTTTGCATGATAAATTTTTGCACTGAACTGTCCATATGCCAAATCAGTAAGACAGAAGCCTAATCATTTCACCAAAAGCAAGATAGACAGAAATCTTGTTTCATTGATTCCAAAGAGACTCCAATATCATTTCTTTGGGTGCATAGTCTCTAACAATCTAATAAACTGACACTGGAATAATCAAGGCCTGGCAATTCAACAACCTCATGTCTAAGGCTAACTAAGATGAAACAACCTATGATCCTCTTGCACTATTCTGCACTATTCTTCTGCACTTTTATTCTGAAGTTGACCGGGACAAAGGAGTGAAGCAGCAGCATCCGTTCTCTCAAACCTTTCAACACCCTTCTGCCCCACACATTCCTTTCCCTCTTGTACATGTGGGTTTTTCCCTCTCAGCCACAGCTACATGATAGGGGATATCAAAAAAACAAATGCAAGACTAAAATAATCGGCCAAAACAGATTTAAAATAGCAAGTTTAACTCCTATTAAAAGCAGCCCTGAAACAAAACCTGCAGTCAAAATGTCTCCAAAGTCTATGCAAATAGCATATGTTTCCTGCTTCTATTCCATCATATGTAATGAGTGCACAAATATCTGTCTCATTGCAGGTCTAAACAAAAGAACCTGCTGCTGCTTGTTTTACCACCATGTATCATGCTGCAAAACAGATCCACATGCATCCATCACACCCAATGTCATTCATTACTTTTGCTGCACAGAAGCGGAAATTTGTTTGCGTGTATGTGTGATAGCTCAACATTTCCTCCAAAAGGAAACTTCAGTGTAGGAAATTTCACTCCATTCACAGCATACAGAAATGCATTTAGTTTTGGTAGATACAGGAAAAGATGTCAGATGTTATATCATCCATTTACGATCTCTCTGTACCACAATGCAATGCTCCCATGACCCTATGACACTGTCCCTATGACCCATGACCCCTTGACATCACCAACCATATTAAAAGATCCTAACTTTCCCACTGACCATTCCTTTGCTGACACTTGAGACTGCCACTGACCCGCCATGTGGGCAGTGGAAATAAAGATTTTAAAATGCAATTGCTGATTCAGGAGTTATTGGACCGAACCATCAGAATCTCTGTCAAAATGGTAGCAGAGGATGGTTGTCCATAATTAACTCCAAAAAAATAAATCAAGATGACCAAAAGAAAGACCCGAACCAAGAAGATGGGGGCCAAGGCAAAGGCCAGCCCTGCGGGGGCCAACGGAGGACCCGACACCCCCAAACAAGCTGCCAGAGAACCTGAACTGGTGGCAGAAAGCAACCCTGACCGGACCATCGTGGGGACGGGCCCAGATGACTGGATGGAGACCATGCCCGGGGTGGAGAGATCGACCGAAGCAGCGCGATCATGGTAAACACGCTGCTTAAGGCCATCAATCGAGCAGATGGGGAGAGGATTTCCGTGGCAGAGCTACTGGCCTTGATGCAAGAGGAGGACGGATACTCCATCACCGGAGCGGTAAGTTCAACCCCGGGAAACTCAATGGCGGGAATCCCCAGCACCACACTGAGTTTGAGTCCAGCCAAAATGGCCGACCAATCGCAGTAGGTGGCCCTGGAAACCCAAATAGCCCTAGCAGAAATAAGGGACATGGCTATCATGCAAATGAGCAAACAGAGCCCAGGAGCAACCTGCACACCCGGTCATGCAAAGAAAAGACTCAACCCCAAGAATACAAGGGGCACCAAGTTTCCCAACACTAAACCTGTGGGCGAACTGGGAACCGCAGCGGGAGGAGGCGTGAGAACCAACAAATTGGGACTCAGGCCCGTGGGAGAACCCAGCCTTCCTCCCTGGGGGCATCAGCGTGAGAGGGACCCCCAAGCTGGCAGCTGACGTCTGGGGGGGATATCACCGAAGCCGGGGACGATGCAGCCACCTTCCTCGGGGAGCCAGAGTTTTTCCCCTGACAAGGCACTGGGAAGGGCGCCATCTGGACTCGGATGCAAAAATGGGGAAACCTGGTTGCTCAACAAAAGTCTATATGGACTCAAACAATCTTGTAAAAGGTGGTACGAATGTTTATCTGAAGCACTTGAGAGATTGGACTTCTTCCCCACCAAAGACGATAGGTGCATATTTCTAAGGAAATCGCAAGGAGAGGTGGAGAAGTTATTAGTTTATGTAGATGACCTTCTGTACTTCGGAAAGAACAAATCCAGATGTGACGAGTTTGCCCAAGGCCTACGGAAACACTTCTCCCTGAAAAGTCTAGGGGAAATAAACATGCATCTGGGGGGTGCAAATCTCCAGGATATAAAAAGGTTTTGCAATCTCTTAGAAAGAAAAGATAGTCAAACTACTTGAAAAATGCAACATTTCAGGTGCCCACCCATGCGGTACACCATGCATTTGGACTTTCTGAAGAACACTCATGACGAGGGGGAACCATTTGAAGACAGCAATCTCTACAGGTCAACCATTGGATCACTGCTGTACATTGCCAACTGGACCAGGCCGGATATCATGTTAATGGTGGACCTTCTTTCCAGACACTCGAACGACCCAAAGGTCCACCACTGGACTGCGGTCAAAAGACTACTAAGATACCTCAAAGGCACTGTGGATACAAGGTTGTTACTTACTCCTCAAATGACTAATGAAATCAAGCTTTCATGCTACGCAGATGCAGATTGGGCAGGTGATATAAAAACAAGGAAAAGCACGTCAGGTTACCTGATACTCCTGAATGACAGCCCCATATACTGGGGCGCCGGGAAACAGCACCTGATCTCTATGTCCACTGCAGAAGCAGAATATGTTTGCGTATCCAGTGCTGCAAATGACCTAATCTGGTACAATGAGTTTATCACTGCCATCTGGGGGAAGCCCAATCTCCCCATCACCATCAACGAAACAACAAAGCAGCAATAGACATATCAAAGGCCGAATCTATAGGGAGAAAGTCCAGGCAGATAGACATCAAACACCAACACGTGAGGGAATTATCAAGCAAGGGTTTCATAGATCTAGTTCACTGTGACACCAAATATCAGATTGCCGACATACTGACCAAACCACTCCCATTAACCCAACATAATCATTTTTTCAAATAACGATGTCTGGGTGAGTAAAGGAATATCAATTGCTGTATTCATTATGCGCTCGAACTGTATGATATTAGAAGGGGTTTTATCAGATGTAATATCCACTTACGATCTCTCTGTACATAAGAACAGCCTTGCTGGAACAGGCCACAGCCCATCCAATCCAGCATTCTGTCTCACACAGTGACTCACCATTTGCTTCAGGGTATTCTCAAGCAGATGCCTTCACCTGCTTAGGATTCCCTGGAAATGGCATTGAGAGATATCCTCAAGGGGAAATAGGCACAAACGGTATAGTACTCAACTAATAACAGAAACCGTTTGAAGTGGTGACTGTGGCTCGGTAAGAGTTAATATGATGAATTCTTCTTAACAAATGAAGACAATGTATATAGACAAACATTATTTATAGAAAATATTTCAAAATGCTTAATAACAAAAATGATTCCTCTGTGGGTAAGTAAATTAGATTCAGTATTACAATGGTAATGTTCAATTCTCTATAGATGATTATTCATGATTCTTGATAACAAAAATGTTTCCTCTACGGGTAGATATAAATGATTCACTGATATAGCAATATTTTCTTTCAAAGTCGATACCAGTTATTTCGACTTTTCGAATTACTATTTCTTCTTCAGGAAATCTGCACACAAAAATAATTATACATAAAGATAATAATTAGCATGTCAAGGAGATGGAAAAGACTGTAACACATGAGTTCACATAAATGTATATCGCTGCTATGGATCTAATATATAAGATCAATCCTATACAACAAAGGCACAAGCTTGCCAACATGTAAAAAGGTCTCTTGAAGTCGCGTCCTTGCCTCCGCTCATACTATTAGGTGCATATGGACGTTGATAATGAATGTGGGGCAGCTGCCTTTATGCTTAGTGGAAAATGACTCACGTGTAACCAATTATTATGAACACCCGAAGCAAACTACAGATGGTAGTTTGATGGTAAAGGCCATACACTCACCTCAGAAGAGAATTAAGTGCAATAGTATACCGGTAGATGCCTACTGAACCCAAGTCAAAAGACCATCCTTCAGTTTCTTTTAGATATCAAATATTAAGGAATTCTACTGCTGTGTCATTACAAGGAAGAAGTGTGGGAAAATCAAAAGCTGCCATCTCCACCTACCCCTGACTTTATTTCACATTTATTGACCACATTGCCCTACCCATACAGTACTTATCACTAGACAGGACACATCCCTAGCAAATTGGCTCATATTGGGGCTGCCAGAATTACAAATAATAAATGTTCTTTGTATGTTTATCCATTGTACATTCATCACAGTGAGTTCCTTAGATCCCACAACTCTTTAGGGAGTCTGTTTCTGCAACAGCTTCTATTTGCTATACTAAGTGATCTGAACTAATTTATAGCCAACGTGTTCTTGCAACCAGAGTACTTTTCATATTCTACTAGGTTGCTTTTACAGAAATACTTCTAGAATAAATATTATTCAGTATTTATTTTCTGCCAAACATGCCTGAACTTCATGCCAATGCAACTTTTCTGTGCCTAGAAAAACAGAATATTTTTGGGTGGTGGTGGAGGATAATTTACACAGATTAAATTAATTTGCTCATTACATATAGTTTGTATGCTGGATCAACTGGTAGTGAAAAGACCCCTGCTGTAGGGAACTTCCTCCAAACATATACCCTTTCTAGTTTTGCCTACACATCTCCAAGCCTATTTTCACAGCAATGAGGACTGGAAATTTGCTGTTTAAAAATTGAAAGTTGAGAGGGAAAAGATGTTGAATTTTCTCCACGGTACCAGAACTACACACAGCCTTAATTATATTTGCCCTCTGTTAAGCAGATTAGTGTCTGGTTTACCATATATCCAGACCATAAAACAGGTTCTGCATTCCAGCAATCATGTTACTTGAAAGTTCAGTATAGTTCACCCTCTCTGCTCTTTCCAACCGTCTACAAAACTCATCTTTCCTCAACAGAATTCTCACCATCTGCTTATTGATTATAGTTTCTATAGTCTTTTTCTTCTCCATTCTTCCTAAACAGTGAATAATCCATTGACAAAAATGTTTGATATCAGTGCTTAAAAATAGAAGTTAATACTCTGTGTTAATTAATTTATTTTGGTATCTCTTGCACCAGTTCCTAAGATCATCTAGTAGTTCACCTTCGTATCTCCTCTTGCAGCTATATTGCTTTATATGGACCCAATTTTGACTGATTCTTCTTCTTTCATATCCTAGTCAGACACTGGACTGCCAAAATGAAGCCACTTTTTTCGCTTTGTCGTTGCCCAAACACAAGTCCTCATTGGTGCATGTCTCTGGCAGCAATCGGCAGACTAGCAAATGGGCCGGATTCTGTGTCTCTCCACATTCACACTGTGTATTGTTGTCCACCAGTAGTCCCCACTTGAGCATGTTGGTCTTGTATTTAGGGACTCCAACCTTCAACCTATTCAGGGTTTTCCAGGTGAAATAAGGGAGGTTGAGATCTTCAGCTACCTGTATATCCACCTTTAATGATGTCCCTTTCCCAATGAGCTCCCTCCTCCATCTTCTAATTTAGTTTTGCTCTTGTGTACTCTCAAGAATGTTTGTTCTTGCCATAAAGCTCTTCCTGGATCTGAGCCAGCGGACTTTGGGTTACTGGAGTGGCGTGAGAGAAGGTTTACTGCCAGCATAATGTCGGGCCTGGTCCAGTTGGCTATGTGTAACAACGATCCAATGATGGATCTGTAGAGGCTGATGTCTTCGAACGGTTCCCCTTCCTCGTAGGCGTTTTTCAGGAAATCTGTTTGCATAGGTGTCCCACAGGGGTGAGCGTTTGACATGTTGCATCTGTCAAGGAGTTTGGCTATTTTCTCCTTCTGGGAGAGTCCAAAGCCATTGGGTATCCTTGAGACTTATACTCCTAGGTACTTGTTCACTCTCCCCAAGTTTTTCAGGGAGAACTCATTCTGCAGTCCATGGGCGAACTCGTCGCATTTGGACTTAGATTTCCCAAAGTACAATAGGTCATCAACATACACTAGGACCTTTTCAACTTCCTCTGGTGATTTCCTTAGAAATACACATTTGTCGTCCTCAACTGGGAAAAAGTTCAATTTCCTCATTGCCTCGGCCAGACATTCGTACCACCTCCTGCCGGACTGCTTTAGGCCAAAGAGGCTTTTGCTGAGTAGCCACATTTCCCCTCTGTTGCACCCAAAACCAGGTGGTGCCCTGACGTATATTTCCTTGTCAAGGTCTGCATGGAGGTACGCTGTCTGTACATCAAACTGATACACTTGTTCCTCGAGAAGGGTTGCCATCACTAAAGCGGCCTTTACGCTTTCTGGCTTCACCGTGGGGGAGTACGTGTCTTCGTAGTCGTCAGGGTATCATTGGGTGAACCCTTGGGCTTTGTACATTACCCCTTCATTTTCCAACGGTTTCACTTTAAACACCCACTTTGTTCCCACTGTCCTCTGTCCCTCAGGAACCTCGGCAGGAGCGTACACTCCGAGGGTTTTGAGGCTCTCCATCTCCCTTTCCATTGCCACCTGCCACTTGTCCTGTTCTTCGGGAGGCAGTTTGTCTATGTCATCAAAGCTTGCTGGTGTCTCGGGGTAGGTGTTTATGCCCAACACATACTCCTTTAGTCCTCTGGGAGTTTGGCCTTTGGTTGACCTGGTTGACCTGCGGGGCGCCTCTGCTGGGTTTTTTGGAGGTTCAGTCTCCACAACACTAGTGGTATTTTGATGTGACTGCCTGCCCTCACCCCTCTCTGGTGGCGTGTCCACTGGTCCGCTGGGCCTTGAGTTGGATGATGGTGTTTTGGTTCCTTCTTGTACTGACTCATTTGTCAGTACCTCGTTCGCGTGTATCTTGCTCCAGTTTGCGTGTTCGTGGAACGTGGCCAACCTGGAAATCACTATTCTCAGGTTGTGGTCTAGGAAACGGTATGCCTTCGAGCCCGGTTTGTACCCCATGAACCTTAGCCTCTTTGTTATCTTGTCCCCCTTCTTCCTTAGTTGTTTTGGTATGTGTACGTCTGCGAACACACCGAAGATGTGAAGGTGGCTCAACTTGGGCTTTCGCCTGTACATGGCTTCATAGGGCGTTTTTCCAATGACACCGGACCATAGTCTGTTCAGTGTGTAGTTGGAGTACAGCAAAGCTTCCCCCCAGTATGAGAACCTTAGGCCTGCATCTTCAATTGCACATCTGATCATGGTCTGGAGCACTCCATTCCTTCGCTCGGCGACTCCATTCTGGAAGGCTGAGAATGGTGCGGTCTTGTAGTGTAGCATCCCCTTCTCGGTTATCCAGTCTTCGAACTCTTTGGACAGGAATTCCGATCCTCTGTCCGTCATCAGTTTCTTTATGTTGGTGGTGTTCTGAGTTTGCACCCTTTGGTAGAACTCTTTGAACTTGTTGAAGGTCTCGTCCTTGCTTTTGAGGGTGTATACGAAACCGTATCGGCTGTAATCATCAACTATCGTCAAGAAGAATCTCTTCTGGCCCAAGGATCTCTCGAGTGGCCCCACCAGGTCGAGGCGGACCAATTCGAAAGGGTGGCTTGACTTTCTGGTGGATGTCTTTGGTCGTGCCTCGGTTTTTGCCTTGGAGCTTTTGCACACAGAGCACTCCAGGTAGTTTTTGCAATTCTTGATCCTTAGTCCTTCTGAGCACCCTAGCATCTTCTTGACTGTCGGGAAACCTATGTGTCCCAATTTTCTGTGCAGCAGGTGCGCACACTCATCATGTATTTGTTTCCCTATGGATACCCTCAGTGTTCCATGCTCTGCGCGGCTAACCCCTTCATTTCTTGTGGGGCTGTTGTGATCATTGTTTTCCCCTTCTGGGTTTTCATGTTCGGGTTCCCTGGGGTCGTCTGCGGTGCAGTCGTGCGTCTCTTCATCGTCAGCGCCGTCGATTAGACCTATCGTGGCCTGTTCATCCTTGACTCCCTTGGCAATGAAGTATGGTAGGCCGTCTATGAGCTCCACTCTTCCAATCTGCTTTCCCCTTCTTTCGATGGACACCTTCTTGTTTTCGAAGACTATCCTCAGGCTGGGGTCTTCTGTGAGCTTGGTGGTGGCTAGGACATTATATGGAATTTCAGGAGATAAAGGACGCCTTTGACCTAACCAATTCCAGGGATGAGTACGTCGCCCCTGCCGATTACTCTTGCATGTTCCTGGTTGGCAACTTTGATTCTGAAGGAGTCTTCTTCGAATGAGTTGAATATTTCCCTGTGGCATGATGTGTTGGTGGTTGCCCCGGAGTCGATCAGCCATCGCTGTAGGTGAGCGTTTGAAGATCTGTCTGCCCTGTGGCTGATGGTCCCTTCACTGTGCTTGACCACGTTCACTGAATCTGGTTTGTGTCTATCTTGCCCCTTCTGTGGCTTAGGCTCTCTCTTTGGGCTAGGTGACCTTCGTCGTCTGTCCCCCCTGTCGTTGTCGCCCTTGTGTCTGCGTGGGTACTCATCCTGTGACTCACGTCTGGGTCTCGGAGTGTATTCGTGGCGTGTTTGATCGCGTGTGGGTTTGTGTTTCCTTGGTCCACAAGTGTGACACTCGAGGCTAGGGCTCGCTTGCTCAGGGAAGCTGATTCTTTTGCGTGGCCTGTCCTCTCTGCGTATGGTGGCCCTACTTCTCCTAAGGTTATCCTCAGCTATGAGTTTCTTAGTGATGTACCCCAATGTGGCATTGTCACTTCCCAAATTATCCAGCTGAGTCAGGAGGTAATCCCAGCTTGAATCGAGGGAGTTGTATATAATGCTAATCTGGTGCTGATCCGTCACGATTTCCCCCCTTCTTATGAGGTCGGATCTCATGTTGTTCAGTTTCATCAGGTGCTCACTCATTGTTGACCCCTCTTTCATTTTGTATGCATACAACTCTCTCAATAGCAAGCAGGTCGTAGTCCTTTCATTGCAATAAAACATTTCATACAATATTCCCCAAACCTCATGCACAGTTAGCCCATCAGGGATACTCCCATACATTGAAGTGTCAATAGAGCTTAAAAGTAAACAGAACACTCTGTGGTGTAGTCTGTCCACCTTTAGGGTCCATGGCTTCCTTGGTGGGTCCTGGATCAGGTACAAAGCCCCCTCCCTCATCAGAATTACCTGAAATTGTTGTGCCCAGTCCATGAGGTTCTCCCCAGTCACGCAAAGGATTGGGAAGCTGTGAGGTAGTTGGCTGTGCTGGCCGGCATTGCTTCCTTTGCTGGATCTGGTCTGGTGTCCTGGGCTGTCTTTATATTGGCAGTGAGGGATGGGTACACAGATATTTGCTATTGGATGTCCCATTTGCAGTTTTTCTGGTCGCCTGTAGAGGGAGTTCGCTGGTCCTCTACCCATCGAGCGACCTGAGTTGACCTGCACTTCCTCTTCTTCGCCAGAGAGGGAGTTCTCCTGCTCCTCTTGCGCATGCGTGAATCTCATTGTTTGCTGGCTGCCGAGGTGAGCGGACCTCTGTCTCAGAGGTCCTGCTGCTTCAGGTTGGAGCGTCGGTGGGAGGTCGTCTTCGTCGCTGGAGCTGCTTTCCTCGTCGGAGGGTTCTGTGGAGCTGTCGTGTGGGGGCCGCCATCTTTGCTGGGCTGATGGGGGTTCACATCGTCGTAGCTCTGGATCCTCGGGTCGTGGCTCCGCGTGGAGGTCGGCTTCCTTCTCCGGACATCCCCTGCGCTTGGGCCGGGCAGGCAGCGAGTTATGGTAGGCCTCACTTTCTTCATTCTGCTTTGCGTGTGCCTCCGGCCTTCCCGCGTGGGCGCGTGCCTTGCGGGCCTTGCGCCCCTCCCGTTCGCGGTAACGTGTTTCGGGGGGGGGCTGCGTCCCCTTCGGTTTCTAGTTGGGAAGGGTTTGCGGTGGCTTTCTTCCAGGGAGAGGTCGTGTCCCCTTCGGCCTTTGATTGCGAAGGGGGCCTCTGCCCATGTGGGAAGTTCGGCCCGGTTATCGGCAGCGCCACCCTCAGGTGCATGGTGCCTGCTTGGGGGTCTCTGTCCCCCTTTTGGTTCCTGGGGGCTGAGGATCGGCATGTCCCGCATTTCTAGGGCCTGTGTGTCCACCCTCCGGGGCCCCAGGGCCTTTTCTTTTCTTCGCGTGGTTGGGGCGCGCGGGTTATCTTCGGGTATTGTTGTTCCGGTGGGTTTTCCCGCCGGTGTGTTCGAATCTAGGGCCGCCGCTTGTAATTGGTCAGCTATCTAGGCTAGATTCGAACTCGGCGCGGTGCTTGGGGTTCCCGCCATGGAGGATCTTGGGGTAGAGTTTACTGTGCCGTTGGTGTGGAGTTTGTCTCTGTTGTTCATCAAGGCCAGTAGCTCTGCCGTGGGGATCGTTCCTCTCCCGGCTATCGCCCTGTGGATTTTGGTTGTCAGGCTTTCGTCTTGGTCGTCCCTTTCGGTGGGTGCCCCCCCCCCCCCGGTTTCGGCCTTCGTTTGGCCATCTGGGTCCATCTCCGTGATGGTCCGGTTGGGGTTGACCTCTTCCATTACCGTTTGGGGTCGTGCGATTGCCTGTTCCGGAGTTTCGGCTCCTCCTTTGATGAGTCCAGTTGGTCTGGCTCGTGTTCTGGACCTCCTTTGTTCAGTCGGGTCCTTCTTTTGGTCATTTGTTTTTATTTTGGAATTGTTTGTGGGCAAACCAAACCTCTGCTACCAGAGGTAAAGGTTTTTAGATGGTTCGGCCCAATAACTCCAGAAGTAGTCTATTATAATTAAAGTCTTTTATTATCACTGCCCGCATGGCGGTCAGTGGCTGTATCAAGGGTCAAAGATGGAAGGGAAGGACATGAGGTTGAGGTGGTCCTTTAATAGGGTCGGATGAGGTCAGAGGTATAAGGTTCAAGGGAATAGGGTTACAGTGGCAAGGCATTGTGGTACATGTAGTTCAGGTCATTCTGATATTACAGCTGACAAGAATCCAGTCTGAATTGTAGTTTGCTGGATTAGTGGGTCAAAAAGGCAGCATGACCAAGTCTTGAGTGTGCTGGTCACCACCCTGTATTGTTAGAGTACTACTTCTACATTAAAAGTTATCATGTTTGTAAAAGTAAAGGACACCCTTGCTTGAAAGCCAGTCATATCCAACTCTAGGGTTCAGTGCCTATCTGTTTATAGCCAAAGATCCAGCACTGTCTGCTTCTGCAGACATTTCTGTGGACATGTGGAAGGCATGAATACACACCAGAATGCACGGATCACTGTTTACCTTCCCACTGAAGTCGTACCTATGTTTGTAAAAAGGAATGGTAAATCACTTCTGGGTTCTCTGTACCAGGAAACCCCGGAAATG
The DNA here is from genome assembly GCA_035047345.1 of Bradypodion ventrale. Classification (NCBI taxonomy): domain Eukaryota; kingdom Metazoa; phylum Chordata; class Lepidosauria; order Squamata; family Chamaeleonidae; genus Bradypodion; species Bradypodion ventrale. The sequence goes on from JAWDJE010000001.1 coordinate 49,242,787, forward strand.
GTTGCAAAATGAAACAGACAAAGCTGACTACGAAGCCAATGTGGGTCAGAGTGAAGACAATTCAGCTAGAGAGGTGGGAATTAGTCACAGTCTCTTAATATGGGAAGCAGTACAGAGAATAGTTAAAAAGAGGAGCAGCATGCTCTAGGACTGTGATGGTGAACCTTGGCACTCCAGATGTTCTTGGACTTCAATTCCCAGAAGCCCAAGCCCCTGTGAATCCACACAAATGGGTTTGCTGCAATTAATCCAGCCCACGCTGTGCCACCCTTGTTGCTCCTGGAAACGGAAGTAAAACACGCCTGACAAGGGCGCCGTGGCGTGGGCCGGATGAATTGCTGCAAACCCATTCGTGTGGGTTCAAGGGGGCTTGGGCTTCTGAGAATTGAAGTCCAAGAACATCTGGAGTGCCAAGGTCTGCCATCACGGCACTAGGAAGACACTAACATAATTATTGAACTTGTGCCTTCTCTCCCTAGAACTAAGTATAAGAGGGGAAAAGGTATTGCTGCAAAAACTAGCAGTGCACTATAATGATAGGTTAGAAGTTGATGATGTCATAACCATGAATTCCCCACTATTTTCTGGAACAGATTTTGAGAATGAAAATGATAGGTTTGCCTTGTTTTGACATCCTCCTGTGTCAAAGTCAATACTCTTTAATACAGAAGTAGCACTAAAAGTAAAGCAAGCTGGCCAGCATTACTTGCCAATGCCGCCATTTTTGGATCACTGCTCCAAGAACCTTGCAGCCAACCATGCTGGGGGTGGGGAGGGGAAATTCTGAGATCCAAATGTCTCCATATGTCAAATGTGCTCCATATGTCTCCAAACTTTTAGTGTTTGGAAATCAAGACAATAGGAACAGCCGCAGTTAGGCTTAACTCATCTTTATTGTATGGAATCCAGAACGAGCATGTGGTAATGGTGGACAAACAGCTCATTTTATACAGTGGCTATACATTTGAATGTGGCTCCTCGGTAGCTCATTGGCTACTGTCTGCGTGACGTCACCCTTAGTCACACCCTTCTTGTCCAGATGAGGTCGTGGCGGGAATCTTTCCTGCGGCTGTGGGTATTTGGAGAATTTGTACCATGTGAGCTGGACGCTCGCTACTGCCCCCAGTGGTCACTAGCTCGTGTCCCAGTGCCGTTGGTTACATTGTTTCTTATACATGATAGGGATTGTTACATTCACTCATTCGTATGGTTAACTTGACTTAAAGGCACATTACAGCAGTTACATTCTATACACAACACCCCTCCCCCCTAGGATGAGATGAAGTCTCTCATCCAATATGGTTTTTCGCGCGAGCGCCTTGGGCGTGCGGCTGACTGGCTTATCTCGGGGGAACTAGCGCTTCTCTCTTCCCTGGGTTCTTGTCCTGCAACAGGAGATGGAAACTCGTTAGCAACTTGCTGCGACTGTGCAGCTTCTGGCTGGGAACGTGGGGTAGGGGTAAACTCCAATGTGGAAAAACCAGGGGCATTGGGGGTTAACGAAAAACCCCGCTCCTTGCTTGGATGGGTGGGGGACCACTCCGAACCCCTCCTCCTCCAGTTTTGTAACTCAAAATCAAACTCATCTTCTGGGATATCTATGGGGACAAACTCATTCCTCTCATCTTCTGGGATATCTACGGGGACAAACTCATTCCCCATCTCGCTCCTGCCGGTGTTGCCCAAGGGATCCGGATTCGTAACTACCCCCTCCCACCTTGGCAGGGATTGCAGGTCCCCATTTTCTCGCCTTGGGATAAGCGGGTGGGGGAGGACCCTATTGTTGAGTTTTGTTGTGCGGTTTCTGTGCCCTGAGTACCGGGAACCCGGCACCGGAGTTGATCCGCATGCCTCCTCCAGAGTAGACCTGTACAGGTCTCGACGCAGTATGAGACAGGCCCTGTTTGGCCAATGACTACTCCCGGGACCCAGGCTGGCCCTGCGGCTGCGTAATTCCTGTAATGGACCGGGGCGCCTGTTCCTCCCAGTATCCTCCACCCTGGTGGGGTCCAACCTAGTTAGCATCGTGGTCCGTTTCCTGCGCATGAGGAGTTCTGCAGGTGAGTAACCTGATGCAAGCGGCGTCACCCTATAACCCAACAGGAATTGGCATAGCTATAAGTTCAGATCCCCGGGGCCCATGCACCTCAGCGCCTCCTTTGTTGTACGCACGAGGCGTTCTACCTGGCCATTGGTCGCTGGGTGAAATGGGGCAGAGGTGATGTGCCAAATGGCGTTTATTTCAATGAACGCCTGGAATTCGGCGGACGTGAAAGTACTAGCGTTATCGCTCACAAGCACGTCGGGTATTCCGAAGGAACTAAAAACCCTGCGCAACTGCTTTATGGTTGCAGCCGATGAGGTGTTAGCCATTGGAATAACTTCTAACCACTTGGAGTACGCATCAACTATGAGAAGGAAAAGGGAACCTCTGAAAGGACCCACAAAAACTATGTGTAGGCGAGACCACGGCCCCTTGGCTGTGTCCCATTCTCTATGTGGAAGTCAGGACTCTTCGGGCCGAGAGCTTTGGCAACTCTCGCAAGTGTTCACCATGTGCTCTATGTCAACATCTAATTGGGGCCACCAGAAATAGCTCCTGGCCAGGGCTTTAGAGCGAACAATTCCCGGGTTGCTGACGTGCATTAGCTTGAGCACTCTTGCTCTCAAAGACTCAGGAATGACCACCCACTGACTCCAAAGGAGGCAACCCCTCTCAGTGGAAAGTTCGATTCTCTTCCTAAAATACGGTGTGAATTCCTCTGCAGGTGAGGTTATTGGCCACCCTTTCTGCACCCATGAACACACTAGGGCCAATGTCTTATCTCTCCCTGTCGCCTTAGCGATGTCAGCGGGTATTATTGGAGGCGAATCCAGAGCCTCTATCAGAAGCACCTGATGGTCCTGTTCTACCTCACACTCAGGGTTCCCAACGTGGGGCAGGGGTCACCTAGAGATTGCGTCTGCATGGCTTATGTCCTTTCCCAGGTGGTAAACTAACGTGTTCCGATATGCGTTGAGAAAAATGGCCCAACGAAGCATTCTAGGGGACAGAATCTGTGGCGTGGGCTTATCCGTGATGAAAATGCCTAACAGGGGCTTGTGGTCGGTCATGATGGTGAACAGGCGACCATATAGAAAATCATGAAACTTCTTCGTCCCTGCAATTATCGCAAGTGCCTCCCTGTCTGTCTGCGCATAGTTTCACTCCGCCTTTGAAAGGGATCTCGAATAGAAAGCCACCAGGGCTTCCCGCCTGCTCTCCAACACGTGGCACAGGACCGCCCCCACCCCCACTGGTGAGGCATTGCAGACTAAAACCACTGGTGTTTTGGGATCAAAATGGGTCAGAAAGGCATCTGAGGACAAGAGCTGTTTTAGCTCATTGAACGATTGTTCTTGACTCTTGCCCCATTGCCAAACTGCGTCTTTTTTTAGTAGCCTATGGAGTGGCTCTGCCACCAATGCCTTCCTGGGTAGGAAGGAATGGTAAAAGTTCAACAGCCCCAGGAAGGATTGTAACTCAGGTTTTGAGGTGGGGCGAGGGGCATTTTGAACAGCGGACACCTTTGATTCGGAGGGTTTTATGCCGTTTGGGGTTATACAGAACCCTAGAAGTCCACCTCTTTCGCAAAGAACACACATTTGTCTTTCCGTAACCTCAGCCCCGCTTTCTCGAATGCAGTCAGTACTCTGTCTAGTCTTTCGTCAGTTCTGACTCACTCCCCCCTGTTATCAAAACGTCGTCAAAATATGGGAGAACACCCAGCAAACCTTTTAAGAGTCGTTCCACTAAGGACTGGAAAATTCCTGGCGCCAAGTTCACGCCAAACTGTAGGCGCGTTACCTTAAATGCCCCTTTGTGGGTAATTATCGTCTGCGTGGCGGCTGCAGCTGGAGTTACAGTTAGCTGCTGGTACGCCTGCTCCAGGTCCATTTTAGCAAAACACTTCCCTCCGTGTAACCTGGCTAGCAAGTGGCTGACTACCGGCACTGGGTATGCATTTGGGCGTATTGCTTTATTGATGGTGCACTTGTAATCAGTGCAAATCCGAACCTCCCCATTAGCCTTTAATGCTGTGACAATAGGGGTTTCCCACTCTGCAGAGTCCACTGGGACCAAGATCCCCTGGCCCACCAACTTGTCCAGTTCCGCCTCTATTTTGTCCTTTAGGTTTGAGCCGTGTTGGGCGGATCTCCGGGTCCAGGTCGAATGCGACTGGGGGGGGGCCCTTGAATTTCCCGAGCCCCTTCTTGAATACCTTGGGGTGTGCGTTACATACTTCTTGGATTGGAGCAGTCCCGACGGCATGCACGCCCCCAATGAACAATCCCAGGGGCTTAAACCATTGTGTCCCCAGGAGGCAGCAGGTCCCCTCCTTCAGAACAACTAGAGGGAGTTCTCAGGTGTGCTGCTTGTGTTGTACCTTAAATTTTCCCACCCCCATCGCTGGGATACTATTTCCTTGCACATCTTGCAAGTGAGACTTCAGTGCCTTGAGTTTGGGTCGCGCAGTGGGGGAAATGCGCAAAAACTCCCTCTGGGAAATAATGGAGTAGGAAGACCCCGAGTCTATCTCCATCCTAACTGGGACCCCGTGCAACAGTACCTCCACAAAGAAATGGGGGTGCCCTAAGGACACGCTGTGGATGGCTCTCCAGTACACACGGTGCACTTCTGTGTCGTCATCGTATACTCTGCTGACGCCATCCTGCCTCCGCGGGGGACGCTCTGCTGTGCCCTTGCTCTCGTGTCACCGATGCCTGCACACCTTGGCGATGTGGCCCTCTGCCTTCTGGAATGGGCACTTACTCCGGTCGTGGGGTGCTCCGCAGCCTTGTCTTGCCTCTCGGCCGGGCCTTTCTCAACTTTACGGATGCCTTTGTCCTCACTGGAACACGACCCGGCATTGCCTGCAACGTCAGATGATGAGAGGGGCGAGCGTGGGGGAGGGTGCGCCCTCCAAGCTGCCTGGACCGCCGTTGCTGCCCCTTTGAGTGGTGGTGGCTTTGCCTTTAACAGTTTGACTCTGGCTTTTGTGGACTCAGCCGACTGTGCTTCCCTCAGTACTTCTTGGAAGGTCAGGTCATGCCCCCGGTTCATGAGCTTCCTTTGGGTGTCCTCGTCCCGCAGCCCGCAGAGCAAACGGTCTCTAAGGGCCATCTCTAGGAAGTCTCTTCACTCGCACGGGGTTGCTGCTACACGAAGGGCCGCCGCATAGTCTGCCACGGACTCACCCGGCTTCTGTTCCCTTCTCGTGAACGCAGCCCTAGCCAAGAATATGGACACGGCAGGCTGAAAATGCCCCCTCAACGCTGCCAGGAGATGCTTCATGGGGACCTCCTCCACCTTCCTTGGTGCCACCAGGTTCACCAGAAGCTTTACGGTGTGGTACCCAAGCATCGTAATGAGCAGGCCATGTTTCTTTTCCTTGTCCGTGATGTCAGCTACCGCCAGCGTGCCTCGAAAATGCATCTCGAACCAGTCCCATCGTTCGGGTTGATTAACGTCAAAAATCGGTTGTTGGTGTGGTGTCTTGTTTCCGTGGGAAGCCATATCCCACCTTTGTCGCCAATTTAGTGTTTGGAAATCAAGACAATAGGAACAGCCGCAGTTAGGCTTAACTCATCTTTATTGCATGGAATCCAGAATGAGCATGTGGTAATGGTGGACAAACAGCTCATTTTATACGGTGGCTATACATTTGAATGTGGCTCCTCGGTAGCTCTTTGGCTACTGTCTGCGTGACGTCACCCTTAGTCACGCCCTTCTTGTCCAGGCGAGGTCGTGGCAGGAATCTTTCCCGCGGCTGTGGGTATTTGGAGAATTTGTACCATGTGAGCTGGACGCTCGCTACTGCCCCCTGTGGTCACAGTGCGGTTGGTTACATTGTTTCTTATACATGATAGGGATTGTCACATTCACTCATTCGTATGGTTAACTTGACTTAAAGGCACATTACAGCAGTTACATTCTATACACAACAATACTCCAGGCACACCTGAAGTATGGGAAAGAAGCAAAACCACTGAGTGGCAGAGAATCAGGTATATTTTTTTGCTCTGGCCTATGAAGGTAATCATAAACTAGTCTTTCCACAAGGGACAAAAAGGGAAATTACTCTGGCTCCTCTTTACTTCACATAGGAATACATCCTCCCTGAATCCATCTGACTGAAGGCAATTAAAGAACTGAAGTGCTTGGATCACATTATATACATCTTTAATTATGAACTCAATTTGAAACTGAAATATAAATTACAGTTTCTAGGTGAAACCCCTGGGTGAAGTCATTTGGAGATTTGGGAGGAAACATCTTTAGAATGAAGATGATTTCAGCTTTTATCTTTTGCTGCTGTTAAATCTTAGAGCAGCTTTCTTGATGCTGTCTAAATGTGCTAGAGTTAGACTATAACCCTCACCATACCAGCTGGCGACCTATGCTGGTGGATATGATGAAAGTTGTAGTTTAAAACATATGGAGTTGCCATGTTGGAGAAGAGAGACCTAGAAACCCAGTGGAATCCCTGAAAGTTGTCTAAATAGTGCTTTCTTGGTGTTCTCCAGCACTTTGTACTCAGGCATAGTACTTTATTATTATTAGGGCAATGAGGTCAGCGCCTTTGATGTTTGCAGATTGATACGCAGTAGCCAGCAGTCAGGGGGCTAAACACATCTTTATTGGAATGTAGTCAATCTGAACATGAGGTCAATGGCAGAACAATGCTCCTTATATACAACAGGTAACGATTCAAACCTTGCACGGAGCCACATGATTGGTCAGTACAGGTAAACAGCCAGGTGACAACACTTGATTGGATAATGAGTAAAGAACAGCTACAGCTATGGCGGGAACCCAGTCCCACGATATTTACACAAGAGAAGTATTTACACAAGGGGAAAAGGGAGGGGGAAATGGAGGATCGCTAGATCCGATTTCACAATTCACTTGCGTTACAAGTTCGCTTTCAATCATATTTCACTTGAGTTACATACACAACATCCCTCCCCCCTAGGATGGGACGAAGTCCCTGAACCATTGTGGTGGCCTGCATGCTCATTTGGGCCATCCAGCTGCTTGGCTAAACTCAGAGGAACTGGGGGGTTTGGGTTCCGCAGACTCTCGTTCCGCAGTGGGAAAACGAGTAGTGTTAGTGGCATGTTGGGAGCACTGGCCCGTTTCAGAAAGGGAACCTGGGAGGAGATAATCCAAATCAAAGCCCCGTTTCATTTCAACTGTAGCAGGGAATTGTTCTAAATCAAAACCTGTAAGAGATGGGGAATAACTCAAAGAAAATTCCTGCCTGTTACTCTGAGTAGCGGGGGACTCAACAGAAACCTGCCTCGTTTGTTTGGGAGTAGGGGTAGACTCGAATATTTCACTTGAGTTACATACACAACAGCGCCCACTCCCTCAGACTCAGGATTCCTCTGAATTTAGCAAAAATCCTCACCATAGCTGGAAGGGAAATAAATATTTACTGCAACAATAGACTGTTGAGCTATTGTTGTTGTAATGTTGTGGCTTGGACTTCAGAGGCCAACTGAATGGGCAGTATAAACTCACTGGGTTTACAAGAGACCTGATCCCAATAGAGGTGAAACTTGGCTAAATGCTCATGCTATGACAAACAGATGTCTTTTACTGTTTGAGGGGAAACTGTTTTACATAAGTACATCTATACCTATAAATCTGTGCGTTAACCGTTGTGATTTGACAAAGGATGTTTAGCCAGGCTATACTTGCCTGTACCGAGCATCCGTGCACTCGCCCGAACTGGGTACAAAGATTACTGGGGGTTGGAGAAATGCGCCAGTGGGGCAGGAGACCCACAAACGCAAACAAAAGGAAAAGACTTCACTGACCATCGTGCCTTGCGCTTTGCCGCACCACAGCCAATCAGGCTGTGAGGCACAAGGAAAAAGAATGCGGGGAGACGTGCTGCGCCCAATCACAATCGAGCTGCAGAGGAAAAAAACGGGCAGAAACGGAAAAGAGAAACCAAAAACTACAAGCCCCAGAGTCTGGCACAGCTATACCAAGCTGAGCTAACATATCTCAACGGTGTGAAAAACCGTCATCGCCACAGCCGTAGAAACCTTTATGTGTACGGAAACACAATACATAACAGTAAGTTTCTTCTCACTAAATCACGTAATAAATATAGTACGGATACGTAACATTATTAAAAATTTGAAATTATTAAAGACACAACCAGAAGACTAATGGTGACAGGACAAATTAAACTACAAATCCCAGCAACCTATGCGATTAGAGACATGCAGCCAATCGCGTTAAACGGTGCGAACGCGTCACATGTTGGAAGAAGCGCGAAAAACGAAAACCATAAAAGGCTTCATAGCAGAAACCCAAAACAGTTAGGAGGTGCACAGTTTGGAGGAGCGATAGCATTGTGCTAAATAGTGCCTTATACAATTACGGAGTGTTTTCAACAGAATAAACCGTCACTGTTCTGAGATATTGCGTCACAAATAAATTAGTCAAGCATACTCCATTTACTTATTGAGCACATAAACTAAATTATACTTTACATTTATTGAAAAGATCCAAGAAAAAATACATTTAAGGCAAAAGAACGGCTGTGGAAATTATGGAGCATAGTCCAATAATGATTATGAAGCGTTTTGAGGAGAATTAACCGTCATTGCTCTGTTAAATTGCCCCACAAAATTTACCAAGCATACTCATTTTACTATTTCAGCACAAAAACTGAATTATATCTTATATTTATTGAAAAGATCATAAAACAAAATACATTTAAGACAAAAACACAGCTATTGAAAATTACGGAGCAGACTGCATTAATGATTACGGAGCATTTTGAGGAGAATTAACCATCACTGCTCTGTTAAATTGTGCCACAGAAAAATTTACCAAGCATACTCAATTTACTATTTCAGCACATAAAATCAATTATCTATACCTATAAATATCTTATATTTATTGAAAAGATCATAAAACAAAATACATTTAAGACAAAAACACAGCTATTGAAAATTACGGAACAGACTGCATTAATGATTACGGAGCGTTTTGAGGAGAATTAACCGTCACTGCTCTGTTAAATTGCGCCCAAAACAAATTACCAGATGCAAAAAGAATACTTATCATTTAAAATTCACAAATATTTTCACTGAGAAACATTCCCTGAGAAAGAGATTAAAACAAATTTAAATGTGACAAGAAGGAACTCCTGACTGAACAAGTTTGGAAAATAAAGTTCATAACATAAACGGAACAGTCTCTATCACGATGCCTAAAAAAAAAACATGTCAATATAGGGCAAAGAACATGCCAAACATTGAAACGAAAACTACACAAAACACAACAAACAACACAAGAAAGGGAAGAACAAATTTGTAAAAGAAAAGATGCAGAAAAAAAGAGAAAAAATGTTCACAGGAACATGACACCATGTTAAGAGAATGTAGAGAAATTGATAGCACATCAAGAGCTAATGAAAGCACAAAGAGACATGATATGAGATTACAACAGAATAAAAAGACAAGAGCATTACGAAAAGAGAGAAATTAAGATTACAAATGGCTGCCTTCTCCTATGATCCAGAAACTAATTATTCAGAACATGCCAAATTACAGATTGGTAATCTAGACACAATTTGCCAATTCTGCCAAGCCAGAAAATTCAAAACAGAAACCAAATCACTACGTTGTAAAGATGGAAAAATTAAAATTCAGCAGCAATTGCCACCACAACAACTGATAGAATATACCAGTGGAGAAACACCAGATTCAAAACATTTCTTAAAAAATATTCGAAAATATAACTCCTGTTTTCAAATGACATCATTTGGTGCCACAGCCATTATACAACACAAAGGATTCAATCCAACATTCACCATTCAAGGACAGATTTACCACAATATTGGTTCACTACTACCACTACCAGAAGAAGAACCAAAGTTTCTGCAAATTTATTTCATGAGGATGAGAAAAAAGAATCAACACAACGATGTACATACATTGAAGGAACAAAACAACATATTGTTTTAAAAATACAAAGAATGTTACATGAACACAATAATTTAATCCTTACTTTCAAAAATGCTATGCAAAACATGTCAACCAATGAATACCAAATTGTCATAGCTGCAGACAAAACTCCAACAGGAGAGCATATACGGAGATATAATACTCCAGGAACAAATGAAGTGGCAGCACTTATTTCAGGGGACACTTTCCACCCTAGAGATATTGTACTAAAATGACATGACAAAAAACTGCAACGCATCTCAGAAACACATCACTTCTATGATGCTCTTCAGTATCCCATACTTTTCCCATATGGTGAAGATGGTTATCATTTTAATTTGAAGCGCGTTGATCCAAAAGCAGGCAAAGAAACTGAGAAAAAAATTACAGCCATGGACTACTACTCCTACATTGTAATGATTAGAAATGAAGAACAAAACCACATACACCATTGCAGAAAACTTTTAAACCAGTTCGTTGTGGATATGTATGCTAAAATAGAGAGTGAAAGACTTCTTTACACTAGAACTAATCAAAAATCACTCAGAGCAGAACAATATATACATTTAAAAGATGCAGTGCAACAAGATGGAAATCTGGCAAATGTTGGAAAACTGCTCATCCTACCAGCAACATATACAGGAAGCCCAAGGCACATGCATGAATATACTCAGGACGCTATGACCTATGTTAGGAAACATGGAAGACCAGATTTATTTATAAAATTCACATGTAACCCAACATGGCCTGAAATAAAAAATCACCTCAGAAATGACAAAACATCTAATGACCAACATGACTTAATTGCCAGAGTATTTAGACTAAAACAAACACAATTAATTAATCTTATCACAAAAAAATCAGTTGTTTGGAGAATGTAATTGCTTTATGTACATGATGAAATGGCAAAAACGTGGGCTGCCACATGCTCACAACTTAATCTGGCTAAAAAACAAAATACATCCAACTGAAATAGATAAAATAATATCTGCTGAAATACCCAATGAAAATGAAGACATGGAACTACATGCCATTGTGAAGAAAAACATGGTTCATGGTCCATGTGGCCTTCTGAACCCACAAGCACCATGCATGAAAGATAAAAGCTGCACCAAAAGATACCCGAAAGCATTGTTAAAAGAAACACAAACTGTAGAAGATGGATACCCACAATACAGAAGACATTCTGTGGAGGATGGAGGACACACAACAAAATTAAAAATGAAAACACGAGGAGAAATAGTAATTGACAACACCTGGATAGTCCTATACTGTGCACTACTTTCAAAAATATTCAATGCACACATTAATGTTGAATATTGTAACAGTGTTAAATCAATAAAGTATGTGTGCAAGTATATAAACAAAGGCAGCGACATGGCCATTTATGATGTTAGAAACATAAACAAAAACGATGAGATATTACAGTACCAATGTGGCAGGTACATAAGTACAAATGAGGGTTTCTGGCGCATTCTAGGTTTCAACATACATGATAGACATCCTGCAGTCCTTCATCTATGTGTACACCTAGAAAATGGCCAAAGAGTATATTTCACTCCTGAATCAGCCACAAGTGTCGCAGAGAATCCTCAGGAAACAACTTTAACTGCCTTTTTCAAATTGTGCAAGAAAGATCCATTTGCAAAAACTATTCTATATCATGATGTGGCAACATATTACACGTGGAATAAAAGTAATAAACAATTCTGCCGAAGAAAAACTGGCAAATATTTACCAGAACATGACATTTACGAAAGTGATGCCATTGGAAGACTGTATACTGTGCATCCAAATAATAGTGAATGCTTCTATCTAAAAATGCGCTCCATACAATACCTGGACCAACATCTTTTCAAGAACTAAAAACTGTTGATGGAAAAGTCATGGAAACATACAGAGAAGTTTGTCAACACATGGGATTATTATAAGCTGATCAACATTGGGAAACAACTTTGGAGGAAGCATCAATTTTTTCTATGCCACACCAAATGAGAACCTTAATAGCAATAATACTCACTTCATGTAATCCATCAAACCCAAAACATTTGTGGGAACTATTTAAAAACCCACTAAGTGAGGATAAGCTAATCAAAGCAAGAAAGGAAAATCCAACCTTAAACATTGACTATGGAGCAGACATATACAACATGGCATTAATAAAAATTGAAGACCAATGCATACGCAGGGCAAATAAAACACTAGAAGCAGTTGGCTTACCAGCACCAACACGCAATGAAGGAGATGCATTAAATGCGGATTATATAAGGGAGACGAACTATGACATGGAAAGATTAAAGGAATACATAAATGTAAACAAACCAATGCTGAATGATGGGCAGAAATCTGCCTATGACAACATAATGACAAAACTACAAACAGAAGAGGGAGGAATAATTTTCCTACAAGCTTCTGGAGGAACGGGAAAAACCTTCCTGACAAACCTAATTCTAGCAGAAATACGTTCAGAAGGAAATGTTGCATTAGCCGTAGCATCCTCAGGTATAGCTGCAACATTAATGGAAGGCGGGAGAACTGCTCATTCTGCACTCCAAATACCAATTGACATAGCAAAACAGGAAAATCCAACATGTAATATAACAAAAGGTAGTGCCCGTGCAAAAGTACTTAAGGAAGCAAAAATTATTGTCTGGGATGAATGTACGATGGCACATAAAAATCAATTGAAGCATTACACATGACTTTAAAATACATTAGAAAAAATGAAAAAAATATGGGTTGTCTTCTCCTACTACTTTGTGGGGATTTTAGGCAGACCCTACCAGTCATTGCAAAATCCACTCCAGCTGACCAAATCAACACATGCATAAATCAATCCTATCTATGGAAAAGTGTGGAAAAAATAACATTAACAGAAAACATGAGAGTACAGCAAAATGAAAATACTCAAATGTTTATTAACTTCCTGCTTAATATAGGAGATGGTAAAGTTACAAAAAATGATGAAAACAACATAGAATTTCCTGACATTTTTTTGTACCACATTAACAACTACATCTGAACTTATAGATGCCATATATACCAACATTAATGATAATTATCATCATCATGAATGGCTCACACAAAGAGCAATATTGGCAGCAAGGAATGATGATGTCAACTTAATAAATCAAGAAATTCTAGACATCTTACCAGGGCAACCAACAGTATACAAATTGATAGATACTGTAGTGGATAAAGATGATGCTGTAAATTTCCCAACAGAATTCTTAAATTCACTAGAACTGGCAGGAATGCCTTCACATCATCTATTACTGAAAGAAGGCGCACCAATAATCCTACTTAGACATTTAAACCCCCCAAACCTATGTAACGGGACTCGGCTCTGTGTCAAAAACTTCATGCCAAATGTAATAGAAGCCATCATTATTACAGGAAAAGGATCAGGAGAATCAGTATGCATTCCACATATTCCATTGATCCCAAGTGATCCCAAGTGATCACCATTCAAAAGGCTACAATTCCCAGTGCGACTTGCATTCACAATTACCATAAATAAATCGCAAGGACAGACACTGCAACATTGTGGAGTTCATCTTTCAAAACCATGTTTCTCTCATGGACAGTTATATGTTGCCTGCTCTAGAGTGGTTTCAGCAGATAATTGATTCATACTAGCAACAAACAATCAAACCAAAAACATTGTATATCAACAAGTGCTGCAAAAATGAAAGAAGCATCCATCGATGCTCCTTACTATTATTAAAAAATAACATACAATTGCAGCAAAACATTCAAGCTTACTGAACTACGAACGGAGTCTCAACCAATAGTCTTCACCCATATACTGAAAGGGCGAATAACAAAAATCCACTGAAAATCCACAATAAATGAGAAACAAGGCTATAGCCACACCTATGCAAAGTACAAACAGTGAACCCAAAACTACAACGCAAACAGCCCACACTAACGCAGAAAACGTATGCTTCAAAACTCACAGGAGAACTAAATCTTCACAATATAAACATCCATTGATGCTCTTTATTATTGCTCAAAAATAAATTAGAATTGCTTAAAAACATTCAAGCTTACCGAACTACGAACACAGTATCCACCAATAGCCTTCTCCCATATACCGAAAGGGCCAATAACAAACTTTGATCCACGAGCCGCATATAGTTCCGTAAACAAAGGACATGCTGCAAATCCACGATAAATGGAAAACGAAACTAAAGCCACACCTACGCAAAGCACAAACAGTGAACCTGAGACTACTACGCAAACACCCCACACTAACGCATAAAACGTACGCTTCCAAACTCACGCGAGAATGAAATCTTTAAAAAAAACAGACTATAAAGGGAAAGAGAAGGAACGAGAAGAACTGAGGGGAGCGTGGAAAAGAGACGGATAGCACCAAAACCAACATTATGGAGAAAAACAATTAAAATAAACTATTACAAATAGAAAATTAAAATACTAACATGGAAAAAATAAACAGAACACCAAGCGGAAGAGGAAAGAAAATAATGGACCAGACACAAGAGACAAAGCCCGGTGAAATGATCCAAAAATATATAATGAAGCAAACAGACCAAGGTACCAATTTTTATATGCCTGAAGCACCATCCAATCATTGGACATCTTACCAAAAAATAAAACAATCCAAAAAAGAAATATTACCATGGAAAATGAGCACAAATGATACAAATACAATAATTCAGGCACCACCTAAAATTAATGACAATGAGGAAAAACAATATCAGAAACAAAATAAGGACATGGAAGAAATAATTGAAAAAATTAATAAGAAACCAAATACACATATAGACCACAATTACACAAAATCTAAAATAAGTGACCAGAACAACAAAATTACAAAGGAAAAACTGGAAGAAGACAAACAAATACCAAACATAAACTTGCAAGACAATCCTGTTGTAAGAAGAAAAGTGACACAAACGAAAACAATAGGTGACAAAGAGGAAAAATACAAATAACCAAAATTAACAATTACAGCAGATAATTGATAAAATAAACAACAAAAAAATTCCAGAAAATGAAAAAAGGACTAACAGGACTCAAAGAAATCAAGAAGAAGAATACAACAAAAACAAAAAACAGAAGACAACATACAAAACCAGCAAACCCCAACCATTCCAATGCAATTTATAATGCAAAGACATCTGCTGATGATGTTAAATCCACCAATGCAACTCAAACTGCCATTAGCTCTGCTAATGTTAAACCATTTCATCATACAGCAAAACAACGAGACTCTTCAAATAACAGGTAAACAAAACAACCCATAGAAAACACTTATCAAATAATGTAATACAATAATTCAAAATATTGTTTCTATTTTACAGATTCCACAAATTCAACAATGGACAATGAAACAAACAACAAACCAGAGCCAAACAACAAAAAACAATATTAAAGGTAAGAAGCAATTATCTATTAAAACACATTATAATCAAGCAAACATAAAAACAAAAAACATTCATTATAAACAAATACCTAAAATACATTTCTATTTTTTCCCCACAGAATAAAAACCCATGCAATGAAAAACTAAAACGTAAGTAAATTTCAAATATAAGCCTCAAATATATATATATGTATATCTACAGCTATATTTCTTTTTTTTCAGATCAAAAAACAACGGACAACACAGGAAACAACATCAACAACCTTAAAAATAAATGTATATAGTTTAAATTTAATACACTTGAAACAAAAATTTGCAAAGTTTACAAAAAATAATAGGAATAGAAGAAAGTTTATTTCTAAATTTTAAATAAATATACATACATTTAAAACAAATGTTTAAAAATATAAAAGTGTAACCAATATTATTTAACTTATTTTAATATTTTAAAAACTGAACATGTTTATAAAAGTTACTTAGCGAAAAATTTAAAAAATGTTTATTTTTCTTACAATAACAATACACATATCTGTAACACAAATGTTATACATTAACAAAAAGTTGAAAACCATTTGCCTCTTTAACAAAAGTTTATTAATGTAAAATGAAAACAATGTTTGCAAAGAAACATTTCTGTATGAAATTCATATTGCCAGCTATTTTTTAAAAAAATATTAACCAAAATAAAAATTCCAACACAATTTAAAACAGCCCGGCACCGCCGGAGAAAATCTGCTAGTACTATCTAATTCAGGGTACCCAAACTTTTTGGGCTGCAGGTCTGACCACGCCTCCTGGACAGCTGATCAGGCCGGTCACGTGGTTCCTGCCACCAGAAGCGGAAGTAAAATGAGCATGTGCGGGATTGTTACACACCCATGCATGCGTAGGATGCTGCTTTAAATGACCCGCAGCTGTCATAAACATGGGTAATTTATGACAGTGTTCTGTGCATGCGTGGGTGCATAATGCATCCTGCACATGCGTGTTTTACTTCTGCTTTCGGGAGTGGCGAGGGCTTTAGGGACAAGATGAAATGGCTTCAGGGGCCGGATCCAGCCCACGGGGCCATAGTTTGAACACCCCTGATCTAATTTGATCCACTAAGTACTTTTTGCCAGCTTCAGCTGGTACACCAGCTGCAGTCTTTCCTAAGCAGACTTACCTGATTTACTTACATAATTAGCACAGTGAGTTAGGTACCTGTATATTGCTACAGAGCCAGAGGTTGGAAGATCAATTCCCCACTTAGCCACATTTTCATTGCTTTTAAAGAGTAAATGCTTTCATTTTCATTGCTTTTAAAAGAAAAAAGCTTTCAGGCCACTTTATATCAAACTATGCACACTGGCAGACCTCCTGACAGTGCAACAGAATGCAATCAATGTTGCCCACTTTTGGGCAGGAATTGTCTAATTTTGACTTTTAAATAATGTAAATGCTATATTTCAAATTTACATTTTATGTTTTAGTGTTTATTTGAATTGTGATGCCTCTGCACATGAATAAAGAAAGACCCCATGGTAAACATATGGCCAGGATGATGCAAGCATTCTGCCACTAAGTAAGAATGCTTGCATATGGCATATGATTAAAAAAAACAACTTAATCCCAATTAAAACATTGCTGTTTTGATCAGACACCTGCTTGCTTCTTTTTTTGTAGTTGTTGCTTCTAATTGTATTATTGTTACTTGATTGCTTCATTTCATACCATTCACATTTACTCAAAGATACATCCTCTCTCTCTTTAAGTAAATAAAGAAACCCTGTGTCCTGTTTTTCTTAGCAACAGTTGCAGGAACAGATCCTCTGTCTCAATACCTGGAGCCACAAAAGAACCAAAATTGCTTACAAAAGAAGAAGAAACAGTTGAGTAGGAAAAGGCAACATGCTTTTTATCACTAACACATTTTGAGGTACATTCTGATCTTGTTGAAAATAAAGCAGCTGCATTTGCTAGTCTTCTCTGCCCTTACAGTCAAAAAACTTCCTGCATATAAAAGTAATGGCAATAGACCTCCATTCCACTTTAAAATGATGATTGGCTGAAAGAAAATGTTGTCCCCCTGCTGTCTCCTTATTTTTGACAGCTATTTGATCCTGTTTATGGGTCATCTATACAAAGAATATGAGAAGATCCAACTGCTTTATTGTGTTTACAAAAATCATTTCCTCTAAGAGAGCTTGTGGCCTCAATTGTAAGTAGAACTTATGGATATGGGCCCTTCTCATGTTGTTAGAATATTTTGGCTAAGACTGATGGGAACTGTACTCCAATGTTATGGTGTGGGCCAGTGTTTGTCTCTCCTGTATTACAAGTACGATTTAGTATCACCTGCAAGTACCTCAAGATTCGTGTGTACTAATTCTTCCTATTTCATTTCCAGGGTGACTAGTGTTGTGTTCTAATGGTTTTACCTTCCACATGGATTACAATGTATCTGAACCAATGTAACCTTGCCTATAGTAACAATGTAACCTTCAGCTGTATCTCATAAACCCTGTAATAGGACGCGAGCTAATGACCACCAGCTGGCAGCAGCGAGCGTCCAAGCTCTCTTGGTCCAAACTCATCAAAGGCAACAGCGCGGGAAGTTTTCCCGCCACCACCTACACCTGGACAAGAAGGGCGTGACCACCAATGACGTCACGCAGATAGTAGCCAATGGGCTATCATGGAACCACGTTCAAATGTATTACTACTGTATATAAAGAGCTATCGATCCGCCATTACCTCATGTTCCCTCTGACCACCATGCAATAAACCTGAGTTAACCCAGCCCGAGGCTGTGTCCTGTGTCTTGGTTTTCATACACCAAAACTAGGTATGGCTTAGGACTGGTGGGGGGATAGCAACCTGTAGTTCAGAGGAGTACATTTTCCCCATGTCAGATTTGCAACCAGCCAGTTTGCTCATCAACATTTTTCCTCATGTGGTCTTAATACATCACTTAGGTTCACTTCTGGAATGTTAGGGTTTAGGTGGATGGTGTCCCATCTTCCCCTAAAATATAACCCTCTCTTAATCACATCTCCAGACTATGGTAGTGAGAGATTTTTGTCTTACAGCACAGGGTGCTCAAACACAGGGAGTGACTAAGAGCTCCAGTCAACCCAGGACAAGCTTCTTTGTGGTCATTCTTAGATCTGGACTTGATAGATTTGTTCTGAATAACAACAACAGTTCAGTTCAGTTGCAAAGCCTCCAGAATGAGGAAAGTAGGCGAGATTTTGCTACCTGCATTTACGTTGTCTCGTCATACACTCTTCCACAATTAACTTCTATTGAAACCGGTTCATTTTCAAATGAAAGGAGCCATCATAATGTGTCTTTAAAGGATGTCAAGTTTGAAATGTTTATGTAGCAACAAGGTGCTGAATAAGTTGAGGCTCTGCAATATGCTTCTAAAATATGAACCACTCGATTAATGCAATTATAAGTAAACTGTTTTCACTGGAATTTCTCTGCACTGGAAGGGGAAGCCTCATTTATACTTTCCATAAGGGTTTATAGGGTACACAGAAAGAGCCTCCTTGAACATTATGGTATTTATGAATCACAATCTGGTGTACCCCTGGCAACGGCAACCTTGTGTTGCTGTCTAATCTTTCTTATACTGGGTCATGAAAAAGAAACTGCAAAATGAACTCACTGAATGGTGCCTTCATTTTGACAGTTTCACGTTTTGGCCTAGACATGGGAGAAGATATGGATTTCTATATTATGGGCAAGTGGGACATATGGTGACTCAGGAACTGAAACATTTCATAAGCATTAGTGTATTCAAAAAATCTTGCCACTACATCAATACTCTCCTTATAGATAATTTTTGTATTTCAAATAGTTTAGTTTGGGTGTGGATTTATTGTCATAAGCAGTAGTGTGGGGTAGGATGAATGCAGGGCAACAGCAGCTCTAGGATGTTTTTCAATGCACAAGTGAAGACATCAGCTGCCACAAACCAAAATAACTGACAGGCAGTGTGCTCTGGCAGATGGATGGGGTGTTAGGTTTTACTGTGTTTCATTCTTTGTGGCACATTAACAACTAAGAAGTTAAAGAATGAGAAAAATAATCAAGTGGAAACTGGATAATTCTTTTCTTTGATGGGGCATCCTACTTTACACTAGCAGTTTAAATAGGTGTTTTTCTTTGTGAGATAGTATGGATTTCTAAATAAAAATGAAAGGTTGTGTAGCTGGCTGAAGATCTCTTGGTAGAACTCAATGTGTTTATAAATTGTCAGAAAACATAGAATCACTACTCTTTTGGACTACATTTCCCAGACTCCATCAGCCAGCATAACAAATGGCCTTGCTGAATAAGTGATTCTGGGGACTATAGTAAAAGGAAGAAAGGAAGAAAGAAAAGGGTTAATATTTCCAGGCTTGGCTGCAGTTATATAGTCAGAATTAAACTTGTCTGAGTTTAATGGTGATTAATTCCCAGTGATTATGAACAAAGATGCAGTCATGCACCATAAACATAATTTTAAGATAGTATTAGTGGATTGCTTATGTGTTTTGGTTGGCTATATTTTATTTAATTATGAAATTTCTAACCAGAATAGTACCCCGAATATAGCTTACGTATAATTAATTTAAAAGCAGAATGAATACACACATACTACCATAGACATAGCTATGTATTCTTCCCAGGGACACAACTATGGGAGCTGTCATAGTGATAATTGGGTAAAGAATGTGAGATTCAACTCATGAAAGCAATGAGCCACAGTTTTCTAGCAGTCACTGCTACCTACATTTTTTAGATATGAACAAGGGAGCTGAACATAAATACATGTTCAGTGTGTGTGGTCTTCATTAGTATATGTGGTTCCTTGTAACTCTAAGTTGGAGCTGTGAATATATAAGTGGAAAGTGGGAAAGTGAAATGACGATCATTATGCCCAATAGCCTTCTATGAATGTCATATCACAATACATACTCATATGTGGTTACATATTCTGTTTCTTACACATTTTCCTAGAACAGATTAGCACTGTGAAGACATTGTGTTTTCACATTCATACAGCGCTGCTCATCGTCGTCAGCTGCTACTCGTATCCAAGCATACATTTTTCCTGGAAGACATTTTCTCAGCTGATGGATGCATCTCTGGTGACTCCATAAACCAATCCTGGCATGTAACATGTGACTACACACACCACTGTGCACTGAATAGATGTGGAGGGAGTAGTTGAGTTTGATGAAGCTTTTGTGTTTGCTGCGGTAGCAGCAGAAATGGTTTGGTACCAAAGTAGGTGATCTTTGGTTGCTGTCTCCCAGGTTTGCAGGTTTATACCTGACACCTTCATGGTTTGTTTCAGCAGGTCCTTGTAATGCTTCAAAGAAGCTTCACAAAGTCTTGTACCAGAGCTAAGTTTCCAATAGAGAATTTGATGAGGAAGCCTGGAACCATCCATATGGCAGACATGCCCCATCCATCTAAGACAATGGCCTGTGATAGAAGCTTCAATGTTATTTACATTTGCTTTCTCGAGAACTGTGATGTTGGTGACATAATCATCCCACTTGATGTTCAAGATGGACCTTAGCTTCTGTTGCTGAAAGCACTCAAGCTTTTTGATGTCATGGTGATAGAGGGTCCATGTTTCACAGCCATACAATAATGTTGAGATAACAACAGCTTGGTATACCATGAGCTTAGTCTGGATTGTTAAATCTTTGTTCATGAAGACCAGGTGTGATAGACAACCAAAGGCAGAATGGGCAGTGCTGCTATACAAAGTGTATAATCCATCAAATCAAAATCAAAGAGAAGTTATAAATCTCTACCTCTAGGTCACAAAGGGTCGGAATTGACTGTGCGACTGAACAACAAACAAAGGTTCAACGAAGGTTTGTCTATGGCTGTGGTTTCAATGCTTACTCACCACAGAGGGACCCTTCCAGCCTCTCCCAGGGCCCTGCCATCAGCCCCGGGATGGGAGGCACCTTCTCCCAACACCCCTCCCCTTCCCCTGTCTGGGCAGGGAGTTTAAAGGACGCCGGAGCAGGCACAGACGCCCAGCCTCTCCCGGGACCCTGTCATCAGCCCCGGGATGGAAGGCTCCTGCTCCCAGCATCTCTCCCCTTCCCCCCGTCTGGGCAGGGAGTTTAATGGATGCCAGAGCAGGCATGGACACCACAGAGGGACCCTTCCAGCCTCTCCCGGGGCCCTGCCATCAGCCCTGGGATGGGAGGCACCTGCTCCCAGCACCCCTCCCCTTCCCCCATCTGGGCGGGTAATTTAAAGGATGCCAGAGAGGGACCCTCCCAGCCTCTCCCGGGGCCTCGCTGAAGATGGTAAGCGCTGCCGCTGCGGAGTCAAAAACTGCCAACTTCACCGCCCAGCCAGAGATCCTTTCCCGGTCCGGCAAGTTGGTGAGGGGTGATTGAATTTTGTTATATTATATTGTACTTATGCTTTTCTGTGCTATTTTTATATATTGTATTGTATAATGTGAATTGTGATGAATTTTTTGTAACTGTGTTTGGATCTATTGTATCTTGAATAATTGTATCTTTATATTGATGTTGTTATATTGTATTGCATTGATGTGTTGTTGCTGCTTTGAGTCGGCCTTGGCCGAGAAAGGCGGGGTATAAATTAAAATTGAATTGAATTGAATCCTGGTAAGAATTATACAGTGATAATGCTTTATGCAAACATTCATTTCTGCTTTCCTAAGCCAGCAATCGGAGGTTCCAAGGATGGCCTTTTTATATTGTCATCTTCTGTGTAATAAGAGAGATGACATGACCATTCCCCTGATAGTTATCAGTCTTTAAAGCCAGACTTGGATTGGAGATACAGTACTTCAAATAGAGGACATTTGCAAAAAGAGGAGTACTCTCTGGCCACTCTTAAAATAGTGGATCAAGTGCCACATTAGTGCTTGGCTGGTTGTGGGACAATGAAAATTGTAGTCTTAACACCTCTTGATCCATCCCACCCCTACCCCACAGCTGCTCCCGAATGTTTCAGCATACCACAGGAAGAACATAGTTTATTTTGATAAACATAGTTCAGTATGGTTTCTGCAGCCTATCACTTGAAACAAAAGAAAGCACTTGTAAAAAGAACTGAGGGCTTTGATCTTTTCAAAGTGGAAATATCTTACCTGGGGTGGGGTGGGGGTATCAAAATCAGAAAATAAGGTCAGTGTATGCAGCAGAGCCAAAATCAATACAATTAATACTTCATGTTGGAAAATCAAAAGAAGTGTACTGACTCATTTAGGATTCCTAAATATGATTTCTGATTAAGGATCTATTTATGGGACTGTTTACAAAGACTTTTATTCTCTTCAACTCATGTTACAACACTGAAGTAAGACTATCACATTTACTGCTGAGGATGGGAATTTTTAAGTTTTACATTTCATGACTTTTATGGGATTTATAACTTGAATTTATTCTACATATTCTTCACTCTGAATATATAAGTCATTTCTATTAACCAATGTTCAAAATAGTTTGTAATAAAAGCTATCCACCTAACCCAACTAGTGGGGTTCCAAAACTCCAGGGGGCATACATCTGGTGGGCCTTGTATACCTTTGATGATGATGACAATTATGATTATGATGATTTATGTTAACCCAAGATCACCCATTTGCAAGCCCTAAAGAGCAAAAAGGTCATAAAATGACCTTGTAAAGTAACAATTTGGTTCCTTATCGCTTTGTCAGAGAAAGATTCTAAACACATATGGCAGTGTTTCCCAACCTTTTGTTTTTGGACTTCAATTCCCAGAAGCCAAAGTCAATTTTTCAAAGCACTGATCAGCCAATGTACTGACTGAGGCTTCTGGGAATTGAAGTCCACCGGTGTTCCATGGAACATAGTTTGAGAAACACTGGTATAGAGCAGTGGTGATGAACCTTTGACACATGTGCCAGAGGGGGCACTTAGAGCCCTCTCTGTGGTCACACAAGCTGTCACCCCAGCACAGAGTTCGCCCCACCCCTCTGCCCAGCAGCCCAATGGGAGCGCTTCCTTCCTCCTCCAGCACAGAGTTCATCCTGCACCTCTGCCCAGCAGCCCAATGGGAGCACTTCCTCCCTCCCCCAGCACAGAGTTCACCCCACCCCTCTGTGGTGCGGATGGTAGCCTGTTGAGTTTGGGCACTCGGTCTCTAAAAAATTTATCATCACTGGTATAGGGTATCATCAGTGAGTGCACCCTGTCTCTGTTAGTCATGTTTCTCTATTGCCTCATCTTGCCCTCAGAACTGGGGCTAGTGGCAGCAATTTTTGTTACCTTATCCCAGAGGTGCAAAAACTACGGCCCCGGGGGCTGGATCCAGCCCCAATGCCAATTCATCCAGCCCATGAAGCCCTTGTTGCTCCTGGAAGCAGAAGTAATACGTGGATGAATTGGCATTGGGGCCACACCCAGCCCCTGGGCCATAGTGACCAGCCCCCTGAACCACGTGACTGGTCCGCAGCCCAAAAAATTTGGCCACCGCTGCCTTAGCCCAAGGCTCTGTACACACTCCGTCCTGAAACTCCCAAAGGCTTCTTAAGGTCAAAAGGGATCCTGAGAGAGCCTTAAAACCTGGAGTTTGGAGTGTGGAAAAGACATCTTCTAATGAGCAATAAAAGACTGTGACCAGTGTCATCAGCTTGCACAGACCTATATTTACGCAATATAGGATTTTGGCCTATGTATCATCCTGCTGAAGTGTCACCTTGCTAAATTTGTAAGTTTTACTCAAAAAGTCCAGGAATGTGTGAAGTTAGGAAAAGGAAGCAAGCAAGAAAGAAATCAGGAAAAATCCTTTGTACATATACATGGAATAAATAAAATTAAAACTGATGAAACTTGCTCACAATTTAACATGTATTATATTGTACAGTTGTACATCTCGGCCTGTGGGGACCCCAGTGATGCAGTTGAAGTCCTTTCCAGATTTCTGGAGGCTGTTGGGGTCTGGATGGGGGCAAATGGGCTGCAACTGAATCCTAGCAAGACTGGGTGGCTATGGATAGGGGGTCCTGCTCTATTCTGGGAGCTACCATCTCTGGTTTTGGATGGGGCCATTTTGCCCCAGACTGACCCGGTGCCCAACTTGGGGGTCCTCCTGGATTCACATCTGCTGCTTGAAGAACAGGTGGTGGCTGTGGCCAGGAGGACCTTCGCCTAACTTCGGGTGATTCGCCAGTTGCGCCCGCTCCTGGACTGGGACTCCTCTGGTGACCTCCAGACTAGATTATTGTAATGCGCTCTACATGGGGCTGCCCCTGATGACCATTCGGAGGCTGCAGCTGGTCCAGAATGCTGCGGCCCAGGTGGTGATGGGGTGTGGGCGTTATGCCCATGCCTCACCATTGCTTCGGGAGTTGCACTGGTTACCACTTTGCCTCCGGGTGCAATTCAAAGTGCTGGTTTTGACCTTTAAAGCCCTATATGGTAGTGGGCCAGGTTACCTAAGAGACCGCATCGCTCTAAGGACGTCTGTCCGTCCATCCAGAGCGGACCGGAGGGGCTCTCTAATTGTGCCATCAGCCAGGGGGGCTCGCCTCTCTGGCACAAGGAGGAGGGCCTTCTCTGTGTCTGCACCGGCCCTTTGGAACCTCCTGCCAGTAGAACTGCACCTCCAGACAGAGTTGTTGCCCTTTAGGAAAGAACTAAAAACCTGGCTGGCAGGCCAAGTTTGGGGTGCAGGTAGAGGGGTGGCTTCCGCTGGGTGGTTGATATAGAGGAGTATGCATTCCCCCATGGTTCCATCAGTATCTGCACCCCTTTTTAGGGGGTGGGTTTTTAATTCTGTATGTTTTTATCTGTTTTTATCTGTTTTATCTATGATTGTGAACCGCCCTGAGTCGGCCTTGGTCGAGTGGGGGGTATAGAAATTTAACACAACAAATAAATAAATAAATAAATATTGGGGAGCATAATATCTCCTGATTTATTTCTATATTTATTTCTTTTTCCTCAAGTGTCCTATCTTATTCCAAATATTAGCTGTCATCATGGTGATCAGCCATGAAGATTGTCCTGGGAACAACATGATGCAGTAGTCTTCCATTTGCCTTCCACATTGCAGCATGACAGCCATACCACTGATTCAGTTCCATGAGTCACTTTCTGGTCCTGAGCCCTGAGTTGCTGCACTCCATCAAGATGGATTCAAGGGGGATTTAATCCACTTGGGGACCATCATCCTTTCCTGTGGACTTCACCACCCAAGGCTGTTAGTCCTCAGGGTTGTCAGGTTAGTTAACTATTGCCTGGCAATTGGTGTTGAGTCGTTGGCAGTATAGTCTATTCCTCTGGTGGTGAACTGTAGCACTCCAGGTGTTCTTGGACTTCAATTACCAGAAGCCCAAGTCAGCACTCCTGCTGATCACCATCACTGGTCTATTCTATTACTATAGCAGGATAACCTGGCCAGACATTTATTGCTGGTTTTATTTTAAAAAGTTGTGCCACTGTTAGAAATTACATTCCTTCATGCTTCAAATTTATCTCTTGAGCATAATCTTAACCAGGACACTTTTACAGAGAAAGAACACTGTAAGCTGAAGACCTTTTGTATGCAGAAAACATCCAGGACAGAAGAAGGTCTGTGTCACACTTTACTGCTGTTATCAAGTATACTTTGAGAACAGTCCTTCCCTACCCCCTCACAGTTGAGATAAATGGCTGACACTTGAGCTAAATATTTTCAGACAAATGCACATTCTTCTCAACAGCTTTCAAAGTCTCAGCTTGGTATGGAAATTGGAGCCTAACTCCTCTTTATTACACAGATTTCATAGGCACACGACTCTATCAAAAGTGATCAGTGTAATCGTGTGACTGAGGGTGGGAGTTGGGAATCAGACCCTAAGAGTGATATTTTATAGTTCCTCAGCAGCTGTAAACTCTTAAACTGAAACATATACTTGACAGCAGCAGTGTTGGCTGCCACCTAAGCGGCCCCCTGTCTGACAGGCTCATGAGTAGTAAAAATATTGCTTAGGGTCACTCACTGCACAGATTTAATGAATGGAATGCATGATGTGCTTGCTAAACTTGGCTGGATAAACACGGAAAAAATCTAGCTGAGCTGTGTCACAGACCACAATGGTTGTTACATGGGCTATGTCAATGGAAGAAAAGATGCCTTTCCTAAGCATCACTTACTTTTTATAGATTGCTGTTAATGAAGACGTCATAGCCGTTAATGATTCACTGCTGTTCATATGCATGGAATTTATATGCTGCATGCTTGTGTACAATCACAAATTAGATGAGATCGCCACATTCTTATTTGGTGTCACAAAAACATCCAATACCAGCTTTCTTGCTGTGTTTTTTTTTAATTAAGAAAAGCCATATATGGTTGTTTTGAAAGTTGTATTTACAACCAAATGTTTTGCTTTTTCATTATTTTGAAATTAGAGCTCCTCTATCACACACACACACACACACACACACACACAGCTAAAATGCGAACCTGAATACCAAAGTGAGATGCTTTTGGCCAACTTAAACAAAATCTAAAGTCTTTCATAGAATAACTTGAGTATTATGGGGGGTTTGAACATTATATTCTTGGGACTTTGATATTATCATTGTCAGATTGATTGTACAGTTTTTTATGTATAGCTATGTATTTACTGCTATTGCCGTCAATGCTTGCTTAGATCTGTTTTCTGTTTTGCGTCATGCTGGGAACCGCCTTGAGTTGCCCGCTGGATAAGAAAGGTGGTATAAAAATAAACTTAATAATAATAACTGAGTTGGAAGGAGACTGCAAGACCATCGTTCCAACCCCATGCCTAATACAGGAATCCAGATCAAAGCAGAACTGACAGATGGTTGTCCAATTTTCTCTTGCATGCCTCTGACACTAGGGTGCTCATCACTTCCCAAGGTAACTGGTTCCATTGCTGTACTGCTCTAACAGTTAAGAGGTTTTTCCTGATAGTTAACCTATATCTGGGTTCCTGTAGCTTTAGCCTATTATTACAATTCCTGCACTCTTGGATGATTAAGAACAGGTCCTGCCCATCATCTTTATGACTACCTTTCAAGTATTTGAAAAGTGCTATCATATCTCACTCTCCTCTGCTCAAGGCTAGTTCTTTCCATTTTTCCTCATAGGGTTTGGTTTACAATCCACTGATCATCCTTGTTGCCCTCTTCTGAACTTGTTCCAGTTTGTTGGCATCCTTCTTCAAGTGCCGTGTTCAGAACTGGTTATAGTATTACTCTAGATGTGATCTGACTAGTGCTGAATATAAGGGGACTAATACATCACAGGTTTTGGTGATTATACTTCTGTTAATGCAGCCTAAAATAGCATTTGCTTTATTTTTAACTTTTGATCCACAGGAATTCCAAGATCCTTCTTCCTTGTAGTATTACTGAGCCAAGTATCCCCCATCTTGTAACTGTGCATCTGTCTTCCAAGCTATTAGCTATTCCACCCAATTTTGTGTCATCTACAAATCTGATAAGTTCGGTATTCCCTGCACTCCTTCATCCAAGTCATTAATGAAAACTGTGATGAGCACTGACCCCAGGACTGAGCCTTGTGGTACTCCACATGTTATCCTCTTTCATTTTGAAAAGGAACCATTAAAAGCACTCTCTGAGTATGATTCTGTAACCAGCTGTATATCCATTTGACAGTTGTGCTATCCAGGCTGCACCTAGCTAGTTTACTAATCAGAATACCATGGGGTATTTTGTAAAAGGTTTTGCTGAACTCAAGATATATTACATATACAGCATTCCCACTGTGTACCAGGGAAGTTACCTACTTTAGATTTTAATGTTCCCAAAGTTTAATAGCCTAAGAGAAACCTTTGGCTCATGGGCCTAATTTAGTCCATTTACAGCTGGGGTCCATCCTGCAATGGTTTGAGGAATGATAATTACTTGTCTTTTCACCTCTTGGAACCAACCTGCCTGTTCACTGATCATAATTTGACTTTCTGGACCCTAAATTATTCCTGGATTTTGGTTTTGGATCCTCCTCACTTGAGTTATATTACTGTCTGGTAGCACTCTGTTTCCTGTCTGGTAGCACTCTTGGCTTTGTTCTTCAGATTTTCTGTGCTTGGTTCATCTGTTTGTGGTACAGTTCTTTGCTACCGGGGCCTTGCCTAGCCAGGAACAAGATAAATGGTTGCAATAAAATACATAATATACGGGTTTTTCTGGTATAGACTATGTTACAGCTCATGTTCTGTCTGGAACCCCAAACACCTTGTTGTCCCTGAATGTACCTCTTTATATATATATATATATATATATATATATATATATATATATATATATATATATATATATATATATATATATATATATATATATATATATATATATATATATATATATATATATATATAATTTTTATTGATTTTCAAAATGTATAGCAAACATTCAAAACATAATATGAAAATACAAACATACAAACACAATCAAAAATAGGAATGGGAAAATGGGATTACATATACAACAAAAACAAATAAAAGAAAAGGAAAAAAAACCTTTATTTTTCAACCTAATTGTCTACTTGATAATCTGTTATAACCTTAAATTATATCACATTATTAAAGTATCATAATTACACACTATACTTAATTTACTCTTATTCAGGTCTTCAACCTTGCTGAAATCCATTATATTTCCTTTTTTACCTTTTACCAAGTATTTTCCAAACTACATTGTGTACATCATCACCCAGTGTTATATACATTGCCCTGGAGGATGTGGTATTTCCCATTAATTTCTATTGTACCCAAAATTTCAGTTGGTCTGGTGCCAGTTTATTCATTCTATCTCCCATCAATGAATAATCAACAAATTTTCGCCATATGTTCCAGAATCTATTTTCTTTAATTATACCTTTTTTTAAATTTAACTCCCATGTCAATTTTTCATTCAATGCAAGATCCCACATCTGCTTATACCACTCGTCCACCTTTAACACTGCGTCATTTTTACAGTTTTTTGCAATACACATTCTGCCCATAGTAAGCATTATGGACAACAATTCTGTCTTATCATTATCTAAACACATATTATCCACGTCGGTCAACAAAATGTTATTTGGCCCCAGTTTGAGACACAATCCTATAATCTTAGCAATTTCGTTCTCAATTTTTCCCCAAAAGCTTTCTACCACCTTACATTCATACCACATATGAACATATGTACCCAAAACGTTTTTGCATCTCCAACACAGTTTATTATTCTTTTTGTCTATCTGATGTAATCTCAAAGTGGTCAAATACCACTTCCATAACATCTTAAAATTATGTTCCTTTATCCTGACCGACATGGATCTCATTATTCTTTTTCTCCATTTATTTTGCCATTCCTTTTATGTTATCTTTATATTCAAATCTTGTTCCCATGCATTTTTTTACAGTTCTTGTGAGTTGCCCTCTGTATTTATCATCTTATAAATTTTACTAACCATTCCTTTAATTCCAACTTCCTTCTTCCTTACCTTCAATATTAATTCCTCAAATTCAGTCCTACCTCTTTCCAAATTCTGTTCCCTCAAATAGTTGTTATTCCAATTATTCACCATCACAATCTGAAACCAATTCAGCTTCATCTGTGCACATAGCTGTCGTTTCTTCACTTTATCTCTACAAACTTTTATTCTCCCTTGTTCTTCCTTATCAATATTACTTAATATCATTTCAGATTTATCCCAATTTATCCTCAAACCAGTTATTTGTTCAAATTCCTTTAAGTGTTCTTGTATTCTTTCCAAGGTCCTTCCAGGTTGTTTCATGATTATCAGAGTATCATCCGCATATAAACTGATCTTATTTTCCAATATTCCTTCAATACTTTTATCTTCTCTTAAAATATTTGCTAACATTTCCATCGCCATGATAAATGGTATTGGTGATAGGGGACATCCTTGTCTTGTCCCCGCTTCTAATTTCACTTCCTCTGTAAGACCATCATTAACCATGACTTTGGCATATCTTTGTTGATATAATTGTTCTATTGTTTTTATAAACCTATCACCGAATCCGTAACTTCTGATTATCTCATTAATTGTTATCCATTGCAAAGAATCAAATGCCTTAAAAATATCTAATGACAATAACCCAACTTTCTCTTTATTTTGCCCTGCAGCATCAATCAGATCTACAACTCACCTTATTAAATCTGCCATGTGCCTACCTTTAACAAATCCAGCCTGATCTTTATTTATATATTTATCCATAAAAGTATTTAATCTATTTGCCAATATTGCCGTAAAAATCTTAGCATCCTGATTTATCAAAGAAATAGGCCGATATGACTCTACTTTTTCTAGGTCTTTTCCTGGTTTTGGTAACAAAACAATTATTGTTCTATACCATGATGGTGGTATCTGTCCCCCGTCAAGTATATCATTGTACAATTTGAATAGCTTTGGGGTCACTATATCTTTAAACTCTTTATAAAATTCTGCTGGTAATCCATCTTCCCCCGGTGATTTATCTACCTTCAATTTGGCTATTACTTCTTTTATCTCTTTTTCAGTTATTAATTCTTCCATTTTTTGTTTATGTTCCTAACTTATTTTATTTTTAAATTGCCTTTCCAATTTATCCTTTAAATTGTCCAAATTTACCTCCTTTTTAGAATATAATTCTTGATAAAATTCTTTAACCACCTTACATTTGTCTTTAGTTTTATTATACCTTGTACCATCCTTAGCTACCAAAATCCCGATTTCTCTTCTATTTCTTTTTTCCTTAGCTGCTCTTGCTAAAAGTTTTAAATTTTTATTACTATACTCGAAGTATTCCCTTTTTAAGTATACCAAATCTCTCTTCACTTTTTCAATATCTTTTCCTATTAATTCCTTCTTTAAACCCTGCATTCTTTCATATGTTTTTCTATCCTTGGTTATTGCATGTTTCTCCTGCAAACATTTGATCTCTTTTTCAATTTCTACTTGCTTACTTTTTAATTGTTTATTTTTAATACTTGCTACCCTGATACTTTCACCTCTAAATATTGCCTTCATTGTATCCCATACAATACCATATCTAACTTCCCCTGTATCGTTCCACCTCCAATTTTCTTCCCATTTTTCTATAATTTGCTCCTTACAATTAATGTATTTAAACAATTTAACATTATATCTCCAATTTTTCCTAATCTTTGTACCATCTATTTTTATTTCCAGCAATACTTTGCATGGTCAGACTCTTTAAAGATTTCACCTTCTATATCATCTAAATTTCCTATTAGATTATCGGTAACAAATATATAATCTATTCTAGAATACATGTTGTAGACTTGTGAAAAAAATGTATAGACCCTTTCCGATCCTTTAAGTTCCCTCCATGTATCTTTCAATCCTAAAGAGTTCATCCATTTATTTAACACATGCATTTTATTTCCTCCCCCACTTCTTGCTATATTTGTACTGTCTATATTTGATCTTATTAAATTGAAATCTCCAGTTACAATCATTTTTATTGTTCTTTCTTTCTCCAATATTTGATACACCTTATCTAAAAAAACTATTTCGATGTTCATTTGGCACATACAGATTCACCAACGTTATCTCCTCCTCATCTATTTTCCCTTTTATTATCAAATATCTTCCTTCTGGGTCAGAAATACTTTTCACCATCTCAAATCCCAGCCTATTTGATATCAAAGTCGCAACCTTTGGCGTACCATATGATTTTTCGTAAAACTGGGTCCATCCTAAAAACAACTTATTAGTTTCCTCCGATTTCTGATGGGTTTCCTGCAGAAAGATTATATCCGGTCTATCTTTTCTGAGAGCTGCTTTTAATCTCCTTCTCTTCACCTGACAACCAGTACCTTTCACATTCCATGATATTACCTTTATATTTTTCATGTTTTTTCTACCCTTAAATTTTTACATTCCTCCTACAGGCGTGCAATATAACAAATAACAATTCCCCCATCCTAAACAAGAAAAAAAGAAAAAATACACACTATACATTCTACTGCTAACCCTCCCCACTTCTTTTACAAGTAGCCTCTGAATTACAAAGAGGGGAGGGGGGAGGTGCGACAGAATATGCAAGCACCGATGGGGCCTACACTTAACTTCCTCCCACAACAATTCCTCCTTCTGTACCTTTGGGCATACCCTCGTTACCATTGTTCCCCCGCCTTGTATATCCCCCAGATATAATCAATTCTTCCTTCAAATCATTCCACTCTTTAGTTCCAGCTTCCAACAACTTTGCATTCACCATCACATCCAAAACATTGACGTCTTCTCTTATCATATAACGTCTGCCCAGGTGGAGAAAGCTAAGTTGACATGGAAATTTCCAATTATATCTCACCCCTTTATCTTGAAATCTCTTTGTAATTGGTTTCATCGATTGTCTCCATAAGAGATCTTCAATTGGGATATCATTATAAACTTCAATATCAAAACCTTCAATTTTTAACACTTCCCCACCTTTTCCCCGAATAATTGCCATTAAGCAAAGCTTATCAGACACATTAGCAAATTTTAACAACACATTCCTGGCCCTGGCTTTACCCCTTCTTGAAACCAGCCTATATACACTTATAACATCCTGCTGTGTAAAACCATCTTCCATAATTTCATCTAGCCATTTCACTATTCTTTCTTTTAATTTATCCGGAGAGTTCTCTGGCAACTTTTGAATTATAACATTTGCACGTCTTAACCGTTCTTTCATGATTTCTAATCTTTTTTCATGATCTCCAACCTTATTTCCTCTTTCCTTTTCTCTTTCTCTCAAATCCATGACCTCTGCTTTAATCGCTACCTGTTCTTTTTTTATGACGTGTTGTTCTTTTTAAGCTTATCTTGTCCTTTTTTAAACCATCAATACCTTGCAAGATGTCTGCCAACATACCTTGCATATCTTGTTTTCGTTCTTGTTTATCTTGAGCCAATATAGTCCCAATTTTTTATTCCAGGTTATCAACTTTCTCATTAAATCTTTCAAAGTCTGATTTAAGTCCTTGCCCACCCTTCATTACCAATGTTGATGGTGATGTTATTGTGGCTGTAGTTGCAATTGTTGTTACTGCTGTCGCTGCTGTCACCGCCGTGGTTGTTATAGTTGTTGTAGCGGTAGTTGCTGTTGTTACAACAATTGTTTTCACTGCCGCTGGTGCAATCGTAGTTGGAGTTGTTATTATCTTCTGCTGCTGTTGCTGTTGTAATTGTTGTGCTATCTTCTTCACCATCTTTTGCTCCTCCAAGTCCTTCATCTCTTGTTGCATTGTCTTCTTCATCTCCTCGTCCTCTTCTTCTAGCCTTGTAAGCCTTCTAAAACTCCTATCCAAGGATGTCGGTCTCTCCGCTCTTGTCCAACCCACTTTCTTCTCCTTCTCTTTTCCTCTCCCTTGTCGTTTCATCCAAATATACTTCCAGTTGGAGGGCATTGACAATTTACATAAACAGTTTACTATTTACCTCCACCTTGAATAATAATTCACTTTAACAAATTTTAACGTAATTATATCCAAATATAATATAAAATCTTTATTTCCCCACTCCTCCCCCTCCCCTCCCTCCCTCTAATCAAATATATCCATATGTATGTGTACACACGTATACACACACATATGCATACATATATCAACCAAAAATCAAAAAGGGAATGAGAAAGGAAAGTTAAGAAAAAATCCAATTTCAGTACAAATTAATCTCCTTCTTGATTCAATATATTACCCCTAAAAAGATAGGTGGAAAAGAAAAGAAAAAAGAGGGGGGAAAGGGGAAGAGATCTTGAGCACAACAAAAATAATGTTTATAATTCTCTTCGTCCCCCTGTTGGGAAAAAAAAGAAGGGCTCCAAAAACAAACAATCATAAGGAAAGGAGAAATCTTCAATATTGGTCCCCACTCCATCTCCACCAAAGACAGATATTTTGTTTCACTTCCAAAGTCTATTGCTCTCTGTTACTGTTACAACTTTCAGTCACTGTCCCAGCCTAAGGAGACTGTATTTTTATAATCCAACAATGAAGAGGAGGAGGAGAGGAAAAGAAAGAGAAAAAAGGCCACACTCACGCTGGAGTATATCTCGTGTTCTTCCAAGGCAAAAAGCGGAAACAAAATCAACAAACTGCCCTCCAGGTCTCAAGGAAAACAACACTTCACCGCTCACAACACAGTTCAGAGTCCCGGCGCCATCTTATTCATTTTTTATGCTTCATAAAAAGTATGAAAAACAAAACCAGTCCAAATCCTCTAAAATTCCAACTCCTCTTTAAAAATAAAAATAAAAACAGAAAAAACCCCAAACTTAAATGTCCAAAACTCGAATAATAATGGAGAAAAAGGAAAAAATAACCTGGTATTGCCACTGTTACTTGATCCTGGCTTATTTATGTTTCAATGTGTCGATGTGGGGGGAAGGTGGATAATCCAATCTCGGCCGCTACACTTTTCTTCTCTCTTTTTCTTCCTCTCCTGCTCCTTCCAAATTCACTCACTGCCACGGCTTCTCCGCTTAAACCAAACCAGGCTCCACTCGGCTCCGCTTGGCTCCGGTTGGGGGGGCCGGCAAGGCCGAACGAGGCTCACTTCAGCTTTCCCCTTTCGGGTCCTCACCGGACTTACCCCTCTCGTTCCACTCGCCCGCTTGCCTATTTGTCTGCTTATTTCTGTCGAACTTTGCCACAGCACCAGTCTCCACACACTTCTCCGTCGGCAGCCTGTTCTCCAGCTAGATACTTTGCTGCGGCACTTATATGTTAAGTCGGCGCCATTAGGATCTGCCCTTCCCCCGGTCTCTCCAAATTTGAAACTCACTATTTCTCCCTTTCTCCGCTCGACTTCCGTCCAATCAAGGTAATTTCCACAAATATTTGTTGTTATGCATGTTCTAACACATTTTTTTCAAGGTCTCAGGAACTCTTATTCACTTTAAACTAACACTTTCATAACCCCCCTTTCTTAGCAGAAGAGAATTCACCCCGCTCAGCTCGCCATCATGACGTCACCCCCGAATGTACCTCTTAAAGTCTCAAGGCACACTGTAAATCAGAGATAATCTGTCATTTGAGAATGGAATTCCTCAACAGCTGAAAGTATCTGAGTGTCAGGTCAGGAGTTTGCAAATTAACTTACTCGCTCTCTCTCCCACCCCCAATTACTTCTGTTAAATATGGCTGTAGCTTCAGGTTTGATTTCTCAGACATGATCTGAGTCATTTATTTATTTATTTATTTATTTATTTATTCAATTTATATCCCGCCCACTCAACACAAGGCCGACTCCGGGCGGCTAACAACATAAACGTAACCCCAGGGCAACCCAAGGAGTTTACAAATGTAAATACAATATTCACAAATACAATAATAAATACAACATTTCAAATATATAATCACAATCCTAAAAACAGTTAAAACAGTAAAAACAAATTAAGACTACCCACCCCCTAAAAAGCAGGGGCTGCAGAATCGAAAGGCACCATGGGGAAGAGTTCCTCTACACCAACCACCCCATGGTGGTTACCCTTCCACCTGCACCCCACACTTGACCCGCCAGCCAGGTTTTAAGATCCCTTCTGAAAGGCAGCAACTCCGTCCGAAGACGTAATTCTGTTGGCAGGAGGTTCCAGAGGGCCGGTGCAGACACGGAGAAGGCTCTCCTCCTTGTGCCAGAGAGGCGAGCCCCTCTGGCTGATGGAACAATTAGAGAGCCCCTCCGGTCCGCTCTGGTCATGAGTCTGGAACGCTAATGTAATTTAAGATTTAATGGTGGAATGTCTATAATGTGTAATTTAGCCCTCATTTTTACTTTCTTATCCCCATTTCTACACAATATTGTTCTCCCACCATTTGTACTGTACTATTAATTCTAGAGAGCTGTCATGAGTATTAACGGCAACAATTCTGGGCCTCTTTGTAGTCTTAGGGCAAGCCAAGACTGGTGTTCACAAAGCACATGCTGAAGAAGCAGTTCCAGCCCAGAAAAAAAGGGGGTTGTGTGGTTTTCCAGTAAAACTAATATCCTGAAGGAACAGTAACATTGCAGTTGGATTTTGGCAAATGGTTGGAGCAACATGATGAGCTGTGCAGAATCCACACCATTACACTGCCCATAGCCTTCTGCTGGCCCTAATAACAGCTTGGTTGTGAAACCTATATAATTTGATTTTTAACAGCACACTAAAAAGCAATCACTCAGCACTTTATAGAGCAATACTATGTAGTTTGTGGGACAAACAGACTCTGGCTGTTCTGTGATATTATAATTAGCACAAATGGATCTTGGTTCTGCAAAAAGAAAAATGCTGAAGCTATGTAGTGTAATAATAAGCAAGAAAGAGCAAGATGAAGACAGCAAAGCAACACTGTCAGAAAGAGTATTAAGAGACTGTTGAGTCCGGCACTTAAGAAGTATTCTGACCAGCAGGATTGGGTCAAACACAAGTGATTTATTATTCAGCTCAGAGATACCGGACTGGGGAACATGTACAAGGTGGCAGCTTATATACAGTGAGAATGGCAGTTACACAGGTGGATATATTTCGGCGGGCTTCCGGAGAAGTGGAAAGTTTGTACTGACGAATCAGCTATTTTGACAGTAGTTTGAAATCGGCGCCTTTGCAAAAGGCACACTATTCCACTGTAGACTTTACGGCGCTAATAGCGATTTTAATAAATAATGCTTGGACACAACAGAGACCAACTCAAGTCAACAAGAGCTAATATTGTTATGAGCAACTAAAAGTACAGACAGGTTTACATGACATCCTCTTTTTAGATTTGCATGCTCTGTTGCATATAAATCCTTGCCTGCCTGTTGCAACTTCAGTAGAGAGACCCTTTGATTAATGCAAATAAATATAGTGAATTAAGTAAATGTTAAGTAAGTGAATTAAGTAATTGAATTAAGTAAATGCGTTCCGGTGTCTAGTCATGCCTGCCACATGACCACGGAAATGTCTGCAGAAGCAGACAGCGCTGGCTCTTCGGCTTAAAAACAGAGATGAGCACTGCCCCCTAGAGTCGGATACGACTGGCCTTCAAGCAAGGGAAACCTTTACCATAAGCAAAAGCTTCTCCCCATATATTGAACAGTTAAGTCCATGAAAAGTATTAACCTTACAGAAATTGGCTGGAACAATGCAGAAGCAGCAATTTAGATATGACAGGAAATTCAGCTAAGACAATTCAGGAAGTGATACAAGAGATGAAGGGGGAAAGTATGGATTCCCCATGCCCGGTGGGCATGGAACGGCCCTGGCAGAGGCCACTACGGTAGAGAAAACTCCTGGCTCGTGGTTTCTGCGGGCAGAGAAATTAAGGGGGGTGGATTAATGATAGGGTTTGATTCACCCAATTCCTTGACCTGACCAGCGGCTCTGCTGAGAGAGCAAATCTCTAACCTCTGTTACGTATTAGGCAATTACTCACTCTGAGTTAAGCTTAATCTCTGGTGCAAATAGAAGCCATGTTTACTCTGGCTTAAGCCTCAGACAATAGTTTTCCTCTGTCAGTGTTTGTCCAAGTTAATTAACTTCCCCAAGAGAGGTTCTCAATTAACCCGGGTAAATAGGTGATGTGATCTTCTGTCAGATAACCATCCTACCATGCGCAGCCTTCTGCATAATATATACTGATGATTTTCCCTCAATAAATCACTGGTCTTCGCTCCATCTTGCCTCGTGTCGTTCCTTTGACCAGTCTCCTCCGGGACCTCAAGGGCCGCTTTCTGGCCCCAATCCTACATCTGGTGACCCCGAGACGTGATCTACTCGAGAGTAAGCGACCCCCGAGCGGTCTACTCGTGAGTAAGTGATCAGCACAGCCAGGTTCTGCGCCAGAACCTTGTCCCATCATCCCGGAGGACAGCGCGGCAGCCCGGTCGGTAAGCCAGCCGATCGGGAAGATGGCCCAAGCGGCGAGGCATTACAGAAGAGGCATCCTACAACTTGCTCCCGACTTTCGAGGCGGCTTGCGCCAAAGGGAAAAACGCATTCCGCTCAGGGCAGCTGTGAGCCCCTGACAGCGCAGTGGCCACCGAGGGCCCGTGGCCGCAGTCCACGCTCCGAGCTCTACCCAGAAGCGTCGTCGCCAGAACCTATTGCCTGCCAAAGACGCGTCGACTCGTCCCGAGGAGGAATCTTCCGAGGACCCAATCGCAGGTAATATGGGGACCTGTCCTCAGCGACAGCGTCCATCCGCTAGCCAAAGAACTCGTGAGGGAGAGTTCAGAATCCTGGCCAGGGTTTTTAAGTTGCGTTTTCACAGCGGGGAGCTAGCGAGACTTTTGGTGTACCTAGGGGAACACTGCCTGCTTTACCCAGAAGTAGGTACGTTAACCCTTGAGCTCTGGGAACAGATAGGAGACTGCATTCAGCAACCCCCGAAAGCTCCAGAGGGCATAATTCGCACATGGAGCAAATGTAGGAAGCTCTCAGCAGAGGTAGACCCAGTCTGGATAGAGACCCAGAAACCCCCAGCGCAGTCAGAACCATCAGCCCCAAGGAGTCTCTATCCATCATTTCAGCTTAAGCAGGGCAGTGTAGGGAGCATTCCCTCAGTGACAGCTGCAGACGTCACTGAAGGAATTCATGGCATGAGAGGCCTTGGCGCTTCTCTGACAGTTAAAAGTCCCCTGCCAATTAAGAATATTCAGCGCAGGGGTGAGGAAGATCCATTCACGGGGAAATTGCCAGTGGCACCATTAGCTAGGGCCCAACTGCTGTGCTCAGCCTATCTGAAGGCAGACACACGTTTAGGCAGGGCTGCTCAGCGCCCACTGCTCATGGAAATCTGCACGGCCCCTGGCCACGCAGGGCTCCAGAGCAGACCCATTACCACACTCAGGTGCAGAGCAGTGCCAAAACCCCAAGGCGCCTGCTTCCAGTGTGGTAAAATGAGACACCTTAGAAGAGAATGCCAATCTAGACCAGGCAGATCTTCAAAAGGTTGTCTTGATACCAAATGGCCACGCTGGCATGCATCTGGCCCAGGCTAGAAAGGAGGCAGCCATCGCCCTGGCTATGCCAGAGGAACCATCCCAGCAATAGTACCCCGAGTTCCCCCAGGGCACAGGCAGAACCTACTTGTCTCACCTTGGGAGTAGCCCAGAGAAACTTGCCCCTAAGTAGAAGCACCCAGATGGCTGTAAATAGCCAGCTGTGTATTAGCCATCTCCTCATGTGCAGTATAGAACACTGCAGATCAGGGGAGGAATGTGCGAATGCATAAATAGATGTGTGTATGCGTGGTGCACCACTGAATGTATGACTGCAAGAGCTGTGTATGATTGCAAAAGCCTTGTCTCTATGACCACAGTATGACTGAAAAAGTGTTCCTTGTGTGTAACTGCGTGGTAATGTCACTGTGAAATATGTGTTAAACAGTTTGCACTCTGCTCATGGGCAGGAACTATTTAAAGTTTGAGAAAGCAGGATGTACAAAACCCTTACAAAACCCTTTGCCTTGCCTGCTTAGCAGCTTAAGCAGGAGGGGGGGGGGAACCCTAACCTGCAATAGGGCAGGGTGATTCCCCCTTCCTCCCTTGAGACTTTTTCTTTGTCAAAGGATTAAGCCTCTCTTGGAAACCGGTTTTGCAATCCTCGCCACTCAGGAAAACAGATTTTTCTTTTCAGAAGCGCGATCTGAAAACAAAAATCACTTCTATGAGTTTTCCTCTCTAGATCATAAGCTATGGGGCCCCTCCCTACGTCTGTGTTCCTCAAACCCCCATCTCTGTGTTTTAAGGTTTTTTTGAATGTCTCTTAGCGTCTTGGAGCCACGTATCTCACCAGGAGTGAGAGAATTACATTGTCTTCATGTGTGTACTGTGTTATCATCTTGTAAACTCGGTTCTCAACCCTTTAAAGTCAGGGGCCAAAGTTCTGGGGCCGCAGGCAGCTCTGGGCGTCCGGACAGTCATCCTGCCCTTCCTTCGCCGCGCAGCCCCTCTTGGCTCGGTGGAGGTAGGGGCAGAGCAACGTGGGCTCTGGCCCACTTGCCCACATCTGGCCGCAGGTTGAGAATCGTTCTAACTCTCCTTCATTCTCTTGAGAAAGATACTGTTCTGGTATTTTGACTTTAATCTGTGCAAAGTAACTCACTCATTGTACCCCTTTCACAGGAAAAAGCATGCAAACATTCTTGCGCTCTGTATATTCAGAAAATGCTTACCTTTTTGCAGGAACAAAATTCCTATTTAGTTCTACAGCCTTAAATTGCTTCCTTTCACAGGCTCCAGAGTTAATTATTTCTTAACAGGAGGACCCGGTTGTCTTAGTTACCTGACCTAATCTGATTTCGTTATGATAAGAGTTGTTGCATTCTCCTTGTGCTAACTTCTGACTTGTCTTTCCTCCTTTCCTCCTTTCGCCAGTGGAACTCCCTGCTGGAAATGTTTAACTTGTGTGTCTTTTCATTTTTTTGTGTATTATTTCCTTACAGCTGGCACGTCATAGTTGGCTTGTTTTTAATAAGTCTTAGTAGGTCATTTTAAGTATGGCACCTGGCCCACAGCACCCTCTCTAGTGAGCAGACACATTTCGCAAACTCCAGAGCACAGAGGAAGGATTAGTCCCTGAGCTCCCGAGCATGTGCAGAGTGCCACCCATTAGCCAGGACTGCCTGGGACCATGTTAAGAGTGCAGTCAGGTCACACCTTCAATCAGACACAGGCATTTTTGGGCCACCCCTTCCCTTTTTGCTGCTAGTCTAAGCACAGGCAAAAGGCTAAGCCACCATCTGGCACTCTTCTAAATGTGTGCACGCACACCATGAATGGATGTGCGCAGGGGGGCCTTCTTGAGAAACTTACCCAAGGGAAGCCTGGCGCTTCATGCGCCAAGGTTTGCCATAAGACCCCAGACTCGTCTCGCTTCAAACGCAGACAGTCACCTTGTGTGAATTAATGTCACTGGTTCCTCTTCAGGGGGCTAGGACAGTTTTCACTTATGGGGGTCGCACATATTAGGTTCTTCCTTGGCAAGAGGACCAAGCTTGGCGCACGCTCCTGACTCTTCCGCAAGCGGGCAGGGTTGGCAGCCGTGAACCTCGCTTTGCGCACCTTTGCCAAAGAACGCTTCAACATAATTGCTGACAGCCAGTTTCCTAGGAACTTGCTTCACAGTCTACCGGGAGCATACATCACTCCCGCGTTAGACAAAAATTTGCTAAGTTTGTTCCTCACAACTCCAATTCAGAGTCATGCATTCCTTCTTCAGAATGCCAAGCACTGGCAAGGCAGTTCAATCTGCCACTTTCCCAAGCCCAAGGCATAGTCCGTCCCTGCCTGCATCGTGCAGGGGCACCGGGGGGGGGCCCTCGTGGGGGGTCAACCCACAAGGGACAGAGGCCATCCAGGTGTGGCAAATGGACATCACACATCCCCACATTTTGGCAAATGGCAGTACATGGACGTTTGCATTAATACCTTCCCACAGTTTGTTTGGGTAACAGCACAGAAGGGAGAAACGGCTCCCCACGTGGAACAGCATCTCCTTTCCCACGGCCAAGGGCGAACCTCGGCACACGAAGTCTGATGACGCCCCAGCTTATAGCTCCAGGCAGCTGGCCACCTTCAGGGCCACCTGGGATATTAAGCTCACTTTTGGCGTTCCTTACAATCCACAGGGGCAAGCGATTGTGAAACGGGTCTATCGGACGCTTAGGTCCTACATTGATAAATAAAACAGAAAGGGGGGGAACAACGTCCCATAGTTGCACAGCAATGGCTATCCTATAAGGGCAAAAACTAACTAACTCTTTCAGAATTTTTATCTCCCAAACAAGTCTCTTCCCCATGCAGGTCCCAGAGGCCAGAATCAGACCCGGATGATTGCAAAGAGCGGCACCAGTCACTGTCCTGGATGTCATCAGCTGCCCGTCTTCCCTTATGACTTACATCTCCAAAGACATTTCTATGAACATTTTGCATACTCAGTGCTCCCCAAAACAAGACTTTTCCAAACTCAAGTTACACAGGAAACCCCACCAAGAAGGGAAGCCTCACCTCCGGAAAAGCTGCTGGATGTCTTTTATTGCTATTATTATCTGTAGTTGATCTTTATTCATTCATGCCTTGTACAATGCTCCAGTTGAGATTTGCAAGGGACACTTGAATTTCTGTATATTGTTAATAACGGCCAGCTTCCACCAAAGGAAGCCAGACCGGCCCATATTTGCACCGGCCAATTGCTTGGAAAGATTGAGCACCCGGTAGCCGGTAATCCCCAGTTTATCTTCACACCTCCCCATAGGTGTTAGAAAAGACAATTGCACAACACCAGAAGCTGCAGAGATAGCTTAGAATCTCCCCAGGTCACAGTAAGAGATCAATGACACATCTCATTATCTTACCTTGCTACAGTAAGCAGTCTGGATTCAGACCCACAGCTCTGAAAAACCAGGCTGCAGTCAGCGTGCCCGGCTTAGCCATAGGCAACGCTCGGAGAATTGGTCAATTGGCTTGCGGATTAGCAAAAGCCATCAACCACACCTCCTCAACCAGGAGCAGGCAGAGCTTCGCCATGCCATACTGGATAATCAAGCAGCTATCGATTATCTCCTATTGTTACATCATATGGGCTGCAAGTCTGTCCATGGCATGTGTTGCTTTAACCTCACAGGCAATACCCACAAGATACAAAGCCAGCTCACGGACCTCCACACCCTAGTTAAGAACATCAAGGAGGATTCTTCATGGGGGTGGTAGGACTCCCTGTGGTTGTGGTTCCCATGGGGTTGGCTTCAGACGACACCCAAAGTGATTGTGGGGGTGGTAATACTGGGCACAACAGTGTGTTGTTTCGTGCAATGTATTCCCTCACTGCTATCGTGATGTCCCCCATGGAGGGAACCCCGAAGCGTCATTCCCGCTCATCAGCTGGTACCTCTCTTGCGCAGAATTGCTGGTCAGGCTCTTAAATAATACAGAAAGGGGAAATATGGATTCCCCATGCCCGGTGGGCATGGAACGGCCCTGGCAGAGGCCACTACGGTAGAGAAAACTCCTGGCTCGTGGTTTCTGCGGGCAGAGAAATTAAGGGGGGTGGATTAATGATAGGGTTTGATTCACCCAATTCCTTGACCTGACCAGCGGCTCTGCTGAGAGAGCAAATCTCTAACCTCTGTTACGTATTAGGCAATTACTCACTCTGAGTTAAGCTTAATCTCTGGTGCAAATAGAAGCCATGTTTACTCTGGCTTAAGCCTCAGACAATAGTTTTCCTCTGTCAGTGTTTGTCCAAGTTAATTAACTTCCCCAAGAGAGGTTCTCAATTAACCCGGGTAAATAGGTGATGTGATCTTCTGTCAGATAACCATCCTACCATGCGCAGCCTTCTGCATAATATATACTGATGATTTTCCCTCAATAAATCACTGGCCTTCGCTCCATCTTGCCTCGTGTCGTTCCTTTGACCCGTCTCCTCCGGGACCTCAAGGGCCGCTTTCTGGCCCCAATCCTACAGGAAAGAACTTTTGTTATGGAGAGAAGCTGAAAAGCACCCTTCAAACTAACCTCCTGATTTACAACATTCAGTATTGAATCATCTTCAAACCTTAAACACTGTATATATTGTACTGTGGTTATGCGAATGCTCCCACAATAGAGGCTCAGCTCATAATAACAATAAAGATGCAACATTCAATTAAATACATG
Organism: Bradypodion ventrale; assembly: GCA_035047345.1. NCBI lineage: Eukaryota > Metazoa > Chordata > Lepidosauria > Squamata > Chamaeleonidae > Bradypodion > Bradypodion ventrale. The sequence goes on from JAWDJE010000001.1 coordinate 49,286,789, forward strand.
TAGAGTTGATAGACCACTTTTGGATTAATTAAAATATTATGTTTGCCTAACAGTTTACTATCACAACATTTGATTCAGTCCTATAAGAGCTAACTTTTTTTAAAAAAAGAAAGCTATGTATTGATGGGGACAGGTACCCAGGAAGTAATATATTTTAGGACTGAGCCTTGCTGATTCTACAAATCCAATTCCTGCTCCAATAAATCTCTTGGCTAGATTGCTGTACAGTCCTTTCTGTTGGTCTTCCCACTTGCCTTGATCTTCTCTCTTCAGTTAACGCCATCTAAATTGATTATTCAGATTGTTTTGTCATTTATTTTCACACTGCAGGATCATGTCATATGTTTCATATTTATTTATTTATATTTATATTTATTTTTGGACTTGTAGGCCGCCTTTCTCACCTCAGCGACTCAAGGTGGCTCACATTGGTTAAAACATTCATACAATAAAACCAATACTAAAACATTTAAGATGTCCATAAAAACCTGACCCCTCATTAAAAACCTCAGACAAGGCTAGATGAGCCAGCAGGGGTGGGATGTGATGCCAAATGCCCCCCACACACACACCCACACACCTGCTAGCAGAGCCATGTTTTAAGGCCTTCCTGAAGGGGGGCAACTTCACCTGGAGGCTCAATTCTGGTGGCAGGAGGTTTCAAAGGGCTGGGGCAGATACCGAGAATGCTCTCCTCCTGGTCCCAGTGAGGCATGCCTCTCTTGCTGATGGGACCACCGGAGAGCCCCAAGGCCTGCCCTCATAGGACGGGTCAAAAATCTTGGGGCAATGCAGTCTCTTAGATATCCTGGGGAATATAGTGAAAAGCAGAGACATCACCTTGAATACAAAAATTCGCATAGTCAAAGCAATGGTATTCCCGGTGGTAATGTATGGGTGTGAGTGCTGGACCATTAGGAAAGCTGAGCGCAGAAGAATAGATGCTTTTGAAATGTGGTGTTGGAGGAGAGTCCTGAGAGTACCCTGGACAGCAAAGAGAACAAACAGCTCAATATTAGAAGAAATCAACCCTGACTGTTCATTGGAGGGACAAATAGTGAAGATGAAGCTAAAGTACTTTGGACATCAAATGAGAAGGGAGGACTCACTTGAGAAGGCCTTGATGCTGGGAAAGGTTGAGGTCAAGAGAAGAAGGGGGGGCGTCCAAAGATGAGATGGATAGATGGTATTGTGGACGCAATGGGCACAGAGCTGGGCGGGCTGAGGAGGATGGTGGAGGACAGAGGTGCCTGGAGGAAAATGGTCCATGGGGTGGCAAAGGGTCGGAATCGATTGTGCGACTGAACAACAACAATTTAAACTCTCTATCACTACACTTCATGTCTTTCCTACTGCTTAATATAAGTTAATTTGTAACAATATTAATACTCTTAACTGAAATAATTTCTACCCAGCCTTTTCACTGGAACTAGCCAATTGCAATAGTAGAGGACAACCCTATGCATAATAATTCTTGGAGATTTAAATGGAGAACAATTTGAAAACTTTATGTTGAATAATGTGCTTACTGATTTTAGCAGTAACCATATTTGATTAATTCACAAATTAATAAAGATTATTATTCACATTTGTAAACTTTAACTTTTCATGCTACCATTCTTGACCTTGATCTTACAAAGTACAACTCATTACTGTACAGTATTTATATACCTCATCTGTAATTGGAAGTGTTCTGGTTCTCTTGCAAACATTGACTGGAATATTAGTACACATTTGCCTTCTTAATATCTTAATAACTCTGGTTCTTGGATATTCTTCTGCACCCCTCTTAGAAAATCTAGTTTGATCAGCTCTCCTGCCTTTTAAGGCTGCTGTAAAGCTTAGTAATATTTGTGAGGAATGTTGTCAATTCTACAATGCTGTTGCAAAACCTAACTGGCAGTAGTCTTCACCAAAGCATTTGTAAAGTTGAAGAAAAATAAAGTCAATCAAAATACAATGAAAACTATCCTTCAAATTGTAAGAAGAGCAAAATAAAAGAAAAACCAGAAGGGTTAAGGCACTTTTGACTGCATCTTTTTCAGATAATGATAATGTCCAAAGAAGTGGCTCACACTGAAATAAACACAGTAGACTTTAAGATGCATCAATACCTTTGTTTTTGTTTTACTTTTTTCCCCTGTTGTTGCTGAAACAGACAAACACAACTACCTCCCCTGAACACTGCTAGCTAGAATTCTAGACTGACCAAATAAGGCTGTAACCCTATACAGTATGTGCTTTATAATCTTTGAACTGCAGAACTGGAAATGACCTTACTGTATGAGTTATTGGGTCTAGCCCCTGTCAAGCAGGCACAGTGGGGAATCGAACTCCCAGCCTCTGACTCAACCAAATGAGCTATCCAGCAGTTCTTGAAGTAAACCCCAGGGTATTCATTTGGGTTTACTGAGTAGATGTGTGCAGGAAATCATTGTTTAAAATGGTTGGCATCATGCATGTGGTTGCTAGTTAAGATTGTTTTCTCTTGCATGGTAAAATAATTACATTTAAATGGTGGTTGTAAAAGAGCATAGTATATGTTTCTGTTTTTTTTTTTAAAAAAAATCCAGGTTTAGCCGATTGAAATTGGAATGTCAAAGTCTACTTGAGCTTTTGTTTACTTAGTGCATTGCATTTCCACTGCACAATCAAAGACATTGTACTCTCTGCCTCCGAGGATCTGCCTAGGTAAGCTTTTTCTCCTCCAAGATACTTCACACAGTTGAGTTTAACTGGATTCAAGTTATCCCATAATAATCACTCCTTGAGTATTTGGGCTATTGTTTGTCTCATCTGAAGGCAGCAGGCTAGTGTTGGGCAAGTGACATGACATGTCCTCTCTGCAACCTGTTGAGACTCCCAGCATCTGCTACCTGAGGCAACTGCCTCCTTTTGGCTATTGACTGGATTGGGCCTGAGAAATACCTTGTATTGATGTCTTGCCAGTCCATTGATCCTTCTAATCAGTGTTGCCTGCTCTTGCGGGTGGAAGCCCTCCAAACTCTCAGGTAGGAGCTTTGCCTCATAGAACTGCAGAGCTAGAATGACACTGAAAGCAAGTGTTCCACCCACTGGCAATACAGACATGCTATGGGGATCCCATCACTTGATACAATCTGGTCCTTCAACTACAAAGGCCTGGCACTCAACAGGGATTGCTTAATGACCACACTTTCTTCTTCCCCTACCCTTTGCTTCATACTTAAAAATGTAATTATGTGCCATCAAATCCATTCCAACTTATGATGACTTTTTCTTAGGGTTTTTGTGGTATAGAGTACTCAGAAGTATCTTACCATTCCTTTCTTTTGGAGGAGCTCAGAGATCACACAGCTTGCCCATGGCCACGCATGCTGGCTTTTCTCTTGTAAGGCACAGCAGAGAAGCAAATTCCCAATCCTTGTTGCTCCAACTTGTTGCCCAGTCATCTGTGTCTTATTTACTTTTAATTATTTAGTTAGAGCGCCTGAAGCTACTGCCTTTAACTCATAGTGTTGTACAATACTTCTGTGTCTATCATACATTGCTCTAAATAAAATTAAGAAGAACAGAGTCCATCCATTTTCTTACTCTTTTTTGTTCAATCCTCAGTTGCTATTTATTTTCCCCTGATTTTGACACTTTTCTAAATTGCCAAATAAGAACCATTTATTTTGCAGAATACATTATGCAGCTGCATCAAAAATTTTAACATTTTGTGTAAACCATATCTTCTATGTGAAACCTCCATCTAAACGTATGAATCTAAACAAAGTTGTACAGTATGTTTAAGTTATTTATTTATTTATTTACTTATTTTTATACTGTCTTTCTCCCCTCAGTGAACTTATGAGCTTACTTTGTTGACACCAGAACCTAAGGCTGCTGGCCTGTGCACAACTGAACTAAGTAAACCTTAGTAAAACCAATGAGGATTTAAACAGCCTAACTTCAGAATGGTTGGCTGGATACTTTTAGGTACCTGGCTGCAAAGCCAAAGACTGGGAGTTTGATTATGTCAGTGCCTCCTGCAAATAGAGCCAACCTGTGTAGTCATGGGCAAGCTGCACTGTCCCAAGATGCCCCCAGAAGAAGGGAATGATAAACCACTTTGGAGTATTCTCTCTCCAGAAATTCCTGGGGAAAGCTGCCATCAATCAGAATTGACTTGACAGCATATGATTACAATATTGTTATTATTATTAACTCCAGGATAGCAGTTTCTGCTTGGAAAGTAAGACATTTGGAGAACATTGAATTTGGATGTGTATGGCACAAGATAAAAGCCATACTGAGGAACAAAGGTCCCTGGGGAAAGTCATTATCACTTGCACTAATGTACCTTACAAGTTTGTTGTGTAGGGTATGTGATAAAGGGATTATAAAGCTCTTTGAACAGGAACCCCATCTGAGAATTCTATTAAGTGGCAAAGGAATTACAAGGGAGGGAAACTCTTAGGCAGATTTGAAGACTCCTTTTTTGTATAAATTCAAGATTAAATTGCAAAAATAAGTATATTTTAAGAGCCTTTGTTGTGGCAAGGTTTCCCTTGCTCGAAAGCCAGTCATATCCGACTCTAGGGTGCAGTGCTCATCTCTGTTTCAAAGCCGAAGAGCCAGCGCTGTCTGCTTCTGCAGACGTTTCCGTGGTCATGTGGCAGGCATGACTAGACACCAGAGCGCACGGAACGCTGTTACCTTCCCACTGAAGTGGTCTCTATTTATCTAATTGCAATTTCTTGCTTTCGAACTGCTAGGTTGGCAGGAGCTGGGACAAAGACGGGAGCTCATTCCGTTCTGCAGTACTCGGGAATCAAACTGCTGACCTTCCGCAAGGTCACATGTACAGTCAACCCTCACATAACAATGCATTCGGATAGCATCATTTTCACTTAACAACGTGTCATTATGCACCATGTGTTCCCCCACATAACGTTTTTAGTGTTGTTGTCTGGACAACAACGCTAAAATAACCATCATTATCCGGACAATGATGCTAAAAACGTCGTTATGCGGGAAACTCCATAGAAACCCGCATAACAACAACAATTGCTTAGCAACGCTACTTGGGGAACCAAGTAATGTCGTTATGCAAGGGTCTACTGTACCTTGTTTTAAACAAAGGCCTGTGGCATGCAAGCCAGTTGTTGCATAAGGCTATTTAACTGCTTAGAAAACCAGCTGAAGTGCACTGGAATGCGTACAACTAATAGACTAGGAACAACTGTAGGGGGCCCTAATTTTAAAAAGAGAAATAATATATGGCTTAAAAAGTGCACTTTCTGAGTCCCCACATATGTGTATATGTCATTCCCAAGTGGCATCTGATAAACATACCAGATGAATGATAACTCCTGTTGTTAATGGCCAGGTTTTGCTTTTTAGGCTGTATTCATCTCTGAATGGAAATAATAATTTAAAACCGGAGTGCCCAAACTGTTTGGGCTGTGGGTCAGTCATGTGGTTCAGCAGGCCGGTCACATGGTTCCTCCCGCTGGAAGCAAAACACGCCTTGCAATTTGTTTTGCAGTAGGATGAGATAGATTTTTAGGCTGTCATTTTCTCTACTTAAACCAGGTGTGCCCAAACTATGGCCCATAGGCTGGATTCAGCCCCCAACGCCAATTCATCCAGCCCACACCACCCTTGCCACTTCCAGGAGCAGCGTGAGCTGGATGAATTGGCATCAAGGGCCAGATCCGGCCCATGGGCTATAGTCTGGGCACCTCTGATTTAAAACATTGGTAAAGCTGTATTACCTTAATAAAGAACTGTTTTTCACTTTTAGTCCTCACTTCTAGCATCCCACCCAAAGTAAGGAATGAAATCATCTCTCTTCCACCTCTCCTAGTCAGCCCTTTGCAGATTCACTGGGGAAATCCTTGCCACTTTTCCCTCAGATGATTTAATCAGTTCCATAGGCTACCCATCACAGCTGAAACGGTACAGAAAGTTCCCTCCTCATCTTTCCCCTTGCTTATATTTCACATTTTAGTCCTTGAAGATCTCTATTCAGTAACCAGCAGAACCTGTTGCCCAGATGGTAAAATCAGACATTCCACTTGGACGATTGTATTCTTCTTTCCAGTTTCTCTCAATCCCTTTTGCACTGTAAGGACTTTGCTGTTGCTAAGCTTACCGTGATCTTGGCTGTGTTCCAAGGTAGGTAATTATATCTTGGCTGGTCTAAAAATTCCTCCTGTTGTTTTATCTGAAGAAGCAGATCTTCAGTTTCTATCCTCTGTGGTCACTTGGGTGTCCGTAAATGAGAGGATATTTTTTTTCACCTGTCCCACAGGACGATATACATTTCAGTCCTGTATGAATGAAGGCTTTTTTCAAAGGAAAGAGTGAAAAGCACAGCAGTTTATATTGAAAATCAGTACATTGTGAGGCTTCTAGCCAGCCATGCCATGGAAGGTGGGGAGTAAAGACTGGGGAGGGAACCAATGGACAATTGAGAGACAGGGCTGGCCCTAATATTAGGAAGAGTCACATAGCTGCCTCAAGTGGCTGGTGCTGAGAAATGGCTGTACTTTGTCAGAGGAGAGAGTTGCCTGCTAGATGACAATGATGGCTCATGACTGGGATGGGAGAGCATTCCCTGAAGTTTTGAGATGAGGTGTCTTCCCCATCTTGGTTCATGAGCCCTGTACCCAAAGTTGATCTGTGTTGTACCATCTAAACTAGCCTATTGCTGTGATGGAAGATGTTTGCCTGTTGTGAGTTCAGTCAGTATGGAATTGGATGGAAAGCTGTCTTATTCTTTGCTTCAGTCAGACAAATTTCTTGGGCCAGTCCTGGTTGACAGAAAATAAAATGGGAAGATGCCACCCTAGCAAAACAGCTAACTATAGCTCTGGATCTCACTGTGTATCTTCAGGCTGGAGACTGATATGTATATGGTTAAAATTAGGTTGTCATGCTGGAGGAGGGGAAACCTTGATTTTTGTGTGTGAGGTACTTTTAAAAGATGGTTACCCTTCCTTGTTTACTCCCAGCTAGCATCTGGGATCATTGGATGAGGGCAAAGGTACCTGTATTGTACTTGTCCTTCCCATTCTTTATATGCTCCATTTCTGTGATATTACAAGAACCGACAAAGGGCTGTGGTGGCTTAGTGGCTAAGAAGCTTGCCTTGTTAGCTGGAAGGCTGGGAAGTCAACAGTTCGAGACCCGGGTACTGCATGACAAATTGGGCACCCTTTTCTACCCCAGCTCTTGGGGACATGGAAGGAGCTTCATTTGGACATCCCTTGAGTGGAGTTTCTTTTGCAAAGATCCTTTCAGCCCAGAATAATTTCTGACATGAAATTATATACAAGAACCTACCACTGTAATCACTGGAAGGCACTCTCCTATGCTATCAAAAGGGACCTCCTCCAGTCTCATGGTTTGTCCCTGGAACCTCAAGAAATGTGATGCCCTTGGCCTGGCAATCCTAGCAAGGATTTAATTCCAAAAGATAGATTAAATTTTATCTTTTAGTTTCTGTACATTAATAGTTTTTATGTACTTTTGCCTTTCTGTTCCTTGTGTTATTAAACCATTGGGAACAAACAGCAGGATAAAAATACAGAAATAAACCAATGGATTATACTGAGATTAAGAAGAGGAATAGATTCAATGTACAAAGTACAAGGGGAGGAAGGTATTTTGAAAGGCCTCTGGCAACCATAGTCTATAATTTGGCTAGTACTGTACAGTACTGGAAAGAGTGGAGGCATGGATCCAATGAAGAGCCCACTGATGTACCCACACATTGATATCATTTGAGTTCATTATTTTGAATCCTTGTGAAGGGATATACTTCTTCACTTCTCCCCAACTTCCCCACCTCTGATGTTTTGTTTTTCTCCTAAGTGGCTTTACCCTCTTCTATAGATGCCGAAAAATCATTAATTTTAAACTATTTTTGTCTGAAATATTTAGTACATCCTGTTCCAGCCCTTGCAATGCTGAGGAAAGCCTGATAGAAATTGAGTCGGAGCAAAACAGCCGGCAGAAATAGGATGAGATAGCAAAACAAGCAGATAATTAAAATAGCAATGGATTTGGGGATAGTGCAGTGAGTTTGGACAGCTGGTCAGTGGGCTCACACAGGACCTGCTAGATCTTCTGAGAACAGCAGACACTTGTTCCTCATCCAGATCTCCATGAAGATCAACTAGTGATGGCTGGATAGACCTTATCTTTGACTACTTCCTAGCAAGTGATTTATGAGGACAAAATGAGTGAAAGGAAATAATCATGCACACACCTGTAGCTCCACAGAGATACAAATGTGTATGTTTTCCCCAAGGCTACAGACAGATCTTTACATTCAAACCTGCCTTTAAATATGGAGACCAAACGGTTGCCTCTCAGTCCCAGGGCACATCCAGACTGGGGAACTTTGGTTGCTCTGAAAAAGTTCTTATCTTTAGTGCGACCAATTTTACCTCTCTCTGATGATCACTTGAGCAATCCTACCTCTCATGCTTTAGATGTTCAATTTCTTGTGTCAAGGGTTTATTTATTATTTTATTATTTATTTTATTCAATTTGTATGCCGTCCACTCGGCCTGGGCCGACTCAGGGCGGCTCACAATCATAGAATAAAACAACAAATAAAACATAAATGGATAATAATAAAAACATTAAAACACTGTCACCATAAAAAACAATTAAAACTACCTACCCCATAAAAGAGTGCTGGAGAGCGAGAGGGGAGGATTCTGATCTACACCAACCAAACAACCAACGGGGGTCACCCTTCCACCAGCACCCCAGGTCTATAGTTTATTTCACCCTTTCCCCTGTTCGCATCTCTTCCTGTTCCCTTTTTTGGAATAGTAGCCGTGTTAGTCTATGTTTCAAGCATATCAGAGAATAAACAAAACAGAAACACTGTAGCAATTTAAAAACTAACTGCTATGTTTTAATGTTAGCTTTCGTGGATCAAGTCCACTTCATCAGACATTGGAGTGAGGGTTCATGGCATCAATTTATACACATCAGGTACAGAGGTACGGAGTCATTGGTTAGCATATTAGATAAGTATACAAATCAATATGGCTTTTTACAACAGGTAATAGCAGATGATCTCTGATTGTTATTCAGATTAGTTGTTATTCGGATTAGTTGTGAATGTTCACCCTGTTGAAATGCAGATAGTAAGACGATACAAGACAAACACCTGGCATTAGCATTTGCTAATGAGTTTAACCTTCAGCATCTATTGACAATTGTGTGAGTTCATCCCTTGTTCTGTGAGAAGACAGCCTATGCCAGCGGGCTGGTCATGTGGTTCAGCAGGCCAGTCACATGGTTCAGCGGTCTGTCATGTGGTTCCTTCCACCGGTAGCGGAAGTAAAACGTCCCTTGCAATCTGTTTTGCAACAGGATGAGATAGATTTTAAGCTGCCATTTTCTCTGCTTATACCAGGGGTGTCCAAACTACAGCCCGTGGGCCAGATCCGGTGCCCTGTACAGATGCGTTTTACGTCTGCTTCTGGGAGCAATGAGGGTGGTATGGGCCATACAAATTGACATTGGGGGCCGGATCTGGCCTGTGGGCTGTAGTTTGGGCACCCCGGCCTATGTTGTGAATGAGAATTCTATTGATATTCCTGTTCCCTGTTTACTTCCTTTCCTCCCTGTTCACTTCCTGCTCCCTTCCTCATCTTCTTTCATAGTCATCATTCTTGTGCCTGTATCCTTTCCTTTTTCTCTGATGCAAGAGATATAGCAAATAAATGATGCCTGAATACTGCACTGCATCGCTTAGGAATTTTCTTTTTAAAGTTAAAGTAGAAGGGTTCCTCTATTGTCCATTTCATAACCTACTACAATGTCACAGTCTTTTCACCTTAGCACCACCCACAGATCCACTTGGGAGTGGGCAATTTGTCCAACTGAGCTACAAAAAATAAAAAGGAGCCATATCAGTATTCTAGTAAAGAATGCAGCAATGTTAAAAAAAAAGGTGGGTGGGGTGGGGATGGATCACTCCAGGGGAAAAGAAACGTGGGCACTATAACTTTTAGCAATCTCTGAGACCTCCATCTAACAAGCTATATGCCCTGTCTGAACATGCTCTTATATTACTATTACTAGGTGTCTCTCACACCTTATACTCATAATTCTCACAGCTGCACGATTACCACTCAATCGTTCACCTTCATCTTGCAACTGACTTCACCTACAGACTTCATAGCTGCAACATTTGGCTATGTTTTTGGCTTCTTCTACCACTTTCCATTTTGTACCACCTAAGTTGTTGAATTTTGAAGAGCTTGCACCCTCTTTTAGCTTTTTAGTTGCTTTCAAAAGGAGTATTGCCTAACCGTAGGCAAACTATAAATATAATTAAATACATAAAATTTAGGTTTAAAATTCCATTATTTACAATAGTACTATTCTTCTATGGAAAGAAGCAGGATATAAAGCAAGTAATACATAATCAAATAACTGAGCAAACAAACAGATAGATACATTTAATTTACTATGCCTTATAAGGAGTAATTTTCATAAGCAGTAGATATGGTCAAATTTAAGAATATTTGCACTGGATCCCAGTCCAAAGACTAACTTTTATTTTATTTTTATTTTATATTCATATTTATATAGCCGCCCAACTCACAAAGACTCTGGGCAGCATACAATCTTAAAAACCCTTAAAACAAGAACAACCCCATTAAAACAAATTACCCCGCTAAAACCCTCACACATTAAAAAGAGGAAAATTACTTTGATATTAAACCAACCAGCAGGTGGGGGTCACGACATCTTCAGGACCCCACACCTGCCCTGCCAGCCATGTTTTCATATCTTTCCTGAAAGGCAGCAATTTCCAAAGTCTGCACTCCTGATCATAGAAGCAGGCACGAAGCAGAAGCCAAGCCTTTCTCCACCTTCCCAAAGAGACAGCGAATATCCATAAAATGAACCTGTATCAATGGACAGCTGGATCCTCTCTTAAACAAGAGCAAATAGGATGTATGGTTGTGCCCTGTAATTCCTAGTTTCCTCTGACCTCTCTCTCTCTCTCTCTCTTTTTTTTTTTGCTTTTATAATAACAAAAATTTCTCCATAAAAAACATAGAGATAACTGTACATTTTCTGTTATTTTTTGTTATTTTTTCTTATTTGTAATTGTACTGTATTAGGGATTGTATTGTATTGTATTATATACCTATGTTGTACGCCACCTCAAGTCGCACGTTGTGTCGAGTGAGGTGGAATATAAATTTAATAAAAAATAATAATAATAATGAAGGACAAGCCATGAGTATCCTTTACCTTGGAGTCATTATTCAGCGAGGAATCCACACATTGGTAGACATCTCTGTGATGACATTCTGCACATGCAAATTTACTTGAGAAATCAAGTTCATTGGCACGCAGGTTTTTAAACTATTTGGATATGACATCACCCGCTGGCTAGGGGGACCATGACATGTGCCCTCTGCTTTCACCTGGCCCATGGGATCCGACAGAGGATGCTTTGGTGAGTTTTAATCCTGGCCTATCATCATTGAGAAATGGGCAACACTGCCTAGTTACACCGCTCAAGCCCCTGTGCCCCCAACAAGGCACTATGTACAATTATACATAGCAGGGTGGTATTGGGTATCACATAATATTAAAGAATGCAGTAATAGCACCATTTAACTTTTTAATTTAATTTAATAGTCATATTTATATATGCCGCCCACTCAGGCAGAACCCAACTCAGGGCGGCATTACAACAAATTCTAAAAACACATAAAAACACTTTAAAAGACCCATATCCCACCCACTTTAAAAGACCCATATCCCACCCACCCATCCCACCCACTATAAAAAGAAGAAGAGAGAGTTCTTAATGGTTTACATGAGCCAGCAGGCGGGGACCATGTTCCCATTCGGGCCCTACACCTGCCCTGCCAGCCAGGTCTTCAATCCTTTCCTGAAGGGCAGCAATTCTCTTTGAAGTCTTAGATCTGTTGGCAGGAGGTTCCAGAGAGTTGGTGCGGACACGGAGAAGGCCCTCCTTCGAGTGCTGGATAGATGTGCACCCCTAGTTGATGGCACTATTAGAGAGCCCCTCCGGTTCGCTCTGGTTGGACGGGCAGACACTCTTGGGACGATGCGGTCTCTAAGGTATCCTGGCCCACTGCCATATAGGGCTTTAAAGGTCAAAACCAGCACCTTGAATTGCACCCGGAGACAAACTGGTAACCAGTGCAGCTCCCGAAGTAGCGGTGAGGCATGGGCATATCGCCCACATCCCATCACCACCCGGGCTGCCGCATTCTGGACCAGCTGCAGCCTCCGAATGGTCGTCAAGGGCAGCCCCATGTAGAGCGCATTACAATAATCTAGTCAGGACCATAAGCAAGGAGCCCCGGTCCAGGAGCGTGCACAACTGGTGAATCACCCGAAGTTGGGCAAAAGCCCTCCTGGCCACAGCCGCTACCTGTTCTTCTAGCAGCAGCCGCGAGTCCAGAAGGACCCCCAAGTTGCGCACTGGGTCTGTCTGGGGCAAAACAGCCCCATCCAGTACCAAAGATGGTAACTCCCTGGATAACACAGGGCCCCTTATCCACAGCCACTCTGTCTTGCTGGGATTCAGCCGAAGCCCATTGGCCCCCATCCAGACCCCAATGGCCTCCAGGCATCCGGATAGGATTTCAACAGCATCACTGGGGTCTCCACGGGCCGAGATGTACAACTGAGTGTCATCCGCGTACTGATGGTACCGCACCCCGTGGGAATGAATGATCTCACCCAGTGGCTTCATGTAGATGTTAAATAGGAGAGGAGAGCGCACCGAGCCCTGAGGCACCCCATACTTGAGGAGCCTAGGGCTGGACCTCTAACTCTCTAACCACACCGACTGGGTACGGCCCTCCAGAAAAGAGGAAAACCAGGACAACACAGTGCCCTGGATCCCCAGTCCTTTGAGCCGTTCCAGAAGGATACCGTGGTCGACGGTATCGAAGGCCGCTGAGAGGTCAAGAAGAGCAAGGACGGATGGATAACCCCTGTCCCGCTCCCGCCAGAGATCATCCATCAGTGCGACCAATGCCGTCTCCGTACCATACTGTCAGATGTAATATCAAACTGACCTGAACTACATGTACCACAATGCCTTGCCGCTGTAACCCTATTCCCTTGAACCTTATGCCTCTGACCTCATCCGACCCTATTAAAGGACCACCTCAGCCTCATACCCTTCGCTTCCATCTTTGACCCTTGATACAGCCACTGACCGCCATGCGGGCAGTGAGAATAAAAGACTTTAATTATAATATACTGTCTCTGGAGTTATTGGGCCGAGCCATCTGAAACACTCTTACAAAATGGTTGCAGAGGTTTGGTTCGCCCACAAACAACTCCAAAATTAAAACAAATGACCAAAAGAAGGACCCGGCTGAACAAAGGAGGGTCCAGAACACGAGCCAGACCAACTGGACCCGAAACTCCGGAACAGGCAATCGCACGACCCCAAACGGTAGTGGAAGAGGACAACCCGAACCGGACCATCACGGAGATGGAGCCAGATGGCCAAACGAAGGCCGAAACCGGAGGGGCACCCACCGAAAGGGACGTCCAAGACGAAAGCCTGACAACCAAAATCCACAGGGCGATAGCCGGGAGAGGAATAATCCCCACGGCAGAGCTACTGGCCTTGATGAACATCGGAGATGAATCCCACACCAACGGCACGGTAAGCTCTACCCCGAGATCCTCCATGGCGGGAACCCCAAGCACCGCGCCGAGTTCAAGTCTAGCCGAGATAGCCGACCAATTACAAGCGGCGGCCCTAGATTCGAACACACCGGCGGGAAGGCCCACCGGAACAACAATACCCACAGATAACCCGCGCGCCCCAACCACGTGAAGAAAAGAAAAGGCCCTGGGACCCTGGAGGGTGGACACACAGACCCTAGAAATGCGGGACATGCTGACTCTCAGCCCCCAGGAACTAGAAGAGGAGCGGAGACCCCCAAGCAGGCACCACGCCCCCAAGAGAGGTGCTGCTGACAACCGGGCCGAACTCCTCACATGGGCAGAGGCCCCCTTCGCAATCAAAGGCCGAAGGGGACACGACCTCTCCCCGGAGGAAAGCCACCGCAAATCCTCCCCAGCTAGAAACCGAAGGGGACGCAGCCCCCCCTCAGAAACACGCTACCGCGAATGGGAGGGGCGCGAGACCCGCAAGGCACGCACCCACGCGGGAAGACCGGAAGCACACGCAAGGCAGAACAAAGAAAGTGAGGCCTACCACGACTCGCTGTCTGCCCGAACTAAGCGCAGGGAAAGTCCGGAGAAGGAAGCTGACCTCCACGCGGAGCCACAACCCAACGAGTCGGGGCTACGATGACCCAAACCCCCATCCGTCCAGCAAAGATGGCGGCCTCCACGCGACAGCTCCACAGGGCCCTCCGATGAGGAAAGCAGCTCCAGTGACGAAAGCGACTTCTCACCAACGCTCCAACCTGAAGCAGCAGGACCTCCGAGACAGAGATCCGCTCACCTCGGCAGCCAGCAAACAATGAGATTCACGCAGGTGCAAGAGGAGCAGGAGAACTCCCTCTCTGGCGAAGAAGAGGAACTGCAGGTCAACTCAGGTCGCTCCATGGGCAGAGGACCAGCAAACTCCCTCTACAGGCGACCAGAAAAACTGCAAATGGGACATCCAATAGCAAATATATGTGTGCCCATCCCCCACTGCCAATATAAGGACAGGCCAGGGCACCAGGCCAGATCCAGCAAAGGAAGCAATGCCGGCCAGCACAGCCAACTACCTCACAGCTTCCCAATCCTTCACATAACTGGGGAGAACCTAATGGACTGGGCACAACAATTCCAGGTAATTCTGATGAGGGAGGGGGCACTGTACCTGATCCAGGACCCACCAAGAAAGCCATGGACCCTAAAGGTGGACAGACTACACCACAGAGTGTTCTGTTTGCTTTTAAGCTCTATTGACACTTCAATGTATGGGAGTATCCCTGATGGGCTAACTGTGCATGAGGTTTGGGGAATATTGTATGAAATGTTTTATTGCAATGAAAGGACTACGACCTGCTTGCTATTGAGAGAGTTGTATGCATACAAAATGAAAGAGGGCTCAACAATGAGCGAGCACCTGATGAAATTAAACAACATGAGATCCGACCTCATAAGAAGGGGGGAGATCGTGACGGATCAGCACCAGATTAGCATTATATACAACTCCCTCAATTCAAGCTGGGACTACTTCCTGACTCAGCTGGATAATCTGGGAAGTAACAATGCCACATTGGGGTACATCACTAAGAAACTCATAGCTGAGGATAATCTTAGGAGAAGTAGGGCCACCATACGCAGAGAGGACAGGCCACGCAAAAGAGTCAGTTTCCCTGAGCAGGGGAGCCCTAGTTTCGAGTGTCACACATGTGGACCAAGGAAACACAAACCCACGCGCGATCAAACACGCCATGAGGACACTCCGAGACCCAGACGTGAGTCACAGGACGAATACCCACGCAGACACAAGGGCGACAATGACAGGGGGGACAGACGACGAAGGTCACCTAGCCCAAAGAGAGAGCTTAAGCCACAGAAGGGGCAAGATAGACACAAACCAGATTCAGTGAACGTGGTCAAGCACAGTGAAGGGACCAGCAGCCACAAGGCAGACAGGTCTTCCAATGCACACCTACAGCGGTGGCTGATCGACTCCGGGGAAACCACCCACACATCATGCCACAAGGAAATATTCAACTCATTTGAAGAAGATTCCTTCAGAATCAAAGTCGCCAACCAGGAACATGCAAGAGTATCAGGCAGGGACGACATACTCATCCCTGGAATTGGTCAGGTCAAAGGCGTCCTTTACTCTCCTGAAATTCCATATAATGTCCTGGCCACCACCAAGCTCACAGAAGACCCCAGCCTCAGGATAGTCTTCGAGAACAAGAAGGTGTCCATCGAAAGAAGGGGAAAGCAGGTTGGAAGAGTGGAGCTCATAGGCGGCCTACCGTACCTCATTGCCAAGGAAGCCGAGGATGTACAGGCCACGATAGGCCTAATCGACGGCACTGACGATGAAGAGATGCAGGACTGCACCGCAGACGACCCCAGGGAACCCGAACATGAAGACCCAGAAAGAAAAAACAATGATCACAACAGCTCCACAAGAAATGAAGGGGTTGGCAGCGCAAAGCATAGAACACTGAGGGTATCCATAGGGAAACAAATACATGATGAGTGTGCGCATCTGTTGCACAGAAAATTGGGGCACATAGGTTTTCCGACTGTCAAGAAGATGCTAGGATGTTCAGAAGGACTAAGGATCAAGGATTGTGAGAACTACCTGGAGTGCTCGGTGTGCAAAAGCTACAAGGCGAAAACCGAGGCACGACCGAAGACATCCTCCAGGAAGTCAAGCCACCCTTTCGAATTGGTCCACCTCGACCTGGTGGGCCAGAAGAGGTTCTTCTTGACGATAGTCGATGACTACAGCCGATACGGTTTCGTATACACCCTCAAAAGCAAGGACGAGACCTTCAGCAAGTTCAAAGAGTTCTACCAAAGGGTGCAAACCCAGAACAACACCAACATAAAGAAGCTGATGACGGACAGGGGATCAGAATTCCTGTCCAAAGAGTTCCAAGACTGGATAACCGAGAAGGGGATGCTACACTACAAAACCGCACCATTCTCAGCTTTCCAGAACGGAGTCGCCGAACGAAGGAACGGAGTGCTCCAGACCATGATCAGATGCGCAATTGAAGATGCAGGCCTAAGCTTCTCATACTGGGGGGAAGCTTTGCTGTACTCCAACTACACACTGAACAGGCTATGGTCTGGCGTTATCGGGAAAACGCCCTATGAAGCCATGTACAGGCAGAAGCCCAAGTTGAGCCACCTTCACGTCTTCGGTGTGTTCGCAGACGTACACATACCAAAACAACTAAGGAAGAAAGGGGACAAGATAACGAAGAAGCTAAGGTTCATGGGGTACGAACCAGGCTCGAAGGCATACCGCTTCCTAGACCACAACCTGAGAATAGTGATTTCCAGGTCGGCCATGTTCCATGAACACGAACTGGAGTAAGATACACGCAAATGAGGTACTGACAAATGAGTCAGTACAAGAAGGAACCAAAGCACCCTCATCCAACTCAAGGCTCAACAGACCAGCAGACACGCCACCAGAGAGGGATGAGACCAGGCAGTCGCATCAAAATACCACTAGTGTTGTGGAGACTGAACCTCCAAAAACCCCAGCAGAGGCGCCCCGCAGGTCAACCAGGTCAACCAAAGGCCAAACTCCCAGAGGGCTAAAGGAGTATGTGCTGGGCATAAACACCTACCCCGAGACACCAGCAAGCTTTGATGACATAGACAAACTGCCTCCCGAAGAACAGGACAAGTGGCAGGCGGCAATGGAAAGGGAGATGGAGAGCCTCAAAACCCTCGGAGTGTACACTCCTGCTGAGGTCCCTGAGGGACAGAGGACAGTGGGAACAAAGTGGGTGTTTAAAGTAAAATCGTTGGAAAATGAAGGGGTAATGTACAAAGCGCGACTAGTCGCCCAAGGGTTCACCCAACGATACCCTGACGACTACGAAGACACATACTCCCCCACAGTGAAGCCAGAAAGCGTAAAGGCCGCTTTAGTAATGGCAACCATCCTCGAAGAACAAGTGTACCAGTTTGATGTACAGACAGCATACCTTCATGCAGACCTTGACAAGGAAATATACGTCAGAGCACCACCTGGTTTTGGGCGCAATAGAGGGGAAACGTGGCTACTCAGCAAAAGCCTCTATGGCCTAAAACAGTCCGGCAGGAGGTGGTACGAGTGTCTGGCCGAGGCAATGAGGCAATTGAACTTCTTCCCAGCCGAAGCCGACAAGTGCGTATTTCTAAGGAAATCACCAGAGGAAGTTGAAAAGGTCCTAGTGTATGTCGACGACCTATTGTACTTTGGGAAAAGTAAGTCCAAATGCGACGAGTTCGCTCATGGACTGCAAAATGAATTCTCCCTGAAAAACTTGGGGAGAGTGAACAAATACCTAGGGGTGCAAGTCTCAAGGATACCCAATGGCTTTGGACTCTCCCAGAAGGAGAAAATAGCTGAACTCCTTGACAGATGCAACATGTCAAACGCTCACCCCTGTGGGACGCCTATGCAAACAGATTTCCTGAAAAACACCTACGAGGAAGGGGAACCGTTCGAAGACGTCAGCCTCTACAGATCCATCATTGGATCGCTGTTACACATAGCCAACTGGACCAGGCCCGACATTACGCTGGCAGTGAACCTTCTCTCACGCCATTCCAGTAACCCAAAGACGTTTCATTGGGCGGCCGTCAAGAGACTGCTGAGATACCTGAAGGGTACCATGGAAACAGAATTACTGCTCACCCCTCGAATAGACGAAGAAATCAACCTGTCATGCTATGCCGATGCTGACTGGGGAGGATGCTTAGGAACCAGAAAGAGCACATCCGGCTACATGGTGATGTTGAATGGCAGTCCAATATACTGGCGCACCGAGAAGCAGAAACTGGTTTCTACTTCCACCGCCAAGGCCGAATATGTCTGCCTGTCAAACGCTGCATGTGACCTTATCTGGATAAACGAACTGATCTCCCTTATCTGGGAAAAGCCCAAGCTCCCCATCACCATCCACGAAGATAGCCAGGCGGCCATAGAGATAGCAAAAGGTGACACTATAAATCGGAAATCTAGACATATAGATATCAAGTGCAAAAACGTGAGACAGATGATAAGAGAAGGCTTTATAGAGCTAACACATTGTGAGACAAAGGAACAAGTGGCAGACATACTGACCAAACCACTCCCCTCAGCTCAGCATGAGTATCTGTTTGGCAGCTTGTGTCTTAGAAAATGAAACGCTCAAGTATGCACTCAATGTAGTCAGCCCATATGATATTAGAAGGGGTTTTGTCAGATGTAATATCAAACTGACCTGAACTACATGTACCACAATGCCTTGCCGCTGTAACCCTATTCCCTTGAACCTTATGCCTCTGACCTCATCCGACCCTATTAAAGGACCACCTCAACCTCATACCCTTCCCTTCCATCTTTGACCCTTGATACAGCCACTGACCGCCATGCGGGCAGTGAGAATAAAAGACTTTAATTATAATATACTGTCTCTGGAGTTATTGGGCCGAGCCATCTGAAACACTCTTACACATACCCGGGCCTGAATCCTGATTGAAAGGGGTCTAGATAATCCGCTTCCTCCAGGACACTCTGCAGCTGGTGCGCCACCGCCTTCTCCAAAACCTTACCCAGAAAGGGCAGGTTGGAAACCGGCCTGTAGTTGTTAAGGACAGCTGGGTCAAGGGTTATTTTCTTGGGGGGGGGGGGTGCACCAAAGCATGTTTTAGCGGTGCAGGAAATACTCCCTCCCGTAATGATGCATTTATTATCGCCCCGACCCAGCCACGTGTCACCACCTTGGAGGCTTTCACCAACCAGGTGGGACAGGGGTCCAAAGGACATGTAGTGGCATGCACAGCTGCAAGGAGCCTGTCCACTTCATCAGGGACAACAGGATCAAACCGATCCCAGATCGTACAGCAAGACTGTGCTCCGCTGCCCCCCCGACCCTCCCCATCCACGCCGGGATTCAGCCCTGAACGAATCCGATCGATTTTCTCTACCAGATGGTCAGCAAAGTCCTCAGCCGAACCCTGCCAACCGGGCACCGAACTCCCCCTACCGAGGAGGGACCTGGTTACCTGGAACAGGGCGGTTGGGCGATTATCAACAGAGGCAATAAGGGTGGTGAAGTATTGCCACCTCACCACCCCCATCGCCACTAGGTAGGCCCTAATAGCAGCTCTAGCTAGTGTCCAATCGGAGTCATCCTGGGTCTTCACCCAGCGGCGCTCTAGGCGTCTCTTTGCCCGTTTGAGTTCCCACAGTTCATCCATGAACCACGGGGATGACCTAACCCCATGGGCGCGGAGAGGCCGCAGTGGCGTGATTTCTTCCAAGGCTGCTGTTGCCATCCTGTTCCACAGGTCGACAAGTGCCTCGGGTGAATCGTGTAGCCGATCCAGAGGAACATCCCCCAGTTCCCTCTGGAATCCATCTGGATCCATTAGTCGCCAAGGGAGGGCCATTTTAATAGGCCCTGCCTCCCTACGATGAAGCGTCGCCCCCAGAAAGTCAAGAGTCACCAGATAGTGATCTGACCATGGCACAGGTAAGATGACTAAGTCCTGTAATCTCAGATCACTCTGCCACTGCTCCGACAAGAAAACTAAGTCTGGCATGTGACCACTGCCCCTGGTCGGACCCCGAACTACCTGAGTCAGGCCCATGGCTGCCATGGAAGCCATGAACTCCTTTGCCACCTCAGAAGCCATCCCCAATGATGGCAAATTGAAGTCCCCCAGAACCATAAGCCTCGGGAACTCCAACGCCAGCATCGAGGCGGCTTCGAGGAGCTCAGGTAGGGCATCCCTTACCCTGCAAGGGGGCAGGTACAGGAGTAAGATCCCCAACTGACCCTTGGGGCCCAACCGTAGAAGCAGGGCCTCACAACCAGACACTTGTGGAGCAGTGGCCCTAGCAATTCCCAAAGACTCCCTGGCAACAATGGCGACACCACCACCCCTCCCCTCACCTCTAGGCTGGTGCCAAATACCGAGCCCAGCTGGACACATGTCTGAAAGAGGTACTCCATCCTCAGGTGTCAGCCAGGTTTCGGTGATGCATGCCAGGTCAGCCCGCCCCTCCTGGATAGAATCTTGGATCAGAGGGGCCTTATTACAGACCGATCTGGCATTCACCAGCAGCAGCTTAAGGGCGGGGTCACTCTGGATCTGCTGCTCAGGGCCCAGAGATGTACCTGCAGGGCTGGAACGAGGGACCGGACCGCACTTAAACATCGGACCTGCGTTCCCCGAGTGCGGCCCGCCCCACGGTACCCGCCATACCGCCCCATGCCCATCACAACACCTATGTGGATCCCTGGAACCCCCCAAGATGGAATGCTGCCCCTCCTTCCTGGCTGGCAGGACCAACTCTCTCTCTTCCCACACCATTCACAATCCCCCCCTGGTTCCAGCAACAAGCATGGGCTCCCGGAACGAGCAGGGAGCGCTGGCGAGCCCCGGCGTCTGCGTCTCCTTTTTCTTCCTCCCAGGTGGGGAGGGCAGAGGCAGAAGCGATGGCTCCCACCTGCCTCAAACCCTGGGAGCCGGTGGCATGTGCTCCCAGAACGAGCAGGGAGCGTTGGCGAGCCGCGGCGTCAGCGCCTCCTTTTTCTTCCCCCCAGGTGGGGAGGGCAGAGGCAGAAGCGATGGCTCCCACCTGCCTCAAATCCTGGGAGCCGGTGGCATGGGCTCCTGGAACGAGCAGGGAGCATTGGCGAGCCGCGGCGTCGGCGTCTCCTTTTTCTTCCCCCCAGGTGGGGAGGGCGGAGGCAGAAGCGATGGCTCCCACCTGCCTCAAATCCCGGGAGCCAGTGGCATGGGCTCCCGGAACGAGCAGGGAGCGTTGGCGAGCCGCAGCGTCGGCATCTCCTTTTTCTTCCCCCCAGGTGGAGAGGGCGGAGGCAGAAGCGATGGCTCCCACCTGCCTCAAATCCTGGGAGCCGGTGGCATGGGCTCCCGGAACAAGCAGGGAGCATTGGCGAGCCGCGGCATCGGCGTCTCCTTTTTCTTCCCCCCAGATGGGGAGGGCGGAGGCAGAAGCGATGGCTCCCACCTGCTTCAAATCCTGGGAGCTGGTGGCATGGGCTCCCGGAACGAGCAGGGAGCATTGGCGAGCCGTGGCGTCGGCGTCTCCTTTTTCTTCCCCCCAGATGGGGAGGGCGGAGGCAGAAGCGATGGCTCCCACCTGCCTCAAATCCTGGGAGCCGGTGGCATGGGCTCCCGGAACGAGCAGGGAGCGTTGGCAAGCCGCGGCGTCGGCGTCTCCTTTTTCTTCCCCCCAGGTGGGGAGGGCGGAGGCAGAAGCGATGGCTCCCACCTGCCTCAAATCCCGGGAGCCGGTAGCATGGGCTCCCGGAACGAGCAGGGAGCGTTGGCGAGCCACGGCGTCGGCGTCTCCTTTTTCTGCCCTTCTCCAGCCAGGCTGACTGGAAAGGGACGAGGCAAGCGTCAGGTGGCCTCAGAGGCAGCAGAGGCAAAGTTCTTTGAAAGTTGCCTGCCTCCCTCTCACAGGTGTTTCTGCCCTTCTCCAGCCAGGCTGACTGGGAAGGGACGAGGCAAGCGTCCGGTGGCCTCAGAGGCAGCAGAGGCAAAATTCTTTGAAAGTTGCCTGCCTCCCTCTCACAGGTGTTTCTACCCTTCTCCAGCCAGGCTGACTGGGAAGGGACGAGGCAAGCGTCTGGTGGCCTCAGAGGCAGCAGAGGCAAAGTTCTTTGAACGTTGCCTGCCTGCCTCTCACAGGTGTTTCTGCCCTTCTCCTATATAAAAGAGAAAAGAAAACAATGCGTTTTTAATAGCCATCATTTTTCATAATAATAATAATCATGAGCCGTCAAGTCAATTCTGACTTAGAAAAACTTTTCTACGGCTTTATAGGTAGAGGGTGGTTTACCATTTCCTTCTGGGGGGCACACTGGAACTGTGCATCTTCCCCAAGGACGCACAGGGTGGTTCTTTGGGGATGCACATATTCTACAAATATATATAAAAAAGCTGAAGGTTGTTGACTCCATGATTATACATTAGGGAGAAGCCTGAGGAAAGAGTTTGAACTGCCTGTTGAAGAAAATAATCTTGTATTTAATATATGTGCATAATAAGAGATTGAGAAGCATAATGTTTGGAATAACATAGATCAGGGGTTCACAACCTACAGCCCATGGGCCGGATCCAGCCCGTGGCACCATTCCATCCAAACCATACTGTCCCCTCCACTTGGCTTGCCGTGTCCCTAACACCAATACAAAGTAGGGCGGATGTTTTAAGAAGGCTTATAACATCCGCCCTGCTCCGGAGCGGTGTTAGGGACATGCCAAGCCAGGTGGAAGGGACAAAGATGGCAACAAGGATGGCAGAAACGGAAGTGGTAGATGCATGTGGCCACCTGTGTCTTTCCCAGGTGCTGCTCTGGCCAGGCATAAGCAAGGACAGTCAGGACCCCTCCTTCACCTATGGCAGGCTGGTAAGCAGGGAAGTGGTGGCAGCAGCTGCATGTGGAGGAGTGTTGGCAGGCCAGACTGGTGGCGTGGGAGGAGTGTTGGCAGTGGTGGTAGCGTGGGGGGAAGTGTTGGCAGGCCAGACAGGTGGCATGGGGAGGGAGTGTTGGTGGCAGCAGTGGGGAATGGTGGGGGCTTGGGGCAGCAGGGGAGACACCAGTCCAGCCCACCAACAGTCTGAGGGGGCATGATCTGGCCCGCAGCTAAAAAAGTTGAGAACTCCTGACTTAGATGTTTAGTTTCCCAATGCCATTTATGTAGATGAAATATCTGGTTATAAGCCAAACGCCAACTCAAGGCAAACTAATGACAGGGCACAAGAAATTGAAAGAGTGGGTAAAATTGTCTATTTGCGGAGTATGTTAAATGAAAATTGGGATCCTGAGGTAGAGATTAAAATACGAATAGAAAAAGCAAGATCCACCTTCATAAAAATGTGACATTTGCCATGCAGTAGAGATCTAACTCTTGCTACAAAGATCTGAATAGTGAGATATTATGTATTCCCAATGTTGCTATATGGAGTTGAAACTTGGACATTGACTAAAGCAGGCATTCTCAATGTTTTCCCGCCAGACCCAACATTTCCCGCCAGGGGCCGGAGGTGTTCTGGTCCCTGGACTTAACGTGTTCGTCATCACTGGCAGTGCGCGGCAGCAGCACTTTCTCCCTGCTGTTTTTGGACAGTCTTTGCTTTTGAAATGTGGATCTACAGATGGTTGCTAAGGATATCATGGGTTGTTCATGTGACTAATGTAGAAGTATTCCGCCGAGTGGATAAAGAAAAGAACTCTTTAAGACCATTAAGCAAAGAAGGCTCCAATGCTTTGGCCATATCATGAGGAACAACATAAAGTATAAAATACTCCAACCCACTTTGCAAGGAAAGATCCCTGGGAAGAGAGGCCCTGGACATAGACAGACTTCATGGCTGAAGAACCTTAGAGACTGGTGTGGCATATCCTTGGAATAACTGTTCCGAGGAGTTAAGAACAAGAAGGCCATTGCCATGATGATAGGAAATACTGTATCCAGAGCAGATACTGCAACTGAAGAAGTGTTGAGTCTGAGAGTAATTAGCAATGCAACCGCAGATCGGGATTAACCAACAAGTCTTTTATTATAGCTTAGTTCGGACTGGGGAAAACAGGAATGAGGTAGCAATTTATATTTATTTATTTATAATTCAAATTTCTATGCCGCCCAATCAGGGAACCCGACTCAGGGCGGCTCACAATAGGATTAAAACATACATATTAATAACAATTAAAACCCCAACATACCCACCCATCTATTAAAAACTAACCACATTAAAACTGCCCGCATTAAAAAAGATGGGGAGGCTTCATTTTATAAGCCAACAGGCGGGGGCCGCTCTTCCATCCGGGCCCCACACCTGCCCCGCCAACCAGGTTTTTAATTCATTTCTGAAAAGCAGAAGCTCCATCTGCTCCCACAACTCTACTGGCAGGAGGTTCCACAAGGCTGGTGCAGACATGGAAAAGGCCCTCCTTCGTGTGCCAGAGAGGTGAGCCCCTCTGACAGATGGAACAATTAGAGAGTCCCTCCAGTCCACTCTGGTTGGACAGACAGACACTCTTGGGATGATGCAGTCTCTTAGGTATCCTGGCCCACTACCATGTAGGGCTTTAAAGGTCAAAACCAGCACCTTGAATTGCACCCGGAGACAAACTGGTAACCAGTGCAGCTCGCGAAGCAATGGTGAGGCACGAGCATAATGCCCGCACCCCATCACCACCCGGGCTGCCGCACCAGCTGTAGCCTCCGAATGGTTGTCAAGGGCAGCCCCATGTAGAGTGCATTGCAATAATCTAGCCTGGAGGTCACCAGAGCATGTGTGACCATGAGCAGGGAGTCCCGGTTCAGGAGCGAACGCAACTGACAGATGATGCGAAGCTGTGCGAAAGCCCTTCTGGCCACAGCTGCCACCTGATCTACAAGTAGCAGTCCCGAATCCAGGAGGACCCCTAAGTTGCGTATCGGGTCTGTCTGGGGCAAAGCAGCCCCATCCAAGACCAAAGTTGGCAGCTCCCTGGATAACGCGGGTGCCCCTATCCATAGCCACTCAGTCTTGGAGGGATTCAATTGTAGCCCGTTGTCCCCCATCCAGACCCCAACAGCTTCCAGACATCTGGATAGTACATTGACCGCATCACCGGGGTCCCGACGGGCTGAGATGCACAGCTGGGTATCATCAGCATCCTGATGATACCTCACCCCATGGGAACGGATAATTTTGCCCAGTGGCTTAATGTAGATGTTGAATAGGAGAGGAGACAGCACTGAGCCATGAGGCACCCCATAACGTAGGGGCCTAGGGCTGGACCTCTCACTCTCAAACCACACCGACTGGGTCCGGCCCTCCAGAAATGAGGAAAACCAGAATAACACAGTACCCTGGATCCCCAATCCTTTGAGCCGTTCCAGAAGGATACCGTGCTTGACAGTATCGAACACCGCTGAGAGGTCAAGAAGGGCAAGGACGGACGGATGGCCACCGTCCCGCTCCTGCCAGAGATCATCTACCAGTGTGACCAATGCCGTCTCTGTACCATATCCAGGCCTGAAACCTGATTGAAAGGGATCCAGAGACAGGAAGGCAGTTACAGTGATACATTTGCCCAGACTTTACTTAACGCGGGAAACCTGTGCAGAACCAATCAGGGTACATTGAAAACATATGAATAAGGCGCCTTACAGAAAAAGTGCACGAACACAGCAAGGACTAAAGGACAATTGCAACTTAAAGTAATATATGTTTGGACACAACAACAAGAATAAACCGATCACTTTTTAGATAGTTTTCAGGTGACATAACAGTGGACCGCACAGTGCTTTCTTTTTCAAACATTGAAATTGTGAGTATTTTAGACGCATGTGAAGGTAGGAAGCCTGGTTTGGCATAGTGTGTTCTGACTCTTTGGGGTTTGTATCTGAGCAGTGCTCAAGTTAATTCTCACACCCCTCCTATTTTTTCTTCAAACTGAAGTACTGTACAGTAAAACCCCAACTTACATATGCCTCTAGTTACATAAAATTCAACTTACATAATGATGTTGTACTAAAACCGTGTCCCTAGTTACACGATTTCCTATGGGTTTGCTTCAAGTTACATAAAGATTCTTTTTTCCTATGGGTTTGCTTCGAGTTACGTAAAAATTCATTTCCCTATGGGTTTGCTTCGATTTACATGAAAATTTCTTTTTTCCTATGGGTTTGCTTCAAGTTACATTAAAAAAAAATTCCCTATAGGTTTGCTTCGAGTTACATAAAAAACTGATTTAAGCAAAAGCCTACGGAACAGACTTTTTTTTTGTAAGTAAGGGTTTTACTGTATAAGGATTGGAGAAATCTGAACACATTCACATTTTTGCAATAGAAGGAATCCATGTTCAAAGTTTTAGACCATATAGTTGCATTTAAATGTTTGTATATATCATTTACAAATATTGTATGGTTTTTTTCCCTCTCTCTCTCTCTCTCTCTCATCTAGTTTTGCCTGGAGTTGTAATTTAAGCAGCCAACAGCAACTGCCAGTGAATAATTCTGATACATTTTCTCCAATGAGTTTTACAGCTGCCAGACACTTCTTGCCATAGGAGCTCAGCCACAAATGGGAAGAAACCCAGCCAAGGAGAACACATTATCTGTTTGCAATACTGACAAAAGCTTCATTGTGGTGGGAGTAGGAAAGCAACACACTCACCCCATACTAGTTTTGCCAGAACAAATGCTTACGGCTGTCCTTTAAAGGCGCATGTAAAGAGCTCTAGATTTGGAGACCAATTCCTATTTTCATACTTGAAAGAATCAGACTATAACTCCCCAAACCTTAGGGTTTATGGTAGGTGCAGGCTGGAAGATCCTGGGAAACATATGTAGAGTTCTAAGAAAGCCAGGTTATTTATCCATCTAACACAGGGGTTCTCAAGGTTTTTGTACCACGGGCTGGAACACTCGTCCTCAGATAGCTGAGCAGGCCAGACACATGGTTCCTCCCAGTCATATATGCATCCATAAACCATAGCAGGCCCGTTTGCACATGTATGGCTGCATTTGCACATGCACAGGTGTGTTTACAGTTGTCGTAAACATGTTCGATTCTGACTCCAGGGTTATTTCTTGTCTTGCACCATGAGCCCTACATGGTAGTTGTTGTGTTCTGTAAAGCTGTGCCTTTAACAATGTACCTAGCCATGTGGTAACAATGTAACCTTTCTGTGTGCAACATTATAACCTTCAGCTGTATCACTGTAACCCCTATAAGAGGACGCGAGCTAGTGACCACTAGATGGCAATAGCGAGCGTCCAGCTCTCATGGCTCAGATTCACCCTGGATCAGCAGCGCGGGAAGATTCCCGCCACCTCAACACCTGGACAAGAAGGGCGTGACCTTCTATGATGTCACACAGGCAGCAACCAATAGACTGTCAACGAGCCACATTCAAATGTATAGCCAGCTGTATATATTGAGCTACCCATCCGCCATTACCACATGTTCCTCCGGATCATCATGCAATAAACCTGTGTTAAGCCAACCTTTCGGCTGTTTCATTGTCTTCGGTCCCATACACTAAATTGGCGACGAGGGTGGGATATGGCTGCCCACGGGACCAAGACATGCGCCGGTTTCGAAATCAGGAAACCGGGAGACTGGGAGATCTTCAAAATGGACTTCCAGGGAGCACTGGTCGAAGCCGAAGTCACGGATGAGGCAAAGAAAAGGGCCATCTTCACCAGGATGCTTGGACAAGAAACCAAAAGGACCTTGGTGGACCTGATCGCACCGAAGAGGGTGAGCGATTTCAAGGCCAAAGAGCTCCTACAGATGCTGCGCGAGTATTTCCGGCCCTCGACGGCGATGTTTCCCGCTCGGAGCGCGTTCTGGAGGCGAGTCCAGGCGCCCGGGGAGACGGTCGCCGCCTTCGTGGCGGCCCTGCGGCTGGCTGCCGGTCCGTGTAAATGGGAGAACGCTAAAATCACCCTCAGGGACTGCGTGCTATGCGGCCTGAACGACGCCGAGACTCAGCGCACGCTGATGAACCAAGAGCCACCCCCCACGTTGCAGGAGGTCCTGAAAGCGGCACAGGCCACGGAAGCCACAAAGGCTGGGGTGCAAGAGCTCCAGGACTGGCGGCCGAAGACGAGCAAGGCAGAGACATCGGTGCATGCAGCCCGGCGAACTTCGAAATCGTCCGCAGAGAGCAGCGACGACGAGGACGTCCGGAGGGTCCGGAAAGAGGGCCGGCGGTGCGACGGCTGTGGAGCGGCCCACGACCGCGCCAAATGCCCGTTCAGAAAGGCCGAGTGTCACAACTGCGGCCGCCGCGGGCACATCGCCAAAGTATGCAGAAAGAGGCGCGAGGCCCGGAGGAGCTCGGCGGACCGTTCGACGGGACAAGACCACCCGACGAGACCCAAAGACGGCGCCCAGGCCACGAGAAAGCGGGACGGCGTGGGCCGCATCTCCGACGGCAGCGAGGACGACGCCCCAGTATTCAGCGTGTCCGCGGGACACCCCCGTTACTTTGTTGAGGTACTAGTGCAAGGGGTTCCCATCAGGATGGAAATTGACTCGGGTTCCTCATATTCAATTATTTCCCAGAGGGAGTTTTTGAGAATTGCCCCCCACACGCGACCCAAGCTCAAAGCGTTGAGGTCCACGCTACGGGACGTGCAAGGGAACAGTATTCCAGTGTTGGGGGTTGGAGAATTTCAGGTCAAATTTAAGAAGCACGCCGCGGCCCTCTCCCTAGTCGTGCTTAAAGGGGGGGATTGCAGTCTCCTCGGAACTCAATGGTTTCAGCCCCTGGGTTTGTTTATTGGGGGGGTGCACGCCGTTGGGACTGACCCGGTGCAGGAGGTGTGCGACGCGCACCCCGAAGTTTTCAAAAAAGGACTGGGGAAATTCAAGGGGCCCCCAGTGACATTCGACCTAGACCCGGAGGTCCGTCCAATACGACTCAAACCGCGCCGGGTGCCGTTTGCACTCAAGGACAAAATAGAGGCGGAACTGGACAAATTGGTGGGCCAGGGGATCCTTGTTCCTGTTGATTCTGCGGAGTGGGAAACTCCAATTGTAACAGCACTAAAGGCCAATGGGGAGGTCCGCATATGCGCTGATTACAAGTGCACCATCAATAAGGCGATCCGCCCTAATGCGTATCCGGTGCCGGTAGTCAGCCATCTGCTTGCCAGGTTGCACGGGGGAAAGTGTTTCGCTAAGCTCGACTTGGCACAGGCCTACCAGCAGCTTTCGGTGTCCCCTGCCGCAGCTGCTGCACAGACCATAGTCACTCATAAGGGGGCGTTCCAGGTGACCCGCCTTCAATTCGGCGTAAATTCGGCGCCTGGAATTTTCCAGTCACTTGTGGAACGCCTCCTGAAGGGGCTAGAGGGGGTGTTGCCTTATTTTGATGACGTGTTGATAACGGGGGGGAGTCGGGCTGAATTGGCCAAGAGACTGGGAAAGGTTCTGGCAATATTCGAAAAGGCGGGGTTGAGACTGCGAAAAGACAAATGCGTCTTCTTCACGACCGAGGTTGAGTTCCTGGGGTTTCGTGTGACTCCTGAGGGGATAAAACCATCCAAATCTAAGGTGGCCGCCATTAAGAAGGCCCCTCGCCCCACCTCCAAGGCCGAGCTGCAGTCGTTCCTAGGGCTGCTTAACTTTTACCACTCCTTCCTCCCCCGGAAGGCAGCAGTGGCTGAACCGCTACACAAACTGCTTAAAAAGGACGAGGCATGGAAGTGGGGCGACGACCAAGAGAGGGCATTTAGTGAACTGAAACATCTCCTGGCGTCTGATGCCATACTGACCCATTTCAACCCCAAACGCCCGGTGGTCCTGATCTGTGATGCATCCCCGGTGGGGGTGGGGGCGGTGCTGTGCCACGTGCTAGAAAACGGAAGGGAGGCCCCGATAGCATTCTACTCCAGGTCCCTGTCCCAAGCGGAGAGAAATTACGCACAGACAGATAGGGAAGTGCTAGCGATAATTGCGGGGACGAAAAAATTTCACGATTTTCTGTATGGCCGCCCTTTCACCATCGTGACTGACCACAAACCCCTGCTAGGGATTTTTACCGCAGACAAGCCCACGCCACAGATCCTGTCCCCGAGGATGCTTAGGTGGGCCATTTTCCTAAATGCGTACCAGCACGCGTTGGTGTACAGACCCGGGAGGGAAATTAGCCATGCGGACGCCCTGTCGAGATCCCCCCTCCCCCAGGATAGCAGCCACGTGGGCGGGGAGGAGCCAGACCACCAGGTACTGATGATAGAGGTCCTAGACTCACCCCCAATATTGCCCGCCAACATCGCCAAAGCGACCGGCAAAGACAATACCTTGGCGAAGGTTTGCTCATGGGTGCAGAAAGGGTGGCCTGCGTCTTCCCCGGCAGCAGAATTCAACCCATTCTTCCGAAAAAAACTAGAGTTGTCCCTAGAGAGGGGGTGCCTTCTGTGGGGCCAGCGGGTAGTGATCCCCACGTCCCTACGACCGCGGGTGCTCAAACTGCTGCACGTCAGCCACCCCGGCATTGTGCGCTCCAAAGCGCTGGCCCGTAGTTATTTTGGTGGCCCCAGTTAGATGCTGACATCGAGCACATGGTCGGCACTTGTGAGAGTTGCCAATGCTCCAGACCAGAGGAGGCCCGTCTTCCCCACAGGGAGTGGGACGCAGCTAAGGGGCCGTGGTCCCGGATACACGTAGATTTCGCGGGCCCGTTCCGAGGAACTCTGTTTCTCCTTGTTGTGGATGCTTTCTCCAAGTGGTTGGAGGTCATCCCAGTCACGAGTACCTCCTCGGCCGCGACAATTAAGCATTTGCGGAGAATTTTTTCCACGTTTGGCATACCCGACACCCTAATTAGCGATAACGCTAGTTGCTTCACGTCCGCTGAATTCAGGGCATTCACGGAGATTAACGCCATCCGGCACATCACCTCCGCCCCTTTCCATCCGGCACCAATGGCCAAGTTGAGCGCCTCGTCCGCACCACAAAGGACGCGCTGCGGCGCATGGGCCCCGGGGATCTCAACCTACAAGTGTGTCAGTTTCTGCTAGGTTACAGGGTGACCCCGTTGGCGTCAGGATACTCCCCCGCAGAGCTCTTAATGCGCAGGAAACTGACCACCATCCTCACTAGGCTAGACCCCACGAGAGTAGAAGACAAGGGAAGGAACATCGGGCTAGAGGCCACAAAGAGTTTCAGCGTAGGCGCCCCTGTGCATTGCAGGAACTACGCCAGCGCAGGCCCAGCCTGGGTACCGGGCGTTGTCGTGGAGCTAACCGGCCCCGTGTCGTACCGCGTGGAGACCAGCACAGGCTTACTGTGGAGGCGGCACGCGGACCAGCTCCGGCGCAGGGTCCCCAATGAGCAGGGCGCAGACCAAAAGGAACAAAACTCAACGTTAGGGTTCCCCCCACCCGTTCAGCCCAAGGGGGAGGAGAGGGGGGCCACGGGTCCCCACCAAGGGGGGAGGAAGGGGAGTCTGATCTCATAGATATCCTGCGGGATCCTTCGGAGGAGGAGGAACCCGACCCCATACATATCTCGCGGGATTCCCCCACAAATACGGATACCCCAACTGAGTTAGGATTTGATTTTCAGAGCCGGGGGAGTTTTTCGGAGTGGTCCCCCACCCGTCCAAGCGAGAAGAGGGGTTTTTTGTTAGCCCTGAGCGCCCCCGGTCTGCCCACAATGGAGTTTTTCCCTTCCCCTAAAGCCGCCAAACCACGGCAAGCAGCTAACAAGTCTCCCTCTCCCGTTTCAGGACAAGGGACCAGGGAACAAAGAAGCGGTAGCGCCCCCGGGGCAGGTCAGCCCACATCACGGCCCAAACGCACTTGCAATAAGCCATCTTGGCTGAGAGACTTCGTCTCATCCTAGGGGGGAGGGATGTTGTGTTCTGTAAAGCTGTGCCTTTAACAATGTACCTAGCCATGTGGTAACAATGTAACCTTTCTGTGTGCAACATTATAACCTTCAGCTGTATCACTGTAACCCCTATAAGAGGACGCGAGCTAGTGACCACTAGATGGCAATAGCGAGCGTCCAGCTCTCATGGCTCAGATTCACCCTGGATCAGCAGCGCGGGAAGATTCCCGCCACCTCAACACCTGGACAAGAAGGGTGTGACCTTCTATGACGTCACACAGGCAGCAACCAATAGACTGTCAACGAGCCACATTCAAATGTATAGCCAGATGTATATATTGAGCTACCCATCTGCCATTACCACATGTTCCTCCGGATCATCATGCAATAAACCTGTGTTAAGCCAACCTTTCGGCTGTTTCATTGTCTTCGGTCCCATACACTAAAGTAGTGGGCCAGGTTACCTAAGAGACCGCATCGCCCTAAGGACGTCTGTCTGTTCAACCAGAGCTGACCAGAGGGGCTCTCTCATTGTACCTTCCACTAGAGGGGCTCACCTCTCCAGCACAAGGAGGAGGGCCTTCTCCGTGTCTGCACTGGCTCTCTGGAACCTCTTACCAACAGAGTTACGTCTCCAGATGGAATTGCTGCCCTTCAGGAAAGAACTTAAAACCTGGCTGGCAGGCTAAGTATGGGGTGCAGGTGGAGGGGTGACTTCCACAGGGTGGCTGGTATAGCGAATTCCAGCACCCTCGGCCCCTGCACCCTTTTTTAGTGAGTGGGTGGTTAGTTTTTAAAGCAGTTTTAACTATGTTTTTAATTGTGTTTTTATTATGCTGTGAACCGCCCTGAGTTGGCCTTGGCCAAGTGGGTGGTATAGAAACTGAAATAAATAATAATAATAATAATAATAATAATAATAATAATAATAATAATAATAATAATAATAATAATAATAATAATAATAATAATAATAATAATAATAATAATAAATAACAGGCTCAAGTTACATAAGACCAGATACAGGCTGAATATTGGGGGAAACTTCTTAACTGTTAGAGCAGTACAACAATGGAACCGATTACCTTGGGAGGTAGCGAGTGCTCCAATGCTGGAGGCATTCGAGAGAAAATTAGATGACCTTCTGTTAGATCTGCTTTGATTTGGATTCATGAATTAAACATGGCGTTGGACTCAGTGGCCTCATAGGCCCCTTCCAAATCAATTATTCTATGATTCTATGATAACCCCTGCAGCCGTGCACACAGAAATGCTTAATTATTCTAGGAAGCTGTGTTTTAAATGTTCACCATCACACAGATCTTCTCCTTCTCTGCTATTATCATCACCCTCTTACCAATTCCTTTCATTGGCATTCAAATATATATTTTTTAAAATAGCAAGTGAAATAGGGCTGAACTGACAGAACACAGTACTGCATTTAAACTACAGTACTATACTGGTGTATCAGTTTAGCACTATACCTACACTGGAAGAAATAATATTTTTAAAAATACAATTTACAAATTGCCTGAATCCAACAAAAGGAAAAGGGCCCACTCCCACATTGCACCCTACTCTCTGCATCACCAGTGATGTCATCTAGGCACACTTAACAATGGCCACAAAGGACTGATACAGGCAATCACATAAGCAAAAACTAAGACAAAACAATGTGAGTTGTGATGCACTGCAAAAAAAATTACTTCCTACTCTGTGGGTGTGGCTAACTGTGGGCATGGTCAACTGTGTGGGTGTGGCCAACTGTGTGAGTGTGGCCTCATTCCCCCACCGCCCCAAAAAAAGGAAAAAAGGAAAGAAAGAAAAGAAACCCAGGGACTTCTCTATGCATTGCCTGCAAGCAGAGGGGTCGGGCTCACTCACTCACTCCACAGCGATAGCCCGCCTTTGGCTCCCCGCTTCTCAGCGCTGCTGAGGGCTGCTCAAAGCCGAGAGGAGGAAGGAAGGAGAGCAACGGCGGGGAAGACCCGGCTCTCCTTCCTTCCTCCTCGGCTTTGAGCAGCCCTCGGCAGCACTGAGAAGCAGGGAGCCAAAGGTGGGCTATTGCTGTGGAGTGAGTGAGTGAGCCCGACCCATCCACTTGCAGGCAATGCTCCTCACTTGCTGCCTTGGAGACGCAGGCCTTGGTGGTGGGAGACGTGCAGACGGAGGCGCCTGGCTGAGCTGCACGTAGGGTCCCCCACGTGCTGGCTAGTTGGGCCCCCCACGCGCGTCCCCACAGCGCTCGCCTTACCTGTGGGGCATCCTCCTCCATACAGCCCAGCCGAGGGCTACCCCACATCTGCCTCCCTCTCCATTTCCTACACACACAAACACACACAGAGAGAGAAGACTCACTGGAAGGTGCAGTTCACGCGGGCCATGAGGAGGAGCTGAAGCCGCCGGCGGCCTCTGTACATGATGTCCTGTGCCAGGGGGAGGAGGAGGAGGAAGCGTGCACCCACCCGCTGTTAGTTTTGAGTGTGTGTTGTAGCAGTCTGAGTTGCAATAGGTCCAAGAAAGAAGACTATACACCTGATTTAGTTTAAATCAAACTGGTATATTAACAACATTTACAGACAAAGTAAATTAGCATTACATCCAGCACTGTTCAGCTCTGCTCTGTTCTGTTCTGCTCTGCAAAACAAACTCTGCAAGCAACTTCTATTTCTACAGCCAGCAAAACACTTAAGGTTACAATGTATCTTATTAACTGTCAATCACACCGCAGCAGAGCCCTGGTGATTGCTTGCACCTGTTCCTTGTTAACTGACCTCAGCCTGTCCTTGACATTATCTCTGCACTTTGCCTCACTATATACATATTATTGACCCTGCTGCCGCCACCGCTTGCCCGGAGCAGCATGGCTGGTGGGAACTCACCATGCCTGGCGCGCTTCCTTCTACATACTTCCTGCGTGCCTCCTGGGCAAGGCATGTGGGGGTGTTGCCGAAGGCGCGCAGGAAGTACATAGAAGGAAGCGTGCCAGGCATGGTGAGTTCCCACCAGCTACGCCATTCCGAGCAAGCAGCGGTGGCAGTGACAGCGGGTTGGCGCGCACTTCCTCCTCCTCCTCCTGACCCCTGGAGTGCAGGAGGAGGTGGAGGAGGAGGTGGGCGTGGTGTGGGAGGGAGGTGGGCATGGCCAGCAAGTTCTGATACCGGTTCTAGAACCGGGCAGAACCGCCTGCAGTGCAACGCTGAATGTGAGTGGATATGTTACCAAAACAAACAATTAAACAAAAAAACTCAAGCCCTGATGGCTGAACAAAATAAACGACACACTCATGTCAAAAATCAGATCTGCGCATGATTAGCATTGACATCGTGCAGCTGATGGAATAAACATCAAAAACAACAATGAGAAATACAAGACAAATAGTTAGACAAATGCCTGTCTAGTCCCTCCTTAGCATCTTCTTAATTTGAGAAGCAAGGGATTGAACCTGGGACCGTTTGGATGTAGAAGTGCCGGTTATCCTGTCCGTTCACACAGCTGAAGGAGGACACTGTGGGGAATGTAGTCTGTCCGCATGGTTGTTTCTAGGTTGCCCACAGGGGCCCTCTCGTGATCCAGTTAAATGATCCACTTTCAAATAGGCAGTAAAGCAGGGGTGGCCAACCTTTTTTCGCTGCTGGCCTGACCATGGCCCCAGATAGCTGAGCAGGCTGAATCATGCCCCCCAGAAGCGGTAGTGGTCACATTTATGGCTGATGTAAATGCACCCACTTCCGTGTTTACGACAGTTGCAGTGCATTTATGACAGTCGCAGGCACGTTGCGCATGCACGGGGAATGTTTTACAGATGATATAAACATGCCTGCTTCCACTTCCGGGTGCGATGGAGGCAGCGATGGGCCAGATGAGATGGCGTCAGGGGCTGGCCCATGGGCCATAGGTTGGGAACCCCTACATTAAAGGAATCTGCCAATTGGATGTAAATATACAAACACCAGAAATAAGCTGGTAGGATGTAGTTAGTCTAGCATTTACAGGAAGGTATAAAATTCAGTGACATAGCACATGCTTGGTCTTTTTGCATGTTCAATCCTTGTAAATGCTAATTAACTCAGGCCTCAGGTCCTGAGAAATTACTGTCCACATAAGCCTGGTGCTCTTTCAAGATATTTTGTTGTCTGAAGCAAGGAACATATGGCCCAAACCTCTGGTCCATCTAGATCTGTGTACAGACTGGACATCGCCTCTCTATAATTGCAACACAGAATTACTAGAAACGCAGGTGTGAAACCTTCTGCATGCAAAGTGTGCTTTACCACTGAGTCACAGCATATGTTCTTGATAGCATCTGCCCCAATACCATGTATGAAAGCTGACAGGGTTGAGAGTTGGATCTTTCATCAGCCCTGGCTGCAGAACAGTAAGATTTGACTTCATGAGAACCAAATCTCGACAACTAGACAGAAGGCAGAAAGCTAGCTGAAGCAAAGAGGTACAGAGGAGGTTGTGTGGTGCACAACAATATTCTCTAATAACTTGCTGTTGTCCTCAGCGTCTGCCATCTGAAGCAAACACCTCTCTCTGCATAAGGGCAGGACTAGTCTTTATGTAGCAATATATTAAGTTAGATAACCTAATTGCTGGGTTACACAGAAAGAGCCTCCTCAAAGATTGTGGTATTTTTGAACCACAATCGGGCATACCCCGGGCAAGGGACGCGCGGCAGCACAGATACGCCCGCCGGCTACTTTTCTGGCCGCACTGCCTGGCCTCTCTTCTCCCGGCCCTTCCGGACGGCGGGGGCCTGCCCTTCATCGGCAGGGTTCCTCCTCACCCTCCCCGGGCCCGCCCCCGCACCAGAGGTCTTGCCTTCAGGCTGGGGCCTCTTCGGCCCCACCTCTGGAGCTGGCTCAGCCCACTCTGGCCTCGTCGTCAGCCCGGCCCGCGGCCCACGATGATGGGCTGGGGCCTGGGCTTTTGGCCTACATAGAGGCCCTGGAGCGGGCTGCGGGCCTGGGTCATGCGCTGCCTGCTGGCAGCCCACCCAGGGGTCGCGCCCTGGGCCGCACTTCCCGTTCTGGTTCTGGGGGGTCTCTTCGCCCGGCTCCCCTTCTGGCCCGCCTGGATCGGCTTGAGGCCTCCCTTGCTGGGAGCTTGGTCAAGGCCGAGGATCGCCCGGCCGACCTGCCAGCGGCCGGCGGGGAGGGCTCTGGCTCGGACGGGAGCCCCGACGCCCGTTTGCGGCCGGAGCCCCTGGCGGGGGCATCTGCTGCTGATGAGTACTCTGGTTCTGTTACTACGCCTGCCCCTGGGTTGTTCCCTTCCATGCCTGCTGGTCGTTGGCCTTGGCCCCAGCAGTCGCCCTCGGGCCCTCTTGGCCAGCAGTGGCCTTCGTCCACTTCGCTCCTTGCTGCGCCCCCGTTCCCTGGCGCGCACCTTATCCCCCTTTGCCACTTGCGGCTCCCCCGATGGGCCCTTCCATCCCTTACCTGACTTAGCCGTACGGCCCGCCCTCCAATGCAGCCTACCATACGGTTCCTCTTTCTGCTTTCCCGACGGCTGGTCACTCCTTTCCTTTGGGTGATCATTTGTTGCATGCTACCCATGATAAGATTTGGCGTAGGGAGTACGTTGATATCTTTAGTCTCCTGAACCAGGAGACCACTAAGGAGGAGAAGGAGCGGGAGGACGAGCGGGACAAGGAGATGGCTTGCCGTCGCAAGCCTGCCCATACGTGGGCCAACTGGTTACCGGCATATTTGATCTATGCTGCCGTCTCCATTCGGGCCCGCCCTGATCTTGCCGTCCCCATGTTGCAGTATTTGGATCTCATCTATAGGGCGTATGTTGACTTCCCGGGCCAGTCTTGGCTGGCCTATGATGCGGAATTCTGTATGCGTGCGGCCTTGCATCCTGAGATGCCCTGGGATCAGCCTGATCAACTGCTGTGGCTCCTCCACATGGCGCTCTCCCGCCCTGTATCTGGTGACAGCTTTCATAGTGGCCACATGGTCCAGTGCCCTGGCTCGGCCCAGTCTCCCCACCAGCTGGCGGGGCAGGGGGTTCCAGCCCGCCTGCTGTGCTGGAGCTTCTCAGCGCTGGGCGGATGCACTCGCTGGCCCTGTAAATACTGGCATGAGTGCTCCACCTGTGGCGGACCTCATTCCTCCTCTGCCTGCACTCGACCCTCAGGCTCACAGGGCAGGGGCCACGGCCCGCGCCTCCGGTGACCAACCTCCACCTTCAAAAGGGCCCCTCCCCAATTAGTATCCCGGCACTTGCTCACTGGGTCCGGGCTTAACCCAAGGTGGGCGGACGCTGAATATTTGTTGGCTGGTTTTTCCGAGGGCTTCCACATCCCTTTTGTTAGCCCGCGCGCGCCACAGGATGTGCCCAATTTGCTCTCCCTCCGGGACAGGGAGGATCTGGCTCATGAGGCGATCTTTAAGGAGGTGCGCCTCGGTCGTGTGGCGGGCCCGTTTGAAGACCCCCCTTTCCCAACTTGAAGGTTTCGCCTTTGGGTCTTGTCCCTAAAAAGTCTTCGGGCGAGTTCCGCCTCATTCATCATTTGTCCTACCCGGCGGGCTCGTCAGTGAATGACGCGATACCGGACGACCTTTGTTCCGTCCGGTACACGTCCTTCGATGAGGCGGTCTCCATGGTCCGCGCTTGCAGTCCCGGGGCGTTCCTCACCAAGTGTGATGTTAAGTTGGCTTTCCGGCTGCTCCCCGTCCACCCCGCTGATTTTGAGCTCTTGGGTTTTCGGTTCGACGGTCAGTACTTCGTCAACAAGGCCATGCCCTTTGGCTGCTCGATATCCTGTTCGGCCTTCGAGCGCTTCAGTACCTTCTTGCATTGGTCCTTTGTCCGCAGGTCCGGCTTCCACTCTGTGTCCCATTACCTGGACGACTTTTTGTTCGGGGGCGAGGGCCGGTCTGACGTGTACGAGCGCTTGCTCCGCACCTTTCAGGAGCTCATGGCTGAGCTGGGAGTTCCCTTGGCTCAGGAGAAAATGGAGGGTCCGGCCACTACCCTTACCTTCCTGGGCATTTCCCTTGACATGGTTCGGCAGACCTCCAGCCTCCCCATGGATAAGGTCACCTGTATATCCAAGGCGATTTTGGCCATGTTGCCTAGACGTAAGGTGTCCCTCCATGACCTGCAGGTACTTCATGGTTACCTCAACTTTGCCTGCAGGGTGGTCACGCCTGGCTGGGCTTTTGCTCGACGCCTGTGCGACGCCATGGTTGG
Organism: Bradypodion ventrale; assembly: GCA_035047345.1. Lineage (NCBI taxonomy): Eukaryota > Metazoa > Chordata > Lepidosauria > Squamata > Chamaeleonidae > Bradypodion > Bradypodion ventrale. The sequence goes on from JAWDJE010000001.1 coordinate 49,326,044, forward strand.
GCTTTCACAGAGGCACCATAGGGCCCAGGTGATGCTTGGCATGCGGGCCGACCTCCGGGTTTGGCTCGACTTTCTCTCTCTCCTTCTGGTGCCGGGAGCGGGCCCTCTCCCCCAGCTTCCAGGTTCATTCTGATGCCTCCAGCACCCTGGGTTATGGCATCTATTTTGACGGGCACTGGTGCCTTCGGGATTTAACCTTCCTGGAGTTCTTCCCTATCCTGGGCGCGCTTGTGCTCTGGGGTCACCTGTGGCGGGACTCGGTGGTTCATTTTTGGTGTGACAACGCTGCTGTTGTCCGCATCATCAATGTGCAGACTTCTCATTCCCCCAGGGTGATGTCCCTCGTCCGCAGTTCATGTTGCGCTCCTTGCGCTTCAACATCGTGTTCAGGGCCCGGCATGTGCCCGGTCTTGATAATAGTATAGCTGACGCTTTGTCCCACTTACAGATCTCTCGGTTCCGGGAGCTTGCACCGGGGGCCGACGACCTCCCCTCCCACTTGCCCAGCAAGGTGTGGACCTTTGGCAACTCGAGGCTTCCTGGGCATTAGGCCTGCCACTTTCCGATCATACTCGCAGGGCGTACGCCAGCGCTTTACAGTCCTTCCGGGTGTTTCGCCGGGCCATGTCCCTTTCAGATGCGTGGCCCATCCCGGTAGATCATCTCTTGCAGTTTATGGTTCATCTCCATGATGGTGGGTTGGCGCCACGCACCATAGCCGGCCACCTATCGGCCTTGGCGTTTGCTGCTAAGGCCCAGGGTTTTCACGACACTACATCCGATTTTCGGGTTCGTAGGGTCTTGGATGGCTGGTCCCAAGAGCGGGGCGTCCACCCGGATTCCAGGGAGCCAGTGTCCCCAGCTCTTCTCTCCCGCTTGGCCCATGCATGGCCTTCCCTTTTTTTTGACCAGTACGAAGCCTCTCTTTTTCATGCGGCTACAATGGTTGCCTTTTTTGGGGCTTTGTGGATCAGCGAGCTGGTTCCCCTCTCTTTCAATGACCGCTCCTGTCGGTGCCTTGAATTGGTCGATGTCACTCTGGACCGGCGCTCTGTCCACTTGCGCATTCGTTCCTCCAAATCTGACCAGCGGGGTAGGGGTTGTTTTGTCTCCCTTTTCCGCTGTGCCTTCCCTGCCATTTGCCCGGTCGCGGCCCTGTCGGCCTTTTCGGGGTCTTTATAGTTGGTTATTACCATCGCTCCTTACCAGTGCTATGTTGGCCCACTTGCTTTTGTTGAACTATTCTAATAAAGTGGCCCAGTTACAATCCCAGCACTGTGTCCATCTCTTTATTGGGGAGTGGGCTCGGCAAGGGATGCGCGGCAGCACTGATACACTGCCACGCGCTTTGCCGGCCCTGCCCCATCAGAGACGGGACCAGACTGGAAGGGGCGGGGGCCGGGCCTTCCTTAAGGGAGGGGCCCGGACCGCCCTTCCTTCTTCGCCGCTGACTGGGCTGGCAGCGTGTGCCCTTGGTCACAGTGTGATTGTTTTTGTTGCTTCAGGGCCGGATGGGAATTTTTGCTTGAACCTTGTTTGGCCTGTTGGTTCTTGGCGTTTTCGCCCATCCCACACTGTCGCTGCTTGGGGGCACTTCGGGGTGATTTTTGCCACCTTTTGTTCTTCGGCGGCTAGCACTGGTAAGGAGCCTCTGGGCGATCCCTACGAGTCTGGCAGCAGCACACTCCGCTGGCCCCTGGCAGGTCTAGATTGAGGGATAATCGTGTGGCCAGTCGGGTGTGCTCAGGAACTAGGCCTTGCCATGCTAGACACAGCGTGCAAAGCCAGCTAGTCCACTGGATACTCGATAGAAGCAGAGGTTTGTTCATCTGCGCTTCTCCTGGGGTCTTTATAGTTGGTTATTACCATCGCTCCTTACCAGTGCTATGTCGGCCCGCTTGCATTTGTTGAACTATTCTAATAAAGTGGCCCAGTTACAATCCCAGCACTGTGTCCGTCTCTTTATTGGGGAGTGAGCTCAGCAACAGACACTTTGTGCCGGCTAATCTTCAACGAACACTTTGTGCCGGCTAATCTTTGTCACACTAGGTCAGGCAAAAAATCCTGCAGAATGAACTCACCAAAAGGTGGCTTCATTTTGGCAGTTTTACGTCTGGCCTAGATGCAGAAGAAGGAGGAGGAGAAGCAGATTGCGACCCTTTTAGACTAGCCATCATTGGTCAGCAGAGCCATACCTATGGTGAGATAACTGAGGCTTTGAAACTTAGAATGACAAAAAAAATTGCTGCTGGAAGAATGCAAATCCGTTTGCCGGAATTTGCTGCTGGAAAGGCAGGAAGCTTCTCATGTATATTACCGCCAATGTTCCTCCCTAAGCAGAAGATTAATTCTTGGGAGGCAAACTATGAGAAACCTAGGGAACATAATAAAAAGTAGGGACATCTCACTACCAACAAAAGTCCACATAGTCAAAGCAGTGGTATTCCCAGTAGTAATGTATGGTTGTGAGAGCTGGACCATAAGGAAGGCTAAGTGCAGAAGAATAGATGCCTTTGAAATGTGGTGCTGGAGGAGAATTTTGAGAGTTACCTGGACAGCTAAAGTACTTTGGACACTAAATGAGAAGAGAGGACTCACTCAAGAAGGTCTTGATGCTGGGAAAGACCGAAGGCAAAAGGAGAAGGGGGCGGCAGACGATGAGGTGGCTAGATGGCATTGTTGACACGATGGACATAAAGATGAGTGGGCTATAGAGGATGGTGGAGGATAGGGGTGCCTGGCGTGCAGTGGTCCATTGGGTCTCAAAGGGTCAGAGTCGATTATGTGACTGAACAACAAAAGGCAGAAGGAAACACAAAACAGGCGGATTTAGAGTGAATCCAATATGGCAGTTGCGCATTCAGATTCCTGTGTTCCTCCTTCTTCCTCTGTTCATTACATATAGGCACCAATCTCACATGACTGAAACTTCAACAAAAGAGCAGCAATTGCCGGAATTGCTAGTTTATGACTCTACTGGCCAGAAGAGTTCACAGGTCATGGTGCTAACAACAAACCTATTTGTTCTCAGCATCTGGTACTCAGATGTGCACCACTTCTAAATCTGTCATAAGTTGAGTCTCTACAGTGTTCAAGAGGCAGCAAACAGCTTCCAGCATTAGTTTAAATAATGCATGCTCATGCTCTCCCTTTTACCAGAACAGCTCAGTCTCATGAAAAAAATTGTATTAACTGCCATTCATTTTTTTAAAAAAAATAGATTGCAGTGAGAATCTTTAAGGGCCATGCAACAGTCTAAAGGTTTCCAAATCCTTGTGTCTCTTTCTTTAATCTTTGAGCCAAAGCTCTTAACTGCTACAACGGGTCCATTCGTGCCTCTTTCTGAATGTTTTTAACAATGGTCTCCTTACTGGGGGTATCACTAGGATTACATTTTTGGCCAGGATCCTCAGGTGCAAATGAATAAATAAAATAAAAATTACAGTGAGTCAGAGTCAGAAAATAATTAACTCTCATGATACTTCTCTGAAGTACTGTATCTTGAATGCATAACAAGTTTCAAGAGTATCGAATTAAGCCTCCTTCTGGGGAAAAGAAATTCCACAGTCTCTATAATGCTTAAGATGTGGGTATTTTTGTTTTTAGATAATAGATGGCACGGAGGGGGATAATATTGTTATGTTTTTTAAGGGATTTTAAAATTGTTTTACCTGTATATTGGTTTTAACTTGTGTACACCACCCAGAGTCCTTTGGATAGGGCGGTATATAAATCTATTAAATTAAATTAAGTTATTTGTCTGCAGAGCAAAGCAACTCCTCTAATTCCAAAATGGTGTTTTCAGTACCCATTTTAGCAGATGTCTGCTACTATTTGCTAATCCCTTAATTTAATCACAGACAGCCAGGAGGTCAAAGTGTGTTGTAACAAACACGGTGGATTCTGGGACTTGTAATCCAAAAGCTAATTTCTATAAACTGAAAGAAAGACAGGCCAGCCCTGCCAGTGTTTGGAGAAATTGGTGCAGTTTTTCAGAAAAAGAGATTTTATGCCTACATTGGCAAGTTTTTAAAAAAATTTAAAAAGTTATTTTCAAGTTTAATAGAGGGGGAAAACATTCATTGTTCAGCTGCATGCCTCCCCAGCAAAGCAAATTAACATTCTTTTGCCAGGAGGAGCTTCTCCACCCATTAATCGGCAATTTGTCTTCTGAAAAATGGAGGAAGGATTTTGGATCCGAAAGCTATTCCTCCAGACAAGGCTTGTCAGATATCAAACCAATAATCAATCAGACAAGGAGAGATCTCAGTCACAATGTCTTTATTTGGCCAATCAATGACACAGGGCAATACACTTCATTATGGTACAGGAAAGTGCAGCCCCGCACCCTTTCATGCAAGGCTTTTTATACCTCCTCCCCAGGTCTCTCTCTTACTCCTCCCTAGATTTTCTACCCTCCAATCATTCTCTGTGTAATTATTGTGTATGCAAGCAGCTAGTTCCACACGGAATTCAGCAGGCAGCAACGGAAGGAGATAATAGCTAAAGGAGCCAAGCCCATGCAGCTCCAATCACCCAGTTAATAGCTAGCATGGGGAACTCCCTGCTTCCAGGTGTTCATGGTCAGGAATACAACACAATAGGTAATCAGGGTGTTCATGGTCGGGAATACAACACAATGGGAAATCATGGGCAGGAATACAGTGACGTCAACCAATGGGTATTGTGGCGGGGAATTCAAATGCATTATAAAAGGAGCTGCGTCTCCCAGTGTAACCTCATGTACAGATTGACCATGCTGCAATAAAGAAGTGTTTGGCCCTCCTGCTGCCTCTGAGTGCAATCAATCTGCCTACATCAAAGTAATCTTCATGTGCTGGGATTATTCTTCCATTCTTCTTCTGCTCTCCCCTCTACTATCACATTCCAAAGGCCTAGAACAAAGAATTATTATACTCTATGAGCAAAAGCGGTCACATGACCCCACATGGTACATAAGGGAAAGCATCCATATTTCTAAGGAAAGCATGTGGTTATAAGCAATATTACATACAGATTGGTTGACTGAGCCCCATCAAATGCCAGGCTACAGAATTCTCCTGAAAGCAGGTTCATAGGAATCTGGTGAGGAGAAGCAAGCAGTCTTCTAAGACATAGAAACCTCCTGATCTTTCCCACCTCTGCGGGAAATGTATGTTCCTTTTCAAAGCTACACTGGCTAGCTTCCCCTCCCTAACACTTGTTTTTAAACAGTTCTGGTTGAAAGTAAAGGTGGCAAAATGAAGGGAATTTACAGAACCTTTATCTCAGATAATACAGCAGCAAGGATCAAATGTGATTAGTTACAAAGAACTAATTACTTGCAATTCATTCTTTATGGCAGGTTTCCTCAACCTTAGGCCTCCAGGTGTTCTTGGATTTCAATTAGCAGAAGCCCATGTCAGCACACCTCCTGATCAGGGCTTCTGGGAATTGAAGTTCAAGAACATCTGGTGGCCCATGTTTGAGAAATTCTGATTTATGCCATCACTAAGGCATGATTGTGCTAAAACTATAACTAGGCTTGTAGGCAGTGATGGGCATCAGCAGGTTCGCACAATTTTGCCAGAACCGGTAGCAGAAATTGTGGCTGGCCCCGCCCATCCAAGTTTTGAAATAAAGTACAGTAATACTTCATACAAAGTCCGCTTCATACAACATCGAATTCATACAACATCACCTAATTCCTTGAAAACTTGCCTCATACAAAGTCGCTGTGACTTTGTATGAGGCATTGGGTTTTTTCCTAGGTTGCATTGTGCCTGGGCAGTATAAAAGGCAGGACACATGCATGCATTGCTCTTGTGGTTTTTGCATGAGGTGAAGAATGGTTAGGAGTGGTTTTGAGCGCGATGTTGGGGTTTTTTTTATTTTTTCATCAGAATTTTTAGAAGCATTCCTAGGATTTTTGCAGCATTCTTCAGGTTCTTGGACAATCAGGGTTGTTTGACATGTTTTTGTAATGTTTTTAGCCTTTAGACAATGATTTCTTAAAGTTCTGTCAGTTTCCTGTCTGTTTTCTTGACTTTGCCCTGAAGTCTGTGTTGTTACAGTACAATGTATCTCTATGGAAACAATGTTGTATGAGACATCGCGGCAAGGATTTGGATGTTGTATGAGGCATCGCGGTTAGGATTTTGCATGCCTCATACAAAGTCCAAATCCATATAAAGTCCAAACTTGTGGAACCAAGTTTGGATGTTGTATGAGGTATCACTGTAATCCTAATTCAGGTGCAACGCAGGGCTTTACCCCTGACCACGCCCACCATACCCATACCTGTCAAGTATCCCATATTGGGCGGGATTTCCCATGGACGTTATGCCCGTGCCTCCCCACTACTCCGGGAGCTGCACTGGCTACCAGTTTGCCTCCGGGTGCAATTCAAGGTGGTGGTTTTGACCTTTAAAGCCCTATATGGCAGTGGGCCAGGATACCTGAAAGACCGCATCATCCCGAGAGTGTCTGCCTGTCCAACCAGAGCGGACCGGAGGGGCTCCCTAGTTGTGCCTTCAGCTAGAAGGGCTCGCCTCTCTGGCACACCGAGAAGGGCCTTCTCCGTGTCCGCACCAGCCCTCTGGAACCTCCTTCCAACAGAACTGAGGCTACAGACAGAACTGCTGCCCTTCAGGAAAAGTCTGAAAACCTGGCTGGCAGGGCAGGTGTGGGGCCTTAGTGGGAATACGGCTCCAGCCTGTTGGCTCATCCCCAGTTAGTGCTTAGTTAATATACCTCCCTTTGTGTTGTTGTATCTCCCCTATTCCCTCTTATTCCTTTTTATTCTTTTAATTGGGGTGGGGGTAGTAGGGTGGGGAAGTGAGTGGACGATTTGGGATTTTAAAATTTGTTTTTATACATTTTTAACTGTTGTACGCTGCCCTGAGTCAGGTTCCCCTGATTGGGTGGCATATAAATTTAAAAATTAAATTAAATTAAATTCTGGAGCTTGTTTTTTAACCGCGGGGAAAGGGGTTACTGTGCACACGCGCAGAACCCATCTGCACATGCGCAAACATGTTCTGTGCATGCACAAATTGGTTCTGCACATGTGCAAATGGGTTCTGCGCACTCGCACCCATGCATGCGCAGAAATTTCCTGTGTTTTTGGGAGCTGCGCTTGACGGGTATGTATACCACACCCTCAGTGTGGTAGTAAAGATTTTTGGAGCCCACCACTGCTTGTAGGCCTCAAGGTGCTAGCTGAAGTCTGAGGGATTTGCTAGTCTAGGAGCCCTGGTGGCGCAGTGGTTAACGTGCTGTACTACAGCCAAAAGGTTGTGAGTTCAATGCTGACAGGGACCCAGGTTGACTCAGCCTTCCATCCTTCCAGGTCAGTAAAATGAGTACCCAGCATGTTGGGGGCAAAATGCTAATTAACTTGTGAACCACCCAGAGAGTACACTAAGTGCTATGGACTAGTATATAAGTGTAATTGCTATTCTCTGAGTCTCCAGGTAAAGAGAATACCCTCAGGGTGATGGCTGCTGAAGAAAATTCACCGGCACAATGCAAATTGTGTGTGTGTGTGTGTGTGTGTGTGTGTGTGTGTGTGTGTGTGTGTGTGTGTGTGTGTGTGTGTGTGTTTGTTGTACTTTTGCAACTTCAATTTAAGTAAAAGCCAAGAGTGAGAAGAGAAGTCTGAGGAGAGAGCCACGAGTACCTGCATTTGGCCTCAGTGGCATAGCATGAAATTCCAGTGTTTGAGTTGTGAGTCTTCTTACATAAGCTCTGGCCAAAACAATACAGAACCCACTGGAAGAACACAGCAGCTAGGAAATCTCATGTTAAGTGTGTTGTAAGTAAGGAGACACAGATCCTCCTCAAAGATTTTGGCATTTTTGAACTACAATTGGGCATCCCAATAACAATAATTTGATGTAGGCAGATTGATTGCACACAAGCCGGCAGACGGGCTAAACACTACTTTATTGTAACATGGTCAATCTGTACATGAGGCAATGGCGGAGCCTTGCCTCCTTATATATGGCACACAGTACATTTGAATTTGGCCTGGAGGCGCCTATTGGTTACAGTCTAGGTGACGTCCTTCTGACGTAATGCATACCTGACATTGTTTCACCTGTGGCGGGAAGGTTTCCTGCGTTAGTTACTCATTGGGTGAATTGGAGCCACGTGAGCTCCGTCAGCTGCGCTAATGGCGAGCAGCTGAACTGCATGTATCCACAACAAATAACCTTGTGTTGCCAACTAATCTTTCTCCTACTGGGCCAGGCAAGAGGAACTGCAGAATGAACTCACCAAAAGGTGCCTTCATTTTGGCAGTTTTGCATCTGGAAGAAAAAACAATAATTGATGCCAGTACTGCATAATTTTTTCTACCAGTCCATCCATCCAAAAAATAACTTTCCCGGCAGCTTTGATTTGCCATTTTATTTGATTTGGGGGCATTTACCCAAATTTTCTCATACCCAGTCCCACAGCCACCCAGCCTAGAAGCAGTTCTGCTGTCTCCAACCCTTGCCTTCCTTCAAAGGAATGGTATGCTGCTGCTCTCAGAACCTTAATTGTAAAGTAAGGAGGAATAACTTTTCTTTGTCGTCGTATTAGTGTGACTATTTCAGTTACTCATATAGCTACAGGGTGTACATGGCCTTATTGCTTAAATGTGTTTTATACTGCAGGCCAGTGGCTTGTAGCCTTCTGGTAGTGTTTTAAAAGCAAAGAGTAAATTGGCTATGTAACTTCTTATTATCCAAAGGCAATTAAAGAGCCAATTTAAAAAGTAACATCCCAAGCTCTGTAAAGCTTGAGGTCTGGTTCTAAAGGCAAAGGAATGTTTCAGATTCCTGAACCAGAGAAGATTGGTCAAGAAGAAAAGACAGCTGCAATAAATCAAATGAACAAGTCTTTACTTGCTCTGATTGCCGTTAAATGGAAGAGGTTTGAGATATTGGGTGTTTGAGAACTCATGCATAGGTACTAGTGGATAAAGGGGAGACTTTATGTAAGACAAATAGATCAATCCATCAGAGATACAAAAGGGAGCAGAGAAATTCCCTGATGCTGTTATTTGGATTTCATATAAAGAAAAAATTACTCCAGGTGAATGATACCTGTGTGTCTGGCCAAGTTATCCTGCTATGGTAATAGAGTAGACCATACTGCCAGCAACTCAACATTGAGTGTTAGGCAGCAGTTAACTAACCTGACAACCCTGAGGACTAATGGCTTGGGTGCCAAAATCCACAGGGAAGGGTGATGGTCCCCAAGCGGATTAAATCCTACTTGAATCCGTCTTGATGGAGGGCAGCAGCTTTATCAATACTGGCCTGGGGCCAATGAGGACTTTGCATGCAGAACTGGATCAGTAGTATGGGTGTCATACTGCGATGCGGAAGTTCGATGTTGGCAGATTGATATGCAGCAGTCAGCAGTTACAAAGCTAAACACATCTTTATTTGGTGGTATGCAATCTGAACATGTGGTAATGGTGGAGGTACAGCTCCTTTTATACAGCAACAATACATTTGAATATGGATACACAGTAGCCCATTGGTCACCGCCTGCGTGACATCATTCTGAGTCACGCCCTTCTTCACCAGGTGTAGCCGTGGCGGGAATGTTCCTGCGGTTGACAGTAATTGGGGAATTTGTACCATGTGAGCTGAACGCTCGCAGCTGCCCTCTATGGGTAGCTAGCTCGCGTTCCATTACAGCTGAGAAACATTGTATTCATTGCAAGGTTACATTCTTACATTGGAGTGGTTACATTCATTCTTAAAGATATAGTGTTTCCATACACAACACCCCTCCCCCCTAGGATGGGATGAAGTCCCTCAACCATTGTGGTTTTCCGCATGTGCGCTTGGGGCGTATGGCAGCTTGGCCAATCTCGGGGGAACTAAGGGTTCTGTGTTCCGTGGATTCTTGTCCTGCAAGGGGAGAATGAGACAATTAGCGATCTGCTGCGGACTCGCTGTCCTTGATGGTTCCTGTCAAGGGGTAGGGGTAAATTCTAACCCTGAGAAACCGGGGGCACCTGGGACTAAACAAAAACCCCGCTTTTTGCTTGGACGGTTGGGGGACCACTCCACAAAAAAACACCGGTTCCGAAAATCAAAATCAAACTCCTCAACCACTTTGTCATCCCTTTCCCCCCGTGATGCCTCCAAAAGATATGGATTTGTATGCGAAGGGTACTCTGTGTCTCCCCCTTGGGATAAGCAGGTGGGGGAGGACCCTAACATTGACTCTCCTTGTTGGCTCTCTTCGCCCTGGCTGCTGGTGACCCGACGCCTGAGTTGGTCGGCATGTCTTCTCCACAGTAGACCCGTACTGGTTTCTACCCTGTATGACACAGGCCCCATTTGCTCAACTACTACTCCTGGAACCCATGTTGGTCCCGAGGTCGCGTAATTTCTACAATGCACTGGTTCCCCTACTGCAAAATTTTTGGAGCTCCCAATTTCTATATTCCTCCCCTCATCCTCCACCCTGGTCGGATCCAACCGATCAAAGAGTGTTACGGGTTTCCTACGCATTAGGAGCTCTGCAGGTGAGAGCCCGGATGCCAGGGGAGTTGCCCTATGGCAGATTAGGAACTGCCACAGCTGGAGGTTCAAATCCTCGGGGCCCATTCACCGCAGTGCATCCTTTGTAGTCCGCACCTGGTGTTCTACCTGACCATTTGTGGCGGGGTGGAAAGGAGCAGAGGTGATGTGCCGAATGGCATTCCTCTCGATGAACGCCTTGAATTCGGCAGGCATGAAGGTACTGGCGTTATTGGAGACCAGCACGTCGGGTAAACTGAAGCAACTAAACACCCTGTGCAACTGCTTTATTGTTGCAGCTGATGAGGTGTTGGACATTGGAATGACCTCCAACCACTTAGAGTACGAATCTACTATCAACAGAAAAAGGAAATCCCGGAATGGGCCAGCGAAGTCGATGTGCACTCGGGACCATGGGCCGCGGACCATGTCTCATCATACCTGTCAACCCGCGGCTCCGGAAAAACAGGACCTGCGCACATCGCTTGTGCGCAGGTCGCCTTCCATGCATGCGTGGAAAGGTTTTACCCCTTCCACACATACATGGAAGCGCTACGCCACTTGCACATCCCTTATGCAAGCGACGTAGTCCTTCCGCGCATGCATGGAAGGGGTAAAACCCTTCTGCGCATACGCAGAAAGCGTTTTCCCCGCTGCCAAATTACCGGGTTTTGGCAGCGGGGGCCGGGTTATGATGTCAATCGATGTCAATTTACGGGGTAAAACCTTCCCAAATCGGGAAGGTTGACAGGTATGTGTCTCATGCTCTGTGGAGAAGCCAGGACTCCTTGAGGCAAGAGCTCTGGCAACTCTCCACAAGTGCCCACCATGTGCTCTATATCAGCATCTATTTGGGGCCACCAGAAATAGCTTCTGGCCAGAGCTTTAGAGCGTACGATCCCCAGGAGGCTGGTATGCAGTAGCTTGAGCACTTTCGGTCGTAGCTTTTCGGGAATGACCACCCGTTGGCCCCAGAGGAGGCAGCCCCTCTCTATGGAGAACTAAACCCTTTGTTTGAAAAATGCTTTGAACTCCTCTGCGGGGGGGGGGGGAGTCGTGGGCCACCCTTTCTTAACCCAGGAACTGACTAGGGACAGGGCTTTGTCCGCTGCTGTGGCTGTAGCGAGGTCTGCGGGTACTATGGGGGGTGAGTCAAGAGACTCAATCAGCAGGACCTGGTGCTCCTGTTCTACCTCGCAATTGGCGTCTCCCAGCTGTGGGAGGGGGGGACCGGAAAAGTGCATCCGCGTGGGAGATCTCCGTCCCCAGGCGGTGGACCAGTGTGAATTGGTAGGCATTGAGGAAGATGGCCCATTGTAGCATTCTGGGAGACAGAATCTGAGGTGTGGGCTTGCCCATGGTGAAAATCCCCAAAAGAGGCTTGTGGTCAGTCACGATAGTGAACTGTCGACCATACAGGAAATCGTGGAACTTCTTCGTCCCCGCTATTATGGCTAGGGCTTCTCTATCTGTTTGTGCGTAATTGCGCTCTGCCTTTGAAAGTGACCTGGAATAAAAGGCAACCGGGGCTTCCTGCCCATTTTCTAACACGTGGTACAGCACGGCCCCCACCCCCACTGGTGAGGCATCACAGACCAGGACTACAGGTTTCCTCGGGTCGAAATGGGTCAGAACAACATCTGAGGACAGGAGCCTCTTGAGCTCTTTGAATGCTTTTTCCTGGGTATTCCCCCACCATCAAACTGCGTCTTTCTTTAGTAATCCATGCAGTGGCTCCGCAACGGATGCTTTCCTTGGCAAGAAGGAATGGTAAAAATTTAGGAGCCCTAGAAATGACTGCAGCTCCGGTTTCGTGGTGGGGCGAGGGGCATTTTGAATAGCCGCAACCTTTGACTCGGAGGGCTTAATACCATCGGGGGTTATCTTGAACGCAAGAAACTCAACCTCCCTCGCAAAAAAACACACATTTGTCCCTTCTCAACCTCAGTCCTGCTTTCTTGAATACTGTTAGGACCTTGTCTAGCCTTTTCGCTAGTTCTGATTCGCTCCCCCCAGTAATCAAAACATCGTCGAAGTAGGGGAGAACACCTGGGAGCCCCTTTAAAAGGCATTCCACAAGGGACTGGAAAATCCCGGGGGCTGAATTTATGCCGAACTGTAGGTGCGTTACCTTGAATACACCTTTGTGCGTGATGATGGTTTGTGCAGCGGCGGCAGCTGGAGTTACAGTGAGCTGCTGGTACATCTGCACCAAATCTAGCTTAGCGAAACATTTACCCCTGTGTAAAGTGGCTAGTAAATGGCTAACTACTGGCACTGGATACGCATTGGGCCGAATGGCCTTGTTAATCATACACTTATAATCAGCACAAATCCTAACCTCCCCGTTAGATTTCAATGCTGTAACAATTGGAGTTTCCCACTCCGCAGAATCCACTGGAACCAAAATCCCCTGACCCACCAATTTGTCCAATTCCGCCTCAATCTTGTTCTTGAGGGCGAAGGGAACTCTTCTTGGCTTGAGCCGTATGGGTCGGATTTCTGGGTCCAAGTAAAATGAAACTCGGGGGGGGCTGTACTTTCCGAGCCCCTTTTTAAAATTTTTTTTAGTTTATTTTATTATTTTTTAAAAAAATTAAATAACCACATACATGATAGTTGAACTATTATCTATTATACTGCACATAATGTTAAATATCCACTTGAGAATTAACACTGTAACTATAACCAATTCATAAAACATTTCAGTAGTACTATTATTCAAGTATAACTATCAAGCTCCAATTTTCACTTACAGTTCACCCAGTGTTTATTTACATTGCCCTGGAGAGTTCAGTCTCAATATTGTCTCCAAAAACTACTTTGAGATGGTACAGGTCTACAGCATTCCATACCCATAAGGGAGTGATCAACAAAAGGCTTCCAAATACTCCAAAATCTGTTTTCCTTCAATTTATCCCTTTTTACTTTTATCTCCCATGTCAGTTTATCATTCAATGCTAGATTCCACATTTCCTTATACCATTCTCCCGTCTGTATAGTTACATCATTTTTCCAATTTCTAGCAATACATTGTCTACCCGTTGTTAGCATTATTTCTAGTAACTCTTTTTCCTCTTTGTTTAAACACATGCCATCCACATCTGTTAGCATAATGGTACCTGATGCCAGTTTAATTTTCTTATCCATTATTTCCCCAACCTCTTTTTCTATTCTTCTCCAAAAATCATTTATCATTTTACAGCTCCACCACATATCCGAGCCCCTTTTTGAAAACTGCCGGGTGTGCATCGCACACATCTCGCATTGGGTCAGTCTCGATGGCGTTTATGCCGGACAGTTCGATTCCCAGGGAGGCAAACCACTGCATCCCCAGGAGGCAACAAGACCCTTGTTTAAGAACTACTAGGGGCAGTTTCTCCGTGAACCTTTTAAACTTCACCGTGAAGTTTCCCACCCCCAACACTGGGATCCCATAACTCTGTACGTCCCATAAATTCAACCTTAAGGCCCTCAACTTGGGCCGCGCATTTGGGGGAATGCGCAGGAACTCCTTCTGTGAAAGGATGGAGTAGGACGACCCCGAATCTATTTCCATCCTAACCAGGACCCCTTGTAACAGTACCTCAACAAAAAAACGCCGGTGATCCAGGGACACGCGGTTCACTGCCAGCGCGTCATTGTCATTGGAGACTTTGCCGATCCCGGCCACCTTCCATCGAGGTCGTTCTGCTGAGCTCTTGTCCTCCATTCGCCATCGCCTGCACACCTTGGCGATGTGGCCTCGCCGCCCACAGTTGTGGCACTCCGCTTTCCAAAAAGGGCACCTTCTCCGCTCGTGAGATGCTCCACAGCCATCGCATTGGTGGCTCCCTTTCGAGCGAGTGTGGCTCTCCGCTGACTTTTTCCGCACGTTTTGGACATCGTCATCTTCGCTGGAGCTCGAATCTGTGGTTGCAGAGGCCTCAGATGAGGATATCGGACTCTTCAGCGGGTGTGGTGTACACCACGCCACCTTCACCGCGACCACTGGCCCTTCGAGAGCCGGGGGTCATGCCTTAAACATCTTGACCCCGCTCCTCGCTGCCTCAGCCACCTGAGCTTCCTTCATCATGTCTTGGAGCATCAGGTTGCGGCCCCGGGTCATTAATTTTCTCTGGGTCTCCTCGTCCTGTAGACCGCAAAGTAGCTGGTCTCTGAGGGTTATCTCCAAAGTTTCCCAGTCGCACAGGCCTGCTGCCAGTCGCAGGGCCTGCCGCCAGTCTCAGGGGCACCGCGTATTCAGCCACGGACTCACCCGGTTGCTGGTCTCTCCTCAGGAATGCTGCCCGGGCCAGAAAAATGGACACCGTTGGCTGGAAATGTTCCCGCAGCATCGTCAGGATCTGTTTGAGTGGAACTGTCTCCACCTTCCTCGGTGCCAGCAGGTTTACCAGGAGCTCTAGCATGGGGAACCCCACGCTTGTGAGGAGGTGTGACTGCTTTTTTCCCTCATCAGTGATGTCGGCAACATCCATTGCATGCCGAAAATGCATCTCGAACAACCCCCATTTTTCGGGGTGCTTGATGTCGAATAGAGGTACATGTACCTTCTGGGATGCCATTATCCCACCTTCGTCACCAATTTGATGTTGCCAGATTGATACGCAGCAGTCAGCAGTTACAAATCTAAACACATCTTTATTTGGTGGTATGCAATCTGAACATGTGGTAATGGCGGAGGTACAGCTCCTTTTATACAGCAACAATACGTTTGAATATGGATACACGGTAGCCCATTGTTCACCGCCTGCATGACGTCATTCTGAGTCACGCCCTTCTTCACCAGGTGTAGCCGTGGCAGGAATGTTCCCGCAGTTGACAGTAATTGGGAAATTTGTACCATGTGAGCTGAACGCTCGCAGCTGCCCTCTATGGGTAGCTAGCTCGCGTTCCATTACAGCTGAGAAACATTGTATTCATTGCAAGGTTACATTCTTAGATTGGAGTGGTTACATTCATTCTTAAAGATATAGTGTTTCCATACACAACAGGGAGGCATATGAAAGCCCACTGCATTATATTCTCAGGAGAGTCTTCATGGCTGATCGCCATGAGGACCGCCAGTATTCAGATTCAAATATGGCAGAACAACAAGAAGAATGTTACCTGCCTATTAGAAATTGTAAACCCAAAGCCATAAAGTCACATCAATGCCATAACTACCGTGGGTTGACTATGAGCTTGAAATTTAAGGGGTGCAAAAATATTAAACTACACAGGGTAAGATAAGGAAGTGAGCCAGTCAGGGCCGTAGCCAGGATTCTAGATGGGGGTGGCCAAAATATTGTTTCAGGAGATGCAACATCTGCCTTGGTTGGGCAAATCTAGTTGTTTGTGTGGGGGTGTTAGCTCGGGGGGGGGGCTGATCACCCCCTGGCTATGGTCCTGGAGCCAGTCACCCACATTTTCTGGGGCAGCCTGTTTTCTGACAATAGGGTAGAGGGGGCACAGCATACATATTGCAAAGGAGATTCAGGACAGGGTCGATTGGTCTGTATGTCATGGCAAGGACAGTAGCAAGATTGAAGAAAGACTAGCAGAGATACAATTGAGGAGATTCCTTCTAGCTTGTCCACGTCAGTGGTGTTGAACTCACAGCAGGCAATCCCATCATGCTTTGTGTTTGTTTTGCATACTAACAAACATAGTCATTGCCTGTTTTGAATATAAGTGGCCAATCAGCAATATAAATGTTTCTTCCCTCCAAAAATAATTGCTTTCTACTCTGTATATATGCTGAGCTCTTTGGTAGGTGGTATAGTATTTCAGTCTGTCTGTCCTGTCTGAATGGTTCAGTTGTTCTGTCTACTCTAACCTCTTTCTAACACAAAAAATGTGTTAGTCTCAGAACGTTAGCAACTTGGTACTCTCATCATCTGCCTGAGAGATTTCCCCCCCTGCTTTTTGTAACTAAAATGAAGTAAACCGATGTATTAAAATTTCTGCTATTTACCTGACAAATTTACCTGCCTCCAGCTGCCTCCTGCCAGGACTTAAAAGGTCATTGAGGCAGCGAGACTTCGCCACCGCCTCCGGCCCGCCAGGCGGGGCGGAGGGACTCCTGCAGCACTAGACACCGAAGACCATTGCCAGTGTCTCTGGGCCCCACCTCCAACTGCCTCTGGCCAGGACTTAAAAGGTCGTTGAGGCAGCAAGACTTTGCCACTGCATGTGACCCGCCCGGCGGGGTGGAGGAACCCCTGCAGCGCTGGACACCGAAGACCATTGCTGGTGTCTCTTGGCCCTGCCTCCAGCTGCCTCCAGCCAGGACTTAAAAGGCCGTTGAGGCAGCGAGACTTTGCCACTGTCTCTGACCACCTGGCGGGGTGGAGGAACCCCTGCAGTGCCGGATGCCAAAGACCATTGCTGGTGTCTGTTGGCCCCGCCTCCAGCTGCCTCCAGCCAGGACTTAAAAGGCCGTTGAGGCAGCAAGACTTCGCCACCACCTCCGGCCCGCCTGGCGGGGCAGAGGTACCCCTGCAGTGCCGGACAACAAAGACCATTGCCGGCGTCCCTGGGCCCCGCCTCCAGCTGCCTCTGGCCAGGACTCAAAAGGCCGTTGAGGCATAAGAATATAAGAACATAAGAACAGCCTTGCTGGAACAGGCCACAACCCATCCAGTCCAGCATTCTGTCTCACACAGTGGCTCACCATTTGCTTCAGGGTATTCCCAAGCAGATGCCTTCACCTGCTTAGGATTCCCTGGAAATGGTATTGGGAGATATCCTGCCTATCTTCGTCACACCACTTTCTCACTTTTTTTATTTGGGACTGGAATGAGTCATGTGTCATATTATTGAGTTGTTATTGCTATTATTGAGTTGTTATTGCTACTGTCTGCTATTGTATTTTTGACCTTGCTCTTTGTTATATTGTATTTTGTTTCTGGTGTATTTTGTTTGCCACCTTATATTTGATATTGTATCTTGCATTTTGGCGTAACTTTGTAATGAACTGCATTTGGATATTTTGTATTTTGTATTTAGCCTTGCCTCCAGCCGAGACATGGAGCTCCTTCCCCCTGTCCTGTTGGCTGGGGGGAGTTGGAGCACCTGTGCCGGCCTGTATTGTATTATTGTATATTTATTGTATATTTTGTATATTTATGTGTCTTATCGTATTTTATATTCTGTATATCTTGTTTGTAAATCATTTTGGATCTTATCCTGTATGTAAATTCCTTGGGTTAGCTTGGGGTTATTTATATGTTGTTAGCTGCTCTGAGTCAGCCTGTGCTGAATAGGGCGGGGTATGTTATGTATGTACTGTGCTGCTTAAGAGATGTATGAATGTAACCTTGTACAATGCTACTTTAAGAAATGTATGAATGTAACCTGACCACAATTACAATGTAACACAGCTGTAAAGGAACGCGAGTAAGCTGCCCATAGAGGGCAGCTGCGAGTGTTCAACTCACATGGTTCCCATTCCTCAAATCACCTGCAGCCGCGGGAACCCCCCGCAATAGCAAACTACTACTGACCCACCACTGAAGATGGGCGTGACCAGGACGACGTCACGCCGGTAACAGCCAATGAGCTACCGTGCAGCAAGATTCAAATGTATTGTACTACTGTACATAATGTGAGGTATCTCCGCCATTACCACATGTTCATGCTGACCATCAATGAATAAACCTGTGTTAGTCCTTCCTGCGACTCCTTCTTTGTCTTCCGTGCAAGACACTAAATTGGCGACGAAGGTGGGATCGATGGCGAATCCCAAGGTCAAGCCATACCAGTTCGATGTCAGCGAGCCTGAACAATGGGAGCTCTACGAGTGCCAGTTTCGGCACGCAATGGAAGCCGCAGGCGTCGACGACGACGCGAAGATGCGCTCCCACTTCCTGGCTCAGGTGGGGCCGGCCACGCTGCGGATCCTGATGACCCTGGTGGCCCCCCGGAAGGTGGACGAGGTGCCCATCGACCGCATCCTGGAGAGGCTGCGTGAGCATTTCCAGCCGCCCATCTCGATCTTCCCAGCCCGGGTCGCGTTCCACAGGCGAGACCAGCGACCGGGCGAATCCGTGTCTGCCTATGCGGCGGCCCTCAGGCTTGCAGCGGTGCTTTGCCAGTGGGACGACCTGGACCAGGCCCTCCATGACCGCATGCTGTGCGGTTTGAGGGATGAGGAGCTTCAGAGGAGGCTCATGACCCGCGACCATCGCCTCACGTTCAACGAGGTACTGCAGGAGGCCCAAGCAGCCGAGGAGGCCAGGAGTGGAGTCCGGCTGTTCAAGTCCCGAGGGGCCACATCCGAGAGGGCCAAGTCACCAGTGCAGGCAGCCCGGCGGACACCAGCAAAGATGGCCTGGCGGGCCCCCAAGCCACCTGCCGCCACACCAACGTCGTCCGAGGAGTCGTCCATGACAGCGGACCCCTACTCCAGCGAGGACGACGACATCCAGAGGATCAAGAAGCGAGGTGAGAAGCGGCAGACCCATGAATGGCAGGACCGCCGCTGCGACGGTTGTGGGGCGGCCCACGACCGCACGAGGTGCCCGTTCCGAAAGGCCGAGTGCCACAACTGCGGCCGAAAAGGACACATCGCCCGAGTATGCAGGCGCGGGCGAGTCGAGGACAAGGGCAGTTCCAGCCATTCCCAGACGCACCAACGAAAGGCGGCCGGCACCAGGAAGGTCTCAGCCAGCTACAGCGAGAAAGGCATGAACCGCGTGGGCCTGGAGCACCGGCTTTTTTCATAGAGGTACTGTTGCAAGGGGTCCTAGTGAGGATGGAGATAGACTCGGGGTCATCTTACTCCATCCTGTCCCAAAAAGAATTTATGCGCATTCCCCCAGAGAAGCGGCCCAAACTGCAGGCCATGAGATCCAATCTACGGGACGTGCAGAGAAATGGGATCCCGGTGTTGGGGGTGGGGAACTTCAAGGTGAAGTTCAATAATTACTCCGAGAAACTGCCCCTAGTGGTCCTCAAAGGGGGGAGGTGCTGCCTTTTGGGAACGCAGTGGTTTGCTCCCCTGGGGATCGAACTGTCCGGCATTAACGCCATCGAGACTGACCCAATGCGGGACGTGTGCGACACACACCCGGACGTTTTCAAGAAGGGGCTCGGGAAATACAAGGGGCCCCGGTTTCCTTTGAGCTGGACCCAGAAATCCGGCCCATCCGCCTCAAGCCAAGGAGAGTGCCCTTCGCCCTCAAGGACAAGATCGAGGCGGAACTGGACAAATTGGTGGGGCAGGGGATTTTGTTTCCAGTTGACTTGGCGGAGTGGGAAACGCCGATTGTTACAGCCCTCAAGTCAAATGGGGAGGTCAGGATTTGCGCGGACTATAAATGTACGATAAACAAGGCCATTCGGCCAAATGCATACCCGGTGCCCGTGGTCAGCCACTTGCTGGCCACGTTACACGGGGGGAGGTGTTTCGCCAAACTAGATCTGGCCCAGGCGTACCAGCAGCTCTCTGTAACCACGGCTGCTGCCGCCGCACAAACGATCGTAACGCACAAGGGGGCGTTTAAGGTAACGCGCCTTCAGTTTGGCGTGAATTCGGCCCCCGGAATTTTCCAGTCCCTCGTGGAACGCCTTTTAAAGGGGCTTCCAGGTGTCCTCCCATACTTCGACGACGTGTTGATAACAGCGGGGAGCGAACTAGAGTTAGCAAAGAGGCTAGATGGGGTTCTCTCAGTGTTCGAGAGGGCAGGACTGCGATTGAGGAGGGACAAGTGCGTATTCTTCGCGAGGGAGGTTGAGTTTCTAGGGTTTAAGGTAACCCCGGACGGAATCAAACCCTCCGAGTCCAAGGTTGCGGCCATGAGAGACGCCCCTCGCCCCACCGCGAAACCGGAGCTACAGTCATTTCTAGGGCTCCTAAATTTCTATCACTCCTTCCTGCCTCGGAAGGCATCGGTTGCGGAGCCACTGCATGCGTTACTTAAGAAGGATGCGGTTTGGCGGTGGGGGGACAAGCAGGAGAGAGCATTCAAAGAGCTCAAGTCACTCCTATCTTCGGATGCTGTCCTGACCCACTTCGATCCGAAAAAGCCAGTGGTACTAGTCTGCAATGCGTCCCCGGTGGGGGTGGGGGCGGTCCTGTGCCACGTGTTGGAGAGCGGGAGGGAAGCCCCGGTGGCGTACTACTCAAGGTCCCTCTCGAAGGCAGAGCGCAATTACGCGCAAACAGATAGGGAGGCCCTAGCCATAATTGCGGGAACAAAGAAGTTCCACGATTTCCTATACGGCCGCGAGTTTACGGTGGTGATGGATCACAAGCCGCTTTTGGGGATCTTCACTACCGGCAAACCCACCCCGCAAATTTTATCCCCCAGGATGCTGCGTTGGGCCATTTTCCTCAATGCCTACCAGTATGAGCTGGTCTATCGCCCAGGGAAGGAGATCTCACATGCGGACGCCCTGTCCCGATCCCCTCTCCCTAGTTTAGGGGACCCTACATGCGAGGTGGAGCAGGAACACCAAGTCCTGCTGATTGAGTCTCTCGACTCACCCCCAATTGTCCCGGCCGACCTCGCCAAGGCCACGGCGGCCGACAAGATACTGGCCCAAGTTAGTTCCTGGGTTAGGAAAGGGTGGCCTATTTCTCCCCCCGAGGAACATTTCAAGCCGTTTTTCAGCCGCAGAGTAGAGCTTTCTCTGGAAAGGGGCTGCTTACTCTGGGGCCAGCGGGTGGTTATCCCAGAGAAGCTAGGGCCAAAGTGCTGAGGCTACTGCATACCAGCCACCCCGGGATCATGCGCTCCAGGGCTCTGGCCAGGAGTTTCTTTTGGTGGCCCCAGATAGACGGGGACATAGAACGCTTAGTGGGCACGTGCGAGAGCTGCCAGAGCTCTCGGCCCGAGGAGTCCCGGTTGCCCCATAGGGAATGGGATACGGCCCGCGGGCCATGGTCCTGGATCCATGTCGACTTCGCTGGCCCTTTCCGCGGGTCCATGTTTCTACTGGTAGTCGATTCCTACTCCAAGTGGTTGGAGGTAATCCCCATGAACAGCACTTCCTCTGCCGCAACCATTAAACAGTTGCGCAAGCTTTTTGCCTGCTTCGGCCTGCCAGACGTCCTTGTTAGCGATAACGCTAGTACCTTCACGTCGGCAGAGTTCAAGACGTTTATGGAGAGGAACGCCGTCAGGCACATAACCGCTGCCCCGTTTCACCCCGCCACAAACGGTCAGGTAGAGCGCCAAGTGCACACTATGAAAGACGCATGGGTCCCGGTGAGTTGAACCTGCATCTGTGCCAGTTCCTCATCTGCTACAAGACAACCCCCCTAGCTTCAGGTTTTTCCCCAGCCGAACTCCTCATGAGGAGGCGTCCGGTAACACTTTTTGACTGGATGGATCCGTCCAGGGTGGAGGATGAAGGGAGAAATATAAGCATAAGGGGAGAGAGCTCCAAAAGTTTTTCGGTAGGGGACCCGGTTCACTGCAGGAACTACGCGGCCTCAGGGCCGGCGTGGGTACCAGGGACAATTGTTGAGCAAACGGGGCCGGTATCCTACAGGGCCGAGACTAGTTCAGGTCTACTCTGGAGAAGGCACGCCGATCAACTCAGAAGGCGAGTCACCAGTG
This sequence comes from Bradypodion ventrale, assembly GCA_035047345.1. Lineage (NCBI taxonomy): Eukaryota > Metazoa > Chordata > Lepidosauria > Squamata > Chamaeleonidae > Bradypodion > Bradypodion ventrale. Next base: position 49,348,104 of record JAWDJE010000001.1, read on the forward strand.
AGGGGGAATCAGCGTTAGGGTCATCCCCCACCCGCATTACCCAAGGGGGAGACATGGAGGATACTTTGAAAGAGAGGGATCCGTTTGATGATGATTATGAGTTGCAGTACCAGGGGGGTGTAGCGGAGTGGTCCCCCACCCGTCCTAGCAAGAAGAGGGGTTTCAGTTCAGCCCCTGGTACTTCCAGTCCCCCCAGCCCTTTTGTTTTAGAATATACCATAGCTCCAGCTCCCCGGAGACCGACACCCCCAAGACAGGCAACAGGAGTGAGTCCGCCCACCACAGTCTCTAGAACTCCCGGGCAGGTAACGGGGGGTGTCGAGGCCACGAGGGCCTCTTCGTCGGTCCCGAGATTCGTTCTGGGGGGGTCCCCAAGCTCCTCGAACGGTAGACAGGGATTCACTTCCCAACTGTTCATTCCATTCCCGTCCCCCAATGCAAGGTTACCACAGACGCCACACCGAGCCACTAATGAGTCCTCCCTTTCCATTGCAGGGCAGGGCTCCGCGGAACCAGGAGCCTCCGGCTCCCCTGTGTTAAGTCAAGCAGCCGCATGACCCAGGCGCACGTGCGGCAAGCCACCATGGTTGAGGGACTTCGTCCCATCCTAGGGGGGAGGGATGTTATGTATGTACTATGCTGCTTAAGAGATGTATGAATGTAACCTTGTACAATGCTACTTTAAGAAATGTATGAATGTAACCTGACCACAATTACAATGTAACACAGCTGTAAAGGAACGCGAGTAAGCTGCCCATAGAGGGCAGCTGCGAGTGTTCAACTCACATGGTTCCCATTCCTCAAATCACCTGCAGCCGCGGGAACCCCCCGCAATAGCAAACTACTACTGACCCACCGTTAGTCCTTCCTGCGACTCCTTCTTTGTCTTCCGTGCAAGACACTAAAGGGTATAAATCAAATAAACATAAAATAACATAAGCCTTGTAAAAAACATTTATTTCCCCCCTTCTGCTAAAGCTGTGTCTTAGCATTTGTTCAATAGTTGAACTAAGAGGGGGGAAAGGGAAATGGAGAGGGCTTGCATTTCAAAATATTAGGCCTTAATTCTTGGTTACATGCTAACTGAAACACTCTGCAAAAATTATTTAACAAGCAGCAGGAGCTGCAACAGAAAGGGGAGGGGGAAAAAACAGTAAATTATTTTTCCATGTACTAAACTAGGACGTTGAGTGGGTCTCATGATGCATTAGGTTGCTGTGAGCTTTGTAGGATGAGACAAATTGATTGGTGTGTCTCTCCTTAACAGTTTCAGACCACATACACCTTGTAGTCTCTACCTTTCTCATGCTTTTTGTGACTAGAACTTAGAAACTTTACTTGGGGACTAGAACCTTCAGAATCCCAAATGGCTATGGTTTCCAGGAGTTTGGCTCCAAAGAAGTAATACAGCCAAGCTCTGGCTGAGACAGCCAAATCTGAGCCTTTGGAAAGACTTTTCCCCCGTTTCTTGCTCATGCCTTGGGCATCAGCATTACAGTATTAGTGACAGCTATGGTTGGAGTCATGTTCTCAGCACTGCACTAAACAGACACCTTCTTTGAATTGTTCAATTGAATTCTTCTGTCACTATTCCATGATCATAGGTGTCCAGATGGTGTCTAGACAACAACATCTCAGATCATTGGTTAGGCTGATTCAAGCCACTGGAAGTTTTGGTTTGACAGCTTCTGGAGAACCAAGGCTCAGTTCTAAGTCTGCCCTTTGTTTTTGGACTACTAGAAAGCTATAGAAGAGAGGACTCACTCGAGAAGGCCTTGATGCTGGGAAAGATTGGAGGCAAAAGGAGAAGGGGGTGGCAGAGGATGAGATGGCTAGATGGCATTTTTGATGCGATGTGCATAGAGTTGAGCTTGACGTGGAGGATAGTGGAGGATAGGGGTGCCTGGTGTGCGATGGTATATGGGGTAACAAAGGGTTGGACTCGACTATGCGACTGAACAACAACAAGTATTTGTCATCATCCTTCGTGTTTGTGTGATACACCTTCCCGTGTGGTCAACCTCAGCATAATTCTGCATTTTGATTCAGAAGAAAATCCCTTCAAGTTGAGTGCATCTTATTTTTAAGTGTCAATCGCACTGGCCAGTTCTGGCATTTCAATATTGGAGTACGACATTTATTAGTCCCAGCAACGACAGAGATTCCTCCCACTTGTCTTTCAAGAATGGCGTCATGCCAAGGGGCTCTCCTAGTGCTGCGGATAATTATAGCCATTGGGGTCACAAAGGTTGGACTGAATTATGCGACTGAACAACAATAGATCACTATCCTTCCTATGGGAATTTGTGAAGTCCAGGAAAGAGGCACATTTGAAACATACTGTGTTGATATTATAACTCACCCATAGGCAGTGTTGCATTTTTTTGGGGGGGGGGGAGGGGGTCACAACTCCCAGAATTCAGCAGCCAGTGTGGTCCTGGTGGCTGTGAGATTCAGGAGCTGTTGTGCAGAAAAATTAGTTTTCTTGAGTTATGCTTGTAGTCTAATTTTGCATATTTCCAAATGGCCAATCTCTATTGTACTGGATTTGTCAAGGATTGAGTCAGCTTCAGGGATCCAGCTGCTAAGAAAGCAGATCTGATTAGAGTCACAGCCTGCTGCAGCTGTTGAGGCCCTGATGACTTCCACCTGAGAGTCCTGGAGGGAGAACAATATAGGAACTGGCTCCTTCCCTCATGAAAGCTTTAGTGGTTGCTTCACTCCTGGCCTGCTTGGACCACCTCTCCTTGACTAACCTTGTTCCCCTGTCACTTCCTGGCTTTGGCATTAGGCTTGGATATTGTTTGCCTTTAACTTTTATCTTGGTTGCCCTGGATCCTGGTGCCTGTGCTTCTATTCAAGCTGCCTACATCCCAGACTCTGACAGAAGTAAACACAGGCTGGGAATCTTTGGGTCTAAATTTGCAAGTTTCCTCAAAAATCCAGGATGACAAGAGACCCAGTCTATTTCTGTGAAAACCAAGTCCTGCTGTACAACCCTCTTGGCTTCTTGGGAAGTTAATATCCCCAGCCCCACCCCACGAGAAGTTAAAAATATTCCTCAACACGGAAAGAAGCAATTTTGCTTAGCAGATTGCCAGAGTCTGAAATACATATTCAGAAAGAGGGAATCCCCTCTCTTTTACATAATGCATGAGTTTTCTGAAGGCCTCTCTTTGCATACATGCCTCCCACCCCAGGCTTTGAATATTTAATTTTGCTGCAATATCAAATTCAGAATGGTTTTTTTAAAGACACAAAACTTTACCAGTGTTAAAGGTCTGCTGGCTTTTGGCAGGAATTACTGTTCTGTTTAGCCAATTATAACTTTCCTATAAAGGGAGCAATCATCTCTCTCATCAAGAAGTGCTCAAAATAAATAAGAGGCCAATGCCAGTCATTACAGATTACCTCAGCACGGAAGTCATAAGTGATGCTGTTGAGTCCGAGTATTAATTGCAATGCAACAGCAGTTCGGAGGTTAACCAACAAGTCATTTATTACAGCTCAGTTCAGACTGGGGAAAACAGGGATGAGGTAGCAACTTATATACAGACAGAATGGCAGTTACAGTGATACATTTGCCCAGGCTTTCTTAACGCGGGAAACCTGTGCTAAACCAATCAGATTACATTGATAACACATGAATATGGTGCTTTACAGAAAGGGTGTGCTTTTACAGCAAAGACGTAATGGTGATTGCAATTTAAAGCAATATACATTTGGACACTGTTGTGTATGTAACAGTATTACTTTAAGAATGTATGAATGTAACCTGACAATTATTACAATGTAACCCAGCTGTTTAAGGAACGCGAGTAAGCTGCCCATAGAGGGCAGCTGCGAGCGTTCAGCTCACATGGTTCACATTCCCCAATCGCCGGCAGCCGCGGGAACCTTTCCCGCACTAGGATCACCTGGAGAAGATGGGCATGACTCAGAATGACATCACGCCGGTAGCAGCCAATGAGCTACTGTGCAACAATATTCAAATGTATTACTGCAGTATAAAATGAGCTGTACCTCTGCCATTACCACATGTTCATCCTGACCATCATGAAATAAGCCTGTGTTTTAGCCCCCACTGCGGCTCCTTCTTTGTCTTCCGTGCAAGACACTAAATTGGCGACGAAGGTGGGATCCATGGCGTCTCCCAAGGTCAAACCTCACCAGTTTGATAGCAGCGATCCAGAACAATGGGAGCTGTACGAGTGCCAGTTTCGGCACACGATGGATGCTGCAGGCATCGACGATGACGGGAAGATGCACTCGCACTTCCTGGCCCAGGTGGGGCCGGCCACGCTGCGTATCCTGATGAACCTGGTGGCTCCCCGGAAGGTAGACATGGTGCCCATCGACCGCATCCTGGCACTACTGAGGGAGCACTTCCAGCCTCCCGTTTCAATCTTCCTGGCCCGGGTCGCGTTCCACAGGCGGGACCAGCGCCCGGGGGAGTCCGTGTCTGCCTACGCGGCGGCCCTCAGGCTCGTGGCGGTCAATTGCCAATGGGAGGACCTGGACACGGCCCTCCGAGACCGCATGCTGTGTGGCCTGAGGCACGAGGAGGTCCAGAGGAAGTTGATAACCCGCGACCATCGCCTCACGTTCAACGAGGTACTGCGGGAGGCCCAAGCAGCCGAGGCGGCCAGGAGCGGGGTCAGAGTGTTCAAGTCCCTGAGTGGGCCAAGTCACCCGTGCAAGCGGCCCGGTGGGTGTCAGCAAAAACGGCCTGGCGGGCACCCCGGTCGCCCACAGGCACCCCAGCAACCTCCGAGGAGTCTTCCACGACAGCGGACTCCTGCTCCAGCGAGAACGACGATGTACAGAAGGTAAAGAAACACGGAGAGAGGCGCCAGACCGGCGAGCGAGGAAGCCACCATTGCGATGGCTGTGGGGCATCTCACGTCTGGACGAGATGCCCATTCCGGAAGGCCGAGTGCCACAACTGCGGCCGGAAGGGCCACATCGCCAGAGTCTGCAGGCGCAGGCGAACCGAGGACAGGGGCGCATCGAGACACCCTCAAGCACACCAGCGAAAGGCGGCCGGCATCGGAAAGGTCTCAGCCAATGATGGCGCGGAAGGCGTGAACTGCGTGGGCCTGGAGCACCGGCGCTTCTTTGTAGAGGTACTGTTACAAGGGGTTCCAGTGAGGATGGAAATAGACTCGGGGTCGTCCTACTCCATCCTGTCCCAGAAGGAGTTCATGCGCATTCCCCCAAATGTGCAGCCCAAGCTGCGGGCCATGAAGTCACACCTACGGGACGTGCAGGGCTATGGGATCCCAGTGTTGGGGGTGGGGAACTTCACGGTGAAGTTCAAGAATTACACAGAGAAACTGCCCTTAGTGGTTCTCAAGGGGCGAAGATGTTGCCTTTTGGGAACCCAGTGGTTTGCTCCCCTGGGAATTGAACTGTCCGGCATAAACGCCATAGAGACTGACCCAATGCGGGATGTGTGCGATGCGCACCCGGATGTTTTCAAGAAGGGGCTTGGGACTTACAAGGGGCCCCCAGTTTCTTTTGAGTTGGACCCAGAAATCCGGCCCATACGTCTCAAGCCAAGAAGAGTGCCCTTCGCCCTCAAGGACAAGATTGAGGCGGAACTGGACAAATTGGTGGGGCAGGGGATTTTGGTTCCAGTTGATTCAGCGGAGTGGGAGACTCCAATTGTTACAGCCTTAAAATCAAACGGGGAGGTCAGGATTTGCGCTGACTACACATGTACAATTAACAAGGCCATTCGGCCAAATGCATATCCAGTGCCAGTGGTTAGCCACTTACTGGCCACGTTGCATGGGGGGAGGTGTTTCGCCAAGCTAGACCTGGCGCAGGCATATCAGCAGCTCACAGTAACCCCAGCTGCTGCCGCTGCGCAAACCATCGTCACCCACAAAGAGGCATTTAAGGTAACACGCCTACAGTTCGGCGTAAATTCGGCCCCTGAGATCTTCCAGTCCCTTGTGGAACGCCTTTTAAAGGGGCTTCCAGGCGTGCTCCCATATTTTGACGACGTCTTGATAACAGCGGGGAGCGAATCAGAACTAGCGAGGAGGCTAGACAGGGTCCTTTCAATATTCAAGAAAGCGGGACTTTGACTGAGAAGGGACAAATGTGTATTTTTTGCGAGGGAGGCTGAGTTTCTCGGGTTCAAGATAACTCCGGAGGGCATCAAGCCTTCCGAGTCCAAGGTTGCGGCTGTGCAAAATGCCCCTCGCCCCACTGCGAAACCGGAGCTGCAGTCATTCCTAGGGCTCCTAAATTTTTACCATTCCTTCTTGCCAAGGAAGGCATCCGTTGCGGAGCCACTGCACGCGCTACTAAAGAAAGAGGCGGTTTGGTGGTGGGGAGATAGGCAAGAGAAAGCTTTCAAGGAGCTCAAAGCGCTTTTATCCTCGGATGCTGTCCTGACCCATTTTGACCCGAGGAGACCCGTAGTTTTAGTCTGTGATGCGTCCCCAGTGGGGGTGGGGACGGTGCTGTGCCATGTGTTGGAGAGCGGGCAGGAAGCCCCGGTCGCGTACTATTCCAGGTCCCTTTCAAAGGCGGAGCACAACTACGCGCAAACAGATAGGGAGGCCCTGGCCATAATCGCGGGAACAAAGAAGTTCCACGATTTCCTATACTGCCGCGAGTTTACGGTTGTGACTGATCACAAGCCCCTCCTGGGGATCTTTACTACAGGCAAGCCCACCCCACAAATTCTGCCCCCCAGAATGCTACGTTGGGCGATTTTCCTTAACGCCTACCAGTATGAGCTGGTCTATCGCCCAGGGAAGGAGATCTCCCATGCAGACGCGCTGTCCCGGTCTCCTCTCCCCAGTTTAGGAGATCCCGCATGCGAGGTAGAGCAGGACCATCAAGTCCTGCTGATCGAGTCTCTCGACTCACCCCCCATAGTCCCGGCAGACCTCGCCAAAGCCACGGCGGCTGACAAAATTCTGGCCCAAGTCAGTTCCTGGGTAAGGAAAGGGTGGCCCTCAACTCCCCCCGAGGAGCATTTCAAGTCATTTTTCAGGTGTAGAGTAGAGCTTTCCCTTGAAAGGGGCTGCCTACTCTGGGGCCAGCAGGTAGTTATCCCAGAGAAGTTGCGGGAGAAGGTGCTGAGGCTACTGCATACCAGCCACCCGGGAATAGTGCGCTCCAAGGCACTGGCCAGGAGTTACTTCTGGTGGCCCCAAATAGACACAGATATAGAACACTTAGTTGGCACGTGTGAGAGCTGCCAGAGCTCTCGGCCCGAGGAGTCCCGGCTACCCCATAGGGAATGGGACATGGCCCGCGGGCCATGGTCCCGAATACACGTCGACTTCGCTGGCCCTTTCCGCGGGTCCATGTTTCTGCTGATAGTCGACTCCTATTCCAAGTGGCTGGAAGTAATCCCCATGACTAGCACCTCATCTGCCGCGACCATTAAACACTTGCGCAGGGTGTTCAGTTGTTTCGGCCTGCCAGACATCCTTGTTAGCGATAACGCCAGTACCTTCACGTCTGCGGAATTCAAGGCGTTTATCGAGAGGAATGCCATCAGGCACATCACCACTGCCCTGTTTCACCCTGCCACACACGGTCAGGTAGAGCGCCAAGTGCGCACTACGAAAGACGCCCTGCAGTGCATGGGTCCCGGTGAGTTGAACCTCCAACTGTGTCAGTTCCTCATCTGTTATAGGGCAACTCCCCTAGCTTCAGGACTTTCGCCGGACGAACTCCTCATGAGGAGGCGGCCGGTAACCCTTTTTGATTGGTTAGATCCGACTAGGGTGGAGGATGAAGGGAGAAATATAGTGGTAGAGAGTTCCAAAAGCTTTTCGGTAGGGGACCCGGTTCACTGCAGAAACTATGCGACCTCGGGACCAACGTGGGTCCCAGGGACGATCATTGAACAAATGGGGCCAGTATCCTATAGGGTCGAGACTAGCACAGGGCTACTCTGGAGAAGGCACGCTGACCAACTCAGAAGGCGAGTCACTAGTGAAAGGGAATCAGCGTTAGGGTCCTCCCCCACCCGCGTAACCCAAGGGGAAGACATGGGGGTGTCCTCGGGTACAAATGCATACCCTGGATTCTCAGCCGAGGAGGGCGATACTTTGAAAGAGTGGAATGAGTTTGACTTTATGTTACCGTACCGGGGGGTGTCGCGGAGTGGTCCCCCACCCGTCCGAGCGAGAAGAGGGGTTTCAGTTCAGCCCCTGGTACCTCCAGTCCCCCCAGCCCATTTGCTTTAGAGTATACCATATCACCAAGCCCCCCGAGCCAGGCAGCAGGGGGAAGCTCACTCTCCCCATCCCCTAGAACTCCGGGTCAGGCAGCAGGGGGTGGCGCAAGTACGCCGGTTGCAGGCACAAGGGACCGGGGCGAGACAACAAGGGTTTCCTCGTCAGTTCCGAGGCTCATGCTGGGGGGGGTCCCCAGGCACCACGGGCAACAGGCAAGGGTTCGCATCGCAGCTGTATGTTCCGTTCCTTTCTCCCAATGCAAGGTTGTCGCAGAGTCCCCGCCAAACGACTAATGAGTCCCCCCTTTCCATTGCAGGACGAGACTCTGCGGAATTCTGAGCCCCTAGTTCCCCTGAGCTAAACCAAGTAGCCGCATGCCCCAAGCGCACGTGCAGGAAGCCACAATGGTTGAGGGACTTCGTCCCATCCTAGGGGGGAGGATTGTTGTGTATGTAACAGTATTACTTTAAGAATGTATGAATGTAACCTGACAATGATTACAATGTAACCCAGCTATTTAAGGAACGCGAGTAAGCTGCCCATAGAGGGCAGCTGCGAGCGTTCAGCTCACATGGTTCACATTCCCAAATCGCCGGCAGCCGCGGGAACCTTTCCCGTGCTAGGATCACCTGGAGAAGATGGGCGTGACTCAGAATGACGTCACGCCGGTAGCTGCCAATGAGCTACCGTGCAACAATATTCAAATATATTACTGCAGTATAAAATGAGCTGTGCCTCCGCCATTACCACATGTTCATCCTGACCATCATGAAATAAACCTGTGTTTTAGCCCCCACTGCAGCTCCTTCACATGTTCATCCTGACCATCATGAAATAAACCTGTGTTTTAGCCCCCACTGCGGCTCCTTCTTTGTCTTCCGTGCAAGACACTAAAGACACAACAGATGCAGAAAGCAAAACATTGCAAGGAGGCCATCATCTGTATCCTTACTTAAAAGTAATTTCCATGGAATATAATAGAGTTTGTGCAAACCTGGAGTGTTGGGGTTTTTTTCTCTTAAGGACTCAGCACTAATTAAGTCTGGGTGCTAAATGTTTTTAATCATTATTTCAATTACACACATTTCTTTGCATATTAATACACTGTGGTGTTGTCAGCAAGACAGAAAAATACAAGGAAACGTACTGTGTTTCTCACTAATGCTCAGTTCTGATGCTTCCCTTTGTAAATATTTATCAAAATACAAGACAGCACACAGTAATACAGTACGGTACCTGTATTTCCCTTTCCACTTAGGCTTAGTAAGAAGCATAGCTTGGAAAATGTGTGTCAAAATGCCTTTAAAATCTCACACTGAAATAAAGTAATTGCATAGTAGCTGAAGAAAAGCTATTTTGAACTTTAAGTGAACGAAAGGGTAAAAAGTCCTACTCGCTTCCTACCCATATGTGTATGTGTCAGGAAGCAGGTAAAATAACTGGTCTGGTATGCGAAGGCAAGATAAGTGGACCAGGCCTAACCTATTGTGAATTTTGTATATTCAGCATGTCTCAAACTGGCTCTCAGCCTTGTTTACAAAAAGGCCTTTGTCTGTTTGCTCCTTGCTCTTGGCTGCAGTGCATGCGAAGAATAAAGCCTTTTTCTCTCTCCCATTTTATTGGTGCAAGTATTTCTTTTTCAAACTTTGACCACCCAAAATAATACTGCTTTGCCATTGTGTGGCAACAGTATTGTTACGTTTAAAGGTAAAGGTAAAGGTTTCCCTTGCTCGAAAGCCAGTAAAATCCAACTCTAGGGTGCAGTGCTCATCTCTGTTTCAAAGCTGAAGAGCCAGCGCTGTCTGCTTCTGCAGACGTTTCCATGGTCATGTGGCAAGCATGACTAGACACTGGAGCACACGGAAAGCTGTTACCTTCCCACCGAAGTGGTCCCTGTTTATCTACTTGCAATTTTCTTACTTTCGAACTGCTAGGTTGGCAGGAGCTGGGACAAAGACGGGAGCTCATTCCATCTTGCAGTACTCGGGAATCAAACTGCTGACCTTCCGCCTCCCAGTAGAATGTTTTTTGGTTTTGTTGTATTTTTAAGGTGTTTTTTAAAGCGCAATACTAGGATTGGCCACTAGAAAGGGCTGCAGGTAAGAACAATGCAGCCTGCAAATAAAGCAAACCCCATCTGCCTCTCTTCAAGCAGTAAGCAGAAGGATATTATGGAGTTGGAGAAAGTGCAGAAGAGGATAACCAGAATGATTAGGGGACTGGAACACCTTCCTTATCATCTGAGGCTGCAACGGTTGGGCCTTTTCACTCTTGAACGACGGTGTCTAAGAGGTGACCTGATTGAAGTTTATAAAATCATGCACGGTGTGGACAAAGTAGATAAGGAAAAACTGTTTTCCCTGTCGCACAACACTAGAACTAGAGGGCACTCCATGAAACTTTTGGGTACTAGTTCTCAAACAAATAAGAGAAAGTACTTTTTCACCCAGAGGATCACTGGTCTATGGAACTCCATGCCAGAAGAAGTGGTGACAGCTGTCAGTCTTGACAGCTTTAAGAAAGGATTAGACAAGTTCATGGAGGACAAGGGTATCAATGGCTATAATTATCCGCAGCACTAGGAGAGCCCCTTGGCGTAACACCATTGCAGGCGCACCGCCCAAAGAAGGACTCAGACACTGGTGAAAGTGGATAACGGCATTGGGCCACATTTATTGATTCATGCCCTAGTCCGAATTATAAATTTCGATTGGTACTCAACCAATTATAATTCTTAAGGCAAGCAGGCCGCAGTAACACTGGTAAGGTACCTCCCAAAATTGCCAATGGCAATTGGTTACAATGTATCCATTTGTATCAATTTGTTTGTTGGCAACAAACAAATTGTTGACCGTAGTCAATAAACTAACTACTGACCCCACCCTCTGACGCGTATCCGTAAAATAACGGGGTGATGCATGCTGCCTAGCTCGTGCCATCACCCCATTGCCTGGTTCGTCGTTGACCGGACAACGTTAACCAACTTGTGCCTATCTAGTGTTGTCCAGTCAATTGCGAACCTGCCGGATACCTGTGGGTCATAAATATTTACCTTACCAGTGCTACCCGCCCATGTGACCAAAGTCAACAGTAATAAACCCCTGTATCAAACCATAGCAACAGTGTGGGATGGGCAAAAAAGCCAGAACCCATGAGCCAATTGTAGGTTCCAGCCAAAAATTCCCACCCGGCCCCGAAGCGACCAAAATATCACACTGTTAACTAGGGAGGGGGTGGAGGGAAAAACTTCTCCTCTCCGTCGCTTTCACAAAATGGCAGCTCGGCTGCCTCGTGGCCACCCCTTTTAAAGGGTGCTGGCCACGCCCCCTAACTACCCGGATGCCCAAGTCCGGGGGGGCGCAAAGAGCGCGGCGGCCATTTTGGCGCCGCGCTTACATTCTTGAAAGACAAGTGGGAGGAATCTCTGTCGTTGCTGGGACTAATAAATGTCATACTCCAATATTGAAGTGCCAGAACTGGCCAGTGCGATTGACACTGAAAAATAAGATGCACTCAACTTGAAGGGATTTTCTTCTGAATCAAAATGCAGAATTACGCTGAGGTTGACCACACAGGAAGGTGTATCACACAAACACGAAGGATGATGACAAATACATGTTGTTGTTCAGTCACATAGTCGAGTCCAACCCTTTGTGACCCCATAGACCATCGCACACCAGGCACCCCTATCCTCCACCATCTTCCTCAACTCACTCAGCTCTGCACCCATTGCATCAACAATGCCATCTAGCCACCTCATCCAATGCCACCTCCTTCTTCTTTTGCCTTTGATCTTTTCTGGCATCAAGGCCTTCTTGAGTGAGTCCTCTCTTCTCATTTGGCGTCCAAAGTACTTTAGCTTCATCTTAAACATTTGTCCTTCCAAGGAGCAGTCAGGGTTGGTTTCCTTCAGGATCGACTAATTCGATCTCTTTTCTGTCCAGGGTACTCTCAAAATTCTCCTCCGGCACCACATTTCAAAGGCGCCTGTTCTTCTGCGCTCAGCCTTACTTATGGTCCAGCTCTCGCAACCATAAACATAATACATGTTGTGCCAACTAAATCTGTTGTCCAGGTACCCCCTTCAAATGGACAATCACATGGAGGTACCTGATCTCCCTTCCTTAGCGTTTTTGATCAGAATCCTATTTCTGTTGTGTGTTACTGTAAAGGAAATTGCATACAGTATGTCTTTGCAGCTCATTGCCACTCATTAACCAGGTACTAGTAACTGGCCTCATATTGTCAGGAAGATTCTGGCTTGTATTTTAAATAGAGACTTGGGTTGGATTACCCTTCAAAGAGAGGAGTGTCCCTTTATAACAAAGAAGTATCTTCTGTAAAAGGACATGTGAGTATCCTATTGGCAGGTACTCTTAAGAAGGCTGCTTTTATGCTCCTATTTTAATGGTCCATAAAATAAAATCATGGAAAGTGCTGTAAATAAAACTGAGCTATCTCCTTTTCAATCCCAAATGTAAAAATATGATGATTGCAGAGCAGACTTTGTCATGAAGGTGCATGCAAAAATTGCAGGCGAGAGGAAAACCATTAATTATGTTCATGTAGGCTGGCTGGTGAACAAAGGCTCAAGGGAAAACCACACAAGACTGGCATTGACTTGCAAGGTCTTGTCATGGAAATAAAGCCTAAAGTAGAGAAAGCATTCTTTTGAGGCTATAGCACAGAAATAGGCATAGCCCAGGACATTTGAAAGAGTTGACTTGTGAGTCTAGTATAAGCCTTAAATGTTAGACTGCAGGTCTAATTTTTATGGGGGCTAAAAGGGCCCAACTTTTTATCTACTTAGCTAGCTTAGCCATTTCTATTTCTTTTATGTTTTATGTTTGTATTTGAACTGCCTTTATCCGTATGCTATTTTACCCCATTTTTGTACCAGTAAAAAGCTGCTATATTTGATGAAAAGTAGTGGCATACTTTTATTCTCCTCAAACCTTAAAGAGGGGAATTCTTAGAATCCAACATACAAGACCAGGGAGAGGGAGGCTATAAATCAAGGTCTCTGTCAGGAGGAGTGAATTCCATCAGAGAAGAAGACTTCATTAAGGTTTCGTTTTTTGCAAAGGAACGTTATCAAATTTTGCTGGAGTCTCTTCCTGGTGAGGTAATTTTTATCTAACCCCTGGTTAGCTGGACTCTGAAAGTGTCATAAGAGGGAGGAGGCATAAAACTGTTATCTGGGAATACTGGACATTTCTATAAGTCCGGCATCGCCATTTTAATTGCCAGATAGTTCTGGATAGAGATTGGCCAGCGCATCTCAAAACGCTGTCTGCTGAAGCAGTAAAACCTTTTAAGTAAAAACAGCCTTCTTTAGGCAAAAAGGTCCTAGACAGACCACAGTGCATGGTTGGTTTATGACTGCCTTGACACTATAATAAACATCTCCCTGTTCGGCAGTGCAGGGAGCCTTTTACAGCCCTTGCTCAAAAGCCAGTCATATCCAACTTTAGGATGCCGTGCTCATCTCCATTTATAGCCAGCGCTGTCTGCATCTGCACATGTTTCCGTAGTCATGTGGCAGGCATGACTAGACACCAGAGTGCATGGAACACAGTTACCTTCCCACCAAAGCGGTACCTATTTATCTACTTGTAATTTCTTGCTTTCAAACTCCTAGGTTGGCAGGAACTGGGACAGAGATGGGAGCTCACTCCATCATGCAGCACTTGGGTCTCGAACTGCTGACCTGTTGACCTTCCAATCATCAAGTTCAATGTCTTGACCACTAAGCCACCATAGTCCCTGATCATACTGTTTGGGGAAATTCTGGGATTTATGGATATTTTAAAAAAATGACTTGTCCAAGTTCTGCTTCCCAGATTCTCAGAGAAAATGAGAATACAAACTAGAATCATTATGTAGCAATATATGTAAAATCTAAATTAAATACTCAACAAGCCCAACACCTACTGTAAATCTAATTGTATAATAGTGCCATGGAATACAAGTGTTTAAGCTGGGATGGCTTCTGGACCGAGATGAGAGGTGCCTCACCTAAAAACTGCTACTGCCCCGGTTATGAGCCACCTTCACATTTAAGCATACAATCTGTTCTAGTGCCACCTCCTTGCAGATGGCCTGAAGATTAGATTTAAAGAACAGCTCTTCTCTTAGAAGCACAGACGAGTATACACTATTCTTCTCAATTTTATCCACACAATAAATCTGTGAAATAGGTCAGAGGGAGAGAGATGTGGTGATTGGCCTCATGACCCCAGTCTTCATGGCTTAATGGCAATCTTCATTTAGGACTAGGCCTTTCCGACCCTAGTATAACATTCTGACCTATTTTGGCTGGCATGGAAGATTGTCAGGCGCGCTGTGAGCACCGTAAAGTCTACAGCAGAATCGCACGCCTTTTGCAAAGGTACCATTTTCAAATGCCTGTCAAAATCGCTGATTCGTCAGTACAAACTTTCCCGCTTCTCCGGAAGCCCGCCAAAATGTATCAACCTGTGTAACTGCCATTCCCACTGTATATAAGCTGGCCACCTTGTACATGTTCCCCAGTCTGGTACTATGAGCTGAATAATATATCACTGTGTTTGACCCGATCCTGCTGGTCCGAATACTTCTTAAGCGCTGGACTCAACACTAAGGCGGATAGGAGTTGCAATCCAACAACACCCACTCTCCCTCCTACCGCTTAACAGATAACATTTGCAGTTTCATGACCCCTCTCCCAGTTACAGATGGCAACTCTCTTCACATACCTACAGTTTTTAGGCAGGCAAGTGAACAATGATCTCCCTTTGGGAGAGGTGGCAGTGCTGTTGAATCATGTTGTAATCATGCCAAAAATTACAGTTTGGAATTACAACAAGGCCTGTTTCACATGACTGCTACTAATAGCAAAATTCCCTGAGTGCCCTTTGGTTATGGAGTCACTACCCGTGAACATGCAGGAGGTATCAGGTTCTCAGAAGTGAAAAAATTAAAACATCAGGGAGGAAGAGGACATGACTTTTCCCAAAAGGTCCGCTGAGACCGGAGCCCACTCAGTGACGATGGTATGCTAGAATCTGCTAGAGGGTATTTTTGAAAACTGGGCAGCAGGGCAGGAAAGAATGAAGCAGTGTGGTGCACAGATAGCAATTACACTTATATACTACCCCATAGCAGTTACTGCACTCTCTGGGCAGTTCACAACATGCTGGGTATTTGTTCTACCAACCTCAGAAGGATGGAATGCTGAGTCAACCCTGAGTCCCATCAGGATCAAACTCACAGATACAGTACCTGAATTTGATACAAAGGCATGTTCAGGGCTTCCAAATAGATCTCAATGCTATCTGAAATGGTTGCTGCCCATTCTGACTGTATTTGTACCCTGGATTTGAACTGATTTGTAATTTTCCTATTAACTTGCATGTGGAAACCAAAATAGCTGTGCCCTTTTTGCTTCATTTACCAGCAATCTTTTACCAGTCTATAAAGAGGGGAGGCACAGCAGCCAAATTTCAGACAGCTAGCTTTAGAGATATGTATATGAGACATTATATGTTTCAAAGAGAGAAATAAAAAGGCTGACGTGCTTTGTGCCTTGTCCGGGTCTGTTGCTATGGTCATAAATCAGTTTGTAAACTTGCTCCACTTCCTTCTGCTACCAGATCTGGCCATTCTGGTTCGATTTGGACCTCAGATAGTTTGGTGTCTTGCACGGAAGACAAAGAAGGAGCCGCAGTGGGGGCTAAAACACAGGTTTATTTCATGATGGTCAGGATGAACATGTGGTAATGGCGGAGGTACAGCTCATTTTATACTGCAGTAAATACATTTGAATAATGTTGCACGGTAGCTCATTGGCTGCTACCGGCGTGACGTCATTCTGAGTCACACCCATCTTCTCCAGGTGATCCTCGCGCGGGAAAGGTTCCCGCGGCTGCCGGTGATTTGGGGAATGTGAACCATGTGACCTGAACGCTCGCAGCTGCCCTCTATGGGCAGCTTACTCGCGTTCCTTAAACAGCTGGGTTACATTGTAATTATTGTCAGGTTACATTCGTACATTCTTAAAGTAATACTGTTACATACACAACAGATAGTCTATTCAATTAGCAATTGAGATTTGTCAGATTCTGGGATGCAGCTCTTGAATGGGGAATGCTGGGGCGGGGGCGGGGAATCATGGAAGAATTTCTGGTAAAGAACATATTATGCTGTAATATTTTATTTCAAGTCTGATTTGTTTCTTTTATTTTCAGTCTTCAGGAATGGGTGCAGATGCTTATTTAGCTAAAATGGCACCCTGCAAATAGACATCCAGAAATGAAAAAAAGAATTTGGGGTGATCCCTAAAATAGGCCAGTGAAGACTGAATCTTCTCAATTGCCATGGAATGATTTCTTATTGTTGGGCACGGGAAAGGTAGAATCTGATGAGAGGATTCCTTTGGCCCTGAGCATCTCTGCAGCAGAGTATGCTGCTCCAGTATGGAGTGCTTCTACACACGCAAAACAAGTTGATATCGCTGTTAATGAAGCCATGCATATAGTGACAGGATGCCTGAAATCTACACCAGTTGAAAAAATATACCCTCTTGTTGGTATCAGGGGTCGTGCTGACTATGCTAAAAGGGCATTGGACACGGAGTGATGAGGGCGTTTAACCCTAGCAAAATATATATGTTCCCACTCGCCTTCTAATTTCAACTCTCCTCTGGGGATTTGAACTTGCTTACAAGACAAAATTGCAACCTCTAAGCCACAGAAGCTCCAATAGAGCTGCTTTTGTAAACTTATCTTTGGCAGCAAAGAAGGAGAAGGCAGTCAGAGGAACATGGAGCCCTGCTTGGTTGCTCAATCATTCCGGGCATCTGTTATGTATGCATGTACAATGTCTCTTTAAATGTATGAATGTAACCAGCCTCAATCACAATGTATCTCAGCTGCTAAGGAACGCGAGCAAGCCGCCCATAGAGGGCAGCTGCGAGCGTTCAGTCTCACATGGTCCACATTCCCCAAATCACGAATAGCCGCGGGAGATTCCCGCATGACAAAGAACCACAGAAGAAGAACTACAGAAGAGAGGCGTGACCTGGGCGAGGTCACGCCGGCAGCGGCCAATGAGCTGCCGTGCAGCCAGATTCAAATGTACTGTATTACTGTATAAAATGAGATGTACCTCCGCCATTACCACATGCTCTTACTGACCATCAACCAATAAACCTGTGTTAGTCCTTCCTGCGACTCCTTCTTTGTCTCCCGTGCAAGACACTAAATTGGCGACGAAGGTGGGATCGATGGCGAATCCCAAGGTCAAGCCGTACCAGTTCGATGTCAGCGAGCCTGAGCAGTGGGAGCTCTACGAGTGCCAGTTTCGGCACACGATGGAAGCCGCCGGCGTCGACGACGACGCGTTGATGCGCTCGCACTTCCTGTCCCAGGTGGGACCGGCCGCGATGCGGATCCTGATGACCCTCGTGGCCCCCCGAAAGGTGGACGAGGTGCCCATCGACCGCATTTTGGAGGCGCTGCGTGAGCACTTCCAACCGCCGGTCTCAATCTTCCCAGCCCGGGTCGCGTTCCACCGGCGAGACCAGTGCTCAGGCGAGTCCGTGTCCGCCTACGCGGCGGCCCTCCGGCTGGCAGCGGTGCACTGCCAATGGGACGACCTGGACCAGGCCCTCCGAGACCGCATGTTGTGCGGTTTGAAGGACGAGGAGCTGCAGAGGTGCCTGATGACCCGCGACAGCCGCCTCACGTTCAACGAGGTACTGCAGGAGGCCCAAGCAGCCGAGGAGGCCAGGAGCGGGGTCAGGCTGTTCAAGTCCCGAGGGGCCGCGGCCGAGAGGGCCAAGTCACCAGTGCAAGCGGCCCGGCGGACACCAACAGACTGCCTGGCGGGCCCCCAAGCCGCCCGCCGGCTCACCAGCAATGTCCAAGGAGTCGTCTACGACAGCAGACCCCTGTTCCAGCGAGGACGACGACGTCCAGCGGATTCGGAAGCGCGGGGAGAAGCGTGAGACCCGCGATAGGAAAGACCGCCGTTGCGACGGTTGTGGGGCGCCCCACGACCGTACGAGGTGCCCGTTTCGCAAGGCCGAGTGCCACAACTGCGGCCGGAAAGGGCACATCGCCAGAGTTTGCAGGCGCGGACGGACCGAGGACAGGAGTGGCCCAAGTCACCCCCGGGGACACCAGCGTAAGGCGACCGGCACGAGGAAGGTCTCGACCGGCTTCGACGAGGAAGGCGTCAACCGCGTGGGACTGGAGCACCGGCGTTTCTTCGTTGAGGTACAGTTACAGGGGCTCCCAGTGAGAATGGAGATAGACTCGGGGTCATCCTATTCCATCCTATCCCAGAGAGAGTATATGCGCATTCCCCCAGAGGCGCGGCCCAAACTGCGGGCCTTAAAATCAAACTTGCGGGACGTGCAGGGAAATGGGATCCCAGTGTTGGGGGTGGGAAAGTTCAAAGTGAAATTCAAGAACTATTCCGAGAGACTGCCCCTAGTCGTCCTCAAGGGGGGGAGATGCTGCCTTCTGGGGACACAGTGGTTTGCTCCCCTGGGAATCGAACTGTCCGGCATTAACGCCATCGAGACTGACCCAATGCGGGACGTGTGCAATGCACACCCGGACGTTTTCAAAAAAGGGCTCGGAACGTACAGGGGCCCCCCAGTCTCTTTTGAACTAGACCCAGCGATCCGGCCCATCCGTCTCAAGCCAAGGAGAGTGCCATTCGCCCTAAAGGACAAGATCGAGGCGGAACTGGACAAACTGGTGGGGCAGGGGATTTTGGTTTCAGTTGATTCGGCGGAATGGGAAACGCCGATTGTTACGGCCCTTAAATCAAACGGGGAGGTCAGGATTTGTGCGGATTATAAATGCACGATTAATAAGGCCATTCGGCCAAATGCATACCCGGTGCCTGTGGTCAGCCACCTACTGGCCACGTTACATGGGGGGAGGTGTTTCGCCAAGCTAGACTTAGCGCAGGCTTATCAGCAGCTCTCGGTAACCCCAGCTGCTGCCGCTGCACAGACGATTGTAACCCACAAGGGAGCCTTTAAAGTGACGCGCCTCCAGTTTGGCGTGAATTCGGCCCCCGGGATTTTCCAAGCCCTCGTGGAACGCCTATTAAAGGGACTCCCAAGTGTTCTCCCCTACTTCGACGATGTCCTGATAACAGCGGGAAGTGAGGCAGAGCTAGCCACGAGGTTAGATGGGGTCCTCTCAGTCTTCGAAAAAGCGGGGCTTCGTCTTCGAAAAGACAAATGCGTATTTTTCGCAAGAGAGGTCGAATTCCTCGGGTTTAAGGTAACCCCAGAGGGAATTCGCCCCTCGGAGTCCAAAGTCGCAGCTGTAAAGAATGCCCCCTGCCCCACCACAAAGCCAGAGTTGCAGTCTTTTCTAGGGCTCCTCAATTTTTATCATTCATTCCTGCCAAGGAAGGCATCGGTTGCGGAGCCACTGCACGCCCTACTAAAAAAGGATGCGGCTTGGCGGTGGGGGGACAGGCAGGAGAAAGCATTTAAAGAGTTAAAGTCACTCCTTTCCTCGAATGCCGTCCTGACCCACTTCGATCCGAGGAAACCTGTGGTTCTAGTATGTGATGCATCCCCGGTGGGGGTGGGGGCGGTTCTGTGCCACGTGCTAGAGAGCGGGCGGGAGGCCCCGGTGGCGTACTATTCACGGTCCCTTTCTAAGGCTGAGCGCAATTACGCGCAAACGGATAGGGAGGCCCTAGCCATAATCGCGGGAATGAAAAAGTTCCATGACTTTTTGTATGGCCGCGAGTTTACGGTGGTAACTGATCACAAGCCGTTGCTGGGGATCTTCACCACTGGCAAACCGACCCCCCAAATTTTATCCCCCAGGATGCTGCGTTGGGCTATATTCCTCAACGCTTACCAGTACGAGCTGATTTTTTTTTTTTTTAATATAAATTTTATTGAGTTTTTAATAGACATACAGAAAACGAAAAAAAAAGCATTAACAATACATTAACGATACAATACACTAACAAATCCTTAATATCATACTAACAGACATTACTATATGCTAGCACATAACAATATCTATACTCGTTAACTGCTATTTAACCACCAAATATTAAAAACCATTATTTCAATATCCAAAATGATAGAAAAAAACTTTCTGTACTAGCACTAATCTTTTTTTTTTTTTTTTAACCAATAATAATCACCCTGTGTATATATACAATGCCCGGAGAGTTTATTTTCTACTCAGTTCCAGAAGCTTCTTTGTGATGGTACTGGTCCTGAACTATCGCTTGCCATAATAGAGTGATCCACAAACGGTTTCCATATATTCCAGAATCTATTCTCTTTTAAATTATCTCTTTTGACTTTAATCTCCCATGTCAATTTATCATTCAGTGCTAAACTCCACATTTCTTTATACCATTCTCCAATCTGTATATCTATATCGTTTTTCCAATTTCTAGCTATACATTGTCTACCTGTTGTCAATATGATTTCCAATAGTTCTTTTTCCTCCTTATTTAAACCCAAACCTTCCACATTCGTTAAAAGAATGGTACCGGACACCAACTTAACACTTTTACCCAATATTTCATCACACTCATTTTCTATTCTTGCCCAGAAATCCCTTATTTTTTTACAGCTCCACCACATATGTTCATATGTTCCGTCATATTCTTTACATCTCCAACATAACTTATCTCTTTTGTTATCCATCTGGTAAAGTCTTAATGGTGTCAGGTACCATTGCCACAACATTTTGAAATTATGTTCTTTAATTCTTACAGACATTGTTCTCATAATTCTCTTTTTCCATTTGTTTTTCCATTCAATCTCCCCAATTTTTATATTCAAGTTTTGTTCCCACTTCCGTTTCAAGTCCTCCTGTGGATCTGCACCTCTATTCAATATATTATAAAGCTTGCTTACAAGACCTTTAGTACTGCTTTCCCCTTTTCTAATCTTCCTTACCAATTCCTCAAATTCTGTATATACTCTATCTATCCCTATTTCTTTTTTATATTTTTTATTCCAATTATCCACCTTTAACTTCTGAAACCAGTTCAAATTTAAAATCTCAAACATTTTTTTCCGCTCGTCATCAACTTCACATGCTTTTAACCAATCCTTCAATAACAACCTCCCATTTTTATCCAATATTTCCATTTTTTCTTTATCTAATTTTATTGGGAAACACATCATATCAGTCAATTCCAAAATTGGAGAGAGATTCGGAACCATATCTTTTTTTACCTTCTTCCATACCTCCATGAGACCTTTCATCATAGTATTGTTTGACCTTTTCACCTTATCCTTCATTCCCAAGAAAATCAAGTTTCCAATATTTCTGTACTCTTTCATTTCCAATTGTTCCCAAATCACCTTTTCTCTTGCCAAGATCTTCACAACATTCCTGACTTGAAATGCTCGATAATATACTAGCAAATTAGGCATACCCAGACCCCCTTTTTTCTGAGACATATACCATAGTTTCTTTGGAAGCCTAGATTTTTTTCCTCCATTACAGAACCCATTAAACATTTTTTGAAACTCATTAATTTCTTTCTCTTTTAAATGGATCGCTAGTGTATCAAATAGAAAATTAATCTTTGGTAACAATATCATTTTACACATAGCAATCCTTCCGAACCATGACAGCTTTAACTTCTGGAGTTCTTGTATTTTATTCTTAAATTCAATTCTCAAGCTGTCGTAGTTCAATCGTTTAAGATCTTCTAATTTATTTGAAATGATTATCCCTAAATACTTCAGCTTCTCTTTAACTTGTATGTTAAGTGTCGACACCGTCCTACCCATCTCGCTCACTTTCAAATTACACAACATCAATTCAGACTTATCCCAGTTTATCTTTAATCCAGTTATAGCTTGAAATATTTGTAAATGATCTTTAATCCTATCCATTACCTGTTCCGGGTGCTTCACCATAAGCAATGTATCGTCTGCGTACATACTCACTTTATTACCCATAATCCCTTCTATATTTGAATCTTCCCTTATACTTTTAGCTAAAATCTCCATTGCCATTATGAACAAGATAGGAGATAAAGGACAACCCTGCCTAGTGCCCGCCTCTAGCTTTACCAAGTCCGTTAGCTCCTCATTCACTCTAACCTTAGCATTTCCTTTTTGATATAGTAAATCTATAACCCTATTAAATTTATCCCCAAACCCATATTTTCTAACTATTTCCTTAATTGAAGACCACTGCAGTGAATCGAATGCCTTAAAAATATCCAATGATAGTAGTCCCACTTTTTCCTTTGTTTGATTGACATTGTCTATTAAATCTAATACCCTTCTAGTCAAATCCGCCATGTGTCGTCCTTTTAAAAACCCAACTTGATCAACCTCTATATATTCCCCCATAAAACTATTTAAACGATTAGCCAATATTGCTGTGAAGATCTTCGCATCTTGGTTTATAAGCGAAATTGGTCTGTACGAATCCACTCTTTCCAAATTCTTTCCAGGTTTTGGCAAAAGAACAATTGTGGTGTTATACCATGAGGTCGGAATTGATCCTCCATCCAATATATAATTGTATAATTTCACCAATTTCGGAACCACTACCTCTTTGAATTCTTTATAGAACTCTGTTGATAATCCATCATCCCCCGGGGCTTTCCCTATCTTCAATCCACTTATTACCCCCCTAACCTCTTTATCAGTTATTTTTTCCTCCATTTTCTCCCTGTGCTCTTGTTTTATCCCATTTCCTAACTGCCTCTCCAATATCTTCTTAAGCTTTTCTTTATCTATTTCTTTTTTTGCATATAGCTCCTGGTAAAATTCTCTAACTATTTTACATTTATCGCTATTCTTATTGCACCTTGAACCTTGCCTATCCACTAACACCCCAATTTCTCTCTTTTCCCTTTTAACCTTAGCTGCCCTTGCTAATAATTTTGAGTTCTTATTACTAAATTCAAAATATTCCCTATTTAGATAAATCAAATCTCGTTTAACTTTGTCTATATCTTTACCCATTACTTCTGCCTTAAGTCCTTGTAGTTTCAAAAAAATTTTTTTATCCTTACTATTTGCGTGTTCTACCTGTAATTGTTTTATTTCCCTTTCTTTTTCTATGTACTCTGCTTTATTCTTTTTATATTTAAAGCTTGCCAATTTTATGCTTTCACCCCTAAATACCGACTTCATGGTATCCCACACAACGTTAAAATTAACCTCATTATTATCGTTCCATTGCCAACTTTCTTTCCAGCTTTCCATAATTAACTCTTTACTCTTCTGATCTTTGAACAAATTAGGATCGTACCTCCAATTTCTGACTCTTTGAGTATTTTTTTGTACTTTCAGTTCCAAATATACTTTAGCATGATCCGATTCCTTAATAATCCCAATTTCCGTGCCTTCTATATCCCCAATTAAATTTTCCGAAAGAAAAACATAATCTATTCTCGAATAGGTCCCATGCACGTGAGAAAAAAATGAATATGCTCTTTCTAAACCTTTAAACTCTCTCCACGAGTCCTTCAAACCCGTAACTTTCATCCAATTATCCATCACCTTCCCTTTCACACCAGTTCCACTTCTAGCTATATTTGTACAATCTAATCCTGACCTAATCAAATTAAAATCACCAGCCACAATAGTTTTAGCAACATTTTCCAACTCCACTATTTTCCGAATTTTTTCGAGAAACACTGTTTGGTGGTCATTCGGAGCATAAATATTTACCAACAAGATTTCCTCATCCTCCAATTTTCCTCTTAACAACAAGTACCTACCCTCCTGATCAACAATCTTTTTTGTGATTTCAAATCCTAACTTTCTAGAAATCATGGTTGCCACCCCTCTTGCTTTAGATGTTCCAAACGCCATCTCATAGTGTTGCATCCAACCTAAAAAAAGTTTATTCGTATCTTTTGACTTCTGATGTGTCTCCTGTAAAAACAAAATATCTGGTCTATCTTTTTTCAACGCCAATTCCAACCTCCGTCTCTTGAGAACAGAACCTGTACCTTTCACATTCCATGATATTATTTTAATACTTCCCATATCCAATTTCTTCTTCCAACTTTAAACTCTCCATCGGGCGTGCCACCAACAACCCTACCACCATACCACTACATATAACACACATTTTCACTCTCCCCACCTTCCAACGAAAAGTCGCCTCTGTCAACCAAAGAGGGGAGAGGGGGGACCTGCAAGACGTGCCCTACTGCCGGCGCTATGCGCTATTTGCCCATTCTACCTCTATTAAGTACTTAAGCTTGCTACTATCCAGATCTCATTGTTCCTTGCCTATCTCCTCTTCCACCATAATCAAAGACAGCTCCTCCTCCTCCTCCCCTCGCTGAGGTGTTCCACCTGTTGCCCCGCCAGCTTCCTCCCTCCCTTGTTCCCTTCCCAAAGCTCCAGAATCCATCATTTCCTTCTTAAGATTTTTCCATTCTTCTGAATCTGCTTGTACCAATCCCAACATACTCAAATATTCCAATGGGTTAGTGCCTTCATCAATAACTTGCATTCTTTTTTCATAAAAAAAGCGCAATTGTTGTGGAAATCTCCAATTATACCTTATGTTTTTACTCCTCAACAATTTAGTAACAGGCCTCATCTTATACCTCCATGTTCTTTCTTTTAATGAAATATCATTATAGACTTCAACCTCTGAACCATCAAATTTCAACGCATCAGAACCTGCTCTTTTCAGATGAGCCATTACTTTTAGTTTATCTGCCCAATTTGCAAATTTAACCAGCACATTTCTTTGTGCCATTCTCCCTCTTCTTGGACCCACCCGGAACACACTTCCTAAATCCTCCTGAACAAATTCCTTCCCCATTTTTAGTCCATTTAACCACTGAACCACCCTCTCTCTTAACAAATCCGGAGTCCGTTCCGGTACCTGACGGATCAGAATATTCTGCTTTCTCATCAAATCTTCCACAACATCAATCCTCATTTCTTGTTCCAGCATTTTTAGCTTACTGTCCCGCACCACCTCCTGGGTCCCTTTTACTTCACTCTTTACAGTATCCACCTCAATTTGAACCACTTTCAGCATTCCCGCAAATTTATTCAAATTTAAATCCATTTTTTTTGTATAATCATTCAATGTTGACATCATCTTTTCTTGCCCTTTAATTATTTCATTTCTATCTTTCACCCTTGAAGCCTCACTTTTCTCGAATTTTTGCATCAATTTACCCATTTCCACCATAATTTGCGTCTGGTCCATTGGCACTGTAGACATAGATGATGGTTGAGCAGATTCACCCACTGTTGTTTTTCCAGTCGTCTTAGACTTTACAACTTGTTCTTCCTCCTTCGCTTTTCCTCTTGTAACTTTTTCCATAATAATCCACTGTATTTCAAACCCAATGTTGCAGATCGCTGTAACAGTTTGTCAATATAGTAAGGCTTACAACACTGCAGTCATTGGTTCCACAGTTACAGCAGGAAAGTTCTTATGTCAGCAGAAGGTACCAAAATACTGTAATCCACAACTATGAAACTAAAGGAAACAACTCTCCAAGCAGGCAGATTAAAAATAAAAAAAAAAAATTATTGACCACAACAGATCGTTTCCCCCAAAGCCAGCGGTCCAAACAAACGTCTTCCAGCCACAGAAAAAAAAACAGGCTTCAGAGAAACAGTTAGCCCAGTTGTTGAGGGGGGGGGCTCAGGAGGAAAAGAAAAATCCAGCTTCTGAGGGGTTGGGGTGATGAGCAAGATATTCCTCAATCCACACGGTAAAGAAACCAGCAATCAAAGCCACACATTCCTTCCTTTGAGATGGGTATTTAAAGCATCATTCTCCAGCGAGTGCCTTAACTTTTAAGTGAGAAAAGGCCCCCCCTCTTCCCCCTCTTCCTGCAAGGAGCAGACAGCTTAAGCAAAAGAAAGAAAAAAAAACTCCCACAGTTTCTCCAATATTCCAGCCCAGAGATGAGAGAGAGAGAGAAAAAACAAAAATTAATCCACCTTTGTTGATATCAAAACGTGGCGCGGTCCTCTGGAGTATAGAAAAAAATCACAACCCTCGCACAGTCACTTTCGTTTTCCCTGACCGTCGCCATTTCAAGCCTCCACCTTTTCCATTTCAAAGACTCAGCTCTCTTTTTTTTTCTTTAAAAAAAAAAAAAAAGAAAAAGATCCCAACTGGTTTTATAGCTTGCAACTGAGAATGTAGCTCCCCACAGGCACTTACATGCAAATTACTTCACACTCAGGCTCCTCTTGCCCCTTTCAAAACCGATTCCAAACGCCTTCTCCACAATCTTGCTGATCCCGTTCCTCAGCTCCAGCAGAAAAGCCGCGACTGCCGCCGTAGCTTCCACCGCCAGAGAATCTCTCGAACTTCGATCAGCCAGCCCCAAAAGCTCACCAAACTTTCCACGGAGACAGGCAAGGATCTTATCTTTAGGCTTTGCCACTTTAAATTTTTTCTGTTCTGCTCCTTCCCATTGTTTACCACTTTGTTGAGCGCGAGCGTCCGAAACTAGATGTTACACAGCGGCCATCTTAGCCAGCCCCCCAGTACGAGCTGATTTACCGCCCGGGGAAGGAGATCTCCCATGCAGACGCACTATCCCGATCCCCTCTCCCTAGCCTAGGAGACCCCACATGCGAGGTGGAGCAGGACCACCAAGTCCTGCTGATCGAGGCCCTCGACTCACCCCCCATTGTCCCGGCCAACCTCGCCAAGGCGACTGCGGCCGACAAGACCCTAGCCCAAGTCAGCTCCTGGGTTAGAAAAGGGTGGCCCACTACTCCCCCAGGTGAGGAATTCCAGCCGTTTTGCAGATGCAGAGTGGAGCTTTCCCTGGAAAGGGGCTGCTTACTCTGGGGACAGCGGGTAGTCATCCCCGAGAAGCTGAGGGCGAGGGTGTTGAAGCTACTGCACACCAGTCACCCGGGAATCGTGCGCTCCAAGGCCCTAGCTAGGAGTTTTGTTTGGTGGCCCAAGATAGACGCAGATATAGAACGGTTAGTGGGCACGTGCGAGAGCTGCCAGAGCTCTCGGCCCGAGGAATCCAAGCTACCCCATAGAGAGTGGGATACGGCCCGCGGCCCATGGTCCCGAATCCACTGGCCCTTTCCGCGGGTCCTTGTTTCTCCTAGTCGTAGACTCTTACTCCAAGTGGTTGGAGGTAATCCCCATGAACAGCACTTCCTCTGCCGCAACCATTAAACAGTTGCGCAAGCTGTTCACCTGCTTCGGCCTGCCCGATGTCTTGGTAAGCGATAACGCTAGTACCTTCACGTCGGCAGAGTTCAAGACTTTTATGGAAAGGAACGCCGTCAGGCACATAACCGCTGCCCCGTTTCACCCGCCACAAATGGTCAGGTAGAGCGCCAAGTGCGCACTACGAAAGACGCACTGCGGCACATGGGTCCCGGTGAGTTGAACCTGCAATTGTGCCAGTTCCTCATCTGCTACAGGACAACCCCCTTAGCCTCAGGTTTTTCCCCAGCCGAACTCCTCATGAGGAGGCGTCCGGTAACCCTTTTTGACCGGATGGATCCGTCCAGGGTGGAGGATGAAGGGAGGAACATAAGCATGGGGGGAGGGAGCTCAAAAAGTTTTGCGATAGGGGACCCGGTCCACTGCAGAAACTACGCGGCCGCGGGACCAGCGTGGGTACCGGGCACAATTGTGGAGCAAACGGGGCCGGTATCCTACAGGGTCGAAACCAGTTCAGGGCTACTTTGGAGAAGGCACGCCGACCAACTCAGAAGGCGAGTCACAGGGGAAGGGGCGTCAGCGTTAGGGTCCTCCCCCACCCGCATTACACAAGGGGGAGACACGGAGGAACCCACGGATACAAACGCATATCCTGGGTTCTCATCCACAGAGGAGGATACTTTGAAAGAGAGGGATCAGTTTAGTAATGATTTTGATTTTTCGTACCAGGGGGAGTTAGCGGAGTGGTCCCCCACCCGTCCTAGCGAGAAGAGGGGTTTCAGTTCAGCCCCTGGTACCTCCAGCCCCCCCCCCCCGGTTCCTGTATCCTAGAGTACACCATAGCTCCGGCCCCTAAAAGACAAGCAGCCGGCGGGAGCTCACCCGCCCCCGCCGCAACCTCTCAAACCCCCAAACAGACAGCAGGAGGTGGCGGGACCGCGAGGGCATCCTCGTCGGTCCCGAGGTTCATGCTGGGAGGGTCCCCGGGCTCCTCAGGAAATAGACAGGGGTTCACTTCCCAGCTGTTCATTCCATTCCCGTCCCCCAAGACAAGGGCATCGCAAGCTCCCCACAGAACCACTAACGAGTCTCCATTTTCCGTTGCAGGGCGAGACTCCACAGAGCCAGGAGTCACAGGCTCCCCTGTATTAGGTCAGGCGGCCGCACACCCCAGGCGCACTTGCGGCAAGCCACAATGGTTGAGGGACTTCGTCCCATCCTAGGGGGGAGGGATGTTATGTATGCATGTACAATGTCTCTTTAAATGTATGAATGTAACCAGCCTCAATCACAATGTATCTCAGCTGCTAAGGAACGCGAGCAAGCCGCCCATAGAGGGCAGCTGCGAGCGTTCAGTCTCACATGGTCCACATTCCCCAAATCACGAACAGCCGCGGGAGATTCCCGCATGACAAAGAACCACAGAAGAAGAACTACAGAAGAGAGGCGTGACCTGGGCGAGGTCACGCCGGCAGCGGCCAATGAGCTGCCGTGCAGCCAGATTCAAATGTACTGTATTACTGTATAAAATGAGATGTACCTCTGCCATTACCACACGCTCTTACTGACCATCAACCAATAAACCTGTGTTAGTCCTTCCTGCGACTCCTTCTTTGTCTCCCGTGCAAGACACTAAAGCATCACAACTCAGCTCGGCTCTTTGGACTGACACCCAAGGAGGGCACCATGGTACTCAGGACTTGAGGGGCGCCCCGGGCTGAGTCCCGGTAGCCCTATGGGCCAGCCCACCACTGGTTGGTATTGCTCCATTGAATATCAGGAGAGAAGTAGCAGCAGATGCTGAGAGAACTAAACAAGAGAATGACCCTCAACACCCTCTGAACAGATACTGTATGAGCCTCAAGTGCACCGGCTCAGATCCAGGAAGAGCTTTATGGCAAGAACAAATATTCTTGAGGGTACGCAAGAGCAAAACCAAACTAGAAGATGGGGGAAGGAGCTCTTTGGACAAGGAACAACATTAAAGAAGGATATAGCTGAGGATTTCAACCTCCCCTATATCACTTGGAGGACCCTGAATAGGCTGAGTGTTGGAGTCCCTAAATGCAAGACCAACATGCTTAAGTGGGGGTTGTTAGCAGACAACAACATGCTGTGTGAATGTGGAGAGATACAGAATCCAGCTCATTTGCTGGTCTGCCAATTGCTGCCAGAGACATGCACCAATGAGGACTTGGATTTGGACAATGACAAAGTGAAGAAAGTGGCTTCATTTTGGCAGTCCAGGGTTTGATTGGGACACGAAAGAAGAAGATGGCTTATCTTTTAAAAGGCACTAGAATATACTGGCAACTGCCATTTGTAACTGTTTATGTTCACGTTACCCTTTAACAAACTGGAGAATCAAATATTTGGCTTTTGGTTATGTTGTGTATGCATGTCTTGTACTGTCAGAATGTAACCACCCCAATTACAATGTATTGCAGCTGTAAAGGAACGCGAGCAAGCAGCCCATAGAGGGCAGCTGCGAGCGTTCAATCTCACATGGTTCACATTGCTCAATCACGGACAGCCGCGGGAAAACCTTCCCCGCATTCAGCAGCAGGAAAGAAGAACTACTGAAGAGAGGCGTGCCTGGGCGAGGCCTCGCAGGCAGCGGCCAATGAGCTACCGTGCTACAAGATTCAAATGTATAACCTACTGTATATAAAGAGATGTATCACCGCCATTACCTCATGCTCCACCAGATCCCTATGCAATAAACCTGTGTTAAGCCAACCCTTCGGCTGTTCTGTTGTCTTTGGTCCCATACAGTAAACTGGCGATGAAGGTGGGATATGGCTGCCCACGGGACCAAGACATGCGCCGGCTACGAGATCAGGAAGCCGGGAGACTTGGAGCTGTTTGAGATAGACTTCAACGGAGCGCTGGTGGAGCTCGAAGTCTCAGATGAAGACAAGAAGAGGGCCATCTTCGTCCGCATGCTCGGACACGAGACAAAAAGGACTCTGGTGGACCTGATCGCGCCGAGGAGGGTGAGCGACTACAAAGCCAAAGAGCTTCTGGCTGTGTTGCGCGCCCACCTCCGGCCCGCGATAGCGATGTTCCCCGCTCGGAGCGCGTTCTGGAGGCGAGTCCAAGCGCCCGGGGAATCGGTCGCCGAATTCGCCGCGGCCCTGCGGCTGGC
Organism: Bradypodion ventrale; assembly: GCA_035047345.1. Lineage (NCBI taxonomy): Eukaryota > Metazoa > Chordata > Lepidosauria > Squamata > Chamaeleonidae > Bradypodion > Bradypodion ventrale. The sequence continues at coordinate 49,378,616 of JAWDJE010000001.1, forward strand.
CGCCGGCCCCTGCAAGTGGGAGACCCCAGAAGTCACCCTCCGCGACTGCCTGCTCTGCGGCCTGAGGGACACCGAGACCCAGTGCGCGCTGATGAAACAGGAGCCGCCTCCCACGTGGCAACAGGTCCTCGACACGGCGCAGGCCGCGGAAGCCACGACGGCCGGCGTGCAAGAGCTCCAGGACTGGCGACCAAAAAACGCCAAGGCAGAGAGCTCGGTGCGCGCGGCCCGGCGGGTTTCGAACTCGTCCACGGAGAGCGGCGACGACGAGGACGTCCGGCGGGTCCAGAAGGATGGCCGACGCTGCGACGGCTGCGGCGCCGCCCACGCCCGCGCCAAATGCCCGTTCCGCAAGGCCGAGTGCCACAACTGCAGCCGGCGCGGGCACATTGCCAGGGTCTGCCGGAAGCGGCGCGAGGCCAAGAGGAGTTCCCCAGACCGCTCGGCGAGGCAGGACCGCACCACGAGGCCCAAGGACCACGGCACCCGGACCACGAGGAAGCGGGACGGCGTCGGACGCATCTCCGACGACAGCGAGGACGACGCTCCGGTTTTCAGCGTTTCCACGGAGCATCCCCGATACTTCGTCGAGGTAGTAATACAAGGGGCCCCTGTTAGGATGGAGGTGGACTCGGGTTCTTCTTACTCTATTATCTCTCAGGGAGAGTTCCTAAAGATACCCCCCCACGTGCGGCCCAAGCTCAAGGCGTTGAGGGCCACACTAAAGGACGTGCAAGGGAACCGCATCCCGGTACTGGGGGTTGGGAAGTTCCAGGTCCAGTTCAAAAAGCGCGCTGCAACGCTTCCCCTAGTCGTCCTCAAAGGAGGTAAATGCAGCCTCCTCGGGACTCAATGGTTTCAGCCCCTGGGGTTGTTCATCGGGGGGGTGCACGCCGTGGGAGTACACGCCGCCAGGACTGATCCAATACAGAGCGTGTGTGAGGCGCACCCCGAAGTCTTTAAAAAAGGACTCGGAAAGTTCAAGGGCCCCCCAGTGACTTTCGACCTGGACCCTGGAGTACGTCCAATCAGACTTAAACCGCGCAGGGTGTCTTTCGCCCTAAAAGACAAAATAGAGGCGGAGTTGGACAAATTGGTGGGCCAGGGAATTCTTGTTCCTGTTGATTCTGCGGAGTGGGAAACTCCAATTGTAACAGCACTCAAGGCCAACGGGGAGGTCCGCATATGCGCCGATTACAAGTGCACCATCAATAAGGCGATCCGCCCTAATGCGTATCCGGTGCCGGTAGTCAGCCACTTGTTGGCCAGGTTGCACGGGGGGAGGTGTTTTGCTAAGCTCGACCTGGCCCAAGCCTACCAGCAGCTCCCGGTCACCCCCGCCGCAGCTGCTGCGCAGACCATAGTCACACACAAAGGGGCGTTCCAAGTATCGCGCCTCCAATTCGGCGTGAATTCGGCGCCCGGGATTTTCCAATCACTCGTGGAACGCCTCCTAAAGGGACTAGAGGGGGTGTTACCCTACTTTGATGACGTATTGATTACAGGGGGGAGCCGGGCAGAATTGGCAGAAAGGTTGGGAAGGGTCCTAGAAAAATTCGAAAAGGCGGGGTTGCGGTTGCGAAAGGACAAATGCGTCTTCTTCGCAACCGAGGTCGAGTTTCTAGGGTTCCGCATTACTCCCGAGGGAATAAGGCCATCCCAATCCAAAGTGGCCGCCATCAAAAAGGCCCCTCGCCCCACCTCCAAGCCCGAGCTGCAGTCGTTCCTTGGGCTGCTCAACTTCTACCACTCCTTCCTTCCTCGGAAGGCAGCCGTGGCGGAACCGCTACACAAATTGTTAAAAAAGGACGAGGCATGGAAGTGGGGCGACGACCACGAGAAGGCTTTCAATGACCTGAAGCGACTCCTGGCATCAGATGCTGTACTGACCCACTTCAATCCCAAACGCCCAGTGGTCCTGATTTGCGATGCATCCCCGGTGGGGGTGGGGGCGGTGTTATGCCACGTGCTGGAGAACGGGAGGGAGGCCCCGATAGCGTTTTACTCTAGGTCCTTGTCCCAAGCGGAGAGAAACTACGCCCAGACAGACAGGGAAGCACTAGCAATAATTGCGGGGACCAAGAAATTTCATGATTTCGTGTATGGCCGCCCCTTCACCATAGTGACTGACCACAAGCCCTTGCTAGGCATTTTCACCGCAGATAAGCCCACACCCCAAATCCTGTCCCCGAGAATGCTCAGGTGGGCCATTTTTCTCAACGCGTATCAGCACGCGTTGGTATACCGGCCCGGAAAGGAGATCAGCCACGCGGATGCCCTGTCGAGGTCCCCCATTCCCCGGGATTGCTGCCACGTGGGCGAGGAAGAGAGAGACCACCAGGTTTTAATGATAGAGGTCCTAGACTCCCCTCCAGTAGTACCGGCCGACATCGCCAAAGCGACCGGCAAGGACAAAACGTTAGCTACAGTCTGCTCCTGGGTACAGAAAGGGTGGCCCGTGTCTTCCCCAGCAGCGGAATTCGACACATTTTTCAAAAAGAAACTAGAGTTGTCCCTAGAGAGGGGTTGCCTGTTGTGGGGGCAGCGGGTAGTGATTCCCACGTCCCTCCGGCCGAGGGTGCTTAAGCTGCTGCACGTCAGCCACCCGGGGATCGTCCGCTCGAAGGCTCTAGCCCGCAGTTACTTTTGGTGGCCGCAGCTAGACGCCGACATTGAGCACATGGTCGGCACTTGCGAAGCGTGCCAAAGCTCCAGGCCAGAAGAGGCTCGTCTGCCACATAGAGAGTGGGACGCAGCGAGGGGGCCCTGGTCCCGGGTACACGTAGATTTTGCAGGGCCGTTCAGGGGAACGCTCTTCCTCCTAGTGGTGGATGCGTTCTCAAAGTGGTTGGAGGTCATCCCAGTCTCGAGCACCTCCTCGGCCACCACAGTTAAACAGTTACGGAGGGTCTTTTCCACGTTCGGTTTACCCGACACCCTTGTCAGCGATAACGCTAGCTGTTTTACGTCCGCAGAGTTCAGGGAATTCGTGGATCTCAATGCCATTCGGCACATCACCTCCGCCCCTTTCCACCCGGCCACCAACGGCCAAGTAGAGCGCCTCGTGCGCACCACTAAAGACGCGCTACGGCGCATGGGCTCCGGAGATCTAGACCGACAACTATGCCAATTCCTGCTACGGTACAGGGTCACCCCGTTAGCGTCAGGGTACTCCCCCGCGGAATTGCTAATGCGCAGGAAGCTGGCTACGGTAATCTCCAGGCTAGACCCCACCAGAGTAGAAGACAAAGGGCGAAATGTAGAGATGGATTCCTCAAAGAGTTTTAGCGTAGGCGCCCCCGTGCATTGCAGGAACTACGCCAGCGGGGGACCAGCCTGGGTGCCCGGCATTGTAATAGAACAAACCGGCCCCGTCTCATACCGCGTGGAGACCAATACAGGCCTCCTGTGGAGGCGGCACGCAGATCAACTCAGGCGGAGGGTCCCCGGAAAGCAGGACGAAGACGAGAGTAGCAACGAATCAGCGTTAGGGTACTCCCCCACCCGCTTAACCCAAGGGGGAGGGAAAGGGGAACATGGGTCCCCACCAAGGGGGGAGGAAAGGGAATCGATCCTCAGAAATCTTTTGCGGGAGTTTGCGGCGGAAAGGAAGAGCCCCGATCCCACACACATCCCCCGGGAGCGTCCCAGAAATACAGATTCCCCAAGGAGTTTAGACCTTGATTTACAGTGCCAGGGGGAGTTAGCGGAGTGGTCCCCCACCCGTCCTAGCGAAAAGAGGGGTTTCAGTTCAGCCCCTGGTACTTCCAGTCCCAGTAGCCCCTGTGAATTAGAGTGCAACATAGCGCCAATGTCCCGGAGACCGACACCCCCAAGGCAGGAGGCAACGGCGAGGCCGTCCACCACAGTCTCAAGGTCCCCCGAGCGGGGGACAGAAGGGAGCAGAACCACAAGGGCATCCTCATCGGTCCCGCGGTTCACGATCGGAGGGTCCCCGGGGTCCGAGGGAAACAGACAGGGGTTCACTTCCCAGTTGTTCATCCCATTCCCTTCCCCCAGCGCAAGGCAGGCACAGACGCCCCACAGAGCCACTAATGAATCCCCATTTCCCGTTGCAGGACAAGCACCCACGGAGTCAGGGATCACAGGCTCTCCGGTACTAGGGCAGGCGCAAGCGCGCCCCAAGCGAATGTGCGGCAAGCCACATTGGTTGCGGGACTTCGTCCCATCCTAGGGGGGAGGGATGTTGTGTATGCATGTCTTGTACTGTCAGAATGTAACCACCCCAATTACAATGTATTGCAGCTGTAAAGGAACGCGAGCAAGCAGCCCATAGAGGGCAGCTGCGAGCGTTCAATCTCACATGGTTCACATTGCTCAATCACGGACAGCCGCGGGAAAACCTTCCCCGCATTCAGCAGCAGGAAAGAAGAACTACTGAAGAGAGGCGTGCCTGGGCGAGGCCTCGCAGGTAGCGGCCAATGAGCTACCGTGCTACAAGATTCAAATGTATAACCTACTGTATATAAAGAGATGTATCACCGCCATTACCTCATGCTCCACCAGATCCCTATGCAATAAACCTGTGTTAAGCCAACCCTTCGGCTGTTCTGTTGTCTTTGGTCCCATACAGTAAAGGTTATAACTTTTTTTCTCATTCTCACATCATGTACATTTCAGAAAACCCTACAGATGTTCAAGAAAACAAATAGGGAAGCAATGTGATATCCAAGTATATCCTTTTATCCTGTAATTGCTCTTTCAGTAAAAGTTCTTCCTTGCTTTCCATATGTCATGCAGTTTAAAATCTTTTTCTTTTTTAGTGTGTAACCATGATCTGCATCTGGTAAACATTTAGCTGGGGAGGGGGCAGTAAACATTCAACACCACTTAAAAAAAAATTTAAAAATTCACCAGGGCATTCAAAAAGGAAACAAGAATTCTATTGGCACCAACTGATTTTTTTCTTTTTAGCCCCTCTGGAAGGGGAATTTTTTGAAACAAATAAACAAAAACAGCTAGAATGAAAGTTAAACTTCCTCCTACTTTGGCAGTTGGTTCCCAATTCAGACTGGGGCCACATTCAACAACTAGAGCAAACATTGTCACTGTACAACACAGCATAGTTCAGCACAAAATCATGGATACATTTGGTCAAAGGCAGGCCAGCACTTTTAAGCCTGGCCAGTGTCCTACATAACAAAGTTGACTGAGTGCCAGAAAAGGGTTCATATTATGGGCTACCCAGCCAATAGTCACAAGACTGATAGAGAAAGGAATTTGGCAATCAAAGACATTAAACTACACCAACAGAAAATGACTGCTCTTTGTTTAGACTAGCCTGGGAGAAGAACAGGGCAATGGTGTGTCTAAAGACTCAGCACTGGCATTAGTGGTAAGGAGCCAAAAGAAGACCAAAGTAAGGCCAACTATGTTGGGAATTATGTTTCTTTCTACTGCTTTTGTCCAGTTAACCCTTAACAAGCCTCCACTTGATTTTGCCTAATATAACCTCAGCCCAGGGAACGCTCCCTGATGATACAATAACCACAACACTATTTTAAATACAGTATATGGATGTAATCTTTCTTGTGTGTTGTAAAACTTCACTTTTTAAAAAAGATTGGGCCTGTATCTATGACTGCCTGTTTGTCTTGCCTACATTCTCCTGATGGAGAGGGGAAGGCTACCTGCTGGGTTTCTCTGTTTATTCATTTTCTCTGTGAGAGAAGAGAGGGCAAAGTAGAATGTCCAGAAGGAAACCTTCTGATCCAAAGCAGTAGTTGTTCTATATTTCTTCTACAGGATGGCAAACAGCAAAGTCTCTGTGCAAAAGAATTAATGGGCAGAATTCAACATCAGAAGCAGGAATATACACAGAAATCTGCTTCAAATCATTTCGGTCTGTCCAAATACTCATCACAGGATTTGAAAGTTGCAGTCCTAGAGAAGAAAGATAGATAGATAGTTTGGTGTCTTGCACGGAAGACAAAGAAGGAGTCGCAGGAAGGACTAACACAGGTTTATTCATTGATGATCAGGATGAACATGTGGTAATGGCGGAGGTACATCACATTATATACAGTAGCACAATACATTTGAATCTTGCTGCACGGTAGCTCATTGGCTGCTACCGGCATGACATCGTCCAGGTCACGCCTCTCTTCTGTAGTTGTTTGAGGGTGCGGGAAAGTTCCCGCGGCTGTTGGTGATTTGGGGAATGTGAACCATGTGAGGTGAACGCTCGCAGCTGCCCTCTATGGGCACCTTACTCGCGTTCCTTTACAGCTGGGCTACATTGTAATTGTGGTCAGGTTACATTCATACATTTCGAGGCAACATCTCTTAAAGCAACATTGTACATACATAACATCCCTCCCCCCTAGGATGGGATGAAGTCCCTCAACCATTGTGGCTTGCCGCACGTGCGCCTGGGGCGTGCGGCCGCTTGACTTAACACAGGGGAGCCGGAGGCTCCTGGTTCCGCGGAGTCCTGTCCTGCAACGGAAAGGGGTGACTCATTAGTGGCTCGGTGTGGAGTCTGTGGTAACCTTGCAGTGGGGGACGGGAATGGAATGAACAGTTGGGAAGTGAATCCCTGCCTACCGTTTGAGGAGTTTGGGGTCCCCCCCAGTACGAATCTCGGGACCGACGAAGAGGCCCTTGTGGCCTCGCCACCCCCCATTACCTGCCCGGGAGTTCTAGAGACTGTGGTGGGTGGACTCGCCCCTGTTGCCTGTCTTGGGGGTGTTGATCTCCGGGGAGCCGGAGCTATGGTATATTCTAAAACAAAAGGGCTAGGGGGGCTGGAAGTACCAGGGGCTGAACTGAAACCCCTCTTCTCGCTAGCGGGTGGGGGACCACTCCGCGACACCCCCCTGGTACTGCAACTCATAATCGAATTCATCCCTCTCCTCCAAAGTATCCTCCTCTGCGGTTGAGAACCGAGGATATGCATTTGTATCCGCGGGTGCCGCCGTGTCTCCCCCTTGGGTAACGCGGGTGGGGGAGGACCCTAACGCTGATTCCCCCTCCCCGGTGACTCGCCTTCTGAGTTGGTCGGCGTGCCTTCTCCAGAGTAGACCTGAGCTAGTCTCGACCCTGTAGGATACCGGCCCCGTTTGCTCAACAATCGTCCCTGGTACCCACGCTGGCCCGAGGCCGCGTAGTTCCTGCAGTGAACCGGGTCCCCTACCGAAAAACTTTTGGAGCTTTCTCCCCCTATGTTGATATTTCTCCCTTCATCCTCCACCCTGGACGGATCCATCCGGTCAAAAAGTGTTACCGGACGCCTCCTCATGAGGAGTTTGGCTGGGGAAAAACCTGATGCTAGGGGGGTTGTCCTGTAGCAGATGAGGAACTGACACAGATGCAGGTTCAACTCACCGGGACCCATGCGCCACAGTGCGTCTTTCGTAGTGCGCACTTGGCGCTCTACCTGACCGTTTGTGGCGGGGTGAAACGGGGCAGCGGTAATGTGCCTGATGGCGTTTCTCTCCATAAAAGTCTTGAACTCTGCCGACGTGAAGGTACTAGCGTTATCGCTAACAAGGACGTCTGGCAGGCCGAAACAGGCAAAAAGCTTGCGCAACTGTTTAATGGTTGCCGCAGAGGAAGTGCTGTTCATGGGGATTACCTCCAACCACTTGGAGTAGGAGTCGACTACCAGTAGAAACATGGAAAGGGCCAGCGAAGTCGACATGAATCCGGGACAATGGCCCGTGGCCCGTATCCCATTCCCTATGGGGTAACCGGGACTCCTCGGGCCGAGAGCTCTGGCAGCTCTCACACGTGCCCACTAAGCGTTCTATGTCCCCGTCTATCTGGGGCCACCAAAAGAAACTCCTGGCCAGAGCCTTGGAGCGCACGATCCCGGGGTGGCTGGTATGCAGTAGCCTCAGCACCTTGGCCCTCAGCTTCTCTGGGATAACTACCCGCTGGCCCCAGAGTAAGCAGCCCCTTTCCAGAGAAAGCTCTACTCTGCGGCTGAAAAACGGCTTGAACTGTTCCTCGGGGGGAGAAGTGGGCCACCCTTTCCTAACCCAGGAACTAACTTGGGCCAGCATCTGGTCGGCCGCCGTGGCCTTGGCGAGGTCGGCCGGGACAATTGGGGGTGAGTCGAAAGACTCGATCAGCCGGACTTGGTGTTCCTGCTCTACCTCGCATGTGGGGTCCCCTAAACTAGGGAGGGGGGATTGGGACAGGGCGTCCGCATGGGAGATCTCCTTCCCTGGGCGATAGACCAGCTCATACTGGTAGGCGTTGAGGAAAATGGCCCAATGCAGCATCCTGGGGGATAGAATTTGCGGGGAGGGTTTGCCGGTAGTGAAGATCCCCAGAAGCGGTTTGTGATCCGTCACTACCGTAAACTCGCGGCCGTATAGGAAATCGTGGAACTTCTTTGTTCCCGCGATTATGGCTAGGGCCTCCCTATCAGTTTGCTGTAATTGCGCTCAGCCTTCGAGAGGGACCTTGAGTAGTACGCCACCGGGGCTTCCCTCCCGCTCTCCAACGCGTGGCACAGGACCGCCCCCACCCCCACCGGGGACGCATCACAGACTAAAACCACTGGTTTTTTCGGGTCGAAGTGGATCAGGATAGCATCCGAAGATAGGAGTGACTTAAGCTCCTTGAATGCTTTCTCCTGCCTGTCCCCCCACCGCCAAGCCGCATCCTTCTTAAGTAACGCGTGCAGTGGCTCCGCGACCAATGCCTTCCGAGGCAGGAAGGAGTGATAGAAATTTAGGAGCCCTAGAAATGACTGCAGCTCCGGTTTCGCAGTGGGGTGAGGGGCGTCTCTCACGGCCGCTACCTTGGATTCGGAGGGTTTGATTCCGTCCGGGGTTACCTTAAACCCTAGAAACTCAACCTCCCTCGCAAAGAATACACACTTGTCCCTCCTCAATCGAAGTCCTGCCCTCTCAAACACTGAGAGGACCCCATCTAGCCTCTTTGCTAACTCTAATTCGCTCCCTGCTGTTATCAACACGTCGTCGAAGTATGGGAGGACGCCTGGAAGCCCCTTTAAAAGGCGTTCCACGAGGGACTGGAAGATTCCGGGGGCCGAATTCACGCCAAACTGAAGGCGTGTTACCTTAAATGCCCCCTTGTGCATCACGATCTTTTGCGCAGCGGCAGCAGCCGGGGTTACAGAGAGCTGCTGATATGCCTGGGCCAGATCTAGCTTGGCAAAACACCTCCCCCCATGTAACGTGGCCAGCAAATGGCTGACCACGGGCACCGGGTATGCGTTTGGCCGAATGGCCTTATTTATCGTACATTTATAGTCCGCACAAATCCTGACCTCCCCGTTTGACTTGAGGGCTGTAACAATCGGCGTTTCCCACTCCGCCGAGTCAACTGGAACCAAAATCCCCTGCCCCACCAATTTGTCCAGTTCCGCCTCGATCTTGTCCTTGAGGGCGAAGGGTACTCCCCTTGGCTTGAGGCGGATGAGCCGGATTTCTGGGTCCAGCTCAAATGAAACCGGGGGGCCCTTGTATTTCCCAAGCCCCTTCTTGAAAACGTCCGGGTGTGCGTTGCACACGTCCCGCATTGGGTCAGTCTCGATGGCGTTAATGCCGGACAGTTCGATCCCCAGGGGAGCAAACCACTGCGTTCCCAAAAGGCAGCACCTCCCCCCCTTTGAGGACCACTAGGGGCAGTTTCTCGGAGTAGTTCTTGAACTTCACCTTGAAGTTCCCCACCCCCAACACCAGGATCCCATTTCCCTGCACGTCCCGTAGGTGAGATCTCATGGCCCGCAGTTTGGGCCGCTTCTCTGGGGGAATACGCATAAACTCTTTTTGGGACAGGATGGAATAAGATGACCCCGAGTCTATCTCCATCCTCACTGGGACCCCCTGCAACAGTACCTCTATGAAAAACCGCCGGTGCTCCAGGCCCACGCGGTTCACGCCTTCCTCGCTGTAGCTGGCTGAGACCTTCTTGGTGCTGGCCGCCTTTCATTGGTGCGTCTGGGGATGGCTGGAAGTGCCCTTGTCCTTGACTCGCCCGCGCCTGCATACTCGGGCGATGTGTCCTTTTCGGCCGCAGTTGTGACACTCGGCTTTTCGGAACGGGCACCTCGTACGGTCGTGGGGCGCCCCACAACCGTTGCAGTGGCGGTTCTGCCATTCGTGGGTCTGCCACTTCTCACCTCGCTTCTTGATCCTCTGGACGTCGTCGTCCTCGCTGGAGTAGGGGTCCGCTGTTGTGGAGGATTCCTCGGATGACGTTGGTGTGCCGGCGGGCGGCTTGGGGGCCTGCCAGGCCATCTTCGCTGGTGTCCGCCGGGCCGCCTGTACTGGTGACTTGGCCCTCTCGGACGTGGCCCCTCGGGACTTGAACAGTCTGACCCCGCTCCTGGCCTCCTCGGCTGCTTGGGCCTCCCGCAGTACCTCGTTGAACGTGAGGCGGTGGTCGCGGGTCATCAGCCTCCTCTGAAGCTCCTCGTCCCTCAAACCACACAGCATGCGGTCACGGAGGGCCTGGTCCAGGTCATCCCACTGGCAATGCACCGCTGCAAGCCTGAGGGCCACCGCGTAGGCGGACACGGATTCGCCCGGTCGCTGGTCTCGCCTGTGGAACGCGACCCGGGCTGGGAAAATCGAGACGGGCGGCTGGAAATGCTCGCGCAGCCTCTCCAGGATACGGTCGATGGGCACCTCGTCCACCTTCCAGGGGGCCACCAGGGTCATCAGGATCCACAGTGTGGCTGGCCCCACCTGAGCCAGGAAGTGGGAGCGCATTTTTTCAGGATACAAGAGGTGACAAATACTGTGCTGATACAAATGGTTTTTTTAAAACTATTGAGGTTAATCTAATTCTAAATGTGAACTCAGTTGTTTTGTACAGTCTGACCTTCAAATAAGGAAAAGATTATATTTTTGGACCACATCTCCCAGAATGCCCCAAACAGCAATGACCATTGCTAATAGTAGCTGGAGAGTTATGGAAAATATAGTTTTAAAAAAACTTTTCCCCATCTCTATCCTTTGTCTGCTATCAGTTCATGTCTCCTCTAAGTTCCATACTGCTATTATGATGGTTTGTCTTTTTGCATATAATTCCACCTGACAGTTCTCAGGCTTAAGTATAAGCAGGCAGACAAACAAACGAAAAATAAAATGGATGATATATGACTGAGTAACAAATTACATGATAAGCTCAGGCTAGGCCAGTAGTGGGCTGATTGTACCCCTGGAGCTGCTCCAAGATTTTCAATTTGCTGCTTAAACCAAGCAACCACAATACTATTTTTTTAAAAAAACCATTTAACAGAACTATCCATGCGAGGACGTCCCTCCCCGCCCCCTGCCACCAGGCGGAGAGGTTAAAAGGGCTCCCCATGGCCAGAGGGAGCCAAAGACGACGACGACGTTCAAGGATGTCCCTCCCCTCCCCCTGCCACCGGGCGGAGAGGTTAAAAGGGCTCCCCATGGCCAGAGGGAGCCAAAGACGACGACGCCGTTCAAGGACGTCCCTCCCCTCCCCCTGCCACCGGGCGGCGAGGTTAAAAGGGCTCCCCGTGGCCGGAGGGAGCCGAAGACGCCACCGCCATGCGAGGACATCCCTCCCCGCCCCCTGCCACTGGGTGGAGAGGTTAAAAGGGCTCCCCATGGCCGGAGGGAGCCGAAGACGCCGTCGTCGTGCGAGAACGTCCCTCCCCGCCCCCTGCCACCGGGCGGAGAGGTTAAAAGGGCTCCCCATGTCCAGAGAGAGCCGAAGACGCCGACGCCGTGCGAGGACGTCCCTCCCCGCCCCCTGCCACCAGGCGGAGAGGTTAAAAGGGCTCCCCGTGGCCGGAGGGAGCCGAAGGCACCGCCGCCATGCGAGGACATCCCTCCCCACCCCCTGCCACTGGGCGGAGAGGTTTAAAGGGCTCCCCATGGCTGGAGGGAGCCGAAGTCGCCGCCGCCATGCGAGAATGTCCCTCCCCGCCCCCTGCCACCGGGCGGAGAGGTTAAAAGGGCTCCCCGTGGCCGGAGGGAGCCGAAGACGCCGCCACCATGCGAGGACGTCCCTCCCTGCCCCCTGCCACCGGGCGGAGAGGTTAAAAGGGCTCCCCGTGGTCAGAGGGAGCCAAAGATGTCGCCGCCGTGCGAGGACGTCCCTCCCCGCCCCCTGCCACTGGGTGGAAAGGTTAAAAGGGCTCCCTGTGGCCAGAGGGAGCCAAAGACGACACCGCCGTGCGAGGACATCCCTCCCCACCCCCTGCCACCGGGGAGAGAGGTTAAAAGGGCTCCCCATGGCCGGAGGGAGCCGAAGATGCCACCGCTGTGTGAGGACGTCCGTCCCCGCCCCCTGCCACTGGGCGGAGAGGTTAAAAGGGCTCCCCATGGCCGGAGGGAGCCGAAGACGACGCACAAAGACGTCCCTTCCTTGGCCCCACCATGGTCGTGGACGTTGAGCTATGGACTCTGTTGTGGACTTGGCTGCTGAGGACATTGCGGTAGTTGTTTTGTTTCTTCCTTATTTTGTAGAATGTATTATTGCTTATTATTACTGAGCTGGGCTCCGATGTAGTTGTTGAGCCCGGCTCTCATTAAGAGTTGTGTAAGGTCATTGAGCCTTGGGCTCCGACCCTCCCCCCTTTTGGATTATTGTTTTTCCTGATGATATCTTGTAAACTTGTAAACTGATATTATAATGTTTTGTATATTTTTATTGTATTTAATTGTTATACTGTGTTTATACTTGATATGTTGTTATTGTACTGTATTGCATAATGAACTGTATTGTGTTGTATTTCCCCTTCCCCTCCCCTTTCCCCTCCCCTTTCCCTTTCCCTTACTTATGTTTTGCTTTGTATCTTTTGGATTGCTCTGTAAATTGCTTTGAGTTGTCAGTAGACAAGTAAAGCGGTATAGAAGCACACTAAATAAATAAATAAATTTCCTATCTTAGGGGTGCCTAAACTTTTCAGGCCGCAGGCTGATGACGTGGTTCAGGGAGCCGGTCACTAAGGCCCATACGGGCGCATTTTACTTCCACTTCCAGGAGCGACAAGGGCTTTGTGGGCCACATGAATTGGTGTCAGGGGGCTGCATCCGGCCCCCGGGCCGTAGTTTGGGCACCCCTTTCCTATCCCTTCCAATTTTATTTGGGGGGATATTGACATTTCTTGCAGTCAGCCTAGCCTTTGGATGGTTCCATATAGAGAAGAATGGTTTCTGGTCCTGCCCAAATAGATTGTTCTTGAACTAGTAGTCTTAACACTACAAAAATAATGACCTCATTGGCATGCTTTACCATGAATTCTGCCCAGAATTAGTCAAGGTTTCAATATCACAACATCACTGAGGGACAAGCTACTATGAAGAGGCTCAAACCAAAATGCTTAGGGAAGGAGGAGCACTTTGCTGGACCAGTTTAGACCAGAGATACAAGTAAAGGTAAAGTAAAGGTTTCCCTTGCTCGAAAGCCAGTCATATCCGACTCTAGGGTGCAGTGCTCATCTCTGTTTCTAAGCCGAAGAGCCAGCGCTGTCTGCTTCTGCAGACGTTTCCGTGGTCATGTGGCAGGCATGACTAGACACCGGAGCGCACGGAACGCTGTTACCTTCCCACCGAAGTGGTCCCTATTTATCTACTTGCAATTTCTTGCTTTCGAACTGCTAGGTTGGCAGGATACAAGCAAGATACAAACAAAAGCCTAAATGCTTACTCAGCGCCACAGCTACTTTTCTACCAGATGGCTCTTCAGGCAAAGGACTCCCATCCAGCTAGGAAAGGTAATGGTCCCCCTTGCTTGAAAGCCAGTCGTATCTGACTCTAGGGTGCAGTGCTCATCTTCGTTTATAGCCAGAGTGCCAGGGCTGACCGCATATGCAGACATTTCCATGGTCATGTGGCAGGCATGACTGTCAGAACACATGGTATGCTGTTACCTTTCCCGTCAAACTACTACCTATTTATCTACTTGAAATTTCTTGCTTTCTAACTGCTAGATTGGCAGGAGCTGGGACAGACAACGGGTGTTCACTCCATCATGTAGCACTCGGGTTTCAAACTGCTGACCTACTGACCTTCCAGTCATAAAATTCAGCATCTTAAAATTAATAGATTAAGAACATAAGAACATAAGAACAGCCTTGCTAGAACAGGCCACAGCCCATCCAGTCCAGCATTCTGTCTCACACAGTGGCTCACCATTTCCTTCAGGGTATTCCCAAGGAGATGCCTTCATCTGTTTAGGATTCCCTGGAAATGGCACTGAGAGATATCCTGCCTATCTCTCCAACCCTGAGGTTGTCCTTAAGTATCCCTAATTATAGCCATTGATACCCTTGTCCTCCATGAACTTGTCTAATCCTTTCTTAAAGCTGTCAAGACTGACAGCTGTCACCACTTCTTCTGGCAGGGAGTTCCATAGACCAGTAATCCTCTGGGTGAAAAAGTACTTTCTCTTATTTGTTTGAGAACTAGTACCCAAAAGTTTCATGGAGTGTCCCCTAGTTCTAGTGTTCTGCGATAGGGAAAACAGTTTTTCCTTATCTACTTTGTCCACACCGTGCATGATTTTATAAACTTCAATCAGGTCACCTCTTAGACGCCGTCATTCAAGAGTGAAAAGGCCCAACCGTTGCAGCCTCAGATGGTAAGGAAGGTGTTCCAGTCCCCTAATCATTCTGGTTGCCCTCCTCTGCACTTTCTCCAACTCCATAATATCCTTCTGGAGGTATGGCGACCAGAACTGTACACAGTATTGCAGATGGGGCCTCAACATAGATTTATAAAGAGGCAAAATGACACTTGCTGACTTATTTTCTATACCCTTCCTAATGATCCCTAGCATTGAGTTTTCTTTTTTCACTGCTGAGGCACACTGGGTTGACACCTTCATTGAGTTGTCCACCAGGACACCAAGGTCCCTTTCCTGGTTTGTCGCAGAGAGTTCAGACCCCATCAGTTTATAAATGTAATTGGGGTTTTTTGCCCCAACATGCATCACTCTGCACTTACTAGTGTTGAAGCTCATTTGCCACTGTTCTGCCCACTCCCCCAGTGTCAAGAGATCCCTCTGGAGCTCCTCGCAATCTCTCACAGTTTTCACTACCCTGTATAATTTAGTGTCATCAGCAAATTTGGCTACCTTGCTTTTTCTCCTACACTTTGTTAAACATTGGCTTACTGTTATGGTAGTATGCTTGTGCACACTTAATCCATGCTGAAAGACTGCCACCAGACCTTAGCTGCAGCACAGTGAAGGGAATATTCCCCCTGGAGTAGCAATGCAACACCACTTTACTCTTGGAAATACCATCACCACCACCACTTCTACTTCCCCAAACAGATATTACGAAGATCTTCTGCTGCCTGTGGCAGAGCAGCAAATGGAAACCACTGTTAACACAGAAGAGTGTTCATAGTTTCCCTAAAGGTTTCCCTTCCTCAAAAGCCAGTTGTATCTGACTCTAGGGTTCAATGCTCATCTCTGTTTCAAAGCCGAAGAGCCAGCGCTGTCTGCTTCTGCAGACATTTCCGTGGTCATGTGGCAGGCATGACTAGACACCTGACTGCACGGAACGCTATTTGCTTTCTCACTGAAGTGGTCCCTATTTATCTACTTGCAATTTCTTGCTTTCGAACTGCTAGGTTGGCAGGAGCTGGGACAAAGACAGGAGCTCATTCCATCCTGCAGTATTCGGGAATCGAACTGCTGACTTCCTGCCTTCCAGTCAGTGTCTTAGCCACTTGAGCCTTAAATCTCACAAACACTCCTCCCCTTTCCTGACAATCATCATCATCCTCTTTCTTTTCTTCTTTATCTGAATCCAAATATTGGCAATCCTCATGGTGATCAGCCATGAAGACTGTCCTGAGAATATAATGCAGTGGCCTTTCATCTGCCTTCTGCATCGCAGCATGACACCCATACCACTGATCCAGTTCTGCGAGTCACTTTCTGATCCTGGCCCTTTTAACATGCAAAGTCCTCTTTGGCCCCAGACCAGTATTGATGAAGCTGCTGCCCTCCATCAAGATAGATTCAAGTAGGATTTAATCCGCTTGAGGACCACCACCCTTCCCTGTGGATTTTGGCATTCAAGCTGTTAGTCCTCAGGGTTGTCAGGTTAGTTCAGGCATTCTTAACTTACGTGGGCCGAACCTGGCCCCCAAAGCCATTTCACCCAGCCGCCACCACTCTTGTTCCTGCTGCAGCCGCCTGGAAGCACCAAAAATGCACCGAAAACCAGTGAAAACAGATACTTTTGTCGAGTTCTCAAGCATTATCAGCGAGTTAGTGGATGAAAATGTGCATTTTTGCATGAGAACTTGCTGAAAACATGCAAGAACTCACTGAAAACACGCAAGAAGTCACCGAAGATGCACATTTTCATGTGAGAACTCATGCAGAAACATGTGACCAGTCGTATCTGACTCTAGGGTGCAGTGCTCATCTTCGTTTATAGCCAGAGTGTCAGGGCTGACAGCATATGCAGACATTTCCATGGTCATGTGGCAGGCATGACTGTCAGAACACTTGGTATGCTGTTACCTTTCCCATCAAACTAGTACCTATTTATCTACTTGCAATTTCTTGCTTTATAACTGCTAGATTGGCAGGAGCTAGGATAGACAACGGGTGTTCACTCCATCATGCAGCATTCGGGTTTCGAACTGCTGACCTACTGACCTTCCAGTCATCAAATTCATCATCTTAAAATTAATAGATTCTCCTACACTTTGTTAAACATTGGCTTACTGTTATGGTAGTATGCTTGTGCAGTTGCCATCAGAGGGGGAGTGATCCGGCCCGCACCCCAAAAAGGTTGAGAAAGCCTGGATTAGTTAATTGCCGCCTGACACTCGGGTGTTGAGTCACTGGCAGTATGGTCTACTCAATTACTGTAGCAGGATGACCTGGCCAGACTACTTCCTGACAATAGAAACGTAAATAACAATAGTTTAATAAGAATTTGCTGCACTTTTAAGATGCCTCAATTCTGCCTCCTGGTGTCTAATGGTAGGGCTGGGCCTTCTCTCACAATTTCCCCTACCTTTGATCTATATCCTACACCTTGGTGGTACTTTCTTCTTTTGCTGCTTGCAAGAGTCCAGAGTTGCTGCTCTGCATAAAATTCAACTTTACGTTTGCTAAGCTCTCTATGGGTTGCTTTGCCACTTGTTTATTTGGCTGTACACCAACCAAGGCTTTTTTTTCTTCCTATTTAGCTAATCTAAAACAGCAGCTTCCATTGTGATTCAGATCAGGAACTTCTGGGTTTTAAGTACATCCCCCCCTAAGGGTAATAATAAAAGCTGCTATACTGTATTCTTAATATATATATTTTTGCTTCTTACATAGTGGCAATTATATAAGTTTCTAAAATGGGCAAAACCAAGGAAGAATGTGGCCTGTTTTTGGTAATTATGGGACAGCATCTATAATACATCTATATTTTGTTTAACTGGTGGGGGGAAACTTCACATCCCCCCTCCTTTTTCTCCAGATGAATGTAAACCAACTTTAACTGATGTTGGGAAAATGTAGGGTTTCTATAATTGTTTGACCTCCAGCCTTTTGCCGAAATGAGTAGCTTTCATTTTAGCTTGAGAGAAAGCCACAGTGTCTTCTCAAAGTCAAGCCTTTGAAATAGCTGTGGCTGGGTCTAGTAAAGCATCTGTCGGTAGAAGAGAAAACCCTGTGGTTTAGAATAAAGGCTGTGAGTTTTTGTTGCCTTTTTCAAAGGAAAAGAAGGCTTCTTTGCAGATGCTTATGTTCTTGTTTAATAAGAGATTTTTCTGCCTGGAAAACCTTGAAGTCAGTTTAAAATAAAAGTCGTTCTGCCTCTGTGTGCTACATTTTGGGAAACTGAGCAAGAGAACGCATGTGCATTCATCTCTTCCCCAAATGTCCACCCTTTCCAAGCCATCTTCCTTGTCTGCATCTCTGACTCATCAGCAGTCTTGTTCTCTCTCAGGTGCACACATCTGACAACTTCATGTGTCTACTATTATGCTACTCCCTGTAGTTAAATCCAAGGAGTGGGGAGTTGGGAGAAAATAGTGCCAGGCAGGGACTTATGGTCATCATCACAGCTGATCCTATCTTGGGCTCATCCAACCCAAGAGAAGAAGGGTAGGGAATTTGAATGACTAAAAAAGGAAGTCTCTGGTTGGGATCTGTGACACATATTCATGAAAAGACTTCAATCATATCTATATGATTGGTATTCAAACTAATAGAATCCCTCTAAGCCATCTTCTCTTTCGTTGCTGCTTGTTGCCATTATTACCTTTGGATTATCTTACTTAGTTATGACAAACGCAGTGTCTGCACAGAACTTGGAATGTTACTTGTTCAAAGTACATTGCTACTGTTACTCAATGTATATTTCAAACATTATTCTTAGCCATTATTCATTATGTTACTTAATGTTTTTCATTACTTGCTTTGGACTAAGAAATTCAGGATTGGTAAAAAAACAAAATCAAGATCATAGGCTCTTCATAGAGGTGCTTCCTCTGCATTTTCTTTTAGTGGATGGAAGAGAAGCTCTTTAGTTGCTGCTATTGTTAGGAAATTGAGGCAGAAACTTTTGCTTACCTGTTTTACATCATCAGGAGATCTACTTTCTTCTACTATAGAGTACCAAGGTGCCAATAGTTACCTAGATTCTCACACACTAGGTCAGGCGAAAGGAAATGGAGAATGAACTCACCAAAAGGTGCCTTCATTTTGACAGTACTATCATGTCTGGTCTAGACACGGAAGAAGAAGACCTGCCTTTTCAACCAGAGAGACTATAAGGGGCCAACTACCAAGTGTCATCATTGCCTACATTACAATAAGAGGAGCAAACCTGTAATGGAGATTTGATTATGATTAATTTGCTGCAACAAGAAGCTTCTGTCCCCAGTATAGATATGAAGGATGGCTAAAGGCAATTAGAAGAAGCACTGATTATTATTCTATCTATAGCCTGCAGATCACCAGTTGGGCAAACCTGGAAGTGAGCCTTTCATGACCTCCATATTTCAGAATACCTTCCTCCTCATGCTCAGGAGATACTCTTGTGGTGGTATGCTTTAGACTAAAGTGTCTTTTACAGACTCACTTCTTCAGCCAGTCTTCCTTTACAGGCAGTATATATATATTGATTAAACAATAATACAAAATCATAATTATTTTAAATAACTAACATTTATTTACTGAGCAAATTTCAAAAATTTCCCATTCAGCCAAAATATTGGTGGTTAGTATATATACCTATAATCTTAGGTGACTGGAATGCAAAACTAGGGAACAAAGCAAAACCAAATGTTGTTGGAAATTTTAGCCTGGGGACAGAAATGAAGCAGAAGAATAACTCACAGGATTTCTGTGAAGCCAACCATCTATTTATTGCAAATACATGCATCAAGCAACCAAATGGACAGCTGCACACATGAACACCAGCAACGGTCAGTGTAAAAATCAAATAGACTAAGTAACTGGAAGTAGGAGATAGAAAAACTCTAGTGTCTCTGACAAAAAAAAAAGGAACAGTGGTTCTGATCACAAGCTGTAAATATCCAGCATTACAATAAAGCTGAAAAAGAACATTAAAAGAATTGTAGTGCCAAAGAATAATTTAAGTTACATTCTTGATGACTTTAAAGTTCACATAAGGAACAGATTTATTATTATTATTATTATTATTATTATTATTATTATTATTATTATTATTATTATTATTATTATTATTATTATTATTATTATTATTATTATTATTATTATTATTATTATTATTATTATTATTATTAAACTCAATTGAATGTGAGCCAGAAGAACTGTGAATTGAAAGCAGGAAGAATGCAAAAAGACAACCCTTGTAGTCAAAAGTAAAGAAAGCCTGAGATGAATAACAGAAGAAACACTTAAAATTGTAAAAGACAGGTGAAAAGCAAAAGTAAAAAGTGACAGAAGTGAAGTCAGATCACTAAATAAAGTTTTTCAGCAACTGGCATGTAGAGACAAAGAGAACTATTACAATAACCAGTGCAAAGAAATTGAGAATAACAACAAGGGGGGGGGGGGAGAAATCTCTTCCAGAAGATCCAGGAAATCAAGGGGAAATTGCCCATAGATTGGCAATATTCAATATACAAGAAAGGAGACGCAAGGAGTGCAGTCACTATAAGACCATTGCTTTAATTTCTCATGCAAGGTTAGTGCTTAAAGAGCTGCAACAAAGTCTTTTTTCCTTATGTGGAACAAGAAATGCCTGATGTTCAAACTGGATTCTGAAAAGGAAGAGCCATTCAAAGGCAGATTGCAAATATCCATTGTATACTGGAGCATATCACATATTTGACTGTGTAGATCAGGGGAAATTATGGGTTGTTCTGGGGGAAAATGGGGGTGCCTTAACACTTAATTGTCCTGCTGTGTCACCTATATTGTGAAAAAGCTAATGGTAGGACAGAATATAAAGAGGCTGGTTGTTTCCTATAGGAAAATGTGTTAGTCATGACTGCACTTTATCACCTTCTCTGTTCAGTTTGTAGGCAGAACATATCATACAGAGAGCCGGACTAGTTTCAAATGAAATAAGAGTGAAAAATGGTTGAAGAATATCAGCCGTATAAAGAAGGCAGATAACACAATCTTACTGGCAGAAAATAGCAATGACTTGAACTGACTTTTAATGAAAATAAAAGTGGAAAGTACCAATGTGATCTGTATAGTTGTACATTAAAAATACAAAAATCATGACTACAGAAGAAATACACCATTTTTAAATTGACAATGGAAAAAAATGAAATAGTGAAATATTTTATATGCCTTGCTTCAATCATCAATTAAAATGGAGACTACAGTCAAGAAATCAGAACAAAACTATGACTTTGAAGAGTCTTTGTCGGCTGCAACTTGATCCAAGTATACATTTTTCTGCCCCAGGACTCTGGGAGGCCTAGTCTTGGAGGCCGGCTAGCTCTGGGCCATCTTCATCCTCCAAGGCAAGCAGGAAAAACGCCACTGGCATGAATTTGTTTAAGATGGATCCCAGAAGATAGATCCCAGCTTGCCATGAAGCAACCTACACACTATGATCACAGAGCCATCTCCTACGGCACATATGAAAAAAGACATGCAGGATTTAACATCAGGACTGCAATGGACTGTCACAGCTTTGAGGATATTATCAAGGTGCGCCTTCACAGCCAGTCCATCTAGCATGGCCTCTTCCACCTCCATGACCATTGGGAATCAGAAAGTGGTTCCTCCTCCGCTCATTTTGCCGTTGGGCCCAATATGATGGATTCCAGTGGCATTTCCTCCACTGTGGGGGCCATCATCCCACCTAAAGGGGCTCATCCACCCCTAGCGGCTTCCCCCTTTAGGGAGTCAGGTTATTTACACACAACATTTGGCGTTGAGTCACTGGCTGTACAGTCTACTCCATTACCATAGCGGGATGTCAGGCCAGACAAATTTAGAATTAGAAAAATTGATCAAATATAAGGATGTATCACTAGAGACCAATATCACCCACACTCATGTATTCCCAGTTACTATGTAGTGGTTCAAAAGCTCAACAGGAAAGGTGGTGGTGGTGGGCTCATTTGAAATTTAGTGCTGGAAGAAACCCTGGATGATCAGAAAGACAAATAAATGGGTCCAAGAGCAAATCAAGTCTGAATTACCTCTGAAGGCAAAAATGATGCAGTTGAGGCTGTTATACTTTAGGCACTTCATGTTGTTGCTGTTCAGTCACACAGTTGATTCCGACCTTCGCGACTCCATGGACCACTGCACGCCAGGCACCCCTGACCTCCACCATCCTCCTCAACCTGCCCAGCTCTGTGCCCATTGAGTCTACAATACCATCTAGCCATCTCATTTTTGGCAACCCCCTTCTTCTTCTGCCCTACACTTTTCCCAGCATCAAGGCTTTCTCAAGTGAATCCTCTCTTTTCATTTGATGTACATAGCACTTTAGCTTCATCTTTACTATTTGTTCTAAGTTGGTTTCTTATAAGATCGACCTATTTGTTCTCCTTGCTGTCCAGGGTACTCTCAAAACTCTCCTCCAACACCACATCTCAAAGTTGTCTGTTCTTCTGTGCTCAGCCTTCCTTATGGTCCAGCTCTCACAACCATGCATCACTACCGGAAATACCATTGACTATGCTGACTTTTGTTTGCAAGGTAATGTCTCTACTTTTAACTAGGTTGCCCAAATTTCTCATAGCTTGCTTCCTAAGAATTAGTCGTCTTTTTATTTCATGGCTGCAATCTCCATCTATAGTGATCTTGCACCTCATGAAAAGGCTAGATTTCCTGGAAAAGATAATAATGCTAGGAAAGGTGGAAGGCAGCAGTAAGAGAAGACCAAATATGAGATGGATTTATTCCTTACTTGAAACCAGACTGTAATTTACAAGAGGTGAACAGGGCTGTTGAGAACAGGACATTTTGGAGATCTGTCATTCATAGGGTCACCATACTGGTAAGGTGGGGATGATTTGATGGCACATAACAACAGTGTATTTTGTTGTTTGTTGTATTATGTTGCTGTAGTTTATTTGTTTGGAGATTGCGGTGGCTCAAGTGGTTAAGATGCTGAACTTGACAACTGGAAGGTCGGCAGTTCAAGACCTGAGTACTGCACAACAGAATGAGTTTCCGTCCCTGCCCCAGATCATGCCAATCTAGCAGTTTGAAAGCAAGAAATTGCAAGTAGATAAATAGTTACCACTTCGGTAGGAAGGTAAACAGCCTGCCACATGTTCACGGAAATGGCTGCTGATGCAGACAGTGCTGGCTCTTTGGCTGTAACCAGAAATGAGCACTGAACTCTAGTCGGATAGGACCGGCTTTCGAGCAAGGGCGATCGTTACCTTACACCGGCCAGAGTAGAAAATATCTCAGATAGATGGTATAAAAATGTAATAAATAAATAAAATAAATAATGGTATATAATACAGGGACTGCAGTGGCTCAAGTGGCTAAGATGCTGAATGGGAGAAGGAAGGTCAGCAGTTCAATTCCCAAGTATGGCAGGACGGAATGAGCTCCCGTCTTTGTCCCAGCTCTCGCCAACCTGGCAGTTCAAAAGCAAGAAATTGCAAGTAGATAAATAGGGACCACTTCGGTGGTCATGTGTCTAGTCATGCCTGCCACGGAAACGTCTGCAGAAGCACAGTGCTGGCTCTTCAGCTTTGAAACAGAGATGAGCACTGAACCCTAGAGTCGGATACGACTGACTTTCGAGCAAGGGAAACCTTCACCTTTACTATATAATATACACAGTAGTGGAAAGCAAGGAACCGAACATGGGTATTGCCTAAAGGAAAAAACTGGCTAAAGTTCACAAGGTGAAGCAAAGTAAAGAGCAGAAATGCACAACTTCTTGGCCCAAAACTGTCCAGTTGCCTTCTGATTGGATAGAGCAGCAACCAATGAACGCCGCAGGCTCTTTGACCAAAAGGACACGTCCTTTCAAACTTGAAGGGGGAAAGGCTTGTGGCCACTAGGCCACACTCACTGGAGGTTTTTCCCCGTCTGGCCATGAGGGGGCGCTGCCAAGTCAGGGAGCTTCCGGTGGCCGCCGTAACCGCTCTTTCGCATTACTTCTCTCTCCCTCCCTTTCGCCCGTCCCGTCGCCGCTTGAAGCCGGAAGAAGCGGGGAGAGGAGGAAGCGACCTCGCAGCAACATGTTTCGGGATTGGCGGGATTCGTCGCTTCAGCCAATAGCAAGGCGGGTTGCTTCAGTGGGATTTTCCCCGCCATCTTGCTGCTGCTTTGGGCAGGCCGGACGCTGAGCTGTCCATAATTCCTGGTGGGTCGGGTGGGTCGTGTCGGGGCCCAGCCATGCCGCATTATCAGACCTGGGAAGAGTTCAGCCGCGCGGCCGAGAAGCTCTACTTGTCTGACCCCATGAAGGTGAGGAGAGGCTTCGGAGCCTCGCTGGGGCCTAGGCAGCGGCCCTGAGAAGGGGCGGCGGTGCTCGGCTGAAAGGGCCGCGGGAGCGGGTGGGGGGGACGGTGGGGTAGGAGTAGGACACACAGGGCCAGGCCAGCCCGGTGTGCTCGGAGGGCCTTTCGTTGCATGTCTCTTGGGAAGGGAACGTGTGGCTCTGCAGATATTATGGGGACCGAGCAGTGCTCCCCAACCTTTGCTTTTGGGACTTTTAATTCCCAGAAGCCCGAGTTAATCCCCCAAAAGACAATGTACTGATTTAGGCTTCTGGGAATTGAATTCTCCCCCCCCCCCCTGTGGGGCGTGGTCCCCACGTTTGGAACCACTGGGACTGATACTCCTTTCCACTCTGCTTAGTATAGCCTTGTGTGAAGGGAAAGGGAAAGGGTTCCCTTGCTGGAAAGCCAGTCGTATCCGACTCTAGGGTTCAGTGCTCATCTCTGTTTCAAAGCCAAAGAGCCAGCGCTGTCTGCTTTTGCAGACGTTTCCGTGGTCATTTGGCAGGCATGACTAGACACCGGAGCGCACAGAGCACTGTATTGAAAAACCTTACATTTCTTTTTTTATGACATCTCCACACCTGTCAAGTTTCAGGAAATTTCTGTCCAACCCCCATATTTTACACTATTTCCTGCCATCATCTCGTATTAGTTAGACTGGAGGCCAGCACAGGATAAGCATAGCTGTCCAGTTTCCTGTTTTGGCCAGGAAAGTTCCCTTATTTGACAGAAATTTCCCAAAACTTGACAGGTAGGCTTTAGCCTATTTATGCTATGTGCCCTCAACTTGCAACCGGCTTCTTTTTTTTTAAAAAAGAAAAGAAATTGGGACATATTTTCACTTATGGTAGGATTGTGAATTTGTCAAGAAAATTTGGAACTAGGTTTTTGAAGAGATTAATCAAATATTATCTTTAAAACTAGAAATATGTCCTAGAATAGCATGGGTTTTTTTGGAAATAAGATACAAAGAAAGAAGAAAGTTGAGTACTGTAATGGTAACAGCCGTAAAATTGTTAATTGTTTTTTTTTTAAGGAAAATATTTTGTGAATCAGATTTGGAGAATTGGTATAAAGAATTATGGAATATGGCAATAAGGGATAAACTGAATTAAAATTAAAGAAAGGAATAACTTTAAAATGAGTTTTAATAGATTTGGGGAGAGTTTATTGAGTGTGTATTCGTTAAATAAAAAGGAGTGGGACCAGGGCAATACTACTTTTTGGAAAATGTGTACTGTATGTGTCCAGTTCCATTCCTCAGTGAGTTTCCATGGCCAACTGGGGATTTGGGCCCAGGCCTCTTATGTCCTAATCCATCAATTAATCTGCTACAACACAGTGGCTATCCCATCCTTCCTCTAGTAACTCACGTATTTAGGTAAAGGTTTCCCTTGCTCAAAAGCCAGTCGTATCTGACTGTAGGGTTCAGTGCTCATCTCTGTTTCAAAGCCGACGAGCCAGCGCTGTTTGCTTCTATAATGGTCATGTGGCAGGCATGACTACTAGACACACGGAATAATGTTACCTTCTCACCAAAGTGGTCCCTATTTATCTACTTGCAATTTATTGCTTTTGAACTGCTAGGATCGGGCAATACTTAAATGATTGCACTAAGGAAGAAGAATGGCCAATGGCATTTTTCCTGAAAACATTCTCAGAGGGGGAAATGTATACTTGGACACAAGTTGCAGCACATCACCACGATGCACAAAGGAAGATCAACCCAAAATCTTAAGTTTTAGCAGTTCATTGCAGCTGGCGAAATACACTATAAGCAATTACTGTATACTTTTCTTATTTTCTCATGTGCTTCCAAATAAACAGATTGGGCTAGATTTGGAAAGAACTCTTGATTCATTTTGTTCTAACCAGTGGTCTTGTTCTGTGTGGCATAGATTCTTTTTGTCTGTGTTAACAGCTACAGTATTTGAAGATCTTTTTGGTAGCATTTTGCGGCTAAAGGTAAGTTACAGGGGATTGTCTCTGAACATCAAGATTTTATCCTGAAGCTACTCTGAAAAGATGCCTGAATAGGGTGTAGAGCAGTGATAGCAAACCTTGGAACTCCATTTGTTGGACTTCAGTTACCAGAAGCCCAAGTCAGCACTCCTGCTAATCAGGGCTTCTGGGAATTGAAGTTTAGGAACACCTGGAGTGCCAAGGTTAGCCATCACTGGTGTAGAGTAACAGATTAGGATTCAGAAAGCCTCAGTTCATATCCCTGCTCAGCCATGGAGGCTCACTGTGGCCATGTAACTGGTAACAGTCCTTAAATATTTTACATATCTTGAAAGCCCTGTTAGTGCTGTTATAAGTTGATTCTGACTTGAAAACACATAATAACAAATCTGAGAACTTTAATTCTCTTAGCAATAATTGTTGGTATGTTTTGAGTTATACTGTGAAAAATAAAAATTGTTAGCAAACTTCTCTACCACGTGTATTATTTTCAGGTTCCAAAAGAATAAGGCAAGCCTATTTGGGCAGATAGATTAGTAAAATAATGAATAGAAACCTAATTTTTGTAACTTATTTTCCTCACTAGTTTGAAGAAATATACTTCAGAAAGCAATAAAGTTAATGTGTATAAATAGTAGGCATTTAGAGATGTTACTGAGCTGTAAAATGATGTCTTTGTTGTTTCAGGCACGTGTGGTACTCAAATACCGGCATTGTGATGGAAATCTGTGCATCAAAGTAACAGATGATGTTGTTGTAAGTAAAGCATTTGCAGTATGCGTTTTTTTGCAGTGTAATTCACCCTGATGAAACTAGAAACTGTCACATGCTTCCCCCCCCCCCCAAAAAAAAATTCATGACAGAGAGATGATCTGAAGATAGTGGAGTTGTAGTCAACTCTTCTGTCTTGGATGGATCATTATATGCTAAAGTTTTTCCTAAAATATCTGTGGAAAAGGGAACCACTCCCAAAGGCTTATGGATCTGGTTGGTTTCCAAAGAGCCTTATGGGGATTTTTAGCCAACTGGGTTGGTGATCCTGCTAAAGCTCTAGTTGACAAGTGATGTGGCAGGTCAATTCAGACATGATTGCTCCTAAATATCTCAGACTCCATCCGTCACCTTGTTTCAGTGATGAACTTCGCAGTCTGAAATGGCAGAAGAGAAGGCTAGAGAGCAAGTGAGGGAAAGCTTCTACCTGGCTGCAGTGAAAAAGTTAACAGAAATATGTCAATAGAACAAGAGCTGTAAGAAAGACATACAATTCAAGATTGATTCATGATCCAGCTAATAATCAAGATGAGATATATAAAATCCTTTGCCCATTCTTAAATGAAGAACAGCCAGATCTACCTCAGCCAGGGAGATGCAATGTGCAATCAGTTTGCGACCCATTTTAAAGCTAAGGTTGAAAACATCCATCATGAACTGGACTCCCAGGTTAGTCTAGTAAATCAACAGGGGATGCTCAGTGCACTGCCTTGTCTAATATTGTGGGATCATTTTCAGCCTGTATCAGGAGAGTCTGTCTTGCTGCAGGTTGACTAACTTCCTTCGGGACCTTTGCCCATCTTGGCTAGTTAAATCGGCTCGGGAGGCAACAGCTGGGTGGGCAATATATTGTTGTAAATTAATCTCTGAGGGAAGGCCACCTAGCTACCCATTTGAAGGAGACGGTTATATGGTCCATTAAAAAGGGGGAGTTGGCAGCAGTTAATCTGAACAACTATAGGCCAGTCATCAACGTACAGTACCATGTA
This sequence comes from Bradypodion ventrale, assembly GCA_035047345.1. Taxonomy (NCBI): domain Eukaryota; kingdom Metazoa; phylum Chordata; class Lepidosauria; order Squamata; family Chamaeleonidae; genus Bradypodion; species Bradypodion ventrale. Next base: position 49,406,214 of record JAWDJE010000001.1, read on the forward strand.
TGAGCAAGGTATCGTATTTCCAGGGAAATAGCCCCTAACTGGAAAATAAGCTCTACCATGTTTTTTTCAGGGTGCTCATGATATAAGCCCTACCCCAAAAATAAGCCCCAGTAAAGATAGTCAGACAGAGTGCCAGATAGGGGTTGGTGGGTGGGTTGTTCTTCCTTTGTCCCTTTTCCATCCTGCTCCGGCAGGTAAAGGAGTCATACCTGTCAAGCACAGCTCCGGGAAATCCGGCAACTGCTCCGGCCGTGCATGCGCAGCAACAACTTCTGCGCATGCGCAGAAACCTGCATATGTACAGGACCCTTCTGCGCATGCGCAGGACCCTTCTGCGCAGAACCCATGCGCAGTAACTACTTTCCCCACCGGTCAAATTACGGGATGGTGGTGGGAAATTGGAGGGACAAGCGCTGAAATACAGGAAATCCCGGCCAATCCAGGATACTTGACATGTATGAAAGGAGCAGAAACTGATGGAGATGTTGACAGCAAAGTTGGCTGGTTCCAATCCCTATGGCGCATCAGAGCAGCAGCAGCAGCATCCACAGGCTTGAAAGCAAAAGCGGCGGGCAGGCAAGCCACCTGGGGAAGCCCCTGTGTATTGTAATGGACAAAAAAAATAAGACATCCCCTGAAAATAAGGACTATTGCATCTTTTAGGGTAGTCAAGAAGGTGGTGGCTGAGCAGCTGGGGGCATTCCTGGAAGAAACTGGCCCCATTGATCCTTCCAGTTAGACTTCACACCATGCCATGGTATTGAGACAGCCCTTTTCATGCTGCTAGATGACCTGCTAAAAGAATCCGATAGGAGTAAGGTTACCCTGTTGGTTCTTTTACACCTCTCGGCGGCCTTGGATACTGTCAACCATAGTATCTTACTGGATAGGGTAGCTGAGATTAGAATTAGGGGCCAGGCTTTGGCCTGGTTCCAATTGTTTCTTGACAGTCGAATCTAGCGATTAGGGATATGGCGTCGGATCCTTGGACCCAACTGTATGGTATCCCACTGGGTTCATCTCTATCTCCAATGCTTTTTAAGATTTATATGAGACTGCTGGGGCAGGTCACATGGAGATTTGGAGTTTGCTGTCACCAGTACACTGACAATACAGAGCTCTATCTCTCCTTTAACATCTTGGCAGTGGAGGCTGTTCAAGTCCTTGAACAATGCATAGAGGCGATTGGAGTATGGATGATGATCATGATGATGATAATAATAATAAATAAATAAATTGTATACCACTTTTCTCAACCCTATGGGCGACTCAAAGCGGTTCAACAATGAATAAGATACACAATAAGATACAAAATACCAAATATACAAAAACTAATAGAATACACCAACAAAATAATAATTCAGCCACTAGTTACAATTCAGTAATACAGAACAAATAATACAAAAAAAATCCAATAATACGGCATACATCAATATCAATATCGCAAAAACAGTACAAACTAGGCCTTATATACTACTTACAGCACTCTCTGTAAATAAATAATAATAGGATGAAATTGAATCCTAAAAAGACAGAGAATATGTTGGTGGTAGCTGATCCTGTTTAGTTGGGTGGATCCCTCAAGTTGGACAATATTATCATTCCAATTAGGGTTAGGGTTTGAAATCTGGGCATCCTCTTTTGCTTGGATTTTAAGATGGAAGGACAGATATCAGCCATGGTCAGCCTTTTATCAACTTAAACAGATTGTCCAGCTCTGTCCTTACTGGATAGGAGATCCCTAACTACATTGGTCTATGGGATAGTAATCTGCATGCTTGATTACTGTAATATTCACTGTGGGGATCGCCTTGAACCTAGTACAGAGATTGCAGCAAAATGCCAGGCTGATCTTGGGAATACATAAATTTGATCATAGAACCCAGGACCTGGTGTATTTGTATTGGTTACCCGTTGTGTTCCATGCTAGATTTAAGCTTTTGATACTGACGTACAGAGCCCTGCACAGTTTAGGACCTTTCTACTTGATGGAGTGACTCTTCCAAAGAAACACCTCCCAGGTACTAGGATCCTCACAGTCTGGGGACCCCAAGAGAGGCCACAAGAGCAGAGACATGGAAAAGGGCCTTATTGGTAGTGGCCTCCTCAATGTGGAACGATCTACCAACAGACATTTCAATGGGCAGGCTAAAAAACAATAATTAAAAACCTATTTATGGGGGCATTTGGTGATTAAGATGCATTTTTCCTGCTATGAGATATAAATATAAAGTCTCGTGGAATGCCATTGCCAGAAAGAGGATGTTAGAGAATGTTAGATTTGATACGTTGTTCTTGTTCTATTTAACTGGCTGTATTTCGTTTATTTGTTCTTTAGAATGGTGGTACAGTAATACAGACAGAGTTTGGCCACCTCTGTCTTTCTCTTACTGCTACCATTCTCCTGGAATGTCTGAGAGAAAACACTCAGTGAGACGGGTTCTCAAACTCTTCCTGATCACATGGCAACTAAACAATTTCTATCAACTTAACATTTTTACTTAAAATCAAAAGAGCTAACTTAAAGCATACACGCACAAGAAAGAAGTGCAGCTAGGCACTGCATTAGCATATTCAGGATCATTACAAAGGTTGGGTGGAAGAATATAGTCCTGTGTCATCAGAATATTATGGTGCAAAGCAGGTGACACCTTGTATAGCAGGATGTATTGTTTCTAGAGGAATATTTTCTAATTCTTTAGTATCTGTTTTATAAGAAAATATTAAACTGTGATTCAGAAAATTGAAAGACACCCTTCTAAGTCTCTCCGTTCCTTCTTTTCTTCTAGTGTCTACTATATAGAACAGACCAGGCTCAAGATGTAAAGAAGATTGAGAAATTCCACAGTCAACTAATGCGACTCATGGTAGCCAAAGAATCCCGCAGCGTTACCATGGAAACAGACTGAATATCTGGGAATAAAATACATGCTCTAGTTATATCTCACAGAAGGAAATTATCACTTGGATTTGCGCAAATTTTGAAACAGAAGAGTGGTGGTATCAAATGGTTTATTAAACTCTAAAGTGGGTTTTGTAAGAAGACTGGGGGACTATATGCTTTCGTTTGAAAGCCTCTATTTATTTTTTTCTATTTGGGCAAGTGAATATATACAGCCATTGATGGAAATATGAAAGGTTAATGTGTTTTGCCAGATTTGTATACTTTGCTTTTGTAAATTTGCAACATTCCACCTAAAACAGAGGACCTAAATATGTTCCTCTTTTGACTAGAAGCTGCAGGATGCAATCATATATAGATTTCCTTTTTCTTTAGTTTTATGTTACTGTGTCTGTTAAACTAAGTTGGGCAACGGATTAGTACCATGGAAACTAGGTGTAATAAAACTTGATATTAAGCTGGCAAGTAGCATTTGCCAAAAAGTAGAACTGGCAATATAGCCAATCCTAATCATTTCGTGCCTCTCTTCTGCTATTTTCAAAACACAGATTGGGCTAAACAGCAGGCTCAAATGTTCAATGACTACAAAGCCTGATAAAGCTTGTGTTGGCAATAGTAAAGTGCAAATGTAGGTGTCGGTTTAATCACAATCTCCTTTAGGCCACAAGAAAAGTGATATGTCATGTAACAAAAACCATCAGTAGAATTTCCTCTTCTGATCTTGCCCTTCATTACCTGGGATAAGAGAACATCTGGGAAAGTTGAAAATAGCTGTTACCAAGGTTAACTACTGGCTACCCTGTAATACAGAGAGTACAGCCCCATTTTTACAGCTGTGTTTTTTGTTATTAGCTTGTCATTACCATAGATTAAATACAATGTTCTAATGGAAGCAGTATGGTGTATGTTAAGCAAGTTGAGACGAAGCAGAGTCTGCCTTACAATAAACATTGCTTATAAAGTTGAAATGTGTACTTGACCGTGCCAGAACAAAATGAAAAGTGTTTTAAAACTTGTTTTCTGAACATTTACCAAAAAAACAAGGAAAGAAAAAAACCAGCTCTTGAATATTATCCTAATGTGATGGAGAGGGCACTTGATAGTGATTCATATTTTTAAAATTGAAACTTATTAAAAATGAATTGTTGGCTCACGTCGCATCAGATAAGCAAAATAAAAGGCTTTCTATTACTATAATCTCTTATGGTGTCTTCTCCTTCCATAATTTAACGTATTCATTAATATCAACAGTGTGTTTGTGTTTCATGTCATTGTGACCAACTCTAGCTATTTGTTTCACTCACACTTAATTTTCCTCATTATACTACTGTGGTCATTTTAGTGACAAAGCTGTCCATATATCTCAGGCCAAAATGTGTGAGTTAATTTCATCATCTGCATGTGATGAAGGGAGAGGCTTCATTTATCAAGTAGGTTTTACAATTGTTTTTAGTAGATGGCTAATGCACACAAAGTAAAGAGGAGAGGCATTTCCTTACCATAGTCACATACTTTTGTGAGCCAGGAGAAGACATATCAAAACGATCAGCACAAGTCTTGGGGGGCTCTTCGTCGCAAAACTAGAAGATTTGAGCAGTCTAAAGAAAAACAGAATGTTAATGTAATGTAATCCCAATGGCATTTAGAAATACACAACACTACACAATAATGAATCTGAATGCATTAAAGTGTAAATGATGCTAAGAAGGTGAGGAAGTCGTGGTGTGCACCCCTAAAAATCCATAGTATTAGGTCAGAAAGGAAAGGTGTTGGCTTGATTTTATCATATATTTTATGTATTAAGGTTTTTATCAGTATTTAAATCTTTAAAAAAACAAATACAAGTATTTATAAGAAATTCTTCCTAGCATATAAGGTTGAGAAAGGTCCTTGGTGCAGTACAGTCAGAAGCTCCATAGCATATCACTAGCAGAGGTTGCCCGGCGTTGCCGGGCTGTTTTAATTGTGTTGGAAGGTTAAATTGTGTTAATGTTTTTTTAAAAATTGCTTAGTCTGTAATTTTAATTTTTTAAATGTTTATTTATGTAAAAAATTTTTGGCTTGGCTGTTATTAACTGTGATCTGCTTTTTTGGGTTTTTTTTTAGGATTAATTAAAGAACAAAGTATGATATAATTTTTTCAAATTGTTTTATGTAAGCGAATAATGATTTAGTTTTTTGAATTTTTTTAATTAGTTGTGCCGTAGGTAATAATTTTAATAATGTAAAAGTAAATGTTTTTTACATTCAATGTTTTTAAAATGTGTTTAGATGTTTTGAGTTTAAATTTGAGTTAAAACTCAGCACAGGATTTTTAAAAGTTTCTATTGTATTTTATTGACATATGTTTGTAATTTGTGTTAAAGTATGTTTTAGTGTAATTTTTTTGACTTGTTTTTATTGGTGTGACTTTTTGTGTAAAATTGTGAATTTGTGTTATGTTTTTGATTTGTTTTTACTCTTGTGGCCTTTTATTTGGAGCTGTTGTGTGTTTTTGAATTGTTTTTACTATTGTGGCCAGCAGGTGGTGCTGGTAGGGGTTATTGTATTTTGACTGTTTTTTCTCTCCTGGCCTCTGGGTGGAGCTTCTTCTGTTAAGTAGTCTCTTTCTTTATTCATTTCTTTTCCAGTCCTGGTGGAGGTAGGACATCTTTTGGTAAGTTTGCTTGTTTTCTTTCTTTTGTGGGGGTGGGTGGGGGTGGGTGGGTTGGAATTTGTATTTTTGTCTGTTTGTTTTGTTTTTGATTGTGTCTTTGTTTACTTCGTATTGTTTTTGGCGTTTTTGTTTTTGTGTATTTTTGGATGTGTTTGACTGTGTTTTTAGTAAATTTTTAAAATTTATTTATTTATTTGGTGGTGGGGAAGGGACGTGGTCATTGGGGGTTAGGAAGGGTGGGCTAGGTGGTGGGGAGAGGGGCATGGTCGTTGGGGGTTAGGAAGGGTGGGCTAGGTGGTGGGGAGGGGGGCATGGTCGTTGGGGGTTAGGAAGGGTGGGCTAGGTGGTGGGGAGGGGGCGTGGTCATTGGGGGTTAGGAAGGGTGGGCTAGGTGGTGGGGAGGGGGCATGGTCATTGGGGGTTAGGAAGGGTGGGCTAGATGGTGGGGAGGGGCGTGGTCGGTGGGGGTTAGGAAGGGTGGGCTAGATGGTGGGGAGGGGGGCTTTATTGTGTTATGGTGCTTTGATTGTGTGGAGTCGTGAAAGTAGATCGGGGTTTCCCCTTTAATATCAGTGGGTGGGGGGGTTGCGACCCCCCTCTCCACTGGCTCCCCTGGGGTTGGGAGGTTTGGGGGGACAAAAGGGGTATGTCCCCCCAACCCTTCTGGACCCAGGAGACCAGGGAGAGTGGATCGATTCCCCCCCTCCTTAAAACAACTCCGTTTTTAAAGAGAAGAAACTGCTTAGGAGGGGGGGGGAATCGATCCACTCTCCCTGGTCTCCTGGGTCCAGAAGGGTTGGGGGGCATACCCCTTTTGTCCCCAAAAACCTCCCAACCCTAGGGTAGCCAGCGGAGAGGGGGATTGCAACCCCCCACCCACTGATGTTAAAGGGGAAACTCCAGTCGGGACCTTCAGGCGCTGTTGTGAGGGAAAGAAAGCCAGCTGGTGTTTGCTTGGCTGTGAGGCGGTGAGTTGTTTTTCGTTGGGGGTTAGGAAGGGTGGGCTAGGTGGTGGGGAGGGGGGGCGTGGTCGGTGGGGTTAGGAAGGGTGGGCTAGGTGGTGGGGAGGGGGGCTTTAGTGTGTTATGGTGCTTTGATTGTGTGGAGTCGTGAAAGTAGATCGGGTTTCCCCTTTAATATCAGTGGGTGGGGGTTGCGACCCCCCTCTCCGCTGGATCCCCTAGGGTTGGGAGGTTTGTGGGGACAAAAGGGGTATGTTGCCCCAACCCTTCTGGACCCAGGAGACCAGGGAGATTATACTGGATCTCAGTAGTTGGATAATTGCTATATATTTTTGTAATAAATTCTAATTATACCTAAGTGAAATTGCTAACCTAGGGAATACTCCGTGATTCTGGTCAAATGGGTTGCTACATGAAACTTTAGGCCAGGGGTGCCCAAACTGACCTGTGGGCCAGATCTGGTCCCTGACGCCAATTCATCCAGCCTGTGAAGCTTTCATTGCTCCCAGAAACAGAAGCTTCTGTCTTATAAGTGACCGGCCCCCGAGCCACATAACCAGCCCAGGGCCTGAAAAGTTTGGGCACCCCTGCTTTAGGCTGTAATAAATGTATAATTCCTGAAGATTCCAGTTCACTCTTGCTGTAGCAGACTAGCAAAACTCCCTCCCTGGAAATAATATATACATGATTGGAGAGTAGAGGAGCCCTTATTCCAGTGTTTCCCAACCTTTTGGTTTTTGGACTTCAATTCCCAAAAACCTAAGCCAATTCCCCAAAGCATTGATCAGTCACTGTACTGACGTAGACTTCTGGGAATTGAAATCCCCCTGTGGATGAGCCCCATATGGGAACCACTGTCTTATTCTAAATAGATTGGTGCCATTAAAGATACATTATTTTGAATAAGCAACTTTAGGGCACAAATACTAATGAATGATCAGTTTTTGTGCCAGAAGGTGCAAATGTTACTTTTGTTAAGTGTTGAACAGCACCTAAGAATTCTCAGAACAAGACTGTCTGCAGCTGAAATGGCCTTGTACTAAATCAGCCCGCAAAGACAGGTATCTAAAAACATGAAAAATAAGCTAACATGAACTTTTATATGAAGTGTTTGCAAAAACACTTTCAATAGGGCTGGAGGATTCCGTATTCAATGAACACTAGAGGAATCTGATTTCATTGTAAAAGGCAGAGAATGGACAGACTTAAATAAATCTGTTTTTTGTTTATTGTATGATAGTTGCCAGAATGCCCCAGCAGCATGGCTCTTGTCCTTGCTTGCGGTTGGATTTTTGGTACTTTACACAAAGTACAGATAATATTCTATAGAAGACTTTGAAAGTGTTTGTGTGTGAAAGGATTGGCTACCTGAAGTCAAATCACTTCCAACTTTTGTTGTTGCTGTTCAGTCGCGCAGTCGATTGCGACCCCATGGGCTATCGCATGCCAAGCACAGCAACCCTATTAATTCTACCTCCAAAATGTCCACTCACCACCAGACTGCTCAGTTTTTGCAAACTCAAGGCTAAACATCTATACCTATAAAATGGTGCGTTAACCGTTGGAATGTGACAAAGGATGTTGCACCAGGCCCCACTAGCCCGTAATGGGCCTCCGTTCACTCACCCGAACCCTGTTCGCAGGTAACTGTCGGGTTGAAATTTTCGACCCAGGGGCAGGAGCCCCCCAGTCGCAAACAAAAAAAGGGAACTTCAATTTCCAACGTTCCTTGCGCCGTGCCAGAGCCAATCAGGCTGTGCGGCGCGGCAAAAGGAACGTTCGAAAATGCGCCGCGGCCAATCAAAAAAAAAGCCGCAGGAAACAAACTGCTAAAGTATGCAAACACGCGCAGGCAAAACTACAAGCCCCAGTGTCCTGTGCGCCATTAGCGCACAGAACGCTGAGGCGGCCGGTGCGCGAAAAATAAAAGTTTAAAAAAAAAGCCCACCGCCGCTGCCCTTCCCCACGGGCCAGCCAGCATGGACCGTGGGGGGGAAAAAGGAACCCCCCACCGCCGGTGCCCTTCCCCACAGGCCAGCCAGCATGGCCTGTGGAGAAGAAAGCAAAAAAAAGCCCCCACCCCCAAGCCCTTCTTCCCCACGGGCCAGGCAGCATGGCCCGTGGGGGGGAAAAAGGAACCTCCCGCCACCGGTGCCCTTCTTCCCCACAGGCCAGCCAGCATGGCCCGTGGAGAAGAAAGCAAAAAAAAAAGCCCCCCCTCCCAGCCCTTCTTCCCCACGGGCCAGCCAGCATGGCCCGCGGGAAAGAAAGCCACTGAAAAAGTTAACCCCAAAAAACAAGCCAAAAACAATCAAAAACTCAAAAATCCAAAAAGAAAACACAAACACAGCCAAAAACAAACAATAAAAAACACACAGACCCCCCCCCCCCAAAAAAAAAAAAATCAGAGAGCCTACCAACAGACGTCTTGACTTCATGACTACCGGAAATCAAATGAGCAAAGAAAGGAAACACTTACCGGAAGCACCTAGAGGACAGAAGAGAAGAATTGTAGAGAGGAAGCAAAGCTCACCACCCCCACCCAGAGGCCACAAGAGAAAAAACATTCAAAAATATTTCAAAATAAAAGATTCATTCCCAAACAAATCAAATAAGTTAGCCAAAAATTCAAAAATATTCACACTAATCTCAAAAAATTCCCAAAAAAACCAGAAATCACTTTTCACTCAAAAAACCCAAAACACCAAAACAAAAAATAAAAAATGCGTAAAAATAAAATTTAAAAAAACAAAAATAAATTTAAAATTTAAAAAATAATTTAAATCAAATAAATTAAAATAAAATTTGCATAAACCAAAATTAAATTTTAAATAAAAAATTTTAAATAAAAAAATTTAAATAAAATTTGCATAAACAAAAAACAAAAACCTTCAAAAACCAATTTAAAGAGCCCGGCACTAAGGAAGCCAGCGCACAAAAAAATTTAAAATAAAACACACACTGGGAGCGCAAGTCCGCCGCAGGCGGACGCAGCGCCTCAAAGCCACAAAACCACAAAACCTTTCAACACCATTTAAAACAGCCCAGCACCATTTGTAAAAGAAAAAAAAGAAACCCTTTACTATCCAACACAATTTTAAAAAGCCCTGCACCGCCGGGCAAAATATGCTAGTAGTGAATAAATCCATCTCTTACTTAGTTTTCCGGGTTTCCCCCTCTGTTTTTCTTTTCCCAGAATTACTGGTTTTTCCAATGAGTCTTCCCATGGTGCACCCAAAATACCTTAACCATGTTATTAGTCATATTTGCTTCTAGGAGAGTTTAGGGTTGATTTGATCTAGGACCCACTTATTTGTTTTTCTGGTTCTCAGTGGTATTTACAAAGCTCTCAACACCACATTTCAAATGAATCAATTTTTGCCAACAACTTTCTTCAGCCCGTCCAACTTTCATATCCGTACGAAGTAACTGGGAATACAGTAGTGTAGATCAAGAGTCCTCAAACTTTTAAAGGCAGGGCTCAGTTCACAGTCTCTCAGACTGTTGAGGGGCTGGACTCCGTTGCCGCCACTTCAATCCTTGCCCCCTCCACTTGGCTTGGCATGTCCCTGCCAGAGCTCCATGGCAAGGCGGATGTTGTAAGTAGCTGCTGTACACACGCCTGCTTCGTTCGCCCAGCCCTTCCAGCAGCAGCTCCCTGTTGGAATGGCTGGCCGCAAGTAAGACACGCGGAGGCAACCGTGTGGTGAAGTCCATCCCCGACCAGAGTCGGAGGTACATATTTATTACCCTGCCTTGGGGTTGTGACACGTGCCTAGGGCATTCGTGCCGTCCCTATACAGAAGGCTTGCATACGTGGCATTTTCCGATGGTCAGCTACAATGTCAGCTCTTGGAAGTTGCCCTGTGGTTAATGGACAGCCCGCAGTTAATTTCCTTGGGCTGGCGAAACCCATTGTTCCTGCCCTAATCTCGGGGTCTATGTGTATTGACTCCGGGTATCTAACTTATCCTCTGTCTGCCTTGGCTTGTTTGCCCTACTCTATTTGCCCCCAGCCTGGGTTAAAGTTCATCTCTAACTAGCCCACTTTATCTTCCCAATTTCCTCTCCAGCCGAGCCCCAATGATTCCCGGGTCTGTCGCCACCGAGAGAACTCCTGGGGAGAGGTTTAATTGTCAATTATTCCCGCGGGCAACCCACAGCTCCCTACAGCATCCGACTTGCTACGGAGCACTGGCACGGATAAGCCAAGCAGAGGGGACAGGGATTGAGGCGGAGGCGGAAGCTGTAGTGAAGGTGAGGGCTGGCCCCTGGTGTAGATGATCTTCAGATTGCATTCCAGTGATATATGTTTACACTTGAGCAGGAGTTGCTGAAAACTTTAAAACCTTAAGGTAGCAACCATGTAGTTTCATGGGTTTTCTCTTCTGATGGATCCCACTCCTATATCCATGATGCTGCTCATCTCTTTATCTTTCAAATATTTAATTTTAGAGTATCTGAGTTGTTTTACAGTTTTCTCTTCCCCTTCTGTTGGGTGCAGTTTCCTTTAGTATCTCTTGTATAACATTTCTGCCTGTACTGTAACTGTGGAAAAAAATACTGAGTAGTCTCTTTTGAGTTCAACAGCGCTTCCGCTGAGATAAGTATTGCAAATAGCAGGTGTTGGTATACAGAGCACAACAAACATAATTAATTAGTTACCTTTAAATCTTCCCTCTTTCTTTGCCTATCTCAAAGTGGCAAGCATGTATCTTTACAATAACTTTGTGAGTTGTAAATCAGGTTGCAAGAGAGTGACTGGAGCAAAGATACTGAACTGACTTCAAAAGCTTTGGTGATGAAAAACTGGATTTCTACATTCAATTATGTAGTGGAACTATGATTCACAAGATCAAGGGATTTTTTTATATAAAAAAACGAGCTTTAATGAGTACATCCTTTACTACCACATACCCTACCATCCTTTTTTAAGATTAGTTGCAATCCTCAAGATAGCTGGAGGGGAAATGGATTTCTCCAGGAAAAAATGCTGATGACAGCAGTCTCTATTGTACTGCAAAATATCTGGGAATGGTTTGTTCTAAAGTAGGCAATTAAGACTCTAACTCAGGGGTTACCAACCTTTTGAAGTCACTGGCTAGGTCACGCTCCCTGAGACTGCTGGTCCAGCCAGCAGTGGTGGAGGCGGAATCGGCCACGGACTCAGTTACGGCTGTTGTGAACATGAGATTTCATGGCAGGTCTTTTACAAGCTAGAGCAGGGATAGGCAACCTATGGCCCATGGGCTGGATCTGGCCCATGGTGCCAAATTATCCAGCCCCCACCTTTGCTCCAGTCACCACCACCGGAATCAGCCAGTTGATTTGGCACCATGGGCCAGATACAGCCCAAGGGTCGTAGGTTGCCTATCCCTGCACTAGCTCGTAAAAGACCTGCTGGTGGAGATAAAAATGCAGAGGTTAGGATGACAGCTGCCTGATTTTGGGGTGGAAGGGAAGGCTGCTCCCCTTTATGGCAGGTGGGTATGGAGACCACTAAAACCTTTTAACCACTACACCACACTACTTTTCCATTTCCTCAAATCACTAAAGATCAGTTAGCATCCAGAAGAACCAACAACCTGCACAAACTAGAGCTCCTAGCATTTATAAGCGCAGATCTTTCCAACACCATGTGTTATAGCCATGAATGAGTAGACAAGAGCAGTTGGGGGGAAGCAGTGCAAAAGAATCTGGGAAAATATTGCATAAACAATTCCACTTATATACCACCCCATAGCACTCTGGGTGGTTCACAAGTGAATTAGCATTTTGCCCCAGCATGCAGGGTATTCATCTTACGAACCTCGGAAGGATGAGAGGCTGAGTCAACCTTGAGCCCTGGTCAGGATCAAACTCACAATGTTCTAGCTGCAGTATAGCAATTTAACCACTGCACCACCAGGGCCCTTTCAGGTGATGAAATATCACATCCTCCCTCATCATTTCCCCCAATCCTCAACCCCATGAAAGATGTGCATGTACTATCCTCCTCAGACAGCCTTTAAAAAAAAACCAAAAAACCATTAGGATGTTCTTTGCATTCTTGATTTATTTATTTTATTTTATTGGAATAGTAGCTGTGTTAGTCTGTTTCAAGCATATTGGAGAGTAAACAAAACAAAAAACCATAGTGGCACTTTAAAGACGGCCTGCTGTATTTTAATGTCAGCTTTTGTGGATCAGTTCCACTTCATCAGACATGGGAGTGAGATTTCATGACATAAATTTATACACATCAGATGTTGGGAAAGGTGGAGGGCAAAAGAAGAAGGGGGAGGCCAAGGATGAGATGGCTAGATGGCATTGTAGACACAATGGGCACAGAGCTGGGAGGGCTGAGGGGGATGGTGGAGGACAGAGGCGCCTGGAGGAAAATGGTCCATGGGGTCGCAAAGGGTCGGAGTCGACTGTGCGACTGAACAACAACAACAAAAAGAATGGTTAGCATGACAGGTAGGTATGTGGTTTCTGATACACCACAACTAACAGGTGTTATATGCTGTTATATATGTTGTATATTCTATGTTGCTATATTATACCACCTTCACAGAAACTACTTCAATGGAATTCTCATCCACAACCTTGGGCTTCCTCTCAGATCCTCAGCAGGGGTTTGATCTGGGCCACCCACACAATAGATGCTAGGCCTGAAAGATAAACTCATTAGCAAATGTGTAATGGTTGTCTTGCATCTACTGTATTTGTAATTCAACATTGCTTCACCACTAAAGGAAATAACAGGTATTACCAGTCTTTTTTATTTTAAAAAAACACCCACATACCTATCTGTTATGCTAACCATTCTGAATCTCTGTACCTGATGTGTAAAAATTTATGCCATGAAGGCTCACTCCCATATTTCAGGGGTGCCCAAACTACAGCCCGCAGGCCAGATCCGGCCCCTAATGCCTGCACCACCCATCGCTCCCAGAAGCGGAAGTAAAACATGGGCTGGATGAATTGTCAGGGGCCGGACCTGGCCCACTGGCCATAGATTGAGCACCCCTGGTTTAAGCAGAAAAAATGGCAGCTTAAAAATCCTGTTGCAAAACAGAATGCAAGGTGCGTTTTACTTCCGCTTCTGGTGGGAGGAACCATGTGACTGGCCAGCTGAACTACATGACCAGCCCATGGCCCGAAAAGTTTGGGCATCCCTGCCAAATCTGATGAAGTGGACTTGATCCACGGAAGCCAACATTAAAATACAGCAGTTAGTTTTTAAAGTGCCACAACTTTATTTTGTCTTTTTTGTTTTGTTTACTCTCTGATATGCTCATTACATTCTCTTCTGATAACATAATCTTAATTCGCCTCCTAATCCCCCTCACCTTTCTGTAACGGGATTGCCTTTGGCAGGAAATTTTGCCAGAGCCTCAAGGCGCCTTGACTGGCCCCTGGTGAGGATGCCGAAGTACACAGCACTCCCTGCACACTCTGCAGCCTCCATGGGGCCCTCTTTCTCTGCCACGGAGCTCCAGCCCATCCAATGCAGGGTACACCATATTCAGGGCAGTGTCAGCCTTGCAGACAGGACGGGCAGGCCGGTCAATGAAAGCGAGGCTTGCGTTGTCGCTGTGTCTGGGTCTGACGAGGCGAAGTTCGATGGAGAAGGCTTAGGCAGGCGCGCTGAACATACCTGTCAAGTCGTGGTTTTGCTAATCCGGGAGCCAGCCATGCATGTGCAGTAAGTTTCCAGGAAATGGGTTACTGCGCATGTGTGGCCATCAGAGGCAGTGGCGCACATGCGCAGTAACCCCTTTCCTGCTGTCCAAAATTATGGGATGGCGGCGGAAATTAGGGGGGCGGAGTGCTAAAATACGGGAAATCCCGGGTAATCCAGGATACTTGACAGGTATGGCACTGAGGCACCCTTGCGCGTGGGACGTATCGCTTTGGTTTATCGTGTGAACCTAACAGATGCCGTGATAGCGGTTGTTGGGTTTATCCCACTTGCCAAGTGCGGCAGGCAGCTATCTAGGCATTTTGCACCCACGCGGGGAAAAGGCATCAGGATTTGCACAGGAGGACCAGGGGAACCTACACTGCATTTTCCTGAAGTCACTGGAAGACACGTGTTTGACAGCCAAAATTTTTCACCTTGCCTTCCCCACTGGAGACCTGCTTCACTTCTCATAGCAATAACAATCATACTTATGTATCACCCCACAGCGCTTTGTGCACTCTCTGGGCGATTCACAAATTAATTAGCATTTTGTCCCCAACATTTTGGGTACTCATTTTACTGACCTCAGAAGGATGGAAGGCTGAAGCAACCTGGATCCCTGTCAGGAGCGAACTCTGGAAGTTCTAGATTTGTTCTCTGAGATTCCTGTTGGGAGGATACATAAACAAGGCAGGACTCCAGTCTTTGGCTCCTTAATATCATGGTGGGTGAAACAGGCTTCTATTAAAAGACACCTGCTCTGCTCTGACAAAGTGGACTTGAACCACAAAAGCTCACAATTAAAAACATGCATTAGTTTTTAAGGTGCCACAACATTTTTTGTCTTGTTTTGTTTACTCTGATATGCTTTACTTTGTAGCCACTGGGACTTAAGGCCAATGAAAGATCACACTATAATTGCACATCAGGCAAGAAACAAACAAAAGATAAAAATGTTATGGCACCTTAAAAACTAATTGCTCTATTTTTACATGAGCTTTTGTGGATCAGGTCCACTTCTTCAATCAGAGAATCGTAGGATGTCAGGTTTTTCCAGGCTTGCACATCTATCCTTGAAGGCCATTATTCAGATCATGTCTGCTTCTTCAGACATGATTGCAGGATATCAGGTTTTTCCAGAATTGTACATCCATTCTCGAAGATGTCTGTCCAGGTTATCCTGCTATGGTAATAGAGTAGACCATACTGCCAGCAGCTCAACGCCAATTGTCAGGTGGTGGTTAACTAAGTTGACAACCCAGAGGACAGAAGAAACAAACATGATCTGAAGAACAGCCTTCAAGGACAGATGTGCAAGTCTGGAATATTCAGAATCGGGTATAGCACTAGAAGTGGTGTGTGCATATAGGTGTCTATTAGTTTCTTCATTAAAGGTGTGGATAGTCCAGGGTGTAACTGAAAAACATCACAGCACCAGGTGCAATGCAATTGAGATTGTACACCTCTTCCCACACTGTTTTGTGAGACTGTGAATAAATATACAGTCCATTCTCTGGGATCAGCCCCACCTCTCTTTTACATTGTTTACTACTTAACCTGATGGAAAGTTCTCAAGAACTTCAGAGTTTTTGCACTGCTCCATAACCATGTTGTTTTTCTTATTATTATTGAGTTTATCTTAATTTAATTTTGTTGCGGTGGGCCAGAAATGGCCCGTGGGGTCACGGAGTGACTGGACACAAGGAAGGCAATTGAGGCCAAGATGCGGTGAAAGTCCAGTCCCAATTGACTCGGGGTGCTGGCATTTATTCCCTGCCTTGAGTAATTGCGTGCTTAGGTTGCGCGCGACCCGTCACAGAAGACTGCCGACGTGGCACATGTTAATCCAGTTACATTTGCAGAAGTTACTTGGAGGTGATGTGTAATCAGGATATTACCGGGAAGTCTGTCATCTACTAATTAACTACTGGCTGGCAAGGCCATTGTCTTGCCCTATCATGGAATCTTTCCGGGACTAACTTAATCAAACATAGACATCGCGGTTTGCTCTCCTACTTAGAGAGTCCGTGGATATGATTAATATACAGTGTGTTTACCTTGAGTTATCACCTTGGGACCTCTTGCCCTTACCCATGTCCGAGCTAATGGCCAGAGCGCTATGAATGAATCCTAACTATGACTAATATGAATCCGCACCCAATTTCCCTTCCAACCGAGTTATGAGGGCTCGAGGGCATGTGCGCCCGAACCCCACCTTTCAGGAAAGGTTATGCCAATTATATCTGTGGATAAACCACATTCCCTCTTTCTTTTATTTCTAAATCAGCTTGGCCAAGAGTTCGGTATATGTATGGCATTATTTGATGTGGAGTGATGATGTCTCAGGTTTTTCTCCATGAGGTACACATTGATAGCAATGAGGGAATACATTGTGCAAAACAGCAAAGCATTGTCCCCAAAACCACAACACCCACAATCACCTTGAGCGTTGTTTGAAGCCATCCCCATGGAAACCATGACCAGAGAACATTCCACCACCCCCATGTTGCATCCTCCTTAATATTCTGTACTATAGTGTGAAAGGTCTGCGACCTGACTTTGGATTTCGCGAGAGTTATCCGTGAGGTTGAAACAACACATGCCATGGACAGCTTCGCAACCCAGGTGATGGAGAAGCAATAGGTAATGGATGGCTGCTCGATAATCCAACACTGCATGTCTGAGCTCAATCTGCTCTCGATTGAGCATTGCGATGGCGGATGAGGTATGGTTAATGGTCTTAGCTAGTGCGCATGCCAACTGCCCAATTCTTCGAGCGTTGCCCACGGCTAAGCCTGGCACACCGAATATGCTGACCGCCAATGAAACGTACTCAGTTTTGCTCAACAATCTGGTATTACTGTCACAGGTTCTGTCTAACCTGGTTGCACATATGTGCCGTGCGGGTTTGGGAGTGACTGTGTTTGGAATGACCATGTCTTTTGTGGGGAGCAACAATGTCAAACGGCTAATACAACAATATGAATCAGATACATTTGCAGGAATATAGTTCCATGTGCACTGGTTACAAGTCCAAAACCAGCCTGAGGGCAAAATGACGTGTTCATGTAGATGAGTTGCTGGTACTGGTTGATCACAAGTCCAAGTCTCTTTTCCCATGTCCAGGCAGGGCGAGTGGGCACCCCTTCCCAAGGCACACCCCAGCATCCGGACACAAGATGAGTTTCCGCCAATGGCCACCCTGGGAGTTTCCAGAGTAACCACATCGGCAGGCAATACTTTTGTGGTCCCCATACCTCAAAGAGGATAAGATACATATGTTGTGCCTCGGTGTGGACCAAGAAAACTCGGCGGCTTACCGTCCTTGGTCGGTTTGTCTGGCGCATGGCAAACTGGGATGAGACAGGTACTCAATAGAGAAGCAGAGTCCGTGGTCTGCTTCAAGCAGAAATCTGACTGGTTGACAAGTCCAGCCAATTTTTCCCATATGTTGTAGTGGAGTCTGGCAGGGAGATCCCCGCCAGGCATCAAATCTTCAAGGGAATCTGCTTCCAAAGAAGTTGCTTGAACCCCTCTCCCCAAAAGCAGAGAAAGGATCAAGATGACCATCAAGGAGTTGGAGGTGATCTGGGACAAAACTGCGACCACCATGTTTTCCGGAGTGGGCTCGGCGTTCTGCTGTCGCATAATGGATGCTGCATCGTCACACAAGGTCTTGACCATTCCCCATGTGATCTTCGGTACTGGCCTCGGTTGAGATCCTCTCCTCCGTCTGGGTCCCCCGTTAATGCTCAGTCCCTCCATCTTGGGCAGTGGATCCAGGAACACTTGGCTCCATGCCATTGGGTCAGAGATGCGGCTTGATACAGCGGGCTGGAATCCAGATGATACCTGTAGGAGACATAATTGCTGCATACCCTCTCCCCCACGTTATTAGAGGCACCAGCCCCTTCCAGGAAGCATCCGGCGGCACCCGATAACGCACCATAGGGTGCGGGAGGATTTCCATATGACGGAAATGCTTCTCCTGCGGGGTGCAGTCTGAAAAAATGTTAAGATGATTGTATGTGAATAAAGCTTTGTGCAAGCACTGCTGTGCCTGACCCTGATTTTTTGGGAGGGCTAGTTCCCCCCTTTCTGTTTGTTTTTCAATGCATGCCTTGAGTGTCCAATTCACTCGCTCAACAATTGCTTGTCCCTGAGGATTTATTGAACACCGAATGTGTGCTTAATGTCCCAGGTGGCCAGAAATGTGGCCAGCTGCCTGGAGCTATAAGATGGACCGTTGTCGGTCTTCACATGCCCTGGTTTGCCCATGGTCACGAAGCACGACAAGAGATGCTGTTCTACATGCGTTGCCGTTTTTCCCTTCTGAGCCGTGGCCCAGACAAACTGTGAGAATGTGTCAATGGAGATGTGCATGAACTGCCATCTCCCAAATTGTGGAATGTGCATGACATCCATTTGCCACACCTGATTGGCTTCTGTCCCTCGTGGGTTGATCCCCCACGAGCCCCCCCCCCCCCGGTGGCTCCTGCACACTGTGGACAGGAGCGGACTATGCCCTGAGCTTGAGATAGTGGCAGATTGAACTGCCATGTGAGCGCTTTGACGTTTTGGTGAAAAGATGTGTGGCTTTGAATAGGGGTCGTAAAGACTCCCAGAACCGATTTCTGGTGGATTTCTTTTGCGGCCGTGTCTGCTCTACTGTTGCCCTGTGAGATGGGACCAGGGAGGTCCTGGTGGCTTCTAATGTGGGCTACATAGAGCGCTTCCCTGCGGTTCCGCAAATGAAATTGTGTGGTCAAGAACAAACTTAACAGATTTTGGTATATCACGGGAGTGATGTAGGCTCCCGGTAGACTGTGGATCAAATTCCTTACATACTGACTGTCTGTAATCATGTTTAGTGGTTCACTGACAAATGTGCATAAGGCAAGGTTCGCTGCTGCCAATTCCACCCTTTGTGCAGATTTTTGCGGAAGTGTCAGAAGTGTTTGCCAAGCTTGCCCCTCTTGCCATGTAAGAACCCCGTAAGTTCTACCTCCATCAGTGAATACTGTCTTTGCCCCCTGGAGCGGAACCAAAGACAATAACCCGTGCAGATTGACTGTTCGCATTTGAAGCGAGACTAGTCGAGGGTCTTTTGGCAAATGATATGCCAAACATCCTGTGAATCCTTCCAATGCAATCGGAAGAGTGTCTCCGAGTTGCATTAACTGTTGGATCTGATCTTTGGTAAATGGAACGACTATTTTTTCTAAATCGTAACCTGAGATATCCCTTGCTCTCAGCCTACCTTGGTAAATCACTGTGGCGACCAGTTCTTGCAGAGGGACGATGTTTCAGGAAGAGGTGTGTGGTAAATACACCCATTCCATGACTTTCGGCTCCCAGTCGGAGTCTATGCCTAGAGCTCCGGTGAACATGGTCCCAGTTCGGACTATGTACAGGTTCAGAACAGGAGCGTATGGCCCCTGACTAATTCTGTCTACCCATCGTTGGCTGAGGGCTTGGTTGACCTTTTCGAGAGTCATGAGAGCCTCCCGCAGAATTTGAATCCGGTCTGCTGGCTGCCTTCCTAGCCTCAGCAGCGAGAAGAGCAGCTTCAAAAGTTCTGTGTCTAACCTAAAATATGACCTGGCCCAATTGATATTTCTCAAAACCTGTTAGAGTTCATTATCCATGAATTTATTTAATCTGCTAGCCAAAATGGTGGTAAATAATTTGGCGTCCTGATTCATTAATGATATTGGTCTATACGACTCTATTCTTTCTAAGTTTTTGCCAGGTTTGGGAATCAAAATAATATTCGTTTTTTACCATGATGGTGGAATTCGTCTTCCTTCCAAAATATAATTAAATATTCTCATAATTTTCGGTAATAACATTTCCATAAATTCCTTATAAAATTCCGTAGTCAAGCTATCTTCTCCAGGCACCTTAGCCACTTTTAATTTATTAATAGCTTCAGTTATTTCATTTATTGTTATTTTTCTTCCATTAAATTTATATGTTCACTTTTAATCTATGAAAAAGCATATGGAAATGCTAAAGCAAGAGGTGTAGCAATACTAACTTCTAGAAGGTTAGGATTTGTAAAAACCAAGTGCATTGCAGATCCCGATGGTAGATATTTAATTATTAATGGCTTAATTAATGATGAAGAAATTACCCTAGTAAATGTGTATGCTCCGAATGAAAAACAGAAGGAATTTTTAGAAAAAGTGTGTAGAATTTTGGAAAGAGAAAAAACAGCAAACTTAATTGTAGCAGGGGACTTTAATTTAATTAGATCTAGCATAAACACTACGCATCCTACAAGATACATTAATAGTAACAAGATGATAATGGATATAGTGCGCAAGATGTTAAATCTAAAAGATACTTGGAGAGAAATAAAAGGTTGTGAAAGTGGGTACACATATTACTCGCAAGCATACAACACTTATTCCAGAATTGATTACATCCTAATTTCAGAAAATTTGATTTAAGAAATTGAAGATATAAGTGTTGGTATAATTAAAGAATCAGATCATGCCAAAATAATGTTAGAATTAAAATTAGATAACAAAATACAAAGGAAAACTGGATGGAAATATGATGTCAATTTGTTTAAATCTCATTTAAATAAAGAATTGATAACTGCTAAATGGGATGAGTGTTGGACATTAAATGATACAAATGATGTAAGGGATGACATTTTATGGGACACTATGAAAGCAGTTTTTAGAGGGGAATGCATCAAGTTATCTGCAAGAAGAATTAATCAACAAAAGAAGGAAAATCAGAAGTTAGAAGAAGAAATCAAAAAATTACAAAATGAACACGCTAGGGCCAAAAATGAGAGTATTCAAAAGAGACTGCAATTGTTGAAATTAGAGGCAAACAAAAAGGACATTGACAAAATTAAAAAAATTAATATATCTCAAAAGAGAATACTTCGAGTACAGTAATAAAAATTCAAAAATGCTAGCAAGAGCAGCAGAGGGAAAAAAGATAGAAGAAATATAGGGATTTTAATAAACAAGGATAGAAAAAGATGTAATAAAATAGAGGAAAAATTGTAAATTGTAAAAGAGTTTTATCAAAATTTGTACACTGACAAAAAAATTGAAACTGGAAAAGTGGAGCAATACATGGAAAAATGTCGCCACTTCCCTGACTTTTTCTTAATGACAAAAATTGATGAATTCCAGGGACTGGTGGACTGCTGTACGTGTCCCACGTTGAGTTGCTCTTTAATGAGCTGTTTTAGGGTTTCTAACTTTCCCCCCACTATCGGCCACTGCTCTACCCAAACCAGCTCGTTGTTCAGCCATTTAAGCGGCAAAGCCATTTACCCGAAGGTAAGGGTGGCATGATACTGTTGCAAAATGTCCCTCCCCCAGAGATTCACTGGCACGTTTAAGACGTGCGGCCATATTACCGCTGTGCCTTCGGCTCCGGGGATTGTGACTTCTACCCAATCTCGACCTCTATATGCTTCCTGAACACCGCCTATCCCCCACACACCAGAGACCAGCTCAAGAGCCCATTCATGGGGCCACTGCCTCCAACTGACCACTGTGATGTCAGCTCCAGTGTCGAGCAGCCCGTCAAAAGGTCTTTTGTTTAAAAATACCTTAATGACTGGTCGCTGTCTCCACTCTATGTTCTTTTCCACTGTTGCTATGATCTGGTATCCTTCTACTGCCCCTTCCTCACTTGGGCGGTCTGTTGACCTGAACTCTGAGCTGTCTCTGAGCCTTCCCTGGCTGCTCCCTGGCGAGTGACAAGGAACCATGATCAGTTGCGCTAGTGAATCTCCTTTGTGAATAGTTTGGGGCAGGTGTGTCCAGAGCTGAACCTGGATGACACCCGTGAAATTGGAGTCTATGACTCCCGGAATCACGAAGATTCCCCGCGTTCCTGCACTACTGTGAGGCAAAACTAAACCTATGACACCTTCAGGCAGGGGTCACTTGTACTAGGAATTGACTAGATGGATGGCACCTGGCAAGTCGCATGTGACTTCTGCCTGGCATTCCAATTCTAGCCCCGCGCTGCCTCTGGTTTCGGCCTGCGCCTCAGGAATGCAGGGCGGTGTGCTACGTGGAGTTATTGGGATTCCTGCTCTGGTGCTTCCAGAGCAGCTGGGGTCTCTATTTGAACTGGGGCTAGAGACAAGCCCGTGTTCCCGTTTCCTAAAATTGGACAGTTGTTGGCCCAATGAAAGCCGTTGTGGCATCGTGTGGATGGAATCTTGGGACGACCCGTCATCTGGCCACCCCCTTTCCTAGATCGACACTCTTTAGTGAAATGCCCGATCTTGCCACACTGGAGGCAGGCTCCCTTAGTTTTACCCTTGGGCTTTCTCCCGCCTTGCACTGCCGCTGCTAACAGACCCATTTTTTAGGAATCTGTCCCAACGTCAGTGCAAGCTCTGATCATGTCGGTAAGCATCAGATCAGGATGGTTGCCCATAGCCTGGAAGATTTTGCAGCAACCAAGGTTGCCGTTGTCTTTAGCCAGCTTCATCATAAGCTCCTCTTGGGCCTGCTGATTGTCTATCTGCCTACTGATTGCTTCCTCTAGCCTGTTTATGAAGTCCATGTAGGGCTCTTACGATCCTTGTTTGATCAAGGTGTAATTTTTAGCTGCTTTGCCAGTAGCGGGGACTTTGAGATATGCCTTGAAAGCAGTCTCAGATGCCAATTGGAGTGTGGCTGCTGGCAGGACGGACTGTGCTGGGATGGTCTCGAACGGACCTGAGCCATATAGCTGCTCAGCGATTACTGCTCCTCCCATCCGAGCGGCCCTAGCCTGCACTTCGAGCCTGTACTCACTGTCCCACAACAGATACTGGCTGGGGGTCAGCATCATCCGCATAATGACTTTCCAGTCATACGGGATGAGTGCCGTGGCCTCACATAGCTGCTGGAGCATGCCTCTTGTGAAGCGGCTCTGGAGCCCTGTTTCTGAGATTGCTTTGCGGATTTCCGCAAGTAACTTGTAGGGAATTGTGGTGTGAACTGCTGCCTGGTCGCCCGTGAGGGCGTCCAGCTCAATGTCGACTGGGCATAGCTGCTGAAGCTCCGCTAGTTCTTCGGCTGTCAAATCCCCTTTGCATGCTTCCTCCTCTACCATGCGCTGAAAGGAACTTTTGGCTGTCTGGGAAGTGCCTGCACTTCCCAGGCTTTTGTCCCCTTCCTGTGGCATCTGCAGTTACCACAGAAGGAAAGTCCCCTATGCCTCCTTGTAGAAACTGAATTGTCGGATAGAGACCAGCTGGGGCAGATGGTTCTATATGCGATGGGGATTTTGCTGCCTCTATCCGGACTGGACTCAATTCTGAGATGACTTTCCTACACTTGCTCCATGTGCTGATGATTTTTATTGGTGCTCTTGGCTCCTGCTTAATGTAGTCCCCTACTCTGTCCCAAATTCTGAGATATAACGTGCCTGCTTCTGGATAAAACAAACAGTGATCTCTAATGTACACCATGAGGTATGCTAAGTTAATGCTATGAATGTGAGTATGATTTAGCCTGGCCAGGCGTTTGAGCTCCACTACATGAGCCCTTTGCTTGGCAGACGAGCCGTGCCCCTGTAGACAAGCCCCCATTACATGACGAAGAGTCCTCCGAAGTTGCCTTCTCAGGATAAGTCGACGCGTCTGGGTTCAGGTAACGGTTGAGATGACACCTGGTGTGCAGTCCTTCAGGACAGAGTTTGGGTCGCTGACTACTGCCGCGGGCCCTCTGTAGCCTCTGCGCTGTGGTAGTCAGGGTTCACAGCTCACCCTGACCTGGAACGCATTCAATTCCGATGAGTGAGGTGCCGCAGAGCATTGGAGCATACTCTGCCTGTGGAACTTGCCTAGCCTTGGCTGTGCCCGGTTCTGATCGGGTGGCGTCCCGACCAGAACCTCTCCGCAGCTTTTGAGAGAGATCGGATCACGGCTCTAGCGTAAAACCATGCTGATCACGTTGGGCCGGATAGCCTGGATCACATGGCCCGCGGGGTCACAGAGTGACTGGACACAAGGAAGGCAATCGAGGCAAAGATGCGGTGAAAGTCCAGTCCCAATGGACTCGGGTTGCTGGCATTTATTCCCTGCCTCGGGTAATTGCATGCATAGGTTGCACGCGCGACCCGTCACAGAAGACTGCTGACGTGGCACATGTTAATCCAGTTACATTTGCAGAAGTTACTTGGAGGTGATGTGTAATCAGGATATTACCAGGAAGTCTGTTATCTACTAATTAACTACTGACTGGTGAGGCCATTGTCTTGCCCTATGACAGAATCTTTCCGGGACTAACTTAATCAAACATAGACATCGTGGTTTGCTCTCCTACTTAGAGAGTCCGTGGATATGATTAATATACAGTGTGTTTACCTTGAGTTATCACCTTGGGACCTTTTGCCCTTACCCATGTCTGAGCTAATGGCCAGAGCGCTATGAATGAATCCTAACTATGACTAATATGAATCCGCACCCAATTTCCCTTCCAACCAAGTTATGAGGGCTCGAGGGCGTATGCGCCCGAACCCCACCTTTCAGGAAAGGTTATGCCAATTATATCTGCGGATAAACCACAAATTAAATTAAATTAAATTAAATTAAATTAAATTAAATTAAATTAAATTAAATTAAATTAAATTAAATTAAATTAAATTAAATTATTAATTTAATTTAATTTAATTTAATTTAATTTAATTTAATTTTTCAATTTATTTGCCGTCCACTCAGGCAAGCCTGACTCAGGGCGGCTTACATAATCTAAAAGACCCTACACAGTAAAAACAGTTCAAACCCCCACCCACATTAAAATCCACATTAAGGTACCACATTACAATCCACATTAAAATCTACATTAAAATCCCGTATCAAAATCCCACCCACCCAAGTACAGAGAGAGGGAGTATCTTATGGTAAAATCCAACGAGCAAGAACCACATTGCCCCCAGGGCTCCACACCTGCCCCGCCAGCCAGGTTTTAAGACCTTTCCTGAAGGGCAGCAACTCCGTCTGCAACCGTAGCTCTACTGACAGGAGATTCCAGAGGGCCGGTGCGGACATGGAGAAGGCCCTTTTTCTTGTGCCAGAGAGGTGGGGGGCCCTGGCTGAAGGAACAATTAGGGAGGTCAGTTCTTAGGATGATGCGGTCTCTTAGGTATCCTGGCCCACTACCATATAGGGCTTTAAAGATCATAACCAGCACCTTGAATTGCACTCGGAGGCAAACTGGTAACCATTGCAGCTCCCGAAGCAGAGGCGAGGCATGGGCATAGCGCCTGCACCCTATCTCTACTTGGGCCACTGCATTCTGGACCAGCTGCAGCCTCCGAATGGACGTCAAGGGCAGCCCCATGTTGAGCGGATTGCAATAATCTAGTCTGGAGGTGACTAGAGCATGTGTTACACTCATACACAAAAAGAATTTGCTTAGTTCTGTCTTCTTTCCATCACATGATGATGAGGTATGTCTCTTAATTAATATAACTTCTGATTTTAAAAACTCCAAAGTATTTTAGGATGATAGTAATGCATATGGTGCACGAATCACAACAGTTTCAGAGCGTTAAATTTATAGCTGTAGAACATGTGCTGGGGATGTATGTATAGTTCATATCCACCCAAATTTTCACTGTTTTGTGTGTGTGTGTGTGTGTGTGTGTGTGTGTGTGTGTGTGGGAATTAAAATTATAGTCATGAGGAACTTCTCCATGCTTCTCATATAAGGCATATAATGCACAGAATGGGAAGATGGGAGAAAAGATGGAGAGTGAAAACAGGAGTGGAAGGGAACAACCAGATGACATGGTCTTCTTCCATAAGGAGTGGGGGTGGGGGTGGGGTGGATAATTCTTGACCTAATGAATCACATGCCGTTGAAATGTTTGAGATCTCCATAATCTATTGGTAAGTGCTCAACAACAAAAAAAGTTGGAGAAATTTAGAAGTTTCAGTTCTGTCACTAGTAACCATACCTGTCAAGTATCCCGGATTGGCCGGGAAATCCCGTATTTTGGCACGAATTCCTCCCCTTTCCCGGCGCCGTCCCGTATTTAGAACGGTGGGGAAAGGGGTTACTGCGCATGTGCGTATATGCAGAACCCATCTGCGCATGAACAAAGCGGTTCTGCGCATGCACAATGGAGTTTTTCCTGTGCATGCGCACCCGGGCTGGAGCAGTTCCCGTATTTTCTGGAGCGGCGCTTGACAGGTATGCTAGTAACTTAAAACAAAACACATTGTATTATTCTGTAAGTATTGTTTAATGTGATGTTAAATATAATGCACTTCTGAGAGGGACTAGATCAGTGGTTCCCAATGTGGGGCCCACGCCACACAGGGAGATTTCAGTTCCCAGAAGCTGAAGTCAGTACATTGGCTGATCAGTGCTTTGGGGAATTGACTTAGGCTTCTGGGAATTGAAGTCCAAAAACGAAAGGTGGGTAAACACTGGACTAGGTAAGGTTGTCCCCCCAAATAATAATAATAATAATAATAATAATAATAATAATAATAATAATAATAATAATAATAATAATAATAATAATAATAATAATAATAATAATAATAATAATAATAATAATAATAATAATAATAGAGCCCCAAGTTCTTCCTCAGAAGATAAAAGGTGAAAGATTCCCGGTCAGATGGGAAAAATGTGCTTCGTTATACTGTACAGTGCATAGTTCAATTGTGAAATCCGACATAGTAGATATACTAATAACATCTGACACCACAGATGGCATATATAGATTTTAGATAAGATCATGAAGGCTAGCATCTTTTGTAAGCTACTCGTTTTTAGGGGTATAAATACCAGAGGCAGCATATTTCTGTGTCTCAGTTGCTGTCGAACATCAGCAAAGACAGGGGTGTCAAGTGTTACATGAGAGACGAGGAAAATGCAGCCTGAGAGGTATTGTAAGCCTGGGGTGCCCAACTACCAGGCTGGAGACCAATGCCAGGCTGCGGGGTGGGTGGGTGCCTGGAGCCCCAGTGGCAGCCTTTGCCCTTGGTGTGTTCTGCTGGGTCTGCCTGGTGGGTGGGGTGGGGGCATGGGCTTCAGCGGATAGATGGGTGGTCGGGCCCCTCTTCCATGTTGCTTAACTGCAATGGGGCTCTGCCCCCCACCTGTGTGCTGTGTGATTCTTTGCTTCCCAAGTCGGGTACTGTGGCTGGCGGGCAGCTGGGCCCCTTCTTGTTTTTGGCCTGCAGTGGGGCTCCCTCCCCCGCCTCCTGCCTCTGCACAGTGTGCACTTTGTTGTATTTGTTGTGCTCTTGTGCCATCTGGTCCCACCAGCATAAAGCCGATCCATGGTACAGAAAAGGTTGGGGATCCCTGCTCTAAGTTACCCATTCTGTCAGAGGGGTGGTGATGACAAGATGCTTATAGAGAGCAGCAAGAGGGAGAAGACTGACCTTGTTGTTGTTGTTCAGTCGCACAGTCGATTCTGACCCTTTGCGACCCCATGGACCATTTTCCTCCAGGCACCTCTGTCCTTCACCATTCTCCTCAGCCCACCAAACTCTGTGCCCATTGTGTCCACAATACCATCTATCCATCTCATCTTTGGACGCTCCCTTCTTCCCTTGCCCTCCACCTTTCCCAGCATCAAGGCCTTCTCAAGTGAGTCCTCCCTTCTCATTTGATGTCCAAAGTACTTTTGCTTCATCTTCACTATTTGTCCCTCCAATGAACAGTCAGGATTGATTTCTTCCAGTATTGACCTATTTGTTCTCTTTGCTGTCCAAGGGACTCTCAGGACTCTCCTCCAACACCACATCTCAAAGGCATCTATTCTTCTGCGCTCAGCCTTCCTAATGGTCCAGCTCTCACACCCATACATTACCACTGGGAATACCATTGCTTTGCCTATGCTAATTTTTGTTTTCAAGGTGATATCTCTGCTTTTCACTACATTCCCCAGGTTTCTCATAGCTTGTCTCCCCATAATCAGTCGTCTTTTTATTTCATGGCTACAGTCGCCATCTGCAGTGATCTTAGATCCCAGGAAAGTAAAATCTGTCACTGCTTATACTTCTTCCCCATCTATTTTCCAGAGACTGATCGGACCTGTTGCCATTATCTTGGTTTTCTTGATATTAAGTCTCAAGCCAGCTTTTGTACTCTCCTCCTTCAATCCAATCAAGAGGTTCTTTAGGTCTTCCTCACTTTCTGCCATTAGGGTGGTATCGTCTGCATATCTCAAATGTTTCTCCCAGCAACTTTGATCCCATATTGTGATTCCTCCATCACTGCATTGCGCATTATGTGCTCTGTGTATAGATTGAATAAGCAGGGTGATAAAATGCAGCCTTGTCTTACTCCTTTTCCTATTCCAAACCACTCTGTCATTACGTGTTCTGTCCTAACTGTTGCTTCTTGGTTCATGTACAGATTTCTCATGAGGCATATGAGGTGTTCTGGTATTCCTATCTCTTTAATTACTTGCCACATTTTGTTGTGGTCCACACAGTCAAAAGCCTTGGTGTAGTCAATAAAACACAAGTAGACTTGTTTCTGGTATTCTTTTGTTTTCCCCATGATCCAACGTATGTTGGCAATGTGGTCTCTAGTCCCCCTGCCTCTTCTGAACCCGGCCTGCACCTCTGGTAGTACTCTCTCCACATGTTGTTGAAGTCTATCCTGTATTATCTTGAGCATCACCTTGCTGGCATGTGGGATGAGCATAATTGTTCGGTAATTTGAGCATTCTTTGGCATTGCCTTTTTTGGGGATTGGAACGTACACTGATCTTTTCCAATCCTGTGGCCACTGTTTTGTTTTCCAAATTTGCTGGCATATTGAATGCAGTAGTTTGATTCCATCATCTTTTAGGGCTTTGAAAAATTCAACTGGGATACCATCATTTCCACTAGCTTTATTGTTTGAAGTGCTTTTTAGGGCCTTTCTGACTTCACTCTCCAGAATGTCTGGTTCAAGTTAAAATTTCTCATTATTGTTATTATCAGAAGTGTTGAGGTCCTTTTTGTAGAGTTCCTCTGTGTACTCTTGCCATCTTTTTTTGATCTCTTCTGCTTCAGCTAACTCTTTTCCATCTTTGTCCCTTATCATGGTCATTTTTGCTTTAAATGTTCCCTTGATTTCCCCAATTTTTTTGAAAAGATCTCTAGTCCTGCCTCTTTTGTTGTTTTCCTCCATTTCTTTGCACTGTTCATTCAGGTAGTTTTCCTTATCTCTCCTTGCTTTTCTTTGAAATTCTGTATTCAGGTGGTTGTATTTTTTCCTTTCTCCTTGGACTTTTGCATTCCTTCTTTCCTCTGCTATTTTAAGGGCCTCATTAGACAACCACTTTGCTTTCTTATGCTTCTTTTCTTTTGGTATGGTTTATCTCGCTGCCTCCTGCATGATGTCCCGTGTCTCTGTCCATAATTCTTCTGGTACTCTGTCTATCAGGTACAGGACATTAAATCTGTTCATGACCTCCACCATGTATTCTTTAGGGATGTTGTGTAGGTCATATCTGTCTGGTCTAATTGTTTTCCCCGTTTTCTTTAGTCTAAGCCTGAATTTTGTGATCAGTAGGTTGTGATCTGAGCCACAGTCTGCTCCAGGTCTTGTTTTTGCTGACTGAATGGAGGTTCTCCATCTTTGACTGCAGAGTATGTAATCAATCTGATTTCGATGCTGGCCATCTGGTGATGTCCATGTGTAAAGCCGCCTCTTGTGTTGCTGGAAGAGGGTGTTTGCTATGACTAGTGCATTCTCTTGGCAGAACTCTATCAATCTTTGCCCTGCTTCATTCTGTGTTCCAAGACCAAACTTGCCTGTTATTCCATTTACTTTTTGATTTCCTACTTTGGCATTCCAATCTCCTAAGATAATGTGGACATCATTTCTTGGTGTCTGTTCTATGAGGTGTTGTAGGTCCTCATAGAACTGGTCAACTGTGGCTTCATCTGCACTAGCGGTTGGTGCATAGACTTAGATTTCAGTGATATTGAAAGGTTTGCCTTGGATTCTGACTGACATCATTCTATCATTTTTGATATTGTATCCCATTACTGCTTTCCTCACTCTTTTGTTGACAATTATGGCTACTCCGTTTTTTCTGAGGTTTCTTGCCCACAGTAGTAGATATGATGGTTTCCAGAGCTGAATTCACCCATCCCTGTCCATTTTAATTCACTGATGCCCAGGATGTCAATGCTTATTCTTTCCATCTCATTTTTAACCACTTCCAGTTTTCCTTGATTCATAGACCTCACATTCCATGTCCCTATGCAGTATTGTTCCCTGCAACACTGTATTTCTCCTCCCCCTTTCGTATCCCTCCCCCTTTTCAGATCTGCTGTGCTGAGCATCCCCTTGTTTTGCCTTTTGTTTTGGTCCACAGGGTTCTCTTGGCAAACTTTGTGGCGTGCCTTGCCGGTCTCTACGCCAGTCTCTTCCCATCACACATGTTATCACAGTTTAAACAGTTTTAAAACAAAGTATTACCATGCACAATATCACAGTTTATCACAAAGTATCAAAGTAAAAGTTGAACTAATTAATGAAGGGAAATAAATAAATAAATAAATAAATAAATAAATAAATAAATAAATAAATAAAAAGTCCACTATATCAAGTCTCTATGTAAGTCAGTTTCTTGTACAGTCACTATGTCAGTTGCTATAAGCCATCTATGTTTAGTCAATTATATTATTTCAGTTCGATTACTTATCCTTTGCATACATGCAGCAGCTCTCGCCACCCTTCGGGTCTCGCTGTGATGGTGGTTGTGGATGGTATCTCCTGGGGGTGGTCGGGGGTCTCCGGAGGTGTCCTTCACTCTGACCCCAGTTCTTTGGATGGTGGGGGGTAGGATCTTTTACTCACCTCCCCCTGGCCTCTCTGGATGGCAAATGGCAGCAGAGATGGGCTTCTGTCTTTCTCCTGATGCCTTTTCCTTCTCTCTGGCCCCAGGTCTTTGGATGGGGGGAGGGAGGATCTTTTACTCACCTCCCCCTGGCCTCTCTGGATGGCAAATGGCAGCAGAGTTGGGTTTCTGTCTTTCTCCTGATGCCTTTTCCTTCTCTCTGGCCCCAGGTCTTTGGATGGGGGGGGGGCAGGATCTTTTACTCAACTCCCCCTGGCCTCTCTGGATGGCAAATGGCAGCAGAGATGGGCTTCTGTCTTTCTCCTGATGCCTTTTCCTGACCTAGATGGAGATATTAAATTCCTGTGCTATCTGGATTGAAAAGGCACAGTTGTCAGCTGTAATTTTACTAGTATTAAGACCATTCTTCAGACAACAATGAGAATTGTGAAACATTTTCAGATACATTGCTGATGCTTGGACCATAAAAGTCTCTTTGTAGCTAAGTACTGTATTTTTGTAATTAAATATGATTTGATCATCGCTGCTCTTTAGTAGGAACTAGCAGATTTGCCCATCCTTCATCCAGGAAGGACTCTCCCCGGGCCGGGGAGACAGCAGGGCCCCCCTCTGCTGTGCTGACTTTACCTTCTGGGGTGGGGGTGGGGGGTTAGTATGTGCACTCTGGCTGTCCGTCCCTGGCTGAGGCTTTGCCGGGTGGGGTTTGGGGAGGCTATGGCTCACCTCCTCCCCCTCTCATTCTTTGACTTTCTGTGTCTGTCTCTGTTTCTTCTTCTCTCTGTGTTTAATTCTTGCTTTGTTTTTTCCCCTCTTCCTTTTTGTCTCTCTTTGTCTATCTTTCTCTTTGTTTCTTGTTTTATCTCTCCACTAGCATATTTGTGCCCGGCCAGCTGGGCAGTTTTAATTTGTGTGTGTGGGGGGGGGTTTATTTGTTTTTTGGTTAAGGGTGGTTTGGGTGGGTGTGTTTTGCATTTGTGGTTTGTGACCTTTTTTGATCTATTTTATTAGATTTATTTGTGATTTGGATTTATTTCTTATTTTTCTGACTTGTTTTTACTCTTGTGGCCTCTAGGTGGGGCTGTTAGTAATAGTGTTGGATTCACTTTTTGTTTGACTTGTTTTTTTCTCCCAGCATCTAGGTGGAGCTTCTTCTTGTAAGTAGTCTTTGTTTCTTCATTTTTGTTCTGGAGTCATAGAGGGAAGACGTGCTGGTGAGTTCTCTAGGTTTTTTTATCTGGATTTTGTTTTTGTTTTTTGTTGTTTTTTTGGTGTTGACTGGTAGGTGTTTCTGTTTCTTCTTTTGTGTTTTTTTGGGGTTTTAGATGTGTTTAATTGTTTTGTTTATTTCTGGTTGGTTTTTATGTTTCTGATTTCTTGTATGATTATTTGTTTAATTTGTGGTATTTTTGTTGTTTGAGTTAGGTATTTTTGTGTTGTAGTTAGGTGTTTTTTCTGTGCTTTCATGGTATTTTGGGTGGTTTTGTTTGTGGATTTTGTTGTTTATTGTTTTGTTGGTTAATGTGTTTATTTATTTATTTATTTATTTATTTATTTATTTATTTATTTATTTATTTATTTATTTATTTATTTATTTGTTTGTGTTTTATTATTTTTGGTGTTTGGCGTTTTGGGTAAATGTTTGGTTTTGTTGTTGTTGTGTATTTTTGCATGAAGAACGGGCTGCTTGTTGGTTCCTCTTCTCCCCGTTGCTGCTTTGAATTTTGGTTTCGATGCAGCAATGGGGGAAAAGAGGATCCGGCAGTCAGCTCGCTATTCCCCCGTAAGGTTCATTAGGTAGGTCGGGGGAGAAGGAGGCAGAGAAGAGCTATCTCTGCCTGACGATGGTTCTCTCCTCTCTGTCTCCTTTCTCTCCTGGTTTACCTAACCGGAGATCAGCAGGCAGCGATCCGTAAGGTGTGGTGCTCTTCCTTGCGGATTGCTGGCTGCTGCTTTTGTATTACCTCTGTTGGAAGTACAAAGGCAGCAGTCAGTCGTTCGCCAGGGAGGGTGCTTCCCCTGATGAACTGCTGACTTTGAGGCCGGTGGTGGTCTTGCTGTGTCTTCGGCGGGGTAGCGGGGAGGAGAGGGAGTCCCTCTTCTCCCCGTTGCTCTGGGAAAGAAGGCCAGCGGTGGTCTTGGCGTGGGTTTTTTTCTGTGTTTGTTTGCGAGGCCATGCGGTGGACTTGCGCTCCCGTTGTGGAAGGCTGGTGTGTTTTTATTTTATTTTTTGTGTGCCAGCTTTCTCAGCATTCTGTGTGCTCACGCTCTTCAGCCTGATTGGCTGAAGTGCTCACGGCGCGTAGGACGCTGGGACTTGGAGTTTTGTTTGTTTTGTTTGCGTTCGTGTGGCGGTTTTTTTTCTGCGGCTCGATTTCAATTGGGCATGCCGCGGTTCCCAATGTTCTTTTTGCTTGCACCTCTCAGCCTGATTGGCTGAGGCACGCCGCGGCGCAGAGGACGTTGGGAATTGAAGTTGTTTCCTTTTGTTCCCATTCGTGGGGCTGCTGCTCCACTGGTGATGATCAAAACCCTGCGGCACTGAGAAGGCAGGGGTTACGGTGAGTGCAGAAGGCTAGGTCGGGGATGGTTGGGCCTGGTACGGGAGCCTTTGAACGAACCCAACAGTTAACCCCTCTTTTTATAGGTATAGATGTCTCTCTCTCTCTCTCTCTCTTTCTTTCTTCCTCTACCTTGCTCTCCCGCTCTCGCTGTCTGTCTCTCTCTCTCTCTGGCGCACACACGCACACACACATAGCTTTGTTTCCTTTCACTGATGGGTATCACCTGTGGTGTCTATGAGGCAGGGGTGATGGAGGATTTCCCTCCTCCACGCCGGCAACATAGACAGCAGCGTGGCTCATCAGTGTAGGGGAATGAAGCTTCGTTTCCCTTCATTGATGTACAGTGCCTGTGTAATTGTGGCTGGATGGGGGGGGGTTAATTCCCCCCTCCACTCCGGCCCTATAAACAACACTGTGGTCCGTCAGTGAAGGGGAATGAAGGCTCATTTCTTTTCATTGACGGGCAGCGCCTGAGGTGAGAACAGACAGACAGCCTCCACTGGCTGTCTGCTCTTCCCAACCACCTCTCTTTCCTGTGTGAGTGCGTGGTCCATGCCCTGCCTCTCCTGTGCCTCTCTGATTGGCTGGGGCATAGCGCAGGGGTTGCTGGGGCATGTAGTTTTGACCTTCTTTGCCCGCAGGTAGGGCTGATGCCCCACCAGTGGCCTCTGGACCCCCCTCTTTGGGGGCTGAGATGGGGATGATAGGCCAGTGTTTCATGGAAGGGCTGTCAGTTCCGGGATGTAGGAACGCATTAGAGATGTACTAACGTACGTTTCTGCTTTATAGATATAGATAGAGATTGTAAAATATGCTCTCTAGGAATTGTAAAATGTGCTCTCTCTCAAACCAGATCACAAGCAGATTGCTGTACTGACCATTAATTGTTAAGTGAAGTTGAAGGAGAACGTAAAAATAATCATACTGCCAAAATACAAGCCAAAATCCTGTTGCCTAATGTATGTCAAATTGTAATTTTCAGTCTGTTCCTCCATGGTAAACACGACTCTCAGGGGTGTGTGCTCATACTGGTTTGGTGTGTGCAGGACGACACTTCATTTACCAGAGATGAATGGATCATAGTTGCAATTTGACTTACACTAAGCAATAGGATTTTGACTGTAGCTTAAATAACATTTCTGACAAATTTGAAGTTGATTGAAAGAACAGGTTTTTATGACTAAACTCAGTTAGTTGGTGAACCAGAACAACCAGATACATTATCAGGGGAGTGTGCAGAAAGACAATTAGCAGATGCAAAGCCTAGATAGATGTCTGATGAAACTATTAAATATGCTAATTATAGATAAAGAGGGAAAGTTAGAAGAGATAAAGAGAATCTTAATCCTAAATGCAACCTTTCAGTAGTTGTCACAGAGAGACAAAAGGAAATACAGTATTAAAGTAATCAATGTAAAAATTAGAAGGGAGAAACAACCAAATAAAAACATGGAGTTTGGTTTGGTTTGGTTTGATTTGGTATGGCTTGGTTTGAAATCAGCAAGTTGTACTGAATGCCACCGTTGAACAGTTTGTAAAAGACTGGTGAAATATTTTTTTAATAAAAAAGAAGTTCTGCCATTTGTATTCTATTCCCCTTGTTTGATGGTGCAGGAAGAAAAGTCTCTCACTGTTCACCCCAACCCAGTGCTGCAATCAGGAGGGGACAAGGGGGACTACTGTCCGGGGCCCGGTGCTGACAGGGGCCCAGGCAGCAGCATGTTAATTTTTTCCTTTTTCTTAACTTTTTCCTTTTAAAAAACTTTTTTTAAAACCAGTGGCAGGCAGCGCCACTGTGCATGCTCCACCAGAGGGCTCCCTCCTCCTTGACCTGGATAACCAGGTTCAAGGCTTCAGCCTACAGCCCATGAGGTGCGCTGGTCCGGCAGACTACGCACCGGGGCCGGAGGTGGCTGCTGCGGAGGAGGGGGCAACTGCACCCCCGACGCTTGGGCTGGGGTGTTCCTCCATCTGTCGCACTCATCGCTGTGTGTGAGGCGGACGGGCATGGGCAGGCAGGAAGGGAGTTTAGTGTCTTGCACGGAAGACAAAGAAGGAGTCGCAGGAAGGACTAACACAGGTTTATTCATTGATGGTCAGTATGAACATGAGGTAATGGCGGAGGTACATCTCATTATATACTATAACACAATACATTTGAATCTTGTTGCACGGTAGCTTATTGGCTGCTACCGGCGTGGCCTCGCCCAGGCCACGCCTCTCTTCTGCAGTTGTTTTCTGTAGCTCCTGATCATGTGGGGAATTTCCCGCGGCTGTTCGCGATTTGGGCAATGTGGACCATGTGAGACTGAACGCTCGCAGCTGCCCTCTATGGGCGGCTTGCTCGCGTTCCTTAACAGCTGAGATACATTGTGATTGTGGACTGGTTACATTCATATATTTAAAGTAACATTGTACATGCATACATAACATCCCTCCCCCCTAGGATGGGACGAAGTCCCTCAACCATTGTGGCTTGCTGCACGTGCGCCTTGGGCGTGCGGCCGCTTGACTTAACACCGGGGAGCCGGCGGCTCCTGGTTCCGTGGAGTCCTGCCCTGCAATGGAGAGGGGGGACTCATTAGTGGCTCGGCGTGGCGTCTGTGATGACCTTGCATTGGGGGATAGGAATCGAATGAATAGTTGGGAAGTGAATCCTTGCCTACCGTTTGAGGAGTTTGGGGACCCCCCCAGTACGAATCTCGGGACCGACGAAGAGGCCCTCATAGTCTCGCCACCCCCTGCTGCCTGTCCGGGCGTGCTAGAGACTGTGG
The DNA here is from genome assembly GCA_035047345.1 of Bradypodion ventrale. Classification (NCBI taxonomy): domain Eukaryota; kingdom Metazoa; phylum Chordata; class Lepidosauria; order Squamata; family Chamaeleonidae; genus Bradypodion; species Bradypodion ventrale. The sequence goes on from JAWDJE010000001.1 coordinate 49,442,547, forward strand.
TGGGCGGACTCGCCCCTGCTGCCTGTCTTGGGGGTGTTGGTCTCCGAGGAGCGGGAGCAATGGTATACTCTAACACAAAAGGGCTAGGGGGACTGGAAGTACCAGGGGCTGAACTGAAACCCCTCTTCTCGCTAGGACGGGTGGGGGACCACTCCGCTACATCTCCCTGGTACTGCAACTCATAATCATCATCAAACTCATCCCTCTCTTTGAAAGTATCCTCCTTTGTGTCTCCCCCTTGGGTAATGCGGGTGGGGGAGGACCCTAACGCTGATTCCCCCTCGCCGGTGACTCGCCTTCGGAGTTGGTCGGTGTGCCTCCTCCAGAGTAGGCCTGAACTAGTCTCGACCCTGTAGGATAGCGGCCCCGTTTGCTCAACAACTGTCCCTGGCACCCACGCTGGCCCCGAGGCCGCGTAGTTCCTGCAGTGAACCGGGTCCCCTACCGAAAACTTTTTGGAGCTCTCTCCCCCTATGCTTATATTTCTCCCTTCATCCTCCACCCTGGACGGATCCATCCGGTCAAAAAGTGTTACCGGACGCCTCCTCATGAGGAGTTCGGCTGGGGAAAAGCCTGACGCTAAGGGGGTTGTCCTGTAGCAGATGAGGAACTGGCACAGATGCAGGTTCAACTCACCGGGACCCATGCGCCGCAGTGCATCTTTCGTAGTGCGCACTTGGCGCTCTACCTGACCGTTTGTGGCGGGGTGAAACGGGGCAGCAGTTATGTGCTTGACGGCGTTTCTCTCCATAAATGTTTTGAACTCTGCCGACGTGAAGGTACTAGCGTTATCACTTACAAGGACGTCGGGCAGGCCGAAGCAGGCAATCAGCTTGCGCAACTGTTTAATGGTTGCGGCAGAGGAAGTGCTGTTCATGGGGATTACCTCCAACCACTTGGAGTAGGAGTCAACGACTAGGAGAAACAAGGACCCGCGGAAAGGGCCAGCGAAGTCGACATGGATCCGGGACCATGGCCCGCGGGCCGTATCCCACTCCCTATGGGGTAACCGGGACTTCTCGGGCCGAGAGCTGTGGCAGCTCTCGCACGTGCCCACTAAACGCTCTATGTCTCCGTCTATCTGGGGCCACCAAAAGAAGCTCCTGGCCAGAGCCTTGGAGCGCACGATCCCGGGGTGGCTGGTGTGCAGTAGCCTCAGCACCTTGGCCCTCAGCTTCTCTGGGATAACCACCCGCTGGCCCCAGAGCAAGCAGCCCCTTTCCAGAGAAAGCTCTACCCTGCGCCTGAAGAACGGCTTGAAATGCTCCTCGGGAGGAGAGACGGGCCACCCTTTTCTCACCCAGGAACTAACTTGGGCCAGGATCTTGTCGGCCGCCGTGGCCTTGGCGAGGTCGGCCGGCACAATTGGGGGTGAGTCGAGAGACTCAATCAGCAGGACTTGGTGTTCCTGCTCCACCTCGCATGTGGGATCCCCTAAACTGGGGAGAGGGGATCGGGACAGGGCGTCTGCATGGGAGATCTCCTTCCCTGGGCGATAGACTACCTCATATTGGTAGGCGTTGAGAAAAATGGCCCAACGCAACATCCAGGGGGATAGAATTTGTGGGGTGGGTTTGCCGGTAGTGAAGATCCCCAGAAAGCGGCTTGTGATCCGTCACTACCATAAACTCGCGGCCGTATAGGAAATCGTGGAACTTCTTTGTTCCTGCGATTATTGCTAGGGCCTCCCTATCTGTTTGCGCGTAATTGCGCTCGGCCTTCGAGAGGGACCTTGAGTAGTACGCCACCGGGGCTTCCCTCCTGCTCTCCAACACGTGGCACAGGACCGCCCCCACCCCCACCGGGGACGCATCACAGACTAGCACCACCGGTTTTTTCGGGTCGAAGTGGGTCAGGATCGCATCCGAAGACAGGAGTGACTTAAGCTCTTTGAATGCCCTCTCCTGCTTGTCCCCCCACCGCCAAACTGCATCCTTCTTAAGTAACGCATGCAGTGGCTCCGCGACCGATGCCTTCCGAGGCAGGAAGGAGTGATAGAAATTTAGGAGCCCTAGGAATGACTGCAGCTCTGGTTTCGCGGTGGGGCAAGGGGCGTCTCTCACGGCCGCTACCTTGGATTCGGAGGGTTTGATTCCGTCCGGTGTTACCTTAAACCCTAGGAACTCTACCTCCCTCACGAAGAATACGCACTTGTCCCTCCTCAATCGAAGTCCTGCCCTCTCGAATACTGAGAGAACCCCATCTAGCCTCTTTGCTAACTCTAGTTCGCTCCCCGCTGTTATCAACACGTCGTCGAAGTATGGGAGAACGCCTGGAAGCCCCTTTAAAAGGCGTTCCACGAGGGACTGGAAAATTCCGGGGGCCGAATTCACGCCGAATTGAAGGCGCGTTACCTTAAACGCCCCCTTGTGCGTTACAATTGTTTGCGCGGTGGCAGCAGCCGGGGTTACAGAGAGCTGCTGGTACGCCTGGGCCAGATCTAGCTTGGCGAAACACCTCCCCCCATGTAATGTGGCCAGCAAGTGGCTGACCACTGGCACTGGGTATGCATTTGGCCGAATGGCCTTATTTATCGTGCATTTATAGTCCGCACAAATCCTGACCTCCCCATTGGACTTGAGGGCTGTAACGATCGGCGTTTCCCACTCCGCCGAATCAACTGGAACCAAAATCCCCTGCCCCACCAATTTGTCCAGTTCCGCCTCGATCTTGTCCTTGAGGGCGAAGGGCACCCTCCTTGGCTTGAGGCGGATGGGCCGGATTTCTGGGTCCAGCTCAAAGGAAACCGGGGGCCCCTTGTATTTCCCGAGCCCCTTCTTGAAAACGTCCGGGTGTGCGTTGCACACGTCCCGCATTGGGTCAGTCTCGATGGCGTTAATGCCGGACAGTTCGATTCCCAGGGGAGCAAACCACTGCGTTCCCAAAAGGCAGCACCTCCCCCCTTTAAGGAACACTAGGGGCAGTTTTTCGGAGTAGCTTTTGAACTTCACCTTGAAGTTCCCCACCCCCAACACTGGGATCCCATTCCCCTGCACGTCCCGTAAATTGGATCTCATGGCCCGCAGTTTGGGCCGCTTCTCTGGGGGAATGCGCATGAACTCTTTTTGGGACAGGATGGAATAAGAAGACCCCGAGTCTATCTCCATCCTCACTGGGACCCCTTGCAACAGTACCTCTACGAAAAACCGCCGGTGCTCCAGACACACGCGGTTCACGCCTTCCTCGTTGTAGCCGGCAGAGACCTTCCTGGTGCCGGCCGCCTTCTGCTGTTGCGTCTGGAGGTGACTGGAGCTGCCTTTGTCCTCGCCTCGCCCGCGCCTGCATACTCGGGCTATGTGTCCCTTTCGGCCGCAGTTGTGGCACTCGGCCTTCCGGAACGGGCACCTCGTGCGGTCGTGGGCCGCCCCACAACCGTCGCAGCGGCGGCCCTGCCGTTCTCGGGTCTGCTGCTTCTCACCCCGCTTCTTGATCCTCTGGACGTCGTCGTCCTCGCTGGAGTAGGGGTCCGCTGTCGTGGACGACTCCTCGGACGATGTTGGTGTGGCGGCGGGCGGCTTGGGGGCCCGCCAGGCCATCTTCGCTGGTGTCCGCCGGGCCGCCTGCACTGGTGACTTGGCCCTCTCGGACGCGGCCCCTCGAGACTTGAATAGCCGGACGCCGCTCCTGGCCTCCCCAGCTGCTTGGGCCTCCCGCAGTACCTCGTTGAACGTGAGGCGATGGTCACGGGTCATGAGCCTCCTCTGAAGCTCCTCGTCCCTCAAACCACACAGCACGCGGTCACGGAGGGCCTGGTCCAGGTCGTCCCACTGGCAATGCACCGCTGCAAGCCTGAGGGCCACCGCGTAGGCGGACACGGATTCGCCCGGTCGCTGGTCTCGCCTGTGGAACGCGACCCGGGCTGGGAAGATCGAGACGGGCGGCTGGAAGTGCTCACGCAGCCTCTCCAGGATACGGTCGATGGGCACCTCGTCCACCTTCCGGGGGGCCACCAGGGTCATCAGGATCCGCAGCGTGGCCGGCCCCACCTGAGCCAGGAAGTGGGAGCGCATTTTCGCGGCGGCAGCGGCGCCCGTTGCCTCCATTGCATGCCGAAACTGGCACTCGTAGAGCTCCCATTGTTCGGGCTCGCTGACATCGAAGTGGTATGGCTTGACCTTGGGATTCGCCATCGATCCCACCTTCGTCGCCAATTTAGTGTCTTGCACGGAAGACAAAGAAGGAGTCGCAGGAAGGACTAACACAGGTTTATTCATTGATGGTCAGTATGAACATGAGGTAATGGCGGAGGTACATCTCATTATATACTATAACACAATACATTTGAATCTTGTTGCACGGTAGCTTATTGGCTGCTACCGGCGTGGCCTCGCCCAGGCCACGCCTCTCTTCTGCAGTTGTTTTCTGTAGCTCCTGATCATGTGGGGAATTTCCCGCGGCTGTTCGTGATTTGGGCAATGTGGACCATGTGAGACTGAACGCTCGCAGCTGCCCTCTATGGGCGGCTTGCTCGCGTTCCTTAACAGCTGAGATACATTGTGATTGTGGACTGGTTACATTCATATATTTAAAGTAACATTGTACATGCATACATAACAGGGAGGGAGGGAGGGAAGCAGGGGAGTCTTTCTCTCCCTCCTTCTCTCTCTGTGTGTGCATGTGTGTCTGCGCATGTGCAGACACACACTCACACACACAGAGAGAAGGAGAGATAGACTCCCCTGTTTCCGTCCCTCCCACCCTGCCTGCCCATCCACCTCACACACAGCGATGGGCACGAGGGACTGAGGCTGAGGAGGAGGAAGGCAAGCAGTTGCCAGCTGGTGCTCTGTTCCCTTCCTAGTTCCACCCCCTCCATGCCGCCCCACTCAGAGGCCTCCCTCGTCACCACCTTAGGTGGCCCCTTCTGCTGCCAGAGGAGGAAGACGGGCCAGGGGAGGAAGACGAGGAGGAGGAGGGGACTGCAATTAGGGACCACTTCGGTGGGAAGGTAACAGTGTTCCATGTGCTGCGGTGTCTAGTCATGCCTGCCACATGACCACGGAAATGTCTGCAGAAGCAGACAGCGCTGGCTCTTTGGCTTTGAAACACAGATGAGCACTGAACCCTAGAGTCGGATATGACTGGCTTTTGTTCGAGCAAGGGAAACCTTTACATTTATGTTTTGGCAGGCATGACACATGGCCAAATTTGGCCACACCCACAGATTTGGCCATGCCCACAGAGGGGCGTGGCCAAAAAGTGTGGGTGGGGGCAATAGGATTGTTCAGTCAAAGGCCCAGAAATTTCTGATGGTGGCCCTGCCCAACCCACCCCCTAAACCGGAGTGCCAAAACTTTTTGCGCTGGGGGCATGACTATGCCCCTGGAACAGCTGAGTGGGCCTGACCATGCCACGGAAGTGGGTGTGTTTGTGCATGCACATCCAGAACCACTTCCAGGAGTGGTTTTGGATGCCCCCGCATGTGCGCAAATACATCCATACCACTCCCGGAAGTGGTGCAGGCACATTTGTGCATGCACACTAGTGTCCCACTCCCCACCCACTTTTGGAAGTGGCGCAGACGTGTTTGTGCATGCATGGGGGTGTCCGGAACCACTTCTGGGAGTGGTTCTTGACGCGCATGCACATTTGTGGGCACATCCCCCATCCACCTCTTGCAGCAGCGAGGGCACCGCAGGCCTGATGAATTGCCCTCATAGGTCATAGGTTGGGCACCCCTGCCCTAAACAGTTAAAGACAAGACAGAAGTCCTAATTAATGAGAAATTATGGGTGGTTCAAAAGAAGGATAAACGTCCCAGATGTCATTCATATCTGATTTCCATCTACCCCCACCCCAATCCATACCTGTCAACCTTCCCGATTTGGCTGGGATTACCCCGTAAATTGACGTCGATTGAGGTCGTAACCCGCCCCCCGCTGCCAAACCCCCGTAATTTGGCAGCGGGTGAAATGCTTTCCGCGCATGCGTGGAAGGGTTTTATCCCTTCCACGCATGCGCGGAAGCGCTACGTCGCTTGCGTAAGGGCTGCGCAAGCGGTGTAGCACTTCCGTGCATGCGTGGAAGGGGTAAAACCTTTCCACGCATGCGTGGAACATGACCTGCGCACAAGTGATGTGCGCAGGTCCCGTTTTTCTGAAACCGCGGGTTGACAGGTATGCCCCAATCAGAACGATGAACAGTTAAAAAATTATTTCATTATATAATGGCAGGATTGCCTTTGTTCTTATCATAGATGCAATGGTTTTTATTTTGTTTTGTTTTTTGTTTTCAGATGACCAATCCCTAATTTGCAGAACAGTAAGCCAGGAGGCCATGGAATGCCATGGAGTTCTGTGTACTCTTTTCCTCACCCTTCCCCTTAGTAGCACAGAGGAAATAAAATGTTATCTTATACTAACACATAGTAATTTCAGCTGTCATAATTTTTAGGAATATACATGGTGAATTTTTTTTCGTTTTTTTTTTTTCTTCCAGGAGGAACATAAATTGATTATTGGAACAGATAGAGGACGTGCCAACCATATATCCTTCTTGGTATGTATGTACATACATACACACACAAAACCCTGGGCAGTATCCCAGATATAATCACTTAGCCTAGGAGAGGTCAAATATTTAAATTCATGTCAAGAATTTAAATGGAAAATCAAATTCTTTCAAAGTTGCAAAGATAAATTGCCAATTAATTTTATCAAATGCTTTTCAGCATTTTTTTTTAGTATTTCATACAATCAAATTTGTAATCTAATTGGATTTATCTGCTGGCTATCTGTATCTATAAAACAGAGGTGTGGGTTTGTATGTGCTCGAAAGGCTCCCACAACCCTGGACCGATCCTGCTGAAATCTGGCACATACGTACCATGGGCTGTGTGGAAAATGTATGAGCATATTAGATTATTGAAAAGAACAATAGCAATATAAGTGAAGCGGGGTGGTGGTGATAAATCCTGGCCATGTATACTGGACCAATAAAGTTTGCAATAGGAAAGAACTCCCCCCCCCCCAAAAAAAAAAAGTAAAAGAAGATTGAATAAGTAAATGGAAAACAGAAGGTGCACACATGCGCATTCACATGTGTGCGTGCACACACATAGTCTGGAATTCATTTGCTTCCAGTGAAAAGGTTAGTGTAGCCCATCATGAGTTTTGTTCATGTCCCTATTTCCCAAGAAGATCAATAAAAGAGAAAAGAAGTAGTTGTTTACTGAAAAGATTTATTAGTTAAATCTATATATTTAATGTATAGGCTTATTACCATTCCTATAAACAGAAGAGTTTATAATCACAGCTGATTTAGGTATGGAAATAAAAATAATGCAATACACAAATTGGTGAGTGAGTTACAGAGCTATATGTCTGGCTAAGCAGTTGAAGTTATTTGTATAATATTGCAATACTTGAGTCTCAACTGCAAAGCAGTGTCTCTACATCCATGAAAAGAAAAATGAAAACACAGCTATCTACCAGAAAAGCCATTTCTTCTTAAAGATGGCTAATGAAACCAAGCATAATTTTAAAAAAAGGCTGAAAGAACACAATCACAGTAACTTATTTGCCTTCCTTCTTCTTAGTCCAGTGTTATAGGCAGAGTAGACAAGCTTCTGCAATGGGTAGGATCTTAAACTCATGAAGGCTTTTGCAGTGTTGAAAGCAGGTGGCTGGAAATAAACTAATTTTCTGTTCAATGCCTCCAGCACTTGAGTGCTCACCATCTCTTGAGGTAATCTATGGTTCCATTGTCATATTCTTACAGTTCGGAAGCTTTTCCATATATCCTGATATTTTCCTGATCTATCAATGTATGATAATCTTTCAAGTACTGTATCTTAAGAGTACTGTACTATGTTTTCCCTCAGTCTTCCTTTCTCAATGCTAACATGTTCAGGTATTTCCTCATCAGGTTTGGTTTCCATTCTCCTGGTTCTGGTGTCCTCCTCTGAAACCTGTTCTAATTTGTCTGCATCCTTCTTAAAGTGTAGTGTTCAGAATTGGACATGGTACTCAAGAAAAGGCCTAACTAGTGCCAAATAGAGGATTTGGAGACTATACTTCTGTTCATCAAACCTAAAAAAGCATTGATCTAAGAAGGAGCCTCATTGCCCAATATGTTATAGCGGCGGAGATGGGCAGTGCACAGCATGAAAAGGAACCATTACTACTACGTTGCACTGTTCACTCATTCAGCTTGTGATCTACAACAATTCCAAGATCCCTCCCACATGCCGTATTGCCAAGTCAAGTTTTCCATCTTATAACTGTTCATTTAATTTAAGGTACATTTATGGTTCCACACAGGGCTGTGCTGGGCACTTTGGGAGGGCACTGGACAGTGGCAAGGGACGGCGACCAAGGAATGGGGGGAGAAGACTGCCCCGGAAACCGCTTGGTCACTGCCCCTCGTTTGCTCCGCCTAGCACTAGGCACTTTAGACTAAACCTTCCAAGCTGAATGAGAGAGCTTGGAGCAATGACTTAATCTAAAGTGCCACATGCCGGGCAGACCAAGCGAGGGCAGGGGCGTGCTGGACTCCATGAGAGGGTGGGGGATAGGTGGTGATTAGGGCGTTGTTGCAGGACTGCGACTAGGGAGCATGTGCAATGGTAAGAAAAGACGGTTGGGAAATGTAGTTCCTCTCCTCCCCTCCATTTTCTCTTTGCCTGTTTGTCAGGCTTGCACCTGCGCTTATTTCCCCCCTTGCTGCATCTCTCTTCTCAGAGAGTAAACAAAACACTTCTTCAGACTTGGTCTATAAAGGCTAACATTAAAATACATGAGTTAGTCTTTAAGGTGCCACAACATGTCTAACCAACCCAGCATGCGCCACCGACCTCTGCCCACCCTTCTCTAGTGATGGCTCCTCAGGCCCACCCCTTGGTTAATTAAAAAATACATTAAAAATAAAACATACATAAAAAATAAAAAAATACATAAAAATTCCACCCAGGGCAGGGTGGGATGCTGCCCGTTTGCCCAAACCCCCAACATGGGCCAGAGCGAGGGGCAGCGACCAAGGGATGGGGGAGACGGCTGCCCCCAGGAACGCTTGGTCACCGCCCCTCACTTGCTCCACCCAGCGTGCGCCACTTTAGAATAAACTATTGCTCCAAGCTGAAGGAGGATAAGTGCAGTGCACCAGATGGATAAAATAATTAAAACAAATTATTCATGCCCCAGGGCGCCAGAGGCGAAGGCACACCAGGATAAATCCCCCTGTCCCAGTGGCCCAGCCCATGCCTGGTTCCACTACATTTTCATCCAGGTTTACTACATCCACAGTGAAATTGGGCCTTTTGTACTATCTTTGGACATGATCCTGACCTGGACTGCTAACACTTCTTATTTGTGTGATTTCCTTCCCAGGAATTATATCTGCTATCTATCTCTTACCTGCTAACTTCAGAGGTTCTTTCTGTAGTTAGTAGAAGGTGCCACTGCTGGGTTTGGAATGAATCTCTAACTTCACATATTTTCTGTTATTGTTTTTCCAGCCAGTTTTTCCTATTTCCTTTTGAAGTTACTTCATCTGAACTTTCAGTGAATCGAAACATATTTTAGATGAGATTCCCCCTTTTTATTGATGTATAATTCATAATAGTTTCTTCAAACTGGGTCAGAGTAGCTTAAATTTAAGCCTTTGGTTTGAAATAGCCCTTTGTTGCCTTTCCTACAGTGAACAGCGATGAAAGTAGCCTCTCCCTGAAGTTCTCCTTTAATTAGCTTCTCATTTTGAGCTCTCTGACCTTTTCCAATATGTCTTAAGGTATGAGAACTTTGCAGACTACCTCATTTTGTATGCTATACCATTTGTGTATAAAAATGAACTTTAATAGAATGCTTGTGCTCTTAAACACAGCACTGAAATGAATGAGCCTACTTTTTGTTTTTCTGTGACTGTCTCCTTTACCCCAGAGCATTGCCAAAGCAGTGAATTCATTCTACGATACGCCAACAAGCTCTGGAGTAGTCCACAAGAGACTATGCTCCAAACTATGTTATACACAATATCTTCCCTGCAGAATTTTCTTTGAAATAATTAGTAATTCCCAGGAGAATATGGAGCTTTGAAATGTGATGTTCATTAAAATATATCTCAACCCCCAGCTTTTCTTATATTTTAGAACTGTCTCAAAAATATTGAGGCAAAAAACACAAACAAGCCCATTCTTTGCCCATGTATTAAGTGGAGCTGTGCAGCACTTTCGAGATGATCCACATAGAGTGATTCATTGTTTTTAAGAGTTTTGCCTAATGTACATTGTTTTAAAAGTGAATTAAGATGTGATATAATTTTTTTTACTATTGTGTATAGTATGTTTTTTTAAAAAAAATAATAATAATAGTAAGCCATGCAAGGATTGCTGTGGTTGTGGTTGTTGTAAAATAAGAGAAAACAGACCACAATTGATTTGGAGCTGGAAGAGAAAGATGCTAGTAGAATCATGCAGGTTCTGTTGAATATGATGAGATGCGATTGTAGAGTCGCCGCATTCTGTATTCTAGTTTTCCAAATCTTAAAAGTCTGTTTGATAACTTATGCAAATTAGACAGTCCAATTTGCATATTAAAATTTACACAATGTGCTAATTACTTTTGATTTTCGTCTTATGTGGATGAAGCACAATAACTGTTCCATTTTTTTCTATCATTATATTTTAAACTTAGGAATCATTAATTCAAGAATGACTGACCTTGAAGGAGCTAGTACAGCATAATGGTTTGAGTTTGAACCTGGGACAGGGAGGTGCAAACTCATACCCCTGCTTATTCACAAGTTTATTCACAACTTTCAGTCAGTAGCAGCTTAGAGGAAAGGCTTTAGAATAAAATGGAGAGGGGGTAACCATGTAAAACAACCATGTATCAAGTTCTTATACATATTTACTATGGTATAAGAACCTATTAATTTAGTATGACATATATCTGAGTAAGCAGTAAAGAGCTGTACCAACACATGTAGAATTTGTTCCTTCTCATTGCCTGAACCTCTTTGCAGAAATTCAATATTCACAGGAACCAAAATCTCAACAATAACACCAAAATTAACAAGAGGTTTTATACTCTCCATTCTTTTTTCTTTTTACCAAGTCAGCTAAACACTCAGAATTATTTTGACAGAAGCTCAATTGCAACAACTCAAGAGGTAAGGGCAGGTAGACAAAGGGTATAACAATCCTCTCTGTGGGCAGGTTCTTCACCTTGGGTTTGACAACTCCACCTTTCAGCTGGCACCAAGGATTCACACCTCCAACAAGGGCATGAAAGCCTACTTCACCTGATGTAAATCTGTCTGCAGTTATATCTCTTCTTTCTACTGGTACATGCAGTTGCTTAATTTCTGGGTGGTTCAAAATGTTCCACTCTTAAGACAGTCACTCTTAACTAGTGGCTTCTCATCCATGGCTTTTCTTCCATAAATATTGGTAGAGAGAGATGGGGCAAACATACTCTCAGAGGTCAATAATGCCAGTCCCTTTCAGCTACCACCTTCATCAGTATCTGTATAAGAAAATTTTCTGTACATGTCTCTGAGATTATTTGTGGAAAAATATAACTATTAACATTTTCAATTTTAGGTTACTTGAAATACAACCAGTGTTGTCAAATATATTTTATATTCATTAATAATATAATTCCCAGGAATTCTATTTTTTTCTTATATCTAACTCATGATTGGCAAAGGGAATTCCTGAAGCACCTTGTTGCAGAAAGAAGTTTGTGCACATCATGTAGTTTACATATTGATTTGGCTCGGTTTGTATACACATGGAGTATATTTTTGGCAATGATTACTCAGTCACAAAGGACTGCCTGAATTACCTTTCTGAAACAATAACAGATTTCCATCTTTGCATGATGGGCTGTTTGTAACATCTGGGTGAGTGTCAACAGAAGCTAGCAGGTCAAAGACTGTTCTTGTATGTTTAAAGGAGACCATGGAACAGCCAAATAACTGCAAACTACAAACTCCTGCTAAGCTTTATTGGACGTTGCATTCATAAAACTGTATTTTCAGGCTGTACCTAATAGTGGCTTTGGATAGTTGTTCTATAAGCAGTTTACAAGAAAAAAATATGGCTTTGTATGGGCCAAGCTTGCAAGAAAACAAAAACATTGGTGAATGGCAGAAGCAGGACTTAAAATTGTGAAGGACAGGCAAGAAGCACTTAAAATTGTGAAGGACATTTCCTCAAAATAGGACAGAGAAGTATGGGCATAGAGAAGCAATGGGCACAGAGCTGGGCGGGTTGAGGAGGATGGTGAAGGGTAGAGGTGCCTGGCGGGCAATGGTCTGTGGGGTCGCAAAGGGTCGGAATCGACTCTGCGACTTTGATGTTTGCAGATTGATACGCGGTAGGCAGCATTCATAAGGCCAAACACATCTTTATTGTAGAGTAAGCAATCTGAACATGAGGTAATGGCGGAGGCTCAGCTCCTTTTATACAGCATGGTACATTTGAAACTGGTTACACGGTTGCTCATTGGTTACTGTCTCCATGACGTCATTGTGACGCACGGCGTTCTTCATCAGGTTTACCTCTGGCGGGAATATTTCCCGCGGCTGGCTGTAATTGGTTAACTTGTATCATGTGTGTAGATCGCTATCAGCTGCCTCTCGATACCATCTAGAGGCAGCGGTAGCTCATTGTAACTGTTGCAATACATTGGGTTACATTGTTACATTCCATCTTAAAGGCATAGTATTCCATACATAACACTCCTCTGTCCTAGAATGGGACAGAGTCCCTTAACCATTGTGGTTTCCCGCATGTTCGCTTGGGCCATACGGCGGCTTGGCCGAGCTCAGGTGAACCAGGGGCTCTGTCTTCCGCAGACTCTCATCCTGCAATGGGAAAACGAGACTCATTGGGAACACTGTTCTGTTCGCGAACTCGAGGGCGAGAAGGGAACAAACAGCTGTGACTTGAACCCTTGCTTTGTCCCCGCAGCGGCCAAGGACCTTCCTAACTTGAAACTCGGTAGTGAGGAGGAAGACCTTAATGCTGAGTCCCGCCTTTCACTCCGTGCAGCGGGCGGCTCCATGGGTGCTTGTGTCGCTGTTTGGGAAGGGGTGGACTCAAAGGCCGGAGGACCGGGGGTACTCGGGACTAACTTAAAACCCCACTTCTCGCTCGGACGGGTGGTGGACCACTCCGCAAACTTCCCCCGGTCCCGAAAATCAAACACTAAATCATTGGGCTCTTCCCTCCCTGGTGGGTGCAAAGGACACGGGTTTGTATGTGCACCCCTGCTGTGGGGCGCAAGGTACTCTGTGTCTCTGTGGGAGTCCCCTTGTATGGGTACCCCATTTCTCCCCCTTGGAATAAGCGGGTGGGGGAGGACCCTAACGTTGATTCACCCGTGTTGTCTACCCCCTGGTTGCTTTTGTCCCCCTGACTGACCTCCCCCTGGGTGTCTGCAACCCACCATCTGAGTTGGTCAGCGTGTCTTCTCCACAGTAGACCCGCTCTGGTTTCTACTTTGTATGATACTGGCCCGGTCTGTTCGATCACAACCCCTGGGACCCATGCTGGTCCGTTGGCCGCATAGTTTCTGCAATGCACCGGATCCCCTACTGCGAATACTTTTGTGCTTCCTATCTCAATATTCCTCCCTTTCTCCTCCACCCTGGTCGGATCCAACCGATCAAAAAGGGTTACCGGTCTCCTGCGCATTAGGATCTCCACAGGCGATAGACCGGATGGCAGGGGAGTAGCCCAGTAACAGATGAGGAACTGGCACAGTTGCAGGTTCAAATCCCCAGGACCCATATGCTGAAGCGCTTGTTTGGTGGTATGCACTTGGCGTTCAACCTGCCCATTAGTAGCGGGATGGAAAGGGGCTGAAGTGATGTGCCAAATGACATTTCTCTCTAGGAATGCCTGGAATTTGGCGGATGTGAAGGTACTGCCGTTGTCGGAGACAAGCACATCGGGCAGTCTGAAACAACTGAACACCTTGCACAACTGTTTGATCGTTGCAGCTGAGGAGGTGTTGGACATTGGTATAACCTCTAACCACTTGGAGAAGGAATCGACCACGAGGAGGAACATAGAGCCTCGAAACAGGCCAGCAAAGTCGATATGTAATCGAGACCATGGTCCATGGGCCATGTCCCATTCCCTGTGAGGAAGTCGGGACCCCTTGGGTTGAGAACTCTGGCAGTTCTCGCATGTCCCCACCAATTGTTCAATATCTGCATCTATCTGGGGCCACCAGAAGTAGCTCCTGGCCAAAGCCTTTGAGCGCACGATTCCCGGGTGGCTGGTATGCAGCAACTTGAGCACTCTTGCACGTAGTGCCTCAGGAATGACCACCCACTGGCCCCAGAGGAGGCAACCCCTTTCTAATGACAGCTCAACCCTTTTCCAGAAAAACGCCCGAAACTCCTCGGCTGGTGGAGTCATGGGCCAACCCTTTTTTACCCATACGATTACTTGGGACAGAACCTTGTCCCTCGCCGTGGCCTTGGCAAGGTCTGCGAGCCATATGGGTAGGGAGTCGAGGGATTCGATCAGCAACACTTGGTGATCTCCCTCCACCTCGCAGTCTGCTTTCCCTAGCCCTGGGAGGGGGGCCCGGGAGAGCGCATCAGTGTGGCTGATCTCTTTGACTGGGCGGTGGACCAGTGTGTACTGATAAGCATTTTAAAAAATTGCCCACCGCAGCATTCTCGGGGACAGAATCTGGGGTGTGGGCTTGTTCGTGGTGAAAATCCCCAGTAGAGGCTTGTGGTCGGTGACAACAGTGAATCCCCAACCGTAGAGGAAATCATGGAATTTCTTTGTTCCAGCAACTATAGCGAGAGCCTCCCTAACTGTTTGCTCGTAATTGCACTCCACCTTGGAGAGTGACCTGGAATAGAAGGCTACCGGGGCTTCCCGCCCGTTTTCCAACACATGGCACAACACCGCTCCCACCCCCACTGGTGAAGCATCACACACTAATACCACTGGCTTCTTGGGGTCGAAATGGGTTAAAATCGCCTCAGAGGAGAGGAGCTGCTTCAACTCTTTGAATGCCTTCTCCTGGCTGTCTCCCCACCGCCAAACCGCGTCTTTCTTTAAGAGATGATGCAGTGGCTCCACTATGGATGCTTTCCTTGGCAAGAAGGAATGATAGAAGTTTAGGAGCCCTAGGAATGACTGCAGCTCTGGTTTCGCGGTGGGGCGAGGGGTGTTTCGAACAGCCGCAACCTTTGAATCAGAGGGCTTAACACCATCAGGGGTTATTTTAAACCCTAGGAATTCAACCTCCCTCGCCAAAAACACACATTTATCACACCTCAATCTCAGCCCCGCTTTCTCGAACACAGTCAGGACTTTATCCAGTCACCTTGTTAATTGTGCACTTATAGTCGGCGCAAATTCGAACCTCCCCATTTGCTTTCATTGCCGTAACAATAGGAGTTTCCCGCTCCACAGAGTCCACTGGAACCAAAATCCCCTGGCCCACCAGTTTGTCCAGTTGTGCCTCGATCATGTCCTTAAGGGCAAATGGCACCCTCCGTGGCTTGAGCCTGATGGGTCGGATTTCTGGGTCCAGGTCGAACGAGACTGGGGGCCCCTGTATGTCCTGAGGTCCTTCTCGAAAATGGCTGGGTGTGCATCGCACATGTCCCACACAGGGTCAGTCTCGATGGCATTAATGCCGGACAGTTCAATTCCCAGGGGAGCGAACCACTGAGTCCCCAGGAGGCAACAGGACCCTTGTTTGAGGACCACTAGGGGAAGTTTCTCCGTGAACCCTTTGAACTTGACCATAAACTCCCCCACCCCCAAAACTGGAATTCTGTAGCCTTGCATGTCCCGTAAATTAGACTTGAGTGCCTTAAGTTTTGGGCACGCCTTGGGGGGAATGCACAAAAATTCCTTTTGGGAGATAATGGAGTAGGACGAGCCCGAGTCCACCTCCATCCTAACCGGGACCCCTTGCAACAGTACCTCAACAGAGAAACATCGGTGTGCCAGAGATCGGTTGCATCATCGTCGGAAACCTTTCCGATGCCATCGGCCCTCCATTGTGGCTGGTCCGCCAACTCTCGGTCTCCTCTCCACCGCCACCTGCATGCTTTGGTGATGTGGCCTCGTCATCTGCAATTGTGGCACTCGGCTTTCTGGAACGGACAATTCTTTCGGTTGTGGGATGCTCCACAGCCATCGCATCGGCGGCCCTCTTTGTTGCTAGCACTTGCCTCGGTTGTCTTCTTCCAGACATTTTGGATGCCGTCGTCCTCGCTGGAGCAGGAAGCCGCTGGAGCAGAGGCCTCTGAAGATGATGGGAGGCTCACTGGGGGTTGGGGTGAGTGCCATGCAGCCTGAACGGCAGCCCGTGGCCCTTCCGCTGCAGCATTTTTTGTTCGGAAGGTTTTAATGCCGGACCTCGCCACTTCAGCTGCCTGAGCCTCCCATAGGACAGTCTGGAATGAAAGGTGCTCGCAGATCATCAGCCTTCGCTGGACTTCTTCATCCCTCAGACCGCACAACAGCCGGTCCCTCAAGGATATTTCCAGGTTCTCCCAGCAGCAAGAAGCGGCCGCTGCCCTAAGGGCTGCCGCGTAATCAGCCACCAATTTGCCCGGCTGCTGGTCTCTCCTGTGGAAGGCGACCCTGGCCGGGAAGATGGACACAGCCAGCTGGAAATGTTCCCGTAGAGTCGTGAGGATCTGTGAGAGCGGGACCGAATCAACCTTCCTCAGTGCGAGTAGATTGATGAGGAGCCTTAGTGCCGGTAGGCCTATCTGTGCGAGGAGGCAAGACCGCATCTTCTCCTCGTCCTCGATGCCCTCGGCATCCGTGGCGTGCCTGAACTGGCACTCGTACAGCTCCCATAATTCAGCATCGTTGACATCGAGCTTGGATATCTTATAACTTCGGGGAGCCATATCCCATCCTCGTCGCCAATTTGATGTTTGCAGATTGATACGTGGTAGGCAACATTCATAAGGCCAAACACATCTTTATTGTAGAGTAAGCAATCTGAACATGAGGTAATGGCAGAGGCGCAGCTCCTTTTATATAGCATGGTACATTTGAAACTGGTTACACAGTTGCTCATTGGTTACTGTCTCCGTGATGTCATTGTGATGCATGGCATTCTTCATCAGGTTTACCTATTGGCGGGAATATTTCCCGCGGCTGGCTGTAATTGGTTAACTTGTATCATGTGTGTAGATTGCTATCAGCTGCCTCTCGATACCATCTAGAGGCAGTGGTAGCTCGTTGTAACTGTTGCAATACATTGGGTTACATTGTTACATTCCATCTTAAAGGCATAGTATTCCATACATAACAGCGACTGAACAACAACAAAAGTCTGTTATGTTCTTCTCTGTGGGGTCTACAGTCAAACAAAATATGGGCCAAAGACTAGACTACAATACTGTACTTCCTCTTCCCCCTTCCAATACTGCTGAAGGGAGACAGTAGAAGACAGTTGCCCTATACTGTACCAATATTTGGGAATAGTGAATTTATCCAGATATTCAGCAAGTTTAGTAAACTTAGAATTTAAGCCAAAATAGATTGGTGAACAAGCTCTGTGGGCATTTGAAAGAAAATATGGCAAATCCATGTCTTTGATTTGTTGTTCTAAGAGAATCCTGTGACATACCTCAGACCTCACCCATAAGAAGATGGCATGATATTATTTGAAATGGAAAATGTAATGCAGTATGTGAATCATTGTTTGTAAATTGTATGTCTGAAGCTATGATATGAAGTAATGCTGTTTAACTATATGGTTCAAGAGAATCTGGAGAAGGGAGAGCATGTGACTCATTCTAAATAGCAGCAGCGCTGAGGAGAATATGCCCTGCCAAGGCAGGCAAGAGGCTAAAAAAGCAAAATCATAAATATAGATCACTAATAGTTTGGGTAGAAATACAACTGCTTTCCCCACTGCTCCGTTCTATGTGGAAGGGGTAATGTGATCATGTTCCGCTGCATTTCTTTTACAGTAAGTAATCTTGTTAGATAAGGTATTTTGCTGAGAACAGAAATGGCTAAATGTTGATGTACGTTACTTTGCTTAGAATGTGCTAAGGATACATGCTTATTATGTCTTTAAGTCTTGTGAGAGAAGGGGAGTGATTTTTCATTCTGCAGAGCTTGCGTGCTTCCTTCTCTCACTTCTCTCTGAAAATTTATTAACCCTTTTTTAAGTTAACTTTGTAACTGAAAGTATTTTGCCTCAGTGCAGTGTCAGCCTGCATTGAAGAGTGTTTAATGTTTCAAAATATATGTTCACATATTGTTATCCTATTGTTTTACATTCTGTCAATATTATAAGTTCATAAGTGTGTTTTAAGCATTTTATTTTATGCTTTGACAAGTAGTTACATGTTCATGTTATGTTAAATCAGTGTTAATGAGGAATTTCTTTTGAAATGTTTAATGTATCCTAAATACTGTGAGGGGGTGTATATCAGCTAATATCTGTTTACTCTCATTTTTTAAGGTACTGGGAATCTAAAGCCTCAGAATTTTCCTTTTTCTTTGGGAATTTCTCTGTCTGCCGTGCACTTTAAACAGGAGCACTTTCCCTTATCTTATCCCTAAGAGGGGTTGACAGACACTCTCATCTGTGTATAGAGGAAATCTGTAGAAAAACCTAATAAATGCATATCAGAGAGTAAACAAAACAAAAACAAAAAGACAAAAAACGTTGTGGCACCTTAAAGACTAACCCCTGTATTTAAATGTGAGCTTTTGTGGATCAAGTCCATTTCATCAAAACATATCTTTTTTGCAAATTTAACCTCAGTATTGTTCAGCATACACAACCTTTATCCAATACAAAAAGGCAAGAGACTAAGCTATACTCTCTGCAGATATGAACCACAGTTGGGCATACCCTGGGCAATGGCCACCTTGTGCCAGCTAATCTTTCTTGCTGTAGGTCAGGCGAAAGGAACTACAGAATGAATTCACCAAAAGGTGGCTTCATTTTGGCAGTTGCACATCTGGCCTAGACATGGAAAAAGAAGAAGAAGAAGAAGTCTTAGTCCTGCAGATGAGGCACATTTTCTTTTTCTTCTTCTACCATATCCAAATCTGATTATAGGCGATCATCATGCCAATCGTCCATGAAGACTGTCCTGAGAATATAATGCAGCAGCCTTTCATCTGCCTTCTGCATCACAGCGTGACCCCTGTAACACTGATCCAGTTCTGCTAGTTACATTCTGATCCTGATCCCTTTTGGCATGCAAAGTCTCAGGCCAGTATTGATGAAGCCCTCCATCAAGATGGATTCAAGTGGGATGTAACCCTTCCCTGTGGACTTTGGCACCCAAGGCCATTAGTCCTCAGTGTTGTCAGGTTAGTACATCTATCTGAGACCAGGAGGAGAGCCTTCTCAGTGTCTGCCCCGGCCCTCTGGAACCTCCTGTCACCTGAATTGCGCCTCCAGACAGAGCTGTTCCCCTTCCGGAAAGCGCTAAAAACATGGCTATGCCAGCGGGTGTTGGGCATGAAAGGCTCCACTTCTCAATCCCGCTGGCTGGTTTAGCCCGCGTGAGAGCTAATTCGGCCTAATAGTCCTTTTTAAAGTGGGTCGAGGGAGGGTATGGATGTTTTTAGACAATTTATGTGGTTTGATGTGGTTTAAATTCGATTTTTAGAGAGGAGTTTTACTTGAAGTTTTATCTGATGTTTTTACCTGATTGTGAACTGCTTTGGGTCACCCATGGGTGAGGAAAGCGGTATACAAATGCTGTAAATAAATAAATAAATAATCACTGCCAGATACTCTGGGTTGAGTCACTGGCAGTATAGTCTACTCTATTACCATAGCAGGATAACCTGGCCAAACTGGTGAAACACATCTAGGCATTCCAAAAAGAGAGAACAGAAAGGCTGGACGCACGCTTTCAACAGCTGTGTTATTTGTATTCTGTGCCAACAACACTGCAGACTGTCGATAGCCAGACCAAAAAAGACTTCAGGGAAAAACAATGCCGTGGAATCTAAACTTCTTAACTGTTCAATTTGCTGTCCATTGATTACTCATTCATTTACATGAATGTTTTTCCTAAAATTAATTGTTAGTTATTTTTCTTTACAATAGCCCATGAAAACGTGTATTTTAGATTGTAACATATAAATGGCATCATCTGCATTTAGCAACAAAGGAACCTTAGACTGCCAATTTTGGTACATGAGATTATAAAACTGGGCACTTCTTGACCAAATCATTCAGGTAGAGCAGAGGTTGCCAACCTTTTTCAGTTTTGGGCCAGGTCACACTCCCTCAGACAATTGAGGGGGCCGAACTGCTGCTCAGTTCTTCAAAAGTGCAAGCTTAGGACTCAATCCAAATCATGTTTGGTCTTCCTCTTTTCCTACTGCCTTCCACCTTTTCCAGCATTATTGTCTTTTCCAGACAGTCTTGCCTTCTCACGATGTGCCCAAAGTAGGATAACCTCAGCTTCATCACTTTTGCCTCCATAAATAGTTCAAGCTTGAGTTGCTTTAGGACCCACTTGGTCATCTTTCTGGCATTCCAGGGTTTCCACAGAGCTCTTCTGCAGCACCATATTTCAAACAAGCCCATCATTTTCCCTGTCAGCTTTCTTAATTGTTCAGCTTTTGCACCCATGCATGATGATCAGAAACACAATAGTCTGAATTATTTTGGTCTTGGTCTCCAGTGAAACATAGGCTTAGGACAGCCATCATGACTGAAATCAGTGGAGGATACCTATGTAAAACAGTAGTAGTTTCAGTAGCTGCTAAAGTTGACATTTTCAATTCTTCACCCACAGTAGACTTTGAATAGAGTAATAAATTTAATATTTACTTCTTCCGACCAATGCAAACATTTATGTCTGTCTGTTAAAAGTCTGATCTCTGTACTGATGTTCAGAGGTAGTAAAACCACAGCATAAGAGCTAATGAACTCAATAACTCCCAGTTCTCCTGCATGTTTTATGACAGAAATCTAAGGTGTAATCATTTGTTTCCAGTTCTCTCTATTTTACTCCAGGTCAGCTATTAAAATGAGAACAGTCCTGATGCCTGTTTAGCTTGATTTTCAATCAATCAGTCAAACTCCACAATTTGATTCAGCTCTCCTCTTTCATCCAGGAAAACATTTTTCTAGGGCTTTGGAATATGATTTTTATATGTAGTTGACCTGTCATTATGCTTCAAGATGGATTCACATTGTCCCAACTCCTCTGGGTTGAAATATCTTCTTTGAAGCCATTCTATATTAGTCACTGATTCTTTTGAAACTGGACTGGGCTGGCAGTTCTTGAGAGGAGAGTATTTCTCTACCAAACTATTTCTCTTGTTTGAAAGGGAATATTTCTTTTTACTCTCCTGCTACTCTGATGTCAAGGGACTGCAGTGGCTCAAGTGGCTAAGATGCTGACTGGGAGGCGGGAGGTCAGCAGTTCGATTCCTGAGTATTGCAGGATGGAATGAGCTCCTGTCTTTGTCCCAGCTCCTGCCAACCTAGCAGTTCGAAAGCAAGAAATTGCAAGTAGATAAATAGGGACCACTTTGGTGGGAAAGTAACAGCGTTCCGTGTGCTTCAGTGTCTAGTCATGGCTGCCACATGACCACGGAAACGTCTGCAGAAGCAGGCAGCGCTGGCTCTTCGGCTTTGAAACAGAGATGAGCACTGAACCCTAGAGTCGGATACAACTGGCTTTCAAGCAAGGGAAACC
This sequence comes from Bradypodion ventrale, assembly GCA_035047345.1. Lineage (NCBI taxonomy): Eukaryota > Metazoa > Chordata > Lepidosauria > Squamata > Chamaeleonidae > Bradypodion > Bradypodion ventrale. The sequence goes on from JAWDJE010000001.1 coordinate 49,464,186, forward strand.
TTTACCTTTACTCTGATGTCAATGGTTGTTAATATCTTCCACAACACCATCATCAATTGCTGAAACTTGCTCAGAGCCTCAGATATGGTTGAGGGTGTCTCTCAAAGCTGGTAGTCCCTCAGTTATTTCAATTAGTAAAACAGGACTACAGCTGAGCATGAGTAGACAAAAATCATGGCTACAGAAGAACTACACAGCTTTAATGTTGACAGTGAAGAATCAAATAGTGAAATTTTGGGTTATACTTTGGTTCAATCATCAATCCACAAGGAGAACTGCAGCCAGGAAATCAGAAGAAGATGGTGACTTGGAAGAGCAGCAATGAAGGGGTTAGAAAAGATCTTCATGTGTAAAGGTGTGTCACTGGAGACAAGTCTATCTACACTCTTATACAGTATTCTCAATCACTATGTATAGGTGGAAAGCTGGACAGCAAAGAAAACTAATAGGGAAAAATTATTCATTTGAAATGTGGTACTGAAGGAGAGCTTTATGAATACCCTGGACCAGGTTTGGGGAACCTGCAGCCTTGAGGGGAGTCTGGGTTTCTGGGCATTGAAATTCCAGCACACCTGGAGGACTAGCCTGTTTTTCCTCTCGGCCAGGGTTTCTCAACTTTGGGCCTCCCGGTGTACTTGGACTTCAATTCCCAGAAGCCCAGGCTCTCTCAAGGCCACAGGCAAAAATGATGAAACTGTTACACTTTGGCACTTCATGAGAAGGAAAGCTTTGGCAAAGACAATAATGTTGTGAAAGACTGAAAGCAGCAAGAAAAAAAGAGAAACTAAATATATGGATTGACTCCACGAGGGAAGCTACAGCCCTGAGTGTACAGAACCTGCACAGGACTGTTGAGAACAGAGCATTTTGGAGATCACTATTTCATAGGGTTGCCATAAGTTGGGGGTGACTTGACAGCATGTAATAACAGCAATCATTTGTGTTCTGGGAGAAGCAGGCAATCAGTATTCCTCCTTGGGTTGCAAAATAGTATCAAAATACAGGGTATAGAGTATTTAGGGTAGATGTTATCATCAGTACAAGATAGCAAATATTTTTGAAATATTGGTTAGTTAGATTATGATCCTTGCGTCACATATTTAACAACTGTGTGCTGAGATTGCAAAACATTTTTGCACATTCCGAACACCACAGTCAATTGTATAAATAATAAATAATAAATAATAATAAATAAATTAAATTAAATAATTAAATAAATAATAAATAGATATATAAAATTATATATATATATATAAATATAAATATATATATATATAAATAAAATTTTATATATATATATATATATATATATATATATATATATATATATATATATATATATATATATATATATATATATATATATATATATATATATATATATATATATATATATATATATATAATTTAATTTTATATATATATATAGTGACGTCCTGTATTACCTTTCAATATTTTTATTCCAGATTTTACTTGTACTGGTTATTTGTTATCCACAGTAGAATAAAGTCGACATTGCATTTCCAACTCAGGAAATAATTTATGTATTTAATGAAATGGATTGTGGAAATGTGCTGTAGTCCATGATAGCATATATCCTAACCAATTTGTATTTAAGATGATACAACATTGTTTTTTGTGCAACTGGCCAACACTCCATTACCTTTTCCAGAATTCACTGAATTAGTGAAAACTGCCATGTAATAGTCAGCTTTCTTCCTTCTCAAAATCACTGTAAATTTGACATTTCCTTAAATGTTCAATGTATTTATAGAGTGTATTCCAAATTTTGTTTGATCTGTCATTTTAGGTGAATGTCTTGTTTTTTCTTCATTTGCAGGCTAAAATCATATTTGACTCCAATTTGTATTTCTTTTTCATTCTATCTATAGTGATTCTTTTAACAATTTAAGCAAGTTCTTTGGATATCTCTCTATGTTATTGAAATTGGTGAAGCATATCTCCAGCTTACATCAACCTATGAAAGCGCGGCGCCAAAATGGCCGCCGCGCTCTTTGCAGGGGGCCCCCCACCCGGACTCAGACATCCGGGTGAGTTAGGGGGCATGGCCACCCCTCTATAAAAGGGGTGGCCACGAGGCAGCCGAGCTGCCATTTTAAAATAGCGACGGAGAGGAGAAGTTTTCTCAGTCACTGTTCCTGTGATTCTTCGGCTCTTTAGCCCTTACTCTTTCCCGGCTGGGAAGGAAGGATCTTGCACAGAGCCTTTGGCTTGCTGGCTGCTCTGTGTTTTGGCGTTAGGATGATCCCTGGAAAGGGATCCTGCTCTTTTTCTCAGATATGCCTCCCAAACGGAAGGCCCCGGCGACGAAACCGCGGCCAACGGGGAGGATTTTTGCTGGCTCTGCGCAACGCGGGGGCGGCCCTCAGGTCGGAGGACCAGGGCTGCGCCCACGCAGCCGGGCACCACCTCCACCGATACCGGTGGGGCGATGCAGGCTGCTTGGCCCTCGGCTGGCCAGCCTTCAACCGGCCCTTCTGGGGCTTCGGCCCTCGGCCCGCAGTTGCCGGCGATGGGTCCGGTCAGCGGGGGGGGGGGGGGGACCCGGTGCTGGTGCACAGCACGTTCCCCCTCCGGCCCTCATGGGCCGGAGTTTTGGGCATGGCCCTATTCGGGCCCAGGCTCTCATTTTGGGTTTCCTGGTCAAATGCCTGATGGGCCGTCCGGCCCACCCGGCCCACTTTATACTGGGGGATCTGTGGCAGTTGATGCATTGCTAACGCGTTTAGCTGTGCTTGAGGCATCCTTGGGGATTGCACACAACCCCATGTCAGGGGGCCCTTCACTCTCTGCCGGGGGCCCTTCGTGTTCACCGCCTATCTCGACGGCCGCCACATTGAAACAAGCGGCCAGCCGGGTTGAGCTGCTTGAGACGCTCCAGCCTGCGCTTGCCGGTGTCTCGCAGCTCCCTGTTCATCCAGAGCTGCAGCAGGAGAGTGGTCAGGTGTGGCCCCAGAGCTCGATTCCGGTCGCGAGCTCCGACGCCCGCCATGGGCCGGAACCCCCAGTGGGGGCGGCTCACGGGGGTGCACCTAGTGAGTATCAGGTTCAAGTTAATGCACCCACATCACAATCCACTTCCAATGGTGGGGTTCAGTGGCCATGGCCTCGTCAAGTCGAGGCGAGTGGGCATCAGTTGCCAGCCTATCCCAGTGTCCCTTGGTTCCATACTGGTACAGCGTTGGGGGTGGGGGTTTCCGCCCCCGGGGCAGTGCCGGGCATTGCAGGGACTGTCCAGGTTCCGCTGCGTATGCCCCGTGTACCTAATGTGCCGGTGATGGCCTTGCCGACGGCTGGTTATTCGTTGCCCCTTGGTGATCATTTGTCCCAGGTCACGAGGGAAAGGATTTGGCGGGGGGGAGTACAGTTGATGCGAGCGGGCATCAGTTACCATCTTATCCCAGTATCCCATGGTGCTAAATGGTCCCTCGTTAAGGGTGGGGGTGTCCGTCCCTGGGGCAGTGCCGAGCATCGCAGGGGCTGTCCGGGTCCTGCTGCGTATGCCCTTGATACAGAACGTGCCGTCGATGGCTTTGCCGACAGCTGGTTATTCCTTGCCCCTGGGTGATCATTTGCCGCAGGTCACGAGGGGTAAGGTCTGGAGGGGGATATGTGGATATTCTCCATATTGAACTGTGAGCCCACTGAGGAAGAGTGAGAGGGACAGGATGACAGAGACAAAGAGCTGTCCCATCGTCGTAAGCCACCGCGCACCTAGGGCCAACTGGCGGTTGGCATACCTTATATATATGGTGGTATGCCGCAGGGCCCGGCCTGATTGGGCCATCCCGATGGTTCCATCTATTGCTAATATTACAGGGCGATGGTTGATTTGATGGGCCCATCGCAGTTGGCTTACGACGAGGAATGTGGATGAGGGTGGCCCTACACCCTGAGAGGAGGTTGGATGAGCCCTGTCAGCACTTGTGCTCGTGTACATGACTCCCACGTGACTGGTGCCTGGTGATAGGTACCATGGTGGTCATGCTGTGCAGCGGGCTGCTCAGACACAGGCTCCACGCTAACTGGTCGGGCAGGGGGTTCCAGCCCGCCTGCCGTGTTCGACCTCCTCAGCTGGCGACGGGTGTACTAAGCGCCAGTGTCGTTACCGACTGGGTGTCCCCTTTTGCGCTGGCCCTGACGCCGCCTTCGCATGCCCGCGGGTTGGTGGATTACGGGGCAGAGGTAGGGGTGCACAGGGGGCGATCAGAGCTCCGTCTGAAAGAACTAGCCTTGTCAAAGTCCCCCCTCCCCAATTAGTGTACTCAGGCTGGAGCGATGGCACTCAGCTCATCCAAGAAGGGATGATGCGGGGTACCTGCTGGAGGGTTTTCAATGGGGCTTTTGCATTCCATTCGGGGGTATTAGGGGTCCCAGGATGCTACTAATTTGGTTACCTTGAAAGGTAACGAACAGGTTGCTCCACTGTGCACAGCTAAGGGAGTTGGGGCTATGAGAGTAGCGGGTCCCTTCTAGGAACCACCTTTCCTAAGTTGAACGTCTCCCCTATGAGGCTAGTACAGAGGTAGAACCAGGGTGAATGTCATTTAATCCTCCATTAGCTCACCCTGTGGGTTATCCGGTTAGGGATGCCATTCCTGATGACCTTGTTCAGTCAGGTACTCGTAGTTGGTTCAGCCCCTATGGGTGGCTCGCTCATGCAGTCCCGGTGCTTTCCTGGCACAGTGTGCTATGCACTCGGCTTTCAGATTACTGCCAGTGCACCCAATGGATTTAGAGCTATTGGGTTTTTAGGTTCCAAGGTGAATTTACTTAGATAAGTCCAACCCCTGCTGACTGAGTTAATTCATGTTCAGCATTCGAACGATTCGGGACTTTCATTCAGTGGGCCTTTGCTCGCAGGTCTGGGTCTCGGTCTCTAGCCCATTACCTCGACGACTTTTGGTTCGGGGATGAACGGGGCTCGGACACGTGCACGCGTCTCCTCACTACATTTCAGACACTCAGGTGGGAACTGGGTGTCCCCTTGGTGCCTGAAAAGACCGAGGACCCAGCTAATAAGCTCACATTTCTAAATCGACTCTGTCGCACGGGCATCCGGGTTACCCATGAATAAGGTGGCTCGGATCTCCGCGGCGATTTTGGCATTGATTGCCAAACATAAAGTGTTCCCTTGTGACCTGCCCTTACTTCTTGGCCACCTTAATTTTGCCTACAGGGTGGTTCCACCCGGCAGAGCATTGGCCGGGCGCCTGTGTGACGCCATGGTTGGCCTGTTAAAGCGTCAACACAGGGTCCGGCTGATCAGGGGCATACGGGTGGACCTTACGGGCTGGCTCAAATTACTCCTGGGTTTTAACGGGGTCGCTTCCTGGAGATCAGACTTGATGGTCTGCCCTGGATTTCAGGTACGGTCGGATCCCTCCGGCTCCCGGACTTATGGGGGTTTACTCTGAGGGTAGGGGGACTTACGGCCGATGGCAGCACCCATGGCTTGGCACGGATCGCCTCCGCGATCTTACCTTCTTTGAGTTTCTTCCCATTTTGGGGAGCACTGATGCTATGGGGCGATTAGTGGGTCTACTCAGTGGTCCATTTCTGGTGTGATAATGCGGCAGTGGTGCACATTGTCAACACCCAGACATGCAAATCCCCCAGGGTCATGACATTAGTTTGTCTATTCTTTTTGAGAAACCTATGCCTAAATGTGCTGTTATGGGCCAGACATGTTCCAGGTATTGATAACGACATTGCTGCTTTATCCCGCCTGCAGATCCCCCGGTTCCGTGCCTTACTCCGGAAGCAGATGAATTCCACTCGCCACTCCCGGCCGATATTTGGACGATTGGCGAGGAGAGGAGAACCGGGCATGTCATTGGCACCTCGCACGCCTAAGGCGTATCACTACTGCGTTCATGCGTCGTGTTTTGGAGGGGTGGACACGGGAACGTGTCCGCCGCCCGGACACGCATCACCCCAGTTCCCAGAGTTTCTGACCCACCTTGCACGAGGCTGGCATTACTTATGTTCGGATAGGTGTGAAGTGGCTCTTGGTCACGCATCTACCACGGTAGCCTTTTTGGAGCGCTCCGCATCAGTGAGTGGGTGCCAGAGTTGGTACCATCTGTGTAAGGCGGATGTGTCTCGTAGGGCACTGGAACTCGATGATGTCTCTGTCACACATGAGTGGGCTCAAGTGGGGATAAGGTCCTCACAGGTTGTTCAGCACGGCGTAGGCAGTGGAGTCAGACTGCTACGAAGTTTTATTGGAGACATCTGTCCGGTTGGTGCCCTACATGAATTTTCGACAGTGCCTGCTGCGCGCCCCAGCCTGTTTTTCTGCCACCAGGATAGGTCTACCTTTGCCGAAGTAATGTTACTGAGGGTGACCGGTGCCGCGCTTCGCGGTGTGGGGGCCCGTTTTGGCACCCATTTATTTAGGATAGGCGTTGTGTTGATCGCGGCTACGTTTGGAGTACTCGGAAGCGGACATGCGTGTATGCGCAATTTCTTATATGTACATGCCCTCACTGTATGAGTACCTAGTTATTCCTTAACCTCTTCTCCTCTTTTACAGATCCTGTGTGTCTCTACACACCGGTGGCAGAGGGGCTGGTGGGCCGCAGCTATGTACACTGGGCAGCAGTATATGCTGCGGCGACAGAGAGTGGACCCCGACTTGGGCCGTGTGCATCCGCACGTATGCGATGGTATGGTATGCGCGGCACATGGGGGCGGGAACTGTTGCCATTCCTGATGTCTGTCGGGGATGCTGGACCGCCCAATGTTCTTAATAGGCACCTCGGCGGCAATGATCTTATACGGATCACTGCTGTTACTAAACTGTCGAGGGGCTGTGACCTGGCGTTTTATATCGCGTATGGCTTACACATGGTCGCTATGGTCTAACATCGTGCCGAGACACCAATTTAGAGGAGACGTGGATCTCCGTGCAGTCAGTGGACAGGGCTGTTGCTCAGTCCCTTGCTGGGCATGGCTGGGAGACAGCCATTAGACACCTGAGGATAGGCTTACAAAAAATTTTGCCGGTAGGCAGGGGAAGGGGTCCACCTGTCGGCTGGAGGTATGTACCTCGTTCTGGGTGTGGTGCAAGCAGGCCTGGCGACCGAGCTGACGGTCTTGGGGGGGGCGGTGAGTCATCATGGACGCCTCCCCGTGTGGCGGGTAGCACTGGTAAGGTAAATATTTATGACCCATAGGTATCCGGCAGGTTCGCAATTGACCGGCCAACACTTAGACAGGTACAGGTGTAATAACGTTGACCGGTCAATGACGAACCAGGCAAGGGGTGATGGCAGGAGCTTTTCAGCATGCATCACCCCGTGATTTGACGGATACACGTCAGAGGGTGGGGTCAGTAGATAGTTTATTGACTACGGTCAACAATTTGTTTGTGTCAACAAACAAATTGATACAAATGGATACATTGTAGCCAATTGCCATTGGCAATTTTGGGAGGAACCTTACCAGTGTTACTGCGACCTGCTTGCCTTAAGAATTATAATTGGATGAGTACCAATTGAAAGTTATAATTCGGACTAGGGCATTATTCAATAAAAGTGGCCCAATGCCTTTATCCATATACCGGTGTCTGAGTCTTTCTTTGGGGGGTGCGCCTGCAAAGCTATTTATTGTACAGTACTTAGTTTTAAAGGAATACAACAAATTCTTAATAGGATTCTCCTGGTTCCTGGCTAATTTTTCTGCATTAATGAGGCATGTCTCAGTCTCCCCTTTCTACATTTTTTTGTATGTTCCACCAATGTTATTTATGCTTGTACTGTGTCTCTAATGTTATCTAAGCTCTGTTGTTGAGATTCTGCCTTGATTTCTTTAATTTTAAGAAAGGCTGAATATCTTTTCAGCCAAAATGTTTGTTTGGTTGTTTTAACATACTGATTGTAACTCTCTCTCTCTCTCTTGCAGTAAATATGTTGCTTGAAATGCTATTTGCTGTGATCCTTGGGGCCATTATTTATCTGTTACGGATCAAGAGAAAGGAAGAACTTCTTCCTATAGAAGATGGATGGTGGGGCAAAGGGCAGAAGCCTGATGCAGAGGAGGATGAAACTATATATCCTTTTAAGGTGGAAGTTTCAGAGGATGATATTAATGTAAGACACTTTCTTTCATGTAGATATATCAACAGTAGGATAATACTTTCAATGCAATCCTACAATTCCCCACCCCTACCCCTAGAAATAGATCTGTAGAACTTACACTCAAGTAAATGAGATTAGAATTACACCCTACATAAACTAACATGCAAAAAAAAAAGAATATATTTAGATTTGCATTTTTAACCAGATTTACTGCCCCCTTGACTTCAAAGTGGCTAATTTTAAATATGTAAAATGAGCTTGTAAGATGCAAGTAAGTCATACAAGTTTGTTCTGATTTTCAAACTGAGCCAAGAACTTATACAGGCATAGAAATGTGACCTGTAGTGAAACTTTGGCCTGTTTTGCAAATGTTAGCAGCAGTTATTTCTTCTTTAATAATAATTGTTACAAGCAGTTTTGTTTGAAGGTCACTGCTGTATCATATTAATCTGGATGTGACCCTACTGTTGTTCATGCTATTACCAGAGAAAATAATATGTTGTAGTTGACTTAGTGGGTTAATCAACCCAACCTGGGTTATTTTCTCTGTATCACATTGCTGATATTAGCCTTTTAAAAAATAATAATGAAGAAATACAGTGTACAGTGGAATCTAATTTTAGCAGCTTTTAGCATCTGCTACTATGCTGGCCCTGCATTTTATTCTCAAGGGAGAACCTTTGAAATTAGTGTTCATTGCAGTAATTTCATCTGTTTCTTACAACGTTCAAAGAATGCTGCTGTCTTTACTTAATTTGTGCCCAAAATTTCTGTTTTACATTTTATTGGCTGAAGTCTAGTAGTAAGGCGCAACTAGAATAGGTGCATTTAATCAGTGAGTATTAGGTGAGTCAATACTATGTAAGTTCCATCAATTCAATGAATATTCTAGTTACTACTGATTTTAGTCAGTGTCCCTTTGTGTGTGCAACAGTTTCACAAGCTTATAGAGGGGCTATGTTGGCTCAGTGGTTAAGAAGCTTGCCTTGTTAGCTGGAAGGCTGGAAAGTTGACAGTTCAAGACCCAGGTACTGCATGACGGAGTGAACACCCATCTTTGTCCCAGCTCCTGCCAACCTAGCAGTTTGAAAGCAAGAAATTGCAAGTAGATAAATAAGAACCACTTCGGTGGGAAAAAGATCTTGGGGACATGAAAGGAGCCTCATTCGGGTATTCCCTGAGTGGAGTTTCTCCAGCAAAAATCCTTTCAACCCAGAATAATTTCTGACACAAAATTATTCTTACAATCCCATACATGGGTACTATATATCATGTAGTTGTTGCAATGGCCCACGGAGGGGGTCACCTGATGTGGTAATGGCCCACGGAGGTTCTGAATGACTGGCCGCAAGGGAAGGCACGTGAGACGAATGTGCGGTGAAAGTCCAGTCCCGATTAGTTCAGGTGGTCTGTATTTATTACCCTGCCTCAGGATGTTACGCGCCTGAGTGGCGCGTGACCCTGTCACAGAAGGCTTGCATACGTGGCATTTCGCTGACCAAGTTACATTCGTCAGCTCTTGGAAGGTACTCGGAAGTTACTGAGTACTCTGGACCTCCGTTGAGGAATTAATTAACTGGGTTGGCGAAACCCATTGTTCTCGCCTTATCTTTCACCCAGAGGATTACTGGTCTATGGAACTCCCTGCCAGAAGAAGTGGTGACAGCTGTCAGTCTTGACAGCTTTAAGAAAGGATTAGACAAGTTCATGGAGGACAAGAGTATCAATGGCTATAATTATGGATACTTAAGGACAACCTCCGGGTTGGAGAGATAGGCAGGATATCTCTCAATATCATTTCCAGGGAATCCTAAGAAGGCATCTGCTTGGGAATACCCTGAAGGAAATGGTGAGCCACTGTGTGAGACAGAATGCTGGACTGGATGGGCTGTGGCCTGTTCCAGCAAGGCTGTTCTTATGTTCTTATGTTCTTATCTTGGAGCCTATGTGTATTCTGACTCTGAATAATTAACTTGCTCAACTGGTCTGGCTCGGTTTATTTGCTCAACTGAGTCCACGACCAGGAGTGAAATAATGGTTAATTAACTTGAGTGCATCACCTCATGAATTTTGCCCTACTTCTCAGAGCTGCCAGCCAAGGCAATATGAATCATTCCATAACTATCAATAGCCCGTACCCCATGTCCTTTCCATCAAAGCCCATGATGGTTCTCAGCCGTGTGCTAGCGAGCGAACCCATCGGGAAAGGTTTTGGCCAATTATGAAGGGGCAACCCACATGTAGGAAAGCTGGGAATTACTGCCCTCAATGATTGTGTAGATAGGCTTCATACAATTATGTTAATTAGTTTCTGTTCTACCTTTCTTCCAACATGCAAGTTGTCTTAAAACAGATACTACTAGATACAGAGTGTTACAGTATTTAAAAAATAATGTAATAGATAATACAGTATATTAAAATAATTATAAAATCAAAAACACACTAAGGGAAAAAGAATGCATTCTGTTATAAATCCCCACCACCACGCCAGCAGCCACAGTTGTTCAAAGCCTGAATAAAAAATATTTTGGATCCTGGTGAAAAGTCTCCAGGCAGCAGGCCAGCCTAGCCTACTTAGAAGGATATTCCTTGACATGGGAATAGTAAACACCACAAAACACCATTTCTTTATCAGCCATATTTTGGGGTAGGGTGGGGCAGAGTGGGGCAGGAGGAGCTGTTTTCATTACTTAGCCCTTTTCATTGTTAACTTCTTTTGTTAATACCTTTGTTGTGTTCTAGTACTTGCACAGAAGACTTGATGAAGCTAGATATACTGAACCATTAGAAAAGAGTTATTTTTATTATGGGTTTAACTCAACCTATCTTAAAATGGTAATGTCTTATTGGAGAAATCAGTTCAACTGGAAGAAACAAGTGGAGATCCTCAACAAATATCCGCAGTTTAAAACAAAGATTGAAGGTTTGTTGCCAATAATAATGTGTTTGATTTCTTTCCCCCTTTAACTCTTGCTTCAATGTAATCAGTTTGCCTGTCCATTTGTAATGTTTGAGTTCTTCATTTAAATTTCAGATTTTTGAATAGTGGGATCTATGAAAGGACATTGTTTGGTTTTAAATGAAAGCCACATTCCGGTTTTGAATTTGACATTGATAATGGAGTTTCCTGACACCAGATGTATTGCAGTGCTGGGGAGGAAAGATATGGAGGGGGAGCATAAGCATTTATCCTGCTGTTGTACATGTAGATCTGGAAAGGGAATTTCTTTAAAAATCATGTGGCTGATTCAGATCAGAACCATGAACTTTTGGATGGTATACTGTTCATTTTTATTGCTGTCTCATGTGCAATGCTTGACCTAATCAAATACCTTCTAAGTAGAATACAGTAAAACCCCTACTTACGAAAAAAAGTCCGTTCCATAGGCTTTTGCTTAAATCAAAAAAAATTTTTTAACTCGGAACAAACCCATGGGAAAAAATTTTTTATATATATAACTCGAAGCAAACCCATAGGGAAAATGAATTTTTTATGTAAATCAAAGCAAACCCATAGGGAAATGAATTTTTATGTAACTCAAAACAAACCCACAGGAAAAATAATCTTTATATAACTTGAAGCAAACCCATAGGAAATCGTGTAAATCGGGACATGATTTTAGCACAAAATCATTATGTAAGTCAAATTTTATGTAACTCAAGGCATTTGTAAGTCGGGGTTTTACTGTACTCACAAACTTGGTGTGCTAAATCTCCTTTTCGTTACCTGATACCTGGTAGTCCTTTAGCCTTGACCAGAGTTGTTCAAGTTATTTTTGAAGTAGTCCACTTTTTAAAATAGTGACTACAGCTATATCTTGTGGCAAATAATTTCATAGGGTATTTATTTATCTATTACTTTCGTACCCTCTCTTCTTCAGTAGGCCAAAACACATTGTTAGCTTTGTAGCATTCTCTGCTAAGTTAATTAGGCTGAAATCCGGTACTAAGTTGCAGCTAGACATGCAAACCAAATCTGTATTTACTTCCTTATAAACAGACATATTTTAAGTACTTCAGAAATGTCTGCTTCTAACAGCATAATCACTGTAGCGGGATGCCCAAAATTTTCAGGCTATGGGCCAGTCACATGGTTCCTCCCATCGGAAGCAGAAGTAAAACATGCCTTGCAATCTGTTTTGCAACAGGATGCATTAGATTTTTAGACTGCCATTTCTCTGCTTAAACCATGGGTGCCCAAACTATGGGCCGTGGGCCAGATCTGGCCCCTGATACCAATTCATCCAGACTTCGGCACTCCCAGAAGTAGAAGTAAAACACGCCCGCATGGGCACGTTATACTTCAGCTTCCGGGAGCACTGAGGGCAGTGCAAGCTGGATGAATTGCCTTCAGGAGCTGGATCCGGCCCATGGGCCATAGTTGTTGTTGTTGTTGTTTTGGGGGGGGGGTGATTTATAGCATCTAATCTGATTCAGTGATAGTGAGCTGCTCAAGACCACAGGGAAGTTATTCAGGGAGCAGAATTTTATACAGTAGAATCATTGATATCCAATGTAACCTATGTTTCAATTACATAATTGACTTTCCAAAAAAAAATATGAAAACCTGTGTTAGCATTCACCAAATTGATTTATTCAGTTTTAAACTTTTACTTTCATTCTTCTCTTTTGTAGGGATTGATGTACATTTTTTACATCTGAAACCTTCACACTTGCCTGAAGGCCAGTCAGCAAAACCATTGTTAATGATTCATGGCTGGCCTAGTTCAGTCTATGAATTTTACAGAATCATCCCCCTTTTGACGGATCCAGCAAGCCACTTCCTAAAGGGCGGCCATATGTTTGAAATTATTATCCCTTCTATCCCTGGCATTGGCTTCTCTGAGGCACCTCACAAAAAAGGTATGGTTTGAAGAACATAAACAAAGACGTGCTGAATCCAACCAGAAGCATATCAGGTTCAGTATTCTCTTTCTACAGCAGCTAATGACAAGCTTATTACCTTTGACCTTTTGGTGATATATAAGTACAGTAAAACCCTAACTTACATATGCCTCGAGTTACATAAAATTCGACTTACATAATGATTTTGTGCTAAAACCATGTCCCAATTTACACAATTTCCTATGGGTTTGCTTCGAGTTACATAAAGATTCTTTTTCCTATGGGTTTGCTTCAATTTACATTAAAAATTCATTTTTCCTATGGTTTTGCTTCGAGTTACGTAAAAATATTTTTTTCTCATGGGTTTGCTTCGAGTTACATAAAAAACCGATTTAAGCAAAAGCCTACGGAATGGACTTTTTTTGTAAGTAGGGGTTTTACTATAGTCTTTTCCTCTTCCTAGGCTTTAATACTGTATGCGCTGCCCGTGTCTTCTACAAGCTGATGCTCAGACTGGGCTTTCGTGAATACTATATTCAAGGAGGGGACTGGGGCGGTTTAATTGGTACCAATCTGGCACAGATGGCTCCAAGGTGAGTTAACAAGCATAATATAAAAAAGATTTATGATTTGAGCATCATGTTAAACTAAGGTATCATCATGATATAGGCTGAAATTCAGTTGATATTTCCCTCTAAATTATAACACATTGCTGATCTAAGCTGGAATTAGTAATAGTTCATTTGTTCACTCAGGGATTTTAAATCAAATTTTGCATTATAAAAGTAAGTCTATTATTCCTACTGTATCAGATTCTGGACTTTGATATGTAATTATTGTGTGTTGTCTTTTTTGAGATGGGGAGGTTGCTTTTACTGTGGTCCACAGTCTGGCAGCATTCAATACACATTCCAGTCCTTAAGAAAGGAATTAACAAGGAGTAAAGTAAATATAGAATCATTGCTTTAATTTTCCATGTAAGCAAAGGGATGCTAAAATGGTTGTGATAATTTTTTTAACTTTATATGGAACCAGAATTGACTGAAGTTCAAGTTGGATTACAAAAAGAAAGAGACACTTGAGATCATATTGCAAGTATCACATGCTTGAATAGCTAAGTAGTTTAGATACTTAGCTGTGGAGTCAGAGATTGGGAGTTTGATACCCCTGCATCTCTTTTGTAAAAAGCCAGGCTGTAAAGTTATAGACAAGGTGCAAAGTTCCAAGGTGCCCCCAGAACAGTAAACCATTTCGGTATATTCTCTACCTAGAAGACCCTGATGTCATAAGTCAGAACTGATTTGAGAACAGGCAGTTATTATAATTGCTAGATCACACACACAAAAATTAAGATCACCAGTCTTATTTTATTTATTATTGTATTTTTATTACATTTGAGAAATTTCCCACTCTGGGTGGTGTACATACAAATATAAAACTAACACAACAAAACACACAAAAAAAATCAAAAACAAACAAACCAAAAAAATATGGCAACATTCAATATACATTTATGCAAGTCTATATTATGTAGACTATAGCAAAGCCTTTGACTGTGTGGCTCATGAGAAACAATAGTTGTGGGTTGTTGTTTTTTTGTTTTTTTGTTTTTTGAAATGTTATGCCTCAGGACTTGGTTGTCCTGATGCATGGCCTGTACTGTGGACAAAAGCTACCATTAGGACAAAATATGTAGAAATAGAATAGTTTCCTATAGGCAAAGATATCAGACAAATGTATGTTTTATCTCTTAAACTGTTCAAGCTGTAGACAGAACATATCATATGGAAAGCCAGACTAGATTCAGATAAAGGAGGTCTGAAAATTGAAGCAAGAAACCTCAATAAATTTAAGATAATCAGATGAAGCGGTTTCTTCTCTTTAAAAATGGGGTGTTTGGGAGGAGGTGGAATCGATCCCCTCTCCCTGGTCCCCTGGGTATGGGAAGTTTGGGGGGACAAAAGGGGTCTGTCTCCCCAACCCTCCTGAACCCAGGGGACCCAGCGGAGAGGGAGAATCCCCCCCGACACCCCCATATTAAAGAGAAGAAAGCAAGCAAGCAGTTTCTTCTCTGTTGGAACGGTGCCCGATACGGGCCGGAGGGTCCTGGAGGAGACTGGTCAAGCAAAGACACACGAGGCAAGATGGAGTGAAGACCAGTGTTTATTGATGAGAAGACCCAAAATTTTATACCTTGCCTGGCTCGACCTCGTGCATAGGTTGCGCATGACTGTCACAGGAAAACTCTGAGTCTGCACATTGAGATTACACAAGTTACCCATTAGGGATGACTTCACTGGGGGAAGTTTCTTATCTATCTAATTTACTACCAGGGACATGCATTGTCTACTGTTATCGGGAGCAAACATGTGCCTAGGTTGACTCTTGGGCTTAGAGATTCTATGGATGCGAGATTACTCATTATATGCCTATCGAGTTCATCACCTGGCGATCTTTTGCCCTCTATTGTCCGAACTGCCTGTTAGGTCAGCGATCGGTGAATTAAACTATAGCTATTAATCCGCTCCCCAATTTCTGTCCCTTTGGAACCAAAAGCTCAAAGGAGCGTTCTCCCAAAACCGTGGTTCTGTCAGGGACAGTGTGCCAATTATATGCACGGATCCCACACTTCTCTTTAACAATGGAGTGTTGGGGAGGTGGATTCGTTCCCCTCTCCCTGGTCCCCTGCATTTGGAAGGGTTGGGGGGACAAAATGGGGCCTGTTCCCCCAACCCTTCTGGACCCAGGAGACCCGGGAGAGGTGATCGATTCCACCCCCTCCCAAACACTCCATTTTTAAAGAGAAGAAACCACTTTGTTTCTTCTTTTTAATAATGGGGTGTCCTGAAGGGGGGGATCCCCTCTCTGCCGGGTCCCCTGGCTCTGGAAGGGTTTGGGGAACAGATCCTTTTTTGTCCCCCCAACCCTACCAAACCAGAGGACCAGGGAGAGGAGATCGATTCCACCCCCTCCCAAACACTCCGTTTTTAAAGAGAAGAAACAGCTTGGTTTCTTCTCTTTAATAACGGGGTGTCCTGCGGGGGGATCCCCTCTCTGCTGGGTCCCCTAGCTCTGGAAGGGTGGGGGGACAGACCCCTTTTGTCCTCCCAACCCTCCCCCAACCCAGGGGACCCAGGAGAGAGAATCAATCCACCCCCCTCCAACACAAGAAGCAATCGTAAATGGTAGTCTGCTAATGTTTTGGTCCACCTAATATGGCAGCAGGCCACACCCACAGGCTTAAAAATACTTATAGCATGAAGCCTGTAGTGCCATCTCCTGTTTTTTATACTTCCACAGTTTGTCATCCTTGCAGAGAGCAAATTTCCTTAACAAAGAGTTTTCCTCATGGTCTTAAATGGCACCCATTGTTCTCTCCCTGGCCTCTCCAAACAGCCAGATTGCAGCAATATCTCTGGCTTTAGTTCCTTTTCAATTTGACCTTCTAAGACATGAAGCAAATTTAAAATGTTAGTTTTTACTTTCTTATATAGCAGTTTACAAGGAAGAACCATTGCTTACTAAAATAATATTACCTAATGTGGAGCTCCTCATGTTAATCAATAGCCCCCAAGTAGGAAAAACCCTACCACTATTGTGTACACATATGCCAATTTCCTAATATCCACTTCCCTAGAAACAATAGAATTAGGCTTTAAGGCAAACAGAACATCAGGAGAGTCTTGAGAAGCTTTCATGATGAATAGAGCTTCCTTGACTGAGATCCTGATTGCCCAAATATGCTCTGTGCATATGAAGAGGAAGTTAAGAGACTCTAGCTTGAATAGACAAGAATTGAACAGTTTAAAGTAGATGAAAACATTTTTGTTAATTTAATTGACATCCTAGATATAATTGCTAATGAAATAAAATTAATCAGGAGTTAATCAGGGTAAAGACAGCTGTGTCTATTTGGCAGAAAGGAAAAAATGTATTTTAAACCAAACTGCAGTTCCCAGAGCCTTTTCACTACTGCTGAGGCTTGGCTTAAACAGAAGGGGGGGACCCTTGGCCATGGCCTTTTTAAATAGCGGTTTGAGATCTTTATAAATTGCAGTTATCTTACCTGCAAGTGAATCATGGTACAGTGTGGTGTTTGTGGTCATGTAAGCCTAACTTTGACGTTGAGGGCAAATGAATATAAAGAGTAAAACATTTTTCTTGAAAATAAAAATATTTTAAAAATAATAAAAGGGACAATTTTCAGATATGGGGTAACAGACAGAATAGCCTTTGTCTGGTAGGAAGAGACTATATATGCATTTTATAATTGGGGCTCGGTGATTATTTTCCTCCAAGAAAGAAAAGTTTATTACGAATTTTTTTCACGTGTCTGGCAAAGTCATTGGCAGGTTCTCCTGTTAGAAATTACAATTATAATTCTAAAAGCATCTATAATGAAACATGCACTGTTGCCAAACTAGAATGTTTATCTTTAAGAAGCAGCATTCTCTCTTTTTTAATTTTGCAAATTCTTTCCTTTCTTTTAATTTTCCTTTTGCTCAAAAGGCTCTTAAAAAAATTAAGAGGGCAGCAGGAATGCACAGTAGCCTGTTCTCTTTAGCCATAAGATTATCATCTGGGTAGGTCCATCTCTGCTCATTTCCTAGAGTGCCCTTCTCCCAAGAGGAAATATCCACATTTCCTCTTTAAGGAGTCAATTCTGTGAGCAATGTCTTTGCAGGACCTCCAGATAAGCCTCCATGGGGAGATATTGGGCGGCTGGAAAGTTGCTTACACCCATGTCCTGATATATTGCTCTCCTGAGAGCAAGACATATTTAGCCATTGCACATATGGCAGAAGTATTCATAAAGTATAAATAATACAGTTTGTTAAGGGAAACTAAAAAGAAAAACCATTTCCCCAAGAAAAATGCTGACTAAAAGGACCAATCTTCCTTCTGAAGTTTGCATTTTTTTAAAAAAAAGCAGTCCTGTATCTTTTTAGATTGTCCTGCCCTGTTTGGGCAGGAGATGAATATATGCTAGTATTGTATCTATTTTTGAATAAATTCCTAACAAGATTTTTTTAAAAAAAATCAAGTCAGAAGCACACAAAGGTGCTTTCTGGGATGAAAGGATTTTTGCTGGAGGAACTCCACTCAGGGGATGCCCAAATGAGGCTCCTTTCATGTCTCCAAGATCTTTTTCCACCGAAGTAGTCCCTATTTATCTACTTGCAATTACTTGCTTTCAAACTGTTGGGTTGGCAGGAGCTGGGACAGAGACGGGTGCTCATTCCATCATGCAGTACTCGGGCCTTGAACTGCCAACTTGCCAATCTTCTGGCTAACAAGGTGAGCTTCTTTACTAAGCTACAGCAGTCCCCTCCTGACAAGATACATAATATGGTTTCATTTTTTTTTTCCAGCAAGGGATGCTGCCAAAGTAATTGTCTGAAATGAGGAATGTATACAAACAGGTTCTTTAGTAATTCTATCACCTGGCAACCCTCTGTTGCACTGAACTGAATACTGTAATACCTGTGAGCAAGAGCAAGGAATACATTCACATGGCTTCTTTCATGATTTCAATCTAGCCTTTCCATTCAGAGCACAGGAGACCTGAAGCACCACCACAAATCTTTGGATTCTACCTGTGTGAAAAGTTATAAATCAGTCCTCACAGATTATGGTCTCTATTGCCCTAGTGAAAGGGAAAATCTGGTGAATTGAATCACCTTGCCAGCTAAAATATGGCTTCAGGGAATCCTATTCTAACCACTCAGCCACATTACCCTGATGATCCTGGAGTGGGTGAGTCCAGGAGATTTAAATGTGGTTATCCATGCTTCCCCTTCCTGGACTGTAGAATCAGAATAAATCTAGCCTGAGCAACAGCTAAAGCAAGCAAGCATGAAGCTACTATAGTTAGGACTAAACAACAACAACAATTTAAAGCACATGTAAAACAACACTTATTCAACTATAACTTAACATTTACGGGTTTTTGGTGTCTTGCACGGAAGACAAAGAAGGAGTCGCAGGAAGGACTAACACAGGTTTATTCATTGATGGTCAGCATGAACATGTGGCAATGGCGGAGGTACATCTCATTATATACAGTAGCACAATACATTTGAATCTTGCTGCACGGTAGCTCATTGGCCGCTACCGGCGTGACATCGCCCAGGTCACGCCTCTCTTCTGTAGTTCTTCTTCTGTAGTTCTTCTTCTGTAGTTCTTGATCATGCGGGGAAGTTCCCGCGGCTGTTCGTGATTTGGGGAATGTGAACCATGTGAGGTTGAACGCTCGCAGTTGCCCTCTATGGGCAGCTTGCTCGCGTTCCTTAACAGCTGAGCTACATTGTGATTGTGGACTGGTTACATTCATATATTTAAAGTAACATTGTACATGCATACATAACACCCCTCCCCCCTAGGATGGGACGAAGTCCCTCAACCATTGTGGCTTGCCGCATGTGCGCCTTGGGCGTGCGGCTGCTTGACTTAACACAGGGGAGCCGGCGGCTCCTGGTTCCGCGGAGTCCTGTCCTGCAATTGAAAAGGGGGACTCATTAGTGGCTCGGTATGGCGTCTGTGGTAACCTTGCATTGGGGGACGGGAATGGAATGAATAGTTGGGAAGTGAATCCCTGCCTACCGTTTGAGGAGTTTGGGGACCCCCCCAGTACAAATCTCGGGACCGACGAAGAGGCCCTCGTGGCCTCGCCACCCCCCGCTGCCTGTCCGGGAGTTCTAGAGACTGTGGTGGGCGGACTCGCCCCTGTTGCCTGTCTTGGGGGTGTTGGTCTCCGGGGAGCTGGAGCTATGGTATACTCTAAAACAAAAGGGCTAGGGGGACTGGAAGTACCAGGGGCTGAACTGGAACCCCTCTACTCGCTAGGACGGGTGGGGGACCACTCCGCTACACCCCCCTGGTACTGCAACTCAAAATCATTGTCAAACTGATTCCTCTCTTTCAAAGTATCCTCCTCTGTGTCTCCCCCTTGGGTAATGCGGGTGGGGGAGGACCCTAACGCTGATTCCCCCTCATCGGTGACTCGCCTTCTGAGTTGGTCGTCGTGCCTCCTCCAGAGTAGACCTGAACTAGTCTCGACCCTGTAGGATACCGGCCCCGTTTGCTCAACAATTGTCCCTGGTACCCACGCTGGCCCCGAGGCCGCGTAGTTCCTGCAGTGAACCGGGTCCCCTACCGAAAAACTTTTAGAGCTCTCTTCCCCTATGCTTATATTTCTCCCTTCATCCTCCACCCTGGACGGATCCATCCGGTCAAAAAGTGTTACCAGACGCCTCCTCATGAGGAGTTCGGCTGGGGAAAAACCTGACGCTAAGGGGGTTGTCCTGTAGCAGATGAGGAACTGGCACAGATGCAGGTTCAACTCACCAGGACCCATGCACCGCAGTGCATCTTTCGTAGTGCGCACTTGGCGCTCTACCTGACCGTTTGTGGCGGGGTGAAACGGGGCAGCGGTAATGTGCCTGATGGCGTTTCTCTCCATAAAAGTCTTGAACTCTGCCGACGTGAAGGTACTCACGTTATCGCTAACAAGGACGTCTGGCAGGCCGAAGCAGGCAAAAAGCTTGCGCAACTATTTAATGGTTGCGGCAGAGGAAGTGATGTTCATGGGGATTACCTCCAACCACTTGGAGTAGGAGTCGACTACCAGTAGGAACATGGACCCGCGAAAAGGGCCAGCGAAGTCGACATGAATCCGGGACCATGGCCCGCGGGCCATATCCCATCCCCTATGGGGTAACCGGGACTCCTCGGGCTGAGAGCTCTGGCAGCTCTCACACGTGCCCACGAAGCGTTCTATGTCCCCAACTATCTGGGGCCACCAAAAGAAACTCCTGGCCAGAGCCTTGGAGCGCACGATCCCGGGGTGGCTGGTATGCAGTAGCCTCAGCACCTTGGCCCTCAGCTTCTCTGGGATAACTACCCGCTGGCCCCAGAGTAAGCAGCCCCTTTCCAGGGAAAGCTCTACTCTGCGCCTGAAAAATGGCTTGAACTGTTCCTCGGGGGGAGAAGTGGGCCACCTTTTCCTAACCCAGGAACTAACTTGGGCCAGCATCTTGTCGGCCGCCGTGGCCTTGGCGAGGTCGGCCGGGACAATTGGGGGTGAGTCGAGAGACTCAACCAGCAGGACTTGGTGTTCCTGCTCCACCTCGCATGCAGGGTCCCCTAAACTAGGGAGGGGGGATCGGGACAGGGCGTCCGCATGGGAGATCTCCTTCCCTGGGCGATAGACCAGCTCATACTGGTAGGCGTTGAGGAAAATGGCCCAACGCAGCATCCTGGGGGATAATATTTGTGGGGTGGGTTTGCCGGTAGTGAAGATCCCCAAAAGCGGCTTGTGATCCGTCACCACCGTAAACTCGCGGCCGTATAGGAAATCGTGGAACTTCTTTGTTCCCGCGATTATGGCTAGGGCCTCCCTATCTGTTTGCGCGTAATTGCGCTCTGCCTTCGAGAGGGACCTTGAGTAGTACGCTACCGGGGCTTCCCTCCCGCTTTCCAACACGTGGCACAGGACCGCCCCCACCCCCACCGGGGACGCATCACAGACTAATACCACTGGCTTTTTCGGATCGAAGTGGGTCAGGACAGCATCCGAAGATAGGAGTGACTTGAGCTCCTTGAATGCCCTCTCCTGCTTGTCCCCCCACCGCCAAACCGCATCCTTCTTAAGTAACGCATGCAGTGGCTCCGCGACTGATGCCTTTCGAGGCAGGAAGGAGTGATAGAAATTTAGGAGCCCTAGAAATGACTGCAGCTCCGGTTTCGCGGTGGGGCGAGGGGCGTCCCTCACGGCCGCAACCTTGGACTCGGAGGGTTTGATTCCGTCCGGGGTTACCTTAAACCCAAGAAACTCTACCTCCCTCGCGAAGAATACGCACTTGTCCCTCCTCAATCGAAGTCCTGCCCTCTCGAACACTGAGAGAACCCCATCTAGCCTCTTGGCTAACTCTAATTCGCTCCCCGCCGTTATCAACACGTCGCCGAAGTATGGGAGGACGCCTGGAAGCCCCTTTAAAAGGCGTTCCACGAGGGACTGGAAAATTCCGGGGGCCGAATTCACGCCAAACTGAAGGCGCGTTACCTTAAACACCCCCTTGTGCGTTACGATCGTTTGCGCGGCGGCGGCAGCCGGGTTACAGAGAGCTGCTGGTACGCCTGGGCCAGATCTAGCTTGGCGAAACACCTCCCCCCATGTAGCGTGGCCAGCAAATGGCTGACCACGGGAACCGGGTATGCATTTGGCCGAATGGCCTTATTTATCGTACATTTATAGTCCGCACAAATCCTGACCTCCCCATTTGACTTGAGGGCTGTAACAATCGGCATTTCCCACTCCGCCGAGTCAACTGGAACCAAAATCCCCTGCCCCACCAATTTGTCCAGTTCCGCCTCAATCTTGTCCTTGAGGGCGAAGGGCACTCTCCTTGGCTTGAGGCGGATGGGCCGGATTTCTGGGTCCAGCTCAAAGGAAACCGGGGGCCCCTTGTATTTCCCGAGCCCCTTCTTGAAAACGTCCGGGTGTGCGTCGCACACGTCCCGCATTGGGTCAGTCTCGATGGCGTTAATGCCGGACAGTTCGATCCCCAGGGGAGCAAACCACTGCGTTCCCAAAAGGCAGCACTTCCCCCCCTTGAGGACTACTAGGGGCAGTTTCTCGGAGTAGTTCTTGAACTTCACCTTGAAGTTCCCCACCCCCAACACTGGGATCCCATTTCCCTGCACATCCCGTAGATTGGATCTCATGGCCCGCAGTTTGGGCCACTTCTCTGGGGGAATGCGCATAAACTCTTTTTGGGACAGGATGGAGTAAGATGACCCCGAGTCTATCTCCATCCTCACTGGGACCCCCTGCAACAGTACCTCTACGAAGAACCACCAGTGCTCCAGGCCCACGCGGTTCACGCCTTCCTCGCTGTAGCTGGCTGAGACCTTCCTGGTGCCGGTCGCCTTTCGTTGTTGCGTCTGGTGATGGCTGGAACTGCCCTTGTCCTCGACTCGCCCGCGCCTGCATACTCGGGCGATGTGTCCTTTTCGGCCGCAGTTGTGACACTCGGCCTTTCGAAACGGGCACCTCGTGCGGTCGTGGGCCGCCCCACAACCGTCGCAGCGGCTGTCCTGCCGCTCATGGGTCTGCCGCTTCTCACCTCGCTTCTTGATCCTCTGGACATCGTCGTCCTCGCTGGAGTAGGGGTCCGCTGTCGTGGACGACTCCTTGGACAACGTCGGTGTGCCGGCGGGCGGCTTGGGGGCCCACCAGGCCGTCTTCGCTGATGTCCGCCGGGCCGCCTGTACTGGAGACTTGGCCCTCTCGGCCGTGGCCCCTCGGGACTTGAACAGTCTGACTCCGCTCCTGGCCTCCCCGGCTGCTTGGGCCTCCCGCAGTACCTCGTTGAACGTGAGGCGGTGGTCGTGGGTCATCAGCCTCCTCTGAAGCTCCTCGTCCCTCAAACCACACAGCATGCGGTCACGGAGGGCCTGGTCGAGGCCGTCCCATTGGCAATGCACCGCTGCAAGCCTGAGGGCCGCCGCATAGGCGGACACGGATTCGCCCGGTCGCTGGTCTCGCCTGTGGAACGCGACCCGGGCTGGGAAAATCGAGACGGGTGGCTGGAAAGGCTCACGCAGTCTCTCCAGGATACGGTCGATGGGCACCTCGTCCACCTTCCGGGGGGCCACCAGGGCCACCAGGATCCGCAGCGTGGCCGGCCCCACCTGAGCCAGGAAGTGGGAGCGCATCTTTGCGTCGTCGTCGACGCCTGCAGCTTCCATGGCATGCCGAAACTGGCACTCGTAGAGCTCCCATTGTTCAGGCTCGCTGACATCGAACTGGTACGGCTTGACCTTGGGATGCGCCATCGATCCCACCTTCGTCGCCAATTTTGTGTCTTGCACGGAAGACAAAGAAGGAGTCGCAGGAAGGACTAACACAGGTTTATTCATTGATGGTCAGCATGAACATGTGGCAATGGCGGAGGTACATCTCATTATATACAGTAGCACAATACATTTGAATCTTGATGCACGGTAGCTCATTGGCCGCTACCGGCGTGACATCGCCCAGGTCACGCCTCTCTTCTGTAGTTCTTCTTCTGTAGTTCTTCTTCTGTAGTTCTTGATCATGCGGGGAAGTTCCCGCGGCTGTTCGTGATTTGGGGAATGTGAACCATGTGAGGTTGAACGCTCGCAGCTGCCCTCTATGGGCGGCTTGCTCGCGTTCCTTAACAGCTGAGATACATTGTGATTGTGGACTGGTTACATTCATATATTTAAAGTAACATTGTACATGCATACATAACAGGGTTGTTGTTGTTGTTTTATCCCAGGAGATTGGTATAAACCTCCTAGAGGAAACAAAGACTTTTGCCAACAATGGAGGACAAAAAATCCCAGTGATATGGGACAGGGGACAGTATTTTGTAGGAGACCAGTTGGTCAGTACAGAAGAACCTCAACCTTGTCTTCTCATTGGGGCATGAACATCATGATCTTAAGGTGGTAGGTCTTGAATCAATCCCCTTGTCATGGTCAGATCATTCCCTACTGAAATTTAAACTGATGACACGCACACCCATCTGGCCTCTTCCAGTTTAATGGAATCTGGATCCACAACTTTAAATTTACTTTGTCTGCTACCTTAAACACTTCTGCACCACACACCAATGCTGGTGTAAGAGAAATGCCTTAGCAGTATTAGATTCCTTAATCCGCAGCATTGAAAGCAGTTGTAATAATTCCTGTGCTCTGCCTGGCACAGCTGGAGCTATCTGTGAAGATGGATGACTTTGGATGCTACCACAGGAAAAGGCTGGTTAACTGCAAATGCAGATAAGGTTCCATCTGATCTGTCTCTTTGGCTGGTGGACTGAGGAGGTAAAACTCCTCACTAGAAAAACTATCTCAACTGCTCTCCATTTCCCAATTTCCCATGCCAGGCTCCTATATATCTAGGGCTTGGTTCAGTCATCTAAATACCTTGATGTTAGGCACAGAGGAGCTCTTTATATTATTTTGGGCTAGCTTAGGACAGGCTTTTTGCAGATGACTGACAGTGCCACAATCAAAACATTCCACAGCCGGCTTTGCAGGCTGCTCTGGATGGGAGAGTGAAGAGGAAGAAGTGTCAGGGGTCTTTGCTCCCACCCCTTCTTACCTCTTGGCAGGCCAGAGCAACTTCGCCCCCTTCAGACTATCTCCCAGCATTCTGAGTCCTCAGTGCTTGTTTGACTTTGCATGTCCACGTGCTGTTGCTCCAAATCTGGTCAGCTATCAGAGCCATGTTCATAACACTGGTGCCTTGTCTACTGGTAGAAGAGAAATCATGTCATTAGGCAGGAGTGTTTGAAACTGCTCACAAACTATCGCAACTCTTTGTTGCTCTTCCATCTCTACTAAAGCAACTTCCATCCTTGTATCAAAAGCTCAACATAGCTGTGCAACTACCTTCTTTGCTTAGTCTATGCATGTTACAAAACCTCTTCCCACTGCTTTCAGCAGTGTAGGGAAGCCACTCTTTCACTCTCTTTCTCTGTGAGATGAAAAAAGAATGGGATTGTGTTTATCCAGTGCCCAATAATTGCCCAGTGACCTGGATCCTCAAAATCTTTAGCCACTCATGCTTTGGCGTGTTCAAATCACCACAAACATACTCAAACACTGACCAAAAAGTCAAAATGTCCTGACTTTCTTTGTAGACAGGAAAAAGATGCCTCCCATCTAGCCTCCTGATATAACAGACCGGGGAGACAAGTCTGGAGTCTCCAGCTTCTCTTCTTCCTTAGCTTCTTCTTAGGCTTACCAAAGATCAAAATGTAGATTGACAGTACTGGAACTTGTTTTGCCCTCCTCCTTTTCCTGGAGTGTGGAAATTTGCACCAAGTCAACATTCATTGCGCTGTGAAGTTCTCCATCTGCTTCCACCCCAAACTTGAGCTACTCCACTCTGGATGGTAGAAAACCCTTTCTCTGTCAAAGAAAATTCTCAAATCTCCTGATATTCATTCCATGCTACACTACGCCCAAAATAACAAACTGTATGATTCTTTTAAATTTTTGCTCCACTTGTCTCATACCCACAAAAATGTTTGGGGTTTGGAACTGTATCTCACCTCTCTTCTACAATGTGATGGACCACTGAGTTCAGAGAATCCCATTCGAACCACTGAACTACACTACCGTGCTGATTCCGGGGTGGGTGAGCCCAATACAGTTTAATGTGCTAGAGAATTTAGCTGTCCTAGTAACCACCCAACATCTAGTCCAGTGTTTCCCAAACTTTGGTTTTGGGACTTCAATTCCCGGAAGCCTAAGTCAGTTCCCCAAAGCACTGATCAGCCAATGTACTAACTTAGGCTTCTGGGAATTGAAGTTCTCCTGTGAAGCATGTGCCCCACATTGGGAACCATTGATTTCTAGTCTGATTTGATTAAGCGAAGCTTCTATGGAGTTCCAAAAAGATCCACAAAGTTAAATGCTTTTGATTCTCACACCAGCCCTGCAGGGTGCATAAATGAGACTCTGTAAATAAAAAAAATCTAAAGCTCTAGTACAAAACTTTATGTGCTCATGGATGAGTATGGACAAAACAGAATTGACTTTTAAGATGGTCACAGAACAATACTTAATGTAGTTCCCACCCTAACATGAGAAAAAATGTAACCCTGAAAAAAGTGCTTCAGAAGAAGGATAATACAGTACAGGATTTCCTGAGTGTTTAAGTATCTTAGTTACAACATTTTATAAACTCACATCACTTCTAAAAGGATCTTAAAAGAATATGTGTCAAAATATGCTTAAAAAATTAAATGGAGGATATAAAGTAAAATACTGTAAGTATTTTTATTAACAAAGAAACTCAGACATTGAGTTGAAACATTGTTTTTCTTTTTTACTTCCTACCAAACATCTGCACCTGACTAGGCAAGGTAATTTTTACTAGACATAAACACAGCAGACCTTTTTCTAAACTTAAATATTACCATCTGAGTTTGCAAAACAATTTCCCACCATTCTCACCTGTTGTAACCTCTTTGTTCAATCAGCCCCAGTGGTGCACTGGTTAAACTGCTGTACTGCAGCCAGAACATTGTGAGTTCGATCCTGACCACGTATCAAGGTTGACTCAACCTTCCATCCTTCCAAGGTTGGTAAAATGAGTGCCAAGTATATTGGGGGACAAAATGCTAATTACCCTGTGAACCTCCCAGAGAGTGCACTAAGTGCTATAGGGTGGTATATAAGTGTAATTGCTATTGTTGTTGTTCATATCCCCCATGTCATATACAATAATAATTGAGCATTTCTATCACATTTCATTTGGCACATTTTACTTTTACACATATTGATTGTATTCCTTTAGTATAACATTTAATTAGATCTGACAGTGGCAGAATGGCAAAAGCATAATATCTGAGCTGTGTTTATGCATAATCAGTGGTGGTCAGCTTCTGGTCAGCCCAGTCTGCGCGGGGCGGTGGTAAAAATTTCTGGTGGCCACGGCCACTTCCACTTTTGTGCATGTGCGCCAAGCCAAGCCAAGCCAAGCCGGTATTACCTGCTTTGAGCGTGGAGGCAGCAGCAGAGTGGAATCATCAGGCAGGCCTCCAGCCACGTAGGGCGGTCGTGGTTCCCTCTTCCTCTCCTCCCTGGGACCATGGGGGGAAGAAGCGGAGGCAGGAATGCCCAAGCGGCGGGGCGAAACTGCCCGTCTTCCTCCTCCCCCCCCGCCCCCCCGGCCCAGGCCAGCTGGGCGGTCGTGGTTCTCTCTTCCTCTCCTCCCTAGGACTAGGGGGAAGAGAGGCAGGAGCATCTTCCTCTTCCTCCACCCCACCCCCCAGACCAGAGGGGCAAGGCAGGCATGACTTCAGCATGGCCTGGACACGATCGGCGAAAGCCAGTCATATCCAACTCTAGAGTTCAGTATTCATCCCTGTTTATACCAAAGAGCCAATGGACTTGATCCACAAAAGCTCACATGAAAATACAGCAGTTAGTACGTTGTCTTTTTGTTTTGTTTACTCTCTGATATGCTTGCACAGAATAAAACTTTTAAATGGTAGCATGTGTTTCAAGCATATCAGAGTAAATGAAACAAAAAAAAAACTTATGGGGGGGAGGGGAAGCGGAGGCAAGAATTCCCAAGTGACGAAAGCATCGTCGGGCTGCTGAGCCCGACGGCGGCAGAAGCAGCTACATCAGGCAGCTAAGCTCAGTCTTTCTCCTCACCCCGGGACCATGGGGGTGGTGGTGGAGCGGAGGCAGGAATGCCGAAGCGGGGGGGGGGGGGGAGACTGCCCATCTTCTTCTCCTCCACCCGGGCCCAGGCCAGCCACGTCGGGCGGCCACGGTTCCCTCTTCCTCTCCTCCCTGGCACCAGGGAAAAAAAGAGAGGCAGAAGCGTCTTCCTCTTCCTCCCCCCTGGACTAGGGGGGCAAGGCAGGCATGGCTGCAGCATGGCCCAGACTCAAACCCGCTGCCGCTGCCTCTGGTTTCCTTTGCCTGCCCACCCGAAGCCAAAGCTCCTCTGCCGCTTGCCTCCTCTGCTGCTCCGGCTGCTGCTCTGCCCTCCCCTCCGCTCTATCTCTGATGAGGCTGGCGAGGGCCTCTGGTGCAAGGCCACTGCTGCACCACCGCTGAGGTCGCTGAGGGCCTCAGCCACAAGGCCAACCACCTCCGCCTCTCTGCCACCACGCCTCAATAGGCCTCCGCTCTGCTGCTGACTGCATGGTGGCAGAGAGGAGGAGGAGGCAGGCGGCCTCATGGCTGAAGCCCTCATTGGCCTCCGTGGCCTCAGCGGCAGCACAGTAACATCCTTGCGCCAGAGGCCCTCAGCAGCCTCTTCAGAGACGGGGTGGCGGTGGTCAAAGCAGTGGCCGGAGCAGCGGATGAGGTGAGCAGCAGAGGAGCTGCGGCGTCGGGCTCTTTGGCTATAAACAGGAATGAGTACTGAACTCTAGAGTTGGATATGATTGGCTTTCGAGCAGGGGCAACCTTCACCTAATAACAGAAGATCCCTGTGTGTGGGGGGGGGGTGTCTGGTGCAGGCTAAGGTTTTTTTTGTTTCGTTTACTCTGATATGCTTGAAACACATGCTAACATATAAAAAGTTTTATTCTGTGCAAGCATATCAGAAGTAAACAAAACAAAAAGACAACGTACTAACTGCTGTATTTTAATGTGAGCTTTTGTGGATCAAGTCCACTGGCTCTTTGGCTATAAACAGGGATGAGTACTGAACACTAGAGTTGGATATGACTGGCTTTCGAGGAAGGGCAACCTTTACCTGATAACAGAAGATTCCTGTTTGGTATTCAGATTTGCTGTGGTTAGTAAAGGTAAAGGTCTCCCTTGCTCAAAAGCCAGTCATATCCGACTCTAGGGTGCAGTGTTCATCTCAATTTACAGCCAAAGAGCCAGTGTCTGTGTTTGCAGATGTTTTCATGCACATGTGGCAGGCATGACTAGATCACATGGCCATCCCAGCAAGTCACATGCCCAGATTTGGCCCCGCCCACATATTTGGCACCACCCACAGAGTTCGCCCCACTCACAGAGTTAACCCTGCCCATGGTGTGGTAGTAAAAAAATTTGGTGCCCACCACTGTGCATAATGATATATGTTTGAAGAGTAAGGGAGCATTCTGTGAGTTTTTTTAATGAACTATTATTAATCCGTTGTTGTTTTTACTTTAGCCACGTGAAAGGCCTTCATATAAACTTTTTAACAGTGAATCCTTTGGGATATAAGGTGTGTGTGTCTACTCTACTGGGAAAATATTTTCCAAGATTGTTTGGTTTCCAGTCTAAGGATATTGAAAGGATATATCCTGTCCTACAAAAAATGATATCCTTGTTATCAGAGGCTGGCTACATTCACCTGCAAGCTACAATACCTGATACAGCTGGTAAGAAGCTTTTTATTCTTCACTTTCCCCTTACGCATCTTTGTCCATAGACTACAGTATTTCTGTGATCAGCTGGTAAATGTTTGTTTTTACAATTGTAGCAGTCCACCTTTCCTGCTTCCCCAAGCAGTTATGCAAATTATGGTAAAATTACTTTACTGTGCATGAGTGGGCAGTAACCTGTTTGTGCATGCGCACCATGGGCGTGCATGCGCAGTAACCCCTTTCCCCGCCATTCAAATATGGGATGGCGGCGGGAAAGGGGAGGAACGAGCGCTGAAAAATGGGAAATCCCGGCCAATACAGGATACTTGACAGGTATGAGCTAGATATTGTAGCATTCCAATAAGCACTTCCTGCTTTGTTTCACTTTTGGAGGCAAGATCACTAGATATGTAAAGGTTGCATTTGCTTGAAAGCCAGTCATATCTGTGTCTAGGGGGAGGTGCTCCTCCATTTATAACCAAAGAGCCAGTGCTGTTTGCATCTGCAGATGTTTCCATGGACATGTGGCAAGCATGACTCGAACTGCTGACCTGCCGACATTCCAGTCGTCAAGTTTAGCATCTTAACCACTAAGCCACCTCAGTCACTCACTAGAGATTTAGGGTGATTCTAATACTTATTTGTAGAAGCAGAACAGAAGTAGAGACAGGTACATAAACTCTCCTAGTTTGCAAAAGAGGCACTGCTCTGGTAATCCTTGTATAATTATAATTAAACCTTTGGTTTCTAGGTCTCTCCCTGCCTTTTCAACTGCCATTTTCCTCACACATACGCAACTTTCCCTTAAAATCCCATCCTCAGCAGTAGTTTGTGTATGAAAAGCCTGCCTGAAAAGAAGATCTTTGCTAGTGGAATGCCAGGCATACATGACAAGTATCCCGGATTGGCAGGGAAATCCTGTATTTTGGCACATGTTCCTCCCCTTTCCCGGCACCGTCCCGTATTTAGAACGACGGGGAAAGGGGTTACTGCACACGCGCAGAACCCATCTGTGCATGTGCAAACTGTTCTGCGCATGCGCAAAGGAGTTCTGTACATGCGCAAAGGGTTTTTTGCTGAGCATGCGCACCCAGGCCGGAGCAGTTCCCGTATTTTCCGGAGTGGCACTTGACGGGTATGAGGCCAGGAGGGAAGGAGCCAGCTTGCTCTCACAAGGAACGGCGTTATATAGCCTGGGAGGAGCCATCAAAGACATTCTGTCTCTTCACCAGGCATAAGTGTGAGAGTGTGGAACTGAGGTAAAAGCCTCCAAAGACCTTAGAGCCATGATGGCAAACCTTGGCACTCCATCTATTCTTGGACTTCAATTCCCAGAAGCCCAAGTCTCTGTGAATCAACACAAATGGGTTTACTATGCATACTCATGAGAATTGAAGTCCAAGAACACCTGAAGTGCCAAGGTTTGTCATCACTGTACTAAGTACTATGGGGTGATACATAAGTGCAATATATACATTGCAATATAAGCAATGTAAAATAAAACTGTGTAAAGTAACATTGGATTACTGCCAAAGACCAGCCTGAATATAAAGGCCTTTGCCTACTGGCAGAACAACCAAGAACATCTGGAGTGCCCAGGTTCGCCATCACAGCCTTAGAGCTTAGGAGGACTAGTATAGAAAGATACAGTCCTCCACATAGCCCGGACTCAAATCATCAGATGAAATTTTTCAAAATTGATATAACTTTTTACAACTTTTTGGAAATGCCCCGCCTCTTTGGTGACATATAAGAGACCACCCTACATGTACAGGACATGATTGGATTATCAGCTTCCTGCCAGATTTTTGAGGAAGTTGAATAAAGTAATTTTGAAGGCCCCAAACAAATTCTGTTACTGCAAAGGTAAAGGTAAAGGTTTCCCTTGCTCGAAGGCCAGTCGTATCCGACTCTAGGGTGCAGTGCTCATCTCTGTTTCTAAGCCGAAGAGCCAGCGCTGTCTGCTTCTGCAGACGTTTCCGTGGTCATGTGGCAGGCATGACTAGACACCGGAGCGCACGGAACGCTGTTACCTTCCCACCGAAGTGGTTCCTATTTATCTACTTGCAATTTCTTGCTTTCAAACTGCTAGGTTGGCAGGAGCTGGGATGAAGACGGGAGCTCATTTCCGTCCTGCAGTACTCGGGAATCGAACTGCTGACCTTCTGCTTCCCAGTCAGCGTCTTAGCGAAAAGCATTTAATTTTCCATTCATGTGACAAACAGCACACTTTGATGTACAGTGGAACCTCCGTTAAAGTGATTAATGCATTCTCCAGGATGTTTCTTACAGTGAATATTACTTTAACCGAATTTCCCATAGGAATGCAATGAATGCAATTTCCCATAAAAATGCATTGAAAACCAAAATACATTAACTGAAACACAGTTTCCCATAGGAATGCAATGGAAACCAATTAATCTGTTCCAGAAAAAAAAATCTGTAAACCAAGCCACTATTTTCTATGGACTTAATTTTGATATGCAATTTTTATGTTAACCGAGCTGTTTGTTAACTGAAGTTCCGCTGTACAGTATTTACTTAATAGAGTTTGTGTACTTTTACCTTAGAGGAGCAGGGAACTGGCAGGTACAAAATCAAACTCTGGTTTTCTCTATGTTTAGGCTGTGCCATGAATGACTCTCCTATGGGATTGGCTGCATACATCTTGGAGAAGTTTGCTATATGGACAGATCTCAGCTTTCGACGGCTAGAAGATGGAGGCCTAGAAAAGTGTGTGGCATTAAACCCCCTACAGTGTATAAGCACTTACCTCGCTTAATAATACAGTAATTTTCTGGAACAGTAGCCGTGTTAGTCTGTGTTTCAAGCATATCAGAGAATAAACAAAACAAAAAACACTGTAGCACTTTAAAGACTGTTATATTCTAATGTGATCCACGAAAGTTCACATTAAAATACTGTATAACAGTTTGTCTTTAAAGTGCTACAGCGTTTTTGTTTTGTTTATTCTCTGATATGCCTTAATAATAAGTATGTGCCATCAAGTCAATTCTGACACCATGGGACTGCGTAGCTAGCCTATAACAGCTCAGACAGAGTGGCTTTTCTCCCAGGAGATACAATAGGAAATAGAACTTCTACAGCCAGTTACCTAAACCACTGAGCCATCCACCTCCCTTAGTCAGGTATAATTGCTCCCCCTCCCCCAATATATTACACACACCTTTGTTTGTTAAATTTCTATACTTCTGCAACTTAGTGAAAGACACTACTGTGGCAGCTTACATAAGAAACAGGAGACCTATGAATGGTAGAATCCCAACCCACTGCGGTCACCCAAAAATATCAAATAGAGACAGAATTAAAAACATTGGCAAACTGAACGAAATTAACAAATCGTATGGTGATTTGTTGTTTAGCGATTTAGTTTGTAGTTTATGTTCTACCTTTCTAGTGTACATTCAAAGTGGATTAACAACAGCACTGGGGATGCACAGAAAGAGCCTCCTGGAAGATTGTGGTAATTTTGAACCACAATCGGTTATATCCCGGGCAATGGCAACTTTGTGCCAGCTAATCTTTCTCACACTAGGTTGGGCGAAAAGAATTGCAGAATGAACTCACCAAAAGGTGCCTTCATTTTGGCAGTTTCACGTCTGACCTAGACACAGAAGAAGAACAGCACTACACCATTTGCAATTAAGTCAGTCTCACCATGCAGCAAGGTTTGTCCCTGCCATGCTAATTATCTGCAGTTAGATTGAATTAGGAAATCAAATGCTGCAGAAAGAGTGGAAAGAGCTCTGCTTCTGAGGATCAAAATCAATGTAGAGAAAAATGTGTATTTTTTTTTTTAATTGAGCACATTTTCCATCTCACAGTGGGGTTTCCTCAGAGACGTCTGCTCTGCTTCAGCAATTAGATGTGCAACCTAAACCAAGCTTTCACAGACCAGTCACAAAACAAGCATACTAAATGTGAGGCATGTAGGTCTTGCTATGACAGATGTCACTACCTGAGGAACTACAGTAAAACCCCTACTTACGGGGGGGGGGGAGTCTATTCCGTAGGCCTTTGCTTAAATTGTATTTTAATGTAACTCGAAGCAAACCCATAGGAAAAAGAATCTTTATGTAACTCGAAGCAAACCCATAGGAAACTCGGGGGGGATAGCCCGGCCTTCCTAATTCCCTTTTTATTTCAACGTCTAAGTCCTATATCTCCATTTACAGAAAGAAGCCATGTCAGACAATTGAAATGTCAAGTCCCAGGATTCAGGACCACCTACTTTTTTTGGAGGGGGGATTAGTTGTTGATGTGCTACAATTTGGTTTGATGGGATGTTTTTAAAGTTTTTATTTAATTAAAACATAAAACAAACATATCACATCACTTAAAACAAATCTCAGTGTTATAGAAAAGTAATCAAACAAATCTAGACACTTAATGAAATGTTTTTAATAGGCTTTTCATTCAATTTGTTTCCTCTGGCTTATGACAGCCAGTGCAGCATAGTGGATAAGGAGATGGGCTAGGACCCAGGACGTCTGGGTTCAAAACCTTTCTCAGCCATGGAAACTGATTAAGGAGAGACACTCATAAAACTACTCCTTAAATCAGGGGTTCTCAACCTATGGCCCCTGGTTCGAGGCCAGCCCACGGCACCATTTCATGTGGCCCACTGCTCTCACTCCCACAGCCGCAAGCAGTGAAAGCGGCAGAAACAGCCACATCTACATTTACGGCTGTTGTAAATGTGCCCATGGCTGACGTAAACGCGTTTGCGGCAGCCCTAAATGTGTGTCTACAACAGCCACAGTCATGTTTTACGGCACGTTTACAGCGGGTGGAACCACAAGTCTGGCCCACTCAGCTGCCTGAGGAAGTGTGACCTGACCATAGCATGAAAAAATTGAGAACCTCTGCCTTAAATATTCACACAGCTTGAAGATCCTATCATTAGGATAGAATTTAACAGCACACAAGCTTTTCTTCTATCTTATAAGTTGCAAGGATAATTTAAGCTATGCCCTCACCAGCATCATGGTTCCTAACTACGAAGACAAAACTGAAGTTGTGTAGCGCCTATTAGACTAACTCGTTTTTATTTTTCATAAACTACTAGGGCTACTTGCTAGCTTTGACTAGAAAGGATGGCTTGTTTAAGTTGGATGCAGTCCTCTGGAAACCTCCCTCACACAGAAGCCTTTTGCTGAAGGGAAGTGGTGGGTCTGCCCTTTGATTAATTTTTAACAGGCCTTGAGCGTGAGATATGATCACAGTCATCAGACATTATATAAATAGGGGGTTTCTACAAAATTAGGAGCACTTGAAAAGTTTGCTGTTCAGACTGTTTCCTTAGCACAGCAAGGAAAGACCTGCAATGAGCCACACACCCATGAGAAATGTGGGGTGTTTGGGGTTGGTTTGTTTTTAAGTTAGCCAAGATTGAGTGAGGGTCATTTTTTCTGAAAACCTCTCTAAAACATACCTTTTGCAAGTTTCTGAATTTTGTAGAATTATCCATCAAGATTCTAATAGTCAATGGGAAGTATTACTACCACCATTATACTGGTATGTTTGGAAGTACAGCATTCAGTTTAGTGGCACAGGTATGAACCTGGTGGGGAGGGTGTACTCATCAGGCTATTCCCAGAAGTTGCCTGCCACTCTGGTAAACCCAAGATATGTGTCAAAATCTAATTTGTCACTTACTGGATCTCCCAGCCATGGGTTTCTTTAGAAATGGGGTAGAGAAAATTATCATCTGTGTTGTCAGGTGTTTTAGCTAAAGTGTTGTGATACATTTGTGATTGGAGGGGGTTAAGAATGAAAAGTTGTAGAAAGCAAATTACCTTTTAATTTCTGCAGTATGTACCAGTGCCTTACTGCAAACAAATGAAAAAAGATCAGTAGGCTGCTATATATAATATTTCACTCAGTTGCAACGTAACTATTTCTGGAATGTCTTTTTCAGAAAATTCTCTCTGGATGACCTTCTCACAAATGTTATGATCTACTGGGTTTCAGGCTGTATAGTTCCTTCTATGCGTTTGTACAAAGAAACTATTCGGAGATTTTCTATCTGGAAAAAGCAAGAAAAGTAAGAAATTCCTTTTCCATTTCTTTAGAGTTTACTTTTAATATCATGTGACTCCTAATGGACCTTCTTCTTAGTACATTTTTCTGAGATCTGTTCTTGTATGGTAGAAACGTGCCAAATTCAGAGAGAAGAAATACATGAAAGTATTCTTGATTATTCTTGGATCTTTAGAGTCTTCTGAGGTATGCACTGTCATTAAACACAGACTAATGGTCTTGTATCTGAACTTGGAAAAAAGTATTTTATTAGATTGTAGTCTTCAGAATCTACCAAACTGCATGGGATATCTGAGAACTATATGACAACAACAGCAACAATAAAAAAACATGTTTCTAAGTTCTTGTTTGTAGCTTTGTCATGATAATTGATATTCTTAGGCTGACACATTTAGGACACTTAACATTTCTTAGCCAAACACATTTAATTGTTGCAGTTATGTTTATTATTTTTACCAATAGAATCTTTTCAAATCAAATTCTCACAATGAGAGAGTTCCACTGTATAGAAATCGTCTAGAAACATTTTCACTAAATTCCAGTCAAAAGGAATCAAGCTGATGACTTGGCACTCCAGGTGTTCTTGGACTTCAATTACCAGAAGCCCAAGTCAGTACTCCTGCTGATCAGGGCTTCTGGGAATTGAAGTCCAAGAACACCTGGAGTATTCACCATCTTTTGGGAATTGAAGTCCAAGAACATCTAGAGTGTTCGCCATTACTGACTTAAGTCAACTAGGAATTTAGTTACAGTAGTACAGATCTTCCCACTCCCACCCCATATCTGTGGACGATACATTCCAAGACCTTCCATGGATACCTGAAACCTCAGATAACAGTGAATCCTATATTTAGGATTTCAAATGCCTCTGTCCTTCTATATGAGAGTTATCAAAACGTCTTCCTCCATTCCTTGTTAGCATTACACTGCAAACAGTGGCCTCTAGTGGATAGCTGTGGTTATGTGCCATACATTATGTATTTCATGGATTTTTAAATTGAATATTTTAGACCCACAGATAATTGAACCTGTGGATACTGAACCCACAGATACGGGGAGAGGGAGGTGACCTGTAGCAGTAAAATAATTGTTACATGGATTATTGAAACAATATCCCCAGCTATTTGATCAATGAAATTGTAATTTTTTTAGCAGAAAGATGAGGTAAAATGAAATATTGTCTATTGCTGAAAGAGGAAGGATAGGATAGGATTTTTATTTGTATACCACCTTATTCGACCCAATGGGTGACTCAAGGCGGTTCACAGGCATTTCAATATACAATATAACAAAAGATAAAAATACAGTATTACAAAACACAATAGAATACACAATATAGTATGGTACAAATTAGCAAAGTTACATAATTACATGTCAGAATAAATATATAATAATACAGCATACATAACGGAGCCCAGGAAGGGACATGGAAGGAGTATGTGAAGCTTCTGTCAAGGCTTATCACAAGAATTTTCCTTTTGAAAACATTCTGTTACTGGAAGGGCTAGGAAATGGAGAAATAAAATACCGACAGCAACTGTGAAGTGGTCTGTACAACTTGCTTGTGTATACAAAACAGTAGCAGATTACACAACTACAGACTGAATACACCTCATTTTTTTTTAAATCTATGCAACTTTTGTTTATCCCTTCTATTACATGCTAGTTAACTTGTGAACCACCCAGAGAGTGCACTAAGCACTATGGGGCGGTATATAGGTGTGATTGCTATTGCTATTTTGATTTTAAAATTTCCCAACTGATATAGTTGAAAATAGAGTTGCCAGGGGTATTATGAAGGTATGCAATATATATCCTTCATTCTAGAAAAACTTAATATATGAGTTGAAAGGCAGTGCAGAAGACAGTCATGGTTTCCTACGAGTGGGAAACTTTTTCTAAATTTAAAGAGTGTGAGATGATTGTCAAGTTTTATGAAATAAGCAGAAACACTCACTTTCATGCACACCCCATAACAAAACAGTGCCCCATGAGGCTATTGTTCATTACACAAACATGCTGGTCAGTTTTCAGTTTGTTGTGTTATTTCTGAATGGATGGTTGCTGTACCCATCCAGTTGGCATAGTTATTTACAACGTATGATTTCCAGGCTATGCTCTGGAGTACAAGATGTCCTGGACACAGATTATAGTTTGACTTCCAAGTCTTTATCTGTTTTCTTATGGTTCCGTTGGTTCTTCCTCAAGTCTGTGCCCCAGGGGTATTTTGGACTAGAACACTCATTATCTCACAGGCAGCATTCATGTTGTCAATGCTGCTGCTGCTGCTGTATCCAAAACCAAATATTGGCGATCCTCATGGTGATCAGCCATGAAGACTGTCCTGAGAATATAATGCAGTGGCCTTTCATCTGCCTTCCTCATCACAGCATGACACCAGTACCAAAGATCCAGATCCACAAGTCACTTTCTGGTCCTGAGCCCTTTTGGCATGCAAAGTCCTCATCAGCTCCAGGCCAGTATGGATGAAGCTGCTGTCCTCTATCAAGATGGTTCAAGTGGGACTTGATCTACTTGGAGACCGTAACATTTCCCTATAGGCTTCGCTACACAACGCCATTAAGTTAGTTAACCACCAACTGACACCTGGCATTGAGTTGCTGGCACAGGGGTGCCAAAACTATGGCTTGGGGTCCAGATCCGGCCCCTGACACTAATTCATCCAACCCATGAAGCCCTTGTCGCTCCCGGAAGTGGAAGTAAAATGCGCCTGTATGGGCACATTTTACTTAGGGTTGCCATAATTCTCTCCCACCAAACCAGGACAGCCATTTGACATCATTGGATTCTTCAAACTGTGCATGTGTCATGGAGACTACAGCTCTAAGACCCCCCACAGAATCCCCGTCCAGGTTGGGCAGCCACCATCAATTTTTAAAAAGCTGTAGTCAAGAGGTTGTTTCCCATATGATTCTTCTTGCAAAAGATGATTCTTGGCAGTTCTATTTTTATTTCTTTTCTCATCTCTGCCCCAGCTCCTGCCAGCCTAGCAGTTTGAAAGCAAGAAATTGCAAGTACTGTACTGTAGATAAATAGGGACCACTTTGGTGGGAAGGTAAACAGTATTCCATGCACTCCTGTGTCTAGTCATGCCTGCCACATGACCACGGAAACATTTGCAGACACAGACAGCACTGGCTCTTCAGCTATGAAGCAGAGATGAGCACTGAATCCTAGAGTTGGATACGACTGGCTTTCGAGCAAGGGTGACCTTTACCTTTTAAAACTTTCTTGGGCCACTCTTTAACCCACCCTTCCTCCCCCTGAGGTCACCCTCTCCCCTTCTCACACACACACACACACACACACACACACACACACACACACACACACACACACACACACACACACACACACATTGAAGCAGACTCACCTTCAAACCCCACATGAGGATCCCTTGGAAGAAAGTTCTAAGGAGGGTCCCGGAACGGCAATGCAGCCCGTGAAGCCTCCGTTTCCCTCCAGAAGGAGAAAAGCAGGAGACAGGAAGGGACTTATTTTGCAACGGACAACTCTTCACTTTCTGTCCTCCCTCTCTAGGAATAGCGACTCTATGAAATTAACCCTTTGTTTCCGGGATTTTTACATTTTTTTTCTTGAGCCAGCCAGGACTGCTTCAATCCAGGAAAATCCCGGGAAATCAGGACATATGGCAACTCTAATTTTACTTCCACTTTTGGGAGTGACAAGGGCTTCATGGGCCAGATGAATTTGCATTAGGGGCCAGATCCAGGCCCCGGACCATAGTGACCAGCCCCCTGAACCATGTGACCAGCCTGCAGCCCAAAAGGTTTGGGCACCCCGTCTTAGAAGAAGAGCTATTCACTGAAAGATGTATGCCTTACATCTCTTTCTTAATTGCTTTTCAGGTACCTTGTGCGTGTTCCTACAGCGATTGCTTCATTTCCTAATGAGGTCATACACATTCCTCGATATTGGACCCAACAGAAATATGTCAATTTGGTTTCATTCAACTACCAGCCCAGAGGTGGCCATTTTGCAGTTCTTGAGGAGCCAGATCTGGTTGCAGCTGACTTTGTAAACTTTGTAGAGAAAGTAGAAAAGAACAAAATGAAGAAGAAATAATTTTGTTCAGTTGTAGCTTGTTAAAATTGTTATTGGAGAAAAATACAGCGTGTATTCCCCTTAAATACAGAAGTTACTAGTGCTGAAGTCAGAATTTAGAAAATATATTTTCTATTTGGAGTGGGTTCCAATGTTATTCTTGATTCATATGACATACCAGTAACGATGTTTTTATCTCACATGGTCAGATAAAAATTGAACCGATCTCTTTCAAACTAATTTCATGTTGAGAGACTTAACTGTGGATGAGGGAATCTCAGCTTCAAACATTCATTGTTTGTACAGCACCTTCTGGCTACAAGACCAGGCATGGGGAAGCTGTTGGACATGAGATATTGTTGGATACCAATTCACATCAGCCCAAGTCATCAAAGCTAGTATACTTGGAGTTGGAGTAGTCCACAGTGTTTTCCTGCTGTTATGAAGAATGAGAAGATGAGTCACTGCCTATAAGGGGCTTATGCAATTTTGTGTTTGCCAAAATTCTAATTTCCCTATTCTGATGAAATGTATAAACTATGCAATGAATAAAAGATGGATATATTTGTTTAGCAGGATATATTTTGTGTTATTTGTTT
This sequence comes from Bradypodion ventrale, assembly GCA_035047345.1. Classification (NCBI taxonomy): domain Eukaryota; kingdom Metazoa; phylum Chordata; class Lepidosauria; order Squamata; family Chamaeleonidae; genus Bradypodion; species Bradypodion ventrale. The sequence goes on from JAWDJE010000001.1 coordinate 49,504,752, forward strand.
TATTTATAGCTTAACTTTCTTAAAAGGACTTGCAAATGTCATTCATAGTCATCTCCCCTATTTTTATCCTCACAGCCCAATGTCTAATTCAGTGAGTTTCATAGCCAAGTGAAGATATGAACCCCAGCTTCTTGAGTTCTAGTCTAATACTACAATCACTACACCACATTGGCTCCTTCCAAGGAGATGTTTCTAATGGCAATTCTTTAAATTTCTATGGAGATGGAGAGGATGAAAAGTGAGCCTAGTGGGTGGAAGAACACCTAGAACAGGGGGCCAGGTCATGTGGTTCAGGGGGCCGGTCACTTGGCCTGGGGGCCAGATCCAGCCCCTGAGGCCAATTCATCCAGCCTGCGAAGCCCTCATTGCTCCCAGAAGCAGAAGTAAAACACGCCCATACTGGTATGTTTTACTTCCACTCCCGGGAGCGACAAGGGCTTCGTACAGCGGATGAATTGGCATTTGGGTCCAGATCTGGCCGTAGTTTGGGCACCCCTGGACTAGAACATGTAAGGAAAGGAAGTCTGCAAAGTAGTGGCAGTGAAGCTGTAAATCTTCCCAACTCATTAAATTAGAAAAACTTTTTAGCTTCTGAGCAGGACACCAAATACTCTTGTCCTGGTCAGCAGACACCAAATGTTCTCTCCAAATTTTCCGTATTTTATAAACCCCACAGGCCAGAATACTACAATTGCTTCAATGCTAGCATTTATTTCAGGAACTACCATGCTAGGTTCAAATACTTTCCATAGAATATCCTGATTGTGGTGTTAATCCACTGCTGTTTGCATATTTTCTGTGTTTCCTTACATGATTTTACAATCCTGATTGGTATTACTATTGTTTTTGCTGCTGCGATAAAATGTAATTATAACACCAGCCTTAACAGTATTGATAGATTAAGCAATACTGAAACTTCAAAGGACTCCTGTGCCTTTAATTAAGGACTCTTGCTTGCAGATCCTAGCCCTTCTGTTGCAATGTGTATCTAGGGAGATGGCCCATAAATTAGGATTTATTTTACCCATGAATAGCCTGTCTTAATTGGTCCTGGTAATCACCTTTAATTACTAAGATTTCTTCCTGTTATTACAGTTGTGCCCTTCTTTGATGTTAATATGATGAAGAGGTTTCAGTATGTCAATGAAGTTGAGTGTCATAACAGGCTCCATTACAAGCCTGGACTAAGAGCAGAGTCACCCAAGGCAAAATGGTCACAGCTGAGACACCATACCAAGATGCATCTGTCTGTGTGAAACTGAGCCTAGAATGAGGGACAGGAAAATTTAGAAAAGCTAGAAGTTGGGAAAAATGCAAAAATGCCAAACCGCAAGAGGTTGAACAAAATAGCTTAGGGCAGTGATGGCTAACCTTGGCACTCCAGATGCTCTGGAACTTCAATTACCAGAAGCCCTGATCAGCAGGAGGGGACTGTGGTGGCTTAGTGGGTTTTTAAAAATAATTTTAATTAAATTCTCAATAAAGTTATAACAACACCATATTAAAAAGGGAAATACAATACAATTACAAAAGAACAATAAAATACAAAATACTACTTCAACAATGTAGTACCACCCCACCCTTCATTTTATCTCAGTAAATACAATCCAATACTTTATAATACAATATAAAACTTACATTAGCGACCATATCTATTTCTTATTCATTTCAAATACTGTATCCAATTCTATACTCATTTATATATACTTATAACTACTTATAATTACCTTCTTTAATCTTACCAACATTTATTAACTACTAGCTATCTTGCCCGGCCTTGCCGTGCAGGTATTAATTTTGTGCACGGACGAGGGCCAAGGAAGGGAGACAGGCGGGTGCTTGGCAGGGAATGCACTTTCCCTCTCGGACATCCACCTGCCACCTTTGGTTTTCCCCTGCACTGGTTTGAGGCCAGCTTCGAACCAACGCAGTGGAGGAGCAAGGAAGGGCAACTGGCGTTTGTCCACCAGGAGGCGAGGGCGCAACAGAGCGCCATTCTCTGCCCTCGCCTCCTGGGGAATTGGCTCGCTTCCCCCGGTAGGCTGGGGCTGAAGGCAGACATGCTTTCGGCCCCCGGCCCCTGGGGTAGGAGTTCACTGAGCTGAGGACAGAAGGGCGGCAGGGCAGAGGCAGCACCTACAGCTGTACCTCGCTCATCCACGCCGGGTCCTCAGTTGTAGTGGGTGCGCGCGCGAAGCAGCTGTTGGCTTCAGCGTTCACGTGTTGGCTGTCCCGCCTCGTCCGTGCTTGGGGCGTCTTGCCTGATGGGCTGTGGCATGTTGCAACGTGGAGGATGCTGGGATTTGGAGGTTTTTTGTTGGTGTTTTTGGAGCGGACGCCCCACCCTCGGTCACCGGACCCTTGCGGCGATGATGTCCGGGAGGTAAGGTAAGTGTGAACGGCGCATTACAGGATGGGCTGCACATGTGTGGACATGCATTCCGCACACGCACAGCCCAATCCTTTCTTTATAGGTATAGATTACGGTACTACCTTAATTCTGCTCATCTAAAACAAAGCAAAAATACAATAATAAAAAATACAACAAACGTAAATTCACATTACACACCCAGTGTATTATACAATGCCCTGGAGAATGCGGGATATCACAGTGGTCTCACTATTTCCAAAAACTCATTTGGTCTGGTACTGGTCCACCCCCTTCACCTCCACCCAATTTAGAGTCCACAAATGATTGCCATATTTTCCAAAATCTATTCTCTTTAATTATACTTTTTTTTCCATTCAACTCCCATGTTAATTATTGTTCAATGCAAGATCCTACATTTCCTTATACCACTCTTCAATTTTCAAAGTTGCATCATTTTTCCAATTTGTTGCAATACATTGTCTACCCGTTGTCAACATTATAGCCATTAATTCTTTTTTATCCACATCTAAATTCATACCATGTGCTCTGACAGTCATGCCTGCCACATTTCCACGAAAACGTCTGCAAAACACAGACAGCGCTGGCTCTTTGGCTATAAACAGAGATGAGCACTGAACCCTAGAGTCGGATATGACTAGCTTTTGAGCTTTACCTTTACCTTTAGAGAGCCTATTAAGCTTCCTGCTGAAATCAAAGACTTGATCCTTTTTTTAAAAAAATCTAAAAGAACACCAGTTTTGCGGTTCTCCTTTCCAAAAATTCCATGTAGTGTGATGCAGGCAGCAATTCTAGATAGTCTTAAGTACTATCCCATGTAGAGAACAGAACCGTTGTTTAAACATTTGCACCATTCTTAGGCTACATTGCAATAAGAGATCTCTGGGTGGTTCATAGAACAAAATCACAGGGATAAAGTATAGTTAGAAGCTTCCCGAAACGTTTAAACGACCTGGAAGAAATGTAAAAATCTCTTTTCTGAGTAAATAGATACTGTATGGGACTTTTCACATACTCTACTAAGAAGAAAGAAGAATGCTGTGCTCAGATTCCAAAGCAGCCAGTTTCACCTAAAGTAAAGAAATAACAAATCAGAATGTGGTGAATAAGCAATTGGTGGTAATTGGGGAATTAAGAAACTGTCAAACTATCCTCCCAAGGAAAGAGGAAGGAGATAATAATCCTAAAGAGGTATATTACCAAAGCAACTCAGGGGTCTGTTTTGTGAGGTACGAGATGGTCTAGTCAAATAACTACGGAGGCTTAGATATTGTTTTTTATCTTTTATTCATTCATCAGGAGGATAGAGGGGTGCTCTGAGGGCAGAGGATGGAGTCATGGAATGAGGCTGGAGGAAAGGTCAGGTCCCTATGTATCTCATAAAAACATAAGAACAGCCTTGCTAGAACAGGCCACAGCCCATCCAGTCCAGCATTCTGTCTCACACAGTGGCTCACCATTTGCTTCAGGGTATTATTCTCAAGCAGATGCCTTCACCTGCTTGGGATTCCCTGGAAATGGTATTGAGAGATATCCTGCCTATCTCTCCAACCCGGAAGTTGTTCTTAGGTATCCATAATTATAGCCATTGATACCCTTGTCCTCCATGAACTTGTCTAATCCTTTCTTGAAGCTGTCAGGACTGACAGCTGTCACCACTTCTTCTGGCAGGGAGTTCCATAGACCAGTGATCCTGGTAAGTACTTTCTCTTATTTGTTTGAGAACTAGCACCCAAAAGTTTCATGGAGTGCCCCCTAGTTCTAGTGTTATGCGATAGGGAAAACAGTTTTTCCTTATCTACTTTGTCCACACCGTGCATGATTTTATAAACTTCAATCAGGTCACCTCTTAGATGCCATCATTCAAGAATGAAGAGGCCCAACTGTTGCAGCCTCAGATGGTAAGGAAGGTGTTCCAGTCCCATAAACATTCTGGTTGCCCTCCTCTGCACTTTTTCCAACTCCATAATATCCTTCTGGTGGTACGGCAACCAGAACTGTACACAGTATTCCAGATGGAGCCTCACCATAGATTTATAAAGAGGCAAAATGACACTTGCTGACTTATTTTCTATACCCTTCCTAATGATCCCTAGCATTGAGTTTGCTTTTTTTCACTGCTGAGGCACACTGGGTTGACACCTTCATTGAGTTGTCCACCAGGACACCAAGGCCCCTTTCCTGGTTTGTTGCAGAGAGTTCAGATCCCATCAGTTTATAAATGCAATTGGGTTTTTTTGCCCCAACATGCATCACTCTGCACTTACTAATGTTGAAGCTCATTTGCCACTGTTTTGCCCACTCCCCCAGTGTCAAGAGATCCCTCTGGAGCTCCTCACAATCACTCACAGTTTTCACTACCCTGTATAATTTAGTGTTGTCAGCAAATTTGGCTGCCTTGCTATTTACACTAAGTTGCTCGCTGGCAAAAAGCTGATTGATTTGTTTAACAATTTTAATCACAGTTAATTGAATAAATGGGCATGCTGCGATGCAGGCAAGGGTTTCGTTAATATATCGGCGGTTTGCTCTTTGGTAACACAATGTACTAGTATGATGAAGCCTGCGGTGGACATCTCCCTTACATGCTTATTCTTGATATCTATATGTCTGGACTTATGATGTGGAGCATTGGATCTGGATATATCTATCGCGGCCTGATTATCTTCATGGATAATGATTGGATGAGATGGTACTTCCCATATCTGTGATATTAGATCATTGAGACACAGCAGTTCTTTTGCGACCTTGGACACGCAGATATACTCTGCTTCTGCTGTGGAGGTGGAAACTATCTCCTGTTTGCCTGTGAACCAGTGTATTGGACTACTGTTCAATAAGATTAAGTACATAAGAACATAAGAACAGCCTTGCTGGAACAGGCAACAGCCCATGCAGTCCAGCATTCTGTCTCACACAGTGGCTCACCATTTCCTTCAGGGTATTCCCAAGGAGGTGCCTTCACCTGCTTAGGATTCCCTGGAAATGGCATTGAGAGATATCCTGCCTATCTCTCCAACCCCGAGGTTGTCCTTAAGTATCCATAATTATAGCCATTGATACCCTTGTCCTCCATGAACTTGTCTAATCCTTTCTTAAAGCTGTCAAGACTGACAGCAGTCACCACTTCTTCTGGCAGGGAGTTCCATAGACCAGTGCTAAAACCTTTTATGTTCTGCATGATGCAATTAGTACAAACATTCACCTATCCTACCAATTTGCAGATGGGCTGTCATAACTGATACATTTATTTGACAACAGTATAATATAGAAATAACAAGAGTGGTATGTCTGTGTCTTTTCTCTCTAATGAAAAAGGAAACCTGACACTGGAAAAACATATAAAACTTTCAATGATGACTGTATGTCAAAATGTCAGAAATAAAATCAAAGTCCCTGATGTGCTTCTTCTGGTCTTGGTATCTCTGGCCCAGTCAGCGTCAGCATAGGCAGATAGTTCAGGTTTATTGCTTGGTTTGGGGGTGATTAATAGTTTCGTGTCCATAGTTTTCTTCAGGTATCTTAATAACCTTTTGATTGCATTCCAATGGTAGACCTTTGGGTCACAGACATGTCATGATAATAAATTCACTGCCAACGCAATATCAGGCCTGGTCTAGTTGGCAAGGTACAATAGTGATCCTATGGTTAACCTATATAATGTGTTTTCTTCAAAGGGTTCCCCATCCTCATACATGTCCTTCAGGAAGTCAGTCTGCATGGGGGTATCACATGGTTTGGCATCTTTCATGTTGCATATTACCAGTAGTTCAGATATTTTCTCAGTTTGTGGGAGGGTGAACCTGCCTTGGACCTCTGAGACTTGGACTCCTAGGTATTTGTCAATTTTTTCCATGGATTTCAGGGAGAATTGTCTCTGTGAATCCACACGAGTGCTGGCCTAGTAGAAGTTCAAGGCTGGGGAACCTGTGGTTCTTCCACAATAGAGGGCTTGGAAATGGTTAAAGGTTCTCAACCTTTTTAAGCCAGGGGCTGAGTCACATTCCCTCAGGCAGCTTTGGGGGCCAGATGGCAATTTTGCCCTTCCTCCACCACATGGCATTTCCTGGTATGGTGGAAGTGGTGGGGGTCCCACATGAAATGGTCCCGCAGGCTGCATCCGGCCTGCAGGCTGAAGGCTGAGAATCCCTGGGCTAAAGCAACTATTGCCTTAGCATGTTTCAATGTGCAGATGCTGCTCTATCTGTATGATTTATCCCCAAGTCTTGGTTCCTTTCCTTGACTCTTCTATTGATGTTATTTTGCCCTCCTTTCACTCCATCTCCCACTTGTGAGCTCCTATTTCAGGCATGAGGTCACCCTCACGAGTGTACACACCAACATCTGTTGCAGCCAGAGAGCATACCTCCGTAGTAATTTAAATTAATGCTCCCCAGTAGAGTGATCTGTCATAATACAGACAAAACAAGTGGGAAGGAAGTTCAATGAGTGATGTTTGCCAGACATCTTTTCTAAAGTTAGCGCAGTGATTCTGCTCCTGCAAAGAGGGGCCAACTGCGAGAAAGGGGAAGCTGGGGAAAGCTACTGCCCTCCCCCCCTCTTCTGCTAGCCATGTTTGGAGGGAGGGATCCTTGAAGACTAAGAGAAATATGTTGGGAGAGAGACTCCCTTTTACATTCAAAACCCTTTGATCACTTGGCAGCTGTTATGCTGTGTAACTGGAGAAGCTGAAAAACCAAAAAGGGAGCCACCACAAGGGACGTATAAACGTAAGAGTGGCATTCTTCAGGATATGTCCTTCAGGCAAGAAAAGATGCTGTGCATTCTTAGAATTGACTTCCTTCAAATATAATTTAAAAGTCTTTTATGTCTGTCATACATATTCAGGAACTTCACCAAATCATGAAACATTTGGAGACATGTAAATGGGAAAATCAGAGGGTGAGGTGGCTAGATCGCATCAACATCTGTGGGCTGCGGAGAATCACAGAGGACAGAGGAGCTTGGTGTGCAGTAGTCCTTGGGGTCGCAAAGGTAGACTCGACTGGGAAACTGAACAACAACAAATGGGGAAAGTGAGCTGATGGGGCTTAGTGGTTAAGATGCTGAACTTGATGACTAGAAGGTTGGCAGGTCAGCAGTTCGAGACCTGAGTGCTGCATGACAGAGTGAGCTCCTGTCATCTGTCCCAGCTCCTGCCAACCTAGCGGTTCAAAAGCAAGAAATTACAAGTGGATAAATAGGTACCACTTTGGTGGGAAGGTAACAGCATTTCGTGCACACCAGCATCTAGTCATGCCTGCCACATGATCAGACAGCACTGGCTCTTTGGCTGTAAATGGAGATGAGTACCACCCCCTCAAGTGAGATGCAACTGGCTTTCGAGCAAAGGAGACCTTCGCCAAGTGGGAAACCAGTTTTCTCTGGGCTAGTGCTCTATAACTGTTTATCCCAGGGTATCTGGAGGGCTCAGGATTGCAAAATCGTGCTGAAAAGTGGGGTACAGTACCTTGTTTATCGGTTGGATCCAGGCTAAGCCACAATAAACCTAACCTAAATCTCAGGGATTACAGTGGATCTACTCTATGCATTGCTAAATCTGGATTCAGCTCTCTGTTGGTAAAAACATGGTCTAGATATGCAGATAGTATGCACATCTGGCAGTTGTGTTTTTGCAGTTGTGATCTACAGATCAGCATTTCTGAACCTAGCAATTGGTGTTTGATAGATGTATTGAAATAAAAATCTACCAAGCAATTCTAAACAGAGAACAATGTTCATGGAACACAGAATATCTGCTACATTTCACCATAACTGTCAAGTCTCTCTGAATGTCATCTATTCATGCAGGAGTTCTCAACTTTTTAAAGCTGGGAGCCGGGTCACACTCCCTCAGACAGCTTCGGAGGCCAGATGGCCATTTTTTCCTTCCTCCACTACATGCCACTTCCTGGTGTGGTGAGGGGTCACATGAAATGGTGCTGTGGGCTGCATCTGGCCCGTAGGCCGCAGGTGGAGAATCCCTGTATTGATGCAAGCATTTGGTTTAAAATTTGAAAGGCAGGAGTAGAGGTTGAAAAACTAATTTAAAAAAATTAATTGAACCAAAAGAACCCAAACAAATACTGTTTTGAAAAAATGTTTCTGCTGTACTTTTTTGACTTTTCCATTTTCATGGATTATACAAGTCAGAAGAAGAATCATTTCAGCTGCTCTATGATGTACTGTATCCTCAAACCTTAAGAAATAAATTTGTGAGAGGCTTGTATAAGGAATACCAGAGAATTAAAATCAGAATCATGAGGTATTTAGTAAACAGTAAGATTGGGGGAAATAGTTTTTTCGGAAATAGAATAAATGCCTTAAAATAGAAAAATGTCATGGGTGGATGCATTACATGGAAAGCAAGAATACTGTACAGTATTAAAAAGTGTAAGTCATGGGAAAGCAAGTCCCTGTGATAATAATCTCAATGTGATCAGCTATGTGTATTCATAATAAAAACAATATAGTCCATAATTACAAAAAGTTGGAAAGTTCACTTGTGGCAGCATGAAGAAGCTCATTTCAGGTAATCACAAGCTGCTCAATAAGAATTTGTGGAGACAACCACTGATTCCTTGTTTTCCTGTGGCTGCTTTTATGAATATCTTAATTGGTGTTCACATCCAGTGAACTGTTAATTACACTAAAGCAGGATCTGGGAAGGACATTTGTCCTTTCATATACCATCACCTGAAGCTACTGCAGAATTTAATGCAATTTCATCCAGGCCTGGTGTCAGTCTGCAGCAGCTAGGGCTTCATTTGGAGCTTTTTGGCCTGAATGCTAAGGATGTAAGACTACAAGACCCATGCTGGATAACACTAAGGGTAACATTAAGAACAGGAAAAAAACTTCAAACTGATGGTTCTTATAATCCAATAATCTGTTTGTTTGTTTGTTTGTTTGTTTGTTTAGTCGCACTTGTATGCCGCCCTACTCACAGAGCGACTCAGGGCGGCTGACAAAGTATAGCAAAATGTCACAAAATCTCAAAATATAAAATATTCAAACAATAACACCTAAAACACATTGTCCTTGTCAGCACAGCAACTGGACGTTAGTAAGGCATAGGGGGTCAGAGCCCGGGGCTGAGCATCCCCAATGGAGCCCAGGGCTCAACGTCCCCAACGGAGCCCGGGGCTCAGCATCCCCGACTGCATCTTCGGCCACCTCGAGACCCTGGCAGCCCTTTATCCCACTGGGGCCAACCATATGAGTGTTAAAAGTCCACAAGCAGGATTTGAGTGCATTTAGAGCCCACCCACTCGCGTTCCTCAACATTCTGAGTCTGACACCTTTCTTGGTAGCCATTATGGTGTGCTGTAGTAAAGAAATCCATAGTTCAATGGTGCCTTGTGTGAAGACTTACTGTATTTGCTGCGTATAAGACCCATTCCCTCACCCTTAAAATACACTGGAAAATGGAGTGCATCTTATACAAAATATAGTGGCCTATAGTGAGCTATTTTGGTAATAATGGGGTGCGTCTGAGACTCCGATGTATCTTATATGACAGTAAATATGGTACTTCCTTTTATCAGCAGCATCTGGAGAACCACCTTTCTGTGTCCCTTTGGTAAAATGTGGCTTTTCTTCTGAAATGATATGGTGCTCCTCAACACTTCAAGACTCTCAGCCTGCTTCTGAGTTGTTGTTATTCTTTCAAAATTAGATACATGGAATGAGAGATTTATACATTTGGGAGCCCACCAAAATCTCATCCCGCATTCCTATCAAGGCTGTTAATCTCAAACTATGTTTAATTCTGCTCTGGCACTGTTGCATGTGTGTGTGTGTGTGCGTGCGTACGTACGTGCGTGCGTGCATGCATATGTTAGAGTACAGTTTTGAAATACCTCTGAACTGTGCCATTCCAAAATTTGTGCCTTTGTAAGGAGCTGTCTCAGTGTATCCAAAATGGAGAGACAGAGTGGGGGAAATCTCGTAAAAATAATAAAATCTATTATTTCCTAATAACAGTTGAGGATTTCCCCTACCCTTTTCTCACTAATTAACACCAATGACATCCAGCCATCTGAGAACTATACTAATTAGGCTAAATCCCGTGGCTTAGCTGCCAGGTTCTCATTAACATTCCATTCCTATTCAAATGGCTGCTCTTTATGAAGGAGGCCAATGATAGATTTTCCATTTTAGAAAGTTGACCTTCCATTTAAATGCTGCCTGTGCTACAAGGACACTGTGCATTCACCTCTTTAAAAAAAAAAAAAACCAACCAGTTCTTGTGTTTCTCATTTGTTATTTCTAACTCATGGACCAATAGGATCTACCAGAAAAACCACCTATTTCATTCCAGCCCTGCAGGTACATCTCATTCCAGCCCTGCAGGTACATCTCTGGGCCCTGAGCAGCAGATCCAGAGTGACCCCGCCCTTAGGCTGCTGCTGGTGAATGCCAGATCAGTCTGTAATAAGGCCCCCCTGATCCAAGATTCTATCCAGGAGGGGCGGGCCGACCTGGCATGCATCACCAAAACCTGGCTGACACCTGAGGATGGAGTACCTCTTTCGGACATGTGTCCAGCTGGGTTCGGTATTTGGCACCAGCCTAGAGGTGAGGGGAGGGGCGGTGGTGTCGCCATTGTTGCCAGGGAGTCTTTGGGAATTGTTAGGGCCACTGCTCCACAAGTGTCTGGTTGTGAGGCCCTGCTTCTACGGTTGGGCCCCAAGGGTCAGTTGGGGATCTTACTCCTGTACCTGCCCCCTTGCAGGGTAAGGGATGCCCTGCCTGAGCTCCTCGAAGCCGCCTCGATGCTGGCATTGGAGTTCCCGAGGCTTATGGTTCTGGGGGACTTCAATTTGCCATCATTGGGGATGGCTTCTGAGGTGGCAAGGGAGTTCATGGCTTCCATGGCAGCCATGGGCCTGACTCAGGTAGTTCGGGGTCCGACCAGGGGCAGTGGTCACATGCCAGACTTAGTTTTCTTGTCGGAGCAGTGGCAGAGTGATTTGAGATTACAGGATTTAGTCATCTCACCTGTGCCATGGTCAGATCACTATCTGGTGACTCTTGACTTTCTGGGGGCGATGCTTCATCGTAGGGAGGCAGGGCCTATTAAAATGGCCCGCCCTCGGCGACTAATGGATCCAGTTGGATTCCAGAGGGAACTGGGGGATGTTCCTCTGGATCGGCTACACGATTCACCCGAGGCACTTGTGGTGGTGACAGGTGGCTGGGTTGGGGTGATAATAAATGCATCATTACGGGAGTATTTCCTGCACCGCTAAAACATGCTTTGATGCGCCCCCTCCTGAAGAAAATATCCCTTGACCCAGCTGTCCTTAACAACTACAGGCCGGTTTCCAACCTGCCCTTTCTGGGTAAGGTTTTGGAGAAGGCGGTGGCGCGCCAGCTGCAGAGTGTCCTGGAGGAAGCGGATTATCTGGACCCCCTTCAATCAGGATTCAGGCCCGGGTATGGTACGGAGACGGCATTGGTCGCACTGATGGATGATCTCTGGCGGGAGCAGGACGGGGGTTATCCATCTGTCCTTGCTCTTCTTGACCTCTCAGCGGCCTTCGATACCGTCGACCACGGTATCCTTCTGGAACGGCTCAAAGGATTGGGGATCCAGGGCACTGTGTTGTCCTGGTTTTCCTCTTTTCTGGAGGGCCGTACCCAGTCGGTGTGGTTAGAGAGTGAGAGGTCCAGCCCTAGGCTCCTCAAGTATGGGGTGCCTCAGGGCTCGGTGCTCTCTCCTCTCCTATTTGACATCTACATGAAGCCACTGGGTGAGATCATTCGTTCCCACGGGGTGCGGTACCATCAGTACGCGGATGACACTCAGTTGTACATCTCGGCCCGTGGGGACCCCAGTGATGCTGTTGAAATCCTATCCGGATGCCTGGAGGCCATTGGGGTCTGGATGGGGGCCAATGGGCTTCGGCTGAATCCCAGCAAGACAGAGTGGCTGTGGATAAGGCGCCCCGTGTTATCCAGGGAGTTACCATCTTTGGTACTGGATGGGGCTGTTTTGCCCCAGACAGACCCAGTGCGCAACTTGGGGGTCCTTCTGGACTCGCGGCTGCTGCTAGAAGAACAAGTAGCGGCTGTGGCCAGGAGGGCTTTTGCCCAACTTCGGGTGATTCGCCAGTTGCGCACGCTCCTGGACCGGGGCTCCTTGCTTATGTTCACCCATGCTCTGGTCACTTCCTGACTAGATTATTGTAATGTGCTCTACATGGGGCTGCCCTTGACGACCATTCGGAGGCTGCAGCTGATCCAGAATGCGGCAGCCCGGGTGGTGATGGGATGTGGGCGATATGCCCATGCCTCACCGCTACTTCGGGAGCTGCACTGGTTACCAGTTTGTCTCCGGGTGCAATTCAAGGTGCTGGTTTTGACCTTTAAAGCCCTATATGGCAGTGGGCCAGGATACCTTAGAGACTGCATCGTCCCAAGAGTGTCTGCCCGTCCAACCAGAGCGGAACGGAGGGGCTCTCTAATGGTGCCATCAGTTAGGGGTGCACATCTGTCCAGCACCCGAAGGAGGGCCTTCTCCGTGTCCGCACCAACTCTCTGGAATCTCCTGCCAACAGATCTAAGACTTCAAAGAGAATTGCTGCCCTTCAGGAAAGGATTGAAGACCTGGCTGGCAGGGCAGGTGTGGGGCCTGAATGGGAACACGGTCCCCGCCTGCTGGCTTATGTAAACAATTAAGAACTCTCTCTTCTTCTTTTTATAGTGGGTGGGATGGGTGGGTGGGATATGGTTTTTTTGAAGTGGGTGGGATATGGGGCTTTTAAAGTGTTTTTATGTGTTTTTAGAACTTGTTTTAATGCCGCCCTGAGTCGGGTTCTGCCTGAGTGGGCGGCATATATAAATATGACTATTAAATTAAATTAAATCTCACCTGACTTTTTAAAAATTAACTCCATGCTCTTTGATGCTATCTGTTGTCTCCACAACCAAACATGACTCCCAGTCTTTGATTCACCCACCTTTCTCCAATATCGGTCCTTCCTATTCCCTTGGGGCACCTTCATTTCACTCTTCCTTGTTACTATAATGCAAGGGTCCCCAACCTCAACCTTTTCAAGCTGTACGGACGCATTTTACTTCCGCTTCCAGGAGCGATGAGGGCGGCACGGGCCGGATGAATCCCAGTAAAACCATTCGTGTGGATTCACAGGGGCTTCTGGGAATTGAAGTCCAAGAGCATCTGGAGTGCCAAGGTTCGACATCACAGTCCTAGACCTTAGTGAGCAGACCAGTCCTGTCAAGCTAATCAAGCAAATGAACTTTCCCTGAAGAAACAAGAACCGAGCAAGCCTTTTGTGTAAACAAACGGTGAGAGGCTGGTGAGATCAGGGAAAGAATGGAAAGGTGGAAAGTTTCTGTGTGGGTTTTTGCGTGTTTATGTATGTACAGGCTTGTGTATAGTTTAACACTGAATAAAATTCATAATAAAATTCATACAGTCCATTTTCCCTCTATCATGCAGAACAGCAACACAGGCACCAACCCCTTGTACAATTCAAAGTCCACATCATTTTGGGGCAACTGTAGACCAGTCATTGGTGCTGAAGTTGGTGGAGTTTGACAACTTCACTTGCCTCTACAGGCCATCATTCATTCCACCTGCTGGGCAGGTAGCGCTGGACATCTGGCTCCTGCTGCTGCTTCTGGCACTTCTATTGCTCACCTTTCTGCCTGCCACCAATGCTATGGTTGCAGTGTAGGAGCCTGGCTCTTGGAACTGATCACTGCAACCATAGTGCCAGTACCCACTGATTGTCAAACACTTCCTCTAACCATCTGTGGAGGGTCAGGAGTGTTAAGGTTATTATTTGTGTGGGTTAGCAGAGTGCGTGTAAGCCTTACATAAATGGAACAGTGTGCCAATGGACTGCCCACATACAAGGAAGATGGCAGTGTTGTGCAATAGAAAAACAGCTTTACTTTCTTGTGCTAGTATATTTACAATGGTCCAACATAAATATAGATACAGTCTATGCAAAACATATATACACGGAATAAATAGTCTCTTTGCCTCAGCGGTAAAGGATGTTGGAAGCTTTCAAGGCTAACTAGAAACAGTTCAGATAGAGGTTTGTAGATTGCTTACGTTTCTTCGGTAGATAGTCCAACAGCAAAACATTTCCTTCACAGAAGTTCAGATGGATAGAAGCCAAGAACCTTTTAGGCTTCAAGTACACTGGCAAAAGCAGTTTAGCATTCAAGCACAAACACACACTCTGGTAAGAAAGAACAGATGGTGCTTACTCAGAATGCTTCCTCTAGTACTGTCCAGTGCAGGTTGAGTCCAGTGCAGTTTTAGAAGAGCTTCACCTGAGCTCCTCTTCGGTGTTCCAGCATGAGTTCCAGATTTAGTCCTCTTCCAAACAAGTGCTTTGCACGCACTATTTTATAGAACACTAGTATATTTGCCTGGACTTCGTCTGGGACGGACCCAACCTGAGGCTGGGAGGTGGAGCCCTGGCACCTTGGGATCTTCCCCTCGCTGTTTCGAGGCCAGTCCTGGAACAACAAGGGGGAGTGGCAAGGGCAACAGGCAGTTCTTCATAAGGGAAGATGGTGCCTCCCCTTGTGTAGAACTATCTGCCACCTTGGGGAGATGTCTGCCAGAGTAGGGGTTCGTCTTCTCCGGCAGGCAAGGGCCATTTGGAGCACCGCATTCGGCCCTTGCCTCCCAGAGAATGGGCCTGCTTTCTCCGGCAGGCAAGGGCTGAATGGAGCGTTGCGGGCAGCTGTTGCCTGCTGGAGAAGGGGCCTGCTTTCTCTGGCAGGCAAGGGCACAGCCTTACCCACCACCGTTGCTGGCATGAACTGTGGTGGCAGGGGGTGGGGGTGGCCCTGGCCCCGCCTCTCCTGCACTCGTGTCGGCCAAGCTGATTGGCTGATGCATGGTGCAGGGGATTGTGGGACCTGTAGTGTTTTTGTTTTGTGTTTTGTGAGGCCGACGACCCACCTGTGGCCCCCAAATTTTGGCTATGCAATCTGGGAGGCCAAAGGTAGGCATGCGCCAGGGGGCTGTGGGGCTTTGTCCCAGGGTGTGGAAACACATTCGGGACCCACGGGTGCACACTCCTGCTTTACTTATACACTAGCAGATTTTGCCCGGCGGTGCCGGGCTGTTTTAAATTGTTTTGCAAGGTTTTTTTTCTTAATGTTGGTAAAGAAGAGGTTAGTCTATATTTGAAATTTTTAAAATGTTTATTTATATACATTTTTTTGCCAGGCTGTTATAAACTGTGATCATTTTTTGTTTGGTGTTTTTTTTTGTGGATTAAAAAAAACAAAGGATGATATAATTTTTTCTAAATTTTTTAGTTAACCAAATAATTTTTTAATATGTGATTTTTTTAATAGTTCTACCGTAGGTATTGCTCCGGTGTCTAGTCATGCCTGCCACATGACCACAGAAACGTCTGCAGAAGCAGACAGCACTGGCTCTTCGGCTTAGAAACAGAGATGAGCACTGCACCCTAGAGTCAGATACGGCTGGCTTTCGAGCAAGGGAAACCTTTAACTTTACCTTTACCATAGGTATTATTTTTAAAAATGTGAAAGTACATGTTTTTAACATTGAATGTTTTTAAATTGTGTTTAGATGTTTTGGGCTTTTATTTGAGTAAAAACTCAACACAGGATTTTAGAAAAAAAAATTTTGTGACATATGTTTGTGATTTGTGTAAAATTGTTTTTTATGTTTTTGGCTTGTTTTTACTCTTGTGGCCTCTGGGTGGGGCTGTTGAGTCTTTTTGAGTTGTTTTTTATTGTGCCCTGCAGGTGGGGCTGCTAGTGGTTGTCTTTAACTTTATCTGTTTTTTCTCTTCTGGTCTCTGGGTGGTGCTTCTTCCGGTAAGTAGTCTGTTTTTTCATTTCCTTTCTGGTGGTCATTGAGGGAGGACGCACTGGTGAGTTCTCTCATTTTATTTATTCTGGGTTTTTTTTGTGGTGGTGGGGTGGGAGGTGTTTGTGTTTGTTATTTTTGGAATTTGTGGTTTTTTCATTTTATATTTTGGTGTTTTGTTACTGTTTTTGTGTATTTTTGGATGTTTTTGATTTTTTTTGTGTGTGTTTTGTGTTTTTGCGCTGGGGGTGGCTTTCCTTCCTGCAGCCTGGGCAGTGAGGCTGGGTTGCGGGAACCCCAGCAGTGCTTCAGGTGCCATTGGGGGGGGTTTCCTTTCTGTGGCCTGGCCTCGTTGGCCAGGCCGCGGGAAGGCCAGCGCCGGGGGGGGTTTCCTTCCCGCGGTCTAGCCTCGCTGGCCGGGCCGCGGGAAGACCAGTGCCAGAGGGTATTTCCTTCCCGCGGCCTGGCCTCGCTGGCTGGGCTGTGGGAAGGCTAGCACCAGGGGGGGTGTATTTCCTTCCCACGGCCTGGCCTCACTGGCCGGGCCGCGGGAAGGCCAGCGCTGGGGGGGTATTTCCTTCCCATGGCCTGGCCTCACTGGCCGGGCCGCGGGAAGGCCAGCGCTGGGGGGGTATTTCCTTCCCATGGCCTGGCCTCGCTGGCCGGGCCGCGGGAAGGCCAGCACCGGGGGGTATTTCCTTCCTGCTGCCTGTCCTCGCTGGCCGGGCTGCAGGAAGGCCAGCTCCAGGTTTTTTTCCTTCCTGTGGCCTGGCCTCGCTGGCCTGGCCGCGGGAAAGCCAGCACCGCTTCTGGTGGCATTGGGGGAGGTTTCCTTCCCGTGGCCTGGCCGCGGGAAGGCCAGCGCCGCTTCTGGCAGCATTGGGGGGGTTTCTTTCCTGTGGCCTGGCCTCGCTGGCCAGGCCACGGGAACCGCAGCGTCGGGGGGGGGGGTTGTTTGTTTTTTGTGGCTGTGAGGCACTGGATTTTTTATTTTTTGCACGCCGGCTTCCTCAGCGTTCTGCGCACTCATGGCGCGCAGGACACTGGGGCTTGTAGTTTGCCGTTTGTGTTTACTGTTTGTACAGCGGTTTCTTTTCTGCAGCTTAATTTTGATTGGCCGCGGTGCATTTCCGAACGTTCCTTTTGGTCATGCCTCTCAGCCTGATTGGCTGTGGCACGGTGCGTCCCAAGGAACGTTGGGAAATGGAGTCCTTTCTTTTTGTTTGTGTTCGTGGGTCTCCTGCCCCACTGGCGCAAAATTCAACCCAACAGTTACCTGCGAACCCCGGTCGGGCGAGTGCACGGAGGCTCGGACGGGGCTAGTGGGGCCTGGCTAAACATCCTTTGTCACATTCCAATGGTTAACGCACAGATTTATAGGTATAGATATTACATGATTGCTACATACATCAGTAAGATCAGCTGTGCTAGTCAAACACAAGCTCTTAAAGTTATAGACGCATACAATCACATACATACATCCTACACAATACCTAGTGGTAATACTTTATCCCTGACAAGGAGAAGTCTTTAATTTTGTTTTTCCTGAAGCTCCTTGATGATTGCAGTTCAAGAGTCAACTGTACATAATTAATCAGTTAAATGCTTCAGACTGGACTCTCTGGCTGTAAACATCAATGAAGAAGTGAGATAAGATGAGTGTGATCCTGCTATCAGAGTTTCCAATACATTCAGTGCATATCCCAGTCCTTAAGTTAGAACAGCTGCTATAGCTACAAGTTTCTTTTGGGACTTTTGTATGCCTCTTAGATTTGTTTGATAATAAGTACATTTGCAGTGGCTCAAGTAGGTAAGACGCTGACTGGGAAGCGGAAGGTCAGCAGTTCGATTCCCGAGTACTGCAGGACGGAATGAGCTCCCGTCTTCGTCCCAGCTCCTGCCAACCTAGCAGTTCGAAAGCAAGAAATTGCAAGTAGATAAATAGGGACCACTTCAGTGGGAAGGTAACAGCGTTCCGTGCGCTCCGGTGTCTAGTCATGCCTGCCACATGACCACGGAAACGTCTGCAGAAGCAGACAGCGCTGGGCTCTTCGGCTTGGAAACAGAGATGAGCACTGCACCCTAGAGTCGAGCAAGGGAAACCTTTACCTTTACTTACATTTGCAGTTGTGTGATTTCTTGTTATACAACTGCTACCTTTGTATATTATATGCCCACACCATGAGACAGATCTGGGAAACAGCTAACCTTTATAGCTTCAACAATGAGAGGACAGCCATTGCTCCTTTATCACAGATTTTAAGATGTAAAATGATATCTGCTACACCTAGCAGTGATTGATTTATTCAGGCTGCAGATCAATGTAAAGACTAAGTGCAAAATCCAGACCTCAGAGCTTTGCAGTCTGACCTAATTTTGTATTCCACGTCTCTTTCTTCTTCCTCTGATTCTTTTACCACTGAAGTTCTCAAACTTGCAAACTTTTGTGCTGTCCTTCACCTATAGTTGGGTGCCCTGATGATAGCATACATTGCCCAGCCATGGCTGATGAGAGAGACAAGAGAGTGGAGCATCTTCTACCCCCTCAATGCAGTTCCTGGATGTCCCCCATGTATAAGAAAACCACAATAGAAAAAGAAAATACAATTTCCCACTCCAGTAGCAGTTACGGTAAAATGCACCTTCACATTCATAGGAATGAAAGCAGACAATTATCTTCCAACAGTATGTGGTTTTGACTCCTCCCCCCCTTGCTCATTTGGTGGATGCTTCACACTAAGAAATTATTGCAAAGACATTCCTTCAACAGAATTATCTTCACCTTGTCTGGATTATAGAGCCAACTGCTGATGTATGGGAAATATGAGGTGCCTTTCAACCCAAAGGTACTACAACATCCCAATAGGCATTGTAATATACTTGTGATATATTCTATGGGCATGTTCTTTTTTTTATTCGCTATGTTTACTGACACAGAAATTGCATTCTTCCCCATTTCCCCAGGATTAGCCTTTAAAAATTATACCAAGTATTTCCTAGGCACAATGTGAATCCAGCCCACAACGGAGAGATCAATTTATGGGCATGTGGCTGGCTGGCAGTTCTGCCTTGGGATGGGTTAGTAATAGAGACCAGCTTGAATAAGAGTCATTTTGACCCCACTATATAGTCCAGCATAACAGCATTCCTTCCCAAAGGAATCAAAATTAAACCTTCATGTAGGCAGGGGAAAGACAGCTGGGCCAAGTTCACATTTCCCAAACAACAACTGCTTACCAGCTGAAGAGGTATAAGTAGGTTGGAATGGCAATTTAAGAAATATTAGGCACACTGCATTTGTTCCAACTGGCATCTGAGAACTTCACATTCTATGCAGACTGGTGTGGTTTGGTATGATGCAGTCGCTGGAAAGCATATTTCAGATATGCAGGAATATTATGCAAAATCAAGCGCTTTTACTTTATTGGCAGTGGGGAGCAGTTTTTCAGCGCTGTTGCTTTTAACTATATTAACAGCTGAACAGCTGCAAATCCTGCCCCTGCATAGCTGGCTACAATGTATCTGAAGCAGCTTCTTGCAGCTGTTACAAACGACAAAAGTCAGTAATTTCTACTAGAGGGGAAACTGTTGCAGGACATTGAATGATTTTCATGAAGACAACATTTTAAAATGCAAAATTATTTCGATAAATTGAAATGTACAGTACTCGTCTTGATGAAAGGTTCATAGGATAGAAGCCACTTACATGATTCTGCTTTAACGCAAAATTGAAGGATTGACCCTAAGAATATGAAAAACAATGTCACTTCATACCCAATGTATACTGTGATAAATCTAATTTCAGTCCTAACTGAAGTTATTCTGCTTTTATAATTATTGTTGACTAACAAATCTGATTTATTTTCAGTGGTTATATGCTTGTCTCTCCCGATTTCCCCCAATCTACTGCCTCCATATTGGGGACTAAAATTAGATGAGGTACGCTGAATGTTGTAAACACAAGATCCAGACCAAAGAAAGAAGGCAAATATTTTTGAGGGACAGTATTAGCGTAAGAAAAATGGGTTTGTACTGTGAACCACTTCCTTGCATTCAGAAAATATCATCATTTCTTTTCTCCATCATGGACAGAATTCATATTGGAAGAAGAAAAATTCTCCACCATACATGATTTAAACAAACCATAGGTATTTTTTAGTTAACTAAATAAAACGAAAAACATACCTGAGGATCCAAATGCCTATTTAATACAATGGGCTTGTACCAAGATCAAATATATGACACTTCAAGAATGATCTCAGAGTACTATAAAATAGTAACACTCTATAGTAGTATTAAATCATTCAACTTCAAGGTCTTGTCTCATGTGATCACACAAAGCAATCTTGTTCTCCAGACTCTATAAAATGTGGGCTTAATGGCCTCTTTTGTTCTCTAATTTACCAAACTACAAATAGAACCTTCACAGACCTGGCTTTTATGCAGTGATGGGCTCCAAAAAAATTTACTACCATGCTGTGGGCGTGGCCTACTTTGTGAGTGTGGTTATGTGACTGGGTTGGTGATCTAATCATGCCTGACACATGACCATGAAAATGTCTGCAAATACAGGCAGCGCTGGCTCATTGGCTGTAAATGGAGATGAGCACTGCACTCTAGAGTCAGATACGACTGGCCTTTGAGCAAGGGCGACCTTTCCCACCAAAGTGGTTCCTATTTATCTACAGTACTTGTAATTTCTTGATTTCAGACAGCTAAGTTGGTAGAAGTTGGGATATGAACCAGAGCTCACTCTGTCATGCAGTACCTGAGAATCGAACTCCAGAAGCAGGAAAAAAAAACATGTTAAAAGTTTTGCTCTTAGAAGCATTGGAGGGCTGAGTTACCAAAAGACCTTCTGAGGTCAACGTTCCCTCAAGACAGTAAAGGAAGGAAAGTGGAGGGGGAGCAGAGGCTGGAGGGAAAAGGAAATGGTCCCTTTCTGAAAAGCCTTCCTTCCGGTCCATCCCCTTTCTCTCTCCCCACAAGGAGGAATGTGGAGGGGGAGTAGAGGCTGGAGGGAAGAGGAGTTTCCACCCCGGAGAGGGTTTTTTTCTAGGGGTGGGGGTGGGGTTTGAATTGGGTGGGCAAGTAGTTGGGGGACCCCTCCCCAGACCTTGCCCCATAGATTGTTTGTTGGTGTGCAGGAGGAGGCCCCTGGAAGGGAGACCAAGGAAAAGGTGCAGGGAGGGAAATGGGCATGGCCATGGGGAATTTCTACTACCACCACCACCCCAGCGCGAACCAGTGTGATCCAGGAGCTGCCCATCACTGCTTTTATGCCATTACAATTCTGCATTTTATTCTGAACAAATTGAATTTAGTTTCACAGAGGCCTTGATTACATTTCAGTGGACCAGCTATGATCTCCAGAGAGTAGGGATTGATTCTTCACCCCACTGTTGATACTCTCAGCCTGACAGTGTGGAGGACAGAATAATCAAACTTCACTCACAAATTCAATGCCTACAGAACAACAGATATGTTCTTCATTTGCAAAACCCTACACGCTTAATCCTGGTAACCTTCTGCTCATTAAGTTATACACGTGTTTTTTAAAGACACGGGTTATTTTTTCTATCTATAGAAGTTTAGCAGTTCTATCAGTACACAGAAAGAGCCTCCTTGAAGATTGTATTTTTGAACAATTGGGTGTACCCAAGGCAATGGTAAGCTTGTGCCTGTTCATCTTTCTCACACTAGGTCTGGTGAAAGGAATTATGGAATGAATTCACCAAAAGGCTTCGTTTTGGCAGTTTCATGTCTGGTCTAGACACGGAAGAAGCTAACTTGATTCCAATGGATAGGCATTATTTTTAGTTACAATATGCAAAGTTGTAGTTTTTTGTGTGTGTATGCAGCATATACAGCAGGGGTCTCCCTGTGTATGTTCACTGATTCCTCCTGATTTTAGTTAAGATCATGAAACCTCCCTTCAAAACCCTTGGATACTGCTTACTTATGGTAGTGCTTCCCATTGATAAAACAGGTTTCTTGGTGGCTGTTGCATAGCAACATTTAGCAAGACAGGTTTTTACTCTAACAACAAGCCAGCCTTACTTTCATTTATATCCAGAAAGAGTGGTAGTCAGACCACAGTTAATATTCCTGCTTAAGATTCTGTTTATTATGGTACACACGATAGAATACTTTCTACTTTTTCCATCTCTCTTAATACTGATGGGCAAAGCTTTCCATTTGCTTTTTACTTCCAGGGAACAGTTTTATTCAGGCAGTCCCCTCAACCTTTTTTCTTTTTTAAAAATATTTTTTTTATTTTTATTATTATTAAAAGGTAACAACATTCAAGCAAACACACAAAAACATTGTTGCCACATACAATAACAAATCATATAATTTTACATCGACAAAACAATCTTCTCTGTGATCCCCACCACCTATGAGACTTACAGGTATACTTTCAATTTATAATTATTTTATTTCTTTTAACAATCTATACCTATAAAATAGTGCGTTAACCATTGGAATGTGACAAAGGATGTTGCACTAGGCCCCACTAGCCCGTAATGGGCCTCCGTTCACTCGCCCGAACCCGGTTCGCAGGTAACTGTCGGGTTGAAATTTTCGGCCGGGGGGGCAGGAGCCCCCTGGATGCAAACAAAAAAAAAAGGGAACTTCAATTCCCAACGTTCCTTGCGCCGCGCCGCACCAGAGCCAATCAGGCTGAAAAGAACGTTCGGAAACACGTCGCGGCCAATCAAAAAAAAAAGACGCAGGAAAAAAACCGCTGCAGGAACCAAACACGCGCAGACAAAACTACAAGCCCCAGCGTCCTGTGCGCCATTAGCGCACAGAACGCTGGGGCAGCCAGCGCGCGAAAAATAAAAGTTTAAAAAAAACACCACCGCTGCCCTTCCTTTCCACGGGCCAGCCAGCATGGCCCGTGGAAAAGAAAGCCCCTCCGCCATTGCCCTTCCTTCCCATGGGCCAGCCAGCATGGCCCGTGGAAAAGAAAGGGCCCCCCGCCACCACTGCCCTTCCCACGGGCCAGCCAGCATGGCCCGTGGAAAAGAAAGCCCCCCCCAGCCACTGCCCTTCCTTCCCACGGGCCAGCCAGCATGGCCCGTGGAAAAGAAAGGCCCCCCACCCGCCTTTTACTTTCCATGGGCCAGGCTTCGAGGCTGGCCCATGAAAAAAAAGACACCCCCCTCGCCCCTGTCCTTCCTTTCCACGAGCCAGGCATTGAGCCTGGCCCGTGGAAAAGAAAGAACCCCCCCTAAAAAAGTTAACACAAAAACACAAACCAAAAATAGTCAAAAACACTCAAAAACAAAAATCAAAAATACAAAAAGGAAACACAAAAACATCCAAAAAGTAACCCAAAAAAGCCACAAAGATCCCCCCCAACCCAACAAACCCCCCCCCCAAAAGCCCATAGAGCTTACGAGGAGACATCTTCACTGCATGACGACCGGAACTCAACTGAGAAAATAAAGAAAATACTTACCGGAAGGGACACCCAGAGGACAGTAGAGAACAATTGTAGAGAGGAAGAAAAACTCACCACCCCCACCCAGAGGCCACAAGAGAAAAAACATTCAAAAATATTGAAACTAATAAGATTAATTCCCAAATTAATCAAATAAGTTATCAAAACATTCAAAAATATTCACAATAATCTCAAAAAATACCCAAAAAAAAACAGAAATCACTTTTCACTCAAAAAAAACCCAAAACAAAAATAAAAAATGCGTAAAAATAAAGATTTAAAAAACCAAAATTAAATTTTAAAATAAAATTTTTTTATTTACATTATATAAATTAAAATAAAATTTGCATAAACATAAAACAAAAATCTTCCAAAACTAATTAAAAGAGCCCGGCACTGAAGAAGCCGGCGCGCAAAAAATAAAACATACACTAGGAGCGCAAGTCCGCCGCAGGCGGACGCAACGCCTCGAAGCCACAAAATCACAAAACCTTTTAACACCATATAAAACAGCCCAGCACCATTGGTTCAAGAAAAAAAATGAAACCCTTTACCATCCAACACAATTTTAAAAAGCCCGGCATTGCCGGGCAAAATATGTTAGTATTCTATACATTTATACCTATTTCCCAAAAGATTGTGTATTCCTGTCCTGATTTTTGTTCCTTTTGTTATAATTTGGATTTCAGAATAATTAGTCCGTTTCTCGGCCCGTCTCAGGGTTGTACACGCTGACCAAAGCTTCAGCGCTACCCTGCTTCCCCTCTTGTGCTTTGTGGCCCAGGCTGAGGCTCTCCACTGCATGCATTTGAGCGCAGGCACAGAACTCGAACCCAGTTAAGTTAAAGTCTTGTTGGGAAGATGGCATTCCCGCTTTCCAGCAGGACTTGTGGTAGCAGTTAGGGTGATAAAGCAAAAGTCTTGTTTATATGGCCAACTCCCAAACAAACCACGTAAACACACAGAGAGGGTCCGGTCCTGGGAAAGTTCCATAGCAAAGAGAGTAACTTGTACCTTCAAAGCTGGAACGTCCTGCTGATAATATTTCCCAGTGATGAAAGTGAAAGCAACCTCCCTTTCTTGGGATCGCTGTTGCGATCCTTATATGCAAGTTAAATGTCCCTTTGAGGAGACTTGCACCTCAAGTTTATAATGGTGTGTTTGTATAGCCTTATTGACGGCTTCCAAACCTGTTATCTGTTCTCCGCATTCACTCCTTTCTTCTCAGCAAAGACGCAACTCTGCAGAAAGCCTTTTTGGAGATTTTGTTGAAGTGTAATATCCATCCATAATATGCAGGATGACATGTGAAAAACTATTCTATTTTACTCTCACTTACAAACTAATAAAAACAATACAAGAGAAATTAGCTAACCTCTGTAAAGATGGTAGAGCACAGGCTTTAAAGCCCTCATGTGAGACGTTAGATTTTCATGGTCCCGACTGAAAGTAAGATAGGCTCTCGCCTCGCCTAACTGGGGAAAGGTCCCTTTCCAGGTTCAAAACCCCGGGTCTTAAATACCCTTTTTACCTCCTGACATTTTCCTCTAGAATGTTAAAGATGTAAGATGTTTTGACTATTATCATGATTATTGAGATTCTTAGGTGTTGTTTATCACCCCTTTATCCATTCTTGGGATTCCCCTTTTGTTTGACATCTATGTTCTTAATGACGTTCTAAGTGCTTTGTGTATATTGGAATGTAAATAACATAAAAGCTGCCTCTTTCTGAGAGCTAGCGTTTCTCAACCCTAAAGAGAATATAAGACTATAATGTAACTTAAATGAATATGAAGTGATTAAAAGAAATTAATAACTTCCCTTAAGGATTTTCATGACATTGGACATATTCTATAAATTCTCCCCAAATCGCTTTAAAGTCATTTATTTTTATAAATCCTTTCTTAAACTTTAGTTCACAAGTCAATCTGTCAATTCATCGCAATATTTCATAACTCTTTATACCAATCATCCAGCTCTATTTCACAATATATTTTTCATCTTTTAATAATAAGTAGTCTCATAGCTGTTACCATTGTTATGATCATTTCCTTATTTTTTTGCTATATTGATGTTTACAAGATCCATTAGTAAGGCTATTCTGGGACATATTTCTAGTTTTATTTGATTAATTTCATTAAAAACTTTTCCCCATATTTTCTTAACAGATTCACATTCCCACCATAGATGTATGTCCTACGTTCTTTTTTACATCTCCAACATTCCTTCTTACATGTAGTTATAATGACTTAATCTTATTGGCGTCATGTACCACCTCCAGATTGTTTTACAGCAATTTTGATTCTAACAGAATATTTTTCATAATTCTGTCTCCAAATTTCATCCCATTCCCCGTTCCTCATCTTAATCCTTAGATCTGTTTCCCACACTATTCTTAATGTTTTCTTTGCCTCGTTTTCTGTTAATAATTTATAAATCTTATTAATTAATCCCTTTGCTGTTATTGCTTTCTTATCTAACTGGACTATCAGTTCCTTGAACTTACTTAGCTTTCTACAATTGCCATGATGCTTCAGTCCACTTCTCAAATTGAAATCTATTAAACCATGACAAATTAGTTTCTTCAAATATCTTTTCCCTGTCCTCCTTATTGGACATTTTGTCCAGCCAATCTCTTAGTCTTACAGCACCTACTCTATCTAGTTTCTTTGCTGCTTCTTTCTTAAGATTGTCCAGAAATCTCTCTAATTCTATTATTTTGGTTAATGGTAAAATTCCCCGGCTAAGATCTTTTTAATTTTTTGCCATATTTCTAGATTACACCTATAGAATGGATTTTGAATTCATTTTATCACTTTTTTCTATATTCTTAAAAACCACACTTTATAGTCACCTTTCAACTTCATAGTATCGTGCTCACAATCACCTGCCAGTAGTCTCCCCTTCCTCTGTTAGAGGTACAGTTGGCCACAGCACAGGAAGAGGTGCCCGATTGGCAAGTGGGCTGTAAGGGTGGTTTCCTCAAAGCTTGGCAGAGGAAGACTTAGTCTGGAGAATTCTGGCTCACAAGGTCACTGAGGAATGGCGATTTGTGACTATTGTCGCAGATGAAATTAAGTTGCAATGCCCTTGGGACAGGACGCCAATTCCCATGTAAACAGACACCCTTATCTTGCTTCTCGAGAACTTTTAGCCTTGGCTGTGTGAAAGGTGTGTGGGAGTTAATTTGTTACATCTGCAGCAACCGCTGAACCATGGCTTAGCGCAGCATTTCCCAAACTATATTTCGTGGAACACCGATGAACTTCAATTTCCAGTACATTGGCTGATCAATGCTTTGGGGAATTGACTTAGGCTTCTGGGAATTGAAGTCCAAAAAACAATATTTGGGAAACACTGGCTTAGTGTTAGAACATGCAATTTGCATATAGAATGACCCTGGTTCAATCACCAGTATTTCCCGGTAGAGTTAGGATTAAAACAAAACCTCTGTATGAGATCATGGGGAATTGCTGCCATTCACTATAGCCATGATGGCGAACCTTGGCACTCCAGGTGTTCTTGAACTTCAATTCCCAGGAGCCCAAGTCTCAGGGAATCCACACTAAATGGTTTACTGTGTGTACACAGTACACACTGCACTATAGACTACACAGCTAGGCAGACTCAGATTACAGCCAGTAACAAAAGTCAACTTGGCCAGTTTGTTCCCTCATGTTGTCATGCGGGAGGCAGAGCTGAGAGTATCCAGGGAACAGGTCTCCAATGCTTTGCCCCTCCCTATGGCTAGCAGAACATATTGTGCAAAGCAAGCAAAATATGGCAATCTTCCATAGTTTATTCAAACAATCACGTTTTATCACAGAAAATATCAGTATTCAGCATTACTATCTAGACATGGTAATGAGACCAGACGTGCGGGTTCATAAAGGATAGTTTTTTTCAAAACTTAATCCACTCAGCCACAAAATTGTATCTGAATCCAGTGTCTTGCTGAATGTGATCACTTAATTACACTTTTTTCCAACATAGCTTTCTGTAGAAATTTGACACCTACCGCATAATTTTAAAACAATCTAACATTATAGTTGTGATATTCCTGGCACTCAAAACTGATCTTTTTTCTTAGCATGCCAGAAAGATTAAAATCAATAAAATGTTCATATCCTTTATTCCTTGTTAAATTAAACTTCCCTTGAGTGAGGCCCTTAAAGCAGTGACCAGAAAATTAATAAATGCAGTCCATATTTTGAAGTGACCAAATAAATATTGTTGGCCATCCCATATCCATTACTTACAGTACATCTTCCCTCTACATTTCCAGGAAAAACCTTTTCTAGAATCAGTACATTTCCAAGATTTTGTTTGTTTGGCTTTCCCTATGTTTCTTTTTTACATACAGAATAAATAACCCCCAAGTGTTTAACGAACACCAGTGTTCAAGCACTTGCCGGTATAGTCTATTATCCCATATTAAGGCCAATAAGTTAACCCCAAGCACCTTCTCTGGTTGTGGTTATCTAGTATGCCTGTGCCACAGTTTGTGTCATGACAGCTAAAGGCAACCAATCCCAAGGTGGCACAGCCAAAGGGTAACATCATATCAGTGCTTCTTTGGAAGGAAGACTTTTTCCCATGAAATGACCTCTTCTGAAGCAAGGCCAAGGGCGCCACCTTGTGTTAGTCCATGACATCCAGACACACATTTTTATGTTTCTTCAAAGAAAATAGGTTGTTCAGCATAAGAGACATGGGGTACATTTTTGCCTGCTACAGTGGGCCGTGACATGGTGCCGTAGTCTTCCCTGTCTAAATGGGCCATAAATGACGTTTCAGAAGATGTATGCTGCAGAACATAAGGAGTAAATATCTGGAAAGACAAATAAATAGAATCTTGAATAATTAGTATTTTAAATACTGGAAAATATAACAATTATTTCAGCGATAACTCCAGGTATCTGACTGTGGAGCTAGGGTTGGGAGTTCAGTTCCCTCCTGTGCATCCCAAAAGATCCAGTTTCTGCGGCCTTGGGCAAGTTGCACAGTCCCAGGGTGCCCTCAGAAGAAGGGAATAACGAACCACTTCTGAGTACTCTCTATCTAGAAAACCTTGAAAAGGATCACTGTAAGTCAAAATTGACTTGATGGCACAAGATCATCACTACCACCAACAACAACAACAACACAATTATTATTATAAAATAAAAATGTGTCATTAGAGTCAGTCAAAGACTGGTATAAAATTAATAATTCAAGACCTAACCAAGGATCTAAGGTAAAAGTAAAGGTAAAGGTTTCCCTTTCTCGAAAGCCAGTTGTATCCAACTCTAGGGTTCAGTGCTCATCTCTGTTTCAAAGCCGAAGAGCCAGCGCTGTCTGCCTCCGCAGACGTTTCCATGGTCATGTGGCAGGCATGACTAGACACTGGAGCGCACGGAGCGCTGTTACCTTCCCACCGAAGTGGTCCCTATTTATCTACTTGCAATTTCTTGCTTTCAAACTGCTAGGTTGGCAGTGTAATGAAAAATTGGCTTTGTGCTACATTTTTTCATTAGCTTTTTACCCACTAAATACAACTCTGTGCTTCTGCTCATTCAAAGATGGGACCTAGCTTGTTTAGACTGGTTTGTTAGAGACTTGATTGAAAACCATGTTAGAGAGGCAGATAAACAGCCAGCTGTGTGATAAGTTTGACTGTGAATTCTTTCCCCGCATGAGAGGGGAGCTTGCCGCTTTCTCACCAGCCTAGTGTAAACTAACTCCAATTGGATGAGGTTCCTCACTTGTGGGGATTGATATCAAAAGATTAAAAACCAAGGTGGGAGGCTTTTCTCTCTCTCTTTCATTGGGGAAGCCGGGGGGGGGGGGAGCCTCCCAGAATTAATTTGTGGGTATAAGCCAGGCCAGAAGGGCCAACTCAAAGACAGGTTTCTTATTTTCGTATGTACTCTTTGAAATGACTATATTGCAAGTTTGATTTCCTATGCTATATTCACTACTTTAACTTACTTAATAAACTTCATAAAATATAGATCCTTTGTGTCTATTGAATTGGGATTAAAGAGCTGACTAGACCACGCTAAGGCCACATTTTTGCTACTTAATTTGAGTAATTTAAGCCCTGCACACTCACTAGTCCGGGCCAAGTGGAGTCACAAGGGGAGCTCTTAAGGGCTGAGTTGCCCCACAAGTTGGTGACAGACACTGATGGTAAAAAGGCAGAGGGTGAAGTGTGGCAGGAAGGAATGATATGATCTCTAGATAAAGATCAAAACCATTACACTAAGAACTGTTAAGGTCATGGTTCCCAGCATGGGGCAGATGTATAAAAGGGGGAAAATTATATATATATATATATATATATTTTGGGTGGGATTTGAGAATGAGTTATTAACAGTTAATGGCCTTTTAGGCTTCCTCCACATGAATAGGAGTTCACTTTTTGAATAATAATAATTATATGTCACAGTAGGGGCGGGGGAAAGTGGCATCAAGATTTTAGGTAGGGCATGGCCAAACAAAGGTTGGGAACCAGTGTGTTAAGGTAACATCTTAGTATGGCAACATCTAATTACTGTATTTGCCTGCATATAAGATGCATTGGAGTATAAGATGCACCCCGTTATTACCAAATATCCCACTAGAGGCCACTATATATAGACACAAGATGCACTCTGTTTTTCTAGTGTATTTTAAGAGGGGAAGTGGGTCTTATATGCCAGCAAACATGGTATATAGGCAGTTCCTAGTAAAGTTGTTTTTTGTAAAGTTAGGATATTCAAGTCCAATAAATGCAATATTTCCAAATATCTAGGGAGTGCTTTAGGTATTGCTCCAAGGGTTACAATCACTATGGGTGCAACAACAGATTTCTTCCTCCATAGATGTTCAACTTCAATTTGAAAATCACGATATTTTATATTGTGATATAAAATATTGTGTTATATATATTGCCGTGTTTTAATAATAAAATTTTATTTTTAAAAAATGGCTATATTTTAAAGTCCCACCAGGATCTTGACTCTCTCGTTTTCTAAAACTTTCTCTAGCTAATGTTCCCAATGATTTTTACTGTATTCAAACCCAAACTTCTGGCAAAGTTTCCAATGAATATTGTTTATTTATTTATTTAAAAGATTTCTACCCCGCCTTCCTCATCGTGGATGACTCAAGGCAGCTTACATGGCAGTTAAAACACATACAGGTTGAAACAACAATATCCAACCCAACCTCCCTAACCCCTTAAGAAAAAGAAACACAAACAAACCTGTTGCATTTGTGATATTGTATCTTGATATTGTTTTTTTTTCTTATTGTATTTTGTATTGGTTATACTTTATTTGTATTTAATTATGTTGTAACTAGCATTTTTTGCCCGGCTTTGCCGGGCAGGTTTGAATTGTGTACTGGTGGCAGGGATCCGTCAAGGAAGGTGGTTTTTCACAAACACACATTCGCAACATGCACACACGACACACACACACACACACACACACACACACACACACACACACACACACACACACACGACTCACAACCACCACAGTCACACACAACACAACACACATGACACCCCCACACAAAACACATACTCCCACACATAACACATGCTCGACACACAACCCACACCCACCACAGCCACACGCATCGCACACGACACAGCAAACCCACACAACACACACCGACACAACACACACCCACACAGGACACACCCCCACAATATAACCCACACACACACAATATACACACACACACAACCACACACACACCACACCCGACTCACCACACCCGACACAACACACTCATGCAAAGCCACCTCCCTGCCGCCCCCGCCGCCGCCGCCGCCCCTCCAGCAGAGTTCGCCCATGAGAGACGGAGGTGGGGAGGAGAGACCCGCAATACGAAGGGTCTCTCCGGCAGCCCTAAAAAAACGCCTTTCTGCCGCCGCCGTTTCCTTTGTATTACTCCCACCGCTGTTTCGAGAGTTAACGCAAAACAGCAGAGGGGTAATACAAAGGCGGCAGCCAGAGATCCGCCAGGGAGAGCGCCTCCCCTGACGAATCGTTGGCTGCTGCGTTTGCATTTCCCCCTCAAATGTTTTGAAGATTGTTTCGTGTCAACCTTCGAAACAGTTGAGGGGGAAATGCCTAAGGCGGCAGCCAGCGATCCGTCAGGAGAGGCGCTCTCCCTGCTGGATTGCTGGCTGCCTCCTTTGTATTACCCCCACCGCTGTTTCGAGAGCTAACACAAAACAGCAGTGGGGTATTACAAAGGCAGCGGCCAGTGATCCACCAGGAAGAGCGCCTCCCCTGACGAATTGCTGGCTGCCGCCTTAGATATTTCCCCCTTAGGCGGTGCGGAAGGGGCAGCAGGCAGACCGTTCCCTCAGCCCGGGCTCTGTCTGCCTCGGTAAGGCAAGCAGCCCCCCGGGCTGAGCTGTTTTTGGCGCGCATCGGCTGTTTTTTTATGTGCGCTCCGGCTGTCCCGCCTTCTCTGTGCTCGTGTCCTCCTGCCTGATTGGCTGAGGGGTGGCGTGGCGTAGAGGATGCTGAGAAGTGTAGGGTTTTTTTTTTGTTCGGGTTCGTGGGCCATTGGCCCCACTCTCGGCTTCCGAACCCTTGCGGGAGTGATCTTCGGGACTTATGGTAAATGTGGCCGACTCATTACGGGATTGGCTGGACATGTGCAGACATACATTCCAGACATGCATGGCCACATCCCATTCTTATAGATGCTGCCCTGAGTCGGCCTCCGCTGAGTAGGGCGGGGTATAAATCCAATAAACAAATAGCAAAGGTGATATTGAGTCACCTTGAAAAGTTTCACAATTAATTTCGACTTCACCAAATTCTTCTTCACGGGCTATTAACTTTACTTGCCATAGCATCATTGAAGTTTTCATAAATTTTTGACCATTGTTGCTAATTCCTAAAATGTCGAGGCATTTCTCAATCCAGCTACTGTTTTGTTTCAGGCTGAACTTTATTCCAAGCAGAACTACTCAGTAACTGATGCAGCGGATGATTTTACTTCTCCAGAGGGACCCCAGGTTGTGTTTCAGCAATGACACACTGCAGAAGCTGGGCTCGGTAGTACATTTTGAATGTTTTAATTATGTCTTGGTTGAGAGATTGCATTTTTGTCGGAGGCAAAAAAAATCAGTTTCGTGTTTGTAAGATGATTCACCTGGGGTTGGCTAGGACAATTATCCGCTACAAGAAGAACGTTTCTTCTTCATTTTTTCCATATTATTATTGTTAAACTGCCAAATCCAAGTCAAAAATATTGTATTCTTTGATATTTTTCTTGAAATTCTTGAAATTCAATGCATTATTTGGTTTTTAACGCATTCCTATGGGAAATCACGCTTCAAGATATGATTTTTTCAGGATACAAAAACCCCAAGCAACGAATTAATTTCATATCTTGAGGTACCACTGTATTTGGTTACTCAACTATTTATAAAGAGCTATTATATAGAGAAGAGCTATTTTAAATTATGTATTTTTTTTCTGAAGAGAAGATGGGTAGTTGTTTTTTTTTTACAATAGTTAGGAATGTTAGTTCAGCCAGCCTGAAGTCAGCTAAGAACAAACATTTTGTCACATTAAAAACTGTTGGTCATTCAAACTCTATTCTGGCACAAAACTTATTTTCCCCTTAAAATCCGAATAATTATTTTTTAGAAATCCTTACAAAAAAATATTTATCCCCAAATATTTCAATTTTTTCCTAACCTGGATTTTATATTTATATTTTATTTTATTTTGATCTTCTTTAACTACATTCCATGTTATCATCTTGGACTTGTCCCAATTTATCCTCAATCCCGTTACTTCCTCGAAATCATTTAGGTGTTCTTGAATCCTATCCAGAGCCGTCAAAGGATGTTTTACACTTACTAAAGTATCATCAGCGTAAAGGCTTATCTTTATATCGGCGACTCCCTCAATTGGGACGATCTTAAGAGTCTTAATTATGGAAAGCAAAAAAAGGAAATTAAAGATTTTTTTTTCCAGTATAATAAATTAAAGCTGTCTCGGTTCGGTAGAGTGGCACTATGTAAGATGATGTTACTTCCAAAATTAAACTTTTTGTTTGATGCCCTCCCGATTCAATTAAAAGACAAAGAAATTTAAGACTTTCAAAATTTATTTAATGCATATTGTAATGGAGGAAGAATATCTAGACTTAATAGAGGTTTGTTGTATTTATCCCAAAAAGAAGGTGAACTGGGCAAACCAAATCTTAAAAACTATTATAGAGCTTTTCAAATTAGAAATGTTGTTAAAATGTTAAGGAAGGGAAAACCAATTTGGGAGGACATCGAGATGAAGGAATTAAATCAGATTGGCAAAGCAGTATTCTTGGATAAAGAGAGGAATAAATTAGGGGTTAAAAATAAAATGTTGAAAGCAACACTTGATACCTGGAAAAAAGTAAAGAAGGATTTAGTCCCTGATGTATCTCCGATTATAGAAATAGTTGATTTAAAAAAAAATCCCGATAAAGTTAGATAGAGAAGCCAAGGAAATTTTGGGTGAATATAATATTTCTCTGTTGAAAGATTGGTTAAAAGTGTGCAAAAATAAGGAGAAAATAGTGGAGCTATATACACAGCTGAACTTAAATTGGTTACAGGTCTTACAGGTAAATAAATGGAATAGTGTCTATTTGGAAGAAAATAGTTTGAAAAGAGATACCACTGATTTTGAGGAAATATTATTGAAAATTAGTAGAGGGGAAGTTGATATAAAGGGTTTGGTGAGCAAAATTTATAGGATTTTAAACAAAGATATCAATTCACAAGAAACATTGAAGAAAATATGGGAGCAAGATCTTAATGTTAGCATCACAGATTTCGATTGGAAAAAGAAATAGAATAAAAGAATCATGAGAACTATGTCTGTCAGAATAAAAGAACATAATTTTAAAATTTTGTGGAGATGGTATTTGACCCCAGTGCGGTTGCACCAGATAGATAAAAATAAAAGTCAAATGTGTTGGAGATGTAAAAACAAATTGGGAACTTATGAGCATATGTGGAGCATATGTGGTGAAGTTGTAGGATAGTAAAGGAATTTTGGGAGAAAATAGGAAAAGAAATTCTCAGAATTATGGGGGTAAACGTTAATCTGGGGCCAAATTTAACCTTACTGACAGACACAGGAAAAGTATATTTAGATAAGGATAAAAAAGAACTGTTGTCTATATGCTTGACAACAGCGAGGCAATGTATAGTGAGGAATTGGAAAAATGATTTAACATTAAAGATCGAAGAATGGCATAGGGAAATGTGGGAGTTAGCTCTGAATGATAAATTAACATGGGAATTGAATAAGAAAAAGGAAATAGTAAAAGAGAACAGATTTTTGCGATTTTGGCAACCTTTTGTGGACTATGGTAAAAAAATAAATGACAGGAGCAGACCAGTGCCTGAACATTCCAGATTTTGGAAATAATATAAACGTGTGTCCTACCGCATCCTCTAGGGCCTTGTATAGTCACTTAGGGTGATATACCACTTGCATTTTATTGTACTTTATTGGAAAGTCTGTATTTTTGTTTCAAGGGAAAGACATCTAATGATTTATTGAAAAACAAATTAGTTTAATTATAGAAACTCTTAATCAGGCAGAAAACAATTAAATGATTTAGGATGAATTTAACTGTTTATACTTAATCAAGTGCAGCTTTATCCTTACTTTATGAGTATGTTAGTGTTGATTTTTTTTCTTTTTATATATGTCGATTTCCGTTTTGTCTTATGTATATATACTTTGTATTTTCTCTTCTTCATACATATCCTTTGTTGTTTTTTTATGTTAGAAAATCAATAAAAATTATGTTTTTTAAAAAAAGAAATGCTTACAGAGGATTTGTGGGTTTCTGGTCGTCGAACATCCTGATCTCTGGTTTCACTGCTTTTTACCTGCAGGTATGATTGAAAGAGACCCACATCAATAGAAGAAGAAAAAACCTTTCAAAATATGTGCAAGAAAAGAGCCACATTAATAGAACAAAATTTCAAAATACATGCAAGTTTTCATATGTAAAACTATATATTTTCTCTCTCTCTCTCTCTCTCTCTCTCTCTCTCAAGCCAGTTGTGTCCAATTCTAGGGGGGGGGGGGGGTGCTCATCTCTGTTTACAGCAAAGAGCCGGTGCTCTTTTTAAAAAAAGAAAGCCCAAGTCTTTACTTTCAGAAGGAAGCTTGAGAGGCTCTCTAAAAAGTAAAAGCAACTCTTGCTCGAAAGCCAGTCGTATCCAATTCTAGAGTTCAGCGTTCATCTCTATTTATAGCCAAAGAGCCAGCGCTGCCTGCGTTTTGCAGACGTTTCCATGGTCATGTGGCAGTCATAACTAGACACCGGAGCACATGGAATGCTGTTACCTTTCCTGCTAATGCAGTACCTATTTATCTTCTTGTAACCTCTTGCATTCAAACTGCTAGGTTGGCAGGAGCTGGGACAGACTAGTGCTCAATCCATCACACAGCACTCAGGTCTCAAACTGCTGACCTATTAAACTTCCAGTCGTCAAGATCAACATTGTAACCACTAAGCCACTGTGGCTCTTTCAACCATTAATTAGCAACGCTCAAATACAGTTTCTACTGTTTACCTTGTAATACAGGGGGCTCAGGTACTTAAGACAGCTAAGGCAGGTATAACCTAAGCAAATAGCAATTGTTATACCTAAAACCAGAGATGTAAATAGAGTTGTAGGTGCTTTGTAACCTAAAAAGAAGAGACATAGAATTGTCACTGTATAGTAACCACAAATAAGAGGGGTAGAGAATTCATATTCATTTCACAGAGAGAAAGAAAACAGATCTATGTATGTGTCATTTTGAAATAGTACTCTTTGCCAATTATATCAAAACACATGAGAAACTATGCTGCTTCTGATGATTTTGGCTTACAACTCCCATAGTTAGCATAGCTAGTGGTGACACATTATGGAAGATGTAGTTTGAAAATAACTCAAAGGTCCCATGTTTCCCAATCCTCCATTAAAAGAGACTTGCTTGCCTTTGAGTACAATATAGGGATACTCTCATTTGCTTAAGCCTTAATACTTCGGCTATATTTTTGTCCTTATGTTTTCATTTGCATACTGGCTAATATCTTGCTCCTTAGCTGAATAAGTCATAGCTAGACTTACTACATATAGTAGGAATTTACAAAGACATTAACATACCAAATTCCCATGAATTCAATGAGCCTACTTTAGTTAGTTGCAACTTGCTACATTACACACCAGGATTTGAGCCACTGTGTTATTTAGAGATCCATTATGTATTACAAAGGTGTACTGCACAACATGTCTTCACTTTTGTAAGATCATCCGTATTTACCTAGCCTCACAATGGAGAAAAAATCTAGCCAAAAGAGGCAGAGAATTGGAGCTGCAAGAGCCTGATTCACTGCTGCCAAATGGACCTCCTTCTCTAGTTTTGCAGGCAGGTATGCATAGTAGAGATTGTGGCGGTCAACCGTATGCTTCAACAGCATATAAATTAACCCTGAAAAATAGCAAACAAATGCCAAAGTTACCTAAAGGAATGACAATATAGTAATAATTTCTGTCAAAGCATAACTACAAAGATTTCTAATGTCTCCCTTGTTCTATACAAATATATAAAACCATGACGGTGAACCTTGGCACTCCAGATGCTCTTGGACTTCAATTCCCAGAAGCTCCTGTGAATCCACAGTAAAACGCACCCGTATGAGTGTGTTTTACTTCCGCTTCCAGGAGCGACGAGGGCGGTGTGGGCCAGATGAATTGCAATAAACCCATTTGTGTGGATTCACGGGGGCTTCTGGGAATTGAAGTCCAAGAGCATCTGGAGTGCCAAGGTTCACCATCGTGGATATAGAATCATTGTCCTCAGACTATCACAGTGAAAAATTACAATACAATATGCACAAAATTATCTCATAAGAAGTGTTTGGATTTAATTTTGAAGAAAACACGTGTACTGTCAGTCCAGATGACTCTTTTCTCATTCATAAGATGGTACAATGTGATATGAGGAAATGATTCCTGTGCTCTATTCACTGAAGTTTTCTTGGTTTAAATTGGTCTTGAAGTTTGTCAGAAACCCCAGCAAATGTTTTGTTTGCTTTTCAGTTTATTTTGTTAGATATTAATATGTGGGTTCCGCGCACACAATTGGCACAACTGTCCCTGACAGAACCACAGTTATGGGAGATCACTCCTTCGAGCTGTTGGTTTCAAGGGGACAGAAAATGGGGAGTGGAATATTAGATATAGCTTGATTCACCTATTGCTGACCTGACAGGCAGCTAGAACAATAGAGAGCTAAAGATCGCAGATGGTTAACTCGATAGGCATGTAATGGGTAATCTCGCATCCGCAGAAGCCCTAAAGCCCGAGAGTCAACTTCGGCCACTTGTTTGCTCCCGATAGCGAGGAACAATGCATGTCCCCGGTAGTTAATTAGCTAGATAAGAAACTTCCCCCGGTGAAGACTTCCCCAATTAACTTGTGTAAACATGATGTGCAGACTCAGGGCTTCCTCTGTACCGCTACGCGCAACGTATGCATGCAGCCAGATCAGGCAGGCATAAAAGGTTCTGATTTGTCATCAATAAACTCTGGTCTTCGCTCCATCTTGCCTCGTGTGTCCTTGCTTGACCAGTCTCCTCCGGGACCCTCCAGCCCGCTTCGGGCCCCGATCCAACATATCCGGCCCGCTTCGGGCCCCGATCCAACATTAATAATGTGTGTTTAATTGTGGATTATGTGCTACGTAAAGGTCACCCTTGCTCGAAAGCCAATCATATCTGAATCTAGGGTTTTGTGCTCATCTCCGTTTATAGCAAAAGAGCCAGCACTGTTTGTGTCTGCAGATGTTTCCGTGGACATGTGGCAGGCATGTCTAAACAATGGAGTACACGTAATACTGTTTACCTTCCCATCAAAGTGGTACTTATTTATCTACTTGCAATTTCTTGCTTTCAAACTGCTAGGTTGGCAGGAGCTGGGACAGAGACAGGAGCTCACCCCATTGTGCAGCACTCAGGTCTTAAACTGCTGACCTGCCGACCTTCCAGTAGTCAAGTCCATAAAAGTTCTGATTGTACCTTGGGTGATACAGAGGTGGACAGACGATACACTCATCTCAGTTTGTCTGAGCTTGTCAAGAGTACTTGCCTGGGATCAGCCAATTTCTGTTGACAATGCCATGCATGTCTATTAGATAAGCGCAAGTCAGCAGTCAGAAAATGTTTGCTCCAGTAGAAATACATCCCATCATACATTTTGAAAAAAACAAGACTGCATTTCTTCTCAAAAGAAAATGGAGCAGATTATAGTGCATTTACATTTGGGGGTGAGAATAAATTTGCAAATTAGGTTTCTACAGGAATATTTAAACACAATGTAACACAAATTAACGTAACACAAATTAAATATAGCAGAAGCAAGCCTTGGTTGTTCACAGCAAGCAAGATTTAATGGAAAAAAGCAAGCAATCCTAATGAAATCCAGAATCTATTTGCCTTGTACATTCAGCTAAGGAAGAGAATACATCCAAACTTTAAAAATTGTTTCAGTTGTAACTTTCTAAATATATTTATATGCCACCAGCATTCCCGAGTACTGCAGGACAGTATGAGCTCCCGTCTTTGTCCCAGCTCCTGCCAATCTGTAATAATGTATCACAGATTGCTGAGCAATGTTTTCCTGTGGCTTGGTGTAGATATTAAATAACATCAGGGGCAAGATTCAGAAATATACTGTGGCTGATTATGCAGATCACTAATAAGAAGGCAAGCAAAGTCAAAAGACCCAGGATCCCAAGTCTAGATTCTGCCTGCCTGGAAGGCTTGGGAGATACAGTAATACCTCATACAAAGTCTGCTTCGTACAACATCGAATTCATACAACATCACCTAATTTCTTGAAAAAGGTTACCTCATACAAAGTTGCTCAACTTTGTATGAAGCATTGGGTTTTTTCCCAGGTTGCATTGTGCCTGGGCAGTATAAAAGACAGGACACATGCGAGCATTGCTCTTGTGGTTTTGCATGAAGCAAAGAGTGTTTAGGAGTGGTTTTGAGCGCGATTTTGGATTTTTTTGGATTTTTTTTCGTCAGAATTTTTAGAAGCATTCCTGGGATTTTTGCAGCATTCTTCAGGTTCTTGGACAATCAGGGTTGTTTGACATGTTTTTGTAATGTATTTAGCCTTTAGACAATGATTTCTTAAAGTTCTGTCAGTTTCCCGTCTGTTTCCTTGACTTTGCCCTGAAGTCTGTGCTGTTACAGTACAATGTATCTCTATGGAAACGACGTTGTACGAGGCATCGCGGCAAGTATTTGGACGTTGTATGAGGCATCGCGGCTAGGATTTTGCATGCCTCATACAAAGTCCAAATCCATATAAAGTCCAAACTTGTGGAACCAAGTTTGGACATTGTATGAGGTATCACTGTATC
Organism: Bradypodion ventrale; assembly: GCA_035047345.1. NCBI lineage: Eukaryota > Metazoa > Chordata > Lepidosauria > Squamata > Chamaeleonidae > Bradypodion > Bradypodion ventrale. Next base: position 49,544,867 of record JAWDJE010000001.1, read on the forward strand.
CCAAATAGTTCCTTGTGCTTCCTTGAAGGATAGTTTCCAAGGTAATAATGGAGGAATTTTGTTAAATTCCGTGGTCACTGGTGTTAAGTGTTCCCCGGCATTTGGTGTCAATTAATATAGCTTCTTATATGTGGGCTTTCCTTGACAACAGCTTGTAAACTTCAGTAACCAGGATTAGTCAGAGAGCCAGACAGATCTATCAAGTCAAAGAGAACTGTACTAGATGTTAATTTGGATCTGTGAATTTAAATTGCTTTACAGAGCCTCTGGTTACCATTTTTATGTATTGGCTCTTTATGTTGATACATTATTAGGAAGAAAATTATGACAGTGGCAACAATAATAAAAACAAAATACTGTATATACTTTAATTTTATCAACTTTGCTGGTACCATATGAGATGCACTATAGTAAAGGTAAAGGTCACCCTTGCTCGAAAGCCAGTCATATCCAACTCTAGAGTTCGGTGCTCATCTGTGTTTACAGCCAAAGAGCCAGCACTATCTGCACTTGCAGATGTTTCGTACTCATGTGGCAGGCATGACTATACACCAGAATGCACGGAATGCTGTTTACCTTCCCACCAAAGTGGTCCCTAATTTTCTGCTTGCAATTTCTTGCTTTCGAATTGCTAGGTTGACAAGAGCTGGGACAGAGACAGAAGCTCACTCCATCACTCAGTACTCGGGTCTAATACTGCTGACCTATTGACCCAGTTGTCAAGTTCAGCATCTTAAAAACTAAGCCACCACATTCCCCTCGAGATGCAATATAAACATATAAAAAGGACATAGGAAAACATTCATCTTTTAGCCTTTATCTACATTTTATTAAATGGCCACTACTCGAAGAAAATGACACTTCGGGTATGTGAACTATAGTTGGTACTTTGTTCTTTTAATATACATTTTCGTGATAGTATTAATTCCTTTTGTCATACAATTTCTGCAGCTCGTAAGCCTCTGGCCCTCTTTTTTCAGTCCTTCCTGAAGACTGCTAAACCAACAGTCAGGTCTCCTTATTCCCAAGAAGCATGGGAAGCATAAAATACAAGAGACGCAGATGAAAACTAAATCTAGAATATGTTTTTTATAACTTGAATCTCCTGCCTTTATTTAAAAGCATGGAATATAAGATACCTTTTTATTTAGACCACTCCATCAATATCTTCATTGAATGTATACATTAAATTCAGCTTGATAATACCACAATGAGAAAAGAAATTACTCTTTTTCCTTTTACTTATGTAAACACATCATGCTGCTGCAAAACAAGGATAACTCAAACACTCCTGGATTTCCATATCATTTTCAAATTCTTTCTTACAGTATTCTTGCTTTTTCTACTACGATCTTAACTCACTTGTCAACTTACCAAATGGAACAATAATGGGGCAAATGATGCTGTAAGCCGTGGTGACTGTAAAAATACACAGTGTCACTGCATACATTGCTCCAAACTCAAACTGAAATGCTTGTTGCTACAACAGAATAAAACATTCACATTAATTTTTGAAAACACATACAAAATGGCTGCTTATTGTTTCTACTACATAGATGCCACCAGTTATTTTGAAAGAGATCCATGCCACATTTTCCATATAAGAAACTGAATTTTGCAAACGTGCACCTCCATGGTCCAGCACAAGAGGCATTCAACTCTACAGCTAAGAATTTTTTGAGACCTGTTATATTAATATTTAAATTTGTTTCCCATGGTCTTAATTCCCATGCAACTCCCACATTTTTTATCCATAGTGCTTTTATAAATTAATGAAATTATTTTTCCCCTTTCCATTTCTATAAAGTAATTGTCTACTTTTGATAGTGTTCTATTACGGCCTGATCTTGGGTACACAGAAAGAGCTTCCTCAAAGATTTTAAACCACAATCGGGCACATCCTGGGCAACAGCAACCTTGTTGTGACAACTAATCTTTCTCATACTAGGTCAGGTAAAAGGAAATGCAGAATGAACTCACCAAAAGGTGGCTTCATTTTGGCAGTTTCACTTCTGGCCTAGGCACGGAAGAAGAAGAGAGGCCTAATCTATTAGATAACTGAATTGTGAAGTTTCTTATCTGAATTAGTTGAAACTAATTAGTTACTATTTCTTTTTTCCTGTATGAAAAATACAGCAATAAAAATGGACATCGGAAAACACTCATCTTTTAGCCTTGATTTACATTTAATTCTTTACATTTCCATAATTGTTTGATTGAAATTGGTCCTCCTTGTATGAATAAGGCTCTGATTCTATAAATTCCTATTTTCTTCCATTGTTTAAACTCAGCATATTTATCTTGAAATTTAACTTTGGGATCTTGGCGTAAGGGGAAGAGGTACAAGAATTTTCATATATTTGCACTATATTCACATCTTGATTCAGTTAGTAAAAAGGTTCTATATTTGAGCCTTCGATTTTGGCAAATGTAATATGTATAAATATAAATTAATTAGGTTTGTTTTGCCTTCCTCTCCCATTTTAGTCTAATTGGATGTCTCATTCTCCTTATAAACTTAACAGTTTGAGCTATTTGGAGAAAAAAACCTTGTAGTTTTTTATTAGATGTGGTATAGTCAATCCTCATTTTATACCTAATCCATATTTTACATATTTATAAATCTTAGCATTCTTCCTTTCCCCACAATAAACGTTTTAAATTTTTTTTTGCTATTTAACAAATTTCTGGTTGTAAGGGTATATTTTGAAACAGAAATAAAAATGTTGGTAGGATTTAAATTCTAATAAATATAAATATTAATATACCAGAAAATATTTTGACAAAAAGATGGACTTCCCAAAGACACAATTTTGTTTAAGGTAAATCTAGTGAAAGGGCATTAAAAGTAGTCCATAGGTGGCATTTATATCCTACAAAATTGCATAGAATTAAGAGAGAGATACCTGAATTGTGCTAGAGCAGGGATGCGCAAACTATGGCCCGTGGGCTGGATCCGGTCCCCAAAGCCAATTCATCCAGGTGTGTTTTACTTTTGCTTCTGGGAGCAACGAAGGCAGCATGGGCCAGATGAATTGGCATCTGGGCCAAACCTAGCCCACGTACCATAGTTTGGGCATCGCTGGTTTAAGCAGAGAAAATGGCACCTTAAAATCTATCTCATCCTGTTGCAAAACAAGACTGCAAGGCACATTTTACTTCCACTTCTGCCTGCTGAACCATGTGACTGGCCCATGACCCAAAAAGTTTGGGCACCTTGTGCTAGAGAGATTGCAAGGAAAAAGGAACATCAGTACATATGAGGATTGTTTGCCTGAAGATAGAATCATTCTGGTTCAAGCTAAAGCAGCTGGTTAGAGAATACATTTTTAAAAATCCCAAATGAAGCCTAACTACTGTTTCCATTATTTACTGGAGGGAAGGGAAATTTACATAATAGGGAATTAGTGGTGATTCCAACAGGAGCAGCAGAAGATAAAATTGCCTGAAGCTGGAACAAAGCTCTAAATCAGAGGTTCTCAACCTTTTCAAGCCACGGGCCTGCGTCACACTTCCTCAGACAGTTGAGCGGGGCAGACTGGTAGTTCTCCCCGCCGTAAACGATGCCGTAAAATGCATCTGCAGCTGTTGCAAATGCATAAATGCATTTACAACAGCCATAAATGCATAAAATGCTTTTACAACAGCCGTGGATGTGTCTATGCTGTTTCCACTGCTTGCGGCAGTGGGAGCGAGAGTGGTAGGCCACATGAAATGGTGACACAGGCTGGATCCAGCCCATGGGCTGTAGTTGAAAACCCTTGCTCTAGATCTCTCCTTACAAAAATTCCGAGACAAAATTTGGGCAATTGCATTTATGGAAAAATTTACCAACTGAGTTAGATTACATAAAGGAAAAATAAAACAAAGTAACATTATGAAAATAAGACACCCTCTATTGGCCTTTGCTACTGAATAAAAAAATACAGAAAACACCTTGGAAAAATAGCTGGAATGTCAGTCGACTGCTTTTTAAGCTAGATCCAAGGTATGATTAATAAGCCATATTGCATCATGATTTACTGAGAAACATCATGGGACATGTCTCAAATCCATTGGCTCTTTGGCTGGGACAAAAAAGCATACTAATGGAAAAGATAAAAATATTGGTTATAACAGTATTTTGTCTCAATATTTTAGTTTATAGTGAGGCTGGAAAACCCACAACCGTACACTGCAAGTTTCTAGGATCTAGCAACACTGCTTAGAACAAGGATTCTCAACCTGCGGCCTACGGCACCATTTCATGTGGCCCCCCACCGCCTCCACCACTCTAGGAAGTGCCATGTGGTGGAGGAAGGGCAAAATGGCCATCCGACCCCTGAAGCTGTCTGAGGGAGTGTGACCCGGCCCCCAGATTTAAAGGGTTGAGAACTCCTGGCTTAGAATTTTCAGATGCCAGTATCATAGGATGTATACATGGTGTGGATTATACAGCAAAATATTACTCTGAGGGACCAAACTCATACATGAGGGTTAAAACAAACTGCATGTGTCCAACTAAAAGCTACTAAAGGAGCATAGATGTAAAATAGTGTTGTGTATTGTTGCCTAGATATCAAATGTATAAATGAAACAGAACGTTTTTATACCTGCTTAACGTTTTTCCTCTCAGCAGCAGATTTCGCCAGTATCATGCGAATAGTGTACAATATTAGACCTGGTAAACGGAGTAATTCATTCCCATTGCCAATAAAAGCTGATGCAATCACGTAATTCACAAAGAAAGCTCCCTGATCAGGGAGAAAGACACATCTGAAGGAGGTTTAAAACAAAAGCAAATAAACAAGAAGGCAAGCAACAATCTACAGACCTACCACTTATTTTGCCAACAATGTTCCACATGATCTTCCTTGTGTTAAAAGCCCCCTTCCTCTCTCCTGCCCCCTTTAAAGCAGTATGTCTCAGAAAGCAACATGCCAGGATCCTACACTTTGCCAGTCATGTCCTTTTGCAGACACAGCACACACTGTGGCATTAGGGTGACCCCAAGTTTCATGCTAGTTTTCTCCACACCAGCATATAGAGGCTTGAAAATCTTTCAGAGATTTTGATATTACGGTAACTTCAGTCGCAATAATTGTACCAGCCTAGATCAGGTTTTATAGTTGATCTATGTTGAGATTTGCTTTGCCACTCACATGGCCTTGGGCAAGATGCCCAGTCCCGAACACCACCTGAAAGAGGGAAATGGCTTTAACCATTTTCTGAATACTTTACACCTTGAAAAACCCTAGACAGCTTGACATAATTCAGAACAGATTTGATAGCAAAAAAAAAAAGCAACCCTAGGTATAGTTTCTAATTTAAATTTTAAAATGTATTAAACCAGCCATACTGGAAGTTTTATTCTGGAGGGTTACTTTCCTATGTTTGAGGGGTTTACCTTTTCTTTCAAGGATTTTATGGACACTTGGGTGAGATTTTCAACAAAGCATGGATCATGGAACAATTAGTCTGCCTTTTGACAGGTTGCCTGGTTGCACACCTAACTTGACCATAGTTACCTAACAACTTTGGTCCATGCACTGGTAGTCTCAAGAATTGACTACTGCGATATTCTTTACACAAGGCTTCTTTTGAAGCTGTTATGAAAGCTCTAATAGTCCAGAATACAGCAGCCAGATTGACCATGGGTGTGAGAAGGTTCAATCATACCTCCCCAATTTGTTAGCTTGCACTGGTTACCCATTTGCTTCCATGCCAGGTTCAAAATGCTGGTACATATGTACAAGGCACTAAATGTTGAAGAATCTCTTCAAAAATTCCGTTGTCCATCATAAACAGCATTAGGCCTGTGGGTTCCCACTCTCATGTAGGCTTGAAGTTCCCAAGAACCAAGCCTTCTTGGTAGTGCCCCCACCCACTGGATTGCCTTGCCCCATGAGATATGTCTAGCCTCTTCCCTTCACTCCTTTAAGAAGCTTTTTAAAGTGTTTCTAGTGTGAGAAGTTTACAGGGAGATTCTTGGCTAGGTATCCCCTGGAATGGTCATATTAGGTATGCTGATCACTCCCAATTATTTTTACTGTTAATGTTCTGTTACTGTTTTATTTCCATCATTAATGCTTAATTCAGTTATTTAATTTTATGTTTATGTCTTACTCTGATAATGTTGTTGATTGTTCTGTTCTTTTATTACATCACAAGCTGATTGCCCGGTGTCGCCGAGCGATGCATTAGGGGGTGGTGACCTAAACCCCCGGATCAATTCGGCGTGTGAGGCGTTTGCGTGGGGTGGGATTCCTCCATTGTTTTCCATTGTTTTCACACTCTGTGGTGGTGGTGGTGGCGGCTGGCGGGCGTGGCCATCTCCTTGCGCGAGGGGGCACCCTGTCGTGTTTCTCCCAGACCTGTTCCTGTCCTGCGTCCACCGCTCCTGTCCGGGGTGGGTCCTCAGCCTCCAGTTCTGGTGCCATCCAGGCCGTTGGTTGGGCATTGATGCTCTGAGGCCCCGCTTGTGGGCTCAGGCATGGCCCTTCTACCCTTTCTGGCCGGTGGCTCCTCTGGTGCTGCTGGGGCTGGGGCAGTGTCCCGTCTGTCCATGCGTCACCTCCATGGTGGAGGTTGCGGAAGACGGAGGAGATATGATATCCCTGCCCGGCAAAGCACAGCGGATCAGGCCACAGCCCAGGAGGCGGCCAGTGGAGGTGGCGGCAAACCCCCGTCCCTGGAGGCCTCAGTGCGAGACTAGGCGGTGAAGGAGAGTGTTCCTTCCTGGGCAGGTAAGCGGTGGAAAGGCCAGGGACTAAGGTGGGGGAAGCGTGTGTTGCCAGCTCCACAGGTCAGTGTTGGTGGTTTGGGCCTTGGTCCGGTTGCCCTCCTCCTTCCCTGCACCTGGGCGGTTGTTGTGCAAAGGGATGCAGGGCGCACCCCCCTGCCACAGTCCCTGTCCCTCGCTCAACCTACCTGCCTAGGGCGGATCTCCCTCTCCCTCCACCTCTGCGAGCCGCTTGTTTTTCTGATGTCCCCGCTTTTCTTTCTTCTGTCTTCTCCACCATCTTCTTGCGGCCCCTGGCCTGCGCGGTTCCAGCTGGCACCATTTTTTATGCATGCTGATCCGCACATTCCGGCCCTTTTTCTTGTTGGTGGGGATGTCGGTTTCCCTATGCGTTGGATTGTCGTGGCCGTCATCAGCCGCTGCCTGAGCTGTCCCAAGAGCAGGATTTCTTGGGGGGCGGCGATGGTCTGCCTGCAGTGGCCCCGTGCTCTCTGGGCAGGGGGTGCCGGAGCACCTCTCGGCTCCTCCCTGTGATGGCGGCAGCCGTTGGTGTTCTGTCTGCTGGTGTTCTGTCCACGTAGCCATAGCCCCACCACTCCCACGCTTGTGCTATCTCCTGCGATTGGCTGCGGCATGCCACAGTGGCTTCTGGGAGTTGTAGTTTTTTGTGGGGCGCAGGGCCACCCATTGCAGTCTGAACCCCGACGTTGACCTTCTCTGACGCACCAGGTAAGTGCGTGCGCAGTTTGGTCGCAGACACTACAGGGGTGTGGATTTGTATTCAGGAACCAAACAGGGACATCTTTGTTTTATATAGAGATTTGTCATTTTTAAAAATATATTATGCCATTAATTTATAAACCACTTAGAATAGTTTAATACTATATGGGCAATACATAAATTGAATGAAGAAATAAATTAACAGACAAACAGACAAAGAAAAACAAACAAATTTCTATTAGTGAAACAAAATACATGTGCAGAGACAAATTGAACAAAAAGAAACTTTAAGATACTTACTCTAATCTAACTCTAGTTTCTGATTTTCGATCAAATAGCGAACGAAAGAAGTAATCAAGACTGGAAGAAATATGTCTTGTTAGTCTCTGCAATCTTCTAAATCACAAAACATGAGAACAAAATGCCCATTCACAAAAGAAACATGACACAGGAGATCTGAGGAAGGAATCACCATGGCTATTAAAATTAAAAAGAAAAGCATGCTTCTTTTCAAAAGCAGCAGTGGCTCAGATTTTGAATGGAACAGCGATGTTGGAGTAACCAATTTTGGAACACTTTCTACTCAGTGCAACTTTGCAGCTCATGGTTGTTCCTTAATGAACCTCAGTGAATTTAAAAGATACCCATGTTGTGCCTGTCTTCTATCCTTCAACCAGTGCTAACAGTAGTGTGGGAATGGGTGACATGTGTTAACTGCCCCTATCCTACTGGCCTATAAACCATACCTGTCAAGTATCCCATTTTCCCCAGGAAAACCCCTTATTTTTACCCCTCTTCCCGCCCCCTCCCATTTTATTAATTTCCCCATAATATCCCTTTTAAAAAAAATCCTGACCGGAGCCCTCACAGGTGAAGCTGCAGTATGTTTTTTCCGGCCACCAGAGGTCGCTGTGTGGCTTTTCGCTTGTGGAAGGGAAGAGAGAGAAGGTGGTGGGGGTGTTCTGTAGTTTCTCTTTCATTTCCCTTCCCTGCCACATGGTCATGGAGGCTTCATTTTTGCTGCTGCTGTTCGGAGCCACCATGGGACGGGAGTCTACTCTAGAGGTGAGCGATATTTCATATATGCAGGGGCAAATCAGTGAGAGACTTCTCTCTCACTCTCATGCTTTATTGAGCTGTTTCTGCCCTGCCTCCTAGCTGGAGGCTTCCGTTTCTGTTCTAGAGTTAACTTGGGAGGGGGGCGTGGGGGATGTTGCTTGATCACTATATGAGAGAGAGAAAGAGAGAGAGCACCCCACCTTCTAACAAACCATCTGGAGGGAGATTAACTCCTCAGCTGCTGGGAGGCTTTGAAACTACAGAGGTTGCTTTTTACTTCTTTACTAATTCCCTTCCTTAAGCTGGATCCGACATTCTCAGGTGTTGGTGCTTCAATTGGTTGCAGTGAGAAACAAATAGATTGGTTAATTTGGGGCAATTAATCTCTTGCTCATCCACCCTAATTGGGGGGGGGGGGTGTCTAGCCATGTGCAGGGCTAGTTCATTAAAGCCAAGCTGCTTACAAGCAGTTGGTAACCCTAGGGGCTGGTTTACTATTCTGCACTTTCTTTACTTCCCAGGAAAAAAAATAATTAAAAATGAGTAAGGTAAAGGTAAAGGGTTCCCTTGCTTGAAAGCCAGTCGTATTCAACTCTAGGGTTCAGTGTTCATGTCTGTTTCAAAGCCGAAGAGCCAGTGTTGTCTGCGTCTGCAGACATTTCCGTGGTCATGTGGCAGGCATGACTAGACACCAGAGCGCACGGAATGCTGTTACCTTCCCACCAAAGTGGTCCCTATTTATCTACTTGCAATTTCTTGCTTTCGAACTGCTAAGATGGCAGGAGCTGGAACAAAGACGGGAGCTCATTCCGTCCTGCAGTACTCGGGAATCAAACTGCTGACCTTCTGCCTCCCAGTCAGCATCTTAGTCATTTAAGCCACTGAGTAAACAAGAAAGAAAACAAAAGACCCCCAAGAAGATGGGGAAAGGGTTCTTTGGCCCACACAACCTTGTGCCCATTGCATCTACAATACCATCTAGCCATCTTTCTTTTGTCCTCCACCTTTCCCAGCAACAAGGCTTTCTCAAATGAATCCTCTTTTCTCATTTGATGTCCAAAGTACTTTAGCGTCATCTTTACTATTTGTCCTTTAATGAGCAGTCATGGTTGATTTCTTCTAGGATCGACCTAACACCAGATTTCAAAGGCATCTATTTTTCTGCGCTCAGCTTTCCTAATGGTCCAGCTCTCACACCCATACATTACCACCGGGAATACCATTGCTATGACTATGCAATTTTTTGATTGCAAGGTGATGCCTATACTTTTAACTATGTTCCCCAGGTTTCTCATAGCTTGTTTCCCAAGCATCAGTTGCCTTTTTATTTCACGGCTGCAATCACCATCTGCAGAGATCTTTGATCCTAAGAAAGTAAAATCTGCCAATCGTATCCAACTCTAGGGTGCAGTGCTCATCTCCATTTACAGCCAAAGAGCCAGTGCTGTCTGTGTTTGCAGACATTTTCATGGCCATGTGGCATGGCGGGAAGGCCCACCGGAACAACAATACCCGCAGATAACCCGCGCGCCCCAACCACGCGAAGAAAAGAAAAGGCCCTGGGACCCTGGAGGGTGGACACACAGACCCTAGAAATGCGGGACATGCCGATCCTCAGCCCCCAGGAACTAGAAGAGGAGCGGAGACCCCCAAGCAGGCACCACGCCCCCAAGAGAGGCGCTGCTGACAACCGGGCCGAACTCCTCACATGGGCAGAGGCCCCCTTTTCAATCAAAGGCCGAAGGGGACACGACCTCTCCCCGGAGGAAAGCCACCGCAAATCCTTCCCAGCTAGAAACCGAAGGGGACGCAGCCCCCCCCCTCAGAAACACGCTACCGCAAATGGGAGGGGCGCGAGACCCGCAAGGCATGCATCCACGCGGGAAGACCGGAAGCACACGCAAGGCAGAACAAAAAAAGTGAGGCCTACCACGACTCGCTGTCTGCCCGAACCAAGCGCAGGGAATGTCCGGAGAAGGAAGCCGACCTCCACGCGGAACCACGACCCGAGGAGCCGGAGCTACGACGACCCGAACCCCCATCAGTCCAGCAAAGATGGCGGCCTCCACACGACAGCTCCACAGGGCCCTCCGATGAGGAAAGCAGCTCCAGCGACGAAAGCGACTTCTCACCAACGCTCCAACCTGAAACAGCAGGACCTCTGAGACAGAGATCCGCTTGCCTCGGCAGCCAGCAAACAATGAGGTTCATGCAGGCGCAAGAGGAGCAGGAGAACTCCCTCTCTGGCAAAGAAGAGGAACTGCAGGTCACCTCGCTCCATGGGCAGAGGACCAGCGAACTCCCTCTACAGGCGACCAGAAAAACTGCAAATGGGACATCCAATAGCAAATATATGTGTACCCATCCCCCACTGCCAATATAAAGACAGCCCAGGGCACCAGGCCAGATCCAGCAAAGGAAGCAATGCCGGCCAGCACAGCCAACTACCTCACAACTTCCCAATCCTTCACATGACTGGGGAGAACCTAATGGACTGGGCACAACAATTCCAGGTAATTCTGATGAGGGAGGGGGCACTGTACCTGATCCAGGACCCACCAAGAAAGCCATGGACCCTAAAGGTGGACAGCCTACACCACAGAGTGTTCTGTTTGCTTTTAAGCTCTATTGACACTTCAATGTATGGGAGTATCCCTGATGGGCTAACTGTGCATGAGGTTTGGGGAATATTGTATAAAATGTTTTATTGCAATGAAAGGACTACGACCTGCTTGCTATTGAGAGAGTTGTATGCATACAAAATGAAAGAGGGCTCAACAATGAGCGAGCACCTGATGAAACTAAACAGCATGAGATCCGACCTCATAAGAAGGGGGGAGATCGTGACGGATCAGCACCAGATTAGCATTATATACAACTCCCTCGATTCAAGCTGGGACTACTTCCTGACTCAGCTGGATAATTTGGGAAGTAACAATGCCACATTGGGGTACATCACTAAGAAACTCATACCTGAGGATAATCTTAGGAGAAGTAGGGCCACCATACGCAGAGAGGACAGGCCACGCAAAAGAGTCAGTTTCCCTGAGCAGGGGAGCCCTAGTTTCGAGTGTCACACATGTGGACCAAGGAAACACAAACCCACGCGCGATCAAACACGCCATGAGGACACTCCGAGACCCAGACGTGAGTCACAGGACGAATACCCACGCAGACACAAGGGCGACAACGACAGGGGGAACAGACGACGAAGGTCACCTAGCCCAAAGAGAGAGCTTAAGCCACAGAAGGGGCAAGATAGACACAAACCAGATTCAGTGAACGTGGTCAAGCACAGTGAAGGGACCAGCAGCCACAAGGCAGACAGGTCTTCAAATGCACACCTACAGCGGTGGCTGATCGACTCCGGGGCAACCACCCACACATCATGCCACAAGGAAATATTCAACTCATTTGAAGAAGATTCCTTCAGAATCAAAGTCGCCAACCAGGAACACGCAAGAGTAACAGGCAGGGGCGACGTACTCATCCCTGGAATTGGTCAGGTCAAAGGCGTCCTTTACTCTCCTGAAATTCCATATAATGTCCTGGCCACCACCAAGCTCACAGAAGACCCCAGCCTCAGGATAGTCTTCGAGAACAAGAAGGTGTCCATCGAAAGAAGGGGAAAGCAGGTTGGAAGAGTGGAGCTCATAGGCGGCCTACCGTACCTCATTGCCAAGGAAGCCGAGGATGTACAGGCCACGATAGGCCTAATCGACGGCACTGACGATGAAGAGATGCAGGACTGCACCGCAGACGACCCCAGGGAACCCGAACATGAAGACCCAGAAAGGAAAAACAATGCTCACAACAGCTCCACAAGAAATGAAGGGGTTGGCAGCTCAAAGCATAGAACACTGAGGGTATCCATAGGGAAACAAATACATGATGAGTGTGCGCATCTGTTGCACAGAAAATTGGGACACATAGGTTTTCCAACTGTCAAGAAGATGCTAGGATGTTCAGAAGGACTAAGGATCAAGGATTGTGAGAACTACCTGGAGTGCTCCGTGTGCAAAAGCTCCAAGGCGAAAACTGAGGCACGACCGAAGACATCCTCCAGGAAGTCAAGCCACCCTTTCGAATTGGTCCACCTCGACCTGGTGGGGCCACTCGAGAGATCTCTGGGCCAGAAGAGGTTCTTCTTGACGATAGTCGATGACTACAGCCGATACGGTTTCGTATACACCCTCAAAAGCAAGGACGAGACCTTCAGCAAGTTCAAAGAGTTCTACCAAAGGGTGCAAACCCAGAACAACACCAACATAAAGAAACTGATGACGGACAGGGGATCGGAATTTCTGTCCAAAGAGTTCCAAGACTGGATAACCGAGAAGGGGATGCTACACTACAAAACCACACCATTCTCAGCTTTCCAGAACGGAGTCGCCGAACGAAGGAACAGAGTGCTCCAGACCATGATCAGATGCGCAATTGAAGATGCAGGCCTAAGCTTCTCATACTGGGGGGAAGCTTTGCTGTACTCCAACTACACACTGAACAGGCTATGGTCTGGCGTTATCGGAAAAACGCCCTATGAAGCCATGTACAGGCAGAAGCCCAAGTTGAGCCACCTTCACGTCTTCGGTGTGTTCGCAGACGTACACATACCAAAACAACTAAGGAAGAAAGGGGACAAGATAACGAAGAAGCTAAGGTTCATGGGGTACGAACCAGGCTCGAAGGCATACCGCTTCCTAGACCACAACCTGAGAATAGTGATTTCCAGGTCGGCCACGTTCCATGAACACGCGAACTGGAGTAAGATACACGCAAACGAGGTACTGACAAATGAGTCAGTACAAGAAGGAACCAAAGCACCCTCATCCAACTCAAGGCTCAACAGACCAGCAGACACGCCACCAGAGAGGGATGAGACCAGGCAGTCACATCAAAATACCACTAGTGTTGTGGAGACTGAACCTCCAAAAACCCCAGCAGAGGCGCCCCGCAGGTCAACCAGGTCAACCAAAGGCCAAACTCCCAGAGGGCTAAAGGAGTATGTGCTGGGCATAAACACCTACCCCGAGACACCAGCAAGCTTTGATGACATAGACAAACTGCCTCCCGAAGAACAGGACAAGTGGCAGGCGGCAATGGAAAGGGAGATGGAGAGCCTCAAAACCCTCAGAGTGTATGCTCCTGCTGAGGTCCCTGAGGGACAAAGGACAGTGGGAACAAAGTGGGTGTTTAAAGTAAAATCGTTGGAAAATGAAGGAGTAATGTACAAAGCGCGACTAGTCGCCCAAGGGTTCACCCAACGATACCCTGACGACTACGAAGACACATACTCCCCCACAGTGAAGCCAGAAAGCGTAAAGGCCGCTTTAGTAATGGCAACCATCCTCGAAGAACAAGTGTACCAGTTTGATGTACAGACAGCATACCTCCATGCAGACCTTGACAAGGAAATATACGTCAGAGCACCACCTGGTTTTGGGCGCAATAGAGGGGAAACGTGGCTACTCAGCAAAAGCCTCTATGGCCTAAAACAGTCCGGCAGGAGGTGGTACGAGTGTCTGGCCGAGGCAATGAGGCAATTGAACTTCTTCCCAGCCGAAGCTGACAAATGCGTATTTCTAAGGAAATCACCAGAGGAAGTTGAAAAGGTCCTAGTGTATGTCGACGACCTATTGTACTTTGGGAAAAGTAAGTCCAAATGCGACGAGTTCGCTCATGGACTGCAAAATGAATTCTCCCTGAAAAACTTGGGGAGAGTGAACAAATACCTAGGGGTGCAAGTCTCAAGGATACCCAATGGCTTTGGACTCTCCCAGAAGGAGAAAATAGCTGAACTCCTTGACAGATGCAGCATGTCAAACGCTCACCGCTGTGGGACGCCTATGCAAACAGATTTCCTGAAAAACGCCTGCGAGGAAGGGGAACCGTTCGAAGACGTCAGCCTCTACAGATCCATCATTGGATCGCTGTTACACATAGCCAACTGGACCAGGCCCGACATTACGCTGGCAGTGAACCTTCTCTCACGCCATTCCAGTAACCCAAAGACGTTTCATTGGGCGGCCGTCAAGAGACTGCTGAGATACCTGAAGGGTACCATGGAAACAGAATTACTGCTCACCCCTCGAATAGACGAAGAAATCAACCTGTCATGCTACGCCGATGCTGACTGGGGCGGATGCTTAGGAACCAGAAAGAGCACATCCGGCTACATGGTGATGTTGAATGGCAGCCCAATATACTGGCGCACCGAGAAGCAGAAACTGGTTTCTACTTCCACCGCCGAGGCCGAATATGTCTGCCTGTCAAACGCTGCATGTGACCTTATCTGGATAAACGAACTGATCTCCCTTATCTGGGAAAAGCCCAAGCTCCCCATCACCATCCACGAAGATAGCCAGGCGGCCATAGAGATAGCAAAAGGTGACACTATAAATCGGAAATCTAGACATATAGATATCAAGTGCAAAAACGTGAGACAGATGATAAGAGAAGGCTTTATAGAGCTAACACATTGTGAGACAAAGGAACAAGTGGCAGACATACTGACCAAACCACTCCCCTCAGCTCAGCATGAGTACCTGTTTGGCAGCTTGTGTCTTAGAAAATGAAACGCTCAAGTATGCACTCAATGTAGTCAGCCCATATGATATTAGAAGGGGTTTTGTCAGATGTAATATCAAACTGACCTGAACTACATGTACCACAATGCCTTGCCGCTGTAACCCTATTCCCTTGAACCTTATGCCTCTGACCTCATCCGACCCTATTAAAGGACCACCTCAACCTCATACCCTTCCCTTCCATCTTTGACCCTTGATACAGCCACTGACCGCCATGCGGGCAGTGAGAATAAAAGACTTTAATTATAATATACTGTCTCTGGAGTTATTGGGCCGAGCCATCTGAAACACTCTTACAGGTTTCCTGGACTTTCCCCCTCTTTCAGCCTCTTGGGACATTTTGTTCCACTTTGTTGTATCACTCTTCCCAATAAGAAACTTACTTTTCTCTTTTTCCCCTCCTAGAAGCAACCAGTACCTTCAACCTATAGTTACATCACTTCCCCAACGTATATAGAAAGGTGCAGGTTATTTAAGAAAAGAACCACGGTGTCTGAGACAGTGGAACAGGAAGAGATGTCAGAGGTGGTAACAACACAGATACTCTTTCCTTCCAGGTAAGAGAATAGTTTAGAACTAGGGCAAGGGAGCAGAGAGTGAAGGGATGTCTAATGTGGGCATGTGCAGCAGCAGCAAAGAAGAAAACAGCCAGAAAAAAATTGGCTCTTTAACATTAATCACACTTGATAGGACATTAATCTGAGTAATTGCCCATATAATGGAAGCAGAAAATACAGGTACTGTAATTAGAGGAAGAAATACCCATCTACAAGAACTTTTAATTAACACTGAAATCTTAAGAAGCTATACACAAGCAAAAAACAGTTTAAGCAAGCCATGAATGGGAAGAGGGAAGGTTCTGCAGCGTAGGCACACAGATACAAAAGGAAATATAAAGTATGGAATAAAAGCAGTGAACCTAGAAAGCAAACAAAAATAACACAAGTAGTTTACTAATCCATTTGTCATTACAGGTGAAACTCAGAAAATTAGACTATCGTGCAAATGTTCATTCATTTCACTTAAAAGGTGAAACAAATATATGAGATAGACTCACTACATGCAAAGCAAGAGATGTCATGCCTTAATTCGTTATAATTGTGATGATCATGGTGTACAGTGTACATGAGATTATGTGATGATTATGGGGTACATGAGATTAGGGGGTTGGGGTTTTCATAAACTGTAAGCCATAAGTATCAATATTATAACAAAGTAAGGCTTGAACTATCTCGCTTTGCATGTAATGAGTCTATCTCATATATTTGTTTCACCTTTTAAGTTGCATTACTGGACTGAATGAACATTTGCACGATATTCTAATTTTCCGAGTTTCACCTGTATACAAGGAACAAGGTGAGCAATTTGTTTGGCACAGAAAGAACCATATCAAGTTTCAACAATGATTTTTTTAACTCATTAACCACAGTGAGAAAGTTGGGATTCTAGTAAGATCTTTACCTAGACAAACCTAGTGAAGGCAGAATTAGCACCATGAAGATCAGAAATGTGTAAACTTTATGCACCATTACTCTGTTTTCACCAGACCTATAAAAAGAATAAAAAATATAGTCACATATGATACTTTGTGTTCTTTCCATTACATCAGTTCTTAGTCAAAAATAAAAGTAGAATTCATTTAAAAAATATTTTAACAGAAATAATAAACGGTACATAATCATTTTAACATTTGTAAAATAATTACTGTGATACCTCATACAACGTCCAAACTTGGTTCCACAAGTTTGGACTTTATACAGATTTGGACTTTGTATGAGGCATGCAAAATCCTAGCCGCGATGCATCATACAACGTCCAAATCCTTGCCGCGATGCCTCGTACAACGTCATTTCCATAGAGATACATTGTACTGTAACAGCACAGACTTCAGGGCAAAGTCAAGGAAACAGACAGGAAACTGACAGAACTTTAAGAAATCATTGTCTAAAGGCTAAAAACGTTACAAAAACTTGTCAAACAATCCTGATTGTCCAAGAACCTGAAGAATGCTGCAAAAATCCCAGGAATGCTTCTAAAAATTCTGACGAAAAAAAATTCGAAAAAATCCAAAATCGCGCTCAAAACCACTCCTAAACACTCTTTGCTTCATGCAAAACCACAAGAGCAATGCTCGCATGTGTCCTGTCTTTTATACTGCCCAGGCACAATGCAACCTGGGAAAAACCCCAATGCCTCATACAAAGTCACAGCGACTTTGTATGAGGCAACTTTTTTCAAGGAATTAGGCGATGTTGTATGAATTCGATGTTGTACGAAGCGGACTTTGTATGAGGTATTACTGTACTCTTATTTTTGCTACACCTGTTGCTCTCAAGTACCATAAAGGAGGGGTTGAGATTCATGCCAACTATCCGATCTACATTAAGCATGCTACCAAAATGCTTAGGTAAAGGTAAAGGTTGCCCTTGCTCAAAAGCCAGTTGTATCTGACTCTAGGGTTCAGTGCTCATCTCTGTTTATATCCAAAGAGCCAGCGTTGTCTGCGTCTGCAGACGTTTCCGTGGACATGTGGCAGGCATGCCTCAAAAACGGAGTGCATGGAACGCTGTTTACCTTCCCACTGAAGTGGTCCTTATTTATCTACTTGCAATTTCTTGCTTCAAACTGCTAGGTTGGCAGGAGCTGGGACAGAGACGAGAGCTCACTCTGTCGTGCAGTACCCGGGAATCAAACTCCAACCTTCTAGTCAGTGAGTTCAGTGTCTTAACCACTTGAACTACTGTTTACTTACGTAAACTTAAAATGAATTGCTAGAGCAGGCTATTGAATCAATAGCTGAATGGAAAATCAATGCTTATGTATTTACCATTGTTTCAACGGCTTTACTATATTAAGGACTCGTGTGGTGTAATGGATAGAGTGATGGACTAGGACTCTGCAGGCAAGGGTTCAAATTCACATTTTCCCACAGAAATTGAGTGAGTAGAACTAGTAAAACCACTCTTTAAATATCTTATTATCGCAAAAGATCTTTTAGGGTCACTACAAGTTGATTCTAACTTGTTGGTACATAATTAATTAACTATCAGCTTAATGCAGTGGTGGCGAACCTATGGCACGCCTCCCTGTGGGCATGTGTGCTGTCACCCCAGCACAGAGTTTGCCCTGCCCCTCTGCCCAGCAGCTCAATGGGAGCTCTTCCTCCCTCCCTCCAGTACATAGTTCACTCAGCACCCCTGCACACAGATGGCAGTCTGTTGAGCTTGGGCACTTGGTCTCTAAAAGGTTCACTATCACTGGCTTACGGCCTCAATGCCATCAACAATTTAAAGCACAGTTAACATAATGTTTACCTTAAAAGCATGCAGTTCTTCCCTGCATGCTTCCATCAGTCAATCCTCAAAATTATTTAGTTTCTTAAACGAGCAAAGACAAATAGATACAGTACGAGATTGCCTAGCAACACAGCAACATTTTACCACATAGTGTGATGATTTATTCAATTAAAATGTTATTGTTGTTCAGTCGCACAGTCAATTCCGACCCTGTGCAACCCCATGGACCACCACACATCAGGCACCCCTATCCTCCACCATCCTCCTCAACCCACCCAGCTTTGTGCCCATTGCGTCAACAATGCCATCTAGCCATCTCATTCTTTGCTGCCTCCTTCTTCTTTTGCCCTCGACATTTCCATTAAGGCTTTCTCAAGTGAATCCTCTCTTCTCATTTGATGTCCAAAGTACTTTAACTTAATCTTCAGTATTTGAACTTTCAGGGAGCTGTCGGGGTTGATTTATTTTAAGATCAACCTATTTATTCTCTTTGCTGTCCAGGGTACTCTCAAAATTCTCCTCCAGCACCACATCTCAAAGGTGTCTATTCTGTGCTCATCTTGATTTTTGGCTTCCCTGATTGGCTGTGGCCTGCCTCTCCTGTGTTCATTCTGGCTTCCCTGATTGGCTGTGGCCTGCTGCAGTGGTCACTGGGACTAGTGGTTTTTGAGTTTTTTCCACTTTGTGGGGCGCAGCCCCCCCCCCCCCCCCCATTGTTCCGGTCCCCTGCTGTGACCTGCTGCCTTCTCTCATTGTGTGGCCTCAGTGGTCTCTTGCAGCCCGCGCCTACGTCCCTGGCTCCCCATCTCTGCAGCCTTCTCAGCCTGCGCCCTGCCTCCATGTTGCCGCAACCAATCACTGGGCACTTCAGCCACTCTGCTCTGGGCGCTGGGGTTCTAGGATGACGGCGACGAGGCCACACTCAGCTTGTGCAGCGTCCTTTGCTGTTTTGGCCACATGGCTGTTGCTCTGTCCCCCTGCATTCATTCTGGCTTCCCTGATTGGCTGTGGTCTGCTCTCCTGCGTTCATTCTGGCTTCCCTGATTGGCTGTGGCCTGTCGCAGTGGTCGCTGGGACTTGTGGTTTTCGCATTTTTCCACTTTGTGGAGTGCAGCCCCCCATTGTGCCGGTCCCCTGCTGTGACCTTCTCCAGGACACTACGTAAGTGTGTGCAAAGTGTGGTCACGGATAGTAAAGGGGTGTAGATTTGTATACAGCACACACAAGGGGACATCTTTCTTTTATGTAGATAGATAGATGGTGTGTCTCTACTTTTAACTATGTTCCCCAAATTTCTCATAGCTTGCCTCCCAAGAATTAGTTTTTTTATTTCATGGTTGCAATCACCATCTGCAGTGATATTGGATCCTAAGAATGTAAAATCTGTCACTGTTTCTACTTCTTCCCCATCTATTTTCCAGGGAGTGATAGGGCCTGTTGCCATTACAGTATCTTGGTTTTCTTGATGTTGAGTCTCAAGCCAGCTTTTGCACTCTCTTCATTCAACCTAAGCAGGAGCTTCTTTATGTCTTCTTCACTTTATGCCATTAGGGTAGTATCATCTGCATATCTCAAACTGTTGATGTTTCTTCCAGCAATTTTAATTCCAACTTATGATTCATCCATCCCTGCATTGTGCATCATGTGCTCTTTATATAAGTTAATTAAGCAGCCTTGTCTTACTCCTTTTCCTATTCCAAACCACTCCATCACTCTGTATCCTGTCCTAACTGTTGCTTCTTCTTGACCCATGTACAGATTTCTCATGTGACACGTAAGGTGTTCTGGTATTCCCATCTCTTTAATTACTTGCCACATTTTGTTATGGTCCACACAGTCAAAGGCCTTGGTGTAGTCAATGAAACAGAAGTAGACTTGTTTCTAATATTCGTCTGTTTTCTCCATGATCCAATGTATGTTGGCAATGTGGTCTCTAGTCCCCCTGCCTCTTCGGAAACCAGCCTGCACTTCTGATAATTCTCTCTCCACGTGCTGCTGAAGTCTATCCTGTATTATCTTGAGCATAACCTTGCTAGCGCGTGGGATGAGCACAATAGTTCGATAATTTCAGCATTCTTTGGAGTTGCCCTTTTTGGGGATTGGAACGTATACTGACCTTTCCCAATCCTGTGGCCATTGTTGTGTTTTCCAAATCTGCTGGCATATAGAATGCAATAATTTAATTCCATCATCTTTTAGGGCTTTGAATAATTCTACTGGGATACCATCATCTCCACTAGCTTTGTTATTGGCAGTACAGGTACTTTTTAGGGCTCTCCTGACTTCACTCTCCAGGATGTCCGGCTCCAGTTCAAAGCTCTCCTCACTGTGATTGTCAGGGTTGTTGAGGTCCTTTTTGTATAGTTCTTCTGTGTACTCTTGCCATCTTTTCTTAATCTCTTCTGTATCAGCTAAATCCCTGGCTTTTTTATCCCTTATCATGGTTATTTTTGCTTTAAACATTCCCTTGATTTCCCCAACTTTTTTAAAAAGATCTCTAGTTCTTCCCCTTCTGTTATTTTCCTCTATTTCTTTGCACTGTTAATTTAAGGTTTCCTTATCTCTCCTTGCTTTTCTTTGAAAATCTGTGTTTAATTAATTGACTTTTTCTCTTTTGCCTTTTCCTTTTGTGTTCCTTCTTTCCTCCACTATTTTAAGAGCCTCATCAGACAGCCACTTTGCTTTCTTACAATTCTTTTATTTTGGTATAGGTTTACTTGCTTCCTCCTGTACGATGTCCCGAACCTCCATCCATAATTCTTCTGGTACTCTGTATATCAAGTCTAAATCATTAAATCTGTTCCACACCTCCACCGTGTATTCCTTAGGGATGTTGTCTAGGTCATACGTGTGTGTCCTAACTGTTTTCCCTATTTTCTTTAATCTAAGCCTGAATCTGGTAATCAATGTCCTTAATCACTGCCATTGGGGTATATTTAAAGTTAAAACTATTAGCTAGAAAATAACAGGAACATAGGAACTGCTGTGATTTATTTTCTACAAAATCTGAACATTTTCCTTCCCTCTTTCCCATCCTCTTTTTCTACAACAGAACTTGGAAAACTTTATTGTGTGAAACTAGAGAAGAAATATAGTCTTACTTTGTCCAATGTGATTCAAACACTGTGGAGTAATAGACTAAAGTTGGCAGCAAAGCTGAGAAGGACGACAAAAGAACTGTTGGAAAGAATTGACTAACAATAGGGTTCTGGTGGGAAGAAAGAGAGAGAGAGAGAGAGCGCTAAGTTCTGTATAGCGACAACAAAGGAAACTGAACAGAATGCATGTTTAAATTAGTTTTCTAAAAAGTATAGCCTCACTAAATAAAGCACAGTCTGGCTTCTGGGGGGAAAACATGCTGAGATAATGGCTAGGCTTTGGCAAGAGGTCAACATTTATATAGTAAATTAACACAAAGGCACAGATTACAGTAGAATAAGAGCTGATGAACAATTATAATTTATGGGAAAGATTCTCCAATACAAGAAGTAAGACACTTAACACTTTCCAGATGCTTTAGATCAGGTGTACCCAAACCTTTTGGGCCGCAGGATGGTCATGTACTTCACACGGTTTCTCCCACTGGAAGTGGAAGTAAAATGCATCTGCACATGCGCAGAACACTGCCTATGGCATTTTATTTCCACTTCCAAGAGCGGTGAGGGCAGTGCAGGCTGGATTGGTGTTGTGGACCGGATCCAGCCCGTGGGCCATAGTTTGGGCACCCCTGCTTTAGATCACAGTTTTCGTGGTCCCTCAATATTGGTTGTGCTGGAACTAAGAACCACAATCCAAAAGACTCAGAAACTATGATACTATCAGTTCAAGTACACTAGAAAACTGGAAAGAAACTGGAAGGTTAAAACAATACATCTTTCTAAGGATGCGGCCATCTATTTGTAAAAAGGCATACAGAACAACAGATTATAAAATTCTTCATACTTACATTAAGATAACGAGTAGGCCTTGTGAAAATGAACTTGTCCATTGTTGAGATAATAATAGAAGGAGTTGTCAGGAAAAAGAGCAGAACAAAAAGGAGCAAATTGATGCAAATCCACCAGAACCACCATCTCAGCCCTTGAACTGAAAGATTATCCCTACCAGGAAAAAAAACACAACAAAGTATTTCCGTTTTGCAGACACAGTACTAATAGACAATTTGCTTTGTTCAGAACAAATAGATACAGCAGTCCCAGAGGAATGTTCAGTACAAAGAAATAAAAGGTGTGGGAGAAGCTTAGACCTTTCCTGGTCTTGCCATTTTTCTGCTGAAATCCCCTTTTCCACCATCGAGGCAGCAAACATATACCTAGCAGCCTGTGAATCTACACAAATGGGTTTACTGCATTTCATCTGGCCCACGTTGCCCTTGTCACTCCCGGAAGCGGAAGTAAAACGTGCCCATCCAGGCGCGTTTTACTTCTGCTTCTGGGAGCGACGAGGGCAGCGCGGGCCGAATGAATCACAGTAAACCCATTCGTGTGGATTCACAGGGTGCTTGGGCCTCTGGGAATTGAAGTCCAAGAACATCTAGAGTGCCAAGGTTCGCCATCATGGACCAAACATCTTGATTCAGAAGAGACAGCAGAATAAATTTTTCAGACAAACTGTTTTTAACATTAGGCTTTTTAAAGCGAGCCATTTTTAGCAAGAAACAGGAGTGCCCCCATCAAAATCTGAGAGAGTTGAAAGAGTATGAACTTTAGAAAGAGTAACTCTGGAAAGAACCTAGTGTTCATAAACATCTGGATTTCTAGTATGGCTTGCAGGAATCCACTTCTTTCCCCTTTGCTTGGGTTTGACTAAGCCTACTCATGAAGTTTCTCAGTTCTATTATTGATTTGTAAAAAGCAAGGATCCAAATGCAGGCATTGCATTGTGTGTGTGCACTGCTAGATGAAAACCACAGAATTCTCTAGAACCCAGTCTAGAAGCCAGTTTCAAATTGGTACAGTGGAACCCTGACATACAAATGGTTCGACTTACAAAAAGTCCTGGCTATAAAAATTTAACTTACTGTACAAATTTTTAATAGGAATAATTTGATATACAAAAAATATGGTGACATCTAGTGGCCTCTTCTGGTAATGCAATGTGTTTTCGACATACAAATTTTTGACATACAAATAATCTTGTGGAACAGAAGAAATTTGTATGTAGAGGTTTTACTGTATATATTTTTAATGAAAATACTAATGTAATTTCTATAAGACCACTCCTAGGCTATCTACAGATTTCATGCTAATTAAATGCTCGCTCTCATGCAGTCTCTCTCTCTCTCTCTGACACACACACACACACACACACACACACACACACACACATATACAAACACACAGACACAAAATGGCTGAAATCCTGTTGCTTAATTTAAACCGGGGTGCCCAAAATAAGGCCCATGGGCCAGAACCGGCCCCGATGCCAATTCTTGTGCTGCCCTCACAGCATGGGCCAGATGAATTGTCATTGGGGGCCCGATCTGGCCCATGGACCGTAGTTTGGGCACCCCAGGTTTAAGCAGAGAAAATGGTAGCTTAAAATCTATCTCATCCTGTTGCAAAACAGATTGCAAGGTGTGTTTTACTTCCGCTTCCGGTGCGAGGAACCACGTGACCAGCCCGCTGAACCACGTGACCAGCCTGTGGCCCAAAAAGTTTGGGCACCTCTGGTTTAAGCCATAATTTTGGTCTGCTCCTCCTTGGTAAACAAAGTGTCCTCTTTGTGATTCTTCAGGGCACATGCACCAAGCCAGCATGCATGTGTATCCCCAAGAACTATATGTGGGATTTTTTATTTATTGGGAAGGAATGGACTGAAAGGGATGGTTTGGCTTCAGTTCCCCATCCACTGTATCAAATGTTAGATGTGTGCACAAAAACCAAAAGCAGTATTAAGCAGGGTACAATCTCTGCTCCATGCACTCAAACAGCTTACTCTAGAGCAAGGTTTCTCAACCTTGGGCCTCCAGGTGTTCTTGGACTTCAATTCCCAAAAGCCCAAGTCAGGACACCTGCTAATCAGGGTTTCTGGGAATTGAAGTCCAAGAACATCTAGGGGCCCAAGGTTGAGAAACCCTGCTCTAGAGCATGGACTGATTTCATGCTAAACAATTTTTCGACAGACCTGCCATAACTAAGCAACGTGGAGGAGTAGCCTGGCCACCTGTCTATCTGCTGTGTCTGTAACCCATGCTCTAGCTCCGTTCACTAGACAGACGCTTCAGAGCACGTTGAGGGCAAAAGGCTGCCATTGGGGCTCCAAACACTGGGCCTACTGCGGTCCGGGTCCAATCCACGACCCAGTGGTTGAGGACCCCTGCTCTAGAGCACTGGGAAGTCCTCTGAAGTAGTGTTTCCGAACCTTCATGTTCTACCTACCCAGTGGTGGGCTACAAATTGTTTTACTACCACACTGTGGGTGTGGCCTACTTAGTGGGTGTGGCTATGTGACTGGGTGGGTGATCTACTCAGGCCTGCCACATGACCATGAAAACGTCTGCAAATATAGACAGCACAGGCTCTTTGGCTGTAAATGGAGATGAGCACTGCACTCTAGTCAGATACGACTGGCTTTTGAGCAAGGGCAACCTTTCCCACCAAAGTGGTCCCTATTTATCTACAGTACTTGCAATTTCTTGCTTTCAAACTGCTAGGTTGGCAGGAGTTGGGATAGGGACGGGAGCTCACTCCGTCATGCAATAACTGAGAATTGAACTCCAGAAGCAGGGGGAAAAAACAACTTGTTAAAAGTTTTGCTCTTAGAAGCATTGGAGGACTGAGTTACCAAAAGACCTTCTGAGGACATCGTTCCCTCAAGACAGTAAAGGAGGAAAGTGGAGGGGGGTGGGAGCAGAGGCTGGAGGGAAAAGGAAATAGTCTCTTTCTGAAAAGCCTTCCTTCTGGTCCGTCCCTTTTCTATTTTCCCACAAGGAGGAAAAGGGAGAGGGAGCAGAGGTTAGAGGAAAGAGGAGTTTCCACCCCAGAGAGAAGTTTTTTCTTGGGGTGGGGGTGGGGTGGGGTTGGAGTTGGGAGGGGAAGTAGCTGGGGGACTCCTCCCCAGATTCACACCTTGCCCTATAGATTGTTTGTTGGTGTGCAGAAGGATGTCCCTGGAAGGAAGACCCACGAAGAGAGCCAGCAGGATGCAGGGAAGGAAATGGGCATGGCCATGGGGAATTTCTACTCTCCCCGCCCCCTGCCCCCCCCCCCCCGGCGAACCAGTGCGATCCGGGAGCTGCCCATCACTGTACCTACCATTAGTTTTTTTTTAGAAAAATACACCAAACCCAGCTTCCCATTTCTACCTTTCTCAAACTTTTTTTAAAAATCAGAAAAGTTACCAGCAAATATCTTCTGGATAGGTAGCATATCTAACATTCCACCTTGACACATGGAGTTCTCTGCTGTGGGGTGATGGCTGTGGTTCTCTTTTACATTTATATCCTTGACACTTACAGGCATTGAAATCTTTAACAACACTGCAATAAAATAAAATAGCTTAGCTTAGCTTTTATACTCAGATATATTCAATAATGACAAAAAAAGAACTATGACAACCATCCCTGATCAAAACAATCTGTATATCTTTTCAATATATTTTAGCCAGAGTATAAAAGTCATTTTTACTTTTTCAGACTGCACATAAAATAATATAACTTTATGCTGATCATATTAGGCAAAAGATATTCTAACCATTAGGCTTTTTCCATTTAATGCAAGATCTATTACTGGATCAATACAAGTCAGAGAAAAGTAGCTAAATGTGAACAGAACCTGATAGAAGAGCTTCAGATGAATTGAAAACCATTAGTTGTCCTTCTGCCTTCTTGCAGGATTAAGTTCATGAAGTATTTTAACGTAAACATTAGGATGAATTTGAATTTCATTCTATGTAAAATATTTTTAAGAACAGATACTTACTACGTTGCCATGGCTTTTTCCAGGAATGTTACAAAAGCCATTCCCAATGGTTTATTAAAAATGTTTGTTTCCTCTTTTATATATTCCTCCATATATTTATCTGAAACCCTAGTGTAGTAATCTATAGCATCCTCCTGTTGGAGAGCAAACACTAGTTAGAAATCAGTGCTGTAATTCTCATACAGCTACTTAACCTGCTTTTATCTTCTTTTTAACAGCATTAATCTGCTAGTGGTACCCAAAGACCCTGTTAAATTTTCAATGGCAGATAAAAAGATTTGAATTCCAAATGACTGCAAGAGAAATAGATTCTCCTGCTATCAATGTTTGAAACAACCATCTCACACAAAATCTACCACAGCAATTTCCAGTAAGATAACTATTTTAGTCTTTTAAGCATTTATAATAAAGAGCGTGAAGTGGGAATCAAGGCTTAAAGCACTTATAAGACTATGATTACTTTAAGAAAACCACATTTATTAGAATAACGTTGAATCTGAGGAAATGGGTTAAAAACCTACATGCCAGATCACTTGTCAGAGGCTATAAAAATGATTGTGGGCATATAGAAGCTCATAAAGTTAACAAAGGCAAAACAAAAACCAAAAAATGAGGGTCATGGCATATAATGCAAACACGAGCTGTGGCGGCTTAGTGGTTAAGATGCTGAGCTTGATGAATGTAAGGTCAGCAGTTCGAGACCCGAGTGCTGCGCGACAGAGTGAACTCCCGTCTTGTCCCAGCTCCTGCCAACCTAGCAGTTCGAAAGCAAGAAAATGCAATTAGATAAATAGGTACTGCTTTGGCAGGAAAGGTAACAGCTCTCTGTACGGGCGCGTTTTACTTCCGCTTCCGGGAGCGGCGAGGGCTGGATGAATAGCAGTAAACCCATTCGTGTGGATTCACAGGGGGCTTGGCCTTCTGGGACTTGAAGTCCAAGAACATCTGGAGTGCCAAGGTTCACCATCACGGGGCTAGAATATTTCCACTTTCATGTATTAGGCAATTATTTTAAACGGTTACTGAAATAGACATTTTATAGTTTACTGTAATTTTCCAACAGTTCAGCCAAGCTATGCAACACAACAGCATCTTACCTTTTCACAACCTCTAACGTTACAACAGCAAAACTGGCCACATGGTTTTGTGTTTATGAGGCACCGCCTGCCAAGCTTCCGATACAGTTCTGTGTAATATTCCACATTCTTCTGTGCCTTATTTCTAGGCATAAACAGAGAGGCTGTTGCAAAGCTACAGTAGAATCAATGCTTTGTTGTTGTTCAGTCGCACAGTCGATTCCGACCCTTTGCGACCCTATGGACCATCGTTCTCCAGGCGCCTCTGTCCTCCACCATCCCCCTCAGTCCTCCCAGTTCTGTGCCCATTGTGTCTACAATACCATCTATCCATCTCATCCTTGGCCTCCCCCTTCTTCTTTTGCCCTCCACCTTTCCCAACATCACGGCCTTCTCAAGTGAATCCTCCCTTCTCATTTGATGCCCAAAGTACTTTAGCCTCATCTTTACTATTTGACCTTCCAATGAGCAGTCAGTGTTGATTTCTTCTAAGATTGACCTATTTGTTCTCCTCGCTGTCCAAGGTACCCTCAAAACTCTCCTCCAACACCACATTTCAAAGGCATCTATTCTTCTGCGTTCAGCTTTCCTAATTGTCCAGCTCTCACATCCGTACATTACCACTGGGAATACCATTGCTTCGACTATTCTAATTTTTGTTTTCAAGGTGATGTCTCTGCTTTTCACTATGTTCCCCAGGTTTCTCATGGCTTGTCTCCCTAGAATCAGCCGCCTCTTTATGCTAAAACTGGCATATACTGTATTATCTGTTCTAAGTAAGAGCCACAGAACAGCTAAAACAGTTAGAGGTAGAAACATTACTGTATATATGAAACACTTCTATGGACTTCGCCAGACAAAAGTTCTACCTAATTAGTCTAATTTGTGCCAAATGAAATCAGAATTGACTAGGTTTTGCATTTGTATTGCACTACAAAATTGTGTCTTTGAAAAATGCTTTTCTGGGGAAAAGATCCCTTGAATATATTCCCTTAGTGCAACTTTATTTCTGGAACTTTTTAAAAAAAAAAAACTAATTTTAATTGTTTAGGTATATGGCTGCTGAGCTAATGAATCCTACAATTTTTAAAAACCTTCTCAGAAAGAACAAAAAAAGAAAAAAGAGAAGCCAGTGAAAAGAAACTTCAAATCAATCACACACACACACACACACACACACATACACACAAAAATCCTTTATCCAAATCCTTTCCTCAGGTTTTTTAAATGTATCCTCATTATCTTCCACTAAAGGCAGAAAAATTAACTGAAGAGTAAGGAGGGAGCAGTAACTATATTTCCTCCCTTGGTGCCTTTTGTAACATTGGCTGTAGTGACAATGCATCTGTAGCTATGGGATTCATCAGTACCACTGACCCATAAATTTTAATTCTTAAAAAAAAAGTCAAACTCAAAAAGTCCCATTGTGTGCTTTAGGAATCATTTTGTCACATTCTGACAATCTTCACCAAACTTTCAAGTTAAAAAAATCAATCACATCACAGGGGGACTTTTTCAGTGACAAAATGTTTTTTTATAATTAGGAAGTTGGATGTGAGGGTTGTGGGAATTGTCATGGACCTCCAAGACCTAGGTGTTGGCAAATGCTGCCCTTACACCTTTGGTGTTTGCCCACCTCTTACTAATATCTAACCAGTAAAGCAACCGTTATATCACATTTGACATGAGCCAGAGGGGGGGGGGGGAAACAGCTGGAACATCCAAGGCCTCGTACAAATGTTCTACAAATTTTTACCTTCTAATAATAATTCATCTCTTCTGCTTTACTTTAAAATGTGTAATAAGTCACCCTGGGAACTTCAGAGAAGATGTAATCATGTGTTGTAGATCAAAATAAGTAATTAAAATAGACTAAGTGATAGCAACTGGTTGCAGTTAGTTTTGTAGTTAAGGAGACATTCCATAAAAATGTTCCACATCTTAATTTGCTCATCATACATGGGTTTTATAGGTGCAGTGATACCTCATACAACGTCCAAACTTGGTTCCACAAGTTTGGACTTTATACGGATTTTGACTTTGTATGAGGCATGCAAAATCCTAGCCGTGATGCCTCATACAACATCCAAATCCTTGCCGCGATGCCTCATACAACATCGCTTCCATAGAGATACATTGTATGGAAATTTTAGCTAAAAATATAAGGGAGGATTCAAGTATAGAAGGGATATTGGGTAATAAAGTGAGTATGTATGCAGTTGACACGCTGTTAATGGTGAAACATCCAGAGGCGGTAATGGATAGGATCAAAGACCAATTAGAGGAATTTGAGGCTATAACTGGATTGATGATAAATTGGGACAAATCAGAAATGATGTTGTGTAATATGGGGGGAAAGGAGATGGGAAAGATAGTGGGGATATCCAGTATACAAATCAAAGAAAAGTTGAAATATTTGGGGATAACTATTTCAAACAAATTGGAAGAACTTAAAAGACTGAACTATGACAGCTTGAAAGCAGAATTTAAGAATAAAATACAAAGTTTTCAGAGGCTGAAACTGTCATGGTTTGGGAGTATTGCAATTTGTAAAATGACGTTGCTGCCGAAGATTAATTTTTTATTTGATGCACTTGCAATCCATTTGAAGGAAAAGGAGATTAATGAGTTCCAAAAGATGTTCAATAATTTTTGTAATGGAGGTAAAAAATCTAGACTTCCAAAGAAACTCTGGTACCTGCCTCAGAAAGAAGGGGGTTTGGCTATGCCAAATTTGTTAGCATACTATCGAGCATTTCAAATTAAGAATGTTGTGAAGATCTTGGCAAGAGAAAAGGCAATCTGGGAGGAATTGGAGATGAAAGATTATAGGAATATTGGTAAAATGATCTTTTTGGGAATTAAGGATAAAACGATAAATACAAGCAATACTATGATGAGAGGGCTCATGAGGGTGTGGAAAAGATTAAAGAAAGACCTGGTCCCAGATCCCTCTCCAATCTTGGAATTGGCTGATATGGTGTGTTTTCCGATAAAAATAGACAAGGAAAAAAAGGAAATATTGGATAAAAATGAAGTGTTCCTAGTGAAGGAATGGTTAAGAGTTTGTGAAGACGAAACCAAGAGGAAAAAAATATTTGAAAAGTTAAAACTGGACTGGTTTCAGAAATTGAAGGTTGATAATTGGAACAAAAAATATAGAAGAGAACTAGGTATAGATAGAGCAAAGACTGAATTTGAAGAATTGGTTTTAAAGATTAGGAAAGGTGAGAAAAATATTAAGGGTCTAGTAAGCAAACTCTATACCCTATTAAATAAGGGTAGTGATCCACAGGAAGACTTGAAATTTAAGTGGGAACAAAATTTGAATATAAAAATAGGAAACGATGAATGGAGAAACAAGTGGAAAAAGAGGATAATGAGATCAATGTCAGTAAGAATCAAGGAACATAATTATAAAATGTTGTGGCAATGGTACTTGACACCACTGAGGTTGCATCAGATGGATAATAAAAGGGATAATTTATGTTGGAGATGCAAAGAAACAGTTGGAACTTATGAACATATGTGGTGGAGTTGCAAAAATATAAATGGATTTTGGAGAAGAATAGAAGGAGAGATCGGGGAAATAATGGGTAAAAAAATTAAGTTGGCGTCAGGTACCATTTTGCTAACAGATGTGGAAGGTATGGGTTTGAACAAGGTGGAAAAAGAATTATTGGAAATTATGTTAACTACAGGTAGACAATGTATCACCAGAAATTGGAAAAATGATGTAATTATACAGACTGGAGAGTGGTATAAGGAAATGTGGAGTTTAGCGCTGAATGACAAATTGAC
This sequence comes from Bradypodion ventrale, assembly GCA_035047345.1. Lineage (NCBI taxonomy): Eukaryota > Metazoa > Chordata > Lepidosauria > Squamata > Chamaeleonidae > Bradypodion > Bradypodion ventrale. The sequence continues at coordinate 49,576,049 of JAWDJE010000001.1, forward strand.
ATGGGAGATAAAAGTAAAAAGGGATAAATTGAAGGAAAACAGGTTTTGGAATATTTGGAAGCCGTTTGTGGATCATTCTCTTATAGCTAGGGTTAGTCCTGGACCTGTACCATCTCAAAGTGGGTTTTGGAGATGATACAGATACTAAACTCTCCGGGCATTGTAAATATTCACTGGGTGATGTGTATTTAGTAAAGAAGTAATAACCAACTGTAATATTGAAAGCTTTTATGAATGTTATGATTATAGTAATAACTTACAATGTGGGTATTTAACAGTATGTGTTCCATGACAAATATTTGGTTTAACTACTATGTATGTGTATTTCATGTATTTCATGAGTTTTATGTAATATTGCAATGTATTGTTATTGTTGTTGTTTTTTGTATGTTTGTTATTTTTGTTTGTTTTCTTCTGAAAATAAATAAAAACTTTATTTAAAAAAAGAGAGATGCATTGTACTATAACAGCACAGACTTCAGGGCAAAGTCAAGGAAACAGACAGGAAACTGACAGAACTTTAAGAAATCATTGTCTAAAGGCTAAATACATTACAAAAACATGTCAAACAACCCTGATTTTAGGGGACAAACCAAACAACAAGTTTTTAACTTTTGAAAACTTTATGAAGTGCAGGTTTAAAAGTTAACATTTCCCATCATGCAGCAAATTGTTAATCTGCAGCCATGCGGCCGATCATCCATTTTGTACAACCTACTGTAAACAATTACTGGATGGAAGCAAGGACAAAATGGATTCCAACATGTCCAATCATCCACTGCGCCAAAGAATGGTCCAAGAACCTGAAGAATGCTGCAAAAATCCCAGGAATGCTTCCAAAAATTCTGATGAAAAAACTCAAAAAAATCCAAAATTGCGCTCAAAACCACTCCTAAACACTCTTCGCTTCATGCAAAACCCACAAGAGCAATGCACGCATGTGTCCTGCCTTTTATACTGCCCAGGCACAATGCAACCTGGGAAAAACCCTAATGCCTCATACAAAGTTGCAGCGACTTTGTAGGAGGCAACTTTTTTCAAGGAATTAGGCGATGTTGTATGAATTCGATGTTGTACGAAGCGGACTTTGCATGAGGTATAACTGTATATTAAATTGTTACTTGCAAGAGCCAAGAGCCATGGTGGACTCAAAATAAGTGTAATGTTCATATATTTGGGGTGGATGGGTTGCCATGAATGAAGCTATTCTACTATGAAAATTATTGTAGCCATTCTCTTTCTCACTCAAATATTCACTACAATTTTCTTTATCGCAATCCCCCGCCCCCGAATGCAAAACATATCAGCATCCCATTAGTTGTTCTATATGTGTAAATTATCTTAACACTGGGAAAGGCAGAGACATGCATCTGATATTTATTATCTTCTCTGGCATACAAAACATTTTGCTGGTAATATATAGTATGTTCAAATAAAGCTCATTTGGTTTTGGTAATATGGGTACCTCTCTCCAAACAGATATGTAAGGTTGGTTACATCATAACATAATTGGATCTCTTGAACAAAGCAGGTTGGATATGCTAAACTGGAAGAGAATAAGATACATACAGTGTAACAAACAATTACAAGACAGAGCTAAACCATACCTGTGTCAAGTCGCGGTTTTGCTAATCCGGGAGCCAGCCACACATGTGCAGTAAGTTTCCAGGAAATGGGTTACTGCGCATGCATGGCCATCAGAGGCAGCGGTGCACATGCGCAGTAACCCCTTTCCTGCCATCCAAAATTACGGGATGGTGGCGGGAACAAAGGGGACGGAGCGCTGAAATACGAGAAATCCTGGCTAATCCGGGATACTTGACAGGTATGAGCTTAACACCAAATTTCAAAATACAAATGAAGACATTTTATTTCTACAAACACTATGGATTGGATTTAATGTCCTCTATAGCAGGGGTCTTCAACCTTGGCTATCCAGGTATTCTTGGACTTCAACTTCCAGAAGCCCAAGTCAGCAGGAGTGCTGACTTGGGCTTCTGGTAAGTGAAATTCAAGAACAGCTGGAGTGCAAAGGTTCACCATCACAGGTATAACTACTCCTTAAATATCTCACTTGCTTAGAAAGCCTTGTTCAGGTCCTATAAGTCGGTTCCAACTTAAAAACAAAGTATAGGCATAGCTTGAAATAAACATGGTTGTGACAAAAGTACTCCTTTAATAGCTTACCTGGTTGCAGGTAGAACACAGACGACTGGCAACTGAAACTTTTACTATGTTGTAGAACAACACAGCTGCAGAAAGTTGCCATTAATGATGGACTCTCAGAAATGCCATTGGCATCTATACCTATAAAAAGTGGCCTTAACCATTGGGTTCGTTCAAAGGCTCCCACACCAGGCCCAACCATCCCCGACCTAGCCCTCCGCACTCACCGTAACCCATGCCTTCCTAACGCCACGGGATTCCAGTGGTTGCCAGTGGGGCAGCAGCCCCACGAACGAGACCAAAAAAATAATACGACGAGTCCCAGAGTCCACTGCGCTGTGCACCAGCCAATCAGGCTGAGGGACGCGAGCGCAGAGGAGGCTGGGAAAGCGTGGCGCCAACTTAAAAAAAAAAAACAAGCCGCCACAGAAAAAACCCCAACCACAAAAAGGTAAGTGAGGAGAGGAAGAGGGAATGAGGGGGCAGCCCAGGACCCACGCTGCCCACCCGCCCCACCACCTTGCCCCTTCAACAGTCCCTCTCCCTCACCCCACAGACCTTTTTAAGGTAGGTGTTTTTCAAAAAAAAATGGCCTTCTCCACTGGAACGCATGCTGGTCTCTCCTCCAATCCTGCCGGTGTCGAGGCCTCAATGCCAGCAGGATCAGAGAAGAGACTGGTGCACATCCCAGCAGAGAAGGCCACACCGGGGAAAACACGGCAGCCTAAAAAATTTAAGGGGAAGGGCAGATCCCCATTCGCCCGAGAAGGCAGGGCTGAAGGACCCGGCCACTGCCACCCACAGGTGATGGGGAAAGCCGCCACTAAGCTTCCCAAAGCCTGGCCTTGCAGTCCAGGCTAAGGGACAATCGCCCCCGGCTGGCCCCACTTTAAAAAAAAACCCAGAAAGCAAAGACAGTGAACAGAGCCCCGTTCGCTGTCTTTGCTTCCTGGGAAAATACCCCTCCTCCCCCCCCCCCCACCCGCAGCCACCTCCGCCGCAAGGATTCACATGGTCTGGCCACCAAAGGCCACGGGAACCCCCTCCCCCACCACCACCGCAACAGCAGCCAAATTTATCGCATCCTGGCCAGCACCCTCCCAACACAACCTACCCTCCAACACACACACACAAACACATAAAACCCACCCCCAACCAACCAACAAATCCACCTACCAACCCACAACAACAAAAAAATTCAAACTTACCTAAACAGAGCCACCCTCACACACGTCCGTGCTACACAACTACCTCTTCCATCTGAACGTTAGTGAATGTATTCCACCAGAGGGAGCTACTATTAGTTAGAGATACTGTTCAGTGAATACTATCTCTAACTAAAAATAGCACCCTCTGGTGGACTACATTCACTAACTATAACTCTGTCTCTCTGTCTCCCTCTCTCTCAGACACACACACACACACAGTGCTTTTCTATTTCTCTCTCACACAAACACAGACAAACATAAAGACACACACACACACACACGACACTACTGTCTTAAATTTTTTTTGTAATGTGTGTGTTGGTGGTTGAAGAGGTATTTTACGTAGGGGTGGTGGTTGTACAGAACCAAAACCACCCCAAACCACCAACACACACATTAAAAATACCCAGCAAAGCCGGGCAAACTATGCTAGTCCCTTATAAAACTTGAGAAGCCCAGGAAACCCCATTTTTCTGGATTATTGGATCCTGCTGTTGGAATATACTAAGACAACATGAAGCCATCTAAATTTTGATGAAAGGAGAAGGCTATTGGCCCCTACTATGCTCCAGATTACTATGCTCCAGAATATATCAGCAGGAGTAGAATGGAATTGCATTATCAATTCAGAACTGCCTGTCTCAGTGTTTCTTAAAATCACTGTATTGGCACCCACTCCAAGCTGAACTGGGAGGGTCTGTTTCACCACAAATACTAGAAAACAATAACAAGATACAGTGACCATTCTGAATATTGTCTCCATCTACAAAACTTAGCAAATCACTGGACACAAGTCATAGCAACATATTGCAACATGAATTTAGCATTATGAACATATCTTGCATCAAAGCTACACTGGCACTGTATGCAGTGCATTCATCTAAATGTTGGAAGTTTCCCTCGTTTGCCCTACCAATTTCTTCTGTGGTCAAAACACACTAATGTGCTGGTACAGTTTTTTGAAGTTGTCAGGATACAGTACTCCCCTTGGTCCTTTTTCCTAATCCTCCTCAGTATTCAGGTACTGCACCCACCATACCAAACCCAGACCTACTCTGAAACTAGTGGATAGAAAAGGCTAGCCTTCAAAGTCAGCTAATATGGATGAAGTCTTTAAGTGGGAACCCGGTGACTTATCTAGTAAATGTTGCCATTAGATAGGATAGATAGGACAAATATTACATTAAAGGTCTAACTTGATGCAGGTTGAAATATATGCCCAGTGCTGCAAACCTACAGTCTGTAGAAAAAGTATAATTAACACATTTAAACAGTTACGTATCTATTTAAAGTACCGTAGTTTAAACAACCAGAATCCTTTATTTTTTTTAAAAAAAAGTTCTACCATTCTTGAAAACTTACAGCAAGTGATTCTCTATCTTTGTTTTCGTAGCATTTTTGCAAATGCCTGTTATGAACAATGTACATTTTACCTGGACAAAAAAAATAATCACATTTTCAGATATGTTGAAGCCAGATAGAAAAATGCATGTTACATATTTCTATTTAATTCTTTCCCCTTCACACACAAACACATATTAACAATCTGTGGATTATATTGAATTTATCTTGATTATTTAACTACATTATTAAGTATGTAGACCAGAGGTTCTCAACCATTTCAAGCCATTGGGTTGGACCACACCCTCTCAGACAGCTGAGCGGACTGCACTGGTAGTTCCCCCCGCTGTAAATGCTGCCATAAAATGCATCCATGACCACTTCTGCTCCCGCCACTGATGCGTGCCACATGAAATGGTGCTGCGGGTCGGGTCCAGCCTGCAGGCTGTAGGTTGAGAACCCCTGCTGTAGAGACACAACGTAATCATAAAATTGAAGATCATACATTACAAGAATCACCATAAAAAGTAGTCTTGATATTTATCTGATGTTGTTTTGTAAGATAAAATTTAAAGTTTCCTAATAAAGCTCCTTGTAGGCAACTCAATACAATGAAGTCAAACCAGAATAAAAGCAGGAAAGTGTCCTCACTTTTGACAAGCCTTCTGTTGATACTACAGAGAAGAATTTACAATCAAATCTGCATAGAGACAATGTTTTCTGCTCCTAGTCTGAGCTCCACAATTATTTTTGTTCTATTTAACTGCTGAAATCATCAAAACAGGCCTGTCTGCACAATTGGTCAAAACATAGCTTTTAACAGAAACATCCTAATTTCCTGCCTTTGTTCAGCACAACACTGAATAAGCAGAAAAACATATTTTAATTAAAGAAACTTACTATGCTTTCTTCGGTGTATTTGATGCTTTTCATGTGGTGTCTCATAAAGAAAACTGTTAAAATCAGGTAAATAACAGCAAAAATTGTGGGTAGCCAGAGAAGATTGTTGCTGTGAAAGATTAAAAGTGAACATTAGAATCTTCAGAACACAAGAAGTGAAATGACTGAAGTTCAAAACTTGTTAAGATTACAATGCAATTTGGACTCCGATGAACAAAGGAGTAGAGAAAGCACACGGACTTGCTATTTTACCTTTCAGATCTTCCAATCTACCCATAATGGACCCAGGTATTTTCAGTATGTAAGTGCAACTACCCTTCTTCACTTCCACAGAGAACTGTGTTGAAGTTTTGTGATGAAGATCAGAATTTTAAAATGATTTGTATTTCTAAAAATTTGGCAAACATGAATTTGGAAAGACTATCCCCAAATGGATTGTAGCCACAGATTCTTGTTCAACTATGCCTGTCCAACATCCAGTGACCACAATCCACTTTCTTATTCGCCTGCATAAGAGTAATCTCAGTATCATTCCACTCCTTTTTGCACATGCCCTTTTGCAAACCAAATCTCTTACTAACTGCACAAATAGGCACGTTGTTTGTATTACAAATCACACGAAAAAGAGTTGCCAGGAGGGGAAGAAATCACTGTGGCATTGCCTTTACCAGTGTGGTTTTCCTCCAATTGGATTTTGCCCAATATTGTTTTCTACTATGACAGGGAAACAAAGATTCCCCCTTCCCTGACAGATGATAAAAATAAGGATTATTAGTGTGAGAAAGACTATATACACAGCAATATAGTGTAACACATTGAAGCCAGCTTACCCTGTTTGCAGATTTGCTATAGTTGTTCTCCCAAAACTGTAAGGGTTTTTATCTGAGACACAGAAGAAGATAGTATGGTGATTCTGAATATAGTAATTTACAAAGAACAAAATATTTCCACATAAATGATATGTGTGATCAAATACAGGAAAACCGCTATAGTTGACCACCTTCCTACATTGACCACCTTCCTAAATTGACCTAATTTTCATAGACCAGACATGAACCATATGTACACAATAGAAAGCCAACCACTCTATATTGACTCCTCTGTAAGTTGTATCTTGACAGCTGGACCTTGATATACAGTATCAATTTATTCTCTATAACAGGAGTTCTCAACCTTTTAAAGCCAGGGGTCGGATCACACTCCCTCAGGCAGCTTCAGAGGCCAGACAGCAATTTTCACCATCCTACACCACATTTATTTATTTATTTATTTAACAAAATTTCTACCCCGCCTTCCTCATCCATGGATGACCCAAGGCAGCTTACATCACACTTAAAAACATACAAATTTAAAACCAAAAACACCCACCCATCCCCCCCAACCCCTTAAGAATAAAAAGTACACAACAAGGTTTAAAAATTATTAAAAGAGAATTGAAAAACAGGATGAATAAAATTAAAAAGTTTTTTAAAATGGCACTTCCCGGTGTGGTGGAGGTGGTGGTGGGCCACATGAAATGGTGGGCAGAGCAAACTCTGTGCTGGGGCAACCACATGAGTGCCCATAGAGAGGGCTCTGAGTGTCACCTCTGGCACGCATGCCATAGGTTCGCCACCACTGCTTTAGAGAGATTGCAGATGGAAACATCCATCTGATCTTCCATCTCTGTGCTCACCATTTTGTTGGAAAGGCTAAACACTTTAAAATCTTCCACTATCAGCCCCTATGTCAAACAAACATCTTTGCAACAGCTAGGTCACTCTGTACTTTCCCTTGCCAGAGTGGAGAGGGAATTAGAACATCCAGGATGGATAGACTAGCAATATCCATGCCACTTCTTTTGAAAACTGGAGATCAAATGAATGTAGAGTAGTGAGATAAAGGTTCTTCTTCCCCTTCTCCAAGAGTGAGAAATAACTACCAATTCACTGCTTTTTCAGAAGTACTTTTTATCGCCTACTGAATTATCATGATCTCTCTGCATCCGTTTTAAAATGCAGTAGTATTCTGTATATTCCCCAACACTGTGACATTGCCAATTTAGTAACTTTTTTTAAAAAATGTTTTTAAAAAGAATGTTTAACTTCCTTTAGAAAAAAAATGTGTCAATTTATAAGGAGTTGCTAACAAAACTGTCTCATGACTTTTACTGATTTCTTACCTATAACCTCCATCATCCTAAGCATTGCATGAAAAGAGAGACAAACTTTGAGTATAAATTCAATAGAACAAAAAAGCTATACTATACATTTAAAATAAAGTTTATATATGTGACCGTTCTGCACACTTAATAACTCTTAATTTTCAAATCTGCTTATATAAGTGAGGGGCTAGGATCAGACAGGGCTGCAGCCAGGGGGTGGCCAGGGTGGGTGTTGCCCACCTTGAGTTAGCAGTTTGCTCACCCTCAAACTCCAGGCTGCTTATATATATGACTAGCATATTTTTGCCTGGCCTTGCCGGGCATTTTTAATGTGTGTGTTGGTGGTTAGGGGTGGTTTTGGGTGTGCACAACCCACCACCCACATAAAATACCACTCCAACCACCAACACACACATTAAAAATTCCTGGCAAGGCAGGAGTGTCATATGTGTGTGTGTGTGAGAGAGAGAGAGAGAGAAAGAAAGAGAGACACAGAGAAGCAGTGTGTGTGAGAGAGAGTGAGTGTGAGAAAGAGAGAGTGACAGTTAGTTAGAGTAGACCACCAGAGGGGGATAGTGAGTTAGATAAAGCGAGGGAAGAGACAGGAGACAGGAGAGGACGGCGGAGGCTACCTGCTGAGGCTGCATGCAGGTAAGTTGGGAGAGAAGGTTTGTCTGCGAGTGGGTGGTTGGGGTGGCTTTTGGGGGGTGCAAACTCCCCCCCCCAAAAAAAAACACCCAAACCACCAACACACAGATAATAATTGGCCAGCAAGGCAGGGGTGGTGTATGTGTGAGAGAAAGAGAGAAAGAGAGAGAGAAAGACACCCCTGCCTTGATGGGCAATAGTGAGGTGGGTTAGGGGGTGGGGGTGGGGCAAGGTAGTTGGTTGGTTGGGTCGGTGGTGTGGGTTCCTGGCCCGTGCTTCCCTCCCCCACCCCCTAACCCCCACCTCACATACCCTTCTTTGTCAGTTGGGTCTTTTCGCCCCAGCGCGGCCTTCTTCGTTGGGAGGCGCACCGGTGTCTCCTTTGTTCCTGCGGGCGTCGAGGCCTCGACGCCCGCAGGGACAAAGGACAGGCCGGTGCGCCTCCCTCTGCAGAAGGCCGCACTGGGGGAAAAGACCCAGGCGGCAAAGAAGGGTACGTGAGGTGGGGGTTAGGGGGTTGGGGCAAGGTGATGGGGTGGGTGGGTGGCGTGGGTACAGGGCCCATGCCTCCCCCCCTCTTCCTCGCCCCACTTACCTTTTGCCGGTTGTGCCTTTTTCTCCCGGCATGTTTTTTTTTAAAGTCGGCGCACCGCACTTTCCCAGCCTCCTTTGCGCTCGCGTCCCTCAGCCTGATTGGCTGAGGGGTTGCGCAGCACAGAGGACTCTGGGAGTTGTAGTTTTTTTGGGGTCGCGTTCGTGGGGCAATTGCCCCACTGGCGACTTCCAGAACCTTGCGGCGATGGCCGGGCGGGGCTAAGGTAAGTGCAGGCGGCTCAGTTTGGGATGGCTGGGTCGGGTGCGGGAGCCTTTGTTACATTCCAACGGTTAACGTCCTTCCTTATAGGTAAAGATATATATGAAATTGTTGCCCATCCTGAAAAATTATTTGCCCACCCACATCTAGAATCCTGGCTACAGCCCTGGGAACAGATTATTGTGAATTTAAAGTGATAAATGGGCCTTGGATTGAAGACTCATTTCTCATGTCGTCAGGTAAAAGATGGCTCCATTTCACAATCATTAGCTTTGGTATACAAAGATTAGGCAAAATTGATCTGCTTTCAATTTCCAACATAGTGAACACAAAGCTTGGGGTTTATTCTTCTTGTCAAAAAAGGTTATTGCATCAAGAAAACTTTCCTGTATTAGACAACTTGAGGTCAGAATGATTGAGACGCAGTATGGCAATCTGAATAAGTACAAAAGATTTTAGAGAACTAGACTGCCTACATAAATTCACAATTCTATTACCATGACAAATGTGCCACCCTGATAAAAAAGCATTAACATTCTGTTTTACTCAAAACGTTTGTGTCTGGTCGGACATCCCGCTACAGTAATGGAGTAGACCATACAGCCAGTGACTCAATGCTGAGACGGCAGTAAATAACTTGACTCCTTAAAGGGGCCAACGGCTACGGGTGGATGAGGCTCTTTAGGTGGGTGGGTGGTCTCCCTCAGTGGAGGAAATGCCACTGGAAACTATCCTATTGGGCCCAATGGCAAAATGAGTGGAGGAGGAATTCTGATTCCCAATGGTCATGGAGGTGGAAGAGGACATGCCAGTTGGACTGGCTGTGAAGGTGCACCTTGATAATATCCTCAAGGCTGCAGCAGTCCATTGCAGTCCTGGTGTCAAATTCTGCATGTCTCATTTCAGATGTGCCACAGGAGATGGCTCCATGATTATAATGTGTTGGTTACTTCATGGCAAGATGGGATCCAACTTACACAAATTCACGCCAATGGCATTTTTCTTGCTTTAAGAGAAATGCATTCTTGGATACGAGATGCAGCCGACGACGATGACTCAAAACATTTAATAGAAGTGTTAAAGCTGTCCAAATACATTTAGAACAAAATTAAGAGACTTTAATTTCTCAGATGCCAAAATAAACTAGAGAATAGGGCATTTTAATCCCTTGAGCTATAGATCTTGCCAGTGAACTTCTTCTAAGTCCCTAATGAGTCTGTGAACTATGACCTTCAACATCATGAGGACAACATAGAAGATTCTCAACATCACAAAAATTTCTTACCAAGTAGATCACCTGACAGATTTACAGGCAGTATGACACACAAAGACATCATGTTCATGATAATCAATAAGCAGATGAGATGGCGCTGAAAGCCAAGATAGGTAATGGCATCATCTCCACATTTTGCATGAATTTCTTCATCGCTGCATCACAAATAAACAAACAGGCTATCATGAAGCTTTACAAGACAAAATTCATTCAACTGATTAAGGATTCTGTTGTATATTGGCAGACTCTGTCCCATGCTTACTGCACTATTCAATTTTATGATTACCACAGACATTTGTGTATACACAGCACAATTATCAATCTTACAAAAGCTGTTCCAGTTGCCAGTCTGTTTTCAGGCACTTCAAAGCAATGCCATTTCCTTTAAGGCTGCAAAATGTCTTAGCTCTAGGATAGCTTAGGAATCACATTGTTCCATGATTCTGTTCATTCTCTAAGAAGAAGCAACTCTAGTCCCAACTGACATGTGTTTGTTTGTTTGTTTATAATCCAACAGACTTAGTGTGAACACTACTCAGGGTGGATTCTAACACTGTAACATACATACATCTCTATTAAAATTCTGTAGTAAAAATAACAAGTATTAAGTGTAATAAGAGGGTAGCCCTGTTTAAGTGGTTATTCCTGGATTGTGCAATTCTCTACAATGTGAAATACAGTTGTGGTCCTCCCTTACTCCTAGTTTTTTCATAGTCACCACTGAAAATGTCTGAAGTTTCTTTGGACAGTAGCAAGACTTGCAGAGATAGGATAAAAAAAGAAAGAAAGTCCTTTTGTGACAACTTTGTAGTACTAGTGCAATTTTGGTTCAGGACCACTGCCTTAGCAAATCCCTGTACTAATTTTTGAAAAAGTCTTAAAGCTGCTATTCACAACATTTTTTTCTGACAATTTTATACAATGATGAGTCAATAACAACATCTAACCATAATTCTTTTCAAATTGTGTGCAGACAGGTCCCAGTACAAGTCTTTCAATATTATAAGGTAAAAGAGCAAAGCTGTCTATAAACTGGCTTTGTGTAGGCGTTAGTTAAAACCCCCCACCAAGTAATAAAATAAGAACCTAAACACTTGTTCAAAATTTATTTCAACATTCTGGACTTGGGCCAATAAATTTTCTCTGATAATATTCTATTTCTTATTACATTAATTTATAATATTATATCCCATTTTAAATTTACAACTGTCAAGGTGGTGTACAAAATGTAATCCACACAAGTATAAAACGTTATAAATATAAAACTTTTATTTTCATCTTTGCTGAGGAAAACAATTCTATTAAACTAAATGCTAAATTCTATTAAACTAAATTCACAACCAGAAGATTTTTATGCATACTCACTGCATTCGAAAGGCAGATGCCATCCAAGTACAAAATCCCTAGAAATAAATTGAAACAATTGGCAATCAAAGGCTGGGATCCAGAGAACGGTTAGCAGAATCCCACTCTGTTAAAAGTACCACTTTGTGTAGTGATGACAGATTAGTTTGGCCCCATGATCACCCTAAAATCATATCTATATATCGTTATTAGTCATAATGAGTTCTGAACGGGTGAGGCAGAGGATTTTCCTCTGGAGGCATGGTATGCCATAGATCTCGCAACAGTCCATTCTATGGATCGCAACCTGGAGGAACTCATAAATAATTAACTTGTATTTTAATTAACTAGAACAAACAATCCTTTTGGCCTTGGTATAACCGGTAATTCAACTTTTGACATGAGGTCTTACTAATTAAGTTCACCCTGGTCCTTAAACCTTACACATTAACTACTTCTACTGACTTTTCCTGAATCACTGGAGACACTAAGCTTATCTGTCAACATATGGTTGAGCATGGCCATGTAGCCAGATTCCCTTGTTAGACTAGAATGGGTATTCTAAAAATAGCATCAGGCTTGAATGGTATAAATTCTTGTTGCAAAATAAAGCATGGAGCCGTCAACCTGACCATCTTTGTGCATGTCTCGTTACTTGCCCTCTGCAACCCCGGGGCTGATCGCTACAAATGGCGGCCAACGTGGGGCCTATTGCGAGTGCAGGGCTTTGAAGCGTCTAGCGTTTGGCTGTTACGCGGTTCAGCCAGGATAGGAACGGAGGCAAGGGATCAGGAATTGCAGGGCTCCATGCAGAGCCAGAAACACTGTGGACCAAGACTGTGGTAAGCAGCTGGACTCAACATGCCATACTCACTCGTCCAGGGAAGGACTCAAAACGGTGTGTGCCAGTTCATTCTTCGCAAGAAGAACACATGTGTAAGTATGGGTGGTTCTCTAACAGTTTCTCAGAGGGAAGTTGCTGAGGAGCTGGGGTATTTGCTCAGGAAGTCAGGGAGATGGGTACCCGCTGGGCAAATGCGGCACATGCTGCCAGTCATTAATGAACGGTGTCCGTTTCCGGATCACGGGTCGCTCCGCATTGAAGATTGGGTCAGGATAGGAATTACATCATATGAGGAACCAAGAACACTAGCAGAAATACAGTACTACCTCATACAACATCCGCTTCATAGAACGTCGGATCCATACAACGTCGCCCAATTTCTGAAAAAAAGATGCCTCATACACCGTCGCTGGACGTTGTATGAGGCATTAAGGTTTTTACGCTTCCCTTGGTTGTGAGCAGGGAGGCGGGGGCTAGAGGCTGGCCCCAGCTGTAAGGCGGGCGGCGTGGCCCATAAGAAGACTTGCCACGCCGGAGTCTTGCCCCCACCTCCCCGCTCTAACCAGGGGAAGCGATCCTTGGTTGTGAGCAGACTGCCCTCAGCTGTGAGGTGGCCGGTGTGAGCGTGGGGGAACCCCCCCAAAATATCCAACGACGACCACCGAATCACCCTTGGTCCGCTGCTTGTTGTTGCCTCCCCATGGCTGCTACCAACGGAGCCAAGCGGCCCCATCCTCCCTCGCCCAGTGGCAAACAGGACAGGAGGAACGGGCGAGAAGGAGGAATTGAAGCAAGTTCCGGGGTGGAAGGAAGTTGGAGAACGCGATGGCGGGAGACCTGACCAGTCTCCTCCTCTTCGGCCACGACGATAGCAGCGCCGTCCCGTTTGAGAGGAGCGGTCCCTGCGAAGAGCTGCAAGGAAAGGCCGTGGCTGGCCGGCCTGCTAAGTAGCGCTTGCTTTCTCTCTCTCTCTCTTCCTTTGGTGAGAGCGGGGACCACTTTGGTGGGAAGGTAACAGCGTTCCGGACGCTTCCCTTGGTGAGAGCGGGGAGGCTTTTGCAGACGTTTCCGTGGTCATGTGGCAGGCATGACTAGACACTGGAGCGCACGGAATTCTAGACTTAGTAATTAAGTCTCCCTTAGTAATTTATTATTTCTGAAAAGTATCACTTTAGGTTGGCTCTAGGGGCTCAAGTGGCAACTGGAGCAGGCAGAACAGGGTTGCTAGGAGGTGCAGTATGATATGAGCCATATGAACTTTAAAGTTTTGGAAATCAAGGAATCTCACTGAGTTGGAAAGTTGGGGAGAGATAAGAATGCCTCAGCAAAATCACTTTATTTAAAATGATTGGAAATTACACAGTTCCCCAAACTATGATGAGGCTATCAAAATTCATCCCATGATTCAATAAAAACAAGTTGTCTATGTGAAATGGGCCTCCTTGAAGAAAACAACAGCTACTGAAAATCCATCATTCCCTGAATTGAACTTTGCTGCATTGTATACAACACTACTCAGTACAAATAAGGCAGGGACAACATGACAAAACACTCATCAGAAAGTGACTCCTAATGCAGATTACCTGTAGTCTTTCAACAGGTTGCTAAAGAGTTCTACTCTGTTACTGCATAAAACCTAATCTGAATTATGACATTTCAGAGATATCACATTATTCTACTGGTTTAATACTTGTAAAGCTAAAAGGCACATACAGTACAGTAATACCCCGGATAATGACAAACTTGGTTCCACAAGTCGTGTCGTTGTCTGGTTTTTGTCGTTGTACGGTGCATGCACCGGAGAACGACAAAATTTGGGGGGAATTGGCTTTTTTTGTGTCCTTATCCAGTGCATGCACCCGATATCGCTTAAAAAAGCCACTTTCCCCAAAATCCTCTCCTCCCAGAGGGCTGCAGGGGGGAGAACCAGCCGAACACGTGGCCGCTTCTCCCCCCGGAGGGCCACAGGGCGGTTCTGCACTTACCCTGCGGCCCTCCGGGGGGGAAACCAGCTGAGCGCGTGGCTGTTTCTCTCCCCCGGAGGGCCACAAGGTGGTTCTGCGCTCACCCTCTGGCCCTCTGGGGAGAGAACCAGCCGAGCACGTGGCCGCTTCTCCATCCCCCCAGAGGGCTGCAGGGTGGGTCTGCACGCCCCTACCCCCATGGATTGGTACTCACCCACCGCAACTGTAAAACACGCCGTTCTGCTTCCAAGTGGGGTGGATCGGCACTCACATGGCGTCGCTGTAAAACATGTCCTTCCGCTTCCAGGAGGAAGGGCGTGTTTTACAGTGGCGCCATGTGAGCGATGATCCACCCCACTCGGAAGCAGAAGGGCATGTTTTACACCGGCGTATGTAAGCGCCAATCCACCCCACCCCCACTGCCGGCCGGGAGCCGGTTACTCCGGGAAGTGGAAGGGTGTGTGTTACAGCGGTGGTGGGTGAGTACTCATCCACAGGGGCGGGTGAGCGCAAAACATCCCTGCAGCCCTCCGGGGAGAGAAGCAGTCATGCGCTCGGCTGGTTCTCCCCCTGGAGGGCCGCAGGGTGAGCGCAGAACCACCCACCGCCCCGTCAGCAGGGAACTTGGCCAGTTCCCTGCCGGCACAGGCGGCAGATGAGAAAAATGACAGCATTGGATAACGACATTTGTCGCTATCCAGGGCACAGCTTTTCACCAAATTTGACGTCGTTATCTGATTTTGTCGTTGTCCAGTGCTGTCGTTAACCAGGGTACCACTGTATGCTACATTGATTGAATTGAAATCTATCTATCTATCTATCTATCTATCTATCTATCTATCTATCTTTATATCTATTGCGCGCACACTTACCTGGCACGTCAGAGAAGGTCAACGTCAGGGTCCGGACCACAATGGGGGGCCCTGCGCCCCACAGATTGTAAAAAAACAACTCCCAGAGGCCACTGCAGCACGCCACAGCCAAACGCAGGAGACGGCATGAGCGTGGGAGAGGCAGAGTTATGGCCACACGGCAAGAACACCAATGGCCGCTGCCCGCACAGGGAGGAGCCGAGGGGTACTCTAGCGCCACTGCCCAGAGAGTGCGGAGCTGCTGCAGGCCGGCCATTGCTGCCGCCTGGGCAATACTGTGCACGGGACAGCCCAGGCGGCGGCAGACAACGGCAGCGCCAATCACACGCCTGAGGGAATAGAATCCCCCTGCGAAAAAAAGACTGGAGCGAGTATGGGGCCTGCTGCTGTTTGGTCTGGCCTGGCAGCAGCGGTGGCGGAGGGAAACGGAAAGGAGGGAGGGAAGAGCAGGCCACGAAATCCCCAGCTTCGCGTGGCCTCCCTGGCGGGGCACACATTGCTAGGGTCGATCCCGTCGCCGTCCAGCACAGGAGACAGGGTCTGCTGCTGTTGGCCCTGGCCGCTGGTGGCAGCAGGAGACGGGTGCATAAAAGGAGGGGGAGGAAGAACGGGCCTCCAAATCCATGACCTCGGGGCCGGGCAACGGATGCGACCCTGGAAATGCATTCTCCGGCAAGGAGCGTATGTGAGGCCAGGGATTTTGTGGCCCACACATTCTCCACCCACTATTCCACTGCCCTCCACTGCCGCTACTGCCGGCCAAGCCCATCAGCAGCATACCTCATATTTACCTCCGGGGCTGGCCGGCGACCAATTCAACACTGGCAATGCAGACTCTGACAAGGAGGCAAAGCGAGGCCGGCAATTTCATGGACTTCTCTTCCCCCCCCCCCCCATCCTTCCCTCTGTCCATCCACCGCTGCCGGCCAGGCCCAAAAGTGGCAGGTCACTCGCTCGTAGCCTGGCAGCACAGGAGGCGAGTGCGGGGCGTGCTGCTTTTCGGACTGGCCAACAGCAGTGGCGGCGGAAGAGCGAAGGAAAAAACGAGGGGAAGAGCAGGCCATGAAGTCCCCGACCTCATGTGACCACACGGCCAAAGCAGATGCGACCGCGTCACAGAAGACCAGGCGCCCAGCGGAGCTGGAACACACATGACAAGGCAGGTGGTAGGGGAAATGACAGCAGGCAACTGGGCACAAGATGCAGTAGTGGGAGGGCGGCAGAAAAGAAGGGGGAGGAAGAACGGGCTGCAAAATCCATGGCCTTGGGCCAAGCGACGGACGCAACCCCAGCAATGCATTCTCCGATGAGGAGTGTACGCAAAGCTGGGGATTTCACGGCCCACACCTCCTCCACGCACTATTCCACCACCTTCCCCCGCCGCTGCTGCAGGCCAGACCCATCAGCAGCAGACCTCGCACTCGCCTCCTGGGCTGGCCGGCAACCAACGCAACCCTGGCACCGCAGGCCCCAACAAGGAGGCAACGTGAAGCCAGAAATTTCATGGACTCCTCTTCCCAAACCCATCCTTCCTTCTGCCCTTCCGCAGCTGCCAGCCAGGCCCAAAAGCAGTAGGCCACTCACTCGCAGCTGAACAACACAGGAAGCAAGTGTGGAGCCTGCTGCTTTTCAGACTGGCCAACAGCAACAGCGGCGGCGGAAGGACGAAGGAAAAGATGAGAGGAAGAGCAGGCCGTGAAGTCCCCGGGCTTGCATAGCCTCATGGCCAATACAGATGCAACTGCGACACGGAAGACCAGGCACCCAGGGGAGCCAGAACACACACGACAAGGTAGGCGGAAGGGAAAATGGCAGCAGGCAACCGGACTCTGCGCTGGCCACAGGATGGGAGAGGGGTAGGAGCGGTCCACCAGGCCCCGCCCAGGACACTGGATGCCTCCATGGGAGCCAGTGTCTGCACACACCAGGCCCAACACCCACCACGAAAGGCCTCACCGGGAGCCGAGGTGGCCGGGACAACGGGAGCGCCGTGCCATGCCTGGCAGGAAAGCCGAGAGCACAGGCAGCCACAGCGGAGCAGCCACCACCCCAACCACAAAACGCCTCGGCAGAAGCCATGGCGCCAGAAGCGCCGGGGGAGCCAGACCACGCCTGCCCCGGGACCGGGGACCATCCTCTGGCCGCATGGCATCCTGGAACGTCCGCAAGCAAGAGACTGTAAAACGCCCAAGCAACCACACACACACCCCAAAACACCCAACGCCCCATGGCCACAACAAGGAGAGGACACAAACAACAATAACTCCCCCAAAGGGAAAGAGACCCCCCAAAAAAAATAATAACACCCCCAAAGGGAAAGAGACCCCACCAAAAAAAACACCCAGGCAGAGCTGGGCACTCAAGCTAGTGTGTGTGTGTGTGTGTGTGTGTGTGTGTGTGTGTGTGTGTGTGTGTGTGTGTGTGTGTGTGTGTGTGTGTGTGTGTGTGTGTGTGTGTGTGTAATCCTGTATGTATATACTTTCGAGAATATATTATTGCTTCAAACAGTGGAACTATTCTACATATATAAACCAAATACTGTATAATTTTTAGCATTAAACTACTAACCTCATTAGGGTCAAGTTCTTCGGGAATGGAAGAGGAATGTGATAGTCTAGAAAATTTGGCCTGACTAGAAAATAAAAAGAAAGATTCATAATTATTGTTAATTTAATTTAATAGATTTATATACCGCCCTATCCAAAGGACTCTGGGCGGTGTACACTAAGACCAATATACAGGTAAAACAATTTAAAAAACCCATAAAAACATAACAATATTACCACCACCACCCGCCGTGTCATCTATTATCTAAAAGTAAATCTAAAATCTAAAAAACCTTTAAAAATTAATTACAATTACAGGAGGGGGAAAACCTCAGACGAGCCAAAGGGGAGCTTGTTGACAATCCCGGCCCCCAGACCCATTTTGCCAACCATGTCTTCAATTCTTTCCTAAATGGTAGCAACTGGGTCTGGAGGCGTAGTTCTACTGGGAGGAGGTTCTAGACTAATGCTTGAAAGTTTCTTTAAATTTTGGTTAAGATTTTTTTTAAAATATAAAAGTAGCTTTAAAAAAGGAAAGAGATGGGGGTTAGGGTTTTCCATCAGGCAGCACAAATAATGTGGCTAATCAAAGCTTTTATTATGACTGAAACAGGAAAGAAACCACACCTTAGGATGTGCATACAATACAGTAAAAATAAAGCACAAATAAAATGTTCTAAAACAATTACTCTTGAGAAAATTATCACAGAAATGCACGAGATTATTTTACATTTTGCCTGTAAGAGGCCAAAACAATAGGTTTTTCTAAGTTTTACAATTCTATCTTCTTAACCTATAAGGAAGGGATGTAAGGTGCATGTCTGGGAAAGGCTCCAACACCCCTGAAGCCTATCCCGTAATGCTTCGCACACACCTACCTTCCTTCACTGACATCAGCTCTGTGAGGATCCAGAGGCAGAGCATGGGGCCTACGCCCCACAAACTGGTCAAAACAGGAAAACTACATTTCCCAATGACCAATGCGACAAGCGCCGGCCAATCTGAAAGGCCGCACAACTCACCAGTCACGTGCCACGCCAACCTCCACCGTTGCCAGGACAACAGAAACTGCCTTCCCCTGACCGGCAGCAGCATAGTAACAGGAAGCCCTCGCTGCACCCACCTGAAGCCGGGGAGGGCTGCCCGGCCGCCGTCGTTGGAACACTGCACGCCAGACTCACCAGCAGCCTGGACAGGGACTGCTCCGCCCGGGGGGGAACGGCAGGAGACACGCCACCCCGGACGGATAGCAGCCTGTCAGCTTCCCTCTCCGCCTCGCTGTTTCAATGCCGGCTTCGAAACAGAGAGGCGGAGAGGGAAGATGACAGGCAGACTGCTTTCCACATGTGGATGCACCACCCCGGACAAAAAAACCCTCTCAAGATGCCCAGTCCAGACAACTCCGCCCGGCCCACGCCAGCACCCACCCATCACTTTTTGTTGTTCAGTCACACAGTCAATTTTGACTCTTTGCGACCCTATGGTCCATTGACCTCCAGGCACCTCTGTCCTCCAACATCCTCCAAAGCCTGTCCAGCCCTGTGCCCATTGTGTCCACAATACCATCTAGCCATCTCATCTTTGGCCACCCCCTCCTCCTTTTGCCCTCAACCTTCCCTAGCATCAAGGCTTTCTCAAGTGAATCCTCTCTTCTCATTTAAGCCACCCCCAAAACAGGCCCCAGGAACCACACCACCACCCACACAGTCATGCCAGCCCCCAGGCCAAGGGCCAGGCACCTTCACTAGCCTGATTAAAAGAATCCAAGGCTTTCTTTCCGAGTACTGTGATGTGTTCCCAATTGTACAAGCAAACAACACACCATCCACACTCAATATCTTGTTATAGTCCACCTGATCTCTTTGGAAAGTAAATAAAAAGAATAAGAAAAGGAGAAATTAATGGGAAAGAAATAGAAGGAAGAAAATGAAGGAAATATTGGAGAAATGACAAGAAAAAGAGAACAAGCAATATAGTAGAGTTTTGAAAAGAAAGGGGAGAGAAGATGGATTCCCCACACAAACATTATTTCACCACACAATTGTCTGCCTAATCTACCTTCAACTACTGGTATATTACATATCAAGGGATCAGTATTCAGTTTCAGTTATCCACATATCTAAAAATATTCAAAGGAAAAATCCTAAAATACATAATCAAATATATTTCTATGGCGCATTACTAGAGGCCACTGTCTGCAAGGTAAAATATAGGGTTTGCTGTTATTCACGGTTTCCGAAATGGGTATCTGTGGTTCGCCTCAGAACATATCCCCCTCGAACAATGGGGTCAGCCTGTACTGATAAATAGCAATAAAGCCTATGAATCCTGAAAACTAGAATATTAACAGTCAACAAGTGTGTCAAACACAGAATCTGTGCTAAACTGTATCACTCACTATCTGGAAAGGAGTTCATAACTAGCTGCTATTGTTCTTGTTGTGTACCATCAAGTCACTTCTAACTTACATTAGCCTTATGAATTAGTGAGCTCCAATAGGACCTATTATTAACAGCTCTGCTTAGGCCTCACAAACTCAAGGTTGTAGTTCTTGTGCAGATTCAATCGATCTAATATTTGTTCATCCTCTTTTCCTGCTGCTTCCTTCCTTCTCTAGTTTTACCAGCGAGTCTCAGTCTACAACTAGACTGAATATCCAAAATATGATAGCCTCAGTTTAGTCATTGTCGCTTCTAGGAAGATAATCCAGAGGGAGACAGCAGAGATAAAATATATACACATGCTGGGCACACATCACAAAAGTTTGAATATTAGTCAAGTTTTTTCTGGGACATTATCAAATTTAAAATGCCACAACTAAGAGGTTGTAATTTACCTTGCAGAACAGACTTCAAAAGAAGGGGGGATCCTCAGGATAGTTGACAGAGCAGGGTGGGTGTTTGACCTCTAGCTAGGTCTCACACACAATATCCTCAATTAACTCATTAACAGATGCATAATGTCAGAATGCTTATTTTGCATCCACTAAACATTTACAACATAACAGAATCAAACTTCAAGATAATCAAACTAATCCCAATCTGGGATCTTCAATTATTACTGTTGTTAACAGTCACACTGATCATATGTTGTTACTGGTTGTAAATAGCACACTAATTTGCAAACCTATCTGTTATACCAAATAACCATTGTGTGCCTCTGTACCTGATATGGATAATAAATTGATACCATGAAAACTCACTCTTATGTCTGACGAAATGGATATGATCCACGAAAGCAAACATTAAAATACAGTAGTCTTTAAGGTGCCACAATGTTTTTTGTCTTGTTTTGTTTACTCTCTGATATGTTATTGCTATATATGTCTAGACCTAGAGCCTCGTCGAAGACTGTGGTATTTTCAAACCACAATCAGGTATATCCTTGTAACAGCAACCTTGTGTTGCCAGCTAATCTTTCTCGCACTAGGTCAAGCAAAAAGGAACTGCAGAATGAACTCACCAAAAGGTGCCTTCATTTTGCCAGTTTCACAACTGGCCTAGGCATGGAAGAGGGAGAAGGGCCTACTAAGATAAATAGCATCAACATCTGATACTCAAATTTTAGACATCTTTACCTCTGAACTTCTGATACGAGTGCAATGCGTCCATAATCCCAGAATCTTCTTCTTATAATGGAAAATATCAACAATAACACCTAGGGAAAATATGAAAAAATACTCAAGTTTTTCTATCAAATCCCATTGTAACATTTCACTATTTCATGTCTAATAGCACCAAATCAGATGGTTGGAATCTGATTTATACTTCACATACACATTTGGATTTATGTGGGGTACCACCAGAAAGATTCTAGATCGTTAATGTGACCCATGATCTTTCATTAATAAAATGTTAAAACATCTGCCACAAAGGGGAAGTCGGGAATAATTACATGATACAATATTGACTTGAAAAAAATGCACACAAATAGATGCGGATCCTGAAATTATGCTTTAACTTCAAGTTTGCAGATTCTACAGCTGATATTCCCATCTTCATAAATATTTAAAAGGGTAACTTCATATCAGTGCTGTACATCATATTACCCAAAGGCTACAAACATAATGTGTGTATATTCTTACTCTGTGCTCTGGTAAGGATAAAGCAGGCCCTGCAGTACGGTAAGTCTATAGCAAGGGTTCCCAACCTGACCACACACCCCGAACAGCTGAGCGGGCCTGACCATGCCCCCGGACGTGAAAGCAGGTGCATTTACAGCAGCCACTTCTGCATTTATGACAGCTGTGTGTTTGCGCATGCGTGGGTGCATTTTGCGGCTGACGTATACATGTCCACTTCCACTTCCGGGTGCAGGTGCAGAGGCAATGGGCCGGATGAAAAGGTGCTGCGGGCTGGGGCCAGCCCATGGACCATAGGTTGGGAACCCCTGGTCTTTAGGATGGAAAAAGATTTTTGCTGGAAGCCTTATACACAACAGTTCTATTCCAGCACTATGGAAACAAAAACCAAGTAAGGAAAGGATTCTTGATGGAAAAAAAGAACTGCCAACAATTAGAGCATTTATAAAATGAGCTTACCAAAAAGCAAGTTGCATCAAGCAGCAGAACAGTAGGGACTCCACCAAAGGTCACTCCTTGAAACACAGTGCTCCCGCCCGTGGCAGTGCTGTAGCAGTGAGACCCATTTGAAGAGTAATTACTTCCATTGCTACTTGAGAGGTAACTCAAACGTCCAATATCCAAGGACACAAACGGAATCATGTTGTCTCACTTAGAAAATATTACAGGCTGTTACTGCAAGAAACAAATAGAGATTAAAAAACAGAGGAAATGTCAGCAAAATTACATAAGCATAAGCAATTATTATTTAAACACAACATTCTCTAAGAATTTTTGTACAAATCAAAATAAACCAATATATTTCTGAAACAAAAATCCAATCTAAATATTCTGAATAATCCAGGCCCAAATCCTGAAAGGATTAACATGAAATTAAGATTGAAATTAAGAAATTAAGGCTACAGTAATAAAATGTTGTTGTATTTTCATTACGTGTCATCAAATGTTTAGGCCAAACTCAATGTCACAATAAAACCTATGCGATGCAATTTCATCTGTGCCTGTGAGCAGCCATACCACTGTTAGAATATTGCTTTATAAAAAAATAAAGATGTTATCACATTATGTTCTACTACAGACGTTCACAACCTATGACCTCGCCAAACCAGGAGGTGGGAAAAACCACACAAAGTGCACACACAGAACGCCACTAAATGCATTCTGCGCATGTGTGGCAAATGTTTTATTTATGCTTCCAGGTGGGAGGAACCACATGACCAGCCTGATCAGTTGCCCAGGAGGCATGGTCAGGCCTGTGGCCTGAAAAAGTTCGGTTTCACTTACCAGTGATAACTTTCGTTCTTCGAGTATATAGTTTGTGAATACACACTCATGGGGTTATGCGCCTGCGCAGAACGGAGATCGGAGGCTTGAAAAGCTATTGGTCTAAAGTTTTGGCGGTAAGACCGCCCACCGTACCGCCCACCCTGAGGCGCCCGCGCGCCATTTTACCTCAGTTCCATACTTAAGCCAAGCACAGGATAAACCAATTGATCTCATCCGTGCAGCTCAAGAGGGGAGGCAGGGTGGGTAGTGTGTATTCACAAACTATATACTCAAAGAACGAAAGTTATCACTGGTAAGTGAAACCGAACTTTCTCCTTCGTATAGTTTGTGAATCCCCACTCATGGGAGATTAGCAAGCTCACACTCACTTGGTCGGTGGGCAGTCGGATGAGATGTTCCCACGATGAGATGAAGATGCCGTAGGTTGACCCGTCAGGGGCGATGAGTCCGGAGCCCTCTGGCGAGGACGACACGGCCAAGCCTGGCGTCCGCAGTGGCTCTGGTGTCCACCCTGTAGTGCTGGACAAATGTAGAAGGTCTGGACCATGTGGCAGCCTTACATATGTCCTCAAGCGGTGTGCCCTCCAGGAAGGCAGTGGATGTGGCAACCGCCCTGGTGGAATGCGCCCTGACATGCGGTGGAGGTGGCAGTGATGCTGACTCGTAGGCTAGGTAAATGGTAGAGGTGATCCATTTGGAGAACCTTTGAGCAGAAATGGGTTCACCCCTGGACTTTCCCCCATAAGCCACAAAGAGGCGTTGTGACTTCCTGAACTCTCTTGTCCTGCTGGTGTAAAACAATAACGCTCGTTTCACATCCAGCGTGTGCCAAGTCCTTTCTTGGGCGTTAGAGGGGTTCTGGAAGAAAACTGGCAAGGAGATAGTCTGTGCCATGTGAAACTGGGAGACCACCTTGGGCAGGAAGGTGATGTCCGCTTGTAGGACGACGCGGTCGTTGAAGAATTGGAGAAATGGTGCATCTGCTCGCAGGGCAACCAGTTCCCCAGCTCGTCGTGCAGACGTGATAGCCACAAGAAATGCCGTTTTCCATGTGAGGAGGCGAACATCGCTGGTGGCCATGGGCTCGAAAGGGGTCCTGGTGAGCGCGTTGAGCACGGTCGACAGTGACCATTGAGCCGTAGGAGTCCTGACCGGAGGGAAAGCGTTCCGTAGTCCCTTGAGAAAACGCTTCACCGTTTGGTCACGGAAAGCCCCAGAAGTGGGCGAACCAGCGGGAGAGTGCGCCACCACTGCTGCGAGGTGCACTCGGATGGAGGTGATGCTAAGGCCAGACTCCGCCAGATGGAGGAGGTAGGTCAAAACGTCCTGAAGTCCCACCTGCGGGAGGGCCGTGTGTTGGGCAGCCAGGAAAGCACAGAAACGCCTGTATTTGGAAGCGTAGGACTTCCTTGTGGAAGGGCGCCGCGCTAGTTCCAGGATCCTGGACAGTCTGGGGTTATCCTCCACGCGGTGAGGTGGAGGCTGGGCAGGTCCGAATGGTGAAGCTGGCCGTGCTCCATTTGGAGAAACGTCGGTGATTCCGGCAGCGTGCGATACTGTGACGACATGCGTAACAGCAGCGGAAACCAGGGCTGGCGAGGCCATGCCGGCGCCACCAGAATTGCATTGGTTCTGTGTT
Source organism: Bradypodion ventrale (assembly GCA_035047345.1). Classification (NCBI taxonomy): domain Eukaryota; kingdom Metazoa; phylum Chordata; class Lepidosauria; order Squamata; family Chamaeleonidae; genus Bradypodion; species Bradypodion ventrale. The sequence goes on from JAWDJE010000001.1 coordinate 49,601,119, forward strand.
GGTACATCCTGGTGAGCACCTTCTGGACCAGAGGAAACGGAGGAAAGGCATAGAGATAGTCCTGATCCCACCGTTTCATGAAGGCATCGCCCTCGGAGTTCAGTCCGATGCCTGCTCTGGAGCAGTACCTGCTGAGCTTCCTGTTGGACTCCGACGCAAAGAGGTCGATGCTCGGCGTCCCCCAGGCCTCGCAAAGCGATTGGAACACCCCGTCGTCCAGCTCCCATTCGTGGGTCGTCGAGGTGAGGCGGCTCAGGTGGTCTGCCAAGACATTCAGTGAGCCCTGAATGTGTACTCCAACTGGGAAAATGTGCCTCTCCAGGCACCATTCCCACAACTGCACTGCAAGGTACAGGAGGGTGGTGGACCGTGTCCCTCCCTGCTTGTTGAGGTATGCCACCGCCGTGGTATTGTCCGAGGCCACTTGCACAGCTTTGCCGGTGAGCAGAGTCTCGAAGGAATGCAGGGCCTTCCAAATGGCCAGCAGTTCCAAGTAATTTATATGGTGCACCGTTTCGTGTGGTGCCCAGGTGTCGTTGACCGTGAGAGTCCCGCAAGTAGCGCCCCAGCCGAGGTTGCTTGCGTCGGTCAGTATCTGCAATGAGGGTTGCGGGGGGTAGAAGCACTTCCCCGCGGCCACGTTGAATGGTGTCGACCACCATAGCAGTTGGTCCCTCAGTTCCGGAGACGGGGTCAACCGTTTGGACTGGCTGTCCCGGAGTGCGTCGAACTCGTGAAGGAGCCACGATTGTAGGGACCTGAATTTCAACTTGGCGTGGGGAATCACTGCCGTTGTTGAGGCCATCAGGCCTAGAAGTCTCTGAGCCTTCTTCGCCCGGATGCACGGTTTGGTGCGAAGTTCGCTCACCCCTTGCGCAATGTCCTGTAAGCGTTTCTGGGGGGCGTAGGCTCTGGTAGCAATCGAGTCGAGTACCGCTCCAATGTACTCGACGCGTTGAGAAGGAGTCAACTTCGATTTGGTGAAGTTGATCCTGAGGCCGAGACTCTCCATGATGTGGACCGTGTATTGCGTGTCCCGAATGGCTGACGATCTGGTGGGGGAGACGATCAACCAGTCGTCGATGTATGGGAAGACCCTGATGCCCCGTTGGCGGAGGAACGCAGCCACCGGAGCCATGCATTTGGTGAAGACCCGCGGTGCCGTGGCCAGACCGAACGGTAGGCACCGGTACTGGTACACGGAATTGTCGATGCGGAAGCGGAGGAACCGCCTGTGTTCCTCGAGGATGGAGACGTGGAAGTAAGCATCCTTGAGGTCTATGACTGTGAACCAGTCCCCTTTGTTGATGAGAGGGAGGACGGTTTGCAGGGTCACCATCCGGAACTTCCTGGTGTGGATGCATTTGTTGAGGCGGCGCAGGTCCAGGATCGGGCGAAGTCCTCCGTCCTTCTTCTGGACCACGAAGTACCTCGAATAGAAACCGTTGTCCCAGTCGGACGGTGTTACCCGCTCGATGGCTCCCTTGGAGAGAAGGGTTGATATTTCTTCCTCCAAATGGGGGGACGAGGTGGAGAAACGATGTCTTCCTACCCGAGATATCCGCACGAACTCGATGGCGTAGCCAGAGGACAAGATCTTTAAGACCCACTGGTCGTCCGTGATGCCCGACCATACCTGGAGGAAGTTCCGGAGGGGGAGGTAGGGGATGTGGAGCGAGAGAGACTCGGCCGTCGCAGCTTCAAACGCGAGACTTGGACCTCGCGCCAGAACGCTTGTCCTGTCCGTAGGGCCGGTAGCGGGGTTTGTGCTGACGCCGCTGTTTGTAGGAGCTGGATCTGGGCTGCTCCGTTGGCCCTTGCTGCTGTGGGTTGCCCTGGAAGCGCCGTGTGAAAGGCTGGAACCTCGGCCTGGCAGTCGGGGCCGGCGTGGTGAGCCCCAGGAACTTGGCCGTGGAATTGGTCTGGCGCATCTCATTCAGGACCTTGTCGGTATCCTGACCGAAAAGGCCCTGCCCGTCGAAGGGAAACTCCTCGATGAGCTTTTTCATAGCGTCATCGAGGGAGGTGTCCCTGAGCCAAGCATGGCGACGGAGATAGATTGCGGAGGCCATGTCCTTCGCCGCATAATCATTGATATGCCGGGCAGTGCGCATCAGCTGCTCGGCGACGAAGTCCCCCTCGGTGGCCAGCGCGTCGATCCGCTTCTGGGCGTCGGCGGGCAGTTTCGCCGTCTCAATCTTCACCTGCTCCCATAGGTGAGATTGATACAGGCCCATGGCGGCCGAGTAGTTGGCGGCACGGAAGAATAGGGAGCCGGTGGCGTAGAACTTACGTCCCACCGCGTCCAGTTTCTTCCCCTCCGGCGTCGATGGGACCGGGAATCCGCTGGTGGCCGTCCGATGCTGGAAGGCCTTGACCACCAGGGAATTCGGCAGGGGGTGTGCCTGCAAGAACTCGACGTTCTCGTCCAGGACTCGGTACATGCTGTCGAGCCTGGACGAAACGGAGTGCGCCGCCAATGGTTTTCTCCACGTCGCCCTCGCCGAAGTCATCATGGAGGGGAGCATGGTTATGTGGACCGGCCGTACAGCACGCCTGTCGAGCTTCGCAGTCATCTGATCCTCACCCTCCAGCGGCGGTTGATCCACCTTGAGGTTGAGTGCGGTGCCCAGCCTTGTGAGCATGGCGGTCAGCGAGCGTTGGTCCTCACCACGCGGTGGGCCTACCGCGCCGATGTTCTGCTCCGGCGTGCGCTCGGCGTCGACGTCTCCCTCGTCCTCCGACGACGACGAGCTGGGCTCATCGGAGGACGAGGGAGGAACTCTTTCATCCACGTCGGGACCGCGCCAGTACGGCCTGGGCGGGCCGGCGGGATGGGAGTCCACCGCATCAACGTCCGGACCACACCATGACGGTTTGGGTGGGCCGGCGGAGCGGACACTCGACCCACGGGAGGTCGGTGGGGCCACGGCAGGGCCGGCATGCCCGGGGCTTGCGGTGGTCGGAACCGGAGCCGCAGAGGCCGCAGGCAGGGAGGTCTGGAACTTGGTCGCAAAGGACGCCATGACCTGGAACATCTCTCGGACGAGTGCCATCTGGGATACGTCCGAGTCTGCTGATGGTGGAGCCACGGTAGCCGACGAAACGGTGGCCGTCGAAACGGTGGCTGGTAGCGGCGTCGGCGAAACGGTCGTCGGAACGGTGATGACCGCGTCGTCTGTCGGCGTCCTGGGCCTTGGGGAGACGGAGGCCTGCCTCATGGGCGAACGGTTTCTTCCCCGAGGAGGAGAGGGGAGCACCTGAAATGGGCGAGCTGGAGCCCCAGCCCTGCGTCCTTTATCAGGTGATCCGGAAGACGACCGTCCTCCCCAGATGGAGGACCCAGGAGAAGGACATCGGGCAGTCGAGAACGGAGGCGAAGGCCCGGGAGAGGCGGGCGTGCGTGGGGTTGGAGGAAGCGACCGTCTCTTCTCCGACCCATGTTTGCGCCTCTTCTCACCGTTCTTGTCCTTCTTCTTCTTCTTCCTAATCGGAAGCGTGGAGGAAGAAGCCGGCGGCGGCTGAGAAGCAGCGGCAGACGTGGAGGCGGACGCGGCGGGAGCCAGAGCGAGCTCCATCAGATGAGCCTTGAGCCGATTGCTACGGTTCTGCACCGCGAGGCGCGTAAACTTTTTGCAATGCGGGCAGGACTGGCTCTGATGCGACTCTCCCAAACAAAAGAGGCACAGGCTGTGGCCGTCGGAAGCCGGGAACTTCTTAAGGCACGCCGTGCACTGCTTAAAAGCTGCAGCCATCAACCGCGGAAAAAATTCTTCCAGTGGAAGCTTCTGGAAGCGGATACCCCGAAGGGCGGACCAGCCGCCACCCCCTTGAGGGGGGAGACGGTGATCGCAGCGAAAAAACTGGCTACTGAGTCCACTCGAGAGAAGAAACAGCGCCGGGGTGGCAATCCTGCCCGTGGGACAAGATTGCCGACAAAAATTGTAGAAACTAGCTCAGAAGGGCGATAAAAATTGAGAAGCTCTCGACGATCGTCCTGCTGCTACAGCGGAAAGAAGAGAACTGAGGTAAAATGGCGCGCGGGCGCCTCAGGGTGGGCGGTACGGTGGGCGGTCTTACCGCCAAAACTTTAGACCAATAGCTTTTCAAGCCTCCGATCTCCGTTCTGCGCAGGCGCATAACCCCATGAGTGGGGATTCACAAACTATACGAAGGAGAACATTGAAAATAGCTGTTCTACTGCATAGTAATCACTCCCTGAGCAAGAATTAAAGATGAAATAAAGATCGCCCTTGCTCGAAAGCCAGTCATATCCAACTCCAAGGTTCAGTGCTCTTCTCTGTTTATAGCCAAAGAGCCAGCACTATCTGCGTCTGCAGACGTTTCCGTAAACATGTGGCAGACACAGAACACTTCCCACGGAAGTGGTATTTACTTGCAATTTCTGCTAGGTTGGCAGGAGCTGGGATAGGAGCTGTAACACTCAGGTCTTGACCTGCTAACCACCCTCATGCACGTGCCTTAGCCACTGCAGTCCCTTTAGCTGAGGCCTAATGTTTTCAAGTAATAACATACGGTACCGTCACTTTCTTCATTCACAAATCTGCACTAAATTTCTGTGGCACTGATAACTACAGATGCTCTACAGAGGGGGAAAACAACTGTCAGAGCAATCCAATTGCCTTAAATTGTTTCATATATCATCATAACCCAGTGATATAATTTCCTGCACTGCTTAACTATGAAGCTTAGAAAATAAACAATGAAGAATTTATGACTGATTTCTCTTCATTTCACTTCTAGTAACTTAATGCCTCTATTAAATTTTGTAAGCCATCCAGCTTTTAAAATATTTTGGAGGAAAAAGCCTCTAACCAATTAGACAGGTTAAATTAAATTGTCCTTATAAATGTAAAGATAAGACATCTAGATGAAACTATGTGCAGGGCAATCACGAAGAGAAGATTTTACATATAAAAAGTTGCCACTTAAACACACCTTAAAAGGTGACTGTGCTTACTTAAATACCTTAACATTACAAACTCAAAAGTAAAAAATTAAAGTAATATTTTTGCCTTCACTTTCCTATCTACATTGGATGATTTGAAAAAGAGTAATATACAGTAAAACAGATAGTATACTATTAGAACTATATGGTTTTTGGACAGAGATAGGCCATTGGCCATAATGAAAGCTGAAGTCCAACAACAACCAAGGACCGTAGGTTGATAACAACTGGTTTAGAAGATTATAATTTTTATATATAGTCCTGGTGGCACAGTGGTAAACCTGCAGCCAAAATGCTGTGAGTTCGATCCTGATGGAACACGAGGTTGACTCAGCCTTCCATCCTTCCAAGGTCAGTAAAATTATGTTGGCGGCAAAATGCTAATTAAATTGTGAACCGCCCAGATTGTACACTAAGTGATATGGGGTGGTATATAAGTGTAGTTGCTATTGCTATATTATGAACTCATGCCAACGTGTTAAATATTTAAACGCTTGAGATTATTTTGATCTTCACCATTTCAAGGGCATAAACTGTAAAGCCGCAATCCATGAAAGATAATTTACTTTAGTTATTTAGTTAACAGTGACACAGAACAGGAAATGAAGCATAACAACGCCTTTCCATTTCTGAAATTCTGATTTGCCTTCAAAACAAATGTCAAGGGAAACCTTTGTCCTGCAGAGGGCAGAAGGGAGCCAGATTCCTCCTCTTGATAATTACAAAGAGGATGTGCAATGAACAATCTTTCCTCCCCCTCCAAAAGCAAGCAGAATTAAGAGCAGTGGTGGGCATTTAAAAAATTCCTACCACACTGTGGGCGTGGCCATGTGACTGGGGTGGCCATGGCCTATTGGCCATGTGACTGCTCTTCGCTATAGAGCTATGAAAATAGAAGCCTCTTCTATTTTCATCACTCTATAGCGAACCTCTGAAGCCATTTCCCCCTTGTCCAAGGCTTTTCCAGGGCTCTGTTTCACCCCAAAATGCCTCCCCAGCCACTACAGAGTGGCTGGGGATGCGCTTTGGGATGAAACAGAGACCAGGAAAAGCCTTTGATGAAGGGGGAAATGGAGCCAGCCCCCTCCGAAGCCTCTTCTAGAAGGAGGAGGAGGTGGGCGGGGCCAGCCATTTTTACTACCAGTACGCGCGTACTGGTGCGAACCTGCTGATGTCCACCACTGATTAGGTGCCAAATGTACTCACATTAAAACCACTGTTTTCCTAGGATTCAGGCCTGAGGAAAGATCACAGGCCAGAAACAGAATACAGTAAAACCGCTACTTATGAAAAAAAGGCCGTTCCGTAGGCTTTTGCTTAAATCGAATTTTTTTTTGTAACTCGAAACAAACCCATAGGATAATTTATTTTTTACGTAACTCAAAGCAAACCCATAGGGAAAAGAATCTTTATGTAAATCAAAGCAAACCCATAGGAAGTCGTGTAAATTGGGACATAGTTTTAGCATAAAATCATTATGTAAGTCGAATTTTATGTAACTCGAGGCATTTGTAAGTTACAAATGTCTCAAGGTACATAAAATCCGACTTACATAAGTCAGTTTTTACTGTAAGGGACTGCAGTGGCTCAAGTGGCTAAGACGCTGATTGGGAGGCGGAAGGTCAGCAGGTCGATTCCCAAGTACGGCAGGACGGAATGAGCTACCGGCTTTGTCCCAGCTCCTGCCAACCTAGCAGTTCGAAAGCAAGAAATTGCAAGTAGATAAATAGGGACCACTTCGGTGGGAAGGTAAACAGCGTTCCGTGTGCTCCCGTGTCTAGTCATGCCTGCCACATGACCACGGAAACGTCTGCAGAAGCAGACAGCACTGGCTCTTCGGTTTTGAAACAGAGATGATCACTGCACCCTAGAGTCGGATACGACTGGTTTTCGAGCAAGGGAAACCTTTACCTTTACCTTTTTAATGTTAACTATTCTGGTGCACTAAATAATTCTGGTGTACCAAGAAGAACAGTAGCTTAGTGGTTAAGATGCTGAACTTGACGACTGGAAGGTCAGCAGTTCGAGACCTGAGTGCTGCACGGCAGAGTGAGCTCCCGTCATCTGCCACAACTCCTGCCAACATAGCAGTTCAAAAACAAAAAAAATGCAAGTAGATAAATAAGTATTGCTTCGGTGGGAAAAGTAACAGCATTTCATCCACTCCGGCATCTAGTCATGCCTGCCACATGACTATGGAAATGTCTGCACATGCAGGCAGCGCTAGCTCTTTGGCAGTAAACAGAGATGAGCACCACACCCTAGAGTTGGATATGACTGGCACTCGAGCAAGAGCGACCTTTACCTTACCAAGTAGAACAGGAAACGGAAAGGAAACCCTAAGGAAGATCAGAAATTGAAGGCTTAATGGGGCTCCCCCAAACCCAAATGTCACTGGGTTTCCATCCACCACGACATGCAACATTCTAATGCAGTCCATTTCCCCGTGACTCCATCTTCTTAGCCCCAGGAAAAGGGGCTGCAGTGGCTCAGTGGTTAACAAGTTTGCCTTGTTAACTGGAAGGCTGGCAAGTTGGCAGTTTGAGACCCAGGTACTGCATGACGGATTGCGCACCCGTCTCTGTCCCAGCTCTTGGGGACTTGAAAGGAGCCTCGTTTGGGCGTTCCCTGAATGGAGTTTCAACCCAGAATAATTTCTGACACAAAATTAGTAGTAGTAGTAGTAGTAGTAGTAGTAGTAGTAGTAGTAGTAGTAAAGGTAAAGGTTTCCCTTGCTCGAAAGCCAGTCGTATCCGACTCTAGGGTTCTAGTGCTCATCTCTGTTTCAAAGCCGAAGAGCCAGCGCTGTCTGCGTCTGCAGATGTTTCCGTGGTCATGTGGCAGGCATGACTAGACACCTAGCCAAATATATATAATCTTTCCCTCAAATCAGGCTTTGTGCCTGATGACTGGAAGGTAGCAAATGTAACACCAATTTTCACAAAAGGATCCAGAGGTGATCCAGGAAATTACCGACCGGTCAGTTTGACATGTGTCCCAGGTAAAGTGATGGAAACCATCCTAAAAGATAGAATTAATAGGCACATAGAAAAGAAGGCACTGCTAAAGGAGAGCCAACATGACTTTTGCAAGGGCAAATCATGCCTCACTAATATGTTGGAATTTTTTGAGTGTCAACAAGCATGTAGATAAGGGGGATCCAGTCAACATTGTTTATTTGGACTTTCAGAAGGCTTTTGACAAGGTCCCACACCAAAGGCTCTTGAATAAACTTACCAGTCATGGAATAAATGGACAAGTCTTGTCCTGGATCAGCAACTGGCTAAGGGACAGGAAACAGAGGGTGGCACTAAATGGACACTTCTCCAAGTGGAGGGAAGTAAAGAGTGGGGTCCCCCAAGGTTCAGTACTGGGACCCCTGCTTTTCAACCTCTTCATAAATGATCTAGAAGTAGGAGTAAATAGCAAGGTAGCCAAATTTGCTGACGACACTAAATTATACAGGGTATTGAAAACTGTGAGAGATTGTGAGGAGCTCCAGAGGGTTCTCTTGACACTGGGAGAGTGGGCAAAACAGTGGCAAATGAGCTTCAACACTAGTAAGTGCAGAGTGATGCATGTTGGGGCAAAAAAAACCAATTACATTTATAAACTGATGGGTTCTGAACTCTCTGCGACAAACCAGGAAAGGGACCTTGGTGTCCTGGTGGACAACTCAATGAAGGTGTCAACCCAGTGTGCCTCAGCAGTGAAAAAAGCAAATTCAATGCTAGGGATCATTAGGAAGGGTATAGAAAATAAGTCAGCAAGTGTCATTTTGCCTCTTTATAAATCTATGGTGAGGCCCCATCTGGAATACTGTGTACAGTTCTGGTCGCCATACCTCCAGAAGGATATTATGGAGCTGGAAAAAGTGCAGAGGAGGGCAACCAGAATGATTAGGGGACTGGAACACCTTCCTTACCATCTGAGGCTGAAACGGTTGGGCCTTTTCACTCTTGAATGACGGTGTCTAAGAAGTTTATAAAATCATGCACGGTGTGGACAAAGTAGATAAGGAAAAACTGTTTTCCCTATCGCACAACACTAGAACTAGGGGACACTCGATGAAACTTTTGGGTACTAGTTCTCAAACAGATAAGAGAAAGTACTTTTTCACCCAGAGGATTACTGGTCTATGGAACTCCCTGCCAGAAGAAGTGGTGACAGCTGTCAGTCTTGACAGCTTTAAGAAAGGATTAGACAAGTTCATGGAGGACAAGGGTATCAATGGCTATAATTATGGATACCTAAGGACAACCTCCAGGTTGGAGAGATAGGCAGGATATCTCTCAATGCCATTTCCAGGGAATCCTAAGCAGGTGAAGGCATCTGCTTGGGAATAATACCCTGAAGCAAATGGTGAGCCACTGTGTGAGACAGAATGCTGGACTGGATGGGCTCCTGTGGCCTGTTCCAGCAAGGCTGTTCTTATGTTCTTATTATTCCATCCTGCAGCACCCGGGAATTGAACTGCTGACCCTCCACCTTCCAGTCAGTGTCTTAGCCACTTGAGACACTGCAATCCATTATTATTATTATTATTATTATTATTATTATTATTATTATTATTATTATTATTATTATTATTATTATTATTATTATTATTATTATTATTAATTAGCCCCAGGAAAGCGGTTACACGCCCTGTCACGTTGTCCAGCTGTTCAGACCAGCTCCTGGCTGGAGCCCGATATGAAAGCGGGTCGAGGGCAAAAAAAGGCTGTCCAAATTATGAGATAAGCGAAAAGGGAGGAAGAATGGGGTGTGGGGGGGGAGGGGGGGCAGACAAGGCTAGAAGCAACAAACCCAATCCTTCGGCGACAGCCTTTCACCTGCTGGCAGTCTTCAGACGAGGAAAGGGGCACATCGACAGAAAATGGAGTCACACACCCGGTCCTGAGGAAGTGTCACACACAGGTCTGGCGGGTTGCAGCAGGGAAAGTTTCCAGCGGCGGAGGAGGAGCCGGGAAAAGAGGAAGCCGCCGCGGGGCAAGAGAGGCGCTGCGGAGAAGGAGGCGACGACGACGCCACACACACACACAAGCACACACGCACACACCACCGGCCGCCTACCTGCTTGCCTGCCTGCCTACCTGCCTGTCTAGTTTTCCTAGCTCAGGGGATGGAGGGAAGGCAGGCCAGTTCCCATGGCTTCTCCCCGGCTGAGTGACAGCCTTGGGTGGGGGAATAGTTTTTCCTGGCGCCCAATCCCAAAGAGAAGCAGACCCCCCCACCACCACCACCACCACCACCACCCTTCTCAGGCTCCGTCTCTCAAGCCAACGGAGGACGGAGCCAGGTGGCCTCGTATAAAGCCAAAACAACCCACACACACGCCCCCCCCCCCCCACTCACCACCACAGGTGAGTGCTAACGCCGCGCATGCGCAGCCGTGATCAGCATCCCGGCCTAAGCTTTTACCTTCCTCAAGTCGCCTTCGCGCCCAGGGCGCCTCCCCTTCTTCCTGGACCGGCGACCCGGAGGTGATTCTGGCTTTGACAACGTGTCCCTTCTCCCTCTGGTTTATGGGCGTGTGTGTGTGTGTGGTTTTTTAAAAAAGATTTCTCCATCCCCCGGGGGCATGGGATGGAGCAGGAGAAAAAGAGAAAGTGGTACCTATTGATCTACTTGCAATTTCTTGCTTTCGAACTGCTAGGTTGGCAGAAGAGTAGACGCCTTTGAGATGTGGTGTTGGAGGAGAGTTTTTAGAGTACCCTGGACAGCGGGGAGAACAAATAGATGGATTTTAGAAGAAATTAACCCTGACTGCTCCTTAGAAGGTCAAATAGTAAAGATGAAGCTTAAAGTACTTTGGACATCAAATGAGAAGAGAGGATTCACTTGAGAAGGCCTTGATGCTGGGAAAGGTTGGAGGGCAAGAATAGAAGGTGGCGGCCAAAGATGAGATGGCTAGATGGTATCATAGAACTGGGCAGGCTGAGGAGGATGGTGGAGGACAGAGGTGCCTGGAGGGCAATGGTCCATGGGGTTGCAAAGGGTCGGAATCGACTGTGCAACTGAACAACACGGTTGGCAAGAGCTGGGACAGACAGGTGCTCAGACCGTCATGCAGTACCCGGGTCTCGAACTGCCAACTTGCCGACCTTCCATCTAACAAGGCGAGCTTAACCACTCAGTGCGCGAAGATTTGAAAGGTTGGTATGAACGCTTTTTAGGACTCTACTACTAGTTCCAGCACTAATTATAAACATTGGCATTAGAATTAATTGGGAGTGCCTGAATAACTCCCAATAGGCCAGTGATGGTGAACCTTGGCACTCCAGATGTTCTTGAACTTCAGTTCCCAGAAGCAGGAGTGCTGACTTAGACTTCTGGGAATTGAAGTCCAAGAATACCTAGAGTGTCAAGATTCACCATCACTGCAATAGGCTGATAGCACAGTGTTGCTGGCCACAAACTTTGCAGATCTTCAGGTCTAACTAGATCCAGCATCAGTTGACCATAGCATCTAGTTAGACCTTAGAGCACAGCATATACTGTAGTTTGGATCTCAACACCAATAAGACTAAATATCTTGTTATAAGGTGAGTAGCTGCTCACAGCAAGCTAATGGCAGGAACACGAGGAATTGAAAGAGTGGATAAAATTGTCTATTTGAGGAGTATGTTATACAAATCTCATTAACTGCATGCTCACTTTGATAAGGAGAAAGGGTTTAATTCATTTTAGCTAATTTTGGGGTCACACTTAAATACAGTACAGTCAACCCTCACATAACAACGCATTTGGATAACATCATTTTCGCTTAACAACGCGTTGTTATGCACCACGTGTTCCCCCGCATAACAACATTTTTAGTGTCATTGTCCGGACAACAATGCTAAAATAACCGGACAACGATGCTAAAAAACGTCGTTATGCTGGAAACTCCATAGAAACCTGCATAACAACAAAAATCACTTAACGCTACTTGGGGAACCAAGTAACGTCATTATGCGAGGGTCTACTGTACCTAATTTATCTTGAAAGCCTTATGGTACTATAAGTCAGTTCCTATTCGACAGCAGATAAGAACAACAATTCCTCTGCATTAATTTTTTTTAATGACACAAGAATATTCTGGCTTTGTTCTTTAAGACAGGCTTCTGCTTCATCCTAATGCCAAAGGAGTATCCAATAGTTTTCCTCATAGACCAGGAGTGTTTTGAATTTTAGTGGGTGGAGGATTATAATCATTAGGGTCAGAGGCAACAAAAATTCAACATACAGAAAGTGAAAATTACCTAACCTACCCATTGAAAAATGGTAACCCTATGTTAATACAGCCATCTGTACATAGATGAGGTGATTAGCATATGTAGTGAGCATTTTTTCTGTATTACCTACATTTTCTCTCTAAAAACTGATATAATTTTGATTAAGAAAACAACATGAGTGAAATATCCCTTCTGCTTTCTTTGAAATCACATCTTAAATATCTCACATAACTTGATCTCTAATTAGGCTTACCGTAAATTGGAAGTGACTTACCATATGTTATTATTTGCAAATATCAATAATGCTGGTTCTTTCCACAAATAGATGCTGTAATTCCAGGAGCACATCTGCCTTCCTACTGTGATTCACTTCTACCAATACATAAAACTGTTTTCATTGTTTGATTTTGTTAATTTTGGTGGCAAAAAATACTAGTTTCAAAACATTTATTTTTCACTCCTCAGCATGAATGGAAACCTCATGTCATGATCTATGCTACATGTCAAGAAATCCTTAAATCTTTTAATTTGCATTGCATAATATATATTCCATATTCTTCTTTTGTGAAGCTTTTTATTATTCAATGAAATTAATTGTGCAAGTGCTTACATTTACATAGGTTATTCTCTTCATGTGAGGCTTAGAACGCTGTATCCCACTATAACTAGCTCCTGTTAAACCTGAGCTTCTTTATACATGTTTATCAGCAAATTAGCTCCCTTGAGAGCCATACATATTCTCAGAATTTTGGTCATCAGGTAGTGTGAAACATTGCCATTTACATAATCCCTACCTGCAGTTACCACATTTCCACTACAAACACTCTTCTGACTGGAGGAAGTAAAACAGGGCTCGGATTAGCTATTCAATGTGCCTCTGTGCAACCGTAATACTGTATGTCTAATTCACTTTCTTGACAGGTTTTTATTTTGCATTTAGATCTTTTTCTTTTGAAGGTCTCTTCATACAGTAAGCTTTTCAAATGTAAAACTATGGTTTTTATTAATACACCACACAAAGAACATTGGGAAGTACAAAATTATAATAAAGAAATACATTCTGTATACTGTATATACCAATAAGGAACACACAACAAATACGTTTGCAGACATAAATATCATTCTTCTGCCATATTCAAATCTGAATATTGGCGATCAGCCATAAAGACTGTCCTGAGAATACAATGCAGTGGCCTATCATCTGCTGTCCACATTGCAGCATGACACCCATATCACTGATCCAGTTCCATGAGTCACTTTTTGGTCCTGAGAATGTTTGGCACACAAAGTCCTCCTTAGCCCCAGGCTAGAATTGATGAAGATGCTGCCCTTCATTAAGATGGGTCCATGTGGGATTTAATCCACTTGGGGACCATCACCCTTCCCTGTGGACTTTGGCACCTAAGGCCGCTAGTCATCAGGGTGGTCAGGTTAGTTAACCACCACCTGACACTCAGCATTGAGTTGCAAGCTGGTTGCTGAAGAGGCAGGGGAACTAGAGACCACATTGCCAATATACATTGGATCATGGAGAAAACAAAGGAATATCAGAAACAAGTCTACTTCTGTTTCATTGACTACACCAAGGCCTTTGACTGTGTGGGCCACAACAAAATGTGGCAAGTAATTAAAGAGATGGGAATAACAGAATACCTTATATGCCTCATGAGAAATCTGTACATGAGTCAAGAAGCAACAGTTAGGACAGGATACAGAATGATGGAGTGGTTTGGAATAGGAAAATGAGTAAGACAAGGCTGCATTTTGTCACCCTGCTTATTTAACTTATATACAGAGCACATAATGCGCAATGCAGGGATGGACGAATCACAAGTTGGAATCAAAAATGCTGGAAGAAACATCAACAATTTGAGATATGCAGATGATGCAACCCTAATGGCAGAAAGTGAGGAAGACCTAAAGAAGCTCCTGCTTAGGTTGAAAGAAGAGAGTGCAAAAGGTGGCTTGAGATTCAACATCAAGAAAACCAAGATAATAGCAACAGGCCCTATCACTCCCTGGAAAATACAGTAGATGGGGAACAAGTAGAAGCAGTGACAGACTTTACATTACATTCTTAGGATCAAAGATCACTGCAGATGGTGATTGCAGCCATGAAATAAAAAGGCAACTAATTCTTGGGAGGCAAGCTATGAGAAACTTGGGGAACATAGTGAAAAGTAGAGATATCATCTTGCAAAGAAAAGTCCACATAGTCAAAGCAATGGTATTCCCAGTAGTAATGTATGGTTGTGAGAGCTGGACCATTAGGAAAGCTGAGTGCAGAAGACTAGATGACTTTGAAATGTGATGTTGGAGGAGAGTTTTGAGAGTCACTTGGACAGTGAGGAGAACAAATGGGTCGATCTTAGAAGAAATCAACCCTGGCTGCTCCTTAGAAGGTCAAATAGTAAAGATGGAGCTTACTTTGGACATCAAATGAGAAGAGAGGATTCACTTGAGAAAGTCTTGATGCTGGAAAAGGTGGAGGGCAAAAGAAAAAGGGCGGCAGAAAATGAGATGGCTAGATGGTATTGTAGTCACAAAGGGCACAGAGCTGGGTGGGTTGAGGAGGGTGGTGGAGGACAGAGGTTCCTGGCAGGCAATGGTCCATGGCATAGTCATAGCCTCATCGCCCAGCACACCGCTGGAGAAGTTGCCCTCGGGCAGCTTCCACTTCGACTAGGAGCCCCTGCGTGTGGTGGGGGGGCAAGCAGCACAAGGCGTGTGAGCTGCCCTTCCTGGTCAGAATCAACTGTGTGACTGAACAACAAATGGTTACTCTATTACTATAGCAAGATAACCTGGCCAGACGGGGTTTTCTATTTTGTTTATTTAAAAAATGTTTTAGTAGATGTTTGGATTTTTGCTAGGCCATAATCACTCCTCATTTCATCCCCGGCAAGATGTTCCACCAATATCAATCAATCAATCAATCAATCAATTTAATTTGTACCCCGCCCTACTCAGCACAAGGCCGACTCAGGGCGGCCTCACAACATATCACAAAAATTACACATTTTCAAAATTACAAATTACAGAAAACAATTCAGAAAATGTAACATACAATTAAGCAAAGTTCATACCAAAAACAAAGTTAAACCCACAACCCCAAACACAGCCAGGGCTCCATGTCCAAAATGTACTCCAAAGAAAACAACATTGTCCTCAATTTCCTTTCCTGCCTTTGGTGACTACCTTTGTCAGCACTGGTGTGGCAGACTGGTACAGAGTGGAGCAGATCTTGTTGATATAGTACAGGGCAATCATGGAAAGGTGAAACAGGAGGTGATACAGACTTGGTTGTTGAAGGCAGTGAGGGAGAAGATGAAGAACCCAGAAGTCTGCCCTGGATGGTCAACCATTTGCTTGAGGCCAGTTGGCACCTGTACATCTGTATCCCCATAAAAAGCAAAAGTGAGCAGCAATGATAAGACCAGCGAAGTTCCCGTCCTGACAGCCATAATGCACCGTGTGCACCTCTTATTCTGTCTGCTGCAAGCATGTCTCCCCCTTTTTCGTTTGAATCAACATGGTTCCCCTTTATCATACAGGTAAAGTAATCAGAGGACTAAAATGGATTCTGGCACACTTCTGAGTTTATGCTCATATGCAACAAAATCTTATGTATTAAAACAGTGGTGAACAAAGTGTAGCTCTCCAGGTATTGATTGGCTACAATCTCTAGTGTTCATCACTGGCTCTGCTAACTGGGGCTGATGGGACTAACAACAGTCCAGGAACATCTGGAGTGTTGCATGTTGTCTCCAGCTTAAAGGTATAACGGACAACTGAACATAATTTTATATCATCCATCTCAAGTCTTTTTCAATTTAGCTTTTGAGAAATTTGACACCGATAAAAATAAAAAAACTTTTGGAAAAAATCTGTTTTCCATTCTGCAAAAAACTAATGGAGTCAATTTTGTTAATATGTTTGAATGTCACATTCATTCAAATAGTAATTAAACCTACTTGATCCCAACAGAGATGGTGGTAGTTAAACTTATAGAGAGGGGAAGATCTGAAGCAAGCGTCATGCCGAGTGTGTGAGTTTATGGTCAATTTGGAAATAGCTGCAACACATTGTGTTTGTCAGTTGCAAGATAGAGAGAGAAAATAGACTGGAGTTGAGAAAGAGGAAATTAGATTTGGCAAGATGCCTTTTCTTTCTCCAAGGCTGCATAAACCCTGCCCTGTAGAATAGAATAATAAAATACTCAGGGTTCAGGCTGAGTATTTAGAGATTTAGCAAATAATTGTCACTTTCCCCTTATTTTATATTTCAGGGAATTTTACACTGTATTGCAGTTGAGATACCTTTAATCTTTAGCAAAAGACTCCAGTTCTTGATCTTTAATATGTATTTTTGGCCAAAATAATTGAGCATGCATTTTTTCCAGAAAATTTAAAAATACAGCTTATGTGTCTTTCTCTTTACAGTACAGTATTAGCATGTGGTTTATGGCAATTGCCTTTGGAAGGTTTCATTAATGTATCCAAATAACACCTAGTGGAAGCTGCTGGTATTTGTGGTGGGGTCTTTAAAGTATGTGGGCATGGGCGGGGGTGAGTACAGCAGGCCTTTGTTGGAACAAGAGATAGCCAAAGAAATTAACAGTAAACAGAATTTTAATTATTGGGAGAATTTTTTTTTTACTCAGTGCATAATTAACTAGTGCAAATTGAAGCCACAAGATGCAATAGGAAACCAAGAGCTTATTCGAATTGGTAACTTTCAGGAAACCTGCTCATGTCCCAAAGGAGATGATAGGTGTAACAAACTTCATTGATTGCAACAGAGCAAGATCATTCTAAATGTAAAACATGTATCCAAAAAGAGGCCGATCACCTGATATTGTATTCAGAAACAAAAAAGAAAGCTTCTTCAGCTGCCAAATATTAGTTTCCTTGTTATGAACCAAGTAATCATCCAATTCAACATTAAAGGGAAGCGGCCTGAACAGTAAATAATGTACAGTGGAACTTCATACAGTTATTCCACATAGCAACGAAATCGCATAACAATAAGGTTTTGAGCGGGAAATGGTATCCCACATAACAATTTTCACGATGGAAAAAAAATCGTACAATTTTTCAATGGGAAAAACCACTTAGCAAAAAAAAAAAATTGTACGATGCATCCCATACGGGAAATTGCTATACAATGCATGTATCGTATAGCAATTGTTTCGTACAACAACGAGCCCCATGGAATGGATTAAAATCATTGTATGAGGTACCACTGTATTGTTTTAGCCTACAATATGCATACAAATTAATTATCTATACTATTTCATATTATCCCAAGGAACATCTGAGATCAGATCACTACTGAGCCATGGAGCTGAGTAGGTGACCTTAGACTAGTCAGTATTTTTCTAGCCTGCCTGAAAAAGTTGATGTGATAATAGTATATCTCTATGATGAAAAAACAACAGATATTATCTGGAGCTACTGTTGTGTCCAAAGCCTAATTCAGGTACAAAAGACAAACTGCGCCAAAGCAGAAGAGCAGACGCGCGCCATTGCTAAAGGAACGAAATTCAAATAGATGTCAAAGCGGGAAATGTTGAACTTTGCTTGTCCTCCAGAAGCCCGCCTAAATATATCTTATTTTGTAAAGGTCACCCCTGTACATAGTCCCCAATCCGAGTTATGAGCTGCATAAAGAATCACTGAGTTTAACCCGATCCTGCTGGTTAGAGTACTTCTTGTGTCGAACTCAACAGCTACTGAAAGGAGAAAGGTCCTTTGTGGTCCTGAGGGGGAAAAAATGGGAAGATCTGACCCACTGACAAAGAGGCTTTCCCAGAATAAATACTTGGTCTATGTTTTTGTAGTTTTCTTACATGTAATTATTGAAACTGTTGGAGGAGCAAGCAGCACGTAGCTTGCCCTGAATCTCCTAAGCCAGCCTCCTGTTTTTTGCATATGGCAGAGATGTCCTTCTACAGGCAGTTTTGAAGGAAAGTTCAAGTGCCACTCAGCTTAAGTGTTGTACACCAACCTATTCTTCGTGTGAGAAAGAGTATGTGCTATATTTGGCCTCTTTGAGGTTTATAAAACCTTAAAAACAGTTGGTCCAGTTCTTATAAACCTGTTGTTCTATCCCGTAATCATCTAATACAAAGACCATAAAAAGCCAATACCTTTCAGAAAGACTCACTCACCCACCCACCCATCATTAAAACATATGAACAACCAAAAAAAGCTTGTGGCAAATAGGAAGAAAATTCTTTACAGATACTCTGCCAACCCACTATTGCAAATGTGCTTAGGTGTTCATTCTTATCTGGTAAAATCTTTACACTTAGGAAAGTGTGACAGGTTCAAACCTATTAAATACACAGGACTGACTGATGAAAAAACATGCTATTGTTATGCAAATACAGCCCTCCAGCATAGTAGATAATCCCAGACACATGGCTATACGCTAAAAAATTAGTCTTAAATTTAACAACACGGGCATCATAAACTTTACATCTAGCTTTGGGCTGAAATGGAGATCTCTCATATTTCATTCTTTGCAGACACCTTAAATCCCTTGTCTGACATTTTAAATCCACCGTGTAGATTCCAATACACATTATCCAGAAAGAGCTTCTATAAAATGCTTGTGTTTTCTTGTTTGCATGACAAAAAGGGAATAGTAAATCCAGCAATTGGAGCAGATAATCACCATTGTGTGAAAAAGACTTCAATCCACATTTTTTCCTCTTTCCAAACTGAGCTTCAGCTGTCTGTTTGCCTAATCATTTTATATTACCTGTTGAGCTCATAAATTTGCAATACACATTTCACATTGAAGGGTTTCTATTCTACTAGACTGGACAAGTTTTAATCTGTGGGCACTCAGTCCAAGTGTACTAGCGGAAGCATTTCACTAACCTTCAATTCCAAAAAGAGCTTAACTCATATACTTGAAGTAAAGGAAAATATTTAATAGGTGATTAAGAATCATTTGCATTCCTGAATCAAATAGCTCTGGTCTATTTGTTGCTGCAGCATATTTTCCTTTTTCCTCAGGAGGATTTGCTGTATAGCAAGAATTTGTTGAATATGCAGCCCATACAGTATAAGGATACTGATAGTGTGCTTTTGAACAGGCAGGCATGGGAAGTTGTTTCAGCATGTACAGCAAATTTCAATTATTAGCATTATTATTCTTGTGTCATATCCGATTCCAAATATTGGTGATCATCATGGTAATCATCCATGAAGATTGTCCTGAGAATATAATGCAGTAGCCTTCCATCCTTCTGCATCGCAGCATGACACGCATACCACTTATCCAGTTCTGTGAGTCACTTTCTAGTTAACTGCTGCCTGACCATCAGTGTTGAATTGCTTGTAGTGTGGTCTACTCTATTACCATGGTAGGATTGTTCTTCTTTCATGTCTAGGCCAGACATGAAACTGCCAAAATGAAGCCACCTTTCAGTGAATTCATGCTGCAGTCCCTTTCACATGACCTGGTGTGAAAAAGAATAGCTGGCAACACAAGGTTGCCGTTACCATTGCATGCCCAATTGTGGTTCAAAAATACCACAATCTTTGAGGAGGCTCTTTCTGTGTACCCCACCATAGCAAGATAACTTGGCCAGACTAGAATTATTAACATGCTGTACTCTTTTCCTTGGATTATAGGCTATTGAGACTTGTTTGAAAAACCACCTCTATCTTCATCATCATCTTCTTGAGCATCCTGGCATGATTACTTGTTAAAAAGTAATCATGCCAGGATGATACCAAGGGGGACACTGTTCCTTTGATTTCTCCGGCAATTGTGCCTCCTTTGAAATTAAGAAATAATCTTCCATTTTGAAGCAGAACGTTGATCATTTCTGCTAGTTTGTGATCTTTAGTAAGGAAGTAGAGATTTTTGAACAACAATCGATAATGAACAGTGTCATACACCACTGTCATGTCAAAAAATGCTGATCCAATTATTTTATGTGTTTCAAAGTCATCATTTATATGATGGATTGGATTTCAGATTTGAACTGTACAACTCTTGCCTGGTTTAAAGCCTGCCTGTTCTGAAATTATAAGAGATTCAACTTTAGGAGTGAGACAATTTACTATTATTTATTCAAAACTATGTATAAGTGGCACAATAGGAAGATTGACTTGTACCTTTTAGAATCTGATATTCCTGAACTGATTCAGTTATTTATGTACCATCAACTCCCCAAACCATGGTTTGGAGAACTGATAACATTTCATTAGACCAGTATTTTAAGCCAAGATAATGGTTTGGTGTTGTTGCTGTTGTTTTAGCAAGACCAACTTCTGGTGTTGTTACTCTACTATTCTCTCTCTTTCTGTTCTCCTTGATATTAGATACAGAAGCTGAACAGTTCAATGGCTCTTACTTCTAGAAGTTGTCTAAACGTGCAGATATCCTACTTTTTCTTCCATTTTTGGTATGGTTTAGTGCAACTTTTCCCTGTTTTGTAGTAATCTAATTTAACCTGATTCAAAGTTAGTGCGTTCACTTTCTAGTAGCTTCCTGTGTAAAATTCCAACTGAAGGTTGGCTGTATATTGATAATTTGCCCTGCTCATCTATGGATGGTCAAGGGGAAATAAAATATATTTTTTCTATATAATCATCATTCCACTTCATCGCTTTGGTGAAAAAATAAATATTTATATATCTCAGTCAACAGTAAACAGAAATGATATTTTCCCCCTCTGTTGAAGTGATCCAAAGTAATGACTGTTATATAGAAAAAATATTTTATTTCCCTTGACCATCCTCAGATGAGCAGGGCAAGTTATCAGTTTCTAATATTCTTGTACAATCCGTCATCTGCTGCAAGATACTGGAAACATAATTTTGCTCCTTCCCAAGACCTCAAGTGGCTTTTTAAGACAGCAATACTACGCCAGTCTGGAAAGGCCAGTGTAGACAGGCCCCTAGTTGTTTATACAGTTCCAGTCAGTCAGAATTATTGTGGTCACACAGTTGAATCCAACCCTTTGTGACCCCATGGACAACCGCATGCCAGACTCCTCTGACCTCTGGCATCCTCTGCAGCCCACACAGATCTACACCCATTGCATCAACATCTAGCCACCTCATCCTCTGGTGCCCCCTTCTCCTTTTGCCTTTGATCTTTCCCAGCATCAGGGCCTTCTCCAGTGAGTCCTCTCTTCAAATTTGGTGGCCAAAGTACTTGAGCTTCAGCTTCAGTATTTGTCCTCCAAAGGAGCAGTCAGGGTTGATTTCCTTTAGGATTGACTGGTATCTCCTTGCAGTTCAGGGGACTCTCAAGAGTCTGAATATGGCAAACTAATTTTTAAAAACTGATTTATTTTCCAGAGTTTTACTTTCTTTTATCTCTTCATTGCATTACAGGTAAGGAAAATCAACTTTTTTCATACAAACCTTTGGCCACTGACAGGGCAAAGAATGATCTTTTCAAGGTGGTAATTGTAATTTTGTTCCATCCCTGCCCCACCTGCTGTGCATTTAAAGCACTCTAAAATTGTTTTAATTTGGTGCTAGCTTTTAATGCAATAATATATTTAACTGTGTGTTAATACTATAAATTAATTATGTTTTCAAATGTATCTGTTTTAATTCATGGTATGATTTTAAAAGGCCGTAGTAACGGCAGGACTTTCGCCACCGCCCCTGGACTTCTCTATGGCTGGGGCGGAGAGACAAACGCTGGGACCCACTGCCGCCCCCCGGTGTCCTGCGCCCTGCCCTCGCTCTTGGCCAGGGCTCATAAGGCCATGGCAGCGGCAGGACTTTTGCCGCCTCCTCCTTCGGAGTTGTCTGGGGCCAGAGCGGAGAGGCCACTGTTCTATGTTATTGCTGTATTGTTTTATATTGTGATATATGCTTTTGCAGGAATTATTGTCTATATTGTATATTGGATTATTGTGTTTACTGTATATTATTGTGTGAGATGTTAATGTATTCTATTATACTTTGTACGTTATTGTTTTACTCTATTGCATCTTTGTTTGATATGTTGTGAGCCGCCCTGAGTCGGCGTATGCTGAGTGGGCGGCATACAAATCAAATAAATGAAATTAAATTAAATGATCTGCCATGTGTCCCAAACTGGGAGAAAGGTGGAATAACAAACAAAATAAAACAAAACAAAAATGAACTGACTGACTGACTGACTGACTGACCAATCTGGCAGAAAAAGGAAGGAATGGAACGTCCTGCAAGAGGTAAACTAGAACACGAGAGGGACTTTTTCCCCCAGAGTTTTGTCTTCTTCTTCTTCTAATGTTAAATAACACAATCTGAGTAGATAATGATACACAAACATGATTTTCACAACTTGGCAATATTCCTTTTTTGGATAACATAACACCTCACAGGATTTCCCAGCTAGTGTAGTCATTTGCCATGCTGGCTGGGAGATGTAGAAATTGTCCGGAGGTTTCCCAAGATTTGAAAGGGCAATATAAATTGTTAGCACTAGAATAGGATATGAAGAAATGACTTTGGATATATAGGAACGGAAACTGTTTACGATCCTAGGCTCATTTGCATAATGTGCAAAGATGCCATAACATGAACTATCATGGTCAAGTTTCACAAAGAAAAGAAAATGTAATAGAGTTTCTGCTAATATGAGAATGGACAAACTATCAACAAGAAACTATCCACTTTGTGGTTTTATCATGATTAGGACTCTATTTAAAATATACTGGCTTAGATTATTTATGTTTTTATCTAGAAATATGGTATCCCACCTTTAGCACAAGAATTGCTTGATAGAGGAGCTAAAATTATTGAAAATATTAAAATGATAAACTCAGCAAACAAAAAATCGTAACAGCAGACGCAGATTACAGCAATGGCTAGTGATGTCTAGCAGCTACATTTTAGACAGAGCACTGTCCAATGGCAGCGCCACTTGCCATATTTCAGTAGTCTTAATATGGAGGTGATCAGAATATAGGCTCTGTTCCCAGGTTGTCTCTAATTGTGAGAAGCTGCAGCTGCCAGAGCAGCAGTTGAATGAAAGACAAGGGGTGGAGTGAACTCTGCGCTGGGGGAGGGAGGAAGCGCTCCCATTGGGCTGCTGGGCAGAGGAGCAGGGCGAACTCTGTGCTGGGGCGACCACACGGGTGCCCACAGAGAGGGCTCCGAGTGCCACCTCTGGCACACGTGCCATAGGTTCACCACCACGGTATAATATAATAGAGATAATGGTTCTGGAATACAAATAAAACTGTTTAAATCCACAGAAACTGAATTAGTCAGAATTTTAACAAGAACATGCCAACAAATAAGGAAAAACAAACAATGGCCTACAGACTGGAAACGTTCATTACACATTGCAAACTCCAAGAAAGGAGATGCCAAGGAGTGCAGTAACAATATGACCATTGCTTCAGTTTCCCATGCAAGCAAGTTGATGCTCAAGGTGTTGATGCAACAAAGACTTTTATGTTACATGGAGCGAGAAATGCCTGATGTTCAAGCTGGATTCTGAAAAGGAAGAGGCACCCAAGATCACATTGCAATACATCTGATGGTTACGTGAGTGCACTAAAGAGTTTCAGAAGAAGACAAAGATCATCCACATTCTTGTATTCCTAATCACTATGTATAGGTGTGAAAGCTGGACAGTAAAGAAAGGTGACAGGGAAAATAATCAACTTGCTTGAAAGATGGTGCTAGAGGAAAGGTTTGTGGATACCCTGGATTATCAGAAAGAGAAACAGGGAACCCAGAGCAAATCAAGCCTAAACGATCTCTACTTTGGGCATGTCATGAGAATGCAAGATTCTCTGGAAAAAACAATAATTCTGGGAAAGATAGAAAGCAACTGGAAAAGAAGAAGACCAAAGATGACCAAATGTGAGATGGATTGGCTCCCTAAAGGAAGCCATAAGCTTAAGATTGCAGGAGTTGAGCAGGGCCATTAAAGATAGGATATTTTGGAGAGATCTCCTTCATAAAGAGGTAAAGTTAATGGTTGCCCTTGCTTGAATGCTATTCATATCCAACTCTAGGGTTCAATGCTCATCTCCATTTACAGCCAAAGAGCCAGTGCTGATTGCATCTGCAGACGTTTCCATGAACATGTGGCAGGTAGAATTAATAGGTACATAGAAGAGAAGGCGCTGCTAAAGGAGAGCCAACATGGCTTTTACAAGGGCAAATCATGCCTCACTAATCTGTTGGAATTTTTTGAGAGTGTCAACAAGCATGTGGATAAGGGGGATCCAGTTGACATTGTTTATCTGGACTTTCAGACGGCTTTTGACAAGGTCCCACACCAAAGGCTCTTGAATAAACTTACCAGTCATGGAATAAAGGGACAGGTCTTGTCCTGGATCAGCAACTGGCTAAGGGACAGGAAACAGAGGGTAGCACTAAATGGACACTTCTCCAAGTGGAGGGAAGTAAAGAGTGGGGTCCCCCAAGGTTCAGTACTGGGACCCCTGCTTTTCAACCTCTTCATAAATGATCTAGAGGTAGGAGTAAAAAGCAAGGTAGCCAAATTTGCTGACGACACTAAATTATACAGGGTAGTGAAAACTGAGAGAGATTGTGAAGAGCTCCAGAGGGATCTCTTGACACTGGGGGAGTGGGCAAAACAGTGGCAAATGAGCTTCAACATCAGTAAGTGCAGAGTGATGCATGTTGGGGCAAAAAACCCCAATTACATTTATAAACTGATGGGGTCTGAACTCTCTGCGACAAACCAGGAAAGGGACCTTGGTGTCCTGGTGGACAGCTCAATGAAGATGTCAACCCAGTGTGCCTCAGCAGTGAAAAAAGCAAACTCAATGTTAGGGATCATTAGGAAGGGTATAGAAAATAAGTCAGCAAGTGTCATTTTGCCTCTTTATAAATCTATGGTGAGGCCCCATCTGGAATATTGTGTACAGTTCTGGTCGCCATACCTCCAGAAGGATATTATGGAGTTGGAGAAAGTACAGAGGAGGGCAACCAGAATGATTAGGGGACTGGAACACCTTCCTTACCATCTGAGGCTGCAACGGTTGGGCCTTTTCACTCTTGAACGACGGCGTCTAAGAGGTGACCTGATTGAAGTTTATAAAATCATGCACGGTGTGGACAAAGTAGATAAGGAAAAACTGTTTTCCCTATCGCACAACACTAGAACTAGGGGACACTCCATGAAACTTTTGGGTACTAGTTCTCAAACAAATAAGAGAAAGTACTTTTTCACCCAGAGGATTACTGGTCTATGGAACTCCCTGCCAGAAGAAGTGGTGACAGCTGTCAGACTTGACAGCTTTAAGAAAGGATTAGACAAGTTCATGGAGGACAAGTGTATCAATGGCTATAATTATGGCTACCTAAGGACAACCTCTGGGTTGGAGAGATAGGCAGGATATCTCTCAATGCCATTTCCAGGGAATCCTAAGCAGGTGAAGGCATCTCCTTGGGAATACCCTGAAGGAAATGGTGAGCCACTGTGTGAGACAGAATGCTGGACTGGATGGGCTGTGGCCTGTTCCAGCAAGGCTGTTCTTATGTTCTTATGTTCTTATGTTCTTATGACTAGGCACCGGAGTGCACAGAACGCTGTTACCTTCCCATCAAAGTGGTACGTATTTATCTACTTGCAATTTCTTGCTTTCAAACTGCTAGGTTGGCAGGAGCTGGGACAGAGACGGGAGCTCATTCCGCCATGCAGCACTTGGGTATCGAATAGCTGACCTGCCAACCTTCCAGTCATTAAGTTCAGCATCTTAACCACTAAGCCACCGCAGTCCCTGATTTCATTCATAGGGTCACACATAACAAATCCAAATATCTGTTGCTGTGAGATGATCGTTGCACTGTTGTTGTTGTACTTGTATGCCGCACCACTCGCAATAACAATACTGTTATTCTCGCAAAATACTCGCAAAAACAATACGGTTCCACTCCTGTCCTGTTTACAAGCCTCTGAAAAAAGCCTGCCTGGCCTCCACCAGAAAGAAGGAAATATTGTTTACATATAGCCAATCAGCCACCACAAAATAAACACAGAAAAGAGCAAACAGACACCAAAGAGTATTCACGATTAACATTCACTATGGTGGCATACAGTATTATTTTTCAAATGCTTTTGTCTAAAAGACAAAAATTGGGCAATTTATATAAGAAAAACATCATCTAGGCCACAATGCTAGACTACATATAACCATACCTGTCAAGATTTGGACATGAAAATAAGGAAAATTTTAGGCCACACCCCTCTCTGCACCAGGCCACACCCCTACCCACCAGGCCATGCCCCCCTCCTCCCCAAAATCCAGACACATCCAAGAGCCTAGAAGAGGAGGAGCCACCAGAGCCAGGGAGGAGTGTTGGGCTCACCCCCCCCAGGTGGAGGAAGAACCACCCCCTAGGCACTCCCCCACTCCCCTTAGCACCACTGCTGCATTCTCTGCTGCGACAGCATTTCATATTATGGTGATTTTTCATAGAACGGAAATATCCTGTTTATGTTGTAAGCAAATATACTTGAAGCCGATTGGCTCATTGTCTCTTCCCTTTAACACCCTCTTTCCCAGGAGAGAGAAGAGACAATGAGCCAATCCGCTTCAAGTATACTGGCATACAACATAAACAGGATGTTTCCGTGGTCCTGCCTTAAACACAGTTTTAAAAAATGAAATTGAGGTACACAAGGCTAAGACAGTAGACAATTAAGTGATTAAAGTATAAAAACAGTTCCATGAAAAATCACCATAATATAAAATGCTGTTGAAGCAGAGAATGAGGAAAGAGATTTAAAATAGAATTATTACAGTAAGACTGGCCTGCTTCCTTCTTCTTAATGAGGGGAAGCAGTCGTGCTAAGGGGAGTGCCTAGGGGGTGCTTCCTCCTCCATCAGGGGCAGCCCAACACTCTTCTCTGGCTCTGGTATGAGAAACATATCTCATAAAGATATAATAATAATACAATAATATATGGGATAACATGATGGCAGGAAGAGGGGCTAAATTACAGGGTTTCCTCGGGCAATATGGGATACTTGACAGCTATGCATATAACACAGGGTTCTTTATATACAGTATACAGTATATTTTAAAATAACCTTGTCGTTGGAAGAAGAATAATGTAAGTTTTATAAATGGAAATATCAAAGAAAGAAACTAAGCAACTTCCTAAACCATGACTGAAATCCAATAGTCAATCACAACTAGAGTATGCCCATAGAATTGGTGGATGAGCTGACTCACCAAATCCCCACTGATTTAATGGGTCTACTCTAATTCTAATTTACTGCTGAATTTCAGCCAGCAACATCAAGACAAGAAAAGCTATTTATTTCAGTTGTGTTTCTCCTTAAAGTCGTCTTCTGTGATAATGCTACTGTAGTAATGTGATTTTACACAGTTTATGTTTTCCTGGAAAAACAGCAACATTCCTTTCAGACAACCACAAGGCATATTTTTGTTGTTCAGTCGCACAGTCGATTCCGACTCTTTGCGACCCCATGGACCATCGCTCTCCAGGCACCCCTGTCCTCCACCATCCTCCTTAGTCCAAAAAGCCCCGTGCCCATTGTATCTACAATACCATCTAGCCATCTCATCTTTGGTCATCCCCTTCTTCTTTTACCCTCCACCTTCCCCAGCATCAATGCCTTCTCAAGTGAATCCTTTCTTCTCATTTGATGTCCAAAATACTTCAGCTTTATCTTTGTTATTTGTCCTTCTAAGGAACACTCAGGGCTAATCTCTTCTAATATTGACCTATTTGTTCTCCTCGCTGTCCAAGGGACTCTCAAAACTCTCCTCCAGCACCATATCTCAAAGGCATCTATTTTTCTTCGCTCAGCCTTTCTAATGGTCCAGTTCTCACAGCCATACATTACCACCGGAAATACCATTGCTTTGACTATGCAGACCTTTGTTTGCAGTGAGATATCTCTACTTTTCACTCTGTTCCCCAGGTTTCTCATCGCTTGTCTCCCAAGAATCAGTCGCCTTTTTATTTCATGGTTGCAATCTCCATCTGCAGTGATCTTGGATCCTAAGAAAGTAAAATCTGTCACTGCTTCTACTTCTTCCCCATCTATTTTCCAAGGACTGATAGGGCCTGTTGCCATTATCTTGGTTTTCTTGATGTTGAGTCTCAAGCCAACTTTTGCACTCTCTTTTTTCAACCTAAGCAGGAGCTTCTTTAGGTCTACCTCACTTTCTGCCATTAGGGTGGTATTATCTGCTTATCTCAAATTGTTGATGTTTCTCCCAGCAATTTTTATCCCATATTGTGATTCCTCTATCCCTGCATTGTGCATTATGTTCTCTGTGTATAAGTTGAATAAGCAGGGTGACAAAATGCAGCCTTGTCTTACTCCTTTTCCTATTCCAAACCACTCCGTCATTCCATACTCTGTCCTAACTGTTGCTTCTTGACTCATGTACAGATTTCTCATGAGACATATGAGGTGTTTTGGTATTCCCATCTCTTTAATTACTTGCCACATTTTGTTGTGGTCCACACAATCAAAGGCCTTGGTGTAGTCAATGAAGCAGAAGTAAGCTTGTTTTTGGTATTCTTTTGTTTTCTCCATGATCCAACATATGTTGGCAATGTGGTCTCTGGTCCCCCTGCCTCTTCTGAACCCAGCCTGCACCTCTAGTAGTTCTCTTTCTACATGCTGCTGCGGTCTATCCTGTATTATCTTGAGCATCACTTTGCTAGCTTGTGGGATGAGCGCAATTGTTCGATAATTTGAACATTCTTTGGTATTGCCCTTTTTTAGGATTGGGACGTATACTGATCTTTTCCAATCCTGTGGCCACTGTTTCGTTTTCCAAATCTGCTGGCATATAGCATGTAGTAGTTTGATTCCATCATCTTTTAGGGCTTTGAAGAATTCAACTGGGATACCATCATTTCCACTGGCTTTTTTATTTGCCGTGCTTTTTAGAGCCTTTCTGGCTTCACTCTCTTGGATGTCTGGTTCAAGTTCAATTTTCCCCTCATTGTTATTATCCAGGGTGTTTAGGTCTTTTTTGTAAAGTTCCTCTGTGTACTCTTTCCATCTTTTCTTTATCTCTTCTGCATCCGCTAACTCTTTGCCATCTTTGCCTTTTATCGTGGTCATTTTTGCTTTGAACGTTTCCCTTGACTTCCCCAATTTTTTAAAAAAGAGATCTCTAGTCCTGCCTCTTGTGTTGTTTTCCTCTATTTCTTTGCACTGTTCATTTAGGTTGGTTTCCTTATCT
Organism: Bradypodion ventrale; assembly: GCA_035047345.1. Taxonomy (NCBI): domain Eukaryota; kingdom Metazoa; phylum Chordata; class Lepidosauria; order Squamata; family Chamaeleonidae; genus Bradypodion; species Bradypodion ventrale. Next base: position 49,630,500 of record JAWDJE010000001.1, read on the forward strand.
CTCCTTGCTTTTCTTTGAAATTCTTTATTTAAGTGATTGTATTTTTTCCTTTCTCCTTTGCCTTTTGTGTTCCTTCTTTCCTCTGCTATTTTAAGACCCTCGTCCGACAACCACTTTGCTTTTTTGCGCTTCTTTTCTTTTGGTATAGTTTTCCTTGCTGCCTCCTGCATAATGGCTCTCAGCTCTGTCCATAATTCTTCTGGTACTCTGTCTATCTGGTCCAGACCATTGAATCTGTTCCTCACATATATCATGTAGCATAAAATAAACTTTACACACTATATTTAAAGTTGCAGGAGGTCACATTTTTTAAAAAAATATGAATGTCATTTCAAAAAATATTCTATCTTTTTAGATTTGCAAATGTAAAAGAAAAAAACTTTCCTATTTCAGAAAATGAGCCACAGTGATATAATTAATGAAAATGTTACCATATGATACCTGACACAATTCTCATTACTACTGGTAAAAGAAAGTATATGGAGTAGAAAGACTTTTTTGGCAGGCATTATTTTAAAGCCTCCATTTAAAAATCTCTGGAATAGTGGCTGAGATGAATATGGTGAGCTACATATTGTTTAGCATAGACATATATGTGACCTGTATACTGTTCAGCATGTTGATGCATGCATACACTAGCAATGGGCCACTTGTGGTTTTCCAGATGATTTGGACTACAGTTACCATTAACTGTAGCCAACATATTCAGTAGTAAGGGATGATGGAATTTGCAATCCAGTCACATTTAGAGGACAATCGTTGGTATCATGGAGAATATCCTGCTAAAAGCCAGCTTAGTGGCTTTCAAACAGAGTTTTTTCCATAGGCAATTCACAGCTTTAGTGCTATGTTTGCTGAAGTACAAACTAGAATCTAATAATTATAGGAAATAATCATTATTAGTGACAAGATTTAATGGTTGTTAAATTATCATCAGGCTGAGGAATCCATATATTAACTGCCTGAATATCTGTCAGAACAGCACACATTAAATATTGCTATGTATACAGGTGAAACTCGGAAAATTAGAATATTGTGCAAATGTTCATTCAGTCCAGTAATGCAACTTAAAAGGTGAAACAAATATATGAGATAGACTCATTACATGCAAAGTGAGATACTTCAAGCCTTACTTTGTTATAATATTGATGCTTATGGCTTACAGCTTATGAAAACCCCAACCCCACAATCTCATGTACCCCATAATCATCACATAATCTCATGTATGCTATACACCATGATCATCACAGTTAAAACGAATTAAGGTATGACATCTCTCGCTTTGCATATAGTGAGACTATCTCATATATCTGCTTCACCTTTTAAGTGAAATGAATGAACATTTGCACGATATTCTAATTTTATGAGTTTCACCTGTACATATGTTTATCACAATAGAAATTGTGCAGGGGGAAATGCAGTTATGAAGTAGACTGGCAATAGAAGAGCTAGTGAGTATTTTGAGGAATGCATAATCTTCTAAATATTCCTGGATTATGTTTACAGCCCTGCAAGGCTCTAGTTTGTTTATATCAAAGGGATGTCACACTTCCAAGCCTTCTGCCTCACTTCTGCTTGTGGAATTTCTTATGCTGGTGGTATCACACTTGCTATATAAAGCCATCACATCCGTTCTCTCTTCCCATTCAGACAGCTCGTAGCCTCACAGAGCTTTCTGTTCTCTGCCAAGAAAGGCTGGTGCCGAGGAGAGAGAACTGCTTTGACAACCGATTGCTAGGCAAAGGATGGCTGTGAGCATGAACTGGTTGGCAACCTGTATCCTCCTCACACTTAGCCTTGCTGAAGGATTTACTGAGAAAGAACTCAGGGAGAGGATGCTAGAAAAACTAAGGCTTCCTGACATCCCATCTCTTCAGAAGAGAGACTTGGAGAATCTGGTGATTCCGGAGAATATCAGGAATAAATACATGTCCATGCTGAAGCATCACCGAGTGAAGCGAAGAGCTTTGCCAAGTCTAGCTGGGATTCTAAGAGGAATTCCTGGCAATGCAGGTAAATTTCACGTTTATTTTTGCATGTATGTGATGTAGCTATAAGCAGAGCTTGAATACGTTTCTGGGGATCATGGGGACTATACTCCAAAAAGAAAACTTCAGTGAGTAGATCAGGTGCATGTATGTGTATGCAATTAATTGATTAAAAACTCATTGTTCATTGGAAAGGTTTAGTTTGCATTGCTTTTCACAATCCCAAAAGTATTTGCTCAGAAGGAACTTTCTTCTGGGTTTAAGACTTGTTTATATCAAGGTTGTTTTGGATTATATTCTGACAGGTCAAGACTATCAGTGGCTAGTGTACCTTAAGTACCACTAAACTATGTGGATTTATTTTCCAAGTCAATCCCAATTGTGTTTTAGTTCATCTCCCATCATTAATAATAATAATAATAATAATAATAATAATAATAATAATAATAATAATAATAATAATTATTATTATTATTATTATTATTATTATTATTATTATTATTATTATTATTATTATTATTATTATTATTATTATTATTATTATTATTATTATTATTATTATTATTATTATTATTATTTTGTGAAAGAAATTATTCTGGGTTGAAAGGATTTTTTGCAGGAGAAACTCTGCTCAGGGGATGCCCAAATGAGGCTCCTTTCTTATCCCCAAGAGCTGGGACAGAGGCAGGCGCTCATTCCATCATCAGTACCCAGGTCTCGAACTGCCAATTTGCCAGCCTTCTAGCTAATAAGGCAAGCTTCTTCTTAACCACTGAGCCACTGCAGCCCCCATTACTCACAGCCTTCATCACCAAAAAATTTGTTTTTAATGAGAGGTGGACGCACTGATGGACCTTAATGTTTTCTGCTGTCCCCCCCAAATACATACAGATATTTTAGGAGATGTCCTCTATTCAGACACAACCCGCCAGAGTCTGATCTTTGACATGGAGGGCAGGATTCCAGAAAACAGTGAAGTGACGATGGCTGAGCTGAAGCTTTTCAAGAAGCCCGTGGAGATAAAAAACCTGCCCAGCAGGCAATCTCAAAGACCCGTCTCAAATGCCCGGGTGAGCATCTACTGGGTAGAGCTTGGAGATAATGGCACCAACCGGACTTCTTTGATTGATTCCAGGTATGAATGAGAGGTCTTGGCCAGGTAGCTCAGGAAAGATGCACCTGAAACGAAATTCAGTGCAGGGATGTGTTTCAGAATAACAGAATAATGGTCTCAGAGCTTGGAAATGGTATTCTTAACTTCTTAGTACTTTAGCCAGCTTGGCCATTTACCATATCGGTTAGGGAGTCTGGAGGTTGCAGTCCCAAAACAAATAATGTTTCCAAGTGCTGCAAAAGTCCCAAATAATATCCAAAACAGTTCTTTCAAATATTCTCAGAAGGAAAAGTGCCATGAGTTTTAAAGGACTAGTTGCAGTTAGGGCTGGCCCTACCATTAAGCAGAATGTGATGGCTGACTCAGGCAATAGGTCTGAGGTGACATGAAAGCAATTTGTTAATAATTTAATTTGTGGTTATTTTTAACCACGTTTTAATGGCCAGGGAGAGGGGGAAGTCCTTGTGCAAATGTGTGCAAAACAGAAAATATGTATTGACCAGCTTTAGACACTACTATACACTTTGATGTGGGTGAGCAATATTAAAATATCTCAGGATGGCCCTGCTTACACATTTTTGTGCTTTTATTGCTTTGCAGTCACTTGATGCACAGTTCCTCTAAGGGGCTCAAAATATAAGATCTGAAACCTGAGCTGAAGGTTCGAGTTGGGCAGGACATTCCCTGCTAGTCCTTCCTCAATGCTAGATCTGTCAGCTTTGCCCCCATTTCACTGTTGGCAACATTCATAGGATGGGCAACTAATATACTTCCTATTGGCATCAAGCCAAATCTTCTTTAAAATGTATTATTTATAATTAAGAACATATCAGGAAATGCAACATTTTGGCAGTGGTAGTTGATCTCTGGAATTCTATCCAGAGCTAGTTGGAATTAAGTCCCACAAAAGTCATCTTGGATTACAAATACAATAGGATTAAACTATCAATCTATCTCTTTCTTCTCTCCCTCTCTTCCCCTGCCACCATTCTTTTTCTGTGTGTCTGAACTCATACTGTATGTTTGGTTCTAGTTTCTAGGGAAAGGGGGATGCAGTAGTTTTTTCTGGCAAGCCACAGACAACTGTTAGTAATATAAGGAAATTCATTCATTTCTTGTACTGTCCCCTATTTCCTTATATCATATTGGGGGAGGGGGGCTGTATTAGGTTAACTAGTTGCACTGTGCTGTGTTGGGCTTAGGTATTGAGAATGGCATATCCCTGCAAGAATCCTGTATGTATGTAACTCTGAAATTTCTAATAAGAGCAGGAAAAAACTGACCTATGTGCCTCCTTGCCCTAAAATATATTGCTTTGAAAGCAGGGGGGGGATAAAAAGAAGCTGAAATATAACTTTTGTTTTAATTAGACTATAAGCTTATCAGCTCGATAGATCTAGATTATATCTCCATTGTTTACTTGTTTTATTGTTTAGACTGGTCCCAATTATGGAATCTGGCTGGAGGAATTTTGATGTCACCCAGGCCGTGCATTTTTGGCTTAAAGTGAAAAAAACGGGGCCAATGATTCTGGAGGTCTGGATTGAAGGAGAAAGAATAGGCAACTATGCCTCAGAAATGGCCAAAGTTGTGCGCTTTACTTCTCAGGACCCCTCTGATAAGACGCTGGGCAAACCTGAGTTAGTGCTTTATACACTAAACTTGGAAGAGTATGGGTAAGTGTCAAATTTTAACTAACTGGTGAGTTTGTACTTTCATTTCTGCCCTTTGATAATGAAGAACTCAAACACTGTTTACTCAAAAGTTCAGTCCACTGATTGCAAGGATGCTCAGGATTGTAGCTGTACATCATGATTCTGTGCATGTTTGTATAAAACTAGGTTTCCCTGTCAAGTCTGCAAAGAATACACCTCTACTTACTTACTTGCAAAGAAGTACAGTATGGAATAGGTTTGAATACTGCCAAAAAAAATTAGTTGCTCTTGAGAAAACAGTCTGTCACACATTACCTCCATTATTTTTAAAAAGATGCAAAGGTTATTGTTAAATATACAAAACATTTTAGCACATGAAATCCAGGCTTTGAGCCAATGTCTTCCCACAATGTTGATTTGAAGTATGTTAACAGCAAATGACTGTGCATGTACCTATAAACTGAAATGAGAGAGCAGCAGAGTCTTGTGCATGGGAAGGTTTTCCGTCTCTGACGGCCTTTAATATGGCAGATGAATACTGCTGTTTAATAAAGGGCTCAGCAATCTTAATCAATTGTTGCTATTAGGTGTCATCAAGCCATCTTTGAGTTATTAAGACTTATTATGACTTATAGCAATTAATTCTATGAATGAGAGATTTCCAAAATGTCCTGTCCTCAGCAATGCTGCTCAGCTCTTGTAAACTCCATCAATTGCTTCCCCAGACATTTGCTTCATAATGTTGGGAGACCCTAGCACTGGGCCGGTGGTGTTGCGGACTAAAAAAGGGAGAATGGGGAAATGTGAGAGGTAATGAGACAGACTGTTTTCTCAAGAGCAACTAAAAAAAATCAATTAATCTTGCCTATTCTTTTTTTTCTGTCAATGAGAACATTCTGACTGAAATTACACTCCTGAGTGCTCCAATCAGTTGAAAAGGAGTAGGATCAAACCCTTTGTTTTAAAATAACGTCCCACGCTTTATTAGGTAGATTGTATTGCATATTCCCCTGACTGGCAAACCTTTTTGATGGATGGGTTAAAAGGATTGAAATATTTTTGTCAGCACATAGTTTTCATGGTCATTCTGGACCTGTCACTATAAAATGAAGAATGTGAGAAGACACCACATGTGCCAAAGAAGGCAATTTAAAGTGTAATAAATATAGATGTTTAGCACATTTAAGAATAAACATCTTCAGACCTGTATCAGTAACCTTACAGTTGTCTCCAGCTCAGTTCCTTCAGATATAAGATACTGAACTTGATGACTGGAAGGTCGGAAGGTTAGCAGTGCGAGACCGGAGTACTGCATGACAGAGTGAGTTCCCGTCTCTGTCCCAGCTCCTGCAAACCTAGCAATTCGAAAGCAAGAAATTGTAAGTAGATAAATAGGTGCCACTTTATTGGGATGGTAACAGTGTCCCATGCACTCTGGTGTCTAGTCATGCCTGCCACATATCTATGGAAATCTCTGCAGACCCAGACAGCACTGGCTGTTTGGCTATAAACGGAGATGAGGACCGAACTAGAGTCGGATACGATTAGCTCTTAAGCAAGGGCACCCTTTACCTTTTACCTATTCCCACATCAGGCATATAATTCAATTGATTCTACTTTTTTCACAGAGGACCTGGAGACTGTAAAGAAGGTGCACCAATGGACAAAACCACCTGCTGCCGGCAAGAACATTATATCAATTTCCGAGAGCTAACCTGGACTCAATATTGGATTATTGAGCCAGCTGGCTATCAGGCTTACCACTGTGCAGGCTGGTGCCGGCAACCCAAGAACTGGTTGCGGCATTTTGGCTATGGAGAAAGAACCTGTGCTGTGGTGGAAAGTTCCCCACTTCCCATGATGTACCTTGTCAAGAAGGGGAATTACACCGAAATTGAGGTGGCAGAATTCCCAAACATGATCGTAGAAAAATGTGGCTGTGTCATGGACAATGTTGCTGTTGTCTAGCTAGATATGCACAGAAATGCTTTTGTACTGACAGTGCTAGAAGTGCAAGAAATGGTCAGCTCCAGGGACATATTTTCCTACTTAAAATAATCTGTGCTCCGGATTCTTGTCACAGATTGCCCATGTCTTCATGTCCTCTTTTTCACCAAAGGGAATCAGCCATCCTGCCACATGGGGTGTGGATGAGATCCAATATGAACTTTTCTACAAGGGTCCAAAATACTACAGATCGGCATTTCCAGCAAAAAATATGTATTTTGCTAAGATTTAACTGCTGTTTTCTGTAGTGCAGCAATAGCATGGAATGTAATCCTGAATTTTGCAATTAACGATTTCACAATCAACACCAAGCGTTGACATTTCACTTCTGCCATGAACCTGCGATGTAGCTTTGAGCAAACCCAGAACCTGAGAATTTTGTTGGTTTTTTTGTCTTTCAAAGGCCATGCTGACTGGGGGTTTCTGTGAGGTGTTCCCAGTTCTTGGCAAGCCATTGAGTTTCAGTGTTCCATCTGCCATACTAGGTAGATAGTAATACTTTTCTACCTTGCAGCGTTCTCATGAGGAATTACTGAGAAATGTATCTGAAATGCTACGACAATGCTAAACACTCTTATCATTTATGGCAAGAGGCTCAGAATTGCTTTTTTTTACTAGTGCCGTGATGGCGAACCTTGGCACTCTAGATGTTCTTGGACTTCAATTCCTGGAAGCCCAAACCCCCATTAATCCGAAAGAATGGGTTTACTGCGATTCATCCGGCCCACTCCGCCTTCATCGCTCCTGGAAGCAGAAGTAAAACGCGCCCGTATGCGGGCCAGATGAATCACAGTAAACCCATTTGTGCGGATTCATGGGGGCTTGGGCTTCTGGGAATTGAAGTCCAAGAACATCTGGAGTGCCAAGGTTCGCCATCATGGGACTAGTCAAAATTGAAGTGACTATATGACAGGTAGTCAACATAGACAGCAGCAAAAGCACTCACAAAAGATAGGAAAATCCACATGCAGCAATAAATGCATCTCCCTATTTCTTTCATTCGTTTTCACCAGACATCCCTATACTGTATATAAAATATTGGAACACAACCAGAATAAGGTGCCAATAAATACTACATGTTCTCCTCTGAAACTAAAATGAACTGAGAAAACACTTTTCTTTCAAGCAATTCAAGCTAGCAATAAAAGGTTGGTACTACAGGGAGATCTGTTTGTACCTTTTCACCTAATATATCTGTTTCTGAAGCAATCTATGGTCACACAATTTGAGACTTTTACTAAAGCTGCATTCATCCTCTACTTTAATGCTTTGTCTGTTTTCACTGTATGATTTCCTATCATATGAATCGACCTGATTTTACTGAACCATGGGAAACAGAAATAGTAAAACCCAGTCAAGCACAACTATAGCTTCTTGTTTAGGTCAATTTACAATACACATGTACACTTTTCTATTAAATCCAAAGACCTGGGTCTGGGCTGAATCATACCCACACATTCTTCTGCATGTTTGTGTCCATAACAATTACCAGCTCATCTTAGAGTGACTTTAAAGTGCTCAGCTCTCCCTAAATGCTACCTATTCATGGACAGGTTTGAGAGGCAGGATGATCCAGAAAATAATGAATAAGCAGAAAAAGCAGGTCTATATGAACAACATTCCGTCTGGTGGAGTTAGACAACTTATTTATACTTTATCAGCTGGAAAGATTTTACCAAGCACTTATCTGTAAATAGCCTTGAATTCCTACTGATACATTCTCCCTCAGAAGGCTGCCAGTCAATGTGTGTAATCATTGAAAACTGATCTTGAACTTCTGTCATCACTCAGTGGAATCAATGTGTAGGGATGCTCCCTTGGATACGTTTGCAGGATCAACTCCTTTTGTAATTGTAACATTCAGTCATTGTGGTTAGCAAATACTCCATTCCTGCAGTTCTGTATATTTTGATGTGCAAGAAAACCAATAAAGTGTAGAATTCATGGAGTCTCTGATTTGAATCTTTAAATATAGTTCAGTATATCTGTCTACACTGGCCCTTCCATGCCTGTGTAGAGCAGCTTTTAGAAAGCTGCTGGTGGCTGAAGGGAGGAGCAAGATGCTGTTTTGAGTGATCCCCATGTGCAAACAGCATTTTGCTTCTCTGATGCCATCAGCCATAGTAACTGCTTTGCTGCTGACAGGGAAGCCTTTTTTCCATCGGATGAAAAGAGACCATTACTCCACCCCACCAATGATTTGGAGAGGAGAGGGCTTTGCACCTGACAGGGAAAAGCTCCCCCAGTAGGTGCAAAGGAAGGAGTCAGGTAGGATGGAACTGGAAGATATCAGGGAAAGGAAGAGCTTTTTACACCTAATAGAGGAAAGCTCGCTGTCAGGTGCAAACAGGCAGCTTTATTCCACATGACTGAAATCTGATCATTGAAGAAGCTCACCTTATTAGCTAGAAGACTAGCAAGTCAGCAGTTCGGAACCAGGGTACGGCATGATGGATTAAGCACCCATCTCTGTCCCAGCTTTTGGGAACATGAAAGAAGCCTCATTTGGGCATTCCCTGAGTGGAGGATATTGCACAAAAATCCTTTTAATCCAGAATAATTTCTGACATGAAAATATTATTATTATTATTATTATTATTATTATTATTATTATTATTATTATTATTATTATTATTATTATTATTATTATTATTATTATTATTATTATTATTATTATTATTATTATTATACAAATCAACCATTTGGTTCACAGTCGAGGACGGGAATAAAATTAACAGTTCAAGCCTTAACCAAGGACCTAAGAGCTGTTAAGGTAACGTCTGAGTATATACGCAGTCCCCAGTAGAGTTGTGTTTTTGTTTTTTTGTTTTTTGGAGAGTTAGGATGTTCAAATCAGATAAGTCAAAAAATTCTAAATATCTATGGATTCCTTTAGGTACTGCTCCAAGGGCTCCGGCGTTGGCGTTGGCGTTGGCGTTGAAATTTCTCCTCTATGTCTTAGATACAGGCCCAGCAAAAACTTTAAGCTACAATATCATGGAATTTTAATTTTCAGCCTATCCCCCACTCACATAGAAATGGCCTCCCCACCACCACCACCACCAATTTTCCGGAAATTAAACTTTAAATAGAAAAGTGTTCCCTACGCTTCTCTGTGTCAGTCTGGTCAGAAAGTGGTATGGAGAGCCTTGTTCATTTAGTGCGCAACTACAAAAATGAGGGAAATGCAAATTAAGTTGCATTCCTTCACTGTGCAGTGGGAACGGGGCATTTGGTTCTCTTCAAAATAAGTGCTCACAGGAGCAGAGAGAAAAAAATCTACTGTATTTGCGGTTCCATTTGAAGTGCTTATAGGTGGCACAGTTCAAAGGAACTGCCTTAAGAAGGCTTTACTCCCTTCTTTCTCTATCTTATCATGCTCATGGTAGAGTTAGTGGAGGTGTAAAAAAAATAAAGAATGAGAGATAGTTGTTAAAAAAGAAGTGTCTTGGGAAAGGGTAGGCTTTGTGGAGAGAAGTGAGTGCTGGTGTTGTGTGTGTGTTCATGTGTGCATATACACTCACGCAAGAGAAAAGAGTAAGAGGAGAGGGGAAAGATGCTTTATAAGGCATAACATTTGTGTGTATGCACAGACACTTGCATAAGTGATCTCTGGTGGGGGAATAAAAATTATAGGTTGGGGCTCTGTAACTCTGTACTGATTTGAATTTTCCATTATGTCATATGGTCAACAAGAAAAATGTTTTATCAGCTGACCCCAACCATAGTATTTTCCACATTTCCCCTCATACAGTTGAGCCTGCTGTGATCAGACATTTTCTCATGTCCCTCTCACTGAGTTCAGCAGGGAATGTGAAACACAGAAACAGCATCAGCTATCTTGTACCAGGAAGAGACCATTATTCCATCTTGATGACATGGACAGGTGGCAAATTTGCAGGAGTCTTTCATAGGAGTTCTCTTATCATTGTACAAGGACAATTCATTTATGAGTAGGTCTTTATTTAATGTCAAAGTCCTCCATCTTCTAAGACCTGCTGCCTTATCAAATTAGTGACATCAAAACTGGTACCTCTAAAAACAGGTGGATTTTTTTTCTAGTAAAGGTAAAGGTTTCCCTTGCTCGAAAGCCAGTTGTATCTGACTCTAGGGTGCAGTGCTCGTCTCTGTTTCCAAGCCGAAGAGCTAGCGCTGTCTGCTTCTGCAAATGTTTCCATGTTCATATTGCAGGCATGACTAGACACTGGAGCACACAGAGCGCTGTTACCTTCCCACCGAAGTGGTCCCTATTTATCTACTTGCAATTTCTTGATTTCAAACTGCTAGGTTGGCAGGAACTGGGACAAAGACGGGAGCTCATTCCGTCCTGCAGATTTTTTTTCTAGGAACAGCAAATTACTAAATCAATAGTTTCCCAATTTCCATTTTAAAACATTTCTGTTTTTCAGAGCATGAAAAGTAATTCTTCTCGGATGACTTGCTGTTTGACTTATTCAGCCACCAGGGCCACCCTAGCTACCTTGGGGAATTCTGGAACTTATAGGGAAAAGAAACCTCTTTGCCCACTGATTTACCCACAACACGATGTATGAATGTGTAGATACAGAATCCAGCTAATTTGCTGTTCTGTCAATCACTACCAGAAACATGTACTGATGAAGATTTAAGTTTGACCAATGACAAAGTCAAGAATGTGGCTTCATTTTGGCAGTCTAAAGTTTGACCTGGATACGAAAGAAGAACCTACTGATTTTATTTTATGTTTCTTTTTAATTGTAAACCCATTCTGGGTTTTTAAAAAGTGATCTCGTAATCTAGAAGAGTCCCATCAAAAGACTCAGAAACACACCCAGGCTTTTGTCTTTCATTTTTACACTCAGGCTTGGGTGGGATTGTGAACAGTGTTAGGAGCTATAAGTGAACCAAGGGGAAAGCATTTGGCACATATTATTTATTGTTGTTGTTCAGTTGCACAGTCGAGTCCGAACCTTTGCGACCCCATGGACCACCACACACCACATATTATACAATTAAGAGAAAGACAACAGAAACATCAGCAGCACAATATTTTTCAAGTGATTACTTCAGTAGCATGGCTTTCCCCTCCTTACAGTTTCCTTTCCTACAATCAGAAGGTGGAGGGTATTATCCTCATCAAGTAGATCCCTCTTGTGGAGGGGTGGGGGTTGGTTCCTCTTTGGCTTCCTGGGTTTTCTCACTTCTATGGCAAAGCTGAACACCCACCCACTCACCCACCCCCATGAAAGCAGACCTTAACACTCCTCCTCGCCTCCCTCCCTGCCCCTCTCCCTTAACAAAAACCTACATGCTCTGTCTGGCACCTGCTTTCTAGGGTAGCCTCTAATTGGTCGTTTCAGCCGAAACACAAACCTTCAATCCACATCCCAGGGAAGATGGAAATTAATGGGACTCCATTTGGCTAGGGCTCTAACCAGCTGGAGCGAGAGCACCAAACAAATATAGGAGCTCTCTAAAGGTCCTACAGTATATTAGAGCCTAGAGTTCAGCAGAATGCTAGCAGCATGCATTAGGTTTGGCCCCACATTTTAAAATACAGGGATTCCCTCCTCCCAAATGTAATAGAAAATTAAAGTAATTAGACAATATCTAAGTACTGCAATGAGGATAGGTTTTTAAATGTAAGTTAAAATAAACCTCTTATTGTTTTTTAAAACAAAAACTTGAAAAATATCAGTATATCAAGCAAAACACTTGTTTAATATTTTACTATTATTTTTTTCAGGACTGCAGTGACTTAGTGGTTAAGACAATGAACGTGATGACCAGAAGGTCAGCAGATCAGCAGTGCAAGACTAGAGTTCTGAGTGACGGAGTGAGCTCCCATCTCTGTCCCAGCTTCTGCCCACCTAGCATTTCGAAAGCAAGAAATTGCAAGTAGATAAATAGGTACCAATTCAGTGGGAAAGGCAAGCAGAGTTGTCCTATAAGGTAGGTTAATGTGAAACAAAATGACTGAGCCAAGATCGTCCAGTAAGTTTAATCGCGAGCAGAGATTTGAAACCGGTCCTTCCCAATTTTAATCTAACATGTACAAAGTCAGTAACAGAAGAGAGCCAAAACAAAAGAACAGAATTGAAAAGAAAACCTGGTAATTTGATATCCAATCACAAGCCATTAAAACAGGGGTGCCCAAAACTACGGACCAGGGGCCAGATCCAGCCCCCGTATGGGTGCGTTTTACTTCTGCTTCCAGGAGCAACGAAGGCTTCACGGGGTGGATGAATTGACATTGGGAGCCAGATCTGGGCCCCAGGCCATAGTGACCGGCCCCTGAACCATGTGACCGGCAAACAGCCCAAAAAGTTTGGGCTCCCCTGCATTAAAATATCTTCAGGATTTCTTTGCAGAAAAGTATATGACAGTTATTAGAATATACAGTAAAGTTTTCCCCAGTGTGTTTTCCTTTTTAAAATTTGACTTGGTGAAGATAATTATTTGTCTGAACTGAACCCACCTTTTCATCTTTGAAATGTCCAACAGTGAAATCCCCAGAGATCAGACTATATGCATTTATGGTAGACCACAGGTAGAACAAACTGTACACTACATATTACATTGTACATTGCAGGCGCACCCCCCCCCCCAAAGAAAGACTCAGACACCGGTATATGGATAAAGGCATTGGGCCACTTTTATTGAATAATGCCCTAGTCCGAATTATAACTTTCAATTGGTACTCATCCAATTATAATTCTTAAGGCAAGCAGGCCGCAGTAACACTGGTAAGGTTCCTCCCAAAATTGCCAACGGCAATTGGCTACAATGTATCCATTTGTATCAATTTGTTTGTTGACACAAACAAATTGTTGACCGTAGTCAATAAACTATCTACTGATCCCACCCTCTGACGTGTATCCGTCAAATCACGGGGTGATGCATGCTGAAAAGCTCCTGCCATTACCCCTTGCCGGTTCGTCGTTGACCGGTCAACGTTATTACACCTGTACCTGTCTAAGTGTTGGCCAGTCAATTGCGAACCTGCCGGATACCTATGGGTCATAAATATTTACCTTACCAGTGCTACCCGCCATACGGGGAGGCGTCCATGATGACTCACCCCTCCCCCCCCCCCCCAAGACAGTCAGCTCGGTCGCCAGGTCTGCTTGCACCACACCCAGAACGAGGTACATACCTCCAGCCGACAGGTGGACCCCTTCCCCTGCCTACCGGCAAAATTTTGTAAGCCTATCCTCAGGTGTCCAATGGCTGTCTCCCAGCCATGCTCAGCAAGGGACTGAGCAACAGCCCTGTCCACTGACTGCCGGAACAGTCCGAACCACGGAGATCCACGTCTCCCCTAAATTGGTGTCTCGGCACGATGTTAGACCATAGCGACCGTGTGTAAGCCATACGTGATATAAAACGCCAGGTCACAGCCCCTCGACAGTTTAGTAACAGCAGTGATCCATATAAGATCGTTGCCGCCGAGGTGCCTATTAAGAACATCGGGCGGTCCAGCATCCCCGACGGACAACTAATGTCATAACCCTGGGGGATTTGCATGTCTGGGTGTTGACAATATGCACCACTGCCGCATTGTCATGCCTAAATTGGACCACTGAGTAGGCCCACTCATCGCCCCATAGCATCAGTGCTCCCCAAAATGGGGAGAAACGCAAGGAAGATAAGATCGCAGAAGCGATCCGTGCACCCACCCCCAGAGTAAACCCCCATAAGTCAGGGAGCCGGAGGTATCTGACCGCACTTGAAATCTAGGGCAGACCATCAGGTCTGATCTCCAGGAAGAGACCCCGTTAAAACCCAGGAGTAATTTGAGCCAGACCAGAGGGTCCACCCGTATGCCCCTGATCAGCCGGACCCTGTGTCGACGTTGTAACAGGCCAGCCATGGCGTCACACAGGCGCCTGGCCAAAGCTCTGCCGGACGGAACCACCCTGCAGGCAAAAGTAAGGTGGCCATGAAGTAACTGCAGCTCACAAGGGGACACTTTATGTTTGGCAATCAATGCCAAAATCGCCGTGGAGATCCAAGCCACCTTATTCATGGTTAACCCGGATGCCCGCGTGACAGAGTCGATTTAGAAATGTGAGCTTAGTAGCTGGGCCCTCGGTCTATTCAGGCACCAAGAGGACACCCAGTCCCCACCTGAGTGTCTGAAATGTAATGAGGAGACGCGTGCACGTGTCCAAGCCCCGTTCACCCCCGAACCAAAAGTCGTCGAGGTAATGGGCGAGAGACCGAGACCCCTACCTGTGAGGAAAGGCCCACTGAATGAAAATCCTGAATCGTTCGAGTGCTGAACATGTATTAACTCAGTCAGAAGGGGTTGGCCTTATCTAAGTAAAATTCCCCTCGGGACCTAAAAACCCAATAGCTGCACATCCATAGGGTGCACTGGCAATAATCTGAAATCCGAGTGCATATCGCACTGTGCCCGAACAGCACCAGGACTGGGTGAGCGTGCCACCCATAGGGGCCGAACCAACTACGAGTACCTGACTGAGTGAGGTCATCAGGAATGGCATCCCAGAATGGATAACCCACAGGGTAAGCTAAATGGAGGATTAAATGACATTCACCCCGGTCCTAGCTCGGTACGAGCCTCATAGGGGAGACAGTCGACTTAGGAAAGGTGGTTCCAAGAAGGGCCCCGCTACTCTCATAGCCCCAACTCCCTCAGCTGTGCACAGTGGAGCCCCCACTTCGTTACCCTTCAAGGGAACCAGATTAGTAGCATCCTGGGACCCCTAACACCCCTGAATGGAATACAAAAGCCCCATGGAAAACCCTCCAGCAGGTACCCCGCCCCATCCCCTCTTGGATGAGCTGATTGCCATCTCTCCCGGCTGAGTACACCAATTGGGGAGGGGGGAGCTTTGTCAAGGCTAGTTCTTTAGACGGAGCTCTGAGCGCCCCTGTGCACCCCTACCTCTGCCCCATAACCAACCAACCCGCGTGCACGCAGAGGCAGCGTAAGGGCCAGCGCAAAAGGTGACACCAAGTCGGTAACGACACTGGCGCTTAGCATACACATCGCCAGCTGAGCAGGTCGAACACAGCAGGCGGGCTGGAACCCCCTGCCCGACCAGTTAGCGTGGAGCCTGTGTCTGAGCAGCCCGCTGCTCAGCATGACCACCATGGTACCTAACACCAGGCACCAGTCACGTGGGAGTGATGTACACTAACACAACTGCTGACAGTGCTCATCCCACCTCCTCTCAGGGTATAGAGCCACCCTCATCCGCATTCCTCACCGTAAGACAACTACTATGGGCCCATCCAGTCAACCATCGCCCTGTAAATCTTAGCGATGGATGGAACCATCAGGATGTCCCAATCAGGCCAGGCCCTGCGGCATACCACCATATATACAAGGTATGCCGCCAACTAGTTGGCCCAAGGTGCGCGGTGGCTCACGACGATGGGACAGCTCTTTGTCTCAGTCGTCCTGTCCCTCTCTCTCCTCCTCAGTGGGCTCACAGTTCAATAGGGAGAATATCCACATGTCCCCCTCCAGCCCTTACCCCTCATGACCTGCGGCAAATAATCATCCAGGAGCAAGTAATTACCAGCCGTCGGCAAAGCCATCGACGGCACATTCTGTATAAAGGGCATACGCAGGAGGACCCGGACCGCCCCTGCGATGCACGACACTGTCCCGGGGGCGGACACCCCCCTGCGTGGTGGCTTACTCCGGCGGGACAGCTCTATGTCTCTGTCATCCTGTCCGTCTCTCCCCACCTTAGTGGGCTCTCGGTTCATAGGGAGAATATATCCACGTACTCCCCCCGCCAAATCTTTTCCCTCGTGACCTGGGACAACTGATCACCAAGGGACAATGAATAATCAGCCGTCGGCAAGGCCGTCACCGGCACATGAGGTACACGGGGCATACGCAGCGGGACCTGGACAGCCCCTGCGATGCCCGGCACTGCCCCGGGGGTGGAAACCCCCACCCCCAATGTCGTGCCAGTATGCAACCAAGGGGCACTGGGATAAGCTGGCAACTGATGCCCACTCGCCTCAAATTGGCGAGGCCATGGCCACTGAACCCCGCCGCTGAAAGTGGACTGTGATGTGGGTGCATTAACTTGAACCATACTCACTAGGTGCACCCCCGTGAGCCGCCCCCACTGGGGGTTCCGGCCCGTGGCGGGCGGCGGAGCTCGCAACCAGGAATCGAGCTCTGGGGCCACATCTGACCACTCCCCGGCTGTAGCTCAGGACGAACAGGGAGCTGCGAGACAGCGGCAGGCACAGGCCGAAGTGTCTCAAGCAGCTTGAGCCGGCTGGCCGCCTGTTGAAGTGTGGCGGCCGTCGAGGTAGCCGGCGGGCACGAAGGGCCCCCAGTATATAGGAAAGGGCCCCCTCCCACGGGGTTGTGTGTAATCCCCAAGGATGCCTCCAGCACCGCTAAACGTGCTAACAAGGCATCCACTGCCACGGAACCCCCAGTATAAAGTGGGCCAGGTGGGCCGGACGGCCCACTAGGCATTAGACCAGGATCCCCAATTTGAGAGCCCAGGCCAGAATAGGGCCATGCCCAAACTCCGGCCCATGAGGGGCCGGAGGTAAACCGTGCTGTGTGCCAGCACCAGACCCTCCCCCATTGTCCCGGCCCATGGCCGGCAACTGCGGGCCGAGGGCCGGAGCCCCCAAAGGGCCGGCCTGAGGCTGGGGAGCCAAGGGCCTTACTCCAGCCTGCCCCTCTCCACCGGTATCAGTGGGTAAAACCAGTGGCTGCAGGGGCGCAGCCCTGGTCCTCCGGTCGAGAAGAGCAGGATCCCTTTCCAGGGATCGAAATCAGCGCCAAAAGCACAGAGCCACCAGAGTGAAAAGGCTCTGTGCGATCCTCCCTTCCGATCAGGGAGGCTCAAGGGCTAAATAGCCGAAGACTGGACAGCAAACAGCAACGGAGAAAACTTCTCCTCTCCGTCGCTATTTTAAAATGGCAGCTCGGCTGACTCGTGGCCACCCCTTTTATAGAGGGGTGGCCACGCCCCCTAACTCACCCGGATGTCTGAGTCCGGGTGGGGGGGGCGCAAAGAGCACGGCGGCCATTTTGGCACCGCTCTTTCATTATATGAAATACCTGAGGGAAAAGCACACTGATAAACAAGTAGGAGTATTTACTTCCATTAATGATATTGGCAAGATATTTGCTGTCCAGTATAAGTATATCTATAATGGTTAATATCATCAGATTGTTGAGAAGCTCATATGGATTTCTTGTTCCTATGTATTACTTTTTTGTGTACAGTATTTATATTTTATTTTTCTGCTATTACTGCCTAACTTGTATTATTTATATTCTGGCTACAATCTGTGTTTGGTTGGCAATAAAATAAAAGTATGATCTTTATTGGAATGCAACTACTTTAAGTGCTGGCTATTACCATGAAAATCTGGGCTTAAATGCAATTATTGCAAGAGCATGTGGTATACTTTTTTATTTATCGGACTGTCCTTTTTGATTAAATTCCTAAGAGTTTCAATGCTTAAGCCAAGGTTTAATTGCTGCTTTACATCTTTCCTGGAATGCTTCTTTATAACACATCAGCTTTCAGGTTCTCTTTCTAAATGTTGCCTTTTTCTTGGGTGGAGGAGAGGTAAATCTCCCGCCCACCCCCATGTTCAGATTGCAAAGATCTATATCCTGTCATTCTGTTTTAAGACCTACTTCCATGAAAGAAAGTTTTTCATTAGGAACTTTCATTTTATTCAGGTGGCATTCTCTTTCTAGCTGGGGATTACAGGAAAAGGTAATAGGATATTTGGAAGGACATCAACCAACTGTTCAAATGACAGCTGATTATTTATTGTTTTTATTTTATATGTGATTTCTGATTTTAGAGCTGTGATTTTCAATACCTTTTAATGAAAGTTGTTAGCCATTCTGGGCTGCTGTGGGGAAGTGTGATGTACAACTCAAATGAAGCATGCATAAAGAATATATAAATTCATACAGGGGTACACAGAAAGAGCCTCCTCAAAAATTGTGGTACTTTTGAACCACAATCGAGCATACCCTGGAAATGGCAACCTTGTGTTGCCGGCTAATCTTTCTCACACTAGGTCAGGCAAACAGAACTGCAGAATGAACTCACCAAAAGGTGCCTTCATTTTGGCAGTTTCACGTCAGGTCGAGACACAGAAGAAGAAGCATACATACATAATCATGATTCAACCATCACTGTCACAAGCCACATTACGTGGTGAAAAATGAGAGGTCTGCACAATGTTAGATGTGAAGTGACTTATTTGTAAGGGAGAAGTTACTTGCTTTTATACCTGGTTCTTCCTACAGGTTCTTTCTGACAGAGAACATAATTATTTCTCTTCCTGAGACCTCTTCTTCACCATGACATTTTGAATGAATTTATTTATTTATTTTGTGCCAGCGTTCTTCACTAAGCCATTTTCATATTCAGACTTTATGCATTTAAAGTAAACCACAGGTACAAAGCCTGTAACCGAAGAAGAGGAAGAACAGGAATGAAATAAAACCTGTTGGTTTGTAATCAGGAGTACTACAGAATAGATGTGGGGGTGTAGAAGTGGTAAAACCACTCCTTAAATATCTCACTTAACTTAAAGCCTTCCCCTTATACAGTATAAACTAGAAATGGGATTCTTCTCCTTGAACTTTAAGCTATGTGCGCAGGTTAGGAAAAATGAGATAAAATATAATTATGACTTCTTACAATTTTGGTTAAAACAATCCAGGACATCAAAATCTTCTTCTTCTGTGTCTAGGCCAGAAGTGAAACTGCCAAAATGAAGGCACCTTTTGGGGAGTTCATTCTGCAGTTCCCTTCGCCTGACCTAGTCTGAGAAAGATTAGCCTAGGGCATACCCGATTGTGGTTCAAAAATACCACAATCTTCAAGGAGTCTCTTTCTGTGTACCCCATCAAAATATTTATTTACCATAATTGTTCAGATTATCACCGTGAGTAAACAAAGGAATCCATGAAGAGTGATTAAACTAAACAAGAAGTGTTGCATTTCCTTTTCCCATTTCACCAATATATCATGGATTGTAAAGGAGAATGTTTGTAAGAGGAAACTGAGCTTCCAAGATGAAAGGTTGCCCCCTTGGGATTCCATATTAACACCCATTAGCTTTGACTTTCTAGATTCAATAAGTTTGCAGCCCCATGCATTCCTAGCTGTGAGGAACAACACACAGGATTACTTGCTAGTAAACATGCATAGGATTGTATTGTAAATTGAAAGGAGATCAAGGACCTTTTAACATTTTGAAGTGTGATCAAAGGTTTCTCAGAGAAGTGCTTGGTAGCTTATCTAAAGGATCTGTCATATAATCTCTATTCATATTTGGGGAGGCATAATCCATCTATCTGATTATTATGACAGATTAGATTCAGACAAGCAAATTTATCAATTTTCCCCCTGAGCCTAGGCTTAATCAGAGTTAGGTAAAGTGTAGCATTCCAGATGCTGTTAGATTGTAACTCCTAGTTTAACAATATCTGTTTCATCACCTGGTGTGATGATTAAGGCTAATGGAAACTATAGTCCCACAACGGTGAAAGGTGCATGCTTAGCCTAGGTCCCTGGTGGCTAAGCCTGGCTCTCCAGCTGTTCTTTTTTTTTTTAAATAAATTTATATCCCGCTTCTCTCGAACCAATGGAACAACTCTAAGCGGCTTACAGAAGATTCAAAAACACAATATCACACAATTCAAAAAACACAGTATAACAATAATATAATCAAAAATACAATATTAAAGATGCAATTAATAACAAAAAATCACAAGAAATATCCACTATCCAATATCTTCGATTTCAATTATCAGAAGCCCAAGTTATCAGCACACCTACTGATCAGGACATCTGGGAACTGAAGTCCAAGAAAAGCTGGAGTGCCATGGTTAGCCATCACTGGCCTAGGTAAAGGTTGCCCTAGGGTACAGTGTTCATCTCCATTTACAACTAAAGTGACAGCACTGTCTGCACCTGCAGATGTTTCCATGGTCATGTGGCAGATATGACTAGACACCGGAGTGAATGGAATTCTGTTACCTTCCCACCAAAGTGTTACCAATTTATCTACAGTAAAACCTCACATAAAGAGCACCTCACTTAGAGACTAACTTGCTTAAAGAGCAGAATTTTCTTCAAATGGTCGCCTTGTAGAACAACTAAAAACTCACTTAACAACTAAATTGGAGTTCACAATCTCTCCCCGCCAGAAGTCATGATCAGTCACTTACCATGGCAGCGGCAGCGCTTTCCCCAAGTGTTTGGCTTAAAGAGCAACTCGCTTAAAGTACAATCCCATGGAGCGCATTATGTTCTTTAAGCGAGGTACCATTTTATTTGCAATTCCTTGCTTTTGAACTGCTAGGTTGGCAGGAACTAGGACAGAGACAGGAGCTCATTCTGTTGTGCAGCACTCGGGTCTTGAACTGCTGACCTGCCTACTTTCCAGTCTTCAAGTTCAGTGTCTTAAGCAACCACAGTCCCTATACTTAGCCTAGCCATGGACTAAACCCAATGTCCAGAATCCAACTGAATATTTACGCCAA
Source organism: Bradypodion ventrale (assembly GCA_035047345.1). Taxonomy (NCBI): domain Eukaryota; kingdom Metazoa; phylum Chordata; class Lepidosauria; order Squamata; family Chamaeleonidae; genus Bradypodion; species Bradypodion ventrale. Next base: position 49,651,782 of record JAWDJE010000001.1, read on the forward strand.
TGTAAGTACAATGCTGTAACTTGGAACAGTGAATATAATGAGTCACTGGATGTCTGCGGTGACTCAGTGGTTAAGAAGCTTGCCTTGCTAGCTGGAAGGCCGGCAGGTCAGCAGTTTGAAACCTGGGTACTGCATGATGGTTTGAGCACCCATCTCTGTCCCAGCTCCTGCCAACCTAGTAGTTCGAATGCAAGACGTTTCAAGTCAATAAATAGGGACCACTTCAGTGGGAAAAGATCTTGGGGACATGAAAGGAGTCTCATTTGGGCATCCCCTGACTGGAGTTTCTCCAGCAAAAATCCTTTCAACCCAGAATAATTTCTAACACAAAATTATTATTATTATTATGAGTCACCCATAGCCATGTTAGTCTGTGCAAACATATCAGAGAGTAAACAAAACAAAAAAGCAAAAATGTTTTTTGTCTTTTTTGCTGTTTTGCTTTGTTTACTCTCTGATATGGTTTGAATTCCTGTCTCATGTCAGGCCACAGAACTGGCACTCAGCTAGAGCACAAAGTGAAGACATGGCAAGTTTAGCAGACACATTTCACCTGTTTCCAGTAATTATGCTGGTTCGCATGTTTTAAAATAATATGTGCAACTACTATTTATACAGAAGGCTAATGATTAAGGATAGCAAGTAATTTTAAAAAATGTTTTGTTCAAATGTCAAGTCCACCTGCCTGCAAAAGAACCCCGAGTAGATAAAAAATGACATGCAAAATTTACAGTCCATTTTAAAAATTAACTTTATTACAAGTAATAGAAATTATATTAGCCAGAATAAATGCCATTACACAAGTATCATAACCTTTAGTGGCAGGTTGCTACAAGAAGTTGCCATAGGCAATTAATATCAGTCATGTGACAGGAAATACATACTCTGCCTTCTTGTGGCAACTTGCTCCTGAACATAAGAACATATAAGAACAGCCTTGCTGGAACAGGCCACAGCCCATCCAGTCCAGCATTCTGTCTCACACAGTGGCTCACTATTTCCTTCAGGGTATTCCCAAGGAGATGCCTTCACCTGCTTAGGATTCCCTGGAAATGACATTGAGAGATATCCTGCCTATCTCTCCAACCTGGAGGTTGTCCTTAAGTATCCATAATTATAGCCATTGATACCCTTGTCCTCCATGAACTTGTCTAATCCTTTCTTAAAGCTGTCAAGACTGACAGCTGTCACCACTTCTTCTGGCAGGGAGTTCCATAGACCAGTGATCCTCTGGGTGAAAAAGTACTTTCTCATTTGTTTGACATCTGGCCTAGACACGGAAGAAGAATTCCATATAGCTATGTTCCCGCAAATGAAGGCTTTTCTTTGAGTACATTTAATATCTTGTTTAATATCTTATCCTCACCAGAATGCTCGGGCACGACGCCAAGAGGGTATTGATTGACCTCATCGCACCCAAAAAGGTGGCTGAATTCAAGGCGAAAGAGCTCCTGAAGGTGTTGCGAGGCCATTTCCGGCCCTCGGTAGCGATGTTTCCCGCTCGGAGCGCGTTTTGGAGGCGAGTCCAAGCGCCTGGTGAGTCGGTTGCCGCCTTCGTAGCGGCCCTGCGTCTGGCTGCCGGCCCATGCAAATGGGAGAACTTGGAAGTCACCCTCAGGGACTGCGTGCTATGCGGCCTGAAGGATGCCGAAATCCAGCGCACGCTGATGAATCAGGAGCCGCCCCCCACATTGCAGGAGGTCCTGAAAGCGGCACAGGCCGCGGAAGCCACGAAGGCCGGGGTACAGGAGCTCCAGGACTGGCGTCCGAAGGCCGACAAAACAGAGAGTTCGGTGCACGCAGCCCGGCGAATTTCGAAATCGTCCGCCGAAAACAGCGACGACGAGGACGTCCGGAGGGTCCGGAAGGAGGGCCGGCGCTGCGACGGCTACGGAGCGGCTCACAACCGCGCCAGGTGTCCTTTCAGAAAAGCCGAGTGCCACAACTGTGGACGACGCGGGCACATCGCCAAAGTATGCAGACAATGGCGCAAGGACCGGGGGAGCTCGCCCGACCGCGCGGCGAGGCCAGACCGCTCGACGAGAATCATGGATGGCGCCCGGCCCACGAGGAAGCAGGACGGCGTGGGCCGCATCTCCGACGACAGCGACGACGACGCTCCAGTTTTCAGCGTGTCCTTGGGACACCCCCGCTACTTTGTTGAGGTACTGGTGCAAGGGGCCCCTGTTAGGATGGAGATTGACTCTGGCTCCTCATATTCCCTCATTTCCCAGAGGGAGTTTTTGAGAATTGCCCCCCGCGTACGGCCCAAGCTCAAAGCGTTGAGGTCCACGCTTCGGGACGTGCAAGGGAACAGTATCCCGGTGTTGGGGGTTGGGAAATTCCAGGTCCAGTATAAGCGGCACGCCGCGGAACTCCCCCTAGTCGTTCTCAAGGGGGGTAATTGCAGCCTCCTCGGGACTCAATGGTTCCAGACCCTGGGTCTGTTCATTGGGGGGGTGCACGCCGTTGGGTCTGACCCAATACAGGAGGTGTGCGACGCGCACCCCGAAGTCTTCAAAAAGGGACTTGGGAAATTCAATGGACCCCCAGTAACTTTCGACCTGGACCCGGAGGTCCGCCCAATAAGACTCAAACCGCGCAGAGTGCCTTTTGCACTAAAGGACAAAATAGAGGCGGAACTGGACAAATTAGTGGGCCAGGGGATTCTTGTTCCTGTTGATTCTGCGGAGTGGGAAACTCCAATTGTCACGGCATTGAAGGCAAATGGGGAGGTTCGCATTTGCGCCGATTATAAGTGCACCATTAATAAGGCAATCCGCCCTAATGCGTATTCGGTGCCGGTGGTCAGCCATTTGCTAGCCAGGTTACATGGGGGAAAGTGTTTCGCCAAGCTCGACCTGGCACAGGCTTATCAGCAACTCATGGTAACCCCTGCTGCAGCTGCTGCACAGACCATAGTCACGCATAAGGGGGCGTTCCAGGTGACGCGCCTCCAATTCGGCGTGAACTCGGCACCTGGAATTTTCCAGTCGCTCGTGGAACGCCTCCTCAAAGGGCTGGACGGCGTTTTGCCATATTTTGATGATGTTTTGATAACGGGGGGGAGTGAGGTTGAGTTGGCTGAAAGGCTAAACAAGGTCCTGGAGGCATTCGAACAGGCAGGGTTGAGGTTGCGAAAAGACAAATGTGTCTTCTTCGCGAAGGAGGTTGAGTTCTTAGGGTTCCGAGTAACACCCGAGGGGATCAAACCGTCCAAATCCAAGGTGGCCGCCATCAAGAAAGCCCCTCGCCCCACCTCCAAGCCCGAGTTGCAGTCGTTCCTAGGGCTCTTAAATTTCTACCACTCCTTCCTTCCTCGGAAGGCTGCGGTGGCTGAGCCGCTTCACAAGTTGCTCAAGAAAGATGCGGCATGGAAGTGGGGCGATGACCAGGAGAGGGCATTCACGGAACTGAAACAACTCCTGGCGTCAGACACCATTCTGACCCACTTCAACCCCAAACGGCCGGTGGTACTGATCTGTGATGCATCCCCGGTGGGGGTGGGGGCAGTGTTATGCCACATGTTGGAAAACGGGAGGGAGGCCCCAATAGCGTTTTACTCCAGGTCCCTGTCCCAAGCGGAGAGGAATTACGCCCAGACAGACAGGGAAGCGCTGGCGATAATTGCAGAGACCAAAAAATTTCACGATTTTCTTTATGGCCGCCCCTTCACCATCGTGACCGACCACAAGCCCCTACTAGGCATTTTCACCGCAGATAAGCCCACGCCACAGATCCTGTCCCCAAGGATGCTCAGGTGGGCCATTTTTCTCAATGCCTACCAGCACGCGTTGGTGTACTGGCCCGGGAGAGAGATCAGCCATGCGGACGCCCTGTCAAGGTCCCCCCTTCCCCAGACACACAGCCATGTGGGCGAGGAGGAGCCGGACCGCCAGGTGCTCATGATTGAAGTCTTGGATTCACCCCCATAGTACCCGCCGATATCGCTAAAGCGACAAGCAGAGACAAGACGTTGGCGGCGGTTAGCTCCTGGGTACAGAAAGGGTGGCCAGCGTCTTCCCCAGCGGAAGAATTCGCTCCGTTTTTCAGGAAAAAATTGGAGCTGTCCCTAGAGAGGGGGTGTCTCTTGTGGGGGCAGCGGGTGGTGATCCCCACATCCCTTCGGCCGCGGGTGCTTAAACTGCTGCACGTCAGCCACCCCGGAATCGTGCGCTCCAAAGCGCTGGCCCGTAGTTACTTTTGGTGGCCCCAGTTAGACGCCGACATCGAGCACATGGTCGGCACTTGTGAGAATTGCCAATGCTCCAGACCGGAAGAGGCCCGTCTTCCCCACAGGGAGTGGGACGCGGCTAAGAGGCCGTGGTCCCGGATACACGTAGATTTCGCGGGCCCGTTCCGAGGAACTCTGTTTCTCCTTGTTGTGGACGCTTTCTCCAAGTGGTTGGAGGTCATCCCAGTCACGAGCACCTCCTCGGCCGCGACAATAAAGCATTTGCGGAGAATTTTTTCCACGTTCGGCATACCCGACACTCTAATTAGCGATAACGCTAGTTGCTTCACGTCCGCTGAGTTCAGGGCATTCACAGAGATTAACGCCATCCGGCACATCACCTCCGCCCCTTTCCATCCGGCCACCAATGGCCAAGTGGAGCGCCTCGTCCGCACCACGAAGGACGCGCTGCGGCGCATGGGCCCCGGGGACCTCAACCTGCAAGTGTGTCAGTTTCTGCTAGGGTACAGGGTGACCCCGTTGGCGTCAGGATACTCCCCCCGCGGAGCTCTTAATGCGCAGGAAACTGACCACCATCCTCACTAGGCTAGACCCCACGAGAGTAGAAGACAAGGGGAGGAACATCGGGCTAGAGGCCACAAAGAGTTTCAGCGTAGGCGCCCCCGTGCATTGCAGGAACTACGCCAGCGCAGGGCCAGCCTGGGTGCCGGGGGTTGTCGTGGAACAGACCGGTCCCGTATCATACCGCGTGGAGACCAGCACGGGTCTACTGTGGCGGCAACATACGGACCAGCTCCGGAGCCAGGTCCCAGAGAGGCAGGGCTCGGAAAGCACAGACAGGGATTCAGCGTTAGGGTTCTCCCCCACCCGTTTAGCCCAAGGGGGAGGAGAGGGGGGTCATGCGTCCCCACCGAGGGGGGAGGAAAAGGAATTTGTCCTCATAGATACCCCGCGGGATCACCCAGCAGAGTTTGATTTTGAGTTTCAGAGCCGGGGGGGGTTTCGGAGTGGTCCCCCACCCATCCAAGCGAGAAGAGGGGTTTTACGTTAGCCCCTGGTGCCCCCGGTTCACCCACAACGGAATCTACCATTTCCTCTAAAGCTGCAAAACCGCAGCAAGCCACTAACAAGTCTCCCTCTCCCATTACAGGACAAGGGTCCAGGGAACAACGAAGCAGTAACGGCCCCCGGGGGGGCCAACCCACATCGCGGCCCAAACGCGAGTGCAAGAAACCATCTTGGTTAAGAGACTTCGTCTCATCCTAGGGGGGAGGGATGTTGTGTTCTAAAGCATGTGCCTTTAAACAATGTACCTATCCATGTGTATCCAATATAACCTTTTCCATGTGTAACATTGTAACCTCAGCTGCGACTCTGTAACCCTAATAGGACGCGAGCTAGTGACCACTAGATGGCAATAGCGAGCGTCCAAGCTCATTGGTCCAAGACTCACCTAAGAGCAACAGCGCGGGAAGATTCCCGCCATCACCTTCACCTGGACAAGAAGGGCGTGACCTGAAATGACGTCACGCGGACAGTAGCCAATAGACTGTCAAGGAGCCACATTCAAATGTATAGCCACTGTATATATTGAGCTGTTCGTCCGCCATTACCACATGTTCCCTCTGACCAGCATGTAATAAAGTTGTGTTAAGCCAGCTCTTCGGCTGTCCTGGTGTCTTTGGTCCAATACACTAAATATCTTTAGCCTTCTTCATTGTCAGTTACCTAGGCATTTATGTGCATAGTGAGAAATGGGAGAGGGGAATCATGCTCTCCTCCACAATGCATAAGAACATAAGAACAGCCTTATTGGAACAGGCCACAGCCCATCCAGTCCAGCATTCTGTCTCACACAGTGGCTCACCATTTCCTTCAGGGTATTCCTAAGCAGATGCCTTCACCTGCTTAGGATTCCCTGGAATTGGCATTGAGAGATATCCTGCCTATCTCTCCAACCCAGAGGTTGTCCTTAAGTATCCATAATTATACCCATTGATACCCTTGTCCTCCATGAACTTGTCTAATCCTTTCTTAAAGCTGTCAAGACTGACAGCTGTCACCACTTCTTCTGGTAGGGAGTTCCATAGACCAGTGATCCTCTGGGTGAAAAAGTACTTTCTCTTATTTGTTTGAGAACTAGTACCCAAAGGTTTCATGGAGTGTCCCCTAGTTCTAGTATTATGCGATAGGGAAAACAGTTTTTCCTTATCTACTTTGTCCACACCGTGCATGATTTTATAAACTTCAATCAGGTCACCTCTTAGACGCCGACGTTCAAGAGTGAAAAGGCCCAACCGTTGCAGCCTCAGATGGTAAGGAAGGTGTTCCAGTCCCCTAATCATTTTGGTTGCCATCCTCTGCACTTTCTCCAACTCCATAATATCCTTCTGGAGGTATGGCGACCAGAACTGTACACAGTATTCCAGATGGGGCCTCACCATAGATTTATAAAGAGGCAAAATGACACTTGCTGACTTATTTTCTATACCCTTCCTAATGCTCCCTAGCATTGAGTTTGCTTTTTTCACTGCTGAGGCACACTGGGTTGACACCTTCATTGAGCTGTCCACCAGGACACCAAGGTCCCTTTCCTGGTTTGTCGCAGAGAGTTCAGAATCCATCAGTTTATAAATGTAATTGGGGTTTTTTGCCCCAACATGCATCACTCTGCACTTACTAATGTTGAAGCTCATTTGCCACTGTTTTGCCCACTCCCCCAGTGCCAAGAGATCCCTCTGGAGCTCCTCACAGTGAAACCTGCACTGTTGCTGTTACGCTGGCTGAAATATTCAACAGGATTTCAATCAATGTAACAGATTCCCCCTAGCAAAAAAACAAACAAAAAAACACTTCCAAAGTCTTACATTTGAAAGAGGATTTCTTACCTTTAAGTGGGCAGGAAGCCAACGAGTGAGCTTTATAGTAGTGTCCACCCACTCCAACCTGAAGCATGGGAGTGAGTTCCTCCAATAAAGCATGAACCAAAAAACAAGAAAATAGGGATGGGAGATATTGTAGCCTATCTTACTAATATGCATTATTAAAATAATCTCTAGATTTTGGTGCCTCTAAATTTTTGTTGTCCATTGACATATCTGGAGACTAATCTCTAACAAAACATGGGGCGGGGGGGGGGGGGGTATAGATTGTCCGGTGTGCTACATAATTACCCTACTGTTAAACAACAATCTTTCTTACAGCTATGAAATGTAAGAGATTTCATAGCTGGGATGAATTTATTTTATCCTTTACTATGTTCATTTAAAGTTTAATATGCCTATGTTATTATTCTGCTTTCATTTCATAAGAACATAAGAACAGCCTTGCTGGAACAGGCCACATCCCATCCAGTCCAGCATTCTATCTCACACAGTGGCTCACCATTTCCTTCAGGGTATTATTCCCAAGGAGATAACTTCACCTGCTTAGGATTCCCTGGAAATGGCATTGAGAGATATCCTGCCTATCTCTCCAACTCGGAGGTTGTCCTTAAGTATCCATAATTATAGCCATTGATACTCTTGTCCTCCATGAACTTGTCTAATCCTTTCTTAAAGCTGTCAAGACTGACAGCAGTCACCACTTCTTCTGGCAGGGAGTTCCATAGACCAGTAATCCTCTGGGTGAAAAAATACTTTCTCTTATTTGTTTGAGAACTAGTACCCAAAAGTTTCATGGAGTGTTTCCTAGTTCTAGTGTTGTGCGATAGGGAAAACAGTTTTTTCTTATCTACTTTGCCCACACCGTGCATGATTTTATAAACTTCAATCAGGTCACCTCTTAGACGCCATCGCTCAAGAGTGAAAAGGCCCAACCGTTGCAGCCTCAGATGGTAAGGAAGGTGTTCCAGTCCCCTAATCATTCTGGTTGCCCTCCTCTGTACTTTCTCCAACTCCATAATATCCTTCTGGAGGTATGGCGACCAGAACTGTACACAATATTCCAGATGGGGCCTCACCATAGATTTATAAAGAGGCAAAATGACACTTGCTGACTTATTTTCTATACCCTTCCTAATGATCCCTAACATTGAGTTTGCTTTTTTCACTGCTGAGGCACACTGGGTTGACATCTTCATTGAGCTGTCCACCAGGACACCAAGGTCCCTTTCCTGGTTTGTCGCAGAGAGTTCAGACCCCATCAGTTTATAAATGTAATTGGGGTTTTTTGCCCCAACATGCATCACTCTGCACTTACTGATGTTGAAGCTCATTTGCCACTGTTTTGCCCACTCCCCCAGTGTCAAGAGATCCCTCTGGAGCTCTTCACAATCTCTCACAGTTATCACTACCCTGTATAATTTAGTGTCGTCAGCAAATTTGGCTACCTTGCTTTTTACTCCTACCTCCAGATCATTTATGAAGAGGTTGAAAAGCAGGGGTCCCAGTACTGAACCTTGGGGGACCCCACTCTTTACTTCCCTCCACTTGGAGAAGTGTCCATTTAGTGCTTTCCTCTGTTTCCTGTCCCTTAGCCAGTTGCTGATCCAGGACAAGACCTGTCCCTTTATTCCATGACTGGTAAGTTTATTCAAGAGCCTTTGGTGTGGGACCTTGTCAAAAGCCTTCTGAAAGTCCAGATAAACAATGTCAACTGGATCCCCCTTATCCACATGCTTGTTGACACTCTCAAAAAATTCCAACAGATTAGTGAGGCATGATTTGCCCTTGTAAAAGCCATGTTGGCTCTCCTTTAGCAGCGCCTTCTCTTCTATGTACCTATTAATTCTATCTTTTAGGATGGTTTCCATCACTTTACCTGGGACACATGTCAAACTGACAGGTCGGTAATTTCCTGGATCACCCCTGGATCCTTTTTTGAAAATTGGTGTTACATTCGCTACCTTCCAGTCATCAGGCACAAAGCCTGATTTGAGGGAAATATTATATATTTTGGCTATGAGATCAGCAATTTCGTCTTTAAGTTCCCCGAGAACTCGTGGATGAATGCCATCTGGTCCTGGTGATTTGTTAGTGTTTAGCTTAACAAGACATGCAAGGACCTCCTCCCTGGTTATTTCTATCTTGCTTAATTCTTCGGTTTCCCTCCCTACGAAGATAGGCTCTGTTTTGGGCATGTGGTCTCTGTCTTCTTCAGTGAATACTGAAACAAAGAATTCATTGAGTCTCTCTGCAATCTCTGTTTCCTCTTTAATAACCCCTTGCCTTCCATTGTCATCTAATGGTCCAATGGCCTTCCTAGTTGGGTTCTTACTTCTAATGTACTTAAAGAAGTCTTTGTTATTTCTCTGAGTATTTTTAGCTATACGCTCCTCAAAGTCTTGCTTTGCTTTCCTGATTGTTGCCTTGCATTTGTTCTGCCAGAATTTATGTTTCTGCCTGCTGTCCCCATTTGGACAAGCCTTCCATCTTCTAAATGAGCTTTTCTTGCTCTTGATCACTTCCCGAACAGCTCCTGTAAGCCACATCGGAGTCCTCTTGGACCTGGCAGTGCCCTTTTTCCTTTTGGGTATGCATTCCAATTGGGTCTTTGTTATTGTTTTTGTAAACAGCCTCCATGCCTCTTGGAGTGTTTGGACTCTCTCAATTTTCCCTTTCAGTTTCTTTTTTACTAGTTTCCTCATCTTTGGGAAATTTCCTTTTTGAAAATTTAAGGTCTCTGTGTTTGATTTTATCAGTGACTTGCAGTCTATGATCAAGTTAAACATAATTGAGTTGTGGTCACTGTTCCCTATTGGATCAGTCACATTAACATCTTGCACCAGATCCTGAGTATTACTCAGGATCAAGTCAAGGATTCTTGTACCTCTAGTTGGGTCTTCAACCATCTGTCCCAGGGAACAATCATTTAGCATATCTAGGAACTTTATCTCTTTATCATGTGCTGAACAACAGTTCACCCAGTCTATGTGAGGGTAATTGAAGTCCCCCATTATAACCAGGCTTCCCTTCTTGGATGCCTCCTTTACAACATTCTCCAACTGCCAGTCTCCCTCAAGAGTTTGGGTCGGAGGCCGATAGTATATGCCTACTGTTAGACCATCCTTGTGGCCTGGTACTCTTACCCACAGAGCTTCTAATGGTGACTCTAAATCACCTAGATATTCCAATTCATACGATTTTATCACTTCTTTGACATACAAGGCTACACCACCTCCCGTTTGCCCCTTCCTATCCTTCCTGTACAGTTTGTAGCCTGGGATAACTGTATCCCATTGGTTATCATCCGTCCACCAGGTTTCAGTGATACCAATAATATCAATATTCTTATCTATTGCTAAGTATTCCAGCTCCCCTATTTTGTTCCGGAGGCTTCTGGCATTTGTATACAAGCATTTATATATGCTTTCCTGATACAGTCTTTTGAATCCAGTTGCATTGTTAGACTGCCTCTTGCATCCTTCTGCTAGAGTGCTGGTGACTAGCTCCTTGCTCTGCTCAGTAATTTTTGCATCCTCCTCACTACTCAAGTACACACTTTCCCGAACCGGATGCTGCCCAGCTCCTGTCGGCTTTCCCCCAGTTATCAGTTTAAAAGCTGCTCTGCAGCCTTTTTGATGTTGAGTGCCAGCAATCTGGTCCCATCATGGTTTAAATGCAACCCATCCCTCCTGAACAGATTTGGCTTGTCCCAAAATGTTCTCCAGTTCCTGACAAATCTGAAGCCCTCCTCTCGACACCACCGCCTCATCCACGCATTGAGACTTCTGAGCTCTGCCTGCCTGGTAGGTCCTGCGCGAGGGACAGGCAGCACTTCTGAAAATGCTACCTTGGAAGTCCGGGACTTCAATCTTCTTCCTAACAACCTAAATTTGGCTTCCAGGACAGACCGCTTGGCCTTCCCAACATCATTGGTACCAACGTGTACCATGACAACTGGCTCGTTCCCAGTTCTCTCTAACAATCTATCTAGATTTCTTGTGATGTCTGCAACTTTTGCACCTGGCAGGCAAGTCACCATACGGTTATCATGTGCATCACAAATCCATTTCTCTGTATTTCTAATTATTGAATCGCCTAGTACAAGGAGCCTCTCTCCTGCAATCTGTTCATCTACATGCACCTCATCAACCATATTAAAGGGAGAGAACCTCAGTTTGTTCCTGTTGTTCATCTTCCTGGATCTCATCAAGTGTGATGAAGGAGAGATCATCAGGTGGAACCAGTTGTTCCTCTGTGTGTTCCTCATCAGGTGTGATAAGGGAAAGAGCCTCAAATTTATTCTGTAATTTCAGACTCTCAGAGTGATCCCCTACTCTCCTCCTCCTTTGAGTCACATTCCTCCAACCATCTCCCTCCTGAGTTAGTGAAGGGCCTTCTCCCTCAGAACTGTGCCCTGTCTCTTCTTTGTCCAGCATAGTCTGCTCCGCTCTGTCCAAGAACAGCTCAAGCTCCTTAATTTGTTGGTGGTTAGATATGCGGGCCTCTAGCTGCTGGACCTTCTCTTCTAGTAGTGCAACCAGCTTGCACTTGCTGCAAGTGTAGTTCTCCATATGCTTTGGCAAGAACACAAACTTGGCACAAGAATTGCAGGTAACTACAGCTGTTCCCTCAGAATCCATTTTAACAAGTGCAGTATTCTGGGCCTCAAAAAATGTACACGTTTACTACCTTTCTACCTAGTAAGACTATATTCTTCTTTTTGTTACTAGTTTGTAATCTCGTGCGCCGTTAGGCGCGCGGGCCTCTAAAGCAGCTCTACTCCAACTGCAAAACTTACCAGTGCTCACTTCCTTTGTTTGGCTCTTTTCAGCAGCAGCTCTGCTTAAAAGCACATGCAGAGTCAAAAGGGCTGACCCTGAAAGAGCTCAGAGCTTTTAAAGGCTAGTGTGGCTCCGCCCCTATGAGTCACAGTTCAGGGAAGGGCCTGGTGTGGCTCTGTCCCCCTGCTTCTGGAAGCTTCCAACTGCTTCCTCTGTTTGAACAGAGGTGGCTCTCAGCAGTTTAAATTATCAATTTAAATTAGTGGAGGCCTCTAAAGCAGCTCTACACCAACTGCAAAACTTACCAGTGCTCACTTCCTTTGTTTGGCTCTCCTCAGCAGCAGCTCTGCTTAAGAGCACATGCAGAGTCAAAAGGGCTGACCCTGAAAGAGCTCAGAGCTTTTAAAGGCTAGTGTGGCTCCGCCCCTATGAGTCACAGTTCAGGGAAGGGCCTGGTGTGGCTCTGCCCCCCTGCTTCTGGAAGCTTCAAACTGCTTCCTCTGTTTGAACAGAGGTGGCTCTCAGCAGTTTAAATTATCAATTTAAATTAGTGGAGGCCTCTAAAGCAGCTCTACTCCAACTGCAAAACTTACCAGTGCTCACTTCCTTTGTTTGGCTCTCCTCAGCAGCAGCTCTGCTTAAGAGCACATGCAGAGTCAAAAGGGCTGACCCTGAAAGAGCTCAGAGCTTTTAAAGGCTAGTGTGGCTCCGCCCCTATGAATCACAGTTCAGGGAAGGACCTGGTGTGGCTCTGCCCCCCTGCTTCTGGAAGCTTCAAACTGCTTCCTCTGTTTGAACAGAGGTGGCTCTCAGCAGTTTAAATTATCAATTTAAATTAGTGGAGGCCTCTAAAGCAGCTCTACTCCAACTGCAAAACTTACCAGTGCTCACTTCCTTTGTTTGGCTCTCCTCAGCAGCAGCTCTGCTTAAGAGCACATGCAGAGTCAAAAGGGCTGACCCTGAAAGAGCTTAGAGCTTTTAAAGGCTAGTGTGGCTCCGCCCCTATGAGTCACAGTTCAGGGAAGGGCCTGGTGTGGCTCTGCCCCCCTGCTTCTGGAAGCTTCAAACTGCTTCCTCTGTTTGAACAGAGGTGGCTCTCAGCAGTTTAAATTATCAATTTAAATTAGTGGAGGCCTCTAAAGCAGCTCTACTCCAACTGCAAAATTTCGCTAGTTTGTTTAACTTTGCTTAGACTAAACAGGTCCATTTTGGAAGGTTACAGTACACAGAAGCTGACTTCTGACCAATTAAAAGCAGCAGGTCAGCCTGACCTCTGTTCACAGACAGCGAAGCTGAGAAAGTGTCTGAACTCAGGCTAATCACCTGGAAAGAACACCGTTCTCAGACGAACCACCTGTTGGTAGACGTGAGCCATACGTCTTCAGATGGGAACTTAGATTAAATGTCCTGGTCTCAGACCGGACTTCAAAAAGAGTTGTCTGTCACTCAAGATAACACAGCAGGCGTTCTCACCGAGAACCATATAAATATCAAGGCTCCGAGCCCCGAAAGAGAGGAGCAGAACTGCTATCTTGATTACATCTAGAGATGCTGAACTTTTGCTTCCAGACTGGATCCACACCCTGAACCTAGATGGGCAGCTTTGCAGCACTCCTTTTTGAAATATATTATTTTAGAAACTTAGTTTTTCTTTCTCAGAAAAATGTATTTTACGTAGATTAGTTTAGAGAGGTTTTTATTCTATATTTTGGAACTGCCTTTTTATTCATTAAATCTTCAAAACTGACTTATTTTGTCAAGAGCGATTTTCTACCTCCTTTCAGACAGATGGGAGCTGAAAGGGAATTTTTCAGATAAGGCCTTGTTACTTTACCAGAACGGACTCTTTGTATTTCAGCTTTCGAAGTGCAGCTGGGCTGGACAAACAAGGAAAGTAATTGGGGAGAGAGATTTCTGTGTCTAGCTTTCTCAGGACAGAGATAGACTCCTACACACACCTAACCAAAACATTGAAGGCCAAATTCCCATGGAAAATTGTGATAAGGATGGAGAAGTTCTAATGGGAGAAGCTGCTTCCAGTCCCAGAGGGCTTTGCAGAAACAGTAAATCTGCGACATTTTATAAATCACCGCCATTACAACTCCATTTTCTTCGCTGTTTTCCTTGCCTGGGTAAACTGCGTGAAGACACCCTTTCGCAACACTAAAAGTCCGCTTTGCTTTCTCTCGCTGAGTCGGGAAACCGTCCCGTTAGTCCAGGGGCGAGGTGACCAGTTCCAGCCGATCTGTGAGGGCAGGTGGAAAGGCGGCCATTGCGCGGCCTGGTCTCGAGTTGGCGGGAGTTGGGACAAGTCGAGGCCGGAGCCCGTGCTCGAGGTTAAATACCCAGAAACTTTGCTGGAATGAATAGACAGTAAAATTCATTTCCAAATTGGTTAGCCTGCAATATTCAGATTTTAGTTCATTTACAGTATGTTGTATTAAGATAAGCACATATTATTGTTCTCCATATGGTATACATAATGATGCTGATCTTCAAGAACTAAACTACCTGCTTTCCAAGCCTTTGGGTTATAGATATGCCATTTTCCTATGACCCACCTACCTTCATATAAATTTTAATCTCTTGGGAGTAGTCATCATGATATTGATGTTAGCAATACTGCTTCACAAGATTTGTTTTTAGCATTTTGATTATATTACTATGCTACTATATTGCACCATCAGGAAACTCACAAACTATAAATGGGGAACTCAACCATCCATGCTACGTACATCAGCTTTGGCCCTTAATGTCTCCGCAGCAGAGTATCCTACTCTAGTATGGAGCACATCCACATACGAGAAACAAGTTGACATCGCTGTTAATGAAGCCATGTGTATAGTGACAGGATGCCTCAAACCTACACCAGTTGAGAAAATATAATCTCTTGTTGGCATTGCTCCACTTAAGATAAAGAGAGAAATAGCAGGACTTAAGTTTGGCCAAAGACAAAAAAGTAGTTTCATTTTGGCAGTCCAGGGTTTGATTGGGGCATGAAAGAAGACTATGCTCAGTGATGCACTGTAAAAAAATTTACTACCTACTCAGTGGGCGTGGCTATGTATGGGCATGGCCTCAACACCACCAACCCCAAAAAAAGAAAAGAAACCTACCTTGTTCTCTTGCTTCACGGAGATGAGGAGGAGGAGTCCCAGAGCAGTGGCACTGCTGGAAGGTGAGTGGGGCGAGTTGGTGGGCTGGCACTGGCTGGCCTCTCCCTCCCAGTGCCGCTGGAAACGCATCCCATTTGCCTCTCCCAGGACCGAAGGCGCAAGGGTAGTGCGGAGATGAAAGCACGCCTTCAGCCCTGGGTGAGGCAAATGGGACGCGCTGGGAGGGGGAGGCCGAGAGGTGGGCATGGCCAGCCAAGTGGGAGTGGCCTGGAATTTCTACTACCGGTTCACCAGAACCGGTGACTACCTGCCACAATACAACACTGACTATGCTACTGTTTTAAATTTCATAGTTAGCCATTCCAACCACAGCTGAGGAAACATGGGATACAATAGATTTTGTCTTACACCACAATAGGCTAGCACAGAGCCTTAAGTGGGTAATAATGCATATGGACTAAGGCAGTAGTGGGATTCAGCAGGTTTGCCCCAGTTTGACAGAACTGGTAGCAGAAGTTCTGGCTGGCCCCACACATCCAAGTTTTGAAATAAAGTAGTCCTAATTCGGGTGCAATGCAGGCTTCCCCCCCTGGCCATGCCCACCATACCACGACCACAGAGTAGATAGTAAAAAATGTTCAATCCCACCACTGGACTAAGGTCTCTGCTAGTAATCAACTGAGCTTTTGGAGAGCTGGTATGGTATAGTGGACAGATTGTTAAACTTGAATTCAGGAAATGTAGGTTCAAATGCTGGTCATGAAAAGTCAGTGAGTGGCAATGATAAAAACACTCCTAAATGCAGTACTGTAACTCACATTTTATTATTGTTATTAGTGTCACCATAACTCCAATAATAATAATTTTGTGTCAGAAGTTATTCTGGGTTGAAAGGATTTTTGCTGGAGAAACTCTGCTCAGGGGACGGCCAAATGAGGCTCCTTTCATGTCCCCAAGATCTTTTTCCCACCAAAGTGGTCCCTATTTATCTACAGTACTTGCAATTTCTTGCTTTCGATCTGCTAGGCTGGCAGGAGCTGGAACAGAGACAGGCGCTCAATCCATCATACAGTACCCAGGCCTCAAAGTGCTTGCCTTCCTGCTAACATGGCGAGCTTCTTAACCACTGAGCCACCACAGCCCCAATGTGACTTGGCCTTATGCAACAGCTGCTTAGTTAGTCTTACAAAAATGCTCACAGCGCTTTTAAAATGACATGTTTTCCTTCCATAGAAGTATCTGAACCAACAGGTTTTTAAGATATCTATTGTTGTTTTTAAAAGTTCTGGTATTCTTTTTTTAAAAAGACAATATAGTCTTAAAAACCTGTTGGTTCAGATCAAACATATCATTAGACTACTGGGAAAAATCTTCCTGACTTCAATGGTAAAGCCAAGTAAACTGTTTAATTGATCCACGGCGACTCCTAGTGGCAGAATGCTACCATCACATCTTAAAGTCAACTGATAAACTCTATGGATTATTACTGTACTAAACATTGATCTGTCTTTATTTATTGTGACTATAATATTAATTCACACCAACAATTTGGCAATGAGTTTCGATTTCTTCATTATCCCACTACACATAATTCTAGTATATAGATTCATCTTTTCCCTTGAAAAAGGGATTACAGTACTACAGTTGACCACTTTTTTATTTACCTGGACAGATGAACAGACATTCTTTTCTTGCCTGCTGGCAGGATTTAATCAGGCAGAGTAAAATCACAGAATAATTAGATTTCTCTCATTTATTAATTCATTAGATTCGTCCCTGTCCTTTCTTTCCACAAATAGGACTCACGGTAGCTCACAATAAAAAGGAAACACAAATTTAAAAATAGAAAACAGCAAAAACAAATTACACAGAAGTATCTGTGTTAGTTTTCTCAGCCGGTTGGCAAAATTAAAAGGGGAAAAGGAAAGATTTAACAGGTTTGTTTCAATGGCACAAAATCCACTTCCATTTGAAAACAATCAACATTAAATGCAATTAAAAATAAATGCTTTTTAAAGGCATCTCCCCCAATAGACGAAACGTCCCTTTCACAGCAACCCAGTTTACCTTCCAAAGGCCAGCCACATTAACGTGGTATCTATAGGCAAAGAGAAGAGCAAATGGGACAGGACCAATCTCCACCACCACCACCACTCCTTGCTGGCAAGTTTTCAGCCTGGGATCAATGGCTGAAATTTGTTTCTATCATTAGAAGAAACTTTGCAGCAAGAGCAGTTTGACAAAGGAAGCAATTAACTGGATTGGGAAGAGACAGGCTTTTTTTTCTTCTGAACAGCCATCTGTTGGGGATATTATGAGTCGGGATTTCCTGCAGACACACATGAGGATCTAGGCTTACAAGGCCCTGCCCAGCTACGTGATTCTTCAGGCAAATGGAATCACACCAATTAGCAAAGAGCAGAGCATGATTCAGTTTAGTAACCTATAGCTGTGCTGGGCAATGATTCTCAGAATACTATAGTCTCATGATGGCGAACCCTGGCACTCCAGGTCCGCGCCGCCCTCGGGCGTTTTACTTCTGCTTCCAGGAGTGACGAGGGCAGCACAGGCTGGATGAATCACAGTAAACCCATTCGTGCGGATTCATGGGGGCTTGAGCTTCTGGAAATTGAAGTCCAAGAACATCTGGAGTGCCAAGGTTCACCATCACGGATCTAGATGCAGCATCACCTTATGTTTATGAAACGATGGAAGAAAAAATAAGATTGATGGTTATTTGTGTATATGGCTGAATAAGGCATTCAGCGCATGAATTATTCACATGAGGAAGAGTCTGCATATTTCAACGCAGAGATCAAGATTTTTATTACAAATTTAGAACTTGAATGCGTTTCTTAGTCATCAGCAGCTAAGTCAGGGACGCCCAAACTACGGCCCACAGGCCCAATTAGGCCCCTGCATATAATTAATGCGGCCCACGGCATTAATGATATGCAGGGCTCACCCGGGTTCACCACGGATCATCCCCTCACCTGAGGTCAGCAGTGGTGGCGGCAGAGGCAGCGACCGCACTTTGTCCAGACTGCTTCAAGCAGTCTCTTGCTCGGTCCCATCCCCTCAGCAGCCTTTGCTAAAGCCGATCACTGCTTCAGGGAAATTTTCAGAGCCTCCAGTTTCAAAATTCGCGGCACTAAGAGGCCCCCGGCATGCTCTGGATGACTTCACTGCAGCATGCCAGGTTTATCGTTCCAGCACTGCGAATTTTGAAACACAGGAGGCTCAGAAAATTTCCCTGAAGCCGCGATCGGCTGTAGCAAAAGCTGCTGAGGATATGAGGCTGCTCAGAGCAGCCCGGACAACGCGCGGTCGCTGCCTCCGCCGCTACCGCTGCTGTCAAAACTGTCAGCAGTGGGAGCAGGCCACCTCTGGCCCCCACAGCTGTGTGTTGGGGGTGGGACCGGCCCGCTAAAAAAAAGTTTGGCCACCACTGAACTAAGTCATCAGCAATTACAACTTCAGTTGCAGCTTGTTAAAAAGATCCAATGTCTTCTGCCAAACTGTACCACAGAACCTGGCTGGAAGGTCACATTGATGTATAGCAGCTGTTGCTTATCTGAGTTCTTGCAATACATTTGGGGTTTAATATTTTCTCACCATAAATGAACTTCAAAAGACTTCAACACAGGATATAGTTTTGTTTTTAATTAATGATCTATATTAAGTCACAGCATTTCCAGTCCGCCACAAGTCATTCTGTCCACAACTCCCCACCTCAAATCACTCTCAGGGCATTTGTTCTTTACAGGAGTCCAAAAAGGATCCAAATAATGTCTCCATTTATTCTTCTTAGCAACAAATCTTGAACATAAAACTCTCTCCCCCTAGATAGCAACCTGCTACTACTACTGCCTTTTGGTGGAATCTCCACAAAAAACAAAAGGAAAGACAAAGCTGCTGACAAGATATTTATCTTCATTTTATTACGCTCAGAAAACGCATTTGTAAGACCAGTAAAGAATATGTGGATTCTTTTTTTAATGAGATCACCATACAAAACAGAAGAATGTGAGGAATTGTGGAAAATATGTACATTTAAAAAATAGATTGCAGCACTATTTCTTATTTCTTTTTCACTTTTTGCGGCTTGGCAAACAAAGCAGGCTCAATCTGCTCTCTAGCCAGGCCTCTCACAGACAAAAGCCGGGCCGCTCTTTCCTGCAACGTTCCGCCACATTTCAGTCCCAAAGCCATCAGTTCAAGCTTGAGCCTATCCAGCCCCAGGGCTTCCAAGTCAGCAACAGAACTGAGTGACAGCAGGTCTATGGTTGAAGTCTCCTGAAAAGAAAGAGAACTTTGTAAAATAGATGCCTGAAGTGTTGATTCTCCCTGCAAAAACTGAATTACCCGGGTTCTCTGATATTGCACATTTATGTTCTAGAACAGGGGTGCCTAAGCGCCGCCAAATCATCTGGCCCACGGCGCTTGTGCTGCTCCCAAAAGCAGAAATAAAACATGCCCACACATGCACACGATGCTGCTGTAAATGACCCCACAGCTGTTGTAAACACATTTACGACAGCCACAGGGTCATTTACGGCAGCATTATGTGCATGTGCAGGCGTGTTATGCACATGCACGCTTTACTTCTGCTTCTGGTGGGAAGAACCACGTCACCGGCCCATGGCCCAAAACATTTGGGCACCCGTTCAGGAAAATGACAGCTGTTCGAGAAACAAAAGTATTTTCCAGCAGATTCCCCCAAAATCAAGTTTTTTAAAACTTTTTTTAAATTAAAAAGCTCTGTAAATTAAAACTAGCCAGAACAAGTAAAACTGCAGACACGTCCAAGCAAAAGCTAAAGGCTTTTGGACAGAGTCAATTAGGACAGTGTAGTTAAATACTGCTGGCAAGATAGAATCATTTCAACTGCAGTGTGTTGATCTCTGTACATTAGGAAATGGGCCAAGTGCTCTTCCTTGCACCAACAGACATCTCCCAACACAGTCAGTCACTCATTTTACTTTTAAGGTTACTATGGCACACATACTTATTATGACAGGAAGATTTGTCTTAGAGCAACTATTCTCCAAAGATGTTATTCTCCAATATATGACATATGAAAACAAGAAAAAAATGAATCTAGCAACACAAAGCACATGTGCTACCTTTGGAAATAATTGCCATTAATGCTTTAAACTAGGCCCTCCTTTAGATGAGTCAAATTAAAAATTACATTAGAAATCAATTGGATAACTACACTATACTCAATTATGTACCTTAAGTTATAGAATACTAATCCAATCAATACTAACGCAGAGCACTAGCTGTACGTTATATTTTAATTCAAAACCAAAAATCCTGAAACTTAAAGAATAGGACAGATTCTGAAAATCCTTAGGAGCCCTGGTGGCACAGTGGTTAAACTGCTGTCCTGCAACCAAAAGGTTGTGAGTACGATCCTGACCAGGATTCAAGGTTGATGAGCTCAGCCTTCCATCTTTCCGAGGTCGGTAACATGTTGGGGGCAAAATGCTAATTAACTTGTGAACCGCCCAGAGAGTGCATTAAGCGCTATGGGCCAGTATATAGGTATAATTGTTTTGCTTAGGCGTACTGTAATAACTTTGCATACCAAACTGAAGGAAAAAAATCTACATAGACAACTTAATGTGTTTGGGAGTTGCTACTGAAATTCTATAATTCCTTCCACATCCAATGTACAGGCTTACACAGCTTTTACATTTGCATCGCCCTCAAGCATAAATAGGAACATTGGCAGCAGACGTAGGGGAAGCCTCAAGGTTTTCATAAGCATTAACAAAAATTAAAGATGGAGAAAGAGGCATCAGAAGATTCTACTGCTGACAAAGTGTGTTCAGTGGCCGCTGAAGTCTGTATAACTTTAGGGGGAAGGAGAAATGCAGAAAAAGAACCGGAATGGGAATGAGTGGCTTGAAACTATGAGCAGAAATTGCAGCATTCCAAACCCCAAGTCACCTGTTACTTCATATAACTTAATAATACATTGGGGACTGTGGTTCTTAGTGGTTAAGATGCTGAACTAGATGACTGGAAGGTCAGTAGTTCGAGACCTGAGTGCTGCACAACGGAGTGAGCTCCCGTCTCTGTCCCAGTTCATGCCAACCTAACAGTTCAAAAGCAAGAAATTGCAAGTAGATAAATAGGTACCACTTCGGGGGAAGGTAAACAGTGTTCCGTGCACTCCGGTGTCTAGGTATGCCTGCCACATGTCCACAAAAATGTCTGCAGACACAGACAGTGTTGATTCTTTGGCTATAAACAGAGATGAGCACTAAACCCTACAGCCAGATACAACTGGCTTTCAAGCAAGGGCAACCTTTACCTTTATTTACTGATCATACATCACTGAAAATAAAGCGTCCTAGCGAACCATGAATGACACAGGAAGTCCTTATGTATCAGGAGGTGTAGGAAGCAAAGTGGGCCCATCTCCAGAGTCAAAAATGATTTATTTTACTTACGGTGCCCTGGAATTGATTCACAGGTTCCTGAGGACTTGATGAGTTTGCCTGCTCTGCTTCCTTGGGGGGATCTGAAGTCTCAGGTTCCTCACTAGTTGTTGTTTGATCAACAGGTGGATTCTCTGCCATCTCGGTTTTATCATCTTCCATTTGTACTTGTGGCTTCTCAGGCGTACCGGAGACAGAAACATAACTCACAGAATCCTCTGAACTGCTGGGACAGAATTCTGCCCCGTCACCCATTTTGACTGGGCTGGTAGCGGATGCGGTACAACTCCCTGACGTACTAGCAGATTCGTCATCTTCACTGTCACTGCCTTGTGAATTATCCGATTCTTCCAATCCATCCACACCCGACCTATCATAATGAACATAAATCCATTTTTTTAAAAGTTCATGTATTTTCATAAATTATTGCATAATAATTTTTAATAATAAGCTCTTTGTATCATGATTGAAAGAAAGCTTTATTTCCACTGAAAATGCTGGGAGACCATTACCAGCTGTATTCCTGCACTTGATGACATTTCAGGCAGTTATGAACAACTTGAGAGTATGGCAAAACAGCACAATTTTTTTTCAGAAGTAGTAATGCTAAGAATTACCTGAATACAGAATTTCAAAGAAAAGCAAGGAGAGATAAGGAAAACTACCTGAACGAACAGTACAAAGAAATGGAGGAAAACAACAAAAGAGGCAGGACTAGAGATCTTTTTAAAAAAATTGGGGAAATCAAGGGAACATTTAAAGCAAAAATGACCATGATAAGGGACAAAGATGGAAAGGAGTTAGCTGAAGCAGAAGAGATAAAAAAAATGGCAAGAGTACACAGAGGAACTCTACAAAAAGGACCTCCACACTCCTGATAATAACAACAATGAGAAATGTTAACTTGAACCAGACATTCTGGAGAGTGAAGTCAGAAAGGCCCTAAAAAGCACTGCAAACAATAAAGCTAGTGGAAATGATGGTATCCCAGTTGAATTTTTCAAAGCCCTAAAAGATGATGGAATTAAACTACTGCATTCAATATGCCAGCAAATTTGGAGAACAACACAGTGGCCACAGGATTGGAAAAGATCAGTGTACGTTCCAATCCCAAGAAAAGGCAATGCCAAAGAATGCTCAAATTATCGAACAATTGCACTCATCCCACATGCCAGCAAGGTAATACTCAAGATAATACAGAATAGACTTCAACAACATTTGGAGAGAAAACTACCAGAGGTGTGGGCCAGTTTCAGAAGAGGCAGGGGGACTAGAGACCACATTGCCAACATACGTTGAATCATGGAGAAAACAAAAGAATAACAGAAACAAGTCTACTTTTGTTTTACACCAAGGCTTTTGACTGTGTGGACCACAACAAAATGTGGCAACTAATTAAAGAGATGGGAATACCAGAACACCTCATATGTCTCATGAGAAATCTGTACACGAACCAAGAAGCAACAGTTAGGACAGAACACGGAATGACAGAGTGGTTTGGATTAGGAAAAGGAGTAAGACAAGGCTGCATTTTATCACCCTGCTTATTCAATCTATACACAGAGCACATAATGCGCAATGCAGGGATGGAGGAATCACAATATGGGATCAAAATTGCTGGGAGAAACATCAACAATTTGAGATATGCAGACGATACCACCCTAATGGCAGAAAGTGAGGAAGACCTAAAGAACCTCTTGATTGGATTGAAGGAGGAGAGTGCAAAAGCTGGCTTGAGACTCAATATCAAGAAAACCAAGATAATGGCAACAGGTCCGATCAGTCCCTGGAAAATAGATGGGGAACATGGCTTTTGCAAGGGCAAATCATGCCTCACTAATCTGTTGGAATTTTTTGAGAGTGTCAACAAGCATGTGGATCCAGTTGACATTGTTTATCTGGACTTTCAGAAGGCTTTTGACAAGGTCCCACACCAAAGGCTCTTGAATAAACTTACCAGTCATGGAATAAAGGGACAGGTCTTGTCCTGGATCAGCAACTGGCTAAGGGACAGGAAACAGAGGGTAGCACTAAATGGACACTTCTCCAAGTGGAGGGAAGTAAAGAGTGGGGTCCCCCAAGGTTCAGTACTGGGACCCCTGCTTTTCAACCTCTTCATAAATGATCTAGAGGTAGGAGTAAAAAGCAAGGTAGCCAAATTTGCTGACGACACTAAATTATACAGGGTAGTGAAAACTGTGAGAGATTGTGAAGAGCTCCAGAGGGATCTCTTGACACTGGGGGAGTGGGCAAAACAGTGGCAAATGAGCTTCAACATCAGTAAGTGCAGAGTGATGCATGTTGGGGCAAAAAACCCCAATTACATTTATAAACTGATGGGGTCTGAACTCTCTGCGACGAACCAGGAAAGGGACCTTGGTGTCCTGGTGGACAGCTCAATGAAGGTGTCAACCCAGTGTGCCTCAGCAGTGAAAAAAGCAAACTCAATGTTAGGGATCATTAGGAAGGGTATAGAAAATAAGTCAGCAAGTGTCATTTTGCCTCTTTATAAATCTATGGTGAGGCCCCATCTGGAATATTGTGTACAGTTCTGGTCGCCATACCTCCAGAAGGATATTATGGAGTTGGAGAAAGTACAGAGGAGGGCAACCAGAATGATTAGGGGACTGGAACACCTTCCTTACCATCTGAGGCTGCAACGGTTGGGCCTTTTCACTCTTGAACGACGGCGTCTAAGAGGTGACCTGATTGAAGTTTATAAAATCATGCACGGTGTGGACAAGGTAGATAAGGAAAAACTGTTTTCCCTATCGCACAACACAAGAACTAGGGGACACTCCATGAAACTTTTGGGTACTAGTTCTCAAACAAATAAGAGAAAGTACTTTTTCACCCAGAGGATTACTGGTCTATGGAACTCCCTGCCAGAAGAAGTGGTGACAGCTGTCAGTCTTCACAGCTTTAAGAAAGGATTAGACAAGTTCATGGAGGACAAGGCTATCAATGGCTATAATTATGGCTACCTAAGGACAACCTCCGGGTTGGAGAGATAGGCAGGATATCTCTCAATGCCATTTCCAGGGAATCCTAAGCAGGTGAAGGCATCTCCTTGGGAATACCCTGAAGGAAATGGTGAGCCACTGTGTGAGACAGAATGCTGGACTGGATGGGCTGCGGCCTGTTCCAGCAAGGCTGTTCTTATGTTCTTATGTTCTTAAGTAGAAGCAGTGACAGATTTTACTTTCCTGGGATCTAAGATCACTGCAGATGGCGACTGTAGCCATGAAATAAAAAGACGACTGATTATGGGAAGACAAGCGATGAGAAACCTGGGGAATATAGTGAAAAGCAGAGACATCACCTTGAAAACAAAAATTCGCATAGTCAAAGCAATGGTATTCCCAGTGGTAATGTATGGGTGTGAGAGCTGGACCATTAGGAAGGCTGAGCGCAGAAGAATAGATGCCTTTGAGAGTGGTGTGGGAAGAGAGTCCTGAGAGTCCCTTGGACAGCAAAGAGAACAAATAGGTCAATACTGGAAGAAATTAATCCTGACTGTTCATTGGAGGGACAAATAGTGAAGATGAAGCTAAAGTACTTTGGACATCAAATGAGAAGGGAGGACTCACTTGAGAAGGTCTTGATGCTGGGAAAGGTGGAGGGCAAGAGAAGAAGTGGGTGCCCAAAGATGAGATAGATAGATGGTATTGTGGACACAATGGGCACAGAGCTTTGTGGGCTGAGGAGAATGGTGGAGAATACAGGTGCCTGGAGGAAAATGGTCCATGGGGTCACAAAGGGTCGGAATCGACTGTGTGACTGAACAACAACAACAACGCTAAGAAATCTGAGATCATGGGCTCACAAGTAGTACAAGCAGGGCAACGAAAAGTTTTATGGAACCCAGTCTAAATATATTACACACTCTAGTACAGGCAATAGGTTGAGGATCCCTGCTCTAGTAAGTAATATGACAGGATTGGGGCATGGGAAATGGTACACAAGGAACTAAGGAAGGTATGCCCTGCTTCGTGGAACCATAGCTCAACTGCCCCACTCTCTGCACCTTGTCCAGCATGTGGCACAAGATTACCAAGATACTTCTCCCACCCAATTCCAAACTGCTCAATTCAGGAGCAGTTTTTGAACAAAATTATAGCATTGCCACTTATTGACTGATAAGATACACAGAAAACACAATACAGATTCTAACGCAGTATGAAACTAATCACATTGAACTGCTACGGGGAATTTCCTCGAAGCTGTTACACACATGGATCTAATGAAATCCTTAAGTCTACATATGAGGCAGGAAAACAGTTGGTGAGGGCTGCCTGCAGTTCTTGGGTCTAAAAGCATTGCATTTAAAGTCTCTACAACGCCACCCCTTGAGAAAGGCACTCAACCATGTATTTTCAGCAACCAAATGATACTTACCAAGAACATTTTTTCTTCTCGGCTGTTGCTTCCCTTACACACTCACTTGGCCGCTTCCGACTTTCAGTGTTTATTGGTGATACCATCGTACTGGAAGAAGCCTGCATGCCTGAGCAGTAGGGAAAAAATACACAAACAAATGCTATTTTATTTTCATTAGTTAAAATGTAGAAATTAAGTCAAACAGCTGAAATATGAAAGTAAATCAGGGGCAGGCAACTATAGACCTCTAAATGTTTTGGAGTTCTAATTCCCATAATCCTGCACCAGTGATTAGTGCCAATAATCTTGTGGAGAGCTACAGTTGCCCACTGTTCAAGTGATGGTTGCACTTCTGATTCTTATCTCTACTCTAATGTTTCTACCTCGGTTGCAGCTCTTTCCATGGAGTACACAGAGAGCCTCTTCAAAGATTGTGGTATTTTTGAACATTTTATTCAAGATGTTATAGGTAACAACTGTTGGGAAAACAACCATCTTACACACGTGCCTCTTTTAACACTGGGTAGCAAGAAATTGCAAGTAGATAAATAGGTACTACTTTGGTGGGAAGGTAATAGCGTTCAATGCATTCTGGTGTCTAGTCATGCCTACCACATGACCACAGAAACGTTTGCAGACACAGAGAGTGCTGGCTCTTTGGCTCTAAACAGAGATGAGCTCCGAACCCTAGAGTCGGATATGACTGGCTTTCGAGCAAGGGAGACCTTTACCTTTTACCAATGGAAGGAATGCTTTTAGGACCTAGAGCAGTGATGGTGAACCTTGGCACTCCGGGTGTTCTGGAATTTCAATTCCCAGAAGCCCTGATCAGCCGGAGTGCTGACTTAGGCTTCTGGTAATTGCAGTCCAAGAACCCCTGGAGTGCCAAGGTTCACCATCACTGACCTAGAGGGATTATCTGTTTTCACTAACCAGAGGCCAGCCATGCCTCCTCTTCTAGTTTATTCTGCTTGGGTTCTGTCCCCTATTTAAGCTCTCCCTTTCTTCTACTTAGGCCTGCACACATTTGTAGTATGTAGCAACAGCATGGAGAATCTCTCCATATGTGTAGACTTTATTTTTGCTCTTTTCATATTCTTTTGTTTGGAACTGCTGAAGCCAATTGTAAATAAAGATGTCATTTTAACTTGAGCTACTTCTAGCGTGAGTCTGCTATTTAAAGTGCTAGCTATTGTGAAAAAGAATGCAGTAATACTGAGAGTTTTTGCTACTCTTGCACTCTTCCTCTGTGTAAGTACTGCTTGGTGCCTCATACACTTCTAACTGAAAGGGAATAACTACGTTCCAATAAATATCCAAACAACAACATAGTCCAAAATTACCTCTGATGTGCCTTTACTCCAGACTGAGAGGTAGAAACAATGAGGGATCAAGTGAAATAGGAAGGGGAATTCCCCTCCTGTCCCCAAATGGTTTTCAAGGCTGGTGTTAGAAGTACAAATGTACAAGTCCCAGTCCAACACGAACCAGTATATTACATTGGCGCTCTATCAGAAGCATTTTATGAAAGTGCAGTATCTTTATTTAAGGAAGTTCACTCGATATTTCCAATGCAGACTGATAAAATTCTGATGTCAGTTACCCTCTGCAAATCAATTTTATTTTTTATTTTTTTGGGGGGGAGACTTTCAATTGAAATTTTTTCAAGATGACCCACATCACTAGACAGGGTTTTTAGTTACAACTAAACAAAGGCCCCAGCTACAGTTTCACTTAAAAGGTACTTTCCATGGCTACCTTTTAACACAGAATCCTCCAGTCTCTCTGCCATCTCATGACACTGCTGCTGATAGTCTGGATTTGTGAAAAAGTGTTTTGGCTCCGCAAGTTTGCGCTTCAGTCTTTCCAAACGTCTTTGATCCTTGTCTGCTTCACGCTCTGCTTGCTGCTTCACCCACTCGGCCATTCTGTAATGGAAAAGAAATAGGCTGCATTTCAACGTGTTAAATCTACTATTTTTAGGTCATTTCCCCTCATCTACCGCATCTGCCTATTCTCATTACAGAAATGCACTGAAATGAATTGTTCTTTCTTATGCATGATGTTTAGCAAGGGCCCCTCTTGATGAAAGCAAAGGAGAGAAAGCAGATGAATCAGCAGAACATTTATTACAGAGGAAGTTGGAAGAGCAAGAACCCTGGTGGTGCAGTGGTTAAACTGCTATACTGCAGCCAAAACATTGTGAGTCCAATCATGATGAGTTTCAAGGTTGACTCAGCCTTCCATCCTTCTGAGGGCAGTAAAATGGGTACTCAGCATGTTGGGGGCGAAATGTGAATTCCCTATAAGCCACCCAGAGAGTGCACGTAGCGCAATAGGGCAATATATAAGTGTAATTGCTCTTGCTAATTGCTAGATAAAGGTGCAAGCTGAGCTGACACCTATAAGTCACTCTAATCGCGCCTGTGTCAGTTTTACTCTAAGCATTTATTTAATCTTTGTGTCATTTGCTTCCTGCACATAACATGGCAAGGGCTACTCAAAGGGTTGGGTCATTTAATGATGAAAGCAATCAACTCTAGCCTTCCAGAACTTATTTGCGATAGCGGAATGTATAGTGATATTCTACTCCTGAGAAAAAGTCTCACGCTTTTTCGTGGTTAACATCTCGAAGCCGCCTTCCACTGAGGTCTCTGCAAGCTTCTCGGTTGGTTGTTTTCTCAATTTGAGCACCAAGGGCTCGTAGCATAGATCCAAAGCCTAAGAGGAAACAAAAATAAATCAGAAGCAGAAATACAAGACTTCAGAGAATTATAACATTGCAAAGTTTAATGGAAAATTGAATACTCAGATTTCCTCATCTATGTAAGAATGTAGGCAGCTCTAAATATGAGTGTCCAAGCTACATCACTGGGCTTTTAAGCCCATAAGGAAAGCTGAAAAGATTTTCTTAACCGATGTCAAAATACAGTGATAAATATTTCAGATTTCTTCAAGTCAGAATCAAATAAATAAATCAGACAACTGAGCAATGAAACCAGTAATTTTTTTCCAGCACTGCCAGTTACTTTCTTATTTATTTATTTATTTGGTAAACACATATAAAATAATAAAGAATGCTTTCACTAATTGCACTCCAATAGTCAAATTAAAATGGAAAGAAAGCATTAAACAGGTCAACTTAAAGGAAGATGCTTGCTTCTCCCAACAAGAATTTACAGAGTGAACAGAAGACTACAAAGAGACAATAATTAATAAGAGCAACATAAGCCGTCAGTTTCTCTTTGGGAAATTCAGGAAAATGATACTGACATTTGACTTAATGGCCCTTAAAATTTTAACCACATTTTTAAGTAAACCATAATTAAAACTACAGTTTTCTACAGTTAATTAATTGGCAGAGAAAGTGTGAAAAGGAAATTTATGTTTCAACACAATAAAAACATTGTTTTCAGTAGACGAATTGGCCAATATGCTTTTCCAAAGATTCACTTGCTGTCGTGGTCATCAGCTGACTTTGTTACACATAATTTTCCTTTCCCAAATGTCATTTGAGAGAAAATTACTCTACAGTTTCTATTGACAAGCAACAATCTAGATTCCATCACTCAAAGCCATAGTTATGTGTAAACTTCAATGGCAGCAATACAATAGTCTTGTCTTTTAACCTGTTACACACTAACCTCCTTTTCCACCACACAATCTTGGCTCCAGGCTGTAAACCAGTCCATCTTGTAGCAGATCTTCAGAATTAACAGAGCGGCCATTGCACTTTACATAGAAATGATCTTCAGGAAGACCCTATAAATGTGGAAGTTGGAAAACTTTAAAAAGATATGACTAAAAATTATTTAATATTTTATTCTATGGTTATTGAATTATTTTCCAATACAATTATTCAAAATAATTGGCAGCCACCTCAAATAAAAGACAAAATGGCAAATTATTTGGTTACATTAGAGACAGCACATTTCTAGACCTACATATGCAGTTAGGCAGAACAGGTTAGGAAAATAAATCATTGACGACATATGTCGTCAATGATTTATTTTCCTAACCTGTTCTGCCTAACTCTGCATATGTAGGTCTAGAAATGTGCTGTCTCTAATGTAACCAAATAATTTGCCATTTTGTCTTTTATTTGAGGGAAAGTGTCACTATTAGAAACAGAAGATTTTATGGTAACTGAATACCACAGTAAGGGGAGAAAATGGGAAAGCTTACATGGAAGCAAGTATCATCTGTCAAATAGCAGTCTCTGAGACAGGCATTCTAAGTGAAATTATGGTCCTGTTTCTTCAAATTTGTTCAGGTGACATATCTTAGAGCCCCAACATTTGGAAGATTAGCAAGTTTCCAAATCAAATGGATGTACACTTTCTGAAAGAGTGATAAAGGTTTCTTCTTTGGTCTAGTATCCAACAGCTAGGTTTGAAGCAGGCCACATGTTGCTTTAAGTAACACAGATACTTGTTTTAAAGTTTTATTGTTGTTACTTCTCAAGTCTTTATGAAAGGACAAGCCAGAAAACTAATTTACTATAAAATTATAAGACACAAGGATTTCAGCCAAACTCAAAGCCACAATCATGTCCATTCTGATACCAAAAACAGCCTTCTTACAAAATGTATGACACTTTTTAAATGTATAAACTATTTCATGACATTTTTTGAAAAGCAATAAACATTTCCAAGAAAATTGATAAGCTCACTAACTCTTTTAATGTTTTAAGTGGTAGCAGAGTTAGTCTGTGCAAGCATATCAGAGTAAACAAAACAAAACAGCAAAAAAAGACATTTTTCTTTTCTTGTTTTGTTTCCTCTCTGATATAACTCTTTTAACAGTCACTAACCAGTTTAGTCTTCTGAAAATTACTAAATAACAATCACAGAAGAAATTTTCTCCTTCTTCCAATACATACATACCTAAAGGGGCTTAACCTCCACTGATTACTAAGTAGAACCAAACTAACAAAAACGATGGCTAAACTGACAAAGTATAATGTTCGGTATCACATTTTTGACGTATATAGCCTTCTACAATGACTATTCAGTGTAATGTGTGTGGTCGCATGTTTCATGCCAGGATCAGCTTATTGAGTCACCAGAGACGCATCCATCAACAGAGGAAATAATTATTTTCAGGGGGGAAAAGTATGCTCGGAAGCGAGTAGCTGCTGACGACGGCGAGCCTCGTACAGTAAGTCTCATTCATAAGGTTTCCATTGCTCGAAAGCCAGTCGTATCCGACTCTAGGGTTCGGTGCTCATCTCTGTTTCATAGCCGAAGAGCCAGCGCTGTCTGCTTCTGCAGACGTTTCCGTGGTCATGTGGCAGGCATGACTAGACACCGGAGTGCACGGAACGCTGTTACCTATCCACCGAAGTGGTCCCTATTTATCTACTTGCAATTTCTTGCTTTCAAACTGCTAGGTTGGCAGGAGCTGGGAGAAAGACGGGAGCTCATTGCGTCCTGCAGTACTCGGGAATCGAACTGCTGACCTTCCGCCTCCCAGTCAGCGTCTTAGCCACTTGAGCCACTGCATAGAGTCGCCATAAATTGGAGACGACTTGACGGCACGTGGCAACAATAATCTCCCCATTTACGCAACTGTGAAAGAGGAAGTACTAGCTCATTAGCGCCAATATTGTCTAATGTGTATGTGTGTGTGTGTTTAAAAGAAAAAAGGAACAGAGAGAAACGATCGAAGAAACAGCCTCCTTACACCTCCTTCTCCCCTTTACACAGGCACCCAGTTACCTGCGTCTGGCAACAGGCGCGGAGCAGGCCTCGGACCGTCTGACCATCGCCCGGCAACGGCACCAGCTGCGCTCCAGAACCCGACCACTCTCTCACCCACAGCGCCATCTTCTCCCTTCCTTCACGACTGACCCGGAGGCGGCGCCTAACATCAACGCAAGCAGCGGTTAGAGAAGGGCGCGCCCGAGTGACGTAGGGGAGGCGAATAGGAAATAAGGTAAAGGTAAAGGTTTCCCTTGCTCGAAAGCCAGTCGCTCTAAGGTGCAGTGCTCATCTCTGTTTCTAAGCCGAAGAGCCAGCGCTGTCTGCTTCTCCAGACGTTTCCGTGGTCACATGTGGCAGGCATGACTAGACACCGGAGCGCACGGAACGCTGTTACCTTCCCACCAAAGTGGTCCCTATTTATCTACTTGCAATTTCTTGCTTTCGAACTGCTAGGTTGGCAGGAGCTGGGACAAAGACGGGAGCTCGAACTGCTGACTTTCCGCTTTCCAGTCATCGTCTTAGCTACTTGAGCCAATAGGGCGGTAAAAAACAACACCCATGGAGGTATAAAAAACAGGAGATGGCACTACAGGCTTCATGCTAAGTTTTTTGAAGCCAGTGGGCGTGGCCTGCCGCCATATTAGGTGGACCAAAACATTAGCAGGCACCGTATACGATTGCTTCTTGTGTTGGAGGGGTGGTGGTGGATTACCTGGGTTGGGGGGGGGGGGTTGGGGGGGACAAAAGGGGTCTGTCCCCCCAACCCTTCCAGAGCCAGGGGACCCGGCAGAGAGGGGATCCCCCCGCAGTATACCCCGTTATTAAAAAGAAGAAACCAAGCGGTTTCTTCTCTTTAAAAACGGAGTGTTGGAGGGGGTGGAATCGATCACCTCTCCCGGGTCTCCTAGGTCCAGAAGGATTGGGGGGGACAGACCCCCTTTGTCCCCCCAACCCTTCCAAACCCAGGGGACCAGGGAGAGGGGAACGAATCCACCCCCACCCCCCAACTCTCCGTTGTTAAAGAGAAGAAACCGCTTGCTTCCTTCTCTTTAATATGGGGGTGTGGGGGGGGATTCCCCCTCTCCGCTGGGTCCCCTGGGTTCAGGAGGGTTGGGGAGACAGACCCCTTTGGTTCCCCCAAACCTCCCATACCCAGGGGACCCAGCGGAGAGGGGATCGATTCCACACACACACACCCGAACACTCCGTTCTCTTTAATAACGGGGTGTTTGGGGGGTTGCGATCCCCCTCTCCGCTGGCTCCCCTGGATCCAGAAGGGTTGGGGGGATAGACCCATTTGCGCCCCCAAACCTCCCAACCCCAGGGGACCCAGCGGAGAGGGGGAGCGCAACCCCCCACCCACTGATATTAAAGGGGAAACCCAGATCTACATTCATGACTCCACACAATCAAAGCAATGTTTTGGGCCAACTAACATGGCGGACTGTCAGATTAGTCGGCTTCAAGTTCGTGACGTCATGTCATCTCCTGTTTTTTATACCTCCAGGAAAAAAAGTGTTGGCAGGCGGAAAGCGCTCCTTCGTTTTCGTGAGAGTGGGCGGAGGGAGGGAGGGAGCTGCGCGTCTCGGTGCGCGTGCGCACAAGGGGCGGGTCCGCGAGACCTTCTGGACTGGAGTGGGTAGATAAGAACTGTGGGGGATGGGGGTGGCTGCTGACGACGAGCCGAGGAAAGGACGGTTGGCCAACAAGGCTGGCGCCGTTGCCAATTCTAGTCTTGGGCACTCCGGGTGTTCTTGGACTTTAATCCCCAGAAGCCCAAATCTCTGTGAATCCACACGCATGGGTTTCCTCCTGTATCTACAACAGAGCCTTGGGCTTCTGAGAATTGGAAGTCCCAAGAACACCTGGAGGGCCAAGGTTCGCCATCACTAACTCATGGCGGTGCTTCAAGTCTTTTTTCTTTACCTCATTTGGTCTAGGAACGGGAGGGTCGGCAGGCTGGATATGAGCCGCCCAGCTTCTCTCTCCCCCTTTTTTTTTGGCAAATGAATCCCCGCTCCGGGCTGAGCTGCTGTTTTAATAATCCCACTGCTTAAACTGCTCTGCAAAGGCGCCGACATTTTGTTCGCGCTCCTCCATAAGGGAGGGGGAAGGCCGGGGAAAGGACGGGAAATCCTCCTCCGGTGTTGGTGCGGCCAGGCTTCTTCCTCTTTTTAAGAAAAAAGAAGCTGAGGCACAAAAGCAATTGCAGCCGGGGGTTTTCTAGTCGCAATTTGCCCTTCGTTTATCGTTAATTTCTCGAGGTGTAAAATAAAGCCAGTTGGTATATAGGCGGGTAAAAGTCTTCGCCCTTCCTTCCCCGCCCGTCCCTCTTCGCCCACGCAGCGCATTGTGTTGGTTCTCAAGCGCCATCTTTCCTCGCAGTGTTAAGCTTCTTCAGAGATCAGCTATAAAGCTCCGGGGTATTAAGGAAGGTAGTTTCTCGCCGTGCCTTTCAACCTAGCAAGTGACATGACCCGCCAGGTTGCTGCACCCGTGGCAGCCACAAGGGAAACCGATTGCGAAGCTTTACTCAAAGGAGCCGCGCCGCCTGAGCCAACATTACTGGCCTTTCCCTGAAGAAGAAGAAAAAGCCTTGTGTAATACGCTGTGAGGAAGGCGGGCGGGAGGAGTTGAGAACAGAGAAGATTAGGACTCGAATTACACAGTGCTCCAGAATCCAGATACAAGACTAGGGCTGCTTTGCTGTTTTCTACAAAGACAGGCTGCCAATAAATATGCTCACAGAAACCACTTGTAAAACAAGCATGACACGAATCTAAATAGTTTTTTAGGATGCAACCATCAGAACTGCAACCCCACAAGAGTTTAGTTTGAGGTGTGGCTGGAATCATGCCTCATGTATGCCTCACTCCCTAGTCTGAAGCCAACCTCAGAACGAGGGCTGCTGGCATTGGTTCAGGACTTAGAAAAGACACTGCTTTTCTTTTAGAAAGCCAAAATAAAGCTGCACACACAAGCCAAATCACCTCATTAAGTATTACATAAGAGACATGTGTTCTAACACCAAAATTATTTTACAGAACTGGCTCTCAACATTCAAGTGGGAAACATGAAAGTACCATTTTGTCAACAACTTGGGAGATGTTTTGGGGGTACTGTATATGCTTTGGGAAAGAACTTGCACAATTCAGTCAGGTACAAGCAACCAGTGTTGCAAACAAGCATGGAATAAATAAAGAGGTAATTTTTACCTATAAGAAGAGGGTTGGGCCGTGTGTGTCTGGCATGCATGGCCACACCCGGCCCAACCATCATGTACCAAGCCGGCCACACTTACCTTTTCACCCTGCGAGCATCGCCGCAAGGGTCCGGCAGCCGAGAGTGGGGCCAACACCCCACGAACACAACAAAAGAAAACTACGCTTCCCAGCATCATCCACGCCGTGCCACCCCTCAGCCAATCAGGCTGAAGGACGTGAGTGCACAGGCAGGGCAAGCGCCGCACGCTTTTAAAAAATGGCCGATGCGTCCGGGAGACAAAGGCCAAGAATGGCGCTCCATTTCCGGCCTTCCGTCTCCCGGAGGCCGGAGGTAAGCCATCGCCTTCCACGGAGGGCAGAGGCCGCAAGCTTCGGCCCCCACACTCCGTGGAAGGCGATGGCTTCCCACCGGGAGACGAAGGCCGAGAATGGCACTCTGTTCTCGGTCTTCGTCTCCCGGAGGGGAAACATCGCCTTCCGTGGAGGGCGGAGGGCGAAAGCTTCGGCCCCCACCCACTGAGGAAAACGAACCGCTTCCCTCTGAGAGACGAAGGCCAAGAACTGAACAGAGCACTGTTTGTCTCCCGGATGCGTCGGCCGTTTTTTTTTTTTTAAGCGTGCAGCACTTGCCCCAACCGAGGGAAGCGAGACACTTCCCCGGGAAGCAAAGGCAGAGAACAGCGCTCCATTGTCTGCCTTCGCCTCCTGGAGGGAAGCGAGCCCCTTCCACGGGAGGTTAGGGCTGAAGGCACTGGTGCCTTCGTCCCCCGCCAACCGAAGGAAGCGAGCCACTTCCCCGGAAAGCAAAGGCAGAGAACGGTGCTCTGTTCTTTAACTTTGCCTCCCGGAGGGAAGCGGGCGAGCCCCTTCGACATTCGGCTCTTGCCTGTCGGAGAAGGGGCTTGCTTTCTCAGACAGACAAGGGCCAAATGCAGAGCTCTGATTCGCCCATGCCTGTCGGAGAAATCCACCCCCTTATCTGACAGGCAAGGACCAAATGCGGAGCTCCGAAACCCCCCCCCCCCCAAACCACCAACACACAATATATACCTGCTCGGCAAGGCCGGGCAAAAAATGCTAGTCAAATATATGGCTCTCGCCACAAAGGGTGTAAAATATGGATGTTAATTTGAACCTGAAACTTTAAGTAGATGATTCAGAAGAATGGCAGGTGCACTGAAGAGTACCTGAGAGGAAGACTCATTATTATGACAATTCTACCTAATATAAGCCTCTATATAAATGCTGCCTACATCAGGTTTGTGTATAAAATCTTATGGGCCTTGGTTTTGGATGGTTCTGAGTGGAATGCAGGGTTGATTGGTGGTTGAATCACTGAATATTGATCAATTAGTGTGATTGAAATATTGGAACATAGTCTGGAGGTGTAATTAAAGTTGAGAGATGACATTGGAAAGGAAAAGGTAGAGCAGAGAACTGAAGAGAGTCAGGTCTGTTAGAAAGTTAGAGTTCATGCAGAGTAGTTACAGTAGTTAAAGTGTGCATGTAAAAAAGTTTGAGTGTCTTTAATGAAATTAATTTGAACTTTAAATAGTGGGAAATATATACAGTATTTAACTTTTGTCATCGATATTCTCAAACCTATCTTCCTTTTCATACTTGTTAACTGTGGTTCCTATATAAAAATCCTGTGTGATCATTGAAACCAATCTTCATTATTTGTTTTATGTCTAGCTAAGAATAAGGAACCCTGACTACTAAAGAACATAAATACAGTAAAACCCCTACTTACGGAAAAAAGTCCGTTCTGTAGGCTTTTGCTTAAATTGAATTTTTACGTAACTCGAAGCAAACTCATAGGAAAAATGATTTTTTTATGTAAATCAAAGCATACCCATAGGGAAATGAATTTTTACGTAACTTAAAGCAAACTCATAGAAAAAGAATCTTTATGTAACTCAAAGCAAAGCCATTGGAAGTCGTGTAAATCGGG
The DNA here is from genome assembly GCA_035047345.1 of Bradypodion ventrale. Taxonomy (NCBI): domain Eukaryota; kingdom Metazoa; phylum Chordata; class Lepidosauria; order Squamata; family Chamaeleonidae; genus Bradypodion; species Bradypodion ventrale. Next base: position 49,688,474 of record JAWDJE010000001.1, read on the forward strand.
ACATGGTTTTAGCACAAAATCATTATGTAAGTCGAATTTTATGTAACTTGAGGCATTTGTAAGTTGGGGTTTTACTGTACACCCATGTCATGTGAAGTTAGACACTTTACCAATAGGAACACAAACCCTTTCACAGAACAGCTGAATTATCTAAGAAACCAGCTGGGTGCAAAGGAGACTCTGACTGAGACAGTACAAAATGAACAATCCCCAAAGCGACAGGCTGTTGCAGTTTAATGCCTTCCCTAAAGGCACTAAGGAATGATGGCTAGAATTTTGGGCATTAAAAGGTGTAAAAAGGTGCTTGAATGGGGTCATTGACTGCTTGAGGAATGTATGGCCCACCTAGTGTGAAAATTAGTGGAAAGGTCAGTGCCTTTATGACTTTAGTTATGAGAACTATTTGTAGATTTCCAGTGTTGTAAATTAGATTGTGTTCTCATCCAGAACTGGAGCATACTATATTATTGTTATATAGTACATTTGGTTTCAGGGCATCTGGGGCCGAACCCTGGGTCAAACTTTGGAAAACGGCAAACTCTTATTAATATTAGCTGATGCCTTCCAAGTCTCGCTGGCATAGATAGCAGTCAGGATCATGATGAAAGCGAACAAGCAGAGCTACAGAAATATGGATGACATGGGCCATATCTTGTACACCCTCTGAAAAATGGCTGTTGCCTTCCCTTTGCAACATTTAAGATTTACGGGAAAATACAAATACCTATGGGATGGCAGGAAAGAGGGGTAAATAACGGGAGTTTCCCGGCCAACACGGGAGAATTGACAGCTATGCTCTGGTTTCTAGTCATGCCTGCCACATGACCATGGAAACGTTTGCAGACACAGACAGTGCTGGGTCTTTGGCTGTAAATGGAGATGAGCACAGAACCCTAGAATTAGATACAACTGGCTTTCAAGCAAGGACACCCTTGATCTTTACATCAGTGGAGCGGCTTTGCAGCAATTTCAAATGAAAGCCTGGATAGGTATCTTGCCCTCCATATATATTTTTAATCTTGCTTTCATTTCATCCAACAAGGAATTATAAAATTGGAATTGGAAAACATTTACTGATACTTTACTAGGCAGGTCAGATGCTGAGGAGTGCATTTGGCCCTGTGGAGGACAACTTTAACTTTGCCTACTCCCAACTTATTAGTCAGGTGTTGCTTTCACTGGGTGTAATTGCTGTTCTGTTAATATTCAGAAGTGGCTTACCACTCCTTTCTTCTGGGGGCACCCTGTACTGTGCAGCTTGCCCAAGGCCATGTAGCCTGTCTCTTCTTACAGGAGGCCCAGTAGGGCTGAGAATATTGTTTTGGACTTCGGACATCAGACACCATTGTGAACTTGGTCCAGTATCATTATCCAAGTCATATAATTCCAACCGAACTCCCATGTTTTTGGCCGAAAATAGTTGAAATTTTCCTTGCTGGTTAAAGGTTTTATGGGGATGGGTTGCTAAACTGATGTCTAACCATTCACATACAAGCTTGGGACCAGCAATGGTGGAGTTGTTTAACCATTTACTGATTACCAGTAATAAAACAATCCATCTAATAGCGTTATTAAATTATGGCTTCATAATAATTGTTTAATATAAAACTAGTTTATTCTTTCATTTCAGTGTTCTGGTTGCTATCTACCTTAATTAATTAAATGTCTATTAATTATCTAAAATTTTGAGGTAAAAATTATGTGCATTTAATAATAATAATAATAATAATAATAATAATAATAATAATAATAATAATAATAATAATAATAATAATAATAATAATAATAATAATAATAATAATAATAAAGAAGTTTTATTTCTATACCACCTTTCTTACACTGTGGGCAACTCAAGATGGTTCACAATAGTAAAGTAAACAATAAGACAAAATGGAGAAATACAAAATCTAAACAAGCAGCAGCAATAGCAATAATTACATCAATAAGAATTACAAATACAAGTTAATTTCTACAATCAGGTCCATATACAATATGAATACAAAAAAATAAAAAATACGAGGACAATACAATATGGTGCAGCAAGACAGCACTCTGTCCCTTCCCCAGCCCTCCCCCCAAATACAAACCATAAAGGTACCCCTATAGTCCCCAACATCTTTATTTATCCTCTGGCCGGGCAAGGAATGGGAAAGCAGACATAGCCGTGGGCAACAGGGAAAAGAGTAGGGGTCCTTTTCAAGCCACGGGGGAAGTCCACAGGTGCTCCCACTCCCCCGCTGACTGAACGGGCCGGGGGGAGGAGCACGGAGCCCAGTTGCAGCAGCAGTGGCAGCTCTGGCATCCTTTTGAGTCCCCCACCCAAACGGGCCAGTGGGAGGGGCACCGAGCGCAAGTGCCTCCCATCCCGAGGCTGATGGCGTTGGCCCCAGGAGAGGCTCAGGAGTCCAGCGTGGCAGCGGTGGCTCTGGCATCCTTTTGAGTCCCCCCCCCCTGCCTGGACGGGCCAGGGGGAGGGGCACTGAGCGCAGGTGTCTCCCATCCCGGGGCTGGTGGCGTTGGCCCCGGGAGAAACTTGGGGGTCCAGCTGGGCAGCAGTGGTGGCTCTGGTGTCCTTTTGAGTCCCCTGCCCGGACGGGCCAGGGGGAGGGGCACCAAGCGCAGGTCCATCCTGGGGCTGATGCCGTTGTCCCCGGGAGAGGCTCAGGGGTCCAGCTGGGCGGCGACATTTCATTTTATTTTTTAACATTATAGTGAAATTATCTCAATTAAGCAATATTGATTGATGTTCTGCTAGTAAGCAAGTACACTTTCATTTATAAAGAGTTTTAGTTAATAAACTACTCTTGTTACTAACAAATTAATCAGTATGTAGTTACTGGATTTAATGTATCATTTTATTATGTTTTTGCAGGTTTTTTTTTAACTTTCCATTTTATTGTAATATGAATTTATTTTATTACACTTTGTGTATTTCTACTGTTATTGCTAACCACTCTGAACACCACTTAAAGGATGAATGGAACACCAACTTATCAGTTAAATGAGATTTTCACATCCTTTGTCAGACAGTATAATTTTGTTTTTCCAGATGGGCATCTTGAATGTTTAATTTACCAAATATTTGTCTGACTTAATTTTTGATAAAACACAAATGAAGGTTATTAACCATTGTAAGAATTTAAATTTGTTGGATGCCATCTAGGTAAGTGTTTTACTAACATTTATTATTGATTTTATTTTATTTGGATTGCTTTTTTATGCCATTGGTCTGTGGTTTGTCTATTCACTGTTTTAAGCCACTCAGTGTGGTGCTTGCACCAATTGGGGTGCGGTATAAATTACATACATACATACATACATACATACATACATACATACATACATACATACATACATACATACATACATACATACATACATACATACATACATACATTTTCAGTACCTGGAAAAAGGGATGCATATGTATGCATGAATGTACATGACTTCATGATTGAAACAAAGGCTAGCCAATCTCCAGACTTTTCAGCTGCAAACCAGAAAAACAGGCTTCCCCTAAGCCTTATGTGGGGAAAACAAGTGTGAGTACTCACAATGTGATGACTGACTTTCATAGCAAGCTAACAATTAAAATTACAGTATGTACAACTGAATACATCTTTTTTTTACAAGAAAGTTTTGCCTAATAGTGACATTGATTTTCAGGTGATACGTGCTTACAATGACATTGCTAATTTGGGTTTTATATGAAGAAATAATTCATATGGTTTAGTAAATTAAAGCTTTGTCATCTTCAAATTATTTCCTAATTTTGTATTAGAACGAATAAAAATCCAATTTCAAGATAGAAGGGACACTTTTTCTGACTTGCTTATAGAAGTCTTTAATCAAAGGAGGGGAATGTGTAACCTTCAGGCCTATCTTAGACTGTAAATGATCCAATACATTCCTTGTTCAAGAGGTGTTCTGCATCTTCATCTTCCTCAAATCTTCACTGTCTAGTAGTCCCCCCCTCCCAATCAGGAGCATGGATTAGGGGAGTTGGGGTGTCCCTGTTAAGTTGACTCTCATATTGGAGGAACTTTACTGATTTGCTTTCTTCTCAGTAGGAAAAAGGACAGGACACGCAAAGCTTCAAATCCAAGCACTAGTTCAGGAGTTCTCAACTTTTTAAAGCCTGGGGCCAGGTCAAGCTCCCTCAGACAGCTTCAGGGGCCGGACGGCCATTTTGCCCTTCCTCCACCACATGACACTTCCTAGTGTGGTGGAGGCAGTAAAGGAGGGCTACATGAAATGGGGTTGCGGGCCGCAGGTTGAGAATCCCTGCACTATTTGCAGAAATCCTGCAGCCAGTACTGTACATGGATATGCATGCATCTTTGTTTCCTTCTCATCTTTCTACACAAAGGTAACAAAATAACTACTGGAAATGTTGGTTTAAAAAAAGGGAGGGTCTAGTAATATGTTTTTTTCCTTTAATTAGTTGAAGGAACTAAATGCTCTCACTTATGTACGCACAAAACTAGCTTTTTAATGGTAAAAAACACTCTAGAAGCATTTAAAGTTGGAAGAATGTATCTCTACTTACAGCAACTATGTGTGATAAATGATGGGGAAAGGGGTGTGTGTGAGGTACTGTATCCAGCATGCAGGAGCCCCAGCATGCTTGCTGCCTGGAAGTTGGTCAGAGGAAGAAAACAGAATTATCAACAAAACAGTGAGAGCAAAAGCAAGCAAGAAGGGGATGGAGGCTTGACTCAAATGCTAGAGGAGGGGAAAAGAATTTTACCAACCAAGTTAGTAGTTTTAAAAAAAACATGTTAGGTTTTAAAACTGCCACCCATTGATACCTAGTGTTAGTGCATGCAAGATAGCTATTATCCCAACAGGAACAAATCTGAAAGCCAGTGATGTCAGCAAATGTACGCATGCCATGTGACATAAAGTGTACATAAAATGTACAGCAACATCCCAGTCTTCTCTAGTACAGAACCAGGGACACTAGTTTGGAGTAAGACATAAGAACATAAGAACAGCCTTGCTGGAACAGGCCACAGCACATCCCGTCCAGCATTCGTCTGTCACATGCAGTGGCTCACCATTTGCTTCAGGGTATTATTCCCAAGTAGATGCCTTCACCTGCTTAGGATTCCCTGGAAATGGCATTGAGAGATATCTTGCCTATGTCTCCAACCTGGAGGTTGTCCTTTTGTTGTTGTTCAGTTGCACAGTCGACTCTGACCCTTTGCGACCCCATGGACCATTTTCCTCCAGGCACCTCTATCCACCATCCTCCTCAGCCCGCCCAGCTCAGTGCCCATTGTGTCTACAATACCATCTAGCCATCTCATCTTTGGACGCCCCCTTCTTCTCTTGCCCTCCACCTTTCCTAGCATATGGTTCCTTGTAAAATACACTAACCATGGTAGATATTGAAGTCTGTAGGGATGTTGTGCCTTCTAGTAGAATACAATACAACAACCAATCCATCCTTCCAAAGCCTTTTATTGCTGAACGAGGTGGTTTCCTGCAAAAGCTTGAGGTTATAATTCTTTACTGACATACAAGTAAAATGCCATTGAGTATAATAGTGCTCTCATCTCATAAAATATGAATAGGATTGCAATATCAAGGATCTTTTGAGAGGGAGACTGATGCTTGAACTCGTGTGCTTCAGGACAGCATTGTTCAATGTCAGTTTCTTCATGATTTTTGAACTGAAAGTGTACAGAGTGCTTAGAGCTTTTTGTTGTTGTTGTTCAGTCGCACAGTCGATTCCGACCCTTTGCGACCCTATGGACCATCGTTCTCCAGGCACCCCTGTCCTCCACCATCCCCCTCAGTCCTCCCAGTTCTGTGCCCATTGTGTCTACAATACCATCTATCCATCTCATCCTTGGCCTCCCCCTTCTTCTTTTGCCCTCCACCTTTCCCAACATCATGGCCTTCTCAAGTGAATCCTCCCTTCTCATTTGATGCCCAAAGTACTTTAGCCTCATCTTTACTATTTGACCTTCCAATGAGCAGTCAGTGTTGATTTCTTCTAAGATTGACCTATTTGTTCTCCTCGCTGTCCAAGGTACCCTCAAAACTCTCCTCCAACACCACATTTCAAAGGCATCTATTCTTCTGCGTTCAGCTTTCCTAATTGTCCAGCTCTCACATCCGTACATTACCACTGGGAATACCATTGCTTTGACTATTCTAATTTTTGTTTTCAAGGTGATGTCTCTGCTTTTCACTATGTTCCCCAGGTTTCTCATGGCTTGTCTCCCTAGAATCAGCCGCCTCTTTATTTCATGGCTGCAATCTCCATCTGCAGTGATCTTAGATCCTAAGAAAGTAAAATCTGTCACTGCTTCTACTTCTTCCCCGTCTATTTTCCAGGAACTGATCGAGCCTGTTGCCATTATCTTGGTTTTCTTGATATTGAGTCTCAAGCTTAAAGGATCCTTAACCTGGGGTAGGGAATGCAGGTATGTGGCTTCCATATGTTGTACTATAGACTCTTGCCAGTGTAGCAACAGTGAAAGATCATAAAACAGTGGCATAGCAGTGGTGGCGAACCTATGGCACGCATGCCAGAGGGGGCACTCAGAGCCTCCTCTGTGGGCATGTGCACCATCACCCCAGCACAGAGTTCGTCTCACCCCTCTGCCCAGCAGTCCAATGGGAGCACTTCTTCCCTCCCCTGACTGGGGTAAGGTGGGCAGCTCACAAGCGGCATGAGAGTTCAGTGAGGATGGCAGCCTGTTGAGTCTGTGGCGAAGATGAGTCTGGGCACTCAGTCTCCAAAAGGTTCGCCATCACTGGGCTAGAGTATTGTATTGGACTGGGATGTGGACAATCTAGATTCAAGTGCCAAAGAGGCGTGAAAACTCACTGGAAGATCTTGGTCATTCACACTCTGCCTTTTTGTTAAAAGACTAAAGAGTATGTGTAGGGAGAAACACGTACATAGCCTTAAGCCCATTAGTGGAAAAACAGGTTACTGTATATTTAAACTAATAAAAACCTATTAATGTCAATAGCAAGCACATGTATGCAATATAATTTTTATTCTGTGCTGTAAATAGTATGTTCTTTTTCTTACGTACCAAAAGCAGAGAATACACAATTAAATTAATATTTAAGGTTTATAATAAAATATTTTGGAGATTAACATAAAGAAAATGGGTATGTGGAACTCACGACCATTTACAAAGAACTAAACACATTTAGAAATTATAGGAATAATACATTTTATTGACAGGAGAAATATAGACACTTAGTTAAAAGAGAGCTGGAAGGTAATAAGTTACAATTTTTGAAGTGGTAGCCATATTAGTCTGTGCAAGCATATCAGTGGGCTTGATCCACAAAAGCTCATATCTACCGTGAATACAGGATGTATTCTTTAATGTGCCACTATGTTTTTTGTCTTTTAGTTGTTGTTGTTGTTGTTTTGTTTACTCTCTGATAAACAAATTACAGATTTCCTTCTTTCTTTTTTGCAAGGAGGATAAATTGAAGTTACATTTCAAAAGTAATGTAACAAGTGGATGCAAAGTAACTTTTTGTCTAACATGCCCCTAAAGGCATTTTAGTATTTTGACAAGGATGTTTGTTTTCTCCTCTTATCAGTCCTAGATCCTTTCCCCATAACAGAAAATGATGGAAAAGACAAGCAGTGCAACAAATAAACCAATGGACGACTTTTATAACACACTTATGCAAGACAACAAGGAATTAAATCCACAGGAAACAAATTATTTCTAGAAAGTAATTTTCCAAGTTCTAATTAAATATTTTTATGTTAATAATTTCTAAAACTTAAATTGTTGGGACAGGCCTAGAGAGAAATAATAGAAAATGAGCAACTTTTAAAACCACACACAAAACATATCTTTAAACGTAGGAGAGGCTTCACGTTAAAAAAAAAACCTTCACTTTTGTCTCTTGAGAGGGACTGGCTGAGTGGGTAAGAGGAGTTACGAATGCTTTCTTACAGCAAAGTAGGATACTAGCATGCTTGAAGGAGGCAGTTTAAAAAGCCATTGTTCAAAAAGAGCTCCTTGGACCCAACAAAATTAAATAATTACTGCCCAGTCTCTAATATTCCATTCTTGGAGGGCAGGGGAGAGAATGCTAGAGAGCAGGTTGTGGCTTGTCACCTCCACAGGTTTCTAGTTGAAATGGATTAACAGTTTTAAATCATTGTCTGGTGTCAATAATGAACTGGATGAGAATGAATAAACTGAATGTTACATACACTTTTGGACTTGTTGGGGCCGGAGAGAGATGTGTGAGATGTTATTGCATTACTGAGATGTTACTGTGTTACTGTACTCCATTATATTGTGTACTTTATTTTTTTCCTGTATTGTATCATTGTTTGATATGTTGTGAGCCGCCCTGAGTCGGCGTATGCTGAGTGGGCGGCATACAAATCAAATAAATGAAATGAAATGAATGAAATATGGTAGAAGTGCTTTGTGTTAGTTAAAATGCAAATCAAGGACTAGTGATCCAGCCTAAGTCCGGTGGGGTTACACTCCTGAAAACACAAATGCACAGCTTGGGTGTACTCCTAGATGTGTTACTGAGTCTGCCCAGAGTTCAGCAGTGGACAGGAATGAATTTGCATAGTTAAAACTATAATGTTCCAGCTCCTCCCATTCCTAGACAGATCTGATCTGGCCTTGGTGAAACATACTTGAGTTGCATCCTGGTTGGATTATTGTAAGGTGCTCTACATGGGGCAGCCTTTGGAACGTGTTCAGAAACTCCAGTGGGTCCGAAATGCAGCAGCCAAATTGTTAACTGGGGCTGGTTACAGAGATCATGTAACCTCCCTGTTACAGCTGCTCCACTGCCTGCGGATCCATTTCTGGGCACAATTCAAAAGTGCTGTTTTGAACCCTAATTGGTTTGAGTCCAAGCTATTTAAAAGACTGCATCTTCCATTATGATCCTTGTTGTTGTTCACTCACACAGTCGATTCCGACCCTTTGCGACCCTATGGACCATTGCCCTCCATGCACCTCTGTCCTCCTGGGTGTTTTAGATCTCTGGGGGAGGCCTTTTTGTCTGTCCCACCAACCGCATGGGTATGTTTGATGTGGGGACACAGGAGAGGTCCTTTTCTGTCACTGTTCCCAGCCTCTGGAACTTCCTCCCATGGAAAGCCAGGCTGGCCCTGCCTTTGCTGTCATTCCACAACCAAGCAAAGACCAAGTGGGCTTTCTCTCAATGACTGGCTAAAATGGAGTTCTTAAAATGGGATTGCTTGTACCTTGTTGCTTTTAACTGTGTTTTAATATTGTTTATGGACTTTTAAAAATATATTTGTTTAATTCTCTTTTAATAGTGTGATTATTGTTTTTAGCTTTTACATTGTATTTTTAAAATTATATAAGCCTCCTTGGGTCCTTTATAGGAGAAAGGCTTGGTAAAAATATTTTAAGTAAATAAATTTGTGTGAGTTGGTCCAAATAAGTTTTTATACAGCTGTGCATAGAGCGTCCATAAAACTGCACGTCACATTTTTTAAAATTGAGTACATAAACTTTTACGTGCAGTAGCTACCAAAAATATTACCTGTCATGCCATTTGTAGGAAGCTGATGATCGCTAGGTTGATTCCCTGTCTAGAGGTAGTGCACCCTTAAAAGGGAAAGGCTTGTCAGTTTAGTCTACTAAGAGCTTGCCTCCCTCTGCACTTGGCATAATTTTGCATGTCTAAAGTCTCAGGCACTCAGTGCTAAAAGATTTATGTTGTCTGGAGAAAACATAAAAGGAAACGTGGCTTTGTTTTAACCATGTGACCTAATGTGGGTTCATCCTCATTTTCTTTTATGACTCACCCACTCCCATTATGATAGTGAGTGACTGAAATCCTGTTCAAGTTAGCATAAAGTGAGTTGTGCCTGTGGAAGTACCCGGGCTGCCAGCATTGTGCAATCACATTTCACATGGCACCTGTTGTGTAACACATCTGCAGAAGTTCTTCCTGGATATCACTGCTATGTTACCATATTTTTAAAAATCTTTTCAGAAGTTTCATGTTATGTATGTGTAGCTGCATGCCAGGATTTTAGCCAGTAAATCTTCACATGATTTGATCTGACTATCTTGTACTCAATATGCAAATGAGAATCATAAATAGATTTTGGATGAACTTTTCTCTCCCTACCACTTTCAGAAAATCAACCAAAACCAAAATTGAAATAATAATAAAATTCCCATTTTTAAAAACGGTCTCCAGATCAATGTTCAAAATTCCTTTTAACTTTAACATAACAGTTTTGAGTCATAGGTTTATCTATCTGAACATGTCATGTTGAAATTTTCCTTCCACCTTAAAGATGACAAGTAGGAGTGTGATGATATAATTCTATATGAGGCTCAATGCACCTAAGATCTTAGGTACAGCTAACTTTGTATAGTTAGTTTCTGCTTCTTAAGGTGGCTGTCCTGTGCTTCTTTGAAAATATGCATCACTGGTTTAAGATTAAACTGCACAGATTTGTTTGTTTTTCTGCAAAGATGTTGTTTTCAGATACATGTTCATCTTTTATTCAACCATCCACATGGGCTTATTATTCAACCATCCACATGGGCTTATTCCATCTTTCCCCTGTAAATATGTAAGATTGCTTTCACATCTGGAGTCCTCACCCTTTCTGAGGATGCCTGTCAGCACAATACTGTGCCTGTGGCTGAGGATCAAGATGGCTGGCTCTTTGAAGCAAGGGTTGAAGTGAAAAGCTTTTTCTCTTGATAATTAATAACACACAAAAAAGGAGATTTTGCCTCCTTGCTTCAAAAGGAGCAAGTTCAATCCCAATAGGAAATTTGGGAAATTTTGAGGAATGATTGCTGTAAACAAGGCATAGATTCCCTCTTTGGTCTGAACTTTGGAGAACAGAATGGCTCTGGAGAGCGGGCTTGTTCTTCCACTCGTCATTCTTAAGGTATGAATTTGCTGCTGAAACCGAGTTGACGTCTTTTGGGGAGAATCTTTTCCCGTCTCCTGCAAAACAAGCTCACTTGTCAACCTCAAATAGGATATCTGAGAGTAAACAAAACAGAATGGAGGGGAGAGACAAAAATGTTGTGGCACCTTAAAGACTGAGTCCTGTACAGTAATACCTCATACATAGTCCGCTTCGTACAACATCGCCTAATTCCTTGAAAAAAGTTGCCTCATACAAAGTCGCTGCGACTTTGTATGAGGCATTGGGGTTTTTCTCAGGTTGCATTGTGCCTGGGCAGTATAAAAGACAGGAAGCATGTGTGCATTGCTCTTGTGGGTTTTGCACGAGGCGAAGAGTGGTTAGGAGTGGTTTTGAGCGTGATTTTGGATTTTTTTCGTCAGAATTTTTGGAAGCATTCCTGGGATTTTTGCAGCATTCTTCAGGTTCTTGGACTATTCTTTGGCACAGTGGAAAGGTAGGTAAATTAGGTTTTCTGTTTCCAATTGGCTTGGGGTGGGGAGGTGGATGGGGGAGGGCAATTGTTTGGTCGGGTGGGCAATTGTTTGGTGTTTGCTGCTGTGGTTTTTAAAAACAGATTGCATGCTCCATAATTTTTCTTATGTTGGTCTTTTTTGGGGAGGAGCACTGTTTGGTGGGGATGGCAATTGTTTGGTGTTTGCTGCTGTTTTGATTATTAACACTGTGCTGCATGATGGGACATGTTGGCATCCATTATGTCCTTGCTTCCATCCAGTAATTGTTTACAGTAGCTTGTACAAAATGGATGATCGGCCACATGGCTGCAGATTAACATTGTGCTGCATGATGGGACATGTTAACTTTTAAACCTGCACTTCATAAAGTTTTCAAAAGTTAAAAACTTGTTGTATGGTTTGTCCCCTAAAATCAGGGTTGTTCGACATGTTTTTGTAATGTATTTAGCCTTTAGAAAATGATTTCTTAACATTCTGTCAGTTTCTTGTCTGTTTCCTTGACTTTGCCCTGAAGTCTGTGCTTTTACACTACAATGTATCTCTATGGAAACGACGTACGAGGCATTGCGGCAAGGATTTGGACATTGTATGAGGCATGGCGGCTAGGATTTGGATGTTGTATGAGGCATTGTGGCTAGGATTTGGACGTTGTATGAGGCATCGTGGCTAGGATTTGGACGTTGTATGAGGCATCGTGGCTAGGATTTGGACGTTGTATGAGGCATCGCAGCTAGGATTTTGCATGCCTCATACAAAGTCCAAATCCGTATAAAGTCCAAACTTGAGGAACCAAGTTTGGACGTTGTATGAGGTATCACTGTATTTAAATGTGAGCTTTCGTGGTCCACGAAAGCTCACATTTAAATACAGGAGTTAGTCTTTAAGGTGCCACAACATTTTTTGACTTTTTCCCCCTGTTCTGTTTTTGTTTACTCCTAGATATCCTCGACGAGGAAGCCTTGTAACCGTATTGAGGGCCCCTAGTTGGCAAAAGCTAGAGTTTTAAGGAGGGAAGAGAGAAGCCTGGGGCAGCCTGCCCCCCCCCCTCCCCGCGCGCCACGGTCGGACTTCCTTCCGCCGTCCCTGTGCGGCGGGAAGTGGCTGCACATGACAGCCCAGGCTGACTGCAGAAGCGAGGAGGCCCCGCCCACGCGGAGAGCCCTCGATGGCCAACTAGGCCCTCGGGATGACGTCAGAGGCTCGCTGCGCTCTCTAATGTGGGGCAGGTTTCCCCGCTCGCGCGAAGGACGGCCAGCCATCGGGAGCGGCGCCTCGAGAGTAGCTTTGGAGAGCGTCCTTGCAGAGAGAGAGAGAGGTCGGCCAAGGGGAGGAGGAAACCAGGGGCCGCCTGCAGAGTGGAGAACTGGTGGCTCCGGAGGGAGGGGTCTCTCGAACAGCGACACCCCCACCCCCACCCCTGCGATAAATGAGACAGGAAAAATAATCACCACCACCTCCTCCTCCTCGCCTGACAATAAGAGGAAAAAGCGCTCGCCCCGCTCGCCGGCAGCCTGAGCAGTAATAAGAGGTCCCCCCACAGGAATTCTTCTATTTTTAAACCGCTCTCCTTACTACAGCTTTACTATGAACATAAAAAGCCAGAGCAGGGGATGCGAGCCAGCAAACGAGGAAGCCATAAGGCGGCAGGCTCCGAAAGCACAACCAGAGTTCCATGAAATCTGTGGGATTTCTAAAGGGTTCAGGAAGTCGCGCACAAACCGTGTGGCAAACTGAATTTTCACCATCGTCAAGATAAATTATCTAAGGGATGTTGAATTCAGAAAGACTAAAAGAAAGCGGGGGAGAGGCCACTAGAAGCCAATGTTCTTCCGGTTGTTTCCAAAAGAGATGTTCAAGAAACTCCTCTTTTCATTTTTGTACATTTAGATGAATATTGCACTGATTTTATTCATGTTACTCCCAATATTCCTCCCTGAATACATTTTATCAATTTCCAAAAAAAAGAAAGAAGGAAAGAAAGAGAATATTTAGTCCAGAAGTAAACACTTTATTGTAAAAAGTCCTACATTAGAATCGAAAAGTTTATGTCACCATACATACATTACAGTGCAATTTTTACAGGGCTGATCCTGTTATTAGACTAGGAAGGCAGTAATCTCAAGAAGAAACGGATAGCAGAGATCACCTGATGCTCCCTTTACTCTTCTGTTGATTTCAAAAGGGATAGAGTTCTGACACTAGTGTTGAAAAATGTCCAACCAGCCTTTTAATATGAAACATTTGTTGCCTTGGGTAGTGAAATGTCTTGTGCCAGGCCTTATTCTGTGCATGTTTAGTAACTGTATACCATCAAGTCAATTTTGACTTATGGTAACTTTCAGGGTGTCTTGGGAGTGAGGTGACCTAGAACGGAAGAAAAAGTTTGCACAAGGCCACACAAGCTGGTTCTTCTCCCAGTGGGAATTGAACCCCAACCTCTGCCTCCACAGCCAGATACCTAAAATATATGTTTATTCAGAAGTGTTTTTCTCTATTTTGAATGAAGCATACTAATGTGAATGTCAAGGATCACAGCCCACTTACCTAGAATTAATTTTTAGTGGAACATAGTGTTAAAAGGCTGCTAAAAGACTGCACTCTTAAGTGCAATTTTTTACAAATTACAGTGCCTGCTGCAATACAGTAACATAACTACACCTTTGGAATTTAAGAGTGCTTGTCTTCCCTAAATACTATGAAAAAACTTTCTTAATGTGAAGATGCTGTACTTATTTAAAGTTCAGATTTTTTTCCCCATGGTAAAATAAACCCACTATGCCCAAACTATAGGAGAAGGTTAGGGATAACAGGCTATGTTACTCCTCAGCTTCAAGCTTCAAATCCCAAGGTGTGCTACTGGAGAGATATTTTGAGCCCTTTTAAAACACTGCATCACCAATACTGTATCAGGCCATCTTGGAGTGGAGTGTCCCACAGAAAGAGCCTCCTAGAAGATTGTGGTATTTTTTAACCACAGTCGGGCATACCCTAGTAATGGCAACCTTGTGTTGCCAGCTAAGCTTTCTCATACTTGGTCAGACGAAAGTAACTGCAGAATGAATTTATGAAAAGGTGTCTTCATTTTGGCAGTTTCATGTCTGGCCCAGACACAGAAGATCAGCATGCCTCCAAAGTTTGCCTAACATCTCCAAGCTTCTTACAAGTACAGTAAACCCCATTTTACAGAAGCCTCATTTTACAGAAACCCTGTTTTAGAGAAGGGTCTGTTGCTGAAAACTTGTCCCGTTTTACATAGTGTGATTTCCCAGAGTACATTGCACCTGGTGGGCTATAAAAGACCACCCGCAGCCATTCTGGGCCCTGTGGATGACAGTAGAGTGGTCAGGATAGGAGTTAGAGTGGTTATTTTTAATTATTATTTTTTGGGGTCGGGATTGTTCCCCTCCTCCCCCCCCCCCCAGTGCACTCTTATGGGGATGCCTCGTTTTACAGAAAAAAAATGAATTGAGGAAAAAGTTATGGAACGTACTTTTTCCGTAAAACGGGGTTTTAGTGTAATGAGCAGAAGCTTGACAATAGATGGTTACACACATTAGTGTGTGTTTATGTGTGTCCTTAGGTACAAGACAAAATATTATTATGCTTGTGACAAAACTAACTAAACTGAGTCTTGTTTCCTGTTCTATCATTGGTTTTATAATCAGGGTGCATAAAATCTATGTATGGTAGCATGTGACATTAAGCTATAATGATGCTTTGGTTTTGCATTAATACATCACTCCCAATTGTCAAACACCTTATTGGATATACTGAAAAGCAGGAGCCTGCCTACACCACTTCATACCTTGTGTATCTCTGGCTCTATCTGCTGGGACTGACAGCTCTTGACCAGGGCCTCAAGAGAGTGCTTTTCACGTGATTTGCTATCTCAACTTTATAATTTCTTGCCAGCAACTGACTGAACTTAGAACTTTCTGCATGTGGAGTTTGTGTTCTACCACTGAGCTGTGGGAATAGCACCTAAGGTTAATTAATTTTATTAAGAATTCAGCATATACACACATGCTTGTAATAGTCCAACAATCAAATTTAGTTTAGATGCACATTTAAAAGTAACAGCCAGAAGTCTTCAAAAAGATAGTTAACATACTTCAAACATGAAAACTACATAGCATGCTGCTTCATTGCGGCAGATGGATTAAGGGGATTCTTCTTAATAGTTAGATCCTTTCTCACATTTTTTTCTTACACAGAAGTAGTTGTTCTCCAAATAATAAACTATTACTGAATTTCTGCTCTTGCAAGCAGTATTACATTGCCCTCTGCTTCTGATGTGTAAAATTGTATTACTTCATAGGGTTTTGTCATGGTCAGTAAACTAATGACTGAATATTACTTTAAAATACAGTAAAACCTCGCATAAAGAGCGCCTTGCTTAGAGACTAACTCACTTAAAGAGCAGAATTTTCTCTGAATGGTCGCCTCACTTAACAACTGAAAACAACAACCAAAAACTCGCTTAACAACTAAATCGGGGTTTGCAATCCCCCCCCCCCCCGCCAGAATCACAATTGGTCATTTACAATGGTGTTTTGCTTAAAGAGCAATCTCGCTTAAAGAGCTATTTATTTATTTATTTATTTTTCTGATTTATATTGCCGCCCAACTCCGAAGACTCTGGGCGGCTCACAGAAAATAAAACCAATCACATTTTAAAAACCAATAAAAAACCCATTAAAACTGCTACCAAAAATTACTCCAACCCCTACAGATTAAAAGAGATTAAAAGAGATTAAAAGAGAGTGTTTTTACTAAATCAGCCAGCAGGCAGGGGTTACCACATCACTGGTGCCCCACACCTGCTCTGGCAGCCAGGTTTTTAGCCCTTTCCTGAAGGACAGCAACTCCATCTGGAGACGCAGCTCAATTGGCAGGAGGTTCCAAAGGGCCGGAGCAGACACTGAGAAGGCCCGCCTTCTGGTGCTAGAGACGAGCCTCCCTAGCAGATGGCACAATGAGAGAGCCTCTCTGCTCTGCTCTGGTGGGACGGACAGATGTTCTCAGGGTGACAGGGTCTCTTAAGTATCCTGATTCCTGGCCCATTACTATGTAGGGCTTTAAAGGTCATCACCAGCACCTTGAATTGCACCTGGAGGCACACTGGCAACCAGTGCAGCTCCTGAAGCAGTGGCGAGGCACAGGCATACCACCTGCACCCTATCACCCCCCGGGCAACTGCATTTTGGACCAGTTGCAGCCTCCAAATGGTAATCAAGGGCAGCCCCATGTAGAGCGCATTGCAATAGTCAAGTCTGGAGGTGACTAGAGTGTGCGTGACCATGAGCAAGAAGCTCCGATCTAGGAGTGGGCATAACTGGCATATAACACAAAGTTGTGCAAAAGCCCTCCTGGCCACGACTGCCACCTGCTCATCGAGCAGCAGTCGCAAGTCCAGGAGGACCCCCAGATTACGCACCGAGTCTGTTTGGGGCAAAATAGTCCCATCCAGAACCAAAGAAGGTAGCTCCCGAGATAACATGGGCCCCCAACCCATAGTCACTCAGTCTTGCTTGGATTCAGTTGTAGCCCGTTGTCCCCCATCCAGATCCCAACAACCTCCAGACACTTGGATAGGACTCTGACTGCATTACTTGGATCACCACAGGCTGAGATGTATAGTTGAGTATCATCAGCATACTGATGATACCTCACCCCGTAGGAACAGATTATCTCCCCCAGCGGTTTCATGTAGATGTTAAATAGGAGAGGTGAGAGCACCGAGCCCTGAGGCACCCCATACTGGAGAGGCCTAGGGCTGGACATCCCATCCTCCAACCACACCGACTGGGTCTGGCCCTTCAGAAATGAGGCAAATCAGGACCATACAGTGCCCTGGATCCACATTCCTCAGAGCTGTTCCTGTGGAATGTATTATGCTCTTTAAGTGAGGTACCACTGTATAGGTAAAGGTCGCCCTTGCTCAAAAGCCAGTCATATCCGACTCTAGGGTTCAGTTCTCATCTCTGTTTAAAGCTAAAGAGCTAGTGCTGTCTACGTTTGCAGAGTTTTCTGGAGTGCACGGAACGCTGTTTACCTTCCCACCAAAGTGCTACGTATTTATCTACTTGCAATTTCTTGCTTTCGAACTGCTAGGTTGGCAGGAGCTGGGACAGATGATGGGAGCTCACTTCATCATGCTTGGGTATTGAACCTTCCAATCTTCAAGTTCAGCATCATAACCACTTGAACCACCACAGTCTCTACTTTCTTTGCCATGCAAAGAATTAGTAAAATGGTATTCCCAATAAAGATGGGGCCATATTATTATAATAGTGCAGATAATACCATACATGGATATGGGTTTGCTGACTTGGGATCCCTAGCCCTTCAGAAGTGAAATATGGTATGGCTTTGTTCACTTGGCTGAAGCCAAAAGCCAGTTTCCTGACATCCATAGCAAGACTGGTCAAGCCACAGGATTCATACTGCTTGGCAGTTACATAGTCCTATGTTGTACTCCTTTGTTTCCTTCTGCACTAGGTTTAAATCACATATATTTAGCTATATTCTCTCTAAGGCAATGTATTCAATCACTGGTGGTAGCCATATCAAATTCAGATGAGTATAAATAAAACAGATTTATGAATCAAATAAACACAAACATGTAATAATATAAAAGTCAGTATTTTCAAAATTCACACTGTTCTACCATCGAAGCTGATCCTCCCCTGTGGTATTAAGATTGCTTTATTGTTTTAGATCCATTTTGGCCAACAATTGTGCCAGAGGAAGAACAGATGGCAAATTCAATGCATAGTAGATCTGAGAGAAGAAAACATGTGACAAAATAAAGCTCTATCCCCCTTTATTAATGCCCTGCCCTTAAAGAAATCACTGAAGTTAATTGTAGCTTACAGATACTGTGCTAAAATTGAATTATTATATCTTGGCATGAATTCTAGTTTTCTTAATAAGCATCTCAACATTTGGACACTTTGCCAACATCTCCAACCTGAGATGAATGCATAGGCAATGTGTTTTGAGGGCACTGCTATGAACTGCCAACCAGGTATGTGAAGATCCAAACATGTAGGCAACGAAAAGGCAGTCATCACTTGACTACATAATGTGTCATCTGGAAGCAAGCTTGAAACTTTAATAGTCTGAAGTTTACAAAACAGAGAATGAAGTTGAAGTAAAGCAAAACAAATAGGGATGCTTTCTTATTTTGCAAATGGAAGACTAATTTTCAGGTTCCTCCTTTGTAATACCTAAAGTGACTTCCCAGTGGCTGGGAATAATTCTCAGGTTAGAGAAGCTCCACCTACATCCACTTAAGTGTTGACTCACCTAGAACATACTTGCATGCAGCAAATAGACAATAACAAACGAACAGCTCAGACAACCCATCTGACCAGAAAGTGGCTTAAGTGCCAAAACCTGTAAGACTGGAAAGTTCTGAATGAAAGGTGCTTCCTGTCATTCTGGATCTAGGAAGGAAAGGGGTGTATGAAAAGAAACACAGCCTATCACAGTAGTTGGCAGAGTGTTAGATTTGAATCAAGATCACCTCAGTTCAAAAATCTCAGCGTGTTCAGCAAGTCTGAGCCAGCAGTGCCAATTCTCAGCCTAATATACCTCACCAGCTTGTGAGGTTAAAATGGAATTCTTCATGAGTTAGTTAACCAGTCATGTAGTTACAGCAGGAGAGAAACATGCTCAATGAATGAGTGTTTGCAATGCTATTTATGTAGCAAGAAGGATCAGAATAGTGACACAGAGAAAACTAGGCTCTATGGTTCCACATTGCACCATCAAGGAAACACACAAAGAGTGTAACTTCAAAACTGGACTTTTGCACTTAATTGCTTTTTGCTATTGGCTAGCCAGGCAGGTATCAGGCTAGTTTGATTAACAGGAAAAGAAAGAAGCATAAGGCGCCAACACATTTTTTTTTTTTGCAAGTAATGTTATAATGAACGGGATTTGTCCAAGAGCATGAGTAAGCAGGTGTATGATTTCAAGGAGCCACATGAATTTTAAAAAGTGAGAACAGCAACAATGCCTCATTTTTTAACAAACATTTGGGGCATGGTCTAGTAAAAATGACTTTCTAGAAAACACCACTAATTTCAATGGGAGAGTGAGTTATTATGGGAGAGTGCTTAACTCCACTAATTTCAATGGGAGAATGCTTAACTCTGGCTGCTTTGTGGCACTTTGTAATTGTCTCCAATCTGGTATCCTCCAGATGTGCTGGACTGCAAATTCTATCATCCTCAGACAGTATAGTCATAGACCATGACGGCCAGTTGTGATAGAAATTGTAATGTAACACATCTGCAGGGCATCAGAAGGAGAACACTGCTATTCTTCCTCTGTGTCTAGGCCAGTCATGAAACTGCCAAAATGAAGTCACCTTTGGGGAGATCATTCTGCAGTTACTTTCACCTGACCTAGTATGAGAAGATTAGACAGCACAATCTTAATGGAGGGCCTTTCTGTGTACCCCAAGACTGCTATCATGATACAGTAGTGCTGCTAAAATGCTTCATGAACATGCCTCCTATTTATATTGTTTAGGGTTGAAAGATCCTTTCTTTAACTGAAGGGCAAATAACCTTTAGCCCTAGAGAGGGCAAATGATAAAGGACCAATCCCATGGTCCTTATCATTGTCCATGCTGTGTCTGTAAACCTGAACCAAATACTGTATTCCATATCCCTGCCTTAATCAGCACAATTGTGGGGTTATCCAGTCAGCATTCATTGCTGCTACTCAGACTACATCACACTCTTTCCTACATTCTTCAGAACTTTATACTTCGTACAACTGGGATCCAAAGAAGCATGTGTACACACTCCAATCTGGAAATGCAAAGACATGGATGGTGGAAATCTGCTCACAGTAAAAATTTAATTTAATTTGATTTTTAAATTTATATGCCTCTCGTTTTCCTCATTGATTAGATCACAACTTTTCTCTCTTGCCATCATGAGACAGATAAAGAAAGGGTAAGGAATAAAATTAATTTCTATCTATCTAAAAGTCTCACATTTCCCCTGTTGCATTAAAAAAAAGTTCCTTCTGGAACTCATGGATGTTATGCTGTGCTAATGTATATGTTGCCTAGATGATCAAAAGGCTAGCAATAAGTTTCCTTTCTATATACCAGACAGATGAGTAAAGCCCTCTTCGGGTTTCCCCCAATATTTAACCCAGATAAGGGGAAGAGAAGGACTTGGAAAATGGTGCAAAACAACCCACTTATCCTAAATATCAAGTACTGTATAGAGCTGTGATGGCAAACCTTGGCACACCAGGTGTTCTTGGACTTCAATTCCCAGAAGCCCAAGTCTCTGTGAATCCACACAAATGGGTTTACTGTGTGGATGTGCAGTAAACCCATTTGTGTGGATTCACAGAAACTTGGGCTTCTGGGAATTGAAATCCAAGAACACCTGGCGTTCCAAGGTTCACCATCACTGGTAAAGAGTTTCCTATGTCCATACATTTTAATCAGAGGAAAAGCACAGCTATTCATATGACAGAATATGGACTTCTAACATCTACACCAGCCAGATGCAAGGACTTCTAGTGTTCTCTAAAGGAAACCTAGGAATTGTCATCATATAAGAAACTGGAGGATGGGTCTCTAACAGAAAGAACTCTGCATCCATATACAACTCTATTCCCTAATTTCCCTTTGAGGAATCACAAGTCAATTAAACAGGTAAGGCCAGTTCTAGCAGTAATGATTTCTTTATTGTGAAAATGTTACTTCTCATTATTCTAATAAAGACACTCAAGCTCTTGTTTCAAAGATCTTTCTCCTGTGTTTGCTTTCTATGAAGGGGAAGATCACTTGCAACTATGCAACACTGTTACAATGGCAAAGTACTGTATAAGATTTCCTTTTCAAGCTGAATCAAATACAGTACTGTACCATAAGAGGGCAACTCACTTATGCATCTCCAAGAGATCTGTTTGTTTATATCCTATTTTTCTCCCAATGAAAGGACTCAAGGCAGTGTGCAACTGCTAGAAACATATGCATATAATTAAAATCACAATAACTTACAAAATTAATATTAAAATACATTGAAGCTTAAACCAATATTAAAAACAATTAAATTTAAACAAACGTAAAACAAATAATTAAAATAGAATATGACAAACTCCCAATAAAACTCCAATTCTGCCAAGCATTCATAAACCAAAAGATTTTCACCTGCCAGGATAAAGAGAATAAGGGGCCTGATGAAACTTGGTGTGGGAGGGAATTCTATAGACTGGGATCATCCACTGAAAATGCCCTCTTGAGTCTGCACCAAATATACTTGTGATGGCAACAAGACCAAGAGATGGCCTTCCCATGAAACTGGAGAGAAATATGGGGAGATATATGGCCATCCAGAAAGCCTGGACCTAAACCATATACTGTAATAACTACAGGGAGGCCCTCCATACCCAACCACCATCATCCAACCCAGAACAGAAAACCAAGTCTAGAATGGGTCCTACTATATGAGTAGATCCAGATACCACTTGAGATAGACCCATGGTTATCACGGAGGACATGAAACCCTGAGTCACTCCTGCTATACTGGTCTCAGAGTGAATGTTTGTTTGTTTGCATGCTGCCCCAATTGGTGCAAAGTGCACTTTGGGTGGCTCACAACAGTAAAAGAACAAAAACTAAACAATAACATCTATCAACACTATCCAAAGTAGAATAATTTAACAATAGTAAAGTATCACAGCACAACAGGCCAAGACAACTCCAGCACCAGCTCTAAGAAAAGTTCAGATGGCTCAGGAAGGAAGGAAGACTGTTGTGCACTGATGTTGGCAGAACACCAACAGAATTCCTATTTTGTCCAAGTTCCCACCTTCAGATATAGACACTCAGGCTCGTGGAACTATCAGACAGGACACCGAAATGAAGGAGAGGGAAGTGTTGTGTTCTAATGGTGTAACCTGCTACATGGGATAACAATGTATCTTAACCAATGTAACCTTGCCTACGGGTAACAATGTAACCTTCAGTTGTATCACTATAAACCCTGTAATAGGACGCGAGCTAATGACCACCAGCTGGCAGCAGCGAGCGTCCAAGCTCTCTTGGTCCAAACTCATCAAAGAGCCACAGCGCGGGAAGTTTCCCGCCACCACCTACACCTGGACAAGAAGGGCGTGACCAGCAATGACGTCACAAAGACAGTAGCCAATGGGCTATCGTGGAGCCACGTTCAAACGTATTACTACTGTATATAAAGAGCTATTGATCCGCCATTACCTCATGTTCCCTCTGTCCACCA
Source organism: Bradypodion ventrale (assembly GCA_035047345.1). NCBI lineage: Eukaryota > Metazoa > Chordata > Lepidosauria > Squamata > Chamaeleonidae > Bradypodion > Bradypodion ventrale. The sequence goes on from JAWDJE010000001.1 coordinate 49,711,168, forward strand.
TGCAATAAACCTGAGTTAACCCAGCCCGAGGCTGTGTCCTGTGTCTTGGTTCTCATACACCAAATTGGCGACGAAGGTGGGATCATGGATTCCCAAGGAGCCAGGGCACAGAGCGGGTTCAACATCACCAAACCGCAAGACTGGGAGCTTTTTGAAATGGACTTCCAGGCGGCACTGGTGGAACTCAAAGTCAAAGAAGACGACGAGGAAAGGAAGAGGGCCATCCTCACCCGAATGCTTGGGATGGAAACCAAGCGAACGCTGGTGGGCATCATTGCACCGAAGAAGGTGAGCGATTTCAAAGCCGATGACATCATGAAACTGCTGCGTGAGCGTTTCCGACCCTCGAGGGCGATGTTTCCCGCTCGGAGCGCGTTTTGGAGGCGAGTCCAAGCGCCGGACGAGTCGGTTGAGGCCTTCGTAACAGCCCTGAGAATAGCCGCCGCCCCCTGCAGATGGGACAACCTAGAAATGGCCCTCAGGGACGGAGTTCTGTGTGGCCTGAAGGACAAGGAAGTGCAGCGCAGCCTGATGAACAAGGAGCCACCTCCCACGCTGACAGAGGTTGTAGAGGCCGCGGAAGCCGCGGAATCCACGAATGCTGGAGTGGACGAGATGCACCAGTGGCGTGAGTGGCGTCCTAGGGCAGGCAAAGCGGAGAATTCGGTGCACGGAAAGTCCGGACAGTCGGTGCACGCAACCCGACGGGCCTCGAAGTCGTCTACGGAAGGCAGCGACGGCGAGGAGGTCCAGAAAGTCAGAAAAGGAGGGCGCCGCTGCGATGGTTGCGGAGCGGCCCATGAGCGCGCGAGGTGCCCATTCAGAAAAACCGAGTGCTACACCTGCGGCCGTCGGGGGCACATCGCCAGGGCGTGCAGAAAGCGGAAAGAGGGCCGGAGGCATTCACAAGACCGTTCGACCAGACCGGACCGTCCAGTGAGGTCCAAAGATGGCGCCCGGACCACGAGGAAGCAGGACGGCGTGGGCCGCATCTCGGACGACAGCGAGGACGACGCTCCCGTGTTCAGCGTGTCCGCGGGACAGCCCCATTACTTCATTGAGGTACTAGTACAAGGGGCCCCTATCATAATGGAAATTGACTCGGGGTCCTCCTATTCTATAATTTCCCAGAAAGAGTTCTTGAAAATCGACCCCCACGTGCGGCCCAAACTTAAAACGTTGAGGTCCACGCTACGAGACGTACAGGGGAACAGCATTCCAGTGTTGGGGGTCGGGAAATTTCGGGTCAGTTATAAGAGACATTCTGCGGAACTCCCCCTAGTTGTCCTTAAGGGGGGAAGTTGTAGCCTCCTAGGGACGCAGTGGTTTCAGCCTTTAGGTTTGTTCATAGGGGGGGTGCATACCGTGGGGGTAGATCCAATACAAGCGGTATTGGACGCGCACCCCGCCGTTTTTAAAAAAGGACTGGGAAAGTTCAAGGGACCCCCCGTAGCCTTCGACCTAGACCCGGAGGTCCGCCCGATAAGACTCAAACCGCGCAGGGTGCCATTCGCACTAAAGGACAAAATAGAGGCGGAACTGGACAAACTGGTGGGCCAGGGGATTCTTGTTCCTGTTGATTCCGCGGAGTGGGAAACTCCAATTGTAACAGCGCTAAAGGCTAACGGGGAGGTGCGCATTTGCGCTGATTATAAGTGTACAATTAACAAGGCGATCCGCCCCAATGCATACCCGGTGCCGGTGGTCAGCCACCTTTTGGCCAGGCTGAATGGGGGAAAGTGTTTCGCTAAACTCGATTTAGCACAAGCCTATCAGCAACTCCCTGTAACGCCCGCCACGGCAGCGGCACAAACAATAGTCACACATAAAGGGGCGTTCCAGGTGTCGCGGTTACAGTTCGGCGTGAACTCGGCACCCGGCCTCTTTCAGTCGCTTGTGGAACGCCTCCTAAAGGGGCTGGAGGGGGTGTTGCCCTATTTTGATGACGTGTTGATTACAGGGGGGAGTGAGGCCGAACTGGCAAAGAGATTGGATAAAGTACTGACTGTGTTCGAGAAAGCGGGGCTGCGACTGAGAAAAGACAAATGCGTTTTTTTCGAAACAGAGGTTGAGTTTTTGGGGTTCAGGGTCACACCCGAGGGAATTAAGCCGTCCAAATCCAAAGTAGCCGCCATCAAGAAGGCTCCTCGCCCCACATCCAAAACCGAGCTACAGTCATTCCTGGGGCTCCTCAATTTTTACCACACCTTCCTTCCACGGAAGGCGTCGGTGGCCGAGCCGCTCCATCGGTTGCTAAAAAAGGAGGAAACATGGGTGTGGGGTGACGAGCAAGAGAGGGCGTTCAAAGAGTTGAAGCAACTCCTAACATCCGAGGCAATCCTAACGCATTTCGATCCCAAACGGCCAGTGGTTTTAGTCTGTGACGCATCCCCGGTGGGGGTGGGGGCGGTGCTTTGCCACGTGTTGGACGACGGAAGAGAGGCCCCGATAGCGTTTTATTCAAGGTCCCTGTCCCAAGCAGAGCGGAATTACGCACAGACCGATAGGGAGGCATTAGCGATAGTAGCGGGAACCAAAAAATTTCACGATTTTCTGTATGGTCGCCCGTTCAAAATCGTGACCGATCACAAGCCCCTGTTAGGAATTTTCACTGCAAATAAGCCCACGCCACAGATCCTGTCCCCGAGAATGCTGCGGTGGGCTATCTTTCTCAACGCATACCAACATGAGTTGGAATACCGGCCCGGGAAGGAGATCAGCCATGCAGACGCACTCTCAAGGTCTCCTTTGCCCTTGTCGGGCGACCAAAAGGCAAGGGTAGAGAGAGACCACCAGGTATTGTTAATAGAGGTTTTAGATTCACCCCCAATAGTGCCAGCCGACATTGCAGGGCGACAGGCAAGGATAGAACGCTGGAGAAAGTTAGCTCATGGGTACAGAAGGGGTGGCCGGCGTCATCCCCAGGTACGGAATTCGACCCATTTTTTTAAAAAAAATAGAGTTGTCCCTAGAGAGGGGGTGCCTGTTGTGGGGCCAACGGGTGGTGATCCCTACGTCCCTACGACCGAGGGTGCTCAAACTGCTGCACGTCAGCCACCCGGGCATCGTCCGTTCCAAGGCGCTGGCCCGGAGTTACTTCTGGTGGCCACAGCTGGACGCAGACATAGAGCACATGGTTGGCACTTGCGAGGCATGCCAGGGCTCCCGACCGGAGGCGGCCCGTCTCCCGCATAGGGAATGGGACGCAGCAAGGGGGCCGTGGTCCAGAGTGCACGTAGATTTCGCTGGCCCGTTCCGAGGAACCATTTTTCTCTTGGTGGTGGATGCGTTCTCTAAGTGGCTGGAGGTTATCCCAGTAAAGAGCACGTCCTCCGCCACTACAATTAGCCGCCTAAGGAGAGTCTTTTCCACGTTCGGTTTACCCGACACTCTGGTCAGCGATAACGCTAGTTGTTTCACGTCCGCTGAGTTCAGGGCATTCATGGAGGCAAACGCCATTCGGCATGTCACATCCGCGCCGTTTCACCCGGCCACGAATGGCCAAGTGGAACGGCTGGTGCGTACAACAAAGGATGCGCTGCGGCGCATGGGCCCGGGGGACCTAAATCACCAAGTATGCCAGTTTTTATTAGCGTATAGGGTGACCCCTTTAGCATCAGGATACTCGCCGGCAGAGCTGCTGATGCGGCGGAAACTGACCACGATCCTGTCCAGGTTAGACCCGACGAGGGTCGAGGACAAAGGGAAGAACATAGGGTTAGCGGTCTCGAAAGGTTTCGCCGTCGGCGATCCTATACACTGCAGGAACTACGCCAACGCTGGTCCAGCCTGGGTACCAGGGACGGTTGTGGAGCAGACGGGACCAGTATCGTACCGGGTAGAGACTAACACCGGTCTCCTCTGGAGGAGGCACGCGGACCAACTTAGGCACCGAGTGAGTGAGGGGCCGGTCAGTGGGGCTCAGCAACAGAATTCAGCGTTAGGGTCCTCCCCCACCCGTTTAGCCCAAGGGGGAGACAACGACGGACAACAGTCCCAAACAAGGGGGGAAGGCAGCGGCGGTCCCGACTCACATCCTTTTGATACGCCAGCTCTATTAGAGCCGGGGGAAGGGGGAGAGGAGTTTGCGACCGCTGTCCCCGAATTTGATTCCGATTTTGATTTTGCGAGCCGGGGGGGTTTTTGGGAGTGTTCCCCCACCCATCCAAGCGAGAAGCGGGGTTTTTCGTTAGCCCCCAGTGCCCCCGGTTCTTCCCAAATAAAGCACACACCTCCCAACAACGCCGCAGAGCCGCGGCAAGTCACTAACAAGTCTCCCTCTCCGATTACAGGACAGGAAACCAGGGGACAAAGAGAAGGTAGCAAACCCGGGGAAAGGCAGCCCGCATCGAGACCCCAGCGTGTTCGAAATAAGCCATCTTGGCTGAGAGACTTCGTCTCATCCTAGGGGGGAGGAGTGTTGAGTTCGAGACTTCGTCTCATCCTAGGGGGGAGGAGTGTTGTGTTCTAATGGTGTAACCTGCTACATGGGATAACAATGTATCTTAACCAATGTAACCTTGCCTACGGGTAACAATGTAACCTTCAGTTGTATCACTATAAACCCTGTAATAGGACGCGAGCTAATGACCACCAGCTGGCAGCAGCGAGCGTCCAAGCTCTCTTGGTCCAAACTCATCAAAGAGCCACAGCGCGGGAAGTTTCCCGCCACCACCTACACCTGGACAAGAAGGGCGTGACCAGCAATGACGTCACGAAGACAGTAGCCAATGGGCTATCGTGGAGCCACGTTCAAACGTATTACTACTGTATATAAAGAGCTATTGATCCGCCATTACCTCATGTTCCCTCTGTCCACCATGCAATAAACCTGAGTTAACCCAGCCCGAGGCTGTGTCCTGTGTCTTGGTTCTCATACACCAAAGAATCACAGCAGACCACTGCGGCTCTGCTTCCCTACCCTCCAAGGCCTGACCTGCTGCTGCACAGAGAACCCAAGTGGGCAGAGCTGGGAGAAAGTGACCCTAACAGTTTCATCCAACCAGGTCTACATAACACAAGGCATGTTCATCCAGGACCAGCTCAAAGGTGGCTACTGTTTTTCCCTTCTCTGGCCTGGCATTCAGCAGCAGCACTTTTAACTGCCAAGGTTGTGCAGGCCATTTGAGATTGGAGACAACACCCTACCAACCCTACCATTTGAGGCTACCAACATACTATTCTCCACACACACACACACACACACACACACACACACACACACACACACACATGCTTATGTGACTATTTTCCCTTTCTGTATCTTCCTCTACCTTGATATTATACATTCTAAATGTTCATGTATTACTTCAATCATTCTAAATGTTCATGTATTGCTGAATGGGTTTCCTGGAAATTACAAATGTGAAAAAGATTTATGTGGAGATTTATGAACTTTTGACTTAGTCTTGTTTTCCTTTATTATTTTTAACATCATCTATTAGTAGAAAAGAAGGAGTAAGATTTCCACACACATCTTCAACTGACTCTAGAGGGCCAGTATACTATTAAGCTTCTGCCACGCAGAACGTCTCACTAGCATAGTAACACAGGCTTTTGCAAACTAATCAAGCAATGCCATTTCAGAAGCAGAGGGCGGATCTTCTTCATGGATATCACTTCTTGCCCAATAGCAATGCCTGCACAAGTGCCACCATCCCAAATTACTATGCTGGTGTTTCTTTTTGCTTAGTGGAAACTTACTAGGATACTTATTAATTAATCTACAGTTCTTACCATAGGAAGTCTTTCCAACTATTTGCCAGCATTCACTGGAATCCTAGTCTGAAAGACCTGGATTCAAGTTTTGCAATTGTCAAAGATTCACTGTGCAGATTTGCAAGAGAAATTTACAGCACAATTCTAAGTATGTTTATCCAGAAATAAACCCAAATATGTGCATGGAATTTAGCTCTAAGTAAAACATTGTGTCTTCCTTCCTTCCTCTCTTCCAGTGGAAGCACATAAAAGTCACCATGAAAAATCAAGTACTGTAATGAGAACAAAATAACAATTTCTTGGGAAAGAGCCTCCCAGATGTTCTCTTCACCCTAAAAACTGCAACAGAAAATATAACTGCTTTCCCTATATTAACACTATTATACCAATCCCTATATTGTTTGTATGCCTGGTAAGCAAGATATTGTATGAACAAAACAAGGAGAAAAATACCACCCAAACATTGGTGAAGGCAGTTGTACAAGTAGAGAGGACCAATCAATAATGTAACACCACTACCACCACCACCCATACATTCCCCACATGAATAGAAGCTGCCAGCCTGTGGTTAACATAGATAAAATTGGATTAAAAGGGTGGATGTATATGTGGATTAGGGGATTAAAAGAAACCACATCAACTGCAAGAGATGGCAAGAGAATATCATTTGAAAAATGCAAAGGAATCCTAATGTAGAAAATAATGTAGAAAATTCCTAAAGAAAATACTCAGTTGATAATAGACAATGTTCATCTTTAATGTAGCTCATATAAGAAGTTCCAATGATTTGGGAGAAGCACATCATAAAATGGAAATTATGGAAAATAATTTCTTCAACACAGAACTTTGCTTGTTGGATTTGGAGAGCTAGTTTGTAAGCTTAGCAAAACACATCAAGAGCTCTACATTTATTGTCTTGTTCATAGCATGAGATACCAAAAAACAGTAAAATTATGACAGCTTTATGTTGACCAGTTAGATAATTTAATGCACCATCAAATATACGAACAGGCGTCAGCAGTTTGTTGAATATATGCATGTAAAATGTATTTTTAAAAATGATTTTTGTCCACATCCTCCTTAAAAGTAATATTTTGCCAATTTTTACCAATGTAAATGATGTAGGTTTTGTTTTTGCATATATCTGCTTATTTTTCTGAATCTTGGATTGTTAGCTACTAACAACAGCAATTTTGTCAATTTTTATGTGAAATTAAATAGCAGCCAGTGATTTGCACCCTCTCCCAATAAATGGCAACTCTTATAAAATGAACAAGGAACTACACACAAATGGGTGCAGTAATTGCACTTGCACACACAGCAATGATCCAGCTGCCAGGGCTATATATACTGCAGCCTGTTAGAAAATCTAATTAGATGCCTGGGAGGAAGAGTGGGCAAAGCTGGACTCAGCCCTGCTCTGTCCACAAAAGAGTGGACTGGAGCAATTCTAGCTTCAGTAACGGAGCTTCAGGAACTCACCGCCAGCTGCTGCATAAATGTGCCGGCTAGAATTGTATACATACCTTAAAGTAGGCTGTATTACACTCAGCAGAGTTTAAAGATAATAATTGTGTGCCATCAAATCTAATGGCAACTCTTTTCAGGTTTTTCTACTGAGAGAATCCTCAGTTTGGTTGACCATTACTCATTTGGTTTACCATTTCCTTCTTCTGAAGGTGCCCTGGGACTCTGCCATTTCCCCATGGCTACACACTTTGCCTTTCCCCCCATAAGGTACACTGGGGAATGAAAGTCCCAACCCTTTAGCTTTGCAGGATGATACCTAACTCACAGAGCTATTCAGCCAGCATCAGCAGAGTTTACTGGCTCAGTGGTTAAGAAGCTCGCCTTGTAATCTGGAAGGCCAGCAAGATGGCAGTTTGAGACCTGGATACTGCATGACAGTTTGAGCGCCCATCTCTGTCCCATCTCCTGCCAACCTAGCACTTCGAAACCAAGAAATCGCAAGTAGATAAATAGGGACCACTTCGGTGGGAAAGGATCTTGGGGACATGAAAGGAGCCTCATTCAGGTGTGCCCTGAGTGGAGTTTCTCCAGGAAAAATCCTTTCAACCCAGAATAATTTCTGACGTGAAATTATTATTATTACTGCAGAACAAACAAGCAAAGGATTGTAGTGACAATTGGACAGGGGCCATAATGTATCAAAGTACAAAATATTTTAAGATGAATTTAATATACAGTACTTATTATATTTAAATTTTAAAAAACCAATTAAAGAGCATGCTGTGATTATGGTCTGGGAAATTAGCTAATTACATATATGAGGCCTTTTTAACATCCACTTCAGCCAGAAAGAGCCCTAGAACAGCTTACAAATCGGTAATACAGTCCTACTTTTAGCCTTACAATTTAAAAGAAATTACAAACTTTGTATGCATGACCAGATTTCAGCCCATGTTTCTAGTTTCCAATAAGTCTATGGACTATGTCTAATACTACCCCCAACCCCTGATGAGACCCATTCCTTTGTTAACAATATCCTTCTTCTATTGTACCATGGAACAATGTGCAAACTACTGTACAGTATAAGGATTTAAGATCAGTCCACTCCTCTTCCAAATCCCCACCCTTACTTTTAACAGATTTTGGGTGGTCATTTCCAAAAGCTTGTACATTTTTATATGCCTCTGCAATTTTTTGTGCCATCGCAGTTAGCCTATAAAGACATCACTTCACTATAGTGTTTGGAATGACAAAGAGACGGAGAAAAATCAAATATGCACCAGTCTATTCTTATAACTATATAGAAGTGCCTCAAGTAGGATGATGCTAGGTGATCGATGAAGGAAAAGAGGATCTGGAAGTCACTAGTCTCCAAGCAGAGCCAAAGGGAGAGGCCCCCTCCCTTCTCTTTCTCTTGTATTCCTTATCTTAAGAACAGCCTTGCTGGAACAGGCCACAGGAGCCCATCCAATCCAGCATTCTATCTCACACAGTGGCTCACCATTTGCTTCAGGGTTTTCCCAAGGAGATGCCTTCACCTGCTTAGGATTCCCTGGAAATGGCATTGAGAGATATCCTGCCTATCTCTCCAACTCGGAGGTTGTCCTTAAGTATCCATAATTATAGCCATTGATACCCTTGTCCTCCATGAACTTGTCTAATCCTTTCTTAAAGCTGTCAAGACTGACAGCTGTCACCACTTCTTCTGGCAGGGAGCTCCATAGACCAGTAATCCTCTGGGTGAAAAAGTACTTTCTCTTATTTGTTTGAGAACTAGTACCCAAAAGTTTCATCGAGTGTCCCCTAGTTCTAGTGTTGTGCGATAGGGAAAACAGTTTTTCCTTATCTACTTTGTCCACACCGTGCATGATTTTATAAACTTCAATCAGGTCACCTCTTAGACGCCGTCGCTCAAGAGTGAAAAGGCCCAACCGTTGCAGCCTCAGATGGTAAGGAAGGTGTTCCAGTCCCCTAATCATTTTGGTTGCCCTCCTCTGCACTTTTTCCAGCTCCATAATATCCTTCTGGAGGTATGGTGACCAGAACTGTACACAGTATTCCAGATGGGGCCTCACCATAGATTTATAAAGAGGCAAAATGACACTTGCTGACTTATTTTCTATACCCTTCCTAATGATCCCTAGCATTGAGTTTGCTTTTTTCACTGCTGAGGCACACTGGGTTGACACCTTCATTGAGTTGTCCACCAGGACACCAAGGTCCCTTTCCTGGTTTGTCGCGGAGAGTTCAGACCCCATCAGTTTATAAATGTAATTGGTTTTTTTTTTGCCCCAACATGCATCACTCTGCACTTACTAATGTTGAAGCTCATTTGCCACTGCTTTGCCCACTCCCCCAGTGTCAAGAGATCCCTCTGGAGCTCCTCACAATCTCTCACAGTTTTCACTACCCTGTATAATTTAGTGTCGTCAGCAAATTTGGCTACCTTGCTATTTACTCCTACCTCTAGATCATTTATGAAGAGGTTGAAAAGCAGGGGTCCCAGTACTGAACCTTGGGGGACCCCACTCTTTACTTCCCTCCACTTGGAGAAGTGTCCATTTAGTGCTACCCTCTGTTTCCTGTCCCTTAGCCAGTTGCTGATCCAGGACAAGACCTGTCCCTTTATTCCATGACTGGCAAGTTTAATCAAGAGCCTTTGGTGTGTGACCTTGTCAAAAGCCTTCTGAAAGTCCAGATAAACAATGTCAACTGGATCCCCCTTATCCACATGCTTGTTGACACTCTCAAAAAATTCTAACAGATTAGTGAGGCATGATTTGCCCTCGCAAAAGCCGTGTTGGCTCTCCTTTAGCAGTGCCTTCTCTTCTATGTGCCTATTAATTCTATCTTCTTCTTCCATGTCTAGGCCAGACGTGAAACTGCCAAAATGAAGCCACCATTTATTGAGTTCATTCTTCAGTTCCTTTTGCCTGATCTAGTGTGAGAAAGATTAGCCAGCAACACAAAGTTGCTGTTACCAGGATATGCCCGATTGTGGGTAAAAATACCACAATCTTCGAGGAGACTCTTTCTGTGTACCCCTGCGTTTCTTATAATAGTCATATAATGACTGATACAATCATGGTACCATCAAATGTGAACACAGTGGCATATTATACATATTTTTAAAATTTCAATTTAAGCATCATCATCATAGGTGTACACAATCTACCAGATGTTTGGACCGGAGTTTTGGACCCCCAACTGCTCAGATCCTAGCCCTGGACCTAAAAGACAGATATCACCTGATAATGTAGCTGGTACCTAATAGTACTACTCTCTGCAACTATTCTATCGTGAACACTCAGATGTTTCAAGCCTTTTGGGATTGCTCCCAGTACTTCTGTTACTACTGGTATTACCACTGTTGCTCTTTTCTGCCAAGAATACTGTACTTCAGTGCTCCAACCCTGATATCTCATGATCTTTCAAAAAAAAAAATCTTGCACCCAACTATCACCTAGAATTGCCACCCCAATCAGCTTATCCAATCACAATAGTCTGGAGTGTTGTATTCCAAGCTTCTCATAGGTTTGGTTACCTCTAGACTTGATTATTGTAATGCGCTCTACATGGGGCTGCCCTTAACGACCATTCGGAGGCTGCAGCTGGTCCAGAATGCAGCGGCTCAGGTAGCGATGGGGTGCAGGCGCTATGCTCATGCCTCACCTCTGCTCCGGGAGCTGCACTGGTTACCAGTTTGTCTCCGGGTGCAATTCAAGGTGCTGGTAATTACCTTTGAAGCCCTTCATGGTAGTGGAACAGGTTACCTAAGAGACCGCATCACTTTAAGGGAGTCCACCCATCCTACCAGGGCGGACCAGAGAGGGTCCCTCAGTGTTCCATCAGTGTGCCTCTCTAGCACAAGGAGAAGGGCCTTCTCTGTGTCCGCCCCAACTCTTTGGAACCTCCTGCCAGCAGACTTAAGACTTCAGTCAGAATTGCTGCCCTTTCGGAAAGGGTTTAAAACCTGGCTGGCAGAGCAAGTTTGGGGGGGGCGACGGAGTATTGACTCCTGCACGTTGGCTGTTGATGCCACATCCTTTCAATGATTGTGGGAAGGGGTGGGTCTTTTTAGACATGGGGTGGTTTTATAAAGAGTTTTTATTGTAGTTTTTAATGGGATTTTATATTGTAATGTTTTTATATGTTGTACGCCGCCCTGAGTTGCCCTGGAGCAAGAGGGCAGGATATAAATATAAATAAATAAATAATAAATAAATAAATAATAAAGTCCTGCAAGATCTCAAACGTTTTATTCTCATTCTCAACCATATTTTCAGGTTTGTATTCCCATCAGTACTTTGTAGATCAGGGATTTCCAACCTTTTCAAGCCACTACACCAAGGCCTTTGATTGTGTGGACCACAACAAAATGTGGCAAGTAATTAAAGAGATGGGAATACCAGAACACCTCATATGTCTCATGAGAAATCTGTACATGAGTCAAGAAGCAACAGTTAGGACAGAGTATGGAATGACGGAGTGGTTTGGAATAGGAAAAGGAGTAAGACAAGGCTGCATTCTGTCACCCTGCTTATTCAACTTATACACAGAGCACATAATGCGCAATGCAGGGATGGAGGAATCACCATATGGGATCAAAATTGCTGGGAGAAACATCAACAATTTGAGATATGCAGATGATACCACCCTAATGGCAGAAAGTGAAGAAGACCTAAAGAAGCTCCTGATTAGGTTGAAAGAAGAGAGTGCAAAAGCTGGCCTGAGACTCAATATCAAGAAAACCAAGATAATGGCAACAGGCGCTATAAGTCCCTGGAAAATAGATGGGGAAGAAGTAGAAGCAGTAACAGATTTTACTTTCTTAGGATCCAAGATCTCTGCAGATGGGGATTGCAGCCATGAAATAAAAAGGCGACTGATTCTTGGGAGACAAGCTATGAAAAACCTGGGGAACATAGTGAAAAGTAGAGATATCTCACTGCAAACAAAGGTCCGCATAGTCAAAGCAATGGTATTTCCGGTGGTAATGTATGGCTGTGAGAGCTGGACCATTAGAAAGGCTGAGCGAAGAAAAATAGATGCCTTTGAGATGTGGTGCTGGAGGAGAGTTTTGAGAGTCCCCTGGACAGCGAGGAGAACAAATAGGTCAATATTAGAAGAGATTAGCCCTGAGTGCTCCTTAGAAGGACAAATAACAAAGATGAAGTTGAAGTATTTTGGACATCAAATGAGAAGAGAGGATTCACTTGAGAAGGCCTTGATGCTGGGGAAGGTGGAGGGCAAAAGAAGAAGGGGACTGCCAAAGATGAGATGGCTAGATGGTATTGTAGACACAATGGGCACGGGGCTGTGTGGACTAAGGAGGATGGTGGAGGACAGAGGTGCCTGGAGAGCGATGGTCCATAGGGTCGCAAAGAGTCGGAATCGACTGTGCGACTGAACAACAACAAGCCAGGGGCTGGGTCACATTCAGTCAGCTTCAAGGATCGGACAGCCATTTTGCCCTGCCTGCGCAATGGAGTAGCCATTTTGTCCCAACAGCTTCAAAGGGGGAAATCATTTTTCTCAAATGCCCTTGGAGGGGGGGGGGGGGACATGGAATGGCAGCATGGGCCAGATCTGGCATGCAGGCCTTAGTTTGGGAACCCCTGTTGTAGATGGTATTCCATAATTTATGCACAGATTCCAATGTAACATTGCTGCAACTCGGTTGTGGAGCAGAGTTTCTTCTGCAAAAATCCTTTCAACCCAGAATAATTTCTGACACAAAATTATTATTAGAGTATTTTAATAACTTTGTAGTTGTTGCTATTATTATTCCCAAAGGGGAACCACAGGCTATAACTTACAGAAAATGAGCAGGGCTGTTGAGGACACAAAATTCTAGAGATCTCTCATTCCTAGGGTCACCATAAGTCGGAGACAATTTGATGACACATAGAAAGAACATACAGTACAGTACTTGCAGCTAGGAGGGTAGGATCAGCACTCATCATAACCTCCAACAAGCCTTGGCTGGATTGTAGACTTCATCAATCCCAACAATTGTACCAATCTTTAGAAAGGAGCTTTTGAGCACTTTAACTTTTATTGCATCTACTAACCCTCATTTTCATTAGTACTTCTGTATTAGTACAGCCTCTTCATTCTTTTCGGAAAGTCAGGCAGCTTCACCGTTTGTGGAATCTTCTTGAAGGTAACCTTAAAATTTTAACAATCTGAATTCAATAGAAGCCCATTCATTACGTATACTGTATTACCTTCTCTCTTTTTCTCCACTACCAGCTGATGTGCAACCAACTTAGAGATTTACATAGAGATAAAGGTCTTGGGGGGGGAGCAGAGGTGGCTTAGTGGTTAAGATGCTGAACTTGACAACAGGAAGTTTGGCAGGTCAGCAGTTTGAGGCCCGGATGCAATGAGACAGAGTGAGCTCCACATCTCTCTTCCAGTCCCTGCCAACCTAGCGATTCGAAAGCAAGAAATTGCAAGTAGATAAATAGGTACTGTTTTGTTGGGAAAGGTAACAGCATTCCGTGCACTCCGGCGTCCAGTCATGCCTGTTACATGACCACAGAAATGCCTGCAGACACAGAGAGTGCCGTCTCTTTGGCTGGAAACGAAGATGAGCACCACATGTGCCCTAGAGTCCGATACAACCGCCTCTCGTCTCCATTTACAGCCAAAAGCCAGTGTTCTTTGTGTAAGCAGACGTTTCTGTGTGGTCATATGGCAGGCATGACTAGACGCCAGAGCACTGTTACCTTTCCCGCTGAAGGGATACCAGTTTATCTACTTTGCAATTTCTTGCTTTTGAAATGCTCACTCTGTCATGCAGCACTCGGGTCTCGAACTGCTGACCTGCCGACCTTCCGGTCGTCATGCTCAGCGTGATAACCGCCAAGCCACCGCGCATCCCCTCGCTCGTAGCGGGGACTACCTGGTTAGGTGCTCGAGAAGAGACCGTTGGCCTCACCTTCTTGCGCTCGTTCGTGGCAGTTAGGCGCTGCTCCGCCGCCTGACCGTTGGCGGCTCAACTGGTCCACGCACGGGCTCCTTCCCTCCCTCCCCTCCTCCCCTCCTTGGCTACCGGACCGTCCGAGCCGAGGAGCGGCTGTTGAAGAGGGCCAGTCAGTGGCTCCTGTCTGTGCCTGCTAGCGGCTCGAGCGCATGCGCGGCGTGTCTTTTGTGTTTGTACACACAGAGGCGGTCGCGCGCGGGGAGCCCAGAGTGGGCGGGGCAGGCCAGGGAGTGGGTGCGGCCTCGCCTTCCCTCCATTGTGCGCCATTGGTCGGCAGGCGGGCAGTGGGAGTGGCCTGGGCGGACCGTCGCTTAGCAGCGCGGGGGGGGGGGGGCGCCCTCCCGAGTCAGCCATCTTCCAATTGTGCTCTACTCGGCCGCTGCCGCCGCCGCCGCCGCCGCTGCTGCTGCTTCAGCGCCGTCGTCTCGCTCCTCTTTGCCTTGGCGCGCTCAGCCTCCGTGGAACCGGGGTAAGTCGCCCGCCTTTTCCCTCGCCGTGCGCCCCGCCGAGCCGGGAACCCTCCGGGACTTCCTTTCGCCCTCCTCGGCAAACTTCGGACCACCCGCAACCCGTGTCGGTGGGGCAGGAGAAGCTTCCCTTGCCGTGAGCAGCCGCCGAGCCTGTTCCTGCCCTCCGTCCTCCTCCCCCCCGGCCCTACTTTGCTCGGCCGTTGCCCCCCTCTCGCCCCCACTTCGGGGGACCCCCCCCCCACGGTCGCCTTCCCGGGACCCTCGGGGCTGGGAGGCGCTCGCAAACCGGGTCCCGTCCCCAACCCCGGGCAAACTCTCGCCTTGCTTGCCCTATATACTGTATAGTTGTTGCTCAGCTTCACCATCTTGTCTCTTTTCTCTGGTCACCGACCATATTTCCCCCCCATGGCATAAAAGCAATTTTTTAAAAAAAGGGGGGGGGGGCAACGCCACATGCCTCGGAAATGTGGGGCGATCGCAAGTCCAAACTCCCCCCCTCTTACTGAACCCCCCATGGTGGGGAGATGGGGGGTGTTTCTCCCCCCCCCCCGATTGTGCTGCTATTTTGTTTTATTTCCCTCCCTTCTCTTTACTGAAGCCTCTTTCGCCACTGTTTCCATTTTGTTGGGGGATGAGTTTTGGCAGCCAGAGGCACTTGGGAGCCTTAGGACCGGCAGAAACAAACCCCCCCAAAATCAAACCCCCCGACCCCAAAAAGTTCCTTCCTTGTCCTTCCCATCCGACTTGGGGTTGTGGGTCCCCCCCCCCCTTTCTTTACTGCCTTGGAAGAATAAAACCGGACTGGTCTGGGGGCTTTTGCCTTCGCCCTCTCTTGGGGAGCCCCCCCCTGCTTTGCTCCCTATTCTCTCCCCTCCCCCCCCCTTTTTGGAAGCGGGATTTTTTGGGGTGGTGGTGGTGGCTTTGCTCCGTGCAAGCGATAAATCAGGCAATTATTGGCACTTTGGAGTCCAAAGGGAGGGGGAAGGAATCGCTTTCTGATCTGGGTTGCATCGCTCCAATTTTAAGCCCCGGGCAGAAGAAGAGAGAGAGAGGGTGGGGGGGGCTGCATTTTAAGGCGTTTGATGAGATTTTAGGTTAGGCGTTGATTTCGCTTCGAATTAAATCTGAAGGAGGAAGGCCCCCACCCCCAATTTTCCCATTCCGTACTCTTGCCTCCCGTGCCTTACCAAGGGGACCCAGGCTCGGTACTGGAGCGGGGGTGCATCTGCAAGGTTTGCAATAGATGAAAAAGGTTTGGTTAATTCTGGACATTGGAGGGATTTATTTTCATTTTCATTTTATTTTTTTAATTGAAAGCCGGTTGGAAAGGAAAGCCATCCGCATCCGTTGCCCTCCCCGTGGCTGCCTGCCTGCCTGGCGATCGGAGTCGTTGAGGCTTCTTGCGGGGCGATTTCTGTGCCGATAAAAGGTGTATTAAGGAAGAGAAGTTCGCGGGGCCATGGCGCGTACCAAGCAAACTGCCCGCAAGTCCACCGGTGGGAAGGCGCCCAGGAAGCAACTCGCCACCAAAGCCGCTCGCAAGAGCGCGCCCTCTACCGGTGGGGTCAAGAAACCTCATCGCTACAGGTACAGAAATGATCGGGAGCGGAAGCAGGATCGCGCCCCGCACCTTGAACAACGTGGAAAGGCTGTTCTGAGCAATTTTTTTAAAATAAAAAAAATTATTTTTAGGACAGAAGTCGATGCCTTGTTTCATTGACATCGAATCGCAAATGTTTCGACGAGATCCTTAGTGGAGGGGGGTCCCACCCGACTTTAAACCATTTCTTTTCGAAATTAGATACTGGCCATCCCCCCCTCAAAAAAAGCAGCTGTGAAATTGATTATAGTTGTAATATATTTACTCTCCTGATCTAATAAAATCTGAAATTTTTAGCTTTGATTCTTAAAAAAAGAAAAATAAATATATTCTGCCTTGCTTGGGGTTTAGAAATACGTTCTGGTGATTAAGCAGGGTATTGCAGCAAACCAGGTTGGTTTGTCTAAATTTGCGAAGCACTCCGGTGTCTAGTCATGCCTGCCACATAGCCACGGAAACATCTACAGATGGAGACAGTGCTGGCTCTTAGGCTTTGAAACAGAGATGAGCACTGAACCCTAGAGTCCGATACAACTGGCTTTCGAGCAAGGGAAACCTTTACCTTTAATCGTTTTGGATTTATTTAAATTAGTTGAGCTCCTTTGCTCTTACTATGGAAATGATTTGATTTTTTTCATTATGCCACCAGAGGGCAGTGGCGTCCTTTAAATAAGCAGGTCAGAGGAAGTTTTATACTTTATTTTTTATTATTTGTTGTTAACCCGAAGATACAGTTTAATTAACATAAATTGTTGGGATCCTAGTAGCCATTTCAACTCACATTTAATTTTATAGTACTCTCCTAGCTTAAAGAGTGTACACAACAAAATGGGTATAGGGAGCAATAATTAGATTCTTTCCCTTTTATAATTCTGCCTTGGATTGCCTTTTTAACACTCAAATCTGTTTGTGTGCTTTATTTGGGTAAACTGTTCTTACACAAATTATACTTGTATGCTAGTGGGAAAATTTATGCACAGTCAGTTGCTGACTGTACACAGTTTATCAGAGATGAAAGGGGAAAAAATCTTACCAATCTTTTGTGCTTTTTCTTCAAAGGCCAGGTACTGTGGCGCTTCGTGAAATCAGGCGTTATCAGAAGTCAACTGAACTTCTGATCCGCAAACTTCCTTTCCAGCGTCTGGTGCGTGAAATTGCTCAGGACTTCAAAACAGATCTGCGTTTCCAAAGCGCAGCTATTGGTGCTTTGCAGGTAAATATTAAGCTGCAATTTTCAACAACATTTCCAAGAATGGATCACACTTCTACATTAAATGTTACATTTAGTCTGAAGAAATATAAGTGTTCTCTATAAATCTTGATATAAGCAGCATTTACGCAAACATCTTGTGTCTTTGCATAGGTTTCTTTCTCTGTAGTAGAAATAGTTTGCTTCTAAGAGTGTTTTTCTGTGTCTTAAGGTCTAGATTAAAATTATAATCATTTTAATTATGTATGCACCTTAATTTACTACTGTCTTATGCAGGTCATATGTGGGTGTAGTTTCACCAACACCGATTGATACTTGGAGCCCTTTCGAGAGTGCAGCCATTGATAGAATAGTACTGTTAGTACGTGAGGGAGTGTGTGATTGGTTACTTCCATGCCCTCATGCTATTGGTTGAGTTGTTTCTATGGTTAGTCAAAATGTCACATGATTGGTGGGCCTCAGAAGTAAGCATCCATTTGTTTGTAGGTGAGCTGGTAAGTGCTAGCATTTAATTTTCCCGGAGTAATTGCTTTTTAGAGCAAAATCTTGAAAGTTGAATGGCTAGAACATTGTAATTTCAGCATTGCTATCCCAAAGAGGCTGTAAATGACTCAGTTCATGTCTCCAATACTCTTAATATGTTTGCCCTTGGCCTTTACATAAACATTAATGCATACATAATTTTATGTTTTTATTTGAAGAAATGAATTTGTTATGAATGTGACTTGTGTTACACTGGTCAGAATGCTTAGTAATTTCTGGCTGTGCAGAATTTCCAGCATTGAATACCTTTCCCTTATATCAGAAAGTGTGGAGAAATCTGAACCATATCATACAAAGCTGGAGTAAAATGCAAGCTTCTGCTATTTTGAGTTTTTTTAAAATAATAATAATAAAGCAGTATGTTTGGTGTCAAAGCTACATTTTCTTGGAGCTGTTTTTTTAGGTGTCAATTTCATATCAAACATGAAGGAACAATTTGTTATTTAGAAGTCATATTTTCTTTTTTTTTTTTTGGGGGGGGGGGGGAGATTCCTGAAAGTTGTTATTGTGCAAATATGAAGAATTTTATAGAATAGGGATGCAAGATAATGGTTGATAGATTTTTTTAGATTGCAGCAGTTAATTCTATGCAGTCTAGCCAGTGGTGAGGAAGTATGGAAACTATCTTCCATATACTTGGTGAGCACAAGCATACTTTCCATGCTGTATGGCATTGTTAAATCCTAGAAGCTCCTGTGCATTTCCCAATGTAATGTGGATTAATTCCTTTGCATATATGATGACTAGGTACCTGACAGTGAATTGTAAGAGCAAGCATAGGTTGAAAAAATACATTGGAAAGCAACACATAATTTGTCTTGATACCTCAAAAAAATTGTTACCTATGTTGCAAATCTAATGAACAATTTCCATTAGTTTCCAAACAGAATGAACATTAAGTAACATGCTTTAGCTTCCATTTCTGTATGCAGTATTGCTTTTAGTACCTACTCTAAAAGGACAGAGGTACACCAGAAAGTACTTGTTGCTCCAAAATCAGATGACCAGCCCATGTGAAAGGATTCTAAGTATAATACGGTAGAGATGCATGGTAGGAAACACAAAACACATGTGCAACATTCCAGCCATACTTACTGATCAAAGCATTCATTGCAGTCTAGATGCATCCCCATAATTTGGGAACCATCAAGCGTAACAGTCTAGCAATCATGTATTGAGGGTTTGGGGTACCTGATACTCCCTGTTCTTGAAGCTGCTGATTAAACACATGCTTGATTTCCATGTATGGTCAGTGGGTTGTACTTGGCTTGATGGGTCAAAATTGTTCAATCCCAAACATAGAGGTTGCTGCCGGGAGTCTTAATGGAGTCTCTGTGTAGTAGTACTTAGCAGGATCAACCCATTCTGATATCAAAATGGGACATTATGGCAGATATTGGAGAATCTGTTTAGTTGTATGGTTCAATATAGTATACAGTAAAACTCCGAGTTACACAAAAAGTCTGTTCCACAGCAAGTTTTGTAACTTGAGTTTTTGTGTAACTCGAGGCATCACATGAGGGAGGCACAGAAAAACAAACAAAAAATGTAATTTAAATGGGGCGATCTCCTTACCTTTGCTGCTGCTTCCACGTGCTTCTCCAGAGTGGGACCCACGTTGCTGCTGCAGCTCCACCACCCCTGCCACCTCTGGGAGGGTCAGTGGAGCCGATCTGGGCTGTTTCCGACATCCTCTGGACCTTCCAGGGCAGTGCTGCAATACAAAAACCTGCAGCCGACGAAGTAGTTTCCCCCGGTGTTTTGCCTTGCAGCACCGCCTGGGAAGGTCGGGGGATGTTGGAAACAGCACAGATCAGGTCCCCTGACCCTCACAGAGGTGGCGGAGAGCCTAAAATGGGTGGAAAACATTCTGTCGTGAATTTCCCTATGGGATTCATCGTACAACGTTTTGTTTTTGGTTTTTTGCTAAGTGGTTTTTCCCATTGAAAAATTGTTGTATGATTTTTTTCCATAGGGAAAATAGTTATGCGGGACATCATTTCCTCCCCCCCCCAACCTATCATCCTCCCCAGACCTAATTGTTATGCGATTTTGTTGCTATACAGGGTGGTTGTTATATGAGGTCCCACTGTATTTGCAACAATGTTGCTAGTTTCTTCCCACGTGCATGAGAGGGACAATGCACAGTGTTAGATATGAATACTGTACTCGAGTGTGGGTGTTTTTGTTTAAAGTATTAAAACTCTTTTCCTCTCTTCATAGGAGGCAAGTGAGGCCTATCTGGTTGGCCTGTTTGAAGACACCAACCTGTGTGCTATCCACGCCAAACGTGTCACAATCATGCCAAAAGATATCCAGCTAGCACGCCGCATACGTGGAGAGCGTGCTTAAAATTCTGCTAAGATGGATTTGTCATTCTCTAAACAAATAAAATCTCTTCTTCCTGTTATTGGTAGTAATGAATGTTAGATATTTTTTCCATGGGGTTAAAAGGTACCTAAGTCTATGGTTGCAAATGGGAAAATAGAGGACAGAATCGGGTATTACAAGTTCTTTTTCATTTTCATTTGTGTGTGGATTTTTAATATAAATGTGGGGACATATAAAGCATTATAGCTATAAGAAACCATTTCAGTGAACAAATTTCAGCAGGTGAACTTTATAACAGTTATAAATATGCCAGTCAAACTTTTCTGGACAATGCCAGCATTTGGATTTTTTTAAAAAATGGGTAAATTTCTTATTGATGGCAACTATATGGTGTCTGTAACATTTTTATCATACAGTAGATTCCATCCATTCACTATACTTTTCTAACTAAGTTGTCCTACATGCAAGTACATGTTTTTAATGTTGTCTGTCTTCTGTGCTGTTCCTGTAAGTTTGCTATTAAAATACATGAAATAACCTAATTTTTGTCTTAATTTTTAAGCCTGTTAATTTTTAGTTACAATACATCTGACATAACACACTTAAATATTCATATTTTTGGGCTGCAGTGCCCAGAATTCTCAAACAGCATCTCTTGGAATTGAACTGCAACTCTCAGAAATCTCCCAAATATTATCCAGGCAGAATTCTGGGAGTTGTGGTCCCAAAGCTCATGACTACACCTTTCCTTGGCATTTATTTCATCATCTCATATTGTTGCCATCTTTCTCTGTGCTTGCACACAATCTACTGTCACAGAGAGAAAGAGCAGTATTATGCACCAATGCTCAGGCACCCATGAGCCCATCCACTTACTGTACCTGTATGCTCTCACCTTGTGCATGCTCTCCCATGCACAAGTACCTTACCAGACAAGGTACTTGCAGACAAGTACCTCACCAGAGGGTTTGTCCCTTCCATTTCGCACATGTGAAGTAGAGGTATGCACATTTCTGTGTGTTTTATTGCATCTAAACTGGGGTGCCCAAACTATGGCCCATGGGCTGGATCCTGGCCATGGGCCATAGTTTGGGCACCGCTAATTTAAGCAGAGAAAATGGCAGCCTAAAATCTATCTCATCCTGTTGCAAAACATTGCAACGTGCATTTTACTTTTGCTTCTGGTGGGAGGAACCATATGACTGGCCCGCTGAACCACGTGAATTGCCTGCAGCCCGAGAAGTTTGAGCATCCCTGTCCTAAACCTGCTTGGGGAAAATGATGGGAGATTTCTGAGAGTTGCTGTCTTTGGGAACATCTGGCCTAGGGAATTCTGGGAGTTTCTAAAACTACATTTGCACATGCCTAATGTACAAATAATACACTGCATTTATGCGGAAAGTCTCGAAATGTCTGTACTGTACTGAAATTTATAAGTCAAAACTTGACTACAGCTTGAGAGATGCTGCAGTGTATCATCATTTTACTCAAACTGATTGACCCATGACATTAGTCTTATTTGATGCCGGGCCACAATGACACTGTTCCACTGAGTATTCAATGGTAGTATTGGCATGAATAGACAAGGAAGTATTTGCATTGTTTGAAATTGAAAGTAGTAGAATAGTGCCACAAATTTGTTTCTACAAGCATGAATAACTGGCATATCACGCAGTTTATGCTATGGAACCTGATTTTGTGGACTCACAGCTCCTGGTGTGAAATTATTATTTAACAGTTAATTCTTAGGTAAAGGTAAATGTCACCCTTGCTTGAAAGCCAGTTGTATCTGACTCTAGGGTTCAGTGATCATCTCTGGTTTCATAGCCGAAGAGCCAGCATTGTCTGCTTCTGCAGACGTTTCCATGGTCAAGTGGCAGGCATGACTAGACACAGAACACTGTTTACCTTCCCACCAAAGTGGTCCCTATTTATCTACTTGCAATTTCTTGCTTTCAAACTGTTAGGTTGGCAGGAGCTGGGACAAAGATGAGAGCTCACTCCATCCTGTAGTATTCGGGTATTGAACTGCTGACCTGCCGCCTCCCAGTCAGCATCTTAGCCACTTGAGCCATTGCAATCCAGCCTCCATATAATAGTTAATAAATTTTAAAATAACAGTTTCAGAATTAAGTGTGACCTCGCTCAGGTTTCTTTGTTATGAAATAGTTATAGAAGATTGTCAGCGGTTAAGTGGAGATATACTGTCTTTAAGCACAAATTATGGTTAACCTCCAAATTTCTCTGAACCTTGAAATGTTATGAGGGAAGTTATATCAGTTTTTTCCTCCTACTCTACCTATTCATCGTTGTCTGAAAAGTTCTTGAATTTACGAAGACTATTGTGTCATTAGAGGCATTTCCCACCACAGACACCTTTATTTAGAAATGTTTTTGTAGTCTCTTCCAATAATTTCCCATGCTCTTGTTATTTCATTGAAACCCAATGTGGTTTAAATGTTTCATTGACACTCCATACTTGTTCTTCCTGTGCTCACCTTGTTGGAGAAAAACCTGAAGCAAGATTATTTGTGAAATACAAATCTTATTTTGGTTGGCAAAATCCTTTGTCAGTCAATACATGGTAGGAACTCCCATTGTACACATTTGTAACCGAAGAGGCCATGTTGCGTTGTGGATGGAACCATGCCATGCCTGATGTACAGAGGAGACGCTAATAAGAAAGCATATGATTGGACTGATTCAAGTTTCAGCTACCTTTGCAATTATGGGTAATGTCTTCAGAACCACTACTAGTTGTGGGTGTCATTTTGTAATACATACTGAACAAAGAAGGCAACAATGACTGGATATAGGTGTGCGGATGCTTGCTAAGAACATGAAAAGAGTTATGTGACCCATGTCACATGAAATGAAACTGGACTGAAAATACGGGGAGGATGGGAGAGAAGGGGAGGATCTGGCCTTTACATGATTAGTGGCCTGACAATTTTGCCAGATGACATCAACTTGCCGAGCTAGGTGTTAAATGGAGAGTTATCAACCTGGAGAGCAAGCTTTCAGAATGAGATGAATTCTGGCCCACAGTCTCCATCGGTACCTGGGTGGCCACCAGATGGTATCTGAGCAACTGCAAGGGATAGTAGTCATTAATCTACTTGGCAAGGAGAGCCAGAATGGGAAGGGGGAGGAAAAGAGGGCTAAACAGCTGGGAAAGGAAAAGGGAATGAATTGGCAATGCTTCTGTCCTCATCAAAGGAGGATTCTTTTATTCTGGAAATTTCTACACCACCCTTTCATCCTGTAAAAATTCCTAGCAATAAGAAAAACAATATATTATTATAAAAGCATAGTAACAAGTCAGTGGTAAAACACTGTCTGAAAAACATAAAAAAGTTGCTATTTTCCTCAGCGTTAATGTGCCATGTTGCTTCTGACTTACGGCAACCCTATGAATGAGCGATCTCCCTGCTCAGGTCTTGCAGAGTCAAGGCGGTGGTTTCCGATCTCATACTTCCCTCCTATTTTTTGTAGCAGGAGCTAGTGATGGATGATGTTGGAACTTGCAGTCTAAAAATATGTGGACTATTCTGTGGTTATAATTGTCAATATACAGACACACATGCAAATAATTTTTTAAATAAATGTAAACAAAGTGATGCATTGCTTCAGTGATGATCTCCTAAATATAAAAATATACATACAGTATTTCACTTCTGACTGCAATCAGAGGAAGTGTTCAATTTCCAATATACTGGAGTGGTTCATAAACTGATAAAGCAGGGATTTGCAACCTTCGGCCCGTGGCACCAAATCATTGGGCCTGTGCCCTTGCTCCAGCCACTGCTGCCTCAATCCTTGTTCCCCTCTACTTGGCTTGGCATTCCCTGCTAGTGCTCCGTAGCAGGGCGAATGTTGTAAGGTTTACAACATCGGCCCTGCTACAGAGTGCTGTTAGGGACATGCCAAGCCAAGCAGAGGGGATGATTAAGGCAGCAGCAGCAGCAGAAGTGGTGGCCATCTGTGGCTGCTCACATCTATCCTGGAGGTCGATCTGGCTGAGCGTGTCTTTCCTGGCGGATGCCTGCAACAGCCCACATCTTTCTCAGGGGCCGCTCTGGCTGAGCGCGGGCGAGAAAGACAGCCTGAACCCTTCCACGCCATGCAGCTCCTCCAGGCCAGTAAGCAGGGAAGGGTGGGGAGAGTGGGGGTGGCTCAGGGTGGTCACTGGCTGCAGCATCGGCAGCAGTGTGAGGTGGGGGTGGCTTGGGGTGGTCACCAGTGGCAGTGGGCGGGGAGTGGTGGGTGGCTTGGGGTGGTCCCACCGCTGCTGTTGATGGGGAGTGGTGGGTGGCTCAGGGTGGTACCGGCAACAGTGGCAGTGGGGAGAGTGGGGGTGACTTGGGGAAGTCCAAGAACACCTGGAGAGCCAGGTTAGCTGACCCCTGGTTTAGGGATAGTGTCATTTGAAGTGATCCTAGCATCAACATACAAAGATTGACCACCAGGCACTTCAAGCGACCCTGTTTAGCATGATAAAGGCTTCTTCCTCTTTAAAGGGAGAGCTTCCAATTTCTCATGAAGAGCTTAGGCAAAACAGGGAGGAATAAGCCTTGGAATGATCTTACAAAATCCCTCAACACCCCACCTGAAGGGGTAAAGGGGAAAGTAAAGAAGACGAAATAGGAAGATTTCCTTTCAAGCTTCCTTGAGCTCATCTTTGGAAGGGATGAAAGGGAAAGTTTGCATTTCTTTTTAATTGTTGCAAACCAAAACAGCAATTATTTGAGAGAGCTTTTTAAAAAAAGAAAACACATTTTAAAGCATTGCTGATGCATTAACAATGATAAAAAGAAATGCAAAACATCTTCCCCCCCCCTTTAAGTGGCTTTTTCAAAGGGACAATCTAACAGCTTGCATTGGTTCAGTCTCAGTGATCACACATGGAAAATGGAGTGATCCTACCCTCACCTAAAAATAGTAGCTCTTGAGAGGGAGCCTGAAAGTGATGAGTAGAAACACTGGGGTGGGGTGGGGTGGGGTTTGTTGGTTTATTCATGCTGGTGCTTACATGCCCTGGTTGCTAGCAAAAGGAGCAAGCCAGTCTTTCCCCAAAGTAGACCAATCAAACTGGGACAAAAAAAAACCCCTGTACTCACTCCCTAAATGGGGCTTTATGCTTCAGTGGTGCTTGACCGGATCCCATCTTTTGCTTTTCCTGCTGTAAGAGAATAAAATGGCTACCCACTCCCTGGAAAAGCCAGGTGACTGACTCATTCCAATTGCAGTTCAAAAACATATTGCAAGTCCTGTGTTGCAGTTATTGTGAGCTCAGCATGTGGTAAAGCCATTTCACATCCACCACACCTACATGCCATCCAGCAGATATGTAAGCAATAAAGGAACATTAGAAACCTGTTTCTCTCTTTTCGCTCACCTAAAAAGACCTACAGTTTGGGGGTTCTTCTCCTTTCTGAATCTGAATATTTCTATTCTCGCTAGCTGTGATAAAGAGACCGGAAACTTGTAAAGGTAGCCCTCTGTAGGTGTTTGCAAAGTGTGTGAAGCCCACACACCATGAGGAAAAATTCCATTGCCCTCCATTGCTACAGTCTGAAGGCAGGGGCTCTAGCTGTACAATCCTGCCACATTAATCAGAAGCCTTCTGGCCAACATGGAAAATTTACATAGATAGAGCCATCTCCCCCTTTTCAGATTGTCACTTCCATATGCTGAAAATGGTGGCTGGATGGGACCAGTGATTGCCTTCATTGTGTGTGTGTGGCTCATTTGCTACATGAACAACTGGAGACAGCTTATCAGAGAGTAAACAAAACAAAACAAGACAAAAAATGTCATGACACCTTAAAGACTAACTACTGTATTTTAATGTTAGCTTTCGTTGGTCAAGTCCACTTCGTCAGACATAAGGGTGAGTTTTCATGGTATCAATTTATACATACAGTAGAACCTCGGATAAAGTCCAAACTCCGGTCCACAAATTTGGACTTTATCCGATTTTGGACTTTATCCGAATCAAATGGGCGATGCATCGGATAATGTCCAAAAATGGACTTCATCCGAAGTTCCTATACCAAATACCTCGGATAACGTCCATTTTTAGCGGTTTTGGACTTTATGTGATGCATCATGTTTGCATGAAAACCGCAACTTTATCTGAATCGGACTTTATCCGAGGTACCACTGTATCTGGTACGGAGGCACACAACGGTTGGTTGGATTAACAGAAACATGAGAGCTTGTAGAATCGGGGCCGCTGGACGGCCGTGAGGTCCCAGAGGAGACTGATCAAGTAACGATACGAGGCAGTATGGAGCGAGATCAGATCAGTGGTTTATTGAGGGAAAAGCATCATCATATATAGATCAGAAGGCAAAACGGGATAGAATCGTCATCTGACAGAAAATCACATCACCCATTTACTCGGGTTAATAGGAAATCTCTCTTGGGGAAGTTAATTAACTCGGGCAAACACTGACAGGGGAAAACCATTGTTCGAGGCTTACACCAGAGTAAATATGGCCTCTATTTGCACTAGAGCTTGGGCTGATCTGCGAGTCAGTAATTGCCTAATACGTAACGGAGGTTAGTGATCTGCTTCTCTCAGCAGAATCGCTGGTCAGGTCAGATGTGGGTGAATCAACCCTCTGATTATTAATCCACTCCCCCCCTCCGATTTCCATACTGGCAAGGGCCAGTGACCAGGAACCTTCTTCGCCGGTGTAACCTCTGCCAGGGGCTGATTATGCCAATTGGGCATGCGGAATCCGCAAGAGCTTGTTTCATATCCAGTCCAGCTTTCCATTTGCATTTCAGCATTCCATAAACAAATAAGAAAGAAGCCAAATGGTATAAAAATCTGGATTCTATGGGTGGTGTATGGTGACTCTATTATGGCTGTTTATTGGTAGTGTTGTTTCCATAAGGATGTTAATGGCCTTTCAACAAGGTGAGTGAAAAAACTGGGAAACACAGGCATAATTGGTAAAATGCTGGATAGATTTTTCTCTGTATCACAGAGAGAACCAGATGCTGTCGCCAGTCTTTATTCTGTATGCTTTTCTCAATGCATCGGTGCCTGGCAGCTGTGACCCTGTCAATCAGCGTGCAAAAGAGGTCTTCCCAACTAATGTGTGGGCCTGTGATGCAGGCAACTAAGAGGCTGGGTCATGTGAGCAATTCTTTCGAACATTACACAAAGAGTCCCATCTGGAAACCAGCTCCTAAAAGATTATGCAGAACAACTGTCAATCCAATATTCTGGCTGGAGTGACTTCAAGCAATTTCCATGTTCCTGTTCATTTGAGGCTACTGGAAGACCCTTCCCCTTCTCTGGCTGGCAGCAGGTACAGAACTGGCAGCTGTGAGCTCTCTTTGCTGCCAATGTGTCTGACTCCAAATAAAAGTTCACCCCAAAGGGGAATTTTTGTCTCTCACCCACCCAGCTTCAATCCAGTGCCTTGCTTGGAGTAGCCGCCAGAAGGCACACAAGAGCACAAAGAAGAAGGTTGGATTTAATATGCCTTTCTTTCTTCATAGCTACTATGCAGCATCAGTCTCAGCTGATATATCAAAGGCAGAGGTAAAGGTAAATGGTGCCTTTGCTCGAAAGCCAGTTGTATCCGACTCTAGAGATACAGCTGATAGGCAGGTGATCGGGCTCCTTTTCCACATTGCTTAACTATGGTGGAGCTCTGCCCCCCGCTTGTGTGCAGCGTGATACCTCACTGCCTGAGTCAAACAGTTTGGCTGGCAGACAGTTGGGTCCCTCCTCCTGTTAGAGGGTTTCCGAAGGTTCGGCCCAAAGACCCCAGTACTCATTCATTTGCCTTTATAGTTCTTTATTTCCACTGGCCGCATGGCGGTCAGTGATGATCAGTGGTCAGGATAGGAGAGAGGGTCGTTGGGTAGGTGAGGGTCCTTTAATAGGGTTAGGTGAGGTCAGAGGAGGTCAGAGGGGGTAGGGTTACACGAGCGGTGCATTACGGTACATGTAGTTCATGGCAGTATGATATCATCCCTGACACCTCCTTTATCATATTTTACTATGAACTTGCACCGCCCAAGCCCACCACCACCACTTACCAGTCCATGGAAAAATTGTTAAGCATGAAACTGGTCCTTGGTGCATAAAAGGTTGGGGACCCCTGTTGTAGAGGATGTTATACTACAATGCTCACCAGAGTATGTATGGGGGGCACGCAGTGGGGTTTAGAAAAAGAACACTTCATCCACCTGGGCATGGAAATACTTGAGAAGTCAGGAGAGAAGGGAGGGGAAGTTCTAAATCCATTCTAGCCAGACATTGTAGCTGTGGGAGCATCAGTTGCATTCCTAAGAAAGTAAAAAGAACTCAAAACCTGGCTGGCAGGGCAGGTGTGGGACATGGATGGGGGTGTGAACCCCGCCTGCTGTCTTGTATAAAACATAATCAAGATCCTCCCTCTTTTTTTACAGATGGGGTGGGTGGGATTTTAATGGGGATGGTTTTAAATGATTTTATTGTGGATGTTTTTAATGTTTTTATTTGTGAGCCGCCTGGAGTTGCTTTGGTGAGGGGGTGGTGATACAAATGTGAACAATAAATAAATAAATAAATAAAAACAATGTGGGAGAAAGTAGGGCAATTTTAAAAAGGGAAAGAAACTGTAAGCTCCTGAATAATAAGGTCAAGAAAAAAGTCACTGGAGAAATAAAATCTCTGCCATGTATCTGCAAAGTTTAACTCAACTGCTGTTCACCTGCAAAATCAATTTATTCAAAACACGTTCATTTTTTATGATTGTAGGATATTGTACTTCTGTATCCTTGGTTCAGGGACTGCGGTGGCTTAGTGATTAAGACGCTGAACTTGAAGACTGGAAAGTCAGAGTTCGATTCCCAAGTACTGAACGATGGAGTGAGCTCCCATCTCTGTCCCAGCTTCTTGGAAGCAAGAAATTGCAAGTACACTAGATAAATAGGAACCACTTTGGTGGGAAGGTAAACAGTGTTCCGTGCACTCCAGTGTCTAGGCATGCCTGCCACATGTCCACGGAAATGTCTGCAAATGAAGGCAGCACTGGCTCTTTGGCTATAAACAGAGATGAGCACTGAACCCTAGAGTCAGATACGACTGGCATTCGAGCAAGGGTTACCTTTACCTATCCATGGTTCAATATGCCAGGAAATGGCCTGATATTGCTGACAATATAGTGTCCACATTGCCAGCAGGATAAAGGATGTCAAGTTTACATCACAAAGTGCAGTCTGAATGTTGACACCACCAGTATATAGTATATACTGAGAAACACTATAATGAATCTTTCTCAGTATAGACAAGGCCCTAGTTAAAGATTCTGTACTGTATACCTTAGTCCAGTTGACAAGTAAGAGATACTGATGCTTGGTCATTGCTCCCAGGAATCCTTCAGAATTTATAAACTTCCAGAGGAAAAACATCAGAAGCCTTTGTTTGTCATAGCTGGTATTTATACCAATAAAGAGCTAAATCCAGAATGAAATCAGATAATCATTTGCCATCATATCAAAATTCATCTGAATATTGAGGTAAAAGTCTTTTCAATATTGAAATAATTCCAGGCATCATCAACTTGTCTATTTCTTACATACTGTAACAATCCGCTTACTCCCAGGTAGGACTCGGGAGTCATCTGGCCTCCAGTCCAGATTAGACCCAGCAGTTCAGGCTTCTCCTATCAGTGTGCCCAGTCACTCCCGACTGAAATCCAGGTGGTGACAAAGGGTGCACGTGAAACTAGTGTAGATTCAGGTAACATGTATCAAGTAATCACTCCAAGTCTCTTCAGGTATTTTAAAAGTACTTATTTGCTGGGTGAGGATGATCTCAGGGTGGCTGGGTGCTAAAATTCTGCTTCAATGTAGTTTCTCATTGACTTTGGCAATGTTCTTGCTTGATGTTCTCATGACGATGTGGCAAATAGTCATGCAAATGATCATGTGATTTGTTTAGTCTACCTACCAACATCAGGATGCTGCGACTCTGGGTGTCTCAACTTCTCATAGCTGCTGGGATGGAAAGATCCCGAAACTGAAGGATCAAGGTGCCATAGAGTTCAATAGATGGTGCTATAGGCTTGCTAATGTTTTCTTACTCTTTTCACTTCATTTAAAAATGCTTATTTATACATTGCAAGAGCAAAACACAGGTCAAGAGAAGAACTAATTTGTCTGCCAAAAAAAAAAAGGGACCTTGGCTGATCGCCATGAGGATCGCCAATATTTAGAATCAGATATGGCACTTGAAGAAGAAGAAAACGATAGGAGGAGGAGGAGGAGGAGGAGGCTAAAACTATAGCTACCTGCACACCAGAGCTGAAGAAAGATTTTCCTGCTCAAACCTTTTGGATAATTCACTCCCAGACTCCCCAGGGAGCATGGGCATGGCTGTGGTGGGTTAGGACTTTGGAAGTGGTAACCTAAAAGTCAAGTTTTCCATCCTGTAGTCAGATGACTATGGATTCCCCGTGCCCCACAGGGCACGGAATTGACCAGAGACCACTGCGGTGAGACAGGCTCCCGACCAGTGGGCTCACCGGTCGTCAAATTAAGGGGGGTGAATAAAGTATAGGGTTTGATTCACCCAATTAAGGTGACCTGACTCGCGACTCTGCCGAGTAAGCAGATAGCTGATCCATGAACCATAATGACTCATCTCCCGGTTTGGGGAAATCCCTGGTGCAAACAAGCCATGTTTACCCCTGCCTAAGCCCCAAGACAATGGTCAATCTTGTTCCCTGTTTACCCCGAGTAATTAACTTCCCCTTTGAAGGTTTTCCCATTAACATGTGTCAACGTATGAGGTAATGCCTTGCCAGAAGACAGTTTGCCACCGTTGCACTTTTTCCCTATAAATGATTCTGCCTTTGACCAATAAAGTGTCTGATCGATCCAGCAGCTTGTCTCGTGTCGTTACTTGATCAGTCCTCCTCCGGGACCTTCCGGCCCCCAGCGGCCCCGATTCCTACATCTGGTGACCCCGACGTGATTTTACTCGTGAGTAAGAGGACCCCGGAGAGGTCTACTCGTGAGTAACGATCCACGCAGTCCGGTTCAACGCCTGAACCGCGACCCGTTGCCCCGGAGGACTGCGCGGCACTCTGGTCGGCAGCCAGCCGGACAGAGGAGTGGCCGCGGCGAGGCATTCCTAAGAGACTTTCCTACCTACCTTTTTCCCGGCTTTGGGGAGGTTCGCGAAGGGAAAAACGCGTTCCGGTCAGGGCAGGCTGTGAGCCCCTGACATTGCAGTGGCCACCGAGGGCCCGGGACAGGACGATCCACGCTCCGACAGCTACCCCAGACACTCGTCGCCAGAACTGTTATCTGTAAAAGGACGCGTCGACTCTCGGCCCGAGAAGGAAACTTCGAGGGACCCATCACAGGTAATATGGGAACTTGCTCTCATAGACCAAGTCCGTCCGCTAGCCAAAGAACTCGAGAGGAGGAGTTCAGAATCCTGGCCAGGGTTTTTAAGTTGCGATTTCACAGCGGAGAGCTAGCGAGACTTTTGGCGTACCTCAGGGGACACTGCCTACTTTACCCAGAAGTAGGTACGTTAACCTTGAAGCTCTGGGATCAGATAGGAGACTGCATCCAGCAGCCCCCCAAAGCGCCCGGCAGGGTAGTCAGCACATGGAAAAAGTGTAGAGGACTCTTAGAGCAGATCGAGCCAGCCCGGACAGAGGCCCTAGAACCCCCGTTAGAAGAGCCCTCAGGTCAGCCAGTTCACCCGGCTGCGCCCACGGCGCTCTGTCCGTCATTCAGCTATCAGCGTAGCAGCGAGGGAAGCCTTCCCCCGGTGACAGCTGCAGACGTCACCGAAGGAACGCAAGGAATGAGGAGCGCAGGCGTTCCTCTGGCAGCGCCAGCTTCCCTAGTTGTAAAGAGTGCCCTTCAGCGCACAGCAGAGATAGAGCTCAAGAAGGGGGAATTGTCAGCAGAACAGCTAGCTGAGCTTAGACAGATTTGTCCCATCCGTATGGAGATGGACGCGCTCACAGGCGCGCAACAGATAGTTCATTCCCCAGTCCCGTACAAGCTTCTCATGGCTTTACGGAAAGCAATCTCAGAGACAGGGCTCCAAAGTCGTTTTACTAGGGGCACGCTTCAGCAAGCGTGCGAGACCACCATGTGGATTCCTCACGACTGGAAAGCCGTCATGAGGATGATGCTAACCCCTAGCCAGTACATGATCTGGGACAGCGAGTACCGGCTCGAGGCACAGGCCAGAGCCGCGAGAATGGGAGGCGCGGTAATCGCTGAGCAGCTATATGGCTCAGGTGCCTTTGAGGCCATTAACGCCCAAATCAACTTGCCTCTTGCCACTCTCGAAATGTCCGCTGAAGCCGCCTATAGGGCGTACTTCAAGATCCCAGCATCTGGCAAAGCGGCTAAGAATTATACCGCTATCAAGCAGGGAGCCCAGGAACCCTACATGGACTTCATCAATCGCCTGGAAGAAGCCATCACCAGGCAGATTGATAATGAGCAAGCCCAGCAAGAGCTCTTGATCAAGTTAGCCAAGGACAATGCCAACTTGGACTGTCGTAGGATTTTGCAGTCCCTAGGCAATCGTCCTGACCTGACACTGACAGACATGATTAGAGCCTGTTCTGACGTCGGCACGGACTCCTACAAGATGGGTCTGCTGGCGGCAGCAGTGCAGGGGGGAAAGAGATCTCACCCCAAGGGAAAGACCAGGGGAACTTGTTACACTTGTGGCAAGGTCGGGCACTTCGCTAAAGAATGCCGATCAAAGGGAGGCGGACAAAGGTCCAGCCAGTCCACAGCCCCGAAAACCCCATGTCCAAAGTGCAAGAAAGGCTATCATTGGGCCAAGTTTTGTCCAAGTTCGGGAAACCGCAACGCGGGCATGTCTCTGGCCCCAGTCCAAACAGAGACTTCTCTCATTCCCCAGAATCCGGACTTCCCAGAGCTGGACTAGGTTCCAGGCATATTCCAGGCACTACGAGGGCACAGGCCAGCCCCAAGGGTAGCACAGGGCTAGAATTGACTTGTCAGGCAGACGTTACATGCGACCTGCCAGGCACAGTCTATCTGGTCGATTCCCAGTACATGGGTCCCCTGCCCAGAGGCTTTTTAGGTTTAGTTTTGCCCCGTAGTGTAGCTGGAGCACGCGGAATTTTCATAATTCCAGGAGTCGTTGACTCGAATTTTTCAGGCGTTCTCCAGGTCCAACTCTGGACACAC
Organism: Bradypodion ventrale; assembly: GCA_035047345.1. Taxonomy (NCBI): domain Eukaryota; kingdom Metazoa; phylum Chordata; class Lepidosauria; order Squamata; family Chamaeleonidae; genus Bradypodion; species Bradypodion ventrale. The sequence goes on from JAWDJE010000001.1 coordinate 49,744,713, forward strand.
CTGCCCCAGACCATTCACAAGGGAGATTCCTTAGCGCAACTGATCATGGTTCCTTGTCACTCGCCAGCAGGCAGCCAGGGGAGGCTCAGTGACAGCTCAGAGCCCGGCTCAGCAGACCGCTTGAGCGCGGTTGAGGCAGTGCAAGGATACCAGGTCTTAGCGACAGTGGAGACCAACATTGAGTGGAAGCAGCGCCCCGTTATCGAGGTATTTTTGAACAAAAGAGTGTTCTCAGGCCTCCTCGATACCGGAGCTGATGTGTCCGTGATAAGTAGGAGCCAGTGGCCGAGGGAGTGGGCCATTGAGCCGGTCTCCGATGTGTGGGGGGTAGGTGGCGTTCAGGAAGCGTTTAGGAGCAGAGATTGGGTAGAAGTCACCATCCCAGGGGCTGACGGCACGGCGGTAGTTCGGCCGCACATTCTTGACGTGCACGTCAACCTTTGGGGGCGAGACATTCTCCAGCAGTACGGTGCCACCCTTACCTTCGGGTAATGGCGTTGCCACTTAAATGGCTCACCGACACTCCGGTCTGGGTAGAACAATGGCCGGTTGTGGGAGAGAAACTAGTTGCCCTAAAGCAGCTAGTGAAGGAACAGCTAGACGCAGGACATATAGAGCAGTCCACCAGTCCCTGGAATTCGCCAGTTTTTGTAATTAAGAAGAAGTCGGGGAAGTGGCGACTCCTCCACGATCTCAGAGAGATCAATAAATGTATTCAGCCCATGGGTCCGCTTCAATGCGGCATCCCAAATCCAAATATGATTCCCGAGGGGTGGGAGATCCTAGTTGTAGATCTCAAGGATTGCTTCTATACAATCCCCTTAGACCCCCGGGACCGGGAAAGGTTCGCCTTTACAGTGCCGGTTGTGAACCACGGAGAGCCCACGCAGCGTTACGCGTGGAAATTTTTGCCACAGGGCATGCTCAATTCGCCCACCCTGTGCCAAATTTATGTTCACAACGCGCTGGCAAAGTTTCGAAGCCTTTACCCTAAAGCTATTGTGTGTCACTTCATGGATGATATCTTAGTGGCGTTGCCGCAACTCGGCAGCGCAGTGTTTTCTGACCTCCAGGCCAGCCTGGGGGACAAGGGTCTACTCATAGCCCCAGAGAAGGTGCAGAAAACCGAGCCCTTTTCATACTTGGGTCATCGGCTTCTCCGTTCTTTTGCCGCACCGGTTTTACCCCAGATAGCTTTACAGGACTCAGTCACCCTGGTAGAGTTACAGCAGATTTTAGGGAATATTAATTGGGCCAGACCGTATTTCCGATTGGATACGGATCTCTTAAAACCGCTCTTCTCGCTGCTAACTTTAGGTAAGCAGCCGGCAGACCGGATAAAAATCTCTCGAGACGCGCGCTTGGCGCTCGAGAAAGTGAACCAAGTTCTCGGCCAGAGGTGGGTGGATAGGATCGCCCAGGGGCCTTATGCCCCGATCCTGAATTTGTACATCGTACGGTCAGGATCCATGTTCACTGGGGCGTTAGGCGTAGACTCAGAGAAGGGAGCTAAAATTGTGGAGTGGGTTTATTTGCCTAACACATCACCACGGAACATCGTTCCGCCCCAAGAGCTGGTTTCCGCGGTGATTTACCGCGGCAGGCTGAGAGCTAGGGACATTTCAGGAAATGATTTGGCCAAAATTGTGGTTCCTTTCACCAAGGAACAAATTCACCAGTTAATGCAGCTAGGTGACTCGCTTCCGATAGCCCTGGAAGGTTTCACTGGGAGTTTAGCGTACCACTTGCCCAAGGACCCTAGACTCGTTTCCCTACAGACAGGAACAGTCAGCTTGTTCGAATTGCTCTCGCTGGTCCCGCTTCAGGGGGCCAGGACAGTTTTCACAGACGGAGGTCGCACCTATGGTGTTTTGACCTGGCAGGAGGGCGAAGCTTGGCACACGCTGCTAACTCTTCCACAGAAGTCCGCTCAGCGGGCAGAGTTGGCAGCCGTGAACCTTGCCTTGCGCACCTTCGCCCAGGAGCGTTTGAATATTATTACTGACAGCCTGTACGTAAGGAATTTGTTGCACAGTCTACCGGGAGCTTACATCACTCCCGCGATAGACAAGAATTTACTAAGTCTGTTTCTCACCGCTCAATTTCATTTGCGTAACCGCACGGAGCCGCTTTATATTGCCCACATCCGAAGTCACCAGGACCTACCGGGTCCGATTTCCGCGGGCAATAGCAGAGCGGACGCGGCCGCAAAGGAAATTCAGCAACGTTCAGTTTTGGGAGTTTTCACTACTCCAATCCAAAGTCATGCATTTTTTCACCAAAATGCCAAGGCACTCGCCAGACAGTTCAATCTGCCGCTTTCTCAGGCCCAGGGTATAGTCCGCTCTTGCCAGCATTGCGCAGGGGCGCCGGGGGGGCCCTCGTGGGGGGTCAACCCACGAGGGACTGAGGCCAACCAGGTATGGCAGATGGACGTCACGCATGTGCCGCAGTTTGGCAGATGGCAATACATGCACGTCTGCATTGATACTTTTTCCCAGTTCGCTTGGGCCACGGCGCAGAAAGGGGAGACGGCTACCCACGTGGAGCAGCACCTCCTTTCTTGCATCGCGGCGATGGGCAAGCCACGGCACGTGAAAACGGATAACGCACCGTCCTACTGCTCTAGGCAGTTGGCCGCCTTCATGGCGACTTGGGACATCAAGCACACGTTTGGAATTCCCTACAATCCGCAAGGGCAGGCGATTGTAGAGCGTGTCAATCGGACGCTAAAGTCCTACCTTGACAAACAAATAGAAAGGGGGGAACCTCCTGCCCTCCCCAAGTCACAGGGAGCAGCACAGTTTTGCTTAAACAAGGTTTTGTTCACATACAATCACCTTAATGTTTTTTCGGACTGCACGCCGCAGGAGAGGCATTTCCGCCGTTCGGAAGCCCTCCCGCGACCAATGGTCCGGTACCGAGTGCCACCGGACCCCACTTGGAGGGGGCCGGTGCCGCTCATAACCTGGGGGAGAGGGTATGCTGCAGTTATGTCTCCTACAGGTGTCATCTGGATCCCAGCTCGGTGTGTCAAACCCCACACGGAACCGCATGGCGTGGAACCAGACCGACCCGAGTCCGATACCGGAGATGAAGGACCTCACCCTGCACGAGAGGATCCGTCGGAGGAGGCGTCAGCCGATCCCCAAAGTCACCTGGGGGATGGTCAAGGATCTTTGCCATGACGCTCAGGACGCCGTCCAGCGCGAGGGGAAGGAGCCGACGCCGGACAACCTCACAGCTGCAGTCTTTGCCCAGATTCACGCCAACACCGTGGCGATCTCCATAGTCCTGGCCCTCTCCCTGCTTTTGGGGGGAGGTGCCCAGGCAGCCTCAATCCAGGCCGACGGCTTGTCGCCTGGTGAAGACCTGTCTACACGAATGCAGTACAACTTGTGGGAAAGGTTGGCGGGTCTCGTCAACCAGTCCGATTTTTGCTTACAGCAGGACGTTGGTTCTGCATCCATGCTCAGCACCTGTCTCATCCCGGTGTGCCATACTCCGGACGAGCACACCGAGGACAGTGCTTGGTTGCGAAAAGCATCCTTTGCCCCTCACTCTCCTACCGCCTTCTCGGCATATGCACGCTGGGGGGGACAGCAACTTACCCCAACCTTGCCGGCTGATGCAGCCACCCTCCATACCCCTCGGGTGGCGGTCAGCCCGGGCGCCGCCTGTACCCGCATGACCGGTTGCACCGCAGACGGTCAGGCACGGCGCCGCTGTGTTGACCCTGGCGTTGCCAACTGGACTTGCAGTAAACCGGAGACCCTCATCTCATTGTACGCTCATGTCACCCTGCCCTCAGGGTGGTTCTTTACCTGCAACCAGCACACCTGGAACTACATCCCTGCCAATCTGTCGGACTCAATGTGTTGTATTAGTCGCTTGACACTTGTACTCCCTACCAAGGACATGATTGCCCCACGTTCTAGTGACACAAATGTATCCCATGTGAATGTTTCCCCGCTCATTCGGCACACACGCACAACCCAGTTAGACAGCTCTTGTGACAGCAGCATCAGAGTAATGAGTCCCGCTGAGTATGTTTCCCTATCCGTCAGTTTGATCGGCGTGCCGGGGTTGGCCACCGGCAACGCACGGAGAATTGGTCATTTGGCCTGCGGTTTAGCTAAAACCATCAATCATACCTCCTCAGCGATAGCGCTCCTTAATCAAGAGCAGGTGGAACTCCGCCAAGCTGTTCTTGATAATCGAGCGGCTATCGACTACCTCCTCTTATTGCACCACCTGGGGTGCGAATCTGTCCATGGGATGTGCTGTTTTAACCTTACTGACAACTCCCGGAAAATACAAAACCAGATCAAGGACCTGCATTCCCTTGTTGCAGGCATTACGGAAGGCTCCGCGTGGGGAGCCTGGTGGGATTCCCTATGGAATTGGATGTGGTCATGGATCCCCTGGGGGTGGCTACAGATGGTGCTTCAGATAGTGGTGGGAATAGCCATACTAGGCATTACGCTCTGCTGCTTTGCTCAGTGTATTCCCTCGCTGATCTCCAGGTGCCGCCCCAGAGGGAAATCCCGTGACGTCATCCCAGCTCAACAGCTGATGCCTATCTTGCGTAGGGTCGCCAGTCAGGTTCTTAAATAGAAAATAAAGGGGAGATATGGATTCCCCGTGCCCCACAGGGCACGGAATTGACCAGAGACCACTGCGGTGAGACAGGCTCCCGACCAGTGGGCTCACCGGTCGTCAAATTAAGGGGGGTGAATAAAGTATAGGGTTTGATTCACCCAATTAAGGTGACCTGACTCGCGACTCTGCCGAGTAAGCAGATAGCTGATCCATGAACCATAATGACTCATCTCCCGGTTTGGGGAAATCCCTGGTGCAAACAAGCCATGTTTACCCCTGCCTAAGCCCCAAGACAATGGTCAATCTTGTTCCCTGTTTACCCCGAGTAATTAACTTCCCCTTTGAAGGTTTTCCCATTAACATGTGTCAACGTATGAGGTAATGCCTTGCCAGAAGACAGTTTGCCACCGTTGCACTTTTTCCCTATAAATGATTCTGCCTTTGACCAATAAAGTGTCTGATCGATCCAGCAGCTTGTCTCGTGTCGTTACTTGATCAGTCCTCCTCCGGGACCTTCCGGCCCCCAGCGGCCCCGATTCCTACAGATGACACATCCACTTACTTCAATAACGATGGGAAAGAAGTCCAAATCTGTGACTTAATTTCCTTACTGCTTTAAGACAATGAAGGTGTTGAATTACTTTATACATATATATCTTTAATTTTGGCCCTAACAAGGGTCCTTTGTAGTTGATGGCCACTTATCAGCCATTGTCAAACTCACATCCCACTCATTTGTTGGCGAGGTGCGTCATGCTGGTACTTATGGTGTGGAAGGATAAGGTGATTGAACCAAGGTGAAGAAAATGGGTTTTCATTCCAACACAATTTTTTGAGAGTGCAGAAAATAAGCCATAACTTCATACTCATATCAGGGTACTCTGTATCCCTCAACATGTGCCATGAAGGATTTGACATTAGCTGCCTCTAGTACTCATTATTGGATGAAAGTTATCTAATATATTTATTATTTGTATTAATTTTGCCATGAAGAAAGAAATAAGACTTTCATATTTGGTGGTGCAAAGTATTAGAATTCAGGATTCTAGGGTCACAAATTGTAAAAAATCTCTAGAAGTAACAATTTAGTTTTTCAGCACTACATCCGATTATCAGACACCAGTGAAGACGTTGGAAAGCTAAATATCACATTGTGAGGAAGCTTTTAAACTCATTCAGCTGATATGAACATACGTAGGATAATCCCTGTCCTACACTGATGTGAGAAAGCCCAAAGTGAAATCAGCTGGAACAGGAACATTGAAAATGTGGTTTGTAAGGCTTCCCCAACTATTAGGTACAGTTAAGCATCCATCTGACACTGTCATCAGATACTAAAGGCAGCACCATATTCCCATTTGTTCTACTTGAGCCCTCTCCCCACAGACATTTCTCTCTCTTGGGGGACAGAGTTAAATGTTCTACATGGTCCATCCTATAGGTATGTTGCCATGCTGCTTTGGGGCATGGTAGAAGACACTATCCATTGCCTGTGTAGAGGAAGTAAGATGATTACAGTGTTATCTATCCTCTTTTTACTGACAACAATAATTTTGGTTCTTTGAATGTTCATTTTCAGTCCAAACTCCTTGTTTACTTTATTTGATTGATTGACTGATTTGATTTATTGGACTTGTATGCTGCCCACTCGGCTACGCCGACTCAGGGCGGCAATCACAATATATCACAATACATTTAAAATTAAATACAATGAAAATACAGTATAATACAATGCAGCAACAAAAAATAGCAACAAATACATCAACAGTATCAACAGTATCATCAGTTAATGTCATAAGACAACTGCCTAGAAGGAACTGGAGATCTTTCAGGTTATCAGCAAATATCATGGTGTCATTTGCATAGTGGAGGTCATTTAGTCATTTACCATTGATCTTGATCCCTTGATCAACTTTATCAAAGGCATTTTGAAAGATGTTTTCAGAGTATAAATTGAAATGGAGTGGAGATAAAATCCTTGCCTTGCTCGTTTTAATACTGTATATTGATCTCCTTTGTAATCTGGTCTCCCACCTTAATTTGAGCTGTTTCATTCCAATGCAACTTTCTAATTAGTATTAATGTCTTTGCTGTGAAGTCCTGTGTACTTTAGTTGGCTTATAAAAGTGTCATGTTAATTTTATCAAATGCCTTTTAATACCGATAACCTTGTTACTTGATATTTAAAGACTGTGTAGTGCCTGTACTGAATTTAGTATACTGCCTTCTAATTTGCTTCCAATATATACTACTGTTGATCTATAAGTGACTAAATGGATTGAGTCAAGATATCAGAAGGGCCTTTCCTATAAAGTTGCCCAATAGTTAAACTGCTGCCCTGCAACCAAAAGGTTGTGAGTTCGATCCTAATCAGGGATAAAGGTTGACTCAGCCTTCCATCCTTCTGAGGTCGGTAGAATGAGTACCCAGCATGTTGGGGGCAGAATGCTAATTAACTTGTGAACCGCCCAGAGAGTGCACAAAGTGCTATGGGGCAGTATATACATGTGTGATTGCTTTGATTGCTTTACTGTATCAGACGTTGCACCAGATGGCCACCAGATGTTAGTATTCAAACAGATCTTTCTTGAAAGAGAAGACAAAGGAAGAACCCTGTTGTCTATGATTTGTCAGCAGTCAAATTACTCTTCTGAATTCCTTAACATTTTTGCCCCAGCAAATACAGTAAAGCTCCAACTTTTGTAAAAAGTCCATTCCATAGGCTTTTGCTTAAATCAGTTTTTATGTAACTCGAAGCAAACCCAAAGGAAAAATTAATTTTTAACGCAACTCGAAGCAAACCCATAGGAAAAATGAAATTTTTATGTAAATCGAAGCAAACCCATAGGGAAATGAATTTTTACGTAACTTGAAGCAAACCCTTAGGAAAAAGAATCTTTATGTAACTCAAAGCAAATCCATAGGAAATCGTGTAAATCGGGACATGGTTTTAGCACAAAATCATTATGTAAGTCGAATTTTATGTAACTCGAGGCATTTGTAAATCAGGGTTTTACTCTATAGCTATTATGTTTGTTTTGGCATTGACAACTTCACTAGTGATGAATTAACAACCAAATGTTGTCTAACAGTGTTGGGACTATACTCAGCCAGATGTTTGAGAACCAGTTGGTTTTTGCATCCCAAGCAGACAGAGAAATGACCAGATGATGTAGTGGGGAAAACCTAATGGATGGAGTGCATTCAAACAGTTTAACTCTACCTCTGTGCTTCTTGTCTGGATAAACTACATTTAAATATTCAAGATATTGGAAGTTTAAGATGGATGCCTACAAACTGGCTCAAGTACAGAGGAGGGCAACAAGGATAATCAGGGGACTGGAAACAAAACCCAATGAGGAAAGACTGAAGAAACTGGGCACTTTTAGCCTTGAGAAAAAGAGATGGGGAATTATTATTATTATTTTTTTGGGGGGGATATGATAGAACTTTTCAAATACTTTATATATAGTAATAAACAGTAAGGGCAAGATCTGTTCTCAATCAACCCAGAATGCAGGACAAATGACAGGAAACTAGCTACAGGTATAGCAGGAGTTCTCAACCTTTTAAAGCAGGGGGGGTCAGATCATACTCCCTCAGACAGCTCTGGGGGCTGGATGGCCATTTTGCCGTTCCTCCACCATATGGGACTTCCTGGTGTGGTAGAGGTGGTGGTGGGCCACATGAAATAGCGTCATGGGCTGCATTTGGCCCACAGGCCGCAGGTTGAGAATCCCTGAGCTATACGCTGAATATCAGAAAAAACTTATTAACTGTTAGAGCACTATGACAATGGAACAAATTACCTCTGTTAGAGCACTATGACAATGGATCAAATTACCTTGGAAAGGTGGCAAGTACTACAATACTGGAAGTGTTCAAGGAAAAATTGGACAACCATCTGTCATATCTGTTTTGATTTGGATTCCTGCCTTGAGCGGAGGGTTGGATTTGATGCTCTAAAAGGCCCCTTCTGTTGCTGCACCATTTCCATTGGTGTTATGTGTACAGTGATCATAGGCTATTGGCAATTGTGTCATTCGGACACTAGATGGCAGTATAGAGCAATCCTATCTCTATGAAAAAGGGTTGGACACTTTTATTGAGGAGAGAAAATTTGTCAGTTAAGGCAATGACCGTTTGAAAACTGACAGTTGGGATTTGGCAGTTGGAAACTGACCGTTGGGGACTGGAGTTCTTAGTTGGGACTTGAGCTGTGACTGGGTGGTCCCAAGATCTGTGTGCTCTCTCTCATTTTGTGGTAAATGCTGGTGGCAAAATCTCTGTAGATAGTTGATTTTTTTAAAATATATAAACAACTACAATTTCTTAATTAAGTCTTCATCATTTTTTCACTAGGGTCAGTCAAAGGTCCATATATATTATTATTATTATTCCGACACCTTCCAACTCAGTGATTCTATGATTCTATGAAAATGGTTACAATGGCAATGGATGAGATCGAAGGGATGCTTAAGATGGAGAAAAAGGGTGACAAAATGTCTAACAAATATAGAATGGAAAGAGATTCAAAGGAATTTTTCTGAATATGATTACCTTCCATAATAAAAAGGGTGAGAAAACAGAAATTAACGATACATTAATGAACATAAGGTGAACCACAGCACAATACAGAACATCACTTTCCCCCATCACAATATCTTTTCTTAATACAACATCACTTCAGTGAGTTTTAAAATCCTCATTAGGTAGTCTTGAATATAGACTGAACATAACATATGTCTTCTGTTTTTGTTACCTAGTAGTCGAATGACAAACATTTCAGAATCTATATGTGGGGAAATAGCTTTATTAAGTAAACTAACCACACACACACACACACACACACACACACACACACACACACACACACACACACACACACACACACACACACACACACACACACACACACACACACACGGAGGGAATGGCTGATGTATTTATGGAATCTGCATCTGTTACAGTCCTAAAGAAGGAGACTTAAGGCATCCAAATTAGGCTCTGCCAAGTACTGTACTGAGGTAGTTTTAGGATGTACCTAGGAATGCCTCAAAGGCTGCTGGGATGGAGGAACAGTAAATGTTTTTTTAAGTGTTTCCCTATCTGCAAAATTCTCCTACAAAAATAAAAAATTGGCTAAAACTTTCTCTAAGATACATTAATATTGCATTTGTGGATATATTTTTCATGGGGTAACCTTAGAAATCTAATCCAACACTTGCAGTTTTAATTAGCACAATCCACTTTCCCACCACAATATTTTAGCACTTCCTTGGGCTTTACAAGAGGTGGATAGATAATGTTCTAATTCAGGGTTTCTCAACCTTGGTGCTCCAGGTGCTCTTGCCCTTCAATTACCATACCTGCTTATCAAGGCTTCTGGGAACTGAATTCCAAGAACATCTGTGAGCCCAAGGTTGAGACATCTTGCTCTAATCTATCATATAAATGTATTTTAATTCTATAATATAAAGTATTCAGTGCTCATCTCTGTTTCAAAGCCAAAGAGCCAGCGCTGTCTGCTTCTGCAGACATTTCCGTGGTCATGTGGCAGGCATGACTAGACACCGGAGCACATGGAATGCTGTTACCTTCCCATCAAAGTGGTCCCTATTTGCGGCCCCCTCCTCCTAATCTTCCTCCTCCAGCAGCAGAAGGGGTCGCCTGAGGTGGCAGTGAGGGAAGCCTCTGAGTGGGGCGGTGCGGAGGCGGCAGAACTAGGAAGAGAATGGAGCACCGTCGGGGCCTCCTCAGCTGGCAACAGCTTGCCTTCCTCCTCCTTGGTCTCCATCCGTCGTGTCCGTCACTGTGTGTGAGACGGACGGGCATGGGCAGGCAGGGCGGGCGGGAGGGGTGTCTTTCTTTCCTTTTCTCTGTGGGTGTGCAGTGCCGCAATCAGGGGGGGACAAGTACGACTCCCGTCCCGGGCCCGGAGATGACGGGGGCCCGTCGGCACCAGAAAACAAACAATGTGCGCATGCGCAAACAGACCATCCATGCGCAGAAACCATGGGGGCATGGACAAAATGTGTGTGGGGCCCCCCCCAGAAATTTCTGATGTCAGCCCTGTGTGTGTGTCTGCACATGCGCAGACACACATGCACACACAGAGAGAGAAGGAGGGAGAGAAAGACTCCCCTGCTTCCCTGTAGTGTTTATGTTGGGATCAAAGAGACGCGGAGGCTTGATTTCATCCATAGGCATAGGCCAACATTAAAAGCAGTCCGGCTGGACTTTATTAGAAGCAGGACAAAGACATTCCAGAGAGAGCATGTAAGATACTTCCATTGGTTATCTGCGATAACAGGAGACTACTTAATTGGTTAACTATCGGCATGTCTTCCTCGTGCTCACCTTGCTCTAATTGGACAGAAGCTGCGTGATAGCTAAGTGCCATCCCTGATCAGTGCAGGGAGGGGCAAAAGCCCTGAGAGACCCAAAAGGGGCCTCTAGGTTGCTGTGTAAAAACAGATGAGGTAAGGGAGACAATTATACACGATTTATGACCAATGAGTCACAGCAATACTGTGAAACCCCACATCTTCCCCCTTCTGTTTTTAAGAAGCTTATAAGCATAATAAATTTAACCCTTGCATTTGCGAGCCGGAAGCGTCCTTGCAGGCTGGCAACGAAGGTATGCATTGAATAGACAACAGGCAGTTATCAGAATTCACAAATGCACAAGCAAGCTTTAAGGCAACAAGTGTTTGTAGAGAGGTAAGCAGGAATATAGTTCCAAAGTTAAAAGGAAGGTCCTCCCCCGGTGTCGACCCCAGGAGGAAAACAGTGAGGCTTTGACTTACAGTTACAATAGGAACATAGAGATTAGAAACAGCATCAAAACTCATTTACATGTGTATGCTAACAGCTACAATAGGACTGAAAACTTTCCCATGTACTTCTAAAGGAATCTTGAAATATGCAGTAACATAACACAAAATATAACATAAGCAAAATATATAACAAACAAATACAGGTCATTCCCCAAGCAAGAGAATAAGCAGGATATTTAAGCATGAACAAAATATGAACAGTTCTCTTCTTCCTTACAAGAAGGAGGTTGCATTCTAGAAAGCAATTCTCACTCCCCAATTAAGGCATTATATTTTCTCTTCTCTCACTGGTGTAAAAGTGAGAGAGGCATTAATAACTTTTTACTACAAAGCATGGTAAATCAGCACAAATATTATTAAAGCATTTCACACAAAGCATGAGCAGGTAAAACAAGCACTAATATCAACAGAGCATTTAAAGGCATTTGAATATAAAACAGAACATAGCATGATCATACAGTTGAACCATTCACCCAATTTAAAAAAGGTTTTCAGGTTTAATAATGCAAACAAAGCCAATTCTTCCATACAAACTTTTTAGTCCAATTAAAAATGTCCAAATTGAAAGATCAAACGTTGATTGAAGCTCAGAAAAAACTATCTTCTTCTGTTTTTAACTTCTCTCCAGTTCAGATTACAATTTAAACAACCACTTCTTCTCCAGCACAGTTTTTTAAAACAAACTCTTCTTCTTGGCATGGCAGGGTGAAAGTAAGCCATAAACTACTTCTCACTGAATTCACAAAACAACCAGACAACCCCCACCCCCCTCTCAGCCTTTCAGGCAAACACACATTCCTGCATGCTCCGGCCGTCCCCATCTGTATTAAGGCAGGCAGGTGAGGTGAAAATCACAGGAAATTTTTGAGGGGTGGTCAGCTCAAAATCAGCCAAAAACTCCTTGTACTTTTGAAGCAGTCTGTTGTCATTTGAGGCAGAATTTACCCCCCTCCTCCTTTGGATTTCTGTCATCTGCAGTAGCTGATTCTGACAAGCTGCATCTGTTAGCTTGTACTTGCAGGAAAACCCCTCTTTAGGCTGGGGTTTTGTGCGTTCCTCCTCTGGGCAATCCTCCCATTTTTTGGCCATACGTGAGGAAGCAATTTTACTATTCAGCTTCTCCGGCTTTTGTGAAGAGGGTTGCTTCACGGGGGGGCTGAGATCCCCCAAGCTGCTCTTTGAAACAGACTCTTTGCTTTCTGGCACTCTGCATGCATTGCTAGCGTCAATCTGTGATGAGGTTCCCACCATTTGTTCCTCATCAGCTGGCATTTGTGGCTTCTCAGACTCGGCAAGAGCCTCTCTGTTCACTGGACCAGCAGCGACAGTTTCCATATCTAACACATCTGGAGCTAAAGCAGCAGAGAACAGGTCTTTTGTAGGGCTAAAAGGACTTGCTTGCTCCAAGGCAGGATTTAATGTCCCATCTCCATTTCCACCCCCATCTCTATCAGGGGGCTCCTGCTGTTGTGTCCCATATGATGGAGGGACAGTCAGACTCCATATCTTGGCTGGGGGCAAAATCAGTGGCAATTGTAAAGTAAACTCCTGGGAGAACAAAAGATTCTTTGGAGTAAAGTCTTGCCCTTCTTTGGTTTTTGCTCTTTGCCCATCATCCCATTTGAGTGGTCCAATTCCTGGGTGCCAGGGACATTGGCATTTGACTCCCTTAGTGAAGCCTTCTATACTATTAAGCGTGATGTCTGGACATCCGCTCTCCTTGATGGATCTCTGCAATTCATTTGCATGGGTTCTTGGCCCTGAAGAAACTTCCCCCCCCATACTCACAATCGGGAGCTCGAAAGCTGAGGGAGCTTTTTTAAAAGTCTTGCACTTCTCAAAAAGCTGTGACGCGTCAGGGGGCTATTCCAGCCGATGAGTAGGGGGTTTGGGATCCGGTAATCACGGCGCGGGTCACCAGATGTAGTGTTTATGTTGGGATCAAAGAGACGCGGAGGCTTGATTTCATCCATAGGCATAGGCCAACATTAAAAGCAGTCCGGCTGGACTTTATTAGAAGCAGGACAAAGACATTCCAGAGAGAGCATGTAAGATACTTCCATTGGTTATCTGCGATAACAGGAGACTACTTAATTGGTTAACTATCGGCATGTCTTCCTCGTGCTCACCTTGCTCTAATTGGACAGAAGCTGCGTGATAGCTAAGTGCCATCCCTGATCAGTGCAGGGAGGGGCAAAAGCCCTGAGAGACCCAAAAGGGGCCTCTAGGTTGCTGTGTAAAAACAGATGAGGTAAGGGAGACAATTATACACGATTTATGACCAATGAGTCACAGCAATACTGTGAAACCCCACACTTCCCTCCCTCCCGCCCTGCCTGCCCGTGCCCGTCCGCCTCACATACAGAGATGGGCGCAACGGACGGAGGAGTGAGACCACCGAGCACTCCAGCCCAAGCATCGGAGGTGCAGTTGCCCCCTCCTCCACAGCAGCAACCACCTCCACTGCCTCTGGCCCCGGCTCTGCCGGACTGGCGCGCCTCGTGGGCTGAAGGCTGAAGCTTTGAACCTGGATATCAGGGTCAAGGCGGAGTTTAAAAAAAGAAAAAAGTTAAGAAAAAGAAAAAATTAACATGCTGCCTGGGCCCCTGCCAGCACTGGGCCCCAGATGGCAGTCCCCCTTGTCTACTGCTGTTAGGGACACACCAAGCAAAGTGGAGGAGACAAAGACTGAGGCGGCAGCGGCGACTGGAGTGAGTGTGCGGGGCACATGTAATGGTGCCATGGCTCATGGGCTGTAGATTGAGAACCCCTGAGTTAGATCATTGCTTAGGCTGCAAGCCTGTATCACCTATCACTTTGGAATGCTTGTGGTATGGTCTGGTGTGAGCAATTTCCTAGTGATCATATGACATATGGGGAATAAAGATCTAGCCCACCCTGATCTATGCCCAAACATTTTGGTCCAACAGCATTTTTGAAGGGTCAGCTGGAGTTATTCGTGCAAGAACAGAAGGGTGACTTTAAGGCAGGGGTTCTCAACCTTTTAAAGCCAAGGGACGGACCACACCCCCTCAGACAGCTGAGCAGGCCAGACTGGTGTTCCCCTCACTGTAAACATTGCCATAAAATGCATCCATTTCCCCTTCCAGTTCCGTGTCCGGTAGCTGCGGCAATGTGGGCCACATGAAATGGTGCTGTGGGCTGGGTCCAGCCTAAGGGCCTTAGGTTGAAAACCCCTGCTTTAAGGGATATAACTCCCAGCAAAGTATCTCTTTGTGGTGGATCAAATAACAATTCTTTCTTGCGGTCTGAGGATACCCTGCATCTCGTCGAACCCACTGCAGCTTACTTTTGAGTAGACACATATAGGATTGTACTGGTGGACAGGTAGACATGCTGATCTGCAGCAGAAGGACTCCATTGTGCATCTTAAGAACATCTTCTGTCTTTCATGTCAGTTGTATGTCTGTGTACATCCAAAGAGCAATGATCAGGATTTACCCTAGTGGCCTGTATAAGCTGCTGCCAAAGCTTTATCTGTGGTCCTGTGGCATTAAGTACTTGGTGTGTTATGTAAATTAAGATCTGACTCTAGATTATCCAAACAGCATGTGTGACTTGAAATCCTTTGGAATAATCACAATCTAGTAGTAATCAGTCCTTGGTGAAAAGGACAGACGTAACAGATACTCAGAGTGGTGTAATAGCCTTATCTTTAAAACAAACTTGCAAAAACCTTTTGACCGAAGCATTATAAAATGGGGTCATGAAGCCAAAACCTGTATCATAGAAACATAGAATTGCAAATTTGGGAGAGATGCAAGATTCTGTAATCCAGTCCTTGCTAATGCAAGAATTTACTGTGAAAGCCTCCTTGGTAGCCAACATTGTTTAAAACCCTCCAATGAAGGAGAGTCCATGAGTTTCCAAAGTAGTCTTCATACCATCTGGAGGTACTTCTCAATGTTTAGTTGGAATATGATTTCTTGGAATCTGAGTCCTATAGTCTGGTTTCTAACCTCTTGAGCATTGGGGGGGTGGGGGGGGGCTTGCTCCATTTCCCACATGGCAGCCCATCACATATTTACAGATGGTTATCATATCTGGCCGGACATCCTGCTACGGTAATGGAGTAGACTGTACAGCAGGCGTACCCAAACTACAGCCTGTGGGCTGGATGCAGCCCACGGCACCTAATAATCCACCCTGCACCACCCTCTCCCAGAAGCGGAAGTATTTGAATTTTGAATTTATTTATTTTTATATACCGCTTTCCTCATTTTGCAACGACCCAAAGCAATTCACAGCATTCAAAAATATACAAAAATACAATAATACAAAGAAATACAATAATACAATAATACAAAGTTACAAGGCAATATAAAGTTACAAAACAAAAATGCAAATTTGCAGATACAAAATGTGAAATTACGTAGCAATACAGTAAAATGAATCAAAAACAATTTACAGTTTACAAAATAATCCAAAAAAAGGGAGAGAGGGACGGAGCTACGGCTCAACGCCCATAAACAACACATATGCACATACGCATGTGCATAACGCTGCCGTAAATGCACCCATGGCTGTTGTAAACGTGTTCACGACAGATGTGGGTGCATTTATGGCAGCATTTTGTGCATGCGTGGGCAAGTTTTACTTCTGCTTCTGGTGGGAGGAACCATGTGACTGGCTCGCTTAACCACATGACCTGCCCATGGCCTGAAAAGTTTGGCCATCCCTGCCATATAGGCAGTGACTCAACGTCAAGTGTTGGGTGGCGGTAAATAACCTGACACCCTAAAGGGGCCAATGGCTATGGGTGGAAAAGCCCCTTTAAGTGGGGTGATGGCCCCCTCAGTGGAGGAAATGCCACTGGAAACCATCATATTGAGCCCAACAGCAAAATGAGTGGAGGAGGAGCCACTTCACTATTCTGATTTCCAATGGTCATGGAGGCGGAAAAGGCCATGCTTGATGGACTGGTTGTGAAGACCAGTGTTAATATCCTCAAGGCTGCAGCAGTCCATTGCAATTCTGGTGTTAAATCCTGCATGTCTCATTTCATACGTGCCACAGGAGATGGCTCCATGATCACAGTGTGTCAGTCACTTCATGGCAAGCTGCAACCCACTTTTTAAAAATTCACGCCAGTGGCATTTTCCCTGTCAACTGTGAAAATGATTTCCAGAAAAAATATATACTTGGATAGGAGTAACAGCTGACGACAACAAAGATCATATCACTTCTTAGTCCTCTTCCTCAAATTAAACATTCAACTGTTCTTCAGCTTCTACAGTAAATCTTTTACCATTTTGCTTACCCTCTTCTGTTCATGTTTCAACTTTTCCATATCCTTCTCAAACTGTAATGCCTCAATGCTGCTGGAGTGAAATAGAGTGGTACTGTTATTTAACATGAAGCCACTGGGAGATATCATTAGGAGATTTGGGGTTCGGTGTCTCTAATGTGCAGATGACACCCAACTCTATCTCTCCTTTTCAACATCTGCAGTTGATGTAGTCCGACGTCTTGATGAGTGTCTGGACTCAATAATGGAATAGACAAAAGCTAACAGGCTGAAATTGAACCCTGACAAGACGGAGGTTTTGGTGCTTGAGAGGCCGTCTGCCCAACTAGGAGGACTGGTCCCTACCCTGGGGGTCATTATGGACCCACTGCTCTCACTCAGATAACAAATAGCAGCAGTGTCCAAAGCTGCTTTTTCCCAGCATCAGCAGATTGTGCAGTTACACTCCTATTTGGACAGACCATTTCTCATAACCCTGACACACTCATTGGTAATCTTGCAGATTGACTACTGTAATGCTCTCTTCGTGGGGCTGCCCTTGTGTCTGATATGGAGATTACAGTGGGTCCAGAATGCAGCAGCCAGGCTGGTGATAGGCACAGAGACATTTGATCATATTTCCCCAGCCTGTTGCTTACCGTGTTAGATACAAGGTCTTAGTGTTATCGTATAAGGCCCTATACGGTTTCCGACCTTGTCATATGTTGGAGCATCTCTCCCTCAGAACAGCTCCCTGCATCACCTGTTCGTCACTATGCAGCTCCAGGCGCTGACCCTGAGGATGGCTAGAAAGTCTATCACAAGGAACAGAGCCTTCTTGGTGGCAGCACCAACACTGTGGAACACACTACTGGTGGAGCTACGCCAGACCTCATCACTGGATATCTTTTTTTTAAAAAATTAAAACTTTTTTATTCAAGGAAGCCTTTCAGAATGTTATTCCTTTAGCAATAAATTAACCAGTCAGTTGATTCTCTATGCCAAGGATTCTCAAACTGCAGCCCACAGGCTGGATGTGGCCCATGGCACCATTTCATGTGGCCCCACACTGCCTCCACTACAGCAAGAAGTGCCATGTAGTGGAGGAAGGGCAAAATGGCCATCTGGCCCCTGAAATTGTCTGAGGGAGCGTGACCTGGCCCCCAGCTTTAAAAGGTTGAGAACTCCTGATCTATGCCCTCAGATGCCAGTTATTTTATTTTAGGATGTATTTGTTTGGTTGTTTTATTTTTAATTTGTTGTGTGTTTTATTATGTTATTTTGATATTTGCATATATGTACACCATCCAGAGTGGGAAATTTCACAAATGGGCAGTATAAAAATGCAATAAATAAATAAATTTAACTGCTTGTATTGATGCAGCCTAATATTCCATTAGGTTTTTGTTGCTACCGCATCATACAATTTGCTCCTGCTTTGCTTGTGATTTACTAAGACTCCTAGATCTTTTTACACATATGGCTGTAAAGCCAGCTGTCACCCATCTTGCACTTGAGTTCTTCCTGTGATGAAATTATTTATTTATTTATTTATTTTATTTTATTTTTCACGCTTATATACTGCCAACGCAGGTACAACCCAACTCAGGACGGTTTACATAGCAGACAGTAAATACATAAAAGACACATGATAAAACAAAGTTAAAAGTTAAAAAACCCACCCCTAAAAGGTGCGCATGAACCGAAGGGACCTTGGGGGGAGGCACACTTCTCTATACCAACCACCCAATGGTACCCCCATCCCCACCCGCACCCCACACTTGGCCCGCCAGCCAGGTCTTTAGTTCCTTCCTAAAGGGCAACAACTCCGTCTGGAGACGCAGTTCCACAGGCAGGAGGTTCCAAAGGGCCGGTGCGGACACGGAGAAGGCCCTCCTCCTTGTGCCAGAGAGGCGAGCCCCCCTGGCTGATGGCACAATTAGAGAGCCCCTCCGGTCCGCTCTGGTTGGATGGACAGACGTCCTTAGGGCGATGCGGTCTCTAAGATACCCTGGCCCACTACCATGTAGGGCTTTAAAGGTCAAAACCAGCACCTTGAATTGCACCCGGAGACAAACTGGTAACCAGTGCAGCCCCCGAAGCAGTGGTGAGGCATGGGCATAACGTCCACACCCCATCACCACCCGGGGCGCGGCATTCTGGACCAGCTGCAGCCTCCGAATGGTCATCAAGGGCAGCCTCATGTAGAGCGCATTACAATAGTCTAGTCTGGAGGTCACCAGAGCGTGAGTGACCATGAGCAAAGAGTCCCGGTCCAGGAGCGGGCGCATCTTCACCGCCCACCCTCTGGCCAGCCAGGCTAGAGGGGCCGAGAAACACCTGGGGCGAGGCACAGTGAGTTTAAAAGGACTCTCACTGCTAGCTCCGCTGATGCCTTCACCGCCCACCCTCTGTCCAGCCAGGCTAGAGGGGCTGAGAAACACCTGGGGCGAGGCACAGTGAGTTTAAAAGGACTCTCACCGCTAGCTCCGCTGATGCCTTCACCGCCCACCCTCTGGCCAGCCGGGCTAGAGGGGCCGAGAAACACCTGGGGCAAAGGACTCTCCGCTAGCTCCGTTGATGCCTTCTCATCAGGAACTTTCTCCCCTTCAGCTGTTTTAGCATCAAGGGAAGTGGACTGAGTCTTTGTAATGTATTTATTGTATAGTGTTGTGTACTGCTTTGAAATATGTACTGTTTAATCTTGAATTGGGTATTGTTTATCGCTTTGAAATTTGTATATTGCATTATGATGTTTATTATTGTATTATACTGATTTTGTTTTCTAACATTATGTTTTATTGACTATTGATTATTGTACTGAATTTACTTTTCATGCTTCTTTATTATTGTATTGTATTCTGACGTATTATTTGTATCATATTTTATATTGTTTGGCATTATTGTTGTAAACTGCTTCGAGTTCCCTTTATGGGAAGGAAAGCGGTATAGAAGTCTAAACAATAATAATAATAATAATAACTGGCGAATCACCCGAAGTTGGGCGAAGGCCCTCCTGGCCACAGCCGCCACCTGTTCTTCTAGCAGCAGCCACGAATCCAGGAGGACCCCCAAGTTGTGCACCGGGTTGGTCTGGGGCAAAACAGCCCCATCCAAAACCAAAGATGGTAGCTCCCGGGATAACGCAGGACCCCCTATCCATAGCCACTCAGTCTTGCTAGGATTCAGCTGTAGCCCATTTGCCCCCATCCAGACCCCAACAGCCTCCAGACAGCTGGAAAGGACTTTGACTGCATCACTGGGGTCCCCACGGGCCGAGATGTACAACTGTGTGTCATCTGCGTACTGATGGTACCGCACCCCGTGGGAACGGATGATCTCACCCAGCGGCTTCATGTAGATGTTAAATAGGAGAGGAGAGAGTACCGAGCCCTGAGGCACCCCATATTTTAGGGGCCTAGGACTCGACCTCTCACTCTCCAACCACACCGACTGGGTCCGGCCCTTCAGAAATGAGGAAAACCAGGACCACACCATGCCCTGGATCCCCAATCCTCGGAGCCGTTCCAGAAGGACACCGTGGTCAACGGTATCGAAGGCTGCTGAGAGGTCAAGAAGAGCAAGGACGGACGGATGACCGCCATCCTGCTCTCGCCAGAGATCATCCATCAGCGTGACCAATGCAGTCTCAGTACCATATCCAGTTCTGAATCCTGACTGGAATGGGTCCAGATATTCCGCTTCATCCAGTACCCCCTGCAGCTGACGTGCCACTGCCTTCTCCAGAATCTTCCCCAAAAAAGGAAGGTTGGAGACAGGTCTGTAGTTGGTTAGGATTGCTGGATCGAGGGATGGCTTCTTCAGGAGGGGGCACACAAGAGCATGTTTCAGCAGTGCAGGAAACATCCCCTCTCGAAAAGATGCGTTAATTATAGCCCCAACCCAGCAACCTGTCACCGTCTTAGAGGCTTTTACCAGCCAGGCGGGACAGGGATCCAATGGACAATTAGTGGCACGGACCACCGCAAGGAGCCTGTCCACTTCATCCGGGGCAACTGGATCAAACCGATCCCAGGTAACACCGCAAGACTGCGCACTGGCTCCCCCCGGACCCTCCCCGCCCACGCCAAGTTTGAACCCCGAGCGAATCCGATCGATTTTCTCCACCAGATGGTCAGCAAAGTCCTCAGCCGATCCCTGCCAACCAGGCACAGGCCCCGTCCTACCCAGGAGGGACCTGGTCACCCGAAACAGGGTGGCTGGGCGATTATCAGCGGAGGCAATAAGGGAGGTGAAGTACTGCCTCCTCACCACCCCCATCGCCACTAGGTAGGCCCTAATAGCGGCTCTAGCTAGTGTCCAATCGGAATCGCTCTGGGTCTTCACCCAGCGGCGCTCAAGGCGTCTCTTTGCCCGTTTGAGCTCCCATAGTTCTTCAGTGAACCACGGGGATGACCTAGCTCCACGGGCTCTGAGAGGCCGTAGTGGAGCAATTACATCCAAGGCAGATGTCGTCGACACGTACCACAGGTCAACAAGTGCCTCAGGTGAATCGTGTCGCCGATCCAGAGGAAATTCCCCAGTTCCCTCTAGAATCCATCCGGATCCATCAGTTGCCGGGGGCGGGCCACTTTAATCAACCCTGCCTCTTTACGATGAAGTGTCGCCCCCAGAAAGTCTAGAGCCACCAGATAGTGATCTGACCATGGCACAGGTGTTATGTCTAGCTTCTGTAAACTCAGATCACTCTGCCACCGCCCCGACAAAAAGACTAAATCTGGCGTGTGGCCACTGCCCCTGGTCGGGCCCTGAATTACCTGAGCCAGGTCCACAGCTGCCATGGAAGCCATGAACTCCTGTGCCACCTCGGAACCAGACCCCAGCGAAGGCAAATTGAAGTCCCCCAAAACCATCAGTCTAGAGAACTCCAAAGCCAACGCCGAGATGGCTTCAAGGAGCCCAGGCAGGGAGTCCCTTACCCTGCAAGGAGGCAGGTACAGGAGTAGGACCCCCAACTGACCGTTAGGGCCCAACCGCAGGAGCAGGGCCTCACAACCCGAAATTTGTGGAGCAGTGGCCCTGGCGACTCCCAATGATTCCTTGGCTATAATGGCAACACCACCGCCCTTACCCACATCCCTAGGCTGGTGCCAAACAACGAACCTGGCCGGACACATGTCTGATAGAGGCACCCCATCCTCAGGTCTCAGCCAGGTCTCAGTGATGCATGCCAGGTCGGCCCGCTCCCCCAAAATAGAGTCTTGTATTAGGGGAGCCTTATTACAGACAGACCTGGCATTCATCATCAGCAGCCTAAGGGCGGGGTCACCCTGGATCAGCTGCTCAGGACCTAGAGGTGAAACCGGGGGGGCAGAACATGGGACAGATACTAAGCATCGGTCCCGCGTTCCCTGAGTGCGGCCCGCCCCACGGTTCCCGCTATAACGCCCCATGCCCGTCACAACCTCTAAATGAGCCCCTGGAACCTCCACCATTAACCCAGATGGAGTGTCGCCCTCTCTTCCCAGCTGGCAAGGCCATCTCCCCCTCCCTCCCTCCCTAACCCACTTAAAACATACCCTCTCACTCCCTCCACCCCCCTAACAGAACTCCAATGACGGGAGTCTCCTCCTCCCGGCCCTGGTCCAAGCGCTGTAAGGCTGCGGGGCTGACGGGGAGAGGGCGCGCTGCCCCTAAGGCCACCAAGCAACCCCAGGTGTGGCCATAGTTCTCCTCCCCACCCCGGTCCACGCGGCACGAGGCGCGATGCTGCAGGGATGACGAGGGGTGCCACTTTTGAGGCCGCAAGCAACCCCAGGTACGGCCAATGTTCTCCTCCCCACCCCAGTTCTGGCAGCGCAAGGCTCGTGGTTGCCGGGATGGTGGAGGGCACCGCCTTTGTGGCCGCAAGCGACCCCAGGTACAATCAACGCTCTCCTCCCCACCCCAGTCCTGGCAGCACAAGGCTCGTGGCTGCATAGATGGCAGGGGCACCATCTTTGGGGCCACAAGCGACCCCAGGTGCAGCCGATGTTCTCCTCCCCGCCCCCGGTCCTGGCGGCACAAGGTCCTCCTTGTAGCTGCTGCGCCAGACCCGCACAGCCAGGAAAAATATCCCCTCTCCGAAACCAGCCATGGGACAGAAGACAAACGTCCAATGTTCTCAACAGCCTCCACTCCTGAAGATGAAACCGGCTAAGCGGCGGTGGAGGCGGTGGAGGTGGCCTTGGAGCCCAACCAGGAGTCCAGAAGCTGCCCTGCCTCAGGTGTTCTCGCCAGTCTCCCTTCCGAAGGCGGTGTTCTCAGCAGGCCAGGGGCTGGTGGCTTTTACCTTCCCTCAGGCTGGGAGAAGCAGCCCAGGATCAGCTGTGGCCTTGGTGTTCTCGGCAGGCCAGGGGCTGGTGGCTTTTACCTTCTCTCAGGCTGGGAGAAGCAGCCCAGGATCAGCTGTGGCCTTGGTGTTCTCGGCAGGCCAGGGGCTGGTGGCTTTTACCTTCCCTCAGGCTGGGAGAAGCAGCCCAGGATCAGCTGTGGCCTTGGTGTTCTCGGCAGGCCAGGGGCTGATGGCTTTTACCTTCCCTCAGGCTGGGAGAAGCAGCCCAGGATCAGCTGTGGCCTTGGTGTTCTCGGCAGGCCAGGGGCTGGTGGCTTTTACCTTCCCTCAGGCTGGGAGAAGCAGCCCAGGATCAGCTGTGGCCTTGGTGTTCTCGGCAGGCCAGGGGCTGGTGGCTTTTACCTTCCCTCAGGCTGGGAGAAGCAGCCCAGGATCAGCTGTGGCCTTGGTGTTCTCGGCAGGCCAGGGGCTGATGGCTTTTACCTTCCCTCAGGCTGGGAGAAGCAGCCCAGGATCAGCTGTGGCCTTGGTGTTCTCGGCAGGCCAGGGGCTGGTGGCTTTTACCTTCCCTCAGGCTGGGAGAAGCAGCCCAGGATCAGCTGTGGCCTTGGTGTTCTCGGCAGGCCAGGGGCTGGTGGCTTTTACCTTCCCTCAGGCTGGGAGAAGCAGCCCAGGATCAGCTGTGGCCTTGGTGTTCTCGGCAGGCCAGGGGCTGATGGCTTTTACCTTCCCTCAGGCTGGGAGAAGCAGCCCAGGATCAGCTGTGGCCTTGGTGTTCTCGGCAGGCCAGGGGCTGGTGGCTTTTACCTTCCCTCAGGCTGGGAGAAGCAGCCCAGGATCAGCTGTGGCCTTGGTGTTCTCGGCAGGCCAGGGGCTGGTGGCTTTTACCTTCCCTCAGGCTGGGAGAAGCAGCCCAGGATCAGCTGTGGCCTTGGTGTTCTCGGCAGGCCAGGGGCTGATGGCTTTTACCTTCCCTCAGGCTGGGAGAAGCAGCCCAGGATCAGCTGTGGCCTTGGTGTTCTCGGCAGGCCAGGGGCTGGTGGCTTTTACCTTCCCTCAGGCTGGGAGAAGCAGCCCAGGATCAGCTGTGGCCTTGGTGTTCTCGGCAGGCCAGGGGCTGGTGGCTTTTACCTTCCCTCAGGCTGGGAGAAGCAGCCCAGGATCAGCTGTGGCCTTGGTGTTCTCGGCAGGCCAGGGGCTGGTGGCTTTTACCTTCCCTCAGGCTGGGAGAAGCAGCCCAGGATCAGCTGTGGCCTTGGTGTTCTCTGCAGGCCAGGGGCTGCAGAAATTGATTCAGAAATTCATTTTATTTGTTTTAGACAAGTTCTCTACTCGGTTAAGGTCATCTTGAATCCTGCTTTTGCCTTCTGAGGTATGAATTACTCTTCCCAGTTTGGTGTCATACACAGATTTCATGAGCAGCTCCTGTACTCATTGTCAAGTCATTTATAGATGTGCAGAATAATACTGGCCCAGTAGAGGACTTAAAGGTGAAGAAACTGTTGGTGAGCACTCTGTGAGTTTTAAACCAGCTTCTAATTCACCTAACAGCAGCGGCCTATAGTCCCAGCATCCAGTAACTGCAAATACATATTTGAATAGAAAGAATCCAGTACTGTACTACAATATTCTTCTAACTCTTCAAATTCTTGCAAAAGCACTGAAACATTTGGCAACACTTGTCAACATGGTCTTATTGTATTAGGCTATAATCCTATACCCATTTAAATAGAAATGATTCCCCCTGAATTCAATGGTACAGTACTAACTTCTGAATTGATGTTAATTATACTGTTGATTGCTTAAAATATTTCATGCAAAATAAGAATCCCACATTATTGAATGATAATTCAATCACACATTCTGCGAAAAAAGGGCAACAAGAGAATAATGTTCTGAACCTTTATTTAAAAGTTTAAAGATTGATAAAATAGCTCAGCATCATCCAACATTTATGTACCTTGCTTTGTCCTCCCGCAATGAAAGCTGGTACCCTCTGGTGGACATGTTTAGTACAGTATTACGTAGGATGATATTTAGGTCATGCTGTATATAACATTTCAACAACCTATAGCAGTGATGGCGAACCTTGGCTCTCCAGGTGTTCTTGAACTTCAATTCCCAGAAGCCCAGGAGTGCTGACTTGAGCTTCTGGTAATCGAAGTCCAAGAACAGCTGGAGTGCCAAGGTTCACCATCACTGACCTACAGTTTCTGGAATATTATCTATTTAATTAACTAATGGGAAAATAACTACCCTGGGGTGTTAAAAAACAAATCAAAGTAATAGAAAGTGCTTAAGAACATTTAAAGTGACATCCCACTAACAACTGATGTGTAAAATATAACACATATCGAAATCTACCATTAGTCTTCTGCTGTACTGCCAGTATTTCAATGTACTGGTTAGACTGTTATTTGAGCCTGCCTAGGGTTTGAGATCTGCAAGACAGGCTCTTTTATCAGTTCCACCACCTTTAGAAGTACTTAAAGCAGTGATAGTGAAACTTTTAGAGACCGAGTGCCCAAATAGAGGGGCAGGGTGAACTCTGTGCTCTCGGGGGGGGGGGGGGGGGGAGGAAGCTGTCCCATTGGGTTGCTGGGCAAAGGGGCAAGGCAAACTCTGTGCTGGGGTGACAGCATGCATGTCAACAGAGAGGGCTAGGAGTGCCACATCTGGCATGTGTGCCATAGGCTTGCAACCACTGACCTAAAGGGAGGACCTTTTCAGCAGCTGCTCTCAGATTACAGAATTGCCTGCCTGGAAAGGCTAGACTGGAGACGTCTTTGAGTCCTTCTGTTGATAGTAGTAGCATGCCATCAATTTGATTCTGACTTATGGAGACCCTTTTCCAGGGTTTTCTAGCTAAAGACTACTCAGAAGTGGTTTACCATTCCCTTCTTCGTACGGGCATGTTTTACTTCTGCGTCTTGGAGCAACGAGGGCAGCATGGGCCGGATGAATCACAGTAAACCCATTCGTGTGGATTCACGGGGTGCTTGGGCTTCTGGGAATTGAAGTCCAAGAACATCTGCAGTGCCAAGGTTCGCTATCACGGAGATAGCCAAAGCCATTCAAGCTGGCTCTTCTCCCTGGAGGCACAATGGGGAATTGAACACCCAACCTCAGGCTGTGCAGCCAGGTACCTAAACCACTGACTTATGCAGCCAGTAGGAAAAAAAATTCATGTGGGTTTAGGTAGGCCTTTGGCAGCTAACTGACTGACAAGAACAAAGGCTTCTAAGGAAGCGTTACGCTTCTTGCTAATCTTACATAAAGTGTAAGATATTAAATGGGTTTTAATTTTTTAAATATGAAAAGTGTATTTATTCTCTTTGGATAAGGAAAGGTCTCCCTCACTTGAAAGCCAGCTGTGTCCAACTCTAGGGGGTGGTGTTCATCTCCGTTTACAACCCAAGAGTCAGTGCTGCCTGTCTCTGTAGACGTTTGCCTGGTCATGTGGCAGGCATGACTAGATGCCGGAGCGCACAGAATGCTGTTACCTTTCCCATCAAAGTGGTACATTTTTATCTACCTGTATTTTCTTGCTTTCAAACTGCTTGGTTGGCAGGAGCTGGGACAAACAACGTCGTGCAGCACTCAGGTCTTGAAATGCTGACCTGCCGTCCCTTATCTGGAGATCAGGAGAATTTTCCTCACAGTCTCCCACCTAAGTTCTAGCTTGCTTGGCCCTGCTTAGCATCATCAAATCAAATGGGCTCAGTGTGTTGTAGGTCATGTGGTTCTTTTTTAATTACAGTGGTGCCTCGGATAAAGTCCGACTCGGATAAAGTCACGGTTTTCATGCACACGTGATGCATCGCATAAAGTCCAAATCCGCTAAAAATGGACGTTATCCGAGGTATTTGGTATAGGAACCTCAGACAAAGTCCATTTTTGGACGTTATCTGATGCATCGCCCATTTGATTTGGATAAAGTCCAAAATCAGATAAAGTCCAAACTTGTGGAACGGAGTTCGGACTTTATCCGAGGTTCTACTGTATTCTCAGAGTTAATCACTTAATTAAGGTGCAGTCAAAAAGACAAGGGTCTTCCCTTTCTGAAGCATACACTTTGACACAAAATAGCTATCAATCAATTCCACCAACATGGAAGAAACAAGACAACAAAAAAGAACGGATTTCCCACATTTGAAACTATGCACCACAAATACAAGCACTATAGATCAGGGGTGCCCAAACTATGGCCTGGGAGCCAGATCCAGCCCCTGACACCAATTCATCTGGCCTGCACCACCCGCATCCCTCCTGGAAGCCGAAGTAAAACACGCCCATATGGGCGCGTTTAACGTCCGCTTCTGGGAGTGACGTGGGCCAGATTAATTGGCATAGTGGACCAGATATGGGCCATAGTTTGGGCACCCCTGATCTATAGTGCTTGTATTTGTGGTGCATAGCTTCAAACTCCTGGTTTAATCAGAGAAAATGACAGCTTAGAATCTATTTCTTCCTGTTGCAAAACAGATTTCAAGGCGTGGTTTACTTCCGCTTCCAGTGGGAGGAACAACGTGACCGGCCTGCTGAACCACATGATCGGTGTGACCTGCCCATGGGCCAAAATGTTTGGGCACTCCGCTATAGATGAAATAAAAACCAGTACAGTATTTCTCCAAGAACCATTGCTGGTTGTGAGAGTGCAGGTACATGCAAAAAAATAATAGTTTGGTCATAGGAGCAGAAAAGCATACATTGATTCCCAATATACTAATATTTTGTGTAAAACTGGCCTGAGGTTGGTAACCACCAGGAGAGGTTGGAAGGGAGATCCAGTAAGCATTGCCAACTCCAGACGTAGACCTTTTGTTCTCTAACAAATCTCTCCGCTGCCTGTTTTAGGTTTCAGCACGGGCCACTAAGAGACTAAATGGAAAGGCAAATGTTACTAAAGAGAATGAGAAGGGGTTTCTTTCGCTCTCCCTCATTCAGGTTCCTCAAAGGAGCACAAAAGAGAAATGAAGTGAAAGGGAATTAGCCACAGGATTGCCATGATGTATGCACTTCAGCCTGCACAATTCTAAAACACTAAGTGCAAAGTAAAACAGGGCGCAACCTTTCCATGGTCTAGAGGAGCAAAGTGTGCTTAATGTCTCTCTTTTACCCAGTGGGGATTTAGCCATCCACAGCATGTGTGTTCAAGGCAAATAATAATAATAATCCTTCTAACCAGGTCATAACATAGGTTCACCCACTTAGGTAGAAGACAAATGTGCCTTCCACAAAAGCACACGTGACGTAGTACATTTGACATGCCTCTGCTAGCTGCCTTTGTGGCTGTTAGAGGGTCTTAGATTCACATTTTTATTTGAACCATGCAAGGTTGAAATAGGACTATCATTTGCAGCATGGCTACGAGGCTTCACACCTATAGAAGCATTTAAGAACGGTGCTCTTCAGTCTTCTCAGTTCTGGGACACAAGCATTCTTTTGGAGGCCTATTTTTTAACCATTTAAATTTTACCTATTTGTAGAGTCAAGGACTGCAGTGGCTTAGTGATTAAGATGCTAAACTTGATGACTGGAAGGTCGGCAGGTCAGAAGTTCGAGACCCAAGTGTGCATGACGGAGTGAGCTCCCGTCTTTGTCTCAGCTCCTGCCAAGCAAGAAATTGCAAGTAGATAAATAGGTACCACTTCGGTGGGAAAGGTAGCACCATTCTGTGCGCTCTGGTGTCTAGTCATGCCTGCCACATGACCACGGAAACGCCTGCAGACATAGACAGCACTCTTTGGATGTAAGCATAGATGGGCACTGAACCCTATGGTTGTATACGACTGGCTTTTGAGCAATTATGGAGACCTTTACCTTTTACCTTTACAGTCAAAGCATGACAACTACTGCATTAGGATAAAAGCCTATGCAGTTCAGTGTTCTGCTCACTACAGAGTGGCCAGTCAGATACCTACAGGAGATCCAAAAGCAGAATACACATGCAATATGGGGCCCTCCGGCAAGTGATGCACAGAAGCAGCAATCATGACATCTTGTGGCAGCAAATCCTACAGCATGCCCATGTGCTGTGGGAGGAGGCATTTTCTTTAGGTAAAGGTCGCCCTTGCTAGAAAGCCAGTCATATCTGACTCTAGGGTTCACTGCTCATCTCCGTTTACAGCCAATGGACATGTGGCAGGCATGGCTAAACACCAGAGTGCACAGAACGCTGTTTACCTTCCCACTGAAGTGGTGTCTACTTACCCGCTTGTAATTTCTTGCTTTTGAACTGCTAGGTTGGCAGGAGCTGGGAAAGACAATGGACACTCAATCTGTCATACTGCACTCAGGTCTCGAACTGCTGACCTGCCGGCCTTCCAGTCATCAAGTTCAGCGTCTTAACTACTAAGCCACCGCAGTCCCTTTGTTTAACAGAATTTCTTTAGTCTGTCCTAAATTACTTAATACTTATCTCAGTGGATGATACCCCTAATGGATATGGTCTTATGAGGGAGAGGAAAATAGAAGTCTCCCGATCCATTTTTTTCACACTGTGCATCATTTTATATGCTTTCTCCATGCATTCTTACTATTTCGCTACGCTATAATCTTTCATAAAGGGGTTCCTTTAGCTGCCCCTTCTTCTTTCACTTTCTAGATTTATATTATTATACTCCCCTTTTGTTCATTTTCTATTCTACAATTTCATGCCCAGGATTTTGCATGGTATTCCATTGGTGATCACACCAAAGTTTCCTATAAGGGCACAAAAAATCATTTTAATTCTCTTTCTGAATAAGGCCAACATGAACTTTGTCTGTATCTACTGTACGAGAGCCGCCTGCAGGCTGCCATTTTTACCAACTTTTTCCTCTCCGGCTCCATATATGCATATCTTATTGCAGACTTGCCCAACTTGTTATCTTCTAGATGTGTTGGGATAAGAATGGAAGGAATTATAGTCCAACACACAGAGAGGCAAATAAGTTCAGCTCAATCTAATTGATGCAAATCCACCCCCTGCCTCAATTTCCCACCTGTTATTTCCATTGCTTTGCGTGCTGCATTGGAACAAAAAAAAAAAATCCTTTGTTATTTTCAAGTGCCTCAAATTTTGGACTGTAAGATCCCTAAAAATGGTTTGTCAGCTTGTAGTGTCATCATGTCCATGTTACAGATTGGCAATTGAGACTGGAAAAATAAATGATAATTGGGCCGGGTAAAATAGAATGGAGTATCCTGGAAGATCTATCTGGGAGAAATTTATGTTATTCATATTCCAAGCACTGCAGGGCTGTGCCATCAATTCAGGTGAGAGATCACAGTGCTTCAAGACAGTTCTCTTGACTAGCAGTCAAAAGGCCTTGTGTGGCTATTTTATTTTACCTTCTGCTCCCGCCTTTAAATACTCCTGGGTTAAGCAGGGGGTTGGACTCAATGGCCCAGTAATTCTGATTCTAACATGGTAAGAAAGAAGACGCATTTATTGCACAAAGATGTGAGTTATAAGTAGAAGGTGACAATGACAGGATCACCTGAAAAATTTGCAAACTAAGGCAGACAGAAAGTGAAGACGACCTAAAGAACCTCTTGATGAGAGTGAAACTCAACATCAAAGAACCCAAAATCATGGCATCCGGCCCCATCACTCCCTGGAAATGGAAGCAGTGACAGACTTTACCTTCTTTGGATCTAAGATCACCGCAGATGGTGACTGAAGCCATGGAATAAAAAGACGCTTACTTCTTGGGAGGCAAGCTATGACAAACCTAGGCAGCATAATAAAAAGTAGAGACATCATACTGCCAACAAAAGTCCACATTGTTAAAACAAGTGTCTTCCCAGGAGTAATGTATGGCTGTGAGAGCTGGACCATAAGGAAGGCTGAACACAGATTAGATGCCTTTGAACTGTGGTGCTGGAGGAGACTCTTGAGAGTCCTCTGGACTGCAAGGAGATCAAATCAGTCAATCCTGAAGGAAATCAATTCTGACTGCTCATTGGAAGGACAAATACTGAAGCTGAAGCTCAAGTACTTTGGCCACCAAATGAGAATAGAGGACCCATTTGAGAAGGCCTCGATGCTGGGAAATATTGAAGGCAAAAGGAGAAAGGGACAGCAGAGGATGAGATGGCTAGATGGTATCTTTGACACAGTGGGCGCAGATCTGGGTGGGCTACGGAGGATGGCAGATGACAGAGGAGCCTGGCGTGTGGTGGTCCTTGGGGTCGTAAAGGTTCGGATTCAACCGTGCGACTGAACAACAACAAAAGGTAGACAATTATACAACAAAACTCTTTCCTGGAAATATCTTCTCTTCACCAAAGTTCTTTTTGGCTTCCAAAGTTTCCATTCGAGCTTGTCACTATAAGAACATTGTCAGTTTAAGAAATGGTACCCAGGTTTGTTTCTCCTTTGCGTTTTCTATTTGGATTGTAAGAATCTGAATTCTGCTTGTCTGCAGAAACAGCCAAGTTTACTACCAACCTCAGGTACTGGGACCATTTTAGGAGAATTCTCTTTCCTTTTTTTGACACACACACACCCCTTTTGTGTCTGAAAATTGAAAGTATTGGCCGGCTCTGAAACCTGAGTTGAGGAGGTGAACATTTTTGGCAACTCTGGGTGAGACAATCAGAAAAAAGGTCTATTCAAGAAGCTTCAATCAAGTTTTAAACATAAACATTATTTCACACCTATGTTCCCTTAGCCACCAATGGATCTTGCCTTGGTTATATATGAGCAGAAACAGGAAGACATTTGCTGACTTTTCATTGTTATGTAACTTTAATCCCTGCAAGCCTGGGGGGGGGATGAATATATTTTTGTCCTTCCACACAACTAGTTACAGTAAGTGGTGGGCTGGAGGTAGGTAGGGGAGCACAAAAAACAAAAATGAACTAAACAACCCCAAACAGAATTGGAGCTATCCAGCTGAATCTGCTGCCCAGGTTTCTGTAATGACAAAGTTTTTAGGGCAGAAGTTCATGGGTTACATAAGAATTTATCCCACCTCCATGCATCTGAAACATTGCTAAGTGCAGAAATAGACTTTACCCTCCAGTTTTGAGAGAACTGCTCCAGATTGAACAAGGGAAGCGTACCAATACATTCAGTCACTGACATGTTATGGGTTTTGAAAGCAATTGAAAAGCTGTAGCTAGTATGCAACACTTCTCTTGATGTGAATAAAAGGCAAACTGGTTCTCTTCCATTCCAGCTGCCTATCAGTTGTCAAGCTCAATGCACAGCTACCAACAATTAATAAGTGTGTGCTATGAAGCTAATTCCAATTTGTGACAATACCCCAAAGCACTGATCAGCCAATGTACTGACTTACTGTAGGCTTCTGGGAAGTGAAGTCCACCAGTGTTCCACAGAACAGTTTGGGAAACGCTGGACTAGGGAATACCAAGCAGTCAGGACAAAGTAAGGTGGCTGGCTTATAACTCTCCAGAGACTGTTGAACTGCAACTCCCATAACCTCTCACATGTTGGCAGGGGAGCTAGGATCTAGCTGGGGAGTTACAACCCACAATCATCTGAAGGGCCACAAGCTGCCAACCTACAGAAAAGCAGGACACCCATTTCAATATATGGCATCTTTTTACCTTTATTTCCATTTCCTGCAAGAACCGCCAAGACTAAAAACACTATTGAGAGACGTGAAGATTTATTTAAAAATTAATGAGTAAGTTACTCAACTACCATGTGGAAAATTGTGAAACACATTCCCCCCAAGTCTACATGCTTGGGGAATTTTCTTTATTTTTCTCTTCTCTCACGGACTCCATTGCCCAAGTAGAAGTGCCCAAGTACAGCAAATTTGGAGTTATTTGCTCTAAAGATATGTCACGTGCTATATCCATTCCTTGTTTGTGTTCTGAATTGTGTAATTTCATGTATGAAGAGGCTAGTAGGCTAAAATTCAGGCAGCAAAGGAGAGGGACGAAGATTAGTACTCTCTATTCTCCATCACAATATTAGCATAATTCATTTTTCATTTCAAGCCCCACATTACACAAGGAAATCTGAATTCTGGAAGCACAAAACATGTGATTAAGTGATGTATGTTAAATGAATGTTATAAAGGTTCCATCAAAGACAGAAACCTGCACAAATTCCCAAGCATTGAGGAATGGGCATATATTTCTAAACTTCCTGCTAATCTCCATCTTAAAAGTGGAGGTCAACAATTTCCTTTTAAGTATTTGCCAAAACCATAAACTATATTCCTCCTCAACCACAAGAATGCCAGTAGCATTTAAGGAAAAAAGTCAAGAGGTTATGTAAAAACATTTTTAATTCTGATTAAATATATTATTCCAAGATAATTTAAAGCACACTTTTCTGTGTACTAGGTCAATAGTCAAGAGGCAGTTTTTGAAGTTTGGATATCTAAAATTTTAACAGCAAAATGCTGTTGTTTACAAATATATACTGCTGCCTAACACAATGGTTCTGTTAAATCATGATTTTATATGGATAAAAAGAAATCTAAACTATTGAATTAGTGCCTCCCTCTAACTTCTTTAAAATTTAAAATACAAATTTTAATAAACAACCTACTGTTTATCTTCATGATTTATACAGTGTTATGTACATATGTGAACAAAGCGTATTAGAAAAGAATTGATTGAAGCAGCACTGACTAGACAGAATCTTGCATTATCTGACTAAATTAAAAACAGCAGGAGAACTGAGTACGCTTTGAGAGAACTATCTTAGTTCTTTGTGAAAAGGGGGAAACAAATATAGTTATGTACAAATGTTCAAACAAAAACCAAGAACTCCAAGAGACGCAATTCAAATTGAAACACAGACACTTGCAATTAATTAATATAAATTTTGCTGCAAAAGGTGCAAGAATGCATCACATATGAATACGGTAGCTAAATAATTTTTCAGTTACAACTCCTGGAATACATCAACCACTGGGGCATTTATTTTGATAGCTGCACACCCCGCCATCTTCACATTTTTCATCTCTGTGAATTAAGCATTTGCACTCTGTCTTGCTTCTTAGAAACCTGGTACTATACAAAAACTGCTACAAATTAAGAACGAAAAGCCTTAGTCACTGCTGAGCAAATGTGCAATTTTGCTCCTGACTTAATATGCAAAGTAGAAATGCTCTATATATGTATATGATAGAACATAAAGACATAAAAACAAGTGTTAAAATGTAACATGAATAACCTGAAACTGAATGTTTTCTGGCAGTGATTTCCATAACATCAGTGCAACATTAATTTCTATAATATTCCATTTTTAAATTATCTTTTGCGCACAAAGTGCAAAATTGAATTTACAACAATTACAAAAAGTCTCCAACAACTACAGAAGCTGGCCAGACAATTGGTTTAATTTGAAGCTTCTCTATACAGTTGCAAGACAGACAATCCAACTGGAATGTCTAACACAATAAGTTTTATCCAAATGTTAAAATTGTCCATGTACCAACTCCACTGCCAAAATCCTGCATAGAACTTGGGATAAGGATTATAAACTAAATGGAAAGCCTGACACCAGTTCTGCTATTTCCCTGATGCCCACAATTAAACTTTCTAATTCTGATATCAAACAAGAGATTATCTTGATATATGTGTATGAATGTACATGCACACACACTTCATAGAGGTCCCCAACGACAGCACGCAAACGTTGACCCAAACTTTTATTTCTTACCCAGTAAACATGATGTTCAGACTGAGATGCTCCAAATGATTTCGTCCATGAGAGCAGACACAAGACAAACTGGATTCTAAACTGCATCCACTAAGGTTTCAAGTTTAATGGTGTAAAAATCTGACATTCAAATACAGTTGAGAAAATTCCTTGCTACAGTGCAGAATGCATCAGACACCTGGCCCCGCAAATGAGGCTATACTCTCAAACAAACAACAGATGTATTGTTTTTATGTCTGTGAAAAATGGGTTGGTATACCAATGCCACCAAATGAAACACTGCCTCACTGTATATATCTAATCAGTTTTAAAGGGTAATTAAGGTCAATGTATGGAGCTTACTTTACCTTTTGTCTTAAATTCTGGCAAATAATCATGTCACTAGAAAGGACTGGGGAAATCTTAACCCCACTAACTGCATTAACATTGAGTTGCAGAAGAGAGCCCAACCCCAGATGTCAAACTTTAACACACATGCGCTCTTTATCTCTCTCACTCACTCACACACGCAAACCATACAGATACATCAGACAGGGCAACAGAGTCAAAAGGTCCAAGTAAGCTTGATGGAAGTTCCAAACAATATATCTTCCGTATCACCCCAGCCTCCAATACCACCACCACATTTTATCTAGTATAATACACTCTGTAATAGACTGTTTTTGATCTCCATAGTGAGTAGGAGTTGTCAAATTTAAGGAGATAGACTCCTCTCCCTGGGTATTGATGGCTGCCAGCATACACCTCTTCGTGACAGTCTCGTCTGTACACTGGCACTATTTCATCTAGTTGAGGCTTGTTGGCGTTCTTTTTGGTTTTTTCTTCACTACTAGCATTTTCTGAAATAAAGAGTTAAAAAGAAAACATTAGTTAATAAATGCATGTTTCCTTGATAACAAAAAAAAAACAAACCACCTGTCACTCAATTAATTCATTGCGTTAAGTCAGAGGTGCCCAAACTTTTTGGGCCACAGGCCAGTCACGTAGTTGGTTCAGCAGGCCAGTCATGTGGTTCCTCTTACCAGAAGTGGAAGTAAAATGTGCTTTGCCATCTGTTTTGCAACAGGATGAGATAGATTTTAAACTGCCATTTTCTCTGCTTAAACCAGGGGTGCCCAAACTACGGCCCATGGGCCATAGTTTGGGCACCCCTGCATTAAGTGTTGATTGATCCTGTGAGAATCTAACAACACATAAGTTATTTAAGTCCAACAAAAGGTTTAACAACAGCAAGATTATAAGAAAGCCTGTGCCAGAACTTTACAGAGAAGAGCCACAACCAGATGTTCAGAGAGAACATTAGGTACAAGAACACATGATACTACAATATCAAGGTTTGGTTGAAGTTAATTCCTTCATTCCCATCTCAGGAAATGCTATCCTGGAAAAAATTAGTGGACCCAAATGGCACCTCAGCATTTCGAAGAATTTTAACACAAGTCTACAAATGAATGGACTGAAAGCTTTACTTTAGGTTTCATTTTATAGCTGATTGTTGGGTTTCCATTGCTATCATGATGCTCTGACGGTCATGGTTTTGTATCTTCCTTCAATAAGCATGTGCCATTCATATTTTTTTCTGGACTCCAAAGACAAGGCTGGCCTGGAAGGCTTCATGGCCCAGGACAGGCCAAGCTCCTATCTAGCATCCTGACAGAAAAGGAAGTTAGTTCCCAGCAAACACCAGAGCAATGCCCTTTCCAGACAGAATGCTAGCCATGAAGCCTTCCAAGAGGAGCTCCCAGAATAGAGTTATGGGATTTGGAGTCCAAAAGGAAAAAACAAGTGCACACAGAAACAAATGGCATGTCCCTATTCCTCAGAAGTCTATGCACTGTATGCTATACAGTAAAACCTCGCATAAGGAGCACCTCGCTTAGAGACTAACTCGCTTAAAGAGCAGAATTTTCTCTGAATGGTTGCCTCGCTTAACAACTAGGTAAAGGTAAAGGTTTCCCTTGCTCGAAAGTCAGTCGTATCCGACTCTAGGGTGCAGTGCTCATCTCTGTTTCTAAGCCGAAGAGCAAGCGCCGTCTGCTGCTGTAGACGTTTTCGTGGTCATGTGGCAGGCATGACTAGACACCAGAGCACACAGAACGCTGTTACCTTCCCACTGAAGTGGTCCCTATTTATCTACTTGCAATTTCTTGCTTTCGAACTGCTAGGTTGGCAGGAACTAAAACCAACCAAAAACTCGCTTTAACAACTACATCGGGGTTTGCAATCCCCCCCACCAGAAGTCACAATTGGTCACTTGCAGTGGTGTTTCGCTCAAAGAGCAATCCCATGGAACGCATTATGCTCTTTAAGCAAGGTACCACTGTACTTTTATAAAAGTATTTGAATAGGACTGAGAAAGAAACAGCTAATTTTTCAGCATTTTCATTGACTGATTTTTTTTTAAAAAGTCAATAAAATCAGGGATCCTCTATGTCTTGGACAGGAGTGGCCTCACTGTCAAAAACTGATGCTATTGATTCAATATGAAAATTGAGAATGAGGCCAAAAAAAAAAAGTTGACATTAACAGGCTTACCAGTTTATGCTTTGAATAATAGTTGGTAAAGTTATGGAATGAAGCTGTGAATCGCAAATATTCCGCTTGTATATATGTAACATCCACAAATGTTCCAAAGTTCCCCTATGGCAGTGGTGGCGAACCTATGGCACATGTGCCAGAGATAGCACTCGGAGCCCTCTCTGTGGGCACCTGTGCAGTCACCACAGCACAGAGTTCACCCCACCACTCTGCCCAGCAGCCCAATGGGAGCACTTCCTCCCCCCCAGCACAGAGTTCACTCTGCCCAGCAGCCCAATGGGAGCATTTCCTTCCTCCCCTGGCACTTTGCAATAAATAAGTGAATTTTGGGTTGCAGTTTGGGCACTCGGTCTCTAAAAGGTTCACCATCTCTGCCCTATGGGGAGAAAGGCAGCATATAAATAAATGGTTTGGTTTTTTTTAATGGGTTGGTTTTTAAAAATGTTTTTTATGGTTGTTTTTATGTTTTATGTCTTGTTGTGAGCCGCCCGGAGTCGCTCCGGCGAGGGGGCGGCGATATAAATTCAATAAATAAATAAAATAAAAATTTAAATCCACACATTTCTGCCTACTCTATGAGGATCATTTGGCCTAGTTGAAGTCTTAAAATCTGTGCAGAGACAACTATGCTTATCTGTTTGGGTAAAGGCTCAACAATTTGACAAGGAAAAATCATTCAACATTCCCTTAGGATAAATGATGGCTTAGAAGAGGA
Organism: Bradypodion ventrale; assembly: GCA_035047345.1. NCBI lineage: Eukaryota > Metazoa > Chordata > Lepidosauria > Squamata > Chamaeleonidae > Bradypodion > Bradypodion ventrale. The sequence goes on from JAWDJE010000001.1 coordinate 49,782,588, forward strand.
GAAAATATGGAAGTCACACTATCATGAAGGATAAAAAAATTATTACTAGATATGTGAGGAGTAATAAAATAATAAAATCTGATAGTGAGACTTGCAAACAGATGAAGGAAGAGCATAGAAAGATGTACACTCTGAACTTTAAACTATAAAGCCTATTAATCAATCAAACATGTACACTGCCCATCACCCAAACTTTAAGGGTTTTCTTACTCATTATGTCTGGGGGGACCTCTAAAAAGCTCAGTCTTCAGTAATTTCTTAAAGATTTGGAGAGAAGGGGCCTGACTATCAAAAGTGGGAGGGAGGCCCATAAAAATGAAGCCACCAGAGAGAAGACCTTTCTGGTCAAAACCCTATGATCCTCCCACAAAGTCAGCACCCACAGATGTAAGGCCATGATCTTCAGAGCATCATAATAGCAATGGAAACCCAACATTTGAAAAATCATTAGCTATAAAGGAATGGATAGAATGGGTGTTACAGCTTAGAAATTGATGCTCTGGCATATAACGCAGCCTCAAACCATTTAGCGCTTTATAAGTTAATACCAAAACCTTGAACCTCTAGCACAGAAACACAGGTAAGCAGTGAAGTCTGGCCAGAATTGGGCAAATATGTCTGAATTTACTCACATTGACAATCAGCCTGGCCATCACATTCTGGACCTGATGTAGCTTCTGTACAAGCTTTAAAGGCAGCCCCACATAGATAGTATTGCAGTAGCCAATCTTTGAGACTATCAATGTGTAGACCAATGTTGTTAGAGACCTGACATTAGGATGAGGGCACAACTGGGCGATTCACCAAAGTTGAGAGAGAAAAAAGGTGGAGCAGACCATGGCAGTTTCCTGGTGTTCCACAGACAATGATGGGTCCAGCAATATGCCCAAACAATGCCCCTGGTCTTTAAAAGGGAGGGTGAAGCCATCCAATTTAGGAGAACTTCCCTCCAATCAGATAAATGGAACACTTAACAACAAGATCACCATCTTGCCCAGGTTCAATTTCAACCTGTTCATCTCATCTAATACAGTAATGCAGCCAGGCAACCCTCAAGGCACTAGACAGCACCCATTGCAGAAGAAGTGAAAGAGAGATAGAATTACGTGTGATCTGTAAACCGAAACCTTAAATTTTCGGATGACCTCTCCCCACAGCCTCATATAGATTTTGAACAGTAGGGAGACAATCAAGGAGCAGATGCTTAAATCATCTGAAGTTCTACTTGTGTTGCATGGCTCTTACTTGATTTTTCTTTTTGCCACAACAACTGGTTAATTCGCAAAGCTCCAGAGCTTCTCGCTATTTCCTACCTGTCACACTAGAACTATGCTTCAAAATTCCAATTTTGACAATCATCAGATTCACCCAAACCTCTGATCATGAGAAATAATACAGGTTAAAGAATAAAACATTCAATAGGTTCTTGCATATCCCAAACCACTAGTAAGTGTATAAAACAAGATACCTTCATCTTCGTCCTCATCCTCACTGGATTCGCTAACATGTACACTGACTGCCGTGTTAGGAGACTCTGTCCATTCAAAATACACCCCGAAACCAATGTCATAATTGTCTGTAGCAAACTCCCAGAAGAGATAAGAACCTTCTTCATGAGTTGGTACACGAACTGTCACCACTTCTCCTCTGCCAACTGTGATGACAGAATCTGCATCCTGGCGAATCTTCTCTTTGAAGTCTGCTATCTGGGGCCGTGTCCACATGGATGGCGCAGCTATGACTGGAACTGTTTCTAGAAAAATAAAGCGAGATAAGGATAAGAGCCAAGCAATTTACAGCCAGACACACAATTATTCTGAGCTGGTGAGCCAAGAGACCAGATAAATCTTGTGACAAAGAGGCAACACTACAAAGCCTTCCTTCTACAGACATTCCCTGCAGATGTCAATGAGGACAATATTTTCTTCCTACCAGCATTTCTTAACCTCCCCAAGTTAAGTTCACTCAAAAACTGATTAAGAAAGGGGGCAAATATCCCATGACATGCTATGTGCTACTTTACAATTTTGGGATAATCTAGAGGCAAAAAGAAAGCAACTACCCCCCCTTTTTTTCTACTAGTACCCCCCCCCTTTCAATCTGACTATAACAGATTTCTAGCTTAATGAAGGATTTTGTGCCCTGAAAGTCTAATTAACACCTAACCGTTAACTGATATGCTAGAGAGGATATCTTGTAGACTCTACTTGGCTAAAAGGCAGCTGGTGCCAACCATGGTAGGGACAACTGCTAATGGGGGGTCCAGTCTGAAGCAACATATGCATATTTCTGTGCCAAGTTTCCTAAATTTTTTTAAAAATAAAAAGAGTTCAAGAGGTTTTACTCATACCTTTTGGTCCATTCTCTAATGTTTCTTCTAAAGCATCTGTTTCCAGGTCCTTTTCAGGGCTGTCTGAATGAGTACTAGTTTGCCCATTTACCGAAGAGATTTCCCCTGTGGCAGCTGGGTTTGCCTTTGACACCGAAGCAACTGAAGTCCCTGCAGTAGCTGCAGCTTCCTGCTGTTTTTGTAAAGCTGCCTACAAATGTTAAAAAAAGGTGTAGGCTGTATTGTCTGTGAGTTGTAAAATTCTACATTGGGAAATATCACGGAATCTACTGCCATATTAAAATGAATAACAAGGTAAAGCTTAAGTCAATCAGCTTTAAGAGATGAGATCCTGGCAAACTACAATGGCTAAGGTACAAAAGCTGGATTTGTATTTTGGGTGAACTTGGAAGAAAGTAAAGTTTCAGATTTATGTAGTCACTCTTGTGGCTGGGATGTCCATTACATCATGCTGCCATCTCTCGAAGTTGCTCCTGAGCCAGCTACTGTTCAACCTAGGTAAAGGTCACCCACAAAAGCCAGTCATATCTGACTCTAGGGTTCGATGCTCATCTCCACTTATAGCCAAAGAACCAGCGCTATCTGCATATGCAGACTTTGTGTGGACATGTGGCAGGCATGATTAAACACCAGAATGCACGGAACACTGCATACCTTCCCACTGAAGTGGTACCTATTTATCTACTTGCAATTTCTTGCTTTCAAACTGCTAGGTTGGCAGGAGCTGGGACAAAGATGGGGGTCACTCTGTCTTGCAGCACTCAGGTCTTGAATTGCTGACCTCCCAACCTTTCAATCATCATGTTCAGTGTCTTAACCACTAAGCCACCCCAGTCCCACTTTTCAACCTAACCTCTGGCAAATGGCTGCTTCCCACTGAGGCCATTGCACAGGTTCTCATGTCCCAGCTAAAATACTCACTTTAAAACACAGATCTGATTTAATACCATAATTTATACACTCGTGTTCTTTATTAATTTCAATATACGACAGTAATCTCACTAGCGCAAGAGCAGGCAAACTTGGAGCATTCCAAAGCTGTCCTTGCCAACACATGACTATACCTGTTGCTGTGCCAGCTGGACTTGGTAAAGTTGCTGCATGTACTGTTGGTAGTGTTGTTCCTGGAGCTGTCGAATTAGGATCTGCTGTTGCTCATAATTGCCTGGATACTGCTGGGCCGCATACTGTTGGAACTGAACAGCAGTCTGGGAATTCAGTGCAGCCATTATCTGTTGTCTAGAGATTAACAAATTACTCTAATAAATGATTCTGCAGGTATCTGAGGAGTTACTTTTAAAACTGCACAGTAAACTAAATATTCCTATGGGAAAAAAGTTTACTGCAATAATAAAGACTCAATATTTATGATTCACTTCTTAAATATAACTGTTAAACGGATGAGAATTTAATTTAATATTCACATTTATACTCCGCCCACTCAGGCGAACCCGAATCAGCGCAGCATTACAACAATTTTTAAAAAAACATATAAAAACACATAAAACCCCTAGTTATCCCAACTACCCACCCCACTTACTGTAAAAAAAAAAAAGAGAGAGAGACAGAGAGGGCTCCATTAGGGCCCCACACCTGCCCTGCAAGCCCTGCAAGCCTGTTCACACCTTTCCTGAAGGGCAGCAATTCTGTTTGTAGTCTTAGATCTGTTGGCAGGAGGTTCCAGAGGGCTAGAGCGGACATGGAGAAGGCCCTCCTATGGGTACTAGAGAGATGTGCCCCTCTAGTTGATGGCACAACTAGAGAGCCCCTCCGATCCACTCTAGTTGGATGGGCAGACACTCTTGGGGTGATGCGGTCACTACCATATAGGGCTTTAAAGGTCAAAACCAGCACCTCGAATTGCACCCGGAGGCAAACTGGTAGCCAGTGCAGCTCCCGAAGTAGTGGCGAGGCATGGGCATATCGTCCGCACCCCATCACCACCCGGGCCGCCACATTCTGGACCAGCTGCAGCATCCGGATGGTCATCAAGGGCAGCCCCATGTAGAGTGCATTACAGTAGTCTAGTCAGGAGGTGACCAGAGTGTGAGTGACCATGAGCAAGGAGTCCCGAACCAGGAGCAGCCGCAACTGGCGAATCACCCGAAGTTGAGCGAAAGCCCTCCTGGCAACAGCCGCTACCTGTTCTTCTAGCAGCAGCCATGAGTCCAGAAGGTCCCCCAGGTTGCGCACCAGGTCTGTCTGGGGCAAAATAGCCCCCTCCAGAACCAAAGATGGTAGCTCCCAGGATAGCGCAGGGCCCCTTATCCATAGCCACTCTGTCTTGCTGGGATTTGAGAAGTTCAAATTAAAAATAAAATAAAAGGTGTGATGACTCTATATAAGTTAGATTTCATATAAACAGACTGATTTAAATCCATGCAAATTGCTGCACTGACCAGCAAGACATTTCACAAGCTCCCACATCTGTTGTGGCTCTAACTAGAACAGTGCCACACAGCCTTGGCTACCCATGTATATGCAACCTCCAAAACAAACTCCTGCGATGCACTTCATGTTTTTGAAGAACGTTAAGGGTGCAAAATGATTAAACATGCAATTCTGCACCACCTGATTTTGTTATCAGTAGGTTTATGGATCCAGTTTTAACTTTTGAGATCTGAAATTGATTCATTCCCATAATCATCTTTAGCCTCACAATCCTGCCTGCACAGGATTCCGTTTTAAACATATTTCTTGTGTCTTCCTGTTAAGAGCCATTAGGTTAATACAAAGGAAAGACAGGGGATTTCCTGATGGTCACACAAGCACTGGAATCCCCAATAGATTTGCACCTAGCCCTTTCAAGTGGCTTGCATTTCAAAGGGCCCCATGGACCTTTCTTTTCAATGCAGTCTCAAACACAAAAGCATTAATAGCTTTCACAACTAGAGATACTTTTCCATGCTCTGCATACATGTTTCATTTGTATAGTACTTCCATACTCTTATGTGCTATCAAGTATTTTCATCTTTATAGTAACCTTAACAGGGTTTCTGAGGTACGTAAGATACTCAAGGAGAAGTTGACCTGCATGTCAGTCTTTATGGCCAAACATGGTATCCTAGTGCAACACTCTACCTACTATACCATACCGGTTCTCATGCCCACGGTAGCTCACCTTAGTTGTTTTACATGTTGTTATCTAAAGGCACAGTTCTAAAAAAAAAAAACCCTAAAAATATTAAGTAAAAATTTTGCTACAAATTTTACTGCATGGTATAGAAAAAGTATCACTTCCTTAGGTGTAGTCTAACTCATCTTAAAAGATGATGATGATGATCATCATCATCTGCCATCTAGTTGATTCCAACTAATGACAGTCACATAGCTTTCTAGGTATCAAGAATTTGAATATGCTTTACCAGCGCTTCCTGGGTCATGCTCCGCTCTGGAAATTTGCAGGTTACACAATGCCATACAGTGGCAGGACATCTAATGCTATCAGCTACATACAGTCTGGTTGATCTCAATGACCTACTTTGCAAGAGGCACAAACGAGATCTGAACTCCCAGCCCCAGGCTCTGCAGTCAGCTGCTCTCATCCACTAAGCCAGGGGTGCCCAAACTTTTCGGGCCATGGGCCAGTCACGTGGTTCGTCCCACCGGAAGCAAAAGTAAAATGTTGTTTTGCAACAGGATGAGATAGATTTTAAGCTCTCATTTTATCTGCTTAAACCAGGGGTGCCCAAACTACAGCCTGCGGGCCGTAGTTTGGGCACCCCTGCACTAAGCTATACCATGAGTATAAAAGACAAAAACTCATGTATGAAAGTTCTTTTTGCGGAAATTTGTGTACACGTGGGATAAGTCAAAGTACTGTGGATTCCATTACTTCTGCTGTTCCATTCGAAATCTTTCTTCTTCTATTCGCCGCCTCTCTGCTTCCTCCCGTCTCAGCCTCTCTTCCTCTTCTTGTCTACGTTTTTCTTCCTCCTTTTGCAAGCGTTCTCGTTCTTCTTCTTCACGACGCCTGCATTCCTCTTCTTCCCTCCTGTTAGGAGCAGTTTATTAAATATCATTATTTTATAATTTTATATAGTCTCTATACAGAGAGGTGAAAATGTCAAAACATATATGAATACCTTAGTTTCTACTGACTTAACAATGAATTTTTCAAGAATAAAGTTAATAAAATAAGAAATTATCACATAAACTTACTTGTGGCACAGTCCTTACTTTTACATTCCTAAGACAAGCCTAGTGAATCCAAAAGGACTTAACTTTTATGGAGACATGAACAGGAATGAGATTAAAGGGTGAAACTAAGTGATGAAAAGGAGGCTTTACAGCTTGAATCAGCAACATACTGATAATATAATGATTATTATCATATATTCAGTCCCTGGAAAATAGATGGGGAAGAAGTAGAAGCAGTGACAGATTTTACTTTCTTAGGATCCAAGATAATTGCAGATGGAGATTGCAGCCAGGAAATAAAAAGACGACTGATTATTGGGAGACAAGCTATGAGAAACCTGGGGAACATAGTGAAAAGCAGAGACATCACCTTGAAAACAAAAATTTGCATAGTCAAAGCAATGGTATTCCCAGTGGTAATGTATAGTTGTGAGAGTTGGACCATTAAGAAAGCTGAGCGCAGAATGAATAGATGCCTTTGAAATGTGGTGTTAGAGGAGAGTTTTGAGAGTCCCCTGGACAGTGAGGAGAACAAATAAGTCGATCTTAGAAGAAATCAACCCTGACTGCTACTTAGAAGGCCAAATAGTAAAGATGAAGCTAAAGTACTTTGGACATCAAATGAGAAGAAAAGATTCACTTGAGAAAGCCTTGATGCTGGGAAAGGTGGAGGGCAAAAGAAGGGGGCAGCCAAAAATGAGACAACTAGATGGTATTGTAGACACAATGGGCACAGAGCTGGGCGGGTTGAGGAGCATGGTAGAGGACAGGGGTTCCTGGAGGGCAATGGTCCATGGGGTCGCAAAGGGTCGGAATCAACTGTACGACTGAACAACAACAAAAAGTCATATACTAAACCAGGTGTGAACTATTTATAAAAATCATACCTGTCAACCATCCCGATTTGGCCGGGAAAACCCCGTAATTTGACGTCTATTGACGTCATAACCCGCCCCCCGCTGCCAAAACTCCGTAATTTGACAGAGGGGGAAAACGCTTTCCGTGCATGCGCAGAAGCGCTACACCGCTTGCACAGCCCCTACGCAAGCGGCGTAGCGCTTTCCGTGCATGCGTGGAAGGGTTTTACCCCTAGGAGGCTAGGGCGCATCGTCGACACACTAGTCGCCACGCTCCCACTGCTAATGAATAGCAACCAGGAGGGAGGCTGGGGGGGGGGGGATGTCTTCCGCACCGCTCCTCCGTAGCTGCCCCTCCGAGGACCCAGGAGCTGTGATACATCAACAAAGATGGCTGCGGGAGACGTCCAGAGCCGCTCCGGCTGAGAGGCGGAGCGGAGGCGGAGCGAGTCCGGATTAACTGCCTGCAAGAGGGAGGAGAGAGAGCGGGGCTGGCTCTGGTTGAGGAGGCGCCAGTGCAATGCCAGGAGGGGACGGAGCCACCGCCCGCTTCTCTCTCTCTCCTCCTCCTCGCATCTTGCCCAGCCAGCAGCTTGAGTCACACACACAGCCGCCCTGAAACAATTGTCATTTATCACCACTGACGTGCGATGTACAAGAACAGTGGGAAGCCCGGCACATAGGCTACTGGCGCCGGCGGGTAGGTACGTGGCGGGCCAGCTGGCTCTTACCCCTTCCACGCATGCGCGGAAGCGCTACACCGCTTGCGTAGGGGCTGTGCAAGAGGCGTAGCGCTTCCGTGCATGTGTGAAAGGGGTAAAACCCTTCCACGCATGCGTGGAAAGCGACCTGCGCACAAGCAATGTGCGCAGGTCCCGTTTTTCCGGAGCCGCGGTATGATAAAAATCCAGGTGTCAATTTTCCATTCTCAGAAATCACTGCAGACCACCCTACTACAAATGAGTTTTTTAAAAAATAGAAAGCCTTATGTTTACTTCCAGGTTCATGTAAAGAAAACTGAAACAAAGAGTGAACTCTTTCCTCTTTTTTTGTGTGTGATGAGGTGTTCAGATTGAAAAAGAAGAATCAGAAGTGTGTCCAAAAGAAAAGACAATATTTAAAGAACAGAATGCTAACTAAAGGATTCCAACCCTGTGTATGGAGGAAACGTACCTAATAGGAAACAGACAGGGACACAATTCAGCTTTTTAACAGACTCATAAATTTGTGCCAAATATTAAATCACATGCCTGTTTCCTTCTAGGCTGAAGATATCCTATTTAAAACCACATACACCTGATAAGATTCTTTTTCAACAGTGACAGATAAAATACCATTTAAAACATTACCAATATGCCTCATGTTTTTCTCAAATACTAAAATTTTCAAGACAAGCAGAGCAGGGATATTAAACGCTGTGTGTACCTGTCATTCAGTTCCAAAGAGATCCAAGATAAAAGCTTACCTTTTCTTCTCCTGTTCTTCTCTTTCTATTTTATGAGAAGTAACGTACGTTGAGAAGAGATGACAACACCTATTTAGAAGCTTTACAAACTCTGTCATGGCATCTTGCTTTGTCATGATTCCAAGGGCAGCCCATTCTTTCCTGCAAGGAGGAAAGAGAAGCAAAGTAACATTTCTTCTGCAAAACTGTGTGTGTGTATTGCCCTGCCTGCCACACAAGGCACTTCCGGGTGTGATGGAGGCAGTGAGGGGCAACATGAAATGATGTTGCAGGCTGCATCCGGCCCACAGGCCATAGGTTGAGAACCCTGTCCTAACCTGAGCAAAGAGACGAGAACTCAAAACAAAGGATATGCAAACCGTTTGCCCACCTGCGTGATCTATGAGCTATTACTAAACCGCTGGTATGTTAACCCACAGACCAGTCTTAAAGTATATCAAGTAGTGTACTTTCCAAACAGCTCATTAGAGCAGATAGCTTTTTACCTTCTGTCGTTTCCCAGCACATCAAAGAATCCAACTTCAGGACATGTATCTGGATTATAGGGTCCCAGTAGAACCTGCTTATGCAGAGCAACAAGTCTCAGCTTTTCTTCATAAGATGGGTGAAATGCTTTACCATCTTTTTCTAAAGAAGATAAACGAAACAATGATTAGAATCAAAGTCATGGCACCTGTTCCACAGTTAGATGAAGTACAATGGAACATTATCCCCTCATGTATCATGGGCAGCAGTGGCAACTAATTGTCATAAACAGGAATATTATAATAGTAACTCTTTCAAACAAAAGCACAGACAAACAACTTATAGCTCTTCTGATCTGAGCTTGTAAACATTACTTGGGGGGGGGGGGGCTACAACTCCTAGTGTTTCGAAGAACTCTTGGAGTTCCAGTCCCCAAAAAAGTGAGGATATACTCTATTCAACACCTCCCTGACCTTGATTCTCATCTATCCCAGGGGCAGTGCTGCTGATGGACAAGTATAATATGGGGGTATTAGTTCCACTTTTGGAGGGTCTTCATTCCTGATTAAGAGGAACTAAATTTGACATACAAACAATAGGCACCTTGTGCCAACTGTGAAGAAGCAAACAGTTATTTAAACAACAAAAGAGAGAAAATGGTTTGAGTGTGGGTGAAAATCTGGCATACCTGAGTTTAATTCTCCACTCAGCTAAGAAGACCACTGAGTAATCTTGGGTCAGACACAATCTCTTTACCCAGCCTACTTCACAGGGTTGTTGTGAAGAAAAAAATGGTGAAATGAGGGATGATGTATGCCATCCTGAACTCACACAAACGTAAGATATTGTACACTGAATCAAACCAAAGGCCTATTTAAATAAAACATTCTGGTCACATTGGACAACCAGTTGCCTATAGGAAACTGGCCAACAGGACAAGAGTGCACCATCACTCTCCATCTCATGTCTCCTAGCAGACTTAATTATATAATATACAATGCAGACTAAATATGCACTGCCCCCATATTAGAGGTGATTTACTGCCATTCTGGCTAATAGCAATTGATAGTCTTGTCCTCCATTTATTTATCTAAACACTTTAAAGGTGTCCAAGTTGGTAGCCTTCACTCCAACCTATCTCACCAGTGCTGGCAGGGCTGCACTGGCTGCCCGTTACATTTCGTATCAGGTTCAAGGTGTTAGTTCTGACTTTTAAAGTCCTAAACGGTTTGGGACCTTACTACTTGGCGGACCGCCTACCTCTTAGAACATCATCCTGCATCACATGATCCTCCCAGATGGGTCAGCTTTGGGTGCCGACGCTGAAACTGGCACGAAAGACCATGACTCGGAAAAGAGCCTTTTTGGTGGAGGCACCAACCCAATGTTGTTAATTTAGGACCGGATTTTTTTATTTTTTTTAAAAAATGTGTGATTTTGATGTCATTTTATGACTGTGAATTTTAAGATGTTTTAATATATTGTTGGTAGCCGCCTAGAGTGGGATTAATCCCCAGATGAGCAGAGTATAAGTGGGATTATTATGATTATTATTATTACAGTAAAACCCCAACTTGCAAATGCCTCAAGTTACATAAAATTCAACTTACATAATGATTTTGTTAAAACCATGTCCCGATTTACACAATTTCCTATGAGTTTGCTTCGAGTTACATAGTTTTTCCTATGGGTTTGCTTCGAGTTACCTAAAAAATATTTTTCCTATGGGTTTGTTTCGAGTTACAAAAAAAATTGATTTAAGCAAAAGCCTAATGAACGGACTTTTTTCATAAGTAGGGGTTTTACTGTATTATTGTTATTGTTACAAGCTGTGGCAGTGAATTTTACACTGAGCTACAGACCTTTATCTTTATTATATAGCTATTTGTAACACCTTTCAGTTAGATAAAAATGTAATGGAATAAAACAGAGAAGATTTATTTTGTAGAAACAAAGGTACACATACCTAGTAGATTCTCCAAACCAATGTCTTTTTTGTTCTACATAAAAATATCCCTTGCCCACTTATGATTTCCAGTAATAAATCCTATTTTTAAGTACAGAACTAGGATATATTAGCTCAAACATATTTGTTCATACTGTATTTCATTTCCATTCTATGTTATTTAAATAATAAAATTCAGCTGAATGAATTACTCAAAAGCATGACTGAAAAATGAGCTGCAGACAGGCAGAACTATTAGGATCTTATTAAAAGCCACAAAGCAAATAAATGATAAATAGTGACCTTTTTCACAAAACTTGTTGATCAAGCATTCTTTTTAAAAAAATATATGGTTTTGGTGAATACATCAATAGAGATCAGAATAACTCCAGCACATTTAATGAACTCTCAGAGCATGTGACAAATGACAGAAGAGAATACTTTCAGAAGTAGTTCCTGTTGAAACATGGAACCAGGACAGAAACGAAACTTCCATATGGAAAAATTAGTGTACAGGACAAGAGTGCACTATAGTGTACAGTATAGAGTTCTTACTGTATATTACAATAATTAAATCATGTGATTGGTTTGAGGCATATTTGTACTTTCTGAAGTTAACATAAGTAGCTGGGAATAGTTGACGCAGTGGAAGAAGAGGGGAAATTCTATTTCCTCCACATCAACATATACAGTGGATAGGTGAAACCTATATTTAGTAATAATGCTGATACATTATGATTTGAAATAAATTGATGGTGGATTCTGAGATTCAGTACACACACACACACACACACACACACACACACACACACACACACACACACACACACACACACACACACACACACACACACAAAATATGAAGCACTTTTCAGAGACCCAACTCAGAGAATATTATCTCTAAAGCCCCCTGCACATTTACTGTCCTAAAGTGTAAGACGGGTCTAGGGCTAGCTCCTAAAAAACCCCCAACTAAGATGCATACAAGTAAAATTAACACCAGCAGCTTCTATTTAGTGAGCCCTCTAGTAGGAACTTTCCATGTGAGGGTTTCTCAACCTTTTAAAGCCATGGGTCGGATCACACCCCCTCAGACAGCTGAATGGGCTGGACTGGTGGTTCCCCCTGCTGTAAACACCACCTTAAATCACGTCTGTGGCTGTCATAAACACGTTTATGACAGCTGCAGGCACATTTACCGTTGTTGTAAACGTGTCCACTGCCATGGGCCATGGACGTAGGTTGAGAGCTCTTGTTCTATGTCAAAACAGAATTTCAGCTGCTATATGCCCTTACCGGCTAACAATATCCTTATGTTATGTATATTTACCTATCTACACAAAGGAGGATTAAAGCCACACTGAGACACTGAGGGTGAAAAAAAGATGAAGGTGTCAGCATACTAAGGTAAAGGTTTCCCTTGCTCGAAAGCGAGTCGTATCCGACTCTAGGGTTCAGTGCTCATCTCTGTTTCAAAGCCGAAGAGCCAGCATTGTCTGCTTCTGCAGACATTTCTGTGGTCATGTGGCAGGCATGACTAGACACCGGAGCGCATGGAATGTTGTTTTACCTTCCCACCCAAGTGGTCCCTATTTATCTGCTTGCAATTTCTTGCTTTCGAACTGCTAGGTTGGCAGGAGCTGGGACAAAGACGGGAGCTCATTCCGTCCTGCAGTACTTGGGAATCGAACAGCTGACCCTCCGCCTCCCAGTCAGCGTCTTAGCCACTTGAGCCACTGCAGTCCTAAAGGACACTGAAATCTGCAACACTATAAATCATAAAACAAAACCCAAACAGACACAAAGAAGCTAAAAACCACTCTTTGAGGAAATGAACATACTCAGTGACCTCCAGGAACCACAGAATGTAGAGCTGGAAAATAAAACTTTGTGCACTTGCAAACATATATATTTAGCTGGTTGGCCTGTAATAAGATCTTACAGATAACAGTATCATGAAGGAGGGCATGAATGAATGGTTGACATCTTGAATAGCTAGATTTTTTTTTCTCGGGGTTGGGGTCAGAGATGGCTTACAATAGTTTAACTACAGCCTTATATGTCGCTTAGGACTACCATAGGGAAATATACATATCTATACTACTATTTTGGTTTTCTACATAGAAATGTCACAGATCTATTGCCACAAAATAAATTTCATGGCCATTCTCACCAATCTTTACAAATGTTTTCTATGTAATCATGCTGGCAAACTGAGGATAAAACCACATATTTGACAATGTGAAATGCAGTCCACAGAAGTTGTGTCAAGTTTCACACAGCTCTCCTCTCAGTTTGGGCATTGAAAAACAGGGTACAGCATCAGTTTTTACAAAGAGCATACAACAAAGAATCATATGTTCTCGTGACATGTGATCCCTTTTCACCTTTACTTCAAGGCAAAGCTCTGTAGCAGAATTAGAAGCAATTTCTCTACACTAATAATAGGGATCATTCTTTCAGGCTAGTGTTGCAGGCCTAGACCAATATTGGTAGTCTGGTTAATGTAGAACTACAATAGTGGAAATACCTCTCTTCAGAAAGAAACATCTGTTTTCTCTTTTCTTCCTAATCACAGTTTCTCTTACTTAATTCTTCTGCTTTCAAAAGGCCATACAATTGACTAAAATAGGTGAGAAACAGTCTGATCTAGGAAATTCATTCCTACCAGAATGTTTGCCTTCCCTAATCCTTACTGGAGACCCACGTATTCCAAACAATTTTTCATACCAATTTTTAGCAATCTGAGAAATTAATCCAAAAATTATCTTGGCATATGGGAAGAGGAAGAAAAAAAATCATTACAGTACTATACTCTTCATTAATGCTATCCAGTAATGTATATGGCAGCCTTTCCACAAGTGCTGTGAAAAATGCAACAAAAACAACAACAAAGCAAATGACTTAAAACAGGGTTGCCCAAACTATGGCCCGGATCCAGCCCCCAGTGCCAATTCATCCGGCCCGCGAAGCCCTCGTCACTCCCGGAAGCGGAAGCAAAATGTGCCCGTATGGGTGCATTTTACTTCCGCTTCCAGGAGCGATGAGGGCTTTGTGGGCCAGATGAATTGGCATCAGAGGTGGGATCCGGCCCCAGGCCATAGTGACTGGTTCCCTGAACCACATGACCGGCCCACAGCCTGAAATGTTTGGGCACCCCTGACTTAAAAGAATCTGAAAAAAAGTTCTCAAAAATGCTAGAAACTTAAGAGTCAGCACCCACTGAAAACAAGCAAAGTATCAAAATGCTTCCAGCCATGATAGCTTTAAAGGCAACACACACACACACACACAAAATTGCTATGAAGTATAATATAGCTTCCGTTATTTTCTTCAGTCAGTCAATGTTATACACATATAGGAATTATGATGTGCCTCAAGAAAATACTCAAACTGTTTCATCTTCAGCCAAATGTAAAGCATAATAGACAAAAGGGGATGACCAGCAATATTAACTTTTGAATAATCTCATCAGATTCAAGTTGCAAAAACAAGAGAAAATCAAATGAATTTTATTATCTTTCTTCTAGTGGCATATGTTAGATGCCATAGTTTAAACTTAGCTTGAATTCCCTTATTAACTAAGCAGAACTATTTTTTAAAAGTTAGTATGTAACACCATCCCCCAACTTTACAAATACAATAATGGATGCTGCAGTTTTAAATCATGCCACTATGAATAAGCTTTCTAAAGGCAAAGATGCTCAAGTTTGCTTCCAAACAGAAAGACGCCTTAAGGAGAAAGAAACAAAAAGATCAGAATCAATTAAGAAAGGAAGACTTTGGTAAGAAGAGATAAAAGCAGTTTGAAGAGAGAGAAAACGAGATCCTCCAGGGTTTACTCCTAAAATAAAAAAGAATAGCTGGCAAATGACATCTGAGCTCCTCAGGAGGGAAGGCATCTAGGTTGCAACTTGCACTTGCTGTATCTTGTTTGAATGCATTAGGACAATCAAGTCCCTCGAAAACAAATCCCAAGAAATTAAATTTTTAAATTGCAAACCGATAAGCAGAAAAGAGAAGACAGCTGTACTAGAAAGTGAGTTCTCAGAATGTTCAAATTAGAGAATATTTCACGGTCCAAGCACTGACAGAAAGCCAATGCAGAATATCTAATGTATTTACTGGAAAACAAACATTAGTTTTACAGTACAGTACTTGTAAAAATGCCAGAGAACTCTGCTGTCAAAAGCAGATATATTTTAATCTTTTATCCAAATTTAAAATTAAAACATAGACAAGCTACATCCCTAAACCTACTTCAACTGGAGCAATTCTCACTAAACTGAAATACATTTCCTACTATGTAGACAGACACTAAAAGGGACTGCAGTGGATTAGTGGTTAAGACACTGAATTTAACAACTGAAAGGTCAGAAGGTCAGCTGTTCGAGACCTTAGTGCTGCAAGATGGAGTGAGCTCCCGTCTCTGTCCCAGCTCCTGCCAACCTAGCAGTTTGAAAGCAAGAAATTGCAACTAGATAAATAGGTACCACTTTGGTTGGTGGGAAGGTAAACAGCATTCCGTGCACTCTAGTCATTCATGCCACTTGCCCATGGAAACATCTGCAGATGCTGACAGTGCTGGCTCTTTGGTTATAAACGGAGATGAGCACCAAACCACAGAGTTGGATACAACTGACTTTCAAGCAAGGGGGACCTTTACCTTTATATACACTGCTCAGGTAGTTCATCTTACCATTAAAAGAAATAAAAACTTTTTTGACAAATTTATTCCTGCAATGCTTGTAAATATTTAGGACTTCCTTCATATCTTCCCCTTAACTTTTATATTTAAAAAAGCAAGTTGATATATTAACATGCTGCTCTTAATATACTAACTGTACTAAATGCATTGTTAACACCTGATGAAGCAGAGACCTCCCTTGAGGCGGTGGCGGAGGAGGTGAAGGAGAATGATACAGCGGACGCGGTGGAGGCAGAGGAGAAGATGAGCTGGCCATGCATTGTGCTTTGGACGGTGACTCCAAGGAAGAACGTCCTTTGTAGTTCGAAGACCTCGGTGAAATCCATTACGGAAAAACCAGATGAAGTGGGGAAAGACGACGATGGATGAGGAGAACGAACTGGTCTCGGAATAGAAGACAGAGAGTGGTGGCTCGGCTTCTTAGACTTCTTCTTCTCTCCTGTCTTGTCCTTTTTCTTCTTCCTTACCTCGGCCATCTTTGATCCTCCTCTTGGGTGCCGGAATTTTGGTGGGAAGCTGAGAGGCCATCAGATGAGCTTTGAGACGAATGTTTCTGTTCTGAACCGCAAGACGAGTGAATTTCTTGCAGTGAACACACGTCTGGATCTGGTGGGACTCTCCAAGACACAGCAAACACTTACTGTGGCCGTCTGTTGCAAACAGTTCAGCACTTAAAGGCAGCTGATGCCATCAAAAGTTTACCTCACGGTAAAGGAGAAACAGCTCAAATGCTCACCACGAAGCAAGCAAATGGCTGGGGTGCTGGTCCTTCCCGAAGACCAATGAAGGCAAGAATTTTTTTAAGATAAGCGCCGCCCGACCTGCAAGGGACCGGCGGCTGAGGAAAAAATAAGGTGTTCTCAAAGGAAAGTGGGTGCTTCCCCTGCAAGGAAGAAGCAATCGTGAGGTAAAAATTGACAAAAATGCAAAGAACTGCTCTCCTGCGAGGAGGAACAGCTCCGAAGTGTATAAGATAACTGCAGTTTACCACGAAGCATCAAAGGCAATAGTCTACTATAAGGATTTGCAAACTATGGTCCACAGGCTGGACCCGGCCGGCCCATGGCACCATCTCATGTGGCTGCCGCAGCTGCTACTGAAAGCAGATGTGTTTATGACAGGTGCATTTACGGCAGCATTTATGGTGAGGGGAACCACCAGTCCGGCCCACTCAGCTGTATGAGGGGCGTGGTCTGGCTCACAGTGTGAAACGTTGAGAACCCCTGGTCCACTAGATGCAAACTTCTACTGCAAGATAAAATTTCACTAGGAAAGCATTAATAGCTGAAATGAATCCAAGTCAAATTACCTCAATAAATAACACAGGCAAAAATACTTCTGGTCAACAATAAACTATACTCTTCATCTATGACATTCACCATGAAAAATAAAACAGTGCATTATTACTATGCTTGCCAGAAGCTAAGGTAACCAAAAGCGGCATGTGACTTCAAAGACACTGAATAAACAGTTGTAGCATAAACAAGCACTTTTACTACAACCAGTCCCTTTATCTGTTCATCTGCAAAATATTTGTGTTACAATTTGAATAAATGCATCACTTTACAGTTATTGGGGTGGTGGTGGTAGTGGTACCAAACACTGACACTGGAAATAGAAAATTAGCCCATGACTTCAATTCTATTTATAACGAGTCTTACTAATCTTGTGGAGGCTTTCTTTCAAGAAAACAAGGATGTGGTTGCATTGTAGAATAGATTAGGAAGAAACAGAAAAAACCCAAAAGAGATGATTATCAATATTAAACTAAAAAATACAAGCTATCAAGTTGACCAAAAGAGAAATTAATTGAAAGATTCTAGTAAATTTGCTATTTTAGAAACACCTTGCCAATCACTCCATTACAAGAACTTGCCCTTCTGCTTATTAGACAAGATCATCCTTGATTTTGTTTTAAGTTGCCCTGGTAGTGCAGCAGTTAAAGAGCTATTCTGCAGCCAAAATGTTGTGAGTTCAGTCCTGATGGGGATCAAAGTTGACTCAGCCTTCCATCCTTCCAAGGTCGGTAAAATGAGTCCCCAGCATGTTGGGGCAAAATGCTAATTAACTTGTGAACCACCCAGAGAGTGCACTAAGCGCTATGTGCCAGTATATAAGTGCAATTGCTATTACAAAGTTACAGTTGAACATTAATCATAGTTCTCTAAAGGATAAACACTCATATGAACACTACAATAATATATCACCAAGTAAAAAGAACCCTGGTGGCACAGTGTTGTATTGCAGTCAAAACATTTTGAGTTCAATCCTGAAGGGGCTCAAGGTTGATTCAGCCTTCCATCTTTCTGAGATCCATAAAATGAGTACCTAACATCTTGTGGGCAAAATGCTAATTACTGAACCGGTAAACCACCCAGAGAGTGCATTAAGCACTATAGCGATATAGGGCAGTACAGTATATATGTAATTGCTATTGCTAAGTAAACAACCAGGAATAAAAATATAATAAAAGTTGATACCATGCCTTCAGACATGAGTAGCAGAAATGGGCTTGCAACAGTGATTTACTGCTCTGCATTTAGTAGTATTCATTTTGCTATTTTATTAGATTCTGATTTTAGTTAACTATCTCTAGGTTTATTTTCAGTAAAAAGAAATAATTGACAGAATTCTTAATACAAGTTTCCATGAGATGAACGTGTTGCTGTTCGTCTATCACATGAGCAAACTCAAAATGAAAACGACAAAGCACCATGCCTTTCTTTCCTGCATTGTTACCTTGAGCATCATGAGATGAGATGCACAGGTTGTAGTTAAAGGTACTATGTTTTCAGGGGAAAGAGCAGTTTATGGATAGAAGTGTGTTATAAAAACACACAAAACATTTGTTAACTTAAAAATTTGTGTGCCACAAAAACGGTTTAATTCAGGAAAATATAATTTTATTGAAGGACATTAGCTGTTATTCCTCAGCATAAAGTTGTATCATCCATAAAATATGCAAAAATGCTGTGATTAGAAGAAAAGCCCAATTAAACAAGCCATGTGCTTCTCTGACTCCCCCCACAGTTTTGCACTTTTAGTTTACTTAAAAGACACTTCTAAACATCCAGGGGAGGCTGATTTATCAATGACCAGATCTTTCTCACAACCAAGTCAGGCAAAAGGAACTACAGAACGAATGTACCAAAAGGTGGCTTCATTTTAGCAGTTTCACGTCTGGCCCCTTGACACGGAAGAAGCAGAAGATACAGTGGAACCTCGCTTAACAAATGTAATGCGTTCTCTGGGACCTTTTTGTACTACGAAAAATTTGTAAAGTGAATTTCCCATAGGAATGCATTGAAAACAATTTTTTTTAACACAAACGTGGTTTCCAATAGGAATGCATTAAGGTAAAGGTTTTCCTTGTTCGAAAGCCAGTCGTATCCGACTCTAGGCTTCAGTGCTCATCTCTGTTTCAAAGCCAAAGAGCCAGCACTGTCTGCTTCTGCAGACGTTTCCATGGTCATGTGGCAGGCAGGAGTAGACACCGGAGCTCACGGAACGCTGTTTACCTTCCTACCGAAGTGGTCCCTATTTATCTACTTGCAATTTCTTGCTTTTGAACTGCTAGGTTGGCAGGAGCTGGGACAAAGACGGGAGCTCATACCGTCCTGCAGTACTCAGGAATTGAACTGCTGACCTTCTGCCTCCCAGCCACTTGAGCCACTGCAGTGCATTGAAAACCAATTATCCGTGTGTGTGTGTGTGTGGGGGGGGGGGGGGGGATTGCTAACCAGGCACTATTTTCTATGGATTTCCTTTTGTTATGCGATTTTTGTGTCAAGCGAGCGGTTTGTTAAGCGAGGTTCCACTGTGTATCTGACTTCAGCGATGACAAACTCATTTCAAGACAATCTTCCTTTACAAGACAACAGGGCCAAATTTCGAGAAGCCACTCACCAAAGAAATAGACCCTGCAATGGTGCACCACCCCTTAACAAGTGCCACCTGTCTCTTTCTTTGCATTGCAGACAGGCCACCTCTTCCCCTGCCAACAGAACCCTATCCAGTTATATTTCTGCCAGAACTTCACAACAACCCTTCGAGGTAGGCTGGTTTCTCAAGACACCCATGGACATTTAATTAGCCGGAGATCGGTGTCTCTGTGTGTGTGCGCATGTGTGCGCGTGTGCATGCATGGGGGCTTGCCAAGAGAGAACATTTAGGGATGAGGAATCCTATGTGGGACTTCTTTTTTTCGTGTCCCCATCAAACCCTGGAATGCCGAAAAATTAAGCCAGTCCTTTGGGACTGATTGTCGGGCAGGAAGGAAAGAAAGCTCGCCGGCCTTTCCGCCCCATACTAGCCAAAGCGAAAGTTGACCCGGGTCAAGCTCGGGTGTCACCTTCCCACCTTGGGTGGGTGGGTGGGTAGGTAGGTGGGTGGGTGGGTCACCTTTGAAGAAGCGCAAGGCCAGGCCGTACAACTCCTCCAGGCCGAAGCCCCAGCGCTGCTCCAGACTCGAGGCCGCCTCGTCTCCTCCTCCTCCTTCCTCTTCTTCTTCGGCCTCCAGCTCTTCTTCCTCCTCCTCTTCCTCTTGGGCGACCTGCGGCCTCGCCTGGGCGCTACTACTGGGCTCCCCACGGCCGGCCGGAGCCGGGCGCAACCTGGGCTCCTCCGCCTGCTGCCCCACCACACGGGCCTCCTCCGAGTCCGGGCTGAGCGTCAGGCCGTCGATGGAGACCTCCAGCCGCTCCGAGCTCAGCGCCGCCGCGGCCGCCATCGCCTCCTGCCCCCGCTGCCCGCCTGCCTGCCTGGCCCCCCGCGGCTCACTGTCTTGTTGGGCGGCCACGTCTCGACTTCCTGCTCTCTCCCTCCTCGCGACCCGGATTTTCCGGCGCTTGGCGGCGGCCCCGGCGAGGCGGAGCTGAGGCCGCCCCGACCCAGCCCTTCCTCGGCTTGGGCCTTCCCTTCTTGTAGCCCTTGGCGGCGGCTACCGTCGCGCTCTCTCCGCCCTCACCCCACAGGAGGCCGCTGGTGGTTTCGAACCAGGCTGAAGGAAGCGGCCTCCCGTGAGGGAGGGAACCGCCCGCAGGGCTCAGGCGGCGGGGCTTCGGAGGAAACGGACCGCCCCCGGGAGGGGGCACTGAGGCACATTTCCTGCCCCGGACAAAATGTCGGGGGGAGGGCGGGGAAGACACCCCCTAAGCATATTTTTTTAAAATTTATGTTCATGTTTATATATCAGAGAGTAAACAAAACAAAGACAAAAAACGTCGTGGCACTTTAAATGTCTGACGAAGTGCACTTGATCCACGAAAACTAACATGGAAATACAGCATATCAGAGAGTAAACAACAAAAACAAAACGCTGCTGTGGCACCTTAAAGACTAACTCCTGTATTTTAACATTAGCTTTCGTGGATCAAGTCCACTTCGTCTGCCATAAGAGCAGATATCATGGCACTGTATGTTTTTGTACATGCTGTATCTCAGGGTTTCTCAACCTTGGCTCTCCAGATGTTCTTGGACTTCAGTTCCCAGAAGCCCAAGTCAGCACACCTGCTGACTAAGGCTTCTGGGGATTGAAGTCCAGGAACATCTACGGCACCAAGGTTGAGAACCCCTGCAATCTGGGATAGAGGCCCAGAGTAGCTGGGCAGAGTTGGTTGGTTCAAGAGATGGATATGCAAATCAATGAGTTATTTACAACCAGTGATAATAATCATACAGTAATTTCGTGTCAGAAATTATTATGGGTTGAAAGGATTTTTGCTGGAGAAATTCTGCTCAGGGGAATGCCCAAATGAGGCTCCTTTCATGTCCCCAAGATACAACCACTGATACAGTAAGTGGTTTTTCCCCCTCAATCTCATTGTTCTGTGCAGGACAATGACAATAAAGATTTTTCTTATCTTATCCTACAGTAACGTAATCAATTGGGCTGTGAATCTCTGATAGTCAGTCTGAGAAGTTAGGTCCTGTTTTTGCAAAATAAACATTCTGACATTGCACATCTGGCTAATGGGTTAATTGAGGAAGCTTTATGGGAGAGGCACAGCCAGAGGTCAATGTTGTGAGAATCATCTCCCCCCCCCCCCAACACATTTTTAAGTTTGTTCTGTAAGGTGAATGCAACCCCTTAGTTGTGGTATTTTTAAATTTGATAGTGTCCTGGAAACCCTTGGCTAATATTCAAACCTTTGCGATGAGTGTTCAGCATGTGTATATATTTTATCTCTGCTGTCTCTCTCTGGATTCTTGTTTTGTAATTTCCCTGTTCCAGAATGGCAACTTTTAGGACCAGTATACAATGTTCAGGCAAATTGAAATGTTTTGAAACAGGTTTCAATGAGTTGGTCAGGCGAAAGGAACTATGGAACAATTCATCAAAAGGTGGCTTCACTTTGGCAGTTTCACATCTGGCCTAGAATTGGAAGAAGCAGTTAGCATATATAGGAAAAGGCATAGATAATTATAGTTTTAGAAAGAGAGATGCCATACATGGTGAGCAGGATGATGATGATTAAATAAAAATTTATCATTAGATTCGCAGGCAAAGACTGGGATAAAATTAACAGTTTAAGACCTAATCAAGGACTTAAGAACTGTTAAGGTAACATCTGAGTATATAAGCAGTTCCTAGTAAAGTTGTTTTGCATAGAGTTAAGATGTTCAAGTCCAATGAATCCAAAATTTCCAGATATCTATGAAGTTCTTTAGGAATTGCTCCAAAGACTATGATTATTATGGGTACAACAACAGATTTCTTTTCCCATAAACAGATTTGCAAATTGCAATATTTTGAGATTTTCTCCAGCTGTTTGTCCTCAGTTTGTGCATCTCCTGGTACAGCTGCTGCTATTATTATTATTATTAGTAGTAGTAGTAGTAGTACAGTAGTAGCACCAGCAGTGCATTTCCAGTTTTGTCCAAAACCATAGTTCAGGCTGATTTGTGTGAATGTAGTCATACCCTCTTTAGTTCCTCTGGGGCAGCTTTATGAAACCTGCCTGTTATCAGTTTTACGATTCAGGTCCTTCATGTTTGGTGCAGGTAATCTTGTCCATTTGCATAAAAACAAATAAGGGAAGAATTAAGGGAGAAGAAAAGTGACAGTGCTACAGGTGTTTCAGTCAGAAACCTGTTTACACTAGTTCACTCCCTTGTGAATGAAAAGCAGCCAACAGAAAGCTGGGTCTCATGTATAGACTTGTCCAAATGTCTTATAAGTCCAGGCACCTGCTGCAACTTTGTCTTTGAAGTCCCCCCCTCCCCCTTTAAAAAAAAGTCTGATGTTCAGAGTTAATTAAAGGTTCCCAAGTGGGAGTTCAGATAAGCAAATGAATTCTCCATAGGAATGGCTATAGTACTAAACTCTACCTTCCCAGAACAAATTATTGGGGCAATCCTCAGGAAGAACAAATATACAGAGGTGTACTAGTTTTATTAGACCAGGCCATGCATCTGACATGAGTCATCTGAACCAGTTACGTTTATTGGAGTTTTGCTCCACCTGGAAAAATTGTGCAAAGCTTCCTTATTGTTCCATGTAAACTAATATAATTTGGCAGCATTCTCTTAGAACTCTTTACATTTTTTAAAGAATTTGTTTCTAATTTAGTGTTATTTATATCTTATTCAATTCCCAAGGTAGCTTACAAAATATTATTTTTACAAGGTACATATATTTAAATATAGTTATGTTAAATAATGAAATATGCTATCAGTAAGACAGAGAGCTACAGGAAAGAAAGGAAAGTGCAATCTTCTCACTCAAAGCTCCTTTCTCCATAGCCTGTTTAGATACCAAATGTTTGCCTGGAAAAAAGATCTTTGGCTGCCAGTGGAAAGACAGCAAGGAGGAGGCAACTCTAGCTTTCCACAGAAAAGTTCCACATCCTAGGAGCTTTGTGTAGCTGTGGGTGTGGGTAAGATTGAGACAAGGACCATTGGCATAGATCAGGAGATCTCAACCTTTTAAAGCCAAGGGCCGGCTCACGATCCCTCAGACAGTTTTGGGGGCCAAATAGCCAATTTGCCCTTCCTCCACCACATGGCACTTCCTAGTGTGGTGGAGGTAGGCCACATGAAATGGAACCAGAAGCCACATCCAGCCCACGGGCCACAGGTTGACAATCCCTGGCATAGATGTTAACACTTGGAAAGGCTTACATGTAAATGACAGTAGAATTTCCTTACATAATGCATGTCACATAGCTTTCTAGTAGGAAGGGTTCCCTGCGGACCCAAAGTGCAAATTGTAGAGCACAAACCGTCTTTGTAAGGTGGTACCACAGGACAAACTAAAAGAGGCCCTTAGAATCTGCTAAGATAATGAACATTTTTACCTTAAACTTGTCACAGAATGTGTGTTCATCTAATGGGGGTAGCTTGGTGATTGCCATGTGGCTGAGGTAAGCCTTGTTTGTGATTGAGGATTTGAGAAAATGTTACCCCCAATAGTAAAAACATAAAAGAAAGAAAATCACTTTTTTGGTCACCAATCTACGGAAGACCTTGCAAATCAGTCTTTCGGATGGAAACAAGATGCCATGTGATTTGCTTGGGCCACAAATTTTGGACCTCTTACAAAATATTTTGAGTTAGGGCCATTGTTCAGGACTTTCCTGGAGCCCTCCTCCAGGAATTTGAGAAAAGCAGAAATAAAACCTTATTTTTTTCTTCTAGTTTGCTTTTTTTCTCCCTTCAGGTTTTGGAGCAGGCTTAAACATTTTCTTGCTGCCTTTTTTGGTCATAGTAGTAAGTGAAGAATGAGAAAGGTCCTTTTTCTTTTTATTCTGCCTTAAATATCATGTACAGTGGAACCTCATACAACAATCGCCCCGTATAGCAACGAAATCGCATAACAATTAGGTTTTGGGGAAAAATTGTGTCCCGCATAACAATTTTCCCTAAGGAAAAAAATCGTACAACAATTTTTTAATGGGAAAAATCACTTAGCAAAAAATATATATTGTTGTACAATGCTGACGCATCCAATATGGAAAATCGCTATACGATGCATGCATCGTATAGCAATTGCTTCGTACAACAACGAGCCCCGTGGAATGGATTAAAATCATTGTATAAGGTATCAATGTACAGGATTTTTGCGCCTACATCTGCAGAGACACAGTTAAGAATTTTAAATAAAAAGTTGAATGGAGACATCACCTTTATTCCCTATCCAAAGACTGATGCTGGGAAAAATCCAACACTGATAAATGACACCTAATCCACATTGTTTGCTTTGCTCTACCATCTAACACAAATTGGTGCTTATAGATCAACTAGCATTGCTACCCGGCTTTGCCAGTCGGGTCACTTGGGCCCTCTTCTTACCAGAGGCGAGGGCAGAACAGAGCACCGTTCTCTGCCCTGGCCTCCCGGGGAAGTGGCTTGCTTCCCCAGGTAGGCAGGGGCTGAAGGCAGCCTTGCTTTTAGCCCCCGGGGTAGGCGCATACTTCCCTCCGGGAGGCAAGGGTGGAACGGAGTGCTGTTCTCTGCCCTGGCCTCCCGGAGAAGTGGCTTGCTTCCCCCAGTAGGCAGGGGCCGAAGGCAGCCATGCTTTTGGCCCCCACCCCCGGGGTAGGCACTCGCTTCCCTCCGAGAGGCCAGGGTAGAAAAGAGCGCTGTTCTCTGCCCTGGCCTTCTGTGGAAGTGGCTTGCTTCCCCTGGTAGGCAGGGGCTGAAGGCAGCCGTGCTTTCGGCCTCCAGCATAGGTGCTCACTTTCCTTCGGGAGGCCAGCGCGGAACGGAGTGCCATTCTCTGCCCTGGCCTTCCAGGGAAGTGGCTTGCTTCTCCCAGAAGGCGAGGGCAGTACAGAGCGCTGCTTTCAGCTCTGGCCTCCCAGGAGGGCAAACGGAGCGCCAACGGGCTTTCTTTCCACTTGGTCTGCGCACATCCCTGGTCCCGTCTATTCTGTGTCGGTTTTTTCCCGGGGGGGGGGGGCGGCGCCAGCTGTCCCGCCTCCTCTACGCTCGTGTCCTCATGCCTGATTGGCTGAGGCATGCCACAGCGCGGAGGACGCTGGGACTTGTATTTTTTGTTTATCCACGTTCGTGGGGCATTGGCCCCACTCTCGGCTCCCGGACCCTTACAACGATGATGTCCAGGACAAAAGGTAAGTGTGGCCAGCACATTACGGGATAGACTGCACGTGTGTGGACACACATTCCACACACGCACAGCCACACCCCTTCTTTATAGGTATAGATTAGGTGTGTGTGGTAAATCCAGATCAAATGAAGGAAATGCGAGAGGAATTTAATGTGTCTATAATAGGAGTAAAGCAAAGAGAGAAACTTTATGAAAAACTATGGGTTGTTCTGAAAGAAATGGGTGTACCTCAGCACTTGATTGTCCTGATTCATCACCTGTATTGTTGACAAGAACCTGATGTTGGGACAGAATATGAAGAAACAGAATGGTTTCCCATTTGCAAAGGTGTCAAACATTATCTTGTATCACCCTTACTGTTCAAGCTTTCTGAATTAGATTCAATTAGAAAAGAGAAAGTTTGTGGATGAAATGTCAATACTGTAACTTAAAGAACATAGACAACACTATATTACTGCTAGAAAGCAACAGTGAATTGAAACAACTGAAGAAGGTGAGAGAGGGAAGCACAAGCAGGATTGGAGTTGAACGTTAAGAAGACAGAATACGTGACTACTGACCTGCAATGTTGCAATGAAGAAACAGAATGTTAAAAAAAAGTTGGTACAGCCATCAATGCATCCAAGAAATCAGAAGACGATTCAAACTCAGAAGGGCAGCAATAAAGGAACTAGTAGGTTGTCAAATATAAAGATATGTCACTGGAGGTCAAGACCATTAACTCTGTTGTACTTTTCAGTTGCTACATATGGATACTAAAGCCTAATGAAGAAAACTGGCAGGGAAAAATTATTTTGTTCAAAATATGGTGCTAAAGGAGAGGTTTGCATATAAAATGCAATGCTGGGGGGGGGGGGGGGGGAGAACTAGTGAGTCTTAGATCAAAACAAACCTGAATTCTCTCCAGAATAAAAAATGAAGAAACTAAGCGTATTGTACTTTTGGCACATCATGAAAATGCTAGTGAAAGTTAAAGACAGCAGTAAGAGAGGAAGACCAAATTATGAGACAGATTGATTTCATAAAGTCATGGGTTAAGTTTGGAAGTGTTGAGCAGGTCTGTTAATGATAGGATATTTTGGAGGTCACTCATTCATGGGGGTGCCGTAAGACAGAACTTGCACCATATAACAGCAACAACAAAAAACTGCAGTTCCCATCAACCTTCACTTTTAGCTATCCTGACTAGGATTGATGAGAGCGGCAGGCTGGTATTGGTAGGGTCACATGTTCCTTACCTGTTTTATACACATGCTGTTTGTTTACAGGGTCTACAGTTGATGCAAAGAATAATCTGAAATGGATGATTTGTATTTTTTTCCCTTCAAGTCCCAGGTCCTCAGTTACATTTTTGGAGGAAATGCTGGATCATCTGGATGTGTATAGGGGCCATTCAACAATTATGTGATCCATTTTTTGGTAAAAATTGACCCCCTCCCCCCCCCCCCATGTAATCCGACCATAATTTTCACTTCAAATCCCCCCTTTAAAATTACGTAATCCAGAGCTTTTGTATCAAAACTCTAATTTTCAGAGTTTTTCACTATTGGTGCCTAATGCAGAACGTATCGGTGAAGATTCAATAATCTCAAATCAGATCACAATTCCCAGAGATCATTTTTAAACCTAAAAAAGTGGCATGTTTCAAAACCACAACAGCTCAAAATGGATTACGTAATCTTTGACCTGACTACCACCCCTGCCCTCACATAATTTTCCGTAATTCAGATGGCAGACACACACATCCAATATGGGATGTTTGAACCATCCCTACTTCCATTTCATTTTTTCTCAGCACTTTTCTCTTAAGTCTTTTCCTTTTAACATGAACTGAAATTCAGGGTTACAGTTATAAAATTCATCAGGGTTGCTTTTAAGAATCACAGTAACACTGTGAAGCCGTCCTTGACAAAATTAATACTCTAAGTCCGTGATGCAGTTCTAAATTTGCTTACTTGCCAAACCACATTGAACTTAATGGGATTTACTTCTTAGGAGAAAAGTATAAGGTTGCCTTATTAATGATTCTGTAGTAATCTAGATCTGGTTGTGTTTCCTGCTCCATAATGGGGAGGTGTTCTAGTTAAAATATCTTACACAAATAACTGGGAATACTTTGTGCAAAGCATGGTAACTGGAAAGTCTCTAGTGGAAAATGCCACAAAGTTTAGGACTTTTCTGTCACACCAATTGGTCTAGAAAAGTTGGATTCCCAGGAAAGGGAGAGTTCTTTCATTTACATCTCCGAGGGAGATGATGAAGGTCCAGATAGGCTGCTCTAAAGAAACCATAGGATAGGGCAGTGATGGCAAACCTTTTAGAGACCAAGTGCCGAAACTGCAAGCCAGAAAACATTTATTGCAAAGTGCCAATACAGCAACAGGGGAAGGAGGAAACTCTCCCATTGGGCTGCTGAGCAGAGGGGCAGGGCAAACTGTGCTGGGGAGGAAGTAACACTCCCATTGGGCTGCTGGGCAAACAGTGCTGGGGGAGGAGGGAAGCACTCTCATTGGGCTGCTTGGCAAAGGGGTGGGGCAAACTGCTGGGGGAGGAAGGAAGCACTCTCATTGGGCTGCTGGGCAGAGGGGTGGGGTGGGGCAAACTCTGTGCGGGGGTTATTGCACCGGTCCCCACAGAGAGGGCATGCCATAGGTTCACCACCACTGTGATAGGGAAACCTTTCTATCTTTCTAAGATTCTAGCAGGGGTGGCTAACCTTGGTGCCCCAGGTGTTCTTGGACCTCAATTACCAAAAACCCAAGTAAGCAAACCTGCTGATCAGGGCTTCTGGGAATTGAAGTCCAATAACATCTGGGGAAGCAAGGTTGGCCACTCCTGCAAGTATAAGGGGATTACATGGCCATAAGTGTAGAAACTAGGATAGGGATCCCCAACCTACAGCCTGCATGCGGTCCCTGAACTCTTTCTGTGTGGCTTCCCATCCTGCTTGTTGACTGTTATCGCCCTCAAGGCATTTTCCCTCAGACCCACAGTTTGTCCTGCCTCAAGTAACACCATCTACAGTATTGTTGTTTTTGCTGTCTGCTTTAAAGTAACCAAACACAATAGCAATATTGTTTCTTTTGGTCTTCGGGGCTCCTTCTGTCAGTTCCCTCTTGGTCTTATCCTCCATACTAGTAGTGTTTTAACCAATCTGGGTACTATGCTAGCCAGCAGAGCTCAGATACCCATAACATTAGCATTTCTTCAATGGCTATTGTTTACTCCTGATCTAAATTGGTGGGTTAATAATTTTGTTACATTTTGATTTAAGATGTAGCCATCAATAGGCATTATTTATGCTAATGCGGCCATGTCCCAGAAAATTAGTGATCATTGAACTAGGTGTATTTTTATTTTATTTTGTAGTGTGCTTACTGTGTATTCCATCTGTAGAAATTTTGCAACCGTTCCCCATGTTTTATCTACTTTTTAGATTTTTGTTCTTATTTTTTAATAAAATTATAAAACCCATTCTGGCATTTGAAATCTAATTTGGTTAAGGGAAATCTTGTGCCATATCTAGTCCTTGACCATATGAGCTACAATCCAATCTATCAGGATAAATATTGGCTGTAATTTTTTTGACTTTGATCAGATAAAGGAGGTGGCAGCAGCAATATTCTTCCAATGTATGAATGGCATTATTATTATTTGCACCCAGGTTTGGTATTGCTAGCTTTGAAGGGAAATCTGCTTCATCTGGTAAGCGCCCATCTTAATTCAAAAGGATTCCCTTCAGACCTCAGACTTTGACCAAATCTTATGCAAATCCCTACTGTGGATTTGTTGCACATTTTATACTAATAAATCTTTAAAAACCAGTATATCTTTAAGATGTACACACATTACATTATTATACTCAGTCCTCTCACATAAAAATGTTATTTAACAACCAAATAAAGAAAAATTTAAAAAATTTGTACAGACGTATATATCATTCCTCTTGTTGAGAGAAACTAAGGCAAGGAAGCCACCCATTTTCACGAACAAAATAATATATAAAGAGCATTTAAACCTTCTCCACCCCAAGTCCAAATCAATGTGAATTTTTGAAAACAGTAATTAAGTATTGTATTTTAAAAGTATTCCAGGTTTTCTTGTTTAAAATATTTCACAATTTTTGTAAAACACTGCAACTAATATAAGTCAATGAGAATAAAAGATATATGCATTTCTTAAGAGAACAGGTTTTGCTAAATATAGACTGCATTTAGGTTCGGAAGCAGCACAAATAGACACAGAATACAGAAGCGTTTTAAAACTATAGAAAATTTTAAATTGAAAATAATTGTTTACATTTTCTTTATACATTAACGTACAAAAGACCTCATTATATGAGGCATCAATGAATCAGAACATTGCTACAGCTATCTGAAAACCCAAATCTTGAAACAATTCATTACACTGAAGCTTTACAAGTTTATACTAAATAAACAACTCAATACACCCTTATTACAAGATTGGCATTTCTGCATACTCAAGTCTTTACTTTTTTATTTTTTAGGCAGTTTAGAGGACTGACTATCCAATCGCATTGTAAAACTCTATTTTCTGCTTGATAGTCAGATATTTTAAGTTTAACATTGTGCAAAGAAATCAATGTATTACCAGTTATTTGTGTAAGATATTTTAACTAGAACACCTGCTCGTTATGGAGCAGGAAACGCAGGACATAACAATGTCTGGGATTTTCAGCAGTTCTTTCCTACTCCTTCATTAGATTACTTTTATAAGTTACGATAAATTAAACATTTCAAAGATATTAACGATTTACATGGATTCCCAGTATCCACAAATATACAATTGCTAGAACTATCTATCCACTACCACTTTTTTGTATATCCCACTTTGCTGTTGCTTCCCAAAAAGAGGAAGGCACATACTGCTTTCTCAATCACCACACCATTAAGAGTCTAAAATCAAAGGGAAGTAAGACACCAGTGCTAGGTAATAACGTACCTATTGTGACAAGAGACTGTTAATACAATCCTTCACCTTTGTAACTTTCTTTACACTATTTCCAAAATGTATTTTTAGTTGACAGAATCTGCTGCATTAAAATTAAAATATTCTTTATATGAAAATGTCTGTATAACTTTTAGTTTAAAACAACATATATTCTTTTATAGCTAAAGGTTAGCTGTTAAAACACAATAAAGTACAGGTGAAACTCGGAAAATTAGAATAATGTGCAAATGTCCATTTCACTTAAAAGGTGAAACAAATATGAGATAAACTCACTACATGCAAAGCAAGAGATGTCATGCCTTAATTCGTTATAATTGTGATGATCATGGTGTACAGCGTACAAGAGATTATGTGATGATTATGGGGTACATGAGATTGGGGGGGTTGGGGTTTTCATAAGCTGTAAGCCATAAGCATCAATATTATAACAAAGTAAGGCTTGAATTATCTCACTTTGCATGCAATGAGTCTATCATATATCTGTTTCACCATTTAAGTTGCATTACTGGATTGAATGAACATTTGCACAATATTCTAATTTTCAGGAGTTTCACCTGTATGTGCATAGCAAGTGATGAAGTCTATAGCAATGCTGGTAATTTAATGCTGGATTCTTCAGAAGCAGTTCAGCTGATCTCAAAATACCCTTCTCTTTTGTTTAACTTCCAGCAGTTAGGATATTTGGTGAAGCTTATTTAAGAAGGCGTTTCCACATCGACATTCTGTACACTTGGAATAAAGTAAATATTTTCCTCAGTCTCTGTTGGTGTTGTTTGCAGCAAAGGCATGTAAATTTCCCATCTGGCTGAGGCCACTCTGAATGTGTGCAACATGGATCTCGACATTGTTCTGAAAACAACTGGAGAAAAGAAAAAGTTTTAACATTCCTAAAAAAGGTTAAACATTTTGAATGCATTTAATTTTATCAGTTATATGTAAGTGCCTCTGATGTATTGTCTTAAGTTTATTACCTGATGTTGGTGGAATCTATGGAATTCTTGATGTCATTTAATGAATCTGTCAGCGACTTAAACTCAAAGGAATTTAGATCACCTCCTTCTGCTAGACACTAGAAAAAATAAGAATGATAATTTCAAGATAAAATGTTTATTTATTTTACCAGATTTACACAAATATGAAGGATGCTCTGCATTGTTAGCCAGAGGGTTTGTGTGTAAGGAAGTTACCCATAGGAGACACAAACGCTGGGTAACTCGTCTCTCTGCACCTGACACAGATGAATTAAGAGCGGCAAGAGATTAGGTAACACTGATGGGGTACACAGAAAGAGCCTCCTCTAAGATTGTGGTAATCTTGAACCACAATCGGGCGTACCCTGGTAACAGCAACCTTGTGTTGCCAGCTAATCTTTCTTACACTAGGTCGGGTGAAAGGAACTGCAGAATGAACTCACCAAAGGGTGTCTTAATTCTGACAGTTTCACGTCTGGCCTAGACACGGAAATACTGTAGAAGGTAACACTGATGAAAGCCAAGATGGATATCCTGCTACTAAGAAAATACAGATGAGGGTAGGCTGAAAACAAGCCATGTCCCTTCCACAATATTGCCAGAGGTGGTGTAGAACATTATCAGATATGGCGGTTACCCCACTGCTGAGGCCAACATTCCTGAACTATGAACCAGGGTAGATCTCAGTAGCATTCTAGCCACTAGTAAAGTAAGCAACTTTCTCAAAACAAGTGTTTTCATACGCCTTACCTTAATCTGTAGTAATATTGCTGTAAGTCTAGAAATCAAATCTGTCAAATTTTCATTCTGAACACATGGCTGTCCAGTTACTGATGTATTTGACTGTCTAACAATCTCCTGGGCTTCTTCTTCACATCTCCGTCTCAAATCTGTGGGATGGTCTGCAGGCTGTAGACCTTGATCTGGAGCAAGCTGGGAGGCAAAATTAATTTCAGACTGAATTAGATTAGAAGTGTCAAGTATCCAACTGCTCATCTAATCTCAAAAATTTAAAGGATTAATTCATTTATAGGTTATATAAATCTGAGAGATTAGATAGTAAGATCTCATGTGGTGTTATCTAACTAAACCATTTTTGTATTTTAAAATATGAAACAGGTATTTCATTGGGCAGTAACATGACCTGGTTTTAACATGGAAAATAAGGTAATAAAGTTTTTTTAAATGAACTAATATAGCTTCAGAATTCAAGTGAGGAAATAAAAAAATTAATTAAAAGATTAATTCAATAGAGTAATAGAGCTAGGATAGAAGCATTCTCTCTCAAGTGCTTGCTTTTAAATTACAGGAAAATAATTAAAACAGCATTTCTTATTTCCAGTTTGAAGAGAAACAGTGAAGTCTGTGACTTCATTTTTGTGCAAGTGTACATCACACACTGGGGAACTTACAGTCTTCTAACCATTTCTGGACGAATTCCCATCACTCCTAGCCCTGGAGTAAGGCATGGTGGGAGTTGTACAGAAACATCTAATGACCACTGATTCCTTATCCTTGAGTAAAGCTTTTCATCTAGCGCAGGGGTCAGCAAACTTGGCTCTCCAGGTGTTCTTGGACTTCAGTTACTAGAAGCCCAAGTTACTACAACTGCTGATCAGGGCTTCTGAGAACTGAAGTCCAAGAACATCTGGAGAGCCAAGTTTGCTGACCCCTAATCTAGCTAAGCGGCCAAAAAAGTGACAGAAACCTTTAGATTGGAGGTTTGCAACATGCAGTCCCAAGCAATTTCTGTGCAGCCCCCCCTCCAACCTGCTTGCTTACCTCTGAAAGTTTACTTTTAATCTAAATCAGTAGTTTAATAATTTTGTTTGATTTAAGATGTGGCCCTCTTTATGCATTGGGCACCCCGATGTCCCAGAAAGTTTGGGAACACTGCTTTACATAATTAAATGTGGTGTTGGAGGAGAGTCCCCTGGACAGCAAAGTGAACAAATAGGTCAATATCAGAAGATATCAACCCTGACTGTTCATTGGAGGGACAAATAGTGAAGATGAAGCTAAAGTACTTTGGACATCAAATGAGAAGGGAGGACTCACTTGAGAAGGCCTTGATGCTAGGAAAGGTGGAGGGCAAGAGAAGAAGGGGGCATCCAAAGATGAGATGGATAGATGGTATTGTGGATGCAATGGACACAGAGCTGGGTGGGCTGAGGAGGATGGTGGAGGACAGAGGTGCCTGGAGGAAAATGGTCCATGGGGTCGCAAAGGGTAGGAATTGACTGTGCGACTGAACAACAACAAGTAATATGAAATTGGCAAAGCATCATACTGAATACATATAAGTGGGATTTGAAAGACAAAACAGAACCTGGATATCGTTAGCAAGCCATGTTCTTGTGCCTTTTTCCAGGATATTCTGTTACATATCCATTTTCTCTATGTCATTTCCAACAAAAACAACTAGTATTTTCTGATTGGAAAACTGTTTGTACTTCTACAAGCCTTAGGGTTCATCTCTAAGTGCTAGTAACTCCTACGGAACTAGGCACGTTTAAGCCTTGAAAAAAGGAGAATGAGAGGGGATATGATAACATTCTTCAAATACCTGAAAGGTAATCATGAAGAAGAAGGGAAGGATATGTTCTCAATCATTCCAGAAGGCAGGCCATAGGCTCAAACTAAAGAAAGCCTGCATGTCAGGAAAAGGCTGCATGCCAGGAAAAACTTCTTAATGGTTAGAGCAGTACAACAGTGGAACCAAGTGCCTCGAGAGATGGCACTTGGAAGCATTCAAGAGAGAATTGGACAACCATGTCAGATCTGCTTTGATTTGGATTCCTACATTGAGCAAGGGGGTTGGACTCGATAGCCTAAAAAGGCCCTTTCCAACTCAGTTATTCTATGAACCACCTCTCAGTGGTTTAGTTTTAAGCACAAATGCTGACAATAACTAGTTATATTTTTTGTTGGTACCTGTGATAATTTTTTTTAACATATTATGCCAAGAGTTATCCAAGAAAGTACAGTATTTGCTTGCCATCATATTATGAAGGCTTCAGCAAATTTTATCTAGTCTTTTCCAATAGCTGATGGGAAGTCTAAAACTAATACAAGTATAGCTCCTCATCTGGTATTCTCCAGATGTTTTGGACTTTAATTCTTCTGATCTCCCACCACTGGATGTGTTAGTTGAGACTTTTTGAAGTGGTAGCTGTGCTAGTTTGTGCAATTGTATCATCCCAAGTGAGTCTTATCTCAAGGTTTTAAGCCTCATCTCATAGCCTCATCCCACATGCCTAAGGAGTACACTTCAGCTTTATTCCCATATGCTGTGGGAAATAAAAATAGGGCTTTGACAGTGGTAATTAACTAGTAAGTGAAAAGGATGCTACATCTGCTCAGAAGCCCAACTTTCTCCACATGGATATTTTGTAGCAAAGTGCATTCTCATACAGCAGTTAAGTCTTTAAGGTGTCACAATTTTTTTGTCTTTTTGCTTTGTTTACTCTCTGATATTTTCATTAAGATATTTTTTCTGGCTCTGGCAGCCTGTGGTGTGAGCAGAAGGGGCATCCCATCCCAGAATTGCAGGTTTAGGAGCCCCTCTGCTCAGACCATGGTCTGGCAGTCCTTGTTACCCTTCTAGCCCAATCTTATACCAAGGCAAATTCCCCAATGAAAATAGAGAGGCAACCCCAGTCTTCTCTCATTTTCAGTTCAATGCTTTTACTCGTCACCGCTGACAGTAAGAGAAAGAGGAAGCATAGGAGAATAGCCAATCCAATCCAATCTCGATTTGTCATCGCTTATCTATTTAAAGGCAAATCAACCAAACACCAAAATGTGCTATCCTTTGCCTTCTGTTTCTATCTCTGGCTGAACAGCTTTATGTTCATCCCATCTTTTTCGTAGTCTGCTTAGTGATCTTTTGTGGTCCCTTGGTATCCAGTCTGTCAGCCGACAGGTCCATCTGTTATCCTATAGGCGGTTGATAGGGCCTGCCCATCTTCTTTTTGCCACATATAGTTCATTGACCACATCATGCAGTCCAGTTTGTTGGTATAATTCCTTATAAGGAATTACGCCAAATAAGGGAAATAGCAGGAGATAATTATTTATGATACAGAGTATATGAAAATTACCTCTTAACAGTCAAGATTAACCGAAGAAGGGGAAACAATTTCTGATTCTCAAGCACCTCTGATTTAAACAGAGAAAATGGCAGCTTAAAATCTATCTTATCCTGTTGCAAAACAGATTGCAAGGCATGTTTTACTTCCCCTTCCAGTGTGAGGAACCACGTGACCAGCCCGTGGCTTGAAAAATTTGGGCATCCCTGTACATAGTTTATATACTTCGCATTGTTTCTCATAAGCAAAAAGTATCAATATTTATGTTGCTTGATTTTAATAAATAGTGGGCATTTAAAGAAAGATCCTCTGTAATAATGCAAGGTAGGCGCTCAGGAACACATCAGTTCTCCTACGAGTACTGCCCTGCTTATGCGGGCAAATCTATAATGGTAAATATTTACCTCATAACAATACTGTTGAACTTTATGCAAAACTTTATTTAGATCTTTGTTCAGTTGTTCAAGATCTAAAACAATAGTTGCGTATCTTCTCTGAAATTCAATGCCTATAGGCATAGAATAGGATTTCTGTATAAAAGAAAAAGAAAAAATAAGTGCACAAAGCATATCAATGAACATTTATTGTACTTAAATCATACTGTACACTGAACATATTATATTTTTAAAAATAACACTTCTATGTTTCAAAATAATTTTTATTTACTACCTCCTATTTTTGATGTAACTATTGTATATCTTTAAACACTTGTGGCATTATCTAGCCAGGCTGCAAAAGCTGTGATGGCATATCCACCGCCGCCACCACTACCACCAGACTCTTCCTCAGCCGGCTGGCTGAGGGAAGGAGACGCAGCTGTGTGGCCCGGCTGGCCAGCCATGGAAATGCCGCTGCCACCACCAACACCACCAGACTCTCCCTCGGACATAGTTGGTACGGTTAAAGTTTTGATGTTTTTCCGTGTATTGTTTTTAGAAGTGTTTTTTGTATCATGAATATTCGATATTTTGTAATTGGGATTTTTTGGAAATGTTTTGAAATGTTTTTGTATTATGATAATGTGGTACCTTGTAATTGTAACTGTATATTTTGTATCTTTGTTAGCCTCCCAGAGTCGCTTTGCAAGTGGGGTGGCATACAAGTCGAACAACAACAATAACAACAACATTTTTAATCACCAGGAAGTAAATTTTGATCAACCTTAGGTCCTCTTAAAATCAGCTACTATGCTATAGATAATATCTGAGCACATATTTAAATATGCTAAATTTAAAAATGAAAAAGTAACTTTTTTCGTAAAGTTTCCAAACTCTACAACTATCTAGTAATTCACTAATTTTATACTGTATGTTGTCATTTTAGTTTTTCCACTTGTTTTGCATACTTTATATTGAAAATCTATACCTTTAAAATGGTGCATTAACCGTTGGAATGTGACAAAGGATGTTGCACCAGGCCCCTCTAGCCCGTAATGGGCCTCCGTTCACTCGCCCGAACCCGGTTCGCAGGTAACTGTCGGGTTGAAATTTTCGCCCAGGGGGCAGGAGCCCACCGGATGCAAACAAAAAAGGGAACTTCAATTCCCAACGTTCCTGGCGCCGCGCCAGAGCCAATCAGGCTGAGCGGCGAGGCAAAAGGAACGTTCGGAAACGCGCCGCAGCCAATAAAAAAAAGCCGCAAGGGAAAAACCGCTGCAGTAAGCAAAAACACGCAGCCAAAACTACAAGCCCCAGCGTCCTGCGCGCCATTAGCGCGCAGAACGCTGAGGCGGCCAGCGCGCGAAAAATAAAAGTTTTTTTTAAAAAACGCCTGCCGCCGCTGCCATTCTTCCCCACGGGCCAGCCAGCATGGCCCGTGGGAAAAAAAATAACCTCCCCGCCGCTGCTGCCCTTCCGTTCGAAGGGCCAGCCGGCGTGCAAAAAAAACAAGAACCCCCCCCCCGCAACTTCCCTTCTACCCCACGGGCCAGCCAGTATGGCCCGCGGGGGAAAAAAGAAACCCCCCGCCGCCGCTGCCCTTCCTTCCCACGGGCCAGCCAGCATGGCCCGTGGGAAAGAAAGCCTCCCCGCCATTGCCCCTCCTTCCCACGGGCCAGCCAGCATGGCCCGCAGGAAAGAAAGCCACCCCCCCCCCCTGAAAAAATAAACACAAACCAAAAACATTCAAAAACACACAAAAATCCAAAAATGAATCACAAAAACAATCAAAAAGAAACAAGAAAAAACACACAGACACCCCCTTCCAAAAAAATCCCATCCCCCCACGCCACCCCCCCAAAAAAACCCAGAGAACTTACGAAAAGACGTCTTCCATCTATGAGGACCGGAACTCAAATGAGAAAAGAAAGAGAAAACTTACCGGAAGTGACACCCAGAGGACAGAAGAGAACAATTGTAGAGAGGCAACAATTGTAGAGAGACAGAAAAGCTCACCACCCCCACCCAGAGGCCAAAATAAAAAAAAAACATTCAAAAATATTAAAACTAATAAGATTAATTCCAAAATTAACCAAATAAGTTATAAAAACATTCAAAAATAAACACACTAATCTCAAAAATTACCAAAAAAACAGAAATCACTTTTCACTCCAAAAAAACAAAACAAAAAATAAAAATGCGTAAAAATAAACATTTTAAAAACCAAAATTAAATTTTAAACTAAATAATATTAAATTAAATTAAATTAATTAAATTAAAATAAAATTTGCATAAACATAAAACAAAAACGTTCAAAAACCAATTTAAAGAGCCCGGCACTGAGGAAGCCAGCACGCAAAAAAACAAAAAACAAAACAACCCCCCCCCCCAAAAAAAACCCCAAACCATTGGGAGCGCAAGTCCGCCGCAGGCGGACGCAGCGCCTTGAAGCCACAAAATCACAAAACCTTACAACACCATTTAAAACAGCCCAGCACCATTGGTTCAAGAAAAAAAACCGAAACCCTTTACTATCCAACACAATTTTAAAAAGCCCAGCACCATTGGTTCAAAAAACAAAAAACAAAAACGAAACCCTTTACTATCCAACAGAATTTTAAAAAGCCCGGCACTGCCGGGCAAAATATGCTAGTAAATAAATAAGAAGTGGCCTAAGTATCTGTCCTTTTTCGTTTTCTTACTGCTTCTGTCTGGCAAAGTTGATATTGCCACTTTGGCTTTTCTCAAGGGCTTTTCTAGCTCTTGTTCTGTGTGCTGGGAAGCTTTGCAACTCTCTTTTGAGACAGTTGAGACTGATAGCTTTACAGATATGAAGGCTCACAAAGAAGGAATCATGGGAGTTTCAATCTTCATTCTGTTGTATCTTTGTTTCAACCAAGATTATTCTTATGAAAAGCAGATAACTTTGAAACATGTTGAACCATATATAATCTTTACAAGCAAATTGAAACACAAGTACTGTATGTATTTACCAATTTTTCTGCTTCTGTATTCATCTCCCTTAATTGCTTGATATGCTCCTTCTTGATCATGAGGATTTTTGATAATCTAGTCTGGAAAAGAATGATTTCAGAATCAATATAATTATTTTAATGAATTTTAAAATGTTTTGTGGAAGTGGAGAATTAGTAAAATAATACTCTGTGTATAGATGACATGCATTGGATTCAAATCATATGCATAGATAAGGTACAGTGGACCCTCCATTAACGACAAAGCTTGGTTCCATCAACAGCGTTGTTAATTGCGAATTGTCGTTAATCGCGAGTTCCCGCACAACAATGCTAAAAAAGCAGCTCCCTATGGGAAAACCTCGATTAACGACGTTTCCATTGAAATCCATTGCAATCATCAGACTGCAAGGCAAGTCAATGGAAGAATGCTGGAACCTTACATTACCTTAAGAAACAATAGTCTAAAGGGTAAATACATTACACAAAAATGCAAAAAAATACAAAAGAGCATTTTTAAACTTTAGAACACTTTTTACTGTACACTACAGTTGTATAAAGTGCATTTTTAAACAGGGAACATGGAACATTTTTAAAACATGGAACATTTTAAAAATCCAGTGCAGTTTAAAATTGTACTGTACAGATTGAGACAACTAAGCAGTGCAAAACCATTTCAGAACATAATATCACACATGGATAAACAGCTCTGCAACCACTCTGAAAACTGCTCTGGAAATCTCTCTCAAACTCACTCTCAAAATGCTCCACCTCTGCTCTCCTTCACCTCGTGCAACCCACAAGGGGAAGCAGCACCTGTGTGCCACTTTTTAAACCCCCCAGGCGCAAGGCAACACGGGAGGGAGAAAAGCAGGAAGAGTGTTGTTGTTTTTTTGCAAGTCACCATCCGCACAACGATGGCCGTCATTGTGCGAATGGTGACTTTGCCGCTAACAACGCGCCACTAATTGAAAATGACGTTAGTCGAACGCGTTGTTAGGCGGGGGTCCACTGTATGAAGTTTTTATATTCAAGCAGTGCTTTCAAAGGCTCTTGCTGTAGCATCATGAAAAAGGACATAATTGGCCAGAAAACCTACTAGTGTTTGCATAAGAACAGATTATCTACCTGTAACTTAGGAAAACAAAGACAGCCCTGTGATCCATACACAAAACAATTGTAGGAAGAAGGCAATACCTTTTATTGGATTACTCAAAAAATAAATCATTGCGTGAGCTTTTGAGATTCAAGATCTCTTCATCAGGCCAGGCATGCATCAGGAAAATGAAAGCCCATGGCAAGATGATTCTGCCAGGCGCTCTTCATAGAAATGCATGTGGAAACAACAGCAACAGGCTTTTATGATATCACCCTACCTCCCTGTGGTGTAATACCATACAAGCCTGTTGCTGTTTTTTTCTACATGCAATTCTAAAAAGAGCGCCTGGCAGAACCATCTTGCCATGAACTTTCATTGATAATTTTCCTGATGCATGCCTGGTTGATGAAAAGATCTTGAAAGCTCACACAATGATTTATTTTTGAGTAAACCAATAAAAGGTTCTGTGCATCCATGGTGAACTTTGCCAGAATCTCCCAGAGCTGGAAAGAAGTCATTAGAAACAGTGTGGTCCCATTTATTGTGCATGTTTGCATGCCTAGCAGCTTATTTTCCCCTCAGGTCTCCACTCAGGAACAAAGGGTGACTGCGTGACTGAGGAGAGGTATGATGGGTTGCGTGAATTCACAGATGACAAATCAAAGAACCACAGTTATAGTTAGGTATCCTGTTCTTCTTTGTTGTGGTCTCTGTGAATCACACACATGGGTGAGTAGTAAGCTCACTTAGCGGATAGTGGGAGAATACACAGGAACAAAAGCAGTTGACAAAATCACCTGCCCAAACAAGGCATCAGTCCTAGCTGTGGTGTAGAGCCTGTAGATGTATATAAGTAGACTTCTAAGACCAAGTGGATGCTCAACAAATGTCATGGAGGGGTACACCTTTAAGAAAGATGATAGACATTGCCAGAGCCCTTGTGGAATGTCACTGGATTGGTGATGGGAATGGCATGTTGGCCAGTTTTATGGTGTGCACAATCCACTTGGAGATCTGCTGGGAGGAAATGGGATGACCCCTGTGATGACCTTCACAGGAGATGAACAGGTGCTGTGAAAGTCTGAAGCTTGTGGTTCGTGAGATATAGAAAAGAAGTGCCCTGCGTACATCCAATGCATGAAGTCACCTATCCATATCAGATGTTGGAGAAGAGATGCTGACAATACAATAGGTTGTTTGATGCTGAAGAGGCCGATTGAGCAACTTTGGGCTGCGTAGCAGGGGGTCCCAGTTAGGTCACCTTCTTCAAATGTTTAGCAGAAGGTGTTTTGTGGAGTGATGCACCTTGAAGGACAGACAGTTGGTATTGACATGGCGGGACTGAGTGGAGGATGAATCCTTAGGAGAATGGTCATGAGTGGACAATGTGGTATCTCGATCTTGAGATTGAGAGGTTGGAAGTGGATACCAGAATGGCATGGGTGAAGATCAAGGCATCTCCCCAGAAGGCAGTATACGACCCTTGTGAAATTCTCCTGGAAGGTAGTGCCAATCAGAAGGTTTCGTGTTCAGGGAATGAAGAAGCAGACGAGTGAAGTAGTGAAATTCAGCTCTTTATTAGTGGGGTTAGAACACAGTTTGGATGGGGCAAAACTCGGACTTATATACACTATAAACAGTAAGAAACCGGCAAACCACGCCACAAAGCTTGCCAAGAGAACCCTATGGACCAAAACAAAAGGCAAAACAAAAGGGCAGGTTAGGTGATACAGGATGCTTAACACCTCAGAGGGGAGAAAGGGGATGGACAGGAAAGGGGGAGGGGAAATGCAATGTTGTAAGGAGCAATACTGTATAGGGACATGGAATGTGAGATCAATGAACCAAGGTAAACTGGAAGTGGTAAAAAATGAGATGGAAAGAATAAGCATTGACATCTTGGGAATCAGTGAGCTCAAATGGACAGGGATGGGCAAATTCAGCTCTGGAAACCATCACATCTACTACTGTGGACAAGAAAACCTTAGAAGACATGGAGTAGCCATAATTGTCAATAAAAGAGTGAGAAGAGCAGTAATGGGATACAACCTCAAAAATGACAGAATGATGTCAGTAAGAATTCAGGGCAAACCCTTCAATGTTACTGTGATCCAAATATACGCACCAACCACGGGTGCAGATGAAGCCACTGTGGACCAGTTCTATGAGGACTTACAACACCTCATAGAACAAACACCAAGAAATGATGTTCAAATTATTCTAGGAGACTGGAATGCCAAAGTAGGCAATCAAAAAGTGGAGGGAATAACAGGCAGGTTCGGTCTTGGAACACAGAATGAAGCAGGACAAAGATTGATAGAGTTCTGCCAAGAGAACGCACTGGTCATAGCAAACACCCTCTTCCAGCAACACAAGAGGCGACTTTACACATGGACATCACCAGATGGCCAACACCGAAACCAGATTGACTACATACTCTGCAGCCAAAGATGGAGAACCTCCATACAGTCAGCAAAAACAAGACCTGGAGCAGATTGTGGCTCAGATCACAACCTACCGATTGCAAAATTCAGGCTTAGACTAAAGAAAATAGGGAAAACAAAGAGACCAGACAGATATCACCTAGACAGCATCCCTAAAGAATACACGGTGGAGGTGATGAACAGATTCAATGTCTTAGACTCAATAGATAGAGTGCCAGAAGAATTATGGACAGAGATGAGGGACATCATGCAGGAAGCAGCAAAGAAAACCATACCAAAAGAAAAGAAGAGTAAGAAAGCAAAGTGGTTGTCTGATGAGGCTCTTAAAATAGCAGAGGAAAGAAGGAACGCAAAAGTCAAAGGAGAAAGGAAAAAATACAA
The DNA here is from genome assembly GCA_035047345.1 of Bradypodion ventrale. Lineage (NCBI taxonomy): Eukaryota > Metazoa > Chordata > Lepidosauria > Squamata > Chamaeleonidae > Bradypodion > Bradypodion ventrale. The sequence continues at coordinate 49,825,893 of JAWDJE010000001.1, forward strand.
TCATTTGAACACAGAATTTCAAAGAAAAGCAAGGAGAGATAAGGAAAACTATCTAAAAGAACAGTGCAAAGAAATGGAAGAAAACAACAAAAGAGGCAGAACCAGAGATCTTTTCAAAAAAATCCGGGAAATCAAGGGAACATTTAAAGCAAAAATGAACATGATAAGGGACAAAGACGGAAAGGAGCTAGCTGATGCAGAAGAGATTAAGAAAAGATGGAAAGAGTACACAGAGGAACTCTACAAAAAGGAACTCAACACTCCTGATAGTCACAATGATGAAGAAATTGAACCTGAGCCAGACATCCTGGAGAGTGAAGTCAGAAAGGCCCTAAAGAGCACTGCAAACAACAAAGCTAGTGGAGATGATGGTATCCCAGTTGAATTTTTCAAAGCTCTAAAAGATGATGGCATCAAATTACTGCATTCAATATGCCAGCAGATTTGGAAAACAAAACAGTGGCCACAGGACTGGAAAAGATCAGTATATGTTCCAATCCCAAAAAAGGGCAATACCAAAGAATGTTCAAATTATCGAACAATTGCGCTCATCCCACACGCCAGCAAGGTGATGCTCAAGATAATACAGGATAGACTTCAGCAGCATGTGGAAAGAGAATTACCAGAGGTGCAGGCTGGTTTCAGAAGAGGCAGGGGGACTAGAGACCACATTGCCAACATACGTTGGATCATGGAGAAAACAAAGGAATACCAGAAACAAGTTTATTTTTGCTTTATTGACTACACTAAGGCATTTGATTGTGTGGATCACAACAAGATGTGGCAAGTGATTAAAGAGATGGGAATACCAGAGCACCTCATATGCCTCCTGAGAAATCTGTACATGAACCAAGAAGCAACAGTTAGGACAGAACACGGAATGACAGAGTGGTTTGGAATAGGAAAAGGAGTAAGACAAGGCTGCATTCTGTCACCCTGCTTATTCAACTTATACACAGAGCACATAATGCGCAATGCAGGGATGGAGGAATCACAATATGGGATCAAAATTGCTGGGAGAAACATCAACAATCTGAGATATGCAGACGACACCACCCTAATGGCAGAAAGTGAGGAAGACCTAAAGAATCTCTTGATCGGTGTGAAGGAAGAGAGTGCAAAAGCTGGCTTGAAACTCAATATCAAGAAAACCAAGATAATGGCAACAGGCCCGATCAGTTCCTGGAAAATAGACGGGGAAGAAGTAGAAGCAGTGACAGATTTTACTTTCTTAGGATCTAAGATCACTGCAGATGGAGATTGCAGCCATGAAATAAAGAGGCGGCTGATTCTAGGGAGACAAGCCATGAGAAACCTGGGGAACATAGTGAAAAGCAGAGACATCACCTTGAAAACAAAAATTAGAATAGTCAAAGCAATGGTATTCCCAGTGGTAATGTACGGATGTGAGAGCTGGACAATTAGGAAAGCTGAACGCAGAAGAATAGATGCCTTTGAAATGTGGTGTTGGAGGAGAGTTTTGAGGGTACCCTGGACAGCGAGGAGAACAAATAGGTCAATCTTAGAAGAAATCAACACTGACTGCTCATTGGAAGGTCAAATAGTAAAGATGAGGCTAAAGTACTTTGGGCATCAAATGAGAAGGGAGGATTCACTTGAGAAGGCCGTGATGTTGGGAAAGGTGGAGGGCAAAAGAAGAAGGGGGAGGCCAAGGATGAGATGGATAGATGGTATTGTAGACACAGTGGGCACAGAACTGGGAGGACTGAGGGGGATGGTGGAGGACAGAGGCGCCTGGAGAACGATGGTCCATAGGGTCGCAAAGGGTCGGAATCGACTGTGCGACTGAACAACAACAAAACAGTAACAGTAACAATAATACAACAAGCCCATTAGCTAACAGAGTGCACATTTTCGATCCACTTATTTGCATAAGAATAGATACATGAGAAAAGGTACATTCTGCTTCTGTCAGAAAACAGTTAACATACATAACAGAAGGAGAGTAAGGACTGCTCTGGAAAGCCAACATCAAGTGATGCTGCTGTGGAAGAACCTGCAGTGGTTGTAGATGAGTGTTTCCCAACCTTTGGTTTTTGGACTTCAATTCCCAAAAACCAAGTCAATTCCCTAAAGCACTAATCAGCCAATGTACTGACTTAGGCTTCTGGCAACTGAAATCCCCCTGTGGAGCCTGTTGGGAACTACTGTTGTAGATGCTTCATTTTGCTTGTGCCTTTATGCAATGAAACTGGTCTGACCGTGGTTCCAGATCGGGATGACATCATTGATGGGTTGAGGGATGAATTGTGTTGTGACAGAGATCAGAGGCAATGATCATAGTATGCAGTGGGACCATTCAGGAGAGTGGCTAAACTGAGTAGACGTGTCTTGAGGCCATTTTGATCAGAACCCAAGCAGATGAGTTCCTCCTTGTCCTGAGGCTGTTTGAAAGCCATTGCAGAGGTGGGAAGTGCAGCTGGTCCTGGATTCCACATCGTGGGGTTTCAAAGATTTCGTTGGCTTTTTCAATGTGGTTCCAGACATAATTTTTGTGTTTCTTCACACTTTTTGAGGAAGAATGTTATTTCGGCATGGAGGCTGAGACTGAAGCCTCCGGTTCAATGTGTGGGCAGGATGAATCCATAGAGCAGGCATTTGCAACCTATGGCCTACAGGCCAGACCCGGCCTTCAAAGTCATTTCATCCGGCCCCCAACACCCTTGCCACTCCCAGAAGTGGAAGTAAAATGAGCACCGTGCATGTGCAGAACACTGCTAAATGCATTCTGTGCATGCATGGCACGCGTTTTACTTCCACTTCTGGGTGGGAGGAACCACGTAACCAGCCTGATCAGGTGCCCAGGAGGCATGGTCAGGCCCACGGCCTGAAGACGTTGAGAATTGCTGCTATAGAGTGAGAGATTTTCTTGGTTGAGGTGGCCAACAGGGATTATCCCAAAAAGTGGAGACATAGAAGAAACTGTCTGTTCTGTAGGGCCAACTTTGTAAACTTTTTACAAAACTCACAATGATTCACTTGGGAATGGCTGTCTATTAAAGGAATTTTCTTTCTGTAGGCAACACACTTCTTAAATGGGTCCATTGGGGCTATAAACAGGATGCATTAGAACTTCTTCCGTGGTCTACAGTAGGTCAGACGTGAAACTGCCAAAATGAAGGCACATTTCGGTGAGTTCATTCTGCAGTTCCTTTCGCCTGACCTAGTGTGAGAAAGATTAGCTAGCAACACAAGGTTGCCGTTACCACGGTACACCTGATTGTGGTTAAAAATACCACAGTCTTTGGGGAAGCTCTTCTTGTGTACCCCTCCATTGGAACTATATACAGAGAAAAATACAAACTAGGGACAGAAGAGATGAAAAGTAATAACTTCTTCTTTTTAGAAGCAAAAGAGTTAAAAGGAAATACACGGAAAAAAACCTCATGAAGTGGAGAGCTCCAGAAGATCACGTGCTACTGTCGCAGCAATAAGGAAAAACTGAGGGGAGAAGCCATTAGGCATAAAGAGATGTGCAGTAAGATGGGACACACCATATCACATATCTCACTGCACAACATATCTCACTGCACAACCAACATGTGTACATCATGCTTTATTGGTTCAGATACGAAGCCAAATCAGATTTTAAGTGTCTAAGTCATTATTTTATGTAGCATGATTTTAAATTGAACTTAATTAATGGTTTTAAAGTTGGAATGTTTTAATCTTGTCCTGTTTGATTTTATATTGTTTTAAATATTTTATGTTTTTAAAACTGTTGTATCTAGCTTTTGCAACACGTCCTGAGTTCCAATGATAAACGGTAGGCAATAAAATCTCAGTGGTTCCCAACTTTTTTTGGCCATACCCCACTAACATTCTGCTTTTAGTTTTAAAAATGTCTGTCACAATATATATTTATACTGTATATATTGGATATGATGCCCCTAGAACCATAAGAAATGCAAAAAATTCACTGTTAATAACTAAATTCTTGAATTCCCCCTTTAAAAAAATTTAAATTGCTCCCCTGGGGGGCGGGTGCCCCATGTTGGGAAAACCCTATATATTTATCATGAAAATTACTAGATTTTAATATAGTTAGTAAAATAGGAGAAATTAATCTTTTCCATAAGGCAAGCATTTTAGACATTACACATGTCAAAACAAAATACAGTATTTCAGGTATTTATTATAAAAACTCAAGTTTGGATATCTGTTACCAGTGTGTAAACAAATTCCACTGGCTTAACCATACAAGAAGTTCAAAAACAAACCCAGGTAAACCTGAAAGAAAAAGACCTGACACTCACCACTTGGATAAGGAATTCTACTGGAAAGCCACCTAACGTTTCACTATCAGAGCCTGAAATTTTGTTTTTCCATGAAGACTGTCCCAGTAAAGGATCACTGTCCTATAAAGGAGAAAGTTTCATTTTATAACTCATTTTTTTATCGTGTCAGAAGCACACAAAGGTGCTTTCTGGATTGAAAGGATTTTTGCTGGAGAAACTCCACTCAGGGGACGTCCGAATGAAACTCCTTTCATGTCCCCAAGATCTTTTCCGACCGAAGTGGTCCCTATTAATCTATTTGTAATTTCTTGTTTTCGAACTGCTAAGTTGGCAGGAGCTGGGACAGAGACGGGCGTTCACTCCATCATGCAGTACTCGGGTCTTGAACTGCTGACTTGCTGACCTTCCGGCTAACAAGGTGAGCTTCTTAACCACTGAGCCACTGCAGTCCCTTTGTAACTTATGTCTAGTATGCAATAAAGATGTAACCTTAGGTAAATTAAACCTTAACATTTACTGCAGTACTACTTCCTTTTGCTCCAGCACTTTAAAAATTCCAAAAATTGTTGAATAAAGAAACCTTCCTGCTTATATTACTTACTGTAATTGGAGACTGGAGGGATGGCGTATAATGCAACCGAGGAGGAGTCATGAAGAATCTAGAAGGTCGTTGTTTCTGTCCAAAGGCAGCAATTGGCATGGTCTCATGAGGTTCATTACTCTTAATTCACAAAGGAGGGGGAAAAGTTTATTCTCTACTATTAGAAACTGAACAAAAGTTTTAATGATATGTTGAGAGAGAAAACAAAGTATTTTAGTAACATTGGCCAAAATCCTGCTGCACAGCAATGCCTGTGTAACTTGAAGTTTCGCAGTGATTCTGAAATCTGCACCAAGGCAGAAATCACATCTAACAGGCAGTTCCACAGGTGCATTTGCACTACTAGCTGCACAATCTACTGCGAAATCAAGAACATAATATGGACCGCTTGGGTGTGGCTTCCTTCAAACCATTGTAAGTATGACACTACATGCTAAATACAACAGGAGTTCAGCTTTCAATAGACAATAATAGAATTTATATTTCAATCCTGAAATATCTTGTGCTCAATTTAAGTATGGAATTCATTATATCAGGAGAAAACTTTTTTCATGTCACTTAGAAAAAAGTACACAATACTTACAAGAACTTCATAATCTGGGATTGTGTGCGTTCCAAGCCCTGTCCTTTCAAATGTTACTCTATAAGTAGCATTAAGAGTGTCAACAGCATCTATCTGTCCGGTGAAGAGTCCATCGTGGGCACCACGTAACCGTGCTAGGATCAATAAAATAGCACAATCTTAATTGAAGGAAAATAGTAATTTGTATCTTTCTCAATGTATAAAAGCCCTGTATAAATTATGCTATCCAATGAATACAAAAGCAAAGTTCTGAAACAACCCCTTCAAATTCTGGTGTAGGGAACTTTAGTTGTCCAGATATTGTTGAACTTCAAGTTTTATCATCCTAAGATTGACTCTACTCAACTGGCTGGGACTGATGAGTGGTGGAATACAAAATCTGGTCACATGCTCCCAATTGTGTTTTATACCAAGAAAACATGGATTTTATAACTTGTACATTTCTACAAAATAAAGAAGAATTCAATAATACACGTCAGCTTTTTAAATTAAAACCACTTATGTAAATGGGGCGGAAAAGAAACAAAGATGCAGGAAACTGCGTCCCTTTAAATATTTAGTAGATGTTGCTCAACTAATGTTAAAATGCTACCTGTACAGATCTATAAGTCAGAGGCCTACACTTCTAAAAAGTTAAAAGATCTTCAGAATGCTAATTTACTTCTTTAGACAGTGTTACATTACAAACCCTTTCTAGAAACATACACGGTATACAAATTAAACGACAAAGGGACAAACTTTTACAACAATCTCTCAATTCTCTTGGTCTGCATTATAGGGATAACTTTATTCTTGCTTGCCAGTGACAAGGCTGTTTGATTCTAGCAGCGCAGAAAGCGTCTCATATCAGTGTAATGATGCTATAATACTACATCATTTGTGGGAAATCAACAAGGCATGGAAGCCCAGAAAATGATTGAAAATACAAGTTAAGGAGGTTACAGAATAAAATAAAAGGTTACAGAATAAAATAAAAGAAACTATGAATGCTAGAACTTGATTGTAAGATATTATATCTACTACCAGAGAAGTTTTGCAAAGGCTTAGATGCAAGCTGGGTCACTTTCAATCCCAAATATTTAAATCATGGAAGAAAGGTAATGGTGTTCTGTGGATGATGTGGTATTAACAGCAAAGTATGCAAACGTTTGACTCCCTTAGTTATCTTCACTTTAAATAACATCTATAGAACTCAACACCAATCAAACATGTTTCATTTAAGGATGAAAGAGGTACCTGTAACTTTTGTTCCTATGACTAGTGGCAATGGAATTTCTTCTGGAAGATCTTTAAATTGGGATATATCTGCCACCTTTCGCTGTTGCAAAAGTCTAATTTTTTGCCGTTTCTGTTTTAATGCTGACCTTTCCTCTTCAAAGAATGCAGAAGAACATCTGCAAAATAGTAAGCAGAACTATTCTAGCTTCTTTCATCTGTACTCATGTCTACGTACAATCTTTTGTTGTTCTCTCCAGAGTAAAACAACTTGCTTATATGAAGTGTTTACACTGTGGAGAAAAATCAAGAAAGCTAGTGGTAGGTGGTTTGACTAATGTTTTTACAGAATTTGATTCTACATATTGTAAATATACTTTCTGACTTAAGTTTGATACAAAGGATAGCTGCCAGGAGTGTGTTCAGACACAATATACTCATTCTATCCCTACAAAATACAGGCTTACCGGAAACAAATGAATCATCAAATAAAGAGCAGTAATATCTATCTAATATCAGGATGGGTAAAAGAATGGAGAATGATGCTTAATGCTTACAATTTGACAATGCAATTTTACTTGAATTCTGTGATGTGTGCATATGATTCCAGTTCAGGAGATCTGGAATTCAGAGGGAAATTCTAACTATTAAAATTGTGCAGTTCTGCAAGTTTGTCAAAAAAAAAAAAGTGCAAGAGGAAAGAAACTTACCATATTTCCAAGAATGAGTTTTTTTCTTATTGATGTTATTGTTTCTTTTTGACATTGTTTTGTAGTATATGAATATCTTTTTTAGATACCAACTACAATAGGCAGATCCTGACCATAGCGGATACTTGCTCATTAGGTAAAGGTTGCCCTTGATCAAAAGCCAGTTATATCTGACTCTAGGGTTCAGTGCTCATAGAGATGGAAAAAACCCAAAAAAGTTCGGGGGGGAAACAGTTTCCCCTCATTTTTCCCCCTGAAGCCTTTTTTGTTTTTCCCCGAAAAATTGAAAAAATAAAATAAAAATATTATGGAATGTTTTATTTTAACATGATGAATAAAATATTTTAAGATAAGGCTGGGTTCAAATATTTTATAAATCATTTCTAAAAAATATGTATGGTATCAGATTATTTTCAATTTTTCTGAAAATTTCCGTCCGTCCCCCCCCCCCCCCCCCTCCGGAAAAAAACGGGTTTTTTTCCGAGCTTCAAAATTTTCGGAAATTTTAAGTGGCACCTATTTATCTACTTGCAATTTCTTGCTTTCAAACTGATAGGTTGGCAGGAGCTGGGATAGAGACAGAAGCTCACTCCATCATGCAGCACACTTGAACAGCTGACCTGCCAGGCGCCAAGTTCAGCATCTTAACGACTAAGCTACCGTAGTTAATGCAAATTATTTGCTTTGTTATGCTTCATGTGGGGGTATGATTACATCATTTATAATATCCAGCTACTCTCAAGTTCTTTAGTATCTGCCCTGGTTGCCTGTGATTTATTTACATTAATTGCATACTGTTTTTGGTAGGTTTACCTCTCAGTTCAAGTGTGCTACTTGCTTCTGCATTTGAGATGCCACTCTCTTTAAACTTTCATTTATTTTAAAGAAGATCTCTTTAGTATCTCCTTATCATAAAATGCAAGACTGAACATAGAGTGTAACATGGTTTTCTTGAATGAAGCACTTGTACTTATTATAGGCTTCTAGGCCTAAAACACATGAACGCCACTTTGTCAGACTGCTGCAGCAGTTTCTGCTGTTCAAATTCTGCATGAGTAAATACTGAGCAGGATACTGGGCATAGGATATGCACAGAGAGACCAAACTCAATTGCTGGTCCCAATAAGAGTAGCTGCATCGGGCAAAATCCTGTTTGTGTAAATTTACAAAGTGGTATTATTTGATTTTAATTATTTAAAAGCTTTCTATTCCTCCATTTTAGGCTCTGAGGATCCAAAGGGGTCCTTTGGGAAAGAGAAACTTTAATCACCCAAAATTAGCACTGGATCGCTACCTTCAGTTTCAATCATGACAATGGTGATTTGGGGCTGATTTTGAGTAATTAAAGGAGAAAGAGTTCCATAAATGAAGTAGAACAACAAACGGGGCACCATTGCCCAGTCTTGCCTCAAATTGTGGGAGATTCTCTAGAACAGAAATTCTGAATATGAACTCAGTATAAAGCTGGTAACTGTGGAATTAATGCCATTCAGATATCATTTCAACAATCAGCTAGATAGGGATGGTGAACCTTGGCCCTCCAGGTGTTCTGGGACTTCAATTCCCAGAGGCCCTGATCAGCAGGAGTGCTGACGTGGGCTTCTGGGAATTGCAGTCCAAGAACACCTGGACAGCCAAGGTTTGCCATCACGGGGCTAGATGCTCATGGAACTGCCTAAATATATGTGAGATCTATTCTCACAGAATAGCCCAATAAAGTTCGGTTTCACTTACCAGTGATAACTTTCGTTCTTCGAGTATATAGTTTGTGAATACACACTCATGGGTTATGCGCCTGCGCAGAACAGCCGATCGGAGGCTTGAAAAGCTATTGGTCAAAAGTTTTGGCGGTAAGACCGCCCACCGTACCGCCCACCCCGAGGCGCCCGCGCGCCATTTTACCTCAGTTCCATACTTAAGCCAAGCACAGGATAAACCAACTGATCTCATCCGTGCAGCTCAAGAGGGGAGGCAGGGTGGGTAGTGTGTATTCACAAACTATATACTCGAAGAACGAAAGTTATCACTGGTAAGTGAAACCGAACTTTCTCCTTCGTATAGTTTGTGAATCCACACTCATGGGAGATTAGCAAGCTCACACTTACTTGGTCGGTGGGCAGTCGGATGAGATGATCCCACGATGAGCTGAAGATCCCCTAGGTGGACCCGTCAGGGGCGTTGAGTCCGGAGCCCTCTTGTGAGAACGACACGGCCAAGCCTGGCGTCCGCAGTGGCTCTGGTGTCCACCCTGTAATGCTGGACAAATGTGGAAGGTCTGGACCAGGTGGCAGCCTTACATATGTCCTCAAGCGGTGTGCCCTCCAGAAAGGCAGTGGATGTGGCAACCGCCCTGGTGGAATGCGCCCTGACATGCGGTGGAGGTGGCAGAGAGGCTGACTCGTAGGCCAGGTAGATGGTAGAGGTGATCCATTTGGAGAACCTTTGAGCAGAGATGGGTTCACCCTTGGACTTTCCCCCATAAGCCACAAAGAGGCGTTGCGACTTCCTGAACTCTCTAGTCCTGCTGGTGTAAAACAATAAAGCTCGTTTCACATCCAGCGTGTGCCAAGTCTTTTCTTGGGAGTTAGTGGGGTTCTGGAAGAAGGTTGGCAAGGATATAGTTTGTGCCATGTGAAACTTGGAGACCACCTTAGGCAGGAAGGTGATGTCCGCTTGGAGGACGACGCGGTCGTTGAAGAACTGGAGAAAAGGTGCGTCTGCTCGCAGGGCAACCAGCTCACCAGCCCGTCGTGCAGACGTGATAGCCACTAGGAATGCCGCCTTCCATGTGAGGAGGCGAACATCGGCGGTAGCCATGGGCTCGAATGGGGTCCTGGTGAGCGCGTTGAGCACGGTAGACAGTGACCATTGAGCCGTAGGAGTCCTGACCGGAGGGAAAGCGTTCCGTAGTCCCTTGAGGAAGCGCTTCACCGTTTGGTCACGGAAAGCCCCAGCAGCGGGCGAACCAGCCGGGGAGTGTGCCACCACTGCTGCGAGGTGCACTCGGATGGAGGTGATGCTAAGGCCAGACTCCGCCAAATGGAGGAGGTAGGTTAAAACGTCCTGCAGTCCCGCCTGCGGGGGGGGGGCATGTGCTGGGAAGCCAGGAAAGCGCAAAAACGCCTGTATTTGGAGGCGTAGGACCTCCTTGTGGAAGGGCGCCGCGCTAGCTCGAGGATCCTGGACAGTCTGGGGTTATCCTCCACGCGGTGAGGTGGAGGCTGGGCAGGTCCGAATGGTGCAGCTGGCCGTGCTCCATTTGGAGGAGCGTCGGTGACTCCGGCAGTGTGCGATACTGTGACGACATGCGCAACAGTAGCGGAAACCAGGGTTGGCGCGGCCATGCCGGCGCCACCAGAATTGCATTGGTTCTGTGTTGGTACATCCTGGTGAGTACTTTCTGGACCAGAGGAAATGGAGGAAAGGCATAGAGATAGTCCTGGTCCCACCGTTTCATGAAGGCATCGCCTTCGGAGTTCAGTCCGATGCCTGCTCTGGAGCAGTACCTGCTGAGTTTCCTGTTGGACTCCGATGCAAAGAGGTCGATGCTCGGCGTCCCCCAGGCCTCGCAAAGCGACCGGAACACCCCGTCGTCCAGCTCCCATTCGTGGGTCGTCGAGGTGAGACGGCTCAGGTGGTCTGCCAAAACATTCAGTGTGCCCTGAATGTGCACTCCAACTGGGAAAATGTGCCTCTCCAGGCACCATTCCCACAACTGCACTGCGAGGTACAGGAGGGTGGTGGACCGTGTTCCTCCCTGTTTGTTGAGGTACGCCACCGCCGTGGTATTGTCCGAGGCCACTTGAACCGCCTTGCCGGTGAGCAGCTTCTCGAAGGAACGCAGGGCCTTCCAGATGGCCAGCAGTTCCAAGTAATTTATGTGGTGCACCGTTTCGTGTGGTGTCCAGGTGTCGTTGACCGTGAGAGTCCCGCAAGCAGCGCCCCAGCCGAGGTTGCTCGCGTCGGTCAGTATCTGCAACGAGGGTTGCGGGGGGTAGAAACTCTTTCCCGTGGCCACGTTGAGTGGTGTAGACCACCACAGCAGTTGGTCCCTCAGTTCTGGCGATGGGGTCAATCGTTTGGACTGGCTCTCCCGAAGTGCGTCGAACTCGTGAAGGAGCCACGATTGCAGGGACCTGAATTTCAACTTGGCGTGGGGAATCACTGCCGTCGTTGAGGCCATCAGGCCTAGAAGTCTTTGAGCCTTCTTCGCCCGGATGCACGGTTTGGTGCGTAGTTCGCTCACCCCCTGCGCAATGTCCTGTAAGCGTTTCCGTGGGGCGTAGGCTCTCGTAGCAAGCGAGTCGAGTACCGCTCCGATGTACTCGACGCGTTGAGTGGGAGTCAACTTCGATTTGGTGAAGTTGATCCTGAGGCCGAGACTCTCCATGAGGTGGACCGTGTATTGTGTGTCCCGAATGGCTGACGATTTGGTGGGGGAGACGATCAACCAATCGTCGATGTACGGGAAGACCCTGATGCTCCGTTGACGGAGGAATGCAGCCACCGGAGCCATGCATTTGGTGAAGACCCGCGGTGCCGTGGCCAGACCGAACGGTAAGCACCGGTACTGGTACACGGAATTGTCGATACGGAAGCGGAGAAATCGTCTGTGTTCCTCGAGGATGGAGACGTGGAAGTAGGCATCCTTGAGGTCTATGACTGTGAACCAGTCCCCTTTGTTGATGAGGGGGAGGACGGTCTGCAAGGTCACCATCCGGAACTTCCTGGTGTGGATGCATTTGTTCAGGCGGCGCAGATCCAGGATAGGGCGAAGGCCTCCGTCCTTCTTCTGGACCACGAAGTACCTCGAGTAGAAGCCGTTGTCCCAGTCGGACGGTGTTACCCGCTCGATGGCTCCCTTGGAGAGAAGGGTTGATATTTCTTCCTCCAAATGGGGGGACGAGGTGGTGAGACGATGTCTTCCTACCCGAGGTACCCGCACGAACTTGATGGCGTAGCCAGAGGACAAGATCTTTAAGACCCACTGGTCGTCCGTGATGCCCGACCATACCTGGAGGAAGTTCCGGAGGGGGAGGTACGGGATGTGGAGCGAGAGAGACTCGGCCGTCGCAGCTTCAAACGCGGGGCTTGGGCCTCGCGCCCGAACGTTTGTCCTGTCCGTAGGGTCGGTAACGGGGTTTGTGCTGCCGCCGTTGTTTGTAGGAGCTGGATCTAGGCTGCTCCGTCGGTCCCTGCTGCTGCGGGTTGCCCTGGAATCGCCGCGTGAAGGGCTGGAACCTCGGCCTGGTGGAAGTAGTCGGCGTGGTGAGCCCCAGGAACTTCGCCGTGGAATTGGTCTGGCGCATCTCGTTCAGGACTTTGTCGGTGTCCTGACCGAAGAGGCCCTGCCCGTCGAAGGGAAACTCCTCGATGAGCTTTTTCATAGCGTCATCGAGGGAGGTGTCCCTGAGCCAAGCATGGCGACGGAGGTAGATTGCGGAGGCCATGTCTTTTGCCGCATAATCGTTGATATGCCGGGCAGTGCGCATCAGTTGCTCGGCGACGAAGTCCCCCTCGGTGGCCAGTGCGTCAATCCGCTTTTGGGCATCCGTGGGCAGTCTCGCTGTCTCAACCTTCACCTGCTCCCAGAGGTGAGATTGATACAGGCCCATGGCGGCCGAGTAGTTGGCGGCACGGAAGAACAGGGAACCGGTGGCGTAGAACTTACGCCCCACCGCGTCCAGTTTCTTCCCCTCCGGCGTCGATGGGACCGGAAACCCGCTGGTGGCCGTCCTATGCTGGAAGGCCTTGACCACCAGGGAATTCGGCAGGGGGTGAGCCTGCAAGAACTCAACGTTCTCGTCCAGGACCCGGTACATGCTGTCGAGCCTGGACGAAACGGAGTGGGCCGCCAAAGGTTTCTTCCACGTCGCCCTCGCCGAAGTCATCATGGAGGGGAGCATGGTTATGTGGACTGGCCGCACAGCACGTCTGTCGAGCTTCGCGGTCATCTGATCCTCACCCTCCAACGGCGGTTGATCGACCTTGAGGTTGAGTGCGGTGCCCAGCCTCGTGAGCATGGCAGTCAGTGAGCGTTGGTCCTCACCACGCGGTGGGTCCACTGAGCCGATAGCCTGCTCCGGCGTGCGCTCGGCGTCGACGTCTCCCTCGTCCTCCTCCGACGACGAGCTGGACTCATCGGAAGACGAGGGAGGCAGTCTTTCATCCACGTCGGGACCGCGCCAGTACGGCCTGGGCGGGCCGGCGGGATGGGATTCCTCCGCATCGACGTCCGGACCACACCATGACGGGTTGGGTGGGCCGGCGGAGCGGGCACTCGACCCACGAGAGGTCAGTGGGGCCACGGCAGGGCCGGGATGCCCGGGGCTTGCGGTGGTCGGAGCCGGAGCCGCAGAGGCCGCAGGCATGGGGGCTTGGAGCTTGGCCGCAAACGACGCCATCACCTGGAACATCTCTCGGACGAGGGCCATCTGAGATCCGTCCGAGTCCGCTGGAGGCAGAGCCCCGGTAGCCGGCGGGTTGGTGTTCCACGAAACGGTGGGTGTCGAAACGGTGGCCGGCGTCGGTGAAACGGTCGTCGGAACGGTGACGACCGCGTCGTCCGTCGGCGTTCTGGGCCTTGGAGAGACGGAGGCCTGCCTCGGCGAGCGGTTTCTTCCTCGGGGAGGAGAGGGGAGCACCTGAAGTGGGCGAGCTGGAGCCCCAGCCCTGCGTCCTTTATCAGGTGACCCGGAAGACGACCGTCCTCCCCAGATGGAGGATCCCGGAGAAGGACATCGGGCAGTCGAGAACGGCGGCGAAGGCCCGGGAGAGGCGGGTGTGCGCGGGGTGGGAGGAAGCGACCGTCTCTTCTCCGACCCATGCTTGCGCTTCTTCTCGCCGTTCCTGTCCTTCTTTTTCTTCTTCCTAATCGGAAGCACGGAGGAAGAAGCCGGTGGCGGCTGGACGGCAGCGGCGGATGTGGACGCGGAAGCGGCGGGAGCCAGAGCGAGCTCCATCATATGCGCCTTGAGGCGATTGCTTCGGTTCTGCACCGCGAGGCGCGTAAACTTTTTGCAGTGCGGGCAAGACTGGCTCTGATGCGACTCTCCCAAGCAGAAGAGGCACAGGCTGTGTCCGTCGGAAGCTGGGAACTTCTTGAGGCACGCCCTGCACTGTTTAAACGCTGCAGCCATGAACCGCGGAAAAATTCTTCCAGTGGAAGCTTCTGGAGGCGAGTACCCCGAAGGGCGGACCAGCCGCCACCCCCTTGAGGGGGGAGACGGTGATCGATGCGAAGAAAAAATTGGCTACTGAATCCACTCGAAAGAAGAGACAGAGCCGGGGTGGCGATCCTGCCCGGAGGACAGAATCACCGAGAAAAATTGTTGAAATTTGCCAAAAAGACTTTCCCTCAGAAGGGCGAAAAAATTGAGGAAGCTCTCAACGATCGTCCTGCTGCTACGGCGGAAAGAAGAGAACTGAGGTAAAATGGCGCGCGGGCGCCTCGGGGTGGGCGGTACGGTGGGCGGTCTTACCGCCAAAACTTTTGACCAATAGCTTTTCAAGCCTCCGATCGGCTGTTCTGCGCAGGCGCATAACCCATGAGTGTGGATTCACAAACTATACGAAGGAGAACTTAACACAATAACCGTATTTAACTAACTGTATTTCCCAGCAATTACAGTTCCTAAAAAATTACATTTTCATACTTTGCAAAGGCAGTGCCACACACAATATCCAGTAGTATTCTGATGTGCCGGTTATACAGCATAGATAACTAAGCTTAGCTATGGATCTCTGTCCACAGAAGGCACTACAATACACATTATTTTGAATGCCACAGCTGACAAAAACACCCTAAATGATAAAAGTTAAAGGAGGCCAATGAAGCCATCTGGAGTTCTAGACATGAAGCTGGATCTGAGTATCACCTCATGCCTTCAACGGTACTGAAGTTCTCTCTAGAACAAATTGATCATCTCCTTTCAGAGGAGACAAACCATCTGCCTTCAGTTTATGGGCCACCATTCAGTTCATTTCTCAACCGAATCACTGATTTCGCATTCCACTATGTCACCCAAATCAAGTGAAACAGAGAAACATACTTGGCTGTCATCAGCAAACTGACAATATCCCCTCCAAAACAGTGGATCGGCAAAGTCAGCACCCTTACATAGAGCTATGGACACAAGTTGGAATCCATACCACAAATGCCAAGTGACCCAATATTAGAGCCTACTACCTTCCAGATCAGTCCTGTGGGTAGGAATGGCACTAATGAAGAAATCTAGTGTTTCAGGTTCCACAAAAAACATCCTATCTAAAGGTATCCTATCATCAATGGTGTAACTGGACTTGGTCCATTTTTACTGTTTCAACAATAAATAACCTCTCTTTTACCTGAATTTAGCCAATTAACATTCTCAAGCTAGGCAAAACTCATTCATACTGCAGTTGCCTTAAATATATTATTTTAATTTAGGTTCAGGATCTGTATGCAATTATTTGTTATTAAAAGTGAGAAGAAAAGAGACATTTGATTTTTTCATTCCCAATAATAATTATGTAACATATAATTTGAAAATGAATTAACAAAACTGAAGCAGCCAGGAAATCTACCAAAAAACAAACAAACACACCCCACAACTGCTAATCTCCACCTCCACTCCAAATACATTTGTTGCATAAACTAAAGTGTTACCTTCGTGGCTTTCCCATTAATCGCCTGATTTTCCCCCATTCTACTCTTGTTAACTTTCTGGTTTTCAGGTTGGGAAAAGATTCTTTCAAACAAACACAGAAGTCATTGTCGCCTTCAAACAGTGGCCTGTTAAAATAGTTGACTGACTATCAGTGTATGTTCAACTGATTTCAGAAAAAGCATTATAACATATTATGAACATATAATATGACATGTTAGAAATAATTTCAAGATGAAATATGCTATCATTTATCACCAAGCAATGGTAGTGAAAGTGGGGATATAGTGGTCAACAGTTGTATTCTAGCATCATCCCAGTTCTTGCTTAGTTACACTGGTTTCCTATTCCTTTCTGCACCAGGCACAAGGTGTTAATGTTGACATACAAAGCCCTATATGGTTTAAGACTTTGCTATGTGACGGATCATCTCTCTCAAAGAACATCTGCCCACATCATTTAATTCTCAGAAACCACCCAGCTCCTGGTGCTGCCACCTTTTGGCAAAGGAGGTTTCAAAAAAAAAAAAAAATGGAAATGAGCCTTCTCAGTGGCAACAGTCATTAGCGGCAGTTGCTACTCATATCCGAGTATACATTTTTCCTGAAAATCACTTTCTAGGAAAAATGCTATTGGCGTATATTTGTTTAAGGTAGATCCAAGCTTGCCATGAAGTGACCCACACACTGTGATCATGGAGCCATCTCCTGTGGCACATATGACATGAGGCATGCAGGATTTAACACCGGGACTGCAATGAACTGATGCTGTTTAGCCGGACATCCTGTTACGGTAATGGAGTAGACCAGTGATGGTGAACCTTAGCACTCCAGGTGTTTTTGAAATTCAATTCCCAGAAGCCCTGATCAGCAGGAGTGCTGACTTGGACTTATGGTAACTGAAGTTCAAGAACACCTGGAGTGGCAAAGTTCGCCATCATGGGAGTAGACCATACAGCCAGGGACTCAACACTATGGGCGAATGAGCCCCTTTAGGTGGGGTGATGGTCTCCTCAGTGGAGAAAATGCCACTGGAAACCATCATATTGGGCCCAATGGCAAAATTAGGGAGGAGGAACCACTTCACTATTCTGATTCCTAATAGTCATGGAGGAGGAAGAGGCTATGCCAGATGGACTGACTGTGAAGGTGCACCTTCTCAGTGGCAGCACCCACACTATGGAACACCTTGCCTATGGAACTGCACCAGATCACATCCCTGTATATATTCAGAAAACAAATTTAAAACAACTCTGTTTAAGGAGGCTTTCAAAGATCTTCTGCCTGCAACTAATAAGTCTAATTTTCAGTCTTAGTTTTATTTAATTTGTCAGACACTTTTGAAGAGACACGGATTTTTATTTTCTAACATGTCACTGGGTTGGATTTGTGTTGCATTACATTGTATGTTTGGGTTTTAATTATATCAATTATACTTCTATACCACCCCATAAGCCCTAAGAGCACTCTCTGGGCAGTTCACAAGATAATCAGCATTTTTGCCCACAACAGGCTGGGTACTCATTTTATTGACCTCAGAAGGATGGAATTCTGAGTCAACCTGGATGTCATGTGGATCGAACTCACAATGTTTTGGCTGCAGTACTACAGTTTAAACCACTGCAAACCACCCAGAGTGGGAACACTCCAAAGATGGGCAGTATATTAAACAAACAAATATATACATAAATAATAAGTAGAATACAAACAGTAATTATTTTCTTGTTCTTTTTCAACACTCTGACATTACAATACATTTTGCAGATAAATAAATCAGTTAACAGGTATATTAAAATTTGCTGTATTAAATATTAAAAAGCTATTGGCCTAAATCCAATTGCTAGTCTCAGTTATCATAGACATATTGAGTCAATAGGATTTACAAAAGTGCTGATTTACTATTCAGCAACTACCTTACTGAACCTGCTTTAATTGGGACTATCAGGTATCCCATGTAGTGAAGTGAAGGAGACAAGGGTTCAAATCCCCACTCAGCCATGGAAACCCACTGAAGGAGTGGAATTGGTAAAACCACTCCTTAAATGAAATCCTCTATTAGGGTTAGTATAATGTGATTCTGACTTGAAGCTGCTATGTGAAGCCTGTAAATTGCTTTAACAAATCAAATAAAAAGTCACACATACTTATCTATATTTGAGTAGAACCATTCATATATACACCATTTGTGAGCTTTAGGAAGTTTTAGTAAATTGCGCAGCCGCAATCCAATCTTTTGGGATGCCTTTTTATCTGGTGTTGGCATTGTTACTGTAAACTTCTGGGCAATAAAAACACAAAGAGATGATTATGTAAACATTTAAACTGACATCTTGACATTTCAAACATAATAAATTCAATGTCCTAGAAACGGTAATGATTTCAGGCTTCATCTGAAACTGTCTTAGGATTCGTTGAATGAAGCTAGTTTCTCTCTGTTTTGTTTTTAGCTGACCAAGAAAATTGTACATTTTACAAGATGGAGAGAGTCCTGAGTGATGAATTTTAAAAGGGTTATGGTTAATCAAAATGGTAAGGGGCCAACCATCCATTATTTTTGTTCCAGCAGTTCCAGTGGCTGTCTCAGGCCCAAACTGAAATCATCACATATTCTTGTGTTGCCTCATCTAAATATCTACAAACTCTTACTATAATTCGTCTTAAGACTGACAATGCTACTTCATTACTTCAAAATAAAGTTAACATTTCTCTATTCTAAAAACCTGCTTTTGTTTTATGGAGATGTGCTGATTGTTTTTTGTGTTACATCAACACAGTGACTTGCACGCAATGTGACAAAGTTGGGCGCACCCCAAAATCACCAAAGGAAACCTTTAATCAGTGGCAATTTACTATTGCTGATGACATAATTCATCAACATTAATGTATTTCTGATAATATCAACCACCAGTCATTGTGGATTTCAGCCACCATTTTCTTCATCTATACCTATAAATCTGAGCGTTAACCGTTGGAACTTGACAAAGGATCCTGCACCAGGCTATACTAGCCCGTACCGAGCCTTCGTGCACTTGCCTGAAATGGGTCCGGAGGTCAACAAATATTTTAGAAATACGCCAGTGGGGCAGGAGACCCACGAACGCGAACAAAGAAAAAGGACTGCAATTCCCAGCGTTCTTTGCGCTGTGCAACCCCTCAGCCAATCAGGCTGAGGAATATGAGCACAGAGAAGGCTGGGAACGCGCGTGCTGACTGAAAAAAAAATGCTGGGAGCTGGAGGGAAAGACTTTGAAAGACCCAGCTGGAGGGAGCCAGGAAAAGTTAAGTGCATCCGGTGGGGGTTAGGGAGTGGGTGAGGGAGGCAATGAAAGGTGCTGGGTCCAGAAGGGTTGGGGGGACAGACCCCTTTTGTCTCCCCCCCAACCCTTCTGGACCCAGGAGACCAGGGACAGGGGATCGAATCCACCACCCCCAACACTCCGTTTTTAAAGAGTGGTTTCTTCTCTTTAAAAACGGAGTGGTTTTTTTTTTGGGTGGGTGGGTGGGTGGGTAAACAATCCCCTCTCTGCCAGGTCCCCTAGCTCTGGAAGGGTTGGGGGAACAGAACCCTTTTGTCCCCCCAACCCTACTAAACCCAGGGGACCAGGGACAGGGGATTGAATCCACTCCCCCAACACTCCGTTTTTAAAGAGAAGAAACCACTTGGTTTCTTCTCATTAAAAATGGAGGGTTTTTTTGGAGGGGGGGGGGGAAAGGATCCCCTCTCTGCCAGGTCCCCTAGCTTTGTAAGGGTTGGGGGAACAGAACCCTTTTGTCCCCCCAACCCTTCCAAACCCAGGGGACCAGGGACAGGGGATCGAATCCCCCCCAAACATTCCGTCTTTAAAGAGAAGAAACCGCTTGGTTTCTTCTTTTTAATAACGGGGTGTCCTGCGGGAAACACACACACACACACACACACACACACACACACACACAGCTTCTCTTTCTCTCTCTCTCTCACTCTCACACACACGACACTCCTGCCTTGCCAGGAATTTTTAATGTGTGTGTTGGTGGTTGGAGTAGTATTGTATGGGTGGTGGTGGTTGTGCACACCCAAAACCACCCCTACCCACCAACACACCTCTTTTTTACATAAATTACCAAAAAAAATATCCCTTACAACACAATTTAAAACAGCCCGGCAACACCGGGCAACCTGTGCTAGTGCATTATGGATTTGTTTTAACTGTAAAGAGACTGTGGCCTGTTTCAGATGTTATATGTAACCAGAAGAATGAGCCATAAGGTCACATGTTCCCCTTTCATTTGTTTTGACTGTACTTTCAGTATTAAATTAATCATAATTCCCATAATGGCCAAATTTGAGCAATCTATTTTAACAATTGTTATAGGGGGAAAAGCCACTATTATAATAATTTAGTTTCGGGCTCAATCTCACAAAATAAATTTTTAAAAAACCTCTGTTTCTTGAGTTTGGATTTTAAGGGAACTACTGTATAGTTACATTAAATTAGAAGCAGATTTTTTTATCTCCTTCACTGGAATGTGAAGAGGAGAGAAGAGGACTATATTGCATTACAGCCAATATAGTGGTTAAAATCCAATAGTAAGACACACCTAGAGTAGGCCCATTGAATCAAGCATCGGCTGAATCAACTGCTCTATAAATTCCACTGATTCAATGGGCCTATTCTAGGTGTGACTTGCTACTAGATTTCAACCAATATATGTGAATGCATTTTGTATGTATTTTTGATCCCTTCAATATATAAAATTGTATTCTTTGTATACAAGCCAGATTTTGGCAAATTGGATGCTGTCTTGTCCAGAGCTGTGATCCAATGGAGGAATTCTGGGATGGATGCAAGGGAAATGTTGCCAATTTGTTTTCCTCTGTGATTTACTATTCTGGAAGATCTCTCAACTGCAGATTTCAAGGGCTATAGGATGAATTAGGAAATGTTGCCTTGCTCTTTGACTAAAAAGATCATTTCTGGAATCTGATTCAGAGATACTTCCATGAGTGACAAGCCATTTCCTTTAATTTAATCTAATATAAAAGTATAACACATCTTAAATTTTGTGTTTCCTCTGTCTGTTAGAGCCATATTCTTAAAAAACTAAAAACTAAAATGTAGTACAGTAGAACCTCGGACAAAGTCCAAACTCGGTTCCACAAGTTTGGACTTCATCCAATTTTGGACTTTATCCAAATCAAATGGGCGATGCATTGGATAACGTCCAAAAATGGACATTATCCAAGGTTCCTATACCAAATACCTCGGATGTCCATTTTTAGCAGTTTTTGACTTAATGCAATGCATCACGTGTGCATGAAAACCATGACTTTACCCGAATCGGACTTTATCCTAATCGGACTTTATCTGAGGTACCACTGTATACTAATCAATGACTACAACAGGCTTTGTAGGTTAATATACCTGTGGAACCATCGCAACTCTCTGGTTTCTTTTGGGTGATCTTGTATTCATTTGTCTCTCCTCCTCGTCACAAAAAGAACGAGTTCGTTTTGAACTTCTGAAAGGCTAAAACATATTAAAAATAAATCTCTGAGTCAACAAACTAGAAAATTTCATAACTTACAGTGGAACCTCGGTTAACGTAATTAATGCATTCTCCGGGATGTTTCTTACAGCAAAAATTACTTTAACTAAATTTCCCATAGGAATGTATTGAAAACCAAAATACTTTAACCGAAACACGGTTTCCTATAGGAATGCATTGAAAACCAATTAATCCGTTCCGGGGGGAAATTCTGTAAACTGAGCCACTATTTTCCACAAATTTTCTTTTGTAATGCAATTTTTATGTTAACTGAGCTGTTTGTTAACTGAGATTCCACTGTACCTTCCCAAAATATAGCAAACCCAAAATAAATAAAAAGATATTCTCTTATATATCAACTTCCAAGATCTATTTAGCCAAATTACAGCCCTTTAATTTCCTTTTTAAAAGAATTTTGAACATTGCTTTAACACATAGCACAGTTTTAATAGAAAACAGAGAGAAAGCCTGTGTAATAAATTGCACTATAGTAGATTCATTAAATCAGTGGGGGTTGATGAGTAACCTCTTCTTTTGTTCTATTGATTCAAATGGGCCTACTCTAGTTGCAACTTACTACCCTAAAAAATTGAAGTACGTTGCTCCTTACCATTTCTACTGTAGTCCCTGCATTCTTGCCTTTCCAGATGGGTGTTTTCTGTAAAGAACTGATTTTTTCATTCCATGTATTAGATAAACTTCCCTCTGTTAGGAGTAAATTATGAAGATTGTAAAATCAACACAGAAAGTCCAGAACTATCTCCTATAATAGAATTAGATGATATTAAAAGTTTTCCGATACAATTAGATAATAGTTTAAAGATGGTACTGGAAAGGAAAAATGTTTCTTTGTTGAAGGACCGGGTTCGCGCCTGTAAAGATAGTGAGAATAAAGTGAGAATAAAGCAGTAATTTATTCACATTTGAATCTGAACTGGCTTCAGAAGGTAATGTTGGATAGATGGACTGATAAATATAAGGAAGAAAGTAGTTTAGAGAGGGATAAAACAGAATTTGAGCAACTGTTGTTAAAAATACGAAAAGGAGATATGGGATTAAAGGGTATAGTAAGCAGGATTTATAAAATTTTAAATAATGAAGGTAACCCACAAGAAACTTTGAAGTTATGCTGGAACAGGATTTGAACATAAAAATTCAGGAAAAAATTTGGAAAGATAAGTGGAAAAAAAGATATATGAGAACCATGTTGGTAAGAATGAAAGAGCATAATTATAAAATGTTATGGAAGTGGTATCTGACTCCTGAGAGATTATTTCAAATGGACAATGCTAAAAGTAAAATGTGTTGGAGATGTAAAAACTCTTTAGGGACATATGAACATATGTGGTGGAATTGTAAAGTGGTAAAAGAGTATTGGGGGGAAATTGAGAAGGAAATATGTGATATTATGGGGGTAGAATGTGAATTGAATTTAAATATGGTGCTGTTAACAGATGTGGAGAATTTGAAAGTAAATGAAGACAATAAGGAACTAATAGCTATTATGCTGATATCAGCTAGAATGTGTATTGCAAGGAGCTGGAAACTTGATAGAGTTCTAAAAGTAGAGGAATGGTATAAAGAGATGTGGGATCTTGCATTGAATGACAAACTAACATGGGAAATAAACAAATATAAGGGAAAAATTAAAGAAAATAGATTTTGGAAAATTTGGCAACCTTTTGTGGAATACTCACTGAATGGAGATTAGAGCCATAGCCTTGTACCAGAATATATATATTTTTGGAAATGGTAAAAAAGGCAATATCCCGCAGGCTCTTATAACTTGTAAATACACAGGGTGATTATTAGTGTTTATGTTATGTTTAATGTAATTGGATTCGATAAAAATTGAATATGTTTTTTTCTTTTAAATTACGTGTTTTCTTTTCAGAATTTTCTTCTTCTTTGTAATGTTTATCTTTTTATATTCAATAAAAATTTATTAAAAAAGAAAAGAAAATATATTTCCTATAAAGGGAAAACAAATGTTTCTAACATTGAAATCATGTCCTTTTATTATCCACTCTAATTCCAAGGGGTTGCGGTGGCTCAGTGGTGGTTAAGAAGCTCGCCTTGTTAGCTGGAAGGCCAGCAAATCGGCAGTTCAAAATCCAGGTACTACATGACAGATTGAGCGCCTGTCTCTGTCCCAGCTCTTGGGGACATGAAAGCTTTATTTAGGCATACCCTGAGCGGAGTTTCTCCTGCAAAATTTCCTTTCAATCCAGAATAATTTCTGACATGAAATTATTATTATATCCACTTGCACACTGAACACTATGAGTATAAGTATATATTGTAAGATACATTCCTATTCTAGAATTTATTTTCATCAGGCAGGTAATTCAAATTTTTTTGCTTAAAGGCTTGCCTCTCAACAAGGCCATTTTTGCCTAAGAATTAAATGGCCAAACTCCAGGGAACAACAACAGAAAGATAATGGAATATTCAAAAGAATACTTAGGATTCAAATTTTCTTCAGTTTTATTTTTTCAGTCTTATATTTTTATAAGGAGTCTTTGATCTTCCCTCCTTCCTCATCCCAATAACTTTGTTTCTATATTTTATCATCATCATCATCATTTTTAATATATATCGCGCACTTTCTCAGCTGAAGCCGACTCAAGGCGGCCATTACAATATGTAAATACAAACAATACAATAATAAGAAGCATAAAAAGTAAATTCAGTACAATAATACAGTATAATTCAAAAGCAATTTACAAAATCAAAGCGGAAAGCGTGGCGGCGGCGGCAAAAGAGGAAAAGGAAACCACTGCTGTAACTACTGCACACGATTTACACCAAATTCACTATGACCATCTCTTCCTGAAGTTCTAATAAAATCTCAAATGTACAGTATTCTATTTGTTGACATGCTTTCTTCCAAATCAAAACATCAAATAATTATATACACATAAATATCTGTGATGTGGTTTCACAAAAGTAGTCATTATTTCGCTCACTCAACCATCTTTTTGCAGCATTACAATACACACATACAAAAATGGAAACGTATTTATGAGCAGAGGTGGGACTTCCTCATAGAACTATATTGTAATAGGATTTAACTTATGGGCTTTTCCACAAAAGAGAACTTCCCTTCCCAATTTCCTTCCAGATTATTTTTCTGTTGTTTTCCTGATCTTCATATTTCTAGTTCTATACAGGAAAAATACACATCATCATAATGTAAAAGAAATACAGACATTTTTCAGTCCTTGAATTTCAACATGGTTAAATTATTCTGGAAGGCTTTGTGGGCTAACTTTGTGTATTATCTTTTGTTGTTCTTTCTGGTGTTTATTCTTTCTACTGTTTGGTTTATTTTACTGACTGGTTTTCCTTATACAGTGGACCCTCGAATAACAACGTTACTTGGTTCCCCAAGTAGCGTCACTATTCGAATAACGTCGTTATTCGAATAACAACAAAAAACGTCGTTATTCGAATAACGATGTTATTCGAATAACCACATTGGGAGCATCTTTAATCGAAAATGACGCTATTCGAACCCGTCGTTAATCGAGGATCCACTGTATTTTTATTCCTATTTATCACTGAACATTTCTTTAAGCACAAAGCAAGATAAACATGCTTTACATTTTAAAAAATTAAGAGACATCTCATTCTACATTTACAACAGAATCAACTCACTGTATCAGTACACTTAATTTGATACACTATCTCCCATTCATTGATTTTCACAAGCACTACTAAAAAATAAATTGTATGTCCTACCTTTCAAACTAACCAGGGCTTTTGCTGATGAACCTGAAATAAATAACAAGAGAGAATAAAGGGGGCATTATTTCTCATAGTGCCTTCACAGAACTGTTGCATTTACATCTCAGATGATAAAGGGTGCAATGCTAATCCCATACAGAATCCGTACATGTCAGAAAACCTGCTGTTCAAATAGGACTCCTGCTCAGTTGGGTGGTTTCTGGCCTCATCTGGATAGGGTGGATCTACCTCTGAAGGATCAGGGATTTGGCATGATGCTGGACCTGACTCTCTCTCTCGAGAAGCAAATATCTGCTGTGGTAAGGCAAAGTCTGCCTTTTCCCATTTTAGGCAGATCACTCAGCTCTCCCCATTCCTGGCTAGGAAATTCCTGCATTGGTAATCGCAAGGATTTATTACTGTAATGCACTCTGTGTTGGGCTACCTTTGAAGATGGTACGGAAGTTGCAGCAGGTAGAACGCAGCTGTGAAGCTAATGTTGGCGTTGCAAAATTTGATCATGTTTTCCCAATCCTGGCTCATCTGCCATGGCTATCTGTAGGCTTCTGTGCCTGATTCAAGGTTTTGGTGTTAACATACAAACCCCTAAACCAGGGATTCACAACCGGCCCCGGCGGCAAACCATCTGGCCCCCGGTGATGACCCCCGGAAGCAGAAGGGATGCGTTTACGACAGCCGCAAGCGCACCTGCACAAACATGCCCACTGCAGTTTACGGCCATGTTTATAGCAGGGGAACCCATGTGTCCAGCTCACTCAGCTGTCTGAGCAGGCGTTTAGGACCTTGATACCTGCTAGAGAGCATCTCTTCTTGATAAAACATGCCTGGACAACATGCTTCCCCCAGACAGATGGCCTTAGAGTGCCCACCCCAACCTTGGAACACAAGATGGCAGTCCTTTTCTGTTGTGGTCCTGAAGCTATGGAACAGAATACTCAACTATATCTATCAGGCCCCAAACACTGCAAGTTTTCCGCAGTGATTCCACCCTCCACTGAAATTATTTTTCAGTGGGTTGATTTATGATTTTATATGTATGTTTGGGTTTTGTATTCTTTATGGAGTTGTCTTTATGATTTATTCTTTTATTGTTATTAACTATTTATAGTGACCGATTGCTTAGATGGGTGCTATAGAAATCAAATAAATAAATAAATAAATGCACTGATGGCTGGAAGCCAGGAATCATTAGTAGGTGCCTCTATAGAGGATTGGAATATACAAAGTGGGCCCAAACCAGATATTATATGAGTAGAATTCAATGGAATTAGTGTAGGTAATTCCCATCTCACCAAGTGCAATCAAAGGAGGGCTGGGGGTGGGGGAACGATTTGCCAGGCTGAAAAAAATGTTGAAATTACCTTTCTATACTTTGTGCCCTGACCAGCATAAGATAGGAGAGTTGGGGAAGAAGCATATCTATCCTGCAGATAGAAACCAGTGTTATGCTTATTTAATATCAAGGCTCCCAAACAGGGAAATGTAACTCTTAGAATCTGTAGATCTGTGGAATAACAGATTTTCTGCAAAAGAATTTTCAGCACCTTCACAAAGGACTGTCAGAGGATTGACAGATAAACCAAGAATAGTAAACAAATATCAGATGTGTAGCAAAGTTAGGGTTAGTACAGGTGTGTCAAAACATGGTTTCATGCTATAGGAACAAGTTTTGTGTTTCCCAGCTCTTTATCCATTTGCTCATTCAATATACAGTAACCTTTTTCCTGGCTTGTGATTCCAATTATACTAGTTTTTATTTGCCCCACAAACCAGGATCCAAGGGTTAGACTAGCTTGCCCAAATCTTATTTTATAGGGGAATACAGAATGTAATAGCTCTATGAGCAAAGTCCTGTGTGTAAATCCAAGCTTAAAAGTTCCACAAGGCTTTCTATTATGCAAGGAGGTCATGAATATCTTGTTCTGCAAAGGACAGAAAAGTGCAAACACATGCAAAACACACTGTTATGTGCACCATAAAAAGAAACATTCTTGGCCCACATCTACAGGTACAATATACTGCAATTCCATTAGGACCCAAGCAACTAAGCAGCATTAACTTTATTATAATCTCCTACAAGTTGTAAAATCAAGAATCTGAAAAAACAATCTTCTAACAAGATATATTCAAACAATCATCATCAATTATTTCATCAAAGGCATATCTGCTGATCTGTTATAATGGGAAGTCAATTCGCCTTTTTACCTGGATTTGAAAAAATGTTTCAAATATGTAGGCAACAACATCATTTTTTAGCTCTATAGATGGGATTAATAAATTGTATTAAGAATCTGAAATGGCTGAAACCTTATCTAATCTAGGAAATGAAATAATATGGTCTGCAACTTCTGAATTATTATATTATTCATGTACAAAGAACATTTTTTGTAGTAGAGGAGAATGCAACAGGCTAATGCAATTTACTTTTACCGAACCCCCAGTATAAGTATTTATACTTATATCTTCATCACCCTTCCACAATGTTTTTTTCTGATGTGAACTAAGATACAATCTTCAGCAGTATCAGTTTTAGAATTTCACATTGCACAGTTAAATAAACTGTAAGTAATTTGTTTTAGTAGAGTTAAGAGCTTCAGCTGCTCTAATGTCCAACAGAAGGATAATAGCCAAATGAGAACCTACTTTCCAAAGCTAGGCTATTTGTTCTCTGTCCCCTACTCTTTTATAACTCCTAATTCCCCCCCCCAATAATAATAATAATAATACGGAGAACTATATCACCAGCTGTTGTCAGAATAGATGCAAAAGTCAGAATAAGTCACCTTAAAGTAATCAAAGACAAAGAGTAAGAGATAAATATGAAGTTTTGTACCATAAACCTACACTTGATAAATACAATAGATTGATGAATACCTTCACAAATCTACAGTGGTACCTCACTTAAAGAGCATTATGCGTTCCACAGGATTGCTCTTTAAGCAAGTGCTCTTTAAGCGAAACACTTGGAAAAAGCACCACCGCTGCCATTGTAAGTGACCGTTGGTGACTTCTGGCAGGGGGATTGCAAACCTTGATTTAGTTGTTAAGCGAGTTTATGGTTGTTTTTAGTTAAGTGAGGGCGACCATTCAGAGAAAATTGTGCTCTTTAAGCAAGTTAGTCTCTAAGTGAGGTGCTCTTTACGCAAGATTTTATTGTATTTGCAAATATCTTTGAATGGGCTACTTAGACAAATAGGGATGAGTCTAAGTAAACTCAGAAGCAAATATCATTATTAAGCCATATAAACAGGACACTGTTATTTTCTTAGGCATACAGTTGAGATTGACAATTGTACCTTAAATCATGGAAGAAAAATGGTTTTCATATAAGCTTTCTATAATCTTATAATCTAATGTGACAACTGTGCATATTGATAAATGAGTCATATGGGCTGCTCCTCCACGGAAACACTGTAGATTGTAGCAACATATCAGTAAAAAGCAAGACCTATCACAGTGATGGTGAACCTTTTAGAGACCGAGTGCCCAAACTGCAACTCCAAAAACACTTATTTATTGCAAAGTGCCAACACAGCAACAGGGGAGGAAGTAAATGCTCCCATTGGGCTGCTGGACAGAGCAAACTCTGTGCTGTGGGGCGGGAGGAAGTGCTCCCATTGGACTGCTGGGCAGAGGGGCGGGGCAAACTCTGTGATGGGGTGACTGCACGGATGCCCACAGAGAGGGCTTTGAGTGCCACCTCTGGCACATGTGCCATAGGTTCACCATCACTGACCTATCACATTGCACTTAGTATTCAACTCAGGACAGCATTGCTCCAGTGTTACCAAAAAAGCAATCTGGACTACCTAACACAAATTGTGCCACCTCTGGCACATGTGCCATAGGTTCACCATCACTGACCTATCACATTGCACTTAGTATTCAACTCAGGACAGCATTGCTCCAGTGTTACCAAAAAAGCAATCTGGACTACCTATCACAAATCAAAACTAAGCAGAGAAGATGGGCAGCAGAACAATTGTCATCATGGATACTAAGCAAAATCACCACTTAATACTCCTTCTAACCCAGTGGTGCCCAAACTTTTTTTCCCCACAGGCCGGTCCCGCCACCGACAAGCAGCTGCGGGGGCCGGAGGTGGGCTGCTCCTCCTGCTGCCAATTTTGACATCAGCAGCGACTGCGGCGATCACGCTTTGTCCCAGCTGATCGCTGCATTGGAGGAATTTTCGGAGCCTCCTCTGTTTAAAAATACATGGAGCTGGAAGGGTAAACCTTGCGTGCTGCGGTGACGTAATCCCGGGCGCGCCAGGGGGCTCTCCTAGCACCACGGATTTTGAAATGGAGGAGGCTCTGAAAATGTCTCCCAACATGGCGATCGGCTTTGGCAAAAGCTGCAGAAGGGGATGGGACCGAGCCAGAGGCTGCTCGGAGCAGCCAGGACAAAGCGGGATCACTGTCACCGCTGCTACTGACATCAGGAGGTGGGGCGGGTGGAGGGGCAGTCCGCAGTGAGCCCACATACTCACCGTGGGCCACATAAATGATATGCACAGGCCTAATTGGGCCCACGGGCGGTAGTTTGGGCACCCCTGTTCTAACCCTATGCAAGGCTGTAACAGGAAAAAAAGACAAATGAGAGAAAAAACAAAACATTACAAAAACACTGTAGCACTCTAAAGACTCTTATATTTTAATGTGAGCTTTTTCAGACATGGGAGTGAGACTTCATGGCATCAATTTATAAACATCAGATACAGAGGCACAGAGCAATTGGTCAGCAAGACAGATAAGTATATAAATAAATATGGCTTTTTACAACTGGCAGTAGCAGATGATCTCTGGCTGTTATTCAGATAAGCTCTAAATGTCCCTTTTCAATTGCAAATAGTGGGAAGATACAAAACAAACACCTGGCATTGAACATTTGCTAATGATCTTAACCTTTGTGTTACTGTGAGAGCTCACATTATAATATAACAGTTAGTCTTTAAAGTGCTACAATGGTTTTGTTTTGTTTATTCTCTAATATGTCAGAAACACAGACTAACATGGCTACTATTCCAAGGTAAAAAGAGTATTACTGAAAGATAAAAGGAAGCAAAAAACTAACACTGGTTTTCAAGACAGATAAAATTAATAGCCTGATAGTTTATAATGAAAGACAATACTATACACACACATCTTAACCTATAAACCCAAGGGTTAACCGTTGGAACTGGCTATAGGTTGCTATGCCTCGCCCTACTGACCCGCACCCACCCTTCGTGCGCACGGCCGAAGTGGGTCTGCAGGTCAACGAAGGTTTCAGAAAACCGGCACGGGGGCATCAGCCCCACAAACAGCAAGAAATGGAAAGAACTTCAATACCCCAAAAGCATTGCGTTTTGCCGTGGTTCGCCGAGCGGCAGCCAATTACGATGAGAAACACAACGCTCTCAGTCGTTCGCAGCCGCGCCGCAGCCAATCCAAACATGCGTTTAAAAACCTTGCCGAGGCACGAACGCTGAAACCACAGGGAAAAATACATATCCCAGCGTCCTATCCACGTTAATACCATTTAAGGAGTTACACTACAAATCACACCATGCTACGTATTCACAGTAATATAGCCAATCATCTGCTTTGGAGCGAACACGTCAAACATGACGAAAAAAAGCAACACCCAACGGTACAAAAGGAGCTGCATTGCCTTGCAAACCCCTCATAGTTACGTACTTTTGCGACTGCATATTGGTACGGAGCTAAAACAATTGCGAGCTTTGAGCAGAGACCGTTGACTACGAAAAACCTAATTCTTCCTTTCTAATTAATTTATTATTTTAAATTTACCTTCCACTTTTCTGTTTCTCTTTTGATTTAAATTAATTACAGTTTTTTATTTTATTTTATTTAGCGGAGCATAAACCACAATTACAGTTATCATCCATTCATTTACAATTTATAGGTTAAGATTTTAAGGTTAAGATTTAATTTGTTTACGTAAAATATACTTTCATTTCTTTTCATTTACTTTTCATTTGCGAATATACTCTCCAAAAACATATATATATTTTAAAAATAACATCCCGAACCAATTCTCAACACACATAAGCCGAACGCAACGGATCCATTCCTACTGAACTACAAATCATTACGCAAACCGTAACGCATCGGAGCTATTGAAAAGCAAATTATTAACGCAGCACACTCCATTCTCTAAATAAATTATTTAAGTTACAAAAACCATAGAAAATAATAGAATCATCGAAAATAGATTAAATCAAATTTAATACACGTTGAAATAAACCAAACACGACCGAAAAATACATTAGAGAAAAAAGCGAAGCGCATTTAAAAGCGGAAAGCAGCAATTTACACTAAAGACAATTAAGGAACAGAATACCTTCGCGAAATCAGAAATAACCCAGGGAAATATATTTAAACCACACCATACTATTCCTTGAAGACAACAAATCAGCACTTTGCACTCAATTTTAAAGAGAAAAGACCATTTAAAAACAGAAAACATCAACTTCATACCATAAAATACATTTCAAAAATACTTTTCAAGTTGTAAAACATTGGAATAATAGAACTCTTTAAAACAACAACTCGACAGTATTCACTCTTTTAAAAAGATACAGCCCCATTTAAAGACTGCAACCTTCGACTTCACAACATTTTAAAAGATCCAAAATAGTTTCAATTAAACCTAATTCAGTAAACTATTCACTGACCGGAATCCATTTTGTCTGCTGCAAACTCCATTTACTCTGCTGAAAATTAAATAACAAATAACCAAACAGCCTTTAAAAACAGAAGACTTCCACTTTATACCATTACAATATTAATCAAATATACACTTTTCAAATTTTACAGTATTGCAAAAATACTGATCAAATTTTAAAAGATTGAAATAATAGAACAATTACTTTAAAACAACAACGCAGGAGATATCACTCATTTAACAAGATACAGCCCCATTTAAAGATTGCAACCTTCTACTTCAGAACATAATATAAACAATTTTAAAAAGACAAAATACTTTACTTTACATTAAACCTAATTCAGGACAAATATTGCACTACAACAAACAGGAAAGGAAAAAACTAAACACTGTTCAGATTCCATTTTGTCTCCTACACACTACCATTACTCTGCTGAAAATAAAATACAACAAATATTACACATTATTTTAAAATAATATAAAATTAGAATAAATCCATTACATTGAATATCAAAATGCCACCAAAGAAAAGAGTGAATATAGCGCAAAGAACAAGTGAAAGATTAAAAAGGAAAATCCAAACCACACAACAGACAGCAGAAGAAAGGGAAGAAAATCTTAGTAAACGTAGAAAGGAATATTCAGAAAAGGCACAACAAACAAATTCTGAAGAACATTAAAGCATGTTAACACAACGTAGACAAATAGATAGTGCTTCAAGGGCAGATGAAACTAATAAAATACATGAAAATAGATTAAAACAGAATAAGGAGACAAGAGAAAAAAGAAAGCAAAAGAGTAACAACAACAAAATAACCCACAACTACCAATAAACCAAGATGTAGACATAGATTCAATAATACAAAGACATCTGCTCATGATGATTAATCCACCATATCCATTCAACCAGCCATTAGCAGAATTAATGCTACACCATTTTATAAGAACATAAGAACAGCCTTGCTGGAATAGGCCACAGCCCATCCAGTCTAGCATTCTGTCTCACACAGTGGCTCACCATTTCCTTCAGGGTATTCCCAAGCAGATGCCTTCACCTTCTTAGGATTCCCTGGAAATGGCATTGAGAGATATCCTGCCTATCTCTCCAACTCAGAGGTTGTCCTTAAGTATCCATAATTATAGCCATTGATACCCTTGTCCTCCATGAACTTGTCTAATCCTTTCTTAAAGCTGTCAAGACTGACAGCTGTCACCACTTCTTCTGGCAGGGAGTTCCATAGACCAGTAATCCTCTGGGTGAAAAAGTACTTTCTCTTATTTGTTTGAGAACTAGTACCCAAAAGTTTCATCGAGTGTCCCCTAGTTCTAGTGTTATGCGATAGGGGAAACAGTTTTTCCTTATCTACTTTGTCCACACCATGCATGATTTTATAAACTTCAATCAGGTCACCTCTTAGACATCGTCGTTCAAGAGTGAAGAGGCCCAACCGTTGCAGTCTCAGATGGTAAGGAAGGTGTTCCAGTCCCCTAATCATTCTGGTTGCCCTCCTCTGCACTTTTTCCAGCTCCATAATATCCTTCTGGAGGTATGGAGACCAGAACTGTACACAGTATTCCAGATGGGACCTCACCATAGATTTATAAAGAGGCAAAATGACAATTGCTGACTTATTTTCTATACCCTTCCTAATGATCCCTAGCATTGAGTTTGCTTTTTTTACTGCTGAGGCACACTGGGTTGACACCTTCATTGAGTTGTCCACCAGGACACCAAGGTCCCTTTCCTGGTTTGTCACAGAGAGTTCAGACCCCATCAGTTTATAAATGTAATTGGGGTTTTTTGCCCCAACATGCATCACTCTGCACTTACTAATGTTGAAGCTCATTTGCCACTGTTTTGCCCACTCCCCCAGTGTCAAGAGATCCCTCTGGAGCTCCTCACAATCTCTCACAGTTTTCACTACCCTGTATAATTTAGTGTCGTCAGCAAATTTGGCTACCTTGCTTTTTACTCCTACCTCTAGATCATTTATGAAGAGGTTGAAAAGCAGGGGTCCCAGTACTGAACCTTGGGGGACCCCACTCTTTACTTCCCTCCACTTGGAGAAGTGTCCATTTAGTGCTACCCTCTGTTTCCTGTCCCTTAGCCAGTTGCTGATCCAGGACAAGACCTGTCCCTTTATTCCATGACTGGTAAGTTTATTCAAGAGCCTTTGGTGTGGGACCTTGTCAAAAGCCTTCTGAAAGTCCAGATAAACAATGTCAACTGGATCCCCCTTAGCCACATGCTTGTTGACACTCTCAAAAAATTCCAACAGATTAGTGAGGCATGATTTGCCCTTGTAAAAGCCATGTTGGCTCTCCTTTAGCAGCGCCTTCTCTTCTATGTGCCTATTAATTCTATCTTTTAGGATGGTTTCCATCATTGTACCTGGGACACATGTCAAACTGACAGGTCAGTAATTTCCTGGATCACCCCTGGATCCTTTTTTGAAAATTGGTGTTACATTCGCTACCTTCCAGTCATCAGGCACAAAGCCTGATTTGAGGGAAAGATTATATATTTTGGCTAGGAGATCAACAATTTCATCTTTAAGTTCCCTGAGAACTCGTGGATGGATGCCATCTGGTCCTGGTGATTTGTTAGTGTTTAGTTTAACAAGACATGCAAGGACCTCCTCCCTGGTTATTTCTATCTGGCTTAATTCTTCGGTTTCCCTCCCTACGACGATAGGCTCTGTTTTGGGCATGTGGTCTCTGTCTGAAGCAAAGAATTCATTGAGTCTCTCTGCAATCTCTGTTTCCTCCTTAATAACCCCTTGCCTTCCATTGTCATCTAATGGTCCAATGGCCTTCCTAGTTGGGTTCTTACCTCTAATGTACTTAAAGAAGTCTTTGTTATTTCTCTGAGTATTTTTAGCTATACGCTCCTCAAAGTCTTGCTTTGCTTTCCTGATTGTTGCCTTGCATTTGTTCTGCCAGAATTTATGTTTCTGCCTGCTGTCCTCATTCAGACAAGCCTTCCATCTTCTAAATGAGCTTTTCTTGCTCTTTATCACTTCCCGAACAGCTCCTGTAAGCCACATTGGAGTCCTCTTGGACCTGGCAGTGCCCTTTTTCCTTTTGGGTATGCATTCCAATTGGGCCTCTGTTATTGTTTTTGTAAACAGCCTCCATGCCTCTTGGAGTGTTTGGACTCTCTCAATTTTCCCTTTCAGCTTCTTTTTTACTAGTTTCCTCATCTTTGGGAAATTTCCTTTTTGAAAATTTAAGGTCTCTGTGTACATTAAGTACATTAGATTTTATCAGTGACTTGCGGTCTATGATCAAGTTAAACATAATTGAGTTGTGGTCACTGTTCCCTATTGGATCAGTCACATTAACATCTTGCACCAGATCCTGAGTATTACTCAGGATCAAGTCAAGGATTCTTGTACCTCTAGTTGGGTCTTCAACCATCTGTTCCAGGGAACAATCATTTAGCATATCTAGGAACTTTATCTATCATGTGCTGAACAACAGTTCACCCAGTCTATGTGAGGGTAATTGAAGTCCCCCATTATAACCAGGCTTCCCTTCTTGGATGCCTCCTTTACAACATTCTCCAACTGCCAGTCTCCCTCAAGAGTTTGGGTCGGAGGCCGATAGTATATGCCTACTGTTAGACCATCCTTGTGGCCTGGTACTCTTACCCACAGAGCTTCTAATGGTGACTCCAAATCACCTAGATATTCCAATTCATACGATTTTATCACTTCTTTGACATGAAAATCAAATTTCAACAGAGCCAGGAAAAAAAAAACAGGTAAATAACAATAAACATTTAATTACAAAAAATATTTTTTAACAACAGTAAAATATAACTCTCTAATTCTTCTCATTTCATAGATGCCCCAACAAAGCCAAAGTCACCAAACTTACCTACAAAAACCAACCACAAAGATTAATGAAGGTAAATAAAAATTTATGGATGAACTTTTTTTGGAATATATATATATATATATATATATATATATATATATATATATATATATATATATATATATATATATATATATATATATATATATATATATATATATATATATATTAAAAATGTTTACAAATAACAATTATTACAGTTAAATATCAATCTAAAAATACCTTAATTACAATTACTCCATAAAAAAGATAAACCATCATTACTAAAATGTTGCATGACACTAGACAAATATCAATATCTCTCCCTATGTATTCTGTTTTACAGATGCGACAGACACATCGATGGAGCAAAAAAAACAAATACAAATATTTTAAACTTAGAAACAGTTAAAAATTTTTAAAAAAATTAACAAAATTGATTAACATACTTTAGTATGCAAGTTACAGTAATGTTACGCCAGTTTATAAAAAGTTACAATGTTTAAAATATATTTTTGAAAAAAAGCAGAAAAACCATTAAAAAAACAATGTTCAATTGCATGCAAAAAAACCATATAAATAAAAAATATTTCAAAACTAAATTGATTCATATTTTTAAAAAAAGAAAGAAAGCCCGGCAACGCCGGGCAACCCTTGCTAGTTTTAGATTATAGAAGAAAAAAGGAAGCGTAGCCACCTGAAACATGATGAGCAAATACCAGTTCAACATAAACCTAAAAGCTAGTTAAGAGGGAAATACCAATTCATGGTCCAATGATACAAGTACTAATACAGCAGCACTTCATCAGCATTGCAGAATCTGACAAACAGGCCAAAATACTATACCATTTTAATGATGTTAAGTGGGACTTATTTCCAAGTAAATGTTTTTACAATCAGGATGTAAAATGTGGATTTTTTTTTTAAAAAAAATCTAACTAGGTAAGGTGAAAGAAATTTGGAATTAAAATAAGTGTTGTTTTTTGCAATTTCTTGCTTTCAGAATTATAATAAGTGTAACATCAAACAAATGCACAATCAGGTAAACTATTAACTGTCAGCATAGTCAACAAAGTGGAAATAAACCACACCTTTCCTTAAATAGGTATCAAACAGAATAGCTACACTAGATCAGAAATATCAGAGAATAAACAAAACAAAACCAAACCACTGTAGCACTTTAAAGACTAACAGTTATATTTCAATGTGAGCTTTTCTGCATCAAGTCCACTTCATGAGACATGGGAGCGAGGGTTCATGGCATCAATTTATACACATCAGGTACAGAGTGATTGGTTAGTATAAAAGATAAGCATACAAATCAATGTAGCTTCATACAATTGGTAATGGCAGATGATCTCTGGTTGTTATTCAGATTAGTTGTGAATCCCCCTATTTTTCAATTGCAAATATTGGGAAGAGTGTGAATTCAATTGCACTATTTGCAATTGAAAAACAGGGGGATTCACAGCTAATCTGAATAACAACCAGAGATCATCTGCCATTACCAATTGTATGAAGCTATGTTAATTTGTATGCTTATGTTATGTAGGGATTCTCAACCTGTGGCCCGGATGCAGCCTGTGGTGCCATTTCTTGTGGCCCCCACAGCCCCCACCACCCGGGAAGTGCCATGTGTTGTAGGAAGGGCAAAATGGTCGTCTGGCCTCCAAAGCTGTCTGAAAGAGCGTGACCCCGCCCTTGGCTTAAAAAGGTTGAGAACTCCTGTGCTAACCCATCACTCTGTACCTGATGTGTATAAATTGATGCCATGAAGCCTACTGTAACTCCCATGTCTGATGAAGTGGACTTGATCCACAAAAGCTCACATTGAAATATAACAGTTAAGTATTTAAAGTGCTACAGTGTTTTTGTTTATTCTCTGATATGCCTGAAACATAGCCTAACATGGCTACTATTCCAAAAGTTCCACTAGATCAGGAAAAAAAACATCAATACCTGCTTAATCAGACGTTCTATTGACTTCAGTAGGATTTACTGCCTATTTTAGAAGACTCTGGTATGAGTCCTCAGAGTTGCAAAAAGTCAGTTAATTTCTTGCAGAAAAGTATGTAAAAATATTTGGTGTTTTGTATATGTGTTTATAATGGGGAATTGTAATTGAGTGGTCTAAACATAGAAACTGTTCAGTGACAGCTTCCTGAGATAGGGAAATTTCTCAGAAATAATACCTAAAAACACACACCCCTTTTAGGCTTAGTTCTCAATCAGGCGAAAAAGCTGTAAACTTGTGTAAGAACTATAATTACAGATTAGAGGTGAGAGCTCACAAACATTTACAAGGAACTACTTAAAGGTATCTCACACTTACAAAGCTAAACTAGAGCCTTCTCCCTCACATCTAGTTTTTAACAGATAGGGAATTAACCATTCAATTTCCATCTACAATATGAGTGACAAACCTCTGAGGTGGCATACTCCAGGTATTTAAACATCTTATCTGCAAGTTAAAGGAACAAGATTTGATGCATTCAGCCTTTTCCTGCCTGTTCCTCTCCTGAAATAATGGACACGTCCCATTAGATCAAGTCAGCATGATCAATGGAAAGATGATGGAAGGTACCATACAGAGGAAGGCTACACTAGGTCAAAATTTCTGGTGAAGAAAAAACTCCTGACATCTCTGATCAAAAACCATGCTGCTGAGAGATGCAGATTTCAACCACCTCTGGAAGGCCAGAGGTTCTTCACATATGCATGCAGAAACTGCCAGCCCTTTTAAATTCTATTTTGTTTTTAGATGTGTTAATTTTAGCTTTGTATATTATTATATGCTGGTGGTGTATCTGAGACGAATAAAAACATTCACTAAGTAAAAAATGTAAACATTACATTGTTGATCACCTATTAGGCAATCTGCACCAGTTTCCCATTCTAAATCTTATGATCTCATAAAGTCACCAAAAATCTGTTGGCCACAGGTTCAAAATACCTATATGTTTTCAACCAGCATTTGGCAAGTGTGTCAAACTGACATAAAATAGCCAATACTGTATGTCTCTAAGATTTGAGTTTCCCTGTGTGCTTAGAGCAGTGTTTTCCAAACTATGTTCCACAGAACACTGGTGTTGCATAGAGTTAGTCTTCAAGGTACCACAACTTTTTGTCTTTTTTGTTTTGTTTACTCTCTAATGCATCTTGATTTGTTTACTCTCTAATATAACTGAAAAATCCAAACCTATCTTTCTATTACAAAAATCAAAGTGTTCCGTTAAAATTTTAGGTGTTCCATGATAGAATAAGTTTGGGAAACACTGGCTTAGAGTATAATGGTTGGTACTTCTTGGGATACAGAGTAAATTATTTTCTAGACTGGAACAGGAAACAAGCTGATTGCTTTTCTCAGTAATGTCTGGCTAGAAGGGGCTTCTCAATAGTAATTTTTATTTCTGGCATGGTTTTGATGCATTCTACTTCATATGCATTTTACAACTCACAACAACTTTGTCAGGTTTCTGCTCAGGGATATGATCTGTCTTTCTAGCCCACATATAAATAGACCAAAGAATAGACAAATGTAAAACATTTGAAGCAGACTTATTATACAATTTTCTTACTAATGGTTGCTCTTTTTGTTCACTTACTTGTGCTTTATACATCACATATTCACAATAAATTTTAAAATCAATGTATAGTTTTACTAGTTAAGGATATTTTATACAACTCACTTTCTTCTCTTAAAACATGGCCATGTGTAATTCTAGCTAAATGCTGCATCATGCGTGTAACATTTCTTATACATCATAAATCTGCATTGTGCTTCACCAAATTTTGTACAGTGGATGATATGCCATTCATTCTGTGCTCTTATCTCTTGGAGAAAATTTACATTAACTATCATTGTTGCTCACTGTTAACACTTATTAATGTTTTAATGAAACAGCCATTTTATGTAAATCTTAAACAGCCTCAAGTATGCATGCTTGTGTATAGTTCTCAATCCTCTATGAAAGATAAACATTGTAGACACAGTAGCCAAAATCTACTAAGTTACAACTAGAGTAGGCTCATTGAATCAGTGGGGATTTGGTAAATCAATGCCAATGTGAGTTCCACTGATTCAATGGACCTATTCGTGTTGTGATTTACTAATGGATTTTAGCCACTGTTTTACTAAGACATGGCATGATCCACCAGTCCATCTATATCCAGTGCTATACATGCAATACAGTATGAAAAGAAAACAGTGTGTCATTTATCCCTCATATTCAGCAAAAATGTACCCCTAATGAAAGCAAATCTTTGGTTTTTTGCTTCCCAAGAAAGTGTCTGCAAAACCCAAACAGATTGTATGTGGAACCACACGAGGCACACATGTCACATTCATATTGTGCCAAACCAACTCCTTGGAAACACATTCATCACCAGAGTAAACATTACCCAAAGTCCCAAAACATGCACCCCCACCTTTGGCTCTGCATTCCTAAGCATGAACATTTGTTAGGTTACTTGCATTACGTATATAAAAGGCAATAACCTAAAGGGGTACATAGAAAAGGCCTCCTCAAAGACTGTGCTATTTTTGAACCACAATTGGGCATACCCTGGTAGCAGCAACCTTGTGTTGCCACCTAATCTTTCTCACACTAGGTCAGGCAAAAGGAACTGCAGAATGAACTCCCCAAAAGGTGCCTTCATCTTGGCAGATTCACGTCTGGACTACACATGGAACAAGGAGTAGTAGCAACCTGCTCTTTGTCATGCTCACATTTACACGTGAAACTCAGAAAATTAGAATATCATGCAAATGTTCATTCAGTCCAGTAATGCAACTTAAAAGGTGAAACAAATATATGAGATACACTCATTGCATGCAAAGCGAGATAGTTTAAGCCTTACTTTGTTATAATATTGATGCTAATGGCTTACAGCATATGAAAACCCCAACCCCCCAACCTCATGTACCCCATAATCATCACATAATCTCATGTACGCTGTACGCCATGATCATCACAATTATAACGGATTAAGGCACGTCATATTTCGCTTTGCATGTAGTGAGTCTATCTCATATAGTTGTTTCACCTTTTAGAGCTTTTCAGGGGTTAAATGTGTATATGTGGGGCGGGAGTATGTTGACAATTTTGCATAGTTGTATTTTGTTAAGTCGAAAAGTGGATTTTCAATCTCGTTGTTGTGTACAGGACAATGACAATAAAGATTTATTGTATCGCACCGTAAAGGAATGAACATTTGCACGATATTCTAATTTCCAGAGCTTCACCTGTACAGTATACGGACAAAAATCAGAAAGATTTATCCAGCTGAGGAAGTGTTTCCTATGCAGCAGCAGTAGGTTTAGTGTAAAAAGCAAGCAAGCACTTAACCACCCCCAATACATGGAAAGCCAGGGACATGTCAACCCCCCAAAAAAAACAACAACAACAACAACACCCCCTCCCACCTACCCCAGTTTTGTCTCCCCTCCCTGGGACGCTTTGCTCTGGGTTTCCCTCCCCATCTGGAGTAAGGCCCCATGCCAGCCCCACTGCCGTGTCAACAACGCTCCTCTTGGCCCGGCTTAAGGAAGGCGCGGATTAACCTTTGCCGTCACGGGCACTACTGGCCCGGCCTACCCCAGGTATCGGGGTGCGGGGGGTGCTGCTAGGCTCACCCCCCCAAAAGAGAGAGAGGTTACATAAGAGAGGCTTCCGGCCCTGCTGCGTTGTGTGTCCTTCCCCAACCCACAACAACCTCAGTCTCACCGCCAACCAAGCCGGGGCGGGTGGAGGAGGGCACGGGAGGGGCACGGGAGGGCAGAGCTAGGCCGGGCCGGGCACGGAGGTGGGGGAGGAGACGGGGAGTCCCCGGCCCAGCTCACGCTCCGGTCCCCACGACGACAACAGAAGCAGCAGCAAGGGAAGAGCAGCGTTCAACGGGGGCCACCTCCACCAGAGCGGAGCCTGCCTGGGGCTCACGGAAAGGTCCAGAGTCCCCCGGATTCCGGAACCAAGGCCTGAGGAGAGGGAGGGGAAGGCCGGGGGCTGGGGGGGCAGAGCGCGGTGGGGGGGCCACAGACAGGTCGCGACTCACTCACTCTCGTCAGGCAGCTGATCCAACTCCGCCATCTTGAAGGAGCCGCGCCGCTTTTTCAAAGGCTGCCTGCCGCGGTGCATTGTGGGGGGAGGAGACGGAGCAGCCCCTCTCCAGCCTGCCTGCCTGACGGGAGACACCGGGGAGGGCAAAGCGGCGGCGGCGGCAGGTGGTGGTGGTGAGGAGAGGGAGGGCTGCGTGGAGTCCGTGTGCCCCGTTGGCGCATGAAGAGCACAGCAGTTGCCATTACACGTGTACGCCTCCCCCCATTAGTGCTTCGTGCAGTCTCCGAGTGGTTCGCAGCAACCACGTTTATTATCTATCTATCCACCCACCCACCCACGCACACGCACGCACACGCACACACACACACACACACACACACACACACACACACACAGATATATAGATATAGATAGACACACACACACACACACACAGAGTAATACCTCATACAAAGTCTGCTTCGTACAACATCGAATTCATACAACATCGCCTAATTCCTTGAAAAAAGTTGCCTCATACAAAGTCGCTGTGACTTTGTATGAGGCATTGGGGTTTTCCCCAGGTTGCATTGTGCCTGGGCAGTATAAAAGGCAGGACACATGCGTGCGTTGCTCTTGTGGGTTTCGCACGAGGCGAAGAGTGTTTAGGAGTGGTTCTGAGCGCAATTTTGGACTTTTGATTTTTTCCATCAGAATTTTTAGAAGCATTCCTGGGGTTTTTGCAGCATTTTTCAGGTTCTTGGACAATCAGGGTTATTTGACATGTTTTTGTATTTTATTTAGCCTTTAGACAATGATTTCTTAAAGTTCTGTCAGTTTCCTTGACTTTGCCCTGAAGTCTGTGCTGTTACAGTACAATGTATCTCTATGGAAATGACGTAGTACGAGGCATCGCGGCAAGGATTTGGACGTTGTAGGAGGCATCGGACAAGGATTTGGATGTTGTATGAGGCATTGCGGCTAACGTTGTATGAGGCATTGCGGCTAAGATTTTGCACACCTCATACAAAGTCCAAATCCGTATAAAGTCCAAACTTGTGTGTGTGTGTGTGTTTGTGTGTTTGTGTGTGTGTGTGTGTGTGTGTGTGTGTGTGTGTGTGTGTGTGGAGAGAGAGAGTAGCTAAGACTCTGACTTGGAAGCGGAAGGTCAGCAGTTTGATTCCCAAGTACTGCAGGACGGAATGAACTCCCGTCTATGTCCCAGCTCCTGCCAACCTAGCAGTTCGAAAGCAAGACATTGCAAATAGATAAATAGGGACCACTTCGGTGGGAAGGTAAATAGCGTTCGGTGCGCTCCAGTGTCTAGTTATGTCTGCCACATGACCACGGAAACATCTGCAGAAGCAGACAGCGCTGGCTCTTCGGCTTGGAAACAGATGAGCACTGCACCCTAGAGTCAGATACAACTGGCTTTTGAGCAAGGGAAACCTTTACCTTACTATCTATATCTATACACACACACACTTAGCAATAAGAGGACTACAGTGGCTTAGTGGTGATGACGCTGAACTTGACGACTGGAAGATGGTGGGCACTTGGGTCAGCTTCGAGACTCAAGTGCTGCATAACGGAGTGAGCGCCCGTTGCCTGGTCCCAGCCCCTGCACGACCTAGCTACCGTGTGATGGCGACCCTTGGCACTCCAGATGTTCTTGGGACTTGAATTCCCAGAAGCCCCCAGGAAGCCGCACAAATGGGTTTACTGTGATTCATCCAGCCCACGCCACCCTCGTTGCTCCTGGAAGCGGAAGTAAAACGCCTCCGGATGGGCGCGTTTTACTTCCGCTTCCAGGAGTGACATGGGCCGGATGAAACGCAGTATTTATTTATTTATTTGTTCAAATTTCTAAAGCCGCCCCAATCATGAAGACTCTGAGCGGCTTACACTATGACCCCCCTCCCTTAATAAATAGACCCCATTTAAAACAGTAACTCCCTTAAAACCCTGTTAAAAGACCCACCCGCACATGTTAAGGAAGGATGGCTCTTGTTTAACCAGCCAGCAGGCAGGGGTTATTTCTCCACCAACACCCACCCCCCCAACCCATTCATGTGGATTCACGGGGGCTTCTGGGAATTCAAGCCCAAAAACATCTGGAGTGCCAAGGTCGCCATCATGGCAAGAAATTGCAAGTAGATAAATAGGCACTAGTTCGGTGGGAAGGTAAACAGCGTTCCCTGTCTTGTC
The DNA here is from genome assembly GCA_035047345.1 of Bradypodion ventrale. Taxonomy (NCBI): domain Eukaryota; kingdom Metazoa; phylum Chordata; class Lepidosauria; order Squamata; family Chamaeleonidae; genus Bradypodion; species Bradypodion ventrale. Next base: position 49,869,963 of record JAWDJE010000001.1, read on the forward strand.
ATGCCTGCCACATGACCATGGAAACGTCTGCAGACGCAGACAGCGCCTGGCTCTTTGGCTGTAAATGGAGATGACCGAACCGTAGTCAGATACGACTGGCTTTCGAGCAAGGGCGACCATTACTTAGCAACAGCAACTATGCTTATATACCACCCCATATCACTATAGTGCTTAGTGTACTCTGGATCGTTTACAGGTAATTAGCATTTTGCCCACAACATGTTGGGTACTCATTTTACTGACCCCGTAAGGCTGGAGGGTCGAGTCCACACATTCTGGCTGCAGTACAACCCTATGCCGCTAGGGCTCTTGTTATTTGGTGATATACTGTATTGTAGTTTTCATGTGAGTGGTTATCCTTATGAGATCTATGATTAATGTTCAACTGTAACTTCGCAGAGGCTCAAGTGGCTACGACGCTGACTGGAAGATGGGAGGTCAGCAGTTCAATTCCCCGAGTACTCCAGGATGGAATGAGCTCCTGTCTTTGTCCTAGTTCCTGCCAACCTAGCAGTTCGAAAGCAAGACATTGCAAGTAGATAAATAGGGACCACTTTGGTGGGAAGGTAACAGCGTTCTGTCCACTCGTGTCTATTCATGCCTGCCACATGACCACAGAAACGTCTGCAGAAGCAGACAGCGTTGGCTCTTCGGCTTTGAAACAGAGATGAGCACTGAACCCTAGAGTAGGATACGACTGGCATTCCAATCTCATTTTGGACTGACTTACTAGTCTGTCGAATCCCACGTGCTGGGAATCGGGACGCAGGAGGCAACCCCCACTCCATAGTTGCTTTTCTTGGGTTTGTGTATGACTTGAATTCTTGGGCTAGTACTACGCAGTAGGTGGTAATGGCAAATCCCTATTCAATATTACTTATAGTGAAAATGCCCTGTGATGGGATTTCCCCAAGATAAAGCAAGGCGGAAAGATATGGGTCAGTAATACTACACGTGAGAAGGATCTTGTAATTGCTGTAGATCACATGCTAACAGTGCAATATTGCTGCAAAAAAAAGGCCAATGCTGTTTTAGACTGCATTAATAGAAGTATAATCTCCAAAACCCACGAGGTACTAGTTCCCCTCTATTCAGCACTAATTAAACAACATTTAGAGTACTGTGTCCAATTCTGGGTACCATACCTTAAGAAAGATGCAAACAATTTAAGAGCAGGTATAGAGAAGGGCAACAAGGATGATCAGGACTGGAAGCTAAGCCATGTGAGGAAAGACTGAAAGAACTGGGCACGTTTAGCTTTGAGAAAAGGAGACTGAGTGAGAGGGATAGAAAAGGGGACAGAGAGATAGCACTTTTCAAATACTGTATGTGAAAGATGGTCATAAAGAGGAAGGGAAGGATCTCCTCTCCATCATCCCAGAGTGCAGGACTCGTAATAATGGACTGAAACTACAGGAAGCCAGATATAAGCTGAATATTAGGAAATACAGTAAAACCCCTACTTACGTAAAAAGTCTGTTCTGTAGGCTTTTATGTAAATCGTTTTACTTAACTTGAAGCAAACCCATAGGAAAATGATATTTATGTAAATCGAAGTAATCCCATAGGAAAAACGAATGTTTTACATAACTCAAAGCAAACCTGTAGGTGCACATAATGTACAGTGGGAACATGGAATGTGACATTTATTTATTTATTCAGATTTTTATTGCCGCCCACTCACCATGACATGTATGAATCAAGGGACTTACAAGCGTTGCAGTGCTTGGTATCAGTGAGACAACTATAAAGTTTTCTACTCTGGAAGTGACACACACACACAAGAAATGGAGCAGCTTTAATACTGAGGCAAATTGTAGCACAAGACCGTTGGAGGCTATAATGCCAATTCTGACTGAATAATATCAACCGGACTCCCTGGGAAAGCTATCTATCAACATAACCATCATCCAAGTCTATGCTTCAACTATCAGTGCTGAATAAGATAAAATTAAAAGGTTTTATGAAAACACTCAAGAAGAAATTGATTACATACGAAAGCAATACATGCTTATAATCTTAGGTGATTGGAATGCAAAAGTAGAAAACAAGGCAGAATTGAATGTCATTGGAAAAATTGGCTTCGGGGACAGAAATAAAGCAGAGTAATGTCTCATAGAGGTTTGTGAAGCCAAGAATCTGTTTATTGCAAATACATGCTTCAAGCAACCTAACAGACAGCTATACATGTGGACATCACCCAGTGGTCAATACCAAAGACTATGTAATGGGAAGCAGGGGATAGAGAAGCTGTTTTCTATCTGCCAAAATAAGATGAGGAGCAGATTGCCAGCAAATATGGTACTTTTGACTTCTCTTATTTTTGGAATTTATTTGCTTGCTCAGCAGTTGTTAAAGAGCTGAAGGAGCCATTCCTTTGTGTTTTGCTCAACATGTTTAATTTGCTAGATCCAGATATCATTGACTCCTGCTGCTTTGCCATTCCATTTTCTTATGACGTCTTGTTCCACCAATATGTAGGTAGTAGAAAGTTCATTAGATTTACTCTGAATATCTGTTATGTTTTATTTTTATTATGCATTGGTTGGTCCTCCCTGCCAGGAGCAGTTGGTGTGCTATTTGATTTGGAGTTTCATTTGTGTATACTGCCCACTTTTCCCCCTTCCTGTTTATAGAAGGATTAAAGTATAGTCCTTTTGAGGCATGCATTTAAACCATCAATTAAGTTGCTGACATAGGTGTATAGTTCATGTTTTTTATATGATTGAAATCTGACAGATCATCTGAGTCCTCAGCATTAAAGCTAGACAATAAGTGCATTTTGCATGGGCTTCTTTGGAAATTAATTTGCAGCTTCAGCCAATGTAAAGTGTGACACTTTCTCCAGATTTACTAATGTTCCAGTACTTGCAGTGACTTCTTGTCTTGATGTATTGTAAAGCCCAGTTTTTAATGTGGTTTGATGTAGTTAAAGAAACTGCAGTGGCCTAGTGGTTAAAACGCTGAATTTGATGACTGGAAGGTTGGCAATTTGGGACCCAAGTGCTGCACAATAGAGTGAGCTCCCGTCTTCTGCCTACTTAGCAGTTTGAAAGAAATTGCAAGTACCGTATATACTCGAGTATAAGCTGAGTTTTTTAGCCCCCAAAATGAGTCTGAAAAGAGGGAACATGACTTATACTCGGGTCCATTACCATGAGGGTCCCAAGACCGTGCCAGAATGAGATGTACCAACAATTTAATTAATTTTACCATATTCACATGTATTTCGATTATTGAAACTCACTAGCAGCTGCTGCATTTCCCACCCTCAGCTTATACTCGGGTCAATCTATTTTCCTGGGTTTTCAGGTCAAAATTCAGTACCTCGGCTTATATTCAGGTCGGCTTATACTCGAGTATATACGATAGATTAAATAGGTGCAGCTTTAATGGGAAAGGTAACAGTGTTCCATGCACTGCCACATGACCATGGAAATGTCTGCAGGTGTAGACAGCACTGGCTCTTTGGCTATAAACAGATGAGCACCGCACCCTAGTCAGATACAATTGGCTTTCAAGCAAGGGAGACCTTATGTAGTTTAAAATTTCTAGTGGTTGTTATGAAGAAAATTTCTGTATTTTTACTGGAAGAGGAGAGGTACAAGTGGGATATACAGTAGCTTATAGTAGAGTTTAACTTAGCTTATAGTGTGATGTATTGCTCTTCCTCAGGCAGCAAAATGTTGTGCTATTGTTTTTAACTGATACCTATCTGAGCACTTGAGAGCAGGTTGAAACAGCATAGTCTATCATTCTCCTCAGTTTTCAGCATTCTTGCTCTATCCTTCTATGAATGAAGAATTTATGTCCCGTTAGCCTTGCAGAAGTGGTACAAATATGCAGACTGATAGGAGCACTAGTTATCCTAAGAATGAATCATCGTGGAAAGCTCATCTATACTGAACTGGTTGTTTAGAAAACTAGATTGTAAAGGCAGTTTAGAGTGCAGATGGGCAACCTGTGTCCCTTCTGATGTTGCAACACACATTTGTAGCTTGCTATGCTAGCTATCTCTAGACAGCAGTGCAGTCTAATAGTGTCTTGAGAACAAATGGCCATTTTTTATTTACAGTCAAGGGGACCTTTCCTGCACCAACAGTATTTGAGACATAAATAGATAGCAACCAGTTATCATTCAGTGTCACTGTTGCCATTATTGCTGTCCATTTTAGGCTTGGGTTATTTCGCTGGCTGTTTTACTTCTAGCTACATATACACTGAAATTCTACTGAAGAATGCTAAAATCTCAGGCTTTTTTCGGACCAAAATTCTCATCCATTGGGTTGCAAAAATATGCCTGAAAACTTGGGAGCAGCATTTTTGTATCACTTAATTTGTGTATGTCTTACCCAGGAAAATTCTTAGAAAATAGATGGGGAAGAAGTAGAAGCAGTGACAGACTTTACTTTCTTAGGATCCAAGATCACTGCAGATGGAGATTGCAGTCATGAAATAAAAAGTCGACTAATTCTTGGGAGGCAAGCTATGAGAAACCTGGGGAACATAGTCAAAAGTAGAGACATCATCTTGCAAACAATGGTATTCCCGGTGGTAATGTACAGTTGTGCGAGCTGAACCATAAGGAAAGCTGAGCGCAGAAGAATAGATGCCTTTGAAATGTGGTGTTGGAGGAGAGTTTTGAGAGTACCCTGGACAGCGAGGAGAACAAATAGGTCAATTTTAGAAGAAATCAACCCTGACTGCTCCTTAGAAGGTCAAATAGTAAAGAAGAAGCTAAAGTACTTTGGACATCAAATGAGAAGAGAGGATTCACTTGAGAAAGCCTTGATGCTGGGAAAGGTGGAGGGCAAAAGAAGAAGGAGGCGGCCAAAAATGAGACAACTAGATGGTATGGTAGACGCAATGGGCACAGAGCTGGGCAGGTTGAGGAGGATGGTGGAGGACAGAGGTGCCTGGCGGGCAATGGTCCATGGGGTCGCAAAGGGTCGGAGTCGACTGTGCAACTGAACAAGAACAAATTGGTATCACTCCACCTAAAGAAAAGTAGCAGCGGATGCGAAGAGAACTAAGCTAGAGAATGACCCTCAACATCCTCTGAATGGATATGTGCCTCAAGTCTGCCAGCTCAGGTCCAGGAAGAGCTTTATGGCAAGAACAAACATTCTTGAGGGTATGCAAGAGCAAAATCAAATTAGAAAATGGGGGAAGAAGCTCACTGAGCAAAGATTAACACTAAAGGAGGATATGGCTGAGGAACTCAACTTTCCCTACATCATTTGGAGGGCTCTGAACAGGCTGAGGATTTGAATCCCTAAATGTAGAACCAACGTGTTCAGTTGGGGGCTGCTGACCAACAACAACACACTGTGTGAATGTGGAGAGATACAGAATCCGGCTCAATTTCTGGTCTGCCGATTACTACCAGAAACTGATGAGGATTTAAGTTTGGCCAACCATAAAGCCAAGAAAGTGGCTTCATTTGGGTAGTTTAAAGTTTGACCTGGAAACGAAAGAAGAAAAACACCTGGCTATTTCTGTTCATTATTTGTTAAATCAAGTTCAGGGAAGTATGTGTACACACAACCTTTTGATTTACCTAATAAATGTATTACCACAGAAGTATGAATTTTGAAATTCACTTTTGCTTGATATAATCATTGTTGTATCTGTCATCCACTAGAAATGCAGGAACACCAGAGAATGGGCCAGAATTGCCATATTAGCTGCAGCTGCTGTCATACCCCTGACTCTGCTACACAAATACAACTTTTGGTGCATTACCTAACATACCACAAACACAAGACCGCACTGAAGGCAATTAAAGTTTTGCAGCATAAACATAACAACTTTGTAAGAAATTAGGTTTTATTTTTACGTCACTATAAACAAGTTTAACGTTTATTCATAGTAGCTAAGGAAGATCTGTTTCTTATTTTTTAGAACACCCCAAATGTTTGTAAACAGTTCTAAAGAAAATCAAGATTGTTTGGGGGTATTTTTGTCTGTAAGTTAAGAAACATTTAATAGCACGCAACTTAGAAAAAGCCAAGGGAAGGAGAGGACAGAAAAAAACACAGTTCTTATAATATTCAATGTTGCTGTATGTGTGTTAAAAAAACACCTTGCTAAGGTGATTGACTAACAATAGATTCAGCATTGCTCAGTGACATATTTCTTGCATCTCAGCCGCAGGAGTCAATGCTTATGCATTTCAAAAAGGGTTTACAGTATTAATGCTTTAGCAAGTCCAATTCTTGTTCACCAAAGGGATGTCTTATAGTTGAAATTCAGTTTTATCAAGTACTTCAGATTTACCTGAGCAACATCATAGACAATATATCTAAAATAACGAGTTAAGGTGAAATATTTTTAAAAGAGTTTGTGAGGAATATTATTATGTGACAACAAAGGTTTTGCACAACATATAAATGCGAATAAATAAATGGAAGTGCTTATCTGTACCTTTTTTTCCTTATTTTTGTGCAGCCATATGTATGGAGAACAGTATTCAGAACATCCTAGAATTTAGAAAAGACTCCTGCCTCCTTCCTTGATCACAAGTCTTCTGGTCCAGTTTTTTTAAATTTTAATGTAATCTTTCTTGTACCAACTCAGAAAAAACTAGCTTTACGTGATCTCCCAGCTGGGTCAAACTGATCTTGGGTTTGTCAATAAGACTAGCAGAAAGGAAGTCTCCACCCCCCCTTCCCACTTATTCCACTGTTCTGCCTATGGAAGTCCAGTGTTAGGTAAAATACGATATATTTAAGTGATGCCAAATCAAATATACCATAAAAATACAAATACCGTATTTACCAGGAAATAAGATGCATCGGAATATAAGATGCACCCCGTAATTGCCAAAATAGCCCACTATATAGAGTACAAGACACATTCCATTTTTCCAGCATATTTTAAAGGGGGGGAGAGAGTGGGTCTTACATACCAGCAAATACGGTAATTAAATCTTACTAGAACTACTATGTGTGCAAGGGAGATTGTTAAAAGATTTGTGGCGATGTGGCATGGTGCTGTTATACAACCAGGCATGGGGTACACAGAAAGAGCTTCACACACTAGGTCAGGCAAAAGAAACTACAGAACGATCTCACCAAAAGGTGGCTTCATTTTGGCAGTTTCACATCTAGCCTAGATACAGAAGAACAACAACAACCAGACCTCACCAAATAGCTGGGGCAATTTCTACAAATTCCCTTGGGCATTTACTGATTTCAGTAGGGTACTTTTCTTTCATTGTAAACTACAGCAGCTTGTACTCTCCACAATGGCTGGCAAATCAAATGAGCTTTAATAATCCTTTAATCTTTATAGGAGAGATGAAATCATGCCACAGATCTACTGTAAGAATTTATCTTGTTAGGTTTATACAAAACAATGTACATTTTTAAGTATACCTAATTAACGTTTCTTGCATGTGGCTTTATTAATGCGATCTTATTTGATTGCAGCTAAATTAATGTAACCTTCTAAAAGGAAAAGGTTCCCCACCCCTGGTTTAGATAATATTGAGATATATGGACCAATTGTCTGGCAGCATAAGGTACTTGTTTATGCCTGTTACACTCATTACACAGTGTAATTTCTGAACTGTCACCTAGTGAAGCCTAATGATGCTCCAGAGATCACCTAGATGAGTGCCAATAGTTGATAGCAGAACGATTCCTACCTCTTACAGGAAGGGACAGAGTCAATATATTTTATAACCCCACCCCTGTTACCTGGTAAGCTAGGAGCACAGCTCTCTCAAGAGCACAATTACTGGGAACACATTTTCATTTTAAACTGAGCAGGAGTGTTAGAAAAATACTTACCTCCTGGCTACTGTGAACATCAAGGTCATTATGTAGACTGCTTTCCAAATTGCAGAATAAGCCACCTGCTCTAAATATCACAGGGCTGACATTAAAGGTTAGTATTCCTACTTTTCGCTGCCTGTAGCCAGCCATCTTCTGGCAGGCACAGAGGCAAGCCTGCTCTCTGGTACTTTTAGGAAAATGCGTTTCAAAGGATACTCATTATACAGAAGGCAGGTGTTACTAACTCCTGACGGAATTCCAGGTCCTAAAGGAACATCCACACCATCAAGAGATATAGTGGCTGATGGGTCTGGTGCTGTTTTGCCCAAGCCTGGATATGAAGAAATTAAGCAGATTTAATTGACAAATTTACATAGACATTAAAGTCGTTCAGAACTGATCTAATCTGCACTGTAGTACTGTATTTATGTTTCTGGGAAATAGTAAAAGTGCTGAGAAAAGTAGTGTTCTTGCTCACAGAGATTTAAAATAGGATGGTATAAGATATCCAATGAATCCAGTGTCATTAGAATTCCACTAGAATTTTCTGTCACATAGGTTATATACAGTGGTGGGCATCAACAGGTTTGCACCAGTTTGCCAGAACCGATAGCAGAAATTCTGGCTGGCCCCACCCATCCAAGTTTTGAAATAAAGTAGTCCTAATTATGGTGCAATGCAGGGCTTTCCCCCTGGCCACACCCACCATACCACACCCACAGTGTGGTGGTAATTTTTTTGGGAGCCCACCACTGATTATATGTACATATACCATAAGTATTTCTTTTGCTCCCATATCAAAAACACAGTGTTGGAAAACTTCCATATTCATTAGAAAAGAACCTTCCAGGTACTAGAAAAGTTGCTGGCTGGCTGATTGCAGTCCAATCAATAACATAGACATGCATGTTGGCTGAAAATGAGTTTCTCACAATATGGGGAATAAAAATCTTTAAACAATAGTTATACTTCTGTCTTGCAAATGTTTACCAAGAAATATTGATTGTGGCATTCAAGACTTGGTCTCACTAACAGTATTTAGGATTGCAACTTTAATACTGCAAGTAGAATCCATTTTAAAAATTATATGTGCAATAATTCAATATGTACATGGCTGTTCTTTCCCAGCATTTGTTCAAAGAGGTACTCATTAGCTCCTTGTCTGCACAGATGCTGAATTTATTTATTTATTTATTTATTTATTTATTTATTTATTATTTTTAAATTTATATACCGCAATTCTCAGCCCAAGGACCGACTCAATGCGGTTTACAAAATAGGAATACAACACAGTAATACAGCATAACAATCCCACAAAAAATACAATATATCACAATACATTACAATATATTCAATACAGTTCGTTAAACAACAATATAATCAATAATCAAAGCATACAACATCAAAATACCAAAATTGCAAAGGACAAAATTCCACAGGTAATGGAGCCATCAGCTCAACAGTTCCACTGAATGACCCTGGCGGCCCCCGGCCCTTTATCCTCCCGATGGAGCAGGGAGGGAAGGCGGGAATTGCTATTAATGGAGCATTTTCTGGCTTGCATCAATTAGAAACTGGAGATTACACCAAATTTTATTTCTGCACATTTTCTTCACAGGATTCTGCCCTGAATTTATACAATTATTTTATACAGTCTATCCAATATTCTTTTGGATGGGATTTCCCTCAGTTTTAAAAAATGGCAAAATGACTCACACATTCCTTATCTCACTTATTCTGAAGTTTAAAAGGTGGATATAGATTCTAGATCGGGGTGCCCAAACTATGGCCTGGGCCGGATATGCCCCCCGCCCCGATGCCAATTCATCCAGCCTATGAAGCCCTCACTGCTCCTGGAAGTGGAAGTAAAACACGTATTTGCTTCCACTTCTAGGAGCAACAAGGGCTTTGTGGGCCGGATGAATTGGCATCGGGGCCCACATCCGGCTCCTGGGCCATAGTGACCAGCTCCGTGAACCACGTGATTGGCCCACGGCCTGAAAAGTTTGGGCACCCCTGTTCTAGATAAATGTGCAAGTTCTTATGTTGAACAAGAACACTGGACGTTTGTTGAACAGGAAAAACTGGGCCTAGATCTTTCCATATTCCAATTCCCAGATCAATGCAGCATAGTATACTCAATTTGATGTATTAAGCTAATTATTTGCTCATTGCTTCAAGCTTTTTGTTTTGCACTCAGCTGAAATGGACTGCTAAAACTTTCTTTGCCGTCTTTAGCATAAGATCATATTAGTCCAATATAATTAAAGAAATTATTAAGCAGCATACAGTAAAGCCTATCATTCTGTACAGTGCTTAAACAAATTTAGCCAACATTCTAGAACAGTTGTGAATAGCACATGAGCTGAATATCAAATATGCCATGGCATTGCAATGATATTTCGACTAAGAGCTTACCTTTGACACTGTGTTTTCCTTTTGGGAGCTTGCTTATGTGGGAAGCATTTTTCAATTCATACCTATGAAACGGGAAGATTCAGTCCAATATGTGAATATAAATAAACAAGGCTCTTCCTGGCTAATACTCATTCCACATACTTGGAGCAGACAAACTGGTTTAGCTGAAGGAAGTCTTTTTATCAATTTCAAATACAACACTTCAGTATAAATTGCCATAATTTATAGGTGAATTTTAAAGTCAGTACAAACACTTCCACTTAAAAAGTACATTACTCACATATTTCCAAGGGCAACTTCTCCCAGTAAGATTAAACCAACCGATTCGGTCTGAGAGGTATGACAGTAGTTAGCACTCTTTGATACCATATCTGCAAAGTAGATACCCTTACCAAACATGTAGCCAGTCTAAAAGGAAAGCAAAAGTTACATCTTAAGTGGAAGCAATACCATTCTACAAAAATCACATATAAAATGAGAAATCTAGAAGAAAACAAAACCGTTAAAAGACAATTTGCAACTCTTTGACTAGTAAATAAAACCAAAAATATATTCTGGTCAAAATCCTAATCGTTACTTGCTCCAACATAACACATTTAGTGTAAATCTCGACAGATTTGTCAAAAATTAAGAAATCTGTATAGGCATTTACTGCTGCACAACTCCTGTGCTGACTTCTTAACTTGTAGCAATTTGCTGCCAATACAACAACATAACGCTATCATAAAAATATGAGATCCCACCCACTACTATTTATTATTGATTGATTACACTTATGCACTACCTTCCTACTAAAAGATAGTGTTCAAGGAGGCTTATAAACTAAAAAACAAACAAACAAAAAACAGATACATGCGCATTTAGCTATAATATTAAAAAAGCATATAAATCAGATACAACATAAAAACCATTCAAATCAGCAAGACAGAGATTAAAAACAACATAGCAAGTCAGATTATATATCATATACCAGTCTAAAAATATGTGTTTTTGAATTGCTTTAAACCAATCAGTGTCAAAACAGACTGCAATTTGGAAGGGATTACAATCCATAGTTTTTTCTTATTTCGTGCCCCGATCAAACCCTGGACTGCCAAAATGAAGCCAAACTTAAGTCCTCATTGGTAACACCAGACCAAATCAAAGGAAAATCCATAGTCTCAGAGCCAAACAGGAGAAACCCTCTCCTGTATGCTTGTTAGGCCTCTAAAACTGTATTTTTAAGAGAATCTCTTTTAGTACATAAAATGAAAGGGATAAATAAGATTTGGAGCAGAGGGAAGTTCTCCCAGTAAGATTCCTCTCTATAATTCTATGGTTGTATTTTTCTAAACCATGAGGATCCAACAAATTACTACAAAGGAAGTAAAAAAAATCTTCCAAATCATTTTAAGTAGTGATTTCAATTTCTTTAGGTTTGCCTTTCTTGAGTCAGAGATTTGGAATTAAGATTGCTCAACTGTACAGAATAATTTGTCACACTTTGTACACATGCTTCAAAGACACAACTATGTTTAGACGCTCTGTGCTATAGCTTTTAAATGTTTACTATTTAGATTTTATGAGTTTTTAACAATATAGTATTCTTTCCTAAACATCTCTCATACCTCAAAATTAGAAGACTAACATCTGGAGTAAATAATTTGTGTTTGTGGTCAGCCTGAATCACACTGAAATGGCTTCAAATGATATCTTTCGAGTACCTGGCTAATTATATATTTATATTCTTTCTATTGAAGATACTGCAGACTGGGGTTTTGGGACAGTGGAAGATTTTTGTGACACCAGTTAGCAAATGAGCATTTTACATACCACAGGAGCTTCTGGAGGTGCAATTCTTAGACCCTGTGACAAAATGCCAGCATAATTGGTAGCACGAGAACCGTGCCAGAGCAACTGGCGATTGTGTAACTTTCGGAATGGCTTGTAACGCTGATTTTCTCCTTCACGCTCAATCTTGAAAACCTTTGTAATGTGAAGAGAAAGAAGAGAAGATTTAATGTGTAAAACATGCAGCATTTGTTGGAAAGTAAATTGATCCATAAAAATAGACCTAAACATTCTTCAGAGAAACTGAATTTCTTACCCATTTCTTACCACAACAGTTTAAATTCAGATACTCTCTTCTCTAGGAAAGTTATGATTTTCAAATTATTTTTGATAGCTGGGGGAGAGGACTTGGAAATGAAATGTTTCATTTAATTTTATAAAGTGCACAAAAACATTCCAAAGCTTTTAACCATAAATGCATTAGATCAGCGTTTCCCAACCTTTTATTTGTGGACTTCCAATTCGCAGAAACCTATATCAATTCCTCAAAGCACTGATCAGCAATGTACTAACTTAGACTTTTGGGACCTGATTTCAACCCCACCCCACCCCAAAGTTGGAAAACCATCCATTAGATGGTTACTTACAAGAACCTCTAACTCAACACACCAGTTGGTTGAGTACGCCCATTTTTGCACCCTCTGTATACAAAGTAGTGAACAACAAAGAATTTTAAACAATGAATTCTGTACACTTTAAATATTTCATATCCTACCTCCACAACATTCAAGTCATATGCATTATGGGTGCTTGCATGGGTATTCTTCACGTACTGCTTTATTATCTTGGCTTCTTCTGAGTCTTTATCTAATACCTGCAAAGAAAGTTAACAATGAACCAGGGTTTGGAAGCCCTGCTGGGGAGAAAGACAATAAGCAAATGCTTTAAATAAGCATGCCACAAACATATTTGTTGTTGTTCAGTCACACAGTTGATTCAGACCCTTCACAACCCCACGGACCACCGCATGACAGACACACCAATCCTCCACCATTCTCAACCCACCCAGCTTTGTGCCCATTGCTTCAACAATGCCATCTAGCCATCTCATTCTCTGCCGCCCCCTTCGTCTTCTGTCCTCGACCTTTCCCAGCATCACGGATTTCTCAAGTGAATCCTCTTCTCATTTGATGTCCAAAGTACTTTAACTTCATCTTCCATATTTGAACTTGCAAGGAGCAGTCGGGGTTGATTTCTTTTAAGATCGACCTATTTTTTCTCTTTGCTGTCCAGGGTACTCTCAAAATTCTCCTCCAGCACCACATCTCAAAGGTATCTATTCTTCTGCGCTCAGCTTTCCACATGGTCCAGCTTTCACAACCATACATTACTAACGGAAATATCATTGCTTTGACTATACGGACTTTTCTTTGCAAGGTAACAAACATATTAGGTCACTACAATTATGAATGCTGGATGGTAAAGCTAAGTAAACATCACGAGACAGATAATGTTTTTTTTAAAATGCTGCAAGGCCAATTAAGGAGTAGTCCATCTGTCTGTCCATCCACCCAGCAGACCTGGGCTTATACAGAACAAGGCTACAAGGTTGCTGTCAAATAAAACTGTCTGTTAAGATCCATTCGTCCAATTCTGTCAGAAAAAACTGAAAACCAGTTGTTACTATACTAATCGCCTCCTTTTCCTCTACCCTCTTACCTTAATGTCTGTCTTAAGTTTTTCATAGTTCACATCTATTGGATCTTTATCCCCATCCCGACCACCACTTCGGAGCAGACTGTAGGCAACCTCAATGTCAAGTAGATTGTCCAGCATCTCCACTTTGGACTAGAGAAACAATAAGTGAACATACTCCATGGTCTCAAAATTTCTCAACCCAACAGAAACAATTATTTTATTATATTGCTTAAAACCTTAGTTATATGGTCTACAACACCTTCCTATTAGAATTTTAAGGTGTTTTTGTTTTTTGTCTTATCATTTTTCCAAGGAGTTCATGAGTGTTGATACGGCTCCTTCCTCAATTCCTCTCCAACCTCCTGGTCTATCCTTACAATGTTGTGAGGCTTACTGTGCAAGACATGGGTTCCCAACCTTTTTCCACCGCGGGCCTAACCACATACCCCGACAGCTGAGTGGGCCAGACCACGCCCCTTGGAAGCGACGCATTTATAGCTGTCGTAAATACAGCCATTTCCACATTTACAATAGTCGAGTGAGCATTTATGCATGCACGGACGCATTTTATGGATGATGTAAGACACGTCCACGCATCCGTAAATGTGTTCACTTTCACTTCTGGGTGCGGGGGAGGCGGTGACAGGCCAGATGAATTGGCGTCAGGGTCTGGGTCCAGCTCGCAGGCCGTAGGTTGGGAACCCCTGAGGTAAGATAACAGTGACTGGGATGTGATATCACAGAAAACATTATGCCTGAGTCGGGATAGGAAACTCAATCTCCGATCCAAGTTAGCTACTGAACTGGCTCAGAAAGGAAACATTAAGTGCAGCTAACAACGACTGCCAGCTTCAGATTACTATCTTCCACCAAACATCTTGGATTATAATTTCTGCGATTTCTGTGGCTGAGTGCCAGGTGTGAACATTAAATTTGCTGTTAGTGACAAAGTTCCCCCAAATACCTTAACATAGTCCAGGTTGTTTAAAAGAGGAGGCTTCTTCATCCCAAAATCATGAGGGATGAGGGTATAAAAGCGATTGGAGAGATCCAGTATCTGTGACTCTGTGCCACCATCAGAAACTGCCTGTGAAATGCAGAAAAGAAGAAAAGCATAAGCTTCATCCAGTTAGCCTACAAAATTGTAGTCCTGACTCAGGCTGTTTAAAAACATTGGTAACCAAACATTCTGAAATGTTAACACAGCTTTCCTCTACCTTGTATATTCCAGATGTTAAACTACAACTCCCATGATCGGCAGACAACATGATTGTGTAAGGACTGAAACCGTGCGTAGTTATGAAGAGTTGGAAGTTTTGCAACAGAATACAACTGTTGTGCCTTGCTTTTAAGCAGACACCTTTACTCAACTATTTTAGTTGCTATCTTGGCAGCTGTTTTGAGAGCCCTAAATGAAGGAACTTGAATAAACAGGATCTGATTAGAACTAGAATACCAAACAGGAATTTTTATTACAGTTAAAGAACTTGGATTATCTTTTGCTCAGAAGTATTACCTTATGTCAAATGACAGCTCAATTCAACCAGAGATCAACAGTTTATGAAAGCTGTCAGTCTAGCTTAATTTCAGTTGCTTCCCTTATACACATCAAAAGACTAAATTAGGAATATTCTGCTACTGACTTAGTAGAGAAGTCATGATATAATCAAACCATGTCCTTCCTTGTGCAGCTGTTCTCATTTAGCATTAATAGCTTCTTGCAATAAATAAAGAGCCCATACAGAACAATGCATTCCTTTTAATATACAGTACAGTCAAGAGTTTATACTGTTCATTAAACTGAATTATTCTTTTTTCAGGATAATTTTTAGAGGGAAGAAAAAAGTGCTGATAATTCTGTTAACTCCCAGTCTTGAACGCTGAATGAATTCTTTACATCATTATAAAGGCTGTATTTTATGCTCACCTGCTGCACCTCATTAAGAATGGAATATGCACTCTGGATCTGTTTTTTGCTGAGCTTTCCTAAAGGCATTTTCTGGAGGTCAATCTGATGATGAGATAAAGGGAAATAATTAAAGGGAAATGAGATTATATGAAAATACCTTGAAGTATCAGTATGTCCTACAGGTAAAAGACAGGCAAGCTCTTGTACAAAGGACTAAATGGTCAGAATCTGAAGACAGTATAAGATTCTCACAGAACTCAACTTCCTCAGTTTCAGGTGAGCAACTTTGTTTGAATATTGACACCCACTGAATTTTTTACTCCACATGTAAGTTTCTCAAAGAAGAGAAAAATATGCAAGGAAAGTTTGCAGGGAACTTTCCTGCAAGTTTGCTTTCAATCTATGATATTGATCAACCCTGTCTATGGATTACTTTTCCAGTACAGTATTGGAAAATACTATATTGGGAAAAAACTACATTGAAAATCAGATCTGTGGAAAACTAACTAATTGGTTTGTATCCATCTATTGCAGGGCCCCCCAAAACTTTTCGGGCTGTGGGCCAGTCACGTGGTTGAGCGGGCCAGTCACGTGGCTCCTCCCACGGAAGCAGAAGTAAAAGGCACCCGTGCATGCGCAAAACGCTGCCATAAATGCACGCAAGGCTGCCGTAAATGTATTTACGACAGCCGAGGGCACTTTACAGCAGCGTTTTGCACATGCATGAGTGTGTTTTACTTTGGCTTCCAGGAGCAGCAAGGGTGGAGTGGGCCAGATCCAGCCTGTGGGCTGTAGTTTGGGCAGCCCTAATCTATTGGGACTGCAGTGGTTTAGTGCTTAAGACGTTGAGCTTGACAACTGGAAGTTCGGCAGGTCAGCAGTTCGAGACCCGAGTGCTGCACATCAGAGTGAGCTTCTGTCTCTGTCCCAGCTACTGTCAATCTAGCAGTTCAAAAGCAAGAAATTGCAAGCAGGTAAATAGGTACCACTTTGGTGGGAAGGTAAACAGCATTCTGCACATTCTAGTGTCTAGTCATTGCCTCCCACATGTCCACGGAAATGTCTGCAGATGCAGACAGTGTTGGCTCTTTGGCTATAAACAGAGATGAGCACTGAACCCTAGAGTTGGATATGACTGGCTTTTGAGCAAGGACGACCTTTACTATCCATCTATTACAGCAGTAGGTAACATGTTTCCTCCAAAGTCTTCACCTTCATCAGCCATAACTAATGTCCAGCTCAAACTAAGGGCTCCAGGCTGCATATATCCCTATCCCAAACCTACAGGAAACCATATTAGGTTTTCACAGAGTAGATGACTGCAATCTAGGTGCATTTTCCCTCTACCCCATCCTTCTGTCAATTAAAGTTCCTTGAAAGAGGCATGGACCATTAGACTGTAAGGAGACCTGCTAATGTGAGACTCTGCTGCTGCCATATTCACTCAAGCTAACCAATGGGGGCACTGAACAGGTTCATCAAGAATAATTAGTCACCTCAAATTCCACCATGGCCTTTTTCATGCTTTCCACATCAAAGATCATCTTAATAAGGTCCTGGACTGGTTTAGGAAGCTTTGATTTTGTTCCTGCACTCACTGTCAGTTTCTTCACTGCTTCTTCGTCCTAAGGTAGAGAGAATCTGTCAGAAGCACATTAGGAAGCAAAAAATGCATACAGAAACAACTAGCTGGAAAGAAAGTAAGCAAACAATTTTGACCCATTTTGCAGGTCAGAAGTTGTCCACTCACCCCAGTACTTAGAACAAAATCTGAATCTCTCTACAGTGGAACCTTGGTTAACAAACAGCTTGGCTAACATAAAAAAATCGGATAACAAAAGGAAATCCATAGAAAATAGAGGCTCAGTTTAAGGAATTTTTCAGAGTGGATTAATTGGTTTTCACTGTATTCCAATGGGAAACCACATTTTGGTTAACATATTTTGGTTTTCAATGCATTCCTATGGGAAATTGCATGCAATGCATTCCCATGGGAAATTTGGTTTGAGTAATTTTCACTTTAAGAAACGTCCTGGGGAATGCATTAATTATGTTAACCGACTGCTTTCAGCAATCATATCAGACTTTGCATGTATATTAGGCATTTTGGGCCATCCACTAGTCCTTTTGGAAATGGGAGCAAAGAACTAAATAATCAGGATCACTCTAATGTAATTACTCCCTGCATATATTTATGCAGGTTATCCCACCCAGTCCTAGCATTAATACGATTGCTAATTCATTCACACACACACACACACACACACACACCTACTGTCTCTTGCTGGACCACCAGCAGGATAAGCTGGATAACATTCATTCTTTGAGATGTTTGGCTCTACAACTGTTATGATCCCACATCACTGGCCATGCATGGTGGGCTTCTCATTTGAAATCCCAAATATGAGGAGAACTAAAGGTTTTACAGCCTTGACCCGATTAAAACTGTGCTCATAATGTAATATTGCTTTGATAACAGCCCCTTTAAGATTCACGGCTATTAATTTTCAGTAAATACTGCACACACTAGGTCATTTTAAGTTCTATGCATTCTTCCTTTACAAATAAGAAAAAGACCAGAGTCAAAAATAACAATAGCCTTTTGGGAAAGAACAGGTAGTTCTTTACTTATTCATTCTATATACAGTACTTTAATTCTAAACCTAATAATAAATGATAAAGAGTAAGCTCCACTAAGGTTTGCTCACATCTGAGAAAACACTCACATAGGATTGTCCCTTTGTGTTTAATGCAGACTTAGAGCAGACCCAGAGAATGCTATGACTAATTCCATTGATTTCAATGTATTGCAATATGATTTGGTCTAGATATAACCAGATTTAAGTCATGATTGGGAACTATCCTCTGTCACTGCACTCGCTAGAGCTTATTCACTTACATATCCTTGTTCTTGGCAAAAACATTGGTTTCCCTTATGGGACAGGATTATCAAATTACAGTACCTGTCCATAGTCTATTTCTAGAGGGTAGAATTTTTTAGGATATTTAGTAAAAATTTTGGAATGCCAGGAGTTGCCCGTCTTCTCCTCGTACAGATTCAGGAAGTGTTCAATGGCTTCCTCTTTAGAGGGCATCCGCTCTAGCTTATTGCTCCCGATGATTGTGCCGACTCGACCCCAGGAACGGAAAACCCAGTATCTAAAACCAAAAGGGAACAGGAGGAAAATAGGCAGTTAGGGTTAAATCAAATCAGCACCCACAAAAAAGACACTAACTCCCATATGGGCCAAGTAGCTATAGAAGGGCATTATGTGAACCACGAGTCAACTTTTATGACTGCATAATAACGCCCCCCCTGCTCTCTTTAAAAAACTGCCACCGCCACCGCCACCCCCCCCCAAAAAAAAACCTCTTTGGCAATGGTTCCCTCCAGTTACCATCCAATGTTACATTGGTTTTAAAGACATGTTGTTACCATCCAATGTTACATTGGTTTTAAAGACATGTTGTTCAGTTGCATTGTTAAGTCTGGCCCTTTGCAACACCAGGCCCCTATCCGCAGCTCTACACCCATTGCATCAACAATGACATCTCAACCTTTGCCATCCTCTTCACAGGGCTTCTGTGAATTGAAATCCAAGAACATCTGGGGGGCCAACTTGAGAAGCCATAGTTTACATTTAACTTTACCTAAAACAGTCTCTTTGTTACCTTAATTAGCTGATTCAGAAAGTTTCAGACTGAGTACTTGTTGATTAGCTAGTGCCTGAAACCAGGAAGTACATACTTTCAGGGAAAACATCCTGAATCAGTCACATCAATTTAAGTTTTTTTAAAAAGAGTACAATTTCCTGATTAAAACAACAACAAAAATTAAAACCCAGTTAACCATTTCTTCTTCCGTGTCTAGGCCAGACATGAAACTGCAAAAATGAAGCCACCTTTGGGGAGTTCATTCTGCAGTTCTAATCATACCCATCAAGCGCGGCTCCGGAAAATACAGGAACTGCTCCCGCCCGAGCGCACATGCGCAGCAGCAACTCCTTTGCACATGCACACCGCTTCCTCTGATGGGCATGCATGCGTAGTAACCCCTTTCTCCGCCGTCCAAAATATGGGACAGCAGCAGGAAAGGGGAAGAACGAGCGATGAAATACAGGAAATCCTGGCCAATACGGGATACTAGACAGGTATGGTTCTAATCAAGGTACAAAGAACAGCTAATGAAATCTGCAGAGCAATAAGGCCAAACCATTTTGCTGTCTGAAGTGAAGAACAAGAAGACACTGTCCATTTCACACAGAAATGCTTACAGTACTGATAGTCAAATCTTTACTCAATACTACCACAGTGAGAACATTCTCCATTAACTCAAAGATATTCAAGTAAGCATTCAAAAATTGAAAAAATATTAACTATACATAAACCTACTGGGATATGAAAGCACGTCCTAAGTCACCAGGGGCCAGCTGAAGAGGCTTTGCAAACAATCCATCACCACCACCAAGATAAAATGTAAAAACAAAAAGCCATCCTCAAAGCCTTTCAGGATGGCACCTTTCAGCAACCTGCTGTTAAGCTAGGCCAGCCTGAAACAGGGCCAGCAGCAAAGAAGGGTCCAATCTCACCTGGCCTTTGCTCTAATTCTCAAAGCCCTGCACAAAGGGTCAGTGTCAGAGCTTTGCAAGAATGGCCTGTCCTTCTGGCCCACAGCCTATTAGTGGGAGGAAGTGAATGGAGTGGCAAAAGAGGAAGAGGAAGCAACAGCAAGAGAGGATAGGCCTCCTTTTGGGTCTGAGGATGTATTTATTGGATTTATATAACTGCCTTTTTTGCCTAAGCAACCCAAGGTGGCTTACAACATCAGTTAAAACCCATACCAATACTAATTAAAACCAAATACTATAAAATTCTCTAAAACGTCCATAAAACCTCCCCAATCCCCTTAAAAAGAAGGGCACCCGGGCAGGAGTAAATACAAATTCCGGGCAGGGCTAAATAAGCCAACAAGGCTGGGTTGTGGTACCAGTTGTACCCCACAACTGCTGGCATAGCCACGTTTTAAAGGCCTTCCTGAAGGGGAGCAACTCTACCTGGAGGCGCAGTTTAAGTGGCAGGAGGTTCCATAGGGCCGGAGCACATACCGAGAAGGCTCTCTTCCTGGTCCCAGTGAGATGTGCCTCCCTAGCTGATGGGACCACTAGGGAGCCCCTACAGTCCTCTCTCATAGGATGGGTTGAAAACTTTGGGGTGACGCGGGCTTTAAAGGTCAAAACCAGCACCTTGAATTGCACCCAGAGTTCCCTTCAACCTTCACTAGCTTTGTTTGTATCTACTGCAGGCACAGGCCTGCCACAGATGACCCCCAAGGGATACTCAGCCCTCTCACACATATACTTTTCTCTCTCGGTGAGTCTACCTTGACCATACACAGTCAAAACTTTCTTAGAAAAGAGAAACGGGGAAAGACATCCCCCAAGCCTTGCATATTTAGGGTACAAAGCCTGGAAAAGTGTTAATCTTTTTTTTTCACATGGCCACTATGAAAAACTGCTCAATGGAGGACTTTGGTGTATGTGTAGTTTTAAAAGTTACTTTTGGAAATATGACAAAAAGCAAGCATGTTTACCTACACTGGCCTGAGCCCATATACCATCATTGAAATGCAAGCAAATCAGAGCCAGTTATCTAATTCCTAATCGATGCGGAGCCCAACCAAAGGACATAACAAAATAAGTACCCTGCTTCTGCCCTTGAGACACAATAGTTCGAAAACATGTAATTTCTTCCCCACAATACTGCAGTCCAGACAAGACATTTAGAAAACATACCCATTTTGATTTCAAATTTTATTTAGGTAGAGAATTCAAGTCAATGTTTGGACAGCAGGGATTAATTTAGTTAGAGCATGAAGAGTGCTTTTCAAATCCAGCACATGACTGGACCAAGAAATGAGCAACATTAAATGTGATTTATCTAGTAGCAAATGTTAGTTTTTACTTAATAAACACTCTAGTTCAATTAGATTAGTCACATTTTGTTCATTATCACCATAAAAATGGCTGAACTGAGATTCGGGCAATATTTAAAGGGCAAACTCTTTATCTGTTGATTTAGAAATAAGCCACGCTAAATTCAGAAAACTGACTGCAGTCTTAGGCTGCGAAGAATTTGTTCTTCTATTCAAATCAGCTAAGTGGCAGGTGATTTGCTCAAGGTGAAAGTAATTAATTGACTGACTGATACAACCCACTGTAATCCTTTTGTGGCATAAACTTTCAAGGATTACACCCCACTTCTTGAGATGCAAGAAGTGTTATCTCAACTGGCATTTGTAACACCCACGCCTAAACAAAGAGGACAGAAAAAATTAACAGTGGGGCTGAAAGTTGATGAAATGAAGACTGTTATACAAAATACTGGCGCTTCAACATGTCCCTTTCCAGAGCATTCCAGAATGAGTAGCCAAGGTGAGAAATCTGGGAACTGTAATCCAAAAGTTCTGCTTCTAAATTCTGGCTGGATCAGAAGTTCCCAGCATGGGAACTAGCAGCATTGTGGCTAGCTTATTATTTTAACCTCTCTACAAGCCCTTTGCTGGCCTGGAATATACCCTGAACAGCAATTCAAAGCATCATCTACAATCAAACAGTCACTTAGCACTGCCCAAGCAGGATTGCAAACTGAAAACACCATCTTCTTCCAGCTGCTAAAGCAATACTACTTATTTGGCTGGAACTGCCCTAGTGGATAGACTAAATTTTATCCCAAATTTGCCACATTCCTGTGTCACCTCAATTCCCAGGCAAGAAAGGAAACTTTTATTTCAACAGAAGGCAATGGAAGAGAGAAATGATGAAAACTGAGAAGTTGGCAGCTTTCTAACCAGTGACCTCGGGAAAAAAATCATTCAATATTGCCAGAGATAGAATTGAAAACCAACATTCCTGGCTTGACTTTGCAACCTTCATTTTGAGGCCTCTAGTAATGGTTTTTTAAACTCTTGCTTTTTCTCTACATCATCCCCAAGACAAAAACTAGCATTTGTTTGTGATTTTTAAGTGGTCTAATAGAGGTATCGTCTACCCTTGCCCTCTGCCTAAATTTTTATCAAGCAATTTAGTAATCATCTTTCATCTGTGAAAGATGATTCGGGCTCTGGATACACACAATATTTCAGAAGCATAGAAGTTTGGACTTCAGTACTTATGCCTTGATTTCACAAATCCGATCTTAAAAAAGAGATACTCTATGCGGCAGCAAAATCTTTACTGAAACCAAGCAAGAGGTGGTATCTGCAAGCTCATTCCTATTGATAAAGGAAGAAAAACCCACCTGATTTCTCTGTCATCTTCTAGCAGCTGAAGCTTATAATATGAATTTGTTCCTCTGACAATATCTACCAGGCCAAGAGTAGCACTGAAAATTTTGCCACCTTTTTCAAAGACATGAGCAGTATCTTCCAAGCCTAGGGAGAGAGATGTCAGATTTCAGTAAACCAGCACTACAGCATGTCAGAACGCACAAACATAATGTCTACATACTTTATGCACAGCAAACCCTTTTGCAAAAGATGATCAAAAGGTGAACATATAGAGACAGTGAAACTTCAGTATAAGAACAACCTTCTATCTGATCCTACAATTAACACAATTTATAGAACGATGGAAAGATTAAGAGGTTTCAGAAATCACCTGAGTCACGATCGACAGCAGCACCACCTTTGACCGTCAGTTTCATTTTCTTTTCAGATTTGCTTGTTCCTGGACAAAAAGGGAAGGAAAGAAGATAATACACAATTTTTGGTAAGAGCGCAAAGCCCTAAATCAGTTATTAGCTAACACTTCTATCATGCTTCACTAATCTGGTATGCTTCTGACATTCATGATTGCAACTCCCTTAATATCACAGCCAGTTATGTTGAGGGTTTTAGCTCCATACATCTGGAGGCTACCAGGTTGGAAGAAGGATCATGATTAACTGGCTGCCATCTATCTATTCAACCAAATTGTGTCTCACATTTCTTGTCAATGCAGTGAAAAAGAAATGACCACTTTTCTGCTAACAATACAATGAACGAATAATCATTTCAAGTTTATTTTTAAAAAGCTTTGTAGCTATTTATTAGTCTACAAAGGAATTTTGCCTTACTGCTAAAAGGTTGAAGGAAATACAAACTATAGGATGAACAGGGGACTTTAGGCCTGTCTGCTTTCTTCCCCAGGAGTTAGGCATAAAGGCATATAATACTGTAATATTATATGTGTTTACAAAACAAACTACCGTTTTATCAGAATATATCCAATTATATACTGAAAACTCAGTCAACACATGAAATATGAAGACATCATTGGTATATTTTTGTTCTCCTTCACCTTGCTCATCCTTATTCTTCCCAGTGCTCTTCGGGTTGGTGCGCACTGCAGGTTTTTCTTCCACAAACACCTCTTCGTGCTCCTGCTTGATTTCTGCACCCCAGGAAGAGAGAGCATGAAGGGAGAGAAGTTCCTGTAAACCCTTGGTGGAGGATTTCACATCCTGGAGAAAGTCCAGCGCAACAATGCGAACCTGGGCCTCCTTTAATTCTTCCATCTTCTTGTTCATTTTCTCAACTTCCTCTGGAATATTACAAAGTGGATGTGGAAGGATGACGGAAGGACAGAAAATAAAAAGGGAAATAAAATAAACATCATCTTAGCCTCAGCATAAGAACAGTTTTCTTTTAAAATGCAGAGAAGACCCTGAGCTTGGAAAAGTTGCTTTTTTGAACCACAATGCTCAGAACCTGGAATATTCTAAGAGCTACAGACCAAAAAGCTAAATTTCCCAAAATCCAGGTCATCCGTGGCTCACTGATTCAACTTATGTTTTACAACATCAAATCACAGGAGAGCAGGAAGCTACCTTCAGCCGAGCAAGTTCCCCCTACCTGTGACATCATCATCTTTTTGCAGATGTAGTTACACTTACAGGATTTCAGCTCTGCACATTTCCCAGTAAGGAGAGGCGGCCACCCTTCCTCGAAAGCCAGTTGTATCCAACTCTAGGGCTTGTTGTTCATCTCCATTTACAACCAAAGGGGCTATTCAACAACTATGTGATCAATTTTTTTGGGGAAATTGACCCTCCCCCCCATGTAATCCGACCGTAATTTTAGCTTCGATCCCTCCCCCCCCTAAAATTATGTAATCCAGAGCTTTTGTATCGAAACCCTAA
Organism: Bradypodion ventrale; assembly: GCA_035047345.1. Lineage (NCBI taxonomy): Eukaryota > Metazoa > Chordata > Lepidosauria > Squamata > Chamaeleonidae > Bradypodion > Bradypodion ventrale. The sequence continues at coordinate 49,894,716 of JAWDJE010000001.1, forward strand.
TTTTTAGAGCTTTTCACTATTGGTGCCTAATGCACAACAGCTCCAAATGGATTATGTAATCACGTAATTTTTCTGCAATTCAGATGGCAGACCCCCTCCCCACTTCAAGGATCACGTAACTGTTGAATGGCCCCAAAGAGCCAGTGTTGTTTGAGTCTGTACACATTTCCATGGTCATGTGGCAGGAATGACTAGATATGACTATTTATCTACTTGCAATTTCTTGCTTTTGAACTGCTAGGTTTGTAGGAGTTGGGACAGTGACTGGAGCTCACTCCGTCATGCAACGCTCAGGTCTCGAACTGCTGACCTGCCAACCTTCCAGTCTTCAAGTATGGCATCTTAACCACTACACCACTACGGAGAGGTGACCCTACAAAACTCCAATGAGGACACATCATGCCCAAAAGTCATGCAATACAGAATATGTTTTGGAGCACAAGGAGACAGAAAACCTGGGACAAACATGGAAAGGGGCACCCTGAATGACAGTTTTGGGTGGCTGGTGCTGTGAACAGCATGGCCTCCATTTGAGAACACAACTGAGAAGGTACAATGCTCCACAACCACTTTTAGCATACAGTCTCCAAAAGTGAGAAACACAAGCTTTTAAACTGCAAGAACTCTGTATAGAAATGAGCAAGGAGAATGGGATTCATGTCACCACAATCATGTATCTGAAATATGAAACAGCCAACAGAAGGTAACAAAGTAGGACCGTAAGAAAAGTTCAGTATAACAGTGAGGAGTTTGAAGTTGACTGAAGTTATACACATGTATCCATTTTATACTTAACACTCTTGATTCAAAGGCTAGTGAAAGGATTTTTAATATTTTTTATCACAGTCCTGACAAATTAGCCGTCAGCTTTAAGTACTGTAACTTTATAATTATGTAGTATCTGCTGAAATCCTGTTCTGTAACTTACATCCACAGAAGAATGAAGATGTAATTCTCAATAATTAAAAGTGTCCTATTTCTGTCCCATGGCTCTTCCCAGACTCTTGTATAATTTCATTCATGCTGTAGAACAACAGCACCCAAACTACGGCCTGTGGGCCCAATTAGGCCCACACATATCATTAATCTGACCTGGGCTGAGTACCTGGGCTCTCCTAGGACTGCCCCCACCGCCTGACTTCACTTACGATGGCAACTGTGGCGACGATCGTGCTTTGTCCCCACTGCTCTGAGCAGCCTCTGACTGAATGCCCTCGCTTCAGCAGCCTTTGGGAACGTGGATCGCTGCGTTGGGGAAATTTTCAGAGCCTTCTCCATTTCAAAATCCACGGTGCTAGGAGAGCCCCACGGCGCGCCCAGGATGACGCCATCCTGGGTGTGCCATGGGGCTCTTCTAGTGCCACAGTTTTGAAATGGGGAAGACTCTGAAAATTTCCCCAATGCAGCGATCCACGTTCCCAAAGGCTGCTGAAGCGAGGGGACCGAGCCAAGGCTGCCCAGAGCAGCGGGGACACAGTGCGATCGTGGCCTCCTCCATGTCTGACGCCGGAACCGTCAGCAAAAGGAGCAGCCTGCCTCCGGCCCCCACACCTGCGTGTTGGGGGCGGGACTGGCCCGGAGAAAAAAAGTTTGGGCACCACTGCTGTAGAAGCTATGGTAGCTGCAGGATGAAAATTGGATATCTTTAATTACTGAAAATCTTCCTCATGGGTAATCATCCAGCAACAGTGATTTCGGTAATTAAGGCTTCCTCCTTCTGTCCCACAGCTCTTAAAGGGATTATACAGGAGTTAGAATAACCACTGGAAAGAAATACTTTTTTAATTACTGAATTTCTGTCATGGTATTACAGTGAAACCTCATACAACAATCGCCCTCTATAACAAAGAAATTAGGTTTTTTGTGTGTGTGTTTTTTTTTGGGGGGGGGGGGGGGGCGTCCCGCATAACAATTTTCCCTATGGAAAAAAATTGTACAACAATTTTTCAATGGGGAAAACCACTCAGCAAAAAAAAAAATCGTTTTACGATGCATCCCATAGGGAAAATCGCTATACGATGCATGTATCGTATAGCAATTGTTTCGTACAACAACGAGCCCCGTGGAATGGATTAAAATCATTGTATGAGGTACTACTGTATTTATTTGATTTATAGGCAATCTGTACAGGCGTCGTTGTTTGTATCTTGTATCTATTTTTCACTCTTTCTCTCTTGGTCGTAATTTTTAAATATGTTATTGATATTTTCTGTATATTTTTACATAGTATGTTTCTTGTCCACTTTTTGCTGCTGTCTGCTGTGCAGACAGCATGCGTTAATGTAAACTGCTTTGAGTCGCCTTCGGGCCGAATAAAGCGGTATACAAATAAAAGTGAAATTAAAATGAAATCTCCTGCAGGCTATCACAAAGGATCCTGAGCCTGGGATTTATTAGTACAATAAATAATTTTGGAAACTCATGAAAAAAAATGTAGAAAATTATTTTTTCCTTAAAAATGTGTATATGGTGTATTTTATTAATTATGTTGTGTATTTGATGTTTATGTGATTGTTTTAACATGTTTTGAAAATAAAATCTAAAAAAAGTGTATAAAATGGGGTGCCTTATATTCCGATGCGTTTTATACATCAGCAAATACGGAAAATCAGCAAAACAGCTATACAACCCTCTCCTCTCTTCTAAGGCAAATCAATTTATACACTTTTCACTCAGGGTTTTCCTGTTTTCTTATGGCACCAAATACAATTTACTCACTTTGTGAGCTGATGCAAAGGTCAGCTTTATTCACAGCAGTTGTCACCTTTCCCCCAAGTTCTTCGATAACTAACTTGATTTCATCTTTGGTTTTCGATAATTTCCCATGGATCATAATTGTCATATTACTTAATGGCTTATCTGTTGAGACAAACGGAAATCAGCATACTAAATGGATAATAAAACATGGAAGACCTGCAACTATGTATACATCCAAAGTCAAAGATAAGAACACCCCTACCCTGCAAACCACTCAATAAATGGAGTTGATATTGCTGTTAACAAAACAATGCATAGTGACAGGATGCCTCAAAACTACACCAGTTGAGAAGCTATATCCTGTTGGTACCGCTCCACCTAAGATAAGGAGAAGCAGCAATAGCTGACAAGGAGACCTAAGCAAGTGAATAAACCTCAAAATCCTCTGAATGGATATGTGCCTCAAGTCAGCCAGCTCAGATCCAGGAAGAGCTTTATGATGAGAATAAACATTCTTGAGGAAGATGGAGGAAGGAGCTCACTGAGCAAAGAATAACACTAAAGGAGGATATGGCTGAGGAACTTGACCTCCCCTGTCACTTGGAGGACTCTGAACAGGCTGAGGGTCAGAGTGCCTAAATTAAGACCATCATGTTCAAGTGAGGGCTGCTGGCTAACAACAACACGCTGTGTGAATATGGAGATACAGAATCTGGCCCATTTACTGGTCTACTGATTACCAGAAACATGCACCAATGAGCACTTAATTTCGGCCAATTACAAAGCCAAGAAAATATCTTCATTTTGGTAGTCCAGGTTTTGACTGAGACACGAAACAAGAACTCTATATATGAAGAATTATGAATGATTTGCTTAGTTCGCAAGCATAACTTGCAAACTTGATCATGTATGTTGTTTACATACCACAGAGAACCACTAACATCCTGGTATGCACTACTATTCCAGCTGTCTATCATGCCTTTGGACATACAGTGGAACCTCATACAACAATCGCCCCGTATAAAAATGAAATCGCATAACAATTAGGTTTTGGGGGGAAATGGCATCCCGCATAACAATTTTCCCTATTGAAAAAATCATACAACAATTTTTCAATGGGAAAACCACTTAGCAAAAAAAAATTTGTTGTACAATGCATCCCATAGGGAAAATCGCTATACGATGCATGCATCATATAGCAATTGTTTCATTCAACAATGAGCCCCGTGGAACGGATTTAAATTGTTGTATGAGGTACCACTGTACTTAGGTTACATAATTGGTTATGTGCCTGGGTGTCCAAAATTTTCCCTGAAAATTGCAAAAAACAATTGTGCAATTTGCTGTAAAATAAAAATAAAGACAATAAATTAAAATTGTTTGTATTATTTTATAATCATGCTTCTTGAACAGAATAAAAAAGAATATAGAAAGGAGAAGAAATTTTGGCTATAATCCTGCTATTAGGCAGCAACTAATGCTACAGTAGGCCCACACAATCAACAAGCATTTGATAAATCATCTAAGATAAATCACAGAGTGAGAGAGTGAGAGAGAGATTTGAGATTTGCACAGAATAAGTCTTTTGGAGTTTCATTTTGTGGAAGAGAAGAACAAATTTATAATCTGAAGTTGTTAAATATTCTGGAAAACAATTTTTTTACTAAGTAGAGTGGCAAGGGAGAAAGATTTCCAACTCTACCTCTGTAAGCATGTTTTTCCATTTAGCAAAGCATCATTTTCTTATTTATTTATTTATTATTTAGTGTGCTTATATACCGCTTTTCTTGTCTACTGACAACTCAAAGTGGTTAACAACACAATTAAATAAATACAAAGCAAATCATAAATACAGGGGCAGGGGGAGAGAGAAATATAAAAAACAAACAAAAATATAGTTCAAAATACAGTATCACCAAATAGAATACACATACAAGCCAAGAAGCCAAAAATACATTTCAGTACAAAATATAAATAAGAAATTTAACAATATAATGATATAGTCAGTACAATAAATTACAGACGGAGTCTGGAACTCACATCTCAGGTGGAGTCCAGGTGCAGCGACTCAAATTAGGGAGGCCTATGGAAAAAGGCCAAAGAGTCTTTATGGCCACGCTGGCCATTTTCTTAGTATGAACAGCGACCTGCAGGTTCTACTTACCTGATGGAGCAGCCAAATTCTCTGTAATAGGAGCAGATAGTGTTGGAGGAGGTGCTGAGCTTGTGGAAGCAGCCTCTGGAGGAAATACTCTATTCTGTTTCTTAAACTTGAATTTCTTCAAATATGTAATTTCTCGGAATGCCTACATTGTAACAGCATGGGGGGGGGAGAGGGGGGAATTAGTACAGAATTGAAGTCCACAGTGTGATTCAATGCTAAGAAGCAGATAAAGAGATCTGAAATACCTACCTTTGGGATTACCCACTCTTTCCTATTGGGACTCTGTGTCTTGTTAACACATTTGGTCCAACCTGTGATGTACCCAGTGCAGTAGTAAGCATCACCCTTGAACACCAATTGCCCTTTGCACTCTTCACAAGGCAGCAGAGCCCCAAAGGCCATCCCATCTGCAACATGGTCCAAGCTCTACAGCAATGGAAGGCCAACAGGAGTGAAGCAAAAAATTAATGACAGCAAAGCATACAAGACACTCATTGGAGTCACAGATATCCTAAGTAGAGATGGGCTCTTTCTTGTTTTTGGACTACATTTCACTGATTTCTCCAACAATTCCTCAGGCAGAATTCTGGGAGTTGCAGCCCACAAGTGTAAATACTGCTGTGCTTCCACCATTCATTTCTCCTCCTTCATCTGGTGCTTAATGACAAAGGAGGGCCTAGTTCCTGTTGGCTGGTCATATGACGGGTCAGGGTGGTTGAGTAACCAGTAGGGGCCAAGCCTTCTAGGTGTGAAGGACATTGGGAATTAAGTGTCTTGCTGCCCATTAGCCTCTAGAAAAGGTGCCTTCTGAAGAATTAACAACCCCCAGGAATCAGCTTTCTTATTTTATTTCATTTTAAATAACGACAGAATGCAAAGGCTGATGGAGCCAATGGTGAGAGATGAATAATTTGAAAGCCTTCTTCTAGGATGGAGAAATCTAAGGGTCTCCAGATCTGCGTCTATGAACAACAACACCCAAAATTCTGCCTGGGGAATTTTTGGAACATTCTGGGAATTGCAGTTTAAAAAACCCATAAAAGAGCACACTAAGTCCCAGGCATCTTTGTACTTCATCTTGTAGGGCAATGACCCACAGATTATTTTTCTAAAGTCTCTGAAAAGTTCAAAAACTTCTCAAGTTCTGGACTGCAACTCCTGGAATCTCCAAGCCTATCATGACCATTGACTATGTTTTACCTGGAACAATCTAAAAACAAGCTTCACTACCTGTAGCTGCAAGTTGTAGCTATTAGAGTGGGCTTTCACTTCTTCATGTCACTATAATTAATATTTTATCTACAAGCAGCATAAACACTTAGAAGACGCAAAAAGTCAAAAGCCCCCCACCCCACAAAAAATAGGCCAACTCACGGCAGATTCTCCAGAAGGAACTTTCTGTTTGTTGGCTATGAGGAGCTCTTTCAGGTCATTGGTGGAGCAGGCTTTCTTTAACTCATCTTTGATGTTCCAAATCAATTCTGTCTGTTCCTGTAGATGCAAAACAGTACAGGCAAGATTTCCTTCCGATTAGAATCATTTAAGAAATGATTAAGAGAAATGTCAGTAGCTTAAAATGATTGTATTAATGCTTCTGCCTTTTGGATATGTATAGGCAGTGGTGGGCATCAGCAGGTTCGCACCAGGATGCGCGTATCGGTGGAAAAAATGGCTGGCCCCACCCACCACCCTCCTAGAAGAGGCTTCAGAGGGGGCTGGCTCCATTTACCCTTTCATCAAAGGCTTTTCCTGGGCTCCATTTCACGTCAGAGCGCATCCCCAGCCACTCTGGAGTGGCTGGGGAGGCACTTTGGGGTGAAACAGAGCCCTGGAAAAGCCTTGGACAAGGGGGAAATAGCTTCAGAGGTTCGCTAAAGAGTGATGAAAATAGAAGAGGCTTCTATTTTCATAGCTCTATAGCGAAGAGCAGTCAAATGGCCAACAGGCCACACCCACCCAGTCACATGGCCACAGCCACAGTGTGGTAGGAAATTTTTTGGATGCCCACCGCTGTGTATAGGATTTTTTTTTACACACCAAGAACACAAGAGAAATGCATGTGCATGAGTTACTCACCAAGAAACAGAAACTGTCAAAGTTGTCACAAGTTGTTCAGTTCTAGCATAACAATATGGTTGATTTTCATCTACAGCTATAATAAAGGTAATGGGACTAGGCTAGGCTAGATCTAACAGTTTCTTTCTTCTGATTCATCTCACTACACAAAAGGGAGCAAGAATATGGCTAGTCCTCACTGCCCACACGCTTTCCCTTCCTTCCAATGATCTCTTGTGTACTCAGAATCATAGCTTCAGGGGAGTGGGGTACATTATAAGGCTTATAATTTGTTGCAAACATATCAATTCAAGATAGAGGTGATCCTGAGGAAAACAATCTACACCATTAGTCCAAAACTTACTCATTGCTTTGGAATTCTCTTAACAGATAGAAGCTTAAAAGAGACTGATTAGTCACTTGCAAAACAAACCTTGAGCAACTTCTCCTGTTTCGACTGTTTTTCTTTCTCTTTTTTTGGTTTCTTTTTTGAAATCACATTGGCATCTACCTCATCTCCCTTTCTCTTTCTGAAAGAAACAGCATTAATGAACATCAGATGAATGTTTATAATAAATATGACAGCACAATTTTTTTTAATTTGCAACCTCTTGTTAAGTCTTTCCTCCTGCTAAATTCTACACCACAGGAGTGGGGAAAACTCTGGCCCTTAGGAGTTTTGATCTACAACGTCATCCAGCCTTACCCAGAATGGTCAATGTTAACACACTGTGGGAGTTGTCGAAACATAAGGACAGCCTGAACAGGAGAATTTCCCACCTCTGCTCTACACAAATTTGTGATCTATTCCTATTACATTCTTGGCAACACAACAGAGCAATGTTTCTCAAACTATGTTCCATGGAACACCAGTAGACTTCAATTCCCAGAAGCCTCAGTCAGTACATTGGCTGATCAGTGCTTTGGGGGAATTGACAACTTCTGGGAATTGAAGTCCCACCCCACAAGAAAAAAAGTTTGGGAAACACTGATCTAGAGCAGTGATGGCAAACCTTTTGGAGACAGAGTGCCCAAGCTGCAACCCAAACCCCACTTACAGTATTTATCACAAAGTGCCAACATAGCAACAGGGGAGGAAGGAAACGCTCGCATTGGGCTTCTGGGAAGAGGGGCGGGGCAAACTCTGTGCTGGGAGAGGAAGCACTCCCATTGGGCTGCTGGGCAGAGGGACGGGTGAACTCTGTGCTGGGGGAGGGAGGAAGTGCTCCCATTGGGCTGCTGGGCAAAGGGGTGGGGTGAATTCTGTGTTGGGATGACGGCATGGGTGCCCACAGAGGGCTCCAAGTGCCACCTCTGGCACGTGTGCAATAGGTTCGCCATCACTGATCTAGAGAGTTATACAAGACTGTAAATGCAATCTCCTAAACATTCTGAAGCATAGAGAAACGATTCATTTTAACACTAATGAGATACAACCCATCCCCCGATAGTCAATGGTATGAAGACTAAAACTATTTCCTATTGCTGAAATCAAAATGATTCCCCTTAGCACTTGTGAAAACCTGTCAATTGGGCCATGGCCATCACCTGTCTCATTAAGATGCAACATCTTAAGGTAGTTAACAAGGGAGCAGACACATTTCTTCCTTGCAATTGGGTTTGCAGAGAAGAGGACAAAAGAAGTAAACTAAGACCAAACAATTTGCCTCAGTGCTTCGTTTAATCCTGGGCCCAAAGCAGCTTTCATATTCTAGCAGCTTTGCATAGGTTTCTGATGGCTACCTGAGCACACAGACCGTCTGGATACATCATCAGAAATTTCACTGAGTATGTTTCTAAGCTTCAACCTTGTAGTTACACTCTGGTTTATCTTCTAAAAGAGTAACATCCTCCAAATTTAACCTGAATTATTTTCTTTAACTAATTGATAGATGAATCCCTACCTGAAGATATTAAATTCACACATGTTCATTTCTGCAATGCCCAATGTTTAAACCAGGAACAGGCAATTTGTAGCCTTCAGGTCTCAAGAGCCTCCCCATGAAAAATCCTTCCAAAATCCGTTGCCAAAGAAGACCCATTAATTCCTGTCAGTAACCCAAACTCTTAAAATTCTGAGATCATTCTGGTGAGAATGTTATTTGTTGCATGAATCTGGCTTAGTCTGCAGTTGTATTTTCTTCCCCTCTACTAAATAAGATACATGCTAACGTATCAAGGGTCTCTTCAGGAAAGCATACTGGAAGAGCATAACCACTCTCTTGCATTGCTGGTCCAACTGTCCACTGCCCTGAAGTGCCAACCTAGCAGGAACAGGTGATTCCAAAAGCACATAAGGCCAAAGGCCCAGATCTTCAATCTGAGCAAGTTGTCTCTCAAGGGAAGTTTAGTTGCTCCAGACTGCCACAGTCTAGAGCAGTGATGGCCAACCTTGGCACTCTAGGTGTTCTTGGACTTCAATCCCCAGAACCCCAAGTTAACATACTTGTTGATCAGGGATTCTGGGAATTGAAGTTCAAGAACACCTTGGTGTGCCAAAGTTGGCCATCACTGGTCTAGCGAATTAAGAGCCAAGGTCCTAGCCAAAAGGCCAGACATCTCCCTGAAAAACATTTCACCAAGTAGTAGGGAAAAAAAACAATAGACTGCCTTTTCTATTAAAGAAAACACTCTGCTATCAGTGATCAAGAAGAGATTAGAAGATTTAACTAGTGCTACAATATGTGAGGTAGGCCTTCATTTGCCTACCCTTCATTCAACATACCCTTCATTTTTAAGAGCAGGCAGCTGCTTCTTCAGAATCTCCTTATCTTCGGCATTCAGGAGTCCAAAACCAAAGAGCTGAGAAGCACTGAAGCTGGTGAGGAAACCCAGATCTGCTCTACGGCTGATGAAACATGCTGGGTGATACCAGTTGTCTATCATCCCCAACTGGGGCTTTGCCGGGTTCACCATTTTCTTTGAGAGTCTAATTTGACCCTGGAATGGAGGTTCAAATAAATACACCTTTCAATGTGTCTGAGTTATCATATTATACAGAGCATTTATATATCAACCCAGTCTGGTTCTAACACAGTTTGTGATGGCTAAAATTAAAGGCAAATGTTGCCCTTGCTCATATCATATCCAGTCATATCCAGCTAGGGGGCAGTGCTGATCTCTGTTTACAATCAAAGAGCCGGCATTGCAGACGTTTCTGTGGCCATGTGGCAGGCATGACCAGACACCAGAGCAGACGGAACACTGTTAGCTTCCCACTGAAGTGGTACCTATTTATCTCCTTGCAATTTTTTGCTTTGAACTGTTATGTTTTGGCAGGAGCTGGTACAGAGATGAGAGCTCACTCCGGCGTATAGCACTCGGGTCTCGAACGGCTAACCCGCCAAATATCCAGTTGTCAAGTTCAGTGTCTTAACCACTAACCTTTTTACTCTGGTAGTTCAGAAATTATATTTCTAATTGGGGATATTAATTTTATCTCACCTTTTCTCCTGAAAAAACCTGCCTCAGCTAAGGATTTGGACAACAGCATCCTGCAAATATACAACATTGAATCTCTCTCTTAAGAAAAATGATTTTGCTAAACACTGGATATATGAGTGTGATTTTAATAATATTCTGAAGTAAACACTAGGGATGTAAGGTATGATCAGCAATATTGTTGATCTCAGTGATTTTTGATATTCTGCCATCTGGGACCCCCATGGAGAGTAAGAGATTCCTCCGAGCAGAAAATGGAAGAAACTGCTTTTTGCCAATTTCAACTACAAGATAAAATTTCATAGTTCTGCACTGCTTGTGCCTATAGTATCATCCTCCCTAGGTCTTTGATATCTTTTTGCTGCCTTTGTCAGTTTCAGGCTTCTAAGATGGTCAGTTTCAGATGGTGGGATTAATCAATTCTATGAAGCAGTTCGAAAGCAAGAAATTGCAAGTAGATAAATAGGGACCACTTCGGTGGGAAGGTAACAGCATTCTGTGCGCTACGGTGTCTAGTCATGCCTGCCACATGACCATGGAAATGTCTGCAGAAGCAGACAGCGCTGGCTCTTCGGCTTTGAAACAGAGATGAGCACTGAACTCTAGAGCCGGATACGACTGGCTTTCAAGCAAGGGAAACCTTTACCTTTACCAACAGTCAGTATAAGACCCTGAAATTGACAAGAACACCAATAAGGAATCTCATGGAGAACAACATCAATTTCAGCAGTTTACCCTAAGGAATAATGTGCAGGAATTCAGAGGAAGAAACTGTGGACATTTTGCTGGCTGGGGTTCTGAGAAGGAAAAAAGGGCAGAAAATCCCACAGAATTCCATCACTAATTGATAGAAAGCAAGGCAAGCTACAAACTGTATATCAAGTTAGAGCTTTAAAAGATTTTAATAGGAGAAAAAACTGAAGAGGAAAATGGATTTTGCCTAAACATTATGCAAGTTAAGACCTTTGGAGTTTTAAATATGCTACCACCAGGCATTACTATCTAAAGACCACCACCCCAATCCCATTCAGTTCTGCAGGTATAGTTCCTGTTACATTAAGAGAAGCAAGTGAAGGCACAATTGCTCTTTTCCTACATCACATTAAAAACAAATTGAATCTCAGATTTCATTGGTATTTTATGAAAAAATGCTTTAGTATGAAAACCAATGAATGACATCTAAGGACCATTCCCTTAACACAGGGGTTCGGAACCTATGGCCCCCGACGTCATTCCATCTGGCCCGCAATGACGATCCTGGAAGCGGGAACATTTATGACAGCCATAAACGTGCCCGCTGTGCTTTGCGGCAGTGTTTACAACAGGGGCAAACCATGTGACCGGCCCACTCAGCTGTCTGAGGGCAAGTAGTCCGGCCCGTAGTGTGAAAACCCCTGCCTTAACACCTGTTGATGGAGGGGTCATGCTTAAGTCAGTGGGTTAAATCCCTAAGCTTTATGAAAGACAGTAAGCTCTGCCAGATGGAAAAGCTGTAATGACACTGAGTGCTTACAATGAGAGTGCTATATTTATGCATTTACCACATTATATTTAATGTATGTTACAAAACATTATTTGCTACCTATATACCTTTTCTATCTTCTGATCACAGCCTTTGCAGGTACTTCTATTGGACTTGGCATATTCTGCTGCAAAATCATTTAAACTCATTTCATTTTCTTGGTCTCCGCCTTTACCTAGGTTGAAGAAGAAAAAAGAAATTATTTCCTAGTTCTGATCCAAAACATGGTCTTAGACCACTAAAAGGAAAGAGAAAGAAGCCACATGGTACATGGAACAGATTTAATCACCCTCTTCCTGGATGAAGCACTACTATCACCATCACTCCCACCACTTCAAATGGCTAACTAGGATTAACACAGAAGTTAATTGCTTTCTTACAACAGTCCAAAGAAAACAGTTTACTCTAGTTTACTCTAGTGCCCTGTTGAGTGGCCAGGTGTAAGAAAGGGAGAGGAATCAATAAAAGCTTTATTTATGAGAATGTCTAGTTATAAACAGATTCCTGGAGATTACAGTAAGAGTTATCCTATAATGACCTTGTTCAAAACTCACATAATAGGGCCAACAAAGCTTAAAGGGTTTGAAGGAATTCTTTTGTGAAGGAAAGTTACAACCTGCTAGGCTTTTTAGCTTTAAAAAAAGGAATGTTAAGGGGGATGTGAAAAAATTATATGTAGTATGGATATTCTTTTAAAACTTCACATTATTAATTCATTGAATGGTGAGAGAGTTAAGGACAAAAAACTGAAGGCTTCATATATTGTATAGTTAAGCTCTGGAATTTTCTTCTATAAGATGCAAGGATGGCTTTCCATGGCAGAGGAAGGGATTGTCAAAGCAAATTAGCCAAATTCACGGTGGATAAGGCCATCAGTGACTACTTATCATAATGGGTATATATCATCTCCACAGTCAGAGGAAAGATATACAGTATACCAAGCAGTTTCTTCTCTTTAAAATGGAGTGCTGGGGGGGGGGGGACGACTCCCCTCTCCACCAGGTCCCCTGAGTCCAGGAAGGTTGGGGAGACAGACCCCTCCCTGTGTCCAGCTCTCCACTTACCCAGGAGTGTCTGGGAGGCTGAGAGGACCTATCCTGAGCTGTTTCCGCCTTCCTAGTACCTCCCTGGCCCGCCAAACAGCTGAGAAAAGCTGTGGCTGCCATCTTTTTTTATTTTTCAAAAACAAGGTGGTGGCCGCAACTATTCTCAGCTGTTTGGCGGGCCAGGGAGGTGCTAGGAAGGAGGAAACAGCGCAGGATAGGTCCTCCCAGACACTCCTGGATAAGCGGAGAGCCGGACACAGGGGTCTGAAGATGGCATTTGAAAAGGTAGGAGACCAAACATGCTCTCCCGGATAACGACATTAATCGTTATCTGGGGGAGTACTTTTCAGGAAAAAATGTGTCGTTAACCGAAAACAACGTTGTCCAAATGCATCGTTAACTGGGGGTTTACTGTAGTTCTTCAAGGCTTCTGAACACAAACCAAACACTAGTGATTTACCTAGGCTCAAACAGCAGTGTTTTCTCTTTCTGACTGTTACTAAATATTATTATCCTTACCTGTGCCAATCCCACCACTTTCTATGGATTTCTTAATTTTCTCTTGATCTTCCCAACGCAGCTCTGAGAAGCCATCTATGTCAGAGTGGGATACCAGCCGAGCTCGCTTCCAGAAACAAGGAAAGTGGTGCCAGTGGGGTACTTTACCATCAAATAATGGGGACTGAAAGAGAAAACATGATTAAAAAGAGAAGAAATTAACATACAATCCTTTAAGACTATCCTTTACAGAAGGAAAAACACTATCATTATGACCATTAATGCCTCCAGTCATTTTCCCAGTACAGTATATCATTTCTTGTATATTTTCTCTTCTTATTTCAAAGGTTTAATTTAATCAAAGGACTGCTGAGGATTTTCCCCTCTTGGATGCATTTGCAGAAATAGATGTTTCAGTGAAGCAAGATTTCTCTCCAATTTTCACTAAGAATTGGCTTGACACTACTTGCCAGCTACTTTACATCCTATGGCTTTGTTCAACAGCAAGAATGACTTCCAGCTGAATGTCAAGCTAGATTCCACTGAATAAGAAGTATTGAAAAATGTCTGTTCACCAAGATGTAAAGCCTGCAAGTATTCCTACCACAGTACAATGTAAATGATGTAACAACGCTTTTCAGCACATGAATTTGGAAACTACCTATTCATACATATCCGTCTCCAATATTCTCTGCCACTTTTTGGAGGAAAGGGAAATGTGCCAATGCATAAACAGGTCACCCCCAGATCCATGGGGTATAAGTTCCAATATCTTCCATGAATACCTGAAACCATGGAAAACAGCAAACTCCATAATACAGCACCATACCAGTCAAAGAAATAGGTGTGCTATAAATGCCTGTCAATCTTTCACATCTGCTCATGCAATGACTCCTCTGGAAACCCAATCCATTCCTTCTCAAAATTATGTTGTAGAAAGTGACCCCTAGTGGCTAGCTCTGATAATGCACCTTGGAAATATATATATATTTCAGGGGGTTTTCATTTTTGACCCATGATGACTGAATCTGTGGGTATTGAATCTGCAGGTGTGTGTGTGTGTGTGTGTGTGTGTGTGTGTGTGACCTATATCTCCTATGCAAGCATTACTTTGGGTGTGCAACAGCATGGTCACAGCATGGTCCCTTCTGAATACCATACAGTACTTCATGAAAGCAGACATAACCCATAGGGAAGGAAGGCTCAACAAACATAACAAGAATAAATACTTTCTTTCAACTATTAAGCCATTCTAAGAGTTCTACTCCTAGGCAATTCTTTATCCAAAACACAGGATTTCCAAACTGTTGGGTGTTCAATCTGCTTGGATTAGTTAGGTGACATGGTACCTGATCTTTGACAGCACATTGTCACATACAAGCAACCATATGTGTTAGAACTTAAGAAAAATAGAAACTTGGAATACAAAACCCTGTCGTATCACAAAAAGCAAAGAAAAATCATGCATGCCATCATCTCATCTGAAGCTGAACTGTGAGGCAATCATTAGTTCAAACTTAATTTCTCCCACGTAAATGTGATTACAGTAATACCCCGGATAACGACAAAACTTGGTTCCACAAGTCGTGTCGTTCAGTTTTTGTCCTTATCCGGTGCATGTACTGTATTGGATATCGTCAGCTACAGGTTTTGGCTTGCATCACCGCCCGGGGAGGTCAGGGGGCATCGGAAACAGTGCAGACCGGCTCCCCTGAGCCTCCCAGATGGGGCAGGGGCGGCGGAAAGCACAAAATGGGTGAAAATAGCTCTATCGTGATGGAATTTTTTCGCTCATTTCAGGTTTTCCACCACCCCTGCCACCTCTATTTCCGATGCCCCCCGAACTCCCTGGGCGGTGATGCAAGCCAAATACTGGGGAAAACTCCTTCGTCAGCTGCAGGTTTTGCCTTGCAGCACCGCCCGGAGATATCAGGGGGCATTGGAAACAACGTGGATGGGCGCCTCCGACCCTTTCAGAGGCGGCAGCCCACCCCCACAAAAAGGACGACATGCTCTCCTACCTTGTCATGTTGTTTGGGGCCAAAAAAATCGCCATCTTCGAGTGCATTTTTCCGGCTCCCCGGCAGGCTCTTGGGGGAAGTGAGAGGACCTTTTCAGCACTATTCCCGCTTTCCTAGGAGGTCCCTGGGCCGCACAACAGCTGAAAAAAGTTGTGGCCGCCATTTTGTTTTTTAAACAAAAAAACCTAAGAAGGTGGGAATAGCGTGAAAAAGGTCCTCCCACCCACCCCCAGAGCCTGCTGGGGAGCCGGAAAAATGCATCCGAAGATGCCGATTTTTTCAGCCCCAAACAGCGTGACAAGGTAAGGGATCAAACATGATGCACTAGACAATGACAAAACGACGCTGTCTGGTGCATGACTTTTCTAAAAATCTAGCATTGTTATCCGATTTTGTCAATGTCCGGTGCTGTCGTTAACTGTGGTTCTACTGTATTCTGCTATCTACACAAAGCAGCAACACTGTTCTTCAAGGTTTCACTCCTCTGTAAGAAAGTTCATTAAATACTTGATCCCAATGCATAGGCCATATCACTTAGGTACAAACTTCATTGAGCTTATGAAATCTCAAGTTGTTTTAAACCTACCATCACTATCACTTCCTCACAACAAATATATCCTAGGCTCCCTAAACTAGAAGTTTGCTCCATTTCCTCAGCATAAGCATAGAAGAAGCTCTAGCTAATGTTATAATTACATGCCTACTTTCTTAAATTATTGCTCCACCATTCTGTTTGAGGGATTTTCCAAAGAATTTACAAAGAAAGAGTCCTAGGTACAAAAAATATATCATGTACCAAGAGCAACACAGTGTGGTCTAACAAGATAGTGTGGTGGATACAACAAGACAGTGTGGTGGACGGGTTCAAATCCCACTGCTTGGCCATGAAAACAATGAAAACTCATGGGAGACTGGTGAAAACACTCCTTAAGTACCGTATTTGCTGGTATACAGGATGCATCGGAGTATAAAACACACCCTGTTTTTATAGACATTTTTAAAGAAAAAAATAATTCCCTACATTTCCTCATGAATTTACAAAATGATTTATTGTACGAAAAATGGGGGGTTCGGCAGTGGCTGGAAGGGCGGCTTCAAAAATACCCCTCCCCCGTCTATCCACACCGGAGTGGGGGGCAAATTTGAAAAAGCCCTTTACCTATTTACCTGATCCTCTCCAGCCATGGCTGACCACCCATAGCTCTTTGGCAGCCTGCTTCCCCTGCCAAGCCCGCTGCGGCTGACCGCCCTTTCTCCAACCCCAGCCACCGCCGATCAACATGTTGATTTTGATTATCGGCATATAAGACATACCCCATTTTTCAAGTATATTTTAAGGGGAACAAAGTTCATCATATACGGCAAATACGCCATTTTACTTACCTTGGAAAGCCCTATTAGGATTGCTATAAGTATAAGTCAATTTTCCTTACTAAAGAAAGAACCCGGGGGGGGGGGGGGCAACCCAATTCCCTTGGGATTACAGGTTGAACTTTTGGGTTAAGAGGACAAGCATTCAGCCTGAGAAACCTCTCTAGACCACCCCGTGTTAACCCATTGCAGCTAATTTGACAGCAAAGATTATTTCAACTGAAGACATTTCACAAAGCAATGAAAAGTGATAAAGCAAGGTGTGAAGATATCGTCTCCAGCAGCCGTGTGACTCAGCCGCTGCAGAAAAGTCAAAGTGATTGCTAAAAATAAAGTCAATTTGCCAACGCTGCTGTAGATAAGAAAATATTTAGGTCACTAAGAAATAATTGTCAAAGGGATGAAGTCTATTAAGGCAGTGTCTAATTAGCCAAACCTTACAAGCAAATAAACAGACGAGATTAAAAATAAGTAAAGAAGGCCTTTTCACTATTAAAAGCCAGTTTTGAGCAACAGGTTTTCCTCTCTCCAAAATCTTTTCTGTGGAGGGATTGCATTCAACTGTTTTCTTTTGCTTGCAAACCAGACACTGTTGGTTTATCAAACCTCCCCCTCCTATAGCGTCCTCGTACATTTCTCAAACCTGCTCTGATGGACTGGGGATACTTTGGAGGACTGGATGATGTATGAGAAGCTACAATGATGATGTATGAGGCCGCCTCCTCCGGCCGGCTGCCGGTCGAGCTCCGTGTGGCCTCCCAGCCCCGGCATTGGTGGGGTCCATTGGAGGCGGGGAAAGAACTCGCCGCACTTGGGGCTCGCCTCTCCGTGGCCCCAAAAGCGGGTCCCCACCTCCAACGGACCCCACCAACGCCGGAGCTGGGAGGTCGCACGGACCTCGACCGGCAGCTGGCCAGAGGAGGCGGGGAAGAAAGAACTTGCCGGAGAGGCGAGCCCCAAGTGCGGCGAGTTCTTTCTTTCCCCGCCGCTGCCGGTCAAGCTCCGTGCGGCCTCCCAGCCCCGGCGTTGGTGGGGTCCATTGGAGGCTGGGAAAGAAAGAACTCGCCGAACTTGGGGCTCGCCTCTCCGTGCCCCCCCCTCCAACGGACCCCACCAACACCGGGGCTGGGAGGCCACACGGAGTTCAACCGGCAGCCAGCCGGAGGAGGCAGAGAAAGAAAGAACTCGTCGCACTTGGGACTTGCCTCTCCGGCGAGTTCTTTCTTCCCTGCCTCCTCCGGCCGGCTGCCGGTCAAGCTCTGTGGGGCCTCCAAGCCCCGGCGTCGGTGGAGGTGAGGCAGGGCCGGAGGGAGGCGGGGCCAGTGGCCATAGCTGACTCCCACCCTGGGCCGATGGCGGGGGCCTGAGAGAGTCGCGGCGAGGCTTGTCGGCTGCTCCTCCGGCATCCCGGAGGACAGAGATCCCTGGAGGACGATGTTCTATAGGGTCGCAAAGGGTCGGAATCGACTGTGCGACTGAACAACAACAAAAAAAAACTGCAAAAACACTAATGCCTCATACAACGTCCGGCAACGTTGTATGAGGCACCTTTTTCCAAGTATTGGGCGACGTTGTATGGATCCGACGTTGTATGAAGCGGACGTTGTATGAGGTATTACTGTAACTGTCAATCTCCCTCGGTCTGGGGCTCCATGCAAGATCTCACCTCGTGGATTTGCAATGATCATGAGAACAGTGACAAAGCAGCCCAGAACTACACGGAGTGGGGGACTTGTCAATGATCTCAGAGCAGCTGGAACCATAGTCACCAAGAAAACAAATGGTAACACACTACACCTTGAAGGACTGAAATCTTGCAGTGCTTGCAAGGTCCCCCTGCTCAAGACAGCGCATGTACAGGCCTGTCTGCAGTTTGCCAATGCACATCTGAATGATCCAGAGGAGAACTGGGTGAAAGTGTTGTGGTCAGATGAGACCAAAATCAAGCTCTTTGGCATCAACTCAAGTCGCCCGCCGTGTGTGGAGGAGGAATGCTGCCTATGAACCCAAGAACACCATCCCCACCGTCAAACATGGGAGGTGGACACATTATGCTTTGGGGTTGTTTTTCTGCTAAGGGGAAAGGACACCTTTACCGCATCGAAGGGACGATGGTCGGGATCATGTACTGTCAGATCTTGAGTGAGCACCTCCTTCCCTCAGCCAGGGCATTGCGAATGGGTCATGGATGGGTATTCTAGCATGACAATGACCCAAAACACACTGCCAAGTTAACAAAGGAGTGGCTCGAGAAGAAGCACATGAAGGTCCTGGAGTGACCCAGCCAGTCTCTAGACCTTAATCCCATAGAAAATCTGTGGAGGGAGCTGAAGGTTCGAGTTGCCAAACATCAGCCTCGAAACCTTTCTGACTTGGAGAGGATCTGCAAAGAGGAGTGGGACAACATCCCTCCTGAGATGTGTGCAAACCTATTCACCAACTACAAGAAACGTCTGACCTCTGTGATTGCCAACAAGGGTTTTGCCACCAAATACTAAGACATCTTTTGTGAAGGGATTTGGGCACTGGGTTTTTGAGGGTTTGTTTGTTCTTATTCTGTCTCTCACAATACAATACACCTACCATTACAATTATGGCCTGGCCATTTCTTTGTCAGAGGGCACACGGACAAAATCAGCAAGAGATCAAATACTTATTTCCCTCACTGTATATATCAAAATTAGTTCCTTGAATTGGGCACAGAGGTTTACAAGCAGCCAATACAACTAGGTCAGAATCAGTGAAACAGAGTCAAACCTCTGCTCTTTCTGACACCAGCTTAACAACTGAATTCTGTATTTGCCACAGCTTCCATACCATCTTCAAGGGCAGCCCCACATAAAGAGGATTACATTAATCGGTTCTCTAGATTACCAAAGAGTAAACAAGCATCAACAGGAACCTCCTGTCTAGGAATATTATGTTATCCCACAATAAAGAATAACCTGAGAAGTACCATATTTGCTGGCGTATAAGACGCATCAGAGTATAAGATGCACCATGTTATTACCAAAATAGCCCATTATATACAGTGCAAGATGCACTCCATTTTCCAATTTATTTTAAGGGGGGAAATTGGGTCTTATACGCCTGCAAATACAGTAGTTTTCATGACTGCAAAGTCCCCACAAGCACTCCACCCATCTTTCTCCTCTGCTAAAGGCAAAGGGGTTTGAAAAGGAAAGTTTACAGGGAGATTCCTTTCCCAACTCTGACTCAAGCCCTCCCAGAGCAGGCAGAAAACACATGGCTTGGGCTGGACTGACATATGTGGGAAATCCTGGCATGAACAAAATACTGTAAGGGACTAAGAATTTGTTACTGGATGAGTCAAAGCCTTTATTCGGGTATGTAGCTCATGCTGGAGAAATCATATGCCCAAGAGGGGTGTGGAAAGAGGTTGCATGGGAAGGAATGCATGCAAATAAATGTCCCTGTACATTTATATATCCCCCCGTTGGCCAGGTGAGAATAGATATCAGACAATATTTAACATAGGAATGGAATTATCAAGTTGTTAATTCCTCTTTTGAGCCTTTGCATTTGTAATATAGTTCCAAAATGCAAGCGAATGCCCAAGTAAAAGCCTAAAAGTGATGGGGCCAACTTTTCACTTGGTGGTGTTTAATAATAATAATAATTATTATTATTATTTCGTTCAGAAATTATTCTTGGTTGGAAGAATTTTTGTGGAAGAAATTCTGCTCAGGGAATCCCCAAATCAGGCTCATTCCATGTTCCCAAGAGATGGGACAGAGATGGGCGCTCAATCTGTCATGCAGCACCCGGGTCTCAAACTGCTGACTTTCCAGCCTTCCAGCTAACAAGGCGAGCTTCTTAACCAGTGAGCCACCACAGCCCCTTTTTCACTTGGTGAGTGGCCACCACTACCACAGAAAAAAAGAAAATCAGAGAGAAAACAAAACAAAACAAATTGTAGCTCCTTAAAGACTAACTTCTGTATTTTAATGTGAGCTTTTGTGGATCAAGTCCACATTGTCAGATATAAGAGACTTCATGGCAACAATGGATACATATCAGGTATAGAGGTGAGATGGATAGATGGTATTGTAGATGCAATGGGCACAGAGCTGGGCGGGTTGAGGAGGATGGTGGAGGACAGAGGTGCCTGGCGGGCAATGGACCATGGAGTCGCAAAGGGTCGGAGTCGACTGTGCAACTGAACAACAACAGCAGAGGTACACAATGGTAGGCTAACATAACAGATAAATTTACAAATCAGTGTAGCTATGGAGGGAAATAAAGTATCTGCCCACTGCTGAGGAAGGCACGCAGAGCCTTCTCTGGTGGGCGATCAAGTCTAATCAATCCAGAGAGGAGGAGGAGAGAGGAATGGATGACAATGCAACAAACATTTATGGAGAAGTATCATTATGTTTAACAGGGCTTCAAGGGTACTGAGTCTGCACTTCATGGCCACTGTCCAGTTGTGTCCCAGTGGTTAAGAAGCTCGCCTTATTAGCTGGAAGGGCGGCAAGTCGGCAGTTCAAGACCCAGGTACTGCATGACGGACTGAGTACCCGTCTCTGTCCCAGCTTCTGCCAACCTAGCAGTTCGAAAGCAAGAAATTGCAAGCTGATAAATAGGGGACCACTTTGGTGGGAAAAGATCCTGGGGACATGAAAGGAGCCTCATTCGGGCGTCCCCTGAGCGGAGTTTCTCCAGCAAAAAATAAATAAAAATAAATAAAATCCTTTCAACCCAGAATAATTTCTGACACTAAATTATTATTATACAGGCCGTTTGCCAGGCCACCTACGGATGGGCGCCATGCAAAGAACAAGAGGGTTGGGATTGGGACCCAAGAGGGCTGCTTCCTTTGCACGCCGCATCCGGCCATTGCAACGCTGGACACGTGGGCAGGCGGGTTCGGATCCAGCCTCCTTTATTAACCGATTAGTCATCTGACCACATCATGATAAAAGCACATTAGATAAAAATATGATTACAAGGGGGGAAAATCAACAGAATAAAAGTAGAATTTCTACGATCACAATAAAACGAGATATAAAATTTATTCGGCGAGGGCTGCAAGCGATGCTGTTGCCTGCTGGAGACAAAGCGGAGCAGATGCCTGCAAGGCAAGACACCGGGGCAACGTGGCGCGCTGCCGGGCCTTGGCTGGAGCCCTTGCAGGGCTGGGGGTGGGCGGCGGAAGGGGAACCGCAGAGCCTCCCTCCCTTCCCCTGGGTAGTACCTGCACCAAGATGGCCAGGCGGAGCGAGTCCTTGGCGATGTTGTCCCCGCATTTCTTGCACGAAGCCCGGCTGCTCTTGGCGTACTCGGCCCGGTACAGCTTGTCCTCTGGCTCCACCATGGCGACGACCACGCCTCCGCCGGTCCGCAAGAATGAAGAGGAGGCGGCGGCGGCAGCAGCAAAAGCAGCAACAGCAATGGAGCCCTCCCGATGTGCTGTGCAATGCACAGTGTAAGCAGTGCAGACACCAGGCAGCCTCCCGCCGTCCTAAGCTGAGCGCCGAGCCATCGAACGCCCCCTTGGCTCAGTTCAAAAGCCTCTCTGCTCCGGCCGTCGATTGGTCGCGCCGCGTCGCAAGGGTTGAGAACGCGGCCCGGGGCTATGAGAGATCTGTCTGAGAACTCCGGCTGCGGGAAGGGCGGGGCCTAAAGTGGGAGCGCCACGCCTCCTTAGAAGGGGGCGGGGAAAAGAGCACCCCCAAAACAAGACCCGGTTACGGAGCAGTGCACAAAAGCCCTTTCAAGTGCAGGTTTCTTTTTTTTATTTTAATATTTTTTTATTAATTTTCATAAAACAACAGAAATATAATAAACATTACAGAAGAAAAAAAGAGAAATGTAAAGAAAACATTGAAAAACACCATTTAAATACATAGAAATTACATATACTCTATAATAATAGCATTGTATAAGCAATACTAACTCTTTTTTAAATTTTTTTAATTGAGTTTTTATAAAAAGATACAAAATATTATAAGAGAGAAATTGCAATAACAATACAAAAATGAGAGAAACATACAAAAATAAGCATATAGGATAGTCATATATAATAGAAATGATGAGATACCAATAGAACATCTTAGATGTATTGTACCACAATATGCCAGCAGATTTGGAAAACAAAACAGTGGCCACAGGATTGGAAAAGATCAGTATACGTCCCAATCCCAAAAAAGGGCAATGCCAAAGAATGTTCAAATTATCGAACAATCGCGCTCATCCCACATGCCAGCAAGGTGATGCTCAAGATAATACAGGACAGACTTCAGCAGCATGTGGAGAGAGAATTACCAGAGGTGCAGGCTGGTTTCAGAAGAGGCAGGGGGACTAGAGACCACATTGCCAACATACGCTGGATCATGGAGAAAACAAAGGAATATCAGAAACAAGTTTACTTTTGTTTTATTGACTACACCAAGGCATTTGACTGTGTGGACCACAACAAGATGTGGCAAATGATTAAAGAGATGGGAATACCAGAGCACCTCATATGTCTCCTGAGAAATCTGTACATGAACCAAGAAGCAACAGTGAGGACAGAACATGGAATGACAGAGTGGTTTGGAATAGGAAAAGGAGTAAGACAAGGCTGCATTTTGTCACCATGCTTATTCAACCTATACACAGAGCACATAATGCGCAGTGCAGGGATGGAGGAATCACAATATGGGATTAAAATCGCTGGGAGAAACATCAATAATCTGAGATATGCAGACGATACCACCCTAATGGCAGAAAGTGAGGAAGACCTAAAGAATCTCTTGATTGGGCTGAAGGAGGAGAGTGCAAAAGCTGGCTTGAGACTCAATATCAAGAAAACCAAGATAATGGCAACAGGCCCCATCAGTTCCTGGAAAATAGACGGGGAAGAAGTAGAAGCAGTGACAGATTTTACTTTCTTAGGATCAAAGATCACTGCAGATGGGGATTGCAGCCATGAAATAAAAAGGCGACTGATTCTTGGGAGACAAGCGATGAGAAACCTGGGGAACATAGTGAAAAGCAGAGACATTACATTGCAAACAAAAATTAGAATAGTCAAAGCAATGGTTTTCCCAGTAGTAATGTACGGATGTGAGAGCTGGACAATTAGGAAGGCTGAACGCAGAAGAATAGATGCCTTTGAAATGTGGTGTTGGAGGAGGGTTTTGAGAGTCCCCTGGACAGCGAGGAGAACAAATAGGTCAATCTTAGAAGAAATTAACCCTGACTGCTCATTGGAAGGTCAAATAGTAAAGATGAAGCTAAAATACTTTGGACATCAAATGAGAAGGGAGGATTCACTTGAGAAGGCATTGATGTTGGGAAAGGTGGAGGGCAAAAGAAGAAGGGGGAGGCCAAGGATGAGATGGCTAGATGGTATTGTAGACACAATGGGCACAGAACTGGGAGGGCTGAGGGGGATGGTAGAGGACAGAGGCGCCTGGAGGAAAATGGTCCATGGGGTCGCAAAGGGTCGGAGTCGACTGTGCGACTGAACAACAACCACATTTGATACTCTTTTTTTATCCCATCTAATTAAAATCTTATTTATATTCTTTATTGGCTGTCCTTTCTAAGCCATCTTAATATATTCTATACAGAAAATACTATTACACCCTATGTGACTGTACATTGCCCTAGAGGATGCGGTGTCTTATATTCATCTCTATTTCCAGAAGCTATAATGTTCCTGTACTGGCTTGTTCCGGTCACCCTTAACCACAGCGGATTCCACAAATAAATGCCAAATTGACCAAAATCTGTTCTCTTTTACCATACCCTTTTTTATGTTCAGCTCCCAGGTTAATTTATCATTTAAAACTATCTCCCACATTTCCCTATACCAGTTTTCTATCTTCAATGTCTGATACTAACTCTTGATCCTCCTTTTATACCAAAATCTTCTTTCAAATTATATTTTACAACTACTTCTTTTCATAAACAATCTATACTATTATCACTTAACATTAATTATATTCTCATTATTTCATTATGTTTGATTATAAATTTTAAACATTACATAAACCTGGGGAGCATAGTGAAAAGCAGAGACATCACATTGCAAACAAAAATTAGAATAGTCAAAGCAATGGTATTCCCAGTGGTAATGTATGGCTGTGAGAGCTGGACAATTAGGAAAGCTGAACGCAGAAGAATAGATGCCTTTGAAATGTGGTGTTGGAGGAAAATTTTGAGAGTACCCTGGACAGCAAGGAGAACAAATAGGTCAATCTTAGAATAACTCAACCCTGACTGCTAATTAGAAGGTCAAATAGTAAAGAGGAAGCTAAAGTACTTTGGACATCAAATGAGAAGGGAGGATTCACTTGAGAAGGCCTTGATGCTGGGAAAGGTGGAGGGCAAAAGAATAAGGGGGAGGTCAAAGATGAGATGGCTAGACAGTATTGTAGACACAATGGGCACAGAACTGGGAGGGTTGAGGGGGATGGTGGAGGACAGAGGCGCCTGGAGGAAAATGGTCCATAGGTTCACAAAGGGTCGAAATGGACTGTGCGACTGAACAACGAATACATGGAGGATTCAGACTAATATACTACAAATAATATTTATATCATCCAGTGATTTATACAAGCCATGAGGATCACATTTATTAATATTTTAATCTTTCCAAAAGTTCATATGTTGAGGTACTGGTTTATCTCCTTTATCCTCCACTAAAACATATTTCACAAATGGTCTCCATATTTCCCAAAACTTATTTTCCTTTGATACACCTTTTTTTACATTCAATTCACATGTCAATTTGTTATTTAATGCAATTTCCCACATTTCTTTATACCATTCTTCTAATTTCAAAACCTTGTCATTTTTCCAATTCCTTGCTATACATAATCTTGCCGCTGTGCAGGTTTCAAGTGCAGGTTTCTAAGGAAATAAATCCAGATAAATTTAGCCTCCCTCCAGGCTGTGGTGGCTTAGTGGCTGAAATTGACCACTGGAAGGTCGGCAGGTCAGCAGTTCGAGACCCGAGTGCTGCATGACGGAGTGAGCACCCATCTCTGTCCTAGCTCTTGCCACAACCTAGCAATTCGAAAGCAAGAAATTGCAAGTAGGTAAATAGGTACTGCTTACTTAAGCAGAAAAGGTAACAGTTCCATGTGCTCCTGTGGCTAGTCATGCTTGCCACAGAGACGTTTGCAGACGCACGCAGCGCTGGCTGTTTGGCGGTAAATGGATACGACTGGCCTTTACCTAAATCCAGCCTGCCTTTCTGTGATATAAGGTCCAGCGGGCCTTACACCACAGTAAGTCCTACCTGAGGCTTATTTTCGAATTAACTATATCAGATTTTAGCTCCAGGGAGACAGACCATTTATGCACATGGATCACATTTGAGCACATGCGTCAACAGACAGAAGCTCAAGCTGCATATTTTTGCAGAAAAATGAGTCTTTTGATAATGAATAGTCCCGGAAAATTGTTTTTGATATAATTTAATTCTACTAGGGAGAAATCTTTCCCAGTTCACTGAAAGAGGCTGTAGGATTATCGACCACATCTCACATGAATGGTTGATAGTTAGGACGTGAGGCAGGGATGCATACTATCACCACTATTATTTATCACTATTATTTTAATCATCAGATTGTAACGAACAGTCTGTTAATGACCTTTTGGAGGTTATTAATTCTTAAGAATGCTCACCCAAACTGAGAGGACTTGGTTGCCACATGACAACAAAAATATGGTATCAACTGCATATTGTTTATTTAGTAACCAGGCTCGAACATTGCATCACCCTCAAATATCTGGGAGTTACTCTGGATTGAACTCTCACTTTCAAGACCCACTACCTCAATAAACAGAATGTTTTTGCCAGGAACAATATTCTGAGGACAATAACAGGCACAAGTTGGGGTGCCCGACCACACACATTAAGAACTTCTGGACTAGCTTTATGTTACTTTGCAGGAGAGTATGCTAGTCCAGTGTGGTGCAGATCAAACATGCAGGGCAGGTGGATGTAGCCCTAAATGAAACAGCGAGATTGGTCACAGGATGCCTAAACCCAACTCCAATACAAAAATTGCATTACCTAGCTCGCATCCCTCCGCCAACATTTCGCCGAGAAAGTGCTGCTCAGAGGAAACACAGAGGAACTGAAATCAAAGGCATAACTTCCTCACAACTTCTGCCCCTCCGAACAGCCAGCCCTCACAGACTGCCTTAGAACTATGGAAGACAAGCAAGGAGTAACCAGATAACTGGGCAGACCCACATGACTCTCTACCGCCTGGCCAAGAACAACCATGGCCTGTGTGGAAAGCTTTAAATAGACTGCATGCAAGGGTAGGAAGATCAAAGGCTGATCTGAGAAAATGGGGTTTCCCTATAGATGACACCCTGTGTGGATACGGAGAAGTACAAACTATCTCCCATATGATACAATGTCCTTCAACGTGCACTGTTGTTGTTGTTGTTCAGTCGCACAGTCGATTCCAACCCTTTGCGACCCTATGAACCATTGTACTCCAGGCATCTCTGTTCTCCACCATCCCTCTCAGTTCTGTGCCCATTGTGTCTACAATACCATCTAGCCATCTCATCTTTGGCCTCCCCCTTCTTCTTTTGCCTTCCACCTTTCCCAACATCACGGCCTTCTCAAGTGAGTCCTCCCTTCTCATTTGATGCCCAAAGTACTTTAGCCTCATCTTTACTATTTGACCTTCCAATGAGCAGTCAGGGTTGATTTCTTCTAAGATTGACCTATTTGTTCTCCTCGCTGTCCAGGGTACCCTCAAAACTCTCCTCCAACACCACATTTCAAAGGCATCTATTCTTCTGCGTTCAGCTTTCCTAATTGTCCAGCTCTCACATCCGTACATTACCACTGGGAATACCATTGCTTTGACTATTCTAATTTTTGTTTTCAAGGTGATGTCTCTGCTTTTCACTATGTTCCCCAGGTTTCTCATAGCTTGTCTCCCCCAGAATCAGTCGCCTTTTTATTTCATGGCTGCAATCCCCATCTGCAGTGATCTTTGATCCTAAGAATGTAAAATCTGTCACTGCTTCTACTTCTTCCCCATCTATTTTCCAGGAACGATTGGGCCTGTTGCCATTATCTTGGTTTTCTTGATATTGAGTCTCAAGCCAGCTTTTGCACTCTCCTCCTTCAGCCCAATCAAGAGATTCTTTAGGTCTTTCTCACTTTCTGCCATTAGGGTGGTATCGTCTGCATATCTCAGATTGTTGATGTTTCTCCCAGCAATTTTTATCCCATATTGTGATTCCTCCATCACTGCATTGCGCATTATGTGCTCTGTGTATAAGTTGAATAAGCAGGGTGACAAAATGCAGCCTTGTCTTACTCCTTTTCCTATTCCAAACCACTCCTTCATTCCGTGTTCTGTCCTAACTGTTGCTTCTTGATTCATGTACAGATTTCTCAGGAGGCATATGAGGTGCTCTGGTATTCCCATCTCTTTAATCATTTGCCACATCTTGTTGTGATCCAGACAATCAAATGCCTTAGTGTAGTCAATAAAGCAAAAGTAAACTTGTTTCTGGTATTCCTTTGTTTTCTCCATGATCCAACATATGTTGGCAATGTGGTCTCTAGTCCCCCTGCCTCTTCTGAAACCAGCCTGCACCTCTGGTAATTCTCTCTCCACATGTTGTTGAAGTCTATCCTGTATTATCTTGAGCATCACCTTGCTGGCGTGTGTGATGAGCGCAATTGTTCAATAATTTGAACATTCTTTGGCATTGCCCTTTTTTGGGATTGGAACATATACTGATCTTTTCCAATCCTGTGGCCACTGTTTTGTTTTCCAAATCTGCTGGCATATTGAATGCAGTAATTTGATGCCATCATCTTTTAGAGCTTTGAAAAATTCAACTGGGATACCATCATCTCCACTAGCTTTGTTGTTTGCAGCGCTCTTTAGGGCCTTTCTGACTTCACTCTCCAGGATGTTTGGCTCAAGTTCAATTTCTTCATCATTGTGACACTGTGCACTGTGAACTGTGCACTGAGGAGGACCTTATGTTGGCAAAAGGAAATGCTGTTGATGTGGCCTGATATTGGGCGAGTGTCTTCTAGTCCTTTTAATTCTATTTTGTTTTAAATGTGTTAATATTAGCTTTCTATGTTATATGCTGGTGGTGCAAGAAAAGATTGTTTATTGTTAATAATGATGACCTCTCCGTTGATAGTGATACCATTTTAATCAGGAGCAGTTGTCAAAATGTTCTCAGAGGATCGCATGGGTGAGAATATACATCCTAGTAATATTCTTCTTGGTATCTCAATAGGAAGCAGATATGTAAAGGTAATGTTTTGGACTATGCTGAGTGTGGAATTTTAGGAACTGTAGTCAAAAAAGTAACTTCTGCAGTCTGGAACAAGATTAAATTAATGCAGTCACCAATTGTATGAGATAGTCACAGTACAATAAAGGTTCCTAAAGATCAGTGATCAGAATGCTTTTGTGAATAAGTACATTATTACTAAGCAACAACATTTTAAAGTAGGTGTCATCTCTCTAAGAGGAATTCACTCTAGGATATGGGAACCATCAGGAATAAAAAACCTTTTTTGAATCATTATGAAATGTATCTCTACTAAGTGTAGCACTATTTGTGGCAGCACCTTGAGCCTCTTGCTCACCTGGAAAATTAAAGACATTGAACAGTACCTGTGTGCGTACTCTTCAAAGTTCATTACCTTTGCCATTTTGGGTTCTCCATGCAGTAGTAAGCAAAAGTTGAGAAATAAGGAGGTAGAGTTGCCATGTCTACAGTTTTCAGGCAGGGAGTAACCATCTTAGCCTTTTGCAGGGTTTCTCAACCCCAAGATGTTCTTGGACTTCAATTTCCAGATGCCCTGGTCATCAGATGTGCTGACTTGTGCTTCTAGTAATAGAAATCCAAGAACACCTGGGGGTCCAACATTGAAAAACCCTGGCCTTTTGTAATGTAAAAATAAGTCTTCTTGCACCTTAAAGACAATGTGAGTTGCAGTCTACAAAAGCTTATAATGCTGACACAGGAATCAGACCTTGCAGCAAATTAAGATGCTAGCTCTGCCCACATGTTTTCATAGGAACTATCATCAGAGGGCCACATGACATAATCTGCAGCATCATTATACAGTGGAACCCCGGATAACGATGCGTTCAGGCAACATCAATTTCGGACAACAACGCGTGTTTTTCTGAAAAGTAATCTCCCGGACAACGACGTTACATCATTATCCAGGAGCATCGTGTTTGGTCTCCTTCTTGTTCATGCTGGTTGGAGACGAAAAAATCACCATCTTCGGGTCCCTGTGTCTGGCTTGCCGCTTACCCAGGAGTGTCTGGGAGGACCTATTCTGTGCTGTTTCTGCCTTATTAGCACACTTGCTCTGGTCACCTCTAGACTAGATTACTGTAATATGCTCTACATGGGGCTGCCCTTGATGACCATCCGGAGGCTGCAACTGGTTCAAAATGCTGCTGCCTGCATTATGCCCATGCCCCACCCCTGCTGTGGGAGCTGCATTGGTTGTTGGTGTGCCTCTTTAAAGCCCTACATGGTAGTGGTCCAGGGTACTTAAGAGACCACATTACCCCAGGGATATCTGCCCATCCCACCAGAGGACACCAGAGGGGCTCTTTAGTGTCTTGCACGGAAGACAAAGAAGGAGTCACAGGAAGGACTAACACAGGTTTATTCATTGATGATCAGGATGAACATGTGGTAATGGTGGAGATACCTCACATTATATACAGTAGCACAATACATTTGAATCTTGTTGCACGGTAGCTCATTGGCTGCTACCGGCGTGACGTTGTCCCAGTCACGCCCACCATCTGCAGGTAGTGAATGTGAACCATGTGAGTTGAACGCTCGCAGCTGCCCTCTATGGACAGCTTACTCGCGTTCCTTTAACAGCTGGGCTACATTGTAATTATGGTCAGGTTACATTCATACATTTCTTAAAGCAGCATTGTACATACATAACATCCCTCCCCCCTAGGATGGGACGAAGTCCCTCAACCATTGTGGCTTGCCGCATGTGCGCCTGGGGCGTGTGGCCGCTTGACTTAACACAGGGGAGCCGGCGGCTCTTGGGTCCGCGGAGTCCTGTCCTGCAACGGAAAGGGGGGACTCATTAGTGGCTCGGTGGGGACTCTGCGGTAACCTTGCATTGGGGGACGGGAATGGAATGAAGAGTTGGGAAGTGAATCCTTGCCTACCGTTTGAGGAGCTTGGGGACCCCCCCCAGTACGAATCTCGGGACCGACGAAGAGGCCCTCGTGGCCTCGCCACCCCCCGTTACCTGCCCGGGAGTTCTAGAGACTGTGGTGGGCGGACTCGCCCCTGTTGCCTGTCTTGGGGGTGTTGGTCTCCGGGGAGCTGGAGCTATGGTATATTCTAAAACAAAAGGGCTAGGGGGACTGGAAGTACCATGGGCTGAACTGAAACCCCTCTTCTCGCTAGGACGGGTGGGGGACCACTCCGCGACATCCCCCTGGTACTGCAACTCATAATCGAATTCATCCCTCTCCTCCAAAGTATCTTCCTCTGCGGTTGAGAACCGAGGATATGCATTTGTATCCCCGGGTGCCGCCGTGTCTCCCCCTTGGGTAACGCGGGTGGGGGAGGACCCTAACGCTGATTCCCCCTCACTGGTGACTCGCCTTCTGAGTTGGTCGGCGTGCCTTCTCCAGAGTAGACCTGAACTAGTCTCGACCCTGTAGGATACCGGCCCCGTTTGCTCAACAATTGTCCCTGGTACCCACGCTGGCCCCGAGGCCGCATAGTTCCTGCAGTGAACCGGGTCCCCTACCGAAAAACTTTTGGAGCTCTCTCCCCCTATGCTTATATTTCTCCCTTCATCCTCCACCCTGGACGGATGCATCGGGTCAAAAAGTGTTACCGGACGCCTCCTCATGATGAGTTCGGCTGGGGAAAAACCTGAAGCTAGGGGGGTTGTCCTGTAGCAGATGAGGAACTGGCACAGATGCAGGTTCAACTCACCGGGACCCATGCGCCGCAGTGCGTCTTTCATAGTGCGCACTTGGCGCTCTACCTGACCGTTTGTGGCGGGGTGAAACGGGGCAGCGGTTATGTGCCTGACGGCGTTCCTCTCCATAAACGTCTTGAACTCTGCCGACGTGAAGGTACTAGCGTTATCGCTAACAAGGACGTCTGGCAGGCCGAAGCAGGCAAAAAGCTTGCACAACTGTTTAATGGTTGCGGCAGAGGACGTGCTGTTCATGGGGATTACCTCCAACCACTTGGAGTAGGAGTCGACTACCAGTAGAAACATGGACCCGTGGAAAGGGCCAGCGAAGTCGACATGGATCCGGGACATGGCCCGCGGGCCGTATCCCATTCCCTATGGGGTAACCGGGACTCCTCGGGCCGAGAGCTCTGGCAGCTCTCACACGTGCCCACTAAGCGTTCTATGTCCCCGTCTATCTGGGGCCACCAAAAGAAGCTCCTGGCCAGAGCCTTGGAGCGCACGATCCCGGGGTGGCTGGTATGCAGTAGCCTCAGCACCTTGGCCCTCAGCTTCTCTGGGATAACCACCCGCTGGCCCCAGAGTAAGCAGCCCCTTTCCAGAGAAAGCTCTACTCTGCGCCTGAAAAACGGCTTGAAATGTTCCTCAGGGGGAGAGGTGGGCCACCCTTTCCTAACCCAGGAACTAACTTGGGCCAGTATCTTGTCGGCCGCCGTGGCCTTGGCGAGGTCGGCCGGTACAATTGGGGGTGAGTCGAGAGACTCAATCAGCAGGACTTGGTGTTCCTGCTCTACCTCGCATGTGGGGTCCCCTAAGCTAGGGAGAGGGGATCGGGACAGGGCGTCCGCATGAGAGATCTCCTTCCCTGGGCGATAGACCAGCTCATACTGGTAGGCGTTGAGGAAAATGGCCCAACGCAACATCCTGGGGGATAGAATTTGCGGGGTGGGTTTGCCAGTAGTGAAGATCCCCAGAAGCGGCTTGTGATCCGTCACTACCATAAACTCGCGGCCGTATAGGAAATCGTGGAACTTCTTTGTTCCCGCGATTATGGCTAGGGCCTCCCTATCTGTTTGCACGTAATTGCGCTCGGCCTTCGAGAGGGACCTTGAGTAGTATGCCACCGGGGCTTCCCTCCTGCTCTCCAACACGTGGCACAGGACCGCCCCCACCCCCACCGGGGACGCATCACAGACTAATACCACTGGTTTTTTCGGATCGAAGTGGGTCAGGACAGCATCCGAAGACAGGAGTGACTTAAGCTCTTTGAATGCTCTCTCCTGCTTGTCCCCCCACCGCCAAACTGCATCCTTCTTAAGTAGCGCGTGCAGTGGCTCTGCGACTGATGCCTTCCGAGGCAGGAAGGAGTGATAGAAATTTAGGAGCCCTAGAAATGACTGCAGCTCCGGTTTCGCGGTGGGGCGAGGGGCGTCTCTCACAACCGCAACCTTGGACTCGGAGGGTTTGATCCCGTCCGGGGTTACCTTAAACCCTAGAAACTCAACCTCCCTCGCAAAGAATACGCACTTGTCCCTCCTCAATCGAAGTCCTGCCCTCTCGAACACTGAGAGAACCCCATCTAGCCTCTTTGCTAACTCCAATTCGCTCCCCGCTGTTATCAACACGTCGTCGAAGTATGGGAGGACGCCTGGAAGCCCCTTTAAAAGGCGTTCCACGAAGGACTGGAAGATTCCGGGGGCCGAATTCACGCCAAACTGAAGGCGCGTTACCTTAAACGCCACCTTGTGCGTTACGATTGTTTGCGCGGCGGCAGCAGCCGGAGTTACAGAGAGCTGCTGATACGCCTGGGCCAGATCTAGCTTGGCGAAACACCTCCCCCCATGTAACGTGGCCAGCAAATGGCTGACCACGGGCACTGGGTATGCATTTGGCCGAATGGCCTTATTAATCGTACATTTATAGTCCGCACAAATCCTGACCTCGCCATTGGACTTGAGGGCTGTAACAATCGGCGTTTCCCACTCCGCCGAGTCAACTGGAACCAAAATCCCCTGCCCCACCAATTTGTCCAGTTCCGCCTCGATCTTGTCCTTGAGGGCGAAGGGCACTCTCCTTGGCTTGAGGCGGATGGGCCGGATTTCTGGGTCCAGCTCAAAGGAAACTGGGGGCCCCTTGTATTTCCCGAGCCCCTTCTTGAAAACGTCTGGGTGTGCGTTGCACACGTCCCGCATTGGGTCAGTCTCGATGGCGTTAATGCCGGACAGTTCGATCCCCAGGGGAGCAAACCACTGCGTTCCCAAAAGGCAGCACCTCCCCCCTTTGAGGACCACTAGGGGCAGTTTCTCGGAGTAGTTCTTGAACTTCACCTTGAAGTTCCCCACCCCCAACACTGGGATCCCATTTCCCTGCACGTCCCGTAGATGAGATCTCATGGCCCGCAGTTTGGGCCGCTTCTCTGGGGGAATATGCATAAACTCTTTTTGGAACAGGATGGAATAAGATGACCCCGAGTCTATCTCCATCCTCACTGGGACCCCCTGCAACAGTACCTCTATGAAAAACCGCCGGTGCTCCAGGCCCACGCGGTTTATGCCTTCCTCGCTGTAACTGGCTGAGACCTTCCTGGTGCCGGCCGCCTTTCGTTGGTGCGTCTGGGAATGGCTGGAACTGCCCTTGTCCTCGACTCGCCCGCACCTGCATACTCGGGCGATGTGTCCTTTTCGGCCGCAGTTGTGACACTCGGCCTTTCGGAACGGGCACCTCGTGCGGTCGTGGGCCGCCCCACAACCGTCGCAGCGGCAGTCCTGCCGTTCACAGGTCTGCCGCTTCTCACCTCGCTTCTTGATCCTCTGGACGTCGTCGTCCTCGCTGGAGTAGGGGTCCGCTGTCGTGGACGACTCCTCGGACGACGTTGGTGTGCCGGCGGGCGGCTTGGGGGCCCGCCAAGCCGTCTTCGCTGGTGTCCGCCGGGCCGCCTGTACTGGTGACTTGGCCCTCTCGGACGTGGCCCCTCGGGACTTGAACAGTCTGACCCCGCTCCTGGCCTCCTCGGCTGCTTGGGCCTCCCGCAGTACCTCGTTGAACGTGAGGTGGTGGTCGCGGGTCATCAGCCTCCTCTGAAGCTCCTCATCCCTCAAACCACACAGCATGCGGTCACGGAGGGCCTGGTCCAGGTCGTCCCACTGGCAATGCACCGCTGCAAGCCTGAGGGCCGCCGCGTAGGCGGACACGGATTCGCCCGGTCGCTGGTCTCGCCTGTGGAACGCGACCCGGGCTGGGAAAATCGAGACGGGCGGCTGGAAATGCTCGCGCAGCCTTTCCAGGATACGGTCGATGGGCACCTCGTCCACCTTCCGGGGGGCCACCAGGGTCATCAGGATCCGCAGCATGGCCGGCCCCACCTGAGCCAGGAAGTGGGAGCACATTTTCGCGTCGTCGTCGACGCCCGCGGCTTCCATCGCATGCCGAAACTGGCACTCGTAGAGCTCCCATTGTTCGGGCTCGCTGACATCGAACTGGTACGGCTTGACCTTGGGATTCGCCATCGATCCCACCTTCGTCGCCAATTTAGTGTCTTGCCCCTGTTAGGCATTTTTGATGATCAGGATGAACATGTGGTAATGGCGGAGATACCTCACATTATATACAGTAGCACAATACATTTGAATCTTGTTGCACGGTAGCTCATTGGCTGCTACCGGCGTGACGTTGTCCCAGTCATGCCCACCATCTGCAGGTAGTGATAGTACGGGAAAGGTTCCCGTGGCTGTTGGTGATTTGGTGAATGTGAACCATGTGAGTTGAACGCTCGCAGCTGCCCTCTATGGACAGCTTACTCGCGTTCCTTTAACAGCTGGGCTACATTGTAATTATAGTCAGGTTACATTCATACATTTCTTAAAGCAGCATTGTACATACATAACAGGCTCCCTAAAGGTGCTATCGGCTAGAGAGACCCACCTCTCTAGCACTAGAAGGAGGACCTTTTCGGTATCTGCTCCAACCCTGTGGAACCTCATACCAACCGAATTGCGTCTCCAGGCAGAGCTATTGCCCTTCAGGAAAGATCTAAAAAACCTGGCAAAGCTGGTTTTGGGCACTGGTGATGCGGTAGCCCCCCCTTGCTGACATATAATGAAGGCTGCTTGTGTTTTTAGTTATAATTTTAATTTGCGGGGGTTGGGAGGGTATTTTTAGTGGTTTTAATGGTTTTTAAAGTATTAGGGTTCTTGTAATCTTATGCTTGTGTGATGTTTTATATTTGTGAGCCACCCAGAGTCGCTTTGGCGAGTGGGCAGCAATATAAATTCAAATAAATAAATAAATAAATAAATACAATATTACCTCCCTCCTTCATTTGTTTGATTTTATACATGGTCAAATGGCTTATTTTCTTTCTTTGATTTCTCTGCAGTTTTATAACAAAAAGTCTTCAAAGATGGATTTTAAAGGGAGGTCACTGAGCAGGAATACACACTGCATGCACGCGCGCACGCACGCAAGCACGCACGCACGCAAGCACGCACACACACACACAGGCTCAACAAGGAGAATAATTTATTTGATCTTAGGTGAAGAAGATTTTTGATAGACAATACATTGTATTGTAGACAAAACATTGTAAGTTTGATCCTGACAGGGATCAAGGTTGACTCAGCCTTCCTTCTGAGGTCAGTAAAATGAGTACCCAGCATGTTGTGACAAAATGCTAATTAAATTGTGAACCACCCAGAGAGTGCACTAAGCGCTATTGGGGCTTTATATAAGTGTAATTGCTATAATGTCTATTTTGGATCAGATGACTGTAAAAGTCATCCATTCAATGCAGAATTAAGATATGAGGGACTCTATGGTTTGACTCATGCTGTTGTCCTCCCCTGACACACTATCTCTGCTAACAATTTTAAACTCATCCCAGAGGCATACACAATTCATCTGAAGAAGTGTGCTTAGATATATGAAAGCTTATGAAGAATAAAAACTAGTTAGACTTACAGATGTTACATGATATCTGGTTTCTCTTGTGCTACAACAGTCTAATTGGAGTGGCCTTGACATCATGCTTGGAGGCTCCTGGCTTTTGTTTTGAAGGATTTGAACATAAAATCTGAGGCTGCCATATCAGAGGTGGCCCAGGACTTCATAGTTAGTTCAGTTAGTTCTTAGCTCTCTCTTCTTCTTTTTCCTTCATCTCTGCTGGACTTCATCTTAATTAATTGACCAGCCATGACTGAATTACAAGGTATGTTCACTCCTATTGCTTCAAGACAGCCTGTTTTACAACCAGATTACTGTACAGTATCTCTCTTGGCCCAGGTTGGTTTTTACCTCAGTGCCAGTTCAGAAATGGTAACATAAAAATGTAGATGTGAATATCAGTTGCCTGAGAACCAATGAAGAATAAATTTTTATCTTATTTTAAGAAGTCCACTTCATATATTCTATAGTATGAAACACAGTATTATCACAAAACCATTCTGAACGTTGGATCTGGCTTGCTGGGATTTTTAAAAATTCAGATCGTTAGGAAGTGAAGCACTTGTAGTGTCTTTCCACTAGATGGCACGGTAGGCCCTGTTCAGATGCTGAATAGTTGCACATAGACACATGAACATATATGCAGCAAAATTATTGTAGCTATAAATGAACAGAGAGGGTATCTCTTTCATACTTCTTCCCACGGATTATTGTACAACATCTGTTGAGTAGGATTTTGCTTCTACATCTACAGGTATGGGTTTTATCTATTTTGGACCTTCTTTTCTACCTAAACATGGCTATTAAAATAAATGTAGCAAGGTTGTACTGTATTTTAAGTAAGGAAGAGAGTGGAGAGATAGTTTGATAAGCAAGTGGGACTGGACATCCTTTGGTTTTTTTAGTAACTACTTGTTAAGTTGTTGCCATTAGATCACTTCCTTCTAGGTCACTTCCCTGTTCTGAAGAAAATAATTCTTTGTTCTCCATCTTGTGGCCAGGTTCAAGGGTGTTTCCCTGTTGGCCTTCAGCATGCTTGCAAGCACAGAGGCCAGCTCTAAGTACTTCCGTATTCAAGTCTAACTTTTATCCTGATTGGGCTTCTTGGAACAATAAGAAGTTTTTCTTCTGCCTTTCCATAAACAATCCTTACTGATTACTCCTAATTCATAGTTGTGAGCTCACCTTAGTATAGGCTGCTGCACTCTGCAAATTTGTCCACCTCCGTCAATGAAATAGGGAGGGAGCTATTAAAAACTTCTTATAGACCACAACAAAATGTGGCAAGTATTTAAACATGAGTCAAGAAGCAACAGTTAGGACGGAATATGGAACGACAGAGTTGTTTGGAATAGGAAAAGGAGTAAGACAAGGCTGCATTTTATCACCCTGCTTATTCAACTTATACACAGAGCACTTAATGTGCAATGCAGGGATGGAGGAATCACAATTTGGGATCAAAATTGCTGGGAGAAACATCAACAACTTCAGATATGCAGATGTTACCACCCGAATGGCAGAAAGTGAGGTAGACCTAAAGAAGCTCCTGCTTAGATTGAAAGAAGAGAGTGCAAAAGTTGGCTTGAGACTCAACATCAAGAAAACCAAGATAATGGCAACAGGCCCTATCAGTCCCTGCAAAATAGATGGGGAAGAAGTAGAAGCAGTGACAGATTTTACTTTCTTAGGATCCAAGATCACTGCAGATGGAGATTGCAACCATGAAATAAAAAGGCGACTGATTCTTGGGAGACAAGCTATGAAAAACCTGGGGAACATAGTTAAAATAGAGACATCACCTTGCAAACAAAAATTTGCATAGTCAAAGCAATGGTATTCCCGGTGGTAGTGTATGGTTGTGAGAGCTGGACCGTTAGAAAGGCTGAGCGCAGAAGAATAGATGCCTTTGAAATGTGGTGTTGGAGGAGAGTTTTCAGAGTCCCCTGGACAGCGAGGAGAACAAATAAATCAATCTTAGAAGAAATCAACCCTGACTGCTCCTTAGAAGGTCAAATAGTAAAGATGAAGCTAAAGTACTTTGGACATCAAGTTAGAAGAGAGGATTCACTCGAGAAAGCCTTGATGCTGGGAAAAGTGGAGGGCAAAAGAAGAAGGGGCGGCCAAAAATGAGATGGCTAGATGGTATTGTAAATGCAATGGGCACAGAGCTGGGCGGGTTGAGGAGGTTGGTGGAGGACAGGGGTGCCTGGAGGGCAATGGTCCATGGGGTTGCAAAGGGTCGGAATCGACTTTGCAACTGAACAACAAAATAGGCCCCTAAAAATCTGCTCTGGAGAGCTGAGGCTTTGGAGACCTTTCAGAACTGTTTAAAGCAGGGGTTCCCAACCTAAGGCCTATGGGGTGGATCTGGCCCAAGGTACCATTTAATGGGGGCCCCACCCCTCCAAGGGCATTTAAGAAACAAAATGGTCACCCCTTTGAAGCTGTTGAGACAAAATGGCCACCCCCATCATGCAGGCAGGGCAAAATGGCTGTCTGGCCCTTGAAGCTGGCTGAGAGAGTGTGAGCCATCCCCGGCTTGAAAATGTTGGGAACCCCTTGTTTAAAGGGTTGCACGTGAAAGGATGGGAAGTGGAAATGCCATGCTTATGAAAACCTGGACTTTATCATATGTAGTTTTCGAAATAACAGTTGTACAGGTAGGGTAAATAACTGTTGTCTGATGGTGATGGAACTTTTCTTCAAAACAACAGCCCATTTTGCTGGGACTTCATCCTGATCAAGGTCCTGATCTGACTGTCTTTGGCTACAGTTGCACATACATGTATTCATGCACAAGCACACTGCAAAGGTATATTTAAGGTAATGTGTAGTTTGACCTAGGATGGCAGTTTCAGGGTACCAGAAATAGATTTATCATTATATATTTTTTGATGTTGAGTGTCAAGCCATTTTTTGCACTCTCCTCTTTCACCCTCCTCAAGGGGCTCTTTAGATCTCCTTCACTTTCTGCCATTATGGTCGTGGCATCCACATATCTTAAGTTGTTCATATTTCTCCCAGAAATCTTAATCCAGTTTGTGCGTCGTCCAGCCCTGCATTATGCATGATGTACTCTGCATATAAATTAAATAAGCAGGGTGACAATATACAGCCTTGTCAAACTCCTTTTCTTTTTCTAAACCAATCAGTTGCTCTGTATCCGGTCCTAACTGTTGCTTCTTGACCCGCAGACAAGTTTTGCAGAAGACAGGTGAGGTAGTCTGGTACTCCCATCTCTTTAAGGGCTTGACACAGTTTGTTGTGATCCACACAATCTGGTACTCCCTTGCTTTCTCCATGATCCAGCAAAGGTTGACAATTTGGTCTCTAGTTCCCCTGCCAGGTGAAGTTCCCCTTCCCAGGTGAAGATGCCTTCACCTGCTGAGGATTCCCTGGAAATGGCACTGAGAGATATTCTGCCTATCTCTCCAACCTGGAGGTTGTCCTTAGGTATCCATAATTATAGCCATTGATACCCTTGTCCTCCCTGAACTTGTCTAATCCTTTCTTGAAGCTGTCGAGACTGACAGCTGTCACCACTTCTTCTGGCAGGGAGTTCCATAGACCAGTGATCTTCTGGGTGAAAAAGTACTTTCTCTTATTTGTTTGAGAACTAGTACCCAAAAGATTCATCGAGTGTCCCCTAGTTCTAGTATTGTGCGATAGGGAAAACAGTTTTTCCTTATCTACTTTGTCCACACCGTGCATGATTTTATAAACTTCAATCAGGTCACCTCTTAGACGTCGTCGTTCAAGAGTGAAGAGGCCCAACCGTTGCAGCCTCAGATGGTGAGGAAGGTGTTCCAGTCCCCTAATCATTCTGGTTGCCCTCCTCTGCACTTTTTCCAGTTCAATAATATCCTTCTGGAGGTATGGCGACCAGAACTGTACCCAGTATTCCAGATGGGGCCTCACCATAGATTTATAAATAGGCAAAATGACACTTGCTGACTTATTTTCTATACCCTTCCTAATGATCCCTAGCATTGAGTTTGCTTTTTTCACTGCTGAGGCACACTGAGTTGACACCAGTTGAGTTGTCCACCAGGACACCAAGGTCCCTTTCCTGGTTTGTCGCAGAGAGATCAGACCCCATCAGTTTATAAATGTAATTGGGTTTTTTTGCCCCAACATGCATCACTCTGCACTTACCGTATTTATTCGAGTATAACGCGCACTCGTGTATAACGCGCACCCCTAATTTTCCATGAAACCTCGGTATAAAATTTTGTTTCACACCACTCTCTAACATTCGTCTCTGGTACAGTGAATTCTCGGCTAGCTGCTCGGTTTCCATGCATTTCAGCATGATCAACAACTTTGAGCTTGAACGAAGCGTCATATGCACAACATTTACGCTTGATACCCTGAGATGCCATCTAAAGGGGAACCAGTTATATCGGTGAAAAAGAGCACGCCTTAAAATATTGAGGGAGGGGGGGATAATCAGACCCACCTGTTGCAGAAAATGCAATCCGAAATGAGCACTTCCGACCCCCAGGAGCCTCGCTCGAACTGCGAGCTACCTCCGGGCCACGCCTCGTCTCCCGCGCCACCCAATCAGATCCCGCCAATTTCTTCAAAGCCACCCCCCGCCTCCCCTTCACCCGCCGCAGCAATAGACAGCCGACCCAATTCTAAAAAGGAAGTAAAAGAGGCTCGTTTATAACGCGCACCCAGTCCTCGTGTATAACGCGCACCCAAACTTTGATTTCTTTTTTTGGTATAAAATTTTGCGCGTTATACACGAATAAATACGGTACTAATGTTGAAGCTCATTTGCCAGTTTTGCCCACTCCCCCAGTGTCAAGAGATCCCTCTGGAGCTCCTCACAATCACTCATAGTTTTCACTACCCTGTATAATTTAGTGTCGTCAGCAAATTTAGCTACCTTGCTATTTATTCCTACTTCTAGATCATTTATGAAGAGGTTGAAAAGCAGGGGTCTGTTGTGTTCCTAATACTATGCCTTTTAAACAATGTAACACCCATCAGCTGTAACACTGTAACCCTCGGTAATAGGACGCGAGCTAGTGACCACCAGGTGGCAATAGCGAGCGTCCAGCTCATATGGTTCCAATTACTCAAGAACTTCAGCACGGGAAGATTCCCGCCACTACCTCACCTGGACAAGAAGGGCGTGACCAGGAATGATGTCACACGGACGGTAGCCAATGGGCTATCGTGGAGCCACATTCAAATGTATAGCCACTGTATATATTGAGCTGTTCGTCCACCATTACCACATGTTCCCCCGGACCACCATGCAATAAAGCTGTGTTAAGCCAATCCTTCGGCTGTTCCTGTGTCTTGGTTCTCATACACTAAATTGGCGACGAAGGTGGGATTATGGATCCCCACGAGATCAAGACACACGCCGGTTTCGACATCAACAAGCCGGAAGATTGGGAGCTCTTCGAAATGGACTTCCAAGACGCGCTGGTGGTGTCCGACATTACGGACGAGGGAAAGAAGAGGGCCATCCTCACCAGGATGCTCGGGCATTCCGCCAAAAGAGTATTGGTGGACCTGGTATCACCGAAGAAGGTGAGCGAGGTGTCGGTCAAACAGCTCCTGAAAGCGATGCGCGGCCATTTCCAGCCCTCGGTTTCGATGTTTTTGGCTCGAGACGCGTTCTGGAAGAGAGTTCAAGCGCCTGGTGAGTCCATCGCCGCCTTTGCAGCGGCCCTGCGGTTGGCCGCCGGCCCATGCAAGTGGGAGAATCTGGAAATCGCCCTCAGGGACCGCATGCTGTGTGGCCTGTGGGACGAGGAGGTTCAGCGAAAGTTGATGAACCAGGAGCCACCCCCGACGCTGCGCGAGGTCGTGAAGGCGGCACAGTCCGCGGAAGCCACGAGGGCCGGAGTCAAGGGGTTCAGAGAAAGGCCCCCACAGTCCGACAAGGCAGCGGGCTCGGTGCACGCGGCCAGACGAACGCCGAAATCCTCCGCGGAGAGCAGCGACGACGAGGACGTCCGGAGGGTTCTGAAGGACGGCCAACGCTGCGACGGCTGTGGAGCGGCCCACGACCGCATCAAGTGCCCGTTCCGGAAGGCCGAGTGCCACAACTGTGGACGCCGGGGGCACATCGCCAAGGTCTGCAGACGGCGGCGCAAGGACCAGAAAAGCTCGTCAGACCGCTCGCCGAGGACCAAGGAAGGCGCCCGGCCCACGAGGAAGCAGGTCGGCGTGGGCCGCATCTCCGACGACAGCAGCGACGACACCCCAGTTTACAGCGTGTCCTTGGGACACCCCCGTTACTTTGTTGAGGTACTGGTGCAAGGGGCCCCTGTTAGG
The DNA here is from genome assembly GCA_035047345.1 of Bradypodion ventrale. Classification (NCBI taxonomy): domain Eukaryota; kingdom Metazoa; phylum Chordata; class Lepidosauria; order Squamata; family Chamaeleonidae; genus Bradypodion; species Bradypodion ventrale. The sequence goes on from JAWDJE010000001.1 coordinate 49,937,725, forward strand.
ATGGAGATAGACTCAGGTTCCTCCTATTCAATCATGTCCCAGCGGGAGTTCTTGGGAATTTCCCCCCACGTGCGCCCCAAGCTCAAAGCGTTGAGGTCCACGCTGCGGGACGTGCAGGGAAATAGCATTCCGGTGTTGGGGGTTGGAAAATTCAAGGTCCAATACAAGCAACACGCCGTGGAACTTCCCCTGGTTGTTCTCAAGGGGGGAAGTTGCAGTCTCCTCGGGACTCAATGGTTTAAGCCCCTGGGTTTGTTCATTGGGGGGGTGCATGCCGTTGGGACTGACCCAATACAGGAGGTGTGTGACGCGCACCCCGAAGTCTTCAAGAAAGGACTCAGAAAATTCAAGGGAACCCCAGTAGCGTTCGACCTGGACCCGGAGGTCCGCCCAATAAGACTCAAGCCGCGCAGAGTGCCTTTCACACTAAAGGACAAGATAGAGGCGGAACTGGACAAATTGGTGGGCCTGGGGATTCTTGTTCCTGTTGATTCCGCGGAGTGGGAAACTCCGATTGTAACTGCGCTAAAGGCCAACGGGGAGGTTCGCATATGCGCTGATTATAAGTGCACCATTAATAAGGCGATCCGCCCAAATGCGTATCCGGTGCCGGTAGTCAGCCACCTGTTGGCCAGGTTACATGGGGGGGAAGTGCTTCGCAAAACTTGACCTGGCGCAAGCCTACCAGCAACTCTCAGTAACCCCAGCTGCAGCTGCTGCGCAAACGATAGTCACTCATAAGGGGGCGTTCCAGGTGACGCGCCTACAGTTCGGCGTGAACTCGGCGCCAGGCATTTTCCAGTCACTCGTGGAACGCCTCTTAAAAGGGCTAGTTGGGGTTTTGCCATACTTTGATGACGTATTGATAACGGGGGGGAGTGAGGCAGAATTGGCTGAAAGGCTAGACAAAGTGCTGACGGTGTTTGAAAAGGCGGGGTTGCGGTTGCGAAAAGACAAATGCGTTTTCTTCGCAAAAGAGGTTGAGTTCTTGGGTTTCCGGGTAACCCCTGCGGGAATCAAACCCTCCAAATCAAAGGTAGCCGCCATTCAAAATGCCCCTCGCCCCACCTCCAAGCCCGAATTGCAGTCGTTCCTAGGGCTCTTAAACTTCTACCACTCCTTCCTGCCTCGGAAGGCGTCGGTAGCAGAGCCGCTTCATAAGCTACTCAAGAAGGACGAGGCGTGGAAGTGGGGTGAGAGCCAGGAGAGGGCATTCATTGAACTGAAACAACTCCTAGCGTCTGATGCCATTCTAACCCACTTTGACCCCAAGAGACCGGTGGTTCTGATATGTGATGCATCCCCAGTGGGGGTGGGGACGGTGCTGTGCCACGTGCTGGAAAACGGGAGAGAGGCCCTGGTAGCATTCTACTCCAGATCCCTGTCCCAGGCAGAGCGAAACTACGCCCAAACAGACAGGGAGGCGCTAGCAATAATCGCGGGGACGAAAAAGTTCCACGATTTCCTCTATGGCCGCCCCTTCACCATAGTGACCGACCACAAGCCCCTGTTAGGCATTTTTACTGCAGACAAGCCCACACCTCAGATCCTGTCCCCTAGGATGCTAAGGTGGGCCAACTTCTTAAACGCGTATCAGCACGCGTTGGTGTACCGCCCAGGAAAGGAAATAAGCCACGCGGATGCCCTGTCGAGGTCTCCCCTCCCCCACACAAGCAGCCTTGTGGGCAAGGAAGAACAAGACCGCCAAGTGCTCATGATAGAGGTCTTAGATTCGCCCCCCATTGTACCCGCAGACATCGCCAAGGCGACCGGCAAGGACAAGACGCTAGCTCTAGTCAGCTCCTGGGTGCAGAAAGGGTGGCCAGCGTCCTCCCCGGCGGCAGAGTTCGCCCCGTTTTTCAGGAAGAAGCTAGAGCTGTCCATAGAGAGGGGGTGCCTTCTGTGGGGCCAGCGGGTGGTAGTCCCCGAATCCCTGAGGCCTAGGGTGCTCAAACTGCTGCACGTCAGCCACCCTGGAATTGTCCGCTCCAAGGCTCTGGCCAGGAGCTACTTCTGGTGGCCCCAATTAGACGCCGACATCGAGCACATGGTGGGCACTTGCGAGGGCTGCCAATGCTCCCGACCCGAAGAGGCTCGCCTGCCGCACAGGGAATGGGACGCGGCAAAGGGGCCGTGGTCCCGTGTGCACATTGATTTTGCGGGCCCATTTAGAGGGACACTTTTTCTCCTCGTGGTGGATGCTTACTCCAAGTGGTTGGAGGTAATCCCAGTTACAAACACCTCCTCAGCAACAACAGTAAAGCACTTGCGTACGGTCTTTAGCAAGTTCAGCATACCCGACACCCTAATTAGCGATAACGCTAGTTGTTTCACGTCCACTGAGTTCAGGGCATTCACCGAGATCAACGCCATTCGGCACATCACCTCCACCTTTCCACCTGGCGACAAACGGCCAGGTAGAGCGCCTCGTGCGCACCACCAAGGACGTGCTGAGGCGCATGGGCCCCGGGGATCTTAACCTGCAAGTGTGTCAGTTCTTGCTGGGATACAGGGTGACCCCCCCTAGCTTCAGGGTACTCGCCCGCGGAGCTCTTAATGCGTAGGAAGCTGACTACAATACTGTCCAGGCTAGACCCTACGAGGGTAGAGGACACAGGGAGGAACATCGGGTTAGCGGACACGAAAAGTTTCGAAGTAGGTGCCCCGGTACATTGCAGGAACTACGCTAGCGCCGGGCCAGCCTGGGTCCCGGGCGTCATCGTTGGGCAGACGGGTCCCGTGTCGTATTGCGTAGAGACCAGCGCGGGTCTACTCTGGAGACGGCACGCAGACCAACTCCGGAGCCGGGTCCCGGGAAACCAGAGCGCGGACGGCGCGGAAAAGGATTCAACGTTAGGGTTCTCCCCCACCCGTTCAGCCCAAGGGGGAGGAGAGGGGGGGCAGTGGTCCCCACCTAGGGGGGAGGGGAAGGAGTCTGTCCTCATAGATATCCTGAGGGATGCCCCCAATGACGTCCCGGTAGATAATTTCGAGTTTCAGTTACAAAACCGGGGGGGGGGGTTCGGAGTGGTCCCCCACCCATCCAAGCGAGAAGCGGGGTTTTTCGTTAGCCCCCAGTGCCCCCGGTTTTTCCACTATGGAGTTTGTCCCTTCCCCAAAAGCCGCAGAACCGCGGCAAGTCACTAACGAGTCTCCCTCTCCCGTTGCAGGACAAGAGACCAGGGGACAGAGAAGCAGTAGCGCCCCCGGGACAAGCCAGCCAGCATCACGCCCAAAACGCGTTTGCAATAAGCCATCTTGGATGAGAGACTTCGTCTCATCCTAGGGGGGAGGGATGTTGTGTTCCTAATACTATGCCTTTTAAACAATGTAACACCCATCAGCTGTAACACTGTAACCCTCGGTAATAGGACGCGAGCTAGTGACCACCAGGTGGCAATAGCGAGCGTCCAGCTCATATGGTTCCAATTACTCAAGAACTTCAGCGCGGGAAGATTCCCGCCACTACCTCACCTGGACAAGAAGGGCGTGACCAGGAATGACGTCACGCGGACGGTAGCCAATGGGCTATCGTGGAGCCACATTCAAATGTATAGCCACTGTATATATTGAGCTGTTCGTCCACCATTACCACATGTTCCCCCGGACCACCATGCAATAAAGCTGTGTTAAGCCAATCCTTCGGCTGTTCCTGTGTCTTGGTTCTCATACACTAAAGGGTCCCAGTACTGAACCTTGGGGGACCCCACTCTTTACTTCCCTCCACTTGGAGAAGTGTCCATTTAGTGCTACCCTCTGTTTCCTGTCCCTTAGCCAGTTGCTGATCCAGGACAAGACCTGTCCCTTTATTCCATGACTGGTAAGTTTATTCAAGAGCCTTTGATGTGGGACCTTGTCAAAGGCCTTCTGAATGTCCAGATAAACAATGTCAACTGGATCCCCCTTATCCACATGCTTGTTGACACTCTAAAAAAATTCCAACAGATTAGTGAGGCATTTTTTGCCCTTGCAAAAGCCATGTTGGCTCTCCTTTAGCAGCGCCTTCTCTTCTAAGTGCCTATTAATCCTATCTTTTAGGATGGTTTCCATCACTTTACCTGGGACAGGTCGGTAATTTCCTGGATCACCTCTGGAATCTTTTTTGAAAATTGGTGTTACATTCGGTACCTTCCAGTCATCAGGCACAAAGCCTGATTTGAGGGAAATATTATATATTTTGGCTAGTAGATCAGCAATTTCATCTTTAAGTTCCCTGAGAACTTGTGGATGGATGCCATCTGGTCCTGGTGATTTGTTAGTGTTTAGTTTAACAAGATATGCAAGGACCTCCTCCCTGGTTATTTCTATCTGGCTTAATTCTTTGGTTTCCTGCCCTACGAAGATAGGCTCTGTTTTGGGCATGTGGTCTCTGTCTCCTTCAGTGAATACTGAAGCAAAGAATTCATTGTCTCTCTGCAATCTCTGTTTCCTCTTTAACAACCCCTTGCCTTCCATTGTCATCTAATGGTGTAATGGCCTTCCTAGTTGGGTTCTTACTTCTAATGTACTTAAAGAAGTCTTTGTTATTTCTCTGAGTATTTTTAGCTATATGCTCCTCAAAGTCTTGCTTTGTTTTCCTGATCATCTTGTACTTCTGGAAGTTCTTGAACCATGTACTACTGAAGCCTAGCTTGCAAGGGTGTGCTGGCCACCTTGGGAGGGTGCTGGACAATGATGTCACTCATGCCCCAGCCAATGGGCTGGCAAAACAACAAGACATGGAGCAGCTCCACATGGATGCTCAGCGGGTGGCTCCAGTGGCGCCTCTTTTAAAGGGACAGGCACCTGGGCCCACACCATCTGGCCTGCCTTCCCTCCAGTTAAATGGAGGTGCGTGACTGTGCTTTCATCATCAAACGATGATGATTTTTTTTTTTTACCAAAGAGCTGCCATTGGTTCAGAATCTGTAGAGACGCGCCAGGAGATGTGGGTGCAAAAGGCAGACTCCTGAACAAATGAAGCCTACTCAATTTATTGCCTAGAAAATCCTCCTTCTTCATGTACGTAAGGTAAATATGGGGGTGTACAAACTACAGATCATGTGATATCCAAACATATACAGGATATAGGTGAAAAGCATAAGAGAGCATAATATGTCAAAGAGTCCTGGCAATCAATCTTCTAGGTGATGGATTAAAGCATAGGATAGCATAGGAAGGCATACACTGCATAATCTTGGCATCAGGGCGTTTGAGTTGCTTGACCTAGCCTTTCACACATAACAGGCTTGCACTGGTTGTTACCGGTTCTACATAAGCATGCCTCCAGAAGGCCAAGCTTGTGATTAGATAGGGCAGAGGGCAAAGGGACGTTTCCATACCATCTTCTGCCAGGAGACCACTAAGAAATGCATCTTAGTGTTATAAAGGACCATGTTGGTCCAGAAAAAACTTTTTAGAAGGGTAGAGAAACTTAAAGAAAGTTACCATTACTAATGTGATGTAAGATTAATATATAGGGGTTTATCCAACAAGAATCATCACGTGACCCTGCCCTTGGTATGAGTGATTCTCCTCATGTCTAGTTTGACACTGAACTGGTACAACTGTATGAGAGTAGAGCATCATGGACCTTATACAGTAATCAGTTAAGAGGAAATGGTTCCCCTTTCTCAAAGTGAGGAAGAAGGTCTAGTGATGGTGTCTGATAGTCAGGTTAACCCTGGTCTTGAAAAACAGTGTGATGGTGGTAGTATGCCTCCTTTATATCAGCAGATGGACCGTGGCTCATTCATAGCCTTTTGTCAAATCGCCCACGATATGACTAATCACTATAATTCATTTAAAGTACAATAAATCATTGTTGGCAAGGGCTGAGGACATGAAACAACAAAATTTGCATCAGTCAGTTCTTGGTGACAAGCTTGCCAGTGTGGTTCTTTTCATTTGATTAAGAAGCCTTCAAGAGTGTGGAATCAGAAAAACACAAATCAGGTGAAAATGAAATGTCACAATAAATCAGGTTCTGTTGGGAAAACTGTCTAATTTGGTGCTCTCTCAAAGTTTTTTTAACTACAACCCTCATCAACCCTACCCATTGGCCATTATGGTAGTGGATGAGGATGGTGGTTTTCCAAAAGCATCTAAAGAGCACTGTGCTAGGAAGGTTGCTTGATCGTGTAGAGTTAAAAATAATGTGAACAGAAAGTTATATTTTTAAAAAACGTTTGGCATTGAAAGTCCCTTCAATCAAATTTTGTTGGTTGAAGGCCCATTGATGAGTGTTAGGGGGATATAGATATATAGAAAGTCTTCAAACTGTACTGTTTGTCAAAAATGGTTTACAACTCTCCAAACTTACTGATTTCCTTACTTATATTATTTGCAAATCGCTAGCAAGGTTTTCTGATGTGCTCACAATATACAAACAAGTGAAAAACAAAGCAATGCAAGGCAATACAATACAATAAGCTAGGAGTTGCCAACCTTTTAAAGTCGGGGGCCAGGTCACACTCCCTCAGACAGTTGACAGGGCCGGACTGGTGGTCCCTTGGTTGTTTACGGCTGCCATAAATACATCTGCTGCTGTCGTAAATGCGTTTACAGCTGCCGTAAATGAGTCAGCTGACGGTTACGGCAGTGGCAGCTGGAGCAAGGGCATGGGCTGGATGATTTGGCACCACTGCCCAGATTCAGCCTACAAGCCATAGGTTGCTGATCTCTGCAATAAATAAGCCATAGCTGTCAAGTCTCCTGTATTGGCCGGGAAACTCCCGTTATTTACCCCTCTTTCCCGCCATCATCCCGTATTTGTATTTTCCCATAAATGTTGGATCAGGGCCACGGAGCGGCTGTCGGGTCCCGGAGGAGACTGGTCAAGCCATGAGACACGAAGCAAGATGGAGCGAAGACCAGTGTTTTAATGAAGGCAAATAATCAGTATTTATCATGTACAGGCTGCATGCAAAAGAACTGCGATATGACAGGATCCACATGCCATGTTTACACGAGTTAATTGGGGAAGTCTTCAGGGGAAGTTAATTAACTAACTTAATTACGACAGGGGAAATCCATTATTCCATGTTATCCGGGGTAAACATGTGGCTGGTATTGGTTTTAGGACTTAGAGTAATCCGCAGGTGCGAGATTACCTATTACATGACTTGCGAGTTAGTCATTAGCTTCCTATTGTCCGAGCTGCTTGTCAGGTCAGCTATAGATGAATTAAGCCCTATCTAATATTCCGCTCCCCCAATTTCTGTCCCTTCAGGAACCCCTGGTAACGATGTGATCACCCCTTACCGGGGTTCTGTCAGGGCCAGTATACCAATTGTGTGCGTGGATCCCACACTCTCCCTTTATTTGTTTAATTGGACCTGACAGACGGCTCGACGTAGGAGCGGCATCAGCTGACGTGGAGTGAGGACATTCCAGGGTTCTCTCCATGGGGGACATCTTGACATCAGCGAGGGAATACATTGCATGAAACAACACACAGCCATTCCCAGTATTATCACCCCCACAATCACCTTGAGTGTCGTTTGTAGCCAACCCCATGGGAACCAGGACCATAACGGATTCCACCACACCCACGTAGCATCTTCCTTGATGTTTTTAACCAAGGTATGGAGGTCTGTGAATTGACTCTGTACCTTGCGCGGGTTGTCCATGAGGTTAAAACAACACATGCCATGGACAGACTCGCAACCCAAATGATGTAACAGCAAGAAGTAATCGATGGCTGCTCGATTATCCAATATGGCATGGTGAAGCTCTGTCTGCTCTTGATTAAGAAGCGCTATCGCCGAGGAGGTGTGGTTAATGGCTTTTGCTAAAGCGCAAGCCAATTGACCAATTCTCCAAGCGTTGCCTACGGCTAAGCCTGGCATGCCAAACAAGCTGACTGCTAATGAAACATACTCAGCTTTACTCAGAATCCTAATGTTGCTATCACATGTGCTGTCTAACTGGGTGGCATGAGCGTGCCGTATGTGTGAAGGTACATTTATGCTTGGGGCAACCATGTCTCTAGTGGGAAGCAACAATGTCAAATGACTGATACAGCAAAGGGAATCAGATACATATGCAGGAATGTAGTTCCAAGTATACTGGTTACATGTAAAAAAACATCCTGAAGGCAAGGTAACATGAGCATACATTGAGTTAATAGTCTCTGGGTTATTGCAAGTCCAGTTGCTGTTGCCGGGGTCGAGGCAATGGTGCTGTGGCCCTTCGACCGCAGAACAGCCGGTCATACGAGCACAAGTAGAGTTCGGGCTGACCACAACTCGGGGAGTGTAGAGAGTGGCCGCATCAGCCGGTAAGACTTTAGTGACTTGGGTTCCCCAGTGCGCGTACGTTGAAAAGGCAGTCTTGTAAAACGGACCAAATATCCGCTTCACCAACCAGTCACCGTTCCTGATGTGCGCATCTGGGGAGTGACACACCGGGATGAGACAAGTGGTCAGAATAGAGGCAGAAGCGGTAGTCTGCCTCAGGCAAAAATCGGACTGATTGACGAGGTTCGCCAATCTTTCCCAAACGTTGTACTGCAGCCGGGCAGAGAGATCTCCACCTGGCATCAGGTGGTTGGCTTCCAATGAAGCTGCTTGAACGCCTCCCCCCGCAAGCAGGGAAAGGATCAAGATGATGGTGGTCATCATGGAATTAGCTGTAATCAGGGAAAAGGCTGCAATCAAGATGTTCTCTGGTGTCGGCTCCTTGTCCTCGCGCCGAACGGCGTCCGCCTCCTCCTGGCACAGGGACTTGGCCATCCCCCAGATGATCTTCGGCGCTGTCATCTGCTGTCGCCGCCTCTTCCGCTTGGCTCTCTCCGTCAGGGTTAGTTCCTCCATCTCCGGGATTGGGTCTGGAACTGTCTGGGTCCACGCCATTGGACTCGAAGTGAGGCTTGACACATCGGGCTGGAATCCAGATAACGGCTGTAGGAAACATAATTGCAGCATACCCTCTTCCCCAGGTTATGAGTGGCGCCGGGCCGTTCCAGGAAGGATCCGGTGGCACTCGGTAACGCACCATCGGCTGCGGGAGAGGCTCCGTGTGACGGAAGTGCCTCTCCTGCGGAGTGTAATCCGAAAAAACATTAAGGTGATTGTACGTAAACAATACTTTGTTCAGACAATGTTGTGCCTGACCCTGATTTTTGGGGAGGGCTGGTGGTTCCCCCCTTTCTGTTTGTTTGTCAATGTAGGACTTAAGCGTCCGATTGACCCATTCCACAATCGCTTGCCCTTGCGGATTGTACGGAACGCCAAAGGTGTGCTTAATGTCCCAGGTGGCCATGAAGGTGGCCAGCTGCCTGGAGCTATAAGCTGGACCGTTATCGGTTTTCACGTGCCGTGATTTGCCCATGGCTGCGAAGCAGGAAAGGAGATGCTGCTCCACATGGGAAGCCATTTCTCCCTTCTGTGCTGTTGCCCAAACAAATTGTGAAAAGGTGTCAATGCAAACGTGCATGTACTGCCATCTGCCAAGCTGCGGAACATGTGTGACGTCCATCTGCCACACCTGGTTGGCCTCTGTCCCTCATGGGTTGACCCCCCCATGAGGGCCCCCCTACCGCCCCTGCACAATACGGACAGGAACAGACTATGCCTTGGGCTTGGGAAAGTGGCAGGTTGAACTGCCTTGTGAGTGCTTTGGCATTCTGATGGGAAAATGCATGACTCTGAATTGGAGTTGTGAAGACTCCCAAAACTGACCATTGCTGAATTTCCTTTGCGGCCGCATCCGCTCTGCTATTGCCCGTGGAAATCGGACCAAGCAAGTCCTGGTGGCTTCTGATGTGGGCGATATAGAGCGCTTCGGTACAGTTCCGCAAGTGAAATTGAGTTGTGAGGAAAAGACTCAACAAATTCTTGTCTATCGCGGGAGTGATGTACGTTCCCGGTAGACTGTGAAGCAAATTCCTAACATACTGGCTGTCAGTAATTATGTTTAAGTGTTCTTTGGCAAAGGTGCGCAAAGCGAGGTTCACCGCTGCCAACTCTGCCCGCTGCGCAGACGTCTGTGGAAGAGTTAGAAACGTGCATCAAGCTTGGTCCTTTTGCCAAGTAAGAACACCATATGTGCGACCCCCATCAGTGAAAACTATCCTAGCCCCCTGAAGTGGAACCTGTGACATTAACTCACACAAACTGACTGTCAGCGTTTGAAGCGAGACGAGTCTGGGGTCTTTCAGCAAATTGTATGCCAAGCATCCAGTGAATCCCTCCAATGGAATCGGAAGCGAGTCACCGAGCTGCATCAGTTGCTGAATTTGCTCTTTTGTGAATGGGACCACGATTTTTGCTAAATCGTGCCCTGAGATGTCCCTTGCTCTCAGCCGTCCTCGGTAAATCACCACGGAAACCAGTTCCTGCGGAGGAACTATGTTTTGGGAAGAGGTGTGTGGTAAATAACCTATTCCACGATACTCACCCCCCCGCTCGGAGTCCACCCCTAGGGCTCCGGTAAACATGGATCTGGTCCGAACGATGTACAGGTTTAGAATCGGAGCATATGGCCCCTGACTAACCATGTCCACCCATCTCTGGCTGAGAACCTGGTTGACCTTTTCGAGAGTCAAGCGCGCCTCTCGAGGAATGTGCATTCGGTCTGCCGGCTGCTTACCTAGTGTTAGCAGCGAGAAGAGCTGTTTTAGAAGATCCGTATCTAGTCTGAAATACGGTCTGGCCCAATTAATATTCCCCAGAATCTGCTGCAATTCTACAAGGGTGACTGAATATTTTAAGTTGATCTGTGGCAAAACTGGTGCTGCGAAAGAACGGAGAAGCCGATGGCCCAAGTATGAAAATGGCTCAGTTCTCTGAACTTTCTCCGGGGCAATGAGTAACCCTTTTTCCCCCAGAGTGGCCTGGAGGTTTTTAAACATTTCGCTGCCAAGTTGCGGCGCTGCGACCAGGATGTCATCCATGAAATGACACACTAAGACTGTTGGGTGAAGGCTTCGGAACTTTTCCAGTGCATTGTGAACATAAATTTGGCACAGGGTGGGCGAGTTGAGCATCCCCTGTGGCAAATATTTCCACGCGTAACGTTGCGTAGGCTCTCTGTGGTTCACGACTGGCACTGTAGAAGCGAACCTTTCCCGATCCCTAGCATCTAAGGGAATTGTATAAAAACAATCTTTTAGTTCTACGATCAAGATCTCCCAACCCTCGGGGATCATGTTCAGATTCGGGATGCCACATTGAAGCGGACCCATTGGCTGGATAATTTATTGATCTCTCTGAAATCGTGAAGGAGTCACCACTTTCCCGACTTTTTCTTGATAACAAATATGGGCAAATTCCAAGGACTGGTGGACTGTTCTATATGTCCAACATCTAGCTGCTCTTTTACCAGCTGTTTCAGGGCGACTAATTTCTTTCCTACTACTGGCCATTGTTCTACCCAGACTGCCGTGTTGGTCAGCCATTTAAGCGGTAGAGCCATTACCCGAAGGTAAGAGTGGCACGGTACTGCTGCAGAATGTCTTGCCCCCAAAGGTTGATGTGCACGTCCAGAATGTGCGGCCGGATGACCGCTGTGCCGTCCGCTTCAGGGATCGTGACTTCTACCTAATCCTGGCTTCTAAACGCTTCTTGAACACCGCCTACAACCCACACATTGGAGACCAGCTCGAGAGCCCACTCACGTGGCCACTGACTCTGGCTGACCACGCTGACGTCAGCTCCGGTATCTAGCAGCCCAGCAAAAGGTTTTTTTATTTAAAAATACCTTTATGACTGGCCGCCGCTTCCACTCTATGTTGGTCTCCACTGCCGCTAAGACCTGGTATCCTTGCACTGCCCCTTCTGTGCTCGAGCGGTCTTCCGACCCGGACTCTGAGCTGTCCCTGAGCCTGTCCTGGCTGCCTGCTGGCGAGTTACAAGGAACCATGATCAGTTGCGCTAACGTGTCTCCTTTGTGAATGGTTTGGGGTAGGTGTGTCCAGAGTTGAACGTGGAGAACACCCGAAAAATTGGAGTCAATGACTCCCGAAATTACAAGAATTCCTCGCGTTCCTGCAACACTACGGGCAAAACTAAACCTATGTAGCCTTTAGGCAGGGGTCCCATGTACTGGGAATCGACAAGATAGACTGTGCCTGGCAAGTCACATGTGACTTCTGACTGGCAAGTCAAATCTAGTCCCATGCTGCCTCTAGGGCTGGCCTGCGCCTCCGGAATGAAGGGAATGTGATCGGAATTTAATCCAGCTCTGGCTCTCCCAGAGCGATTGAGGTCTCTGTTTGGACCGGGGCCAGAGACAAGCCCGCGTTCCGGTTTCCCGAATTCAGGCAGTTACTGGCCCAGTGGAAGCCTTTATTGCACCTTGGACATGGGGTGGTTGGAGCCTTGGGATGGCTGGTGTTTTGGCCGTTGCCCTTGGTGGATTGGCATTCCCAAGCGAAATGACCGGTCTTGCCACAATTGTGACATGCTCCTTTGGTCTTGTTCTTGGGTTTCCTACCGCCTTGTACCGCCGCTGCCAACAGACCCATTTTGTAGGAATCTGTACCAACGTCGGCACAAGCCCTAATCATGTCCGTGAGAGTCAGATTGGGACAATTGCCCAGTGACTGCAAGATCTTACGGCAGTCAAGGTTGGCATTGTCTTTTGCCAATTTCATCATGAGCTCCTGTTGGGCTTGCTCATTATCGATCTGTCTACTGACTGCTTCCTCCAGTCTATTGATAAAGTCCATGTAGGACTCCTGGGCGCCCTGTTTGACTGCTGTGTAATTTTTTGCTGCTTTGCCAGCTGCTGGGACCTTGTGATAAGCCCCGAAGGCTGTCTCAGCTGCCAACTGAAGGGTGGCGATTGGCAAGGCGGTCTGCGCATCAACGGATTCGAACCGACCTGAACCATATAGCTGATCAGGGATTACTGCTCTGCCCATCCTGGCAGCCCTTGCCCGCGCTTCGAGATGATACTCGCTGTCCCATAGCAAATACTGGCTGGGGTTGAGCATCATTCGCATGACGGCTTTCCAGTCGTACGGAATGAGCATCATAGTTTCGCACACTTGCTGAAGCGTGCCCTTGGTGAAGCGACTCTGAAGTCCTGTCTCTGTGATGGCCTTCCGTATAGCCATGAGCAGCTTGTATGGAACTGGCGAATGGACTGTTTGCCGCTGGCCCGTGAGGGCATCTATCTCTATGCGAACTGGGCATATCTGCCTAAGCTCAGCTAGTTCTTCTGCTGGCAACTCCCCCTTGCTGATTTCTTCCTCAGCCATGCGCTGGATGGAACTCTTGGTAGCTTGGGAACCCATAACTGTCAGAGAAGCGCCAGCGCTTCTCATTCCATGCATTCCATCAGTGACATCTGCAGCTGTCACTGAGGGAAAGCTCCCTACACTACCCTGCTTGAGCTGAAATGACGGATAGAGAGCCGTTGGGGCTGATGGCTCTGGCTGCGCTGGGGGTTCCTGGGTCTCTATCCGGACTGGGTCTACCTCTGCTAAGAGCTTCCTACACTCGCTCCATGTGCTGATTATGCTATCTGGAGCTCTAGGTGCTTGCTGAATGCAGGCTCCTATCCTGTCCCAAAGTTTGAGGTTAAGCATGCCTGTTTCTGGATAAAGCAGACAATTATCCCCCAAGTACACCAAAAGATCCGCTAACTGGGTGCTGTGAATGCGTGTATGGTATACCCTGGTCAGGGCCTTGAGTTCCATTAAGTGAACTCTCTGGTTAGCAGTTGGACATTGCCTCTGAGGACAAGTCCCCATATTACCTGCCGGTCCTTTGAAGTTTTCCTCCTCGGGATGAAGCAACGCGTCTGAGTTTTAGGTAACAGGTCTGGCGTGACAAACCTCTGGGAAGGAGCTCGGAGAGTGGACTGCTGCCACAGGCCCTCGGCGGCCTCTGCGCTGAAGTCAGGGTTGCACAGCTGACCCTGAGCGGAACGCGTTTCCGTGGAGCAAGCTGCCTCAGAGCTTTGGAGTGCGCTCTGCCTCTCTGGAATGCCTCGCAGTGTAGCTGTCACTCAGATCGGATGGCTTTCCCACTAGAGCTGCCACGCTGTCCTCCGGGATGATTCGGACACGGTTTTGGCATAGAACCGGACCGCGAAGATCGCTTACTCATGAGTAGAATCACATCAGGGTCACCATATGTTGGATCGGGGCCGCGGAGCAGCTGTCGGGTCCCGGAGGAGACTGGTCAAACAATGAGACACGAAGCAAGATGGAGCGAAGACCAGTGTTTTAATGAAGGCAAATCATCAGTATTTATCATGTACAGGCTGCATGCAAAAGAACTGCGATATGACAGGATCCACATGCCATTACACGAGTTAATTGGGGAAGTCTTCAGGGGAAGTTAATTAACTAACTTAATCAACGACAGGGGAAATCCATTGTTCCGTGTTATCCGGGGTAAACATGTGGCTGGTATTGGTTTTAGGATTTAGAGTAATCCGCAGGTGTGAGATTACCTATTACATGACTAGCGAGTTAGTCATTAGCTTCCGATTGTCCTAGCTGCTTGTCAGGTCAGCTATAGATGAATTAAACCTATCTAATATTCTGCTCCCCCAATTTCTGTCCCTTCAGGAACCCCTGGTAACGATGTGATCACCCCTTACCGGGGTTCTGTCAGAGCCAGTATACCAATTGTGTGCGCGGATCCCACACATAAATCTCCCATATTCTATTTTTTTTAACAAAATGGGCCAGAAACTACAGCCCCCGTGGTGCCTTGCACGGAAGGAAAAAGACAAAACCCATACTGCGCTTGCGCATCAGTGCAGCGATTGCCCAGCGCCGCTGGATTTCCCTTATTTTCAAATCCAAAACTTGACAGGTATGGAATAAGCCATACCAAAATGTATCAAACCACAGTGGAGAGAACAAACCAACAACAAACCAATCAGATCTAAACCAATGTTAAAGACTACACAACAGAATTGGGAAAATAAAATTATAAATATATGATCTTCCTCCCAATATGTCACTAGTTGTTTAGTGGAGGTATGAAACAGAAAAGATATATCACTACACATTTGAAATAATTGACAGGTATCAAAAAAGATAGTTTTATTTGTCAGTGTGTAATAAATAATGTCCTTTATGAATGCTTTGTGAATAACATTTGTGAAAGTTTTAGATAGTTGTGTCTGGATCTTTGCCAGAAGATGGATCCAGATCTTCATAGTTCTACACAGAATGTGACTGCACTGCATACATATTTTAGTGTATGGGACCAAAGACAACAGAACAGCCGAAGGGTTGGCTTAACACAGGTTTATTGCATGATGATCCGGTGGAACATGAGGTAATGGCGGTGATACATCTCAATATATACAGTAGCATTATACCTTTGAATCTTGTAGCACGGTAGCTCATTGGCTGCTACCGGCGTGGCCTCGCCCAGGCACGCCTCTCTTCAGTAGTTCTTTCTCCTCCTGATTAGTGCGGGGAAGGTTTTCCCGCGGCTGTCCGTGATTGAGCAATGTGAACCATGTGAGACTGAACGCTCGCAGCTGCCCTCTATGGGCTGCTTGCTCGCGTTCCTTTACAGCTGAGATACATTGTATTTGGAGTGGTTACATTCTTATCTTTCCAGTACAGTGAACATGCATACATAACACATATATAATGTAATGTTGTGTAAAGAATAGAAAGGTAATATAGAGGGTTTGTATAATGTTATCGCAATATGTTGTCCCTCTTTATTTTCTCTCCCTGGCTTCTGATGGCCAGTAGCTGTGGGATGGGGAGAGAGAGGGATCTTTTGAAGCCTGTTCCTCCCCAATCCCACAGCCACTGGCTGACAGGAGCCAGGGAGGGTGGAAGGGAAAAATAGAGGGATCCTTTGACGCCTGTTCCCCCATCCCACAGCTGCTGGCCATCAGGAGCCAGGGAGGGTGGGGGGTGGGGGAGAAGGCTCTTTTTGAAGCCCCTTTGCCCCAGCTCCTGGTGATCAGCGGTGGGTGAAGCCAGGTGAAGGGGCTTCCCATGCAGCTATAATTATATAAAATTCAATTCCTTTGTTCTTAGATTATGTTTTGTTAGTCTCTATTGTAAGGTCTTGGAAACATAATAGACTTTTTTTTCTTGACTCATCCAAACACCTGCTGGGGGGAAACCCAGATGCCCCAAGGATTTTCTTGATGAAGAAGAACAAACTAATTTCAAGCACAATTTTGTGACTTTGGATTTGAAACATCCATGTTCAGAAGCCTCGGGTGAGCGCTGAGTCCTTACTAAAGCCTACAGCAGGGGTGCCCAAACTACGGCCCATGGGCCGGATCTGGCGCCTGATGCCAAATTCATCCAGCCTGTGACACCCTTGTCGCTCCTGGATGTGGAAGTAAAATGCACCCATTTTACTTCTGCTTCCAGGAGCGACGAGGGTGTCATGGGCTGGATGAATTGATATTGGTGGCTGGAGCCGGCCCATGGGCTGTTGTTTCGGCACCCCCGGTTTAAGCAGGGAAAATGGCATCCTGTTGCAAAACCTATCTGTTGCAAAACAGATTGCAAGGTGCATTTTACTTCTACTTCTGGTGGGAGGAACCACGTGACCAACCCGTTAAACCATGTGACTGGCCCCATGTACCTTGTGACTGGCCCGCAGCCTGAAAAGTTTGGGCATCCCTGGCTTACAGGGGAGAGTGCTGAGTCTATCTCCCTGCCATCCTAAGTGTCCTGCTCACATCTCCCCCCCCCCCGGAGGAATTATGTGTGATGACCACACAGCCTGTCCTCAACCCCTACATTAGTTTCTGTCCTCAAGCGTCACTGTAGGATGTCATCCAGGTGCCAGCGCAATCCAATCAGCTCCTGTACATGGAATGCTGACTAGTGCCATTTAATCATTTATTTTTGGCAGTGGCAGTGTGACACCTCAGCCCTGCTTAGCAATAACACTAACTTGCCTTTAATTTAAGAAGACGTCTTTATATAGAAGCTTTGTTAGAGACAAGAGTGCCAAATCATTGTGTCTGGCACTTTTAATGGGACAGTGACAATTCCTTTGTTTTAAACCTGTAACCCAAAATGATTCAACAGAGTGACACATCAATCAGATTATAAAAATGAAGGCACATCCCCTCCTCCCCTCTTCCTGTTTAGTTCTGTGGTCGCAGAGGAAGCAGCCGTCTGGAAGTGCTCTAACAGTCCTTTAAAATATCACATAACATCAAAAGCTCCTGAAAGCAATCCAAGGCAGCCAGATGATCCAATTAAAATCCAACCACACAGTCAAAGCAACGTATGAAAAAAAGTTCTTTCTATTTCCTTTTCCTCTGTCTAGTTACCAATATTGCCTCAAGAGGCCAACTCCTCTGAAAAAAATTGGATGCAACTCCATTCCAACTGCTTAGCCTTTCATAGTTCTGTTCTACATTTCAGAAGTTTAACTGATCATATGTGACAATTTGTGCCTCTTTATAAATCTCTTTGTGCCTCTTTATAAATCTATGGTGAGGCCCCATCTGGAATACTCCAGAAGGATATTATGGAGCTGGAAAAAGCGCAGAGGAGGGCAACCAGAATGATTAGGGGACTGGAACACCTTCCTTACCATCTGAGGCTGCAACGGTTGGACCTCTTCACTCTTGAACGACGACGTCTAAGAGGTGACCTGATTGAAGTTTATAAAATCATGCACGGTGTGGACAAAGTAGATAAGGAAAAACTGTTTTCCCTATCGCATAACACTAGAACTAGGGGACACTCCATAAAACTTTTGGGTACAAGTTCTCAAACAAATAAGAGAAAGTACTTTTTCACCCAGAGGATTACTGGTCTATGGAACTCCCTGCCAGAAGAAGTGGTGACAGCTGTCAGTCTTGACAGCTTTAAGAAAGGATTAGACAAGTTCATGGAGGACAAGAGTATCAATGGCTATAATTATGGATACTTAAGGACAACCTCCGGGTTGGAGAGATAGGCAGGATATCTCTCAATGCCATTTCCAGGGAATCCTAAGCAGGTGAAGGCATCTGCTTGGGAATACCCTGAAGGAAATGGTGAGCCACTGTGTGAGACAGAATGCTGGACTGGATGGGCTGTGGCCTGTTCCAGCAAGGCTGTTCTTATGTTCTTATGTTCTTATGTATTTCACACATATGGACCTTCCCCCTCTTTCTCTAGCCACAAAAAAAGAGTTGGTTTGTATGCGGAAAAACCAACTCCTGGATAAGTCCTGGCAGCCATTGCCATGCCGATTGGGGACCATTGTTTTCTGCCATCTGTTTTCCATACTGCTAAACAAGGAATCGGATTTGGCCTGTGGTGGATGTTACTCATTCATAAATCCCTAATCCATGGTGTAATCTGGCCACTAAACTAGAGCAATTTACACTTTAATAGATTCTTTTTAAATCTAATTCTTACAAACAAGGCCTTGCGCTTCTTTGTTGTGCAGTATACATTTCACATGCTTTTCTTTTATAGAGGAAATGTCTTAAAAGTTATCTTCTATATAGCATTTATTTATTTACTTATTTATTTGTTTGTTTGTTTGTTTATTAGTTTACATTTATATTGCCGCCCACTCACAAGCGACTCTGGGCTGCTTACAGATAACAGACCTCATTTACATGAAATTATGACCGTAAAACATTAAACCATTAAAACCATTAAAAAATAACCACCCAACTCTACTAATTAAAATATAATTAAAAGTGGCCTACATTATATCAACCAATGAGGGAGGGCAGGGCTATCACATCGCTGGTGCCCCACACCTGCTTCGCCAGCCAGGTTTTCAGATCTTTCTTGAAGGGCACTATATGGCATGGTTTCCTAACCTGTAAGTCGCAACCCCTAAGGTGGTTACAAAATATTTTCTGGGATTGCGATTATGTTACATTGCATCGATGAAATGAGACTTGGGAAGAAGGAGCAGGGGGACCTTAGAGCAGGGATCCTCAACCTTTTAAAGCCGGGGCCCAGTTCATGCCCCCTCAGACTGTTGAGGGGCTGGACTGGTGGTCCAACCGCTGGCGGCGAGACAACCCCGAGCCACCCCCACTCCTTCCCAATGTCATTGCTGTAATCACTGCCAGTGACCACCCCAAGCCACCCGCCACTCCACTCCACACCACTACTCTACTTACTGGCCTGGAGGAGCTGCGTGGTGTGGGTGAAGGAGGGGTCCAAGTTGTCCTTCTCACCTGCGCTCGGCCAGAGCGACCCCCAGGGAAGTCGTAGGCGGCTGTGGGTGTCCATCAGGAAAGACACACTCAGCCAGAGTGTCCCCTGGGAAAGACATGGGCGGCACATCTGCCCTGCTATGGAGCACCGTTAGGGACATGCCAAACCAAGCTAAGGGGAGGGGACAAGGATTGAGGTGTCAGCATTGGCATCATAAGAACATAAGAACAGCCTTGCTGGAACAGGCCACAGCCCATCCAGTCCAGCATTCTGTCTCATACAGTGGCTCACCATTTCCTTCAGGTTATTCCCAAGGAGATGCCTTCACCTGCTTAGGATTCCCTGGAAATGGCATTGAGAGATATCCTGCCTATCTCTCCAACCCGGAGGTTGTTCTTAAGTATCCATAATTATAGCCATTGATACCCTTGTCCTCCATGAACTTGTCTAATCCTTTCTTAAAGTTGTCAAGACTGACAGCTGTCACCACTTCTTCTGGCAGGGAGTTCCATAGACCAGTAATCCTCTGGGTGAAAAAGTACTTTCTCTTATTTGTTTGAGAACTAGTACCCAAAAGTTTCATCGAGTGTCCCCTAGTTCTAGTGTTATGCGATAGGGAAAACAGTTTTTCCTTATCTACTTTGTCCACACCGTGCATGATTTTATAAACTTCAATCAGGTCACCTCTTAGACGTCGTCGTTCAAGAGTGAAGAGGCCCAACCGTTGCAGCCTCAGATGGTAAGGAAGGTGTTCCAGTCCCCTAATCATTCTGGTTGCCCTCCTCTGCACTTTTTCCAGCTCCATAATATCCTTCTGGAGGTATGGCGACCAGAACTGTACAGAGTATTCCAGATGGGGCCTGACCATAGATTTATAAAGAGGCAAAATGACACTTGCTGACTTATTTTCTATACCCTTCCTAATGATCCCTAGCATTGAGTTTGCTTTTTTCACTGCTGAGGCACACTGGGTTGACACCTTCATTGAGTTGTCCACCAGGACACCAAGGTCCCTTTCCTGGTTTGTCGCAGAGAGTTCAGACCCCATCAGTTTATAAATGTAATTGGGGTTCTTTGCCCCAACATGCATCACTCTGCACTTACTAATGTTGAAGCTCATTTGCCACTGTTTTACCCACTCCCCCAGTGTCAAGAGATCCCTCTGGAGCTCCTCACAATCTCTCACAGTTTTCACTACCCTGTATAATTTAGTGTCGTCAGCAAATTTGGCTACCTTGCTTTTTACTCCTACCTCTAGATCATTTATGAAGAGGTTGAAAAGCAGGGGTCCCAGTACTGAACCTTGGGGGACCCCACTCTTTACTTCCCTCCACTTGGAGAAGTGTCCATTTAGTGCTACCCTATGTTTCCTGTCCCTTAGCCAGTTGCTGATCCAGGACAAGACCTGTCCCTTTATTCCATGACTGGTAAGTTTATTCAAGAGCCTTTGGTGTGGGACCTTGTCAAAAGCCTTCTGAAAGTCCAGATAAACAATGTCAACTGGATCCCCCTTATCCACATGCTTGTTGACACTCTCAAAAAATTCCAAAAGATTAGTGAGGCATGATTTGCCCTTACAAAAGCCATGTTGGCTCTCCTTTAGCAGCACCTTCTCTTCTATGTGCCTATTAATTCTATCTTTTAGTATGGTTTCCATCACTTTACCTGGGACACATGTCAAACTGACAGGTCGGTAATTTCCTGGATCACCCCTGGATCCTTTTTTGAAAATTGGTGTTACATTCGCTACCTTCCAGTCATCAGGCACAAAGCCTGATTTGAGGGAAAGATTATATATTTTGGCCAGGAGATCAGCAATTTCATCCTTAAGTTCCCTGAGAACTCGTGGATGGATGCCATCTGGTCCTGGTGATTTGTTAGTGTTTAGTTTAACAAGATATGCAAGGACCTCCTCCCTGGTTATTTCTATCTGGCTTAATTCTTCGGTTTCCCTCCCTACGAAGATAGGCTCTCTTTTGGGCATGTGGTCTCTGTCTTCTTCAGTGAATACTGAAGCAAAGAATTCATTGAGTCTCTCTGCAATCTCTGTTTCCTCTTTAATAACCCCTTGCCTTCCATTGTCATCTAATGGTCCAATGGCCTTCCTAGTTGGGTTCTTACTTCTAATGTACTTAAAGAAGTCTTTGTTATTTCTCTGAGTATTTTTAGCTATACGCTCCTCAAAGTCTTGCTTTGCTTTCCTGATTGTTGCCTTGCATTTGTTCTGCCAGAATTTATGTTTCTGCCTGCTGTCCTCATTCGGACAAGCCTTCCATCTTCTAAATGAGCTTTTCTTGCTCTTCAGTGGCAGAAGCATCAGCAGAAGAAAGGGTGTAGGCTGGATGAATGGTGCCATAAGCCGGATTCGGCCTATGGGCCGTAGGTTGAGAATCCCTGCCTTAGAGGTGGTTCATGTGGCAAAGCAGCCATGTTAGGAGTTAAAAATATTTTTTAATGTATTTCTCCCATTAAAATTGTTATGCAAATGCGTGAAGAATCACAGGTTACTTGGCTATTATAAGAGGGGATCTTAAAGATTGGGAAACACTGTTCTTTAGGATCTTTTCCGTGACCATTTGTGATGTTAAATATGGCAACATAGCAACCTTTAGTTCAGAGAACTTTGTCTGCATCTTCCTAGAATTGTTTCTTTGTGCTTTACTGCCTCTCTTTCACAAAACAGATTAGTGAACACAAATGAAATGGCTGCATCTGGTATGTAGGGGTGAGGTCTGGTATTTAGTGGAGAGAAAATGATCAAACTGGTTCTCCATTTACAAATAAAAAAGAAGAACCTCTTATTCATTACATCTAGTACAGGCATTGGTTCAATTTAGAGATTAATAGCAGAATTAACACTTGTACAGTATTCCAGATAATTTAATATTAAGTATTTTCAAAAACATAATGCCCCCTTTAAACTAAGATTCTGATTTGTTTATTTTTAAATACAACCTCTAGTTGTATTCATCTCTATTGGAATACTGTATACATTTCTGGTTGTTACAGCTCAGGAAGTAACTTCTTCAATAGAGTAAAAAAAATTCAGTAAAGGGCAACCAACATTATTGAATAACTGGAGTAACCTGACATCAAGGAAATACTTCAGAAAACATAAGAACAGGATCATGCTAAAATGAGGTATGTTGTTCCTGCTGTTGTTATTTAAATTAGAAGACTATTTCGCATTTAACAGGAAATTTCTGTGGGAGTGTGCAAATAATTTTCCGGTGTATTTCAGAAACCCCTACCATCTGCTACTTTCAAACAATATCAATATGGAATTTGTTTGTTTGTTTGTTTAATCGTTTATTATAATTTTCTCTTCTGAAAGAAACTACTTTCTTCTGATGAACCAAATGAATTAATGCATCTATTACAAAGACGTAAATCTGCCAAACCCTCATTGCCTAGCAGGGAGTGAAATATTTGATGTACCCTTCTGGAGACATATACAGTATCTTGATACCCCTCCAGGCAAGCAAGGGACATATTGCAAAAGCGAGTGACTATTCCAGTTTAAAAGCATAAGTACAATCCTTAATTAAGCTAAGCACGATGAGCTTAATCCTGTAATGTCTTGGAATTTATCATGGGTAAAGGTAAAGGTTGCCCAAAAGCCAGTCCTATCCGACTCTAGGGTTCAGTGCTCATCTCTGCTTATAGCCAAAGAGCCAGCACTGTCTGCATCTGCAAACATTTCTGTGGACATGTGGCAGGCATGACTAGACACCGGAGAGCACAGAATGCTGTTTACCTTCCCACCAAAGTGGTACCTATTTATCTACTTGCAATTTCTTATTATCAAACTGCTAGGGTGACAGGAGCTGGAACAGAGATTGAAGCTTACACCATCATGCAGCACTCGGGTCTCGATCGGCTGACCTGCTGACCTTCCAGTCATCAAGTTCAGCATCGTATAGGGTTGCATTATGTCACGGAAAACCCAGAATTTCACGGGTTGTAACTGTCCCATCAGGTTCAATAAAAAACATTGAATATTCCCGGTTTTCAAACCACTTGGTTTGAAAAAAATCACGTCTTTTTCTTGTACTTCTATTGAAGTACCAGCAGGTGGCAGCAGCAGCAGCTTGGTGGCCAAGGAAGAAAGAGAAAAAAGTGTGCCTTTTTCTTGCCTCTATTATGGAAGCACCAGCAGGCAGGCAGCGTCTGTAGCAGCAGCCGCAGACTAGTCACAGCAACACCAGCTTTGGCCAAAGACAGATAGGGTAAACTTTTACACAAATAGGTAATTTCAAAACAGGGAAGGGGGAGAGAGAGGGGCTCCTTCCCTGAGGGACCCCTGAGGGGGTGGGCACGGCAGCAGGCCCCAGCCCTGTGGGAGCCCTGGGGTTGGGCGGATGGGTTCGGTCCCCCCCAGAAAGGGGCCTTTTGCCCCAACGGGCACTTTCAGAGCTGCTGGTAAGAGGCCCGGACAGCCGGAGCTCCTGCACAGATGGAAACTGCTGGGAACGAGAGAGCTTGGGGTGCTTTCCTTCCACCGCTGTGGCAGTGAGGGAGAGGCGGTGGGGCGTTGTCTGTCTGAGGGATGCTCCCCCACCCCCTCCCCTCCGCAGCCCCTCGGGAACAGGCCGCCTGTCCCGAGAAGGGTTTGCGCCCCCTACCTCACACACACCCCGAAGCCTCTGAGGGCAAGGAAAACAGGGGGGTTCGAGGGGGGGGACTATCCTCCGGAGACCCCCACCCCACCCCACCGGCTGGACATGGCATGTTTCCTCCAGCTAAAAGGTCCCTTTGCATCCCCCCCCCCATGGCAACGGGAAGGCGAAGCTCTTGCGTCTCCCCTTCCTGGGTCCAAGCGGGAAGCAGGGGGAAGGTGGGGGGAGGGGGTTGTGACCCTCCAGAGGTGTTGCTGGTGGTGGTGGGGAGTGGCTCCCATGTGCTGTGGGGGACCCTCTCTTTGACCACTGAAGCATCTGCAGAAGCAGACAGTGCTGGCTCTTCGGCTTTGAAACAGAGATGAGCACTGAACCCTAGAGTTGGATATGACTGGCTTTTGAGCAAGGGCAACTTTTACTTCTGTCCCGGTTTTGTGGGAAGGAATTATGGCATCTCTAGCATCATAACCACTAAGCCACTGCAGTTATAATGGGACACAACCTTAAATGCAGCTTGTGACAGACTAAATAACTATTCTTCTACATACCAGCATAAGAAGCAACATCAAATGGATGGCGGCAGATGATTGGGGGGGGGGGGAGGGATGGAAAATTTATAGGCCATAATTTGATGGAGGAAATGCCCCATCTGGAGAATCTCTAGATGAGAAACAACAAGTGACCTTAGAAAAGAAGCAGGAAGGAAAAGCAAGAACACTTAAGAAAGGGGAAAATTGTGAGTCAGACTATCTGTCCTTTGCAGCTTCCTGCTGCTTCAGATATCTGCTACATATTTACACGCTATATTCTGATAGATTGAACTATAGGCCAGGGGTGCCCAAACTATGGCCTGGGAGCCAGATCCGGCCCACAATGCCATTTCATCTGACCCACTACACCCTCGTAACTCCCGGAAGCAGAAGTAAAATGCACCCGGGCCGGATGAATTGGTGTCATGGGCCAGATCTGGCTCCTGGGCCGTAGTGACTGGACCCCTGAACCACGTGACCAGCCTGTAGCCCAAAAAGTTTGGGCACCCCTGCTGTAGACCTATGCCAGTATTTTGCAGGTACACATTAGAGATAACAAGATGGTGTGTTATGGGCCTTTCCAACCAAATCTTTCAGGCATGTTGGTGCCTTGAAAAATAAAGTTCACAAGCCTTCCTATGACAGGGACCTTGAATTGTCAATATTCCTATGATCAGCAGTGCATTCCTACAAATGCTCCTTATCTTTTAAAACAGCAATTGTTCAAATGCACTGTTGTTTATACTTGTACCAAAAGCTACAGAGAAACCAGCTGTGCAGCATCTGATGGTGTATATGTGCAGAGATTGTGTGCACACACTCACCTGGATCAAACTTCTAAACCAGGGGTGCCCAAACTACGGGGCACGTTTTACTTCCACTTCCGGGAGCGACGAGGGCCGGATGAATTGTCGTTGGGGGGCAGATCCAGCCTGTGGGCCATAGTTTGGGCAGCCCTGGTTTAAGCAGAGAAAATGGAGCCTAAAATCTATCTCATTCTGTTCCAAAACATATCTGTTGCAAAACAGATTGCAAGGTGCGTTTTACTTCCGCTTCCGGTGGGAGGAACCACATGAATGGCCCACTGAACCATGTGATCGGTCTGCAGCCCAAAAAGTTTGGGCACCCCATTCGAAACCTTACCTGTTCTGGCTCAACCCTGCTTAGGGAGTGTCACTTGGTACCAGGTGAAACAATGTGAATTGTGTGGGTCTATAAAATTCACATTAAGTTTCAACAAAATGGATATGGTCACCTGAAGAGGGTCTGGGATTGCGGCTTACAGTTTGCAAGTGTTCATCATTAGCTGGAGAAAAAGCACTGCACACATCAATGTGTGATTTTAATGACAAAATTATGTGTTACATTCCAAATTGTGTTATCAGCGAGCAGGTGGTGGGAGAAACTGTTACCCTGGGAAGATGGGCTATTTCACATCAATCAGTCTTTCTCTTTTGTACATCTACCCATGTACTGCAGGCTTGCTTTGAAACAATAAATTGTGCAGCAACCCACATCAACTCTAATCGGCCTCTTCGCCTCTGGAATTCTTTTATAAATATTGCTAACAGCGGAACATATCACACAATCTTACAGCCTTTGCTCTCCTCGGAGAGTCATGGAAAGATGACATTAATATACTGTCACTCGGAAATGTTGGTAGATCTCTGCCATGGGGCTACTTTTGCCTTTTCCTCCTACATTGAGTCCCAGCCTGGAGAACCTGTCCACATTGATGGCAATGGAATATAACTAGAAAGATACTCAGGAGGGGGAATTAATGTATTTCTGCACAATGTGGAACACACTGGTTATGAGGCAGGCTGTGACAGATGAGAGGCAGTGCAATGTAGAAAAAATTATAATTAAAGCCTTGACTTGAGAGGGTGAAGATATTTCCACACCATTAGTTTATTGTGTGATGAATGACCATGTAATGCAGGGGTGCCCAAGTTTTTTGGGCTGCGAGACTGTCACATGGTTAAGGGGGGCAGTCACTATGGCCCAGGGGCTGGATCCAGCCACCGAGGCCAATTCATCCAGCCCACAAAGCCCTCATCACTCCTAGGAGCGGAAATAAAATGTGCCTACATGGACGTGTTTTACTTCTGCTCCCGGGAGCGACAAGGGATTTGTGGGCCAGATGAATTGGCGTTGGGGGCTGGATGCGCCCCCCCGGGCATAGTTTGAGCACCCCTGATGTAATATATGCTTGTTGCATACAAGACTGCTTCACTATGGCTATAGTGGACTGTGATAGAATAGGCACTTGCAGAACACAAACACAGAGGATCAAATGGGTACATGCTTGCATTAAATTGCATTTGCTATATGTACAGATGCAAAATTATTATTTTTAAAATAATTCAAACAATTAAAATGGATTTGATTAGAGAAGACAGTGACTATGAGACTTGAGTGCTTGCTGAATCTGTTGTTCAGGTATTGCTTTGGAGGACCATATCAAGAACCCGCAATCTCTCCCTCCCCCAATACTTTATCTTTAAATTAGATTTGGCTCATCCAGCCCTTTGAATGAAGACACTTCAGTAGGAAGATTGTTTTGGGGCAACCCTTGATAGAAGACTATCCTCCCTCAAAGAGGACACATGGTCACCTTATCTGTTGAAGGGGCTTGCAATGGTCCAAGGTAGAATCAAAAAATGCTTGCAGTTCTGCTGTTCCATCTCAATAAACAAGATCAAATAACATGTTTTTATGATGTCATAAAAGTGCAACAGGTAAGGGCCAAGGGAGGGGACAGAATAGCTTCCCAACCAGTTGATTTGTTGAAATGGGCATGTTAGGTATCCAGTCAAATAGGTGCAAATAGGTGCAGGTAAAATTGTTGTTGTTCAGTTGCACAGTCGATTCTGACCCTTCACGACCCCATGTACCACCGCACACCAGGTACACCTATCCAACACCATCCTCCTCAGCCCACCCAGCTTTGTGCCTATTGTGTCAACAATGCCATCTAGCCATCTCATTCTCTGCCGCACCCTTCTTCTTTTGCCCTCTACCTTTCCCAGCATCAAATATTTCTCAAGTGAATCCTCTCTTCTCGTTTGATGTTCAAAGTACTTTAACTTCATCTTCAATATTTGACCTTCCAAGGAGCAGTTGGGGTTGATTTCTTTTAAGATCAACCTATTTGTTCTCTTTGCTGTCCAGGGTACTCTCAGAATTCTCCTCCAACACCACATCTCAAAGTCATCTATTCTTCTGCACTCAGCTTTCCTAATGGTCCAGCTCTCACAACCATACATTACTACTGGAAATACCATTGCTTTAACTATGCGGACTTTTGTTTGCAAGATGATGTCTCTACTTTTAACTATATTCCCCAGGTTTCTCATAGCTTGTCTCCCAAGCTATCATATATAGTGATTGAATCACTATATATTTCCACATTTTTTCAAATATTTCTAAATTTTGAAATTTTTATATTTCCTAATATCCCACAATATTTCAGCATACTTTCCACAGCAGCCTCAGGCCCTTAAGAGAACATCAAGACTTTATGGATGGAGGACCCAAAATCTTGCTTCAAAGGTGTTGATGAATATGATTGATCAAGCCTAGTTCCATGCAGGCAAGAATTATAAACATGAATGCCATTGATCAATAAGTTGAATTTACCTATTATTTGCCCAAAAGTGATTCATGGTTCTGAAACATTTTCACTGGAGAAATACCCCTTTCTACTTCAAGAACTCTACAACAAGAAAACCAGGTATCAAACCCAGCAATCCACTATTCATAGCCAGCAAGGGAGAGGAAGGAAAGGTTGGCATCAACCTTTCAGACAAAACCTATGCAAGGAAAGGAAGAAACATTTTGGGAAAAGGTGAATCCAAAGAGAAAGAGATATATCACCTCAGGGCCATGGCCAGGATTCTAGATGTGGATGGGCGAATATGTCATATATATACTCTGTGTGTGTGTGTGTGTGTGTGTGTGTGTGTGTGTGTGTGTGTGTGTGTGTGTGTGTGTGTGTGTGTGTGTGTGTGTAAAATACTGTATATAATTCTGGGTGGGCAACCCCCCTCACTGGCCACCCCATGGCTACGGCTCTGTATCAGCAGTAATCATTATTTGAAGAACAAGGTCAACACAAAGGAAGAGAATCATAGCCTACTACGTGCCATTCAAAGGAAGTCAATTTACTCAGCAAAGGATACTTTTGCTTCATAATTTGTATCACTGGTTGCAGTGCTTTGTCCCAGCACTAGACAATATGACAATTTATGTGGCTCTCCCTGCTTGAAAAATTAAATGCTCAAATACTAAAGGAGTGTGACAGTTTGTATTAGTACTTATACATTATCTTATTTTGACAATGCTATACAGAGTTGCCATATTGCTTAGATAATTAAGAGGCGACAAGTGGAAAAAGCTGCATATGCTTATTTTTCCCAAACCAGAGAGTGAAAGTTACTCTTAAGAGGAATGAATACCCTTAAGTTATCCATTCCTTATAGTGGCAGGAGAATGCTCTTGGCCACAGGACATCATCTTATTGCAACACCCTAATGGCCATTTTCCAACCTCTGCTTGGCAACTGAAAGCCACCAGATGACTCAGGATACCAAACAACCCACTCAGTGCTGCTGAGTAGCATGATTTCTAAATATGGCCTGATTTTGGCTTTAAATCTCACCTTGGAGCAGGAAAAAGAAAGGATAGTGAGAGAGCTTACAGAATTGCAATTTGTGTGCCATAGATGTGCAGCCATTTTCACTAGTGTGAATTTTCTGATGTCACAGTTAAAGAAAGGACCATAGTTCACTAGCACAATACATTATTTGTATGTAATATAAGGCAGGTTCAAACCTTGGTGTCTTCAAGGAGTACTGGAATGGCAACTATTTCTGTTTGAAACCTAGAAGAGCTGTTCCCAGGTAGTGTCAACACTTCTGAGTTATATAGACTAATAGGCTGATTCAGTATGAGGTAGCTGCCATTGCCATACAGTACTATGTTTATCAAAATTAGGCAGAGACAGGTAAGTATGGCATTGTATCAACCAGTAACCCATGTTTGCCCCCCCCCCCCCAGCTATTTTGTAGGCTTCCTTCAGTATCGACTTATTTGTTCTCTTTGCTGGCCAGGGTACTCTCAAAATTTTCCTCCAGCCTTTGAAATGTGGTGCTGGAGGAGAATTTTGAGAGTACCCTGGACAGCAAAGAGAACAAATAAGTTGATCCTGAAGGAAATCAACCCTGACTGCTTCTTGGAGGGACAAATATTGAAGATAAAGCTGAAGTACTTTGGACACCAAATGAGAAGAGAGGACTCACTCGAGAAAGCCTTGATGCTGGGAAAGATGGAAAGCAAAAGGAGAAGGGGGTGCCAGAGGATGAGATGGCTAGATGGTATTGTTGACATAGAGTTGGGCTGGTGGAGGATAGGGGTGCCTGGCGTGTGATGGTCCATGGGGTCGCAAAGGGTTGGACTCAACTATGCGACTGAACAACAAAGGCTTAACACCACAACTCCCCTGTTGTGGCTGGCATCATCTTTACTGATTTGCATTCATGGTTCCATTGTGCTTGTAGAAGCCCTGTCATTTTTAACAGGGCTACCTAAGTCTTACGTAAATGAAAACCAGAAATCCCTGAAGCAATGGGCAGAGTGTTCCCTCAGAAGAGCAAATGCAAAGAAATCAGCATAAAACCATTAGCATACCTGTCAACCTTCCCGGATTGGCCGGGTGTTGTGTATGTAACAGTATTACTTTAAGAATGTATGAATGTAACCTGACAACGATTACAATGTAACCCAGCTGTTTAAGGAACGCGAGTAAGCTGCCCATAGAGGGCAGCTGCGAGCGTTCAGCTCACATGGTTCACATTCCCCAAATCACCAGCAGCCGCGGGAACCTTTCCCGCGCTAGATCACCTGGAGAAGATGGGCGTGACTCAGAATGACGTCACGCCAGTAGCAGCCAATGAGCTACCGTGCAACGATATTCAAATCTATTTACTGTAGTATAAAATGAGCTGTACCTCCTCCATTACCACATGTTCATCCTGACCATCATGAAATAAACCTGTGTTTTAGCCCCCACTGCGGCTCCTTCTTTGTCTTCCGTGCAAGACACTATACCGGGATTTCCTGATTTTCGGCGCCGATTTGTGCCATTTCCCGCCCGCAGCTGCCAAAACCCCGGAATTGGCAGCGGGGGGCGGGGGGAGAGGCACTGCGCATCCCTTCTGCGCAGATCGCCTTCTACGCATGCGTAGAAGGCAATCTGCACAGAAGGGGATCGTAGAAGCCTTCTACATATGCGTAGAAGGGTTCTACGCAAGCGTAGAAGGGTTTTACGCAAGTGTAAAAGCCTTCTACACATGCGTAGAAGGCGATCTGCGCAGAACCGTTCTGCACAGGTCCCGTATTTTCTGGAGCCGCGGTCGACAGGTATGCATTAGCACAGAATAAAACATACTAAAATATAAAATTAAGGTGAAACAAGGGTTACCAAGAATGTAGCGCTAAATTCACTGCTGCGGATTCCGCATGCCCAATTGGCATAATCAGCCCCTGGCAGAGGTTACACCGGCGAAGGAGGTTCCTGGTCACTGGCCCTTGCCAGTACGGAAATTGGGGGAGCAGATTAATAGTATAAATCATACAGGTTTATTCACCCACACCTGACCTGACCGACGGTTCTGCTGAGAGAGCAGATCGCTAAACCTCCGTTACCCATTAGGCAATCACTCACTCGCAGTAAAGCCTAATCTTGGGTGCAAATAGAAGCCATATTTACCCTGGCATAAGCCTCAGACAATGGTTTTCCCCTGTCAGTGTTTGCCCGAGTTAATTAACTTCCCCAAGAGAGATTTCCCATTAACCCGAGTAAATGGGTGATGTGATTTTCTGTCAGATGACGATTCTTTCCTGCATTGCCTTCTGATCTATATATGATGATGCTTTTCCCTCAATAAACCACTGATCTGATCTCGCTCCATATTGCCTCGTGTCGTTACTTGATCAGTCTCCTCCGGGACCCAACGGCCGTCCTAGCGGCCCCGATTCCTACACCTGGTGACCCCGACGTGATCTACTCGAGAGTAAGCGATCACACGGTCCGGTTCTACACGAGAACCGCATCCGATCGTCCAGGAGGACAGCGCGGCAGCCCGGCCGGTAAGCCAGCCGGTCGGGAAGACGGCCCTGCGGCGAGGCATTACAGAAGAGGCATCCTACAGCTTGCTCCCGACTTTCGCGGCGGCTTGCAGTTACAGAAAAACGCGTTCCGCTCACGGCCGGCTGTGAACCCCT
The DNA here is from genome assembly GCA_035047345.1 of Bradypodion ventrale. NCBI lineage: Eukaryota > Metazoa > Chordata > Lepidosauria > Squamata > Chamaeleonidae > Bradypodion > Bradypodion ventrale. The sequence continues at coordinate 49,969,218 of JAWDJE010000001.1, forward strand.
GACAGCGCAGAGGCCACCGAGGGCCCGTGGCAGCAGACCACGCTCCGAGCTCTACCCAGAGAATCGTCACCAAAACCTATTACCTGGCCCAAAAGACGCGTCGACTCGTCCCGAGGAGGAATCTTCGGAGAACCCCCGCTGGTAATATGGGGACTTGTCCTCAGCGACAATGTCCGTCCGCTAGCCAAAGAACTCGTGAGGAAGAGTTCAAAATCCTGGCCAGGGTATTTCAGTTATGTTTTCACAGCAGGGAGCTACCGAGACTTTTGGTGTACCTAAGGGAACACTGCCTGCTTTACCCAGAAGTAGGTACGTTAACCCTTCAGCTTTGGGATCAGATAGGAGACTGCATTCAGCAACCCCCGAAAGCTCCAGAGGGCATAATTCGCACATGGAGTAAATGTAGGAAGCTCTTAGCAGAGATAGAACCAGTCCGGGTAGAGGCCAAAGAACCCCCAGCGCCAGTCGAGCCATCGGCGCCCACGGCGCTCTATCCGTCATTGCAGTTTAAGCAGAGTAGTGTAGGGAGCTTTCCCTCGGTGACAGCTGCAGACGTCACCGGCGGAATGCATGGAATGAGGAGCGCAGGCGCTTCTCTGACAGCTACAGGCTCCCAAACCAAGAGTGCCCTTCAGCGCACAATTGAGGAGGAAATCAGGAAGGGGGAATTGCCAGCAGAAGAACTAGCTGAGCTTAGTCAGATTTGTCCAATTCGCTTGGAAATGGATGCCCTCACAGGGGCCCAGCAGGTAGTTCATTCACCAGTCCCGTATAAGCTTCTCATGGCTATACGGAAGGCCATTACAGAGACAGGACTTCAGAGTCGGTTCACTAGGGGCACGCTTCAGCAAGTGTACGAGAATATCATGTTCATCCCGCACGACTGGAAAGCCGTCATGCGGATGATGCTCAACCCCAGCCAGTATTTGCTATGGGACAGCGAGTATCGCCTCGAGGCTCAGACAAGGGCTGCCAGGATGGGAGGTGCAGTACTTCCTGACCAGTTATATGGTTCAGGTGCCTTCGAGTCCATCGATGCGCAGACCAACTTGCCACTAGCCACTCTTCAGATGTCAGCCGAGGCTGCCTTCAAGGCTTTTCTCAAGGTTCCAGCAACTGGCAAAGCGGCCAAAAATTACACCGCAGTCAAACAGGGAGTCCAGGAGCCCTACATGGATTTTATCAATCGCTTAGAGGAAGCGATCAGTAGACAGATCGATAATGAGCAAGCCCAACAAGAGCTCATGATGAAACTGGCCAAAGATAATGCCAATTTAGACTGCCGTAAAATCTTGCAGTCGCTGGGTAATCGTCCCGACTTGACTCTCACGGACATGATTAGAGCTTGCGCCGACGTTGGCACAGAATCCTATAAAATGGGTTTGCTTGCAGCAGCAGTGCAAGGAGGTAGAAGACCTAAGAATAAAAACCAAGGGGCGTGTCACAATTGTGGCAAGATCGGTCACTTCGCTAGGGAGTGCCGATCCAAGGGAGGCGGACAAAATTCCGGCCGTTCCAAGGCCCCCAACACCCTGTGTCCGAAGTGTAAGAAAGGCTACCATTGGTCCAGATACTGTCCGAGTTCGGGAAACCGGAACGCGGGCACGTCTCTGGCCCCGCTCCAAACAGAGGCTTCCCTCGCTCTGAGCTCGTCAGAGCTAGACTAGATTCCGATCACATTCCTAGCATTGTGAAGGCACAGGCCAGCCCCAAGGGTAGTACAGGGCTAGAATTGACTTGCCAGGCAGACGTTACATGCGACCTGCCAGGCACAGTCTATCTGGTGGACTCCCAGTACATGGGACCCCTGCCCAAGGGCTTTATAGGTTTAGTTTTGCCTCGCAGTGTAGCAGGAGCACGCGGAATTCTTGTTATTCCGGGAGTCATTGACTCCAATTTTTCAGGCGTTCTCCAAGTTCAGCTTTGGACGCACTTACCCCAGACAATTCACAAAGGAGACACATTAGCGCAACTGATTATGGTTCCTTGTCACTCGTCAGCAGATAGCCAGGGAAGGCTCAGGGACAGCTCAGAGTCCCGGTCAGCAGACCGCTCGAGCGCCAGTGAGGCAGTGCAAGGATACCAGGTCTTAGCGACAGTGGAGACCAACATTGAGTGGAAACAGCGCCCAGTTATTGAGGTATTTCTGAATAAAAGATCATTTTCAGGGTTATTAGATACCGGAGCTGATGTGAGCGTAATCAGCCGAAGCCAGTGGCCACGGGAGTGGGCCATTGAGCCGGTCTCCAATGTGTGGGGGGGTAGGCAGCATCCAAGAAGCGTTTAGAAGCCGGGAATGGGTGGAAGTCACGATTCCAAAGGCTGACGGCACAGCGGTCATTCGGCCGCACATTCTGGACGTGCATATCAACCTTTGGGGGCGAGACATTTTACAGCAGTACGGTGCTACGCTTACCTTCAGGTAATGGCGTTGCCACTTAAATGGCTCACCAATACACCGGTCTGGGTGGAACAATGGCCGGTAGTGGGAGAGAAATTAGTCGCCCTAAAGCAACTGGTTAGAGAACAGCTAGACGCAGGACACATAGAGCAGTCCACTAGTCCTTGGAATTCACCTATTTTTGTCATCAAAAAGAAGTCGGGGAAGTGGCGACTCCTCCACGATCTCAGAGAGATCAATAAATGCATACAGCCAATGGGTCCGCTTCAGTGCGGCATCCCAAATCCAAATATGATTCCCGAGGGGTGGGAGATCCTAGTTGTAGATCTCAAGGATTGCTTTTACACCATTCCCTTAGACCCCAGGGACAGGGAAAGGTTCGCCTTTACAGTGCCGGTTGTGAACCACAGTGAGCCCACGCAGCGTTATGCGTGGAAATTTTTGCCACAGGGCATGCTCAATTCGCCCACCCTGTGCCAAATTTATGTTCACAACACACTGGCAAAGTTTCGAAACCTTCATCCCACAGCTTTAGTTTGCCATTTCATGGATGATATCTTGGTCGCAGTGCCGCAACTCAGCAGCGAAATGTTTAAAGACCTCCAGGCCAGCCTGGGGGAGAAAGGGTTACTCATTGCCCCAGAGAAAGTGCAGAGAACCAAGCCCTTCTCATACTTGGGCCATCGGCTTCTCCGCTCTTTCGCAGCACCAGTTTTGCCCCAAATCAACTTGAAGGATTCAGTCACCCTGGTAGAATTGCAGCAGGTTTTAGGGAACATTAATTGGGCCAGACCGTATTTCCGATTGGATACGGATCTTTTGAAGCCGCTCTTCTCGCTGCTCACGCTAGGTAAGCAGCCGGCAGACCGGATACAAATTCCTCGAGAGGCACGCTTGGCTCTCGAGAAAGTCAACCAAATTCTCAGCCAAAGGTGGGTGGACAGGATTGCTCAGGGGCCATATGCTCCGATCCTGAACTTGTACATCGTTCGGGCCGGATCCATGTTCACCGGAGCCCTAGGAGTGGACTCCGAGAAAGGGGCGAGTATCGTGGAATGGGTGTACTTGCCGAACACCTCTTCCCGAAACATCGTTCCTCCCCAAGAGTTGGTCTCCGCGGTGGTTTACCGCGGAAGGCTGAGAGCTAGGGATATTTCGGGGCACGACTTAGCAAAGATCGTGGTCCCGTTTACCAAAGAGCAGGTTCAGCAATTGATGCAGCTCGGTGACTCGCTTCCAATTGCCTTGGAGGGATTCACCGGATGCTTGGCATACCACTTGCCGAAAGACCCCAGACTTGTCTCGCTTCAAACGCAGACAGTCAGCTTGTTCGAATTGCTCTCGCTGGTTCTGCTTCAGGGAGCCAGGACAGTTTTTACGGATGGGGGGTCGCACATATGGTGTCTTGACTTGGCAGTCTACCGGGAGCATACATCACTCCCGCGATAGACAAAAATTTGCTGAGCTTGTTCCTCACAGCTCAATTTCATTTGCGAAACCGCACGGAAGCTCTCTATATTGCCCACATCCGAAGTCACCAAGACCTACCGGGTCCGATTTCCGCGGGCAATAGTAGAGCGGATGCGGCGGCAAAGGAAATTCAGCAACATTCAGTGTTAGGTGTTTTCACTACTCCAATTCAGAGTCATGCATTCTTTCACCAAAATGCCAAAGCGCTCGCCAGACAGTTCAATCTGCCACTTTCTCAAGCCCAAGGCATAGTTTGCTCTTGCCAGCATTGTGCAGGGGCACCAACCAGGTGTGGCAAATGGATGTCACGCACGTTCCGCAGTTTGGCAGATGGCAGTACATGCACGTTTGCATTGATACTTTTTCACAATTCGTTTGGGCAACGGCGCAGAAAGGGGAGACTGCTTCCCACGTGGAGCAGCACCTCCTTTCCTCCTTCGCGGCAATGGGCAAACCGCGGCACGTGAAAACCGATAACGCCCCGTCCTACAGCTCCAGGCAGCTGGCCACCTTCATGGCCACCTGGGACATTAAGCATACTTTTGGCGTTCCTTACAATCCGCAGGGGCAAGCGATTGTGGAACGAGTCAATCGGACACTCAAGTCCTATATTGACAAACAAACAGAAAGGGGGGAGCCACCAGCCCTCCCCAAGTCACAGGGTCAGGCACAGCATTGTCTGAATAAGGTATTGTTCAATTACAATCACCTTAATGTTTTTTCGGATTGCACACCGCAGGAGAAACACTTCCGCCGTTCGGAAGCTCTCCCGCGACCGATGGTCCTATACCGGGTGCCACCGGACCCTTCCTGGAGGGGCCCGGCGCCACTCGTAACCTGGGGAAGAGGGTATGCTGCAGTTATGTCTCCTACAGGTGTCATCTGGATTCCAGCTCGGTGTGTCAAGCCTCACTTGGAACCACATGGCGTGGACCCAGGCCGACCCGAGTCCGATCCCGGAGATGGAGGACCTCACTCTGACCGAGAGGACCCGTCGGAAGAAGCGGCGACAATGGACGGAGCCGAAGGTCACCTGGGGGATGGTCAAGATCCTTTGCCGTGAGGCCGAGGACGTCATCCGACGCGAGGAGAGGGAACCGACACCGGAGAACTTCATGGCTGCAGTCCTTGCTCAGATTAGTGCCAACACCGTGGCAGTCACCATCATCCTGACCCTCTCCCTACTTGCGGGGGGAGGCGTTCAGGCTGTCTCACTAAAGGCCAACGGCTTGATGCCAGGCGAAGATCTTTCAGCCCGGATGCATTACAACTTATGGGAAAGGTTGGTGGGTCTCGTCAACCAGTCCGATTTTTGCCTAAGGCAGGACGCGGGTTCTGCCTCCATTCTGAGCACCTGCCTCATCCCAGTGTGCCACACTCTAGATGCACGCACCAGGGATGGCGACTGGCTGCTGAAGCGGATTTTCGGTCTGCATCTCCCTGCAAGCTTCACAGCATACGCTCGCTGGGGGGGAATGCAGCTGACAATGACCTTGCCGGCTGACGCAGCCACTCTTCACTCTCCGCGGGTGGCGGTCAGTCCGAACTCTACTTGTGCTTGAACGGTTGGCTGCGCTGCAGTCGGCCGAACTCAGCGCCGCTGCCTCAACACTGGCAGCAGCAACTGGACTTGTGATAAACCAGAGACACTTGGTTCAATGTATGCTCATGTTACCCTACCTTCAGGATGGTTCTTTACATGTAATCAGTATACTTGGAACTACATTCCCGCAAATGTATCAGATTCCACATGTTGTATCAGTCGTTTGACACTGTTACACCCCACTAAGGATATGATTGTTCCAAGCACAAATGTTTCCAATGTTTCCTCACCCATACGACACGCTCGTGCCACCCAGTTAGACAGCTCATGTGATAGCAACATTAGGGTTCTTAGTCCAGCTGAATACGTCTCGCTGGCAGTCAGCATACTTGCCGTGCCAGGCTTAGCCGTCGGCAATGCTCGGAGAATTGGTCAATTGGCTTGCGGTTTAGCAAAGGCCATTAACCATACCTCCTCAGCAATAGCGCTGCTCAACCAGGAGCAGGCAGAGCTTCGCCATGCCATTCTTGACAATCGGGCAGCTATAGACTATCTTTTGTTGTTACATCATTTGGGTTGCGAATCTGTCCATGGCATGTGTTGCTTCAATTTCACTGACAACTCACGCAAGGTCCAGAGCCAGCTCACGGACCTCCACACCCTAGTCGAGAACATTAAGCAGGGTTCGATATGGGATTGGTGGAGTTCGTTGTGGTCATGGCTTCCGTGGGGGTGGCTCCAGACGACGCTCCAAGTAATTGTGGGGGTGATAATACTAGGCATAGCAGGATGCTGTTTCATGCAATGTATTCCCTCATTGTTATCAAGGTGTCCCCTGTGGGGGGAACCCCAAAGCGTCATTCCCGCTCATCAGCTGATGCCTCTCTTGCGCAGAGTCGCCTGTCAGGTTCCTAAACAATAGAAAAAGGGGAGATGCGGATTCCGCATGCCCAATTGGCATAATCAGCCCCTGGCAGAGGTTACACCGGCGAAGGAGGTTCCTGGTCACTGGCCCTTGCCAGTACGGAAATTGGGGGAGCAGATTAATAGTATAAATCATTCGGGTTTATTCACCCACACCTGACCTGACCGACGGTTCTGCTGAGAGAGCAGATCGCTAAACCTCTGTTACCCATTAGGCAATCACTCACTCGCAGTAAAGCCTAATCTTGGGTGCAAATAGAAGCCATATTTACCCTGGCATAAGCCTCAGACAATGGTTTTCCCCTGTCAGTGTTTGCCCGAGTTAATTAACTTCCCCAAGAGAGATTTCCCATTAACCCGAGTAAATGGGTGATGTGATTTTCTGTCAGATGACGATTCTTTCCTGCATTGCCTTCTGATCTATATATGATGATGCTTTTCCCTCAATAAACCACTGATCTGATCTCGCTCCATATTGCCTCGTGTCGTTACTTGATCAGTCTCCTCCGGGACCCAACGGCCGTCCTAGCGGCCCCGATTCCTACACACTGCTATTCTTTAAGATGTTTTTTCATCTGCAGGATGACCTCTTTTGCATCCTTAGCAGATGCAGGCTAAGGACAAGAAGTCCCAGGCGTCTGCAAGGGACACCCAGGAAGGAAAGCCTCAAGTCCTAAGAGAGCAGTCCAGCCGAGGGGAGCCAACACAGCACAAAGTCCCCATAGTGATTGTGGGTGGGGTGGCATCATCTCTTATGGTCTTCCCCTCTTCATTCCTCTCCCATCCCTTTCACTCTCTGTGTGCACTCAATAATAGCAGAGGTGGCCCTCTCAACTCCTAGCAGTCAAGTTGTTGAGAAACTAGGGTAGGAAGCCTAGGAAGCACCAAATAAGGAGGCACTCATTCATCCAATGGAAATCATCCCCAAATGTCTTGGGGTTGCTTTTGGGGGTGGGGGTGGGGTGGGGTGAGGAGGTTGTCTTGGCTTTGTGATTATTGCAGGCTGGCTGCTTTTAGAGTAGATTAGTTCTCTATTGCCTCAGCTTTTTGGAACAGCTTTTAATGGTCCTTTAGGGCTTATTAGTGCTAGAAAATCATATTGTGGGGGGTGGGGTGGGGGGAGGAATGAAAAACAAAATCTGAAAACTCCTACCCCTTCCATCTTTAAGAAAAAGTGCTGGTACACAAAAGACAGGAAAATGAAAGACAATAACACACACACATACACCCAAAAAGAACTGAAAATAATATACTGTAATATGATAAAATAAAAGTTTTCCCCATGCATAACCTCAGCATCCATTCCAAAAGACAAGATGTTACCACTGAATGGGATTCTGTCTTGTAGTCACCTGCTCTATAACATACTTTGCCACTCCACTACTGAAATAAGAAGTGTTTAATTAGTGAAGAAACTGCATGCAAAATGTACAGTGTCATGCTCATTGCCCTACCTGACACCTTGATGCAGAATGTACCTTGTTTTACTATTTATTAACAACATGTCTTTATGTCCAATAAGCAATTCCTCTAGTAGCTCACAAGCACAAACATATACATTCAAAGGCAATTCATAAGGATCAGACCATGTAACATAAATTACTGTATCTTGTGTTTTGAAATGTGAGACAGTGAAAATGATGAAAACCTTGCTTGCCATTAGCAGAGATGTGCTTCCAAAGAAGTGCTGCCATACCCAGCCAGTGATTTAGTCCTTGCTTGATGACTAATCTGGAATCTAGAAAGCCAGCCAACACCCTGAGCAACTTGAGCTGTGCCAGAAGCCTCATGAGATTACGAATGGCACATGAATAGTGGACTAAATAAAAGCTGGAACAGAATGGAACAAGGCAGATTGGGAACTTTTTAATAAAAATTGATGCCAAAAATAGTGGGATGCAATGGATGAACATGAGAACAATTGCGAAGAACTTGCACTCAAGGGTTAACACTAATATTAAAGGTCAGAAAGAGTAGAGACAAAATGGCCTCCTACTCCTCCTCAGACCATATCCAAATCTGAATATTGACGATCATCATGGCGATCAGCAATGAAGACTGTCCTGAGAATATAATGCAGTGGCCTTTCATCTGCAGCATACCACTGATCCAGTTCCGCAAGTCACTTTCTGGTCCTGAGCCCTTTTGGTACACAAAATCCTTATCAGCCCCAGGCTGATGAAGCTGCTGCCCTCCATCAAGATGGATTCAAGTGGGATTTAATCCACTTGGGGACCATCATCCTTTCCTGTGGACTTCAGCACCCAAGCCTTTAGTCCTCAGAGTGGTCAGGTTAGTTAACCGCCTGACACTTGGTGTTGAGTCTCTGGCAGTATGGTCTACTCTATTACCATTGCAGGATAGCCTGGCCAGACTGGGAAATGGCCTTGGAGAAGCTGAAACTGGAGGCAGCTGGGAGGGTCAGAAGACGCTGCCTCATCTCTTCCATACCATGGCCAGTCTTGGGACTTTATTACAGCTGCTGGGGGTGAGGGGAAGAGCAATTAATGAGGAACAACAGAGCCAAGACGAGCTGGCCACTGGATGGCTATATCTGGGGGGAAATCACCTCACCACCCTATCACTCCAAGTTCCCATTGACCAGTGTAAGATCTGGTGAGGGGACAATGGGTATAATAGTTGGCTGGAAATATCATGGCGGTGTTTAGGATTCAGCTTTCCTGTGTGACAGCTAAAGGGTCAGGTTGGCCAGGCAAGCCAAGCTGCAGAGTAGCTTCCCAAGAGAGTTGCCCCTTTGAACGCGGGAAAGAATAGTCCAGTGTTGGCAAGAGAAAGGCTGATGTTCTAGTGTGGCTTGCAATCAGCCCTGCAATCAGCTCCATTTTGATTTGGGCAGGTTTTTGTGGACTGAAAGATTTGTTTCTACTATTGTTTGGCTTTTTAACTTGGCAGCTTTATTTTCCACCGCAGAGTCCATGTGCAGATGAAGGTCCTTTTCTTTGAGGGTGTTATTTCTTTCCTTCTAAAAGCCAATTTTGGAGCCAGGACATTCACTGTGGATTCTGGGGCACTAACTGTAGTTCCTGGTTCCTAAATATTGGGGTGCAGATGGACAGCGGCAATCGCTCAGGTCAGCCACCATAACAGAAGTGTGGATCTATACAAGACCTAGTCTGAAAGTCCTTTGCTTTTGCCATGCTCTTGGCAAGAAGCGAAAAAGAGTGAGGGAGCAGAGACCCTTCCTGCAGGCTAGAGTGTAAGGGCAACTCCAGAGTAAGCTTGGGTTCCTGGTAGCGCTGCTGCCAGGGTCCAAAGAGGGTCCTCTTCTCTACCACCAGGGTCTATCTCTTCACAACAATAATTTAGCCCTCAAACCTAAAACATATTGCTCTTTCATTAAATCTTTATTGTCTAACACACACACACACACACACACCATGGAATGGAACAGCAGCTTCGGAGTAGGATAGACAAGTCAAATTTTGGCACATAGGTGACTAGATGAGCCAGATACAGCAAACCACAAGTCATGCTCAAGGCAGAAAACTGATATTGCAAAATGACAACAACAACCTGGAATGGTACTTCCGAGTAAGATAGCCCAATGAAATCCCCCCCCCCCCAATTACATCCAACAAGAGGGGATGACATAAATATGACTATTAAATTAAATTAAATTAATGATGCAATCAAGTCCAAAACACACTCTAGAAAACATTCCAGTACTCTTTCCAAGCAGAAAACTGATATTGTGGGAAACAGCCCAGAACTGTGACTTCCAAGAAGGGCATTGGAATAATATTCACTCACTCCTTCTGACTGGAAGGGACTGATACAAGAAGCTAAAAAACAATCCTAGCCTGGCTCTCCAAACCTTTGGGGCACAGAATGAGGTTGGGCTAGAGCACATTTTTCTATGCATCATGTGATCGTTGGGAAATAAATTGAACTGGACCACTCCACAAGTGGTCCAAATTCCAACCTATTTCTTTGTGTAATTGTACCTACTATTTCTGTGGCTAAAAGCAGTTCTGGGGGAATGTTGAGTCTGGTGCTTAAGAAGTATTCTGACCAGCAGGAATGGGTCAAATACAAGTGATTTATTATCAGCTCAGGAAAAACTGGACTGGGGAACATGTACAAGGTGGCCAGCTTATATACAGTGAGGATGGCAGTTACATAGGTGGATACATTTCGGCGGGTTTCTGGAGAAGTGGGAAGTTTGTACTGACGAATCAGCTATTTTGACAGTAGTTTGAAATTGGCGCCTTTGCATAAGGCGTGCTATTCCGCTGTAGACTTTATGGTGCTAATAGCGACTTTAATAAATAACGCTTGGACACAACAGGGAAGCTCACGCCATGCAGCACAGAAACACATTGCTTTCTCCCCACCCTTGTTCTCACTGGACATTCAGGGGTAGTTATATGCAGGATACACCTGACAAACTGGTTTCAATTTATGTGTGGTTATTTACTCTGATTAATTAATTGCATGCATATCTAAGCTTTACTCCATAGAGCAAAAGGTGGCATACAAAGTTTTTCTGCACCACACCTTATCCTCCCACCAACTTTGTGAGGTAGATGGCATTGAGAAAGATTGGCTGAAATTGTTTCAGTGAAGAACGGAGAAGATTATGGAATAAAAGGATTTTTTAAAAAAACCATGTCTGTAAAGGTTAAACAGAATTGTTATCAAATTAAATGAAGATGGTATTTAACACCTGTAAAATCAAATTATTATAATGTTAAATATTCTGTATTTTGTTGGAGATGCAATCAGGAAATTGGTACCTATTTTCATTTATGGCATTTATGCAATTAGGTTCAGAAATTTGGAAAATTAGTCTTTGAAGAATTGAATTAAATGTTAGACATAAAAATAAAAGTATGTCTAAAACCTGTACAGTACTTTTGTCTGGTTTCGAAAACAATCAATTTAAATAAAAAAAGAGTTAGAAACAATTTTGAAAACAGCAGCTAGGATAATTATTGTAGGAAAAAAATGGAAAGTCAAACACAAATTTCAACCATAAAGAATTTTGATTTTTAGCTATAAATGATAAATCGATGTTTGAGAATAAAGAAAAGGATTGTTGACAGTAAATATCTTTAATGATATAGGGGGAAATTTTATCGAATTTTTGCTATTGAAGAGGAAAGGTCACTTTCTGATTTTTGGTGTACTTTTGGAGAGAAATATGGTATAGTACTTAGAAAGAAGAAAAGAAGCGAAATAAAATATTTTGTTTCTCTAACTCCGTGGTTCCCAAGGTGGGGCACACACCCCACAGGAGGGCAATTTGATTTTTTCAGTGGGGGTGTGATCCAAGAATGAATTATTAACAGTTAATTGCCTTTTAGGCTTCCTCCACATGAACTGACGGAATTGCTGCAGACGGAATTGCTGCCCTTTAGGAAAGGGTTGAAAACCTGGCTGGCAGGGCAAGTTTGGGGTCTGACGGGGTGGTGACTCCCACCCATTGGCTCTGCTAGAATTTTTGGCCCTTTTTACTGATGGCTGGGGAGGGAGGGTTGTTTTAAATTCAGGAGATTTGTATATAGTTTTTATTGTATTTTTATTGTCTCAGATTATATTTTTAAGGGGGTGTTTATGGTATGTATGTGACTGTGCACTGCCCTGAGTTGCCCTAGGGCAAGTGAGCGGGATATAAATAAATGCATAAATAAATAAATAACAGGAGTTCACTTTTTGAATAATAAGAATTATATGTCGGGGGTGGGGGAGACACATGGATTTTAGAGATGCTTAGGTGGAGCATGGCCAAAAAAAGTTTGGGAACCACTTCTCTAAATGTTCCCAATTGCGATATTATTATTATTATTTTTTTAAAAAAAACTTTATATTTTAGTGTAAAACTTTTGCTAAGATTTTTAAGTGTTATGTTAGTATTTAGTTAAAATTTTAATAGAATAAAATAAAATAAAAAAATACCAGTTGTTCTTTGATTTAGAGGGAACCTGTACTCACATCTTCCAAGTTCCAGTCCTATGTTCAAACACACATATAAATAAAAGCCATTTGGCTAGCTCTTTTTCAGAGACAAAATGTTTTGCTTCTGCTAAGCTATGGACTCTTTGGATGGCCATGGTCAAATCGTTGCCTCCTAGGCCTTGCTCCCATTTTATATGGTGTTTTGGAAACTTCAGTTGGCTGGCTCGCTCAATGGTTTAGTTGTCTGATTGAAGAGCTAAAGGTTGGGAGTTCAATTCCTCATTGTGCATCCTGAAAGAAGAGACAACCTGTGAAGTCATGGGCAAACTGCACAGACCCAGGGTGCCCACAGAAGAAGGGAATGTAAACTGTTTCTGTGGATTCTCTATCTAGAAAATCCTGGAAAGGGTTGTCATAAGTCAGAATTGACTTGCACCAATAGTTAAAGTGAAAAATTGGGACAGTTACTTTTTCTGGATTATCAGAATTCTTGCAGCCTAAAAAGTTTTTCTTTCAAACTTTGATTTTGTGGGACTGAACTAATCAGATGCCTCCTCATGTTTATTTCTAGAGTTTAAATGTAAGTAAGGGAGTAAGCATTCAAAAATTCTTTCTTTATTCGTGTCAGATGCACCACCAGCATATAATAGCATACAAAGCTAAAATTAACACATATAAAACCAAAATAGAATTTAAAAGGGCTTGATGACATCTGCCCAATATCGGGCCACTTCAACAGCATTTCCTCTTGCCAACATTAGGTCCTCCTCAGTGCACGTTGAGGAGTAGTGTGTGCATTGTATCATATGGGAGATAGTTTGTACTTCTCCGCATTCACACAGGGTGTCATCTACAGGGAAACCCCACTTTCTCAGATTAGCCCTTGATCTTCCTACCCCTGCACACAGTCTATTTAAAGCTTTCCACACGTGCCATGGTTGTTCTTGGCCAGGTAATAGAGAGTCATGTGGTTTTGCCCAGTTATCTTGTAACTCCTTGCTTGCCTTCCATAGTTCTAAGGCGGTCTGTGGGGGATGGTTGTTCGGAGGGGCAGAAGTTGTGAGAAAGCTATTCTTTGATTTCAGCCTCTGCTTTGGCGGTTGGTGATTAAATGGCAGGTATGTTTCCGAGGAACTTGCTTTGACCCATTCTTTCTGAGCAGCACTTTGTCGATGGAATTTTGATGGAGGGATGCCAGTTAAGTAATGCACATTTTGTATTTGGGGTTGGTTTTAGGCATCCTGTGACCAATCTTGCTTTTTCATTTAGGACCACATCCACCTGCCCTGCATGCTTTGATCTGTACCACACTGGACTAGCATATTCTCCTGCAGAGTAACATAGAGCTAGTGCAGAAGTTCTTAATGTGTGTGGTTGGACACCCCAACTTGCGCTTGTTATTTTCCTCAGAATAGATAGATAGATAGATAGATAGATAGATAGATAGATAGATAGATAGATAGATAGATAGATAGATAGATAGATAGATCTTTATTGTCATTGTCCTGCACAGAACAACAAGAATATTGTTCCTGGCAAAAATCTTCTGCTTTGTATTAAGGCAGAGGGTCTTGGTTATATAAATCCAATAAATAAATAAAGTGAGTGTTCAATTCATGGTAACTCCCAGGTATTTGGGGGTGACGCAATGTTCATGCCTGGTGCCATTCCAAGTCACCTGCAGGCTTCTTGATGCCTCGTGGTTTTTCAAATGAAAAGCACAGAGTTGACTTTTTAGGCAGTTTGGCTTCAGTTAGTTATCCCTATAATATATAGCCATTGAATTCAAAGCCTCAGTCAGTTTTTTTCTCAACATCCTCAAAGGTTGTGCACTGTGCAGCAATTGCCAGGTTGTCGGCATAAAGAAGCACCAGTAGCATTCAAAAATGAAATTGGAGTATAGAATATTGGCAAAATACTCACAATAAACCATTTCATTCTCTTTCCATTTGTCAGGCTATAGTTTGGATATAATGTTAAGGAAGTTTGGTAACACCAGGTTAGTCATCAGATTATTTCATAGTACTTTGCACTTAGAAAAAACTATATAAAATGAGTAATAACTTTAACATTGCTATAAAGGATTCCAGAATGATAAGTTATCAGGATTTTGGGATCCTACTTATAGCCAAAAGTCTTATTAGACAACTTCATATCTGCTCAGGAATTTGTTAGTTCATCCCCTTCAAGCGTGGCTCCTGGAAATACGGGAACTGCTCCAGCCCGAGTGCGCATGTGCCACAACAACTCATCTGCGCATGTGCATAACCCCTCTGCACATGCAACAACTCATCTGCGCATGCTCAGAACCCCTCTACGCACGCGCAGAGCCCATTTGCGATGGGCGTGCATGCACAGTAACTCCTTTCCCTGCCATTCAAATACGGGACAGCAGCGGGAAAGGGGAGGAACGAGCGGAGAAATATGGGAAATCCCGGCCAATCCGGGATACTTGACAGGTATGTGTGAGTTGCTGGCCATCTGAGTTGTCAGGATCAAATTCAATACAGAGGGAAAATGGCAGCAATAAAGCAGAAGGGCTTTGTATTTTGTTTTTGGAAAACAAATAATAGAATGTCTGGCAGAAAATCAATTGTGGGCTTGGCATCCTGTTAACTGGGTGGCTTTTTTTTTGTCATGTTGCATTGACAATCAATATAGCTCATGTTCCTTTTTCACATAACAAAGAACAGTAAGCTGATTTACTGCTGCGAGTAATTATTAGGCACAGGGAGAAGACAATTACTGTTTGAGGCACAGATCAAAGCAAATAAAACCATTTACTCCATCATTTTTGTTGTCATTGTTGTGAGAAAGAGAGGTGAGCCTTTTTACAACTTTCTTTGCTTATCTCTACCTTGCCAGAGGCCTTTTTCACAGTGTTTCACACCCACTTTCTTCTTCAGGCTGCAGTGCTGTCCCCTCTTCTCCTAAACCCAACAGGGCTTTCTTCTGAAGAGAAGACATAAGAGAACTGTGCTATTACGATCCAAGAGAAGGCTCAGGCAAAGATCAGCCCTCCAAATGCTCTTGGACTGCAATTCCCATCCGTCCTAGTCAACATAAAGAATGGAGAGGAACAGTGAACGTTGTAGTTTAATAAATTACTTCAGGATAAGGAGTGAAAAAAGAAGCATGTTGTGTGTAAGTCCTGGCAGAAAAAGTGAATCACTTGCCATACAAATATTCTAAAGAGCAGTATATATGCCTGTGTAGATAGTTAGTGATGTTGTTTTTGAAACATAATTCCATTATAGCCTCATTATCCCCATTAAAAGGTTGCCCTTGCTTGAAAGCCAGTCATATCCAACTTTAGGGTATGGTGATCAACTCCATTTATAACAAAAGTACCAGCACTGTCTGCATCTGCAGATGTTTCCACGGACATGTGGCAGGCAGGTGTGTCTAGACCATGGAATGCTGTTACCTTCCCACCAAAGTTGTACCTATTTATCTACTTTGCAATTTCTTGCTTTCAAACTGCTAGGTTGGCAATAGCTGGGTCAGAGACAGGAGCTCACTCTGTCGTGCAGCACTCGGGTCTCGAACTGCTGACCTGCCAAACTTCCAGTTATCAAGTTCAGAGTCTTAACCACTAAGCCACCATAGTCCCATTACAGTGCTTACAATTCTTTCTTTCCAAGCTGCAGAAGAGCCAGCCTGTGTAGTAATGGACAACTTGCCCAGGCCTAGGATGCCTTCAGTAGAAGGGAATGGTAAACTGCTTCTGTGTATTCTTTACTTAGAAAATCCTGGAAACAGTTTCAACAAATCAGAATTGATTTGACAGCACACAATTATTGTGTTATTAAAAAGCTAACGTATATATTACTATCATACATCATGTCATAGAAAATAAATGCAGAACAATACACAAGACCATGAGTCACATGCTTGTCTTTCCCAATAAGACAAAATTAAGAATAATTTTAATTGAACATATTTCTGACATTTAGGTTTATTTTCTGAAATTTAAGTGCCTTAACTGAAGACAGCACCACCCATTTTAAGAATTGTAATTTTTCTATAAAAATGTGTGTGTGTGTGTGTGTGTGTGTGAAATGCTTCTTCAACATAATGAAACATATGATAAAAGAGAGATGAGTGATTTAAACTTTTCCCCACCTGTGAAAAGAGGAATTGGTACTGAAACAATTAAGGGTATTTAGTGGGTTATTTATCATTAACTCCCCCATGCTACACTCATACAGTTTGAATTCACAAACCAATTTAATTACAAGCATGGGAATGTTCCCTTATAAACACAGAATTATACATAGATAATATTGATATTTTTGTCACCATCCTGACAACACAAGGTTTAAATTGGCAATAAATGTGATAATAAATGACAAAACCTCTGGCTTTCCAGATTTTTACAGATCACCTCTAACCAGTGTGTTGTCTAGGAAGCTTTCAGTATTAGTGTTAGTCCAGAAACAAAATTTAAAAACCCAGAATAAAATATATATTTTTAAAAAGGGCTTAAAGTATTTCTTCACCAATTTTTAAAAAGTGGTTGCAAAAAGCAGCTGATTTCCAAAGCAGATAGCCATTGTAGGAGTCGCCGTTAATAAGGGCTCGTGTTTTTGTGATAACTGCAATCTCTTTTTTTTAAAGGAAACAAACCAATATCTCTCCATGCTTATAAAAACATTTTTGAACTCTTCCTTAAAACACACCTCTTTCTCAAATGAAAGAGAAGGTGATCGGAATCCTTTTCAAAGGAGGCCGTCATTCATTTATCTCTTTATAATGGACAGCAAACATTAATTAAAAACACAGGTTAAAGCAGGGATTTTCAACCTGCGGCCCCTAGGCTGGATGTAGCCCATGGCACCATTTCATGTGGCCCCTCACTGCCGCCACCACACCAGGAAGTGCCATGTGGTAGAGGAAGGGCAAAATGGCCATCCAGCCCCCGAAGCTGTCTGAGGGAGCGTGACCGGACCTCTCAGGGTGAGAACTCCTGGTTTAAAGTACTGTATATAGCCATAAATGTAATAAATTAAAAAGTTAATGATGGGCTGCTTTGCCACCCAAAAGGCAACTAACAGCCTCCCTAGCTGAGAGTTGGCCCAATTAACCACAGTTTTTGAAGTGTGACAATCCAGAATTTGATGACCTTGTGATGATTTATAGGTAGGAAGTGGTTTTTTAAAAACTAAAATGCCCTGAATCCTACACTCTGAAGGATTAGCTGCATTTTAAACAAGAAACACACATTTGCCATCTCTCTGCTGACCACCATGGTGAAATGTTTACAGCTCCCTTTATCTACAACCAAAATGTTGCCCCTTCTGTTTCAAATTTGATCTTCTTTCATATCCCTATCAAACCCTGGACTGCCAAAATGAAGCCACTTGGCTTTGTCGTTGACCAAACGTAAGTCCTCATCAGTGCATGTTTCTGGCAGTAATCAGCAGACCAGTAAATGAGCTGGATTCTGTATCTCTCCACATTTACAGAGCATGTTGTTGTCCACCAGCAGCCCCCACTTGAGCATGCTGGTCTTGTATTTAGTGACTCAGACCCCAGACCTATTCCGTAACCTCCAAGTCATAGTTCCCCAACCTTTGGGTTTTGGACTTCAATTCCCAGAAGCATAAATCTGTATATTGGCTGATCAGTGCTTTGGGGAACTGACTCAGGCTTCTGGGAATTGAAGTCCAAAACTCAATGGTTGCGAAACACTGCTCCAAGTGACATAGGGGAGGTTGAGTTCCTTAGCCATATCCTCCTTTAATCCTCCTTCTAATTTGATTATTTTCAAAGAGTAGTTGAGCTTCATACTTATCAACTAGTAAGGGTTAATTAATTTTGAAACATCCCCTTGTTAGAACACCAGATGCAAAAAGAGTTTGCCTTTGCTTCTTCAGCAGCTATGCAAGGCATCTGAGACTAGCAGCCCTCAGTTCCTTCAGTGTTTTGATGAGCTGTATTACATATTTTCCCACTGAGTGCTTTTATAATTTATTAGCATTTTTTTGCCTGGCCCTGCTGGGCAGGTTTGTATTGTGCAGCCCAGCACAGGTGTGTGTGTGTGTACTCAACACACACACACACACACACACACACACACACACACACACACACACACACACACACACACACACACACACACACACACACACTACAATCACGCATACACAATACAATCACGCACACACAACCAAACACACAACACAATCACACACACAATACACACACACGTAGCTCCATGGGGAGAGTGGGTGCTCCTCCTCCCCCAAGCCTCAGCAATCACACACACATACAGACACACACAGACAAACAGACACAGACACACAGACACAGACACACAGACACACACACACACACACACACACACACACACTGAAGCTGTGCAGGGGGAGGAGGGGCTCTTCCTTCTCCCCCCCCCGCCAGCCTCGGCAAGGACACCCAGGAGGCCGCATCGGGGAAAGCCCCAGCAGACAAAAAGTAGGTGGGGTGGGGGACAGGGACTGGGGGGCAAGGGGGCGGGGCAGTTGAGCGGAATGGTTTCTGGGCCTGTTTCACCCCCCCAGTCCCTCTCCCCCACCCCACTTACCTTTTGTCTGCTGGGGATTTCCCCGGTGCGGCCTTCTGAGCAGGGATGTTCACTGGCCTGCCCTCTGTCCCTGCCGGCCTCGAGGCCTCGACACCTGCAGGGGTGAAGGGCAGGCTGGTGCGTGTCCCAGCGCTGAAGGCCGAATTGAGGAAAGGCCCAGTCAGCAAAAGGTAAGTGGGGTGGGAGACAGGGACTGGGGGCAAGGGGGCAGGGTGGGTAGGCGGCGTGGTTTCCGGGCCCGTTCCATTCCCCCAGTCCCTTTTCCCTGCCCCACTTACCTTTTTCCGGCTGTGCCATTCCCCGGCACGTCTTTCGCTGATGCCGCGGCGGGGAGGAGGGTCTCCTCTTCCCTCCCAAAGCTATGGTGAGACCAGCGCTGGCCTCCAGAGTTGCGGGGAGATGATCTTGTCTCCCCACTACCTTGCCGAAGCTGCCAGGGGGGAGAGGAGGTGCTCCTCTTCCCCTCAAGCTATGGCGAGGCCGACGGCAGCCTTCGCCGGTGGGGCGGAGGGCAGCAAAAGTTGGTTGGCGGTGCATTGGTGATGCGTTGGCGGTGCATCTCCATGCTCATGCCCTTTAGCCTCAATGGCTGAGGGGTGGCACGGCGTGGAGGACGCTGGGCCTTGTAGTTTTTTTGGTTGCGTTCGTGGGGCAGTTGCCCCACTCGCGACTGGCGGACCCTTGCAGCGATGCTCCAAGGGTGGTCAAGTAAGTGTAGGCGGCTCGGTACGGGATAATAGGGCCGGTGTGGATGTGCATGCCAGACATGAATGGTTAAAGGGCCTTCTTATAGGTAAAGATTTACTTTAATTTGTATGTAAAGTACTATACAGTATTGTCTGAGAAGTCTAATAAACAGAGTATTTCTAGTGGATTGAATTTTAGCTATGGTTTTTATAGTTTATATTACATTATCACAGAGAGAGAGAGTCAGGGTTAGGTTTACTACGTTTATTTCTTAATTTATTTTTATTCTTAGATTTTTTGTTTATTCTTAGATTTTTATGCCGCCTACTCGGGGAAACCCGACTCAGGGCGGCGCACAACAGTAAAACCAGATAAAATACAGTAAAATATAATAAAACAGATTAAAACCCTCACTCGACCACCCACCAACCCACCCTTCCACTCTCACCCCACATAAAGGACTAAAAAGGGAATAGGGAATGGAGGAATACCACAGTACACAACACAAAAAGGAGAGACAGTTGAGCTCTAGTTGGAAATAAGCCAACAGGCTGGGGCCGTATTCCCATTAGGGCCCCACACCTGCCCTGCCAACCAGGTTTTCATTCCTTTCCTGAAAGGCAGCAACTCTGTCTGTAGTCTCAATTCTGTTGGAAGGAGGTTCCAGAGGGTTGGTGCGGACACGAAGAAGGCCCTCCTCCGCGTGCCAGAGAGGCGAGCCTCTCTAGTTGAAGGTACCACCAAGGATCCCCTCCGGTCCACTGTGGATGAACAGGCAGACACTCTTGGGACGATGCAGTCTCTCAGGTATCCTGGCCCACTGCCATATAGGGCTTTAAAGGTCAAAACCAGCAGCTTGAATTGCACCCAGAGGCAAACTGGTAACCAGTGCAACTCCCGGAGTAGTGGGGAGGCATGGGCACAATGTCCACACCCCATCACCACCTAGGCAGCTGCATTCTGAACCAGCTGTAGTCTCCGAATGGTCGTCAAGGGCAGCTCCATGTAAAGCGCATTACAGTAATCTAGCCTGGAGGTGACCAGAACATGAGCATGAGCAAGGAGTCCCGATCCAGGAGTGGGTGCAACTGGCGAATCACTCAAAGTTGAGCAAAAGCCCTCCTGGCCACGGCTGTCACCTGTTCTTCCAGCAGCAGCTGCAAGTCCAGGAGGTCCCCCAAGTTGTGCACTGGGTCTGTCTGAGGCAAAACTGCCCCATCCAAGACCAAAGAAGGTAACTCACTGGATAACCCCGGACCCCCAACCCATAGCCACTTGGTCTTGCTAGAGTTCAGTTGAAGCCCGTCGTCCCCCATCCAGACCCCAACGGCCACCAGGCATCCAAACAGGACTTTGACTGCATCACTGAGATCAGACACGGTGTCATCCGCGTACTGATGGTACCACGTCCCATGGGAACGGATGATCTCACCCAACGGCTTCATGTACATGTTAAATAGGATAGGAGAGAGCACAAAGGCCTGGTGCACCCCATGTTTGAGGGGCCTAGGGTTGGACCTCTCACTCTCCAACCACACCGACTGGGTACGACCCTCCAGAAATGAGGAAAACCAAGACAACACTGTGCCCTGGATCCCCAATCCTTTGAGCCGTTCCAGAAGGATACCATGGTCGACGGTAACGAAGGCAGCTGAGAGGTCAAAGAGAGCAAGGACGGTCAGGTTCCCACCATCCCGCTCACGCCAAAGATCATCCATCAGTGCAACCAATGCCATCTCCATAACATGTCCAGGTCTGAATCCTGATTGAGATGGGTCTAGATAATCCGCTTCCTCCAGTGCCCCCTGCAGCTGGCGCACCACCGCCTTCTCCAATATCTTCCCCAAGAAGGGGAGGTTGGAGACAGGCCTGTAGTTAGTTAGGACAGCTGGGTCAAGGGACAGTTTCTTCAGGAAGGGGCGCACCAAAGCATGTTTTAGCGGTGCAGGAAACACCCCCCCCTTCCTGCAAGGACGCATTTATTATTGCCCCGACCCAGCCTCCTGTCACCACCTTCAAAGCTTTCACTAACCAGGTGGGACAGGGGTCCAAGGGACATGTAGTGGCCCGCACCGCTGCAAGGAGCCTGTCCACTTCATCAGGGGCAACCGGATCAAACCAATCCCAGATCACACGGCAAGACTGTGCTCCAGCCATCCCTGGCCCTTTACTGCCCACACCGTGGTTAAGGCCCAAGCGAATCCGATTGATTTTCTCCACCAGATGGTCTGCAAAGTCCTCAGCCGAACCCTGCCAACCGGGTACCGGTCCCCCTTTTCCAAGAAGGGACTTGGTCACCCAAAACAGGGTGGCTGGGCAATGATCAGCGGAGGCAATAAGGGTGGTGAAGTATTGCTGCCTCACCACCCCATCGCCACTAGGTAGGCCCTAATAGCGGCTCTAGCTAGTGTCCAATCGGAACCGCTCCGGGTCTTCACCCAGCAATGCTCTAGGCGTCTCTTGGCTCGTTTGAGCTCCCGTAGTTCATCCGTGAACCACAGGGATGACCTTACCCCACAGGCTTGGAGAGGCCGCAGTGGCGCGATTTCATCCAAGGCTGCCGTCGTCATCCTGTTCCACAGGTCGACAAGCACCACAGATGAATTGTGTGCCTGCTCCAGAGAAAAATCCCCCAGTTCCCGCTGGAATCCAACCAGATCCATTAGTTTCCGAGGGTGAGTCAATTTAATAGACCCTGCCTTCCTACGGTGAAGCGTCTCCCCCAGAAAGTCCAGAGTCACCAGATAGTGATCTGACCATGGCACAGGTGTTATGACTAAATTCTGTAATCTCAGATCACTCTGCCACTGCTCCAACAGAAAAACTAAATCCGGTGTGTGGCCACTGCATCTGGTTGGACCCTGAATTACCTGAGTCAGGCCCATGGCTGCCATGGAAGCAATGAACTCCCATGCAACCTTCGTGCCAGTACCCAGCGAAGGCAAATTGAAGTCCCCCAGAACCATTAGTCTAGGGAACTCCAACGCCAATGCTGAGAAGGCCTTGAGGAGCTCAGACAGAGAGTCCCTTGCCCTGCAAGGGGGCAGGTACAGGAGTAAGACTCCCAACTGACCCATAGTGCCCAATCGCAGAAGCAGAGCCTCACAACCCAGTACTTGTGGAGTAGTGGCCCTGGCAACTCTCATAGACTCTCAGACTATTATGGCAATGCCACCATCCTCCCCTCAACCCTAGGCTGGTGCCAAATACTGAACCCGGCTGGACAAATTTCTGAAAGAGGTACACCGTCCTCTGGTCTCAGCCAGGTTTCGGTGATGCATGCCAGGTCGGCCCGACACCCCAAGATATAGTCTGCAATCAGGGGAGCCTTATTACACACCGACCTGGCATTCATCAGCAGCAGCCTAAGGGAGGGGTCACTCTGGATCTGCTGCTCAGGGCCTGGAGGAGCAACCAAGGGGCTGGAGCGGGGAACAGATACTAAACTATGTGGCAGGGTTCATTTCTGATCCAGATTTATGCAGCTATTTAATTTTCTGTAAAGGTATTTAGAAGTTTTAATTGCTGCAAGAAGGTAAGAAAAGTTCAGTTTAATGGCTGCAGATCAGAAAAGATAGCCCTGCTGAGTTATCCCAATATTCCTAAAGAGCTTCAAATTGTCATTGAACTAAAGTGTTAGAGGACTAAACCTTAAAAGAGACAAGGGTTGTTTTTAGTGTGTTATAGTTTTCTTGCTCAGTTTGATGTTGTTGTTGGTATGTTTTGTGGCAGAATCTGTGGCTCAATTGTTTTTGTGCCTCTTGAATTCTGAGCCTGCTGACAAAAGATGCTTATTTTACAGGTATATTAAATAGTATGGAGAGGTCCCAGTGAGACCAGAGGGTGAGCCTAAACCTCTGTCTTCAATAGCAGTGCATTCAGGTATTAGTCCCTGTTCATCTTATTTATGGAAGATGCTTATGGGATTACCAGTAGTAGGAACTTAACCTCTAGGGTTCTTAATAGAGGTTGACAACCCTGGGAAGAAGAGGCTCCATAGCATTCAGGAAGACTCTAGACAGGTGAGGTTCAATGCCAGACTTGAGGAAATGTAGGAATTGGCAATATATGATACATGAAATGTGATTATGTGATACATTAGCACAGAGACTTTCAAACTACCAGACAGGGCATAAGAGAAAAATAAGAAGCCTACAGGGTCATGACAAAGACCTACATAGTTCAGCATCCTGTTTCCCACAATGTCCAACAAATGATTCTGAAAAATTGGTATAAATGTGGTGACTAGCAGCCATTGATAGCTCCATACGATGCTGGGGTCACCATGTGGTTTCTGTTGTAAATTCTGGATTGTGACAGGATAAAGTTCTATAGCTAAATCCAAGTTAGTGCACACTGGTTATTTGCTTGAAGACCTGCTGTGTCTCTGGAAACTTACTGCTATATGCATATAGCTTAAAATGATATCCAAGTCTTGAGTCTGCTTAAAAATAGACTTTGAAATACAGTCCCTGTTAGACTTTGCCAGCCACTGCTACCCCCTGCTGCCTCCATTATAATAAAAAATAACTAGTCATAAAACATTAAAATGACAAATAGAATTGTTCTCCTCGCCTAGCCCTGAGGTGTCTCGGTTGTCAGATCAAAAATG
Organism: Bradypodion ventrale; assembly: GCA_035047345.1. Classification (NCBI taxonomy): domain Eukaryota; kingdom Metazoa; phylum Chordata; class Lepidosauria; order Squamata; family Chamaeleonidae; genus Bradypodion; species Bradypodion ventrale. The sequence goes on from JAWDJE010000001.1 coordinate 49,993,342, forward strand.
TTATTTTATTCCCCATGCTGCCACTATTTTAAAACAGACTGCCTGTTATATTTGAAATGGTAATTCCGGAGGAGACTGAACGCAACAGAAGCATGGCAGTGTGGGCTAAGGATAGAAAAGCATTGTGATGGCTGAAAAGATTCTTCCTGAGATCACCCATTTAACACCTCCTGAGGGGGATGGCAAGACAAAAGGTCTTCTGCCTGAAAAACTGGCATATTTGCAAAGCTGTATTATGTTCTATACTTGCAAAGGCACAGGTACGTTTTTAAAAACACAAATGGATAAAAAGGCGTTTAACTGAAAAACATTCACTCATGCAAGATGGGGGCATGTACAAAACGGGCATGATAGGAAATGGGCATACTTGAATGTGTATGTAATGGAAAATGCATACAGAAAATACAGACAAAAGCTCATGTGAGAATTAAAGACAAAGCCTCACAATCTGGTATGAGTATAGGACTGTGATGGTGAACCTTGGCACTCCAGGAGTTCTTGGACTTCAATTCCCAGAAGCCCAAGTCCCTGTGAATCCACACGAATGGGTTTTCAACCCATTTGTGTGGATTCACAGGGACTTGGGCTTCTGCGAATTGCAGTCCAAGAACTCCTGGAGTGCCAAGGTTCACCATTACTGTTATAGGACATAGGAAGGTCGATACTTGTTTATTTGTTCCTTGCTTCCAAGGCTGAGGGACTACAAAATTATTCTCACTCTGTTAAAAGAAGGTCAGGAAATTTTCAAAGAAGACAACAAAAGAAAACGAGAATGGAAACCATTTTTAGCAAGTTATTCAAAATTGTGGAAATAATCATTTGTTTTAAAATAAGACAAATTATACAGCCCTCCTTGTCTTTCTCTCATCAACAGGCAATGAATCTTATGGGGCTTGAAAATGTATTATTAAGGTCCTTGTCAGGTTACATGAGTGTAAAGTGACAAGAATGGAGAATTTAGGGAGTATTTTCTATTCTCTAATGGGACAGAGATAGAGATGGGAATTTGAAGAAGTATGAGAAAATTGAAATGGTTAGCTTTTCATGCCCATAGTTAGAGTCAAGGGGAGCTGAGAAGACAGCAGGTAAACTGGGCTACACCGGGACATTTAATAGGGGCTGTGTGGAACCAGGCAAGTTTTGAAGCAGCAAACCTTTTCATAGCCTTATCCCTCAAAGCATGAAGTCCTCAGATATTATCCTGAATCTTGAATCTTTAATAAACTCTCTTCCTCCACTAAAGAATGTTACAATTCAATATTATTGACTGATATGCAAGCACTGACTTAACGAATAATAAAATAAAAATCTAGTAACTGCACTGTTGTGCAGAGCAATAAAAATTGTATAAATGTATTCCTGAATAAGAAGGATGGGAATGTGTCAAGTGCATGGCATGGATATGACTAATTACAAATATAACTATGTGCAATTACAACAAAAGTACAGTACAACTATGTCACAAAGGAATGGGAATGTAATAAAAGATCATTTTATTCCTTTTGTGGCTTCACTGAATGGTGGAGGGGAACTATCAAAAGGCTCAAGTGTTGTGCCTTGCACTATTTGGGAGAGGGGAGTGCTGAACAAAACCCAGAGCATCAGGAGGAGAGCATGTTTTATAATACAGCTTTGTAGTATTCAAGTGTTGTGAAAAAGGACATGAAAGTAGCTTGTTTAGTTATATTTGAGAAACAGGAAAACAAAGAGATGTGGTAATGATATATTATATTAGTTTGTGTAGTAATGATATATATTAGTTTGACCCCATGATCGCCTTAAATTTATAATCATTGTTATTTAGCATTAGCAAGTTCTGAAAGGTGGGGGCCGTGATGCCATCTGGCATTACTGCAATTCCTGGCAAACTGGGAGTAAATTCCTTCTCCAAGGACACTTCCTAGCCAAATTTGCAAGTTAGCACAATGGTCCTTTGACCATGGTGTGGAATAATTTCGAACCTTGATACGGGCCCCCACTAATGTTCCTCCCCAAAACTCTTTACCCTAAACATATGTATCTCTTTTTGTACTAACTCCCTGGCCATCTGAAACCAGGTAGTCTTATCTGAAGTACAGTACGTCAGTGAAATGTGACAGAGATTCGTCATGTAACTGTAGTTCCTTTGTTAGAACAGTAGGATTGCTGATTCAAGGTATATGATAAATACTAGCTGTAAAATAAAGGAGACAGCAGTCTTACTTTGGACCCTCGAAGAAGTTTATGCGTGTCTTTACTTTTACACTGCTGCATTAGGCAGATCGCAACAAAGAGATGCTTTTTAAACTCTGCAGCAAAATAGTAATGAATAAGTTTGTGCCATGCTCTAAAACTCCAGACCTGTTTAACAAGTTTTTCAAAGTTACTTTCCAAGTCCTGACCATTTTGTAAATTATATGATGGCACACATATTTGTTATGGCACTTACATGAAGCAGAGAGCTATGGTTAAGCCAGTTCCATGGAACATGCATCCTGAGAAGTTCATCACCATTAAAAATATAATTTGTGTGCATGCATTGTTGTGTAGCCATTACTTTAACTAGCTGTATCTCAACAGTAACTAAACTAGCCCACAGCAATTTGACTGCTATAACCCATTGGCCTCTGATACAAAACATACTCTCTTCTTATTTATCTGATTGACATCTCAATACCTACAACAACATTAGTCAGCTCATCACTCATGATATTCCTCCTCTATACATTCCTTCTCCCCAGTAACCATGGCCGTAGCCAGAATTCTAGATTTGGGGGTGGGGGTGGTTCAGGAGGGGCAAAAACTTTCAGGAGGGGCAACAATGTCCCACTCATATATATAACATTGGCACCATGAGGCACCGCGGGGTGGGGGTGGGCTGTTAGCTCAGGAGGGTTTTCGCTCCCCTGGGTCCCCTGGCTACAGCCCAGTCTGTAACTGTAAAAGTACATGAGCAATTTGGAAATCCCAAATCTACAGGTGGACAATACTTATATTAGGTTCAATGGTAGATGCACAAAATACGCAAGCTTCTGAGTTTTCAAGGACTTTTCATCAGTACTCAGAGGGTAGTGCACAGTAGAGGTATTTGTCGAAAAACGCTGAGTGATTTATGATGCGGCCATGGCTGGGACGACCAGGAGAGATTTAGTGCTACTGTTTGAGGTGAGCAAGAGGGCTGCGACTTGATTGAAGAAGCCTGGGACATCAGTGAACTAAATATTACTGGGGCTGGTGATGGCAATAAATTTATAATTAATAGTTAACAAGTTTGGACTATCGAGCCTTGGAAAACTGCCCAGGCCTGGAGAGGAGGAACGGATGGGGGAGACGAAGAGGCCTGCTGGCCACGCCATCGGCCGGCGTTTCCGGGCCCCGCCCTCCCCCCTCGCCAGGACTCAAAAGGCGAGGGGGCCTGCCGGGCAAACCACCACCGCCGCTGCGCTCGGCCCCGGCGGGGGCGAAGAGGCCCGCTGGCCACGCCATCGGCCGGCGTTTCTGGGCCCCGCCCTCCCCCCCTCGCCAGGACTCAAAAGGCGAGGGGGCCTGCCGGGCGAACCACCACCGCCGCTGTGCTCGGCCCCGGCGGGGGCGAAGAGGCCCGCTGGCCACGCCATCGGCCGGCGTTTCCGGGCCCCGCCCTCCCCCCCCTCGCCAGGACTCAAAAGGCGAGGGGGCCTGCCGGGCGAACCACCACCGCCGCTGTGCTCGGCCCCGGCGGGGGCGAAGAGGCCCGCTGGCCACGCCATCGGCCGGCGTTTCTGGGCACCGCCCTCCCCCCCCTCGCCAGGACTCAAAAGGCGAGGGGGCCTGCCGGGCGAACCACCACCGCCGCTGCGCTCAGCCCCGGCGGGGGCGAAGAGGCCCGCTGGCCACGCCATCGGCCGGCGTTTCCGGGCCCCGCCCTCCCCCCCTCGCCAGGACTCAAAAGGCGAGGGGGCCTGCCGGGCGAACCACCACCACCGCTGCGCTCGGCCCCGGCGGGGGCGAAGAGGCCCGCTGGCCACGCCATCGGCCGGTGTTTCCGGGCCCCGCCCTCCCCCTCTCGCCAGGACTCAAAAGGCGAGGGGGCCTGCCGGGCGAACCACCACCACCGCTGTGCTCAGCCCCGGCGGGGGCGAAGAGGCCCGCTGGCCACGCCATCGGCCGGCATTTCCGGGCCCCGCCCTCCCCCCCTCGCCACGACTCAAAAGGCGAGGGGGCCTGCCGGGCGAACCACCACCACCGCTGTGCTCGGCCCCGGCGGGGGCGAAGAGGCCCGCTGGCCACGCCATCGGCCGGCGTTTCTGGGCCCCGCCCTCCCCCCCTCGCCAGGACTCAAAAGGCGAGGGGGCCTGCCGGGCGAACCACCACCGCCGCTGTGCTCGGCCTCGCCTTCCGTGCCCCGGAGGGCTCAAAGGACGTTGCCCCGTGCCGCCCGAGGACCTGTCCTGCCTCTCCTCGGGTCTTGCAACACCTGGTCCTGGTGGATGGGAGGCCGGGCGCCGCCGCTACGTCCCTGCATTCCGAGCTCCGGAGGGCTCAAAGGACGCTGCCACGCGCCGCCTGAGGACCCGTCTTACCTCTCCTCGGGACTCGCAACATCTGGTCCCGGTGGATGGGAGGCCAGGTGCCGTTGCTACGTCCATGCCCCGATGCTACTGTGGGTGGAATGTTTCACCACAGTTGAGGGCTCAACGTAGATCTGAAAGAATGCCCCACCACTTCCATCACCGCCGGAGCCGTGCGGAGGGTGGTGGGGGGAGTGAGTGGGGCGGTTTTATATGGGGGTGGAAGGGAGGGAGGGAGAGACTGCTCGGCCAGCCAGAAAGGAGAGGCAGCATTCTGTCCAAGGCAATCAGGGAGGATCCGGAGGCCAATATAGAGGTTGTGATGGGCATGGGGCGATATAGCGGGTACCGAGGGGCGGGCTGCACTCGGGGAATGCGGGGCAGATGCTTAGTATCTGTCCCTCATTCCAGCCCCACGGTTACACCTCTAGGTCCTGAGCAGCTGACCCAGGGTGACCCTGCCCTTAGGCTGCTGCTGATGAATGCCAGGTCGGTATGTAATAAGGCCCCCCTGATACAAGACTCCATTATGGGGGAGCGGGCCGACCTGGCATGTATCACTGAGACCTGGCTGAGACCAGAGGATGGGGTTCCTCTGTCAGAAATGTGTCCAGCTGGGTTCAGTATTTGGCACCAGCCTAGGGATGAGGGTAAGGGCGGTGGCGTTGCCATCATAGCCAGGGAGTCACTGGGAGTCACCAGGGCTACCGCTCCACAAATTCTGGGTTGTGAGGCCCTGCTTCTGCGTCTGGGCTTTAAGGGTCAGTTGGGAGTCTTACTCCTGTACCTGCCCCCTTGCAGGGTAAGGGACTCCCTGCCTGAGCTCCTCGAGGCCATCTCAGCGTTGGCGTTGGAGTTCCCTAGACTGATGGTTCTGGGGGACTTCAATTTGCCTTCGCTGGGGACTGGCTCCGGGGTGGCTCAGGAGTTCATGGCTTCCATGGCAGCTATGGACCTGATTCAGGTAATTCAGGGCCCGACCAGGGGCAGTGGCCACACACCAGATTTAATCTTTTTGTCGGAGCGGTGGCAGAGTGATCTGAGACTACGGAAATTAGACATAACACCTGTGCCATGGTCAGATCACTATTTGGTGGCTCTAGACTTCCTGGGTGCGACGCTTCATCGTAGGGAGGCAGGGCCTATTAGAATGGCCCGCCCCCGGCAACTGATGGATCCTGATGGATTCCAGAGGGAACTGGGGGATTTCCCTCTGGATCGGCAACACGATTCGCCCGAGGCGCTGGTTGACCTGTGGAACAGGATGACAACAGCGGCCTTGGATGAAATCGCACCACTACGGCCTCTCAGAACTCATGGAGCTAGGTCATCTCCGTGGTTCACAGATGAACTGCGGGAGCTCAAACGGGCAAAGAGATGCCTAGAGCGCCGCTGGGTGAAGACCCAGAGAGACTCCGGTTGGACACTAGCTAGAGCCGCTATTAGGGCCTACCTAGTGGCGATGGAGGTGGTGAGGCGGCAATACTTCACCACCCTTATTGCCTCCGCTGATAATTGGCCGGCCACCCTGTTCCGGGTTACCAGGTCTCTCCTTGGTAGGGGGACCCCGGTGCCTGGTTGGCAGGGGTCGGCTGAGGACTTTGCTGACCATCTAGAGGAGAAAATCGATCGGATTCGCTCTGGGTTTAATCCTGGCGTGGATGGGGAGAGTCCGGAGGGAGCTGGAGTACAGTCTTGCCATACCATCTGGGACCGGTTTGATCCAGTTGCCCCTGATGAAGTGGACAGGCTCCTTGCAGCTGTGCGCGCCACTACCTGCCCATTGGACCCCTGTCCCACCTGGTTGGTGAAAGCCTCCAAGGCGGTGACAGGTGACTGGGTTGGGGCTGTGATCAATGCATCATTGCGGGAGGGGGTGTTTCCTGCACCTTTAAAACATGCTTTGGTGCGCCCCCTCCTGAAGAAACCTTCCCTCGACCCAGCTGTCCTAACCAACTATAGGCCTGTCTCTAACCTCCCCTTTTTAGGGAAGGTGTTGGAGAAGGCAGTGGCGTGGCGGCTGCAGGGGGTGCTGGATGAAGCGGATTACCTGGACCCCTTTCAGTCAGGATTCAGGCCGGGATATGGTACCGAGACGGCATTGGTCGCACTGATGGATGATCTCTGGCGGGAGCGGGACGGTGGTCACCCATCCGTCCTTGCTCTTCTTGACCTCTCAGCGGCTTTCGATACCGTTGACCACGGTATCCTTCTGGGACGGCTCCGAGGATTGGGAATCCAGGGTAATGTGTGGTCCTGGTTTTCCTCATTTCTGAGGGGTCGTACCCAGTCGGTGTGGTTGGAGAGTGAGAGGTCCAGTCCTAGGCCCCTCAAATGGGGGGTGCCTCAGGGCTCGGTGCTCTCTCCTCTCCTATTTAACATCTACATGAAGCCGCTGGGTGAGATCATTCGTTCCCATGGGGTGCGGTACCATCAGTACGCGGATGACACTCAGTTGTACATCTCGGCCCATGGGGACCCCAGTGATGCCGTCAAAGTCCTTTCCAGATGCCTGGAAGCTGTGGGGGTCTGGATGGGGGCTAACGGGCTACAACTGAATCCCAGCAAGACTGAGTGGCTATGGATAGGGGGTCCTGCGTTAACCCGGGAGCTACCATCGTTGGTTCTGGATGGGGCTATTTTGCCCCAGACAGACCCGGTGCGCAACTTGGGGGTCCTCCTGGATTCACGGCTACTGCTAGAGGAACAGGTGGCGGCTGTGACCAGGAGGGCTTTCGCCCAACTTCGGGTGATCCGCCAGTTGCGCCCACTCCTGGACCGGGACTCCTTGCTCATGGTCACTCATGCTCTGGTTACCTCCAGACTAGATTATTGCAATGCGCTCTACATGGGGCTGCCCTTGACAACCATTCGGAGGCTACAGCTGGTCCAAAATGCGGCAGCCCGGGTGGTGATGGGGTGTGGGCGTTATGCCCGTGCTTTGCCACTGCTCCGGGAGCTGCACTGGTTGCCAGTTTGTCTCCGGGTGCAATTCAAGGTGCTGGTTTTGACCTTTAAAGCCCTATATGGTAGTGGGCCGGGTTACCTAAGAGACCGCATCGCCCTGAGGACATCTGTCCGTCCAACCAGAGCGGACCGGAGGGGCTCTCTAATTGTTCCATCAGCCAGAGGGGCTCGCCTCTCTGGCACAAGGAGGAGAGCCTTCTCCGTGTCTGCACCGGCCCTCTGGAACCTCCTGCCAACAGAGCTACGTCTCCGGACAGAATTGCTGCCTTTCAGAAAAGATCTTAAGTGTGGTCAAGTGTGGGGTGCAGGTGGAAGGGTAACCGCCATTGGGTGGTTGGTGTAGAAGAACTCTTCCCCATGGTGCCTTTGGATCCTGCAGCCCTTGTTTTTAGGGGGTGGGTAGTTTTAACTGTTTTAACTGTTTTAACTTGTGTTTTTAATTTTTATTGTGAACCGCCCTGAGTTGGCTTTGGCCGAGTGAGCGGTATATAAATGTGATAATTAAATTAAATTAAATTAAATTAAACAGCAGTTTGTAGTGAGAAGAAAATGTGCATGACAGAGAGTATGTGTTGAGACTTCCCATGTCTAGAAATACCCCTGTGGTAAATAAAAAACATAGATCTGCATTATAATGGCACATAATCAGTGGTGGGATTTAGCAGGTTCGCACCAGTTCACCAGTTCACCAACAATTTTCTCCAGAAGGCTGTAGATTTTTTTTTGTATCATCTCAGAAGCACACAAAGCTGCTTTCTGGATTGAAAGGGATTTTGCTGGAGGAACTCCACTTAGGGGACGCCTAAATGAGTCTCCTTTCATGTCCCCAAGATCTTTTCCCACCAAAGTGATCTCTATTTATCCACTTGCAATTTCTTGTTTTTGAACTGCTAGGTTGGCAGGAGCTGGGACAGAGATGGTTGCTCAAACCATCATGCATTACCCAGGTCTCAAGCTGCTGACTTGCTGGCCTTCCAGCTAACAAGGTGAGCTTCTTAACCACTGAGCCACCGCAGCTCCCTAAAGCTGCAGATGCCACTAGTTCAGTATGGGTTGCTGAAGGCAGGAGAACTGATAAAAACTATATCTCCCCTTACCTCTACTGGTGGGAATCTCCATTAACTCTCAGCTCCCATCTCTGAACAGAATCTTTCCAATTATGGAAGCCCAAGTTCTGCCATAAGTCTTCGTCATTGGCTACAACCTGTATCCGAGAATGCATTTTCCCCCTGAAGCAGAAAAAATGTCATTGCCGTGAATTTGTTTAAGGTGGATCCCAGCTTGCCATGAAGTGACCCACACACTAGGATCATGGAGCCATCTCCTGCGGCACATATGAAATGAGACATGCAGAATTTAACACCCCGGGACTGCAATGGACTGCCGCAGCCTTGAAGATATGGACAAGGTGTGCCTTCACAGCCAGTACATCTGTCATGGTCTCTTCTTCCCCCATGGCCATTGGGAACCAGAGTTCCTCCTCCACTCATTTTGCCATTGGGCCCAATATGATGGTTTCCAGGGGCATTTCATCCACTAAGGTGGACCATCACCCCACGTAACGGGGCTCATCCACCCTTAGCCATTGGCCCCTTTAGGGAGTCATGTTATTTACTGCCACCCAACACTCAAATATATGGCAAACTAGTCCTATTTGCTTTTATAGATCCATTCTCCATAGGATATTTGGTTTAGTTCAGTCGTATCTGACTCTAGGGTTCAGTATTCATCTTTGTTTACAGCCACCTGCAGACATTTCCGTGGACATGTAGCAGGCGTGACTAGACACCAGAGAGCACAGAACGCTGTTTACTTTCCCAACAAAGTGGTACCTATTTATCTACTTGCAATTTCTTGCTTTCGAACTACTAGGTTGGCAGGAGCTGAGACAGAGACAGGAGATCACTCCATCATGCAGCACTCGGGTCTTGAACTGCTGACCTGCTGACCTTCCAGTGATCAAGTTCACCATCTTAACCACTAAGGCACTGCAGCCACAGGGCTGCGGTGGCTCCGTGGTTAAGAAGCTCACGTTAGCTGGAAGGCAGGCAAGTAGGCAGTTTGAATTTGGTAATGCCTGACGGATTGAGTGCCCGTTTCCATCCCAGCTCCTGCCAACCTAATGGATCAAAAGCAATAAATTGTAAGTAGATAAATAGGGACCACTTTGGTGGGGGAAAAATATTGGGGACATTAAAGGAGCCTCATTTGGGTGTCCCCCGAGTGGAGTTTCTCCAGCAAAAATCCTTTCAACACAGAATAATTTCTGATATGAAATTATCATTATTATAGAGACTGCAGTCCCCAGTTTGCATTACCTCAATTCAAATTAAAACTAGAGAATCAAATTTACTTAACATTACTGGGACATTTTTCACTGAATGCTTCATGAATTTGTCAATTTTCTCAGCAAGTTGTTTCAAAATCTCTCCTGTGTTTCTATGACAACTGCAAAATGGCTGTGAGCTATAAACCATATCAAATCACTCTCCTGTTGGGCAAGGTCTTTCACACATAGCCTTCTCTCCCCATATGCCTCACAAAAACTTATCATTCAAATTAGAGATAATATCCATTCCCAGCGCCTGTATAGGGATGAAGCCTAGATTCTCTAGGAGAAATTGCACTTTCTCTTTTAAAAGCTCTTCTGCCTTCAGCAGAAAAATGGTCAGAATCAATATCCAAACGCTCCAATTCAGTTTTTCCAATTGTTATCTTCCAGGAAAAATAAAACTGAAATACTTCCCAGAAAAACCAACTTTTCATTAAAGGCTGTATTTTTTTACTAATATTACAGCACTTAGGCCAAGTGAGAGCCTGATTACACTGTCAGATACTGTGGAATTTGCTTTGCTTATAAAATGGAGGAAATGGGTTTATTTTTTAGTGCCCATATGACACAAAGGCTGAATCGAATCCAACTTTCCCCTTCCAATAAGACTATTTTCTATGCTGGGGGCAGAGCGGGGTGAGGGGAGGTGATGCACTGCAGCAGGTTCTGTCAGGTTCTGCAGAACCGGTAGCGGAAATTCCCCAAGCCATGCCCACTTGGTTGCCCCTGCCCACCTCCATAGCCTATTATGCAGGATGTTTGGCCACGCCCACATATTTGGCCACGCCCACAGATTTGGCCAGCCTACAGAGTAGGTAGTAAATTTTTTTGCAGTGTGTCACTGGTGAGGGGGCTTCTATTTATATAAGCCAGAATACTTTCGAACAGACTTTTCCACATGATAGCAGTCTGTCTGTAGGTGTTTCAGTGGTGATGTAGATAGTAAGGGCATGATGACCGCAACCACGAGAACATGATCCCATGTTCTTTCTCCCACTAATCATCATCCTTTTAAATTTTTTCTTACTTCTTACATATAATTTTTTTTTCTTACTTAACCTTGTCACGGGGACACCATTATTAGTCTTCCATATATGTTTGTTCCTGTCCTCCTGTGTGTAAGTATTGTGGTAAGAGAGAGTGGGAGTGTTTCGTGTTCAGGGAATGAAGAAGCAGACGAGTGAAGTAGTGAAATTCAGCTCTTTAAAAGTGGGGTTTGAACACAGTTTGGATGGGGCAAAACTCGGACTTAAATACACTATAAACAGTAACAGTAACAATAATACAACAAGCCCATTGGCTAACAGAGTGTGCACATTTTCGATCCACTTATTTGCATAAGAATAGATACATGAGAAAAGATACATTCCGCTCCTGTCAGAAAACACAGTTAACATACAAAACAGAGTGAATAACTTATAAGAAGTTGTTCTTGCTGAGAATTTTCACACCAACCAAGTGTCAAAGAAAGGAAACTTAGTTTTGCTGCAGCCCGGAAGAGAGGAGAGGGAATAGGTTAGTAATTTCAGCAGAAGTTCAGATGGAAAGATCATCTTATCCTGACAGAAATCCAAGATGCTCGGCTTTAGAATAGAGAGAAAGATGGGTGGTGGTGAGGATGGTGGTAATTCCTATTTAATGCGTTGCAAGTACACACAAGCACATTTCAAAGTTCTGAATGTGATACAGTTCCTAACATTCTGGGGCTCATATTACTAAGATTATTAAAAAGGTTCTCTTTCGTGGTTTTAATTAGATCATCTCTAAGACCATTTTTAAAAACTCTACACATAAACCCAAAGCCATAAAAGGATCGACAAAGGCAGGACCAGAGGGAGGGAGGAAAGAAGGGAGGGTGATGGCCTGAAATCACATCCTGTGTGTTATGTACTGAACTGTGGTATCCGCGAACATAATTGGCATAACTGTCCCTGACAGAGGTTACACCGGGTGAGGCAGACCTCTGGCCTCTGACCTCTGTGAGTACAGAAATTGGGGAGCGGATTAATAGTCATAAGATTGATTCACCCATATCTGACCTGGCCGGTGGTTCTGCAGGAGGAAGCTGAATGTCTAACCGGAGTTAGACATTAGGCAATTCCGCACTTCAGATTAGCCCAAGCCCCAGCGCAAATAGTGGCCATCTTTACTCTTGAGCAAGCCATGAACAATGGATTTCCCCTGTCAGTATTTGTCTTAGTTAATTAACTTCTCCAAGAGAAGTTCCCAATTAACCCGGGTAAATAGGTGATGTGATTTTCTGTCAGATGACGATTCTATCACACGCTGCCTTGAATTCCTATATATGATGATGATTTTCCCTCAATAAAACACTGGTCTTCGCTCCATCTTGTCTCGTGTTGTTACTTGACCAGTCTCCTCCGGGACCTCAACGGCCGCTTCACGGCCCCAATCCAACATCTGGTGATCCCGAGTGATCCTACTCGTGAGTAAGCGATCAACGCGGTCCGGTTCTACGCTAGAACTGTGTCCGATCACCCCAGAGGACAGCGCAGCAGCTCGGTCGGAAAGCCAGCCGATCGGGAAGACAGCTCCGCGGCGAGGCATCTCAGAGAGGCATCCTACAGCTTGCTCCGGCTTTCGCGGCGGCTTGCAGCATGGAAAAACGCGTTCTGCTCAGGGTCGGCTGTGAACCCCTGACAGCGCAGAGGCCACCGAGGGCCCGTGGCGGCAGTCCATGCTCCGAGCTCTACCCAGAGATTCGTCATGCAAAACCTATTGCCTGAACTTCAGAAGCGTCGAATCGTCCCGAGAAGGAGACTTCAAAGGACCCGGCAGGTAATATGGGGACTTGTCCTCAGCGGCAACGTCCGTCCGCTAGTCAAAGAATTTATGAGGATGAATTCAAAACCCTGGCCAGGGTATATCAGATAAGCTTTCACAGTGGAGAACTAGCACGGCTTTTGGTGTTCTTGAGGGAACACTGCCTGCTTTACCCAGAAGTACGTACGTTATCCCTTCAGCTCTGGGATAGGATAGGAGTCTGCATTCAGCAACCCCCAAAAGCTCCAGATGGCGTAATTCGCACATGGAGCAAATGTAGGAAACTCTTAGCAGAGGTGGACCCAGTCCGGGTAGAGGCCAAAGAACCCCCAGCGTCAGCAGAGCCATCGGCGTCCACGGTGCTCTATCTGTCATTTCAGTTTAAGCAGAGTAGTGTAGGGAGCTTTCCCTCGGTGACAGCTGCAGACGTCACCGGTGGAATGCATGGAATGGGGAGCGCTGGCGCTTCTCTGATAGCTACAGGTTCCCGAACTACCAAGAGTGCCCTTCAGCGCACAGTTGAGGAAGAGATCAGGAAGGGGGAATTGCCAGCAGAAGAACTAGCTGAGCTTAGTCAGATTTGTCTAATTCGCTTGGAGGTAGATGCCCTCACAGGGCAGCAGCAGATAGTTCACTCACCAGTCCCGTATAAGCTCCTCATGGCTTTACGGAAGGCCATTTGAGAGACAGGACTACAGAGTCGCTTCACTAGGGGCACGCTTCAGCAAGTGTGTGAGAACACGATGTTCATCCCGCACGACTGGAAAGCCGTCATGCGGATGATGCTCAACCCCAGCCAGTATTTGTTATGGGACAGCGAGTATCGCCTTGAGGCTCAGGCAAGGGCTGCCAGGATGTGTGGGGCAATAATTCCTGACCAGTTATATGGTTCAGGTGCCTTCGAATCCATCGATGCACAGACCGCCTTGCCGCTCGCCACCCTTCAGTTGTCAGCTGAGACGGCCTTCAGGGCTTTTCTCAAGGTCCCAGCAACTGGCAAAGCGGCCAAAAATTACACCACAGTCAAACAGGGCGCCCAGGATCCTACATGGACTTTATCAATCGCTTAGAGAAAGCGATCAGTAGGCAGATCGATAACGAGCAAGCCCAACAAGAACTCATGATGAAATTGGCTAAAGACAACGCCAATTTCTACTGCCGTAAGATCTTGCAGTCACTGGGCAATCGTCCCGACTTGACTCTCACGGACATGATTATAGCTTGGGCCGACGTTGGCACGGACTCCTACAAAATGGGTTTGCTGGCAGCGGTGGTGCAAGGGGGTAGGAAACCCAAGAACAAAAACCAAGGGGCATGTCACAATTGTGGCAAGGTCGGTCACTTCGCTAGGGAGTGCCGATCCAAGAACGGCGGGCAACATTCCGGCCGTTACAAGGCTCCAACCACCCCATGTCCGAAGTGTAATAAAGGCTTCCATTGGTCCAGATTCTGTCCGAATTCGGGAAACCGGAACGCGGGCACGTCTCTGGCCCCGGTCCAAACAGAGGCTTCCCTCGCTCTGGGCGAGCCAGAGCTGGATTAGATTCCAATCACATTCCAGGCATTGCGAAGGCGCAGGCCAGCCCCAAGGGTAGTACAGGACTAGAATTGACCTGCCAGGCAGACGTCACATGCGACTTGCCAGGCACAGTCTATCTGGTGGATTCCCAGTACATGGGACACCTGCCCAAAGGCTTCATAGGCTTAGTTTTGCCTCGCAGTGTAGCAGGAGCACACGGAATTCTTGTAATTCCGGGAGTCATTGACTCCAATTTTTCGGGTGTTCTCCAAGTTCAACTCTGGACGCACCTACCCCAGACCATTCACAAGGGAGACACGCTAGCGCAACTGATTATGGTTCCTTGTAACTCGCCAGCAGATAGCCAGGGAAGGCTCAGGGACAGCTCAGAGTCCGGGTCAGAAGACCGCTCGAGCGCAAGTGAGGCAGTGCAAGGATACCAGGTCTTAGCGACAGTGGAGACCAACATAGAATGGAAACAGCGGCCAGTTATTGAGGTATTTTTGAATAAAAAATCGTTCTCAGGGTTGCTAGATACCGGAGCTGACGTCAGCGTGGTCAGCCAAAGCCAGTGGCCTCAGGAGTGGGCCATTGAGCCGGTCTCTGATGTGTGGGGGGTAGGCGGCATCCAAGAAGCGTTTAGAAGCCGGGAGTGGGTGGAAGTCACGATCCCTAAGGCTGACGGCACGGCGGTCATTCGGCCGCACATTCTGGACGTGCACATCAACCTTTGGGGCGAGACATTTTGCAGCAATACCGTGCCACTCTTACCTTCGGGTAATGGCTCTGCCACTTAAATGGCTTACCAACACGCCAGTGTGGGTAGAGCAATGGCCGGTAGTGGGGGAGAAATTAGTCGCCCTAAAACAACTGGTTAAAGAACAGCTAGACGCAGGACACATAGAGCAGTCCACTAGTCCTTGGAATTCGCCCATTTTTGTCATCAAGAAAAAGTCGGGGAAGTGGCGACTCCTCCACGATCTCAGAGAGATCAATAAATGTATCCAGCCAATGGGTCCGCTTCAATGCGGCATTCCGAATCCAAATATGATCCCCGAGGGTTGGGAGATCCTGGTCGTAGACCTTAAGGATTGTTTTTACACCATTCCCCTGGATCCGAGGGATCGGGAAAGGTTCGCCTTTACGGTGCCGGTTGTGAACCACGGTGAGCCCAAGCAGCGTTACGCTGCTTCATGGACGATATCTTGGTCGCAGCGCCGCAACTTGACAGCAAAATGTTTAAAGACCTCCAGGCCAGCCTGGGGGAAAAAGGGTTACTCATTGCCCCAGAGAAAGTACAGAGAACTGAGCCCTTCTCATACTTGGGTCATCGGCTCCTCCGCTCTTTCGCAGCACCAGTTTTGCCCGAGATCAACCTAAAAGACTCAGTCACCTTGGTAGAATTGCAGCAGGTTTTAGGTAACATTAATTGGGCCAGCCCGTACTTCAGAATGGATACGGATCTTCTAAAGCCGCTCTTCTCGCTGCTAACGTTAGGCAAGCAGCCGGCAGACCGGATACAAATTCCTCGAGAGGCACGCTTGGCTCTTGAGAAAGTCAACCAAATTCTCAGTCAAAGGTGGGTGGACAGGATTGCTCAGGGGCCATATGCCCCAATCCTGAACTTGTACATCGTTCGGGCCGGATCCATGTTCACCGGAGCCCTAGGAGTGGACTCCGAGAGAGGAGCGAGTATCGTGGAATGGGTGTATTTACCGAACACCTCTTCCCGAAACATCGTTCCCCCCCAAGAGTTGGTCTCCGTGGTGGTCTACCACGGAAGGCTGAGAGCTAGGGACATTTCAGGGCACGACTTAGCAAAAATCGTGATCCCATTCACCAAGGAGCAAGTTCAGCAGATGATGCAGCTCGGTGACTCACTTCCAATTGCCTTGGAAGGATTCACCGGATGCTTGGCATACCACTTGCCAAAGGACTCCAGACTCGTCTCGCTTCAAACGCAGACAGTCAGCTTGTACGAATTGCTCTCGCTGGTTCCACTTCAGGGGGCCAGAACAGTCTTCACTGATGGTGGTCGCACATATGGTGTCTTAAACTTGGCAGGAGGGCCAGGCTTGGCGCACGCTGCTAACTCTTCCACAGAAGTCCGCGCAGCGGGCAGAGTTGGCAGCGGTGAACCTTGCCTTGCGCACCTTCGCCAAAGAGCGCCTCAACATTATTACTGACAGTCAGTATGTTAGGAATCTGCTTCACAGTCTACCGGGAGCATACATCACTCCCGCGATAGACAAAAATTTGCTGAGTTTGTTCCTCACAGCTCAATTTCACTTGCGGAACCACACAGAAGCGCTCTATATCGCCCACATCCGAAGTCACCAGGACCTACCTGGTCCGATTTCCGCGGGCAATAGCAGAGCGGATGCGGCCGCGAAGGAAATTCAGCAGCGGTCAGTGTTAGGTGTTTTCACTACTCCAATTCAGAGTCATGCATTCTTTCATCAGAATGCCAAAGCGCTCGCCAGACAGTTTAACTTGCCACTTTCTCAAGCCCAAGGCATAGTTCGCTCTTGCCAGCATTGTGCAGGGGCACCAGGGGGGCCCTAATGGGGGGTTAACCCACGAGGGACAGAGGCTAACCAGGTGTGGCAAATGGACGTCACACATGTCCCGCAGTTTGGCAGATGGCAGTACATGCACGTTTGCATTGATACTTTTTCACAATTCGTTTGGGCAACGGCACAGAAAGGGGAGACAGCTTCCCATGTGGAGCAGCATCTCCTTGCCTGCTTCGCGGCGATGGGCAAACCACGGCACGTGAAAACCGATAACGGCCCGGCCTACAGCTCCAGGCAGCTGGCCGACTTCATGGCCACTTGGGATATCAAGCATACCTTTGGCGTTCCTTACAATCCGCAGGGGCAAGCGATTGTGGAACGAGTCAATCGGACACTCAAGTCCTACATTGACAAACAAACAGAAAGGGGGGAGCCACCAGCCCTCCCCAAGTCTCAGGGTCAGGCACAGCATTGTCTGAACAAGGTGTTGTTCACGTACAATCACCTCAATGTTTTTTCGGATTGCACGCCGCAGGAGAAACACTTCCGCCGCTCGGAAGCTCTCCCGCGGCCGCTGGTTCGTTACCGAGTGCCACTGGATCCTTCTTGGAGGGGCCCGGCGCCACTCGTAACCTGAGGAAGAGGGTATGCTGCAGTTATGTCTCCTACATGTGTCATCTGGATTCCAGCCCGGTGCGTCAAGCCCCACTTGGAGCCACATGGCGTGGACCCAGACCAACCCGAGTCCGATCCCGGAGATGGAGGACCTCACCCTGACCGAGGGGACCCGGCGGAGGAGGTGGCGACATCCGATGACAGCGCCGAAGGTCACCTGGGGGATGGTCAAGGCCCTTTGCGATGAGGCCAAGGACGTCGTCCAACGCGAGCACGGAGAGCCGACACCGGAGAACATCGTGTCTGCAGTCTTTGCCCTGATCACCGCCAACTCCGTGGTGGTCACCATCATCCTGACCCTCTCCCTACTTGCGGGGGGAGGCGTTCAGGCAGCTTCACTGAAGGCCAGCGATCTGATGCCAGGCGGAGATCTCTCTGCCCGGATGCACTACAACCTATGGGAAAGGTTGGCGAGTCTCGTCAACCAGTCCGATTTTTGCCTAAAGCAGGACGTGGGTTCTGCCTCAATTTTGAGCACCTGTCTCATCCCGGTGTGCCACACTCCAGACGCGCACACCAGGAACGGCGACTGGCTGGTGAAGTGGATTTTTGGTCCGTTTCTCCCAACAAGTTTCTCAGCATACGCTTGCTGGGGAATGCAGTTAACCATGACTTTGCCAGCTGATGCAGCCACTCTCCACACCCCTCGAGTGGCAGTCAGCCGGAACTCTACTTGTGCTCGAATGACCGGCTGCTCCGCAGTCGGCCGGACTCAGCGTCACTGCCTCGACACCGGCAGCAGCAACTGGACTTGTGACAACCCAGAGACACTTGGTTCAATGTATGCTCATGTTACTCTGCCTTCAGGTTGGTTCTTCACCTGCAATCAGTACACTTGGAATTACATTCCCGCTAATGTATCCGATTCCATATGTTGTATCAGTCGCTTGACATTGTTACTCCCCACTAGGGATATGATTGTTCCAAGCACAAATGTTTCCTCACCCATACGGCGCGCTCGCGCCACCCAGTTAGACAGCTCATGTGATAGCAACATTAGGGTTCTGAGTCAAGCTGAGTACGTCTCGTTGGCAGTCAGCATACTTGGCGTGCCAGGCTTAGCCGTCGGCAACGCTCGGAGAATTGGTCAATTGGCTTGCGGATTAGCAAAAGCCATTAACCACACCTCCTCGGCGATAGCGCTGCTCAACCAGGAGCAGGCAGAGCTTCGCCATGCCATCCTAGACAATCGAGCAGCTATCGATTACCTTCTGTTGTTACATCATTTGGGCTGCGAGTCTGTCCACGACATGTGTTGCTTTAATCTTACAGACAACACACGCAAAGTACAGAGCCAGCTCACGGACCTCCACACCCTAGTCAAGAACATCAAGGAGGATGCTTCATGGGGGTGGTGGGATTCGTTGTGGTCGTGGCTCCCATGGGGATGGCTTCAGACGACACTCAAGGTGATTGTGGGGGTGGTAATACTGGGCACAACAGTGTGTTGTTTCGTGCAATGTATTCCCTCACTGCTATCGAGATGTCCCCCATGGAGGGTACCCCGAAACGTCATCCCCCCACACCAGCTGATGCCCCTCCTACGCAGGGCCGTCTGTCAGGTCCACAACAAATAAAGGGGGAGTGTGGTATCCGCGAACATAATTGGCATAACTGTCCCTGACAGAGGTTACACCGGGTGAGGCAGACCCCTGGCCTCTGACCTCTGTGAGTACAGAAATTGGGGAGCGGATTAATAGTCATAAGATTGATTCACCCATATCTGACCTGGCCGGCGGTTCTGCAGGAGGAAGCTGAATGTCTAACCGGAGTTAGACATTAGGCAATTCCGCACTTGCAGATTAGCCCAAGCCCCAGCGCAAATAGTGGCCATGTTTACTCTTGAGCAAGCCATGAACAATGGATTTCCCCTGTCAGTATTTGTCTTAGTTAATTAACTTCCCCAAGAGAAGTTCCCAATTAACCCGGGTAAATAGGTGATGTGATTTTCTGTCAGATGACGATTCTATCACACGCTGCCTTGAATTCCTATATATGATGATGATTTTCCCTCAATAAACCACTGGTCTTCGCTCCATCTTGTCTCGTGTCGTTACTTGACCAGTCTCCTCCGGGACCTCAAGGGCCGCTTCACGGCCCCAATCCAACACTGAACAGTTTGTGTCAAGTACCCCTTTAACTGATTGTATCCAACAATTGTATCTATTGTAAGTAATCAATGACACATTGTAGCAAGCTGTTAAGAATAATACTGCTCGTGCTAATAGCAGTGTCAGCTCACATGATACAGATTCCCCTGAATACCTGAAGGGCGGGAAACCTCCCCGCCACACCGCACCTGGAGAAGATGGGCGTGACGATCCATGATGTCACGCGGACAGTAACCAATGAACTATCACCCGGGTTATTCAAAATGTACAGTGTACTATAAATAGAGCTGTTTGGTCCACCTTTACCTCATATTCACTCTGACTACCATGCAATAAAGTTGTGTTTTTAGCCCCTCCTGCGGCTCCTTCTTGTCTTCCGTGCAAGACACCAAACTGTACGAATTGTGAACTGCTAGATCGGGGTGCCCAAACTACAGCCCATGGTCCGATGTGTCCCATGATGCCAATTCATCCAGCCCAGGGGCTGGATTGCCGCCAATGCTAGACGTGCCCCAACGCCACTGGAAGTGCCAAAATCGCTGTATTTTCATGTCAAAATGCCGTGAAAATACGGTGAAAAAATTCAAAAATGCGGTGAAAATGTGCCGACTTTGCTCCCACAACCATGGACATTGGCAGGAACCATGTGACCAGCCTGCTCAGCTCATTGAGGAGGTGTGGTCAGGCCCCTAGAGAGAAAAGTTTGGGCACTCCTGTGCAGGATCAATCTGTAGTTCTTGTACAAGATTTCAAACATAATATGGCCTACAAATCAAATCACAGACAAGCTGAATCCCTTTGATTCAGCTTCCCAGTGTAGTTCCACCCTGATAACTCTCTCTATCATTATTACTGCCTATAAAATACTCTGTCTCTCTTTCTGGAAATGCAAACAATATATCATTGCACAAAAATAATCCATAAAGCATTAAAACGTGTTGGATTGGGGCCGTGAAGTGGCCCTTGAGGTCCCGGAGGAGACTGGTCGAGTAACGACATGAGGCAAGATGGAGCGAAGACCAGTGGTTTATTGAAGGAAAAGCATCATCATATATAGGAATTCAAGGCAGCGTGTGATAGAATCGTCATCTGACAGAAAATCACATCACCCATTTACCCGGGTTAATTGGGAACTTCTCTTGGGGAAGTTAATTAACTAAGGCAAATACTGACAGGGGAAAACCATTGTTCCTGGCTTGCTCAAGAGTAAACATGGCCACTATTTGCACTAAAGCTTGGGCTCATCTGCGAGTGAGTAATTGCCTAATGCCTAATGGGAGTTAGTGATTTAGCTTCCCTCAGCAGAACTGCCGGTCAGGTCAGATGTGGATGAATCAATCCTATGATTATTAATCCGCTCCCCAATTTCCATACTGGCAGAGGCCAGTGACCAGGAGCCTCCCTCAACCGGTGTAACCTTTGCCAGGGGCCGTTTTATGCCAATTGTGCTCGCGGATCCCGCACTCCCCCTTTTTCTGTTATTTTTGGACCTGACATACGGCCCTGCGCAAGAGGGGCATCAGCTGGTGTGGGGGGATGACGCTTCGGGGTCCTCTCCATGGGGGGCATCCTGACAGCAGTGAGGGAATACATTGCATGAAACAACACACTGTTGTGCCCAGTATTATCACCCCCACAATCACTTTGAGTGTCGGTTGAAGCCAACCCCATGGGAACCACGACCACAATGAATCCCACCACCTCCATGAAGCATCCTCCTTGATGTTCTTGACCAGGGTGTGGAGGTCCATGAGCTGGCTTTGTACCTAGTGGGTGTTGTCTGTGAGATTAAAGCAACACATGCCATGGACAGACTCGCAACCCAAATGAGGTAACAACAGGGGATAATCGATAGCTGCTTGATTATCCAGTATGGCATGGCGAAGCTCTGTCTGCTCCTGATTGAGCAGCGCTATTGCCGAGGAGGTGTGGTTAATGGCTCTTGTAAAGCGCAAGCCAATTGACCAATTCTCCGAGCGTTGCCTATGGCTAAGCCTGGCACGCTGAATATACTGACTGCTGCCTGGTTTTTCAGAGCTGTGGGTCTGAATCCAGACTGCTTTCTGTAGCAAGGCAAGATAATGAGATGTGTCATTGATCTCTTACTGTGACCTAAGGTGATTCTAAGCTATTTCTGCAACTTCTGGTGTTGTGCAAATGTCTTTCTAGCACCTATGGGGAGGTTGAAACTTACAATGGCTGGAGATAGCCGGCTACCGGGTGCTCAATCTTTCCAAGCAATGGGCCGGTGCAAACATGGGCCAGTCTGGCTTCCTTTGTTGGAAGCCGGCCGTTATTAACAATATACAGAAATTCAAGTGTCCCTTGCAAATCCCAACTGGAGCATTGTACAAGGCATGTATAAATAAAGAGCAACTACAGATAATAGCAATAGAAAACATTCAGCAGCTTCTTGAAGATGAGGCTTCCCTTCTTGGTGGGGTTTCTTGTGTAACTTGAGCTTGGAAAAGTCTTGTTTTGTGGAAAAGCATGGTCCTTAGAAGTAGCACTGAGTATGCAAAATGTTCATAGGAATGTCTTTGGAGATGTAAGTCATAAAGGAAGACGAACAGCTGATGACATCCAAGGCAGTGACTGGCAGTGACTTTGCAATAGCCGAACTTGGCATCCAGGCCTGATTCTGGCCTCTGGGACCTGCATGGGGAAGAGACTTGTTTGGGAGATAAAAATTCTGAAAGAGTTAGTTGGTTTTTGCACTTATAGGATAGCAATTGCTGTGCAACTATGGGATGTTGTTCCCCCCTTTCTGTTTGTTTGTCAATGTAGGACTCAAGCGTCCGATAGGCCCGTTCCACAATCGCTTGCCCCTGCGGATTGTACGGAACGCCAAAGGTGTGCTTAATATCCCAGGTGGCCCCCAGCTATAAGCTGGGGCGTCATCGGACTTCATGTGCCGAGGTTCGCCCATGGCCGTGGGAAAGGAGATGCTGCTCCACATGGGGAGCCGTTTCTCCCTTCTGTGCTGTTACCCAAACAAACCTGTGGGAAGGTATTAATGCAAACATGCATGTACTGCCATTTGCCAAAATGTGGGGCATGTGTGACGTCCATTTGCCACACCTGGATGGCCTCTGTCCCTCGTGGGTTGACCCCCCACGAGGGCCCCCCCGGTGCCCCTGCACAATGCAGGCAGGAACGGACTATGCCTTGGGCTTGGGAAAGTGGCAGGTTGAACTGCCTTGCAAGTGCTTTGGCATTCTGATGAAAGAATGCATGACTCTGAATTGGAGTCGTGAATACACCTAAAACTGATCGTTGCTGAATTTCCTTTGCAGCGGCATCCACTCTGCTATTGCCCGTGGAAATCGGACCAGGTAGGTCCTGGTGACTTCGGATGTGGGCAATATAGAGCGCTTCTGTGCGGTTCCGCAAGTGAAATTGAGCAGTGAGGAACAAACTCAGCAAATTTTTGTCTATCACGGGAGTGATGTATGCTCCCGGTAGACTGTGAAGCAAATTCCTATACTGGCTGTCAGTAATTATGTTGAAGCGTTCTTTGGCAAAGGTGCGCAAAGCGAGGTTCACGGCTGCCAACTCTGCCCGCTTGCGGAAGAGTCAGGAGCGTGCGCCAAGCTGGGTCCTCTTGCCAAGTAAGAACCTAGTATGTGCGACCCCCATAAGTGAAAATTGTCCTAGCCCCCCGAAGGGGAACCAGTGACATTAATCCACACAAGGTGACTGTCTGCGTATGAAGCGAGACGAGTCTGGGGTCTTGTGGCAAACCTTGGCGCATGACGTGCCAGGCTTCCCTTGGGTAAATTTCTCATGAAGGCCCCCCTGCGCACATCCGCCCATGGCGTGCGTGCACACGTTTACTGGAGCTATTCTTGTGCTCCTGGAGAAGGGTGCCAGATGCTGGCTTAGCCTTTTGCCTGTGCTTAGACTAGCAGCAAAAAACGAAGGGGTGGCCTGAAAATGCTTGTATCTGATTGAAAGTGTGACCTGGCTGCATTCTTAAAATGGTCCTAGGCAGTCCTGGCCAATGAGTGGCACTCTGCACATTCTCAGAAGCTCAGGGACTAATCCTCCCTTTGTGCTCTGGAGTTTGTGAAATGTGTCTGCTCATTAGAGAGGGTGCTGTGGGCCAGGTGCCATACTTAAAATGACCTAAGACTTATTAAAGACAAGCCAACTATGACGTGCCAGCTGTAAGGAAATAATACACAAGAATGAAAAGACACACAAGTTAAACATTTCCAGCAGGGAGTTCCACTGGCGAAAGGAGGAAAGGAGGAAAGACAAGTCAGAAGTTAGCACAATGAGAATGCAACAACTCTTATCATAACGAAATCAGATTAGGTCAGGTAATTAAGACAACCGGGTCCTCCTGTTAAGAAATCCCTACCAGTAATTAACTCTGGACCCTGTGAAAGGAAGCAATTTAAGGCTGTAGAAGGGAATAAATTGGTTACTATTAAGGCCTGGAGAAGAGTTTTGTTCCTGTAAAAAGGTAACGATTAAGCATTTTCTGAATATACAGAGCGCAAGAATGTTTGAGTGCTTTTTCCTGTGAAAGGGGTACAATGAGTGAGTTACTTTACACAGATTAAAGTCAAAATACCAGAACAGTATCTTTCCTAAGAGAATGAAGGAGAGTTAGAACGATTCTCAACCCGCGGCCAGATGTGGGTAAGTGGGCCAGATGCGGCCCACGTTGCTCTGCCACTACCTCCACCAAGCCAGGAAGGGCTGTGTGGCGAAGGAAGGGCAGAATGACTGTCCGGACCCCCAGAGCTGCCTGAGGCCCCGGAACTTGGCCCCTGACTTTAAAAGGTTGAGAACCGAGGTTACAAGATGATAACACAGTACACACATGAAGACAATGCAATTCTCTCACTCCTAGTGAGATACGTGACTTCAAGACGCTAAGAGACATTCAGACATCTTAAAACACAGAGATGGGGGTTTGAGGAACACAGACGTAGGGAGGGGCCCCATAGTTTATGATTTAGTGAGGAAAACTCATAGAAGTGATTTTTGTTTTCAGATCGCGCTTCTGAAAAGAAAAATCTGTTTTCCTGAGTGGCAAGGATTGCAAAACCGGTTTCCAAGAGTGACTTAATCCCTTGACAAAGAAAAAATTCTCAAGGGAAGAAGGGGGGTCACCCTGCCCTATTGCAGGTCAGGATTCCCCACCCACCCACCCACCCTCCTGCTTTCGCTACCCTTAAGCTGCTAAGCAGGCAAGGCAAAGGGGCTTTGTTCACCATGCTTTCTCAAACCTTAAATAGTTCCTGCCCATGAGCAGAGTGCAAACTGTTTAATACATATTTCACAGTGACATTACCACGCAGTTACACACAAGGAACACTTTTTCAATCATACTGTGGTCATAGAGACAAGGCTTTTGCAATCATACACAGTTCTTGCAGTCATACATTCAGTGGTGCACCACGCATACACACATTTATTTACGCATTCGCACATTCCTCCCCTGATCTGCAGTGTTCTATCTTACACATGAGGAGATGACTTATACACAGCTGGCCCTTTACAACCATCTGGGTGCTTCTACTTAGGGGTGAGTTTCTCTGGGCTACTCCAAGGTGAGACAAGTAGGTTCTGCCTGTGCCTTGGGAGAGCTCAGGGTACTATTGCTGGGATGGTTCCTCTGGCATAGCCAGGGCGATGGCTGCCTCCTTTTTAGCCTGGGCCAGATTCCCAGATCTCGGTGCTGCCTCACGCTCCAGTGCCAGCGTGGCCATTTGGTATTAAGATCCGGACAACCTTTTGAAGATCTGCCTGGTCTAGATTGGCATTCTCTTTTAAGGTGTCTCATTTTACCACACTGGAAGCAGGCGCCTTGGGGTTTTGGCACTGCTCTGCGCTTGAGTATGGTAATGGGTCTGCTCTGGAGCCCTGCGTGGCCAGGGGCCGTGCAGATTTCCATGAGCAGTGGGCGCTGAGCAGCCCTGCCTGAACGTGTGTCTGCCTTCAGATAGGCTGAACACAGCAGTTGGGCGCTAGCTAATTGTCCCACTGGCAATTTCCCCGTGAATGGATCTTCCTCACCCATGCGCTGAATGGAGTTCTTAATTGGCAGGGAACTTGTAACTGTCAGAGAAGCGCCAGGGCTTCTCATGCCATGAATTCCTTCAGTGACGTCTGCAGCTGTCACTGAGGGAATGCTCCCTACACTGCCCTGCTTAAGCTGAAATGACGGATAGAGACTCCTTGGGGCTGATGGTTCTGACTGCGCTGGGGGTTTCTGGGTCTCTATCCGGAATGGGTCATCCTCTGCTAAGAGTTTCCTACATTTGCTCCATGTGCCAATTACGCTGTCTGGAACTTTTGGTGCTTGCCGAATGCAGGCTCCTATCCGATCCCAAAGTGTGAGGTCAAGCACGCCCGCTTTTGGATAAAGCGGACAATTGGCCTCCAGGTACGCTAAGAGTTCCGCTAACTTCCCGCTGTGAAGGCGTAAGTTATATACCCCGGCCGGGGCCTTGAATTCCATGAAGTGAATTCTCTGGTTAGCGGATGGACATTGCCGCTGAGGACAAGTCCCCATATTACCTGCCAGGTCCTTCGAAGGGCTTCTTCTCGGGACGAATTCGACGCGTCTTTTTAGGCAATAGGTCTCAGCGTGACGAATCTCTGGGATGGAGCTCGGAGCGTGGACTGCTGCCACGGGCCCTCGGTGGCCTCTGCGCTGGAATCAGGGTTTCACAGCCTGCCCCTGAGCGGAACGCATTTCCGCGATGCAAGCCGTAGGATGCCTCTCTGGAGTGCCTCGCTGCGTAGCTGTCACCACGGCCGGATGGCTTTCCGACCAGAGCTGCCGCGCTGTCCTCCGGGATGAATCGGACACGGTTCTAGCGTAGAACCGGACCGTGTAGATTGCTTACTCATGAGTAGGATCACGTCGTGGGTCACCAGATGTTGGATTGGGGCCGTGAAGCGGCCCTTGAGGTCCCGGAGGAGACTGGTCGAGTAACGACATGAGGCAAGATGGAGCGAAGACCAGTGGTTTATTGAGGGAAAAGCATCATCATATATAGGAATTCAAGGCAGCGTGTGATAGAATCGTCATCTGACAGAAAATCACATCACCCATTTACCCGGGTTAATTGGGAAATTCTTTTGGGGAAGTTAATTAACTAAGGCAAATACTGACAGGGGAAAACCATTGTTCCTGGCTTGCTCAAGAGTAAACATGGCCACTATTTGCACTAAAGCTTGGGCTCATCTGCGAGTGAGTAATTGCCTAATGCCTAACGGGAGTTAGTGATTTAGCTTCCTTCAGCAGAACTGCCGGTCAGGTCAGATGTGGATGAATCAATCCTATGATTATTAATCCGCTCCCCAATTTCCATACTGGCAGAGGCCAGTGACCAGGAGCCTCCCTCAACCGGTGTAACCTTTGCCAGGGGCCGTTTTATGCCAATTGTGCTCGCGGATCCCGCAAAAACGGGACTCAGGTAGCATAAAACCAGTAATATAAAGACACTCAGATAATTGCTTACTGCAGGAGTTCTCAACCTTTTAAAGCTGGGGCCCGGGTGACGCTCCCTCAGATAGATTCGGTGGCCAGCCGGCCATTTTGCTCTTCTTCCACCACATGGCACTTCCTGGTGTGGTGAAGGCGGTGGGGGCCCAAATGAAATGGTGTCGTGGGCTGCATCTGGCCTGTGGGCCGCGGGTTGAGAATGCCTGCCTTAGACATTCACTTTGGTTCTTTGGTAATACAGTATGCTCTATCTGATTTGATCCAGTGGCTGGACTTCTTGTAAGCCATGGATAGAGAACTTTGGGCAACAACTCCAGATGTTTTGGATGTCTGCTCCCAGAAGATTCACCCCACTTCCACCACCGAATTTTACAAGAGTTTCAAACAACGTCATCCTCCACTTGTAGCTTTCCCTTATTTTTCCACCACTTCTTCCATCTTTTTTTCACTGAGAGGGAGAAAAGGGGAGCTATCTCCACAGCACTCTCTGATTATTAGCATGATTTAGTGTCAGACAGAATAGTATGAATTAAGGATGAGTGTCTACTGTTCCTGTGAGAACACAAAGGATAAAAAAGTATGCATTCTTTAAGGAACTATTCTGTAATGAAATATACAATAGATCTTGATGACCAGAAGCATTATTACAGTTACTTGAAAGATTCATCTTTAATCAAGGATCTATCTGCAAAATAATTTGGGCACTCTAGATGAAGAATAGAAATATGAAACTAAGGATGTTTCAGTATAATTTACTAATCTCTCAAAATGTTTCCTAAATTCTTGTATCTCAAACTGTTTTTGTTTATTCCACATATCAAAGTCCTTACTTTGAAACAGGATGAACTTTAGATTTATAGGAACTTTTCAAACATACCTAGAGCTGTTATTTTTAAAGGGGAAGGGTTCAATTTTAATAAGTACAAGAAGGTTATGGTACATATATCATTTTTTTTAAACAGTAAGAGACAACTTACTGTTCAGATACAATCTTGAGTTGTTTTATGTGCTTCAGAAAATAAAATAGATTTTATTTGTAAATTGAAATATTTTCATTTCATATGTCAATGTGGCAGTGGAAAGGCAGGGACTATGGTGGCTCAGTGGTTAAGAAGCTCGCCTTGTTAGCTGGAAGGCCAGCAAGTTGGCAGTTAGAGACCCAGGTAGTGCATGACAGATTGAGTGCCCATCTCTGTCCCAGTTTCTGACAAGCTAGCAGATCGAAATAAATAAATTGCAAGTAGATAAATAGGGATGACTTTGGTGGGAAAAGATCTTAGGGACATGAAAGGAGCTTCATTCAGGCATCCCCTGAGTGGAGTTTCTCCAGCAAAAATCCTTTCAACCTAGAATAATTTCTGATACAAAATTATTATTATTAGTGGAAAAGAAAGAGTTATGGAACCACTGCACCCAGGACTTAATCCTTCGGGACTGAAACAATTCTTGTTTTTTGTGCAAACTAGTTTCTGTGAAAATAGACTCCTCAAAGGGTACAACAATTTCTGTGTTATCACTCATAATTTTTATAATGCCTTGCCTCCTTACCTGATAAAAAAGAATTAAAAAATATGTTCCCCAAAGGGGAAAAAAGTAAATACTGCATTGGCTAAAACCTTATTGCTTAGACTAGTAAACAAAACTAGAGTAGGCTTATTTAATCAATGGGGATTCAACAAGTCAAGTTTTCTGAAAATTGCATTGATTTAAATTCAGCTTCTTCTAACTGCAACTTATTCTGCTAAGGTTTTCTTTTTTCTCTCTTTCATGCCCTGATCAAACTCTGGACTGCCAAAATGAAGCCACTTTCTTAACTTTGCCATTGGCCAAACTTAAGTCCTCATTGGTGCATGTTTCTGGAAGTAATCAGCAATCCAATAAATAAGCTGGATTCTGTATTTCTCCACATTTACACAGCATCTTGTCCGCAACAGCATGTTGCTGTCCGCCAGCAGCCCCAACATGAACATGTTGGTCTTGCATTTAGGGACTGCAACCCTCAGCCTATTCAGGGTCCTCCAAGTGATGTAGGAGAGGTTGAGTTCTTCAGCCATATTAACCTTTAATGTTGTTCTTTGCCCAGTGAGCTTCTTCCTCCACCGTCTAATTTGGTTTTGCTCTTGTGTACCCTCAAGAATGTTTGTAAGGGCAAAACCAAATTAGATGATGGAGGAAGGGGCTCACTGGACAAGGAACAACATTAAAGGAGAATATAGCTGAAGAACTCAACCTCTCCTACATCACTTGGAGGACCCCGAATAGGCTGAAGGTCGGAGTGCCTAAATGTAAGACCAATCTGGCTCATTTACTGGATTGCTGATTACTGCCAGAAACATGCACCTACAAGGACTTAATTTTGGCCAATGACAAAGCCAAGAAAGTGGCTTCGTTTTGGCAGTCCAGGGTGTCATTGTGACATGAAAGAAGAAGAATTGTAGAGAACCACCATTTGCTGCTGGCTAACAGTGATGTTGTGGTAGTGGTGGCCCTTGGTTAAGACTAGTCCATTATCCTGTAGAAAGCCTCCAATGTCATAGGCCCTAGAGTGGTCAAATCCAAACTATTTGCCCAATCATTGTTTTCTTTGGACTTGCTCTCCTAACCCTTGGTCAGCCCCATCTTTGCAAACTTTCCCCCTTTTAAACTCTCCAGTCCACCACCATTTCCTCTCCAGGGTATTGCCCATCACCAGTGAACCACCTCTGCTGCTGGGACTTCCTCTCCATCTGCACCTCCTTCAGATGACTCTCATCAGCACTGGTTGGCAGCCCTGTTGCAAGCGAATTTGGGGGCACCCGGGAAGGGTCTTTTTCTGGGTGTGGTCAACTGAGCAGGTTTTATCTCCTTGACTAGCATTGGTGGGTGGTGTCAATACCTGGGCAGAAGAGCCTGCAGCTTTCCCGGTGTGTGGGGCAGCTCAGGCATTCACCCCCTCTGGGCTCTGCCATAGACATATACAAGAATCTCGCTCTGTCAGCATTCATGCTCATTTTGTTCAAAGATAAGCAATGCATGAGCTTGTGAATGCCATTAATCTGCAATCTTCTCCAATTCTACTCTCTCTCTCTAAATAATGTGGGGGATGGGGTGGGTTGCTTGCCAAAAAATTCTGAGCACATAGAGTAAATGAAAAGAAAAGAAGAATTTTTCATGTGATCTCAGCTGAACTAAGATTTACATCTGGCACCAACAAAGTAGAGTCATCATTAATGTCACTGTCTGAGGTATTTTACTGTGTGGAAAATCTCAGCAGAAATCATTAGAAGGAAAAGAAGGAAATATTTTGTGTTTTGGTCTCTTACGTTCAGATTATTATTATTATTATTATTATTATTATTATTATTATTATTATTAGTAGTAGTAGTAGTAGTAGTAGTAGTAGTAGTAGCAGCAGCAGCAGCAGCAGTAGTAGTAGCAGTAGTAGTAGTAGTAATGTTGCACTTATACCCCGCCTCTCTAGGGAGAATGAATCCCTACATGAGGTGGCTAACAACATAAAGTCCCCCATACAACAAACAAACATTTTAAAAGTATCCCCCATACAATTATAATAAAAATAAGCTACAATAAAACTGACAGTAAACATGCCATAAAATTGGACCAAAATATAGCAGACCTATGTCCTAAGCCACTGAACTGGGAAAGTATAAGCTGGGCCCCAGTTTAAAAGCCAGGGATAGGTGTGCGGGATCCGCGCACGCAATTGGCATACTGTCCCTGACAGAACCATTACTTGGGAGATTGCTCCTTCGAGACTTGGTTCCGAGGGGACAGAAATTGGGGAGCGGATTAATAGCCATAGTTTAATTCACCCACAGCTGACCTGACAAACAGTTCGAGCAAGAGGAAATTGGATGGCTGACTCATAAGTCAGATAATAGGTAATGTCGCACCCGCGGATTATCTACAGCCCTAAAACCAACAGTGGCCATGTTTACCCCAGGATAAGCATGGAACAATGGAGTTCCCCTGTCAGTGTTTAATTTAGTTAATTAACTTCCCTGGGAGAGGTTCCCAATTAACCCGTGTAAACATGAGATGTGATTCTTGTCAGATGTCAATTCCATTACACGCAGCCTCGCTCTCGATATATATCGATGATTTTCCTTCAATAAATCACTGGTCTTCGCTCCATCTTGCCTCGTGTCTCATTGCTTGACCAGTCTCCTCCGGGACCCAACGGCCGCCCTGCGGCCCCAATCCAACATCTTGTGACCCCAACGTGATTCTATTCATGAGTAAGCGATCTTCGCGGTCCGGTTCTACGCTAGAACCGTGTCCGATTGTCCCGGAGGACAGCGCGGCAGCTCCGGTCGGAAAGCCATCCGATCGGGAAGACAGCTACACGGCGAGGCACTTCAGAGAGGCATCCTACAGCTTGCACCAAGCTCCGAGGCGGTTGCAGCATGGAAAAACGTGTTCCGCTCAGGGTCGGCTGTAAACCCATGATTCAGCGCAGAGGCCACTGAGGGCCCGTGGCAGCAGTCCCACGCTCCGAGCTCCTTCCCAGAGATTCGATATGCAAAACCTATACCTGGACTCCAGACGCGTCGACTCATCCCGAGAAGGAAACTTCAAAGGACCGGCAGGTAATATGGGGACTTGTCCTCAGAGGCAACGTCCGTCCGCTAACCAGAGAATTCACGTAATGGAATTCAAGACCCTGGCCAGGGTATATCAGACAAGCATTCACAGCGGGGAATTAGCGGAACTTTTGGTGTACTTGAGGGATCATTGTCTGCTTTACCCAGAAGTAGGCATGCTAACCCTTCAGCTTTGGGATAGGATAGGAGTCTGCATTCAGCAACCCCCGAGAGCTCCAGATGATGTAATTCGCACATGGAGCAAATGTAGGAAGCTCTTAGCAGAGGTAGACCAAGTCCGGATAGAGACCCAAGAACCCCCAGCGCCATCAGAGCCGTCAGCACCTACGGCTCTCTATCCGTCATTTCAGCTCAAGCAGGTTAGTGTAGGGAGCTTTCCCTCGGTGACAGCTGCAGACGTCACTGGCGGAATGCATGGAATGAGGAGCGCTGACGCTTCTCTGACAGCTCCGGGTTCCCAAGCTACCAAGAGTTCCCTTCAGTGCACAGTTGAGGAAGAGATCAGAAAGGGGGATTTGCCAGCAGAAGAACTAGCTGAACTTAGCCAGATTTGCCCAATTTGCTTGGAAATAGATGCCCTCACAGGCCAGCAGCAAGTAGTTCATTCGCCAGTTCCATACAAGCTTCTCATGGCTATACGGAAGGCCATCTCAGAGACAGGACTTCAGAGTCGCTTCACTAGGGGCACGCTTCAGCAAGTGTGCGAAAACACGATGTTCATTCCGCACGACTGGAAAGCAGTCATGCGAATGATGCTCAACCCCAGCCAGTATTTGCTATGGGACAGCGAGTAGCGTCTCGAGGCTCAGGCAAGGGCTGCCAGGATGGGCGGAGCAATAATTCCTGACCAGCTATATGGCTCAGATGCCTTTGAATCCATCGATGCGCAGACCGCCTTGCCACTTGCCACCCTTCAGTTGTCAGCTGAGACAGCCTTCAGGGCTTTTCTCAAAGTCCCAGCAACTGGCAAAGCAGCTAAAAATTACACCGCAGTCAAACAGGGCGCCCAGGAGTCCTACATGGACTTTATCAATCGACTGGAGGAAGCAGTCAGTAGACAGATTGATAATGAGCAAGCCCAACAAGAGCTCATGATGAAATTGGCTAGGGACAACGCCAATCTCGACTGCCGTAAGATCTTGCAGTCACTGGGCAATCGTCCCGACCTCACTCTCACGGACATGATTAGGGCTTGCGCCGACATTGGCACAGATTCCTACAAAATGGGTCTGTTGGCAGCGGCGGTGCAAGGGGGTAGGAAACCCAAGAACAAGACCAAAGGAGCATGTCACAATTGTGGCAAGGTCGGTCATTTCGCTAAGGAGTGCCGATCCAAGGGCAGCGGCCAACATGCCGGCCGTCCCAAGGCTCCAACCACCCCATGTCCGAGGTGTAACAAAGGCTTCCATTGGTCCAAATTCTGTCCAAATTCGGGAAACCAGAACGCGGGCATGTCTCTGGCCCCGGTCCAAACAGAGACCTCCTTCGCTCTGGGAGAGCCAGAGCTGGATTAGATTCCGATCACACTCCAGACATTTCGAAGGTGCAGGCCAGCCCCAGAGGCAGCACAGGGCTAGAATTGACTTGCCAGTCGGAAGTCACATGCGACTTGCCATGCACAGTCTATCTGGTCGATTCCCAGTACATGGGACCCCTTCCTAAAGGCTTCATAGGCTTAGTTTTGCCTCGTAGTGTCGCAGGAGCACGAGGAATTCTTGTAATTCCGGGAGTCATTGACTCCAATTTTTCGGGTGTTCTCCGAGTTCAACTCTGGACACACCTACCCCAAACCATTCACAAGGGAGACACGTTAGTGCAACTGATCATGGTTCCTTGTAACTCGCCAGCAGGCAGACAGGAAAGGCTCAAGGATAGCTCAGAGTCTGGGTCGGAAGACCGCTCGAGCGCAAGTGGGGCAGTGCAAGGATACCTGGTCTTAGCGGCAGTGGAGACCAACATAGAGTGGAAACGGCAACCAGTCATAGAGATATTTATAAATAAAAAACCTTTCACTGGGTTGCTGGACACTGGAGCTGACATCAGCGTGGTCAGCCGGAGTCAGTGGCCGCAGGAATGGGCTATCGAGCCAGTCTCTGATGTGTGGGGGGTAGGTGGTATCCAAGAAGCATTTAGAAGCCAGGAGTGGGTAGAGGTCACGATCCCTGAGGCTGACGGCACAGCGGTCATCCAGCCGCACATTCTGGACATGCACATCAACCTTTGGGGGTGAGACATACCTGTCTGGGTGGAGCAATGGCCGGTAGTAGGGGAGAAATTAGTCACCCTGAAACAGCGGGTAAAAGAACAGCTAGACGCAGGACATATAGAGCATTCCACCAGTCCTTGGAATTCGCCCATATTTGTCATCAAGAAAAAGTCGGGGAAGTGGTGACTCCTTCATGATCTCAGAGAGATCAATAAATGTATCCAGCCAATGGGTCCGCTTCAATGCGGCATCCCGAATCCGAATATGATCCCCGAGAGTTGGGAGATCTTGGTCGTAGACCTTATGGATTGTTTTTATACAATTCCCCTAGATCCTAAGGACAGGGAAAGGTTCGCCTTTACAGTGCCAGTCGTGAACCACAGAGAGCCTACGCAACGTTACGTGTGGAAATATTTGCAACAGGGGATGCTCAACTCGCCCACCCTGTGCCAAATTTATGTTCACAACGCACTGGCAAAGTTTCAAAACCTTTAGCCCACAGCTTTAGTGTGTCATTTCATGGATGACATCTTGGTCGCAGCGCCGCAACTCAGCAGCGAAATGTTTAAAGACCTCCAGGCCACCCTGGGGGGAAAAGGGTTACTCATTGCCCCAGAGAAAGTTCAGAGAACCAAGCTGTTTTCATACTTGGGCCATCGGCTTCTCCGTTCTTTTGCAACACCAGTTTTGCCTCAGATCAGTTTAAAGGATTCAGTCACCCTGGTAAAGTTACAGCAGGTTTTAGGAAACATTAATTGAGCCAGACCGTACTTCAGATTGGATACGGATCTTTTGAAGCCGCTCTTCTCGCTGCTAATATTAGGTAAGCAGCCGGCAGACCGGATACAAATTCCTCGAGAGGCGTGCTTGACTCTCGAGAAGGTCAACCAAGTTCTCAGCCAGAGATGGGTAGACAGGATTAGTCAGAGGCCATATGCTCCGATCCTGAACTTGTACATCGTTCGGACCAGATCCATGTTCACCGGAGCCATAGGAGTGGACTCCGAACGAGGGCCGAGTATTGTGGAATGGGTGTATTTACCACACACCTTTTCCCGAAACATCGTTCCCCCTCAGGAACTGGTCTCTGCGGTGATCTACCGAGGAAGGCTGAGAGCAAGGGACATCTCAGGGCATGATTTAGCAAAGATCGTGGTCCCATTCACCAAAGAGCAAGTTCAGCAACTGATGCAGCTCGGTGACTCACTTCCAATTGCCTTTGAAGGATTCACTGGATGCTTGGCATACCATTTGCCGAAAGACCCCAGACTCGTCTCGCTTCAAACGCAGACAGTCAGCTTGTGTGAAATGATGTCACTGGTTCCACTTCAGGGGGTTAGGACAGTTTTCACGGATGGGGGTCGTATTTATGGTGTTCTAACTTGGCAGGAGGACAAGGCTTGGCGCACGCTTCTAACTCTTCCACAGAAGTCCGTGCAGCGGGCAGAGTTGGCAGCGGTAAACCTCGCTTTGCACACCTTCGCCAAAGAACGCTTAGACATAATAACTGACAGTCAGTATGTTAGGAATTTGCTTCACAGTCTGCCGGGAGCGTACATCACTCCCGCGATAGACAAAAATTTGCTGAGTCTATTTCTCACAACTCAATTTCACTTGCGGAACCGCACCGAAGCGCTCTATATCGCCCACATCAGAAGTCACCAGGAAATTCAGGAACGGAAATTCAGCAACGGTCGGTTTTGGGAGTCTTCACAACTCCAATTCAAGCCATGCGTTCTTCCATCAGAATGCCAAAGCGCTCGCAAGGCAGTTCAACCTGCCACTTTCTCAAGCCCAAGGCATAGTCCGTTCCTGTCCGCATTGTGCAGGAGTGGTAGGGGGGCCCTCGTGGGGGTCAACCCATGAGGAACAGAGGCCAACCAGGTGTGGCAAATGGACATCACACATGCTCCGCAGCTTGGCAGATGGCAGTACATGCACGTCTGCATTGACACTTTTTCACAGTTTGTTTGGGCAACAGCACAGAAGGGAGAAACGGCTTCCCATGTGGAGCAGCATCTCCTTTCCTGCTTCGCGGCCATGGGCAAACCACGGCATGTGAAAACCGATAACGTCCCAGCTTACAGCTCCAGGCAGCTGGCTGACTTCATGGCCACATGGGACATTAAGCATACCTTTGGCGTTCCGTACAATCCGCAAGGGCAAGCGATTGTGGAACGGGTCAATCGGACGCTTAAGTCCTACATTGACAAACAAACAGAAAAGGGGGAACCACCTGCCCTCCCCAAATCTTAGGGTCAGGCACAGCATTGTCTGAACAAGGTATTGTTCACGTACAATCACCTTAATGTCTTTTCTGATTGCACTCCGCAGGAGAAGCACTTCCGCCATTCGGAAGCTCTCCCGCGGCCGATGGTGCGTTACCGAGTGCCACCGGATCCTTCCTGGAAGGGCCCGGTGCCACTCGTAACATGGGGAAGAGGGTATGCTGCAATTATGTCTCCTACAGGTGTCATCTGGATTCCAGCTCGGTGTGTCAAGCCTCACTTTGAGTCCAATGGCGTGGACCAAGGCCATTCTGGACCCGATCCCCGTGATGGAGGACCTCACCCTGACGGGGAGAGACAAGCGGAGGAGGCGGCGACAGCAGATGACAGCGCCGAAAATCACCTGGGGAATGGCCAAGTCCCTATGCCAGGAAGCGGCGGAGGTCGTTTGGCGCAAGGACAAGGAGTCGACACCGGAGAACATCTTGGTTGCAGCTTTTTCTCTGATCACAGCTAATTCCATGATGACCACCATCATCTTGATCCTCTCCCTACTTGCGGGGGGAGGCATTCAAGCAGCTTCGCTGGAAGCCAACAACCTGATGCCAGGCGGAGATCTCTCTGCCCGGCTGCAGTACAATGTTTGGGAAAGATTGGCGAACCTCGTCAATCAGTCCGATTTTTGCCTGAGACAGACCACCGCTTCTGCCTCAATCCTGAGCACATGCCTCATCCCGGTGTGTCACTCCGCAGATGCGTGCATCAGGAACGGCGACTGGTTGGTGAAGCGGATATTCGGTCCATTTTACAAGACCAGCTTTTCAACGTATGCGCACTGGGGAACCCAAGTCACCAAAGCTTTGCTGGCTGATGCAGCCACTCTCTACACCCCTCGAGTGGCGGTCAGCTCGAACTCTACTTGTGCTCGAATGACCGGCTGTTCTGCGGTCGACGGGCCTCAGCGCCGTTGCCTCGACCCCGGCAGCAGCAACTGGACTTGTGATAACCCAGAGACTATTAATTCAATGTATGTTCATGTTACCTTGCCTTCAGGATGGTTCTTTACATGCAATCAGTATACTTGGAACTACATTCCCGCAAATGTATCGGATTCCACATGTTGTATTAGTCGCTTGACATTGTTGCTTCCCACTAGAGACATGGTTCCACCAAGCACGAATGTTCCTTCACCCAGCTAGACAGCTCATGTGATAGTAATATTAGGATTCTGAGTAAAGCTGAGTATGTTTCGTTAGCAGTCAGCTTGCTTGGCATGCCAGGCTTAGCCGTCGGCAACGCTCGGAGAATTGGTCAATTGGCTTGCGCTCTGGCAAAAGCCATCAACCACACCTCCTCGGCGATAGCGCTGCTTAATCAAGAGCAGACAGAGCTTCGCCATGCCATCTTGGATAATCGAGCAGCCATCGATTACCTCCTGTTGCTACATCATTTGGGTTGCGAGTCTGTCCATGGCATGTGTTGTTTTAACCTCA
The DNA here is from genome assembly GCA_035047345.1 of Bradypodion ventrale. Lineage (NCBI taxonomy): Eukaryota > Metazoa > Chordata > Lepidosauria > Squamata > Chamaeleonidae > Bradypodion > Bradypodion ventrale. The sequence goes on from JAWDJE010000001.1 coordinate 50,030,777, forward strand.
CGGACAACTCGCGCAAGGTGCAGAATCAGCTCACCGATCTCCATACCTTGGTCAAGAATATCAAGGAAGACACTACGTGGGGGGGGGATTCGTTATGGTCCTGGTTCACATGGGGATGGTTACAAACGACACTCAAGGTGATTGTGGGGGTGGTAATACTGGGCACAGCAGTGTGTTGTTTCGTGCAATGTATTCCCTCACTGATGTTGAGATGTCCCCCATGGAGAGAACCCCGGAATGTCATCACTCCACGTCAGCTGATGCCACTCCTACGCCGAGTCATCTGTCAGGTCTAATCAAACAAGTAAAGGGGGAGTGCGGGATCCGTGCACGCAATTGGCATACTGTCCCTGACAGAACCATTACTTGGGAGATTGCTCCTTCGAGACTTGGTTCCGAGGGGACAGAAATTGGGGAGCGGATTAATAGCCATAGTTTAATTCACCCACAGCTGACCTGACAAACAGTTCGAGCAAGAGGAAATTGGATGGCTGACTCATAAGTCAGATAATAGGTAATGTCGCACCCGCGGATTATCTACAGCCCTAAAACCAACAGTGGCCATGTTTATCCCAGAATAAGCATGGAACAATGGAGTTCCCCTGTCAGTGTTTAATTTAGTTAATTAACTTCCCCGGGAGAGGTTCCCAATTAACCCGTGTAAACATGAGATGTGATTTTTGTCAGATGTGAATTCCATCACACACAGCCTCGCTCTTGATATATACCGATGATTTTCCTTCAATAAATCACTGGTCTTCGCTCCATCTTGCCTCGTGTCTCATTGCTTGACCAGTCTCCTCTGGGACCCAACGGCCGCCCCGCGGCCCCAATCCAACATCGGTGATAGGGTGACCCAAAGCAGTTCACATCATACAAAAATACAGTATCACAAGGAACAAGTATAAGTGCAGTGCTATAAAATACAAAATCAACGTACTAACATACAAAAGCCTAATTTATACTAAGAATCAATTACAAAGTCCTTTCAGCTCAATATATCCAATCGAGCCCAAGGCTCTGCATTTTGTGCCACAGCCAGTGGCTTCGGCGCCTCTTCTACCCTCTGGTCGGAACGGCTGGGGGGAGTGGCGTCAGCATCGACAGCTGCCTCCCATCCCGGGGCTGATGGCGTGAGCCCCTGGAGAGGCATGGCCATTTTATTACTCAAAGGATGCTGGTTACTGGATTTTGGAGATGGTTGTTGTATCTAGAGCAGTGTTTCCCAACCTTTGGGTTTTGGAGTTCAATTTCCAGAAGCCTAAGTTAATTACTCACAGCACTGATCAGCCAATGTACTGACTTAGGCTTCTGGGAATTGAAGCTCACCTGTGGGGTATGTGCCCCACATTGGGAAACACTGATCTAGATTGTAGCACCAAGCAGGAATTTTTACAAATGGTTCAAATATTTTGTATTCCCCCCTGTGTGGGGGGCGGATGGGGAAGTGGCCCCTGCCCATTGGCTCTTCTAAGATAAAGTGCCTCTCGTATATTGATGGGGGTGGGTAGACTTTTTAACTGTCTTTTAATGGGTTTTTACAGGGTTGTCTTTTTAATGATTTTATGGGATGATTTTATATGTTTTATACTTGTTGTGAGCCGCCCAGAGCCACCCTAGGGAGAGGGGGTGGCATATAAATTATAATAATAATAATAATAATAATAATAATAATAATAATAATAATAATAATAATAATAATAATAATAATAATAATAATAATAATAATAATAATAATAATAATAATAATAATGTATTATTACTTTAATGTATACAAAAATCTGGTCTGTGTAGCTCACAAGATTGTCCTGCTTGCTTTTTCAAATATTTGTCTTTCCTGTCTTCAAAATAGAGATTGTTTCCCCTTGGAATCAGGTCTGAATGATTATTGTAAACGATGTTAAGAATGTTTCTTAGTCTGGAATACATCACATTTTATGAACACTGGGACAGAAAAGATGAGAAACACACCTTCTGTTGAAACATCATCCAGATAGATAGTCAAACTAGGCTGTTGCAGTGTTATGTTAAAATAGTCTGGTATGTGCGGGTGCATTTTACTTCTGCTTCCAGGAGCGACAAGGGTGGCATGGGCCAGATCATACCTGTCAAGTTTTGGGAAATTTCTGTGAAATAAGGGAAATTTCCCAGCCAAAACAGGAAACTGGACAGCTATGCTTATGCTGTGCTGGCCTCCAGTTTAACTCCAGTCTAATTGCAGTCTAACTAATACAGGATGACGGCGGGAAAGAGTGTAAAATACAGGGGTTTTACAGAAATTTCCCGAAACTTGACAGGTATGGGCCAGATGAATTGGTGTTGAGGGCCAGATCTGGCCTACAGGCCATATTTTGGGCACCCCTGGTTTAAGCAGAGAAAATGGCAGCCTAAACTCTATCTCATCCTGTTGCAAAACAGATTTGAAGGCATGTTTTACTTCTGCTTTCAGTGGGAGGAACCATGTCCCGTTGAACCACATGACCAGCCCACAATCCAAAAAGTTTGGGTACCCCTGAACTTAACCTTCAAAATATAGAAAACAATGAAGTCAGGAGAATGCTGTAATTTCTTTATCAAGGATGGCCACTCCATGAGAGTATATTAGTATATTGCCAAGCCAACTAGCAAAGCCTACTGGCCTCAGGTTCTTTAGGATCTCAGAGACAATAAGCACTCAGTGGTTGAAGAAAAAAAAACTTTATTAGGCAAATCTTAAAGTAAGAAACCAACGTGTCCAACAACTAACATAAAATAAGAAACAGAAGCAAGCAAATCCATACCCAAGAGGTATTCCCCTCTTTAGCTGCCTGGGAGCCTGGGAAGGCAGCAGAGAAGTCTCTGGGTCATCTGGGTTGCCCCAGCACCTTGGTAGCTGGTCTGTGGAGAGCTCCAGAGTCTGAGGGCTGAGTCTCTGCTTTTATACCCTCAGCTAAGGTGTTGTCTCATCCCCCTTGGCTCTATGATCTTTGCCTAAGATGGGGGTTCCCAACCTTTTCAAGTCAGGGGCCGGGTCACACTCTCTCAGTCAGCTTTGAGGTCCTGATGGCCATTTTGTCCTGCCTGCATGATGGTGGGTGGTGGTGGGACATTGGCTTGATCTGGCCCACAGGCCTTAGGTTGGGAACCCCTGGCCTAAGAGATGTGAAGACATCTCCAAACCCAAACAATGGCATGACTAATTGAACTAATTGGCATAATGTCCTTGCAAGTGTGAGTTACATCAGACTTGTTATCAGGTAAGGATACTGAGCTGGCACAACATCTGGGCAAGTATGGCTTGTTATCAGCCAAGGCTGGTGGGAATTTCACTGTCACTCACCTGGTGCCTTTCTTTTTTGCCAAGAACTCATCCTAGCATATTTTGTAAAAAACCCAATAGCATTTGAGAAAATCAAAGCACTAAATGGTCCTTTCTCAGGACAATTAACATTCCTTTCCCATACTGCAAGCCAAGTCAATTTCTTAGGACAGGCAAATATATTTTTTTTTACCATTTCCAGAACTTGTTGATGGACCAATGGTAGTGCCACTATTCTCCTCGAGATTACAAAGGTCTTCTGCAAAGCCCATCAGACACTACATTCAGATGCAACAATGGCCTGGGATTCAAACTAGAAAGGACACTTCACTTCACTATTTCAGGAGAAATGCTTCTCTCCATCCCTTGCTCACTCCTCAGCCCCTGTTGCACAGAAAGCTGAAAGGTTCCCTCTCCGCTGGTTTTTGAACATTGCAATAGTTGCTGTCAGAGTTGTGACCACTCATTCTTTTTGCACATAGGGCCGCTGACCTCTTTCTGCTGGAGAGGCTATAGAAGTACAATACATAGCTGGTAGAGTTGAGATCAACTACTTGCACGTTACAAGATGAGGAGGTGAATGAATGCCTTATGCTGCAAATGATGTTACGGAGTATGTCATTGAGTTTCCAGACTAGATATCCTGCCAAGATACTCATTTAAACCCATGTAAATCTTACATTGAAGTGACAGAAAATGCAAACTGAGAGGCTTGTAGCACTTAACATTTAATTTGGCACATGCATTCATGGACTGAAGCCCAGTTCTTCAAATGCATCAGAACTGGCCCACCAAATAAAACTGCTTGGCCTTCACTGTGCTGGAAAATTGTTGTTTTTGCTGCAACAGACAATGCAGTATGAAAACGAAATCACAATAGTATCATCCTGGTAGTCGCAGTGGAATGAGATTTTATTATTGCTACATTTACCTCCTTTTTTCCAAATGGAGAGAGAGTTAGAGATACCAGTGGTGTCATCCTGGTTGAATTTGTAGGTTGTAACAGAGTTCAGCACTCCAAGGTACACTTCTCTCTAATCAGAATTTTTGGGTAGCAGCCAACAACTACATACGTAGGCCAGGTTGCACGCCCAGATTACATACACCCTCCTTTATCAGAAGGGTGTCACCCTTTAAATTAAGGGATATTCTCTCTATCTAAGACAGGTTACTCCAGGAGTTCCCAACCTTTTCAAGCCGGGGGCTTCGAGGGCCAGATGGCCATTTTGCCCTGCCTGCATGATGTGGTGGCCATTTTGTCCCAACAGCTTCAAAGGAGTGGCCATTTTGCTTCTCGAATGATCTTGGAGGGGTGGGGGTCAGATTCGGCTTGTGGGCCTTAGGTTAGGAACCCCTGGGTTACTCCAACAAACATGATCTCCATCTTATCCAGATTCAATTTCGGCTTATTCCTCTCAATCTACTGCATAACCACCTCCAGGCAACCCTCCAAGGTACAGATGGCATCATAAGGTGGAAAAGGAGAGATAGAGCCGCGTATCATCAGTGTACTGGTCCAAGCGAACTTCAGATCTCATGACAACCACTCCCACCAGCCTTGCATAGGCGTTGAATAGCATCATGCAGATTGACTAACCCTGGGGTACCCCATATTTTGTACCCAGGGATCTGACAGCTCCTTCCTGAACTGAACATGGAGGGCGCACATACACATATTGATCCTGTGCATGTAAGGATTATAGTGTCAGATAAAATTAGGTCAAGAGGTGGAATGAAGGAAAGAAATTGGTAATATCTCAGTAAAGAACAAGGAGACCAAATCCTCTCAGAAAATAAAAATCTCCAAGAGGAAACCTATAAACTTTACCACAACTCCACTATATGCCCTGTAGAATAAATGAGATCATTAGCAGCAGAATGAATACATCTGTAAGAATGCAAGGGCTCTGCAGTAATAGATATTTCATGGGAAATCATTTCCAGAGTCTAAAAAGAAATAAGGAAAAATCAGGTAGAATGAAATGTCACTTGAAATCACAAGAGCTTTTAATCCTCGAGAAAGAAAGAAGCAGAAGTATGTGTCAACCAAGGATATGGGATACAGATTTGCAAGAAAAGAAATTTATTATTATTCCTGTATAAGCAAGATGTCTTTGTGGTGAAGGTCTTTGAGGATAGTTACTAGAATTTGTGTCCCTTTTATTCATTAAAAAATCCAATTGACAGAGTGAAAAAACATATTGTATAAAACTAGTTATAATCTATGAGTTTTCATTCAAAGAGAAACAACATAGAGGTCACTGGTGAGCCATTTATTTGGGACAAATTTGAAAGGTGAAAACAGTGATCAGAAAGTTAAATGAGGCAAAGGATTTTGAGGCTTTTATTTTTAAAGAGGTTCTGTACACCTCTTCCTGAGATTAAATGCCTTCATATTCTGGGTTAGCATTAGTCTATCTGGTTTTCTTCCACCTCTGCACCACTCATTATTTGTCACATATAAGTCAATTAAACAAGACATCTTTAGCAAACTGCTATTGAAATCTGAACCTGCAACTACTACCTATTTTTAGAAGATAATACTACCTGTTTTGAATAATGTATTCCAAGAAGAAAGATACAGAGCACAGAGAATTGCAAGTAATTAGTTATAATCATTAATTTAATTAATTAGTTGTTGTCCTAAAACCCAGATTCCAACCAAATTGGAACCAGATTATATTTTGTTGCTGTTTGAAGTATGATTACATTAAAGGTAAAGGTTTCCCTTGCTCGAAAGCCAGTCATATCCGACTCTAGGGTTCAGTGCTCATCTCTGTTTCAAAGGCGAAGAGCCAGCGCTGTCTGCTTCTGCAGACGTTTTCATGAGCAAGTGGCAGGCATGACTAGACACCGGAGTGCACAGAATGCTGTTACCTTCCCACCAAAGTGGTCCCTATTTATCTACTTGTAATTTCTTGCTTTCGAACTGCTAGGTTGGCAGGAGCTGGGACAAAGATGGGAGCTCATTCTGTCCTGCAGTACTCGGGAATCGAACTGCTGACTTTCTGCCTCCCAGTCAGCGTCTTAGCCACTTGAGCCATTGCAGTCCTGATTACAACATTAGGTAAAGGTCACCCTTGCTTGTATGACAGTCGTATCTGACCAGGAGCCCTGGTGATGCAGTGGTTAAACTGCTGTACTGCAACTGAAAGGTTGTGAGTTCAATCCTGGCCAGGGATTAAGATTGACTCATCCTTCCATCTTTCCAGTGGTCAATAAAATTAGTACCCAGTATGTTGGGGGCAAAAGGCTAATTAACTTGTGAACTGCCCAAAGAGTGCACTAAACACTATGGAGCAGTATAGAAGTGTGATTGCTTTGCAATTTCTTGCTTTCAAACTGCTAGATTGGCAGGAGCTGGCACAGAGATAGAAGCTCACTGCGTCGTGCAGCACTCTGCTCAAACTGCTGACCTGCCAACCTTCCATTTGTCAAGTCCAGCGTCTTAACCACTAAGCCACTGCAGTCCCATTTGCAACATTAGCTGCTTTTAAAAAGAATAATTAATCCCATGTCTCAAAGGTAACTATGGACAGATTAGAGGACCTGAACCACCTTGAATCTATCTTGTTGGCTCCATTAATAAAGCTGAATTACAAAAGAACTTTCCTCTCTAGTTTTATGTCAGGACTTGTGGGTACCTCTGATGCTCAGTGTGGAGAATTTGGGGGCACACTCAGGGATCTAGTCCATTAAAAAAATTTTTTTTAAAATTAAATTTTCAAAAAAACAAACAAACAAAAATACATTCAAAATACTAAAAAAGCAAAGAAAAATACATACAAAATACTATACTGTAGTAGAAGCAAAGGAAAATACACATACAATTTCTAAAAAGTCAGTATAAGCAAAAAGTATACATTATAATCCAGTACATAATTGAATTTCATCATATCTCACTAAGACCTCATAATATATATCAATACATATTCAATATAATGCATATAATTTCTTTACATATTTAGTTCTTGTCTGCAATCCAATTCTGTAATCATTTATATGCATGTATCTGATTTTATAATAACTCTTATTGGTATAATCAATGTTACCAAAACTTATACTATACCTAGCATTATCCTGCATAATCACAACAACAAAAATACAATAAAATCAAATTCACAATACACACCCAGTGAAATATAAAATGCCCTGGAGGATGCAGTGTGTCGCAACAATCTTTCGTTATTTCCAAAAACTCATTTGGTCTGGTAATGGCCTGCCGCCTTCACCTCTAGTCAATGTAGAGTCCAAAAATAAATTCCAAATTTTCCAAAATCTATTTTCTTTAATTATACCTTTTAAAAAATTCAACTCCCATGTTAACTTATCATTCAAGGCAAGGTCCCACATTTCCTTATACCATTACTCAATTTTTATAGTCACCTCACTTTTCCAGTTTCTCTCTATACTTTGTCTATCTGTTGTCAGAATTATAGAGAACAACTTATTTTATCCTTATCTAAATTCATGTTATCCATATATGTCAGCAAAGCAGTACCCAGCCCAATTTTAATTCTCATCCCCATAATTCTAGAAGTTTCTTTCTCAATTTCCCCCAAAAATCTTTTACCACATTGCAACTCTAGCCCATTTTTACTGAAACTCTAAAGTTCATCAGCCACAATCAGATGCAAAGCAGTAGAGACTAGAATGCAGTGGAATCAGTTATCAGCAATATTCAAAGAGCAAGCATTACATACAAATATATTTGAATAAATATTGAGCTGCCCAATGGCAAACAATCATTCTGACTTGATAAAGGAATATCATTGATGCTAAAAGATAAGTGGTTAGCATATATGGAGACATGATAAGAATTTTAATAATCTCTCTCTCTCTCTCTCTCTCTCTCTCTCTCTTTTTTTTTTTTTTGCTGCTCCTAAAACATTGTAGAAGCATTTGGTACTTAAGCTAGCAGAGGACAGCAAGCTTGTATGTGCATAGCTATTGAATAGGAGTATTGATTTCTAACTAGGTAAAAAAAGGAAGAAATACATTGGAGGATAGTGCAGGAGAAAGAGCCCTAAACTTCCATCCAGAACCCTTAATTCTGGTTTTTATTTATTTAATTAGATTTCTAGTGCTGCCCCACTCGCCAAGGCGACTCTATGCATGCAAGTCAGCTTGATCATGACAGAGAAGCCATGTGATTCAGCCTCTCTCTTCCTAAAACAAGCAAGAAGCAGGAACTGACCTTAGAAACAAGAGGAGGAGGGGACCCAAATATCCTATCTAGGTAAGATAAATACACCCTCCTGCTTTCCCTAGTTCAGATCAGTTGCTCCATGCAATTTATGCTCTATTTAATTTGGTTACTTTGTTGTTATTCAGTTATAGTCTAATCATGGATTAATCATGGATTAATTTGAATTTTTTTAAAATAAACAGACAAATGTGGCTGTTTTAGAAAAATAGATACATTTAACCTAACATTATATTTTAGGTCTTTCATCATACAAAAGTAGGAAAAATCTTCTCAAAGGAAACTTTTCTTCCAAAACAGAGTAGACAGAAATAGCTATATCTTTACCTATAAGGAGGGACATTAACCGTTGGACTCCGGCATACACGCCTACACTTGTCCATACTGTCCTGTACCGAGCTGCCTGCACTTGCCTTTACCCGGCCCGCAGAGCGCTGCAAGGGTCCCACAGTCGCCAGTGGGGCAACAGCCCCACGAATGCAAACACAACAAAACAACTTCAATTCCCAACATCCTCCCGCTGCCCCTAAGCCAATCAGGCTGACAGGCGAGAGCAAGCAGAACGTTGGGAAAGGCGGCGTGCCCAATAGGAACCGAGCTGCAGGAAAAAAAATGCTGCACGAACGCAAACAAAAGAAACAAAACTTCAAGCCCCAGCGTCCTCCACGTCGTGACCACTTCAGCCAATCAGGCAGAAGGGTGCAAGTGCGCAGAACGCTGAAAAAGCCAGTGCGTGAAAAATAAAATAACGCCTCCTGCAACGGGAATGCAAGGCCGCCGCAGGTGGACGCAGTGCCTCATGGCCTCGCTAACCCAAACCCACAAAAAAACATGGCGAGACAACCACCGGCCCTCATTCCTGGAGCAACGGGGAGATGAGGGACTCCCTCTCCTCCACGCTACCCCACCAAAGACATGGTGAGACCATCACCAGCCTCAAAGTAAGTTGAGCTGAGGTGGGAAAAAAGGAACAGGCAGCAATTCATCAGGGGAAGCACACTCCCTGGTGAATGGCTGGATTCTGCCTTTCTACTACCCACACCACTATTTCGAGAACTAGCATGAAACAGTGGTGGAGGTAATAGAAAAGCAGCAGCCAGCAATCCGCAAGGAAGAGCACCACCCCTTACAAATCATTGCCTGTCGATCTCCCGTTAGGTAAGCCAGGGAAAAAGGAGGCCAAGAGGAGAGAACCATCATGAAGAAGATAGCTCTTCTCTGCCTCCTTTTCATCTGACCGACCTAACAAACCTTACCGGACGAAGAGCGAGCTGACTGCCAGCTCTCCCTTTTCCCCATTCCTGCATCGAAACCTAATTTCGAAACAACAATGGGGAAAAGAGGAAACGAGAGACAGGCCATTCTTCATCCCACAAAACACAACCACAACCAAAACTAAACAGTTAACCAAAACGCCAAGCATCAAAAATAATAAAACACAAATAAATAAACAAATAATTAAAATAAAATAAATAAACAACACAACAATAAACCACAAACTCAACAAAGAACACCCGGAATACCAGAGGCTACTGAAAAACAAAAAAAAAAACCTCACTAAAAACACCTATCTACAACACAAAAATACCTAACTCAACAAACAATAATATCACAAATTAAACAAATAAATATGGAAGAAATCAGAAAAATAAAAAACCAGAAATAATCAAAACAATTAAACACATTGCAAACCCAAAATAAAAACAAAAGAACAAGCAGAAACACTTAGGGGGGTTTAAGTAGAAACTCTCTACTTAAACCCCCCAACCCAACACCCCAAAAACAAATCAAAATAAAAACAGATTAAACAATCAAGAGCACTCACCAAACACGTCCTCCCTCCATGCCTCCAGGACTGAACTGAACAAAGAAAGGAAATCACAGTACTCTTAAACACAGCCTCACCTAGAGGCCAGAAGAGTAAAAAACAGTCAAAAATATTTAGAAAATCAAAATAAGAAATAAATAAATCAAATAAATTCAAAAACCACAGATTCAAAACCCCACCACCCAAACCACCCCTAACCATAAAAACACACATTAAAACTGCCTGGCAAGGCCGGGCAAACTATGCTAGTAGTTCTATAATTTATATACCGCTTTTTTACCCACATGGTAAAAAAGTTCTATAAAAGCAGACACTAGTAGAATGGTATGATAGTTTGCTAGAAACAGTCTAAAGTTCTGCCACATCCACTGTCAACATTCAAAAACAAAGTCTTTAGAGCAGGAGTTCACAACCTTTTAAAGCCAGGGGCCAGGTTACACTCCCTCAGACAGCTTTGGGGGCCGGACATCCGTTTTGCCCTTCCTCCATCACATGGCACTTTCTGGTGTGGTGGAGGTGGGGCGGGGGGCACATGAAATGTTGCCAAAGGCCACATCCGGCCCATGGGCCGCAGATTGAAAATCCCTAATTTAGAGCAGAGCACACTTCCTTTGAAAATTGGTTATATTTTATTTCTGTTCATGCTTATTATATGAGATACATCAGGTATTTGATTTGAAAATACACATCGTAGTACTCTCTCTGTGTGTGAGAGAGTGAGAGATGTGTAAATCCTAACCAACAGCATGGGCTGCTACTGTGCTGAGAATCAATTCTCCTGATTATTTATAATGCTTTTCTCTTCTTATTTATTCACAAGGGATCCTGAGAATGGGGGATCTTGCAAGAACATAATACATTAGGGAGCAAATATCTCTGTTTCTCAAAGTTTGAATTGTGAAAACATGTTTCCTCTGCTTCAAAAAGGGATCCAGGCCTGGGACTAAGTAATCAAAAGGTGAAAGGTGAAGGATGCCAGAAAAATTGGAGAGCAAAGCACAGATAAAATATAATATAAACCCAACAGAAATTTTCCAAATCCAAAGAATGGTCATGATTTAAGAAAACAATGGTGTCTTAACACAGAACAGAATTAATCAATATAAGTTGGTTCCATGTTTTTTTCCCTTAAAAACTGAGCAGTGATTTTTTTTTTACAAAGGAGAGGAAAAACGGCCTGCCAAAAATGTTCATAAATTTGCTGAAAGAGGAAAGAGAAGCAAAATATTGTGAGCAGTTGTGTTTGTACCAGTAGTTGTGATTAAGGAATTGAGGATATGAGAAAGTAAAGACAAATATTTAAGCCATATGGCATTTATCTTGAAGTAGCAAGTAATTTTCTGTAATTTATAACATAAAGAATGGAATATTTAGACTTGGGACCTATCTACATTGGCTCTCCCACTGCAGATAGTCCCAGTTATTAATGGGTCTCTTTGGAACAGAGAAAGGAGATAGAGGATTTGCTGCTAATTGGGCTGATGCTACTGTGCTGCTGTTTTTTTTTTGTTGTTTAATTTACAGTATAGGCATCAAAACAGTGATCATGAATGAAAAAAGGCATGGCAGCAGCATCCAGATTGGTAGTGCATGGCCAGAAGCAGCCGCTTTCCAGCTGATTGGTAATAGTGCTGCTGCCAATTAGCTGCTCAGTTAATTCAGCATTTATAGCTACTGGTTTTGCCAATCAGTTGAGAAGCAACTGCTACAGCCAGACTGCTGCTGATCAGCTGTTGATCAGCTTTCTAGCTGCTTCGCTCTAGTTCATCCCATCTCCAGTGTGCACATATCCTTGGAATGGGTCAAATATAGAGCACAGCATTTTAGAAGGATCCTCTGTTGGGGTCTCAAAATGGGACTTTTGGTTTGATTAACCCACTCCATACACACAACACATGTGCATGTGATTGGACCACCCCACCACAATCCACCCAAAAGAGTGGGCTATATATCTGTGTAGAGAGCCTCCCATAAGGGTCACCATAAGTCAGAATTTATTTGTTGGCACATAATTATTAATTAGTTACTTAGATAAAATGGAAGATGGAATGGATGAAGAATGGATCACTTCTACTAATACCAGGAGTAAAGCTAATCTGTGATCCCAGGGAAGATAAACATTCAAGAGTCATATTTTCAGAAAACCTTAGAAGTAACAAAATACTCAACTCCTGAAAGACACTACAGTATCTTGTGAATCAGTGGGTTAGTGTTCCAACTCACTGCATGCTTACACTTCTTTAAGGACTTGAGCATGCATGGGTGGTTAGAAGCCACAGTTTTATGTGTACCCTAATCCTGGCCATGATGACATTTTGTTGTCTGAGGTAGAACAACAAATGGTGCATTTTATTAACCTGTTGAAAGGAAGGTGAGCAATACTCGAAGTCACCAAAATTATTTTGCCAAGTGCATTTCCTACCTTTGACAGAAAAGTATTGTAAAATGTTTGCCATCCAACATCTTCTGCCAGATCTTAGAGCCTATGCTTGATAGGGAACACGGAAATAGCCACCATACAAAATGAAAGGACTGTAATCACATTCAGTCATCTCTTGGACAATGAAAGAGTCCTGTTGGCCAATTCTTCCATCTGGAAGCACTATTGGAATCCTTCTGACACAAATAAAGAAGTTTGACAGATGACCAGGATTCAAAACTATAATTGCTTATGGCCAACAATAGGTCCACTCATGACATTAGACATTATAGATGAACTATGTCAAATGCTATTTGTGTCCTGTGTGAATGGAGATCGATGCAACCATTTTAAAATTACAAGTGTACAGAATTTCAGAACAGGTTCACCTTCTACCTTTACATTACAGATTCATCAAAAGTTGAAAGTTTTAAAAACTCATTTCCTTCTTTGAAGTGTTGTTTGATCTAGCTTGAAAATAATAAAAAATTCCTTCCTTTCCTATTTACTATTCCTATTTCCTTGGTGGACTGAAGTTTCCTTTTTGATTTAACTACCTCACAGCTGGCACTGGACTGGAATAGAAAGACATAAATTACATTTGTAATCATTTGCTGTTGGCATGAACCTGCAATGTGTTCTTCAGTTTCATGGCTTTCTGAAGTGATTGCCAAATGTAATACACCATTTTGTCTTGTCTGCATTGTATTTGGTTTCATCATAATAAAAAGGGGATTTATAACTGTGCTGCATAACATATTAAAAACTCCCTAACCTCTTGGCCAAGGAAACAGAAATATTTCAGTTTTAGACCCAATGATACAACTGTAAAATAAAAAAAATACACATGAATGTCCCAAGGAAGGAAGGACTGTTCCCAATGACGGACCTAGATTCTTCTTTCCTCTTCCTTGAACAGTACCCTTTTCATCCCAGCAGTTATGATAAGTTAACATAAGAACATAAGAACACAAGAACAGCCTTGCTGGAACAGGCCACAGCCCATCCAGTCCAGCATTCTGTCTCACACAGTGGCTCACCATTTCCGTCAGGGTATTCCCAAGGAGATGCCTTCACCTGCTTAGGATTCCCTGGAAATGGCGTGAGAGATATCCTGCCTAACTCTCCAACCCAGAGGTTGTCCTTAAGCATCCATAATTATAGCCATTGATACCCTTGTCCTCCATGAACTTGTCTAATCCTTTCTTAAAGCTGTCAAGACTGACAGCTGTCACCACTTCTTCTGGCAGGGAGTTCCATAGACCAGTAATCCTCTGGGTGAAAAAGTACTTTCTCTTATTTGTTTGAGAACTAGTACCCAAAAGTTTCATCGAGTGTCCCCTAGTTCTAGTGTTGTGTGATAGGGAAAACAGTTTTTCCTTATCTACTTTGTCCATACCGTGCATGATTTTATAAACTTCAATCAGGTCACCTCTTAGACGCCGTCGTTCAAGAGTGAAAAGGCCCAACCATTGCAGCCTCAGATGGTAAGGAAGGTGTTCCAGTCCCCTAATCATTCTGGTTGCCCTCCTCTGCACTTTCTCCAACTCCATAATATCCTTCTGGAGGTATGGCGACCAGAACTGTACACAGTATTCCAGATGGGGCCTCACCATAGATTTATAAAGAGGCAAAATGACACTTGCTGACTTATTTTCTATACCCTTCCTAATGATCCCTAGCATTGGGTTTGCTTTTTTCACTGCTGAGGCACACTGGGTTGACACCTTCATTGAGTTGTCCACCAGGACACCAAGGTCCCTTTCCTGGTTTGTCGCAGAGAGTTCAGACCCCATCAGTTTATAAATGTAATTGGGTTTTTTTGCCCCAACATGCATCACTCTGCACTTACTAATGTTGAAGCTCATTTGCCACTGTTTTGCCCACTCCCCCAGTGTCAAGAGATCCCTCTGGAGCTCCTCACAATCTCTCACAGTTTTCACTACCCTGTATAATTTAGTGTCGTCAGCAAATTTGGCTACCTTGCTTTTTACTCCTACCTCTAGATCATTTATGAAGAGGTTGAAAAGCAGGGGTCCCAGTACTGAACCTTGGGGGACCCCACTCTTTACTTCCCTCCACTTGGAGAAGTGTCCATTTAGTGCTACCCTCTGTTTTCTGTCCCTTAGCCAGTTGCTGATCCAGGACAAGACATGTCCCTTTATTCCATGACTGGTAAGTTTATTCAAGAGCCTTTGGTGTGGGACCTTGTCAAAACCCTTCTGAAAGTCCAGATAAACAATGTCAACTGGATCCCCCTTATCCACATGCTTGTTGACACTCTCAAAAAATTCCAACAAATTAGTGAGGCATGATTTGCCCTTGTAAAAGCCATGTTGGCTCTCCTTTAGCAGCGCCTTCTCTTCTATGTGCCTATTAATTCTATCTTTTAGGATGGTTTCCATCACTTTACCTGGGACACATGTCAAACTGACAGGTCGGTAATTTCCTGGATCACTCCTGGATCCTTTTTTGAAAATTGGTGTTACATTCGCTACCTTCCAGTCATCAGGCACAAAGCCTGATTTGAGGGAAATATTATATATTTTGGCTAGGAGATCAGCAATTTCATCTTTAAGTTCCCTGAGAACTCGTGGATGGATGCCATCTGGTCCTGGTGATTTGTTAGTGTTTAGCTTAACAAGACATGCAAGAACCTCCTCCCTGGTTGTTGGAGTACTCTTAGCCTGCTCAGTTTTTTCCTGAGGGAAGCATCTCATGTTTATCAATGCTTCTGGAGGCATCTTGGACTTGTGGTCCAAAGATAACTTACTAGTAAAAAAAAGGCTGAGAGCGCGAGAGTACTATTCAAAGCAAGTTGTGACCGAGTTGCATCTCCGGGCAGAGCTATTGCCCTTCAGGAAAGATCTAAAACCAGGCTGGCAAAGGAGGTGTGGGGCACTGGTGATGTGGCATCTCCCCATCGCTGGCTTATATAATGAAGGCCACTCATGTTTTTAGTTATAATTTTAATTTGCAGGGGTTGGGAAGGTATTTTTAGTGGTTTTAATGGTTTTTAAAGTATTAGGTTCTTGTAATTTTATGCTTGTGTGATGTTTTATATTTGTGAGCCGCCCAGAGTTGCTTTGGCGAGTGGGCGGCAATATAAATACAAACAAACAAACAAACATGGCTGGGGAAGAAGAAGCCAGGGCAGGTTGAGGACTTCACCACCCCTCCCCCTGAGCCCCCATCAACATATTGTATTGTAATGTAATGTAACGTTTGTAAGCCACCCTGAGTCTGTTATGTATGTATGTACAATGTTGCTTTAACAAATGTATGAATGTAACCGGACCACAATTACAATGTAGCCCTGCTGTTAAGGAACGCGAGTAAGCTGCCCATAGAGGGCAGCTGCGAGCGTTCAGCTCACATGGTTCTCATTCCCCAAATCACCGGCAGCAGCGGGAATCTTTCCCGCGCTAGGATCACCTGGAGCAGATGGGCGTGACACAAATGATGTCACGCCGGTAGCGGCCAATGAGCTACCGTGCACACGATTCAAATGTATTTTGCTACTGTATATAATGAGCTGTACCTCCGCCATTACCACATGTTCATCCTGATCATCACCCAATAAACCGTGTTAGTCCTTACTGCGACTCCTTCTTTGTCTTCTGTGCAAGACACTAAATTGGCGACGAGGATGGGATTGATGGCGAATCCCAAGGTTAAGCCATACCAGTTCGATGTCAGCGAGCCCGAGCAGTGGGAGCTGTACGAGTGCCAGTTTCGGCACACGATGGAAGCCGCGGGCGTAGACGATGACGCGAAGATGCGCTCCCATTTCTTGGCCCAGGTGGGGCCGGCCACGCTGCGTATCCTGATGAACCTGGTGGCTCCCCGGAAGGTGGACGTGGTGCCCATTGACCGCATTCTGGAGTTGTTGGGCGAACACTTCCAGCCACCCATTTCGATTTTCCCAGCCCAGGTCGCGTTCCACAGGCGAGACCAGCGGCCGGGCGAATCCGTGTCCGCCTACACGGCGGCCCTCAGGCTAGCAGCGGTGCACTGCCAGTGGGACGACCTGGACAAGGCCCTCCGAGACCGCATGTTGTGTGGTCTGAGGGACGAGGAGCTCCAGAGGAAGCTGATGACCCGCGACTACCGCCTCACATTCAACGAGGTACTGCGGGAGGCCCAAGCGGCCAAGGCGGCCAGGAGCGGGGTCAGAGTGTTCAAGTCCCAAGGGGCCACGTCTGAAAGGGCCAAGTCACCAGTACAGGCGGCCCAGCGGACATCAGCGAAGACGGCCTGGTGGGCCCCCAAGCCACCCGCCGGCACACTAGCGACATCCGAGGAGTCGTCCACGACGGCGGACTCCTGCTCCAGCGAGGACGACGACGTCCAGAGGATCAGGAAACGAGGAGAGAAGCGGCAGACCCGCGAACGGCAAGACCGCCGCTGCGACGGTTGTGGGGCGGCCCACGACCGCATGAGGTGTCCGTTCCGAAATGCTGAGTGCCACAACTGCGGCCGAAAGGGACACATCGCCAGAGTTGGGGGTGGGGAAGTTCAAGGTGAAATTCAAGAATTACTCCGAGAAACTGCCCCTAGTAGTCCTCAAGGGGGGGAGATGCTGCCTTTTGGGAACGCAGTGGTTTGCTCCCCTGGGAATCAAACTGTCCGGCATTAACGCCATCGAGACTGACCCAATGCGGGACGTGTGCAATGCACACCCGGACGTTTTCAAGAACGGGCTCAGGACGTACAGGGCCCCCCAGTTTCCTTTGAGCTGGACCCAGAAATCCGGCCCATCCGCCTCAAGCCAAGGAGAGTGCCCTTCGCCCTCAAGGACAAGATTGAGGCGGAACTGGACAAATTGGTGGGGCAAGGGATTTTGGTTCCAGTTGATTCGGCGGAGTGGGAAACGCCGATTGTTACAGCCCTTAAGTCAAACGGGGAGGTCAGGATTTGTGCGGACTATAAATGCACGATCAATAAGGCCATCCAGCCAAATGCATATCCGGTGCCCGTGGTCAGCCACTTACTGGCCACATTACATGGGGGGAGGTGTTTTGCCAAGCTAGATCTGGCGCAGGCATACCAGCAGCTCTCAGTAACCCCGGCTGCTGCCGCTGCGCAAACGATTGTGACACACAAGGGGGCATTTAAGGTAACGCGCCTTTAGTTTGGCATGAATTCGGCCCCCAGAATCTTCCAGTCCCTCGTGGAACGCCTTTTAAAGGGGCTTCTAGGTGTTCTCCCATACTCCGACGATGTGTTGATAACGGCGGGGAGCGAATTAGAATTAGCAAAGAGGTTAGACGGGGTCCTCTCAGTGTTCGAGAGAGCGGGGCTTCGACTGAGAAGGGACAAATGTGTATTCTTTGCAAGGGAGGTCGAGTTTCTCGGTTTTAAGATAACCCCGGAGGGAATCAAACCCTCTGAGTCCAAGGTTGCGGCCATGAAAAACGCCCCTCATCCCACCGCGAAACCGGAGCTGCAGTCATTTCTAGGGCTCCTAAATTTTTATCACTCCTTCCTGCCTAGGAAGGCATCGGTCGCGGAGCCGCTGCACGCGCTACTAAAAAAGGACGCAGTTTGGCGGTGGGGGGACAGGCAGGAGAAAGCTTTCAAGGAGCTTAAAACACTCCTATCCTCAGATGCTGTCCTGACCCACTTTGATCCGAGAAAACCAGTGGTTTTAGTCTGTGATGCGTCCCCAGTGGGGGTGGGGGCGGTCCTGTGCCACGTGTTGGAGAGCGGGCGGGAAGCCCCGGTGCCATACTACTCAAGGTCCCTCTCAAAGGCCGAGCGCAATTACGCGCAGACAGATAGGGAGGCCCTGGCCATAATCGCAGCAACGAAGAAGTTCCACGATTTTTTATACGGCCGCGAGTTTACGGTAGTGACGGATCACAAACCACTTCTCGGGATCTTCACTACCGGCAAACCCACCCCGCAAATTCTATCCCCCAGAATGCTGCGTTGGGCCATATTCCTCAACGCCTACCAGTATGAGCTGGTCTATCGCCCAGGGAAGGAGATCTCCCATGCGGACGCACTGTCCCGGTCTCCCCTCCCTAATTTAGGGGATCCCGCATGCGAGGTAGAGCAGGAACACCAAGTCCTGCTGATTGAGTCCCTTGACTCACCCCCCATTGTCCCAGCCGACCTCGCCAAGGCCACGGCGGCCGACAAGACACTGGCCCAAGTTAGTTCCTGGGTTAGGAAAGGGTGGCCCACCACTACCCCCGAGGAGCATTTCAAGCCGTTTGTCAGGCATAGAGTAGAGCTTTCCCTGGAAAGGGGCTGCCTACTCTGGGGCCAGCGGGTAGTTATCCCAGAGAGGTTAAGGGCTAAGGTGCTGAAGCTACTGCATACCAGTCACCCGGGAAGAGTGCGCTCCAAGGCGTTGGCCAGGAGCTTCTTTTGGTGGCCCAAGATAGACGCGGATATAGAACGCCTAGTGGGCACGTGTGAGAGCTGCCAGAGCTCTCGGCCCGAGGAGTCCAGGCTACCCCATAGGGAATGGGACACGGCCCGCGGGCCATGGTCCCGGATACATGTCGACTTCGCTGGCCCTTTCTGCGGGTCCCTGTTTCTACTGATAGTCGACTCCTATTCCAAATGGTTGGAAGTAATCCCCATGAACAGCACCTCCTCTGCGGCGACTATTAAACAGTTGCGCAAGGTCTTTGCCTGCTTCGGCCTGCCAGACGTCCTTGTTAGCGATAACGCTAGTACCTTCACGTCTGCGGAGTTTAAAACGTTCATAGAAAGGAACGCAATCAGGCACATTACCGCTGCCCCGTTTCACCCCGCCACAAACGGCCAGGTAGAGCGCCAAGTGCGCACTACGAAAGACGCACTGTGGCGCATGGGTCCCAGTGAGTTGAACCTTCATCTGTGTCAGTTCCTCATCTGCTACAGAACAACCCCCCTAGCTTCAGGATTTTCGCCAGCCGAACTCCTCATGAGAAGGCGTCCGGCAACACTTTTTGACCGGATGGATCCGTCCAGGGTGGAGGATGAAGGGAGAAATATAAATATAGGGGTAGAGAGCTCCAAAAGTTTTTCGGTAGGGGACCCGGTTCACTGCAGGAACTACGCGGCCTCGGGGCCAGCGTGGGTACCAGGGACGATCATTGAGCAGACGGGGCCAGTATCCTATAGAGTCGAGACCAACTCGGGTCTACTCTGGAGAAGGCACGCCGACCAACTCAGAAGGCAAGTCACCAGCGAGGGGGAATCAGCGTTAGGGTCCTCCCCCACCCGCGTTACCCAAGGGGGAGACACGGCAGCATCCGCCGATACAAATGCATACCCCCGATTTTCAGCAACAGAGGAGGGTACTTCGGAAGAGAGGGATGAGTTCGATTATGATTTGCAGTACCAGGGGGGTGTCGCGGAGTGGTCCCCCACCCGTCCTAGCGAGAAGAGGGGTTTCAGTTCAGCCCCTGGTACCTCCAGTCCCCCCAGTCCTTTTGTTTTAGAGTACACCATAGCTCCAGCCCCCCGGAGACAGACACCCCCGAGACAGGCAGCCGGGGAAAGTTCGCCCACCTCAGCACATAGAACCCCCGGACAGGCAGCAGGGGGTAGTGAGACCACGAGGGCTTCCTCGTCGGTCCCGAGATTCGTACTGGGAGGGACCCCAGGCTCCTCAAGCGGTAGGCAAGGATTCACCTTCCAACTGTTCATTCCATTCCCGTCCCCCAATGCAAGGTTGCCGCAGAGTCCCCACCGAGCCACTAATGAGTCCCCCCTTTCCGTTGCAGGACGAGACTCCGCGGAACCAGGAGCCACCGTCTCCCCTGTGTTAAGTCAAGCAGCCGCACGCCCCAGGCGCACGTGCGGCAAGCCACAATGGTTGAGGGACTTCGTCCCATCCTAGGGGGGAGGGATGTTATGTATGTATGTACAATGTTGCTTTAACAAATGTATGAATGTAACCGGACCACAATTACAGTGTAGCCCTGCTGTTAAGGAACGCGAGTAAGCTGCCCATAGAGGGCAGCTGCGAGCGTTCAGCTCACATGGTTCTCATTCCCCAAATCACCGGCAGCCGCGGGAATCTTTCCCGCGCTAGGATCACCTGGAGCAGATGGGCGTGACACAAATGACGTCACGCCGGTAGCGGCCAATGAGCTACCGTGCACACGATTCAAATGTATTTTGCTACTGTATATAATGAGCTGTACCTCCGCCATTACCACATGTTCATCCTGATCATCACCCAATAAACCGTGTTAGTCCTTACTGCGACTCCTTCTTTGTCTTCCGTGCAAGACACTAAAGAGTCGCTATGGCGAGTGGGTGGCAATATACATTTAAATAAATAAATAATCTCTCTTGTACTGAAACTTATGCCAACTTTGGCTTCGTAGATAAAAATTGGTGGTATGTCCCCCATTGACTTTTGTCCCCTTTCTCAGCTCCATGAAAATGTGAATAAAAATTAATGATGAACTGTTCAGAGTATAGCTGTCTGCAGGTAAGCAGGTATGAGCCCTTTTGCAGTAATTCCTTCATTGCTACAAAACTGATATGGTCCTGACAGAGCTTGCTTGCATCTGTTATTTTATTTATTTGTGACAATTATGTACTGCCCAATTTAGTGGCAGGCTATTACTCTTGGCAGTCAGTATATAGATACTGTATTGACTCTGAGACTTTCTTTGAAATGTTCCTTTATTGAGTACAACGTCCCCAGTCCTTGTGCCACAATGTTTAAGATTCTGAAGGTTGTGGTTCAAAGAAAGAAAGAAAGAATAGTTCCAGGCTCAGGTCCCTGCCTTTTACAGTAAAGCTCCCCTTTATTTCAGCCTTTGCTCATTGGCTCTGAAAAGATCTGGAATCAAGATAGAATATGAGCATCTTTATTGCTTTAGTAAGGCAAGAACTGATTCCATATTTTTTCTTCTTCCGTATCCATATCAAACTTTAAACTGTCAAAATGGGGCCACCTTCTCGGCTTTGTCATCGGCCACAATTAAATCTTTATCATTACACCTTTCCGGTAGTAGTTGGTAGATCAATAAATGAGATAGATTTTGTACCTCTCCACATTTATACAGCGTGTTGTTATCTGCCAGCAGTCCCCACTTGAGCATGTTGGTCCTACATTTAGTGACTCCAACCCTCAGCCTATTCAGGGTCCTCCAAGTGACATAGGGGAGGTCGAGTTCCTCAGCTATATCCTACTTTAATATTATTCTTTGCCCAGTGAGTATCTTCCTCCATCTTCTAATTTGGTTTTGCTCTTGTGTACCCTCAAGAATGTTTGTACTTGCTATAAAGCTCTTTCTAAATCTGAGTCAATGGACTTGAGGCACATTCCATTCAGAGGATGTCAAGGGTCATTCTTTTGTTTAGTTCTTTCAGCGTCTGCTGCTACTTCATTTCTTAGGTGGAGCAATATCAACAAGTGGATATATTTTCTCAACTGGTGTAAGTTTCAGGCATCCTGTCATTATGGATTGTTTCATTAATAGCAATGTTAATTTATTTCATGTGTGTGGATGTCCTCCATACTGTAGCTGCATACTCGGCTGTGGAGACGTTCAGGGCCAAAGCTGATGTACACAGCATGGACGGTTCAGCTCCCTGTGTATAGTTTGCTAATTTCCTGATGATATTGTTCCTTGATATTCAGGTGGTGTTGCTTAAAAGAGAGTGACCTGTCAAGTGTCATGCAGAAATATCTCGAAACAATGTACCCTTAAGAAAACTTATCTCTGTTTATTCTAATGCAGGCTTGTCAATCCTAATTTTGCAAATTAACTTTCTTGTTTTGTTTGGTAAATGGTCAATTAGGAAATGGCCTGGCTTTATTTTCAAGTCTGTAGCATTAGGTATGTAGTTCTGATAGGTTTCCATATCTGGTGGGATAGCATTGTAAGAAGAGGAAATGGCCTTAATATGTGACCTGACTCAAATCTCCCTGCTCCCGTGTGAACAAAAATAATTAACTTACTGCACCAAGAGGAATCCAGTTTTGGAAATGAGAATACCTATGTAAATAAATGCAAAAAAACCCTAGCTATTGAATAACTCTATATTTATACTGACACAGATGAAGATGGGAGACAGCAAACTCTGGCAAGATATGTCAGCTCCCGAAGGATTTGTCAGCAAACATCCCACTTATAAGTTTTCTTAATCACACTCCTAATTTATTTTGTATTTTGATCTACTTTGGTTACATCTTTAAATGATACAAAACTGCTTTGGGAATGCAGTACAGATATCTATATATGAGATTAATTATCTTGAAGAAGGTACTAGATCTGACATTTTCGGGGTGGGGTGGGGTGGGGGGTTTGCTGCTTCTGGAAGATTCCAGGAGTAACAATTCACCTTTAAGCAAGTCACACGCCACCCTGCCCTAACACTCTCCCTCCAAATACCAAATTTTCACACCACTATTTCAAAACTTGAAGTATGTTTCTAGCCACTTTAAATTTCACATTGAGTTGAGGTGTCTTTTAATACTTTCTGACAGTCTATCTGGCTGTCAAATTTCCTGCAGTAGAAAATCGGCTGCCAGACTCACCAAAGTTGCTCATTCCAATTTAGAAAGGTCTTGTCCTTTTAAGCTGTGGTTCTGGGATTTGTATCTTGTGCTGCCCACTTTCCTGAGCAATGAGATGGCCAAGAATAGAATCTGTTGCTGTTATGTGCCATCAGAATTGTAGTAAACCCATTTGTGCGGATTCAGGGGGGCTTGGGCTTCTGGGAATTGAAGTTCAAGAACATCTGGAGTGCCAAGGTTTGCCATCACAGGCCTAAGGTATATAAATGGGGCCTTGAGTCACTTCTGCTGCCTGCATAATCCACCTGTTATAGAAAGAATGGGTGGGTCATCTGAGCAGGATGCAAGAGCACATAGAATTTTGGAACTCCAGAATGATACATTCTTTATTATGAATGGCTGGGAAAGGCATTTGCTAGTCGGAGATCTAGACTACAGTACTTGGAGAGTCTACATATCAGGACAGAATGTGAAGCTGCAATAAAATTGTTGAGCAATGATCTTAAATTGAACTTTATTCTGATAATGAAGCAACAACCTCTGGTACCTGTAAAACACTCACATTTTCAGTACAGAAATCATTTTAATGGATCCATAGCAGCCACTTTATGTAAAAACTTTGCTTTGAGTGGAAAAAAAGGGCTCAGATGCATTATGTTTTACTTCTTATGCAAGAGATACAACATTTTGTTTTAGAAGACCAACACTTTAATCCAAGAGTTCTCAACCATTTAAATCCAGGGGCCGGGTCATGCTCCCTCACAACAGCTTCGAGGGCTGGTCGGTCATTTTGCCCTTCCTCCACCACATGGCACTTCCTGGTGTGGTGGAAGCGGTGGGGGGGGGGGGGGGGAGAGCACATAACCTGGCCAGACACCAACTTGGCAACTGAGAAACCCATAAAACTCTGATGGTCTTTGAAACTGTTGAACTCTGATGGCCTTTGATAACATTGAATATGGTCGAACTCATGGAGAGCATCAGGAAAGCCCACACCAAACCACTTCTGGCTCAAAATGCCAGCTAAAGTTGTCTGGGACTGACATTTCTGGCAATGAGGCTGTTTACATGGGCATATAGCATACTCTTTGGAGTGGTTTGTCTGATCACTGCATATATTTGGGTCAATCTGCCCTCCACTCATCCCATTTCGACGAGGGCGGCGCAGGCCAGATGAATCGCAGCAAACCCATTCCTGTGGATTCAGGTGGGGGCTCGGGCTCCTGGGAATTGAAGTCCAAGGACATCTGGAGTGCAAAAAAGGTTCGCCATCACGGGAGAAGAGGGGGAGAAGCTGCTCAGGCTGGCACGAGTACACGCCAAGGTGAAACGCGGGTACTACTTCGGCACTTTTGGAGCGAGAGGGAGTCAGTCAGAGCGCGCATGCGTGGCCGCGCCGCCCAAAATAAAAAGCGAGCGAAGGAGAGAGAGCGTCGAGGAAGAGTCAGCGCTCAGGAGCGCGTGCGGCGACATAGGAGCAGGACTCAAAAGTGGGAGAGCGCGCGAGGGAGTGGTGTGTGTGTACTGTACTGTGTGGGGCGTCGAAGGGCGCGTGCGCGGCGCTGCCCCCTTTGAAGCGCCACGCGCGGGACCCGAGAGGCCGGGCGCGGCGTCTTGTCTGGCGCCTCCAGGGGGCTCCGCTTCAAACAAGGCGCGCCGGACAGTTGCCGTTCCCCTGGCTCCGCGCGGGCGCCGCGTCATGGAGCCCGGCCCGAAAGAAAGCGAGGAGGGCGCGAGGAGGGCCCCGCCGGGCGCCTCTTCCTCGGGCGGTGTGGTGGTGCAGGTGCGGGAGAAGAAGGGGCCCCTGCGCGCCGCCATCCCTTACATGCCCTTCCCGGTGGCTGTCCTCTGCCTCTTCCTCAACACCTTCGTGCCCGGCTTAGGTCAGTCAGAGTCAGCAGCGCCTGCCCGGGACAGATGGGGGGGGGGGCACGCCCGGCGGGGGTGGAGGGGGGGGAGAGGGACGGCGCTCGCACGGGTGGGTGCGCGCGCTGAACTGCTGGGGCGGGAGGGAGACGGAGAGGGAAGCCGACCTGGGCTGGGGCAGGGCAGGAGAGGCTCCCTCGCGAAGTGAGGGTGGATCGGGGCCAGCAGGTGCGGGCGTGGGGGGGGGGGGCTTCGCCGAGAAAAGCGATCGAGGGGAGAAGGGGTGGGCACACACTGTTACTCTCAACTGCCTCGGCATGTTGCTCTCGCACTTGGGGGATGCTGGAGGGAGAGAGAGAGAGAGAGAGATCTCAGCAAAGACAAGCCGTGTGTGATCCATCCATAAAAATAAATGCAATACCTTTTTAGGATCACCTTTTTTAAAAAAAAATCAAACATTGTGAGCTTTCTTGATTCAAGATCAACTTCCTGAGGCAGGGTAGGAAAAGTAGAAAGAAGTCCCAGAAATTCATGGCATGGTGTTTTGACCCAGGGCTCTGCATCTTAGATGTTCCGTCGGGGTCGGGGTGGTGGGGACGGACAGTAGACAGACTGCATCCTTTTAGTAAAGGTAAAGGTTTCCCTTGCTCGAAAACCAGTCATATGTAATCCCTCAAAACAGCATGATTGAGAGAGGCAGAGATTTAGGAAGCGAACACCTTCGCTACCATCCTCAGAGGGCTACTCTTTGTGGGCTACTCTTTGTTCTTATGACAAGCCACCAGTTAATTTCCTTGCAACCTGCTGTTGCTTTCTCTTACTTTGGAGAGGCCAAAGTGGGTGGTGGATTGGGAAGAGAAGTGAGTGTGAAATTTCGATCGAACCAGGAGGACTTGCAGGGGCAGAATAACGGTGGGTGGATGGGTAGGTAACAGTCTGGGAAAGGGAAAGGTTGCCCTTGCTCCAAAAACCAGTCATATCTGACTAAGATGCAGTGCTCCTTTTATAGCCAAAGAGCCACATCAAGAACTTGAGATGCGCAGATGATACTACCCTAATGGCAGAAAGTGAGGAAGACCTAAAGAAAATCCTGCTTAGGTTGAAAGAGGAAAGTGCAAAAGCTGGCTTGAGACTCAACATCAGGAAAACCAAAATAATGGCAACAGACCCCATCAGTCCCTGGAAAATAGATGGGGAAGAAGTAGAAGCAGTGACAGATTTTACTTTCTTAGGACCCAAGATCACTGTAGATGGTGATTGCAGCCATGAAATAAAAAGGTGACTGATTCTTGGGAAGCAAACTATGAGAAATCTGGGAAACATAGTTAAAAGTAGAGACATCACCTTGCAAACAAAAATTCGCATATTCAAAGCAATAGTATTCCCGGTGGTAATGTATGGTTGTGAGAGCTGGACCATTAGGAAAGCTGAGTGCAAAAGAATAGATGCCTTTGAAATGTGGTGTTGGAAGAGAGTTTTGAGAGTCCCCTGGACAGGAAAGAGAACAAATAGGTCAATCTTAGAAGAAATCACCCCTGACTGCTCCTTAGAAGGTCAAATAATAAAGATGAGACTAAAGTACTTTGGACCTCAAATGAGAAGAGAGGATTCACTTGAGAAAGCCTGGATGCTGGGAAAGGTGGAGGGCAAAAAAAGAAGGGGGTGGCCAAAAATGAGATGGCTAGATAGTATTGTAGATGCAATAGGCACAGAGCTGGGCGAGCTGAGGAGGATGGTGGAAGACAGAGGTGCCTGGCGGGCAATGGTCCATAGGATTGCAAAGGGTCGGAATCGACTGTGCGACTGAACAACAACAAGCCAGTGCTGTCTGTATCTGCTGATGTTTCTGTGGACATGTGGCAGGCATGAATAGACACCGGAGCGCATAGAACACTGTTTACCTTCCCACCAAAGTGGTACCTAATTACTGTATCTATTTCACTATTTGCAAATTATTATTTTTTTTGCTTTCTAACTGCTAGGTTGGTAGGAGCTAGGACTTCCTACTCCCTGGGGCAGCACTTGGGGCTCAAATTGCTGACGTGCTGACCTCCCAGTCGTCAAGTTCAGCATCTTAACCACTAAACCACCACAGTTCTTTTCTAAGGGAAAACATATGTAAAATGCTTGTTACCATGGACAAGCTGTAACACTTCTTCATGGACATTGTAAACATTAAGAAGGGTAGTGTGGGGGGAATCAACTGTTTTGAAGGGTAGGTTCCTCCACTTCTGCTGCAAAGTAAGAACCCTGTTGCATCAGACAGACCATACATCTGATCCTACATCCTGTCCTACATGCCACTTCCTCTCCCATGCCAGAACATGTGAACCCAGGATGCCCAAAAGAAACCATCTATTCTTCCAGTCTCTGCCTCCCCTCCCTTGCAACTGCTGGACAAATCCTGGCTCTGAATGCCGAAGGTGTGATTTTATCTGATTAATAATCATCCATAGCTCCATCTTTTGTGAAATTGTCTAATCTGTTCTTAAAGCTATTTAGGGTGGCAGCCTTTAACTCCTTTGATAACTGATGCACAGTACAGTATGTGGAAAAAGTGTGAAGATGTACTTCCTTTTGTCTTCCATGAATCTACTGCCAATGTCTCCTTTATAGTTACTCTCTATGGGTGATTTTAAGTATGGGTCTGGGAGTAATAATAGACAATTAATTCACCCAGAAACTAGGGTTTGTATATTTTCATTCCAACATCTGCTGCTTTTATTGAGGCATTTATGAATGCACAAGGAGGTGTGAAGAACTTTTAAAATTGCAAACCATTATCAATACCACCCTGTGTGTGTATGTGTGTTCTTTTGGGAGGCTTGGTGTGAAATTGAACTCCTAAATTCTGGCTTTGCAGCCAGATACCTAAGCTACTTTGCTATCAAGCCAACTTCTCCAATGATACTTGTAAGGATTTCTGCACAAGGAAAAATGGTTGGGGGGAAATATACATTTTCAATTGATAAAGCAGCTTTTTTACAAGGAACTGTTCTGTATAGCTGTCGGAAAGGGAAGGCTGAATAAATCTTTCCTTAGCATTTTTCAAACAAAATTGCATAAGAGCAAAAATAAATATTAGTGTTTCTGACATGAAGATACACAAAGCCAGATAATTTGCCCATTCTACAAAAAACAAAAACCAACCCTCCATCTGTTGCGTCTCTTATCTGCTGTGAAACTACAAGTTCAAAAATGAAACCCTGAGAACAGGATTCGCTCTCACACACCCAAGACTATGTACTTTTAAAAGGTCTTTAAGAGACATCTCCAGCAGGATATATGCTAAGTTTCAGTACATCTTTGGTGAGAAGATGTAGAGGAGGTTATATGAGGCAAACGTAATGCAATATGCAACTCGAAAGAGAGATGAAATGTAGTAATATCAAGTATGATAGAAGCCTGTGAAACAAATAGCTCAATTTTAGAAAAGCCTTTATCCAGTTGGACAGCACTTAGTGAAATAAGGTGTTACAGACATTGGCATTGTTAAGATGATATGCTTTCTTATTGCTATTCTGTGTTGCTCCCCTTTAAATGTATTTTGAGACAGAGGACACTGCTGTACAACAAGCTTCAGAACAATGATCTGTTGAGCTGCTCCTGAATTACAAGAACATCACGCCTACTGAGAAGTTAACTGCTTTCCTCTTTGCTAACATTACTGCTGTTTGAATGAGAAGGAAAAATAAAATACCACAACTATTACTAAGTGTATTCTGTAAAAAAAATGACCTTCAATAATTTTCAAAAAGTTGGGCTGAATTAGTCTCATATTAAAACCAGTATTCTTAGGTAAAAGTAAAGGTTGCCCTTGCTCGAAAGCCAGGGTTCAGTATTCTTACAGTACAATAAAACTAACAAGTTTTTTTTTTGGATGAAAATTTGAAAGCATTAAAGCCCATACCATAATAAATGAATTAGTGTTCGTTAACTATGGGATTTTTAAAATTCCTGTGGTATTTGATCCACAAACTTTACTTATTACTGTTATGTGCTATCAAACCTCATGACAACCTAAGAACTTGTGATTTCCAGAGGTTTGTGTTCTTAACAGTCCTGCTCAGCTCTTGCAAACTCAAGGCCATGACTTCCTTTATTTAGTCAATCCATCTCATGTTTGTTGTTTCTCTTTTCCTGTTGCCTTCAACTTCTTAAAAAAAAGCATAATTGTCATTTCCAGAGAGTCATCCTCACATAATGTGCCCAAAGTACGACAGCATCAGTTTAATCATTTTTGTTTCTAGGAGGGTTGCAGGTACACATTAAGAATACAAAAATTATCACTAGAAAAGAACTCGGCAACTTTATTTATTTATTTATTTATTTATTTATTTATTTATTTATTTATTTATTTATTTATTTATTTATTTATTTATTTATTTATTTATTTATTTGGATTTATATCCACCCGCTTGCCCTAGGGCAACTCAGGGCGGCGCACCATCACATAAATATTAAAAACACCTCCTTAAAAACTTTACTAAAAAAAAAGTGAAGTAAAGATTTTATATAAGTTCAATGATCAATCCAAATGGGGACTGCAGCCAAAAAATCAGATGACTGAGAACCAAAAGGGCATCAATGAAGGAATTAGAAAAGATCATCAAGGATGTGTCACTGGAGACCAAGATCATTCACATGATTGGCTTCCTATTCAGCACATATAGATGCGAAAGTTGGACAATAAAGAAAGCTGACAGGAAAAAGATTTATTTATTTGAAATACAGTTCTGGAGAAGAGCTCTGTGGATATCCTGAATTGCCAGAAAGATGAACAAATGCTTTCTAGAACAAATCAAACCTGAACTGTCTCTGGAGGCAAAAATGGTGAAGCTGGGGCTGTCCTACTTTGGGCACAACATAAGATGGCAAGATTATCTCGGAAAAACAATATGGGGAAAGGTTGAAGGCAACAGGAAAAGAAGACCAAGATGAATTGACTTCCTAAATTTGCAATGATGGCAAACCTTGGCATTCCAGGTGTTCTGGAACTTCAGTTTTCAGAAACCCTGATCAGCAGGAGTTTTTTGAGATCTCTCATTCATAGGGTTGCCATAGGTTAAAGACAACTTGATGACACATAATAACATCAACAGACGAAGAGAAAGTCACTGGCCCAAAATCACCCAGGTTGGCTCATCCCTGGTTTGGAATTTAAACTAGGATTTATCTGTTCCTAAGGCGGAAGGTCAGCAATTTGATTCTCAAGTACTGCAGGATGGAATGAGCTCCCGTCTTTGTCCCAGCTCCTGCCAACCTAGCAGTTCGAAAGCAAGAAATTGCAAGTAGATAAATAGGGACCACTTTGGTGGGAAGGTAAACAGTGTTCCGTGTGCTCTGGTGTCTAGTCATGCCTGCCACATGACCACGGAAATGTCTGCAGAAGCAGACAGCGCTGGCTCTTCGGCTTTGAAACAGAGATGAGCACTGAACCTTAGAGTCAGATACAACTGGCTTTTGAGCAAGGGAAACCTTTACCTTTACTAGTGTGCATTTGAACTATTGTGTCATACTGGAATAGCCACATATTTCAAGTCATGATTCTACTCTTTTGACACATTGTGAATCCAGTACCTTATTGATTAATCTTTTTAGTTGGTATTCTAGACAGACTGCATTATCCAGAGCCAAATGCATCCTGTCTTTTTGTCATACCTGTATACAAGGATATTCTTGCAAGGAGCCTGTCTCTTTACAGAACTGGTTGTGCCTCCAAGGTCTAACACTGTCCATCTAACCAGTATAGGGCTGTTGGTGGTAGGTCCAGTTGAACTTGTTATAACTTACTTGTAAGAAACTAGACATAAAATTGCTATCTTAAAGGTTTGCTAATGTGATGTGCTTTTTTGTTTGCTCTATGAAGTCTTTTAATCATTACAAAATGAAATTTTGCTGCTTTATTAAAAATGTTTATAAATATTACTTTTTAAAAACCGAATCGGCAATATTTGCCTGTTTTTTATGTTACTTTTCAATTCTTCCAGCCCAGTAACAAGAAAGGAGGTTGCAGAATGCCATGTTAGCTGCATCAGAATTGTCTGCTTCTTGGAGTAAAAGCATGTTTACCCTTTATATGGTAAAATTGAAATAAATAGCGTGTACTTTACTAGCTGTCTGTCACTTGTTTTTAGAGGGACCGGTGCAAATGCCACACTATGAACATTAAGGCATTTGGAAAATTGCACCAAAGCTGTGTTCTTTATACAACAGCCTCACTGCGGAAATTGTAGCCAATTAAAACATGCTTTGTTGTATTTTATTGTTATTTTTAACTGGAATGTTGGAATTTTTCATCTTCCTTTACGTTGTAGTTTAGCGCAGAACCTATTCTGTCCCATGGCTAGAATGGAAGGTTAGATAGCCCAGTTTTTGTTTTTCTGTCACCTCTTGCTTAAGCCTCTAAAGTCCACTTTTTAAGGGCACAAACAGACATTTTAGATAACTTGTGAATATAATTGAAACCACAGATAGTGGGGGAAAGTCTGTAATGATTTTCACACAGTACTTTTGTGTTTCATTGTTCTCTCCAATTTTCACACAATGTCATTGATTGGCTGGTGGCAGATTGTTTCTGTCCCATGTTTTGCTCTTCTAAAAACAAGTAAGGGATGCCCTGCCTGAGCTCCTCGAAGCCGCCTCGATGCTGGCGTTGGAGTTCCCGAGGCTTATGGTTCTGGGGGACTTCAATTTGCCTTCATTGGGGATGGCCTCTGAGGTGGCAAGGGAGTTCATGGCTTCCATGGCAGCCATGGGCCTGACTCAGGTAGTTCGGGGTCCGACCAGGGGCAGTGGTCACACGCCAGACTTAGTTTTCTTGTCGGAGCAGTGGCAGAGTGATCGTCATCTCACCTGTGCCATGGTCAGATCACTATCTGGTGACTCTTGACTTTCTGGGGGCGACGCTTCATCGTAGGGAGGCAGGGCCTATTAAAATGGCCCACCCTCGGCGACTAATGGATCCAGATGGATTCCAGAGGGAACTGGGGGATGTTCCTCTGGATCGGCTACACGATTCACCTGAAGCACTTGTCGACCTGTGGAACAGGACGGCAACAGCAGCCTTGGATGAAATTGCGCCACTGTGGCCTCTCCGCGCCCGTGGGGTTAGGTCATCCCCATGGTTCACGGATGAACTGCGGGAACTCAAACGGGCAAAGAGACGCCTAGAGCGCCGCTGGGTGAAGACCCAGGATGACTCCGATTGGACACTAGCTAGAGCTGCTATTAGGGCCCACCTAGTGGCGATGGGGGTGGTGAGGCGGCAATACTTCACCACCCTTATTGCCTCCGCTGATAATCGCCCAGCCGCCCTGTTCCAGGTAACCAGGTCCCTCCTCGGTAGGGGGAGATCAGTGCCCGGTTGGCAGGGATCGGCTGAAGACTTTGCTGACCATCTGGTGGAGAAAATTGATCGGATTCGTTCGGGGCTGAATCCTGGCGTGGATGGGGAGGGCCGGGGGGGGGGGCACCGGAGCACAGTTTTGCTGTACGATCTGAGATCGGTTTGATCCTGTTGTCCCTGATGAAATGGACAGGCTCCTTGCAGCTGTGCGTGCCACTACATGTCCTTTGGACCCCTGTCCCACCTGGTTGGTAAAAGCCTCCAAGGTGGTGACAGGTGGCTGGGTCGGGGCGATAATAAATGCATCATTACGGGAGGGGGTATTTCCTGCACCACTAAAACATGCTTTGGTGCGCCCCCTCCTGAAGAAAATATCCCTTGACCCAGCTGTCCTTAACAACTACAGGCCGGTTTCCAACCTGCCCTTTCTGGGTAAGGTTTTGGAGAAGGCGGTGGCGCGCCAGCTGCAGAGTGTCCTGGTGGAAGTGGATTATCTAGACCCCTTTCAATCAGGATTCAGGCCCGGGATTTCTACGGAGATGGCATTGGTCGCACTGATGGATGATCTCTGGTGGGAGCGGGACGGGGGTTATCCATCCGTCCTTGCTCTTCTTGACCTCTCAGCGGCCTTTGATACCGTCGACCACAGTATCCTTCTGGAACAGCTCAAAGGACTGGGGATCCAGGGCACTGTGTTGTCCTGGTTTTCCTCTTTTCTGTAGGGCCGTACCCAGTCGGTGTGGTTAGAGAGTGAGAGGTCCAGCCCTAGGCTCCTCAAGTATGGGGTGCCTCAGGGCTCGGTGCTCTCTCCTCTCCTATTTAATATCTACATGAAGCCACTGGGTGAGATCATTCGTTCCCACGGGGTGCGGTACCATCAGTACGCGGATGACACCCAGTTGTACATCTCGGCCTGTGGGGACCGCAGTGATGCTGTTGAAATCCTATCCGGATGCCTGGAGGCCATTGGGGTCTGGATGGGGGCCAATGGGCTTTGGCTGAATCCCAGCAAGACAGAGTGGCTGTGGATAAGGGGCCCCGTGTTATCCAGGGAGCTACCATCTTTGATACTGGATGGGGCTGTTTTGCCCCAGACAGACCCAGTGCGCAACTTGGGGGTCCTTCTGGACTCGCGGCTGCTGCTAGAAGAACAGGTAGCGGCTGTGGCCAGGAGGGCTTTTGCCCAACTTTGGGTGATTCGCCAGTTGCGCACGCTCCTGGACCGGGGGGGGGGGCTCCTTGATTATGGTCACCCACGCTCTGGTCACTTCCCGACTAGATTATTGTAATGTGCTCTACATGGGGCTGCCCTTGATGATCATTCGGAGCCTGCAGCTGGTCCAGAATGTGGCGGCCCGGGTGGTGATGGGATGCGGACAATATACCCGCGCCTCACCGCTACTTCAGGAGCTGCACTGGTTACCAGTTTGTCTCCAGGTGCAATTCAAGGTACTGGTTTTGACCTTTAAAGCCCTATATGGCAGTGGGCCAGGATACCTTAGAGACCGCATCGTCCCAAGAGTGTCTGCCCGTCAAACCAGAGTGGATCGGAGAGGCTCTCTAATAGTGCCATCAGCTAGGGGTGCACATCTATCCAGCACTCGAAGGAGGGCCTTCTCCGTGTCCGCACCAACCCTCTGGAACCTCCTGCCAACAGATCTAAGACTTAAAAGAGAATTGCTGCCCTTCAGGAAAGGATTGAAGACCTGGCTGGCAGGGCAGGTGTGGGGCCCGAATGGGAACACGGTCCCTGCCTGCTGGCTCATGTAAACAATTGAGAACTCTCTCTTCTTCTTCTTTTTATAGTGGGTGGGATGGGTGGGTGGGATATGGGTCTTTTAAAGTGGGTGGGATATGGGTCTTTTAAAGTGTTTTTATGTGTTTTTAGAACTTGTTGTAATGCCGCTCTGAGTCGGGTTCTGCCTGAGTGGGCGGCATATATAAATATGACTATTAAATTAAATTAAATTAATTCATTTAGAAAATTACTTGTACTGCAATTTCAAATTGTTTTGTCCCCCTGTGTAGAAGTGTGCACTCATCTATATTGGTATCGGCAATGGTGAATGCCAGAGGTATATGACTATCATCTAATGCACAACCACAAGGATTGGAAAAGTCTTGTAGTTGCTGTTCTGGTTTCAAGGTTAAATGGCTTTTTTGTGACATTATTAGTTGTTCATCAATTCAAGGCTTGGCTACATGGTTCATTTGGAGCAAGCTGGTGTGTCTATATATCTGTGATGGTAAACCTTGGCACTCCAGATGTTCTTGGACTTCAATTCCCATAAGCCGAAGCCCCCGTGAATCCACACGAATGAGTTTACTGCGATTCATCCGGTCCGTACCGCCCTCGTCGCTCCCGTATGGGTGTGTTTTACTTCCGCTTCCGGGAGCGATGAGGGTGGCGCACAAATGATATTGTGAGATTCCAGCTAGGATATTTTTTTAAAAGGAAGCTCAGATTTGGTTCATGCCCAGTAATCACACATCTTGAAAATGAACCAAATTGGAGCAATCCTACCTGCACCTAAAAAGATTAGCCCTTGACAAGGGACTCAAAAAGGTGTGGGTAGGAATTCTTGGAGGGATAAGCTGGTTTGCTTTACCAAATATATTGTCTGATTTGGTTGCAAAAGGAGCAAATCAGCCCATCCCAATAGCAGATAAACAGTACACAAAATGCCCTTGTAGTCAGTATCTCTGTTTGCTTATTCTTCTTGTTGTTGTTCAGTCACACAGTTGGGTTCGACCCTGCATGCCAGGCACCCCTATCTTATTCTTAAGATTACAAGTGAATTGGGGGTTGAAATCCACTCTTACTTGGGGAAACCTGCACAGGATTTTGCAGGGAAGCAAGCTAAAATGTAGCAATGTAAAATGGTTTGCAGGAAACCATCCAACCTGCCCTTTCTGAGCCCAGTGGCAGGTAAATTTATGCACTTCTGGGGGTGGCTGCCAGCACTGTGTGTAAGTATGCATGCACAACTATATACTTCCAGCAGGGGAAAAAAGCTAAGAGGTGTAATGTAGGGGGAGGAATGGAGGGGGGTATAGTTTATATTAATGTGAATTACTCTGTGTGGAAAACTCAGGCGTTGTGTGGGCAGTGTAAAAATGCTGACACAATTCAGTTATTAATTCTAAATCCACATTTAACTCATGGGTGGGGTGGGGTGGGATCTGGAAATATAAGGGCACATGAAAACTCCAAGATTTAGATTTCAAAGGAATCCTATGCTAAATTCTAAAGGCCAGTCACAAAACAAAGCAAGCTAATTTGGAAAGTTGGGAAGCAAGAGAATCTCTTCCTGTAGTGCCCATTAACAATTAGCCCTTAAAGATTTTCCTCCCTTATTGGTCTCATTCTTACAAGCATTGGTCATTGTCCATCCTGTTCCAATATTTATACTCGCAGAACTCTAGCCATGGAAGTTGTCAGCCTGATGAGGGGACCAGTTGTGCCTCATTACATGCAATTGGCACCTCCTTGGATCACCATGACAGCTTCTGTATCTAGAGCTTCAAGAATGCATGCAATTGGAGATGAGTTTCTACCACTTAGTTTCCACCAATTTGCACTGTCCATTTTCTTGAAACTGGAAACCTATGAGACCAGAGTTCACATATCTCTGACTATTAGATGCTGAGAAATTTATGTGGCAGCTCTAATTATACTTCCTGTGGTGAGCAATGGGTAAGTTAGAATGTTATGTAGCCTCTTTTCTCTAAAAAAAAAAGATATGCAGGAGTGAGGGATGTGGTGGAAGCAGATTAATACATAGCTCACTCTTGTGCATCACTTGGGTCTCAAACTGCTGACCTGCTGACCCTCCAGTTCAGCATCTTAACCACTAAGCCACCGCAGTTCTTTAACTCCATTACCACCTGTTTAATCTGCCGTTTTATCAGGTCATATTCCTGCAATTCTATAAAATTGCTTATGGGCCTTTTTACATTAAATTGTGAATAAAACAAGACTGTACTCAAATGTGATTTCAGATGTCATGAGTTTTCAGAATGCTTCGAATATTCGATAAAATGAGAATAATATAGTTAATGTATTTTACTAATTTTCTGTTCATAGAACTATCCAACATGTGGCAGCAAAAATAACCAATGCTATGCTAAGCTGCATTGATAGGCATATACAGTAAAACCCCAAGTTACGCCAAAAGTCGGTTCCCTGGAACCTTTCGTAACTCAATTTTTGGCGTAACTCGAGGCATCCTCATAGGGAAGCCTTGGGCGGCCAGCGCGGCTGCTGTCCCAGGCCTGTCTGCGGCGGTGCAGGCTAGGGGGGGGGAGAGATTCCTTCAGTCCGCGACCTTCTCCCAAGCTCAGAGCCTTTGCTGTGACCGAAAAAGTGAAGGGGGGGCATTTTAAGCTGCAGCAAAGGCTCTGTACATGGGAGAAAGTCACAGACCGAAGGAACCCCCCCTCCCTTCCTTAGCCTGCAGCACCGGTGGAGAGACTGGGAACAGCAGCAGAAAGAGCCAAGAGGACATTTTTTATGATGTCCTTGTGGCTCTTTCTGCCGCTGTCCTCGGCCCGTTCACCGGTGCTGCAGGCTAAGGAAGGTGGTGGGAAGATTCCTTAGGTCGCCCTAGCACAGGGCGGTTCCAAGCATAGAGCCTTTTCAGCCGCAGCGAAGGCTCTGCGCTTGGGAGAGTGGCGGTGACTGATGCTAAAACCCAAAGATATATTCTCCGGCCATGGCAGTGGCCACAGAATCTAGAGAAATATAACCTTCCCTTATTTAAACACCCTTCTAGCTCTTTAAATCAAGCTTCTTTGCCCTAAGACGGGTGCTCAAACTTTTTGGGCTGTGGGCCGGTCACGTGGTTCAGCGGGCCAGTCATGTGGTTCCTCTCACTGGAAGCGGAAGTAAAATACGCTCACACATGTGCAGAACGCTGCTGTAAATGCACCTGCGGCTGTTGTAAAATGCATTTATGACAGCCTTGGGTGCATTTATGGCACTGTTCTGTGCATGCACGGGCATGTTTTACTTCTGCTTCTAGGAGTGGTGAGGGTGGCATAGGCCGGATGAATTGGCATTGGGGGCTGGATCCAGCCCACGGGCCATAGTTTGAGCACTCCTGCCCTAAGACGTGCTTGAGTATGGTTAGTAAAATGTAACTCTGCTAGGGCAAGATATGGATTTTTGTTCAGTGTGTTGTCCATTCTCTTGTTTTCTTTGCTCCTTTGGATGTAATAATTTGTTCCTTCTGTCATGTGCTGCAGATAAGAGATGAGAAAGGAAGACTTGGCTGTGCCCCATAAGTGACAGACTATGTACCTTTTTGAGCTGCTGTGTGTCAGTCAGCGTAGGAAACAGATTTGGCTCTCTGGTGTGGTTCTGAGTCAGTACATTACACAATGTGTTTCTCCCTCTGTCACAGTGCTATGACCAAGAGCAGGGGTGCCCAAACTACAGCCTGTGGGTCAGATCCGGCCCCGACACCAATTCATCTGGCCTGCAAAGCCTTCCTTGAAGCAGAAGTAAAATATGCCCAAACACTTCTGGGAGCGACAAGGATTTCGTGGGGTGGATGAATGGGCATTGTGGGCCAGATCTGGCCCACAGGCCAAAGTAACTGGTCCCCTTAACCACGTGACCGGCCCGTGGCCCAAAACATTTGGGCACCCCTGCCCCAGAGTCACTCACTAATGCTGGCAAATGAGAGGATAAAAGGTTGCCCTTGTTTGAAAGCCAGTTGTGTCCGACTCTAGGAGTAAGTATTCATCTCTGTTTGCAGCCAGCTCTGTCTGTGTCTGCAGACGTTTCCATGGTCATGTGGCAGGCACGACTGTGTTGGATTGCATGGAACATTACCTTTCCTGCCAAAGTGGAACATTACCTTTCCTGCCAAAATTACCAACGGTCAGTTTGACATGTGTCCCAGGTAAACTGATGGAAACCATCCTAAAAGATAGAATTAATAGGCACATAGAAGAGAAGGTGCTGCTAAAGGAGAGCCAACATGGCTTTTGCAAGGGCAAATCATGCCTCACTAATCTGTTGGAATTTTTTGAGAGTGTCAACAAGCATGTGGTGAGGGGGATCCAGTTGACATTGTTTATCTGGATTTTCAGAAGGCTTTTGACAAGGTCCCGCACCAAAGGCTCTTGAATAAACTTGCCAGTCATGGAATAAAGGGACAGGTCTTGTCCTGGATCAGCAACTGGCTAAGGGACAGGAAACAGAGGGTAGCACTAAATGGACACTTCTCCAAGTGGAGGGAAGTAAAAGCTGGGGTCCCCCAAGGTTCAGTACTGGGACCCCTGCTTTTCAACCTCTTCATAAATGATGTAGGAGTAAATAGCAAGGTAGCCAAATTTGCTGACGACACTAAATTATACAGGATAGTGAAAACTTTGAGAGATTGTGAGGAGCTCCAGAGGGATCTCTTGACACTGGGGGAGTGGGCAAAACAGTGCCAAATGAGCTTCAATATTAGTAAGTGTAGAGTGATGCATGTTGGGGCAAAAAAAAAACCCAATTAGTACATTTATAAACTCATGGGGTCTGAACTCTCTGCGACAAACCAGGAAAGGGACCTTGGTGTTCTGGTGGACAGCTCAATGAAGGTGTCAACCCAGTGTGCCTCAGCAGTGAAAAAAGCAAACTCAATGCTAGGGATCATTAGGAAGGGTATAGATAATAAATCAGCAAGTGTCATTTTGCCTCTTTATAAATCTATGGTGAGGCCCCATCTGGAATACTGTGTACAGTTCTGGTCGCCATACCTCCAGAAGGATATTAAGGAGCTGGAAAAAGTGCAGAGGAGGGCAACCAAAACGATTAGGGGACTGGAACACCTTCCTTACCATCTGAAGCTGCAATGGTTGGACCTCTTCACTCTTGAACGACAGCGTCTAAGAGGTGACCTGATTGAAGATTATAAAATCATGCACGGTGTGGACAAAGTAGATAAGGAAAAACTGTTTTCCCTATCACACAACACTAGAACTGAAAAGGTCTTTGGTGTGGTCCAGCAGGACTGTTCTAATGCTCTAACCTTTGTCTTCTTACCCACTGTTCTTGTCTGTGAAACATGTTGAAATTGTAGGTACATATTGCCTTTTAAAATATTTTAACCATTCTGCAGCATACACATTCTTTGTGAGTGAATAATCTTGGGTGGTCGTCTGGATTTGTATGTCCTTGCTCAAAATGTAAACATGTGTCACTAACTTTATTTCTTGTAAGAGTACATTTCTAACAAAATAGCCACAGTAACCTGTTGAAGGATTTTTTTTTATTTTGCATACATTTTTGTAGATTTTACCCCTGTTGCATCTTTAAAAAAGAGGCTAAAATCTCTGAAACCTTGTGGCAATAAAATTGTCAGTCTTCCAGATGCCACAGGATGCTTTGTTGTTATTTTGTAACAATAATCTTGGAGACAGTGGCTGAATTTTGTAGTCAGTGGCAACAAGGTGTTTGAAATCCAGTCGTGTCTGACTAGTGTTCAGTGCTCATTTCTGTTTATAGCCAAAGAGCCAGCACTCGATATCTGACAAGACACTGGAGTGCACAGAATGCTGTTTACTTTCCCACTGTAGTGGTACCTATTTACAGTACTTGCAATTTCTTGCTTTCAAACTGCTAGATTAGCAGGAACTAGAACAGAGATGGCAGCTCACTCCATTGTGCAGCACTTGGGTCTCAAACTGCTGACCTTCCAGTCATCAAGTTCAGCGCCTTAACCACTAAGCCACCACAGTCCCTCAGTGGCAACTAGGCAACCATTAGGCTAGTGGAACTTTGAATCATAGAATCATTGAGTTGCCATAGAGTCCAACCCCTGCTCAATGCAGGAATCCAAATCAAAGCAGATCTGACAGATGATTGTCCATTTCTTTCTTGAATGTTTCTAGTGTTGGAGTGCTCACCACCACCACTCAAGGCAGCTGGTTCCACTGTCGTACTGCTCTAGCCATTAAGACATTTCCCCCTGATATCCAGCCTATATGTGGCTTCCTTTAGTATGAGCCCCTTATTATTAATCCTGCACTCTGGGATGATTGAGAACAGATCATAAAAGAGTGGACTCATCAGTTGCCTACTTTAGTTGCTTGCCACTGACTGCTGAAGTTCAGCTGGTAACTCTGAACCATTGCTTCCAATATCCATATGGAGTTTTATTGGGTGCACATAGTTTATAGAAATGGTCTTGCTAATACAAATGCATGCAAGCGATAGAGCAATTCATTCCATTTTTCTTTTTCTTCTTTATTTAATCTTTAATTGTGATTATTATAAAGAGACTGACAAATAGTTAACCTCTCCATATAAAGCATGGGTTCCCAAACTTTTCTGGCCGTTTGCTGGTCATGTGTTTCAGGGAGCCAATCATTATGGCCTGGGGGCTTGATGCGGCCCCCGATGCCATTTCATCTGGCCTGCGAAGCCCTTATCACTCCTGGAAGTGGAAGTAAAACACGGCCATATGGGCACGTATTACTTCTGCTTCCAGGAGTGACAAAGGCTTCATGGGCCAAATGAAATGGCATCAGGGGCCGCATCCAGCCCCTGGGCTGTAGTTTGGGCACCCCTGATTTAAAGACACTGATAGGGTGTTAGAAACAAGACAACAACAAAGGGTTACTGTCAGGGAAAAATAGGGAAACACCTAGATCTATGAGC
Organism: Bradypodion ventrale; assembly: GCA_035047345.1. NCBI lineage: Eukaryota > Metazoa > Chordata > Lepidosauria > Squamata > Chamaeleonidae > Bradypodion > Bradypodion ventrale. The sequence continues at coordinate 50,071,881 of JAWDJE010000001.1, forward strand.
ATCTAACTCTGTCAGGATTGCCTCTCTGAATTTAGAGTCTGAAGGTTTTGCAATCAGATGCTCAATCCAGAATGTCATTCCAAATTTCCAGATGCTATATGGATGGTTCACTGTGTCAGAGCTTCTTGCTTTAGAGCTGTGGGTTAGGAGCCCAATTCCCCACTCTGTCTCATAGGAGAAGAGCTGGATAGTTTGGCCTTGGGCAAGCTATCTGTTCCCAGAGTGTCCCCAGAAGAAAGGAATAATAAACCACCTCTGGGCATTCCATACTTAGAAAATCCATGAAAGGGTTGCCATCTATACCTATAAGGAAGGACGTTAACCGTTGGAATGTAACAAAGGTTCCCGCACCTGTCCATACTGTCCTGTACCGAGTCGCCTGCACTCGCCTTTACCTGGCTCGCACAGCGCCGTAAGGGTCCCGCAGTCGGCAGTGGGGAACAGCCCCACAAATGCAAACAAAACAACTTCAATTCCCAATGTCCTCCACGCCACACCGCCCTATAGCCAATCAGACTGACAGGCGAGAGCAAAGAGAACATTGGGAAAGGTGACGTGCCCAATAGAAACCGAGCCGCAGGAAAAAAACTGCCGCATGATCGCAAACAAAATAAACTAAACAAGTCCCAGTGTCACTCGCGCCGTGACCACTTCAGCCAATCATGCTCCAGTGGGGAAGCATGCCTGCCACGTGTCCACTGAAACGTCTGCATACACAGAAAACGCTGGCTATTTGGCTATAAACAGAGATGAGCATTGAACCCTAGAGTTGGATACGGCTGGCTTTTGAGCAAGGGAGACCTTTACCTTTACCAAGTTATCCCAAGCTCATATAGTTTCTTTTAGGAAAATGTTGAAAAACTTGTGATGATATTTACTTTGCAGTCTAGGTTTAAAAAATCTTCCTCATACTATGTTTCCCCCCTGCATAATCTCTTTAGTATTTTGACAGCAGATTCTGTAGTGGCTACATTTGTCTAAAAATGTCAAAAATCTAGAAATGAATAAATACTTTAATTTTATTGTGGAGTAGGATTGATGTAAACTGGAGGACATGTTTGAACAAACGAAGTGCACTGAGTATCTGTTAATTGTATCATTTAATTTAATTGAAGCAAATGCAGTATAAACATTACAATAAAGATGAAAGAAGAAAGATGGTATGGAAAGTGAGGCTTTATTAGTACTTGATTTGCTGTAAAAAGCAATGTTTTACACCATCTGCCATAGTCTTCTACAGTCATCATCATCACACCAGTGGTGAGCATCAGCAGGTTCACACAAGTTTGCCAGAACTGGTAGCAGAAATCCTGGCTGGCCCCACCCATCCAAGTTTTGAAATAAAGTAGTCCTAATTCGGGTGCAATGCAGGGCTTTCCCCTGGCCACGCCCACCATACCATGCCCACTGTGGTAGTAAATTTTTTTGGAGCCCACCACTGCATCACACCATTATTTCAGTTTGTGGGGCAAGCAGGGACAACTCTTGATGAAAATGTTTTGTGGAAGTCTTTCAGATAAAATGTGCCAAAGATAAGGGTGTTGTTGTTGTTAGTGGGCTGTGTCAGTAAGAAAGATGCACATGTCTTGCATATATATACTGATAAAAGCTCAAGAGGTGATTTCTGGCAGCTCTGAAATCGAAATGAGGCCATTGCAAAACAAAAAGGAGGTATCAAAGTGCTCAGAGAAACTGCAAAGTTTGCAGCAGTAGAAAAATCTGGGGGAAGTGGGAAGGAAAACTAGGAAGGTAGCCTCCATCAAATGACAAAAAAATGCAAAAATTGCAGGAGGAAGGCGATACCTTTATTGGATCACTGAAAATTAAAATGTTGCAAGCTTTCAAGATCCAAGATCTCTTCTTCAGTCATGGCATGATGTCTTCTTGCCAGGTACAAATCTTAGAAATGCATGTAGAACAACAGTAATAGACTTTTTGGTGCATCACCCCACCCCCCACAGGAAATCAGCTGTTTGTTCCTCCATCAAATGAATGCATGCACGCACAATTCTGTTGCGAAGCACAAACATCTGCTCCAGAGCTTGACAGAAATCATGTGCTAGAAATTCATACACTGTATGGAACATGCAGTGGAGTAACAAATACAGTAGTTGCTTCAGATACTAGTTAATGTTAAAGAAGGTCATGCAAGGTCGTTTACTTAGTCTTCATCCCAGAAGATGCTTGAGGGATGAGTCAGACTTTCTGCTTAAATTTCTTTCTCTGGAAAGTTTAAAAGCACTGGCATGTAGATTAATATCTGACAACTAACTTTGTAAAAATAAGGAGGTGTTTTGCCATGAAGGCAGTATTATAAATACTTCATGAGCCTCTGAGAGTTTCTCTGTTTTGCAGACCTGTTTGTATAATTAGATTATAACAAATTATACAGTAATTTGTATAATTGTTTGTATACCATTTTCATTAGCGAGGTAAATTGAAAGTGACAGTTTCTGGATATGTTGTGATTGTTCCTAAGACTAGAAGCATTTTTAAAAGAATGACACCTTGGATCCTAACAGTCTGTCCTTGATGTTGTGTATATTTGTCAAGGACTCTTCACTTAATTATTATAAAGACATATTGACTAACTATACGATGAGCTGGTTAGCATAGCATGAATGTAATTATGGTTTTAAACTAATATAAAATAATCCAGGGGCTGTGGTGGCTCAGTGGTTAAGAATCTCGCCTTGTTAACTGGAAGGCCGGCAAGTCAACAGTTCTAGACTCGGATACTGCATGACGGATTGAGTGCCTGACTCTGTCCCAGCTCTTGGGGATATGAAAGGAGCCTCATTTGGGCATCCCCTGAGCAGAGTTTCTCTAGCAAAAATCCTTTCAACCCAGAATACTTTCTGACATGAAATTATTATTATTATTATTATCAATATTTTGGACAAAATGTATATATTTACTAAAAATGTGCATGGGGGAAAGGGTTTTAGTCTGTACAGGATTATTAGAACCTTTCAGTGTATCAATCTGGTTTGTTTTCTGTTCTGAATAAAAAAAGCTCTGCTAACCAGAATTATGTATCCATTTTTATATTTATGGCACAGTTGTAAAATACAAGAAACATGGTTTCCCATAGAGAATTCCAGTTAAAGTTACAACAGTTATCAGTGTGAACCACCAATTTAGGCAGGTGGAAAGTATAACTGCAGTTTATGCAAGATATTTTGCATAATATAGTGAATGTGCTTTTTAAATGAATAAAATATTCCCAAAGCAATTTCTTCTCAAATTTTTGAATTATTTGGTTGCAGCTAATCTCTGTGTAAAATGGTTTAAACTGGAAATACAAACTTGGTTTATTTTATGCATATAAAGGTGTTTAACTGTGTTTGTGGAAAAATGGATATAGGGCTTCATAAATGGGTCTTGTTAATTTCTGAAACTTTTCCTGTTGCTATGACAATTTCATTTCCATAGACAAGATTTTGTTTTCTCACTGTGTGTGTTTGCACACCAATCAGACAAACACTGACATACAGAATTTAAGAAAGTGTGTTTATCATAGTAATGGTGATACTAACCATATGACTAGTGGCATTTATTTATACATTTTAAGGGCATTTCTAATTAGCTTTTTAGCCTTGAAATACCCCCCACCCCCCCAGCAGTATCCAATAATGTGCAACAAAAAACTGAAATCCCCAAACCAGATTTTTAAGAAAGCAATTAAAATTTAGAACAAATCACCCAAAATGTAGTTCTTGAGAAAAAGGTAAAACAATAATTGTCCAAACAAGAAGTTATACAAAATAAGCCTACACAATAGGTCTCAGAAATGAAGCTCCAAAGTGAAGTAACTAATTTATCTGCTACGTTAGGGGTGGTATCACATGGCACGTGGACCCCACACACCATTAAGTCCAGTTTTGCTGTTCCCAGAGTGCCCATTGCAATTTTTATAGGAAGAATCATGCCTGTAGAAACTTTCAGTAGTTGCTCGGAAGCTAGTCATATCCGACTCTAGGGTTCAGTGCTCATTTCTATTTACAACCAAAGAGCCAGCGCTGTTTGCATTGGGAGATGTTTCCATGGACATATGGCAGGCATACCTAGATCCAGAGTGCACAGAATGCTGTTTACCTTCCCACCGAAGTGGTCCCTATTTATCTACTTGCAATTTTGTGCGTTCAAACTGTTTGGTTGGCAGCAGCTGGGACAGAGATAGGAGCTCATTCAATTGTGCAGTACTCGGGTCTCGAACTGCTAACCTTCCAGTCTTCAAGTTCAGTGTCTTAACCACTAAGCCACTGCAGTGTACAATTTTATAAAAACCAGGGTGAGGCCCTTGCTTTCTTTTAATCCTCCTCAAACCATTTTTTTTTTATAATCAGAAATTATCTTCTGACCAAGCTATTGGGCCACTGGTGGGTCCAGGGCATCTGGAAAGTAAACATTTGACTTTCTAAAGTTAGCTGCCTTGTGGAGAGAGTTCTACTATCTGGGCATCATCAATGGGAAGACTTACCTGTGGCCAATGCTGGGAAAATTATGGACGTTTCAGAGGAATTGTAAGTGAGAATTTACAGGCTCCTCACCCTAAGATAAGCATAGTAAGATATTTGTTTGGTCTAAAATGAAATTTAGCATTCACAAGGAGAATAGAGTCTTTGCCATGTTAGTTCACAACATTATAACTATATTACATGCTAATTATATTATATTACATGCTAATCTGGGCACGCTGAGTCAAATCAGCCACATTATTATGAAAGCACTTTCCCCCATATACCAGGTTTTAAGTATCAAATAAAGGCAATGAAAAGTTCCCATACACATGCCTTTCTTTTAAAAAAAAGATCTTAAAGACTGTCTTGTCTTTAATATCAACAGCCAGAAACTGTGGCTAAGGGAACTCTGACTTCTTGTATTTGTTTCTGTGAAGAAGAAAAAATACTTCTAAGTCTGGAGAAAGGAATCTAAAACATTGTTAAAATGGAAAATATATTTTAAAAAACTATACAGTATTTGGAGTGGGGCAAGTTACTATTACATTCATGATGCCTTAATAAAGCTATCTGATAATGATCCGAAAAGAAGGGGGAGAGCCAATTTGAGTAGAGCTGTCTATTCTGGATATGAATATGACCCAAAGGTTGGGAGAGGAGGAGGAGGAAAAAGAAACATTTAGTTCTTAAGGAATGTGCAAGTGGAATGTGTGGGTGGAAAAGCCAGCGCTATAACTGTTAACCACTCAAAGTTCCAAAACCTATGTTAGCTAAATTGTGACAAAGCAATGCAAAATTGTAGTTGAGAAAACAGAATTTTGTTATAACAAAGAGAACATAGATAATGATAGTGCACAGTGCTCTACATGTAGAATATCTTGGGTTCAGTTTCTGGTTCCTTCGGTTCTTATTTCGTGTCCCGATCAAACCCTGAGCTGCCAAAATGAAACCACATTCTTCATTTTGTCATTGCCCAAACCCAAGTCCTCATCGGTGCATGTCTCTGGCAGCAATCAGCAGACCAGTAAATGAGCTGGATTCTGTGTCTTTCCACATTCACACCATGTGTTGTTGTCTGCCAGCAGCCCCCACTTGAGCCACATTCTACTCTGGTTTTGCTTTTAGGGACTCCAACCCTCAGCCTACTCAAGGTCCTCTAAGTGACAGAGGTTAAGATCCTCAGCTATATCCTCCCTTAATGTTATTTCTTGTCCAGTGAGCAACGTCTGCTATCGTCTAATTTGGTTTTTCTCTTGTGTAACCTCAAGAATGTTTGTTCTTGCCATAAAGCCATAAAGGTTTTGACCTTTAAAGCCCTATATGGCAGGGGGCCAGGATACCTTAGAGACCGCATCGTCCCAAGAGTGACTGCCCGTCCAACCAGAGCGGACCGGAGAGGCTCTCTGGTGGTGCCATCAACGAGGGGTGCACATTTGACTAGCACCCGAAGGAGGGCCTTCTCCGTGTCCGCACCAACCCTCTGGAACCTCCTACCAACAGATCTAAGACTTCAAAGTGAATTGCTGCCCTTCAGGAAAGGAGTAAAGACCTGGCTGGCAGGGCAGGTGTGGGGCCCGAACGGGACTATGGCCCCCGCCGGCTGGCTTTTATAAGACTCTCTCTCTTTCCCTCTGTGTGGTAGGTGGGACGGGTGAGTGGGATATGGGTTTTAAATGGGGGTGGATGTCGGTTTTTTTCTTTATTGGGTGGGTTTTTTATTGGGTGGGTTTTATAAGGTTTTATAATGTTTTTATGTATTTTTTGGAGTTGTTGTAATGCCGCCCTGAGTCGGGTTCTGCCTGAGTGGGCGGCATTTACAAATGTGAATGATAAATAAATAAATAAATAAATAAATAAATAAAGCTCTTCCTGGATCCGAGCTGATGGACTTGAGTCTCATATCCATTCAGAGAGTGTTGAGGGTCATTCTCTTGCTTAGTTTTCTCAGCGTCAACTGCTACTTCTCTCCTGATCTTAGGTGGAGCAATACCAACAAGAGGGTATTGTAAGAAAGGAATGTAATTAGAGTGGAGAAAAGAATGAGAGCATGTGCAGAGTGTGGGTGCAAATGGATCGAAAGTAGCATTGGTAAAAGTGAAGGCAAGGCTAGGGAAGATTAACAGCAGTGGGTAGAGATAGAATGTTAAGAAGAGCTGATTTGCATGTTGGACTGGGATTGGTTGAGAGTGAATGATTGATGGGGAAGGTGCTAGAACCCTGAGGGGAATTCAGATAAGAAGGAGAGCTGAAGAAAAATAGAGAGATATAGAGCTGAGGAAAAATAATAATAATAAGAGAGAGAGCTGAAGTAAAATTAGAAGATGAGCAGGGCTTTGAGACTGCTGATGTCCAGAGAAGAAAGGCAGGGTTAATATTTTGTGGGGAAATTGATAACCTGTCTTGCCTGTAATTGTTTGAAGTGTTTATTAGTATTAATTGAAGCTGCCTTTTGTTTGTCACAATTTGAAACCTGACTATTGATTTTATAAATATCTCAGTGTTATTGAAATTAAACCTTTTTAAAAAAAATCCCAGCCCTTGTGTTTATTAACCTGTAAAGGGAGTTGTTGTTGTTTTAGTAATACTACCAAGATTAGATTGACACACTGGTTAGTAGCTAACCTTGGGAAGAGGGCAGGCTGTAATTTGTCAGGGCAGGCTGGGATTGAACTGTTGAATCTCCCAGGGTTTGTCTGGTGTTTAGAAAAATCCAAGCCAGATTTTGCAGTTTAAAAGCATCCTGGCTGGTACAATATCAGACTCAAGATTTTCTGAAGAATGAGGGTCTGACCATTTGTTACAGATATATTTTCTCAATTGGTGTAGGTTTGAGGCAACCTGTCACTATACACATGGGGTTCCTTCAGTTAAAAGAATTGGGTTGCAAGAGATGGAAATAGTGCCTCTCTGCAAGGGGCCTTGGATTGTCACTGATGGAGCAGGCTGTACTGCAGTCAGTAGAGGCCCCATTGGATCAGACAGTGATTCCATATCTAGAAACATGCATCCCAAGAATAAAGCATATATGCTTATTATAACAAGAGGTTGCCTACTGTTGTGTTCTAATGGTTTTACCTTCCACATGGATTACAATGTATCTGAGCCAATGTAACCTTGCCTATAGCAACAATGTAACCTTCAGCTGTATCAGATAAACCCTGAAATAGGACGCGAGCTAATGACCACCAGCTGGCAGCAGCGAGCGTCCAAGCTCTCTTGGTCCGAACTCATCAAAGGCAACAGCGCGGGAAGCTTTCCCGCCACCACCTACACCTGGACAAGAAGGGCGTGACCCGAAATGACGTCACGCAGACAGTAGCCAATGGGCTACCATGGCACCACGTTCAAATGTATTACTACTGTATAAAAAGAGCTATCGATCCGCCATTACCTCATGTTCCCTCTGTCCACGATGCAATAAACCTGAGTTAACCCAGCCCGAGGCTGTGTCCTGTGTCTTGGTTTTCATACACCAAATTGGCGACGAAGGTGGGATAATGGATCCCCGAGGAGCAGCCAGGGCACAGAGCGGGTTCAACATCACCAAACCGCAAGACTGGGAGCTGTTGGAGATGGACTTCCAGGCGGCGCTGGTGGAACTCAAAGTCAAGGAAGACGATGAGGAGAGGAAGAGGGCCATCCTCACCAGAATGCTCGGGATGGAAACCAAGCGGACGCTGGTGGGCATCATCGCTCCGAAGAAGGTGAGCGAATTTAAGGCGGACGACATCATGAAGCTGCTACGGGAGCGTTTCCGACCCTCGAGGGCGATGTTTCCCGCTCGGAGCGCGTTTTGGAGGCGAGTCCAAGCGCCGGACGAGTCGGTTGAGGCATTCGTGGCCGCCATGAGGGTAGCCGCCGTCCCCTGCAAATGGGACAACATCCTAGAAATGGCCCTCAGGGACGGCGTGCTGTGTGGCCTGAAAGACAAGGAGGTGCAGCGCAGCTTGATGAACAAGGAGCCGCCACCCACGCTGGCAGAGGTCGTAGAGGCCGCAGAAGCCGCAGAGTCCACGAATGCTGGAGTGGACGAGATGCACCAGTGGCGTGAGTGGCGTCCCAGGGCCGGCAAAGCGGAAAATTCGGTGCACGGGAAGTCCGGACAATCGGTGCACGCAACTCGACGGGCCTCGAAATCGTCCTCGGAAGGCAGCGACGGCGAGGAGGTCCAGAAGGTCCGAAAAGGGGGGCGCCGCTGCGACGGTTGCGGAGCGGCCCATGAGCGCGCGAGGTGCCCATTTAGAAAGGCCGAATGTTACACCTGCGGCCGTCGGGGGCACATTGCCAAGGCATGCAGAAAACGGAAGGAGGGCCGGAGGCAGTCACCAGACCGTTCGACCAGGCCGGACCGTCCAGCGAGACCCAAAGATGGCGCCCAGACCACGAGGAAGCAGGACGGCGTGGGCCGCGTCTCGGACGGCAGCGAAGACGACGCCCCAGTGTTCAGCGTGTCCACGGGACAGTCCCATTACTTCGTTGAGGTACTAGTACAAGGGGCCCCTATCAGGATGGAAATTGACTCGGGGTCCTCCTACTCCATAATTCCCCAGAAAGAGTTCTTGAAAATCGACCCCCACGTGCGGCCCAAACTTAAAACATTGAGGTCCACGCTACGAGATGTACAGGGAAACAGCATTCCGGTGTTGGGGGTCGGGAAATTTCGGGTTAATTTTAAGAGACATTCTGCGGATCTGCCCCTAGTTGTCCTCAAGGGGGGAAGTTGTAGCCTCCTAGGGACACAGTGGTTTCAGCCTTTAGGCCTGTTCATAGGGGGAGTACATTCGGTGGGGGTGGATCCAATACAAGCGGTGTGCGATGCGCATCCCGCCGTTTTTAAAAAAGGACTTGGAAAATTCAAGGGACCCCCTGTAGCCTTCGACCTAGACCCGGAGGTCCGCCCGATAAGACTCAAACCGCGCAGGGTGCCCTTCGCACTAAAGGACAAAATAGAGGCGGAACTGGACAAATTGGTGGGCCAGGGGATTCTTATTCCTGTTGATTCCGCGGAGTGGGAAACTCCAATTGTAACAGCTCTGAAGGCTAACGGGGAGGTGCGCATTTGCGCTGATTATAAGTGTACAATTAACAAGGCGATCCGCCCTAATGCATACCCGGTGCCGGTGGTCAGCCACCTTTTGGCCAGGCTAAATGGGGGAAAGTGCTTCGCTAAGCTCGATCTGGCACAAGCCTATCAGCAACTCCCCGTAACTCCCGCCACGGCCGCGGCACAAACGATAGTCACACATAAAGGAGCGTTCCAGGTGTCGCGTTTACAGTTCGGCGTGAACTCGGCACCCGGCCTTTTTCAGTCGCTTGTGGAACGCCTCCTGAAGGGGCTGGAGGGGGTGTTGCCTTATTTTGATGACGTATTGATAACAGGGGGGAGTGAGGCCGAACTGGCAAAAAGATTGGATAAAGTACTAACTGTGTTCGAGAAGGCGGGGCTGAGACTGAGGAAGGACAAATGTGTCTTTTTCGAAACCGAGGTCGAGTTTTTAGGGTTCCGGATCACACCCGAGGGTATTAAGCCATCCAAAGCCAAAGTAGCAGCCATCAAGAAGGCCCCTCGCCCCACATCCAAAACCGAGCTACAGTCATTCCTGGGGCTCCTCAATTTTTACCATACATTCCTTCCGCGGAAAGCGTCCGTGGCCGAACCGCTTCATCGGTTGCTTAAAAAGGAGGAGACATGGATGTGGGGTGACGAGCACGAGAGGGCGTTCAAAGAACTAAAGCAACTCTTGACTTCTGACGCAATCCTAACGCATTTCGACCCCAAACGGCCGGTGGTCTTAGTCTGCGATGCATCACCGGTGGGGGTGGGGGCGGTGCTGTGCCACGTGTTGGATGACGGAAGGGAGGCCCCGGTTGCGTTTTATTCAAGGTCCCTGTCCCAAGCAGAGCGAAATTACGCACAAACCGACAGGGAGGCATTAGCAATAGTAGCGGGGACCAAAAAGTTTCACGATTTTCTGTATGGCCGCCCGTTCAAAATCGTGACGAATCACAAGCCCCTGTTAGGGATTTTCACGGCAAGCAAGCCCACGCCGCAGATCCTATCCCCGAGAATGCTGCGTTGGGCTATTTTTCTCAACGCATACCAACACGAGTTGGAGTACCGGCCCGGAAAGGAGATCAGCCATGCTGATGCACTTTCGAGATCCCCTTTGCCCTTGTCGGACGACCAAAAGGCTAGAGTAGAAAGAGACCACCAGGTGTTGCTAATTGAGGTTTTAGACGCACCCCCAATAGTACCAGCCGATATTGCTAGGGCGACAGGCAAGGACAGAACGCTGGAGAAAGTCAGCTCATGGGTACAGAAGGGGTGGCCGGCATCGTCCCCAAGCGCGGAATTCGACCCATTCTTTCGGAAAAAACTAGAGTTGTCCCTAGAAAGGGGGTGCCTGTTATGGGGCCAACGGGTGGTGGTCCCTACCTCCATGCGGCCGAGGGTGCTCAAACTACTGCACGTCAGCCACCCGGGCATCGTTCGTTCGAAAGCGCTGGCCCGCAGTTACTTTTGGTGGCCACAGCTGGACGCGGACATTGAGCACATGGTCGGCACTTGTGAGGCATGCCAGGGATCCCGTCCAGAGGAGGCCCGCCTCCCGCATAGGGAATGGGACACAGCAAGGGGGCCGTGGTCCAGAGTGCACATAGATTTCGCTGGCCCATTCCGAGGAACCATGTTTCTCCTGGTGGTGGATGCGTTCTCCAAGTGGCTGGAGGTTATCCCAGTAAAGAGCACGTCCTCCGCCACGACAATCAGCCAGCTACGGAGAGTCTTTTCCACGTTCGGTTTACCCGACACGTTAGTCAGCGATAACGCGAGTTGCTTCACCTCCTCGGAGTTCGGGGCATTCATGGAGGCAAACGCCATTCGCCATGTCACATCCGCGCCGTTTCACCCGGCCACGAATGGCCAAGTGGAACGGTTGGTGCGTACAACAAAGGATGCGCTTCGGCGCATGGGCCCGGGGGACCTAAATCACCAAGTATGTCAGTTCTTATTAGCGTATAGGGTGACCCCCTTAGCGTCAGGTTACTCGCCGGCAGAGCTCTTGATGCGGCGAAAACTGACCACAATTCTGTCCAGGCTAGACCCGACGAGAGTCGAGGATAAAGGAAAAAACATAGGGTTGGCAGTCTCGAAAGGGTTCGCCGCCGGCGACCCTGTTCACTGCAGGAACTATGCCAGCGCAGGGCCAGCCTGGGTGCCGGGGACGGTAGTAGAACAGACGGGGCCAGTGTCGTACCGGGTCGAGACTAACACCGGCCTCCTCTGGAGGAGGCACGCGGACCAACTGAGGCACCGAGTGAGTGTACCAGCCAGTGGGGCTCAACAACAGGATTCAGCGTTAGGGTTCTCCCTCACCCGTTTAGCCCAAGGGGGAGACAACAGCGGACAACAGTCCCAAGCAAGGGGGGAAGGAAGAAGCAGCGGCCCCGACTCATACCCTTTTGATAAACCAGTTCTATCAGAGGCCGGGGAAGGGGGAGAGGAGTTCGCGACCGCTGCCCCCGAATGTAATTTTGATTTTGATTTTGCGAGCCGGGGGGGTTTTCAGGAGTGTTTCCCCACCCATCCAAGCGAGAAGAGGGGTTTTTCGTTAGCCCCCAGTGCCCCCGGTTCTTCCCTAAGAAAGAGCACACCTCCCAACAACGCCGCGGAGCCGCGGCAAGTCACTAACGAGTCTCCCTCTCCAATTACAGGGCAGGAAACCAGGGGACAAAGAGAAGGTAGCAAACCCGGGGAAAGGCAGCCCGCATCGAGACCCCAGCGTGTTCGAAATAAGCCATCTTGGCTGAGAGACTTTGTCTCCTAGGGGGGGGGAGTGTATTTAAGTGTGGGCTCGAGACGTTGTCTCATCCTAGGGGGGAGGGGTGTTGTGTTCTAATGGTTTTACCTTCCACATGGATTACAATGTATCTGAGCCAATGTAACCTTGCCTATAGCAACAATGTAACCTTCAGCTGTATCAGATAAACCCTGAAATAGGACGCGAGCTAATGACCACCAGCTGGCAGCAGCGAGCGTCCAAGCTCTCTTGGTCCGAACTCATCAAAGGCAACAGCGCGGGAAGCTTTCCCGCCACCACCTACACCTGGACAAGAAGGGCGTGACCCGAAATGACGTCACGCAGACAGTAGCCAATGGGCTACCATGGCACCACGTTCAAATGTATTACTACTGTATAAAAAGAGCTATCGATCCGCCATTACCTCATGTTCCCTCTGTCCACGATGCAATAAACCTGAGTTAACCCAGCCCGAGGCTGTGTCCTGTGTCTTGGTTTTCATACACCAAACCTACGTTTGCATTTGGCAAATTAGCTTGTTTTGTTTTATAATTGGTCTTTTGATAGACAATAGAGCTTTATTTTACTCATTTGAAATCTCAAGCATGTAACATTGAAATATATTTGTGTCTAAGGGGACAATGTTGTAAAATATAAAAATGAGCCTTTGCTTTAAACTGTGTACTGATCCTTGTCCTGAGCTGATATGATACATCTTCTTCCAGTAATAGCTCCTCAGGTGGCTTAGTGGTTAAGGTGCTGAGCTGGAGACTAGAAGGTCAGGTTTCGATACCCGAGAGCTGCACTTGGGGACATGAAAGGAGCCTCATTCAGGCATCCCCTAAACATCCTTTCAACCCAGAGTAATATCTGACACGAAATTATTATTAGTGGGAACTGGAGACCTAACTGGCTATTCTGAATTTCATCTTCCTTTTCAAACTAGTAATGAAACATTTGTTTATCGACCCACTCATTGGGCTGGAGAATGGGAAGGCAATACATTTTGCTACTTCTCAGCAAAGAGACTACAGTGGCTCAAGTGGCTAAGAAACCGACTGGAATGCAGGAAGTTAGCAGTTCGATTTCCCGAATACTGCAGGATGGAATGAGCTCCTGTCTTTGTCCCAGCTCCTGCCAACCTAACAGTTCGAAAGCCCATTGCTGTGCCCCTACCATGGCCGGGGAGGAGAGAAAAGCAGCGGGGCTTCTTGGCTGGCCAGAGACCACCGCCAGCTGACTCCGGGCCCCTCCCTTGGCCGGGGAGGAGAGAAAAGCAGCTGGGCTTCTCAGTCAGCTGGAGACCGCCACCACAGCTGACTTCTGGCCCCTCCCATGGCCAGGGGAGGACAAGGAGCCACTGCTGACCACCAGGCTCTAGCAGGACATTGAACTCTGGGCTCCGTTGAGCTCCAGTCTCTGTTGAGGACGTTGCGCTTCGGGCTCCGTTGAGGTTGTTGAGCTTCGGGCTCCGACCTTCGGGCCCCCACCAATGCCCAACCGTGGGACCAGCAGAGGACATTATGTTTCCAATGGTCCCACCCCTAATGTCTTATTATGTACAGTGACTGTATTGTATTATATTGTGTATTCTGTACTGTATTCTATTATGTATATTGACTATTGTATTCCATTATACAGTTGTACCTCACTTAAAGAGCATAATGTGTTCCATGGGATTGCTCTTTAAGCGAGTTTGCTCTTTAAGCGAAATACCATTGTAAGGGACCAATTGTGACTCCTGACGGGGGATTGCGATTTAGTTGTTAAGCAAGTTTTTGGTTGGTTTTAGTTGTTAAGTGAGGCGACCACTCAGAGAAAATTCTGCTCTTTAAGCAAGTTGGTCTCTAAGCGAGGTGCTCTTTATGTGAGGTTTTACTGTATTTTATTATACTATAATATTAGATGCTTTATGGTGTGTGTAAGCTGCCCTGAGTCACACTGTCGATTTGGTGGCATCCAAATCCAATAAATCAAATTAAATCAAGAAATTGCAAGTAGATAAATAGGGACCACTTCGGTAGGAAAGTAAACAGCATTCCGTGCGCTCCAGTGTCTAGTCATGCCTGCCACATGACCACGGAAATGTCTGCAGAAGCAGACAGCACTGGCTCTTCGGCTTTAAAACAGATGAGCACTGAACACTAGAGTCGGATATGACTGGCTTTCGAGTAAGGGAAACCTTTACCTTTACTTTACTTCTCCGCAATGAATTTCACAGCAAGTTGTGTTTGCCAAATAAGTAAATAATCCCAGAATTAAAATACCAGAAAAATATGCTGCAAGATTTACTCTCTTTTTCACCTAACAAAAATATTTTAATTATGTAAGGTACTTCACTTTGAATGTTAATTGTAAAATATTAGCAACATGAGACCTATCCCCAGTGAATGGCAGGAGGTTTGATTAAATAGTGGGTAGAAGCTGCCAATTCTTACCAGTGAGTTATAAAGTGGGTGGATTAGTGGGTTTCTTCTGTTATTAATCACTTCGAGGGTCCAAGCTGAGAGCAAGTCTTTGCTGTGCTCACAGCAAAAGTTGGTTTTCCAGTTCTAAATATGTTCACAAAGAAGTAAAATCCTGTTGAGCATTTGCTTTTCAGTAAGCAAGTATAAAGATATTTTTACAAATGCTGGTGCTGATGGGAAGAAAACATGAAGTTAATATTTTGCATAGACAAGTCAGTGTATTGAGAAGTGTGTATGTATTTCAAGTACATTTAAAGACCTGTAAATATAAGCTTGAAAAATGCACACTACATGTTTTAACCTGCAAGAACTACCATGTATACTCGAGTACAAGATGAGAGTTTTAGCTCCTGACTGAGCACCAAAAAGGGGCTCAGCTTATACTTGGGTCAATGACCACAAGGGTCCCAGAACAATGCCAGATTGAGATGTGCCAACAATTTAATTAATTTTACCATATTTTCATGTATTTTGATTATAGAAACTCAGTAGCAGCTGCTGAATTTCCCACCCTCAGCTTATACTCGGGTCAATCTATTTTCCTGGGTTTTCAGGTAAAAACTAGGTGCCTTGGCTTATATTTGGGTTAGCTTATACTCGAGTATGTACAGTACCAGTTAGAATGGGCAATAGTAAGGGGCAGTGGGGGTTGTATTTCAAAATATCTGGAGGTCCAAAGACTCTCCACCTGTCCTTTAAACAAATGAGCACACATAGTTTTAGTTTTCAAATCAGTGAAGAATTGGTTGTTGTGGAGTGAATTGAATATAGCAGGCTGAGCTTTCATCTGTGTGTAATCTGTGGGGGAGTGTTGTCTTCATGAAAACTGGGTGCCTTTCAAATGTGTCCCTATTTTTATCTGATAAATGTTGGCAGAGAGTGATTGAGATATGAAACTTCTGTGCTATGTAGTAAGCCATTACTCTTCTTCATAAGTAACACGAAAAAATAATTTTCCCAAAATGAGCAATAATGTATACTAGTCCCACCAAAGCTCACATTTAAATACAGGAGTTAGTCTTTAAGGTGGCACAAATTTTTGTCTTTTTTTCCCTGTTCTGTTTTGTTTATTCTCAGATATGCTTGTACAGACTAACATGGCTACCACTTTAAACATTTCAACCATGTGCCACTGATTTATAAGGCTAACCTCAGTTTCTGGGTTGATGTTAAAGATAAGCCTTTGTAAATCTGCTTCCTTTGAGCTCAAGGCTTTGGTTGTGGAAGAAGAGGAACCCAGACGAAAGGACATTGTTTCTCTGTGCCCTGTGTTGGTTTCTCTAGTGCAGGAGTTCTCAACCTTTTTAAACCGGGGCCCGGGTCACGCTCCCTCAGACAGCTTTGGGAGCCGGACAGCTATTTTGCCCTTTCTCCACCACATGGCACTTCCTGGTGTAGTAGAGGTGGTGGTGGGCCACATGAAATGGTGCTGTGGGCCACATCTGGTCCATAGGTTGCAGGTTGAGAATCCCTGCTCTAGTGTCTTGACAAATCTATCAGTGTAAGATAGAGGTGGGCAATATGTGATGTAGGGCTGCAGGCATACCTAAGGTGCAGATTTGGCCCCACTACCCATGGGCTCGCCAGCACCCCACACCTCACTGTTCTTTAATTTGGGAGGGGGAAATACCCCTTGTGTTCTTTACAGGATAGGAGTCACAATTTTGCCATGTTTTGAAGCCCCTGAAGCCCACTATACTCCATGTTTTAAAACATATCCAGTAGACTAGAGGATCAAGTGGGCTTTTCCAGTTAATAATCCCCCAATTGCATAAGAAAAAGAGTTTCAGGTCAGGGATTGTGAAAATAGGTATGACCTTTCAAGGTCCATTCACAGTCATGGGTGCTCTTTCACTCTGGATGTAAAAAGAAAAACTGGGAAAGGAGAGGAAAGAAGCTCCTAAATTGTAATGTTTCATAGATCTTTCCTCTCCTGCCTGCTGAGGAGTACTGAATTCTTTCTGCATGGGCAACAAGAACAGAGATATTTCCTCTCTATCATTGTGTGGTGGAAACACCAATGCTATTCATGTGCAAAGTGCTGCACAGAATAACAAAAATAGGGGTGCCCAAACTTTTTGGGCCGCAGGCCGGTCACATAGTTCAGCAGGCTAGTCATGTGGTTCCTCCTATCGGAAGTGGAAGAAAAATGTGCCTTGCACTCTGTTTTGTAACAGGATGAGATAGATTTTAAGCTTCCATTTTCTCTGCTTAAACCAGGGGTGCCCAAACTGTGGCCCAGGGGCCAGATCCATCCCCCAATGTCAATTCATCCAGCCTGTGCCGCCCTCATCGCTCCCAAAAGCAGAAGTAAAACACGCCTGTACGGGCGTGTTTTACTTCTGCTTTTGGGAGCAACAAGGGTGGCGCAGGACGGGTGAATTGGTGTTGGCTGGATCTGGCCCCTGGGCTGTTGTTTGGGCACCCCTGAACTAAAATGAATGCTCTTCACCTGAAGGATGCAAAAGCAATGCATTGGGGGGAAAAATAAAAATTAAGCTTGTACAGCTCAATGGTTTGGGTATCTGGCTACAAAGCCAGTTGTCAGGAGTTTGATACCCCACTATACCTCCTCAAGAAAGATCTAATCTGTGTAATCATGGGCAAGCTGCACAGTCCCAGGGTGTCCTCAGAGAGAAATGATAAACCTCTGTGTATTCTCTACCTAGAAAATCCTGAGACCATAAATCAGAATCGAAGCCAATATTAACTTTATGGCAGACAATTAATTATTAAATTATAAACGAAGATTAGATGAATGTATAAGTGTCTGCAACTGCGTATGTACGCACATACACACACTCAAACAAAAAGTTGCTGAAAGAAAAGCACTATGTTTCTTCGAGTTGTATGTTTTAAAAGCTGGGGTTTAAAGGCACTTTTGGGTCTTGTTCCCTAGCAACAGTGTTCATCTAAACCTTGTGAATGATGCCAATGTTGTAAAAAGCTGTACTGGAAAATGAAGCAGTTGTGGGTGGGATGGTAAGATGGGGGAGGAGGAATGTAGTTAAGGAATTGCAAGAAGTCTTTTAGAGCTTATGAGAGATCTGGCCAATAGGCAGGGGATTTAAAATAAAAAGAATAACCAATGCAGAGGGATGTAAAATATCTTATTATTGTTACCCAACTAAAAACTAGCTTACCCAAACTGTGGTGTGGTACACTAAGCTACCCTCTGTGGGTATTTATTAGCCATTAGACCACTTTTTTCTTGAGCAGAAGCTTCATTTTACATGTCCCTCGTCCAACCAACACTGAAGTAGGCACATAGAGCTATAGCTTCTTGTGCTGAGTGGTCAAACTATATGCCCCAGGTTTTTTGCTGCCATTGGCTGGCTTTATTTAACATTATATATCCTTTTGCTATATTTGACCTTTGTGTAGGCATTCTGTCACTTAAAATAATGTGATACTTACTAATAAAACCACAGTTCAGAATGCTAACGTTTAAAAGTTTTGTTACTCTTGACTTGGGTTCAGTAGCAGATGTTCTACTCATTTTTCCCTTTCTTGGCTCACTGCTTGTTACTGATGAATTACTGTTACCATCCCCCTTCATGTGTGTAGATTTACTAGACAACAATACAGGTCACCCTCCCACCCCATTTCAGTGAGTTCCATTTCTAAAGTTTCAGTTATTCGCAGGTCTAAAAATATTCAATAAAGAATAATATACAGTATTTGTATTTCTATGGCACATTGCCAGAGCTGCCCACTAGAGGCTACAATATATAATGACATGTTTACAAGGAAGAGGGGCAGATATTTTGACAGTTCTCATGTAGAACAATGGAGGCATCTGAAACCCCTTCCCCACTTCTGTGACTCAGATGTGTGTGTTAAATATACAGTTCACTGTTATGCATGGTTTCAAGTATCCACAGAAGGTTTTGGAATGTATCCCGGAAGTATATGGGTGAGGGCAATTTAAAGGAGCAGACAAAGTATACAATGCAGAGGCTGTAAAACACATATGTCCCATACAAAACACCTTTGTTCAATTCCTGACAGCTCTAGATAGGGTGGAAGGAATAGAGCACTTGCTTTTGTCTTGAGGTCAGTCTTTTGACAAAGGATTAAGTAGCAGATGCTCAGAAAGACTTTTCTGAGATCTTGGAGAATCAGTGCTGCTCTGGATTAACAGTTCTGGACAACATAGCCCAATGGTTCAATGACATATAAGGCAGCTTCCTATGTTTATGTGAACTCATGGTCCTAAACCTTCTGCTAAACATGTGTTTTAGTGTTTTGTACCACTTCAGAAGTCTGAATCCTATTTAATCATTAGGACAAAACAGTATGTATAATGAGGGAATTCCCCCTTTTCAAACTATTTTTATTCCTCTTAAAAGGTTGGTAGAAAGAAACAGCTATACAGTATATAAGGAGTGAAATTTCAAAGTGACCTATAGATTGGTACTCTTGCTGGCTGATTTAGTAAAAACACACACTCTCTCTTTTAATCTGTAGGGGTTGAGGTAATTTTTGGTAGCAGTTTTAATAGGGTTTTTATTGGTTTTAAAATGTGATATTGGTTTTATTTTCTGTGAGCCACCCAGAGTCTTCAGATTTGGACGGCAATATAAATCAGATAAATAAATAAATAGTTAGCAGAAAACATTTAAAAGCCACCTGGTCTTTACTTTCTCTGATCCGACTCTCTGGTTGGTTTACAATTCTGGTATGCTGTACATGAGGCTGCAAACTTAAACTACATTTGTCTGGCTGAATTAAAATTAGAATATGAGAAAAACATTTGTTTAAGGTTTTTGAATTTAAATATAGAAAAGTTCAAACATTATAAATAGTAGCGCAAAGTTAATATTGGCTTTCGAAGAAGGAATGTGACTTGGTTGCTAGTGGTGCAGTATCTAAGGTAAAATGTAATTTTTTGAGAGGATAAAAGTCTGCATGAGAGTGGGCAGACGAAACTGGAGGATGTTATTTGGAAAAACATTTGTTGGTTTATAGTTATTAGAAACTTACTTGAAACCATTTACCATTCAACATCAACAAACAATACTAAGAAAATCACAATGGTCAGTAAAATTATCTTTTATTTTCTATATTAAAAAATGTGGCTAATTGCTCCAAACTGATTAAACACCATACGTGTATAAATTATGCTGAATTGACATGAAATTATTATTATTATTACTGGGGCTTTATACTTCAATTTATTTGAAACTCTTGTTATCCTGGTGAATGTTTCATCTTTGAGTACTATTGTCATTTTAGAGTGGTTAGATATTTTTTCCTTTGCTTTGAGATTTACTGCTTGGTGTTTGTGGGACAGGCATTCAATAGAGATATGCATTAAACCAAGGGTGGCCAACCTACAGCCCGCTGGCTTAATCTGGCCTGTGGCGCTAATTAATCTGGCCCATTGTGAGGACCCTGCTGCCACCAGAAGCACTGAAAACGCGTCAAAAGCAGCTGACAATGCACCGAAAAAGACAGAAATGTGCCGCCCTTGCTCCCGCTGCCCATGGGAAGCAGCAGAAGTGACAAAAACAGCTGAAGACATGCCGTTAATGACCCGCTGCTGCCATCACCACTGGAAATGGCAGAAGCGGCAGGAGGAACCATGCCTCTGGCCTGCTTACCTGTCTGAGGAGGCGTGGTCTGACCCATGGCATGAAAAGGTTGGCCACCCCTGCATTAAACTATCCTATTCAGTGCTTCACCAAGATAGGTTGCATCACACAATTTTCTGTCTGGTCTCTGAAAGTTTTAATCTGTTTCATTTGTGCTCTATTTTTAGTCAGATTTTTGGTGGTTGTGTAGTGAAATTATTCCAGTGTCATGGCTATGTTTCTGAATTTCACTTAGAACAGGGAGATGTACATAGAAACTAAGGCAATTTGCTACTCTTATTTCTCTTCCTCTCTGAATGGCAGTATCATATTCTTCCACTATCAGATTTTACCATGTAGGAGGAATGTTTTAAATTTATGTGCATATGCTTCTACAGTGGAAGGTTCAAGTGTTGTATGTAATATAATTGACTAAACTGTATTTTAATTAGTTTTGCTTGATAAAAGCATGTATATGTGTGAGTGCCTTGTGTCTGATGTGACAAAATGTCCCATTCTGATCACTGAGCAAGGAAGAAAATGCCATTGAGATTACTGAAAAGGCATAGTAATTTAATCCTTAAAAGCACCCCTAATTTAATCCTTAAAAGCAGTAGCCATATTCAAATTGTAGATCCGGCAGAAAATTGTTCAGTTGAATTTTACCAAGTGCATGGATTCTTTTTCATTTTGAACCTTGCATTCATTTTCTTTTTTATACAGTCCTACTTTACCCGAACATGTATGGTGCTTAGTTAAAACAGGAGGTCCACATATATAGTGCAGAAGTGCTAATTGCATTCATACAAATGCATGCATGTTTTCATCTCCCTATTAAATCCCCCCCCCCACACACACACACACACCATGTTTGGAAAGGATACAAAATATTATAGTTTGGGAAGAGAAATTTCAAGAGACAAAGACAGAACATGTGTTCATTGCTGAAGCAACAAACTCTCCCTCACTCTTATTATCTAAAATGCTGTGGCTCAAGTAGTTAAGATGCTGAACTCAACTGGAAGGTTGGGGTTCGATTCCCATGTACTGCACGATGGAGTGAGCTCCCATCTCTGTCCCAGCTTCTGCCAACCTAGTTCGAAAGCAAGAAATTGCAAGTAGATAAATAGGTACCACTTCGGTGGGAAGGTAAACAGCGTTCGGTGCACTCTGGTGTTGAGGCATGCCTACCACGTATCCATGGAAACATCAGCAGAGCAGACAGCGCTGGCTCTTTGGCTTTGAAACAGGGATTACCACAGAACCCTAGAGTCGGACACGACTGGCTTTCGAGCAAGGGCGACCTTTACCTTTATACTTACAAGACTGGGTAGAGATGAGTATCCAAATGTCCTTCTATAATGCATTCCTTTCAGTGTGATGTACATTTACTCTAATTAATAACCCAGTAATAGCAAGATGTGATTTAGGCCCTCTCCAGACAGGGGAATTTGAAGCAATATGATTAGCACTGAAAAGTTTCTTCTCTGTAGTGTGATCATGCTTATTCCTTACTGGAGCGATCCTTCCATCTACACTGGAGAGGTTTATTCTCCCATGACAAGGGGCCACAATGGACTTCAATTTGTTCTCTGTTCAATTATTGACAAGCCCTCCCCCGCCCCCTCTCCTCAGTCCCTACTTTTCTGTAGAGGGTGTGTTTGCTTCATGTGCTTGAAGCAAGACTTGTGTCTCTTTCTGAGAGGAAGAGTGGGGAAGTTAAGATAAAATCTTCTTTAATATATCCATGGGTAATTATTCTTCTTGGAATTTTCTCTCACTGGAGTTTGTGGAGAGGAGGAGGAGGGTGCACCTGCAAGAGTAATTCTGTGCAGGAAGTTGGTACGGTCTGCCAGCCAGACATATAACTGAACCACTTTTCAGTTCACTGTTTTCCCTGCAAGAATAAAGTTTACCTGGTTCACCTTGTGATTAAGGAGGCGGCAGCAGCAACAGTAGAAGACAGATTTGATCTGTCATGGGAAGTATTCCGTTTCACAGCTGGGGATGGGCTAAAAGACAACCTAATGGGTGTAAAGGTTGTTTCCAGTGTAAACGTCAGGTATGGTAAAGTGACTGATGAGTCACTTCAGGACACCAGCAAATTGAATATGCACCAAGAATGTGCTAAAAAAGAGAGCTCTGAATAAAACAGGACCCCTAGAACCCCTGTGGTCTCAAGAAGCATGTGTTGAGGGAGAATTAGACCACTTCAGAGTTCACACATGTATGGACACTAAAAATGAGCAGATCCACCCCCTGCTCAATCCAAAAGGAACAGTTCTAATGCTCATCTGGACAGGCTGTAAAACTTGTGGATAATGAAACTTGACATGTAGGGTAGCAAGTCATAGGGCAGTGATGACCCTATGGCATGCATGCCAGAAGGGACACTCAGAGCCGTCCCTGTGGGCACATACGCCATTGCCCCAGCACAGAGTTCACCCCGTCCCTCTGCCCAGCAGCCCAATGGGAGTGCTTCCTCCCTCCCCAACACAGTTTACCCCGCCCCTCTGCCCAGCAGCCCGATGGGAGCACTTCCTCCCTCCCCCCAGCACAGAGTTCACTCCACTCCTCTGCATCATGGACAGCAGCCTGTTGAGTTTAGCCACTTGATCTCTAAAAGGTTTGCCATCACTGTCATAGGATGTTCACTTTGTTTATTGGGTGGTTGGGGTATACAGTACTTCTTTCTCCCTTGATCTTTAGAATGAATGCTGTGACTGGCACTCATTTAGTGGAGCTGCCTTATTTTGAAATTTAGGTATGTGATTCTGTCACATTCACTGACTAAACGATCCCTTGTTAGCTGTGGAGCAACAGCAAATTAGGAGGAAATGGTTGTGATCAAGCATTAACGGTGCATGAAAGGGTTTCCTGCAAATGTTTTTGGCCTCTCGCTTGTCACAATAGTGCAGGCAGTCTGACCAAGTATCGGTTTTTGAAAATACCTATAATAGATTTCCCCAAAAAAGTTGAAACATGTGTACCTTTGTTAAAGCAACAAATGAGTATAACTTTCAAGTACAACGGTAATATGGTATATGGTATTTCAGTTCTACTAGCAGTTATACGAGGGCTATATTTCTGTTTTTATATTGTAAGATTCATTTGCATTCAGGGCATTTTGTGGGCTTGCTGCCATAGAGATTGAACATTCAATGTTTTTGTAGAGTGTGCAACAATAAATCCTGCAGCCCATCTCAGTTTCTTCATTAATCAATTTTTGTTTGTTAAATGAAAGTTGAAATTCTTCCAGGAAGTCAAACCAGATATGTTTATAAATATGCCTGCTACTGCTAATAAAGGTCAGGTTTGTGATGACATTTGCTTTTAAATAAAGAAGAGAACTGATAAGGATCTACAACCTCCATTTCTCTTGCCTTCTTATAACTTAAACAATAGTCCTCTGTTTCAGGACAATAAATAATCCAGGCAATATGTACCAATATAAACAAAGCACCTACTCCAAAGCAGAAAGTACTGAATATATCTGTAGCATAAATCTGTATGTTTTGTTCCCTTGTTTCTCTCCTTTCTTGACTCTGTGGTTTGCTTATAAATAACCTAAGCAGGAACTGATTGTATAAAGGCACATTATGCATACCATAGATCAGTGATGGCGAACCTATGGTACGCGTGCCAGAGGTGGCACACAGAGTCCTTTCTGTCAGCATTCATGTCATTGTGGTCAAGCCCCACACCATGCTGTCCCACACCACCGGCACCAATGGCAGTGCTGCTTTCCCACTTTCGTGTTCAGGGAATGAAGAAGCAGACAAATGAAGTAGTGAAATTCAGCTCTTTATTAGTGGGGTTGGAACACAGTTTGGATGGGGCAAAACTCGGTCTTATATACACTATAAACAATAACAGTAACAATAATACAACAAGCCCATTGGCTAACAGAGTGTGCACATTTTCGATCCACTTATTTGCATAAAACACAGTTAACATACATAACACCCACCCACCCTTCTCCCTCCGCTGATGGGAAGGCAAGAAGGGAAGCTGAAATCCTGCCCGGGAAGTGGCGGATGTGAGCGTGCACATGTGTGTGTGCTGCTTGAGGTGCACCATACAACCTTACATCAATTCCACAAAAAAACCAATTGGAACTCCAATTTATATGGTAGAGATGGTGAACCTTTTAGAGACTGAGAGCTCAAGGAAGAGGAGGCGGCAGGCGGGTAGGCACCACATGTGTGCACACACCCATGTGACATCGCCAGTGTGCCTTGAGCAGTGCACATGCATGCACACCCATCCACCACATGTGCGCATACACCTACGTGACATTGCCAGAGGCGCACCAACAACATAACATGGATGCATGCACACATGTAGTGCCTACCTGTGTCCTGCCATCTTCTCCTTGGGCATCCTTGAGCAAGGGTGAATGCATTCATTTCGGGGTTTGGAGTCTCCAATGGGCTGCTGGCCATGAAATGTCATTTGGACTAGTAGTTTCATTGAACAGAGATATCTCGGCCCGTGGGGACCCCAGTGATGCTGTTGAAATCCTGTCCGGATGCCTGGAGGCCATTGGGGTCTGGATGGAGGCCAATGGGCTTCGGCTGAATCCCAGCAAGACAGAGTGGCTGTGGATAAGGGGCCCCACGTTATCCAAGGAGTTACCATCTTTGGTACTGGATGGGGCTGTTTTGCCCCAGACAGACCCAGTGCGCAACTTGGGGGTCCTTCTGGACTCACGGCTCCTGCTGGAAGAACAAGTGGCAGCTGTGGCCAGGGGGGCTTTTGCCCAACTTCGGGTGATTCGCCAACTGCGCACGCTCCTGGACCGGGGCTCCTTGCTTATGGTCACTCATGCTCTGGTTACTTCCCGACTAGATTATTGTAATGCGCTCTACATGGGGCTGCCCTTGACGACCATTCGGAGGCTGCAGCTGGTCCAGAATGCGGCGGCCTGGGTGGTGATGGGGTGTGGGCGATATGCCCATGCCTCACCGCTGCTTCGGGAGCTGCACTGGTTACCAGTTTGTCTCCGGGTGCAATTTAAGGTGCTGGTTTTGACCTTTAAAGCCCTATATGGCAGGGGGCCAGGATACCTTAGAGACCGCATCGTCCCAAGAGTGACTGCCCGTCCAACCAGAGCGGACCGGAGAGGCTCTCTGGTGGTGCCATCTACGAGGGGTGCACATTTGACTAGCACCCGAAGGAGGGCCTTCTCCGTGTCCGCACCAACCCTCTGGAACCTCCTACCAACAGATCTAAGACTTCAAAGTGAATTGCTGCCCTTCAGGAAAGGAGTAAAGACCTGGCTGGCAGGGCAGGTGTGGGGCCCGAACGGGACTATGGCCCCCGCCGGCTGGCTTTTATAAGACTCTCTCTCTTTCCCTCTGTGTGGTAGGTGGGACGGGCGAGTGGGATATGGGTTTTAAATGGGGGTGGATGTCGGATTTTTTTTTTAATTGGGTGGGTTTTTTATTGGGTGGGTTTTATAAGGTTTTATAATGTTTTTATGTATTTTTTGGAGTTGTTGTAATGCCGCCCTGAGTCGGGTTCTGCCTGAGTGGGCGGCATTTACAAATGTGAATGATAAATAAATAAATAAATAAATAAAATAAAATATTTAAATGGCTGATAATAATCACAGAGGGTTTCTGGGAAGGTAATGTTCCCATGAAAAAAAGAGACAGCAAGATCGGTCTTGTCTACACTGGCATTCCTGGGATGGTGTAGACAACTTTTTAAAAGCTGCTTAAAGTTGTGGGGAGGGGGATGCTGTTTGATACAATATCCATGTGCAGACAGCATTTTGTTTCTCTGATGGAGCTGCAGCAACTTCATTAGCCCTGTAGCAGCTGCTTTACAGCTGATTGGTGATGTGCTGTAAAGTTCCCCCTCCCCACTGCTGATTGGAACTCATTGGCAGGCATGGGGTAAAAGCTGCTTTTCAGCTGATAGGCAATCTAACTCAGCTGGAAAGCAGCCCCACTCCAGTCCCCAGCATGTACATATGCTGAGGATGGGTTTAAATACAGTGGGGCAATTTAATTCGATCAACCTACCCCAGCCAGTAAGCTATATGCCTTGGTAGATAGCTTCATGCTCTGGGAATTTAGCAGCTATTATAAACTTCTTCAAGTATAAACTTCTTCAATCATTTCTTCCTGCTGGTTGTTAGAAAAAAACTTGTAAACATAATTGTAGGTAATATGTAAGGCTGAGGCTTTTCAGAGAACCAATGCCTCTGTTTTAAAATTTCCTTTTAGTCTTCTTTTATTTCTCAGCAAAATCCAAAATGTGATCAGATGGCATACTGTGGCCAGAATTGTACTGTGGCTTTAAGACAGTATGATTGTATGTTACTAGCTATTTTGCCTGGCCTTGCCGGGCAGGTATGGATTTTGTGTTGGTGGCAGGGATCCGTCAGGGAAGGCACTCTCCCCCCCATACAATACACACAAAAACAACATGCACACACGACACACACATCACACAATACACAACACACATGACACCCCCACACAATACACACACTCCCACACATAACACACACTCAACACACAACCCACACAGCCACACACATCGCAACACACTTGCACAACACCCACACCCCGCCTCCAACGGACCCCACCGATGCCAGGACTGGGAGGCCCCATGGAGCTCGACCGGCAGCCAGCCGGAGGAGGCGGGGAAAGAAAGAACTCACCGCACTTGGAGCTTGCCTCTCCACAGCCCCAAAAGCAGCTCCCCGCCTCCAGCAGACACCGCCAGGGCTGGGAGGCCCCATGGAGTTCGACCGGTAGCCGGCCGGAGGAAGTGGGGAAAGAAAGAACTCACCGCACCTGGGGCTCACCTCTCTGTGGCCCCAAAAGTGGCTCCCCGCCTCCAACGGACCCCACCGACACCAGGGCTGGGAGGCCCCATGGAGTTCGACTGGCAGCCAGCTGGAGGAGGCGGGGAAGAAAGAACTTGCCGGAGAGGCAAGCCCCAAGTGTGGCAAGTTCTTTCTTTCCCCGCCTCCTCCGGCCGGCTGCCGGTTGAGCTCTGTGGGGCCTCCCAGTCCCGGCGCCGGTAGGGTCTGTTGGAGGCGGGGAGCCGCTTTTGGGGCCACGGAGAGGCAAGCCCCAAGTGCGGTGAGTTCTTTTTTTCCCCGCCTCCTCTGGCCGGCTGCCAGTCGAGCTCCGTGGGGCCTCCAAGCTGCAAGTCCAAACTCCCGCGGTAAAAACCAGAATACCTCATACAACGTCCGGAGGCGTTGTATGAGGCAACCTTTTCCTCAGAATTGGGCAACATTGTATGGATCCGACGTTGTATGAAGCGGACGTTGTATGAGGTATTACTGTATTTCTGTCTTCAAATTTCTGTTTCTGGTTGTCTACATTCTGTTTGTCTATAGCAGAGATTACTCCTGTTCCCTCTTGGATGATGAAAATAAGCCACCAGGCATTGTGGCCAATTCTGTCTTGATAACCTGGGCCAGCCTTTGATTATTAGTGTCTTGAAGGCACCTCATTCTCTGATGACTAAGAATGATCGTGCTGTTTGGAGTTCTTTTGTTAAAAAAAAATCTGTGATGTATTTCTGTGCCTGCTTGCCTGTAGGTGAGTTTAAGGGACAAGTCCCCTATCTTTTCTTTTCCTCTCAGCTTCAATACATTATCTCCCCCCACTCTTTTTCTGTTATGCTTTGAAATGTCTTCTGTAACTTCAAGAGATTTTGGAAGACAGTGGGAGTTGGAAACAAAGGTGATGGGAGAACCTAGTGTGGGGTGCAGGGGAGTATCCTGAGATGTTACACAGCTCAAGAAGCACACTTAACTAAACTATGCAGAAGACTTTACATTTTGGAAATAGGAAGCAATTACAAAATTATCCCTCCCAGTGTTTCAGTTCATGGTTGCTTTCCTGATAGAACTGAGCGACTGTACTTCCTACCCTGAAGGAATAGTAATGCTTAGAGATCATTCAGAGGTGCTCCTATTTCTGCCTGGCCTGATATAGCAACCTCTGCATCGATCAGGAAATTAGGCCAAATGTATTAAATGAAAACAGAAGTGGAAATTTCAATGAATGCTAAGTCTATTGCCAGTAAAGAGCTTACTTCATATTATCACCTGAACAGTGTTAGTATCATAGATAAATTGTGGCACTGGAAAGTTACCGGATCTGGTTAGTGTCAAATTTCTTGTATATATCTACTCAAAGTTAATAATGTCACTGGTAGTATTATGTGAATTGATCAACATCCGTGGTGATCTGTAGTGTTTGGAAATGTTTGTCAAACAGGAAATAGCCTAGAATTGATGGAATTTGGTGCCTTCCAGTCCTAGGATCCTGTGAAATAATAATCTCTTCTTCCAGTTGCATTTTCAGAAGCCTTGCAAAGCTCATCAAAACAGGAGCCCATGGCCATGCTCGTGTTTGCATTTGAAAACAAATGGGCCCATTTTTGAGATTGTATGGAGGGCGTGTGTTTTAATATAAATTGATATTCAAGTTTATAGTTTTATTTTGGCATGCCTGTGACCCGTGAGTGTTTTTAATGCTGCTCTTCCTTTCCACAGGGACCTTTGTGTCAGCCTTTACGGTGTTGTGTGGAGCTCGGACTGACCTTCCCGACAGGCACATTTGTTGTGTGTTTTGGTTGAATATTGCAGCAGCCCTGATTCAGATTCTCACAGCAATTGTGATGGTTGGTTGGATCATGAGTATATTTTGGGGGATGGACATGGTCATTCTTGCCAGTAAGTAGAGATCATAATTTCTTTTCCTTAAGATATACAGTTGTATCTATTTTGGGAAGTAGGTATGCTGTCTAAATTGATTTCTCTTGTGTTGACAAGCCATTTGAGTATGTGTTGTGTTGTCTCTTTGGTAGGATTTATTTGCAGGTGGATTGTTTTATTTCTTTTTCCAACGTTACATATCAGAGGTTGAGGAGGAATTATTTGTTCTAGCGGCCTTGCTGGTAGGAGATTCTAAGAATTACAATACAAAAAAGTAACATTTCCAGGTTCTGCTTGAGATTTGCTTCCAAATAAATGGACACAGGATTGCATCCCAAGCAGAGAATGGCAAAAAGCCTGCAAATTAGACTGGAAACAAGCATATAATGTGCAGATTGCTGGAATAAGAAATTAGTTGCAACTTTTTGATTACAGCTGAAGCACTTTAGCAGGGCCGACCACCCATCCTCTGCCTAGCAGTGGAGAAGAACAGGAAATGGAGCTACTGCACATGCAGCTACTGCATAGTCCTTCTACTATTTAGCACCATGCTGGTGCTAATGTAGACTCCTATATTTTATTACCTCATGCTTTCTCTCACCTAGTGTTCTTTAGTGGGTTATTATTTTATTGGCATGTTGTCTGATTGTGGGGATGTTTAAGCTATGCATGGTCCCCAGAGGCCTTCACTTCCAAGATCCATAAAGGGGTTCTCCAAAACAGAGAGGTCAGGTTCATGTAGCTCTCTACCTGATTTGGGTCTTTTCCAGTGGCTCCAGCCACTTTACAAAAGTTATGAAAGGCTGATAGAGTACCAGATGATCCAGTACAAGCCAAACAGGGAGGGCAAATTGGGAGATTCACTAAGGCAGGGATGCCCAAACTTTTTGGACCGGGGACCTGACCACACCCCCAGAATAGATGAGCGGACCAGATCACGCCCTCGGAACATGACGTGTTTGTGCATGCATGGCGCGGACTCTTCTGTGAATACATGAAAGCGAACATTTTGTGTCCTGGTTTGGCGCAGGACACAAAATGGCCATTTTCACACATGCGCAGAAGCGTCTGTGCCAACCCAGGAAATAAAATGGCCACTTTTGCACCATTTTATTTCCTGGGTTGGTGGCGTGGATGCTTCTGCGCATGCACAAAAGTGGCCATTTTGTGTCCTGCACCATACCAGGACACAAAATGGCCACTTTTCACACATGTGCGGAAGCATTTGTATTTGCTTCCTGGTTTGGTGAGGGCCTTGGGGGCTGGATGAAATAGCTTCAGGGGCCAGGTCCAGCCCGTGGGCCGTACAATGGGCATGCCTGTACTAAGGGATTGAAGCAGATTGGCTGGGCAAGATTGTTTTAGTGCTACATTGGTAGATTAAAACAGGAATTCTCAGTCTCAGACAGCTAGGCCCAGCTGCCATCCACAGCTGATTGACTGTGCCAACAAAGGAGAAAAGATGCCACACAGGTTGCTGGCAATCTCAAGAAGTAGATGACCATACTGTGGCTTGACCTGTATCATGTCAGGCCCAATGAGGGACCCCAGGTAAGTACTCATTGATATACTGTAAGATATACAGTATATCACTAAAACTCATAGGTTAGCTTTCCTGCTAGCTGATGTTCTGTTTGGTCTCCCTCAACCTGGACCTTCTAGATTGGTGGGACTACCATGACCCTGTACTATTTGGAAGGCAGTAGCTTGGGAAATAATTTGTTATTCTGCGGATTCCCCATGCCCATCTGGCATGGAACAGCCCCTGCGGAGGCTGCTTAAGTGAGAAGGCTCCTGGCGGTGGCTTCTGCGGGCAGCTAAATTAAGGGGGGTGAATAAATGATAGGGTTTGATTCACCCAATTCCATGACCTGACCGGCGGTTCTGCCAAGTAGGCAGATCGCTAACTCCGGTGACTGATTAGGTAAACACTCATCTCCCAGCCAAGGTAATCCCCAGTGCAAATAGTGGCCATATTTGCCCTTGCCTAAGTCCCAAACAATGGTCCCCCTCGCCCCATGTTTGTCCAAGTTAATTAACTTCCCTTTGAGAGGTTCCCCATTAACCCTGGTACGTGGGTGAGGTAATTTTCCTGTCGGATGACGGTTTTGCCACCGTTGCGCTTTTTTCCCTATAAATGATGTTGCCTTTTTCCAATAAAGTACTGATCTGATCTCGCTCCATTTGCCTCGTGTCGTTACTTGATCAGTCTCCTCCGGGACCTTAAGGCCACCCCAGTGGCCCCGATTCCTACATCTGGTGACCCCGACGTGATTTACTCGTGAGTAAGCGACCCCGGAGAGGTCTACTCGTGAGTAACGACCCACGCGGTCCGGTTCCACGCTTGAACCGTGACCTGTCAGCCCGGAGGACAGCGCGGCGCTCTGGTCGGCAGCCAGCCGGTCAGAGGGACGGCCAGCGGCGAGGCATTCCAAGAGAGACATTCCTACACCTTGCTCCCGGCTTTCGGGGAGGCTTGCACCAAAGGGAAAAACGCGTTCCGCTCAGGGCAGCTGTGAGCCCCTGACAGCGCAGAGGCCACCGAGGGCCCGTGGCAGGAGGCCACGCTCCGAGCTCTACCCAGACGATCGTCGCCAAGACCTGTTACCTTGCCCCCAGACGCGTCAACCCGTCCCGAGGAGGAAACTTCGGAGGACCACTCGCAGGTAATATGGGGACTTGTTCTCAGGGACAAAGTCCGTCCGCTAGCCAAAAAACTCGTGAGGAAGAGTTTAAAATCCTGGCCAGGGTATTTCAGTTACGCTTTCACAGCAGGGAACTAGCGAGACTTTTGGCGTACCTTAGGGAACACTGCCTGCTTTACCCAGAAGCAGGTACGTTAACCCTACAGCTCTGGGATCAGATAGGAGACTGCATTCAGCAACCCCCGAAGGCCCCAGGAGGGATAGTTCGCACATGGAGGAAGTGTAGGAAGCTCTTAGCTGAGATCGAACCAGTCCGGATAGAGGCAGAGGAACCCCCGTTAAATAAGTCATCAGCCCAGCCAGTCGAGCCGACTGCGCCCACCGCGCTCTATCCAACATTCAAGTACCAGCAGGGTAGCGTAGGGAGCCTTCCCGCGGTGACAGCTGCAGACGTCACCGAGGGAATGCAAGGAATGAGAAACGCAGGCGCTTCTCTGACAGCTTCGGCTTCCCTAGTTACCAAGAGTGCCCTTCAGCGCACAGCTGAGGAAGAGCTTAGAAAGGGGGATCTGTCAGTAGAAGAGCTAGCTGAGCTCAGACAGATATGTCCAATCCGCATGGAAATGGACGCGCTCACGGGCGCACAGCAGATTGTCCATTCCCCAGTTCCGTATAAGCTTCTCATGGCTATGCGGAAGGCCATTGCAGAAACAGGGCTCCAGAGCCGTTTCACTAGGGGCACGCTCCAGCAAGTGTGCGAAACCACCATGTGGATTCCTCATGATTGGAAAGCCGTCATGAGGATGATGCTAACCCCCAGCCAGTACATGATCTGGGACAGCGAGTTTCGCCTAGAGGCTCAAACTCGGGCTGCCAGGATGGGAGGCGCGGTGCTTCCTGAGCAGCTGTATGGCTCTGGTAATTTCGAGTCAATCAATGCTCAGATCAACTTGCCTCTCGCCACTCTTGAGATGTCAGCCGAGGCAGCCTTTAGGGCTTACTTTAAGATCCCAGCCACTGGCAAAGCGGCCAAAAATTACACCTCCATTAAGCAGGGAGCCCAGGAGCCCTACATGGACTTCATCAATTGCCTGGAAGAAGCAATCAGCAGGCAGATTGATAATGAGCAAGCCCAGGAAGAGCTCATGATTAAGTTAGCCAAGGACAATGCCAACTTGGACTGCCGCAGAATCTTGCAGTCCCTAGGCAATCGTCCTGACTTGGCCCTATCGGACATGATTAGAGCTTGCGCCGACGTTGGCACAGAATCCTACAAGATGGGTCTGCTAGCGGCAGCGGTGCAAGGAGGGAAAAGACCCAATGGTAAGAGCAAAGGAGCATGTCACAATTGTGGCAAGATCGGTCACTTCGCTAGGGAGTGCCGATCCAAGGGAGGCGGACAAAAGTCCGGCCGTCCCAAGGCTCCGAACACCCTCTGTCCGAAGTGCAAGAAAGGCTATCATTGGGCCAGGTATTGCCAGAATTCGGGAAACCGGAGCACGGGCATGTCTCTGGCCCCAGTCCAAACAGAGGCGTCCTTCACCCAGAACTCACCAGAGCTAGAGTAGAGTCCAACCCCATTCCAGACATTGCGAGGGCGCAGGCCAGCCCCAAGGGCAGCACAGGGCTAGAATTGATTTGCCAGGCGGACGTTACATGCGACCTGCCAGGCACAGTCTATCTGGTCGACTCCCAGTACATGGGACCCCTGCCCAGAGGCTTTATAGGTTTAGTTTTGCCCCGTAGTGTAGCTGGTGCACGCAGAATTTTCATAATTCCAGGAGTCATTGACTCGAATTTTTCAGGCGTTCTCCAAGTTCAGCTTTGGACACACCTGCCCCAAACCATTCACAAAGGAGACACCTTAGCGCAACTGGTCATGGTTCCTTGTCACTCGCCAGCAGGCAGCCAGGGAAGGCTCAGTGACAGCTCAGAGTCCGGTTCAGCAGACCGCTCGAGCGCGAGTGAGGCAGTGCAAGGATACCAGGTCTTAGCGACAGTTGAGACCAACATTGAGTGGAAGCAGCGCCCCGTTATCAAGGTATTTTTGAACAAAAGAGCGTTCTCAGGGTTACTCGATACCGGAGCAGATGTGAGCGTGATAAGCAGAAGCCAGTGGCCAAGGGAGTGGGCCACTGAGCCGGTCTCCGATGTGTGGGGGGTAGGCGGTGTTCAGGAAGCGTTTAGGAGCCGAGAGTGGGTAGAAGTCACAATCCCAAGGGCTGAAGGCACGGCGGTGATTCGACCGCACATTCTTGACGTGCACATCAACCTTTGGGGGTGAGACATTCTTCAGCAGTACGTGCCACCCTTACCTTCGGGTAATGGCGTTGCCACTTAAATGGCTCACCGATACTCCGGTCTGGGTAGAACAATGGCCGGTAGTGGGAGAGAAATTAGTTGCCCTCAAGCAGCTAGTTAAGGAACAGCTAGACGCAGGACATATAGAACAGTCCACAAGTCCTTGGAATTCGCCAATTTTTGTTATTAAGAAGAAGTCGGGGAAGTGGCGACTCCTCCACGATCTTAGAGAGATCAATAAGTGTATTCAGCCTATGGGTCCGCTTCAATGCGGCATCCCAAATCCTAACATGATTCCCGAGGGGTGGGAGATTCTCGTCGTAGATCTCAAGGATTGCTTTTATACAATCCCCTTAGACCCCAGGGACCGGGAGAGGTTTGCCTTTACGGTGCCGGTCGTGAACCACAGTGAGCCCACGCAGCGTTACACGTGGAAATTTTTGCCACAGGGCATGCTCAATTCGCCCACTTTATGCCAAATTTACGTTCACGGCGCACTGGCAAAGTTTCGAAACCTCTATCCACAAGCCTTAGTTTGTCATTTTATGGATGATATTTTAGTAGCGTTGCCGCAACTTGGCAGCAAAGTGTTTTCAGACCTCCAGGCCAGCCTGGGGGACAAATGTTTACTCATTGCCCCGGAGAAAGTGCAGAGAACCGAACCCTTCTCATACTTGGGTCATCGGCTTCTCCGCTCTTTTGCAGCGCCAGTTTTGCCTCAGATCAATTTACAGGACTCAGTCACCCTCGTAGAATTGCAGCAGGTTTTGGGGAATATCAATTGGGCAAGACCGTACTTCCGATTGGATACGGATCTTCTGAAACCGCTCTTCTCGCTGCTAACTTTAGGTAAGCAGCCGGCAGACCGGATAAAGATTTCTCGAGACGCGCGCTTGGCGCTCGAGAAAGTTAACCAAATTCTCAGCCAGAGGTGGGTGGATAGGATCACCCAAGGGCCATATGCTCCGATCCTGAATTTGTACATCGTGCGGGCAGGATCCATGTTCACTGGGGCGTTGGGAGTAGATTCCGAGAAGGGAGCAAAAATTGTGGAGTGGGTGTACTTGCCTAACACCTCTTCTCGGAACATCATTCCGCCCCAAGAACTGGTCTCCGCGGTGATCTACTGCGGAAGGCTGAGAGCTAGGGACATTTCTGGGCACGATTTAGCCAAGATTGTAGTCCCGTTCACCAAGGAACAAATTCAGCAGTTGATGCAGCTGGGTGACTCGCTTCCGATAGCTTTGGAAGGATTCACTGGAAGCTTGACATACCATTTGCCTAAAGACCCCAGACTTGTCTCGCTTCAAACAGGAACAGTCAGCTTGTTCGAATTGCTCTCGCTGGTCCCACTTCAGGGGGCCAGAACAGTTTTTTCTGATGGTGGACGCACATATGGTGTCTTGACTTGGCAGGAGGGCGAAGCTTGGCACACGCTGCTAACTCTTCCACAGAAGTCCGCGCAGCGGGCGGAGTTGGCAGCCGTGAACCTTGCCTTGCGCACCTTCGCCAAAGAACGGTTAAATATCATTACTGACAGTCTGTATGTTAGGAATTTATTTCACAGTCTACCGGGAGCTTACATTACTCCCGCGATAGACAAGAACTTGCTTAGTCTGTTTCTCACTGCTCAATTTCATTTGCGGAACCGCACAGAGCCGCTCTATATTGCCCACATCCGAAGTCACCAAGACCTACCGGGTCCGATTTCCGCGGGCAATAGCAGAGCGGATGCGGCGGCAAAGGAAATTCAGCAACGTTCAGTTTTGGGAGTTTTTACTACTCCGATTCAAAGTCATGCCTTTTTTCACCAAAATGCCAAAGCACTCGCCAGACAGTTCAATCTGCCACTTTCTCAAGCCCAGGGTATAGTGCGCTCTTGCCAGCATTGTGCAGGGGCACCGGGGGGGGGGCCCTCGTGGGGGGTCAACCCACGAGGGACAGAGGCTAATCAGGTGTGGCAGATGGATGTCACGCTTGTGCCGCAGTTTGGTAGATGGCAGTACATGCACGTCTGCATTGACACTTTTTCTCAGTTCGTTTGGGCAACGGCGCAGAAAGGGGAGACTGCCTCCCACGTGGAGCAGCACCTCCTTTCCTGCATTGCGGCAATGGGCAAGCCGCGGCACGTGAAAACGGATAACGCCCCGTCCTACTGCTCCAGGCAGTTGGCCGCCTTCATGGCCACATGGGACATCAAGCATACATTTGGCATCCCCTACAATCCGCAAGGGCAAGCGATTGTGGAGCGGGTCAATCGGACGCTAAAGTCCTATATTGACAAACAAACAGAAAGGGGGGAGCCACCAGCCCTCCCCAAATCACAGGGCGAAGCACAGTTTTGCCTGAACAAGGTATTGTTCACATACAATCACCTTAATGTTTTTTCGGATTGTACGCCGCAGGAGAGGCACTTCCGCCGTTCGGAAGCTCTCCCGCGACCTATGGTCCGGTACCGAGTGCCACCGGACCCCTCTTGGAGGGGCCCGGTGCAGCTCATAACCAGGGGGAGAGGGTATGCTGCAGTTATGTCTCCTACAGGTGTCGTTTGGATTCAAGCTCGGTGCGTCAAGCCTCATTTGGAACCACATGGCGTGGACCCAGGCCGACCCGAGTCCGATCCCGGAGATGAAGGATCTCGCCCTGACCGAGGGGACCCGCCGGGAGAGACAGCGGTCGCAGATGACAGCACCGAAGATCACCTGGGGGATGGGCAAGGCCCTCTGCCATGATGCCCAGGATGCCATCCAGCGCGAGGGGGAGGAACTGACACCAGAGAGCTTTGTAGTTGCGGTTTTCGCCCAGATTCACGCCAACTCCATGGCAGTCACCATCATCCTGGCCCTCTCCCTGCTTTTGGGGGGAGGCGCTCAGGCCGCTTCTCTTCAGGCCAACGGCCTGCCGCCTGGTGAAGATCTTTCAGCACGGATGCACTACAACTTGTGGGCAAGGTTGGCGGGTCTCGTCAACCAGTCCGATTTTTGCCTGAAGCAGGACATTGGTTCTGCCTCGATCCTCAGCACCTGTCTCATCCCCGTGTGCCACACTCTAGATGCACGGGCCAGGGATGGCGACTGGTTGCTGAAGAAGATTTTCGGACCGCATCTCCCTGCGAGCTTTGCAGCCTACGCTCGCTGGGGGGGCTTGCGGCTCACCATGACTTTGCCGGCTGATGCAGCCACTCTTCACACCCCGTGAGTGGCGGCCAGCCCGAACTCTACTTGTGCTCGAATAGTCGGCTGCGCTGCAGTCGGCCGAACCCAGCGCCGCTGCCTCGATACCGGCAGCAGCAATTGGACTTGTGAAAACCCAGAGACAATTGGTTCATTGCCTGCTCATGTCACCCTACCCTCAGGGTGGTTCTTCACATGTAATCAGTATACCTTTAACTATATCCCTGCAAATATCTCAGATTCCACATGTTGCCTCAGTCGGTTGACACTGTTGCTCCCCACTAAGGATATGGTCACCCCAAGCACAAATGTTTCACATGCTTCAGATGTTTCTGCACCCGTAAGGCACACTCGCACCGCCCAGTTAGACAGCTCATGTGATAGCAGCTTTAGAGTCCTCAGTCCAGCCGAATATGTCTCGCTGTCAGTCAGCATAGTTGGCATGCCAGGCTTAGCCGTCGGCAATGCACGGAGAATTGGTCGCTTGGCTTGCGGCTTGGCCAAAGCCATCAACCATACCTCCACGGCGATAGAGCTCCTCAATCAAGAGCAGGCGGATCTTCGCCATGCCATTCTCGATAATCGAGCGGCTATCGACTACCTCTTATTGTTGCACCACCTGGGTTGTGAGTCTTTTCATGGTATGTGTTGCTTCAACCTTACTGACAACTCCCGGAAAATCCAAAACCAGATCACGGATCTCCACACCATAGTTGCGGGCATCATGGAGGGCTCCACGTGGGGGGCCTGGTGGAGCTCCCTGTGGAAGTGGATGTGGTCGTGGATCCCATGGGGGTGGCTTCAGACGGTACTTAAAGTGGTGGTGGGGGTAGTCATACTAGGCATTGCAATCTGTTGCTTTGCTCAATGTATTCCCTCGCTGATTTCTAAGTGCCGCCCCAGAGGGAAACCCCGTGACTTCACTCTCGATCAACAGCTGATGCCGCTTCTGCGCAAAATCGCTGGTCAGGCTCTTAATATTAAAAAGTAAGGGGAGATGCGGATTCCCCATGCCCATCTGGCATGGAACAGCCCCTGCGGAGGCTGCTTAAGTGAGAAGGCTCCTGGCGGTGGCTTCTGCGGGCAGCTAAATTAAGGGGGGTGAATAAATGATAGGGTTTGATTCACCCAATTCCATGACCTGACCGGCGGTTCTGCCAAGTAGGCAGATCGCTAACTCCGGTGACTGATTAGGTAAACACTCATCTCCCAGCCAAGGTAATCCCCGGTGCAAA
Organism: Bradypodion ventrale; assembly: GCA_035047345.1. NCBI lineage: Eukaryota > Metazoa > Chordata > Lepidosauria > Squamata > Chamaeleonidae > Bradypodion > Bradypodion ventrale. The sequence continues at coordinate 50,110,236 of JAWDJE010000001.1, forward strand.
TAGTGGCCATATTTGCCCTTGCCTAAGTCCCAAACAATGGTCCCCCTCGCCCCATGTTTGTCCAAGTTAATTAACTTCCCTTTGAGAGGTTCCCCATTAACCCTGGTACGTGGGTGAGGTAATTTTCCTGTCGGATGACGGTTTTGCCACCGTTGCGCTTTTCCCCCTATAAATGATGTTGCCTTTTTCCAATAAAGTACTGATCTGATCTCGCTCCATTTGCCTCGTGTCGTTACTTGATCAGTCTCCTCCGGGACCTTAAGGCCACCCCAGTGGCCCCGATTCCTACAGTTATTCCAATCATGAAATAAATTTAACTATATGATGTTACAATATGATACTAAATATCTTCATTTTGCAGAAAGCATGGCAAGTTCTGAAAAAGAGAAAGCGCAGTCTTTCAATTCTGCTTGTTCACGTCTTGATTGCAGAGTCTCTGTTTACTTGCTTATCACTTTATTTATGCAATCTGTGTCCCTCCCCACTCACTGATATGCGTGAAATATTATTGATAGCTGTATCTTTCCTTTTATCTTTCCATGTTTCTTTCATGCTTTCTAAAATGATCAACAAAGTTTCACAAGGTATGTTTTTTCCTAAACTACTTTTTCAATTCATTCAATTCCATTTGATAAAAAACAAGATAAATATAATGATAATCAAAATAGAAGATAATGTAGAGTTCACATGTCCTATTCCCGTGGCACAAGCATGTATGATCCATATTTTTGACTAAAAGCTAAATTTTGTTGATAAAAAAGAGTTCTTTTTGATGTGATATTTTTCTCTATTTAAATATTCTCCCATGTAGTTCCATTAATATGGAAGTGTTATGCTGTAGATAATAATGCAGGATAAATTAAGCTTGTGCAGTTTTCATAAAACAAATCTGTACAAAAACAAAAATGAAAACACAGTATACAATCAATTATCTATCTTTTCTTCAATAACATTTTAGTCAATGTTGTGATGGCATTTAAAATCTGCTAGTCTGCATTCCAGATATACTTCAGATATAGCTCCATTCCAGTCTAGGTAATACCTCAACATAGAATGAAGATATGTAAGTGAAGATATGTGAATGAAGGGTGTTGTCATCCCCCTTAAGGAGGCATGATTTTGACCAGTATTACTTAGTTCAGGATTGTTGCTGAAAATACCAATTTCTCGTCTCCCAAATTGGGGGGGGGGGGGGGGGGGGAGGGGGAGGTGCAACTTACTTCAGAAATCTGCAATTCTTGAGATTTGTGGTATATTTTGCAACCAGAAATTTGTGTTTTAATAATGTCAACTAAAAATAAAGTTTTGAAAAAATATGTACACACACACAGTAATCCATGAGGGAAATGTGTACAAAATGTGTGTACTGGGAACGATATGTTAACATTGGCATAATATGGAAAATGTATATTAATTTCCACCTGAGAATAAAACCCAGAGTGTTGTAACCTCAGGCAAACAAAGGGATAGGCATGAAAGTAGGATTCAAAGAAACACAATGAAAGTAAAGATAGATTTGCACAACCCTGCACACATCCTGGATATCTTGGATCAGAAAATCCCCCAGAGCATATCTAGCACAAAGGTGGAGTTGGCAAAGGAGGCAGTGGTATCGCTAGTGTATACATTCACCACTATCTTTTCTTTTGATACTACTTGTATGGTCTGAGTGAGGCTGCATGCTGGCAAGTTATACCTAATGAATGTTGACTTTTGGAGACACTACTTACAATCCTTTGAAGTTCCTTCTTGCACTCCTAATTATGTGCTCGAGTATGGGCAGCTAGCACATAGAAATGCTTTGAGAATATAAATTAAGACATGTGTTACCAATACAAATCAGCTTTCTCAATTTGGTCTCCAGTGACTATGGTGAAGTCTAGCATATCTGAATACCATCACTTTGGAGAAGGCTTGGGTAAATTAAATAGTAACACTTTGTATTAATGGGCTCTGATAATAAAAAAATCAGGTGTGTGCACTTTCTATGCATCTATGCACAGCAAGTGGGCAGCAATATAAATTAAATAAACAAACAAATAAATAAATCTTCAAAAAAAGTACAGTGAAAAGTGGATTTTCGTTTCCTGAATAAACTATGCAAATTTTGCTCATGTCTGCTTTTATTTTGTTATGCTTTTTGCTCAAGTAAGAGGCATTTGGTATGAATTCTCAGCTTCTATCTAAATTGACACATACAACAAGTAAATTTGGACCAGTATTTTTCAATCCTAGGGACTAAAAATGACAGGTTTAAATCCAACTGTTAGTCCAAACTAGGCTAGACCCATTGAATCAAGGAGAATCATCCAAATTCCTATTTATTCCATGGGCAGACCCTAGCTGAAAGTAACAATGGGATTCAGATCATACTGTACTTTATTAAAATACATAAAACAAATGCTGCAATTCTCTAGGTGCTAAATTCAACAGAATTCTGTATTTCTCAATTTATTTGCAGAATACAGTGATACCTCATACAACGTCCAAACTTGGTTCCACAAGTTTGGACTTTATACGGATTTGGACTTTGTATGAGGCATGCAAAATTTTTGCCATGATGCCTCATACAACGTCCCAATCCTTGCAGCGATGTCTCGTACAACGTCGTTTCCATAGAGATACATTTTACTGTAACAACACAGACTTCAAGGTAAAGTCAAGGAAACTGACAGAACTTTAAGAAATCATTGTCTAAAGGCTAAATACATTACAAAAACATGTCAAACAACCCTGATTGTCCAAGAACCTGAAGAATGCTGCAAAAATCCCAGGAATGCTTCTAAAAATTCTGACAAAAAAATTCAAAAAAATCCAAAATTACGCTCAAAACCACTCCAAAACACTCTTCGCCTCATGCAAACCCACAAGAGCAATGCACGCATGTGTCCTGCCTTTTATACCGCCAAGGCACAATGCAACCTGGGGAAACCCCAATGCCTCATACAAAGTCGCAGTGACTTTGTATGAGGCAACTTTTTCCAAGGAATTAGGTGATGTATGAATTTGATGTTGTACGAAGCGGACTTTGTATGGGGTATTACTGCATGTATGATCTTGTTTATACATCCCTCTGAAAATAAGTCAGACAAAATTATCTTCCCTTTCATTCATTTATACCCTCTTCCACCAACAGCTCCATGCAATCTTACAGTAGTACTGTATGAGAATCAGTATTGTTTTGCTGAATGTTTTATAGTTGGGTACCAAACAACAAAATAAAGTGTAAACCTCCTGCTTTCACTTCTTGCATGGTTCGTAAAGCTTAGGATTCCCTTGTTACCACTGATGATGTTTAGGCACCAAGGACCTTAAAAATAACTCCATGCCAATCTCTTTCTCTCTTTTTTGCTTTGTCTTTCTGTCTGTGAAGCGGAGCGGAGATGCAGAGCAGCAGAGAATGACCTTCATTGAGCAAAATGATAGCCTACTCCCATCATGGAGACACTGACACATGGAGGTTCAGACTGGCATGGCCAACTCACCAACGTGACAGGCAAGCCATTCGAGGAGCGGGAGCCACTTGTTATACTGATGCTATGGAGGATGGCAGCAGAGCAAATATCCAGAAGAAGGGAACCTGTTGGCTAGCTATGTTGCTGTTTTCTCCATCCACTGGGTGGGGAACACTGAGAAACATTTCACCTCCTTTCTGACTCACTGAGAAAACAGCCCTCATGTGACTATCAATATTAATAGATATGTGTTCAAAGACATAATAGCAAAAGTTCAATGGGATAAAACATTTCCAGATAGACATTATTCATCTATTCTTGTGGTGCAGCAGAGGATGGCTCAAATCATGACCTTTAATATGTATGTGTGTGTGTGGTTTTTAATGGTGATTGTTGTAGATGATTTTCTTGAGATTCTACTTGCTGCTTTTGTAAACCTTTTGCCTTGTTGAGGTAACTTGGTCTTAGGCTAAGGCAACTTTATGCATCCTACCATCTTCTATCCTGCAGAACCTTGAATAGATCAAGATCTATACGGTAATCACTCCATGATTTTATGTAAATATCCACTTGGGGTTTTAGAAAGGGCTGGTTTTAAAAGCAGTATAAAGTGAAAATTAAATTTTGTTGTATTTATGGTGAAAGAGAGACTTTCCCTTTGTGGGTTTCCAAAAATTCTGTGCCACTAAATGTTATTTGGAATGCATAGTGTACATACAACAGATTGTATTTTGTAATCTGTGTACAGTAGATCTGTGGCCTCCTCATCTACTTGTTAGTGTATTTAACCACATATCTGGCTATCAGTGCAGTTAATATACACTTCTAGGTTGTATATACAGAAGGCTATGGGACAAAGAAATTGACATCCATCTCGATATTCTGCCAGTAGATTCTCTAGAACACAATTTAGGAATGTCCCATTAATTCTCAGGAGAAAAGGAAGCTCAATTTACTGTCTTAAACTCCATGAACACATAGTTTCATTACTATTATATTTCTGACCTCTTAAGTATTTACACATTTCTGGGCAAGCCTGATTATAATCTCTGATTTGTGATTCATGACAAGCATCATAAATCACTATGAATTTATCATGATTTAATGCCTAGTGCAGGGGCGCTCAAACTATGGCCTGTGGGCCCAATTAGCCCCATGCATATCATTAATGCGGTCCATGGTGAGTACCCGGGCTCACCGTGGACCACCCCTCCACCTGCCCCCACCGGCGCTGCCTGACATCAGCTGTGGTGGCGGTGGCGATTGCGCTTTGTCCCGGCTGCTCCAAGCAGCCTCTGGCTCAGTCCCATCCCCTCTGCAGCCTTTGCCAAAGCCAATCGCCGTGCTGGGGGAATTTTCGGAGCCTCATCCATTTCAAAATCCATGATGTTAAGAGAGCCCCTGGCACGCCCAGGATGATATCACTGCAGCATGCCAGGTTTACCTTTCTAGCGCGCGGATTTTGAAACAGAAGAGGCTCTGAAGATTTCCCCAACGTGACAATCGGCTTTGGCAAAGGCTGCAGAGGGGGTGGGACCGAGCCAGAGGCTGCTCAGAGCTGCCGGGACAAAGCATGATTCCTGCCCCTGCTGATGTCAAAACTGTCAGCAGCTTAAATGGGTCTAAGATTTTTATTTTTCCATTGGTTGAAAGAAAGGCTATTCGCTGGTAAACAACAAGCAGCCTCCATTTAAGGGAGAGCATGTAATATATTATTCTGGAATTTGAAGTTTTTTAAAAAACCTTTCCCTCATCTCTGGAAAATAAATTTAAGTCAGCCCTCAGCAAAGAACCTGAAAAGAACTTGGGAAAGTGACTATTTAGTCTGCAACTCCATGAATCCCTCAGCCAGTTGTCGCTGTGAGATTAGTTTTGATGGGCCATATGACTCAGCTTGCAGTACATAAGGTCTACAGAGATCTCCTAACTTGAGACAATTCACCTTCAAATGTTCCAGCTCTTGTATTTCCAAAGAAATACAAGACTGTACTTAAATTTATAAATATGTTGTAATTTTGTTGGTTTTCATGAGATTTAAACTCCCACCATCATTAATATGACTGTAATATCCTTCATTTTGGCTAGATTGTGTCCTTGCTAATTTTATAGCTATTTATAACTGTGATATGGAGTTATTCACTTTTGGATTTGTGTACAATATACATTTATCTTCTTACATTGCAGGCGAACATACTAAAAAAAGAAATTAAAAACAGTCGCACACACCATACACCAGAAATGGAGTAAGATTATTTGAAAAGTGCTATTAATTTTTCTTATGATAAAGGTTTCCCTTGCTTGAAAGCCAGTCATATCCGACTCTAGGGTTCAGTGCTCATCTCTATTTCAAAGCTGAAGAGCCAACACTCTCTGCTTCTGCAGACGTTTCCGTGGTCATGTGGCAGGCATGACTAGACACCAGAGCGCACGGAGCGCTGTTTACCTTCCCACCGAAATGGTCCCTATTTATCTACTTGCAATTTCTTGCTTTCGAACTGCTAGGTTGGCAAGAGCTGGGACAGACGATGGGAGCTCATTCCATCCTGCAGTACTCGGGAATCGAACTGCTGACCTACCTGTCTTCCCGTCAGTATCTTAGCCACTTGATTAAGAAAAGAAGCTAATTTCCTTTAGCATTGCATCCTAATTCAGAAATGTTGTCTCATTTTTTGAAGGCGAGGGAAGAATTACTTCGGTCATGTTTTTGAGGCAACCTCTGCTGCCTCCTTTCATACCAAATGGACAAGATCATCAGGATCAGTGGAATTACAGTTTATGTGAGATAATTTGTTCCCCAAAGAATAAAACCAGAACATAAATCTTACTGAATATATGGTCTTGAAAGAAAGAGTTCGTCAGATGTTTTCATTAGGCATTAAAAATCATTGGATTTTGTAAAGAGAAAATGCACCTTTTACAGAGGAATATCTCAAACTGTTAATGAGCTGCACAAAACTGGATACATGGAGATGACATAGAAATTGGCAAAACATTTTCTGGTTTGAGGCTAAAGATCATGGATTATCAAGACAACAGTATGGTTCACTAAGGCTCAAGAAATGTTGTTAATTCCTTTTAGGGTTCTTGTATCCTATGTTTTATTTCAACAGGAAACATTTTGTTAACTGTTGCCTTTTTGAGAAGGCTGTTTGCTTTCAGTGTCCAATTTCGCATCATTTTTCTTTTAGTAAGAACAACTTTGAAAGACATGTCCCTGACACAGCAGTGAAGGAGCACACTCCAGTTCTGCTACTGCTGGGTCCGTAAATCCTTTCTTCAAGAGGCCTAAGAGTAGTTTCAGAGTCTACCCATCCAAAAGACATTGCTACTACAGCAATCATCTTCAGTGACTGGATGGAGCTGGTACACAGTCTCTGCCTTATCACACATCTAAAATCATGCCATGCTGAGAGGGAAGTTGAATTGGTTATGAGTATGAAAGGGAGGAAAACTCAACACATTGCAGATATAATCAACAACAATGTAACTGGGCAGGCCTGTTATGCTAATCACATTATAGCCATGATGGCGAACCTTGGCACTCCAGATGTTCTTGGACTTCAATTCCCAGAAGCCCAAGCCCCCTGTGAATCCACACAAATGGGTTTACTGTAATTCATCCGGCCCACGCTGCCCTCGTCTCTCCCAGAAGCGAAAGTAAAACGTGCCTGTACAGGCACGTTTTACTTCCGCTTCCGGGAGCAACGAGGACAGTGCGGGCCGGATGAATCACAGTAATCCCATTCGTGTGGATTCACAGGGGGCTTGGGCTTCTGGGAATTGAAGTCCAAGAACATCTGGAGTGCCAAGGTTCACCATCACGGCATTATAGAATACATTTTTACTCTCAGTGGTTCTTCATTAGGAGAATGAATAATACTTCATAGGGGCACTTTTCCAATATTAAAAATAATTCGAAAGAAAGAAGTGAAGTCTGTGTGCGTAGGAAATGACTACTTTCTGATTTCTGAAATGTTCTAAGGGTATTTCTTTTGGCAACTGCCATTATTTATGTATTTATTTATATCCCACTGTTTTATTCAAAGTGCCCAGACTTAATCATAAAACCATGCTGGATTAGTAACAATGCAGCTGCAACAAACTATTTCTGAAACAACGAAATACAAACAGCTCTTAACTGAAACAGATCTAGAGGCAACAAAAATGTCATACATTGAGACTAGCAAAATAAACATGGAGCATGTTCAGAGCGAAGAATTTGGGTCACTCTGAAAATTTCCTACCCACAGCATTTTTCATTTTATCTCTCTGAGGGATAATCAAAGTGTTCCTAGCATTTATTTTTCTGTAACAGGGGTCCATATATATTTTCAAATTTCTCTTGTCCCTTTGTTCAGATAATGACACTTCTTTCCCCACCCATTGCCCCACCTTACATTGTAAGAATTAAGTTTAACTGTAATGCATCTATTTTCCCCATATTGATATTCACACGTCTCTCAAATGAAAAGAAGGCATTGGAAGGCAGCAATCCCTGAGTGGTATCTCAGAGGAGTAAAATGACTCTTTGACAGGCCCCTCAAAAGGTGGGAAGACCCAATTGTGAAAAGCTTTGGTCAAACCTGGAGAAGGAGAACACAGCAGCGAAATGAGTGGAAAATGAATTTATCCCTTGATAGACTGGTCAATCAAGGAATCAAGGAATTTGTTTGCTTATCCTTTGCTCGTTTTCCATCTCACACATGTACATACACAACCTTCAGTTCCTACTCTATTGTCGTTTTTTGACCTCCTTTCCATCTCCGTCTTTCCTTTCAATCACTCTGCTACATCTAGGCAGGTCCCGGTAGTCCCTTCTGGAGGGAACTCCACTTCCAACATCACTCATTCTTACAGATACTGCAGACGTTGCAGACAGATATTTGAATTTGAGCTTTCTGTGGCAGGGATTATGAAGAATGTCAGGCCACTTGCTTGGATTAAAAGTGGGGTGCTGGGAAGGAGAGAGTGGCTTTGTGCGTGTGTGGGGGGGAATGGAAAGAAGGGGGGAAGAATGTTAGAAAGTTAGCTAGCAAAAACTTAGAACTTCATTGTTTTGTTTAAACAGCTTATTTTCTCTTTGTTTACTTAAACAGTAGACTGAGATTTTCCATGTTCAATTTACATAAGTTTTATTTCTGACAGTATGGATTTCAACAGGAAGACAAGCTGGGAAGTTGAGTTTTTCAACAAGCCATAGGTCTTTCAGAGTAGGACACAAATGGAGAAAGTTAACTCTATTTCTTATATGTAAGAAATAAATAAATAAAAATAAGGACCAGAGGACAATAGAGTGGGAGGGAGATGTTTAGCAAAACATTCAGCAAAGGGAGATTCAAGGTGCTCAGCTTGTGAATAGGAAGGTTGGAAGGGGGAGTGTGTTAGGTATGCGCATGCATGCACTCCAAAGCCCTAACCACCTGAATGCACCTGGGCCATCACAGTAGATAACGTTGGCCCCCAGCTGCATTGGAGAAAGAATTAGCAATCAGAACAGGCTGCAGAGAGATGTGTTCAATTCAAGTGCAATGTCTATAAAAGGCCACAAAGGAGGGTGGAGGTGCCTTTGGATTGGTCTACACCCAATCCGTGTGGGCGCGTTTTACTTCCACTTCCAGGAGCGAAGAGGGCGGCATGGGCCCTTTTAATTAAATTAAAACCCATTCATGTGTATTCATATTGGGCTTGGGCTTCTGGGAATTGAAGTCCAAGAACATCTGGAGTGTCAAGGTTCACCATCACGGGTCTACACTATATCAGATTTGTATGCAGTGAACTGATAGCGCTCCAAAGAGCAGAAGAAATGCTTGTCTGGACATGGTCTTGGTCACTGCAAATTACAATGCCTCTGAAGAGTCATCAGTGACTGACAATAAACATAGCAAGATGGAGGTTGATTATTTTTAACTGGATGGGCATTCTAAGGTCACCTGTGCTCGAAAGCCAGTCGTATCTGACTCTAAGGTTCAGTGCTCATCTCTGTTTTATAGCTGAAGAGCCAGCGCTGTCTGCTTCTGCAGACATTTCTGTGGTCATGTGGAAGGCATGACTAGACACCGGGGGGGTGGGGGCACGGAACACTGTTTACCTTCCTACCGAAGTGGTCCCTGTTTATCTACTTGCTATTTTTTGCTTTCGAACTGCTAGGTTGGTGAGCTGGGCCAAAGATGGGAGCTCATTCCATCCTGCGGTATTCGGGTATCGAACTGCTGAGCCAGTGCAGTCTGGATGGGCATTCTAGAGTTAAGTATAAGACCTTTATTCTAGAGTTTATCAAGGGACATAAATGTTACAAGTGCAAGATGTTCAGAACATTATCTGTTGAGGAGGCCAGCCACGTGTTAGTGCTCTTTCTCTATATTGCATCTGCTGAAGTCAGAAATGGAAGTTTATGAATTATATTAGGTTTGTTTCTCCCTAATCTTTATATCCCTTGAGCAAGTCACATTCAGAATTCACTGGCAACAAAAACATGTAGCTTCTTCCTATACAAATCCTTTCTGGCATTTGATATTTCCCCCTCCTCGTTTGATCTCTGTTGTCGCCTTGATTTGAATGCCTTTACAGAGAAGCAGGAAGTAATTCTGTGCTATAGAGCAGGAGATTTAAATTTAATAACTTGGAATGGAATTTTGTAATTGTTAGAGCAATCTACAGCAGCAGAGCAATTGATGGGATGTTCCTTATGTCTTATTTTTATAATTACATTTTAGAGGCTGCTAAGAGTTCTCAAAGAAGCGTATACAAAAGCATAATAAAAGCAAAGTCCTTTAACACATGCAAGTATGCAGTTAATCTAATATTGAGATAAGAAGCAGTTCAATTCTCAGATGGCTACTGGAATTTCCTAAAAGTCCCATTGCCCTCTCCTGGAGTTGTAATGATGCAAGCTCTGAATTTTAATTTGAAGAGGAAATTCCGCTATACATGTGCCATCCCCAGATAGCGTTGTCTTAGTACCGTGATGGTGAACCTTGGCACTCCAGATGTTCTTGGACTTCAATTCTGTTGTGTATGGAATAGTATGGAATGTCACTGCCACGTTATGCCTTTAAGTTAAATGTAACCGGTTCTACAGGAAATGTATACTCAAGCCATTTGTAAAGAACACATTGTGTTCAGCTGCTATTGAAATGCAAGCTTGCTACCAGAGATGGGAGCAGCGAGCATTCAACTCACATGGTACAAATTCCCCAATCATGCCCAGCCGCGGGAAACCTTCCCGCCACAGATACACCTGGGCAAGGAGGGTGGGACTCCGGATGACGTCACGGCAACAGTAGCCAATAGGCTACCGTGCACCCATATTCAAATGTATAGTGACTGTATAAAAGGAGTTGTATTGCCACCATTACCGTGTGTTTGAACTGTACTTCATGCAATAAAGTTGTGTTAGCCAGAATGCGGCTGCTTCTATCGTCTTGCTTCCCTGAACACCAAATTGGCGACGAAGGTGGGATATGGCTTCCCACAGGAACAAGACGCAACCAATCTTCGACATAAACCAGCCGGACCAATGGGAATGGTTCGAAATGCATTTCCGCAGCACGCTGGCGATAGCCGAAATCAATGACGAGGGGAAAAAAGCACGCCCAGCTCATCGCGATGTTGGGGTACCACGCCGTGAAGTTCCTGGTCAACCTGGTGGCACCGAGGAAGGTGGAAGAGGTCCCAGTCAAACACCTCCTAGCAGTGCTGCGGGGGCACTTCCAGCCGACTGTGTCCATTTTCACGGTCAGAGCTGCCTTCGGGAGATGGGACCATCGCCCGGGTGAGTCTGTGGCCGATTTTGCGGTGGCCCTCTGCGTGGCGGCAACCCCATGTGAGTGGGCAGACCTGGAAACCGCACTCAGGGACCGTTTGCTCTGCGGTCTGCGGGACGAGGAGACCCAACGAAAGCTGATGACCCGTGGCCACGACCTGACATTCCAAGAGGTCCTAAAGGAAGCACAGGCAGCCGAAGCCACGAGGGCCGGAGTCAAGCTGTTCAAGGCAAGGGCCCCACCAACCGACGGGGCATCGACTCCAGTACAAGCAGCCTGGCGGGACCATCGATCCCCAGCATCACCCTCCTCCTCCTCCTCGGAGGCCAGCAAGGATGAGGGCACCCGAAAGGTGCGGAAGGTGGTGACTGAAAAGCGTTGCAAGGAAAGTCGCCGTTGCGATGGCTGTGGGGCGTCTCATGACCGAAGCAAGTGCCTGTTCTGGAAGGCCGAGTACCACAACTGCAGACAGAGGGGCCACATCGCCAAAGTATGCAGACGATGGCGAGGAGAGTACAAGGGCCCAGCAGAACGTCCCCCGAAGAGACCAGACGACAGCGGCAGAGTTTCCGACGACGGCGACCCAGAAGTGCATCGCGTGTACCGGTGGGTTTGTGGCGACAGCAGTGCGGCTGTTCACAGCGTGTCCTTGGGGCACCCCCATTTTTTTGTTGAGGTACTGTTGCAAGGGGTCCCAGTTAGGATGGAAATAGACTCGGGGTCTTCCTACTCCATTATATCCCAGCGGGAGTTCCTGCGTATTCCCCCCAATGAGCGACCCAAACTCATGGCCTTACTCATTTGCGGGACGTTCAAGGGTTCGGAATCCCAGTGTTGGGGGTGGGGGAATTCAAGGTACAATTTAAACACCCTAGGGAGAAGCTGCCCTTAGTAGTCCTGAAAGAGGGGGGTTGCTGTCTCCTGGGAATGCAGTGGTTCAAGCCCCTGGGAATTTCAATAGAGGGTATCCATGCAGTCGAGTCCGACCCCATCCAGGACGTTTGCAATGCACACCCGGCGGTATTCGAGAAGGGGCTCAGGAAATTCAAGGGCCCCCAGTTTCATTTGATCTGGACCCGGAAATCCGGCCCATTCGGCTCAAGCCAAGGAGGGTTCCATTCGCCCTCAAGGACAAAATAGAGGCGGAACTGGACAAACTGGTGGGCCAGGGGATTTTGGTTCCAGTGGACTCTGCGGAGTGGGAACCTCCTATTGTGACTGCTTTGAAACCTAACGGGGAGGTTAGGATTTGTGCAGATTATAAATGTACGATAAATAAGGCAATCCGCCCAAATGCATACCCGGTGGCGGTTGTTAGCCACCTATTAGCCATGTTGCATGGGTGCGTTTTACCTCCGCTTCTGGTAGCGACAGGGGTGGTGTGGGCCGGATGAATCACAGCAAACCCCTTCGTGTGGATTCACAGGGGCTTGGGCATCTGGGAATTGAAGTCCAAGAACATCTGGAGTGCCATGGTTCACCATCACGGTCTTAGTATGATGAGTTGGATAACTAGGCATTCCACTGGTCCTAGCCATAGCATTCTGCAACCAGTGATCCCATTCTCTTGTATACACCTCCTTCTCAAATTTTAGCATGAAGGTAATATATATATTAAATATTAGGAATGCAACATTTGTTTGGCTGGCCATATAGTTTATTTTATTTTTGGTTTTTTTAAAAAAATATTATAAGTCAAGGAATATTATATAGTTTCAGATATTGTTGCTAAATATTGCTGAATATTCTCCCAAAGGTATTAAATCAGAGATGGACAGCTGGTAGTCCTCCAAGTTTTAAGCTGCAACTCTTCCCATCTGATCATCAGCTCTGTTGACTAGGGCTAGTGGAAATTGCAGTCCAACACTATCTGGCCATGGTTAGCAATAGCAATTATACTTATATAAAGCCCCATAGCACTTAGTGCACTCTCTGGGTGGTTCACAAGGTAATTAACATTTTGCCCCAAACATGCTGGGTATTCATTTTACCAGCCTCAGAAGGATTCAAGGCTGAGTCAACCTTGATCCCTGTCAGGATGAAATTCACTATGTCAGCAGTTTTGGTTGCAGTACAGCAGTTTAACCACTGTGCCACCAGGGCTCAATCTAAAACATAAATCTATTTCAAGGGTCTTCAACTTTTTTAAGCCGGGGGCCAGATCACACCCTTCAGACTGTTGGCAGGCCTTATAGGTGCCACTGTTGCCGTGTCCCTAACAGCGCTCCATAGCAGGGCAGATGTTGTAAGGCTTACAACATCTGCTCTGCTACAGATCACCATTAGGGGGATGCCAAGCAGAGGAGACAAGGATTGAGGAGGAGGAGGCTGGAGCAAGGTCACAGGCCGAATGAGTTGGTGCCATGCAGTTCCTTCAGGCAGGTAAGCAGGGAAGCAGCAGGGGGGAGTGGGGGATGGCTCGGGGTGGGCAGTGGTGGTGTGGGTGGAGTGGTAGGTGGCTCAGGGGTGGTCCTGCTGCTACCTGTGGAGGAGTGGTGGGGCTCAGGGTTGTACTGCCACTGCCATCAGTGGCAGCAAGACCACCTCAAAGCCACTCACCACACCACCCATACCGCTGCCAATTGAGGATTGTGGTGGCGGCAGAAGCGGAGGCTGGAGTGGTGGCAGGAGGCGGAAGCAGCAGCTGGAGCAAGGTCGCAGGCCGGATGAATTGGTGCCATGCAGCTCCTCCAAGCCGTGGGGGCACCAACTCATCTGGCCCGTGACCTTGCTCCAGCTGCTGCTTCCGCCTCCTCCTCAAACCTTGTCTCCTCTGCTTGGCTTGGCGTGTCCCAACAGACATGCCAAGCCAAGCGGAGGAGACAAGGGTTGAGGTGGTGGCGGCGGCGATTGGAGTGAGGTCACGGGCCAGATGATTTTGTGCTGCAGGCCAGATGTGGCCTGTGGGCCATAGGTTGAGAACCCTTGATCAATTAGGTTCATCTCCCTAAAATGCATCAGTGTACCTTATGGCAATATGGTGCTGAGAGTGCTACCTCCTCAATGACCCAGGACAGTGCAGAGGACAGCGTGCACTTGCCTTAAAAGGAATTTCTGGGAGATGTTCTTATCACACTGTTCTGTGAGTTCTAGCAGGCTGTATTAGTCATGGAACAGTTGCTATGGGAATCTCAAACTCTTAAGGACTGCCTTATGTCTTCCAAGAATGGATCCTTTTAATTATGCTTGTGTGTTGTCTGCTTTTATTGCTTTAATGATGTTGGCAAAGACAGCATTATACTTAGTACAAATGGCTTTGTGGAGGTATATAATTATAGCTATATGTAAATGCTATTGTTTTATTGTGTTGGCTTTTCTTTTTAACACTAGTTGTATTAATACCGTAGCTTGTCTGATCCAGAAAAGAAGTGACGGATCTATGAAACAGTTTAGGCAAATGTGTATTGGATTTTGTCTGTAGTTCTTAAAAAATTCTCATGTCAAACTGAATGTGTCTGATCAGTTTTAATTAGGGATCAACAAGACTTTCAAGCATGTGGTTAGCCCAGCTACTTGACTAACATCTCATTGCTGCTGGAGAAAAATAAAAGGAGTCGGTTCTCTGAAAAGCTCCAGCAGTTAAAAAACAGGAGAGCAGCCTTTCCTCCATTAGGTACACTGTCTCTGGGACTGTGGTGGCTTAGTGGTTAAGATGCTGAACTTGATGACTGGAAGGTTGGTAGGTCAGCAGTTCGAGACCCAAGTACTGCATAACCCAATCTGAAGCACAGGAACAGGTGTCAAGTAACAATGTTCCGTGCACTCTGGTGTCTAGTCATGCCTGCCACATGCCACATGTCCATGGAAATGTCTGCATACACAGACAGCTCTGGCTCTTTGGCTATAAATGGAAATGAGCATCGAACCCTGCAACTGGCTTTCAAGCAAGGGTGACCTTTACCTTTACCCTGTCTCTGCCATACTTTTGTCAATTACATACTGTTGTTCCAAACCAATTTACCAAAGCTGGAGCTATCAGTAGCTTATTTAGGTTACTTGAGGCAGCACTTGCCAGGATAAAAAACTGATGGTGCAAGTGAATTACCCACTGAAATTCTTGAATTGCAGTCTGAGCTTGACACCTATTCCTGTGTTTCAGATTGGGTGTTACAAAGCTTTGAAAGCTTTAAAGTAATTGGATTTTCATTAATTTTTGAAAAGTAAGTAATTCATGTTATTAATTGTTTTGAAGGGCGACATGTTACTGACATATTACTTCTTAATTATAAAAATAAGAATATGACAGTGGCATCAAGTAGAGCTAAAACGCAAACAGTACTTGCTGCAACAAGGACAAGGTAATGAGCTTGCAAATTATATTTTAAAAATAGCTGCCTAATTATCCAAAGCATAATGTTTAGAGACACTTCCATATTTTGTTCAGCAAATTATAATGAAATAGCTATGTTTTCCATTGGTCTACCACAGGGGTGCCCAAACTATGGCCTGTGGGCTGGATACAGCCCCCCAAATCATTCTATCAGGCCCTCGACACCCTCGCCAAATCAGGAAGTGAAAATGGACGCTTCTGCGCATGTGCATGTTTGCGCATGCACTGCCATATTTACTTCCTTGTTTGGCACAGAAGTCCTTGTTCATGCGCAGAAGTGTCCGTATTTACTTCCTGGTTTGGCGTGGACGTGCTCAGAAAGAAAAAGCAGTAGCCAAACGGAACTGTTTCCAGAATCAAGCAAAAATCCGTGTGAGGCTTGGAAACTTTAATATCAATGTTCAAACTCCATAATTGCATCCATTATTTAATGTTAACGTTTTCGGACATTTCCTTCTTCAGACATTATATCTTGTTATTACAATTTCTGTTTCTGCAAAGAATCAACAATGAATTCTAAATATATCTTAAGCAATACAAGATTATAATACAATACAAATCAACAGAGACTGAACCCACCTTGTTAAGCAGTGTTACTAAGTTACTTAAAATCTTAATGTGTCCTAGCCTCTCTTATGTAAACTCATGTCGGGCTGCGGGTGTTTGTAAGACTAATAGCTCTTCTCATTAAATACTGCTGTCACAGGTGAATGATATCGCTGCAGATAACTCATGTGCCTCCCATTAGAATCAGTGCTCCTGTTGTCTTAAACTTATGATAAGGAAGAAGGAAATGTCCAAAAAGGAAGAAGGAAATGTACGAAAACATTAACATTAAATAATGGATGCAATTATGGAGTTTGAGCATTGATATTAACGTTTCCAAGCTTCGAACGGATTTTTGCTTGATTCATGCATGCACAGAAGCATCCCTGTTTATTTCCTGTTTTGGTGCAGATGTGCTCATGCATGTGCAGAAGCATCCAAACTGAATCAGGAAGTAAATATGGCCACTTTAGCTCATGCGCAGAAGTGTCTTGCCGAACCAGGAAGTAAATATAGCCACGCATGTGCAAACATGCCCTGTGTGTGGTCTGGCCTGCTCAGCTGTACCGGAGGCATAGTCAGGCCACCAGCCCAAAAAGTTTGGGCACCCCTGGTCTACCACTTCCTGTGTTTCTTGTTTTATATGGGTCTGGATTGTTGCAGGGTAGGCTAATACTGATGGTCTGTCTATGAATTTTAAGCGTAGTTTCAGTGTTTTCTTGGACAAATTCTTTGAAAGGTGACATCAGTAGTTTCTGTAAGAAAATGCATCTGTTTGAATGAAAAGTAAACGCATCCCGACTCTTCCAGTTCAAAATGCATCTCTGCCTGGAGCTGATTCTTGCCTGCCACAAATAGCAAGGTAAGTAAATATTTGAATGTCTATCCTTGCAGGGGAAGATAGATTCTTTTTCCTTTAAAAAGAAGATTGAATAATAATAATAATAATAATAATAATAATAATAATAATAATAATAATAATAATAATAATAATAATAATAATAATAATAAGGAAACTAATTATTTTTCAGGGACTACCACTTTACCAGGTCTTGGCCAAATAATAAATAGAGTCAGAAATAGGATTGCAGCTTTTACATAAGTTTCTATATATCTGTATTATGGGCATGTATGAGCTTTAATAACTGCTTACAGTTGTGATGCCAATGAACAAAATGATATCAATGTAACCAGAAGTTCCCATGGAGGTATTTAAATTCAGGTGCACAATCTTTATGGAACTATAACTCTATTCTATGCAGCCACACTCTAAGAAATTCTACTAATCGTATTATAATTATTTACCCCCTTGAAAGTTATTTTATTGTTTTGAGTTTTGCTGAAATTGTATGATGGTGATACCTCCATGTGATCTATTATGAAGAATCTATTCACTAGTCCGCAAGCTCCATGGAGCACATTTGTACATATGAAACAAATATATTCTGTGTGAATTCTCTTCTGTAACTCTTTCTCTCCACCATTTCTGTTTTTAAAAGTCTTCTCCTTTATAAATAATAAATCAAAAGGTGGCCTTTCAGATGGTGTTTGGTTTTGACTAGTTTTATATTGTGTATACTTCCTGTAGCAGTTCTGATAAGGGTTTCCCTTATTCTGTTAAAATATCTTCCCTGTCCAAAAGAAAATTATACAGGTACATGCAGCACCTCTCTAGTATACTTTTTATTATTGGCATTAAGCCAGGCACACATGCCAGTTCCGTATAATATTTAATTGAAGAAACAGGAAAACTCCATTTGAGGCACAGGAATGATAATGTGTTGTTAATAGTTGATTTTAATTTCACAATATAAAATAGTAGATAGTCATCCAGTAATGCTATGTTGTGAAAGTTGACCGGTAAACAACTCTTTCGGGGGAACTTCCCTTCTTCAGACAACTTAATAGCTTACTTTCCAACTTCTGTAAAAACAATTAATACACACTAAATTGAATGACATTAACTTTGAAATATAATATTCTTATTAACAATTATAATAACAAATATAATAACTATAATAACAACTCACCTGGTTACATCATACATATATGCATAGTAGTATCATTCTTTTATTGGGTCCTAACCTCCCATTGTGTTTTCTTTCTGGGCTACGGACTTACTGTATCTAAATGCTATGTCCTTTTATATGGTGATGAATCAGGTGAGTATAATGAGAGCGTGCCCCTCCTGGTCCTCCCAATGCAGCTCCATGTGTATACAGCATACTAATCACAGTTTAAGGGCTAAAAATTCTAACACTAGCCATATATGCCAGGATATATCTATATAAGTACATATCACCACAATATAATTAGTTACAAGACTTCAAAAAGATGGCAATAAATGTACAAAACAACAGTGGGAAGAGGTCTCTTTATCTCTAAGTCCCGGCTGAATAAGTGTTTATGAATTGGGAAAGCCTTGCATATTCTTATAGGGTGAGTCAATGTGAATTCTTCAATATGATTATAAATTTGCTTTGTCCTTTGTCATTGTTGCATATGGCTGGCTGGACAGTAGTGAGTTAGATATCAGGCTGCAGAGCCAAAGGTTGAGAATTCAGTTCTCCACAATGTGTACCAGGAGAAAAGCCAGCTTCTATGGCCTTGAGCAGACTGTACAGTTCCAGAGCACCCAGAAGGACACTCTATTGATAGCACACAATTATCATTAATAATAATAATAATAATAATAATAATAATAATAATAATAATAATAATAATAATAATAATAATAATAATAATAATAATAATAATAATAATAATAATAATAATAATAATAATAAAAGTTTTATTTATATACTGCTTGTCTCTTCCCGAAGGAGACCCCAAGCGGTTCACATTGGGGCATGCTGCCTGAAGCAGGCAGCAGCGGAGGGAAAAATACAATATCAATAAGCATACAACATAAAAAGCAAGAAAGAAAAGAAAAGATTCATTAGTGCTGAATACAACTAAATTACACCCAAAATGTTCCCCAGTTCAAACCTTGATGTCCTTGGCAACATGCCCCTCTTTGTTGAAAATGCTACTGCTAATGGTTAGTGAGCGGGGCAATAGTCATAGAGTTCTTTTTGCTCCCCCCCCATTCATTACAACTGCTACAATTCAACAGGAAATCTCTCAGCCAGAATTCTAACATCTGTAGCCAAATATCTGAGACCTCAGTATGCATATCTGAGGCCCATTATGATCTCTGCAGCCATTGCAGAAGGAGATAGTGGAAGGACTGGTTAAATTCCATGGGACCCTCAAGGAGTTGTGGGATAGGTCTTTTTTTTAAAGACCCACCATGTACATAACCTAAAAAGACTATCGCACAACCCTTTGTAGCTCTCATGGACTTAGCAAGTCTCATTCACTTTCTCCCTCTGCAAGGTGGGCCATAGGATTTTTGAGGACTTGATTTTTTTTTTGGGTGCCAGAATTTGTTTGGGGGAATTCCTGTTGAATTGTGATAGTTGCAGTGGAAAATTGTAGATAAGTCACATGCCTAGAGACAGTTATCCTGAATGTGAAAACTAACATACAGTATGCTGAAACTCCTTCCCTGACCCAGTGAACATGTGAGCTATGCTAATCTTAGCAGGTTTATAAGTATGAGACCAAGTAATTTCTATGCTAAATCTTCCACTGAACTGGTTGACATGACATCCATTAAATCTTAACCTATAAAACCAAGTGTTCACCGTTGGAATTGGCTATACGTTGCTATGCGTCGCCCTACTGACCCGCACCCTCCCTTCGAGAGCACGGCCGAATTGGCTACGCAGGTCAACGAAGGATTTAAAAATCCGGCACGGGGGCCTCAGCCCCACTAACGGCAAGAAACGCAAAGAACTTCACGTCCCAAAAGTCATTGCGCCGCGGCGCGCCAGAGCCAATCAGGCTGAGAGGCTCACGGACGCCGCAGCGTTTGGGCACGCGCCGCAGCCAATCGAAAGGAACGCATTTTAAAAAAAACCAGCAAAAACACAAAGCACCAACCGATAACTACAAGCCCCAGCGTCCTGCGCGCCAACGCAGAACGCTGAGGAAAACGGCGGCCGGAAAATTAAAAAGCAAAACAATTCACAAGAAAGCAAACAGCAGCCGGCTTTCTTTTACTCACCCGCGGCGCCTAAAGCTCCCGACTGCAGTTTCCCCTTTAACATCCAAACAAACAGGAAACAAAAGATAAGGCAGAGATGATCCATGCCCCACCCCTCCTCCTTAAAAGCAAAACAATTCACAAGAAAGCAAACAGCAGCCGGCTTTCTTTTACTCACCCGCGGCGCCTAAAGCTCCCGACTGCAGTTTCTCCTTTAACATCCAAACCAACTGTAAACAAAAGATAAGGCAGAGAGGATCCATGCCCCACCCCTCCTCCTTAAAACAACTCCGTCTTTTCTTCTCTTTAAAAACGGAGTTGAATTAAGGAGGGGGTGGGTGGGATCGATCCTCTCTGCCTGTTTCTCAGTGTCCAGAAGTGTAGGGCCAATACAGACCTTTTCTCCCCACAAACCTAACAACACTAGGGAAGCCAGCGGGGAAGGGGACTGCAGCCCACACCCACTGATAATACAGGGGGAAAACGATCTACTTTCACGACTCCAGAAAAATAAATCACCATAAAACAATACAGCTCCCCTCCCCACCACCGAGCCCTTCCTTCCTAAACCCCTAATAACAATGCCCCCCTCCCCACCACGGGCCGGCGACGTACATATATTCCAAATAATCCGGGCTGCAAAAAATACCACAACCTACCAACAATTAGTATTTTAATGGCCCACCCAGCCAACAAGGCCGGACAATTATATGTTGCGGGCTCAAGAGTGGTAGCAGCAGAGAACATAACACATAAAACAATTACAATTACAGCAGACAGTAATAAATAGAAATAGTAAAACACCTTTACAAGAGATAACATGAAAACAGTTAAACTTACCCACAAAAAGAGTAAAGGAAGCACCCGAAGTCATCGACAGTACACATTGCTTCTCCATAAACTATCCCAAAGCCAGCCAAAGAACACTCACAGACGCTTCGAAAAGAAGCAAGACACGAAAACCTTAAAAGGAAAATACGCACTCCCTTACAGCCATGCCTTCTGCACAGCGAAACAGCAACGCCGAACACAGACACACCTCCAAACAGGCAAATCCACTTAGCTCACTTCGCTCTCCCAAGCTCCAAAAACAGCGAGGGAAAATAACGCGATAACGAGATTTAACATACATACGGGAAACACACCGCTTAAAAACGAAACTAATCCACCAACAGAGATTTGCCAAAAAATGTGACTGCAAACTTACAGAGGGGAAACAATAGCGAGGGAAACAAAACCAAATAGAAATGGAGAAAGAAAGCCAGAAATAAGAAATAAGAAAGCCAGACAACAGAAATAACAGAGAGTGTCTCCAAAATTTACATAACAAACAAATCAGAGGAAGAGGAAACAACAAACGCAAACAAACATATTAATCCAAAAGAATATTTAGAAAATAGACAGCCAGAAATGCAAATTAACAAAGCACAAGAAATGAAAGCCACAACAAAACCCAAAATAATTTTACCATGGAAACAACAATCAACAGAAACAGCAGACAATTACTATGAAATCAACAAAACAACCACAACAGACAAACAAGAAGAGCAACAAAATAAACAAGGTCAAATGCTAATTGTCAGAAAAAAAGAAAAACAAATCATAACTAAACCAAAATTGATATTGCCATGGAAACAGCAGACAACAGCAATAACAGCCAATAACAACACAAACCACAAAAACAACACAACAAAGGAAACAGAAACTACAACCACAATAAAAAGAAATTACAAACCAAAAGAAAGCGACAATAAACAAGCAGAAATGAGCACAATCCCAAAAAAAGAAATACCAACATTCACCCAGAAAAACACAACACATTACTACAAAGAACAAGCAACGGAAAATGCAGAACAACAAGACAGGAACACAGAAATAAAACAACACCCAAACAATAAAAAATTAGAAGAAATAATTCAACAAATAAACAACAAACAAACAGTGCAACAAGAGACACAAGAATTCACCAATGCAAAACAAAAGGACAACCAGCCACAACCGCAACAAAGAGACCCACACCTGCAAATTAAGGATGAATTAGATATAGATTCCATCATACGAAGGCATCTACTCATCATGACACATCCACCAACTCCATTCAACCAGCCACTAGCAGAATTAATGCTCCAACATTTTTTGAAGATCAAATTTGAACAGACCCAGAGAAAAAAAGGTAAATAAATAAAACAATGGCATTGTATAATATTGCAAAAAACAAATATATATAACTTTGTTATTACTCTCATTACACAGGTGCCCCAACAGATCAACAATCAACTACCTGAACGACAAAATTAAAAAAAACATACTGAAGGTAAATAAAAAATTTAAAGCAAAAAGTTGTCAAATTATATTTACTAACAACAATATTTTCAGATTAAAACACATGTTAAAATTTTAAAGAATCACAAATAATAAATTTCAAAAAGAAAAAAAAAACAGACAAATATCAATATCTCTCCCTATGTTTTATGTTTTACAGATTAAAAACACACATTGCTGGACGACAAAGGAGGAAACAAAAAATATATATAGTTAAATGTTTAATATTACTTTGAAAAAAAACTTTAATGTGCAAATAACAGTAATGATACAACGACTTAAATTAGAAATTAAGCATTTACAAACAAAAGTAACATACCTCAATGTGTAACTACCAGTAAAGACACAACCAGTTTAGAAATGAAACGTTAATTGTTAAACATGTTTTTGAAAAATAAAAAAAAATTTTTTTTGGGACAAAACATTCCAATGCATCTTCTTTAATGCAACAGAGGGGGAAAAAAGCCCGGCAACGCCGGGCAACCCTTGCTAGTAGCGTATAAATGTTTTAAGTAGCAGATTTTCAACCAAATCTAACTCCCAACCAGAGTACATCAATTGAATCAAGAGGATTTGCACAATCCAGCAATTACTTTAATGGGTCTTATTGGGGCTAGACCCATAATTTAAGTCCAAGTCAGCAAGAAAAAGCAATCTAAAGCTGAGCAGAATAGATTTAACAGTTTTTCTAAGCAGTCAGTCCACCTTAGAATGAAACAGTCCTTCAAAAATTGAGATTTAGTGAGAAATATAGAATGAGACTTTTCTGCTATACTGTGAGGAAAACATCTCAAATACAACTTCATTTTTTAAAAAAACCCAACAATGTGCTTTGAAAATGCATCCAGAGAAACAACGTGTGATGTTGGTAATCGAAACTAGGATCACCTGCCTGCAAACTTGTTGCTCTGAATCTGAGTTACAGCATCTGCCTACTGGGTTATGTGGACAAATAGTCTGAGATGGAATAAGGTGGTTTAAAGTTAAAAAAAAAAACAGCAACAAAGCAGCAGAGAAAATGTAAAAGATCAAGCCACAAGTAACTCAATGCACTCTTCCTTCAGTAGCTAGTACAGTAAAACCCTGACTTACAGTACATATGGGTTTGCTTTGAGTTGCGTAAAAAATTTTTTTTCCTATGGGTTTGCTTTGAGTTACATAAAAAACAAATTTAAACAAAAGCCTACAGCATGGACTTTTTTTCGTAAGAAGGGGTTTTACTGTACTTAAAATATAGAAAAAAATCAGTCTAAAAGCAGGTTAAGTAGAAAAATAACATTTTACTTACAGTTCTAATGAGTAGTTACAAAGACTGAATTGCATCATGGCCAGGAACTTAGTCGTAACTAACAAAGAACAATGCATGCAAAAACAGAGAGGGAGAGGAGGGGCAGAAGTGCGGGGCTTGCCTTAAATTCCAAATATGGGGAAAGAACTCTGTTAATTGATTAGTGGTAGGAGACAGACGTCTTAGTTTGTTAAAGATCTCCTCTCAATTGTTAGAAAGAATACAAAATTGTTGATTTTCTCAACAGGAACTCATGGCCTTGAGGTGATTCAGGCAGTTGGTATGGGCAAGGACCAGCATAATAAAGGTTTGAAGGGCATGAGTTCTCTAACAAGTTGGAGCTGTTCTCATAGTAAGGTTAATGGGAAAGGGAAGGGTGGTAATTCACTTCTGAAATTGATCAGTTTCATTTCTTGCCAATGTAGACTACTAAGGAATAAAACGGATTTACAGCAGCTGTGTGTTTTCAGACTAACAGCCAGAGCCACCTTGGCACATAGCTCACTACCCTTAGATGGAAGGAAAACAGTTTCCGAACCCAATGACTATATTTGAGTCGTGGCTTTTGTTCTCTGTTCTTCTAGCTTTGTTTGTTTAGTGTCTTGCACGGAAGACAATGAAGGAGTCGCAATAAGGACTAACACAGGTTTATTGGTTGATGATCAGAACGAACATGTGGTAATGGCGGAGATACATCACATTATATACAGTAATGAAACAATGAAACACATTTGAATCTGGCTGCACGGTGGCTCATTGGCTGCCACCGTTGGGGGCGTCGTCTTGAGGCACGCCCCCCTCTTCTGTAGTTCTTCATGCGGAGAAGTTTCCCGCGGCTGTCCGTGATTTGGGGATTGAACCATGTGAGTATGAACGCTCGCACCCGCCCTTGGTGGGCGGCTCGCTCGCGTTCCTTTAGCAGCTGTGATACATTGTGATATGGGGCTGGTTACATTCATTTACTTAAAGCAACAGTGTTCTTGCATACACAACATCCCTCCCCCCTAGGATGGGACGAAGTCCCTTAACCATTGTGGCTTCCCGCACGTGCGTCTGGGGCGCGTGTCAGCTTGCCCTAACACAGGGGAGCCCGTGGCTCCTGGTTCCGCGCGGTCTTGTCCTGCAATGTAAGGTGGGGACTCGTTAGTGGTTCTGTGATGAGGCTGCGGTGACCTTGCCTGTGGGGACGGGAACGGAATGAACAGTTGGGAAGTGAACCCTTGTCTACCGCCTGTAGGACCCGGGGACCCCCCTAGTACGAAACTCGGGACTGACGATGAGACCCTTGTGGCCCCGCTGTCTCCCGCTGCCTGTTTGGGGGTCTGGGGATTTGCGGCTGGCGAGATTCCGCTGGCTGCCTGTCTCTGTGGCGCTTGTCTCTTGGGGGCCGGGGCTATGGTGTACTCTAGCAAGCTCGTGCTGCGAGGACTGGAGGTACCAGGGGCTGAACTGAAACCCCTCTTCTCGCTAGGACGGGTGGGGGACCACTCCGCTAACTCCCCCTGGTACGGAAAATTGTAGTCAAACTCTCGATCCTGGTCATAGTCGGGGGCAAACTGATTCCTCTCTTTAACTTCGCCCTCGTGCGCCTCCGTGTCTCCCCCTTGGGTAATGCGGGTGGGGGAGGACCCTAACGCTGATTCCCCCTCACTAGTGACTCGCCTTCGGAGCTGATCGGCGTGCCGTCTCCATGTTAGCCCTGAGTTCGTCTCGACCCTGTAGGAGACTGGCCCCGTTTGCTCGATGATTGTCCCCGGCACCCACGCTGGCCCCGAGGCCGCGTAGTTCCTGCAATGAACCGGGTCCCCTGTGGAAAAGTTCTTGGAGCTCCCCCCCCCTAAATTTATATTTCTCCCCTCATCCTCCACCCTGGACGGATCCATCCGGTCAAACAGCGTTGCCGGGCGCCTCTTCATAAGCAGCTCGGCCGGGGAGAACCCTGAAGCTAGGGGGGTGGTCCTGTATGTGATTAGGAACTGGCACAGGTGTAGGTTCAGGTCGCCGGGACCCATGCGCCGCAGTGCGTCTTTCGTAGTGCGCACTTGGCGCTCTACCTGACCGTTTGTGGCGGGGTGGAATGGGGCAGCAGTAATGTGTCTGATTGCGTTCCTCTCCATGAAGGTTTGGAACTCGGTCGACGTGAAGCAACTTGCGTTGTCGCTCACGAGGACGTCTGGCAGGCCGAAGCAAGCAAAGAGTTTGCGCAACTGCTTTATGGTTGTCGCGGAGGAGGTGCTGCTCACGGGGATTACCTCCAACCACTTGGAGTAGGAGTCGACAACCAGTAGGAACGTGGCCCCGCGGAAGGGCCCCGCGAAGTCGACATGGATACGAGACCACGGCCCGCGGGCTGTGTCCCACTCTCTATGGGGTAATCGGGACTCCTCGGGCCGGGAGCTCTGGCAGCTCTCGCACGTGCCCACTAGACGCTCTATGTCAGCGTCTATCTGTGGCCACCAAAAGAAACTTCTGGCTAGGGCTTTGGACCGCACGATCCCCGGGTGACTGGTG
This sequence comes from Bradypodion ventrale, assembly GCA_035047345.1. Taxonomy (NCBI): domain Eukaryota; kingdom Metazoa; phylum Chordata; class Lepidosauria; order Squamata; family Chamaeleonidae; genus Bradypodion; species Bradypodion ventrale. The sequence continues at coordinate 50,136,541 of JAWDJE010000001.1, forward strand.
TGTAGTAACTTCAGTACCCTTGCCCTTAATTTCTCTGGGATAATCACCCGCTGGCCCCAGAGTAGACAGCCCCTTTCCAGGGAAAGTTCCACCCTGCGCCTACAGAACGGTTTGAACGGTTCCTCTGGGGGAGTAGTGGGCCACCCCTTTTTCACCCATGAGCTAACCTGGGCTAGGATCTTGTCGGCCGCCGTGGCTTTGGCGAGGTCGGCCGGGACAATTGGGGGTGAGTCGAGGGACTCGATTAGCATGACCTGGTGGTCTTGCTCTACCTCGCATGCGGAATCCCCCAAGTTAGGGAGGGGAGATCGGGACAGGGCGTCTGCATGGGAGATCTCCTTCCCTGGGCGGTAGACTAACTCGTATTGGTAGGCGTTGAGGAATATGGCCCAACGCAACATCCTGGGGGAGAGAATTTGGGGGGTAGGTTTGCCGGTAGTGAAGATCCCCAGAAGCGGCTTGTGATCAGTCACTACCGTAAACTCGCGGCCGTATAGAAAATCATGAAACTTTTTGGTCCCTGCGATTATGGCCAGTGCCTCCCTGTCTGTCTGCGCGTAATTGCGCTCAGCCTTCGAAAGGGACCTGGAGTAGTAAGCCACCGGGGCCTCCCGCCCGCTCTCTAACACGTGGCACAGGACCGCCCCCACCCCCACCGGGGACGCATCACATACCAGAACCACTGGCTTCCTAGGGTCAAAATGTGTCAGGACCGCATCTGAGGAGAGGAGTGATTTTAGTTCTCGGAAGGCTCTCTCTTGTTTGTCCCCCCACCGCCAAACCGCGTCCTTTTTTAACAAGGCGTGCAGTGGCTCCGCAACCGATGCCTTCCTAGGCAGGAACGAGTGATAGAAGTTGAGGAGCCCCAGAAACGACTGCAGCTCCGGTTTTGCGGTGGGGCGAGGGGCATTCTGTACGGCTGCAACCTTGGACTCTGAGGGCCTGATCCCCTCTGGGGTTACTTTGAAACCGAGGAACTCAACCTCCCTCGCAAAAAATACACACTTGTCCTTCCTTAGTCGAAGCCCCGCTTTCTCGAAAACTGAGAGGACCCCATCTAGTCTTGTGGCTAGCTCTACCTCGCTCCCCGCTGTTATCAGCACATCGTCGAAGTATGGTAGAACTCCTGGAAGCCCCTTTAACAGGCGTTCCACGAGGGATTGGAAGATCCCGGGGGCCGAGTTCACGCCGAACTGAAGGCGCGTTACCTTAAATGCCCCCTTATGCGTTACTATGGTCTGCGCAGCGGCAGCGGCTGGGGTCACTGAAAGTTGCTGATAGGCCTGGGCTAGGTCTAACTTGGCGAAACACCTCCCCCCATGGAGTGTGGCCAGCAGGTGGCTGACCACGGGCACTGGGTATGCATTTGGCCGAATGGCCTTGTTGATCGTACATTTATAGTCCGCACAAATCCTGACCTCCCCGTTTGATTTAAGGGCCGTAACAATCGGCGTCTCCCACTCTGCCGAATCAACTGGAACCAAAATCCCCTGCCCCACCAATTTGTCCAGTTCCGCCTCGATCTTGTCCTTGAGTGCGAAAGGCACCCTCCTCGGCTTAAGGCGGATGGGCCGGATTTCTGGGTCCAACTCGAATGAAACTGGGGGCCCCCTGTAAGTCCCGAGCCCCTTTTTAAAAACGTCCGGGTGCGCATTGCAAACGTCCTGCATTGGGTCAGTCTCTATGGCATGGATGCCGGACAGTTCTATTCCCAGGGGAGCAAACCACTGCGTCCCTAGGAGGCAACACTTCCCCCCCTTGAGGACCACTAGGGGCAACCTTTCGGAGAAATTCTTGAACTTCACCTTGAATTTCCCCACCCCCAACACTGGGATCCCGTTTCCCTGTACGTCCCGCAGATGGGACCGCATGGGCCGCAACTTGGGCCGTGCCTCTGGGGGGATGCGCAAGTACTCCCTCTGGGACAGTATGGAGTATGACGACCCTGAGTCTATCTCCATTTTCACGGGGCGCCCCTGCAACTGTACCTCCACGTAGAATCGCCGGTGCTTCAGGGCCACGCGGTGCACGCCGTCCTCGCCGCGAATGGTGGACACCTTCCTGGAACCGGCCGCCTTCCGCTGGTGGTGCTGGGGGTGGCTGGAACTGCCTTTGCTCTCGGGTCGCCCGCGCCTGCAAACTCGGGCGATGTGCCCCTTTCGACCGCAATTGTGGCACTCGGCCTTGCGGAAGGGACACCTCGTGCGGTCGTGGGCCGCGCCACAGCCGTCGCAGCGGCGGTCCTGCCGCTCTCGGTCTTGCCGCCGCTCCCCGCGCTTCCTTACTCTCTGGACGCCGTCGTCCTCGCTGGTGTAGGAGTCCGCCGTTACGGACGAGTCGTCGGAGGTCTCTGGAGTGCCGGCGGGCGACCTAGGTGCCCGCCAGGCTGCCTTTGCTGGAGTCCGTCGTGCCGCTTGAACGGGGGACTTGGCCCGCTCGGACGCTGTGCTGCGGGCCTTGAACACCTTGACCCCGCTCCTGGCCGCCTCAGCCGCTTGTGCCTCTCGCAACACCTCATTGAACGAGAGGTGCTCGTCGCGGGTCATGAGCTTCCTTTGTAGCTCTTCGTCCCGCAGGCCGCACAGCAGACGGTCACGCAGAGCCTGGTTCAGGTCGTCCCACTTGCAGTGCACGGCCGCCAGTCGGAGGGCCGCTGCGTAGTCGGACACGGACTCGCCTGAACGCTGGTCCCGCCGGTGGAACGCGACCCGGGCCGGAAAAATCGACACGGGCGGCTGGAAATGTGCCCTCAGCAGCTCCAGGAGTTGGTCGATAGGCACTGCTTCAACCTTCTTTGGCGCCACCAAGTTCATGAGAATGCGCAGCGTGGCGGGTCCCACCTGGGCCAGGAAATGGGAGCGTATCAACGCGTCGTCGTCGACGCCGGCTGCTTCCATCGCGTGCCGAAACTGGCACTCGTAGAGCTCCCACTGGTCAGGCTCGCTGACGTCGAAATGGTACGTCTTGACTCTGGGATTCGCCATAATCCCACCTTCGTCGCCAATTTAGTGTCTTGCACGGAAGACAATGAAGGAGTCGCAATAAGGACTAACACAGGTTTATTGGTTGATGATCAGAACGAACATGTGGTAATGGCGGAGATACATCACATTATATACAGTAATGAAACAATGAAACACATTTGAATCTGGCTGCACGGTGGCTCATTGGCTGCCACCGTTGGGGGCGTCGTCTTGAGGCACGCCCCCCTCTTCTGTAGTTCTTCATGCGGAGAAGTTTCCCGCGGCTGTCCGTGATTTGGGGATTGAACCATGTGAGTATGAACGCTCGCACCCGCCCTTGGTGGGCGGCTCGCTCGCGTTCCTTTAGCAGCTGTGATACATTGTGATATGGGGCTGGTTACATTCATTTACTTAAAGCAACAGTGTTCTTGCATACACAACAGTTTGCCTGATTCTGCAGCACTCCGCTTTGTTACTCATCCAAAGATCTTGTCTTCTCAGAGCTACAATTTAAAAATAGACCACATGGTACCCGAGTTTCAGCTGGGAAAACAAATAAACAAGCTAAGGAGCTTGAAATACTCAGATTTTTACTGTAGATATAGAGATCTGGCTTTGGATTTTTACACACACACAGAGTGAAAGAGAGAGAGAGAGAGAGAACGAACACCTCCTGGTGCCTCCAAATACCTTGGATTTCCATTACCATGCTCCCTGACCCTTTGGATCAAACTACTGGATATTCTCAGTACAGTATAGTATTTTTAGAAGAGATGCTCTCTCATGTGGGGAAAGATAGCTGTTTGCCATAGAATGTGTTTGCCACACAATGTCATCAGATTATCTCTACCTGAAGGGCATATAGCTTTCTCTCTTTAAAAAAGACTATTATTTAGCCCATTCTTTAAAAAAAATGCAATCTACCAATGATGATTTGAAAAACCTTAGGCCTGTTGCAAATACCCATTCTTAGCAAGTTGAGACTGATCAGATGCAGACATTCTTGGGGGGATACCAATAGTCTGGATTCATTCCAATTGGGGTTTAGTCCACACCATGGTACTGAGGTCATGTTACATTATAACCTCTTAAGGGAGGCTGACCCTGTTATTTCTTATGGCTTTCCCAATAGCTTTTGATACTGTCTACTACAGTAATCTTCTGAATAGATTGGTGGATTGTTGTGATCAGTGGACCACTTGCTCCGGTCCTTCCTCAGGGATCATGTCCAGATGCTTCAGCTTGAGGATGTTGTTTCGTCCTCATGGCTCCAATGTTATGGAGTCCTACACAGATCAATCATTGCTGCCTATCTATATGATGCTGTTTGGAGTTCACTGCTATTGTTCTCTCTCCTTTACAATCCTTGCAATGAAACTGTCCAGACGCACTGCCTCGCCATAGTAATGGACTGGACAAGGACTAACAAATTGAAATTTAATCCTTGAGTGGAGTTTCTCCAGTAAAAAAATCCTTACAGCCCATTGTAATTTCTGCCACAAAATTTATTTATCGAATTATGCAATTATCTCTTTGCCTTCCCCTCCTATCATAATTGTACTCCAGAGTAAGCCTCAATGCAAAATCTTCCTTAGTTACAAAGCACAGCTCTCTTGCATCCCTAAGCATCCTGGGCTGCAAAGCAGAGACCTCTTATGTGTAACATTGTCCCATGCTGTTGCGTCTGAACGTCGGAAGAATTACTTGAACAGAGCTGGCTCAAACAACAACATGGTTTATTGCAAGGAGCAAAGGAACACAGAACAGGTTCAGGGGTAACAGCTTATATACAGAACAGAGCAGTTACATTTACCCTTAGCTTCCGGAGAAGTGGGAAAACATTAGCAAATCAGCTTCCACCAAAGTGGTGCCTATTTTGCAAGGTGCGCTAATGCATAAGCAACCTTAATACACAACACATGCTTTCAATAACGTCTCTTTAAGCATGCTGCAAGGTAGCAGCAGTAGAGATTTCAGGCTGGGTGAGGAGCCTAAATCCCTGAACACAACACAATACTCTGCCCCATGCAATTAGAAATAATACTCCTCGGTATTGACTGCAGTCCTGTTCATGCGTAGGCCAGAAAGGAATGTGGGTTAAAGTATGCAATCCTTTGGTATTCCAAATATGGTACTGCTTTCTTGGGTTAAAAGTAGTCTCTTTCAGGGTTAATGGTATTGGCTGAAAGTACTTTAAGATACAATAATGAGAGTCACAATTTCCCAGGCCAAAAATAGTGTCCAGACTATCAACTGACATATAGAGGAATGAAAAGTTACTGCTCTCTCACTCTCCCTCTGTTACTGCATTTTAGCTTTCTAGAGTCTGCTGCAAATATTGCAACACAGCTTTTAGTATTTTGGGTCAAGTTGACTTAACCTCTGTGTACGTCACTGCAAGCACAAGCTTAAAATAGAATTGTTGTGGAATCAAACAACCGGGAGCCTTACAAGTTTCTCACATGGAACTCTGGGAACATGTCCCAGAATGCCAATATTGTGTGATAGAAATGTCTGGATCATGGAAACATGTGGAAGGGATGGGGGCGATTCCTGTAATCTCATGGCATCATATGGTTCTGTGATGTAGTCATTGTAGTAGCAAAGAAGGTCAAAGGACACCAGAAAAGGCTTGGGGTTCGAATCATCACACATTCCTCAGCTGATCTGACCTCAACAGAACTGTTGCAAGGAGAGTCATGTACTGGCATCTTTGGAGGGGAGGTGAATTGAGAGAACGACAAATTGCATATTTGATTGAGAAAACAAGTGCTTATGGCTGGTAAATCAGGGTATGAAAGGCAAAGGTGAGAGAGGAAGCGGGGAGTGGAAGACAGAATTGCCCGTCAATGGGAGAGTTTGCCTTTCTGTGAAATGGGCTATTGCAGTATAATAATTTCATGTCAGAAAGGATTTTTGCCGGAGAAACTCCACTCAGGTAACGCCCAAATGAAGCTCCTCACATGTCCCCAAGAGCTGGGACAGAGATGTGCTCAATCCGTCATGCAGTACCCAGGTCTCGAACTGTCGACTTACCAGCTTTCCAGCTAACAAGGTGCACTTCTTAACCACTGAGCCACCGCAGCCTCACTTCTGTTGCAGTAGAAAACAATGGCTGTAGAGTGATTATGTATCCTTAGTGCCGTGATGGCGAACCTTAGCAGTCCAGATGTTCTTGGAGTTCAATTCTCAGAAGCCCAAACCCCCTGTGAATCCACACAAATGGGTTTACTGCGACTCATCTGGCCCGCACCGACCTCGTCGCTCCCGGAAGCGGAAGTAAAACATGCCCGTACGGCGTGTTCAAGTTGTACAGATGCTTATGTCTTTCATGATTTTTTCCCCCATTTCCATCTTTCTCTTCCCTCCCCCTCATCCCGCTTCAGTGTACCAAGGTGATTTAACATAATATAGTTTCCTGTCCTACAGTAACACTCCTGTCGATATAAACTAGTAATCTTGGATGTAGATATATTTTTCTGTCACAGAATGAGTTCATGAAGAATGACACTACCTGCTGTAAATAGCTGCACTAAGGTTTAGTAGATGATACGACTTTTGAAATATTTCATGGATAGGCCTTTCCTGTCGCCTCAGAAAAAATGTGATCCATCACTCACAGTGATTGTGTGGCACAAGTTCTTGCCCTCTAACTGTGGGGATTTTTATTGTTTGGTCAGAGTTCTTAAATCAAATAGCTTCTGATTACAGCAGCAGTGAGAATTTAACCTCAGTGGTCCTTTGGAACATCTATGGCTCTAGAGCGCAGAAGACATGGCTATCTCAACATATTTCGCTCTCTAAGGTGAAGCAGCCCCACTCTTACACCATCAAGGCGATACCTAAAGCTAGCTTACTTTTAGCAAGCCATTTTTATTTGAGTGAGAAAATTACATAAATACTTCCTCTTTCCCTCACAAAGAGATAGTGTTAATACTAATAATAAAACCCTTTGGCTGCTTGTTACACTCCAAATCTACTTTCTGCAGTGGCTAACTCGCTGTCTGTAATGGGGCAGCCCTGGGCAGGAGATATGTTCCCTCAATGTAATGTGGCTTTCAGGGATGGTCTGTCTATCCTAATATACCATTGGCAAAAAAGTAGTTCTCCACTCTGGGTAGTGTACAACAATCACAATAACAGACAAGGAATAAAAACATCACAGTACCAAAAAGGTAAAACAAAATGACATAAAAGTAGAACATGATCAATATAAAACTAAATTGGATATGTTTATTTGATGATTAAAAAAAACTTCAAAGACTTCGGAACATAAGATCATGGGTCCAACTAGGGTTGAGTACAGGAAGAAAGAGAGACGATCAGCTTCTTCTCTGCCGAGATTTCAGGATCAAAGCCTGAAACAAGGGATGGGACCTTGTGATATCCCAGTAATGGCCTCGTGTCTGGTAGCCCTAAATGTGAAGCTGTTGAATAGGTCTAACCATGATTAGGATTGTTACTTCTTTCTTTGAAGAATGTTTTTACCCCCCTAATTACTGATACAGTAAAACCCTGACTTATATATGCCTTGAGTTACATAAAATTCTACTTGCATAATGATTTTTGCACTAAAACCATGTCCCGGTTTACATAAATGTCCCGATCTACATAACACAATTTCCTATGGCTTTGCTTCGAGTTACATAAAAAAATCATTTTTTCTATGGGGTTGCTTCGATTCACATAAATATCATTTTCCTATGGGTTTGCTTCGAGGTAAGTAAAAAACTCATTTTTCCTATGGGTTTGCTTTGAGTTATGTAAAAATTCATTTTTCCTATGGGTTTGCTTCGAGTTTAGTAAAAAACCGATTTACATAAAAGCCTACGGAACAGATTTTTTACGTTAGTAGGGGTTTTACTGTACAGTAAACACCCAGCTTCCTGTGGGAGTGGCATTATAACACCATGAAACCTTTTGCTGTTAAGAAGAGGGCCTGGCAAACCAATGCCCCATGAACATTTTAATGCATGCCTGAAGAAGTGATCATGAATCATGAAAGCTGGTGCAATGTTTTATTAATTTTTAAGTGATCCAATAAAGGTATTGCCTTCCTCCTGCATTTTTCGCATTCTTTACAATTTGAATATGGATCACGCAGCTAATCTTCTTTGTTTGCCTATGAAGCCACTTATGTGTATTCCTTACCTAAAAACCCCTAGAAAGGGGCACCAGAAGTTAGAATTGACTTAACAGCATACAATTATTATCAGAGGTTTATTGTAGGTATTCAGTTGAAGGAGGCTGAATTTGTCAACTGTGGACACCATGCTACAATGAATACTTCTCTTCTGATTATGTACCTAGATGGATAAATTAGCACATGCAAATTATACAACAAATCTCTATCCTTCCTGCAGATGGCATCTTTGTCCTATTTTATAGTTCCAACTGTGGAGTGATGCATTTTCTTTTGCTTTCACTGTTGCTTTACATGTTAATGTATTCTACTATTAAACCACTGCCAGAATATGGAAATTCAGGATATTTTCATCTCAGATAAATAAACATAGTTTCAGGTGTTTTTTGTTTTTTTAAAAAAACCTAATCTCTGTTGGTGTTAATAAAGTGAGATGCACTCATCTTATTCTGTGTTAACACATCTTTTAATTAAAAGACTGAAGTGGGGGGAAGTGACGTCATGGCGGGCTGAGCAGAAGGGACCTTCTGTTCTCCCTCAAGGTGGGCTATCAAAGGCGGTTTTAAATGAAGAAATCCTTTCAAAAAAGCATTTAAAGGAAATGTAAAAGTTACCTTGAGTGGAATAGTTTCGAAAAAGTCTAGTGGAGAGGCGGCAAGTCTGATTACTGGAGGTCGGTGCGGCAAGCGGTCAGAGCGGAGCAGAGGTGTAGTCGGGCAGCCATTTGGCTGAGCCACGCGGCATTGCGCTACCCTGTCTCAATCCATCCTGGGTTGCAGCGGGTTGCGGGAAGCTGAAGGAGAGACTGCGCTTCTGATTCCTGGCTGGGGATTGAAGGCGGATGGAGACGGAGGCAGAGAATCAGATGTGGAGACAGATGTAAGCGGGCAAAAAGAGAAAGTGGTGGTCGGCAAGGGTAAGTCCTGCGGGAGCCCGGCGGGGGTTGCGGAAGCGAGCCTCAGTCGGCTGGTCTCGTCGGCACCAAAGCGGATCGGAGTGGAGGAGAATCAAGTGGAGTTTTTGCAGAGCTTACGTTCTGTCTGGGGTAAACCAGTTCAAGATTTGCCGGATTATAAAAAGTGGAGTTCTGATCGCCTTATCTCCTGTTTATTAGAATTTAATGGATGGATTTTGAAACTTGCTGCCCAAAGAAAGAATACTGTTGAGGTTTATTGCCAAAATGGCGCTGAGGAAGTGAGAATGGACCTGAGCCTGTGACGCAGTCAAGAAATGTTTTGTCTCCTGACTTTACTTTTTGGACTGGGAATAGCCAGAAGATAGACATTTGGATTAGTTTTCCTGCTTTTTTCTCTCTTTTCCCCTCTTTTTTGTTTTATCTGCAGAATTTTCAAGGTGAAATAGACCAACTGGATTTACTCAAAGGGATATATATGTGACGGAGCAACTTTTTTTTTCATTTCCTTTTTTTCCCTTACACACTCTTTTGGTTGGAACTGTTTGTTGGCAGCTACGGCTGTAGTCTCAGTGGAAGAGAACGGACTTTATAAGAAAGGGATACTTTATTTCTAAGTTGCGGAGTTAAGCTATTTTGTCTCTATTTTTACTGAGAGATTTTTTGGTTTGGACGGAACTGGAATTTCAGCAAAGGGGAACGGATTACAATAAGGAAGAAGAAGAGGAAAAGAAAGAGAACATCCAAGCCTTGTGTGTAGGAGTTAATTTTTTCTTCCAATTATTATTATTATTATTATTGTTTGGATGGATTTGTTTTTTCCTTTAAAAAAAATCTTTTTCATTTTCTTTTTTTTGGTTGATAAAGTATTGGACATTTGCAATAAGAGAAGGGATTTTTTAAACTCTTTTTTCTTTTTCTTTTTTAATATATATTCATTATTTCAAGTCAAAAAAAATTTTCCCCTATATTTTTATCTTGCAGTTGATAGAATATTTATTCTATTATTTGTGTATTGGAATTCTAGTAGAGTGAATATTGGGAGTAAATAGGGTTTTTCTTTTTCTTTTTCTTCTCTTCTTTCTTTCACTGATGAGTCGGAGATAAAGTGGCTAGAGGTTCAATATATATTAATGAAGTTTTCTGAGTTTGTTTATGAGTTCTAACTGGAAGCATAACTGGAAGTGCAAGTGGATGAGCCGCTGTGGTCGTGGTAAAGATAAGGAGAAGAAAGTGGGCTGGTCAAGAGACAGGGAGACATCGTCTGATAGAAGTTATAACAGGCTGGTTCGGTTACAAGAAGAGCCCAAAGATATGAAGAAGACATTGTTTCAGGAGGTTAAAGAAGCAGAGGAACAGGAGAAAGTGAAAAGATGTTACAACAGCAGCAGCAACAAAAGCAGACACAAGGTTCACTCACCGTATCAACAGCAACACCAGCGAAAAAGCCAGCGACATCTACATCAATATCAACAACAATGGCACCCACGGCACTAGTGACAACAACAACAGCCTCGGCAACAAAGATGACACCAATTTCAATGGTTGCAGGGACAACTACTACAATTACTACAACAGCAGCAACCACAGCAGCAGTAACAATAGTAACAACATCAGCCTCAGCAACAAAGATGACACCAATTTCAACGGTAGCAGTGACAACAACCACAATTATTACAACAGCAGCGGCTACAGCAGCAGTAACATCAACATTAGCAGCAATGACTTCAATCACAGCAATTACGGCAGGTGGCACAGCAGTATTAGGTGCTATAAGGAAAACTCCTTTGGGAGCCAAGAGTGAATTTGAATTGATTTTTGAAAGGCTAGAAAGAATGGAGTCACTAATCAAAGATGGGCAAGGTGATGCACAAAAGCAATTGGGAGCACTGTCTGATAATTTTGATAAAAGATTTGATAATATAGTAAAAGGACAAATTGACTTAAAAAAAGATCAAGAAGAAATTAAAGGAGGGGGCGTGGCTAGGAGCGCGATGGAGTAACACGAAGTTTGGTCTGCTCGCGCTGGATAATGTGGAATTAAAGCGAAAAAACCTAAAGTAATGTGGATTTTTGTTTAAAAAGAGGGTAATCTGAAGCTCTAAATACCTGGGGCTGAACTCGGCTGAGATTGAGGTCAGAGTCTGGAGATCGGGCGGCAAGGGAGGCGCAGTGTATTCCGTGCTGACCGAGCCATTCCGAGGCTGGATGGGACCTCTACAATTAAAGTGGATTTAAAGTGGATTTCGGAGCCCGGAATTTAAACTGAATTAAAAAAGAATTGAGGCGGCGGCTGTTGAAGGAAGCCTAGAAGGAAAAAGTAAGTTTGCAAGAAGGAGAGCGGAGGTTGCGAAGGAGCACGGAAGTTACGGTGGGTGAGAAGGGGAGAAGGAGTAATGGCGGCGAAGAACGAAAGTTAAAAAGGTGCTGATAGTGCCGAAAGGCGAACAAAGACTGGAGTTTGGAAAGAAGGTTTTGGGGGTGAAGTGAAAAGAGTGGAGGAGGAGTACGAAAGAACGGGAGGAAGAGAAGATTGGATTTGTTTGAGTTTGGGAAGTGATTGAAAGCTGCCGCCGCGGCTTGGAGTTTTGAAAGAGGGCTGTTGTTGTTGGTTTTTTTTTGAGCTTCTCTTTGTTCTCCTCATTGCTCTTGCCTATTTCCTCCCTCAGTTGGATCTGCTCCGTTTGGATGATTTCTCTAATTGGAAACAGCTGAAGTGTTGTTGGGGGGGGGGATTGTTTTTCTTTTTTCTCCCCCTACCGTTCCCCCTCTCTTTTTTTGTTTTGATTCTGGGAATGCAGCTGTTGGGATTTTTTAGTTATAAAAGTGGAGTGTTTCTAGATCATTTAACTGGATTATAATTCTGATTGGAGCTTGGAGATTGGGACTGCAATACTTTTTTTTCTCTTCTTCTCCCCTTTTCTCATCACCACTTTTGGAGTTACAGTAACAGCATCAGTGTTTTTTAAAGTTGCTTCCTTCCCAGTATTTTTTGGTCTCTTGGGCATTTGGATATAATCTGTCTGGACACTTGGTTACATTGAAACAATATAGCAACTGGAAGGAAGCTTTGGAGTGTTGAAGAGCTGGATTAGTTCCAAGGGCAGAGGTCTAGAAGAGCTAATACTGTTGCGGCAAGAAGCTGTTTGATATGAAAATACCCTGTATCTGCCTGTTGGGATAGTTGTTTCCTTCTGTTTTATCTCTGTGGATTACAGTAACTTTTTGATCTTCTGCTTGCATATAAAATTTTTTTTATTGGATCTGTGGAACCAGTGGTTGCAGTGTTACAAGCTTCATCTCAGTATATCTTTTACAACGAACTGCAGCATTGGGCCTCTTACATACTACAGTACTATGGATAAAGGTACAAGAGGGAAAGCAAAGGAAGAAGAACCAGTTGTAAAGCCTAAGAAACAAGGAAAAGTACCAATGGAGGAATCCACTCAGTCTTCATCCCCGCCCACAGTGGCATATGATCAGACTCAAATTATGGTGGAAATCGGCAAATTGTTTCAAAAATTGGAGAAAAATGAGGATTCAAGGGTGAAAGACAGAAATGAAATGATGAAAAAACAAGATAAGATGATGTCATCAGTTGCAGATTTTTCAAAAAGGGTGGATTTAAGTTTGAAAAAAATTGAGGGAAATGTGAAATTGGTTCAAACTGAGGTAAATGCCATAAAGAAGGAAGTAAAAGGGACTCAGGAGGTGGTGCGGGAGAACAAGCTAAAATTGGAGGAACAAGAGAGAAGGATAGATGCTGTGGAAGATATGATGAGAAAGCAGAACATTGTGATCCGTCAGGTGGTGGAACGCACTCCGGATTTGTTAAGAGAGAGGGTGGTTCAGTGGTTAAATGGTTTGAATATGGGGAAAGAATTTGTTCAGGAGGATTTTGTAAGCGTATTCCGGGTGGGCCCAAGAAGAGGGAGGGTGGTTCAAAGAAATGTGTTGGTTAAATTTGCGAATTGGGCAGATAAGTTAAAAGTAATGGCCCATCTGAAACGAGTTGGTCCTGATGCGTTGAAATTTGATGGCTCTGACGTTGAAGTTTATAATGATATTTCATTAAAGGAAAGAACATGGAGGTATAAGATGAGGCCTGTTACTAAACTATTGATGAGTAAAAATATAAGGTACAACTGGAGATTCCCGCAACAACTGCGTTTTTTTTATGATAAAAGAATGCAAGTTATTGATGAAGGCACCAATCCATTGGAATATTTGAGTTTGTTGGAACTGGTAAAGGTAGACTCGGAAGAATGGAAAAACCTTAAGAAGGAATTGATGGAGTCTGGAGCTTTGGGGAGGGAATATGGGAGGGAGGAAGTCGGAGGGGCTACAGGTGGAACACCACAGCAGGGAGAGGAGGAAGAGGAGCCGTCTTTGATCATGGTGGAGGAGGAGATAGGTAAGAAGCAATGAGCATTAGATTTTAGTAGCTTTAAGTAGTCAATAGAGGTAGAATGGGTAAATAGCGTGTAGCGCCGACAGCAAGGCGCATCTTGCATGTCCCCCTCTCCCCTCTTTGGTTAACAGAGGCGGCTTTTCGTGGGAAGGTGGGGAGAGTGAAAGTGTGTGTTTTATGTAGTTGGTATGGTGGTAGGGTTGTTGGTGGCACGCCCGATGGAGAGTTTAAAGCTGGGAAAAGAATTTGGTTATGGGAAGTATTAAAATAATATCGTGGAATGTAAAAGGTACAGGTTCTGTTCTTAAGAGGCGGAGATTGGAATTGGCGTTGAAAAAAGATAGACCAGATATATTGTTTTTACAGGAAACACATCAGAAGTCAAAAGATACGAACAAACTTTATTTGGGATGGATGCAACATTATGAGATGGCGTTTGGCACTTCGAAAGCAAGAGGGGTGGCAATTATGATTTCTAGAAAGTTGGGATTTGAAATTACAAAAAAGATTGCTGATCAAGAGGGTAGATATCTGTTGTTAAGAGGAAAAATAGAGGATGAGGAAATTATGTTGGTAAACATCTATGCTCCAAATGCTCACCAAGCAGAGTTTCTTGAAAAAATTCGGAAAATAGTGGAGTTGGAAAATGTTGCAAAAACTATTGTTGCTGGTGATTTTAACCTGATAAGATCAGGATTGGATTGTACAAACATAGCTAGAAGTGGAATTGGTTTGAAAGGGAAGGTGTTGGATAATTGGATGGATGTTATGGGCTTGAAGGATTCGTGGAGAGAGTTTAAGGGCTTGGAAAGGGCATATTCCTTTTTTTCGCACGTCCATGGGACCTACTCAAGAATAGATTATGTTTTACTTTCGGAAAATTTAATTGGGGATATAGAAGGTACGGAAATTGGGATTATTAAGGAATCGGATCATGCTAAAGTATACTTGGAATTGAAAGCACAAAGAAATATTCGAAGAGTAAGAAATTGGAGGTACGATCCTAATTTGTTCAAAGACCAGAAAAGTAAAGAGGCAATTATGGGAAGTTGGAAAGAAAGTTGGCAGTGGAACGACAACAATGAGGTCAAATTTAACGTTGTATGGGATACCATGAAGTCGGTTTTCAGGGGGGAAAGTATAAAATTGGCAAGCTTCAAATATAAAAAATATAAAGCAGAACAGACAGAAAAAGGAAGAGAAATAAAACAATTACAGAAGGAACATGCAAAAAATAAAGACAAAATTTTTTTTATGAAATTACAAGGACTTAAGGCAGAAGTAATGGGTAAGGATATTGATAAAGTTAAACGAGATTTGATTTATCTAAAGAGAATATTTTGAATTTAGTAATAAGAACTCAAAACTGTTAGCAAGAGCAGCCAAGGTTAAAAGGGAAAAAAAGAGAAATTGGGGTATTGGTTGATAGGCAAGGTTCAAGGTGCAATATGAATAGAGATAAATGTAAAATTGTTAGGGAATTTTACCAGGCACTATATGCAAAAAAGGAAGTAGATTTGGAGAAGCTTAGAAAGATATTGGAGAGACAGTTAGGGAACGGAATAAAACAAGAGCATAGGGAAAAAATGGAGGAAAAGATAACTGATAAAGAGGTTAAGGAGGTAATAAGCGGACTGAAGATAGGGAAAGCCCCGGGGGATGATGGATTATCGACAGAGTTTTATAAAGAATTTAAAGAGGTGGTGGTCCCGAAATTGGTGAAGTTATATAATTATATACTAGACGGAGGATCAATTCCGACCTCATGGTATAACACTACAATCGTTCTTCTGCCAAAGCCTGGTAAGAATTTGGAAAGAGTGGATTCGTACAGACCAATTTCACTTATAAATCAAGATGCGAAGATCTTCACAGCGATATTGGCTAACCGTTTAAATAGTTTTATGGGGGAATATATAAATGTTGATCAAGTTGGGTTTTTAAAAGGACGACACATGGCAGATTTGACTAGAAGGGTATTAGATTTAATAGATAACGTTAATCAAACAAAGGAAAAGGTGGGATTATTATCATTGGATATTTTTAAAGCATTTGATTCATTGCAGTGGTCTTCAATTAAGGAAATAGTTAAAAAATATGGGTTTGGGGATAAATTTAATAGAGTTATAGATTTATTATATCAAAAAGGAAATGCTTGGGTTAGAGTAAATGAGGAGCTTACGGATGTGGTAAAGCTAGAGGCTGGCACAAGGCAGGGCTGTCCATTATCTCCTATCTTGTTTATTATGGCAATGGAGATTTTAGCAAAAAGTATAAGGGAGGATTTAAATATAGAAGGGATCATGGGTAATAAAGTGAGTATGTATGCAGATGACTCTCTGCTTATGGTGAAGCATCCGGAGCTGGTAATGGACAGGATTAAAGATCATTTACAGGTATTTCAAGCTATAACAGGATTAAAGATAAATTGGGATAAATCAGAATTGATGTTGTGTAATTTGAAATCAAGTGAGATGGGTAGGATAGTGTCGACACTTAATATGCAAATCAAAGATAAGCTGAAATATTTGGGGATAATTATTTCAAACAAATTAGAAGAACTTAAACGATTGAATTATGACAGCTTGAAAGTGGAATTTAAGAATAAAATACAAGAGCTTCAGAAGTCAAAGCTGTCATGGTTCGGAAGGATTGCAATGTGTAAAATGATATTGTTACCAAAGATTAATTTTTTATTTGATACATTAGCGATCCATCTGAAAGAGAAAGAAATTAATGAGTTTCAAAAGATGCTCAACAGTTTTTGTAATGGAGGCAAAAAATCTAGGCTACCAAAGAAGTTATGGTATTTGTCTCAAAAAAAAAGGGGGACTGGGTATGCCAAATTTGTTAGCATATTATCGAGCTTTCCAAGTTAAGAACGTTGTGAAGATTTTGGCAAGAGAAAAGACAATTTGGGAGCAATTGGAGATGAAGGAATATAGAAATATTGGAAATATGATTTTTTTGGGAATAAAGGATAAGGTGAAAAGGTCAAATAATACTATGATGAGAGGTCTCATGGAGGTGTGGAAGAAGGTAAAAAAGGATATGGTCCCAAATCTCTCTCCAATTTTGGAATTGACTGATATGATGTGTTTCCCAATAAAGTTGGATAAGGAAAAAATGGAAATATTGGATAAAAATGGGATGCTTTTATTGAAGGATTGGTTAAAAACTTGTGATTCTGATATTGAGCGGAAAAAAATATTTGAGATATTAAATTTGAATTGGTTTCAGAAGTTAAAGGTGGACAACTGGAACAAAAAATACAAAAAAGAAGTAGGGTTAGATAGAACATATACAGAATTTGAGGAGTTGGTAAGGAAGATTAGAAAAGGGGAAAGTAGTATTAAAGGTCTTGTAAGTAAGCTTTACAACATATTGAATAGAGGTGCAGATCCACAGGAGGATTTGAAACGGAAGTGGGAACAAAATTTGAATGTAACAATTGGGGAGAATGAGTGGAAAAATAAATGGAAAAAGAGGATTATGAGAACAATGTCTGTAAGAATTAAAGAACATAATTTTAAAATGTTATGGCAATGGTACTTGACGCCATTAAGACTTTACCAGATGGATAATAAAAGAGATAAGTTATTTTGGAGATGTAGAGAATTTGATGGAACATACGAACATATGTGGTGGAGCTGTAAAAAAATAAGGGATTTTTGGGAAAGAATAGAAGGTGAGCTTGCTGAAATAATGGGTAGAAGTGTTAAGTTGGTGTCAAGCATCATTCTTTTAACGAATGTGGAAGGTTTGGGTTTAAACAAAGATGAAAAAGAATTATTGGAAATTGTATTGACAACGGGTAGACAATGTATAGCTAGAAACTGGAAAAATGATATAGAAATACAGATTGGAGAGTGGTATAAAGAAATGTGGAGTTTAGCACTGAATGATAAATTGACATGGGAGATTAAAGTGAAAAGGGATAATTTAAAAGAGAACAGATTCTGGAATATATGGAAACCATTTGTGGACCATTCCTGTACGGCAAATGATAGTTCAGGACCAGTACCATCTCAAAGAAGTTTCTGGAGTTGAGCAGCAAATAAACTCTCCGGGCATTGTATATATTCACAGGGTGTTTATTATTTATCTAAAGATTAATGGTAGCACAGAAAGTTCTTATTATTTTGGATTTTGAAACAATGTTTTTTTCTTAATATTCTGTGGTTATATAGTAATTAATGAGTCTAGACATTGTTATGTGCTAACATTCAGTAATGTCTGTTAAGATGATACTATGGATTTGTTTATGTACTGTATTGTTAGTCATTGTTTTCTTTTCTTTTTTTGTATGTCTTTGAAAAATTCAATAAAAAAGAAGAAATTAAAGTAGAGCAGAAGGGAATCAAACTGGAGGTTAAAATGCTGAAACAGAGAGAGACAGTGAGAGATACCAAGGTGGACTTATTGGAAAAGCGAGTTGCAACAATGGAGGAGCAGATGAGACGTTCCAATATAGTGATCCGCAATTTACCGGAGAAAAACCCAGATGTGTTGCGGGACAGGATATTGGATTGGCTGAACGGTATGACGATGGAGTATAGTTATTCTTTGGAAGATATTGTAAGTGTGTACCATCTAGGTCAAAAGAGAGGAAGAACTGCTCCAAGGAATGTACTAGTAAAATTTGCTTGTGCAGTAGACAAGATGAGATTAATGGCTCACATCAAACAAATGGGATCAACAGTGCTGAGAATTGACGGTGCAGATGTTGAAATCTACAATGATATAGCGCTGAAGGAAAGAATTTGGCGCCAAACTATGAAACCATTCACGAAATATTTGATTGGCAAAGGTATCAAATATAACTGGAAATTTCCAAAATTGTTAACTTTCTGGCACCTAGGCAGAAGATACGTTGTGAGGGAGAATGCCTTTGTAATGGTCATATTAGTTGAGGCAAAATTACTGGAGAATGGCACTCAAGAATGGGAATCCTTGAAGCAAGAATTGTTAACATCAGGTCTACATTTTGGCAGGAAGGATGATGATAGCGTGCCTGACGGAGTGGAGGGTGGAACTCAGTAATGCTCCGCCCTCATTTGATGTGCTTTCCCCCCTCCCCTCTTTGTTTATCGAAGGCCTCTTTTTCTTGAAAAAGGTGGGGAGGGTAAAAATGTATTTTGGCATGTTTTGTTTTTGTAATTTTTTATGTTTGGGGTTGTTTTTTTAGATTGTATTTTTTCACGCCTTTCAGGGGAAGTGGCAACCGTAGAAATGAGGAAGTTATAGATAAATAATGAAGACAGTGAAGGTAGTATCGTGGAATGTGAAAGGTACTGGCTGTCAAATTAAGAGAAAAAGAATAGAAGCAGCACTCAGGAGAGAAAAACCAGACATAATTTTTTTACAGGAAACGCATCAAAAGTCGGGAGAAGTAAATAGGCTATTTTTAGGCTGGACCAAGATTTATGAAAAAGCATATGGAACATCAAAGTCTAGAGGAGTTGAGATTCTTATCTCAACCAGATTGGATTTTGTAGTAACTAAGATCATTTCAGACCCGGAGGGAAGATATCTGATAATTAATGGGAAAATGGAGGACGAGGAGATAACGTTGGTTAATATATATGCACCTAATGATCAGCAGATATATTTTTTTGGATAAAGTGTATGAAGTCCTGGAGATAGAAAGATGTTCTAAGTTGATTGTAGCAGGGGATTTTAACTTAATTAGATCAGCAATTGATTGTACAAATACGATCAGGTGTAGTAAAGGCATGAAATGTCAGATTATAGATAACTGGATGATAGCTTTAGGATTGAAAGATACATGGAGAGAACTCCACGGAATGGAAAGAGCATATACCTTCTTCCCTCAGGTTTATAACACGTATTCTAGGATTGATTACATATTTGTATAAGAGAACTTGATCAGAAATATAGAACAGATTGAAATTGGGATATTTAAAGAATCAGATCATGCATGAATCAGATCATGCATGGAAATGAGACTAGAAGGGGTAAATGAAGCGAGGAATACCTGGAGATATGATTCCAGTACATACAAGGACATTAAGAGATTGGATTATGGAAAAATGGGAAGAAAGCTGGAGGTGGAATGATAATGGGGAAGTAGGTTATCACACGGTGTGGGATACTATGAAGGCGATATTCAGAGAGGAAAGTATTAAGTTATCCAGTTTCAAAAGTAAACAAGTTAAGACAAAACAAAGGGAAACTGAGCAAGAAATAAAGAGATTACAAGAGGAACATGCGAAGACAAAGAATATAAAGATTTTAGATTGCATGGAGAAACTGAAAAAGGAAATGGTGGGGAAGGATATTGACAAAGTGAAAAGAAACTTATTATACCTTAAAAGAGATTACTTTGAATATAGCAACAAGAATTCGAGGTTATTGGCAAGGATGGCTAAAGAAAAAAGAGAGAAAAGAGAGATAGGTGTTTTGATTTGTAAAGCTGGAATTAGGTGTAACAAGATCAAAGATAAAATTGAAATTATTAAGGATTTCTTTCAGGAGTTATACTCAACAAAGGAGGTTAATACAGAAAGATTAAGAGATTACCTGAGAAAGCATTTAAAAGAAATAATAAGTCAGGAGCACAAAGACTTAATGGAGGATAGAATAAGTGAAATTGAAATTAGTGATGCTATTACAAGATTGAAAATAGGTAAATCACCCGGAGAGGATGGCTTATCTTCAGAATTTTATAAAGATTTTAAGGACATGGTTACTCCAAGGTTGAAAAAATTGTTTAACTATATTCTAGAGGGGGGAATAATTCCTGCCTCCTGGTTCAGATCAGTGATTGTATTGATCCCCAAACCTGGGGAAAATCCGGAAAAAAATGAGTCTTACAGACCGATATCCTTAATAAATCAAGATGCTAAAATATTTACCTCTATACTGGCAAAAAGGTTGAATATGTTTATGGGAAATTACATTAATACGGATCAAGTTGGATTTATAAAAAACAGGCACATGATGGATTTAACAAGGAGAGTATTGAATTTATTAGATATTGCTATACGAAATAAAGAAAAGATAGGTTTAGTGTCATTGGACATTTTTAAAGCATTTGACTCAATTCAATGGGTAACAATCAAAGAAATGATATCTATCTACGGATTTGGTTTTAAGTTCAAAAATGTTATAGAGCAATTGTATCAGCAAGGTACAGCAAAAGTTAAAGTTAATAACTCTTACACAGAAGATATACTATTGGAAGCAGGGACTAGGCAGGGATGTCCATTATCTCCAATTTTATTTATAATGTCAATGGAATTACTTGCAATGGCTATTAGATATGCTAACAACATAGAGGAATTGATGGGAAGTAAAATAAGTTTATATGCCGATGACTCCTTGGTGACAAACCAGGAAAGGGACCTTGGTGTCCTGGTGGACAACTCAATGAAGGTGTCAACCCAGTGTGCCTCAGCAGTGAAAAAAGCAAACTCAATGCTAGGGATCATTAGGAAGGGTATAGAAAATAAGTCAGCAAGTGTCATTTTGCCTCTTTATAAATCTATGGTGAGGCCCCACCTGGAATACTGTGTACAGTTCTGGTCGCCATACCTCCAGAAGGATATTATGGAGCTGGAAAAAGTGCAGAGGAGGGCAACCAGAATGATTAGGGGACTGGAACACCTTCCTTACCATCTGAGGCTGCAACGGTTGGGCCTCTTCACTCTTGAACGATGACGTCTAAGAGGTGACCTGATTGAAGTTTATAAAATCATGCACGGTGTGGACAAAGTAGATAAGGAAAAACTGTTTTCCCTATCGCATAACACTAGAACTAGGGGACACTCCATGAAACTTTTGGGTACTAGTTCTCAAACAAATAAGAGAAAGTACTTTTTCACCCAGAGGATTACTGGTCTATGGAACTCCCTGCCAGAAGAAGTGGTGACAGCTGTCAGTCTTGACAGCTTTAAGAAAGGATTAGACAAGTTCATGGAGGACAAGAGTATCAATGGCTATAATTATGGATACTTAAGGACAACCTCCGGGTTGGAGAGATAGGCAGGATATCTCTCAATATCATTTCCAGGGAATCCTAAGCAGGCATCTCCTTGGGAATACCCTGAAGGAAATGGTGAGCCACTGTGTGAGACAGAATGCTGGACTGGATGGGCTGTGGCCTGTTCCAGCAAGGCTGTTCTTATGTTCTTATGATCATGAAACATCCAATGAAGTCTATGGGAAAAATTCATGAGCATTTAACAAATTTTGAGGATGTGACGGGGCTAAAAATAAAGTGGGAGAAATCTGAAATGGTAACTTGTAATATTGAAGAGGAAGAGCAGAGGAGGATATCTGAAAAATTTAAAATACAAATCAAGGACAGTTTAAAATATTTGGGTGTTAACATTACTAATAAATTGGAAAATCTTAAAAAAATAAATTATGATAAACAGGAAAAATTGATTAAAGAACAAATTGGTCGTTATAAGAAATTGAAATTGTCGTGGTTCGGCAGGGTTGCATTGTGCAAGATGATGTTGTTACCACAAACGAATTTTTTATTTGATGCCCTGCCGATACAACTTAATGACAAAGAAATTAAGAAGTAGCAAAGTATGTTAAATAATTTTTGTAGTGGTGGAAGTAAATTGAGAATTTCAAAAAGTCTCTGGTATTTGCTGCAAAAGGAAGGTGGATTAGGAATGCCCAATCTTAAAAATTATTATTGATCATTTCAGATTAAAAATATAATTAAGATTTTGATGAAAGAAAAGGCAATCTGGGAGGAGCTGGAGACAGAGGAGTTTAGACATATAGGTAATGCGGCCTTCTTAGATAAGAATATTGGGAAAATTACTATTAAGAATTAAGAAAACATTGTGGGATGTTTGGGGAAAAACTAGGAAGAAATAAGCCCCAGGTATATCCTCAATAATTGAAATAGGGGATATTCAAAGCTTTCCTTTAAAAAATGATAAGAGGTTAAGAGCTGTGTTGACAAGTAAGGATGCATTCCTGTTGAGAGATTGGATACAAACCTGTAAGAATAAAGATAAAAAAATTAGGCTTGTATGCAGAATTGAAGTTGAATTAGCTGCAGAAAGTTCGGTTTCACTTACCAGTGATAACTTTCGTTCTTCGAGTATATAGTTTGTGAATACACACTATTGGGTTATGCGCCTGCGCAGAACGCCGATCGGAGGCTTAAAAAGCTATTGGTCAAAAGTTTTGGCGGTAAGACCGTCCACCGTACCGCCCACCCTGAGGCGCCAGTCCGCCATTTTACCTCAGTTCCATACTTAAGTCAAGCACAGGATAAACCAATTGATTTCATCCATGCAGCTCAAGAGGGGAGGCAGGGTGGGTAGTGTGTATTCACAAACTATATACTCGAAGAACGAAAGTTATCGCTGGTAAGTGAAACCGAACTTTCTCCTTCGTATAGTTTGTGAATCCCCACTATTGGGAGATTAGCAAGCTCACACTCACTTGGTCGGTGGGCAGTCGGATGAGATGATCCCACAATGAGTATGATGGTCAGGTAGAGTGAACTGTCAAGGGCGATGAGCCCGGAGCCCCCTGGTGAGGACGACACGGCCAAGTCTGGCGTCCGCAGTGGCTCTGGTGTCCACCCTGTAATGTTGGACAAATGTAGAAGGTCTGGACCAGGTGGCAGCCTTACATATGTCCTCAAGCGGTGTGCCCTCCAAAAAGGCAGTGGATGTGGCAACCGCCCTCGTAGAATGTGCCCTGACATGCGGCGGAGGTGGCAGTGAGGCCGACTCGTAGGCCAGGTAGATGGTAGACGTGATCCATTTGGAGAACCTCTGGGCAGAGATGGGTTCAGCCTTGGACTTTCCTCCATAAGCCACAAAGAGACGCTGTGACTTCCTGAACTCCCTTGTCCTGCTGGTGTAAAACAATAAAGCTTGTTTCACATCCAGCGTGTGCCAAGTCCTTTCTTGGGTGTTGGTGGAGTTCTGGAAGAAGGTTGGCAGCGAGATAGTCTGTGCCATATGAAACTCGGAGACTACCTTAGGAAGGAAGGTGATATCCGTGTGGAGCACCACGCGGTCATTGAAAAACTGAAGAAACGGTGGGTCTGCCCGAAGAGAAACCAGTTCACCAGCTCGTCGAGCAGACGTGATAGCCACCAGAAATGCCATCTTCCACATGAGGAGACGAACATCCACGGTAGCCATAGGCTCGAAAGGAGTCCTGGTGAGCGCGTTGAGAACGGCAGACAAGGACCATTGTGCTGTTGGAGTCCTGACCGGCGGGAAGGCATTCCGCAATCCCTTGAGGAAACGCTTTACCGTATGGTCGCGAAAGGCACCAGAGGCAGGTGAACCAGCCGGAGAGTGAGCCACCACCGCTGCAAGATGGACCCGGATGGAGGTAATACTAAGGCCAGACTCCGCCAAATGGAGGAGGTAGGCTATGATGTCCTGTAGTCCCACCTGTGGAGGGGACGTCTGCTGGGATGCCAGGAAAGCACAAAAGCGTCTGTATTTGGAGGCATAAGACTTCCTTGTGGAAGGGCGCCGTGCTAGCTCCAAGATCCTGGACAGTCTGGGGTTATCCTCCACGCGGTGAGGTGGAGGCTGGGTAGGTCCGAATAGTGGAGCTGGCCGTGCTCCATTTGGAGAAGCGTTGGTGATTCCGGCAGCGTGCGATACTGTGACGACATGCGTAACAGTAGCGGAAACCAGGGCTGGCAAGGCCATGCTGGAGCCACGAGAATTGCGTTGGTCCGGTGTTGGTACATCCTGGTGAGGACCTTCTGGACCAGAGGAAACGGAGGAAAGGCGTAGAGGTAGTCCTGATCCCACCATTTCATGAAGGCATCACCCTCGGAGTTCAGTCCGATGCCTGCCCTGGAACAGTACCTGTGGCATTTCCTGTTGGACTCCGACGCAAAGAGGTCGCTGCTCGGAGTCCCCCAGGCCCCGCAAAGGGACCGAAATACCCCATCGTCCAACTCCCATTCGTGGGTCGTCGAGGTGAGACGGCTGAGGTGGTCGGCCAAAACATTCAGCTTGCCCTGAATGTGCACTCCAATCGAAAAGATGTGTCTTTCCAGGCACCACTCCCAGAGTTGCACTGCAAGGTAAAGTAGGATGGTGGACCGTGTTCCTCCCTGCTTGTTCAGGTATGCCACCCCCGTGGTATTGTCCGAGGCCACTTGAACCACATTGCCAGTGAGTAGGACCTCGAAGGAACGTAGGCCCTTCCAAACAGCCAACAGCTCCAAATAGTTGATATGGTGCACCATCTCGTGAGGCGAACAAACATTGTTGACCGTGAGAGTCCCGCAGGCAGCCCCCCAGCCGAGGTTGCTTGCGTCGGTCAACACCTGCAACGAAGGTTGTGGGGGGTAAAAACTCTTCCCCGTGGCCCATTGAGTGGCATCGTCCACCACAGTAACTGGTCCATCAGCTCTGGAGACGGAGTCAGCCGTTTGGACTGGCTCTCCCTGAGCGAGTCGAATTCATGGAGGAGCCATGACTGCAGGGACCGGAACTTTAACTTGGCGTGAGGAATGACCGCCGTCGTTGAGGCCACGAGGCCTAGAAGTCTCTGTGCCTTTTTCGCCCTGATAAATGGTTTGTTCCGGAATTCGCTTACCCCTTGGGCAACGTCCAGTAAGCGTTTCTGGGGAGCGAAGGCTCTGGTAACTAGCGAGTCGAGTACCGCTCCAGTGTACTCGACGCGCTGAGAAGGAATCAACTTTGATTTGGCGAAGTTGATCCTGAGGCCAAGACTCTCCATGAGGTGAACCGTGAACTGCGTGTCCCGAATGGACGACGAGCTGGTGGGGGAGACAGTTAGCAGTTGTCGATGTATGGGAAGACCCTGATCCCCTTCTGACGGAGGAAGGCAGCCACCGGAGCCATGCACTTGGTGAAGACTCTCAGTGCCGTAGCCAAACCGAACGGTAGACACCGGTACTGGTACACAGCGTTGCCGATTCGGTACCGGAGGAACCGTCTGTGCTCCTCGAGGATGCCGACATCGAAGTAAGCATCCTTGAGGTCTATGACTGTGAACCAGTCCCCTTTGTTGACAAGGGGAAGGACGGTCTGTAGGGTCACCATCCGGAACTTCCTGGTGTGGATGCACTTGTTCAGGCGGCGCAGGTCCAGAATTGGGCGAAGTCCTCCATCCTTCTTCTGAACCACGAAGTACCTCGAGTAGAAGCCGTTGTCTCAATCGGTCGGTGTTACCCGCTCGATGGCTCCCTTGGATAGAAGAGTTGATATTTCTTCCTCCAAATGGGGGGACGAGGTGGTGAAACGATGTCTTCCTACCCGAGGCACTCGCACGAACTCGATGGCGTAACCAGCGGACAAGATCTTCAAGACCCACCGGTCGTCCGTGATGCCTGACCACATCTGGAGGAAGTTCCGGAGGGGGAGGTATGGAAGGTGGAGCGAGAGAGACTTGGCCTTCACAGTTTCAAACCCGGGACTTGGATTTTGCGTCGGAACGCTTGCCCTGTCCGTAAGGCTGGTAGCGAGGCTTGTGTTGGCGCCGCAGCTTGTAGAAACCGGGCCTGGGCTGGTCAGTCGAACCACCCTGTTGCTATGGGTTCCCCCGATACCGATGCGTAAAGGGTTGGAATCGCGGCTTGGCAGGCTGAGCCGGCGTGGTGAGCCCCAGGAACTTAGCCGTCGAATTCGTCTGCCGCACTTCGTTAAGCACCTTATTGGTGTCTTGTCCGAACAGGCCCTGCCCATCAAACGGAAACTCTTCGATGAGCTTTTTCATAGCGTCATCGAGAGAGGTGCCCCTGAGCCAGGCATGGCGACGGAGCAGAATGGCAGAAGACATGTCCTTGGCCGCATAATCGTTAATGTGCCTGGCCGTCCGCATCTGCTGCTCTGCCAGAAAGTCACCTTCTGCCGCCAGCGCGTCGAATCCTTTCTGGGCATCGGTAGGCAGTTTAGCAGCAAGAATCTTCACTTGCTCCCAGAGGTGGGACTGATAGAGGCCCGTGGCTGCAGAGTAATTAGTGGCTCGTAGGAAGAGGGAACCGGTGGTGCAAAACTTACGGCCCACCGCGTCCAGTTTCTTCCCTTCCGGAGTCGAAGGTACTGGAAAACCGCTGACGGCCGTTTTATGCTGGAAGGCCTTGACCACCAACGAGTTCGGCAAAGGGTGCGCCTGGAGAAACTCAACGTTCTCGTCCAAGACCCTATACATTCCATCGAGTCTGGACGAAACGGAGTGCGACGACACCGGCTTCTTCCATGTTGCCTTCGCTGACGTCAACATGGAAGGAAGCATGGTGATGTGGACTGGTCGAATCGCCTTTTTGTCCAGTTTGGCGGTCATTTGGTCCTCGCCCTCCAGTGGCGGTTGGTCCATCTTCAGATTAAGAGCGGTCCCCAAACGAGTGAGCATCGCCGTGAGGGAGCGTTGATCCTCACCACGCGGTGGGTCAATCGCGCCGATAGCCTGGTCCAGCGTCTTGTCGGCATCGACGTCTTCCTCGTCCTCCTCCGAAGACGTGCTGGAATCATCGGAGGACGAGGGAGGAATCCTGGTATCCACGTCGGGACCGTGCCAGTACGGCCTGGGCGGGTCGACGGGTTGGGAGCTCACCGCATCGACGTCTGGACCACACCAAGACGATATGGGTGGGCCAGCGGAGCGAACGCTCGACCCTCGAGAGGTCGGCGGAGCAACAGCAGGACCAACATCCCTGGGGCTTGCAGTGGTCGGCACCGGAGCCGCAGAGGCCGCAGGCATGGAAGCCTTGAACTGCCATTGCCTCGAACATCCCTTTGAAGAATTCCACCTGGGACGCATCCACCGCCGATGGTTGGGGCGAAACGGTGGTCGGAATGATCGGAGACGAAACGGTGGCCAGAATGGTGGTTGCCAGTTCGTCTATTGTCGGAGTCCTAGGCCTTGGGGAGACAGACGCCTGCCTCGTGGGTGGACGGCCCCTCTCACGAGGCGGAGAAGATAGTACCTGCAGTGGGCGAGCTGGAGCCCCAGCCCTGCGACCTTTTGCAGGAGATCCTGAAGAGGACCGTCCGCCCCATATCAAGGATCCGGGTGAAGGACATCTCGCGACCGAAAAGGGAGGCGAGGGCCCCGGAGAGACAGGAGGGCGAGGCGTAGTGGGAGTGATCGCCTTTCCTCCAACCTATGTTTCTTCTTCTCCCCATTTTTATACTTCTTTTTCTTCTTTCTGACGGAGAGAGTAGAAGAAGAAGGAGGAAACGGCAGAGGCTGAGAGGGCTGAGAGGCACCAGCGGAGGTGGAAGCAGCCGTGGCGGGAGCCAAAGCGAGCTCCATAAGGTGCGCTTTCAACCGGTTGCTCCGGTTCTGAACTGCAAGTCGAGTAAAGTTCTTACAATGAGTGCAGGATTGGCTCTGTTGAGATTCTCCCAGGCAAAAAAGACAGAGGCTATGCCCGTCAGAGGCAGGGAACTTCTTGAGGCAAGCAGAACACTGCTTGAAGGCTGCAGCCATCAAAAAATTCTTCCGACGGAAGGTTCGAGAAGGCGAGCACCCCAAAGGGCAGGCCAGCCGCCACCCCCTTGAGGGGGGAAACGGTGACCGAAGCGAGTAGGTAACTGAGTCCACCAGAAGGAAAAACAGCACCGGGGTGGCAATCCTGCCCAAAGGACAAGATCACCGAAAAAATTGTTAAAGTTCGTCAAGACTTTCCCTCAGAAAAGACGAAAAAATTGAGGAAGCTCTCAACGATCGTCCTGCTGCTAAGGCGGAAAGAAGAGAACTGAGGTAAAATGGCGGACTGGCGCCTCAAGGTGGGCGGTACGGTGGGCGGTCTTACCGCCAAAACTTTTGACCAATAGCTTTTTAAGCCTCCGATTGGCGTTCTGCGCAGGCGCATAACCCAATAGTGGGAATTCACAAACTATACGAAGGAGAAAATAAGATTAAACAAATGGAATAATAAGTACATATCGGATCAAAGTCTGGAAAGAAATAGAACGGAATTTGAAAAATTGTTGTGGAATATAAGACAAGGTGACGTAGGGTTAAAGGGTCTGGTGAGTAAAATATATAAGATTTTAAATATAGAGGGAAATTCACAGGAGACATTGAGAAAAATTTGGGAACAGGAGCTTAATATAAAAATTACGGAAATAAAATGGAGATCTATTTGGAAAAGGAGGATAATGAGTACTTTATCGGTAAGAGTTAAGGAACATAATTATAAATTGCTGTGGAGGTGGTACCTGACTCCAGTTCGACTGAATCAAATTGATAAAACTAAAAGTAATAATTGTTGGAGATGTGGAAAAACAACGGGAACATATATACATATGTGGTGGAATTGCATTGTGGTAAAGAAGTTTTGGGATGAGGTGGAAAAAGAGATTATGGGAATACTAGGTGTGAGTATAGAAATTGGTTCAGGTACCGCCAAGTTTGCAGACTTAGAAGAGAAAAAACTCGTTAAGGACAAAATAGAATTGGTCTCAATTCTGATGACAACTGGCAGACAGTGTATAGCAAGGAAGTGGAAAGGAACAAATATAATTAACATAGAAGAATGGTATAAGGAAACTTGACAATTGGCTTTAAATGATAAATTAACTTGGGATTTGAAGGAGAAAAAAGGATTAATTACAGAGAATAGATTCTGGTCAATTTGGAAACCATTTGTGGATTTCACATTAAAGCAAGGAGCTGGAAGTAGGCCAGTACCAGATCAATTGGACTTCTGGAAGTATTGAAAGAATGATGAGACGAGCCGCTTCCCCCCAAAGGCACTGTATATATCACATGGTGAACTGTTTAACTGTTTTTTGTAAAAAGAGGGAAGGAGGAGGAGCGGGGGAGGGGAAGGTTTGGGGTTCCCCCCCTTTTTTTCCCCTTTCTCTTTTCAATTATTATTATTTTTTCTTTTTTCCTCTTCTTTTTATATTGATTTTTATTTATATATATATATCTTTAATTACTACTCTTATGTAAGAGAAACAAAATATGAAGGTTGATGTTGTGGTCTAAGCCTTTTAGTAAGAATCTAAGAAAAGGGTAAACTAGAGATTAAATGTTGGCATGTAACAACTACACAGCATTAGGTAAACTTAGTTTTTGTTTAATCAATTGATCATTGTTTTTATGTTTGCGTTATATGCTTTTTCTTTTCTTTTTTCTTCTTTTCTTCACTAGTTTTATATATAATTTTGATGTGTTTATATTTTGTGAAAAAAACCAATAATTTTTTTTTAAAAAAAGGCAGAAGCAAAACATTATGAAGGGCGCTGAAACAGAAGAAATGAATAGGAATGAGCTGCATTTTCAAGTCTGTTGTACTCTTATGAGGTGGAAATTGTCTTTTTAATCTTGGCATGAAGTCTATGGCTAGGCCGTACTAGGTATGACATTGGCAACATAACTACCGGTAATTCTTGAGTTTATTTTACAAATAGTATGGTGCTCCTAGAAGCATGGCGGATGCAAAGGAGGCCATGATCCCAGCTGAATGAGAACACACTCCTCACATACCTGTTTGTTAAAACCAACCAGCGATACTAGGGATGGTGATGCAGTATTATTAACACCCCACCAAATCTGGCACTACATTTTGAAATCTCTGCTTGCATAATGCATAGACATAGCACATCATAATCTGAATAGGGTAAAAAAATTGGAGGTGCATATGGGGAAAAAAGTATTTCCTAAAAATGACAAATTATTACTGCACCTCACATATTTTGCTTTGGGTGGGGAGGTTGTTTGTGGTGGTTCCCTAGTATTTTCAGCTATATTTTGTTCATTATAGAAGTTACGTCTGTTGTGTCAGGTTAAATTCCTTCTATTTTCTTTCTGGGCTTCTAAAATAAGGGAAATATTGGTCTGCTTGTCTGTCCATCCATCCACCAGTCCAGTAAATAGGGTCTGCATGAAGCAAACCAACTATCTAGTACTGCCATCTCTTGGCTAAAGTGACCACCTTGAGTCTCCTTTTATAGAAATGAACACTCAAAAAACCAGGTGTAACATTGCTCTATGTACTGTAAGCTAAAGGGACGAGGTCTGACTCTTATACCTACAGTATTTTCAGGGTTGCCACCCTTTGGTAGTATCAAAGTCCATAGCCCCCAAAGGGGCCTACTTCAGACGTTTACTAGTGTGGGCCACGTTCATCTTCCTCAGTATTTGTGGCATGTTCAGAAGCACTCTCTATGAAGCTCCCAGAAAAAACTGACAGTGGCCTCTCTTTGCCTTGCCCTCTCCTCTTTTAGACAGGGCTATTGAAAGTGTCCCAAGAGAAATGGGTGGGCAGTAGCAGTGGAGGCATTAACAAAGAAAGGTGGGATACTAAAGGTATCAGCTTCAAGTCTGGAGTCAAGGTAAAGCAAAAAGCCAACACTTACACCAACCTTTAAGACTCAATTTTAATATTGCTGCTTAATTCCCAGATATTTTAAAAATTGTATCTTTAGTCAATGGCTACTCCCATAGTTGAAAGTCATTAACTTTCCTGTTCCCTGTGCATTTCCAGTTATATTCCAAAAATTACTATTTATCTGAAATTGCTCCTAGTTTGAATAATATAACGTATCCCCTAAACACTAGGCTTTGTAATAATGTTGAACCAGTTAATTACGAACTGAAAGCCAGATAGCCACTCACCTGCATCAAGACTTTTAAGTTTCAATAATCATAGTATCTTAGTAACTATGGTAACCACCTGTTGCCCTCTACATGTATGGCACCGCAATTCCCATCAGTTCCACTAGTTTCCGTCTGCCAATGCTTAGGTTCTGATACTGTGTACATCAGCTGTGTTGTTATAGATTTCTCCATGATCCAGGTGAGGCTTCAAGTCAAAGAAGCAAGTATGGAGAGTGACACAACATCACAATGGCAACAATGTCATATGCCTTTATTTTGAGTTATTTGACTGACAGGCACTGCACATTGATGGTGCTTTATAATTGCAAGTTCTTTCCGTTGTCACTAATCAAGGAGAACTGAGGTGTGGGGAGAACTACCTCACAGCAATAGTTCCAGGTTCCAGAAAGATCTAAAAAACATCTGGAGAAGTAAATTCACTTCTTTTTAAAAGCCGCAAAGCAATGAATCATGTCTTTTTTTACAAACAAACAGTCTTACAGTTTTTAAAAAGTATATAATAGAAGCCATTTAAAAGCTAAATACAACTTTAAAAGGGTATAAACTTGTGCTGCTTCATGGACATTCCCCTCTCCACAAATGTGGAAAGAGCTGCTTTAAAAACTAAACATTATTTTAAAAGATTCCATGCATTAAGACTTAGTGTTCTAGGCAACTGGAAAAAGGAATGGCAATAAATAGAACTTTTTTAAAAAAAAAACCATTAACTCACTTTTCCATGACACTAATGGAACAGAAACTAGTCTATAAGGCACTTCCTCATACGCTATTAATAAACAGCATAGAAAGCCTGAAAGGAAAAGTGGTGGAACAGAGCAATTATTTACAACTGCACCGAGGAATGACAGACATGTACCTTGTGAGATATGAATGAAATCCCAAGGAGCAGGAGACCTTGTGAAACTGCAGGTTAAGCCGTGGCCAAGAAGCGTTTCCCCACTCTCTGTAACACACTTGAAGCAAGAGCAGAATCCCTCCCATTTTAAGGGCAGCCAGAAGAGAGCACAGGAGGATTTGTAACCTACAATCAATTTATATTCACTTCCCCCAAGATTGCTGTTGCACTCTCAATTCCCCCAAGATAATCCAATGTTCCAGGAGACTTCCTCTCTATACAGAAAACTGTCCGCTGTTGACCTTTGAGCAAGACAAACAATTTGCTCATCTCAGTGGTTCCAGAAAGTTATAAAATAGATTGTATTCTTATGCTAGAGAAGCCAGCTGTTTCTGCAGGCTGGAAGTGGGGAAATCCTGACTTGAAAAACCAGATAGCATTTTAGGCAGACACTATGTTGTAGGTTACAAGTGCCAGGGACTAACAGAAATGTCGCATCAGCTGTGTCCCACCAAATGAGATCGCGCCTCTTTTCTCTTCTGCATATTTTGCAGATCTGTAAAAGTTACGTAGCTCGCTCTTCTAGAAATCCAAGCTAATACAGTTATTCGTAGGGCTAGATAATGCCACTCTTTTGAGATGTCAGAACTGGAATGTTTTTGCAATTGTACACCTGAGAATTTCTTTACTGGGTTAAAAAAAAAGGTCTGCAGTACAGTATTAACAGAGATACCTGAAGAACAGCAGCTACGGTCTCATTGTCATATGCTAATCTCTCTTGTTACTTGCCAACAAGTCATGCCATGGTTGACTCTGAGCTGGGAGAACTTACTTTGGAGTACAAAATCTGGAATACCCCAGCCAGCTATAATACATGCTATGCTAGCTGGGGGATTCTAGGGGTTACCATAGTCCCAAACAGCAACTATCCCAGCTCTGCGTCAACAAATGTGTGGCCTGTTGACACCATGCCACTCTCATCCCATTCCGAGGCTACCATGGCACTCTCCTGCTCCTCTAGAATGGATCACACCAGAATCATGGCAACGTCCCTCCCATCCCTTCAAGAAGGCAGCCTCTTGCCTTCAATCATATCTCAATGGCATGGAAAGATGCTCTTCCCCTCCTGCTGCAACACAGGGAATTACTGCAGCTGCTATGAAGTTTTTTGCATTGTGAACATTTTTACAAATGGCTGATTAAGCAACTGCCACTGAGGTGCAACAGTGATATGGCCACTGAAGGTGTTCCAAAGTATTCAGTGGGCCAGGACACTCTCAGTCAACTGAAGTCCAAAGAGACCCAAACACCTTTCCACAGCTGCTAAGGTACCTATAACCCTATGATGGTGAACCTTGGCACTCCAGGTGTTCTTGGATTTCAATTCCCAGAAGCTCAAGTCTCTGTGAATCCACACTTTCGTGTGGATTTAGAGACTTGGGATTCTGGGAATTGAAGTCCAAGAACACCTGGAGTGCCAAGGTTCGCCATGACTGCTACAACCATTCAATTATTGCACAGCAGTTATAAGCTGATAAGAAACAACTGGATCATACTAAAAAAAACAGACCTGATATTAATTATTCATATAAACTTTAGATCCAGATCCCTACATTTTGCACAGTTAGTAAATATAAATTGCTTCCATTCAGAACTACAATCTATTTCAGGTTTGCTTAATATGTATATTTTGGATTCCAATTACTCATTTTTATGGGAAGCTCCCGGGAAGAAAGAACATAGATAATCTGCACAAAATGTCTTTCCTTAGGCAGATATGCTTCTCACATGAGTGGCCCACATCAAATACTCACTGTGAACAGGAGAGGGCAGCAGATATCTGCCAATAAATCTATCCTTTGCTCTCAAACCCATTATCTTTTAGGCATCTTTTAAGCAAGGAAAAATCCTATTTCTTCTGTTGAGGCACACGGGGAACTGTATAAAAATCCTTACAGTACAAGATTTTCCATGTTGGACAGAATCCTACCGTTGTTTATGATAATATAAGTGCAATGGTGCTAACCAACAAATAGCCACTTACATGTCATCGCACTCTATGTGAGTCGGTGCATGATGAATACAAGTGACAGCTCATTAGCTAGCTGCTCGTTGCTTCTGAAATTTACATCACTGCCTTATAATGATACCATAACTCTCCAATAAGATTCTGCCCA
Source organism: Bradypodion ventrale (assembly GCA_035047345.1). Classification (NCBI taxonomy): domain Eukaryota; kingdom Metazoa; phylum Chordata; class Lepidosauria; order Squamata; family Chamaeleonidae; genus Bradypodion; species Bradypodion ventrale. Next base: position 50,170,563 of record JAWDJE010000001.1, read on the forward strand.
TTAATAGGCAAGAGGCGTAACAGCTAGATATTTTGTTGAGGGGAGGTAACCCCAGTTATAGCTTTGACTAGCGCTAGAGACTGGAAGCAGTAACTGCAAAGCCTGTATCACTGTTTGTTCCACACTGCCCAAGTTAAGCTTCTTATTTTGTATTTGTTCCGGGACCATAACTGTATGCTTAAATACAAGGAGCTTTCAACGTTTATAACGAAGGAAGAGGATGGTGGGGAAAGTGTCTTGTAGTGCAGTTCAGAGAAGTCAGTTTGAAGGACTAGGTTCTGGGTCATGGTAGAGTTGGACATTTGGCTTTAAACCCAAGTCTTCACTCTGAGACAACTCCATAAGGATCTCAATGAGATTATCCAGCCCCCAGAGGTAGCCGTCCTCTCTGTTCCCTTCTACCCAGGGCATGTTGTGCTGAAGAAATTGTCCCTCTGGAAGTGGTGTGGTTTTCCCAAAATCAATCATCCAGACTTTGGCTTGTTCTCTCTTGTCATGGATGAAGAGAAGAGAGCTCCCAATGACCTGCCAAAGAAAAATAAGACCCAAAATTTAAATCTACAGGTATGTAGCTGGTGCGATGCAGACAGTTATAGGACTCCCAAGCCAGAACAAACACAATAGCCTCAATTTGTGCATCATGTTTAAAGATTGTATAACATAACTTTGTGTAATCTGTATTTGTTATTATACTTGACAAGTCACACTGAAATGTCTCATATTTGACTTTATTGGCACAAATTATTAGCCATCATTTTTTGGTTTTGCACACAAGAACGAATGATTTGTCGTCAGAAGACGCCATGGTATTAAATGAGAGCAGCAAGTTAGCAAGATGCAAGCACATTTGTAGGTGCTTTGGTCACAGAGTAAACATAAAATACAGAGAATAAAAAATTGACCTTTTTTGTGACTGGGGGGGGGGGGGGGGAGCACGAGCTAACAGTGTTTCTCCTCTACTGCCAAGCCTCAAGACTGGTTAATAACTCAGTTCAAACAGTAGTTTAGGGAAATTAAAATAATAATCAACACAAACCTAAATGTCATGTTCTGAGTCTTCATAAAACAGGCAGTGAGACTCTATTTCCATGTTTTCAAGATGTACATGTGTCTGTGTATGTGTAAGAAAGAATATGTTTCTTCAGACCTCAGTGAATCCTGTTTACTTGGTTAGGTAAAATGAATTCATTTGATATATACCCAATCTTTTTTAAATAATAAAGATAAATTGTTGGGTTTACCTCATGGGTCTTGAAGAACGATGATATTTCCAAGGTGGAACGGATATTCTTCAGTCGGTTAAGGTAACTATTCTGAAATGGCAAGAACACACTAAGATCTTTGAAAACAACACCAATTGGTTGCCTAAACCAATGATAACCGTGCCAATTCAAGAGGCAAGATTGCAAACATTTGTAGCATTGTTCAGGAAGCAGCAGCTGTGATTACATTATATAACCCAAGGAAGCACAGGGGAGACAAACACACCACTACACAACACACAAAAGGTTCTACGTACAGTACTCCTCTCCTTTCCCCATGTCTTGAGAGGCTGCTGAGACGTCAGTAATAAAATGCACTTTACAATGATTTAAAGAATACAGTAAAACCTCTACATACAATTTTTTCTGTTCCATGAAGTTATTTGTATGTTGAAAAAATTGTACTGTATGTCAAAAACACATTGCATTACCAGAAAAGGCCACTAGATGTCACCGTATTTTTTTTTGGTTGAAAATTTACTATTAAAAATGTGTATGTCGAATTTATTTTTTCGCCAAGATTTCTATTTGTATATCAATTTTTTTGTAAGTCGAACTGTTTATATGTCGGGGTTTCACTGTAACTGTAGAGAAGACTGATACTTCCTAGTAAGTTGTAATATACAGGGTGGCCCGTAAGTCCCTACCCATCCTCTCCATGGGCACGTGCCCACCCCTCTGCCCGACTGCCCAATGGGAACGCTTCTTCCCTCCTCCAGCAGAGCCCAACTCTCTTTGTGGCTGGGTAGGGACTTACAGGCCACCCTGTACAAAATATCCTCTGCGATCTGAGCACATACAAGCAGAAACAATCCTTGACTCCAAGCTCTTGCTTTCTTAAATAATGTACTTGGTCTTCCACTTCAGCCAGTTCAAAAGAGAAATATCTATCAAGGATTAGAGCGGCCAACTTGCTGTATTACAAGACTAGTTTGGGACCACTTGACCGATTGTGCAGATTAGCACAGCAATTACAGACAGGTTTACTTTATATAAAGAAAGCACACATTAAGTCTCACCTTCTGTTGGCAATATAGGCAAGTTTATGCCAGACAGAACTTTTTCAATATTATCATTTATCTACAGTAGGGCTGCCAGTTTTCACCTAGAGATGATGCCCACCTGTTTTAAAGAATATGTATAAGTTACTTTTTTCTAGACTACATGTGTAGTCCTAAAATGGCCTTAAATTCATTTGCTACTCAACTAGAATAGATCCAGTGGACTAACAAGATTTACACAAATGTTGATTTACTAATCAGCAATTGATTCAACAATCTACTCTAACTGGGACTAACAACTAGAAATAGGCCAGAATAACATCTGGCTAAAACAAGAGTTCTGTGTGCTCTGGTGTCTAGGCATGCCTGCCATATGTCCATGGAAACATCTGCAGATGCAGACAGTACTGGCGCTTTGGCTATAACCGGAGAAGAGCACTGAACCCTAGAGTCGGATACGATAGGTTATTGAGCAAGGGTGACCTTTACATTTACTATTGCTTCAATTGTACACATCCAGGGACAATCAGAAACATTTTTGCTTCTGAAATGCAAAATGCACCTGAAATTCCTTAGCTACTCGAGCCCATGCAGGGGAAAAAAAAAGAAGCTAAATCCCTGATAACTTTTTGCCCATTAATGTTACCTAAAATCTGCACAGGGATTAAGAGTCCTGCTGCTTGAAGGGTGGAAAGGAGAGTGAGTAAAGTTCACAAGCAAAGCCATTTTGCTATTTTGACTTTGGACAGCAATGTTCTGTTGCAGCCAAACAAATCTTAGGACCGTGATGGCGAACCTTGACACTCCAGATGTTCTTGGACTTCAATTCCCAGAAGCCCAAGCACCCTCTGAATCCACACGAATGGGTTTACTGCGATTCATCCGGCCCACACTACCCTCGTCACTCCCGGAAGCGGAAGTAAAACACGCCCGTACGGAGGAAGGGTTAACCTGGAAGAGCCTTAAATTCAGAGTTCAGAGTTGCCACACCCAAAATCAAAATAGCAATGATGACGTCCAACTTTGGTAAGAAGGGAACAAATACACACAAAAAAAGGAATTCTTTATATGTAGCTGCTCTTTTTTTTATTTTAAACTATGTTGTCTACACTTAGCTGCTTTTGGGTTTTGACTGAAATAATCTGGTGATCTTTGCTTAGATCTTTGCAGTGGTTTTTATGTAAGCAAGGCACCTTGGGATTTTATTTAAAACAGAAAGTCAGGACATAAGTTTTTGAAACATTTGTTGCATTTTTACATTGGTCTTTTTCCAAGAAGCTCAGAGCCACATACATATTATTCCCAAGTAGTCCTCCATCTGACTCGCTTGCAGGTCAAAACTTGCTTAGCTTCAGCAGTAATACTGAACCATATTCTTTCAGACAACACTTGTCATACAAAAGGGAACTGAGACAGTTTGAGCGATATTTGAATAATGCAGCTACAGTGGTAGCTCGAGTTACAAATGGTTCAAGTTACAAATTTTTCACAATACGAACGAAAATCAATTGAAAATAATGGCTCGAGTTACGAATTTTTCCGGAACAGATTAATTGGTTTTCAATGCATTCCTATGGGAAACCATGTTTCAAGTTATGAATTTTGGTTTTCAATGCATTCCTATGGGAAATCCGAGTTACAAATTTTTCATAGCATGAAAAATGACTTGAAACACATTAAATTTGTAACTCAAGGTACCACTGTATTTCTATCATGCTAAACAATTTGTCCACAGACAAGTAAGTGGGGGGTGGGGGTGGGGGTGGAATTTTTAATTTCTCCCGTCTGCCAGCCACAGCTTGAATATGGGTAGTGTGATACCTTACTGCACACAGGAGGGGGGCAGAGCCCTGCTGTAGTTAAGTAACGTTGAGGCCCAGCCACCTGCCTAACTGCTTTGTATGAAGCCCATGCTCTCACACCGTTCACTAGGCAGACTTGGCAAAGCACGTTGAGGGCAGAAGGCTGCCATTGGGGCTCCCACACCACCCACCTCTGCAGCCCGGTTTGGGACAGCCCGTGGTCCACGGCCCAGTGGTTGGGGACCCCTGCTTTAGGGCATCTAGGTACAGCAGGGGGCAAGCAGATTGGGTAGCCAAGAGCCAGTTTCCTTCTCCCTGGTACTTGTTATGGGCTGCATTCTTCCCTAAAAGGAGTGCCCTGCAGCCCATTTTCCATTTTCATGTAAACCTTACAGTAGGAGGCAAGGGAGAGATTAGTCTTGTTTACTAGAGCCTTCTGATAGCCCAATTTATTTCAATTTAAAAAATACTGGGGAAAGTGGGTGGGTGAAGTTCCTGATCACTACAAGGGTCACAAAATCAAGTACCCTGTGGATCATTTGTCAGGGTTTGGACCTATAGAATTAAAGCGCAGCACATTTTCTGGATGTAAAGAATACTTTGCCTGATTGCCAAGAAGGAAAGCATGTAGTTATCATGCTAAGCAAGACACTTAGAAATAAGCTTTAGTAACTCACCAGAACATTACAATTTCCTTTAGTAAATTCCTTGAAAGCTCCCATAACTTGTTCCTTTGTCCTTGTCTTCTTGAAGTCCCTGTTGACGGTGCCATCTTCGTTCTTTAAAAAGCAATGACAAAACCAAAGCTGAATCACAGTTTTGCCATCTATTAAACAGGACATGGAATAACTTATGATAAGGGCAACTATGCAAGATGGCCAAAGTTTGATTATCAACCTTGGATACCTTGGAGTTGTTATTCAGTGAGGAGTCCACGCATTGATAGACATCTCTACGATGACATTCTGCACATGCAAATGGACCTGAGAAATCAAGTCCATTTACATGCAGTTTTTAAAAGCCATTTTGGATATCATGTCATCTGCTGGATAGGTGGACCATGACATGTGTGTCCTCCGCTTTCACCTTGCCTAAGGGATCTGACAGAGAACACTTTGGTGTTTTAGTCCTGGCCAAACATTATTGACAAGAGATGGGCAACACTGTCTAGTTCAGTGATGGCCAACCTTGGCACTCCAGGAGTTCTTGAGTTTCAATTCCCAGAAGCCCTGATCAGCAGGTATGTTGGCTGGGAATTGAAGTCCAAGAACATCTGGAGTGCCAAGGTTGGCCATCACTGGCCTAATGAGACCGTTCAAGCCCCCGCACCAAGACAAGGCTCTCACCAAGCAGGGGGTCGATTATCAACATAGGATTTACAAACAAAACAAAACTGGATTGCTTGCTAAGTGTCCAGAGAAAACTGCAAAAAAATGTTTTCTTTCTTCCAGTTCTTGGTCAAAAATCTGATTCCATCCGTCTGCTAACAAAATTGACAGCTACCAGTAGAGAAAATTTTTCCCCTTTGCAGCTGCTTATCCCAAACAAATTTTTTGGAAGTTGGCAGACTTTTTGTAGTACAACATTGGCTGTAGAACATGGGAAGAGAAGATGTAGCAAAAGCCTGTTCTATGAGTGGAAATCTACTTTCACAGCATCGGATATGGTCCTTCAAATGTTTCAGGACTTACTTGTTTGGCAGCTTTAGCTGTGCCAAGAGCAACTATCTGATTTTGCCAGCCATGTACTCAGCTGAAACTTTGAAGAGGATGCTGGATTTTCATTCAATCCACATCTCCTGCTTCCCCAAGATGCCCAAGCAGTCCCCAGGAAGGTGGTAAATGATGCAACACCAAGCTACCATGACTGCTTGGATTCATCGAAGAAAGTGCCAGGTATAAGGCCGTGATGGTGAACCTTGTCACTTCGGCTGTTCTTGGACTTCAATTCCCAGAAGCCCAAGTTCCTGTGAATCCACACGAATGGGTTTACTGCATGTACTACCATCACTGGTATAAGGTATAAATGCTCAGCACCCTGCAAGCTAGATGTTATACGTAGTCAACCTGCCTCTTCTCATGGAAGGGGCTGCTTGCATCTACACAAGATTCTTTAGTGCACGAACAGACACATATATTGTGGCCTTTTCTACTGTCAAGTTTCTACTTGCTCAGTCCAAATATCAAGACTGGATATTTTAAAAATTGATACTATATATATAACCATGCATAGCAGAGCATTTTGGGTGCTAACCATAACCTGAGGGGAACCTGACTGTATAATTTTGTAGTAGTGTGGGACTGCATTTGCTCTTAAATTTTGAGTTCAGGTTAGGCAAAGGCGATTAATACCATAGCAAGTATTTGCACATTGATTTTCCTCTTTTTACACAATTAATTAATTCATTAATTGCATTTTTATACTGCCCATTCAGGAAATTTCCCAATTACAGAAGGAAAGAGTTGGTCAGAGAATGACATATGTTGTTTCACATCTCAATGCAATTCCCCAGACCTGCCATTTCAGACTTATACTAAGCTTATAAAGGTGTTTTTCCACAACATGAGTAGAGCTAAAGTGGGAGATGGAATATAGCTGATCAACGTACAGTTAACGATGCTTTTGGACGTCATTTTCGGTTAACAACATGTCCTTTTTTGAAAAGGACACTCTCAGTTAACGACTTTGTTATCCGGGAGTGACCATCACCTCTCGGTTAACGACGTTGTTATGTCCTTTTCACCTCTCAGTTAACGATGTCGTTATAAGAACCTAAGAACAGGAGTATCCGGGAGGTCTCCATAGGGAGCCCCCCCTTTTTTTGTCATTAACCGGGAGTTCCCAGATAACGACGTTTCACGGTTAGCGACGCGACTTTGGGAACCAAGAAAGGTTGTTAACTGGGGGTTCACTGTATCACACTTCTAACATTGCCCTTCATGGCAATGGGCCAGGTTACCTTAGAGACCGCATCTCCCCAAGGTGTCCTACGAGGGCAGACCGGAGGGGCTTGGTTATGGTCCCTTCAGCAAAAGAAGCCCATCTTGCAGGGAGCAGGAGGAGGGCCTTCTCCGTGTCAGCGCCAGCCCTCTGGAACCTCTTACCACTTGAACTACGCCTCCAGACAGAGCTGCTCCCATTTAGGAAACAACTGAAAACATGGATATGCCAGTGGGTATGGGGCATGGATGCATCAATTTCCCAGTCCCGCTGGCTTATTTAGTCAATATTGGGTTTTGTCCTATTTGTTTTTTTAAGTGTTGGGTGGGTGGGGATTTTTTAGATGGTTTTAAACGGGATTTTAAATGAGCATGTTAAACTGTTTTTTATTGTCTTTGTTTTTATCTTATGTTGTTGAGCCGCTTCAGGTCACTTTCAAGTGAGGGAAGTGGGATAGAAATGTTTTTAAATAAATAAATAAATAACTACATTACAGATCTTAATACTTTCAGTGTCAACATCTGAAAAGGGTTTTCAGGCATGTTTGGTTGAAAACACTGACAATGTTCTTGGTAATAATATTCTGGGTTGAAAGGATTTTTGTGGAAGAAACTCTGCTCAGGGAATGCCCAAATGAGGCTCCTTTCATGTCCCCAAGAGCTGGGACTGAGATGGGTGCTCAATCTGTCATACAGTACCTGGGTCTCAAACTGCTGACTTGTCAGCCTTCCAGCTCAGTGGTTACTAAGCCATCAAAGCCTTGGAAAGATAAAGGTTCCAGGCTGCAAGCTGGTTCTAAACATGTTGGCTAGATTTGTATTGCAGAGCTATTGAAGGATTCATTTGACCTCAACTGCACCAGGCTTTTTCACACACTTCAGCACAGAAAAGCATGTGAAAATCAAGTGAAGTCTGACACATTCATACAGGTACTGTATGACAGATTGAGCACCCATCTCAGTCCCAGCTCTTGGGGACATGAAAGGAGCCTCATTTGGGCATTCCCTGAGCAGAGTTTCTTCCACAAAAATCCTTTCAACCCAGAATATTAGTTTTTGGAACTTTAATCATGGGCACTTTTCTCGCCCTTCTTTATTTCCCTCTATTATATAGCAGCCAGTGTGGAAAGCCTCACCTTTATTCCTTCAATCCTAAACCCCAGGGTTGCCGTAGAGCTTATGGTTTCCCTCCACTGCATATATCGGGGTTTAGTAACTGCACGTTGAGAATTCTCTTCCTCAGTCGGAGCCTCAGGATCCACTTCAATCATCTTCTGATACATGTCCTTCCGCAGGCTCGGCTTCTTTCTGGCCTTTATTAATTCTTCCTCTAAATAGGTTCTGCAAAGACAAAACATGCACTGCCACCATCAGCTTCAAATACAGTCACTGTAAGGGTGTGTATACTGTCTTCCTCATCATGCTATCTTCTAGAATCATCATCCTATGGACTAATACCATGTTAACTCTCTCGGTGAGTAATTTCAAATTAAATAGCAAAACTCACATCATCCCAGCAGAGGAGAAAGACATTAACAGACTCACAGTAATCCTAAGGTTTGTACAGGTACAGTTTTTAAAGAGAAAATGTATCATTTATTTATTTATTATTTAGAAATACATCGTGTTTTAAAGCTAAATCCCATCCTCATCCTTCAAGAAATCCCATATCTACTCCCCTTCAATTTATCAAATCCTCTTTTAAAGTCATTGAAGCTAAGGTTATCATACCATATTATGAAATTCACTCCCAGATATGTGTCTGTCATTTATGCTACTCAGTTTTAGTGGGTGGCTTTGGTAGTCTTTGGAGTAAACTGAATTAGAAGCTACCTTAACCAAACTTGAGTTAATTATTTTCAGCCTTCCACTGTCCAGAAGCCATAAAGAAATACAAAGCTGAGCATCACTACATAGTCAAGAAATGTACTACAGGCTGAATTCTGGTAACAATGGTTATCATCAATTGATTTATTCCTCCAGTCTTGTTCCCAATCAAACACACTAAGCCATTGATACTTAATGTTCATTATTAGTACCATTAATGAAAAAATTATATTCTGATTTGCAGTGGTTGCTTAAGATTTTCAAAAGTAATGCGAGTGCTATAAAATAACCAACTGTCTTTGAGATGCTATACTAATACTGTACAATACTTTTATATAAACTATGGAGAAGAACAAATCTACAGGATGCTTCTAGGTCAAGCAAACTGCAAAGCAATAATCTTCCATTATCATCCTGACAAGGATGTCTTTTTTAGGGGTAAGCACTGGCTAACTCAGCTTAGAATGTTTTTCCATTTTTTCATGCAGTTAATTTGAACTTTGCTTTTCTCTAACGCAAGCAGACTTCAAGCCAAACAGAGCTAACAGCTTCTTTCCTCAGAAAAAGTAAACTCATTATGACACAGGACAGAGAATTTCTTTATCCTGGAAGGGTGGAGTGAGGAAGAAAACACAACCCAGCATTTAGATCACCTTTACAAGTAATGCTTGTTTGACTTTGTAGTTTATTTACATTTTCTCCATAGGTCGAACCAAAACCACAAGTTGCTTCGTTATAATCTTTCACAATTAAATTGAATTAGAAGCCACATTAACCAAATAGTCCCTGTTTGCATTATATCACTGCAACACTCAGTGGAAATTGCGGACTTGAGAGTCAGAATAACACATTTTAATTTGGGGAAATACTCATTGATATCATAGCCACACTTTCAAGTTGTCTGGAATTCCCACAGCTCTGTTAGACACCCCATGTCAAGTAATCTGGTCAAGGATAGCAAGGTATTCACACTGTTTATTGTGTTCACACTCTATAGCTATGCACATTATTTTAACTAAATTAATTATTTCATCTTTTTTGTGGTAGTGGTTAGTTCATTTTAGAAGAATTTTAACTTGACAGCTCATGCTCAAAGCTCAAGAATTAAAACAATTGCTTTTTCAATGACAACCATATGAGCCAGAATTCAAATCACAGCTTGAGAAAATTAATTCCTCAATAATTCCTCAAAACACATCACTGGGGACACCAGTGATGCAGTCAAAGTCCTTTCCAGTTGTCTGGAGGCAGTTGGGGTCTGGATGGGGGCAAATGGGTTACAGCTGAATCCTAGTAAGACTGAGTGGCTGTGGATGGGGGGTCCTGTGTTATCCCGGGAGCTACCATCTTTGGTTTTGGATGGGGCTATTTTGCCCCAGACCGACCCGGTGCACAACTTGGGGGTCCTCCTGGATTCGCGGCTGCTGCTAGAAGAACAGGTAGCGGCTGTGGCCAGGAGGCCTTCGCCCAACTTCAGGTGATTCGCCAGTTGTGCACGCTCCTGGACTGGGACTCTTTGCTCATGGTCACTCATGCTCTGGTCACCTCCAGACTAGATTATTGTAATGCGCTCTACATGGGGCTGCCCTTGATGACCATTCGGAGGCTGCAGCTGGTCCAGAATGTGGCGGCCCGGGTGGTGATGGGGTGTGGACGTTATGCCCATGCCTCACTACTGCTGCGGGAGCTGCACTGGTTACCCGTTTGCCTCCGGGTGCAATTCAAGGTGCTGGTTTTGACCTTTAAAGCCCTATATGGTAGTAGGCCAGGTTACCTTAGAGACCGCATCGCCCTAAGGACGTCTGTCCGTCCAACCAGAGCAGACCGGAGGGGCTCTCTAATAGTGCCATCGGCCAAGGGGGCTCGCCTCTCTGGCACAAGGAGGAGAGCCTTCTCTGTGTCCGCACCGGCCCTTTGGAACCTCCTGCTTGTGGAACTGCGTCTCCAGACGGAGTTGTTGCCCTTTAGAAAAGAACTAAAAACCTGGCTGGCGGGCCAAGTTTGGGGTGCAGGTGGAGGGGTGGCTTCCGTTGGGTGGTTAATATAGGGGAGGATGCCTGCCCCACAGTTTCTTCAGTTCCTGCACCCCTCTCTTTTTAGGGGTGCGTTCTTATTGCTGGTTTTTATCTGTTTTATTTGTTTTTATCTGTTTTTTACCCACTGTTGTGAACCGCCCGGAGTCGGCTTTAGCTGAGTGGGTGGTATAAAAATTTAATAATAAATAAATAAATTAAATAAAAATTGGTTAGGGAATCCTGGTTGAAAAATGTAAACAAAGGGGGGAAAACCTGACAACCCTGATTTAAACAAGCATGGGTAACAACTGATGTGCAATAGTTGGACATAAAGTGATGTGCAACTAAGGAAGGGGTGCCCAAACTTTTCAGGCCATGGGCCGGTCACATGGTTCAGTGGGCTGGTCATGTGGTTCAGTGGGCTGGTCACGAGATTCCTCTCACCGGAAGCAGAAGTAAAACGTGCCTTGCAATCAGTTTTGCAACAGGATGAGAAAAGATTTTTAGGCTGCCTTTTTCTCTGCTTAAACCAGTGGTGCCCAGACTACGGCCCATGGGCCGGATCCAGCCCCTGACACCAATTCATCCAGCCCATGCCACCCTTGGAAGTGGAAGTAAAGCACGCCCATACGGGTGCGTTTTACTTCCGCTTCCAGGAGTGGCAAGGGCCAGATCAATCAGTGTTGGGGCAGGATCTGGCCCACAGCCCGTAGTCTGGGCACCCCTGAGCTAAGGTGTAGTTTTGCATTGGGGCAAATGGCTTTTATTTAAACTTTCTAGAGCATCTTTAAGGCAGGCATTAGCAAATCAGGCCTCTGAGACTTAGAATTACCTATAGTCTCTTCTCTCGAACATAGAGATAGTGCAATCTGTTTACTGTATATCAAAGACAGGAATAATGTAACACTCCCACTATATTATGGGGTGAGGTTATTGAAACCCCACCAAGCAAGCAATATTTTCTAAAAGAAGGACATAGCAGGATGACATTGCAGTTGGTATTTTCTCTGCCTCCTGCAAACAGATGCCAATGTAACAAAAACAGAGAAACAATAAGTGCAGTGACAAGGATATTTCTAGCCCTAGAAATGCAGGGACCAAATCAGACCCTTTAAAGATCGTTGCTATTTTAAAAAGGAACACCTACTGTTTTTAGTTGGCTTAAAAAATAGCCAACAAATTGCAAGTAGATAAATAGGTACCACTTTGGTGGGGAAGATAACAGTGTTCCATGTGCTTTGGCATCTAGTCATGCCTGCCACATGACCATGGAAATGTCTGCAGATGCAGACAGCGCTGGTTCTTTGGCTGCAAACAGAGATGACCACTGTACCCCTAGAGTTGGACACAACTGGCTTTCGAGCAAGGGAAGGAGCCAATAAATCTCATGAGAGCTTTTTAAGTAAGGAAAACTATGGGATACAAAGTCCAGGATTTGATTCTCTGAAAAGCACTTGTCATTTTAGAGGATTGTTTTGAGATAATTAAACATTTGTCACTTTTAGAGAACTGCATGCAAGAGGCACAATCCTCCTGTTCTGCAGGGTTTAAAAATGGAAAGCACCAAATGTGGCTTTCCTGTGGGCTGCATGATTCCTTGTACTGAGGCAGGGCCGGCATCAAAAATTTCCGGGCCCGGCACGCCCCCCCCCATTTTGGCCACGCCCCTGTGGTTTTCTGTGCATGTGTGGTTTATTTGCGCATGCATACATCAGTGGTTTCCTAGTGCCGCCAAGCCTGTGGTTTTCTGCGCATGTGTGGTTTGTTTGCGCATGTGCAAATCAGTGGTTTCTTGGTGGCGCCGGGGCCCCGTCATCTCCGGGCCTGGGATGGGAGTCCTGATGGTTTCCCCCCCCGCCCCAATGACAGCCCTGTACTGAGGTATTACTAGGGAGAAGCAGATGGTATCCTTTACACCAGGGGTTCCCAACCTAAGGCCCATGGGCCGAATCTGGCCTGTGGCACCATTTCATGTGGCTCCCCCACCCCTCCAAGGGCGTTCAAGAAAAAATGGCTGCCCCTTTGAAGCTATTGGGACAAAATGTCCAAATCCCACCCCCACCCCCACCCCATCGTGCAGGCAGAGCAAAATGGCTGCCCGGCCCTTGAAGCTGGCTGAGAGAGCGTGACCCAGCTCCCGGCTTGAAAAGGTTGGGAACCCCTGCTTTACACAAAGGGAAACTTACCTGACTCCCATCTTGCAGTCCATGACACAAGGAGAGTCAAATTCAGCCAGCAGATCTTCCATCTGATTGTACCGCTCCCCATCTTTCACTATGTCTCCATGGTAGGCAGGGACGTACGGCTTAAGGACATCATTCATCAGGCAGTCCAGGCAGCGCTGTTCAGACTCACAATGTTTCTTCAGTATCCTCCCATTAGCTGCAGCTTTGAAGCTACCTGAGAGACACAGAAACAGAAAGAGGCACGTTGCAATGTTGTCTAGGTTTTTTTTAAAAAAATTGTGTACAGAGAACATTTCACACAGTTATAAATAATAATAATAGGTTTATTTATAGGCTGCTTTCCTGGCACGAGTGCCACTCAAAGCGACCTACAACATAGGAAAAGGAAAGCTTTCTTCAACAAAAAGAAAGCCTTCTTACAATATATAAAACATTACATAGAAATATCAAACACAGCAATACAAAATAAATACAATGCAATTGTTTCAAATCTGGATACACAATACAATATTCAATAGCCACCCAACCGATACAAAATGCAACGTAGACAGTGCACAATAGCTCACCCCAGCATCCCCCCCCCCCAAATAAAAAGCCCCAGAATGGAAAATAGTGGACCTACTGCCACCATGGCCCTAAATCCTGGCCAGCAGTGAGATGGAGATGGTGAGCTCCCATCTGCTTCCACTCTCCAGCGCCGGTGGCATGGGCTCTGGGGTGAAGCAGGGAATGCTGGAGGGCAGCGGCAGCCCTTTCTGCTCTCCGGGCAGGCGAGGCCCGGAGGGTGGAGACGGCGGCGGCTCCCACCTGCCTCCACTCCCTGGCGCTGGTGGCTTTAAGCTTTGACCCAGGGCGGGGCCCAGGATGCTGATAGTAAAATGGTCTTGGTGCCCATTGCTGCCGCAGCCTCACCACCCAGGCAAAAAAAAGGCCAAGCCCCCCCCCCCTCCCCGAGGTAATGGCCGCAGCAATAAAGGTCCGCAAAGGTCCTTGAAGCCACCGTCCAAAACCCAACAACAGCCTCCAATCCCCCTCGGCCAGACTGACCAAGGGGCAGGCCGCAGAGTGTTCCTTGTCTTTGTAACAACAGTTAAGTGAAGCAGGTAGTCACTGATGTTTGAAAACCACAACAGACATAATAATGTCAAAATAAGGTAATGTTATTGCAGTGGCTTAGTGGTTAAGACACTGAACTTGATGACTGGAAGTTCAGCATGTCAGCAGTTCAAGACCCAAGTGCTGCACAACAGAGTGAGTGCCCGTTGTCTCTCAGCTCCTGGCAACCTAGTAATCCGAAAGCAAGAAATTGCAAGTAGATAAATAGGTACCGCCTTGATAGGAAAGGTAACCGGGTTCTGGGTGCTCCAGTATTTAGCCATGCCTGCCATATGAGCATGTAAACTTCTGCAAACATAGAACAGCGTGGCTCTTTGACTGTAAGTGGAGGTGAACACCAAACCTAGAGTTGCTTTATTAGAGCAAAGGCGACCTTGACCTTTACACCTATTGTTTCCTAAGCGCGGATACAGAGATTCCTTTCCAGAGGGCCAGCCCTGCCATAAGTTGTGCCACCAACCCCCACTGCCCATTGCTATTCATCTCATCATCATCTCCTTAGTCCAGTCATGGAGAACCTTGGCACATTCTTGGACTTCAATTCCCAGAAGCCCAAGTCACTGTGAATCCACACGAATACGCAGTAAACCCATTCATGTGGATTTACAGAGACTTGGACTTCTGGGAATTGAAGTCCAAGAACTGCCAAGGTTCACCATCACAGCCCTAGTCCAACATCGTCTAAGCCAGCCATTTCAACAATGGCTCATTCTAATGGTGTAATTTTGGGCCAAATACTATGAATGGCAGCCAAATGTGACATGATTAGGCTCTTATTCACATGCCCATGCCATTCAACATGGTGGAGCCGGTTATGGATTGAGTTTAACAAGACTAGAAGAAAGAGCGCAGCTGAATGCTACTCTTCCATCCCTCAACATCTTACATCAGGAGTGCCCAAACTATGGCATGGGGGCTGGATCTGGCCCCGGGCCATATTGACCGGTCCCCTGAACCATGTGACCAGTCCATGGCCCAAAAGGTTTGTGCACCCCTGTCTCACATCAAGGACAAAGGCTCCAGGCCCTGGGGCTGAATCTAGTTGCCTCAACTTAGATATCTGTTTAGTACCTTCAGCAACGTTTTGTACTGCTGCCCCCCACCCCAATTCTGTAATGGTGGGGATGGTGCAAAACGGGTCTCAAGCCCCTCTCACTTTCACCTCCTACCACATAAGGCTGTCCGCCATCAGCAGCCTGCTCCCCTCAGTTAAGTCCACACCTGCTTGGTGTGACTTCTGGGTACCTATGGACTTGGTTCAGGCTAGAGAAATGCCTTTCTTAAGGCTTAATTGTTAGTCATAAAGAGTTTTGAATGAAAACATGCTCGTATTTTTGTCCCACCTCTTTATCTTTTGGCCAGTCTGTTTCAGGAATGTGATCCCTGAGAACTTCCTAATCCTGAATTTGGCTCTTGAGCAGGAAGAGGCTTCACCGTACCCTTGACTTACATTCAGTAAGACAAATATTATTACTCAGTTGTCCCAATCACTTCTCCATTCCGTCGGGCGAAATGGTACAAAACAGTAAGCAGGGGAAACAAAGAGAAAGCAAGGGATGACTTGTTGTTGACATCAATAGAGCCCAATGACTTGCTCTGAACAGAACATTATACAATAAAATGTCACTAACTTTGACTCTTCATTCTGAAAATGCTAAAAAAATTTGTATTATGAGCTCTGTTGACAGAAGGTCAGCAAGATAAAGAACTGAAAATCTTAGGTAAAGGTCGCCCTTGCTCGAAACTATCCAACTTCAGGGTTCGGTGCTCATCTCAGTTTACAGGCAAAAAGCCAACACTGTCTGCATCTGCAGACATTTTTGTGGTAATATGGCAGGCTGACTAGACGCCGGAGTGCATGGAAAGCTGTTTATCTTCCCACTGAAGAGGTACTTATTTATCTACTTGCAGTGTCTTGCTTTTGAACTGCTGCTGAAGGATGGCAGGAGCAGCTGAGACAGGAGCTGTCGTGTAGCACTTGGGTCTTGAACTGACTTTCCAGTCATCCCATTCAGCATCTTAAGCCACCACAGTCACACTGAAAATCTTAAGAAGAGACAAATGTCAATCACCTGGAATTTAATGGAAACTAGAAGGAAGCCTATGTTCTAAGTTAAACACAAAAGAGCTTAGAAAGTTTGCAGATTTTCCATGCCCCAAGGTTTCAAAAAAAGTGTTGATAGGTCAGAGATATATATAGTCAGAGGATATATTCTCATCAATGGCACAGAGTTGGACAAAAGAGGGTTGTTTTTAGAAAGGAAACCCGTTCTCTAGAGGTAGAACAATAATTAGTTTCAATAAAGAGTTCAGAGCACTATCTATTAGCAGCGCTATTGCCTTATTTTATAGTTCAGCTGCAACCACTGCAGGACGAGATAAAGAGAATATTTGCAGCCCCTTGGGTCACCTGTTTCACTCTTCCTTGATTTTCCAATAATCATCCTTGTAGCCAAATCAAGAGCAGGCTAAAACCAGAAGTGTATAGCATTCAGTTTCCAGAGGCAATTTACATTAAGGTAGATAATTATCTTAAGTCCACCAAGAGATTTCCCAAGTACCTTCCTTCCATTAGGCTCATTAGCTGACATTTCCCTTTGAGGTTTATAAAGCACAATGTGATCTTCTGTACCTGCATGTCCTGCTAGCTGGATCCAAGGATATTTCTTCTTGAAGGACATAACAAAAGGGGACCAGTGCACCATGTTTTTGATCTTTCGCCATGACTTGCTCTAGAAAATGCAAAGAAGAGGACAAATTAAACAATTGGTGGAAATTCTACTTCCACACCTAATGGACGGGCAGTTAAATGTGAAAGGGTATACGCTGTTTGAAGAATAAACTGAGCCAGACAGCTAAGAAAAAAATAGGCAAATAATCCAAGGTCAGCTGAAATACTGAGGGTTCAACTACACTGACAGCTTGATTAGCAAGATATTTTATTTGTTTAATAGCACCCTACTGACCAAAGGTCACTCTGGGCAGTGTACAAACCAATATAAATGCAATATATAATAAGTAAAATTCCCTGATCAGTAACTCCCCAATCACATAAAACTATAACTTTTTTAAAAAAATAAAAGACCAGTGGTAAATCAATGTACATATGAAGTGCCAAAAATAGAGTAAGACTACAGAATCAAATAAAAACACATAAAATTACTAGGGGGCAAAATATCAGCAACGACGACTTTGAACAATTCTGCCTTCTCCAATTTATGGAATATAGCAAGGGAAGGGGTCTGACAGACAGTGGGGCTGTATTCCAAAGATATGGAGCCGCCACCGAGAAGCACTATTTCAACATGATTGTTTTCTGACCTCTATCTACACCGGAGTACACGGATGCTGGCTCTTCGGCTTTGAAACAGAGATGAGCACTGAACCATAGAATCGGATACGACTGGCTTTCGAGCAAGAGAAACCTTTACCTTTATCACAGTCTACCTGTTTGCAAAAACCTGATTGTCCAAGCTATATGCATTGGGGAGAGGCATTCCATCAGTAGAGATGTTCCAAGACTTTATACAGGTAGGTTAAAACCAACATTTTAAACCAGGCCCAGAAGCCTACAGGGATCTAGTGCAACTGCATTAGCATAAGAGTGTTCTGAAATAACTACGATTTGTTTATAGCTGCATTCAGTTTAGGGAATCACTCTGAATTGTTTTGGTGCCAGTGTCCATAGTAGCCCTCAATCGAATATGATTTGATATGCGCCCATAGGCCACTACCCCCCTTTCCACCCCTTTCCTTTGATATTGTTCACCTGGCTTTCTTTTCTTAACTTTTTTTGTCTGTGTAGAAGTGATTGACACAGTGACAATGTGATCTAGTGCTAAAACCAGTAGGGTTTTTTTTTTAAGACCCAAGGTGACTAGGGGAAAAGATCACAAGGTGGGTGTTCTTGTTGCCACAAAACATCATGGCTCAACTTAATACTGTATGTCATCATAACAGCACCCAGAGTCATGACCCCCGCTCCTTTTGTGGAACATTACAAAACAGACAACCACACAAGGAAAACACTGTGTTGTTTTTTTAAAAAGTAGGAGCCTCAGCAAGAGAGGCAAAACTCCAAATCAGAAGCAAAAAGGACTGGGCTGATTCATATTGCTCTTTGCATTGTGTGATTATCGAAAAATACTTCAAATTCACCCACTGCCCATTGTGGAGAAAATCCCAAAATATTTGTACTGTAGTCGCACCTGAGTGTACCACCTCTTAAGATCTGGAAAGATGCTCAGCCTTTAACAGTTGCATTCATACAATGAGCTTGTGTATATGCGCATGTGAGAGGGCAAAAACATCTTTTTTTAAAAAGGGTAGGAGGCCCACACCTGTGTTAGAATATCTCAAGAGGTTTCAGGTTTTTCCCTTCTGGTGAGATATGGATCACTTTTAATGCACCATTCCATTCTTTGCAGTTGTGTAACTGACCTTTGTTTGTTTTTTGCCATGTTCCTGGATCCCCAAACCTATTTTTGAATATATGGAAAAGACATCTGCTGTGGCGATTAGTTCTAATTACAAGAATGTCATGCAGGCCAAACAAAGCAAAGACATGCTGGGAAAAGTTTCACCTTTGATTAATCAAACTATTAAAAATCCATTTCCCATGCGCAGAGGCGCTGGGAGCCCAATCACAGTGGGATCAAGAAAGTAGGATAGGAGAATATATATGCCTGTGATGGCGAACCTTGGCACTCCAGATGTTCTTGAGCTTCAATTCCCAGAAGTCCAAGCCCCCTGTGAATCCACACGAATGGGTTTACTGAGATTCATCCGGCCCGCGCTGCCCTCGTCGCTCCCAGAAGCGGAAGGCTCTTCCAGGCTAACCCTTCCTCCATACGGGCATGTTTTACTTCCGCTTCCAGGAGTGACGAGGGCAGCGCGGGCCAGATGAATCGCAGTAAACCCATTCGTGTGGATTCACTGGGGGCTTGGGCTTCGGGGAATTGAAGCCCAAGAACATCTGGAGTGCCAAGGTTCGCCATCACGGTCCTAAGATTTGTTTGGCTGCAACAGAACATTGCTGTCCAAAGTCAAAATAGCAAAATAGCAGTCAAGGGACTGCGGTGGCTTAGTAGTTAAGATGCTGAACTTGACGACCGGAAGTTTGGGAGGTCAGCAGTTCGAGACCCAAGTGGGTGCTAGTCTCTGTCCCAGCTCCTGCCAACCCAGCAGTTTGAAAGCAAGAAATTGCAAGTAGATAAATAGGCACCTCTTTGGTAGGAAGGTAAAGCAGCATTCTATGCACTCCAGTGTCTAGATATGCCTGCCACATGTCCACGGAAATGTCTGCAAACGCTATAAACAGAGATGAGCACCAAATCCTAGAGCCGGATATGACTGGCTTTCAAGCAAGGGCAACCTTTTACCATGCCTGCAGGAAGAGCAATGACAATATATTTACTATGGCCAGAGACTGTGTACAGGCATAGGGTTTCTCACTTCAACTGTTGCTCAGAGTGTCAAGTCATCTTTCTTTTCCACAACAGCATTAAGGGGGAAGGAAAAAATTACACACACTGTGGATTTTGGTAAGTACACCCTTCTGGGAACTAAAAGAGGAACTTTAAGCCAAGTGCATCAGAGAAGCCCTGCTTAAAAACATCGGAAAAATTCAGGCCTCACTCAAGGAAAACAATTTCCCACAAACTGTGGAACACATACGGTAACTAATTAAGGCTGAGACATTTCTTATCTCAAAGCCAAAAGGCCACACAAACTATCAAGGAAGACAATACACAACAGAAAATAAAGGGTAAAAATGCTTAAAAACACACAATGAGACAAACAGGATTTTGATTCTGATCAGTTAGGAATCATATTCATATGCCACTCTGAAAGACTGAACAGAGCATAGGATATGTAATGTGTGTTTGTTGCTGTTTTGTGCCATCAAGTTGCTTCAGTCTCATAGTGACCCCTATAAATAAGAGATCTACAAAATGTCCTGTTCTCAACAGTCCTGCTCAGCATTTGCAAACTCTACAGACCAGTAGAGGTGAACCTATGGCACACCTCTCTGTTGGCACGCACGCCACCGCTTCCTCACTCCCCCTAGCACACCTCTCTGTTGGCACGCACGCCACCGCTCCCTCACTCCCCCTAGCACACCTCTCTGTTGGCACGCACGCCACCGCTTCCTCACTCCCCCTAGCACACCTCTCTGTTGGCACGCACGCCACCGCTTCCTCACTCCCCCTAGCACAGAGTTCACCCCGCCCCTCTGTCCAGCAGCCAATGGGAGTGCTTCCTCACTCCCCGTATTACAGAGATCACCCCACCCCCCTCTTCTGTCCAGCAGCCCAATGGGAGTGCTTCCTCACTCTCCCTAGCACAGAGTTCACCCCGCCCCTCTGTCCAGCAGCCCAATGGGAGTGCTTCCTCACTCCCCCTAGCACAGAGTTTGCCCTGCTCCTCTGTTTGGGCACTCCGTCTCTAAAAGGTTTGCCATCACTGCTATAGACTATGACTTTTAGGGAGTCAACCATCTCATATTGCTCTTCCTCTTTTCCTGCTGCCTTCTACCTCTTCTAGCATTATTATCTTTTCCAGAGAATTCTGTCTCCTCATGATGTACCCAAAGATTGCTCAGTTTTGTAATTTTTGCCTCCAGAGACAGCTTAGGCTCGATTTGCTCTAGGTTCCACTTGTTTGTGTTTCTGACAATCCAGGGTATCCACAAAGTTGTCCTCCACCACCATATTTTAAATCAGTCAAAAAACACCCACCCCCCACAGCTTTCTTCACAGTCCAGTCTTCACACCCATACAGGATGATCAGGAATACAGTAAAACCTCTACTTACAAAAAAAAGTCCGTTCCGTAAGCTTTTGCTTAAATCGTTTTTTTATGTAACTCGAAGCAAACCATAGGGAAATGATTTTTACGTAACTCGAAACAAACCCATAGGAAAAAGAATCTTTATGTAACTCGGAGCAAACCCATAGGAAATCGTGTAAATCAGGACATGGTTTTAGCACAAAATCATTATGTAAGTTGAATTTTATGTAATTCGGGGCATTTGTAAGTCGGGGTTTTACTGTACTAGAGTGTGGTCTTGGTCTTGGTCTCCAGTGACACACCCTTATACTAGATTATCTTTTCTAATCCCTTCATTGCTGCACTGTATATAGAAGGAGCAAAATACTGTACTGGATTGCTTATCATACTAAGTGCTTGCAATTTAAACATGTATGGGCAGCCCCATTTGAAGATACTCAGCAAACAGGAGGCATCAAGCTACTGATACTAGTATATACTAGTCTTAGCAGCTATTTTTACCCTTATGGCATCAACAGATTTTCCTAGAACGGAAGTGACAACCTGTGATCCGTAGTTGTCGGACTATGTTGGCTGCAGCTGATGGGAAATCAAACAATGCCTCAGCATGAATGGGGCAACTTTCAAATTGCAAAAATTAACTTGTATGCTCTAAATGTAAGCATTTTAATTATAGAGCAGAACAGTTATGCTGTACATGCATGTGTAAGGTAAAGGTAAAGGTTTCCCTTGCTTGAAAGCCAGTTGTATCCAACTCTAGGGTTCAGTGCTCATCTCCGTTTCAAAGTCGAAGAGCCAGCAGTCTGCTTCTGCAGATGTTTCCGTGGTCATGTGGCAGGCATGACTAGACACTGGAGCGCACGGAACACTGTTTACCTTCCCACCGAAGTGGGCCCTATTCAAATCAAATTCTTTATTACAGCCCAAGGCCAGTGTTAGTGGTCCCTACTTATCTACTTGCAGTTTCTTGCTTTCGAACTGTTAGGTTGGCAGGAGCTGGAACAAAGTCTCATTCCGTCCTGCAGTGCTTGGGGATCAAACTGCTGACCTCCCGCCTTCCGGTCAGCATGTTGGCCACTTGAGCCACTGCAGTCTTTGTGCATGTGTAGGACATGCAATGAGGGGAAGCATGCTAATCCCCACTTCAGAGAGATGTTATATAGGATTTATTTTATATTATAAAGTACAATATTAATTATTCAGCTACAGCTGCGCTATTTTCATAGCCATATTTCTTATTCAAAGGTTTTGAAAGAGGAATGTGTTTATCAGTCCTTGTTAAAGCTATTTCTCAAGACTACCCCTGATCTTTGGGATGGCTCATAAGGGAAATAAAATTTATCACCAGTACAACGAACCGAGTCATAGATGGAGGAATTTTTCTTTCTGTATTTCCTTACACTTGCTGACCTGGACTATTCAACCCAATATCCTGCTGCTTCGAGGCAATTGGAACTCCAGAATGCTAATCAATCCAATATGTTGTTGTTTTTGTTACATGCTGCTAAAAATTGCCCCATCTCTAAGAATGTGTGATCCGCAAAATGTCCTCTTCTTAACAGCCCTGCTCAGCTCTTGTAAAATCAAGGTTGTGGCTCCAGATATACTGTATATTCAAGAACAATTTGTCACCGCTTCTTACATTTCAATTAATCTTTCTTATTTAAGCACAGTCAAGACAAGATAATAGACAGAGTCTTTCCCATCTGAACTCATTCAATATATACAGTGGTACCTCGTTTAAAAAGCATAATGCGTTCCACGGGATTGCTCTTTAAGCGAATTTGCTCTTTAAGTGAAACACCACTGTAAGTGACCAATTGTGACTTCTGGCAGGCAGGATTGCGAACCCCGATTTAGTTGTTAAGCGAGTTTTTGGTTGGTTTTAGTTGTTAAGCGAGGCAACCATTCAGAGAAAATTCTGCTCTTTAAGCAAGTTAGTCTCGAAGCGAGGCGTTCTTTATGCGAGGTTTTACTTTTGTATTAGTAGTTGCAAGTATGTAATCAAGGATTGATAACCAGTGGGAATCAAGAAAGGAATCCTACGTGCCAGTGAACAAAACGCAGCCCTCCTGATATCATTGGATTGATGTGGAGAGTGGTGACATGAAAGGAAGAGTCATCCATATTTGGATGAAAGTGTGCCCAGTGTGGGACAATTTCCCCACTCTCAGAAAGTTTGTATCTGAAATGTTCCAAGTGCCAGAATAGGATTTTCAGGTCCCTAAAACGCTGGAGGCAGGATGGGACATTTTCCTTCTACTTCTTGCTGACATTGTCTAAGTTGACCTAAACCAGGAGTTCTCAACCTTTATAAGCTGGGGGCTGGCTCACGTTCCCTCAGACAGCTTCGGGGGCCAGACGGCCATTTTGCCCTTCCTCCACCACATGGCACTTCTGGGGGTGGTGGAGGCAGTGGGGGGTCACATGAAATGGCACCGCGGGCCGCATCTGGCCTGTGGGCTGCAGGTTGAGAATCCCGGACCTAAACTAAAAGTTATTATCATATGTGTTTAATCCTTAAGAATCAAGCCATAAATTGAGAGACACATCACTCTGGAATAGAAAATCATAATCTCGTCATACAACCCTTAACTTTTATAACAGCTGGCTTCTGAGGTCAACCTTCCCCAACCAAGCACTCTGCATATGTGCTGGACTAAACTTGCTGTTCCCTAAGCCAGCATGTCATTCTAACTGGGCAGTTGGAAGACACAAAGTTGAAGGTGACCGACCTTTGTCAGTGTGTGAGAGGACAACCTGAACTCACCATGGAAATGTTTAGGAATAGTTACAACCGGAGCAGAAGGATAAGTCTAGCCAAGGGATTATTTTGTCAGCAGCTTCCTTCCCTCCTATCAAGTCCACATTTATTCAAAGCTGCCGCTTTTGCCAAATTGCTGTCAACATTTCTCAAGGCATCTTCCTATATCAACATATGGGTTCTCAGAAAGAATGCCAGAAGCTCTAGACTTTGGCTCTTTTGTCCCTTGTTGGCAGAGACCACAGCTGGATTCTCCCCTTGCTTTCCTTTATGAAAAAAGGCAACTCTTTGCTTTGCCTTGCCTGATGTAATAGAAGTCTCCAAGGGAATTTGGACTTCACATCAATAAGACTCAGCTTGCCCAGAAGAGGGATTCTCCTATGAAAACACAAACATAAATCACACAGTCCCAGCATGACTGCCAGAGCTGCAACTGTTCTGGAGCCAGGATTTTGTTTCTTCAGTGGTGAGCAATCGTATAGCAAAAGAAAACCTTGAAGTAATTCAAAGTCAGGGTTAAATGAAGCCAAGCTGGTTCCAGAACAGCACACACTAATGTGACAACCACCCATAGGAGCCTGCGCACAGGATTTTAGCATAGCCTAATGTCCTCGTACTAAAATTTACTGCATCTCAGTGACAAGATAGTAGATTACATAGTTATGGTAATCTAATGCTAGCCCATTTTATGGAATGTTGGAATATATGGCTTTGTCAGCTCCTTAAAATGATCTGATGTAGTTCAGGGAATTGTGCTAGACGAGCAATGGCTTTCAATGAATGTTTCTGATGCCAGGGCAAAAAAGAAACTAAGTCAAGTTTAAAAACAACAACAACAACAACCAACCACCTTCAATATGCACCAAGTTCAGAGTGCAGCCACGGCCATTGCCCTGGCCTCAGCAGATCCTCTTCAGAAGTGACAAGTGGCACAATAAAAATGTGTGTGTGTGTGTGTGTGTGTGTGTGTGTGTGTGTGTGTGTGTGTGTGTGTGTGTGTGTGTGTGTGTGTGTGTGTGTGTGTGTGTGTGTGCGCGCGCGCGCGCGATTGATCTTTCCCACAACAGATAATGTGCATTCTGTGGTCATGGAGCACGATCATTTCTCCTTGGACTTCTTAACTTAGTTTCTTTGCCCGGTTTCCGTTGATTATGTGTGTGTGTGCGCATGCATGTGTATACAGGTAGGCAGCTCAGCTGCCCGAGCTTGCTCTTCTGCAGTAGGAAGTAAAGCAGCCTTTCACCAACACCAAAGTCGTGCTCAGCTGCACACATCACAACCCCACTGATGTCAGGAAAAAGAAACCACCAGCGGTATACGCACCACTCCATTTCCTGAGTAACCCATTCTCCCTTGTTTGCTTGTTTCAAGGAGAGATCCTGAGCCATAATGTGTGATGAGACAGAGGTAATTTCTAAGGCCATCTGCACTCTGAGATGAGCTCAGAACCTACTCTTGCCCTACCTCATTACTTCTCAGGAACCCTCTTTGATACCAGCAAAGAAGACTAAGGAAGGGCGGTGGCTGCATTTTCTTTTTCTCTCTCCAATGGTCTTTTTCTCTCTCCAGGCTAATTTTTTCCCTAGCATCCAGGGGGTTGAAGTGGGGCTCTCTGGGAATGGCTGTCTTCCAACTGCAGTCAGATGAAGTTCATCTGCATGGTTATCTATCTTTCGCTTGTCACTTTCAAGGAAGATCAACAGAGAATAGACCATTTGCTATGAACATGCCTGTTTTCCTAATGCTGCAGTTAGACATGCAGAAATACAAAAGAGTAAAGGCAATCTTTACTAGCCCAGGAAGTATGGAAATAAAAATCTGCAAGAATATCCTTAGGGGTCATTCAACAATTACATGATCCATTTTTTGGGGGAAATTGACCCCCTACCCCCCATGTAATCCGAACATAATTTTCGCTTCAAACCCACCCACCCCCTTTAAAATTACGTAATCCAGAGCTTTTGTATCGAAACTCTAATTTTTAGAGCTTTTCACTATTGGTGAAATAGAAATAGACTGCACAAGCAATTCAATAATCTCAAACCGGATCAAAATTCCCAGAGATCATTTTTAAACCTAAAAAACCGGCATGTTTCGAAACCAAAACAGCTCCAAATGAATTACGTAATCTTTGACCTGACCCACCCACCCCCCGCCCCCACGTAATTTTCCATAATTCAGATGGCAGACCCCCTACCCCCTTGAGGATCACGTAATTATTGAATGGCCCCTTATTCTAATTTAAGTATGTGTTGGAAAGTCCTTCTAATACAAATGCAGTTGGGTTAGAGTAGACAAATCTGTCTTTTTTCATTTTAGACAGGCATGGGCTGGGACACCGGGACAGAGGGATTTAACCCAGTGCGCCCTCGCTTCTGGCTCCCTGGGGCACAAATAATAATTTTATTATTTTATCCATCCGGAGCACTGCACTTTAGATTAAGCCATTGCTCCAAGCTCCCTCCTTCAGCTTGGAGCAATGGTTTATCCTAAAGTGCCATGCGGAGCAAGTGAGGGGTGGTGACCAAGTGGTTCCCAGGGGCAGCCTTCTCCCCTGTCCCTTGGTCGCCAACCCTCACCCCTGCCCAGCGCCCTCCCATGGTGCCCAGCACACCCCTGATTTTAGGTTTCTGAAACGTTTTACTAAATATCAGTTTGACCAAACAATTCTGATTAGTTATTTTTTAAAAAGTGAACTACAACAGAACCCTGCATAACGAAAAAGTTCAGTTCCATGGAGCTCTTGCTATGTGTTTTTTTCATTGTGCGGATCAAATGGGTGATATCCCGCATAACAAAAAGAAAATGTCCATTATATGGGTTTTGCGTTAACCGGGGTATATTCCGCTTAACAAAAAAACCATATAATGAAAAAAAATCGTTGTGCAGGGTATCGTGATTGCCTAACAAACGCTTCAATGTACAAAATTTTCATTATTTGAAGTATTCATTATGCGGGGTTCCACTGTAACTAGTTTATATAAGCATGGTCAGAGTCTACTCCATTTGATAAAAGGCTACCATAAAATAAAGATGAGCACTATGTCCTCTGATGCTTCTATGCCAGTTCTTTGCTAGCATCAGAGCCTGAGTTGGCTGGAACAGGGGAACCTAACTGCCTTTCATGCAAAAAAATCACAGGTTCAGTTATCACTATTTCAAGTCAAAGAATTGCAGATACAAAAATTGAAATCTTCTTCATACTTTAGAGCAGTGTTTCCCAACCTTTGGTTTTTGGACTTCCAACTCCCAGAAGCCTAAATGAATTCCCCAAAGCACTGATCAGTCAATGTACTGTACTGACTTAGGATTCTGAGAATTGAAGTCCCCCTGTGGGGCATGGGCCCCACTGTTTTAGAGTCTCTTGAAACACAGCAGTGGCTCAATTGCCTAAGATGCTGACTGGCAGGCGAAAGGTCAGCAGTTCGATACCCGAATACTGCAGAACGGAGTGAGCTCCTGCCAACCTAGCAGTTTGAAAGCAAGAAATTGCAAGTAGATAAATAGGGACCACTTCGGTGGGAAGGTAAACAGCGTTCCGTGCACTCTGGAGTCTAGTCATGCCTGCCACATGACCACAGAAACGTCTGGCAGAAGCATACAGCGCTGGCTCTTCAGCTATGAAACGAAGATGAGCACTGAACCCTAGAGTTGGGTACGACTGGCTTTCAAGCAAAGGTGACCTTTACCTTTAAACACTGCTAGCCTAGACTGACTGGTGGTATACCTCGATAAGACTACTCCACAAGTTCAGAAGAAAAAAAGTTCATATGCTCTAATTCTTTATGGAACAAAGTTGCAACCTAGCTTATTTTCCTGTTGCACTAGTTTCCTACAGGCACGGAGTTTTTAAGGGTAAAGGGAAAAAATAATTTAAATTTGCAATGCCCCGCACTGATGTGATATTGTCATGAACACTATAACCCATTTTAAAACTTGTAAATAAGATCTTATTTAATGGAACTTGGCTACTGAGCATTAATAGGATATTAAAAGAACAAGATGTATAAGAGCTGCTATTGTTTTTTTAAAACGTGATAAATGTTTAAAGCAGAAATCCCCAAAACTTTGAGTGCTCATGGGCTATATCTTCCAGAAGCCCTGACCATTGGTTGTGCAAGCTAAGGCTTCTGGGAGTCATAGTTTAGGAACATCTGAGAGGCCACATTTGAAAGACATCTGTATAGATTGTGTGCAGAGAGTTGGGTTAAAGAGTAAAACACCATTAGGCATATGGTGGCACCATCATTATGACTGCAATCTTTCCCTATCCCACATCCACAATTGTTATGTGAAAAGGCTTTTTGTGATTATCTTAATAAAAGGCCTTTCTTTGCCTGCAGGACAAAGTCAGAAAGTCAAGAAATTCTAATTTACTGCTAATATGCAGAGTCATGCTCTTGGGTTACATTGAGGCAAATCATGACAACAGGGACACACAATCTAATTATGTGACATTCTAATTATGTGAAACTATTCAAAAAGGTTACATTCTCAAATTTCGTCTAGAAAGGCATTCAGGCTCTTAAGTGGGACTCTCTACTTAAAAGTCATTTAAGCATGCGCATGTACAGTATAGCAAACAGTTTGTCATGCTTTACAACTAAAATATCCATTAATCTGGCTTGTACCTTAAATTTAACTAGCATCTCATGAAACTGATGTAATCTCTCCAGTAAAAGTCAATTGGTATTATATGACTTTCACTTTAAAAATTAATACTGTAAAAGTTAAGAAGTATCTGTATTTGTTCTTCAAGGCTCCCTCAGAAAGAGAAATTCCAAAACACTTATCAGTATTTACTGACCCAGATTATAATAATTGATTTTGGAAATATGTCTGCATTAATTTTAAGAAACAAAACATAGCCTCAAAACTGCCTAAGTAGTGCTGAACAGGCCTGACCTTTTAATTCCCTTCAAGGCCTCTTAATTCCCTGTGGTTTATATTTGGCATTAGACACATTAGTGTTTAGACAGCTCTTTAATGATTTAAAGTACCATTTGAAGTTTTATTGTTTTGCAGCCTTCAGGAATGGAAACTGTGAATGTTGGTAAGTGTGTGAAACAGCTCTTCACAGCCACTGTAGCTTCTGTGAAGTTGCAGAGCGTATGCGTTGGGCGTTAGCAGTGCTCGAGTGGGTGGTGACTATGCAATTCCAAATGTACTCCGACAGCCTGGTTGGGGGTGGAGGGCAAGACAAAATAATAATTTCTCTTCTCCCTCCTTTTCTTCCAACCAGGTCTTCAGCTGAATGGCGATAAACCTTATTTTAAAGATACAGAGGAGAACGTGCATGCTAAAGACTCATTCCCTACTCGCACATTTCCAACATTGGGCTGGCACCTGGAGATTTAAAAAATAAAGAGACCCTGGCCCATACATCATCTCAGCAATGAACTAGCTCAATTATGTTGAAGTGAAGAAGTATGCACAAGTGACTATGTGAAGGACAACAGACAGGTAATTTAAGTGCTCTAATGTGGTTTTGTATAGGCAAAGGTGTCAGACAAGTATGAATTTAATACAGTACCCTTATTCATTTAATCTGTATGCAGAAAGTATCACACAAAAAGAGAAGAATCGGATAACCACCTGTCATATCTGCTTTGATTTTTGGATTCCTGCATTAAGCAGAGGGTAGGACCTGATGGCCTAAAACCGTGATGGCGAACCTTGGTACTCTAGATGTTCTTGGACTTCAATTCCCAGAAGCCCAAGCCCACGTGAATCCACACAAATGGGTTTATTGCAATTCATCTGGCCCGCGCTGCCCTTGTCGCTCCTGGAAGCGGAAGTAAAACACGCTAGTACGCTTTACTTCCGCTTCCGGGAGTGACGAGGGCGGCACAGGCCAGATGAATCGCAGTAAACCCATTTGTGTGGATTCACGGGGGCTTGGGCTTCTGGGAACTGAAGTCCAAGAACATCTGGAGTGCCAAGGTTCACCATCATGGGCCAAAAAGTACTCTTCCAACTAAGTTATTCTTTTGCTGTTGTTCAGTCGCACAGCGAGTCCGACCCTTTGCAACCCCATGGACCACTACACGCCATGTACCCCTATCCATGATTCTATTTTTAAAATCTAGATTCAGATGAAAGAGGAGAAAAAACTGGTGTGTGTGTGTGTGTGTGTGTGTGTGAGAGAGAGAGAGAGAGAGAGTAATAATTTAGGACATGCAGATGACACCCATTTTACTGACAGAAAGCAGCAATGACTTGAAATGACTTTTCGACAAGGTGAAAGAATAAAGTGCCAAAGCAGTACTGCAGCTTAACATCAAGAAAACAAAAAGGATGATTATGGAAGAACACACCACTTTAATGTTAACAATGAAGAAACTGAAATTGTGAAATATTCTGTACACTGAAGTCCAATCATCAATCCAAATAGAGACTGCAGCCAAGAAATCAGAAGAAGACGGAGACTTAGAAGGACAGCAATGTAGGAATTAGAAAAGATAATCAAGTGTACATCAAGTGATTCACAAGATACTCTGAAGAAATATTGGGAGATGGACCTGAAAATAGTAATTACAGATAAAAACTGGAGGAGTAAAGAATTATGTGAAATTTATCTACAAAAAGTTACACAATTATAAAATGCTATGGAGATGGTATTTGACCACAGTTCGGTTGAATCAACTTGACAATAGTAAATCTAAGAATTGTTGGGTGGCGCCAGCGCCAGAAGGGCGGGATATAAATATCTCAATAAATAAATAAATAAAAATGCCAACAAAGTTGGGAACATATGTGCATATGTGGTGGAAATGTCAAATTATGTCTGAGTATTGGAAGAAAATAGAAACTGAAAATGGAAAGATAATCGGATACATTTTTAAGCTGGACATAAAGACCGCATTACTTACAGATTTTGAAGAGAAAAAATTAGGTAGGGGGAAGAGAAGCACCTGTTATCCATTTTTTTAACAACAGTGAGAAGCAAATTGCAAAGAATTGGAAAAGCAATATAAAGTTAGAAATGGGTAACTGGATTTATGAGATATGGCACTAAATGACAAAGTTACTAATTTTTAAAAAAAGGAATATTGAAAGAGAACAAATTTTGGGATATCTGGAAGCCATTTTTGTAATATATATAGTTTGAAGAGTAATAAAGGCGACAAACCAGCACCGGAAGTAATGAATTTTTGGGAGAAATAAAATAATAGTGTAGTAAACATGGTGAATTCTTTGGACATTGTACATAGCACAGAAGTGTGTTTATATAGCAAATTGGAAGAGTTAATAATTTAACACAGCTGGTAATGAGATAAAGAAGATATTATGATATCAAATATTGACAATATGAGAAAAGCCGGATGGTGTTTCTGGGAACTGAATTCCAACAACATCTGGAGTGCCAAGGTTCAACATCACGGACTTAGACCATATGGTGTTTATATATTTTTAAAAAATAGATAATCAAGTGTAAGGATGTGTCACTGGAGACAAAGACCAACAAAAAAACCACTACTGTCATTCACTATGTATCAGAGATGATTTGATGGCACATAACAATACTGTACATTCCTTCTTTGTCTTCTCTGCTGTTAATTAATCATCTACAGCAGGGGTGCCCAAACTTTTTGGGCCATGGGCTGGTCATGTGGTTCAGGGGCGCGTTTTACTTCCGCTTCCGGGAGCAACAAGGGCTTTGTGGGCCGGATAGGGCCCATGGGCCATAGTTTGGGCACCCCTGATCTACAGACACATTTTCCTGCCTGATTTCACTTCTTCTCACATACCTCCCTCCTACTTCTCATAACAAATAAATCAATGGCAGCAAACCTACTTTTCCTCTGTCTTGGATAACACAGTTTACTCTAATAAAACATTCTTCTCATCAAAATTTTTGTTGATCATTTCAAATATAACCCTGTGTGAGCATATCAGATTTGGAACCAACTGCCTTGAGAGGTGTTGAGCATTGCAACACTGGAAGCATTCAAGAAAGAATTGGACCGCCATCTGTCATATCTGCTTTGATTCGGATTCCTGCATTGAGCAGGGAGGTTGGGCTTGACGACCTAAAAGGCCCCTTCCAACTAAATAATTCTATGGTTCTATGATTAGAAACAAAACAAATAATAAATTTAAAGACAAAAATTCTGTGGCACCATAAAGAAACCTGTGGGTGTTCCACACACGATTCCATAAGTCCATGATGGTGGACCTTGGCACTCCAGATGTTCTTGGACTTCAATTCCCAGAAGCCCAAGCCCCCATGAATCCATACGAATGGGTTTACTGCAATTCATCTGGCCTGCGCGCCCTCGTCGTTCCCGGAAGCGGAAGTAAATTGTGCCTGTAGGTTTTACTTCCACTTCCGGGAGGGTCGAGGGCAGCGTGGGCTGGATTAATCGCAGTAAACCCATTCGTGTGGATTCATGGGGGCTTGGGCCTCTGGGAACTGAAGTCCAACAACATCTAGAGTGCCAAGGTTTGCCATCACAACCCTAAGAATAGCAAAAACGGGGAGAGGATTAATAGACCTCACCCACCATTTAGTGGAGGAGGGGATAATACATCTTTAGCATAGCTAGAGAGGCTAATCGTCTTTGTTTAAAATACAGCAGGCTAACAATCTGAAAATTTGTTTTTCAAGTCTGCCTTAATAGCCTTACATAAACAGCTGTTGTTAGGCTCGTTCTCATATCTGCTGTATGGAGAACATTAAGTCAATATTAGAGGTGATAGGTGATCTTTACATAACTGATCAAATCTTGTAACAATCCTATATACTAATAGTGAATGTATTCTCCAAATGCAAGAATGGGTGTAGCTGAAATGTAGGGACATAAAGAGGTATTAGCTGATTTGAGGGAATTCAAATATTTGCAAAACTACTCTCTCCCCCCCCCCCCCCCCCCACACACACACACACGGAAACCGGGCCAAGAAACTAAGTTAAGAAGTCCAATGAGAACTGATGTGCTCCGTGACCACAGAATGCACACTATCTGTTGTGGGAAAGATCAATGGGGCATTTATATTTATTGTATATTTATGAATAAATATATTCTGGCAATGGCATGGATGAATAAGACTAAACCAAAATGCAAATATCTGTTGCAGATCTCATTCATAAGCATTCATTAATGTAAACATTAAACTCAAGGCACATTCCTACCTCCACCTAGCCAAAGAACATGGATGAAATGGTGTAGGCACAAAGTTTATATGTAATGTTGCCCATGCCATCTTTCCCTCAGAGGACACACATTAGGTAAAGCAAAGCTCGTTAAAACCATCTCTTTCAACAAACACTGGATGAGCATTCAGATGTAATAACAGATATAAGAACATCTCAGAAGTTACACCTAAAGCTGCACCGGTAATAGTTTAAAAGGATATCTGTAGTAAGTACAAAAATCTGATACCATTACACTTTTGATGCCTATATTAAGCATCTAAAGAAGTGGGTTTTGATTCACAAAAGTTCCCATTAAAAATGTTCATCTTTCAAGTGTCACAATATCTGCTCTTATTTTCTCCTTTCAGCTCCCTTCTTAGTTTTGCCAATAAGTTAAGTACTGTTATGTGCCGTGAAGTTTAAACCAACTTATATGTCTCACTTACCCTAATAGGGCTTTCAGGGTAAGTGAGATATTTGAGTGGTTTACCAGTTCCACATGTGAAGCAAGCTTCCAAGGACTAACCAAGATTTGAACTATCCATCTCTCTATCCATTACACCACATTGGGTATGTATTAAATATAATTACATGAAAATCATTGCTGCTGAGGAGCTGCTGAGGACCACATGGGTCATGTTGCATCTGAAAATTCAAGGCAACTGGTAATCTGCAAGATTCACTAGCAGCTCAAAATAATTCTCATTTAATGCTCTCATGTGCTGATACGCCTTTCTTTATTTTGCCCTTTGAGGCATTCAAGCTAGTGAAAGAACAATATATCATCACGTTTTGATTCTTAGGTAAAGGTTGCCCTTGCTTGAAAGCCAGTCATATCCAACTCTATGGTTCAGTGCTCATCTCCGTTTATAGCCGAAGAGCCAGCGCTGTGTGTGTCTGCAGACATTTCCATGGACATGTGGCAGGCATGACTAGACACCAGAGTGCACAGAATGCCACCGAAGTGGTACCTATTTATCTACTGGCAATTTCTTGCTTTTGAACTCCTAGGTGGCAGGAGCTGGGACAGAGACAGGCGCTCACTCCATCATGCAGCACTCAGGTCTCGAACTGCTGGCCTGCAGTCATCAAGTTCAGTGTCTTAACCACTTAGCCACTGCAGTCCCTTAACACATAAAAAATTTGATTTCATTTCTGAAGCCTTAAATCAAGGCTTCTTGGAAGCCAAATGGCAAAGTGATGATCACTCAGAATGATAGAGAAAGTGAACATGCAATTTAAAAATAAGAATGTTCCTATACACAGGATGAAATTGTTTAAAGACTGTGAGACTGTCCATTCTGAAAATAAGACATGGATTGATTTATATTTCTACACTTCAAAACATTTTTTTTAAAATCCTAAAGATATTTACAACAAGGATAAGAGTGTATTTCTCTACTCAAATAGACTGATCCATGGAGTGACGTAAAGAAATTATCTCCTAACATAAAAAGGAAATAGTCACTGGAAACAGGAAAGTGGAATGTTTTAGAATTAATAATAGAACATCTACACCACAGATGCTTATAAATCCACAGAACAATGTTGAAACACTAGTCCAGGGGAAAAAATTGTGCAAAATCTATTATTCTTGGGAGGGTGTGTCCATTGTTATTTATCTGCCCACCCATCATATTTGTATCTTAGCCTTCCTCCAAGGAATTCAGGTTAACTAATATAAAAATACCCCAGTTTATCTTCACAGCTGCAGCTGAGAAAAATTAGACGTGTTCAAACACCACGATAAATTACAGGTTTTTTTTTTAAAAAAACTACATTTTGTTGCTTTAGCCATAATTAATATGGCAAATAGTCAAATTCTGTACAGTAAAACCTCTACTTACGAAAAAAAGTCCGTTCCGTAGGCTTTTGTTTAAATCGGGTTTTTTATGTAACTTGAAGCAAACCCATAGGAAAAATGAAATTTTATGTAAATCACAGCAAACCCATAGGGAAATGAATTTTTACGTAACTTGAAGCAAATCCATAGGAAAAAGAATCTTTATGTAACTCGAAGCAAATCCATAGGAAATCATGTAAATCGGAACATGGTTTTAGCACAAAATCATTATGTAAGTCGAATTTTATGTAACTTGAGGCATATGTAAGTCGGGGTTTTACTGTATACTAAAGCCTGTCTTCCTCATATCTAGTCTGTTTCTCTTCCATCCCTATTCAATGTTTCTGTTTCAGGGTAACCAATTGGGAAACAAATCAAGATCAAGCTATGTTTAAAGATGTCAGTTTAAACAAGTCAATGGTTTTTAGGCCAACAACAAATCATTGCTTCATTTTGTGGTTACTTACCAAACCATGGCTTGTTGACAGAGGAAGTTCATTCATCATAAACCATATAATGGCTTGTTGTAACATGTGAACACAATAGCTAGGTTGTCTCTTTTCAGGGACAGGTACATCTCTTATATCAATCTAAAATGACAAAAGGTGTCCTAAGTCACTTGAGTCCACAAGGAAATGCTGCTGGATCTGAGAGTAACCTCAAGTTTAAAACTATATCCCTTTATGGAAGTGCAGATGCTTATGAATCCACAAAACAATGCTGAGACACCAGCCCAGGAAAAAAATATCTGAAGAATCTATTATTCTCCATGGGAAAGTTGTGTTCCATTCTGCAAGGCAACCAGTCCCCCCAGTATTTCCATCTCACACGGACTGAATCTCAGTTTGTTGGCTCTCATCAAGTCCATTGTTTTACTGGTTCAATCCAAACAATAAAATATTTTTATTGTATTTTATTTTAAAATGTGCAGTGCTGTATTGTGTACAACATAATTAACAGAAAATTCTTGCTGGAGGCATATAACCTAAATAAACATTTTTAATTAAGCCTAATAAGAGGGAAATGGTGAAGGCCTGGGGAAGTGTTTGGGTATTTTCCATCTCAGTGTGGTGTTTATGTAGTTCTTTACTCATTCACTGAAAAGGCAACAAAATTTGGAAACATGACTTTTTGAGGTTACAGTTCCCAGATTCTTCCAGCCATCTAACCATGCTGAAAATGTGGACTTCCAAAAAAACCCAATATTTCCAAGCTCTCAAGTGCAGATAATAATTCTATGGGGCGTATGTGAAGAAAACATATGGGAAATGGATGCATGCAATAGGAATAACACTGCTAGCAGGTGGACATATGTGCCTCACCCTACTAGTGTAAAGGCTACACTTACTTCAACTGGGCCCTAGTGTAAGTGATACAGACTCAGGTTTTAGTACTAAAGGAAGCATGCTGAAATTGTTCTTCAGCCACGAAATGTTGTTCACCAATCATTGCTTCCTATCCTATCACTGATAAGAGCTAAGGACAACTGGAGACTTTTGTATACTTTAAAAAGAAAGAATAAAACTGAATTAGATGCTCTTTTCTCCAAATAGTGACTAACCATAAGCTGTGAGTGCCAAGTAACATCCACAGTTATGACCAAACACAGTGCATGTAGAAGCTGCCTTTTCCTACAAAAATAGAAAGTCACAGACCACTGAACTCCCCAATTGTTTCCAGTTTCCTTTTACTGGTGATTTACTACGGACAATTTAAACAGCTCTTCAGCTGATATGATGTGCATTGTTAAGCTAGCAACAGGAAATGCTGCTGCGTATTTAAAAAGGCTTAACCCCTTGCACCAACAACCAGCTGTCAAACATTTTCTGCCTTGTTTGAAAGTCAATTACATTCTTGGCATAGCTTGTAAAGTGCCTTGCTGTTGGCACAGGGCTGGCGGCAGTGACACCAGGAAGCCTTGGTATTTCCCTGTTCTTCAGTATCTGATTGAATGGAGGTGGATGGGGAACCCAACTTGCACTTTAAGCCTTGCAGAAAGGCAGAGTGGCCTGTTAAGAAGTTCAGTGCACTACCTGGTTGCTAAGTTACTGCATGACGTGCAAGTAGGTCCTATGTCTACATTTTTCCATTACATTGTCCTCAGTCAGGCTAGCAAGCCTGAACAGGAGAGGTCGGTCCTGAAAGCAAGTAAGCTCTCTAAAGACAAATAAAATATTACAACAGTGCCATAGGGCATTAACCTCTCATCATGTACATTTAAACTAAGAAGTGTAGTTGTGTGCATAGCACAAGAAGAAATACAAAGGATGCCAAAAACGTATACACATTTTAAGAAAGCAAAAAACTATTAAAATTGTAACACTCGATATAACAAAAGATGAATGCAAGTCACGTTTGACTTCTGCAATTACAAGAGGTGCTCAAAGGAGTTACCATCAGGGTCCAGACACTTCTGGTAATGTTGAACTACCGCTTGAGCAACGTTGAACAAAGTGTCCTGGACCTTCCCTTGTGCACATCACATACAGTACCAAGTGCCTCAAACTTATCACTGTTGTGTTGTCATTGTACTTCCACAACATTCTCAAATTTCAAATACCACTTCAAAAGGACTTTGAACTCCACGAACAACCGTGCTTCCCCCATTTTCTTTTACTGTCCTGCCTGTCACATGGTGATGCTAGCATTACTTCTTTTCAGCAAACATAATACCGTAAAACCCCTACATACGATTTTTCCCCGTTCCACGAGGTAATTTGTATGTCAAAAAAATTGTATGTCGAAAACACATTGCATTACCAAAAAAGGCCACTAGATGTCACCATATTTTTTGCATGCCCTTTTTCATATTAAAAATTTGTATATCAAATTTTTTTAATCCAGGATTTCTATTGGTATGTCGCATTTTTTGTAAGTCGAACCGTTTGTATGACGAGGTTCCCCTCTACTATACATTGGTACCATAATTCAATTCAACCTCAAAAAGTAAGACATGGATAACATCTCTTGTGTCTGAAGAAGTGGACTTGATCCACGAAAACTCACAGTAAAAATATAGCAGTTAATCGTTTAAGTACTGCAATGATGTGTTTATTTTTCTTCATTTTCCCCCTGATATCTCTTAAGATGTGTATGCACTTTGGCACCCTCTGTATGTTTATTGACTTATACCATATCCTTACTACAGAGATTTGGAGAACTTGTTATGATGGAACCATACTGTGTCTCTAACAATGTATTTTTTAAGCGTAGGAAGGAAATATATATTGGGAAATTCACTGTAAGTAGACAGAAGTTCTCTTCAGTCAAAATCTAGATGCCTTCTAGTTTCTAGGAGTGGACACTTCAGATCTCAGCCTAGCTGAAGCCTAGTTGGGATCTGAAAATGAGCCTTGCTTTAGGATTCAATATTTCTTCTCGTTGACTTACAAGTGAAGGGTATACTATAGCTTTATTTTAGTCACTGGAACTGAATGAAACTTATACACGTAGTAGCGCCAACAGAGGGAAAAACCTACCAGATTTTAGGCAGACAGGAATAAGAAGTTTTGTACACTGGGAAACATTAATGAGGTGATAACAGATACATTCCTCTCCAGACCTTGTTTAACAACAACTCTCATCAGTTCTGATCAGCAAAGCCAGAACTAAAGAATACTGGGAGTTGCAGTTTGACAATGCCTGGAGAGCAATATATTCCTCATCCTTACATTAAAATTTTATTAGTGCCTGGCCAAATTATAGGAAAAGGAGTAAGACAAGGCTGTATCTTATCACCCTGTTTATTCAACCTGTACACAGAGCCATAATGTGCCAAGCAGAGATGGAGGAATCACAACATGGGATCAAAATCGCGGGGAGAAACATCCACAATTTGAGATACGCAGATGATACTACCCTAATGGCAGAAAGTGAGGAAGACCTAAAGATCCTGATTAGGTTGAAGGAAGAGAGTGCAAAAGCTGGCTTGGGACTCAACATCAAGAAAACCAAGATAATGGCAACAGGCCCTATCAGTCCCTGGAAAATAGATGGGGAAGAAGTAGAAGCAGTGACAGATTTTACTTTCAGGATCTAAGATCACTGCAGATGGTGATTGCAGCCATGAAATAAAAAGGTGATTGATTCTTGGCAGGCAAGCTATGAAAAACCTGGGGAACATAGTGAAAAGTAGAGACATCACCCAACAAACAAAGGTCCGCATAGTCAAAGCAACGGTATTCCCGGTGGTAATGTATGGTTGTGAGAGCTGGACTATAAGGAAAGCTGAGCGCAGAAGAATAGATGCCTTTGAAATGTGGTGTTGGAGGCGATTTTTGAGAGTACCCTGGACAGTGAGGAGAACAAACAAGTCAATCTTAGAAGAAATCAAACCAGACTGCTCCTTGGAAGGTCAAATAGTAAAGATGAAGCTGAAGTACTTTGGTTATCAGATGAGAAGATAGGATTCACTTGAAAAAGCCTTGATGCTTGGAAAGGTGGAGGGCAAAAGAAGAAGGGGCGGCCAAAGATAAGATGGCTAGATGGTATTGTAGACACTGTGGGCACAGAGCTGGGCGGGTTGAGGAGAATGGTGGAGGACACAGGTGCCTGGAGGACAATGGTCCATGGGGTTGTAAAGGGTCGGAATCGACTGTGCGACTGAACAACCACAAGGTACATGATGTGCAAAAGTATTATTATTAATAGGAAAGCATATCCCTCTGTTTTTCTTCATTGCTACCAAAAGCAGTGACAGGAGCCCACGTAAAGTCATTTCCTTCTTGGAAGCTACAGCTATCAGTCACAAAACCATACTACAGTGGTACCTCTCTTAAAGAGCATAATGCTTTCTAGGAGAATGCTCTTTAAGCGAGTTTGCTCTTTAAGCGAAACACCATTGTAAGTGACCAATTGTGACTTCTGGCGGGTGGATTTCAAACCCCAATTTAGTTGTTAAGCGAGTTTTTGGCTGATTTTAGCTGTTAAATGAGGCGACCATTCAGAGAAAATTCTGCTCTTTAAACGAGTTAGTCTCTAAGTGAGGCATTCTTTATGCGAGGTTTTACTGTACTGTATATTCTCTCCCCTGCCAAACTCTCCTTCAAGATGTTTTCCTTTTATAGAAAAACTGCTAGTGGAAGTAAAATTTTTAGTGACCAAAACCTTATCAGTTACACTTACTAATATAACACATTGCGCATTGGTAGACATCTCCACAACGACATTCTGCACATGCAAATAGACTTGAGAAATCAAGTCCATCTGCATGCAGTTTTTTTAGCTATTTGAATATCACGTCACCCACTGGCTAAGTGGACTGTGACATGTGTCTCCCGTTTACACCTTGCCCAAGGGAGCTGACGGCGGTGCGTTTTAGTCCCGGCCTAACATCATTGACAAGAGATGGGCAACACTGCCTAGTTAGACCACTCAACCTAAGAAAAAACATAATAAAATTTGCAGATCAGCACCAAACTGGAAAGGGGAGTTTCTACCTTCGAAAATCAAAACAATATCAAGTTAATCTTGTAGGATAAAGAACTGGAATAAAAAATTTAAATGGAGATAAATACAAAGTTCTGCACTTAGATAGGAAAAGCAAAAGATAAATATATACAAAAGAAAATAGTTTAACAGTATTATTTTGTGAAAAGGATAACAGGGTTTTAGTATAGCACAGACCAAAGATGTGTTTGTTGGCAATATAAATTGTCTTTCTTGTGTAATTCACTTTTCTTACACACTTTTCTATATTGCTGGCATAATAATGGAATATAATATTTACTTTATTTATTGTATGATGAACTGAGTTTTCTACATTAATGTTAATATATACAGTAAGCACAAATTGTCCATCTCAAGTTCCTAGATAGAATTCCATGTCTAGGTTTGAAAGCCATTGAAGGGCTTCATCTGTGGCACTATGCAAGTCCTCCAATGTGTCTCCAAACGCATTTAAAGGACACCTAAATATAATGTGGTCCATGGTTTCTTCTTCTTCTTCACAGTCACAATGGGGAGAGGACTTCCATCCCCATATGAACAGAGTGGCTCTGCATCTACCACAGCCAGTCCTTACTCTGTCTACCACAGTCAGTCCTCACTCTACTTTGGGGTGCAAAAGTAGATTAGCCTCCACGTGGTGCATCCTGGGCAACGTGACATAGTCACGGCTAAATACTCTACACCAGGAGTTCTCAATCTTTTAAAGCCGGGGGCCAGATCACGCTCCCTCAGACAGCTTTGGGGGCTGGATGGCCATTTTATCCTTCCTCCACCACATCCACATGGCACTTCCTGGTGTGGTGGAAGTGGTGGGGGCCCAGTGCTACATGAGATGGTGCCGATGGCTACATCCGGCCTGCGGGCCACAGGCTGAGAATCCCTGGTCTACACATTAGAATAAGATGAGACCGGACTGCCACGTGCGGCCTCCTGGTCAAAAGCTACGTAGAAGTATATAATACTAATTTGACTAATGCAGTGATGGGCAGTCTTGGCCCTCCAGCTGTTCTTGAACTTAAATTCCCAGAAGCCCAAATCAGCACTCCTGCTGATCAGGGCCTCTGGGAATTGAAGTTCAAGAACAGCTGGAGGGCCAAGACTGCCCATCACTGGACTAATGTATTTCCATCAGTTCAAGTCCGTTGAATATTATGGCAACACCGTAAGAAGCTATATTAGGTGATCTCACACACATATAATGGGATTGCACACTTGAGGATACAGCATGGGTTTTCCACCCAAATATATTTAAAATTCCCTAGTTTCAGGTTAGGCTTGCCTTGTGACAGAAAGCATTAAAAGAAACTCACTTCCAGGCCCCTGTTCAAGCTAGACTACAGAATGGTAGAACCTTCATTGGTCAAAGAGACATTCTGCTTAGCATTCCCTCCAGAGTAATTTTACACTATGATGCTCCCCATTCTAAGCATCTTCGCATTTAAAAACAAATTCATAGTTTTAAGTGGTTGAACAATTTTAAAAGTAAGTGAAGCATTATGGATTTGCAGAGAAAAATAAACCCTTTCACTCTTTTTCATATGTAAAGTGGTCCATTTAGAAGCCAAAATTTTTAAATTACATTTGCATGTAAATTTTTTTGCAAAACGTAGATTTGAATGCAGATTGTCCACCTGTGTAAACACAGTCTCTTTAACATCACACACACACACACACACACACACACACACACACACACACACAC
Organism: Bradypodion ventrale; assembly: GCA_035047345.1. NCBI lineage: Eukaryota > Metazoa > Chordata > Lepidosauria > Squamata > Chamaeleonidae > Bradypodion > Bradypodion ventrale. The sequence continues at coordinate 50,212,398 of JAWDJE010000001.1, forward strand.
ACACACTCATATACCCTCCTCCCACCTTGAAACAAAAAGAGAAACTTGTGTAATCTGTAGATTGAGAAAGACACAGCCAGGAGTCATTTGAGCTGATCATTATTGCTATTAGAAAGCAAGCAATACTGCCAAAAAACTGTAAGACTCACTTTGCTGAATTACATCAACAGTCTAGAAAGGGGGGGGAAAGACCATGTGGTCCTTCAAAAAAAATATATATATATATATATATATATATATATATATATATATATATATATATATATATATATATATATATATATATATATATATATATATATATATATATATATATATATATATATATGTGTGTGTGTGTGTGTGTGTGTGTGTGTGTGTGTGTGTGTGTGTGTGTAAGAATAGATGACAGGTGATCTCTGGTTGTTGTTTTTAGTGGTAAAGCCCTTGCAGACCCATTTTCTCCTTCGTCCAAGCCAGTGGCCAGTTAACCCTTTGGAAAATTTCAAACATGCTGCAAAGTAATATTAATTCTGTCTTTATTCGTATCAGAGCATCGCACAATTTACCATCATGGGTATATATGAAATATAGATCATCATTTTAACACCTTAATTTTACTATTTTGACTTGTTTGAATTTTATCTATATTTCATATATATCCAACTAAACAGTTGGATAATGATCAGCTCAAATGGCTACTTCAATAGTGTTGTCTTGATTATTTACTAGATCTTCTTTGGTACATGTAATAGGGCCTAAATTGCATGCGCATAAATTCTGCATTGATTATATTTCTCTACATTCACAGGAAAATTGTTCTGTATCCAAGTGGCCCCATTTTATTTACCCATTATTTGATTTTCCTACTTCTTTCATAGTTGATTAAGTGATTTCCAGATGGTCCAGCCAGAATCTTGTTCTTGTGAGACACTATTCAGCATTCATCCAAAGTAATATTTCTGCATATTGTAATATATGGTGTACAGTATTTGATTTACTCTACATTTCTCTTGTGGTACCACTTTCGGGAGCTTCAAGGAAATTGGAAATAAGGCTAGCTTGTTATCTAACATTGTTATGAATTTTTGTCACAGATAAGTGTAACTACCTCCTTTTCATATGATTCTAGATGGCTGAAGTGACCTGACTCTGCTAGTTCCCGAGAAAGTTTCCAATCCACTCAGTATTTGCCTTCCACAGATGGACAAAAATACTTATACAAATACAGAGGATGCATACATTTGCAACTGAAACTGGTGTGAATTCATATGAAAGGTATCTGTGGCAATCATTCTCCAGGCAGCATATCCATAAGCATATCCATAAGCTATTTCTACACTTTGTAAGTAATGTGTTATTATATAATTTCAGTACTGTATTAACAACCAGTTAATACAGTATAAAAGGCACATATCAAAAGTACTATAAAGTTCGGTTTCACTTACCAGTGATAACTTTCGTTCTTCGAGTATATAGTTTGTGAATACACACTATTGCGTTATGCGCCTGCGCAGAACGCCGATCGGAGGCTTAAAAAGCTATTGGTTAAAAGTTTTGGCGGTAAGACCGCCCACCGTACTGCCCACCCTGAGGCGCCAGTCCGCCATTTTACCTCAGTTCCATACTTAAGCCAAGCACAGAATAAACCAATTGATCTCATCCGTGCAGCTCAAGAGGGGAGGCAGGGTGGGTAGTGTGTATTCACAAACTATATACTCGAAGAACGAAAGTTATCACTGGTAAGTGAAACCGAACTTTCTCCTTCGTATAGTTTGTGAATCCCCACTATTGGGAGATTAGCAAGCTCACACTCACTTGGTCGGTGGGCAGTCGGATGAGATGATCCCACGATGAATATGATGGTCAGGTAGGGTGAACTGTCAAGGGCAATGAGCCCGGAGCCCCCTGGTGAGGACGACACGGCCAAGTCTGGCGTCCGCAGTGGCTCTGGTGTCCACCCTGTAATGTTGGACAAATGTAGAAGGTCTGGACCAGGTGGCAGCCTTACAGATGTCCTCAAGCGGTGTGCCCTCCAAAAAGGCAGTGGATGTGGCAACCGCCCTCGTAGAATGCGCCCTGACATGCGACGGAGGTGGCAGTGAGGCCAGGTAGATGGTGGACGTGATCCATTTGGAGAACCTCTGGGCAGAGATGGGTTCACCCTTGGACTTTCCTCCATAAGCCACAAAGAGACGCTGTGACTTCCTGAACTCCCTTGTCCTGCTGGTGTAGAACAATAAAGCTCGTTTCACATCCAGCGTGTGCCAAGTCCTTTCTTGGGCGTTGGTGGGGTTCTGGAAGAATGTTGGTAACGAGATAGTCTGTGCCATATGAAACTCGGAGACCACCTTAGGAAGGAAGGTGATATCCGTGTGAAGCACCACGCGGTCATTGAAAAACTGGAGAAACGGTGCATCTGCCCGCAGAGCAACCAGTTCACCAGCCCGTTGAGCAGACGTGATAGCCACCAGAAAGGCCATCTTCCACGTGAGGAGACGAACATCCGCAGTAGCCATAGGCTCGAAAGGAGTCCTGGTGAGCGCGTTGAGAACGGCAGACAAGGACCATTGCGCCGTTGGAGTCCTGACCGGCGGGGAGGCGTTCCGCAGTCCCTTGAGGAAACGCTTCACCGTATGGTCGCGAAAGGCACCAGAGGCAGGTGAACCAGCCGGGGAGTGAGCCACCACCGCAGCGAGATGGACCCGGATGGAAGTGATACTAAGGCCCGACTACGCCAAATGGAGGAGGTAGGCCATGACGTCCTGTAGTCCCACCTGTGGGGGGGACGTCTGCCGGGATGCCAGGAAAGCACAAAAGCGTCTGTATTTGGATGCGTAAGACTTCCTTGTGGAAGGGCGCCGTGCTAACTCCAGGATCCTGGACAGTCTGAGGTTATCCTCCACGCGGTGAGGTGGAGGCTGGGTAGGTCCGAATGGTGGAGCCGGCCGTGTTCCATCTGGAGAAGTGTTGGCGATTCCGGCAGTGTGCGATACTGCGACGACATGCGTAACAGTAGCGGAAACCAGGGCTGGCGAGGCCATGCTGGAGCCACGAGGATCGCGTTGGCCCGGTGTTGGTACATCCTGATGAGGACCTTCTGGACCAGAGGAAACGGAGGAAAGGCGTAGAGGTAGTCCTGATCCCACCGTTTCATGAAGGCATCGCCCTCGGAGTTCAGTCCGATGCCTGCCCTGGAGCAATACCTGTGGCATTTCCTGTTGGACTCCGAAGCAAAGAGGTCGATGCTCGGAGTCCCCCAGGCCCTGCAAAGGGACCGAAATACCTCGTCGTCCAGTTCCCATTCGTGGGTCGTCGAGGTGAGACGGCTGAGGTGGTCGGCCAAGACATTCAGCTTGCCCTGAATGTGCACTCCAATCGGAAAGATGTGCCTATCCAGGCACCACTCCCAGAGTTGCACTGCAAGGTAAAGTAGGGTGGTGGACCGCGTTCCTCCCTGTTTGTTCAGGTACGCCACTGCTGTGGTATTGTCCGAGGCCACTTGGACCACATTGCCGGTGAGTAGGGCCTCAAAGGAACGTAGGGCCTTCCAAATGGCCAACAGCTCCAGATAGTTGATATGGTGCACCATCTCGTGATGCGACCAAACATTGTTGACCGTTAGAGTCCCGCAGGCAGCCCCCCAGCCAAGGTTGCTTGCGTCGGTCAACACCTGCAACGAAGGTTGCGGGGGGTAAAAACTCTTCCCCATGGCCACATTGGGTGGCATGGTCCACCACAGTAACTGGTCCATCAGCTCTGGAGACGGAGTCAGCCGTTTGGACTGGCTCTCCCTGAGCGAGTCGAATTCGTGGAGGAGCCACGACTGTAGGGACCGGAACTTCAACTTGGCGTGAGGAATTACCGCCGTCGTTGAGGCCATGAGGCCTAGAAGTCTCTGTCCCTTTTTCGCCCGGATGAACGGTTTGGTCCGGAAGTCGCTCACCCCATGTGCAATGTCCTGCAAGCGTTTCTGGGGGGCGAAGGCTCTGGTAACAAGCAAGTCGAGTACCGCTCCAATGTACTCGACGCGTTGAGAGGGAACCAACTTCGATTTGGGGAAGTTGATCCTGAGGCCAAGACTCTCCATGAGGTGAACCGTGAATTGTGTGTCCCGAATGGATGACGAGCTGGTGGGGGAGACAATCAGCCAGTCGTCGATGTACGGGAAGACCCTGATCCCCCGCTGACGGAGGAAGGCAGCCACCGGAGCCATGCACTTGGTGAAGACCCTCGGTGCCGTGGCCAGACCGAACGGTAGACACCGGTACTGGTACACAGAATTGCCGATGCGGAAGCGGAGGAACCGCCTGTGATCGTCGAGGATGGAGACATGGAAGTAAGTGTCCTTGAGGTCTATGACTGTGAACCAGTCCCCTTTGTTGATGAGGGGGAGGACGGTCTGCAGGGTCACCATCCGGAACTTCCTGGTGTGGATGCACTTGTTCAGGCGGCGCAGGTCCAGAATTGGGCGAAGTCCTCCGTCCTTCTTCTGGACCACGAAGTACCTCGAGTAGAAGCCGCTGTCCCAGTCGGACGGTGTTACCCGCTCGATGGCTCCCTTGGACAGAAGAGTTGATATTTCTTCCTCCAAATGGGGGGACGAAGTGGTGAAACGATGTCTTCCTACCCGAGGCACTCGTACGAACTCGATGGCGTAACCAGCGGACAAGATCTTTAAGACCCACCGGTCGTCCGTGATGCCTGACCACACCTGGAGGAAGTTCCGGAGGGGAAGGTATGGGATGTGGAGCGAGAGAGACTTGGCCATCGCAGTTTCAAACCTGGGACTTGGATTTCGCGTCGGAACGCTTTCCTTGTCCGTAAGGCTGGTAGCGAGGCTTGTGTTGGCGCCGCTGCTTGTAGAACCCGGGCCTGGGCTGGTCAGTCGAGCCACCCTGTTGCTGTGGGTTCCCCCGATACCGGTGCGTAAAGGGTTGGAACCGCGGTTTGGCAGGCTGAGTCGGCGTGGTGAGCCCCAGGAACTTAGCCGTCGAATTTGTCTGCCGCAGTTCGTTCAGTACCTTATCGGTGTCCTGACCGAACAGGCCTTGCCCATCAAACGGGAACTCCTCGATGAGCTTTTTCATGGCATCATCGAGAGAGGTGCCCCTGAGCCAGGCATGACGACGCAGTAAGATGGCAGAAGACATGTCCTTGGCCGCGTAATCGTTAATGTGCCTGGCCGTCCTCATCTGCTGCTCTGCCAGAAAGTCTCCTTCTGCCGCCAGCGCGTTGAATCCTTTCTGTGCATCGGCAGGCAATTTAGCAGCAAGGACCTTCACTTGCTCCCAGAGGTGGGACTGATAGAAGCCCATGGCAGCCGAGTAATTAGCGGCCCGTAGGAAGAGGGAACCGGTGGCGTAAAACTTACGGCCCACCGCATCCAGCTTCTTCCCTTCCGAAGTCGAAGGTACCGGAAAACCGCTGACGGCCGTTTTATGCTGAAAGGCCTTGACCACCAGCGAGTTCGGCAAAGGGTGCGCCTGGAGAAACTCAACGTTTTCGTCCAAGACTCTATACATTCCGTCGAGCCTGGACGAAACGGAGTGCAACGACACCGGCTTCTTCCATGTTGCCTTCGCTGACGTCAACATGGATGGAAGCATGGTGATGTGGACCGGTCGAATCGCCTTTTTTGTCCAATTTGGCGGTCATTTGGTCCTCGCCCTCCAGTGGCGGCTGGTCCACCTTCAGGTTAAGAGCGGTCCCCAAACGAGTCAGCATTGCCGTGAGGGAGCGTTGATCCTCACCACGCGGTGGGTCCAGCGCGCCGATAGCCTGGTCCGGCGTCTTGTCGGCGTCGACATCCCCCTCGTCCTCCTCCGAAGATGCGCTGGAATCATCGGAGGACGAGGGAGGAATCCTGGTATCCACGTCGGGACCGTGCCAGTATGGCCTGGGCGGGTCGACGGGATGGGAGCTCACCGCATCGACGTCTGGACCACACCAAGACGATATGGGTGGGCCAGCGGAGCGAACGCTCGACCCTCGAGAGGTCGGCGGAGCAACAGCAGGACCAGCATCCCCAGGGCTTGCGGTGGTCGGCACCAGAGCCGCAGAGGCCGCAGGCATGGAGGCCTTGAACTGCCGGGCAAAGGATTTTGCCATAGCCTCGAACATCCCTTTAAAGAAGTCCACCTGGGATGCATCCACCGCCGATGGTTGGGACGAAACGGTGGCCGGCGAAACGGTGGTCGGAATGATCGGAGACGAAACGGTGGCCGGAATGGTGGTTGCCGGTTCGTCTATCGTCGGAGTCCTAGGCCTCGGGGAGACAGAAGCCTGCCTCGTGGGTGGACGGCCCCTCTCACGAGGCGGAGAAGAGAGTACCTGCAGTGGGCGAGCTGGAGCCCCAGCCCTGCGACCTTTTGCAGGAGACCCTGAAGAGGACCATCCGCCCCATATCGAAGATCCGGGTGAAGGACATCTCGCGACCGAAAAGGGAGGCGAGGGCCCCGGAGAAACCGGAGGGCGAGGCGTAGGCGGGAGAGATCGCCTCTTCTCCGAGCCATGCTTCTTCTTCTTCTCCCCATTTTTATCCTTCTTTTTCTTCTTCCTGACGGAGAGAGTGGAAGAAGAAGGAGGGAGCGGTAGAGGCCGAGAGGGCTGAACGGCACCGGCAGAGGTGGAAGCAGCCGCGGCGGGAGCCAAAGCGAGCTCCATAAGGTGCGTTTTTAACCGGTTGCTCCGGTTTTGGACTGCAAGTCGAGTAAAGTTCTTACAGTGAGCGCAGGATTGGCTCTGGTGAGATTCTCCCAGGCAAAAAAGACAGAGGCTATGCCCGTCGGAGGCAGGGAACTTCTTGAGGCAAGCAGAACACTGCTTGAAGGCTGCAGCCATCAAAAAATTCTTCCGATGGAAGGTTCAAGAAGGCGAGCACCCCGAAGGGCAGGCCAGCCGCCACCCCCTTGAGGGGGGAAACGGTGACCGGAGTGAGTAGGTAACTGAGTCCACCAGAAGGAAGAAACAGCACCGGGGTGGCAATCCTGCCCAAAGGACAAGATCGCCGAAAAAAATTGTTAAGTTCGTCAAAGACTTTCCCTCAGAAAAGACGAAAAAATTGAGGAAGCTCTCAACGATCGTCCTGCTGCTAAGGCGGAAAGAAGAGAACTGAGGTAAAATGGCGGACTGGCGCCTCAGGGTGGGCGGTACGGTGGGCGGTCTTACCGCCAAAACTTTTAACCAATAGCTTTTTAAGCCTCCGATCGGCGTTCTGCGCAGGCGCATAACCCAATAGTGGGGATTCACAAACTATACGAAAGAGAACAAGGATTAACAATGTTGCTTTATTGGTACTGAGTAATGTTTTCTTATTGGTACTGAGTAATGTTTTCTATGTTTTAAACAGTATTTCCAAAGGTAACTTTGGAACATTTTAAGAGGCATTTTGACAGGATTTCTCCAAGCCTTATGAGGCCCATGTGACGGAAAATGGACAACAGAAGATTGGAATTTGCGATACACATAAACAAACTGAACAGATTCCTCTCCTCGTTCTTATGCTTCATTCATTTCCTGCCTGCTCAGTTCAAGAAAAGACAAGATATAATAGAGATGGAGATTTCCGAAATGAAGGGGGGTGGTGGAGATGTGACTCTGTGCCCTAATATGGACAAGAAATGAGGAGAGGAAAAGTAACGGGGAACATTTATTGCCATGCTTGGTAGAATGCTGAGACAGCTATGTTGACCAATAAGCAGAGTCCAAAATCCCCATTCTGTATCAGATGAGAATTCCCAACTTTGTTCTCCCTTTCTTACCTGTATATTATATTGGGACAGGGGACGCATTTGGACATACAGTATTAGCCTGATTTCCTCTGAGTCAAACAACTGGTCAGTCCCAGCACTGTTTACTTTGGCTAGTAGAAGTTCTCCAGGCTCTCAGAAACTGATCTCCCCCATCATCTACTCCAGGGATTCTCAACCTGTGGCCCGCGGCAACATTTCATGTGGGCCCCCACCACACCAGGAAGTGCCATGTGGTGGAGGAAGGGCAAAATGGCCATCCGGCCCCCAAAGCTGTCTGAGGGAGTATCACCCAGCCCCTGGCTTAAAAAGGTCGAGAACTCCTGATCTACTCCCTAGACCAGGGGTGGGGTTTGCAACCTATGACCTGTGGGCCAGATCTGGACCACAGCATCAAATAATCCAGCCCTCAACTTCGTTCCAGCTGCCCCCGCCACCACCAGAATCAGCCATGGACTCATTTATGGCCGTCATAAATATACTGGTTACAGCCGTAAATGAGTCCTCAGCCATCGTAAATGCGTTTGCGACAGCTGCGGATGCATTTTATGGCAGTATTTACGGTGGGGGAACCACCAGCCCAGCCCGCTCAGCTATCTGAGGGGGCATGGTCTGGCCCACGGCTGAAAAACGTTGAGAACCCCTGCCCTAGACATATGGGGAATTGAACATGGAACCATGTTCATATGAAGTTTGCTTCTGGTTAAACAACAAAATAAACTTTGCAACACAAATGCTTTGACATTCTTCCTCACTGCCCCTTCTCCTGAAAGACTATCCAGTGAACTCACAAATGAATTGAGATGTGAGCCAGAGACTTTCGGCTCCTTCTCTTAATATCACACTAACTTGATTGTTTTATTTCGGAGAGTGAGAGCTGTTTGAAAAGTCAAATCCAATCTCAGCCACATCAACAAATGTGCCATAATGCTTTACCATAGAGATTAGGCACTTCAGCATATTTATAAGTGTTGCAATTCAAGATGTTCATTTTAAATTGTTATGCCCAATATGTTTATTCACTATTAAGATAGCATGCATGATATTTTATATTTCTGCACCATTAGAAACCATAGGTGCCCCTTTTCTTTCCTTTTATTTTGACATCTGAACCAGTGTCTACCATAAACTTTGCAAGCAATCAGCTCTGTAAGGCATCTCAATCCTTTCAGGTTGAAGATTTCTAACACTCATTTCTGACTTATCTTGTCAATTGCCATGGGTAAATAGCAGAACCCTTTAAAAAAAAAAAAACTATAGCCACTTCTGTCCAAATCCGCCGTTTCGACCGGCAGCCGGCCGGAGGAGATGAGCAGCACCTGGGGCTGCTCCGGCGGCTACAAAAGAGGCTCGTCTCCCCCGCCAAGGACCAACACCACTGTTTTGACCAGCAGCCGGCCAGAGATGAGCAGGACCTGGGGCCGCTCCAGCAGCTACAAAAGACGCTCGTCTCCCCCGCCAAGGACCAACACCGCCGTTTCGACTGGCAGCCCTCTTTCCATCATTGGCGAAGGTCATGGATTGTTCCCTTTCCCTCCTGGCTGATCCAGAGAATTTCGGCCTTGTGAGCCGCTGCCAGTGCTACTCTGGCTGTCACCAACTTGGCTCCTCCTCTGGCCTGGTCGGCCGTGGGAGGTGAAGGCGTATTCGGTAGATGGTATCCGTGACCCGGACTGTGTTCACCTCCAGTTCCATGAGCCCTGCCGTTCAGCCGGGTGTTGAGGGGCTGGGACTGTGGTTGGGTGGACGGTGGGTCTTATGGATTGTTGCATTTATATTATTTTTTTCTTCTCAATTTATTGCTATTGATCTTTAATGAGTTTACACTGTATCCATGATGACTAATGCTTTATTGTTGTTTTTGATTGTAGAACTATGTAGTATCAATATCATGTATTATGATGTTATTTGTATGAATTATGTTATTTATATGTATTATTACTTGTTTATGTAAACCGCTTTGAGTCTCCCATGGGGGCAGAAAAAAGTGGTATATAAATTAAACTTCAAATCAAATCCAAATCCAACAATCCATAAGATTCTAATGTGATAGGAGCCAAGCTCGAAAAAGTAATTTTCCCAATGGCAGTTCCTATTAGGCCAAATGGTAACTTTTCTACCTCTGAAAGGGATAACAATTCCAAAGCTGGAAACTTGTCTTCTTTACAAGTCTGAGCTACTGAATGTTATCTTTAACACCTTATCGTTCAGGGTCTGCAGAGTAGCCTTGGACAAGTGAAATTCACATGAACATTTTAACGCTTTCCAGACCTAGACAAAAGTGCTGATCATCAAGACACCACATATACATGCTGCAAAAACTTAGCCTCTCTCTTGTTCCATTTAAATTAACAATGCAGGTGTTGAGTGGGGAGTTTCTAATCTGTCATTTTGCAATCTACAAAGGATGCACAGGTGTTGGTAGCAGCATTTGGTCAATAAACAGTAGGACATATATAACAGATGTTTAGTCTGAAAGGATGGTGCAGTTTTTCTGAAACCTTTGCAGGACCGAGTGGCAACCAATGGCCCATGAAAACACAGCTTAGTCGAGTGCTGGAGAACCTGTGGTCCTTCATATATTCCTGAACTCCAATTAAAATTCAAGCCAGCCAGCTTGGCCAATGGGGATGCATGATTAAGGTTGCAACTCACCAACAGCTGGAGTTCTCCACTATGTCTTAGATGGACTAGACTCGGAAGCTAAACAGGAAGGTTTAGGGCCAGATGCTTATGTGACTATTTAAGCCAGGGGTGCCCAAACTTTTCAGGCTGTGGGCTGGTCACATGGTTCAGTGGGCCGGTCGTGTGGTTTCTCCCACTGGAAGCAGAAGTAAAACATGCCTTGCAATCTGTTTTGCAACAGATATGTTTTGCAACAGGATGAGATAGATTTTTAGGCTACCATTTTCTCTGCTTAAACCAGGGGTGCCCAAACTATAGCCCACAGGCACATTTTACTTCCGCTTCCTGGAGTGATGAGGGTGGCACTGGCCGGATGAATTGGGGGGCTGGATCTGGCCCACGGGCTGTAGTTTGTGCACCCGATTTAAGCATTTGATGGCATATCAACACAAACAAATCTGTGATTTTGGAAGCCCAGTGATTTGGGTTCAATCCTTGGATATTAGCCACAGGAAGGATGACTTCCTGGCTATTTGCATTTTAAGGCAAGTTCATGTTGATTTGTGTGGTGTGTTCTGTTCAAATGCAAATAGCTGTTCTGGAGAAGCAATTTTTAAGGTACAAAGCCATCCCCTGCTCATGCATGCACACACGTACACAAACATGCACACCATTTCCCATAATCCTGAAGCTACTCACCCTTCTCTCCAGGTGCTTTTTATGTAACCAAAGAGATTTGCATATAAAATAACATTTGGTTTGGTCTTCAAAACTTTAGATGGGGTGGCCAACCTTTTTGCTCTGTGGGCCAGACCATGCCCCCTCAGACAGACGTGCGGGCCGGAGGCATGGTTCCTTCCACCACTTTTGGTGATGGTGGCAGCGGTGGTGGTGGGTGCATTCACGGCGTGTTTTTGCCACATTTGGGATGCTTCTGCCACGTTTTGGGCCAGTTTGGGGCACCAAACATGGTGAAAATGTGCCGGAAGCATCCTAAACACAGAGGAAATGACCAAATGCACTGTTTTTTTGTGCTTCCAGCAGTGGGGGGTCCTCACCAAGGCCAGATTAATTAGCACCAAAGGCAGGGTCCAGCCCACACGCCGGAGTTTGAGAACCCCTGCTTTAGATGGCAGTGTCCTTTCACATGGTCATATGGGGCATTCTTTCATATTACAGTACTGACATGAACACTGGAAAACAGTCTCAAGAATGTCCCAGTGCAACAATACAATGCTAGTGTCTTGCAAAAGAACCAATAGTTGCAAGTGTACATTGGGGCTCTTCTTCTTCTGCCATATCCAAATCCGAATATTGCCGAACATCATGGCAAGCAGCAATGAAGAATGTCTTGAGAATATAATGCAGTGACCCTTTATCTGCCTTCCTTATCACAGCATTTTTTATTTTATTTTAATTTTTATTCATATTTATACAGCCACCCAACTCACAAAGACTCTGGGCGGCATACAATCTTAAAAACCCTTAAAACAAGAACAATCCCATTAAAACAAATTACCCTGCTAAACCCCCACACATTAAAAGAGGAAAATTACTTTGATATTAAACCAACCAACAGGTGGGGGTCAAGACATCTTCAGGACCCCACACCTGCCCTGCCAGCCATGATTTCATATCTTTCCTGAAAGGCAGCAATTCCGTCTGCAGCCTTAATTCCACTGGCAGGAGGTTCCAAAGGGCTGGTGTGGACAAAGAGAAGGCCCACCTTCTTGTGCTAGAGAGGCGAGCCCCTCTAGCAGATTGTACAAGCCCCTCTGGTCCGCTCTTGTTGGACGGACAGACATTCTTGGGGCAATGCGGCCTCTTAGGTATCCGGGCCCACTACCATATAGGGCTTTAAAGGTAATGACCAGCACCTTGAATTGCACCCGGAGGCAAATTGGAAGCCAGTGCACCTCCCAAAGTAGTGGTGAGGCACGAACATAACACCCACACCCCATCACCACCTGAGCAGCCACATTCTGGACCAACTGCAGCCTCCGGATGGTCATCAAGGGCAGCCCCATGTAGAGCACATTGCAATAATCTAGTCTAGAGGTGACCAGAGCATGAGTGACCATGAGTAAGGAGTCCCGGTCTAGGAGCGGGCGTAACTGGCGAATCACCCAAAGTTGGGCGAAAGCCCTCCTGGCCACGGCGGCTGATCTTCATGCAGCAGTCGTGAGTCCAGGAGGACCCCCAAGTTGCGCACCGGATCTGTCTGGGGCAGACTAAGGTAAAAGTAAAGGTTTCCCTTGCTCGAAAGCCAGTCGTATCCGACTCTAGGGTGCAGTGCTCATCTCTGTTTCTAAGCCAAAGAGCCAGCGCTGTCTGCTTCTGCAGACATTTCCGTGGTCATGTGGCAGGCATGACTAGACACCGGAGCGCACGGAACGCTGTTACCTTCCCACCAAAGTGGTCCCTATTTATCTACTTGCAATGTCTTGCTTTCGAACTGCTAGGTTGGCAGACTAGCCCCATCCAAAACCAACGATGGTAGATCCCGAGATAACACCGGGCCCCTAATCCATAGCCACTCAATCTTGCCAGGGGTCAGTTGTAATCCGTTGTCCCCCATCCAAATCCCAACAGCTGCCAGGCACTCGGACAGGACTTTGACAGCATCACTGGGATCACCACGAGATGAGATGTGCACTTGGGTGTCATCCGCGTAAGGATGATACCACGCCCCGTGGGAACGGATGATCTCACCCAGCGGTTTCACGTAGATATTAAATAGGAGAGGAGACAGCACCGAGCCCTGAGGCACCCCATATTGGAGTGGCATAGGGCTGGACGTCTCACTCTCCAACCACACTGACTGGGTACGGCCCTTCAGGAATGAGGAAAACCAGGATAACACAGTGCCCTGGATCCTCAATCCTCAGAGCCGTTCCAGAAGGATACTGTGGTCAACGGTATCGAAAGCCGTTGAGAGGTCAAGCATGACACCTGTACCACTGAACGAGTTCCATGAGTCACTTTCTGGTCCTGAGCCCTTTTGGCACACCAAGTCCTCATCATGCCCAGGACAGTATTGAGGGATTGCTGCTCTCCATCAAGATGGATTCAAGTGGGATTTAATCCACTTGGGGACCCCATCACCCTTCCACATGGACTTCGGCACCCAAGGCTGTTAGTTCTCAGGGTTGTCAGGTTAGTCAACTGCCACCTGACACTCAGCATTGAGTCGCTGGCAGTATGGTATTACCATAGCAGGATAACCTGGCCCCACTGTCCAAAATCCTGAGGCAACCATATCTAGTGAAATATCTGCTCCAGCACTCCCAAGCCAAGAGAAATTTTGACCATGTTTCCCTGCTACGTCCAAAGATTGGCTTATGTTTTGCAGATTGTCTGCTTAGCCTTCGTGAATACAAGCAGCGTGAGTCTGCCATCATGATTACTGGTATTTGGACAAAGAGTGCCTTCACGTCTACTCAGCTAGTGGAATAGGAACTAATTGTTACACCATGGCTTCACGTCAGCAGTTTATGATTCTTGCCAGTATTCTGGCAACTGTTTATCCTATTGGGAGAAATGAATTCCACATTGTAACCGGGTCAGCATGAGGTAGCAAAACTGAAATATTGATTCTCCAGACTATTCAATACAGTACTGGCATATTTTAAAGCTCTTAAAAAGAAGCTTATACAGACATTTTGGAGCAGAAATAAGTCCTGGGGATTTCATAAACAGCAAGATTGCCATCTAGTTTTAAGATAGGCCAGCATGCGGTTATAAACCTGGTTATTATATACCTTTTCTACAGAAGACAGCACTTTTGAGTAAACAACTGTAAACATTGTGTGAACATTGTCCAAAACCTCTCAATGCAAAAGTGTCATTCTGACCCCATCAGACAGTTCTACCTCATACCTGTCTTTTGTGTTATGCCAAAACACTTTTCAACAGATCATATACTTGTTACTCTGCTAGCATGGGGTACAGACCCCCATCTATTTCCTTCTGTCAACAGGCAAAGAACCAGCACTCTTTATCCAGCTGGAGTCAGGAAAAGTCTTTTTCAACCAAGAGTGTTTGGGACTAGGTTACTATCTTTGCCTGCCTGGGTGTTGAAATGGTCCTCTGAGACTCTCCTCCAAGCTCATCTGCAGTGACAACGGTGGCCCCAAGATACTGGGAACTAGAATCCAAACCACTTTTCCAAGTCGTTGCAACAGAACACCTTCTTGAGTTGCACCTTGTATTTGAAAACCCCTCCCTATTTAAGTTAACATGGCACCAACTTTTGTTTTGAGTACTAAAGGAAATTACCCTTTGGGGTATTCATTAGGCTAGTAATTTTATCACATTGCTCTTTTCTGTCTTATTTTATTGTGAATGTCCAACAGCTTTTATTATTTAAACTGTGATTACATTTTATTGACTGTAAGAACTTTGGCAAGCAGTGATAAATGCTCTTTAAAATACAAATCTTTCCTGCTTACTTCTATCAATGCACTTTGGATTCACACGACACCTAGTCATCTGAGGTACTCAAGCTAAGGTTTGTCATACTGTAGTTGACTGAGGGGAGAAATACATAACTTGGGAGCAAACAACTGAGCGCAGAACTATTTTGGACCACGGCAGGCAAAGTCAGTCTGCTACTAAAATCTCATTCTCACAATACAATGTCAGGAAATACTGATAGTCCTTGTCATTGTTATTCCTTCAATTTACATCCCACACTTCCTGGTAAATGCAAAGATCAGCTAACAATTCACTTAGAAACATGGTTAAAAGCCACAAATTTCAATAGTACAAAGTTTGCAGGAAACCAGGCAGCTTGTGTAATCATGTTCAAGCTATGTAGCCCCAGATCATCCTCAGAAAAAGGCAAATGTTATGCAATTCTGAGTATTCTGTACCATGGACGTAAAGGTAAAGGTCACCCTTGCTTGAAAGCCAGTCGTACCCGACTCTAGAGTTCAGTGCTCATCTGTTTATAGCCATCTTTGTTTATAGCCAGCACTGTCTGCATCTGCAGACATTTCCGTCGACACGTGGCAAGAATGCCTCAACACTGGAGTGTACGGAACACTGTTTACCTTCCCACCAAAATGATACCTATTTATCTACCTGCAATGTCTTGCTTTTGAACTGCTATGTTAGCAAGAGCTGGGACAGAGGCGGAGCTCACTCCGTCGTGCAGTACTTGAGAATCGAACTCCAACCACCCAGTCATTGAGTTCAGATTCTTAACCACTTGAGCCACTGCAGTACCAAGGAAGCCCCCTTCAAATCAGAATCGATTTGATGGCACAATTAATTTGATTATCTGAAAGACCTGGTCTGGTGAGACCACAAGAGAGGACCTTCTCTGTGGCTGTTCCCAAAATGTGGAATATCCTTCCTCACGTGTTGCTTGCATCTGGGAAGGATATGAATCTCCTTTCCATCATACTGAGTTCCTTGACAAAGAGCATACGCTAATTCATCTTATAATATGTTTTTGCTGCAAAATAAACTGTTTCTACTATACTAGATGGTAACTACTTGGCATTTGTCTCATGCTACTGATTTTACAGTTAATTTCCTTTCCCAACTAAAGCATCCTTGCACTGAACTTGGAGAAGCAACTTCTACCTATGGTGGAAAGCTTCTTTCTAAAAGGAAGTGAAGGCAAGGGTACTTAAGCACTATTGAACTTTAGGCAGTACAGTATCCCCTTTTGTAGCGCTCTCATATATTATTCAGACACTCTCCCCAGTCCCATTATCTTGCATTCCTTTATTTCAGGTGCTCTGAGGATCTTTAGGCACAAGTGACTGTAGAAAACTGTCCCCGTACCTTGGATAAAATGCCTTTGTGGAATTTGTCCTGTCCATTTTTCCTGTCCCATCTTTGAGCTTCTGGAGCTGCCATGAAGCTTTCATAGGTTAATTCTTCTTTTTCTTACGAGAATAAAATATTTGCCCAGGAGCAACACTGCCAGCTATATCTTTTCTTCAAGAAGTAATGCAGAACATATGGTGTAAAGTTTATGTTTCAAGTAGCAGCCCATTCAAGCTTTCTTAACGATTTCCCAGATCTGCTATAAGGTGACTGGTTACTGCTACTTATCAATTCTACTGCTTAGTCACCCCCTATCATTCCAATCTGTGCCTAGCTGAACAATCGTTTTAAGGCACATACTGTACCAGGTAGCAGCTGGTTCTGTAAGCTAGGTGCTCTACTTCAAATCAAAAACTTCCTTCTCTTTCCGCATGAAAGGAAGAAGCTTAAATATTTAAATTTTACAGTGAAATGTCCAAGGCATGGAGACTGCTGTCAGAAGCAACAACATGTTGGATTCTTTCAGACACTTAGAAGATGATCTCAACCAGGGATTCTCAATCTGCAACCCATGGGCCTGATGCGGCCTGTGGCACCATTTCATGTGGGGCCCCCACTGCCTCAACCACACCAGGAAGTGCCATGTGGTGGACCCTGAAGCTGTCTGAGGGAGTGACCCGGCCCCCAGCTTAAAAAGGTTGAGAAACTCCTGATCTAAACTAAACTACATTCATAAAGTAATAATGAAACAACCTGTGCAGGGTGAAAAACACAGCACTATCATGACATTTCAGTAACTTCCAATCAAAATGACACAAATGATTAGAATTGGTTTATAATACATGTGTGTTTTGAGATAAAGGCATGAGAATCTATTTGACATTGAAATGTATTTAAACCAAAGATCCCTTGAGTTATCCAATTTACTTCCAAGGAGTTTGCTCAGAACAAAGATAACTGACTTTTATAAGGAACATCATCCACTTTTGTCTTTCTCACGCCCTTCTTCTCCACCACTGCATGTTCTTTATTCTGTGGTATGAGGCCCCAGTAGTTTTCTATTTAGGGCAGCTCAAAGGGCTTCAGGACCAATGCAAATCTAAAAAGGAAACCCTTAGACTGCTGCTAGGGGGATTGCACAAAAATAGTTTTATCTCTGTTGACGTATTTGCCTTGGCTTGCTGCCATCAGAAGAAGGAAGTGCACTATACATCCCTGGCTTCTCTCTTTTTTGTCAAAGGAAATCACTCCCATGAATGCCAAGCAATGGAAATTCTTCTGTCTGTGCATCCTTCCAGGGAGACACCTGCTTCCCCTTTGGCCAAACCAGACTTAGCAAGAAAGATACAAGGTCAGTATCGCCCACACACGGGGGGGGGGGGGGCATAAGGTTTCTTACTTTTTTTAAAGTAATGAGCAGCAACACAGCTGCTTTGAGGATCAAGGAAACAGCCCTTGGGGAAGGAGTTCATTCTTCCCTGCCCTAACCACATCACGTCTACCTAAAACTGTCTGCCTGCCCAGTATCCACAAGCTCCACAAGGGAAAAACAAACTGATATCAATATGAAAGTACCACACAGATATGTAACCTCTCCCTCAGCAATCTTCCTTTTCTTGCCCCAGTAAACAAATTGATGAACAGATTATATTTGTCTGTAAAAACAATCTGTTTAGTCTAGTGAAAAGCTAGAGTGAACTATCAGGTTAACTGAAAAATAAAAACAGAAAAACATCATACAGCCTGTCTGCTGTGAAATGCACACTGTGGTCAATATCTGCAGGATATTTTAGGGAAGGGATTGTGCATCTCCAGAATCTATCAGGCACTTATGGCGACCATTAAAATGAGGACAACTTGCAGGTGAAGGTATCCTATCCTAAGGAAATGTATTGTACTGTACATGTTTAACAACTGCCCTGTGAAGGAAACTAAATTGTTTTTACTTGAATGAAACTAAATATTAGTTCTGACTCCACATATCCGAGATCATTCCATCCATTTCATGTCTTTCCTTTTCCTACTACTACATTCACTACAAGTACTTACAGAAGTTAGGGAATAAAAAGTCAGATTTCAACTCTACATGTAAAGGCAATTTTCTTGGTAAAATTCAAAACAAAAGAGATTAATAAAGGCAGAGATTGCTTTACTTCCTTAAAAATAGTTCTGCTATGTTGAGCAATCTTTTTGTTCCAGATGAATAAAAAATGGAGAACCACCTACATAAAAAAAACAATAAAGGAAATAAAAGGTGAATAATCTTTACCTATAAGGAAGGACGTTAACCGTTGGAATGTAACAAAGGCTCCTGCACCCGTCCCTACTATCCTGTACCGAGCCATCTGCACTCACCTTTACCCGGCCCAACCATTGCAGCAAGGGTCCAGCAGTCGCCAGTGGGGCAGTTGCCCCACGAATGCAAACAAAATGAACCAACTTTAATTCCCAACGTCCTCCGCACCACTCCTCAGCCAATCAGGCGGGAGCAAAGAAAACGTTGGGAAAGCCAGCACGCCCAATTGAAAACGAACCGCAGGAAAAAAAGCCGCCGAATGAACGCGAACAAAACAAACAAAACTTCAAATCCTAGCGTCCTCCGCGCCATGACCATTCAGCCAATCAGGCTGAAGGGCGCGAGAGCACAGAACGCTGAAAAAGCCAGCACATGGAAAAAAAACCCGCCTCACACAACGAAAGCGCAAGGCCGCTGCAGGCGGACGCAGCGCCTCACAGCCTCGCTAACCAAAACCCACAAAAAACCACAGCAAGGCAACCGCAGGCCTTCTTTCCCGGAGCAACGGGGAGAAGAGGGACTCCTTCTCCTCCCCGCTAGCCCGCCGAAGACATGGCGAGACCACTGCCGGCCTCAAGGTAAGTTGAGCTGGGGTAGAAAAAAAGCAGCAGGCAGCAATTTGTCAGGAGAAGCACACTCCCTTGCGAATGACTGGATGCTGCCTTTCTACTACCCGCTATTTTGAGAAGTAGCATGAAACAGTGGTGGAGGCAATAGAAAAGCAGCAGCCCACCAGCCGCAAGGAAGAGCACCACCCCTTACAGATGGTTGCCTGCCGATCTCCCATTAGGTAAGCCAGGGAAAAAGGAGACAGAGAGGAGAGAACCATCGTGAAACAGATACAATAATATCACAAATTAAACAAATAAATGCGGAAGAAATAAAAAAATAACAACCAGAAATAATCAAAACAATTAAACACATCTAAAACCCAAAATACAAACAAACAAGCAGAAACACTTGGGGGGTTTAAGTAGAAACTCTCTACTTAAACCCCCCAGCCCAACACCACAAAATCAAAATGAAATTAAAACAGAGTAAACAATTAAGAGCACTTACCAAACACGTCCTTCCTCCATGCCTCTGAACTGAACAAAGAAAGAAAATTGCAGTACTCTTAAGAACAGCCCCACCTAGACTCCAGAAGAGTAAAAACCAGTCAAAAAATATGTAAAAATCAAAATGAAAAATAAATAAAATCAAATAAATCAAATAAAGTCAAAAACCACAAATTCAAAACATCACCACCCAAACCAAAAAAACACACATAAAAACTGCCCGGCAAGGCCGGGCACAAATATGCTAGTAAATTTATATGGATAAGCAGATTTCATACAGATAGATGATTTAATTTCACCGTCCAGAGTAGAACACCCAGACAAGTGGTATAGAAATTCAATCAATCAATCAATCAATCAATCAATATTATATGAGTGATATTCTGAAGCTTCAAACTGCAAACAATCAAAAAGGGGGCAGGAGGAACCCAATTATCTTTAAAATTGGTTAAAATTTCTTAGGAATGATTTCATAGTGATTTATGCAGCATAACCCTACATGTCCAACAGGGATATCAATAAGACATATTTCCAGATAAACAGACATATGACTACAGCCTTAATTTATCTCTTTTAATCCTGCTTAAAGTACTCACCATCTATGAGAATAATGAACACCATGGTAAGAAAGTTAAGTTGTACTTACCAATAATAATTTTCGTTCTTCAAGTATGTATTCTGTGAATTCATACTTTCCCACCCTTCCTCCCCACTTGAGCCACACAGATGAGATACCTCAATTGTCCTGTGCTAGGCTTAAGGAAAGAGCGTGAAATAGTGCCAATTGTGGGCGGTATGGTGGGCGGTCCTAACATTTAAACTTCTTATCCTATTAGCTTGAAAGCTCCGGTAATGGCTCCGTGCAGGCAGAGAACCCAAAAGAGGGGATTCACAGAATATACGAAGGAGAACTAAGCATAGCATTCCATACCAATATGGAGAGAGCAGTATTATAACTATGACAAGTGGGCCCTGAGAGTTTTGCAATGTATCCCAGGCTGGCCACTCTACTTCCCATATTTTCTGTTCCTTCCCTCTCTATACACCTCCATGGAGGAGGCCTAGTCCTCTCCAAGCTATTTTGTGAGAATCCACTTGGGTTTTTCCTGAAGACATTTTGAGGGGATTACTCTGCAAAACTACTTTGTGGGTACTTTTATCCTGCTTACACTTTCTTTTTCCACATGGCTTGTGCCATGTTGGTAATGTAAGACTGGAAACTTAAAGAATGAGTTCCCTAAGCTTACGGATTCTTTCCCCCTTAACTCTGAAGACTGAAAGATGTCTATAAGCAGAGGCAGGAGAGGGGTTATCACGTTAGAACCACATATTCACTTGAGCAAAATGATGTTCCTTTTTGTGTCTTTAGATTTCTGGCTGGAATAAACGATTTCCTGTCAAATTAAATACAACACAGATTTCCAGGATGGTACACCTAACCTGTAACATTTGATACAGTTTAATTATGATTTCCAAATACATCTGGATATATTTTCCATAACTCATGACTTGCCATGCAAGATGACAAGACACAATGGGGAGTGAGACATTTAATAATACTGTTCAGATAGAACATGCCCTAATAAAAGGGTGTCACATTAAAATGGAAAACAAAATGATGATTTCCACTGGAGCCTGTAATCTTTGGTCCTGTTGCACAGGACAAACAATGAATCAGCGGTTTACTTTGTACTGTTTATTAATTATTTTAGCAACTGAAAAACTAGCTTCTGACAAATCATGTGATCTATTGACTTTCCTCTTAGTCATAGATTGGGGTTCAAATTCTTGCTCAACCACAAAACTTGCTATGTGCTCTCAGGCCAGTCACTATCGCTCAGCCTAAATTATCTCACATGGTTGATGTGAAGATCAAAGAGAAGGCTTGTGAATGACACTCTCGAGTATCCTGAAGGACAGGCAGAAGAATTATGCAAAATATAAAGTATGATGAATTCACACTTGACTATGACGTTTATTACCCAATGGTAGAAAATATGTTTTGCATGTATTTATTCCCATGTTAACTATTCGGATTCTTTTTTTAAAGGTATAGATTAGCTAGCTGCTAGCAGATGGTGAGGAAGACCTCTACCTGAGGCTATAGATGAGGGGTGGACAAGTGTGCCTACCAGATGGTGTGAAACTGACATTTCTATAAACAGTTGCTAGCATAAACAGTGGTGAATGCTCGGAGGTACAACTGAGTAACATCTGGAATGCTGCATTTTGCCCAGCACTACACACCGGAGGGGATGATACTGATTTGCTGAGCTATTAGTCAAATCTGATATAAAGCAGTTTCTTATGTTTCTATGAGCTTCAGAAGCAAGTAGGCAACAACATCTGACCTTTAGAAAGCACAAACTGTCTGTGAGACATAATGCATAATGCAGTGTAGCTTTCAAAATGAGTTATCATAGCATGAATAAATTGTATAGCATTGAACTTTTAAATTGTTGCCACTGACCCATGTTTTCTCAAATGATCTTTGAATTCAACTTTCATTCTCATATCTTTCACAAAAAAGCATGTGTTGTCTTTTTTCCCCACATAATTCCTGTGGATTTGGTTGTTTTGCTTCTGAACATCAGTTTACTCAAGTGAAAGCACCTTCTTGTTTTTTTGTTTTTAAGCTCAGTTCAGATTTGTGGAAATGTTAGCGTGTTTATTAGTCAATGTCAGCAGGCAAAAGCAAGGATTATGCATGTCTTGCACTTGACTAATACTGTATTTAATCAACATTTCCAGTTAAGGCACTTCTGAGTTACAAACAGCAACTAGCTGATATTGTTTAAAACTGGAGTCATTCTGAGGTTTTTCTTTAGAATCACAATGAGATTTTCTCCTTTACTAAGACAATTGTGAGTCAGAGAAGTGTGAGGTGTAAGAAAGAAAAGTCTTCAGTTCAAATGTGACTATTCTTTCAAGTTCACCAGGGGGTGTTTTCAGAAGGACAGCCCATAAAAGCAGAACTGCGATTGTCTTTACCCCTCCATTAGGGATAATGTGCTTTCAATATTCCATTTAGCCTTCTTGTGTGAGCAACAAAGATGTACAAAGGGTGCCAAGAATGTACACACATTTTAAGAGATGTTATCTTTGTCTTACTTTTTGAAGTTGAATTTAATTACTGTAGCAATGTGTAGTATGTAGTTCACTAAAAAGAATGAATCTTCGTGTCACCATGCAACAGACAGGACATTCAAAAAAATATGGTGGAAGCACAGTTGTCATTCGGTGAGCGCACAACCATTTTGCAGTGATATTTGAAATTCAAGAACATTGTGGAAGTATAACAACAGAGACATGAGTAATAGAACCTCTAACATGCCTAACAACTGCACACATTTGTGATAAATTTGAGACATGATACTGTATGTGACATGCACAAGGAAAGATCCAGGAGGCCTCACACAGAAACAAGTCCTGCTTCTTCTGCTATGGTGTTGGGTCAGTTCACACGCTTGTCATAGGTTTTTGGGGAATGATCTTACTTCCAACAACATGGCACCCCATCACACTTTCACCAAGTTGTAACAGCTTACCACAATGAGAAATTGTCAGGACAATAGGATGAAGAGGAATGGCTGATTTCCCCCCACATTCTCCTGACTCAACACCCCTTGACATCTACCTAGGACAGTGGTGGTGAACCTATGGCAAACGTGCCAGAGGGGGCACTCAGAGTCCTCTCTGTGGGCACGCGTGCCGTCGCCCCAGCACAGTTTGCTCTGTCCCTCTGCCCAGCAGCCCAATAGAAGCGCTTCTTCCTTCCCCCAGCACAGAGTTCATCCTACCCCTCTGCCCAGCAGCCCAATGGGAGCACTTCCTCCCTCCCCCCCAGCACAGAGTTCACCCCATCCCTCTGCGGCATGGACGGCAGCCTGTTGAGTTTGAACATAAGAACAGCCCATCCAGTCCAGCATTCTGTCTCACACAGTGGCTCACCATTTGCTTCAGGGTATTTCCAAGCAGATGCCTTCAACTGCTTAGGATTCCCTGGAAATGACATTGAGAGACATGCCTATCTCTCCAACCTGGAGGTTGTCCTTAGGTATCCATAATTATAGCCATTGATACCCTTGTCCTCCATGAACTTGTCTAATCCTTTCTTAAAGCTGTCAAGACTGACAGCTGTCACCACTTCATCTGATAGGGAGTTCCATAGACCAGTGATCCTCTGGGTGAAAAAGTACTTTCTCTTATTTGTTTGAGAACTAGTACCCAAAAGTTTCACGGAGTGCCTCCTAGTTCTAGTGTTGTGCGATAGGGAAAACAGTTTTTCCTTATCTACTTTGTCCATACCGTGCATGATTTTATAAACTTCACTAAGGTCACCTCTTAGATGCTGTCGTTCAAGAGTGAAGAGGCCCAACGGTTGCAGCCTCAGATGGTAAGGAAGGTGTTCCAGTCCCCTAATCATTCTGGTTGCCCTCCTCTGCACTTTTTCCAGCTCCATAATATCCTTCTGCAGGTATGGCGACCAGAACTGTACACAGTATTCCAGATGGGGCCTCACCATAGATTTATAAAGAGGCAAAATGACACTTGCTGACTTATTTTCTATACCCTTCCTAATGATCCCTAGCATTGAGTTTGCTTTTTTCACTGCTGAGGCACACTGGGTTGACACCTTCATTGAGCTGTCCACCAGGACACCAAGGTCCCATTCCTGGTTTGTCGCAGAGAGTTAAGACCCCATCAGTTTATAAATGTAATTTTTTCCTGCCCCAATGTGCATCACTCTGCACTTACTAGTGTTGAAGCTCATTTGCCACTGTTTTGCCTACTCTCCCAGTGTCAAAGATCCCTCTGGAGCTCCTCACAATCTCTCACAGTTTTCACTACAGGAGAGAGGCTCCTTGTACTAGGTGATTCAATAATTAGAAATACAGGAGTTTGAGCACTCCATCTCTAAAAAATTCACCATTACTGACCTAGGAGGACCTTAAAGGATGTGGTATACTGTAGAAAACCAGCTACACTGGTGGCATTTCAGGAAGGAAATGAAATGGAATGGGTAGCAATACAAGTGGACATTTGGGTTAATGCTGCTCTTGCAGTAGCTTGCCGTAATCTGAAGTGTCTGGACGCTGATGGTAACCACTTTGAGCACCTCTTGTAATTGCAGAAGTGAAACATGACTTGTATTCATCTTTCATTATTGGTATACACTGAGCACTACAATTTTAATACAGTTTTTTCCTTTCCTAAAATGTTTATACAGTTTTTTGGCACCTTCTGTAAGCACATTTTTTGAACAGAAAAACCCCTTCATCATTTTTATGATTATTGTGAAAGATGAGATTTCCCCATGTGACAATTAACAATTAAGTACTTATGGGGAATGTTTTTACTCAGAATGTTTTCACTGAAAGTCTAACGGGCAGATGGATTTCCTTCCAGTCGAATATTTCTTCAATTAAAATATACTATTGTGTTATTTAAATACTATTTTGCAAATATGGTTATATTTCGCTCTACAATAAAGCACTGGAATTAGGAAGACAGCATAGCAAAGAACAGAAAGGTAACAGTGAAGAGGTAGCAACTTGTTGGTTTGCCAGCCTAATAGGCTAAAGTACCCATGGAAACCGTATTTCTCTGAAGAGAAACAGAATCAAGAACTAATGGAATCTGTTCTACTTTTCAGGACTAAGTTTCCTCCAAAAGATAGATCTTCTGTAGGTTGAATAAAATGCAGCAATTCCACGATAAATCACCAAATGTGGAAATGGTCTAGATGGGTAGATCTGGAAACAACCTTCCATGCTGCTTTAAAAGAGATGACTTTCCCATCCATCAACCTAAGTAAGGTGGAGACAGAACTCTGTATAGTTCAACCTCCTTCCTGTTGAATTTGACACAGTGGATCCTGACAAAAAGGTATTTTCTCAACAAGACCTAGAGATCTAAACATACCATGGAAAGGGGCTGTATGGCCCACCAGTTGTGACTGGACCACAACTTTCATTAGCCCTAGCCTATAGTCAGTGACAGATGATGGGAATTATAGATCAGCAGACCTGAATGGCAACTAATTTCCCATCTTTGAAATAAACTCAACACATTCTTTCTAGGAAGTAAGCCGCACTGAACACAGTGGTTTATTTCTAAGTACAGTAAAACCTTGACTTACATATGCCTTGAGTTACATAAAATTCGACTTACATAATGATTTTGTGCTAAAACCATGTCCCGATTTACACAATTTCCTATGGGTTTGCTTCGAGTTAAACAAAGATTCATTTTCCTATGGGTTTTCTTCGAGTTGTGTAAAAATTCATTTCCCTTTGGGTTTGCTTTGATTTACATAAAAATTTCATTTTTCCTATGGATTTGCTTTGAGTTACATAAACAATAAAAAAATTTCCTATGGGCTTGCTTTGAGTTACATAAAAAATCGATTTAAGTAAAAGCCTATGGAACAGACTTTTTTCGTAAGTAGGGGTTTTACTGTATACATGCACTGGATTATGTTACCAATCCCAAAAACTATGGTGTTACCTTTTGCACAGTATCATGTCTGTAAAGTAGAAAATTAAAATAAAATTCACTTTGTAAATTTTTATGAGTAAGATGGAATTTTAAAACTTTATTGAAATATATGGGAAGACCGGAACAAGATGGCGGTGGAGTAAGACACGAGTGAAGCAGGCTGCAAGATAAATGCATTAAAAAGGTGGAAAAACAAAGGCTGTCAAAGATAAATTTGAGAAAAAAGACAGGAGTGCTGTGGGGGTGAAGAAGGTGAAGAATTCAGGGGTCAAGAGAGTCTGGGCCAGTGCGACAGAGCTTGAAAAGGCTGGAAAAGGCAAAGAGACGCTAATTGAATGGGATGACTTAGATTTGCAAGCCTCTGTAAGTCCTCCGTTTGCTCTTAATGTTTATTTTGGGCTGTAAAGACCACCTATTTAAGGAAGGTGTGATTGATGAGACTGAGAAGGAAAAACAGAACTGTGGAAGAGAGTGAAAGATTGTGTTTCAAAGGCAAGGTGGAGAAAGCAAGCTTGAAATAAGCCTTGAAAAGTGAGGGGAGAAAGCTTTGAGAAACCTTGAATGCCCTTAAACTATTGGAGCAAAGTTTTGAACTAAAAAGAGAGATAAAAGGGGAACTACTCTGAGGCAAGAGAGCTGATGGACTGAAGGAGGGGGTGTCTGTCTGTCCCCTTTTTTTGAGAGAGAGAGAAAGAATCCTTGAAAGACGAAACAAAATAAAAAAGGAGAGAGTGAAGAAGAACAGGCCCCTGAAGATGAGAAACAGCTGATGAAGTAGCTGTGACCTTAAAGTAGTGAGAGGAGAGAAAAAAGAAGTGGGAAACAGTCAGCCCTAAATGAGTTATCATCACCTCAAAGATTTCAGACTCTAGACTTACTCTAGAGATTCTAGATATCCTAAAATTATTGAAATGGAATCTTATGGGGAAGCACTAAAAGATTTCAGGGACCAGGCGGAAAGGTTGATGAAAGTAGTAATGAATTCTGCAGATAATGGACGTGTGGAAATGGAGAAAAAAGAGATGCAAAAAAAAGGAAAGGAAAAGGATATAAGAATGGCTAATCAATAAAAAAGACAGTACATGGAGGACACAATAGAAGCAAAATTAAAAGAAATTATGAATGGACAACAAGAACTAAGGGACTTGGTGGGTAACTTTATGAAAATATTAAATAATAACTTTATGACAATAGAGGCAAAATTAAAATCTGTGGAAGAGGAGATAAAAGACATGCAAGCAGTGGAGAAAGAAATGGATATTTGGAGTAAACTTGAGAAAAGGTTGGACAGAATAGATGTGACAAGGAAGCAAGAAATGAAAGATGCCATGAATGGACAACAAGAACTAAAAGATCTATTGGCCAACTCTATGAAAGTAGTAACTAAAAATTTTGAGACAACAAAGGTAAAAGATTTGCAAGAAAAAGATAAAAGAATAGATAATCAAGAAAAAAGACTGTACATGCTGGAGGAGACGGCGAGACAAAAGAACGTGGTGATTAAAAATATTCCAGAGGGAAGTCCAGACCGACTGAGAGAAAGAATTATTAAATGGTTGAATGAATTGAGGATGGGGAGAGAATTTACACAGGAGGAAATTCTAGCAGTTTATAGATTGGGGAAGAGAAGAAATGGGACTTTTAAAAGGTTTGTTTTGATAAAATTTGCAGGTCTGGACAGAAAATTAGAATTAATGGCATTTTTAAGAAGAAATGGTACACGAGTACCAAAATTGGATGGGGAAAGACTGGATATTTATCAGGACATAACTAAAGGAGAAAGATTGTGGAGGAAGAAAATTAAACCAATCACTACATTGTTAAGGGATAAGGGTGTGAGTTATAATTGGCAAAAATTACATCATTTAAGATTCTTTTGGGCAGGTAAAGTTGTTGTGATAAACAAGCAAACTGAGTATTTGGATATACTAGAATCTTGTAATATTATTAAGGGAGGATCAGAAGAATGGAGGAAACTTAAAGAAGAGCTT
This sequence comes from Bradypodion ventrale, assembly GCA_035047345.1. NCBI lineage: Eukaryota > Metazoa > Chordata > Lepidosauria > Squamata > Chamaeleonidae > Bradypodion > Bradypodion ventrale. Next base: position 50,240,380 of record JAWDJE010000001.1, read on the forward strand.
TTAATTTTGAGAAGTTAATCCAAAACATAAAAGAAGTGAAAAATACAGGGAGAAAGATAAGGGTAAAAGGGAATATTTATAAAATTGTCACAAAAAGGTTAATAACTTTTGTTAAGAAAGGTTAAAAGGGGGTAAGTTGGATGGAAAATTACAGTGTAAAGTTTGAAATATAAGGTTTAATATGTTTGAAATTGTAAATAATCCTCTGTCAAGGAATGTCAAGGAAGGGCAAGTAGTAGTAATGTGGAGTATGATGTTTTGGAAATTGTTATTTTTTAATGTGCTTCCATTTGCTGTGATTTTGGTTTCTATATTTGTTCTGATGTAAAATGGAGGAGGTTTGGTTTCAGGAAGAGATTAAAACATGTAAATAACCTTTTGTTAAAGGGGGTTAAGATTATGAGGAAATATATGTTGGGGAAGCCTGCAGAGAATATTGGATGTGCAGTATATAGATAAATTAATATATAAGAGTAAGAATTTGCAATTGGTACAGAAAGAGAATTGAATAAGCCTAATTAGTACAGTAATTGTAGGGGGGAGGGATAAAGAAGAAAGATTGTGGAGGAAGAAAATTAAACCAATTACTACATTGTTAAGGGTGTGAGTTATAATTGGCAAAAATTACATCATTTAAGATTCTTTTGGGCAGGTAAAGTTGTTGTGATAAACAAGCAAACTGAGTATTTGGATATACTAGAATCTTGTAATATTATTAAGGGAGGCTCAGAAGAATGGAGGAAACTTAAAGAAGAGCTTTTAATTACGGGAGGTTAGCCCAGAACATAAAGTAACATGTAGAGTATGATGTTTTGGAAATTGTTTCCTTTAAAAATATATATATAATCTTTATTTGCTGTGACCCTGGTTTCTATATTTGCTTTGCCCTAAGATGGAGGAAGTTTGGTTCTAGAAAGAGATTGATTGATTGAAATATGTAAATAATCCTCTGTCAATGTGTGTTAAGATTAATTAGATAGATGAATAGATAGATAAATTATAATTTATAAGGTGATATATGTTAAGGTTCGCAGAGAATTGGATGTGCAGTATATAGATAAATAGAAATACAAGAGTAAGAATCTGCAACTTGCTATAGAAAGAAAATTGAATAATTTTGATCATTATAGCAACTATAGAAAAAAAGAAGGAAAAAAAGGTGGGATAATTTGGGGATCAAAATCTGAATAGAAATGATTTGAAGGAAAGGTAATAAAATGAGTAATGGTATGACAACCATTAGCAGGAGGGAAAGAGAAACAGCTGCTTTGCTATGAACAATAAAATTCATTTAATGTCTTAAATAATAGCAAGAACCTGCTCTAGTTCCGGTCTCCCTCCCCTTCTTCGGCACTTCGGAGGCGGTCCTTCAACAGAAGGACAAGGGGAGTGAAGAAGACAGAAGATGGTGAAGGGCTGGGTGAGGGTGATTGGGAGGTGAAGGGTGGGTGAGGGTGAATGTATTCAATGTATATTTGTTCATTTGTTCTTTTTTATTGTATTGTACTGTACTGTAATGTTATAAATGTTTAAGTTTTGTAATTTTGTTTGAAAATCAATAAAAATATTTTTAAAAAATGAAATATATGAAATGGAGAGAATATATTGTTAAATGTTATTGACTTCCCATATGAAAGTTCTTAAAAATAGAGGGAATAAAAAGTGAGAGAATGAGGTAACCTGGAAAAAAGTAATTAACTTCAGAATAACATGTAATACATAGCTAAACCAGGACATTGCACAGAATTGGCAATATTACTTCCCCTACATCTGAAAGAAATCATTTTTTACTTGTAGAAAAAGCAAAGCGCTGTGAAGAGTGAACAGTTTCCATGACCTGTAGCCACAGAAAAATTAGTTTGAGAGTGTTTGCGAACACATTTCTCATTTTAATGGATGATGTTTAATTAAAACTCCCTATAAATGCACCACAGTACCACTTTACACTTCCATTAACTCAAAATAAAAAGCAGACTGTTCTCAAAAAATCAACAGCATTTAACAGTGTATAAACTAGTGGCATCACATTTTCTGAAGATGTGATGTAAATGCAAGAAGTATGGAGTAATAAGGGCAAATTTTACAAACCAAGAAGCAGATTAGAAAAATAATACTTGAAAGCAGTTTGAAACATAAATTGACAATGGGCCTAATCAGTGATCATCAATGTAATCTGAAAATATGAGGTGTTCACAAATATTGGTTAAAACAACATGGTAGTTGTAGATACAGTAATTAACAAAGTTTGAAGACTTGATAATTTTGACATAATGGAATTAAATAACAACAAAGGGTTTAGTAAGTAAAATATATAAAATATTACACAATGAGGTTATGATCATATGATGAAATCTGGATCAAGGCAGGATGATAGCGAACCTTGGCACTCTAGCTGCTCTTGAACTTCAATTCCCAGAAGCCTGATCCGCAGGAGCCCTGATCAGCAGAAGTGCAGACTTGGGCTTCTGGTAATTGAAGACAAAGAACACCTGGAGTACCAAGGTTCACCATGCAAACCAATTTCCAGGCTGGTTTCTCTCTCTCAAAATATCGCGTGTAAGATATTCACGTGTAAGTAAGAGGCAAACACATATTTATCTGTCAACTTTCTTTAAAATGTGATCCAATTGACAGAGGAAAATGCACAGTAAAACACATGTGAGTAGATACAGAAAATTTTAAAGAAATCTTTTTTATGATCTTGTTTCACCTACACCAGGAGTTGCCAACCTTTTGAAGTTGGTGGCCGGATCACATTTTCTCAGACAGTTTGTGGGCCAGGCTGATGGTCCGGCCGCCGCTGTCACCAGAATCGGCCACGGACTCATTTACGACTGTTGTAAATGCGTTTACAACAGCCATAAATGAGTCCATGGCCGATTTCGGCAGCGGCAGCGACTGGAGCAAGGGCATGGGGTGGTTGATTTGGCACCATGGGCTGGATCTGGCCCACGGGCCATAGGTTGCTCATCCCTGACCTACACCTTCCATATGCAATTCTTGCTCCTTTTCTGCATTTGTATTTCCTTCAATCACTTTTTCTTCCTTTGTCACTGCCTACCTAGAGATGTAAAATTTCCGGGGGGAAAAAACGTGTTTTTTTTTTGTTGTTTTGTTTTTTGGGGGGGCGGTAATGGAAATTTTCAGAAAAATTGAAAATAATCTGATACCATACATATATTTTTTAGAAATGATTTATAAAATATTTGAACCCGGCCTTATCTTAAAATATTTTATTCATCATGTTAAAATAAAACATTCCATAATATATATTTTATTTTTTCAATTTTTCCAATTTTTCAGGAAAAAAACAAAAAAGCTTCAGAAAAAAACGGGGGGGAACGGGTTTATTTCAAATTTTTCTGGTTTTTTCCAGGCCTTCACATCTCTATTCCTACCACCACCCACCAACCCTATTCCTGGATAGATAATCCCTGACAGTTCTCCATAAATCATAAACTACTGTCCACTTTGACAAGAATCGATTGTGTACTTGTTCTTGTTCTTCAGTCCCACAGTCGATTCGACTCTTTGCGACCCCATGGACCATTGCCCTCCAAGCACCTCTATCTTCTACCATCCTCCTTTCCCACCCAGCCCTGTGCCTACTGGGCTGGGCGGGAAACATATAAAAAACAATTAAAACCCCTAAATTACCCACCCACCTCCCCCCCCATTCATGTTTTTAAAAAATCCTAACCACATTAAAACTATTTGCATTAAAAAATGGGGAGGCTTTATTTTATAAGCCAACAGGCAGGGGCCACTCTTCCATCCAGACTCCACACCTGCCCCGCCAACCAGGTTTTTAGATCTCTCCTGAAAGGCAGCAGCTCTATCTGCACCCACAACTCTACTGAAATCTGTATTTACAGATTTCTGGATTTCCATTTACAGTCTTTGCAGATGTCTAGAATATAATCATTGAAATAACTGCAATGTGACTTTTCTCTGCTTATTTGTTTTGCTGAGTTCTTTTCTTGTATGGCAACATACAAAAGTATTGAGTATATACCAGGAAAAAAATCCAGTCTTGTTCTCCAGCCTGGTTTTCTTATAATTATTACCTTATTTGCCAGTGTATAAGAAGCATCGGAGTATAAGATGCACCCCACTGTTACCAAAATAGCCCATTATAAGACACTATATACAGTACAAGATGCACTCCATTTCCCCAGTGTATTTTAAGGGGTGGAAAGTGGGTCTTATATGCCAGCAAATATGGTAATTGATAAAAATGGAAGCAGAATTATACCCCTAATGCTCTGTGCCAAAACCATCTATTCACTGACTTGCTTGAAGAAAAGACTGATAGTATGAAATTAAATTAATGACAATGGTAATACATTATTGATGTTTGATTAAAGAAGGAATTCTGACCTTTTCTATCAGATCTTAGTGCATCTTATAGTTGCAGAAGGTGAAAAAAAGGAGAAATGTTACCATGCAAAAAGCATTTACACTTCTATTATTGTGGTACTATAGATCTTTTTCATGGTAGAGATATGCATATGAGGAGACGGGAGTGTACATGATGTAAACAGAAGTGCAAGATTATAACTGAAAGAAAGGAAGTGTGTGGGTGCATTTGGTTGGAGTAAGTATGCATACATTGAATCTTTTAAAATCAGTGAATTACTGAAAGATTTAAGCAAGATGTAGAAAACACAGATTGAGAAGGACACACAGAGAGAAGAGACAGTAGGAAAATATCCACAGTTAAACAAAGCATTGCCTTTGGATAGGCTGGCTCTAAACTGGCAGGGGATAGAAAAGAAAAGTTCAAGGTGCTGAAATTAGGCTGACTCAAACTTGCCTCAGTGAGTGTAGGCCAGCCAATGTCCATACTATATTAGCAACTAGAATTATACTATCAACCTTTGATATTCCTTCCCCTCCTACAACGTAAGGGGACTTCATGACTGTAATACTATACTGCCTCGTTTCTCAAAATGGAAAGCAAACATACTTAAAGGTATGCAGGAATGCTAAAGGATCAGTTTTACTTTATAACAAACACCTTGTCTTGTACAACTTTCCTGCAGTTAATGAGTAGAGCCCTGTCTTGGATCTTGCAGCAACGTATGGCAACAAGATTTAAAGCTTTTCAGAAAGTTGCTAACCCACTCACATCTTATGGAAGTGCTTGCCAGCAAAAGCCCTTTAGAATCTTTCAAGGGCAGTAAAATAAGCAAAGGTAGCCATGGTAGCCATAAGAAACATTCTCAAATCCAAATTAGGGGGAATGTTTTATCAAGCAAATATACAAACTTTCCAGTCCTTTCCAGTTATTCACTTCTTACTTTCAAGCCTTCCATTTGATGGAAATTTTCTACAAGTGACATATTTCAGCGGGCATTGAGTCAGCCTTTCCGTGGCTACCAAGGGATCTGTCGACACAAAAGGTGTTATTTCCTAGATGTAGCATTACACAAACTAGAGCACAGAAATGTTCTTTTTTAAAGTACACCTTCCAGACTCTCTTCCCCAAAAGGTTGGAGCATTCTGGGAACTGTAATAAAAAAGGAATATTTCCAATCCCAGAGACAAACTTATAACTATGTGGCCTTCAGTCTTAGTACTGAAAGTATAGCTGTTTCACAAATACATCCTACGTGGTTATGAAATGTCCTAAAACCATTTTCTCCACTGAATGTCATGACACTCAGCTTTTGAAACTATTTCCTGTTCTAGAGAGAAAAGCAGCAATTACAAATCTAAATCCAGTGCCTTTTAGAAAATAAAATCAGAAATAACTCAGAGAGACTGTTTTTACTTTTGTTTGCAAAATTATGCTTTGTTATAAATTTTATGTTGCTGAAACATTTTGGACTTGAGAGTGCATTGCCCACTGCAGAACTTATATAACCTGAATTATTAGTGGGGAAACCTCTACTCTAGGTTGTTTGCAGATTTAAAAATCTCCAACTCCCATCCCAATCCAACAGCAAAGATTAACATCATAAAATAAAACATGACAAATAAACAAATGAGGATGATAAAAAAAAGTGGCAACCATTAAGGTCAATAGAAAACTAACACAGAAGAAGAATATTAGATAATGCTTCCTTATAAAGCTTTGCTTTTATTAGTTTTACTAGTTTACAAAGGGTTTGGAGGAAGGGGTCCTGGTGAACTTCAAAAGAAAGAGAATTCCATAAAGGAAATTCCATTTCCTTGTCGACACCTTCCACAGCAAGAGCTGAGAGGAATGGATGACACAGAAAGAAGTTCTTTGGGAGAGATGTTCTGAGTGGTACAGGAGCCTCAAACCATTCAAGATTTTGTATTGTACTGTACTGTACTCTCCCAGATGACAGTAGTAGTCATCCCATCCCAAATAGGATATAACTTGAGAAAATAATCATCCAGTAAATATATGCTCCTCAAAGTAATATGCTGCAATTATATTTATTGGATTATTTATTGTTTGCTTACAGGTAAACCAATCTGACGCCTCACACACATTTAAAGACTGGAGAATTCAACCTATACTGTATGTTGAAGGAGGTACCTCTCCAATGGTTTTACTGTATTTCATTCATCATGCCTACTCACTAAATGACATTTCCGTATGCATTTAAACAATCAGACTCCTAAACTCAGTTGCCAGCACAATTGCCAAAGCCTAATTCCCATCAACCTGGCAATCAGCAGCATGATAGAGTCCTGCATGGTACTGATACAAGTGAAACACTGACTATAGCAATGTAACTATCACTGGGTGAACGTAATTGTCTCTGCATATAGCAAAAGATGGTACAGTTAAGTGAAAAAGGCAGTATTAAGAGTAGATATTACATATAGTTTTAAAAACTCAGATTAGTTTAAATTGAAAGTACTGTGATATTTTACTTTCTAATTTTCCATCTTGCTGTAATTTGAATTTGTATGGCTTGTGCTGTCTTCAATTTTTTGTTATGTGTTATTCTGTTTGTTGAAATAGTTTTTCATTTTTCCCCTTGTATACTATCATTTGATAATAATTTTTTTTAAAAAAAGAAACACTGACATTGTACTTCAGATATTTTCAATGCTATCCCAACCAAAGGCACAACTATCTATCATAGCTCTTTCCTCAACAAAGGGTCCTCCTGAGTTACAAGTGGAAATTCTGCTTAAATTATGATTACCTAGAAACACCATCTAGCTTGTCCCTTGCCTGCCCTGAGAAATGGCCAGCATTGTTTCTAATGCTATGTGAAACTCTGTGGGCACTCAAAAGCAGCAAGATATCTCAGTGCTTACAAAACCTCCAAAGTCCAGGACAGAGTCAGAAAAGACTCCATTTGTGGGCAGTAATGCCACCATGTTCAAGGAAACAGCAAGACTGGACAACGTTGTTTATCTTGGGGCTCTAGAGAGGAACCCTGTCTAGGGACTACATAACAGCACATAGGAAAGTAGATAGAGTCATGGGATTGGACAACTGAATCATTTGGAAGCATGACTGTTGCTGGCTCAGACATTATTGAAGGCACCAGCCCAACAGCCAAACTAACTGGAAGATACTCCCATGTTCTTGTAGTGAACTGGTTTCAGGAAACAGTATTTGTGGCATAACCAAGCATTAGAAATGAGTAAAGTCACAAGCCAATATAAAGATCCCTAGAGGTCCAAAATATGCCAGAAGGCAATTCAGCAAAGGGGGAGGAGAGAGAGAGATAGAGAGAGAGAGAGAGAGACATAGCTATTTGCTTCAAACACCTTCATTCTGTTTTGAGACCATGGCAGGAAGCGGGGGGGGGGGGGTAGTCTTGACAAAAGTGCTTGCCAGATTAAAAGATGAAGTGACTACTGGCAACCTGGCATGGAAAAAATTCTTATGAAATTACACATGCAACATTTGATATTATCTGATAATCTGATTTTTCCAGTTAATTATATCGCAAGCAAATGTTCTAGATGTGCTAATCAGATCTGAGGCAAGCAGTGCTTTGTGTGTACACATCACTAGCTTCTAGGAAAATATTGCCAATATTGCTATCTCACTTTAGCATTGTTGATCAGCATAAATGCTACCAGAAATTTATTTGCAAAAGAAAGGGGGGGAGTTCTATTTAAAGTACAAAGTTATAGCTGCAACTGAACCAAAGCTAAGAGAATTCAGACCTTACTCAAAACAAAGTTGCAACAATGCACTCTCCTTGTATTTTAACTTTCACTCCAAGCAAACAAAAGAAATGATATCCACTACAGTATTTGACTTCCTAAAGAGAAGGAACCCTGTGTTACTAAGGATTAATCCACTTAGACTTCTTCCCTTTAAACATTTATCAACTGCACTGGACTAGTAAAGATTATATAACTATGGATAGCACTGAATTGTAAATCTGCTGTTTGCAGATGTTCACATTAAGCCTGCGTTTCATCTCAGCTTTTCCACACCTACATCTGCTATCTAAAGAGTGGGAAGTAATCTGCTGTACAAGAAGTGGCTAGTGGGACCATACCGTATCATTTATTTAGAGCATAATTTGAAGCACAAAAAGGATGTAACCTTGTTTTGAGTAAGGAGAGGGGATGACTTGTGGCCTAAATTTCCTTACTTTTCAGCCAGAGCTTTTTGTTTTAAAGTTCATTTCCTTGGGGAATATCCCTGCTCTTTAACAACATAGGAACACATAAACAAAGTTAGAAAAATAAGATCTGTCTTTACTGAACTTAGGGTAGGAGGGTTTTTTAAGCCACCATATAACAAAGCAAATATTCAATAGCAGCAAAGCATCTTGGACCAATCTACCCATCTCCCTAATCCTTATATCTCTAAGGAAACCACACCCTGTAAAAGAACCTGCAATTGAACATTAAGAATATAAAAAACATTACTATAAGAACTACACAACTTCAATGTTGACAATAAAGAAATTGAAATTATGAAGTATTTTGTATACCTACATCCAATCATCGATCTAAATGGAGACTGCTGCCAAGAAATCAAAAGGAGACAGTCTCAAAAGGGCAGCAATGAGGGAATCAGAAAAGATTGTCAAGTGTAAGGATGTATCATTGGTAGATTATTGTTAATGATCCCATCACTATCTATGGAATGAAAGTTGGACAGCAAGGATGGACAGCAAAGCAAGCTAAGAGGAGAAAAGTAGATTCATCTGAAATATGGTGCTGGAGAGATACTCTGAATGGCCAGAATGATGAGCAAGTGGTTTATAGAGCAAATCAAGCAAGTAAACTATCTGTGGAGATAAACATGTTGAAACTGAGGTTCTCCTACTTTGGGGACGTCACATGAAGGCAAGATTCTCTGGAAAAGACAATAATACAAGAAAAGGTTGGAGGAAGCAGAAAAATGGGAAGACCAAATATGAGATGGACTGACTCTCTAAAACAGCGGTTATCAATATGGGGCACTTCAGTTGTAGAGTGAAAAATGAAGAATATACATTGATTTCTGCCTCCTAAGGAAATACAGGATAAAATTAACATAAATAAAAGAAAATAACAGTAAAGTTAACTTAACAAACAAATAAGGATAAGTTATAAAAGAGGCATTTGCACATAGCTTTTATGCTTTATAGGAGGTTGGGTATACAGTAAAAGAAAGGTATCTTTAATTCATCAACGCTGGAAGAATTCAATGACCCTTAGAGAAAAAATGAATGGTTGGACTTTTCAAATGCCTTTATATTACTGTCATATTATCTAGTGACAGTTATTTATAAAATGTGTTGAACTCAGCAAAGATCAAAGGTTGATCAAATGCTACTAAGAGTCATATGAATCATTTAGCTTGAAAGCACCATGGGAAGCAGAAGTCACAGATGTAGAACAGTAACTCAAAGGACCATGTGAGTAAAAACTCAGCATGCAAGTTTAGTGCGTACAGTACTTGGATCTTTTAAAAGGGACAGAAAACAACAACAGCAAAACAGGGAAAGACCTGATTTGATGACCTCAGCAGCACACAAGATTCTATGTCTGTCATTTAAACAACCTAAAAATATTCTCTCAACCTTATAGCTGAGGCTTAGGATCTATCTGTAGAGAGATCTTTCACATAACATTTGTGGAATGGATGTAGGACAGGAGTAGGACAGCAGCAGCAGCATGCTTTATATACTGTATGTAGTATTCCCAAATTGAGTTAATTTGCTTGAAGGATTAAACAAATTGATAGATACTGAAATCTTTGGTTCCTAGTCTTGTGAAGAAGTTCTAAGTTTGTTGTTGGTCATGATGATATGATGAAATCATAGAATTGACTTGGAAAGGGACTTTTGAGACCATCAAGCTCAATCCTCTGCTCAATGCAGAAATCTAGATCAAACTAGATCTGACAGGTTTGTCCAATCTTCTCTTGAATGCCTCTAGCACTGGAGAGGTCACCACCTTCTGCGATAACTGAGTCTATTCTTTACAGTGGTACCTTGCTTAAAGAGCATCATGTGTTCCACGGAATTGAGAAAATTCTGTTTTTTAAGCGAGTTAGTCTCTAAGCGAGGCGCTCTTTATGCGAGGTTTTACTGTACTGCTCTAATAATTAAGAAGTTTTTCCTCATATTCAGCCTATATCTGGCTTCCTGTAACTTCAGCCCACTACTATGTATTCTGCCCTCTGATGATGTTATTGTTAGGCCACCTTTCCACCAACAGGTTTCTAAAGTGGGTGTGTACAAAAAAAAATTATTACCATTACTGAAAATATTTTTATACTGCTTTTCAAGGCAAAGTATAATTTAAAATAAAATAAAAATGTATTCAATTAAACATTTTAAAGTAACTATTAAAACTATAAATAATTTAATAACATACATTTCAAGATAATTTTAAAATCAAAGAAAAATAAAACTGGCAAGTACAACCGTCATTCCTCTTGGTTATCACGAAATGAAGACAAACAAAAGTGAAAGTAAGAACAGAAAACAGTGAAAGAGTTAATTTGATCTTACTGGGGTCAGTGTTCCAAAACCATTGTGTTGGCAACAACAAAGCCCTCCATTATGTTTTCACTTATTTCATGATGGGTCAGTGAACAGAGATTAATATAGATCTGTGATGGTGAACCTTGGCATTCCAGGTGTTCTTGGTCTTCATTTACCAGAAGCCCAAGTCAGCACTCCTGCTGATGAGGACTTCTGGGTATTGAAGTTCAATAACAGCTGGAGTGCCAAGGTTCGCCATCACTGATACAGATGCATGCAATAGCATGCATAGGTTTTCAATGGAACATGCATAGCTCCCCTACATGTATGTTTATTCTTAAAACACATCTGACAATGGCTAGCGAAGAATTGCTGGCCCTTTATTTGGTAGCATAGACAAACAGATGCATGCACTTACACAACTTTATTACTAGGAATTGATTTCATGCTAGGAAATGCTTTGTCTTTTGATTTTCTCACTCAGCTTTTTAAAAATGGTTGAGGAGAGAAAATAACCAACCTTACAAGGAAAGCAACATTACTGAACTTTGTTGGGAAATGATTTCGTGCTAGGAAATACTTCGCTTTTAGAATTTCTACTTGTCCTTCATCAGTTAAAAATCTGTTGGGGAGGGAGAGATGATTACCAACTCTAAGGAGATTAAAACTATTGAATTCTACCAGAAAGTACTAACTGGATCCACTAAGCAGCAAGCTCTGGTCGTGCTGAACCAATTACTGAACTTTGTTGACCTCAGTTAAAAGACCATAGAAGGCAAGTCACACACAGCCAACCAAAAAACATTTTATAGATTGTATAGACCTCAAGAGAAAGACACAGAAAAGTTGTTCAGAGGTTGGAAAAGTTCCTTTTCTGGACTACAAGTACCAGAGCCGCCCAATCATCTTTCTAGGAGTTGTAGTCTTTAGGAAAGGAAATTTTCCAAGCTCTGTCTGGCATTTCTAATTGTATCATTTCTTATGCAGATGTCTCAAAATCTATAATGCTTATATATAATGCTTACAGACTTTTCCAAATCTTAATGCTTCTCTTAAAAAGTAATTGCCAATCTATCTTCTTATGCCAATTGTTTAGTCTAAAAATAAAGACTTCTCTAAATGTCCTCTGCTTACCCTGGAAAGAGGCACCCACACTGGTTTCCAGGGCAGGGACTTTCTATTCCTGTTCTGCAATTATTTGGTGTGTATCCCTGTCCTAATGTGCATTTGTTAGAGATTCCAATTTACTTCTATCATATTTCATTCAAAAACCAATGTTCTGTAATGCCCTGTTTTCAATACATTTACCAGAGGCTAGTTGGTTTTGCTAGCCCTCCCCTTCAAGCGCACAAGCAAACAGGAAGACAAACTTTGTTTTGTTCATAACCGAGCTGTACTTTCTTTTGTCACCTGTTTCCTCTGCAAAAGAACAAAATATCCTTAATACATTTATGCTTAAGATGTGTGCCCCAATGTAACAGTTTTCCTATCTGTTCAATAAAATGTCCATAAATAATCATCTTAGCAATTTCAGCATTTGTCTTCTCTTTTAATTCAGTTCTATACTTAGTTGTACTGAGAGTTATCAAAAGGAGATAGGGATGTTTTAAGGCCTGTGTCACTTTTTTTTCCTAGGAGTGAGTAAACCTATGATTTGAGATTTTAATTTCAGTTAGATGCATCTCTGAAGAACATTATCTGTAAATATATTCTTATGAGTCAGCCTGTATGATGAAACAGACTTTTTTCTGTTTCTTGTTCATATCAAAGTATTACTCAATTTATGAAGTACAGGTAAGATTCAAAATAAATTAAACTGGTGAAATATTTAGACAGGTTTTTTTTTACCAGAAGTCAGCTACTTTTAACTGCATTTTCTCAGACAAATACCAGATCTTCTTTTGTATCTATGGTGGGGCATAAATTGAATGCATATACATGTTGCATTGATTGAACACCTCCACATTCACAGGAAATCCATCTTGTATCTAATCATTTTACTTGTTTATTCTTTGAACTTGGAGTCAGAAGTGACCTTCAGATGGTCAGCCAGGATTTTCTTCTTCCATGTCTTGGCCAGGCTTGAAACTGCCAAAATGAAGGCACCTTTTGGTGAGTTCATTCTGCAATTCCTTTTGCCTGACCCAGTGTGAGAAAGATTAGCCGGCAACACAAGGTTGCTGTTGCCCAGGGTATGCCCGATTGTAGTTTAAAAATACCACAATCTTCGGGGATGCTCTTTCTCTGTACCCCAGCCAGAATTCTGTCCTGGTGAGGGACACTTTTCAGCATTCATCCATCAGAAAGGTGTATTATTTTTGCTCTCCGTAGCTTGAATCTTGCTGCTTTAGGTTTAATATGTACATCTTGAGATATACAGAAAACTTTTTCTTTATTTTAGCTACTAGGGGGATGGTGTCATTATCTAGGGATTTGGTGTGTGTTACCTTACTTCATTCATTATTTGCTACCTTCTCTCAAGATTCTTCTGAGGGGCAATGCCAGCCAAATAGACATTTTCAGTGGGGGTGGTTTTCAGGCTGCCAGTAATTACTTGTATGGCTCACAAAGAACTACAGCCACTTGTTTGGCATGATGTGCTGATTTATACCATGTGGCACTAGAATATTCTGCTGTAAAATAGGACTATTGCTCTTATTGTTTGTGGATGAGCATCCTAGTCTAAACCAGTCCGTTTTCTAAATATGTTATTTCTGATGACAACTTTCTGTTTGATGTTTAGACAAAGTTTTTTGGGTCAGGGTTTGTTCCAGAAAGGGTCAAATACTTTCTTTTAAATTTTGCCCTCCAAGCTAACTCAGAATTTCCTCTCTGCTGTTTAAGCAGAAGACACAGACCTGAGTTTTCAGAGGGTTTGGTTTCAGCTAGTTGTTTTTATAGTACATATATAAAGATCTTCTAATGCAGATGTTAGCTAGTACTCGAAGAACTCAAAGGTTTTCACTGGATTGTCAAAACAAGATCTTCAGCATAGATGAAAATCCTGGAGTGTAAATGTAAAAAGTAATGGTGCCTGTGAGAGGCCGGGCTTTTTATTTCTACAGTGTCTGTTCCAACCTTGAAATTCAACAAAGAATCTACAGTTTTAAACTAGAATGGCAGTCATTTCTGTAAATCCATGATCTTTAGTAAGCAGGGAGACCTTTCTGAGCAGCAGTTGATGGTGAATGGTATCCTATGAAGAGCTTGGATCAACAAATGCTGCTAAAGTTATTTTATTTATTCCAAAACTATCAACTATATGCTAAGTTAGACTTAAGATTTGATCCATAGTTCTAATGCATGCCTGGTACTGGAATTTTGTTGTTCAGTCGCACAGTCGATTCCGACCCTTTGCAACCCTATGGACCATTGTCCTCCAGGCACCTCTGTCCTCCACCATCCTCCTCAGCCCGCCCAGCTCTGGGCCCATTGTGTCTATGATACCATCTAGCCATCTCATCGTTGGCCGCCCCCTTCTTCTTTTGCCCTCCACCATTCCCAGCAACAAGGCTTTCTCAAGAGAATCCTCTCTTCTCATTTGATGCCCCAATTACTTCAGCTTCATCTTTACTATTTGACCTTCTATGGAGCAGTCAGGATTGATTTCTTCTAAGATTGACCATTTGTTCTCCTCGCTGTCCAGAGTACTCTCAAAACTCTACTCCAACACCACATCTCAAAGGCATCTATTCTTCTGCGTTCAGCTTTCCTAATGGCCCAACTCTCACAGCTGGAAATACCATTGCCATTACTATACAAATTTTTGTTTGCAATGTGATGTCTCTACTTTTAACTATGTTCCCCAGGTTTCTCATCGCTTGTCTCCTAAGAACCTGTCGCCTTTATATTTCATGGCTGCAATCACCATCTGCAGTGATCTTTGATCCTAAAAAAGTAAAATCTGTCACTGCTTCTACTTCTTCCCCATCTATTTTCCAGGGACTGATAAGTCCTGTTGCCATTATCTTGGTTTTCTTGATATTGAGTCTCAAGCCAGCTTTTGCGCTTTCTTCTTTCAACCTAATTAGGAGCTTCTTTAGGTCTTCCTCACTTTCTGCCATTAGGGTGGTATCATCTGCATATCTCAAACTGTTGATGTTTCTCCCAGCAATATTGATCCCATACTGTGATTCCTTCATTCCTGCATTTCACATTATGTGCTGGAATTAGAAGAGGTTAGAGGCAAAAATCAAATGCTTTCATCTTCCTTTCCCTCCTGTTCTTCCTCCCTTCTTTGTAACTGGAAAGCATGTTGTTTTGCTTAAGCACTAGCTCACTGCCTAGCACAGAATGTCCATCTAGCAAATCAACTGAACACCTCTAGTCTGATTACTATGAATATGTCCCATAATGCAGGGGTCCCCAACCTTTTTTTGCACCACTGACTGGTTTCATGCTAAACAATTTTCCCATGGACTGGTAAGTGGGGGTGGTGGGATTAGATGGTGCAAGTATATAATAAAATACGATAAAGTTTACAGGGGAGGGGAGCCCCGCTGTAGCTCAAAAACAAGGAGGATGGGCCCAGCCGCCTGCCAACCACACCAATTGACTCGGGCAGTGAGGCATCACACTGCATACAGGTGGGAGGAGGAGCCCTGCCATAGTTAAGCAAAGTAGAGGAGGCACCCAGCCACCTGCCTATCTGCTGTGTCTGAAGCCCGTGCTCTCACTCCGTTCACCAGCCAAACCTGGTGGTGCATGTTGAGGGCAGAAGGCTGCCATTGGAGCTCCCACACCGCCAATCTGGCTTGGTTCGGGACAGCCCATGGCCTGGTACCAGTCCACGGTCTGGTGGTTGGGGACTCCTGCCAGAATGTATCTACATTCAGAATGTATATATCCTTCCTTTGTAAGGAAATGCTGTTGTTATTTATTCAACTTCCCCTATCCCAGAGATATTTAATATTCACATCATGTTTCAGTTTGACTGACAGCCAACTGTGGTTAACCTGAAATTAAATGGTAGCATGCCAGTAGGATGGCATTATAGATAGAAATGAGCAGGCTTTCAAGTAGTTATCTCCTATACATCGCTCAATATGCGATAAAGAATGAGTAGCACACAAGGCAACTAGAAGATCTGTCAAAGAAGAAAGGTTGGCTCATCCTAGGAGACAGTAAGTCTTGGCCAGCATAATTGAACAAACTACAATGACAGATGTAAATACAAGCTCTGCTATACTTTTGATTCCATTACAACAATATTCCCCGATATAAATTGAAAAGCTCAAGGAAAACTACAGAAGATGAGCTAAGTTTACATTTTATGGCCATATGTAAAATTCACACTGTTTGAGGCCCTTATTCAACTTCCGAATGGCCATTCTGTATCTTAGATGATCTGACAACTTCGCAGGCAATTCAGAAATTAATCTATATTTTCACACCTACACATGTGAACACAAGTCCAGAAAATGTACTAAGGCTGCACAGTAATGAGAATACTCCAGCCATAGTCAAATGAATCTGACAAATTTCTTCCATCACTACTCAGGGTGTTTACTTAAAAGACAACAGTCCACTTTTCTTCTTATGAGAGCATAGGAATTGGGTGCTAAGAGAAGTGTACTTCTCAAACAACAAGAGTTTGCACACTGTTTATTATTTATTTATTTAGTGTGCTTATATACCGCTTTTCTTGTCTATTGACAACTCAAAACGGTTTACAAAACAATTAAATAAATACAAAGCAAATCATAAGTAGGGGGGAAGGGAAATACAACAAACATAACGAAATAAGTGCAAAATACAATAATAATGTGAGTCACAAAATACTTTACAAAAAAAATAAAAAAAATATCAAAGTCACAATAAGGTATAGTAATAATACAATTAATTGTTTGACTTATATGCCGCCCCACTTACTGGAAGCAACCTGGGTGGCTTACAATATGTTGCAATTACAAGCACAGAACATCATATTGCAGAAAAAACATAAATATTCCAACAAAAACCCCAAACAAATTACAAAAACACACCATATAAAGCATCTACAACCTTAACCCACCCACTAAGTCTGTAGAACCTGGATGAAGTCCTTTGGCCCATGGTTGTGGGTGTCCTTTTGAACCTTCTCGCTAACAAGGCTGGGAGGGAGAAAGACGTCAACCACATCGGCAGCTGCCTCGAATCCCCGGCCGGTGACGTAGGGCTCCGGGGAGAAGCAGCAAAGTCCTTCAGCCGCGGCCCATGGTTGCAGGCGTTCTTTTGAACCTTCCCGCGAACAAGGCTGGGAGGGGGAAAGACCTCATCCACAGCAGCTGCTGCCTCAAATCCCCGGCTAATGACATGGGGCTCCGGGGAGAGGCAGCAAGGTTGTCGGGCGAGCTAAGTTACCGGGCATCGGTGTTGGCAGCAGGATGCAGGAGAGCCGCTTTTGAGGCTGCAGGAAAGCGAGTCCCAGGTGTGGCCAGTTCTTTCCTCCCCGCCTCCTCCTCCTCCGGCCAGTTGCCGGGCAAGCCCTGGCATCGGTGTTAGAATAAGATAATTCACAGGCACCATCAAGCACATTCAGCCTTTACTGTAAGTTCATAACTTGAACTGCCATCCTGTCCACCAATTTAACCTTAGCAGTTTTTGTCCACCAGTTCATAAAGGCACCCCTTGCTATGTGCAAATAGATGATGCTTGTTGTCTGAGGAAGTATGATCTATTCTTGCATAAGAATGATTTTCTAAACACCAAACAAGATACAGTACTATGCATGTAAAGGGGAAGCCATACCATTCAAGCTTCTAGCCTACTGCACACAAATGTTGTTATGTCAAATATTCAGAAGATCTGATGGTGTGGTTTCTGTTTTGTTTTTACTACTTACTAACATCATTTTCAGACACCGATAAAAAGATTCATTTAGGACAGTGGTTCCCAATGTGGGGCCCAGGCCCCACAGGGGGCCTTCAATTCCCAGAAGCCTAAGTCATTACATTGGCTGATCAGTGCTTTGGGGAATTGACTTAGGCTTCTGGGAATTGAAGTCCAAAATGCTTCAATGCCTCTAGTTCTTTTAAGTTATAGAAATTAAAAAATAAGTCATGTTGAAAAAGTGTTAACAGGAATAAACATAATAGGAGATCAACGTGGATTCATGTGAATGTGTGAACATATATCTACAAAATCTGATGCAAAATGTCATGGCATCAGGTTGGCAAACCTGATACTAGCTGCAACATTTTAGAAGAGTGTAAAAGCAGTGAACTCATTTAATCTGCTGAAATTCCATTCAAAACAATGTGTGTAAAATAAAACATTAAGATACTTATTAGTTCAAAATGCAAAGAATGGCTACTGTTTTCACTTGAGCTGTTAAAACATCCTTGAATGTGTTTATAATCATTCTCCACAATTATATACAGAGCTCAACAATGGCAAGGTTTCATCGTACTAAGATACATTATACTCCAAAAACTAATCATCATGAAATAAAGATTTGTTTTTAATTACATAGCATGAAGCTGTATATCCATGCAATTGTTAAATTTAAATTTTTAGGTAAACGAATTCCATTAATTCATTCACCATGCCATGCTCTTCCAGAGGTTTATTTAAGATTATGGGGTAATGTTCTATTTGTAAGATATTGTTACAAATTCTTGGTTTCACTGTTCTCAAAACCGTGAATTTTGGTCTGCAGAGAACACATGCCTCTTCTTCACAGCAAACATGTTAAATTGTTCCTTTGAAATCTATGTACACAAAGTTAACTTTTTACCCTTAAGTAACAAGTTTCAAAAATTTTAATGAATAGAAGAAGATTGTTGGGAGTGGAATAGATCTGCACAAGAAGCTAAGTGTGAGAAGAAACATGCAGCAGTAAAAATAAAAATGGAACCTTTTCAGCAGAATACTCCACAAGTCTCTGGATCTTTGTTAAAAAAATATAACCTGAGGTTTATCATATTATTCTTTCCCTGGAGGAGAAAACCTATAATGGCAACAGACTATAAAAGACTCCAGATGAGGAATATTTTAATAATGTTCCTCTGCCTATAGATAGACTAGGCATGCATGTAAAATGCAAACACTGCAACAAAGAAATGCAAGGAATGGTGGCCCAAACAAAACATCACCACAAGAAATGCTGCGATGAAGATGACAAAAGGAACATATTAGAACAGGCAGGATATTCAGGTTGGGAAACATTTTTATTTCACCATACTGTACATCTTAAAGCAGTGATGTCGAACCTTGGCACTCCAGGTGTTCTTGGACTTCAATTACCAGACGTTCAAGTCAGTACACCTTCTGGGAACTGAATTCCAAGAACAGCTGGCATGCAAAGTTCGCCATCACTGTCTTAAAGACTGCATTGAGGAACTGTCATTTTGAATAAAATTTAATTTGTTGTTATTATTACTGAATATTACTATCATTGTTATGAAGAAATAAAGACTGGAACCTATCTATTTTTGAGATTACCATACTCCTGTTCTACAGTTTCAGCGTTATCTGTCCAGGATAGTGTTTCAGTCACATCATATACATCACATATCCACAATATTTCACCTAAAAGGGGAAAAAGCTGCCCACCCAGGAACCATTATAGACAGGTCTGTGATAACAACCAATAATTAGAAAAAGTTAATTGCTTTTAAAAAATTGCCCAGTTTGTTTCCACAACAATTCTTCTTTCTGTATGACTGAAAACCACATTTCATTAATGTTGTTCAGTCACTGAGAGCAGGATACAGACTGCCCAGCCTAGAGGATGTTACAGCGAAACTGCTAAATCAAGTGTATGTCAGAGAAATGAAGCAAGATGAAATAGCTCTAGAGGGTATAAGTGTTAACCTAAATCCTAGCAGTTAGGACAGAATACCGAATGACAGAGTGGTTTGGAATAGGAAAATGAGTAAGACAAGGCTGCATTTATCACCCTGCTTATTCAACTTATACACAGAGCACATAATGTGCAATGCAGGGATGGAGGAATCACAATTTGGGATCAAAATCGCTGGGAGAAACACCAACAATTTGAGATACGCAGACGATACCACCCTAATGGCAGAAAGTGAGGAAGACCTAAAGAAAATCCTGCTTAGTTTGAAAGAAGAGAGTGCAAAAGCTGGCTTGAGGCTCAACATCAAGAAAACCAAAATAACGGCAACAGGCCCTATCAGTCCCTGGAAAATAGATGGGGAAGAAGTAGAAGCAGTGACAGATTTTACTTTCTTAGGATCAAAGATCACTGCAGACTATATAGTAGTGGGCCATGTTACCTAAGAGACTGCATCGCCCTAAGGACGTCTGTCTGTCCAACCAGAGCGGACCGGAGGGGCTCTCTAATTGTGCCATCAGCCAGGGAGACTCGCCTCTCTGGCACAAGGAGGAGGGCCTTCTCCGTGTCCACCACGGCCCTTTGGAACCTCCTGCCAATAGAATTGCACCTCCAGACAGAGTTGCTGCCCTTTAGAAAAAAACTAAAACCTGGATGGCGGGCCACGTTTGGGGTGCAGGGGGAAGGGTGGCTTCTATTGGGTGGTTGGTATAGAGGATTATTCCTTCCTCCACGGTTCCTTCGGTACCTGCACCATTTTTAGGGGGTGGGTTCTTAATTCTGTTTTATCTATGATTGTGAACCGCCCTGAGTCAGCCTTAGTCAAGTGGGCAGTATAGAAATTCAACAATTAAATTAAATTAAATTAAATTGCAGCCATGAAATAAAAAGGCTGATTCTTGGGAAGCAAGCTATGAGAAACCTGGAGAACAGGGTTAAAAGTAGGGACATCACGTCGGCAAACAAAAGTTTGCATAGTCAAAACAATGGTATTCCCAGTGGTAATGTATGGGTGTGAGAGCTGGACCATTAGGAAAGCTGAGCGCAGAAGAATAGATGTCTTTGAAATGTGGCGTTGGAGGAGAGTTTTGAGAATCCTCTGGATAGCGAGGAGAACAAATAGGTTGATCTTAAAAGAAATCAACCCTGACTACTCCTTAGAAGGTCAAATAGTAAAGATGAAGCTAAAGTACTTTGGATATCAAATGAGAAGAGAGGATTCACTTGAGAAAGCCTTGATGCTGGGAAAGGTGAAGGGCATAAGAAGGGGTAGGCCAAAAATGAAATGGATAGATGGTATTGTAGACGCAATGGGCACAGAGCTGGGCAGGTGGAGGAGGATGGTGGAGGACAGTCTGACAGAGGTACCTGGCGGGCAATGGTCCATAGGGTTGCAAAGGGTCGGAATCGACTGTGCAACTAAACAACAAAAATCCTGATGGGTGAAGTAATGTCTACAAAGATCCTGTTTTATGTGCTTGTATAACAACAGAAGGGAATGTCTTCCTTGCAGAAACAACTGATATGTCAGGAAATGTACACACAGAAGAATACTTAAAAGACGTGGCAGAAAAGCTATAATATAAATGTCTAGTATGCAATTTGGTTACATACAATGCTGCAAATGTATCCAGGGTGAGAAGAAATTTAGAAGAGCAGGAAGGAAATATAAAGCTATGGTACTGAGACTGCATTGGTTGCACTGGTGGATGATCTCTGGCGAGAGCGGGACGGTGGTCATCCGTCCGTCCTTGCTCTTCTTGACCTCTCAGCGGCCTTCGATACCGTTGACCACGGTATCCTTCTGAAACGGCTCCGAGGATTGGGGATCCAGGGCATTGTGTGGTCCTGGTTTTCCTCATTCCTGAGGGGCCGGACCCAGTCGGTGTGGTTGGAGAGTGAGAGGTCCAGTCCTAGGCCCCTAAAATACAGGGTGCCTCAGGGCTCCGTACTCTCCTCTCCTATTTAACATCTACATGAAGCCGCTGGGTGAGATCATCTGTTCCCACGGGGTGCGGTACCATCAGTACGCGGATGACACTCAGCTGTACATCTCAGCCCGTGGGGACCCCAGTGATGCAGTCAAAGTCCTTTCCAGATGTCTGGAGGCTGTCTGGATGGGGGCTAACGGGCTACAACTGAATCCTAGCAAGACTGAGTGGCTATGGATAAGGGGTCCTGCGTTATCCCGGGAGCTACCATTGGTTTTGGATGGGACTATTCTGCCCCAGACTGACCCGGTGCGCAACTTGGGAGGTCCTCCTGGATTCACGGCTGCTGCTAGAAGAACAGGTGGCGGCTGTAGCCAGGAGGGCTTTCGCCCAACTTCGGGTGATTCGCCAGTTGCGCCCGCTCCTGGACCGGGACTCTTTGCTTATGGTCACTCATGCTCTGGTGACCTCCAGACTAGACTACTGTAATGCGCTCTACATGGGGCTGCCCTTGATGACCATTCGGAGGCTGAAGCTGGTCCAGAATGCAGCAGCCCGGGTGGTGATGGGGTGTGGACGTTATGCCCATGCCTCACCACTGCTTCAGGAGTTGCACTGGTTACCAGTCTGCCTCCGGGTGCAATTCAAGGTGCTGGTTTTGACCTTTAAAGCCCTATATGGTAGTGGGACCGCATCGCCCCAAGAATGTCTGTCCGTCCAACCAACCAGAGCGGACCAGAGGGGCTCTCTGCTTGTACCATCTGCTAGAGGGGCTCGCCTCTCTAGCACATGGTGGGCCTTTTCGGTGTCCATACCTACCCTTTGGAACCTCCTGCCAGTGGAACTAAGGCTGCAGATGGAATTGCTGCCCTTCAGGAAAGATCTGAAAATATGGCTGGTGGGGCAGGTGTGGGATCCTGAAGATGTCATGACCCCCACCTGCTGGTTGGTTTAATATCAAAGTAATTTTCCTCTTTTAATGTGTGGGGGTTTTAGCGGGGTAATTTGTTTTAATGGGGTTGTTCTTGTTTTAAGGGTTTTTAAGATTGTATGCCGCCCAGAGTCTTTGTGAGTTGGGCGGCTATATAAATATGAATATAAAATAAAATAAAAAATGCTGCAATAAGGAAGGCAGATAAAGGGTCACTGCATTATATTCTCAAGACATTCTTCATTGCTGCTCGCCATGATGTTCGGCAATATTCGGATTTGGATATGGCAGAAGAAGAGCCCCAATGTACACTTGCCACTATTGGTTCTTTTGCAAGACACTAGCATGGTATTGTTGCACTGGGACACTTGTATTGTCCGCACCAGCCCTTTGGAACCTCCTGCCAGTGGAATTGCGTCTCCAGACAGAGTTGCTGCCCTTTAGGAAAGAACTAAAAACCTGGCTGGCGGGCCAAGTTTGGGGTGCAGGTGGAGGGGTGGTTTCCGTTGGGGGGCTGGTTTAGAGGATTATGCCTTCCCTCTCGGTTCCTTCGGTACCTGCACCCCTTTTTAGGGGGTAGATTTTAATTCTGTTTTTATCGGTTAACTGTTTCATGTTGTGATTGTGAACCGCCCTGAGTCGGCCTTGGTCGAGTGGGCGGTATAGAAGTCCAACAATAAAATAAAAATAAATAAATATAAATATATGCTTTCAGTGCTCATTGCTGCACCTCCTAGCCAAAGACTTCAGTGTTCCAGAAAGAAAGACTAATGCTATTGAAATCCTTCTGTAACATTCATTTTGCTTCTGCAACTCTGAAAAGAACGAATGGAACCACGCTAATGCTCCCACGAGATGCTACATGGAACTCTGCAGTGGACTGTTTTGAGCAATATATCAAGAACTGGCCTATTCTGATGACAGTTTATAATCAAAATGGTGAGAAAATAGATGGCTCTGGCATGGTCAAAATCCTCAGCGTTCAGCTTGAATATGCAGAGTATCCCAAAACCCATTTCTGAAGTTTTAAACAAACAAACAAAAAATAATTGCTGCTTCATTGCTGATGCTGCTGAAATTTTTTAAAGACAGAACTACGCATTGACAGAATTAAATTAGTAAAGGTAAAGTTCACTCTTGATTGAAAGCCAGTCATATCTGACTCTAGGGTTCAGTGCTCATCTGTTTATAGCCAAAAAACCAGCACTGTCTGCGTCTGCAGACGTTTCTATGGACATGTGGCAGGCATGACTAGACACTGGGGGTGCACGGAATGCTGTTTATCTTCCCACCGAAATGGTACCTATTTATCTGCTAGGTTGGCAGGAGCTGGGACAGAGACGGTTGCTCGCTCCATCATGCAGCACTCAGGTCTCGAACTTCTAATCTGCCAATTTTCCAGTCAAGTTCAGCATCTTAACCACTAAGCCCCTGCAGTCCCTTACAAGCATTTAAAAAGCAAAATAAATGGGACAATCTCTGTCTCCAGCTCATTTTCTTGCAAATACAGTATTGTCAATATCTGGTGCCAGGGTCAACAGTCAAGTGCTAAGGAAGAGGAATTAGGTGTGACATGGGCATCCAGCATCTGTAATGCCAATTATAATAAAAGTCAAAGCTAAGGGGAAACCTTCAAGAAATATATGTTTGCTGATGATGTTTGAAAGAGAGTCACGTCAGTGAAATGGTAGAAGTCACTTAAGCAGTTGGATTTAGAAACTGTAGAAGTAATGATTTCGCCTTTTACAACAATAGCTTCTGCTGATGCAGAAAGAATATTCTCTTCCTATGGACTCATTCATTCTAAATTTGGGAAATCATTTAGTACCTGATAAAGCAGGAAATCTTGTTTTTCTTTTCCAGATTATTAGGAAACAAAAAGATGAATGTGAATCAGCTACAGAGGACAGTATTTTAAGTTTTTTATGTGTGGACCAAACTGATAGTCTACAGATACTTTAAAAAAATATTGTGTTTAACTACATCAGTTAACAAACATGGATGTTGAAGTACCGGTAAATATAATACATATGCTATGTTACATAAAAACTATTTAAATAGTTATTAAGTTAATGATCATTATGCTCTTTCCAATAATGCACAGTAGAAAAGTTGTTCAAATATGGATTAACCTATTAAAGTGGAGATAGAAACACATCATAGATATATAATTATTGCAAAATGAACTAACAGTATAACCAAATCAGTATTTTTTAATATAACTGCAAAACTAATCTTAAAAGTTGTTGTTCTAAATAATGAAATTTTCATCTGGTTGTAAATATTAAGATTATACCAGCAGGAATGAGTCTTTATGTAAAAAACCATGCTTTAAAGTCTAGTCTTACTGGCTACTGATTTAAATGTACTTAATTTAAATCAAATCCACTGTGGAAGCAAAAGTTAAAAATAGTCCAATTGAGTTTATTCAGGGGGGCTGGGACTGCACCTTAGTCTAGATTAGAAGAAAATAGGAAATTTTAATGGTATTTCCCTATTTATTTTTGGTAGCATTTTTCAGAATTTAAAATTTAATTTGATCACCGGCATGTGTATATGGAGAAACAAAGCATTTTCTTTGGGATTTCTGAATCTTTAATTTTCTTGTTTCCAAGTACAGTATAGACTTTCAGTTAATTGTGGAAGACTCGTTTCAGCAGCACTAAAGCAATCTATTGTGGAAGCAATCTTTAACCCCTCTTGCCTTTTTCCTACTTAGTATTTACCGAGTTTTCTTGTAATCCCTTCTAAAGTCATAGTTATTGTTTCTTGTTCCAGTCTCTTGCCAAATTGCTGTTTGATTTTCCATATGAAATTATTAAAGGATTATACTGTTTATCTTATCATTTATCTCTGTTGTTTGATTTCCTGATGGGAAAGAGAAGCAGAATCATTATTCAAGACGTTTCTTTATTATTAGTATGCCTGTTTAAAATTATTTGCTATGTGTCAGTGCTGCTGACTCTTTGAATCTGGGATGTATTAAAGAAAGCATTAAACATTACAACATGTCATTAGATTAGACAAGCCTTGATTCAGCTCCAGCTGTGGAAGAAATACAGAAATTCTACGGAACTATGCTTTTTTCAGGCTGAAGTCATCAATTGCCATAGAGAAGATAAAAACAAATTCAATTCAGCTTGGAAAGAATGTTGCTAAAATTGTACTTTTTTAATGTGAGTAGCCTATGGGTACAATAACACTTGTGCTGTAACTTAAGAAAATGCAGCAATACAAAAAAAATTGCAGGCTTTGTTCTTTAGCTCCCAGTCTCCAAGAAAGCAAAGGTGTCCTTTTATTTCTTCTTGTACAACAAGATTTGCGTTCCCCTTTTGGCAGGTTCAAACACTCCTGCCAATATGTCCAATAGAAACGACCGTACAGTATACAGGTGAAACTCAGAAAATCAGAATATTGTGCAAATGTTCATTCATTTCACTTAAAAGGTGAAACAAATATATGAGATAGACTCACTACATGCAAAGCGAGATATGTCATGCCTTAATTCGTTATAATTGTGATGATCATGGCGTACAGCGTGCATGAGATTATGTGATGATTATAGGGTACATGAGATTGAGGGGTTGGGGTTTTCATAAGCTGTAAGCCATAAGCATCAATATTATAACAAAGTAAGGCTTGAACTATCTCACTTTGCATGTAACGAGTCTATCTCATATATTTGTTTCACCTTTTAAGTTGCATTACTGGACTGAATGAACATTTGCACGATATTCTAAATTTCTGAGTTTCACCTGTATAAACTATGCTTCATAGAAGAAGGAAGCACAACATCATAAAATTATTTATTATTTACCAATAGAACCTCTGGCAATGACAAACTTTAGAACGTATGAGCCAAACTTTACCAGTAGTTATTATTAATAGTACTAATGATACATTTGCATTGGGAGGGTAGGGATATGTGTGAATTACAGGAGAAAAATACGGATTTCAACAAATCTGTAACTTTTTAAGCAAGCTATACTTGGTAACAAAGGAAAGGTACGTTTGTAGAAAGAATACAACTGTTTATAAGAAATAAAATAAAACTATCTTTCACAGTATTTCATTGGGATCTCCTTTGACTTCTACTAACCAGACACTCAAATCGCAGTAGAGATAAACTGCTACCCTAAGCCTCTTAGTAGGGAACTGGGTGGAGAGATCTGAAGGAGGAGAACACTATAACTACTTATTTCTATTCAAAGGTCACTATGGAGAGCCTTGAAAAGGGAGAATCTAACAACTGTAGTAAGAGACCAATTGTCTCACTCCCCAAGTTCCTGCATATTGAGCAAAATAGTGAACCCATCAGTACAATCTGAGTTATGTGCCATTATCAGGAGTGTGTCCTTGTGCTCATGGCCTGTATTTGAGCAACATCTGTATTATGAACATTAGACTATCAAAATTTTATTAGTAGACATAGCACAAATTATAGTTAAGATACTTGAGGATGGCCTTGTGCACAAATTGTGGCAAATGAATGCATAAATGTGAGGCTGCTTATGGATATTTTTGTATAGGGACAATGGAGAAAAGGAAGTTATAGGACAGTGCACAGCCTGTTTCTTCTTACCTCACTAGTTTTTACAGCAACTGGCTCACATTAGAATTAGCCTACTTTAAATGTAAATATTCATCCTCTAAGTACAACATTTTTTTAAATGGAAAATACTTCTCTGTTCTTTAGATAAACAGCATAGGGTGATTGAAATTTACTTTAGTTCTCATTTTATAAATGCTACTTATATACTATTCTTAGCTGCTATATGAAAGGGTTTTTCCACACTTTGGAGCAGCATGTTTAATTATCCTTGCTAATTCAATCTAAATACCAGAAGAAATACAATATTTCATAACACATTGGGGAATAATTCTTCCACAGTGTGTTATCCTTAGTGATGCTGTAAATGTTCTGTATTCAACTCCTTTTGCTTCCTTGTCTATTTCTAAAGTCAGGGGAGTTGTGCACTGTAGAATGGCCATTGGTCAATGGTAAAGCACATATTTTGCACAAAAAGATGCCACATTCACATGCTTGTAACTGCAGACAGACAACCAAGCCAAGTAAGATCCCTGTCTGGAACTTTAGAGAACATTATCCAAACAGTCTTTGTAGTTCATTTAGTACTTCCAGGTATCCCTTGAAGCACCGGGAAGGAGGGGGGGGGGAATACCTGCATAAGAAACAACCAAAGGTGGAAAGAGAAAAAAATTGATAAGAAGGGTGTGGATAATATCTGCTCTGTAAAACATCCTCCAACTTTTTGGAAAATCTCTTGTCTGAAGCCGTGACTAGACATGGCTTGGGACTAGAAGAAAAGAATTAATAATACATCAGCTGTAGGTTGGTTTGAGAGTCGTTGCCTCCTCTACCAAAGTCACTTTCAGCTACCACTGCTTCCCAGTAGCTGCTCTGCTAACATCCTTGTAACTCTCCAATCTCTTCTGCTGATGTGGGTCATTATCTTGCTTTCCTCTTCCTTCTCTATTTTTCCCTACTCCTCTTGCTCTTTTCCTATCGAGGTAGCAGCTGATGATGATGGAACAGCAGCAACCAATGCCATCACCACCTCCAATGCCATCATCTCCATCTCAGTCGGAGTCTGCTCATTCTCCCACGATTTCTCCTGCTCCTGCGCCAGCCTCTTCTTTCTGCACAACTGCCTGTATCACCGTCCCCCCTCCCTCTTGGTGCTGGCCAGCCCTGTCCTCTCTCTATTCCTTTTTAGCCTTGACATCATCCTTGGAGAGACCTTTCTCTCTTGGTTTCCCTTGCCAGCCACTTTCTTTGGCAGCAACAAATACCTGGACTGCTAGAATACCAAACAAATTAGTCCTAGAGCAAAACAAACCCCAACTATCCCTGGAAGTATGAACCCTACTTTGGAGACATCATGACAAGACAATATTCACTGGAAAAGATTATTAATACTAGAATAGTTTGAAAAGAGGAAGAGCAAATACAAGGTGGATTGACTTCCTAAAGCAGTGATGGTGAACCTTGACACTCCAGATGTTCTTGAACTTCAATTCCAGAAGCCCTGATCAACAGGAGTGCTGACTTGGGCTCTGGGAATTGAAGTCCAAGAACACGTGGAGTCCCAATGTTCGCCATCACGGCCCTAAAGGAACTCACAGGCTTGAGTTTGCAAGAGCAGAGCAAGGCTGTTGAGGACAGGACATTTTGGAGAATACTCATTCACAGGGTCACCATAAGGCAAACACAACTTGACAGCACATAACAATAACAACAGCTGCAACAGAACAAAAAAAAAACACAACCCCAGCAGCAGTGGGTATAGCCTTAAGCATTTTCCCACAAGACTTTGAATTCTCTGTTCACTTCTATATTTGCTGCAGATGCTGCTTTACATAGATTTTATGTGCAGTTCTGTAACAACAGAGCTGCCCTTGCTAATAATTCATACTAGATTTTATTAAGAATAACTATATATACAGTTAGTCACATACAGGCACCCATCTCAGGAAAATATAACAGTTACTTAGGGCTTGGGTTTGGGGTTTTTCTTTCAAAACCTGCAGATGTTAACATCTGTTCTTCTAGAAGCAAAAACATATACAGCAATTTCTAGAAATATTTCGCTTCTCCAGAGTGATCGCTGAGTTCTAACATGTGTGCCTGGAATCTTGTTTGGTCTTCATCCATCTAAAACTAGTCAGAACAACTAGATGTATTCAGCCACTGGAACGTAAACATGAACTTTGAGAATTATGCAAGACTGAGCTTAGCCACTGTGGCATTTTATATCATATAGGTGCCAACATAATCAAGAACGTAACTTCAGTCCTACACAATGACTAAACGTTAGTTCTAAGATGTTTTCTTTAAACATGAACCTACTATAGACAGCAAATAATAAGGAAAAATTATATCAAAACTTGTGTTGTTATTATGATTTTCTCCTTCTTTAAATTTAATTTTATACAATAATTTTAAGTACCCTTTAACTGAAATATCTGAAATTCCTAGGTATCTGGCTAAAAACAGATGGGTTTTAGATTGCTTTTAAAAGTATGCTTTTATGAAATGTATGGGGTACGGCCGGTGTTGCAACCACCTCTTGCTGGCTTCTCTAGGGTTATGCAAGTTTTTTAAAAGGATTGGGAGGTCTTTTTATAAAGGGTTTTAAATAGTTTTTAACTTTTGTATTGGGGTTGCTTATATGTTTGAAACTTGATGTTGTGAGCCGCCCTGGGTTGCCTAGGCGAGAAGGGCGGCTATATAAATGCAACAATAAATAAATAAATAAATAAATAAATAAAAATATTGATAATTTTTATATTATTAAATTTCAAGTATGCTTTATCTTAAACATTGGGTTGAAGTTAGAAATCATAGATTTAAAAAAAGAAACTGCTGTTCCCGGATATCTAACAAACAATGCATTCTATAAATAGAAACCCTGTCTGTCAAAGATCATCTACCCTACAAATGCCCACCCTTTTTACGCAGAGCGACTATGGTAATATGTATTTGCAAAATACAAAATTGCAAGGCCATCTATCATTCAAATGTGGACGTATTTTAAGGACCCTAACAGGCAAAAATTTGAGGGTGGCAACAATCCTTGGCAAACTGATTAATCTATGGCTCTCCTACTTTGAGTACATAATGAGAAGGCAAGATTCTTTGGAAAAGCCAATAATGTTGTGAAAGGTAAAAGACAACAGAAAAAGAGGAAGTCCCAAAAAGAGATGGATTTACAGTAAAACCTTACTTACAAATGCCTCGAGTTACGTAAAATTCGACTTACATAATGATTTTATGCTAAAACCATGTCCCGATTTACACGATTTCCTATGTTTGCTTTGAGTTACATAAAGATTCTTTTTCCTATGGGTTTGCTTCGAGTTACTTTAAAAATTATTTCCCTATGGGTTTGCTTTGATTTACATAAACATTTCATTTTTCCTATGGGTTTACTTCGACTTACGTAAAAAAAATTTTTTTCTCTATTAGTTTGTTTCGAGTTACAAAAAAAATAAATTTAAGCAAAACCCTACAGAACGGACTTTTTCATAAGTAGGGGTTTTGCTGTACTCTGTTAAGGAAGCCAAAGGTTTGCATTTACAAGAGCTGAGCAGGGCTGTTGAAGACAGAACATTTTGGAGTCGGAAATGATTTGATATCTATCTATCTATCTATCTATCTATCTATCTATCTATCTATCTATCTATCTATCTATCTATCTATCTATCTTCCCCTTGACACCCAATGGGGTAAAAGAGAAAGCAAAGAGAATATGATTTATTTATAATTCCAGTCTCAGTTCTCTGATGCAATATGTAATATATTCAGTTCCAACTACGACTTATTCTTTACCAACATTTACATAAAGGTAAAGATCTACCTTGCTCGAAAGCCCATCATATCCAACTCTAGGGTGGGGTGCTCATCTCCTTTTACAGCCAAAGAACCAGTGCTGTCTGCGTATGCACATGTATTCATGGTCATGTGGGCAGGCATGACTAGATACCAGAGTGCACAGAACACTTCTTACTTTCCCACCGAAGTGGTACCTATTTGTTTACTTGCAATTTCTTGCTTACCAACTGCTAAGTAGGCAGGAGCTGGGACAAAGATACAAGCTCACTCTGTCATGCAGTACTCGGGTCTCAAACTACTGACCTGCCAACCTTCAAATGATTATCTCTGGTCTTCTACAAGTTACGTTTTTGCAATCACAGACAACAGTCCCCAGAAACTACCACCTTGTATATCAGAATCTACTGCTGTTTTAAGGATGATAATGTATTTCTTAATTAAGCCTCTAAACTTCTTGAGCTCTGCAATATGTTGAGTTTGTCAAGCTCACCACTAAGCTACCATGGTCCGTCACAACATTTAACTCCCACTAAATATTGGCCCTTGTTCTCTTCTTATTCCCCAAACACTATTGCACTTAGATCAGAAACATACCCATTAAACATGGCTCCGGAAAATATGGGAACTGCTCTGGCCCGGGCACGCAAGTGCAGCAACAACTCCTTTGCACATGCACAGAACCCCTTCGCGCATGCTCAGAACCCATTTGCACATGCACAGAACTGCCTCTGATGGGCACGCATGTGCAGTAACCCCTTTCCCCGCCGTTCAAAATACGGGACGGTGGCAGGAAAGGGGAGGGGTGAGCGCTGAAATACTGGAAATCCCAGCCAATACGGGATACGTGACAGGTATGATCAGAAAAGGATAGCTTAATAATAGCTTACCTAGATAATACAGGACAGGCTTCAGCAGCACATGGAGAAAGAACTACCAGAAGTGCAGGATGGGTTCAGAAGAGGCAGGGGAACTAGAGACCAAATTGCCAACATACACTGGATCATGGAGAAAACAAAGGAATAGCAGAAACAAGTCTACTTCTGTTTCATTGACTACACCAAAGCCTTTGACTGCATGGACCACAATAAAATGTGGCAAGTAATTAAAGAGATGGGAATACCAGAACACCTTATATGTCTCATGAGAAATCTGTACATGAGTCAAGAAGCAACAGTTAGGACAGGATACGAAATGACGGAGTGGTTTGGAATAGGAAAAGGAGTAAGACAAGGCTACATTTTGTCACCCTGCTTATTCAACTTATACACAGAGCACATAATGTGCAACGCAAGGCTGGATGAATCAAAAGTTGGGACTAAAATTGCTGGGAGAAACATCAACAATTTGAGATATTCGATTCAATTTTTAATTTGCCCTATGCAGATGACTCTATCCTAATGGCCGAAAGTGAAGAAGATCTAAAGAAACTCTTGCTTAGGTTGAAGGAGGAGAGTACAAAAGCTGGCTTGAGGCTTAATATCAAGAAAACCAAGATGATGGCAACAGGCCCTATCACTCCATGGAAAATAGATGGGGAAGAAGTAGAAGCAGTGACAGATTTCACATTCTTAGGATCCACAATCACTGCAGATGGATATTGCAGCCATGAAATAAAAAGACAACTAATTATTGGGAAGCAAGCTATGAGAAATTTGGGCAACATAGTTAAAAATAGAGACATCACCTTGCAAACAAAAGTCCACATAGTCAAAGCAATGGTATTCCCATTGGTAAATTATGGTTGAGAGAGCTGGACCATAAGGAATGCTGAGCGCAGAATAGACGCCTTTGAGATGTGGTGTTGGAGGAGAGTTTTGAGAGTCCCCTGAATAGCGAGAACAAATAGGTCAATCTTAAAGGAAATCAACCCTGACTGCTCCTTAGAAGGACAAATAGTAAAGATGAAGCTAAAGTACTTTGGACATCAAATAAGAGAGGATTCACTTGAGAAAGCCTTGATGCTGGGAAAGGTGGAGGGCAAAAGAAGAAGCGGACGGCCAAAAATGAGATGGCTAGATGGTATTGTAGACGCGATGGGCACAGGGCTGAGTGGGTTGAGGAGGATAGGGGTGCCTGGCATGCGGTGGCCCATGAGGTCGCGAAAGGTCGGAATCGACTGTGTGACTGAACAACAACAAATATAAAATTATTCAGAATATTTTTTTGCAGTCAAGTAGTGCTTTGGAACATCCTCAGGATATATGTGCAGGGTCTGACTGATGCCTGACTAGAACACATTGTGTATAAACAAAGTACTTTTCAGCATCATTTCCCAGTCACTGCCAGTCAAAGGGATGAATAAGTTTTCCCTTTCAACAGTAATCTCCATCACAAACAGAGACATTCTAAACAGACACTCAGCCACGCTGTTTCGCTTATGTTAATGGAGCCTTGTACTTGAATCAGGCCATGAGCTTAGAACAACTTGCCCCTTTGAATGTGAATAGCAAAGAAGACAATGAAACCATACAACTTAAGACAGTGGTGGCAAGCCTATGGCATACATGCCAGAGGGGCACTCAAATCCCTCCCTGTGGGCACATGCGCCGTTGCCCCAGCACAGAGTTCACCCCCGCTCCTCTGCCCAACAGGCCAATGGGAGTGCTTCCTTCCTCCCCTGTTGCCGTGTTGGCACTTTGCGATATACAAATGGGTTTGGGGTTGCAGTTTGGGCATGCAGTCTCTAAAAGCTTCGCCATCACTGACTTAAGAGCATCTCAAGAACATCTCACACTCTGCATACCGTTTCTATCAAGGCTTTCACTTTTGCCATTTGATTTGCATGCCTGACAAATAGTTTGTTGAACATTCTTTTAGTTCTGTGATACTTTGAAGGCCACGTGATAGCAAACCCCAATAAGGCTTTTTAGAACATACGAATCAACCGGCAAGTGGTAACTGGGAGTATTTAAAACTGTTCAGTCTCCACAGGTACTATGTTTCAAGAAATAAGGGCTAAGATTTTCTCTTTCAGGACACAAGCAATGCCAAAAGAGTTTGGTAGCAGTTTCGCATATGTTTTAGGTGGAAGGTGTCAGGCCAATACAGTGCAAAAACAAACAAAAGGGTAGTTGCATCCTGCTCCTCCACATATAAACAATCTGTACTTTTCAAGCAAAACTCTTTATCAGCACTTCACAATTTAAAATTATGGACTCTTGTGAAACATACTAAAATTCAAACAAATTTAAATGTAAAAATTATTAGACTATTTTTGACTAGTAAAGGTAAAGGTTTCCCTTGCTCGAAAGCCAGTCGTATCTGACTCTAGGGTTCAATGCTCATCTCGGTTTCAAAGCCGAAGAGCCAGCGCTATCTGATTCTGCAGACGTTTCTGTGGTCATGTGGCAG
Source organism: Bradypodion ventrale (assembly GCA_035047345.1). NCBI lineage: Eukaryota > Metazoa > Chordata > Lepidosauria > Squamata > Chamaeleonidae > Bradypodion > Bradypodion ventrale. The sequence continues at coordinate 50,274,611 of JAWDJE010000001.1, forward strand.
GCATGACTAGACACTGGAGCGCACGGAATGCTGTTTACCCTCCCACCAAAGTGGTCCCTATTTATCTACTTGCAATTTCTTGCTTTCGAACTGCTAGGTTGGCAGGAACTGGGACAAAGACAGGAGCTCATTCCATCCTGCAGTACTCGGGAATCAAACTGCCGACTTGCGGCCTTCCAGTCAGCTTCTTAGCCACTAAGTAGCCTATTACAACAGAATTGTCTTGGCCATTACAGATTTTCATTTGTACATGTGGTAAGGCATACACTGTATGCACATACTGTAAATGCTGCATTGATTCCATTTCTCCACATTCCTTGAAAATTTGACATGGATCCAAGTAGTTCCATTTTACATGATTATTCTTTGACCTTCCAACTTTGCTTTGAAGTCTATTAAGTGAAATTTAAAGCCAGCAATTTGTCTTGGTGGGAGGCACTCTCACAAAATGACTAAAATAGTTTGCTGTCTTGACAATCAGATCTTCACTTTGAGGTCAGGTTGAGTTAACTCGTACAGTACTGCCATTAGGTGAAAATGATTACACTGCATCACAAAAAAATTAAATATTGTCTGCTACTTGGTCTAATCCATGTGTCCTATACTAAATCAAGTGCGCTGAATCCAAATCTCTAGTCTGATTCTGCCTAGGATGTCAGGATCTTAAGTAAGCAAATATCACCCTCTTGGTTAGGTTCTTGCATTGATCACGTGGGGTATATTTGCCACAAATGTAGCAAAAATTGTCCGGTTTATTAACACAGCTGTGCCTACTCATCTTTAGCTCAAAACAGACTCACTAGGCCTAGCTGTACTATCCAATAAGATGGTTTCGCACTAGACAGTCCTTGATCCATCTCGCCTTATTTCTGATATCAGCTCACTGACTTGCCCAGACATGCCTGGCCACTGCTGGAACATGCATGCCACCAGTGGACATGATTCAGCTGATGGCAGCAGGCATAGTTGTAGCTGCAACTGTTATAATGTTCCCATGTAAAAATACATTACCCAATACCATTTGAACAGCTATAGCACGCCTATAACTTAAAATATGTACATGATAGGCAAATTCTGAGTTCAGATTTGGAATCAGCACACTCAGTATCATGTAAATCACATGTGTTATTCCCAGTAGCAGAATTGTTGTTGTGCAGTGTTATATATTTGATTTCATCAATGAAATGTTTTCCATGCGCATATCAGTTGCATCTTAACTACCCGTATTTTCCGGCGTATAAGACGACTGGGCGTATAAGACGACCCCCAACTTTTCCAGTTAAAATATAGAGTTTGGAATATACTTGCCTTATAAGACTACCTCTCTTCCAATGCACACCAAATAAAAATTAACCCACACTCAACCCGAAGACGCGTAGCCCTCCGAGTCGAATGGGCAGGTTCTGGTGGAGAGCCAATCCACGCTCACGTTCTCCTCCTCGAGGTACAGGAAGATGTGTGCAGCTTGCTTCCCCTTGCTTCATACTCCCAGCACAGAGCAAGGACTCGGGCGCAGCACCCCCCACCATATGCGCCGGACATATGAAGCAAGGGGAAACAAGCTGCAGTTAAGTACCTGTCCTATAAGACGACCCCCGACTTTGGCACAGATTTTTCGGGGTTAAAAAGTAGTCTTATACGCCAGAAAATACAGTATTTTTGTACGTGTTTTTTCTGCCTGGGGAGATGGGACCTTTCAACCTTTTCCAAAACATATGCTATACTGTATATCAGTTACAGGGATCCTATCACCAAGACTCAGCTCTTGTATTATTTCTAGAAACAATGACCAAAATCATATTCTGCAAGCAACTCAACGTTGCATCTTGTGGTAGCTGGCAATTGTCAAGCCAGAAGTGCCCTCCTCAAAGGACCTCCACTAGAGCATCGTGCAATCAGTCTTGCCAGGAAGGCACAGAGATGTATGATCAATTCCAGAATTTTAGACAACTCCTTCTTGCTGGGCATAATCCCCAGCATACTTATACCAGTGTAAGGCCAGCATGAAAAGAATACTAGCCAAATAAACACTTGCACAAAATGTATTTGTGACTAAAAATTACATTTGGGCCTGACACCAGTTTAAATTTGCAAATTCTGGAGCTACTGATGGACTTTACAATTATTCTTTTCCCTCAGAGGCAGACACTGATATCGCCTCTCAAATGTACTTGTATCTTTAGATCTTTGAACCGACATATAATTTTCAGATGTATTTGAAGCAGCGCTAGAAAATATTGCTGACAGGAAAAAAAAACAGGCAATATGACCACTGGAGAGTCCATTCTTACCTAGCCATCAATAGCACCCTTGCCAATAAGTGCTCCTTAATGCCTCTCTCTATTCCAAATCATGTAATATATCTTCCACCATATCTTCTAATAATGTATTCTATAATTTATGTAACAAATAATTGCATGAAAAAAATTCTTATCTTCTTTGGACAAACTCAAATTTTTAGCACATTACTACTTGAAAGCAAGAAACTGCAAGTAGATAAATAGGTACAACTTCCGCGGGAACATGACCATGGAAACATCTGTAGACAGCACTGGCTCTTTGGCTATAAACAGAGATAAGCACTGAACCCTAGAGTCAGATACGACTGGCTTTCAAGCAGAGGTGACTTTTACCTCTACCTTACTACTGTATTTGCTCTGTTACAAGGAAACATCACAAAGACACCTCCATAATGATGTACTGAGGGTACTAGGAAGTGTCTAGCCGGATATCTCGCTACAATAAAGGAATAGACAGTACAGCTAGAGACTCAATGTTGGGCGGTGGTAAATAACCTGACTCCCTAAAGGGGCCAACAGCTACGGGCTGATGAGCCTCTTTAGGTGGGGCGATGGTCCCCCGCAGTGGAGGAAATGCCACTGGAAACCATCATACTGGGCCCAATGGCAAAATGAGAGGAGGAGGAACTACTTCACTATTCTGTTCCCAACGGTCATGGAGGCGGAAGAGGCCATGCTAGATGGACTGCCTGTGAAGATGCACCTTGTCAATATCATCAAGGCTGCGGCAGTCCATCGTCACCTTAAACAAACTCACGCCAATGGCATTTTTCCTGTTTGTCACTCTTTTAAAATGTGGGGAAATGTATACTCAGACATGAGTAGCAGCTGCCACCACCTACTAGGAAGTATAGAAAACAAAGTACAGTGATACCTCATACAACGTCCAAACTTGGTTCCACATGTTTGGATTTTATACGGATTTGGACTTTGTATGAGGCATGCAAAATCCTAGCTGCGATGCCCCATACGACGTCCAAATCCTTGCTGTGATGCCTCGTACAACGTCGTTTCCATAGAAATACATTGTACTGTAACAGCACAGATTTCAGGGCAAAGTCAAGGAAACAGACAGGAAACTGACAGAACTTTAAGAAATCATTGTCTAAAGGCTAAATACATTACAAAAACATGTCAAACAACCCTGATTGTCCAAGAACCTGAAGAATGCTGCAAAAATCCCAGGAATGCTTCTAAAAATTCTGATGAAAAAATCCAAAAAAATTCAAAATCACGCTCAAAACCACTCCTAAACACTCTTCGCCTCATGCAAAACCCACAAGAGCAATGCACACGTGTCCTGCCTTTTATACTGCCCAGGCACAATGCAACCTGGGAAAAACCCAATGCCTCATACAAAGTCGAGCGACTTTGTATAAGGTAACTTTTTCAAGAAATTAGGAGATGTTGTATGAATTCGATGTTGTACGAAGTGGACTTTGTATGAGGTATTACTGTATCACAGGATCTGGAGACAAATGTGGTAAAATGGAACAAATGAAGAATCTGGAAGGGTCTCATGTATATTCACGTTCTCTGAACAAACATGAAACTCACTATATTTCTCAGCAATATCTATCCTCCAAGAGTATAGCAAAGATAACCAATGAAATGATAGTGAAGGCAACTTTGTATATTGACAGTATGATGCATATAGAAAACCAAGTGAGCACATTTTGCATCTGTAGTGGCTCATAGACAAGTACATTCTACAATCAGCCCTAAATGGTTTCTCAGGAGCAAATGAACACCTCTTTCCTATATTCTCTTGGGTTGAATATATTCCCCTCTAATTAATGAAATGCATAATTAGAACACAATTTTGCCTGGCATATTGGGGCCAGACTGTACCAGCATCTCAATACATCAAAAGTGTCAAAGATCACTGTGAACTTGTTGGTCACACTTTTTCGAATAACACTGCGTACAGCATTAATTGTTGTTCCAGAGGATTTTCGTATAATCTAGAAAATGTTTCAGATTTTTACAAAAAAAAGCCTTCTCTGTGACTTTCCAAAATCCTGTAATTGGATTATTATTCAGTGTTATAAAAATAGCACACAAACCTCTACCAGAAGCTCACGATACCAGCTCCATGGTGAAAGAAAAGGCAGATATTCCTGCTCTGGCTATTTTTTGACATGGTAGGGCAACATATGGCCCTGTAGATGCTGTTGTACTGCTGTTTCCATTAGTCCGTGCCAGCATAACCAATGGCATGAAATCCCTCGGAGTAATACTTTGCCACCGCTTTATAGATTCAGCTGAAAAGAAAGGGTGTGGAAAAGTTGTAGCAAAGCCAGTAGAGCATTCTGCTAGCTGTAGTACAATAAAAGCATTACTTCCAAGCTTTGTGAATAGATTATCTGTAGGCCATAGCAGATATTTCAAGTTTCCATGACAAGGCTTCTCTGGTTACTTTCCCCTAAAACCTACAGCTGGATTAAAATTCTGTATCCTAAACTAACAGTTTGGAAACATTACTTTTTTGGCCATATTGGCTGGGGGATTCTATGGTAGTGGTGGGCAGATCTAAAAAAAACCAACAATAACATACCTTTTTTCCTTTAGTACAGGGGTTCCCAACCTTTTCAAGCCAGAGGCCGGGTTACGCTCTCTCAGTCAGCTTCGAGGGCCAGATGGCCATTTTGCCCTGCCTACACGATGGGTTAGCCATTTTGTCCCAGAAGCTTCAGAGATATCCATTTTGTTTCTCAAATGCCCTTGGAGGGGTGGGGGGCCACATGAAATGGTGACATGGGCCAGATCTGGCCCACAGGCCTTAGGTTGGGAACCCCTGCTTTAATAGATTGAAGTTTATCCCTCTCACTCACTTTTATGTATATCAATGATATCTTCTCTATTAAAGCAGAATGGCATACGACTCAAAAGTCTAATTCGCACAGGCCCCCTTCTACAAAACATGAATGTTTTGTATTCACATTGTTGTACAGACAATACTTCCAATACTGCAGTACACTTTGTACACAAATAAGCTGAACAATTTCAAAAACAGATACAAAACCCTCAGCTGACCTTCATGTGGTTTGCCTCTCACAGTGGAGCAGCCAAGTCATGACATTTTCAGACTCTGAATTTAGGTAACAAAAAAAAAATTAAATCAACCTCACATCACCTTTTATAAGAAACGTTACTGCCACACTAGGACACTTGCTGAGAATTGCAAAACATCTTTCAATGATACGGTGTTGAAACATCAACAAAGAAACTTCACCATGAAGAACACTTGGGGAACTGATTAAAACAACCAGACGTTCCCCAACTGCAATTTTTGTTTTCCGAAAAAGGAGGTCAGTGTGAGTTTGTGGTTACACAGAAAGGACATTTTCTTGTTGTATGTATGTCAACACTATTTCCTCTATATAGCAGCCTTACTCTCAGTAGTGTAACAAAGAGAAAACTGTTGCTTACCTGCGTTAAAATGCAGAAGACTGTAATTTCCAAGGTTTTTAGTAGACATATTGATTTCACATAACAAAAAAAAGATGCAGATGTAAAGACAAACTAACATTTAACATGATGGTAATACAAATAGGAAACAAAATAAAATACTGCTTTTGCTAATGCTTTTTATGGTGACATTTCGGCAGCCTTCTGAGGATCATCATGGCATGATGTTACTTGAAGCAAATACAGTAGTTAATGAGATTACAATCAGAAGATTATGATGATAAAGTTTCAAATTATGTAAAGGTCTCTTGGGACAAAATTCTGAATGAAATGCAGGAATGTTCTATTCAGAAAGGGCACAACCAGGAGTACAATGAGCTTGCTAGATCATCCTATTTAGGCTTCACAGAGTCATTCAAAAATAAAGAACTGGGGAGGGAAGTAAAAGTTCGGTTTCACTTACCAGTGATAACTTTCGTTCTTCGAGTATATAGTTTGTGAATACACACTCATGGGGGAGTTATGCGCCTGCGCAGAACGCCGATCGGAGGCTTGAAAAGCTATTGGTCAAAAGTTTTGGCGGTAAGACCGCCCACCGTACCGCCCACCCTGAGGCGCCCGCGCGCCATTTTACCTCAGTTCCATACTTAAGCCAAGCACAGGATAAACCAATTGATCTCATCCGTGCAGCTGAAGAGGGGAGGCAGGGTGGGTAGTGTGTATTCACAAACTATATACTCGAAGAACGAAAGTTATCACTGGTAAGTGAAACCGAACTTTCTCCTTCGTATAGTTTGTGAATCCCCACTCATGGGAGATTAGCAAGCTCACACTCACTTGGTCGGTGGGCAGTCGGATGAGATGATCCCACGATGAGTATGCAGGTCCGGTAGAATGGTCCGTCAAGGGCGTTGAGTCTGGAGCCCCCTAGTGAGGACGACACGGCCAAGCCTGGCGTCCGCAGTGGCTCTGGTGTCCACTCTGTAGTGCTGGACAAATGTGGAAGGTCTGGACCACGTGGCAGCCTTACATATGTCCTCGAGCGGTGTGCCCTCCAGGAAAGCAGTGGATGTGGCAACCGCTCTGGTGGAATGCGCCCTGACGTGCGGTGGAGGTGGCAGCGAAGCTGACTTGTAGGCTAGGTAGATGGTAGAGGTGATCCATTTGGAGAACCTTTGGGCAGAGATAGGTTCACCCTTGGACTTTCCCCCATACGCCACAAAGAGGCATTGCGACCTCCTGAACTCTCTGGTTCTACTGGTGTAAAACAATAAAGCTCGTTTCACATCCAGTGTGTGCCAAGTCCTTTCTTGGGCGTTAGTGGGGTTCTGGAAGAAAGTTGGCAAGGAGATAGTCTGTGCCATATGAAAGTTGGAGATCACTTTGGGAAGGAAGGTGATGTCCGCTTTGAGAACCACGCGGTCATTGTAGAACTGAAGAAACGGTGCGTCCGCCCGCAGAGCAACCAGTTCACCAGCTCGTCGAGCAGACGTGATAGCCACCAGGAACGCCGTCTTCCATGTGAGAAGATGAATATCCGCGGTAGCCATGGGCTCGAAAGGAGTCCTGGTGAGCGCGTTGAGAACGGCGGACAGTGACCATTGTGCCGTAGGGGTCCTGACCGGAGGGAAGGCGTTCCGTAGTCCTTTGAGGAAACGCTTCACCGTTTGGTCGCGAAAAGCGGCAGAGGCGGGCGAGCCAGCCGGAGAGTGAGCCACCACCGCTGCGAGGTGGACTCGGATGGAGGTGATGCTAAGACCAGACTCCGCCAGATGGAGGAGGTAGGTTAAGACGTCCTGCAGTCCCACCTGTGGGGGGGACGTCTGCTGGGATGCCAGAAAAGCACAAACACGTCTGTATTTGGAAGCATAAGACTTCCGTGTGGAAGGGCGCCGTGCTAGCTCCAGGATCCTGGACAGTCTGGGGTTATCCTCCACGCGGTGAGGTGGAGGCTGGGCAGATCCGAGTGGCAAAGCTGGCCGTGCTCCATTTGGAGAAGCGTCGGTGATTCCGGCAGTGTGCGATACTGTGACGACATGCGTAACAGCAGCGGAAACCAGGGTTGGCGCGGCCATGCTGGGGCCACTAGAATTGCGTTGGTCCTGTGTTGGTACATCCTGGTGAGTACCTTCTGGACCAGAGGAAACGGAGGAAATACGTAGAGATATTCCTGATCCCACCGTTTCATGAAGGCATCGCCCTCGGAGTTCCGTCCGATGCCTGCTCTGGAGCAGTATCTGTGGCATTTCTTGTTGGACTCCGACGCAAAGAGGTCGATGCTCGGCGTCCCCCAGGCGTCGCAAAGCGACCGAAACACCTCGTCGTCCAGTTCCCACTCGTGGGTCGTCGAGGTGAGGCGGCTGAGATGGTCGGCCAAGACATTCAGCTTGCCCTGAATGTGCACTCCAATCGGGAAAATGTGTCTTTCCAGGCACCATTCCCAAAGCTGCACTGCAAGGTAAAGGAGGGTGGTGGAACGCGTTCCTCCCTGCTTGTTCAGGTATGCCACAGCCGTGGTATTGTCCGAGGCCACTTGGACCGCCTTGCCGGTGAGCAAAGTCTCGAAGGAACGTAGGGCCTTCCAAATGGCCAGGAGTTCCAAGTAGTTGATATGGTGCACCATCTCGTGGGGCGACCAAGCGTTGTTGACCGTGAAAGTCCCGCAGGCAGCCCCCCAGCCGAGGTTGCTTGCGTCGGTCAGTAGCTGCAACGAGGGTTGCGGGGGGTAAAAGCTCTTCCCCGTGGCCACGTTCAGTGGTGCTGTCCACCACAGCAGTTGGTCCATCAGCTCCGGAGACGGCGTCAATCGTTTGGACTGGCTCTCCCGGAGTGCGTCGAATTCGTGAAGAAGCCACTACTGCAAGGACCGGAACTTCAACTTGGCGTGGGGGATCACTGCCGTTGTTGAGGCCATCAGGCCTAGAAGTCTCTGAGCCTTGTTCTCCCGGATGCACGGTTTGGTGCGAAAGTCGCTCACCCCTTGCGCAATGTCCTGCAAGCGTTTCGGGGGGGCGAAGGCTCTGGTAATAACCGAGTCGAGTATCGCTCCAATGTACTCAACGCGTTGGGAGGGAATCAGCTTCGATTTGGTGAAGTTGATCCTGAGGCCGAGACTCTCCATGAGGTGGACCGTGAATTGTGTGTCCCGAATGGCCGACGAACTGGTGGGGGAGACAATCAGCCAGTCGTCGATGTATGGGAAGACCCTGATTCCCCGCTGGCGAAGGAAGGCAGCCACAGGGGCCATGCACTTGGTGAAGACCCGCGGCGCCGTGGCCAGGCCGAACGGTAGGCACCGGTACTGGTACACGGAATTGCCGATGCGGAATCGGAGGAATCTTCTGTGGTCTTCGAGGATGGAGACATGGAAATAAGCGTCCTTGAGGTTTATGACTGTGAACCAGTCCCCTTTGTTGATGAGGGGAAGGACGGTCTGCAGGGTCACCATCCGGAACTTCCTGGTGTGGATGCACTTGTTGAGGCGGCGCAGGTCCAGAATTGGGCGAAGTCCTCCGTCCTTCTTCTGAACCACGAAGTACCTCGAGTAGAAGCCGTTGTCCCAGTCGGACGGTGTTACCCGCTCGATGGCTCCCTTGGACAGAAGAGTTGATATTTCTTCCTCCAAATGGGGGGACGAGGTGGTGAGACGATGTCTTCCTACCCGAGGCACCCGCACGAACTCGATGGCGTAGCCAGAGGACAAGATCTTTAAGACCCACCGGTCGTCCGTGATGTTGGACCACACCTGGAGGAAATTCCGGAGGAGGAGTTATGGGATGTGGAGCGAGAGAGACTCGGCCGTCGCAGCTTCAAACGCGGGACTTGGACTTCGCGTCGGAACGCTTGCCCTGCCCGTAGGGCTGGTAGCGGGACTTGTGCTGGTGCCGTTGCTTGTAGGTGCCAGACCTAGGCTGCTCTATAGGGCCACCCTGTTGTTGCGGGTTCCCCTGATACCGCCGCGTGAAAGGTTGGAACCTCGGCCTGGCAGGCGGAGCCGGCGTGGTGAGCCCCAGGAACTTGGCCGTGGAGTTAGTTTGCCGCATCTCGTTCAGGACCTTGTCCGTGTCCTGTCCGAACAGGCCTTGTCCGTCGAAGGGGAACTCCTCGATGAGCTTCTTCATAGCATCATCGAGGGAGGTGCCCCTGAGCCAGGCATGACGGCGGAGCAAAATAGCGGAGGCCATGTCTTTTGCCGCGTAGTCGTTGATGTGCTTGGCCGTCCTCAATTGCTGCTCCGACAGGAAGTCCCCTTCGGATGCCAGCGCCTCGATCCGTTTCTGGGCGTCGGCGGGCAGCGTCGCGGTCTCGGCCTTCACCCGTTCCCAGAGGTGGGACTGGTAAAGGCCCATGGCGGCCGAGTAGTTGGCGGCGTGGAGGAAGAGGGAACCGGTGGCGTAGAACTTACGGCCCACCGCGTCCAGCTTCTTCCCTTCCGGAGTCGAAGGTACCGGGAAGCCGCTGGTGGCCGTTCTGTGTTGAAAAGCCTTGACCACCAGCGAGTTTGGCAAGGGGTGAGCTTGCAGGAACTCGACGTTGTCGTCCAGGACTCTGTACATACCGTCGAGCCTGGACGAAACGGAGTGCGCTGATACTGGCTTCCTCCATGTCGCCTTCGCTGACGTCCACATGGACGGAAGCATGGTGATGTGAACCGGCTGAATGGCTCGCTTGTCCAGTTTGGCGGTCATTTGGTCCTCGCCTTCCAGTGGTGGCTGGTCCACCTTCAGGTTCAGGGCGGTCCCCAGGCGCGTCAGCATGGCCGTAAGCGAGCGTTGGTCCTCACCACGCGGTGGGCCAACCGCGCCGATGGCTTGGTCCGGCGTCCTTTCGGCGTCGACGTCTCCCTCGTCCTCCTCCGAGGACGCGCTGGAGTCATTGGAGGACGAGGGAGGAACTCTTACATCCACGTCGGGACCGCGCCAGTACGGCCTGGGTGGGCCGGCGAGATGGGAGTCCACCGCATCGACGTCTGGACCACACCAAGACGATATGGGTGGGCCAGCGGAGCGGACACTCGACCCTCGGGAGGTCGGAGGGGCCACAGCAGGGCCAACATCCCTGGGGCTTGCGGTGGTCGGTACCGGAGCCGCAGAGGCCGCAGGCATGGAGGTCTTGAACTGGTTGGCAAATGTCTGAGCCATGACCTCAAACATCCCCTTGAGGAACTCCATCTGGGATGGATCCGCCACCGGTGGGAGCGACGAAACGGTGGCCGACGAAACGGTGGCTGGGAGAATCGGCGACGAAACGGTAGCCGGCATGGTGATTGCCGCATCGTCGAGCGTTGGAGTCCTGGGCCTTGGGGAGACGGAGGCCTGCCTCGTAGGTGAACGGGCCCTCCCACGAGGAGGAGACGGGAGAACCTGAAGTGGGCGAGCTGGAGCCCCAGCCCTGCGTCCTTTTTCAGGAGATCCCAAGGAGGACCGTCCTCCCCAGATGGAAGACCCGGGCGAAGGACATCTGGCGACCGAGAACGGGGGCGAAGGCCCCGGAGAGACAGGAGGGCGAGGAGTAGGCGGGAGCGATCGCCTCTTCTCCGTCCCGCGTTTCTTTTTCTTCTCCCCGTTCTTGTCCTTCTTCTTCTTCTTCCTGATAGAGAGCGTGGAAGAAGAAGGTAGAGGAGGCTGAGAGGCACCAGCAGAGGTAGAGGCAGCCGCGGCGGGAGCCAAAGCGAGCTCCATCAGGTGAGCTTTGAGCCGGTTGCTCCGGTTTTGCACTGCAAGGCGGGTAAACTTCTTGCAGTAGGGGCAGGACTGGCTCTGGTGAGACTCACCCAGGCAAAAAAGGCACAGGCTATGGCCGTGGGAAGCAGGGAACTTCTTATGGCAAGCCGAGCACTGTTTGAAGGCTGCAGCCATCAACGAAAAAATTCTTCCAGTGGAAGGTTCCAGAAAACGGGCACCCCGAAGGGCGGACCAGCCGCCACCCCCTTGAGGGGGGAGACGGTGACCGGAGCGAGCAGGCAACTGAGTCCACCAGAAGGAAGAAACAGCGCCGGGGTGGCAATCCTGCCCGGAGGACAAGATCGCCGGAAAAAAATTGTTGTAAATCGGTAAGGCTTTCCCTCAGAAGGGCGAGAAAAATTGAGAAGCTCTCAACGATCGTCCTGCTGCTACGGCGGAAAGAAGAGAACTGAGGTAAAATGGCGCGCGGGCGCCTCAGGGTGGGCGGTACGGTGGGTGGTCTTACCGCCAAAACTTTTGACCAATAGCTTTTCAAGCCTCCGATCGGCGTTCTGCGCAGGCGCATAACCCCCCCATGAGTGGGGATTCACAAACTATACGAAGGAGAACCACCAGTTTACTCAGACATTCATTCTGAGCATGTGAAGAGAGAGAGATTATAGAGAGAACTATGGTCACCTATCAGCCCCAACACAATATTTCTATGAGATATATATGAGATATATACAGTATGAGCTGGTTCTGTTCTTTCCACCCTCAACCTTTGCAGGGAGATTTTAAACATATTCTGCTGAACATGCTTAGTATCCTTCCAAAAAGCAGGATCCTGTCATGAACAAAGTGTGCTTTCTCTCAATTGAATGCACTTTGAATCTCCATCCAGATCTTTGAAAACTGTTAATATAATAGCTATTTCGCAAATGTCTTTGTAGAAGTCAGACTAACTTAAAGCTGGATATGAGGCACTGACTGGGGCAAATTTGAGGTCAAAATGTCAACAGACCGGATCTGAGCTTTAGATCAGGGGTGCTCAAACTACAGCCCATGGGCTGGATCCGGCCCCCGACACCAATTCATCCAGCCCACAAACCCCTTGTTGCTCCCGGAAGCAGAAGTAAACGCCCACACGGGCACGTTTTACTTCCACTTCCGGGAGCAACGAGGGCTCTGCGGGCTGGATGAATTGGCATTAGTGGCTGGATCCAGCCCTCAGGCCATACTGACCGGCCCCCTTAACCACGTAACAGTCCCACAGTCTGAAAAGTTTGGGCATCCCTGCTTTAGATCACTGAAGCTATTATCCCTTGTTACCACCACAGCATGTAAAGAGACAGAATCGCAGTATCATTGATTTGGAAAGGACCTTTGAGACCATCAAGTCCAGCATCCTGCTCAATACAGGAATCCAAATCAAAGCAGCTCTGACAGATAGTTGGAGCATTCTCCACCTCCCAAAGTAAGTGGTTTCATCATTGTGCTGCTCTAACAATTAAGAAGTTTTTCCTGATATTCAGCCATCTATCTGGCTTCCTGTAGTTTAAACCCACTATCACATATCCTGTACTCTGGGATGATGGAGAACAGATCCTGCCCTTCCTCTTTGATGACTATCTTTCAAGTATTTGAAGAGAGCTACCATATCCCCTCAGTCTCCTTTTCTCAAGAATAAACATGCCCAGTTCTCTGTGTTCAAGATGTCATATTGTAAACATACAGCAAGAGTAAATACTGTCAGTTTGCTTTTTGTTGTATTTCCACAAAATGAATCGTAAAAGAGTTCATCACACACACACACACACACACACACACACACACACACACACATGTACTCATGAACACAATACATAGACAGGTGATTCCTGAGTGCAGTGAGAACAAGGCTATGAGCACAGGCTCATAGGTATACACACACACACACACACACTTCAAGTCTCTTATCCATTTTCTTGTTTTGAACAAAGAAGAAGATGAATAGTCAGTATCATCATAAATGTACTTTGTTGGTTTTTTTGACTGACAAGAGAACAAATGCTGATAGCAATGCCAGATGAGGTGGGAAGAACTCTGGAATTTCTCTTGCCTCTTAGAGGAAACTTTATCTCTTTGTGAAATGTCACTCTCTGTGAAATCCATGGATCATAATGGCTCTTCAAAGCAACCTTCCCACTTTTTAATACAATGGCTAGAGAGATCCTACCCTCTATATGGGCATCTAAATCTGATTTCCTATTTTGTGTTATGAAGACTACAAGTTGCTCCCCATTTTTCTATGACATTTTCTTAGTCAATGGAAGGGTCTACATGCCTCATCCAAGGTAACAGATAGATTTCCACTGGTCTCAGTCTGGCTTTGTCTCCATAGAAAGAGATTATACACTCATAAGGTTGACATTTACGTTTTACACTGAATCTACACACTCCATTTTGTCCTGCCAGAAGTCTGTCTTTAACAAGGAGGTATTATACCCCCGGCCTGAAGTTTTGAATTCTATGCCTTTTCCTCTACAAAACTGATGAAGAATATTGGAGAACTCAAAAGCCTACCTTACTCATAACATTTAGTGATCTAGTAAAGATAATCTTGTAAATCATTTCAAGTTGCTTCTAACATATGGGAACTCTATTAATTAAAAAAACCTCCAAAAGGTTCCATCCCTGCTCATTCTTTGCAAATTAAAGATCCATAGTTTCCTATATCAAGTCAATTATTATAAAGATATTACTCAATCCAGAATTTTATTCTGGGCCATGTTCTTGTAGACTTGAGCCCACTTCCAATATGGTAGGAGTGGTAGTCCACAAATCTTGCACTACAATAAATTTGTCATTCTTTAAAACGAGGAGGTTGTACAGCTAATAAATACAGTTTTGGCTTAAATATAAATCAATTATGCCTGTTGTGTTTATGACTATTTTTCACTGGTAATATATGCCATCCATCTCAATAGCTTTTGAAAGCATTTTACGATGTCTATTACTGGCAACATTATTTTCACAAGAACAAATTAAAAGAGCAAAGACTGAATCTTCTTTGATCTGTGCTGAAATGAGAAGGTTACAAGTATACTTTATGGATTGATCTCTTCAAAATGTATATTCAGATTAGGGATATAATGAGTTCCTTAGATGGAAGTGTTTGTAAAATACAAATACATGATCATAAGAATCAGAAAATGGTGCAGAGTTAAATTGAGCACACAATAAACAAAAACTCTTTTACATGACACTATATTGAACAAATAAGGAATTAATAACCTGCTCATCTGATATATGTGTCTAATGAACAAAACAGGGTGATTTTTACATAATTGAAAAAGTATACAATCTTCATAGCAACCAGTCAGCATATATTGCATAACCATACAATTAATCCATTACTAGTGTCCACACTGAAAATGAAGACACTTCAGAAAATTTGGCAATTATTTGTAGAGACAAAATCGGCTGGAGGTGTGGGGGGTGGGCCAGTAAATGATCAATTTACTTTCTGGAAACAGTAAAAAACATCGTGATATCCTGCATCCTCCAGGGATGATACACTGGGTGTGTAATATGAATCTGTGTTTATGCTTTTTATAAATGTATTTTATGACTTTTGTTAAGGGATAAGTATGGCAATACTGTAATAATGGACAAGTTATGGGTAGGGGGGGAAAGGGTAAATATGAATATTATGGATATATAAAATGAGTAGATTTAGAGTTTGATGTTACAAGAAAAAGAAAATATAGTAAATGTAATTTTATGTTGTATAAAATGAATGGGGGTATAATAATTAAGATTTAGAGAAGGATGGGTGGTATTGCATTGATAAAGTATAGGTATAGTTATTTTTTTAGTATTGTTTACTATCTGTTTAATATGTATTTGTGTATGAATGTTTATACATTGTATGATTTTTTCTGTTGTACTGTAATTCTGTAATTGTACTGTAAGTTTTACATTTAGATTTTATTATATTTTGAAAATTAATAAAAAAATTAAAAAGAAAATGAAGACACTGACTTTAGCAAGATGCCTGTGACAAAAATGTTCTCTTTCTATCAATGACCTTTGAAAAAATCTATGCGAACTTTTCTTACAGATATGGTTTTCATGTTCTAAGCAACACATGGCTTCCTGCACAGAAGCTAAGTTGGGTACTGAATACCTGGCAGCTACTGTGGGTTTTTGTTTGAAAATAAAAGCACGAAGCATTCACGATCAGTAACAGCTGAAAGGGCTTAGGTAATGAATTAGAGCAACGTGGCAAGCTAGTAACTTGTGTCTGTGCTTAATATGACAAATAACAGCAATTTTCCCCACTCATTTTGGACAAATTTTAACAGGTGAAGATCACTTTGCTCAAACAAACATCTTGAAATTTCAGACAGTTATTTCTGTCCTGCTGTGAGATCTCTCTCTCTCACCCTCATCTTAAATTGGATGTCGATGCGGAACTGGACTGTTGGCAGATGAATGCCGATTGTGGATCAACAGGTCCATAGAACTTCAAAGAGCATCAAGGCAGATGCAAAACATATGTTCCTCTGCATCTGTATTTTGAAACAACAGCTGCAGCAATGAAGAGTGATTCCTGTGGAATGAAGAACCCTGAAAAGGGTTCTACATGTGAAGTTCAGATTAAAAATTACAGTGGCTGTTTTACAAATTACATGTTAAAAATCTAGATCAGATTATGTTTTTAAGTAATTGTTATAGCTGCCTTTTAAACAGACCTTTTAAAATATCTGAATAATTATGTGCCATCAAGTCAGTCTGGGGCTGTGTAACTTGTCCAAGGCAACATAGGTTTGCTTTTCTCTTACAAGGCAGAGTAGGGATTCAAACTCCCAGCTTCTGGTTCTGCAGCCAGACAACTAACCTACTAAACTTTTCAGTCAGCTAAAGGAAAAACCTACAGCTTAGCTTCTGTTTTCTTAAACTTTAATAATATCCTTTCCTTTATCAAACAGATTTAGTTAAAGGCTGCATACACATATAAAGAATTGTGAGGAATAATCTCTAATTTTTAGTATATAGAATTAGAAGCACTGGTAAAGGTAAAGGTCGCCCTTGCTCGAAAGCCAGTCATAGCCAACCCTAGGGTTCAGTGCTCAACTCCGTTCATAGCCAGTCAGCGCTATCTGCGTCTAAAGATATTTCCATGGTCATGTGGCAGGCATGACCAGACATTGGAGCGCTTCCCACCAAAGTGGTACCTATTTATCTACTTGCAATTTTTTGCTTTCAAACAGTTAAATCGGCAGGAGCTGGGATAGACATGTCAGCTTACTCCATCGTAAAGCACTCGGGTCTCGAACTGCTGACCTGCCAACCTTCAGATGATTATCTCTGGTCTTCTACAAACTATGTTTTTGCAATCACAGGCAACATTCCCCAGGAACGACCACCTTGTATATCAGAATCTACTGCTCTTTTAAGAATGATAATATATTTCTTAATTAAGCCTCTAAACTTCTTGACCTCTGCAAATTATGAATAACCTATTCTAGTAAACAAATGCGATAGGAATGTAATTTGCACCTCAGCAATAAACATTCTCTTCAGGAACTACTATGGACTATTCTATTATTCTACTATTATGGACTATTATGGATACTTTGATGTATGTTTCCTCAGAAGTAAAATTATCTGAATATTCTTGGGTGTATACAGAGAGTCAGATTTTATTTTATTTGGTTTCTAAATAGGTAAGATTCTGCAGAACATGTGGGCTGAAAAATCAAAGGTGCTTGATGTATAACTCTACATTGCATACAGTCTCTGTTTAACCAGCTCTTGGGGACATGAAAGGAGCTTCATTTGGGCATTCCCTGAGCGGAGTTTCTTCCGCAAAAATCCTTTCAACCCAGAATAATTTCTGACATGAAATTATTATTATAAATATGTATGGTTTAATTTTTATATCAATCAGTATGCACTATTACTCAGGAAAACAGAAATGTTAGAACAAAAAACATGGTTTAAATACAGTACATTGGTTTTATCTCTTGATAATATAAATATTTCAGTCCGCAGGCCTATATGTGCTTATTTGGGAATATGTCCCATTGAATTCAGCTGGACTTACTCCCATGGCAATGTACAATCACCATTATTTAAGTTATCTCACTTTGCATTGGATACGCGGTCTAAAACTGCTTCAATCTTAGGGTGGCCTCTGTAAAGCCATTATGGCCACTGCGTCCCACCACATGGTCATCTCTGAATTCATCCTCAAACTCAGGACTTCTGAATCAATACCACCACTACAATCTTCCGTTTTAATGTTTCAGGTCCTTTCCCTCCTCCCAACCCCATGTGAATTCCCTGCAGAACAGGGTAAAACTATGTCCAACTTTATAGTGTGAAGATGCAAAATAGAATGTTTTCACTCAACAGAACAAGCTAGAGACAAAATAAATTGAAGGATTGCAACAGAAAAGAGTAAGTAACTTCACTAAACTGCCCAAAAAAGAGGCCCAAAAACTGTTCTTTAAACACCTATAAATATTTATGAAGTAATGACTGTATTAGTCCATGCAAGCGTAGAAAAGGTTTCCCTTGCTCAAAAGCCAGTCGTATCCGACTCTAGGGTGCAGTGCTCATCTGTTTCAAAGCCAAAGAGCTGTCAGCTTCTGCAGACGTTTCCGTGGTCATACGGTAGGCATGACTAGACACCGGAGTGCACGGAACGCTGTTACCTTCCCACTGAAGTGGTCCCTATTTATCTACTTGCAATTTCTTGCTTTCAAACTGCTAGGTTGGCAGGAGCTGGGACAAAGACGGGAGCTCATTCCATTCTGCAGTACTCGGGAATCGAACTGCTGACCTTCTGCCTCCCAGTCAGCATCTTAGCCACTTGAGCCACTGCAGTCCTGTTCTTTAAACACCTATAAATATTTATGAAGTAATGACCGGATTAATCCATGCAAGCGTAGAAAAGGTTTCCCTTGCTCGAAAGCCAGTTGTATCTGACTCTAGGGTTCAGTGCTCATCTGTTTCAAAGCCGAAGAGCCAACGCTGTCTGCTTCTGCAGACATTTCCGTGGTCATACGGCAGGCATGACTAGACACCAGAGCGCACGGAACACTGTTTACCTTCCCACCGAAGTGGTCCCTATTTAGAGGTAAAGGTTTCCCTTGCCTTGCTCGAAAGCCAGTCGCATCCAACTCTAGGGTGCAGTGCTCATCTGTTTCAAAGCCGAAGAGCCAGCGCTGTCTGCTTCTGCAGACATTTCCGTGGTCATACAGCAGGCATGACTAGGCTGTTACCTTCCCACCAAAGTGGTCCCTATTTATCTACTTGCAATTTCTTGCTTTCAAACTGCTAGTAAACAAAAACAAAAAAAAACTTTGTTGGCACCTCAAAGACTAACTCCTGTATTTAAATGTGACCTTTCGTGGCTCAAGTCCGCTTCATCGGACAAACATCTGACGAAGTGGACTTGATCCACGAAAGCTCACACTTAAATACAGGAGTTAAGTCTTTAAGGCGCCAACAAGGTTTGTTATTTTGTTTTCTCTCTGATGTAAATAACAGTGGCCAGAGGTCTGCCACTCCCCAAAAAAATGTGAAGGGATGCCAAGTGTTCACGAAGCCCCTAGGAAGGTTTATCTGCTGAAAACAAAGGAGCAGGGCCATGACGGCGGACCTTGTCACTCCAGATGTTCTTGGGCTCCCATTCCCAGAAGCCGCCGTGAATCCGCACGGATGGGTTTACTGCGATTCATCCGGCCCCGCGCCGCCCTCGTCGCTCCTGGAAGCGGAAGTAAAACGCGCCCATCCGGGCGCGTTTTACTTCCGCTTCCAGGAGCGACGAGGGCGGCGCGGGGCCGGATGAATCGCAGTAAACCCATCCGTGCGGATTCACGGCGGCTTCTGGGAATGGGAGCCCAAGAACATCTGGAGTGCCATGTGGTTCGCCATCCCAGGAACAAGGAGGTTCATCCCTTTGCCTGCAGAAGACAGCAAACTCACCACTCTCGGTTTCTCCAGCGTTTGCAAGAAGGGCGGACTCTGATCCAAGGTGCGCTCGGGGTCGCTGGAGATGTCGTCTTCTGACTCTTCCCAGGAGGAGGAGAAGCCAGTGGAAGAGGCAGAAGAAGAAGACAGCTTCCTGGCCGGTGTGTCCTTTCGAGGGCTCCCTCCTCCTCCTCCTCCTCCTCCAGATCCTTCCTCCTCCTGAGCACCTAGATCAGTCACAATGACAGCCGGGATGCCACTTCCAGCAACTCCTCCTCCCGCGTAGCAGCCTTCCACTTTGGCCAAGGGCTTCCCCGGTTCTCCTACTCCCGTGGAGGAGATCCCCAGTGGCGTCTGCTGCTGATGGCCAGGATGCGCCTCGGGCAGCCTGGCTCCGTTGGCGTCAGCCATAAGCTCACCGCGGAGCTCAGGTGCCGCTGCTGCTGGAGGCGGCAAAGAGTTGCTGCCTACGAGGCCGTCGATCCGAGCCAGACAAGGCGGGATCGCCTCTCCAGGGGGATCCTCGACGCCGACGGTGGAGCCCTGCCCTCTGTGGAAACTGCGCCGTCGGCTCCTCCTCCCCTCCTCCTCCTCTGAGCAGAGGCGATCCTCCTCCGAGGAGATCCCCTTCCTCCTCCTCCTCACCTCGGACGGCCCCTCCTCGGGGTGCCGCGCAGCGCCGCCTTCGCCCGCCTGCCCTCCGGCAACCTGGCAGCACCCCTTCGAGCCCCCCTCCGTCTCACCGCTTCCTTGCTGCTCCGGATCGCGCCCTAAACTTGACCCCGACCTCCTGGGAACCCCGTTCTCCGCTTCGCTCGGACGGTGCGTCCCGATCTTCGTCTCCTGCGAGCCCTGCAGGCGGGGGGCCTTCCTCCCACCCCCCTCCTCTTCCTCCCAGGAGTCCTGCGCTCCGGAGACCACGGCGGTCATCCCCTGCGATCCTGGCCCGGGGAGCCCGTTCTCCACCTCCCGTCGAGCCCCCGGTGCCCTGGCCGCCACTTCCAACATGGACAAGGGACTCCCGGGCTGGGTATCGGCCGGAGACGGCTTGGGGGAGGAGGAGGAGGGGGAGGAGGAGGGCGGCCTCCTGGGCAGGGAGGAGGCGAGGAGGGCCGAGCTCTGGATGTGCGCCTCGAAGAGCCCCACTTTCTGGGTCACTTGCACGTTTTGCAGCTCCCTCCGGAGGAGGAGGCGCGCCGAGCCGGGCGAAGGGGAGCGGCTGGTGGGGGACGGGGGCGCCCAGGTGGGGCTGCTGAGCCGCCCGGGGGTCCTGCGACCCCCCGCCTCGTCCTGCGACGGGGGGAAGAGGAAAACGGTGGCGGCGGAGCAGCTGCTGCCCCGGATCGCCCCGTCGGGGGACCCCTGCTTGCGCCTGACGGGCGGCGTCTTGCTCCTGCTCCGCCCGCCGCTGCCGCCCTTCGCCTCTTCTTCCTCGCCGCTCTTCATCATCACTAAGCTGTTGAGCGCATAGCAGGACACGGCCATAGTCCAGGGTCCGGCCGTCGGGGGACTGCTGGCGCCGCTCCGTCCACTTCCTCCTCCGCCTCCTTCTTCCAGGTCAGCCTCTGCCGAGCAGCAAGGGTGGCGGAGGGTGCTGCTGCTGCGGCCACATCGCCCGGGGAGCGGGAGACGCGCCGCGGAGAAGAGCCGTCCACAGCGACCCGCCGCTCCGTAAACATTAAGCTGCGGGAGGGAAAAGACAAGAGAGAAGAGAGACGGTCAGCGCGGGAAAAACGAGGCAGCACCAGCCGGCCGCGGTCATTGGCTGCGAGCATCAGCCCTCGGCCAATGGCGGCAAGGCGCGAGCTCAAGGGTGGAGCTTGAGAGGGGGGGGAGGGGGATAAAAGAGGCGCGTTGCCGTGAGGAGTGGACAAAGCGGTGGTCTAGCCTAGAATGATTAATACTTCTTCGTGGTTCAAGGAAGACCTAGACCAGTTTGGCTTTTAGACTTCAATTCCCAGAAGCCTAAGTCAATTCCCCAAAACTCTGATCAGCCTAAGTACTGGTTTAGGCTTCTGGGAATTGGAGTCCAAAAACCAAAGGTTGAGAAACACTGACCTAGACTGTCTAGGTCTTCCTTGAACCACGAAGAAGTATTAATCATTCTACAGAGCTGTCATGTCGTGTCTTTAAAATAAAATAAAAAGTAGAGGGAAGCAAGAGCAAGTAATCAAACTCCTCTTTTTCCCATCTCTCCCTCACAATAAAACTACAGTTCATAAGATCCCCCACTTCGCTAGATGAAATTCAGCATTCTACTACAATTCACACCCAGCCATTCACTGACTGTACAGACAAAAATGTTACAGATGAAAATCAGAAAATTAGAATATCTTGCAAATGTTCATTCATTTCACTTAAAAGGTGAAACGAGATAGACTTACTACATGCAAAGCAAGAGATGTCATGCCTTAATTCATTATAATTGTGAATGGCGTACAGCGTACATGAGATTATGTGATGATTATGGGATACGTGAGATTGGGAGGTTGGGGTTTTCATAAACTGTAAACCATAAGCATCAATATTATAACAAAGTAAGGCTTGAACTACCTCGCTTTCATGTAATAAGTCTATCTCATACTGTATATTTGTTTCACCTTTTAAGTTGCATTACTGAACTGAATGAACATTTGCACGATAGTCTAATTTTCCGAGTTTCACCTGTAATCCAGATCAGTACATTAAGTTTTGGGCTTTATTTCTATGTCAGGGATCTGTCCAAGGGCCCTGAGAGATGCCTCAGCAATAACTTTATTTCATTTCTACCCACTGGGATACACAGAAAGAGCCTACTCAAAGATTGTCAATACTATCATGTGTACCCTAGGCAGCAACCTTGCTGGCTAATCTTTCTAATGCCAGATCGAACTAAAGGAACTAAAGAATGAATCCACCAGAAAGGTCTTTCTCAAGACCAACCCAACCATAACAAATATCTCAATAAATATTGAGGGACTTTTAAATAATAAGAGTGTTCTACTAGCGGTCTGAAGCTCAACATCAAAAAACCCAAGATCATGGCATCTGGCCCCATCACTCCCTGGCAAATAGAAGGGGAGTAAATGGAAGCAGTGACAGACTTTACCTTCTTGGGATATAAGATCACTGCAGAAGGTGACTGCAGCCATGAAATAAAAAGACGCTTACTTCTTGGGAGACAAGCCATGAGAAACCTGGGGAACATAGTTAAAAGTAGAGACATCACCTTAAAAAACAAAAATTTGCAATATGGGATCAAAATTGCTGGGAGAAACTTCAACAATTTGAGATATGCAGACAATACCACCCTAATGGCAGAAAGTGAGGAAGACCTAAAGCAGCTCCTGATTAGGTTGAAAGAAGAGAGTGCTTGAGACTCAACATCAAGAAAACCAAGATAATGGCAATAGGCCCTATCAGTCCCTGGAAAATAGATGGGGAAGAAGTAGAAGCAGTGACAGGTTTTACTTTCTTAGGATCAAAGATCACTGCAGATGGTGACTGCAGCCATAGTCACCTTGCAAACAAAAATTCACATAATCAAAGCAATGGTATTCCTAGGGGTAATGTATGGTTGTGAGAGCTGGACCATTAGGAAAGCTGAGCGCAGAAGAATAGACGCTTTTGAAATGTGGTGTTGAAGGAGAGTTTTGAGAGGCCCCTGTACAGCGAGGAGAACAAATAGGTCAATCTTAGAAGAAATCAACCCTGACTGCTCCTTGGAAGGTCAAATAGTAAAGATAAAGATAAAGTACTTTGGACATCAAATGAGAAAAGAGGATTCACTTGAGAAAGCCTTGATGCTGGGAAAGGTGAAGGGCAAAAGAAGAAGGGGCGGCCAAAAATGAGATGGCTAGATGGTATTGTAGACACAATGGGCACAGAGCTGGGCGGGTTGAGGAGGATTGTGGAGGACAGAGGTGCCTGGAGGACATTGGTCCAAAGGGTCGGAATCTACTGTGCGACTGAACAACAACAAAACTGTGTTAGCACATCCCCCGTTCTGAGAGGATTCACTTGAGAAAGCCTTGATGCTGGGAAAGGTGGAAGGCAAAAGAAGAAGGGGCGGGTTGAGGAGGAGGATGGAGGACAAAGGTGCCTGGAGGGCGGTGGTCCATGGGGTCACAAAGGGTCAGAATCGACTGTGCGACTGAACAACAACAACAACTTCTTGGAAGGCAAGCTATGAGAAACCTAGGCAGCAAAATAAAAAGTAGAGACATCACCCTGCCAACAAAAGTCCGCATAGTTAAAGCAATGGTCTTCCCAGTGCAGAGGATGAGGTGGGTGGATAGAATCATTGATGTGATGGGTGTAGATCTGGCCAGGCTGCAGAGGATGGCAGAGGAGGATGGCATGCAGTGGTCCATGGGGTCGCAAAGTGTTTGACTCGACTGAGTGACTGAACAACAAAAACTAGTGGACATGTGCAGGAAAAATAAATGATCCAGGAAACAAATTGGGGGATAGCAAGGTACAGACCTATTTACTCCTCCAGAATTTGCCAGGCTATATAACACAACTGTTCAGAGATGAGGGAAGATACAGAAAAGCCTCAAAATTAGGCCAAGTATTGTGGCCATGAGGCTGAAGGTAAGAGATCAATTAAGTTTGTCTTAATCAGCCTTGTCTAATTTCCCACAAACCTAAGCAGAGTGAGAAGAAAAGGGATAAAGCTGTATCTTAATGGGAGACAAACAAGCTATGGGGAAGTAGGCCTGACCTGACTTGCTTTCCAAAAAAACAAACTCTGAAAATTTAAGTTTGGGGCAAAAGACTTGGTCTCCAAAAGAGTCTTCACCAAGAGTGCACAGAAAGATCCCTGGGGAACTGCATGAGTTGCAGACCAAAAATCTCAAACCTGCACACCTCTGATTTTCAATGCTGTGACTGACTCCTAGAAAATATGGAGGAATGAGAAGAATGCTTTTGAAAAGCTTCTGAAATTTTCAGAAAGCCTTCCAGCAACCACTAGCAACAGCCCTTGAAGAAATAGGCAGCAAAGCAGAAGACACAACCATTAGATAAAATTAAGACCTAAACATTCACATTAGTGCTGAAGTATTTCAAAGGTTATTGGGTGGGCTAAGCTAGGGGAAAAGGAGTAAACCCCAGTGTTAAGGTAGGGGCGAATAATAGGCTGAGAAGTTCTGCTGGCTCTATATATCTTTCATACCCAGAGTTTTACTCTTGCAGAATGAAAAAAGGCTTATGGCATTAATTGAAAAACCAGATGCAGTTTCAAGTCACATACAATAAATCACATTATTAAAACAGTATTCAGTTGATCATCACATTGAAATAAACAATTAATCTAGGTTAGAAGCTGTTGAAAAGACCAACAAAAATCATTAAAAGGCCTTTCCCTGAATCAGTGCCAAAGGCAAGCTGAAATAAAAATGTTTCCACCTGCTGGTGAAAAGGCAATGTGACCAATCATCCCTGTGAGGAGAATGAGACAGACAAGGGGGCTTCTCCTAAGCATCTTAAGACACAGGGAAGCTGTATGGGGAAAACACAAGCTTGCAGATCATAAACCTATAGAAAGTGATAATAACTGCCCATGCCATTAGTCTGCAGGAAAAGGATCTTAGTTAGGTCTGGAAATACATCATTCAGGCTGAATGGATTGAAGAGATTAGAAATGTGAAAGGGGGGGGAGAGAAATTTAGGAGGGAAACTGGATTCTTTTGGGGGTTTTCCTGAAGCCTTTTTGTTTTGTTTTTCTGATTTTTTTAAAGTGGAAAAATTGATTATGAAATGTTTTATTTTAGCATGAAGAATAAAATATTTAAGACCACATGCCCATATATTCTCCAAATCATTTCTAAAAACTATGTACTGTATAGCTCAGTAAACACTTCTGATTAATGTTATGCGTCCTCCTCCTCCTTCTTTTACCCCATCAAGTGTAGAGTGATTTCATGCCTATTCATTGAATCTTAGTCCCTTCCACACGCTCTCCCCACCACCACCCCTGCCACCTTCAATTCTTTTCATGGGAATGGTTGCTTTATGTCTATTTAATACTGTGAAGAAGAAATACAATTAATTTTCTTTGCTACTAATGTTATGTTTTTTTAATTTGCCTGCTCCACATAAACTAGCAAAACCAAAGAGGTTCCATATGGTTCATGTTGTTACAATTACAATAAAAAATAAAAATAAAAGTACATTCCAGTTGTAATAAGTGTTTGAATACAATGTATTTTTAATATACCAATCAAATTGTACATAATCATATTTTATGTTCCTAAAGTAATAGAGTGACTTTCAATGTGTAAAAATAATGTGCTAATGAGGAGTTGTGGCATGGTATAGCCAGAAGCCTTGGATAATATGAGAAAGAATGTAACTCTACTATAATGGAGCTAGTCATATCTCTCACACAACATAAAGCCCAAAACCACAAAAAGCATGAGGAAAGAAAAGCATCACATGCTTCTTTGCCTGTGTGTTCTTCTATTTTAACTTACTACTTTGCTTTAGTAAAGGTAAAGGTTTCCCTTGCTCGAAAGCCAGTTGTATCCGACTCTAGGGTGCAGTGCTCATCTCTGTTTCTAAGCCGAAGAGCCAGCGCTGTCTGCTCCTGCAGACGTTTCCGTGGTCATGTGGCAGGCATGACTAGACACCGGAGCGCACAGAACGCTGTTACCTTCCCACCGAAGTTGTCCCTATTTATCTACTTGCAATTTCTTGCTTTCGAACTGCTAGGTTGGCAGGAGCTGGGATGAGCTTTACCCCATTCTATTTTAAACTGTACCTGTATACATGTACATGTTTAGTTGATATAATGCTTTTCCTCATGCAGGGTTCAGGAATCTAAAGCTCTCCTGATGTTGTTAGGATTCTAGCTCCTGCCATTCCTGCCCAATGGCCATATTAACTAGGGCTGACAGGATTGGGACTCTAACAAAATCTGGAAGGCCATAAATTCCACAGTCCCAATGGTTTGCAATTTTTGAATTTGTGAGCAACTGGACAGCTCAGTGGAGTTAATGTATGAACCAGTTACCCCAAGGTCTATAGTCTGGTGTACTGATCAGAATAAGCTCCACTGAATTGAGTGAGATTTATTTATGAGCGTTTGCTTGGGCTGTATAATATTCAGTTATTTCCTCCTTTGCTAGAATATTTACATATACTGAATATGATTATTTGTGCATAAATGAATGTGGAATTGCTGTATTAATAAGATTCTGTGGAATTTTTGCATCAGCCAACTTACAAACTTTTCACGTTATAAAGTTTATATGAGCTTTTGCAAAATCATGTTACTTTACTTTATTTGTGTGTGCATTTGTTCTTATAAAAACTTTTCCTAATAGTTTGCTGATCTTTGAATCTGTGTTCTGATAAAATTTTGAAATATTAAGCAGAGTTGCTTCTGGCATAGATCTATGACTAAAGTATTATGCATGCAGGAGGAAATAAATCCTACTGAATTTCATGAGAGTTACTTGTGACTAAATATGTTTGAGTAAGCCACATCATAATAATAGTTTAATGTCAGAAATTATTCTGGGTTAAAAGGATTTTTGCTGGAGAAACTCAGCGCAGGGGACGCCTGAATGAGGTTCCTTTCATGTCCCCAAGATCTTTCCTCACCAAAGTAGTCCCTATTTATCTACTTACAATTTCTTGCTTTTGAACTGCTAGGTTGGCAGGAGTTGGGACAAAGACGGGTGCTCAAACCATCATGCAGTACTCAGGTCTCGAGCCGCCAACTTGTTGGCCTTCCTGCTAACAAGGCAAGCAGCCCCTAGTAAGTCACATGATATGTAGTTATTTCTTCCTGTACCAGTGTCTCTTGGCTAAATGGCTTTCATCATCATTATCATCATCATCATCATCATCATCACCATCTAGCAGTGGAGAATCAAACTCCCAAACCCTGGCTCTAGAGCAGTGGTTCCCAACCTTTTTTTGACCATGCCCTACCTAAGCATCTCTAAAATCCTGATCCTTCCCCACCCCATGACACATAATTCTTATTATTCAAAAAAGTGAACTTCTATTCATGTGGAAGAAGCCTAAAAGGCCATTCACTTCTTTACTGTTAATGGCTCGCTCTCGAACTGCCCCCGTGGGGCATGTGCCCCACGTTGGGAACCACGTCTATAAAGCCAAATATCTAAAGAGTTGAGCTATCCAGCCAGCTAACATTACCCTACCCTAAACTATTTGGGTAACGGTCTGGATCAAACTGTGATCTACAAATGATAGTGTCTAAACATTAAGCAGAAAATTGCCGCCAGAAATAACACACTTAGGAAACTGGCTGACCTGGACTAGGGTGCACAACTACAAACAATAAGAACATAAGAATTATTACTGGTTGCCAGATACCTAACTTCACAGAGAAGCCTATTATTTGGCTGGCATTGCCCCTCTGGGGTATAGTGAGATGTGCTAGCAAATAATGAGCAAAATGAGATAATATAGCATCAAACTCATCCACGTCATGAACAGCAACCCCCTAGATCAGGAGTCAGAAAACATGGCTCTCTAGGTGTTCTTGGATTTCAATTACCAGAAGCCCAAGTCAGTACACCTGCTCATCAGGGCTTCTGGGAATTCAAATCCAAGAACATCTGGAGAGCAAAGTTTGCTGACCCCTGCCCTAGATCAGGGATTCTCAACCTGCAGCCCGTGGGCCAAATGTGGCCCTCGGTGCCATTTCATGTGCTTCCCCCCCCCCACTGCCTCCACCACACCCGGAAGTGCCATGTGGTGGAGGAAGGGCAAAATGGCTGTCCAGCCATTGATTGACCATGGTATCCTTCTGAGATGGTTAATAAGTTTAAGACTTGAGGTGATGTCTTTCGGTGGTTCCAGTCCTTTCTCAAGGGCTTGTCTGAGATGGTACAGCTTGGAGAGGTGATGTCTACCACTTGGGACTTCCATTATAGGGTCCCTCAAGGATCACCATTTTCCCAATGGTTTTGAACATCTATATGCAGCCACTGGAAGAAGTCATGCAGAGGTTTGACATTTGTTGTCATCAATAAGTGGACAATATACAGCTCTCTTTTTCCTTTTCTTCATCTGCAGAATGATGTGGTACAAGCCCTTGAGTACTGACGAGGGCCAATAAAATGACACTTAATTCTGATAATAGAGAGTTCCTATTGCTGGAAGGAGTAAACTGTGGTGGCTTAGTGGTTAAGATGCTGAACTTGACGGCTGGAAGTTTGGCAAGTCAGCAGTTCGAGACCCGAGTGCTGCACGATGGAGTGAGTCTACTTCTCTGTCCCAGCTCCTGCAGTTCGAAAGCAAGAAATTGCAAGAAGATAAGTAGGTACCACTTTGGTGTGAAGGTAATCAGCCTTCCGTGCACTCCGGTGTCTAGTCATGCCTGCCACATGACCATGGAAACGTCTGCAGACACAGACAACATTGGCTCTTTGGCTATAAACAGAGATGAGCACCAAACCCCAGAGTCAGATATGACAGGCCTTCAAGCAAGGGTGACCTTTACCTATTGTTGGAAGGATCGTTGGATCTGTCAGAAGGATATTTACCTGGCCATTTTGCAGTTTGCAGCTTGGGTGTACTCTTGGATCCAGCTCACTAAATATTTGCTGTGGCAAAGAGTGTCTTTTGTCAACTTTAATTAATTAGACGCCTTTGAAATGTGGTGTTGGAGGAGAGTTTTGAGAGTCCCCTGGACAGCGAGGAGAACAAATAAGTCAATTTTAGAAGAAATCAACCCTGAGTGCTCCTTAGAAGGTCAAATAGTAAAGATGAAGTTAAAGTACTTTGGACATCAAATGAGAAGAGAGGATTCACTTGAGAAAGCCTTGATGCTGGGAAAAGTGGAGGGCAAAAGAAGAAGGGGCAGCCAAAAATGAGATGGCTAGATGGTATTGTAGACGCAATGGGCATACCCGTCAAGCGCCGCTCCGGAAAATACAGGACCTGCCCCGGCCTGGGCCGCATGCGCAGCAACAACTCTTTGTACAATCACAGAACCCCTTTGTGCATGCACAGAACCCCTTTGCACATGCGCAGAACTGCCTCTGATGGGCGCGCATGTGCAGAACTGCCTCTGATGGGCCGCATGCACAATAACCCCTTTCCCTGCCGTTCAAAATACAGGGCGGCGGCGGCAGGAAAGGGGAGGAACAAGCGCTGAAATACGGGAAATCCCGGCCAATATGGGATACTTGACAGGTATGGCAATGGGCACAGAGCTGGGCAGTTGAGGAGGATGGTGTAGGACAGAGGTGCCTGGAGGACAATGGTCCATGGGGTCGCAAAGGTTCAGAATCGACTGTGCAACTGAACAACAACAACAAACCCCTACCATGAGAAGAAATACCTAACAACAGTGGTACATGCTTTGGTAGGTAATCTCCAAGGTAGACTACTGTAATGCTTCCTATGGAGAGCTCCCATTGAAGTCAGCAGGTCCAAAATATGGCAGGCAGACTGATCTCAGGTACTAAGAGATATGACCACATACTGTATCTCCAGTCTTGGCATGCCTTCAATGGCTTCCTGATAGTTTTTGTGCTCAATTCATGGTGCTGGTTGTGACCTTGAAAGCTTTTGAAACTTGTTGGAATGTCTCTCTTACAAAATAGCTGACCATCCCATCCACCCCTCATAGTCCATAATGTTAAAAATAGTGACACCACAGGAGGCTGAAAGAGCAAAGATCAGGAACGATACATTCTCAATCATCATAGCCCTGTGTCTTTGGAACAAGCTCCCAACAGATGTTTGTCAAGCATCTTCCCTCTCATTTTTTAAGAAATTCGTAAAAAGATATTTAAAGCCATTTTAATTCTTCTAATAAATCTGTCTGAGATGTTAACATTTGTTTTAATGTGTTCAATTCTATTTAAAGACAACTAGTAACAGGAGTTTATTTAATGATATTTATTGTACTGTTCACTTAATGTGATTTAATATATTGTGAACTGCCTAGAGATTGTTTAACATTGTGGGGTGGTATACAAGCTAAAATAAGCAAGTAAGTGAATAAGTTAATAAATTCATCCTCTCTTTATTTTATTATATATATTGTATATCGTATTTTGTACTGTTCACCTAATGTGATTTAATGTGTTGTGAACTGCCTAGAGACTGTTTAACATTATTGGGTGGTATGCAAGCTAAAATAAGCAAGTAAGTGAGTAAGTTAATAAATTCATCCTGTCCTTTTCTCCCAAAGACTTCATAGTCCATACCACTGTTGAAAAATATTTAAGGCTAAAATCAATTATCCAAGTTTGTTGTAAAGTCATAACAAAACTGAGACTGGACTCTAAAAAATAAAATCTCCTTTTTAGCTATAAGCTGTTTTCTTTTTCTTAGGGGAAGGCACAGAGGGAGGTCTGCAAGTATGATTTGCTTTACTTAATCCACTGTATGATTCTTCTGTAGTCTCACACATATACAACTATTTCCAGAGAGGTAGACATGCCAGTCCATTCCAGCAAAAGCATAAATATTATGGCACCTTTATAATGAACAAATTTATTTCAGTTTAGCTTTCATGACTTACAACCCACTTCTTCAGACAGATGAATATATAAAGAGTTTGTACAAGATTCTGCAAGCCATTGAATCAAGACTATATTTGAGCTGCCTTTTACTTCTTGGTATTTCTCTGAGTGTGCGTATGTGTTTTTATCCCCCATAATTTTCTAACGTTTCTTTGAATACAATGAATTATATGCTTCAGCCTAGGTTTTTAAATTAAAACAAAGTGTATACACAGTTGCAATTCCGTGCACATTTCTTGCAGCTGTACAGTTTTAAAATGCATTTATTTTAGGAAGTACTTCGTTATATATTTGATGTGCATTTGAAGAATGCATTTCTTTTGGGATTCTTGATGCCTTTGTGTTTTTATATATTTCCCAGAACTCCAACTATTCTACTTGTTGACACACTGGATGAAATTCAATAGTAAATGGCAGCCTAAGAAGGCCCACTGAATCATTGGACATTTCTGTAGCATTGAGTCACCCAATCACCAATGATTCAGTCGATCTACTCTAGTTGCACTTACTACTGGATTTCAGCCACAGAAACAGAACTGAAAGACATCTAATTTTCAGCAAGTAGAAGGTACAACTTTCTTGCACGCTTGTTGGATGCAAGTAGTAGTTGGATGCAAGTCACTTGTAGTATTACTGAACCAATTATCGCCCATCTTGTAAATGTGCATCTGGTTTTTGTTACACCTAGGGAACAAAAAACAGATGCGCAGTTACAAGATGGGGAATACTTAGCTCAGCAATACTAAAAGCAAAAAAGGATCTTGGACTTGTAGATCTCAGGCTAAATATGAGTCAACAGTGTGATGTGGCTGCAGAAAAGGCCAATGCTGTTTTAGGCTTCATTAACAGAAGTACAGTATATTCTCCAAAACAGATGAGGTATTAGCCGCCCTCTATTCAGCACCAGTTGTACCCACATCTAGAGTACTGTGTCCAATTCTGGGCACCAGACTTTAAGAAATATGAAAAGAAATTAGAGCAGGTACAGAGAAGAGCAACAAGGATGATCAGAGGAATGGAAACCAAGCCATATGAAGAAAGACTGATGCAAATGGGCATGTTTAGCTTTGAGAAAAGGAGATTGAGAGGGGATATGATGATAGAATTCTTCAAATTCCTGAAAGATAATCATAAAGAGGAAGGGAATGATCTGTTCTCCATTTTCCCAGAGTGCAGGATGTGTAATAATGGTCTGAAACTACAGGAAGCCAGATATAGGCTGTATCAGGAAAAGCTTCTTAACAGAGCAGTACGACAGTGGAAACAACTGCCTCAAGAGGTGGTGAGCACTCCAGCACTGGAAGTATTCCAGAGAGAACTGGACAACCATCTGTCAGATCTGCTTTGATTCAGATTTCTGCACTGCCTAAAAGGCCAATTCCAACTCAGTGATTCTATGATTCTAATATTGCATACAAATAACAGCAAACAGCTAACTACTGCATAGTCCTCTGGACCTGTGTCCCATTATGAGTTTGCAACTTAGGTTCAGTAAGAAGATACTCTTGATGCTCCAGGGCAGGAGTTCTCAACCTTTTTAAGCTGGGGGCTGGGTCACGCTCCCTCAGACAGCTTCAGGGGCCGGACGCGAGGGCCATTTTGCTCTTCCTCCAACACATGGCACTTCCGGGTGTGGTGAAGGTGGTGGGGGCCCACATGAAATTGCACCATGGGCCGCATCCAGCCTGCAGGCTGCAGGTTGAGAATCCCTGCTCTAGGGAGTGGTGGAAAGGAATAAAGACAGTATCCGTGGTAGATATTTTGTCAACATGTGCTCAGGTATAATCCAAGGTCCATTATTAATCTCTTCCTCTCTTGTTAGAGGGCAATATCCCACCTCTGCCAAAAGTGAACTCTCAAAGCCAACCCCATACCTGCGTCCAGATCTCTCCAGCTCCACTACCCGAACTGCCTCCCATCAGACAAGGGGAAATTCCTGCATGCATTTCCCTTGCCCACAAATCGCACAGTGGAGCTCGACCATAGCAGGAAAAGGCTCTCACTCCCAAGGAAGAGGCATTAAACATGAAAGCAAAACGCCCAAAAGGGCTGAGCCCTTGGCCCCTTAAACCTTTTCTTTTTTTCAGATCGTTGAGAAAGGTGCCCTTGTGCAACTTGCATGCGATTTCTCTCTCTCACGCACACGCACACACACACACACACGCCAGAGATCCCATTCCAAATCTGCAAGTCGTACAGGAGGGAACGGGGAGGGGGCAGTTCCAGGAAAGCAAGGGAGAAGGTGATCCTAAGAGCAAACTCTGAAAAGCATTTGGCTTTACCTGTTCAGCGGATGCTGGTCACATCTGGTCGGGGAAAGCGCGAGGGGAGGGGGGCATCCAGCCTCGCAGACACCCCCTACACCCCCACCCCCCCCAAAAAAAAAACCAAGAAAAAGGGATCCAGAAATTATGTCTCACTCCAGATTAAGGCGTTGTGTAGCCACCGGTTTACTTGCCAACTTTACTACTCCTCTACCTTCTTTTTCGGAGGCTACATGTAAAATAAGTGGGAACTTTGGCTTTTGGCTTCTGGGCTCAATTGCCCTTCTGCTCCCCGCCCCACCGCCACCCTTTGTCAGTGTGTCAGTGGCTGTTTCTTGAAGGGTGGTGAATGTGCAAGAGAGAAAAGGGAGGGGAAGGGGGGGTCGGAAAGCAGGAAGGAAGTTCTGAGCCAGGCTGGGGTTGAACTCAGCAGCGGAACAAGTTTCTTCTCTTTCGGGTGTTTCTCTCTCTCCCCCCCCCCACCCCGCC
The DNA here is from genome assembly GCA_035047345.1 of Bradypodion ventrale. NCBI lineage: Eukaryota > Metazoa > Chordata > Lepidosauria > Squamata > Chamaeleonidae > Bradypodion > Bradypodion ventrale. The sequence goes on from JAWDJE010000001.1 coordinate 50,308,204, forward strand.
CTTCGCGTTCTCTATTTCTATTTCTTTTGCAGGAGCGATGGAGGGAAACGTTGAAAAAAAAGTTTCCACTGTTAGCCAGCTGAGGACAGAATATCTGCTCCAATCTTCGCGGGTTAAAGATAACCCCCATCCCTTTTTTCCACCCCCGTCGCGCTCTTACTACGCGTAACTTGCTGCCCGCTGTTTACAGACAACTTTTTAAACAGCACTTTCTTCAACTGGATCCTTGATTTTGGGTTGGGGGGACACAGAAAAAAAGCCTCCTGTCCTGGAAGAGTGTGGTATTTTATTTTTGAACCCTGGTCACCGCAACCTTGTGTTGCCGGCTCATCTTTCTCACACTGGGTCACGCGAAAGGAACTGCAGAATGAACTCACCCAAAGGTGCCTTCATTTTGGCAGTTTCATGTCTGGCCTGGACACGGAAGAAGACACGGTAGCTGTTCTTTACACACACAGAGAGAGAGAGAGGTTCAGAAGCAGCAGCCCACCAATCCAACCCAAGCCTCTTGTTCCGTGTTATATTATTTTCCTGTATGACTAGTTGAAAATGTTGAAGGAGGGTCCTATATACCTGATGTGTATAAATTGATGCCCCTGTCTGGCTGGACATCCCATTATGGTAACAGAGTAGACCCATGATGGTGAACCTTCTCCAGATATAACATAAGAACAGCCTTGCTGGAACAGGCCACAGCCCATCCAGTCCAGCATTCTCTCTCACACAGTGGCTCACAATTCCCTTCAGGGTATTCCCAAGGAGATGCCTTCACCTGCTTAGGATTCCCTGGAAATGGCATTGAGAGATATCCTGCCTATCTCTCCAACCCGGAGGTTTTTCTTAGGTATCCACAATTATAGACATTGATACCCTTGTCCTCCATGAACTTGTCTAATCCTTTCTTAAAGCTGTCAAGACTGACAGCTGTCACCACTTCTTCTGGCAGGGAGTTCCATAGACCAGTGATCCTCTGGGTGAAAAAGTACTTTCTCTTATTTGTTTGAAAACTAGTACCCAAAAGTTTCATGGAGTGTCCCCTAGTTCTTGTGTTGTGCGATAAGGGAAATAGTTTTTCCTTATCTACTTTGTCCACACTGTGCATGATTTTATAAACTTCAGTCAGGTCACCTCTTGGGCACCATCATTCAAGAGTGAAGAGGCCCAATCGTTGCAGCCTCAGATGGTAAGGAAGGTGTTCCAGTCCCCTAAGCATTATTGGACTTCAATTCCCAGAAGCCCCAGTGAATCCACACAAATGGATTTACTGTGATTCATCTGGCCCACACCACCCTCCTCGCTCCTGGAAGCGGAAGTAAAATGCGCCCATTTTCATATATATATAAACTTTGGGCCACCCCCCTCTCCCCACCACACACATACACATATATATACACACACACATACTCATACACACACAGTATTGCTGTAATTTCCACATATATATGTTTATGTTTATTTAATTTGTATGCCGCCCTCAACATACACCAACACTGGGTTGCTCACAACCCATCAAAAAGATACAGTACAGCAAAAACAAAACACAAAATACAATATAGGAGGGTATACCTGGAGTGCCATATATGATATATGGTAACTTTTCCAAACTTTTCCAGGTTGGAGTCCACTTCAGTTCTCAAAGACCATTCGTTCTGAGTCAGATGGTGTTGGGGGTGGAGTAAAGGAGGACACACATCTATCATCCTACTAAGTAAGCGTCTTAACTCCCCCAGCACATAGCTCCCGCTGGACCTCTGAGATTGCTTTGATGGGAAGTCATTTTTCCAAATTACAATTGAATTACTGTATAGCCTAAAATTAAAAGCAGCTAATGTAACTTCTTGGCAGAAGTGTATGATTGGCATTTTATAATAGAATTGTAGGTTTCTTCCTCTGTGTTCCTATTTTTAGTCGTTCCCCTTCTTGCGAGCAGGTGAGTGTCCCCTTTGAATTTTACGCTGTTCCTGCACAACTTTTAAAAAGCACAATATACTGGAAATGTGAAAACAGGAAGTACCAATCACTCACACATGCTGTGTCACAGCTTATTTGTAACATCCAACAACACCACATGAGCAGCTGCCCACATCGTTGCAGTTTGCTTACCAAAGTCTTGGTTGGAGCATTTTGCAGAAGAGCTATGAGAGCTTCTTGTTTGGCATGCACTTAACAGTTGGGGTCAATTATATATAGCATTTTACTAGTTTAAATTAGTGCTTTGTTTATTTTTATGGTTATTGGCTTGATGTCAGACAGTGTTTTTCTTGTGCTGAGATCTGGGTAAATGTCTTGAATTGTGTTTGCTAAAAACATCAGCACTTATGGTACCAGATGCATTCATGCACCACATTAGTCTTCTCCCTTGCCAACTCATACCCACACTGATCGCTTCCCATTCAGACGGCTTAAGAAAACAGCTACAGCAGTCATGGCAAACTTTGGCACTCCAGTTATTCTTGAACTTCAATTCCCAGAAGCCCAAGTCTGTGAATCCACAGGAATGGGTTTACTGCGCATACGCGCAGTAAACCCATTCCTGTGGATTCACAGAAACATGGGCTTCTGGGAACTGAAGTCCAAGAACACCTGGAGTGCCAAGGTTCGCCATCACGGAGCTATAGTACAGTGATACCTCATATAACGTCCAAACTTGGTTCCACAAGTTTGGACTTTATACGGATTTGGACTTTGTATGAGGCATGCAGAATCCTAGCCGCGATGCCTCATACAATGTCCAAATCCTTGCTGCGATGCCTCGTACAACGTCGTTTCTATAGAGATACATTATACTGTAACAGTACAGACTTCAAGGCAAAGTCAAGGAAACAGACAGGAAACTGACAGAACTTTAAGAAATCATTGTCTAAAGGCTAAAAACATTACAAAAACATGTAAAACAAACCTGATTGTCCAAGAACCTGAAGAATGCTGCAAAAATCCCAGGAATGCTTCTAAAAATTCTGACAAAAAAAATCCATAATCGCGCTCAAAACCACTCCTAAACACTCTTCGCCTCATGCAAAACCCACAAAGCAATGCACGCATGTGTCCTGCCTTTTATACTGCCCAGGCACAATGCAACCTGGGAAAAACCCCAATGCCTCATACAAAGTCACAGCAACTTTGTATGAGGCATCTTGTTTCAAGGAATTAGGCGATGTTGTATGAATCCGATGTTGTATGAAGCAGACTTTGTATGAGGCATTACTGTATATTGGTGTGTCTGACCCCCAGTAGCCCCTGAGGTCTTGGTGGGATTCCTGTTTTTCATTTTTAAATCCACATGACTAACAGATGAGGAATGAAACATAACAGGGTTTATTGAAACTTGAGCAGGGAGTAGCAATAATCAGTCATCATACATAAAGTCAGTATTTCCATGTTTGACTGCATTGTCAAATACTGATTTGATCTGCTTATGAAACAGGTGTATTCTAAGTATATTTTACTGATCATCATGCAAAGGCTGAATCGACTTCCTCTAGCTATTTTATATCCTAACTTGGATTTTCTCCTAAAATCATGCTGGATCACCTCTGCACATAGTATAGAAAACATTTTAGTGAGAGAAAAATATCAGTTGTTCAAAAATCTTACAAAGAGTGACTGGGAAAGTTTTCTTCTGTAAATAGGCTAACTTATTCTAATAGACTATCTATACCTATTAAATGGTACATTAACCGTTGGAATGTGACAAAGGATGTTTAGCCAGGCCCCACTAGCCCCGTCCGAGCTTCCATGCACTCGCCCGAATGGGGTTCGCAGGTAACTGTTGGGTTGAAATTTGTGCCAGTGGAGCAGGAGCCCCCCGGATGCAAACAAAAAAAGGGAACTTCATTTCCCAATGTTCCTTGTGCTGCGCCGCACCAGAACCAATCAGGCTGAGTGGCGCGGGCAAAAGGAACGTTCGGAAACGCGCCACGGCCAATAAAAAATAAGCCGCAGGAAACAAACCGCTGCACTAACTAAAATCGTGCACGCCAAACTACAAGCCCCAGGGTCCTGTGTGCCATGAGCGCGCAGAACGCTGAGGCAGCCAGCACGCCAGTAACACACACACACCCCGCCGCCGCTGCCCTTCCTTTCCACGGGCCAGCCATCGAGCATGGCCTGCGGAAAAGAAAGCTCCCCCCCCCCTGCCCCTGCCTTTCCTTTCCTTTCCACGAGCCAGGCATCGAGCCTGGCCCGTGAAAAAAAAAGACCCCCCCGGCCTTTCCTTTCCACGGGCCAGACATCGAGCCTGGCCCGTGAAAAAAAAGACACCCCCCTCGCCCCTGCCTTTCCTTTCCACGGGCCAGGCATTGAGCCTGGCCCACGGAAAAGAAAGACACCCCCCCCTAAAAAAGTAAAGAAACCAAAAACACTCCAAATCAAAAAGACAAAAAGGAAACACAAAAACACCCAAAAACAAACAAGAAAAAACACACAGACCTCCCCCCAAAAACCCAAAACAACCCCCCCCAAAAAAAAAAACCAGAGAGCTTACCATGAGATGTCTTCACTCCATGACGACCGGAACTAAAATTAGAAAATAAAGAGAATACTTACCGGAAGAAGAAGCGACACCCAGAGGACAGTAGAGAAAAATTGTAGAGTACACTAAAAGCTCACCAGCCCCACCCAGAGACCACAAGAGTAAAAACATCCAAAAATATTCAAAATAATAAGATTAATTCCCAAATTACTGAAATAAGTTATCAAATCATTCAAAAATATTCACACTAATCACAAAAAATAAAAACAATAAGTTTTCACTCAAAAAAACAAAAAATCTAAACACAGTATAGAAACATTGATTAAAAAAACATATTCTTACACATTTTAAAAATAATTATCCAAGGTACAACTATTTAAAAAAAACCACATAGTAACACATTATTTGGTTAAATACAATAATTATAAAAAATTATATCACAATTTATAACAGCCTGTGCGTAAAAATAAAAATTTTAAAAACCACAATTAAAAACTAACCTCATTTGCATAAAAAAACCTTCCAAAACCATTTTAAAGAGCCTGGCACTGAGGAAGCCGGAGCGCAAAAAATAAAAATAAACAACACACTGGGAGCGCAAGTCCGCCGCAGGCGGACGCAGCGCCTCAAAGCCACAAATTCACAAAACCTTTCAACACCATTTAAAACAGCCCGGCACCATTTGTTCAAGAAAAAAAAAACCTTCACTATCCAACACAATTTTTAAAAGCCCGGCACCGCCGGGCAAAATATACTAGTAATTATATATGGTTTCCCAACTGGTCTGCTTTGAATTTGTTTCACTTCATTATTATATGACAGGAAAGATTTTTTAAAATATTTGTTTTGTTATTAAGTATGCAATGTATAGAAGATCATTTTCTTATATCTTTTTAGTCTTGGCACTATATTTTCCTCTCTCTGATTTTATAACCCATAATAATAATTTCATGTTAGAAATTATTCTGGGTTGAAAGAATTTTTGCTGGAGAAACTCTGCTCAGGGAATGCCCAAATGAGGCTCCTTTCATGTCCCCAAGATATTCCCACACCAAAGTGGTCCCTATTTATCTAATTGCAATTTCTTGCATTTGATCTGCTAGTTTCGCAGGAGCTGGGACAGAGACAGGTGCTCAGTCTGTCATGAAGTACCTGAGTCTTGAACTGCCGACTTGCCAGCCTTCCAGCTAACAAGGCGAGCTTCTTAACCACTGAGCCACTGCAGCACCTTCACAACCCATAATAGAAGTCTGTTTTGTGATGCTGCTGAGATAATCCACAGCGCTTTTTAAAGGAATGAGATGAGCAGGAAGTCACAGGAAATGCTGCAAGAAGTTTCCATTCTGTGCTGAGTCACTTACATTTCGGGGGGGGGGGGAGATAGGGAGGTATTGTGGCCTTTGGGAGGAACCACTCTGTAATTTCAGAACAAAGCGAAGATGGAAACTTCATATATTTAACAATCCAAACCACAGGATATATATATATATATATATATATATATATATATATATATATATATATATATATATATATATATATATATATATATATATATATATATATATATATATATATATATATATATATATATATATATATATATATATATATATATATATATATATATATATATATATATATATATATATATATATATATATATATATACACACACACACACACACACACACACACACACACACACACACACACACACACACACACACATATATATACACGCACAGTAAAACAGTGGTGGCGAACCAATGGCACGCATGCCAGAGGTGGCACTCGGAGCCGTCTCAGTGAGCACCCATGTGGTCTCCCCAGCACAGAGTTCACCCCACCCCTCTGCCTATCAACCCAATGGGAGTGTTTCCCTCCTCCCCTATTGCTGTGTTGGCACTTGTTTATCTCAAGCTTTTGGTTATGTAAAAGGGAAGGAGAACTTTGGAAATCTTCAACATATGTTAATAAATGGACTAATCTTGAAAAGCTATTTATTTATTTATGAATGTATATCCCGCCCTCCTGGTGGGTAACACCACTCAGGCGGCTAACAACATGAATAAAAACAGTTAAAAATGTCAAAAGCTAAAAACAATCAAAACCCACTAAAACAGTATATAAAAACCTAAAACATTCAAACATTAAAAAACCACCCTGATCTTCCCTCCCCCCAAGATAAAACAGCAACAAGATACAGAAATACAATGGATCCCTCAAGCAGGCTATACGAGCCAGCGGGCCTGTGAGGTGGAATCGGACTCACCCCACACCTGCTGGCACAACCATGTCTTTAACATCTTCCTAAAGGAAAAGGGATCCGACTGGAGACAGAGTTCCAGCGGTAAGAGGTTCCACAGGGCTGGTGCAGACACGGAGAAGGCTCTCCTCCTGGTCCCTGTAAGATGGACTTCTTTTGCAGACGGGACCACAACTAAGCCCCTCCTGTCTGCCCTGGTGGGATGGGTTGAAAACCTTGGGGAGATGCGGTCTCTTAGATACCCTGGACCTATGCCATGAAGGGCTTTAAAGGTCAAAACCAGCACCTTGAATTGCACTCAGAGGCAAACTGGGAGCCAGTGCAGCTCCCGGAGCAGTGGCGAGGCATGGGCAAAACGACCGCACCCCGTCACCACCCGAGCAGCAGCATTCTGGACCAGCTGAAGCCTCCGAATGGTCGTCAAGGGCAGCCCCATGTAGAGTGTGTTGCAATAATCCAATCTGGAGGTGACCAGAGCTAAAATGAAAGAGCTATGAAAATACTGTACCCTTCATTTATTTCATTTATTATTTATACCCCGCTTTCCTCGACCCAATGGGCAAACCAAAGCGGCATTTACAACATAGAGAAAGTATACAAAATACAGTATATCAAAAATGCAATTACAACAAATACAAAAAAAGAATACAGTTACAAATGCAAATTACAGCTACAAGTCAGAAAATACAATATCACTAAATTAAACAAGTACAAATATACAATACAATGACAAGCAAGTATACAGTTTGTCACATTACCAAAGTTACCCTTATATGAAGGTGCTGGCCAATAATTTATTTGCGGTCTGTATAGAGTACTTCTTATTGCCATGCAACCTATTACCAAAGCCCATGGGCATGTAGTGTAAAATCATTGCAGCATGTATTGTGGTTTTCTTCACAGTCCTTAAATGTCAGTAATTTTGAGTAATGAAGTATTTGTAGATAGTTCAGCACTTCTCTATAGAGCACTGGAGACAGGGAAACCATTGGAACTTGCAGACTTCTGAATACAAGTGTAGTTCCACAGATATACCCTTTAAAAATAGGTGTATGTCAAAGAACAAATATATACAAAGTTATTGCTTAGCTCACAGACACGCACATGCCCAGATTTTGTTGTTGTTGTTCAGTCGCACAGTCAACTCCGACCCTTTATCACACTATGGGAAATACACTGCTTCAGTTGGGACCACAGTTTGGGTACTAATTCTAAAACAAATAAGAGAAAGTACTTTTTCACCCAGAGGATCACTGGTCTATGGAACTCCCTGCCAGAAGAAGTGGTGACAGCTGTCAGTCTTGACAGCTTTAAGAAAGGATTAGACAAGTTCATGGAGGACAAGGGTATCAATGGCTATAATTATGGATACTTAAGGACAACCTCCGGGTTGGAGAGATAGGCAGGATATCTCTCAATGCCATTTCCAGGGAATCCTAAGCAGGTGAAGGCATCTGCTTGGGAATACCCTGAAGCAAATGGTGAGCCACTGTGTGTGACAGAAGAATGCTGGACTGGATGGGCTGTGGCCCGTTCCAGCAAGGCTGTTCTTATGTTCACAGTGCTAATATAAATCTGAAGAGGTGGGCTTTTATATATGAAAAAAGCAGGATATTGAGTCATCTGGGTTTCATTACTAACTTGGCAATTAAGACTGTGTAGCACAAATTGAATAAAATAAGTAATTCTGATATGGTAAGATTGTTAGATTACTATAATGTACTGTACTCTATGGGGAACTCAGTTAAAGGTAATTTGGATTCAAATCAACAAATAAGGAGAGAAAAAACAATAGCCCACTAACTAGAAATGTTCGATATACTGTACAGGACATTCCAATTTCTAAGAAAGGAGATGCCAAAGAGTGCACTAATTATAGTAAAGACAAAGTTAAAGGCTACCCTTGCTCAAAAGCCAGCCATATCCAACTCTAGGGTTTGATGCTTCATCTCCGTTTATAGCCAAAGAGCCAGCAGTGGTATCTGCATCTGCAGACATTTCTGTGGTCATGTGGCAGGTATGACTAGACACTGGGGTGCATGGAATGCTGTTTACCTTCTCACTGAAGTAGTACCTATTTATCTACTTGCAATTTCTTGCTTTTGTACTACTAGGTTGGCAGGATCTGGGAACTTGCCCCTGCAACCCACACCACCGGCCAGGGACAAGAAGCATCTGCAGCCTCCATCACCACCCTCCTGGCCCCACCTGGCTGGTTGAAAAGACGCTGCAGCCATGGGCTGGAGGACTTTGCCGCTTCCCCCTGCAGCCCACACTACCGGCCGGGGACAAGAAGCTTCTGCGGCCATCATCATCACCTTCCTGGCTCCATGGTTGGCATGGAGTGGTTAATAAGTTAACAGCCTGAATTACAAGTAAAGGTTGCCCTTGCTCAAAAGCCAGTCATATCCGACTCATTTCTGCTTATAGCCAAAGAACGAGTGCTGTCTGCATTTGCATATGTATCCGTGGACATGTGGCAGGCATGTAGGGTTGCCATACGTCCCGGAAAAACGGGATTGTCCTGGATTCAAGGTTGGGAAAAATTGTCCCAGCCAGTTCAATAAAAATCATGCTAGAGTCCCGGATTTTAATAACTTACTGATTGTGTATAACACACTATTAAAATGAATTCAAACTCTCATCATCATCGAACGAGTGATTTCCTGCCACATTGGAGTTGGCGTATACCTGAAGACAAATGCGACTTCTCAGAAGTACAACAGATCATCTTACAGTAAGAATTAACTGTTGTAAATAAATTTATTTATTTATTGATACATTTAATGTGAAAGTGTTTTATCGCTGTCATTATATTACGTTTTTTTTAAAAAGGCTATTTTGTAGATAACCCACCCGTTTTTGTCAAGTCTACTTCTGCCCGTTTTTGTGAGAGAGAATTATGGCATGACTAGCACCTGAGTGTACAGAATGCTGTATACCTTCCCAACCAAGTGGTATCTATTTACCTACTTGCAATTTCTTGCTTTCAAACTGCTATGTTGGCAGGAGCTGTCACAGAGACAGCAGTTCACTTCATCGTGCAGTACTCAGGTCTCAAACTGCTGACCTTCCAGTCATCAAGTTCAGCGTCTTAACCACTAAGCCACCTCAGTCCCTAAGGTATTTTTTTTTCCTGCTCACAGGTTTTTCATGAACTTCTAAAGGAGGAAGTGGGGGGGGGGGGGGAGCAGCCATCTTTGCTACATATAGAAGATCAACTTATGAGGGGTTGGTCGGCATGCATTGGTTAATAAATTAGCAGCCTTAATTACATCTGTTCAAACAAATTTCATCTGAAACTATTTGTAACTCCAAGATTTCCTACCTCCATCATTTTGATATGAATTTTGCAGTTTTACAGTGTTCCAAAACAATCCTGTGCAAGATGAAGAGGACGTTTGGCCACTATCCATCCCTGACTGAGTTTTTCTGTATCAACTTTGAGGTTGAGGGGCAAAACTGCATTACACAAGAACTTGGCCCGTATTTATTTCAGCATTCCATCCCATATGAGATCATGGTAAGCCTATAAGCAAGACATGAGCACAATAGTATTCATGTTCTCATTCTATTGTGTTCCCTTCTTACTGGGGCACAGAAACTCAGGCTCTTCGGTTTTAGAGGTTACATACACAGTTAAATGTCCCTGATAACCTGATCCCCCCTTTAATCTGTTGTTATTGTATGTATTGTTTATTGCTAGAGATGGTGGGAGAAGCTTGAGAGATTGCCTTCCTCCTATGCCAGTGATGGCAAACCTTTTAGAGACCAAGTACCCTATGCCGACACCATGGTTGCCATTGCGCTGACTGAGGATGATGGCACCATTTTCTCTTGCACCTTAGGCAGCAAAATGTTTGGAGTCAATCTCGATGAAAGTGTTGTAGTACAGCAACATCTGGAGGACACCAAATTGGGGAAGGTGATAGTGAAAGATAAAACTTGCACCCACACCCAAAGAAATGAAATTCCTCTTAATATCAGCTCTTTAAAGGATGATTGTAAACCACTCACAAGAGACAAGTAATTGAACAAGCTGGAGGAGGACCAAAGCTGGAGATGGTTTAAGAATTCAGCTTTTTGTTGATGTTGTTCAGTCGCACAGTCGATTCCGACCCTTTGCGACCCCATGGACCATTTTCCTCCAGCAACCTCTGTCCTCCACCACCCTCCTCAGCCCGCCCAGCTCTGTGCCCATTGCATCCACAATACCATCTATCCATCTCATCTTTGGACACCCACTTCATCTCTTGCCCTCCACCTTTCCCAGCATTAAGGCCTTCTCAAGTGAGTCCTCCCTTCTCATTTGATGTCCAAAGTACTTTAGCTACATCTTCACTATTTGTCCCTCCAATGAACAGTCAAGGTTGATTTCTTCTAAGATTGACCTATTTGTTCTCTTTGCCATCCAGGGGACTCTCAGGACTCTCCTCCAACACCACATTTCAAAGGCATCTATTCTTCTGCGCTCAGCTTTCCTAATGGTCCAGCTCTCACACCCATACATTGCCACCGGGAATACCATTGCTTTGACTGCAAATTTTTGTTTTCAATTCAGCTTTATGAGAGTTTTATTTGAGGGGGAAATGTGCCGGTCCTGCCAATTGCATGACATTTTTTTGTTTTCATTTAACAAATGAAATCCTCCCACACCTACTACGATCCAAAGCTTAGGAGGATCTGTTGATCAAGAGAGAGAGAGAAAGAGAGAAAGAGCAAGCAAGAGTGAATTGCGCACAAAGAGCCAAGCACCAGGAGGGCAGTGTCCTCCTGGACACTCCACTGGGGAGGGAGTGGAACAACATGTACTCTTTTCTTTCCAAACCTTTAATGGTAAGAAGGTTTTGCTAGAAAGAAGTTATGCTTAGAAATGGGATGGAAGGTAAAGGGCATGCCTTGAAAACTGTGAACGTTCTTGTTCATTAAGAAAAAGAAATGTTGTAGAAGAGCAACTCTGGTAGAGTAGATAGCTACCACTGGAAAATGTAGCCTGATTTTATTCAAACCCTTGAGGTTGCTTATGTCTGTTTTATAAACATTACTGTTTCCAAAGACCACAGTATGTTCAGTTTTTTAAAAATGCTATTTGTTAAATGTATATGTTGCACGTTCAATAATGATATTATTTTTGGATAGGTCTGTTATGCAGATCTTATGTTATTCTCCAAAATTAGGGTTTAATCCCATATGCAAAGAAGGCCATTACCAAGCTCAGTTCCATATGAGGCTGGATTGGGGCCTTCCTTTGCTTATATCCCTCTAGTACAGGGGTACTCAACCTTTTAAAGCCATGGGCCTGATCACACTCCCTCAGACAGTTGAGCGGGCCCCCACCATAAACGCTGCTGTAAAATGCATACGTGGCTGTCGTAAATGCGTTTACGACAGCCACAGGTGCATTTATGGTTGTAGAACAGCTGTGTGTGCGTTTATGGCTGTTTTCACTGCTTGTGGTGGTGGTAGCGAGGGTCATGGGCCAAATGAAATAGCACTGCCGGCTGGGTCCAGCCATGGACCGTAGGTTGAGAACCCCTGCTCTAGCAGTTCTGCATTTTATTTGTTGTGGAATCAAAATACTTTTCCTTCCAGCAAGAGAATGTCATTCCAAACAAGAGGATTCACACTTAAAAGAAATTTAAGTCTATGAGTTTGCTTTTTAACCATTGGTAAGAGGGACTGTGGTGGCTCAAGTGGTTAAGATGCTGAACTTGATGACTGTAAAGTTGGCAGGTCAGCAGTTCAAGACCAAAATACTGCAGGACAGAATGAGCTCCCATCTCTGTCCCAGCTCCTGCCAACCTAACAGTTTGAAAGCAAGAAATTGCAAGTAGATAAATAGGTACCACTTTGGTGGGAAGGTAAAACAGTGCTCCGTGCATGCCTGCCACATGTCCATGGAAATGTCTGCAGATGCCGACAGCACTGGCTCTTTGGCTGTAAACAGAGATAAGCACTGAACCCTAGAGTCAGATACGACTGGCTTTTGAGCAAGGGCGACCTTCACCTTTACTAATCCATCTGTTCCAGTTTGCAAGGATTGATTGTATCACTGTTTTAAAAGGATGATTAGGTATTCTTCTTCATCCACTGAAGATTGGACATCATCATGGTTATACTGACTTTGGAGATGGCAGCTCCACATAATAATGCTGTGTGACATCCAGTCCTCAAGGTTTTTCAGCTAGTAATTTCTCTTCCTTTGAGGAACCACTTAAAATTGCGCGAGGATAATAGATTTGTTACACTTTAGCAAAGCAATACAGCTTTCTAGAGCTGGCAGTGGCAAATGATCTCTGGCTGTTATTCGGATTAGCTGTAAATGTCCCCTTTTTAAATTTTTAAATTTTAAATAATAGGGAAATACAAAACAAATACCTGGCATTGGACATATCCTAATGAGTTTAACTTTTCTGTTACAGATTTGGAAAACAAAATATTGGCCACAGGGTTGGAAAAGATCAGTATATGTTCCAATCCCAAAAAAGGGTAATGCCAAATAATGTTCAAATTATCGAACAATTGCACTCATCCCACACGCTAGCAAGGTGATGCTCCAGATAATGCAAGATAGACTTCAGTAGCACGTGGAGAGAGAATTACTAGAAGTGCAGGGGTTCAGAAGAGGTAGGGGGACTAGTGACCACATTGCCAACATACATTGGATCATGGGGAAAACAAAGGAATATCAGAAACAATTCTACAGGTACTTCTGTTTTATTGAGTACACCAAGGCCTTTGACTGTGTGGCCCACAACAAAATGTGGCAAGTAAGTAAAGAGATGGGAATACCAGAATACCTTATATGCCTCATGAGAAATCTGTATATTAGTCAAGAAGCAACAGTTAGGACAGAATACGGAATGACAGAATGGTTTGGAATAGGAAAAGGAATAACACAAGGCTGCATTTTATCACCCTGCTCATTCAACTTATACACAGAGCACATAACGTGCAATGCAGGGATGGAGGAAGCACAATATTGGATTAAAATTGCTGGGAGAAACATCAACAATTTGAGATATGCAGTTGATACCACCTTAATCGCAGAAAGTGAGGAAGACCTAAAGAAGCTCCTGATTAAGTTGAAAGAAGAGAGTACAAAAGCTGGCTTGAGACTCAATATCAAGAAAGCAGTTAACCTGCTTTTGAGAACCACTATGAAGAAGCAGGCAGTTCTTTGTAGAGCTAGCCTCTGTACTCACAGCTGCTGTTGCTTCCTCCTGGCATAGTATTTGGAAGTGCCAGGTGTGTGCTGGGCACCATAAGAGGGCACTGGACAAGGGCGAGGGGCGGAAACCAATGGGTGGTGGAGAAGGCTGTCCTCGAGAACCTCTTGGTTACCACCCCTCGCTTGCTCCACCTGGCGCATGGCACTTAAGAATAAACCCATCACTCAAAGCTAAAGGAGGGATCTTGGAGCAATGGCTTAATCTAAAGTACAGCATACCGGGAAGATAAAATAATAAAATTATTATTTGCACCCCAGGGTGCCAGAGGCAAGGGTGCACCAAGATGAATCCCCCTGTCCCGGTGGCCCAGCCCATACCTGGGAAGTGCCACTGCTGAGATTACTTTTGCTATCTCCTCCTCTTAAGGCATGGAAGACAAGGAGGTGCCATTTCTTCTTTCTATAGTTGAGGGAGGGGTTGAATTGCTTCCTGTCCAGTGAGTAAAACAGGGTGATTGGCTGACTACAGTGAATTCCAGGAATATGGGTGGGCAACATTGGCCTCATACAGTTGAGTAGCATAGGCCAGAACAGGAAGTGAGGAAGCAATGCCACATAAAGTAGAATTTATTATGTGCACTTTAGTATATGGGACCAAAGACAATGAACAGCCGAAAGGTTGGCTTAACACAGGTTTATTGCATGATGATCCAGGGGAACATGAGGTAATGGCGGATGGGTAGCTCAATATATACAGTGGCTATACATTTGAATGTGGCTCCTCGACAGTCTATTGGTTACTGTCCGCGTGACGTCACGGACGGTCACGCCCTTCTTGTCCAGGTGTAGGTGATGGCGGGAATCTTCCCGCACTGTTGTTTGCTGGTGAGTCTGGGCCAGGAGAGCTTGAACGCTCGCTATTGCCACCAGGTGGTCATTAGCTCACGTCCTATTGCAAGGGCTACAGTTAAGCAGCTGCTGGTTATAATGTTACACAAGCATGGTTACATTGGATACACGTGAATGGATACATTGTAAAAGGTACAGTCATAGAACACAACATCCCTCCCCCCTAGGATGGGACGAAGTCCCTCAGCCAAGATGGCTTATTGCAAACGCGCTTGGGCCGCGATGTGGGCTGACCCGCCCCAGGGGCACGACTGCTTCCTCGTTCCCTGGTCCCTTGTCCTGAAACGGGAGAGGGAGACTTGTTAGAGGCTTGCCGTGGTTTGGCGGTTTTGGGGGAAGGGAAAAACTCCATTGTGGGCAGACCGGAGACACTCGGGGCTAATGAAAAACCCCTCTTCTCGCTTGGACGGGTGGGGGACCACTCCGCAAAACTTCCCCGGTTCTGGAAATCAAAATCTAACTCTGTTGGGGTATCCGTATTTGTGGGGAGATCCCGTGGGATATCTATGAGATCGGCTTCCCTTCTCTCTGCTGACCGATCCCGCAAGATATCTACGAGGACAGATTCCCTTTCCTCCCCCCTTGGTGGGGACCCATGGCCCCCCTTTCCTCCCCCTTGGGCTGAACGGGTGGGGGAGAACCCTAACGCTGAGTCTTGTGTCCCGCGGTCCGTGCCCTGTTCGCCGGGGATCCTGCGCCGGAGCTGGTCTGCGTGCCGCCTCCAGAGTAGACCTGTGCCAGTCTCGACGCGGTACGAGACGGGGCCGGTCCGCTCTAGGATGACGCCCGGTACCCAGGCCGGACCCGCGCTGGCATAATTCCTGCAATACACGGGGGCACCCACGTCGAAACTCTTTGTGTCCTCTATCCCAATGTTCCTCCCCTTTTCCTCTACTCTCGTGGGGTCTAGCCTAGTTAGTATGGTGGTCAGCTTCCTGCGCATCAGCAGCTCTGCGGGGGAGTATCCTGACGCTAGGGGAGTCACTCGGTAGCCTAGCAGAAACTGGCACACTTGATGGTTTAGGTCCCCGGGCCCCATGCGCTGCAGCGCGTCCTTGGTGGTGCGCACAAGGCGCTCTACTTGGCCGTTTGTGGCAGGGTGAAAAGGAGCGGAGGTGATGTGCCGAATGGCGTTGATTTCTGTGAATGCCCTGAACTCAGAGGACGTGAAACAACTTGCGTTGTCGCTTACGAGGGTGTCGGGTAAACCGAACGTGGAAAAGACCCTCCGCAAATGCTTTATGGTTGTGGCCGTGCTTGTAACCGGAATGACCTCCAACCACTTGGAGAAGGCATCCACCACAAGGAGAAACAGCGTCCCACGGAACGGGCCAGCAAAGTCTACATGAACTCGGGACCACGGCCCCTTCGCCGCGTCCCACTCCCTGTGAGGCAGGCGGGCTTCTTCTGGTCTGGAACTTTGGCAGGGCTCACAAGTGCCGACCATGTGCTCGATGTCGGCGTCTAGCTGGGGCCACCAGAAATAGCTCCATGCCAGGGCTTTGGAGCGCACAATCCCAGGGTGACTGACGTGCAGGAGTTTGAGTACCCTCGGCCGTAAGGACGCCGGGATCACTACTCGCTGGCCCCACAGAAAGCACCCCCTCTCAAGGGACAACTCTAACTTCTTTCGGAAAAATGGGTCGAACTCCGCTGCCGGGGAGGACGCTGGCCACCCTTTCTGCACCCAGGAGCTAACCCTTGCTAAAATGTTGTCCTTGCCGGTCGCCTTGGCGATGTCGGCGGGCAGTATTGGGGGCGAGTCGAGGACTTCTATCATCAGCACCTGATGGTCTGGCTCCTCCCCGCCCACGTGGCTGTTCTCTTGGGGAAGGGGGGACCTCGATAGAGCGTCCGCATGGCTGATCTCCCTCCCGGGCCTGTACACTAACGCGTGCTGATACGCGTTGAGAAAAATGGCCCACCTAAGCATCCTAGGGGACAGGATCTGTGGTGTGGGCTTATCTGCGGTAAAGATGCCTAGCAGGGGCTTGTGATCGGTTACGATTGTGAAGGGGCGGCCATACAGGAAGTCGTGGAACTTTTTTGTTCCCGCAATTATCGCTAATGCTTCCCTGTCTGTCTGGGCGTAGTTTCTCTCCGCTTGGGACAGGGACGTGGAATAGAACGCTATCGGGGCCTCCCTCCCGTTTTCCAGCACGTGGCACAACACCGCCCCCACCCCCACCGGGGATGCATCACAGATCAGGACCACTGGCCGCTTGGGGTTGAAATGGGTGAGGATGGCGTCAGACGCCAGAAGCTGCTTTAGCTCACTAAATGCCCTCTCTTGCTGGTCGCCCCACTTCCATGCCTCGTCCTTTTTAAGCAGCCTGTGCAACGGCTCGGCCACGGCTGCTTTCCGGGGAAGGAAGGAGTGATAAAAGTTCAGCAGCCCTAGGAACGACTGCAACTCGGGCTTGGAGGTGGAGCGAGGGGCTTGCTTGATGGCGGCTACCTTAGACTTGGACGGCCTTATTCCCTCAGGAGTGACGCGGAACCCTAGGAATTCGACCTCGGTCGCGAAGAAGACGCATTTGTCTTTTCGCAGTCTCAACCCCGCCTTTTCGAATATCGCCAGGACCTTGCCCAACCTCTTTGCCAATTCGGCCTGACTCCCCCCCCCCGTTATCAATACGTCATCAAAATAAGGCAACACCCCCTCGAGCCCCTTCAGGAGGCGTTCCACGAGTGACTGGAAAATTCCAGGCGCCGAGTTTACGCCGAATTGAAGGCGCGTCACCTGGAACGCCCCCTTATGGGTGACTATAGTTTGTGCAGCAGCGGCAGCTGGGGTCACCGAGAGCTGCTGGTAGGCTTGTGCTAAGTCGAGCTTAGCGAAACACTTTCCCCCATGTAACCTGGCCAGCAAATGGCTGACTACCGGCACCGGATACGCATTAGGGCGAATGGCCTTGTTGATGGTGCACTTGTAATCAGCGCATATGCGCACCTCCCCGTTGGCCTTTAGTGCTGTTACAATTGGAGTTTCCCACTCCGCAGAATCAACAGGAACAAGAATCCCCTGGCCCACCAATTTGTCCAGTTCCGCCTCTATTTTGTCCTTGAGCGCGAATGGCACCCGGCGCGGTTTGAGTCTTATTGGGCGGACCTCAGGGTCTAGGTCGAATGCTACTGGGGGTCCCTTATATTTCCCAAGTCCCTTTTTGAAGACTTCGGGGTGTGCGTCGCACACCTCCTGAATCGGGTCAGTCCCAACGGCAACGGCGTGCACCCCCCCAATGAACAAACCCAGGGGCTGGAACCATTGAGTCCCGAGGAGGCTGCAATTCCCCCCCTTGAGAACAACTAGGGGGAGAGTCGCGGCGTGTTTCTTAAATTGGACCTGAAAATTCCCAACCCCCAACACCGGAATGCAGTTCCCTTGCACGTCCCGTAGCGTGGACCTCAAAGCTTTGAGTTTGGGCCGCACGTGGGGGGCAATTTTCAGAAACTCCTTCTGGGGAATGATGGAATATGAGGAACCCGAGTCAATTTCCATCCTAATGGGGGCCCCTTGTACTAGTACCTCAACAAAATAACGGGGGTGTCCCGCGGACAAGCTGAACACCGGTGCGTCGTCCTCGCTGTCGTCGGCGATGCGGCCCACGCCGTCTCGCTTCCTTGTGGCCTGGGTGCCGTCCTTGGGTCTCGTCGCGCGGTCTCTCGAGCTCTTCTGGGCCTCGCGCCGTTTCCTGCAGACCTTGGCAATGTGCCCGCGGCGGCCGCAGTTGTGACACTCGGCCTTCCTGAAGGGGCATTTGGCGCGGTCGTGGTTCGCTCCGCAGCCGTCGCAACGCCAGCCTTCTTTCCGGACCTTCCGGACGTCCTCGTCGTCGCTGCTCTCCGCGGACGACTTCGAAACTCGCCGGGCCGCGTGCACCGAAACGTGCACCGAAGTCTCTGCCTTGCCCGTCTTTGGCCGCCAGTCCTGGAGCTCCTGGACCCCGGCCTTCGTAGCTTCCGCGGCTTGTGCCTCCTTCAGGACCTCCTGCAATGTGGGGGGTGGCTCGCGGTTCATCAATGTGCGCTGAGTTTCGGCATCGCTCAGGCCGCACAGCACGCAGTCTCTTAGTGTGACTTCTGCGTTCTCCCATTTGCATGGGCCGGCCGCCAGTCGCAGGGCCGCTGCGAAGTCGGCGACCGTCTCCCCGGGCGCTTGGACTCGCCTCCAAAACGCGCTCCGAGCGGGGAACATCGCCGTCGAGGGCCGGAAGTACTCACGCAGCATGTGCATGAGCTCTTTCACCTTGAATTCACTCGCCCTCCTCGGCGCGATCAGGTCCACCAAGACCCTCTTGGTGTCTGGCCCCAGCATCTGGGTGAAGATGGCCCTTTTCTTTGCCTCATCCGTGACTTCGGATTCCACCAGGGCTCCCTGGAAGTCCATCTCGAAGATGTCCCAGTCTGCTGGTCTCCTGATTTCGAAACCGGCGCATGTCTTGGTCCCGTGGGCAGCCATATCCCACCCTCGTCGCCAATTTAGTATATGGGACCAAAGACAATGAACAGCCGAAAGGTTGGCTTAACACAGGTTTATTGCATGATGATCCAGGGGAACATGAGGTAATGGCGGATGGGTAGCTCAATATATACAGTGGCTATACATTTGAATGTGGCTCCTCGACAGTCTATTGGTTACTGTCCGCGAGACGTCACGGACGGTCACGCCCTTCTTGTCCAGGTGTAGGTGATGGCGGGAATCTTCCCGCGCTGTTGTTTGCTGGTGAGTCTGGGCCAGGAGAGCTTGAACGCTCGCTATTGCCACCAGGTGGTCATTAGCTCGCGTCCTATTGCAAGGGCTACAGTTAAGCAGCTGCTGGTTATAATGTTACACAAGCATGGTTACATTGGATACACGTGAATGGATACATTGTAAAAGGTACAGTCATAGAACACAACATGCACACACACGCACATGCACATACATGCACTAGTTCAGTGATGGCGAAACTTTTAGAGACCAAGTGCTAAAAAGCAACCTAAAACCCACTTATTTATTGTAAAGTTCCACCACAGTGGGTGAACTCTGTGCTGGGGTGAGAAAGTGCTCCCATTGGCCTGCTGGGCAGAGGGATGCGGTAAACTCTGTGGTGGGGATGGAGGAAGAGCTCTCATTGGGCTGCTGGGTAGAGGGGTGAGGCAAACTCTGTGCTAAGGCAACAGCGCGTGTGCCCACAGAGAGGGCTCTGGGTGTTCCCTCTGGCATGCGTGCCATAGGTTTGCCACCACTGCGCTAGTTTAAAAGACATTTGCAAAAATGGAGATTCTCTAGCCATCATATGTGTAGGCTCCTGACAAAAAGGAACTATTTCAATGGGCAAAACCTGGTAGAAATAAAAGTTGATCATAGTAATCTACTGTCTGGCTAGATATCTCATTAAAAGTTGGAACAGTGTTCTTTCACAAGCATTCTGCAACAGGGTATTCCAGCCACAAGTAAAGGAACAAACTGACCTTGAGCTATCAAATTTAGATAACCCAGCAGAATATATATGCCCTTGGTGTATTAGTGTATTATATTCATGAAACTGGGCAGAAACCATTGTGAAAGGAAACACTAACCAGATCTTTTCCAAGACAGAATCCAGTTTAGATGAAGTCCATTTGGCAATTTGCCTCCCAATTTCTTAATTTCTTCACACAGCCCCTTTTCCAGAGTGTTTGTCATAGACCACAGACATGCCCAATTGCTAAACAGGTACATACAAAGCACATATAAAAACATTTTCAGAAATACCTCCATGAAGTCTAAAACTTAGCATTAAGGCTTATGATCACTACATTTATCAAAACCTCCCAATAGAAAAAATAACATGGATAGATACATAACAGTTTAAGGTCACAAGGATTCAGAAAATTGAACTGTAACTGTGCAAAATGATTCAAGATTCACAGTTTAGAAGAATTTGGTCACAGGATCACTACTTCCCTCTTCCCATCATTTAAAGGTAACCTTTGCTTGAAAGGCAGTTGTATCCGACTCTAGGGTTCAGTGCTCATCTCTGTTTATAGCCAAAGAGCCAGCGCTGTCTGTGTCTGCCGACATTTCTGTGGACATGTGGCAGGCATGACTAGGCTGTGGACATGTGGCAGGCATGGAACGCTGTTTGCCTTCTCACCAAAGTGGTACCTATTTATCTACTTGCAATTTCTTGCTTTAGAACTGCTAGGTTGACAGGAGCTGGATCAGAGACAGAAGCTCATTCCGTCATGCAGTATTTGGATCTCAAAATGCTGACCTACCAACTTTCAAGTCGTCAGTTTCAGCGTCTTAACCACTTAGCCACTGCAACCTCTCCCATCATTTATTCATCTGCAAAAGTATCTGGTATAACCCATTTGCCACCACATTTTCCTGGTCTTTAATATGCTGAAGATCAAGTTGAAATCCTGCAGATAAAGTCTCCCTCTTGACAAATGCTAGCTGTAGTTTGCACATGGTAAAGCCAGACAAAACGGGTGTGATCAGTATGTGACAAAAATTTTGTCCATCACAATTAAGATCTCAATTTTTCTCTTACCCACATGACAGCCAAACACACATACTCACTCTTTTTTAAAAAAAATTTGTAATAGAATATTTTCTCTCTCTCTTGGCAAGACCTTCCCGCTGGTGTAAGAACATGGTGAGGATTTCCCCCAGGCCTTGTTGCAACAACACTTTTTCTAAACCACTTTCACTAGAATCTGTTGTAGGATAAATGGCTGATCAAAGATCAGGGCCATCAGAATGGGAGCGTCCATTAATTTTTGCCTTTAAAGTGTCAGAAGCTTATTGGCAAGCCTTCGACCATTAAACTTTTCTGGGCATACGGTAGGTTTTAAAAGAAATCTTTGTTAGCTTAAAACACTAACTAAACAAAATTGCATAACATATAACAAAATTCAAATCTAAGTACAAAGCACATATTATAAATCTTAAAACATACCTTATTAATACATAACACATGACAAGGGGCACCCTTCACCCCAGGAAACATATTTTGTTAACCACTATTATCCACACCACATTGTCTGTTTATTAATTTATCCCCTATTTCCAAAAAAGTAGTGAATTCTTGACCTGGCTTAACCCCCTTAGATTCTTGTTTTAATTCACATGTCAGTTTATCGTTTAGTGCAAGATTCCATAATTCCTTATACTGTACCATTATTCCAATCCAATATGCATGTACACTTTTCAATTCTTTTCTATAGATAGTCTCATAGTTGTTACCATAATTACAATCAAATCTTTCTTATACTTATCCATGTTTAAATCACTCAAATCCATTGCCTTAGGACTAATTTACAGTTTTAAATATAATATTTTATTAATTTCTTTGGACACTTTTTACCAGATATTTTTCACTACCTTACATACTCACCAAAAGTGAAAATAATGGGCATAGGTTTCTTACACAAGTGTGTGAGATGACCTGTAAGGGTGCTGGAATGGTGCATGAGTAATACCCTACCAGCTCTTGAAAGGACACAACATGCTTTTTACTCTGAGGATCAGGCCATTTCTTAACATTTTACACTTTAGCTTCCAGGAGTTGGGTTTGTTCTCTTTCCATTACTTGTTCCCAATATACCATGACCTACCCCCTGCTGGCATTTCAAGGTTTTGACAATCAGTCCAGCCTTCTGCGAGTGCTGAAACACAATTTCTAAGTGATGTGAGATTCAAAATCCTTACTGAAAAATGCTAGGTGATCCACATAAGCACATGCAAATAGCAGTCTAGTCAATAAATTATTCAGAAATCTTTGAAAGGTAGGTACGGAGTTCTGTAGACCAGTGCATTTTGCACTCCCCCTTCTTCTGTTAATAAAATGCAACAATCCTTCCAGTAGTTGTTTTAATTTGTCCTAGTGTAGTTGTGGCGAACCTATGGCACACGTGCCAGAGATGGCACTCGGAGCCCTCTGTGGGCACCTGTGCAGTCCCCCCAGCACAGAGTTTGCCCTCCCCTTCTGCACAGCAGCCCAATGGGAGTGCTTCCTCCCTCCCCTCAGCAAAATACCCATCAAGCGCGGCTGCTGGAAATACGGGAACTGTTCCGGCCCAGGTGTATGTGTGCCGCAACAACTGATCTGGGCATGCGCAGTAACCCCTCTGGGCATGCGCAGTAACCCCTCGTATGCAGTAACCCCTTTCCCCGCCATTAGAATACGGGACGGCAGCGGGAAAGGGGAGAAACGAGCAGAGAAATACGGGAAAATCCTGGCCAATCCGGGATATTTGACAGTTATGAGTTCACCCCACCCTTCTGCCCAGAAGCCCAATGGGAGCGTTTCCTTCCTCCTCTATTGCTGTATTGGCACTTTGCAATAAATAAGTGGGTTTTGGGTTGCATTTTAGGCACACAGTCTCTAAAAGGTTCGCCATCACTGTCCTAGTGGGTTGCTGGTACTTAAAGCCGGTCTTTGACTCTTCCATCTACCAGGAAATTGTGGTGGTTGTCATCTCTGCATCGCATGTTAACTGTAGAGATATCACCACTTATCTGCACCAGTTGTTTTAACTCAAGGACAACTTTCAAAGTGCGGATAACATGTTGTGAATCAGGGTAGAAATGGAGGATATCATCAACACCTAGATCTATTAAATGATTTTTGCCATCAGTCTTAACACTTTTGACATCTAGATGTGTTGGCTCAAATTCTGCTATGGGGTTGATAGCAAAGGCAAACAGGAGTAGTGTAAAAAGACATTGCTGTCTTGCTCAATTTAATTGGAGTGGAGTCATGACTATTGGTGTGAATGTTTGCTTAGGATTCATAAGGACTCTAGATATAAAGGAACAAAAGTGTTTCCAAAGTTAAGCTACACAATTTTCAAAGTGTGGCTATTCAATATGGTCAATCATCCTTAAAACAGCAAAAGTTAACAATGACTATGTGTTGAATCTGGCTTTTGTAAGCACCAGTCCAGACAATGATGAAGAGAACAGCAACAGTCTTTATTTAACAGTCTAATAGAGATGAGTTTACAAGGCGTTCTGGATACAAAGATGGATATACAATCCCAGTGGAGTCAGTCCCTCCCGGACTCTTGCCGCGAAGGAGGCAATAACTAGATACCATACAAACGTAGCATATTGGAGGAGACCCAGGCTTAGCCTAGCAGGCTACCTGTATGGTGTGGGAAGTATAGGTCTGGTCCAGACCCACCCTTGTTTACCTGTGGGGCTTATATAGTGTCTCCTCGGCAGTTGCTTCTTGATACAAAGTAGCAACCTGCCGGACAAACGTAACCAACCAATCATAACAGGGAATATATGTAACTAACCAGTGGAGAACAGGATCCAAAACTGTATCCAATCACAGGGCTTGGATTAGCATAACTAGTGTGCCCTGGTTTGGTGTTCAGGGACCAAGACAATCGAAGTAGCCGTAGTCTGGCTTAACACATCTTTATTACATGAAGTACAGTACGAACACGAGGTAATGGTGGCAATACAACTCCTTTTATACAGTTACTATACATTTGAATGTGGGTACACGGTAGCCTATTGGCTACTGTCGGCGTGACATCATCCGGAGTCCCGCCCTTCTTGTCCAGGTGTATCCGTGGCGGGAAGGTTTCCCGCGGCTGGGCATGATTGGGGAATTTGTACCATGTGAGTTGAATGCTCGCTGCTTCCATCTCTGGTAGCAAGCTTGCATTTCAATAGCAGATGAATACAATGTGTTCTTTACAAATTGCTTGAGTATACATTTCCTGTAGAACCGGTTACATTTCACTTAAAGGCATAACGTAGCAGTTACATTCCATACTATTCCATACACAACACCTGGGCAGGGGTTTTCACGCCACTTTAGGTTCCTAATTTGGATGGCGGGAAACCGCCATTTTCTTCTTGTAAGAGCACTGCCCGCACTACTTGCAAATGTGCTTCAATACACAACACTATGCTTTATATTTGCTCTGACAAAATTGTCCATACTGATATATATATATATATATATATTTTCTCCCCAAGAATGTCTGTCCGTCCAATTGGAGCAGACCGGAGGGGCTCTCTAACTGTACCATTGCCTAGAGGGGCTCGTCTCTCTAGCACAAGGAGGAGGGCTTTCTCCGTGTCCGCTCCAGCCCTATGGAACCTCCTGCTGATAGAGTTACAGCTGCAGACAGAATTGAATTGCTGCCCTTTAGGAAAGAACTTAAAACCTGGCTGGTAAGGCAGGTGTGGGGCACTGATGGGGAGGTGACCCCCGCCCATTGGCTCATATAAATTTCCCCTCTTTTGCAGATGGGGTGGGTGGTTTTTTTAAATGGGTTGGTTTCAAATGATTTTTTATTATGGATGTTTTTTATGTTTTTATGTCTTGTTGTGAGCCACCTGGAGTCACTTCAGCAAGGGGGAGGCGATACAAATTTAAAAATATAAATAAATATACTGCAGCTGTCCCACAGGAACAATAGTTTGTGAAAAACCCTGTGTCTACAATATTAATTCATTTTTATGATAACCTAAGTTGCTGGATTTATTCAATTACTTAGCATTAATTTGCTGATGACGTATCTGTATTTCATAAAGTGTGTGCACGTATATAACTTGAGGTAATTTGTCTGTAACTTTGCAAAACTTTTAAAGGATGAAGAAACTGTGACCTTTAAGATGCTGTTGGACTCCAAATCTCATCAGCTCTAGTAAGTGCCAGGAATGATGAGAGTTGAAGTCCAGTTAGCTAGATTGGTCTTGGCTGCTACTTACTAGAGTTCTGATATGGGATTTTTTTAGTGCTTTAGTGGTGCTTCCACCCATGCTCACACTGGATGTTTATAAACAAATGCCAACACTGCGAAATGCCAATACATTTCCAGTGAATTCCACCCAAAGATGACTAAAGCCAGGTAATTTCAGGGATTCTCATCACTCAGAAAAGTAGGCAGAACACAAGTATATACTGTATATTATTCCTGCAAAGAGAGGACACCTCTGGTGTTGTCCCTTGCCTTCTTTATGTTGCATTTTATATATAAGAACAGCCTTGCTGGAACAGGCCACAGCCCATCCAGTCCAGCACTCTGTCACACACAGTGGCTCACCATTTGCTTCAGGGTATTCCCAAGCAGATGCCTTCACCTGCTTAGGATTCCCTGGAAATGGCATTGAGAGATATCCTGCCTATCTCTCCAACCCGGAGGTTGTCCTTAGGTATCCATAATTATAGCCATTGATACTCTTGTCCTCCATGAACTTGTCTAATCCTTTCTTAAAGCTCTCAAGACTGACAGCTGTCACCACTTCTTCTGGCAGGGAGTTCCATAGACCAGTGATCCTCTAGGTGAAAAAGTACTTTCTCTTATTTGTTTGAGAACTAGTACCCAACAGTTTCATGGAGTGCCCCCTAGTTCTTGTGTTGTGCGATAGGGGAAACAGTTTTTTCTTATCTACTTTGTCCACACTGTGCATGATTTTATGAACTTCAATCAGGTCACTTCTTAGACGCCGTCGTTCAAGAGTGAAGAGGCCCAACCGTTGCAACCTCAGATGGTAAGGAAGGTGTTCCAGTCCCCTAATCATTTTGGTTGCCCTCTTCTGCACTTTTTCCAGCTCCATAATATCCTTCTGGAGGTATTTTGCAGGGTCTTCTTCTTTCCTGTCCTGATCAAACCCTTGACTGCCAAAATTAAGCCACTTTCTTCGCTTTGTCGTTGCCCAAGCTCGTCCTCATCAGTGCATGTCTCTGGCAGCAATTGGCAGGACGGAATGAGCTCCCATCTTTGTCCCAGCTCCTGCCAACAGTTCGAAAGCAAAAAATTGCAAGTAGATAAATAGGGACCACTTTGGTGGGTAGGTAACAGCGTTCCATGCGCTCCGGTGTCTAGACATGCCTGCCACATGACCACAGAAACGTCTGCAGAAGCAGACAGCGCTAGCTCTTTGGCTTTGAAACAGAGATGAGCACTGAACCATAGAGTCAGATATGACTGGCTTTCGAGCAAGGGAAACCTTTACCTTTACCTGTGTCTCCCCACATTCACACCAGGTGTTGTTCACCAGCAGTCCCAACTTGAGCATGTTGGTCTTGCATTTAGGGACTCCAATCCTCAGGGTCCTCCAAGAGATGTAGGAGTGATTGAGATATCCAGGTGTATCCTCCTTGTATAGTTGGGGGGGGGGAGAAGAGAGGGAAAGATGAAATATTTTGTTACATTAAAAGAATTTTTAATTTCCTCTCAGAGATTCTTCTTTTTGACCATTAAACTGGGACTAGTGCCGAGTGCTAGTTGCTGTTGCCATGGCTACTGTTTTGCTGGGCACAACAATCATCCCAGCCAGCAAGGAACACCCCACTCCACCCCACCTACTCACCCATTTGTGTGTCTAATATCCTCAGAGAGAAGCCAAAGAAGATGCAATTCCTGCTGTTCAGACAGACTGTAATTGTACAGGTTGCTCTAATACTGAAAACCAGCTTGTACAATGAGCAATGAGTAATACATTCTCCTGACTATAAATGGTATGAATTGTGACAGCTCTGGACATTTAATTCATTCCTTGTAGCATCCCATGGAGTTAAAATTGTAACCACTCTGGCCTTGTATAGGTGATATATTTTCAGAGGGACAGACATCCTTTTTTGCACCTTTGTTGGATACAATAAAATCCAAAATTTCCCGTGCTCTGTGCTGTGTCACTGCCACATCAATTTTTTCAGTATCTCAAGAAGCAGCTGGTCATGGTTTTTTTTTTTTTAAGATTCACCATTTTAGAAGCATTATTTCTCCTGTTGTGGTAGAAGTACATATTGGTTTTATGTAAGTGTCACAGGCATGTTATCAGAGTATCAGTTATGGGGATGAGATGTGTTTTGCAGTGACATTGTAAATGCGGCATAGTAATGCTCATGAACATTTGGAGCTCTTTCTTATATAGGAAAATGTTGGATATGGGCCGCGAAGCGGGTTGCGCAAGCTGGATCGGAACCGCGAAGCAGCTGTTGGGTCCCGGAGGGGACTGGTCAATCAATGAGACACAAGGCAAGATGGAGCGAAGACCAGTGATTTAATGAAGACCAATCATCAGTATTTATCATGTTTAGGCTGCGTGTAAAAGCATTGCGATACTGCAGGTTTCACACATAATGTTTACCCAAGTTAATTGGGGAAGTCTACAGGGGAAGTTAATTAACCAACTTAATTAACAGCAGAGGGAATACATTGTTCTGTGTTATCCGGGGTAAACAAGTGGCTAGTATTGGCTCTAGGGCTTAGAGTAATCCGCAGGTGCGCGATTGCCTATAACGCACCTAGCGAGTTAGTCATTAGCTCTCTATTGTCCGAGCAGTTTGTCAGATCAGCTATTGGTGAATTAAACTCTAATATTCCGCTCCCCCAATTTCTGTCCCCTCAGGAACCCCTGGTAACGATGTGATCACCCTTTACCGGGGTTCTGTCAGGGCCAGTTATGCCAATTGTGTGCACGGATCCCACAGGAAAAGAATAGAAGCCTCTCTGATTCAATCCGAAGGCTTGTCAAGTCCTGTATTCTGTTCCCACACAACTGGGACATGAGAAAACCAGCACCCTCCTACTCATGTTCCTGAGCAACTAGTGTGCAGAAGCAAGCTGCTTCTGATATTGAAATTAATATTCTGCTACGTTAAAAGAATATTTAATGTATCAATGCATGTCTCATTTCATATGTGCTGCAGGAGATGACTCCAAGATCATAGTGTGTGGGTCACTTCATGGCAAGCTGGGATCCACCTTGAACAAATTCACGCCAGTGACATTTTTCCTGCTTGCCTTGGAGGGTGAAGATGGCCCAGAGCCAGCCGGTCTCCAGGACCAGGCGTCCCGGAGCCCTGGGGCAAAAAAAAAAAAAAAGAAGGTATGCTCAGATCGAGTTGTAGCCGACAACAACTATAATATATAAACTGAACAGCTATCTTGTAACCTTATTCTCTTACAGAACTAATCCACTTTCAGAGCTCTCCAAGCTGACAGTTGTTGGTACTCTTGAAGTAGAAACTCCGTTATGTACAGTAACTGTGTGCTGTGTTCAAAACCATTTCCTTTGACCTGTCTTGAAACTCTGATTATTCAGTTTCATTAGAAGGTTCTACTGTGTGACTCACCTCTGAGTAGACATGTATATGCTCATGTCAAATTGGAAAACACAGCGCATAAGTAGAGGGCGAGGCAAAAGACTACTACTGCAAATCAGTTTGGTGATTGGTTACTGGGTGGTGGTGGTGGTGGTAAACACAGCCTTCAGTTGCAAAGTAAAGTTTCTAAGACAAATCCTATGAAGAATGTGTGTTTGACAGTTGTTTTGTTGTTGTTGTTCAGTCGCACAGTCGACTCCGACCCTCAGCCCTCCCAGCTCTGTGCCCATTGTGTCTACAATACCATCTAGCCATCTCATCCTTGGCCTCCCCCTTCTTCTTTTGCCCTCCACCTTTCCCAACATCAATGCCTTCTCAAGTGAATCCTCCCTTCTCATTTGATGTCCAAAGTATTTTAGCTTCATCTTTACTATTTGACCTTCCAATGAGCAGTCAGGGTTAATTTCTTCTAAGATTGACCTATTTGTTCTCCTCGCTGTCCAGGGGACTCTCAAAACCCTCCTCCAACACCACATTTCAAAGGCATCTATTCTTCTGCGTTCAGCCTTCCTAATTGTCCAGCTCTCACATCCATACATTACTACTGGGAAAACCATTGCTATGACTATTCTAATTTTTGTTTTCAAGGTGATGTCTCTGCTTTTCACTATGTTCCCCAGGTTTCTCATCGTTTGTCTCCCAAGAATCAGTCGCCTTTTTATTTCATGGCTACAATCCCCAGCTGCAGTGATCGTGGATCCTAAGAAAGTAAAATCTGTCACTGCTTCTACTTCTTCCCCTTCTATTTTCCAGGAACTGATTGGGCCTGTTGCCATTATCTTGGTTTTCTTGATATTGAGTCTCAAGCCAGCTTTTGCACTCTCCTCCTTCAGCCCAATCAAGAGATTCTTTAGGTCTTCCTCGCTTTCTGCCATTAGGGTGGTATCGTCTGCATATCTCAGATTATTGATGTTTCTCCCAGTGATTTTAATCCCATATTGTGATTCCTCCATCCCTGCACTGCGCATTATGTGCTCTGTGTATAGGTTGAATAAGCATGGTGACAAAATGCAGCCTTGTCTTACTCCTTTTCCTATTCCAAACCACTCTGTTATTCCGTGTTCTGTCCTAACGGTTGCTTCTTGGTTCGTGTACAGATTTCTCAGGAGGCATATGAGGTGCTCTGGTATTCCCATCTCTTTAATTACTTGCCACATCTTGTTGTGGTCCACACAGTCAAATGCCTTAGTGTAGTCAATAAAACAAAAGTAAACTTGTTTCTGGTATTCCTTTGTTTTCTCCATGATCCAGCGTATGTTGGCGATGTGGTCTCTAGTCCCCCTGCCTCTTCTGAAACCAGCCTGCACCTCTGGTAATTCTCTCTCCACATGCTGCTGAAGTCTATCCTGTATTATCTTGAGCGCGATTGTTCGATAATTTGAACATTCTTTGGCATTGCCCTTTTTTGGGATTGGGACATATACTGATCTTTTCCAATCCTGTGGCCACTGTTTTGTTTTCCAAATCTGCTGGCATATTGAATGCAGTAATTTGACGCCATCATCTTTTAGCGCTTTGAAAAATTCAACTGGGATACCATCATCTCCACTAGCTTTGTTGTTTGCAGTGCTCTTTAGGGCCTTTATGACTTCGCTCTCCAGGATGTCTGGCTCAAATTCAATTTCTTCATCACTGTGATTATCAGGAGTGTTGAGGTCCTTTTTATAAAGTTCCTCTGTGTACTCTTTCCATCTTTTCTTAATTTCTTCTGCATCAGCTAGCTCCTTTCCGTCTTTGTCCCTCATCATGGTCATTTTTGCTTTAAATGTTCCCTTGATTTCCCCATTTTTTTTTTGAAAAGATCTCTGGTTCTGCCTCTTTTGTTGTTTTCCTCCATTTCTCTGCACTGTTCTTTTAGGTAGTTTTCCTTATCTCTCCTTGCTTTTCTTTGAAATTCTGTGTTCAAATGATTGTAGTTTTTCCTTTCTCCTTTGACTTTTGCGTTCCTTCTTTCCTCTGCTATTTTAAGAGCCTCATCAGACAACCACTTTGCTTTCTTACTCTTCTTTTCTTTTGGTATGGTTTTCTTTGCTGCTTCCTGCATGATGTCCCTCATCTCCATCCATAATTCTTCTGGTACTCTGTCTACCGAGTCTAAGCCATTAAATCTGTTCATCGCCTCCACCGTGTATTCTTTAGGGATGCTGTCTAGGTGATATCTTTCTGGTCTCCGTGTTTTCCCTATTTTCTTTAGTCTAAGCCTGAATTTTGTGATCAGTAGGTTGTGATCTGAGCCACAGTCTGCTCCAGGTCTTGTTTTTGCTGACTGTATGGAGGTTCTCCATCTTTGGCTGCAGAGTATGTAGTCAATCTGGTTTCGGTGTTGGCCATCTGGTGATATCCATGTGTAAAGTCACCTCTTGTGTTGCTGGAAGAGAGTGTTTGCTATGACCAGTGCGTTCTCTTGGCAGAACTCTATCAATCTTTGCCCTGCTTCATTCTGTGTTCCAAGACCAAATTTGCCTGTTATTCCCTCCACTTTTTGATTTCCTACTTTGGCATTCCAGTCTCCTAATATAATTTGGACATCATTTCTTGGTGTCTTTTCTATGAGGTGTTGTAAGTCCTCATAGAACTGGTCCATTGTGGCTTCATCTGCACCAGTGGTTGGTGCGTATATTTGGATCACAGTGACATTGAAAGGTTTGCCTTGAAATCTGACTGACATCATTCTGTCATTTTTGAGATTGTATCCCATTACTGCTTTTCTCACTCTTTTATTGACAACTATGGCTACTCCATTTCTTCTAAGGTTTTCTTGCCCACAGTAGTAGATATGATGGTTTCCAGAGCTGAATTCACCCATCCCTGTCCATTTTAGCTCACTGATGCCCAAGATGTCAATGCTTATTCTTTCCATCTCATTTTTTACCACTTCCAGTTTTCCTTGATTCATAGACCTCACATTCCATGTCCCTATGCAGTATTGTTCCCTGCAACACTGTATTTCTCCTCCCCCTTTCGTATCCCTCCCCCTTTTCAGATCTGCTGTGCTGAGCATCCCCTTGTTTTGCCTTTTGTTTTGGTCCATAGGGTTCTCTTGGCAAACTTTGTGGCGTGCCTTGCCGGTCTCTACGCCAGTCTTTTCCCATCACACATGTTATCACAGTTTAAACAGTTTTAAAACAAAGTATTATCATGCACAATATCACAGTTTATCACATAGTATCTTTAGTGTATGAAAACCAAGACACAGGACACAGCCTCGGGCTGGGTTAACTCAGGTTTATTGCATGGTGGTCAGAGGGAACATGAGGTAATGGCGGATCAATAGCTCTTTATATACTGTAGTAACACATTTGAACGTGGTTCCATGATAGCCCATTGGCTACTGTCTGCGTGACGTCATTGCTGGTCACGCCCTTCTTGTCCAGGTGTAGGTTGTGGCGGGAAAACTTCCCGCGCTGTTGCCTTTGATGAGTTTGGACCAAGAGAGCTTGGACGCTCGCTGCTGCCAGCTGGTGGTCATTAGCTCGCGTCCCATTACAGGGTTTATGTGATACAGCTGAAGGTTACATTGTTGCCCATAGGCAAGGTTACATTGGTTCAGATACATTGTTATCCATGTGGAGGGTCAAACCATTAGGACACAACATCCCTCCCCCCTAGGATGAGACGAAGTCTCGAAACCACACTCCCCCCCCCTAGGATGAGACGAAGTCTCTCAGCCAAGATGGCTTATTTCGAACACGCTGGGGTCTCGGAGCGGGCTGCCTTCCCCCTGGTTTGCTACCTTCTCTTTGTCCCCTGGTTTCCTGCCCTGTAATTGGAGAGGGAGACTCGTTAGTGACTTGCCGCGGCTCCGCGGCGTTGTTGGGAGGTGTGTGCTTTATTGGGGAAGAACCGGGGGCACTGGGGGCTAACGAAAAACCCCTCTTCTCGCTTGGACGGGTGGGGGAACACTCCCGAAAACCCCCCCGGCTCTCAAAATCAAAATCAGAATTAAATTCGGGGGCAGCGGTCGCGAACTCCTCTCCCCCTTCCCCAGCCTCTGATAGAGCTGGCGTATCAAAAGGGTATGAGTCGGGGCCGCTGCTTTCCCCCCTTGCTTGGGACCGTTGTCCGTTGCTGTCCCCCCCTTGGGCTAAACGGGTGGGGGAGAACCCTAACGCTGAGTCCTGTCGCTGAGCTCCACTGACCGGCCCCCCACTCACTCGGTGCCTAAGTTGGTCCGCGTGCCTCCTCCAGAGGAGACCTGTGCTAGTCTCGACCCTGTACGACACTGGCCCCGTCCTTTCCACAACCGTCCCTGGTACCCAGGCTGGACCTGCGCTGGCGTAGTTCCTGCAGTGAACAGGATCGCCGGCGGCGAAACCTTTCGAGACTGCCAGCCCTATGTTTTTTCCTTTGTCCTCGACTCTCGTCGGGTCTAGCCTGGACAGGATCGTGGTCAGTTTTCGCCGCATCAGCAGCTCTGCCGGCGAGTAACCTGACGCTAAGGGGGTCACCCTATACGCTAACAAAAACTGA
Source organism: Bradypodion ventrale (assembly GCA_035047345.1). Classification (NCBI taxonomy): domain Eukaryota; kingdom Metazoa; phylum Chordata; class Lepidosauria; order Squamata; family Chamaeleonidae; genus Bradypodion; species Bradypodion ventrale. The sequence continues at coordinate 50,341,608 of JAWDJE010000001.1, forward strand.
CATACTTGGTGATTTAGGTCCCCCGGGCCCATGCGCCGCAGCGCATCCTTTGTCGTTCGCACCAGCCGTTCCACTTGGCCATTCGTGGCGGGGTGAAACGGCGCGGACGTGACATGCCGAATGGCGTTTGCCTCCATGAATGCCTTGAATTCAGCGGAGGTGAAACAACTAGCGTTATCGCTGACTAAAGTGTCGGGTAAACCGAACGTGGAAAAGACTCTCCTTAGCTGGCTAATTGTAGTGGCGGAGGACGTACTCTTTACTGGGATAACCTCCAACCACTTGGAGAATGCATCCACCACCAGGAGAAACATTGTTCCTCGGAATGGGCCAGCGAAGTCTACGTGCACCCTGGACCATGGCCCCCTTGCTGTGTCCCATTCCCTATGCGGAAGACGGGCCGCCTCTGGTCGGGAGCCCTGGCATGCCTCACAAGTGCCGACCATGTGCTCAATGTCCGCGTCCAGCTGTGGCCACCAGAAGTAACTCCGGGCCAGCGCCTTGGACCGGACGATGCCGGGGTGGCTGACGTGCAGCAGTTCGAGTACCCTCGGTCGCAGGGACGTAGGAACCACCACCCGTTGGCCCCACAAAAGGCAGCCCCTCTCTAGGGACAACTCTATTTTTTTCCGAAAAAATGGGTCGAATTCCGTACCTGGGGATGACGCCGGCCACCCCTTCTGTACCCATGAGCTAACTTTCTCTAGCGTTCTGTCCTTACCTGTGGCCCTGGCAATGTCGGCTGGTACTATTGGGGGTGAGTCTAAAACCTCTATTAACAAAACCTGGCGATCTCTTTCTGCCCTGTCCTTTTGGACGCCCGACAAGGGCAAAGGAGACCTCGAGAGTGCGTCGGCATGGCTGATCTCCTTCCCGGGCCGGTATTCCAGCTCATGCTGGTATGCATTGAGAAAAATAGCCCACCGCAGCATTCTTGGGGACAGGATCTGTGGTGTGGGCTTACTTGCAGTGAAAATTCCTAATAGAGGCTTGTGGTCAGTCACGATTTTGAACGGCCGACCATACAGAAAATCGTGAAATTTTTTGGTTCCTGCTACTATCGCTAGTGCCTCCCTGTCGGTCTGTGCGTAATTACGCTCTGCTTGGGACAGGGACCTTGAATAAAACGCTATCGGGGCTTCCCTTCCGTCGTCCAACACGTGGCAAAGCACCGCCCCCACCCCCACCAGGGATGCGTCACAGACTAAGACCACTGGCCGTTTGGGATCGAAATGCGTTAGGATTGCCTCGGATGTTAGGAGTTGCTTCAACTCTTTGAACGCCCTCTCTTGCTCATCACCCCACACCCATGTTTCCTCCTTTTTTAGCAACCGATGGAGTGGCTCGGCCACGGACGCCTTCCGTGGAAGGAAGGTATGGTAAAAATTGAGGAGCCCCAGAAATGACTGTAGCTCGGTTTTGGATGTGGGGCGAGGGGCATTCTTGGTGGCGGCTACTTTGGATTTGGATGGCTTAATACCCTCTGGCATGACTCGAAACCCTAGAAACTCAACCTCAGTTTCGAAGAAGACACATTTGTCTTTTCTCAGTCGTAGCCCCGCTTTCTCGAAGACGGTCAGAACTTTATCCAATCTCTTTGCCAGTTCGGCCTCACTCCCCCCTGTTATCAACACGTCATCAAAATAAGGCAACACCCCCTCCAGCCCCTTCAGGAGGCGTTCCACAAGCGACTGAAAAAGGCCGGGTGCCGAGTTCACGCCGAACTGCAAACGCGACACCTGGAACACTCCTTTATGTGTAACTATCGTTTGTGCCGCGGCCGTGGCGGGAGTTACAGGGAGTTGCTGATAAGCTTGAGCCAAATCGAGTTTAGCGAAACACTTTCCCCCGTTCAGCCTGGCCAGCAGGTGGCTGACCACCGGCACCGGGTATGCATTAGGGCGGATCGCCTTGTTAATTGTACACTTATAATCAGCGCAAATGCGCACCTCCCCGTTAGCCTTCAGAGCGGTTACAATTGGAGTTTCCCACTCCGCGGAATCAACAGGAATAAGAATCCCCTGGCCCACCAGTTTGTCCAGTTCCGCCTCTATTTTGTCCTTGAGTGCGAACGGCACCCTGCGCGGTTTGAGTCTTATCGGGCGGACCTCCGGGTCTAGGTCGAATGCTACAGGGGGTCCCTTGAACTTTCCAAGTCCTTTTTTAAAAACGGCGGGATGCGCGTCGCACACCGCTTGTATTGGATCCACCCCCACGGTATGCACTCCCCCTATGAACAAACCTAAGGGCTGAAACCACTGCGTCCCTAGGAGGCTACAACTACCCCCCTTAAGGACAACTAGGGGCAGCTCCGCAGAGTGTCTCTTAAAACTGACCCGAAATTTCCCGACCCCCAACACCGGAATGCTGTTCCCCTGTACATCTCGTAGCGTGGACATCAACGTTTTAAGTTTGGGTCGCACATGGGGGTCGATTTTCAAGAACTCTTTCTGGGAAATTATAGAATAGGAGGACCCCGAGTCAATTTCCATCCTGATAGGGGCCCCTTGTACTAGTACCTCAACGAAGTAATGGGACTGTTCCGCGGACACGCTGAACACCGGAGCGTCGTCCTCGCTGTCGTCCGAGATGCGGCCCACGCCGTCCTGCTTCCTCGTGGTCTGGGCGCCATCTTTGGACCTTGCTGGACGGTCCGGTCTGGTTGAGCGGTCTTGTGACTGCCTCCGGCCCTCCTTCCGTTTTCTGCACGCCTTGGCGATGTGCCCCCGACGGCCGCAGGTGTAACACTCGGTTTTCCTGAATGGGCACCTTGCGCGCTCATGGGCCGCTCCGCAACCATCGCAGCGGCGCCCCCCTTTTCGGACCCTTTGGACCTCCTCGCCGTCGCTGCCTTCCGTAGACGACTTTGAGGCCCTTCGGGTTGCGTGCACCGACTGTCCGGACTTTCCGTGCACCGAATTCTCCGCTTTGCCGGCTCTAGGACGCCACTCACGCCACTGGTGCATTTCGTCCACTCCCGCATTCGTGGACTCCGCGGCTTCCGCGGCCTCTACAACCTCCGCCAGCGTGGGTGGTGGCTCCTTGTTCATCAAGCTGCGCTGCACCTCCTTGTCCTTCAGGCCACACAGCACTCCGTCCCTGAGGGCCGTCTCTAGGTCGTCCCATCTGCAAGGGCCGGCGGCTATCCTCATGGCTGTTACGAATGCCTCAACCGACTCGTCCGGCGCTTGGACTCGCCTCCAAAACGCGCTCCGAGCGGGAAACATTGCTCTCGAGGGACGGAAACGCTCACGCAGCAGCTTCATGATGTCGTCTGCTTTGAATTCGCTCACCTTCTTCGGTGCAATGATGCCCACCAGCGTTCGCTTGGTTTCCATCCCAAGCATTCTGGTGAGGATGGCCCTCTTCCTCTCCTCATCGTCTTCTTTGACTTTGAGTTCCACCAGCGTCGCCTGGAAGTCCATCTCAAAAAGCTCCCAGTCTTGCGGTTTGGTGATGTTGAACCCGCTCGGTGCCCTGGCTGCTCCTTGGGGATCCATAATCCCACCTTCGTCGCCAATTTAGTGTATGAAAACCAAGACACAGGACACAGCCTTGGGCTGGGTTAACTCAGGTTTATTGCATGGTGGTCAGAGGGAACATGAGGTAATGGCGGATCAATAGCTCTTTATATACTGTAGTAACACATTTGAACGTGGTTCCATGATAGCCCATTGGCTACTGTCTGCGTGACGTCATTGCTGGTCACGCCCTTCTTGTCCAGGTGTAGGTTGTGGCGGGAAAACTTCCCGCGCTGTTGCCTTTGATGAGTTTGGACCAAGAGAGCTTGGACGCTCGCTGCTGCCAGCTGGTGGTCATTAGCTCGCGTCCCATTACAGGGTTTATGTGATACAGCTGAAGGTTACATTGTTGCCCATAGGCAAGGTTACATTGGTTCAGATACATTGTTATCCATGTGGAGGGTCAAACCATTAGGACACAACAGTATCAAAGTAAAAGTTGAACTAATTAATGAAAGGGAAAGAAAGAAAGAAAGAAAAAGTCCACTATATCAAGTTTCTATGTAAGTCAGTTTCTTGTACAGTCACTATGTCAGTTGCCATAAGCCATCTATGTTTAGTCAACTATATTATTTCAGTTCGATTACTTATCCTTTGCATGCACGCAGCAGCTCTTGCCTCCCTTTGGCTGCATGGAGTCGGTCAAAGGCGCCGGCTCGGGCCTCGCTGTGATGGTGGTTGTGGATGGTATCTCCTGGGGGTGGTCGGGGGTCTCCGGGGTGTCCTTCTCTCTGGCCCCAGGTCTTTGGATGGGGAGGGAGGGGCAAGATCCTTTACTCACCTCCCCCTTGGGCCTCTCTGGATGGCAAATGGGCAGTAGAGCTGGGCCTTCCTGAAGCCTTTTCTTCCTCTCCAGGCCCAGGACTTTGGATGGGGAGGGAGGGGCAAGATCCTTTACTCACCTCCCCCTTGGGCCTCTCTGCATGGAATGAGCAGTAGAGCTGGGCCTTCCTGAAGCCTTTTCTTCCTCTCCAGGCCCAGGTCTTTGGATGGGGAGGGAGGGGCAGGATCCTTTACTCACCTCCCCTGTGGGCCTCTCTGCATGGACAGTTGTAGGAGAAGGAAATACCCATTTCGTTTAACATGTGATCTGACCCTGAGTATTATGAGTCACTAAGACCAGCTGTACTGTTGGGGAGAATGAGGCCACAGTCTCAGGCAACAGGTTCAGAAAGCAGCAACAAGGTTTTATTTGAGAGAGTGTGCTAATTCATTCATTGATTATATGCCACATTTCTAATAATAAAGAGACTCAATATTTTGCCTATGTTTTTGGTCTCTGCCCTCTCAGTTAACCAGTACCTTTAGGTGAGAGCCAGTGTGGTGTCATGGACAGAGGGAAGAACAAGAACTGGGCACCTGGTGGAGCATCTCTCTTGGATGAACTGAGCCCAGACAACGAGATGCTCCTAAGCATCCAGATTGTGGGAGCCCATCCCAAGGAAGACTGGGAGGATACCACTCAAGGCCCTGTTTGGTGGTGGAATTCTTTGTCATCTCATGCCCAGCAGGCTCCCTCCTTCTGTTCTGGTAACTGGCAAAGGCAGAGCTCTTGAAGGAAGCATTTGCTAACATTTTGCCCTTCAGTTAATTTTCCTCTCATAATTGCTACGAGTCTATGAGCAGAGGAAGACTCCAATTCACCAATTCATGATACCAGAAATTGACACCAGATGGCGCACTTGACAGCAGCAAAGCTCAATTTTGTCCAATCCCAGTGATCATACATGTTGTGAACAGATTAATCTAGAGGGCACTTCCAGCACACATACACACAAAAATGAGACCCCCCTTAACAGGGGTGCAGAAGGATGAGGGGAAGGGCTTTCTAGGGGATGATTAAGCTGTATCTGCAATTAAATCAAGTGGTTGCCAGGGAAAACAAAACAGACTAACAAATGCACCTTTGATCCAGCCCTAATTTATAATTAAAGCTATGCAAGGGAACTAATCGGTGGAGGTTTAGGGGTATAAAGACTGGGATTTCAGAGGACATTGCATTGGTAAAAGCCTGCAGATGAATGATAGGAACAACAGGGAGGCAAGGCAGGTGAGGAGAGCATAATCTATACCTGATTTCTAAATTCCTTTAAAGGTCCCATAATGACTGCTGTGGCTCAAGTAGTTAAGACGCTGAACTTGACAAATGGAAGGTCAGCAGGTCAGCAGTTCGAGACTCAAGTACTGTATGGTGGAATGAGCTCCCATCTCTGTCCTGGCTCCTGCCAACCTAGCAGTTTGAAAGCAAGAAATTGCAAGTGGATAAATAGGTACCACTTCATTGGGAAGGGAAACAGTGTTCCGTGCACTCTGGCATCTTGGCATGCCTGCCACATGTCCACAGAAATGTCTGCAGATGCTGACAGCACTGACTCTTTGGCTCTAAACAGAAATGAGCACTGAACTCTAGCATCAGATATGACTGGTTTACGAGCAAGGGCGACCTTTAATAAAGGTCCCACACTCATAATTGTACATTAGTACACAAGATGCACTTGTAATATAATATCTTAACTATAAAATGCACCAACCTCTCTTTGGTAAGAACATAAGAACAGCCTTGCTGGAACAGGCCACAGCCCATCCAGTCCAGCATTCTCTCTCACACAGTGGCTCACCATTTCCTTCAGGGTATTCCCAAGGAGATGCCTTCACCTGCTTAGGATTCCCTGGAAATGGCATTGAGAGATATCCTGCCTATCTCTCTAACCCCGAGGTTGTCCTTAGGTATCCATAATTATAGCCATTGATACCCTTGTCCTCCATGAACTTGTCTAATCCTTTCTTAAAGCTGTCAAGACTGACAGCTGTCACCACGTCTTCTGGCAGGGAGTTCCATAGACCAGTAATCCTCTGGGTGAAAAAGTACTATCTCTTATTTGTTTGAGAACTAGTACCCATGGTTGAGCATCTCTTAGTAAAATATAGGATAACATTTAAAAATGCATGCACAAACAAACACAGATCAGTGCTGTGACTGCTTTTCTCTCCACTTCAGCTGTCTGAGGATTTACATACACACTAGCAAACAGCTTGCCCTAATTCAAATTATTTTCCACTCCTTAGATCAGGGTTCTCAACCTTTTCCTGCCGAGGGCCAGACCACGCTCCCTCAGACAGCTGAGCAGGCCGGGCTGGTGCTTCTCCCCACTGCTGCCGTAAAACACATATGCGGCTATTGTAAACACGTTTATGAGAGCCGTGGGTGCATTTATGGCATGTTTACAACAGCTGTGGGCACATTTACTGCTGTCGTAAATGTGTCTGCTTCTGCTTGGTGGCAGCAAGCCACATTAAATGGTGTTGCAGGCCATGTCTGGCCCATGGGCCATAGGTTGAGAACCCTTGCCATAGATTCTCTCTCTCTCTCTCTCTCTCTCTCTCTGTATGCTCTCACACAGTTGATGTTTGCCTTTGTAAAGAGAATACAGTGATACCTCATACAACGTCCAAACTTGGTTCCACAAGTTTGGACTTTATACGGATTTGGACTTTGTATGAGGCATGCAAAATTCTAGCCGCGATGCCTCATACAACGTCCAAATCCTTGCCACGATGCCTCGTACAACGTCGTTTCCATAGAGATAAATTGTACTGCAGCAGCACAGACTTCAGGGCAAATTCAAGGAAACAGACAGGAAACTGACAGAACTTTAAGAAATCATCGACTAAAGGCTAAATACATTACAAAAACATGTCAAACAACCCCGATTGTCCAAGAACTCGAAGAATGCTGCAAAAATCTCAGGAATGCTTCTAAAAATTCTGACGAAAAAATTCAAAAAAAAAAAATGTCCGAAATCGTGCTCAAAACCACTCCAAAACGCTCTTTGCCTCGTGCAAAACCCACAACAGCAATGCACGCATGTGTCCTGTCTTTTATACTGCCCAGGAACAATGCAACCTGGGAAAAACCCCAATGCCTCATACAAAGTCGCTGCGACTTTGTATGAGGCAACTTTTTTCAAGGAATTAGGCGGTGTTGTATGACTTCGATGTTCTATGAAGCGGACTTTGTATGAGGTATCACTGTACTGCCTTTGTAAGATGTCTGGCAGCAGCAAGTTAAAGATGCTTAACAGGTACAGTTTGACCTATGCCAGGCTATTGTAACTATTTACAGAGGCATGCCTTCTAAATGCCTCTGCTTTTATTACCCATGGCCAGAAGAAACACTTGGCAACACAATGGCCATGTCTGGCAGCTATAGGCATCACAAAAAAAGTCTTCAGTGGGAAGATCTGTCATCCTCCTACTCCAGACAGCGCAAGCTTGCTTTGTCTTTCAGGTGAGAAAAGCAGCCATTGAATACCTAGACAAGATTAGGACTTAACAAGGGGGGAAATCCAGACAAATTATCATTTCTATACCTGATATGTAAGCGTTTCAATTATATGTGTGTGCAGAGGTAGGAAGGTTCTCCAAATGGGCACAACAGATGTCCTATTTGTTGTGGTTGTTACATGTTGTCCATTGCTCCCGTGTTATGGTGACCATGTGAATGAGTGTTCTCCAAAATGCCCTGCCCTCAGCAGCCCTGATCAGCTCATTTAAACTCAAGACTCTTTGATGGAATCAATCCACCTCATTTTTGGACTTCTTTTCCTACAGCTTCAAATTTTTCAGAGCATTATTGCCCCCTCCCCTCCCCCGGTAAATCTTGCCTTTTGTACAATGTGCCCAAATTAAGACAGCTCAGTTTTAATCAATTTTGCCACCCTTCTAGTCACTCCAGCAGCCTTCCTCAGACATTTCAATTCAATTGTGACCAACTTTCGTTTATGTTTTGTTGTAAGTGTCCATGTTTGGCAGTGGCAACATAAGGTGGGAATGAATATGCTTTGTATGAGGTGTTTCTTTGTGCCGGTCGGTATTTCCTTATGTTGTAAGAGCAAAGCTAACTGTCCCAATATTTGGTTTGCCTTTAAAGGTTTGCCTTGCTCGAAAGCCAGTCGTATTCGACTTTAGGGTTCAGTGCTCATCTCTGTTTCAAAGCTGAAGAGCCTTTACTGCACCATATGTTAATCTCTTCGTCCATTTTACCATCTTCAGTAAATGTTGTTCCTAGAGTATTTGAACTCTACCACTTGTTTTATACTTGTTTCCCCTATTATGATATTTAAGGTACTGTTATGTATGTTAACTGTGTTTTCTGACAGGAGCGGAATGTATCTTTTCTCATGTATGTTTTCTTATGCAAATAAGTGGATTGAAAATGTGCACACTCTGTTAGCCAATGGGCTTGTTGTATTATTGTTACTGTTACTGTTTATAGGAGCGGAATGTATCTTTTCTCATGTATCTATTCTTATGCAAATAAGTGGATCGAAAAAATGTGCACACTCTGTTAGCCAATGGGCTTGTTGTATTATTGTTATTGTTACTGTTTATAGTGTATATAAGTCCGAGTTTTGCCCCATCCAAACTGTGTTCAAACACCACTATTAAAGAGCTGAATTTCATTACTTCACTCATCTGCTTCTTCATTCCCTAAACATGAAACTGGCGACGAGGATGGGATGGCGTCCCCACACGGCAGCAACACCGGCCCATTTGACCCAGCACTTCCAGAGAAATGGGCAACATACGAACGCCGATTCCGCCATGCAATGGCCTCGCAGAAGATCACCAATGAAGACCAGAAGCGTTCCTGTTTCCTCGCTCAGTGCGGTTCTTAGATACTTGAGCTGGCAACCCACCTCGTTCTCCCAAGGGACGTGGATGTGGTGCCACTCGCAGAAATCATGTCCACACTGAGGAAACAACTGCAGCCAGAGATCTCGATCTTCCCGGCCAGGGTGACCTACCACAGAAGGTAACAGCAACCTGGGGAGTCCATTGCAGACTACGCCGCCACTCTGCACATTGCTGCCTCCCCGTGCAAGTGGGACAACATTGAAGAAGCACTCTGGGACCATCTGCTGGCTGGCATGAGGGACGAATATGCTCAATGTCACCTCAAGATCAGGAAGACGCTAACTTTCAAGGCTGTCCTAGAAGAGGCGGTAGCGTCTGAGGCCGCACGGTCCGGCATCAAGCTTTTCTGGCATCGCCACTCCACCACCAGTGCCACCGACTCAGCTGTGCAAGCTCAGCAAAATTCATCTTCATCCTCCTCAGCATCGCCTGGTTCCACCTCTTCATCAGAGTCCAGCGACGCAAAGGGAGAAGTCCGAGCGGTCTGACGAAAGCACCAAGAGCACCGTGATGATCGGGAGAAGAAATTCCTTTGCAAGTGTGATGGCTGCAGAACCCGGCATGACCACAGGAAGTGCCCCTTCTGCACCGCAGAATGCCACAACTGCGGGCAACAAGGGCACATTGCTAAAGTATGACGACAGCGAAAGAAAAGAACTCCAGCACCTGAGTCCAAGAAGAGTCATCACCACAAAACGTTCATCGCCAAAATGTCACCAGAGCCTGAGCTGTGCCAAGTGGGCATCGTCAGCGAGCGTTTCTTCACAGACCTGAGCCTGCAGGACATCCCCTTCAAGATGGAGGTGGATTCAGGTACTACCTTTTCCATAATCCCACAGAGGAAGTTTTTGAGAATTCCCCCTGCCTCTTGGCCCAAGCTCAAATCTTTTAAAACTTCCCTCCGGGATGTGCAAGGTTGCCAGATCCGGTCCTGGGGGTGGGAAATTTCTTGGTCAAATTCAAAAACATTCGTACCTCCTTGCCATTGGTTGTAGTTCAGCAGGGCACTAACTGTCTTATTGGGACCCAATCGTTTAGGCCACTGGGAATCCGGCTTTCTGGCATTCACGCAATAGATGCTGACCCAATCCGGGATGTTTGTGCTGCACATCCTGAGGTGTTCAAAAAGAGTTTAGGGTTATACAAAGGACCCCCTGTGGCCTTTGAGCTTGACCCAACCGTCCGGCCCATCCGGATGAAGCCATGCCGGGTACCCTTTGCTTTAAAGAAGAAGATAGAAGCCGAGCTGGACAAACTGGTGGGGCAGGGCATCCTAGTGCCAGTGGACTCCGCAGAGTGGGAGACACCAATAGTGACTGCTTTGAAAAGTAACGGGGAGGTCAGGATATGCACTGACTACAAGTGTACCATCAATAAAGCTATTCACCCGAACGCATATCCTGTGCCCATGGTAAGCCACCTTCTTGCCTCCTTGCATGGATGAAATTGCTTCGCAAAACTTGACCTTGCCCAGGCTTACCAACAATTGACTGTGTCTCCTGCTGCTGCCATAGCCCAGACCATAGTAACGCATAGGGGGGCATTTAAGATAACTAGACTACAATTTGGGGTGAATGCAGCCCCCAGAATATTTCAATCTCTTGTAGAACGTATTTTAAAAGGTTTGCCCGGTGTCCTGCCATATTTTGACGATGTCCTGATCACCGCTAAAGACACCGTCAAACTAGCGGCCAGGCTCGATCGAGGCCTGTCACATTTCGAGAGGGCCGGTCTACGTCTCAGAAGAGACAAATATGTGTTTTTGGCACAGGAAGTGGAGTTCCTGGGGTACCGAATTACACCCCAAGGTATCATGCCCTCTGACTCCAAGGTGGTGGCCGTGCGAAATGCACCCAGGCCAAAATGTAAAGCCGAATTGCAATCATTTCTAGGATTGTTAAACTTCTATCACGCTTTTCTCCATCGCAAAACCTCAGTTGCCAAACCATTACATCAGCTTCTTAAGAAAGATACTGTTTGGCACTGGGGCCATTGCCAGGAGAAAGCGTTCCTAGAACTTTAAAGGCTGCTATCTTATCTTTGGATGCTGTATTAACTCATTTTGATCCTAACAAGGAAGTTGTACTTGTGTGAGATGCATTCCCTGTGGGGGTGGGAGCTGTGTTATGCCATGTACTTAATGGTGGGAGGGAAGCCCCTGTAGCATTCTATTCCCATTCACTCTCAAAGCCTGAGAAAAATTACGCTCAGACAGACAGGGAGGCACTGGCAATTGTGGCTGGCACTAAGAAATTCCACGATTACCTTTACGGAAGACCTTTTACCATCATAACGGACCACAAGCCCCTCCTTGGAATCTTTGTGAATGGGAAGCCCACGCCTCAAATTCTGTCCCCAAGGATGTTGCATTGGGCAATTTTCCTAAATGCATGCAATTTTACTTTGGTGCACAGGCCCAGCAAGAACATCAGCTACGCTGATTCCCTGTCACGTTCTCCACTGCCAGGGGTTGGGGAAGCTGATTGCGAGATCGAAAGCGACCACCAGGTCCTTATGATTGAGGCTTTCGACTCACCCCCAGTCGTCCCCTCAGATATAGCCAAGGCTACAGCCAAGGATGTAACATTGACTAAAGTAATGTCTTGGGTACAAAAAGGCTGGCCTGTCTCTCCTCTAGCCGAGGAATTCAGAACATTCCACCACAAGCATTTGGAACTGTCAGTGGAACAAGGTTGCCTTCTATGGGGCCAGCGGGTGGTCATTCCTGTCACTCTCAGGAAAAAGGTTTTACATCTACTTCACATAAGTCACCCGGGAATTGTCCGTTCCAAAACCCTTGTCCGTAGCTACTTTTGATGGCCTCAACTGGACCAAGACATAGAACAAATGGTTGGCACTTGTGCCAGTTGTCAATCCTCTCACCCAGAGCAATCCCATCTTCCCTCTCAGGAATAAGATTCTGCTCGGGGCTCGTGGTCCAGGTTGCACATAGATTTTGCAGGTCCATTTAGAAGGGTGCCCTATTTTTGTTGGTTGTGGATTCATTCGTTTAGGCCCCTGGCCTAAACTTCCAACTTGGCTGGAAGTGATTAGGGTGCCTAATACCACTTCAGCCACCACGATAATGCACCTAAGAAGGCTGTTCACAGCATTTGGACTTCCAGACGTGCTGGTGTCCAACAACACGTCCACGTTCACATCTGCAGAATTCCAATCCTTTATGGAAAGGAATGCAATTAGGCACATCACTGCTGCCCCATTCCACCCAGCCACCAATGGCCAGGTAGAGCAGCAGGTGCGCACAACTAAAGACGTACTTCGGCATATGGGTGAAGGGGATTTGGAGCTCTAGTTATGCCAGTTTCTTTTCACATATAGGCTCACACCCCTTGCCTCAGGGCTGTCCCCTGCTGAATTGCTCCAGCGAAGGAAACTTTTATCCTTGCTGGACAGATTGGATCCCTCTAGGGTAGAGAACAAAGGCACAAATATAGCAATCCAACACCAGAAGGGTTTCTTGTCCGGAGACCCTGTACATTGCCGCAATTATGCAGCTGGTGGCCCTACGTGGGTGCCTGGGTTTGTGATCGATCAAACTGGTCCTGTTTCTTACAGAATCGAAACAGCCACTGGTCTGATCTGGAGGAGGCACGCAGATCAATTGAGACCCAGAGTACTGGACCCACAAGACGAATACAGACACTCGACACTAGGGTTGGTCCCCACCCGTTTAAACCCAGGGGGCAGAGGTAATAGTCAGCAGCCAGCCAACATTGACCCAGAAGTGTCTTCTAGGAACTGATTTCAAGGGGAATTTGTTGAATGCTCCCCTATTCCGGCCAGGTGTACCCCTACACTGTCCCAGCCTAGCACTCTGGATTCCTTTATTGATGATGACCAATTTTGTTCGGAGTCGCCCTCCACTCTTAGTACACACAGTAGGGACCCTGAGTTGTCATTCATCCACAGAATTAGATTTTGGGTTTGAGTGATCCCCTGCTCCTCCATCTGACAAACGGGGCTTTAATTTGGGTTTACAATCCTCCCCCTCTAGTCAATCCCTCACTCCAGTCGGGTCGCCCATCCTACGAGCCCCTGAGCCGGCTCAGCCAATCATCTGACCCAGAAGGGAAACTAGACCGCCATTCTGGTTAAAGGATTTTGTTTTTACCTAGGGGGGAAGAATGTTATGTATGTTAATTGTGTTTTCTGACAGGAGCGGAATGTATCTTTTCTCATGTATCTATTCTTATGCAAATAAGTGGATCAAAAAATGTGCACACTCTCTTAGCCAATGGGCTTGTTGTATTCTTGTTACTGTTACTGTTTATAGTGTATATAAGTCCAAGTTTTGCCCCATCCAAAATATGTTCAAACCCCACTAGTAAAGAGCTGAATTTCACTACTCCACTCGTCTGCTTCTTCATTCCCTGAACACGAAAGGTACTGTATGCTGTTTCCTTCTAATTACCTTTAACTCAGCCTTCTCTTTATTGATTTTCATATTATTTGAGCTATGTTTTAAAATTCATAACTTTAAAAAAGTTGCTCCAACTTCACTAAATTTGGCCCAGAGCAACATCAGACTGCCTCCTCCTCCTGTGCCAAATATGGTGCTATGAACCTAATTTGAAAGTTTTTTGTTTGTTAAGGGTGCCCCATTTTTATAATTTCCCTGTAGAATTATCATTCCCATGCAGCAATAATTTTACTGGTGAGGATTTCAATAGTTTTCAATGTGTTCTTTCTATGGTCTGTAACTTTCAAGCCTTTCAAAGTGCCTGGAATCCAGTTCTAATATTTTGTAAGGCTGTAAGGCAAATACACATGCATATTAACATGGTTAAGAAGCTTGCCTTGTTAGCTGGAAGGCTGGCTAGTTGGCAGTTCGAGACCCGGGTGCTGCACAACAGATTGAGCACCTGTCTCTGTCCCAGCTCCTGCCAACCTAGTAGATAAATAGAGACCACTTTGGTGGGAAAAGATCTTAGGGACCTGAAAGGAGCTTCATTCGGGCGTCCCCTGAGTGGAGTTTCTCCAGCCAAAATCCTTTCAACCCAGAATAATTTCTGGCACAAAATTATTATTATAACATAATGGTGGCTCAAAGCCTAGGAGAAATGCCACACTCCCAAAATCAGGGAGACACTTTTGGTCACATGTCTGCTCTGAATACAGGCATCATGTAGGTGTTACAAATTTAAATTGGGGTTGAATGCAGAATTAGCACAAGATACCCTCTGCCCTGTTTGGCTACACATAGCAGCATTCTGCATCAGGGTCCTTATCAACCTCAAGGGCAGCCCTGCTTAACACACAATGCCTGGAAGTTTGTCTTTCCCATCTGTTTATCGCAACCTGTCTCAAAGATGGTAATGTCACATGTGAGCTAAAGATGCGGGCGGGGGGGGGGGGGGGACACATTTCTGGCAACCTTTTCAAAAAGCATTGCTAACTGCATACATACCTTCGGGCTTTAACCTCATCAAAAAGAGTGGTTTACTAGGCAAGCTATCATGAACAAACAGCCTTTGGTATTCAGCCATATCCCAGAGCAAACTTAGACTGTCAGCATTTTAAAACAATCTTAATCTAAAGGTAATTAGAGGTAATAGACAACCAATAGCTAGCATGAATTTTCATACCACAAATGCTTGTTAAATCTTTCACTGTGTTAAGCAATTTATCATCATCAGGATTGGGTTACTTTGTTGCCGAAAACAAGAGGCATTTACATAATTAATCTCAGTAGAAAACCTGTAATCATTTCATTGGAAGAAGTACAGAATACACATGACAGTTGATGGAAACAATGCTTAAGATATATATTTTTGTTGCGTGTCTAGGCCAGACGTGAAACTGCCGAAAGGAAGGCACCTTTTGATGAGTTCATTCTGCAGTTCCTTTTGCCTGGTCTAGTGTAAGAAAAATTAGCCAACAACACAAGGTTGTCATTACTAGGATATACCCGATTGTGGTTCAAAAATTCCACAATCTCCGAGGAGACTTTTTCTGGGGAGTATACATTATTTTGCAGAGTCTGCTGAAATTCACTGCTACTAGCAACATTCTTATGTTCAGCTCACTAGTACCTAAGAGCTTTGAAATGTACGCTGCACAGGCAGGTGATGACATTTTATCCACTTTAGTTTCAAATTGAATACAGCACAATGTCAAACTGAGCACTGTACTGTAATATACAGTACTAAATAGCTATCACCGTGTCCTCTATGCCTCGAAAAGGGATCTACAGGAGACTCATGCCCCCTAGCGTTGTCTGCCCAAGATCGCAATGTGCATGGAAAAGAGGTCAGCAAAAACATTGTTTGTAAATCTGTCCTTTCATTTTAATTCCTCAATATCTTGCACTGGATCTCTATCTCCTTTCCTGGGCAAAACTCAGACTGCATAGATTCTAGTGCAGAGGGGGAAAAAAGCTTACTTCATATTATTCTCAACTACAGTATGTTGTTTTAATTTCGTACACAGAAAAAGAAAGAAAGTTTATCTTCATCTGTGTAAAGAGCCCAGGAATATTATTAGAACAAAAATGAAATGAAAAAGGAAAGTCAGCTTCTAGGGTAAAACCCAGTTCAATGAAAAAACATTCTTCCTTTTCTAATGGAGACTAGACAGCATCCTGGCTAGTTTGAGTTTTGATCTGGCACCAAAACCATCCTCCCAGATTTTTCAGCTCAGAAATTCTCCTTGGCCTATACTTCTTTTCCCATTTATTTTTCCAAGAATGATCCGCTGGAACAAGCCATACTTTTCCTTTATTATTCTGTGGCTGAAGAATTCTCACTTTTTGTATTTTATCTTTTACGATGTCTTGATCTTTATTCAGGCTTAATTGGGCATCCCCTGAATCAAAGAAATTATTAATATCCTGCAATAAATTCACATTTCACATGCAATGTTAATTTCCCCCCACATGTGGTCAGAAATGTGAGCAACATTAGATTTAGATTTTTCTAAAGAGCAGTTATGTTAACCTATTGTTGCTCAGTCTGCCAGGACTGTACATTACACCTCTAAGGACAAGGATTTTGTATCCATAAAAGCTCACACTGTAATACATCCGTTAGTCTTAAAGGTGCAAAACAACTCTTTGTTATTAGATGTTACTTTTAATTTGAATGATTCAGTGGCTTATGTTGGGACTAGATCTTTGGTGATTGTTATGTATGCATGTCAATGTTACTGTAAAGCTGTAAAGACAAGAATTTATCCACTCCAATTACAATGTATCTCAGCTGCAAAGGAACGCGAGCAAGCAACCCATAGAGGGCAGCTGCGAGCGTTCAGCCTCACATGGTTCACATTGCTCAATCACGGACAGCCGCGGGAAATGTCCCCGCATTAAGCAGGAAGAGAAAACAACTGCAAGAGTGAGGCGTGCCTGGGCGAGGCCACGCCGGCAGTAGCCAATGAGCTACCGTGCTGCAAAATTCAAATGTATAGTCCCACTGTATATAATGAGATGTACCACCACCATTACCTCATGTTCCCCCGGATCATCATGCAATAAACCTGTGTTAAGCCAACCCTTCAGCTGTTTCATTGTCTTTGGTCCCATACACAAAACTGGCGACGAAGGTGGGATAATGGCTGCCCACGGGACCAAGACATGCGCCGGCTACGAGATCAAGAAGCCGGGAGACTTGGAGCTGTTCGAGATAGACTTCAATGGGGCGCTGGTGGAGCTCGAAGTTACGGACGAGGCCAAAAAGAGGGCCATCTTCGTCAGAATGCTCGGGCACGAGACCAAGAGGACCCTGGTGGACCTGATCGCACCGAGAAGGGTGAGCGACTTCAAAGCTAAAGAGCTCCTGACGATGCTGCGCAACCACCTCCGGCCCGCGATAGCGATGTTCCCCGCTCGGAGCGCGTTCTGGAGGCGAGTCCAAGCGCCCGGGGAGTCGGTCGCCGATTTCGCAGCGGCCCTGCGACAGGCCGCCGGCCCATGCAAGTGGGAGAACCCAGAAGTCACCCTCAGGGACTGCCTGCTGTGCGGCCTGAGGGACACCGAAACTCAGCACGCGCTGATGAAACAGGAGCCTCCCCCCACACTGCAAGAAGTCCTAGACGTGGCACAGGCCGCGGAAGCCACGACGGCCGGGGTGCAAGAGCTCCAGGACTGGCGGCCGAGGACCGCCAAGGCAGAAAGCTCGGTGCGCGCTGCCAAGGCAGAAAGCTCGGTGCACGCAGCCCGGCGAGCTTCAAACTCGTCCGCGGAGAGCGGCGACGACGAGGACGTCCGGAAAGTCCAGAAGGAAGGCCGGCGTTGCGACGGCTGCGGCGCCACCCACGCCCGCGCCAAATGCCCGTTCAGGAAGGCCGAGTGCCACAACTGCGGCCGGTGCGGGCACATCGCCAAGGTCTGCAGAAAGCGGCGCGAGACCAGGAGGAGTTCACCAGACCGTGCGGCGAGGCAGGACTGCACCACGAGGCCCAAGGACGGCACCCGGACCACGAGGAAGCAGGACGGCGTAGGGCGCATCTCCGACGACAGCGAGGACGACGCCCCGGTGTTCAGCGTGTCCGCGGGACACCCCCGATACTTCGTTGAGGTAGTAATTCAAGGGGGCCCTGTTAGGATGGAGGTGGACTCGGGTTCTTCTTACTCTATCATTTCCCAGGGAGAGTTCCTGAAAATCGCCCCCCACGTGCGGCCCAAGCTCAAAGCGTTGAGGTCCACGCTGAAGGACGTGCAGGGGAACCGCATCCCAGTGTTGGGGGTTAGGAAGTTCCAGGTCCAATTTAAAAAACACGCCGCAACGCTCCCCCTAGTCGTCCTCAAGGGAGGTAATTGCAGCCTCCTCGGGACTCAATGGTTCCAGCCCCTGGGTTTATTCATTGGGGGGGTGCACGCCGTTGGAGTACACGCCGCCGGGACTGATCCAATACAGGGTGTGTGCGACGCGCACCCCGAGGTTTTCAAAAAAAGACTCGGGAAATTCAAGGGCCCCCCCAGTGACTTTCGACCTGGACCCGGAAATATGACCAATCAGACTAAAGCCGCGCAGAGTGCCTTTCGCACTAAAGGACAAAATAGAGGCGGAACTGGACAAATTGGTGGGTCAGGGGATTCTTGTGCCTGTCGATTCTGCGGAGTGGGAAACTCCAATTGTAACAGCACTAAAGGCCAACGGGGAGGTCCGCATATGCGCTGATTACAAGTGCACCATCAATAAGGCAATTTGCCCTAATGCGTATCCAGTGCCGGTAGTCAGCCACTTGCTGGCCAGGTTACACGGGGGGAGGTGTTTCGCTAAGCTCGACCTAGCACAAGCCTACCAGCAGCTCCCGGTGACCCCGGCCTCAGCTGCGGCACAGACCATAGTCACCCACAAAGGGGCATTCCAGGTGACGCGCATTCAGTTCGGCATGAATTCGGCGCCCGGAATCTTCCAGTCACTCGTGGAACGCCTCCTAAAGGGATTAGAGGGGGTGTTACCCTACTTTGATGACGAATTGATAACGGGGGGGGGGAGCCGGGCTGAATTGGCAAAAAGGTTGGGAAAGGTCCTGACAATATTCGAAAAGGCGGGGTTGAGGTTGCGGAAAGACAAATGCGTCTTCTTCGCGACCGAGGTCGAGTTCCTAGGTTTCCGGGTGACTCCTGAGGGAATAAGGCCATCCCAATCCAAGGTGGCTGCCATCAAGAAGGCCCCTCGCCCCACATCCAAGCCCGAACTGCAGTCGTTCCTTGGACTGCTGAACTTCTACCACTCCTTCCTCCCTCGGAAGGCGGCCGTGGCGGAACCGCTACACAAGTTGTTAAAGAAGGACGAGGCATGGAAGTGGGGCGACGACCATGAGAGGGCATTTAACGACCTAAAACGACTCCTGGCATCCGATGCCATTCTGACCCACTTCAATCCCAAACGCCCGGTGGTCCTGATATGCGATGCATCCCCAGTGGGGGTGGGGGCGGTGTTATGCCACGTGCTAGAAAACGGGAGGGAGGCCCCGATAGCGTTCTACTCCAGGTCCCTGTCCCAAGCGGAGAGAAATTACGCCCAGACAGACAGGGAAGCGCTAGCGATAATTGCGGGGACCAAGAAATTTCATGATTTTGTGTATGGCCGCCCCTTCACCATAGTGACCGACCATAAGCCCTTGCTAGGCATTTTCACCGCAGATAAGCCCACGCCACAAATCCTGTCCCCGAGAATGCTTAGGTGGGCCATTTTTCTCAACGCGTATCAGCACGCGTTGGTGTACCGGCCAGGGAAGGAGATCAGCCACGCGGACGCCGTGTCGAGGTCCCCCCTTCCCCAGGATTGCAGCCACGTGGGCGAGGAAGAGAGGGACCACCAGGTCTTAATGATAGAGGTCCTAGACTCGCCCCCGGTAGTACCGGCCGACATCGCCAAAGCGACCGGCAAGGACAAAACGTTAGCGACAGTTAGCTCCTGGGTGCAGAAAGGGTGGCCCGTGTCGTCCCCAGCAGCGGAATTCGACACATTTTTCAAGAAAAAAGTGGAGTTGTCCCTAGAGAGGGGTTGCCTGTTGTGGGGACAGCGGGTAGTGATCCCCACGTCCCTCCGGCCGAGGGTGCTCAAACTGCTGCACGTCAGCCACCCGGGGATCGTCCGCTCCAAGGCACTAGCCCGCAGTTACTTTTGGTGGCCCCAGCTAGACGCCGACATCGAGCACATGGTCGGCACTTGCGAAGCGTGCCAAAGCTCAAGGCCAGAAGAGGCTCGCTTGCCACATAGGGAATGGGACGCAGCAAGGGGGCCCTGGTCCCGGGTACACGTAGATTTTGCTGGCCCGTTCAGGGGAGCTCTTTTCCTCCTTGTAGTGGATGCGTACTCCAAGTGGTTGGAGGTCATCCCAGTCTCGAGCACCTCCTCGGCCACAACAATTAAGCATTTACGGAGGGTCTTTTCCACGTTCGGTTTACCCGATACCCTAGTTAGCGATAACGCTAGTTGCTTCACGTCCACCGAGTTCAGGGCATTCATGGATCTCAACGCCATTCGGCACGTCACCTCCGCCCCTTTCCACCCGGCCACCAACGGCCAAGTAGAGCGCCTCGTGCGCACCACAAAGGACGCGCTGCGGCGCATGGGTCCCGGAGATCTCGACCTACAAGTGTGCCAGTTCCTGCTAGGGTACAGGGTCACCCCATTGGCGTCAGGGTACTTCCCCCACGGAGCTGTTAATGCGCAGGAAGCTGGCCACCATAATCACCAGACTAGACCCCACAAGGGTGGAAGACAAAGGGCGGAACGTAGGGATGGAACCCACAAAGAGTTTCAGCGTAGGCACCCCCGTACATTGCAGGAACTACGCCAGTGCAGGGCCAGCCTGGGTGCCGGGCGTTGTAATAGAACAAACCGGCCCCGTGTCGTACCGCGTGGAAACCAACACAGGCCTCCTGTGGAGGCGGCACGCGGATCAGCTCAGGCGCAGGGTTCCCGAAGAGCCGGACGAAGACGGAAGCAACCACGATTCAGCGTTAGGGTACTCCCCCACCCGCTTAGCCCAAGGGGGAGGGAAAGGGGGCCATGGGTCCCCACCAAGGGGGGAGGAAAGGGAATCTGTCCTCATAGATATTCTGCGGGATTTTTCGGTGGAAGGGAAGAGCCCCGATCTCATACATATCTCTAGGAAGTTTCCCCCAAATACAGATCCCCCAAGAGACTTAGACTTTGATTTGCAGTACCAGGGGGAGTTAGCAGAGTGGTCCCCCACCCGTCCTAGCGAAAAGAGGGGTTTCAGTTCAGCCCCTGGTACTTCCAGCCCCACTAGCCCCTGCGAGTTAGAGTGTAACATAGCGCCAGCTCCCCGGAGACCGACACCCCCAAGACAGGAGGCGAAGGCGAATCCGCCCACCACAGTCTCAAGGTCCCCCGAACGGATAGCAGAAGATAGCAGAACCACAAGGGCATCCTCGTCGGTTCCGAGGTTCACAATGGGAGGGTCCCCGGGGTCCGCAGGCAACAGGCAGGGGTTCACCTCCCAGCTGTTCATTCCATTCCCGTCCCCCAGCGCAAGGCGGGCACAGACACCCCACAGGGCCATTAACGAATCCCCATTTTCCGTCGCAGGACAAGCCTCCACGGAACCAGGGATCACAGGCTCCCCTGTACTAGGTCAGGCGCCAGCACGCCCCAAGCGCACATGCAGTAAGCCACATTGGTTACGGGACTTCGTCCCATCCTAGGGGGGAGGGGTGTTATGTATGCATGTCAATATTACTGTAAAGCTGTAAAGACAAGAATGTATCCACTCCAATTACAATGTATCTCAGCTGCAAAGGAACGCGAGCAAGCAACCCATAGAGGGCAGCTGCGAGCGTTCAGCCTCACATGGTTCACATTGCTCAATCACGGACAGCCGTGGGAAATGTCCCCGCATTAAGCAGGAAGAGAAAACAACTGCAAGAGTGAGGCGTGCCTGGGCGAGGCCACGCCGGCAGTAGCCAATGAGCTACCGTGCTGCAAGATTCAAATGTATAGTCCCACTGTATATAATGAGATGTACCACCACCATTACCTCATGTTCCCCCGGATCATCATGCAATAAACCTGTGTTAAGCCAACCCTTCGGCTGTTTCATTGTCTTTGGTCCCATACACAAAAGTGATCATGCAAGAAAGCTTATGTTAGCCTATTGTTCATTGATTGTATTGGGTTGTATTATTGAAGTGTTTTATTTTATATTGTACTTGTATATGAACCTGTATATGTTACTTCGATTTTGCAGGGGTGGGAAACTTTGGTAGGGCTACTGTGTTATATTGTATTTATATTTTATATTTTCGTTTTGTTATATTGTATCTTTAATTATGTTAGAAGCCACCCTGAGTCGGCCGACAAGCTGAGAAAGGCGGGGTACAAATTAAAATCAAAATCGAAATAAAAGGGGGAGGGGGATCTAAAATCATCAAGTAAGTAATATTTTTATGACAAAAATGTCTACCTAAAATCATATCCAGCTTTGTCAGTAGAAAAACTTCACCGTGAACATGCAAGTGATAGAAAGTATTGTGTTAAGTTTACTGGGAGAATGTTTGAAAAGGAAACTATTGTCTTTTATTTCCTTTTCTGAGCAAACTTAGGGCTACTTTAGATGAAAACCAACAACTGATAAGTCTGCAGAACCTTGTTTGCCACTGCTTGTTACCTCAACATTTAATGGACATGACTTTAAGACTAAGTTATTCCCTCCTTCTTCCTGTTTTTTTTAAACATCATGCCCACACAAGAGATCAGAAAAATCTCAAAGTCATTCTCAGAATTTTGTAACTTCTTGCTTGGCCTGTCAAGATTCCACCACAGCATGGCTTCAGGCTAGCAGCATAGTCCTACATTTATCTAACTTATCAGTAAAGTAAAGGTAAAGGTTTCCCTTGCTTGAAAGCCAGTCGTATCCGACTCTAGAGTGCAGTGCTCATCTCTGTTTCAAAGCCGAAGAACCAGCGCTGTCTGCTGCTGCAGACGTTTCCGTGGTCATGTGGCAGGCATGACTAGACACCGGAGCACACGGAATGCTGTTACCTTCCCACTGAAGTGGTTAAGTCTCATGAAATTCTATAAGGCATAGTCCTAGGTAAATGTGAATAGTCTGCAGACTTAATTGGATTGATTTCCAGAGGGTTAATTCCAGCAAAAACAACAAATAATTTTGTTGCACTTTAAACAAATATATTATTTGCTTTTGCATAGCTGGCTTACTGCATCAAAGATAGGTAATTCAGTCATTTCTGTATTTCCTATTGTGATTCTCATATGCTCTAGAAGACAGCATGGCTAATAGTCAAGAATTATAAGAGGTGCAGTCCAAAATATCAAGAGATCACCAGGCTGCTATCTCAGTTTATGCTGGAAAGACTCTTGTTTTACCTGTAATTGAACTAGGCTTTAGAATGTGCTATGCAGACTAGAGGTGATGTTTAAGATTGCTGGGGTGATTTCTTTTTAATACCTGCTTACAGTCCCATAGGGGACTGCGGTGGCTTAATGGTTAAGACGCTGAACTTACTTGACAAATGGAAGGTTGGCAGGTCAGCAGTTCGAAGCTTGAATACTGCATGAGGGAGTGAGCTCCCATCTCTGTCCCAGCTCCTGCCAATCTAGCAGTTCGATAGCAAGAAATTACAAGTACAGTGATACCTCATACAACGTCCAAACTTGGTTCCACAAGTTTGGATTTTATACGGATTTGGACTTTGTATGAGGCATGCAAAATCCTAGCCGCAATGCCCCATACAACGTCCAAATCCTTGCTGTGATGCCTCGTACAACGTCATTTCCATAGAGATACATTGTACTGTAACAGCACAGACTTCAGGGCAAAGTCAGGGAAACAGACAGGAAACTGACAGAACTTTAACAAAACATTGTCTAAAGGCTAAATACATTACAAAAACATGTCAAACAACCCTGATTGTCCATTCACCTGAAGAATGCTGCAAAAATCCCAGGAATGCTACTAAAAATTCTGATGAAAAATCCAAAAAAATCCAAAATCACGCTCAAAACCACTCCTAAACACTCTTTGCCTTGTGCAAAACCCACAACAGCAATGCACGCATGTGTCCTGACTTTTATACTGCCCAGGCACAATGCAACCTGGAGAAAACTGAATGCCTCATACAAAGTCAAGCGACTTTGTATGAGGTAACCTTTTTCAAGAAATTAGGCGATGTTGTATGAATTCGATGTTGTATGAAGCGGACTTTGTATGAGGTACTAGCAAAGGTTGCCTGGCGTTGCCGGGCTGTTTTAAACGGTGTTGGAAAGTTTTTGTTGTTGTTGTTGTTAATGTTTGTAAAGAAGAGATTAGTCTATAATTGAAATTTTTAAAATTTTTATTTATACAAATTTTTTTTGATGGCCTGTTATAAACTGTGATGAGTTTTGTTTGGTGTTTTGGTTTTGTGGATGAAAAAAAGAATAAAGGATGATATACTTTTTCGAAAAACTCTTGGGGCCTTTTGTGTGGGGCTATTGTGTCTTTTGGAATTTTTTTTTATTATTGTGGGCAGCAAGTGCTGCTGGTAGGGGTTATCTTGTATTTTGACTGTTTTTTCTCTCGTGGCCTCTGGGTGGAGCTTCTTCCAGTAAGTAGTCTCTTTCTTTATTCATTTCTTTTCCAGCAGTTGTTGTGTGAGGTCGTCTGGTGGTGAGTTGGCTGTTTTTCTTTATTTCTGGTGGTGGTGGTGTTTGGATTTTGTGGTGTTTGGCTGGGTGCTGGGTGTGTTTGGAAATGTTTGTTGTTAACTTTTTGGTGTTATTTTTGTTTGTTTTTGTGTATTTTTGAATGTTTTTGATTGTTTGGTTTTGTGTTTTCTGGTGTCCTACGGGGGGGATCCCCTCTCTGCAGTCTCCCCTGGCTTTGGAAGGCTTGGGGGGACAGACCCCTTTTGTCTCCCCAAGCCTTCCAGACTCATGGGACCCAGGAGAGGGGATCGAATCCAGGCTACCCTCTGATATTAAAAGGGAAATCTCAATTGGGGATTCCCCTTTAATATCAGTGGGGGGAGGGTTGTGATCCCCCTCTCCACTGGCTTCCTTGGGTTTGGGAGGGTTGGGTTGAGAAAATGGGTCTGTCTCCCCCACCCTTCCGGACCCAGGAGAGCCATCGAGAGGGGGATTCCCCCCCCCACCTCCGTTTTTAAAGATAAGTAACCGCTTGGTTTCTTCTCTTTAATATGGGGCGTGTGTGTGTGTGGAGGGGAATCCCCTCTCTGCCAGGTCCCCTGGGGTCAGGAGGGTTGGGGAGACAGGCTCCTTTGGTCCCCCCAAACCTTCCAGACTCATGGGACCCAGGAGAGGGGATCGAATCCAGGCTACCCTCTGATATTAAAAGGGAAATCTCAATTGTGGTTTCCCCTTTAATATCAGGGGGGGTTGTGATCCTCCTCTCCGCTGGCTTCCTTGGGTTTGGGAGGGTTGGGTGGACAAAAGGTGTCTGTCTCCCCCACTCTTCCGGACCCAGGAGAGCCATCGGAGAGGGGGATTTCCCCCCCCACACACACTCCATTTTTAAAGAGAAGTAACCGCTTGGTTTCTTCTCTTTAAAATGGTGTGTGTGTGTGTGTGTGTGTGTGTGTGTGTGTGTGTGTGTGTGTGTGTGTGTGTGTGTGTGTGTGTGTGTGTGTGTGTGTGTGTGTGTGTGTAAGGGGAATCCCCTCTCTGCCGGGTCCCCTGGGGTCAGGAGGGCTGGGGAGACAGGCTCCTTTGGTCCCCCCAACCCTCTCAACCCCAGGGGAGCCAGTAGAGAGGGGGAGCACAACACCCCCACCCCCTCCCAGTGATATTAAAGGGGAAACTCTGATTAGGAGCTTCAGGCGCCGATGGGGAGGGGGGCTTTGGTTCCCGCGGCTTGTCGGACTTGCTCTCCCGGTGTTTTTGTTTTATTTTTTGGGCGCCGGCTTCCTCAGCGTTCTGCGCGCTCATGGCGTGCAGGACGCTGGGGCTTGTAGTTATGGGTTTGTGCTTTGTGTTTGTGCTGCGTTTTTTTAAAACAGTTTTCTTTTTATTGGCTGCGGCGCATTTCTGAACGTTCCTTGTGCCGCGCCGTGCGAGAGCCTCTCAGCCTGATTGGCACGGCGCAAGGAATGTTGGGAAAGGAAGTTGTTTCCCTTTTTTCGCGTTTGTGGGGCTGTTGCCCCACTGCCTGTTTTCTCAATCCTTTGTTGACCTGCGGACCCAGATCGGCCGTTTGCACGAAGGGTGAGTGCAGGCAAGTAGGGCGAGGCATAGCAACCTATAGCCAGTTCCAACGGTTAACCCTTGGTTTTATAGGTTAAGATTACTGTAGATAAATAGGTACCACTTCAGTGGGAAGGTAAACAGTGTTCTGTGCACTCTGGTGTCAGTCACGTCTGCCACATGTCCATGAAACATCTGCAGATGTAGACAGCACTGGCTCTTTGGCTATAAATAGAGATGAGCACTAAACCCTAGAGTCAGATACGACTGGCTTTTGAGCAAGGGTGACTTTTACCTTTATAGGTATTGGTGCTCATCCCCTTTTATAGTCAAAGAGCTGGCACTGTTTGTGTCTGCAGATGTTTCAATGGCAAGCATGATAGACACCGGAGTGCACGGAATGCTGTTACCTTCCCACCTAAGCACTACCTATTTATCTATTTGCAATTTCTTGCTTTTGAACTGCTAGGTTGGCAGCAGCTGAGACAGAGACAGTAGTTTCATCCGTGGTGCAGTACTCAAACTGCTGACCTGCCGACCTTCCAGTCATCAAGTTCAGCATCTTAACCACTAAGCCACCGCAGTCCCTCAGTGCCTATAGACTAAAAAAATTCTAATGAAGCCCTCCTTTGCCGGAAGAGACATCCTGCTTTATTTTCCTCTTTTCCAATTATAAGACAATGCACTAAGTTAGCAGTTTGAAAGCAAAAAATCGCAAGTAAATAAATAGGTACCACTTCAGTGGGAAGGTAAACAGCATTCCGGTGTCTTGGCATGCCTGCCACAGACATGTCTGTGGAGCCATCTGCAGACACTCACAGCTCTGGCTCTTTGACTATAAACAGAGATGAGCACTAAATCCTAGAGTCGGATACGACTGGCTATGAGCAAGGGCAACCTTTACCTTTACAAATTATTCTGCCCATTTCTTTCATGGCATGTAATGTTCCATTGGAAAATCTCCTTTTTTCAAGCCTTTTCAGAAGAAACTTCAGTTTGCCAGTTTGCCTCCGGGCATACCTGTCAAGTTTTGGATTTGGAAATAAGGGAAATTTCCTGGCAAATACAGGATACTTGACAGCTATACTTATCCTGTGCTGCCCTCCAATGGTAGCAATAGGGCATTGCAGTCTAATTAATAAGGGATGACGGCGGGAAAGAGGGTAAAATAAGGGGTTTTCGTGGCCAATGAGGGATACTTGCATATGCCGCCCTGAGTCGTGTTCTGCCTGAGTGGGCGGCATATATAAATATGACTATTAAATTAAAATTAAATACTTGACAGCTATGCCTCCGGGTGCAATTCAAGGTGCTGGTTTTGACCTTTAAAACCCTATATGGCAGTGGGCCAGGTTACCTGAGAGACCGCATCGTCCCAAGAGTGTCTGTCCGTCCAACCAGAGTGGACCGGAGGGGCTCCCTAGTTGTGCCTTCAGCTGGAGGGGCTCGCCTCTCTGGCACACGGAGGAGGGCCTTCTCTGTGTCCGCTCCAGCCTTATGGAACCTCCTGCCAACAGAATTGAGGCTACAGACAGAATTGCTGCCTTTTGAAGACCTGGCTGGCGGGGCAGGTGTGGGGCCCTAATGGGAATACGGCCCCCGGCCTGCTAGCTCATCCCCAACTAGCCCAGTTGTGTCCTCCTTCTGTGTCTTTGCATCCCCCCCTCCTTCTTAGCTTTTAGTTTGGTTTTAAATGGGGTGGGAGTAATGAGGGTGGATGAATGGGAGGATGAGGTTGTTTTAACATGTTTTTATATGTTTTTAACTGTTGTACGCCGCCCTGAGTTGGGTTTTTACCTGAGTGGGTGGCATAAAAATTGAAATAAATAAATAAATTATATATATATATAAATTATATATATATATATATATATATATATATAGAAAAATGTGATTCAAAATATTAAAAAAAGAAAAAGATCAATCACCTATATTTTATCTTCCCTACAAATGGCACTTCAGCTTCCCAAGTTTCAGTTTAGTCAAACAGGTTTAGAGATGGGGAACATATTGGAATTCTACACTTTATGGTTCAAAAACAAACAGTTCCCATCTGTGAGCAGTACTCTTTATAACATGAATCAAGAATTCAATGGAAAGGAAAATAATGCTTCCTAGAGTCAGATGTTTAGCATGTGATACAGTAGGAAAGCTTGCATATGAATTAAGCCTGCAGGCTTTTTAGTAACTGTCCTATAGAAATGGAAGGAGGAAAAAGTCTGAGAATCTATTTACAGAACATAAAAAGGCATTGTGGAAGCCTGATGTAGCAGGCATTTATTTATTTATTTTCAAAAAGAATTAGCTAATGGGATAGGGATTCTCAACCTATGGCCCGTGGGCCGGGGCCAGCCTGTGGCACCATTTCATGTAGCTTGTGCCACCGCCGCCACTGGAAGCGGAAGCAGACGTATTTACGACAGCCGCAGGCGCGCTTTGTGGCACCCTTTACAGCAAGGGGAACCACCGGTCTGACCCACTCAACTGTCTGAGGGGGTGTGGTCTGGCCCGCAGTTCAAAAAGGTTGAGAACCCTTGTAATGGGACAACATTCAGATTTACATTTGAATTACATGTGTTTAGGATCTTTTGGAAATATTTCCATTTTAAACTACAACTCCCAAGAAGTTCTAGCACAGACCAGTTCATGATGAGATCTGAATCAACTTTTGGACTTTGGCTTACCGTGTTATGTAGAACTTTCCCTCTTAAAGACATTTATAATCCAACAAATATCCTAAAATCTCAGGGATGAATGCAACCATTAAAAAATATAAAGCAGTGGAATACTTTAAAGCCATTTAAAATATCTAAAACAATAAAAATGGCATACATAAAGTCAAGAAGAATGAAGCCATATTTTCATATTGTCTAAAGATTACATAATTTGAAAGCCTGTACAATTTTGCAGCATTTTAATTGGCACTAATTGCGGATTCCCCATGCCCAGGTGGCATGGAATGGCCCGCAGAGGCCACTTCAGTCGAGAACGCTCCTGGCCCATGGGCTCTGCGGGCATAGAAATTAAGGGGGGTGGATTAATCATAAGGGTTTATTCACCCACATCTGGCCTGACCGACGGTTCTACTGAGAGAGCAGAACGCTAACCTCCCGTTACCCATTAGGCAATTACTGACTCACGGATCAGCCTAATCCTTGGTGCAAATAGAAGCCATATTTACCCTAGTGTAAGCCTCAGACAATGCTTTTCCCCTGTCAGTGTTTGCCCGAGTTAATTAACTTCCCCAAGAGAGATTTCCCATTAACCCGAGTAAATGGGTGATGTGATTTTCTGTCAGATGACGGTTCTTTCCTGCATTGCCTTCTGATCTATATATGATGATGCTTTTCCTTCAATAAACCACTGATCTGATCTCGCTCCATATTGCCTCGTGTCGTTCCTTGATCAGTCTCCTCCGGGACCTAACGGCCGTCCTAGCGGCCCCGATTCCTACATCTGGTGACCCCGACGTGATCTTACCCCAGAGTAAGCGATCACACGGTCCGGTTCTGCGCTTGAACCGCGTCCAACCATCCCGGAGGACAGCGCGGCAGCCCGGTCGGTAAGCCAGCCGATTGGGAAGACGGCCCTGCGGCGAGGCATTACAGAAGAGGCATCCTACAGCTTGCTCCCGACTTTCGCGGCGGCTTGCAGGCACGGAAAAACGCGTTCCGCTCAGGGTCAGCTGTGAACCCCTGACAGCGCAGAGGCCACCGAGGGCCCGTGGTAGCAGACCACGCTCCGAGCTCTACCCAGAGAATCGTTGCCCAAGACGCGTCGACTCGTCCCAAGGAGGAATCTTCGGAGAACCCCCGCAGGTAATATGGGGACCTGTCCTCAGCGACAGCGTCCGTCCGCTAGCCAAAGAACTCGTGAGGAAGAGTTCAAAATCCTGGCCAGGGTATTTCAGTTACGTTTTCACAGCGGAGAGCTACCGAGACTTTTGGTGTACCTAAGGGAACACTGCCTGCTTTACCCAGAAGTAGGTACGTTAACCCTTCAGCTTTGGGATCAGATAGGAGACTGCATTCAGCAACCCCCGAAAGCTCCTGAGGGCGTAATTCGCACATGGAGTAAATGTAGGAAGCTCTTAGCGGAGATAGACCCAGTCCGAGTAGAGGCCAAAGAACCCCCAGCGCCAGTCGAGCCATCGGCGCCCACGGCGCTCTATCCGTCATTACAGTTTAAGCAGAGTAGTGTAGGGAGCTTTCCCTCAGTGACAGCTGCAGACGTCACCGACGGAATGCATGGAATGAGGAGCGCAGGCGCTTCTCTGACAGTTACAGGCTCCCAGACCAAGAGTGCCCTTCAGCGCACAATTGAGGAAGAGATCAAGCAGGGGGATTTGCCAGCGGAAGAACTAGCTGAGCTTAGTCAGATTTGTCCAATTCGCTTGGAAATGGATGCCCTCACAAGGGCCCAGCAAGTAGTTCATTCACCAGTCCCGTATAAGCTTCTCATGGCTATACGGAAGGCCATTACAGAGACAGGACTCCAGAGTCGCTTCACTAGGGGCACGCTTCAGCAAGTGTGTGAGAATACCATGTTCATCCCGCACGACTGGAAATCCGTCATGCGGATGATGCTCAACCCCAGCCAGTATTTGTTATGGGGCAGCGAGTATCGCCTCGAGGCTCAGACAAGGGCTGCCAGGATGGGAGGCGCAGTACTTCCTGACCAGTTATATGGTTCAGGTGCCTTCGAATCCATCGATGCGCAGGCCAACTTGCCACTAGCCACTCTTCAGATGTCAGCCGAGGCTGCCTTCAAGCCTTTCCTCAAGGTTCCAGCAACTGGCAAAGCAGCCAAAAATTACACCGCAGTCAAACAGGGAGCCCAGGAGCCCTACATGGATTTTATCAATCGCTTAGAGGAAGCGATCAGTAGGCAGATAGATAATAAGCAAGCCCAACAAGAGCTCATGATGAAATTGGCTAAGGATAATGCTAATTTAGACTGCCGTAAAATCTTGCAGTCACTGGGCAATCGTCCCGACCTGACTCTCACGGACATGATTAGAGCTTGCGCCGACGTTGGCACAGAATCCTATAAAATGGGTTTGCTAGCAGCAGCGGTGCAAGGGGGTAGAAGACCTAAGAATAAAAACCAAGGGGCATGTCACAATTGTGGCAAGGTCGGTCACTTCGCTAGGGAGTGCCGATCCAAGGGAGGCGGACAAAATTCTGGCCGTTCCAAGGCTCCAAACACCCTGTGTCCGAAGTGTAAGAAAGGCTACCATTGGTCCAGATACTGTCCGAGTTCGGGAAACCGGAACGCGGGCATGTCTCTGGCCCCGGTCCAAACAGAGGCTTCCCTCGCCCTGAGCTCGCCAGAGCTAGACTAGATTCCGATCACATTCCTAGCATTGCGAAGGCACAGGCCAGCCCCAAGGGTAGTACAGGGCTAGAATTGACTTGCCAGGCAGAAGTTACATGCGACCTGCCAGGCACGGTCTATCTGGTGGATTCCCAGTACATGG
Source organism: Bradypodion ventrale (assembly GCA_035047345.1). NCBI lineage: Eukaryota > Metazoa > Chordata > Lepidosauria > Squamata > Chamaeleonidae > Bradypodion > Bradypodion ventrale. The sequence goes on from JAWDJE010000001.1 coordinate 50,372,942, forward strand.
GTCCACTGCCCAAGGGCTTTATAGGTTTAGTTTTACCTCGCAGTGTAGCAGGAGCACGCAGAATTCTTGTAATTCCAGGAGTCATTGACTCCAATTTTTCAGGCGTTCTCCAAGTTCAGCTTTGGACGCACCTACCCCAGACAATTCACAAAGGAGACACATTAGCGCAACTGATTATGGTTCCTTGTCACTCGCCAGCAGATAGCCAGGGAAGGCTCAGGGACAGCTCAGAGTCCCGTTCAGAGGACCGCTCGAGCGCCAGTGAGGCAGTGCAAGGATACCAGGTCTTAGTGACAGTGGAGACCAACATTGAGTGGAAACAGTGCCCAGTTATTGAGGTATTTCTGAATAAAAGATCATTTTCAGGGTTATTAGATACCGGAGCTGATGTGAGCGTAATCAGCTGAAGCCAGTGGCCACGGGAGTGGGCCATTGAGCCGGTCTCCGATGTGTGGGGGGTAGGCGGCATCCAAGAAGCGTTTAGGAGCCGGGAGTGGGTGGAAGTCACGATTCCAAAGGCTGACGGCACAGCGGTCATTCGGCCGCACATATCAACCTTTGGGGGCGAGACATTTTACAGCAGTATGGTGCTACGCTTACCTTCGGGTAATGGCGTTGCCACTTAAATGGCTCACCAATACGCCGGTCTGGGTGGAACAATGGCCGGTAGTGGGAGAGAAATTAGTCGCCCTAAAGCAACTGGTTAAAGAACAGCTAGACGCAGGACACATAGAGCAGTCCACTAGTCCTTGGAATTCGCCTATTTTTGTCATTAAAAAGAAGTCGGGGAAGTGGCGACTCCTCCACGATCTCAGAGAGATCAATAAATGCATACAGCCAATGGGTCCGCTTCAGTGCGGCATCCCAAATCCAAATATGATTCCCGAGGGGTGGGAGATCCTAGTGGTAGATCTCAAGGATTGCTTTTACACCATTCCCTTAGACCCCAGGGACAGGGAAAGGTTTGCCTTTACGGTGCCGGTTGTGAACCACAGTGAGCCCACGCAGCGTTACGCGTGGAAATTTTTGCCACAGGGCATGCTCAATTCGCCCACCCTGTGCCAAATTTATGTTCACAACGCACTGGGAAAGTTTCGAAACCTTCATCCCACAGCTTTAGTTTGCCATTTCATGGATGATATCTTGGTCGCGGTGCCGCAACTCGGCAGCGAAATGTTTGCAGACCTCCAGGCCAGCCTGGGGGAGAAAGGGTTACTCATTGCCCCAGAGAAAGTGCAGAGAACCAAGCCCTTCTCATACTTGGGTCATCGGCTTCTCCGCTCTTTTGCAGCACCAGTTTTGCCCCAAATCAACTTGAAGGACTCAGTCACCCTGGTAGAATTGCAGCAGGTTTTAGGAAACATTAATTGGGCCAGACCGTATTTCCGATTAGATACGGATCTTTTGAAGCCGCTCTTCTCGCTGCTCACATTAGGCAAGCAGCCAGCAGACCGGATACAAATTCCTCGAGAGGCACGCTTGGCTCTCGAAAAGGTCAACCAAGTTCTCAGCCAAAGGTGGGTGGACAGGATTGCTCAGGGGCCATATGCTCCGATCCTGAACTTATACATCGTTCGGGCAGGATCCATGTTCACCGGAGCCCTAGGAGTGGACTCCGAGAAAGGAGCGAGTATCGTGGAATGGGTGTACTTGCCGAACACCTCTTCCCGAAACATCGTTCCTCCCCAAGAATTGGTCTCTGCAGTGGTTTACCGCGGAAGGCTGAGAGCTAGGGACATCTCAGGGCACGACTTAGCAAAGATCGTGGTCCCGTTCACCAAAGAGCAGGTTCAGCAATTGATGCAGCTCGGTGACTCGCTTCCAATTGCTTTGGAGGGATTCACCGGATGCTTGGCATACCACTTGCCAAAAGACCCCAGACTTGTCTCGCTTCAAACGCAGACAGTCAGCTTGTTCGAATTGCTCTCGCTGGTTCCGCTTCAGGGGGCCAGGACAGTTTTTACGGATGGGGGTCGCACATATGGTGTCTTAACTTGGCAGGAAGGCCAGGCTTGGCGCACGCTGTTAACTCTTCCACAGAAGTCCGCGCAGTGGGCAGAGTTGGCAGCGGTGAACCTTGCTTTGCGCACCTTCACCAAAGAGCGCCTAAACATCATTACTGACAGTCAGTATGTCAGGAATTTGCTTCACAGTCTACCGGGAGCATACATCACTCCCGCGATAGACAAAAATTTGCTGAGTTTGTTCCTCACAGCTCAATTTCATTTGCGAAACCGCACGGAAGCGCTCTATATTGCCCACATCCTAAGTCACCAAGACCTACCGGGTCCGATTTCCGCGGGCAACAGCAGAGCGGATGCGGCAGCAAAGGAAATTCAGCAACGTTCAGTGTTAGGGTGTTTTCACTACTCCAATTCAGAGTCATGCATTCTTTCACCAAAATGCCAAAGCACTCGCCAGACAGTTCAACCTGCCACTTTCTCAAGCCCAAGGCATAGTTCGCTCTTGCCAGCATTGTGCAGGGGCACCGGGGGGGCCCTCGTGGGGGGTCAACCCACGAGGGACAGAGGCCAACCAGGTGTGGCAGATGGATGTCACGCATGTTCCGCAGTTTGGCAGATGGCAGTACATGCATGTTTGCATAGATACCTTTTCACAATTCGTTTGGGCAACGGCGCAGAAAGGGGAGACTGCTTCCCACGTGGAGCAGCACCTCCTTTCCTGCATCACGGCGATGGGCAAGCCGCGGCACGTGAAAACCGATAACGCCCCGTCCTACAGCTCCAGGCAGCTGGCTGCTTTCATGGCCACCTGGGACATCAAGCATACCTTTGGCGTTCCTTACAATCTGCAGGGGCAAGCGATTGTGGAACGAGTCAATCGGACACTCAAGTCCTATATTGACAAACAAACAGAAAGGGGGGAGCCACCAGCCCTCCCCAAGTCACAGGGTCAGGCACAGCATTGTCTGAATAAGGTATTGTTCACATACAATCACCTTAATGTTTTTTCGGATTGCACACCGCAGGAGAAACACTTCCGCCGTTCGGAAGCTCTCCCGTGACCGATGGTCCGATACCGGGTGCCACCGGACCCTTCCTGGAGGGGCCCGGCGCCACTCGTAACCTGGGGAAGAGGGTATGCTGCAGTTATGTCTCCTACAGGTGTCGTTTGGATTCCAGCTCGGTGTGTCAAGCCTCACTTGGAACCACATGGTGTGGACCCAGGCCGACCCGAGTCCGATCCCGGAGATGGAGGACCTCACTCTGACTGAGAGGATCCGTCGGAAGAAGCAGCCACAGACGACAGCACCGAAGATCACCTGGGGGATGGTCAAGACCCTTTGCACTGAGGCCCAGGACGTCATCCAACGCGAGGAGAGGGAGCCAACGCCGGAGAACATCATGGCTACAGTCTTTTCCCTGATTACTGCCAACACCGTGGCAGTCACCATCATCCTGATCCTCTCCCTACTTGTGGGGGGAGGCGTTCAGGCTGCCTCACTAAAGGCCAACGATTTGATCCCCGGTGGAGACCTCTCTGCCAGGATGCATTACAACATATGGGAAAGGTTGGCGGGTCTCGTCAACCAGTCCGATTTTTGCCTGAAGCAGGACATTGGTTCTGCCTCAATCCTGAGCACCTGTCTCATCCCAGTGTGCCACACTCCAGGCGCGCACCCCAGGGATGAGGACTGGCTCGTGAAACGGATCTTCAGCCCATACATCCCAGCAGGTTCCTCAGAGTATGCCCGCTGGGAAATGCGGCTCACCATGACTTTGCCGGCTGACGCAGCCACTCTCCACACTCCCTGAGTGGCGGTCAGTCCGAACTCTACTTGTGCTCGAATGACCGGCTGCTCCACAGTCGGCCGAACCCGACGTCGTTGCCTCGAAGTTGGCAGCGGCAATTGGACTTGTGACAAACCACAGACACTTGGTTCAATGTATGCTCATGTTACCCTACCTTCAGGATGGTTTTTTACATGTAATCAGTATACTTGGAACTACATACCCGCAAATGTATCAGATGCTATATGTTGTATCAGTCGTTTGACACTGTTACTCCCCTATAAGGATATGATTGTTCCAAGCACAAATGTTTCAGATGTTTCCATACCCATACGACACGTTCGTGCCACCCAGTTAGACAGCTCATGTGATAGCAACATTAGGGTTCTTAGCCCAGCTGAATACGTCTCGTTGGCGGTCAGCATACTTGGTGTGCCAGGCTTAGCCGTCGGCAACGCTCGGAGAATTGGTCAATTGGCTTGCGGTTTAGCAAAAGCCATTAACCATACCTCCTCAGCGATAGCGCTGCTCAACCAGGAGCAGGCAGAGCTTCGCCATGCCATCCTTGACAATCGAGCAGCTATAGACTATCTTTTGTTGTTACATCATTTGGGTTGCGAATCTGTCCATGGCATGTGTTGCTTCAATCTCACTGACAACTCACGCAAGCTCCAGAGCCAGCTCACTGACCTCCACACCCTAGTCAAGAACATTAAGCAGGGTTCGATATGGGATTGGTGGAGTTCGTTGTGGTCGTGGCTCCCGTGGGGGTGGCTCCAGACGACGCTTCAAGTAATTGTGGGGGTGATAATACTAGGCATAGCAGGATGCTGTTTCATGCAATGTATTCCCTCACTGTTATCAAGGTGTCTTTCATGGGGGGAACCCCGAAGCATCATTCCCGCTCATCAGCTGATGCCTCTCTTGCGCAGAGTCGCCTGTCAGGTCCCTAAACAATAGAGAAAGGGGAGATGCGGATTCCCCATGCCCCGGTGGCATGGAACAGCCCGCAGAGGCCACTTCAGTCGAGAACGCTCCTGGCCCGTGGGCTCTGTGGGCATAGAAATTAAGGGGGGTGGATTAATCATAAGGGTTTATTCACCCACATCTGGCCTGACCGACGGTTCTGCTGAGAGAGCAGAACGCTAACCTCCCGTTACCCATTAGGCAATTACTGACTCACGGATCAGCCTAATCCTTGGTGCAAATAGAAGCCATATTTACCCTAGTGTAAGCCTCAGACAATGCTTTTCCCCTGTCAGTGTTTGCCCGAGTTAATTAACTTCCCCAAGAGAGATTTCCCATTAACCCGAGTAAATGGGTGATGTGATTTTCTGTCAGATGACGGTTCTTTCCTGCATTGCCTTCTGATCTATATATGATGATGCTTTTCCTTCAATAAACCACTGATCTGATCTCGCTCCATATTGCCTCGTGTCGTTCCTTGATCAGTCTCCTCCGGGACCTAACGGCCATCCTAGCGGCCCCGATTCCTACAACTAATAAAAATACTGTACTGCCCAGTGTGGTGTAGTGAATAGAGCGAGGGACTAGGATTCAGGAGCCCTGGGTTCTAAACCCCATTTGGCTATAGAAACTGGTAGTACTGGTAAATGATAACTGCATGTCATCAAAGTCAATTCTGACTTATGGCAACCCTTTTCAGGGTTTCTAGGCATAGGATACTTACAAATGGTTTACCATTCCCTTCCTCTAGTCTGGGGGTATCCTGGGACTGTGTAACTTCCCTATGGCTTGTTCTTCTTCTGGGAAGCAAAGCGGGGAATTAAACTCCTAACTTCTGGCTCTGCAGTCAGAAAACTAACTCACTGAGCTATTTAGTCAGCTGTGGTAAAACCCCTCCCTAAACATCTCACATATCTTGTCAGACCTATTGTTGTTGTTATATGCTGTCAAGTCACCTCTGACTTATAGTGACCGTATGAATGAGAGATCTCCAGAATGTCTCGTCCTCAACAGCCCTTCTCAGTCTTGAATACTCAAACCTGTGGTTTCTTTACAGAGCCAACCCATCTCACATTTTGTCTTCCTCTTTTCCTACTGCCTTCCATCTTTCCCAGCATTATTGTCTTTTTTCCAGTGACTCTTGCCTTCTCATGATGTGCCCAAAGTAGGACAGCCTCAGATTCATCATTTTTGCCTCCAGGGATAATAATAATAATAATAATAAACTTTAATTTATATACCGCTCCACTCGCCCAAAGGCGACTCAGAGCGGTTTACATTGGCGCATGCTGTCTGCACAGCAGACAGCAGCAGACATAAACAAGAAAATACAATATAAAATATACAAAAAGTGTCAAAACATAATTAAAGTTACAATCAAAAGAAAGCAGTGATGAAATAGAAACAAAGACAAGATACAAACAATAAAGCCCAGCCAGGATAAAAGGTAAACGTTCCTCAGTTACGTCAAAAGGTCCCCAAGTGGCTTCAACCCACCCGGGGCGATAGTGTGGCTCTGGGGAAGCACAGGACCTCTGTGGTGGTGGCGGCAGCTTTTCACCCTTCTGGCCAAGCGTGGCTCGTAGAGGGTGGCAGCGGCTGCAAGTGCAGGTGAGCTGGGCTCAATTCCAGGCAGGCAGTCCAGGGCAGAGGAAGGCACCAGCGTCGGGAGCAGCCCCGTAGCGAGATCTTTGTAGCTGCAGGGGTCTGACGCAGCTGACCCCCATTTCGCCCGTAGGCAGTCCAGGGAGGGGGGAGGCAACCGGCATTGGAAGAGGCCCTGTGGCGAGATCTTGATGCTGGCAGGTGCCACTCGTTCCACCAGCCAGCTGCTGGTCGAAAGCCCTGCCGGGCTTGGTGGAGGCTGGGGCGGCTTTTGAGGGCGATGGAAAGCCCTCAGGTGCCGCTCGTTCCACCGGCCGGCTGCCGGTCGAAAGCCCCGCCGGGCTTGGTGGAGGCTGGGGCGGCTTTTGAGGGCGATGGAAAGCCTTCAGGTGCCGCTCGTTCCACCGGCCGGCTGCCGGTCGAAAGCCCCGCCGGGCTTGGTGGAGGCTGGGGCGGCTTTCGAGGGTGATGGAAAGCCCTCAGGTGCCACTCGTTCCACCGGCTGGCTACCGGTCGAAATTAATTAATTGTCAATGTAATGCCCCAGTAAGGGCTGCTAAAAGTCAGTTTTGACTTGACAGCACACAAAATAGCCCAAATAAATATACCACTCAAGTGTGAGTAAGTTTGGCTTTGTTTGTTCCATTTTGAATTATTAACAAAGGCCAGCTACATCCAAGGTGCCTCAGCCCAGTCCTCTTATTGTTCTGCCGCCCTGACTCTTAACGCAGCCTTTTCCCTCAAGTGCCGTATCCATTCTGAATATTGGCTATCATCATGGCAATAGTCTTTCTGGTCTTAACTCCTTGGAACAATTCTTCCGAGGACATTCTACACCAGACTCTCAGGTTCTTCAGCCACAAAGACCATCTACATCCAGGGTCCCTCTTCCCAAGGATTTTCCCTTGCATAGCGAGTTGGAGTATTTTATACTTCATGTCATTCCTCATGATATGCCCAAGGTATTGGAACTTTCTTTGTTTAATGGTCTTAAACAGTTCTTGTTCTTTATCTATCCTCTGCAACACTTCTACATTAGTCACATAGTCAACTCATGATATTCTTAGCAGCCATCTGTAGATCCATATTTCAAAATCTGATTTTCTTTTCAGATGCTTTAGTCAATGTCCAAGATTTGACTCCATATAGTAGGGGTTCCCAACCTATGGCCCATGGGCCGGCCCAGGCCCCCAATGCCATCCCATCTGGCCCATCACTGCCTCTGCTGCACCCAGAAGTGGGCCCTTTACATCATCCATAAAATGCACCTGCACCCATGACTGTCATAAACGCGGAAGTGGGAGCATTACATCAGCACACGCTTCTGGGGAACGTGGTCAGGCCCATGGTGAAAAAAGATTTGCCACCCCTGCTGTATAGCAACACTGGGAATACATAACATCTCACTATTCGGAACTTTGTAGCAAGTCTCTACTGCATAACAAATGTTTCATTTTTATGAAGGTGGGTCTTGCTTTTTCTATTCGTATTTTAACCTTTACCTCAGGACCCCACTTTTCATTTAAAATCCTCCCCAAATAGACAATTTTATCCACTCTTATTTCTTGTGTTCCTGCCATTAGCTTGCTGTGCGTTCTCGGCTTATAACACAATATTTAGTCTTCTTGGTGTTGAGATCTAAACCAGATTCTGAAATGTTTTACGTGGTAGCCGTGTTAGTTTGTGCAAGCATATCAGAGAGTTTAAAAAAAAAAGAGCAAAAAAAGACAAAAAACATGTTGTGGCATCTTAAAGACTAACTCCTGTACAGTATTTAAATGTGATGAAGTGGATTTGGTCCATGAAACATTTTTTGACTTCTTCTTCTCTTTTGTTTTGTTTACTCTCTGATAAACCATATTCTGTATTTGAGGCTCTAACTTGACCCAGCATCAATTAAAGATCTGCAAGGTTTGTGGCCAGCAACACTGTGCCATGCCATCAGCATCTCAGATGTTATTCAGGTACAGTATTCTAATATCAGTGTTCTAATGCCAGGGACTGCAGTGGCTCAAGTGGCTAAGATGCTGACTGGGAGGCGGAAGGTCAGCAGTTCGATCCATACCTGTCAAGTATCCCTTGACCGGGATTTCCCGTAATTCAGCGCCACAAACTCTACTTTCCCTCCGCCATCCGCCACCATCCCGTAATTTGATGGCGGGGAAAAGTAGTTACTGTGCATTCCCTTCTGTGCAGAACCCTTCTACGCATGCATAGAAGGCTTCTGCACAGAAGCCTTCTGCGTCTCGGGAGCCGCACTTGGCAGGTATGGTTCGATCCCCGAGTACTGCGGGACGGAATGAGCTCCCGTCTTTGTCCCAGCTCCTGCCAACCTAGCAGTTCGAAAGCAAGAAATTGCAAGTAGATAAATAGGGACCACTTCGGTGGGAAGGCTGTTGTGTCCTAATGGTTTGACCCTCCACATGGATAACAATGTATCTGAACCAATGTAACCTTGCCTAGGGGCAACAATGTAACCTTCAGCTGTATCACATAAACCCTGTAATGGGACGCGAGCTAATGACCACCAGCTGGCAGCAGCGAGCGTCCAAGCTCTCTTGGTCCAAACTCATCAAAGGCAACAGCGCGGGAAGTTTTCCCGCCACCACCTACACCTGGACAAGAAGGGCGTGACCAGCAATGACGTCACGCAGACAGTAGCCAATGGGCTATCATGGAACCACGCTCAAATGTGTTACTACCGTATATAAAGAGCTATTGATCCGCCATTACCTCATGTTCCCTCTGACCACCATGCAATAAACCTGAGTTAACCCAGCCCGAGGCTGTGTCCTGTGTCTTGGTTTTCATACACTAAATTGGCGACGAAGGTGGGATCATGGATCCCCAAGGAGCAGCCAGGGCACCGAGCGGGTTCAATATCACCAAACCGCAAGACTGGGAGCTTTTTGAGATGGACTTCCAGGCGGCGCTGGTGGAACTCAAAGTCAAAGAAGACGATGAGGAGAGGAAGAGGGCCATCCTCACCAGAATGCTTGGGATGGAAACCAAGCGAACGCTGGTGGGCATCATTGCACCGAAGAAGGTGAGCGAATTCAAAGCAGACGACATCATGAAGCTGCTGCGTGAGCGTTTCCGTCCCTCGAGAGCAATGTTTCCCGCTCGGAGCGCGTTTTGGAGGCGAGTCCAAGCGCCGGACGAGTCGGTTGAGGCATTCGTAACAGCCATGAGGATAGCCGCCGGCCCTTGCAGATGGGACGACCTAGAGACGGCCCTCAGGGACGGAGTGCTGTGTGGCCTGAAGGACAAGGAGGTGCAGCGCAGTTTGATGAACAAGGAGCCACCACCCACGCTGGCGGAGGTTGTAGAGGCCGCGGAAGCCGCGGAGTCCACGAATGCTGGAGTGGACGAAATGCACCAGTGGCGTGAGTGGCGTCCTAGAGCCGGCAAAGCGGAGAATTCGGTGCACGGAAAGTCCGGACAGTCGGTGCACGCAACCCGAAGGGCCTCAAAGTCGTCTACGGAAGGCAGCGACGGCGAGGAGGTCCAAAGGGTCCGAAAAGGGGGGCGCCGCTGCGATGGTTGCGGAGCGGCCCATGAGCGCGCAAGGTGCCCGTTCAGGAAAGCCGAGTGTTACACCTGCGGCCGTCGGGGGCACATCGCCAAGGCGTGCAGAAAACGGAAGGAGGGCCGGAGGCAGTCACAAGACCGCTCAACCAGACCGGACCGTCCAGCAAGGTCCAAAGATGGCGCCCAGACCACGAGGAAGCAGGACGGCGTGGGCCGCATCTCGGACGACAGCGAGGACGACGCTCCGGTGTTCAGCGTGTCCGCGGAACAGTCCCATTACTTCGTTGAGGTACTAGTACAAGGGGCCCCTATCAGGATGGAAATTGACTCGGGGTCCTCCTATTCTATAATTTCCCAGAAAGAGTTCTTGAAAATTGACCCCCATGTGCGACCCAAACTTAAAACGTTGAGGTCCACGCTACGAGATGTACAGGGGAACAGCATTCCGGTGTTGGGGGTCGGGAAATTTCGGGTCAGTTTTAAGAGACACTCTGCGGAGCTGCCCCTAGTTGTCCTTAAGGGGGGTAGTTGTAGCCTCCTAGGGACGCAGTGGTTTCGGCCCTTAGGTTTGTTCATAGGGGGAGTGCATACCGTGGGGGTGGATCCAATACAAGCGGTGTGCGACGCGCATCCCGCCGTTTTTAAAAAAAGGACTTGGAAAGTTCAAGGGACCCCCTGTAGCATTCGACCTAGACCCGGAGGTCCGCCCGATAAGACTCAAACCGCGCAGGGTGCCGTTCGCACTCAAGGACAAAATAGAGGCGGAACTGGACAAACTGGTGGGCCAGGGGATTCTTATTCCTGTTGATTCCGCGGAGTGGGAAACTCCAATTGTAACCGCTCTGAAGGCTAACGGGGAGGTGCGCATTTGCGCTGATTATAAGTGTACAATTAACAAGGCGATCTGCCCTAATGCATACCCGGTGCCGGTGGTCAGCCACCTGCTGGCCAGGCTGAACGGGGGAAAGTGTTTCGCTAAACTCGATTTGGCTCAAGCTTATCAGCAACTCCCTGTAACTCCCGCCACGGCCGCGGCACAAACGATAGTCACACATAAAGGAGCGTTCCAGGTGTCGCGTTTACAGTTCGGCGTGAACTCGGCACCCGGCCTTTTTCAGTCGCTTGTGGAACGCCTCCTGAAGGGGCTGGAGGGGGTGTTGCCTTATTTTGATGACGTGTTGATAACAGGGGGGAGTGAGGCCGAACTGGCAAAGAGATTGGATAAAGTTCTGACCGTCTTCGAGAAAGCGGGGCTACGACTGAGAAAAGACAAATGTGTCTTCTTCGAAACTGAGGTTGAGTTTCTAGGGTTTCGAGTCACGCCAGAGGGTATTAAGCCATCCAAATCCAAAGTAGCCGCCATCAAGAATGCCCCTCGCCCCACATCCAAAACCGAGCTACAGTCATTTCTGGGGCTCCTCAATTTTTACCATACCTTCCTTCCACGGAAGGCGTCCGTGGCCGAGCCACTCCATCGGTTGCTAAAAAAGGAGGAAACATGGGTGTGGGGTGATGAGCAAGAGAGGGCGTTCAAAGAGTTGAAGCAACTCCTAACATCCGAGGCAATCCTAACGCATTTCGATCCCAAACGGCCAGTGGTCTTAGTCTGTGATGCATCCCCGGTGGGGGCGGGGGCGGTGCTTTGCCACGTGTTGGACGACGGAAGGGAAGCCCCGATAGCGTTTTATTCAAGGTCCCTGTCCCAAGCAGAGCGTAATTACGCACAGACCGACAGGGAGGCACTAGCGATAGTAGCGGGAACCAAAAAATTTCACGATTTTCTGTATGGTCGGCCGTTCAAAATCGTGACTGACCACAAGCCCCTATTAGGAATTTTCACTGCAAGTAAGCCCACACCACAGATCCTGTCCCCAAGAATGCTGCGGTGGGCTATTTTTCTCAACGCATACCAGCATGAGCTGGAATACCGGCCCGGGAAGGAGATCAGCCATGCCGACGCACTCTCGAGGTCTCCCTTGCCCTTGTCGGGCGTCCAAAAGGACAGGGCAGAAAGAGATCGCCAGGTTTTGTTAATAGAGGTTTTAGACTCACCCCCAATAGTACCAGCCGACATTGCCAGGGCCACAGGAAAGGACAGGACGCTAGAGAAAGTTAGCTCATGGGTACAGAAGGGGTGGCCGGCATCGTCCCCAGGTACGGAATTCGACCCATTTTTTCGAAAAAAAATAGAGTTGTCCCTAGAGAGGGGCTGCCTTTTGTGGGGCCAACGGGTGGTGGTTCCTACGTCCCTGCGACCGAGGGTACTCGAACTGCTGCACGTCAGCCACCCCGGCATCGTCCGGTCCAAGGCGCTGGCCCGGAGTTACTTCTGGTGGCCACAGCTGGACGCGGACATTGAGCACATGGTCGGCACTTGTGAGGCATGCCAGGGCTCCCGGCCAGAGGCGGCCCGTCTTCCGCATAGGGAATGGGACACAGCAAGGGGGCCATGGTCCAGGGTGCACGTAGACTTCGCTGGCCCATTCCGAGGAACAATGTTTCTCCTGGTGGTGGATGCATTCTCCAAGTGGTTGGAGGTTATCCCAGTAAAGAGTACGTCCTCCGCCACTACAATTAGCCAGCTAAGGAGAGTCTTTTCCACGTTCGGTTTACCCGACACTTTAGTCAGCGATAACGCTAGTTGTTTCACCTCCGCTGAATTCAAGGCATTCATGGAGGCAAACGCCATTCGGCATGTCACATCCGCGCCGTTTCACCCCGCCACGAATGGCCAAGTGGAACGGCTGGTGCGAACGACAAAGGATGCGCTGCGGCGCATGGGCCCGGGGGACCTAAATCACCAAGTATGTCAGTTTTTGTTAGCGTATAGGGTGACCCCCTTAGCGTCAGGTTACTCGCCGGCAGAGCTGCTGATGCGGCGAAAACTGACCACGATCCTGTCCAGGCTAGACCCGACGAGAGTCGAGGACAAAGGAAAAAACATAGGGCTAGCAGTCTCGAAAGGTTTCGCCGCCGGCGATCCTGTTCACTGCAGGAACTACGCCAGCGCGGGTCCAGCCTGGGTACCAGGGACGGTTGTGGAACGGACGGGGCCAGTGTCGTACCGGGTCGAGACTAGCACGGGTCTCCTCTGGAGGAGGCACGTGGACCAACTTAGGCACCGAGTGAGTGGGGGGCCGGTCAGTGGAGCTCAGCGACAGGACTCAGCGTTAGGGTTCTCCCCCACCCGTTTAGCCCAAGGGGGGGACAGCAACGGACAACGGTCCCAAGCAAGGGGGGAAAGCAGCGGCCCCGACTCATACCCTTTTGATACGCCAGCTCTATCAGAGGCTGGGGAAGGGGGAGAGGAGTTCGCGACCGCTGCCCCCGAATTTAATTCTGATTTTGATTTTGAGAGCCGGGGGGGTTTTCAGGAGTGTTCCCCCACCCGTCCAAGCGAGAAGAGGGGTTTTTCGTTAGCCCCTAGTGCCCCCGGTTCTTCCCCAATAAAGCACACACCTCCCAACAACGCCGCGGAGCCGCGGCAAGTCACTAACGAGTCTCCCTCTCCAATTACAGGGCAGGAAACCAGGGGACAAAGAGAAGGTAGCAAACCAGGGGGAAGGCAGCCCGCTCCGAGACCCCAGCGTGTTCGAAATAAGCCATCTTGGCTGAGAGACTTCGTCTCATCCTAGGGGGGGGGAGTGTGGTTTCGAGACTTCGTCTCATCCTAGGGGGGAGGGATGTTGTGTCCTAATGGTTTGACCCTCCACATGGATAACAATGTATCTGAACCAATGTAACCTTGCCTAGGGGCAACAATGTAACCTTCAGCTGTATCACATAAACCCTGTAATGGGACGCGAGCTAATGACCACCAGCTGGCAGCAGCGAGCGTCCAAGCTCTCTTGGTCCAAACTCATCAAAGGCAACAGCGCGGGAAGTTTTCCCGCCACCACCTACACCTGGACAAGAAGGGCGTGACCAGCAATGACGTCACGCAGACAGTAGCCAATGGGCTATCATGGAACCACGCTCAAATGTGTTACTACCGTATATAAAGAGCTATTGATCCGCCATTACCTCATGTTCCCTCTGACCACCATGCAATAAACCTGAGTTAACCCAGCCCGAGGCTGTGTCCTGTGTCTTGGTTTTCATACACTAAAAAGGCAACAGCGTCCCGTGCGTTCCGGTGTCTAGTCATGCCTGCCACATGACCCCGAAACCTCTGCAGAAGCAGACAACGCTGGCTCTTCGGCTTTGAAACAGAGAAGAGCACTGCACCCTAGAGTCGGATACGACTGGCTTTTGAGCAAGGGAAACCTTTACCTTTTTATTCTAATGCCAATATTAAAATCTGATTGTGCTTCTGGAAAAAAAACCCTCTCTGAATATATATTAAAACAGCCTCTTAGATCACCAGAGTTAAAAATTTAAAGAAGAGCACACGGGATCCTCTCATTTTTGCAACCCCACTCGCGAGTCCCCGCCGGACTTTAACACACGGGCTGCCCATTGGCCTCTCTGCGGACCGCTTGCGCTGCCCCTTTAAGCAGAGAGAGGAACCTCTGCTACAGTTCGCCGGCCGTGTTTAGGCGTCCGCCTCGCCCGCCTTCTTCATTGGGTGAAAAGACTGGAAGAAGGCGGTTCTTTGTGATTGACAACTGGATGAGGCACTTAAACGTGAGGGGCTAAATCAACCTTCGGAAATAGAACGCGCCGGAGCCAATGGGGGCGGGGGCCGAGCCGGACTTTTAACTACTATAAAGGAGGGGGGGGGGGCGTTTCAGGGAAACAGGGCCGGAAACCTCGTGAGTTTGAGTCACTTCCAATCGTGGGTGCCATTTGCACAGCGCCGAGCACGGGCAGGTAAGATTCCCCCCCCCCCCCCACCTCTGCGACCCCGTTGGACCCGGCTGTGGTTCACCAGCGTTGTGGCTGCACCGGCGCAAGAAGTTGCGAGTGAGCCTCCCCCAGGGAGGTGTTTGGGAAGGAATTCCTTTCATTGGGATGAGTGGATCCCTCAAGTGGGCCTTCCTGGTGGATCAAGGCTCAAAAGCTGCCATTCTGGACGCTTTAAACTTCGAAAGCAACAGCTGTGGACTCGAAGGTAAAGGTTCCCCTTGCTCGAAGGCCAGTCGTATCCGACTCTAGGGTTCAGTGCTCATCTCTGTTTCAAAGCCAAAGACGTTTCCGTGGTCATGTGGCAGGCATGACTAGAGCGCACGGAACACTGTTACCTTCCCACCGAAGTGGTCCCTATTTATCTACTTGCAATTTCTTGCTTTCGAACTACTAGTAAACAAAACAACAACAACAACAAAACGTTGTTGGCTTCTTAAAGACATTTCTGTGGCCATGTAGCAGGCATGACTAGACACCGGAGTGCTATTTCCTTCCCACCGAAGTGGTCCCTTATTATCTACTTGCAATGTCTTGCTTTCGAACTGCTAGGTTGGCAGGAGCTGGGACAAAAGGGAGCTCATTCCGTCCTGCAGTACTCAGGGAATCAAACTGCTGACCTTCCGCCTCCCAGTCAGCGTCTTAGCTACTTGAGCCACTGGTGGATCAAGGCTCAAAAGCTGCCACTCTGGGCACTTTAAACTTTGAAAGCAACAGCTGTGAACTTCAAGGTAAAGGTTTCCCTTGCTCGAAAGCCAGTCGTATCCAACTCTAGGGTTCAGTGCTCATCTCTGTTTCAAAGCCAAAGAGCCAGCACTGTGTGCTTCTTCAGACGTTTCTGTGGTCATGTGGCAGGCAGGCATGACGACACCGGAGTGCACATAACACTGTTTACCTTCCCACCAAAGTGGTCCCTATTTACTTGCAATTTCTTGCTTTCGAACTGCTAAGTTGGCAGGAGCTGGGACAAAGATGGGAGCTCATTCCATCCTGCAGTACTTGGGAATCGAACTGCTGACCTGCGGGCTTCCAGTCAGCGTCTTAACCACAGGGCATAATTAATATGCCTCGGCTGGTGTTGCAGGATTTCATTTGTCTTCTTTGTTTTACAAATAAACGGTTCTTGATATTAAAGAACCGAGTTAATACTTTTGTTGGGACACCAAAAATACCGTATTTTCCGGCGTATAAGACGACTGGGCGTATAAGACGACCCCCAACTTTTCCAGTTAAAATATAGAGTTTGGAATATACATGCCGTATAAGACTACCTCTCTTCCAATGCACACCAAATAAAAATTAACCCACACTCAACCCGAAAACACGCAGCCCTCCGAGTCGAATGGGCAGGTTCTGGTGGAGAGCCAATCCACGCTCACGTTCTCCTCCTCAAGGTACAGGAAGATGTGTGCAGCTTGCTTCCCCTTGCTTCATACTCCCCGCACAGAGCAGGGACTCGGCCGCGGCACCCCCCACCATATGCGCCGGACATATGAAGCAAGGGGAAACAAGCTGCAGTTAAGTACCTGTCCTATAAGACGACCCCCGACTTTGGCACAGATTTTTCGGGGTTAAAAAGTAGTCTTATACGCCAGAAAATACAGTACATACTTTTAGCAGTTGGGGTGGAGAGACAAAGCTTTGGGGTCCTTCCGGACTCCTCGCCAGGTTGGGTTTGAGAATCAGAAAAGTTCATCCTGCCAGATGTTCCTGGATTCCCAGAATGGAAACTACAGGCATGGAGAGCCAAGTTGAGGCTTGCTGTTATTTATTTATTATTTAGATTTGTATGGCTGCCCGCCCACTCACCAAAGCGATTCCAGGCGGCTAACCCTGCCTGGGGTGCACAAAAAAAAAAGCCTCCACAAGATTGTAGTATTTTTGAACCACAATTGGGCATATCCTGGTAACGGCAACCTTGTGTTGCCGGCTAATCTTTCTCACACTAGGTCAGCCGAAAGGAACTGCAGAACGAACTCACCCAAATGTGCCTTCATATTGGCAGTTTCACGTCTGGCCTAGACACGGAAGAAGAAGAATCTCTACCTCAAGGGATGTGAAAGTAATTTTCTGCCTCGTTAATATTTTCCTGTAATGGGCCTTTAGACAAGCATTGGAGATACCATGTCTTCAAGAGTGCTTTTGCTGTCGGCACAAGTGATCTCCATGGGCATCACACCCACAGTGCCTTGTTCTAAGGAAGGATCCTTGAGATAGGCATTTCTACATGGATGGTTCTGTGGAAGGTGGCGTCAAGCTAGCTAGTGCTGCTCTAAGGTCCTGCATAGTATAGTGAATAACTTTTAAGCCAGGGCTTGGGAGATCTATGTTGACATCTCCAAAGGCAAGGGTACCAGTCACTGAATATCTCGCATAGCTCGAAAAACCTGTGAATTGCTGTAAGTTGGAACTGACATATTGGCACATAACAAGAGTCAAGCTGCTGTCTACAGAGCTGACTTACTCTTTGACTTGCCTTGAGAATAAGGGAGGATGGCCGTAGTGATGAGTTTAATAGGGATATTTTTTTGTTATTCTTCTTAGTTAGAATATGATTTTGCATAGAGTAAAATTTGATTTTAATTTAATTGTCAAATTTATATACCGCCCACTCGGCCAAAGCCGACTCAGGGCGGTTCAGAATGACAATTTAAAAAAACATGTTTAAAACAGTTAAAACTACCCACCCCCTAAAACAAGGGGTGCAGGATCCAAAGGCACCATGGGGAGAGATCAGCCCAGTCTCATCGCTGTCCCTCTCCTTGGTTTCCCCTCCCCACATAATGTAGCACTTTGTGTGATAAAACTACTCTAGGAGCATTTAAAGTAGAGTAAAGATATCTTTACTCACAGTTACCACTTGTAGTTACAGTAAGAAGAAAAAGGGAAATCGAGTCTCCATGCTTGTTGCTAGGTTAGAGAAAGAGAGAGACATCAACAAAGGAAGGGAAGCAAGAAAAAGAACAAGAAGGAGGGGGCTTGCCTCAAATGCCAGACCCAGTAAAAGAACTTTACCAACCACGTCAGTGGCAAAGTATAGTCATGTTAAGTTTTGCAGCCCACTCCTGGTACTACCCAGTGTTGTTGATTGCAAAATTGCTAGTACAGTATTAATGTAATAATAATTTCATGTCAGAGATTACTCTGGGTTGAAAGGATTTTTTGCTAGAGAAACTTCACTCGGGATGCCCGAATGAGGCTCCTTTCACCCCTCCAAGTGCAGCTTTCAGGTATAGAAACCCGACCTTCCAGTCTCCAGCTCAGCATCTTAACCACTGACTAAGCCACCAGGTGGGCAGTGGAGAAGCAATGCTCTTCACATTCCAGGTAGCAACAATGTTTGGGCCACCATTGGATTAATATACATCATTAGCGTAGCCACAGGGGAGTTTGTCAGTGCTCTGGCTTTGAGCTCAAACAGATGCATTAATTAGTAGCTGTAGCACAACATACATCTGCTCTCTAATTAGTATGTCTTCAGAAAGAGTATTTTTCCATTATCCGCAAAGCTGAAGACAAAATAGGACAGTACTTTCTTTGAAGAGCTCAAGGAAAAGAGCACTTTCAAAGGCATTTCTGTTTGGGATTTGATTGAAGCATATGGAAATCCCCCAGCTGTACCCCAAAGTGTACTTAGAACTTGAAATTTAGGAAACTATTTGTTTTTGGTCTATGGAGGCTGCTGATAGTATGAGGTCTGAAGCTATACAAAGTGCTGTTATCCAGCACTTTGTATAGGTTCCCCTTGCTCGAAAGCCAGTTGTATCTGACTCTAGGGTTCAGTGCTCATTTCTGTTAATAGCCAAAGAGCCAGGACTCTGTGTCTGCAGACATTTTCATGGATATATGACAGACATGACTAAACACCGGAGTGAACGGAATGCTGTTTACCTTCCCACTGAAGTGGTACCTACTTTTCTACTTGCAATTTCTTACTTTCGAACTGCTAGGTTGGCAGGAGCTGGGACAAAGATGGGAGCTCACTCCATTGTGCAGTACTTAGGTCTCGAACTGCTGACCTGCTGACCTTCCAGTCATCATATTTAGCATTTTAAGCACTAAGCCACTGCAGTCTCCTGCACTTTGTATGCCTGTTCCTTTGTTATCTCTGGAAAGCAGGTTTCATATTGCTTGACAAATCTACAGAACCTTAGACTGGAGTGCAAAACAAAGGAAATTTAGGCTTATCTTTCCCCTTTCAGGTGTAAAATTGCATGCATTAACAGTTAATCTGAGACTGTTTATATATTTGTTAGTTTGCTTTTTCTTTCATGCTTGAAATGGTTCTGATTTAGAAAAGCAGGATTCTACTTTGGAGTTAGAAATATTTATGGACAGGAAGAAAGCTCTTTGTCTTTATCAGTACCACTACAAAGGTGGTGCTGGCAAAGATTAGACTAGCGGTTGTGAGTTGCTCTCTCTGAAGTACTTGTTCCTTTTGTTATAATGACCTTTCATTATACCAAGGAATTTCAGTAGTTATTAATGGAGGAAAAGGAGAACATATAAGAACATAAGAACAGCCTTGCTGGAACAGGCCACAGCCCATCCAGTCCAGCATTCTGTCTCACACAGTGGCTCACCATTTCCTTCAGGGTATTCCCAAGGAGATGCCTTCACTTGCTTAGGATTCCCTGGAAATGGCATTGAGAGATATCCTGCCTATCTCTCCAACCCGGAGGTTGTCCTTAGGTAGCCATAATTATAGCCATTGATAGCCTTGTCCTCCATGAACTTGTCTAATCCTTTCTTAAAGCTGTCAAGACTGACAGCTGTCACCACTTCTTCTGGCAGGGAGTTCCATAGACCAGTAATCCTCTGGGTGAAAAAGTACTTTCTCTTATTTGTTTGAGAACTAGTACCCAAAAATTTCATTGAGTGTCCCCTAGTTCTAGTGTTGTGTGATAGGGAAAACAGTTTTTCCTTATCTACTTTGTCCACACCGTGCATGATTTTATAAACTTCAATTAGGTCACCTCTTAGACGCCGTCGTTCAAGAGTGAAGAGGCCCAACCGTTGCAGCCTCAGATGGTAAGGAAGGTGTTCCAGTCCCCTAATCATTCTGGTTGCCCTCCTCTGCACTTTCTCCAGCTCCATAATATCCTTCTGGAGGTATGGCGACCAGAACTGTACACAGTATTCCAGATGGGGCCTCACCATAGATTTATAAAGAGGCAAAATGACACTTGCTGACTTATTTTCTATACCCTTCCTAATGATCCCTAACATTGAGTTTGCTTTTTTCACTGCTGAGGCACACTGGGTTGACACCTTCATTGAGTTGTCCACCAGGACACCAAGGTCCCTTTCCTGGTTTGTCGCAGAGAGTTCAGACCCCATCAGTTTATAAATGTAATTGGGGTTTTTTGCCCCAACATGCATCACTCTGCACTTACTAATGTTGAAGCTCATTTGCCACTGTTTTGCCCACTCCCCCAGTGTCAAGAGATCCCTCTGGAGCTCCTCACAATCTCTCACAGTTTTCACTACCCTGTATAATTTAGTGTCGTCAGCAAATTTGGCTACCTTGCTTTTTACTCCTACCTCTAGATCATCTATGAAGAGGTTGAAAAGCAGGGGTCCCAGTACTGAACCTTGGGGGACCCCACTCTTTACTTCCCTCCACTTGGAGAAGTGTCCATTTAGTGCTACCCTCTGTTTCCTGTCCCTTAGCCAGTTGCTGATCCAGGACAAGACCTGTCCCTTTATTCCATGACTGGTAAGTTTATTCAAGAGCCTTTGGTGTGGGACCTTGTCAAAAGCCTTCTGAAAGTCCAGATAAACAATGTCAACTGGATCCCCCTTATCCACATGCTTGTTGACACTCTCAAAAAATTCCAACAGATTAGTGAGGCATGATTTGCCCTTGTAAAAGCCATGTTGGCTCTCCTTTAGCAGCGCCTTCTCTTCTATGTGCCTATTAATTCTATCTTTTAGGATGGTTTCCATCACTTTACCTGGGACACATGTCAAACTGACAGGTCGGTAATTTCCTGGATCACCCCTGGATCCTTTTTTGAAAATTGGTGTTACATTCGCTACCTTTCAGTCATCAGGCACAAAGCCTGATTTGAGGGAAATATTATATATTTTGGCTAGGATATCAGCAATTTCATCTTTAAGTTCCCTGAGAACTCGTGGATGGATGCCATCTGGTCCTGGTGATTTGTTAGTGTTTAGCTTAACAAGACATGCAAGGACCTCCTCCCTGGTTATTTCTATCTGGCTTAATTCTTCGGTTTCCCTCCCTACGAAGATAGGCTCTGTTTTGGGCATGTGGTCTCTGTCTTCTTCAGTGAATACTGAAGCAAAGAATTCATTGAGTCTCTCTGCAATCTCTGTTTCCTCTTTAATAACCCCTTGCCTTCCATTGTCATCTAATGGTCCAATGGCCTTCCTAGTTGGGTTCTTACTTCTAATGTACTTAAAGAAGTCTTTGTTATTTCTCTGAGTATTTTTAGCTATACGCTCCTCAAAGTCTTGCTTTGCTTTCCTGATTGTTGCCTTGCATTTGTTCTGTCAGAATTTGTGTTTCTGCCTGCTGTCCTCATTTGGACAAGCCTTCCATCTTCTAAATGAGCTTTTCTTGCTCTTGATCACTTCCCGAACAGCTCCTGTAAGCCACATCGGAGTCCTCTTGGACCTGGCAGTGCCCTTTTTCCTTTTGGGTATGCATTCCAATTGGGCCTCTGTTATTGTTTTTGTAAACAGCCTCCATGCCTCTTGGAGTGTTTGGACTCTCTCAATTTTCCCTTTCAGTTTCTTTTTTACTAGTTTCCTCATCTTTGGGAAATTTCCTTTTTGAAAATTTAAGGTCTCTGTGTTAGATTTTATCAGTGACTTGCGGTCTATGATCAAGTTAAACATAATCGAGTTGTGGTCACTGTTCCCTATTGGATCAGTCACATTAACATCTTGCACCAGATCCTGAGTATTACTCAGGATCAAGTCAAGGATTCTTGTACCTCTAGTTGGGTCTTCAACCATCTGTCCCAGGGAACAATCATTGAGCATATCTAGGAACTTTATCTCTTTATCATGTGCTGAACAACAGTTCACCCAGTCTATGTGAGGATAATTGAAGTCCCCCATTATAACCAGGCTTCCCTTCTTGGATGCCTCCTTTACAACATTCTCCAACTGCCAGTCTCCCTCAAGAGTTTGGGTCGGAGGCCGATAGTATATGCCTACTGTTAGACCATCCTTGTGGCCTGGTACTCTTACCCACAGAGCTTCTAATGGTGACTCTAAATCACTTAGATATTCCAATTCATACGATTTTATCACTTCTTTGACATACAAGGCTACACCACCTCCCGTTTGCCCCTTCCTATCCTTCCTGTACAGTTTGTAGCCTGGGATAACTGTATCCCATTGGTTATCATCCGTCCACCAGGTTTCAGTGATACCAATAATATCAATATTCTTATCTATTGCTAAATATTCCAGCTCCCCTATTTTGTTCCGGAGGCTTCTGGCATTTGTATACAAGCATTTATATATGCTTTCCTGATACAGTCATTTGAGTCCAGTTGCATTGTTAGACGGCCTCTTGCATCCTTCTGCTAGAGTGCTGGTGACTAGCTCCTTGCTCTGCTCAGTAATTTTTGCATCCTCCTCACTACTCAAGTACACGCTTTCCCGAACCGGATGCTGCCCAGCTCCTGTCGGCTTTCCCCCAGTTATCAGTTTAAAAGCTGCTCTGCAGCCTTTTTGATGTTGAGTGCCAGCAATCTGGTCCCATCATGGTTTAAATGCAACCCATCCCTCCTGAACAGATTTGGCTTGTCCCAAAATGTTCTCCAGTTCCTGACAAATCTGAAGCCCTCCTCTCGACACCACCGCCTCATCCACGCATTGAGGCTTCTGAGCTCTGCCTGCCTGGTAGGTCCTGCGCGAGGGACAGGCAGCACTTCTGAAAATGCTACCTTGGAAGTCCGGGACTTCAATCTTCTTCCTAACAACCTAAATTTGGCTTCCAGGACAGACCGCTTGGCCTTCCCAACATCATTGGTACCAACGTGTACCATGACAACTGGCTCGTTCCCAGTTCTCTCTAACAATCTATCTAGATTTCTTGTGATGTCTGCAACTTTTGCACCTGGCAGGCAAGTCACCATACGGTTATCATGTGCATCACAAATCCATTTCTCTGTATTTCTAATTATTGAATCGCCTAGTAGAAGGAGCCTCTCTCCTGCAATCTGTTCATCTACATGCACCTCATCAACCATATTAAGGGAGAGAACCTCAGTTTGTTCCTGTTGTTTATCTTCCTGGATCTCATCAAGTGTGATGAAGGAGAGATCATCAGGTGGAACCAGTTGTGTGTTCCTCATCAGGTGTGATGAGGGAAAGAGCCTCAAATTTATTCTGTAATTTCAGACTCTCAGAGTGATCCCCTACTCTTCTCCTCCTTTGAGTCACATTCCTCCAACCATCTCCCTCCTGAGTTAGTGAAGGGCCTTCTCCCTCAGAACTGTGCCCTGTCTCTTCTTTGTCCATCATAGTCTGCTCCGCTCTGTCCAAGAACAGCTCAAGCGCCTTAATTTGTTGATGGTTAGATATGCGGGCCTCTAGCTGCTGGACCTTCTCTTCTAGTAGTGCAACCAGCTTGCACTTGCTGCAAGTGTAGTTCTCCATATGCTTTGGCAAGAACACAAACATGGCACAAGTATTGCAGGTAACTACAGCTGTTCCCTCAGAATCCATTTTAACAAGTGCAGTATTCTGGGCCTCAAAAAATGTACACGTTTACTACCTTTCTACCTAGTAAGACTATATTCTTCCTTTGTTACTAAAGCAGCTGTACTCCAACTGCAAAACTTACCAGTCCTCACTTCCTTTGTTTGGCTCTCCTCAGCAGCAGCTCTGCTTAAGAGCACATGCAGAGTCAAAAGGGCTGACCCTGAAAAAGCTCAGAGCTTTTAAAGGCTAGTGTGGCTCCGCCCCTATGAGTCACAGTTCAGGGAAGGGCCTGGTGTGGCTCTGCCCCCCTGCTTCTGGAACCTTCAACCTGCTTCCTCTGTTTGAACAGAGGTGGCTCTCAGCAGTTGAAATTATCAATTTAAATTAGTGGAGGCCTCTAAAGCAGCTCTACTCCAACTGCAAAACTTACCAGTGCTCACTTCCTTTGTTTGGCTCTCCTCAGCAGCAGCTCTGCTTAAGAGCACATGCAGAGTCAAAAGGGCTGACCCTGAAAGAGCTCAGAGCTTTTAAAGGCTAGTGTGGCTCCGCCACACTATTAGTTTCTCAAACAATAATTTCATTGCTCTCCAGCAGAATTGTCTGTCTCCAACAGGGATGGATAAACCTCAGGTTGGTGGGATCTTCTTATGAAAAGACGACCTCCAAGTTTTCCCTTGCCAGATGAGGGAAAGTTAGTGAGAGCAATGCAGAATTGTGTTCAAGGGTGTAGTTGGTTACCCGCTGTATCCTATGAGCCTTGTACATGGGCATCCCACGTATAAAACTGAGTTACTGCAAAATTAGGAGTTCTTACACAGAACCTTTACCTAACAAACTGGTGAGGAGTATACAGAGATCTAAAGTCAGATTCTATCACTGATGATTCTATCACAGTGGTGGCAAACCTATGGCATGTATGCCAGAGGTGGCACTCGAAGCCCTCTCTGTGGGCACCCGTGCAGTCACCCCAGCACAGAGTTTGCCCCCACCTTTCTGCCCAGCAGCCAAATGGGAGCGCTTCCTCCCTCCCCCAGCACAAAGTTTGCCCCCACCCCTCTGCCCAGCAGTCCAATGGGAGCATTTCCTTCTTCCCCTGTTGCTTTGTTGCACTTTGAGATAAATAAATGGATTTTGGGCTGCAGTTTGGGCACTCGGTCTCTAAAAGGTTTGCCATCACAGTTCTATCACATTCCAAATGTTATACGCCAGTGGTTCCAAAAGGTTGCTACAGAGGCATGCTTCTACAGATGTGTTGGGGATTAGACTTCATGCCAGGTTATTGTTGGTTTTTCAGAAGAGTCCTAGACAAAGTGCTGCTGCTGTGTCTTCTTCCTTTTCATGCACCAACTCCCTGTTTTATCTATATTATACCACATACCACAGCTAGAGCTAAATATGACTCGCAGTGCACGTTGCAAATAGACAGCTGGAGTGCAGCCTCATAAACCTTTTAGGAAATGAAACGTGGAAGTGAGAGGACAAGATGAGTACTGCTTTCATAAGTCAGAAGCATTATCTCAAGATTGTTTATTTAATTTGCTTATATGCTACCTTTCTCCCAGAATGGGTACCCAAGGAGGATTAGGGGTACTGCTTCCATTTTGAGGAAGAAGCAAAAGTGAGGACGAAAACACTTGTCTGACCGTAATGCTTCCCTGCTTCTTCTTCTTCTTGAAGAAAGAAAAACAGCTTTAAAAATGCAGTATAATCTCCACTGGAGGGATCTGCTGTGGACCTGAAAATGCTACATCAGAGTGAGGTTTGGTAGGCTACAGTTCTCAACACATCTGGAGTTGGTGGGAACTTGCCAAATAGAGCTAGATAATACTAGTTTGGAAGGCAGTTGTTCTAAAGCTGTGATGGCGAACCTTGTCATTCCAGATGTCCTTGGATTTCAATTCACAGAAACCAAAACACCCTGTTAATCCATATGAATGGGTTTACTGGGATTCATCCGGCCTGCGCTGCCCTCGTCACTCCCGGAAGCGGAAGTAAAACGCACCCGTA
The DNA here is from genome assembly GCA_035047345.1 of Bradypodion ventrale. NCBI lineage: Eukaryota > Metazoa > Chordata > Lepidosauria > Squamata > Chamaeleonidae > Bradypodion > Bradypodion ventrale. The sequence goes on from JAWDJE010000001.1 coordinate 50,398,336, forward strand.
TGGCTTTGTTGCCTGAAGCATTTTAAGCCATCTGATTTACAGCCTTCAATAATGCTGCAGGGCAGGGTATGTTTGAAAGAGGATTTAGGTCAGGGATAGGCCCTGTCCGTGCTGCTTGCATGGACACACTTGTCTAAATAACAAAGCAGTGATAGCAATAGATATAATAGATATAACCAGTCTATTTGCTTTTTCTGGCCATTGAGTCTGACCTGTATCATTTCTATAATACAGTGGAACCTCATACAACAATCACCCTGTATAGCAACGAAATCGCATAACAATTAGGTTTTGGGAGGAAATGGCACCTTGCATAACAATTTTCCCCATGGGGAAAAATCATACAACAATTTTTCAATGGGAAAAACCACCTAGCAAAACAAATAGTTGTACGATGCATCCCATAGGGAAAATCACTATACGATGTATGTACAACCTTTTGGAACCACTGCTCCCCCCCCCCCACACACACACACATATATATATATGGGTTTAATTTATTAATTTCTCTACAGGTGTCTACAGATGTTTAACACAGAACCTGTTTGTTCTATTTCTTGTAAGAAATGGCCACAGTTTGTTTTTTAAAGCCAGCATTTTGTTTCTGTTTTTATCATAAGATAAAAAATAGAAGTCAATTTTAAAGTGCGTCCTGAGCCTCAATTGCGTAACCTCTTAGACGTCAATGAGCGTTCCGAACTAAGTGAACTTTATACTGAAAGTCTGCATGTAACACCCCACCCAATTCTAACTATGAAGGTCTGTCTTAAAGAAAACAGGTAAGTTCTAATTCCATGTTAAGCCCTCTAGGATGCACCTAGAAGGCTTAACATGGAATTGGAACTGTTGTGTTTTGAGGCTCAGGACGCACTTTGAAAAATTGACTTCTACTTTTGATTACAGGCATTTCATTATTAGCTATGCTTCCCAGTATTGTCTTTGTTTTGTATATGAATTGAGTGAATGCAAAATTATTTATAATGTATCATTTATTGTCTTAATAGATTCCTGATGAAAAAATATTATTTTGAAAAGCCAAAGAATTTACCGGAAGGGCTTTGGATTACACTTTAATTAACAAGGATTAATGATACTTATTTTGAGAACCTTGAAGGAATTATGAACATGAACCAATGATACTTTTGTTTGAAATCTTATGAACATGGATTAATGAGTTTATTTTTGCATTTTAATAAAGAATTTCATATGAACTATTGAAGACCGTCACTTTGGAACGGTTGTAATTACACATAATGCTTTTCGAGCAAGGGAAACCTTTACTAAAAATCTTTGGGACTGCGGTGGTTCAAGTGGTTGAGACGCTGAACTTGCTGACTGGAAGGTCAGAGTTTGATTCCCGGGTACCTCATGACAGAGTGAGCTCCCGTCTTTGTCCCAGCTCCTGCCAACCTAGCAGTTCGAAAGCAAAAAATTGCAAGTAGATAAATAGGGACCTCTTCGGTAGGAAGGTAAACAGCGTTCGGTGCACTTCCAGTGTTGAGGCATGCCTGCCACATGCCCATGGAAACATCTGCAGACGCAAACAGTGCTGGCTCTTTGGCTATTAATGGAGATGAGCACTAAACCCTAGAGTTGGATATGGCTGGCTTTCAAGCAAAGGTGACCTTTACCTTAAAATCTTAAATTATACCTTCCAAACATGACATTTTCTAAATTTTGTAAAGTTCAGCTGCAGTGTGCTCGACGTTCATCTGGCCTTAATATATAGTTCCAGAATATTATACATTTAGTGCTGAAATGACATGATAAGATGGGCACTGTCTGTTGCAAGTACTTTGACAAATGAAAACCTGCACCTAAGTACAGTAAAAACCCGATTTACAAATGCCTTGAGATATGATTTTTTTGAGTAACGATTTTTTTTTTGTAAACGTGGGTCCCAATTTATGGGGGAAAAACAAGTTATGAAAATACCCCAGTTTACAAAAAAAATATCGTATCTCAAAAAATTCACTTTTTTGTGCCCAAAATGACGGTGCCACCATTTTGGGTGCTGAAAATCACTCCCAGCCACTCACCCACACCTCTGGAAGTGAAAGAAAAGGAAGCACCAGCAGCCAGAAAGTAGGAAATCACTCCATTTTTTAATTTATTTTTTACTATGGGTTGCCTCGAGTTGCAAAAAAATTCAAGTTACGAAATAGGCCACGGAACCAACTTTTTCGTAACTCGGGGTTTCACTGTATTGCTTGTTGTACCCTGTAATATTTTTGTAGTTGTCCTTACCATTCTTCCTGGCCTTATGCACATTTTCTTATTTTTTCTTTCTTTTTCCTTTCTTGCGTGCATGCTTCCTAAGAGGTCTGATGGTCTTTAATACAGCAAAAATAAGGATCTCTTGGACGGAGGAAGTATGATGACCTTCACAAACAACTCTGATAGTGAGGAGGAAGCCTGCAACGAAAGAACATCCCTGATGTCTGCTGAGAGCCCGCTTCAGCCTGCCTATCATGATGACTTGCAAGCATCCAGCACAGCAGAAACTCTGGTGCACAGGGTGGGTGAATTCCACTTCTGGAGAGAGAACAGCCTGTCTTGTATAACGCTAGGCCTGTTCATTCTCCAGCAGGAGTGGGCAACACCTGGCTCTCATGAGCTTTTACTGTTGGCCAAATTGGTGGAGCGTCTAGTACAGTGATGGCGAACTTTGGCACTCCAGGTGTTCTTGGACTTCAGTTCCCAGAAGCCCAAGTCTCTGTGAATCCAAACGAATGGGTTTACTGTGTGTACACGGAGTAAACCTATTTGTGTGGATTCACAGAGACTTGGGTTTCTGGGATTTGAAGTCCAAGAACACCTGGAACACCAAGGTTTGCCATCACTGGTCTAGGAGATGAAGTCCAAAATCTCTGGAGAGCCGGTTCCTTTATATGCTCTCCTTAGCCACTCCTTCATATTATTCTCTTTCAAACTAAGATAAGATCCTCCTTGAGAGGCAGGGGTGCTGCTCCAATTCTTTAGAACAGGGTCAAAAAAGTGTGTAGTCTAGAGGCCGCATTTGGAACACCACACCTGTCTCTCATAAGGATCCATTCATTTGGTGTGTTACAGCAGGACACAACTACAAATATGGAGGACTGTGTTTTTGTGGGATAGGTGCATTTCTGTGCCAAAACACAACATACTCTTTCAGTTTCCCTATTGCAACCTGTTAGAACAAGGCTCCCATGTGGTCCCCGGCACCCTCAACGATGTTGAAAAATTCCTTCAGAAAGTCTGATCTTCCTCTCCAGGGTGGTGACAATGTTAAGGAGGCCCCAACACCTCTAGGACCCTAATGTAGCTCAATTCTTTAAAATAGACATTAGAAGATAAAAATTACTTTTTATGTACAACCTCTCCCTTCACATTGGCTTTGAGGAAAGAAGCAGGCCCTGATCTCATCAGCATTTGGTATTCACGTACTGTATCCATTACGAATTTTGGCTATCATCATAGCAAAAGTCTTCCTGTTCTTAACTCTTCAGAACAGTTCTTCTGAGGACATTTTGTGGCTGACCTGGAGATTGTTAGCACCCTCTGCCCCCTGAAGGGCTGCTGGGGACTGAGGGCAATGTTTATTGGACTTTCAGCCATTAAGATTGTCCTGGGGTCAATATAGTGCAGTGGCCTTCCATTTGCCTTCTGCATCACAGCATGATATCGGTACCACTAATTCAGCTCCAGGAGTCACTTTCTGGTCCTGAGCCCTTTTGGCACACAAAGTCTTTACAAGTCTCAGCCCCGGCCCAGTATTAATGAAGCTGCTGCCCTCCATCAATATGATTCAAGTGGGATTTTTTAAATTTATTTTTTATTTATTTTTGCACATTTATATCCCGCCCTCCTGGTGGGTACACCACTCAGGGCGGCTAACAATATAATAAAAATTACAATAAAAACAATTCAATGACAATAACAATAACTAAAAACAAACCTAACACCCCAATTAAAACCAGCATTAAAACACAAACAAATTGTCATTAAAAAACAACCCACACCCACCCTAGCCCTGTTAAAACAATAACCAAGCCTGGGGGGCAGCTCCTCACATAGGCTAAATCAGCCACCGGGCCTGACTGGTAGAGTCAAGCGTGCCCCAAACTTGCTGAACGAGCCATGTCTTCAGCCTCTTTCTAAAGGGGAGTAGATCCATCTGGAGAAGCAAATCAGGTGGTAAGAGGTTCCACAGGGCTGGGGCAGACACGGAAAAGGCTCTTTTCCTGGTCCCAATAAGATGTACTCCTTTCACTGATGGGACCACCAGTGAAACCGTCCTGTCTGCCCTAGTAGGACGGGCTGAATTCCTTGTGGCAACGCAGTCTCTTAAGTAACCTGGTCCAATGCCATGAAGGGCTTTAAAGGTCAAAACCAGCACCTTGAATTGCACCTGGAGGCACACCGGCAACCAGTGCAGCTCCCGGAGAAGTGGTGAGGCACGAGCATAACGCCCGCACCCCATCACAACCCGGGCAGCCGCATTCTGGACCAGCTGAAGCCTCCAAATGGTCACCAAGGGCAGCCCCATGTAGAGCGCATTACAATAATCCAATCTGGAGGTGACCAGAACATGAGTGACCATGAGCAAGGAGTTCCGGTCCAGGAACGGGCGCAGTTGGTAATGACACGAAGCTGTGCAAAGGCCCTCCTAGCCACAGCTGCCACCTGCTCTTCGAGCAGTAGCCATGAGTCCAGGAGGACCCCCAAATTGTGCACCAGATCTGACTGTGGCAAAGATGTCCCAGCCACGACCAAAGATGGTAACTCCTGGGATAACATGGGACCCCGCACCCAAAGCCACTCAGTCTTGCCAGGATTCAGTGGAAGCCCGTTGTCCCCCATCCAGACTCGAACAGCCTCCAGACACCTGGTCAGGACTTCAACTGCATCACTCGGGTCCCCACGAGCTGAGATGTACAGCTGGGTATCATCTGCATACTGATGATACCTCACCCCATGGGAACGAATGATCTCACCCAGCGGTTTCATGTAGATATTAAACAATAGAGGCGAGAGTACCGAGCCCTGAGGCACCCCACATGGGAGCAATCGAGGGCTGGAAAACCCACTCTCTAAAGACACCGACTGAGTCCGGCCCACCAGAAATGAGGAAAACCAAGACAACACCGTGCCCTGGGCCCCCAATCCTCAGAGCCGGCCCAGAAGGATACCGTGGTCGACGGTATCGAAAGCCGCTGAGAGGTCAAGAAGAGCCAGGACAGAGGGTTTGCCTCCATCCCGCTCCTGCCAAAGATCATCCAAGAGTGCGACCAATGCCGTCTCGGTACCATAACCAGGTCTGAATCCTGACTGAAACGGGTCCAGATAATCCGTATCATCCAGAACCCCCTGGAGCTGCCGAGCCACTGCTTTTTCCAACACCTTCCCTACAAAGGGAAGGTTGGGGATAGGTCTGAAATTAGAAATAACAGTAGGGTCGAGCGATGGCTTCTTCAGGAGGGGGCGAACCAGCGCATGTTTGAAAACTGCCGGAACCACCCCCTCCCGCAAAGAGGCATTCACCATCACACCGACCCAACTGCCCGTTGTTGCCTTGGCAGCTCTAACCAGCCAGGCCGGGCAGTAGTCAAGTAAGCAAGTGGTATCACGCACAGCTCCAAGGAGCCTGTCCACTTCATCGGGGCAACGGGATCAAACCGATCCCAGATAACATGGCTAGACTCCGCTCCAGCCCACCCCAGGCGATCAATTTCCACATCAGGATTAAACCCCACACGGATGCAAGCAACTTTCTCTGCAAGATGGTCAGCAAAATCGTCAGCTGATCCCTGCCACCCAGGACCAGGCCCCCCCCCCTTACCCAGAAGGGACCTGGTGACCCGGAACAGGGCCGCTGAACGATTATCAGCAGAGGCAATGAGGGAGGTGAAGTACTGGCGCTTCACCACCCTCATCGCCACGAGGTAGGCTTTAATAGAAGCTCTAACTCGTGTTTGGTCGCATTCACACCGGGTCTTCACCCAACGGCGCTCAAAGCGTCTCCTAACCTGCTTCAACTCCCTCAACTCATCAGTATACCAGGGAGAGCAACGCGGTCTGCGAGAAGGGAGAGGCCGCACTGGTGCGATTCTATCCAAGACCGATGCCACCTCCTTTTCCCAGAGGGCAACCACGGTCTCAGTCGAATCACACAGCCTGTCTGGAGGAAAGTGTCCCAGCTCCATCTGAAATTTCTCAGAGTCCATAAGTCGCCGGGGTCGGATCAATTTAGTGGGTCCAGCCTCTCTACGGTGACGCGTCGCTCCCTGAAAATCAAGAGAGACCAGATAGTGATCTGACCATGGCACTGGTGTTATCTCTATATGATGTAATATCAGATCACTCAGCCACTGCTCTGACAGGAAAACTAAGTCAGGGGAGTGGCCGCTACTCCTGGTGGAACCCCCAATTAGTTGAGTCAGGCCCATAGATGCCTTGGAAGCCATGAACTCCTGAGCAGCCCGAGAAGCCGATCCCAGCAATGGCAAATTGAAGTCCACTTGAGAACCATCATCCTTCCCTGTAGACTTCGTCTCCCACCCAAGTCCATTAGTCCTCAGTGTTGTCAGGTTAGTTAACTGTTGCCTGATGATCAGCATTGAGTTGCTGGCAGTAGGGTCTACTCTATTACCATAGCAGGGTAACCTGGTCACACACTTGGATTTGATATATTGTCTAATAAATAACTAGGTCCAATGGTGAGGGGACACTGGGTGACACACTAAGTCAATATCTGTCCCAATTTTTGGTCTACTTATTTTTTCCCTCTGTTCATTTTCCAATCCTTCTACCAGATGGAGAGTTCTGCTTTACCTAAAAGCTTGCATACTTTTGTGATTTTGGGGTGTTTCTGTGGTGACCCACACCTGTTAGCAGCTAAACCTTATTGTATTTTCTCATTGTAGAAAAGTCGGACTGGCAGCAGCGGTAGTGTGAACAAAATTCACGATGGAAACATGTCTGACTCTGATAGAGCAACAATAGTACCTGTTGCCCTGGACAGCGAAGAAGAAGAGCTAACCTTGAAATATGGAGCAAAACATGTCATCATGCTGTTTGTGCCTGTTACCCTCTGCATGGTTGTGGTTGTGGCAACCATAAAATCAGTGCGTTTCTACACTGAGAAGAATGGTCAGCTGTAAGTTGTGCTTAGTTTTTCTTGATCTAGACTTGTAAGGGACTCGAACCTAGGTTATATTTTTACAGTAATCCCTAGCTGTGCCAATACTATAAATCTGCATTTAGTATATTGGGAGGGAGGGAGGGAGGGTTCCTTCTTGTGATGGTTTCCTGAGAATGTTAGTGGTAGCTTTTGTTCTCCAAAATGATCAAATTAGCATGATGGTGTCCAAGTGAATCCAAAATGATTAGATTAGCTTGATTGTGGTAAATGATATATAATCTAAAGGTATTGACATAACAATTTTGTGGTTGCTTATATAGTTGTTATATGCATAAGAATGTATATAATAGAAATCATTGTGTGTTGTCAATTCTGACTATTTCCAAGGTTTTCTAGACAGAGAATATGTAGAAATAGTTTACCATTCTCTTCATCTAGAGATGCCATGTGCCAGTGATGGCTAATCTTGGCACTCCAGCTGTTCTTGGACTTCAATTCCCAGAAGCCCAAGCCAGCACTTCTGCTGATCAGGGCTTCTGGGAATGGAAGTTACAGAACAGCTGGAATGCCAAAGTTCGCCATCACTGCCATAGGCTGTGTGGCTTGCCCATGTCTGCACAAGCCGGCTCTTCTCCCTAGAGACACAGTTGGAGAGTTGAACTCACCACATCTAACTCTACTGCCAGATATTTAAACCACTGAACTATCGAGCCAGCTTGTGTGTATGTATGTAATATTTTATTTTATTATTTCTTAGCATTGTAGTGCAATGGTCTTTTTATTATGCCAGGGGTTAGCAAACCTGGCTCTACAGGTGTTCTTGGAGTTCAATTCCCAGAAGCCCAAGTCAGTACACCTGCTCCTCAGGGCTTCTGGGAATTGAAGTCCAGGAACATTTAGAGAGCTAAGTTTGCTGACCCCTGGATTATGCAATAAAAGTATACTATTCTTAATCTGTTGAGCAAGAACAAACATTCTTGAGCATACACAAGACCAAAATCAGACGATGGAGGAAGGAGATCACTGAGCAAGAAATAACATTAAAGAAGGATATGGCTGAGGAACTCAATCTCCTCTACGTCATTTGGAGGACCCTGAATAGGCTGAGGGTTGGAGTCCCTGAATGTAAGACCAGCATGCACAAGTGGAGCTTTTGGCAAACAACAACACACTGTGTAAATGTGGAGAGATAAAGAATCTAGCTCATTTGCTAGTCTCACAGTTAGTACCAGAAAAATGTAATGGTGAGGATTTAAATTTGGCCAACGACAAAGCCAAGAAAGTGGCTTCATTTTGGCAGTCCAAAGTTTGATCTGGACATGAAAGAAGGGAAATCTATTGAGCATCATGGTGCTTTGTAGGTAATCTCAATTTACCTAATAATAGGATTAACTCATAGATTACAAGTAAGGTAATAATTTATATTGCCTTTTAGTTTAGAATCAGTATTTGTGTCAGTTTGGCTTATCTACCACATAGTCTGGCGAGTTTCTGAGCTTGTCTTGATGTCCAGTGTGTTTGTGAAGCCTGCCTTACATAGAGATAATCTGGTTTTCTTACAGGATTTATACCCCATTTAGTGAAGATACACCCTATGTGGGCCAGCGTCTCCTGAGCTCTGTGTTGAATACCCTCATCATGATCAGTGTCATAGTAGTCATGACAGTATTCTTGGTTTTGTTATATAAATACCGTTGCTACAAGGTAAGGCTGTTGAATAGTTTGACTAGGCCAGTGATGGTGAACCTTTTAGAGACCGAGTGTCCAAGCTACAACCCAAAACCCACTTATTTATCTCAAAGTGCCAACACAGCGGGGCAAACTCTGCTGGAAAGAAGGGAGAAAGCACTCCCATTGGTCTGCTGAGCAGAGGGGCGGGGTGAACTCTGTGCTGGGCAGAGAGGCGGGACAAAGTGTGCTGGGGGAGGGAGGAAGTGCTCCCATTGGGTTGCTGGGCAGAGGGGTGAGGTGAAGTCTGTGCTGGGCAGAGGGGCGGGGCAAAGTGTGCTGGGGAGGGAGGAAGCACTCCCATTGGGCTGCTGGGCAGAGGGGGGCCTACTCTGTGCTGGGGTGACAGCGCACGTGCCCACAGAGAGGGCTCTGAGTGTCTCCTCTGGCACCTGTGCCATAGGTTCGCTACCACTGGACTAGGCTGTCCAAGTGACAAATGATTTCTGGTTAGTCTAAATTAACAAGTGTAAATGAAACGAGTGAAAATTGCTTACTTGTGACTTCAGTGTATTGTCCTTGGCAATCTTTTTGAGAATGAAAACAGACAGAATACCTGTATTTTCACAATTTATATTTCATACCTATATTCAAATGCTAGCTTATTGTTCTGTTTTGGGTAGCCAGTCCATATATTCTAAGTAGCTTAGGTATAATTTAGATGTATTATACATACCATAATTTGCTGCCTACATAGATTAGAGATTTTTCAGTTTATCTGCTCTGTATGTGGCAAAAAACCTAAAGAAGAGAGTAAGTTATACAAGAGGCATAATATTTATCTGGCTCATAATGGAATCAATCCTTTTAGGAATAAATTCTGGCTATAATGAGCACAGGCTTCTGGTTTTTCTTAAAGGTATATAGGTCTTTTAGAGAGGTATTCAAGCATCAGACTCTCTGACCTAACAGGTGAGCAGCTTTGTCCCAAAGTAAAAATAATAATTTCATGTCTGAAATTATTCTGGGTTGAAAAGGTTTTGCCCAAATGAGGCTCCTTTCATGTCCCCAAGAGCTGGGACAGAGTTGGGCGCTCAATCCATCATGCAGTAGCTGGGTTTCAAACTGTTGACTTGCCAGCCTTCTAGCCAACCAGGCGAGCTTCTTAACCACTGAGCCACCGCAGCCCCTTAGTGTCCCAAAGTACCGAAGAAGAAGGGAATGGTAAACCACTTCTGAATATTTTCTACCTAGAAAATCAGAGAAATAGGCATTATCAGTTTCAATCAACCTGGTGGCATGTAATTATTAATTACACAGGATTTATAAAACTTTAAGAACAGTGAACAAACAATTGTAAAATTGTTTAAAGTGTTTTTATGTCACAGGGAGTGGTCACTAGTTGTGTGAATTCTTTACTGAGACTCAGAATTAGCGTATGCTCTTTCCACACCAAATTTATATTCAGAAGTGTGTGCTTTTGGGATTCAAACTTTTATTGCTCTATTTTCCCCCCTATTTCCATATAATTTTGAGTAAGAAGGTTAAATTGTTTTATTTATTTATTCACATTTATACCCCACCCTTATGGTGCAAGCACCACTCAAATTTGTATTATGGTATCTCATATGGAATAGTGATGATTATAAAGTCCTCAAATTGCCCTTTCAAAAAATTGGGAATTGTTTTTGGCATCTCCAACCCCCAAAATCAAAGAACTGGTGACTAGATGACTATGGAAAATGTTCAGATTTTAATGTCCTGTAACGCAGACTCCAGTTGGCCCTCTAGTAAAGCAGCATTTCTCCATCTGTTGTCTTCTGAACGTGCTAGTCTCCAACTTCCGTTTCCAAAAGCCTTCTAATGTAGATAATGGAGATTATCATCCAATGTATCTGAAGAAGACAAGCTTGAGAAAGGCTACAATAAGTCATGGAGCTTTCCTTTTGTTCAACATAGCAGAGTCAGAGATTCAAGAAGATTGCAGAATACAGCAGGCTATCTTCATCTGATCAATTTTGTGGCTGTCTCTATTAGTGCAAAGAAGAAAATGAGTATATTAAGAGGTTTTTAAATTGGATTAAATTGATTTTAAGCTTTGTAACGATTATTTTCTTTTACACATTCACAAGAATTAAATCTTTCAGAGTGAGAATTTCACATAAGAACAGCCTTGCTGGAACAGGCCACAGGAGCCCATCCAGTCCAGCATTCTGTCTCACACAGTGGCTCACCATTTCCTTCAGGGTATTATTCCCAAGCAAATGCCTTCACCTGCTTAGGATTCCCTGGAAATGGCATTGAGAGATATCCTGCCTATCTCTCCAACCTGGAGGTTGTCCTTAGGTATCCATAATTATAGCCATTGATACCCTAGTCCTCCATGAACTTGTCTAGTCCTTTCTTAAAGCTGTCAAGACTGACAGCTGTCACCACTTCTTCTGGCAGGGAGTTCCATAGATATAGCACTTCATTCCAAAACAGTTTGGGAAATTTTGTTGGGCTGAAACAGGAAATCAGTATTCTTAAGCAGACCTGACCATAAGCACAAACGTAGTCTGTGAACCATGTATGGTAACCCCACAGGACGATTATACTGCTTATTATTACAGTCTTTCTGTTGTTGTTTTAAAGGACCTAGTAAGATATCAAAACATGGCTCACTCCAGGTGGGTGCGTCACAAATTGTGAATGCCTGTTCTTAAGAAAGAAATATTCTCTAGTTTTCTGTGGATGGTGATGTGATGTAAGGGAATGAGATGTCCAGCGACAACTGTAAAGACTTTATTGAACAGATTTTTAAAGAGGACAGTTGCCCACCTGGTTAATTAATTATTTTGCATGGTCTATTAGAAAACACTTTCAAAGCAAATATTTTTTAATAAAGAACAAGGTAATCTGTTGCTATAAGGTAGAAAAATAATTATTATTTAGGAAATGCAGATTTCTCTGTATCGGGGGATGAATCAGCCTGTGACCTTCCAGATGTTGCCCTTATAAGCCCTCAGCATTCACCGTGCTGGCTAAGGCTGTTGAGAGCTGTGTTCCTACAACATCTGGACTAAAATCCTACTTCAGAATGCTCTGGAAGCAATGGGCGCTGATTAATGACTTTCACAGTTTTCTAGCCTTTTGTCGTGTGTGCCCAGGGATACCACCAACTGCATGAAATGGCGTCTCCACACAGGCAACAGATAGATAGCATGATCATCCACACCGGTTATGCAATTTTTAGTTTATGATGTGTGATTCCAGTAGGGTTAGGACTACAGTGGCTCAAGTGGCTAAGACGCTGACTGGGAGGCGGAAAGTCAGCAGTTCGATTCCCGAGTACTGCAGGAAGGAATGACCTCCCGTCTTTGTCCCAGCTCCTGCCAATCTAGCAGTTCGAAAGCAAGAAATTGCAAGTAGATAAATAGGGACCACTTCGGTGGGAAGATAACAGCGTTCCGTGCGCTCCGGTGTCTAGTCATGCCTGCCACATGACCATGGAAATGTCTGCAGAAGCAGACAGCACTGGCTCTTCGGCTTTGAAACAGAGATGAGCACTGCACCCTAGAGTCAGATACGGCTGGCTTTCGAGCAAGGGAAACCTTTACCTCCATTTTGTAAAGTCTGGCAGTAGTGAAGCCATTGGAAAGAGAAAGAAGTCACACACTGTGGGAAGAAGGAAATTTTCTCTTTCTCTTCCTAAACTAAGGAAGAAGAGAGAGCTGAAGGAGCAAATGAACAAAACACAGTTTCTGTTATGTATCTGGCCACCTCATCTCTTGTTTTGCCTCCTTTTTTAACAGTTCATTCATGGCTGGCTAATTCTCTCCTCTCTGATGCTTCTGTTCCTTTTCACCTACATCTACCTTGGGTAAGTATTGTTGATTTTAAGAAGTTTGGCAGCTCTTTAAAGTGGGAGCACCAAAAGGCCGGATGAGATCTACCAGGAGGCCATTGTATGATTTACAGTAGATAGATCACTTTCTTTAACAGTAACCAGTGCTCATTATGTTGACATTTTTTTTAAAAGCATGCCAAAGCTGGCCATGTTTATTTCAGACAGGAAAGCAACAACCAGCTGTAGACCTCTGAATATGATATGATGTTTTGGGACCCACACAAATTTCTGGCTCCAAATTCACAGCAGTTTGTAGAACTGGCAGTTCAGAGTTGTACTATGGGCAGATTAGAAGCATATTCTGGATCAGAATACATGGGTTGATTTGGATTTGACCTAAATAGGTGTGTCATATCAGTTCCCTTCCAAAATCTCCCTGCTCTTTTATGTTTATGCCGCAGGGGGTGTTTGCGTGAGAAGGAATGTGTCAGATTGGGTTGTGGCTACTTGTTGCATACCGTGATTAACCACCTCCTGGGGTTTTGTTTGTTCTGCAGTGAAGTGCTGAAGACGTACAATGTAGCCATGGATTACCCCACCCTGTTCTTTGTCATCTGGAATTTTGGCGCTGTCGGAATGATCTGCATCCACTGGAAGGGGCCACTGCAACTCCAGCAGGCCTATCTCATCATGATCAGTGCCTTGATGGCTTTGGTTTTCATCAAATATCTTCCTGAGTGGTCAGCCTGGGCCATTCTGGCAGGCATATCTGTTTATGGTATGTCTAGAATAGGAAGGAAATCTAGGGTGTCACATGTAATGACATGCACAAGCTGACCTGAATGGGTATTTGAACTAGTTGTATTTTACCTTGTCTACTGGTAGCCTTTGTATGAAGAATTGACATATCTGGCAACAATAATGTTCTAAAACGCATTCAACTTCAAGATGTGCTTTAGATCTCAGTGGCCATGGCTCGGCATTTCCCAAACTATGTTTCATGGAACACTGATGGACTTCAATTCCCAGAAGCCTAAGTCAGTTCCCCAAAGTAGGGTCGCCATCAGAAATTTCTGGACCCCATACTGAGCAATCCTATTGGGCCTCCCTCCACCCCCGCCACACACACACATACTTATGGTCAGCGGCGTCAGGGCCCTTGTCAGTTCCAGGCCCTATACAGCAGTACTGGTAGTACGGCCCTGATGGCAGCCCTGCCCCAAAGCACTGATCAGCCAATGTACTGTCTTAGGCTTTTGGGAATTGAAGTCCAACAATGTTCCGCAGAACATAGTTTGGGGAACACTGGCTTAGAGAATGGAATAAAAAGAGGTCACAAACCAGAAGCCATGGTTTATTGGTTTGTTTTTGATGTACCAGTGAGTGGGACATCAGATGGTATTTCTTGTCATCTTAGACAGATAAACTATACTTGATCTATAGATGAACTCTGCTTAAGCTATGGCTTGCTTGAAACAGGAAATTGGCAATCCATTATTAGACACCAGCTTTTTAAAAACATACTGGTTAAAATGAATCATGATTTTGCAGTCTATTTTGTCACCCTTGTTTTTTCCTTAAAAATTTACGCATTTGTTCAAAATGTTGTACGAATTTTTCATGTCTGGTGAAGATCTTATGTCTTCACTCCTTATTGTAGTGCCTGTATTACTTCACGGTGTTTCTGTGGGAATACAGTATAGAAAAGATATGAACATGCACCTGAATGAAAAGAAAATTATGATTTATTTCCCTTTAATGGTGCTTAGGGGCCATTCAAAAATTATGCGATCCATTTTGGGGGGAAATTGACCCCCCCCCATGTAATCCGACCATAATTTTTGCTTTGAACTCCCCCTCCCGTTAAAATTTTGTAATCTATAGCTTTTGTATTGAAACTCTAATTTTTAGAGCTTTTCACTATTGCTTAGGTAGAAATAGCTGCACAAGCAATAATATCAAATTAGATCAAAATTCCCAGAAATCATTTTTAAACCTTAAAAAGTGCCATGTTTCGAAACAAGAACGGCTCCAAATGGATTACGTAATCTTTGATCTGACACACACACCCCCGTCCCCACATAATTTTCCATAATTCAGATGGCAGACCCCTCCCCCCCCCCGAGGATCACGTAATTGTTGAATGGCCCCTTAAATCTGCTCCCTGAACCAGCAGCCTCCGTCTACCAGTTGGTAGGGCCGGTGTTGAACCTTTTGTTTTATCAGTGCTGTGTCTACCCAGTATATTTCATACATCATAGATTTGCTCAGATGGAGGTCATAATTTGAGGCCCTTTTCTAAGCTCCATTTCCTCTCCTGTGAGGTATATGATGTGGACTCATGTCTGTGGAATACCAGTCATCAGAGGTCTCTCTCTAGTGCCCACCGCAATGTCTTTTGATTACAAAAGAGAATCTACTTATTTTCCTAGGCCTTTGATGGTGAACCTTGGCACTCCAGATGTTCTTGGACTTCACTTCCCAGAATCCCAAGCCCCCGTGAATCCACACAAATGGGTTTACGTACGGGCATGTTTTATTTCTGCTTCCGGGAGCAACTAGGGCGGCGCAGGCCGGATGAATCGCAGTAAACCCATCTGGAGTGCCAAAGTTTGCCATCACAGTCTTAGGCCTTCCAATTCAGCCCCCTTGAAGTTTGTGGTATTTTTGAACCACCACCTGGTGTACCCCTAGCATCGGCAACTTTGTGTTGCTGTCTAATCTTTTCTCACACTAAGTCAGGTGAAAGGAACTGCAGAATGAACTCACCAAAAGGTGCCTTCATTTTGGCAGTTTCACATCTGGCTTAGAAGAAGCTCTGTAAACCTCTTATTCTCTATCTTAATTTAAGGCTGTAGAGTTTTTGTTCCTCTATAAATTTGTTTGCCTTTCTTAAAACTGTATGGTTCTGTTTTATTTGTAGAATTTTTATTTTTGTTGTGGTTGGAATCATAATTATTTTAACACTCAGTTTTTATATTGCAAGGCTGCCCTATAAAGAGGAAAAAAACCTTCGTGTTACAGTAGTTAGTAGTTGTACACAAAATATATTTGGGAGACTCTGAAAAAATAACCTGCAACAAAATGTCTCAAATATAAAATACAGTAAAACCCCTACTTACAAAAAAAAAAGTCTGTTCCGTAGGCTTTTGCTTAAATCAAATTTTTTTGTAACTCGAAGCAAACCCATAGGAAAAATTATTTTTTTACATAAGTCGAAGCAAACCCATAGGAAAAATGAAATTTTTATGTAAATGAAAGCAAACCCATAGGAAAAAGAATCTTTATGTAACTCGAAGCAAACCCATAGGAAGTCGTGTAAATCGGGACATGGTTTTAGCATAAAATCATTATGTAAGTCGAATTTTATGTAACTCAAGGCATTTGTAAGTCAGGGTTTTACTGTACGTGTAAAATGTTTTAAAGTCAAACTCATCCTTTTCTCTCCACAGACCTGGTGGCTGTCTTAAGCCCAAAGGGACCACTTCGAATGTTAGTGGAAACTGCGCAAGAGAGAAATGAGCCAATATTCCCTGCACTTATTTATTCCTGTGAGTAAAATAGAGGTATTGCATTCTATACAAAATCGACTTACCTGTGTAAGAACTAGCAATGTGTTGTTAACTTGGTTCATTGACTCATGATTGGAAAAGGAGGGGGGAGCAGGATGTCTCTTTTCCGGCAATGGGGGTATCATTGGAAATAGTCTGGTCTACGGGCACTGAGGGACTGCAGTGGCTTAGTTGTTAAAATGCTGAATTTTATTGACTGGAAGTTTGAGACTTGAGTGCTGCATGATGGAATGAGCGCCCATCGCTGTCCCAGTTCCTGCCAACTTAGCAGTTTGTAAACAAGAAATTGCAAATAGATAAATAGGTAGTGCTTAGGTGTGGAGGTAACAGCGTTCTGTGCACTCCAGTGTCTATCATGCCTGCCACATGTCCACAGAAACATCTGCAAATACAGACATCACTGGCTTTTTGGCTGTAAATGGGGATGGCACCGATACCTAGAGCCAGAGACTTATGGCTTTCAAGCAAAGGTGACCTTTACCTTATGGGAACTGAATGTCATGCCTGTTGAAAAATCCAGTATCCTGATAATTTCAGCTTTGAAGATAAATAATTTGTAGCACCTACAGCTACACAAAAATGTCTGGCCAGGTTATCCTGCTATGGTAATAGAGTAGACCATACTGCCAGCGACTCAATGCAGAGTGTCAGGCGGCAGTTAACTAACCTGACCACCCTGAGGATTAAATGCTTTGGGTGGCAAAGTCCACAGGGAAAGGTGATGGTCCCCAAATGGATTAAATCCCACTTGAATCCATCTTGATGGAGGGCAGTAGCTTCATCAATACTGGCCTGGGGCTGAGGAGGACTTTGTGTCCCAAAAGGGCTCAGGACCAGAAAGTGACTTGCAGAACTCGAGCATGGGGGTCATGCTGCAATGCAGAAGGCAGATGAAAGTCCACTGCATTATATTCTCAGGACAGTCTTCATGGCTGATCACCAAGACAATCGCCAGTATTCGGATTTGGATATGGCAGAAGAAGAAGAAAGCCACACAAAGGCTTGACATTGATTTGAACATAGTGTCTGGGTTCTGGAAATCTTCTGGGACAACAAAATGGGCTATATAAGAAGAGGAAAAGGCCTCATGCAGCTACTCCTATGGAGTAGCAGCTCAACCAACAACGGGCTTGCCACACCCAACACCAACCTGGCCGCAGCTGGGACAGAGATGGAGGTGCCGCTGCTGCCATAGCTGCTGGAGGTCTCACGAGGCCAGGTGGAAAAGGGAAGGAGGTCTCGCAGGCGGTGGCCAGAGTCCTCTCTCGCCGCCCGCCCTCCGCAGCTGCAGGGCTTTTCAACCTCCGACCAGGTGGAAAGGGGCCAGAGGTTTCATACTGGCGCATTTTACTTCTGCTTCTGGGAGCGACGAGGGCAGCGTGGGCTGGATGAATCGCAGTAAACCCATTTGTTTGGATTCACAGGGTGCTTGGGCTTCTGGGAATTGAAGTCCAAGAACATCTGGAGTGCCAAGGTTCACCATCACGGGAGTAGGGGCAGGAGAATTCTATTTGATGGTGTCATCTTGCGTTATTTCAGCAAGTATTTGAATACGAGAACTGGGAGGAAAGGAGGCAGAGAGGCAGTTGGCTGAGAAGTTCCTGCTTTCTTTGGCCCTCCCAACTGAGTCCCACGTGCAAATACTTAAAAATTATGCTATGAAAAAGAGGCTTTTTGCTCTGCCGGTAACTGTTCAGTTGTGTAGCTGCAGATATGTCCCAGTTAGTACCAGAATATCAACAGGACACTTAGGTGGAGTTTACCCTCAAAAGCTGTCTAATGGAGGTGTTTCTGTCAGGTGTGACATTTAAGTAATTGCAAGGTACCTGTGAGCCAGGGAGAACTCCCAGAATGGAGAGTTAAGGTATTTATAATACCAAAAATCCTATCCCTGGTGTTGGTACAGTATTTGCATTTTCAGTCACTTCTGTCTAATGCGGAGAGGATCCTTCTGTCTTTTCCCCCAAGTCATGTATCCTCCATTCTTCCCTGTAGCTGCTATGATGTGGACTGTTGGAATGGCAAAACCAGTAAACATGCGAAGAGGAGTTTCTCAAGACTCAGGTGAGCCATGTGCTTGGTTTTTAAAAAGCACATTTCATTTGTCCATCTGCTGTAATCATTAACAAGTAGCCATGATAGGAGAAGGCTGTATTCGTATTATAAATATTGTTCCAACTAGAGTAGATGCATTAAATCACTAGTAAACAACCTTTGGCCTATAAGGTGTACAGCATCTTAAATAAACCAACACACACATATCTAATCTTTGAATTTATTTTCATAAAGTCACCTTGTGCTCTCCGGGAGTATGGGGGCATTTTTCAGTTAAACACCCCCCCCCCCTTTTTTTGTGAGAAAAAAGGGTGGAAGGAGCAAGTTAATTCTAATTAACTTGTGAACCTCTCAAAGAGTGCACTAAGTGCTATGGGGCGGTATACAAGTTTGATTGCTTTGCTTTTTGCTTTGTGTGCCTCCTCAACCCCCACCCCAGGTCCTGGGACTGGCATAAACATTTCTCTGGAGGTTGCATACTCTTTATCTTAAATCAGTTGCTGAATAGTAAGTCGTTCAACACTTGGGAAAGTTCCATGGATTCAGTAGGCTTGCTCTGCTGGGACTAAGGACTGGATTTAATCTGCTGTTTTCATGTCCTGATTAACAGACTTCTCAGAGTTGCTTGATTGACCATAGTTGGGGGGAGAGGGAGGTTCGATCCTGCACAGTGCTTTGCATGAAAAAACTTAGTCATGAGAAAGTTTGCAGAAAATTCCACTGTATGTATGGAATTATCCTAAGTCTGTTTTTGGTCTTTTTTACCCCCAATGCTTTCTGTTTTGTTTGGGGAATAAGCTGAAGGGCCTGAAAACCATGGGATGTCTTCACATTCAGAACCTGAAAGGAGAAGTCCATCACCTAGCCAGACTGTTCAACATGTTAACCAAACAGGCAACATACAAGAGATGGAGGAAGGAGAAAGTAAGTCTGAAGCTATTACTGTCATTTCACGGGTAATTTTCCTTGTTTCCTTATATGGATCAAGATGTTGTAAGGATACAGCTGGGGGAGAGGGAGCCATCTATGCCACTTAAATCTCATTTCAAGAAAGTGGAGGTATAAATGTAGCTTTCTTGTGATGTGCTATCATGTCAGTTCCAATTTATAGTGACCCTAATGAAGCTTTTGAGGTATGTAAGAGGTATGTAAAATGATAGACTTTACTTTCCTAGGATCAAAGATCACTGCAGATGGGGACTGCAGCCATGAAATAAAAAGGCGTCTGATTCTTGGGAGGCAAGCTATGAGAAACCTGGGGAACATAGTGAAAAGTAGAGACATTACATTGCAAACAAAAATTCGCATAGTCAAAGCAATGGTATTCCAGGTGGTAATGTATGGTTGTGAGAGCTGGACCATGAGGAAGGCTGAAGGCAGAAGATTAGATGCCTTTGAGATGTGGTGTTGGAGGAGAGTTTTGAGAATCCCCTGGACAGCGAGGAGAAAAAATAGGTCAATCTTAGAAGAAATCAACCCTGGCTTCTCCTTAGAAGGTCAAATAGTAAAGATGAAGCTAAAGTACTTTGGACATCAAATGAGAAGAGAGGATTCACTTGAGAAGGCCTTGATTCTGGGAAAGGTGGAGGGCAAAAGAAGAAGGGGTCGGCCAAAGATGAGATGGTTAGATGGTATTGTAGACACAATGGGCTGGGCGGGCTGAGGAGAATGGTGGAGGACGGGTGCCTGGAGGTCAATGGTCCATAGGGTCACAAAGGGTTGGAATCGACTGTGTGACTGAACAAAAAAAAGATGTTCAAGAGTTTGTAATCCCTCCATGAATTTCTATGTTAAAATGGGAATTTGAACCCAAGTCTCGAAAGCCCTAGTCCAGTGTATTACCTGCTGCACCATAGTAGCTGTCATATATGTAGACTAGTTTATTTATTTGATGTATACCCTGCTGATCTCTCAGAAGTGGGAGTAAACATGATTTACAAGATTAAAAGCAGATACAGATGAAAGTTGTCGCTGGCTGCTACTCGTGTCCGAGTATAATTCCCCCCCCCCCCGAAGATCATTTTCAAACAGAAAAAATGCCACTGGTGTGAATTTGTTGAAAGTGGACCCCAGCTTGCCATGAAATGACCCACACACTATGATCATCGAGCCATCTCCTGCAGCACATATGAAATGAGACATGCAGGATTTAACACCGGGACTACAATGGACTGCTGCAGCCTTGAGGATGTTAACAAGGTGTGCCTTCACAGCCAGTCCATCTGGCATGGCCTCTTCTGCCTCCATGACTGTTGGGAATCAGAATAGTGAAATGGTTCCTCCTCCGCCCATTTTGCCGTTGGGCCCAGTGTGATGGTTTTCAGTGGCATTTCCTCCACCTAAAGGGGCTCACCCACCAGTAGCCGTTGGCCCCTTTAGGGAGTCAGGTTATTTACTGCCGCTCAACACTCAGCGTTGGGTCGCTGGCTGTACGGTCTACTTCATTACCGTAGTGGGATCCCCAGGCAGACCCCAACAGATGAAAGTACATAAATTATAATATTAAAAATGCTTAAATTATGATATTCAGACACAATTGAATTAAAAGGCATCAGTACAATAAAATTATCAGTTAAAAGTCCCTTCCTCATCAACCAGTTGTTGCCACAATTCCTATTGACAGGAGGACAATAAGGGAAAGGGCTAGCCAGGCCTCTGGGGGAGCGAGTTCTTCCTAACTAATAAATCAATGTACAGTATATGGAGTTGTTCTCCATATACTGTACATTGATTTATTAGTTAGGAAGAACCCTAACCCTTATGGAGTTGTTCTCCATATACTAAGGGAGGTCCAGTGGGAAATTTCCCAAATGGGCGGTATAGAAATGTAATAAATAAGTAAGTACTGTAAGTTGTTCTGTTGCTCCACGTAGCCTGTGTTGTCTTCTGATGTAAGCAATTTTCAAGCCCCTACTGACAGAATGGAAATGTTTATTTATTTACTTTTTATGCTGCTTTTTTCCAATGTAGGTGGCTTACAAATGGATTTTCAAATGTATGTAAACAAAAGTGCAACAAATTACAACACTAACCAGATTAAATATATAGTAACATTAAAAGACAGGTAATTTAAAAAAAATAACTAATAATATAATATAATATTTTTTGGTACAATTTGATTGCTAAAATAAATTTTTTAACCTAAATCAGCAGGATAACAGGGAGTGAGAGTGCCCACCTTCCTCTTCCTTGTTATCTCTCTCACCCAAGTGGTACTTATTTATCTACTTGCAATTTCTTTTTTCAAATTGCTAAGTTGGCAGGAGTTGGGACAGAGACAAAAGCTCACTCAGTCATGCAGCACTCGGGTCTTGAACTGCCGACCTTCCAGTTGCCAAGTTCTTCATCTTAATCACTTAAGTCCCTGCTCAAATGAGATGGGGCATGCTGTACAACAATGCATTGCCATGGCCCCTGACTAAGGTGATTTTCATGGCATGTGCTAGCTGTAATTTTTTGCAGGCAGCCTGCTTCTTATCTTTTTTCTTTGTCTTTGCAACAACTATGCAGCAACTTTGGATTTGAGTTGTGTTGCAACTAGGCCTACAGCACAATAGATTTCCAAAGTCCACAGAACTTTAGCTTGGATACAGCTGAGTTGCAGCCCACGTCCTCAGTCTGTGTCCCACTGACGGCTGTGGAAATCATTTGTACCTTCTTCTTTTGTGTCCTGATCAAACCCTGAACTGCCAAAATGAAGCCATGTTGGCTTTGTTGTTGGTCAAACTAAGTCCCCATCAGTGCATGTTTCTGGCAGTAATCAGTAGAGCTGTAAATGAGCTGGATTCAGTATCTCCACATTCATACTGCATGTTATTGTCTGCCAGCAGCCGCAATTGAGCATGTTTGTCCTGCATTTAGAGACTCTGACCTTCAGCCTTTTCAGTGTCCTCCAAGTGATGTAGGAGAGGTTGAGTTCTTCAGCTATATCCTCCTTTAATGATGTTCCTTGCCCAGTGAGCTCCTTCCTCCATCTTCTAATTTGGTTTCACTCTTGTGTGCCCTCAAGAATGTTTGTTCTTGCCATAAAGCTCTTCCTGGATCTGAGTCGGTGGACTTGAGGCTCATATCTGTTCAGAGGATATTGCGGGTCATTCTTTTGCTTAGTTCTTTCTGTGTCTGCTACTACTTCTCTCCTGATATTAGGTGGACCAACAAGAGGGTGTATTTTCTCAACTGGTGTAGGATTGAGGCATCCTCTCGCTATACACATGGCTTCATTAACAACGATGTCAACAGAGGCTGCAGCTGGTCCAGAATGCGGCAGCCAGGGTAGTGATGGGGTGCGGGCATTATGTCCGTGCCTCGCCTCTGCTCCGGGAGCTACACTGGTTACCAGTTTGTCTCCGGGTGCAATTCAAGGTGCTGGTAATGACCTTTAAAGCCCTTCATGGTAGTGGGCCAGGTACCCTAAGAGACTGCATCGTCCCAAGGGAGTCTGCCTGCCCCACTAGGGTGGACCGGAGGGGCTCTCTCAGTGTCCCATCGGCTAGAGGGGCCCGCCTATCTAGCACAAGGAGAAGGGCCTTCTCCGTGTCCGCCCCAACCCTGTGGAACCTCTTGCCAGCAGACCTACAGCTACAGACAGAATTGCTGCCCTTTAGGAAATGGTTGAAAACCTGGCTGGCAGGGCAAGTTTGGGGGGCCGACAGGGTGCTGACTCCCGCTCGTTGGCTCTGTTAGAACTATATGTCCCTTTTATTGTTGGATGGGAAGGGAGGGCCTTTTAAATTCGGGATGGTGTTAAATACTTTTTATTGAATTTTTTAAGGGGATTTATATGTAAGTGCGCCACCCTGAGTTGCCCTAGGGCAAGAGGGCGGGATACAAATCCTAAATAAATAAATAAACAAGCAAACTTGTTTTGCGTGTGTGCATTCCAAACAATATTATTATTTAAGTCATGGATGTGTGTAGACAAGAGTTTGGCCTGACGATGTGCCCAATGCAAAATTGAGATGTGCCCTGGCCCTTCAACAGTTAACCACAATTAGCAGGGGCAAATTACGTATACCTTATACAAATACTAACAGGATTCCTTCCAAAACAGATTGTTAGCCACCCTGGACTCTCATGAAGAAGATGAGAAATTGAATAAATTAAATGTAATAAACATGATTATATTAAGAGTTATAATGATGATTAAAAGTATTGGTAGCAAGAATAAACAAACCTTAGCCTTCAGTGCAGCAAGCTGACAATTCTTCCTTTCTTTTTAATAGGAGGTGTTAAGTTGGGGCTTGGAGACTTCATATTCTACAGTGTTCTTGTAGGGAAAGCGGCTGCCACTGCTAGCGGTGACTGGAACACAACTCTGGCTTGCTTTGTAGCCATCCTCATAGTAAGTACATTTTCATGTTACACATTGCCATGGCACTAATTTCCACCCTCAGACTTGGCACAGGCAACCTTGGGTAATAGATTTTCATCACTGGACTGGTAGCATCTAAGGAGAGCTGAGGGGCAAATCCCAGCATTTCTGGGACTAGAGAGGGGCCTGTTTGTAAAAAACGATGAGCTTTTCTGATTTCCTAGTTCAGTCCCACTTCTACACGTAGAAACGTATATATGTATCTCCATGCATATTCTTCAGACACATGCCTTTTTAGTGTCCAAATCTGCATCTATGGGCATAAAAATTTGCTTTTATGTATTTTAAAACATAGGGCCGCAGTGGATTAGTGGTTAAGATGCTAAGCTTGACGACTGAAAGGTCACCAAGTCAGCAGTTTGAGACCCGAGTGCTGCGTGACAAAGTGAGCTCCCCTCATCTGTCCCAGCTCCTGCTAACCTAGCAATTTGAAAGCAAAAAATTGCAAGTAGATAAATAGGTTCCACTTCGGTGGGAAGGTAAACAGCATTCCATGCACTCTGGCATCTAGTCATGCCTGCCATATGACCATCGAAACATCTGTAGATATAGCCAGCGCTGGCTCTTTAGCTGTAAACAGATAAGCACCAAACCCTAGAGTCAGACATGAATGGCTTTCGTGCAAGGGAGACTTTACCTATTTTAAAACATATGCAACTCAGTGCCCTCCCAGCAACACTTTAGAAACAAAAGGTCAATAATGATTGTTACGCTGGAATAAATTAACCATCTCACCAGTCAATGTTTTGTTTTGCCAATGGAGTATTGTTAACATCCTCACTATGCTGAAAAGCAACCCAGCTACAGGAAACGTCCCTTGTAAGGTGTTGCTTTCTGTCACGCTCTGTGACAGATATGTTGTCATACCAGGGGTACACAGAAAGCCTACTTGAAGATTGTGGTCTTTTTGAGCCACAATCGAGCATGTCCCGGGCAACAGCAACTTTGATATTCTGGCTAATCTTTCTGACACTGGGTCAGGCGAAAGGAACTATGGAATGAATTCACCAAAGGAGGCTTCATTCTGGCAGTTTACCGCCTGACCTAGACACGGAAGAATAATTGTCATACCTAGCTTTACCATCTGTCAGAAGTACCCACCAAAAGGGGTTTCAGTCAGTAACTAAGAGAATTTGTTCAACATTGTCTGGTGTCAGCTGACAAGTAGAGAGGAAGGCCGGTAGGGGGAATAAGAATGCAGGCTCATACGTAAAGATACCTGGATCCATTGGGGGGAACTTTACAAAAACCTGTAATATCAGGATCCTTCATAGTTAGGGATAACCTGAGATGAGCACTGAACCCTAGAGTCGGATACAACTGGATTTCGAGCAAGGGTGACCTTTACCTTTTTAAGGTCATCTTTATAGGACCAGTGTTCTTCTTAGAGCCCAGTGTTGTATGCGAAGCATGGTTTACTATTATGAATCCTCTTTGGAAAACCTTGGTGTGTTCCTTTCTATGTGGTAATCATGAAAGAATTTTCTTCTACTGTAGGCAGATCATAAAAATAATTGAGTCCACTTTGTTAAAGTGGACTCAAGTCCATAAAGGCTCAAACTATAACAAATATTAATATTTCAGGTACTAAAAAAATGGTGACTGGCTTCACCACATTATGTCTTCAAGCTCAGATTCTGTAACTTTTGCAAGCAGTAAAAGAGCAGCAATTACAGATTGTGACTACACTGGGGAGCCAAATTGGTCTGATCCATTTTAGAATTGACTTGAGTCTCAGTCTCCTTTAGTCCTTAAACCATTGTTATCAGCCACACAAAAACTGAATTAGCACAGTTAGAATGGAGTTGAGAGTCCACCCTGCCCTCTCCCCAAAGGCTGCAATTCATGATTACAATTCATGATAAGTCAGCCCTTCCCTAAGCAAACAGCAAAATGGAACTACAGTGGAACTTCAGTTAACAAACGGCTCGGTTAACATAAAAATCACATAACAAAAGGAAATGTTAGAAAATAGTGGCCTGGTTTATGGATTACCCCCCGGAACAAATGAATTGGTTTTCAATGCATTCCTATGGGAAACTGCATTTTGGTTAATGTATTTTGGTTTTCAATGCATTCCTATGGGAAATTGCATTCAATGCATTTCTATGGGAAATTCAGTTAAAGTAATTTTGCTGTAAGAAACGTCCTGGAGAATGCATTAATTATGTTAACCGAGGTACCACTGTAACTGGGAGATTCAGCGATAATTTACCATAACGTTACATTAGAGAAGCATGGATTCTTAAAAGTTTAAAGTCCTGGTTCTATCTCCAGTTTCCTAGGACTGAGTCCCAAAGAATACAGAGAGGCTTACTCCCAAATAGCCAAAGGACTACACTGTTCAATCAATTAATCAATTTTTAATTTATATACCACACTATCTCAGCCCAACGGGCGACTCAGGAAAGCCTGAGGAAAGAAGAAAAAGATATGCCTTAGTGATTTTGTTTCTGCAAAAGAGGCTGCAGAAAACACCATCGGTCTTTGAGCTGGCTTCTTCCCTTACTTTCTGTTTAAAGAGACAAGAGAGATACCAAGGAGGTCATAGTCCTTCAAAGTGCTAATGGTACCAACCTGGCACTGTGCGTGTGTGTGAGAGAGAGAGTGTGTGAGTGGGGGGGGGGGGGGACGGGGGGACGGACAGAGTTGCTATTAAATGGATGTCCCCCATTTAATAACAAACCACACCAGAAACAAACCATCACACATGCCACAACAGGTGTGAATTGAATCACCACTACAAAATGCCAGCCCCTGACAGTGAAGGGAAAAACCCCAAATAAATAAACATGGGAAAAGTCTAGGCTGAGTCACATTGATCTGTGTGTTATAAAGTCATTGGGAAAAACATTGCCTCTTACCTTGGCAGTTCTGGTGCAATGCACTTTATTTGGCAATGGAGCTGCTCCCATTGTTTCTTGATAAGGTAGTTTCTGCCCCATGAAAATTTCTACCATCTATACCTATAAAGCAGAGGTGTGTCCGTACGTATGAGGAATACGTTTCCACTCCACTGGAGCAAATTCCTGTGGTATTTGGCACACACATACCTTTTGCAACTGAGGTCAGCACTGCGAGGGTCCTAAGGCCAAGGTTGGTGCCTGCACCCCACAAATTTAACAAAACAGGACAACTACAAGTCCCAGCGCTCCCTGTGGCATGCCCCAGCCAATCCGAGAGGCCGGTGTGCACGCGAAATAGGTGGGGCAATAGCCATGCACCAGACAAACAAACGGCATCCGAGGAGGCGCCGGGAATGGCCACCTCGGACCCCAGGCTCCTTCCTCCACCAACCGCCAACATGCTGAGGACTCCAGGGCCCAAACTGGGCCATGCTCCACAGCGGCGGCCGGTGGGGTTTAGCTTCAGCCTCCACTGCCCACCTCCTAGGCCGCGGCGGCCTGAGGCCGATAAGGAGCCAGCAGCCAGGCTGGGGCCAGAGACAGAGCACGGTCCACGGCGCCTGCCAGCTGGGGATTAATCGATGCCTCCGCCACCCAGATGGACCCCGGGAGGAAGGATAGAGCCTCCCCAACAATCGCCCAGGCGCAGCCGGGCACTCAGGCTAGTTATTTATATAGAGAGATAGGCCTAATGAGTTTAGACACATCTATCTCTGTGGGGGATTTTGACCTTGGTGCAAGTGCCCTGAGATTCTTTATCATTTAAGTATTTATAAATTTGCTTAGGTGCACAAGGAAAATTGTTCTGGTTTTCTGCTGAGTAATGTTTCCCCTCCAATTTTCTCCCCCCCCCTTTCTCTTAGGGCCTGTGTTTAACCCTTTTATTGCTGGCAGTATTCAAGAAAGCATTGCCTGCCCTTCCCATCTCCATTACCTTTGGCTTGATCTTCTACTTCTCAACAGATTATCTTGTGCAACCTTTCATGGATACCCTTGCAGCTCATCAGTTATATATTTAAAAAGGGAGGATGCCTCTCCTTTTGCAAGAGCCTCACCAAGCAGCTGGACAATATTTCAAAGGATACGATTCAGGTGGTTTTTATACTTAGTGCCATAAGTCTAAAAAAAAGTGAATGTTCTCAGCAAAAGAGCCTCCTTGAAGATTGTGGTATTTTTAAACCACAATCAGGCGTACCCTGGTAACAGCAACCTTGCCGGCTAATCATTCTTACACTAAGTCAGGCAAAAGTAACTGCAGAATGAACTCACCAAAAGGTGCCTTCATTTTGGTAGTTTCATGTCTGGCCTAGACATGGAAGAAGAAGATTTAACAGTTGTCTCTTTTAATATCTGATGTCAAAATTTAACTGAGAGCAGCATGCAGTCTGCTCTTGCTCATGTTTATTCAGAATTGAGCCCTGCCTGTCCGCCAGTGCCCATGAATTCGGTGGGGTTTACTCCTGAGGAAGCAGGTATAGGATTGTAGTTCTTACATCCTTAAGGCCCTAATGTTTTTCTTTCAGGCTGGAGTAGCACAAGCTCTCCTGCTTCTAAGGTGGAAGGAAAAACTGTGCCTCTTTCCACGACATGGCAATAACGATGGCCATACTGCATGGAGTAAAGCCAGGCAACTAATTGTAATAGTGAGCCAAAAGGTGCTAAACTTGCAGAGGTGACAATAGATCAGCAAAGACGCTCTGGCTTCAGCTGTGGGAAGTTTGTGGTTTCTGTACTGCTGCTAATGTTCTGCCACCTGAAGAAATCATCTCACCTGTGCTAATGGCAGGGCCGGCCCTGCTTTCATTTAACGATCAACGTGTGAAACTCTCGTAGTACACTGCGAGTATATTGTGCTGGTTATAGTTATGAGAAGGTGAAAAATCAGGATGTGAGTGTTTGATTCAGATCATAACAAAGAACCAATGGATACCCCTAATAAAGTGGACTTTGTAACATGTCGGGAAGGTGTGCCTTTAAATCAGGGGTGCCCAAACTTTTCAGGCCGTGGGCCAGACACATGGTTCAGCAGGCCTGTCACGTGGTTCTTTTGTGGGAGAACCAGAAGCCAAGGTAAAATGCATCTTACAATCTGTTTTGCAACAAGATGAGATGGATTTTAGTCTGCCATTTTCTCTACTTAAACTAGGAGCGCCCAAACTATAGCCCATGGTCTGGCTCCCGATGCCAGTTCATCCAGCCCGCACTGTCTTTGTCTCTCCTGGAAACGGAAGTAAAACGTGCCTGTACGGGTGCATTTTACTTCTGCTTCCAGAAGAGACAAAGACAGTGTGGGCTGTATGACTACACATTAGGGGTTGGCCCAGGGGCCGTAGTTTGGACACCCCTGCTTTAAATGAGGAACCACAAATCAAGGCCGGGAGCTTTATGAGAGAGAAGCAAGGTTCAGGACTGATTGAACATTGGCACAGAAGCCATCCCAAGAGAAAGAAACAACCATTGGAACCATCAAGAGATCTCTCCACTTACAATGTGCTTGCACATGACCTTTCTCCATGCGTCGTTTAGTGCTTCAGAGCCCGACAGGAATCACAAGAAGCAAAATGCAAAAACACTGGTTTGTTTCAGTTTTGTGCCTGTTTTCTTTTGTCAGTTGAGCTACCTGGGGTGCATTGGGTGGTTTGCTTCCTGGGATCTTGAAGGAACGCTTTGGAACACAAACATTGGCAAATGTGGGAGGTATGCATATGTGTGGGAATGTGGTGACTTAGTGGTTAAAATGCTGAAATTGATGACTGGAAGGTCAGTAGTTGGAGAGCTGGGTGCTGCATGATAGAGTGAGTGCCTGTCATCTATCAATGCCCCTGCCAACTTAGTTCAAGAGTAAGAAATTGTAAGTAGATAAATAGGTACCGCTTCGGCAGGAAAACAGTCTTCTGTGTGTTTTGCCTTCCAGTCAAGTCTGCCACATGACCATAGAAACATCTGCCAACACAGACTGCACTGGCTCTTTGGCTTTTAACGGAGATGGGTGCGCGCGCACGCACGCACACACACACACACACAGAGTGTTGGACACAACTAGCTTTTGAGTAAGGGAGATCTTTACCTTTACTTTAGGAAAATGGCAAAAGCCATAGCAGCAGATCCCAGAAATACAAAAAGCACCTCATTAGTGAATGGCAGTTTGCCACCATGATATATATATATAGATAGATTTTTATTTGTATGCTGTCCACTCAGCATATGCCGACTCAGGGTGGCTTACAACATATAAAATCCACAATACAAACAAATAACAGCACAATAAAATATCATAATGCAATACAAAATACAGTAAAATTATACAATACAATATTGGATCCAAACAGATATCCATGGCCCACAGCTGCGGGCGTCTTTTCAAGCCTCCAGCCAGGTGGGGGCGGGGCGAAACAATGGCGTCGGCAGCTGTGCCTCTCTTCGCCCGGCTGATGGAATGGGTGTAAATTATATCCTTTCACTTAATAACTGTGTTGTCAAGTAAATTCTGACTTATTGCAACCTTTTTCAGGGTTGTGTAATTAGAGAGTCCTCAGATGTGGTTTACCACTCCCTTTTTCTGGGAATATCCTGGGACTGCATCTTGCCGGTGGCTATGGAGGCTGATTCTTCTCCCTAGATGTAGTGGGTGAATTGAACTCCCAACTTCTGACTTTTCCATACCCAAGTGTAAATTAACAGCAGGATTCTTGGCCCATGTCTTCAAAAGGAGCAATGGAATGAAATGACCTGTAGGTGGCATTGGCACAAGTGTTTCAAACTTTTAAGCTAAATTGAAAACTAAAGCTTGCTTCCAAATCCAAACACAGCAGAGAAGATCCAAAGCGTGTGACGTGTACCGTCTCCAAACACACTGAAGCAAACTCCAAAATGCTAACTAAAACCGGTAACCAGTTCAAAATAAAGGGCAAACTAAAAACCTGAAGGCAATTTTCAAACCTCAGAAAAGAAATTTCAGTTTACTTTGCTCCTGCTTTTCATTTTTTAAAAACCGAGTTCATTACCAGGATAAGTGACTTGCTAAATGTTGCTGTGGCTTTGTTTATTATATTTGGATCCAGAATCCCTGTGTTAGCTGCAACAGGTGCTTTGTGAGAGAAAATGATGCTTTTTCTTCCTTCATTTTCTTATTTCCCCTTTAATATTGCCAGCATACTGAGACAGACTAACATAGCTATATGTCTGTGGAAAAGATTAGCCTAAGATTACCCTGTGAATTTCATGGCTCAGTGAGGATTAGAACTCAGATCTCTCAAATTCCAACCCAATACCCTAACTATGCTGGCCTTTGGATAATATTTTTCTTTCGTGTCTAGGTCACACTCTAAACTGCCAAAACGAAGTCACCTGTTGGTGAATTCATTCCGTAGTTCCTTTCACCTGACCTAGTGAGAGAAAGATTAGCCAGCACAAGTTTGCCATTGCCTGGAGTACACCCGATTGTGTTTCAAAAATACCACAATCTTCGAGGAGGCTCTTTCGGTGTTCCCCGCCTTTAACTCTTTACCATTAATTGTGACTTCTTAATTCTGAACTCTGCCCATATAGAATTAACATACTTTTGCCCATTACTGAGATCTCTCAGAGCAGGGTTATTATTCAGGCCTGTCATTGCTCTCAGTTCTCTCTTTCCCCCTTTTCACATAGTGATTACCTTCAAAGGTCTTTTGAGTCCATGCCTTTGTCCATTCAAAGGAATGGAATGAGAGGAGGTGGGTGTTTATTGAAGTCCACCCTGGCCCAGTTGGTTGTGTATCTTCCACCGCATACCAAACTTGCAGATAACAACAATTAAAGCTCCTACAATTGACAGCACAGTGTGCCTGCCTCCCTGGGAGCTATTAATGTTAAACACTATTTATGGAATGATATAAAGTAAGTTATAAATAACCAGGCTTTGAGGTGATGGCAGATGAACATATTTATACTTGTGCCTCAGTGGCAGATAAACTGTTAGACAACTGCAGTGGAACTTTCCTCAGCCTTTGATACTCCTAGGAGGATGTGAAGTTCCACAGATGGAGCAGAAACACACAAGGATGTCTTAGGATAAGGACAGGTGAACTGAAGGGCAAATGAGGTAGCCTGAAATACTTTGATATTCAGTGATGGCAAGAGAAAGAAACTATTTATAGTGAACTGCTGCATGGCACTGTTGGATTAAAAGAAGATATGCAGATCTCAAGACCACGTAGGTGTGACAACTGGCCTCCAACAAACATAACACCCTGAACCATATATATCCCAAACAGCTGAAAACAAAATCTTTTGCCACATGTATTCATACCAAGGTGTACAAATCCTGATTTTTGACAAACACCTGAGGACTATCCATCAGCATTGTATCTGACTTCATTTACAGCTGCTCTTCCACTCACCTCACTACCAATATTCTTTTTTTATATATAAAGGTTTCCAAAGTATCCCTATGTATTTGTGCACAACAATACATCATGAGAATCAGCCGAAAAATATACACGGCATCATCTAAAAGCAACTATTATAGATTTTTTTAAAATGTTGATGAATTTGGACTGTGTGCATTCAGTTCGTTAGCTAAGAGTGAGGAAGCACATCCTAAACAAACTCTAACTTTTTTCCTTATCTGAAAACTCTTCTCGTCAAATCTTTTTTCTCAGGCAATTCCTCTGGGCCACACATACCAAAAATAAATGTTATCTGGAGCCTCATTTTTTAAAAAATGTACTCATCTCTTACTTTTTAAAAAGTCTATACGTTGTGAAAATATTGTATCCTGCACTTCTAACACATCCCCCCTCATAATTTTGCAGAAGAACTGTACATTGCCAGTAGACGAACAATCACACAAAGGAGATAAGAGGCAAAAGGCAGATAAAAGGATATAATCAATTTTATCTGAGTTAAATAATGAGTGGTGCAGAAACAAATAAATTTGTTCTGTTTTGGTTTAAGAAGTGGCCCCATTTAGGCACTGGTTGCTTTAATGTGACCCCATGTCCTAGGACCATGATGGTGAACCTTGGCACTCCAGGTGTTTTTGGACTTCAATTAGTAGAAGCCCAAGTCAGCAGTCTGCTGATCAAGGCTTCTGGGAATTTATTTATTTTTATTACTTGCATTTCTACCGCCGCCCACTCGCTGAGGCGACTCTGGGTGGCTCACAACAAACAAAAACTCACAAAAATATTAAAATAGCATTAAAATTTAATTATTTAAAATTAAGGATTTTTTAAAGAATTTTTTTTTAAAAAAAATGCCCTCCCAATACCGCATAGTAAACTGACAGCCCGAGCAATAGTTAAACAAGCCAACCCAGGGTGGTTGTTTCCCCAGCTGCCCCCCACACCTGCTGTGCCAGCCAGGTCTTAAGACTCTTGTGAAAGGATAAAAGCTCTGCCTGGAGATGAAGTTCAGTTGGCAGGAGGTTCCACAAAGCCGGAGCAGACACAAAGGAGGCCCTCCTTGTGTTAGAGAGGTGAGCCTCCCTGGCAGATGGAACTATCAGGGAGCCCCTCTAGTTTGCTCTAGTGGGACGGCAGACGTCCTTGGGGTGACGCGGTCTCTTTAAGTACCCTGGTCCACTACCATGTAGGGCTTTAAAGTTAATCACCAGCACCTTGAATTGCACCTGGAGGCACACTGGCAACCAGTGCAGCTCCTGATGCAGTGGCGAGGCACAGGCATACCACCCGCACCCCATCACTACCCGAGCAGCCATATTCTGGACCAGTTGCAGCCTCCGAATGGTCATCAAGGGCGGCCCCATGTAGAGCGCATTGCAATAGTCAAGTCTGGAGGTGCCCAGAGCGTGCGTGACCATGAGCAAGGAGTCCCGGTCCAGGAGCGGATGTAACTGGCAAATCACACGAAGTTGTGCAAAAGCCCTCTTAGCCATGACTGCCACCTGCTCATTGAGCAGGAGTCATGAGTCCTCCTGGGTCTGTCTGAGACAAAAAAGCCCCATCCGCAACCAAAGATGGTAACTCCCGTGATAACACGAATTGAAGTTCAAGAACACCTGGATTGACAGGATCCACCATCACTGTCCTAGGAGGTTGGGGACCACCCAATTACAGCCTCTAGATTCACACAGGGAGAGCTGTAGTCCAACAAAATACATGATTTCCCCCTCTTACTGCTGCACACCTCATCTAAGGTGATGAGGGCACCTGGAGAAAGGTCTGGAAGAAAGCATAACATACGGGCACACAGCAGATTCTTCAGGTACTTCTTTCAGGCAAGCTTTGTGGGGCAAGTGGGGTCTTTTACAACATAAATAGCATATGATGACCCTACCAGTTTCAAAACACGTTGGACTTTGCCCCTATTATAATGTAGAGGTATTGACCCAGGGCTTGTAAAAATTACATTTTAGGCTACTATTTCCAGGCAATATATAGCAGTTACCTTTGTTTAGTTGACAACTCCATGTTGGGTCTTTCACTAGCATGGGCATTAGCCATGAAGAAGGAAGCGGGCAGGTTTCTAGAGCATGTGGTTCAGAAAGGTAGCATTTCCAATCTTATACTGGAAGTGTCAGCATAAGGACTAAATTTACACCGACAGGAACCACACTCAGTTCCAACTTCACTCCACCTCCCAGAAGAAAGTTTCTTCTGGAGGCAATTATTTTGCAGATCTGCTATTCCTTAGTCACCCAGACAACCTCTATATGGAGGCAGATTAGCTTTGGAATTGTTGACTTCTTTTTCATGTTATTGTTGGAACAGTGCCCTTCCCCCCAAAATGTTTTGGGAATAACATTTCTAGTGTAGTCATATTTGATCCTTGACTACCTGTGGTAGCTGATTAAATGTCCTTAAGTAATTACTGTGTGCACAAGGACACCTTGAGACAAAGGACAACTCCGCACCTTCTTCACCTATAGGAGCTAACTGGACTGACTGTTGAGTTTTGCCTTTACAGTGGCAAAGCCAGTACTTTCAGTTCGATACATCCAGTTGGCTTAGGTGGGTCCAATATAAACCACATGGCAATATTTTATTGATGCTCCCTGCCCTTCAGCAACTGATACTTGAAACTACTGCTTCATTGCCTAATGGCAGGGCTGGCTCTCTATGGGGATTCCTCTGCTTCTGCTGCCTTGTTATTGGCAATCATTAAGAGAGTGGGAAATTCTGATAAAGATTGTTCTACCTTATAATTTTTTACTTGAAGTCAAAGCCAACATGGATATGAAGTTTATTTAGATGAGAGATCATCTGGCTACAGGAAGGACACAAGTGCAGCTTGGGATGGGAAGAGATAAGAAGGATATAACACATGATGTCTCAATGGGTTGACTGCAGTTCCACCCGTAGGAGGAGGAAAGGGGAGAACACGCAAGCTCCCCATTGTATGTAAGGCATGAGCAGTACATAGTAGGTGGGACATTTCAACATTTTAAGTACAAGATGATTGGCATATAAATTCAGGAAAGTAAAAACCACATGAGGAAATGTTCTGGACTGCAGGTCAAATCTAAATGACAGTCTGGGACAACCCTGCAGTAATTGACAACATTAACCCCCTTGACTGATTCATTTATGGATATAGACACACACACTTTGACCGGAATCTCTGATGAGATGAACGTGTCCATCTACATGTTCATAAGCATTTAACTAAATAAGGATTTACTGTATCAAAATTTGTAACTCATTTTCCCAGAATGTATTGGATTTTGCTGAGTCATACAAATTATGAATCAGTTGGCCTTCAGCTAAAGGGCAACTGTCTCTCCCCCTTGTTGATTCATGCAACAGTATTTTTTTTAAGAGCAGCATCATGTTGACGGTGGATTTTGCTGCAGATTATGTATTTCCATCTTTCCTTCATCCATTTTTCCACACTTCTCCCTTTATAGATGGAAACTAATTAGGTTAAAGTTATGGAAATATCCATTTTGCACCATCCACTAAGAGGAACATCATCTTGTCTCTTGTGTTCTGTAAAGAGATGTGTGCGTGCGTGCGTGCGTGTGCATACATGCGTGTGCACGCAAAACCATGTATACATTTGACATGTAACCAACAAAATATATGTGGAAATATAAGCATTTAGTTGGTGAGAAAAATAAATAAATATGCAAAGATATTAGCATAGATTTTGAAAAAACATGCATACTGTATTTGTTATTACTGTATATGAAGAGATACAAATGCATGCCAGTGAGAACTTAGAGAAATGTACTAGAAATAAGACTGCCAGGTATTCAAATCTGTGCACCTATGATTAACTATAAAATGTCATTTGTATCAGCTTGACTGCAGTGGCTCAAGTGGCTAAGACACTGACTGGGAGGCAGAAGGTCAGCAGTTCGATTTTCTAGTACTGCAGGACAGAATGAGCTCCCATCTTTGTCCCAGCTCCTGCCAACCTAGCAGTTTGAAAGCAAGAAATTGCAAGTAGATAAATAGGGACCACTTCAGTGGGAAGGAAACAGCGCTCCGTGCGCTCCGGTGTCTAGTCATGCCTGCTACATGGCCACAGAAATGTCAGGCAGCGCTGGCTCTTCAGCTTTGAAACAGAGATGAGCACTGCACTCTAGAGTCAGATACAACTGGCTTTCGAGCAAGGGAAACATTTGCCTTTTACTATCAGCTTGAAATACACAGTACTGTATAGCAGTGAATGGGGTTGCAGGCCACGATGTCAAATAATGAATGAAAACTGTATGTATTACCATTACTTCCATTCTTTAGTACAGTATTTGAATTATTAGAATCTGTAAAGTATGGGGACTGGAAGGCAATGATTAGAATATAACTTTTGCATCTGAAATGTCAAGGGTCAAGAGAGAAAGAAAGAGACAGAGACTGACTGACTAGACCCAGACTTCTAACGATATTCCAGAAGTCTTCTATATGTTTCCCACCACCGCCAGGTTGATGTCATAAGCTGAATGTATGAAAAAGAAACTCACTTGTAACATGTTCATCTCAAATTCTGTAGTCTAGAGAATACTTTATGGAAACAAAGCACATCAGTAGAACTACAAGTAGGAAGACAGGCCTGAAGAGCTTCTTGTGTTGCCAGAGTCAATAAGGAAAAGTTTGTTTTGAAGGGAACAGGAACTTCTAGAGCTCAGAAAAAGAAAATGTGGTATTTGGCAAAGCCTGCTGGAGATCATTCCACTGCCTGAAGTTGAGCAGCAAGTGGTACATTCCCTTTCAAGAGCCAGCCAAGTTTCAGTGTATGAGACGGCAAATCCCAGAAGCACCTGTTTTCAATACCTGTGGCAAAAATAAAACACACAAAATAACAATTTGTTAACCCTTTCATGACATCCCAGATTTGCTGCCTGAGACATCTACTTTGCTCTCCTTAATATTAGAACCCCCTTGACACCCGAAGGAGTAAAAAAGGAAGTACTATATATATTAAAAAACAACTGGCAAGATTTAGGACTTGAACTAGATTTGCAAAGCTGCAGCTTCTGATTAAAATTTACAAACAAATGACACTTGTGGGGAGGCTTACCTGGAAGTAAGTCTCACTGAATTCAATAACACTTATTTTGAAGAAGAAAAAACACACAGGATTGCACAGTCTGTTAGGAATATGCAGAAGTTTATAAGAGTGGCTTCATTTTTATATACAGTATAGATTCCTTTGCTATTCTCACTGGATTATTTTCAACATTTGACACTTATATATCACTTCAGAGCATTGGAAATCCTTTTGTCCTCCAACAGCAAAGGGAAAAGAAAAGGGGTTAAACATTTATGTACAACGTGGCTGGAGTGAAAATCTCTGTCTCCTCTCCAGTTATTAACAATCTAACAAAAGTTATGAAACTTCAAACAATGCATCTAGGGTCACACCCAACTGGTCTCTCTGTCACCATGATTTTTCACCACAAATCCCCTTTCTGAAGCTACAAAATCCAGTTTCAGCTGCTTTGGCCCTTTTTTCTTTTAATACCTCAAGCTGTCAGCATTCAGTCATGAGCATAACATTGCAAGACAACAAATGTTGATGGTACACATTACAATAAACAATGATAATGCAGTGTTAATGACGTGGAATTTCCCCCATCTGCTTTCACAATCCATTGTCACTGGTTGATATGCTTGATGTGGCTTGTTTCCTACCTTCTCTATTTAGAAAAAGAAACACTCTCTAACTCAGGGGTTCTCAACCTACGGCCCACATCGCTAACACCGGCGCTTGCAGCAGAGTGGATGTGTTTATGACAGTTGTAAATGCTTCTGCAGCTGTCGTAAATGTGTCATAAATGCCGGAAGCAGAAGTGGACGTGTTGACAACAGCAACAGAAGCATTTTACGGCAGCGTTTATGGTGGGGGGAACCACCAGTCCGGCCCACTCAGCTGTCAGTTGAGAACCCCTGCCCCAACTAATGTGTCATTTAGCATTTTTAGCCTGAGACTGAACACAAATCCTGAGTAAAATGCTGGTAATGTGTTTACACCCAGCTGGTACATTTGATTTGAGGGGTGTGCTCTGTAGCTACTAAGTCACGATCTTCCCTGCACTGGCACCACCAACACAGGGAGACAAGGATAGCGTAAGCATGGACAATGATGAATACACAGTAGGCTTCTTGATTGTGAAAGCAGTGGAGTTGTTTCTGCATGTTTCTGCTTAAGCTTTGTGTAACATCATTGTGCAGGGGATGGTTACTCATTTGTCTTGCATCCTGTACATCTTTGGTGAGATTATCCTTCCATTGTGGTGATATAGCATCTTCCAGTTATAACCCAGGTTTAATCTACAATATTTTTCTGCCTGAGCCAAAGAACCACATGGTGCTTCATACTTTCCAGCTTCCAGCTAGAAATGTTGTTCTGCTGGCAGATGAATTTTACTTTGACATGGGAACCCAGGGCAATTTGTATGGTACATCTTGCTCTATTGATTCTATGCCCCTCAACATTTGACAGCTAAGGCAACTGCTCCACTTTGCCCAGCACTAAAGATGTCTGGGCTCAAAATACACATAATGTTTCCTCCAGTTGCAGATCACCATTTATCTCCTTTGTATAATTTGAAGGGAAAAAAACCAATCCTTTTATCTATAGGTCAGAAGACTTATTTGTCTTTCGTGCACAATTACACTTAAAAATTAAGCATGTCACTTCAAAGGGAGAACATTTTCCTAAGTGGAT
Organism: Bradypodion ventrale; assembly: GCA_035047345.1. Taxonomy (NCBI): domain Eukaryota; kingdom Metazoa; phylum Chordata; class Lepidosauria; order Squamata; family Chamaeleonidae; genus Bradypodion; species Bradypodion ventrale. Next base: position 50,436,974 of record JAWDJE010000001.1, read on the forward strand.
TCTGTGTCCTTGAAGAAGTGATTGTGCATATCTGTTTCAACCTGAGGGAGGAAAGTCAGGGTCTTATTCAAGGCTTGTTTCTCTTGCCTTTTAAATTAAAAATACACGTTCAACAATTAGTCAGACAGAATGAGCTACAAGTGTTTTTATGCACTCTCCAGCAATGCAAATGTATTTGTTTTGTAGGGAAAGGTCATATTTGTGCAACAATTGACTGTGAGTAAAAGGACCAAGAACTGTTGCTAGAGTCAGTGCACATAATATTGTGCAGAGCCCAATGGCAAACATGTCTGACCAGAATTACAGTCTCACATCCTTCATGTTAAATAAATATTGGCTGGTGATAACAGGCTGCTGTCACCATGATGAGGGGGAAAACAAGTCTGCATAGCTAAGCATAGAATAAGAAATTCTTATTTTACCCAAGATCTAATTAAAGAGTACAAAATAGATTGTTTATACATCTCTTCCTGTCTGGTAATATGAGTAGTTCACAGCATCGGAACACGAGTTGAGAAACCAATGTGGCAAAAGGTATGGAAAGAAAGGATAGTTTTTGTTTGTTTACCTGGAAGTGAATTTAGTTCTGTGTAAGTACATTTAGGACTGAAGCCTGAGTAATGGACAGGGAGGCCTACATCCAAAACTTTGCTCATCTGCCAAGCTGCTTGAGAGGAGCCATTGACATCTCTTTACAACAGCCTTTCCCAACCTGGTCTCTCTTCACATATTCATGGACTACATCCCCCATTATCCCCAGTCCTCACTGAATGTTAGAAGGTGTAGCCTCACAATGTTTGGGCACCTCCACCTGGAAGCAGTTACTGTCTAGAAAGTTTACTTGGTTTGGCCTCCCTGCTTTGTGTTTCAAAGGCGAGACAGAGAAGAATTATTGTTTGTATTGGAAATGATGATGGTGGAGAAGAATTATTGTTTGTATTGGAAATGGTGATGGTGTTGGAGGCAGTGATGATGAGAACAACAATACTCTTGTGCAACCTTTCCGAGTCTCTACATGAGACATACTTTTGCTATGCTGCCTAGTGGATTCTGGCATTTGTGTTCCAAATCTACATGAGACCTTGAAACACACGAGTAGCAATGGGAACTTCTTTTCCCATGTAGAGAGTAGCTTTAGAGAAGCCCTTTTTTCTGTTACTTCATTTGCATTGTTTTTTCATTAGTTCTTTCTTATCTCATTATTTTAGAACTTTGTACTTTTTATTGCCCTGAGTAAAGTGGTTTTTTTTAAACCAATTCATACTGGCTCAGTAAATTTTCCAAGCCAAGATTTGTGCTCTTGGGCTACACATTATAGTCCAAACCACAAATCTGCACAACTGTACTTAGGCATTATCTAGGTGTTGTAGGGGGAATTGGAGGCCAGGTAGGAAGCTGAATTCCTCTCTACAGAAGACAGACTTTAGTTCAGCAACACATATTGCTAAACAAAGACTCTCGACTGGAAAGAGATTTTTTTTTTAATCCTCAGGGCCTGTATTTTGTTCATTTTCTTTCTGCCTGCCTGTGTGGGTGGTTTTTTCTCTGCCCTTCCTTCTCTTAATTAATTGCATCAGTATCTCACTTTATCTCCAGTGAGGTTAGGTAAAGGTTTCCCTTGCTCGAAAGCCAGTTGTATCCAACTCTTGGGTTCAGTGCTCATCTGCTTCAAAGCCAAAGAGCCAGTGCTGTCTGCTTTTGCAGACGTTTCCATGGTCATGTGGCAGGCATGACTAGACATGGAATGCTGTTTACCTTCCCACCAAAGTGGTCCCTATTTATCTACTTGCAATTTCTTGCTTTCAAACTGCTAGGTTGGCAGGGAGCAAAGACAGGAGCTCATTCCATCCTGCAGTACTCGGAAATCGAACTGCTGACCTCCTGCCTTCCGGTCAGCGTCTTAGCCACTTGAGCTAGATTAGTATTTTCTCTTTAGGTTAACAGGGGACCACCACTCCCTTCTCTATGTTTTATCCCAATAACAATCCTGTAAGGTAGTTTGGGCTGAGGAATGGCGATTGACCCAAGGTCATCCACAGAGTCTATGGTTGAATAGAAGTTGGAACCCAGGTACAGCAATCCAATCACCACACCAGCTTTTTTATGATGTAGGAAGGACAAATTTGGGGGAAATTAGCCTGTCTGCACACTTCCTCTCCCCTTAATGTGAGTATTAAATACTAGGGGTGTGTATTGTAACTTCTACCACCCACTATTCCCCAGATGTGTTGGATAAATAGTAGCATGGTCCTCAGCCAGAGATGGTGAGGATTATGGGGTGACGCTACACATCTGAAACAATCTGGGAAATACTGAAGTACAGCAGAGAGGCTAGGAAAAGATCTGGAACCCCCTTTTGCTCCTCTATTGTCAGACAAGACACATCTTTTAGCTAGGGTGATGTCATTCTGAGTCAATCTAAACTAATCTTACTACTGTGTCTGAAAACGCTCTCTGTGCAGGTGTGGCCCACCTTGGGGGCCATTCAAGAATTACGTGATCCTTGAGGAGGGAGGGGGTCTGCCATCTGAATTACAGAAAATTACGTGGGGGCGGGGGTCAGGTAAAAGATTATGTAATCCATTTGGAGCTGTTCTGGTTTCGAAATATGGCGCTTGTTTAGGTTTAAAAATGATCTCTGGGAATTTTGATCCAATTTGACATTATTGAATTGCTCCCTACAAAAAAATCTCTTCACAAAGAGTGTGATGAATCGAGAATCCTCAACAATACGTTTTGCATTAGGCACCAATAGTAAAAAGCTCTAAAAATTAGAGTTTCGATACAAAAACTCTGGATTACGTAATTTTAGGAGGGGGGAGGGTCGAAGTGAAAAATTATAGTCGGATTACATGGGATGGGGTCAATTCCCCCCCCCCCAAAAAAATGGATCACATAATTGTTGAATGGCCCCTTGGTGCCCCAGGTGTTCTTGGACTTCAATCACCAGAAGCCCAAGTAAGCACAACTGCTGATCAGGGCTTTTGGGAATTGAAGTCCAAGAACACCTTGGGCAACAAGGCTACGCTGACTGTAAGGTGTTTGGGACAGAGGCCTAGATGCCACAGACTTGACATTTACACAGCGTACACTTGAAGGCTAATCTATGACCTTCTGGGAGAAAAAAAAATCTAACCAAGGACTGCTATGGCAAAATATGATAAAGATCATTAAAACATACAGCAGTGAGAAAGTATAACACCATAATTGAACTCCCTACTACTCAGTTGATATCATATTAAGACTTTAAGTTTCTATGATGTTTTAAAACTGGTAGTTCACAGATCTGCTGAAAAAGATTAATCACAGTGTTACTGAGTATGTGTCAGCAGGCCCAGTTGAGATTTAGAAATGCAAATAGTAGCTTCAGAAAGCTGATTTTGGTCAGGGCAGTGGAAGGAAACAAGAGTTAACTCTGACTTTCTTCCCTCCTTGCTCCACACCACCCTGAGTTTCTCATGCTTCCTTGCAGTTCCTGTTTAACTTCTTCTTCCGTGTCTAGGAGGTTGGACATGAAACTGTCAAAATGAAGCCACCTTTGGTGAATCCATTCCATAGTTCCTTTTGTCTGACCTAGTGTGAGAAAGATTAGCGAGTACAAAGTAGTCATTGCCTGGGTTAAAAATACCACAGTCTTTGAGGAGGCTCTTTTTGTGTACCCTTCATGTTTAACTGGCAACAAACCATACTATTTGTGTTCAAGAAGACTTGATCTAATCTTCAGCCTAATTACTAGCTGAAATCCAGTCATCACTTGAGTAGGACCATTGAATCAATGACATTTACATTGGTGACAGTGCACCAAATCCATACTAGTTCAAAATCCCTACTCTAACTGTGAGTTATATTATTAGGTTTTAGCCACTGGAACAACGGCGAGTACCAAACCTACATTGGTGACCAACTGTCCCCACTGTACATTCCATTAAAATATCACAGAACACATTTGAAGGAGGACAGAAAGGAATGCGTTCAAATGGATGATGGTGAACAAGATGGTAAAAAGTCTGTAAGCCAAGCCTTAAGGGGGCTATAGTATTTCAGAAATTTTAAATAGCCAAGTGTCAACTGTTGCTTTTCTTCTTCATTTTTCTAGGCTAAACCTGAAGACAATTTTACTAGCTTGTCCATATATTTGACGGAACTAGAAGTGTGGCTATCAAGATGCTATGCCTTGGATACCTTGGAGTCGTTAATTCAGCGAGGAGTCCACACATTGGCAGATATCTCTGCGACGACATTCCGCACATGCAAATGGACCTGAGAAATCAAGTCCATTTGCATGCGTTTTTTTAGCCATTTGGATATCACATCACCCGCTGGCAAGGCGGACTGTGACATATGCCCTCTGCTTTCATCTTGCCCAAGAGATTTGACAGATGATGCTTTGGTGAGTTTTAGTCCTGGCCTAACATCATTGACAAGAAATGGGCAACACTACCTAGTTAGACTGCTCAAGCCCCTGTGCCCTGACAAGGCTCTCACCTAGTGGTGAGATGCTATAATAAAAGAAAAATATCACTATGAAGGGTTGAACATTTTCCTCTCAGAAACTGAGCATGTGGTTGCAGCCTTAAAAAAAAAACCCTATACCAGGAGTTCTCAACCTTTAAAAGCTGGGGGCTGGGCCATGCTCCCACAGACAGCTTTGGGGGCTGGACAGCCATTTTGCCTTTCCTCCACCACATGGCACTTCCTGGGTTGGTGGAGGTGGTGGGAGAGCCACATGAAATGGTGGTGTGGGCCGCATCAAGCCCACGGACCACAGGTTGAGAATCCCTGCCCTATACAGTGGAACCCCGGGTTGCAAACGTCTTGAGTAACAAAAATCTCGCGATATGTAAATAATGCTTTGAGATGTGGTTTTTTTTCGAGATATGAAATTTTTTGTAATGTGAAGCATCCCAGGGAATGCATTAATTTTGTAACTTGAGGTACCACTGTAGTTGTAAATCTCATACACAAGGATTCAAAAGAATGTATTGTGAACTGTGGCCTGTTCTTGATCCAATGAGAGTTGAAGGTTAGCAACAGGGTTGGTATTGAGGTAAGGATGAGAGATTAGTGGGAGGATCATTGTATACTTTCATTTCTGAATTCCAATACCTCCTCTGCATGCCAAATGGGACCAATCAACTGACAACCTGAGAAGGTCACTTCTGCTTCTTAGCATTATACAGTAGTTTGCTGCAGAAGAGCATGGTGTTTTTTTTGGTACCAATACTTTACACAGGCTTGGGCAGGAAAAAAGTAACCCAATAGCAAAAGCAAAATCCTTGCAAGGGGTGAATATTTGCCCCAGCTGTTTTCTGCCTGCTTTAAAAAAAAAAAAAAAACAGTTGTGCACAGCAGGTCAGCTAAACATTTGGCAATATCATTTACAACTCTTCAGGAGACAATGTCAGAGTGGATGCATTACAAGTCTAATTCTCTCTGAACTCTGCAACAAAACATGGCCTTAAAATGTCCTGGTTAATAAACATCAAAAGATTGACTTTCAATATTAATTCTATAAATTTTATGATCTCAATCAGTCTGGCCAGGTTATCCTACTATGGTAAGAGTAGATCCTTGATGGCAAACCTTGGCACTCCAGATGTTCTTGGACTTCAATTCCCAGAAGCCCAAGCACCCTGTGAATCCACATGAATGGGTTTACTGTGATTCATCCGGCCCGTGCTGCCCTCATCGCTCCCGGAAGCGGAAGTAAAACATGCTCATATAGGCGCGTTTTGCTTCCGCTTCCGGGAGCGAGAGGAGCGCGGGCCGGATGAATCGCAGTAAACCCATTCGTGTGGATTCACAGGGTGCTTGGGCTCCTGGGAATTGAAGTCCAAGAACACCTGGAGTGCCAAGGTTCACCATCACGGGTGTAGACCATACTGCCAGCAACTCAACACCGAGTGTCGGGTGGCAGTTAACTAACCTGACAACCCTGAGGAACAACGGCCTTGAGTGTCGATGCCCACAGGTAAGGATGATGGTCCCCAAGTGGATTAAACCCCACTTGAATCCATCTTGATGGAGGGCAGCAGCTTCATCAATACTGGCCTTGGGCTGATAAGGATTTTGTGTGCCAAAAGGGCTCAGGACCAGAAAGTGACTCGTGGAACTGGATCAGTGGTACGGGTGTCACACTGCGATGCGGAAGACATATTTTTTACTTATCGTATGATGAACTTCAGTTGTCTACATTAATGTTGATATATACAGTAAGCGCAAACTGTCCATCTCAAGTTCCTAGCTATAGTTCCACGTCCAGATTTGAAAGCCATTCAAGGGCTTCATCTGTGGCGCTATGCAAGTCCTCCAATGTTCCTGGATAAATTTATGATATGGCTCCATCTCCAGTCATTTACCATACGTTTATATAAATCAAACGGAGGACAGAACCCTGTACTGTATTTTACATTTATTTTAGAGACTGGCAATTGTTACCCCTTCCATGTACTCTATCAGTTTTGGATGGCATAGCTGAAGTGAGGGATTCTGTGGCCCCCAAACACCTGAACAATCATACTTTAGTCAACCAACCCATTCCAAAATCATGAACACAGATGTCAACATTCTTCTTCTGCCGCAACGCTTACCCTGTTCTACCCATTTCTTAGCTTTGCTTGGGAGATGCTGTGAATCCTTCCAGAAAGTGTTCATTCATACCAAACATGATTTTTCATATAACCAAAGAGTGCTTTATGTAAAAACAAAACAATGCTTCAATAAGTGAGACACTTATTTGCTCAGACAAATACATTTAAAGCTTGAGCTCTTATGTATAATAACCTTGAAAAATGTGTGAAATTACTCTTCTGCAAGTTATTTGAAGATTATTAGCAAAGCAAACACACTTATATACCGCTCCATAGCGCTTAGTGCACTCTCTGGCCAGTTCACACGTTAATTAGCATTTTGCCCCCAACATCTGGGTACTTATTTTACCAACCTCAGAAGGATGGAAGGCTGAGTCAAGCTTGACTCCTGGTCAGGATAGAACTCACAACCTTTTGGTTGAAGGACACACCAGTTTAAACACTGCGCCACCAGGACTCCTATTGTTAGCAGACATAAGGATCTTACTATTAAAATGCAGGACTTCAGTGCTGGTTTTCTTAGGCAATACAACGTTGATGTCCAAGTTCAACAAAGCAAAAAATTAAGAAAAATATATTTTAAATAAAACTTTTGGGTGATATTTTTTTCCAACTGTGAGGAAAGAAAACTGTTCAACTATATAAAACAATAAGAATTCATTTCAAATTAGTAACTCAACACAGACAAAGACTGGAATAATAACAATATTTAACATGCTGTCAAGTTAATCCTGGCTTATCATAACCTTTCCAGGTTTTTTCTAGGTACGCAGAATTGGTTTCATTGACTACACCAATGCCTTTGATTGTGTGGATCACAGTAAACTCTGGCAAGTCCTTAAAGAGATGGGAGTACCAGACCACCTCATCTGTCTTCTGAGAAATCTGTATGTGAGCCAAGAAGCAATAGGTAGGATAGGATATGGAATTATTGATTGGTTTAGAATAGGAAAAGGAGTATGACAAGGCTGTATATTGTCACCCTGCTTATTTAACTTATATGCAGAGTACATCATGTATAATGTGGGGCTGGAAGAAGCACAAGCAGGAATTAAGATTGCTGGTAGAAACATCAACAACCTGAGATATGCATATGATACTACCCTAATGGCAGAAAGTGGAGAAGACCTAAAAAGCCTCTTGATGAGGGTGAAAGAGGAGAGTGCAAAAGCTGGCTTGAAACTCAACATCAAAAAAAATATAATAAAAATAAAAATAAAAAACCAAGATCAGGCCATCCGGTGCCATCACTCCACGGCAAATAGAAGGGAAAAAATGGAAGCAGTGACAGACTTCACCTTCTTGGGATCTGAGATCACTGCAGATGGTGACTGCAGCCATGAAAAAAAAAAGACGCTTACTTTTTGGGAGGCAAGCTATGACAAACTTAGGCAGCATAATAAAAAGTAGAGACATTACCCTGCCAACAAAAGTCTGCAAAGTCAAAGCAATGGTATTCCCAGTAGTAATGTATGGCTGTGAGAGCTGGACCATAAGGAAGGCTGAGTGCAGAAGAATAGACGCCTTTGAACTGTGGTGCTGGAGAAGACTCTTGAGATTCCCCTGGACTGCAAGGAGAACAAATCAGTCAATTCTAACAGAAATAAATCCTGACTACTCCTTGGAAGGACAAATATGAAAGCTGAAGTGCAAGTACTTTGGCTATCAAATGAAAAGAGAGGACTCACTTGAGAAGGGCCTGATGCTAAGAAAAATTGAAGGCAAAAGGAGAAGGGGCGGCAGAGGATGACCTGGCTAGATGGCATTCTTGACACAGTGGGCGTAGATATGGGCGGGCTACGAAAGATGGCAGATGACAGAGGAGCCTGGCATGTGGTGGTCCACTGGGTCGCAAAGGGTAGGACTTGACTGACTGAACAACAACAAGAAGTGGTTTACCATTTCCTTGTTTTGGGGCTGCTCTGGAAACACGTGTCTTGAGAAAGACCACACAGGCTGGCTCTTTTTCAGGGAAGCACAATGGGAAACTAAATTTCCAAACAATGTATTTAAAAGTTGGTGATCCAAAGCTCCTAGTTAATTAAATCTAGTTGACGGCCAAAATCCCATTGTGCAAAGTGTAGTGCCATAATTGGTGAATAATGCTGCTAATTAATCACCACTACAGTATTCCCCCAACTCACCTGCAACTCGTTCACAATCATTTGGGGGTGAATCAAGCAACCTACAGGATTGGAACAGGACCCATTTAGTTATTGCAAGTGAGTTATGACAACCTTGAGATTGAAGCAGGAGCAATCTCCCTCTGCTGGTGACATCATTACTCTCACACAAGCTCAATCTGCTCAACAGGTTTTGGTTACTGTTTTTCTTTCTCTCTCCCTCTCTCTCTCACACACACTTTACTATACAGTACCAGAATAAGTCGCAGATAGAGTAGGCCCATTTGAATCAATGGAACAGATAGAGGACATGACTCACCAGATCCCCATTGTTTCAGTGGGGTTAGTCTAGTGTGGGGACTGTGGTGGCTCAGTGGCTAAGATGCTGAACTTGATGACTGGAAGGTTGGCTCGTCAGCAGTTCGAGACCCGAGTACTGCACGATGGAATGAGCTCCCATCTCTGTCCCAGCTCCTGCCAACATAGCAGTTCGAAAGCAAGAAACTGCAAGTAGATAAATAAGGCCTACTTTGGTGGAAAGGTAAACAGCATTCTGTGCACTCCGGTATCTAGTCATGCCTGCCACATGTCCACGGAAACGTCTGCAGACGTTTTGGCTATAAACATAGATGAGCATTGAACGCTAGAGTCAGATATGAATAGCTTTTGAGCATGGGCGACCTTTACTTTACCCTGGTGCAATTTACTATGCAAAGCAAGATTTTGGCTGAAGACAAGCTATTTTCAATTACAGTTTGAAATATGTAGATTACCTACTGACATGAAACTTCCTACTAGTTTGTTGGGCCTTGTCTAGAAATTATATTAGTAAAATACTTTCAGATTGTAATCTTATAGGCAGAATAAACTTGGGAGTAAATTCTATTGTTTTTGAGAGAGTAAACATGTCTACTGAGACAAATATGAGATTACAGTACACATATTCATACAATGAGTTCATTGAATTAAACATGCATGAAATCACATTCTAGAACATGCAATGAATAAAAACCTTGCTTGATATATGATGCCTTCTTGGACTATCTAACTCCAAAGACACTTCCCTATTAATTAGGAATCTAGGTCCAAATGCATTGGACTTTCTACTCTATAAGCACTCGTACCTAGTCATATAGTAAGTATTATAGAATTTAATTTTGCTATATATAAATTCAAAAGGTCACCTTCATTTTTTCATAATTATTTTGTACCTGTAATTCTGTAAATATAGATATTCCCAGGAAAATGATGCCATAAACTGGCAGTATTTTTTAATACTGTATGGGGGTTTCCATGCAACATTTTAAGAGACACTGGGCTCTGTCTCACATAAACACATATTGCTAATTGGTTATGTGCATGGTACTTTATTAGCCACAGAGGATAATATATCTGATATGTTGATGTACAGGCTGTTCTGTTTCTGTTTACCAACCTCTTCCCTATTGGGACTGTTGCCACAAAGTCATACTTTTATAAAGCAGATTACCAGATTAGCGCTACAATTATATCTATTTTTATCCAACAGTTAGATTTCCCTTCTTAGGTTGATATAAACACAGATATAAAACATCAGATACGTCATGTTTTAAATTTGCTAGTGAATACTCTTTTGCAGCCTAATTACATACCTGTTTATTCAGATGTAAGCCATAGAGTTCAGTGGGATTTACGTCAAAGTCACTGTTTATGCAACAATATAGGGTGCAACCAACTACAACTACTGTACTGCAAAATAAGTCCCAGGTATGTAGGGCTATAGCCTAGTTAATTAGTCAACATTCAGTTTCTTAGACTGGAATGTCTTTCAAACAAAAGACACAGAAGTGGTTCATGCTCATTTCTTAACAGTTTTCTTTTTCTATCACCTACTTTCCAGGCAAAGAGTTGCTTCTTGAAATGAACACAATGCAATGCAAATATGAGAATACAGAACACATCATTGGGAGCTGCTTTTAGAGTAAGGGATGCAGAAATATTTTTTATGACCAGGACAACCCCCAAAACTATATAATTATACATGTTATTTGCTTATGCGCTGAGACATTGTATCTGATGAAATGGTCTCCAGTATATGAAAGTATATGCTGTAATATAACTGTCAGTTGTCAGAGGATTGTAGCTATCACTTTGCTAATTTAATACAGTTGTGAATGATTTACAGCCCAATCTTGTAGACCAGTGTTTCCCAACCTTTGGTTTTTGGGACTTCAATTCCCAGAGCACTGATCAGCTAACGTACTGACTTAGGCTTCTGGGAACTGAAGTCCTCCTGTGGGACATGGGCCCCACATTGGGAATTACTGCAGCTAAGTGGAAGTACCATTGAGTGTAATGGATCTTATCCCAAGATTACAGCCTTATAATTGAAAAGTCTAATCTCTCTTTTGTGTCCAGATCAAACTTTGGGCTGCCAAAATGAAGCTATTTTATTGGCTTTGTTCTTGTTCAAAATGAAATCTTCATCAGTACATGTTTCTGGTAGTAATTGGCAGACCAGTAAATGAGCTGGATTCTGTATCGCTCCACATCCACACAGCATGTTGTCTGCCAGCAGCCCCCACTTGAACATCTTGGTCTAATTATGTCTAATTAAGAGCGGGAAAGCACAACAACTTTGAATTTTTGAGGAAGCGGGCTGGGTTACATATATATTAAATAATAAACAGTATTTTTATTGTGTTATTGGAAGTGTTGCATCATGAATATTTACACAATTTCTATTTTAAACAGAACCTTTGCAAGCAGCAACATATGAAGAGTCAATATTTTTCATTGGCTGCAGCGCTGCTGTAAGTAAATAATTAGTGATTATATCAGAGAACAGGCAATTCCAGGTCAAGGGCATGGAGCCGTGATAATAAAGTGAGGTCAATTAGCCAGCTTTTGAACTCAACCTGGGAAAAATGTAGGTTCTTTTCTTTGTTTACAATTACCTCCAACATGGTAACACTGTGTAAAGAAAAGGGCTGCCAATTATTTTTGTAAATGATGTCATCTACACTCATCTATAACTCCCTCTAAAGTCTAAAAATGACCATTTTGGAAGAAGCTGATCTCAGGATTTCAGATTACCACGATCCAGTTGCCTGAACATCCCAAAATCCAGTCCCAAATTAGATGTGCTGGCGTTGCATTTTCCAGAAGAGGGATCTTTATTACAAAGGAAGCATATATATGGTCCCCCTTGCCTAAAATAAATAAATTCTAAAGCAACAAATTACAAAATATAAACAAATATTCTATACTTACAACTAACTACAACAACCGATATTATAAAAAAGAAAACTAAAAAAAATCTTAAAAGTGCTATAGCGTTTTTGCCTTTTCTGATATCTTAAAAATAATTATTAAAAATACATTAACTCATAAGTGCACCCACCACCTATGGGGCATTAGATATTTCAACCATTATTATCATTTTCATTATTTTTGTACATATATGTGTATATATTTGTCCCCTATTTGCAAAAAGTCCCTGTTATCGCCATGCACGTTGCCCTGGATGCCCTTGAACTGGTCTGTTCTATGTGCGCGGCGTCACGTAACTTAGCATGCAGACGGCTCTTGGGGCTCCGCAGCCTAGTTCGGGCGAAAGGGAGAGAACGAGAATCCCAGGCTAGGCTTGGGAGGCGCAGACAGGCAAGCAACGAACAACAGCACACGAACGTGACCCGCTGCACATACATACAAGCACGCATGCATGCATAGCCTGAGAGTGGCTCAGTCTCCTAATCCATTAGCCCCGCCCCCCGCCGGCGCTCGTAGCTGCACGTCCATTTCCGCCCTCCCCCCTGGTCGCCCTGCCAAGACACACTCCCCCACCCCACCACAGACACACACACACACAACATGGACGTTGGCAAAGGCGCCTCGCGATTGGTCCGAGGCTTTCTCTGTCCCGGCTGCTCATTGGCCGATGGGCCACCCCACGCGCCCAGCACGCGGTTCGTGCCCGCGCCTGGCTCCTCTTCTCTGCGCTTTCGGAGCGCGAGGAGGAGGGCGCCCGTCGCGTTGCAGCCAATAGGAGGCGGGGAGGGGCGGGGCTTGTTGCGCGGAGGGGAGGGAGGGGGCTGGAGCGGCGGGGGAAGGGCGCGCGAGTTGGTAAACAAGCTCCGTCCCGCGTGGCGCCACCGCGCGGGTGGCCGTTGGGGCGCGCGGAGGAGGAGGAGGGAGCGGCTGAAGCGGCAGGACGGCGGCGCGGCCCGAGGTAAGGGCGGGCGGCCTTGCGTGGGGTGGTGGTTCCTCTGTGAGGGAAAGAGAGACGAACCGGGCCCTGAGGGGACGTCGAGGCTGCAGCGGGTCCGTTCTTTCGCTCGGGGAGGGGAGGGGGGGGAATAGCGTCCCACAGCCTGGGCTGAGGTAAAAAAAGGGAAGAGGCGGTTGGGGCCTTGGATTGCACGGCGGGGGGGAAAAGCGAGCCTCCTCGGCTCCACCTCAGCGGCCGACCCCTTGCGAGACGGGGTGGAGACTGGCTGGGCGTCGTTTGGGTCGAGGGAGCCGCCCGCGTGTCTTCCAACCGCCGCGGCTCTGTGGAGGACGGCCGGGGCCGGGCTGAGTGAGTGAGGAAGGGTGGTGTGGTGGTGGTGGTGGTGGTGGTGGTGCGGAGGGAGCAGGGAGGGGAAGGGTGGTGGTGGTGGGGAAGGGGGGTGGTGGTGGTGGGGAGGCGAGCGCGAAAGTAGCGAGCGGCCTTGAGTTTTTTGGGGCTCCTCACACAATTTTTCAATTTGTTGTAATCCACTCCAGAGCGGGAGAATATCCCAGATAGAATCTAGAATAGAATCCTTTATTGGCCAAGTGTGCTATAACACACCAGGAATTTGTCTTTGATACATATGCTCCCCTTAATGATAAAATGCAATAAAACACACCATTTAGTTATTCAGCAAGTTAATAGCAATTGGAAAGAAACTGTCCTTGTATCTGGTTGTTCTAGTATGAAGTGCTCTGAAACGTCGTTTTGACGGTAGATGGGTGGCATACAAGTACAAATAATAAATAAGCTTTCCCTTGCTCGGAAGCCAGTCGTATCCGACTGTAGGGTTCAGTGCTCATCTCTGTTTCAAAGCCAAAGAGCCAGCATTGTCTGCTTCTGCAGACGTTTCCGTGGTCAAGTGGCAGGCATGACTTGACACCTGAGCGCACGGAACGTTGTTTACCTGCCCACCGAAGTGGCCCCCTGTTTATCTACTTGCAATTTTCTTGCTAGGCTGGCAGGAGCTGGGACAGACGACAGGAGCACGTTCCCTCCTGCAATACTCGGGAATCAAACTGCTGACGTGCTGCCTCCCAGTCAGTGTCTGAGCCACTTCAGCCACTGCAGTCCCATAAATAATAAATAAGTACTGTACTGTAATAAATAAATTTCCTTCAGCCACCTGATCAGGAATGATGAAGAGGGATTTCTCGGTTCAGTTGGGGTTGGAGGGGGGTATCAAACCAAAGAGGTGGCTGTTATTTCAGAACAGGTGAGATAGCAATAGCAATTACACCTACTGTATGTACAACCCCCTTAGTGCAGGGGTGCCCAAACTATGGCCTGGGGTTGGATCCGCACCCCCCCCCCCCTGACGCCAATTCATCCGGCCCGTGAAGCCTTCATCATTCCCGGAAGTGGAAGTAAAACGCACCAGTATGGCCTCAGCTGCCTCATTCTGCTTCTTTTTGCATTTTAGAGGATGTAGTTTCAGGGCAACCAAACTAATATTTCCTAGAAGATATTCAAAGTGAGATACGGGCATTATTCAAAGTGAGATACGGGCATGTTTTACTTCCGCTTCCGGGAGCGATGAAGGCTTCACGGGCTGGGTGAATTGGCGAAGGCTTAGTGGGCTGGATGAATTGGTGTTGGGGGCTGGATCCGGCCGCCAGGCTGCAGTGACCAGCTCCCTGAACCACGTGACCAGCCTGTGGCCCTAAAAGTTTGGGCACCCCTGCATTAGCATTAGGGTGGTTCATTTGGCTGCAGTTCAGCAGTTTAACCCCTGCACCACCAGGGCTCTTATGATGGTGGGTAAATGTGAAGCTAGTCCAGAAAGGGAGACGTGATTGTCCTGGCGTCCTAGTTTTTCCTTGTCCACACGGGCAGCTTCTGTCCTGGCTTCCTTATTTTTGCCTGCCTGGTATTTGTTCTCATCTCCAAGGCTGCTCTCCTCCCATATCGTCTTGCCAGTTATTTAGGCTGTTGGGTTTAGTGGTTTAAATCTTTGAAATGTATATCTAGCTCTCTGCGTGCTAGACTGAAAGAAGTTTCATGAAACATGTTATTCAGCATTTTATGTTAACCAAATACACTTTTAGGAACCAAGTAAATTTTTAGGAAGGAATCCGCAGGATTATAGGAGGTAAAACTATTTGAGGCTCTCTGCAACAGAAGCCAGAAAATGGAACAGTGACGGGAATCTCACTTTTAATATCTTCTAGGAAACATTAGTTTGTTTGCCCTGAAACTGCATGCTCTAAAATGCAAAAAGAAGCAGAATTTTTTCCATCATCATGTGGATTTTTTTTTGCTCTCATGTCATTCTTTTTTATTCTCATGTTTTATTATTTATTTAGTTAAAATAAAAAAAATACATTCAATTTTTTTCTGATTCTGTGGAATATGCTTCTAAGTTCTTGTGTATTTGTGACAATTTGCATCTACAGGACATGGCCACTGCTTAGACTACGTGATCTATGCTATGTAGGAAGGCAATCCTCTCCATTCTGCCTGATTAACCTTGTATTGCTCCTGAGGTTACCTGGTTCTTCCGTACTGTTGATTAGGATCTGCTTATCTTAGTGATATGAATCTGAACACTTAGAACTGCAAAAAAGATAAGCAAAAACAGGGAGGCATGAGTTGGGCTGTCGTTACATGGATTACATATTTATTCAAATGAAAGGAGCCTCTTTTTCCATTTAAGTAAAATATAGGCTCAAGTGGCCAAGATGCTGACTGGAAGGTGGGAGGTCAGCAGTTAGATTCCCAAGTACTGCAGGACGGAATGAGCTCCCGTCTTTGTCCCAGCTCCTGCCAACCTAGCAGTTCGAAAGCAAGAAATTGCAAGTAGATAAATAGGGACCACTTTGGTGGGAAGGTAAACAGCATTCTGTGCACTCCAGTGTCTAGTCATGCCTGCCACATGACCACAGAAATGTTTGCAGAAGCAGACAACGCTGGCTCTTCGGTTTTGAAACAGATGAACACTGAACCCTACAGTCGGATCTGACTGGCTTTCAAGCAAGGGAAACCTTTACCTTTAGTAGAAAACTGATCTGAGACAAAATGACCTGCATTATTTTCCAGTATACTAGAAATGGCTATTTTTTGTTTTAAGAGAGAATAGTATGTATGTTGCATTAATTTGTTGTGTTAAGTCAGAACCTGATTAAGTCAGAATCTACTTATACTTATAGTGACCCTAATAGGATTTTCAAGGTGATTGAGATATTTCAGAAGTGGTTTCCCAGCTCTACAACCTCAGTGAGTTTCAATGGCTGAGTAGGAATTTGAACCCAGGCTCCCATGTCCTAGTCCATCATTCTATACCACACTGGGTGTGCATTAAATTACAGTAGTAACATTTTTAAATTGCTTTAGGAAGCGGTAGAGAACTACAGTGACAGAAAGCTCTCTTTCTGGGTAATATAGTGGACAAAAGTGGCTTGAACATTGAACTTTATACAGGAGTGGTGCCAATGTTTGCTTAGCACACAGCACACATAGTATGTAATTTGTGGATCATACCTGTTGTTCGTACACAGTGTGTGTGCCTGGATTCAAATGTAGGCCAATTCCTTTCACTGATCAGGGCTGACATGGATTTCTGAAAGGCTGTGATTCGGATGTTTACATCTTGGCCATAAAATGTAATTGGCTCTGTCACTTAAGAGAAATAGTTTTTCCTTTTATTTCTTTAACTCAAAAGTTTAAGAAATATTCTGTGAAGTTGCATAATCTATGTAAATGTACAGAACTGCGCCATGCCTTGTATGTAATTCTACAAAAGCTGCAAGCCCCAAAGCATTATAGTTTGGTGACTTGTTCTAAATGCCTATGCTTCTTCCCCCTACCCCATTTCCGTGGCTAAAAGGAAAAAAAATCTATCTAACAAAAGCTTCCTTGCCCAATTACCATCTGTTGCCAATGATTTGTGAGGCTTTTGCATTGCTTTCATTTTTTATTCACCAAGGATTGATGAAGCTGCTGCCCTCCATCAAGATGGATTCAAGTGGAATTTAATCCACTTGGGGACCATCACTTTCCCCTGTGGACTTCGCCAAGGCCGCTAGTCCTCCCGGTTGTCAGGTTAGTTACCTGCTGCCCCACATTCAGACTCTGGCAGTATGGTCTACTCTGTTACCATAGCCAGCAATTAATTGACAGTTCTCCTTCAGTGAAATATTGGTTGCATATTAGATTCTTCATTTATTCATATTTTTAATTTGTGGAAATTATTTCATTAGATATTATGACAAAACAGTTTCCTATTTGCATAGATAGTATTCTTTTGAGTTGCAGGATGTTGTAGTTTTCTCCAATCTTTGATTTTATTTCACAAGAGGAATCTGGCCTGTGGCCATAGGAAGCTCAATACTGGTGGACCTTACTTTATTCAGAAGTAATTATTGGGAGGCAAGGAGTTGTTTGTTTTATTGAGAGGAAGCCGAGTTTGATTGGAGACTTCTTGCCTGAGAGTTTTCAGGGTTGCCTAAGAGTTTTCAGAGTTGCTAATATTTCTTTACAATTTGGCTAAGTATCAAATTAAGCACAGCTGATAGAGTTATGTTAGTAGGCATGATTAGCATAAAGGTCTATATCTTTGTCTCACAATGTTGAGTCCTTTATGACCTTCAAAACTTAATTCTACATGCTTTTGTAATATGTTATCATGCAACTGTAAGCACAATAATGTAGATGGTTGACCTTGGAGATTTCTTAATTTTGTTTTTCCATCAAGATTCAGTGGGAACCATACACGAAAGCACTTCAAGTCATATCAGCTTTCCCATTTTTATCTCAACTTATCAGTCCTTCTGCCCCTTGGAGATGAATAATGCGTGTATATAAAAGGAGACACCAAATATTTTTGGTGCTGTAGCAATCAGTAGCTTTTATTTGCAATATTTAAAAGGCTAAACATAGATCTTGAAATATTTACATCGATGGCATTTTTGTTGCCTTCTCCTCCCCAAAATAGGCATCTTACAGGCAGGTGGTACTGGGATATTATTTCATGTCATGCTTGATAGCTAGAAGACTTTGGGGGGTGGGTGGGGGGTGTCTCACTATTTTAGTTCTTGTTGTCAAGGATTGTAAAGAATCAAGATAAAAAATACACAATAGTGTTTTTATAGCTTTCTGTTGCCCTTTCCCCATTTTGCTGACTCGTTCCTATAAAAACTCGCTGCTTTTTGATTGATCAGATGAAAATATCTAGTACTAGTATAGCTGTAATAAGAGTGTGAGTAATATATGCATATACTCCTATGTTCCCCTTGATATCATTGATTCTTCATACTTAAAGACTTGCATTTCTTTAAACAATAGCTTTATACAGATCTTCTCTGAGGAGACATTGGTTTCTATTTCGGTACAGACACCCCCCACCCCCCATATCTGGAAATGGGTAATGTTCAAAGATCTTCTGTGGATACCCAGAACCATGGAAATCAGTAAACCCTTATGAAATTATTCTACTGGAAACGCAATCAGTCAGTTATTTCTCAACATTACAATATTGATAGTGGCATCTAGCGGCCAGCTCAAGGATTTTTTACTGAATATTTTTAGACCTATGGAGAATTGAAACTGTGGATACGAGAGAATGTTCTATACAGTAATACGCCATATAATGATTTTAATTGGTTCCACAGGGTCCATTGGTCTACAAAAAATCGCTATACGATGCATGCTTTGTATAGCGATTTTCCCTGTGGGATGTATCATACAATGATTTTTGCCCTGCTTTTCCCCTGGGAAGTGTGTTCTCAGGGTAAAGGCAGCCTTCCGGGTGTCAGGGAAGGTATCCACAGAGGTCCCCTTGCCTGGAAACACATTTCCCAGGCAAGTGGACCTCCATAGACCGCACATCGTGGTGCCTGTCAGTGCAGCGAAACAAAGCCTCATTTCATTTTGCTGCACTGGCCGAGGGCGCGTTGTTGCCTTTGTGGCCAGGGTTGGGTGGGAATTCAGAAGCCTTGTTTCCCTGCTCTGATCAGTGCTGCCTCAGACGTGCAATCCTAGCCCTTGGGGCCGGGGTTGGGGGGAATTCCCACCCCCACCCAACCCTAAAGGCAGGATCGCAATGCTGGTCAGACCTTTGCAAGCCAACCACCTGGGTCCACAAGCGCTTGGCGACTCAGGTGGTTGGCTTGTGGAGGTCTGCGAAACAGCACTGGTCTCCTCGCAAACAAGCTGCCTGGATCAGCAAGCACTTTGTGATTCTGGCGGCTTGCTTGCGAGGCGACCAGTGCTGGGCTGCTTTTGCCTTGGGAATCTATGTTTCCCAGGCAGGGCAAAGTCAGCCCCGCCAGGGTGTGTGTGTGTGTGTTGGGGAAGGAAGCTATGGAGGTCCGTTTGCCATTTCGAAACTGTAAAGGGACCTCCATAGATCCCTTCCCTGAACCTTGCGGGGCTGCCTTGCATTTTTTTTTAAAAAAAGGCAATTGCTGTGCGATGCAATCGCTGTGCGATGCAATCGTTATACGGGGTTTTACTGTACAGTACTTAGAAGTGGATTCATATATAAATTAAAACAGCATGATTAAGTACTACTGCAGGTAGCTATTTCAAGTGGGCATATTAAACTTCTGAATGAGCTTGTCCTTAGTGATAACTATGTAGAATTCTTATTTGGATGTTTCCCATACTGAAACTGCTGGTTTGAGAAGAATTTAAGCTTATGTAGAATACGAGAACAATGAAGACAGTTGTATCTGATTGATTGATGAAAAAAAGAATTAGCAGATGACCACTGAGTAAGCCTATAATTTAGAGAAAACTCAAATTGTGGATATCTTAGCTGATATGCTTAGTCTTTGATATGCTACACTATACAAGTTATCAGTTATCTACTAGTTTTTAAGACCATGTTTTGTGCCCATAGTTCTTCATTCCCCCCATCTTGATTACATTTTGGCATTTTCACGTTCACCAATTATTGAACTTGTGAAGTTGAGGGAAATGAGAGGTAATGCTATATATTCATGCACTAATGAAATTTCAATTCAAAAGCGGTTTTCTAGTATAGCTTTATGCCTAATAGGAGGTATGTAAAAGCATAGGGAACACACAGATCTTGTGGCATATCCTAGGCCAGCAGCCAAGTGGTGGAAGAGAAGTTCTAGTATCATCCTCTAGGCATATTCTTTGAACCATCATAATGCTGTATGAACTATAGTTACTAAATGCATGACACCTCCTGCACCAGTGAGACAAGCCTGAAAGGTACTGAAGAATATTGATGCAGTTGCTGTGCATGAATCAAACAGGTCATTATTGAGAAATGCCAGGAAAGAAAGAACAAGGTAGGTAAGGGCATGGTTAACATTGCTTGTTGTTGGGAAGGGGCAAGGAAGGAGAAACAACAGCTGTGAAGCTTAGCATGTGTATGAGAAATGGGAGTCTTGCAAAATAATATTCAGGTGGATTTGTGAAATTTTACCATGGTTTTTCTTAGGGGTGGAGTGTGTTGCCTTATGACAATAGTAGAGTAATCTGGACATAAATTCATGAAGATGGGAAAACATCTTGAAAGCTTAAGTCTCATTTAACAAATGTTTATTCTGTTTAAACTAGACAGTGTTCTAAATTTAGGCGTGAGAATTTCCATCTGCTTCAACTCCTCAGAAAGAACAGCACATAACTTTATTAACTTTTGCTGAGTAGGTTACTTGTGTTTAAATCTGACTAATTGAATTGAGAGAAGTTGATTAATTAGACCAGAGGGTAGTAGTAACAACTAGCTATTACTTGTTCTTTAGCTTTTGGTAGTTTTCTTTTTCCAGCTAATAGATTTATGAGGTGCATGTTCTGTATATGGTTATTCCCCCAAATCCTGTAATAATGATCATTCTGTAAAGTAGATGCTTTTTCTGAAGTGCTTAGGATTTCCCCCCTTTGATGACTTCTGAAACTAATGGGGTTAAATTTATGATGCAATCTTACCTTTCTGTGTGCTTATTCTTTATAGTGGGGGTACTAATTTGATGCTTGGAAGATCTGGCTGAGCTTTTGCAGTTACAGATGGAGGCAGTATCACCAGATATTTCTGAAGTGAGACAGTTGAAGCTATGTATTCAGAAGAAGTTACAGAAATAACATTTTCTTCACTATTCTGTTGGCTTTACTGTGCTTATAACAGCAGCCATTTAGTTTTTGCCATTTTGGGCTTGTCCATCCTGCACTTCATTGCCTACACTTGCAGACTCAGTTACATAATGGCCTAATTATGTGGCTGGTCTCACAAGCTTGGGTAAGTGAGTGCAGGATGCTTTGTATAACGTCGTTCCCATAGAGATACATTGTAACGGCACAAACTGCAGGGCTGGCTACCGGTCGAACTCCGTTGGAGGCAGGGAAAGAAAGAACTCGCCGCACTTGGGGCTCGTCTCTCCGGCGAGTTCTTTCTTTCCCCGTCTCCAACGGAGTCTGACCGGCAGCCGGCCAGAGGAAGCGGGGAAAGAAAGAACTCATCTCTCGGACGAGTTCTTTCTTCCCCGCCTCCAACAGAGTCCGACCGGCAGCCAGCCGGAGGAGGCGGGGAAAGAAAGAACTCGCCGCACTTGGGGCTTGTCTTTCCGGCAAGTTCTTTCTTCCCCGCCTCCTCCGGCCGGCTGCCGGTTGAACTCCATGGGGCCTCCAAGCTGCAAGTCCAAACTCCCGTGGAAACCCTAATACCTCATACAACGTCTGGCGACGTTTTATAAAGCACCTTTCCCCCCAGAATTGGACGACGTTGTATGGATCCGACATTGTATGAGGTATTACTGTACATTGCAATCAAATTGCTAGGTAGTGTATAATGTTTGCTTTTCTGTGGCCATTATTTGGCACAAGAATAGAGTACAGTGGTACATCGGTTAACATAATTAATGCATTCTCAGGGACATTTCTTACAGTGAAAATTACTTTAACCAAATTTCCCATAGGAATGCATTGAAAACCAAAATACATTAACAAGGTTTTCAATAGGAGTGCATTGAAAACCAATTAATCCATTCCGGGGGGAAATGTAAACCGAGCCACTATTTTCTGTGGATTTCCTTTTGTTATGCGATTTTTATGTTAACTGAACTGATTGTTAACCGAGGTTCCACTGTATATAAAAGGATAAGCCAATGAGAGTTAGAATTTGCCATTATGCCTGTTCATTTTATACTGATACAGTGGTACCTCATACAACAATTTTAATCCGTTCCATGGGGCTCGGTGTACAAAACAATTGCTATACAATTCTTGCATCGTATAGCAATTTTCCCTATGGGATGCATCATACAATGATTTTTTTTGCTAAGTGGTTTTTTCCCTTTGTAAAATTGTTGTATGATTTTTTTCCATAGGGAAAATTGTTAGGTGGGATGCCATTCCCTCAAAAAAACAAAACCTAATTGTTATGTGATTTCGTTGTTATACTGGGCGATTGTTGTATGAGGTTCCACTGTATCTACCATTTCAGTAAAAATGGAGGCCAAGAGAGAGTGTCCCAGACTAATCTTTTTGATATTTGAAAGTACGTGCTTCTCTCACTACACTATTTGTACAAACACTATTAAATGTTGGCAATCTGCTAGTGGCGATTCAGTCTTTAGATGTTCACAGGATTTTTTAGAAGTATCTTAGATTCTAGCAGTAGAGATACACAGGAAGTGCAGAGGAATGCAGGTGATATGAAATTGCAAAGTACTGTATCTGTTTTATAACACTATCAAACCTTCATGTCAAATGTTCTTCCTTTAGAACTGCACAAGCATACAGCATCCTCGAAATAATCAACTTGCAAAAATATTATTTATGTTGGTATAAGTACAGTGTGGTCAATTGCTGCTAATTAACCAATTCTACATTTAATTGTGTGCAAATATGTGGTGTACAATATAAGCAGCAACTTGTTAACTAGTGGGATCTGGTACTGAATCTTGTACCATTGTAGCTGTTAACTAGTGGAATTTACCTCTGATTTACACCATTCTAATTAATGAATAAAGGTCTAGCTGCTGGCATCTAGTGTTTTCATGTCATGCATGCTTTTCATCCAAATGAACTTGACAGTTGACCAAATTTGGGCATACCTGTCAAGTATCCTGTATTGGCCAGGATTACCCCGTAATTCCGCGCCGATTTTCTCCATTTCCTGCCCGGAGCTACCCTGTAATTTGGCAGTGGGGGAAAGTAGTACTGCACATCCCTTCTGCGCAGGTCCTTTCTACGCATGTGTAGAACCCTTCTACGTATGCATAGAACCCTTCTATGCATTCGTAGAAGGGTTCTGTGCAGAAGGGGATGCGTAGAAGCCTCCTATGCATGCGTAAAAGCCTTCTACGCATGTGTAGAAGCGACCTGCGCAGAATGTCACTTCTATGCATGCATAGAAGGCTTTTATGAATGCGTAGAATGGACCTGCGCAGAAACATTCTGTGCAGGTCCCGTAATCTCTGGAGCCGCACTTGACAGATATGAATTTGGGTAACCACAATCATGTGGTAGTTATAGTTTCATTCTTGGTGCATATGCTCTCTGGAAAAAAGTAGTTAAAAACAGCTGGCAGTTCTAATGGTTAACATAGTTATTTTTAATAATAAAAAAGGGGGCTGCCAAGTCTCATTAAACCAACCAGTTGAGCAGTGAGACAGTGATGACGGAGAGTCAAGGCAAGAGAAGCTTGGTGGCTATGTTTAAGAAACATTTGCCTTGATGTGTTCCAGAGGTAACCTTTTAAAAGGTAGCTCTTTTAAAACCATTACAAACTAACTAATGTGAAATAGATCAGTGAAATTGAATTAACATAAGCTACTGATAAATGGTGACTTTTGTGTCAATGTACTCTTCATTAATCTGTCTATAATAAAGCCCTCTATGCTATTGAAATAATTGAGCTTTCTTTGGTACTGATGAGGGATTGAAAGTTTAGCTTCTATCAGTGTAAGAATTGGCAGACTTGAAGGAAGACCCAACCCATCTTGAACTATTAAAGTTATTAGAGAGTTCAGATTTAACTGGCAATAGGTTTTAAAGGAAATTTTAATAGACTAGCATTTTTTGCCCGGCCTTGCTGGGCATTTTTGGATTGTGTGCTGGTGGCAGGGATCCGTCAGGGAAGGTGGTTTCCCCCAAACACAATACACACAATCACAACATGCACACACAACACACACACACACACGACTCACAACCCACACCCACCACAGTCACACACAACACACGACACAACACACACAACACCCCCACACAAAACACATACTCCCACACATAACACATGCTCGACACACAACCCACAGCCACACACATCACACACGACACAGCAAACCCACAAAACCCACACCAACACAACCCACACAGGACACACCCACACAATATAATATAACCCCCACACACAATACACACACAACACACCTGACACAACACACTCTCACAAAGCTGCCTCCCTGCCGCTACCCCATCAGAGTTCGCCTGGCAGTTCGGCCGGGGTAGAAGGAGGTGGGGAGGAGAGACACACAACACGAAGGGTCTCTCCTGCGGCCCTAAAAAGTCAGCTCCCCCCCCCCGCTGCCGCACTCAACCCCCCAGCAGAGTTCGCCCGGCAGTTCTGCCGGGGGAGACGGAGGCGGGGAGGAGACTTGCAACACGAAGGGTCTCTCCGGCAGCCCTAAAAAGCCACTTCGCCGCGTTTCCTTGTATTACCTCCACTGCTGTTTCGAGAGCTAACAAGAAACAGCGGAGGGGGTAATACAAAAGCGGCAAGCAGCAATCCACCAGGGAGAGCACCTCTCCTGATGGATCGCTGGCTGCCGTGTTTGCATTTCCCCCTCAACTGTTTCGAACGTTGTTTCATGTCAACCTTTGAAACAGTTGAGGGGGAAATGCAAATGCAGCAGGCAGCAATCCGTCTGGAGAGGCGCTCTCCCTGCTGGATCGCGTTGGCCCCACTTCGGCTTCTGGACCCTTGCGGGAGTGATCTTCGGGACTTAAGGTAAGTATGGCCAGCTCATTACGGGATTGGCTGGATGTGTGCAGACTCGCATTCCGGACACGCACGGCCACATCCCATTCTTATAGGTAAAGATTAATTAATATCTAGAGCATTGTTTCCCAAACTTTGGTTTTTGGACTTCAATTCTCAGAAGCCTAAGTCAGTCCCCCAAAACACTGATCAGCCAATGTACTGATTTAAGCTTCTGGGAATAGAAGTCCCCCTGTGATGTGTGTGTCCCCATGATGAGAACCAATGATCTAAAGGGATAATACTGTTGACTTGTTTAGTATAGGTAAAAATGTTATAGTATGCTAAAGGTTAACGTATGGTTACCTAACCTAACAAATGGTTACATAACCATATGGTTCCGTGCGCTCCGGTTTCAAGTCATGCCTGCCACATGACCACAGAAACGTCTGCAGAAGCAGACAGCACTGGCTCTTCGGCTTTGAAATGGAGATGAGGACTGAACCGTACAGTCAGATACGACTGGCTTTCGAGCAAGGGAAACCTTTACCTAATCTTTTGTGAATGCTATGCAACTCACGAAGTGGGCTATGTTTTACAAAACTCATAATAAATTTATTAGTCTTTAAGATGTAGCAGGACTATGTTGTCCTTGCAATAACTTTAGTTGGGGAAAAGTTCTACCAAAACTATGGTTCCCTCTCACAGTAAATTGCCACTCAAAACACATGATTAAGAGTTATGAGATATGAGTGCTTTAATCAGTATTTATTCCTAACCTTATGGATGCAGAAATCAAAATTATAATTAAATTTCTCTTCTTATGGTAGTAGATTGTAGTGTAAAATATTCTAGGATCATAAACCTGTTCAAGAAACAGTTGTTTGTGCTATGTTCTCTGCATCACTTTAGCATCCATTACATTAGATGATCAGAGGGCAATATTGTGTCTTCCTGCTCAGCGTGTTAGCTGACAGAAGGAACTGATGAGGATCCACCTCATTTTGTAGCAGTTCTAAACAAACAAACAAATAAATAAATAGGGACCACTTCGGTGGGAAAAGATCTTGGGGACATGAAAGGAGCCTTATTCGAGTGTCCCCTGAGTGGAGCTCCTCCAGTGAAAATCCTTTCAACCCAGAATAATTTCTGATACAAAATTATTATTACCTCATTTTATAAATCTGTACTTGTTACTCAGGGACAAACTGGTTCCAACTGCCCATTTTTGTTCCTTGATGGTCCTCCAAACTGCTTAGAGATGCCTCTCTTGGTCTGCTTTGGCACTGATATCAGACAATTGTCAGCATTTGTCCCTGAATATAACTTAGCACTAGCTGGTTAATAAATGTTATCCTGGCAGGAGCATACACACTACTGGCTGGAGTGAGTGGCCTGTGATAAGTATCCTGTGGTTTTATAATAGTGATCCTATTTGGGAATAAGTGAATTATTTCGAGCTCTCTGACCAGCACAAATGAAGCTTCATTAATTCCAGGCATGTGGCTGATGGCTGTGATTTTACATGTTCCCAGACAGTGTGGCTTAATCAGAAGGATGTAAATAGAGTTGCCTGTCAAGAACACTCATACTTACTATCCTGATGTAGCTAGGCACAAAATGAAGCAGCTGGTCGGTTGATCCATGATTGGATTTTTAACCCTAATATCTGTTGTCTCAAACCTTTTAAGGAGAAACTACTGCCAGCCTCCTAACAGACTGTGATCGGCCAGTATTGGGTACAAATCTTTTAGCAATTTTGGAAAATAATTCTGTGCTATTTGATAAACCGTTTCAGCCAAAATTATACTGCATAATTTTCTTGAGATAGGCAAAATGATGGAATGGGATGTTGAAATCCTTTTAATAGTTGATCATTCTTTACTCTGGAGACGTTCTAGTATGTTTTCTTTGTTTCATTTCAGTCCAGTCCACCACTCTGTCTACTATTGCTATTGTTGAATGCCATTAAGTTGTCTATGATTTCTAGTGATTTTAATATAACAGTGGAACCCCAAATAACGATCCATCCGAATAACGTCGAATCCGAATAATGACGCATTATTTTTTGAAATGTCATGCCCCGGACAACGACGTGACGTTGTTATATGAATGGATCGTATTTGGTTTCTCAGCCAGCATGGGTGCCTCTCTGAGGCTCAGGGTAGCTGATGGGGCTTTTTCTGACACCCCCCCCCCCCGGACGCTGCTGCAAGCCGATGAAGGAGTTTTCCTCACTGTTTTGTCTTCCAGCTGTCCAGGTGGGTGGGGGGGGTGTTTGGAAAAAGCCCCAATCGGCTCCCCCTAGCCTCAGATAGGCACCCGGGGTGCCTCTGCCCACCCCCACCCCAAAAAGGATGACGTGGTCTCCTACCTGCTCACGCTAGTTGTGGAGGAAAAAATCTCTCCCATCCCCGACAAACAGCTGATAACAGTTGCAGTGGCCATTTTGCTTTCTGTTTTTTTTGGACTTCAATTCCCAGAAAACCGGCAGGGCTGCTCTCTGCCTGGGAAGCGCCTTCCCAGGTGGAGACCAGCCTTGCGGGCTTGGGGGCTTGGATCTCCGGTGGTGCCCTTGCTGTTTCAAGTCTTGCCTCAGAACAGCAAGGGGGCCTCCGTAGACCCAAGCATCTGATCCCCGGTTCCCTTTCCAAAGATCCCCGGTTCCCTTTCCAAAGAGGCAGGCGAGCGGGTCGCCCGTCTCTTTGGAAAGGGAACTGGGCTTTGGTTTAAATGTACTTAAATGTATGGGCTTGGCCTGTACTTTGCATTGGGCAGGAATTATGCTCAACCAAGGATAGGTATTTTGTGAAGGCATAGGAGTCATTTTTGCCATTGATCCACACATAGCTGTACCCCCTTTTTTACATTCTTAACCACCTTAAAATGTTTGCCCCGCAAAATAACAAAATTTAACCTGCAGAATTGTTGAGAGATGCAATTTGTATTTCTGTGCTTTTGTTAAGATGTTTGCGATAAAGTTACTTTTAACATGGCAGATCCATATAGTCCAGTGGTGGCAAACCTTGGCACTCCAGGTGTTCTTGGACTTCAATTACCAGACGCCCCCAGTCAGCACTCTTGCTGATCAGGGCTTCTGGGAATTAAAGTCCTGGAGTGCCAAGGGTCACCATCACTGATATAGTGCTAAGATCTGAGCTTGGGCACCTCAGATTTTTGGTGCATATCTGGATAGCTCAGTGAGTTAATATATGACTGCGAATCCAGTTCCCCACTGTGCATCCAGAAGAATAAGCCTGTGTGGCCTTTGGCAAGCTGCACATTCCTGGATATGCCCCCAGAAGAAGAGAGTGGTAAACCACTTCTGAGTACCTTGTTCTTTGTGGAACACTGAAGTCTTTGACTAGAAGATGTGGTAAATGAGCACTGCAACCATAAGTTATTGGCATTATATTCCCTTCTTGCTGGTCTAAATTTCTTGCATGTTTGCAGCAGGTCTTTGACTAAACTATGTACTAGACTAGACCTTTGAATATTTGTTCAAATGTTATTATAGCTTTTGCTGCCACTTCTTGTAAAAATTCTACTGAATGTTCGTTTTCTGACATACCAATTGTTTCTGCAAGGCAGTCATTAGCTTCTGTTGTTATAGAAGCACATACAACGGGATCATTGTTTCTCCACCCATCAAGACTTAGATTAACACTTTTACCCTTTAGAGCTTTTCCCCATTACTCAATTTCTCTGTCATACACATGATTTAGCAGTTTCCCTGCAATGTCTGCTCTGCTGGGTAGATTGTAACCTGGTCTCAGTGACTGAACCATATTAATGAAGTGTGGTTTTTCAGTCATATAGAAAGAAGTTTGTTGTGTAAACAATTATTCATCAATTATTATTTTTCTGATCTGCTGGAGGTTATCATAAACTTATTTATGGTGGTTTTTGGATGGTTGCCTTTTTATTTTAGGTGATATACTGCTGATATATATGTGTGATGGTTATGATGAGAGTGAAACACTATATTGGACAGATAACCATGTATGTTGCTTGGAGAATAGTGTGTGTATTGAAGAACAGTGAAAATTCTGGCAATTGCCAGTTGAGGATTTAGCCAGAACACAAGTTGAAGACAATACAAATTCACTTTCAAAGGGCTTTAGCCTTAGAAGGAAATCTTTGTTAGCTGGTTTGGGAATAGCTCATCTGTTGAGAGGCTGGGTTTCATGCTGAGGGAGGCTTTTAAGAGTTTTGCATATGTCACTTACTAGCAGTTCTCTTGTATCAGTTAAAGGGCAGAACAAGAATTTCTTTTCATTGGTCACAAAGATAGCTGAACACAACACATAATAATAATAATAATAAATAATAATAAAGTTTTATTTATATACCGCTTGTCTCTTCCAGAAGAAGACTCCAAGCGGTATATAAATAAAATTTTATTATTTATTATTATTATTATGTGTTGTGTTCAGCTATCTTTGTGACCAATGAAAAGAAATTCTTGTTCTTTCAGAAGAAGACTCCAAGCGGTTTACATTGGGGCATGCTGCCTAAAGCAGGCAGCAGCGGGGGAAAAGATACAAAATCAGTAAGCATACAACATAAAAAGCAAGAAAGAAAAGAAAAGAAGGCGTTCACTTCCACTCTTCCCCATGGCAAATGCCAGGCCGGGAAAGAGGGCTAAATCCTTGGGCGGCGCGGGGCAGCATCCTTTGAGCTCTGCAGGGCTCGGAAGGTGGGGACAAAGCGGTGGCACCTGGCCTCCCATCCACTGGGACCAGGTGTTGCGAGTCCCGAGGAGAGGCAGGACGGGTCCTTGGGCGGCGCGGGGCAGCGTCCTTTGAGCCCTCGGGCTCAGAAGGCGGGGACGTAGCGGCGGCGCCTGGCCTCCCATCCACCGGGACCAGGTGTTGCGAGTCCCGAGGAGAGGCAGGACGGGCGTGTTGAATGGCTGCTACGGATTCCTGTTCTTCATAATGTAAAACATTGCTAAGTATTTGATTTAATAAAAAAAGTCTTCAGAATGTTAGTAAAAGACAAAAACAAATTGTGTACTACTTTCCAGGTTTTAAAGTTGGAGCACTGCCCACTGCTGTCAGGAAGGTGGTGGGTTTTGTGTTCATTTTTGCTTTCTTCAGGTCGTTTCGGGTGCTGAAAGTTACTCCAGAGTCCAAATTCAGATCCAGTGGACTACTTGTATGTACAGTGGTACCTCATAGAATGATTTTAATCCGTTCCATGGGGCTCGTTGTTGTACGAAACAATTGCTATACGATGCATGCATCGTATAGCGATTTTCCCTATGGGATGCATCGTACAACGATTCCCCCCCACTAAGTGGTTTTTCGCACTGAAAAATTGTTGTATGATTTTTTCCATAGGGAAAATTGTTATGCGGGACACCATTTCCCCCAAAAACCTAATTGTTATGCGATTTCGTTGCTATACGGGGCAATTGTTGTATGAGGTTCCAGTGTACTTTTATTTCAAAAGTTAGATACTCATGTTGTACTATAAATTGTTTTGGGTTTTTAAATATGATTTTGGGTTGTTATGTGGGGAACACAATATCCAGTGAAACATTCTACAGGTGTTTTCAGAAATTCACTGGCATTTCAGATGGAATGTTTTTAGACCAACATGGATAAGTTTACTGGCACAGCCAGTGGTAAGGGATTATGGGACTTGTTCAAACCATCTGAAGATCAGAAGGTTCTTCACCCCATCCTTGGTATAAATTATGCACCTGGTTGTGGAACTAGATGGTGTTTGTATGCTGTTCAGAAGAACTAAGTTTTGAAATTTGGGCCTTGGTATTTATTTGTACATAGTCCTTGTATAGGGAAATGGAGATGTTTATGTATATATCTTTGGACTAGGCAGGTTTACAATTCTGGAATGCTTTTTTTTGTCTATTTTGGTCTACTTGCCTTATTTTTCATTTAGGTGAAACTCAAACCATTACAAAGATACCCTTCCAGTGAGTTAGTCAAAGTATGGGGAGGATTTTAAGACACTCTTACAGCTTGTATCTGGAAAATATTCCTTGGTGACTGTTGTGCTCTATGTTTTGGCTCTGTTTTCCAGCTCTGGAGGTGGTGTATCATGGCAGGTGATGCCATCATGGTGATGAGAGGGCTGGCAAAACTCAGCAAGGCAGTCTTGGAGACGCAAGCAGGACAACTCCGGCAAGTAATCCTTGGTAGTGATGCAACAACAGTAGTTAGAAGCTTCCAGGCCACTGCTGAAGAACAGTTTAGTGCTGCCATGGGAAAGATGCAGGTAAGAACCATAGGTGTCAAGCATCCTGTATTGCCTGGGAAAACCCCGTAATTTAGCCCCTCTTCCCGCCATCACGGTTTTTATAATTTCCCGTATTTTTTTTTAAAAAAAATCCAGGGGCATGTAAATCTCCCGTATATTATATTATTGTATTATATTTTTATTCATGAGGTGTGTGCCCCATACCAGAGCCAGAGAAAGGAGTGTTGGGCTCCCCCTGGTGGAGGAAGAACCACCCCCTAGGCATTCCCCTTAGCACGACTGCTTCCCCTCACGGGAAAGAAGGCAGAAGGCCAGGCTCATTGTAATAATTCTATTTTAAATTTTCCCCTATTTTCTGCTGACTGCATTTCATATTATGGTGATTTTTCATGGAACTATTTTTTATATTTTAATCACTTAATTGTATACTGTCTTAGCCTTGTGTGCCTCAATTTCATTTTTTAAAACTCTGTGTTTAAGAGAAAACCACAGAAGTATCCTGTTTATGTTGTATGCAAATATACTTGAAGCTGATTGGCTCATTGTCTTCCTTTAACACCATCTTTCCCAGGAGAGAGAGAGGGCTTCAAGTATATTTGTATACAACGTAAACAGGATACTTCTGTGGCCTGGGGAGAGGGGTATGGCCCAAAATTTCCCTTATTTTCATGTCCAAAACGTGACAGGTAAGGTAAGAATACATGCCCATGTCCATATTTCTACCTTCCATCACCCCATCAATATAGTTTTTTTTAATTTCTGGTTTGTGAAAAAATGCCCAGTTGACATCTAACATGCATAAGGAGTAGGATTTTCCCTTGACTGTAGTAGTTTTCAATTTTGAATAGCTATATGTGTGTATGAATGCATGTATTTATGATTTATTTATTTCAGTTTCTAGACCACCCAGTAACCAAACTTTTCCGGATTGGTGTACATGACATTGTTCACCAGATTCAGATGGTAAAAGTTATTAGTAAAACAGCTTGTAGTAAAAGCAAGATAGCAAAATAAGATTCACAGTATAATTCTATGTATGTTTCCTTAGAAGTAATCTCCACAGCTTTCAATGGGACTTCTCTAGTAAATGTTTTGTGGGTATAATGTGGTTATTTTCTTCTGTATACAGTATGTATTTTAGAATGTTGGCATATCTGAAACCGTTCTGTTTAAGCATATGTAAAAACACTTCATGAGCCCAAAAGGTTTCTCATCAATTGATACTGTATTGTAGTAAAAATAGTTAGGACAGTGCCATCAGTTTAAATTAGGTGGACAAAGTAATACAGCCTTTTGACTAATTTGCTGTGCCCTCAGCCTGATACTAGAAAAGTTATATAAGTGTTCAAGGTAGAAAAAAGACATTTTCTTAATGCAAATGTGTAGTGAAAGGCTGCATTTTAAAAACATTATTTTTATGATGATTAATAACAATCCCCAAATATATCAGATTTGTTGCATACACATCTATAACACTTAAATGGTTTTCGATGGTGACTTAAAATTTGATAACAGACATGTATTTGGAACAATATATAGCAAATGCACACATTTGTCATGGAGTCATGAATGCATTTCTCCATGAAGTATGAACTGCAGACCAAGCTAAATCACGTTCTTAAAAAATGTAGTTTCTGCGTCCTCAGGGCAGGATTAGGCCCATATCATTAGAAGTAGGTGTGAGCCTTCCCTCCACACCATGGTCCCAGACCTGATTAAGTTCTACATTGTGGTTAATTAATTTTTTTAAACAAGAAGACAAATTAATATCATGTTTAGTGTCACCTTCATACTTGCTATGAGATAGGTGTCATCAGTATTAGGTCTCCTGTTTTACTTCAGCAGTTTCTTAGAAGAGAGGGCAGTTTCATTTTCCACATGTGCTATGTCTGTCTGAAAATTTCTAGTGTTTCCTATTGGGAGCAGCAGAGAGGGAAGAGGGAGGAAAGGATTTCCAGTAAATTACATAGTGTCCATTGTTCCGCCTGCCAACTTTAAACTTTTTTGCATTAGTTTTTAATACTGTTGGAAGAGAAGTGTTTCCATTGTTTACCACTATGCTGATATCGCCAAATGAGCCAAGATGTGCTTTTTCCTATTCCTTGTTTCACCTGAAATTAGCAATGATCTGTAATAGGTATGCCAACTGGCATTGTTTCTTCCAAATGCAAAAAATAATTAGTATCCTGGAAAGATCTGTTACTTTGGATACCAGACCCTCGAATTATAGAATCTGGACGCTGATTTAGATTTTCTTTTTTTCATATCAGCAAAAAGGGCTGTAAGAAGCCAAATAAAAGCTATGTTCAGAAGCTGTAAAAGCAGGTGTAGTTGATATGTTGATAGGGTGTGGTAATTCCACCCTCTATGTCCTTTGGTTCTGTTGCCCTCCTACACATGCAGATTGACAGGCTGAATTGGAGTGCCTCCCTAGTTTGTGGAGTCTTTTCACATGAGTTGGAATCCTAAATTTCTGAAATTCCAGCCCATGTGGAAGGACATTATTGCCAGCAGTGGTTGAGATTTTGCCCTCCATATGTAAGAAACTGATAACATCAGGTGATACTGGAGAAGCACCAATAATGCTTGAATATGGCAAAAGTTTTCCATGGCTAGCAATTTGCTAACAAGCAGTCTTTTGACTGTATTACATTTCTTTCCTTCCCTGACTCTCCATCTCAACATCTGCTATATTCTACAGAGTTTCAAATACAGGTGCAACTTATTGTGATATTTTTAATATATGAGTGCATTTTGTAAAATTTACAGAATTAAGAACAGATGATTTAGCATTAATAGATAGAATAATTTATTTACTGTATTTCATGTATTTATTTGTTGGACTTATATAAACCACCCTTTTCACCTAAGCGACTCAAGGCAGCTCACAACGTCAGTTAAAACCTATACCCAGTGCAAATTTAAAACTAAATCCTATAAAACTATCTAAAAGCATTTATAAAACCTCCCCAATTGCCTTAAAAAGGACACCCAGGTGGGAGTAAATAATGACCCCGGGCAGGGCTAAATAAGCCAGCAGGGCTGGATTGTGGTGCCAGTTGTACCCCACATCTGCTGGCATAGCCACGTTTTCAAGGCCTTCTTGAAGGGAAGCAACTCTGTCTGGAGATGC
This sequence comes from Bradypodion ventrale, assembly GCA_035047345.1. Taxonomy (NCBI): domain Eukaryota; kingdom Metazoa; phylum Chordata; class Lepidosauria; order Squamata; family Chamaeleonidae; genus Bradypodion; species Bradypodion ventrale. The sequence goes on from JAWDJE010000001.1 coordinate 50,471,193, forward strand.
AATTCAAGTGGCAGGAGGTTTCATAGGGCCAGAGCAGATACCGAGAAGGCTCTCCTCCTGGTCCCAGTGAGATGTGCCTCCCTGGCTGATGGGACCACTAGGGAGCCCCTACGGTCTGCTCTCGTAGGTAACTGAAAGCAACAAATCTTCATGTGTTAAACAAATTTTAGGAAAACCAAACTAAATGGTAGTCTGAAAGCATAAATAAAACAATTTTTTTAAAAAAAATAAATAAATTACATTTATATACTGTACCACCCATCTGGGTAACTTCCCACTCTGGGTTATGAAAAAAAAAAACAGGCTACATACTTTCCATATAAGTGGCAATATACACTTACGTTGGTTGTTCTTAAAATAAATATGTTGTTACAAATGATTAAGATCATAAAGTGGTTGAGTGAATGTGGTTACAGAATTCTCTGAAGTTAGAATTGCTGCCTTTCAGGAAAGGATTGAAAACCTGGCTGGCAGGTCAGGTATGGGGTCCTAATGGGAATGTGGCCTCAGCCTGTTGGCTTATTTCCTGCTAGAGCCCAACTGTCCCTCTTTTTTTGTACTTTGCATTGCTATTCTCCTCCTATTCCTCCTGTTCCCATTTTTAGCCTATTCCCTTTTAGTCTTTTAAATGGGGTGGGAGTAGGAGGGTGGGTTGTTGGGTGGTTGATTTGGGGGTTTAATCTGTTTTTATTTATATTTATCTGTATTGTTATTTGCTTTGATTGCTGTACGCCGCCCTGAGTCGGGTTTACCCGAGTGGGCGGCATAGAAATCTAAGAATTTAAATTAAATTAAATTAGAAGTCCTGTTTTTCCATGAATCTGATGATAATGCCTTTTCAAACACTGGAAGGTCAAATTAGTAATAGGTGAGACTGGAGCATGTGTCTCAGGACAAATATTGCCTGGATAGAGCTCAAGGGTTTTCAGGGAATATGGTAGCAGTTGAGATTGTACTTTATAAGCATTTTACAAAACAATTTTTTCAATGATTTATTTGCAGGATCTGGGCCAACAGCAAGAAAACCTGAAAGATATTGGTGAGGACTTTGGAAAACAATACAATTTCTCGGAATCAGAATTGGGAGGAGCTACAGAAGACTTTTCCTTCTCGTCTCAAGACCAGACTCCCAAGTCTAGTGGTGCAGATGGCCCATCTTACTCTGACGTTGCCAAAGGACCTTTCCCAGATGTTGATGGAAGTGGAGGCTCCAGTTTGAGTCAGAACTCCATCTCTGCCAAAGTGAATGCAAAGCTATTTGGTGGCTTTAGGGACCCTTGGATTCCTTATCCTTCTGCCATTGGGCAAAGCCGGGCTTTTCACCAAGACCACCCCTCTGTTAGTGGATTAACTGCAGAAGATATTAATAAAGCCAGGCAAGCAAAAGAGGATCCTCAGCACAAACCACACAGACAGATGGTATGTAGGCCAATCAACAGATTGAGATTTCTTTTATAGGCTCTCTTTTACCTTCTCAGCTATGTATGTGCAGCTTGTTACTGTCTGCTTAGTAGTTTGGATGATAGGCAGTGCCTGGAAGGTTCTGGGAGCTGTAATTTATTTTTTTTAAAAAACTTTTTCAAAAACAGGTAGTGTAGCATTTTCCTTGGTTTCATTTGTCCTTGTCTTTGTGGTATGTCCACAGCTCAGTTTAGAAATGTGCTTTGAAAGGCAAGTACAGTGGAACCTCATTCAACAATTGGCCCATATAGCAACAAAATTGCATAACAATTAGGTTTTTGTGTGAAATGGTGTCCCGCATAACAATTTTTCCTATGGAAAAAAAAATCATACAACAATTTTTCAATGGGAAAAACCACTTGACAAAAAAAAATCATTGTATGATGCATCCCAGAGGGAAAATTGTTATATGATGCATGCATTGTATAGCAATAGTTTCATACAACAACGAGCCCCGTGGAATGGATAAAAATTGTTGTATGAGGTACCACTGTACAGTACTATGTATTTTGGGTCTGTAGAAAGGCAGGGTGTGCAGTTCATGTTGGCTTCCATCTATAGCAGTGGTTCCCAACCTTTTTTTTAATCTTTTTTTTAAACCATGCACCACCTAAGCATCTCTAAAATCCTGATCTCACCCCCCCTCCCCCGTGACATATAATTCTTACTAGCATAGTTTGCCCGGCGTTGCCGGGCTTTTTAAAATTGTGTTGGATACTAAAGGCTTTCGTTTATTTGTCGAAGCAATGGTGATGCGCTGTTGTAAATGGTGGTGTAAGTTTTTTTGATTTTGTAGCTTCGAGTAATTTTGTTTTTGAACTTGTTTTTTATGTTTATGCAAAAAAAATGTAAATTAAATTAAATTTAATTTAATTTAATGTAATATTATTTAGTTTTAAATTTAATTTTGTTTTTTAAAATGTTCTTTTAAATTTTTTTGTTTTGGTTTTTCATAGTGAAAAGTGGTTTTATTTTGGTAATTTTTGAGATTAGTGTGGTTTTTTTTAATGTTTGTATAATTTATGTGATTAAATTTAGAATTATTATTATTTTTTAAATATTTTAGAATGTTGTTTCTGTTTTGGCCATTGGGTGGTGGTGGTGAGCTTTTGAGCTTCTCATTGCATTTGGTACCTTCTGTCCTCTTGGTGTTGCTTCCGGTAAGTTTCCTCTTTCTCATTTGTGTTCCGGTTCTCATAGAAGGAAGACGTCTTTTTGTAAGTAATGTGGGGTTTTTTTGGGGGTGGGTGGGTGGGGGTGGATTCTTTTTGGGGGGTGTATGTGTGTGTTTATCTTGTTCATATTTGGCTGTTTGTTTGTGATTTTGTGTGTTTTTTCTAGTGTGTGTGTGTGTGTGGGGGGGGGTGGTGGTGGTGGCTTTTTTTCTCGCAGGCCATGCTGGATGGCCCGTGGGAAGGATAGGCATTTGCGGGGAGGCTTTCTTTCCCACGGGCCATGCTTCATGGCCCATTGGAAGGAAGGGCATTTGCTGGGTGGTGGTTATTTCTTTCCCACGGGCCATACTTGCTGGCCCATGGGAAGGAAGGGAGAGGCAGTGGGGTGTTTATTATTTTTCCCCGCGGGCCATACTGGCTGGCCCGGTGGGAAAGAAGGGCAGTTGCGGGGGGTGGGGGGTGGGTTGTTTGCTTTAATTTTTGGTGCTCTGGCTGGCCCTTTGAAGAGAAGGGCAGCGGCGGCCGGGGGTGTTTTTTTTTGTTTGTTTGTTTCTCATCTGCCCGGTGGGAAAGAAGGGGGGTGGGGGGTGGGTTGTTTGCTTTAATTTTTGGTGCTCTGGCTGGCCCTTCGAAGAGAAGGGCAGCGGCGGCCGGGGGTGGTTTTTTTTGTTTGTTTCTCGTCTTTTTGGGCCGCCGGCTGGCCCTTCGATCGGAAGGGCCATGGTGGCGTTGGGGGGGGTTTCCCCCACGGGCCATGCTGGCTCGTTCATGGGGAAGAATGGCTGCGGCGGTGGGATTATTTTTAACTTTTATTTTTCGTGCGCCGGCCCTTCGAACGGAAGAGTAGCGGCGGCGGTTTCTTTTTTATTTTTTCCCCCCACGGGCCATGCTGGCTCGCCCGTGGGGTTGAATGGTTGCGGAGGCGGCTTTTTTTAGTTTTGTTTTTGCGCGCCGGCTGCCTCATCGTTCTGCTCGCACATTGCGCGCAGGACGCTGGGGCTTGTAGTAATGTGTTGGTGCTTTGTGTTTGTGCTGCGTTTTTTAAAATTCCTTTTCTTTTGATTGGCTGCGGCGCGTGTTCGAACGCTGCTCCGTGCGAGAGCCTCTCAGCCTGATTGGCTCTGGCGCGGCGCGGCGCAAGGACTTTCGGGAAGTGATGTTCTTTACGTTTCTTGCCGTTAGTGGGGCTGAGGCCCCCGTGCCGGATTTTTAAATCCTTCGTTGACCTGCGTAGGCAATTCGGCCGTGCTCTCGAAGGGAGGGTGCGGGTCAGTAGGGCAACGCACAGCAACGTATAGCCAATTCCAACGGTGAACACTTGGTTTTATAGGTTAAGATTATACAAAAGTGAACTATTCACATGGAGAAAGCCTAAAAGACAGTTAACCTGGTCTAACAAGCTTCTAAAGAATTCATTGTTAATAACTAATTTTTGTTTTGCCCCCCTTAAAAAATCACACAAACACCCGTGGGATGTGTGCTCCACACTGGGAACCGCGGATCTACAATTTTACTGGGATTGTTTTTGTTATGTGCCTTCGAGTTAGATCCAGCTTATAGCACCCTAATAATGCTTTTAAGGTAAATGAGATATTCAAGTGATTTTACTAGTTCCACAACCTCAGTGACTTTACATGGCTGAGTGAAGATTCAAACCCAGGCCTCCTGAGTCCCCGTCTGTTACTTTATCTGCTGTACTGGACAGGGTATCTATTATTGGCATACAAGTTTTAAGAAATAATGTTATTTTCTGATTAGCAAAAAATGTGAGGTAAATTATGGTCATTTTCTGGTTTCACAGGTTGGGTGACACAGCAGATTGCCTAAAGCAGTGGTCCTGTTTACATTGGGGTTTTTCTGTGAAAAAATCTCAATCTAGCGCTTTTCTAGGATTTTTTTATGCCCCACCCTTCCATTGTAAAATAAAACAGTATGTAAAAATCAGGCCACACCTCATTTATTAAAATGTACTATCCCTCTGAATATTCTGTCTCCCAGAATGTCTGCCTCTGGAAAAAGTAAAGCTTTTAAGTTAGGAAGTCTGGGATATTTCAGATTTGTGTAACTATTACAAATGGATTATGGACGAACTTTTGCCTTTGAATGCTGTGCAGATTTATAAGATCCATGTGGTGTTCTGGATTTGGAAAGCATCCTTTTTGGAGGTTACAACTTATTCTAGTAGTAGTCCATTAAGTAACCTTTGGAAACTCAGTTTGTATTGAGGTTTATCACAAACTGGAATTATGTGTTTGACTCAGTCTGTTTACCTTTTTAGAAGACAGCAAAGATCTCTTTTAGCAAACATTTCATGCTTAGTTCTGGCTGATGTTGCAATTTGCTTGTAATGGGGTGCTTCTGAATGCTATGTTTTTTTGGATTGTGAATTTGTCTTGTTTTTACTTTATGTTCTGTTTTTGTAGTTTATAGTATAAACCACTCTAAAAGACTACTTGACTGAAAAGATAAGATAAAAATAATATAGGCTTTTATGCAGATAGCTCATATATGAACTGTATAAATGTCTTATGTTCGTTTACTTTAGAGAAATCAAAAATAGAGCTTTGTTTTTTTATGTTTGGCAGATGTTCATCTTCCCTTTGCTGGACATTTGATATTTTGCTAAATGCTTAGAATGTTTGAGAAGCTATACTTGTTTGTTCTCCTTGTATCCCACAAGCTGAAATCAGAACAGGTGCAATGCAGGTTTTCTTGGCATGTCTTCTGATTTGCATCTCCTCTTAGGAGCCTGTTTGTTTGAGGTTAAATAATCTTTTAAATAAAAGTGTTACAGGTTATAAGTGCAACAATCAACTGAATAAATGAAGGCTGAGGGCCTGCATTTATTTTATTTAATGTATGGCCCACACAGCTGTCTTTGCTTATTAACCTAAAAATATGTTTTTCTAAACAGAAGTTGGATAAATAGTCTGGCCTGGAATAAAGTAGTTTCCTGTGTTTGCTTGCTCAGTGATCACCTCACTGATTGCCGTAGCACAAAATTACTAGTGGATTTTGTTCTTGGATTTGACAGTTGTTATAGTGATTGAAGTCAAGATTTAGATCAGGGATTCTCACCCTGCGGCCCTCAGCGGCATTTCATGTGGCCTCCCACTGCCTCACCACACCCGGAAGTGCCATGTAGTGGAGGAAGGGCAAAATGGCTGTCCAGCCAACGAAGCTGTCTGAGGGAGCATGACCCGGCCCCTGGCTTAAAAAGGTTGAGAACTCCTGAATGAGATGGTCATTTCAAATAAAGTAAAAATAATCCAGAGTGAACCTTCTATGACTATTACTGATTTATATTGTGTTGGATCCTGAGTTTTCATGATTGAAACATATAAAGGGACACTCTGGCTGCTACACCCTCCTTCCTGTGGGAGAGGGCATTGAGAAGGGGGGCAGGGGCGAGGAAATAGCCAAAAATCATCTACTACTTCCAGTGGGAGGCTCATCTAGATCTAGAAACAAAGAGTATGCAGTTTAGATGTGGTAATAGTATACCAGACCAACTCAACTATTCCTTGCAAAGACCTATACTTACAACTTTTCTAGATGAGACAGATCAGAATGATTGTGAAGCATGTAGGGCAGTGGTGGCGAACCTTGGCTCTCCAGGTGTTCTTGGACTACAGTTACCTGATGCCCAGGTCAGCACTCCTGCTGATCACCATCACTGATTTAGTGGACGTTTGACCACAACGATCTTATTTTGTGTGCACACCTGTGCTGAAACAGCAGCATTTTTTCTTTTTTATCTGTGTATGTATTAGAAGAGATGCAAATCTCCTTCAGAATTAAACATTTAGTTATGAAATAGATGAACATTTATAAAAGATGTAGGGCAACACGTGCTGGCAAGCAATGTAGGGCAACATGTGCTGGCAACATGTGCTGTTTTTCTGTTGAACTTAGTTTCTCGTGTTGTGAACAGCAACACAAAGGTGTGATTGTTCCATATGATAAAAATTGAATTTATCTTGCTGCTTCTGCTTCCTCTTGAACCTTTTTAAATTGCAGCAGATGAGCAAGTCTTTGACCACACTCTGTAGACTACAGGGGAAAGCACACTTCAGGACTGGCAGAACTGCTTTACAGGAACAGCAGCCTTGAAACCCACCATTTGGAAACTCCTGCAGAAACAGTTAAAGAATCCTGTGCCCAGAAATTTGGTCTGAGCATAAAAATAGAATTGACCATCAAGCCCTTCTACATGTTTTTAAATGAAGCCATTTGCTGCCACCATTAAACTGTGTGGGATATCTTTCTCATGTCCTTCAAAACATGCATAGATCTACTGATAAATCCTGTCACTGCTGACCCCCCCCCCCCTTGTGTATCTTGCTGTCTCTCAAATTAAATTATTTTCTAGTTTTGTGTATCACAGAGGTAGAGAGAGCAGATGTAAAGTAATCTCAAGATGAAATAAAATCGAAACAGATGTATATTTACCTGCTTCAACAGGTGGGGAGTACATATAACTGAAACTATTAATTTGGGTAGCTGGGAATTCACTAAGCCCACAGGCTTAACCTGGCTTTGTAGGTCTTTTGTCACAAACTGAATACCGGTCTTTCTCAAGTTGCCTCTCTCAAAAAAGATGTGGTAGGCAACTAGGTTATTAGATACATCAAACAATTTGCTTAGATTTCAATAGAGTATGTGTGCAAATGCATCTGTGGTTAAATTTTTCATTAACACCGTGAATATGTGAGCACATATATGAATTTTTGAGTGGGAATGCATATCTGGTTTAGTTGCTATGAGTTTGTTTATGTGAACTTTAGGGGAAATGGTATCTCATCAAGGAAACAACAAAAGCAATGGGTAACTTCTCTGATTGTGATTATAGAACATTAGTTCTAGTCTATCTTCTTACATCACAGAGGTTGGATTCTTACTCTGCTGTGTGAATAAAACGATGATCTGTATTAATGGCCTGTTTTTTCCCCTCAATCCCTGCAGCTCAGTGAACGTGCCCGAGAACGGAAAGTGCCAGTTACTCGAATTGGGAGACTTGCTAACTTTGGAGGTGAGTCTCATTGAATTTGAATTTATAGGAGCAGAGAAGACATCAAAGGTGAAAGTTTAGGAAAAATCAAAAGCCAGAATAATATAATCATTTTTCTGAGAATAGCATTTGCTTGATACATTTGCTTATGTGTATAGAGGTACATGTTTTCTGACATCTGTTTAGCAGAGATGGTTAAGCTGAGTTCCTGAATTGATGATTTTAGGCAATTCTACCCCTGCCCCATGAAACACATTTTTAGGTGAAATTTGCTGGGGCAGAAGTGCATTTAATGGAGAAGGAAGAATGTCACTTTTAGGCGATTTGTGTAGGTCTGATTCTGGGCCTGAAATTGATCTAGGGCAGGGGTCAGCAAACTTGGCTGTCCAGGTGTTCTTGGCCTTCAATTACCAGAAGCCCAAGTCAGTACACCTGCTGATTAGGGCTTCTGGGAATTGAAGTCCAAGGATATCTGGTGAGCTATGTTTGCTGACCCCTGATCTAGGGCATTTGGCATTGTTACATATTTTGGTGTTCTTCTGAATTTACTTCTGGTGTCTTGCAACTCATAGGCAGTCATCTTTGTAGCTATAGACAGGGGAAACCCCTTATACTGTATGCAATTGAATTTGCAGTCTGCTCATTATGTATGCTAGGATACTAGCAGTAGAAACAAATTGGAACAGTACATTCTGCACTCTGATAGCGATAGAGTCGGTGAGCTAGAAGCTTCCATGTATCCCTTGATTCTCGTTCTAACATAACAGTTTAGGTAGCTGCATCCCTTCCCCACCTACTGTCTTAAGAGAACTATTGGGTGGGCAGTGTGAACTGTGAGCTTCATGTGCTTATAAACTTAAAACTGTACAAACATGCAAAAGATAAAAGTATACAAGCAGTCACAGAGGTACATTTTGAATGGATAAATTTAAACTTGAATTAAAATATGGGAACGTGGAATATTTCATTATTGCTCTATCAGATGCTCATTGCAGGTGTTTAATTTGATTTTAAAACCCTGAAAGTCTAGTAACACATACGGCCAGGAAATAATATAAGTAAGTTCCCTCCTTCTTCCGTATCTAGGCCAGATGTGAAACTGCCAAAATGAAGGCACCTTTTGGTGAGTTCATGCTGCATTTGCTTTCACTGGACCCAGTATGAGAAAGATTGCTGTTACCAGTATCAGATTTAGAGGTTTCTGTCATGGTGTTTTCTACACCCCAAGGCACAGCTGACACTAGCTCTGTATCGATAAAATCTCATATCATCTTGCAAAAAAAAAAAAAAAATCCCAAACTCTCGATTAAATAATTTGTGACCCAGCATTTCTGCATAGCTTTTTATAGATTTACATTCTGTTGTACATTGTTTGAGAGGAAATGATGACACATGTTTCTTTTTAAGTAACTTTTACCAAGCATGATTATTGGCATGTATATGATACATTAATGACAAAGCATTTTATCTTGGAAAAACATAAAAACATAATCAGAAAGCATTTATTGTTTAAGTCAATAGTCAATTGAATATTCAGATGTAACTGTAAAATAGTTTTATATAATGAATTGCTTTAAAGCAGGGATTTGCAACCTATGGCCCACAGACCTAATCTGGCCCAAGGTCCCAATTAATCCAGCATGCCATGAGGATTCCAGAGCTACCAGCAGCGAAACCACCAAAAACATGCCAGAATTGGCGAAAACACGGCGACAAAATCGGGAAGCCGTGGAAGTGGTGAAAACATTCGGGATTGTGCCATGACTGCACCTGCTGCTGCAACCAGAAGCGGCGGGAGGAACCATGTCTCCAGCCCCACTCACCTGTGTGAGGGGTGTGTGAACAGCCCATGGCGCAAAAAGGTTGCGAACCACTACTTTAAAGCTAGGTTATCACAAACAGGTGTTATTTATGAAGGCGCTTTGCACATGCGCGGGCATGTTTTACTTAACGCTTCCAGGAGCGGTGTAGACCGGATGATTTGGCATTGCGGGTCATAGTTTGGCCACCCCTGGTTTAAGAGCTGAACAGTATAAGAATACTATACAGTATTCACAAAGTACTTTCTAGCTGAGAAAAGCCTTTATGAGAAAGGGTTAACATTTTTCTCTTGTGTGGCTTTATCAGAGGAACAGGCAAATGAGAGAAAATATAGCAGTGCTTTTAAAAGCAAACTTCTGAATTAAAAATTACTTGGTTGCAAACATTGACACAATTAAGGCATGCATGTTTTAGTAAGACAAAAAGACGAATTTAAAATGTTACAGAAGCTCTTAAGCTTTTATCTATATTTGTTTCTTAAACAAGGAAGAGACTGAGTCAGAGCAAGCCTCTTTGGCTGCTGCTTTACTTTCTGTTCAACATGGAATTGACACAGTTGGTAGTTATAGTAAAGCACTAGCATACAATACCACTCCAACCACCAACACACACATTAAAAATTCCTTGCAAGGCAGGAGTGGTGTGTGTGTGTGTGTGTGTGTGTGTGAGAGAGAGAGAGAGAGAGAGAGAAGCAGTGTGTGTGTGTGTGTGTGTGTGTGTGTGTGTGTGTGTGTGTGTGTGTGTGTGTGTGTGTGTTGTCCCCCCAACCCTTCCAGAGCCAGGGGACCCTGCAGAGAGGGGTTCCCCCCCGCAGGATACCCTGTTATTAAAGAGAAGAAACCAAGCTCTTTCTTCTCTTTTAAAACAGAGTGTTTGGGAGGGGGGTGTATTCGATCTCCTCTCCCTGGTCCCCTGGGTTTGGTAGGGTTGGGGGTACAAAAGGGGTCTGTCCCCCCAACCCTTCCAGAGCCAGGGGACCCAGCAGAAAAGGGATTGTTCCCCCCCAAAAAAACAACAACAACAACAACACTCCGTTTTTAAAGAGAACAAACCAAGTGGTTTCTTCTCTTTTAAAACGGAGTGTTTGGGAGGGGAGTGTATTCGATCTCCTCTCCCTGGTCCCCTGGGTTTGGTAGGGTTGGGGGTACAAAAGGGGTCTGTCCCCCCAACCCTTCCAGAGCCAGGGGACCCAGCAGAAAAGGGATTGTTCCCCCCCAAAAAAAAAAACAACAACAACACTCCGTTTTTAAAGAGAACAAACCAAGTGGTTTCTTCTCTTTTAAAATGGAGTGTGAGTGTGTGGGGGTGGGTGGGTGGGGTGTATTCGATCTTCTTTCCCTGGTCCCCTGGGTTTGGTAGGGTTGGGGGGACAAAAGGGGTCTGTCCCCCCAACCCTTCTGGACCCAGCACCTTTCATTGTCTCCCTCACCCACCCCCTAACCCTTACCTAGCCCTTATCTTTTCCTGGCTCCCTCCAGCTGGGTCTTTCAAAGTCTTTCCCTCCGGCTCTCACAGTTTTTTTTTTTTAAATTTTTTTATTAAGTTTTTAATAAACATACAGAAAAAGAAAAGAAAACATTAACAGTACATTAACAATACATTACACTAACAAGTCCGTAATATCATACTAACAAACATTACTATATGCTAGCACATAACAATATCTATATTCATTAACTACTATTTAACCACCAAATATTAAGAACCTTTATTTCAAAGTCCAAAATACTAGAGAGAAACTTTCTGTACTACCACTAATCTTTTTAACCAGTTAAAAAAAAAAAAAACACCCTGTGAATATATACAATGCCCGGAGAGTTTATTTTCTACTCAAGTCCAGAAACTTCTTTGGGATGGTACTGGTCCTGAACTATCACCTGCCATAATAGAGTGATCCACGAACGGTTTCCATATATTCCAGAATCTATTCTCTTTTAAATTATCTCTTTTGACTTTAATCTCCCATGTCAATTTATCATTCAATGCTAAACTCCACATTTCTTTATACCATTCTCCAACCTGAATATCTACATCGTTTTTCCAATTTCTGGCTATACATTGTCTACCCGTTGTCAATACAATTTCCAGTAATTCTTTTTCCTCCTTGTTTAAACCCAGATCTTCCACATTCGTTAAAAGAATAGTACCCGACACCAACTTAACACTTTTACCCAATATTTCACCAAATTCATTTTCTATTCTTCCCCAAAAATCCCTTATTTTTTTACAACTCCACCACATATGTTCATATGTTCCATCAAATTCTTTACATCTCCAACATAACTTATCTCTTTTATTATCCATCTGGTAAAGTCTTAATGGTGTCAGGTACCATTGCCACAACATCTTGAAATTATGTTCTTTAATTCTTACAGACATTGTTCTCATAATTCTCTTTTTCCATTTATTTTTCCATTCAATCTCCCCAATTTTTATATTCAAATTTTGTTCCCACTTCCGTCTCAAATCCTCCTGTGGATCTGCACCTCTATTCAATATATTATAAAGCTTACTTACAAGACCCTTAATACTACTTTCCCCTTTTCTAATCTTCCTTACCAATTCCTCAAATTCCGTGAGTACTCTGTCTGACCCTAGTTCTCTTTTATATTTTTTATTCCAATTATCCACTTTTAACTTCTGAAACCAATTCAAATTTAATATCTCGAACATTTTTTTCCGCTCGGCATCAACATCACATGCTTTTAACCAATCCTTCAATAACAACGTTCCATTTTTATCCAATATTTCTATTTTTTCTTTGTCTAATTTTATTGGGAAACACATCATATCGGTCAATTCCAAGATTGGGGAGAGATTCGGAACCATATCTTTTTTTACCTTCTTCCACACCTCCATGAGACCTTTCATCATAGTATTATTTGACCTTTTCACCTTATCCTTCATTCCCAGAAACTTCAGGTTTCCAATATTTCTGTATTCTTTCATTTCCAATTGTTCCCAAATTACCTTTTCTCTTGCCAAGATCTTCACAACATTCTTGACTTGAAATGCTCGGTAATATACTAACAGATTTGGCATACCCAACCCCCCTTTTTTCTGAGGCAAATACCATAGTTTCTTTGGAAGCCTAGATTTTTTTCCTCCATTACAAAAATCATTAAACATTTTTTGAAACTCATTGATTTCTTTCTCTTTTAAATGGATCGCGAGCGTATCAAATAAAAAGTTAATCTTTGGTAACAGTATCATTTTACACATAGCAATCCTTCCGAACCATGACAGCTTTAACTTCTGAAGTTCTCGTATTTTATTCCTAAATTCAATTCTCAAGCTGTCATAATTCAATCGTTTAAGTTCTTCTAATTTATTGGAAATAATTATCCCTAAATACTTCAACTTATCTTTGATTTGTATATTAAGTGTCGACACCGTCCTACCCATCTCGCTCAATTTCAAATTACACAACATCAATTCAGATTTATCCCAATTTATCTTTAATCCTGTTATAGCTTGAAATACTTGTAGATGATCTTTAATCCTATCCATTACCTGTTCCGGGTGCTTCACCATAAGCAATGTATCATCAGCGTACATGCTCACTTTATATCCCATAATCCCTTCTATATTTGAATCCTCCCTTATACTTTTAGCTAAAATCTCCATTGCCATTATAAACAAAATAGGAGATAATGGGCAACCCTGCCTAGTGCCTGCCTCTAGCTTTACCACATCCGTGAGCTCCCCGTTTACTCTAACCCTGGCATTTCCTTTTTGATATAGTAAATCTATAACCCTATTAAATTTATCTCCAAACCCATATTTTCTAACTATTTCCTTAATTGAAGACCACTGCAATGAATCAAATGCCTTAAAAATATCCAATGATAATAATCCCACTTTTTCCTTTGTTTGATTAACACTGTCTATTAAATCTAATACCCTTCTAGTCAAATCCGCCATGTGTCGTCCTTTTAGGAACCCAACTTGATCAACATTTATATATTCCCCCATAAAACTATTTAAACGGTTAGCCAATATTGCCGTGAAGATCTTCGCATCTTGATTTATAAGCGAAATTGGTCTGTACGAATCCACTCTTTCCAAATTCTTACCAGGTTTTGGCAAAAGAACAATTGTAGTGTTATACCATGAAGTCGGGATTGATCCTCCATCTAGTATATAATTATATAACTTCACCAATTTCGGGACCACCACCTCTTTAAATTCTTTATAAAACTCTGTTGATAATCCATCATCCCCCGGGGCTTTCCCTATCTTCAATCCACTTATTACCCCCTTAACCTCTTTATCAGTTATCTTTTCCTCCATTTTCTCCCTATGCTCTTGCTTTATCCCATTCCCTAACTGCCTCTTCAATATCCTTTTAAGCTTTTCCATATCTATTTCTTTTTTTGCATATAACCCCTGGTAAAATTCCCTAACTATTTTACATTTATCGCTATTCTTATTACACCTTGAACCTTGCCTGTCAACTAACACCCCAATCTCTCTTTTTTCCCTTTTAACCTTAGCTGCTCTTGCTAATAGTTTTGAGTTCTTATTACTAAATTCAAAATATTCTCTGTTTAAATAGATCAAATCTCGTTTAACTTTATCAATATCTTTACCCGTTACTTCTGCCTTAAGTCCTTGTAGTTTCAAGAAAAATTTTTTATCTTTACTTTTTGCGTGTTCTTCCTGTAATTGTTTTATTTCTCTTTCTTTTTCTATGTATTCTGCTTTATACCTCTTATATTTGAGGCTTGCCACTTTTATGCTTTCCCCCCTAAAAACTAACTTCATGGTATCCCATACAATGTTAAAATCAACCTCATTATTATCATTCCATTGCCAACTTTCTTTCCAACTTTCCATAATTGCCTCTTTGCTTTTCTGATCTTTGAACAAATTAGGATCGTACCTCCAATTTCTAACTCTTTGAATATTTTTTGATATTTTCAATTCCAAATATACTTTAGCATGATCCGATTCCTTAATAATCCCAATTTCCGTACTTTCTATATCCCAATTAAGTTTTCCGACAGAAAAACATAATCACAGTTTTTTTTAAGTCAGCGTGTGTTCCCAGCCTCCTCTGTGCTCGTATCCCTTAGCCTGATTGGCTGAGGGGTTGCACAGTGTAAAGGACGCTGGGAATTGAAGTCCTTTTTCTCTGTTCACGTTCGAGGGGCTCCTACCCCACTGTCACATTTCTCAACCCGACAGTTATCTGCGAACCCGGTTCGGGTGAGTGCAGGGAGGCTTGGTCGGGGCTAGTGGGGCTTGGTGCAACATCCTTTGTCACTTTCCAACGGTTAACACACAGATTTATAGGTATAGATTTAAAAAACAAGTTTAAACTGTAATCTTATGTTAAAGAGATATCAGGCAGTTTAACAATCAAGGCTTATTTCTTAATGAAATCTAAGCAATGTGGCATAAAGCAAAGCACACACATTGGGCACTTTAGAAAACATGGTTGCTCTCTGTGTACACAGAATAACAGACAGTATCAAATTACACAATAGAGGAACATGCAAACTCACCATGTAATGTTGGTACATGGTGGCCAGTGGCCAACCAAGGCAAGTTCTGATGGAAAACATTGTGCTTACATAAGCTAGAAGTGTCATAGTCGCTTCTTTCTATCTCTCAAAACCACCTCGTAGTGTACCTCACTGCACTTAGTACTGTGGGTGCCAAACACTTTGCAAAAAGCTCAAAACAAGGAGCGGGCAACCCACATGAGAGGCTTCTGTTTGCAGGCAGAAGACCCTTATTTTGAGCTGAATCTTACTTTTTGCCTTAAGTGCATCCAGAAACACACAATGTATGTCAGGGTTTGCCTGATTGTGGTTCAAAAATTCCTCAATCTTCGAGGAGGCTTGTTCTATGTAACCCCCTCCCCTTGCTGCTAGTTACACTTGAAAGAGTGGGTTTTTAAAAAAACTGTCATTCCAAAAAACCACAGCCCCACCTTATGTTTTGGCTGATATAAACTGCCAAGTTATTGGAAGTTGTGTAAGATCCACAGGATGGAGGAATGACACAATCTCGCTGCTCTTTTGGTGTGCCAACAGTGTAGAGAGTAACTTGTGGCTGAGTGAAGACACGCCTCTGCTGTTTTGTGATCATCCCTATTTATAGCTTGAGTTGGCTCCTGTCCTTATTCATTTTTCTACAGTGAGATCTACATCTGTATGCTTTCTGAATATTTCTCTTTATATAGTAAAGAAGTTTAGAGGCCCATAGGACTTTACAGCAACACTGGCTTTTCTTTGAAGTAGGTGTAAAGTGAAAAACAAAATAAATACTCCCCTGAACCAGGAGGACACGCAGGTGCCAACACCCCCCCCCCATGTGTATACACTTTTACTGATATTTAGGATTTGTGAGTACTTGCTGTCCCTTAGTAAAATGATGTGTGGTCTGGGATATATTGCATATGTTTGATCTTAGTGTCAAACAATTGTAGTTAGAAATTTTGTAGGTGAGAACAAATGTAGATTAGAATCACTGGTAGATTTCTTGATGACTTGCAGTTAGATCAGCAAAAGTTTCTGACTCACATTTCCAACAGCTAAGAAATTTGCCCAAGTTTAGTGGGCAAAATTAAATTCTGTGGGTGCAGAATTAGTCATTTGTATGAAACAAAAATTCGCATAGTCAAGGCAATGGTGTTCTCAGTGGTAATGTATGGTTGTGAGAGCTGGGCTATTATGAAAGCTGAGTGCAGAAGAATAGATGCCTTTGAAATGTTATTTTGGAGGAGAGTTTTGAGAGTACTCTGGACAGCGATGAGAACGAATAGGTCAATCTTAGAAGAAACTAGCGTAGGTTGACCTGTGTTGCCGGGCTATTATAAACTGTGATCAGCTTTTTTTTTTGTGGATTAAAAAAAGAACAAAGAACGATATAATTGTTTCAAATTGTTTTATTTAACCAAATTATGTTTTAGTTTGTGGGTTTTTTTAAATAGTTGTACCGTAGGTAATATTTTTAAAAATGTGAAAGTACATGTTTTTTCATTCAATGTTTTTAAACTGTGTTTAGATGTTTTCATTTTTTTAAAAGTTAAAACTCAACACAGGATGTTATAAATCTTTTTATTTATTTTTTTGACATATGTTTGTGATTTGTGTAAAATTGTGATTTATTGTTATGTTTTTGACTTGTTTTTACTCTTGTGGCCTCTAGGTGGGGCTGTTGTGTCTTTTTGAGTTGTTTTTACTATTCTGCCCTGCAGGTGGGGCTGCTAGTGGTTCTGTTTTAGTTTCACTGTTTTTTCTCTCCTGGCCTCTGGGTGGGGCTTCTTCTGGTAAGTAGTCTCTTTGTTTCTTCATTTCTGTTCTAGTCATCGTGGAGGGAGGATGTGCTGGTGAGTTGTCTGGTTTTCTTTCTTCTGGGGTTTTTCTTTGTTTTGCTTTTGTGGTGGTGGGCTGGGAGGTGTTTTGTTTGTTCTTTTTTGTTTTGGTTGAGAATTAGGTTTGTTTAATTGGTTTGGTTATTTCTGATTTTGTTTAATTTTTCTTATTTTGTTGTTGTTTATTTGTGTAATTAGTTGTTGTTTGTTTTTGTAATTTGTGTTTTTTTCCCGTGTTGTAGTTAGGTGTTTTGTATGTGGTTTTGTGTCATTGTGGATGTTTTTGTTTGTGTATTTTGTGGTTTTTTTTGTTTATTAATGGTTTTTTTAAATTATGGATTTATTTTTGTTTTATTATTTTACTTTAGCTTGAAGAACGGGCTGCCTGTGGGTTTCTCTTTCCCCATTGCTGCTTTGGGGGAAAGAAGGAGGAGGCAGTCAGCCCGTTCTTCTCCTGGGAAGGTTTGTTAGGTAGGTCGGGGGAGAAAGAGGAGGCAGATGGTTCTCTCTTCTCTGTCTCCTTTTTCTCCTGGCTTACCTAACCAGAGATGGGCAGGCAGCAATCCGTAAGTGGTGGTGCTCTTCCTTCCGGATTGCTGGCTGTTGCTTTTGTATTCGGAAGTACAAAGGCATCAGCCAGTCATTCGCCAGGGAGGGTGCTTCCCCTGACGAACTGCTGCCTGCTTTTTGGGGGTTTTTCCAACCCGGCTCAACTTTCCTTGAGGCCGGTGGTGGTCTTGCCGTGTCTTTGGCGGGGTAGCGTGGAGGAGAGGGAGTTCCTCTTCTCCCCGTTGCTCCGGGAAAGAAGGATGTTGGATGTCTCGTGGTGGCGTTTTGTGGCTTTTTGTTTTGCGTGGCTGTGAGACACTGAGTCTGCCTGCTGGGGACTTGCGCTCCCGTTGCTTTTTGTAAGTTTATTTTTCGCGCACTGGCTTTCTCAGCGTTCTGCGCACTCATGGCGCGCAGGACGCTGGGACTTGTAGTTTTGTGTTTGTGGTTTGCTTTCGTGCTGCGGTTTTTTCCCCTGCGGCTCAATTTCAATTGGCCACGCCGTGTTTCCCAACGTTCTTTTTGCTCGCGCCTCTCAGCCTGATTGACTGTGGTGCGGTGCGGTACAAAGAACGTTTGGAATTGAAGTTGTTTCCCTTTGTTCGCATTCGTGGGGCTGTTGCCCCACTGGCGCATTTCTCAAACATTTGTTGACCTCCGGACCGGGTTTTGGGCAAGTGCAGGAGGCTCGGTACGGGACAGTGTGGATGGGTGTGGGAGCCTTTGTCACATTCCAACGGTTAACGCTTGGATTTATAGGTATAGATCAACCCTGACTGCTCCTTAGAAGGTCAAATAGTAAAGGTGAAGCTAAAGTACTTTCGACATCAAATGAGAAGAGAGGATTCACTTGAGAAAGTCTTGATGCTGGGAAAGGTGGAGGGCAAAAGAAGAAGGGGGCGGCCAAAAATGAGATGGTTAGATAGTATTATAGATGCAATGGGCACAGAGCTGGGCGGTTTGAGGAGGATGGTGGAAAATTAGAATATTGTGCAAATGTTTATTCAGTTCAGTAATGCAACTTAAAAGGTGAAACAAATATATGAGATAGACTCATTACATGCAAAGCGAGATAGTTCAAGCTTTACTTTGTTATAATATTGATGCTTATGGTTTACAGTTTATGAAAACCCCAACCCCTCAATCTCATGTACTCCATAATCATCACATAATCTCATGTACGCTGTACACCATGATCATCACAATTATAACGAATTAAGGCATTACATATTTCGCTTTGTATGTAGTGAGTCTATCTCATATTTGTTTTACCTTTTAAGTGAAATGAATGAACATTTCCACAATATTCTAATTTTCTGAGTTTCACCTGTAGATCTCTTCCCCCCATTGATTGTAAAGGGGGCTGTTTACAAGAAACGAAGCCAAAACAAAACATGGTGATTCTTGTTAAATTTACAAAACTGAGGCTTTTAAAAATTATTTTTATGAACACAAGGTTTTATATGATAATTTGGCTTAATCTATGCTAAAAAAAACTGGCTGGTTGAACTGCTCTCATGCTACTGATTCATTATCCACAATGAAATGGCATCTGTAATGGCAGAGATTGCATGGAAAAGTGCCTCTTTTAAAAACATAATCAGACAAAAGACAAGCAAGCGACAAAAGTTGAGAAATTGACTCAAAAAGATTCCTGGTAGTTGTTACCACTCACTTCTCTTTGGAGAAATATCAGTTGTGCTAAACAGCTCATTGGGCTTAAACATACCCTGAAGAATAGCGTTCTACAATAAAATTGTTTTGCAAGCATTGCTTTGCAAATGGTAAGAGCAAAGGCTATCCTGAAGAAGAATGATTTGTTCTGAAATGTTAAAGTAAACCAATCCCTCCTGAGTTAATCTTTAAACAACTTGCAGTTGTAATCATGTTCTTCTCTTAATGTTGGCTGTTTTGGTTCTGGCGAGAACAATTAGTGTGATTACATAGGTGGAGTTGAGCCCTTCAGGGGAAAGTACATATTATACAAGTCTGAATTTTATCAGGGAGTGGAAAAGGTGGAGGCATTATAAAATATGGCTAAGTAGCTGAGAATCCTGTTAATTATTGTAAACTCTTCACCTGTTTAAAAAGTCTTCTAATAAGTTATAAGATATTAGTACAGTAGAACCCTGTATAACAAAAAAGCTCTGTTCCACGGAGCTCTTCATTATATGAATTTTTCGTTATGCAAAGCGCTATTGGCAATACCCCACATAACAATTTTTTTTGTTATACGGGGTATACCCCACATAATGAAAAACATGTTCGTTATATGGGACATACCCCGTATAACTAAATTTTCCCCATTATGCGGGGTATCATCAATAGCACAAAAACGCTTCGTTTTACTAATTTTTTGTTATACAAAGCGTTCACTATACGGGGTACCACTGTATTGTACAGCAACAATGCAAATATAGCGAAGAACTGAAGAATTTCTAGAAGCAATACAATGATCATTTTAAAAAGCAAAACAAAAACCAGGATTAATAGCAAGAGAAAATTGTATGCTTTAACTTGGGAGTTCTCAACCTTTTAAAGCTGAGGGCAGGGTCATGCTCCCTCAGACAGCTTCGGGGCCCAGATGGCCATTTTGCCGTGCCTGCCACACATGGCAGTTCCGGAAATGGCAGAGGCGGGGGCACATGAAATGGCTTTGTGGGCCACAGGTTGAGAACACCTGCATTAACTAGACATTGTACAGTAAAAGCCTGTTGGATCAAAAGTGTCTTCAGTTTCTGGGAAAAGGTCACACAGAGAGAGTCTGATATACTTCAGTGGGGAAGGCATTCCAGAATTGCAGCTGTGCAGGAAAGTATGATCTTGGTCTCTCCTGCTCTTTCACCAACTATCCTGAAGTAACACCATAAGCAATTTCTGAGATGTCCCATGTATGAATAAGTGGTTTGTAAAGTAACCTGGTCTAGAAACCATTGAGGGCCTCAAAAGGCTGATACAATCACTTTGACTTGAGCCAGGAAGCAAACAGGAAATTACTGAAATTGAGCTGGAATTGAACAATATTGAAAATATTTCATAGTAGTGGTGCATTCATTTTTTTTTCATTTTGATTGTAGCCTTTGTTTGGTTGGATTACAGCGTTCTACTATTTGTGACCCAGTGTCATCCCTGTTATTTCTAGCAGCTTCATAGAGATATGCAGTATAGCATGTCCTCCTTCAAGAACTGAGTGTAGATTTGAACATTTACAGTGGTTGCACTTGTGGTATGAAGGTTTGCTAGAAAGCCATGAAGTCTACTGGGGCGTGTGTATTTTCTGAAGTAAATTTTGTGCCAGTAGTTTCCACATAAACCACAGGTCAGATCACACATCAATGCAAACAAATATTTTCTTGTGAAATTTTTTTTCCTCTCTAGGCAATGCAAATCTTTCGCTGTTATCAGACATGCCAACAAAGCTGTGCTGTCTCTCAGTTGGCCAGATATAAAATGAAAGCAAGCTAATCTATTCCATGCAAAGTGAAGTTAAGTTAGAATGAACAGGCAGCTTTTTCTTCTTAAAAAATTTCCCAACAGCAAAATGAGCGGAGGAGGAACCACTTCACTATTCTGATTCCCAACGGTCATAGAGGCGGAAGAGGCCATACCAGATAGACTGGCTGTGAAGGCTAATATCTTTGTTAATATCCTCAAAGCAGCAGCAGTCTATTGCAGTCCCAGTGTTAAATCCTGCATGTCTAATTTCATACGTGCCGCAAGGGGTGATCACAGTGTGTGGGTCAGTTCAAGGCAAGCTGGGATCCACCTTAAACAAATTCATGCCAGTGGCATTTTTCCTGTTTGTCATACTTATTTTAAAGTCCAGTGGTGATGGGATAAGGATGGTGGAGGCAGGTTTCAGGTGAAATTGAAGTCTCTAGTCTGGATCTGCACGTTGGCAGCAGTGAAAATGATTTCCAGGGGAAAATGTATACTTGGATATGAGCAGCAGTCGACACCGATTTATCCAATTTATATACCACCCACCTAGTATAAATAATACTCAGGATGGTTTACAATATTAAAATAAGAAACATACAAAGTAAAAGAGAATATAATAAATTACATAATGAAACAACAGAAAATAACTCAGGAAAAAGGAAAAAACATTTAACCATATAAACAGTTAGGATGCACTGCTTCTTGATACAGACATTGTGTCTTCTCTAAAGAGGCCCTAGAATTGTCAGTTCTGGATGCACCAGCAGCATTGTATAGGAATAAATGAGATTTTTTTAAAATGGTTTGTTTTTAAATGATTTTTATTAAGGATGTTTTATGTCATGCTGTGAGCTGCCCAGAGTCGCTTCGGCGATACAAATTAAAATACATAAATAAAATTTACTGTTGCTTGTTGTGGAGCAGAATTAGCCACAATGGGTTGGGGTGGATGGGTGCATTTGAAGTAGGAATGCTGGAACCAGGAGAGTGTCTCAAGACTAACAGATGGGTAATAATGGAGGAAGCAACCTCCAGTCACTAAAAGTCTCAGTTTCTTGACCCATTTCTTAAGTGCTGGAAACATCCTTTTTGGACATTAACATTATACCACAGGACAATTCAAGCACAATATTTCATTGAAATTGAGCAGAGCATTGTTATTTTCCTTCTTACTAAGCATCTGAAGGCAGTCAGACGAATAACAGATGAAGATCAGCTTAGCAACAGCTCACTTTTATACTCAGAGATATGGCTATATACAGATGATATTTTATCCTATTCCTTCTGATTCTTTCTCCCTTACTCTTCTCTCTCATTGTTTCCCAAAGGTTTAGCTGTTGGCCTTGGCATTGGAGCCTTGGCAGAGGTTGCAAAGAAGAGCCTTCGATCGGAAGAGCGCACTGGTGAGTGTTTCTTTGCTTACTACTCTACAAGTATAAAACAGTGTGCAAAGGTTCACAATAATTAAAACCAATGGACAATAGTATTATAGAACTCTTGCTTTTATGCTTTTTTATCATGATTTTATCGTGCCCTCTCTTAGTTTCTTCCACTTTGTTTTAACAAATGCTATTACTATATGGCAGCAGGCAAATACATGCCTATTGCTCCATAGTAGAATAGAAAAAAGATAGATTCTGGAGTAGTGAGTGAGATACTGGTCCCTTTGAAAAATCTTTTGGTATATGGGGACTCCAATCAGCACAGTAACCAAATATATCCACCTGCTGAGCAGAACATCTGTGACTTTGTCACTGCCTGCTTTATGTGTAGCAACCCTTGAACTTTATTTGGAAGTTTACTTTTTTACTTTCAAGATTATTGGGGGAGAGGTTTTTAATTCCCAGTTATTTTTTTTAGATCTCCTTTTTGTCTTGTTGCTGGCTAAAAGTCAGTTATTGGATTGAAAGTTGTTTAGAAGAGTATATGTTAGATAAAGGAACATTGTTATTATACAAAAACATTAACAAGCTGTGTCTGTGCTTAAGGCTGTAATCATAGGTGATAAAAACTCACACATGTCAGATGGGAGGACCTCGGGACATCTGAGGAGTAGGTGGACTTCTTCTGTCCCATTTGCTGATGCAGTATAGGAGCAGAGTAGTGACTATGCCAGTGTACACACTGCTTTTAGAGATCAAGTCTCTTGTTGCTCAATTTTCAGATATTTAAGGCTGCTTCACCCACCATACTTTTGAAAGGAATGGAAAATTAGTTGCGGCCAGCAGGAACTTATCCCTTGATAGTATAGTCAATCAAGGAATCAATGAAATTTATTAGAGAAAACACCTGTTTGTAGTTCTTTGTTGGTCCACTTTGAGTGGCTACTAGAGCAAATCAAGTCTGAATTGAGTCTGGAGGGCACATCGTGAGAAAGCAAGATTCTTTAGAAAAGGCAATAATTCTGAGAAAGGTAGAAGGCAGCAGGAAAAGAGGAACACCAAACACGAGATGGACTGACCCCATAATAAAACAATAGGCTTAAGTTTAAAGGAGTCGGGCAGGGCTTCTCAGGAGAGGATATTTTGGAGATCTCTTATTCATAGGGTCATTGTTAGAGGTGACTTGATGGCATATAACACCAACAGTTGTGAATTTGTACAGTTGCTAATTGAGGCTGGTGTCTTGTCACTGATACATGCAAGGTGAGTATCTTAGTTGTGCTTTTTTGGCCAATGAGTCATCCTGGATGATTGTCCTAAGCATATTGTTGTCATGGAAGCAATGGTAACTACCGATGATTTATGCTTGAGTTGTTACTCCTTTATCATATTCAGTGATTTCACCATCAGTTATATGTCTGTGAAATTTTGTTTTCTGCAGTATTCTTTTTGTGCATACTTCCAAGGAAATAATATTAAAACTTTCTAGTGAGTTTGTTAATGCTCACCTGGAAGGAACAACAGAGCTAATGTTACCTATTTTCATGAAAGTCTAAACTAATATACAGGTATTATAGCCTCCTATGCATCTTGGCTCCTGTTCTCTGTCAGTAAAGCTTTGGATACTCATAGAGGAGATTGTCACAACTGACAATCTTTCTGATGATGAGGTACATGGAAATGTCATCATGGGTAATGGCCGTGTGTTTCCTTATCTTGTTTTCTCTCAGCCCCCAATAGTGACTAGAATTATTTGAACTTTAAGGAATCCCCCTCACCTCTATGTCTAGAATCTCTTGTATTCAGCACAAGATATTGCTCTTAATTGCATTTGACAGCAACAACATTCAAGGGTGAATACCGCCAACTCAGTTGTGGTGGAAAACTTGAAGGCATTCCCTTTTAGCACTCCTTCCTATTGTCTGACAGCTCTCTGTAAGGAAAAAAGATTGTGCAACAGTTCTGTTTACATTTTTCTGTTTGCATGGTGTGTCTTATATAACTTGGGCACTCCCAAATCTCTCCCTCTCCCCCTACACACTCCCTTTACAAAACATTTGGAAACAAAGCTCTGCAGTTCGCTCCTCCCCCCCCCCCTCATTTTGTCAACAGCACCCTTGTGTTCCCAGCTAATTTTTCTCACACTAGAACAGGCGAAAGGAACTGCTGAATGAACTCACCAAAAGGTGCCTTCATTTTGGCAGTTTCATGTCTGGGTTAGACATGGAGGAAGAAGTGTAGGATGGTATAAAAATAAAATAAATAAAATAAATCAGATGCGAAAGCAACAGTATAAAGAATATGGAATTTGATCTGTGTGAAGGCAACATGCTTCAAGTTTAAATGTGATAAAACCAATACCTAAATCTTCCCATATCTAGCTAACTTCATAGACTCTATCTTGGACTTTTCCCTAGGCCTAAACACTTGCGATCTTTTGTCTACTACAAATAGTGAGTCCCTAATTTACCCTGATGTTTCTTCCTTTCAGGAGTGGATGGATATCCAACAAATAAATCAACTTAATTCTTGGTTCCATTGGTCCAGTCCATGCATGCCACTTTTTGCCCAGTGATTCCGTTTGAGCCTTCAGCAGCAGGGCAGTAGACTTGATATGTGGGGTTTGGAAGTACAAGCCCTGGATGTGGAGATTAAGTGGGAGACACCATACAGGTCCCACAGTTTTGACTGGCTTAAGTCAAAACAAAATTTAAATCTTTGCTTTGCTCAAGTGTTAAGGCTGGAAAAGTTATTTATTTGGGAGGAGGAGAAAAAACATGAAATCAACTTTTGACTGTAGCTAATTGTGACCATGGTATTCAGAAATGGCTTACCATTGCTGCCTTCTGAAGGCACCTTGGGGCAATGTTGCTTTTCTAAGGCCACACAGGCCAGGTGTTCTCATGTGAGGCAAAACACCTGACCTCAGGTTGTGCAGTTGGCTAAGCCACTCAGGCAGCTCTTTTTTGCTTTTGGCTACCTCTTGTAGAATCCTTCAGCCAGCATGGCCACTGGCCTTGTTCCTGGAGGGACTCTGAAAATTGTAGCCCAAACATTTCCAAGTTCCACCAAAGAATGAGTTTATGGGACTTCTGTCCATCTGCTGTATCTTGGGAGCATTCTCTCTTGACCTTCTGAGAAGGTTTGGTCATCTCTAGCCAAAGCTTGTTAGATTACTTGACTTTCCACTATCTCAAAAGCCACCTGCTAACTGGGGAGGGCAAAGATCTTCCTTTATTAGAAAGACCTCTACTGCTTTCATGAACTTCTCCTCTAAAACTTGCTGCAAGATGCTGGTTGCTCCTTCCCCAATCTTAGACAGAGAGAAAACTTGATCTCTTTTTGACACCCTGAAAGTGTCAAGGAAAATTACCTATTGGACAGAATGTCAAGAAGAAATATGTACTGCTAGTTTTGTTCTTTTCTCCATTGACATATAGGAGTGGTTTTCATGGTCCCTTCAGATTACTGTAAGTAGCCTAGGTGCTGCAGTGGTTTAGTGGTTAAGAAGCTCGCCTTATTAGCTGGAAGACTGGCAAGTCAGCAGTTTGAGACCCGGATTGAGCTTGATGGATTGAGGGCCCGTCTCTGTCCCAGCTCCTGCCAACATAGCAGATTGAAAGCAAGACATTGCAAGTAGATAAATAGGGACCACTTTGGGAGAAAAAGATCTTGGGGACATGAAAGGAGTCTCATTCAGGCATCTCCTGAGCAGACTTTCTCCAGAAAAAAATCCTTTCAACCCAGAATTTTTGACACAAAATTATATATTATTACTGTGAGTAGCCAACAGTGGAGGTGTAACCCCCTCCCCCTCTACTTCCTTGCATGTAACCCCTTTGAGTCGGCGATATGTGCCATTATTTCTGCATTTTTGCCAGTCCTTAAGACAAGTGTGCTAGTCACAGGTTTTCCTCTTTCACTTTGCTTAGTTCTTTCATTTAACTGGAGGTGATAAAAGTGACTGTGGCTTGTATTTGGGAAAACCTGGGAAAAACTGCTATGCCAGTGTTTAAGAAAACCTTAAATGTTTACATATGGATGTTCTTTGCTGATGAAAATTTAGGGAGTGTATATAAAAGGAATCAGAGGGAGAATCTATCTTGGCATCTTCATTTTGTTTAGTAATAGCAAATGCAGTTGGACTTATATACTACCCCATAGTGTTTAGAGCACTCTCTGGGCAGTTCACAATTCTAAAAGTGACCCCCTAAACTCCTTGAAAGAATGGTGGAAATGAAAATAAAAAACTATATCCAAATGATTAGACTGTAGTTTGTGTTCACTCGTCACTGCAGTATTCAAAGCCTACTTTGCACGCACTGTGATGCCACGCTGTGTCATAGAGAAAAGGTACATATGATAGTTTGCTTGTTTGGTTTAAAATCCAAAAAGGTTTACCATGGAAAGAACAGGAGGATGCTGGGAGGACAGGGAGTTTACGTGCCCAAGTCTTGTGCTCAGTAGCCAGAATATCTTTATATTTTCCACCTAGACTATCCCTATAATGTTCATGTATGTAAAAGCTTTTTCTCCTATACATTATGGATAAGACTCACCATTTCTACTGAAGTAAAGTAAAAATAGCACTGTCAGTCACAACTGACCAAAGCCATTTTAGTATCTCTGGATGGAGGTTACTAGTTAGAATATTTTTTTTTTGGGTGGGGGGGCAAGTTTTCTGTTTGGACAGAGTTTCCAGGAAAATGAAAGGAAATCCAGTCTCCAAATGCCCTCTTCTGTCAAAAGTAAGAATTGAAATTTAGAACGAAATTTACCAAGTTACAAATCAGTGTTAATTCAGTGTTTACTGAGAACTCCAGTGGCACAAGAATGCTGCAGAAAGAAAAAAGGCAGGGTACTTAAATCAGGGGGGGGAAAAACACTTTAGCAAGGCAGCTTTGCTTTTTTTAGACTTTAAAATACAGCATTCTCCTTCGTATAGTTTGTGAATCCACACTCATGGGTTATGCGCCTGCGCAGAACGGCCGATCGGAGGCTTGAAAAGCTATTGGTCAAAAGTTTTGGCGGTAAGACCGCCCACCGTACCGCCCACCCTGAGGCGCCCGCGCGCCATTTTACCTCAGTTCTCTTCTTTCCGCCGTAGCAGCAGGACGATCGTTGAGAGCTTCCTCAATTTTTTCGCCCTTCTGAGGGAAAGTCTTTTGGCAAACTTTTCAATTTTTTCGGTGATCTTGTCCTTTGGGCAGGATCGCCACCCCGGTGCTGTTTCTTCCTTCTGGTGGACTCAGTTACCTACTCGCTTCGGTCACCGTTTCCCCCCTCAAGGGGGTTGCGGCTGGCCAGCCCTTCGGGGTATCCGCATTCCAGAAACTTCCGTTGGAAGAATTTTTCTTTGATGGCCGCGGCCTTCAAACAGTGTTCGGCTTGCCTGAAAAAGTTTCCGGCTTCCGACGGGCATAGCCTCTGCCTTTTCTGCCTCGGAGAGTCTCATCAGAGCCAGTCTTGCCCTCACTGCAAGAAATTCACTCGTCTGGCCGTGCAAAACCGGAGCTACCGGCTTAAGGCCCACCTGATGGAACTCTCTGGCTCCCGTTGCGGCCGCTTCTACTTCGGCTGGTGTCTCTCAGCCTCCTCCGCCTTCGACCTCTTCTTCCACCACCATCAAGAAGAAGAAGAAGAGAGACAAGAACGGGGAGAAGAAAAAGAAGCACGCGCCGGAGAAGAGGCGATCACTCCCGCCTACTCCGCGCACCCCTGTTTCCCCGGGACCTTCGCCACCATACTCGGTCGCGAGATGTCCGTCTCCTGGGTCTTCCATCTGGGGAGGACGGTCCTCCTCGGGATCGCCTGAAAAAGGACGCAGGGCTGGGGCTCCAGCTCGCCCATTTCAGGTACTCCCGTCGCCCCCTCGTGGGAGGGCTCGTTCGCCTACGAGACAGGCCTCCGTCTCCCCAAGGCCCAGAACCCCGACGCTCGACGACGCGGTAATTACCATGCCGGCCACCGTTTCGTCGCCGATTTTACCAGCCACCGTTTCGTCGCCGGCTCCACCTGCCACCGTTTCGTCACTCCCGACGATGCCGGATCCAGCCCAGATGGAGCTCCTGAGAGGGATGTTTGAGTTCATGGCTCAGACTTTTGCCAACCAGTTTAAGACCTCCATGCCTGCGGCCTCTGCGGCTCCGGTTCCGACCACCGCAAGCCCCAGGGATGTTGGCCCTGCTGTGGCCCCTCCGACCTCCCGAGGGTCGAGTATCCGCTCCGCTGGCCCACCCACATCGTCGCGGGTTGGTCCAGACGTCGATGCGGTGGACTCCCATCCCGCTGGCCCGCCCAGGCCGTACTGGCGCGGTCCCGACGTGGATGTAAGAGTTCCTCCCTCGTCCTCCGATGACTCCAGCACCTCTTCGGAGGAGGACGAGGGAGACGTCGACGCCGAGAGGACGCCGGACCAGGCCATCGGCGCGGTTGACCCACCGCGTGGTGAGGATCAACGCTCGCTTACGGCCATGCTGACACGACTCGGCACTGCTCTGAACCTGAAGGTGGACCAGCCCCCACTGGAAGGTGAAGACCAAATGACCGCTAAGCTGGACAGAAAGGCGGTACGGCCGGTGCACATCACCATGTTGCCGTCCATGTTGACGTCGGTGAAGATGACATGGAGGAAGCCGGTGTCAGCACACTCCGTTTCGTCCAGGCTCGACGGCATGTATAGAGTCCTGGACGAGAACGTCGAGTTCCTGCAGGCGCACCCCCTGCCAAATTCCCTGGTGGTCAAGGCCTTCCAGCACAGGACGGCCACCAGCGGGTTCCTGGTCCCTTCGACCCCGGAAGGGAAGAAGCTGGACGCAGTGGGCCGAAAATTCTACGCCACCGGTTCCCTCTTCCTCCGCGCCGCCAACTACTCGGCCGCTATGGGCCTGTACCAGTCTCACCTCTGGGAGCAAGTGAGGGCCGAAACGGCGAAGTTACCCGCCGACGCCCAGAAACGGATCGATGCGCTGGCATCCGAGGGCGATTTCCTGGCGGAGCAACAAATGCGTACAGCCAGGCATATAAATGACTATGCGGCGAAGGACATGTCGTCTGCGATCTTGCTCCGTCGCCACGCCTGGCTTAGGGGCACCTCCCTCGATGATGCTATGAAGAAGCTCATCGAGGAGTTTCCCTTCGACGGACAGGGCCTTTTCAGGCAGGACACGGACAAGGTCCTCAATGAGATGCGGCAGACCAACTCCACCGCCAAGTTCCTGGGGCTCACCACGCCGGCTCCTGCCGCCAGGCCGAGGTTCCAGCCCTTCACGCGGCGCTACCAAGGAAACCCCCAACAACAGGGTGGTCCCGCGGAACAGCCCAGGTCTGGCTCCTACAAGCAGCGACGCCAGCACAAGCCTCGCTACCAGCCCTACGGGCAGGGCAAGCATTCGGACGCCAAGTCCAAGTCGCGCGTTTGAAGCTGCGACGGCCGAGTCTCTCTCGCTCCACATCCCGTACCTTCCCCTCCGGAACTTCCTCCAGGTATGGTCAGGCATCACGGACGACCAGTGGGTCTTAAAGATCTTGTCCCCTGGCTACGCCATCGAGTTCGTGCAAGCGCCTCGAGTAGGACGACATCGTCTCACCACCTCGTTCCCCCATCTGGAGGAAGAAATATCAACTCTTCTGTCCAAGGGAGCCATCGAGCGGGTGGCACCGCCCGACTGGGACAACGGCTTCTACTCGAGGTACTTCGTGGTTCAGAAGAAGGACGGAGGACTCCGCCCGATTCTGGACTTGCGCCTCCTCAACAAATGCATCCACACCAGGAAGTTCCGGATGGTGACCCTGCAGACCGTCCTTCCCCTCATCAACAAGGGGGACTGGTTCACAGTCATAGACCTCAAGGACGCGTACTTCCACGTCTCCATCCTCGAGAAGCACCGAAGATTCCTCCGGTTCCGCATCGGCGATTCAGTGTACCAGTACCGATGCCTACCGTTCGGTCTGGCCACGGCACCACGAGTCTTCACCAAATGCATGGCTCCGGTGGCTGCTTTCCTTCACCAGCGGGGAATCAGGGTCTTCCCATACATCGACGACTGGCTGATCGTATCCCCCTCCAGCTCGTCGGCCATTCGGGACACGCAATTCACGGTCCACCTCATGGAGAGTCTCGGCCTCAGGATCAACTTCACCAAGTCGAAGTTGGTTCCCTCTCAACGCGTCGAGTACATCGGAGCGGTACTCGACTCGCTTACAACCAGAGCCTTTGCACCCCAGAAGCGCTTGCAGGACATCGCGCAGGGGGTGAACGATTTTCGCACCAAACCGTGCGTCCGAGCGGAGAAGGCTCAAAGACTGCTAGGCCTTATGGCCTCAACGACGGCCGTGGTTCCCCACGCCAAGTTGAAGTTCCGGTCCCTACAGTCGTGGCTTCTACACGAATTCGACGCACTCCGGGACAGTCAGTCCAAACGGCTAACCCCGTCTCCGGAGCTGAGGGACCAGCTGCTGTGGTGGACAACGCCACTCAACGTTACAACGGGGAAGAGCTTTTACCCCCCGCAACCCTCGTTGCAAATATTGACCGACACAAGCAACCTCGGCTGGGGGGCTGCCTGCGGGACTCTCACGGTCAACAACCCTTGGTCGCCTCAGGAGATGGTGCACCACATCAACTACTTGGAGCTACTGGCCATTTGGAAGGTGCTCCATTCCTTCAAGAACCTGCTCTTGGGCAAGGCGGTCCAAGTGGCATCGGACAACACCATGGCTGTGGCGTATCTGAACAAGCAGGGAGGAACACGGTCCATCACCCTTCTGTACCTCGCTGTGCAACTATGGGAAAGGTGCCTGGAGAGGCACATTTTCCCGATTGGAGTGCACATTCAGGGCAAGCTGAATGTCCTGGCCGACCACCTCAGCCGCCTCACCTCGACGACCCACGAATGGGAACTGAACGACGAGGTTTTCCAGTCGCTCTGCGAGGCCTGGGGGACTCCGAACATCGACCTCTTCGCATCGGAGTCCAACACGAAATGCCACAGGTACTGCTCCAGGGCGGGCATCGGTGCGAACTCCGAGGGCGATGCCTTCATGAAACGGTGGGATCAGGACTATTTCTACGCTTTTCCTCCGTTTCCACTGGTCCAGAAGGTCCTCACCAGAATGTACCAACACAGGACCAGCGCAATCCTTGTGGCCCCAGCTCGGCCTCGTGAACCATGGTTTCCGCTGCTGTTGCGCATGTCATCTCAGCATCGCACGCTACCGGAGTCACCGACGCTTCTTCAAATGGAGCAGGGCCAGCTTCACCACTCGGACCTGCCCAGCCTCCACCTCACCGCGTGGAGGATAACCCCAGACTATCCAGGATCCTGGAACTAGCCAGGCGTCCCTCCACAAGGAAGTCCTACACTTCTAAATACAGACGTTTCTGTGCTTTCCTGGCATCCCAGCAGACGCCCTTCTCCCAGGTGGGACTGCAGGACGTCTTGACCTACCTCCTCCACCTGGCGGAGTCTGGCCTTAGCACCACCTCCATCCGGGTACACCTCGCTGCGGTGGTGGCTCACTCACCGGCTGGCTCGCCCGCTTCTGGCGCTTTCCGCGACCAAACGGTGAAACGTTTCCTCAAGGGGCTACGCAACGCCTTCCCTCCGGTCAGGACTCCGACGGCCCAATGGTCACTCTCTACCGTCCTCAACGCGCTCACCAGGACTCCTTTCGAGCCCATGGCTACCGCAGATGCTCGTCTCCTCACTTGGAAGACGGCTTTTCTGGTGGCCATCACGTCTGCTCGACGAGCTGGTGAACTGGTTGCTCTGCGGGCAGACGCACCTTTTCTTCAATTCTTCAATGACCGTGTGGTACTCCAAGCGGACATCACCTTCCTCCCCAAGGTGGTCTCCCAGTTTCATATGGCACAGACTATCTCCTTGCCAACATTCTTCCAGAACCCCACTAACGCCCAAGAAAGGACGTGGCACACGCTGGATGTCAAACGAGCTTTATTGTTTTACACCAGCAGGACAAGGGAGTTCAGGAAGTCGCAACGCCTTTTCGTGGCGTATGGAGGCAAATCCAAAGGTGAGCCCATATCTGCACAACGGTTCTCCAAATGGATCACCTCTACCATCTACTTGGCCTACGAGTCGGCATCGCTGCCCCCTCCACCGCATGTCAGGGCACACTCTACCAGAGCGGTTGCGACATCCACGGCTTTTCTGGAGGGCACACCGCTTGAGGACATCTGTAAGGCCCACCTGGTCCAGACCTTCTACATTTGTCCAGCATTACAGGGTGGACACCAGAGCCACTGCGGACGCCAGGCTTGGCCGTGTCGTCCTCACTCGGGGGCTCCGGGCCCATCGCCCTTGACAGCTCGCCCTGCCTGACCGTCATCATCTTCATCGTGGGATCATCTCATCCGACTGCCCACCGACCAAGTAAGTGTAAGCTTGCTAATCTCCCATGAGTGTGGATTCACAAACTATACGAAGGAGAAAGTTCGGTTTCACTTACCAGTGATAACTTTCGTTCTTCGAGTATATAGTTTGTGAATACACACTACCCACCCTGCCTCCCCTCTTGAGCTGCACGGATGAGATCAATTGGTTTATCCTGTGCTTGGCTTAAGTATGGAACTGAGGTAAAATGGCGCGCGGGCGCCTCAGGGTGGGCGGTACGGTGGGCGGTCTTACCGCCAAAACTTTTGACCAATAGCTTTTCAAGCCTCCGATCGGCCGTTCTGCGCAGGCGCATAACCCATGAGTGTGTATTCACAAACTATATACTCGAAGAACGAAAGTTATCACTGGTAAGTGAAACCGAACTTTATACTAGCTTGGAACATGCAGCAAAATGGCAGGTGTGAATTTCTTGTCACTTTACAGGGAATATTTAACATGTTAAAATAGCACCACCTTCAGAAAATGCATATCAAATAAGTTTTATCCTTGGCATATTCATTTTATATATAATTAGTCCTCTTCCCATCCATGCTTGACATTGTTTAGGTTTCACAATAGTATGTAATTACAGTGATACCCCGCATAACAAACACTTCGTATAACGAAAAATTTGTACAACGAAGCGTTTGCTAGACAATGGCGATACCCCACATAACAATTTTTTTTTGTTAATGTGGGGTTTTCGGTAAGTAGGGTATACAGAAACCTCGTATAACAAACTTTCCCCCCTGTTATGCGGGGTATCGCCAATTGGATCCGGATAGCGGGGAAAAACACATAGTGAAGAGCTCCATGGAACGGAGCTTTTTCGTTATGTGGTTGGTGTTCTACTGTACATATTATCTCAAATACCTTATTAATTTTTTGTTAGAATATTTTAAAGATTATTAGAATCTTGTTAAGTTATCATAGTTCATTGTTTATATTTCTGTATCTTTTAATTTTTATAGTTCAATTTTGATAGATTGTGTTTTAGAGTTTTGAGTTAGGTTTTTGATCATCTATTCAAATATTCACCCATATATCATCCTATATCTGCTTGCTTGTGCTTGCTAAATGAAACGAAGTCTGTCATATTTGGGACATAAAATAAAAATGATATTCAAGAGAGAATTTTCAAGAACTCTAAAGGTGAAAAGTATTTCCTTGGTTCACACTGGGATTTCAATTTTTGAGGATTAGTGCCATCTAAGAGGAGTCATGCTTCTTACGTTTCCCTGGATTCTGTAGAATGATCGGGGAGTTGTTCAGACTCCTTCTTTTTCAGAGGGCTGACAAGGCTATAGCTTTTTTAAAAAAAGGTTATCCTAAGAGCAAGTTGTTTGGCAGTGCAATCGTATGCCAATAGTCAAATCCAGATGACATTTTAAACCCTGTTCTACTGCCTATCCTCAGGAAAGAACGCAGTTCTGGATTCCAGCCCATTTCTGTCTGAAGCCAATGCTGAAAGAATTGTCAGGACACTGTGCAAAGTTCGAGGTGCTGCACTGAAGCTGGGACAGATGTTAAGCATTCAAGGTAAATGCTAAGGACACTTTCTATGTTTCTCATTTGTCCCCTTTTTGTGGTTTTGACATTTCTTCACGCTGGTCCAGAATTATATAAATTTAAAATGTGACCATCAGGGTGGGGGAGGTGAGAAGAAGAGAAAAGGAAATTTTCCATGAGAAATAAAAGGAAATTTTGAAGTGAAAATCCAGCCTTCTTGCTAGGTAAAGCAACAACTGTTCTGTTAATTTCTACTGTTCAGAATGGTGAAAAGGGAGACTTTGGAGACTGTTAAACTGTGCCTGATCCTTTAAGGGTAAAAAATTTCTACTGCCAGAGTTAGAAAATGGCTGATTTTATGTTAAAAAAGAGTGTTGTAACTTTTGAATATTTCTACAACTACTTGATGGATTTGCTACAATAAAAAGGGGGCTAAGGTAATTACTATTGTTTTTTTATTTAAAAAAATCAGTGTTTAAAAATATTTTAGTAGTTTCTTACATGCTGGCAAAGAAGGTTGCCATTGTCTTCACAGGAGGATAAATCACATCTACACTTTAAAAAAATCATAACTTTAAAACCTATGTGACAAAACATCACCGAACCTGGCTCACAGCAACATCAGACTTGTCTACCCCATATGGTGCTGATCTGAGCACTGGTTTAACTGTTGCAAATTTTCGTTTGGGTGCCTCCATTTTTAGAATATCTTTGTAGAGTGTAGTTTTGGTCACTCCTGTGTAGTGATAAGAAGAATGTTCAGGGGCTGATAGTCTTTGTGGCTTATATGTGCTGTTCCTAGGATGAGATACTGTGCCTCTTAATGCTAATAGTTGGGAAGAAACAGCAGAGTCTTTCCTCATCAGGTCTTACTCATACGTTTGCCCAGAGGCCTTTGGTTGGACACTGTAAGAAATGGCGGCCTAGGATGGGACATCCTTATACATAACACTCCACTAAAATGCCTGGATCCTATAAGCCATTTTTCTTGCCTTTATTATCATTTTTTTGCTCCATACAAAACTTGGAAAATTATTTTTTTGGATTACCAGATGTCCTTAGCCATCCTGATGAGGGATTTGTAGTTGAAAACTGAAACGCATGTTTAAAGGTGCTGAATAAATAGAAATTTTAAAAAATAAATTAAATAACGTCTTTTCATTTTATGGAACTGTATTTCTGACAAATTATTACATTTATTACAGTGATCACTTTTGTGGACTAGAATTTTCTTCATTAGAACATCTTATTATCCACTGACATTTACTAATCTTCAAGAAATATGT
The DNA here is from genome assembly GCA_035047345.1 of Bradypodion ventrale. Classification (NCBI taxonomy): domain Eukaryota; kingdom Metazoa; phylum Chordata; class Lepidosauria; order Squamata; family Chamaeleonidae; genus Bradypodion; species Bradypodion ventrale. The sequence goes on from JAWDJE010000001.1 coordinate 50,506,552, forward strand.
CAGTCTTTAGAGTTTCATAAATCTCTTGGCTGTTTTGCTGCAATGGGTTTACATGCTGACCTCCCTAACAATTATTGTTTCCATAAGACCAAGCATACAAATGTGGGATCTTCCTTGCTTAAAAAAAGTAATCAAAGAAGTTTCTCTCCACTAATAGTATATAATTTCCAGCACTGCTGAAGGCTTTTAAAGAAATAAACAAAAGCCAAAGCCAAGGCTTAGCAAACATGGTGGGCGGACTCATTCCACTACTTTATTAAGCTCTCCCACCCTAGCATTTGCTTTTGTGTTTCTGAAAAGGCCCAACACTGCAGTGAGTGTCCTTTTGAAAAAGCTCATTCCTTTAGCTCTGAGTAGTTAGTACAGACTAGAAATGTTAAACTGTAAGAATATATTTTTTGGGAATAGTAGCAGCGATAGTCTGTGTTTCAGGCATATCAGAAATCAAAACCAAAAACACTACAGCACTTTAAAGACTAACTGCTATATTTTCAATGTGATCTTTCGTGAATCAAAGAAGGAATTTGAGGCAAGTGTATTATTGATAATTGTAAGATTGGACTTTAATAGTGTTAGCCATAGCAGTGCCACTTCCCAGAGGCATTTTCATTTTAATCTTTCCTTTTTGATAATAATCTCTGGTTGTAATATCCCATAGAGGTAGTTGCTGCACAACTTCCAGAGGAGGCAATTGTATGGCTAGTGAAGTGAAGAGCACCTGACATACTCCTAGAAAGACATGGTTATGCATAATGCAATTCTACAGTTCATCCTGAAGACGGAGATGCTGTACTTTGCATACCAGCTGTGCCACTGATTCATCCAATAATCTATTGATAGTAGCTATCTTGCCTTTTTTGAAATGAATGTTTTAAAGGAAATTACTTACCTTTAACCTAAATCAGTCCTCCTTTAGAGTGAAACCCCTTTTCATGCCCTGTTTTTAAGCATAGAAAGCCTCTGGAGAATTATTATTTCCCAAACTTTTCTTACAGTTCTTGAAAAGAGCTAGTATCCTTTCAGATCTCAATTAAAGTATCCTGATTTTCTTAGATATTTCACATCACATTAGTCTATAATTCACTAGCAAAAAACTAGCTACAGTACAGTATTTCCTTTTCATTTTGCTACTTAAGTCTTAAAACGTACACTTGAGTGATTTTTCTCTCTAAATTACATCCTCCGTGTTCTCATTTCAGGGTTTTTCTGATATCTAGAGAAGCTCATGCACGTCTTTAGTGTCCTTTTCTGGCCTCTTTTACTTTCTGTTATTATTGCTAAATGGTGATATATCAGATTTTGTGTTATGCTTGGGAGCTTGTATAGAATGTAATAATAATCCAAATATTGGGCATATAACTGGTGATACAGGAGGAACATGTGCCGCTTGTGGATTGAAAAGTATAGAGTAATGGCTCTGCTTCTCTGCCAATATGCATTTAATTCCTTCCAGACTTCTTTGAAGACCCAGTAAACCTGTCACATAAATAGCAAGTGAAGAAGATTCATTGATATGTTAGCAAGCAAAACAAATGACTCCTGGGATAGAGACACTGATCAGAGCTGATAGAATTTACATTCTCTTTTTATGATGTAGCGAAAGTGGAGGAGACTAAAATAAAATATATACAGTTCTTAATGCTTCCTTCCAAGTCTGTTTCCACTGCAACTCAAAAGGGACAGGAATAGAGAAGATGAAATTCCAGCACGACACCTCGCTGGGAATCCTAAACTTGTTCTGTGAGAGCTGAAGTCTGTAGTGCACTTAAGATGAAGAATACCATAGGCCCTGGCATTCTTCCATCATGCCATCACTATGCAGAAGTGGCATTGGCGAAAGCATCCAGTATCTTAACTTTACTGTTGAATCTCAGCTGCAAAAAACAAACAAACTTGTTGGCAGTGCCAGAGAATAGCTGAGATAAAAGTTTATTCTTTCTCATGATTCTGAAGCTGAATTGTGAAGAAGAAGAAAAAACCACGCACCCTTAAAAATGGAAGATGTTCTAGCCACAGCAGTCAGATTTTGCCAGTGAAGGGGATGCAGGATGGACTTTTTTCGTGTCCTGATCAAACCCTGGACTGCCAAAATGTAGCCACTTTCTTTGCTTTGTTGTTGCCAAAACCCAAGTCCTCATCAGTGCATGTCTCTGACAGCAATCAGCAGACCAGTAAATGGGTCGGAGTCTGTGTGTCTCCACATTCACACCATGTGGTGTTGTCCGCCAGCAGCCCCCACTTGAGCATGTTAGTCTTGCATTTAGGGACTCCAACCCTCAGCCTATTCAGGGTCTGTCAAGTGATGTAGGGGAAATTGAGAACTTCAGCTATATCCTTCTTTAATGTTGTTCCTTGCCTAGTGAGATCCTTTCTCCATCTTCTAATTCGGTTTTGCTCTTGTGTATCTTCAAGAATGTTTGTTCTGGCCATAAAGCTCTTCCTGGATCTGAGCTGGTTGACTTGAGGCTCATATCCATTCAGAGGATGTCGAGGGTCATTCTCTTGCTTATTTTTCTTAGTGTCCGCTGCTACTTCTCTCCTGATCTTAGGTGGAGCGATACCAACAAGAGAGAATATTTTCTCAACTGGTGTAGGTTTGAGGCATCCTGTCACAGTACGCATGGCTTTATTAACAGCAATGTCTACTTGTTTTTCATGTTTAGATGTGCTCCATACTGAAGCAGCATACTCTGCTGCAGAGACGCTCAGGGCCAAAGCTGGATGGTTGAGTTCCCCATTTGTGGTTTCTGAGTTTCCTGATAATGTTGTTCCTTGTACTAACTTTGGTTTTGGTACTCAAGCAGTACTGCTTAAAAGAGAGTGTCCGGTCAAATGTCACACCAAGGTATTTTGGTGTTGAACAATGCTGTAATCTGTTCCCTTGCCATGTAACATTCAACTTGACCCTTGCCTCTCAGCGTAGAAGGTGGAAAGCACATACTGAGTCTTGCTTGGATTAGGCTTCAAATGGTTGATGTTGTAACACTGTCCTAATTCTTCAAGTGCTCCAGTGCGTTTTCTAGTTAAATCATCAAAGCTTGATCCTTGAGCGGCCATTGCTGTGTTGTCCGCATAGATCAGGGATTCTCAACCTGCGGCCCACAGGCTGGATGTGGTCCGTGACACCATTTCATGTGCCCTCCCCTGCCTCCACCACACCAGGAAGTGCCGTGTGGTGTAGGAATGGCAAAACGGCTGTCCGGCCCCCAAAGCTGTCTGAGGGAGTGTGATCCGGCCCTCGACTTTAAAATGTTGAGAACTCCTGGCATAGATAAAAAAATTGGTATTGTCAGGAACTGGTTGATCGTGTGTGTGTGTGTGTGTGTGTGTGTGTGTGTGTGTGTGTGTGTGTGTGTGTGTGTGTGTGTGTAGACGGAGTTCAAAACTGTGCCTTAAAATATAGAACATAAAATGTATGTAGTGTTTGGTAGTGTAAATTCTGTTCAGGAAAGGAGAACTAGAAGTCTTGAGCTCATGTAGTAAAACCACAAGATGAGGCTTTTGTAGCTGAGAGCAGCTGCTGAGGTTCGAGTACCAGCGTAGCCACCTTGATTTAAGTGTAGACATAAGTACTTGATGGACTTTTTCTTCCTTTTTTGAGCAGATGATGCCTTCATCAACCCTCAGCTGCAGAAGATATTTGAACGTGTCCGCCAGAGTGCAGACTTCATGCCTATAAAGCAGATGATGGTGAGAATTGTGTTGGATAATGTGATCTGAGAACAAGTACAGTGGAACCCCGAATAACGACAAAACTTGGTTCCTCAAGTTGTGTCGGTATTCGGATTTCATCGTTGTTCGGGCAGAATTTTTTGTTGCCCATTTTGGGATCTCCGCCACCCTTGCCACTTCCAGGAGATTCAGGGTAGCTGACCGGGGTTTTCCCGACACACACCCCACCAACCTGGATGCTGTTGCAAGCCAAAAACTGCAGCCGACGAAGGAGTGTTCTCCACTGTTTTGCCTTCCAGCAGTCTGTGTAGGTGTGTGTGTGTGTGTCCACGTGTGTGTGCGCATGTGCATGTGGTGGCCATTTTCTTGTACAGGAAGCTTTGGCTTTTTGGGAATTGAAGTACAAAAAACCAGAGATGAAAATGGCTGCCGCAACTTTATCAGCTGTTTGTCGGGGCAGGGAGAGATTTTTCCCTCCACAACCAGTGTGAACAGGTAGGAGACCATGTCGTCCTTTTGGGGGTGGGCATGGGGCTGTTTCGGATTCCCCCCCGCCCCCACTTGCCCAGACTGCTGGAAGGCAAAACTGGGGGAAACTCTTTCCCCACTTATTTCTGCAAAGTCATCTCCCGCACAATGGCGTGATGTCGTTTTGCGCGAGGAGACTTTGCAGGAAAAAAAAGACGTACGAAAATGACATTACTCAGACACGTCATTGTGCGGGGGTTCACTGTATCCTCCTTTGTATAATGGCATGATGATTCCTTAATTAGGCTCAGTGATCTTTAGCAAGCTCTGAGAACAGTCGTGCATGTTACATTCTAGTCACCTCAATTCTTTTTATATGTTACTATAGAGGATTGTTGTGTGTGTGTTTTTGCATTTTATATCGGTGCTTCTTATGAGGCATGTGTTGCTGCATTTTGCAAGTCAGTGGCCAATTGAATTTGCTTCTGCAATTTAAAGAAATTCTAGTCAGAGCTTCTATCTGGGGATGTACAAATTCATTTTGGGTCTGCGGCTTCTCTTTCCTCTAGAAAACATTGACCGGTGACCTTGGCCCCAACTGGCGTGATAAGTTAGAGTTTTTTGAAGAACGTCCTTTTGCTGCAGCTTCAATCGGACAAGTTCATCTGGCTCGCTTGAAGAATGGCAAAGAAGTTGCCATGAAAATCCAGGTTGGATTAGATTTGTTTGAACATTTTCAGACTACTATCTCAATAATCATTTCATTTCTGTATATTTGTCTTGTAGTTCTGCTGCTGATATTATTACCCAGTTGAAGGTGGTTGTGCACTTAGGTCAGTGTTGGCGAACCTTGGCACTCCAGGTGTTCTTGGACTTCAATTCCCAGAAGCCCAAGTCTCTGTGAATCTACACAGATGGGTTTACTGTGCATATATGCAGTAAATACATTCTTTGGATTCACAGGGACTTGGGCTTCTGGGAACTGAAGTCCAAGAACACCCGGAGTGCCAAGGTTCACCATCACTGACCTAGGTTCTAATGCCTTTTAACTTTCCTCTGTTCAGAAGTTGTGGTTTTACCAATCTATGGACTAAAATCAGTTTAAGCATTTTCCTATACCTATACATATCTATCATATTTGATTTTAGTGTAGACATGAACACGTGGGTAGGTTTAGCTTTCTTCTTCCTGGTTGGTAGTGTATCTAAGAGTACTTTGAACTTGGACTGTTTGAGTGGAGAACATGTAGGGTAGGTGGGGAGAAAAGTGAGCTGTCATTTTAACTGATTATATATTTTTTAACATGTCTATGCCTAAATAATTGTTTTATTATCCTGTTTTTATTTTTGTATTGTTTTAACTGGAGTCAGTAATAAAGATAAAGTGGGTTCATGTATTGAGCATGTCTGACTTCCTGTTTCTGGTGGATCTAGTTTGATGTTAGTAGAGATGCAATTTCAACAGCTGGCTTTGGCCTATGACATTGGAGTACAGTGGAACCCCGTACAAAGAAAAAACCTCAGTTCCACAGGGTTCTTTGTTGTAGGATTTTTTTCGTTGTACAGGGTTCCACTGGCCATGCATGCGTCTGATCCCCGGCTTGCTTCGGGAGGAGGTAGCTGAGGGGGTCGGCTGGCTCCTTCGAAAGCAAGCTGGGGATCAGATGCCCTGACCCGGGGCTTTGGGAGGAGCCAGTCGACCCGTTCAGCCACTTCCTCTTCCATTGCATTGTAGGAAAAAAATCATACAACAAAGAGGATTTTGGAACAAATGGGTGCATTCATAAGGAGCCTATGCCAACTATGACTTTGGAATACTAATCTATAGTTAGAGTAGGCCCATTTGAATCCTTAAATCTTGCAGAAAAGTAAATTTACTAAATACCCAGTGATTCAGTTGGCTTACTTGAGTGTGATTTACTGTACGAAGTAAATGGATTATAGCCAGCATGTTGCATTTCCTCTACCACTCCCAGTGGTGGGATTCAGCAGGTTCGTACCAGTTCACCAGAACCGGTAGCAGAAATTCTGGCTGCCCCCCCCCCCCAAAAAAAAAAAAATATATATATCAAAAAAAAAATCCAAGTTTTGAAATAAAGTAGTCCTAATTCAGGTGCAACGCAGGGCTTCCCCCCTGGCCACTCCCACCATACCACGCCCACAGAGTAGGTAGTTAAAAAAATTTAATCCTACCACTGAACACCCCTACAAGTTTAGAATCTGTGCAAAGATAAATTGGAATTTGGAAAATATCCTACTCTGATTTCGAATAGAACTATATGATTTTTGAAGACGTTCCTATTGGTCCATTTGTTGTTCATCTGATCCTAATAGGGATGAGTCATGGCCCCTTGCAATAGCATTGATTTTGCAGGGGAAAAGGCTCCAGATTCAGTCCATTTTGGCTAGGGGAAAAAAAAGACATTTCCTGAACTTTACAGAGCTGCTGTGGACACTATTGATTGACGGGACCACTGGTCAGAATTGGGATGAGTCAATTTCTACAGTCTTTGGCTTTTCCTTAGCACACTTCAACATGTGTATTTTACTTTATGTTGGTTTTAAGTGCAGACTGATGCTTTGTGAGGAGGCATATAGAGGGATTTAAGCTAATATTTTTATTTACTGCATCTCCTGAATGAAATCTTTCATCTGGCATCTTCCAGATGTTTTTGATTGCAACTCTTTTGTCCTTGCTTGTTGATTGAAGTGGATTGGACTTGATGGGAGTTGTAGTCTGAACCATCTAAATGGAACCTGGTTGAGAAAAGACTGGTTTAGTCTCAAGTAGGCAATCAAAATCAAGTTGCCTTATCATATCTCTCTTCCTTCTTACAGTATCCTGGAGTGGCTCAGAGCATCAATAGTGATGTCAGCAACTTGATGACTGTTCTCAGTATGAGCAGTGTTCTCCCAGAAGGTAAAAAAAACAAAAAACAAAACACTGGAATTTGTGGGAAGGGGAGGAAAAGTGGAAAAGAGCAACATTTCTGAATTGAGAGGTATTGAAGCAAAGCCTTAAACAATTGCTAGAATTTTATGACAGATCCACTTTCTTGTCCTGACCGCTGGATTAGCAGTAGCCCCAGGTTAATTTGCCTCAAAATCCTAAACACATTGAGTAGGAGAAATCTGACCAGAATTATTTCTCTAGTGGCCACATCTTAGGTGACAGAAAAAAAGCACAAGACAGGTAGAGTATGCTGACTTTGCTTCTTTAAATTTTGCCCATTCCACTCTCTTGCCCTCAGCAATGCTGACTTAAAGTGCTATCTCAAGGAGATTGCTTTTATATGGCTGGGCATTTGAACTGTGATGGGTCTTTCAGATATACAAGACATGCTTTTATTTATGCTCCAGCATTGTATGGTGAACATTTGTGGATTTGCTCTTTGAATTCCCTTTTCAGCTGCACTGTAACTTGGTCTTGACATTAGGTCTGGAATGAAAATATTGTTAAGCTTTGGAGTTTATGGTTTAAATTGTTGTTCAGAAGAGTCATCTGTGTTTCTCTTACAAAAGTACAGTTTGGGCAGGATTTGAAAAGGGAAAATCATAGAAATTCTAAGAGAGAATTGTACAAAACTACATTAACCTCAGAGTTAAGAGTTGCCTAAAGAAAATGGATGCTTCCCTGGGAGAGCTTAGCATTCACATCTAAGAAGTTGTTGCCAAAGGTGGCAGTAGATAAATCTTTGCTACTACAATAAGACATGTCTCTGTCAGAAATGTGTGGCTTGTTGCCTGATGTGAGTCGAGGCTAGCAGAAGGAATCACTTCTGTTCGTATTTTTGTCCTTGAGTGTGGTGAACACTGGGCGAAGTTCCATGGTTTTCATTTTAATACCTTTTTTGGAATAGTAGTCATGTTAGTCTGTGTTTCAAACATATCCGAGAGAAAATAAAACATAACAAAAATGTTGTGGCACCATAAAGACGTAACTGCTGTATTTTAATGTTAGCTTTCGTGGATCAAGTCCACTTCGTCAGACAAAAGAGTGAGACTTCATGGCATCGATTTATACACATCTTTCATCCTCCTACTAACTACAGTATTTGCAATTCAACAGTGTGAAACTTCACAACTAATCTGAGCAAGAACCAGAAATTTGCTATTACCTGTTGTAAAAAGCTGTATTGATTTGCATACTTATCTGTACCTTATGTGTATAAATTGATACTATGAAGTCTCACTATTATGTCTGGCGAAGTGGACTTGATGCACGAAAGCTAACATTAAAATACAGCAGTTAGTCTTTAAAGTGCCACAACGTTTTTATTTTTTTATTTTAATACCTGTTGTTTTACAGCATCAGATGGTGAGAGAAAGAGAAGAACACCAATATTTTTGTTGTTCTCTTACATTTGCCATTTATGGAGAAGATGGCTGATGTTTTTTCCTTTGTCATTTTCTGCATACTTTAAATCAAAGGTGGTTTCTTGGAAAAACCACAGTAATTGTTTGTTCCGCTACTCCAGAATTTAATTTGGAAACTTATGCTAAAGCCCAGCATACATAACACCTGATATTTGACAGAAGTCTCCACAGGTGTCTTGAAGTGTGAATGAGGGAGTAGCTGTAGTTCTAGAGTACTCTTGGTTTACTCTTGAGGTTCTATCTTCGATATCTGGAGATAGGGCTAGAGAAGATGCCTCCCTGAAGTCTAGGAAAGCCACTGCCGATTAGCATGAAGAGTCTGGCCTGGTTGTCTTGCCACTCGGGACAGTCTTCATGGTACTGGTACACAGAAAGAGCCTCCTTGAAGATTGTGTTATATTTGAACCACATTTGGGAGTACCCTGGTAATGGTAACCATGTGTTGCTGGCTAATCTTTCTCACACTAGATCAGACCAAAGGAACTGCAGAATGGACTCACCAAGAGGTGCCTTCATTTTGGCAGTTTCATGTCTTGCCTAGAGACGGAAGAAAAACCACTGATCTGTCTCAGTACAAGGCATTCCTATGTTTTTATGAAGTTTTCAATAAGTTGTTGTCCAGTGTTAAACCCCTCTTTTGATTTTCTCTCTAGGCCTCTTTCCTGAACATTTGATTGAAGTTCTAAGCAGAGAACTGGCCTTGGAATGTGATTACAAAAGAGAAGCAGCCTGTGCAATGAAATTCAAGTATGTCTCACTGAAACTCTATGTCTCTCTTCATCTCCACTTTCTCATTTTACTGTGTAATACTAGTGAGTGCCTATAAGTTAGCATTAATTGCTGGTCCCCAGCACTTGAGCAATTATTATTAGTATACATGCAGGTCTTGGCGGTAGATACTCTGAAAAACATTTCCACCTTTGTCAGACTTTGCAGCCCCTAGACCTCTGAAGAGGTTTCTCTTACCCTTTCATTTATTACTCCTCAGGGAGCTGCTCAAGGACCACCCATTCTTTTATGTTCCTGCTGTGGTGGAAGAGCTGTGCAGCCCACATGTCTTGACCACAGAGCTGGTGTCAGGGTTTCCACTGGATCAAGCCCAAGAACTGAGCCAGGAGACCCGGAATGAGGTACCGAGTTTGTTTCATCTTGGAGAGTACAAAAGGAAGCCTGTAGACACAAACAACACTGGCAGCTTTCTAAAACTGTTTTTGTAAGAGGGTGTGCTGGAAAGTGTAGGCCATATTAGTGTTATGGTGGAAACCCAGGATTGGAAATCCTTAGTTTCTTTGGTGATCATATTATAAGTGTATAATAGCTTTTTTCTGGGAAGCATTTGCAACCCAACAGAGAAGTTGTGCTGGTAAATCTAAATACATAGAAAAGACTGTCTTTTCCCCCATAGAAAGATAGCATCATGAATGGGGACATGTGAGAAGAGTCATTCCTATAATGCTGCCTTTTTCTCAGAAGAGTTGCTAGGAAGAGGGTGAAGTTGAAACCTCTCTCTTTCTAGGGCAGGAATTCATGACCTTCTTAAGATGGGGGCCGGGTCATGCTCCCTCAGACAGCTTTGGGGGGCACATGAATTGGTACTGTGGGCCACAGGTTGAGAATCCCTGTTCTCGGGATTGAGATTAAATTGGATTGGCAGGAAGGACAGGACTGCTGTGCAGTCAATTCCACATGTTGTCCTCAGGACAATATATGTTTATGTCAGCTTTTAGTTCCTTTCTGACCCCCCGGTAATGTTGGTCTTTCTCTCCTCTCAGCTCCTTCTTGCTGTGCTCTCTCCTGCCTCAGAAATGCTTCTCTTGCAGTTCTTTCCTGGAAGGTTGCACATAGCATTCTCCTGTCCAGTTATAGACTAGACCTAAACAAGCTGAAACTGGGAGTTGATTCATAAGCCGCCTTGCAAGCCAGGTCCAATGACTCCATTTCTCTTCTGGCAACCAGTTGGTCAGAGGACAAACATGACCTTGTAGGTGGGATGACTAACTTGACAAATGTGATCATCCTATTCTTAAAACATGTGATCAGAAATGCATCCTTTTCTTCTTATATAAGTAGTCAAATATAAGTGTTCCAGCTGGACCATTCCTAGCAGTCAAAGGCTATTTGGAAAGTACTCTCAGTACTTTTCCATGAGGCAGAAGAGATGTGCAGAGTGAATGGAAGATCCTTGGCTTGGAATATAGGATGGACTAGAGCATGAATGAGAAGATAGGCTATTCTAGGTGCTGCCAAATTGGCAGGAGCCGTGCTGATACTTTGCAATATACCCCTTGTAGGCTATAAACACGCCTAACAGCTATCAGCACATAGCTTAGTTACAGTATAAAGTGTGCATTCTAGATAAGGGGACTTTCGGCTAGTTAGAGTAGAGTTAGGGTTATTGCCGAATCTTTTCCATGATTTTCTTTCCTCCTATTCACCATTGTGGCTCTTGCTGAACCAAAAGTAACAAATGCTTGGCTGGATCTCCTTGATGGCCAGGTGTCTTGTCCGAATGTGAAAGGAACACAAATGGCAGCCCAGAGACATGGCTTGTGAAAATTATATTAGGCAAGGATTGAGTCTTCTGCCTGAGAAAATCCAGGGCTAGGAAAACACTTTTTTCCATCACAATCCCTAAAATTCCCAATCCATGCTTTTCCAACCTATAAACATGTAATCATACTAGCATCTCAGGAAGTTCATTATGCATGCTACACAGTAACAACCCTTGAGTTTTTCACATAGTTTATATTGGACAGCAGCAGCAGCAAACTAAACAGGCTCTTGACAAGCATACCAGTGTATATTTTCAAACCCATGTTGTGGCCTATAAGCATGTATGGGGAAAGTGAACTCTATTTTAAAATTGTGGAGTGTTACTTGCTTCCTCTTGTGCCCTTTCTTGAAAATGTGCCCCCAACACTGGCCTACTAATGCAGCACTGGCTCAGTAGCTCGTTTTGTGGATGGTAGCAGGTTTTTGAGAACAAGCTAGCGCAGTGATGGCCAACCTTGACACTCCAGGTGTTTTTGGACTTCAATTCCCAGAAACCCAAGTCGACACACCTGTTGATCCAGGGCTTCTGGGGATGTTCTCAAGAACATCTGGAGTGCCAAGGTTGGCCATCACTGAGCTGGATGGTCATTAAGTGATTCATTGTAATGAGTGACTATGATTTTCGGTGGCTACCGAGAGAGCAGCCACACTTCCTCTTCTCAAGGTCATAATTGCATGATGTACAAAAGCAGAGATTTAGTCATTTCCCCCCAACACCACATTTAAAAGCAGGAACTGAGCCAAATTAGATCTCAGGAGACTTTACAGATATATTCCAACCAAAATGCACATCTGCACATAATACTCATGTTCTGCCTATTTAAAGTTCCTTAAATCTGACATTCATGGCACCTGTTTCTCAATGATGAATCTTTGATTTCTTTTCCCTTTGTTCTTCCTTTCTTGAAATGTTTGTAGATCTGCCACAACATACTAGTTTTGTGCCTCCGAGAACTGTTTGACTTCAGGTATATGCAGACTGATCCAAACTGGTCCAATTTTTTCTATGACCCAGAATTGCATAAGGTAAGACCTTTGTGACTCAAATGAGGAACTAGATGCGTATAACACACCTTTTCTCCTTAGCCAGAACAGATGTGCTTGCTAATTCAATAGGATGAAATGGTTACAGCAGTTCGGCAGCGATTGGCTTTAAAGTACTGGGCACTTGAAGCTTGTCTATGGAAATCAAGGCTTGTTTTGTTGTAATAGTATGGAAAATGTATAGTGGAGAGTGGGTAGGGAATTCCTAGACATCAACAAAACTGCACTTTTATTTCCTTAAAATAAATTTAAAAGCTGATTTGGTAGGCAGACCCCTCCAGTGTGAAAGCAGCTTCCAAATGTCCAGGGACATTTTGTACACATCCCTCTGGACTTTGCAGGACCATTTCTGCTCCCCCAGGTATCTCCCCCCCCCCCCTTTTAAGCAAAAAGGCTTCTTGAACTCCTTAGGGACTGTGGAAGGTATTTTCACTGCATTCCATGTCCCAGCTTCTTTTAGATCTGCAAAGGACTAATTGTAAAACTTGGGAGTGAAAGGAAACAATTATTTTAGGGAAAAATCATGTTCCCCTGAGCTTAAGAATTGCTAAATGGTGGTAAAAATAGCAACATTGCTCCCCCCTCCCCTCTAGGAGCATTTCTTCTTGTTCTTTTAAAAAAAAACATTTTGAGGAAGGCCTGGGAGAGGGATTAAATGCAATCCAGGCCCATATTTTCCTCACTGATGCTTGTGGAACAGATTTAAAAAACACATGCTGGAGCAATGGCTTTAAAACTTTCTGCCTCTAGGAATGTGTTTACACGTCTGCTAAAGGAATCCCTGGGTGCTGCCAAATGTTATAGAGTGTAATCCAGGTTGTGCCCTTGGCTTGCATGGGGCACTGCTGGTCAGGCTGGGTAGCTATGTCTTTTTACTTCTGCAAAAGAAACCCTAGACATGTGTCTTGGTGTATTTGTTGTTTCTGAACTTCCAGTGCCCCTCTGGTAAGGTTCTCATTAGGTACGCTGGAACAGTTGTTTGAAATCTTCAGGCACAAATAGAAATATTGGCTTCTGCAGTATTCTCTGATGTTGCTAATCTCTGTCAGGGTATATGCATCTGAAACATAGGTCAGCCGAAGGACAGGCAAGTTAAAAGAAGCTGCAAGGAATTTGTATGGGAGACTTGAGGAGCAAGCAGGCCTCTCAGGTTGTTCATTGCAAGAGTCCCATGTACAGTAATTTATATATACGGAGGGTACTAGAAAACGTATACACATTATAAGAGATGTTATCTATGTCTTACTTTGAAAAGTTGAATTGAAGTATGGTAGCAGTGAGTAGTTTGACGTTCGCTCCAAAGCATGAATGCTCGTGTCACCATGCGACAGGCACAACAGTAGAATAAAATTGAAATAGGGTTGTAGTTCGAGGAACGTTGTGGAAATACGACTATGATGGAGGCGTGAGTGTGCAACAGACCCTCCAACACACGTAACAATTACATGCATTCATGCTAAATTTCAGACGCATGTGATGTGCATAACGTAAGATTCCGGAGGTCTTGCACAGCAACAAATTCTGCTTCTTCTGTGGTGTTGGAATGGTTTACACTTTCACCATAGAAGTCTACCAAACAATGACTTGTATTCATCTTTTGTTATCAGTATATATTAAGTACTGCAATTTTTCAGTATATATTAAGTACTACAATTTTATTTCTTAAAATGTGTATACTATTTTGGCACCCTCTGTATTTGCACTCCATATAACACATATGAAGAAAAGGCTGTCTTTCCAGAAACAAGGTTGAAGCTGCCATATTTACGAACTGAAGCTGTCCCTCTCTGCTCTGTTCGCGTACTGTTACTCAGTGAAGAAATGCATTACAGTAAAACCCCGGCATACGACTGCCCTGGGTTACGTTTGCTGCGGTTTCCAACCACACTTAATTTTCAAAATTCCCCGGGTTATGACTGATTTTCAGTTTACGACTGAAAATTATGCTACAGTATTTTAAACTAAGATGGTAGCAATCTCCCTACCTTTTGCATGCTGTTTGGGGACCTTATCCGACGATGACACCTCAGCAGCAGTAAGCACTGCATTGTGACTTTGGGTGGAGGGGGTGGTGGCCATTTTAAATTCTAAAATGGTTGTGGTGGCCATTTTTAAATTCAAAATGGCTACCACAACCATCTTAGAATTTAAAATGGCCACCCCCTTCACCTCGAAGTCACAATGCAGTGCTTACTGCTGCAGAGGTGCTGTCGTCGGAGGATAAGGTCCCCAAACAGCGTAGAAAAGGAAGGGAGCTCGCTCAGTTGCTTTTGTGGGGGTGGGGGACGATCATGTTTGGCATTTTTTTGGGGGGGGGGTTGTGTGTGTGGTTTTTTTTTGTATTTAAAAAAAATTATTTTGGGTCCGGTCGGGACTTTTTTATTTCCAATGCATTCCTATGGGAAAACATGCTTCATGTTATGATTTTTTCGCGTTATGCCGGAGGCTGTTGGAACGGACCTCCATTGTAACCCGAGGTTTTACTGTATAGTGTAAAATGTAGATCTTTTAAACCAAATTGCTCATTTTGTCTTGTGTGCCCCTTTGTGTCAGATGGTCTTAGGAGCTTGCATTATTTTGGACACTTAAATAGCAGTGTATCCTGGGGGAAATATTCTTGAGCAGCAGGCCTCTCGCCAGTGTAGAGCTTTTGTATTAAGGACAGTTTCCATGGCAGGTTGTTACTGCGTCCTGTTCGAGGTTTTCAGCCGTTTACAGTGAGAGATGGGTAGACGAACGTGGCGTACGAAGAACCGTGGTTTTCTTTAACTGTTATAGGCAGCTTCCAAAGCAGCCTTTTGTGGTCTTTCTGCACGTGTTTAATGTTTCTTGTTGCATCATTCAATTTTTGTACATCTTACTTAGGTGGCACTTCTGGATTTTGGAGCAACTCGGGAGTTTGATGAAAAATTTACGGATCTCTACATAGAGGTGAGGACTCAACATTGGTGGTGGCTAATTTTTGGTGGGTCTTAGGTATGTGCTTGACTTGAGTATGGCTGGATCCAAATGCCTGGAGGAGTTGGAAAAGAGGTTCAGCTGGGCTCCTTGCTACATGTTTTAATGCTTGTTCTCTCCTACAACTCAGGGTTGTGATTCATGTCACATCTTAAAAGAGAAATAAAAATGCATCCCAAAAAGTGCATTTCTTCCTAAAAATGATTTTTGAAAAATAAACACACTTTTGAAGAATGTTGTCCAAAATATCTAGATAGAAGTGGATTGGGGAAGTCTGTTGTACTTTTTGACCACAGTTTGATGCATAGTTTAGTACCCTTAAAACCAGATAATCTGAAGCTCTTGATGTTTCAAAATGTTACCATTTTTGAAAGGCTATGGTAAAAATGCTTCATTTTTCTAAATACTAAAGTTGTTTCTGGAATGTAGTATAAAAGATTTTTCTTTATTGGTAAATAGTCTTAACTGGAGTGTCTTCTGTGTTGTATCTTCTGATCTTTGAATAGTTTTTCTTGTTTTCCATACCATATAGTTAATCAAAGCAGCTGCTGATACTGATAGAGAGACGGTGCTGAAGAAGTCAATAGAAATGAAGTTCCTGACTGGCTATGAAGTCAAGGTATATAATAGAACAGAACAGGTTGGCTCTTTGCTGAGCTACCTATAGAACTTCAGTCTTTTTTTTATAGAATCACAGCTAAAGAAATTACCCAGTTTTGAAAAGGAAATGTCTATAAAGCTGTTAATTGGAAATAGTTTCACAGCTTACCCTAGTTTATGAGAATGATCTGCAAGCGGATATGTCCTACTCATTTGCTTCTGCTTCACTTTTCTCACTTCTGGCTTGCAGAGTATGTGTTCCATCAGGCTGTAGTTCTTCCCTATTAGGGTCCAGCAACAGTCTGAACCCGGGTTCCTGTGTTGTGCCTCTCAGACAGATTTGGAATCATGAACAAAGCATACCTGCCCTGAATCACTGAAGAAATCAGGATCTGTCAGAGTGGTGTCTCACTTCCCCTTCACAAATATTTTCAAATCCAGCTTAATTCACTTTGTCATAAGTAGGGTGTTAATACTTAGTACCAGTGTAATACTCTTCAGTGTGAGTTTAAGAGCACAGATTAAGAGCCTGTGTGTTTGCAACATGATACAAAATTTGAAAAAGACAGTGCAGCAAGATTGTTCTTACAGTGATAAGGTTTCTTAAGTTCCTTGCCATGCATTACAGAGTTTGGGGCTTGGAGATATTGGAGACATGGAGTAGGATAGAATATCCTCGTAGCATATGCGTTCTTGATCTATGGCAGACAAGGAGGTAATAAAATGTGCTGCTTGGGTTCTGGGCCTGCCTTTGGAGCAGATTGGTGTTCTGAAGCTTTGTTGTTAGATTCAGAAAGGTGTAATCTTGTGAGTTTTAGTTTCTAAGGTTTCAGCACTTGTTGAGCCAGCAGTAGTCATGATAGTATGCAAGGAAGTGGAAGAGCTGGAAATGTTCTGATTTGTGTGTTCAGAGCCACTTACTGGGACAGTTTGATGAAATATGTTATGCGGATTTTATCAAGTACATCCTGGAGACTAATTTTGAGGGATTTCACTTTACTATGACCAGGCAACAAGTAATAAAATATCCATGTTTTACATGATAATTTTAAAATACCCTTAGCACTTTTTTTTAAAAAAAGGTAACTTTTATCAAAATAGAAAGGCTTGCATCTCAGTCATGCCACCAAAGGGGAGGCAAAGTTGAAGCTATTGGGTATCTGGTGCCAGCTAGATCTTCATTTTAATCCATGGGGATGGATTACTGCTTTGACTGTCCCAGTTTGATTAATAGTTGAAGTAAGTAGTGAACCCACCCAAGACAAGATTTGATGAAAGCCAGTTATAGAAGCAACTTGTGGCAAGTTTTTCTTTGATGACCTCCATAACATGGAACACTCTGGGCATCATACAGAGGAAACAGAGTGTACACCGTATATTGTTTGTAAGTTTCTGTTTACAGCTATTGCTAGTGATGCCGCCCATAATCAGTGGGACTAATTTCTCAGCAAAACATGCACAGAATTGGGGACCTGATACCCTACAGTGCTTTGTGGTTTTTGAGGGCACAACCCAGTCACCTCTGAACTGTTTTGCGAACAAGACAAACCAGAAATCTGCTTTTATTTGCCATTCTAGCATAGGGCTTCTGTCATCCAGTGCTTGAGGTCAGATGGGGTGGAATAACTCTCTTGCCATTTTTACATGCAGGCCAGTGTGCCTTTTTTCTAAAAATGGCTCTTGCTGCTGCTGTTCATAAGGTCATTCTTGGTTTGGTTCATGACATACAGGGCCACACACTCATGATAATTGGCATTTCCCACTCCCCCACTGGAAAGAATTAAACAGCCTATTGTTTCCCTTTTTGCCAGGCTATGGAAGATGCTCACTTGGATGCTGTCCTGACCCTTGGAGAGGCGTTTGCATCTCATGAACCTTTTGACTTTGGCTGCCAAAAAACTACAGAGAAGATACACGGCTTAATCCCAGTGATGCTGAAACACAGGCTAGTTCCTCCACCGGAAGAGACCTACTCTCTCCATCGGAAAATGGGAGGCTCCTTTCTCATTTGCTCCAAACTCAAGGCCCAAATCCCATGCAAGAACATGTTTGAGGAAGCCTACAGTAACTACTGGAGCAAGAAGGCTAAGAAGGAATAGGAACACAGAACTGTGGAACACCGTCTTGTGTCTATGGCCATTCTGTCCAGGTTCTAGTAAACCACCATTCAGTTTCTTCTCCTCACACTTTGAGAATCACCGGAGAAGTATAGCAGAAACACCTGGAAGCAGAATAGTTGGTTTTGAGGACAGTGTTGGTCATCTCTCCTGCACTTTACACTCTTACTAGATTATCTGTGTAGTCTCTTGTTTTACAGAAAATGGTAGTTGTCTAGTGTAGAGAATGTGTGGGGGAAGACTGGGCAGCTGTATTTCTTAACTGTCCCTAGGTATCAGCTGTTCATCATATTTTAATACTGTGTAGCTTTTAAAAGAAAAGTACAAAGGGTGAAGGAAAGAGGGGAAAAGCTGGCATGGAAATCTATTTGTACTACTCAAAATGTATTTGTGAGTTTCCCCTTTTATAAGATGACCTTGTAATCTTTTCCTTCCAAGCTAGAATGCAGATGGTTTCATGTCGTGAAGTATAGATTGTCAGCGTATGTTACGAAGGATCCCTATTTTTGTATGCCATTTGGTGGCTGCCTGAGGAGCAGTCAGCACCTCCCGGTACAGTGTCCAAAGTGTACATACACCTTCTGTCTCTAGCGTTCGAGGAAAGTGAAGATGTTAAAGGAATTGGATACAGATGATGCAATTGTGTATATGAAACACCCTAGTTTGAAGTGCAGTTGCTCACCTCCAGTTCTCTAATCTGAATGTATAAGCAGAGGGAATGTGGGTCTCCTGAGGTGGACAAAGAGAGAAACCACGGCTCTAACTGGCATTTATAGAAGCTCACTTAAGAAGTAACGTTTTTTCCCCATCGTCTTGCTTGCATCTTGATAATGCAGCTGTTGGTGGAAGGTGGGGTGTGGAATAGGGGAGCGTATATTTTGGGCTTCTTATAACCATATCAAAGGAGGCATTTCAGTTTCATGGAAAAAGCATAATAAACATTTAAGTAGCTAAACGCACAACTTTAAGCAATTGGAGGCAAGATAAGAAATGTATTTTGGAATTTTTTTGTACAACAGTTGAGGCTGTACAACTTTTAACTGATTTCCAATAAATAAGTGCTTGTGTAGGTTGTTTGGCTGTGGTTCACTGCTGTGGTAGAAATAAGTTAATGCACATTGATGATGTTTTGCTTCATTCTAAACTGCATTTAAGCTTTGGGAGGAGGGAGGTTGTCAACAGTTCTGGTGGCTGTAGCCTTGGATGTTTGTGCATTGGCTGGAAGGCCTAAGAGGGAAATTCATGTTTTTAGTGGAATTCGCTGAGAATTCTTCATGCAGTCAGATATCCCTTTGGCAGTAATGGTAAACCTTGGCACTCTAGCTGTTCTTGGACTTAAATTCCCAGAAGCCCAAGCCCCCTGTGAATCCACACGAATGGATTTACTGTGATTCATCTGGCCCGCGCTGCCCTCGTCGCTCCCATATGGGCACGTTTTACTTCCTCTTCCGGGAGCAACGAGGGCAGCGCGGGCCGGATGAATAGCAGTAAATCCAGGGTGCTTGGGCTTCTGAGAATTGAAGTCCAAGAACATCTGGAGTCCCAAGATTCACCATCACGGCCATATACCCATGATGGCGAACCTTAGTACTCCGGATATTCTTGGACTTCAGTTCCCAGAAGCCCAAGTCAGTACACCTGCTGATCAGTGCTTTTGGGAATTTAAGTTCAGGAACATCTGGAGTGCCAAGGTTTGCCATCACTGCCCTGTAGTCCTGCAAGCAAGTGGTGTTGAACATCTAAATGAAGCTATGCTTTAATGAATTAAGTGCACTTAACTTCTCAATGAACAATAACTACCACATCTGAAATAGTCTTTATACAGTAGCTACAGTGTGGTCATTGAAATGATTCTGTTTATACACACTTACCTTTGGATAGGAGTCTAGGTAATGTTAACACATTTCCCAAAATATTTACAATTTTGGAGAGAATCTGTGTATACACTTGATTTGTAACAATTATAGAATGAATGATAGTGGTAGAATCCATATAAATATACCTCTAAAATACAATTGCTATTCATTTCCTTACCTCTCTGGGCAGGGGATTTATGTCTTAGAGCTGACGTCCCTCTCCCAAAAAATATGTGTACAGCCACATATTGCAGCCGTATGACTGTTTATACTCCAGGGATGGTCATATAGTTGTGGTGATAGAACAAAGAAAGATATCAGGTAATTTTTGATTGCCCGATAACTAAACTGAATTGCTTCTTGTTCTATTGAATTGGAATATTAGCAATCCTCATAGCAATCAGCCATGAAGATTCTCCTGAGAATATAATGCAGCGGCCTTTCATCTGCCTTGTGCATTGCTGCATGACACCTGTACCACTGACCAAGTTCTGTGAGTCACTTTCTGGTCCTTAGCCCCTTTGGCATACAAAGTCCTCTTCAGCCCCAGGCTGAAGCTGCTGCCCTCCATCAAGATGGATTTAATTCACTTGGGGACCATCACCCTTCCCTGTAGACTTGGGCACCCAAACCATTAGACCTCAGGATAGACTGTCTTGCTAGTTTGCCCAAATTTTACTAATAATGCATCAGATGAAAACTCTAAAGCATTGAGCTGTTTCAGCTTATTTCAGCAAGCCCACAAAAAGGAAATAAGGCACCTCTTTGTTCTTGGCATAGTAACAGTCAAAGTTTTAAAGTTAGTAGCTGCTGATTGCCATTGTATCTTGTTGAAATACATTATTTGTGCCCTTGTTGACAGGTATGTTGTGATTTTAGAGGAAAGGCAGAGAGAGGCATCTTCCATTAGTGGAACTGGGCTAGCAGAAGGCAGATGCATCGTGAAGATGTGAATTACCTTTTCCACTCTAGATTAGTTTTGTAGTCCATCTGGATGTGCCAAGTCCTTTCTTACTCAAAGTCTGTATTTGCATGATTCATCCATACAGGTTTGAAAAAACACTCAGGTGAAAAATAATATAATTCTGTGATTACAACATGGCAGAAAGGGCTGGGTGCTATGTAGTTCTACTGACTTAAATGTAAGGCTTGGTTCATAAGAGTAGTCGTGTGATTCATTTCTCACTAGGCAGTAGTTATGATTGTGCTGTGTGTGGATTTTATCATTTAAATGCAAACCGCTTGCAGAGGAGTATCCGTGTGGTTGAATGGCCTTAACCTGCAATAAACCAGAAGTTTGGGTCATGCAGTTTCTTGCCGTTCATTGCAAGACAAGAAGCCACACTCTTGAATGGCTTCACAAAAGACCTGCTTGCCATTCACTAAGGTGGTTCGGTCACAAGATAGAAGAGGCTTTGGAAGCTACAGTAATAAATATAAACTGTCAGGCGACATGTCGCATGAAATAAAGTGGATTTTCTCAGGATTACTTCCTGCTATGCTCTGTTCACATGATACAGAAGAAAACTTTAAGGTGATGGTCGCTTAACCGTGCAGGGAAGGCTAGTGTAGTGACTATGGATATAGTGATAGACTTAGATTCAGTAGACTTGGATTCAAATCCCTCCTCAGTCATGGAAACAGTGTTGGATGGCAATAGTAAACCCATTCTTTAAATTTCTCATATAACAAAGTCCTTTAGAGTCACTGTACACTCCAACACCTGGATTCTGTAGTAACGATTAAAGTAAAAGAATTAGAAGAAATGTGTCTAGATTGCTAAAGATTATGTAAGAAAAATTCAGCTGCAATTTGTCTTCAAATCACAGATTTCTGTAAATCATGTAATTTTATAAGTCTGGCATATCAACTGCAAGTGTGTTGATAAGCCAACTTTTAAAAACATTTTGATGTTTACTGTGAACAGGAAATCATCACTAGATGCTTTAATTGAAAATTACACCTAGATGGCAACATTCTGCTGGATGTCTGCATTTTGAGTAGGCTGACGGGATGATGAAATGTATGAAAGAGTCCTAGTTAGGAGTATAAAAAGCTGACAAGGGGCTTAATGACCCAAACACATGGAATGCCAGTTGAAATCCTTACTGCGTTGTGAGTAACAGATATAGAAGTTCATGGACCAATGTTTAGTCTATATTTTGTACCTAAGGCAGATTTCATTATCTAAAAATCTAATTGAACATTTCCCCTCTATAGCCTTGTTTATACAAAAAGTTGCTTGCGTTAGCTGAATTATTAAATAATGGTAGAGCAGATAGGTGGTTATAGAGGCAAGACCTGCAGCTTTATGCTCCCTAGCTCTTTCCCTCAGTAATAAGGAAACAGTTCCAATTTTAGTGCAAACTGCATTCTCAGTATAACTGTGAGTAGATTTGGAATGGCTCGATGGGTGTGGAAGATACTTAATTTGTAAGTCAAAAAGGAAGGGTTGTACTTTTGATGGTAGAAAATAAAGCATCACACACTGTAGATGTGCAACGTTAAAATCTTACAGTTTTATACAAAGCCTAAACATGATGGTGGTTGTCCAAGGAAATAAAAAAAGGCCCGGCAAGCTGAGACATTACATCACCCTACTGAGAGCAGGTACCGGTATATGCTTGAACTCCTCTGCCAGGTACTGCTTCCTGCTGTTAACACTGAGCCAGCAGTCAGGGCGGGGTGATAAGAGGCCTTTTGGGTATGGTAATATTGCATTGCATGCTTGACAGGGAGTGGGAGGGAAACTGGATCAAGCCTTCTGCTTCCCCTCTAAAACATCATGCCATACAATAGATTTTTCCAGTCCTGTTAGTCTGGAGCAGAAGTTCTCAACCTTTTTAAGCCGGGGGCCAGGTCACGCTCCCTCAGACAGCTTTGGGGACTGGATGGCCATTTTGCCCTTCCACATCACATGGCACTTCCTGGTGTGGTTGAGGCAGTGCGGAGGGGGGGGACATGAAATGGCATCATGGGCCGCGTATGGCCCAAGAGCCGCAGGTTGAGAAACGCTGGTTTGGAGTAATGTGTGAATTTCAAGATTCGGATAATACTTTTGTCAAGTTGCAATCTGAAAAGGGGCGTTTATAGTTTCAGTAACACATATATCAGCAGGGCTTCTTAAATGTTGGCCAAAAAATAAGTGAAACATGTTGCACTAAGTGTAGCTTTGACTAACTATGATGAATGTTAAGTTTTAAATACCTGATAGTTCTGTGATGGCGAACCTTGGCACTCCAGATGTTCTTGGACTTCAATTCCCAGAAGCCCAAGCACCCTGTGAATCCACACAAATGGTTTTACTGTGATTCATCAGGCCCATGGTGCCCTTGTCGCTCCTGGAAGCGGAAGTAAAACATACCTCTACGGGCCCATTTTACTTCCGCTTTTGGGAGCGACGAGGGCAGCGCGGGCCGGATGAATCGCAGTATACTCATTTGTGTGGATTCACAGGGGGCTTGGGCTTCTGGGAATTTAAGATTCTGGGAAGAGATTTTAATCTCCTTAGCAAATTGAATTAACTTTGCTTTTTGCCCACAAAGCATCATAGCAACAAATGAAACCTTCATAAGCAACACTGTAAGGATGGGTTTTCTCAGCAAAACAACACAGAAGTGTCCCTCCCCATGACTCTCCTGTCTTAATCTGCCCTCAGTGGAGCTACTTCTAACAGAAAAAAACAACCTTGTGAACCAAATAGTGATTTTTTTGTCTTGTTCCTGTCTGTCTTGTACTCTTTATCAGTCAATGAGGACATCTAACACTCATTTTGATATAAAAACTCCACATAAAACATGCTTACTCTACCACAAGCTGATTTGGGCTACATTGCTTTGAAGATCATTTAGCAAGAGAGTACATTACTTAATGGTTCCGTTTTTGTAAGAGTATGTGTCAAACCATTTTAAATTCTACTTAAACCGTCTTTTATGGAAGAACTACAGGACCTAATAGGCTTCAGGTTCGCAAAAATGTACATTAGCTATCTTTTAATTGTAAGCACAGAAGGGAAGGTTAATCTACCTGTAACTAGTTCTTTGAATGGTAACCTGTACATTCATACTAATGGGTTGCTCACGCGCATGCACGATAGGCCAGCTCTTCCAAGCTAGTTTTTTTCTTTCTGGAAGAAACCCTATCCTGTTGTGCCTAGCACCAACGCCCCGCCCTCTGTTCCCCAGTTCCATTTGTATCGCCACCTTAAGCTAGGAGAGCTCTACAATGACAAGAGGAGAGGTAGGGCGGGACGTATGAATGCACAGGTGACCACTCGAAGAACTACGGTTACAAGTAGGTAACCTTCCCTTCTCCTTCGTGGTTTCTGTGCATCCATACTAATGGGTGAGTAGCGAGCTTTGACTTACCAGAAGGCAGGCTTGTCATTGCAAAACAGTGGAGAGGACCCGTATGCCAAAGATAACCTGCCAGGACTGTATCAAGTCCAACCGGTAATGTCTCACAAAAGTGGAAGGTTGAGCCCACGTCGCAGCTTGGCAGATATCGTGCAGGGCAACACCAGCAGTGAAGGTGACGGATGTGGAGACAGATCTAGTAGAGTGGGCACACAGTCCTTCTGGAGGATCCTGACGTGCCAGCCCATAGGAAAGGGTGATAGCCTATGTGACCCATTTGGAGAGGGGTTGAGATGACACGGGCAAGCCCTTCTTAGGGCCAGCATAGGAGACAAAAAGTTTCTGCAAGTCTTAGTCCTTTCCAAATAAAAAGCCAAAGCTCTTTTGACGTCCAGAGTATGTAGCATTTCCCCCCAAACTCCAATGTAGGTGAGGAGAAAAAAGTTGTTAGGGTGATGGGCTGTTGAAGGTGGAAGGCCGAGACAACCTTAGGCATAAAGGAAATGTCTGGGTGCAAAACCACCTTATCTGCAAACGTTTTTAAGTGCAGCTGATCTGCTCAAAGGGCAGTAGGTTCACTGACCCTATGTCCTGAGGTAATAGCTAACAGGAAGGCAGTCTTAAAAGTAAGGAGGTGTAAGCCTGCAATAGTCATGGGTTCAAAGGCTTTGGAGGTCAATTGATTCAAAACAAGTGGCGAGGACCACTGAAGGGGTGGCCTACGCATATCTGGATAGGTATTCCCTAATCCCTTAAGGAAATTCTTTAAGGCAGGGTCTTTAAAGAAATGCTTAGCAGGAGAATCCTGGGGCTGGTGAGCAATAATTGCTGACAGGTAAACTCAGAGACGATATAGAGAGATCTGACTGTTTTAAAATTAAAAGGAATTTGAGGACAGTGGACAGATGGGGGAACATGGCAGCCTTTCCAAGTGACAGCGTAAACTGTTGAAAATGTTCCCACTTATATGCGTAAACCTTCCTGGTGGAGGGCTTGGTAGAGGTCATGCAGAATCCTCATGAGCATTGGAGAATCCTCCAAGCTGTCAGGTGAAAGGCTTCGAGGTCTGTATGTAGAATCCCAGAGTGCCCAGAGATAGGAGATCATAGCGTCTGGGTAGATACCGCTACACCCTCAAAATGTTGAGGAGAGTGGTGAATCATGTCTGTCTGGGCCACTATGGGGCTTATCAGAATTGTGTTGATTGGCTGAGATGCTAACAGAGAACTACTTTGTATAGCAGCGGCAGTGGTAGGAAGGCATAGACTGTGCCTAGAGTCCTGTCCATTAGGATTGCATCTCCCAGGGAGTTGGTGGTGTGTCCTGCTCTGGAGCAACTCTGAGGCAGCTTCGTATTGTCTCTGGATGTGAAGAGGTCCACTGAAGGAGTCCCCCAATGGGTCAACTGCATATACACCTGTTGGTTCAGTTCCCATTCATGGGACTGTGAGTGTGTTTGGCTTAAGGCATCTGCAAGTGAGTTGCGGTCGCTGGCTAGGTGAACAGTGATGGGAAAGATGTCTCTGAGAATGCCCCAGTCCCAGAGCTGTAATGTCAGGTTGAGGAGGCATCGGGAGCGTGTCCCACCTTGCTTGTTGATATAATGAACAGTTGTGGAGTTGTCTGAGACAACTTGTACCACCCGACCTTTGAGGGAAGTTTGAAATGCCCTGAAAGCTTTGAAGACAGCTAGTAGCTCTAACTGATTGATGTGAAGGCTCTTCTCGCTCGGGAACCATGTTCCATTGATGCGGAGGCCTTGTGAGTGGGCACCCCAGCTGATGTTGCTGGTGTCTATGGTTCTTTGTACCTGAGGACGGGGATCTCTGAATGAGCATTCCTGAGATAGATTGCAGTCGTTCAGCCAGCGCTGAAGCTGAAAACCCAGATGTCTGGACAGGAATAATCTTTTGGATTGAGGCTCTAACTAGGCCATCATAGGCCAAGAGGAATCACTGCTGGAGTGGCCGCATGCGAAGTTTCACGAAGTGAAGGATCAGAGTGGTGGAGGCCATGAGTCCCAATAGGGACCTGTTTGAACCCAAAGTTCCTCAAAAGTGACAGAACGAGTGCAGCATCGTTTAGGGCTGTCTCTCTGGACCTGGATACTATAAGCCAGTCGTCCAAGTATGGGTAAACATGTAGTACCAGAGTCCTCAGATGAGCGACAACAGGAGTTACACACTTTGTGAATACCCTTGGGGCAGTTGACAACCCGAAGGGCAGTCTGTTGTACTTGTACATCTGGCCGGACAGTACGAAATGGAGGTACTTCCTGTGGTCTTCTCTGATTGCCACATAGAAGTACACATTGATTAAGTCGATGGTCATGGACCATGCACCTTGAAACAGGAAAGGTAGGATGGTCTGTAGGGTGACCATCCGAACCTTTCTGACAGCAATGAAGCTGTTCAGGTCTCTTAGATCTATGATGGGGCGGAGGCCTCTGTCCTTTTTGGGAACTGCAAAGTATCAGGAGTAAAAGCCCCCTCGACTGTCTCGAAGGGGAACCTCCCGGATTGCTCCTTTTGCAAGGAGGGTGTCTACTTCCTCGGCCAGGACCAGGGTAGGGAGAGTAGTTTTTACAATCTCTTAAGGAGGGAGTTGGACAAACTCTATGGCATAGCCATGCAGAATAATCTTTAGCACCCAGGAGTCCATGGTGATGCTTCTCCATACATGAAAGTAAGGGGAGAGAGGGGTGACATGGAGACTCCCCAATAGCCATACTCCTGGGTAATGAAGTTCAGAAATGTTTGTTGGGCTGTCTGTCCTGATGAAAGGAAGGCTGCCGCGTCTTTGATCTCTGAGGGAAAGAACACTGATAGGTGTGTCCAGACTCTGTTGGATCTGAAAGGATTAGTCTGATATCCTGGGTAGCCCTGATGGCGATATGGAAAGGCTCTTTCCCAAGGTTGCCTACGAAAGGACTGATAGGGTTGATAAGGTTGTAACTGGTTAGGTCCCTGGTACACCCTCTTGGCTATTAGACACTTCTTTGTAAAGTCATAAGAACATAAGAACAGCCTTGCTGGAACAGGCCACAGCCCATCCAGTCCAGCATTCTGTCTCACACAGTGGCTCACCATTTCCTTCAGGGTATTCCCAAGCAGATGCCTGCTTAGGATTCCCTGGAAATGATATTGAGAGATATCCTGCCTATCTCTCCAACCCGGAGGTTGTCCTTAAGTATCCATAATTATAGCCATTGATACTCTTGTCCTCCATGAACTTGTCTAATCCTTTCTTAAAGCTGTCAAGACTGACAGCTGTCACCACTTCTTCTGGCAGGGAGTTCCATAGACCAGTAATCCTCTGGGTGAAAAAGTACTTTCTCTTATTTGTTTGAGAACTAGTACCCAAAAGTTTCATAGAGTGTCCCCTAGTTCTAGTGTTATGCGATAGGGAAAACAGTTTTTCCTTATCTACTTTGTCCACACCGTGCATGATTTTATAAACTTCAATCAGGTCACCTCTTAGACGTCGTCGTTCAAGAGTGAAGAGGCCCAACCGTTGCAGCCTCAGATGGTAAGGAAGGTGTTCCAGTCCCCTAATCATTCTGGTTGCCCTCCTCTGCACTTTTTCCAGCTCCATAATATCCTTCTGGAGGTATGGCGACCAGAACTGTACACAGTATTCCAGATGGGGCCTCACCATAGATTTATAAAGAGGCAAAATGACACTTGCTGACTTATTTTCTATACCCTTCCTAATGATCCCTAACATTGAGTTTGCTTTTTTCACTGCTGAGGCACACTGGGTTGACACCTTCATTGAGTTGTCCACCAGGACACCAAGGTCCCTTTCCTGGTTTGTCGCAGAGAGTTCAGACCCCATCAGTTTATAAATGTAATTGGGTTCTTTGCCCCAACATGCATCACTCTGCACTTACTAATGTTGAAACTCATTTGCCACTGTTTTGCCTACTCCCCCAGTGTCGAGAGATCCCTCTGGAGCTCCTCACAATCTCTCACAGTTTTCACTACCCTGTATAATTTAGTGTCGTCAGCAAATTTGGCTACCTTGCTTTTTACTCCTACCTCTAGATCATTTATGAAGAGGTTGAAAAGCAGGGGTCCCAGTACTGAACCTTGGGAGACCCCACTCTTTACTTCCCTCCACTTGGAGAAGTGTCCATTTAGTGCTATCCTCTGTTTCCTGTCCCTTAGCCAGTTGCTGATCCAGGACAAGACCTGTCCCTTTATTCCATGACTGGTAAGTTTATTCAAAAGCCTTCTGAAAGTCCAGATAAACAATGTCAACTGGATCCCCCTTATCCACATGCTTGTTGACACTCTCAAAAAATTCCAACAGATTAGTGAGGCATGATTTGCCCCTGCAAAAGCCATGTTGGCTCTCCTTTAGCAGCGCCTTATCTTCTATGTGCCTATCTTTTAGGATGGTTTCCATCACTTTACCTGGGACACATGTCAAACTGACAGGTCGGTAATTTCCTGGATCACCCCTGGATCCTTTTTGGAAAATTGGTGTTACATTCGCTACCTTCCAGTCATCAGGCACAAAGCCTGATTTGAGGGAAAGATTATATATTTTGGCTAGGAGATCAGCAATTTCATCTTTAAGTTCCCTGAGAACTCGTGGATGGATGCCATCTGGTCCTGGTGATTTGTTAGTGTTTAGTTTAACAAGACATGCAAGGACCTCCTCCCTGGTTATTTCTATCTGGCTTAATTCTTCGGTTTCCCTCCCTACGAAGATAGGCTCTGTTTTGGGCATGTGGCCAATGTCTTCTTCAGTGAATACTGAAGCAAAGAATTCATTGAGTCTCTCTGCAATCTCTGTTTCCTCTTTAATAACCCCTTGCCTTCCATTGTCATCTAATGGTCCAATGGCTTTCCTAGTTGGGTTCTTACTTCTCCTCTGTGGTCATCAGCCGAGGTATGGAACAAACCCGTTCCATCAAAGGGCATCTGTTCCAGCTTAGTTTTAGTGTCTTCTCCTAGGTTAGCAGACTGAAGCCAAGCTTATCTGCAGAATGTTACCGCAGCTACGAGATTGTGGGAGGAAACTTCTGCCCCATGGGGCGAGCGGCAAGCATCTGATATTTTGCCACAAGCATGGCCTCCTGATGTACTTTAAAGGCCACATACTTCATATCTTCAGGAGCATTAGAAAGTATAGAGGCTAGCTTATCCCAAAGATAACTTTGATACATACCCAGGGCACCCTGATAGTTGGCTACTCTGATGCCTAGGGAGGAGTTATCATAAAGCTTTTTTTTGCCAGAAATTCAGATTTCTTCTGGTCTTTGCCCAGGGGTGTATTAAGGGAAGAGAATCTAAATTTAGCCTGGTTAGTCTCAACAACCACTGAGTTCAGTTGGGATTGAGTAAAAAGAAAGGGTGTAGAAGGTTCATACAGTATTGTCAATTCTCCTGGGAGTAACCTGATTATTCACAGGGTTTCCCCAGACACCTTGTATCTTCCTCAAAATAGTGATCTGTAGGAGAGGATCGGAGTTGTCTCCCAGAACACTGTCCCATCTATGTAGGTCTTGAGTTTCAGCTTTCTTGATTTCCAAATCAAGAGCAGCTGCCATCCTTTTAACCAAATCAAAATACATTGCATTCTCCAGGGCTGCTGTATGTGATAAAGGATTTTGTAAAGGTTGCTCTATTTCAGAAACAGGAACAGAAGAGGAGAGGGAAACCAAATCCTCTGGGACGTGTTGATTAAATTCCTAGGGATGGTCATCAGGGCTATTTTCTTGTCTACGTTTAGCAGACGGTGACAGAGGCACTTGAGCAAGGTCTCGACACCGAGAATGATTAGCCCCCGAAAAATTCAACCCTGAAAGGGGAGAGCAAGATCAGGGCCGTGCCATCAGCTCCATAGGCTGATTGGAGCAGAAGTGGCTTGGCGCTGGGCAACATTGCCCATAGCAAGTCAGAGCCAAAATCTTTGGGCAGTTAGGAGCCAAAGCCTGAACAAGGCTAGGCACCGAAAGGTGTCTGGGCTCCTCGGAGTCGAGCCTCAGATTGCTGTGCTCAAACCGATTTCCATATTTTCCGTGCAGAGCTCCACAGTTTAGTGTGGGCTGTGCCGTTGGAGCCAAAGCCATGCAACAATTGCATCCTTGATGCTTAGAGACTGGCTTATAGTACCCATCTGAGGGGTCAACATATCCAGACGTGACTGGACCGTGAGGTGGAGCCGGTCATGGGACATGAGAGTGATCTCAGCCATGTGCCGGTGGATGAGGTTCTTGCACACAGGGAAAGAACTCATCATTGTGGTTATTAAGAGTCACCAGTCGCTCTATAGTAGCAATCAGAATGGCTATAGTAAGCATCCGGAGCCTCCGATGAAGGTTTAAAGCGGGATCTGTGGTTGCCCATTTCCAAAAGGTTAGTTTTCTGTCTTGGCTCATGCTGAGATAAAGTCTGTAACCTAGGGGGAGAAGTATAAGAAGAAAAATACCCCCTATTAGGAGACCCATGATGTGCTGATTCAGGCAATGAGACTGGGTGGGGGCAGAGTGCTCGGCAGGGGTACATCAGCCTCCAAATCAGTTTGCAAAGGCTGTGGAGATTCAACAGTCCTTTGCAGGATAGAAAAATCATATAAATTTTCGGAGACAAAGGGCTCCCTAATGAATGAGACCTCTGGAGTAAGAGACACTGCAGGCTGTTTCTCTTTCACTTTGCCCTGCTTAGGTTTCTTTATAGAAGGAACCTCCATTTTCTTGGGCTTAACTTGTGAAGGCACAGCCCAAATGGTGGACTGCATTTTAGGTGCAAAAATTTCCATGGCCTTTAGAGAATTGCGCCACAAAAAATCTGACAGTTTAGCGGCCTGACTTTTTAGGGTCACCTTATTAAATTTGGTACAGTGAACACAAGATGCAGGTTGGTGTGTTTCACTGAAACAAAAAAGGCAATCTCTATGCCCATCAGTCACAGGAATCTTATTGTGACAGGGGGAACATCATTTAAACGGAGTTTTATCTACAGCCATAAACTGTCAAAGCCACCTAGAAAAAAACGCAACTCAATAGAAGCATGTAAAAATAACTTGAAGAAATATCTATAATTTCCAACAAGTCCAAAGAAGTCATTAGAAATTTCCAGTAATAGAAACAAGTCCGAAAGTAATATAACAGATAAGTTCATAGAAAAAAAAGTCCAACAGTTTGAAATCCAAAGCACTATAAAATTATGCTATAAGGTACTAAAATAATTAAGTATAAAGGTAAGAAAATGATTCCTTATATTTACGACACGCGAGAGCCTGGAAGAGCATGACCGAGCTATGTGGCGGAAAAATGGAACTGGGGAATGGAGGGTGGGGTGCTGGGGTTAGGCACAACGGGATAGGGTTTCTTCTAGAAAGAAAAAACTAGCTTGGAAGAGCCGGCCTATCAAGCATCCGCGTGAGCAACCCATTAGTATGGATGCACAAAGACCACAGAGGAGAACTTCCCAATAAATCAAGTCTATGTAAATAGAGTTCCCTGGACAACGAGGAGGACAAGTAGGTCAGTCTTAGAACAATTCAACCCTGACTGCTCCTTAGAAGGTCAAATAGTAAAGATGAAGCTAAAGTACTTTGGACATCAAATGAGAAGAGAGGATTCACTTGAGAAAGCCTTGCTGCTGGGAAAGGTGGAGGGTAAAAGAAGGGGGTGGCCAAATATGAGATGGTTAGATGGTATTATAAACGCAATGGGCACAGAGTTGGGCGTGTTGAGGATGGAGGACAGAGGTGCCTAGAGGACAACCCTCTATGGTCCATAGGGTCGCAAATGGTCGGAATCGACTGTGCGACTGAACAACAAACCGCTACACAGTCTTCCTAATAGTTTCATCTACATCTCTTTTATCCCTTCTCTTACAACTCATATATGCTCTCCTATTGCACTGTTAATGAGGAAGTAGGAGTCGGCATTGGCTAACTCTGATTGGCATCTAGGCTTGAAGTGATCTGATATCACAAGAGAACACATGCAGTCCTTCAAAATGTTCTGTGCTGATACTTCTTATATAAAGAATAAAGCTTTCAAGGCCTCAGTTTACACTATAACTTCATCACTTCCACCCTGCCCACTCACCCCATTGAAGAGTAATCTGATGGGAAGGGGAAAAAAGACAAACCATCTGTATTTCTAATAGTTCCCTGTTTTATTGCAATACATCAAAGGTTAATATTAAGTGTTACCAACATAAAATATTGGTGGTCTGTCATTTATTACATCACTGACTGATCCACCTTAAATATTTCTGTGCAATAGAATCTACATCATTGTTCTGGAGCAGAGAATCTCTTACAATGTCCTCTACAACAGTGAGGGCATAAAATCGAAAAGAAGAGTAAGAAGAAGCCAAAAGCAGAATCTTTTCCCACACACACACACAGGCGCACACACTTGTCAGCTTTTATACTCTAAAACAAAACAAAAAAGTGATTACATCTAGGCCATGCAAAACTGTACAATAATATTACAATGCAAAAAAATCCCTAAAAATATCTTTTTAAAAAATAAATGATATGAAACCATCATACATAAAAAGGCAGGTATAATTGCTGTGAAATACCAATACTGCTTTTTGGTTGTGAATTGCTTCCTTATGAATGAAACAATTTTTTATGCCCATTGGGAGATTTTTCATTAAAAAAAGGTGACAGGTAGTGTGAAATTGCCTTAATGCACAACGTGGTCTTAAAGGTTGAAAATCTACAGCATCTCTGATTTCTGAAGGCCTCCTCTTAGACTAGGAGTTAGAAGCCAAACTTGATATTCCAGGAAAAGTCTGATGAACTTTTGGAATGAAACAGGCCAGTGCCCTTTATTAGTTTTCTAGGCACAAAACCTTAGTGCACTTGGGATGACATTCCCCCCTCCCAAGGCTTAACACACTTCCTGAGGTCTCCAAGCAGGGTGTCCGGATGTGGAACCCAGGTGTTTTACAGAGGTAATTTTCACACCATAGTGACATTTACTAAGGCTAATAAAATGCCAACAAACCAGATTTGGGGTCCCAGTTCCTCTCTGCTTTAATAAGATGCCAGAAGACAAAAACTGAGGTCCTGCAGTTATGTGTTTTGTTTAAAAATCAATGGTTTCAAAAGACACTAATGTTTTTCCACATTCAAGGGTCTACACTAAACCATCATCCTGAATTCAATCTGTCAACCATCTCTCCACTCGTAAATTTTATTTGTGCTACAGATATATCTGTGATGGACGTCTTGCTCCCAAATACATTATTGCATTTCATGTTTATCATATGAAGACATTCTGCTGCTTTCAAATACCTGAGTATTTAACACAAGTGTCAATTGTACTCCCCCGTCCCAAGCCTCTTGCTCTAAAAAAATGCAGGCTAGGAACACAAAACAACCAACACACAAATCAACACAAAAGCCAGCCAATGTCAGACTGACTCAGAAGAATGCAAATTAATAATAGGAATGTGTTTTGAAAAGAAACAATGACATGCTTAAGTTAGGAGTATTTAACAGAAAAATTACCCAGCAAAACCTGATGCAAAAGCTGTACAATCTGAAGTTATTTTATAATTAAAACCTAGTTTATAGGCCTCAAGAATAAGGAGGCAATGTGTGAGATGGCTGAATCAACCCAAAGCAACTAATCTCATGTAGTGAAAGCATAGCTTCAAACCGAGTACACAAAGATGCCAATCAAATTAGAATAGTTCAAGATTATCAAAGGGCTTGCAGAAATGTCAACATATGAATGGAAGTTGGGCAAACATATACCAAGAGATCTGGGTGTCATCTGGTTAACCTATCAAATGTATAAGAGCATGTAATAGGCACAGCTGGAAACAAATGTTTACACCAGTGATGGTGAACCTTTTAGAAACCGGGTGCCCAAACTCAACAGGCTGCCATCCGCACCGCAGAGGGGCAGGGTGAATTCTATGCTGGGAGGAAGTGCTCCCATTTGGCTGCTGGGCAGAGGGGTATGGCAAACTGTGCTGGAGTGATGGTGTGAGTGCCCACAGAGAGGGCTCTGAGTGCCACTTCTGGTACGCATGCCATAGGTTCGCCACCACTGGTTTATACCATACAATTGTGCGCAAGGACAATAGGATCCTAGCAAAGACAGTGATTTTAATTTGTGAAATAGCTCAACAGTTTATAAAAATATAACTTTTAGCATTCTACTTTCTTGTAGTCAAATCTTGCATTTACCGCTGCATTTTGCTAAGAATATATAGGTTTCATTCTCAGACTGAACACAGATCAATGGTCATAGGACTTACTGGAGACTTCTGAGATAATGTCTGAAGTAAAAGATTATTATTATTATTCAGGCCTGACAATCTTAATAAAGCTTTTCTAATGTGATGATCTTTAATCTTGTCTGAAACTGAACAAGGAGACATTCTAATGCTAAACTCTTTACAAGGATATCAAACTGTGACTTGCTGTAATGGAAGATCACATCAAAAAGAACAGATTACAAGAGTACTATGGGTAGTGAATGCTAAGAAGGAAAAGCTGCCCAAGGGTTTGGAAAGATGCCCACACCATGCCCTGATAGTTTCCAAAAGGCTTCTTCATTATGAAGTTAACAGGTATAAATGCAATGTTGTATAGATCTCTCTCTTAAAAAAAAAAAACCCACAAGCTGTGAAATTTTTGATGAGTCAAATTCAAGAGACTGGATTAGGACACCCTATTTAATGGGAATGCCTTATGTCTCCCTCTTGCCTCAACCCTTTCCCCTCAGTGTGAAGAGCTAAATGGTTAGCTCTGCATGTGGCAATCCGCTGGAACGAAGAAAATCACATTGAACCAACAATGACAGATTCACAGAGCTAGATGGCTAAATGCATCTCACAGTAGTGTTTAACTTACTTGTACTTTGCATGATTGTACTAATCATTTTCAGAAGGAACCTGACAGCTCCCATACTCTTGTTTTACTCATTAATCAGAATGGCTGAATTGGTACCCATGAAGTTCCAGGATATTATACTGCAGAATTTTTAAAAAAACAAAGTAAAAACAACCCGTTGTCTAAGCTCTTTGTCTACCTGTGTGTGATTCTGGGATAAAGGCAGTAATAACTGCAAAGAGGGGGAAAATCATACTAATTTAGCTTGAGAAGGCAGTTACATTCAGGTTGATCAAGAAGAAAGGGGTATGAAAGAGTTGACTTGTGTTCTTGCACTTAAGACTGGGTTTTGCATTCTATACTACTATACTTGTTTAGGTGATGATGCGTCTCCACTACCCACAATGCAGAGACAAATATTTCTTGGCTGGCTGCAACCACCATAGAATTTTAAACAAATAACATTAAACACAAGATCAGTTGTGATGGGGAAAAGAAAGCAAGAAGAATCTTCACACCACAAATCTTTTAGTGTTTCAACAATGTATAATGTCAGTAGAGAATTTTATCTTTAAATGTGTAAGAGAAACCCTCTTTTTTAAACAACCTATTTCAGATCTTTTGTTGTTTGCATTTGCCTGAGGCAGGAAATTTCCCCCTTGAATAGATACTGCACACAAGAACGATTGATTATGAAATGGCCATGTTGTTTTTAAGCTCCAGACCAACAAAACCCCTGAAAGCTTTATTTGCGCTTATTTTAGATGGACTTACTCCACTGTTGCTCAGGACTAAATAATGATTCTAAACTGTCCCTGAGCCCACCTTATGAACTAGTAAGAGTTTTGCTTGTAGAGGGAAATAGATTGCAGACCAAAGGCAGAGACAGCTGAAAGATGAGAATTATGGCTTTAGTTCTACTGATAGGAAGGAAATGTTACAGAGCACTCTTGAGGATGGAGTCTCCCAACTCTAGGCTCTGCATTTAATCTAGGCCATGTTCTATATCCAGATTATACCCTCAATCCACAGATTACTTAAAATGATGAAAGGAACAATACAAATCTTCTTAAATTAAAGGTTATCTTAAATAGGAATCTGTCTTCTGCTGCATTAGAATGCTGCTTCTTTTATTATATACATACGTACTAAGTCTTAATTTTGTGTATTTACTTAAACTCTGTACTTTAGTAAAATATGCATCATTTTTTTATAAAATCAGTATGGATCAGATTGACATTCAAACAGAGTGGCTGGCATGATGTGCCCCCACCCTTGCAGGGCAGATTCTGCCCCATCACCAGCAACGGAGGGGTGTTGTTATATTAATATTGAAAAAATATATGATCTGGTGTGTGTTTGTGTGTGTGTATCAAAGCAAAATCTATCAGGTCTTCTATTACAGATTGTGTTTTGGTTAGTCTCCATCAATGTGTTTAGTCTGGAGTGGTGGTAGGTTGTGGAATATTCCCATAATAATATAAACAACTGTTATCCTATGAAATTATATATATACTGATATTTCCTGTATACTACCCCGCCACCTTCCCACAAGGTTTCTCTCTTGCTTGCTCTTATTACTGAACGAGAGGAAGGGAAACGGTGACTTGCCGCTGCTTGTGCCAGAAAAGGCCAATATATTCTTTTCCTCCCGCCCACAGTTTGTTTTTGGAGGGAAGCAGAGAGGGGTGGTGAGCAAATGGAGCGTCATGGGGACAGTAAGCTGCTGGGATGTGTCAAAATCTGAATGCTGAAGAAGCAGTTCATGTATCCCAACTCACGTGGTCAGAGCTCTCCAGGGAGAGGCTCTTGGTCTTTTGAGGAGAGATGGGGCTGGGAGGGCTGCTCAGGTTGGAGCTGTTAGAAGCGGTCGAATGCCTTGGAGAGTCTGAGTCCTGTAACCCAAAAAATGGGAGAGAACATGTCAGAGAGCAAAAGCAGGAGAACCAATTTGGGGGTGGGGGGCAAGGGAGGAAGGGGACCCCATGCCCAGAACAGGAGGAAAGGAATGTTTTGGACTCAAGTGGAGACAACCCCCTCTTCTCAACCTTTCCCAGAAGAGTCCCCCAATCTGTATAAAAGGGTGATTCTTAATACTGTGGTACCTCACTTTATAAATTTAATGCTTTCCAAGGGGCGTTTTGTATTACAGAAAATCCGTAAAGCAAAACAAAGTTTCTTATAGGAATTGCATTGAAAACCAATTAATCTGTTCTGAAAAATTTCGTTAAGCGAGGTACCACCATTCTGTACCACCATTCTTCCTCTGGGGTAAAAAAAGCCCCCAAATCTAACACCAGGACTCTACCAAGCTGTCTTTCAAAAAGTATATTGTTCATGCCTGATTGACAGCTTCATGCTGTACCATGCCACAAAAGGTGTCATAGCATAGAGCAGCAGTTCTCAGAAGCCTAAGTCAGTAAATAGGCTGATCAGTGCTTTCTGGGAATTGAAGAGCCTGGTTCATATTTCTAGATGACAATCTCCCAAATATAAGCAAGTGTATTTATGCTAGAGCTACATTACAAACTTCAGATGGTGCCTGTATTTCCTGTTGCTGTTTTCAGTTGGTTTAAAATTTTAATATTTATTTTATCTATATTATTTCTTTGTTTCATGACTTGCAAATGAAAGTCTCTAAATAACATCTGTTCTGATACTACTAACACTCAACACTAGAGCACTACCTCTTTTAAATAGCAATAAACCTTAACAAGAATGTTGTTTATAAACAGGAGAGCATTTGAATGAACAAGAACCTCTACAAACACAATTGCATTTTGAAAAGCAATTTTTGTGAGATAATTTCCCAAAATATTTTCCAGCCTCAATTCTTGCTGAATTGGACTGGACTGCTGTATCTGTAGAGAATTCAGTTCATGTAATTTAATTCTACCATATGAGCACACCTTCCACTCTGTACTTTAGGACAATATTGCCTAACTCTACATCCTCCAAATGTCTTTCCTGCTAACATGTTGGGGATGGCCAGAATTGCAGCCCTAAACATCCACTTGGAAGAGGCTGCTAGGTAAGTGACAGGATAGTGTTTTTATTTCAAGTGAGTCTTTACAGAGTCAAGCAGGAAAACTGGAAATCTCCCTTCATAACTTTACACCACCCTCACGCCCTCGTCTTTCATACCACTAAACCACAGCAACTGCTAAGTTCTACAAAATACAGTGGAACCCCGAATAACGATGCATCCGAATAACGTCGAATCCGAATAACGACACGTTATTTTTTGAAATGTCATGCTCCGAATAACGACATGACATCATTATTCGAATGGATCGTATTTGGGTTCTCAGCTAGTGTGGGTGCCTCTCTGAGGCTCAGGGGAGTCAATCGGGGCTTTTTCCTGCTTCCTATATTATACCCACCTCTCGTTCATAGTCCCTTGCTGGTGCATCGCTGCCTTGGTCCAAACCGCCAGAGGACAAGGAGCCATCAGAAGGAGATGCCATGGGCTGACGCTTTGCTCCGTAACTCCCTCCTGAGAATTCCCTCCGCAAAGCACTGCCATTCTGTGCAGATGACCCTAGGAAGGTGTCCAAGAATTTAGCCTACAACACACATGAAGGGGCTTGCTGTTTCCTAGATGTTTATTGTGAACTAGCTGACTAGTTCGGGTTTTTCTTTTCTTTAACATAGGCCAGCCTTTCACCCTTGGAAACCTCGTGGGGTGTACGTAGGTTACTCCTGCCTCCCTTCCTCCGTCTCTCTCTTCCTTCACCCATCTCGCTTCTCCGTCGATGGTCACTTACCACCCTTATCCTTCCCATACAAGTGCCCGGTCACCAGGTAAGAGAGCGGCATGCAGCCATTGAGGAGCCCTTGGATCTCTCCCCCCTCCTCAGCTTTGCCCACTGTGGCTGCCGCCTCTACGGCTCAAGCTTGGAGGGACGTCCACCTAGGCGCCCGGAGGATGCCGCGGAGGCTGGGTGGCCATTTCTGGAGGGGCCCTGGCCTCCTCCGCGGCTCCCACACCCTCCCAAGGGCCTCCATAGCCACCGCTGTGATGGCCCAACCAGGCCCCAGGTTCCATGGTGTGCTTTCCCTCAGGGAGATTGATGCAGACCAGGTCTCCAACAGCAGTGCCCAATGGCATACACCCGCACATGGGGCTTGTGACCCCCACAGTGCTGATCTCACATGCCCATTTGCCTTCCACCTACTGTGAAAACTACAGCTGAGCTCAGAGGGCTACAGCTGAGCTAGTCAGATGATGTCACAATCTCAACCTACCTAGGACTATGACATCAGCCAATTACATCACTGGGAAACACACACATTGTATTGATCAATTGTGTCCCAATTTGGGGGGCGATGCTCCCCCCCATGTGGCTTGTGACTCTCGCAGTGCTGATCTCACCAGCCCAAGGTACGTATGTGCCAAATTTCAGCGGGATCGGTCCAGGGGTGCGGGAGCATTTAGAGCACATACAAACATAGATCTGTTTTATAGATATAGATTAACTTGGATAACTTAGAGTTGTTATTCAGTGAGGAGTCTGCACATTGGTGGATGTCTCCGCGATGAAATTATGCATACGTAAATGGACTTGATTTCTCAAGTCCATTTGCATGCGGTTTTTAGCCATTCAGATATCACGTTACCCGCTGGCTAGGCGGACCATGGCATATGCCCTCCGCATTCACCTTGCCTAATGTGAATTACGTGCTGCAAATTTTACAGACATGTTAAATGTAATCCTTCATTTAACATAAAGTTGGGTTTCACTTACCAGTGATAACTTTCGTTCTTCGAGTATATAGCTTGTGAATACACACTATTGGATTATGCACCTGCACAGAACATCGATCGGAGGCTTTAAAGCTGATTGGTCAAAAGGTTTGGCGGTAAGACCGCCCATCGTACCGCCCACCCTTAGGCGCCAGTTCACCATTTTACCTCAGTTCCATACTTAAGCCAAGCACAGGAGAAACCAAATGATCTAATCCGTGTTGCTCAAGAGGGGAGGCAGGGTGGGTAGTGTGTATTCACAAACTATATACTCGAAGAATGAAAGTTATCACTGGTAAGTGAAACCCAACTTTCTCCTTTGTATAGTTTGTGAACCCCCACTATTGGGAGATTAGCAAGGTCACAATTACTTGGTTGGTGGGCAGTCGGATGAGATGAATCCATGATGAAGTACGTCAGTCAGGTAGGATGGATCCTCAAGGATGAGGCACCTGGAGCCCTCTGGCAAGGACGACACGACCTAGTCTGGTGTCCGCAGTGGCTCTGGTGTCCATCCTGTAGTGTTGGACAAATGTGGAAGGCCTGGACCAGGTGGCAGCCTTACAGATGTCCTCCAGCGGATGTGCCCTCCAAAAAGGCAGTGGAGGTAGCAACCGCTCTGGTAGAATGCGCCCTGACGTGTGGAGGAGGTGGCAAAGAGGCAGTCTTGTAGGCCAGGTAGATGGTTGATGTAATCCATTTGGAGAACCTCTGAGAAGTGATGGGTTCACCTTTAGACTTTCCCCCATAGGCAACAAAAAGACACTGTGACTTACGGAACTCACGGGTCCTGCTGATGTAAAACAATAAAGCTCGTTTCACATCAAGCGTGTGCCAAGTCCTTTCTTGAGCATTGTTGGGGTTTGGAAAGAAAGTTGGTAAAGATATAGTCTGAGCCATGTGAAACGGGGAGACTATCTTTGGTAAGAAGGTGATGTCGGCGTGGAGCACCACACGGTCATTGTAGAATTTGATAAACGGGGTATCTGCCCACAAAGCAACCAGCTCACCAGCTCATCTAGCAGACGTGATAGCCACAAGAAACGCAGTCTTCCAGGTGAGGAGACGAACGTCCGTAGTGGCCATCGGCTCAAAGGGAGTCTTAGTGAGGGCATTCAAGACGGTATATAACGACCATTGTGCGGTCGGAGTCTTAACAGGAGGGAAAGTGTTGCATAGACCTTTGAGGAAATGCTTCACTGTTTTGTCATGGAAGGCACCAGAGGCAGGTGATCCAGCTGGAGAGTGGGCTACTACTTCTGCCAGATGGACCCTGATGGAAGCAATGCTGAGACCTGACTCCATCAAATGGAGGAGGTATGCCATGACATGTTGCAGACCAACGTTGAGTGGAGGCACCTGTTGAATATCCAGGAAGGCACGAAAACGCCTGTACTTGGAGGCATAGGACTTCCTTGTAGAGGGACGCCTTGCTAGTTCCAAGATCCTGGACAATCTGGGATTATCCTCCACACGGTGAGGTGGAGACTGGGCAAGATTGAGTGGTGAAGTTGTCCTTGCTCCATTTGTAGAAGAGTCGGGAGAGTCCGGCAGTGTGAGAGACTGCAACGACATTTGCAAGAGAAGTGGATACCAGGGTTGACGCGGCCACACTGGAGCGATGAGAATCGCGTGTGCCTGTTGTTGGTACATTCTGGTGAGGACCTTCTGAACCAGAGGAAACGGTAGGCATAGAGGTAGTCCTGATCCCACCGTTTCATGAAGGCGGCACCCTCGGAGTTCAGTCCGATGCCCGCCCTGGAACAGTATCTGGGACATTTGCGGTTGGACTCTGATGCAGAGATCGATGCTCGGGGTCCCCCATGACTGGCAAAGGGACTGAAAGACCACATTGTTCAATTCCCACTTGTGAGTCATCGAGGTGAGGCGACTCAGGCGGTCAGCCAGCACATTCAGCTTGCTGACTGGATGTGGACTCCAATTGGAAAGATGTGGCGTTCGAGACACCATTCCCAAAGTTGCACCGCCAGATAAAGCAACGTAGTGGACCTCGTCCCTCCTTGCTTGTACAGATACGCAATGGTGGTGGTATTGTCTGACGCAATCTGGATCGCCTTGCTGCACAACAATGTCTGGAAGGACCGCATGGCCTTCCATATAGCAAGCAACTCCAGGTAGTTGATGTGGTGGACAATCTCGTGCCGAGACCAGGTGTTGTTAACCGTTAGAGTCCCGCAAGCAGCTCCTCAGCCGAGGTTGCTTGCGCCGGTCAAAATTTGGAGAGAAGGCTGCGGAGGATAAAAGTTCTTGCCTGTAGCCACATTGAGAGGTGTGGTCCACCACACCAGCTGGTCCACCAGTTCCGGAGATGGAAACAACCGTTAGGGACTGACTCTCCGTGAGAGGATTGAACTCGTGGAGAAGCCAGGACTGCAGAGACCGGAACTTCAGTTTGGCGTGAGGGATCACTGCCGTGGTGGAAGCCATTAAGCCCAGGAGTCGTTGAGCCTTCTTCGCTCTGACGAATGGTTTGGTACGGAAGTCGCTTACTACCTGAGCAATGTCCAGTAAGTGTTTTTGTGGGGCAAACGCCCTGACTGCAAGCGAGTCCAGAACCGCTCCAATGTACTCCACTCGCTGCGAAGGATCCAACTTCGACTTGGAGAAGTTGATCCTAAGGCCAAGACTCTCCATGAGATGAACAGCGTACTCTGTGTCCCGAATGGCCGACGACCTGGTGGGGGAGACTATCAACCAGTCATCGATGTACGGGAAGACCCTGATCCCCTTCTGGCAGAGGAAGGCAGCAACCAGAGCCATGCACTTGGTGAAGACTCATGGTGCTGTGGCCAGACCGAACGGTAGGCCATGGTACTGGTACATGGAGTCTCCTATCCGGAAGCGGAGGAACCGTCTGTGCTCCTTGAGGATGCTGACGTGGAAGTAAGCATTCTTGAGGTCTATCACTGTAAACCAGTCCCGTTTGTTGATGAGGAGAAGGACAGTTTGGGGTGTCACCATATGGAACTTCCTGGTGTGGATGAATTTGTTGAGGCGACGCAAGTCCAGAATCGGGCGGAGGCCTTTGTCTTTCTTCTGGACAACAAAGTACCTCGAGTAGAAACCGTTGTTCCAATTGGTTGGTGGTACCAGCTCGATGGCCCCCTTGGAGAGAAGGGTTGTAACTTCTTCCTCCAGCTGAAGAGATGGGGTGGTGAAACAGAGTTTCCCTACCCGAGGCATCTGGTCGAACTCGATGGTGTAACCAGCGGACAAGATCTTCAAGACCCACCGGTCGTTCGTGACGTCGGACCACACCTTGAGGAAGTTCCGAAGGGGGAGGTACGGGAGATGGAGCAAGAGAGTCTTGGCCAGAGGGAAGTCAAACACAAGACTTTGACTTGCCCTTGTTGAGTTTTCCTTGGCCGTAAGGCTGGAAACGTTGCCTCCCTTGTTGCTTCCGGGGATGATAGAAACCAGGCTTGGGGTGATTGGCAGGTCCACCCTGTTGTTGGTGCTGTTGCGGATTACCACAGTAGAGGCTAGTAAACGGCTAATACCTGGGTTTTGAAGGCTGGGACGAGGCGGTGAGGCCGAAGAACTTAGCTGTTGAGTTGGTATGCCTCAACTTGTTGAGCACCTTGTCCGTGACTTGGCCAAAGAGTCCCTGGCCATCAAATGGGAATTCCTCAATGAGCTTCTTCATTGAGTCATCCAAGGTAGTTCCCCGTAGCCAGGCATGCAGCTGCAGGAGGATTGCCGATGACATATCCTTGGCCGCGTAGTCGTTGATATGGCACGCCTTATTAGCTGCTCCACCAGGAAATCGCCCTCATCACACAGACTGTCGAGTTCCTTTTGGAGATCGGACGACAGCTTAGCAGCAAGCATCTTTGTGTGCTCCCAAAGATGGGACTGATACAGGCCCATAGCTGCTGAATAGTTCACGGCCCAGAGGAACAGCGATCCATTTGCATAAAACCTCCGGCCCACCGCGTCGAGTTTCTTCCCCCCAGGCGTCGACGGTACCGGGAACCCGCTGACTGCAGTTTCATGCTGGAAGGCCTTCACAACCAGGGAATTTGGTAGTGGGTGTGCCTGAAGAAACTCTACGTCCTCGTCCAGGACTTGGTACATCCCATTGAGCCTGGACACAATGGAGTGGGCTGAAACGGGCTTCTTTCAGGTGGCCTTTGCAGATGTTAACATGGAAGGGAGCATTGTGATGTGGATGGGTTGGGTGGATTTCTTGTCCAACTTGGCTGTCATCTGATCCTCACCTTCCAACGGCG
This sequence comes from Bradypodion ventrale, assembly GCA_035047345.1. Classification (NCBI taxonomy): domain Eukaryota; kingdom Metazoa; phylum Chordata; class Lepidosauria; order Squamata; family Chamaeleonidae; genus Bradypodion; species Bradypodion ventrale. Next base: position 50,550,378 of record JAWDJE010000001.1, read on the forward strand.
TCTGGTTGACCCATATGTTAAGGGCAGTTGCTAAACGGGTGAGCATTGCTGTGAGGGATTTTTGGTCCTCTCCTCTGGGCGATCGACAGCACCAATCACTTGGTCGGGCATCTTCTCCGCATCCACATCCCTCTCCTCCTCCTCTGAAGATGAGGATGAGGGGGGGGGAGACTCTGGAAGCCATATCGGGACTGCGCCAGTATGGCCTAGGCGGGTCGACAGGCTGGGCGCTCATCGCTTTGACATCTGGACCGTGCCAATCCATTATGGCCGGGCCAGCAGAGCGACTGCTCGACCCTCGGGAGGGTGGCGGAGCGACAGCAGGGTCAGAATCCCTGGGGCGTGCGGTGGTCGGTCCCGGAGCTGCAGACGCTGCAGGAATGGTGGCCTTAAACTCTTCGGCAAAGGATTTTGCCATGACCTCAAACACTGACTTGAAGAGGTCCATCTGGCCAGCAGTGATGGTAGCCATGGGTGATGAAACGGTGGGAGGCAAAACAGTGGGAGCAATGATGGGAGATGAAATGGTAGCCAAAATGGTGGCTGCTGGGGCATCTACCGTTAGAGTATGCGGCCTGGGAGACACAGAAACTTGCTGCGTTGTGGAACGGCCCCTCTCACCAGGAGGTGGCGAAGGAGAAAGAAGCATGGGACGAGCTGATGCACCAGCCCTGTGGCCCTTGTTCGGTGACTCTGAGGAGGAACGGCTGCCCCAAGCGGAGGATCCAGGAGAGGGACACCTCGCTACGGAGTACGGCAGAGAAGGCCGGGGAGAAATCGGCGGACGAGGAGTAGGAGGCAAAGAGCGGCGAACCTCACTCCTGTGTTTCTTCTTCTTCTCCCCATTCTTCTCCTTCTTCTTCTTATGGATGAGAGTTGAAGAAGATGAAGATTTAAGAGCACGTTCGGGCGGCAGACCGCTTGTAGAGGCAGATGTAGAAGCCGCTGCAGCGGGAGCCAGGGCGAGCTCCATTAGGTGCGCCTTGAGTCTGTTGCTCCGATTTTGGACCGCAAGGCGGGTGAAGTTTTTACAATGTGCACAAGACTGACTCTGGTGCGATTCGCCCAAACAAAACAGACAATGGTTGTGGCCGTTCGAAGCCGGGAACTTCTTGTGGCAAGAAGTGCACTGCTTGAAAGCCGCAGAGGCCATGAAAAATTCCTCCAGAGAAGGCAAGGAGAATGAAGAACATTCGAGAAAAATGCCACCTCCTTGAGGGGGGAACCGGTGACCAGATCGAAAAAGTGACTGAGTCCTACTAGAAGAAACAGTACTGGGGTGGCAATCCTTCCCTAAAGACAAGATCGCCAGAAATTTTTTTTTTGAAAAATCGTCTTTTCCGTAGAAACGACAAGGAAAAATTGAGGAAGCTCTCAACGATCGTCCTGCTGCTGAGGCGGAAAGAAGAGAACTGAGGTAAAATGGCGAACTGGCGCCTAAGGGTGAGCGGTACTGTGGGCGGTCTCACCACCAAAACTTTTGACCAATCAGCTTTAAAGCCTCGGATCGATGTTCTGCGCAGGCGCATAACCCAATAGTGGGGATTCACAAACTATACGAAGGAGAATGGGAAGCTACATCCTTTGAACAAGAGCTCTGTTCTTATGCAGCATGGAGTTAGTTCGGTTTCACTTACCAGTGATAACTTTCGTTCTTCGAGTATATAGTTTGTGAATACACACTCATGGGTTATGCGCCTGCGCAGAACAGCCGATCGGAGGCTTGAAAAGCTATTGGTCAAAAGTTTTGGCGGTAAGACCGCCCACCGTACCACCCACCCTGAGGCGCCCGCGTGCCATTTTACCTCAGTTCCATACTTAAGCTAAGCACAGGATAAACCAACTGATCTCATCCGTGCAGCTCAAGAGGGGAGGCAGGGTGGGTAGTGTGTATTCACAAACTATATACTCGAAGAACGAAAGTTATCACTGGTAAGTGAAACCGAACTTTCTCCTTCGTATAGTTTGTGAATCCACACTCATGGGAGATTAGCAAGCTCACACTTACTTGGTCGGTGGGCAGTCGGATGAGATGATCCCACGATGAGCTGAAGATCCCCTAGGTGGACCCGTCAGGGGCGTTGAGTCCGGAGCCCTCTGGTGAGGACGACACGGCCAAGCCTGGCGTCCGCAGTGGCTCTGGTGTCCACCCTGTAATGCTGGACAAATGTGGAAGGTCTGGACCAGGTGGCAGCCTTACATATGTCCTCAAGCGGTGTGCCCTCCAGAAAGGCAGTGGATGTGGCAACCGCCCTGGTGGAATGCGCCCTGACATGCGGTGGAGGTGGCAGTGAGGCTGACTCGTAGGCCAGGTAGATGGTAGAGGTGATCCATTTGGAGAACCTTTGAGCAGAGATGGGTTCACCCTTGGACTTTCCCCCATAGGCCACAAAGAGGCGTTGCGACTTCCTGAACTCTCTAGTCCTGCTGGTGTAAAACAATAAAGCTCGTTTCACATCCAGCGTGTGCCAAGTCCTTTCTTGGGCGTTAGTGGGGTTCTGAAAGAAGGTTGGCAAGGAGATAGTTTGTGCCATGTGAAACTTGGAGACCACCTTGGGCAGGAAGGTGATGTCCGCTTGGAGGACGACGCGGTCGTTGAAGAACTGGAGAAAAGGTGCGTCTGCTCGCAGGGCAACCAGCTCACCAGCTCGTCGTGCAGACGTGATAGCCACTAGGAATGCCGCCTTCCATGTGAGGAGGCGAACATCGGCGGTAGCCATGGGCTCGAATGGGGTCCTGGTGAGCGCGTTGAGCACGGTAGACAGTGACCATTGAGCCGTAGGAGTTCTGACCGGGGGGAAAGCGTTCCGTAGTCCCTTGAGGAAGCGCTTCACCGTTTGATCACGGAAAGCCCCAGCAGCGGGCGAGCCAGCCGGGGAGTGTGCCACCACTGCTGCGAGGTGCACTCGGATGGAGGTGATGCTAAGGCCAGACTCCGCCAAATGGAGGAGGTATGTTAAAACGTCCTGCAGTCCCGCCCGCGGGGGGGGGGCATGTGCTGGGAAGCCAGGAAAGCACAAAAGCGCCTGTATTTGGAAGCTTAGGACCTCCTTGTGGAAGGGCGCCGCGCTAACTCGAGGATCCTGGACAGTCTGGGGTTATCCTCCACGCGGTGAGGTGGAGGCTGGGCAGGTCCGAATGGTGCAGCTGGCCGTGCTCCATTTGGAGAAGCGTCGGTGACTCCGGCAGTGTGCGATACTGTGACGACATGCGCAACAGTAGCGGAAACCAGGGTTGGCGCGGCCATGCCGGCGCCACCAGAATTGCATTGGTTCTGTGTTGGTACATCCTGGTGAGTACTTTCTGGACCAGAGGAAACGGAGGGAAGGCATAGAGATAGTCCTGATCCCACCGTTTCATGAAGGCATCGCCTTCGGAGTTCAGTCCGATGCCTGCTCTGGAGCAGTACCTGCTGAGTTTCCTGTTGGACTCCGATGCAAAGAGGTCGATGCTCGGCGTCCCCCATGCCTCGCAAAGCGACCGGAACACCCCGTCGTCCAGCTCCCATTCGTGGGTCGTCGAGGTGAGACGGCTCAGGTGGTCTGCCAAAACATTCAGCGTGCCCTGAATGTGCACTCCAATTGGGAAAATGTGCCTCTCCAGGCACCATTCCCACAACTGCACTGCGAGGTACAGGAGGGTGGTGGACCGTGTTCCTCCCTGCTTGTTGAGGTACGCCACCGCCGTGGTATTGTCCGAGGCCACTTGAACCGCCTTGCCGGTGAGCAGCGTCTCGAAGGAACGCAGGGCCTTCCAGATGGCCAGCAGTTCCAAGTAATTTATGTGGTGCACCGTTTCGTGTGGTGTCCAGGTGTCGTTGACCGTGAGAGTCCCGCAAGCAGCGCCCCAGCCGAGGTTGCTCGCGTCGGTCAGTATCTGCAACGAGGGTTGCGGGGGGTAGAAACTCTTTCCCGTGGCCACGTTGAGTGGTGTAGACCACCACAGCAGTTGGTCCCTCAGTTCTGGAGATGGGGTCAACCGCTTGGACTGGCTCTCCCGAAGTGCGTCGAACTCGTGAAGGAGCCACGATTGCAGGGACCTGAATTTCAACTTGGCATGGGGAATCACTGCCGTCGTTGAGGCCATCAGGCCTAGAAGTCTCTGAGCCTTCTTCGCCCGGATGCACGGTTTGGTGCGTAGTTCGCTCACCCCCTGCGCAATGTCCTGTAAGCGTTTCTGGGGGGCGTAGGCTCTCGTAGCAAGCGAGTCGAGTACCGCTCCGATGTACTCGACGCGTTGAGTGGGAGTCAACTTCGATTTGGTGAAGTTGATCCTGAGGCCGAGACTCTCCATGAGGTGGACCGTGTATTGTGTGTCCCGAATGGCTGACGATTTGGTGGGGGAGACGATCAACCAATCGTCGATGTACGGGAAGACCCTGATGCTCCGTTGACGGAGGAATGCAGCCACCGGAGCCATGCATTTGGTGAAGACCCGCGGTGCCGTGGCCAGACCAAACGGTAAGCACCGGTACTGGTACACGGAATTGTCGATACGGAAGCGGAGAAATCGTCTGTGTTCCTCGAGGATGGAGACGTGGAAGTAGGCATCCTTGAGGTCTATGACTGTGAACCAGTCCCCTTTGTTGATGAGGGGGAGGACGGTCTGCAAGGTCACCATCCGGAACTTCCTGGTGTGGATGCATTTGTTCAGGCGGCGCAGATCCAGGATAGGGCGAAGGCCTCCGTCCTTCTTCTGGACCACGAAGTACCTCGAGTAGAAGCCGTTGTCCCAGTCGGACGGTGTTACCCGCTCGATGGCTCCCTTGGAGAGAAGGGTTGATATTTCTTCCTCCAAATGGGGGGACGAGGTGGTGAGACGATGTCTTCCTACCCGAGGCACCCGCACGAACTCGATGGCGTAGCCAGAGGACAAGATCTTTAAGACCCACTGGTCGTCCGTGATGCCCGACCATACCTGGAGGAAGTTCCGGAGGGGGAGGTACGGGATGTGGAGCGAGAGAGACTCGGCCGTCGCAGCTTCAAACGCGGGGCTTGGGCCTCGCGCCCGAACGTTTGTCCTGTCCATAGGGTCGGTAACGGGGTTTGTGCTGCCGCCGTTGTTTGTAGGAGCTGGATCTAGGCTGCTCCGTCGGTCCCTGCTGCTGCGGATTGCCCTGGAACCGCCGTGTGAAGGGCTGGAACCTCGGCCTGGCGGAAGTAGCCGGCGTGGTGAGCCCCAGGAACTTCGCCGTGGAATTGGTCTGGCGCATCTCATTCAGGACTTTGTCGGTGTCCTGACCGAAGAGGCCCTGCCCGTCGAAGGGAAACTCCTCGATGAGCTTTTTCATAGCGTCATCGAGGGAGGTGTCCCTGAGCCAAGCATGGCGACGGAGGTAGATTGCGGAGGCCATGTCTTTTGCCGCATAATCGTTGATATGCCGGGCAGTGCGCATCAGTTGCTCGGCGACGAAGTCCCCCTCGGTGGCCAGTGCGTCAATCCGCTTTTGGGCATCCGCGGGCAGTTTCGCCGTCTCAACCTTCACCTGCTCCCAGAGGTGAGATTGATACAGGCCCATGGCGGCCGAGTAGTTGGCGGCACGGAAGAATAGGGAGCCGGTGGCGTAGAACTTACGCCCCACCGCGTCCAGTTTCTTTCCCTCCGGCGTCGATGGGACCGGAAACCCGCTGGTGGCCGTCCTATGCTGGAAGGCCTTGACCACCAGGGAATTCGGCAGGGGGTGAGCCTGCAAGAACTCGACGTTCTCGTCCAGGACCCGGTACATGCTGTCGAGCCTGGACGAAACGGAGTGGGCCGCCAAAGGTTTCTTCCACGTCGCCCTCGCCGAAGTCATCATGGAGGGGAGCATGGTTATGTGGACTGGCCGCACAGCACGTCTGTCGAGCTTCGCGGTCATCTGATCCTCACCCTCCAACGGCGGTTGATCGAACTTGAGGTTGAGTGCGGTGCCCAGCCTTGTGAGCATGGCGGTCAGAGAGCGTTGGTCCTCACCACGCGGTGGGTCCACTGAGCCGATAGCCTGCTCCGGCGTGCGCTCGGCGTCGACGTCTCCCTCGTCCTCCTCCGACGACGCGCTGGACTCATCGGAAGACGAGGGAGGCAGTCTTTCATCCACGTCGGGACCGCGCCAGTACGGCCTGGGCGGGCCGGCGGGATGGGATTCCACCGCCTCGACGTCCGGACCACACCATGACGGGTTGGGTGGGCCGGCGGAGCGGGCACTCGACCCACGAGAGGTCGGTGGGGCCACGGCAGGGCCGGGATGCCCGGGGCTTGCGGTGGTCGGAACCGGAGCCGCAGAGGCCGCAGGCATGGGGGCTTGGAGCTTGGCCGCAAATGACGCCATGACCTGGAACATCTCTCGGACGAGGGCCATCTGAGATCCGTCCGAGTCCGCTGGAGGCAGAGCCCCGGTAGCCGGCGGGTTGGTGGTCCACGAAACGGTGGGTGTCGAAACGGTGGCCGGTGTCGGTGTCGGCGAAACGGTCGTCGGAACGGTGACGACCGCGTCGTCCGTCGGCGTTCTGGGCCTTGGAGAGACGGAGGCCTGCCTCGGCGAGCGGTTTCTTCCCCGAGGAGGAGAGGGGAGCACCTGAAGTGGGCGAGCTGGAGCCCCAGCCCTGCGTCCTTTATCAGGTGACCCGGAAGACGACCGTCCTCCCCAGATGGAGGATCCCGGAGAAGGACATCGGGCAGTCGAGAACGGCGGCGAAGGCCCGGGAGAGGCGGGTGTGCGCGGGGTGGGAGGAAGCGACCGTATCTTCTCCGACCCATGCTTGCGCTTCTTCTCGCCGTTCCTGTCCTTCTTTTTCTTCTTCCTAATCGGAAGCACGGAGGAAGAAGCCGGCGGCGGCTGGGCGGCAGCGGCGGATGTGGAGGCGGGAGCGGCGGGAGCCAGAGCGAGCTCCATCATATGCGCCTTGAGGCGATTGCTTCGGTTCTGCACCGCGAGGCGCGTAAACTTTTTGCAATGCGGGCAAGACTGGCTCTGGTGCGACTCTCCCAAGCAGAACAGGCACAGGCTGTGTCCGTCGGAAGCTGGGAACTTCTTAAGGCAAGCCCTGCACTGTTTAAACGCTGCAGCCATGAACCGCGGAAAAATTCTTCCAGTGGAAGTTTCTGGAGGCGAGTACCCCGAAGGGCGGACCAGCCGCCACCCCCTTGAGGGGGGAGACGGTGATCGATGCGAAGAAAAATTGGCTACTGAATCCACTCGAAAGAAGAGACAGAGCCGGGGTGGCGATCCTGCCCGGAGGACAGAATCACCGAGAAAAATTGTTGAAATTTGCCAAAAAGACTTTCCCTCAGAAGGGCGAAAAAATTGAGGAAGCTCTCAACGATCGTCCTGCTGCTACGGCGGAAAGAAGAGAACTGAGGTAAAATGGCGCGCGGGCGCCTCAGGGTGGGCGGTATGGTGGGCGGTCTTACCGCCAAAACTTTTGACCAATAGCTTTTCAAGCCTCCGATCGGCTGTTCTGCGCAGGCGCATAACCCATGAGTGTGGATTCACAAACTATACGAAGGAGAACAGGGCTGGGCTCAAATATCTGCTTAGTATGATTTAATGTTCAGCACTAGTTTTTCTGGCACCTTGCCCATATTCCTTCAAAAAGTGCCTAATGAGAATGTCAAAACAATCTGAATTCTCTAAGTTTAACTCTTGCACAGAATGGAACTCAAATATACTAATTAATTTGTGAATTGCCCAGAGAGTGCTCTAAGTGCTATGGGGCAGTATATAAACGTAATTGTTATGGCTAATCTTGTCACAGACACCTACTGGTGTGACTTTGCTTTTAGGCTTTTTGGTTCTACAGACTAATATTCGATCAGTGCTAGATTTTTCTTGCCATGGGGTGCTTTGCCAATACAAGCACTGGCAAAATTCAGAAGCAAGGTCTGATATATATACCTGTGTAAGTAATGAATGTAACTAGAGTAGAGAAAAGAATGAGAGCATGGCAGAGTGTGAGTACAAAGGGATAGAAAGTAGCATTGGTAAAAGTGAAGGCAAGGCCAGGGAAGATTAACAGTAGTGGGTAGAGATAGAATGTTAAAAAGAACTGATTTGCATGTTGGACTGGGATTGGTTGAGAGTGAATGATTGATGGGGAAGGTGCTATAACATTGAGGGGAATTGAGATAAAAAGGAGAGCTGAGGGAAAATAGAGAAGAGAGAGATGAGGTAAAATAAGAAGAGAGATTTGCCATCCAGAGAGGCCCAGGGGGGAGGTGAGTAAAGGATCTTGCCCCTCCCTCCCCATCCAAAGACCTGGGCCTGGAGAGGAAGAAAAGGCTTCAGGAAGGGCCAGCTCTACTGCTCATTTGCCATCCAGAGAGGCCCAGGGGGGAGGTGAATAAAGGATCTTGCCCCTCCCTTCCCATCCAAAGACCTGGGCCTGGAGAGGAAGAAAAGGCTTCAGGAAGGCCCAGCTCTACTGCCCATTTGGCATCCAGAGAGGCCCAGGGGGGAGGTGAGTAAAGGATCTTGCCCCTCCCTCCCCATCCAAAGACCTGGGCCTGGAGAGGAAGAAAAGGCTTCAGGAAGGCCCAGCTCTACTGTCCATTTGCCATCCAGAGAGGCCCAAGGGAGAGGTGAGTAAAGGATCTTGCCCCTCCCTCCCCATCCAAAGACCTGGGGCCAGAGAGATGGATACCCCCGACCACCCCCAGGAGATACCATCCACAACCACCATCACAGCGAGGCCCGAGCCGGCGCCTTTGACCGACTCCATGCGGCCGAAGGGAGGCAAGAGCTGCTGCGTGCATACAAAGGATAAGTAATCAAACTGAAATAATATAGTTGACTAAACATAGATGGCTTATGGCAACTGACATAGTGACTGTACAAGAAACTGACTTACATAGAGACTTGATATAGTGGACTTTTTCTTTCTTTCTTTTTTCTTTTCTTTCCGTTTCTTTAATTAGTTCAACTTTTACTTTGATACTATGTGATAAACTGTGATATTGTGCATGATAATACTTTGTTTTAAAACTGTTTAAACTGTGATAACATGTGTGATGGGAAAAGACTGGCGTAGAGACCGGCAAGGCACGCCACAAAGTTTGCCAAGAGAACCCTATGGACCAAAACAAAAGGCAAAACAAGGGGATGCTCAGCACAGCAGATCTGAAAAGGGGGAGGGATATGAAAGGGGAGGAGAAATACAGTGTTGCAGGGAACAATACTGCATAGGGACATGGAATGTGAGGTCTATGAATCAAGGAAAACTGGAAGTAGTTAAAAATGAGATTGAAAGAATAAGCATTGACATCCTGGGCATCAGTGAATTAAAATGGACAGGGATGGGTGAATTCAGATCTGGAAACCATCATATCTACTACTGTGGGCAAGAAAACCTCAGAAAAAACGGAGTAGCCATAATTGTCAACAAAAGAGTGAGGAAAGCAGTAATGGGATACAACATCAAAAATGATAGAATGATGTCAGTCAGAATCCAAGGCAAACCTTTCAATATCACTGTAATCCAAGTCTATGCACCAACCACTAGTGCAGATGAAGCCACAGTTGATCAGTTCTATGAGGACCTACAACACCCCATAGAACAGACACCAAGAAATGATGTCCACATTATCTTAGGAGATTGGAATGCCAAAGTAGGAAATCAAAAAGTAAATGGAATAACAGGCAAGTTTGGTCTTGGAACACAGAATGAAGCAGGGCAAAGATTGATAGAGTTCTGCCAAGAGAATGCACTAGTCAAAGCAAACACCCTCATCAAGCAACACAAGAAGCGACTTTACACATGGACATCACCAGATGGCCAGCATCGAAATTAGATTGATTACATACTCTGCAGTCAAAGATGGAGAACCTCCATTCAGTCAGCAAAAACAAGACCTGGAGCAGACTGTGGCTCAGATCACAACCTACTGATCGCAAAATTCAGGCTTGGACTAAAGAAAATGGGGAAAACAATTAGACCAGACAGATATGACCTACACAACATCCCTAAAGAATACACGGTGGAGGTCATGAACAGATTTAATGTCCTGTACCTGATAGACAGAGTACCAGAAGAATCATGGACAGAGACGCGGGACATCATGCAGGAGGCAGCAAGAGAAACCATACCAAAAGAAAAGAAGCGTAAGAAAGCAAAGTGGTTGTCTGATGAGTCTCTTAAAATAGCAGAGGAAAGAAGGAATGCAAAAGTCCAAGGAGAAAGGAAAAAATGCAACCACCAGAATACAGAATTTCAAAGAAAAGCAAGGAGAGATAAGGAAAAATACCTGAACGAACAGTGCAAAGAAAGGGAGGAAAACAACAAAAGAGGCAGGACTAGAGATCTTTTCAAAAAAATTGGGGAAATCAAGGGAACATTTAAAGCAAAAATGACCATGATAAGGGACAAAGATGGAAAAAAGTTAGCTGAAGCAGAAGAGATCAAAAAAAGATGGAAAGAGTACACAGAGGAACTCTACAAAAAGGACCCCAACACTCCTGATAATAACAATAATGAGAAATTTGAACTTGAACCACACATTTTGGAGAGTGAAGTCAGAAAGGCTCTAAAAAGCACTGCAAACAATAAAGCTAGTGAAAATGATAGCATCCCAGTTGAATTTTTCAAAGCCCTAAAAGATGATGGAATCAAACTACTGCATTCAATGTGCCAGCAAATTTGGAAAACAAAACAGTGGCCACAGGATTGGAAAAGATCAGTGTACATTCCAATCCCCAAAAAAGGCAATGCCAAAGAATGCTCAAATTACCGAACAATTACGCTCATCCCACATGCGAGCAAGGTGATGCTCAAGATAATACAGGATAGACTTCAACAACATGTGGAGAGAGAACTACCAGAGGTGCAGGCCGGTTTCAGAAGAGGCAGGGGGACTAGAGACCACATTGCCAACATACGTTGGATCATGGAGAAAACAAAAGAATACCAGAAACAAGTCTACTTTTGTTTTATTGACTACACCAAGGCTTTTGACTGTGTGGACCACAACAAAATGTGGCAAGTAATTAAAGAAATGGGAATACCAGAACACCTCATAAGCCTCATGAGAAATCTGTACACAAACCAAGAAGCAACAGTTAGGACAGAACACGGAATGACAGAGTGGTTTGGAATAGGAAAAGGAGTAAGACAAGGCTGCATTTTATCACCCTGCTTATTCAATCTATACTTAGAGCACAATGCACAATGCAGGGATGGAGGAATCACAATATGGGATCAAAATTGCTGGGAGAAACATCAACAATTTGAGATATGCAGACGATACTACCCTAATGGCAGAAAGTGAGGAAGACCTAAAGAACCTCTTGATTGGATAGGAGGAGAGTGCAAAAGCTGGCTTGAGACTCAATATCAAGAAAACCAAGATAATGGCAACAGGTCCCATCAGTCCCTGGGAAATAGAAGGGGAAGAAGTAGAAGCAGTGACAGATTTTACTTTCCTGGGATCTAAGATCACTGCAGATGGCGACTGTAGCCATGAAATAAAAAGATGACTGATTATGGGGAGACAAGTAATGAGAAACCTGGGGAATATAGTGAAAAGCAGAGACATCACCTTGAAAACAAAAATTCGCATAGTCAAAGCAATGGTATTCCCAGTGGTAATGTATGGGTGTGAGAGCTGGAACATTAGGAAGGCTGAGCGCAGAAGAATAGATGCCTTTGAGATGTGGTGTTGGAGGAGAGTCCTGAGAGTCACTTGGACAGCAAAGAGAACAAATAGGTCAATACTGGAAGAAATCAATCCTAACTGTTCATTGGAGGGACAAATAGTGAAGGTGAAGCTAAAGTACTTTGGACATCAAATGAGAAGGGAGGACTCACTTGAGAAGGCCTTGATGCTGGGAAACATGGAGGGAAAGAGAAGAAGGGGGTGTCCAAAGATGAGATGGATAGATGGTATTGTGGACACAATGGGCACAGAGCTTGGTGGGCTGAGGAGAATGGTGGAGGATAGAGGTGCCTGGAGGAAAATGGTCCATGGGGTCGCAAAGGGTCGGAATCAACTGTGCGACTGAACAACAACAAAGAAGAGAGAGAGCTGAGGTAAATTAAGAAGACAAGCAGGGCTTTGAGATTGCTGCTGTCCAGGGATAATTCAGTTGAATATTAGTAGGAAGGTTCCTCTAGAGTAGAAAGGCAGAGTTAATATTTTGTGGGGAAACTGATAGTCTGTCTTGCCTATAGTATTTTGAAGTGTTTATTAGTATTAATTGAAGTTCTTTGTCACTATTTTGAAACCTGACTATTGATTTTTATAAATATCTTAGTTACTGAAATCAAACTTTTTTAAAAAAATCTCAGCCATTGTGTTTATTAACACCTGTAAAGGGAGTATTTTTTTTAGTTACGCTACCAAGATTAGACTGACACACTGTTTAGTAGCCAACCCTAGGGAGAGGGCAGGCTGTAATTTGTCAAGGCAAGCTGGGAATGAGATATTGAAGATTCCAGGGCTTGTCTTGTGTGAAGAAAAATTCAGGCCAGACTTAACAGTTTAAAAGCATCCTGGCTGGTACGATGTCAGACTCAAGATTTCCTTAAGATTTCCTTAGGGAAAAGGGCGGACCATCATTACACTTGTGTTAGGAGAGCATGAGCCAAAGCAAAAGTTGCATAAAATATTGTTGTTATCTTGCAATTACTGGGCTATTACCAAATGTGTATTTGTAAATTCCAGATAACACACTTCTCTGATGAAGGTATTCGAAATATCCATCTACCGGAGGGATATCACGACACTGTGTACTGAATATACCATTAGAATTTATAGTTTACTTATATATATGATATCTACTTTGCAATTGCACTTTATCACCTCTGAGAATATTGATTATATGAACTAGTACTTTGTGTTCCTACTCGGACTTCTGTCCTGCATTTTGAATTCTCTCCTTAAAGTTTATACCAGTGTTTTTACAAGTGGTTATTTTTAAGGATCACTTAGCCTTGCTATTATTGATGACTCTTCAGGACACTCCAATTTTTTGCTATTAAAAACGTTGTTCACGTATGCCCAGACTTTTTTCTGAGATTTTTTGATTATTTGGGTGGTTTTCCGTCCATTCCAGTTACCCCACCATGCCATCTGACTGTTCGTGATTTAATGACTATTGGCCAGAATGCATCCTGCTCCTGGGAGATAATGGTATCTAAACGCCTTAGTTAAAAAATTTCCACAGGTAGAAGGAATCCTCCCACAATTTCTTAAAAGTGGGATTCACAATTAACAGCACATGTAGCACAGATGTATTCCCTGCCCCCATCAGCAGCTCCCTGCTACTGCAAGGATCAACAACAACAACTATTTGGACAGCTTGACTATCATTTTGTATTCTTTTCCATCTAAATTCCTCTACTTAGTTTTGTTTGTTCTGGTTCTATTATTATTATTATTATTATTATTATTATTATTATTATTATTATTATTATTATTATTATTATTATTATTATTATTATAATATACAAGCCACAGCAAACAAAGTAACAATGCTGGATTTTGTATCATACATCTTGCCTAAAGATCTAGGCAAACATTTAGAAACAATTAGAGTTGACAAAATCACCATCAGTCAGCTGCAGAAGGCCACCTTACTGGGATCTGCCCACATAATTCACCGATACATCACGTAGTCCTAGGTGCTTGGGAAGTGTTTGACTAGTGAATTATTTATGTATTTATTTATATTTATATTTATATTTATATTTATATTATGATGATGATGATGATGATGATTGGGTGAGTTCGAGGAATTTTGCTCAGTTCTTCCCCAGGCCTTCCAAATGCTGTATTTGGGATACACTGATACATTTTGTCTCTTCAGCAAACTTACAATGCAGCTGTTTCCCTTTACATCCTGTAGTTGGTATCAGGTGGGGGTTAGGGTTGTGACCGCTCTAGGTAGAGCTAGAACTGTGTCAGAGCTTGCCTTCTAGTTTCTCGAAAGTCTTATTTTCCCATGAAAGAGACTTCTGTTCTTCAAGCAATTACTCAAGGTGCTTGAGAATTTCTTTCAGTCACATTTTTCAGCTTCCCATAATACTGCAGGATGCTGTACCCAGGTTTTTAAAAACCTTCCCTCCCCATCCTAGTACACATTAGGGACATAACATTTTGGATTCTTGAGGAATCCCACTGCAGTTTCCCAACAACCAATCAGAAAATCAGGCCTATCCTAGGCACAACTGCAGATGTTCCCTCCACCACTTTCAATATGGATAAAAGCTACCTGCTATAAGACAACAGTCCAACAACTTACTTGATGCTAAACCACTGCTGGCACTCATGGAACGCCCTGGTTCGGTGCGGGACTTTGTGATTGATGGGATACTGACAGAACCGCTAAACATGGTTCGGCTTTCCTGAGGCCGAAGGTTCTGCAATAGAGAAGCAGACAGAAACAGGAACAAAGTAAATTCATTTAGCACTTAAATGCCAAGGTTACCGAACTGCAACTGAAATAAAGTGTAAAACAATACTGTGACCTCTGTAGTATCTAGATAGTAACTTGGCAAGTAAGCAAAGGTTAGTTTCTATAAATAAGCACAATCGATGCAACCATACATGATATGGTCAACAGTGACTGCAAAATGCTGATTTATATATGGCCATGAGAAGAAAAGGGACTGAGTGGGTGGTGAACTCTAAAGAAATCTTGAGTTCTTTTGGCTGATATGACCATGGCAGGGCTCACATCTAAATATGGTGCTCTCTTAGGAATCTGAAATGTAACACATCCTTGAAAATTTTTACAGTAGACCAGCCATCTGCACAACACTGAAAACATAAATTGTTGGCAAATTCTTGCAAGATGTGCACAATCTTCCTATGGAACAACACCTTTACTTTCCTAATTTGCTATGACTTTTTTTCACCTCACTGTTCACGTTCTGTGTTACATTTCAGATCCATTTAGTTTCAAGCAAACTTGAAATATACTATATAGGAAAAATTAGCAATGATATAATTTTCAGCACTACTCATTTAGTTGTTTGAACAAATAATTTGAAAGAGATATCTGTTTTGTTGAAGAACAATATTTAACTGTAATTAACTTTATTTAATAACACGACTACAATACAGGTATATAAAATCAGTATTTAAGGGCAAGATTGACAAAGGAAATTAAATAAACATCAACTATTTAATCCATACAGCTTTGTAGGTTTTAGAACTATACCACAGAACAGGCTGGCTGGTCTGTTTCTCCCAGTAAACACTGCTTATTTGACTGTATTAATTCTACATCAAAACAATATGGCATTCATAGGAATTTCTGAAATACAGGATTCTCTGCTGAGACAGAACTGATCTTGGATACTTTTTTTCATACAACAAATTTACTCTACAATGCATGTTATTTTATAAATGTTTTCCTTTGTCTTCTGTGTATGGCTTTCCCTTACCCCAGAATTCACAAATAGTGTCATCTCCTCCTCTTCTTATGAATCTTTGCTCAAACCCACCTCAATATGAATGAAAATATGACTAAGGAGAAGATTACTGTAGAGGAAGCCCTTCATACTGATAAACCTTGGACTGTGAATAAAACTGGCTGTTGCAGTTGCAATGAGACAAAAACAATAGTTTCCTATCTTCTCTATTTTTTCTACTGTATATCAAATAAGTGGGAGGGCATCCAGAAAGAGAAACAGCCGGATTTAGTACACACAGGCATGGTAAAGAGGACACGCAGAGGGCATCTTCAGCAAATATTGCTTCAAGGTGATCATGAGGTGCTGTTTTCCAATCAAAGCATACTTTATTTGTAGATGGAATAATGGTCAAGCACAGTATGAAACAGCTTTGGGTATTCATATGATTTGAATTTCGCAAAATAAATAAATAAACCAAAAACAACAACAACAAAACAACAAACAAACAAAAACACCAAAAACCAGTTGAACTCCAAAATTAGATAGTAACATGCTCATTTTGTTCTCTTTAAACCAGGGGTGCCCAAACTACGGCCCATGGGCTGGATACAGCCTCAACACCAATTCATCTATCCAGAGCTGCCCTAATCGCTCCTGGAAGCAGAAGTAAAACTTGCCTGTACAGGTGCATTTTACTTCCGCTTCCGGGAACAATGAGAGCAGTGCAGGCTGGATGAATTGGCGTTGGAGGCTGTATCCGGTCCACAGGCTGTAGTTGGGCACCCCTGGTTTAAGCAGAGAAAATGGCAGCTTAAAATCTATCTCATCCTATTGCAAAGCAGATTGCAAGGCACATTTTACTTCCACTTCCGGTGGAAGGAACCATGTGAACGGCCCACTGAACCACATGACGATCCCCACGGCCTGAAAAGTTTGGGCACCCCTGCTTTAAATATAAGTTTCAGCCCATCATGGGCCTGCTCTTACAAGCTTACCATAGGTAGGTCTTTGAGGATTTGTATACCATCTCCTGGGCCCATGTGTGCTATGTGGTTAAAGTTAGTTGGGTTAGAAATTAATTTATTCCTCATTTCTGGATCTCGTAGCATCTCCCTGCAAGAGAAGATACTGAGGTCAGGGTTTTTTGTTGTTGTTTATGAAGATCTTTATTTAAAAAGAAAAAGAAAAGGTGAAATATATATTTATATAGGTTACTCTAGAATAGAAATTGGGAAAAAATCAGATATCTGGTTCAAAAGAGGAGAATGATTAACTTCTGATGCTGATTTTATGCCAGCTCTCAGCTTGGTGAAAAGGAAAAGGGCCAAGAAGAACAGTGGTTTTGGCTTAAAGACTCAGCAGCCCATGCTCGTGAAAAGTCCCATATGGATACTGAAACTCAGAGTGCACTACGAGAGGGAGTTGAGACACAACATTCAAGAAAAAGTGTAGAAGCAGGCTCAGTGATGACCTGGTGCTGCAAAGATGGAGGTAGAAATGAAGGACAGAAGAAAAAAAAGAAGAATTAGAAGAATATTGTACTAATTTTCACATTTCACTGTCACAGTTATCTCAATCTTGAAGAGAAAGGTGCCAATGCAATTTTGAAGAAAAAACAAAATGTTCACAGAATATTCACCAATTTAGAAAAAATAAAAGGCATAAAATTATGGTCCTTTAGCTTCATGCTCATCTAATGTGTAGAGATTTTGTAAGTCACACAGAAAGAAAGGCAGATGGTTTGGTGACATTGCCAGGAAAAAGATGATAACCGAAAATAATTATGTTTATTTTTTGTATATGTTTTCTACAGCTACACACATATTGTTATGGATGAAGGAGAATATGTGGCTAGAAACATTGGACCTGTGTTTATTGAGAACATTTTCTTAACTTTTAATCATTCCTGAATGTTTTTATACAAACTAGAACACCAACGTCCAAGTTGGGAAAATTGCATAAGGTCTGAATACTAAGCAAAATTTAGCGATCACAACTAGGTAATCACTACTAGCAGAATAACAGAGAATATTGGACAGAAAGGGATGGAAATTGCCCAAGAAACAAAACATGAAAACTAGACTCGCAAACAATATATATATAGATAATTGGGAATGTAAATCTCTTTTTAAAAACTTTTTATTATCAACCTTTATATTTACAGTATATGCACATACACAAACACAAATGTACATATACACAGTATGACGAAGGCATGCATTCCAAAATTACAATCATTGCTTTGCAGAAATATTTAATCCAAAATGGACTTATAAGGCCAAGCTAGCATTTATACAAACTATGTATTAAGAATAAATGTAAAGAAGACAAATATCTGGACATATGGCCTAGAAACCAACTTTTTCCTAATTCACAAAGAATCATATCGACAGCAGACAAACAGATCCTCAGGGTCTACAGCCATGTACAGAAGACAAGTACAGGTTGAATACCGACCTCCTCTGCTGCATCCTCTCTTCCTCAGGCACTCTGAAGGAGTAACGCCGTTTATTGTTGATATTTCGGACCATCTGCTTCCGGCTGTTATCAGATGTCTCAGGAACTACCAACTCATCACCCTCTAGAAACAAAGTAAAAAAACAACAACAACCAACACGTCCTGTATTAAGTTACTTAATAAAACATTGAGAATATACTAGGCCTGTAATTCCCTCTATTCTGGAGAAGGCTCCAAAGAGCTTTTAGGAAATTACATAAAACTAATACATAAGTAAAACACAAAGGAGAAATGATAAAAAACCAAAACTGCATTGTTAGAAATGTGATCCTATGCTAAACAACAGATTACACACACACACACACACAAATGCATTAGAACTGCAATGCTGTTTTATTATTGTTTAAAGCAAAAATCAGCTGGAAGGGGGAGAGATGGCAGCTAACAAATGACAGAAGGAGAAACATATCAGGAAGCAAAAACAAAACAACAACAACACTGCAGCACTTTAAAGACTAACTGCTATATTTTTAATGTGAGCTTTAATAGGGCAAGTCCATTTTATCAGACATAGGAATGAAATAGCAAGGCATGTTATATACACCAAATACTGAGTCATAGAGTGATTAAATCAGAATGACATCAGCATGCAAATCAATACAGCTTCCTTGTGGGGAATTACAACACAAGTACATGGCATTGAATGCTAATGAATGCTGCTATGTGAGCACATCCCCCATTCTGTGAGACATACTGGGAAATGGAAAGGGAAAGTGCCTTTGTGTCTTTGCGCTATGTATTTGGGGGCTGGGACAGAGAGCCGCCCCATTGTACTGTATGTACTGATATGTAACTTGTAATTGTATTGTTATACTGATATGTAATTTTGTAACTTTGTAACTTGTAATTGTATTATATATTCTGTGCTGTAAGTCGCCCTGAGTCACATTTTTGTTTCGTAGGGCGGGATATAAATCTAATAAATGAAATGAAATGAAATATTATGAAGGTGCTTCCTGATATGCCTGAAACACAGACTAACACGGCTACTATGCCAAAAAAGGAGAAACAGGTTCAACTCTCTCAGGAAGTATTTGCTGATGTACAACGTAAACATGTCTTCTTGGAAATCGATCCCCTTATTATATGTCCTGTACTTTGGCATGATAGAGGCTGTGTGTGACAGATTTCTAGCCTGTATTAGGGATGTGTGTTTGTGTGTAGAATGAAATGTGTTAAGCAAACAGCACTACACCCAGTCCTGGCCTCTTTTTTCTCAACCCTTTAAAGACACATAGGCCAAATATTTCTTAGAATTCTGTTCATAGGTTTAAGAATGATCACTTTTATGAAACGAAGGCGGAAAATAGTGTGGAACCAAGAAAAATCTTAAAATTTGTAACCTGCCCAACTAGCAAAATGCTATACAGTGGAACCTCATACAACAATCACCCCATATAGCAATGAAATCGCATAACAATTAAGTTTTTTGGGGAAATGGCATCCCGCATAACAATTTTACCTATGGAAAAAAATCATACAATTTTTCAATGGGAAAAACCACTTAGCGAAAAAGATCGTTGTACGATGCATCCCATAGGGAAAATCGCTATACGGTGCATGCATCGTATAGCAATTGTTTCGTACAACAACGAGCCCCATGGAATGGATTAAAATCGTTGTATGAGGTAACACTGTATTATTCTAGGCAGAATGAAACAGTGATTCAGAATGGATTTGTATCAATGTAAGTTAATACAGCTAAAGCACTGAACTTACCAGCCATCTTGTTTTTGAAATATATTAATCTAACTGTTTCTAGACCTAAGATATTGAGTGATCCTTCTGTGTTCAAAGGGCGTACCTAAAAGCACACAAATTATAAATATCTCAGTAAAACATATCGCACCAAAGCATATAATTATTTTTATAACCCAAGCAGATCTATCACTAACAGCAGCCTCTCAAAAATAAACATGAAACTGAGTAGGGAATTGGTATACTGAATACACCTTTGCAAACACTACTCTATGTTATAGGAGTAATTTTGGCTAAATTCCAAGATAAATTTCATGGATGTTACAATAATCTCTGTGTTTTAGGAGAAGGAATGTAGGTATAATTTGAAAGGAACTGTACTTGGGGGGGGGGAGATACAGATTATTATGACTCCAGTGTACAGCGAATCCACTCTGTGTTAACTCATATTACTGTAAGTACTGAATCATATTTTTTTATAAAAAAAACAGGTTCATTCTGCTCTTTTGAACTTCCTTGGTGGAATTTATCCTAGAAAATATATATTGTAATCCAGATTGTTTTCAAATTCTTTCAGGTTTCATTGTGGCCACCCCAATTGTGATAGTTTTGAATTTCTATTTTACAAGATAATTTTTTTATGTGGGGAAAAATAAATATTTAAAAGTGGACCATTTAGAAAGATTAACTACACCAGTTAAAGATTGTACAATTGTATTAAATTGTATGAAAATTGGTAAGGATTTTGAAAAGTGCACTAACGATCCAAAAGGATGAAATGTGCCTCCATAATTTAGTATCACATTTTGTATCTACTTTCCTACATCAGCAGATAGACTGTCTGTAAATATGTGTTTATAATGTTCAATGATAGCAATCACATTGACTACATCTTTCTAAACCCTACTCAATCATCATTGACCTGGTTCAACATGATACGCAGAGAAGAGCATGAAAAGGAAAGGTTCTTCCTCACATATAGCGTCCATACATGAACAGAACCCTTTGCTCTGCACAGACATACTCTCATCATCTACTAGAACCAAGTAAATAATAACTGGATACCATTTTAATTCTGATACCATTCAGTTCTCAAAATTGCATCTACTGACAGGCAAATTATTCTTATCACCTTGCCTTTTTCTATTATGCTTACTTAGGATCACTAATGCCTTGACTAAAGTATCTAGCATGCAGTATAATCTGTTAGTCACCTTTTTGAGGGGAATAGTCTGAATCCACTCCATCGAATTCACATCAAATATATCAACTGCATTTTCACTGTACACTGAGAGGTATGGTGCATTGTAACCTGGAGAGAAGTAGAAACACAGATCTGATAAATACGTGTTGAAGATTAGGAGACAGCTAATTCTCAACATGCAACATGCACACTAAAAATTGTAATTAGGTAAACTTTGTAATTAGGTAAACTTTGAAATTAGGTCACCCTTGCTCGAAAGCCATTCGTATCCGACTCTAGGGTTCAGTGCTCATCTGTTTATAGCCAAAGAGCCATCGCTGTCTGCATTTGCAGACCTTTCTAGGCATGCCTAGACGCTGGAGTGCACGGAACGCTGTTTACCTTCCCACCAAAGTGGTCCTTATTTATCTACTCGCAATTTCTTGCTTTCAAACTGTTAGGTTTGTAGAAGATGGGACAGAGACGGGCGCTCAAACCGTTATGCAGTATTTGGGTCTCGAACTGCTGACCTGGCCCCTTCCAGCCAGTGTCTTAACCACTTGAGCCACCACAGCCCAAATCTTTGTAATTAAACTCTTGTAATCAAAACTGAAGATTGTTTTGAATTAGAATTTTCATACCAACCCTCTGAGGATTGTTGGACAATCTTCTTCTTCCGTATCTAGAAATCCTTTTAAGTACAAATCCTTATATAGCAATGAGACTTTTTTTGGGGAAATAACACCTTGTCCCAGAGTTTGGTATGAACCCCTCAGGCCAAACTATAGGACTGACTGCAGTCAAATAGCTCCCCCAGTGGCTTAGTGGTTAAGGCACTGAGCCGGAGAATGGAAGGCCAGGTTTTGATACTTGAGGGCTGCACTTGGGGACATGAAAGGTGCCTCATTCGGGCATCCCTTGAGCAGAGTTTCTCCAGCAGAAATCCTTTCAACCCAGAGTAATCTCTGACACGAAATTATTATTGCTGTCAAATGGCAGGAGGTCAATGCTGTTCTTGTGCAATTTCTTCACACTGCTGAAAGGTGCCCCACTGCATCTTTGCACCTTGCAAGGATTCCCTGCAACTCCCAAGGGTGCTTAAGTGAAACGAGTCCCTACAGAGGCTGCCTCCATCGCAAGCATAAGGAGGCCGCTTTCCTAGTGCCTCCTTTTCCCATGCACCCTTGTCACATTCAAGTATTAAAAAATAATCATTACGAACAAACAAACACACTCATTGTCTTTAACGCAACATGAGGCAACTACTTTAAGGTTTAAGAATATGGTTTTAGAACTCATTATTTTAATTTTTTTTTTGCCTTTCATAGTCCAACCCCGTATCCATGGCGTGAGAAGTGGTAAGAAGGACAAAGTAAGGGATTGCTAGGATTGGGTGAAGTATGATGTGCCCATCTGGCAAAAGGGGCTCTGGTGAAGTTGTGACAGGCCCAGCAAGCTGGCAATGGATAGTAATTTGCTACAGAAATCCAAACAAGATACAAATGGACTGATCAAATGTGAAATGACCACAGCAACGTTAAAGGACTAAGAGACAGAGCAACAAAGTATAAAACAAGAACTCTGAATATAAATGGCTTGGGAAATAAAAGAAGAAATCTGAAAAATAATGGAAAGAAGAGGGATTAAGATAATGAGTCTAGTTCATAAAGTATAGTTGTTTATTTACTCACAAGGGATCACAGCAAAGAACAGAGTGGGCTTCTTGGACAGAATAATAATATTGAAAATCAAGAGAGGAGAGCTAATAAAAATGTATGTACAATTATATGCTCCATGTAATGATAGCTACACAGAAGAACAAAAGGATGAGTTTTTCAATGAACTATCTGAGGTGAGAGGGGAAGTGGATGCTAATAGCACATTGTATGTAATGGGGAAATTTAATGGTAGGGTAGATACCAACAGAAGAGAGTATGAGCTGCTCACTGGCCCACATGCAGTGAAAGGAATGAGAATGGACAAAGGATATTGGAATTTTGCAACCAACACCAGCTTTTTATTACTAACATTTTTTTTGAACATCGAGATTTGCAACATTGTACATAGTATAAATGTAATGTTGTCACCATTAAAAGTCAGACTGATTACATGCTATCAAGAGTTAAAAGAAGATTTAGAATACTCGGTGCAAAAGCAATCCCCAATGGACCTTGCAACACTGACCATAAAACTGTGGAGTTAACAGCAAGAGATGAAACATCCAATATTAAAAGAAGATAAAAAAGGATCAATTAAGATAGCAAAACTCAAACAAGGAGAAATAGTTACAACGAAAGGTGGACACAGCATTTAACTAACTGCCACCAGACGTGAAGAATGCGGTGGGTGAATGGAAGGGATACAAAACTACACTGCTTAGTATTGCAGAACTATGCAGGAAAAGTGGAAAAAGATGGTATAGGACCCAAAACACTCTATGGTGGTATGAAGAGGTTAAAGAAGCAGTAAAGCTGAAGAGTTATATAAATGTTGGATAAAATCAAGGAGAGAAGACTATATAAACTATAGATTGCAACAAAGAGACACCAACAGAATAATCAAAAAAGCAAAATAAGAATTCTGGGAATGCTTCAGAAAAGAATGGGTTACTTAACTGTAACTGTGGTTCTTTGAGTGATCACCTGTGAATTCACACATTTGGGTTTTGCGTGTGCATGGAAACTCTGTTGGAATTTACCACAGCTAGAAAAAAGACAAAGGAAGTTGTTAGGACCTCCCACCCTACCTGCACATGACAATCGTGCCCTAATGGCTTTCCCCTCAGTCAATGGTAAGCTGACAGGCCATAAGGCAACCATCACCCTGGCATGATTCAGAAAGGAAGGGTGGGCTGTGTGAATTCACAGATAACTACTTGAAGAACCAAAGTACAGGTAAGTAACCCATTCTTTTTATTGTGGTCTCTGTGAACCACACATTTCCAGCAAGCTCACTTACTGGTAGGTGGCTGCTCACCACCAGGATAAACCCCTATAGGGCTGAGCTGAGTATCACTTTTCCAAACTCGGTGTCAAGTCTAGCTCGGGTGTTGAGTCTGTAATGACAGATGAATGTTGACGGCTTGGAACAAGTAGCCACTCTGCAGACATCATCCATCAGTACACCACTGAGGAAAGCCATAGCCCTCATGGAATAGCCTAGAATGGAGGCGATGTCAACAACAGTTAGTGGGCAAGGTGGGTGGTCATTGCCACCCATTTTGAGAACTTCTGGGAAGATGCTGGATGTCTCTTAGTTCTCCCAGCATAAGAGATGAACAGTCATTGAGATGCCCTAAAGATACCTGTCCTCGACAAGTAGAAGAGGAGTGCCCTATGGACCTTAAGGCTGTGGCATGCTCTCTCCAAATCCGTGGTCAGTTTCGGGAAGAATGTAGGCAGGTTGATTGTTTGAGATAGATAGAAGTCCAAAATAACATTTAGTAGGAACGACAGATCCAGATACAACGTGACCTTGCTTGGCTAGAACTGCAGGAAGGAAGGGCTACATCTCAGGGTGACCAGTTCCCCTGTCCTCTGTGAGAAGATATTGTCCCCAAAGCAGTAAAGCTGCTACGGCATGATTGGCATGTGCAGGTAGGGTGGGAGGTCCAAACAACTTCCTTTTTCTACTTACTAACTCTGGAAAATCTCGACAGAGTTTCCAAGCATGCGCAAATCCCAAATGTGTGAATTCACATATGACCACTCAAAGAACCACAGTTACAGATAAGGTGACCATAATAAAGAATCATTTAGCAGATAACGAGAGGACCATTGTATGAATGTTTTTAAAGTAGGTAAAAGTATACAGAAAGGAGAAGAGATGTATAACCACAGTGAAATAATTAATGACAAGAATGGAGGACCACTAATAGATTGGTCACAAGTTATAGAAAGGTAGAGTGAATACTTTAAAGAACTCCTCAACTCCATAGGAGAGCATCACAATGAAAAAAACACAAGGCCACAAAACAACAGAGCTAGAGCTGGAAATATTAATTGAAGAGGTAGCAAAAGTCATTAAACTATCACCCAAACAAAAAGCACCAGGAATAGATGAATTACCAACAGAAATAATCCAAGCAGAATCAGATGGTTCTATAGCTGTGGTTCTCAACGTGAGGTGCAATTTGATTTTTAAAGAAAGGCAATTCGAGAATGAGTGAACGGCCTTTTAGGCTTCCTCCACATGAACAGGTAGGTGTTCACTGCTCTATAAAATCTTCAATGCAACATGGACACAACAAGTTTAAAACAACAATAAAAGCAGTCTTACACACACACACACACACACACACACACACACACACACACACACACACACACACACACACACACACACACACACCTTCGCTCCTACCACGGTTAAAAAAAAGCTGTCAGGACAAAAGCCAAATGGGTTAAATAACCCAGCTAGTTGTGGTTCTAAATAATATACGAACCAGTAAAGAGAAGACTGATGCAATGGTAATTAGAAGGAAACAGCATACCTTAAATATCATAATAGGGGGGGACAAGTATCAAACAAGTGGCAGAGTTCAAATACTTAGGAACAACATTTACTGAAGATAGTAAAATGGATGAAGAGATTAACATACGGTGCAGGAAGACTAATAAATTTTTGGGACAGTTAGCTCTACAACATAAGGCAATACCGACCAGTATAAAGAAACAGCATATTCATTCCAAACATGGACACTTACAACAAACCATAAATGAAAGTTGTTCACCATGGAAATGAGATATCTGAAGGCGGCTGCTGGAGTGATCAGAAGAGATACAATCAGGAATGAGATTATAAGGGAAAGAACTGGAATACTGTAGAACCAATTTTAAACTATATACATAAGCAACAAATAAAGTGGTTTGCCCAGTTGGAGAAATTGTCTTGAGATTCCATAATGTACAAAGTATATGTAAAAAGAGAAGGACAAAGAAAGTGAAGCAAACCCAGAGGAAGATGGACAGATAACATTGAAGACATACTACAACACCAAATAACACTGGTTGAAGCCAGAAGAAAGGCAAGAACAAGAACCTCGTGTCTCTCTCGACACCCAAAGTAGTAAAAGAGGAAGTAAAGAAGATTTTTATTTTTGACTGTGAAATAAAATACGATCTATTATATCAGGGAAAGAGCACTGGTCAAAATCCTCTTAAGCCACCATGAACCAGTTGGGTGCTCTAGCATGCAACCAGGAATCCATGTGGGAGACTCATTAATTAGCAGGAATTTGCTGCTCTGAATTATTCATTCATTCATTCATTTCGATTTGTATGCCGCCCATTCAGCATACACTGACTCAGGGCAGCTCACAACATATCAAGCAAGATAAAACATAAACACACATACAAAACCATTATGAAAACATTTTAAAACACTGTCAACATTAAACATTAAAAAACCACCCACCCCCTCCATAAATAAGAGCTTGAGAGGGAGAATTCTGATTATTTGCACAAGCCAGCAGGCGGGGGTCACCCTTCCACTGGCGCCCCACACCTGCCCTGCCAGCCACCGAAGCGGTTCCTATTTATCTACTTGCAATTTATTGCTTATGAACTGCTAGGTTGGCAGGAAGTGGGACAGAGATGGGAGCTCACTTGGATCTCAAACTGCTGACCAGCCGACCTTCCAGTCATCAAGTTCAGCATCTTAACCAATAAGCCACTGCAGTCCTTTTGAAAATGGTAGCAGCACCT
Source organism: Bradypodion ventrale (assembly GCA_035047345.1). Lineage (NCBI taxonomy): Eukaryota > Metazoa > Chordata > Lepidosauria > Squamata > Chamaeleonidae > Bradypodion > Bradypodion ventrale. Next base: position 50,576,811 of record JAWDJE010000001.1, read on the forward strand.
TAATGACAAAAATATTTATTCCAGATATAATCGTCAAAAGCTCACATTTAAATAAATCTGTCAGTCACTGACATGTCATTACTTTATATTTTTATTTGGTCTACACATCTTCAAACAGACCAACAAAGCTACCCCACTGGGGGGAAAAGGTACTGAGTGGGTATGTCTATGGCAGTGTGCATACTGAGCAGCAGGACATGTAAATGATATTAAAACACTTAAAGCTATCTTTTTTGCATGGTTTCTCCATTGCAACATGTTGCTCATGCTGTGGATTAGTCCCAGGTTCATGGCGATAAGTGAAGCTACAATAAATTAACACAATGACAGGCACTTACAGGAAGAGGAAGGAGTTGCAGGCCACATCAATTCCTGTTGTCTGGATCTTCGACCTTGACAGTCTACATAAATCCCCACGCTGCTAAAACACAGCAGGTATTCCTTATTTGAGATTTCAACTGCACAGATGGCATCAGTTTGTTGCTGTGCAGTGAATGACAGTGTATGATCATCAGGATGCAGCAAACTATGAGGGTTTCCTTCTCCATGCAAAGGATATCTTAAAAATCCTGACTGGTATCCCACACAGAGCCGCTCACTAAAGATGGCCATCCACTGGACGTTGCTAGCCACTTGGATTTCTTTCATCTTTTTGTGCCGTGTTTTGCTGTGATTTAATTCATAGCAGAGGACCTGTCTTTTCATTGCCACACAGAGGCAAGTAACGGCTCCATGGCGCACCTGTCCAGAAACTATGGTCTGGCAACCTTTTGTCTCTGCTAGTTTATAAAAATCAGTCTCTCGTCCATCCAAGGCTGTCATTGGGAACAGCCGCACATGACGGTTTCGTCCTGAGATTACTGCAATTAGCTGTTCGTTTGGGATGAGCTCTATTTGATGAACTTTCTTGTTGTCACCAACACGAATTATCTCTATTAAAAAACACAAAAAATGAGATAATACATTCTGCCTACTGATGTGCTATCAAGTAATACTATGAAGAAACTGTCTGATTACCAACATACTGTACTGCCATGTATCATTGTCTCTTCAAATGTAAAGTCTGTGTCCACATTGATGATAAACTACCATTTGCAATATGCTTGCTGCCCCCTCTTGGTTTTTTGCAATACAGTGGAACTCCTGATAACGTCCAATCCTGATAACGTCACGTTTGTTATGCACCTCGTGATGCTCCGGATAACGACGCAAAAGAGCTAAAAACCGATGTTATGCGGAACATCTCCATAGGAGATCCTGGATAACGATGGTTTTTGGACATTTTTGTGATATTATCCCGAGTGTCTCCCATAGGGACCGCATAACGTCCAAATCCGGTTACCGACCAGACTTGTGGAACCAAGTTTTGATGTTATCAGGAGTTCTACTGTATCATGAAAACAAAGTTTGTCATAACCAAAAAGCTGCACTTCTACCTGCTACTAATTAAGCATACTAATCATCCTTTCTTAGTAATCTCTTTCCTAGTTTTGTCTTCTACTTTCCCATCAATGTTTGTCCTGTTATGAAAATCGCCTTTTCAGCAAGAACTATACAATTTCTGCATACTGCACGATGCTTGTGTGAAAAAGAAAGAATCTGGCTATTGTCTAAACGAAGCTGAGGGTATAACATATCCACATCTACTGGTAATGACAAAAACTATAGACATGTTTAATACTATCTATTGTAACCCAAAATGATGTAACTACCATAGTGACTTGATTGTAGGCTTTCATGGCTCCTAACAGGATTTAAGCAAAGTCACATACAGGACAGATGTGTGAATTCCTATCTGTCAACACAACAAAATTCAAATACTTTTTGGATAACTGATACTAGAATAGAAGTAGAAAGAACAGATGGAACAAAATATGTAGTTCATGATTTCATCAACCCACATTTTAAACATAAGCCATGTTCTCTTACCATCCTTGGTAACATGTACCACAAATAGTCCTTCTTCATTTCCAAGAGCTATTCTTTCATGATCTGAAATAATTAAAAAATAAAAGAAACTTCAAATAGAATTATATACTGAAAAAGAGATTAATTAGTAAACAGATTAGATAAAATGAAAAGAACATATTGAATATACGATAGAATTTAGTATTCACTTTATCAGTTTTTATGGTTTAGTAATTAATCCCTCCTTAGTCAACAGAAATGTGCAACTATAATTCACCATTATTATTCAGAGTACTTACAAAAACAATAATTTTGCAATGAAAAATATTGAGAAACAGATTTTAACAAGAGTATAATGAACTACTCACCCAAGAACTATTAGAAATTAGAAATATGAGAAGTATTATAATCTTCCACCATTTGTAAATAAACTTCCTATCTTTCTTGGAACCATAAGGCCAAGATCCACTGATGCACCAGCAGAATTAGGGTTTTCCCTTTCCCTTTCCTTCTGCACCTCCAAACAACATCCTAAAGACCTCACAGACCCCTGAAGCAGATATGTTAGAGTGAAAAGGGGGCTGAAAGAGAAGAGAGATTGCCAGTTCTAGGAGAAGCAGCAGAATCTAGCAGAAAATCTGTCTTCCTGATGGCAGCGATTTTCAGTACAGTAGTTAAAGATTTCCTTTTCCCATTTTGCAGTTCTTATAGGTTCCACATGATGAAAGGGAACACACAGGATAGAAATAAGTAGTGTTTAATTGCTGAAAATCCTCCTTCCTGCTGATGACGTCTTCTGCAGGTGTAGCTATGCCAACAGGATTTCAGACATTACATCAGTTTAAAAGGCGATCGCTCTCAGCAGTCTATACGTCTGTTCATTTTATCTTCAAAGAAGTCAATTAAAATCAATCTACATTAACATGAGGAATAGTCAAATGTTACTGTAGGATGCTGAATACATACCTATGATTGCTGCTGCTTGGGTGGTTTTAATGATGGGCAAGGTGCTGTCATAGGCTTCTTTTGGAGCATAGACTGAGCGATCTTTGAGTTTGTTCTTCTTTAAAATTCGGTGCAATTCATTCAGGACTCCTACCCATTTGCTCTTTTCATTCTCACTGTCAGATAGGATCAGTATTGAACACTTGTTACTGGATGCTGACAGCTGAGAAGCTGTAACCTGCAAAAATCACAGATGTATGAGGTGACAAAATATAGACTTAAATATAAAAACAGTATAAATACCATATTTGCTGGAGTATAAGACCCACTCCCCACCTCCCTAAAATACGCTAGAAAAAATGAGTGCATCTCATTTGAGGGAAACCCCACATTTAAATCTCTGGTTACCCATACAAGCAGTGGCCTATAGTGAGCTATTTGGTAATAACCAGGTGCGTCTTATTCTCTGATGCCGGCATATACAGTAATTAAAAAACCAGATTCCCTTATTGTTTATACTGCAAAGATGCTTGTTAAATATTTACCTGTTAAATGTAATTTGAACCAATCAATCAACCAAGAAACTCAGCATTAAATGCACAATTTCAGGTTCACGAGTTGGCTTTATTAGTTGAAGAGGATACCATTGAGATGTCCTCTCCCGTATGGAGAAGTGGCTGTAGCACAGAACCAGTTGAGGGAAACCCCACATTTAAATCTCTGGTTACCCATACAAGCAGAAATTTTGAACTAGCCAATACTTCTCAAATGAATAAAATTCAGAGGATTTGTATTATAAGGATAAAATGATCAGGTGAAATCCATGTATTTTGCACGTACAGTAGAACCTCACATAATGACCAAACTCCGTTCCACTAAATTGGTTGCTATGCGATTTTTAGCGCTATGCGATTCAAATGGGCAATACGTCAGATAAGGACCAAAAAATGGTTGCTATCTGAGGTTCCTATACCAAATACCTCGGATAACAACCATTTTTAGTGGTTTTTAGCATTATGTGAGGTATTGCCCTAGCATAAAAACCGTGTTGTTATGCAAATAAATCGTTATATGATGCGGTTGTTATGCGAGGTATTACTCTACATCTTTGGAGAAAGATCAGGATTAAATTTATGGGGGTTGGGTGGGGCACAGAGTCCATAGTAGGAATACTGGGAAAGGATGTATGCCTTTTTATTTTCTATGTTTATAAACCTTAGACAAGCCCACAAAAGCACAATTCCCTGGAGAATTAAAAACCAGTCTTTCTGACATTTTCATACCTCATGTCTTGGCTTTGGGTATAAGATACATAATGTTGCAATAAATTAAGTGAAAACAAAAATTAAAAGGCTCTTTAATTATTTTCATTGCTACATAGTACTTCAACCATAACATGTACTACTTACTCGAAAGATACAGGGAATATCCTTTCGAGTTGCATGGATGACATCTGAAGCCAAGACAGAGCTCACTGAAAATTCTTCATCCCTTTAAAAAGAGCACAAAAACATAAAAAAATCTATAGTTATCATATAAAAATTAACAAGAAACTCATTTATTTCTAAAGTGAAAATAACTATACTGCTTTGAATAATCTTCCTCTGCTTTTCATTTATTGCTTTATTATCAGAAGTATTTAATGGCTATTCTGTTCACTAACGCTTCCAAACCCCCACATAATAAAACAAATTACGTTTGCTTGTTAATTTAATTTATACCCTGCCAACAATTAGTGTGAAAACTACTGTGAGTGGCTTACAAAGCAAAGAAGAAACAATACAATACAGTAAAATAAAACCAAATTAACAGTAAATAACAGAGCAGTAAAACAAACAATAAGAAATTATAACCAGACAATAAAACACTAACCCTGTTGGCACTATTCTGTAACAAATTAATTTCTAAAATAACAGTGAGAGAAGGAATGGTGACATAGTACATAATTGACCAGATATACTTGTAGGGTGATCTAATTTGGAAATGCCTCTCTAAATAAGAATATTTTTTTTGCATTTTCTTAAAAGCCAGGGGGCTGTTTTAATTTCTGTTGGCAAAGAATTCCGAAGTGCGGGTGCCACACTGAAGATACCATTTCGATGGGGTGGTAACAGAGTTCTGTGTACTCCAGCGTCTAGTTATGCCTGCCACATGACCACAAATATGTCTACAGACGCAGACAGTGCTGGCTCTTTGACTGTAAACGGAGATAAGCACTCCACCCTAGAGTCGGATATGACTGGCTTTCGAGGAAGGGCGATCTTTACCTTGACCTATACCCTATCGGGCTTTACAAATCATCTTCAGAACTTTGAACCTGGCATGGAATGCTGCATGTAGCAATGCAGGCTAGCCAAAAACTAGTAATATGATCAAAACACCTAATACTCATAACTAGTGCCACATTTTTCACTCGCTGAAGCCTCGTATCAGCTTCAAGCTCAGGAAGGAAGTAACTTCAGCTGGCCTAGTCGGAAAACAGTACAAGAGGGGGGAAAGCTGAAAACCACAAGCCCAGCATAATCACCAATCAGTAGCTAGCAGCCATCACAAGGGGTTAGAAGGGGCTTATGCCCTATCCAAACACATCTCAGTCATTCTTAACTTGGAGTTAGGATTGTGCCCCTAGTCTCTTGGGAGATAAGCAACAGTGCCTGAAGACTGCACTTTCTCACTATCCTTGGAGAAGGGGAAAAGAGAGAGAGAGAGCAAGCACACCTTTCCACAAAGCACACTGCTTCATCTCAGGGACAGGAAGACATAGGAATGCAGTAGGAAGGGTTATATTTTGTTGTTGTTCTTCAGTCGCATAGTTGAGTCCAACTCTTTGTGACCCCATGGACCACTGCACGACAGGCACCCCTATCCTCCACCATCCTCTGCAGCCCGCTCAGCTCTATGCCCATTGCATCAACAATGTCATCTCATCTGCTGCTGCCCCCTTCTCTTTTTGTCTTCAAACTTTCCCAGCATCAAGGCCTTCTTGAGTGAGTCCTCTCTTCGCATTTGGTGTTCAAAGTACTTTAGCTTTATCTTCAATATTTGTCCCTCCAAGGAACAGTCAATGTTGATTTCCTTCAAGATTGACTGATTTGTTCTCTTTGCTGTGCAGGGTATTCTCAAAACTCTCCTCCAGCACCTCATTTCAAAGGCGTCTATTCTTATGCACTCAGCCTTCCATGTGGTCCAGCTCTCACAGCCTTCCTTATGGTCCAGCTCTTACTAATGGGAATACTGTTGCTTTGAGGTGATGTCTCTACTTTTTATTATGTTCCCTAGGATTCTCATAGCTTGCTTCCCAAGAATTAATCGTCTATTTATTTCATGGCTGCAGTCACAATCTGCAGTGATCTTGAATCCTAAGAAGGTAAAGCCTATCACTCCTTCCATCTATTTGCCAGCCGACACAAATAAATGGATACACCTGAATTGTATAGTACTAGATGGGAAATTTGGGTTTACACTGAACTTTATGTGCATAGGCTCCATGTAAACATGCCAACTCCCGGAATAACAAAGGGCAAAATGACTGAAACTACGGTAACTGTTCTAAGCATGCTAAGTAAAGAATTATTTTAACTGTAATTTAGGCGCAAAGTAAATCTCAAACTCAGAGAGGGTATGAATGCTAAACTAAAGCAGAATTTTCCAGGATTTTAAAATCTTAGTTACCATCTTTGAATACGGTTAACTACTACGTCAAAACTTGACAGTCTTTTGTTTTGCAAACTGTATGACAAACCTTACACCAAAACTAGTACTGGTAGCCTTTTAATTACAGCTCATTGAAGAGAAGTGGCTATACAGAAATGACCATCAGAGACTTTGTTTCATAGATGTAAAATATTCCACAGGTATAATTCATATTACAAAGAATTCAAAAGTAAAGTGTTTGATGTTTCTGGTATAAAAAACTGAAATTTCCACATAGCACTTCCTACCTCATATCAAGAACCTGGCTGACTACCACAGTGGGCTGGGATGCTTTTCCTTCTGCTATATCATAAAGAAAAAGCTTGAAGTCACAGATGACAGCCAGGGCTCTCTGCCAGCCTTTCTTTACTCCAGCTGGTTTAGGAACCTGTAACAAAATTCATGGCAATAATATTCAAATGTACAGAAAAATCAATCAGTCAACCGTTGTTATGGTCCAAGACCAGCATAGTACAGCAAAAAGAACAGAAGTTAAAATAAGGGTACTTAAAATATATCAAGAGACAGAAGTTAAAACAAGGGTACTTTAAAATATTTTTAAAAGGAGCATTTCTGCTCTGAGTTAAGGAGTAGTAAAATTAGTACATAAGATTAATAATGTTACAACTATTACTAAGCCTATGGTGTAGTACTAGTAGTTTATTTGGCTGAAGGACCTGCAAAATACTTACAAATACTTTAATTCATAATAGTTGTTTGACTATGTAAGAGCATATTTCTTTTTTCAAAATAGCTTTTCATCAATAAACATTCTAAGAATATTAAGACATTTTAGCTCTTTCTCAGAAGTATAGCTTCTGATGTCCATTTACAACAACAATAATAACAACAACAACAACAAAAAATTTGGCATAGGAGCTGTCCCCAGCTTGACACCCTCCATAGGTCTGGGCTTCAACTCCCATGATCCTACAGTATTAGTTATGTTAGCCATGGGTGGTGGGATTTGTAGAGCAAACATCTGGAGTATATTACGTCAGACACAATATGAGTTTGTAATATATTTTGTACTTATGCTGAAGTAATAACAGCAAAAAGAATGTTAGGAAAGTGTAGTTCTATTACTTCTTAAACATATGACAGTTTCTCAATACTTACTCTGACGTGCCCTTCATAAGCAGTTCCTATGCCTTTTTGTGGGTCAATCCCCAGAGGACCTTTTGTCTGTTCAGGTGGGATTGGACACACTGCTGGTGCCTTGTCTGCACAGGTCACATGGCAAGAAAATCCACACACTGAGACGAAAAACAAAATTAAGCATGTAAATAAACAACACCCTTATAGATTGTGCAAGAGTTAATCTTGCATCTTTCTGATCAATTAGTTAGCCCTTCCATGCTTGCTGTATGTTCTTAGTTTCACCATAGGAAAAGGCACCAACTTTGTGAAGAAACATTTTGTAAGTGTGAAAACACAGTGAAAAGAAAACCTACCCAAGCTCTATGTTCCATTCATGTGCTGGAGGCTACAGATACCACAGCTGTTAACCTATTGATAGGCTGTCACAATGGGCAAAACCCTGTTCATGCAGGTGTAATGTAAAGTGATATTTGTATAAATATGCCAAGTGTTATGACCAGCAACAAGGAGTTGGTACAATTCAATTGCACAATTTGGTCATGCAAACCCAGTGCAGCCAATTGCACAATGGCAGGGTAGGAAGTGTTTCATGGATATTACTTTTGTCTGTACACTATTGCAGCTACTGGAGGCACAACTCAACATTGTGCAAGCATAGTTATACAACAGTATTTTGTCCAATGTGTCACGACACTTCATTTCAAAAAGAACGAATAATCAACAAGAATTCACCAAAAAGCCTAATTTAAAGTAATCAAAATACCATCCTTGGCTAACATTGGGTAGCTCTTCCATCATATCCTAGGATCCAAAAGATAAAATAGGTCCTGATGCCAGCACATTAAATGTTTAAAAACATTTAGCAGTTCTAGGCACTTTAAAAAATTACAAAGGAACACAGGAAGACTCTAGTTATCTCTGCAACATAATAAACCTGGGCCAGAATCCCATTACTTATGCCTAATGGTGTAAGTCAAGGTGTATAAACTGCAGTGGCTAATTGCTACAAGTTCAATAACTTCTTGTTGAATACCAGTTACATGGCTTCACATGATGATTAATTTGAGTGTTCATTTCTAAACTGGTGGCAATTCGAACTGAAATGTATGTTAAATTTATGCCAGCATACATAAGAAACAAATTCAGGCCTTGGTTTTAACTATCTATGAGGATAAAGGGAAATTTATATTTGCCAGTCTTACCTTCACAGGTACAACCCTGTCTTATTAAGCCAACCATCAACGATGTGCATTGATTGCATTTGGTTGGGGTATTAAAAGATTTCACTACAAATTGATGGGCTTTAGGCTGTGAAAAAACAGAAACAGTTTAAGTAATGGTCATTAAAAACTACCTGTTAAATTAAAAGCCTATTTTTGCTGCTCTCATAAAATGTTATAAAGTTTGATGAATTTCTAAAATGTGTAATACAGTGATACCTCATACAATGTCCAAACTTGGTTCCACAAGTTTGGACTTTATACGGATTTGGACTTTGTATGAGGCATGCAAAATCCTAGCCGCGATGCCTCATACAACGTCCAAATTCTTGCTGCGATGCCTCATACAACGTCGTTTCCCTAGAGATACATTGTACTGTAACAGCACAGACTTCAGGGCAAAGTCAAGGAAACAGGAAACTGACAGAACTTTAAGAAATCATTGTCTAAAGGCTAAATACAGTACAAAAACATGTCAAACAACCCTGATTGTCCAAGAACCTGAAGAATGCTGCAAAAATCCCAGGAATGCTTCTAAAAATTCTAATGAAAAATTCAAAAAAATCCAAAATCATGCTCAAAACCACTCCTAAACACTTTTGCCTTGTGCAAAACCCACAAGAGCAATGCATGCATGTGTCCTGCCTTTTATACTGCCCAGGCACAATGCAACCTGGGAAAACCCCAATGCACGACTTTGTGTGAGGCAACTTTTTTCAAGGAATTAGGCGATGTTGTATGAATCCGATGTTTTATGAAGCGGACTTTGTATGAGGTATTACTGTACAGTACAAAGTATTCCCATTTCTTGAAATATCCCAGACATTACACATTAATAAAAGAAAAAGAATGTCCAGGCTATTCAGGTAACAGAATCTGCAATTGACCAGAAATCTGACTCATATTCAAGTAGTCAGATCAGCTGTCACATTCACATCAACGTTATAAACCCAAATTTACAGTAGTGTTAAATTCTTATTGGATTGTGATGGCTTAGTGGTTAAGACACTGAACTTGATGGCTGGAAGGTCAGCAGATTGAGACCCGAGTATTGCACAATGGAGTGAGCTCCCTCCTATGTCCCAGCTCCTGCCAACCTAGGAGTTCGGAAGCAAGAAATTGCAAGTAGATAAATAGGCACCACTTTGGTGAAGATAAGCAGCATTCCATACATTACATAACAAAAAAATTATGTAAATCTAGGCATGCCTGTCACATGTCCACAGAAACGTCTGCAATTTCAGACAGCGCTGGCTCTTTGGCTATAAAAGAGATGAGCACTGAACCCTAGAGCTGGATACAGCTGGCTTTCAAACAAGGACGACCTTTACCTTTACCTAAACTCTTGTGGGTTTTACAAAGGAAGCTAAAATAATAGAAATCAAAGATTTTTAATAAGAGAAAACAAACTTCCAGAAATGGGACAAGTAGATGAGCCATTTAATCAATGTAACCAATTCTACTGTTTACATTGTATAAGGAACTGAAGGCTTTGGGCAGGTTCAGGAGGACTGTGGACTTTGGGAAGGGCTGGGGGGATGGGGGGAAGGCAAATGGTGGGATGGTCAGGCCTTAGAGGAGGGAGGAGTGTTCTGTCTGGAGGCAGGCACAAGGTTCCTGGGGCCCAAATTACCGCAGTGACAGGCATGGGGCGATATTGCGGGTACCGAGGGGCGGGCTGCACTCAGGGAACAAGGGTCTGATGCTTATTATCCAGCCTCCCGGTTCCATCTCTGGTTCCTGGACAACAGGTCCTGAGTGACACCCCCCCCCCTTTAGACTGCTGCTGGTGAATGCCAGGTCGGTCTGCAATAAAGCCCCCCCTGCTGTGTGATTCAATCTTGGGGAAGCGGGCTGACCTGGCATGCATTACCGATACCTGGCTGACACCTAAGGATGGTATTCCTCTATCGGAAATGTGTCCAGCCAGATTCAGGGTTTGGCACCAGCCTAGGGGTAAGGGGAGGGGTGCCACCACTGCCATTGTAGCCAGAGAGCCATTAGGAGTCATCAGGGCCGCCGCACCACAGGTGCAGGGTTGTGAGGTGCTGCTCCTTTGACTGGGCCTTAAGGATCAGTTAGGAATCTTGCTCCTGTACCTGCTCCCTTGCAGGGTAGCAGATTCCCTGCCCGACCTGCTCGAGGCAGTCGCAGTGTTGGTGTTGGAGCTGCTAGGACTTATGGTTCTGGAGGACTTAAATTTGCCTTCACTGGGGCCAACATCAGAGGCAGCTCAGGAGTTCATGGCTACCAGACTCAAGTAATCCAGCGCCATACTAGGAGTAGTGGCCATTCACCTAACTTAGTTTTCCTGTCTGAGCGGTGGCTGAGTGATCTGAAACTGCAGCATATACAGATAACACCGGTGCCATGGTTGGATCACTGTCTGGTGACTCTGGACTTTCTGGGAGCGATGCCTCACCGCAGGGAGGCAGGACCAGTTAAATTGGTCCGGCCCCGGCGACTGATGGATTCCAAGGGATTCCAGAGGGAATTGGGGCTATTTCCTCTGGACTGGCTGCACGATTCGATTGAGACCTTAGTCACTCTCTGGAAGGAAGAGGGAATGTCGGCCTTGGACGTAATTGCGCCACTGCAGCCTCTCCGAGCCCACCGGTCCTGTTCGGCCCCATGGTTTACGGAAGAGCTAAGGGAACTGAAGCAGGCAAGGAGACGCCTAGAGCACTGTTGGATGAAGGCCCAAAGTGATCACGACCAAACATGTACTAGAGCCGCTGTTAGAGCCTATCTCGTGGCGATGATGGTGAATCGTCAATATTTCACCACTCTTATTGCCTCTGTGGATAATCGTTCAGCGACCCTGTTCCAGGTGACCAGGTCCTTCCTTGGTAAGGGTGGGGGCGGAGCTTGGTTGGCAGGGATCAGCTGATGAGTTTGCCGATTATCTGACAGAGAAAATTGCTCAGATTCACTTGAGGTTCAACCCCGACGTGGAGACAAAGGGTCTGGAGATGGCTGGATCACAGTCTAGCTGTGTTATCTGGGATCAGTTTGATCCAGTTGTCCCTGAGGAAGTGGACAGGCTCCTGGGGGCTGTTCGTGACACCACTTGCTTGTTAGATTGATGTCCTGCCTGCTGATTAAATCTGCCAAGGCGGTGACAGGCAGTTTGGTCAGAGCAATGGTAAATGCTTCTTTACAGGAGGGTGTTTCCGTCATCATTCAAACATGCGCTGGTGCGCCCCCACTGAATAAACCATCACTCGACCCAACAATATTGGCCAACTTCAAGCCTGTATCCAACCTCCCCTTTTAAGGGAAGGTACTGGAAAAAGCAGTGACACGGCAGCTGCAGGGGGTTCTGGATGAAGCGGATTATCTGGGCCCTTTTCAGTCAGGATTCAGGCCCGGATATGATACCGAGACTGCATTGGTCGCACTTATGGATGATCTCTGGTGTGAGTGGGACAAGGGTAATCCCTCTGTCCTTGCTCTTCTTTACCTCTCAGCAGTCTTCGATACCATCACCCACGGTATCCTTCTGGAACAGCTCCAAGGACTGGGGGCCCAGGGCACTGTGTGGTCCATGGTTTTCCTCATTTCTGAGGGGCTGGACCCAATCAGTGTCGTTGGAGGATGAGTTGTCCAGCCCTAGGCCTCTCCAGTATGGGGTGCCACAGGGCTCGGTACTCTCGCCTCTTCTATTTAACATCAACATGAAACTGGGTGAGATCATCCGTTCCCACAGGGTGAAGTATCATCAATACGCTGATTATACCCAACTGTATATCTTGGCCCGTGGGAACCCGAGCGATGCAGTTGAAGTCTTATCTAGGTGCCTGGAAGCTGTAAGGGTTTGGATGGGGGACAAGGGGCTTTAGCTGGATTTATTTATTTATTTATTTATTTATTTATCATTCACATTTGTAAATGCCGCCCACTCAGGCAGAACCCGACTCAGGGCGGCATTACAACAACTCCAAAAAATACATAAAAACATTGTAAAACCTTATAAAACCCACCCAATAAAAAACCCACCCAATAAAAATCCGACATCCACCCCCATTTAAAACCCATATCCCACTCACCCGTCCCACCTACCACACAGAGGGAAAGAGAGAGAGTCTTATAAAAGCCAGCCGGTGGGGGCCATAGTCCCGTTCGGGCCCCACACCTGCCCTGCCAGCCAGGTCTTTACTCCTTTCCTGAAGGGCAGCAATTCACTTTGAAGTCTTAGATCTGTTGGTAGGAGGTTCCAGAGGGTTGGTGCGGACACGGAGAAGGCCCTCCTTCGGGTGCTAGACAAATGTGCACCCCTCGTTGATGGCACCATTAGAGAGCCTCTCCGGTCCGCTCTGGTTGGACGGGCAGTCACTCTTGGGACGATGCGGTCTCTAAGGTATCCTGGCCCCCTGCCATATAGGGCTTTAAAGGTCAAAACCAGCACCTTAAATTGCACCCGGAGACAAACTGGTAACCAGTGCAGCTCCCGAAGCAGCGGTGAGGCATGGGCATATCGCCCACACCCCATCACCACCCGGGCCGCCGCATTCTGGACCAGCTGCAGCCTCCGAATGGTCGTCAAGGGCAGCCCCATGTAGAGCGCATTACAATAATCTAGTCGGGAAGTAACCAGAGCATGAGTGACCATAAGCAAGGAGCCCCGGTCCAGGAGCGTGCGCAGTTGGCGAATCACCCGAAGTTGGGCAAAAGCCCCCCTGGCCACAGCTGCCACTTGTTCTTCCAGCAGGAGCCGTGAGTCCAGAAGGACCCCCAAGTTGCGCACTGGGTCTGTCTGGGGCAAAACAGCCCCATCCAGTACCAAAGATGATAACTCCTTGGATAACGTGGGGCCCCTTATCCACAGCCACTCTGTCTTGCTGGGATTCAGCCGAAGCCCATTGGCCCCCATCCAGACCCCAATGGCCTCCAGGCATCCGGATAGGATTTCAACAGCATCACTGGGGTCCCCACGGGCGGAGATGTACAATTGAGTATCATCCGCGTACTGATGGTACCGCACCCCGTGGGAACGAATGATCTCACCCAGCGGCTTCATGTAGATGTTAAATAAGAGAGGAGAGAGCACAGATCCCTGAGGCACCCCATATTTGAGAAGCCTAGGGCTGGACCTCTCACTCTCTAACCACACCGACTGGGTACGGCCCTCCAGAAATGAGGAAAACCAGGACAACACAGTGCCCTGGATCCCCAATCCTTCGAGCCGTTCCAGCAGGATACCGTGGTCGACGGTATCGAAGGCCGCTGAGAGGTCAAGAAGAGCAAGGACGGATGGACAACCCCCGTCCCGCTCCCGCCAGAGATCATCCATCAGTGCGACCAATGCCGTCTCCGTTCCATATCCGGGCCTGAATCCCGATTGAAAGGGGTCTAGATAATCCGCTTCCTCCAGGACACTCTGCAGCTGGCGCGCCACCGCCTTCTCCAAAACCTTACCCAGAAAGGGCAGGTTGGAAACCGGCCTGTAGTTGTTAAGGACAGCTGGGTCGAGGGACATTTTCTTCAGGAGGGGGCGCACCAAAGCATGTTTTAGCTGTGCAGGAAATACCCCCTCCCGTAAAGAAGCATTTACTATCCCCCCAACCCAGCCCCCTGTTACCCCCCTGGATGCTTTCACCAACCAGGTGGGACAGGGGTCCAGAGGACATGTAGTGGCACGAACATCTGCAAGGAGCCTGTCCACTTCATCAGGGACAACAGGATCAAACCGATCCCAGATTGTACAGCAAGACTGTGCTCCGGCACCCCCCCGACCCTCCCCATCCACGCCAGGATTCAATCCTGAACGAATCCGATCGATTTTCTCCACCAGATGGTCAGCAAAGTCCTCAGCCGACCCCTGCCAACCGGGCACCGATCTCCCTCTACCGAGGAGGGACCTGGTTACCCGGAACAGGGCGGCTGGGCGATTATCAGCGGAGGCAATAAGGGTGGTGAAGTATTGCCGCCTCACCACCCCCATCGCCACTAGGTAGGCCCTAATAGCGGCTCTAGCTAGTGTCCAATCGGAGTCATCCTGGGTCTTCACCCAGCGGCGCTCTAGGCGTCTCTTTGCCCGTTTGAGTTCCCGTAGTTCCTCTGTGAACCACGGAGATGACCTAGTTCCCCGGGCGCGGAGAGGCCGCAGTGGCGCGATTTCATCCAAGGCAGCTATTGTCGTCCTATTCCACAGGTCGACGAGTGCCTCGGGTGAATCGTTTAGCCGATCCAGAGGTACATCCCCCAGTTCCCTCTGGAAACCATCTGGATCCATTAGTTGCCGAGGGCGGACCATTTTAATAGGCCCTGCCTCCCTACGGTGAAGTGTCGCCCCCAGGAAGTCAAGAGTCACCAGATAGTGATCCGACCATGGCACAGGTGAGATGACTAAGTCCTGTAATCTCAGGTCACTCTGCCACTGCTCCGACAGGAAAACTAAGTCTGGCATGTGACCGCTGCCCCTGGTCGGACCCCGAACTACCTGAGTCAGGCCCATGGCTGCCATGGAAGCCATGAACTCCCTTGCCCCCTCAGAAGCCATCCCCAACGATGGCAAATTGAAGTCCCCCAGAACCATAAGCCTCGGGAACTCCAACGCCAGCATCGAGGCGGCCTCGAGGAGCTCAGGCAGGGCATCCCTTACCCTGCAAGGGGGCAGGTACAGGAGCAAGATCCCCAACTGACCCTTGGGGCCCAACCGTAGAAGCAGGGCCTCACAACCAGACACTTGTGGAGCAGTGGCCCTAGCGACTCCCAAAGACTCCCTGGCAACAATGGCGACACCACCGCCCCTCCCCTCACCTCTAGGCTGGTGCCAAATACTGAACCCAGCTGGACACATGTCCGAAAGAGGTACTCCATCCTCAGGTGTCAGCCAGGTTTCGGTGATGCATGCCAGGTCGGCCCGCCCATCCTGGATGGCATCTTGAATCAGGGGGGCCTTATTACAAACCGACCTGGCATTCACCAGCAGCAGCCTAAGGGCGGGGTCACTCTGGATCTGCTGCTCAGGACCCAGAGATGTACCTGCAGGGCTGGAATGAGGGACCGCACTTAAACATCGGACCCGCATTCCCCGAGTGCGGCCCGCCCCACGGTACCCGACATACCGCCCCATGCCCGTCACAACACCTATATTAATCTCCGGAACCTCCCTAGATGGAATGCTGCCCCTCCTTCCTGGCTGGCAAGGCCAACACTCTCTCTTCCCTCCCCCTCCGCCATCCACCCCCAAATCCAGCACCGAACAAGATTTCCGGGCCTCCGGCGGCGCCTCTCCTTTAAGCCCCCCAACAGGCAGGGTCCAAAGGGAGGTGGGACACACCTGCCTCCCATTCCTGGGCCGAATAGCGTGGGCCCCCGGGAAGAGGCAGCGCCTCTTTATCTCCCCGCCGATGGTGGGGGCGGGGGGAGCGCGGCTGCGTCGGCGTCGGCGTCCCTTTTTGGAGCCTCCCGGGCCACGGGAGGCTCCCTTTATCTCCCCGCCGGTGGTGGGGGCGGGGAGAGCGCGGCGTCGGCGTCGGCGGCGTCTCTCTTCGGAGCCTCCCGGGCCACGGGAGGCTCCCTTTATCTCCCCGCCGGTGGTGGGGGCGGGGAGAGCGCGGCGGCGGCGATGGCGGCGGCGGCGTCTCTCTTCGGAGCCTCCCGGGCCACGGGAGGCTCCCTTTATCTCCCCGCCGGTGGTGGGGGCGGGGAGAGCGCGGCGGCGGCGGCGGCGGCGGCGGCGGCGGCGGCGGCGGCGGCGGCGGCGTCTCTCTTCGGAGCCTCCCGGGCCACGGGAGGCTCCCTTTATCTCCCCGCCGGTGGTGGCAAGACTGAGTGGCTGTGGGTTTGGGGGATCATGTTATCCCGAGAGCTACCATCTTTGGTGCTGGATGGGGCTTCTTCGCCCCAGACAGACCTGGCGCGTAATTTGGTGGTCCTCCTGGACTCATGACTACGGTGGTAATCGTGCCCAGGAAGGCTTTTGCGCAACTTCGTGTCATCCGCCAATTACACCCGCTCCTGGACCGGGACTCCTTACTTACTCCGCCCCTCTGAGTCACAGTTCAGGGAAGGGCCTGGTGTGGCTCTGCCCCCCTGCTTCCTGTTTCAGGAAGCTTTTAACTGCTTCCTCTGTTTGAACAGAGGTGTCTCTCAGCAGTTTAAATTATCAATTTAAATCAGTGAGGTCTCTAGCAGCTCTACTCCAACTGCAAGCAAGCCCAAAACTTACCAGTGCTCACTTCCTTGGTTTGGCTCTCCTCAGCAGCAGCTCTGCTTAAGAGCAAATGCAGAATCAAAAGGGCTGACCCTGAAAGAGCTCAGAGCTTTTAAAGGCTAGTGTGGCTCCGTCCCTCTGAGTCACAGTTCAGGGAAGGGCCTGGTGTGGCTCTGCCCCCCTGCTTCCTGTTTCAGGAAGCTTTTAACTGCTTCGTCTGTTTGAACAGAGGTGGCTCTCAGCAGTTTAAATTATCAATTTAAATTAGTGGAGGTCTCTAAAGCAGCTCTACTCCAACTGCAAGCATGCCCAAAACTTACCAGTGCTCACTTCCTTTGTTTGGCTCTCCTCAGCAACAGCTCTGCTTAAGAGCAAATGCAGAATCAAAAGGGCTCAGGAGGAGAGTCTTCTTGGTATCTGCTCCAGCCCTATGGAACCTCCTGCCACTTGAATTGCACCTCCAGGCAGAGTTGCTCCCCTTCAGGAAGGCCTTAAAAACGTGGCTATGCCAGCAGGTGTGGGGTACAACTGGTACCACAACTCAGCCCTGCTGGCTTATTTAGCCCTGCCTGGGATTCTTATTTACTCCTGCCCGGGTGTCCTTTTTTAAGGGGATTGGGGAGGTTATATGGACATTTTTAGATAGTTTTATAGTATTTGGTTTTAATTAGTATTGGGTATGGGTTTTAACTGATGTTGTGAACCGCCTTAGGTTGCTTAGGCGAAAAATCCGGTTATATAAATCCAACAAACAAATATGTATAAAAAGCCTCCAAGAAGGACATGAGGGCAAAAATTCCTCTTATTATTTCATATTCAGATACCCAATACAGTGGTGGATAGAGTAACAGACTAGGACTCAGAGGATCCGAGTTTGAATCCCTGTCTAAGGTAGGAAAAGTCATGACGGAGTGTATGGAACTGGTACATTCCTTAAATAGCTTAATTACGGTAAAACCCCGATTTACATAAAAAGTCCGTTACATAGCAATTTACGTAACTTGTTTTTTTATGTAAATCGAGGCATCCCCATAGAGATGCATTGAAGAAAAAAACGTAATTTAAACAGAGCAATCTCCCTACCTTTTGCAAGCTGTTGCTTCCTCCTGTCCATCAGGGGAGTGGGAACCAGCACTGCCTCCACTGCTGCAGTCCCCACAGCCTCTGGTGGAGCACGGGGGCATGTCCGCTCTGTCCTAGGCTTCTCCGAGGCGTGCCCTGGAGAAGCCTTGAACAAAAAACTGGATGGAGCGGTTTCCATCCGAAGCATGTCCCCCAGCCAGAACGTGTGTTGGAGAAGCCTAGGACAGAGCGGAACCCAGCGGACATGCCCCCTGCGCTCCACCAGGCCCTGTAGAGGCTGCGGGGACTCTGGAAAACATGGCCGCAATCATCGGTGCTGCCTCTGCTGCCGCCTCCACTACCACCATGGTTAAGTGATCTCTTGTGACTTCCGGCGGTGGGGGCAGGTGGCACGGGGTGGAATTTTACAGCTCAAAATGGTGGCAGTGCCATTTTGAACTCTAAACACGCCAGAAACCCCTTACATAAGTCGAATCTTAGGTGACTCGATGTGTACGTAAATCGGGGTTTTACTGTACTTTGAAACCCCTATTAGGGTTGCTATAAGTCTGATGTGATTTAACAGCACATAACACAGAAATACAGCCTATGATTTTGGGGCTAGTTTGTAGGTATTGTGCCTAGCAGTCACTCTTTTTTGATCAATAAGGATAATGATATCATCTGCTGTTTCTATCACACACAGCCCCCCCCCAGCTTAGCTTAAATACTCATAGTTGCTATAGGGCAGGGGTGCCCAAACTTTTCCTGCTAGGGGCCTGACCACGCCCCCACAGTCAGCTGTCCAGGCCGGTCACGTGGTTCCTCCTGGCGCCGGCAGCGCATGAAATCGTGCCATGTTTCCAGGAATTTTTACCTTCTCCAAAGCTTTCCTTGGAGGAGGGAGCATTGGGGTAGCATTTTCGCGCCCTTTTTATTTTATTTTTCGGCACATTTTTGGTGCGTTTCTCCACAAAAACGCACCGATTTCAGCATTTCCGGTGACATCAGAGCACTTCTGGTGTCAGCGGCAATCCGGCCCGTGGGCCGGATGGTTACGTCCCATGGGCTGGCCCCGGCCCGTGGGCTGTAGTTTGGGCACCCCTGCCATATGGAAATGCAATGAGTAATGAATAAAGTATTTGGGTCTTGAATAGGCAAATAAGACACAGTACCTTCGGCACAGAGGATCCTGAACCAATATATGGTGATCTCATTGTTGGTGTATGAACTGGACGCAGAGGGTGATCTGAAACCTGAATATACATACACTGAACATTATTTAAATGACCAGGGGGGGGGACCCCATACCCTTTATAGAAACATTTGCTGCAAAATGGGACACAAGAACTTAAAAGAGGCAAATAAACAAACAAAAAAGCATTTAACGCTGGGTAACATGCTCAGCATCTTCCTATCCAGCAAATTATGTAAGCATTTATTTTTTTTAAATCAGAAAACATTTAATATAGTTGTGTGCTGGATTAATTAACAGAAATATGATGTCCATTTAAAAAAGGGACTATAGAAATGCAAAATTGCTTTCAGTAACACTCCTCACAATGTCTGACAAAACAAAGCAGAATTTGCCAGAACACAGCAAGTGTCATGAAAGTCACACTAGAAACCTCAGTAGGGTGAAACCATTGCTGGAAGATCCCTGCAATAGTGCACTCCTATTTATATTTACTACCTAGAACGAAGTCCCACTGCATTCAGCAGAGTTTATTCTGAAGCCAACATACACAGGGTTGCATTATGAACCTATTTCACACCATGGCGTAGGACCGTGATTGTGAACCTTGGCACTCCAAACGTTCTTGGACTTCAGTTCCCAGAAGCCCAAGCCCCCGTGAATCCACATGAAGGGGTTTACTGCGATTCATCCGGCCCATACGGGTGCATTTTACTTCCCCTTCCAGGAGCGTCAAGGGCGGCATGGGCCGGATGAATCGCAGTAAACCCCTTCATGTAAATTCACGGGGGCTTGGGCTTTTGGGAACTGAAGTCCAAGAACATCTGGAGTGCCAAGGTTCGCTGTCACAGGCGTAGGACAGTTACAATTTGAAAGTATATGTTTTGAGAGAGTACCTCAATTGGTTCAATGTCACTAGCTGTGGAAGGGGACCTAGATCTTGAATGAAGGTGACACTTGATATCTTCATCCCGTGAAGGCGTATTAGATAAGGTAAAATTTTCAACAGAATCAATCTAGAGAAACAAGCAAATGAAAGAAGCAAGCAAAAGAAATAGAAAAGGAAGGGGTGGGGAAAGAATGGGGGGGAAATATTAAGAGGCCATTTTTGATAATTTTCTCAGAAATAAGAAATGCAAATAGGGAGTTATATTAACATTTTTAAAAGTAAAAAGAATGTATAATAACTGGTCACTTGAAATATAAATGTTTAAAGTGGCTTCCTTGCTTGTAAAGGCAGCATAATACCAGCCCACCTGAAGCTGCAGTGGTGAATGGATCAGATAAGCTGTCCCTAAACACTGATTTGCTAGCATTTGCTAGGATAGGGCAACAGAGACATATAAAATTAAGCTAGGGATACATTTGTGAGCCACTGAGATCTTACACAGTAATAACAAAAAAATAATAATCTTCTAACATACTGCTCTACAAAATGCAGTGGATAGCAACAAATATTTTTAAAAGCTTTCCCTCCACTATAATCTCCACAGGTAGGAAGTAATTACAAACAACAACAACAACAACAAAAACTGAGGATAATGATACATTGTAATGACTATTTTAAACAAGGAATTGCCTTCATCGCAACAAAGCAACTTGCACAACTATAATTAAAAAATTGTTCAGTTTCAGCAGAGTTGTAATGTTCTATAGTTATTTAGTATCAAGAAATGAAACGAAATTTGACCTAACAAAGCATATTTTTCTCTAGCAAAATTAAATGACTTGGCAGCACTGTACCTTGACCTGTGTTTTCTGGTTTCAATTATTTCTATCATTATAATTAGAATTATGTTATTGTTTAGGTGTTACACAGTATTTATACTATTATCAAAAGCTGGGTTGTGTCAATATTAACGATAAAGTTTGCACTAAATAGGTAAAGGTAAAGGTTTCCCTTGCTCGAAAGCCAGTCGTATCCGACTCTAGGGTGCAGTGCTCATCTCTGTTTCTAAGCCGAAGAGCCAGCGCTGTCTGCTTCTGCAGACATTTTCGTGGTCATGTGGCAGGCATGACTAGACACCGGAGCGCACGGAACGCTGTTACCTTCCCACCGAAGTGGTCCCTATTTATCTACTTGCAATTTCTTGCTTTCGAACTGCTAGGTTGGCAGGAGCTGGGATGAAGACGGGAGCTCATTTCCGTCCTGCAGTACTCGGGAATCAAACTTCTGACCTTCCGCTTCCCAGTCAGCGTCTTAGCGACTTGAGCCACTGCAGTACCACTAAATAGATAATAATAATTTCATATCAGAGATTACTCTCGGTTCAAAGAATTTTTAGAGGACGCCCGAATGAGGCTCCTTTCATGTCCCCAAGTGCAGCTCTTGGGTATCGAAACCTGACCTTCCAGTCTCCAGCTCAGCGTCTTAACCACTAAGCCACCAGAGGAGCTGCACTAAATAGATAATATAGCATCTTCATAGTTTT
Organism: Bradypodion ventrale; assembly: GCA_035047345.1. Lineage (NCBI taxonomy): Eukaryota > Metazoa > Chordata > Lepidosauria > Squamata > Chamaeleonidae > Bradypodion > Bradypodion ventrale. The sequence goes on from JAWDJE010000001.1 coordinate 50,598,528, forward strand.
ACAGCATTCCATTAGACGTAGTTTGGCTTGATTTGGCTTGAGAAAAACCTAACCAAAGATCTTAACTAAGGTGGACTATGGATTTCTGAAAAAATAATTTTCATCCCCTTCTACAGTACAGCATAGGGAATGTTAATCCAAAAATATATATTTCCCTTCAAAAATATTCTAGTTACTTTTTGCTGTTTTAAAAGTTGTCATTTCAATTAATCCCAAAATCCTTAGCAAAAATGTTAGTAGTGCAATCTACTAGTATTTCAAAAAAAATGCTGGAGAATCATTTGTGGTCCAGGAGTTCACAAAAATATGTAACCTGCACAAAAACACATCCAAGCTATCTTCGTCCTGGAAATATTTGCAGTTTAAACAAACCATTAGTAGAGAACAAATATATGAGCAATTTCCTCTCCTTTCTTTCACTGATGTAACATTACGTCTGGTTTTTCTATCATTTTATATTTGTGCAGAATAGCAGTCTAGAAACAAACATTTATTCAGTTTTTTCAAATGTACTCTTTATATAACTAAAACACTCATTCAAGCATATAGAATGGTATAGGAACATAAATACTGGCTGCCAGATCTGAAATTATTTCTCAGTAAACGTGTTACACTTTTCACAAAACTTTTGTTGTAAGCCGCCCGGAGTCGCCACAGCGAGGGGGTGGCAGAAGAAATTTGATTAAATAAACACATAATAAATAAATATACAAAATCATTTTTCATAGCTAAGTGTCATCACATCATGGATGAAATACAATATTCTGCATGTGTATGTATATAACTATCTTTCATGTTTTGTTAATACATTTCCCCCACTGTCTCCAATGATTCTTCTTCTGATAAACAATACAGAAGTAGTACAAAAAAAATCAAAGTACTGTAGTGGAGTAATGCTGCTTCTTCTTGTAATTCATATTCTCACAATTTTAGAGTGTCTGTTCTCTTCATGTATTTAACATAAGAGCATTTAAATTTTCAAAATTGTTCCAGTTCAATGAACAGCAACTGAAGGATAGAACCAGATGTTTCAGTACTTCATACATCAAGCAGCCTTGCAAAATTACCTTTGTTCTCAAGGTAAGCAGCAGGTTACATGTTTGCCACCATAAGCAGGAAGATCCCTGCCCTTAGCTATAATGATACTGATTTCCCCCAAGAAAATTCTATTATACTGTAGAAGGAGAACACAGGTAAAGGAATTTGCTGATCCTCTTTTCAAGGTTTTCTTTCTTCTTCTTTTGTGTTAGAGTGCTATACAGTTTAAAATTCTATATAAAACATACATGTACATATATAAAACATAAAAAAATTCAAAACATTAAAAAAATTAAAATATTACACTATTTCTGACCAGAAATGGGCTACTTCAATAGCCTTAGCTTGACCATTTACTAGATCTTCTTTTGTACACTTGGTGGGGTATAAATAGCATACACATACTGTAAATGTTGCAACGATTGAATTTCTCCATATTCACAGAAAATGTGTCATTTACCTAAGTAGTCTCATTTTATTTGATTATTCTTTGAACTTCCTGCTTCATTTCAAAGTCTATCCAAATGGTTTACCCAGAATCTTGTCCTGGTGGGAGACACTTTTTGGCATTCATCCATTTGGCTCTGTGCATTGTTCCTGCTCTCCACGGAATTAGTCTAGTTTCTTCTGGTTTAATATTTAGAACCTGAGAGATAAGTAGAATCCTTTCCGCAATTTTAGCCATCGTCTATGGAAGTTGATGTCCAGAAAGTGATTGTGTTTGGTGCTATATTAAGTTACTTTTTTATTATTTTCTAGCACATCTCAATATACTTTTGGAGAGGAAATGCCAGCAAAATATTCAGACTTTCTGTGAGAGTAGTTTTCAGGAGCCAGTAATAATTCTGCATGATTAACAGCTGCATTCTTGTTTGGCACTTACTGATTTACACTATATGCTCCACTATATTGTGAAATACACAGGAACAATGCTGCTGTTCTTACTGCTTGTAGGTTTGGATGTTCAAAGCATCATTGTACTCAGATATAGGAAGTAGTCTTCTGTCATCTAGGCACAGACACATTCCAGCTCCACTGCAAAGATCAGCCACATGGAGAAGTCCTTCATCTAGAGCAGGAGTGCCCAAACTATGGCCTACGGGTAGGATCCAGCCGACGGCGCCTAATAATCCAACCCATGGCACCCTTGTCACTCCAGGAAGTAAAACGTGCCCACACAAGCGCAAAATGCTGCCATAAATGCACACATTTATGACAGCCACTGGTGCATTTATGGCAGTGTTTTGCACATGCGCAGTCATGTTTTACTTCTGCTTCTGGTGGGGGGGAACCATGTGACTGGCCTGCTCAACCACATGACCGGCCCATGGCCCAAAAAGTTTGGCTACTCACAATCTAGAGCTTAATGTTCATGTGCAGTGTTCTGAGTAGAGCATGTGACAACATATGTAATATTGAGCATTTTGGGACTTAGATACCACTAGGTACTATGTCTGGAATAGACTTTTCATAAATAGATATTGGATTCTTTTTTTCTGTCAAGCAAACACGCGGCTAGAATTTTAAGAACTAACAAACCTGATCTTTAGTGGTAAAACTGTGCAGTTTAAAGCCTTGTACTTTGCTCTTGCATATGTTTATGACTGAAACAAAGTAATACTAGAAGAAATATATTTCCTGATTAAATATCATTAATTTAAATTCAGCAACTCCATGTTAAAAATGAATTAAACTGATCCCACACAACAATAGCTTTGTTATGATCAGGATTTCTATAGGAAACACGGCAGACAAACTGATGAGTTTTCTGCTTGCAACCATGCAACTAACCTAAGCAGTTTCAACAACGTGGTTTATTATTTCTTGATATTCTAAAGCAGGGGTTCCCAACCTTTTTACGCTGTGGGCCTGACCACACCCCTTGGAAGTGGGCGCATTTTTGATAACCATAAATGCACCCACTTCCATGTTTACAACAGCTGTGGGCACGTTTGCGCATGCACGGGCATGTTTTATGGCTGACGTAAACATGTCCGCTTTCACTTCCATGAGCGGTGAGGGCAGGCACAGGCAACATGAAATGGTGCTGTGGGCCGGGGCCAGCCCATGGGCCATAGGTTGGGAACCCCTGTTCTAAAGTTAAGAGTGCAACGTTAGAAACAACAACACCAAAGACGTTTCCAAGACTTTCACTGTGACAGTATTAAAAGCAAGGAAAGCATAGAAACAGCAGAAGACAAAGCAGCAGGGTTAATATGCAAGCCATAAAGAGCATCAACAAAAATTGTGTACATTAACGAAAGGCAAAAGCATGAGCATTTACAGTAGAACCTCGGATAAAGTCCAAACTCTGTACCGCAAGTTTGGACTATATCTGATTTTGGACTTTATCCGAATCAAATGGGCAATGCATTGGATAACGTCCAAAAATGGACTTTATCTGAGGTTCCTATACCAAACACCCCGGATAACGTCCATTTTTTAGCAGTTTTGGACTTTATACGATGCATCACGAGTGCATGAAAACCGCAACTTAATCTGAATCGGACTTTATCCGAGGTACCACTGTATAGGCAAAATGAAAAAAGCCACACACAGCAAGACTTCCTCTTACACGTCTGCCTTTGTGAGCTGGAATACAGGAAGGGGAGCGCTTTAACAGAGAAAGGAAAAGACTGTTAACAAAGTGCAATCGAAAGGCGTGCAATTCAGATCTTAATTTTTATTATAGGACATACAATTTTTTATCTATCTAAAAAAAAAGATAGACAAGAAAAACAAGAAAACAGCCTTTATTTCCAAACTTATCCATTCAGAAAAAGTGAATGTGAGCTCCTCCAAATTTAAGAATATTTTACAGGAAAGGCTAAAACAAATATCAAATGCACTTCTGTATTAAATATGTATGTTAAAAATGGCACCTATTTTTGTTCACTTATTACATTGTTAGAGGATCTTTGTTGTTAGGTTAAGATCCTAGGTTAAGATCCAGTTCAATTATGAATCTCAACAGGTAGTGAGCTACTTTACTTTTATTATAAGAGATTCAATTTTCATCTTCAAAAGCTCTAGTCAGCATAGCTAATAGAAAGGGATTGAAAAAGTTGAAATCCAAAACATGTTGTGTTCCTTGGAAGAAACACAGTAAGTATATTCTCTAAATATTCCATATTTTCAGCCATATGGAGAAAATAACCCATGAGCTGGCATAACCATATTAACATGAGCTAGTTTTCACAAGGAAGAGTCCTGCTTTGCCTGCATGATTCAGAACCACAAAGTAATACAACTTGCTAATATGAGTGGTTCGCCTAATATTACAATCTTACTGGTAAATCTATTGCTAGTCCCAATCAGAGTACAGTAGAACCCCGCATAACGAAAAAACTCCGTTCCACGGAGCTCTTCGCTATGCGGTTTTTTCCATTATGCGGTTCCCTATGGGAGATACCCCACATAATGAAAAAAATGTTCGTTAACCAGGGTTCCCATTAAGCAGGCATACCCCAGTTACCAAAAACCCCACATAATGAAAAAATTCCGTTATGCAGGGTACCACCATTGCATAACGAACGCTTCGTTGTGCAAATTTTTTGCTATACAATGCAGTCGTTATGTGATTCACCACTGTAGTTTACTGAATCAACTTCTGAACAATAAGTCACTACTTATGTAAATCCCACTGATTCAACAGGGACTTGCAGCTCTATACTCTAAATATGAAGTGCTATTTTAAAGTCAAAACATGAACATTACAGTACCCAAGTCAACTTTTTCTCCTATCTAGAATCAGCATTAATTAATTGCATTACTTTACAGCCCTGAAGCTGGTTCAGTAATCTGTGTTTCTTAGGACCCCAATAATGTGGTACTAGGAATAGAGGTACTTTCAAAAGACTTAGAAATAATGTCCATCCTCAATGGTTTTTAAACTAATTATGCTATGATAAATTAATTTCAAATGTTATCTTGTTCTCTATTCAGAATCTCATTTTCAATTCAGGTAAAGAATTTTGATGCAAAGAATGTGCTATTTATATTTGTGAGCATTATTAGCAAATTTATTTTTGCCCAATTAATTAATTAATGTTATGGTGAAATCACTAGGTAACACAGGCAATGTCGCTAGGAACCACAGGTAACATCAAGATGCCAGGGGACCTGATGAGCCTCTCTCATGCTGTCTGCATAGCTCAGTGGTTTAAGTTGGGAGTTCGATTTCCCACTGTGCTTCCAGCGAGAAGACCCAGCTGTATCACCCAGAGGATGATGGGCTTTCATGGAAAACCTTTGTAAACCTAAGGAGTTAGTGAAATTCCCATTATCCTACTCCAAGCTCTGAATTGAGTAAAATCCTAAGTACCTATTTTAAAGTTACTCTTGACTTTAAAATAAAATGTAGCTCAAAATACAGTATATCTAGGAATAAAAATTCTTTTGCTTTTTTGTTAGGATAATTGCAGTTAAGTTGTAGATGTCCATAGTTTTGAACAAAAATAACTATTATGTGCCTAACAGAAATACAGACTAATTCATTGCATCTTTACTAGGTAAATACAAAGTGTGTATACTATCAACTACTGTTCTAATGCAGGGTCAAAGGAGATCTGGCCTTCCACTTGTCTTTCAAATTTCACTCCCAAAAGCTGAGCCAACAGTAGGGGATTGGGGGAAGTTGCAACTCAAAAGTTCTTAAGGGCCAAAATTCTCTTATTTTCAAAATTTTGTATTCTATGGCTATTGGTGGCATACATGAAAATATATACAACACAGGGTGTTTTGTGAAACAGAACAAAACAGTCTCTAGACCTAGCCACAAAATGTTAGGATAGTCACCAGAAAGGTCCTCCATGCAGGGACAGTTTGAAACCACAGTAACTAACCAGTTTCTTTATGTCAAGCTGTTTGTCAGAAATATGCAGGAAGTATTGCAACTATTTTCCTATTGGTTACTGAAGACTTTTTAGTATCTATAATCCATGGATAAGAATGGAAATGCATTCCCTCAGCTCCTGGAATCGGCACAATGAGGAAGAAGGATAGACACACACTGCTCTGTGTAAATGATAGGGAGCAGAGAGCAAAATTGTGAAAATCACTATGACAGAATAGAGGTTCTACAGTTTTCGTCTTTATCCAGAATTAAAATATTATTTTAACCAAAAGGCCAATTTAATTAGCCACTACTGTATTCTGAATCTTTGAAATGTACTGGAAAAAAATCAATTCTAAATAGAAAGATGGAAGGGCATTGAATTCTTATGGTCCATTCTGAAGGCAAATGCTTTTACTTTCCTTGTTAATTTAAACAGTTCACAAATACCACAAGGTAACAACACAATAACATTCACTACAACACAATGCACACTGTAACTTGATGCACACTTTTTGGGGGTTTCTCTCTCAAAAAAAATGGTATATGACTATACACTTCACCCTCTATATTCACCATTTTTAATGGACTCCCATATTCTGTGTAAATAGCATGTTTTCTACTCCATAGTTACACTGAATGGGCAAAATCCTGTTTCATCAAGTAATAGCAGTGTAAATTGGTTCTGGCACTGGAAGTAATTAATTCAAAGGTTTTTATCTTCCCTCCCTTTCAAGTTCTGAGTCTTCCTGGAGCTTTTTGCCCTGGGGAAGCTTTAGGCACTTGTTGAGGGGAAAGAGTTAGTACATAGTCTAATAGTCAAAAAAGACTGCCAGATCACCACTAGGCTTAGGACTACCAGTGACAAGTAAGTACTGGTTTCTGACTACTAAAGACTAACCCCATGGTCCCAAGGCTCCCAAACAAATTATTTCTAGTGCTGGCTATGACCTCTACTACTGTAACTTTAAGCAATAGGATTTTGCCCAATATAGTTTAGATTTGCTGGGATTAAACTTTAACAACAGATATTTTCAGAATTACATTGTTATAAAGAGAGTGACCTGTGTATATTCTGAGACAACATTCATATTTCTTAATATATTAACCCAGTGCAAAGGGACATATTATCAAATAATGCAGTCAATTTTAACATTAACTATTAGGAGGTGTCATACCAAACATATTAATAATTTGGTCAACAAGGTCTGATATTAAAAAAAGAAAAATATCCGTTGTGAGCATCATAATATTTAGCTAAAATCTAGAATCCAAAAAGTTCCAAAATAAAAATTTAGAAATAACTAATATCTATATAAAACATAACACTGGAGAATAAAGAAAACAGCTTGAAAGCAAAATAAATAAATAAAACCAAATTTAAAAATAAAATAAAAAGAGAAGAGAAAAATGTATCCACTCATATCAACCAAATTAAAAATCAAAACTTCAGACCAAACAATATCATGTCCAGTGTTAAAAACCATAGACCAGAGTGAGTGTGAGGCATTTCAATAGACAAGTCATGTACTGCTTCTCAGTACCTTCCAACAGCAAAAGAAAAGAAAAACAAGCACAATAACCCTCAACTCATGTCACTATAAAAAAAGTATAGAAAACTATACAAGGTATATCTTAGAACTGCAAAGCTGGAATCATCAAGCTCACCCTTGTCAAGGTGGCAAACTGGGGAATCAAACTACCAACCACTGCTCCACAGCCATATACCTAAACCACTGAGCTATCAAAAATTGCCTAATTAGAACATAAGAACAGCCTTGCTGGAACAGGCCACAGCCCATCCAGTCCAGCATTCTGTCTCACACAGTGGCTCACCATTTCCTTCAGGGTATTCCCAAGCAGATGCCTTCACCTGCTTAGGATTCCCTGGAAATGATATTGAGAGATATCCTGCCTATCTCTCCAACCCGCAGGTTGTCCTTAAGTATCCATTCATGCTCTTGATGACACCAATTGTTAAAATGATTGCATTACTAAACATTACTAAGGGAAATTGCCAAATCACTCTGTTTTCTTTGGAATGATTTGCTGGTTTGGTGCTGAAAGACTTACGTCATCCATAAAATCAATCAATGAGGATGAAGAAGAAGAAAAGGAATCCTATTTTAACACATAGAGCAGTAAAGAAACAGAAACAGAGAGATGAAAACTTCTGTTTTGTGGGGGAAAACCACCACTGCCATATTGTTGACAAATCAAGTTTTAAAAGGTTCTAAATGACTAAAGGACTTTTTAGTATACATTTTGTATAATTTATACTTGCTGTCTGTAATTTCATCCTTAGTACATATTTGTTCAGTTACACAAAACACAGATCAAGGGTCAACAAGGATACTACATCCGTACGATAGACTTTGAGCTCTTCTTTTTCTTGAGGAGACATAATACCTATGACAAATATTGTCAGAGTTTGCTAGTACCAATTTTTAACATCTATGTTAGCAAACTGTTGAACAATGGGGACGTGTGTGGCAAAATGGCCATAAGACAGGAGGAACTCTCCTTCAGTCCCCCCCCCCTGCCTCAACCCCTTTCGCTCTCCATTTTTAGGACTCTTATAACTGTTTGCAATCTCTAATCTCTGACTTTACCTCAGTTCTCTCTGTCCTTCAACTCCAATCCATTGCTTGTGTCATATTGGTAAGGTGCCCAAGAAACAAAGAAATGTGTGCACAAGCATGGATTTTTGTTCCAAACCATTAAGCATATTACTTTTATCTATGGTGTATCAATTTAAAAGTGCTCAGCAAACAATCTGAAAAAGATTGTATCATGAATACTCATGTCAAAAATGCTCCTTGAACATAGTTTATTATCCTATATTTCTTATAAATTGTCCAATCGCATACATTTTTATACTATTTTCTTAACATGTTGTTTTACATTTTAGATGACAGTAAGTTCCTTGAATACTATCTAGTGTGTAGTGCAGGGATTCTCAACCTGCCGCCCTTGGGCTGGATGTGGCCCATGACACCATTTCATGTGGGCCCCCACCATCTCCACTGCACCAGGGAGTGCTATGTGGTGTAGGAAGGGTAAAATGGCTGGCCGGCTCCCGAAGCTATCTGAGGGAGTGTGACTCAGCCCCTGGCTTATAAAGTTTAAGACCTCCTGGTGTAGTGAACAGGCAGGGTAAATTGTAGACATTACAGAAGATATATTTGCTATTATAATGCTATGTTATACCACAATAAACACTAGACATTTGCTTTATATTATCTACAGATCACAGTATCAACAAAAAATGTCTAAGCTAAGATATGTTCAATAATTGTATCTAATAGGTACTATGTTATATTTAAAACCATCATAAAATTTATTTCTATTTTAAGATTCATCCTTGCATTTTTCTCTCAGACCAGTAAGTAACAGAAATAGAAATAAATATGACTTTCACCTTATTATATGTTTGAAGTAAATCTTAGGTAATGCATACAGAATTTGTAAAGGTTTGGGCAAATCTGAGTAATTTAACTTTCTTTTCCATCACATAAAACAATAGTAATCACAAAGCTGTAACAGATATGAATTCATATTGTATACTCACTTCAAAGTGGTCCAGAGCAGAAGTAGGAGCATTCAAAAATGCCAAGAAAGAATTCTGTGAGTCTTGGTGCTTTACACCTAGAAGACAGCAGCAAGTTTTAAAATGGCCACTTTAGTCCTTATAAATGGGCTGTTCACATAATCATTACTAAAATATCAAAATGTATACACATGCTCTCTAACCCAAGAAAATGAAACAGAAATTCTAAGGGACTGTGAAGGAAATAACTCCTACACAAGTACCTACTGGCTCTTAATTAGCACCCTGTAAAGAAGTCAATAATGCACACTAAGGAAGACAGACTTTTAAAAAATACAAATAATCTTCAGAGCCACATGTTCAGCAGCCTTATACTAAGGCAACTTTCTGATCTAGACCAACGTTATTTATATTGGCTAACAGTGCTTTTGTAGGATTTCAGACAAAAGCATTTCCCACGCCCACCTCACTGGCCAGAGTCCTTTAAAAGCCACCAGAGCCTGGGTGGCCAAAGACGCCGGATGCCCTCCTCCAAGCCCTCGTCACCGGCTGGAGTTGGAGGGCTTTAAAAGCCACCGAAGTTGAGCCTCGGGTGAGGTTGAGGACGTTGAGTGGCAAAGGACCTTTTGTTATTTATTTGCTATTTTAGTGTTAAATTGTGTTTTATTGTGTATATTGTATCCTATGGTATTTCATTGTGTTGATGTATATTGTTGAGGTTGACTATCTACATAAGAACAGCCTTGCTGGAACAGGCCACAGCCCATCCAGTCTAGCATTCTGTCTCACACAGTGGCTCACCATTTCCTTCAGGGTATTCCCAAGGAGATGCCTTCACCTGCTTAGGATTCTCTGGAAATGGCATTGAGAGATATCCTGCCTATCTCTCCAACCCTGAGGTTGTCCTTAAGTATCCATAATTATAGCCATTGATACCCTTGTCCTCCATGAACTTGTCTAATCCTTTCTTAAAGCTGTCAAGACTGACAGCTGTCACCACTTCTTCTGGCAGGGAGTTCCATAGACTGTATTTGAAGCTGATGGTGGCATTGCATGTTTTGTCTTTGCAGAACCTATTTAGTGTTTACTAGATAGCATGATGAGGAAGACAGTATACACCAGTAATCCTCTGGGTGAAAAAGTACTTTCTCTTATTTGTTTGAGAACTAGTACCCAAAAGTTTCATGGAGTGTCCCCTAGTTCTAGTGTTGTGCGATAGGGAAAACAGTTTTTCCTTATCTACTTTGTCCACACCGTGCATGATTTTATAAACTTCAATCAGGTCACCTCTTAGACGCCGTTGTTCAAGAGTGAAAAGGCCCAACCGTTGCAGCCTCAGATGGTAAGGAAGGTGTTCCAGTCCCCTAATCATTCTGGTTGCCCTCCTCTGCACTTTCTCCAACTCCATAATATCCTTCTGGAGGTATGGCGACCAGAACTGTACACAGTATTCCAGATGGGGCCTCACCATAGATTTATAAAGAGGCAAAATGACACTTGCTGACTTATTTTCTATACCCTTCCTAATGATCCCTAGCATTGAGTTTGCTTTTTTCACTGCTGAGGCACACTGGGTTGACACCTTCATTGAGTTGTCCACCAGGACACCAAGGTCCCTTTTCTGGTTTGTCGCAGAGAGTTCAGACCCCATCAGTTTATAAATGTAATTAGGGTTTTTTGCCCCAACATGCATCACTCTGCACTTGCTAATGTTGAAGCTCATTTGTCACTGTTTTGCCCACTCCCCCAGTGTGAAGAGATCCCTCTGGAGCTCCTCACAATCTCTCACAGTTTTCACTACCCTGTATAATTTAGTGTCATCAGCAAATTTGGCTACCTTGCTTTTTACTCCTACCTCTAGATCATTTATGAAGAGGTTGAAAAGCAGGGGTCCCAGTACTGAACCTTGGGGGACCCCACTCTTTACTTCCCTCCACTTGGAGAAGTGTCCATTTAGTGCTATCCTCTGTTTCCTGTTCCTTAGCCAGTTTCTGATCCAGGACAAGACCTGTCCCTTTATTCCATGACTGGTAAGTTTATTCAAGAGCCTTTGGTGTGGGACCTTGTCAAAAGACTTCTGAAAGTCCAGATAAACAATGTCAACTGGATCCCCCTTATCCACATGCTTGTTGACACTCTCAAAAAATTCCAACAGATTAGTGAGGCATGATTTGCCCTTGTAAAAGCCATGTTGGCTCTCCTTTAGCAGTGCTTTCTCTTCTATGTGCCTATTAATTCTATCTTTTAGGATGGTTTCCATCACTTTACCTGGGACACATGTCAAACTGACAGGTCGGTAATTTCCTGTATAACCCCTGGATCCTTTTTTGAAAATTGGTGTTACATTCGCTACCTTCCAGTCATCAGGCACAAAGCCTGATTTGAGGGAAATATTATATATTTTGGCTAGGAGATCAGCAATTTCATCTTTAAGTTCCCTGAGAACTCGTGGATGGATGCCATCTGGTCCTGGTGATTTGTTAGTGTTTAGCTTAAGAAGACATGCAAGGACCTCCTCCCTGGTTATTTCTATCTGGCTTAATTTTTCGGTTTCCCTCCCTACGAAGATAGATTCTGTTTTGGGCATGTGGTCTCTGTCTTCTTCAGTGAATACTGAAGCAAAGAATTCATTGAGTCTCTCTGCAATCTCTGTTTCCTCTTTAATAACCCCTTGCCTTCCATTGTCATCTAATGGTCCAATGGCCTTCCTAGTTGGGTTCTTACTTCTAATGTACTTAAAGAAGTCTTTGTTATTTCTCTGAGTATTTTTAGCTATACGCTCCTCAAAGTCTTGCTTTGCTTTCCTGATTGTTGTGCTTTCCTGATTGTTGCCTTGCATTTGTTCTGCCAGAATTTATGTTTCTGCCTGCTGTCCTCATTCGGACAAGCCTTCCATCTTCTAAATGAGCTTTTCTTGCTCTTGATCACTTCCCGAATAGCTCCTGTAGGCCACATCGGAGTCCTCTTGGACCTGGCAGTGCCCTTTTTCCTTTTGGGTATGCATTCCAATTGGGCCTCTGTTATTGTTTTTGTAAACAGCCTCCATGCCTCTTGGAGTGTTTGGACTCTCTCAATTTTCCCTTTCAGCTTCTTTTTTACTAGTTTCCTCATCTTTGGGAAATTTCCTTTTTGAAAATTTAAGGTCTCTGTGTTAGATTTTATCAGTGACTAGCAGTCTATGATCAAGTTAAACATAATTGAGTTGTGGTCACTGTTCCCTATTGGATCAGTCACATTAACATCTTGCACCAGATCCTGAGTATTACTCAGGATCAAGTCAAGGATTCTTGTACCTCTAGTTGGGTCTTCAACCATCTGTCCCAGGGAACAATCATTTAGCATATCTAGGAACTTTATCTCTTTATCATGTGCTGAACAACAGTTCACCCAGTCTATGTGAGGGTAATTGAAGTCCCCCATTATAACCAGGCTTCCCTTCTTGGATGCCTCCTTTACAACATTCTCCAACTGCCAGTCTCCCTCAAGAGTTTGGGTCGGAGGCCGATAGTATATGCCTACTGTTAGACCATCCTTGTGGCCTGGTACTCTTACCCACAGAGCTTCTATTGGTGACTCCAAATCACCTAGATATTCCAATTCATACGATTTTATCACTTCGTTGACATACAAGGCTACACCACCTCCCGTTTGCCCCTTCCTATCCTTCCTGTACAGTTTGTAGCCTGGAATAACTGTATCCCATTGGTTATCATCCGTCCACCAGGTTTCATTGATACCAATAATATCAATATTCTTATCTATTGCTAAGTATTCCAGCTCCCCTATTTTGTTCCGGAGGCTTCTGGCATTTGTATATAAGCATTTATATATGCTTTCCTGATACAGTCTTTTGAGTCCAGTTGCATTTGTTTGTGAGCCGCCCAGAGTCACACTTCACTAGTGGGGCGGCATATAAGTCAATAATAATAATAATAATAATAATAATAATAATAATAATAATAATAATAATAATAATAATAATAATAATAAACTGAGATATGGAGATGTCAGCAACTGAACTAGAACTACGCAAATCATTTGCTTTAACACACAGCCAGGTTCTCTCACAACTGGAAAGTAGTCTCAATGGATGAAAAAGCTGACCTTGAAGCGGAACTAATACATATTTGAACTATGATCTTTTGGAGCATGTGGAGAAATTTTGTCTTTCTAACAAGAGAGGTATTGGCCTGCCTTCTTTTCCTGAGTCGTAGAACAAGTCTATGCTTTTGGAATGTTACCAAAGATAGTCTGAAGAAAGCACCTTAGTTGAGTTAAATGTAAATTATATATAATTAATTGCATATGTTTAATTTATACTGTTATTGTAATAATAATTTTGTGTCAGAGATTACTTTGGGTTGAAAGGTGGTTTTTTTTTTTTTGGCTCAAGAAACTCCACTCACAGGACGCACGAATGAGGCTCCTTCCATTTTCCCAATTGCAACTCTCGGGTATAGAAACCCGACCTTCCAGTCTCCAGCTCAGCATCTTAACCACTAAGCCACCGGCGGAGCTGCACTGTTATTGTAAAAAATAATAATTTCTTGTACGCCAGCCAGAGTGGGAGAATATACCAGATGGGTGTGAAATAAATAAATAAATGTGTGGTTTTAAAATGTTCCAATATTATATTAGAACATTGATAACAGTGTTATAGTGATATAACTATAGAATCTTCTTTTATATATACTTATAGAGAAAACATCAGACTTACCAGATATAACATAGATTTAATGGTAATGAAGTCTGCTTTGGGAGGAAAATTTATATGGGAAAGAAAGACCAATCTTCTATTACTTATTTCTTCCAACAGAAAAAGGATTGGAAAACTGATCACCTGATCTATTGCAAGGCAGTGAAGCAGCTGCTGCTTCAGGTGGTAGACATTACAGTACCGCAGTTCTCTTCTGCCCGAGGACTGAACCTTGTATATCACACAATCAACCTGGGGAGCCTAATAGTTCTTGAGCATACCTGGACTCTTCTTTCCCAGAATAAGTACAAATAATCTAAAATAGTACATTTATAATAAAGCAACTTTTAACATTAAATGTAGTATCAGCAAAGCCAATCCTCACAGAGAACAAGGCTAGGGAGAACTTGAGAAAAGGAAATCCCCAAGTGATTCAACTCCCAAATTAAAACAAAAGAAGCTGTTCCTTCACCACTAGGTCAAATTTGTTTCATGCCAACAAACTAATTCAAATGTTTTCCTTTGTCAACATCTGGAGTGGAAACATTCTTGAACTCCTGAAGAGGTTTTGTAGTTTTGTTGTTGTTCAGTCACACAGTCGATTCCGACCCTTTGTGACCCTATGCACCATTGATCTCCAAGCACCCCTGTCATCCACTATCCTCCTCAGCCCGCCCAGCTCTGTGCCTATTGCATCTACAATACCATCTAGCCATCTCATCTTTGGCCACCCCCTTCTTCTTTTGCCCTCCACCTTTCCCAGCATCAAGGTCTTCTCAAGTGAATCCTCCCTTCTCATTTGATGTCCAAAGTTCTTCAGCTTCACCTTTACTATTTGACCTTCCAATGAGCAGTCAGGGTTGATTTCTTCTAAGATAGCTACATTGGTTGAGGCATCTTTTTTTTTTTTTTGGTAAACAGAAGTATTACAGTGGCAATCTATAACATTTTTACTTCACAGGAGTTTTTCAACTCCATAAGAATACTCAAATAAATGGTCCATATACAACAATTCTCAAGCATTAAAAGACCTAGCTCATTTTAAATGACTTCATGTATTACATTATATGTCTAAGTCATTACTTGCTATTAAGCTCTGTCAACATCTTACTGCTGAATGGTACTGCAATATATGGTCTACCATATATTGTAAATAATCAACTTCTATATATTACAAATTTCAAATACAAACAATAGGGTTTGGAAAAAAATACCATATGTATTTTAAGTCTACAAAGAAAATACAAAGTATCATATTTTTCGGACCATAAGACGCACCTACCATAAGACGCACACAATTTTTAAAGCAGGAAAACAAGAAAAAATATTCTAAACCAAATAGTACTGTATTTGCACCACAAACTAGTGGTGGCACTGCAGGGGAAATGGGCAGGCAAGCCAAATGCACTGAGGCAGGAAGCGATGTTCTAGCCTAGCCTCTTGCTCTCCATGCAACCAGGAAGCATGGCTTCTCCCTCCAATTGAACACATGGAGCAGGGACAAAGGCAAGAAAGGTAAATGAAACCCTTTCTTTTTATGCACAGGTTTGGTTTCCCACTGAAATGCATTGGGAACAAACAAACAGAAAAGCTTTAGAATACTGTACAAGAAATTGATTTCCAATGCATTTAAATAGGAAATTGCGATTTGCGCCCTCTTGTGGCCACCTGTGGTAATGGCCCACTGAACATACGTTTTTCTTTCCTCGGCCCTTCTTTCCCCACCCCGGAACAGCTGTGGTGGCGGCGGCGGAGGAGGTCTTCAGCCAGCTGCGGCTGTTGTAAAATATCCTATTACAACAGCCTTGCTGGACAGCATTCAGACTATAAGACGCACCCTCATCCCCCCCACTTTTTTTTGGGAGGGAGTGCATTTTATAGTCCGAAAAATATGGTATATATTTGCTTCTGCTGTTTTAGAACTGTCATACCTTTTTCTGATCTGAGTTCTTCTGTTTCTTTTTTCAGTCTCTCAACTTCTGATAACAACTCAGAGTTCTTCTTCTCAGCGTCCTGTAGTTTGCTTTACATAAACAAAAGGCAGAGTGGGATTCATTTAGTAAGGATTATCTCACATGGAAATTTTCGAAAAAAGGTTATCTTGTCAAGCATAAAGTAAAGTAGGAGGGGGGAAGTTTGCTTTTAATAAGAAACCTTCAAAAATTAATAATTGTTCTGTTTGGGTTAACTCACCTCTCTGTTTTATAAACAACAGTATCAACAGCCTATCTATATTGGATTTTTTGTTTTACCTGTTGGGTAATAATTTGTATGTGGGACAGGGATGTGGTTATGCTTTTGTTATTTGGCTGTCCAGAGTAATGAATCTCTACTAAATTGGGTTGTACAAAATATAAACAAAAACCACCTGAAATGAGAACAATGCATTAAAAACCTAACACTGATTATTTTTACTGCTTCTTCCTCACAACTGTCATGTTCGAAGGATCACCTATACCAGTGTTTCCCAACCTTTGGTTTCTAGACTTCAATTTCAAGACGCCTAAGTCAATTCCCCAAAGCACTGATCAGCCAATGTACTGACTTAGGCTTCCGGGAATTGAAGTCCCCTTGTGGGGTATGGGCCCCACGTTGGGAACCATTGATCTACACAATAACGTTTGACTAAATGTTTACCAAATGCAATTCCAGAAAATAATCCAATGTTCACCAATATGCCTTTCCAATAAGAGGTCATTGCAAGATACTATCTCCCTCATTAGAATTACTTCATCTTACCATTCTGTCGCAATGTTACATGTTTTAACTTTATTTAACTCCTCTTGAATGGCTTGTTTGGCCCGTATTTCAGCATCAAGGGCTGACTGTAGCTCCAACCTTGCAGACATGTCCAGTTTTGCAAAGCGGCGCATCTTCCACGGCATATCCTAAAAATGCAATTTAAATTTCATCATTAGCAATATACACTTCCCAAAATAATGTTGGCAACTGTCCATTAGACAAGAGGCTGGATCAGCTCGTCCTTCTATGAAGAGAAGGCCTAATGTCACTCATCAAAAGGACAAAGAGGTAAGGATAATTTTCTTTTGCATCCTCTTACATTGCTTCCCATTACATAGGAACAACTTTTCAGGGGTCAAAGGAATCAGGGAAATGACTTCTTCTGTAGTCAGGACTGTTCAGGACTTAAACAAGCAGGTGCATAACTAAGCACAGCAGATTACATAACTCAAAACCATGCATTTATTTGATAGCACAAGAAATTGCAGCAACAGAACCTAATGATGGAGCAAATCAATAACTTACTGTTGCTCTTGCACCTAGACTGGAGTTCCTTAGAGCCTCTAGCTCTTCAGTCATTTTTGAGGCTAAGGCTTGAAGATAGCCTCGTGCATCCTTCTCATCACTCACCCTAGCAACGAAATAAGGGATGAGAACTATAGTATAAACACAAACTATGTTTTTAGTCAAATTACAGCAATGAAGACAACTGAGACAGCAAAAACAAAAGCTTTGTAAAATTAAACCTGTTTATCCAAAAATTAATCAGACTGTAAACTGCTAACAAGGAATTTACTAAGATTTTTTTTTTAAAAAAAATAATGGTCATGAATTGTCTCCATCCATATATCTTCCCAGGGAGGATATGGACTGGATCAAGATTTAATCATACTTTAAAAGTAGATGCAGTGAAATCAGTGAGGCTTAATTTAATCATATCTAACTTAATCTGCGTAAATAGGAGGACAATTCCTTTTCAGGTAACATCTTTATTCAGATTAGTTGTGGAGCTTTGCCCTGTTGAATAGCAAATGGTTAGTGGATGGATGGATGCAAGACAGACATTGTGGCATTACACATTTGTTAATGACTTTACTCTTCAGGCTAGCATCTATTGTGTGAATGGCCCAGGGTGAAGCACCAAGTTCTTCCTTTGTTCTGAGAGGAGGCCTGAGGCTGTGGATGAGAATTCTGCTGAAGTAGTTTCTGTAAAGGTGGTATAATATAACAACATACAACATATATAGCAGCATATAACAACCTGTTGGTTGTGGTTTATTAAATCTGATAATGTCCCAGAAACCCTTGACTAATATTCCAACCTTTGAGATGGGTGTCCAGCATATGTACCGTATTTATTCGTGTATAACGCGCAAAATTTTATACCCAAAAAAAGGCTCAAAGTTTGGGTGCGCGTTATACACGAGGACTGGGCCGCGCGACTCAAGAAGCCGGCGCCGGGTAGGCGCGGAGCACGCCGCGGCCCTCCTCCCCCGGAGGGTTCCCTTCTCGACCCGGCGGGTGCGTGCAGGTGAGCGGCGGCGGCAGCGGGACCTGGGCGCCTGCCCAGGTCCCGCTGCCGCCGCCGCTCACCTGCACGCACCCGCCGGGTCGAGAAAGGAACCCTCCGGGAGAGGGCCGCGGCGTGCTCCGCGCCTACCCGGGCCGCGCGACTCAAGGAGCCGGCGCCGGGTAGGCGCGGAGCACGCCGCGGCCCTCCTCCCAGGCGCCCAGGTCCCGCTGCCGCCGCCGCTCACCTGCACGCACCCGCCGGGTCGAGAAGGGAACCCTACGGGAGAGGGCCGCGGCGTGCTCCACGCCTACCCGGGCCGCGCGACTCAAGGAGCCGGCGCCGAGTACGGTAGGCACTGCTGAGATGCACCGTCTGCCCCACCCACGGGCCCAGGGGCGCGCGGCTGGCGGGATCTGATTGGGTGGCGTGGGAGACGAGGCGTGTGAAAAAAAATTTATACCAAGATTTCATGGAAAATTAGGGGTGCGCGTTATACACGAGTGCGCGTTATACTCGAATAAATACGGTATGTACTTTATCTCTGCTGTCTGTCTCTGGATCCTTCTGTTATAATTTTTCTGTTCCAGAATGACAACTTTCAAGTCCTGTGCACTGTATCCAGGTTTGAAACAGATTTCTATGTACAGTGGTACCTCGGATAAAGTCCGATTTGGATAAAGTCGTGGTTTTCATGCACACGTGATGCATTGCATAAAGTCCAAAACCGCTAAAAAATGGACGTTATCCAAGGTATTTGGTATAGGAACCTCGGGAAAAGTCCATTTTCTGGATGTTATCTGATGCATCGCCCATTTGATTCGGATAAAGTCCAAAATCGGATAAAGTCCAAACTTGTGGAACAAACGGAGTCTGGACTTTTCCAAGGTTCTACTGTATTACCATTCCTGAGATCTGATTTATGTCCATTAACTCTTTTGGACAGAGACTATCCTAATTCATTAGCAAATATGTAATGCCACAATGTCTGTCTTTACCAACCATCTGAAATTCAAAAGGGCGAAGCTCCACAGCTAATCCGAACAGGTGTTACCAGTTGTAAAAAAAACACACTGATTTGTATACTTATCTGTTATGCTAATCTTTCTGTACCCCTGTACCTGATCTGTATAAATTGATGCCATGAAGCCTCACTCTTCTGACTGGCGAAGTGGACCTGATCCATAAAAGCTAACATTAAAATACAGCAGTTAGTCTTTAAAGTGCCACAACATTTTTTGTCTTTTTGTTTACTCTCTGTTATGCTTTTTAATAGTAATGTACATATATTCTTTTGCTAATAGTGTACACAATGTTTAATTATTTTTCTTTCTTCTAAATCACCACAAAAACTTGCAGGAAGATGGTTTAATCTAAAGCTATAAAACAGGGGTTCTCAACCTATGGCCTGTAGGCTGGATCCAGCCCATGGTGCCAAATAATCTGGACCCTGACCTCGCACGAGCCGCAGCTGGCCAGTCCGGCCCGCTCAGCTGTCTGAGGGGGCGTGGTCCAGCCCACAGCTGGAAAACATTGAGAACCCCTGCTATGACAAGTCATGAAAGTGAGCAGCTCACTGTACCATTTTTCCTCATTGAGCTTAAAATGATTGCCACTTTTAGGAAGCAGCTTTCATGTTGTCAGTGTTCCCAAACAATAATCTTGTCTCTTTTTGTTATCATTGTGTCCTGGATTCCAGGAATACTTAATGACAGTTTTACTTTACAGCATTTGTTTTAACCCTTCCATAGGAGGGCTTATTTGAAAACCAAGATTTTGAAATGACCCCCCAGATTATGATCCTTGGTTTGAATTATGTCATTTTATAAATGTAACTATAGTCTTGGACTACATCCAGAGTTTTAAAATCCAGCTCATACTGAACAACCATATTCAAAAGACAAAGTTATGTCTAAATATGGGCAGTAATGTTACGCTGGATAAAAAAAAATAGTTTAGTTAGCAAGGTTTCTTTTAAAAGGCTGTTTATCAATTTTTACTTTAATACAAAAATGTAATTATATAACTCCTATGAAAGCTGGAAAGTGAATACAAACATTTTTTTTAAAATGAGACTGTTATAAAATTCCAACTTTAACTAGCATAACTGACCTGTAGAAACATTTACATACAGATTGCTTGCTGAAGTTATATTTTATAAATAGTCCAAAATAAATTATGATATTTTTTTTACTTGCAGTTTAAACTCATACCAGCTTCTTTCTGTCCAAACATTTTAAAAGTAGGAGAATCTGGATATGTCAGTCTGAGAAATTAGTTTAGAAAAGCTGACTTGATTTTTTTTTTTTGCACTCTTTATCACAAATTCCAATTTAGAGAGACAAATCAAGCCAATCCAGTTATCTAAGGGTCCTGAAACTAAAACTCATAGCACAAAATACAAAATTGTTGTTGTTCAGTCGCAGTCAATTCCGACCCTTTGCGACCTCATGGACCATTGCCCACCAGGCACCTCTGTCATCCAACATCCTCCTCAACCTGCCCAGCTCTGTGACCACTGCATCTACAATTATCCTCTAGTAATCATTAAATATGAAACAGTTACATTAAGTTATTTAAGGCAATGAAAATTAAAATAAATAGAATTATCTCTTGTATTTCTACTTGGAAAGCCAAAACCCACACTCAATAATGGTTTACACCAGGGATTCTCAACCTGCGGCCCATGGTCTGGATGCGGCCCACAGCACCATTTCATGTGGCCCACCACCACCACATCAGGAAGTGCCATGTGGTGGAGGAATGGCAAAATGGCCGTCTGGCCCACGAAGCTGACTGAGGCTTTAAAAGGCTAAGAACTCCTGGTTTATACTCTTAGGAAAGCTTGAAATTGTATCTGGAGACTAAGGAATTGCCTCTTCCATGTGAAAAATGAAATGCACTTTCTCCTGTGGGCCCCCATGATGAGACAGAAGATACTCACCACTGGATGATTTCAGTGATCTGAGCTTCCCAATGTGCCACAGATTCCTTTTTGTCTGCAAGATCTCTCATCTCTTCCTCCAGCTGCCGGTTATTCATACTTAATCTCTCATACATGGCTGTAAGCTGAACGTGTTTTAAATACAAAATTAAATTCTCATTGGCATGAAAATGGCCTAGTGACCTGAAGCTTTGCATTTTTAGAACTAACATTTTTTTTAAAAAAGAAGTGTTACAAACTGCATGTGCTCCATTTACACATACAGAGTTCACAAAACAGGTTTCATACATGTAAAAAATATTTTAGTTTCATTATTTATTTTCAACCTGTGAATTTTTTAAAAAGCAAATTATCTGAAGAGATGCATAATGCATATCATTATCATGATTTTATCAATAAACTACTTATTTTTTTCCAATTGAACATAATACCTTAGCCTCTCTCTCACTCATTTTACTTCATTTGATGCAATATACAGAAACACGTTAAACAGTTAAAATGGGAATAGGAATCCCTTTTTACAAATTTCTTACTATTTTTGACCATTTAGCCCAATTATCTCTTTTTTATATAAAATATATATCATTCTTTTTGCAGGATGTATTTGTGTGTAGTACCTCCCGCCCCACATGAGATTTTAAGTTGTTTATCACATGATTCTACAGGTTGCTGATTTTTTTTTCCCAGTTCCTTCACTGCTCTACCAAATATATCTATCAAATTTTGTTCTAAGAATTATGGCTCCTCTAAAAGGTGTATCATATTAATTTACTGTAGCAAAGTAAACATAAATATTTGGATGTCATGAGTGTAAGGCCTTTCATAAGAGGATGCTGTCACTGGCAGATCTTAGTTTCTCCTTCCCTTAGCAGGTTTCTGAAAATCTACTTCACAAATTGGGGAGTTCTGTTATGAGAGCATTAAAGAAGGAATGCAGATATTAAAGTGAAAATGGCAATCACACTTTTTCCTCTTCATCAATGATAGCAGTAATGTTCATGAATTGAAGCACGTCCATCTATGGAAATGTAGCTAAAGGTATTACCTAGGATCTTGTAGCACCTTAAAAGACAGACAAATGTATTATGACTTGAGCTTTTATGAACTACAGTCCCTGGCCATATTAATGTGGCCACCAGCAAAATTTCATCTTTTTTCTTTCCCCTCCTTTTTAAGGTAAAACTTATATATGTATCTCAATAAATTGCTGCTTAGAGTAGTGGCAACTCTTTCGTGGATATTTGCCAACAAATTTTTGTTACTGTGGCAACACTGGTATTGTGGGCAGCCATCTTGTTTTTATAAGTGACAGCGGGCGGCCAAATTGTTTTTATGAGTGACAACAGGCATACTTTTCTTGTGGAGTTTTTGTGGATTAATTGGTTTTGTTGATAAAAGAACGAATTGTTTCGATAAGTTTATTTATAATTTATTGTTATTATGCTTTACTTTAGTAATTTTAATGGTTTTGTTTGATAAATTTGTTGAACTCCTTGTATCAATTAACCTAACCTAACTTTTTTGTTTATTTTTAGTGATGGGAAGGCCGAAGGACCTGTCTCCAAAGAAAAAAGGAGAAATTAAGGCATTAATAGGAATAGGAACCCTTTCACAACGTCAAAACGCTGAAAAAGCTGAAGTTTCTAAGACGTCAGTAGCAAACATTGCCAGAAAACTACAGATTGGCAAAGGTTTAACACCAAAACGTGTGGGAAATTGTGGCCGAAAGTGCATCATGACTCCACGTGGCATACGAAAATTGACCCAAATCGTAAAAATTAACAGAATAGCAACCCACGATACCATAAAATCAAAGTTGTGTGAAGCTTGAGTTGACGTATCCTCGCGAACAATATTAAAAATATTTTAAAAAATAAGATTTGTATCTCTAACATACTGTTTTTAATAAAAAATTATTACAAGATACCTAACTTATAGATAAAATAATGATTTAGACTGAGAAAATGCAGAAAATGTCTAGTGGTCACATTAATATGGCCAGGGACTGTAGAGCCTACTATCTTAGATGCATTAAAACAGCACTTCACACATCTGATAAAGAGGGTTCCATGCCATTTCTTTTAATGATGATATCATTTTCTGCACAGTAAGAACTAAACTTTTATTAGTCTTTTCAGCCAAACTTGTGTTGTTGACAATAAAACCACATTGTCTGCATAATGTAAAACATTTACAGATCTATTTTAAGATTTTGAGTATGTGGTAATCCTGGTTTTGCAAGGTTAACAATGCCATTTATATTAAAGTTAAAAACAAATGGGACTAAAATACAGTCTTGGTTAGCATCTTTGTATGTTGGATCTAAGAGAGCATAAATGGAATCAGTTTGGACTGAGACAGGTTTCCGAGTAAAGAACTTACATTAAAAACAACAATCTCAAATCTATGTGTGAAACATTTTCCCCCCCAAAGACAATGCCTATTTACAGATTCAAAGGATGCAATTAGATCAATGAAAGAAGCAATACGCTGTCCACTTTACCTTGTATATTTAGTTATCAAATGGAATAGAGTGTAACAGTCATTCATGGTACATCTACCCTTCCTAAATCTTATCTGTTCTTTGGCCAGTAAAGTATGCTCTTCTGACTAGTTTTCTGCTTTTTGCAGGAAATATTTAGCATAGATTTTAGCTGGAAAATCAAGCAAACTGATTGGTATATAATTCTCAAGATTCTTTTTATCACATTTCTTGAATATTGGTATTCTTAAACTTCAGCTTTTTGGAACTTAGCCAATGTTGTTTATATCAGTGAACAGGCCTGCCATGAGTGAAGATCACCATTCTATATTAGTCTTAAATAACTTGGGTAGTAGAAAATCCTCTCTGGTGCCTTATCATTCTTCAATGAGTAATTTAATGTCAGAAGCAGATACTGGAGGCCATGAAGGAAGGGAATTGATGTATGGTGCCATAGGTTTATTGTTAGTTTATCTAGTGCAGTGTTTCCCAAGCTTTGGCTTTTGGACTTCAATTCCCAGAAGCCTAAGTCAATTCTCCAAAGCACTGATCAGCCAATGTACTGACTTAGGCTTCTGGATACTGAAATCCCCCTGTGGGGCATGGGCCACATTGGAAATCACTGATCTAGTGTGACAAAAACCCTTTGTTATTTTTATTATCCTCAGCTTTACATCTACAAGATGTTTTCTACTTCTTTTTCATGTTACATGGAGCAGTATGCTACTGAACTTTTGATGAGCAAAAGGTTGTATCTGCATTGTCGCTGTGCAAGGAGGAGATAATTTTTCTTGATGGAAATTACTGATTGTGGAATGCCATGCTTGCATATGCAGCACAAACTGTCAGTACAATGTTAGCAAGACCTTCCACTCAGCAGAAACATTATAGTGTACTGTACTGGCCATTGTCTGATTCCATCCTATCATTCAAAGTATAGTTTCCCAAAATATTTTTCCTCTTCCTGAATATTAAAAATCTCCTCCCATAGATTCTTTATTTCTAAATTTCCTTACTTCATTTGTTTTCTAAAAAAAATATAGGCTTTACTTGTAACTGTGATTAACTTCATTTCTTATAAGAGATAAATTATCATGCAGATATTGAAATAATCAACATAGCTCATATACACTATTTACCAAGGTTATGGGATATGCTCTAAACTGAATCACATAGATCTCATCTAATCTGAACTTTAATTGTATCTCACTGAGCAGTAAATAATAGAACTTTCTTTTATATAAAAGACTTTTCCAAGCTGTATTTCCCTAGTATTCTATATTATCAGTTGCATCTATTATATTTTATTTCATTTGCATGACACTCACCTTATCAAGTTCACTGGAAAGCTTTTTGTTATCTTCTGTCAATAGAATTTTCTCTCTTTCATACTTCTGTTTGAACTCTGTTTCAAACTCCTCCCTTTCAGTTTGGCTAAAATAAAACATTGCATGCCATCAGTTGTTGGTATACATGGAAAACAGTACATATGTGCTGCAAAAATTCTTGACAGTAACCAAGACAATACATAACATAATTTACAAATCTACTGGAGCTGGAGGAACACTTCTGAGCCCCTAGTAATGAAACAGTGTGCTCTGTGCTAGCATTATAAAATTAACTTTTTAAATGCAGGTTTATAAGACTCCAAAGTGATATTTAGATGTTTCTCAAAGGATTAGAAACTAGAAGGGCCGCGGTGGTTTAGACACTGAGCTTGACGACCGGAAGGTTGACAGGTCAGCAGTTCAAGACCCAAGTGTTGCACAATAGAGTGAGCGCCCATCATCTGTCCCAGCTCCTGACAACCTAGCTGTTCAAAAGCAAGCAATTGCAAGTACCTCTTCGGCAGGAAATTTAACAGCATTCTGTATGCAGACAGCACTGGCTCTGTGGCTGTAAAGGGAGAAGAGCACTGCACCAGAGAGTCGGACACGACTGGCTTTCAAGCAAGGGAAATATTTACCCTTTACCTTTAAAAGGGTTGATTTGAAATTTGAACAAGGAAAGTTTTAGGCTCATCCCACACATCCATGTGCTACTGTATCCATGAGGAGAGGGACAGTTTGAAGAGGAAAGTTTCTGCTACAGGTAGAGTCATTTGATATGAGTGGGCATCGTGAAAAATCAGCATTCCTGGCTGCATGAGATTTTCCATGCTTAGTAGACTGTCTTTAGATTGCCCTTCTGTATTTGGAGATACTGACTAATGGGATGGGGTTTGATCCTCTTCCTTCCCCATACTATTAAATTACCATTTTTGAAAGTTTTAATGGGGCTCAAGTGAGCAAATTCGTCATTTTTATAAGGACCTTAAATTTGAAGGTCTTGAGATTTTGAACTTATCAGTTAGAACAAGAAGAAAACACATTCTGGATGTGAGCCAGTAGAAGTTTAAACATGCCTATATTTTACTGAAATCAATAATACTTTATTTGTGCAGTTCATAATTAAAGCAACATTACTTTTTTTATAAGGCCTGTTGGCACCTTTAAGGCTTACTGGATTATTTTAGCAGAAGTTTTTTTTTAAAAGGCTTAAAATACAACTCCCAAAGGGAGTTATCATCTATGAAAAGTCATATAAAAATCTTTTCACTTTAAAGGTGCCACAAGACTTTGTTTTGTTTTTGTCACACACACTGGAACAAACATTGCAACTGCATTTCAAAGGCATACCAGAGTTCTCTGGATGGCACTCATTTCTACTTTACTGCTCTGAAAGAAATTCCACAAATTTGGAATCTTTACAGTTCAGGATAAGGTTTCTGATTCAATATGTTTATTCATTTTTTATAACCCTTTGTGGTTCTGAAGCCCAGCCAGCAAAAAGAACTGCTGCCATATATGGTACAAGGATCTGAAAAGCTCCTATGCATTAAGATTCCTTTTAAGTGAATAGGTTATTATAACAAGCCTAGTTATAATAAAGCCTATGCCAACTTTGACAAATAAAATAACCTGCTTTAATTTGAGTATTGTAAATTCTAATCAGCAACGTCATGCACAAATAGATAGGCAGAAGCTTTAAAAGTTTCACAACTGGAGTTGACTTTAAATTTCCAGAACACTCCAATGTTTCTCCCTAGAGAAGTGCTCTGGCCAAATGTACAATTCTACACTGGAGAGAAAGAATGAGGGACCAAACAGATACCCAAGTGGCATTTTGCAAAGCAGTCCCTAAATTGGGGTGCATATCCACACAAGGGTTTGATTCTTCATTGGTTTCTTCTGCTATATCTCCTGAAAGTTTCTGATGAAGAGGGACTCTTTTAAATGATGTGGAATGGAGACGTGGAGGATTGCAGAGGGGAAAAGCTTATCACACGGGATAGAAAAGCCCTGCTACTCTTCCGTCTTTTTGCTCATGTGGGTCTGGATCCATGCATCCTAACATACAATAATTCTAGCATGCCAAAACTGTTCTTGCATACCTTTGTTTTTTAATATAAAGGTCCTAGTGCAGTGATGGTGAACCTTGGCACTCTAGTTGTTCTTGAACTTCAATTCCCAGAAGCCCAATCTCCCGTAAATCCACACGAATGGACTGTGGATTTGCAGGGACTTGGGCTTCTGGGACTTGAAGTTCAAGAACAGCTGGAGTGCCAAGGTTCACCATCACTGTCCTAGCATTTATGCAGCTCAGGGGAAAAGCCTGAGAACACATTGAACAGACTTTATGTGTAGTGATTCTTTAATATGTGAAAGTTGAACATGTAGGGAGAAAAAACCTCATACAACAGAGATTTATATAGAACACAGTGGCCAGAATCCTGTTCATGCAGCTACATATCTGTAAGGTTAATGATGTCATCACTACCCTTTAATTAAAGGTTTCCTATTCTGAGTCGCTACTGCTTGAGAATCACTAACCCAGTCTGCATAGCACTTTAAAAGTAGAGGAAGTGGGCAGTGGCAGCCTGAAAAGATTAGAAAAGATGTCTTTGCACTCTGTGCTACATGTTCCATTTTCAGAGGGCCAAGATAAGACAGTGCACATGGGGAGAGGGAGGATGACCTATTTTGGGGCATCATCACCATTCTGAGTACCCCCAAATTCTTCTTCAGTTGAAAAGTTATCCCCTGGGAGTCTCATAAACTGGGGGAGGGGAAACAGAATAGAAAATTTATAGCTAAAGATTAAAGTCCTTGGCTGATGACATTACCAGACTTACATGCACAGAACTGCACGAAAAAGTTTCAGGCCCATCGATAGCAGACCTCCTTTTTAACCATCTAGGTTACCCCAATACATTGATTTGGGGATGACAGTTGGGATTTTACTGAGGAAAATAGTTCTGAATCTTCTTAAAAATTACCCACTCACACTACCTGTATTTCTAACCTTTGGCTTGCCTTAGCTGTGGTAGCTTCAACTACTGATAAGCAGAACTGAGGAGACTGATGAAAGGTGGTCAAAGAGACAGACTGCTCAGTCCTACAATATGCTCCCAATCTATTAACCATGGGTAAGAAATCCTTTTAGGTATGTCCACACAATGCTTCTGGGCTCAATTTTAATGGGGAATTTATAACAGGTCCCCAATGCTGTTCAGAAATGTTTATTAGACACTACTGGGCAGTTACAATGAAACTTAGTAATGGCATTTCTGGTATGAATTTCCTGTTTCTAATTTGAAATTCATCTACTCTTTCACTCAAACTTTGGAAATACAGTATAGAAAAAGCACTATCAGTCTCAACTCTGAATTAGTGAGCTGCTAGACATCATTTGAAATAGAACTCTTTATTTTAACAATGCCACATATTAATCACTGCTGTTAACCTCTAATTCTGTAATCCAACACCACCCATCTATCCTCCAACTAGACAGACTCCATGCATATGATGAACAATCTGGGGAAAAGCCAAAAAAGATAAAAAGCATTAACTGTCAGGGGAACAGATAATGGGTCTCACAGCTATGTGGGAAACATGGATCTAACATTTTTGTCTGTCTTGTGCATTTACTAGTTTTATTTCTTCTTATATTGGTTGTTTCTTTCATACCTTGTCTAAAAATAGTTTTTAATATGCATTTGCAATGCAGTACAGTACAAGACAATGGGGAAACGTGATGTGAGTTAATAGCTTTAGAGATCTGAAATGTTGAAAGCTACAACAGTCTGCTGCAGATACTGCTCTTGCAAAAACAACTTGCACAGAGAAAGGCCAGACATGAAATAATTTGGTAGGTCAAAATGCCAGATCAGGAAATAAGCTGACTTAACCTAGACAAACACACACTTTAGGGATGCAGTAGAATCACATTAGGGACTGCGGTGGCTTAGTGGTTAAAACACTGAACTTGACAACTGGAAGGTCGGCAGGTCAGCAGTTTGAGACCCGAGTACTGCACAACAGAATGAGCTCCCATCTCTGTCTCAGCTCCTTCCAACCTACCAGTTTGAAAGCAAGAAATTGCAAATAGATAAATAAGTACCATTTTGGTGAGAAGGTAAACAGTGTTCCGTGCACTCCAGTGTCTAGTCGTGCATGGAAACGTTTGCAAATATAGACAGTGCTGGCTCTTCGCCTATAAATAGAGATGAGCACTGAACCCTAGAGTCGGATACAACTGGCTTTTGAGCAAGGGTGACCATTACTTTTACCTAGAATCATATGTCCATGCCATTTTGAGTCCTCTTTTCCAAATGCTACTCATCTACACAGTTTACTACTTATTAGCTCAAAGATGGCAAAAGGTAGAAACTGCAAAACATGTAAACTCATTTGAGGCTACAATACAGTGCGCTTACTTAAGAGTATGCAAGGTTGACCTTAATTAAGCTTACTCCTGAGTAAACATGCCAAGATCAGACTCCAAGCGTTATAAAACTCAATGGATATATTCTCATCTGTATTCTACATTAAACTCCCATACTACAAGAAGATTATCTCATTTTAGATGTCTTTATGAGATGGTGTCATCTTCTCAAAAACACATTTCAAACCAGAAGAACAGAGATGATACTCTACTTCAAAATAATATCTTTGAAAAAGCACACATTATTCAAGGCCTAAATTATTTTTTAATTTTTTAAAGCTAGTCAAACTACGAACCACTAATCCACCGCAGCCCTGTCACATTAGGAACTGATCTGAAAGAAATATCCATTCATATTGGAATACAGCATTTTGTCATTGCAAATAACCCTTTATTTTTATCTTTTTAAAATGCAGGGTAAGCTAAGCACAACAAGCACACTACAAGCAAAACAAAGAAGTATAAATAAGAATAAGCACAATTAGAGGACTGAACTGGGACTTGGGAAAGTGAAGTTAAGGTCCCAACAGGCTCATGAAACTTACTGGGTGACCTTGGGGCCAATAACCTCTCAGTCCGACTTATTTTACAGGGTTGTTGTGACAACGACAGCAGCATCTAAGAAAATAACCTATAAAATCTTCTAAGTCCATTATTTACCCACATGCAGTGAGATAGCTTCAGTCGTGTTCCATGGGGTATACACACTGCAATCTATGTTGGGCTGAGCAAACCCTTTGTGCTAACTTTTGGAATGATCTAAATCAGGGATTCTCAACCTGCAGCCCGTGGGACGGATGCGGCTCATGGTGCTATTTCATGTGCCCCCCCTGCCTCCCCCACACCAGGAAGTACCATGTGGTGGAGGAAGGCAAAATGGCTGTCCGGCCCCAAAACCTGTCTGAGGGAACATGACCCGGCCCCTGGCTTAAAAAGGTTGAAAATGCCTTATCTAAATCCTTCAAGGCAATATTTGCAGAGGTCAGCTTTACATCCTTTAAAATGAAAGCAAGTTGAGTTGACAGAATCCCAGTTTCCCACTGTGTAAAAAGAGAAACTGTTCGCACAAGTCCTCAATGAGCAGCAAAGAAAGTTATTTGTTATTAAGTGACTCAGCAATGTCTCTTTCTGAAAGTTGTATTGTGTAAAGCACGTATATGGCATAAAGTTTGCCTTTTTCCTTTCCTTGGCAATGCCCTACTCCTAACTCATTTGGGTTTTGTCACTTATGTAGAAATAAAGATTTTAGAAAAATTATGGTAGCACACTTATACTGAAAGTTGTTAAATTTATGATTTTTTTGAAATGTTGATCTGACCTATGTTCTGCCTTTTTCATCTGATTCTGCAATAAGACTAACAGAGGCTTCCCCCTTTTTCCCAGTGCTACTGTCTCATATCCCATTTGTTGTTGTTGTTGTTGTTGTTCAGTCGCACAGTCAATTCCGACCCTTTGCGACCCCATGGACCATTTTCCTCCAGGCACCTCTATCCTCCACCATTCTCCTCAGCCCACCAAGCTCTGTGCCCATTGTGTCCACAATACCATCTATCCATCTCATCTTTGGACGCCTTCTTCTCTTGTCCTCCACCTTTCCCAGCATCAAGGCCTTCTCAAGTGAGTCCTCCCTTCTCATTTGATGTCGAAAGTACTTTAGCTTCATCTTCACTATTTATCCCTCCAATGAACAGTCAGGATTGATTTCTTCCAGTATTGACCTATTTGTTCTCTTTGCTGTCCAAGGGACTCTCAGGACTCTCCTCCAACACCACATCTCAAAGGCATCTATTCTTCTGCGCTCAGCCTTCCTAATGGTCCAGCTCTCACACCCATACATTACCACTGGGAATACCATTGCTTTGACTATGCAAATTTTTGTTTTCAAGGTGATGTCTCTGCTTTTCACTATATTTCCCCAGGTTTCTCATAGCTTGTCTCTCCATAATCAGTCGTCTTTTTATTTCATGGCTACAGTCACCATCTGCAGTGATCTTAGATCCTAGGAAAGTAAAATCTGTCACTGCTTCTACTTCCCATTACATTTGTTAATAAAATAGAGAACATGAATGAATGATGAATCTCTTTTAACACAAGTGAATTCTATTAGATAGCTTTCCTGGTTGTTATTTATTTCAAACATTTCTTTATTGCTGCCTTGCAGAGCTCTCCCCCACATCCCCAAAAAATTGTAGCATTTAAAAAACAATCCTAATGATGGAGCCAGCATAGAGGACCTTATGTTATGACAACTACCTCTTTCATATTCAAAGTGCTGAACATCAGATTTCCTACTCAAGTAGGGTTGCCATAATTCTCTCCCGCCAAACTGGGACAGCCATTTCATTCTTCAAACTGTGCATGCGTTGGATGGCGCTGTCAGGGAGACCGCAGCTCTAAGACCCCCGCAGAATCCCTGTCCAGGGCAGTCCAGGGCAGACAGGGAATACTGACCCTATGTAATTAACCCTTTGTGGTCACATGAAGAAGGAATCCTCCATCCCAGTGTATGGTGGAGGTTTGACTTCTTAGATATGGGTATTTCTTGCTCCCTCCTGGCTTTTGAGGAAAAGGGCTGAGGACAACTCCTTGTCCCCCAAACCTCAAGGTGAGCCAAGGGATTTTTGCAAAAAGTTATTTAACTGTCTCTGTGCCTTTCTTTCAATTATCTCGCTTGCAAGTGTCTCCTCTCCCCAGTGGACTTCTCAGGGTGCTGTTTTGCCTTCATTACTTTCAAGCAGGATAACTGAAAGAAAGGCAGGGAGGCAGTGAATTAACTCTTTGCAAAAAATCCCTTCGTGAGGGGTGATCTTTCTCCTTTTGTTCAAATTTCAAAATCCGGGACTTTTTCATGTTTTTTCTTGAACCAGCTGGGACAGATTGAATCTGGGAAAATCTTGGAAAATCGGGACATATGGCAACCCTATACTCAAGCCATGTGCTTTGCCTTTCATAGCCTAGATTGACCTCACTGAAATTTGTGTTTTTCTGATGCACAGATGGCTTTTGGTGGTCATTAATTCATATGGAATGTTTGAAGTGGTAGCCGTGTTAAGCTGTGCAAGCATATCAGATAATAAACCGAACAGCAAAAAAAGGACAAAGAATGTTGTGTCACCTTAAAGACTAACTGCTGTATTTAAATGTTAAATGTGAGCTTTTGTGGTCTGATGAAGTGGACTTGGTCCACAGAAGCTCACATTTAACATTTAAATATAGGAGTTAGTTTTTAAGGTAATACATTCTTTGCCTTTTTTTGCTGTTCTGTTTTGTTTCTTCTTCTTCTGCCATATCCAAATCCGAATATAGGCCATCCTCATGGTGATCAGCCATGAAGACTGTCCTGAGAATATAATGCAGTGGCCTTTCATCTGCCTTCCACATCGCAGCATGACCCCCATACCACTGATCCAGTTCCGCAAGTCACTTTCTGGTCCTCAGCTCTTATGGCACGCAAAGTCCACATCAGCCCCAGGCTGATGCCCTCTATCAAGATGGATTCAAGTGGGATTTAATCCTTTTAGGAACCATCACCCTTCCCTGTGGACTTCGGTTAGTTAACCGCCACCTGACACTCGACGTTGAGTCACTGACAGTATGGTCTACTCTATTACTATAGCAGGATAACCTGCTTTCTGATAATTCATATAGCTATCTTAGTTAGAAACGATTTGACAGTACATAACAACAACTACTCAATTGGTGGAAGTGGTCTTCCTTGCTCTCTTCTGCCCATGTAAGCCTTCTCCAGCCCTCTGGATGCTCAAAAACCATGCAGTGGGGCCTTCTGTGTCATAAATTATTCCATCTATGGATGGCAATTCCTGAGTACAAGCTGATATCAAGAAGCTTCAGAAAAGCTTCTCCTCAAGCAGAGGAAAAGGGAAATAAGACAAACACAACTTGCTTCTATATTCTGCTACATAATTTATGTCATAATCTTTCACAATAAATACTAACTTGAGAATAGTTAAGATGTGTGGGTGGATGGGTATGGGTTGCTATATTAATATTTGGGGACTAAATCTTTAATTTATTTGGTGCTTATTTTTGCCCTTCTAATCAGTACAAATCAGCATGTCAGTTAAGATAAATATGTTTTGTGACTACAGTAAATGAATGACAGACACTGTCCCTGGATGAGACCTGGAACAGAATGGCCTCTGGGCATCTTCAGAGACTTTCTTGTGCTACCAATTCTTAATGTATAACCTATTCACATCAAAGTCAAACAATGAACTGAGAGAGGAGGAGAGGTTACAAAGCAAACCAAGGAAGATTGAAGATTTACCATCTTGGAAGATTTCCACAATTCCCCTGTGCATTAAATCCAACACCAAGACCAAAGACATTAAGCAATCCTCCCACTGCAAACTAGATAATTCAGAGGAGAAAACGGAAGGGCAGGTTGCTTACCTGTAGTACTAAGAGGAGTCACCTGTGAATTCATACCAATGGGTTAAATCTTGTGCATGTTTATCTCAGTGGCAGGAAAACCTCCAGTGCTGAGGGAGGTCTTGATGGAGAGTGGGCAGTCTCTGAACAGGAGACCACCAATAGAGATTGCCTCTTCATGTGCCTTGACATCAGTTACCTTGATGTCAAGTCTCTGACATTGTTGGAACCAGGAAACAAAAAGTATGAAGGTGTCTCCATTCCCAGAATTAACCAGAATCAGAGGACTCAAAATTGGAGTGTTCATAGTGGGGTGAAGACAGTCTTCCCTGCTTAACGATCAGTGGTCAAATGGTGAAGGGGTAAAAGGGACACCTCCTTGTGCTTCCTTTTCCAAGATGGTGCAGCCATCTCATGAGGGAAGAAACAGAGACCATAAGTCCCGGATAATATGGGGTTGTCCTGTGTCACTCCACACTAGGAAAATAGCCAGGCAGATAGAAATAATAATGACAGGGAGAATATTAAGGCTCCACTGTCTCTTGGCATTGATGTTGGAATGAGTCTCACTCAGTGGTGGGCATCAGCAGGTTCGCACCAGTTCGCCAGAACCGGTAGCAGAAATTCTGGCTGGCCCCGCACATCCAAGTTTTCAAATAAAGTACTCCTAATTTGGGTGCAATGCAGGGCTTTTCCCCTGGCCACACCCACCATACCATGCCCACAGTGTGGCAGTAAACATTTTTGGAGCCCACCACTGGTCTCGCTCGATGTTTGCTTTTAGACTTCTTCCCCTGTGTGGTTATGATGGTGACCTCGTCTCTGATTCTGAAGGGGTATGTGCCCTTGGAGATTGGGAAACTGATCCCCATTTTGTGATGGCAGGGGATGGTCCTGGTGGCAGAGAGTTATTGGCATCTAGACTTGCATGATGGACCTTGCTGGATGTCCCTTTTTTTGAGGAGATCCTTCTGGGGTCTGCTACTTGTGGGAGTAAAAAAAGGAACTGAGGGATTGCTGGGCAGGAATTACATGTATTGAGGAGGGTAGGTGGAGCCTTTGGCTCCTTCACAGCTCTGGAGCATTCCGAGTCATCTGCACAACATGCACAGGATTTAACTCATTGGTGTGATTTCACAAGAACCACGAAGAAGTTATTCACTTTTTCTTTTATTACAGGTTTTACAGGCAAGGTGGCTTCTAGCAGCTCAAGATGGGTCATACACTCAGTCTGGTCTATTGACATGAGAAGTGCAACCTTCCCTTTCCTAGTGCTCTTTATGGGGTATTGGTACTAAGTCCTTCCTTACCTTTTTTATCACCTCCCACCTGGACTTCACTGGGACTGTGAGCCCTATTCATGTCACCACCCAAGATGAAGAAGAATCTGCTAGAATCAGCAATTTGACCTAAATTTGTTTTCCTCTGGTATTTGAATATTTCCCCTATTTTTGTGTGGTTTGAAAATGGAGACTTTGCAATTCTGTGCCAAAACAGCTACACAACTTGAAATACAAGTAGCACTCAATTTAATTATTTCATTTTTGTGCAAAAAGTTTCACAGTTGATGTGTGAACATTTTAGGAAAGAACTTGAAAAATGCCTTAAGAAGGAGGAGGAGGAGCACTGGTACCCATAAAAGTTGTACTGGGTTTATATGTATACTTGTAAGAGAGAAAGTGGACCAGTTATTGAAGAAGCATCTAAAGAGAGTGGTTTAGACACTGACTATATGTGTAGCAATCTGCCTCAGGATATTAGTGTTGATTTGAGGTTTCATACCAATTTGGTGAAAAGGGGACCAGTGAAATTGAAGACCCGCTTAAAAAAGAGAGAAACTGACACTTACCAGCTCCAAGAAATGAAGGAATTAAAAATTTAAGGACTTTTAACTTCTTTTAAGCTCAATCCTCACCATGTCCATTTATATGACCAAATAGTAACTTGTTTTAGTTGGGAATTACAGCTTTAGTTACCCTGTAAAGGTCAAAATAGGTTTCTCATGGTCTAAGAGCAGATTAAAATAATACAGTTTGGGCAACTTCACTGGAAGCATGCTAAAATGCTTGAAAGTTTAACTACATTAATTTTATTTGATTTACAACTGTGGCATTTCTTCTGCTACAATCTTGCGGAGAAATACATGGAGTTTGAAATTTTACATATGGACATGTAAACCAGTGGTAAAATAACACAGTTGTGCGTACCTTTCACGTCTTGTTTTATCTAACTTGTCTTTCAAGATTAGGATCTCCTTTTTGAGAGCAAGCTGTTGACTTTCGGCATCACGCAGTTCTTTCCTCAGATTTTTTATTTCATTAGAATGCAGTACTTCTCGTTTAGATAATTCTTCTTCGTAAAAAACATTCTTCTTCTCCAAGTCAGCTTTTAATTTAGTGATCTCTTGCTGATGTTCTGTGCTGCTCACCCCTGGGGAACGACCCATTTGCTTCTGCTGTGAAAAAGAGGGTAGCTCAAAATTAGCTTCCATGAAATGCCCAACTATGAATGTGTGTGTGTGTGTGGGGGGGGGGGAGTAGAGTGGAACCACAGCTGACTATAATTCAGTATCTATACATTTTAGCGTATAGGCAGGGATTAACAGGTTACACAGCACACATATTAATTAAATGCAGCACGAGCTGTTGCACAGTTTAACAGCATTCCTATTCAGCTACTAGAGTTAGAATTATGGCAAGGGGCCATTCAACAATTACGTGATTCTTGAAGGGGGGAGGGGGTCTGCCATCTGAATTACGGAAAAATTATGTGGGGAGCGGGGGAGCAGGTCAAAGCTGACATAATGCATTTGGAGCTGTTGTGTATTAGGCACCAATAGGGAAAGGCTCTAAAAATTAGAGTTTCGATACAAAAGCTCTGGAGGGGGTAGAAGCTAAAATTACGGTTAGATTACATAGGGGGGGTCAATTTCCCCCCCAAAATGGATCACATAATTGTTGAATGGCCCCCAAGTGCATTACAACTGCAGCCTTATACCATGCACACTATAATGATGTCTGCAAATGTCAGAAATAAATGAGACAAACTCTTAAAATATCTTAGGTAAAGGTTGCCCATACTCGAAAGCCAACTGTATCCAACTCTAGGGTTCAGTGCTCATCTCTGACTATAGTCAAAGAGCCAGTGCTGTCTGCGTCTGCAGACGTTTCTGTGGATATGTGGTAGGCATGTCTAGACACCAGAGTGCATGGAACTCAGTTTACCTTTCCCAACGAAGTAGTCCCCATTTATCTACTTGAATTTTTTTGCTTTCGAACTGCTAGATTGGCAGGACCTGGGACAGAGACAGGAGCCCACTCCGTCATGCAGTACTTGGGTCTCGAACTGCCACCCTGCCAACCTTCCGGATGTGAAGTTCAGCATCTTAACCACTAAGCCACTGCAGTCCCCTTAAAATATCTTAGTGTGCCACTATTGTGACCCACTACAGGGAAAGACTCTGTGATAAGGACAGTAAAATACTCTCTTATAGGTCCTACAGTGTTGTGCATCCTACAGTGATTTTTCAGATCTAACAGGCAAATGTTAGGTTTTAAAATGGCAAAACTAACACTAACCTTTAGTCCTTCTAATTCATTTTCCAGCTGCTTAGAGTACTGCTCACTTCGCTCCCGCAATTTCCTGTCCTTGGATGCCTCAGCGGTAGCAGCTTCAGCATGAACCTCCAGCTACAAAAACAATGTTTAAAATCATCGCTATCCTTTGAACTTTAGTTTCCTTCAATATCACTCAAGAAAAAGGGCTCATATACAGGTGAAACTTGGAAAATTAGAATATCGTGCAAATGTTCATTCAGTTCAGTAATGCAACTTAAAAGGTGAAACAAATGCTGTATATGAGATAGACTAATTACAATATTATTATAATATTAATCCTTATGGTTTACAGTTTATGAAAACCCCAACCCCCCAATCTCATGTACCCCATGTTGTTGTTGTTGTTGTTGTTGTTGTTCAGTCGCACAGTCGATTCCGACCCTTTGCGACCCCATGGACCATTTTCCTCCAGGCACCTCTATCCTCCACCATTCTCCTCAGCCCACCAAGCTCTGCTGTATGCCATGATCATCACAATTATAATGAATTAAGGCATGACATATCTCGCTTTGCATGTAGTGAGTCTATCTCATATATTTGTTTCACCTTTTAAGTGAAATGAATGAACATTTGCACAGTATTCTAATTTTCCGAGTTTCACCTGTATTACAGTTCCTAACTGTTTGGGATATCTGGGTAGACATCACAGAAATGTACCAAACTTAAACACAATGACTTTAGGTTCCACAGGCCACATAGATCATAACTACAGTAAAAATCTAATGTAATGGCTGAAATCCTACTGCATCTTTTAAGTCTATGGATCAATAGGCAAAGGGCAATTTTTGGTAATAAAAAACTTCCTCTT
The DNA here is from genome assembly GCA_035047345.1 of Bradypodion ventrale. NCBI lineage: Eukaryota > Metazoa > Chordata > Lepidosauria > Squamata > Chamaeleonidae > Bradypodion > Bradypodion ventrale. The sequence continues at coordinate 50,636,907 of JAWDJE010000001.1, forward strand.
TTTGTTCTACAGCTTCCACATCATGAAAAGGGATTACTGTACATCAGAACAGCCAAGGGATAGAAGCATGATGCTTTTAATTATCACAAATTGTTCCATATCTCGGACACTAAGGCCCTCGTGTAATATTTGTTTCTTCAGAATTAAGAGCTTCACTATACAGTTGGGAAGGAGCAGGCGGGATTGGGATAAATAGGGGTTGGCAGGTCTGGAATGCCATTTTGTGAAATCCTCACTTCCAAAAGGCATACAGATTTCATATGACTCAAACTAGTCTACAGTAGCCTCTTTCTAATTTGCCTATTATTATTATTATTATTATTGTTGTTGTTGTTGTTGTTATTATTATTATTATTATTATTATTATTATTATTATTATTATTATTATTATTATTATTATTATTATTATTATTATTATTATTATTATTATTATTATTATTAAATTTCTATACCACCCACTCGACCAAAGCTGACTCAGCGGTTCACAATCATGGATAAAAACAGAGTTAAGAACCCACCCCTAAAAAAGGGGTGCAGGAACCGAAGGAACCGTGGGGGAAGGCATGCTCCCCTATACCACCCACCCAACGGAAGCCACCCCTCCACCTGCACCCCAAACTTGGTCTGCCAGCCAGGTTTTTAGTTCTTTCCTAAAGGGCAGCAACTCCGTCTGGAGGCGCAGTTCTACTGGCAGGAGGTTCCAAAGGGCCGGTGCGGACACGGAGAAGGCTCTCCTCCTTGTGTCAGAGAGATGAGCCCCTCTGGCCGATGGCACAATTAGAGAGCCCCTCAGGTCTGCTCTGGTAGGATGGACAGACGTCCTTAGGGCGATGCGGTCTCTTAGGTAACCTGGTCCACTACCATATAGGGCTTGGCCCTATAATAAATATAATAAATTGGCTTAATAAGGTAGCCAATGCATAATATTAGCAAATTAGGCACTTCCTTGGCTCGGTGGAGGGGCTGGAGTGAATTTATTTTTGTATCGAGCAGTGAATTACTTCATGGCTAAAGAACCTAAAGAACCTGGTGTGGCATGTCCTCGAAAGAACTGTTCCGAGGAGTTAAGAACAGGAAGATAATTGCCATAATAATAGCCAATATCCGGAATGGAAATGGCACCAGAAGAATTGGTCAGTGAATATTTACTGCACTACTTTAAAAAAAAAGCCAAATAGAATGCTTCCAGAAGGAAGCTTTTTTCTTAAACATCCAGTCGAGAGTCTGTTCGGGGGTAGGGAGCTTCCAAAGAAGCAGCTTTTTATTTGTTTCTTATTCCTTGTCATTTCTGTAATTTAGTGCTTGCCAGGTCAGCAGTTCGAGACTCGAGTACTGCAGGACAGAATGAGCTCCCACCTTTGTCCCAGTTCCTGCCAACCTAGCAGTTCAAAAGCAAGAAATTGCAAGTAGATAAATAGGGACCACATCAGTGGGAAGCTAAACAGCATTCCATGCACTCCGGTGTCTAGACGTGCCTGCCACATGTCCACGGAACGCTGGCTTTTCGGCTATAAACAGAGATGAGCACTGAACCCTAGAGTCAGATACGACTTGCTTTCGAGCAAGAGTGACCTTTACTTTAAACCTTTCTTTATCATGCCTATTTTTGATTTCTGACAAACTTGCAAGCTTCAACACTGCTCTTTTATTATCATCCAACTGTGATCTGTACTGTTTGAAAAAGTGGCATGGAATCATTTATGCAATCATTTTCAAGTTGCAAGCCAACCTAGCAGTTCGAAAGCAAGAAATTGCAAGTAGATAAATAGGGACCACTTGAGTGGGAAGGTAACAGCGTTCCGTGCGCTCTGGTGTCTAGTCATGCCTGCCACATGACCACGGAAACGTCTGCAGAAGCAGACAGCGCTGGCTCTTCGGCTTTGAAACAGAGATGAGCACTGAACCCTAGAGTCGGATACGACTGGCTTTCGAGCAAGGAAAACCTTTACCTTTACTATGCTGCAAAATTATAGAAGTGTTAGGTGGGCAAGGGGTTGGTCCTTCAACTGGTTGGATGCCTGCCAACCAAGATGACCACGGGGTTGTCAGCTGAGTGGCTGAACTACCCAGTAAATGTAAACATAAAAACACCTATAAATAATCAGCCATTCTCTCAAAACAAGAGAATGGGAAAGCAGACAAGGATGTACTGGGGAGCATTGCTTGTGTAAACATGATTTTGCTTATACCTTGCTGTATCACTTTATTTTGCTCAGACTTGTTGAAAACTACTAAGAATAATAGCAGCTGCACCAGAAAGTATGTTTATTAGCTTTCCCCCTGTCTCTTGAAACCTATATTTTAAACAATAGATGTGCCTCAGATTGGTTATAACAATTTTGAAGTTAAATAATATGGATTTCAATTGAGATCTTTTAATATTTGTACTCATAAGTACTTTTATTAACCTAAGAGGGCTGTAGAGTGTGTACTAAGAAGAATTATGTTACAGATTGCCTTACCAATGGTTGCTTTGCTTCAATAAACATTTAAGAAGACTCTTCTCTGGAATGTCATCTACTTTCAAGTAAATAATTAAATGAGAGGTATCCACAAGCAGGAGCTAGACAATTCAATGATTTTGCAAGGGTATTGGTAGTCAGAGCCAGTGAAAAGAAATTCACACCCTGTTCATGCCATAAAGACATACGTCTTTTCCCACCATTATTTTTAGGGCTGGCATAATCCCTAATTTAATGTGATTTCAAATTGCAGCCCCCCCCCCCCCGAAGACTTGCCAATAATATTTTATTATTTAGCTCATGGTATGACATTTAAAAATAATTTGTTTCAGACGATTTAAAATTTTTTTTATGGAAATCGTTAGAGACTTGCACCTCCCTTTTGAATTTTTTCACATCCCCCCCCCCCCCCCCCAAGTTTGGGAACCAAAGCAAGACTGCTATAACATTATACTCTATAATTCAGATAGTTTACCACTTTGCTCTCCATCCCTAGCCATCAAATTCTGGTATCAGAGTGATTCTCCTGAATTTTGTTAACTACTCTCCAAACCCTTAAAAAAGTGTATCTGCATTTCCAAACTTTACTAGACTGAAAATATAAAACACTTCAAAGATATAGAAAATTACAATTAAGAATTACAATTTAGTCTTTATATTTCAGAAGTGTTATCTGCCATTTTTAAACAACAGGAAATAAACGTAACTTTGAACAATGCTTTCCTGTAGTCATTATCCCGAAGTAACGTACCTCCTTTTTCATTCTGTCTGTTCTGCGCAGATCTTGCTTCAAGCTTTCAACTTTTTGCATCACCACTTCCATCTCTTCTTCCTTATCTCTGACTTGACGGGTAAGTTTCTGTTTTTGTGAATGTAACTCTGTAAGTCGCTCATTCATCTCAGAGAATTCCTGCATGGCCAATTTCCGCTGACTGTGTGCATCTTTCAACTCTTTGGTTTGGACCTTTAATCTTTCACCAGACTCAATAAGTTCCTGCAGACAAAAATAAAGGATAGCATATCTTTAAATTTTAGATGTCTAGAATGCAGAGTGCTCAAGTTCTCAATGTAAATAATAACAAAAAAGCAATTTCCCAAACCTGAAACAAGAATTACTGTACAGAATCTAAGCTCCAAGAAGAACAGTTTAAGAAGCTTGTATGTTTCACTGGAGAATACTGAAAGGCAATGTGATAGCCATCTTCAAATATTTGATAGTCTGGATCCATTCCAGTTTCAGTTCAGGCCACAACTTGGTACTGGGACAACACTGAACGCACTGCACAATGACCTTTTAAGGGAGAATGGTTAGGGGAATTTTACTCTGTTAGTTCTGCTGAATATCTCAGTGGTTCTTGTATGTGTCCTGCCAACCTCAGCCAAAACTTTCTACAACTGAAAATGATAGCAATATTGTTTTAAAATAAAACACAAGTGAAATTTTACCTTATTAAGATCATCCCTCTCTTGCTTTAGTGCTTTGATTTGCTTTTCAAAGGTCTTGATTTGTCTGGCAGCATCTTCTAACTCCTGTCTTGCAGAACTGGCTTCTTCAAGTTGCTGCTCCAATCGCCCAGAATCTATTTAAAAAATTGCAAAGCATCAAATGGTAAAGTACAACTCATGAAGCTCAATGCTGTACAATGGTGATAAGCTATTTAGGGTTAAGGACAAAATCTAACACACTGAGAAGTAATTGTTGAGCACTATAGTTGCTAAACTCACTGTAAAATAAATATGTGTTTGCACCTACATGCAGGTGTGTGGAATGAATCTGACAATGAATCTGTTAGGAGTCAAATTTACAGTGGTGTAGTAAATGCTCCTCAGAACATCTTTAATCTGCCCCTTCATAAAGCAAGTTCCTGACTTGGGTTTCAATTTTAGTTTCCCAGTGTTTAGTTTTAGCAATTTAGTAATATCTAAATACATCCTTTTTAAATCAGCAATCATTAGCCATTCATTTGTTGCACTGAAAATGGAGTGCTAGTTTTAAAATTTACTGGAAAAGGATAAACAGGAACACACAGTCTCCCTTCTCTCTCTCATTTGAATAATCCCGCAAAATCCTGAATAATACCGCAGAATTCTGTGCTGACAAATTTTATATCCAGTTCCAAAAAAATTTAGTATTAAGTAAATTGAATTCAAATCTCAGCATTTTGTTTTGTCGACTGCAACTCGTATCTGAGAATGCATTTTTCCTGAAGCAGGAAAAATGTCATTGGTGTGAACTTGTTTAAAGTGGATCCCATCTTGCCACGAAGTGACCCACACACTATGATTTTGGACCCATCTCCTTGGGCACACATGAGATGAGAATTGTAGGATTTAACACTGGGACTACAATGGGCTGCTGCAGCCTTGAAGGTGCGCCTTCAGAGCCAGTCCATCTGGCATGGCCTCTTCCGCCTCCATGACCATTGGGAATCAGAGTTCCTCCTCCGCTCATTTAGCTGTTGGGACCAATATGATGGTTTCCAGTAGCATTTCCTCCACTGAGGAGACCATCACCCCACCTAAAGTGCCTCATCCACCCATAGCCGTTAGCCCTTTTAGGGAGTAAGGTTAGTCAATCACCGTCTGACACTTGGTGTTGAGTTGCTGGCTGTACGGTCTACTCCATTACCATAATGGGATGTCTGACCAGACAAACAAATCTCAGCATAGTGGGATTATAAAGAGCTATTTTAATGGTTTAAATACTGAATTTTTATCTCTAGTCAGTTTTCAAAGTTTACAATATTATATATAAATAAAATATTCAGCAGCGTAATATGCCAAATTACACTGGTTGTTATTTTACTTTATTAACAACACAGCATACAGCATAGTGGTTTTCAGACAGTGTTTTTGAAAGGACACCATCTGCATCATAAGCAATGGTGTATAGCTAACAAGTTAACTAGCAGTTGGTTCTGTATATTGGTGTGTTCTCCCTCAGTGAAATGAAAGTCTTTAAACAAAACAAGCAAATACACTGCATTATTTCAGGGTTGGCAGATAACATCTTGTTGACCATGTTCTCATCATATTCAGATGGCTTTGTTTATTTCTTATGTTAATACCATTTGTTATTTCATGTTGAACTTGGTTTATTATTCCTTTAACGGCAGAAGAAACATAGTCCTGAAGACTGTTATTTCTTCAAACAAAAATGTTAATCACTTGAAAAGCAAATAAGAAATAAGAAATGTTTCTAAAATATGCCAGCTATTTCACAAATTAGAACCCTACAGGCATATAACAATAAGCCAGAGCTGTAGAGAATTCCATCTTTATCACTTAAAAGTAATATTCTTGTACACCCTGGCAAGACATTTTCTGTTCTACTCCCTCTAGCACAGGGGTGGCCAAACTACAGTCCACGGGCTGGAACCAGCCTGCAGCATCAAATTATCTGGCCTGTGCCGCTCCCGGAAGCAGAAAGTAAAACACACATGTGCAAAATGCTGCTGTAAGTGCACCTGCAGCTGTCGTAAACACGTTTACAACAACCATGGGTGCATTTATTGCAGTGTTTTGCGCATATGCATTTTACTTCCACTTCTGGTGGGAGGAACCACATGACCAGCCCGCTGAACCACGTGACCGGCCTGTACCCCGAAATGTTTCGGTACCCTTGTTCTATCAGCTACAACAACTAAATCTACCAGAAACTAATCAGGAAGCAAAAGCTCGGTATTACTTCTGAACCTACACTCTCATTTTGCTGCTTTCTTAGCAACAACATACTTGAAGCCAGGGTTTCTTATTGATTTTGAATTTCTTGCTTATTCTGGAAATCATAAGCCAGGAATAGTTCAGAGGTAACACAATGCTAGTTCAGAGGCAATGCTCAACTTTTCCTTCACTGAAAAAGAAGCCAAGCATACTGTTCATGAAAGATAAACAAGAATTCTCCCACTTCATAGTTTATTGCAATATGCCAATGCAGCCACAATGTAATGAAAACAAACCAAAAACCTTACTTGAAAATGTAAAGAAAAAATAGCATGTCAACATTTCTTGGGTAAGGAAACATTTTAAAAAAAACTACCAAAACACATGAATATTTTTCAAAATAATTTCACCCCAAAGTCAAGAAGACTCTTGCTTAAGTTTTCCTGATTCCAATAAGATTTACGTTTGCAACTCCCATACTCTGGATCATCTCCTTTATGATCAGTTTTACAATTCTGAAATATCAGCTCTCTGAAAAGCAAGGTTTTACACACAACCATATACTTGCAGCAGTGGATAAAATTCTCAACTCTTGTTTTTTTTGAAAAGCTTAGAGAATTTTGATGACAGCTGTGTAACTGAGTGCCAGGAAACTGGCCTGAAATCACCACCACACAGAATGTACAGTATATGCTCTCAAAGAGAGCCAAAATAAACCTTTGTTTCATATGCAAACTACTTTGTCTGCTTACTCTTCTCCTTAAATTTCCCCCTCTATATTAAAGATTCCTGTATGTTTTCTCCTTTATAATTTAAATAACTGAATGTTATAATATTGTTCTCAAAATGTAAGAACATATGCTGGGCTATCATTTCTTGGAATTATGGAAAAAGAAAAACGTCATAATTTAATATGAACCTAGCTAAGCAACCTCTATTTATGACATATTACAAGTTTTATTTTCATTGACAACGTTCTTCAGCAAATATTTGATAAAATCACAAAAATTAACATTCAAATCCAGTTTCTATCTTCCACTGATAAACCATTTCCTAACATGTATGCCAACTCCATATTAAGAGTCGATATACAATGTATGTCATTGCTAATGCTATTTAACAAAGGTGCTCAGTCAGTACCACACCATACCTGTGTTATAAGAGCTTTGTACACTTAATGAGTAAGCCCTACAGAACGCAGTGGCACTTACTCTGAATAAATATGCACAGGTTCCAGCTGCCTGCTAAGATTCTAAAAATCCACTCTGCAATCCAAGATCTTGACTCTGATCTACACAAGCATGTGACCAAAGTACAGATGTGGAAAATTTTAAATGGAATTACCATATTTGTTGGCGTATAACACCCACTTTTCCTCTTAAAATACACTGGAAAAACGGAGTGTGTCTTATACTCTGATGAGTCTTATACGCCAGCAAATACGGTAATTATTAACCTAGTAACAAAATTAACATCTGAATAGCCTCATAATGGGAAGAAAATGTAACTTCTTTCCCCCTGCAACCGACTAGTTTGCCAAAAACATGTGATATTGTGTTTACAGTGAAGTTGACTTGCTGTGTAAGATCAGAAAAGAATTTTACGTTTGAAAAACAATTCAATGATAAACTAGGAAGTTATTTCGGTTTCTGGAACACTGCAACAGGAAATATCCACCCATATAAACTATTTTCACTTATTTAAATTTTACTTGTCAATGTATAAAGGATGTGTGCATATATGTGTGCGTATATGTGTGTACAAAGAAGAAAAGAAGGGACGGAGGAAAATGAGATGGTTAGATGGCATTGTTGATGCAATGGGCACAAAGCTGGGCGGGTTGAGGAGAATGGTGGAGGACAGGGGTGTCTGGTGTGCGGTGGTCCATGGGGTTGCAAAGGGTCGGAATCAACTGTGCGACTCAACAACAACAACAACAACAATACATGCACATAATTAATTTCTGTATCAAAATTACTAATTTCTATATCAACCTGTACTATTTTAATACCTTATACTGTATAATGTGACAATAACAATAAGCAAGATTTAAAAATGAAAACAGAAGTAAAAATAAGATGTGGTTAATGTTAAGGTGATATGTTTTTTCTATTTTACTGCATACATCAGATGTATCATATTCAGATGTATCAAAGGCCATCCTTTTTAAAGGCAATACGAGGGGGAGAAGCATGCAGAATTAATTTCTAATTTTATAATCATACACTCTCCATTATTTCTAGCCAATACCAAGACATCACCCAAACGATCCAAATATGAAGGAAATGACTTAATTACTGACATCCCATCCTAATTATTCTGTGAACAAAACTTGGATATATGTTTTTGAAGAAGCAAGTAAAATATTGTCACTTAGATTATCCACATGTCCCAGGATAGCTTTGATTACCGAGTTGGGTAGACTTAAGGTGGAAAAGCTTAAGAAAGATATTATGATGATGATGACAGCAGTAAAAATAATAATTGCTAAGAATTGGAAAGTGTATAGATACTTAGGATTGGAAGAATGGCACAAAGAAATGTGGAATATGGCGATTAACGATAAACTGATTTGGGAATAAACTGACTTGGGAATTAAGAATAAAAAGGCATTACAAGAAAAGTGAGTTTGCCAACATTTGAAGAGATTTTGATTTTGTTCTAAGAAAATCTAAAGGAATCAAACCTGGATATGAATACAGTATATGACATTTTTGAAATAGGGGAAAGGATTTATGTAATGTATATAGTTGCATTAAGCAAGTTTTGGATAGGAAGCATGCGCCCCAGGTGATGGTTCACATTGTATAGTATGTGTGTAAATGTTTTATTTTTAATGAAAAATTAAATATATATTTTTTAAAAACCAAAATATGAGGGAAGTGACTTAATTACTGACACCCCATCCTAATTAATCTGTCACTGATTCTGACTCCAGTTTAATCAGATTCCTTGGAACAGGAAAGATTCTCTTTAATAAGATATGCTACCCATGAATTTTATTAAATCTTTCAAACCTGGGTAATTTTTTAAAAAATCCGATTATAAACTTGTACGTGCATATTCTATCAAAGTTAGGATGCCAGAGTTATATAGCAGAACAGTTATTTTAAACAGAAAGTACATTCCTATACAACTGTAGCCCCAGAAAAATAGCCATATTTTAACAATTTCTTTGAAAGAAAGTCTCAAAGTTTACTTCTAACCACGCAGTCAAACTACAGTCTTCATTTAAGATGCCAAGAAAACTGTATTCAGTTGAATCATTGACAAATTTAGAAGAAGCAGTGAGTACAATCAGAATTATAAACCAAAACTCATAATGTCTTAAATATTAAGTGCCAATATTAATTCAAAAGTCTATGTTGGTACATTCTTTGTAATGCTATAGCGATTACAAAGAATGTACTGACAGTGTTTTGAATACTGTAAGGTGTTACATAAATGAGAGGTATTTCATGATAGAGCGAACCCACAGCATGCATGTCTTTTATGAATACACATGTTGATCAGAGAGGAGGAAAGAATAAAAGAATAATCCATAGATAAACACAAAAGCCGAGGTTTGATGGAAATTTTAGCTTGCACGTCACAATGAGGAAGGTTAGGCTGCTGGGAAGTGGAGTTAGTGCCCTCTTGTGACAGTGAAGTCTGCTGTGTTTCCTCCCAGGGTGGCATGGCATGGCCCTTTATAGCAATTCTACCCTTCATGAAGATCTTGAGACAAATGAATGTACTACAGACATAAGATGAGTGTGTGAAGCCCCAAAACAGTAGTAGACAAGCTTGGAAACTGAACAGGTGGCCAAGCAAAAGAGCTGTCATGGTAGGGAGTAACAGTGTAGAGCACATAGCCCTCCACAAGTTGTTGGCTGTAATAGCTATCAGCCCTTACACTTGCTACATTGAAATAATGGGAGGGGGAATTTAACAACATCTAGAGATCAGATACAGCCCACTTGAGGCCGAGAAAGACATAACAGGAGAAGTCAAAAAGTATCGCGAATGTATTTACTGTCCTCCGTAGCAGACATTTTCAGAGGCATTCTAATGTTTATTTCAGTGCAACATCACCCATCTAAGAACTGAATTGTGTCCATGAAAGCTCATAATGAAATAAATGTGTCTCAAAGGTGCCATAATTGGTTCCCCCCACCCTTGCTGGAAAAAATGTTTACCATAAATCTAGACATTCCATTCAGCTATCACAGCTAATAATCCCTAATGAAATTGTCTAACCTCCATTTAAGTCAGCTGCCATCACAATGACGAATTCCAGAGGTCGATTTTATAATGCATGTTGGGGCATTTTCCTCAGTCCCTTGACTGTCAAAGTTAGTTTCATTCTGTCCAAAGAAACCCTTGCTTATTGTGGACTTCCCACGCTCCGGTTCCCATGGCCAATAACTCTCGCCTGCAGTGGACATATGGTTTCTATTGTGGGCCATACGTATTGGGCAGCAGTGCACTTTTTCTATGTCCAACAAGACAGACAAAGAACCCAGGATTTGTTCTGAGGCTTGCTTTTTTTTGGTTAATTGGCAATCTCTGGTTTATTGTGGCAAATGAGCTGAGCATGTGGCCTAGCATTCTTAGTTTCATGAGAAAGGAAGAAGAAAAAGTTATTATCTGTCCTTTCAAATTTGCAAAGCAAACATTAGGTCCCTCCCCTAACCATCTTTTATTTTCCTATCAGTTTTTACTGGTAGGAATAACCTGATAATTTGCAGCTTTCAGAGTGGTAACTTATGCAGACATATTAGACAAGAAACAAAACAAAGCAAAAGTAAAAAACAAAAGTGTTGTGACATCTTAAAGACTGCTATATTTTAATGTGAGTTTTTGGTGGATCAAGTCCACTTTCTCAGATAGAAAAGTAGGACTATATGGTAATTATTTATACATCCCCTCAAGGTTAAGAGACAGTGACTGGTTGAGATAAGACCCCTGTTTGGTAATCAGTCTTTTTCTATTTTTTTGAATAGTATCCATGTCAATCTGTGTTTCAGGCATATCAGAAAGCAAAGAAAAAAACAACTCTGCAGCACTTTAAAGACTAACTGCTATATTTTTAATGTGAGTTTTCGTGGATCAAGTCCACAAAAGCTGACTGATGACAGCCATGCTAGAAAACAGTTGCGTCCGCCATTTTGTTTTTGGTTTTTTTCTTTCCAAGATGGTGGACGCAACTGTTTTTGCTTCTAGCATGGCTCCGGAGGAAGACGGGGTTTGCGCGGGAGAAGTCCTCCCAGCCTCGCCCCCCGGACATTGCTATGGACCCAGAGAGCCTGAAACAGGGACCAAAAAATGGTGATTTCTTTTTTTAGCCCACAATCAGCTGGAAAGGTAAGGAATCAGTCTTCCTTCTTGTGTGGGGTGGGCAGCCATTTTGTGGGGGTGGGCAGGGGTGACGGAGACCCCAAAATGTGCAGGAATACCTCCATCATGATGGGATTCTCCCCCTTTTTGGGGTGGTCCCCGCCACCCCTGCCGGAGTTGGGGGAGGTGATCTGCTCCACTGCCCACCCCTACGACGAGATCTCCTACCTATTGAAGCTGGAAAATTGTCGTCGGTGGAGTCCCTGTTTCAGGCTCTCTGCCTCTCCAACAGTGTGTGGGAGGCTTGTTGCAACTATAATCAGCTGTTGGGTGGCACAGTGAGCACCTAGTAAGGTGGGGATAGTGCTGAATAGGTCCTCCAAGCCTCCCACACACTGCTGGAGAGGCAGAGAGCCTGAAACAGGCACCCGACCGATGGCGATTTTCCAGCTTCATAAGGTAGGAGATGAAACACGGTGCCCTCAGTTAACGATGCCACATCGTAAACCGAGATATGACTTTTCACAAAAAGTCACGTCGTAAACTGAAAGCAACGTTGACCGAACGCAACGTAAACCAGGGGTTTACTGTACTGTATATGTTAACTACAGGGTTCACTGTTATTCAGTTTCATGTATCCAAAGAAGGCATCTGAATGTATCACCTGCAGATATGGGGAAGACCTGTATGTGAGATAATGAACTCAATAGTAAACATTTCTGCAGAAACAAAGTATTCCTCATTTCCTGGTGAATATTACATGAAACATTATCAAGTGAGAACAGTACTAGTGATATATAAAAACACAAAACAGCTGGCTTACCAGTCACCTGTTTTCTTAGTTTTTCAATTTCTTCTTTTAGGCTTTTAATTTCTAAATCTTTGCTAGTTGGTAATGGACCATCTACCGTTGAATGATGCATGGCCTGGATTGTTTGTGTGGATTCTTTTTAGAAAAATTGAAGAAGAAAAACACGTGAGATGCTGCATCTCAAATCATGTATTGTACAGGCATCCTTGCATCTTAAGACTTCTTCCCATGCAATATACTGCCCAAGGAAATATTAAGGCAGTGCCTGTTCCCTACCATCTGTCACATTCAATAAGAAGCAAGACCTCCAAACCGTAGTCCTACATTTTAGACTGTTTACATTTCCTTCTTATCACAACAATTTCACACATTCCGAGAGAAGGGAGCATTCTTCATTTTCCTTCGTTGATCACTGACTAGGAAAATGTGCACTAAACTGCCCAGCTGTTCTGACAGTATAGGAACAAGGGGAAATGCATTAACAGTATGAGACAGCTATATTTGAAGTGGAAATGGATTTCTGTCTCATCGAGAGGTCTTGTTTATGTCAAATGTGCAGGACAGCTGTGGCTTATGCACATTTAATTTATACAGTATTAAACTTATCTTCCTGTACGTTTCTTGACACCACAGAATATCATATCTGAGAGTAAATAAAACAGAACAGCAAAACACAAAACAAAACAAAACAAAAAAGAGAGGGACAAAAATGTTGTGGCACCTTAAAGACTAACTCCTGTATTTAACTGTGAATTTTTGTGGACCAAGTCCACTTCATCAGACTTGGTCCACGAAAGCTCACCATTAAATACAGGGGTTAGACTTTAAGGTAGTCACAACATTTTCGTGGGTTTTTTTTGTTGTTCTGTTTTATTTACTCTCAGATATATGCAGACTAACACGGATACCACTTCAAACACAAAATATCAGTTAACAATTTCCCCTCCCTTTTGTTGATATCTTGTAAAGTTTGGTGGCAGGCTTTTGTTTTTTATGATGATTCTGTCTGTTCCAATTCCACTGCTTCTTTTTTGGCTTATCACTGCCAATCTGATAGCGACATCCTCCAATGGTGGTAATAATGATCTAATCTTTCCTCATCTTTAGCAGATATCTAATGCTTTCTCTAGTATCTCTGTCATGGATCTGAAAGTAGCTTTCCATTAAAAGGAGGGGTGGAAGAGAACCTCTGATTTGCATGAGCAGACATCCACTAACAATAGATTTGGCCATCTACTTCAAGACCTGGGGTCAGTTTCTCACCAAAAGGACCATAAGGACTGCACTGACCCTTCCCACGAAAAGTAAACAAGTAGTAGTCAGAAGTACATTTCCAATATTGCTTACAATTTTTTTTCAATTTTAGATAGATTTAGATGATGCACTACAATGTCATTATTCAAAAAATTCCCTGCAACATTCTGTAGCTCTTTATAAACTATGCTTCAGAATCCATCTCTGCTTACCTTCTTCTACAGGTGAAACTCGGAAAATTAGAATATCGTGCAAATGTTCATTCATTTCACTTAAAAGGTGAAACAAATATATGAGATAGACTCACTACATACAAAGCAAGAGATGTCATGCCTTAATTCGTTATAATACAGGAGATTATGTGATGATTATGGGGTACATGAGATTGGGGGGGTTGGGTTTTCATAAACTGTAAACCATAAGCACCAATATTATAACAAAGTAAGGCTTAAACTATCTCACTTTGCATGTAATGAGTCTATCTCATATATTTGTTTCATCTTTTAAGTTGCATTAATGAAATGAATGAACATTTGCACGATATTCTAATTTTCTGAGTTTCACCTGTATATCCCCTTTTCTCCAATACAATTTCAAACTATAGACCATTATCTAATCCTGATTAAAATTTAATTTTGCAGAATCCTTAATAATGTATGTATATTTTAAAAATGTTGTAACTGGACAAACAGTTCTCCCAACTTATCCCAATTATTCTTAAAATTTTCTCATTTATAAGGAAATGTAGCCTATCACTGAAAGTGATTATTAACCAATTACTCTCTTTAGTCATGACTCGGATGAGGTCCATATTGTATACTGGATATCTTGGGATACACAAAGAGAGTCTCCTCAAAGACTGGTATTTTTGAACCACAATTGGGCGTATGCTGGTAATGGCAATCTTTTGTTGCTGACTAATCTTTCTCACACTAGGTCAGGCAAAAGGAACTGCTGAATGAACTTACCTAAAGGTGGCTTCAGTTTAAAGTTTGGCCTAGACATAGAAGAAGAACTGGATACCTTCAGGTAATGCCCAGAATTCTGTTAAGTTTTAGGATGAGTGGAAGGGCACTCACACAAGCACTCTTCACAATTTACTGTTTGTCTGGTGTGCAACTGACTGCATGAAACAGCCAGAAATACAAGAGACAATCAGTAAAATTCATTACACTGAACAATTGCCTTTCCCCAGGCAAATAACTCAACAGAACCCTGACCAATGATTTTGACTCCAAGGCATTTTTAAAGGGGGGTGGGAATCATACAACATATATGGAACCTCACATTAAGAACTTTTAAAAAATGAATTAATTTAACTTAAAGAATCAAAGATCATTTTTATACAAATACCTTGAAGTTTTCTGCCAAGTTCAAGTTTTTCCTGTTCCAGTCGCCTTATACGTCTCTCATATGCTTCTGTAGCTAAGGTATCCTCAAGTGTTCTTTGAATGCTGGCATCAAGATCCATAGTAGGTTGCCCAGCTGCAAATCTTAGGCTACTGCAATCCGAAAGAACACTGAAAAGGCATTTTATAATTTTCAGAAACAAGAAAAAGTAAGAAAAGAATCTCTATCAGTCAGAAATGACCTGACAGCCTGAAATTATTACTGTTTTAACTAATTTCTAATTCTAGTTGATCAATTTTGTTATTAGAATAACTAGATTTTTTTTAAAAAAATTAAGACACCATATATCTAGAACTCTCATCACCCACAACCACTGTCAGATTGATGAGTACCGTAATCTGGAATACTGGAAGAACACAAAATTGGGATACCCTAGTGTAGGTACTGTCCTGACTTATGTAATACAGACCATATGCTATTATCACTTTCTAAAAGCAAATATTTTACTGCTACTTACCAGAAAAATATATACCTTAAATTTTACTCTATTTGCACTCATTCATAACTGAAACAAAAAATGAATACCGGATATACTCGAGTATAAGCAAGTTTTTTAGCCCCAAAAATGCGTCCCAAAAAGGGGACTCAGCTTATACTCGGGTCAAAGACCATGAGGGTCCCAAGACCATGCCGGATTGAGATATGCCAACAATTTAATTAATTTTACCATATTTTCATGTATTTTGGTTGTTGAAGCTCACTAGCAGTTGCTGCACTTCCCACCCTCGGGTTATACTCGGGTCAATCTATTTTCCTGGGTTTTCAGGCCAAAATTAGGTACCTTGGCTTATATTTGGGTTGGTTTATACTCAAGTATATATGGTATGTTTATATTTTACTGGGAGAGGGGGGGAAGGCTAGGGCCTACATTATACTGGAATATGCACTATAATAAAACCTCAAATAAAATAAACTTGCCACAGTAGATTTATTGAAATCATGGAGAACTCAGTTAACCCAGGAATTTCAGTGGACAGGACTAACATTGCACTTACCTCTCACCTGACCTAGTGTGAGAAAGATTAGCCAGCAAAAGGGTCCAGCCAATTATGGTTCAAAAATATCACAATCTTTGAGGAGGCTCTTTCTGTACAAATCCACTTAGAAAATCAAGGTTTTCACTCACCAGCTACTTGTGTATGTGAATCCCACAAACGGCAGATGATGGCCAGAAAATGCAGTGTGTGTTGGTGGAGGCATTGTCTCCTAGAGAATAAAAAATGAGGCATGAGAATTAGATTTCACCATTTTGGAATAGGTGGATCCATTTGAATCAACTCAAGTTAAAATCAGCCAGTTAAGCCTTCTTCAAACAACAGTTTGTTCCTGGCCCTTTCTCTTGTGTCAATAAGACCCTGAGAAAGTTGGCCCCTCCCTACAGATCCTTCTTAGGGGTTCCTGACATCAAGTTCCCCAGTTAACTTGCGGGGGGGGGGGGAGAACTCTGAAGAGGCTGGGGTGTTTGTGATAGTAGAGGGAGAGTGGGAAGAAGAGATACCAGAAATAGAACTGAATGAACAGGGAGAGGAGTAGTTAAAAGAGGTAGAGGAAAAAGTGGGGCAGCTGAGATAGGGTAAGAGTGTGAAGAGGCAGAGGATAAAAAGGAAAAGAAAGAGGTAGGAGGGGAATCTGAACAATGGTACCTAGAAGAAGATAGGAGGATTTATCTCCTGGAGGGACATATGTCCTCAAGGAAGATGGGGGAATGGATATGATTGTCATTGCCCATGGCAAAGGTGGAGATGCAAGCCTGGGAGAAGATGGCAAGGAGAGAAAGGTGTGAGAGGTGGCAGAAGATGATGGCTAGAGAGCTCACAAACTAATGGAAAGAGCAGGGAAACTACCTGTCTGGCCAACTGCCCTCATTGCCAAAGCCACATGATGTGGTACTGAAGTGGATGCTAAGAGGCTGTACTAAGTGGGTTACATTGAAAGGAACTAGTAATTGCATACTGTAAATAGTTAATATGAAATGTTATTGGAAGAGTTAAATGTTTTACAAGGCATCTGCTGAGTATTAATGTTTTGCATTGCACTGCAACTGAAACATCATCTTCTATACCATTCCAATTTTTAAAAAATAGACGAAATGGGTGGACCACATCTTGACTGGTACAATGCCACTATTAATGAGCTAGAAAGTCCACGCAGATAATTTACTTTCTTCTTCTGGCTCTTTAACACGCGGCTTTCTGGCTCATTGTTTCCAGTACCCAATGATTAAAAGTAAAGATCCAGAACTATAGAATGCAGGTCTGGGATGGTCTGACACAGTGCTTCTGTGCCTACATATCCCCTCCTGAACATCTGGGCAAACAGGCTTGTTTAAACAAATGTACCGGGAGAAAGTGTCACATACAACTTACAGAATTCTTCAAACAGTCGTCATCTACATCAAAGTTTGATGTATCTGTTGGACTGCTGACTTCTGGGATGTAAGGTGCTTCACAGTTTCTAATATTATCCCAGTCAATTCCTACAAAGAATGGGTGGCTCTTGAAGTCTTCTATCCCATTTTGCCCAAGTCTATGTTCTCTGCTGCAGATGAGTCTTTTAATTAGGTCCTTAGCATTTTCAGATACATCTGTCACTTGGGCAGGAAACTGGAACCTCTCCTTGGAGAAAGAAAGAAAAAGAGAGAGAAAATTAGGAGCTGAATTACAGTTCTATGTTTCATTTCTTTGTGCTTTCACCAAGAAACAAAAACATTAAACTCATAATATATACACGAAAGTAAGCCTTTATACAGTGGAACATCATACAACAATTGCCCCATACAACAACGAAATCGCATAACAATTAGGTTGGGGTGGGAATGGTGTCCTTCATAACAATTTTCCCTATGGAAAAAACCGTACAACAATTTTTCAATGGGAAAAACCACCTAGCAAAAAAATCATTGTACGATGCATCCCATAGGGAAAATTGCTATATGATGCATGTACCACTGTATATAGAAAAAAACCTTCCTTTTTATGACTATGCTGTGTTCAGTGGGGCATATTGCCCAGTATATTTATTAAGGATTGAAGTGTCAATGGTCAGAATCCTATTGATTAGTTAAGTCAGCTTAACGGCATAAAACTAAGTAGCAAATTGCCAATAGTGAATCAATCGATGCTTATGTCCCTCATCATATACCAACCGAAGCAATTAATATTTAATTTAATTTAATTTAACTTAATTGATGTGAAATGAAGGTGTGATTTACTTACTAGCGGCAGTTCATACCTGCCATTACAGGAACACTGACTTAACCAATCAATAGAATTCTGGCTAATGGCTGGCTGGATTTCTTTACAGGAAAAGGAAGCAATATTTAGATTCAGAAGTCCTTTTCCCTTATATATATTGTATAATTTGGCAGTGTATCAACATATATTCAGGCACAATCATTACAGGTCTTTCATCATAGTCAAGATATAGGTTTTATTCAAAGAACATTATCAGATTAACAGATATAGGTTAAACCGTAATAAACTGTTATTATCTAAAGCAGTGTTTCCCAACCTTTGGTTTTTGGACTTCAATTCCCAGAAGCCTAAGTCAATTCCCCAAAGCACTGATCAGCCAATGTACTGACTTAGGTTTCTGGGAATTGAAATCCTCGTGCGGGGTGTGGGCCCCACATTGAGAACCACTGATCAAAACAAATAATTATTGAAGTAGTTAAATGCTAAACCCATAGTTAGTTAAAGTAAATTTATTTTATTAACAAAATTATTAATGAAATAGGAAATGAGAAAAAAGAACTGAAGGTTCTTTGGGAGTTGCTTATTAGGTTCACTCACCTTATGGTTCATTATCTTTCCATATGTCTCCACCAGGGACTCTGCATAAAAAGGTGTTTCTCCGTAAAGCATTTCATACATGCAAACACCAAGGGACCACCAATCGCATTCAGGACCATACTTCCCTTTCCCATCTTCCATAGCTTGCAAAATTTCTGGGGAAATATAGTCTGGTGTTCCAACTGCCACCGAAGATTGAACCTGCAGGGAACATGATTTTCATGACTAAAAATCTCTAATATTTCTGTGTGCAAATGTGAGCGCATATATAGTGATGAGCACCAGCAGACAGAGATACACAAAACAGTTTTCTATTGGACTATATTCAGGCAATGGTTGGTAATGGTTAAGTCCAAGTCTGACAAAAAAAATCCTGCTAATTAAAACAGACACTATTTATTTATTCAAATAAAATAAAATCTTTGTTACTGTCCAAGACCAGCATAGAACAGCAAAGGGAACAGAAGTAAAAATGAGGGTACAGTAGACGCTCACATAACGACGTTGCTTGGTTCCCCAAGTAGCGTCGCTATAGGGGAAACGTCGTTGTGCGGTTTTCAATGTCAGCTGCGCCATCTAGCGGCAAAAAACTGTCATTATCCACACAACAACGTTAAAAACGTCATTAATCAGCATGACGGTTTTTCGTCATTGTGCGGATAGTCATGTGGTGAGTGACAACGTGTCGGTAAACAGAAATGACGCTATTCGAACGCGTCATTAATCGAGGGTCCACTGTACTAAAATATATCAAGAGACAAAAGTTAAGGGAGACACCATGATCACGTTATTTATTAGCAGTGTATATTCTCTAATTTTCATCCCTGCAGGGAAAAGAGGCTTCACATTCCAACAAAGCTTTGTTTTTTCCAGAAAGTCACGTATACTGGAGGAGTTTTGCATCCTAGTGAATAGAATGTATGTTTTCATGTGTATCATATGTTATCATTGTGTGTGATTTTTCCAATGACTTTAAAACTTTTTGGTGACAGAAAGCAAGCTAGTACAACATAGATATTTTTGCCTTGGCAAGAATGAGGCCCTTTTGGCACGCAAAATCCTCATCAGAGCCAGGCCAATATGAAGCTGTTGTCCTCCATCAAGGTGGATTCGAGTGGGATTTAATCCACTTGGGGACCATCACTCTTCCCTGTGGACTTCAGCACCCAATGAAGTTAGTCCTCAGGGTAGTCAGGTTAGTTAACCACTGCCTGACACTTGGTGTTGAGTCGCTGGCAGTATGGTCTACTCTATTACCATAGTAGGATAACCCGGCCAGGCTGGCTAGAGATATATAGTAGTGTGCAAAAGGATGGTTTAATTAAGTGTGACTTCTCTTAGCATTTAGATAGCAGGTTTGTGTAGTTACATTTTTGCTAACATATGGAATTGTTACTGTGATATGATTTCTGAAACATTAGTGAGCATTTACTACGTAAGATGACAGCTCAGAGAGGAACAGAAGTGGCTGACAAAGTGAATCACAAAGTGGAACAATCTTATCAGTTAATACCAAAATAGTTAAAATGAACTAAAATCAGCATAGGTACTAACATAACAATCTGCAAACAGGAATAAGTGTTTCATTCTTTAAAATATAATTAAAAATTACAGTGGGAAACAAAGAACAGATATTAAATATGGCCTAAGCAATATTTCAGCTTCATTTATCTTCTAAATTACCGTTCCATCTTCCATTAGTTTCAGACAAGAACCAAAATCTGCTAACCGAATATGTCCATTCATATCCATCAAGATGTTGTCTGGCTTGATATCCCTATAAAGAAAATTCAGTTAGATAACGTCATGCTTTCTCTTGTATCATAAACCATTTTGCATTTTAGCCAGAATAGGGCTATTTATCTGGCTAAATATACTGTCACCAATCACACCCCATTTATCAGTTACACCATCACAGATCTAAACCTGCAAAGCTTTGCATGTAATTTAAATAATAATCTTAAACAAAACATACAGCAGTCAAAACCTCAAATTTTTTATTATGTTATATGTCTGTACAGAAGAGGAGGAGGAGAAAAAGAAATGCTTTTCAAGATAGTGGCTGAAATATTTTTGTGTAGCATGAGCAAAGCCATAAATTTCAGTCTGTTCCTCCCGGGTGAATAAAAAGTCCCCTCCACAATTTTTGGGAAAGAGGACTCATGCGCTCTCCAAACCAGCCCTGAAAACTGAAGAAACAAAATGGTGGCTGCAACTTTTTTCAGCTGTTGTGCGGCCCAGGGATGTCCTAGGAATGCGGGAATAGTGCGGAAAAGGTCCTCCCACCCTCCCAGAGGCTGCAGGGGAGGCAGAGAGCCGGAAACATGCACCCGATGAAGGTGTTTTTTTTTGCCCTAAACAGCGTGAAAAAGTAGGAGATAACGTCATCTTTTTTGTGGGGTTGGGCAGACGGCATACAGGCACTCCGTTCGGCGCCTGCCTTCTGGAGAAGGCAGCTGGGCTTTTTTTTTTTAGCGTTATCCAATGCATGCATGCATCGGATAATGATAAAAACTAGATAACGCTAAGACTTGTGGAACCAAGTTTTAGCGTTATCCAGAGTATTACTGTATTAAAAATAACTAGAGAAAAACCAAAATCTGCTTTCTTGCAACAACTTTTGCTGGCAATTTAGCAACAACTCTTCATTGTAAAAGGTTTCAGAAAAATATATTGAAAGAAAATATGAAAATCTATTAAAGGTGTACACTTTCAACACCATTTAACAGGACAATTCTATACAATTTGGAAATAAAGTCTATTGATGCACATATAAATGATATAGAACAATAAATTATATACATATTAAAATAACAAAAAACTTTTTGAAAAAGTAAAACAAAGGTATGAAAGCTGGACAGTTAAAGAGAGGTGACGGGGGAGGGGGGAATGATTCATATGAAATATAGTGCTGGAGGAAAGATTCGCAAATACCCTAGACCAGTGATGGCGAACCTTTTAGAAACCAAGTGTCCAAGGAGGTGGAGGTGGCACGCGGGCAGGCACTGCGTGTGCGCACACACCCACATGACATTGCCAGAGGCGTGCCAGCAACGTCACATGGATCTATGCACATGCACATCGCCTCACCTCATCCCTGCCTCTGCCACCCGGGTGGGATTTAAGCCTCCCCTCCCGCTTCCCCACTGGTGGAGGGAGAAAGGTGGGTGGGGAAACTCTGCTGCCATTGGGGCTGGCGGCATGGTGCAGGTCTTGCCCACAATTGCGTGTGTGCCCACAAAGAGGGCTCTGCATGCCACCTCTGGCAGGCGTGCCATAGTTTCACCAACACTGCCTTAGATTGTAAGAAGGATGAACAAATGCATGCTAGAGCAAATCAAGTCTCAAATACTCTATCTCCAGAAGCAAAAAATAATGAAGCTGAGGCTCTCCTACAGACCAAGCTTGATTCTCAAGAATTTCAACAAACCATCAGGGGAAAATTAGTCAAGAACTTCAACAAAACATCAGGAGAAAATTAGTGTAACTGTGACTAGCTGATCCAATTTGTAATCTCCAGGAACAGACAATCCTAAAGAAATTATGTAAGTATTCTTCAAAGAAAACATGACAAATTGTAACAATTAGAACCTAGTATTCCAAAACTCAAGAGGTTAGCATGCCATGCATTAATCAAGGCTAATCCTGAATTGAAATGTTTGATTATTTGCAGTACTTCCATTTCAATTTTCTGTTTCCACAAAAGAGTGATTGCACTTTCTCAAAAGGATCCTAATCTAATTTTGAGTTCAGTAAATAAAATTTTTGTAAACATTAGCTTAATTAATTAGACAAAGCAGTTATTTCCTTTTATTTGTTACAGAATATGTGCTCACTATAGTTAGTTTGGATTGTACAGAGCCTTTGATACTAATTTACATATGAGGATTTCCCCCCCAGGAAAACTCTATCAAATTGGCATTGAAAATCAGATTTGGAAAGTAGCACGCTACAAGTAATATAATTATCTGTAACTAGTTACCCTTTGGATAAGCATGTAACTAGATTATACTTTAAAGCTGGGGTTTGCAACCTACGGCCCAGGGGCCGGCCCCAGCCCCCAATGTTGTTCCATCTGGCCCATGGCAACAACCCAAGAAGTGCATGTACCCGCGCATGCGCAAATGTGCCCGCCGGCAGGGATAAAAACATTTCCGCCCCGCTGAACTATCTGAGGGAGAGTAGTCTGGCCCGTGGTGTGGAAACCTTGAGTAACATAACAAAGCATTACCAATGTTACTTTTTAATGTAATGAGCAACACTTTCTAGTTGTTTTCAAAAAATATTTGAAAAGGTTGCTTCAAGGGATTTCATTAAATTTCCCAGGAGTTTTCCAATATTTACAAAAATTATTAATCATTCATGAATAATCAGGAAACATTGTTTTATCTAATATTTCATATTACTGGAATGATTCTGAAGGTACCTCAGGATTTGCCACTAGAAGGAATCAGGAAGCATCTTTCTAAACTTTTCGGACCACTACCAATGACCACATAATGTGCCAATAATACAAAACTAAATAGATTTCTCCTGATTGAGCAGTGATAACAATAATGACAAACTACCTGCTTCACAGTAAGAGTAATATAATTTTTTTTAAGAAACAAAGAATAGTCCAAGTTTTGTCAAAATTCAAAGAAACTCACAAGAAGAAATCCATTCAGAAGCTTCATATTAATCCAAAAGCAATTGAAACACAACATTCAATTTAGCAAAACAGCAACAATAAAAATATCATAAAATACACATGTAAGGACTGTGGTGGCTAAAGTGATTAAGACACTGAATTCGACGACTGGAAGGTCGGAGTTCAAGACCCGAGTACTGCATGATGGAGTGAGCGCCCATCTCTATCCCAGCTCCTGCAAACCTAGCAGTTCAAAAGCAAGAAATTACAAGTAGATAAATAGGGACCACTTTGGTGGGAAGGTAAAGTGTTCCATGCACTCCGGTGTTGAGGCATGTCTGCCACATGTCCATGGAAACATCTGCAAACACAGAAAGTGCTGGCTCTTAGGCTATAGAGAGAGATGAGCACTGAACCCTAGAGTTGGATATGACTGGCTTTCAAGCAAGAGTGACCTTTACCTTTACCCATTGTGGTACTGTTTTTCCTGATTATATCTTGTAAATTGTTATTACAATTTTTTGTATACTTTACTGCATTTAATTGTTATATTGTGCCTATACTTGATATGATGTTATTGTACTGTATTGCATAATGAACTGTACTGTGTTGTATTTCCCCCTTCCCCACCCCTTTCCCCCTCCCTTTCCCTTTCCCCTACTTATGTTTTGTTTTTGTATTGTTGGATTGCTCTGTAAACTGCTTTGAGTTGTCAGTAGACAAGTAAAACCTAAAACCTGGGTGCAAGGAAGAAAGAGGCAGAGAAAGACCAGGCCCCAACTGCCCAGAAGCCATCCAGAGACCTTGGTGGGAGGTGAGTGAAGAATCGGCCCCTCCCTCCCACCCCATCCTAAAACCTGGGTGCAAGGAAGAAAGAGGCAGAGAAAGACCAGGCCCCAACTGCCCAGAAGCCATCCAGAGACCTTGGTGGGAGGTGAGTGAAGAATCGGCCCCTCCCTCCCACCCCATCCTAAAACCTGGGTGCAAGGAAGAAAGAGGCAGAGAAAGACCAGGCCCCAACTGCCCAGAAGCCATCCAGAGACCTTGGTGGGAGGTGAGTGAAGAATCGGCCCCTCCCTATCACCCCATCCTAAAACCTGGGTGCAAGGAAGAAAGAGGCAGAGAAAGACCAGGCCCCAACTGCCCAGAAGCCATCCAGAGACCTTGGTGGGAGGTGAGTGAAGAATCGGCCCCTCCCTTTCACCCCATCCTAAAACCTGGGTACAAGGAAGAAAGAGGCAGAGAAAGACCAGGCCCCAACTGCCCAGAAGCCATCCAGAGACCTTGGTGGGAGGTGAGTGAAGAAGCGGCCCCTCCCTCCCACCCCATCCTAAAACCTGGGTGCAAGGAAGAAAGAGGCAGAGAAAGACCAGGCCCCAACTGCCCAGAAGCCATCCAGAGACCTTGGTGGGAGGTGAGTGAAGAAGCGGCCCCTCCCTCCCACCCCATCCTAAAACCTGGGTGCAAGGAAGAAAGAGGCAGAGAAAGACCAGGCCCCAACTGCCCAGTCACCATCCAGAGGCCTTGGAGGGAGAAGGTCACCATCCACCACTGCAGCCAGAGGAAGAGGAACAGCTGAGACACAGGGAAAACATCCACTGCCCGCCACTGCGATGCCCCTGGAGCAAGGGACCCAGAGACAACAACCCCACCTGGGGAGTGAGGACACAAGGATAAGTAGATGATGTGAAAAATGTAGCTGAATTAATATAGCGACTGACATAGAGACTTCATACTGACTTAATATAGCAATTAACATAGAGACTGTGTTTTAGAGTGTGATAATTATGCATGATAATATGTTGTGTAAACTGTTTTAAACTTTTAAAACTGTGATATGATGTATGATGCGAGGAAAAAAATGGCGTAGAAACCGGCAAACCACGCCACAAAGCTTGCCAAGAGAACCCTATGGACCAAAACAAAAGACAAAACAAAAGGGCAGGCTAGGTGATACAGGATGCTTAACACCTCAGAGGGGAGAAAGGGGAGGGACAGGAAAGGGGGAAGGGAAATGCAATGTTGTAAGGAGCAATACTGTATAGGGACATGGAATGTGAGATCAATGAACCAAGGTAAACTGGAAGTGGTAAAAAATGAGATGGAAAGAATAAGCATTGACATCTTGGGCATCAGTGAGCTCAAATGGACAGGGATGGGCGAATTCAGCTCTGGAAACCATCACATCTACTACTGTGGACAAGAAAACCTTAGAAGACATGGAGTAGCCATAATTGTCAATAAAAGAGTGAGAAGAGCAGTAATGGGATATAACCTCAAAAATGACAGAATGATGTCAGTAAGAATTCAGGGCAAACCCTTCAATGTTACTGTGATCCAAATATACGCACCAACCACGGGTGCAGATGAAGCCACAGTGGACCAGTTCTATGAGGACTTACAACACCTCATAGAACAAACACCAAAAAATGATGTTCAAATTATTCTAGGAGACTGGAATGCCAAAGTAGGCAATCAAAAAGTGGAGGGAATAACAGGCAGGTTCGGTCTTGGAACACAGAATGAAGCAGGGCAAAGATTGATAGAGTTCTGCCAAGAGAACGCACTGGTCATAGCAAACACCCTCTTCCAGCAACACAAGAGGCGACTTTACACATGGACATCACCAGATGGCCAACACCGAAACCAGATTGACTACATACTCTGCAGCCAAAGATGGAGAACCTCCATACAGTCAGCAAAAACAAGACCTGGAGCAGATTGTGGCTCAGATCACAACCTACTGATTGCAAAATTCAGGCTTAGACTAAAGAAAATAGGGAAAACAAAGAGACCAGACAGATATCACCTAGACAGCATCCCTAAAGAATACACGGTGGAGGTGATGAACAGATTCAATGGCTTAGACTCAATAGATAGAGTGCCAGAAGAATTATGGACAGAGATGAGGGACATCATGCAGGAAGCAGCAAAGAAAACCATACCAAAAGAAAAGAAGAGTAAGAAAGCAAAGTGGTTGTCTGATGAGGCTCTTAAAATAGCAGAGGAAAGAAGGAACGCAAAAGTCAAAGGAGAAAGGAAAAAATACAATCATTTGAACACAGAATTTCAAAGAAAAGCAAGGAGAGATAAGGAAAACTATCTAAAAGAACAGTGCAAAGAAATGGAAGAAAACAACAAAAGAGGCAGAACCAGAGATCTTTTCAAAAAAATCCGGGAAATCAAGGGAACATTTAAAGCAAAAATGAACATGATAAGGGACAAAGACGGAAAGGAGCTAGCTGATGCAGAAGAGATTAAGAAAAGATGGAAAGAGTACACAGAGGAACTCTACAAAAAGGAACTCAACACTCCTGATAGTCACAATGATGAAGAAATTGAACCTGAGCCAGACATCCTGGAGAGTGAAGTCAGAAAGGCCCTAAAGAGCACTGCAAACAACAAAGCTAGTGGAGATGATGGTATCCCAGTTGAATTTTTCAAAGCTTTAAAAGATGATGGCATCAAATTACTGCATTCAATATGCCAGCAGATTTGGAAAACAAAACAGTGGCCACAGGACTGGAAAAGATCAGTATATGTTCCAATCCCAAAAAAGGGCAATGCCAAAGAATGTTCAAATTATCGAACAATTGCGCTCCTCCCACACGCCAGCAAGGTGATGCTCAAGATAATACAGGATAGACTTCAGCAGCATGTGGAAAGAGAATTACCAGAGGTGCAGGCTGGTTTCAGAAGAGGCAGGGGGACTAGAGACCACATTGCCAACATACGTTGGATCATGGAGAAAACAAAGGAATACCTGAAACAAGTTTATTTTTGCTTTATTGACTACACTAAGGCATTTGATTGTGTGGATCACAACAAGATGTGGCAAGTGATTAAAGAGATGGGAATACCAGAGCACCTCATATGCCTCCTGAGAAATCTGTACATGAACCAAGAAGCAACAGTTAGGACAGAACACGGAATGACAGAGTGGTTTGGAATAGGAAAAGGAGTAAGGCAAGGCTGCATTCTGTCACCCTGCTTATTCAACTTATACACAGAGCACATAATGCGCAATGCAGGGATGGAGGAATCACAATATGGGATCAAAATTGCTGGGAGAAACATCAACAATCTGAGATATGCAGACGACACCACCTTAATGGCAGAAAGTGAGGAAGACCTAAAGAATCTCCTGATCGGTTTGAAGGAAGAGAGTGCAAAAGCTGGCTTGAGACTCAATATCAAGAAAACCAAGATAATGGCAACAGGCCCGATCAGTTCCTGGAAAATAGACGGGGAAGAAGTAGAAGCAGTGACAGATTTTACGTTCTTAGGATCTAAGATCACTGCAGATGGAGATTGCAGCCATGAAATAAAGAGGCGGCTGATTCTAGGGAGACAAGCCATGAGAAACCTGGGGAACATAGTGAAAAGCAGAGACATCACCTTGAAAACAAAAATTAGAATAGTCGAAGCAATGGTATTCCCAGTGGTAATGTACGGATGTGAGAGCTGGACAATTAGGAAAGCTGAACGCAGAAGAATAGATGCCTTTGAAATGTGGTGTTGGAGGAGAGTTTTGAGGGTACCTTGGACAGCGAGGAGAACAAATAGGTCAATCTTAGAAGAAATCAACACTGACTGCTCATTGGAAGGTCAAATAGTAAAGATGAGGCTAAAGTACTTTGGGCATCAAATGAGAAGGGAGGATTCACTTGAGAAGGCCGTGATGTTGGGAAAGGTGGAGGGCAAAAGAAGAAGGGGGAGGCCAAGGATGAGATGGATAGATGGTATTGTAGACACAATGGGCACAGAGCTGGGAGGACTGAGGGGGATGGTGGAGGACAGAGGCGCCTGGAGAACGATGGTCCATAGGGTCGCAAGGGGTCGGAGTCGACTGTGCGACTGAACAACAACAGACAAGTAAAGCGGTATATAAGAACAATAAATAAGAACAATAAGAACAATAAGAAGAACAACAACAACAACAACAACAACAACAACAACAACAACAACAACAACAACAACAACAACAACAACAACAACAATAATAATAATAATAATAATAATAATAATAATAATAATAATAAGCATATGTAGGATGATCTTTGTCCTTGGTGTGCATTGACTCTAAGCATAATGGCATACAGTATATGTATAAAATGCCCACATTTCACCACAAAACTGGATGGATGGTAATCTTTTTAAAAATTAATAAATAAAATATTGCTGTAACTATGCAACATAGCAACTGTACCCTGAAACCTAAGTACAGTATCCAACTTAATATTAAATTCAATTTTCTCTACAAAAATGGGAAAAATCCACATTGAAATGTAACTATGTGATATAGCATTCTGAATTTCTGCATAACAATGATCTTTACATTTTTTTTGGAGTAACAGCCGTGTTAGTCTGTGTTTAAAACATATCAGAGAATAAACGAAACATTTGAAGACTAACTGTTATATTTTAATGTTAGCTTTCGCGGATCAAGTCCACTTCGTCACAGTGGCAGGCCTGAAAAAAGCCGCAATTTGAAATGTAATTTCAGTGTAATTTTTCATTTAACTTGTTTCATTTTAACTGTACGGCTTGTTGTCTTTTAAGGTAGGCTTTTGCAAGCTGCAACATCCCAGGACACTCCCAGAAGTAATGAATGGTAAATCACTTATCAGTACTGTATGCCTTGAAAATCCTGGGAAATAATGTCATAAGTCATTTTGGCAGTTTAAAGTCTGAGCTAGACACGATAGAAGAACATGGTGGCATGTAATTACTATTATTTGTACTCCTCAAAGAAAATTGTGTACCAGTAAAATGTTATAGAGGATTTGCCCATTTGATTCAGCAATATACAAGGATTACGATTTCAAAGTTTCTATACTGCAGTGCATATTCTAGTTATTTTAAAAAAAAAACAGCTTCTGGAGTCCTTTAAAAGGATGATTAATATGTTGGTGTAAACATAAATGAGCTCGCTGGATAGCTCAGCAGTTTAGATATCTGGCTGCAGAGTCAGAGGATGAGAATATGATTCTGCACTGTGCCTCCTAGCTGAAGTCAGCCTGTGTAGCCATGGACAAGCTGCACACACACACACCCGCCCGCCCCCTGAAGAAGGGAATGGTAAACCACTTCTGAGTACTGTATTATGTACCGTATTTTTCGCCCTATAAGGCGCTCCGGCATATAAGGCGCACCCAATTTTAAAGGAGGAAAATCTAGAAAAAAAAGATTCTGAACCAAATACTGTACTAAAAGGGAAGAAAAAAACCCCACATCTTTTCAGAAACCCCACATGTCCACGTACAATAAAGCCACCACAAAAATACTCAAAGTCAAAAATTACGTACCTGCCGTAGTCAACCTCCAAGAGGAACAAAGGTCTGGGAGGGCACGATGCTTCGCAGCAGCGGCGTCTTCGGAGCCTCCCGGGCCACGGAAGGCTCCCTTTATCTCCCCGCCTGCCCGAGGAAGGAGCCGCCGCCGCCGCCGCCGCGCCGCGCCGCGCGAAGCCGTCCCTCCCCGCCCCCTGCCACCGGGCGGGGAGGTTAAAAGGGCTCCCTGCCCGAGGAAGGAGCCGCCGCCGCCGCGCCGTGCCGCGCCGCGCGAAGCCGTCCCTCCCCGCCCCCTGCCACCGGGCGGGGAGGTTAAAAGGGCTCCCTGCCCGAGGAAGGAGCCGCCGCCGCCGCGCCGCGCGAAGCCGTCCCTCCCCGCCCCCTGCCACCGGGCGGGGAGGTTAAAAGGGCTCCCTGCCCGAGGAAGGAGCCGCCGCCGCCGCGCCGCGCCGCGCCGCGCGAAGCCGTCCCTCCCCGCCCCCTGCCACCGGGCGGGGAGGTTAAAAGGGCTCCCTGCCCGAGGAAGGAGCTGCCGCCGCCGCCGCCGCCGCCGCGCCGCGCGAAGCCGTCCCTCCCCGCCCCCTGCCACCGGGCGGGGAGGTTAAAAGGGCTCCCTGCCCGAGGAAGGAGCCGCCGCCGCCGCCGCCGCGCCGCGCGAAGCCGTCCCTCCCCGCCCCCTGCCACCGGGCGGGGAGGTTAAAAGGGCTCCCTGCCCGAGGAAGGAGCCGCCGCCGCCGCCGCCGCGCCGCGCGAAGCCGTCCTTCCCCGCCCCCTGCCACCGGGCAGGGAGGTTAAAAGGGCTCCCTGCCCGAGGAAGGAGCCGCCGCCGCCGCGCCGCGCCGCGCGAAGCCGTCCCTCCCCGCCCCCTGCCACCGGGCGGGGAGGTTAAAAGGCAGGGGGCGGGGAGGGACGGCTTCGCGCGGCACGGCGCGGCGGCGGCGGCGGCTCCTTCCTCGGGCAGGGAGCCATTTTAACCTCCCCGCCCGGTGGCAGGGGGGGGGAGGGACGGCTTCGCGCGGCACGGCGCGGCGGCGGCGGCTCCTTCCTCGGGCAGGGAGCCATTTTAACCTCCCCGCCCGGTGGCAGGGGGCGGGGAGGGACGGCTTCGCGCGGCGCGGCGCGGCAGCGGCGGCTCCTTCCTCGGGCAGGGAGCCATTTTAACCTCCCCGCCCGGTGGCAGGGGGCGGGGAGGGACGGCTTCGCGCGGCGCGGCGCGGCTCCCTTCATCTCCCCGCCGATGGTGGGGGCGGGGAGAGCGCGGCTGCCGTATATTTGCCGTATAAGACGCACCAACTTTTCCCCCCCAGTTTTGGGGAAGAAAAAGTGCGTCTTATACGGCGAAAAATACGGTATCTAGAAAACCCTGGAAAAGGTCACCATAAGTCCTAGCTGACTTGACAGCACACAATTGCCAATTATTAAGCATAAATAGATATTTATTTGTACAGAAGATGCTAATGGTAACTTACTATAATGACTTTGGAGAAGAGTCCACAATATAAAGTGTGCAAAACGTCTGAAGACAATGTGTGAAGTGGAGGTCACCTGTTGCCTAGCTTTGACATAGGAATATAAACAAAGCAGTGGCCGAACGGTATAATCCATAGAAGCAAACACACTCCATTCGAGGCTCGGAAAAGGGTAATTTAAATCGGACGGTATATAAATCTATTAAATTAAATTAAAATTTAATCCAAATGCTATGCAAAAATCTCCCGGGTTACAGATTTTTTCGGGGGAAATTCCTTTTTTAGACATACAACATTTGAATATCTGTAACAATACAATGTGATTATTGAATGTTACAATTTAGTAATTTTAAAATGTAATAATATTATAATATAGAGTATAATAATTTTATAATAATATTTAATACACTTAAATAATGCACAATAAATCCAGTTTGAAAGCAACCCATAGATGAATAATCTTGTTGGTAAATTATGTTAGCATTACCAACACCCACCTTGTATATCTTATTTCTTATATTTTTTGATTCTTTTGTCTAGGAAATCTCCTTTTTTCTTATTTATCTCTTTATATATTCATATTTCTTCTTTTATAAAATTACTAAATTGTAACATTCAATAATCACATTGTATTGTCATTAAAAAATAAAATCAATTTTGTAACTCTTATGTCAAAACAAATCACATTAACTGAATTACCAGTGCAAATGTTTATTTCTAATTCTGAACAGGATTGTAAAATGAGACAATAGCAAGAGGAAGACAACAGGAAGAAAAACAAATAGAAAACGTACTATGTAGGACCGTCAGTGGGTCAGCCATAGTTAGGAACCAATTCTAGTTACTGGAAAGAAAAAAATAGTCCATCACATGTTAATACTAGTACAGCAAGCCTGTAGCATTAAATAATTAAAGTCTGCTAAGTCAGGCTAATTCACGTGAAAGCTTTTAGACCTATGGTTGGAGAAGCTGCTGACTGGTAAAGGAACAGAAAGAATAATCTCCTTAAGGATGTCACATCCATCTGTGAGTGCCATCTGTTAAAGGAATCCTGCAAGCAGAGGCTGCAATAGAATTTAAAACATGTTCTGTTCTTTTCATGTAAAATTGCACCTGATAATATAGCCCAGGGGTTTCCAACTTATTTCAGCCACGGGCCGGACCACGCCCCCTCAGACAGCTGAGTGGGCCAGACTGGTGGTTCCCCCTGCCATAAATGGGCACACATTTTACCAATCGCAGAAGGATGGAAGGCTCAGTCAACTTGGATCCCTGTCAGGATCGAACTCACAACGTCAGCAGTTTTAGCTGCAGTACAGCAGTTTAATATTATTTACAAGTAATCCGAAGTGTCTTCTTTATATTCCAATAATTTAATCAGTATTAGTAATGGAACCACTTTTTCACTTGCTTTATTTTTTATGTTTAAGCACAGATATCCAGTTCAAACAGCAGAAGACAGTATTTCACCAAAGACAGCACGAGAAACATCCAAAATATCTAACTCAAATAAGACAGGAAAGGTACCGGCAGAACACAAAAATGACCCTACTGAAAATATGAAGGCACTTGACACCAGTGCTCTTCAGTTTGAAGCATAGGAAAAGCTGGTTAAATGGCAAGAAAGAAAACAAAAGGAAAAACAAACAAAAGAAGGAAAAAACATTGTGTCACCTTAAATACTAACAGCTATACGGTATTCTAATATCAGCTTTCATGACTCAAGTTCACTTCCTTAGATATAAGATGCAACTACATGACATAGCAATTTTAGCACCCAGAAAACTCAAACTACAGACAAACTGTGACAATTTTCACAATCAACAAGAGTTTCAGCAGCTTTTCATCTACATTCCCTATCAAGATTCCCTTTATGGTTGCAAACCAACCTCCTTAAAGTTTACTGAAACTAGACCCCACCTCAGATGAAGTACACTGAAACTTTCAAGCCCACGTCAACTACATCCACATTTTTTTCCAAATTTAAACACAGTGAAAATGCAATATGCCATGTACTGCGGGATTGACACATGAAAGAGATATATGAAAGAAACCCACTCATTCTCATGTGACATGTGCAACATGAACTTTATCGAGCTATCGGATGGTACCAAATTGTTCCATGCTATTAAAATGGCCATTCTTACATCATTTCCCCTCCCGATTGCAACATGCATAACTAAACAATCTTTCAGCACTTTGTATACAGTAAACATAGATACTGTATACTAAAAATAAATGAAGTTTTAGTCTACTTTATGTGTTTTGTTGGAAAACTAGGAATGGAATAGAATTGGTGAAAGAATATAAAATGCTCTATCTTGAGCATAGGAAATCATTTAAAACAACTTGAAGTTCTGTTTTGATTAGATTTTGGTAATTTACTATGTAATGTATTTAACCACAACTGACAAATCAGCAGAGTATGCAGAAACCATCACCTTGACTGAAGTGGCACTTCTTTAATGTCAAACTGACAAGCAGTATAATATCAGAAGGAATTATGATAATGAATTGCCAGAATTACTAAAATCCTCAATTGAACAGTTAAAATTAGACTGGTTTCAGAAATTGAAGGTTGATAATTGGAATAAAAAATATAGAAGAGAACTAGGTATTGACAGAGAAAAGACCAAATTTGAAGAATTGGTTTTAAAGATTAGAAAAGGTGAGAAAAGTATCAAGGGTCTAGAAGGTAAACTTTATATTTTAACAAAAAAGAGTAGTGATCCACAGGAAGATTTGAAATTGAAGTGGGAACAGGATTTGAATATAAAATTAGGAAATGATGAATGGAGAAATAAGTGGAAAAAGAGGATAATGAGAACAATGTCAGTAAGAATTAAGGAACATAACTATAAAATGTTGTGGCAATGGTACTTGACACCACTGAGGTTGCATCAGATTGATAATAAAAGGGATAATTTATGTTGGAGATGTAAAGAAACTGTTGGAACCTATGAACATATGTGGTGGCGTTGTAAACACATAAATGAATTCTGGAGAAGAATAGAAGGAGAGATAGGGGAAATAATGGGTAAGAAAATTAAGTTGGTGTCAGGTACCATTTTGCTAACAGACGTGGAAGGTATGTGTTTGAATAAGGTGGAAAAAGAGCTATTGGAAATAATGTTAACTACTGGCAGACAATGTATCGCTAGAAATTGGAAAAATGATGTAACAATACAGACGGGAGAGTGGTATAAGGAAATGTGGAATCTAGCATTGGATGACAAATTGACATGGGAGATAAAAGTAAAAAGGGATAAATTGAAGGAAAATAGATTTTGGAATATTTGGAAGCCGTTTGTAGATCACTCCCTTATGGGTAGGGATAGTTTTAGACCTGTACCATCTCAAAGTGGGTTTTGGAGATGATACAGACACTAAACTCTCCGGGGCAATGTAAATATTCACTGGGTGATTTGTAATTTGAAAAGAAGGAATTTGATGGTTGTTAACAAATAACTGTAATATTGAAAGCTTTTATGAAGGTTATGGTTATAGTACTAACCTACAATGTGGATATCTAATTGTGTGTGTACCATGACAAATAAACAGTTTAACCACCATGTATGTGTTATTTTTCATGAGTTTTATGTAATATTATGATGTATTGTTCTTTTTTTGTATGTTTGTTTTTTTCTTTTGAAAATAAATAAAAATTTATAAAATCCTCAATCGTTAACATTGTTGTAAAATAAAATTTGCTTCATTTGAAATAAAATTAGTCCACCTAACTTATTGATCACAAAAGTCAGGAAAGGTTCATCGATATTAAAACTTCTAGAGATCTCTTAAGTGATTGCATATGAAGTAAGCATCATCAATACAGAATGTTATCAGGTGCATCAAGAAAACATGGAGCATGAAGCAGCTCCTTCTTTGGCCCACAGTTGGATATGCGCAGAAAATGTTTTCTTGATTTTAGATATCATCTAGGGCAGTAATGGCGAACCTTGGCACTCTAGGTGTTCTTGGACTTCAATTACCAGAAGCCCAAGTCAGCACTCTTGCTCATCATGGATTCTGGAAATTGAAGTTCAAGAACACCTAGAGTGCCAAGGTTCGCCATCACTGATCTAGGGCAGTGATGGCGAACCTTTTAGAGACTGAGTGCCCAAACTGCAACCCAAAAAACAGTTGCAAAGTGCCAACACAGCAACAGAGGAGGAAGTAAACACTCCCACTGGGCTGCTGGGCAGAGAGGTGGGGAAAACTCTGTGATTGGGGAGGGAGGAACTGCTCCCATTAGGCTGTTGGGCAGAGGGGTGGGTGAACTCTGTGCTGGAGTGACTGCACGGGTGCCCACAGAGAGGGCTCTGAGTGCCACCTCTAGCACATGTGCCAAAGGTTCACCACCACTGATTTAGGGCATTGGGGTCCATGATGTGGATGGGTTTGATGCTGCTTTGTCTTATTTTGTTCATTATCTGCTAGCAATTTCTTGACATACCTCCAGTAGGGAAGTGTCAGCCAAATAATGGATTTTTTTCCCCATGGGGGTAGGTTTCAGGCAGCTAGTAATTTTACATGGTTTATTAAAAGCTACATCCAGTGCAGTGGACTGTGGCTCAAGTGGTTAAGATGCTGAACTTGCTGAATGGAAGGTCGGAGTTCAATTCCCGGGCACTGCACAATGGAGTGAGCTCCCGTCTCTGTCCCAGCTCCTGTCAACCTAGCAGTTTGAAAGCAAGAAATTGCAAGTAGATAAATAGGGACCACTTTGGTGGGAAGGTAAACAGCGTTCTGTGCAATCTGGTGTTGAGTCATGCCTGTCAAATGTCCACGGAAACTTCTGTAGACACAGACAGTGCTGGCTATAAACAGAGATGAGCACTGAACCCTAGAGTCGGATATGACTGGCTTCCGAGCAAGGGAAACTTTACCTTTAACCTTACATCCACTTGCTTGACTTGTGCAGGATTTATAACATACAACACTATCATATTCTGCTGTGGAGTAGCACAGGAACAAAACTGTTGTTGTTCTTATTGTTTGTGGGTGTACACCCATTAGATCCAGCCACCTTGCTCACTCTGTAATTTCAGGTAGCAATTTTCCTTTTGGTCTGTAGACAATGTTTTTCTAGGTCATGGTACATCCAAGCATTCTACCAATGTACTATGGCAGTGATGGCTAACCTTGGTACTTCAGGTGTTCTTGAACTTCAATTTCCAGAAGCCCTGATGAGCAGGAGTGCTGACTTGGGCTTCTGGTAATTGAAGTCCAAGAACACCTGGAGTGGAAAAGTTAGCCATCACTGTACCATGGGTTAGGGCAATGTTCCAAAATTTTGCCTTCCCAGCTAAATTGGAGCTCCTTCTCTAGTCATTACATGGAAGGCACAGATCTGTTTTTTTTAAAAAAGTTTTGGTTTCAGCCAATTTTTTTTAAAAAATTAAATATAAGGAAAGATCTAATGCAGAGGTTACCTGGTAGCTCAACAGACTAAAACGTTTTCCCCTGGACAGTCAAGGCAAAATCGTCAACATAAATTAAATTACTGCCATATGGGAACACTAGCTGATTATTTGTGTAAATATTAAAAATAATGTCTCCTATGTCTGACGAAGTGGACTTGATCCACGAAAGATAACATTAAAATACAGTAGTTAGTGTATTGCTTTCTAAGGAAATAATTGATGGTGGATAGTATCCTATGCTATTGCAAGGTTGACAAATGCTTCTCAAGTTATTTTACGTATTTCAAAACCAGGGTTAGATTTAAGATTTGAGCCATACAGCTTTTGTCAGGTTTGAAACCTGCCTGTTCTCAAATTAGAAGAGATTCAATTTTAGGGCCTGGCCCTAGATGATTTAAATGCCTTCATTTAACCACCTTGTATAAGTGGTAAAGCAGGAAGATTCGCCTGTAGTTTTTGGGATGTCATGGTTCTTCCCTGGTTTCAATATAAGAATTGCTTTCATCTTTCGTCATCTTTATGTTTGTTATTTAAGAGTTGGAGGAGACATTCTTTTGGTTTTGTTTTTTGTCCCCAAAATTTAATTTGCTCAACGAAGGTAATTGATTCAAAGTAAAAAAATAATCTCAATACAGTGATACCTCATACAACGTCCAAACTTGGTTCCCCAAGTTTGGACTTTATGCGGATTTGGATTTCGTATGAGGCATGCAAAATCCTAGCCGCGATGCCTCATACTATGTCCAAATCCTTGCCGCAATGCCTCATACAACATCCAAATCCTTGCCGCAATGCCTCGTACAACGTCGTTTCCATAGAGATACATTGTACTGTAACAGCACAGACTTCAGGGCAAAGTCAAGGAAACAGACAGGAAACTGACAGAACTTTAAGAAATCATTGTCTAAAGGCTAAAAACATTACAAAAACTTGTCAAACAATCCTGATTGTCCAAGAACCTGAAGAATGATGCAAAAATCCCAGGAATGCTTCTAAAAATTCTGATAAAAAAATTTAAAAAATCCAAAATCGCACTCAAAACCACTCCTAAACACTCTTTGCCTCATGCAAAACCCACAAGAGCAATGCACGTATGCCTCCTGCCTTTTATAGTGCCCAGGCACAATGCAACCTGGGAAAAACCCAATGCCTCATACAAACATAAGAACATAAGAACAGCCTTGCTGGAACAGGCCACAGCCCATCCAGTCCAGCATTCTGTCTCACACAGTGGCTCACCATTTCCTTCAGGGTATTCCCAAGCAGATGCCTTCACCTGCTTAGGATTCCCTCGAAATGATATTGAGAGATATCCTGCCTATCTCTCCAACCCCGAGGTTGTCCTTAAGTATCCATAATTATAGCCAAAGTCACACGACTTTGTATGAGGCAACTTTTTTCAAGGAATTAGGCGATGTTGTATGAATCCGATGTTGTATGAAGCGGACGTTGTATGAGGTATTACTGTATTTCTTTTATTAAAAAAAGAAACTAGGATATAAACCTCTTCAATAGCCAAAGAAGCAAAGATACCTGAAACATTTTAAAAAGATCCATGAAGGGCTTCTGAATGCTGACAATTGTAAATGAATCATATGAATGCCCCAAAATTCCAAGACACTTATATTTGTTCTCAGCATTACAATTAGTTTTGTAAAATCTCTTTAACTAGTTATAGTAATAAAGGAGACTAAAGGAAACAATATTTGGAGAAAAAACAGCATGCCAATTTATTCCTTCCTTCACCATGGAACATATTATATAGCCTGGCTTAGGAGGAAGAATTGTACTGAGTTATGTACAAGTTACAGTTTTAAAATTTTCCTCAAAACAAGCTACAAGATAACTGCCTTCAATATATTGAGACTGAGAGCTTGTTACCATACTGACTCAGCTGTTGAGGTCTTATAAATGCTCACATTCGAAGTATACAGAGATTTTGAAAAATTATTAGTACATCATCTAAAATGTTGGCCGCAGTGCAAGTAAGGGTTTTTGTAGTTATAAGAGAGATGAGAATTAAATTTTTGAATCTCCTAAATATGTACATATGCACTCTCTGGAACAGTTGCATGCTTTTGTGTATTCCAAAAGAACAGTGTGTGAAAGAAATCATATAGGGAATAGAACAGGAAAAGATAACAAATAATGTATCTATTAATTTTAAGTGAACTTCCACAAAGAATGCATCACTAAACAAGGCATAACACAAAATTAATCACTAAGGCAAAGATGAAAAATGAGAAGAAACAAAAATGTCTCAAGCATGATTTATGGGGAAGAAGCTAATTAAGAGCACAAACACCCATAACTGTACTACCCAAAGATAGTAAGTATTGCACATTAACCACAGGCATTTGGATACGGGGTGAGTGGGGAACACAGATGGTAGAAAAAACCTCACCCTGTCAAAGTTAGAAAACACATTAAGCAAATCACACAAGCAAAAAGTAAATGCTTGTCTCATTAAAAAAAAACTAGGGCAATTTTACATTAATTGACAGAACCAGTATGATGATCGAAGATCCATAGATAAACCTCCTGATAATTTATTTTTAATAGATGCTAGATGCACAGATGCAATACTCCAAGAAAACATTCATATGTTATCCCTCTAACCCACCCTATCCTAAAGACAAAAACAGCTGTACTTCTAACAGCATTATTCTTAGTTATCTTAGGTTTCTTCGTTCTTTGATGCCAGCATATTTCAACAGAAATTCCAAGTTTTCAGTGCTTTGATCCTAGAGAATTTAATGTATGCTAAAAATAACCAGGAACAATGCATGTGAAGC
Source organism: Bradypodion ventrale (assembly GCA_035047345.1). NCBI lineage: Eukaryota > Metazoa > Chordata > Lepidosauria > Squamata > Chamaeleonidae > Bradypodion > Bradypodion ventrale. Next base: position 50,676,230 of record JAWDJE010000001.1, read on the forward strand.
CATGATGGCTGTAAAACAGATACCAAATTCTGTATTGTGGCGATCCATTTATTAGATTAATGAGGAAAGTCTAACAGTATGGATTTGACAAACAACAGTTGCATTTCTGGTATATATTTCTTGGAAAACCACAAGTCGCCACCACCACAAGCCGTGAAGAAACCCAGTGGGTCTTTTCCATCCATTGAGGCAATGAGGGGGTGGGGCTGGTTGGTGCATGGTGGATATCACTGTGCACCAACCAGCCCCACCCCCCATGGCATCGACGGATCTGGAAAGACCTACTGGGCTTCTTCGCGGCTTACAGTGGTGGCGACAGCAGCGGCAGCACCGGGCCGAATTGGTCGGTGCACAGCGATACTCAATATGTACCAACCAGCCGGGGGGGGGGGGGCTGGGCTGGTTGGTATATGGCAATACTCGCCCCACAGAAACAGCACTCCACCACCTGGAAAGTTCTGGCTTGGTGGGGAGCTGTGGAGGAAATCTAATGTAGCTGCCAGGTGACATACTTCTGCCCACCTCTGGGGGCCGTCATTTGGGACCAGGACTTGTCCCTGTGTCCCAAATGGCCAGCAGGGGCCTGGGGTTAGCAAACTGGTGAAAAACTGAATCCTGGCCCCCTTAAAATACATGACATAAACCATGGGAGACATTCTTAATCTACGACTAACCTCAACTCGTTTCTAAGAAATTAATCATACATGATCATGCTATTTATGTAGTGTTCTATCTCCTGGGGTCTGATGGGTTGCATCTTCATGAATTTTCAGAAAGATTAATTTGTTTTGTGCGACTTTCTAAACAAAGTACATTTTAGCAAGCTACTGAAAATTGTAAATCATAATGATTTATTCAGTTTTTGTATATTCTGAGGCTGCATTTTTTATTATTACTTAATTATTTGAAGTTACAGTACAGTATTTGCATTTTTTTCCCTTTAAAGTAAGACTGACAGTATTTTTACCCTTACTAGAGAGCCAAAGCATTTCTGACCAAATGAATGAATGAAGAGTAATACAAGATGAAGTCTGGACGTTAACAAAACTAATTGTTAATTTCAGTGTATGTTAGTTTAACACAGTGCATAACATGAGAAAAATGAATGCTGAAAAGCATTTAAAAGTATGCTGAGAGCAAAGGTCCAGACAAAAATAGCAAATGCAACTTGGGCACCAGCTGGCACAGCTATCTAATGGAAAATTCTTGGCATTTCCATACAAACATAGTTGGTATCTCCTTAAATCCTCCTTTAGAAGAGGACTGCTCCCAGTATCCTCCTCTAGAAAACAGTGCTGCTAGCACCCTTTCTAAAATTAAAGTTGCAAACAAAGTAAAAGAGAAAAGGTCACTTTTCAGTGACAAATCAAGTAAACTGTTTTGCAGTCTTTAATTTTTCCAAGAAACATCTGTCCTACAAGCATGGCTTGCGTTAACTGCAATGCAAGTGATAAAACCTGTCATGCTTGATGTAAGGAGTGATTTTATAAAACAAGCAAGTCAGTCACATTAGCAAAGCCACCAACAATACTAAGAAAGACACGGGAATATGTCATGGAAGGAGTATGAGCAAGACAAGAAGCATTCCTGCAGACATGCAATTTAACAAGCAGCTAATCTAACTCTGGCATGTTTAACCACTTGAAGATGGAAAGTATTACAGAACGTTTTGCATTGGGAGTACAGCCATAAAAAGATGGTTCAAATATGGAAAGTCTCAAATATTTTCAGCTGTAGCTACCACAGTAACCTTGACAATGAATATACAAACTGAAGGTCAGTTTTCTATTCCCTGCTTTACCCATCTTTTCTGTTTCATTCACCGCCTCACCAAGCAGCAGCACTGGGCTTCTTTGAGATGGCTTTGGTCTGCTATGTTTTCTTTGCTCTTAGAAATGTTCCTTCTACTTCATCCATGCTTTTTTACACCATTGAAGGTAAGACTGACATATACCTGACATTCATGTCCATCAACTCATTCAGTCTAGCTGGCATCTGCCTCCCTGCAGTTTCTACCCCTTGGTTCCACTGCTGCATTATCACACATTATCATGCCCCTTCACTCTTAATCATGTGTCCCTGCTATCTTCCATTTCCCATCTCTTTTTATGGGCATTAAACATAGAGCCACCATCTGCTCTGAAGCATCTGCTATTGGGAAATCTAATACACCATCCCATCCCCACCCCATTTAATTAATGCTTTCTTCATTATCCTGCACCTCAATCTAACCTGCCTTCTTTCCTATCAGTCTGCACAACCTTAAAGTTTGATAATGAAGAAATGAAATATTTTGTATACCTTGGTTCAATCATTAATCCAAATGGGGACTACAGCCAAAGAATCAAAAGACTTCTGAGATTTGTAAAGACAGCAATTCAGGAATTAGAAAACATCATCCAAAGTAAGGGTATATCACTGAAGACCAAGACCAAGAACAAATTCATTCACATTGTTGTACTTCTGACAACCATGTATGGATGTGGAAGCTTGCCAATAAAGAAAACTAACCCTGGACTGCCAGAAAGATGAACAAGTGGGTTCTAGAGAAAGTCAAGCCTGAACTGTCTCTGAAGGATAAAATGATGCAACTGAGACTGTCCTATTTTGGGCACAGAAGAAAGCAAGATTCTCTAAAAGACAAAGATGCTGGGAAAGGTTGAGGGCAGCAGGAAAAAAGGAGGACCAAACATGAGATGGATAGACACCATAAGGGAAGCAGAAGCTTGAGTTTACAAGAGCTGAGCTGGGCTGTTGAAGGCAAGACATTTTAGAGCTCTCTCATTCATAGCATTTATTCGCATAATGTTCAGTAGCAATCCAGTTGCCTGACAAAATATACCAGTATTTTTTGATTTAAAGACATGTTCTTTTTTGTTTTAAAATGATATTTTATTGAACAGAAAAACATTTTTCCTATATGAAAAGTAATTAACACGCATACATGTGTTACAATCATGTGTAGGAAATTATCAGTTTATCATTACAGAGGTAGTTAAGTTTGGAATTAAAGTATAAAACTCTAACAAACGTACAGCTCTTTTCTATTTTAAGACTATCTGAACAGTCTGCATGATCCAGCACTGGTACTCCACTGGTGGACAAATAAATATGAGAGAAGGGAATATCTCATCTTCTAAAGTCAGTTTCCTGTGAAACCCCAAAACCTGCTTCAGAGAGCCAAGCTGTAAGCAGTTACTAAGGCTGCAGAGGAAAAGGAATGATAAATAAATAAATAAATAAATAAATGGTAAGTAAGAAATTGCAAGTAGATAAATAGGGACCAAGGTAACAGCGTTCTGTGCGCTCCGGTGTCTAGTCATGCCTGCCACATGACCACAGAAACGTCTGCAGCAGCAAACAGCACTGGCTCTTCGGCTTTGAAACAGAGATGAGCACTGCACCCTAGAGTCGGATATGACTAGCTTTCGAGCAAGGGAAACGTTACTTTACCTTTAAGGAAACTTTACTGCACTGGTGCAGTATGTTGCACCCGCATGTTGGAGTTAAATCAGAATAACATAGAAGGAAAGTGTATCATCTGCTTTAAAGTTAATTCTGGTTATATTTATAAGGCACTAGCATAGTTTGACCGGTGATGCCGGGCTGTTTTAAATTGTGTTTTGCTTTTTTTTGGGGGGGGGGGGTGTTTTTGAGTTAAAAATCAACAGAGGATGCTATATATTTTTTATTTTTTATGTAACATGTTTGTTATTTGTGTAAACTTTTGATGTATTATTTGTTTGGCTTGTTTTTACTCTTGTCACCTCTAGGTGGGGCTTTATTATTTTTTAGTTGTTTTTACTATTCCGCACTGCAGGTTGGGTTGTTAGTGGTTTTGTTTTAGTTTCATGTGTTTTTTCTCTACTGGCCTCTAAGTGGGGTTTCTTCCAGTAAGTAGTCTTTGTTTCTTCATTTCTGTTCGGGTCTCGTGGAGGGAGGACGTGCTGGTGAGTTTTCTGGTTTTCTTTCTTCTGGGGGTTTTCTTTGTTTTGTTTTTGTGGTGGTGGGCTGGGAGGTGTTTCTGTTTGTTCTTTTTTGTTTTGGTTGGGCTTTAGATTTGTGTAATTGGTTTGTTTATTTCTGGTGTTGTTTATTTTTGTTATTTCGTTGTTTATTTGTGTAATTTGTTATAGTTGTGTTATTAGAGTTAGGTATTTTTCTGTTGTAGTTAGGTGTTTTGTCTGTGCTTTTGTGGTATTGTGGATTTTTTGTTTGTGTATTTTGTGGTTTACTTTTTTGTTTATTAATGGTTTTTTAATTATTTATTTATTTTTGTTTTATTAATTTTTATTAATTTTTGTGTTTGTTGTTGGTGTGTAGGTTTGCGTGAAGAATGGGCTACCTGTCGGTTCCTCTTCTCCCCATTGCTGCTTCGAATTTTGGGTTTGATACAGCAATGGGGGAAAGGAGGAGCCGGTAGTCAGCCCGTTCTTCCCCTGGCTGGTAAGGTTCATTAGGTAGGTTGGGGGAGAAGGAGGCAGAGAAGAGCTATCTCTGCCTGATGATGGTTCTCTCCTCTCTGTCTCCTTTCTCTCCTGGCTTACCTAACCGGAGATCGGCAGGCAGCGATCCATAAGGGGTGGTGCTCTTCCTTGCGGATTGCTGGCTGCTGCTTTTGTATTAACTCTGTCGGAAGTACAAAGGCAGCAGCCAGTCATCCGCCAGGGAAGGTGCTTCCCCTGTTGAACTGCTGCCCTTTTTTTTGGGGGGGGGGGTCCACCCCGGCTCAACTTTCCTTGAGGCCGGCGGTGATCTCGCCGTGTCTTCGGCAGGGTAGCGTGGAGGAGAGGGAGTCCCTCTTCTCCCCATTGCTCTGGGAAAGAAGGCTGGCGTGTGTCTCATGGTGGATTTTCGTGGGTGTTTGTTTTGCGAGGCTGTGAGGCGCTGCGTCTGCCTGCGGCGGACTTGCGCTCCCATTGCGTTTTGTAATTTTATTTTTTGCACGCTGGCTCAGCGTTCTGCATGCTCACGGCGCGCAGGACGCTGGGACATGTAGTTTTGAGTTTGTGGTTTGTGTTCGTGTGGCGGTTTTTTCCTGCGGCTCGATTTTAATTGGCCACACCGCGTTTCCCAATGTTCTTTTTGTTCGCGCCTCTCAGCCTGATTGACTGTGGCACGGTGCGGCACAGAGAACGTTGGGAATTGAAGTTGTTTCTTTTTGTTCATGTTTGTGGGGCTCTTGCCCCACTGGCGCGTTTCTCAACCCTGCAGTAACCTCTGGACCAGGTTCGGGCAAGTGCAGGAGGCTCGGTACGGGTTAGGATGGACGGGTGCAGAAACGTATAGCAAGTTCCAATGGTTAACCCTTGGATTTATAGGTATAGATGCAGAACATAGCGCTCCAAGTTACTAGGAACCCTCTAGAAAAAGTGGGATAATAGGATGGAGATTACAGAAAAGAAAGCAGTGGTGACCACCTTTTGCAACAACTCAACCTCATGATATCAATTATGTTTTTAGCTTTTCAGTTTAGTAAGCAAAAGAAGATACTCTCACATGAAAATGGGGGTATGTGTCTGCCAATAGCTGTACTTCTTGACAGGTTAATCCCCTACTTGTGTCAAGGCTCTTGCATTAAAGTTAACAGTCCTGACTTCACTCACATCTTGAATGTTTCCTTTCATCTTCACTGTGATGGGCTGTAGAGGCCACGTGCCCCAAAAGTTAACCTTGATCCAATATTTAATAAATAAATAAAATAAACTATTTCAGGACCTTGCAGAAAATTCAGCCTTGGGCAGGAGGTTACTCACCCTAACATCTAAAGAAGCAAAACGAAACTAATGATGATTTTTAGAATACACTGCCTGTCCTTAAGCAGTATTTAGACTTTGTCGTGCAACTTTTTTTCCTGCAGAATATGCTTTATACAAACAGTCGATAACACATTTTATACAGCATACAGCAAAATTATTTGAAGCAACTAATGTGATTTTATGTTTCTCAACAGTTTTCAGCAAAAACTCAACATTATCAGACAAGCTTCTGACAGTAGAATCTGTAAAGACTCACAGTTAGGAAAGCAAAAACCTTGCAAGTGGAATTCTTGACATTTTCACACACAAAAACCTACCAGATGCCACAAAGAATGATAAAATATTAGACTCAGCCAACCAATTTTTACAGAATGTTCCTGTTTAAATGTAACTACTATATTTTCATCTCCATGAAAATATGAATTTTAGATATGAGTGAGTACTGGTTAGAATTAAGCAGCAAAGACTAGCTCATAATGACGAATGTATCTGACTAATTATACTTGCCTGTGGACATAATGTAGTTGATGTACAGAATCTATGGCTATCACCATTTCAGCCAAATAAAAGCGAGCCATTTCTTCAGGTAGGCGGTCTTCAAATTTACTGAGCAATGTAAGCAGATCTCCACCAACATAATAATCCATAACCAGGTACTAGGAGCAATTGAACAGAAAGCAGTTTTAATAATTAATTATGACAGGAAAACAAATATACACCAAGTATAACAGAGCTGTGGAAAATGCATGACTGCGGCCAAAATACAGTAATGGTATCCACTAGAGATAAAAATCTCACTCTTCAATCAGGCTTTTCCTCAGTAACTGGGTATCTAAGATGGGTTCCTAAAAACAGGGCTACTATCTGTTTAAAAATCACTCAAAATACATTGTAAGCTACCTTGTTTCTTCTTAAGAAAAATGGTACAGTAGACCCTCACATAATGACGTTACTTGGTTCCCCAAGTAGCGTTGCTAAGCTATTGTTGTTGTTATGCGGGTTTCTATGGAGTGTTTCCTGCATAACGACGTTTTTAGTGTTGTTGTCCAGTTATTTTAGCGTTGTTGTCCAGACAACGACACTAAAAACGTTGTCATGCGGGGGAACACGTGGTGCATAACGACGCATTGTTAAGCGAAAATGATGTTTTCCGAATGCGTTGTTATGTGAGGGTTGACTGTACAAACATTCTAAATAAATATTGTAGAACTGTACTATTCTACCATAAAAGGAATACTGAAAATGCTAGGACAAGACAGTGTAAAACAGTCCTGCAAGAGAAAATATTTCCTCCTGTATCTATACAGTATGTCCCTTACTGCACTGCACATCCCCCAAAACCAATGATTTAAATTGTTCATGTTTGAGTTAAGCAATAAATGCACATCCTTCTACAAAATGACTCAGAAAAATCTAACCTTAAAAGGCTAGAAAGTTATATATCTTTCCCTGTAGTATACTTTGGAATTCTAAAATAAAACATTCAATTCAATTTGATTTTAAAGACTAAAGATGATTACTAACTTCATGAAAGCAGACACTTACTACTGAACACAGTTAGTTAAGGAAATAAAGCAACACTCACTAAATAGTTTTCATCCTGGAAGGCATAGTGCAATGCTGTAATCCACTGGTTATCTCCATTCACTAATACATCCCTCTCTTCTCGAAAGCAAGCTGTCTGAAGAGTTAAACATATATATATATATATATATATATATATTACACTTCACATAAAACTAAGAATCAGATACCAGCATGTTTCCTTAAATATCCAAAGTTAAGAGGAAATAGCAGGAGTGCAGCCAGGGCAGTGATCTGATCAGTGAGAAGTTGTACTATAACCTACAACTGCTGGACCAGAATATTCCCATTTTACATTGCTTTTTAACTGGTACAATGAGAAGACATTATCCATTCAATTTTACTTGGACTCTTGTATGACTGTTTATTTTTCATTGTGCAAAATCATTTATACTATTTAAAACATATGGAACATTTCCCCTCCAAAAGGTAAGGAGAAAAAATATCCCATTTCTAGTCCCAGCTAAGAAGAGATCCATCAAACCAATTGCTGAATGGCAAATTAGCATGTATGCAAACCCTTACTGAGTGGGATTACTCTAACTGGCCCTAGCAACATAATACTAGTGAATAATTTAACAACAAACAACAAAAATATAAGATGAGGGTCTGATGCCAAAGCAATAGCTAAACTATTCCCTGAGCTGCAGTGAAGGTATATTACAGTAATTACAGGTAAGCAATTCAGAGAGTAAACAAAACTAAACAAAACTAAAAGGCAAAAAACATTGTGGCACTTTAAAAACTAACTGCTGTATTTTAATTTTAGCTTTCGTGGATCAAGTCCACTTCATCAGACATAAGAGAGAGACTTCATGGCATCAATTTATACACATCAGGTATAGAGGTACAGAATGGTTAGTATAACAGATAAATATACAAATCAGTGGTTTTTTGTTTTTTTACAACTCCTTTGTTTTTTTACAACTTTTTTTACAACTCTTGTTTTTTTACAACTTTTGTTTTTTACAACTAGGGGATCACTCTGAGAGTCTGAAATTACAAAATAAATTTGAGGCTCTTTCCCTCATCACACCTGATGAGGAACACACAGAGGAACAACTGGTTCCACCTGATGATCTCTCCTTCATCACACTCGATGAGATCCAGGAAGATAAACAACAAGAACAAACTGAGGTTCTCTCCCTTAATATGGTTGATGAACAGATTGCAGGAGAGAGGCTCCTTGTACTAGGTGATTCAATAATTAGAAATACAGAGAAATGGATTTGTGATGCACATGATAACCGTATGGTGACTTGCCTGCCAGGTGCAAAAGTTTCAGACATCACAAGAAATCTGGATAGATTGTTAGAGAGAACTGGGAACGAGCTAGTGGTCATGGTACACGTTGGTACCAATGATGTTGGGAAGGCCAAGCGGTCTGTCCTGGAAGCGAAATTCAGGTTGTTAGGAAGAAGATTGAAGTCCCGGACTTCCAAGGTAGCATTTTCAGAAGTGCTGCCTGTCCCTCGCGCAGGACCTACCAGGCAGGCAGAGCTCAGAAGCCTCAATGCGTGGATGAGGCGGTGGTGTCGAGAGGAGGGCTTCAGATTTGTCAGGAACTGGAGAACATTTTGGGACAAGCCAAATCTGTTCAGGAGGGATGGGTTGCATTTGAACCATGATGGGACCAGATTGCTGGCACTCAACATCAAAAAGGCTGCAGAGCAGCTTTTAAACTGATAACTGGGGGAAAGCCGACACGAGCTGGCCAGCATCCGGTTCGGGAAAGTGTGTACTTGAGTAGTGAGGAGGATGCAAAAATTACTGAGCAGAGCGAGGAGCTAGTCACCAGCACTCTAGCAGAAGGATGCAAGAGGCAGTCTAACAATGCAACTGGACTCAAAAGACTGTATCAGGAAAGCATATATAAATGCTTGTATACAAATGCCAGAAGCCTCCGGAACAAAATAGGGGAGCTGGAATACTTAGCAATAGATAATAATATTGATATTATTGGTATCACTGAAACCTGGTGGACGGATGATAACCAATGGGATACAGTTATCCCAGGCTACAAACTGTACAGGAAGGATAGGAAGGGGCAAACAGGAGGTGGTGTAGCCTTGTATGTCAAAGAAGTGATAAAATCGTATGAATTGGAATATCTAGGTGATTTGGAGCCACCATTAGAAACTCTGTGGGTAAGAGTACCAGGCCACAAGGATGGTCTAACAGTAGGCATATACTATCGGCCTCCGACCCAAACTCTTGAGGGAGACTGGCAGTTGGAGAATGTTGTAAAGGAGGCATCCAAGAAGGGAAGCCTGGTTATAATGGGGGACTTCAATTACCCTCACATAGACTGGGTGAACTGTTGTTCAGCACATGATAAAGAGATAAAGTTCCTAGATATGCTAAATGATTGGTCCCTGGGACAGATGGTTGAAGACCCAACTAGAGGTACAAGAATCCTTGACTTGATCCTGAGTAATACTCAGGATCTGGTGCAAGATGTTAATGTGACTGATCCAATAGGGAACAGTGACCACAACTCAATTATGTTTAACTTGATCATAGACCGCAAGTCACTGATAAAATCTAACACAGAGACCTTAAATTTTCAAAAAGGAAATTTCCCAAAGATGAGGAAACTAGTAAAAAAGAAGCTGAAAGGGAAAATTGAGAAAATCCAAACATTCCAAGAGGCATGGAGGCTGTTTACAAAAACAATAACAGAGGCCCAATTGGAATGCATACCCAAAAGGAAAAAGGGCACTGCCAGGTCCAAGAGGACTCCGATGTGGCTTACAGGAGCTGTTCGGGAAGTGATCAAAAGCAAGAAAAGCTCATTTAGAAGATGGAAGGCTTGTCCAAATGAGGACAGCAGGCAGAAACATAAATTCTGGCAGAACAAATGCAAGGCAACAATCAGGAAAGCAAAGCAAGACTTTGAGGAGCGTATAGCTAAAAATACTCAGAGAAATAACAAAGACTTCTTTAAGTACATTAGAAGTAAGAACCCAACTAGGAAGGCCATTGGACCATTAGATGACAATGGAAGGCAAGGGGTTATTAAAGAGGAAACAGAGATTGCAGAGAGACTCAATGAATTCTTTGCTTCAGTATTCACTGAAGACAGAGAACACATGCCCAAAACAGAGCCTATCTTCGTAGGGAGGGAAACCGAAGAATTAAGCCAGATAGAAATAACCAGGGAGGAAGTCCTTGCATGTCTTGTTAAACTAAACACTAACAAATCACCAGGTCCAGATGGCATCCATCCACGAGTTCTCAGGGAACTTAAAGATGAAATTGCTGATCTCCTAGCCACAATATATAATATTTCCCTCAAATCAGGCTTTGTGCCTGATGACTGGAAGATAGCAAATGTAACACCAATTTTCAAAAAAGGATCCAGGGGTGATCCAGGAAATTACTGACCTGTCAGTTTGACATGTGTCCCAGGTAAAGTGATGGAAACCATCCTAAAAGATAGAATTAATAGGCACATAGAAGAGAAGGTGCTGCTAAAGGAGAGCCAACATGGCTTTTACAAGGGCAAATCATGCCTCACTAATCTGTTGGAATTTTTTGAGAGTGTCAACAAGCATGTGGATAAGGGGGATCCAGTTGACATTGTTTATCTGGACTTTCAGAAGGCTTTTGACAAGGTCCCACACCAAAGGCTCTTGAATAAACTTACCAGTCATGGAATAAAAGGACAGGTCTTGTCCTGAATCAGCAACTGGCTAAGGGACAGGAAACAGAGGGTAGCACTAAATGGACACTTCTCCAAGTGGAGGGAAGTAAAGAGTGGGGTCCCCCAAGGTTCAGTACTGGGACCCCTGCTTTTTAACCTCTTCATAAATGATCTAGAGGTAGGAGTAAAAAGCAAGGTAGCCAAATTTGCTGACGACACTAAATTATACAGGGTAGTGAAAACTGTGAGAGATTGTGAGGAGCTCCAGAGGGATCTCTTGACACTGGGGGAGTGGGCAAAACAGTGGCAAATGAGCTTCAACATTAGTAAGTGCAGAGTGATGCATGTTGGGGCAAAAAAACCCAATTACATTTATAAACTGATGGGTTCTGAACTGTCTGCGACAAACCAGGAAAGGGACCTTGGTGTCCTGGTGGACAGCTCAATGAAGGTGTCAACCCAGTGTGCCTCAGCAGTGAAAAAAGCAAACTCAATGCTAGGGATCATTAGGAAGGGTATAGAAAATAAGTCAGCAAGTGTTATTTTGCCTCTTTATAAATCTATGGTGAGGCCCCATCTGGAATACTGTGTACAGTTCTGGTCGCCATATCTCCAGAAGGATATAATGGAGTTGGAAAAAGTGCAGAGGAGGGCAACCAAAATGATTAGGGGACTGGAACACCTTCCTTACCATCTGAGGCTGCAACAGTTGAGCCTCTTCACTCTTGAACGACGGTGTCTAAGAGGTGACCTGATTGAAGTTTATAAAATCATGCACGGTGTGGACAAAGTAGAGAAGGAAAAACTGTTTTCCCTATCGCATAACACTAGAACTAGGGGACACTCCATGAAACTTTTGGGTACTAGTTCTCAAACAAATAAGAGAAAGTACTTTTTCACCCAGAGGATTACTGGTCTATGGAACTCTCTGCCAGAAGAAGTGGTGACAGCTGTCAGTCTTGACAGCTTTAAGAAAGGATTAGACAAGTTCATGGAGGACAAGAGTATCAATGGCTATAATTATGGATACTTAAGGACAACCTCCGGGTTGGAGAGATAGGCAGGATATCTCTCAATGCCATTTCCAGGGAATCCTAAGCAGGTGAAGGCATCTCCTTGGGAATACCCTGAAGGAAATGGTGAGCCACTGTGTGAGACAGAATGCTGGACTGGATGGGCTGTGGCCTGTTCCAGCAAGGCTGTTCTTATGTTTTTATGTACAACTGGTAATACCTGTTATTCAGATGTTGAGAAGCTTTGCCCTGTTGAATTGCAAATGGCTAGCAGATGGATGAGTGACAAACATTGTGCCAAAAATGTTATCTTTTATTTAATAAATAAATAAAATATTTCTGGACCTGACTGAAATTCCAGCCTTAGGGCAGGAGGTTATTCACCCCAACATCTAAAGAAGCAAAACTAGTAGTACATGTACTGCTTCAGTAGAATTCTCACCCACCACCTCAGGCTACATGTCAGAACAAAGGGAGAACTTGGTGCTTGGCCTGGACCACTAACACAATAGATGCTAGGCTTGAAGGGTAAACCCATTAGCAAATGTATTATGCCACAATGAATGTCTTGCATCCATCTACTAAACAGTTTAGAAAATAAACTAACAACTTGCACCTTCTTTACTGTTCTAGCACAAAAAGTAAAACTTATTTGGTAGTTCTAAAACACAGCAGGGGGATACTTTCTATTTGTAAGTATATTTTGTAAAAATCGATAAATTAAATAACATGAAAATAATGTGCTACTCATATTTTAAGAATGTAATATTTCTCTTACATAAAAACAGATGCTAATATGTTATTATTATTTTAAAAATAACGTTCCAAGTTTTGTTCTGGAGGCACCAGTGGCTGTTTTCAGGTACATGAGGCAGAAGCAATCTGTCAGCACATCAAGGGAAAATGTGTATAACTCAGTGGGGGCGGGGGGGGGGGAATTTAAAATTGAGTTTTTGCATCATATTACATTATTACACATCAAATTAAAGAAAAAAATCACATTTCCCCTGCATATTCCTAATTTAACAAAATACAGTACTAGAATAAAACCAACTCAGGGTAGAGCAGTGATGGTGAACCTTGGCACTCCGGGTGTTCTTGGACTTCAATTACCAGAAGCCCAAGTCAGCACTCCTGCTTTCAGGGCTTCTGGGAACTGATGTTCCAAAACACCTGGAGTGCCAAGGTTCTCCATCACTGGGGTAGAACTTCTGTGAGCGTTAAAACAGCATTTCTCACACAACATGTCTCCCTCTAAACCACCACTTTGGCAAACTGCATCTGAAAACTAAGACCATATCTAAATCTAACTTGTGTTACTATTTGAGTGCCATCTGTTTCATGTTTTTTAAAAAGTGGGGGAGGGAATAAATTCATTTAGTCTGCTCAGTGGTACAATCCTCTGTGTGCTTGACCAATCTATGATTAAAGCCCAAACATACTTTTCCAATGATTAAGCACAAATAAACATACTGCAACTTACTTTCAAATAAATGTGCAAACTAACTCACCTATGAGACCAATATTTAGAAGGCTAGCCAGTTGTTGCAGGCTTCTATTTTTAACCAGAAACAAAAACATTATCTTTTGCTGTACTAACTACCATACAGCGCTCTGGAATGTGCTGCAATATACATACGGAAATTCAGTTGCATTTCTGCACTCCACTGTTTATATCTGGACGGAGTCTATATATCTAAGCTGCCAATTTTGATTAGCTGGAAAATCCATCTTGCCTCTGAAGAACTGTCTTGGCATAAGTTAAAACTCCATGGGTATCTATGTGTTCTACACACACACACACAAACGACCCAACAAAAATATGCTCCTATTCACAATTATTTTAATTTTGAACATTTTATTCTTCTAAAGAAAGAAAACCTGGGCCGTGTAGATGCAAAGCTAGATAGCACAAGTTTTTTTAAGGCAACGTAACCTGCTATATTTGGTTTGAAACTTATTTTTTTCTACTAAACTGAAGCTATTAATAATTTTTGAACTTGGAAAGCTATTTCAGCTGCTTCTCAGAAGTGCTAGCTGTAGGAATTTTTGACATTCATTCAGTCTTAAGAAAAATTGCAATAATATTTTTTCTGTCATGTTTCTGCTACAACCCTGGCTGTTACAAAACCTACACGTCTGATACAATCAAGGAAGGGTGATAACTCAGTGGAAGAGTATGCCAAGCATTTCATGGTAAAGAACTAAAAAGAGTAAGAAAAGCTTTTTCTTGAGCCACTGTAAAAGCCTCTGCTGGTTGATAGAGAATGGAGTGGGCTTGTATAAGGCTGCTGCATTTGCCCAAGTGTTATTCTCATTTAGTCATTGGAAAAGAGAATTACTGGAATTAAATGCAAGATTACATTCCTTCCTATCTATGAAAAGTGAATAATCAATAGCATTCAAAGATTTAAGTCCATAATCACCAACCACTGGGTGCCCTTTCCAGTTCTACTATAGTGTATTCAACTTTAGAAACTGTGGGTGTCTGCATTGTTTTCCCCCAGCATCTGTGGGGAATACTAGATTCCACAAGATTTTATGATTACATAAAAGAGAAGGAATGTGCAGAATACAAGTTAACATGCCTCCTTCCTGAATATTTGTCCAATATGTTATTTCTATGTGCTTTCAAGTCAGAACTGACTTATAGTGACCCACTAATAGTGCTTTCAAGGTGAGTTATTTAAGAAATGGTTTTACCAGTTCCACAACTCCAGTGAGTTTCCATGGCTGAACAGGAATTCAAACCCAGGTCTTCTGATTCCTCAGCCATCCACTATCAAACAGTAGGTATTATTCTTCAATTAGTATACCACTAGTAAATGTTATAGAACTTAAGCATACACATGTTTGATGAAGTGGACGTGGTCCACGAAGGCTAACAGTTAAATACACGAGTTAGTCTTTAAGGTACCACAACATTTTTTGTCTTTTTTTGCCATTCTGTTTAATTTATTCTCAGATATACTTGCACAGACTAACACAGCCACCACTTCAAACATAAATACAGTAAAACCCCAGGTTACGACAGAGGTCCGTTCCAACAGCCTCCGTTGTAACCCCAAAAAATTGTGAACCGAAACATCCATAGGGATGCAATGAAAAATTAAAAAATGGTCCTGAATTGATTATTGTAAAGCGGGGGGAAAATACATTAAAAATTTTGTAAACCAGGATGGAATTTCTGTAAGATTTGCCGTTGTAAACCGCAGCAAACTTAAACCGAGGCAGTTGTAACCCTGGTTTACTGTAACTGTGTCTTAGATGCTTAAGTTAACTATTTTGGGAATCTTCTACACTGGACATTACGAACAAATTTGAGTTTGCAAATTTTCCATACAGAATGACAATTGTTTGCTTCATTCAACTCAAGGACCTAAACCTAAGGGTACTACTACATATTAGAGATGTATTACCAGCCATACACAAGAAGCTTCCCAACAGATGGCAGTGCAATCTTTTGTGGCAGTACAAAACTATGAAAGGGAGCACAACCAGTGCAATTTTCTGACATCACTAGCCATCTGCTGGATATTGAACACATGAATATAATGTGGTTACTTGAGTACTGGATGTCTATCATACCATAAACTATCTGCACACATTCCTTAGGGCCGGAGTTCTCAACCTTTTTAAGCCGGGAGCCAGGTCACGCTCCCTTAAGACAGCTTCAAGGGCCGGATGGCCATTTTGCCATTCCTCCACCCCATGGCACTTCCTGGTGTGGTGGAGGTATTGGGGGGGGGCATATGAAATGGTCCAGCAACCCGCATCAGGCCCACGGGCCACAGGTTGAGAATCCCTGCTTTAGGGCACACAGTTCTCAGTACAGAAAGAAATCTATCTTGGAAGCATGGTTCTGTACACATACTACTCTTGCTAGATCTAAACAACTCACTTCACTTGTTTCAAATGTACTAAATTACAAAGGTCAATTTTTGTAATTTAAAAAATGCTTAATACTGGGAATATATGTGTAATTTATTAATGACATTTAAAAAAACAGATAAAAATTTAAACAAAGGGCTTTAGATCTCTTTTACACACCAAGTAATGTGGATCAGATGAAGAAGAAGCAGAAAGAAATAATGAAGATGAAATTGTGACCAGTCAAGGGATGTTGGCTGAAATCCAACAGTGCAACTTATGCCACATGAAGATGATATCAACAGCTGCGGTGGGCTTTCCAGAAATCTAAAATTTCTTAATCCCACCCACCCACAAAAGGTCAAAAGCTCCTTTGGAGTCCCTTTCATTGTATGGAAGCCACTGAACTGCAGGATAGGAGGAGGTCTTTGATTTCTAAAAATATCCACCGCTGATAAAATCATCCTGCTGGTGGCCATGTTTGGAAATTAAACTCTCTCCTGATACATTGTACCCAATGGCTTCTTCACAATGAAAGAAATCACAAGATAATATTAGGACCTTCGGGGAAATGGGATAAAATTAGAAAAGTTTTATTTTTAAAAAAAACACTGCATGACACACAGGCCTTACATGATGACAGTTATGCTACTGAATTTCAGACATTGTGTTTACCAAATACCCTGCTCTTCACCAATCTTAAACATACTGTTTCAAAAAAGGAAGCAACAAGATTAATAATCTTAATAGCAACTTGAACATACAGTACACTCCTTGAGTCTTACCTCAGCTCTTTTCAGCATCTCCCATTTATTTAATATTTTCATGGCAAATACCTTATCCGCATTTTTCAGTTTCACTACCGCAACCTGTAAAGAGAACATGTAGGTTTTTTTAAAATGTGACACATCAAGAGATTGCCAACACAGTTCATTTTCACACAATTTTACTCAAAAGATAATAACCTAAAATTTAACTTTCCATGTTCGATTTATATATTTTGGGGGACCAATTATGTAATAGAAAACAGGATTCTGACCATTGGTTTTCCACATGCTAGCCCAAATCCTCTTGCTAGCCCAAATCCACATGCTAGCCCAAATCCTCTTGCTTTGCTTATTAGTGTAGGGAAATAGCAGTGGTACAACTCAGAATTCAAGCACAGAACTTCATTAGTGGCTCTTAATGAATCCCAGCTGCCATCTCTTTCATTAGTCTAATCAGTAGCCACTGGGAGTTTTTCCTGCTTAGATTTTGGGTTGTGATTGTTCTAGTCACATGACATTTCAAGTAGAGGATTTCAACTGATTAGTTTTTTTCTTTTTACATATTTATATTATGAAATAGTTGCTTGCCATATAGAGTAATTTATAGCATTTTATTGCTTTATTGGCAGGTGTATTCAACACGGCAGGGCTACCAGCAACATTGTATGCATCTGAAAAGTGGGCAATAACAAAATCAGAGGAAGAAAAACTGGCGGTAACCCAGAGCAATGGAAAGACGGGTGTGTGGAGTAACAATCAGGAATAAGGTCAGCAATAAGGAATTATGCCAAAGAACCCAACAGCATGATGTGATTGATGAACCATATGTGGCAAAAAGAAGATGGGCAGGCCATATCAGCTGCCTAAAGGATAACAGATGGACCTGTCGGCTAACAGACTGGACACCAAGGGACCAAAAAAGACCACTAGATAGACCCCGATGATGGGATGAGCTGATGGTAAAGCTGTTCGGCCAGAGATGAAAATAGAAGGCAAAGGATAGAACATTTTGGAATTTGGTTGATTTGCACTTAAATAGATAAGAGACAAAAATGATATTGGATTGTTTTGTTGCATTTAATTCAAGGCATACTTATGTAATATGAGAATGTAATGCCTTGTATGAAATGAACTAAAGCAGGGGTTCCCAACCTGCTGCCTGTGGGCCTAATCTGGCCCATGGAGCTCATTAATACAGTCCACGGTGGCCACCCCGGCACCTCCAGAAGCTACCACCACCACCGGAAATCCCAGTACGTCACTTACTGCAGTGGCGGTGGCAATTGTGCTGTTTTTGCAGCTTCTTGCACTGCCTCCACCGCTTCCCGTTTTGGGAATTTTTTGCCGCTTCTCTGCTGCATTTCAGCAGCTAAACTGAGGTGGTTGCCGACTTCTGGTGCCGGGCGGAACTTACGTCAGTGCGTGGGTTCACGCCACAGAACCAGAAAGTGCCCAACCACTGCAGTTTAGCTGCCAAAACGCAGCAGCGAAGCAGCAAAAAAATCCCAAAATGGAGTAAAAATGCTCTAAAATGCCTACTGCCATTCTGGGAAGTGGTAGAGGCTGTGCAAGAAGCCGCAAAAATGGTGTGATTTCTGTCACTGCCACTGCCGAAAACGTAAACAGTGGAAGCAACCACGCCTCTGGCCGCCGCAGATGGGAACCCCTGAAATAAAGTGTATGTATATTTTAAAAGAAAATTGTTAGACTAGCCAAGCTAACAGTAGCATATGCAAGCTATGCCAGCTATCTGGGTATAAAGCATAAACTGACAGCTAGCACTCAAGAGGAGTCAAAGCATGAATAATTAACTCTCAGGCCTGGGATTAATTTCTTTCCCTATGTCAGAAAAGGAACTGCATATTGTATGACACATGTAAATGTCCAGTCTCAGCAAAAAAATAATAATTACAAAAATCAAATACATGTCTATTTCAAATAAACATTCTGTTCAATTCAGTGGGGGCTTCTTTGTGGTAAGTGGTTATAAAGTTGTAGTTCACTTAACTTTCAAAATTTAAAAAGTTCTGCAACAGTTCTGCAACAGTTCAATCATTTCAGCAATATGGAGTACGACACTGAATGAGCCTTCCTGAAGAAAGTGGGAAAGATGAACACATTTGGACATCCCCTGGGCTACAAAAGAATCCTGTGGGCCAATCCTTCCACTCCAGAATCACCAATGTAAGGCAACTCATTATACAAACCTTACTGGAGTAACAACTTTGACAGTAGCCTCTAAGAAGCAATCAGTATAAAAGGGCCCTTGTTCAGGCCATAGTTAACAGTAATTTCTATTAACACAGAGGGTTTGTCAATGCCTAAAGACAAGCTATGCAACAGCTCTGTCAGACATATATGACATACTTTATATTCAAGACAGTCAAAAGAGATGGCCATCTGGCAAGAATCTTGCACTTGAGAAACCTCATGAACAGTAGGAAGTGCTGTATTAAGTAGGCCTGACATCTAATTATCATCTACTGTTGTTACAGAACAGGATGATATAGAGATAACAATTGCATAAAATCCTCTATTTATAAACTGCCCAATGCAACTTTTTCCTTTAAAACTCCTGAAAATTTTCATAAGCCAAAAATAAATTTTATACTTGGGTGACTTCAATAGCCATAATAGAATCTGGGGATACACACTTGATAACAGTAAAGAAATAGTGCTAAAATGGGCAGAGGTCTTCCAAATAGTAAACTTTACCCATCGTTCATCATAGGAACCAGAATTTAAACCTGAAAGAAACAAGCAACTGGAGACCAATGACCTTACAAGACCATTCAGTTTCACGGAACTGGAAAAAGCTATTTCTAGCTGCAAAAATAGCAAGGCAGCAGGTCTAAAGGACGTCCACACAGAACAAACAAATCATTTTGGCACAGTAAGAGAATTATTTAATTTCTTTAACAACTTTCTTGAATCTCTCAGGATTCAGAAAATTTAGAGGAAGTCACAAGTGATTGCTATCTTGAAATTTGTTAAGGAACCTACAGATTGCCCAAAACGTCTGGCTGATCTCATTACTTTGTCTCCTTTATAAAGTTCTAGAAAGAATGATTCTTAAACAAGTAATTAACGTAGTGGAACCACTCCTCATTCCACAACAAGTTGAGAAAAATGGTACAGCACAATCCTGCCTTTAATACAACATACTGAAAATGGCTTTTGAAGCTGGAAGTTCATGGAGATAATTTTTGTTGAATTCTTGGCCATCTATAATACTGTTAACCATCAAGTATTATTGCAAAATTTCTATAATCTAACGAAGGATTATAAGATAACTAAAGTAACAGCAACCTTTTTGAGAAATTGCAGATTTTCCATTAACTGTCAAGGACAACACAGTTAATGAAGGGCTGAAAATAATGAAGTATCAGAGGGCAATGCGCTGCTTTCTATTCTGTTTAACTGGCATACCAATGATAAACCATTTTCTCAAGGTATGAAGATCTACAATCTTGGCCTCATGTTACTCCATAGGCAAACATGCTAAAATATGGCATAGTTAATTTCATGCAAAACCGATAGATGTAGCACTCAGTGAGAGTCATACAATCATTACTGGATACAGTACCTGAAGCCAACTCTTATTGAGAAAATTAATGATCTAACAGGCACTGTGCCCAATGACAGACATAAAGAAGTAGCAGCTCATAGTAAAAGAGCAAATGTGCATCTACCCTTCAGCTACCATTCTGGTTGCCCCAGATTTTTTTAAAAAAAGAAAAATGTAGAATATTTATAAATCTTGAGGAAACAGATTGTGGAAAAAAGAGGGTCTTAAAATGTAGAATATTTATAAATCTTGAGGAAACAGATTGTGGAAAAAAGAGGGTCTTAAAATGCAGGCTATCCATGCCCACAGTTGCATAGACGACTAATTGACTAAGATGTCATTTAATATGATACAAAGTAAAGTTGGAAGAACCTAGGTGAACTCCCAAAATGTGGTGCTTTTCAACAACATAGTTCTTTCCAACTGTAGTGAACAAGAGATAACTTCACATCTGTATCTGTTTGTCACTGGTGAAGTGCCTGCTAGATAACTGATCTATGCCCCTATGGAAAATTTCATGTTAGATGCCCAAATGTTCCTGATGTTGCCTGTTACTAGGCAAAAATTATCTAATATATTTATTAATTGTACTAGTGTGTTTCTGACACACACAAAAACAGAAAGAAATGCTCATACTTCTTTAATAAAATTAGCAACATGAATGATAAAACATCATGTGTTACTTCATCCCAACATTCAAATACATTTATTATGGTATAACCTTTATTAATTTCTAATTTACCATTAATCAGAAAACAGTGGAGACAACTTTCCTCATGGTAAGTCCCTTTTTAGCAGTATTAGATGAAGAACCTGGAAAAACTCTAATATAAAAAATAATATATTATAACCCTCAGGGTTTATATTGGGGTACATAGAAAGAGCCTCGTCAAAGATTGTGTCATTTTTGAACCACAATCAGGCGTAGCGTGGTAATGGCAATCTTCTGTTGCCGGCTAATCTTTCTTACACTAGATCAGGCGAAAGGAACTGCAGAATGTGCTCACCCAATAGTGCCTTCATTTTGGCAGTTTCACATCTGGCCTAGACACGGAAGAAGTAGTGTTTATATTGTATATTACAAATGAAAAAAATGATTCATTAAGCAGGGCAAATGAAAGCATGATTCATTAAGCAGGAGGATAGGGTACTAACCCTCCCTATCTCACTGTTAACATTTGAATAAATGCTTTTTTACAACAGCAACATTCCTAAGAACTGTGTGTTA
Organism: Bradypodion ventrale; assembly: GCA_035047345.1. Lineage (NCBI taxonomy): Eukaryota > Metazoa > Chordata > Lepidosauria > Squamata > Chamaeleonidae > Bradypodion > Bradypodion ventrale. Next base: position 50,697,665 of record JAWDJE010000001.1, read on the forward strand.
CTTTATTTTATACACATCGAACAAAAGAAATGCACAATTAGGTAAGGATACAGACAATACACAAAGAGACAATATCCCAATATCATCGCTATAAAAGTGGAGGATAGGGTGTCTGGCTTGTAGTGGTCCATGGAGAGGCAAAGGGTTGGACTCAACTATGTGACTGAACAACAAAAACCTACCTTACAGGCACCTTGAAAATATCTGAATGTGATGCACTTGGGAGAAAGGCCTACATTAGAAGACTTTCAGCCTCACTTAAAACAAGCGCCACCCAAGTGCCCTGGTGAGGATTGTGAGCTTTCTTTCTGATCAGGACCCTTTGACAGAACATGGTTTAGCTAAGGCTAATAGTCAACTTGGTGTAGATCAGGGGTCAACAAACCTGGCTCTCCAGGTGTTCTTGGACTTCAATTACCAGAAGCCCAAGTCAGTATACCTGCTGATCAGGACTTCTGGGAATTGAAGTCCAAGAACATCCGGAGAGTGAAGTTTGCAAACCCCCGATCTTTAGATAGATTTTTCTTGCAAGAGTATTTTATTTTAAAAATCTAATTTTAAAATAAAAAAACTGATTTGAATTGGTTTTTTAAAAAAGATCTTTGATTTCAATTCACCTTGATTCTGGTCTAAATGACCATAATTTTTTAAACCTATACTCAGTATTTTGCAATTTAAGGGATGAACTCCAAACTGATTTAATAAATGTTAAGTATACTGTATTTTCAAATGTCTTTTGCAGCATTTTAAGCCTCTTCTTATAACTAGCATATATGATCTTCCCTCTCATGTATGCTTTACTCATGTCCCATCCAATAGCAGATAAAGTGACAGAATGTTCATTATCTTGGAGTACAGAAGCAATTGATGCTTTGAATTTGTCACCACTGAGAAGAGAAATATGCACTAAGAGACTTAGGAAAACAAAGGCCACAAACTTTTAGCACATGATCTGAGATACTGTCATTATTGCTATTTCTGATTATAACTCATGGATGAAAAACTTGAGGATAGCCTGTGTGTCCAATATTTACCCAACCATTTGCAACTAACTAAGAAGTACATTCTTAATTCCCTGTACGGTATTCAGAATTTGGGCGATCTGAATTACCTATGTACAGTACTTCATTTGTTCCCTTAAACCCATCAACTTCTATCCCTGTGGCCCACCAACAGAACCCTGATAACAACTCTTCAATAAAACATCCTGCCATTTCCACAGCACCTTGCCTCCACTTCTTAATTGCCTTAATTGCAGTCCTCACGTTAGACCTATTAGAAATAGTAAACTAGTTTATGTGCTATGGTGATGGTATGTTAATTAAAGTAATGCTTTTGTTTGTAATATCATGAGGAATAAAATCTTCAATAAAATAAGGTATTGTTCTCATTTTCAAATTCTACTTCAGCAATAGTTATTTCTACTTCATTAAGAAACAGTGCGTGAATTGCAGAGTGTGCAAATATTTGAGGAGGGAATCTTTGTAAAATTGAAAAAAGAATGTAAGGAAGCCAGAGGTTCTGGCATCTCCTGTGTGAATCCTCGAACAAGGCTGAACATTACACAGACAATTACAAGCAGGTCCAGCCACTATGCATCTGAATGTCACAAGTGCACAAAGCACCATTTAATGAATGTTGGTAAGCACCATTTAATGCTTTTAGCCACACAATCCATTGACATATTTCAGCAGAGTGTGTCCCAAACAGATCACAATGAAGATATTTCTTCTCGTAACTGATTTAATTTATCTTGACACGATGAGACAGCCAGCTGAGGATTCTTTAGCCCAGGGGTTGCCAACCTTTTTGAGTCAGGAGTTGGGTCACGCTCCTTCAGACAGTTGAGGAGGCCAGACTGGTGCCCCTCCCCACGGTTTACGGCTGTCATAAATGCATTTACAACAGCCGTGGATGTGTTTACGGCTGTCATAAATGCGTTTACGACAGCTGTAAATGAGTCCATGGCTGAATTCTAGCGGTGGCGGCTGGTATGAGGGCAGGGGCTGGATTAATTTGAGTTGTGGGCTGGATATGGCCCACAGGCCATAGTTTGGGTGCCCCTGTATTAGAGGAAGGCTGGTTGGCAGTGATGGTAGCGACAAACTCTGACATGGGGTTGAGCAAGCCTCAAGTTCAAATTTGTAAATATCAAGGCTCAACTTGTGTTGAAGTGAGGCTTTTCAAACTGAAGAAGTGCATATTCTGTATACAGTGTTTGTGTGCGCACATGCTTACCAACACACATACACACACAACCCCAAAACTGCAATAGCAAAGAGAATAAAATAAAAAGCGATATTTGTACTTTTCCTCTCCTCTGGTCACTGTGATTTATTAAAACTGAAGATTTAATGTTTTTTCAAGTGTAATTTCCCTCCATGAGCAGTCTGCTAAAATGCTTGGTATGTGCAGATATAAACATTTTGGTTTTAGTTTGAAAGAAGGGCAGAAGCCCTTCTCCTCTCCCCACCACCACCACCCATTTCCCACAAACAGTAATGTTAGTTGGCTTGCTGTCAAACCATTTCTGTCTCTTCACAAGCTTTGGTCTCTAATGTACTTATACATCAACATACTGTATTTGCCTTTCCTTCTTCAAATATTTTAATGGATGCAAATATGGGTGATGGGGAGAGGGAAGCAGAGAAATGTCATTCCAACTGCTTTTTGGATGAGCATAGTTTGGAAAGAAACATCCTAGAAGTACTTGGAACCTTATTCATTTCGTACCCATTTGGCTTTAAATTACAGGATATATGTGCATCTGAACATTCGGACAAGCATAAACAATTCTTGTCTTAGAAACAAAGTGACATAGAGATGGAACTGTCACATCCAATTCTTTATTTTAAATTAAGAAGAAGAAAAAGCTGAACTCCTTATGGGACACTTAAAGGGATTTCCACTGTAAACTATATCCAGTTATGCAGAATAAAGTCTAAATACTGAACTCCTCTCACAGGTATCTCAGCTTTTTGTGAGAATTGGACAATATTAAGTTATACCAGGAGTTCTCAACCTTTTAAATCCGGGGACCAGGTCATGCTCCATTACACAGCTTTTGGGGGTGGGTGGGGGGAGAGACGGCCATTTTGTCCTTCCTCCACCAAATGGCACTTCCTGGTGTGGTAGAGGTGGTGGTGGGGGTCACATGAAATGACACCATGGGCTGCATTCAGCCCATGGGCCACGGGTTGAGAATCCCTGAGTTATACCCTTCTACTCTGAATACAGTGGAGGAAAAGAAATTTACAAAAACTGAACTCTGACTTTATCGGTTACTTCAATTTGGACAATATTTATAATATCAAGGGTTACCCTCAGCTACCATGGGAGGGCCACAACATTTACGTTTGTCTTTGAAAATAAATGTGTGCGTTCCTCAAGCTTTGTTTACAAGGATAATCTGAGAGCACAGGTTTACTTGCAAACAATGTGAATTTGCACCTTGTTTTGAAAGGAAAAAAGGGGGACCTTTAAAGTGAAACCACTCTTTTTTTGTTTCCACATCACTTAATCTCAGCAACAAGTACTGCAAACATCAGGTGATCCTTAAAAGTCACCCTTGCTCGAAAGCCAGTTGCATCCAACTCTAGGGTTCAGTGCTCATCTCTGTTTATAGCCAAAAAGCTGTCTGCGTCTGCTGATGTTTCCGTGGACATGTTAGAAGGCTGCAAAATGTATTTTTTTTAAATCTAGTAATCAGTTAAATCAATGGCTCTCACCCTGTGGTCCACGGACCCCTGGGGGCCCGCAATGTCATTACAGGGGGTCTGCGAAGGCTTAAAGCAGGGGTGGGTGAGGAACATCCAGCTGGAAACATTTGGTCTGGCCCATGGCTAGCACTGCACCTCCTTTTCCTCTCATACTCAACCGCCCGCCCACCCTTTTGACATGCATGAGAGGTAGCAGCACCCTTACCTTTGCCGGGTGACTCTTCCTTTTGCCCTCAGGATTAAGCTGGTGGTCTGTGGCCACAACGGGTATTTAAAGGGGCTCATAGTGTAGGAAACGTTGAGAACCCCCGAGTTAAATTATCCCCAGCTTTGCTTTTATATGAACTATCTAGTTTCTGAGAATTAATAAAACAAAAAACACTGTATCACGTTGAAGACTAACAGTAATATTTTAATGTTAGCTTTCATGGATCAAGTCGACTTTGTCAGACATGGGTCTCACTCCAACGTCTGATTAAGTGGACTTGATCCATGAAAGCTAACATTAAAATATAACAGTTAGTCTTCAAAGTGCTACAGCGTTTTCGTTTTGTTTATTCTCTGCTTGAAACTCCAATTAGCATGGCTACAATTCCATAAATAAATAAATAAATAAAGTTTCTGTTCTTGTTTTGCAATGTCAAAGAGATTGTGTGTTTCATTTATCAGGTAGTTCAGCTAGTAAAGACAGTAGGCCAATGGGCGTCACATTTTCTTTTAATTTTTTCTATCATCTTTAGCCGCATGGTCCATTTAGTTTTAGAGCAGTGGTTACCAATGTGGGGCCCACACCCCACAGAGGGACTTTAATTCCCAGAAGCCTAAATCAGTACATTGGCTGATCGGTAATTTGGGGAACTGACTTAGGCTTCTGGGACTTGAAGTCCCAAAACCAAAGGTTGGCAAACACTGTTTTAGAATCTATTTAAGAGGCCTCTATGTGATAAATGCAGTTCAGAATAATGCTAATTATGGTTAGAAGATGCTACAATTTGGTTTTCCTTTAAATTTCTCTGGAAAAGAAGTCCTGAAGTTCACATCAATACAGTAAAACCCCGGGATACGACGGAGGTCCGTTCCAACAGCCTCTGTTGTAAACCCCCCCCCCCCAAAAAAATTTTTTTTTGTAAACTGCAACATCCATAGAGATGCGTTTGAAAAAAGGTCCTGAATTGATCATTGTAAACCGGGGAAAAATACATTAAAATGTGTAAACTGGGACAGCATTTCCATATGATTTGCCGTTGTAAGCCGTAGCAAACTTAAACCAAGGCAGTTGTAACCAAGGGGTTTATTGTATTTTGAATCAGAAGAATTTCAGTGACAACCATAACTATCAAAAACACTGAAAGTTTTTGAAGTTTGCCAAATTGTTAAGTACATTCTTCATAAACCAGAGAATGAACAAGGCTACTTTTGGAATTATGCAGGACCTATTCTCACAAGGAAGCTGTTCCAACTTCTTGAACGTGGATTTTTTTTTATCTCTCAGAGATAATTAACGCAGACTAAGCTAACCTTTTCCCACCTAATCCGTAGCTCATGGTATTCATAAATTAACAGTCTCTTTTAAACAGCACAGTGGGCTACAAGGAGACGGGGTGGGTGGGGAGAGAAAGTTTCATTCACCCAATCGTCTTTCAGAGTGCTGCACAATTTGCAATTATGGATTTACAGTAAAACCCCTACATACGAAAAAAGTCCATTCCATTCCATAGGCATTTGGTTAAGTCGGTTTATGTAACTCAAAGCAAATGCATAGGAAAAATTATTTTTTTACTTTACGTAAAAAGCAAATCCATAGGGAAATGAATTTTTACCTAACTAGAAGCACACCCATAGGAAAAAGAATATTTATGTAACTCAAAGCAAACCCATAGGAAATTGTGTAAATCAGGACATGGTTTTAGCACAAAATCATTATGTAAGTCGAATTTTATGTAATTCGAGGCATTTGTAAGTCGGGGTTTTACTGTACTATCCCACTTCTAGTGCTAGCATATTCTGCTGTGGAGTATCACAGGGACAACACTTATGTTCTTATTATTTGTGGACATACAACCCAATATGAACTAAACAAGTTTGTTATTTCTGGTGACAACTCTCTGCCCAGCGTTTAGACAATGTTTTTATAACTCAGAGTTCAATCAAGAGTGATGTCCAAATACTTTGGGGTTGGACACTGTTTCAAAATCTTAGCTTCCCAGCTTCCTCTCTGCTTCTCTGTTAAGAAAGAAGTCATAGACCTGTATTTTTAAATGGCTTGGTTTCACCTTGCTGTTTTTATATAAGGAAAAATTTCTAATGCAATGGTTGACTGGAGTACTGTATATTCAGAAGGATTGCACTTAACCAGTGATAAGTAGTTCTAACAGTTTTATGACTTAATTTCTTTCTAGTGTTGTTGTAAGACACCATAAATTATTTTGTCAGTAAAAATACAGTTTAAAAATGCAAACATTCAATCAATCGATCGATCAACCTCTCCCTCTTTTACCACTCTAGAATGACATCCAAGAAAAAGATGAAACCCCTAATAATTTGTTGCTATAATGGCAACTACAACAATGAGCAGCAACACTAAGTATCAGCAAATATGGCCACTAAAGTTATTCCATTCAAGCTTCAAGGCTGGCAAGATCAGAAAAGAGGAAGAGCCTCACATCAGCAGTGATGAGGAGGACAGCAAACAAATCCTGACATAAGGACCTTGAAAAGAAGGGGATGGGCAGGGTGGAAGCAAGGGCTAAATAAAAGTCCTGTTTTATTGGTTTGGCCAACAAGAAGTACCAAAAATGTTGGATTGCAAAGCCAAGCTTTATTCAGCTTGTAATCAGAACCAAGCTTCTACTGATGGCATCCTCCATAAACTTGTGCAAACTAGTAAGCTTTAAACTTGTTACCTCAAAATATTGTATCTGTGTTAAAACAACATTAGCATTAAAAATAGATCCTTGAGAATTGCACTGCTTACCTGTCCCCATTGCAATAATTGTCTTTTTACAACTAATGCACAAAAAATGCATTATTCAGAGTGTGGATCTATATAAGAAATGCACACTGATTACAAAGAATGAATATAATCTGCAACCCACTGTTAGGTAACAGGTTGAGGAGTCAGAATTTGGAAGTTTGATTACCATTGTGCTTCCCAAGAAGAAAGGAATGGTAAACTACTTCTGAGTATGTTAAACATGGAAAACTCTGGAAAGGGTCACCATAAATCAGAATTGACTTGACAGCACATAATTATTATTAAATCCTTAATAAGGGGCTGCGGTAGCTCAATAAGCTCACCTTGTTAGCTGGATGGCCAGCAAGTTGGCAGTTGGAGATCCAGGTACTGCATGACGGATTGAGGGCCCGTCTCTGTCCCAGCTCTTTGGGACATGAAAAGAGCCTCATTTGGGCATTCCCTGAGTGGAGTTTCTCCTGCAAAAGTCCTTTCAACCCAGAATAATTTCTGACACAAAATTATTATTATTAAATCCTTAATATAGGAGACAGGAATAATATCATCAGCAACAATAAGGCACTAATCATTCTGACTGGATGCATTAATAATAATAATTCCGTGCCAGACGTTATTCTGGGTTGAAAGGATTTTTGCAGGAGAAACTCCACTCAGGGAACATCCAAATGAGGCTCCTTTCATGTCTCCAAAAGCTGGGACTGAGACGGGTGCTCAATCCGTCACGCAGTACCGAGGTTTCGAATTGCTAACTTGCTGGCCTTCCAGCTAACAAAGCAAGCTTTTTAACAACTGAGGCACTGCAGCATTGAATGCACTGAAAAAGTACCTGAATCAAATAAGTGAAATAGTTCCATACCGTGCATTTCCACATCAGAAACTTCAGAGGTGTCTCCAATTACTTAATTCTATATGCTACGATTTCAAAGCTGCAGTGAACTTTCAACATAAAATACTGCAGGCACTTTTAGCCTCTAAGTAATTCTTACCTCCCCAAAGGCTCCTCGGCCAATCACTTTCAAAATTTCAAAGTCTTCTTTATGCAGTCGCATCTGTTTCACTTTAGAAGTGAAAGGCTTGGCTGAAACAAGAGGAAAATATTAATCATTTCAAAAATGGTAACAAAATATGTATATTACTAAAATAACAGTTGCTACAATATTTTCAGTAAAACCTAAAGTCTATTTAAAGCTAATGTAAAATTCTAGTAGAGTCTTTTAGAAATCATATGTCAAATTTGGAACAGTTTCTGTAATAAGTGCAGTTAAAATCTTATGGTCCTGGGCCTTTGTTGCAATAACAGTCCCACTCAGCAGACTTATATATTACTACTTGTCTAACTTCAGTACCAGATCTTTCCCCGCAAATGAGACTAGAAATAGAAGAGTTTGATGGGAACGGATGCAATTTGTCTTTCTACTGCACCAATGCTCTGATAAAAACTTTCCATAGCTGTGTAACAAAGAATTTTGTGAAATACCATCAGGAATCTTTTAGATCACAACTATTTAATTCCCTTAACAGTAATGGGGGGGGGGGGGAGTTTTCTGAAAGTGCTGCCAAAAGAACAGAGATATGGTTTATTATGTGGGGTGTCACGTAGAGAGCTTCACCTTTTGCCCTGTCCTCCTTTCTATAAGGTCACTCAAGGTGGACAGTTCATTTATTGTTGCTGCTGTTGTTTTTTACTCTAATTTCCAGAATTGTCTAAGAACTCCATGGACAGAATTCTGTGAGTTTCACAGATCCACACCTGTAGACATTTTCGCTGTACTCACCTGAAAAATGGCCTAGTCCTCCAAGGATGCATCAAATTCTAGGCCAGTGATGGCAAACCGTGGCACTCCAGGGGTCCTTGGACTTCAATTACCAGAAGCCCAAGACAACATACCTGCTGATCAGGGCTTCTGGGAACTGAAGTCCACGAACACCTGGAGTCCCAAGGCTGGCCATCACTGTTTTAGGCCTTCATTTTCCTGCTGGAATACAGCCTGAGAAGAAGCTGCAATGATTCCTTAGTGGTAGTTTTTTGGAAGACACCTTTTATAGAGTCTAAACCAGTGTTTCCCAACCACCGGCCCTGCCTCCCTCCCGCCCTGTCTGACCGGAGGGATAAGAGAGCCGCTGGAGCCACCGCTGGGAGCCTCACCACGCCTCTCCCGGATCATCGCCATCGGCCTGGGATGGGAGGCAGCTGCGGCCACCAGCCCCATCTCCCTCTGGCCCTGTCTAACCAGAAGTATAAGAGAAACACCGGAGCTGCTGCCAAGGAGCCTTGCTGCGCCTCTCTTGGAGCTCGGGCTCCGTTGGGGGCATGGGGCCCAGGCTCCGTCAAGGACATTGAGCCCTGAGCTCTGCCGAGGACTTTGTCTTGGACATGTTGGCGGTGGAGAGGCTATTGTATTAGGGTACTGGTTTTTGTATTGTTGTTGTTGTTGTTATGTGTTTTGCATATTATTGTGAGATAATATTTGGTATTTATTGCATTTTATCTTTACTTGTGCTCTTTTTATATTGTATTTTTGTCATATTGTATTTTCATTCAACGTGTTGTAATCCGCCCTGAGTCGGCCTGTGCTGAGTAGGGCGGAGTATAAATCAACTAAACTAAACTAAACCTTTGGTTTTTGGACTTCAATTCCCAGAAGACCAAGTCAATTCCTCAAAGCACTGATCAGTCTTTCTCTGGACTAAGAAGAGCACTCTAGCCTACTTGACTAAAAAGCTGCACCAGAAACACAATGTACTACAATTTTTGCTTCATATCACATATTAGGAGAAATGGCAAAGAGGCTCACTGCCTCTGCCAGGGCATTTTATTTGTATGCAATTCTTTGCCTGTCACTGGCTTCAAAATCTCTATAGATCCTCACACATCAAACACTTTAGATGCTGATTATAGCCTGAAAATATCTCTATAATCACACTTCTTCACTATGATGAGATATCATAAAAAACTTTCTACACCATAAAAGTATAAAGAAATATTGGGATCCCTTGCACATTTATGAATGATGCAAAAGTACTTTTATTTGTTTGATAATGTAGAATTCAGTCATTTCTATATTTTAAAAGTGTACCACATGGAAAGGATGAATGAAAATAAATTTACTGCATTTTTAGAAAAGTGAGGAAATTTGAGGAAAATCTTACAACACACAGGAATAAACTGTTATTTACAAGTTCTTATGAATCTAATAAGCTGAAAATCTACTTTTAACCTGTGGTTCAAAGAGGAGAAGAGAAAAATAAGCTTCTTACACTGAACCTTGTCCCAGGGTCTGGGTTTCAGTGACCCAAGACACCTTGTTATTCAGCTTCACCTCCAAATGCTAGAGATAGACTCATTACATGCAAAGCGAGATATGTCAAGCATTACTTCGTTATAATTGTGATGATTATGGGGTACAGCTTATGAAAACCCAAAATTCACAATCTCAGAAAATTAGAATAGTGAGAAAAGGTTCAATATTCTAGGCTCAACGTGTCCCACGCTAATCCGCTAATGAATCCATAACACCTGCCAAGGGTTCCTGAGCCTTTAAATGGTCTCTCAGGCTGGTTCAGTAGGAATCACAATCATAGGAAAGATTGCTGACCTGACAGTTGTGCAGAAAACCATCATTGACACCCTCCGTAAGGAGGGAAAGCCCCAAAAGGTAACTGCAAAAGAAGCTGGATGTTCCCAAAGTGTTGTATCAAAGCACATTAATAAAAGGTTATGTGGAAGGGGAAAGTATGGAAGAAAAAGGTGCACAAACAGCAGGGATGACCACAGCCTGGAGAGAATTGTCAGGAAAAAGCCATTCAAAAGTGTTGGGGACTTTCACAAGGAGTGGGCTGAGGCTGGAGTTAGTGCATCAAGAGCCACCACACAGAGACGGATCCTGGACATGGGCTTCAAATGTCATATTCCTCTTGTCAAGCCGCTCCTGAACAACACACAACGTCAGATCCGTCTTACCTGGGCTAAAGAAAAAAAGAACTGGTCTGTTGCGCAGTGGTCCAAAGTCCTCTTTTCGGACGAGAGCAACTTTTGCATCTCATTTGGGAACCAAGGACCCAGAGTCTGGAGGAAGAATGGGGAGGCACACAATGCAAGATGCTTGAAGTCCAGTGTGAAGTTTCCACAGTCTGTGTTGATTTGGGGAGCCATGTCATCTGCTGGTGTTGGCCCACTGTGCTTCATTAAGTCCAGGGTCAGTGCAGCCGTCTACCAGGAGATTTTGGAGCACTTCATGCTTCCTTCTGCAGACAAGCTTTATGGAAATGCTGACTTCATTTTCCAGCAGGACTTGGCACCTGCGCACACTGCCAAAAGTCCCAAAACCTGGTTCAATGACCATGCAATTACTGTGCTTGATTGGCCAGCAAACTCGCCTGACCTGAACCCTATAGAGAATCTATGGGGCATTACCAAGAGGAAGATGACAGACATGAGACCAAACAATGCAGCGGAGCTGAAGGCCGCTATTGAAGCATCCTGGTCTTCCATAACACCTCAGCAGTGCCACAGGCTGATAGCATCCATGCCACGCCGCATTGAGGTAGTAATTGATGCAAAAGGGGCCCAAACCAGGTACTGGGTACATATGCATGCTTATACTTTTCAGAGGTCCGATATTATTCTGTTTCCAATCCTTGTGTTAATGATTTCATGTAATATTCTAATTTCCTAAGATTGTGAATTTGGGGTTTTCATAAGCTGTACCCCATAATCATCATAATTATAACGAAGTAAGGCTTGACATATCTCGCTTTGCATGTAATGAGTCTATCTCATATATTTGTTTCACCTTTAAAGATGCATTACTGACATGAATGAACATTTGCACGATATCTAATTTTTCGAGTTTCACCTGTATATATATTTTTTGGGCTTTCCTTAACTATCAACAATTCTCTTTGCATGTTCTGCTGGCACAGCCAACATTTTAAAATAACAATCCCTATTGAATTGGCACTTTCTTGGGTAACAGGAAATCTCGATTCCCAACACTATAACAATAATAATGACGTCTGTTTTGGCTATCACTCAACAGTGCTTAGAAGGTTAGCTGCCTGTGATTCTAACACCTTGTCAGACTAAATGCTTATACAGTACAACTAAAATGTTATAGAATATTCTAAGTTTGAAAAGAATATGCCGTAGGATAGGAATATCTTCTTCGTACATTCAACTGTCAAACTGTTTATGGTAGAAGTAACATTATTCTGATAACTGGCTAGAGCAGGATTCTCAACCTAGGGCCCGTGGGCCAGATCTGCCCCATAGCACCAACTCATCTGGCCTGCGCCCATATCCCAGCCACCGCTTCCACCGCCACTTCAATCCTTTGTCCCCTCTGATTGGCTTGGCATGTCCCTAACAGCGCTTCATAGCAGGGCGGATGTTGTAAGGCTTACAACATCCACCCTGCTACTGAGCAGCATTAGGGACACACCAAGCCAAACGGAGGAGACAAGGATTGAGGTGGTGGAGTGAGGTCGCGGGCTGAATGATTTGTTGCCATGCAGCTCCTCTAGGCCAGTAAGCAGAGAAATGCCAGGGGTGGAGTGGGGGGTGGCTAGGGGTGGGTGGCGGGGGTGGGACCACTCCAAGCCCACACCACTCTCCCACTGTGACCGCTGCTGCCACCTATCCAGCCCACCAACAGTCTGAGGGAGCATGATCCGGCCTCCAGCTTAAAAAGGTTGAAGACCCTTGGGCTAGAGTAGGGGTTCCCAACCTTTTTATGTTGCGGGCCTGACCGCATCCCCCGGACAGCTAAAGGGGCTGGGCCATGCCCTCCGAAAGCATAAGTAAATGTGCCCGCTTCCACGTTTACGACAGCCACAGGTGCATTTATGGCTGACGTAACCACGTTTACGCATGCGCAGGCATGTTTTATGGCTGTCATAAATGCACCCACTTCCTCTTCCGGTGGTGGTGGGCCACATGAAATGGTGCTACGGGCCATAGGATGGGAACCCCTGGGCTAGAGAGTGGCAGATTAACTAAAAAAATAGGGAATTCCCAAGCCACATTACTACAAACCGTTATTTGTTTCTGAAAGTAACTTTCTAGGCTCTGTGTTTCATTACACCTTGTGGCAAATATGTGAGTGAATAAATGATTGACACCTTAAATGTAGGATGTTCTCCAGTTGAAATAAGAGGTTTAAAAGCTTTAACTAACTGGTTTCTGAAGAAAGTGTTTAATATTTCATTTTCATTTTACCCTCTTCATAAACACACAATATTTATTTTAGTTTTTTAAAACTCTCTTAAAGAAACATTCTAACTTTATTTTAAATGCTACACTAAGGGGCCATTCAACAATTACATGATCCTTGAAGGGGGAGAGGGGGGGTCTGCCATCTGAATTACAAAAAAATTATGTGGGGGTCAGGTCAAAGATTACGTAAACCATTTGGAGCTGTTGTGCATGAGGCACTAATAGTGAAAAGCTCTAAAAATTAGAGTTTTGATACAAAAGCTCTGGATTACGTAATTCTAAAGGGGGAGGGGTTCGAAGCTAAAATTCGGTCAGATTACATGGGGGGGGGTCAATTTCCCCCCAAAATGGATCACATATTTGTTGAATGGCCCCTAAGAACAGAAAAAGAATTTAATCCGGCTGGATAATTTATTTTATGCAATTTACGTTTTAATATATGTGACCGCACCATAAATTAACAGGCCCATTCTCAACTGACAGACTTTGAAGATCCTCAAGGATTATCTGGTCTAACATAATGCATAAAACAGGACATGTACGCCTAAGTATTTTTCTCTTTTTAACACATGGTAATACTCAACAGTTATGGTTTCCAAAATAATATTGGATAAAAGTGTTAAGAAATGCAAAGCTTGGAAATTCTGCAGCCAAATTTGACGTTACACATGTCAAATGTTCATAGCCCAATGGCAGCTTGTTTTCAAATATAAAAGCTCAGATTGTTAGATATTTTGCTACAGAGGTTGTGAGTTCAATTCCACAGTGTGCTTCATGAAGAGCCAGCCAGTATAACTTAGGCAACCTGCACAAACCCAGAGCACAGAAGAAAAGATTGATACACCACTTCTGACTACTCTTTACCTATGAAACCATGTGAAAGTATACTATAATTCATGTATAATGATGATGACAATGGTGATGATGATGTCCCTTTCAATGCAGAGACAGAAAGATATGGAGCTATTAAATTTGCAGAGTATCATTCTTTTTTAATATTTAACTTTTAGTAAGTCTCTAAAATTATTCAACCTGCCAAGTAGGAAAATTCAGCCATAAATATAACAGCACCATGATCTGAGAAAATTTGTCACTGTGAAAATACCCTTTACATGTGAATTTTATTACTGTGAAGCACTACCAATTATGATTTGAAAACAGTTTACAAATATTGTGTTAAAATATTCAGATCTTCACTATTCACAGTTGTTTTAGTGAATACTATTTGTTTTCTATCCCACCTTGCCTCCTTTGAAGCAACCCAGAAACATTTCAGAAACCACAAATGGGACAATTTAATAACATAGGCTTACTAAGAGCCAGTTCTATCTAATAAATTGAGATAATAGCCAAAATCCTCTTGTGCATGCACAAGTCCAGGTGGCCCACATGGTAGTTGTGCTAGCACTGAGATGGAAGTACTATCCCTAAAGCACTTTCACTAGTGCATTGCAAACAGTACATCAGAGAGGCATAACCATTTGTGCAAATCCATAGTGCAATTCCTTCTCACTAGGCCTTACATGTGTCTGGTCAGACTTCCTGCTATGGTAATGGAGTAGACTATACAGCCAGAGAATCAATGCCGAGTGTTGGGCGACGGTAAATAACCTAACTCACTAAAAGTGCCAGATGAGCCCTTTAGGGTGATGGTCCCCTCAGTGGAGAAAATGCCACTGGAAACCATCAGATTGGGACCAAAGGCAAAATGAATGGAAGAGGAACCACTTCACTATTCTGATTCTGATTCCCAACTGTCATGGAGGCGGAAGAGGCCATGCCAGATTGACTAGCTGTGAAGGCGCACCCTGTTTATATCCTCAAGGCTTCAGCAGTCCATTGTAGTCCTAGTATTAAATCCTGCATTTCATATGTGCCGCAGGAAATGGCTCCATGATCATTGTGTGCGGGTCACTTCATGATAAGCTGCGATCCACCTTAAACAAATTCAAGCCAGTGGCATTTTTCCTGTTTGTCATTCTTCTTTCAAAGTCCAATAGCAATTGAGTCACCAGAGACACATCCATCAAATGTGAAAATGATTTCTGGGGGCGGGGGGGGGGATGTATACTCAGATATGAATAGCCGATGACGACAACATTACACTAGTATGAAAGGATACTAGCTAATTTGGTCTCTCTAATAATATACCCCAGAAATCACATCTGTAATTTCAAATTAGGTCTTCAGATCTCTACTCCCATCAGTCAACTTGGAAACAAAAATATTAATCAGCTTATCTGCAAAGAAATATTCCAATCACTCCAAACAGGACTGGGATATAAAAAAATGGTCTAAAGAGAAAAGACCAAAAAATACATTTTAACCAAAGGTCTCTAGTTCAGCTCTTCATTATTTGCAGTTAGTTTCTAAGGATGCTATTACACAGCAAGGGAAGTGTGAATTAACTCACATTCTTTGGCTATGAAGTGGCAAGGAGGCATTTGGTTCTCTTTGATGTAAGTAGCTACATAAGCAGAGGAAAATGCCTTCTACTTGCAGAGTAGGCCAGGTTATCCTGCTATGGTAACAGAGTAGACCAAACTGCCAGCAACTCAACGCTGAGTGTCCAGCGGCACTTAACTAACCTGACCACCCTGAGGATTAAATGCTTTGGGTGGCAAAGTCCACAGGGAAAGGTGATGGACCCCAAGTGGATTAAATCCCACTTGAATCCATCTTGATGGGGAGCAGCAGCTTCATCAATACTGACCTTGGGCTGAGGAGGACTTTGTTTGGCAAAAGGGCCGAGGACCAGAAAGTGACTTGCAGAATTAGATCAGTGGTACGGGTGTCATGCTGCGATGCGGAAGGCAGATGAAAGACCACTGCATTATATTCTCAAGATAGTCTTCATGGTTGATCACCATGAGGATCGCCAATATTCGGATACGGCAGAAGTAGAAGAATTTGCAGTTCCATTTGAAGTGTCTGTAGGTGGCACAGTTCAAAGAAACTGCCTTAAGAAGTTTTCCTTCCTCATTTCCTTTTGCTTGTGGTTTTGTATGTGAAGCTACTGTATTTTTAAAAAAGGACTTCCCACCTGAGCAGCAGCTGTTAAAAAAAAGAATTGTCTTGGTAGAGGAAATATCTTGTCGAGAGAGGTGAATGCTAGTGCTGCCTCAGAGGGTGTGCCTGCACATGCACATGCATGCATGCCAGAGAGAAAGAGGGAGAGAGTGCTTTTTGTCCTCCCTTGAGGAGCAAGAACTATAGGAAAGGTGCTTTGTCAGTGTTTGCTTGTTCCTTTCTGCATCAGTTCAATGTGATCACACATTTTGAACGGAAGCCAAAGGATTTGATTATCTAAAAATAGAACAAATACAAGAGGAAGGCGATACCTTTATTGGGGCACTTAAAAAAAAAATACTGCGCAAGCTTTCGTGATTCAAGATCACTTCTTCGGGCATGTCTCAATTTCTTGTGGCTAGGGTAGGAAAATTATAAATGAATATCCCAAAAGTTCATGGCAAGGTGAACCAGGCCCTGATTTTTAGAGAGGAGTTGTAAAAATAATTTAAAAAGCTGGCTGTATCTGGTATTCACCCCATCTAACAAACACAGAAAACCATGTATCTACATATTACCTTCCACTTGTTTTATGTATGGATCACAGATATTGCCTTCCTCTTATATTTGCGTTTAGTATGCATTACACGGCTGTCTTTGTTTATAAAAAAAAATAGAAGAGTCTCTAGAGGAGAAGAAAAAGTACATACCAGGGCTCTCAGACTTTGGGCTGATTTGCATTTCCCAATGTGTCACATAGTCAGTAGGTAAAAAAATACAAACCAGTTCACCTCAAACTCATACTTTTCCCCATAAGTTTCCCCAGATAGTCAAACCATAACTCCAAACTAATTTTAAAAATATCCTCTAGATTAAACAGCATCCATATTAAATGGCTACTTGACATAAACATGTTATCTGACAAGCGGTAAGCCAGGCCTTGCTCCATTTTTTAATCAATTGAAAAACATGAAAAACAGAGACAACAGTTGCCAGCTAGAGACAGCAGAAGAGATAGAAGCAATGGGTTCTGCCAATATATTCAGCAACTTCTGAATTAACAATATACACATAAGTAATGTATTCATTTGAATGCTGGCTTTTGCCCAGTTAGCAAACACTCCGGCACTCTCTAAATGACTCATCAATCATGGAATAACTGGGCAAAGGGAAGCTACAGTATTCAATTACAGTGTTCAATTCTCAGATTTGTGTGAGCAAATGTTCGCTGTTCTGGGACAAATAAGGGTGTTTCTTGTGTAAACTGAACAAATGAAGAAACTTTTCCATACAAGAGTAACTGAGAGCTTCCATGGCCCAATCAGCTCACTGTCTTTCTCTACTAAAAGTATTCCAAGTTTATTTTAAAAACTTATCACATTTTGAAATTAAATATTAAATTAAATACAGTTAGACTTTCTGAACACTCAGTTATATATTATGATTTTCCCTATGTCATCATTTAATTGATAGTTCATGATCAAGACCACACCTAAAAATATTTCAGCCAATTTTAACTCATAATAGCTTATATTATATAGAAATATCAACTACAGAGTACAGTACTAATAATTGTGCTGCATAAATACCAAGTTCCTTTAAAAATGAAAGAAGTTATAGTATCAAAGAGACTATTGTGAAGATACTATGTCCTTAACAGCCTGATGAACTGAAACAAAAATGAATTTTTCTCCTATGCAGTGATCATTATCACACTGAAAAAGGAAAGACAGGATTCTGAGCCTAATAAGATGATGACTTGAAAAGAACCTTTTAAATCCACAGCTCTGTCTTCTAGATACAGAAAGCCATATGCAAATATAATTACTTCCATCAAAATAGTTTAGAATTGGTAACATCATCACTGGGGTGATTCTTGGAAATTAAACACTTCCTATATCTGTCCTATGGTTCCTATAGCTCCTGTGTAACCCCTTTTATCACGTGGAAGCTGTAAAAGCCCCAAGATTGGAGGGGGGAGCCTTTAATTACTGTAACCCACTCCCTTGTCAGCTTGAGTATCTGCAGCATGAGATCCCCAGAGGCAACTTTGATATTCGCAGGATTGGAACACCAGCCATGAAAGCAGCACTAATGCTTGCAGGGTTGGAACCTCACCCTATTGCAGCTGCTCAGGCTCTCCTGAGAGCCTTGGGAAAATTCCAGACAAGACAGGCTCCCCCTGGAAGCCTTGGGAGGCTAGGCTATACAGTGGGACCTCAGTTAACATAAAAATCGCATAACAAAAGGAAATCCATAGAAAATAGTAGCTCGGTTTACAGATTTTTTTTCAGAACAGATTAATTAGTTTTCATTGCATTTCTATGGGAAACCACATTTCGGTTAAAGTATTTTGGTTTTCAATGCATGCCTATGGGAAAATGCATTCCTATGGAAATTCAGTAATTTTCGCTGTATGAAACGTCCTGGAGAATGCATTATATTAACCGAGGTTCCACTGTATAAGAACCAGCTCTTCCTGCCAGAAGCTGCCTCAGCACTGAAGGTTATTGGACTTGTATTTGTTTGGCTCCTGAATTACTGATGCTTCCTGACTTTAAAGCTCTCCGAGCATTTCAAATTAAGAACGTTGTGAAGATCTTGGCAAGAAAAAAAGTAATTTGGGAGGAAATGGAGATGAAAGATTATAAGAATATTGGTAAAATGATTTTTTTTTGGGAACTAAGGTTAAAATGATAAATACAAGCAATACTATGATGAGGGGACTCATGAGGGTGTGGAAAAGATTAAAGAAAGACTTGATCCCAGATCTCTCTCCAATTTTGGAATTGGCCGATATGGTGTGTTTTCCGATAAAAATAGATAAAACAAAAAAGGAAATATTGGATAAAAATGAAGTTTTCCTGGTGAAGGAATGGTTAAGGGTTTGCGAAGATGAAACTAAGAAGAAAAAACTATTTGAACAGTTAAAATTGGACTGGTTTCAGAAATTGAAGGTTGATAATTGGAATAAAAAATATAGAAGAGAACTAGGTATAGACAGAGAAAAGACCGAATTTGAAGAATTGGTTTTAAAGATTAGAAAAGGTGAGAAAAGTATCAAGGGTCTAGTAAGTAAACTTTATATTTTAACAAATAAGGGTAGTGATCCACAGGAAGATTTGAAATTGAAGTGGGAACAGGATTTGAATATAAAATTAGGAAATGATGAATGGAGAAATAAGTGGAAAAAGAGGATAATGAGAACAATGTCAGTAAGAATTAAGGAACATAACTATAAAATGTTGTGGCAATGGTACTTGACACCACTGAGGTTGCATCAGATTGATAATAAAAGGGATAATTTATGTTGGAGATGTAAAGAAACTGTTGGAACCTATGAACATATGTGGTGGAGTTGTAAACACATAAATGAATTCTGGAGAAGAATAGAAGGAGAGATAGGGGAAATAATGGGTAAGAAAATTAAGTTGGTGTCAGGTACCATTTTGCTAACAGACGTGGAAGGTATGTGTTTGAATAAGGTGGAAAAAGAGCTATTGGAAATAATGTTAACTACTGGCAGACAATGTATCGCTAGAAATTGGAAAAATGATGTAACAATACAGACGGGAGAGTGGTATAAGGAAATGTGGAATCTAGCATTGAATGACAAATTGACATGGGAGATAAAAGTAAAAAGGGATAAATTGAAGGAAAATAGATTTTGGAATATTTGGAAGCCGTTTGTAGATCACTCCCTTATGGGCAGGGATAGTTTTAGACCTGTACCATCTCAAAGTGGGTTTTGGAGATGATACAGACACTAAACTCTCCGGGGCAATGTAAATATTCACTGGGTGATTTGTAATTTGAAAAAAAAAAAGAATTTGATGGTTGATAACAAATAACTGTAATATTGAAAGCTTTTATAAAGGTTATGGTTATAGTACTAACCTACAATGTGGATATCTAATTGTGTGTGTACCATGACAAATAATGAGTTTAACCACCATGTATGTGTTATTTTTCATGAGTTTTATGTAATATTGTTATGATGTATTGTTCTTTTTTTGTATGTTTGTTTGTTTTCTTTTGAAAATAAATAAAAAATTATTTATTAAAAAAGAAAAAGCTCTCCTGCCTTGTTCCTGGCTCCCACTTCTGAAGACTTATTTCCCTATTCCTGGTTCCTATGGATTGTTACTGTGCTTCGTCTGGATCCTTGCCCCTTGAACCCTGTCCTTGCCCTTCTCAAGCCCTTGACAGTACCCTGCCTCAACTGCTCTCTCAGTTATCTGACCTCTGGCTTGCTTGGACTATGCCCTGTCATCCATGCTAACCCTGTATTCCTGTCTACCTTGGGCTTGATTTTGTAATTGGACCCTGGACAGCTACTGTTTGGCCCACTGCCTGGTTGCCCTGGGTCCTGGTGCTTATGTTATATGCCAGCCACCCATGCCCTGGACTCTGACATCCCTATTGATGATGCCACCAGCCTTTCACAGCCATAGTTACACCAACAGAATTTCAGCTGAATCTCTTTAACATATGAATGAAGGAGAATTAATTGGCTTCCTTCAAATCATCTATATACTTTTACAAAAACATTATGAAGGAATGCTTAATTAGAAAGTCCTAAGAGTTTAATTAGACTTATTCCTAAGTATGTATATATAGATTGAAATTCTGTTTGCAGCTACATCACATAAGGCTGATTTCATTATCAGATGTGTCAATTTTCCAGAAATTAAAAAAAAAACACCACAATTTGTCCCCAAAGATTCTTTCATCATAGAGAAGCCACTGGGGGTAAGAGGACAGGAGAAAGTCTTTAACTTAAAAAAAAAACAGTTCCATCAGGATGAGTTCAATATCTGCAATGATTTATCCCCCATTCCACAGCTTCCATATGATAAAACTTATTTTAATATTTTATTTATTACACTAAATTGCTAACCTAAAAGAAATTTCATTTTACAGCCCTGTGTTCATTGTTGAACGGTAACTCTCCATCACAAAATATATCAATTCATAAACACATTTGTATGAATATGGAGCCTCCGTAAATCCCAATATGTCCTAAAATCATAATTTCTAAAGAACAATTTTGAAGCATATTAGTGATACAACAGGTATCCATACCTTGATGTATTGCATTAAGATTTATAGTATTGTTCAATATGGAAATTACCCATATGCTCACACCATTACAGCGAACCCTTGCTGAACGACTGGCTCTTAGAGCAACTAAATCACTTAGCAACTGGGATTTAATAGGAAAGAGCACCCTCGTAGAACGAGCAAAAATCGCAAAGCAACTAGAACTACATCTCCCATGCTGCACTGCACCTGGGAGATTTTAGAGGCCCGATACTGGGCGTGCTTGTGTCTGTGAGTATGCATGCAGCAGGGAGTGTGGAGGAGGAGAATTTTTTCGAAGTGGTTTTTGGAGTTCCATTCCTGGTTTTTTTGGAGCATTTTTTGATTCCTCGGGCAGTGCTTAAAGGTAGGGAGTATTTGATTCGACGTTTGTGGGGTTTTGAGTGGAGGTTGGAGGGTTTTTTTAAACTGAGTTGGGGGGATTACTGTATTAAAATGTAGTGTGGAAGCCATTTTCGGTTTGTTCTTGGAGTTTTTTTAGTTTGAAAATGGGGGTGGGGGGTAGTTTTCTACTGTATCTAGCATTTTTAAAGGCTTTTAATGACCAATATGCTTTGTGTGTGTGGTGGGGATGGTGTTTCTCTGTGGGCACATGCCCTTTGCATTGCATTTTATTGTGCATACTATGTGTTTTCTGCCTGGTGGGTTGCTTTCTATGTTGGCTTCAATGTGGGCACATGCCCTTTGCATGCATTGTGTTTGTACAATTTTTAAAATATTGGACAGTTGCAGCTTGCCATGTTTCCCTGTTGAAGTGTGTCTTATGTTGAGTTGTACTGCATGCCTTTAAAAAGCACTTTATTAATGAGTTTTGAACAGGTACCCTGTAAAAGACTCTTTTTTTGACTTTATTCTTGATGTTTGGTGTTTTAAAAGTTGAAGTTTGATGTTTGAAATGTTATTGTTTGATTTAATATGTCCCCGCACCATTTCTATGCCGTTAAAGTGCCCTTTATAAAGAATTTTATACAAAAAAAAAGGGTTTGGGGCTTTTTTCTGAGGTCCGGAACGGAATATTTGGTTTACAGTGCGTTCCTATGGGACGCTCAGACCGCCAGCTTCCTTGGGGGAGAGACCAGGCATGTGCGCCCTCACATACTAAAAGATTGGTTGTATCACATACAAAAAAGAAGAAACTGAGTAACGAAGATTTCTAACAGTCAAAAATCCAAGAAACAGTGTCCTCAAATGACTGACACAACAATGCTGTATCTGTGTAGGGCTATATATGGAGCTAGATGGGAAAAAAATGTAATATGCTTGCAGGATGCCAAATTCAGATTAATTTCACAGCCTTAGGTCAAGAATAGCTGCAGTCTTACAAAAGAATCACTGCGTGTCAAAATTAGCAATCTCTTAAAGATTATAGGGATCACATCTCTGCTTTACGCATGAGAAACTTCCAGTTCATACTGTTTCAGATATCCAATAGGAAATAATAATAATACATTAATATTATCTGACCATAAAAACTTTCATTTTCTCAGATTTAGTTGTCGGTCTTTGGTTTCTTTTTCAGGCTTTAAGAACCATTTACATTTTAAAATATGTGAAATATAAAAGGTAAGAGAAATAAAGTGTTACTTTTACAAATGAATTGTGACCATTCCAGCAGAGGTATACTTTTCTAAGAGCACATTTCAATCTCAGAAAAGGGTGTTCTGGTGGTGTAGCACCATTCCCAAATCCATCAGTGTCCCTGCCTAAGGTGATCTTGAATTCAGCATTTAGAATTTCTAAAATGATTGTCCTCTGAGAATATTTATGTCAAGACTACCACATTTTACAGCTACCATGGTAAAAACAGGATTGCCTCAAATTATTAGAAGATTAACACATGTTGCAAGACATGCCTTCAATTTCCCTACCAACCTAGAGTACACTTTCTGCTGAGGCATACACCCACAGCAGATGTTCTCATCTGGGAACCTACTACTAGTAGACTTACAGATTTTAATTCCAGATATTGTTAAAGATTTTTTTCAGCTGTTACAACTGACACTCTTAAGGAACCATCACTGCAGTGATATGGTATGCAATAAGAGACGTAATAATTCCCAAGTGTCCTTCCCTGCTGAGGAGTCAATTCAGCTCCTTACTATGCACCTCAACCAAGAGCAATAAGGCAGGCTCAAAAACCGTTTTAGTGAGTCTGAATAAACAGAAAATATTTGTCAATCCTCCTCTGAGATCAACTGATCTCCAACATACAGTAAAACTCCGACTTACAAATGCCTCGAGTTACATAAAATCTGACTTACATAATGATTTTATGCTAAAACCATGTCCTGATTTACATGATTTCCTATGAGTTTGCTTCAAGTTACATAAAGATTCTTTTCCCTATGGGTTTGCTTTGAGTTACGTAAAAAAATAATTTTTCCTATGAGTTTGTTTCGAGTTACAAAAAAATCCATTTAAGCAAAAGCCTACAGAAGAGACTTTTCGTAAGTAGGGGTTTTACTGTACTTCACAATGTTTTCCAGTGGATGTCCAAATGGTTTATAATACTGTATTTTCAAATTTGTCCTAGATGTGGTTGAACATTCAGCATGTTGAGGCATGTTGGCAAATCCTTCGGAGGATGAAGCTGCTTGTACTTGCCACTTTTTAAACAACACAGTTTACAAAAGATCAGTTAGTGCAAGGCATTCTTTTGTCAATTTCAAGGTAGAGAGGATATGGATAAAATGTCTGGACCATACATTAGCCCTTTGTATTTTATTTTCAGTTTTTAAAATAAATAAATCAAGTTGCTATGTGAAACTATCCAGAATTTAGGTGCATCTTGTCATCAATTCATGGATGACATTTAACTTCACTTCTCATTTACTTCAGAGTGAGGCAAATGAGTTACTAAATCAGTGTTTGAATACAGTAATAGAATCAAGAGAGGCCATAATCACTTATCAGTGCAGATAATCCATGGGATGGGAAAGAAGGAGATAGATTTGTTTGCTGGCTCCTCTGAGTAGCAATTAATCTATTTTGGTAAGGACCAGCACTCCAATGAAAGTGCATGTCAGTAAAGGTGCAAGCAATTTTTTCCATTTGGCACTCCTTCTAGCAACTTAGACTGATATAAGGACAGCTATTCCTCAACAGAGATGGCTCAGTAATCAGTGATAATTTCTCCCCATCCAATTAAAAATGTCTCAGGCAATTTTTTGGGAACCATGAATGCACAAATGAGAATTAACCTAACTTTGCTTGTCAGCCAGTTGACCTACATTAATCAATATTTCTTAAGAGAGAGGTATCACTATTTTATTTCTTTGATTGTCCCTTCCCACCTTTTTCAATTAAGAGATTCAAATGCTAGAACTCACTGTGTTCACAAAATAACCCATAATATAAGAAGTATGCAATTTTAAGAATTATGTGATTTTATTTCTATTCTGCCTTGTGCGTTCTGAGCCTGGAAGTCAACAATTAATGCTATAACCTCACAGTCATAAGATATTTTTCTTATCTTACCAATACAATGGAACTATCATTGGGATCAGAAAAAATAACCCCTCAGGTCACACAAAACAGTGTTTTGAATCCCACTACATGAATGTTAATTGCTTCTGGCAAAGGTAAAATGCTATTATTGTTTTTTAAAACTTTTCCCAAAGGTTCTAATTTAGATAGTAGTATAGTACTGTCTTACCTATATGACTTTCAGTTTCTCTACTTTACTGAAAAAAAATCTTTTCTATGCTCTCAGCTTTACGTGATCTTCTTGACTCTATATATATTACTTGACTAGCAAGGGTTGCCCGGCGTTGCCGGGCTTTTTTTGGGGTTATTTTAAAAAAATATGAAAAATGGTTGTTGGATGTTTTTTCTTGTATGTGTATTTAAATGAGTTTTTTTATTTTTTTAAATAATGTTTTTTTATACGTAGGTAGTGTTTTAAAGTGTTATAATAAATTCGGATTTTAAAAAGAGGAAAGGTTGATATATTGTTTTTTCAAATAATGGAATTTTTTAAAAAAATGTGTAAGTGTATGTTTTTTTAAATTTAATGTTTTTGAGTGTAATTTTTGCTGCAGCCACTGGGTGGTGCTGTTGCACTATTTTGAAATGGTAACTCAGTTGTGGGCTGTGTTTTCTTCCCGTTCTTTTTTCATTGCACATGTGCTCGTCCTCGAGGCTGGAGGTTTAAGGTGTGTGCTCATTTCTTTTATGGGTTGTGGTGTTGGGTTTTGTGGGGGGTGGGGGGATGTAGGTTGGGGGTATTTTTGCAGGGTGCTTTTGTTGTGATTTGTGGGGGGTGGGGGTTGTGTTTGTCCTTGTTTTTTTTGGATTGTTGTTTGTGTTTTTGGTGTGGGTATTTCTGTGGGCCGGCCTCGGTGGCTGGGTGGCCCATTGAAATACCATGTGGTGGTAGTTTGGTGTTTTTTTCGCAGGCCGGGCTGGTTGGAATATCTACGCCGGCGGCCCGTGGTGGGGATGGGGGCATGGTCATTGGGGGTTAGGAAGGGTGGGCTAGGTGGTGGGGAGGGGAGCTGTAGTGTGTTATGGTGCTTTGTTTTTGTGGAGTCGTGCTTTGTTTTTGTGGAATCATGAGGTTAGATCGTTTTTCCCCTTTAATATTAGTGGGTGGGGGCTGCGATCCCCCTCCCCGCTGCCTACCCTAGTTTTGGGAGGTTTTTTGGGGAGGTTTGTTGGGATAAAAGGTTATATTGGACCTTCACTTCTGGACACAGAGGTACAGGCAGAGAGGATCGATCCCCCACCCCCCCCCCTCCTTAAAACAACTCCGTTTTTAAAGAGAAGAAAAGACAGTTTTTTTAAGGAGGGGTGGTGGGGGATCGATCCTCTCTGCCTCATCTTTTGTTTCCAGATGGGTTGGGGCAATATAGTCCTTTTATCCCCACAAACCCCCATCACTAGGGTAGGCAGCGGATAGGGGGATCGCCACCCCCTCCCACTGATTTTAAAGGGGAAACTCCATTCGGGAGCTTCAGGCGCCGCGGGTGAGTAAAAGAAAGGCGGCTGGTGTTTGCTTGCCTGTGAGCTGTTTTTCTTTTTAATTTTCCGGGCGCCGTTTTCCTCAGCGTTCTGCGTGGGCGCGCAGGACGCTGGGGCTTGTAGTTATGGGTTGGTGATTTGTGTTTTTGCTGGGTTTTTTTTAAATGCGTTTCTTTCGATTGGCTGCGGCGCGTGTCCGAACGCTGCGCCGTGCGAGAGCCTCTCAGCGTGATTGGCTCTGGTGCGGCGCAGCGCAAGGAATGTTGGGAAGTGAAGTTCTTTCCCTTTCTTGCCGTTTGTGGGGCTGAGGCCCCCGTGCCGGATTTTTAAATCCTTCGTTGACCTGCGTAGGCAATTCGGCCGTGCGCACGAAGGGTGGGTGCGGGTCAGTAGGGCGACGCATAGCAACGTATAGCCAGTTCCAACGGTGAACACTTGGTTTTATAGGTTAAGATTAGCAGTTCAATTCCCGAGTACTGCGAGACAGAATGAGCTCCCGTCTTTGTCCCAGGTCTTGCCAACCTAGCACATGACCACAGAAACGTCTGCAGAAGCAGACAGCGCTGGCTCTTCGGCTTTGAAACAGAGATGAGCACTGAACGCTAGAGTTGGATACAACTTGCTTTCGAGCAAGGGAAAGCTTTACCTTTATTAGCTGCATTTTATTTAATTTTATTGTGACTATTTTAATTTTGTTATTCATTTTATCTTATAAGCCAGTCTGAAAGCTTCTAATAGAACAGTTAATAAGACAATGAAGGAAAGAAAACCATGTTTTACTACAAATAGCTAGTAATTTATATCTAGCAAACCCTGGCAAGCATGACCTTATGTTTGGAATTGACTTGTAGTGACACAAATATTATTACAACAAAAAAATCTATTTCATGCTCAAACCTAGTGTGAAAATGTTGGTAAGTCTGTCAAAGCTTGTTGAGTCCACGACTTAGGCCAGTGGTGGCTAACCTTGGCACTCCAGATGTTCTTGAACTTCAATTCCCAGAAGCCCTGGTCAGCAGGAGTGCTGACTTCAGCTTCTGGTAATTAAAGTCCAAAAACACCTGGAGTGCCAAGGTTCACCATCACTGACTTAGGCTATGTTAAATACCAACTTTCAAGTTATGTAAAACTGATTTATAAGAGCTAAGGCTATAAATCATACCTGTCAAGTTTTGGGAAATTTCTGTCAAATAAGGGAAATTTCCTGGCCAAAACAGGAAACTGGACAGCTATGCTTATCCTTTGCTGGCCTCCAGTCTAACTCCAATCTAATTGCAGTCTAACTAATACGAGATGAAAGCGGGAAAGAATGTAAAATATGGGGGGTTGACAGAAATTTCCCGAAACTTGACAGGTATGCTATAAATTGTTCCATCCAGGCTTACACTTCTTACCTTTCAACATATTTTGGATATTGAAATACTGTATCTTTTGAGACAAAACTAACTTTATTCAAGGTCTCTAAATTTTTTGCCTATTATTTTCAAAAAGGTACAATTCACACTTTCATTTACTTTCAAGGACAGGCTTTTGCTGGAAAGTACTGGGGAAAAAAACCATAGTCCAAAATTTGCAATAACAGTTACATTCAGCATTCTAATCATGTAAGGCTTTCTTAACCCGTACAGTATTCCTAATGGATTCTGTTTTCTAGCACAGAATTATGGCAGGGCAGAGGTAGCACCATGATTTTGCACTACTTTTTAAAAACAGAAATGATGTCAAACATATTTTCAAAATGAAATATTGGCCTTTCAATGGTATTTGCCTTTCCCCTCAACCTAGCAGCCAGTTTACTGGTGCACAGCTCTGCCTGCACAACAAGAATGTCATAATCACCAGTATCAGATTGCTGCTAATTAAATATTTCCTTCTTCAATTTCTCAATGTGAATGACTTCATCTCTTTGTGTGCAAGTAGCACACATCCTGAAATTGAAAAAGGAAGTTTTTAATTAGTGGCAATCTGCTGCTGCCGCCAATGACATCATTCCACTGTGCAGATGGAATTGCAGAACATGAGACAGGCCATTATTTGCCTATTATCTTTATAATGATAAAAACAAGGATAAGGGAGGAGAGCTTTGAGGATACCTTATACCTTGGATTGCAGAAAGACAATGGGTCCTAGAGAAAGTTGTCTGAACTATCTCTGGAGGCTGTCATACTTTGGGAAGATCATGAGAAAGGAAGCTATTCTGGAAAAGACAATGATGCTAGGAAAGGTGGAAGACAGAAGGTAAAGAGGAAAGCCAAGTATGAAATACAGTAGAGTAGACGGATTTCCTAAAGGAAACCACAACCTAGAATTTGCAATTGCTGAGCAGAGATGTTAAGAACAGAAAATTTTGGAGATTGCTCATTCATAGGGTTGGCATAAATAAGGGGCAACCTGACAGGATATAACAACAATATATCATGTTGCACAATTATGTGAGCATGACATGCAGTTAGAATCAAATGACCATGGGAATGCAGAAACTTTACCAAATATTTTCTTCAAAATGGTGGCTAAGTACTGCATAAGTAATCTTACTGTCAATAAATTTGGGAGGTGGGCTACATAATTAAGTGCCACTTCTGAATGCCCATCTCATAGCAAACTTGTCCATGCTTCTTCAGAAGAAAATTCAGGTATCTTCAATTAATTTTTTAGGAAAGTGCGCAAGAGTCCCTAGCCTTACTTTAGAAGAATTTCTGTACTGGCATTTTAAGCATGGAAACAATTGGCAATTTATTAAATTATTTTTTAAAGGGTAACCTATACAATGTCTCAGCCAAAGAATTTCCAGACCTTTTGTTCTTTACCATTAGTCACATAATAGACTGTGTGCAACTTCCTAATGCTAACCAATGAGTTGACTAATTTTGCAAACAATGCAGGAAAAAAATGTTAGTATATGCTGATGGCACCACAGCTTCACACTTAAAACAGAGTTAACAGTGTATATCTTTTTTTTTAAAAAAAATCAATTTGGGCCTTCTCATCATACCACTCATCATACCAATATATCAATACATAATCCCTGTAAATGAAATACTGCTGTTCAAAAATTATGCCACTAATGGGAAGCACAATACAACATTTTTTTCCTGCGTTTTCTTAGCCATGTTATAACTATGTGACTCTATGTCAGGATGATAAATCGAAGTGTTAATGTATTTTATGTCTTTTGAACTTTCAAAATAAAGCTGACTAAGAATAAATTAATTAGTTTAATGCTCACGCCAATTTCATTCCAATTGCTCCAGCATACACAACTGTATGGTAGCCATTGTTTCCAAAACAATGGCTATCTCCAGATAGATAAGCTATGCCTTACCTTCTCGCTTATAAGATACTTATTTTTAAAGAAGTAATTTCAAGGCTAGAATTTACTAATTGTTAAGAGGAATGCTTATTTCCTAAAATTCACCATCTTCCTTTCCTACACTGGGATGCAGGAAATTTGGAGCAGACAAATGCATCAGATGTCTTGAAAATTAAGCCTCTGTACCCCCATTTTAACTTCTTTTCCCTTTGTTATTCTATGCTGGTTTTGGACATAATATTTGACTTTGACTTTGAATTAAGCCTCTGTTTCCTTGCAGTGACCAATCACAGATAAAATAAACTACTGTAAATGCAATCTATACCTATAAGGAAGGGGTATGGCCATACGTGTGCGGAATGCGTACCCACTCCCGTTGCCTATTCTGTAATGCTCCGCACACACCTACCTTTTGTCCCCGAGATCAGTGCCACGAGAGTCCGGAGGCCGAGAGTGGGGCCTAAGCCCCACAAAATGGGGAAAAGAATGGAAACTACAACTCCCATAGTGCCATAGGAGAAAAATAGCAGTTTAACAGCCCGGCCTAGAAACAGAATTTTGGAGAGTTGATTTGCATGTTGGACTGTGATTGGTTGAGAGTGAATGACTAATGGGGAAATTCTAGAGAGAATCTAGCCAGGCCTGGAAACAGAATGTTGGAAAGAGCTGATTTGCATGTTGAACTGCAATTGGTTGAACATGAGAGTGAATGACTGATGGGGAAAGGTCCTGATGCGGATGGAACAAACCCATTTAAGCCTCTACAGCCCTGGAACAAGACACTTTCAATGTCCATCAATGCTGTGTGAGTGAGAGACAGAGAGAGACAGGGAGTGCGTGTCCGTATGTGCAAGACAATGCACAACAGTTGGTTCCGGATCAGTCACTTGTGTGTGTGTGTGTGTGTGTGTGTGTGTGAATGAGAGAGAGAGTCTCTCTGTGTTGGGGTGCATTAGGGTCCGAAAAACCAAAACATACAAAAAAACACCCCCTGGGCAAGGCTGGGTAATTAGCTCTCATCCTTCCTTCCCTACCTCCAGCCGTTCTTCTCCCCTTCCTTCTTTCATTCCCTCCCTCATTCTTACCCTCTCGTCTTCCTTTCCTCCTAAATTTTCCCCTCAATACCTACCATCGCTCCCTCATCATCATGCCGGGGTGAGTCTGCCCAGGTTCCTTTACTGAGAGCCAGGAGGCATCACAAATGGTGTGGGGGGAGGCAAAAAGGAAAAAACCCTCTCCAAGCCACCCTCATCCCATGGGTTGAGCC
The DNA here is from genome assembly GCA_035047345.1 of Bradypodion ventrale. NCBI lineage: Eukaryota > Metazoa > Chordata > Lepidosauria > Squamata > Chamaeleonidae > Bradypodion > Bradypodion ventrale. The sequence continues at coordinate 50,728,223 of JAWDJE010000001.1, forward strand.
CCCCCCCCCAAAAAAAAAAAAACCATTGAAGACGGGCACCTATGCTAGTATGTTATGTGGTATTGAGTCACATTTGACATATAGTAAACCTGATACAGTTTTCAGGGTATGTGAGACATTTAAGGAGTGGTTTTATCATTGTGACACACCAGTGCACTTCCATGGCCAAGTGAGAATTTCAACTTAAATCTTCTGAGTTCTGTCTGTCACTCTACTGGCTACACCATGACAGCTCTCAAATTCAAGATAAGGTCAGAGGAAACATATGCTATTACAAAAAGATATCTTTCACCAGATAGGGAGTGCCTTTGCTTAAAAAAATGTCAGCTAAATTCATCCAAAAGAGAAAGAGGAGCTGGCACAGCTGTTCAAAACAGCAACCAGTATGTTAATGACAAAATAAAAAGCTTCAGCAGACCTAGACAGCTTTTAATCGCTAAGATCCTGACCCAAATACAAACAATTTACTAACATCATACATATGAAATAAGTAAAATAGTATTTGCTTACATCAGAAAACAAAATGCACAATGTGTTGCCTGATGAAACGAACTCATTACTGTTTTATATGAATATGATGTTTTATGATAAAAAAAATCTCATTGGCACTTCAATTTTATTTTACCAACAGACGTTGGCTGGATTAAAGCTATAATGACTCTCCTTCACTGCAATGCGGACAGCAACAACACAATTAAGATTAAGAAAAGTCATTAAAACATTGTTGAGGCACAGATCCTTAAATCTCAGGTGTTTAATTATTGAGTTTCAAATTCAGCACAAACAAAAATAAAATTTGTCTCAAATATGTCTTCAGAGAGGCATACTTACATTACAGTACAATGACAGCATACATTTAAGATGCTGAGAACTGAAAACAATCAAACTTGCAGTACAGTATTGTTTATATCAGAGGAGAAACTGAAATATAGGTGGGCTGTGATGACTAAAAAGGCAGAGTGGTAATTTGGAGTTGGGAGTGCTGTCCTAGACAAATTAAAAATCACATTTAAATACAGTGGTACCTTGCTTAAAGAGCATAATGTGTTCCACCTCATTGCTCTTTAAGCGAGTTTGTTCTGTAAGCGAAACCCCATTGTAAGTGACCAATTGTGACTTCTGGTGTGTGTGTGTGTGTGTGTGTGTGTGTGTGTGTGTGTGTGTGTGTGTGTGTGTGTGTGTGTGTGTGTGTGTGTGTGTGTGTGTGTGTGTGTGTGTGTGTGTGTGTGTGTGTGTGTGTGTGTGTGTGTGTGTGTGTGTGTGTGTGTGAACGAACTCTGATCTAGTTGTTAAGCGAGTTTTTGGTTGGTTTTAGTTGTTAAGTGAGGCGACCATTCAGAGAAAATTCTGCTCTTTAAGCGAGTTAGTCTCTAAGTGAGGTGCTCTTTATGCGAGGTTTTACCGTACACACATTTTATTGTATGCCAAGCAGAATAGCAGTACAGTGATTATGAATTCAGCTGGACATACTTTCTTATTTTCATTCCAGTAACTTAAGTATTAGATTACAATTCTCCATTGTTCTCCAGAAAAATTATATGGCTTATGCAAAGTTAAATCCTCCTTCACTAACCTTTTAGAGTTCTTTGAAAACATCAACAATAATCTGGCTAAAAGTAAAATGTAGACACTGAGTACTTGGCTTGTCAAAAACATGTAATAAAGTACCTCACCAGAAACGTCTGAATAACATCAACAGCCATCCTAATAAAAACAAAGATCTGTACATGAAACAACTTAAAGAACAGGGAATAGAAAGACCAATAGGACAGTGTTAAGAAAGGAAGGGTATAGGAAGTGAAGTCCCACAAGGATATGTAGTATAGGAAGTGAAGTCCCACAAGGATATGTAGTATTCTTAACTTGTCTATAAAAATAAACAGCTACAGATGAGCAGCAAAATGTTCAAATATGTATTTTTGATATATACAGCAGCTCATCTCTCTATTTTCATTCATGCAGGCTTCCAAGGCTGTTGGTTTTTGCTCTGAGACATGTATCCAGCCACATTCCTACTAACTACTTCTGGAGGGTCACATATTATTCACTTGTAGTCTATGATCTAGTTTTCTCAGTAAACCACACCTGTTTGAGAAATCATCCACCTATTTACTAGAACACTCAGGCCTATGTTCCAAGGTACTTCTTGCAGCATCTATACCATCATTCTGATATACAATCATTCAGAGTCACACCACATGTTCAGGCAAACATGCCCTTACTCATCCACAGCTCAGGCAACCTCACAGAACAAAGGATGAACTCACAGGATTGTCAATAGATGCTGAAGGTTAAACTCATTAGCAAATGTTCAATGCCACGTGTCTGTCTTGCATCCATCTACTAACCATTTGCAATTCAACAGGGCAAAACTTCACAACTAATCCAAATAACCACAGATCATCTGCTAATACCAGTTGTAAAAAGCCATATTGACTTGTATACTTATCTGTTATGCTAACCAACCATTTTCTATCTCTGTACCATAAATTGATGTCATTAAGTCTCATTCCTATGTCTGATGAAGTACATACAAGGTAATTTATGAATAGTAGTACCATCTCAAATATTAACTCCTTGGCAGATTTCACAGCTTAATTCTGTAATCGTCTGCTTCCTGCTTTTAACCAGTTACCTCAGTATAAGAGGATTGTCAGTTTATCCCTGCAACTATTATATTCCCTTATAATTAGTATTTGTTAAGGGACTTTGTTAACTGCTTTTTAAAAGTTTAAACACTGTCTGGTGGTGCATGCATGAGTATTTAAGTGTTGCCTAAACTTTTCTCCAAAATTTTATCTCCAGGTCCATTAACTACTGCCCAAGCAATCGTCATCTGCCTGATTCAGATTAGATTTTGAATATCACATAATTCTGCAATCCAATACTTACTTAACTAGATGGGAACTCTACAAATTGAGTGGATGAGTGTGATGTTGCACTGTAAAACTCCCAGTGTTCCCAGACTGCAAGTTTCAGTAGAAAATTAGAAAAACTAATGTGATAATAGGAATTTTAGCCCCATTGGAACAATATTACAATCTTGTTTTAGTCAAGTAAGCATGAGTAGAATTGCAATCTTATATAGCATATGGAGCTAATAACTATATTTCACTAGTACAAGATATCTTCTATATTAGGGAAGGCAACATTTAAGCCCGTATGGCAATTAAACAAATGTCCTAGAGCCTTGATGGCTAATCTTTACATTCCAGGTGTTCTTGAACTTCAATTCCCAGAAGCCCTGATGAGGAGTGCTGACTTGGGCTTCTGGTAATTGGAGTCCAAGAACACTTGGAGTGCCAAGGTTCGCCATCACTTATGTCGAGGCAGGCTATTTATTTTCCGCAACACTGCCTCTTGAAAAAGTCTTCCACAATGAGAATATGAAAACAAATTTGAAAGAGAAATTCTTGCTGAACATCTTTCAAATTAGATCCAAATAGAATAGCACACTTAGTTAAGTATTTTGTAGTGAATGGAAAAAATACCAGAGCTATTCAAGTCAAGAATTCTTGTCCTTCAGAGACAAGGCAAACTGAATAAAAATACTTCCCTCTCTGAACAATTGCTCTATGACATTTTATGTCTGCTATGTTAAAATTTAGATTTTTGGTATTTATTAGCTATTTTAGGTAATTGCTCCATTCATGAACACACATAAATCTTTGCAGATTACACTCTATTCTTACAAGCTGCCATGACGAAATCCTTCAACTGAAGTATAAATCTATTAGTGACTGCCATTTCCAGAGATACAAGCAAATTCTAGCCAAAATACCAAACAGTTCCATCTATTTCCCATTTCAGAAATAAGTACCATAAATAGATATGTGTAGCTTTGGCATAACTAGTTTCTATTTGCTTTAAATGATTTCCTTAGCAGCCGTCTGTAGATCCAAATTTCAAAAACTTCAGTGTTTTTTTCAGCTTTAGTCTAGGGGATCTCAACCTTTTAAAGCCGTGGGCCATAAAAAGATAAACTAAAAAATAACAACTTTAAAAGCAATCTTAAACAAGTAAAACAAAAGGGTAGCTTTCATACATATCAAAAGGTCATTCCAGAGCAATCTGTAATCAAATGTCAACCTGCATTTTAAAAAGGCTATTTGCTTTCTGGCAGAACAAAGGAAGGAGGGTGCCAACCTAGCTGAACCCTGATAAGATGGAAGTGTTTGAGAGGCCGCCTGCCTGACTGGAAGGCTTGGTCCCTACCCTGAGTGGAACTACTCTTAACCCTAGGGATCAGGTCCACAATTGGGGGGGGATCAGGTCCACAATGGGGGGGGGGGTGTCATTAGGGACCCTTTGCTCTCACTTGAGCAACAAATAGCAGTGGTATCCAAAGCTGCTTTTTTCCAGCTCCGGCAGATTGCGCAGTTACGCTCTTATGGTCTCCCATAATCCTGACCCACTCATTGGTAATCTCGCATATTGACTACTGTAATGCTCTCTATGTGGGGCTGCCCTTGTGTCTGATACGGAGATTACAGCGGGTCCAGAATGTAGCAACCAGGCTGGTGACAAGCATAAAGAAATTTGATCATACAGTTGAACCCTGAGTTACGAAATCAATTCATTCCTCAGGGGTTTTCGTATCATGAAAATTTCGCGTCTCGAAGTGCGGTTTCCCATAGGAATGCATTGAAAACCAAATAATCCATTCTGGAGGTCAGAAAAAAAGTAAAAAAAACCGTATTTTTTCCTGTTCCAAACTCTTTGTCAAGTGCTTTTGAATTTTTTGCCACATTTTCATCACTTTATAAAGAGATTTGAACAGATAAAAGACCTTTTTCCCCACTTTTTTCTAACTTCCGGAAGGGATCAATTGGTTTTCAATGTATTTTCAGCACTTCCGACAGCGGCCTCTAGTGGCCAGCTTTGGTATTGTGTCAGATTCATCCCCAACAATCAGCTGTTTGTTTTCCCCGCCACCCAGAAGTGCCAAAAACTCCACATTTTAGCTGGCAAAATGCACCAAAAACATGATGAAAAAATCCAGAAACGGAGTGGAAATGCTCTCCATACTCTCCCGCCACTGTAGGAAGCAGCGGAGGCTGCCCAAGCAGCTGAAGAAATGGCGTGATTGCACCCACCATGCCTAAAAAAACCTATTTGTATGTCATTTTCTTAGGATTTCCTTTCGTATTGCAAGTTTTTCATTACTCGAGGTGTTTGTAACTTGGGACTTCATTGTACTTCCCCAGCCTTGGCAGGCCTGCACTAGTTACCTGTTGCCTATCATGTCAGATACAAGATGTTAGTGTTATCATTTAAGGCCCTATGCAGTTTGGGACCTTGTTATCTGTCGGAGCGCATCTCCCTCAGAACAACTCCCAGTATCATACATTTGTCACAGTCTGCGCAGTTCCAGGTGCCAACCCTGAGGATGGCTCAAAAGTCTATAACTAGAAATAGAGCCTTCTTGGTGGCGGCACCAACACTGTGGAACACTCTACCAGTGGAGCTGCACCAGGCCCCATCACTGGCTATATTTAAAACTCTCTTGTTCAAGGAGGCCTTTCAGAGTGTTGTCCCTTTAGCTATAAATTAGCCAGTCAGGTTGATTCCCTAAGCCCCCAGATGCCAGTTATTTTATTTTGAGACATATTTGCCACTTGGTCTGTTTTTGATCTGTGTTTTGTAGTGTTATTTAATATTTGTTTATATATAGCCCAGAATGGGAAACCTCCCAAATGGGCAGTATAAAAATGTAATAAATAAATAAATAAATAAACCTAGCCTACCATGGAGCCTGGGAGGACCACTGAGGATACCCTCATCAAACATTTTTCTGAGTGACAGGGTTGAAAGAAAAACTGTCACAATTTTTCTCAAAGCCTGTTCATATCTTGAGGGAGAATATAATATTTCAAGCTGAGCTTTGTCCTAACTAGGATTTCCCCCTCAGTTTTCTTATTTTTGCCACCCATGCAGAAGTACATGTTCTTGCTTTCCCATTGTATCAGCAGAACAATGCCTGGAGAAAAAAAATAGCTTGCGTCTCCATGGGTGCTCACAGAAGACAAACAGAACCACGAGTTTCATACAAGATGGGAAACATTTTATTATGTGGCACACCAGTTTTACACATCATGAAAAATATCCACCTCCATCAAAATTTGGCCAGGAGCCATCCAATTTATATTTTGAATATCACATATTACTTTAAATCTCTTTCTCCTAGCTTCACTATTTTCAGGGAAAGCGGAACTACCGTCACCCAAGATAGTACTTAACATACCTTACTAAAACCATTACAACTGGATACTGTTGTCCTGAAAACAAAATATCAGATTATTGATCAAATGTTATATTTCTTGCAACCTCAAAACTTTCAATGGCAGAGGAAGACCTAATGTGTACAATCAAAAATGCCTGGGCCATAATTAGTTTGCTAATCATGTCATGAAGTTTTTGATGTATGCTGAAAAAAACACCTCCTTTTATTTCTTTTAAATAGCCACCTAGTACCAGAAAATCCATAGGGTCCATAGGGTCGCAAAGGGTCGGAACCGACTGTGCGACTGAACAACAACAACCAGAAAATAGAATAAAATTGTTAAATTCTTCTAGATGAAGGCTTATAGATATGTGCTACCATGAAACAATACTGTTATTTCAGAGGATTATAATTTACCCCATATTCCCAAAGCCAAACTACACATTGGCCCACATCCAAAGGAGTAAAAGTATACTGTACTAGCATAAGGAAGTAGGAGGCACAGTACCTATAATTAAAGAGCTTCTGCTTCCATCAGAAGGCTTACACAGCTTCCATACAAGTCGGTCTCATTCAGTACAAGACATGTAAACCAAAGATCAAATCAACAACTCTTTAATTTCTGGTAACTCCTCATGCCAGATGATGCCACATCCCTTACACCAACATCCCATAAGCAGATTTTAGCCAGCAAGGCAGATCTCCCATAAGATTCTCTTACAGCAGATCTTTAAAATTAGCCAACGGAAAAGATTATTTGTTTCAGCAGAGGTATTTCTATCTATCTACAGCTTGCACATCTTTGAATTAGGACTGCACTGCTTGTTGCTACTGTATGGCATATACTTTAGATACATTCCCCTCCTGGCATGCTCACCAATTTTTACACTTTGTTTTATTTTAATCTGGATTTATGGTATGGAACTTCCTCATGCAGGCTGCCTTGGGATGAATCTACCCCTAAAGGCAGGCTAGAGTTATTTTAAATAAATAAAACTAAGTATTCTAAATATAGTATTTTGCTGTTCAGTCGCACAGTCGATTCCGACCCTTTGAGACCCTATGGACCATTGCCCGCCAGGCACCTCTGTTTTCCACCTTCCTCCTCAACCCGCCCAGCGCTGTGCCCATTGCGTCTACAATACCATCTAGCCATCTGATTTTTGACCGCACCCTTCTTCTTTTGCCCTCCACCTTTCCAAGCATCAAGGCTTTCTCAAGTGAATCCTCTCTTCTCATTTGATGTCCAAAGTACTTTAGCTTCATCTTTACTATTTGACCTTCTAATAAGCAGTCAGGGTTGATTTCTTCTAGCATCAACCTATTTGTTCTCCTCATTGTCCAGGGTACTCTCAAAACTCTCCTCCAACACCACACTTCAAAGGCATCTATTCTTCTGCGGTCAGCTTTCCTAATGGTCTGGCTCTCACAACCATACATTACCACCAGGAATATAGTATTGGATCCTACAAATAACCTCAAGATAAGAAATGTTTTTGATGGCTTTCAAGCTAAATCTATGAGAGAATCCCTATCTTCTAGTCCAGGGAATCTCAACCTGCGGCCCATGGGGCAGATGCGGCCCACAGCACCATTTCATGTGCCCCCCCCCCGCCTTGACCACACCAGGAAGTGCCATGTGGTGGAGGAAGGCAAAATGACCATCCAACCCCCGAAGCTGTTTGAAAGGAGCATGACCTGTCCCCGGCTTTAAAAGGTTGAGAACTCCTGTTCTAGTCCTTCCCATCTGGATGCCATCTGTGCTGAGAGACAGAGAGAGCGAGAACTACAGTTCCTGTAGTAAGAGGTGATAAAAGCAGAGTATCTGGCAGTAGTTCCTATCCTAAACTAATGGTTGCTACAGGAAATTGGCTGTTCTTTTCTGCCATTTGTCTTTCAGGAGCCTACTTTCCTTCTTGGTGTTTTGGGTAAATATTTGGCTCCTTCATTTCTAAGAGATATAGAAATCTTTCTTCATACCACCTGTTTCTGAGACCACATTCTCTGTTCTTTGCTTTCTCCTTCCTGGACTGTCTAAACTTTCTGTCCTCTCATCTTCCACTTCCCATATTTCTTTTCCTTCCATCTTCCTGATTTCATACAATCATTGGAATGAATTACAACTGCTTCACCAGAACCTTCAATCAACTGACAGAACAGACTGGTGAGGTTTCAGTGTAGCACTGGACATCAATTCCAGGTGTCAAAGCTCACATTCACCCCAATGCACTCTATGCTGCAGAGGGAGGAAATAAGTTCATTACAAAACTAGAGTTCACAATTATGTCTTTCAACAACTCAATAGAATTTGATTTATAGTCAAAACAATGTTGAATGCATTATTGACCAAGAATTTATAGTACAGTTCAATTGCTGAAATTCTGTTGCTTAGTGTAACAAGTTGTACAAGAGTAGGCCCACCGAATCAGTGAGGATTTAAAGACTCAACTTCTTTGTAAATGCCATTGATTCTAATGGGCCTATTCTGACTGTGACTTACTTTCATGTAGCAAATCACAACTAGAATGGGTTCATTTGACTAAATAGAAATTACAGAGGAGTTGACTAACCAAATCCCCATTGATTCAATAGGCTTACTCTAGCGCAAATGGCATATGATAATTTTGAAATAAATTAATTAAGCGAGGCATGCTCTAAGAAAATATGCTTAAATCTGCATCTTTGAGATAAGTACTGTACTGAATAGGAAAGGTATCATTGACTGATAGAGCCAATGCATACATATAGATGAAAAACAGATGCCATTTTATTAAAAATGTATACATTATATGGACTGCTGTACATGTTCTGGCCTCAGTGCTGTATCTTATGCCTTAATCCTAAAGTGTCTTAAAATAAAGCAAAATAAAATTATGCTGTCCTGCATTTTACAGTTTTTACATGCTATGCTTTGTATTAAAATATTTTTATAGTTCTTGCCAAACAATGAGAGTGCCTCACAATGGAAAATGATCTAGACTTCATCTGAGCATTCATAGGGTTTGGATGGAGCAAACCATGAGATAGTATAATTAAATATCCAACAGACTAGTCTGTGAACCTAAAAGCTTCTTCAAATGTTACCTTTGCCATAACTCAATATAGTATGTGGCCTACAGCTAACCACTACACCCTCTTTCTATCCCATTTGAAAACAGGAATAAGATTTCCCCATTTGGATGAGCGAGTACAGGGAATACTCATCAAATTTTCACATTATAAACAAAATGGACGGATTAGCTAATAACTTGAAAGAAAGGAATAAAATTCAAAATGACATGTATAGGCTTGAGCACTGGACTAAAAAAACATGAAATTTAACAGAGATAAGTGCAAAGTTCTACACCTGGAGGGTAGCCCAAATATCCAATTATACAAGACAGGAGATACTTGGCTCAGCAATTATGCATGTAAGAAGGATTTTGGAATACTGTAGTTGTAGATCACAAGCTGAATATGAGCCAACAATGCGATGCAGCTGCAAAAAAGGCAAATGTTATTTAAGGCCACATTAACTGAAGTAGTTCCAGACCCCACAATATACTAGTCCCACTCTAGTAGGCCTTATATAGTTCTGCACTTTAAGAATGCCAACCAAATTAGAGGAAGGAAACAAGGATAATCCAGGACTAGAAACCAAGTCTTATGAGGAAGGACTGAAGGAAGCTCCTCAGTGGCTCAGTGGGTAAAAGCACTGTGCTTGGAGACCAAAAGAACGGGGTTCGATTCCCCGCTTGATAGGGAACACAAAAGGATCCTAATTCGGGCCAGCATACCCTGCAAAAAAACTTTCGACCCAGAGTAATCTCTGACACGAAAACACCATGATAGCACTTTATATATGCTTGGAAGATAGTAAAAAAGAAGAATGGCAGGATCTATTCTTGATTATCCCAAAGTATAGAACAAACAAAAGTGGACTCAAATTACTGGAGGCCAGATATAGGCTGAATATCAGGAAAATTTCTTAGTTTTAGAGAAGTAAACAATGGAACTAATTAGTTCGGGAGGTAGTGAGCAATCCAATGCTAGAAGCGTTCAAGAGATAATTGGATAATCATCTATTGGATCTTGATTCAGATTCCACCATTATGATGTTGGACTCAATAGCCTCATAGGGCCCTTCCAACTCAATTATTCCATGACTTCCTCTACATTAAATGGATATAATCAGGTTACTCTGAACTAATCCATTGTTGCCTGATTTTGGAAGCGACATAGCTGATTAATACTTTGACAGAACATTGGGAAGTTTCAAGGATCTACAGGTAGGGGTAACAAAGAATACAGTACTACTTCCATGAAAGCCAAAAGAACCACTGCCAAGTATAGTTGACAATAAAGAACCAGATAATATCATTTGACTCATACAAGGCAGTTTTCTTTCCAATCACAAACATTATGAGAATAGCATATAAGAACCAAATAAAACACAGTAAAGAACAACAAAATACTAAATATTTCAATTTAAATCTACTTTGGAAACCATTATTTTACTTGAATCTTATTTACAAAATAAAGCAGGGTTAACCCTAAAAGATCCCAAACTATAATTTTCATGCCAGACTCTGTTTATATCTTCCTTTAACCCAAATGTGGTTGTAAATTGATGTCACTATAAAGGTAAAGGTTTCCCTTGCTCGAAAGCCAGTCGTATCCGACTCTAGGGTTCAGTGTTCATCTCTATTTCAAAGCCGAAGAGCCAGCGCTGTCTGCTTCTGCAGACGTTTCTGTGGTCATGTGGCAGGCATGACTAGACACCGGAGCACACGGAACACTGTTACCTTCCCACCAAAGTGGTCCCTATTTATTTACTTGAAATTTCTTGCTTTCGAACTGCTAGGTTGGCAGGAGCTAGGACAAAGATGGGAGCTCATTCCGTCCTGCAGTATTCGGGAATTGAACTGCTGACCTTCCGCCTCCCAGTCAGCATCTTAGCAACTTGAGCCACTGCAGTCCACTGTATAGATGCACTGTATAGATGAAGACATCTATACTGCAGTATAGATGTCACTATACACACAGCCCATTCAATCAAGATTTTTATGTTGTTCTCTTCAGTATAGTCCTTTGAGAGAACTATAATAACAAAAATGGCACTTCCATATTGTTTGTGGCCTCTCAGCAACTCTAGACACATCCTAGGAACTTGTCTAGGCTGATTAGTTCTTCTCTAAGCTTCCTGGACACAAAGAACATCATATTTCCATTTGTGGGAAAGTGAAGCTAAGAGTTCATCTTTAGATAATACCCTCTGTTGAGACTACTGTCATTTGTGGACCAAAAAAGGCTCATTTGATCATTCTGTTCATCAGCAAGTTTACACTTCAATGCTTCTGGTTTGGAAGAATTAGCCAGCTCTATGCCATTGTTCAACAGACATCTGAGTGTACATGCACTGCTTTCGACTCTTTGAGGAGGCTTCTTCCATGTTCGTCTTAATGAATTATTCACAATCATTACTGGCTGTTTGAAACCTACCTCAACACAAAAAGTCTATTACTTCAGTGGCACTACCCTCTAGAAGTATGTCAGTGCTGGCAAATAATGAACCAAATAAGGTAATAAAGCACCAAACCCACTTTATGGAAACCAACCCTATGTCTAGCCAATGGCTAAATTCAAAGAAAGGTTTTCTGCACACTTCTCAAGGCCTAAATATTAAACCAGGGATTCTCAACCTATGGCCCACAGGATGGATCTGGCACACAGCACCAAATAATCTGGCCCCTGCCCTTGTTCCAGCTGCCACTGCAATTGGCCGCAGACTCATTTATGGCCATCGTAAATGCAGTTATGACAGCTGCAGACTCATTTACAGCTGTTATAAATGCATTGAAACAGCCATAAATGAGTCCACGGCCGATTCCAGCAGTGATGGCTGGACCACCAGTCCAGCCCACCAACTGTTTAAGGGAGCGTGACCGGGCCCCAGGCTTGAAAAGGTTGAGAACCCCTGCATTAAACCAAGAGAGGCTAGGCTAAACCAACAGAGAGCAGAAACAACAGACCTTACTGACTAGAGGACTGCCTAAGATTGTCCTCCACCAGGACAAGATTTGGGCTGCTCTCATTTTTCATCTAATCTCCTGCATCCAATACATCCTTCAGCATTACAAACATCAGCAACAACTGATGCTGTTGTGCAAAAGGAGAACTTCATGCTCTGCATTCTCCAATGTTTCCAGCTGGCATCTTCAAGCTGCTGCAAAGAAAGAGTCTTCTTATTCTGCCACTTAAGCACAACTAGCACTGCAGACTAAAACTAGTCATGTAAACATGGAATACAGTCAAATAAATACAGTGACACTGGTATGTATTTCTAGGATTTAGTGATGACTGGCTCTCACACAAGCTAAAAGAGAACACATTACCATAAATGGAACATCTTCACTTACTTATACTTTCACATCTACAACATGCAAGATTTTGTAATCACATTTTCTATAAGATAAAAATACTGTACAGAGAAGCTATTTTAAAGGGAAATAGAAAGAGAAATCATGTTATTCAGAAGAAATTAATGTATCTGTCTTTTCTCTCACAAATGAAAACTTAAATACTGTATTAATACAGACTGCCTAAGCTTGTGTAGTTTTATAGTCATTGGGTAATAACCATTTAACAAATTATGCTTATTCAAACCTCAGTATGATGCTAATAAAATTAAGCATACATGAAATGTAAACTGTGCTTAATAGCCACCTTTAGGATATTTTAAATAAATCTCAGTTAATACAGAATGCTAACAGCAGTAACATTTTTAATTACCAAAAACAAACATATCATACTTAACCTATACCTTTTTCATTTGAAAAAATCCATAATTTCCCCCCTAAGAATTTACAACTTTGCCATTTATCCTGACTAAAGCATTTTAACCAAAGGTCAAGTGATACAAGGTTTTATTATTTATTTATATATTTATTCAATTTACAGGCTGCCTTCCTCACCTCAGTGACCCAAGGCGGCTTACATCAAATAGAACAACTTATGCAATTAAAAACCCACTGATAAAACTGATAAAAAATTAAAATGTAAAAAAAAACCCCCATAAACCCCTTAATTTAGCCCCACAGGGCTAAATGAGCCAGCAAGGCTGAGATGTGCTGCCAGATGCATCCCATGCCTGGTGGCAGAGCCAGGTTTTCAGAGCCTTCCTGAAGGGATACAGTTCTGCCTGGAGACGCAGCTCTGGTGGCAGGAGGTTCCAAAGAGTCGGGGCCAAAACTGAGAAGGCTCTCCTCCTGGTCTCGGTAGAAAGATGATTTTAAAAATACTTTTAAAAAGATGATTTCCACAAATACTTCCTCAAATACTTAAAAACAAGAAAACTAAAGCAGTAAAATTAAACTCGTATCAAATCAAATCATTTAACTGGGAAACAGATGCTAAGAGAAAGAAAAATAAGACACCCATGGGGGCGATTGTACTATGTCATAAAATTTGAAACATCCCAGCTAACTAAAAATGTCTTTTTCTGATAAAACACAAACACTCTGAATGTTTTATAGCTTCTCAAGTGTGATTGTTTTACAGATGGTAAGTAAGAAGGAAAGAAAGCATATGACAAACAGACAGAAGCAGAAAGAGGGGGAAACTGCAGGGCCATTCTACTAGCTCAGTTGACAGCAGTTCAATTTGTCGACTGTCTGGCTTAGCTGTCATTTCTAGCAGGAGCCATTCCATCACACTGCAGCACAGTAGGAGGAAAGAGGCAGCCTTTTTCTTCCCACTGCTCTGTGTAGAGACCAACTACAATATGCTCCTCCCTCTGAACTACTTTCATTCAAGCTGACTACTATAAGCAAATTGTAACTTTAAGAACTGGTGCAGTCCCCCCACCCCACCCCACCCCACTTGTTGATGTTCTGTAACTCTCATCTCTAACTAGCACATCATATCCACTCCAAGCCTTGCAAAGGGGATTACGTGGGGAAACGTAAAGATCCTTTCCTGATCCGTTGTGTTCTTTTTAAAAAAGATTATGAGTCATGCAAGCGGGGACCATCTTGTTTATTATTGATCATATGTAAACTGTATTGAGATCTAACTAAAGAGAGGAGGAAAATTATTTAAATAAAGAGCCAATCTTACAATTGCAAAATGAATAAACAAAATCCATGCCAGTTTCATTCACAATGATCCATTTTACTGAAAATGCCATGTACACAAACACAACTAAACTCATCAGCTCTCTGTAACGTTAGACTACAGAAGAGGAACATAGACAAGTGTGATTTTGTCTAGAATATTTTCTACCCAAAAGCAGTCAATCATATAAAAATTACACACTTGGCCAAAGATGAGTCATGGGAGAATTACTGTTGCCCTCATTCCTCGCCACAGCTTGCAAAGAACTATGGGTGTCTGGGAAGTTGTGAAAACTGGAATAAAAAAAATACTCCTGGCATTACATATCACATCCCTGTACATCATACATTAACTGCACTATCCTAGGATTTGCCTTCAAATATCTCCTTTTTACTGTACCTCTACTTGCCTACTATGAGTTAAGCACCTGAAGTTAAAAAGAAATCTTTCTGAAAGTACAGATCTTTATGGGAAAACAAAGCACATTTAAAAACTGATTTCATGGACTTGATCCATGAAAGCTAACAGTAAAAATATACCAGTTAGTCTTTAAAGTGCTGTAGTGTTTTTTTTATTATTATTTTGTTTTTGTTTTCTGATATGCCTTAAAAACTACAAATGCACGTGCAGAGGTGCAAAATATATCTCATTCCTTAATAATGTTCAGAGAAACTTTCTAATAGAGTACTATTGACTGGGAAATCTACATTCAATGTGACAGGTCCCACTTCTCAAGCTAACATGGATATGTTTATCCCAGGGGTTCTCAACCTACAGCCCACGGTGCCAAATAATCCGGCCCCTGCCCTCGCTCCAGCTGCTACCGTGAACTCATTCACAGCCATCATAAACACATTTACAACAGCCGCGGACTCGTTTATTGCTGTTGTAAATGTGTTTACAACAGCCGTAAATGAGTCTGCGACTGATTCCAGTACTGACTGAACCACCAGTCCAGCCGGGCAACTGTTTGAGGGAGCGTGACCCGGCCCCAGACTTGAAAAGGTTGAGAACCCTGGGTTTATCCTATTCCACTGATACTTATCTGTTCATTCAAACCTGTTCCATGCAGTTACATCATGTTTTCAATGCTAGCATTACAAAAAAATTTCAAACATAGAAACTTACCTACCTTCATTCAAAATGTCCAGTTAACAGTTGCAATCTTATTTTAAGAAGCATCTAATCAGGATTATGAACTAATTTACAGGTGCAAGTGCTTTAAATAGTACCAAAACCAAAACAGAGATGACTAAGTGTTCAAGAAACACTGATGCTGCAGTCCTAAACATGAGGACATTATTAAAGATAAAGACCCATAAAACTCAATGTTTCTTTACCCTAATTAAATTTATCCAGGATTTTACTATTACTGTACTGTCTGAATCAAAATTGCAAATAATCGCTAGCCAGTTTAGTTCTTAAAATGGTGGTCCTCTAATGCAGTTTTTGATAGGCCCCCCCCCAATATATGTTTAGCTACACTATGACTTTGACATCTGAAGGTCATACAGTTGAACTGTTCTGCTGTGACTTCATCTCCTGTACTTTTCTATTGTATATTCAGGAGGAAATAAGTAACCAGCATTGTCACAGTGCCAATATTGTTCAGTCACAATGCCAATACTGTTGTGTCAGCAATTATCATCTCACTCTATTTTTAAAAATCTAATACAGTTCCATACTATTTCAGATTTCCCCTAGTCACTTTATATTTCACTACTTCAGATAGTCAATAATAGCTCACAATGCAACTGACCATCTCTGTCCCAATTCCTTTTATTTACAGATAGTGCCAACATTTCAGGTATTTCACTATTTTCTTCCTATATAGGCAGTAAGATACAACATGCATACGTATGAGACAGGTCAAATAATGTGCCACTGGCATGTTTGATAGGTTGTGAATGTCAAATGTTGCACCCTAAAAGCCTAGGTAAACATCCACAGACAGCAGACAAGCCAGTAAGACTTGTCCCTTTCTGGGAAACATACCTGAGGCCTTATGGCTATTCATCAATTTGAAAATTAGAAGAGGAAGACAGAAAGAGATGGAGCCTTAAGGCCATGCCAATGAAATATAAAACATATTAGTGCATAAGACAGTAAAAAGATAACTGTACTCTGATCTAGCCATGGTCAGACTTACCCCATTCTAGATATTCAAGAATATTCTTTTCTCTTCTCAGGGGTGAGTTATTACATTCGTCATAAAGGCAGATGAGTATATCCAGCAAGGTTTCCACACTAAAGCATTGCCCATTTGTCTGAGTGGGCCCATCCAAAATAAATTGTTCCAACTGTCTCAAGCGCACTTCTCCAGACATGGCTGCTTCGATTTCCAACAGGCCTTCTCTCTTTATTATTATTAATAATAATATTAGATATTTTGGGGGAAAATCTAAAACCCTCGGATGATAGTTACAAAAAACCAAATTGAAAAGTCAGTGCTATAAGGATTTTGCTGAATGTACAATCCATCTCAGAATTCCCATTCTGAGACCTCTTATCTTAGCTGGTTTTTCCACACACATGTGCAATATATACAGAATATTAAGGAAAAAATAATTACCCTAAAAATCTCTTAATACATTTAAAAAGAAGAAAATATAACTTTTTACATTTAAATAATAATAATTATTATTATAATTAAAAAAAATCAACCCAAGACAGAATCTTCTCTTCCCTCACAGATAGGTAAGATAGAATCTTAAAGGTCTCCTCCTTCATTCAAAATTCAGATCATGCAACATAATCCAGGAATGGACTCCTACTCCATCCAACATGAAAGTGTAAAAATCCCCATTCAGTCTGTTATCAGCAACGCGCTTTCTAGGGAATAGCCCCAGAAAGTCATTGGGAGACAGGGAGACAAAAATTAAAATGCATAGGATCGGGAAGGTCTAGTGCGGCAGATCATCATCATCATCATCATCATCCTCCGCCGCCGCCTCCGTCACCTCCACCACCCCCTGGAAAATGCATCAGTGGCAACTCTTCGGACAGTAGGGTTGGGGAGAAGTGGGGGGGGGGGACGGACGGGGGCGATATGGGGGGCACACAGAGATCTCTTCTTCTTCCTCCTCTTCCTCAGGGATCCGCGGAAGGATCGCTCTCCTTCCCTTCCATGGAGGCGCTTCTTCAGCGATCCAAAACCAAGCGTTTAGTCTTCATTTCCTTTGGCATCCCTGATGGATCGGGGCCGGGACTGGGAGGAAACCAGTCTTTGCCTCTCCTTTCAATATCAATACGCCCAGCTAAAAGAGAAGGCTGGGCTAATAATAATAATAATCCTCGCAAATCCCTTCCATGTCGGTGCGTGTCCTCCTCCTCCTCCTCCTCGTTTGTCTTTGGGGGGGAAAGGGGGGTGACTCAGGATGTCAAAAAATGTGACTGAGGCTTCTCGGGCTCCTTTTTTTTCCCCCACACACAAGATGCTGATGGTGCTGCTCCGGCTTTTCTGCTTCCCTTCGTCTTAAGAGAGATGCTGCGCCTTTGCCTCTGTTTTTCGCCTCCGCCTCCTCCTCCCCCAGTCAAGGCATCTCCTTCGCAATGGCCAAACACGGTGACGACGTGGTCACGGCTTGGACGCCCTCCCTCCTCCGTTTCCTTTCCCCTTTCCGTCGCCCTCTTTCTCCCTTTCACGCTCCGCTCGCCAGGACTCCTCGCCCACAAACTCCCACTGCTGCTGCTACTGAAGGCTCAGGATCCAACATGGCGGCCTCTCCCCCCCCCCCCCCCCTCTTTCCCCGTCTCCAGCCACTGAGGGGAGCGGAGCTGCAGAGAGAGAGAGAGAGAGAGGGGCGGCCGGGAGGGAATGAGGGAGGAGGGAGAGAAAAAGTAAAGGCTGGCTGGCAGGGATGCTTTTTTTTTTTTGCAAGCAGCTACCGCCGGCCTTGCAGCGGGGAATGCAGGGATACAGGCGGTCTGAGGGGAGGGGAAAAATAGCCGGGGCGGAAACGCCCTGCGGAGCTCTACTCTACTGCAGGACCGGGTTGCTAAGCAGAGTTTGGCGCTCCCGTCGCCGCTCTCTTCGAGCAGGCAGGCTTCACCTCAGGCAAACTCTCTGCCTTGTTGTTTCCTCACAATTGCTACCTCTCTCTCTCCTTCCTAGGTACAAACACAATACACAAGCACAACAGACAAACGCCCGCACGCACACACACTTCCCCTCCGAGCTATTAAAACTCCAGTCCTAGGGTATAGAAAATAAGTCAGCAAGTGTCATTTTGCCTCTTTATAAATCTATGGTGAGGCCCCATTTGGAATACTGTGTACAGTTCTGGTCGCCATACCTCCAGAAGGATATTATGGAGCTGGAAAAAGTGCAGAGGAGGGCAACCAAAATGATTAGGGGACTGGAACACCTTCCTTACCATCTGAGGCTGCAACGGTTGGACCTCTTGCTCCATTAACATTGTTTAATTTTAATTCATTACTATGAACTTGTTTCTCTTAAATGTTAATTTTTAGGCCATGCCCATTACCTATTCCATTGATTCCATTGTGTAACCTTTGCAGACTATTTAAATTATCAGATAATATTTGTTCATGTGTTAAATGTTATGGGTGACCTCTCTGCTGATAATAATGCGGTTATTTGAACCCATGTATGCTTCTGTAAAGATACTTTCAAAGTACTGTACATACATCTGGAATACTGTGTACAGTTCTGATCGCCATACCTGCAGAAGGATATTATGGAGCTGGAAAATGTGCAGAAGAGGGCAACCAGAATGATTAGGGGACTGGAACACCTTCCTTACCATCTGAGGCTGCAACGGTTGGGCCTCTTCACTCTTGAACGACGGCGTCTAAGAAGTGACCTGATTGAAGTTTATAAAATCATGCACGGTGTGGACAAAGTAGATAAGGAAAAACTGTTTTCCCTATTGCACAACACTAGAACTACGGGGCACTCCATGAAACTTTTGGGTACTAGTTCTCAAACAAATAAGAGAAAGTACTTTTTCACCTAGAGGATCACTGGTCTATGGAGCTCCCTGCCAGAAGAAGTGGTGACAGCTGTCAGTCTTGACAGCTTTAAGAAAGGATTAGACAAGTTCATGGAGGACAAGGGTATCAATGGCTATAATTATGGATACCTAAAGACAGCCTCCAGGTTGGAGAGATAGGCAGGATATCTATCAATGCCATTTCCAGGGAATCCTAAGCAGGTGAAGGCATCTGCTTGGGAATAATACCCTGAAGCAAATGGTGAGCCACTGTGTGAGACAGAATGCTAGACTGGATGGGCTGTGGCCTGTTCCAGCAAGGCTATTCTTATGGTCCTAAAAAAAACCCCAAAAAACAGCCCTCTCCCAATTTTTGGCTCTTTCTCAGAGTTTCAAATAGTGGCTTTCTTTTAAAATAAAATAAAGGAAAGGAAAATATGCCACAAAAAGGCCGGCTCCACACGGAGACTTTGGAGGGAACAAAATACAGACCCCCTAAAAAAAAGCACCCTCTCCCGATTTTTGGCTCTCCCCCCCCCCCCCCCAGAGTTTCTAATAGTGGCTTTAAAAAAAACAGAGAGAGAGAGGAAAATACTTAACAAAAAGGCCAACTCCATACAGGGACTTTGGAAAGAATGCTTCAAAATACAGACTGCTACTGACAGAAGCTCTTCCACAGCTAGAAAACAAATGCACTGTTTTCTACCAAATAGGAATTTTAAATGTATTCAAGGACATGAAAATGAATCGATTCCTTGCAACTCACTTTAATTTCACAGGCAAGGTCACTACAGCAGGGCTTCTAAAGCCAAACCCTTCTAGGAGTTCTGGCATGGCCAAAGGTTTGAATCAACATACTTTTATTTTTTAAAAATATTATTTTTGAAGTGGCCCTTCAGCATTCTTTCTCAATCCTGTGCACCTGAGATGTACTGGATTACAATCGAAACTCACATCAGCCTAGCCAGATCTGGATGGCACCAGGCTAGGTAGTCGCCCTTGCTCAAAAGCCTGTTGTATCTGACTCTAGGGTGCAGTGCTCATCTCCGTTTACAGCCAAAGAGCCAGCGTGGTCTGCAGACGTTTCTGTGGTCATGTGGCAGGCAGGTATGACTAGACACACGAAACACCTTTCACACCGAGGTGGTACCTATTTATCTACTTGCAGTTGCTTGCTGTCGAACCGCTAGGTTGGCAGGAGCTGGGTCATGCAACACATGGGTCTCGAACTGCTGACCTGCTGGTTGTCAATCTGAGCATCTAATCACTAAGCCACAAAAAAAAAGAGTTGACAAAATAACTGATGTCAGGTATAGCTTGGAAAGTTATTTATAAAAGAAATTATTTGCAGTTGTTCTGAAGATTACCACCCCATAGTTTATTTCCTTACTGTTTTTTAAAGACTGAAATTGGCTCCCTTTTTGCCTGTTTAAAACACATATACACTGCAGAAAGCTACAAACCACTAGTTCAGGGCTTCTCAACCTACGGCACATGGGCCGGAACCAGCCCGCATCAACATTTCATCCAGCCCACGCCATTGCTTCCACCGCCACTGCCCTCTTCCCCTCTGCCTGGCTTGGCGTGTCCCTAATGCCGCTCCATAGCAGGGTAGATGTTGTAAGAAGGCTTACAATATCCGCCCTGCTACAGATAGGCATTAGGGACATGCCAAGCCAGGTGGAGGGGACAAGGATGGCGGCGACAGCAGCAGAAATGGAAGAAGCAGATGCATGTGGCTGCCTACGTCCTTTCTGGGTGCCGCTCTGGCCGAGCGCAGGCAAGGTCAGACAGAACACCTTTTTCACCCATGGCAGCCCAGTAAGCAGAGAAGCATCGGCGGGGGGGGGGGGGGGAATGTTGGTAGGCCAGACTGGTGGCATGGGGGGGAGTGTTTGCAGTGGCGGTGGCAGTGTGTGTAAGTCTTGGCAGGGCGTCAGCATAGGGGATAGTATTGACGGGCTGGACTGGTGGCATGTGGGGGAGTGTTGGTGGCGGCAGCGGCGGCGGGAGGCACCAGTTTGGTCCACCAACAGTCTAAGGGTGTGTGATCTGACCCCGAGTTTTAAAAGGTTCAGAACCCCTACCTTATGGGCTGTCTAGTTGGAACTGACCTATAGCAGCCATAATAGGTTTTTAGAATCAGTGAGATATTTAGAGTGACCCCAATAGATTTCCATGGGTGAGAAGGGATTCAAATCAGGTCTCCAGACTTTATCCTTACTGAATATCATAGCTTTACTTAAGTCCTTCTTCTGCTGTCTCCAAATCCCAATGTTGCAATCATCATGGCAATCATCCATTAAGTCTGTTCTGAGAATATAATGCAGTGGCTTTTCATTTGCTTTCTGCATCGCAGCATGACACCTGTACCACTGATCTAGTTCTGCGAGACACTTTCTGGTCCTGAGCCCTTTTGGCACACAAAGTCCTCCTCAGCCTCAGGCCAGTATTGATGAAGCTGCTGCCCTCCATCAAGATGGATTCAAGTGGGATTTAATCCACTTGGGGTCCATCACCCTTCCCTGTAGACTTTGCCATCCAAGGCTGCTAGCCCTCAGGGTTGTCAGCTTAGTTAACCACCGCCTGATACTTGGCGTTGGGTTAGTGGTAGTATGGTCTGCTCTATTGCCATAGCAGGATAACCTGGCCAGACTGGAACTTGTTCAGTATTTGTAAATATTATTTCCAAGCTCTAGATCAGGAGTTCCCAGCCTTTCTAAGCTGGGGGCTGGGTCACACTCCCTCAGACAGCTTGGGGGGGCGGATAGCCAATTTCCCCTTCCTCCACCACATGGCACTTCCTAGTGTGATGGAGGCAGTGGGGGGGGGGGGGGGGGCCACATGAAATGCTGCTATGGGTCACATCCGGCCTGTGAGCCACAGGTTGAGAATCCCTGCTCTAGATGCATGACACAGAGACTCTGTTTTCTCCATCCAGCACACTGAAATTTCAGTTGTCAATTTCTCCAGCATATTTTACTTTAAGTTCTTTTTCTTCCTTACCTTTTTTTTAAAATTGC
The DNA here is from genome assembly GCA_035047345.1 of Bradypodion ventrale. NCBI lineage: Eukaryota > Metazoa > Chordata > Lepidosauria > Squamata > Chamaeleonidae > Bradypodion > Bradypodion ventrale. The sequence goes on from JAWDJE010000001.1 coordinate 50,750,518, forward strand.
CCTCTTCCACTGAACAGATCTTTCCAAACCCAAGTATCACCTTGTCACTTCCCAGCTTAATATCTCCACAGCCTGCAAACATCATATTTTAAATTCAGGAATGGAAATGTACTTTTTAATATAAAGAGACATAAAAATACTTTCATTTCACAAATTAGTACTGAAATATTTTAGTCTTATTTCTGTCAACAATATGCTTTCCAAGACAAAATTACCAGGAGTCCTAATTTACGCCATGTGATATAAATTGTCTGTGACTTAAATATTAAAAAAGGCCTAATGGATTTGCATTATGCTAGCATGTCATGCCAAAGTATACCAAGGTATAAATAAAATCAGTGCATATAAAGCTTTTAAAATCTAGTGCTTTTTTCCCAGATATCTTTCATGATAATATCAATTCTAGTTGAAAGAATTACCCTAATCTAAAATCCTAAAAAAATAATGAGTTAACAAATATACCGTAGGTTGAAGGAGATAAGTTGGCATGGAAGCTTACATCTATTGCAGTTTTGCTTTGCTGTGAAATTTAACGCCTATTTCAGTTTTTTATCCTATAGAAATTACATTGCTATGAAGCAATAAAATGGAATCTTTAAAATGATATGGAATTTATTCTATGGATTCTATAACAAAGATGTTTTCTATTTTTAATATCAAGGAAGAGATACATCTGAAGAAATAGACTCAAGTATGTGAAAGCTTACATCATAATACATTTTCTTTTTAAAGTTGCTCTAAGAATCTTCACTATTTTTTGCTGCAACATACCCAATATAGCCCACCTGTTCCTCCTGTAGTTTTACAATGTGAAATTGATGTAAAATACGTATTCCCAAAAGACAAAGGATAATTTCATTTATTTTTTTTACAAAGTTGAGCTTTGAATATCTGTGGAAATAAAAAATGGGTGGATGTTCTAAATTTAACCAATGATATGCATCAACTGAACACTGCTGCTCTGTTTGAGCCTCAGTCTTTGTGGTATCCGCGAGCATAATTGGCATAAACTGTCCCTGACAGAGGTTACACCGGTTGAGGGAGGCTCCTGGTCACTGGCCCCTGCGGGTACAGAAATTAGGGTGCGGATTAATAGTCATAAGATTGATTCACCCATATCTGACCTGGCAGGCAGTTCGACAGGAGGAAGTTGAATATCTAACTCAAGTTAGGAATTAGGTAATTCCACACTTGCAGATTAGCCCAAGCCCTAGCACAAATAGTGGCCATGTTTACTCTTGAGCAAGCCATGAACAATGGATTTCCCCTGTCAGTATTTGCCTTAGTTAATTAACTTCCCCAAGAGAAGTTCCCAATTAACCCGGGTAAATGGGTGATGTGATTTTCTGTCAGATGACGATTCTATCACACGCTGCCTTGAATTCCTATATATGATGATGATTTTCCCTCAATAAACCACTGGTCTTCGCTCCATCTTGCCTCGTGTCGTTACTCGACCAGTCTCCTCCGGGACCCCAAGGGCCGCTTCATGGCCCCAATCCAACATCTGGTGACCCGCGACGTGATTCTACTCGTGAGTAAGCGATCTACGCGGTCCGGTTCTACGCTAGAACCATGTCCGATTCATCCCGGAGGACAGCGCGGCAGCTCCGGTCGGAAAGCCATCCGGCCGGGGTGACAGCTACGCGGCGAGGCACTCCAGAGAGGCATCCTACGGCTTGCATCGCGGAAACGCGTTCCGCTCAGGGGCAGGCTGTGAAACCCTGATTCCAGCGCAGAGGCCGCCGAGGGCCCGTGGTGGGAGACCACGCTCCGAGCTCCATCCCAGAGATTCGTCACACTGAGACCTATTGCCTAAAAGGACGCGTCGAAATCGTCCCGAGAAGAAACACTTCGAAGGACCAGGCAGGTAATATGGGGACTTGTCCTCAGCGGCAACGTCCGACCGCTAACCAGAGAATTCATAGAATGGAATTCAAGGCCCCGGCCGGGGTATGCCAAATACGCCTTCACAGCGGGAAGTTAGCGGAACTCTTAGCGTACCTGGAGGCCAATTGTCCGCTTTATCCAGAAGCGGGCGTGCTTGACCTCATACTTTGGGATCGGATAGGAGCCTGCATTCGGCAAGCACCAAAAGCTCCAGACAGCATAATTGGCACATGGAGCAAATGTAGGAAACTCTTAGCAGAGGTAGACCCAGTCCGGATAGAGACCCAGAAACCCCCAGCGCAGACAGAACCATCAGCCCCAATGAGTCTCTACCCGTCATTTCAGCTTAAGCAGGGCAGTGTAGGGAGCATTCCCTCAGTGACAGCTGCAGACGTCACTGAAGGAATTCATGGCATGAGAAGCCCTGGCGCTTCTCTGACAGTTACAAGTTCCCTGCCAATTAAGAACTCCATTCAGCGCATGGGTGAGGAAGATCCATTCACGGGGAAATTGCCAGTGGCACAATTAGCTAGCACCCAACTGCTGTGTTCAGCCTATCTGAAGGCAGACACACGTTCAGGCAGGGCTGCTCAGCGCCCACTGCTCACGGAAATCTGCACGGCCCCTGGCCACGCAGGGCTCCAGAGCAGACCCATTACCACACTCAGGTGCAGAGCAGTGCCAAAATCCCAAGGCGCCTGCTTCCAGTGTGGAAAAATGAGACACCTTAGAAGAGAATGCCAATCTAGACCAGGCAGATCTTCAAAAGGTTGTCCGGATAAGCTTAAGACCAAATGGCCATGCTGGCACTGGAAAGGAGGCAGCACCGAGATCCGCGAGTCCGGCCCTCCGGCATGCATCTGGCCCAGGCTAGAAGGGAGGCAGCCATCGCCCTGGCTATGCCAAAGGAACCATCCCAGCAATAGTACCCCGAGCTCTCCCAAGGCACAGGCAGAACCTACTTGTCTCACCCCTAAGTAGAAGCACCCAGATGGTTGTGATAGCCAGCTGTGTATAAGTCATCTCCTCATGTGTAGGATAGAACACTGCAGATCAGGGGAGGAATGTGCGAATGCGTAAATAAATGTGTGTATGCGTGGTGCACCACTGAATGTATGACTGCAAGAACTGTGTATGATTGCAAAAGCCTTGTCTCTATGACCACAGTATGATTGAAAAAGTGTTCCTTGTGTGTAACTGCGTGGTAATGTCACTGTGAAATATGTGTTAAACAGTTTGCACTCTGTTCATGGGCAGGAACTATTTAAGATTTGAGAAAGCATGGTGAGCAAAACCTCTTTGCCTTGCCTGCTTAGCAGCTTAAGGGCAATGAAGGCAGGAGGGTGGATGGGGGGGGGGGGAATCCTAACTTGCAATAGGGCAAAGTGACCCCCCTTCTTCCCTTGAGACTTTTTTCTTTGTCAAAGGATTAAGCCACTCTTGGAAACCAGTTTTGCAATCCGTGCCACAAAGGAAAACAGATTTTTCTTTTCAGAAGCGCGATCTGAAAACAAAAATCACTTCTATGAGTTTTCCTCACTAAATCATAAACTATGGGGCCCCTCCCTACGTCTGTGTTCCTCAAACCCCCATCTCTGTGTTTTAAGGTGTTTGAATGTCTCTTAGCATCTTTAAGTCACGTATCTCACTAGGAATGAGAGAATTGCATTGTCTTCATGTGTGTACTGTGTTATCATCTTGCAACCTCGGTTCTCAACCTTTTAAAGTCAGGGGCCAAGTTCCGGGGCCTCAGGCAGCTCTGGGGGTCCGGACAGTCACCCTGCCCTTCCTTCGCCACACAGCCCTTCTTGGCTTGGTGGAGGTAGTGGCAGAGCAGCGTGGGCCGCATCTGGCCCACTTACCCACATCTGGCCGCAGGTTGAGAATTGTTCTAACTCTCCTTCATTCTCTTAAGAAAGATACTGTTCTGGTATGTTGACTTTAATCTGTGTAAAGTAACTCACTCATTGTACCCCTTTCACAGGAAAAAGCACGCAAACATTCTTGAGCTCTGTATATTCAGAAAATGCTTAATCGTTACCTTTTTACAGGAACAAAACTCCTCTCCAGGCCTTAAAAGTAACCAATTGGTTTCTTTCTACAGTCTTAAATTGCTTCCTTTCACAGGGTCCAGAGTTAATTACTGGTAGGGATTCCTTAACAGGAGGACCCGGTTGTCTTAATTATCTGACCTACCGTAATCTGATTGATAAGAGTTGTTGTGCTAACTTCTGACTTGTCTTTCCTCCTTTCCTCCTTTCGCCAGTGGAACTCCCTGCTGGAAATGTTTAACTTGTGTGTCTTTTCATTTTTGTGTATTATTTCCTTACAGCTGGCACGTCATAATTGGCTTGTTTTTAATAAGTCTTAGTCGGTCATTTTAAGTATGGCACCTGGCCCACAGCACCCTCTCTATTTGAGCAGACACATTTCACAAACTCCAGAGCACAAAGGAAGGATTAGTCCCTGAGCTCCTGAGAATGTGCAGAGTGCCACTCATTAGCCAGGACTGCCTAGAACCATTTTAAGAATGCAGTCAGGTCGCACTTTCAATCATATACAGGCATTTTCAGGCCACCCCTTCCTTTTTTTGCTGCTAGTCTAAGCACAGGCAAAAGGCTAAGCCAGCATCTGGTACCCTTCTCACAGGAGCACAGTAAAAGTGTGCACGCACGCCATGGGCGGATGTGCGCAGGGGGGCCTTCATGAGAAATTTACCCAAGGGAAGCCTGGCACGTCATGCGCCAAGGTTTGCCATAAGACCCCAGACTCGTCTCGCTTCAAACGCAGACAGTCACCTTGTGTGGATTAATGTCACTGGTTCCCCTTCGGGGGGCTAGGACAGTTTTCACTTATGGGGGTCGCACATATTAGGTTCTTACTTGGCAAGAGGGCCAGGCTTGGCGCACGCTGCTATCTCTTCCACAGAAGTCCGCACAGCGGGCAGAGTTGGCAGCGGTGAACCTCGCTTTGCGCACCTTCGCCAAAGAGCGCCTCAACATAGTTACTGACAGCCAGTTTGTTAGGAATTTGCTTCACAGTCTACCGGGAGCGTACATCACTCCCGTGATAGACAAAAAATTGCTAAGTTTGTTTCTCACAACTCCTATTCAGAGTCATGAATTCTTTCATCAGAATGCCAAGGCACTTGCAAGGCAGTTCAACCTGCCACTTTCCCAAGCCCAAGGCATAGTCTGTTCCTGTCTGCATCGTGCAGGGGCACCGAGGGGGGGCCCTCGCGGGGGGGTCAACCCACGAGGGACAGAGGCCAACCAGGTGTGGCAAATGGACGTCACACATGCCCCACATTTTGGCAAATGGCAGTACATGCACGTTTGCATTAATACCTTCTCACAGTTTGTTTGGGCAACAGCACAGAAGGGAGAAACGGCTCCCCATGTGGAGCAGCATCTCCTTTCCCACGGCCATGGGCGAACCTCGGCACATGAAAGTCCGATGACATCCCAGCTTATAGCTCCAGGCAGCTGGCCACCTGGGATATTAAGCACACCTTTGGCAATCCGCAGGGGCAAGCGATTGTGGAACGGGTCTATCGGACGCTTAAGTCCTACATTGACAAACAAACAGAAAGGGGGAACAACATCCCATAGTTGCACAGCAATTGCTATCCTATAAGTGCAAAAACCAACTAACTCTTTCAGAATTTTTATCTCCCAAACAAGTCTCTTCCCCATGCAGGTCCCAGAGGCCAGAATCAGACCCGGATGCCAAGTTCGGCTATTGCAAAGGATGGCACCAGTCACTGCCTTGGATGTCATCAGCTGTCCGTCTTCCTTTATGACTTACATCTCCAAAGACATTTCTATGAACATTTTGCATACTTAGTGCCACTTCTAAGGATCATGCTTTTCCGCAAAACAAGACTTTTCCAAGCTCAATTTACACATGAAACCCCACCAAGAAGGGAAGCCTCATCTTCGAGAAGCAGCTGAATGTTTTCTATTGCTATTATCTGTAGTCGCTCTTTATTTATTCATGCCTTGTACAATGCTCCAGTTGGGATTTGCAAGGGGCACTTGAATTTCTGTATACGTAGGGTCGTGTATTGTTAATAACGGCCAGCTTCCACCAAAGGAAGCCAGACCGGCCCATGTTTGCACCGGCCCATTGCTTGGAAAGATTGAGCACCCGGTAGCCGGCAATCTCCAGCCATTGTAAGTTATTTTCACACCTCCCCATAGGTGCTAGAAAGACATTTGCACAACGCCAGAAGTTGCAGAAATAGCTTAGAATCACCTTAGGTCACAGTAAGAGATCAATGACACCTCATTATCTTGCCTTGCTACAGAAAGCAGTCTGGTTTCAGACCCACAGTTCTGAAAAACCAGGCAGCAGTCAGTATATTCAGTGTGCCAGGTTTAGCCATAGGCAACGCTCGGAGAATTGGTTAATTGGCTTGCGCTTTAGCAAGAGCCATCAACCACACCTCCTCGGCAATAGCGCTGCTCAACCAGGAGCAGACAGAGCTTCACCATGCCATACTGGATAATCGAGCAGCCATCGATTACCTGGTCAAGAACATCAAGGAGGATGCTTCATGGGGGTGGTGGGATTCGTTGTGGTCGTGGTTCCCATGGGGTTGGCTTCAGACGACACTCAAGGTGATTGTGGGGGTGGTAATACTGGGCACAACAGTGTGTTGTTTCGTGCAATGTATTCCCTCACTGATATCGAGATGTCCCCCATGGAAGGAACCCCGAAACGTCATCCCCCCACACCAGCTGATGCCACTCCTACGCAGGGCCGTCTGTCAGGTCCACAACAAGAAAAGGGGGAGTGTGGTATCCGCGAGCATAATTGGCATAAACTGTCCCTGACAGAGGTTACACCGGTTGAGGGAGGCTCCTGGTCACTGGCCTCTGCGGGTACAGAAATTGGGGTGCGGATTAATAGTCATAAGATTGATTCACCCATATCTGACCTGGCAGGCAGTTCGACAGGAGGAAGTTGAATATCTAACTCAAGTTAGGAATTAGGTAATTCCACACTTGCAGATTAGCCCAAGCCCTAGCACAAATAGTGGCCATGTTTACTCTTGAGCAAGCCATGAACAATGGATTTCCCCTGTCAGTATTTGCCTTAGTTAATTAACTTCCCCAAGAGAAGTTCCCAATTAACCCGGGTAAATGGGTGATGTGATTTTCTGTCAGATGACGATTCTATCACACGCTGCCTTGAATTCCTATATATGATGATGATTTTCCCTCAATAAACCACTGGTCTTCGCTCCATCTTGCCTCGTGTCGTTACTCGACCAGTCTCCTCCGGGACCCCAAGGGCCGCTTCACGGCCCCAATCCAACAAGTCTTTAAGTAAGATTAATTTCAGTGGACTTTCTGAGTGACAGTAAAATAGTTTGGGCTTTGTTTCACAGATTTTCCTTCTTCGATTAAAGTTCCCTTAAAAGCCATAGAACTCTTGGTTTCACTGTTTTAAAGTTTTATTCACCTTTTTCATTATTTTTGGTAACATAAAAGTGTAATTTTTTAAGCTTGTTATTCTAAATTAGCTAGATCATCACAGGATATTCTAATTTTATTTTAAGATTGAACATTCAGTCATACGTACTGTTGTATTCTGAAAGCATCAACTGTATTTATCGTTCACTTTCTTCGGAAGTATCTCCTCTTCAGAGAGATGAAATCTCACTCAATTTAGTCTAAACTGGAACTGTCACCCAATTAATTAAACCTGAACTGGAACGGTTACCCAATTAATTGCTTAAAGCTTAGTTGATTAGCCACGTGAATGTTAGTCAAGAAGAAAATTAGTCAAGTTCATTTGCATACATTTGCATGGCGGATAAATTTCTTATAGGAAAACAATCAGTCTGAATGAAGTGTGCTTTCTTTTGTTCACTGGGTACCCATATGTCACTGTAGCTTTAATCCTCAGGAGTGGAAAAAAGAAAAGAACATGACTGAGAGAAGAACAAAATATTGCTTCATTAAAAGTTTGTATTTTTCATCTGTAATTTTAAAAAATTAGTTGTATTCACAGAATTTAAACAATTATATTTGAACAATTAATTGGGAACATCTATTTCAGGGATTCTCAACCAATGGCCCGTGGGCTGGATCTAGCCCACAGTGTCAAATCAACCAGTCTGTGCCCGTGCTCCAACCGCCACCAGAAACGTGTCTGGAAATGCATCAGTGGGTGCCGGAAACCCCCTCCCCTGGCAGCCACCATGAATGCAGCCACCAGGAATGCTGATGAATTTCCAGCACCCACTGATGGCAGCCACAGAGGCGTCACTGGCAGCTGTGGCTGCGTTTCCAGCAGTTGCAGGTTTTCCCCTTCACCCACACCACGCAGCTGCTCCAGGTCGGGTGTTTGGGTGTGGTGGGCTTGGGGTGGTCCCACTGCTGCCACCACCACAAAAGGCAGGGGGGACACCAGACCGGCCCACAAACAGTCTGAGGGTGTGTGATCCGGCCCCTGGCTTAAAAAGGTTGAGAACCCCTGTATTTAATCCAGGGGCTATAACTAGACTCACTGGCTAAAATCCTGGCTCCAAGTACACATCATGTTCCTTCATGACATTGTGTACAAGTTGCATACACTCCAAAAACACCCAAGGCAGACTTTAATGAGTGGCAAAATGTTGCCTCTGCTGATGACATTCCTGTTCTGCATGATGACCTACACAACAGATTTTCAGTCATTGTTTTTGTGGAATGTGAGATACATGGTGACAAATTTACTGTCAGGACCCCTCTAAGCAGGTGTAGTGTCTAAACAAGTTAGATTTATGGACAAGAAGGAAATGTCTCAAGGGAGAAGCATATCTATATTGTACCCTGTGGCAATTTCCAACAAAGTACTTGTGACAGAGTCTCAGCATGTTGTCCAATTTGGGAGTGGGGGTGAGGTAAATAATTTAACAGTATAAGCACTCATGGATCAAAACCCATCTCCTCTGACACAGGAATGCAAATACATGTCCTACATGTTTATATGTATTTCAGTGACAAGGTGAAGGTACAGGTAACAAAGTGATAATGGTTTGTTTACACAGGAACTATTAAATTATTTTTAGCTATTAATTATTTCTGTTAGGAGGTTCTGTCTAGGATAATAGTTGTAGCTGTCAAGGGAATGCTAAGAGATGCTTCTGGGACAGAGGTCAGTGTCTGTCAGTTCATAGGATATTACAAACCGGGGTGCCCAAACGTCTTGGCCCATGGGCCAGTCACGTGGTTCAGAGGGCTGGTCACTATGGCCCGGGGGCCAGATGCGGCCCCAATGCCAATTCATCCAGCCCGTGAAGCCCTCGTTGCTCTCAGAAGCAGAAGTAAAATGCACCCGTATGGGCGCATTTTACTTCCGCTTTTGGGAGCAATGAGTGCTTTGCAGGCCAGGTGAATTGGAGTCAGGAGCCACATCCGGCCCCCGGGCTGTAGTTTGGGCACGTGTATTATAGACAGTTGGGTTAATAACACAGTGTACTAGGAAACCTTTATTTCTTTTGAGGACCTGCTGTATTTTAGTCTTCTTGCAATTTGTTGACAAAACTTGTTCCTGAGCTGTTGCTGTTGTTAAGCAGAAGAAATGTGATGTTTCCTCAGCATTTAGAAGAGATATAGGATTTCACATGTAGAAAATTCTAGAGAATGTTGAAGTTGAAAACTAACCTGGCTAAGCTAATCAAAAATCAAATACAGGTACTGTAATATACTTGCAAGTTCTCCGGCATGAAATTACTAAAACTGAACTGGAACAAGCACAATAATATTTGCAGATTTATTTGTCATTATTACATTATGTTAAAGAAAATTTCTAACCATGTCAGGATAGAATTGTTCAAACCAAGATTACAGCTTTGCTTGATGTAATTTCTCAGTAAAATAAGTCTGAGATTTTGCTGAAAAGTGAAGTTGTATCGGTCATTATCAATAATGTAAAGGTCATTTCTGTGAAGCAGAAGATAAAAGTGTCTCAAAATGTCTGATAAAAATAGCACATTTGTACATGGATAGATGAACATTTCAGCTGTGCAGCTTTAGTTAAGTGTCTGTCAATCAATATATTACATTTGTATATGATATATGTAAATGAATATCTGCTTTTATCACAGCTATTTATGGACATATAGACAGATAGTATGGCAGTGTATACATAGATAACCATGACATGAGCACATATTAATGCAGAGAATTTTAATATAGTTAAAAGTACCAAGCTGAAAAAATGTACGCCATCTGTTTCCAATCAAAATAGTCTATTTCAGATGTGCTGTGATTAAAGTAGGGATCCTTGAGTGAGCGTTCTTCAGTTCCTTCCCTGCCACTGTACTACTTTGCATGTATGCATCCCACATGGTAAAACTAAGAAGAGTATGCAACACTGAAGAGTATGCAACTCAATACAATAGAGATGGGGGAAATGTGGCCTTTCAATGTTGTTGGATTACAAATATCATCAGCCCCAGCTAGCATAAATAATGGTGAAAGTTGCAGTCTGAAAATTTCTGGAGGGCCACACATTCCTATCCTCATCAAGTTGCAGATTTTATGTGTAGCATTCTCCATTATGCCATGCATACAACTAGAACAGTTCTTGTAATTAGGGTGTTTACTCTGGTACAGGAACTGTGTGCTCTTGGACTAAAAGTTCAGAAATGTATAAGATATTCACATACATTCAAAGCATTGGAATGCATCTTAACCTGTGTCAGTGCTTATCTTTCAAATGAATTTGGAATCTGGCTTGTTGAGAAAAGAACCATGTAGATAGACTATTATCAAAAGGAACAAGAGCCAGAATCCTACATGTGTTTGCAAAGCATTGCTTAAGTTGCTGTCACTAACTGTGGGCCCCAACAGAATGGGCCCCAACACTTTATTGGGTGGCAATAATTATCCATGGCAAATTGCACATTCTCTCTAAGATCATTGATAGGATTCTACCCAAGGTAAATATCTATACATTCTATAGAAATGACAAGAAGCTTGATGAATTCCTCTTCCATCTCATTTGGATGATATCCGAAGAGCAACGATAGATGTTCTTTTCATTGGGAGGATAATTATGCAGACTACTTGATTATGGCATGACTACTACTATCTGTAGAGCTGCCTTGAAGATGACACAGAGTCTGCAACAAATGCAATATGCATCAGCTATATACTAACCACTAACACCATACAGAAGTAATATGATACTGTTTCAGAAAGAATTCTATTGGCTGCCACTGTTCTTAAGTCAGGGTAATGTCATCTGAAGTTCTAAAAATGATCCAGAACCTCAATACTTGAAGACCAGATCTTTCTATCTAAACCTGCCTTAGCACTTAGCAGTGTTTAGTGGTGTTACACTGCTCATACCCAGTCCTGAACTCCTTGGAAGCAGGGTAGGATAGAAATCTCTCAATAAATGAAACAAATAAAAATAAAATCTCATCTCCCCTTTCAGTCATAACTAGGAATCAGGAGAGAGGAGTGACTGTATATATAAATAAAGGATCACTAAGTTTCTTTGATGGTCAACAAGCTCACTTAAACTCTCAAATAACACTAACCATCCTCAAGACAAGAATCACACTGTTGAATTCAAGCATTAATTGCAACATGACAGCAGATCGAGGGTTAACCAACAAGTCATTTATTACAGCTCAGTTCAGACTGATTCAGACTGGGGGAAACAGGGACGTGGTTGCAACTTACATACAGACAGAACGGCAGTTACTGTGATACATTTGCCTGGGCTTTTCTTAATGTGGGAAACCTGTGTAAACCAATCAGGATATATTGAAAATATATGAATAAGGCGCCTTACAGAAAAGGGTGCGCGATTACAGCAAAGACTTAATGGCGATTGCAACATAAAGCAATATACGTTAATATACGTTTGTGTCAGGTGTAATATCAAACTGACCTGAACTACATATACCACAATGCCTTGCCGCTTCAACCCTATTCCTTTGAACCTTATGCCTCTGACCTCATCCGACCCTATTAAAGGACCACCTCAACCTCATACCCTTCCCTTCCATCTTTGACCCTTGATACAGCCACTGACCGCCATGCGGGCAGTGAGAATAAAAGACTTTAATTATAATATACTGTCTCTGGAGTTATTGGGCCGAGCCATCTGAAACACTCTTACAAAATGGTAGCAGAGGATGGTTCGCCCACAAACAACTCCAAAATTAAAACAAATGACCAAAAGAAGGACCCGGCTGAACAAAGGAGGGTCCAGAACACGAGCCAGACCAACTGGACCCGATACTCCGGAACAGGCAATCGCACGACCCCAAACGGTAATGGAAGAGGACAACCCGAACCGGACCATCACGGAGATGGACCCAGATGGCCAAACGAAGGCCGAAACCGGAGGGGCACCCACCGAAAGGGACGTCCAAGACGAAAGCCTGACAACCAAAATCCACAGGGCGATAGCCGGGAGAGGAATGATCCCTACGGCAGAGCTACTGGCCTTGATGAACACCGGAGATGAATCCCACACCAACGGCACGGTAAGCTCTACCCCGAGATCCTCCATGGCGGGAACCCCAAGCACCGCGCCGAGTTCAAATCTAGCCGAGATAGCCGACCAATTACAAGCGGCGGCCCTAGATTCGAACACACCGGCGGGAAGGCCCACCGGAACAACAGTACCCACAGATAACCCACGCGCCCCAACCACACGAAGAAAAGAAAAGGCCCTGGGACCCTGGAGGGTGGACACACAGACCCTAGAAATGCGGGGCATGCCGACCCTCAGCCCCCAGGGACTAGAAGAGGAGCAGGAACCCCCAAGCAGGCACCACGCCCCCAAGAGAGGTGCTGCTGACAACCGGGCCGAACTCCTCACATGGGCAGAGGCCCCCTTCGCAATCAAAGGCCGAAGGGGACACGACCTCTCCCCGGAGGAAAGCCACCGCAAATCCTTCCCAGCTAGACACCGAAGGGGACGCAGCCCCCCCTCAGAAACACACTACCGCGAACGGGAGGGGCGCGAGACCCGCAAGGCACGCATCCACGCGGGAAGACCGGAAGCACACACAAGGCAGAACAAAGAAAGTGAGACCTACCACGACTCGCTGTCTGCCCGAACCAAGCGCAGGGAATGTCCGGAGAAGGAAGCTGAACTCCACGCAGAGCTACGACAACCCGAACCCCCATCAGTCCAGCAAAGATGGCGGCCTCCACGCGACAGCTCCACAGGGCCCTCCGATGAGGAAAGCAGCTCCAGCGACGAAAGCGACTTCTCCCCAACGCTCCAACCTGAAGCAGGAGGACCTCTGAGACAGAGATCCGCTCACCTCGGCAGCCAGCAAACAATGAGATTCACGCAGGCGCGAGAGGAGCAGGAGAACTCCCTCTCTGGCGAAGAAGAGGAACTGCAGGTCAACTCAGGTCGCTCCATGGGCAGAGGACCAGCAAACTCCCTCTACAGGCGACCAGAAAAACTGAAAAAGGGACATCCAATAGCAAATATATGTGTACCCATTCCCCACTGCCAATATAAGGACAGGCCAGGGCACCAGGCCAGATCCAGCAAAGGAAGCAATGCCGGCCAGCACAGCCAACTACCTCACAACTTCCCAATCCTTCACATGACTGGGGAGAACCTGATGGACTGGGCACAACAATTCCAGGTAATTCTGATGAGGGGAGGGGGCACTGTACCTGATCCAGGACCCACCAAGAAAGCCATGGACCCTAAAGGTGGACAGACTACACCACAGAGTGTTCTGTTTGCTTTTAAGCTCTATTGACACTTCAATGTATGGGAGTATCCCTGATGGGTTAACTGTGCATGAGGTTTGGGGAATATTGTATGAAATGTTTTATTGCAATGAAAGGACTACGACCTGCTTGCTATTGAGAGAGTTGTATGCATACAAAATGAAAGAGGGCTCAACTATGAGCGAGCACCTGATGAGACTAAGCAGCATGAGATCCGACCTCATAAGAAGGGGGGAGATCGTGACAGATCAGCACCAGATTAGCATTATATACAACTCCCTCGATTCAAGCTGGGACTACTTCCTGACTCAGCTGGATAATTTGGGAAGTAACAATGCCACATTGGGGTACATCACTAAGAAACTCATAGCTGAGGATAATCTTAGGAGAAGTAGGGCCACCATACGCAGAGAGGACAGGCCACGCAAAAGAGTCAGTTTCCCTGAGCAGGGGAGCCCTAGTTTCGAGTGTCACACATGTGGACCAAGGAAACACAAACCCACGCGCGATCTAACACGCCATGAGGACACTCCGAGACCCAGACGTGAGTCACAGGACGAATACCCACGCAGACACAAGGGCGACAACGACAGGGGGGACAGACGACGAAGGTCACCTAGCCCAAAGAGAGAGCTTAAGCCACAGAAGGGGCAAGATAGACACAAGCCAGACTCAGTGAACGTGGTCAAGCACAGTGAAGGGACCAGCAGCCACAAGGCAGACAGGTCTTCAAATGCACACCTACAGCGGTGGCTGATCGACTCCGGGGCAACCACCCACACATCATGCCACAAGGAAATATTCAACTCATTTGAAGAAGATTCCTTCAGAATCAAAGTCGCCAACCAGGAACATGCAAGAGTAACAGGCAGGGGCGACATACTCATCCCTGGAATTGGTCAGGTCAAAGGCGTCCTTTACTCTCCTGAAATTCCATATAATGTCCTGGCCACCACCAAGCTCACAGAAGACCCCAGCCTCAGGATAATCTTCGAGAACAAGAAGGTGTCCATCGAAAGAAGGGGAAAGCAGGTTGGAAGAGTGGAGCTCATAGGCGGCCTACCGTACCTCATTGCCAAGGAAGCCGAGGATGTACAGGCCACGATAGGCCTAATCGACGGCACTGACGATGAAGAGATGCAGGACTGCACCGCAGACGACCCCAGGGAACCCGAACATGAAGACCCAGAAGGGAAAAACAATGATCACAACAGCCCCACAAGAAATGAAGGGGTTGGCAGCGCAAAGCATAGAACACTGAGGGTATCCATTGGGAAACAAATACATGATGAGTGTGCGCATCTGTTGCACAGAAAATTGGGACACATAGGTTTTCCGACTGTCAAGAAGATGCTAGGATGTTCAGAAGGACTAAGGATCAAGGATTGTGAGAACTACCTGGAGTGCTCCGTGTGCAAAAGCTCCAAGGCGAAAACCGAGGCACGACCGAAGACATCCTCCAGGAAGTCAAGCCACCCCTTCGAATTGGTCCACCTCGACCTGGTGGGGCCACTCGAGAGATCTTTGGGCCAGAAGAGATTCTTCTTGACGATAGTAGATGACTACAGCCGATACGGTTTCGTATACACACTCAAAAGCAAGGACGAGACCTTCAGCAAGTTCAAAGAGTTCTACCAAAGGGTGCAAACCCAGAACAACACCAACATAAAGAAACTGATGACGGACAGGGGATCGGAATTCCTGTCCAAAGAGTTCCAAGACTGGATAACCGAGAAGGGGATGCTACACTACAAAACCGCACCATTCTCAGCTTTCCAGAATGGGGTCGCCGAACGAAGGAACGGAGTGCTCCAGACCATGATCAGATGCGCAATTGAAGATGCAGGCCTAAGCTTCTCATACTGGGGGGAAGCTTTGCTGTACTCCAACTACACACTGAACAGGCTATGGTCTGGTGTTATCGGAAAAACGCCCTATGAAGCCATGTACAGGCAGAAGCCCAAGTTGAGCCACCTTCACGTCTTCGGTGTGTTCGCAGACATACACATACCAAAACAACTAAGGAAGAAAGGGGACAAGATAACGAAGAAGCTAAGGTTCATGGGGTACGAACCAGGCTCGAAGGCATATCGCTTCCTAGACCACAACCTGAGAATAGTGATTTCCAGGTCGGCCACGTTCCATGAACATGCGAACTGGAGTAAGATACATGCAAACGAGGTACTGACAAATGAGTCGGTACAAGAAGGAACCAAAGCATCCTCATCCAACTCAAGGCTCAACAGACCAGCAGACACGCCACCAGAGAGGGACGAGACCAGGCAGTCACATCAAAATACCACTAGTGTTGTGGAGACTGAACCTCCAAAAACCCCAGCAGAGGCGCCCCGCAGGTCAACCAGGTCAACAAAAGGCCAAACTCCCAGAGGGCTAAAGGAGTATGTGCTGGGCATAAACACCTACCCCGAGACACCAGCAAGCTTTGATGACATAGACAAACTGCCTCCCGAAGAACAGGACAAATGGCAGGCGGCAATGGAAAGGGAAATGGAGAGCCTCAAAACCCTCGGAGTGTATGCCCCTGCTGAGGTCCCTGAGGGACAGAGGACAGTGGGAACAAAGTGGGTGTTTAAGGTAAAATCGTTGGAAAATGAAGGGGTAATGTACAAAGCGCGACTAGTCGCCCAAGGGTTCACCCAACGATACCCTGACGACTACGAAGACACATACTCCCCCACAGTGAAGCCAGAAAGCGTAAAAGGCCGCTTTAGTAATGGCAACCATCCTCGAAGAACAAGTGTACCAGTTTGATGTACAGACAGCATACCTCCATGCAGACCTTGACAAGGAAATATACGTCAGAGCACCACCTGGTTTTGGGCGCAACAGAGGGGAAACGTGGCTACTCAGCAAAAGCCTCTATGGCCTAAAACAGTCTGGCAGGAGGTGGTATGAGTGTCTGGCCGAGGCAATGAGGCAATTGAACTTCTTCCCGGCCGAAGCCGACAAATGTGTATTTCTAAGAAAATCACCAGAGGAAGTTGAAAAAGTCCTAGTTTATGTCGACGACCTTTTGTACTTTGGGAAAAGTAAGTCCAAATGCGACGAGTTCGCTCATGGACTGCAAAGTGAATTCTCCCTGAAAAACTTGGGGAGAGTGAACAAATACCTAGGGGTACAAGTCTCAAGGATACCCAATGGCTTTGGACTCTCCCAGAAGGAGAAAATAGCTGAACTCCTTGACAGATGCAACATGTCAAACGCTCACCCCTGTGGGACGCCTATGCAAACGGATTTCCTGAAAAACGCCTACGAGGAAGGGGAACCGTTCGAAGACGTCAGCCACTACAGATCCATCATTGGATCGCTGTTACACATAGCCAACTGGACCAGGCCCGACATTACGCTGGCAGTGAACCTTCTCTCACGCCATTCCAGTAACCCAAAGACGTTTCATTGGGCGGCCGTCAAGAGACTGCTGAGATACCTGAAGGGTACCATGGAGACTGAATTACTGCTCACCCCTCGAATAGACGAAGAAATCAACCTGTCATGCTTCGCTGATGCTGACTGGGGCGGATGCTTAGGAACCAGAAAGAGCACATCCGGCTACATGGTGATGTTGAATGGCAGCCCAATATACTGGCGCACCGAGAAGCAGAAACTGGTTTCTACTTCCACCGCCGAGGCCGAATATGTCTGCCTGTCAAACGCTGCATGTGACCTTATCTGGATAAACGAACTGATCTCCCTTATCTGGGAAAAGCCCAAGCTCCCCATCACCATCCACGAAGATAGCCAGGCGGCCATAGAGATAGCAAAAGGTGACACTATAAATCGGAAATCTAGACATATAGATATCAAGTGCAAAAACGTGAGACAGATGATAAGAGAAGGCTTTATAGAGCTAACACATTGTGAGACAAAGGAACAAGTGGCAGACATACTGACCAAACCACTCCCCTCAGCTCAGCACGAGTACCTGTTTGGCAGTTTGTGTCTTAGAAAATAAAAAGCTCAGGTATGCACTCAATGTAGTCAGCCCATATGATATTAGAAGGGGTTTTGTCAGGTGTAATATCAAACTGACCTGAACTACATATACCACAATGCCTTGCCGCTTCAACCCTATTCCTTTGAACCTTATGCCTCTGACCTCATCCGACCCTATTAAAGGACCACCTCAACCTCATACCCTTCCCTTCCATCTTTGACCCTTGATACAGCCACTGACCGCCATGCGGGCAGTGAGAATAAAAGACTTTAATTATAATATACTGTCTCTGGAGTTATTGGGCCGAGCCATCTGAAACACTCTTACAGTTTGGACACAACATTCCTCCCCCTAGCAAAAACACACACTCTCACAACAGTTGGTAGTGGACCACGAGTCTGCTCAGGGCACCCAACATTTGTGGGACTATGGGAATCCTGCTGGACTCACTGGTTGACCTAGGTAAGCTAGGAGTTTTGCTCGGTTTGCACGAAGCAAGGTCCACGGGGCTTACGGAAACTAGGGAAACGGGTGACTTACATGAAGCAGAGGTTGGAATTGAAAATTCACTTGGAACAGGGGACACACTCCCGGAAAAGCATGGAAGACTCAGAGCCGTGGCTATGGAAAAGTCAGTACAAGCCATCTCTGGACTAGTCCCGAGCGTACCTGGCACCCTGACAACTGACACAACTTTGTCTGCGGTTGGGGCTGTGGCATGATCCCGTGCATGTGCTTGAACTGTACCCATAGAGTGAGGAACATTTTCTACCACAGAATCGGTGGTGTATGGCTCTGGGGGTTCAGAGTTAACCCAGTGGAAGATACTCAATTCCCCCTTGTCCCCCTTTTTTTCCATCTGCCCGCTTTCAGGGCAACCCTGGACCGCTAAACAGAGATAAAACTGTATCAATTACAAGGGCATTTGCCCGTGCTGACTCTGAGATGCTTGAAGAGCTTGTCGGAATATCTGAGCCTCTTATGGCAAGAAGGGGACTTTTAGACATGGCGGCTGCTGCATCAGTTGGGGAAACTATGTATGAGTTTCCCAGGCAGGGGCAATCTTTAGTGCCTGGCCCAGAGATATGAGAAATAAGAGAGGTACGATCCGACTCCCTCAGAGTCGGATCACCTTGCGGTGACTCAATTTCAGCTGAACCCTGCCCTGCCATGCAGAGATGTGCCTTAACTTTTCCCTTTCCCCCCGGGGAAGTGGTCGCATACAGGCAACCTACCCTAGCCTTGAATTCCCTGTTGAGGCTGAACCATCGACATTGACCCCCACACTGTACCCTGCAAACTATCCTTTGGACCCCGAGTACACCATACGACACAAGGTCATGGAACTGTCTTGTGAAACATGAGCCCTCATGCTCCCAGTGTGGCGGTTTCCTCCCCGAACTCAGGGACGCTTGAACAATTCCTTGACCCCCAACCTTCCTTCCCCCCAAATCCTGGGGGACCACCAGTAAGATCTCTGTTCCCCAAACCTCAAACTCATAGTCGAGCCTGGCCCCGCAAAACTGGCCTCCAGCAACCCCCTTTGGGTGGACCATGCCGGCGCACCCGACCAGCAGTACATGCAGACACACAACCCATAGGACAGACAGAACAATCCCAGGGTCTTCACGAGACAAATCCCCCCCTTCGCTATCTGTTTATTCCATGCTAAACCAAACCAAAGTTTTACTGAACCCGGTGGCGGTGGCGGTGGCCACGCAACCTGAACCCACAGGGAAATACTGGATAGAAGGGGATTTTTCCAAGATTCATACACTGTCTTACTCTTGGCTAGCAGTGTAGGGAAAATTAGTGACTTCCTCAATTCTGATACTTCTGGTTCCACTCTGGTCATAGGGAATAGTTTATTAAGTCCAGTCTTAGTACAGTCTCTGTGTGCAACAAGCGCTTGGCGGGTCCTCTTCCACACGGACTTAATTGTGTGCTCTGAACATTTATTCCCCCCCCCCTAAAAAAAAATCCAACCCCACCTTCCGTGGGTCAGCCTGAATTCTTCCAATACCTGAAAAGGCAATGCCTAGGGGCCCAAACCACTGGAAACCCAGTAGGTTGGTCTTACCTGCCTTGGCCACAATGAGCGGGAGTTTGGTGGTGATGCTTTCGAACTGCACATCGAAGATGCCCACGCCTAGCACAAGGATGTGGCGACCTTGCACATCTCTCAGTTGGACCTGCAGAGCCCGCAACTTGGGGCAGTCTGCTGGTGAAATCTGGAAAAACTCACATTGGGCGAGGATCGAATACAACAATCCTGAGTCGACCTCCATGCGGCAACAATGACCCTGGAGACTGGCGTCGACGAAAAACTGGACTGCACAAACCCTGGGGCTGGGACCTTTCTCTTGGCTGACGTTGACTTTGGAGACCTGGAACTCTCTGGACCAGCAAACTTTGTCTTTTGCAGACTTCTTGGAGACCTGAAACTCTCTGAACAGGCAAACTTTGTCTTTCGGAGACTTTTCGGACACCTGAAACTCCCTGGACAGGTGAACTTTGTTTTTCGAAGACTCACTGGAATGCTGGCGACACACTCTCACAATGTGTCCCTTTTGACCACACTTGTGGCACACTGCCTCTCCGAACTGGCATTCTTTATGAAGATGTTTGGGACAACTCTTGCACGGGACTTCAACCTTGTCTGCAGGTTTGGTGAACTTGTGAAGAACTTCCCGCATGCCGTCCCCCGACTCTCTGTTGTCTGAGGACGATGTGGACGATGAACCTGAAGAGGGCGAGCTGACACGCTCCGGCCTCTGGACAGCTGCAACCACTTTGACTGAGGAGTTTTTCTCCCAGAACCCCTTTTCACCTGCAGTGGCGACTTTGGACGCCAGGGATTCCTCGAACGCTTCTTTGAAGGTCAACCTGCCCTTCTTTAACCTTTCCCTCAGGGTATCATCTAAGTTCGGCCACTCACATGTTCCAGCCACCTGGTGCAGGGCGGCAACATAGTTGGCGATGGACTCTCTGGGCTTCTGGTTCTGACGGTAGAATTTTACCCGAGACGTGAAGATAGAGACCTTGGGCTTAAAGTGGTCTCTCAACACTGAGAGAATGTTCTTTAGAGAAGTGTCCTTTACTTCTCGCGGTCGAAGCAAGTTCACAAGGAGATTAATTGTGGAGATGCCGCAGTTTGCAAGGAACGTCGCTTTTCGTTCCTCTGGCTTGACCTTGTTGACTCTCACCCAGTTCTCGTACTGGATTTCATAGCTTGGCCAGGTGTCCGCCTTAAACACGTTGAACCCTCCGAGCGGCGTTGCTGCGGCAGGAGATCCCATCCTCATCGCCAATGTTGAGTCCAAGCATTAATTGCTATGCAACAGCAGATTGGGGGTTAACCAACAAGTCATTTATTACAGCTCAGTTCGGACTGATTCGGACTGGGGAAAACAGGGATGAGTTAGCAACTTATATACAGATAGAATGGCAGTTACAGTGATACATTTGCCCGGGCTTTTCTTAATGTGGGAAACCTGTGTAAACCAATCAGGGTACATTGAAAACATATGAATAAGGCACCTTACAGAAAAGGGCACACAATTACAGCAAAGACTTAATGGCGATTGCAACTTAAAGCAATATACGTTAATATATGTTTGGACACAACACACACCTTGAGTGATTTTATGGCACTCTTGTAGAGTTGGGCCAATGTTTATTATACTGCTGAACAGAGGTGTGTGAAGTACATCCCTTCATATCTTGGACTTGAGAAACTAGCAGTCCTCATTATCATAGATTAATGGTGAATAATGCTGAAAGTCACCATTGCAAGCACTGTGATTTGCTCATCACATTATACCACAACATCCAATGGCTCCTGAAAAAATAGTATTTTTATCTGGACAATAGAGCAAGCTAAAGTAGCATGCCACATAGACAAATATTAAACGTTGAATGAAATTCCAGAATAGATCAATAAATAATGATAATCTTTGAACAATGCAATGTATCTTTGCAGACAGTATTGCCTGGATGGCTGGAACAACTCTACCAACAGCTAATTATGGTTCTCTTTATATTCATCATGTATAAGGAGTTAATGAGCTTGGCATGGAAAAAGTCAAGCCAGGCTGCATAGATTTGGTAAAGAGTTTTCCCCACAGAATAATTCTGGGCAGAAGCATTTAACCTAATATGGGAAAGGATCTTATGCTTGCTTGCAGGAATGTTAATTAGTTCAACATCTAAAATGCAAAATGCAAAGTTGCTTTAAGTGTAGTCATGTAATTATTTAAAATTCTCCCTTTAAAATAAGACTTTAGTTTTCTTTTAAAATTTCAGAAGATATATATACAAACAAGAATATTGTTGCATTTTATGTGGTAACTTCCAGTTGATGGTTTGTACAGTGGTGGGTTTAGTGCCCTGTGATACGAAATCCACAGGGAAGGGTGATGGTCCCCAAGTGGATTAAATCCCACTTGAATCCATCTTGATGGAGGACAGCAGCTTCCTCAATACTGGTCTGGGGCCAATGAGTACTCATGGAAATGGATCAGTGGTACGGGTGTCACTCTGCGATGCGGAAGGCAAATGGAAGGCCATTGCACTATATTCTCAAGACAATCATCATGGCTCACCACCACGATGATCGCCAATATTCAGAATCAGATATGGTACTTGAAGAAGAAGAAGCTATGAAACTCTATTTGTTGTGTACAATAAAAGAAGATGGCTGAATCCTGGCAAGATTCAGACTTTTGGGACGTGTCCTGCTTCTTTTTGATTGGGCTGTGCTGCCTCTTAAATAATAGGCATACTATTTGTAGCAGTATTTGGTATAGCATAGGGGTGGCCTTGATAGCACTCTGTATCTTTTAGTACTTGGTTCACTGGCTTTAGATGTTCCTGGACAGAGATAGACTAGCCACTATGATCCATACTAAGGATCTCCTAGCTGTTTTCATGCTATATAATATACTAGCAGGGGTTGCCCGGCGTTGCCGGGCTTTTTTTTTGTTATAAATGAGGATTCTTTTTTCTTTTAAAATATTGTTTGTTGTTAACAATGTTTGTTTGCTGTTCTTGTGCATGTTTTTTTTACATTTTGTTTGTAAAGTTTTTTTTAATTTGTTTGTTACAAAAATTTCAACTTCTTTTTTTTAAACTGTAATAATGTTACTTAAACGTGAATGCTAAACTTTGTTAATTAAATTTGTTAAACATTTTTATAAATGTAACTATGTTTTAAATTTTTTAATATTGATATTTGTTGTTTTGTTCCATCCATGTTTGTGTTGCATCTGAAAAAGAGAATACATAGGGAGAGATATTGATATTTGCATTGTTTAGTGCAATATTTTAGTAATGATGCTTTACCTTTTGTATGGTTTAGTTGTAATTATGGTTTATTTTGATTGATTTGTAAGTTTAATAATTGTTAATGTTATACATTTTGTTATATATATATATATATATATATATATATATATATATATATATATATATATATATATATATATATATATATATATATATATATATATATATATATATATATATATATATATATATATATATATATATATATTTGCATAAATTAGTTAATCAACATTTTTTTTACCTTTATTTTTCTTTGTGGTAGGTTTTTGCAGGATAGTTGTCTGAGTTTGCCTTTGTTGTGGAATCTATGAAATGAGATAAATTAGAGAAATCAATTGTATTGTTGTGTTAAATTGATTTTTTTTATAAATAAAAAAATAATTTTATTTACCTGTGTTTTCTTGACTGTAGATATTTTATGTTGACTAAATGGTTTAGCATTATTAATGCTAATGGCAGGTTGAATGGGTTAGGTGGATTCATCATTATTAGGAGATGTCTTTGTAATATGGAATCTATGAGAATATTTTGGTTCATTTGTAGTTCTTGGTTATTTTCTTCTTGATGTTGTTCTATTTGTTCCTTTTTGTCATTGTTTTTGTTACTTGTTTTATTTTGTTGTATTTGTTTGTTGTTTATTTGCTGTATTATTTCTTCTAATGTTTGTTTTTGTTTTTGTTGTTTTATTTCTGTGTGAAATATTATGTTATGAAGTGGAAGTTTTCTCTATTTAAAGGCTGTTTTCTCTTTAAATTTGAGTGCAAAGTGCTCCGTTGTTGTTTTAAAGGAATAGTATGCTCTTTTTAAAATATTTTAAAATTATAAAAGTCTGTTTGAAACGTTCAATATGACTGTTAATATTTTTAAAATATATATGTTTGTTAATTTAAATGTATTTTATTTTTCCCAGTGTTATTTCGGAAATAGCAAAGGTATCATGTTCCGTAAATGTTTTTACTTAAAACTTCTCCATAACTATTTTAAATGCGTCACGCTTTTGTTTGCTCTAAGGTTTGTTTCGGACGTTTTTGGTTTATTTCAACATGTATTAAAGGTTATCTAATTTATTTTCGATGGTTTTTGGAACTTAAATGATTAATTTAGAGAATGGAGTGTGCTCCGTCAATAGTTTGATTTCGAATTGCTCCGATGCGTGACGGTTTGCATTATGGTTTGTGTTTGAGTTGGAATTGATCCGATGCATTGTGGTTATGTGTGTTGAAAATTGGTTCGGGATGTGTCTTTTTAAATTATATGTGTTTTGATTGTATATTCGTAAATCAAGATTAAATAAAGAGAAATTAAAGTAAAAGTAACGCAAATAAAATAAACAGTAAATGTAGTGATAAATGAATTGATGATAACTGTAATTGTGGTTTATGCTCAGCAAAATAAAAAACTCTAACTAATTTAAAGTAAAAGACAAAATTAAAAGTCGAAGGTAAATGTAAAATAATGAAGTAATAAGAAAGAAAGAAGTAGGTTTTTCGTAGTCAAAGTTCTCTGCACAAAGCTCGCAATTGTCTTAGCTCTGTACCAATACGTAATTGCAAAAGTACATAACTATGAGGGGTTTGCAGTGTAATGCAGCTCCTTTTGTACCTTTTGGTCTCACTATTTTTCGAAACGTTTGATGCATTCGCTCCAAAGCAGTTGATTGGCTACATTACTGTGAATGCATAGGATGGTGTGATTTGTAGTGTACCTCCTCAAATGGTAACAGTGGATAGGACCCTGGGATATGTATTTTTACTTGTGTTGTCAGCGTTTGTGCTTCGGCAATGTTTTAAAATGTTTCTTTTGATTGACTCCGGCACGCCTGAGAACGACTGAGAACGTTCTCTTTCTGATCGTAATTGGCTGGCGCTCGGCAAACTGCGCTCGGCAAACTGCGGCAAACCACAATGGTTTTGGGGTATTGAAGTTCTTTCCATTTCTTGCCGTTTGTGGGGCTGTTGCCCCACTGCCGGTTTTCTCAATCCTTCGTTGACCTGCGGACCCAGTTCGGCTGTGTGCATGAATGGTGGGTGCGGGTCAGTAGGGCGAGGCATAGCAACCTATAGCCAGTTCCAACGGTTAACCCTTGGTTTTATAGGTTAAGATTATCTATCTATCGATCGATTGATGGATATAGATATAGATATATAGATAGATAGATTTAGGACCGTAGGCATCTTTGAGAAGAATGGGAATTTCTTACTCACTTAGTCCCAAGCCTTTCTTGCTCAGATGTTTAGTGCAGAACTTTGTGGACCCAGTAACCCCAAAAGCAACATTTTTGAGACCCCATCAAGCATTCTACTTTTTGAATGTGCATCCTTCCAAATGCAGACATTGGGAACAGAGTTTAAAAGGGAGCCTTGCAGCTTTGACCACCGTTTCCACTGTCAAAATCCTCCAGTAGAGGTGGTTTCCTTTTTGCATTGTCAGAATTGCCAGCCATGTTTGAACATTAGCATGTATTCCTGATGGAGAAGCTACCCAGAGCAGTTCCTCCATAGGGAAAATTTGCTGCTACGGTATTTTGAAATGCCTGACATGGCCCTTCTGGATATCAGCAAAGTGAATACTTATCCTCAACATTTCTGGAAGGTCAGGGGGACTGCAATTTTTAAAGAAGTTTTTATATGCACCACAGGATTGATTACATAAAAACATTTTTTAAATTGCACTGCCCCTGATTATCCAAAGATATTTAGGGAAAGTACTCAATCTCATTTGGATGGAAGTAGCATGCCTAATGGTATGTAGCCCCCCCTCCCCCCTGGCTGTTCTGATATTTTTCAGAGCAATTCAGCCCACACTTAAATGGGCAGTCTGGATATGCCTCACATCTATGGTCTGAAAACCTAAGTTCAGAATTCTATTGTGGGGACAGGGAAGGAGCTTTTAATTTTTTTGTTGATAATAATTTCACATCAGAAGTTATTCTGGGTTGAAAGGATTTTTGCTGGAGAAACTCTATTTAGTGGATGCTCAAATTAGCCTCCTTTCATATCCCCAAGATCTTTTCCCACCAAAGGGCTCCCTATTTATCTACTTGTAGTTTCTTGCTTTCAAACTGCTAGGTTGGCAGGAGCTGGGACAGAGATGGGCGCTCAATCTGTACTGTACTTGGGTCTTGAACTGCTGAGTTACTGGCCTTCCAGCTTAACCACTGAGCCACCACAGTCCCATGTTTCCTGATGACATGATTGCTGATGACAATCATTTAGGGCAGGGATTCATAACCTGCAGCCAGCTGTGCCATTTCATGTGGCCCACCACCACCTCTACTACCTCCAGAAGTGTCATGTGGTGGAGGAATGGCAAAATCATTGCTTAGAACAGGGTTTTGCATGATGACTTCCCAAGTTCCCCAGCCAATGTCTGTCCTGTCTATGGGTTTCTGAGTTGTAATTCAAAACAGCCTCACCCACTCACCCACCCCAAGCTCTGGGTGATGAGAAGAAAAGCAGATTACGAAGAGACACACCCCTGCTGTCTCCAAAGTGGAGAATGAACTTTTTAAAAGGCAGATAAGATTCCACTTATGCACGTGTAAAATGATACACATTTGCCCATAACATGGCCAGCTTCATGTTTACACTGGTAGAATCCTAACTAGCAATGAATGCTTAAGAAAAGGGATAGTGGTAGATAATTGGTTAAAAAAAATAGTCAGCCCATTTGTAAGTTATGTAAAAAAAAAAAAGGCAAATTCTATGTAGTTCTTAATTAGAAAAGAAGTTAAAAATGAAAATACCAATATTGTAATGTTCTTATACAAAGCCATGATGCAACACCAAGCAAGGTTTTTAAGGGGAAATATGAAAGAGATGTACAATACATTAAAACCTCGCATAAAGAGCACCTTGCTTAGAGACTAACTCGCTTAAAGAGCTGGATTTTTTCTCAATGGTTACCCTCGGTTAACAACTAAAAACAACCAAAAACTAGCTTAACAACTAAATCGGTCACTTACAACGGCAGTGGTGTCACTTTTTCCAAGTGTTTTGCTTAAAGAGCAATCCTGTGGAACGCATTATGCTTTTTAAGCGAGGTACCACTGTATTATCATCATACAGAGGAAGTATCTTGGTCCACAGTCTGTGGAATAAGTTATCACTTGAGATACTCCTGGCTTCTCCCTCCTTATGTTCAGGAAATTAGAAAGGTAAAGGTCGCCCATGGCTGAAAGTCAGTTGTATCCGACTCTAGGGTTCAGTGCTCATCTCTGTTTATAACCAAGGAGCCAGCGCTGTGTGCATCTGCAGATATTTCCGTGGTCACATGGCAGGCATGACTAGACTAATAATACCGGAAAACTGTTTACCTTGCCACTAAAGTGGTACCCATTTATCTACTTGCAATTTCTTGCTTTCAAACTGCTAGATTGGCAGGAGCTGGGACAGAGATGGGAGCTCACTCCGTCGTGCAGTACTCAGGTCTCAAACTGCTGACCTGCTGACCTTCCAGTTGTCAAGTTCAGTGTCTTATTCAAAGTAGCCTTCATTAGCTATATCTCCTGGAATCAATTGCATCTGAGAGTAAAAACAGAACAGAAAAAATGTTGCTGCACCTTAAAGACTAACTCCTGTATTTAAATGTGAGTTTTCATGGACCAAGTCAACTTCACCAGACCATATGACTTGGTCCACATTTAAATTTAAATACAGGAATTAGTCTTTAAGGTGCCACAACAGTTTTGTCTTTTTGTCTGTTTTTACTCTCAGATATGCTTGCACAGACTAACATGTGCTACCACTTCAAACATTTCAACTATGGAATCAATTGATTTTAATATTTCCCTTTCTATTTGGTATGATTTTTTGATTTTATACACATGTATTGCCATGCGTTGTTATGAGTAATCTTGTTGGGGTTTAAAGTTATAATCTCTAAATCACCCAAAATAGTGCTTTCACTAATGTGATGGTATATAGATGAGATTGATCGATAGAAACAGTTCTCTGTCTAATAATACCGGAACCCAAGGTTACCCACTGAAACTGAATGATGGCAATACTTATAATTAGTATTTCTCCAACAGTATCTGTTCAAACTGTGGAATTCACTGCTGCATGGTTTAGTGATATCTGCCAACATGCATGGCTTTAAAAAAGGAGTGGACATATTCATAGAGGGTGCAGGCATAGATGGCTAACAATCAGGATTCCCATGTATGACATTGATTCCCAGAGGCAACATGTTTCTGTATATCAGTTGCTAGGGAACTTAACAGGGGTGGCATATTTGTACACATATCCTGCTGGCAGACTTCTACAGGCAACTAGTTGGACACTGAGTCAAAAGACTGCTTCAGTCTGAGGCAGCACGGTTCTTATAATCTTCTGATATATAACTCCAAGAAACATGGAACAGTGTGCATAATTGTCAGAGCTGAAACCCAGAAGTACTTGAGAACTTAGGAGGGGGAACTGCTCATCAGAGGAAGAACCACTCATTACACAGACACTGATTTATCAAATTAAATTTACTGCTTTATGAAGTGATGCACCCACTGGCCAACGCTCCCCCAGGGACTTGAAGGGCCAGGCCCCCCCCAAAAAAGACCTTCGTGAACTCTGTTTCCACACAACTTTTGTTAAAGTTTCAGCATCAGCTTATACAGCCCCTTTCTCTACAATCTCAGAGAACTGATTTAAATTCATTAGTCCTTTGGGCACTTTCCCCCTGTTCAAGTACCCAGTTAGCTCCTCTGGGTTTCCTCAAGTCCATGTCCTGTGAGGCAGAGGTGGGAAGAAAGCTTCCAGCTGAGGCATGTTCCTTGCAGAGAGGGCTTGTTTTGTAAATGGTAGGAAGAAAGCAGACTCTAAGGCAGGGGTGCCCAAACTACAGCTCGTGGGCCGGATCCAGCCCCCAACGCCAATTAATGTGGCCCATGAAGCCCTCATTGCTCCCGGAAGCGGAAGTAAAATGTGCCCATATAGGAGCAACGAGGTCTTCTTGGGCTGGATGAATTAGTGTTGGGGGCCAGATACGGCCCACAGGCCATAGTGACCGGCCCCCTGAACTACTTGACCAGCTCACGGCACAAAAGGTTTGGGCACCCCCTGCTCTAAGGCTTCTCCTGATCCAGCCCCTTGCTTGCCAGATCTCTTTCCACTTGCCTTTTCTGTGCCATGCTTGGGGTGGAAAGGAAGCTGTCTTGGGCAAGGGAGAGGTCAAAATCCTCAGCTTCTGCACAGACAGGACAACTGCATGAGAAGAGAAAATATCCAGCAGCTCTTCTTCCTTGACCCCAAATGTTCTCCATCTGTTGTCAGCTTCTTCCCACATCTCTGCTCCTCCAGCAACTGGTGCTGACAACCTTCTGTCCTCGCATTTGCCTGCTCTTTTATCTCTGTCTGGATGTTCGTCCAGCTGCCTCTCATTAACATACTACAACTGTGTCAGCATGTTCTGGAAGACTTGCTGCCTAGAGCCTTCACCCTCTCTGTGGATTTATTCATCCTGTGAATGGAGCCTATGCAGCCTGCAGGAAGCTCATTCACCCCTTTCTCAAAGAAACCATAACTGTTTTCTATGAATACCATTAGAAGGAATGTTTATGAGAACTGATACTAGTAAACAATCTTATTGATATTTATAGAAAACAGTTATGGCTTCATAGATTAGTATAAACATTATTTTATAAATTAGCATCTATCTAGTAAGGGGTTTATTTGACTTTCAGTCATGAAGATTATCCTGGGAACAACATAACACAGTGGTCTTCCCCAACTTTTGGCATCACAGCTTGGCATCTGTACCACTGATACAGTTCCGTGAGTCACTTTCTGGTTCTGAACCCTTTTGGCATACAAGGTCCTCATCAGCCCTAGGCCCAGTGTTGAGCTGCTCCTGGTGCCCACAGGTGACTGGGCACCAATAGCAGAAATTCCCCCAGGCCATGCCCACTTGGCCGGCCACACCCACCTCCCTACCCCAGTCCATGGTTTAGGGAGGCCAAGTGGGCATGGCCCACAGAGTTAGCCACACCCATGGTGGGGGTAGTAAATTTTTTTGCAGAGCATCACTGCAGTATTGATAATGAAGCTGCTGCCCTCCATCAAGATGGATTCAAGCAGGATTTAACCTACTTGGGGACCATCACCTTTCCCTGTGGACTTTGCCACCCAAGGCTGTTAGTCCTCAGGGTGGTCAGGTTAATTAACCACTACCTGATGATCGGTGTTGAGTCCCTCACAGTATGGTCTACTATATTACCACAGCAGAGTAACCTGGCCAGACATTAGTAAAGGCAAAGGTCGCCCTTGCTCAAAAGCCAGTTGTATCCAACTCTAGGGTTCAGTGCTCATCTCTATTTATAGCCAAAGAGCCAGCGCTGTGTGCATCTGCAGACGTTTCCATGGACATGTGGCAGGCATTATCATGTGACTTATATACACTATAAACAGTAACAGTAACAACAATAACCCATTGGCTAAAAGAGTGTGCACATTTTTCGATCCACTTATTTGCATAAGAAAAGATACATGAGAAAAGATACATTCCACTCCTGTCAGATTCTAATTTGCGCGCCACATCGAAATCTCGCAAGACTACGCTGTCTGGCGAGATTTCGTAGCTGTCAAACAGGAACATGGCGGTTTGAATCGCCTTGACAGTTACAAGCACAGTTAATATACATAACAGTTGGGGAATTTAGTTTGTGTTGCATCAGTATGCTGGACCCTTTGAGGTCACATTGAGGCTAGGAACTATGGAGCTACTTTGGCTGAAGGTCTGTTCAACAAAGTTATGGAGGAAAGCCCAGGCACCATGAAGCAGGACTCATCAAAAATATTTTTTTCTAGACTAAAGCTTTCTGAATGCACTGTTAAATGACATAATTGCTACACTAGGCAGGGCATCTTCAGAGTGTAGACCAAAAAGGTGGCTTTGCCAGTTCTGCCTAGATGTTAAGTCAAATTGGCCATATACTACTTGATATTATGATGGCTAGTTACATATATGCTTGCTAGTATATATTATGCTTGCAAATACCAGACCTGGTATTGTACTGGCTAAATTCAGGGCTCGAAGAAATGCTGCTGCCGCAATGCTGCACCTCCATGCCCCAATCACCAGCGGGGAGGATAAAAGGAGCCCTGTGGTGCCGAGGATGCTGCCCATGCTAGTCCCATCGGCACGGTCAGCCACGGGAGGTGCGAGCCCAGCTGTGGCTCGTCCCGCAGCGGGGCTGGAAAAAGCTGCCACCATTTCCATTGGCAGACCCCTGTCCTCAGAGAGAGCGGGGAGGTGGGGGAGACTGGCTCTAGCTGTGGGGCGACCGGTGCGGCTTCCCTGGTCTGGCATTGGCCATGGAGAAGTCAGAATACCTGAGCTCTGTGACGTTGCAGGTATATGAACTCCTGCCACTGCCAACCTGTTTGAGCTCCTTCCCTGGTCCGGCATTGGCCGCGGGGAAGTCGGAGGACCTGGGCTGCGCTGTAATTGATATTATGTTATTCTGAACTATATTGGTATTTTTATGATAAGTTGAACTGTTATTGGAATTTTGTATTGGAATTTTGTATGCTTTTCTGTATGGTGTTTTGCTACTTATATTGTATCGTATATTGCTCATTGTATTATTGAATGTCATATTTATATTGATACTGTATTGGTTTTGTTTTTTTGTTTTTTTGCTGCTGCCTGCTGTGAAGGCAGCATGCTATATTGTGCACTGCTTTGAGTCACCTTGAGGATTACATACTGTTTAAAGTAATACATGGGGCTAAGTCCCAGGCAAAGCTCATCAATTTTCTGACACAAATATTGATCATCCTGAAAACGTCAAAGATACTGTTATTATAAATCAAAGTATGATTAAATGTCTGCATATTCAAAACCACAGTCTTTCTAGCATTCTTATTGTACCAAATTTGATGAGTGTCCAGATGCCAAAGAAATTTTCTAACCAAATAATTAAAACAAAAGGGTGTGTGTGGTTCATTCTTTTTATTGAAACCTGCAAGCAGTAAGAATTTCTCAATATTTTCTTAGAGGACATTTTCCATCTCTCTGCTTAAGGGATCATATTTATTCCACACACTCACCCATTTTGTTCCTAGTTGCTGACATGTCTATTTTCATAGTCAAGGATTTGTCACAAGTTTTGTCTCCCCTCCCTTACCCTCCAGCTAATTCTGTAATCCTTATCTGAGTTGTCTGAAGAAGTCAAAATGTAACATGTTACATTAGATCCTCACATAACGACGTTGTTATTCGAATAACGACTTTTTTGTCGTTGTGCGGGAGATCACGTGGAGTGCGTCGGTAGCATCGTTAATCGAAAATGACGCTATTCAAACACGTCGTTAGGCAGGGGTTCACTGTATTTGAATATTAATTCCCAGTTTCTTTGTGCTTCTGCCTGTGCCTTTATTAGAATAGCTTAAAAAATCCTAATGACTTTCTAGCAACACTGTGAAAAATGGAGTCGTGAGTATACTAGGGGCTGGTTTAGACAATGGGAAATGAAGACTTTTATCTCCATATATGGGTTCGAGTCTGTCTAGGCCAGACTCAGTAACAAGTCAAACACTATCATGGTGTGACATTTGCAAGATCATACATGTAGAAAAAGACTGTCACAAAAAACCCTCCAGCCAAACAACAGTCTGCTGTTAACATGTCAGTGCTGTAGCTAATTTAAAGAATGTAAGATATTAGTTCCAAACACCATGCCAGAGACATTACTGTCACTGAGTTTTGAGTGTAAATAACTTAAATAAGACATGTCTTGGTACCCACCCTCAAGATATTCCCTGTAGCATGTCTACAATAATTAACTGATTTTTCCCTTGCCTCCTCCAACTCACAATGAGGAAATCTCTTGTAAATCATGATTAAATGTGACTATTGTTTGTCCTCTTTTGATATACAGAATTGTTTCTCTGAGGAGCTTACCCATTTTGTCTTTGCATGAGTCACTGTCATTTGGGAAGTATACCCTGATTCATCCAGAAAACAAAAATTTGTGGGAGGACTGCCACATCTGCAGTCAGAAAGCATGATGACATCTCTCCTCTGGTAGAAGAGGAGACAAGAAACAGAAAAAGAGCCAATGTGACTAGTTTTGACTAGTCTGCAAAAATTCAGTTATATTTTTGTTCAGCTGGTCTTCTGGAAATTACAAACTGCACAAGAGAGAATTCTGCTTGGTGTATTTGCCACAATAGACAACAGAACAAAAATATAACACAGAAGTACTAAATGTATATCTTGATATCTCAAGGGTGACTAGGTTGAGGACTGAAGAAGCACCTTTGCAAAAATTAATAACATTGATGTCCCATGGTTTGAGCAGGAGGATTGTGTCAGCAAAAATAAGAGGTTAATGAGGAGGAAATAGCTGATACCACAGTGGATTTTGATGACCACAGTTCACATTTAACAATGGTTTATTTTGCAGTTAGTAGGTCAATTTTTTAAAATCTTTTTTTCCCATTGGAATCATTAATTGCAAATTTTGAGTTCTGTTGTAGGCTGATTCTACCAGCTTCTTGTATGGATGCTGTATGCTTTTGTGTGTGTTGGTAGTGTTGAAAGCAGACAATAAAGAAAAGAGACTGCCAAAATAAGGGAAGAAAAAGTATTCCAAGAAATCCTTTAAATGTAAAGAATTGGGGTGGCAGTGTGTGTGGGGTAGTAGAAGGATCACCCTGAGCCCACCCACTCTACCCATATCACTGCTGCCAGCAGTGGGACCACTAGTCCGGCCCCTCAACAGTCTGGGGGTGAGTGAACTGACCCCCCATCTTAAAAAGGTTGAGGACTCCTGGTTTAGTGAGTCAATCCATTTTTCATTTGGTCTTCCTCTTTTCCTACTGCCTTCAACCTTTCCCAGCATTATTGTTTTTTCCAGAGAATCCTGTCTTCTTATGATGTACCCAAAGTAGGACCATCCCAGCTTCATCATTTTTGCCTCCATTTTGTTCAGGCTTGATTTGCTTGATATGTTACACAATTTTATTATATGAGCGATATACAATTTTTTAAAAAACAAATTCTAAAAAAAAAACACTATAAAATTCCATTTACTCTTATTACATACATAATTTCTTTAAGAATTTTTCTCTGACATCAGTTAATGCAGATAGAAAACAATCAGTTTTCTTAATTATTAAGCACTATATAATCATATGGAAAATTTAAGCTAGAGATCAGTATGATTTTTAGTGACATGCAAATCTACATAGAAAACTATAACAGTATTGCTATATTTAACATTGCAAACCCACATCAAGTGTTACAAGATACCTACTAGGCAAAAATTTCTCCATATTTTTACACTTACTGTATAATTTCCCCACATTCAGTTATGATAAATAAAATCTTTTTGCTTTATAATAAAATAAGAGGTAGCATTAGCAAGGAAGTGTCAGAAGGTTCTAGCTTGCGTCCTCTGGCATTCCCAGTTCTGGTCTCTACTCAGTGGGGATTTCAGTGACTGGTGGGGCACTTGGCCCTTATCCCAAACCAAACTGAGGCATTGGAGTAGAGACTGTGGAGAATAGACAGGAAGGATGGCAGGAAAAAGGATATCTGAAAATGATGGCATCTATGTGCACAATATCTTAGAGCAGTAGTTGTTAGCTGGTGGCACATGTATCACTTGTGGGATGCAGAAGTTATCTATATGAGAGCCAGGGTTTTCATAAAATAAAATTATGAATCTATTTTAATTTTATTCATAGCAATGCATTCTCAATAATGCTACCACAATTGTGATTTCTTGTTTTTGTGTGATAGAAAAACTCTAAAGCAGGAGTTGTCAACCTTTTTTTAATTTGGGGCCGGGTCATGCTCCCTCAGACTGTTGAGGGGGCCAGACTGGTGGTACCCCGGCTGTTTATGGCTCTTGTAAATGCATCCACGGTTTTCACAGCCTATTCCGGCAGTGGTGGCTGGAGTGAGAGTGTAGGCCGGTTGATTTGGCACCATAGGCCAGATCTGACTCGTGGGC
Organism: Bradypodion ventrale; assembly: GCA_035047345.1. Taxonomy (NCBI): domain Eukaryota; kingdom Metazoa; phylum Chordata; class Lepidosauria; order Squamata; family Chamaeleonidae; genus Bradypodion; species Bradypodion ventrale. The sequence goes on from JAWDJE010000001.1 coordinate 50,785,385, forward strand.
CATAGGTTGCCTATCCCTACTCTAAGAAAAAAACAGGAGCTAACGGTATTAAACCACAGAACAAAAAATTGCACCGTTGAAGCTCAAGCAATAATATTTATTCAAAAATAAAAGTACTTATATTCAGTATTACTTCAAAATAAATTCCTTGTATTCAGTGAAACTGTAATCCAATAGTTTCCACAATGGGAGTTCAAAATGAAAGTCTCTTATAGTCAATTATGGAGCAATCCAACACGTAATAGTAACATGTATAAAGAATGAATTTCTTGCACTTCATAGAACAGTCCAACAAGTGAATTATCATGCTTCAAAATTGAATTTCTCACACTTCAAACCCATTCCGATAAATGGTTTTCGAGAAAATTCTTCATCAGGAAGATTAACATATATCTAGAGCAAAAATATAAATATAAATATATAAAAACATCATCTCAATCATGAACAATGACTATGACTATGAACATGTGGCTGAACACAAATCTCGGATTCGAACTCAGAACCTTTCTGCTCCATTGGTTTCACATTTTCTGGCCATGAATCATTCCCATGAAGAATTGTGATTTAGTTTTGGAAGTTGTTCGTCCTCAGCGTTTCTTCATGAACAACTTAGAGAAAGCATTACGAAAAAGAGAGGCTTTTTATATTCATTTGTTAAGATCGCTGGCTCCGAGAGGACTTAATCAGGACACAGACCCATACCTGTCAAGTTTTGGATTTGAAAATAAGGGAAAATTTTTGGCCAAACCCCTCAAAAAATTGCATAGTCAAAGCAATGGTATTCCCAGTGGTAATGTATGGGTGTGAGAGCTGGACCATTAGGAAAGCTGAGCGCAGAAAAATAGATGCCTTTGAAATGTGGTGTTAGGAATAGGTCGATCCTAGAAGAAATCAACCATGACTGCTCATTAAAGGTCAAATAGTAAAGATGACGCTAAAGTACTTTGGACATCAAATGAGAAGAGAAGATTCACTTGAGAAAACCTTGATGCTGGGAAAGGTGGAGGACAAAAGAAGGGGGTGGCCAAAAATAAGATGGCTAGATGGTATTGTAGTTGCAATGGGCACAAAGCTTTGTGGGTCAAAGAACCCTTTTCCCATCTTCTTGGGGGACTTTTGTTTTCTTTCTTGTTTACTCATTTTTAATTTTAAAAAAAATCTGGAAAGCAAAGAGCAGAATAGTAAACCAACCCCCTAGGGTGAACTAGCCCTGCATGTGGCTAGACACACACACCCCAGTTAGGGTGGAGGAGCAAGTGATTAATTCCCCCAAATTAACCAGTCTATTTGTTCCTCACTGCAACCAGTTGAAGCAACCAACACCTCAGAATGTCGGATCTAGCTTAAGGAAGGGAATTAGTAAAGTAAAAAACCAACCTCTGTAGTTTCCAAGCCTCCCAGCAGCTGAGGAGCTAATCTCCATATATGAAATATCGCTTAGCTTGAGTAGATTCCCATTCCATGGTGGCTTCGACCACCAGCAGCAAAAACGAAGCCTCCATGACCATGTGGCAGGGAAAGGGAAATGAAAGAGAAACTACAGAAGCCCCCCCCCCACCTTCTCTCTCTCCTTCCACAAGCGAAAAGCCACAGCGACCTCTAGTGGCAGGAAAAACATACTGCAGCTTCGCCTGTGAGGGCTCCAGTCAGGATTTTTTTTAAAAAAAATATGGGATATTATGGGGAAATTAATAAAACAGGAGGGGAGGTGGGAAGAAGGGTAAAAATTAGGGGTTTTCCTGGGAAAAACGGGATACTTGACCGGTATGCACAGACCTATCATGTTTTCTGTGATGGATTGTTTCAGGTTTGTCATGAGATTTACAGTTTGGGTGTTGAGCTCTTTAACACTGTCATTAATTATTCTTATTACATTATTGCATGTGTGATTAAATATGTGGCAAATTCTCTGGTCAATAACGTCATTAGGCACTGAAAGAGTAACCGAGTAAGGCCATTGACGCGAAAGGGTAAGCCAGCCGCAGGATTGTATTACATATAGAGAGATTCACGCCACTGTTCATAGTCATAGTCATTGTTCATGATTGAGATAATGTTTCTATATATTTATATTTTTATTTTTGCTCTAGATATATGTTAATCTTCCTGATGAAGAATTTTCTTGAAAACCATTTATCGGAATGGGTTTGAAGTATGAGAAATTCAATTTTGAAGCATGATAATTAACTTGTTGGACTGTTCTATGAAGTGCGAGAAATTAATTCTTTATACATGATACTATTACGTGTTGGATTGCTTCATAATTGACTATAAGAGACTTTCATTTTGAACTCCCATTGAGGAAATTATTGGATTACAGTTTCACTGAATACAAGGAATTTATTTTGAAGTAATACTGAATATAAGTACTTTTATTTTTGAATAAATATTATTACCCCTACTCTAAAGCAGGAGTTCTCAACCTTTTAAAGTTGGGGGCCGGTTCACGCTCCCTCAGATAACTTCGAGGGCCAGATGGCCATTTTCTCCTTCCTCCACCACATGGCACTTTCTGGTGTGGTGGAGGCGGTGGGTGCAGTAGTGTGTTACAGCTGGTACAGACCGGTTCAGGTGCACCAGTAGTAAAATCAGCTGGCCCCGCCCACCTCCCCACCCTGCCCACCTCCTACTCCTCGAAGAGGCTTCGGAGGTGAACTGCTCCATTTCCCCCTTTGTCTAAGGCTTTTCCGGGGCTCAATTTCACCCCTAAGAGCCTCCCCAGCCACTCCAGAGTGGCTGGGGAGGCACTTTGGGGTCAAACAGAGTACCAGAAAAGCCTTGGACGAAGGGGGAAATGGCTTCAGAGGGGGCTGGCTCCAATTCCCCCTTCGTTCAAGGCCTCCCCAGCCACTCCCAGGTCATGCCCACCCAGTCACATGGCCAATAGGCCATCACCACCCAGTCACATGGGCACACCCACAATGTGGTAGCAAAAAAAATGTTAAGCCCACCACTGTGTGGGGGCCACATGAAATGGTGCGTTGGGCTGTATTCAGCCCATGGGCCGCAGGTTAAGAATCCCTGCTCTAAAGCAACAGTTATGTTTAGCATCATTATTATACTTTTCAATTACTAAAGCAATTATTATTTCTCTTCATGTTTACTCTCAACAACACTACAGCTATATTAAAACTTACCGTAAATGGTAAATGTTCGAAATTAGGCCTGTAAATATAATGTCCTTCTGGATCAAGAATTCTTTGATAGAGTGATTACTGGGACATGATATATGAAAGATTGAGAACCTGTGTTCTAGAAGACACTGCCTTGTTTGACTTAAGAGGTTCAACACATCCTAAATCTTCTTTAAAGAATCTCCTATATATCTTTGATGAAAAGCAACTTCCGGGAATAAGAGATGTTTAGGCTTTCCCTGAGTTTGTTTGTCTCTAGATGAGCTCAGAATGAGTACAGTGTGTGAGAGAGGAATATTTTTTTTATTGAACTGGTGTTAATTATAACAGAGGGCAAAGGTATTTTTGACTAGCTAGGCAGCAGTAGATCCATCTTAGAAGTCAAAATCATACCTGTCAAGTATCCCGTATTGGCCGGGATTTCCCGTATTTTAGCACTCGTTCCTTCCCTTTCCCGCCGCCGTTCTGTATTTTGAATGGCGGGGAAAGGGGTTACTGCGCATGCGCGCCCATCGCAAAGGGGTTCTGTGCATGCACAAAGGTTTTGCACATGTGCAAATGGTTCAGCACATGCACAAATGGGTTAATGAGCATGCACGACTGCGCGTGCACTGTAATTTCCCGTATTTTTCGGAGCCGCGCTTTACAGGTATGGTCAAAATATTTCCTCCTCTTAAAATATTATCTCTCCAAATACATGCCTGCTATATCACACAAGAAAACAAAAGCTGCGCTGTCTCCCAACATACCAATTACAAAACACAAGCAAGTGGCTTTGCCAGATGTGGATTGAGACATGTTTGTGTTAGAATAAACAGCCAGGTTTTTGCTCTAAAGAGAGTTTTTCTTCGAATGTAGTGTGAAGTGGCTTTCACAGAGCCAATCACCACTCTGCCTGGTTCACTGAAATTTACATAGACTTGTTCAAGCCTTATTCCAGTAACAAACAAAACAAACAAATAAGGAAAATATTGTGGCAGCTTAAAGACTAGCTCTCTATTTTAATGTGAGGCTTTTGTGGATGAAATTCACATCTGAAGAAGTTTTTGTCTTTTTTATTTCTTAATTTTTTTCCCTTGTCTGATATGTTTCCCCAGACTAACAAGATTATGGTTTCAAAAACCTTATTCAAGTGTTATTATGCCTAGAGTTGTGGACATGATTAGAGGGGATTGCCTAGTGTTCTCTCCCTTCTGTTGTCTTATTCTTCATTGTTACAATGCCAAGTTTGAGGATGAGTAAAGCTCTGCAGTGGCTTAGTGATTAAGACGCTGAACTTGATTACTGGAATGTACATATTGTTATATTGTTGTACATATTATATTGTACATATTGTTATACTGTTATATAAGAAACTGCGGTGGCTTAGTGGTTAAGACACTGAACTTGACGACTGGGTCGATAAGTGGATTTTCAATCTCGTTCTGTGCAGGACCATGACAATAAAGATCTATCTATCTATCTATCTATCTACTGGAAGGTCTGCAGGTCAGCAGTTTGAGCCCCAAGTACTGCATGACGGAGTGAGCTCCAGTCTCTGTCCCAGCTCCTGCCAATCTAGAAGTTGGAAAGCAAAAAAATTGCAATTAGATAAATAGCTAACACTTCGTTGGGAAGGTAAACAGTGTTCTGTGCACTCCAGTGTCTAGTCATGCCTGTCACATGTCCATCTGCAAACGCAGGCAGCACTGGCTCTTTGGCTATAAATAGAGAGTTAGATACAACTGGCTTTTGAGCAAAGGTGACCTTTACCTATAGATCTGCTTGTAAGTAGAATCTACATATAAGCAAAAACCTAGATCAGGGTGCCCAAACTACAGCCCATGGGCCCAATTAGGCCCACACATCTCATTAATCATGCCCGCGGTGAGAACCTGGGCACTCTTTGGACCACCCCCACTCACCCCCACTGCCTGATGTCCCAATACATCACCTACGATGGCAGCGGTGGCGATTGTGCTTCACCCCTGCTGGCCCAAGCAGTCTCTGCTCATTCCCAGCACTGCAGAAGCCTTTAGCAACGTGGATCACCATGTTGAAGAAATTCTCTGAGCCTTCTCTGTTTCAAAATCCATGGCGCTGGAAGGGTAGCCTTGCAGGGTAGCCTTGTCAGCTTTGGCACACCAAGGGACTTTCCCAGTGCAGTGCGCCAAGGCTGACATCAGTGCGGCACACCAAGTTTACCCTTGCAGCACCGCAGATTTTGAATCAGAGAAGGCTCAGAGAATTTCTTCAATGCAGCGGTCCACGTTGCTAAAAGCTTCTGCAATGCTGGGAACGAGCGGAGGCTGCTCAGACCAGCAGGGTGAAGCACGATTGCCGCCGCCGTCAAAACAGTCAGCAGCGGGAGCAGCCCGCCTCTGCCCTCCATAGCTGTGTGCTGGGGGCGGGACTGGCCCACCGGGAAAAAAAAAGTTTGGGCACCACTGATCTAGATTTTCCAGGATTCACAGCAGCAGACTGAATGACATTACAAAAGGCTTCAGAGTCTTCCTTCTTCATGCATAGTCTTACCTCCCAACCCTTAATCCTTTCTTCTTAATGCAGAAAATCTGCTAAGGGAAAAAAAATCTAGCATAGAGAGCCAGTATGGTATAGTGCAGGGTTGGCCAAATTATGGCCCATGGGCCGGATCCTGCCCCCAACACCAATTCATCTGACCTGCGCCACCTGTGCTGCTCCCAGAAGTGGAAGTAAAACACGCCCGCACCTACGCAGAACGCTCCCATAAATGCACCTGTGGCTGCCGTAAACACGTTTACAACAGCTGAGGGTGCATTAATGCAGCGTTCTCCACAGGTGCAGGCATGTTTTACTTTGGCTTCTGGTGGTAGGAACCACATGACCGGCCCACTGAACCACGTGACAGGCCCACAGCCCAAAAAGTTTAGGCGCCCCTCTTATAATAGATGAAATGCTGGTCTAGGATTCTGGAAACCTGGGTTCAAATCTCTGTTTAGTCATCAAAGCTCGCAGGGGGGTGGCAATCATAGACTAGGCCTTCATCATCTGAAGTAATGATGCAACAGCTCAAGCAATAATGCAATCTCATAGCGAATGGGAGGAGTCCTTCATCTAGAGATGCTTTTAGCATAAGTCAAATGCTTCAGGCAGCAGATGCTAAGTGGAACAATGAGGAGGTGTTGGAGGACAAGACTGTTTGTACCACCCAGCCTGTCATGTGCCCTTAAGCTAGCCTCAGATAACATGTGTTTATTTAAAATATTTTCTCTCTGCCTTTCTCCCAAAAAAGAAACAAGGTGGCTTATATCATTAAAAAGAAACTTGCTTGAAAGACAGCCGTATCTGACTGTAGGGATCAGTGCTCATCTCTGTTTCAAAGCCAAAGAGCCAGCGCTGTCTGCTTCTGCATACGTTTCCGTGGTCATGTGGCAGGCATGACTAGACACCGGAATGCACGGAACACTGTTTCCTTCCCACCGAAGTGGTCTCGGTTTATCTACTTGCAATATCTTGCTTTTGAACTGCTAGGTTGGCAGGAGCTGGGACAAAGACGGGAGCTCATTCCATCCTGCAGTACTCGGGAATCGAACTGCTGACCTTCCGCCTCCCAGTCAGCGTCTTAGCCACTTGGGCCACTGCAGAACCATCAACAATTCATTAAAATAAGTGCTGATTAAAATCAGTGCTGATCAGTTCCTTAAAATCAATTCCTTAAAATCAGTGCCGATCAGTGTTGATGCTGAACCATCAACAATTCCTTAAAATCAGTGCAAGATTAAATAAAGGTCGATCAGACAAATGTAGTTCCTTCTCTTTTTTGAAACTAACTCTTTAGATTCTGTTTGCGTATTATTAAAATCAAGGGAGGTGCAGGGAGTAGCTGTCTTGGGTGTTTGTGCTGCATGCCTTCCAAGTCACCTCCCATTCATGCCAACCCTATTTATGAGAGATCTCAAACAGCCCTGCCCAGCTCAAGCCTGTGGCTTCCTTAGGGAGTCAATCCAACAAATATTTGGCTTTCATCTTTTCCTGCTGCTTTCAACTTTCCCAGCCTTATTAGGTGTTTCAGCAATCTTCAATGGAACAATTGCTTTCTTTCCTCTGAGTTTCCTCAGGGCTTTTTCCAAGTAAGAGGCCTATAGTTTCTATTGACTACAGCAGGAAATCAGGGAGACGTCTGCCCAGCAAACCGAAGCCAGGCTTCAACAGCAAAGCTGATTAACTCTGGACAATCAGTCATGTAAAGCCTCCCCCCTGTTTGACTTCCCACTCCCAGGCTTCCTCCACCTTTCATTGTATTACTCCACAGACGCAGTTTGATATTATCAGTCCTCATAGCACCCACATCTTTTTCGTAATTGTTTAAGAGTTCTAGGTGACCAGTTATTATAGGGCAAAGTATATGGGCTGAAACTTCCCTCTCTGCAGAAGGTTCAGCCCATGGCCTCTTAAATCACTTAAGCTCTTAAGTGGACTTAAGTAGGAGAAGGGACTGCCCTGGCCTTTGTTACAGAAAGGAATTTAAAGCTGGTCAAATAAGGATTCTTTGGCAGTTCTTCCCTTTTCTCTTTGCATCCCCCACCCCCCTGAAAACTTCCTCCATATGAAGAAAGGTCACAGCTTCAAAAAAAAGAAAAGAAAAGAAAAGAAAAGAAGGAATACGTCCTTTTAATGCTAAAGTGTTTTAAAGGTAACTCATTCCCAGTCCTCATTACTATAATAATTACATGCCACCCCTTGGGAGGATGCTGAAACACTCACCCAAGATTGAAAATGCTGGAAAACTCTTTCTGTCTGATATGTCATGTAACATGGGAGGGTCTGTGTTTATGTCTATGTCTACAAGCCAGCAAGCCAAATCTGACTCACAGTGCCTTATTTTTCTAGGTAGGGAATACTCAGAACTGGTTTACCATTCCCTTTTCCTGGAGGCACCCTGGAACTGTGTAGCTTGCCCATGGCTATACAGACTGGATCTTCTCCTGGGAGGCACAGGGGAGAAACCCACAACTTGAGGGAGCTGGATATCTAATTCAGAGGCTGTCTACATAGGCATGTAGTCTATTGTTGGGGACAGGTTGGGGTGGGTTCATCCAATCGCAGCCAGGCCAATCTACCCCAAACCTTTCTCAACCCACTTCATTTTGAGGTCCCATTAGTGGTTAAATTAAATCGCCTTATTTTATTTTATCCTGTCCCCAGTGTATATACATACTGGGGATGGGATAAATTGGAACAGGGCTAGGTAAGGCAGATTTTACCCCTATACCGACTGCTAATGGGTCTCAGTGGCAGGCTCAGGGGTAAAGCTCAAACAGCTGATGCTATTACCACTGTCAGGTACAAAGAGATTTGTCCCCCCCCCTTCTCCCCTGAAACCCCATCAGCTTCAAAGTGCTATCTTCTCCCATCAGCTGCAAAGCAGCCGCTGTGAGGCTGCTATGACCCCATTGGAGAAGCAAAATGATATCTGGATGTGGGAATTGTGCCAAACAACATTTTGCTTCTCCCCACTAGCCTCAAGTGGCTTTTTAGAAGCCGCTCTACACTGGCTCTCCTGGAGTGCTTGTATATTACCACTTTCTCATGCTACTTTTGGAATATACAGTAATTTCATTCCACCCTTGGCACAGAAAGGAGTGCACATGGAAATGCAACTCAACTATAGATAGCTATGTTGTTTCTCATTGCTCAACAAGGTCACTGGCCCTCCTGGGCCAGTGTAGACAAGTTATCCCTCAGCTATCCAGCCAGTCTAGTTCTCATTACAGTGGCTGAAAAGTAATGGATTGCATTGCTTGTTGTAGTGGCTAAAATCCTGTTTGTATAAATTCTGTGGTATAGGGCTGATGATAGTATAATCAGCTAAGATAAATGTTTTTTCAAAATTAAATATTTCCTCCTCCATTCTCGAGGCCCCCATAGATTCTGAGTAATCCCTTTCTTTCCCATGAACCCATGATGGCCACAGGACAGGAGGAGGAAATGTGGAGTAACAACAACAACCAATCCCGACTCTTCATTATTCTTTCACCATGGAATTTACACACAAATCGGATTTGTACCTTGCTCCTCTATTCTTTTCATTGTGATTTTAAAAACCCAAACTGTAGGATTAACAAGAAATTACTGTAAAACTTAAAACATTCTTGTCAAGGTACTTTTAAAAATGCTTTTAAAGAGTAATGTCAAAAAATAAGTAGAAAATATTTTTTGCAGCATAAAAGTAATTTCATTGCCACTTTGTCATGCTACTTTTGAAATGTACCGGTAATGTACCGGTTGGTAATTTCATTACACCCTTGTCATATAAAGGAGTGCACATGGGCATACAACTCAACTACAGATAGCTACAGTATGTTGTTTCTCATCCCTCAACGAGGTCACCAAATGCGAGCAAAACTGAGCAGGCTGGATGCTTTACTATCAGGCCAGCTGCTAGAAGAGGAAGGAACAATATTGCTTCCCCCCTACAGGGATTCCCCACAAGCTGTATACCTGATGTGAATTATATGGTAGACAGAACACTTTTTGTAACAATATGTACAATGCCATTATCTAGGTAGCTGAAATGCCCCGAAATCAAAGAAACAACTCCTGTAAATAAGGGAGTACTGTTCTAACTCCACTCACATCCCGTTCATGTTTACTTTTACTACATTAAGGAAATACTTAATCTACTCCCTTTCCCAAATTACTTTCATTTAAGCTCATATTAGTTGAGCAAATGTCACCAGTGCTGTTTCAAATATTAAATGACTGTGTTAAAAGGCAAAAAACCCTGGAGATCATTATTACAGGGAGATAAGAGTGCCAAGACTAGAGCAAGGAAAAGTATGTATTCATAGTACAGTGCTACAACACATAGCGGAATGTGTAAGAGTCTACCTTGTAAAAACTCATGTAACCTGTGCAGAAAGTCAAAAGTAGCAATCTCTTTGTTGTTCCCACATGATGTAAACCACTTCATTCTTTCCCTGCAAGTGCCTTATGTACAATTTATACTAAAGGTAGAAAAGTTATACTTTTAAAGCAAAGAATAACAGCTAAGAAATAAACATTCTGTTCATCTCTCTTCTTTCCACATCAAATTTCTCCTCCATTTGTCTCCGAGTAAAATATATAGTTAGGGCTTAGGGAAGCTTATAATCGGTAATGGACCATCTGTTTCTCCTGATTCTGTACTCAATTCTGGCTCATTCATGCATTTAGTACCAATCTGGATCCCACTTGACTATGAAAGCTCCCTCAGTTCTTTTTTTCTTACTTTCAAAGTAGGATGGCTATGTGTGAAAATATATAGGTCTCTCTATATTCATGGCTTATCTACATTACTCTTTTCAATTTCCATGGGAAATGATTTTAGGATACAGTATAGGAAAAGCCCTTGTTGATCCAATTATGGCCAATAAAACAAGATAAGACAATGCCAATCTGGCCAAGTTATCCGGCTATGGTAATAGAGTAGACCATACTGCCAGCGACTCAATACCGATCACCAGGTGATGGTGAAATAACTTGACAACCCTGAGGACTAAGTCCACAAGGAAGGCTGATGGTCCCCAAGTTGATTAAACCCCACTTCAATCCATCTTGATGGAGGGTGCAGCTTCATCAATACCAGCCTGGGGCCGATGAAGACTTTGCGTGCCAAAAGGGCTCAGGACCAGAAAGTGATTCACAGAAATGGATCAGTATCAGGGCTGTAGCCAGAGGGGGTTGGGGGAGGGAGGCAAAAACCTTCCTGAGCCCCTCAACCCACCCCGGGATGTCAATGTGCATGTAACATTGTTGCCCCTCCTGAACCCCCACCCCCATCTAGAATCCTGGCTATGGCCCTGATCAGTGGTATGGGTGCCATGCTGCGATGTGGAAGGAAGATGAAAAGCCACTGCATTATATTCTCAGCTCAGTCTTCCTGCCTGAACACCATGAAGATCGCCAATATTCAGATACGGCAGGAGGAGGAGGAGGAGCTGCCGGCCGCTGACAAGAGCCTATTCATCCAGTCCTGGGAAACAAGCTAGAAGCAAAAAGTACAAGTTCCTTTTTTAAAAGAAAAGAAAGCAAAATAGCTACTTCATTCCTCCAGCAGCAGGCAATGTTGGTTCTGCAGAGAAGCTGGGGTCCAGCAGGCCAAAATTCAGCAGGGGAAATGGAGGGACACAATTGCAGATGTTCCCCTGGTCCACGCACCCCTTGCCCTGACAGATGACACATTGACTCACTCTGGAATTCTGATGGTAATAGTCCTCACACAAATTCTGGCTCTCAATACACTCCTCCCAAACCAGGTGGTAAAAATCAGGGGGAGGGAAGAGAGATGGAAGGCAGCTGTCAGACAATCCAGAAGCAGAATTCTAATAGGCACATGCCAAATTCAGCAGGGGAAGTAGAGGGACACAGTAGTAGAAGTTCCCCAGCCCTGGCAGATGATGCACAGGGCCGGTCTTCTCCCCCACTCAGGAACACTGGTGTGGTTTGTTAAATACAGTAATGTAAGATTCCATAGGAGATTAAACTAGTGTACAGCATAGTTAAGTTTCTGTTAGATTGTATGTCTAACATGACATGAGTTAATTGATTATAGTCTTGTTTGAAGCAGCTTCTTGTTCTACTTGCACAAACAAAAAGTCCTATATAATGCTGCTAGTATTTCTTAATATTTTAAAATAAAAAAGTTATTAAATGGCATAGATACTACATAGCATATCAAACCTCTCAGTGTTGAAGTTCTGAAGTCTCAAGTGCCATTTTCATCAGTCTGCTTAAAATAGTTCTTCTAAGATAATGAGCTCTATCTGGTAACATTTGAAAGCCCAAATTTAGCCAGTGAAACTAGGTTGTGTATATTAATAACTGCCCTTCATTTCACAATATATTAGAAGTGAAGAGATTAGTAGGCTGAACCACTATTATTGAACATAAGGATGTGGTGGTGAACTTTGGCACTCCAGGTGTTCTTGAACTTTAATTCCCAGAAGCCCAAGTCTCTGTGAATCCACACAAATGCGAATCCACATGTACGGGTAGTAAACCCATTTGTGTGAATTCATAGAAACTTGGGCTTCTGGGAACTGAAATCCAAGAACACCTGGAGTGCAAAGGTTCGCCATTGCTGACATAAGGCAATAATCCAGTAAAAAAACCTGAAGTTAAATCAGATAAGAGTTAGTAGCATTTTAGCACATTCCCAATGCTCACATTAAAATCAAGAGAACTTTAACACATTTCCATCTGATCAGATCATGCCTTAAACATTTTTAGAAGACATACCTTTAGTAGCAGTGAACCTTCCTGACATGGTTATTCTCCCAGTCATGTTGCTCTTGGAAATATCTGGTGTGGAAGTGAAAGAGGGCTTTCTGGGTTAGCATCACCATTTCCTGTCTCTCCTTGGGGCATGAGATCCCTTTTCTGTTGTCTTTCCTCTAAACAGGCAAAAGCTTTTTGTTCAGGCTTTTGGCACATAAGCCAGGCTGTTGCTGAAGGAGAGGTCACTGATTATTTGCTGGCTCAATATTTCATGTTGCGCTTTCAGTTTATTAGCATTTATGATATGTTTTAATCAAGATTCACAAGAAACCTTTAGGTTATTTATGATGGCATTAGTTCAATGGTGTAAATCATGGTGGCAGATTGCCACTGGATAATAGGTCCCTACTTGTTACTGTTGTAAAACACCGTTTTGTGATTGGAGTACGACAAGGAATGCAAGCAGCAATTTGTTAGCTAGCAGTGATTCACAGCTGCGATTTATGCCTTTGTACAGCGTTCCATGCACTCCCATGTCTAGGCATGCCTGCCAAATGTCCACAGAAATGTCTGCAGATGCAGACAGTGCTGGCTCTTTGGCTGTAAACAGATATGAGCACTGAACCAGTGGTGGGCATCAGCAGGTTCGCACCAGTTCGCCAGAACCGGTAGCAGAAATTCTGGCTAGCCCCACCCATCAAATTTTTGAATTAAAGTACAGTAGAAACTCAGATAAAGTCCAAACTCCATTCCACAAGTTTGGACTTTATCCAATTTTGGACTTTATCCAAATCAAATGTGCGATGCATCGGATAATGTCCAAAAATGGACTTTATTTGAGGTTCCTATACCAAATACCTCAGATAACGTCCATCTTTTAGCGGTTTTGGACTTTATGCGATGCATCACGTGTGCATGAAAACCGCAACTTTATCCGAATCGGACTTTATCCGAATCGGACTTTATCTGAGGTATCACTGTAGTCCTAATTCAGGTGCAACACAGGGCTTTCCCCCTGGCCACAGCCACAGTGTGGTAGTAAAAAAATTTTGAAGCCCACCACCGCACTGAACTCTAGAGCTGGAATACGACTGGCTTTCCTGTAAGGCCGACCTTTACCTTTACTTATGTCAGCAGAAATATCGAAAAAGATTTTTTAAAGAAATATTTTAGTAATATTATCTCTTTTTTAAAAAAGTTTTTTATTTTTATTAATACTACCAAGAATAACAACTATACATTACTTGTTGTTGTTGTTCAGTCGCACAGTCGATTCTGACCCTTTGCGACCCCATGGACCATTTTCTTCCAGGCGCCTCTGTCCTCCACCATCCCCCTCAGCCCTCCCAACTCTGTGCCCATTGTGTCTACAATACCATCTAGCCATCTCTTCTTTGGCCTCCCCCTTCTTCTTTTGCCCTCCACCTTTCCCAACATCAATGCCTTCTCAAGTGAATCCTCCCTTCTCATTTGATGTCCAAAGTATTTTAGCTTAATCTTTACTATTTGACCTTCCAATGAGCAGTCAGGGTTAATTTCTTCTAAGATTGACCTATTTGGTCTCCTCGCTGTCCAGGGGACTCTCAAAACCCTCCTCCAACACCACATTTCAAAGGCATCTATTCTTCTGCATTCAGCCTTCCTAATTGTCCAGCTCTCGCATCCATACATTACTACTGGGAATACCATTGCTTTTACTATTCTAATTTTTGTTTGCAATGTGATATCTCTGCTTTTCACTATGTTCCCCAGGTTTCTCATAGCTTGTTTCCCAAGAATCAGTCGCCTTTTTATTTCATGGCTACAATCCCCATCTGCAGTGATCTTTGATCCTAAGGATATAAAATCTGTCACTGCTTCTACTTCTTCCCCATCTATTTTCCAGGAACTGATTGGGCCTGTTGCCATTATTTTGGTTTTCTTGATATTGAGTCTCAAGCCAGCTTCTGCACTCTCCTCCTTCAGCCCAATCAAGAGATTCTTTAGGTCTTCCTCACTTTCTGCCATTAGGGTGGTATCGTCTGCATATCTCAGATTGTTGATGTTTCTTCCAGCGATTTTAATCCCATATTGTGATTCCTCCATCCCTGCATTGCGCATTATGTGCTCTGTGTACAATAAAACAACAGAAACACAACTACTACAATATACAAGGATATTGTGTGCTCCCTTCAGCCAGCAGGACAGTGTGTATGCTTCTTTACTTTGTTTAATGTACAGTCTCTTTAATTTACAAGTTGTCCTTCTTTCCAAAATGATATATACTCTTCACCTGGTTTTGTTCCTTTCCCTTTTACCAGTGTATAGTCTAAAAACTCTCTCCATATTTCCTTAAAATTTTATTTCTTTAGAGTTCCTTTTTAACTCTTAATTCTGATGTTAATTTGTCATTTATTGCTATACTCCACATACCATTCTTCTCTTTTAAGTCCTTTTTTGACAGAAAGCCAAGGTATTAAACAAGATAGACAGACAAAAAACAAACAAACAAACACCAACCAACCAACCAACCACAACAATCAAGAACAGAAATCTGGTTTCATGACCCTAGCGCGGTGATGGCTAACCTTGTCACACCAGCTATTCTTGAACTAAATTTTCCAGAAGCCCTGATGAGCAGGTGTTGACTTGGGCTTCTGGCAATTGAAGTCCAAGAACACCTGGAGTGGCAAGGTTCACCATCACTGCCCTAGTGTATCAATATTATTAAGCTTGACCAGCTTCTATCTCCATTTCAAGCAACAGCATGCGTAGAACTGAGTCATGTCTTTATCCATCTTATCCAGTGTACAATCCTTACAATCAGGTTTAAAATACTGTATATAGGATATGTTGTCTTTTTTTAACGATAGCTTTCAATTAGGTTTTATTATTTCATGCATTTGTTCCCAGACATTTTTTTTGTCATGGGAGGTGTTATGCTACAAACTTGGACCACCAACTTATTACAGATCACGAGGAGAAACATAAACTTTATATAGACTGAAAAGGGGAAGAAAACAAATGCAATTCACATGTAATCAAAACAGCAAAAGAAAATCTTGCAGCAATAGAATGAGAACTGAGAGGTATTTGAATCTACAGAGCACAGATTCAGAATTCTTATTTTGGTAGTTGTTGGAGCTCTCTGAGGTTATTCCTGCTTCCAGCATCCATGTCATGAATGCTGGAATGCCCCTCCCCCCATGTCCTGGTTTGAACCCCCATCAGGAGGTTCAAACCGGCATTCTGATATGCACAGTTCCCAGCACATGTGGATCCTGAGATAGGCATATATGGGAGCATTGCAGGAATCAAAGGCTGCTTCTGTTGTCAACAATGGGTATGTGTTGTGTATGTAACAGTATTACTTTAAGAATGTATGAATGTAACCTGACAATGATTACAATGTAACCCAGCTGTTTAAGGAACGTGAGTAAGCTGCCCATAGAGGGCAGCTGCGAGCGTTCAGCTCACATGGTTCACATTCCCCAATCACCGGCAGCCGCGGGAACCTTTCCCGCGCTAGGATCACCTGGAGAAGATGGGCGTGACTCAGAATGACGTCACGCCGGTAGCAGCCAATGAGCTACCGTGCAACAATATTCAAATGTATTACTGCAGTATAAAATGAGCTGTACCTCCACCATTACCTCATGTTCATCCTGACCATCATGAAATAAACCTGTGTTTTAGCCCCCACTGCAGCTCCTTCTTTGTCTTCCATGCAAGACACCAAATTGGCGACGAGGATGGGATCCATGGCGTGTCCCAAGGTCAAACCTCACCAGTTTGATATCAGCGATCCAGAACAAAGGGAGCTGTACGAGTGCCAGTTTCGGCACGCGATGGATGCTGCAGGCATCGACGACGACGGGAAGATGCACTCACACTTCCTCGCCCATTTGGGGCCGGCCACGCTGCGTATCCTGATGAACCTGTTGGCTCCCCGGAAGGTAGACGTGGTGCCCATCGACCGCATCCTGGCGCTACTGAGTGAGCACTTCCAGCCTCCCGTTTCAATCTTCCCGGCCCAGGTCGCGTTCCACAGGCGAGACCAGCACCCGGGGGAGTCCATGTCCGCCTACGTGGCGGCCCTCAGGCTCGCGGCGGTCAATTGCCAATGGGAGGACCTGGACACGGCCCTCCGAGACCGCATGCTGTGTGGCCTGAGGGATGAGGAGGTCCAGAGGAAGTTGATGACCTGCGACCATCGGCTCACATTCAATGAGGTATTGCGGGAGGCCCAAGCAGCCGAGGCGGCCAGGAGCGGGGTCAGAGTGTTCAAGTCCCGAGGGGCCGCACCTGAGAGGGCCAAGTCACCTGTGCAAGCGGCCCGGTGGACGTCGGCAAAAATGGCCTGGCGGGCACCCCGGTCGCCCGCAGGCACCCCAGCAACCTCCAAGGAGTCGTCCACGAAGGCGGACTCCTGCTCCAGCGAGGACGACGACGTCCAGAAGGTAAAGAAACGCGGGGAGAGGCGCCAGACCAGCGAGCGACAAGGCCGCCGTTGCGATGGCTGTGGGGCATCTCACGACCGGACGAGATGCCCATTCTGGAAGGCCGAGTGCCACAACTGCGGCCGGAAGGGCCACATCGCCAGAGTCTGCAGGCGCGGGCAAACCGAGGACAAGGGCGCATCGAGACACCCTCAAGCACACCAGCAAAAGGCAGCCGGCATCGGAAAGGTCTCAGCCAACGATGGCGCGGAAGGCGTGAACCGCGTGGGCCTGGAGCACCGGCGCTTCTTTGCAGAGGTACTGTTACAAGGGGTTCCAGTGAGGATGGAAATAGACTCGGGGTCGTCCTACTCCATCCTGTCCCAGAAGGAGTTCATGCGCATTCCCCCAAATACGCGGCCCAAGCTGTGGGCCATGAAGTCACACTTACGGGACGTGCAGGGCTATGGGATCCCAGTGTTGGGGGTGGGGAACTTCAAGGTGAAGTTCAAAAATTACACAGAGAAACTGCCCTTAGTGGTTCTCAAGGGGGGAAGATGTTGCCTTTTGGGAACCCAGTGGTTTGCTCCCCTGGGAATCGAACTGTCCGGCATTAACGCCATAGAGACTGACCCAATACGGGACATGTGCGATGCGCACCCAGACGCTTTCAAGAAGGGGCCCCCAGTTTCTTTTGAGTTGGACCCAGAAATCCGGCCCATACGTCTCAAGCCAAGAAGAGTGCCCTTCGCTCTCAAGGACAAGATTGAGGCGGAACTGGACAAATTGGTGGGGCAGGGGATTTTGGTTCCAGTTGATTCAGCGGAGTGGGAGACTCCAATTGTTACAGCCTTAAAATCCAACGGGGAGGTCAGGATTTGCGTTGACTACAAATGTACCATTAACAAAGCCATTCGGCCAAATGCATATCCAGTGCCAGTGGTTAGCCACTTACTGGCCACGTTGCATGGGGGGAGGTGTTTCACCAAGCTAGACCTGGCGCAGGCATATCAGCAGCTCACAGTAACCCCAGCTGCTGCCGCTGCGCAAACCATCGTTACGCACAAAGGGGCATTTAAGGTAACGCGCCTACAGTTCGGTGTAAATTCGGCCCCTGGGATCTTCCAGTCCCTTGTGGAACGCCTTTTAAAGGGGCTTCCAGGCGTGCTCCCATATTTTGACAACATCTTGATAACCGCGGGGAGCGAATCAGAGCTAGCGAGGAGGCTAGACAGGGTCCTTTCAGTATTCGAGAAAGCGGGACTGAGACTGAGAAGGGACAAATGTGTATTCTTTGCGAGGGAGGTTGAGTTTCTCGGGTTCAAGATAACCCCGGAGGGCATCAAGCCTTCCGAGTCCAAGGTTGCGGCTGTGCAAAACGCCCCTCGCCCCACCGCGAAACCGGAGCTGCAGTCATTCCTAGGGGTCCTAAATACCCCTTCTGTTTGCGTGTAGTTGCGCTCCGCCTTTGAAAGGGACCTGGAGTAGTGCGCAACCGGGGCTTCCCACCCGCTCTCTAACACGTGGCACAGCACCACCCCCACCCCCACTGGGAATACCCCTTCAACATATTAGATACTGCAATAAAACATGTCTGTGATCTTTATGCAGAGGGGCAGGGAACGTGTAATTATTTCCCCCCTCCCTCTAGCTTTTTGTTGTAGTATTGGATTTATTAGGAAGGTGAAAAGAAAAAAGGGGGAAAATCCTCCTAACTGATTCAGCACTACCACAATCAGCTAGGAAGGGGGAGGGATTACACTTTCCCTGACCCTCTGCAAAAGAACATGGAAAGTTTTCATTAGTCTGTGTGATAAAATGGTTCATCAGCTATTTCACCACATGGGCAAAGGTAGGCTAAATGTGATGTAGCACCCTCCTATTCTCAAACAACCACTACTGACCATAAAAGTAGTAATCCCAAATTACCCCACAAGGGAAGAAATGAGAAATTTCCTGTAATTCCTGTAATGGTAAGTGATCTGTGCTTTGTAGGTCTGCATAGCTGGATAAAGAGGTCAGAGTGACAGTTTTCCTTTTTCCTCCATGCTACTTTGGACATCAAATGAGAAGGGAGGATTCACTTGAGAAGGCATTGATGTTGGGAAAGGTGGAAGGCAAAAGAAGAAGGGGGAGGCCAAGGATGAGATGGTTAGATGGTATTACAGACACAATGGGCACAGAGCTGGGAGGGCTGAGGGGGATGGTGGAGGACAGAGGCGCCTGGAGAACAATGGTCCATAGGGTCGCAAAGGGTCGGAACCGACTGTGCGACTGAACAACAACAACAAAGATACAGAAAATGAGGGAGGAATAGCAGGAATCAAGCTCACTGTGGATTTTGAACACAACATGTAACACTTGTTAAATGTTCTTTGCACATATTAATATTAGCATTGCTGGTGGATTCTTTGTAGGGTGCATATATTATTTCTCTAATTCCACCTTCCCAAAGTGCAAAACACTTCTGGAAACTATGTTTATCATAGATAATCTTACCTTCAAAATTTAAATGGTCTTGGACTGCAACCTCTAAAAACTATAGTTAAAACAGTGTGTCTGGGCATCTTCTTCTGTGTCTAGGCCAGATGTGAAACTGCCAAAATGAAGGCACCTTTTGTTGAGTTCATTCAGCAGTTCCTTTCACCTGTGAAAAAGATTAGCCAGCAACACCCTGCCATTACCAGGGTACGCCCAGTTGTAATGGCAGTTTTCGAGGAGGCTCTTTCTCTGTACCCTGTCAGGATGCTGAAGGAGTGGCTAAAAAGATTGGAACCCAGTTTTTCTGAATTCTAGTCTGAGGCTTATTCATTACATCTCAACTATTCATACTTATTTAGCATAGTACTACAAGACATTTTGCCCAAGAGTATAAACCTCATTCAGAGGTACCCCAGAGAACTGCTCTAATCCCAGGCAGCTACAGAGGTTGTAATGATCTCATTTCTATTGTACCTAAATCTAGTCAACTGCATTGTCCCAGAAATGAAAAGGGGTAAAAAAAAAATGGCTGAAATATTTCCTTGTATGTTGACAAGGAAAGTCTGAGCAAAAGAAGTTTGTATATAATATAGAACAGATTGGAACTGCTGACCACTGTCTCACATAAACATGCCATTACAGCTTGCCAGAGAACAACTGTCCAGACTGATTTCACTCAGACTAAGCATTGGGTCTTCTTGGATGAGAAGAAGTATTCCATTTTAGTGGCTTTCGGACACCCGTCAGGCTTACCTCACTTCTAGTGTGGTTTGCCTTGTGCTTCTGTCTTTCTCATTGGTTCTTTGTTCCAGAGTAGCCAAGTGTCCTACTTTTGTTTAAAGATATCCTTGGTTTGCCCAGGCCTTTAAAGATTTCAAAACTTATAAGGCTGGAAAGCAAGAACCTTGATTTTGCTTATCAACAAAATATGATTAGCAGCCTATTTACTTCCTGTGGCAGGGAACAAAGAGTTACAGCTGCCATCTTTGCCTGAGATTTTTGGTATACAATCTGAAGTCACATAGGCTTTTGTGTGAGTGCCATCAGCTGGCCAATCAGATTTCCTTTTTGGTCCATGGGGGGAGGGGAGCCATTTACCCAATACATCAACAGTGGGTCAACCTTTGGAGCTCCCCCCCCTTTTCTATGTTATTTTGTGAGGCAATGGGTAGCATTACAAGTGGTACTGTTTCTATTTAGATTATTTTGGTTGTGTTACATTTATGTGCCTTTTCTTTGAGGTCAGTGAATTGGCAGGAGGCAGGCACATTTTGGGCAGGAAGTGGCCCTGCATGTTCATATTCCCATGCTTTCTAAAGTGTACACATGTATAGTACCTTATAAATAATTTTAAATATATAAAGTAATTTGGGAAGAGTGGTCTAGAGATGATGCAGTTAGGGGGTTGGTGGGATACATTTGGGGCCATGGGGATGGCAAGTGGTCCAATGGCCATACTTTGTTCAGCAGTGGTATAAGAGATGTTGGGTTGAATGCTTATGTGTGTAACCTGTACACTCAGTTTGGGTGTCAATTTGCTTGCTTCATCCTGGCAGATACCCCTGAAGATAGGATTTTCCTACAGCTTGTGTGGTAGGGAGGCTGGCTCATTGTTTAGTAGACAGGTCATCCCGTGCCTCAATCTGCTACGCAATACTGTGACCAATCTGGTTAGCTGTAACCTATAAAGTTGTGGCCATTCTTTACTTCCTACAGTAATTATAGGCTTCTTTCTTCACTCTCAAACTTTTCTTCTAGGGTTGTATTTAGTGGCTGGATAACAAATTGAACAGGGCACAGAACCCCTGGTCATAGTGTTATCTACTATAGTGAGTCACAAATTGCAGTGATCATTTTCAGATTTTAAAATTTATTCTTTACAGGCATATAAACTGGTTTTATAATAAAAGCTTTTCCTTTTTCTCTTTCTCCCTTTCCCCACCACTAATTCTACCACATATAAAACAAAGCCAGCATATTTAGGCTTTTCATTTTTCAAAAACTACAGCTTACTTTTAAATTATTATCTTGCATAATTAGGATCTTCTTCAAGATTCCATGTGATTCAGATTTTCCTTTGGCTGAACAGAATATGACCAGATCTATTGATTGGTCTGATCACATACCACCTCTGTTACATGTGTCAAAGATACAAACAAACAATGGTTCAGAACAGAATGGGTGGCTTGGAGAACAGAGAACAGCCTATTCTGCAAGGTTCCTGTTCATATTGTTTTATCAATACTATTTAAGTATTGAAGTAGGCAAACAGGTGTGCTACAGTACATCAAAGGAATAATTTTAATCAATGAGGTCTGATGAGAGATTACTTTTATAATTTGACACATAACTCTTACTCAACGTTTATGATTTAAACTACATGGAAACAGAGGTTTATAAGACCAAGCTGTATGATTTTTTTAAAATAAAAAACAATTAAAATGTAGGTATCCTTTGTCACAGGTGTACCTGCTAACAAGCCTACCATTACTAAGGTGGCATTTGCTGGCCAGAATTCTATTAGTGTTTGTATAAAATTTGCCTAACTTGCTGTGGCTAATTCTTGATAATTGACTAGGTGTCAGGTGGTATCTTGCTTGCACAATGGGTTTGTATATACTGTAATGGCCAAAATCCATACTAAATTGCACTAGAATATGACTATTAATCAATGGGGATTTTCTGACTCAACTCCTCTGTTTGTTCCATTGATTCAAATGTGCATACTCAAACTAAAACATACTTTACTTATTGTTAATGACTTATATTGCCAACTAAGTCTCTGAATATGTAAGCTATGGTTATTGATATAGGGTAAGGGCATGATCAGATGAAAGTTTCTCCTAAGTTGATACAAACTTCTCCATACTGTACCCTAGAATTCAAATTGCAGCTGTGATTCAAACAAAACCTTTATCCTAGGAAGATGCGTTTCATATGTCCACACATCATACAGCATTCTGTGCACTCTGGTATCTAGTCAAACCTGCCACATGTTCATGGAAATGTCTGCAGATGCAGACAGCACTGGCTTTTTGGCTATAATGAGCATTGAACCCTAGAGTTGTATATGACTGGCTTTCGAGCAAGGACAACCTTTACACATCACACAGCCCAGTTTTTCTCACACCCTTCTCTACAATTATCATTATCTGATTTTCCACTCCTTTCTCTCCCTCTCTCCCCCCCTAAAATCAAGTGAAATAGCATCGAACTGACAAGACATAATAAACATTTGAATTAGCAATGTATCCATTTAGAGCTTCAACACTAAGTTTAGTGCCATGGTGTTGAACTATGAGGAAAAATATTTTTAAAAATACAATTCAAAAAGTACATTGCAGTTGCAGTCTTACCAATGCAAGCAGAAGACAGGCAGGGTCTTTACTACACCATGTCACATTCTGTGCATTATTAGTGATATTGTTTGGAGATAACTGGCAACAGCCCTAAAGGACAGATATAGATAGTCACACAAGCCAAATTCAAGACAAAAATAATGCCAAAAGAACCACAAGACCTGATGACCAAACAACACATACTGCGTACCAGATCAGTGTATGAGTGTGTGTTTTTTTTCTTTTTCAGTGATGCTCAAGTGGCCACCTTTGTAAGAGCCAAGCCTCAATTTCAGCTATCAAAAGACTTGTGTCATGGTTCTTCTCCACTTCATGGGAAACTACTGTTAGGATTGGTTCCAGCAGCATCTGGCAGATCTATCCCAGCAAATCTCTTCATCCTTCCAAGAACTGTCTCCTGGAGAGTCTTCTCTCCATTCCAGCCCACACTTTACATCTTCTGCACTCCACATTCTTATTCTCAGAAAACCTCACTTATATAACTCTAATTCTGATTTGCTGCTGACTTGACTTGGACTCAAGCTGTGGTGGGTGCGGGAAAAGGCCTTATGTCTGCTCAGTGGCTTACCATGCACAGCAACTGAATCAGCCAGCGCCGAACCTTTATTACTACCAGATGGACAAACAATATTGCTGCCAAGCATCTGCCCGGTGCTTCAGGAAACACTATCGTTGAAATGGATTAGTGTCAGTGCTGCCAGGGCAAATTTTGGGGAATAAGAAGACCTTCATGTATATGAGAAACCTTAATGACTCAAGATGGATTTGGTTGTGGAAATGGCTTTCTTATAACTATATAGTTAAGCATACCAGAAGGGTGAAGCCAAGTGGAAAGTAGGAACTAGTAAAAATACAGTTCTCTGTAGCCATTGGATGACTTATTAAGTAAGTTAGGCCATGCAGAAAATATATCAATGGTCTGGGATAGGGCTAATTTGCATACCACTTTGGCTTGCAAATAAGCATTGGCTACTTGTTGTTTCCAGAAACATAATGGATGCCAAGACATTCTATTGAACATGTTGCACTTATTTTGTGATATAGACATTCCAAGACTGTTTGTTTTACTGGTAACTCCCTCCCAGCAACCACAGTCTTCATCCTGTGGGTAGGAAATATGTCACATATGTATTCTGTTCAGTGTTAGCCATTAACATTGGGGGGGGGGGGGGGGGAGAGAAACCCATCACATGCTTACTAAAGCTGCTGGAAGCTGCTTTTCTGTGTTTCTGTCCAGGGCTTGGAGACTCTTTTTAAAATTGTCCCCAGAATCTCCTTGAATCTCTGGGAGCTATAGTCCAAAAAAGTAACTTTTCCAAGCTGTGCTTCTGTTACATGTACAGTAATACCTCGGATAACATTTGCATCAGATAATGCTAAAACCGCATAGTGTTAAGCAATCTGGGGAAAAAATTGCATCGCATAATGTTAAAATCCTATGGGATGCATCGGATAATGTTCACTAAAGCCTGTGCCGGTTAAAATGTATCTCTATGGAGTTTTAACATTATGCGATTCATGCATGCATTGGACAACATTAAAAATCGGATAACTAAGACTTGTGGAACCAAGTTTTAGCATTATCCGGGGTTTTACAGTATCTATATTGTGTGTGGTTGCTGAAAACAATAAGTATGATTGATTACATTGCTGTGTCTTTTTGATGAATGGAGAAGTCTGAGAAGATTTGGCCAGTACAGTACAGTATATCTGTTACAGGTAAGTTGTGACCGTGGAAAACAAGGAGCCAGGCCATTCCATGATGACAGAAAATCAATCCTAGCTCCTTTCCCTTTTCTTCGCAATCTTCTGTGTATTACAAGAACTATATAATTCCAAGACATGTTGCTCAAATTTATCTTTTGGCTTTCTATTCAGAATTTTTCCTTTCATGACTTCTTTTTAAAGATTATAATAATGCAGGTAGGGCCTACCTTATTTTTGTTCATTGACTGCCTTACTTCCCACTCTGGGAGCTTTCTAGCACAGGGATCATCAACCTACGGCCCGTGAGCCTGATCTGACCAATGGCACCAAATCATCCAGCCCATGCCTGCACCCACTCCAGCCGTGGCCTCCTCCTCCTCAATCCTTATCCCTTCTGCTTGGCTTGGCATGTCCCTTATGGCACTCAGTAGCATGGTAGTTGTTGTAAGGCTTACAACATCTGCACTGCTATGGAGTGCCATTAGGAATATGCCAAGCCAAGTGGAGGGGGCAACGATTGAGGTGGCGGCAGCAGAGGTGGAACATAAGAACATAAGAACAGCCTTGCTGGAACAGGCCACAGCCCATCCAGTCCAGCATTCTGTCTCACACAGTGGCTCACCATTTCCTTCAGGGTATTCCCAAGCAGATGCCTGCTTAGGATTCCCTGGAAATGATATTGAGAGATATCCTGCCTATCTCTCCAACCCGGAGGTTGTCCTTAAGTATCCATAATTATAGCCATTGATACTCTTGTCCTCCATGAACTTGTCTAATCCTTTCTTAAAGCTGTCAAGACTGGCAGCTGTCACCACTTCTTCTGGCAGGGAGTTCCATAGACCAGTAATCCTCTGGGTGAAAAAGTACTTTCTCTTATTTGTTTGAGAACTAGTACCCAAAAGTTTCATCGAGTGTCCCCTAGTTCTAGTGTTATGCGATAGGGAAAACAGTTTTTCCTTATCTACTTTGTCCACACCGTGCATGATTTTATAAACTTCAATCAGGTCACCTCTTAGACGTCGTCGTTCAAGAGTGAAGAGGTCCAACCGTTGCAGCCTCAGATGGTAAGGAAGGTGTTCCAGTCCCCTAATCATTCTGGTTGCCCTCCTCTGCACTTTTTCCAGCTCCATAATATCCTTCTGGAGGTATGGCGACCAGAACTGTACACAGTATTCCAGGTGGGGCCTCACCATAGATTTATAAAGAGGCAAAATGACACTTGCTGACTTATTTTCTATACCCTTCCTAATGATCCCTAGCATTGAGTTTGCTTTTTTCACTGCTGAGGCACACTGGGTTGACACCTTCATTGAGTTGTCCACCAGGACACCAAGGTCCCTTTCCTGGTTTGTCGCAGAGAGTTCAGACCCCACCAGTTTATAAATGTAATTGGGGTTCTTTGCCCCAACATGCATCACTCTGCACTTACTAATGTTGAAACTCATTTGCCACTGTTTTGCCCACTCCCCCAGTGTCGAGAGATCCCTCTGGAGCTCCTCACAATCTCTCACAGTTTTCACTACCCTGTATAATTTAGTGTCGTCAGCAAATTTGGCTACCTTGCTTTTTACTCCTACCTCTAGATCATTTATGAAGAGGTTGAAAAGCAGGGGTCCCAGTACTGAACCTTGGGGGACCCCACTCTTTACTTCCCTCCACTTGGAGAAGTGTCCATTTAGTGCTACCCTCTGTTTCCTGTCCCTTAGCCAGTTGCTGATCCAGGACAAGACCTGGCCCTTTATTCCATGACTGGTAAGTTTATTCAAGAGCCTTTGGTGTGGGACCTTGTCAAAAGCCTTCTGAAAGTCCAGATAAACAATGTCAACTGGATCCCCCTTATCCACATGCTTGTTGACACTCTCAAAAAATTCCAACAGATTAGTGAGGCATGATTTGCCCTTGCAAAAGCCATGCTGGCTCTCCTTTAGCAGCGCCTTCTCTTCTATGTGCCTATTAATTCTATCTTTTAGGATGGTTTCCATCACTTTACCTGGGACACATGTCAAACTGACAGGTCGGTAATTCCCTGGATCACCCCTGGATCCTTTTTTGAAAATTGGTGTTACATTCGCTACCTTCCAGTCATCAGGCACAAAGCCTGATTTGAGGGAAAGATTATATATTTTGGCTAGGAGATCAGCAATTTCATCTTTAAGTTCCCTGAGAACTCGTGGATGGATGCCATCTGGTCCTGGTGATTTGTTAGTGTTTAGTTTAACAAGACATGCAAGGACCTCCTCCCTGGTTATTTCTATCTGGCTTAATTCTTCGGTTTCCCTCCCTACGAAGATAGGCTCTGCTTTGGGCATGTGGCCTCTGTCTTCTTCAGTGAATACTGAAGCAAAGAATTCATTGAGTCTCTCTGCAATCTCTGTTTCCTCTTTAATAACCCCTTGCCTTCCATTGTCATCTAATGGTCCAATGGCCTTCCTAGTTGGGTTCTTACTTCTAATGTACTTAAAGAAGTACAGTGGAAACAGTGGCCACCACCTGTGGCCACCCTCAGCCACCTGCGTCTTTCTCAGGAGCCACTCTGTCTGAGTGCGGGTGAGAAGGACAACCTGAACCCCTCCTTCACCCACTCCATGCAGCTCCTCCAGGCTGGTAAGCAGGGAAGTGGTATGGGGGGATTGGTGGGTGGCTTTGGGCGGTGTGTGTGGGAATGGTGGATGGCTTGGGGTGGTCCCACTGCTGCAGGTGGTGGTGTGTGTGTGGGGGGGAATGGTGGGTGGCTTGGGTTGGTCCCACCACTACCAATGGTGGTGTGTGTGAGTGGTGGGTGGCTCAGGGTGGTCCTGCTGCCATTGCAGGCAGTGTGTGTGGGAAGTGGTGGGGGCTCAGGGTGGCGGTAGTGGTTGGACCACCAGTCTGGCCCCTCAACAGTCTGATGGGGCATGAACCGGTCCCTGGCTTAAAAAGGCTGAGGACTCCTGTTCTAGCTGAAGAGCGGGACAAAACAATCTGATGCATGCATACAAATGTATGTGTATGCATTGAGACATACTGGGGTGGCCTACAGGCTAAGCTGTGGGTGGAGTGAGGTAAAACCTCTTGCTTGGATTATGGGCTAAATGTAAACATATGCTAAGCACATTTCAGATGGAAGAAAAAGACAGGAAATAGCAAGTCACATTGCCCGAAAGAGAAAAGTTTCAGTTTTTTTAGATTTAAAAAAAAGCAAGCAAAAGTAGAAATAGACATTCATAGAAACTGTGTGGAGAAAATAAGGCATGTTTTTTTCCTCCCTCTTCATCCATTGAAGCTGAAAGGCAATAGAATCAGCATTGAGCAAAGAAAATATTTGCTGAGTTGTGGAAGTTTTCTTCTACTACTAATATATATTCAGAGATTGGGAGAAGTGGTGTCATCATCATTGTCGTCGTCATTGTCTTCTTTTTCTTAATCATTCTATAATTCTAAAATTCACATAGAGCTGTTGTAATTAAAAAAGGATGGAATGGCAAATTCAGTAAGAATATGACATCCTGTAGCTGCTAGTCATCATAAGCTGCTTCCAGGAGGAGTGAGAACCTGATTTATATCCTTTGATTGCTGGGGAAGGTTAGCAGCAGTAGCAGAGGACTCTTGTCTTCATGTCCTACTTGTCAGTATCCCATTATATTGTAGGAACATGACTGCAATTGCAAAACCAGCATCCTGAAATAAGATCTTTGGGAATTTACTCTTTTTGGACTACAGCTCATGATTCATCATATAAAGCTTACAGTTTTGTACTAGTCTCCCATTGAAGTTGGAAGCAGAGTGTGGTGAAACCGAGCCAGCTTTTAGGAAAGTGGTGGGGAGGGCAGTGTTTTGCCCTCCTTTTGTTGCTTCACTAGGTCATTGCCACACATATGGACTCAGAGGCAAAACTGGGCTGATTCCACACCCAATTCAGCTCTGTAAACTTGCCAGGATGGGATAATTAATGTGTGTACAAGCTCCAGATATCAGAACTCCCAGGCTCCTCCCCACCAATTCTACATGGGAGTGGACAGGCTGGTGTGTGTGTGTGTGTGTGAAATCAGAAACTGGGGGGTGCTGGAGGCTGAAGTGGAGTATGGAAGACATTCCTCTCTTAAACTGTCTGTGTATTTTGTCAAGCCTTTAACTAGTTCTGGAATTTAAGTCAATTATTTTTCTACCACCAGATGGCAGATGAAAACAGTCAAATTGAAGGACGACACTTAGAAATTAAGTGAATCTCATTTAAAAATCAATTATACAAATAATTTTTCCCTATATATCCAAAGAAATAAAGAACACTCATGCCAAAACAAATCCAGATAATGAGTAAAATGACCACCCTGAGAACAATGGTGAGAAGTTGCAAAAGTTGCTAATGAGCAAAACTTAAAGCTACTTATTTGTTTTATTCATATCTATATATATAAAGCAGAGGTGTCCTCTTGTATGTGAAGAACACAAATCTATATCCCTGCACTGATAGTGCTGTAATGTGGCACACACATACCTTGGGTGTGCTGGATGGTCACTGCAGGGGTCACAAGCCCCATGGGTGTGTATGTATGCCCCTAAATTGATCTACAAAGGGAAGTATACTCGACAGGAGGGTGTGTGTGTGTGTCCCAGTGGTAGTATCCATAGTGATAGCCTCAGGTAGGTCACCTAATTGTGACATCACCGTGAGCTGGGCAGGAGCCTAACACAGGTGGCCGGACACGTATGGGGAAAAAACCTGAGCAAAGCCGGGTAATCGGCTAGTTATTTATATGCCACTTTTCTCCCTATAGGGCAGAGGTGCCCAAACTATGGCCCATGGGCCAGATCCAGTCCCCAACACCAATTCATCTGGCCCATGAAGCCCTCATTGCTCCCGGAAGTGTAAGTAAAACATGCCCATATGGGAGCAACGAGGGTTTAATGGGCTGGATGAATTGGCGTCAGGGGCTGGATACGACCCACAGGCCATAGTGACCAGCCCCCTGAACCATGTGACCAGCCCAAAGCCCGAAAAGTTTGGGCACCCCTGCCATAGGGGATACAAGGTGGCTCACAACAACCAAAACTATAAAATAATCAATTTTAAATATACAATATAAATATATTATAAAACAATTAAACATAAAACAAGATTAAAACCAAGAATAAAAACAATTTTAATTTTTTTTAAAAAATTTGAGCATTCCTGAGACCCTTACTGGTTAAATGTCTGCCTGAAGAGGAAGGTTTTTGCCTGACAGCAGAAAGACAAGAGGGAAAAGGGCCAGCTTGACTTCTTGGGACAGGGCATTCCAAAGCTTGGGAGCAACCACCGACTTTATGGAATTCCCTACTGGTTGAATTGCACCAGGCCTCATCCCTGTTCACATTCAGAAAGCAGCACAAAGCATTCCTGTTTAGAGAGGCCTTTGAGAAGGTGTTGACAATTGCTCAGCATTAGGTTTCTCATTTGGTCTTTCCCGCCATCAATGGGGTTTTGTATTTTTGATATGTGATTTTAATATGTTTTAAATATGGTTTTAATATGCGAGTTGGTTTTGTTAACTGTCCAGAGAGGGAAAACCTGCCAGATGGACAGGGTACAATAGAATAAATAAATAATAAAGCCATTTCTGGTGTCCTTAACAAATGAGTTTAGGAAGGTAGTGGAACCAAGGGAAGGCCTTCCCAGAAGAAACTATGGGGTGATACGATCCTTCAGATAACCTGGACTCAAGCCACGTAGGGCTTTATAATTAATAAAAGTACTTTGAATTGGACTTGGAAAAGGACTGGTAGTCACTAAAACTGTTGTAATAAGGGAGTTAAATGCTCCCCGTAATCAGAGCCCATCAGCAGTCTGGCTGCAGCATTTTAAATCAGTTGACGTTTCTGAACACTCTTCAAAGGCAGCTCCATGTCGAGCATGTTTCAGTAATCCAAACAGGATGCAACGAAGGCATGTGTCATTGTGTCTAGATCAGAGCTGGAGCACCAGTTTTAATGGCACAAATTCACTCCTGCCCACTGTGGAGACTTGTGCTTTCAAGTTCAGGGTGAGTCCAGGATTATACCTGAGCCACAAACCTGACATTTCAAGAGGAATGTAACCCCATCCAGTCCAGGCTGAAACTCTATCCCCCAATTTGCCTTTGTCTGATGAAGAGCACCTCTGCCTTATCTGGATTAATTGTCACTTTGTTGGTCCTCATTCAGTTTTCAGGGATGGTGATTCATGATCTGTTATGCTGAAATATGGGCCAACCTAGACTCCCACAACAAAAATTGCATAGGCTTGCTCTGTTATTCTCCCACATCTGAGCTGGCTTCAACACCAGTTATTGATTTATTTGTGAAGCCTATCTTTTGCACCTCTAGACTGGACTATTGTAATTGTAATGGGGCTGCCCTTGATGACCATTCAGAGGCTACAACTGGTCCAGAATATGGCTGCCCGGTTGGTGATGGGGCGCGGGCATTATGCCCGTGCCTTTCCACTGCTTTGGGAGCTGCACTGGTGTGCCTCTGGGAGCAATTGAAGGTGCTGGTAATGACCTTTAAAGCCCTACATGGTAGTGGGCCAGGATACTTCTCCTCCCCACCCCAGTTCTGGCAGCGCAAGGCTCGTGGCTGCCGGGATGGTGGAGGGCGCCACTTTTGTGGCCGCAAGCGACCCCTGGTACAATCAACGCTCTCCTCCCCACCCCAGTCCTGGCAGCACAAGGCTCGTAGCTGCATAGATGGTGGGGGGTGCCATCTTTGGGCCCACAAGCGACCCCAGGTGCAGCCGATGTTCTCCTCCCTGCCCCCGGTCCTGGCGGCACAAGGTCCTCCTTGTAGCTGCTGCACCGGACCCGCACAGCTGGGAAAAATATCCCCTCTCCGAAACCAGCCATGGGACGGAAGACAAACTTCCAATGTTCTCAACGGCCTCCACTCCCGAAGATGAAACCGGCTAAGCGGCGGTGAAGGTGGCCTTGGAGCCCAACCAGGAGTCCAGAAGCCGCCCTGCCTCAGGTGTTCTCGCCAGTCTCCCTCCTGAAGGCCGTGTTCTCAGCAGACCAGGGGCTGGTCGCTTTTATATTCCCTCAGGCTGGGAGAAGCAGCCCAGGATCAGCTGTGGCCTTGGTGTTCTCGGCAGGCCAGGGGCTGGTGCCTTTTACCTTCCCTCAGGCTGGGAGAAGCAGCCCAGGATCAGCTGTGGCCTTGGTGTTCTCGGCAGGCCAGGGACTGGTGGCTTTTACCTTCCCTCAGGCTGGGAGAAGCAGCCCAGGATCAGCTGTGGCCTTGGTGTTCTACACATGCAATAACAAAGAGTTGCAGCCTATTAAATCACAAAAGCAACATACTGTATAGCTACCTGCTCTTGAGACTGACAGTAGATATTACAAGTCAAAACCAAAGAAGAAGAGAATTACAAAAGAGGCTAGTTGAAATGTCTGAAGTGGTAGCCATGTTAGTCTGTGCAAGCATATCTGAAAGTAAACAAAACAGAACAGCGAAAAAAAAAAGACAAAAAAATGTGGCACCAAAGACTAACTCCTGTACAGTATTTAAATGTAAGCTTTCATGGACCTGGTCTGTTGAAGTGGACTTGGTCCACAAAAGCTGACATTTAAATATAGGAGTTAGTCTAAGGTGCCACAATATTTTGCTCAGGAGCAAGGAGCAACTCATTTCACAGTTCTTCTGTTTGAAATGCAAAAGAGAATGTGTTAAAATCCATTTTAATAATTTTATAAATATTTACTATGAACCACTAATTGGAGATCAATCAGTAAATCAATAGATCTAGTTTGCCATAGCTAGGATCAGCCTGACCTCAGAAACACCCAAGAATGTGATTAAGTTTCAACCACAAGAGAGAGGGGGGGGGGAGTAAGGAGGGGGAGAACCCCTCTTGACTTAAGAGAGAGCAAGGGAGAGGGAGGAGGGGAAATCGCCCTTTCCAAGCTGCTTGACTTTTTAAACTGCAGCCAAGGGAGAGATGAATGCATACCACCTTACTCTCGGGGAGACCCCTCCCGACCAATTCAATCCTGGCATTCAGCCTGGCGCTTGGAAGTGGAGATGTAAATCATTTTAACCTTTTGTTTTAACTTTAAAGCCTCTCCTTCCTTCTGTATGATGAATGGGACTCGCTAATTACTATGTTGCGAATATCCCATTCAAATGTATAAACTAGTATAGACTAGTTCGAGTTGATTTGCAATTCAATAACCCACTTCAAGTGGCTACTCAATTGAATCGAACTTGCGAGGTTTGCAAAGCTCAATGACTGGGTAAGAATGAGATTTTGTGGGATTGGAAAGATACTTATTGCGATCCTGCAGGAATGTGTACTAGTGTGCTGCTTATGCAGACAGGTGCCTAATAAATCTTGAAAGTGGGGCAAATGAAGATAAAAAGAAAAGTAAAGAGGGGAATATCTTTATAGCGAACAAGGAGGAGGTGATTTCTCAAATATGGGTTATAGTGGGAGGAAGCAAGCAAATATGGGGTTGCATGAGGATAAATGCAAATCGCAGGGAAACGAAGTGGATCCAAAGAAGGGGGGGATCCGGAGCAGAGGATGATGAATAAATGAAATGGATGGAGATGATTGAAAAGGAAGGGGTGGGTGGGATGTGTGTGTGTGGGGAGGATCATCATCATCCAGGCCTCCCTTTCCTCCCTCCCTCACCTGCTGGTACTCGCTCTACTCAGGTTAGAAGTCCTCCTCGACGGCTTCCCAGTGGAGGCTGTAGTGGGGCAGGCGGTGTAGTGGGGCAGGCGGCAAATATCTCATACCCGCTGCCATGCCCCGGGCCAGGGAAGCTCGACCTCCTCCTCCTCTCCTCCCTCCCTCCCTCCCTTTTCCTCCTCCTCATCACCCACCCCAATGCTGCCGTTTTCCCAGCCGTAACAAGGGGAGAGAGAGAGCCGCTGCGGTAAAAGAAAAAGAAAAGCTGTTGCTCGTCATGCCTGCTCTGAGGCGGTGGAGGAGGAGGAAGAGGAAAACGGCAGTGGCAAAGGCGACGCACTCCTCTTTGATTTGGTTTTTGAGTCAAGAAGACTGAGTAAGTTGCAGTTTGAATGTTGTGCGCACACGATCTCCCACGCGTGCGCACCAGTCTATCCAACTCCCACGATGCTAGCAAAGCAACCAGTCCAGTGACAGCCCTGTCCCTCCCTCCTCCTTCCTCCAGAGCTTATACTTATATAAGTATAAATTAAAAATAAATAAATAAAAATAAAATTAAAAATACGGGAGATTTGTGGGAGTAAAAAAGGGAGGGCAGCGGGAAATTAAAGTAAAATATGTGAATTTCCTGGCCAAAACGGGGTACTTGACAGGTCTGCACTGAGGGAAGATATCACTATCATCAGTTGGGGGGGGGGGGATTTGCCCCCCCCCCCCAACTGGGGAAAGCAAGCCAATTCACTCTGTGAGATAAGGAATTGCCTTCCACAGAGGGGGTTATCTTCTCTCTTGGTTGGCTGGGGACGAAACATCCGTACCCAGACAACAAAGAGAGAAGTGAATCCCCTCTCTCCTCCGCGCGCGCGTGTGTGCGCGCGCACTATAGGGGGAGGAGGAAAAGCCCCTCCTCTTCCCCCCTCCCCCCGCACCTTTGGTGTGTGTGTGTCTCTGTGTGTCTCTGTGTGTCTGTGTCTGTGTGCGTGCAGCCCAAAATCACCCCTACCACCAACAGTCATAAAAAACCTGCCCCTTGCCAGGCAAAAAAAATGCTAGTACTATTTATAAAACAACGCAGAATCTAGAGGGACCCAAGATGTTACCATGTGGGATCTTGCAGGATGTCTCTCTCAACCTAATTTCATGCAAGGGTAGAGGTAAGGATCAGAGAAGGCGTCAGGGTGAGAACAAATTTCCAAAGCTTTTCTGGTATTTTATAAAGCTTTTCTGGGTATTAACTCTTTCATCAGGGAATCTAGAATTAATTATATAAGTATAAGTGTGCACTTATAAATATATTGCAAGAAGAAAACTCAAGCCTTGGACTTGATTTATTTATTCTGTACAGTTATATGAAGATACAATTTGCATTAATCATTGACTTTTAGCCACGGGCGGATATATTCTCTCCTCTCCTTGGTATCCAAATCAAAGCAGATATGGGAGATTGTGATTCAATTTTCTCTTGAATACTTCCAGTGTTGGAAGTTCCATTAAGAAGTTTTTTTCTCATATTCACTCTATATTTGGCTTCCTGTAGTTTCAATCTGTTATTATACATCTGCATGCTGGGATGATGGAGAAAAGATTCTTCTCTTCCTCTTTATGATTATTTTTCAGGTATTTGAATTTCTATCATATTCCCTCTCAGAAGAAGTGAAAAGGGCTGACTTTTTACCACTTTGGGCCTGATCTCATTACTCCTTGGCACTCAGAACTGCTGATGGATTATGTCTCAGAAAACAGAGTCCCTGATAAGAGGGAAAACAAGCTTGGAAAATCCTCTGAATCCCTTAGCCAGCCTGGTCAATTACATTCTAGAAGCTGCGTTCTGAAAAGCAACATTTTCCTGCACTCTGGGAAAGGGTTCACAGCTCCAGTTATCTAGAATGGTGGCTTGAGCCTTAAATCCTCCCTCTCATTCTGGGAGCTCAATCAGCTTTTACAGGGCAAACATATAGTTGGTGAAGATAATAAAGGCAATTCTATGGCCCTTTTTCTTGTCATCACTGTTTTATTCTTGATGATACTGAGGAAGAGCACATTCTCCTTTGACTTGAGTTGTCTTCCCGCCTCTTTGTTGCTCATATATTCAAGTGGTTAGCAATGTAAAGAATGTGCCAAGAGCTTAGGCAGTACTCAGTATTTACTTAAACTAAGATGAATTTCCTGTGTCCACTTTTATTCACCCCCTCCCCTTCTCAAATGTGGGATTTTGTTCCCATATGAAACATCCTCCCTGCTCCAAGAAGTTTGTCATCACTGCTGACAGTGACATAATGTCCTGCTGCTCCCAGGAGAGTTGCGAATAACTGATGTTTTGCATTGGCAAAGGCACTTCTATTTTAATAAGAAATGTGCTTTTAATTAAGTCAGCAGACTTGAGTCCAATAGGTCGGCTGCTGTTGGTGGTATCTCAAGCAACTGTTGCCATCATGTGGATTCCTGGTGAACTACAAACAAGATGTTGAAGAGATAAACAGAGAGAGTCAAAATTCAAATGTATACCTTATAAATATGGCGAATTATACTCCCAGCAGTGCGGATTAAGCCAGCGCGAGACCTGTAGCAAATTGTGTCAAGAGGCCCTTGCTTAGGATTTAGGATGGCTATAAAATAAAACACCATTAGTAAAAACAAACTAGTAAAAACAAACTTTTACCTGCGAGAGAAATTATATTGCACTGTCTTCTTTTCAACTGTTGTATCAGTAAACAGCAGCAGGCAAATAAACAACATCACATAAGAATCGCTAGAAATAACATGCTGCCACTGCATCCCGTGCCATCCATTAAGCAAAAACCTATGAAACAAAACACAGCTCACACGTTGATCAACTCTGCCACTCAACACAAATTCACACTACTATGGAGTAGCGCATAAGATATGCGTATAGACAAAGATGGCTCTGCCTGCGTGCACATCTTTACTCTTTAGCATGCAATGAATGCTCCAATGAGACATCCCTACTGCATTGCACTTTCCTGCCCTGCCTCTTTCTGGATAGAGGAGATAGTAGCTTTAGGGACTGTTAAGACTGATGGGGACATGATGAGAGGGCAGAAGGTGTGACCTTCATTCTCTATTCCATGTGATTAACCATTATATGAATTGAATATCCATATGCAGTACAGTACTGTAGGTCTGTTTTACGGATTAAATTAAAGGCCCCTGCTCTGCTTCAAAATGGCACTGCTCTTAAGAAGGAAAGGAACACAAACATCTATTTTGATATGTTTCAGAGACGGATGCTCTGGAGAAGACTGCTTTTCTCTTCTCTATGCACATTGCCTCCCTGATTATGGGAATTTGGACAGGATGAAAGGAACAACCGAAAAGCAGAACCATGGCAAAATGGGCACAGATTGCTCACTGCCCAAAGCTGCAGCTTCTACTAGGAGTTTCATATAATTCTTTTTTGTTGTGTAATTTGGTATTCTTTGTGCAAAAGTGATCTGCATAACCTCAGCTGGGCAGCTCCAATCGTGGCTTGACTGGTTTAGAACAGGGGTTCCCAACCTAAGGCTAGTGGGCGGATCTAGCCTGTGGTGCTATTTTATGTGGCCCCCACCTCTCCAAGGGCATTCAAGAAACAAAATGGCCATCCCTTTGAAGCTGTTGGTACAAAATGGCCATCCCCATCATGCAGGCAGGTCAAAATGGCCATCTGGCACTCAAAGCTGACTGAGAGAACATGGCCCGGCCTCCGGCTTGAAAAGGTTGGAAACCCCTAGGTTAGAACAACAGAGATAAAACTTTTCCTAGAGAAACAGGCATTTTTAGACCTGAATATGAATGCAGAACCTATGGAAACTTTTGCTTTCTATTAACAGTAAACAGAGATTGCAAGTAACAAGTTGCAAACAAAAATTACCACAATTAATTCCCTCTTTCATAACTAAAGCATCGATAAAATATGCTACAACGACGGATAACATTTTTTTAGCAATGTATAGCTAAAACTGTTGTATAAATTAGGGGGCATGGTGTGTATACCTCACTACTTAGGTATATTTTGTACCACAAACTAGTAACATGTAGCACTGTGATTTTGAAAAGAAAAAGTAATTAAAATCTGATCTAATCTATCTAGTTACATTTGAACCAGGAGAAGGAAAAAGATATTTCTAGAAATTTGTAACTAGAATGAACTCTTGTAAACCAGTATGCATGCCAGAAAAAATAGTACTATTATTCAAAGTGAGATCTTGTGAACCAAAAAGACAGGAATAGTAAAATGATACTGTAAATGTCATTTCCTAGACTCTGATTGTAAAAGCACTTTTTGATTTGAAGGAGAAGAAAAATATTTTCCTAAGTAGAGACAGACCATAGGTTTATGTGGACCATGGGGAGAACCTTCTAGCTATGGAAGGGACCTATGAGGATTTGGACTCAGATTTCATGGAGCAGCTAAGATGATTACTTGTTTGTTGCCTCCCTCCTCTCAAAAAAGAAGAAGAGAGGAAGTACTTCCCTTAGAAAGATGAGAAAGGAGGATACAGATGTGCACACAATTTTTATATGAAATGTAAAGTGAGAAATTATTACCACCATTCAAAACCTAGACCTCAGCAGGATGGGTTTTGAACCAGATGACCTGTGTTCTTGCTTAATCTGTTATCTAGATGGTAGCTGTGGACAGCCCCTGCTCACCTTTCATTTAGTAATTCTCTTTAAACCATAGCAGGTTTGGGCCAGTGTCAAACGCAGGGCTGTCCTCTGTGAAGCAATGTAGACAGCATCCTCCCTCAGAGTCATGTAGGAACTTGGTATGGTATTAAACGAGCCTCGCAGAATCAAACAGATTCCTCCTGGAAGCCTGCTTGTATCACCATCTTGCTTTGTTTGATTTCCTCTACCAGTACACCCCAAATGCATCAGTAGAACCACCTTGATGATGTTTGCTTACCCAGAAGAACCTGATTTACTGGCCAGAAGCAAAAAAGGCTTGGTCCTGGAGAAACATCTAATGGTAAAGACAATATGATGTCATGGATCAAGTGACAACCTTGGATATTAGAAGCTCTATTTCAAATCTGCGCTTATGTATCTGTGAAGCTTGATGGATGCCTGGCTTAGGTTTATTGCCTCTCATACAACTTTCGTCCAGATCTCTTGTGTTAGCTAAGTTGTGGCATTCAGTTTCACACAGCAGGGATTCAGAAATGGTAGTTATGCAGGTGTTGCTAAATAAAACCTCCCACCAGCATTGCCCATTGAATGAGCTGACAAGAGCTGAGGAGAGCTGATGTTCAACAGCACCTGAAAGGGCTACAGGTTACCCATAGCTATTGCAGAGAAAGGGTGGCTACAAATGTAGGAAATAAATACAGGCTTCCCTTTCTTAAGGTTGGGAAATTGCATGCTTTCATATTAGTTAAAGGTCGCCCTTGCTTGAAAGCCAGGCGTATCCATCTCTAGGGTTTGGTGCTCATCTCTGTTTATAGCCAAAGAGCCATCTGTATCTGCAGACATTTCTGTGGACATGTGGCAGGCATGACTAGACACTAGAGTGCATGGAATGTTTACCTTCCCACCGAAGTGGTACTGCACCTATTTATCTACTTGAAATTTCTTGCTTTCAAATGGCTAGGTTGATAGGAGCTGGGGCAGAGACGGAAGCTCACTCTGTGAAGAATTTGAATTTCGTATTGTTGACCTGCCGACTTTCCAGTCATCAAGTTCAGCATCTTAACCACTAAGCCACTGCAGTCCCTCATGTTTTCATTTTACAAAGCTGTTTATTGTCCCAGGCTATCATCAGCTGTTTGATACCATTTGGCCAATAAATCATCTCCACCTGTACAGTCATTTCCTCTGTATTTCTCCTTTTTTCATTAAATAAGTACAGTGGTACCTCATACAACTTTAATCCATTCCACGGGACTCATTGTTGTACGAAACAATTGCTATACGATCAGTGATGCACTGCAAAAAAATTTATTACCTACTCTGTGGGCTGGCCAAATCTGTGGGTGGGGTCAAATCTGTGGGCATGGCCAAATATCCTAAATTATGGGCTTTAGAAGTGGGCATGGCCAACCAGGTTGGCATGGCCTGGGGGAATTTCCGCTACTGGTTCTGCAAAACCTGACAGAACCCGCTGCAGTGTATCACTGTATATGATGCATGCATTGTATAGTGATTTTCCCTATGGGATGCATCAGACAACACATTTTTTTTATGCTAAGTGGTTTTTCCCATTGAAAAATTGTTGTACAGTTTTTTCCATGGGGAAAATTGTAATGCGGGATGCCATTTCCCCCAAAACTAATTGTCATGCGATTTTGTTGCTATACAGGGCGATTGATGTATGAGGTTCCACTGTAATTTTATATTGTACTAGCATAGGTTGCCTGGCATTGCCGGGCTGTTATAAACTGTGTTTAGATGGTTTTTTTTAAAAGTTAAAAATCAACAGAGGATGCTATAAATCTTTTTATTTTATTTATTTAACATATGTTTGTTATTTGTGCAAACTTTTGATTTATTATTATTTTTGGACTTGTTTTTACTCTTGTGGCCTCTAGGTGGGGCTGTTTTGTTTTTGACTTGTTTTTAATATTCCGGCCTGCTGGTGGAGCTGTTAGTAATAGTGTTGGTTTTGTTTTTGTTTCACTTGTTTTTTCTCTCCTGGCCTCTAGGTGGGGCATCTTCCGGTAAGTAGTCTTTATTTCTTCATTTCTGTTCCAGTCTCATGGAGGGAGGACGTGCTGATGAGTTCTCTGGTTTTATTTATTCTGGGATTTTTCTTTGTTTTGATTTTGTGGTGGTGGGCTGGGAGGTGTTTCTGTTTGTATTTTGTGGTTTTGTTGAGCTTTAGATGTGTGTAATTGGTTTGTTTATTTCTGGCTTTGTTTATTTTTGTGATTTTGTTGGTGTTTATTTGTGTAATTTGTGGTGGTTGTGTTGTTAGAGTTAGGTATTTTCGTGTTGTAGTTAGGTGTTTTTTCTGTGCTTTTCTGGTATTGTGGATGTTTTTGTTTGTGGATTTTGTGGTTTACTTTTTTGTTTATTAATGAGTTTCTTAATTAATGATTTATTTGTGTTTTATTATTTTTTATTAATTTTGGTGTTTGTTGTTGGTGTGTACTTTTGCATGAAGAACGGGCTGCCTGTCAGTTCCTCTTTTCCCCATTACTGCTTCAAATTTTGGTTTCGATGCAGCAATGGGGAAAAGGAAGAGCCGGCAGTCAGCCCATTCTTCCCCTGGTAAGGTTCGTTAGGTAGGTTGGGGGAGAGGGAGGCAGAGAAGAGCTATCTGCCTGACGATGGTTCTCTCCTCCCTGTCTCCTTTCTCACCTAACCAGAGATCGGCAGGCAGCGATCCATAAGGGATGGTGCTCTTCCTTGCGGATTGCTGGCTGCTGCTTTTGTATTACCTCCATTGGAAGTACAAAGGCAGCAGTCATTCATTCGCCAGGGAGGGTGCTTCCCCTGATGAACTGCTGCCTGCTGGTGGCATTTTCCCCCACCCTGGCTCAACTGACCTTGAGGCCGGCAGTGCTTTTGTCGTGTCTTCAGCAGGGTAGTGGGGAGGAGAGGGAGTCCCTCTTCTCCCCATTGCTCCGGGAAAACTAGTGCCGGCGGTGGTCTCGGTGTAGGTTTTTGTGTGTGTTTGTTTGCGAGGCCATGCGGTGGACTTGCACTCCCATTGCAGGAGGCTGGCGTGTTTTTATTTTATTTTTCATGTGCCGGCTTTTTCAGCGTTCTGTGCACTTGTGCTCTTCAGCCTGATTGGCTGAAGTGCTCACGGCACGTAGGACTCTGGGACTTGGAGTTTTGTTAGTTTTGTTTGCGTTCGTGCGGAAGTTTTTTCTGCGGCTCGATTTCAATTGTGCACGCTGCGGTTCTCAATGTTCTTTTTGCTTGCGCCTCTCAGCCTGATTGGCTGAGGCACGCCACGGCGCAGAGGATGTTGGGAATTGAAGTTGTTTCCATTTGTTCCCATTCATGGGGCTGCTGCCTCACTGGCAATGACCAAAACCCCATGGCGCTGAGAAGGCAGGGGTTATTGTGAGTGCGGAAGGCTAGGTCGGGGATGGTTGGGCCTGGTGCAGGAGCCTTTGAATGAACCCAACCGTTAACCCCTCTTTTTATAGGTATAGATCAAACAGAGTAGTGCATTGGTGCAGTGCTATTGGTTTCATTATAGGGTGGATTCAGGATCTGCTGTGATTACCTACTTATGCAGACGTCCAGTGATCCACACTTCCTGGCGATCTGTACTTTCCTAAGTTTCTGCTGATAATTGTGGCAATGTTTGTGTTTTTTGTTTGCATTCGTGTGGCATTTTTTTCCTGCGGCTCAATTTTAATTGGCCGGGCCGCGTTTCCCAACGTTCTTTTTGCTCACGGCTCTCAGCCTCATTGGCTGAGGTGTGGCGCAGTGCAGAGGATGTTGGGAATTGAAGTTGTTTTCCTTTGTTCACGTTCGTGGGGCTCTTGTCCCACTGGCAGCTTTGGCAACCCTGCAGTACTCTGTGGGCCGGGTTCGGGCTAGTGCAGGAGGCTCGGTATGGGATAGTATGGACGGGTGCAGAAACGTATAGCAAGATCCAATGGTTAACCCTTGGATTTATAGGTATAGATCCTAGTTGTAAACTTCATAAGCAGTTTTAAGCGGTACATGGATATATCTTTTTAAGTTTCATTTACTAAATACGAAGAAAGAAATGAGATATCCAAACCAAGAATGACAAATTCATATAAATGTGTAAGAGACACAGAAGGCACTTATAAATAATACTAGCAATAACTGGAGAAACTACTTTCAAAGTGACCCAATGTAGATATTTGTTGCAGTTTGTTTTCGATCACTGAATGTTTTGATGGCTCAATGTGGACTTCAAAGTTAATTATTTTTGAATTGTCAGGACATCTAATGAAATTACTAATGAGATCACAGGTACGATGCAAAGCAAGCAGAAACTGGTTTACTGTTTCATCCCTGTTGTACATCTTGAGTGAAACTTAAACATGGCACAATTGAGCTCTGCCAAAATTCCCCTATGAAGGGCAAAACATTTGTCTTGCTCT
This sequence comes from Bradypodion ventrale, assembly GCA_035047345.1. NCBI lineage: Eukaryota > Metazoa > Chordata > Lepidosauria > Squamata > Chamaeleonidae > Bradypodion > Bradypodion ventrale. Next base: position 50,827,367 of record JAWDJE010000001.1, read on the forward strand.
TATAAAACAATTTTTCCACACCAATCAATACCTAGTATCCTTGTTTGTGTGTTCTTAGCTCTACGAACTGTGGCTTATTTAGGGGAATCAAATATTCACAGGCACTGTTTGTTCAGATAACTGTCCCTTCTATAATTTCATAATTATAATTTCAGTCGCAACTGAGGACTTTCGTCTTGTGCCCTTCTGGGCTTGTTGTATGTATTTTGTATTGTTTTTTTAAACTGTACTCTTCTTCTTGTAATTTTTAATTTTATTCTTTTGCATAATTTGAATTACAGTAATACCTCAACAAAGTCTGCTTCATATAACATCGAATTCATACAACATCGCCTAATTCCTTGAAAAAAGTTGCCTCATACAAAGTCGCTGCGACTTTGTATGAGGCATTGGGGCTTTTTCCAGGTTGCATTGTGCCTGGGCAGTATAAAAGGCAAGACACATGCATACATTGCTCTTGTGGGTTTTGCACAAGGTGGAGTGTTTAGGAGTGTTTTTGAGCGCCATTTTGGATTTTTTGGAATTTTTCGTCAGAATTTTTAGAAGCATCCTGGGATTTTTGCAGGTTCTTGGACAATCAGAGTTGTTTGACATGTTTTTGTAATGTATTTAGCCTTTATACAATGATTTCTTAAAGTTTTGTCAGTTTCCTGTCTGTTTCCTTGACTTTTGCCCTGAAGTCTGTGCTGTTACAGTACAATGTATCTCTATGGAAATGACGTTGTAGGAAGCATTGCGCCAAGGATTTGGATGTTGTATGAGGCATCTTGGCTAGGATTTTGCATGCCTCATACAAAGTGGAACCAAGTTTGGACGTTGTATGAGGTATCACTTTATATGTTTCATATGCACTTTTTGGCTGTCGTCTGCTATGCACACGTCATGCACCAGTGTTTAGCCGCTTTGAGTCGCCTTTGGGCTGAATAAAGCGAGGTACAAATTAAAGGTGAAATGCAAATGAAATGAAATAATGCAGTGGTTCTGTTCCAAGATTGTCCGGTTGCCATCATATCAACACAACATGTAATTCCAAGAAGGAGCCACTAGATGGTACAGGAATAAAATCTAGCAAACTGATTTGAGTGGCCAGAGTAGACAGACTGCCCAGCTGTTTCAGAGATTAAACAAAACAAACAAGGACAAAAACCGCTGTGGCACCTTATAGAGATACTAACTCCTGTATTTTAATGTTAGCTTGCATGGATCAAGTCCACTTCATGAGACATAAGACTGGATTTTCATGGTATACATTTATACATCTGGTACAGAGGCCCAGAGTAGCTGGAGAGTTGGTTGGTTCAAGAGATGGATATGCAAATCCATGAGTTATTTACAACCAGTAATAAAATGCAATTAGTTTGGCTTTTTACAGTGGTGAATCTCTGATGGAAGTCAGTTTGAGGAGTTAGGTTTGCAAAATAAATATTCTGACATTACACATCTAGCTAATGAGTTAACTGAAGCTTTATGGGATAGGCACAGCCAGAGGTCAACTGTTCTGAGAAACAGCTCAGCTGTTGTTTTCGTTCTTGCAAACCTGATAGCTAAGGCCAACATAGATATGTGAATGTGCGTATGCTTTTGATGGCATCAGGGAATCCTTCTCTAGCTGTTCTGTTCTGGAACAGCTTCCTCCCCATCTTTCTTCAATGGAGCGTCGCACCTGAGAGCTTCAATTTCAAAAAGTAATGGGTTCTGGAGATTCTGGGGAATGCAACAGTGCAAAAAGTCAAATACTGCTTCTTCACATGCCATAGTCACATGTAGAGAGGTGGGCCTTCCGGTCCTAGTTGTTCACTGAAATCACAGTCACCATGGAGCAAGCTCAATGGAGTTTGATGGGAGAACGACAAGAGGGAGGCCTATAAATTTTTAAGTTTTTTCACAGAAGGAAGGGGAAATGCAACAGAAATTATGGAGGGAAGAGACTCTTCAGTGGTAGTGACCTGCAAGGTGTGTGCAATGTTTGGTTTTTGTGCCTGAGAACAACACAGCACACACATGTAGCAAGTACAAATTGGTAGCACTGTTGGAAGAAAAAATGGAAGAACTGGAGAAGTGGGTGGCTACGCTTAAGACTATAAAAGAAGATGAACAGTATATAGCAGGGTTGCCCAAACTATGGCCTGTGGGCTGGACCCGGGCCCCGACACCAATCCAACCAGCCCACACGTTTTGCTTCCACTTCTGGGAGCGACGAGGGTGGCATGGGCTGGATGAATTGGTGACCCCTCGTCTGATGCAGTCTAGCATGGTTTCTCTGCGTTTGCCACAGAGTTGCAGTAGAACCTTGCCCTGATTATATTCATTGAACATGATGTCCATAAGGAACTCTTGATTTCATGCCTGAAGTTCATGCTGAATGTCATTTCTATTTTTCTTCCTATGTAAGAGGACAAATGAGTAACTGGCTGAAAATATGTAAGGATCTTTGCTTTCCATTTTGATCAAGGAATGATTTGAATCCAACAAGCAATTATTTTAGAAAATAATTAAAAATTTCAAAACATTTCTGACAGTCCTTCTCTGTACAGGGAAGTTAAGTCTGTTAATATGGATTTGATATTAAATGGTCAGTACCAAAGTTAATTGTTAAATTCAAAGAATAACAGTGAACAGTATATCTTAGACAAATAAGAGATGGGTCAATTGGTTTGTGTGTTTCTTGGAACTGAACTGAATCAGACTGAATGCAGTCTTGATACATAGAATATTAGTTGACGTTTTTGGAATAGTAGCTGTGTTAGTCTGTCTTTCAGGCATATCAGAGAATAAACAAAACGAAACAAAAATGCTGTAGCACTTTTAAGACTAATTGTTATATTTCAGTGTGAGCTTTCATGGATCAAGTTCACTTCATCAGTTCACTTGAGTTTTTGTGTTCCTGACATGTTTGATGAAGTGGACTTGATCCACAAAAGCTCACTTTGAAATATAACAGTTAGTCTTTAAAGTGCTACAGCATTTTTGTTTTGTTTATTCTCTGATATGCCTGAATATTATAGTTGTCTCTATCATAGGTTCTTTCCAAGCAACCTTTAGAATATTCAATATAGAAAGTTCAAAATGACCCAGTTTTGGCAAGTCACCAACATAAAGAAGCAGGTTCCACAAGAAAAGAGAAGAGAAAAGAGTGGAACCTGTGAACAAAATGAAGTGGACAATATTGTTTCTTTAAAATTATATAAACTTAACAAATGAGCACTGTGTATCTTGATCCTGTACAATAGTAGATTGATTTTGAAGTGTAAACAGTGGTCCTTCTCACTGTTTATGAGATGCCTAGGTAATTTTTCACTTCAACATTTCATCAAAATGGACTTAAGTGCAAAATAATTTAATCTTAATGGAAGGCAATAGAAAACAACCCTTTGTTTTATGACTCTTTTTTCAGAAATAAATAATTCAGGATATTTTAACAGAAGAATTTTTCTGGCACTAAGCCTGAACTAGCAAACAGACCAAATCAATTGCTGAATGGTCCAACTAAACCTGTGTAAATCTTATTGAGGTCTGTGGCTCTACTCTAATTGGGACTAGCAGTAGGATGCTGGCTTAAGAGTTCATCATTCCCCAGAGATATATTTCATAGTATATAACCCAGGGGTTCGCAACCTATGGCCCATTTCCTGTGGCCCGCCACCTTTGCTTCCGCCACTGCCACCGCTGGAAGCAGCAAAAGCAGCCAAAATGGTGCTACCCTCACTCCTGCTGCCGCCGCCGCCACTAGAAGTGTCAGAAGTGGCAAAAACAGCCGAAAACATGCCATAAATGCATCCTTGGCTGCCATAAATTTTTTTTACGACAGCTGTGGATGCATTTTATGGCAGCATTTATGGCAGGGGGAACCACGTGTTTGGCCCCCTCAGCTGTCTGAAGGGGCGGGGTCTGAACTGCGGTACAAAAACATTGAGAACCCCTGGTATAACCTGTTTAGAGAGAAGATAACAAACTTTTCTGTTTCTTCTTCCTCACAACTAGTATTAAGAGGCACACAGCCTCTGTTATTGGTGATACTATAATTAGTGGTTTTGGATAGTATTATGAAGAACTAGGAAATGTTACTTTTTGGGACCACAATTTCCCAGGATTGCCTAATGACCATGCTGGTTACGTTAGCAATTTCTCTAAAATTGACATTTCAGGGTACGAGTGTTTAAATACCTTTTTCCCGGGTTACAACGATGACATTTTTTCCACATCCTCGTGGTCGTTTGTGCCACTATGTCTGGCATATCCACCACTGCTGCTGACTTCAGAAGGGTTGGTGGGGGGGGGGGGGAAGATCTGGGGGAATTGCACATTTTCATTTGCAGCAAAGCCTTGGGGCTTCAGAGAATGGCAGGTACCAAAGGGATCTCCCCCCCACCCTTCCGGAGGCAGCAGCGGTGGCGGATATGCTGGACATAGTGGCACAAACGATGACGAGGATGTTGTAAAAATGTACTTGTGGTTGTTTGTGCCGTGATGTTCAGTCTATCCACCACTACCACTGCCTCCCAGCAGGTGTGTGTGTGTGTGTGGGAGATCCCCTTGGCTCCCACCATTCTCTGAAGCCCCAAGGCTTCGCTGCAACTGAAAATGCACAACTCCCCCAGGCACATATTTTCAGTTGCAGCAAAGCCTTGGGGCTTTGAAGAATGGCAGGGACTGAGGGGATCTTCCCCCCCTACCCAACCGGAGGCAGCAGTGGTGGTGGATAGGCTGAACATAGTGGCACAAATGACCACAAGGACATTTTTTTACAACATCCTTGTGGTTGACCCTTCTGGAGGCGGAGGCGGCATTGGAAAATGGGTTCAATGCGTGCCTCCCCAGTCAACAAACGGCATAGAAAAGGTAAGGAGATTGCTTCATCACTTTTGTGGGGTGGGTGACAATTGTGTCCGGTATGTTTTTATTTTTTTGTGATTTTTTTCTATTTTGTTTTGTCCAATTGGGACTGTTTTTCTATTTTTCAATGTATCCCTATGGGAAAACATGTTTTGGCTTACAATTTTTTCAGGTTATGACGGAGGCTGTTGGAATGGACCTCCGTTGTAACCCAGGGTTTTACTGTACGATAGAATCCAGAAACCTCATCAGGGGTGACCATGGCCACAACTATTCTTCTGTATTTGGCCAGAATCCTGTTCATGTTCATTGTAAGGGTTGTGTAATTTGTCATGGCTAATTGATAAAAGACCAGGGCATGTCTTGGTTATTAAAGTGGGAATGTGATGACAGATGTGACTGAGATGCATCTTAATCCAAATTAGCTGTGGCAAGTTATGCAAGCACTGATAGGATTCTGGCTTACATCTTAGAAGTAGTCCGATGTTGTATAAGATCATTATATAGTACAGTACTGTGCAAAAGTCTTAGGCCACCACCAGCTAGATTGGGGACAATTCAGTCAGTGGTTTGGTGGTGGTGGTGGGGAGGGGCATAACAAAGACACCCTAACTTCAAACTTCACCATATTTGGAGAGGAAAGTCAATAGAAGACCCTCTCCAATTTTGGTGTGTCTTGGTGTCTTGGGGGCTGAACATCACAATAGTGCTTTGATTAAAAACTAATCTCTGTAGCTAATAAGTAATTGGATATGACTTAAAATAGAACCAAGTTGGAACACATTGTGCTTTTCTAAGAAGCTTCCATTCCAATTATTGTCCATTTTAAAAAGGAAAAGGAATGTGATTTCATAAACATTTAGAGATCATTGTAAAAACGCACATGGAGAGGGTAAACTGGCAGAAATTTTTGAGTAATCTCAGACAAAGTGTCTCACCCGAGGTTTCTTATCACAATTAGTAGTCTTGAATTAAGGGAAGAGGTCTTGATTCATATTTATAGAACTGCAGCTTGTTTTTAAAACAAAAAAACTTCAGTGAAAGTTACATATCAGATAACAAAGGCCATAAAGATACCAAGATACAAAAACAAGCATGGCAAGTATGTGTATTTGCACTTTTTTTGTATATAAGAACAGCCTTGCTGGAACAAGCCACAGCCCATCCAGTCCAGCATTCTGTCTCACACAGTGGCTCACCATTTGCTTCAGGGTATTCCCAAGCAGATGCCTTCTTAGGATTCCCTGGAAATGACATTGAGAGATATCCTGCCTATCTCTCCAACCCGGAGGTTGTCCTTAGGTATCCATAATTATAGCCATTGATACCCTTGCCCTCCATGAACTTGTCTAACCCTTTCTTAAAGCTGTCAAGACTGACATCTGTCACCACTTCATCTGGCAGGGAGTTCCATAGACCAGTGATCCTCTGGGTGAAAAAGTACTTTCTCTTATTTGTTTGAGAACTAGCACCCAAAGGTTTCATGGAGTGCCCCATAATTCTAGTGTTGTGCGATAGGGAAAACAGTGTTTCCTTATCTACTTTGTCCACACCATGCATGATTTTATAAACTTCAATCAGGTCACCTCTTAGACACCATTGTTCAAGAGTGAAGAGGCCCAAACATTGCAGCCTCAAATGGTAAAGAAGACGTTCCAATCCCCTAATCATTCTGGTTGCCCTCCTTTGCACTTTTTCCAGCTCCATAATATCCTTCTGGAGGTATGGCAACCAGAACTGTACACAGTATTCCAGATGTATGTACAGTACTTTGAAAGTATCTTTACAGAAACATACATGGGTTCAAATAACAGCATTATTATCAACAACAGAGAGGTCACCCATAACATTTGACACATGAACAAATATTATTATCTGATAATTTAAATAGTCTGCAAAGGTTACACAATGGAATCAATGAAATAGGTAATGGGCATGGCCTAAAAATGAACATTTAAGAGAAACAAGTTCATAGTAATGAATTAAAATTAAACAATGTTAACGGAGCAAGAGGACACTCAAAAAGCTTCAAGATTAACTTGGGAAAGTGGTTTAGGAGCTAAAATTAAGGAAGAGGAATGGGGTAGACTATGGAAGCAAAGGATTATGAAAAATATGAGAATTGTTGTAAAACAATTTGGAGATGGTATATGACTTCGGTAGGTTTACGTTATTGTGATTTCCCCCTTTATATTTTGTATTTGTATTATTATGTGTGTTCTTTTCTTATATTTTGCATTTGTGTGTTATTTTTCTTTATAGTTTGTGTTTATATTTGATTAAAAATTAATAATAAAAAGATCCAAAACGGAGTGTGTTGGCATGACTACAAAACAGCACCACTTTCAAGAGATGTACTTTTCAAGGTGGGAAAGCAAGAAGAAGAGGAAGAAGAAGAGGGGAAATTCTTTTATGGATCAATATATGGTTAAAGAAAAGAAAGGTGCATGCAGGAATTAGTCATTCTAGACAAAAGCATGCTAAATAGCTTAATGAGTTAGGCAAGTGGCTGTAGAGACACAGGTTGAGCGTTCAATTCCCCACTGACCTATACTTTTAAAATTTGTTCATTTGTGATATTGAGACAGTCCAAAATACATATCTGCACACCTCTACTTCAACTCCAGCCCTTATCTGTTGCTATCCCTTGTTGCATTTTCTTTCAGTTGGGGTAGCATACAAGTCGAACAACAACAACAACAACAACTACTACTACTACGACTACTACTACTACGACTACTACTACTACTACTACTACTACTACTACTATTATTATTATTATTATTATTATTATTATTATTATTATTATTATTATTATTATGGTTTATTTATATGCCGCCTTACTTGTCGTGTGACAACTCAAAGCGGTTTTACAACAGGATCAATCAGTCACAATACATAAATACCAAATATATGGAAAATAAAACAATAATGGCAACAAGGTGGGCCTGTAGGGCTGTAGGGGTGAGGGTTTTATGCTGGGGAGGGAGAGAGGGAGGGAAACGGAGGAGCTGCCCTGCCAGTCAATGGGGGAGAGCAGCATTCTGTCTGGGGAAGGCAGGGAGGTTCCAGGGGAGCACATAAGGGTTGTGACGGGCATGGGATGATATGGCGGGTACTGAGGGGCGGGCCGTACTCGGGGAACGCGGGACTGATGTTTAGTATCTGTCCCCCGTTCCAGCTCCTCGGTTACACCTCCAGGCCCTGAGCAGCAGATCCTGAGTGACCCCTCCCTTAGGCTGCTGCTGATGAATGCCAGGTCGGTTTGTAATAAGGCCTCCCTGATCGCAGATTCCATCTTGGTGGGGCGAGCCAACCTGGCATGCATTACCGAAACCTGGCTGAGACCGGAGGATGGTGTTCCTCTGTCGGAGATTTGTCCGGCCGGGTTCGGTATTTGGCACCAGCCCAGGGTTGAGGGGAAGGGCGGTGGAGTTGCCATATTAGTCAGAGAGTCTGTGGGAGTCGCCAGGGCTGCAAGTTCCAGGTTGTGAGGCTCTGCTCCTGCGGTGGGGCCCTATGTGTCAGTTGGGAGTCTTAGTCCTGTACCTGCCCCCTTGCAGGGTAAGGGACTCCCTGCCTGAGCTCCTCGAGGCCGTTGGCATTGGAGTTCCCTAGGCTAATGGTTCTGGGGGACTTCAATTTGCCTTCGCTGGGTACTGGCTCCGAGGTTGCACAGGAGTTCATGGTTTCCATGGCAGTCATGGGCCTGACTCAGGTAATTCAGGGCCCAACCAGGTGCAGCGGCCACACACCGGATTTAGTTTTCCTGTCGGAGTGGTGGCAGAGTGATCTGAGATTACAGAAATTAGGCATAACACCTGTGCCATGGTCAGATCACTATCTGGTGACTGTGGACTTTCTGGGGGGTGACGCTTCACCGTAGGGAGGCAGGGTCTATTAAATTGCCCCCCCCCAGCAACTAAAGGATCCGGGAGAATTCCAGCAGGAGCTGGGGGATTTTCCTCAGGATCAGGTTCTCGAGGTGCTTCACCTGAGGCACTTGTCAATTTATGGAAAAGGATGGCGACAACGGCCTTGGATGAAATCGCACCACTGCAGCCCCTCCAAGCCTGAGGGGGTTAAGCCATCCCCGTGGTTCACTGATGAACTGCGGGAGCTCAAACAGTCCAAGAGATGCCTAGAGTGCCGCTGGGCGAAAACCCGGAGTGGTTCCGATTGGACACCAGCTAGAGCCGCATTTAGGGCCTATCTAGTGGTGATGGGGGTGGTGAGGTGGCAATACTTCACCACCTTTATTGCCTCCACTGATAATTGCCCAGCCACCCTGTTTCAGGTGACCAGGTCCCTCCTGAGCAGGGAGGGGCTGGTGCTCGGTTGGCAGGGTTCGGCTGAGGACTTTGCAGACCACCTGGTGGAGAAAATTGATTGGATTCGCTGGGGCTTAATCCTGGTGTGGGCAGTGAAGGTCCGGGTGGTGGTGGTTGTAGCACAGTCTTGTTGTGTGATCTGACATCAGCTTGAGCCGGTTGCCCCTGATGAAATGGACAGGCTCCTTGCAGCAGTGTGGGCCACTACATGTCCTTTGGATCCCTGTCCCTCCTGGTTAGTGAAAGCGTCTAAGGTGGTGACAGGAGGCTGGGACGGGGCTATAATAAATGCATCTTTGTGGGAGGGGGTGTTTCCTACACCGCTAAAACATGCTTTGGTGCACCCCCTTCTGAAGAAACTGACCCTTGACCCAGCTGTCCTAACCAACTACAGGCCAGTTTCCAATCTCCACTTTTTGGGGAAGGTATTGGAGAAGGCAGTGGCGCACCAGCTGCAGGGGGCTCTGGAGGAAGCGGATTATCTGGACCCCTTTCAATCAGGAATCAGGCCTGGACATGGTATGGAGGCGGCATTGGTCACACTGATGGATGTTCTCTGGCGAGAGCGGGATGGCAGTCATCCAACCATCCTTGCTCTCCTTGACCTCTCAGCGGCCTTCATTACCGTCGACCACGGTATCCATCTGGAACGACTCAAAGGATTGGGGATCCAGAGCACAGTATTGTCCTGGTTTTCTTCATTTCTGGAGGGCCTTACCTGGACTCACGGCTGCTGCGGGAAGAGCAGGTGGCAGCCATGGCCAGGAGGGCTTTTGTTCTACTTAGAGTAATTCGCCTGTTGCGCCCACTCCTGGACCAGGTGTGGTTAGAGAGGGAGAAATCCAGTCCTAGGCCCCTTAAATATGGCCGCAGGGCTTGGTGCTCTCTCCTCTCCTATTTAACATCTACATGAAGCTGCTGGGCTAGATCATCCGTTCCCATGGGGTGCGGTACCATCAGTACGTGGATGACACCCAGGTGTACATCTCGGCCCGTGGGGACCCCAGTGATGCAGTCAAAGTCCTGTCTGAATGCCTGTAGGCCTTTGGGGTCTGGATGGGGGTGCAACGGGCTCCAGCTGAACCCTAGCAAGACTGAGTGGCTATGGGTTGGGGGTCCAGGGTTATCCAGAGAGTTACCATCTCTGGTCTTGGATTGGGCAGTTCTGTCCCAGACAGACCCGGTGCACAACTTGGGGGTCCTCTTGGACTCACGGCTGCTGCGGGAAGAGCAGGTGGCAGCCATGGCCGGGAGGGCTTTTGTTCTACTTAGAGTAATTCGCCTGTTGCGCCCACTCCTGGACCAGGACTCCTTGCTCATGGTCACTCATGCTCTGGTCACCTCCAGATTAGATTACTGCAATGCACTCTACATGGGGCTGCCCTTGATGACAATTCGGAGGCTACAGCTGGTGCATAATGTGGCTGCCTGGGTGGTGATGGGGTGTGGGCGTTATGCCCGCGCCTCCCCACTACTCCGGGAGCTGCACTGGTTGCCAGTTTGCCTCTGGGTGCAATTCAAGGTGCTGGTTTTGACCTTTAAATCCCTATATGGCAGTGGTCCAGGTTACCTGAGGGACCGGATCATCCCAAAAGTGCCTGCCCTTCCAACCAGAGCGGACCAGAGGGGCTCCCTAGTTGTGCCTTCAGCTAGAGGGGCTTGCCTCTCTGGCACATGGAGGAGGGCCTTCTCCGTGTCCGCTCCAGCCCTTTGGAACCTCCTGCCAACAGAATTGAGGCTACAGATAGAATTGCTGCCTTTCAGGAAAGGTTTGAAGACCTGGCTGGCGGGGCAGGTGTGGGGCCCTAATGGGAATATGGCCCTGGCCTGCTGGCTCATCCCCAACTAGTCTAGTTGTGCCCTCCTTCTGTGTCTTTGCATTCTCCCCCCCCAGCTTTTATTTAGTTTTAAATGGGGTGGGAGTAATGAGGATGGATGGAGGGGATGATGATGGTGTTTTAACATGTTTTTATATGTTTTAGCTGTTGTGCACTGCCCTGAGTCGTATTTTTACTTGAGTGGGCGGTATAAAATTTGAAATAAATAAATAAAAATAAATAAATAAAGTTGGGAACCCCTGCTATAAGAGAAGCCACAAGCTATAACTTGCAGGAATTGAGCAAGTCTGTTGAGGGCAGGTCATTTTGGAGAGCTCACATTCATAGGGAAATCAGAAACAACTTGATGGCACGTAACAAGAACAACATTTTAACCTGGCTTTAAAAAGTCTGATGCAAACTGCCTGGTATTTCTTTTTTCAATATAGCCAGAGCCTTAGACTACTTTATCTCTCATCCAAGTGGGCTGTGAGAATTTTGTGTATCTTTCTTTATTAAGTAGATGCCCTGCCATTCTATAAAAAAATGGCTCTCTAGGCACCTAACAACAGCAACAATTTTAAAAAGTAAATGCAATTAAAGGAACCTTGAACATGAAAATGAAAATGCAATTAAGACACAGCAATAAATGACACAGCAATCGTAAAGCATTTTGAACACCCAGGATTTTTACTATTGAATTGCATTCAAAATGACTTAAAAGGAAGCAAGAAAAGAGCAATACAGTACATGAACACTGCAATTTTAAGGGCACTTTTCTAAAGGTAAGAACCTGTTAAACTCAGTGGGATATATTCTAAATGAAAATGCCCAGAATACCATATTTTAAAAAAGTACTTTTTAAAAAAACAATTACTTATAATCTTATTGCTGTAAGCTCTCAAGGTCCCTTACAATAACAATGTTATTAAAAGTGCAGTGAATAGATGAAAAAAGCCCAATTAAATCAAAACTAATAGATGTAGATTATAGCAAATAGATGTGAATGAAATGAAATAACAGTAACATTTGTTGCATATAGCTTATGCCACATGATTTGTTTGAATTTCTATGAACATAATTTAGCAAATGCTTCATGCTGTGGTGAGACACATTGTCAGATGAGAAGGAGATAAAACAGTAGGACTGCTTTTTGTCAGGGGCTATGAAGATTGAATTTGGAATCTTTATATATAAAATCGAGGGTTAACCGTTGGAACTTTGCATAGGCTCCTTAGCCAGGCCCTACTAGCCTGCACTCACCATTTGTGCACACGCCCGAACTGGGTACCCAGGTAAACACAAGATTAAGAAATGCGGCAGTGGGGCAAGAGCCCCACAAACGCGAATAAACTGAATGAACTTCAACACCTGAAATCCTATGCGCTTTTGCGAGCTCCAGCCAATTAGAAACAGATGCAAGAACAAACAGAACGTTTCCATTCGCACCGCAGCCGCGCCGCAGCCGCGCCGCAGCCAATGAACTACAACGTTTACATAACATTTTTACGCATGAACGCGAATACTACATATCCCACAGTTCTAACCACCAACAGTATGTATTCCATCTATCTGACCGCCTTTACCATTTTGGGAGTTAAAGAGGAAAAAACTTACCATCCTACACACTTTCACAAATCCAGGCAATTGCGTCCTTTGCAACGCAGGAGCTGTATTGGAAACCCCAAAGAGTTACGTACTTTGCAAATGTTACCATTTACGGAGCTATATACGACACATCACACCATCCTGCACAGTTGCTGCAAAACAGCCAATCACGTACTCATCCTTTAAAAGCAGCTGTATTACAAACCCCAAAGAGTTACGTACTTTTGCGGCTGCAGATTAGTACGGAGCTAAAAACTACCTATCTTTGAAAAACAGAACCCGATCTTTTTCTTTACCAATTTAAATATTATTTAGTTAAAAAACTCACCATCCTACACACTTTTACAAATCCAAACCCCAAAGAGTTACGGACTTTGCCAATGTTAGCATATACGGAGCTGCTGTATTGGAAAACCCAAAGAGTTACGTACTTTGCTAATGTTACCATTTACGGAGTTATATACGACACATCACACCATCCTACTCAGTTGCTGCAATCCAGCCAATCACGTACTTTACCCAAAACGCATCACGAATTTCAAAAAACGCTACAAGCCATCCTTTAAAAGGAGCTGTATTACAAACCCCAAAGAGTTACATACTTTTGTGGCTGCAGATTAGTACAGAGCTAAAAACTTTCGATCTTTGAGCGAATAACTTTGAAAAACAGAACCCGACCTTTTTTTTTTACCAATTTAAATATTGTTTAGTTATAGTTATCATATCTACTTCATTACTTTTAAGGTTTATTTAATTTCGTTACTTTCATTTATTTTAATTTTACATTAATTTACTATTTATTTCAGTACACTACAACACACACTTCAAACACACACTTCAGGAGCTACAAACAGAACTGGACCGGTTTAGTTCTCAATATTTATCATATTTAGTGTTATTTTCAGGAACATTTATTCGATTTTTACAGTCATTTATTAATTAGTATCAATTATTTTCTGATATTACAAAAAAGAGTTCAACAACACACTTCAGGAGCCAACTCAATTTCATCTGAAACTACGCACAGAACACAATACATTCTATTCAACAGAAAACATTTTTATTTGACTTATACCTTCGAAAATAATATTATTACACTTTTGGAAAACATTATAATCGACACACGAAGTAGGGAACAATCATTGAAAGAAAAATAACCGTCACGCATTTGAATTTCGCCCGAACCACTTTTATTTTACCTCTATATATTGACGGAGCATACTATATTTTCATATTTACAGAAAAATAAACATTATTCCTTTAAAAAAATACCTCTCTAACAAATAATATAATGAACAACATTTTAAAATATTACAAGAAGGACACATTTATATTACACTAATTTACAGTATTTAGAAAAAAGACCAAAACAACCACTTTACTTTTTTAAAACGAACATAAATATATTCAGAGACCACACACCATTTACACAATTAAACTGAATAAAACTGAAAACGGAATATAGTTTAATAATTTAACGAACAATATCAGTGGTAATTAAACATACCTAAGAAAAAAATTGAGAGGGAAAATACCTCACAAGAATCTGAACAATACAGGCACTCCATTTTGTGTAATCTAACTTACATTCAAACCATAAGAAGCAGATTTTCAAAAAAACATGTTAACAAAATTTTAAAAAGTTTATTTTACAAAACAAAAACATTTGCATAAAAAAATTCTTATTATCTAAATTTGAGACTCATTATTTCCACAAATTTTTTTTACCCATTTAAAACAGCCCGGCAACTCCGGGCAACCTCTGCTAGTCAGCCTATGTTTCAAATCTCACTTTCATTATGTAGATTTGGAATGGGTTTACCATTATTTTGGAGTAGACCATACAGCCAGCCACGGTAAATAACCCGACTCCCTAATGGGCCAATGGCTACGGCTGATGAGCCCCTTTAGGTGGGGTGAGGGGTCCCCTCAGTGGAGGAAATGCCACTGGAAACAATCAGATTGGCCCAACAGCAAAATGAGCAGAGGAGGAACCATTTATGGTGATTCCCCTTATATGTCTGTCATTCTGAAAATGATTTTCAGGAAAAATTGTATACTGTACTTAGATATGAGTAGCAGCTGACGCTGACCATTGTGTTACAGTATTTCTTTCATTTCTGCCCTGTAGCATGCCAGGAATACAAGCAGCCAGCAGAAGATCTTTGTCCTGAACCATTTCCTCATTTCATCTCCACCATGGAATAAACGAGGGATTCTCAACCTGCGGCAAGTGGGCTGGATGCTGCCCACAACACCATTTCATGTGGCCCCCATTGCCTCCACCACGCCAGGAAGTGCCATGTGGTAGAGGAACATACCTGTCAAGTGTTGTGAAAATATGGGAAATTCTCCGGGCACGCGCGCATACACGCAGCAACCCCTTTGCACATGTGCACAACCCATTTGTGCATCCGCACCGCTGCCTCTGATGGGCGCGCATGTGCAGCAACACCTTTTCCAGCTGCTCCAATATGGGATGACGGCAGGAAAGAGCGGGCAAGAGGGGCAAAAAACGGTATTTCCTGGCCAATACGGGATACTTGACAGGTATGTGGAGGAAGGACAAAATGGCTGTCGGCCTCTGAAGCTGTCTGAGGCATGACTCTGCCCCTGGCTTAAAAAGGTTGAGAACTCCTGGAATAATCAAACAGCTCAGATTATGTAGTGTTGACATGGTAGCCAATGCAGCCCAGCCCATAATAATGGGACAATGCTATTTCCAGGTAGGCCTTCCAGGTACTGTATCTCAAAGTATTGTGATGACTTGAAAGGGAATCTGCTTGTGAAATGTCACCTGCCCCACAGGAATCCCACCTTAGGCCATTTTGAAAGCAAAACAAAACTCCAAACCATTATAGTATGAAATATGTGACTCTGCTTAATTTCAGAAAGTGAGGAATGGCATAATCCTGATACGGAAAAACTACATGGAAAGATAGTCCACAATCAGTTTCCCCTTTTGGCAGCATGTTTGCTGCAGAATTGGTCAGAACTCTGATTACATGATCAGCCAGGTCACGCTAAGGAAGTCCTGCCAAAGGATCACAAATTGGTTGTACGATTCTTCTTTCACACATTTTTCCCTACTAGATGCTGGCAGTGTAACAACCTAGTAAATGTGGCTGCGGTGGCTCAGTGGTTAAGAAGCTGGAAGGCTGGCAAATCGGCAGTTTGAGATCTAGGTACTGCATGACGGATTGAGCGCCCATCTCTGTCCCAGCTCTTGGCGTTTTCTGAGCAGAGTTTCTCCTGCAAAAATCCTTTCAACCCAGAATAATTTCTGACATGAAATTATTATTATAACACTATAACACTAGATGAAAACACTAAGATGCTAACCATGGGACTTGTTTGTCTTTATCTCTAAGTAGCCATTTAAAAGCTCTCTGATTTTCCTGTTCTGCTTTGCTGACCTCAAATAACCTTCTTTATTTTGGTCTGTGTCTACATCCCTTCCCCAGCCATGTGGCTGGAGAAGAAAGACTCCATTTACCTCTTAATAGCTCATCTGAGTTCTTATTACCACTACTTATGACCCATTTGTTTGAGACATTTAAGCACTGGTAGTAATTAAATGATTTCCCCCTTTTTCTTTGGCTTGAAAGGAGAGCTCTAGGGAGACTTGCTTTAATATTAGCCCTAATCTCTGCCCCACTTTTTGTTGTGTAGCTGCTACAAAATGTAACAGGCAGAAAGCTCAAAAAAGGTACAGAAATTAGAAGCTTCTGTATGGTTTCTCCATCTCTAGGGATGGAAGAGTATTTCTTTGGGGCCCAGATTTTTGAAGACAGTATTTATGTTGCACCTCCCAAGCCATAAAGCTCATCATTCCAGAGAAAGTCTTATAAGACTGAGATGCATTTCAGACACATAAAGTATACATGTGCATTTTACAAAAAGTATTGATTTGTGCGCATGTTAACATTCAGCTAAAATGAGTCTTGTTGAAAAATACACATAAACATGTTTTACAGTACAACCAGATGTCTGGCCGGACATCCAGCTATGGTAATGGAGTGGACCATACAGCCAGTGACTCAACACCGAGTGTTGGGTGGCAGTAAATAACCTGACTTCCTAAATGGGCAATGGCTACTGGTGGATGAGCCCCTTTGGGTGGGGTGAATGCCCCCTCAGTGGAAGAAATGCCACTGGAAACCATCATATTGGGCCCAACAGCAAAATGAGCGGAGGAGGAACAACTTTCTGATTCCTAACGGTCATGGAGGTGGAAGAGGCCTTCCCAGATGGGCTGGCTGTGAAGGTGCACCTTGATAATAGTCTCAAGGATGTGGCAGTCCAGGAAAAATCTTTACTCGGTTACCAGTAGTAGCCGCCACCGTCAGTACAACCAAGCTCAAAGATAGACTGGAGGGAGTAGGTCTGGAATGAACAGAAGCCTCTTGTGGTGAGACAACTGCTCTTGTCCAAACATAACCCCCTTGTGCTGGCTCATTTCAAACCTGCCACACATCTGAATCGGACAACATCATTTCTGAGCTAGCTGATCTCAGTTGGCAGAAGAGCAGAAAATGGTCTAGAAAAGAGAAGGAGCAGGGAATGAACTGAGTTACTCCACATTCCCTGTCAGTTCAGACTCACAACCACTATGCTGGCAGGGTTATGATAAGGTAAAGGTTGCCTTTGCTTGAAAGCCAGTCATAGCCAACTCTAGGGGTTGGTGCTCATTTCCATTTACAGCCAAAGAGCCAGTGCTGTCTGTGTCTGCAGATGTTTCTGTGGTCATATGGAAAACAAGGAATGCTGTTACCTTCCCACCAAAGCACTAGCTTTTTATCTACTTGCAGGAGCTGGGACAGAGATGGGAGCTCATTCTGTCGTGCAGTACTCAGGTCTTGAACTGCCGATCTGCCAACTGGAATTGTCAAGTTCAGCATCTTAATCACTAAGCCACTACAGAAACAGGCACTTTCTCCAGGCATACTGAAAGGAAATGATCTGTGGAGCTGCAAGCATGCCGAGTAAACATAGAGTCAGCATAGAACAGTCACGTTACCGTGCAGAACACATGTACAATATGAACTGAGTTATGGAAGGGCCCAATGGCAAAATGAGTGGAGGAAGAACCACTTATGCTGATTCCAAACAGTCATGGAGGCAGAAGAAGCCATGCCAGATAGACTGGCTGTGAAGGCACACCTTGTTAATATCCTCAAAGCTGCGGCAGTCCATTGCAGTCCCTGTGTTGAATCCTGCATGTCTCATTCATATGTGCTGCAGCAGATGGGTCCGTGGTCATAGTGTGTGGGTCACTTCATGGCAAGCTGGGATCCACCTTAAACAAATTCACACCAGTGGCTTCTTTCCTGCTTGTCATTCTTCTTTCAAAGCCCACCCCGCATGGGAAAGGCCCTAGAAAATGTGGGCTAAACATCAGAAGCCACACACTTTGTCCAGCAGCAAGGCCACACCCTGTGGGTCACCCCTTATATGTGGTCAAAAATGAAGAAAAAGCAAATGATACTATTGGCACCAGGAACATTAGGACACTACTTGACCATAACAACAAAGACAGACCTGAGAGAAGAACAGCTCTTGTGACCCATGAGCTTTCTAGGCTGAACATTGATGTTGCTGCCTTGAGTGAAACCAGATTGTCTGGTGAGGGAAAAATCATCGATTCCGGTTCAGGATATACCATAACGGTATATGGTAAAAACGGAAGGAGCACATCGCATATATGGTGTAGGTTTTGTCGTGAGGACAAAGGTAGTAAACGACCATCAACTCACTCCTACTGCAATTAGTGAAATGCTTATGACTCTCCATATACCTCTCTCAGGAGATACCTCCATCACACTCATCTCCACCTATGCCCCCACTTTTGATGCTGATGGAGATTTTATTAACCAATTCTACAATCAGCTGAGTTCTACCATCATTAAGGTACAATTTAGGGACAAGCTTTTACTGCTTGGGGACTTCATTGCCAGAGTTGGAAGGGATTATCAATTCTGGGGAAATGAGATGGGTAAGCAAGGACTTGGTAACTGCAATTCCAATGGACTACTGCTTCTTGGTCTATGTGCAAAACATCAACTCTTCATCACCAACTCTCAGTTCCAACTACCCAACCTTTTAAAGAGCACATAGATGCATCCCTGATCCAAGCACTGGCACATCCTTGACTACATCATCATCCGACAGTGTGATAAGAAAGATGTCCTCATCACCAGGACAGCTAGAAATGTTGATGACTGTTGGACAGACCATAAGCTTCTGATGACTAGACTCAGGATTTCTCTTCACCAAATACCATCTAGGTACCTGCCCAACCTGCCCAAATGGAAGTTTGATATTTCTAAACTTTCAGATGAGCCCTCTGCTATGGATTTTCAGAATAAGATCTCTGACCGACCCAGTCAGCAGTCATGACGTAGAACAAGAATGGGCCTCACTGCAAAATATTATCATAGAAACCACTGAGGAAACCATTGGTTTTGTGAAGAAGACTGGTTTGATGACAACAATGATGAAATCTTGTGCCTCATCAATGCCAAACAGAAAGCCTATCTATCCTTTCTTCAAGATCCATCCTCCAACATGAAGAAAGCCCATTTCCAAGAACTAGAGTGGAAATTGTAGTTAATCCAGAAGGGAGGGGTGCCTCTAAAGACAAGGATCTTCACATTCATTTTCTTGATTTGGGAAAATGGAAAAGTGCCTGATGACCTTAAGAATGCCATCATTATCAACATCTTTAAAAAAGGTGATTGTAGTCCTTGGGGTAACTATCGTGGCATATCATTGTTATCTATTGCTGGAAAGATTTTCGCAAGAATCCTGCTCAGTTGTCTGCAAATTATCTCCGAAAGGGTCCTCCCAGAATCTCAATGTGGTTTCCGTATTTTCCGAGGCACAATGGACATGATTTTCTGTGTAAGACAACTTCAGGAAAAATGCAGGGAACAACAGAATCCATTTTTTTTTAGTATTTATGACCTGGAAAAGGCTTTTGATTATGTCCTGAGACCTGGTATGTTGGCTGTGCTGAGACGCTTTGGTTGCCCTGGGTGTTTTGTAGATCTGGTGCAAGTGCTTCATGATGGCATGTCTGGGAGAGTTCTCCATCAAAACAGCATATCAGATGCCTTCCCAATCACCCACGGATTGAAGCAGGGTTGTGTGCTTGCTCCTATCCTTTTTGTCCTTTACTTAGCTGCCATGCAATATGAAACATCTAATAACAACACTAATAACAACATGAGTGTAGAGATTAAATACCGCTTCAACCGAGGATTCTTTAATTTGGCTAGACTACACTCGCAAAGACTAACCAGTGCTAATAGGGTAACGGAAATGCAATATGCTGATGATACTGCATCACCTGCTCTCACGCCTGAGGAGCTGCAACAGTCAGTCAACTGTTTCAAGAATGCAAGTGATCATTTTGTCCTCACCATAAATGTTCAGAAAACCAAAGTATTTGGACAACCTGCCCCAAGGACAGCCCTTCCAGAGTTCAGTATCATCAGCTCAGATTCCACACTGGAACAGGTAGACCAGTTTTCTTACCTTGGTAGCATCCTGTCTAAAAACTGCACCTGTGAACAGGATGCGGTGAAGAGAATTGGTGCTACCCATTCTGCCTTTGGTCGTCTATCATACCAGGTCTTCATGAACAAAGATTTAACAATCCAGACTAAGCTCATGGTATACCAAGCTGTTGTTATCTCAATGTTACTGTATGGCTGTGAAACATGAACCCTATATCACCAAGACATGAAAAAGCTTGAGCCCTTTCACCAACAGAAGCTAAGGTCCATCTTGAACATCAAGTGGGATGACTATGCCACCAACATCACAGTCCTCAAGGAGACAAATGTAAATAGCATTGAAGCTTCCATCTTAGATGGATAGGGCATGTCCACCATATGGATGTTTCCAAGCTTCCTCATCAGTGGAAGCTACGGCGGCAGTCGCGGCTTTTCTGCTGGAGCTGTGGAACGGGATCAGCAAGATTGTGGAGAAGGCGTTTGGAATCGGTTTTGAAAGGGGCAAGAGGAGCCTGAGTGCGAAGTAATTTGCATGTAAGTGCCTGTGAGGAGCTACATTCTCAGTTGCAAGCTATAAAACTAGTTGGGATCTTTTTTTTCTAAAGAAAAAAAAAAAAAAAAAAAAGAGAGCTGAGTCTTTGAAATGGAAAAGGTGGAGGCTTGAAATGGCGACGGTCAGGGAAAACGAAAGTGACTGTGCGAGGGTTGTGATTTTTTTCTATACTCCAGAGGACCGCGCCACGTTTTGACATCAACAAAGGTGGATTAATTTTTGTTTTTTCTCTCTCTCTCTCATCTCTGGGCTGGAATATTGGAGAAACTGTGGGAGTTTTTTTTTTTTTCCTTTCCTTTGTTTAAGCTGCCTGCTCCTTACAGGAAGGGGGGAAGAGGGGGGGCCTCTTCTCACTTAAAAGTTAAGGCACTCGCTGGAGAATGATGCTTTAAATACTCATCTCAAAGGAAGGAATGTATGGCTTTGATTGCTGGTTTCTTTACCGTGTGGATTGAGGAATATCTTGCTCATCACCTCAACTCCTCAGAAGCTGGATTTTTCTTTTCCTCCTGAGCCCCCCCCCCCCTCAACAACTGGGCTAACTGTTTCTCTGAAGCCTTTTTTTTTTTTTTCTGTGGCTGGAAGACGTTTGTTTGGACCGCTGGCTTTGGGGGAAAGGATCTGTTGTGGTCAATAATTTTTTTTTATTTTTAATTTGCCTGCTTGGAGAGTTGCTTCCTTTAGTTCCATTGTTGTGGATTACAGTATTTTGGTACCTTCTGCTGACATAAGAACTTTCCTGCTGTAACTGTGGAACCAATGACTGCAGTGTTGTAAGCCCTACTATATTGACAAATTGTTACAGCGATCTGCAACATTGGGTTTGAAATACAGTGGATTATTATGGAAAAAGTTACAAGAGGAAAAGCGAAGGAGGAAGAACAAGTTGTAAAGTCTAAGACGACTGGAAAAACAACAGTGGGTGAATCTGCTCAACCATCATCTATGTCTACAGTGCCAATGGACCAGACGCAACTTATGGTGGAAATGGGCAAATTGATGCAAAAATTCGAGAAAAGTGAGACTTTAAGGGTGAAAGATAGAAGTGAAATAATTAAAGGGCAAGAAAAGGTGATGTCAACATTGAATGATTATACAAAAAAAATGGATTTAAATTTGAATAAATTTGTGGGAATGCTGAAAGTGGTTCAAATTGAGGTGGATACTGTAAAGAGTGAACTAAAAGGGACCCAGGAGGTGGTGCGGGACAGTAAGCTAAAAATGTTGGAACAAGAAATGAGGATTGATGCTGTGGAAGATTTGATGAGAAAGCAGAATATTCTGATCCGTCAGGTACCGGAACGGACTCCGGATTTGTTAAGAGAGAGGGTGGTTCAGTGGTTAAATGGTCTAAAAATGGGGAAGGAATTTGTTCAGGAGGATTTAGGAAGTGTGTTCCGGGTGGGTCCAAGAAGAGGGAGAATGACACAAAGAAATGTGCTGGTTAAATTTGCAAATTGGGCAGATAAACTAAAAGTAATGGCTCACCTGAAAAGAGCAGGTTCTGATGTGTTGAAATTTGATGGTTCAGAGGTTGAAGTCTATAATGATATTTCATTAAAAGAAAGAACATGGAGGTATAAGATGAGGCCTGTTACTAAATTGTTGAGGAGTAAAAATATAAGGTATAATTGGAGATTTCCACAACAATTGCGCTTTTTTTATGAAAAAAGAATGCAAGTTATTGATGAAGGCACTAACCCATTGGAATATTTGAGTATGTTGGGATTGGTACAAGCAGATTCAGAAGAATGGAAAAATCTTAAGAAGGAAATGATGGATTCTGGAGCTTTGGG
Organism: Bradypodion ventrale; assembly: GCA_035047345.1. Lineage (NCBI taxonomy): Eukaryota > Metazoa > Chordata > Lepidosauria > Squamata > Chamaeleonidae > Bradypodion > Bradypodion ventrale. The sequence goes on from JAWDJE010000001.1 coordinate 50,849,825, forward strand.
AAGGGAACAAGGGAGGGAGGAAGCTGGCGGGGCAACAGGTGGAACACCTCAGCGAGGGGAGGAGGAGGAGGAGTTGTCTTTGATTATGGTGGAAGAGGAGATAGGCAAGGAACAATGAGATCTGGATAGTAGCAAGCTTAAGTACTTAATAGAGGTAGAATGGGCAAATAGCGCATAGCGCCGGCAGTAGGGCACGTCTTGCAGGTCCCCCCTCTCCCCTCTTTGGTTGACAGAGGCGACTTTTCGTTGGAAGGTGGGGAGAGTGAAAATGTGTGTTATATGTAGTGGTATGGTGGTAGGGTTGTTGGTGGCACGCCCGATGGAGAGTTTAAAGTTGGAAGAAGAAATTGGATATGGGAAGTATTAAAATAATATCATGGAATGTGAAAGGTACAGGTTCTGTTCTCAAGAGACGGAGGTTGGAATTGGCGTTGAAAAAAGATAGACCAGATATTTTGTTTTTACAGGAGACACATCAGAAGTCAAAAGATACGAATAAACTTTTTTTAGGTTGGATGCAACACTACGAGATGGCGTTTGGAACATCTAAAGCAAGAGGGGTGGCAACTATGATTTCTAGAAAGTTAGGATTTGAAATCACAAAAAAGATTGTTGATCAGGAGGGTAGGTACTTGTTGTTAAGAGGAAAATTGGAGGATGAGGAAATCTTGTTGGTAAATATTTATGCTCCGAATGACCACCAAACAGTGTTTCTCGAAAAAATTCGGAAAATAGTGGAGTTGGAAAATGTTGCTAAAACTATTGTGGCTGGTGATTTTAATTTGATTAGGTCAGGATTGGATTGCACAAATATAGCTAGAAGTGGAATTGGTGTGAAAGGGAAGGTGATGGATAATTGGATGAAAGTTACGGGTTTGAAGGACTCATGGAGAGAGTTCAAAGGTTTAGAAAGAGCATATTCTTTTTTTTCTCACGTGCATGGGACCTATTCGAGAATAGATTATGTTTTTCTTTCGGAAAATTTAATTGGGGATATAGAAGGCACGGAAATTGGGATTATTAAGGAATCGGATCATGCTAAAGTATATTTGGAATTGAAAGTACAAAAAAATACTCAAAGAGTCAGAAATTGGAGGTACGATCCTAATTTGTTCAAAGATCAGAAAAGTAAAGAGCTAATTATGGAAAGCTGGAAAGAAAGTTGGCATTGGAACGATAATAATGAGGTTAATTTTAACGTCGTGTGGGATACCATGAAGTCGGTATTTAGGGGTGAAAGCATAAAATTGGCAAGCTTTAAATATAAAAAGAACAAAGCAGAGTACACAGAAAAAGAAAGGGAAATAAAACAATTACAGGTAGAACACGCAAATAGTAAGGATAAAAAAATTTTTTTGAAACTACAAGGACTTAAGGCAGAAGTAATGGGTAAAGATATAGACAAAGTTAAACGAGATTTGATTTATTTAAATAGGGAATATTTTGAATTTAGTAATAAGAACTCAAAATTATTAGCAAGGGCAGCTAAGGTTAAAAGGGGAAAGAGAGAAATTGGGGTGTTAGTGGATAGGCAAGGTTCAAGGTGCAATAAGAATAGCGATAAATGTAAAATAGTTAGAGAATTTTACCAGGAGCTATATGCAAAAAAAGAAATAGATAAAGAAAAACTTAAGAAGATATTGGAGAGGCAGTTAGGAAATGGGATAAAACAAGAGCATAGGGAGAAAATGGAGGAAAAAATAACTGATAAAGAGGTTAGGGGAGTAATAAGTGGATTGAAGATAGGGAAAGCCCCGGGGGATGATGGATTATCAACAGAGTTCTATAAAGAATTCAAAGAGGTAGTGGTTCCGAAATTGGTGAAATTATACAATTATATATTGGATGGAGGATCAATTCCGACCTCATGGTATAACACCACAATTGTTCTTTTGCCAAAACCTGGAAAGAATTTGGAAAGAGTGGATTCGTACAGACCAATCTCGCTTATAAACCAAGATGCGAAGATCTTCACAGCAATATTGGCTAACCGTTTAAATAGTTTTATGGGGGAATATATAGAGGTTGATCAAGTTGGGTTTTTAAAAGGACGACACATGGCGGATTTGACCAGAAGGGTATTAGATTTAATAGACAATGTCAATCAAACAAAGGAAAAAGTGGGATTACTATCATTGGATATTTTTAAGGCATTCGATTCACTGCAGTGGTCTTCAATTAAGGAAATAGTTAGAAAATATGGGTTTGGGGATAAATTTAATAGGGTTATAGATTTACTATATCAAAAAGGAAATGCTAAGGTTAGAGTGAATGAGGAGCTAACGGACTTGGTAAAGCTAGAGGCGGGCACTAGGCAGGGTTGTCCTTTATCTCCTATCTTGTTCATAATGGCAATGGAGATTTTAGCTAAAAGTATAAGGGAAGATTCAAACATAGAAGGGATTATGGGTAATAAAGTGAGTATGTACGCAGACGATACATTGCTGATGGTGAAGCACCCGGAACAGGTAATGGATAGGATTAAAGATCATTTACAAATATTTCAAGCTATAACTGGATTAAAGATAAATTGGGATAAGTCTGAATTGATGTTGTGTAATTTGAAAGTGAGCGAGATGGGTAGGACGGTGTCGACACTTAATATACAAGTTAAAGAGAAGCTGAAGTATTTAGGGATAATCATTTCAAATAAATTAGAAGATCTTAAACGATTGAACTACGACAGCTTGAGAATTGAATTTAAGAATAAAATACAAGAACTCCAGAAGTTAAAGCTGTCATGGTTCGGCAGGATTGCTATGTGTAAAATGATATTGTTACCAAAGATTAATTTTCTATTTGATACACTAGCGATCCATTTAAAAGAGAAAGAAATTAATGAGTTTCAAAAAATGTTCAATGGGTTCTGTAATGGAGGAAAAAAATCTAGGCTTCCAAAGAAACTATGGTATATGTCTCAGAAAAAAGGGGGTTTGGGTATGCCTAATTTGCTAGTATATTATCGAGCATTTCAAGTCAGGAATGTTGTGAAGATCTTGGCAAGAGAAAAGGTGATTTGGGAACAATTGGAAATGAAAGAGTACAGAAATATTGGAAACTTGATTTTCCTGGGAATGAAGGATAAGGTGAAAAGGTCAAACAATACTATGATGAAAGGTCTCATGGAGGTATGGAAGAAGGTAAAAAAAGACATGGTTCCGAATCTCTCTCCAATTTTGGAATTGACTGATATGATGTGTTTCCCAATAAAATTAGATAAAGAAAAAATGGAAATATTGGATAAAAATGGGAGGTTGTTATTGAAGGATTGGTTAAAAGCATGTGAAGTTGATGACGAGCGGAAAAAAATGTTTGAGATTTTAAATTTGAACTGGTTTCAGAAGTTAAAGGTGGATAATTGGAATAAAAAATATAAAAGAGAAATAGGGATAGATAGAGTATATACAGAATTTGAGGAATTGGTAAGGAAGATTAGAAAAGGGGATAGTAGTACTAAAGGTCTTGTAAGCAAGCTTTATAATATATTGAATAGAGGTGCAGATCCACAGGAGGACTTGAAACGGAAGTGGGAACAAAACTTGAATATAAAAATTGGGGAGATTGAATGGAAAAACAAATGGAAAAAGAGAATTATGAGAACAATGTCCGTAAGAATTAAAGAACATAATTTCAAAATGTTGTGGCAATGGTACCTGACACCATTAAGACTTTACCAGATGGATAACAAAAGAGATAAGTTATGTTGGAGATGTAAAGAATATGACGGAACATATGAACATATGTGGTGGAGCTGTAAAAAAATAAGGGATTTCTGGGCAAGAATAGAAAATGAGTGTGATGAAATATTGGGTAAAAGTGTTAAGTTGGTGTCGGGTACCATTCTTTTAACGAATGTGGAAGGTTTGGGTTTAAATAAGGAGGAAAAAGAACTATTGGAAATTATATTGACAACAGGTAGACAATGTATAGCAAAAAATTGGAAAAACGATATAGACATACAGATTGGAGAATGGTATAAAGAAATGTGGAGTTTAGCACTGAATGATAAATTGACATGGGAGATTAAAGTCAAAAGAGATAATTTAAAAGAGAATAGATTCTGGAATATATGGAAACCGTTTGTGGATCACTCTATTATGGCAAGCGATAGTTCAGGACCAGTACCATCACAAAGAAGCTTCTGGAACTGAGTAGAAAATAAACTCTCCGGGCATTGTATATATACACTGGGTGATTATTATTTGTTAAAAAAGATTAGTGCTAGTACAGAAAGTTTTTTCTATCATTTTGGATATTGAAATAATGGTTTTTATTATTTGGTGGTTAAATAGTAGTTAACGAGTATAGATATTGTTATGTGCTAGCATATAGTAATGTCTGTTAGTATGATATTAAGAATTTGTTAGTGTATTGTATCGTTAATGTATTGTTAATGTTTTTTTTTCTTTCGTTTTTTGTATGTCTATTAAAAATTCAATAAAATTTAATAAAAAATAAAAAAAAATAAAAACATATCCTAAAAATTTAATAATCAGTTTCATAAGTCAACATTCTTCCAAGCCAAATGAGTAACAATGCTAAATACCAGTTATAAAACAAAGCTCCCCACCACCCTGCTAAAGGTCACATGAAACAATATGGTCCTGTGTTGAAACTGATAAGGGATAGTGCAGAGCTCGCTTCTCTTGGGAGAGAGTTTCACAGCTGAGGTATTGCTATAAAGAAAGCTCTGTCTCATCTACTCATCAGTCTAGCTTTTCTGAATGGTTGGAAAGGCTTGGATGCACAGCAGGTCCACCACTGAAGATTTCTGATTCCAGGAAGGAGATAATTTTTCGTCTTAATGTGCATGATCATTTGTGAGATCTGTAATTTAGTGACATCAGCAAACTACTCAACAAAATTATATATAATTTATGAATAGGTAAAAGAAGTAGGTAGCTACCCAATACAGATATTTGGGAAACTCCACTATCAACAGTGAAACATTCATTCCTATTCTCTTTTTCCATAGTTTTTAACTATATCCTAGAGCAGGCATTTCCAACCTATGGCCTGCGAGCCGGCCCTGTCCCCTGATGTCAATTCATCTGACCCACGCCACCCTCGCTGCTCCCGGAAGCGGAAGTAAAATGTGCCAGCTCATGTGCAAAACACATTTACGGCAGCATTCTGTGTATGTGCGAGTGCTTTTTACAATAGCTTCTAGTGAAAGGAACCACGTGACTGGCCTAAACAGCTGTCTGGGGGCGTGGTCAGGCCCACGATCTGAAAACATTGAGAGCCCCTGTACTAGAGGTTAGACCACTAATATAGAATTGAATAGGCATCACTTCTACTCTCTGTCTTTCTCCATTGTGACACTGGATGAGTTGGAGTAACTCTTTCTCTCCCCCCTCTGAGAGCCATCTCATGTCTTGAGGTTGGTTGCCATCATGTCATATCTCTACTTATCTCTGCCTAGGTGAATTTGTTGTTCCCTATTAAGGCCAAGACAGTTCTCTGATGTTACTCATAGAAGAAACTTCTGCTTCCCTTCAATTATGTTTTGCATCATATTATATTTGTCCAAGATATGAGAGCTTCCATTTCTTAATAATCAACTCTATACCTTTTTTGTTTTGCTATCTGATTAAGTACCTCTTTATTCATTATTCTACCAGCCCATGTGATATGAAGGATTTGTCTGTATATCCACAATACAAAAGTGTTTATTCTATTAAGCATCTCCATTTGAACAGTCCCAACAATTTAGGAGGATTCATCATATGTAACACTTGAACATTTTCAGCCTCAGAGATGTTTGGAATACAGTCACATTATTCTAATTCCATATATCAAGAGTTACTTATCACATATTGATAGCAGACATTGACATGGTTATAGTTTGGATGCTAGCATGAGATCCTATACCAGGGGTTCTCAACCTACGGCCCGGGGGCCGGATGCAGCCCATGATACCATCTCATGTGGTCCCCTCTGCCTTTGCCACACCAGAAAGTGCCATGTGTGGCAGGCAGGGCAAAATGGCCATCCGGACAGCCTCTGGTCTATACTGTGCCATCTTCATTTTTAAGTGACATGAAACAGTGTGTTTACATTGTGTCAACCATCTGGGCAGTTGTCATATGCATAAATGTTTTCATCTAAATTAAGTTGGTGGTCCTAGATAGAGAATGACAAGTCAACATCTAAGTAAAGTGCATCATTTTAATGCATGGGTCTCAATGTTTTTCAGCTGTGGGCCAGACCACACCCCCTCAGACAGCTGAGCGGGCCAGACTGGTGCTGTAAAGCACATCTACAGCTGTCATAAACACATTTACGATGGCTGCAGACACATTTACGGCTGTAGTGAACACATTTACATGGCCGTAAATGAGTCTGCGGCTGATTCTGGTGGTGGTGGCGGCTGGAGTGAGGTTGGGGGCTGGATTATTTGCTGTCGTGGGCCTTGCAAACCCCTTTTTAATGCATCTGTGTTAGATGGGACTGCCAATTGGATTCAAGACCTTTTGGATTAGTGTTTTCCCCAAAGCAGTTTCAGACTGCTCCAGGATTCTCCCCCAATCCAGAAGAAGAATCTGGAAGGTCTACAAATGCAGCAACGCCAGTCCACTTCTGTAAGCAGTAAAAAATAGGCACCTGAAGAAGTTGCAGATGTGCATCTAAAGAGCACCCCCTTCCCAAACATGTATGTTTAGAGTTTAAAACTTACCTAAGTGCACCATCCTCAGGGGATCATTGCCTCACTTGCTCTGCTTTCTATGCTGATTTGGATGACAGTAGTTTTACATGAAAGCATTGAAAACTGGTCAGTGTTTGTGTTTGTTTTGTTCTGGCCAGCAACTACTCTGGCAACCAGGACAATGAGAAGCTATCATAAGATTTACCTATCTATCTTCTCTGTTGTGCTTCCCAAATGCCATTCCAGTGAGGAACAGCAAAATTCTCTCATTAGTGGCCATAAGACCACAATTCTTTCAGAATTCTCCTTCTTCTCGTTTATGCTTCAGTTTCTTATCCTGCACTTTGATAATAGCCTTTTCTTGAAACCAATGATGTAATGTCAACCACAATAAAGTTTGCATCATGTTTGGGCAGTACTATAATGCACTGCATTATGGAGCTCTATAATTATATCTCTGTTGAACAGGTGTACAGTATTAGAGTTGCTCAACAAAACAGCCAATATTTGTGGCTAATATATACATTAATTATTACAACACAATTTGAAATCATCAGGGATGCAAATATGAAGGATGCTAACACAGAAGTACTGGATCGGAGGCAGACTGAAGAATAGTGAACCTGTTGAATTAATGGGGCCCATTTAATTCTGGCTAATTAGTTTCATTAGGTTGCACCTCTTGCTGACCATCTGACAGTGGGATAGAACTCCAGGTGGAATAGATTTCTCCTATTTGGCAAGGAAGGAAGGAAGGAAGGAATGGAGGAAAGCAAGCAGAGGAGAGGAAAGAATTGCCAGTTGCCTGTCTGAATGGGCTCCTTGAAATAGGTATTGCTTGAAATAGAATGGATATAAATCCCTTCATTGATCACACCACCTAAGCCAGGGGTTCCTAACCTAAGGCCCATGGGCCAGATCTAGCCCACGGTGCCATTTCATGTGCCTCTCGAAGGGCATTCGAGAAACAAAATGGCTACCCCTTTGAAGCTGTTGGGACAAAATGGCTGCCCCCATCATGCAGGCAGGGCAAAATGGCCATCTGACCCTTGAAACTGACTGAGAGAGCGTGACCCCACCCCTGGCTTGAAAAGGTTGGGATCCCCAGACCTAAGCGAATGAAAATACTTTTGCAGCAAAAAAGTAGAAGCCTCACTGGTGAAGGAAAAGTGTTCAGAATGGGTGAAAGGATACCACATTGATTTGAATTGACTTGTAGGTTGTCTAATCAACACAAAATGACACAAATCCAGCTGCCCCAGTTCCAGAGCAATTTTCCATATTATTTGCCAATGAAGTAATCCCCTAAATTCACATGTTACTGAAGCAGATTGTTCTTATATTCTTGTATTTTAACTCATGTTTTTATTTGGTTGTACATTTTAAGAGTTTAATTACAGCTTTGTTGTTTTGTTTGTACACTATACCATTGCTAACCTCCTTAAGCACTAGTATTAGTGGTAAAGTGGGGCATAAGAATTATTGCTGTGTTATGTGTGATAACTGTGTGTATTAAAACTGTCAAGGTTCAAACTGCTGAATTCCTACCTAAACTGCTGTCAAACAGCGTCTCTGTTTCACAGCTGTGAGATCTCGGCAAATCGCGAAGTATCGCGAGATTTCGAAGAGCACGTAATTTGAAGTTTGACAGGTGCACTATGTATCTCTTTCATGCAAATGAAGGGACTAAGAAGTGTACATAGGTTGATTGACCAATCAGCATTGTTCTTTGTTGTAACTGTATCTTTCTGTGTATGTATAAAAGTCCGTGTTTTGCCCCATTCAAGTTGTGTTCAGACCCTCCAAATAAAGAGCTGTATTTCACTTTCAATGCTCGTCGTCTCCAATTCCTGAACACCAAAGGCTGTATGAAAGAAATAAGTGAATTTAGATTGTTCAGAAAAGAAATTATCCTGCTGATTGATTTGTATGGTCTGTCTTTTCAGTGACACATACAGGTGAAACTCGGAACATTAGAATATCGTGTAAATGTTCATTCATTTCACTTAAAAGGTGAAGCAAATATATGAGATAGACTCACTACATGCAAAGCGAGAGATGTCATGCCTTAATTCGTTATAATTGTAATGATTATGGCATACAGCGTACATGAGATTATGTGATGATTATGGGGTACATGAAATTGGGGGGTTGGGGTTTTCATAAGCTGTAAGCCATAAGCATCAATATTATAACAAAGTGAAGCTTGAACTATCTCGCTTTGCATACAATAAGTCTACCTCATATATTTGTTTTACCTTTTAAGTTTCATTAATGAATTGAATGAACATTTGCACGGCATTCTAATTTTCTGTGTTTCACCTGTATGTATTTATCTTTGACTTTCTTCCATGAATTGCATGTTATCATACATGGGTTTCTTATACCTTCTGACCCAGATATGATATGATGGAATTTGCACTATGTGTTTCCAGGCACATGGTTTGAAATGAGGTTGAAATAAAATGGACCAATATTTGTGTGTCACTAAAAATATTCAAATGCTTTTTATGTACTAAAAAGTGTGATAATTTGTCAGCATTTTCCTGCTTTCCCCTTCCCTGAAATTGTTCCTTTATATTTAAAACTACAGAATACAGTCTTCTCCCTAGAATTTTATCATATGACATAGTAGAGGACTTCTGGCTATGTAAGACCACCCAGTGAATCCAGACACTGTGTCAACTTCCCATGTTCCATGGTATTCCACTAGCAAATTTCCCAGCAGTGAATCATATGTAGAGAACTCTGGTGTTACATCTAGCACAAAGCTGAAGCCTGTTATTACCTCATGCCTGAACAGAGCAATGATTGGATAAAACCATAACATGGATGAAGGCTTTTCCATTTTTAAAGTATTCCCAGCATTTGCTATGCTCCAGTCTATTCAGTTATTACATTCTGGTGTGTGATGAGTGCATGGGCAACATGTTCTCCTGTTGATATGTTGCAGTAGAGAAAGTCTCTCTACTCATCAAGCTCTGTATGAGATGCTTCTTCCCCCCACAAAATGCTTCTTATTTCTTGGAGTTCAGTCTCCCAAATTTATCAGGAATTCCTTTAGTCATAAATAATTCTTATGAAGTCTTAAGAAGAGTTTCCAGGTAATACCAGGTGGGGAATAGAAACTATGTCAGTCATTTTGTGCCTGTGAAAAAGACAGAGGGAAGGGGTGGGAATGGCTAAACTCTGTGAGAGCAGCAAGTGATTAAGGGACTGAAAGTGATTAGGAGACTGAAGCAAAACAACAACAACAAGAAGAAATCAATTCAATCTTTATTACAGTCCAAGGCCAGCCATAGTACAGCAAAAGATAGAAGTTAAGATGAGGGTAATTAAATATATATTTTAAGTGGAGTGTAAAAACCCCCAAACAACTATCAGTCCTTTAATCCCTTGCAGTTCCCTTGGAGTTTAGTTACTCCCATTTATTTCCTTTGTCTTCCTCACGGAGCTTTCATTCCCCACTGAAGACTCCTGTGAGGTATGATTTCTTGATTGAAGCCCTCAGAATTTTGACTAGGAGGACTCCTGGTGAATTCTAGGGGCTGAATTCAATGAAATACCAAAGCCCCATGTCTACTCACATCATCAATTGTAACAAGCTACAGTTAAGGGAAAACTTTTGCCAAACAAAATATGTTGATTTTTAAGCTGTCATAAGACTGTTGGAGTTTTGTTTTGAAGGGTAGATTTCTTTCTTTCTTTTTTCTGCAACAGTGTGACATGACTACCCCCAGAAACGGTGAGCTTTGATTCTACTCCTCCTTGTAGACTTCCTAAAGCGATCCAGTTGATGTATATAGGATGCTGGATTAACTAGATTTCTAGCTGGATTAGGCAAGAGTAAAATTTATAGTGTATGTGTGTTATAACTCTAGCATACTTTTACAAGGTTGTTATAAAACTCACTGAGATCATCTTGGTGACTTGCATTGAATACTTAGAATTTATTATATGAACACCAGCAACAACATTATATAACATTGTTGATTGAGTGGAAAGGTTTTAGCACTTGGACAGTTGCCGTGATGGCTTTTATAGTAATCTAGCATTTGGCACTTCACATGCTTATAAACCAGTTGTAACATGTCTTCTGCAACACATAAGTATAATGGAGCACCAAAACATAGAAAGACATGCACACATGTTCACTGTAGGCTAAATCAGCTGCATTTCTAAACTGTGTTTGCACCAAATCTGTATCAATTTAAACTTGAAAACAATTGCAAAGTATTTTTTAAAAAGAAAACCAGGACAAGGATTTAACTAACATGACTGACTATAAGTTTGCTTCCTGTTAATCAAGGAAGTTTGGAATATGGCTGGCCCTTCAGGCTGAATTCTGATGTATACTTACTGTACCAGTAGTTGGAAATAAGGTTTAGTGAGTTAAGAAGGATGGGAGTTTGTTGTGTCCAAAGATTTAAGCAATGTCCTTGATGCTATTGTGTATTTCTGCAAAAGCACGCCCTTTCTGTAAGGCGCCAAATTCGTATCACTTTCTATGTAAACTGATTGGCTCTGTACATAGGTTCCCACATTTTTGGAAGCCCGGGTAAATGTAGCTCTGTTACTGCCGTTCTGCTTGTATATAAAGAGCCACCTTGTCCCCTTATTCCCTATTCCGGTCCGGTATTATGAGCTGAGCAATAAAGCAATGTTGGTTTGACCCGATCCTGCTGCTCTGAATACTTCTTAATTGCCGGACTCAATACTGGCGACGAGGATGGGATTCTCTGCCACTGCAACGCTGCTCAGAGGGTTTGGCATGTCCATGACGGACACCCTGCCAAGTCGAAGGCAAGCAGTTCCAGGCGAGATCCACTGCACCGGTCCAGAGGAGATCGATGAGCTACCACCAAGATGTGTTCGGTGCACCCGCATCTTCAAGCGGCACCACAGAGGGAGACAATTTCGGTAACGTCCAGGGTGGACACGCCATATCAACCGAGACATCCTGGGACACCACCGCGTCGTGATAGGGCTGAGGGAAAAGACGTCCCCACACTCCAATTCCAAGCTTCAGATTTCAAATACAATGCAAGTCAAGGTTCCAGCTTCTGAGTTCATAAGGTCCAGTTCTTCATGGACATCTGTCTTCAGGGTCATCGTTCCCACATGGTGATTGACTCGGGATAATCCTGTTTGATCCTTGCCCAGCGTGAGATCTTCCAGATTCCACCAGCAGACTGGCTCAAGTTGCGGGCTCTACAGGTCCAGTTGAGGGATGTGCAAGGTCGCCACATCCCTGTGCTCGGCATGTTTGAGGTGCAGTTTGAGGTGCAGTTCGAAAGCATCACCATCAAGCTTCCGCTCGTTGTGGTCAAGGAGGGTAAGAGTAACTTCTCGGAGTTCAGTGGTTTAGTCCCCTAGCTATCGCCTTTTCAGTCATCAATCCAGTTCAGTGGGACTTTAGTCAGGTCACCAGGTGCTTCCTGCACGCAAAGCCTGTCCACAGACTGAGTTCTATAAAAACTGTCCACTGGCCAGAGAGGGGCCAGACATCTTTGAGTGGGGAAGCAGCTGCTGTTCACTACATATAGTTTTTAGAGTTTTGGAGTCTTAGAGTTTTAGAGCTTTTTAGGGGTTAAATGTGTATATATGGGGTGGGAGTATGTTGATAATTTTGTATAGTTGTATTTTGTTTAGGTTTTGTTGAGTTGATAAGTGGATTTTCAATTTCGTTGTTCTGTGCAGGACAATGACAATAAAGATTTATCTATCTATCTATTGCATGCAAAGTTGGATGTTGTGTCTGCATCAAATAATGACTCCCTTGTTTCAATGATTTTGTCAAGGGTTCAAGTTGGGTGGCCACCGACGGTGGTTTCAAAAGTATCTAAGAGTTATTTCAGAGAATGCAACAAACGATTAGTGAAGGGGGGAAGTTTGTCACGGGAAAACAGAGTGGTAATTCTGTCTGCGCAACGGAAAAGGTTCAATGCATTTCACACATGTGTCACCCTGGTATTGCCCGCTCGAAAGCGTTTGCCAGGAGCTACTTCTGGGGGCCCAGGCTCGATTCACACATCGGGACATAGATTAGGTAATGCAGAGTTTGCCAATTCTCCAGGATAAAGGTAAACCACTACCCTTTCCGAGAGTTCGATATAGTCAGGATCCCTGGTCACATGTCCCTACTGACTTCGCCGCCCCTTTCCAAGGTTGTTGTTTCTCACTACAATCCAAATTTCATGGTGGGGGGATTTCAAGGGTTTCTCAAGCGTAATGGTGTTAGGCACACACCTGCTGCTTCCTTACACCCCGCCCCAGTTGGGGGAGTAGGACAGTTCAGAATTGTCCGTGAAACACTTAAGAGAATAATTTCGGGAGAGTGAAGTTTTTGCTGGGGGGGGGGGAGGAATGTTGTGTCCAAAGATTTAAGCAATGTCCTTGATGCTATTGCGTATTTCTGCAAAAGCATGCCCTTTCTGTAAGGTGCCAAATTCGTATCGCTGTCTATGTAAACTGATTGACTCTGTACATAGGTTCCCGCATTTTCGGAAGCCCGAGTAAATGTATCTTTGTAACTGGCGTTCTGCTTGTATATAAAGAGCCACCATGTCCCCTTATTCCCTAGTCTGGTCCGGTATTACGAGTTGAGCAATAAAGCAATGTTGGTTTGACCCGATCCTGCTGTTCTGAATACTTCTTAACCTCTGGACTCAACAGAGTTACTTCTCAGTAAGCTTGGCTAGGATCAGACTGCACATATGTTACTATTCCAGATAGCTTTATTTGGAATAAAGGTAAAGGTTTCCCTTGCTCGAAAGCCAGTCGTATCCGACTCTAGGGTGCAGTGCTCATCTCTGTTTCTAAGCCGAAGAGCCAGCGCTGTCTGCTTCTGCAGACATTTCCGTGGTCATGTGGCAGGCATGACTAGACACCGGAGCGCACGGAACGCTGTTACCTTCCCACCGAAGTGGTCCCTATTTATCTACTTGCAATTTCTTGCTTTCGAACTGCTAGGTTGGCAGGAGCTGGGATGAAGACGGGAGCTCATTTCCGTCCTACAGTACTCGGGAATCGAACTGCTGACCTTCCGCTTCCCAGTCAGCGTCTTAGCGACTTGAGCCACTGCAGTACCCTGGAATACATATTTATTTATAGTTAGTATTTGACTTTAAACATAAAGGGGAAAAAAGTGTTCCCCCCAGGCGATGACTATAAAATCAGATACCAGGAGAATTGCTGCAGTTGTCATACAAGTGGATTTGAGGCATTTTCCCCAGCTCACACGATGCAAACACCGATTTGAATCAGTCTAGTTTTTTTTGCTCCTAATATTGCCAATGGGGGCTTCAACCTTTTTTTAAAAGGAGCAATTTAAATGCCCCCCCCCTCTGTGTGATCTGTTGGTTCATTCTTGTAAAGATGTGCTTCTGTGGGCGGTGTTTTGGTGAAATAGGAAGTTTGGACATTATGTTCAGGACTGTGGGAACATCTGTCCCTGCGTTCTTTCCCCAACTGTCATCTGATTCAATTTTTTTACATATAATGTATGATATTAAGGTAAAGGTTTCCCTTTCTCTAAAGCCAGTCATATCTGACTCTAGAGTTCAGTGCTCATCTCTGTTTCAAAAGCCGAAGAGCCTGCACTGTTTGCTTCTGCAGACATTTCCATAGTGGCAGGCATGACTAGACAACGGAGCACACAGAACTCTGTTTACCTTCGCATCACAGTGGTCCCTATTTCTTGCTTTTGAACTGCTAGGTTGGCAGGAGCTGAGGAAAAAAAAAAGACGGGAGCTCATTCCGTCCTGTAGTACTCGGGAATTGAACTGCTGACCTCCCGCCTTCCAGTTAGCATCTTAGCAGTCCTTACCACCTTAAGATGAGATTTTTTTTTTAAAAAAAATTATGAACAAAACAAAAATATCCCAGTCAAAAGAAAAAACATTCCTATGATATATTATATTTCTGTAGTTGTTGAGAAGAATTTTGGTATGCTGTCATCTTTTCAGAACCAAGTGTCTTGACATCAAAATGTGTAGCAGAACAAGGAAAAGGGAAGAAGGAAGTACGTTCACTGACTGTAAATCCAACCATAACATAGGCTGCAAATCAAATTTCACTATAGGTGTAGCCTCAGTCTTGATGAATTCTAACTCAGTGGAAAGATGAAAAATTTCAGCTATCCAGCCTTGGGCCAAAGCCATTTTATGATAATACAGTAAAACCCTGACTTACATTTGCCTTGAGTTACATAAAATTCGACTTACATAATGATTTTTGCACTAAAACCATGTCCCGATTTACATAAATGTCCTGATTTACATAATACAATTTCCCATGGGTTTACCTCGAGTTATGTAAAAAATTCATTTTTCCTATGGGGTTGCTTTGATTTACATAAATATCTTTTTCCTATGGGTTTGCTTTGAGTTAGTAAAAAACTGATTTAAGCCTACGGAACATACCCGAACTTATTATGTATGTAGAGGTTTTACTGTACATATTTGTTTGTTCTTTCTATGAGGGGAGGGTATTAACATGAGTGCAAATGATCGTTCTACAAGAGAAATCTTCAAAATTCAATATGTCCACAGGTATTAAAATGTCAAGGAAAAGGATTCTAATCTGGCATTCTCCTTATATTCACATTTGTTGAGTAAAGGAACCTTCTATTTGTAGTTTGAAATGAACAGCCCTTGAGGAATCAGGTTATTTAGAACAGGGGTGCCCAAACTTTTCAGGCCGTGGGCTGGTCACATGATTTAGGGAGCCGGTCACTATAGCCCGGGGGCCTAGATTTGCAGATTTCTGAAGTGGCACAAAGCGTATATAGCTATGAGCAGAGAAGATAACCAAGTAACTGAGTCGGCCTGTGCCGAGTAGGGCGGGGTACAAATTAAAATCGAATCGAATCATATGACAGATAAAGGTAGGGGAGATTCCACATTTTGCTTGCATTCAAGCCAATCACAATACCCTCTACCCTTCAAAAACTACCTTCACTACTATAGCTATACAGTTGTTAACATTTGCTAAAGAGAAAGACAATCTTTTTTAAAAGCACATACAATTATTTATACAGTACTGTCATGTGGCAGATAAATTTAGTAGTTAAGAGTAGGCCTGTTGAATCAGTGGTGATTTGGCGAAACAACTCCTCCTGTAAGATCTATTGGATCAGTAAATCTACTCTTATTGTGACTTATCACTGAATTTTAACCCATGTCCCCTTTGCACTATCTATCTCTTGCCTTACTTTCTGATTGTATGATTCAGTGAGCATGAAATTACAGGGTTAGTTATGGAAATCAGCTACTAATGCTATTGCTAGTGAGGGGGAAGGTGCAGCGTGTGGCAGCAGTCATGGCAGAAGTGAGCGGCAGGTGGCAAGACAATCTACCTGTTACCTGCAAGAGCAGGATTTTATGTTGTTGGCAATGTTTCTTCTTGCCAAGGTTTAGCTGTCTCTGTTTACTTACTTGGCATTTTCCTTGAGGAGTGGTTCAGTCCAATCTCATGCAATAGAAAGGGGTGGTGACTTTATTCTTTTCAGCTTCTCCTGTGCTATCATTAGAGCAAGAAGGCACAGCCAAGTTGGCACGCCTCTGGGTGGCTCTTATATAACCTGGATTCTCATAGGGCACTAATGTCAAAATAAGGTTAGAGATTCCTAAGGGCTCCTCATATTGCTTGTTGACCGGAAGACCAAGCTGCAGCGTTGAGCTTGGGCTGCTTAAGACAGTGTGATCTGGGACATCCTCCTACTCTTTGGGGAAGTTTGGAAGGGACAAAAGATGACTTCCGAAAAGAAGGATGAACTGGTCTTCTTTGTAAATGGCAAGAAGGTAGGGGAGATACCACATTTAATTTTTTTTTTTCTTGCTTGCATTCAAGCCAATCACAATTCCCTTCACACTTCGAAAGGCTACCTTCACTGCTACAGCTAGAGAGTTTTTAACATTTGTTTAAGAGGAAGACAATCTTTTCTTTTAAAGCACATACAATTATTTATACTTACTTGAATCAGAGGATGGAGGAGTTGTAACCTGATAAGCAAGCAGATAGTTGCTGCATGGCTTCAAAATTTCATGTGATTAATAATAACAACAATCAATAACGGTGTTCCATATGTTTCTGCTAGAAAAAGTTGATTCTTCATTTTGCCTTGATAAAACTGTTAACCTATTTCAGAGTGAAATGAGTACTAATGTAAGGAATAAAATATTGCGTAATTCTTCTGAATCAGTGCTCAAATGATATTTGAAGAAGTTTACTGAGACACATTTGCTAAACTGAGCACACAGAGGTAAACGTATGCATTGTGAACACTTCCTACATGAATTCTTATAACAAGTGACGTGGCTCTTTGTACATTGCCTCTAGTATTGTCTCATCCAGTCAGTTAACAGATTGAACCAGAGAGCTTCCTAACGGCAAAGAATTGCTGCTCCATTGAGACCCACGCTAAATTAAATTAAAAGAACAAGCAACGCAAAACGTCCCAAACCCACAATAACCCCATGCGTCATCTGCAGGGTACAAATCAGTACAAATTACTAGAGAAATATCTGCATACCATATCTGGAATGAGAAAAGTGAAATATTCAATTTTGCATCAATTTTAGAATCAGAACAGTGCACTCAAACACTTTCTGACCAGGAAGTTTATGCTTGAGTTGAAGTAGCCCAGCTTCTCTCTCTGTCTCTGTCTCTCTGGGGTGATTTTTTTAATGCTCTGGACTGCAATACACAAACTGAAACAAATTAGCACTTCCTTTCTGGCATCACTGTACACAGTCTATACAGTACAGTATATCAATCTGATTCAACACGGTAGAGCTGTGCTTCTTTGCCTGCAAGCATGTGTTGACACTTCCTGGGGAAGAGATGGGCTCAGCACTACATGTGAAGGTCCTGATACACACAACTTCTCTTGACACAGCAAGGGGGTGTTATGTAGAGGGAGTGGACCAGCACCTTTGTTTTCTGGTAGGTCCGGAGCATTGCCTTGTGTGCTGCACTGTTGAGAAAGGCTAGGGGTGGAGATGGGGCTGGGCTCCCTGGGCAAATGACAGAGCAGATCAGCTGCCCTTCACTCCTTGCAAAACCATGTGCTTTTGTACTTGGGTGACTGGGGCTGCAGCTAGGAGAGTAGACTGCCTTTGACGGATGGGACATCAGGAATCTTGTTCCTGGCTTAATCAGCGTGCTTCCTTCATGTGTCACTCCAGAAAAGGAAAGACAAAAAAATCATATTTAGGGTCTAAGCATCAGCTGTACACAAACTCTAAAAAGCATTAAAATGCCCAGTTAAAAGATCTGGAATATAACTAGAAATGATTACTAATCATGAATAAAGGGGGCGCCCGAGGCCAGGTGAGCCCCGAAGACGCCGTCTGCCACTGACGCCGCAAGGCTGTCTCTCCCTGCCTCCTTCCACCTGGCGGGGAGGATAAAGGGGTTCCCCGAGGCCAGGTGAGCCCCAAAGACACCGTCCGCTGCCGATGCAGTGAGGCTGTCTCTCCCCGCCTCCTTCCACCTGGAGGGGAGGATAAAGAGGGCTCCAAAGGCCAGGTGAGCCCCGAAGATGCTGTTTCGCCGCTGCCGCAAGGCTGTCTCTCCCCAACTCCTTCCACCTGGCGGGGAGGATAATGGGGGTTCCCGAAACCAGATGAGCCCCGAAGAGGCCACTACCACCGCAAATGCTCCCTGCTTTGCCCCAGGACCAACGCTATTGGTCCTGGGGAGCCAAGGCAGGTAGGAGCCGCCAAAGTCCACCTTCATGGGCGTTTGAGACCCCCCTCCCCCATGCTGTTGGTAAGAATTCTGGACTTGGACCTTGGTGGCAGGGGTCCATTGCTCCTGCTACCCTTCATCTTCATTTTTTTGGGGTGATTGGGATGAGTGCTGGGTGTCATCTGTTTTTTCCCTGTTGGTGGAGCGATTATTGTCTATTATATATTATCATTATTGTATTGCATTGTATTTTATTGTTCTTCTTGTATTATTTGATCTGTGATTTTGTAATGCTTTTGGATACTATGTATTTTTGCTCTTATACTTTGTATCTGTATTGTAT
This sequence comes from Bradypodion ventrale, assembly GCA_035047345.1. Lineage (NCBI taxonomy): Eukaryota > Metazoa > Chordata > Lepidosauria > Squamata > Chamaeleonidae > Bradypodion > Bradypodion ventrale. The sequence goes on from JAWDJE010000001.1 coordinate 50,868,511, forward strand.
TTATTGATTGTAATAGTATGTATATTGAACTGTTGTAGCCGCTCTGAGTCAGCCTAGGCTTGAGTAGAGCGGGGTAAAAATCAATCAATCAATCAATCAATCAATCAATCAATCAATCAATCAATCAATCAATCAATCAAACAAACAAACAAACAAACAAACAAACAAACAAACAAACAAACAAACTAGAAGTAGTTTTGTAATGACTTGTTACATTACTTTTACAGTCACTTCAGCTACTTGTTGCATTATCCCAAAATATTAAATTGTAGGCACCTCATTATTTGTAAATGGTTATTTCTAAGTTCTGATAAACATACAGTACCTGATCTTCCAGAAAACAGCAGTCATAGGATTATTTCCCATTTTAGACTGTATTCTGCAAATGATGCAGTCCAGCAACGACATGCCAGGTCATAGTCTTGGGAATTTCTGAATAGCAGGGCCTAAGCCCTACGTTATCTTCTCCTTACTCAGGGTTTTCTATTTTCTCTGAGCTTAGTTGCAGCCTTCACAGAACCTAGGAGAGAAACTGATTCCTCCTTCCCTTGGGAACAGTTTATCATTGTAAAACATCTATGTTATGATTTGAGGTTTGTCTCTGGGAAAGGGACTGCAGTGGCTTAATGTTTAAGGTCAGTAGGTCAGCAGTTCAAGACCCGAGTGCTGCATGGCTGGGTGAGTGCCCATCTCTGTCCCAGCTCCCGCCAACCTAGCAGTTTGAAAGCAAGAAATTGCAGGTAGATAAATAGTGGGAAAAGATCTTGGGGACATGAAAGGAGCCTCATTCAGGCATCCGCTGAGCAGAGTTTCTCCAGCAAAAATAATTTCAATCCAGAATAATTTCTAACACGAAATTATTATTATTATTATTTCTTTGGTGAGAAGGTAAACAGTGTTCTGTGTCTAGTCATGCCTACCCCATGTCCACGGAAATGTCTGCAAATGCAGACAGCACTGGTTCTTTGCTGTAAACGGAGATGAGCATTGAACCCTAGAATCGGATATGATTGGCTTTCGGGGAAGGGCGACCTCTTGGAAAGACAAACAATAGCCATTAGCTTTACAAAAGACCTGATCCTCATTTGTTTATATGAGCTAATCCAGCTCTTTGCATTTTTGGACACTTATTTTGGAAGGGTGGCTTCAGCAACTGCCATAATGGGCACCCACACTTACCACTATGGTACTGATTATACTGTTTTCTCTAAGGCAGCGGATACTAATCCACCAGCCTTTGTTTTGTTCTCCTGCTTAATAAAGGAGAGTCAGATTGCAACAGTTCAGTCATGATAACCTCAAGGTGTAAAGGCTGGGCTTTGTTCAGAATTCCTGCAGATAGGAATGTTTTGGCATTGTGCAATGTTGCTGCTACCGAAGGCTAAAAATAAGGGTGGAGCATTTCAACACACTCCTTGGGAATGTTAACGGAGCAGCCAGAGTAGAGCATGATGGGTTGGCACTACCATGCTATTTTGTCTCTGTGACTGGCAACCTGATGTTACAAAGAACCATTATTGTTGGTTGCAAGTGACTTCAAGGTTGTAGAACTAAGCGATAGGAGGCAATTGATAAGATACGGCTTTCATGTAAAAACTATTGCCACTATCGTTATAGAGCCAACCGTTCTATTTACTTACTATATCTTTTGATGTGCATTTAGCTGTTAATTTATTTTTGTGTGAAACCTGAATGATCCTTGTCCCCTAATGACAGCAGGTTAGTGCTACTTTGATAACAACTGGAAATGGATGGATAATGGTTTTTGGGGCCAATTCTGTATGTCTCTCTGTGCATTTCCTTTCAATAAGAACTAGGATCAAGGCCCTTCCATATAGCCTGCTGACCCACTTACATAACCCACTAAAGCTGAAGCGGTTTGGGTGGGTAAGCTACCACTGGTCCCAGCCACAGCTTTGGATGTAATTTTCATTGGTAAGATGTGTGTCTAGGGCCATGATGGCAAACCTTGGCACTCCAGATGTTCATGGACTTCAATTCATACCCGTTCAAAATACGGGATGGCAGCGGGAAATGGGTGTGGAAAAATGGGAAATCCTGGCCAATACGGGATACTTGACAGGTATGCTTCAATTGCCAGAAGTGCAAGTCAGCACTTCTGCAGATCAGGGGTTCTGGGAATTGAAGTTCAAGAACAGCTTGGAGTGCCAAGGTTTAATATCACTGGTCTAGGGGTTACAAAACTGTCTTCTTTGCTGTAATTGTACTCCTAATTGCCCCTCCCCATGCCAGCTATTTACAGACAGAATAAAACGAAACACAAGACCCAACATGTTTGTGATGATGATACTTTGTGAGGTATTAATATTAGAACTGAGATCACGTTGTTCAAGCATGCTTTCCTGGGTCTGACTAAGAATCAGTATAGCCCGGTGTTTGTCTCCCACCATACAAGCTCTTCAGGATTAGCCTCTTTTGCCTTTTGCTCCCCACTAGCTGCTATTCAGTGACATAATCCCTCTGACTCAGGACCAAGGGGAGTTGCACCAGCTTCAGTAAATCTATTGTTTTACCAATTACTGTTGACACAGGCGGGAAGCAGCTCTCCAGAGCTTCAAACAGGATTCTTAACTAGCCCTGTTTAGAGATGCCTGCTATTCATCCTGGGGATGTCTGTATGCTAATAGGCATCTTGTCTTCTGAGGAGGGTAGAGATGCCTCAACCTATCATTCTATGATGAAGTTTCCCCTACTTTGACAATAATCTGCTGCCACTGCTAGGGAGCCTCACTTCTTCACCAGTTGTCAGACTGGCACACCTGGCACATTCCCCCCCCCCCCCCCCTCCATCTTTTTAACAAGCTGTCTGGGACTAGTGTCTGTTGCCACAACTTGTGGCAGAGAGTGACATTGTGTGAAGACTCACACATTGAAAACTCTGTAGCCTGTTTGGAATCTCTTGCCAACCCATGCTAAGTAAATGTTAATCTACTCACTTTTCTACAATGATAAGGTGCAAGAGCATATGATTACATCACATCACCATGCACAAGCACTTAAGAAATGTATTTACATAATTTGTTAATAACAAAGGAGAATTGGATACTCTCCAGCCATAAAAAGGAGAGAGAAATTTCATTCATTGACCCTGGGGGCAAAGTTACAAAGTAAAGCTGAGCTTTCTTGAAATAAAAGGGTGAGCAACATTGCTGACAATCAATGCATATTTGTGTAAAGTTCTTCAGATAAAGAGTTCTCTAGTCCGTAATTGAATTCTCTAGGTTTAATAAAAGGGATAGTTGAATCTATCTCTTTTTGTTTTCTCCCATATTTGCATCTCAGGTTCTTTCTGTCAAATTTAGGAAGAGATTTTCAATTTTGGAAAGGTCTTGTAAAAAGGGCTTACAATTCCAGTATGACTTAAAAACCAAAATAGGAAAAAGCAATTATAACCCAAAGGAAACTTGAAGAGAACTAGCAATTATTTCTCGAAGAATAATGCTATGGACTCTTAATGATTAATTTTAGGGGGAAAAATAACTGTTGAAAATTTAATGGAGGATGAATTAATTTAAAGAGTTATTTTTAAGTCTGGGCTGGGATGTTTTGCTTCTTGTATAAATTTCATATGAAAAGAAATCCAAATATGTCTTCTAGCTCACTTATTATCTTCCCAGCCCTTTAGCATCCACCACCTTTGTGTTCTTCAAGATATTTTTTGTAGATAGTCAACCAAGATTAGCCAATGGTTAAATACACAGTGGCAAGGAAATGATGAGAAATGGCTCACTTAGTAAAAATATTGGCCAAAGGCTGGAAGTAGGAACAGCAAGGTTGGAGGAATTCAGTAAAATGCAGGTGCCTCAAAGTTTATTTTGGAATAATAAATACCTTTATGTACTCAGGTCCAGTTTTTCTTGGGCTGAACATGGGAAGGGAAGCAACATTGTGATGTTTACAGAAAGTGTCAGGCTGGTCACTGAATTCTGCAAAACAATATTGCAGTCAGCTAAACAGGCTTCTAGAGTTGATGATGGAACAAGGAGGTTGCCTTACTTCAATTGGGGGAGTGAGGGGGCAGGCAAAGGAAGGGAACTCTTCAATTACATATGCTAGATCAGTGATTCCCAATCTTTAGTTTTTGGATTTCAATTCCTAGAAACCAAAGTCACTTCCCCAAAGTACAGATCAGCCAATGTACTGAGTTAGGCTTCTGGGAATTGAAGTCCACCAGTGTTACATAGAACATAGTTTGGAAATGCTGTGCTAGATTACCATCTAGAATAAAAAATGGAGGGCACAATCATTGCTAAGGCCAAAGAAATCTCTGGGACAAAATTCCAGAAAAGCATTGCCTGAGCTTTAGTTCAGCCGTAGACTGAACTTTTAAAAGAATTTTTAGTTACTCACATAATTTTAGGTTTGCATATGTTCCACGTTTCTGCTCAAACTACAAAGTGACAAGGCAGATAACAATACTGTGTTTAAGAGAGTTAAAATATAAAGAAGATGACACCAAGTCTCTTAATAGCCTTTTAAAAGTCTGTTATATGCCCATGTGTGCACATGACATGGTAATATGAATGTAACAGATTTTATGAATAATGGCCAGTCATCAAGGGTACTTGATGATCAGGGAGATATACTAGCAAAAGCTGAAATTTTCACAGAATGTTATCAGTTGTTGGCAAGTGGCACTATTTACTTGGTTTACAATTTGGGAGTCATAGTAGAAGCACATTCAAGAAACCATATTTCTTGTCTTTCAGGTGGTGGAGAAAAATGTGGACCCAGAAACCACTCTATTAACGTACCTTCGACGGAAACGTATCTGATGCCATACAGCACTCAGTACACGAGATGTCAAGTTGTTAAGACACTTTGTAGTTGCCAGATACTGTAGTGCAGGGATGAAGGGTCAAAGTTCTGGATAATCTGAGGTTTCACTGAATTCTGAGCACTTGGCACTTGCAGATCCTGTTCCTTCACCTATTTCCTGGATTAGTTTGAATGATAATTAACAAGTACTTCTACAAGAGTGAAAGTTGAAACTTTGATGTGTCTGGGTTCATTTTTCTGCACCCAGGACACTTATGGGGTTGGCCAGTGCCAAAACATGGGGGAGAGATCCTTCTTCTTCCTCTTTGCTTCCTCTTTTACCCCTTTGGGTGTTGTATGTTATTAAATACAGCCGGTGACAAAAATGCATACACATTTTAAGAAAGGGAAAAAATCTATATTAAAATTATAATACTCAACACAGTAAAACCCTGGGCTACAACCATCTCGGTTTAAGTTTGCTGCGGTTTCAATGGCAAATCCTATGGTTTACAAATTTTTAATGTATTTTTTCGGTTTATAATGATCAATTCAGGCCTTTTTAAAAAAATTCAATACATCCCTATGGATGTTTTAGTTTATAATTTTTTTGGGTTACAATGGAAGCTGTTGGAATGGAACTCCATTGTAACCATATCAAAAGATTAATGAAAGCCATGTTTGACTTCTGCAGTTACAAGAGGTGCTCAAAGTAGTTACCATCAGCATCCAGACACTTCTGATTATGGCGAACTACTGCTTGAGTAATGTTGACCAAAGTGACCCAGATCTTCCTTTGCGCACAACACACACAGTACCATGTGTCTCAAACTTAACATGTGGGTGTGTAATTGTTAGGCATATTGGAGGTTCTGTTGCATACTCATGCCTCTATTGTTGTACTTCCACAATGTTCTCATACTTCAAATACTACTTCAAAAGTCTTGCACTCCTCGAATGACAACTGTGCTTCCACCATTTTCTTTGTTAGCATTAATTCTTTTAAGCAAATGTCATACTACACATTGCTACTGTAATTCAATTCAGCTTCAAAAAGTAGACATAGATAACACCTATTAAAATGGGGTTACATTTTTGGCACCCTCTGTATTTGTGGAACAGGATTGAAAGTGAATCTTCTCTCCTGGAGATTTCTAGGAGGTGCAAATCACATTTTCCCTGCCCCCTCCCCCCCACACACACCCAAAGAGTGTTGGAGGGTTACTTTCTGTTCTATCCTGCATTGAAACCTATATGTAGAGATGGACAAATTACTGTTCAACCCCAGTTTGTTTGCCAGATCAGCTACCAAATACCGTGAGCAACTTCCATTCATAATTGTACTGTAACAAACAATTTCTAGTTATAAAACTTTCTAGCTGTTTTGCTGTGTTTGTCTATTTTCCTTAACCACGCATTCTGTTAGTGGGCTTGTGTGGAACCAAACTGGGCTGTGGAGAAGGTGGATGTGGAGCCTGCACTGTTATGATCTCCAAGTTTGACAGCTTCCGAAAGAAAATTATGTATCCTTTGAACCACATGTACAGAGACAGAACAATAGGTCTTAAATGCAGGCAGCTGTAATACCAAGGAGAGACACTCAGTGGATGGAAGTATGCTATTGTGCACAATCTGTTTCTCTCAGAAGCTCAGATATATGTCACATAATGTTTTTAGAAATGTTCTGTTCCAGTGTAGTTCACTTTTGTGAACTTTGTGCTTTCTGCAATTTATAAACTTCATGGTCTTAACCCAGGATTTATTTATGTCACAACACATGCCTTTCTGCTACAATAATTCCATTATATGCATCTAATGAGGATGCCTACCAAAAGACACTGTAGTTTATCTAGTGCAATCAGAAACCACATTTGTTGGCCAAGTGCTGAGCACTATGTAAGAAGGATGTGTCATACAATTCTTTGAAGAAAAATTGGCCACAACTTTGTCCTCTGGAGACCACATGAGCATATACCACTCCATGACTCATTGTCACATGAGGCCAGGACTTGGTCAAGGGGTCCCTGAGCTAGGACAGACCGTGGCCCTGCCCCACTCCCCTCAAGGGGATTTCTTTAACAACCCATTTCAGCAGGTTCCTGCTTGAAAGCCTTGTACTGTCCAGATCCAACTTCAATACCCTAGGCCGGGGTGCCCAAACTTTTCAGTCCGCAGGCTGGTCACATGGTTCAGGGGGCCAATCACTATGGCCCAAGGGCCAAATCCGCCCCAATGCCAATTTATTCAGCCCACGATGCCCTCATCGCTCCCAGAAGCAGAAGTAAAACACGCCCAGACAGGCGCATTTTACTTCTGTTTCCATGAGCGATGAGGGCTTCTCGGGCCGGATTAATTGGTGTCAGGGGCTGGATCCAGCCCATGGGCCATAGTTTGGGCACCCCTGCCCTAGGCCACCAACAAGTTTGTGACAAAGGCTACAAGACACTTAATATCCATAACAACTCACTGATAACTCCAAGTACACAAATACTAAACAATAACAGCACCACATTCTCAACACCATAAAACAAGGGAGGGGGAAGGAGAAAGTCCATGAGCTGTGGACTAGTGGAGTAGTTGTTCCCCTCTTTAAATGCTGTGCAAGTAGACCACATTGAAACCTACTGTCTGCTGGTATGCCTGCCTGAAGACTTCGAATTTGAGTTCCCTAGAAGGCCAAAACAGCTGGAAGGGGAAATCCTTTCTGTGCTCACCAATAGTAAATTTGTGAGAAGATAATGGAACCCCCTGCTATCTTTATCCTGGTATTCCATGTGCCCAGTGAAAGCCCTGTGGACGTTGCCATGCCTGCTCCAACCCATCTGAGATTCGCTGCTGGCTCAGGACTGCTGCTTTGGCTACTACTGGGGTTCCCAGGTAAGTCTGGGTCCCAGTTTTATAACACAGCATTTTGAGCCATTTGAAATTCAATAACAGAGCATGACACTAGTCTACGGTGCCATTCTTCTTGTGTCTCAGTTTTTTTCTTAGCCTTTCTTCCCAATTGCTCTATCTTCATCTAATTATATCTTCTCAATAACAATAATCTAGTTCTATTCAGGCAGTAAACCAGAGCCATGTGCCGAACTGTGCAGGATGTTTTTTTATAGGCAAAAACAGCTCAGACAAAATTGACCAGGTGGAATGCAAAGATAAGCAAAGTGACACAAAGCAACACAAAGCAAAAATGCTGCACTAATTATTGAGGTAGCATTTTGTTCAAGCTATTGTAGTGTACTGGGACAAAATGAATGAACAAATAGAGGAAGTAAGCAAGCAAGCAAGCAAACATATCCTACTTGGCAAGAAGTCAGCCTTAAAGGAGGAGGGGTTTGGAATCATCAGTGGGATCAGGAAACCTGGTAACTCTAACCCAATCTTTAACCTAAATCTTTTCTTCTAACCATCAATGAAAAGAAAAGAAACCAGAAGTCACTGAGTGCAAGAGTTGTTTTTTAAATCTATGTCAGGGATTCTTAACCTGCAGCCTGTGGGACGGATGCGGCTCATGACATCATCTCATGTGGCCCCACACCACATCCATCACACCAGGAAGAGCCATGTGGTGTAGGAAGGGCAAAATGGCCACCTGGCCCCCAAAGCTGTCTGAGGGAGTGTGACTCACCCCCTGGCTTAAAAAGGTTGAGAACTCTTGATCTACATGGATGGGGGTAAAAACCTCAACAGATTTTAGAACTTTGACCATGGCTGTTAGTATAGGGTGGCTGTCATTGCGAAGGATTAAGGATTGTTTATGAAAAAGAAAAGAAGTTTGGGCATCTCCTTCAGATCTCTTGCAGAAAAGGTAATCCATGTATATATGTAGAAGCAATTTGACACACACAATTGTTTCTCCTGCATAAAGAACATTTGTGAGAACAAATGCTTCCATTTTGCTGCCTATCTCACAATGTAAGTCTACAGCACAATTTCCCATTCACCATCTTGGGCCTTGACATTTTGCAATTATATGCAGTTTATGACTATTTTAATGAAGGCCATAAACTGGATTTCTGGCAATGATGTACACCTTGTATCATAGTATCTATTTGAACATCAGAGCAGTTCATTAGGGTCCTCTTGCTTCTCACTAACTATATGTATGTAGTTTTATCAGGCGGCTAACTAATCAGCCATCACAATCAACTGCATGGTTTCATTGCCTTTGTCTAATGGTACCATCAGATGTTACATAGGAAAAGCATCCTTAATTCACAAATCTAGACACTATTCTGCAAATGCTTGTTTGTTCCCTGTTTGTGCCCTCCACCATGTTGCAGTGACCACTGTTGAAGGAATAGGAAGCACAAAGACAAGGCTGCACCCAGTACAGGTATGCTACCATGTTGTACCATGCTATGACAAAATGTCTGGCCTCTTGTGACATTTTTCTCTTCTTCCTTATGTAACCAAAAAGGCTGGTTTTAACTGACCTGTCAATGGCAAATTTCACTACACCAGGGGTTGGCAACCTTTTAAGTCGGGGGCTATGTCATGCTCCCTCTGACAGTTGAGGGGGCCAGACTGGTGGTCCCCCCACCATAAATGCTGCAGGGGCCTGATGATTTGGCGCCGCGGCTGAACCTGGCCCGTGGGCCATAGGTTGCTGTCACCTGCACTAGACTGTTTCTAGTTAAAGAGCAAAGGATTCCTGTACTTGTGACTCCTTATATATCCCCTGATAAAGAAATTCAAAGAAGGAACATGCAGTTTTGGTTGTATTAAGCATGGTGTTTTCATTTATAATCAAACATTGCTACATACATGTTAGAATTTCCAAACGGGTCTTGGCAGTGAAAACAACAATTCATTGTTTAAGAGTTTGAACCATCTTAAAGATATACATTTTAAAAATTGCACACGTTTTTATGGACTACAGGATATGACATTAAATGCACTCTCTCTCACATACACATACACACATTTACATTTAGCTTGAGAGGGAATTGTAAACGGTAATCAGGGAAACAAAATGCAGAAAATATAGACTAGTGCAATTATAAACAGCAGTTATGCTGGCTAGGGTATTCTATGCGTTGCAGTCTCAAAAGCTAATTTCTTCAAGCTCTGGCAATAGTAGAATTCATTTTGATCAGGGGTTCTCAACTTTTTCAAGTCATAGGCCAGGTCTCTCTCCCTCAAACAGTTGGTGGGCCAGACTGGTACTCCAGCTGCCACCACCACCAGAATCAGCTGCACACTCATTTACAGCTGTTGCAAATGCATTTACAACAGCCGTAAATTGAGTCTGCAGCTGTCATAAATGCATTTACAACAGGTGTAAATGAGTTGTGGCTGTCATAAATACATTTACAACAGCTATAAATGAGTCCATGGCTATCGTAAACGCATTTACAACAGCTGTAAATGAGTCAGTGGCTGTCATAAATGCATCAGCCATCAATGTCTGCAGCCAATTCCAGCGGCAGCGACAGCTGGAGTGAGGGCGGGGCCCGGATTATTTGGTGCCCTGGGCCAGATGTGGCCCACAGGTCATAGGTTGAGTGGCTCAAGTTGCTAAGATGCTGACTGGGAAGCGGAAGGTCAGCAGTTCGATTCCCGAGTACTGCAGGACGGAAATGAGCTCCCATCTTCATCCCAGCTCCTGCCAACCTAGTAGTTCGAAAGCGAGAAATTGCAAGTAGATAAATAGGGACCACTTCGGTGGGAAGGTAACAGCGTTCCATGCGCTCCGGTGTCAAGTCATGCCTGCCACATGACCACGGAAACATCTGCAAAAGCAGACAGCGCTGGCTCTTCGGCTTAGAAACAGAGATGAGCACTGCACCCTAGAGTTGGATACAACTGGCTTTCGAGCAAGGGAAACCTTAAACTGCTTCATTCTTGTGAGATTTTAAAATGGCATGGTTTTATGAATAGCTGTAGTGATGAACATAATTAGCATTATCTGTATTTTTTACTTTTTACCTCCCTATGAACTCACTGCCACATTGTTATATGAGAAAGAGTTAGAGGAAGACAAGGACGCACACCTGCCCAAACTATTTTCTCTCTTTTTTAAATAATTTTTTATCAATTTTTTTTAAAGAAAAACAATAATACATAATTCAAAGACAATAAAAAAACAGCACTTAATAATCAACATACATTTAAATTTACCACTAAAACACTAAATAAAAAACAACACAATAATACACTTTCATTATAACTTCTTCCAGTTGGCATATAGTTCAACACTTTATTTTAAACTTCAATCACTTTGATTATCGCAGCCAATCTTCTTCCTAATTTTCCATTTCCAAGAATATTCTCATCAGTGCTGTGATAATCGAGTCACTATAATCTATCCTTTTTTTTAAAGAAAGCAAAAACCTCAAGATAGAATACAAAAAAAGAAAAAAAGACATAAAATTCATTAAACAAGATACAATTACAATAAACACCCTTTGTGCCTATGCCTATAAGTGAGTCCGCGGGATGTCACATTTTTTTAAATTTATCTTACTGTTTCCAAAAATATATTTGTTCTGGTGCCCAGCTATCCCCATACCCTCCCTTCAATGAGTGATCAACAAACAATCGCCAAATTTTCCAAAATCTACTTTCCTTAACTCTCCGTTTATATTTATTTATTTCCCATGTTAATTTATCATTCAATGCAAAATCCCACATCTCTTTATACCACTCTTCTATCCTCAGCATTCCATCTGATTTCCAATTTCTTGCGATACACATTCTACCAATTATCAGCATTAAAGACAGTAATTCCTTTTTATCCTCATTCAAATTTACTTTGTCAACATCTGTTAGCAGCACCATTTTTATATCTAGCATACATTTCATCCCCATAATTTCACTTATTTCCTTCTCAATTTCCCCCCAGAAATCATTTACCACTTTACATTCCCACCACATATGTTCATATGTTCCCAGGGTATTTTTACATCTCCAACAGTTTTTACTTTTGGTGTTATCTATTTGAAATAACTTCTCTGGCGTCAAATACCATTTCCATAACATCTTGTAATTATGCTCCTTTATTCTAACAGACATTGTTTTCATATACCTCTTTCTCCATTTATTTTTCCAACTTTTCTCAGGTATCTTTATGTTCAAATCTCGTTCCCAACATGATTTCAACGTTTCTTGTGGGTTGCCTTCCTTATTTAATATTTTATATAGTTTGCTGACCATGCCCTTTAATCCCATATCTCCTTTTCTTACCCTTGATACCAATTCCTCAAATTCAGTTTTTTCTCTCTTTAAACTTAATTGATCCTTATATTTTTCGTTCCATTTATCAATCAATGCTATCTGGAACCAATTCAGATTTAACTGCTTATAAATTTCCACTTTTCTCCCTCCATCCTTACACTCTCTTATCCAGTCTTTCAACAAGTAAACGTTGTTTCTTAATAATACTTCTTTCCCCCTTTTATCTAATTTTATTTGAAAATTTTTAAGATCCTCCATTTCAGTTATTGGGGACACATCAGGACTTAATTCCTTTTTAACCTTTTTCCATACCCCTAACATCGTCTTGAACATCTTATTTTTAACTACTATTTTTCTGTCGCTGCTGTCCAAAAATACTCCTCTACCTACATAATCAATTTCCTTCATTTCCAAATCTTCCCATATTACCCTTTCTCTTGCTAAAAATTTCATAATATTCTTAATTTGAAAAGCTCTATAATACATTCTAAAATTTGGTATCCCCAATCCTCCCTCCTTTTGCGGTAAGTACCAAAAAATCTTTGCTATTCGAGATCCCCCCCCATTACAATAATTATTTATTATATTTTGAAATTCTTTAATCTCTTTATCATTCATCTGTATGGGTAACGCATCAAATAAAAAATTAATTTTCGGCAGCAGCATCATCTTACTTAATGCTATCCTGCCAAACCAGGATAGCTTAATCTTTTTAAATTGCTCTATTTTCTCTTTAATTTCTTTTTTTTGTATCTCATACTTCAGTTTTTTAAGCTCTTCCAAATTATTTGAGATATTTACACCTAAATATCACAAAGATTTTTTAACCTGTAACTTATACTTATCTCTTACTCTCTCCTGTTCCACTGTATCTACATTACAGAATATCATTTCAGATTTATCCCAATTTATTCTCAGTCCTGTTATGTCCTCAAAATCTATTAAATGCTCTTTTATTTTTTCCAGTGCCTTTCCGGGATGTTTCATAACCACCAAAGTGTCGTCAGCGTAGAGACTTATCTTATTATCTAAAACCCCTTTTATCGTATTGTCCCCTCTTATAGCATCTGCTAACAATTCCATTGCCATAATAAACAATATTGGAGACAATGGGCACCCCTGTCTTGTCCCTGCCTCCAATCTAATTTCTTCTGTAAATTCATCATTTACCTTGACTTTAGCAAATCCAAATTGATATAATTGTCATATTAAATTACAAAATCTGTCCCCAAATCCGTAAAATCTGATAATCTCCTTAATAGTCACCCATTGTAACAAATCAAAAGCTTTAAATATGTCTAATGATAATATACCCACTTTCTGTTTAGTAGATCCTACTATATCTAATATGTCCAAACCCTCCTTGTCAAATCTGTCATATGCCTACCTTTCAAAAATCCAGCTTGATCCTCGTTTATATAGTTTGTCATAAAACTATTCAATCTATTTGCCACTATCGCTGTAAAAATGTTAGCGTCCTGATCTATCTAAGAAATTGGTCTATAAGATTCCACCTTTTCTGGGTCCTTTCCAGGTTTCGGCAATAACACAATTATAGTTCTATACCATGAAGTTGATAACTTCCCCCCATCCATTATAAAATTAAATAGCTTCACCAATCTTGGCACCACGCACTCTTTAAACTCCTTATAAAATTCCGCTGTCAAACCATCATCCCCAGGTGATTTGCCTGTCCTCAAATTGGCTATTATATCTTTTACCTCTTTTTCGGTAATTTTTCTTCCATTCTATTTTTATGTTCTAAGCTTAGCTGTTTTTGCATTCGCTTCTTCAATTGTTCTCTCAACTTTTCCATATTAACTTCCCTTTTAATGTACAATTCCTGATAAAAATCTTTTACTATCAAGATCTTATCCTTAGTCTTGTTACATCTCCTACCACTTACATCAACCAAAATCCCCATCTCTCTTTTATTCCTTTTTACTTTAGCGGCTCTTGCCAACAGCTTCAAATTTCTATTACTATATTCAAAATATTCTCTCTTCAAATACATCAAATCTTTTTTCACTTTTTGTATATCTTTCCCTACCAATTCATTCTTTAATCTTTGCATTTTCTCAAAAACCTCTTTACTTTTAGTCTTTACATACTCTTCTAGTAACCATTTAATCTCATTCTCCATTTCATGTTGTTTATCTCTAAAATGCTTGTTCTTAATTGAGGCCAGTTTGATACATTCTCCTCTAAAAACCGACTTCATGGCATCCCAAACTACATTGTAATCCACCTCACCTGTATCATTCCAATCCCAACACTCATTCCACTTCTCAATTATTTGTTCCTTACACTTTTGATCGTGGAACAATTTTTCATCATATCTCCAATTTCTCTTATATTTTTTTCCCCCTCTATCAATTTCTAATTCCACCCAAAATTTTGCATGGTCCGATTCTTTAAATGTCCCAATCTCCACATCTTCAAAATCTTTAATCAAATTTTCCAAAACCAAGATATAATCTATTCTAGAATATGTATTATGGACCTGTGAAAAATATGTGTATGCCCTCTCCGATCCCTTGATCTCCCTCCAGCTGTCCTTCAGACCTAATGTCTTCATCCATTTATCCAAAATCTTCATCCCAGCTCTTGATAAATTCGCACAGTCCTCTGGTACCCGTATTAAATTAAAATCTCCAGCAACTATCATTTTTGATGTTCTCTCTTTTTCTAAAATACCAAGTATTTTATTTTAAAATGTTTGCTGATGATCATTTGGGGCATATATGTTTACTAACGTTATCTCTTCATCATCTATTTTCCCAGTCATAATCACATATCTACCTTCTGGATCTGTTATGCTTTTTTTCATCTCAAAGCCAAGTCTCCTCGAAATCAGGACTGCCACACCCCTCGCTTTTGATGTTCCATATGCTTTTTCATATACCTGCATCCATCCCCAAAAAAGCCTGTTAGTATCTTCTGATTTTTGATGGGTTTCCTGAAGAAAGACTATATCTGGTCTATCCTTCCTCAGGGCAGATTCTAACCTCTTCCTCTTAACTTGACAGCCGGTACCTTTCACATTCCAGGACAATACTTTAATATTCTTCAGACCTATGTCTTACTCTCCTTTCTTTCTGACAATCGCGGACTCCTATCTGTGCCTTTTCCTCCACCACATATACATTATCTAACAAACTACAATTAAAAAAAATACATTTAACATCTAAACTAACCGCACAAAAAACAATCATGTCTGCCCTCCCCACCCTTCTTTCAAAAAGTGGCCCTTGATTATCAAAGAGGGGAGGGGGGAATGTGTAAAAGAATGCATCTTATCTGTAGCTCTAGCGCTGTATCTACTAGTATTATAAAATTATTACTATTATTAAACAAACTCTGTTTCAAATTAATCCGTCTCACCCATCCTCTGCCACCACCTGCACCTCCGTTTCCACCTCTATTCCTCCTGTTGCCCCCTCTCCGATTCATCTGCATAATCTCTCCGCAATCCCCCCGATTCCACCAGCGCTTTCCTTAATCCCCTCCATTCTCGAGATGACATTTTAACCAGACCAATCCGACACAGATAGTCTAAATAATCCATTTCATCCTCCAACACATGCATTCCCCCCCCCCCCAAAAAAAAATCTGAGTTGTTTGGGAAACTTCCAATGATAGTCGATAGATCGCTCCCTGAGGATTTTTGTCACGGGTTTCATCTTAAACCTCCATACTCGTTACTCAACAGATATGTCATTATACACCTCAATCTCACACCCATCAATTTTTAAAACGCCAGATCCAGCACTGTTTTATAAAAGCCATCACCTTTAATTTCTCCGCCCAATTTGCAAATTTTACTAATACATTTCTATTTCCTTCCCCCCCTTCTTGCCCCCAATCTAAAACAGCTGACAATATCTTCATTTACAAAATTTATCCCCATGTTCAAACTGTTTAGCCAATCCACAATTCTTTCTTTCAGCTTATCTGGCGTTTTCTAAACCAAATTGCGTATAACCACGTTCTGTTTTTTCATCACCTCTTCAACCATATCTAATTTTTCCCCTTGACTCTCTATTTTTATTTAACCTCTTTTTGTTCCTCATGAAGCCCTCTCATGTCATCTTGCATCAATTTCATATCATTTTGCACCACATTCAAAACTTTATCCATCCTCTGATAATTGGCGTCCACCTTTACAGTTAAATCAGTTAGCTGTGAAACAAGCTTTTTATGACACCCCATTAACTCTTCCTTGTCTTTCCCCCTCACTTCCTTCATTTCACGAAACCCCTTTACATTTGCCTCCTCCATTTTATTCATTTTTTTCATCAGTTTCCCCAACTCTGCCATTATTTGCAATTGGTCAAATGAATCAGCTTCTGTCCCTCCTATTGCTGTTGACTCTGTGGATGCAGACTTCTCTTTCTTTTCATCCTTCTTTTCTTCCTTTCTTGAATCCAACTTTTTCGGCCTAACCACCACCTCCTCCTTTCTCTTATCCATTTCTTCTGCTAGGTTTTCAAACAGTGCACTCAAAAGATGCATCGTTTTCCTACCCACCGGTTTCTTTTCCCAGGTAAATTCCAGCTTTTCCAACTCCAAAAATAGATCCAAAAGGAGGAGCCAATCGTATTATAATCCAATCAATATCAATTGCTGTTCCTCAGATTTATAATCCACTTGTGAAACAACGTCTGCCAGTCCACTTTTAATATGTATATCCCAAGGAATGAAAGGAATAAAAGGTTTCAAAGCGCAGCACTGCCCTCCATAATAATACTAAACCATAGCTTCAAAAACTCAAACCTTTAGTCTCGAAATAATCCTTCTCCTTAGGGCTGCTCCTGTGTTGCAATACAGCCAAACCGCTTTAATAAGCTCCTTGTTCCCAACGAAAACAGCAGCAGCGTATCCACAAACTAAGGGAGGAGGGAAGCTATAACTTTCACAGTGGAATCACCACTTCCTTTGTAATCCAAATAACAGGCATCAGCAGAGATCAAAATAACAATTCCACCTTCCAAAGTTCACCACCAAATTCTGGTATTCCACAGAAATGTACCATAGAGAATCCCTAACCCAAGCAGATCGAAGATAGGGACTCCAAACCTTTAAAATAGGTGATCCAAAGGTCCCGTCCAAATGGCGCAGGCTTAAAATCACAGAGGACGAAACCAACCTCTCTCCCTCTTTCTTCTGTTCCACCCGTTCTCTGGAGCTCTGACCAATATCTTTCAGATTTAATCCTTTAGCTCCTTTCTGCCCTTTCTCTCCTCTCCAGGCTTCTTAATTCTCCAATATCCCACTCTTGCTCCCCCACTCACGGAAGCCTTCTTCAGTGTCTCCTTCTTTAACTTCAGTTAACTTTCGCTTTCCATTCCGCCGCCATTACAAAGCCATGTCCTTCCTTCTCACAACTTTGCAGACACACACACTCCCATCACTTGCCTTTCCATCGTGGATTCTCCCTGCTCTTTTGCTTCGGAGATCCTGTAACTGCCACGTCTTTATCTGCCGACCTTTATTCTCTTTTAAGAGCCCTCTTTCTCTAGGAAATTTCGCCCAACCACGGCGCGTCCAGCTCGATCCCCGGCGCGTCCGGCTCGGCCCTTGGCCCCCGCCGCCGCCGCTTATCTCACCCAGCGCCACCGCTCCACAGGCTTCACATCCTCAAAATGTTCTTCATTAATTCAGGGTGGCACAGACCTCTTTTTTCCAAAGTTTGAGACGGTTTTAAAGGCAATAAATCTCTTTCATAACCTCTTTAACAGCGCGAGCTAATTATTCCGATGTTACTCCATTGGCATCTTAGCCACGCCTCCCCAAACTATTTTCTCAATATAACACTTCATACATCTGATAAAGTGGACTGTAATTCATGGGAATTTATATCATAATGAATTTCCTGGTCTTTAAAGATGCCACAGAAGTCTTTGCTACTTCCACAAACACAACTATAGTTGTAATTATATATTATTACTTACATAATTAGACCTCAGCATTTTGTGCCTGCTTCAGGTTACCCATCTTCAATAAGAACACATCCAGTCCCACAGCAACAGTAGTGAATGACAAAACCAGTATTGCAGAATTATGTACACTTTCTTTCCTTCAGGAAAGAATAGCCAAAAGCCATGGATCTCAGTGTGGTTTCTGCACTCCTGGAATTGTTATGTCAATGTACACACTACTTCGTAATCAACCAGAACCTAAAATGGAGGAGATTGAAGATGCTTTCCAAGGTAAGAATAATTTGCACTTTATTAACTGGGTAGGTCATATTAACCTCTTCCTAACCTACTATACAGTTGGACTCAACTGATTTAAAATAAAGGCTAAACTCCCAACTGGCCTGCTGATATGGCTGTCATATCAATCTGTTTTCCAGGCTAAACATACTCAGCTTTCTGAACAGTAATTCATATGGTTTGACTTGTAGACTTTTTACCATCTTAGGGTTCAACTACACATTATAATATTCCTTTTTTTAGCATTGGGTTTACCAAGCCTGAAATCAATTTAAAGATCAGAAACTATAGGACATTCAGCTAAGTGTGCATTTTTCTGTCTAAAAGGAGTTTATTTTAAACACCCCAGGGGGTGTTTTGAATTATTTAGGCATATGTGATTGCTTGTCTTGGAGTAAATTGTGCCCATGGTGTTCAGCAAGTTTTCAGACCTCAGATAATGGGTTTCAGAGTACACGGTATCTCAACTTAAGTTCAGGGTATCTGAACTTGAACCTTAAAAAAATCCACTCAGGGTGATGAACAAACACAGCTAAAACTAACATAAGACACCAACATTTATCTAAACAAAGAGAAAGGAACTGAGGAAAAACCAGAGTGCTAAAGTGCCAATTTTAGGCAGCAGAGCCATGGTATGGTGGCTGTAGTCCTGATGGCAGTGATGTCCTGGCATCTGCTATGTAGGTATTTTCATGGGACACCAGCCAACTCATATTTCTTGAATCTTGCTTCATGTAAATGCAGTGATATGAAATCTTGTACAGTCTCAGTCTCATGTCCCATGAAGACAACACCAAGTGACTTTAAATCAACTTCAAAACCACCAAACCAGCTTCCAATTTATTTCAACAATGTAGTCAACTACTTAGTTGGCTTGTCATCCTCTGGACACACGTTCCAATTTGACAATATCCTTCTGTAATTGTAGTGCCCAGAGCAGAATTCCTTAGCCCTTCGCTTGCAAGACCTGATCAGCGCTGTAACTGATAGGATTTTTTGAAAGTAATTAATGCATATGGTAGCTGTAAATCAGAAACAACTTTGTGGCAAATGATGTGTACAAGGAATTCCTAATCTTTGCAACTTGATTTGTTAATTCAGGCAACCTCTGCCGCTGTACAGGATATAGACCCATTCTTGAAGGATATCAGACATTTGCAAAGGTAAGGCCTAAAGATAAACGAATTGTGGTGAGGAAAATATAATGTGATATATAGCCATGTTAGCTATTTGTTAATAATTTGGAATTATCGTTATAATTATTTTATATATTCATGGTATTTATGGCTCATGTATCTAAAAGAAAACTTGTGAAACTCTTTCCCCCTTCTCATCCCTGCTCCTCAAATTTAAGATACTCTGGGCTTCTGCTACAAAAATATCTTATGCTTCACAAAACTCTGAACTCTGGCTTTGAACTTTAATTCATGCCCTTTGTTAGTGGAAAGAGCGTGAATAATGGTGTTGAAATATTGTATATAATTCCCTGTGGCCTCCAACAACAAAATCTATTTATAGAAGGACAGGAGAGTATATGAGAAAAACAAAGTTGTATGTAACCACCAGTTCATTAAAAAGCCTAAGGAATGGTGAGAAAAGGAACTACTGTACTTCACACTAAACATAAAAACCATGGGATTTGTTTCCACAAAATGCAGTAATGAACTGGTAACTTGGATGGCTGTAAAAGAGGACAGGACAGAATGATGTAGGATACTGTGATGAATGCCTCCTAATAACCATATATTGGCACCAGAATCAACCTGATATGCTTCTGAAAAACAGTTCCTGGAGGACATGGATAGGATATCTCCCCTCATGTCCTGCTGATAGGCTTCCTATAGACATCTACTTGGGCTAGAGAGAGACCTTTGGTGTTACCCATCAGAGTCTTTTGTTCTATCCACCTTGTTGGGAGCAAAAGGCTAATTATATTGTGAACTGCCCAGAGAGTAATCTAGGCATTTTATTGCTGCTGCTATAATCCTGCCTCCTGTAATCCTCCTCAGCATTTTCTAAATAGGCCTCCATGCCAGATTAATAGGAAACTGTGAGAGAAGCAGAATCTCAAATAAAGACGACCCAAAATATATTCTGCCATATATGCTGAACTAGTGGACAGGCCCATGATTGACATTGGTGGCTGTATAATCTTTAGTTGTTTCTGTCTTGTTACAGATGTTAAACTCGCTCAAGACCATAAGCCTTAGGGTTCTCAGCACTATTCATGAAAATGCCTTTTTCATAGTCTACCAATGTGCTGGCTCATGTAGGGAGACCATTAGTTAGGAGGTGGAAGGTACACCAATTTGTTGCTCCATGCGTTAAATCAATATAGCTTCAATGAAAAGTAATCTGTTGAAACATTTCTTTCTGACCAGGATTGGGGATGTTGTGGAAAAATGGTTAATGGCCTAGGTTGCTGTATGGCTGGAAAGAAAAATAATGTGGTAAGTTTGCATTCCATGTTTCAGGCAGCAAATGCTTATTTGATACACTCATGCACAGCAAGTTGTGTAAATGACCAAGTCATGAGAACAGACTACTGTCAGAAGAACCAGTCTGATTCTGCAAGGAAAGGGGAGGGGAGGGCGGCCCTGCATTATGTGATGTGTATCATTCACCATGCCTTTTGAGTATCTAAATTCTTACATTCACGAAAGTCATGGATTTGGAAAGAATCCCTAATCAGCATATAAATTTTAATCAGTTGTCTCTTTTTGTGAAAAGCGCTGGAGCAGTGGACAGCATGCAAACATAAACCAAAAGTACAGTCTGTACAGATTTATTTTGGCATAATTGTTCTTTGTTACACTTCAGATTGAGCAGAAACATTTTAACCTCAGAGAAAGGACTTCCTCAGAAATTCCAGAGAAGACATCGTGTCAGCAAACAATGTATAATTTCCTACAAAGTTGAAGGACTAAGCTGACTTTTGCCTGCCCTGGATGAAACCTGAAATTAAATAGCAAATAGGAGGATATTTATATCCTTCAGATCAGTAGTAGAGACTCTGCTTTTCTGTCAAAGCTCACATTCCTTGGATATTCATGCCAGTGAGGGATGGGGAAGCAGAGCTAAAATTGTGTCAGGTTCCCACCTTTTCTCCCCCACAGCTTAGAAACCCTTTCCCTGCTTTTCTTTTTTCTTCTTCAAGTGCCATATCCATTCCAAATATTGGCTATTATCAATGCAACTGTTCTTAACTCATTGGAACAGTTATTTTGAGGGCATTCCACACCCTTTGTCCACTGAAAGGCTGCCAGGGACTGAAAGCCATGTTTATTTGACTTTCTGCCATGAAGATTGTTCTGGAAACAATAAACTCCACTAAAATGGATTCAAGTGGGATTTAATCCACATGGGGACCATTACCATTACCCTTCCCTGTGGACCTTTCCACTAAGTCCATTATTCCTCAGGGTTGTCAGGTTAGTTAACCGCTGTCTGACAATCGGCGCTGAGTCATTGGCAGTATGGTCTACTCTATTACCACAGAAGGATAACGTGGGTTTTCTTTCTAAATAGTAATACTTATGTGGCATTAAAATGATCTCAATTTATGGCAACTTCTAGGATTTTCCTGGTACAAAAATGCAGAAATGGTTTACCAATCCCTTCTTCTGGTAGTGCCTGGAAATGTACAGATTGTCCAAGGCAACATAGTATGGCTATTCATTAGGGTATCACAGTGGGGAATTAAACTCCTGATCCTGCATACTCTAAATCACTGAGCTATCATGTATGTCTTTTCTTTCTGAGACTCCTGTCCCCACATCTTTGCAGGCGCACCCCCCCAATAACGGACACAGACAACATTGAAAGTGGATAACAGCATCGGGCCACATTTATTGATTCAATGCCCTAGTCTGAATTATAAATTTGTATTGGTAAAACGACCAATCATAATTCTTAAGGCAAGCAGGCCGACGTAACACTGGTAAGGTACCACCCCAAAATTGCCAACGGCAGTTGGCTACAATGTATCAATTTGTATCAATTTGTTTGTTGACAACAAACAAATTGTTGACCGTAGTCAATATCTAACTCATGACCCCACCCTCTGACGCGTATCCGTGAAATCACGGGGTGATGCATGCTGGTTAGCTATCGTCATCACCCCGTCGCCTGGTTCGTCGTTGACCGGACAACGTTTAACTAATTTATTCCTGTCTAGTGTTGTCCAGTCAATTGCGAACCTGCCGGATACCTGTGGGTCATACTGTTTACCTTACCAGTGCTACCCGCCACACGGATGGGCTTCAAAGAAGGCCTGACCCCCCCCCCCAGACCGTCAGCTCGGTCAACAGGCCTGCTCGCCAATCACCCAACAGGAGGTCCATACCTCCTCGCGACAGATGGACCCCATCCCCTGCGTACAAGTCATAATTTTGTAGGCTAATAGCGGGGTGATGACTGACCCGTCCCCAAGCCCTGTCGGCAAGAAACCGCGCCACCGCCCTATTGACCGTGCGCCTAGCGCGGTCAAGGGCCAGGAGGTTAAGAATGGCGCGGAACAATGTCCGACCAAACCAGGGTTGTGGCAGGCCAGACATAATGCAAGTAGGCGAGGTCCTCGCAAATCGCATGCTTGAGCGATAAGCCGGTGACCTGGCCCAAATCATTGCCCCCCAGGTGGATGATGAGAATGTCAGGCGGGTCAGCACCCAGGCCAGAAAAAAGGAAAGGCCGCAGCTCCCGCCATAACATCCCAGGCTTACCATGCCATGTGAGACTGGCGTGTTCACCCAGTCCCAGTCGGGGTCCCCACTCTGTCGCCGCAGCGTAACGCGCTGCCCTGTGCACATAGCTGTGGCCCACCAGCCATACTGTCACCGGTGTAATACGACACCCAGGGTCTGTAAGAAAATTGAGAAAAAAGGCGGTAAGGTGACTGGATTGGTACTCATGGCGGGAGTGGGCGCACATAAAACTGAAAACATTGCGAGCCCCACCTCCCCATGCTACGTATGTCAGCCCCAGAGTACCCAAAAGCAGCTGCTGTAGAGGCTGCACCAATACGGAATGAATGTGTGCCATAACGGGCACCTGGTAGACCCACCCTGGTGAGGGCTCTGCCTGTCACCTTCCAAAACTGAAATTTAGTAAGGGGAGACCCATCTTGGTGACAGAAAAACGGGCCGTGGTGCATGCCACGCAGTGCCAGGTATTACTGTAGGGCACCAACCGGACAGATGTCTGCCAAAGAACACCGTAGCAGTCTTACACCACTGCCTACGCCATGCTGATCTGTTTTAGAGGAGCGTATCCTCAACTGGGCCCAGTCTTTGGCAACATAGACATCTTCGAGTTCCAGTGCCCTACAACTTGCATCCGCCTTAGACAGCATCACAAGTTCGCTGATGCGGAGCGCTCCAAAAAATGCCACCGTTGTGGCTGCATGGAAAAGGGCTGCCTCATAATGATCAAAACAGAGGCCTGGCCAGCCCCGGGCCAACTGGGTAAGAACCCCTGGGGAAATGGGGTGCCGGTCGTCCGGGCAACGCCCGCGCTCGCGCACCCACCCCTCCAAAACATGTCTCACACGGAAGTCAGAGGTACTGTCCTCATGACCTCCCACTTTGGCCATAAAAGCCAACGCCGAGAGCTTGGATGCTATGGTGCGAGGTGCGAGGCCCTGTGCATGCAGGTGAACCATGAACCGCAGAACATGGTCCACCGGGATAGGCCAGGTCTCTGGCAGGTGAAATTGAGCAGAAAATGCTCTGTAAGAATTGAACGCTTGTTGATACGCCTTACGCGTGCGTGGCGCTAGTGACAGGCCAATCGCCCGGTTCACCTCTCCTTGCCAATAGTCCACATCTCGTCCGGGAGTGGCGAGGGAAATTCCTCCGCATCCGGGGCCAAGGCGCGGAACCGGGAGATCTGCAGGCGGGACAAAGCGTCAGCAATATCATTATTAATCCCTGGTACATGCCTGGCCCTGAACAAGACATTGAGGCGCAGGCAGCGCAACACAAAATGGCGCACTAGTTCCATGACCCTGGGCGATTTGGAAGTCTGTGCATTGACAATGTGTACAACAGCAGCATTGTCACACCAGAAATGCACAACCGAATTAGCCCACTGCTCGCCCCATAGCATCAAAGCCCCCAGAATAGGGAAAAATTCCAGGTATGTGAGATCCCGCAGGCGACCCGTGCCTGCCCAGGCCGGTGGCCACCCACCATAGGCCCACTTCCCATTGAAGTACATCCCATAACCCAGGGATCCTGAGGCATCAGACTGGATCTGAAAATTGGGGGATGCCAGGAGGTCAGACCTCCAAAATGAGACCCCATTGAACTCCCTCAGGAATTGCAACCAGACAAACATGTCTGCCCTGATACCCCGGGTAAGCCTGACTCTATGATGGGGCCTGGATAACCCTGCCATGGCGTCGCATAAGCGCCGGGCAAAAGCCCTGCCCGGTGCGACCACCCTGCAAGCGAAATTGAGGTGACCATGTAGCACCTGCAGTTCCCTCAGTGATGCCTTGCGTTTGGCCAGCAAATCCGAGATAAGGGCCACTATTCTGGACATCTTATCACCCGGTAACCTAGAAGCCTGCGCTACTGTGTCAATCTCTACCCCCAGGAATACTAGCTTGGTAGATGGGCCCTCGGTCTTTTCGGGCGCTAAAGGGACACCGAGTTCCTCCATTAGCGTCTGAAATGTGTTGAGGAGACGTGTGCACGTGTCCCAGCCCCGTTCACCCCCGAATAAAAAGTCATCCAGGTAATGGGCTACAGACCGAGACCCTGACCTGCGGACGAAAGCCCACTCTAGGAAAGTACTAAAACGCTCGAAGGCCGAGCATGATATGGAACAGCCAAAAGGCATGGCCTTATCAAAATAATATTCACCCTTAAATTTGAAACCCAGCAACTCAAAGTCGCCCGGATGCACTGGCAAAAGGCGAAAAGCCGACTTGATGTCGCACTTGGCCAGCAGGGCACCTGGGCCACACGAGCGCACCATGCGCAGCGCATGGTCGAACGATGTATACCTGACTGAACAAAGGTCATCAGGGATAGCATCATTGACCGATCGGCCGACTGGGTAGGACAAATGATGAATAAGGCGAAACTCGCCTAGGGACTTTTTGGGGACCAAGCCCAGTGGCGACACCTTAAGATTGGGAAACGGGGGTGCGGGGAAAGGTCCAGCGACCCTGCCCGCATCTAACTCTTTTTTAATGCTGGCCGCAGCCACGTCCTCCCTCCCTCTGAGGGATAAAAGGTTAGGGGCATCCTGAGGGGACCTATCACCCATGAAAGGGATACGGAAACCTTGCTTAAAACCCTGAAGGAGATACTCCCCATCCTCCCCCTTCGGGTATGATGCGAGCCAACGCTCCAGCATGTCCACATTAATTGGGGAGGGGGCCTTTTGGAGAACCAGCTCCATCCGTGGCAGTCTTGCCAGCCCACTGTCCGCCCCTCCCTCTGCCCCTTGTCCCTCCAGGCCTGGGACAGGCGGAGGCTGCGTGGGGGCCCGCACATGTGGGACACTCATGCCTGTACTTGCAATTCTTCCTATTACAGGAACCATTGGACGAGAAAGTCCAGCACAGCAGGCGGGCTGGAACCCCCTGCCCCGCCGCTTGGCGGGTAACCTGCGCTGGAGCTGCTCGCTGAACCGCATGTCCACAATGGTATCTGTCTCCCGGGGCGGGGCGTGTGGGCGTCATGTACAAAAGCCAAAGCCTCTGGCACGGCTCATCCCATCTCATCTCGGGGTGAAGGGGAATCCTCATACGGAATTCCTCGTCATAGGCTAACCACGAGGGACCCGGGAAATCAACCATCGCCCTATATATGTTGTCCAAATATTGGACCATGGGAATAGCCAAATCCGGCCGCGCCCTCAAGTACACCGCCATGTATATTAAATAAGCAGGGAGCCAGTTGGCCCAGGTACGTGGCGGCTTACGGCGACGTGCCTGCTCCTTGTCCTTCTCATCCTGTCCCTCCCTTTCTTCCTTGGTGGGCTCTCTGTTCAGGAGTGAGAAGATATCTACATACTCCCCCCGCCATATCTTTTCTCTGGTAGTCTGTGCCAAGTGATCACCCAGTGGCAAGGAATACCCCGCCGTCGGTAAAGCCGAAAAAGGCACCGCAGCCATAGGAAAAGGGGCCTGAGCTAGCCCAGCCACCCCCAGAACATTCCCCGCAGTGTAAGAACAAGTACCCACCCCAGTGCCCAGGGTGGCAGTCGTCGTCGCCGGGTGGGGTGCCGATAGCGTGGCCCCCGCATCACCCGCGCGAGGCCAAGGCCATTGAAAAGCCCCGCCCATATTGGGAATGTGTGTGGGTGTACTTGCTTGCACCGTATACTCACATGCTGCACCCCCGCGGGCCGCCCCCACCGGGGGTTCCGGCCCACCGGGGGCGTCGGAGCTCACGACCGACGTAGAGCTCATCACCGGGGCCTGACCCGCACCTGGCTGCTGACTGGGGAGCTGCGAGGCAGTGGCCGAACCCACGCCACGCGCCTGCAGCAGCTCAACCCTCCCTGTCGGCTGTTGTCCTCCTGCCGACAGCGCCGCAAAAGGGACCCCAAAGGGGGCTCCCGCCTGACTGGCCCGAGCCAACGACGCTTCCAGGGCCGCAATACGGGCCAGTAAGGCTGCCACGTCGACCTGGGGCCAAGGGCCGGCCGGCCCGCCCGGTCCAGGCGTGGGTACAGGTCCCTGTACCCCAGGACCCGAATATGGCCATTGGCCAGCACCGAAGCCCGGCAGGGTCGGTGAAGAAACCTGCCAAGGCAGGGGGCCGCACCACCCCCCGAGGCTAGAGGGCCCAGGGGGAGGCTGCGACCCAAGAGCAGCAGGCACAACAGGGTGGGCAGGTGCAGGAGCGGTGTCCACCGCTCGCGGGCCGCGGGCCGGAACCCCTTCCGCGCCCGCATTCTGTTCGCCCACTCCGGGCCAAGGGGCAATAGACCCCATTCCGCCAGCCCCGGCCGGGGCCTGCGAGGGCGGCTGCTGAGGAGGCGGCACCGCGGTCCTCCGACCTGGGTTGCGCCTCCTAACAGCGCGAGCCGCACTCGAAGCTGCCTTCTTCTTCGAAGGCATCTCTACTGAATCAAAGGGAAGCCGAAAAGGAAGAACCGCTACCAAAAGGCTTCCCGGTCAGCTAAGGAGCGACGGAGACAGAGGGGAAAAGACTTCTCTGCTCCGTCGCTGAGGTAAAATGGCAGCTCGGCTGCCTCGTGGCCACCCCTTTTATAAGGGAGCTGGCCACACCCCTAACTACCCGGATTCTCTGTCCTGTGGGGGGGGGGGGCCCGCAAAGAGCACGGCGGCCATTTTGGCGCCGCGCTTGCATTCTCCCAGTAAGAGAGCTGTGCCAGATGTCAGAACAGAGAGATTTGGAAATTATGTCAGGGATGGTATAAAGTCAGACATAACTTGTCAACTTCTGCTTTTGATCTCACCTACCTGTATTTATATTGGATCTATATGACTCCATCTGTTGTGGGTTTCTCCAAAGCAGGGGTCCCCAACCACTGGGCCATGGGCCAGTACCAGGTCACAGGCTGTCCCAAACCGGGCCATGATGGTGGGTGGCATTGGGAGCCCTGATGGCAGCCATCTGCCCTCAACTTGCTCTGTCAGGTCTGCCTTGTGAACTGAGTGAGAAAATGGGCTTCAGACACAGCAGAGAGGCAGGTTGCTGGGCCCCTCCTCCATGTTGCTTAACTATGGTGGGGCTTCACCCCCTGCCTGGGTGCAGTGTGATACCTCACTGCCCGAGTCAAATGGTATGGTTGGCAGGTGGCTGGGCCCCTCTTCCCTGTTTTTGAGCTACAGTGTGGCTCCTACCCCTGCCTGTGCACTTTATCATATTATGTTATGTGCTTGCACCATCCAGTCCCACCATCCCCACTTGCTGGTCCATGAAAAATTGTTAAACATGAAACCAGTCCATGGTGCAAAATAAAGTTGGGGAACCCTGCTCCAAAGAATCCTAGAAAACCTAGTGCTGAGAATATTCAGTTAAAAATATCTCACTGTCAATTACAAAGCTAAATTAACGGGGTTCTCTGGAATGATAATGCTGTTTAATTCTGTATTATTGAAGAGTTGCTACCTGACTCAGTTAGAAGTGTTACCTTGCAAGTCTTAGAAATGGTGGAAAGTTAAATGTGAAGTACATTTAATTAAATCAGTAAATCCTGGAGGGGGACATGAAAGGAGCCTCCCTGAAGATTGAGAAGAGGCATGAAAGAATGCTAGGTTATGCAAGAAAAATGTATAAAATGTACCATGTAACATGTAGAACTTTTACTTGCAAATGCTGTCTAAAATACTATCCTGTTTCTAATTTGACTCTGAATAATCATACCTTTGTAAAGGTCTGAATACTTCATAAAGAACACCTTTGCCCATTAAGCATGTATTAGAAGAATTTTATATGTATCTTTCTTCTGATATGTATATAACAAATATAACTTCAAAGTGGAGGTCAGTGCATACCGTTTTCTAATAGATTATCTGTGTGTATTTGTGGCTAGATGGCACAGAATTGGGCGGGTTGAGGAGGATGGTGGAGGACAGAGATGCCTGGTGGGCAATGGTCTATAAGGTCGCAAAGAGTCGGAATCGGCTGTGCGACTGAACAACAATAATCTGTGTGTATCCCCTTTTAAAACTTGGGGAGGGGACCATCATGAACAAAAGTTCCATAAAACAAACAAATAACAATTATACATTCACCTCCATGTAAGAAAAAACACTTCCATTTTTAAAAATGTGAGTGCCTTATTAAGTACCATTCTTTCCATGTTTCTAATAGGATGAAAGGTGCTGTAAAAACAAAGTGAATGGTTCCAGTTGTTTCATGAATGAGAAAGAAGATAATACAGTAAGTGTTCTGGATATAGGGATATTTATTTGCATCTCCTGTTTTGTTGCAGAAGTGTTTAAAATATAATATATTAACAGAACATTCCCAACTGCAAGATTACCAAGTGTGAATAAAAAAAAACCTTCTTATGACAGCACAACTGTTTTTGGGCAGGCACACAAATGTCTGAGACCTGCTCAAATGTCTGTGATCTGCTAACAGCCCCCCCCCCCCCAAAAAAAAAAAAAAAAAAACCAAGGTGGAGAAGGACTGGAGCGAGCATAATCTGAAAAGTGCAAAGAGAAGATGGCTGAAGACTGACCACTGAACCTCCACTGCATCCTAACACCTGCCAGCAGAAAATGTTTATTTAGACTTACCTTTGTTCTTACTAGCAGAAAATAATAATGATTTGAAACAACCACCGATGAAGGTTGAAGAAGAAAATACTAAAACAGAATTATAGTTGAATATTAAGAAGAAGGAAATCATGTCTCTAAAAGAGTTGCATGATTTTAATGCCGATAAAGAAAAAGTAGAACATTTTCTATGCTTTGGTTCAATCATCAATCCAAACAGACAGCACAGCCAAGGAATCAGAAGAAGACTGAGTTTTAGAGGGGCTACTATGAAGTGATAGAAAAGCTCCTCAGGTATAACAACTTGTTGTTGGAAATTGAGGTAAATCCATAGTATGGTATTCCCAGTTATTATCAGTGTCGGGCATCACCCGGTCCGCCCCGGTCCGGGCGGACCGGTAAGAAACCTGGCTGACCATGCCCCCTCCCCTCCCCACCCCTCCCACCTCTTCCTGGGAGCGGGCGACCCAACAGCTTTGGGCGGCGCTTCATTCTTCTCCGGAGCGGCTGCGAGTGCCGCTCGGGTGGTGGTGGAGGTGGTGGCGTGTGTGCGCCTGGCCCTGGGGGAAGAGGAGGGGGCGCTTGCTTCTCCCTCTGCAAGCCAGGCGGCAGCGCCGGTGAAGTGATCTCTCCAGCGGGTACCTAAAGCCCCTCTGCTGGGCATTGCGGTGCCATGCTGCCACCGTCGCTGCGCCCGGATCGCCGCCGGGTGACCATTCTTCCTTCCCGCTTTTTTCCACTCCTGTTTTTTTTATCTACACGAACTGCTCTCGATGTCTCCGCTGCTTCGGATTCATTCCACCAGATCCCCCACCCCCCAGCCACTCTCTCCTCTCTCCAGCCAGGCGCCTGCCTGCCTGGAGCAGCCGTGCAAACGGAAGAGCCGGGATGAGGACTGCGCGCAGCTGCATGTGTGTGCGCGTGTGCCTTTTGCGTGCATTGTGTTGTGCGAAAGAAGGCCCGTTGCAGGAGGAGGAGGAGGTGGAGGAGGAGAGAAAAAGGGAGAAGGAGAGGTTGGTGGGGAAAGGAGAGAGGGGAAAACCAGAGGAGGTGGTGGATTTAGGAGGAGGAGGAGGAAGGGGGAGGTGGTGCTTTGGAGTCCCTTCCTGGCGAGAGGGTCGCTTCCCTTGCCAAAAAGCGCGAGGCTGGGCAGAGGAGGAGGAGGAGGAGGCAGGTGGTGTTGTGATTCTGATGCTCGCAGACACCCCCCCACCCCCAATACCATCCCTTTCTATCGCAAAGCCCCAGCACCACTGCTTTTCCCAGTGGAAAGCAAAAACAGGAGGTTAGGTTTTGGGGAGGTTTAGTCTTTTGAATTTAAGTAAGGCTCCATGCTCTGTCCCAGATCCTGCCAACCTAGTAGTTTGAAAGCAAGACATTGCAAGGAGATAAATAGGTATCACTTCGGCAGGAAAGGTAACAGTGTTTTGTGTGTGCTCCAGTGGCTAGTCATGTCTGCCCCATGACCACGGAAATGTCTGTAGATACAGACAGTGCTGGCTATTTGGCTGTATATTATAGAGTGTTGAAGCTTTACACACACACACACACACACACACACACACACACACACACACACACACACACACACACACACACACCTCCAGCACTTCCATTCTTCAACTTCATCTATTACATGGCCCTCAAGTAAAAAAGTTTGCCCACCCCTTTCTTAGAGCAATGGATTTAATTATGAATTTATACAGGCTTACTTTTCCATTAGCATATTTAACAACTGCTGGAAGAAATACAAGGTCCCACAACATTTTTGTGTTTTTGTTTTGTTTACCTCCTGATCTGCTTGCACAGAATTAAACTTTAGAATTGGTGCCATTTTATTCTGTGCAAGCATATCAGAGAGTAAACAAAAAAATGTTGTGGCACCTTAAAGACCGATTAGGCCACGCCCACTGATTAGGCCACACCCACTAGTTAGGTCACACCCACTAGTTAGGCCATGCCCCACTGTGTGGTAGGAATTTTTTTTGGTGCCCATCACTGGTTATTATGTCTGTGGATTATGTCCCTTCAAGTCAGGACAGACTTATAGTGACCTCAATAGGACCCTAATAGGTGGATGAAATATATAAGGTACAGTTTTACCAATTCCATCCTATTCTCCAGTGAGTTTCTAGCCATATGGATTCAAACCCAATCCAAATCTATTACTTTACCCATTACACCACATTGAATAACAGTCATTGGGAACAGCTGAGAAAGCTGGACAATAAAACAATAAAGGAGGGAGAAAACAGACTTGAAATGGAGGAAAACTTTATGGACACCAAGAATCAACGGGAGGACAAATGTTTGGATTCTAGATCAAATCAAATGTGCACTCTTTCTAGAAGTTAAAATGGATAAATAGATGCTATCATACTTTTAGCATATGAGAAGACATATGCTGAGAAAATTTGAAGGTGGAAGAAAAGACAAGACATGAGATGGACTGACTCAATAAAGGAACTCTGGCCTGCAAGACCTAAGCAGGACTGTTAATGAGAAAGCCTTTTGGAGATCACTAAGCGGAAGGTCAGCAGTTCGATTCCCGAGTACTGCAGGACGGAAATGAGCTCCCGTCTTCATCCCAGCTCCTGCCAACCTAGCAGTTCGAAAGCAAGAAATTGCAAATAGATAAATAGGGACCACTTCGGTGGGAAGGTAACAGCGTTCCGTGCCTGCCACATGACCACGGAAACATCTGCAGAAGCAGACAGCGCTGGCTCTTCGGCTTAGAAACAGAGATGAGCACTGCACTCTAGAGTCGGATACGACTGGCTTTCGAGCAAGGGAAACCTTTACTTTACTTTAATTGATAAATAGGATGTGCCTGGATGACCCATAACAGCAACAACCCTTGCTCTGCTTGTATCCCTTGACAATAGGCAGTGGAGTGGGGTGGTTCCCATATCAGTGGGTTGGTGAATCTATTCTGAGTTCTAGCCCAAACTGTGAAATTGCTGTCCAAGGCACTGAAATTATGTTTGCCTCCCTGTCCTTCTAGCCTATGAGGAACATGTTTGGAAGTTAGGCAATTGTTATTACTTAAATAAACACTTGGGAGTCATTTAAGATTCTTATTGTGCCAACAAGTCTACTCAGGGAAAATAGGAAGAAGTTTGAAACTGAAGAATTCACTACTTCTCAGTCTTTTGTGCTAGGTGAGTAATGCTAGAATTTATGTGTGGGAAGACATTTTAAATCAAGAAAGAACACTCTTCTTTAACAGTGAGAAAAATGGAACTGGACTAATAAACAGCCATATTTTTTAGGGACTGATATCCTCAACTCTGTTCACACCATCGGAATTCCAGCCTTTAGACCCTACACAGGAGCCTATATTCCCACCAGAGTTGTTGGTAAGTTGCACTGCGGCATTATTTGGAGCATGTGAGTGTATGTGCATGTACACTAAGGAAAAAAATGCGGCATGCACATGGAAAATGTGTGTGTGTGTGTGACTGCGGTGGCTTAGTGGTTAAGATGCTGGACTCGACGACTTGAAGGTTGGCAGGTCAGCAGTTCGAGACCCAAGTGTCCAAGAATATTTGGGGGCCCAAGGTTGAAAAAGTCTGGGGGAAAGGATAAGTGAGAGAGTGTGTGTGAGAAAGGAACAGAGTGTGTCAATAACCATGGACAAATGAAGGACTCTCGATTTACTGCTCTTTAATCTTTGAGTAAACAATCTACCATACAAAAGGATGTTTGCTGTTCCTTGACATTTTTTATTCCACAGAAAAACACTGTGTATAATTAAAGACACGGTGCAATATAAATGCTTTTTGAAGCACTTTCTAATTCCACATTTGTGTGGATTAAGGTTCAATATAAAGGCAAAAGAGTAAAAGGAAAGGAATTGTTGATCGAGCACTTTATTAATTTTTACTGCATTTGTGTAATTCCTTAAGAAACTTCTGGACCATCATAAAGGTTAGAGAAATAAGGAAGTTTACAGTTGAATTTACAAAGACCGAACCACAAGTGTCCTTCCATGATGCTTACAATTCTTAAAATGTTTTTACATTTTAAAATGTTATAGAATTGCTTCTATACAAATGAATGTGTTTTTGTAGTCAATCAACATGTTTACATTGGTTAACTGTACCTAATGAATAAATGGGTGCAGGATTGGTCACTAGTGTATTCTTTAGAAATTTCAAGTTCACCTATTGGCTCAATAACTTATTCCTCTGATACTTGTAAAATATTTGAGAGCTAAACTACACATTATGTTAATCACACCTTTAAAGAGGGCATGAATAAAGTTGTGATCTTAAGAACAGAATAACAATGAATGAAATAAATTTAAAGGGTGTATGGAGAGAATTGAAAGGTGAAGAGCGAGTTTAAAAATATTTTT
The DNA here is from genome assembly GCA_035047345.1 of Bradypodion ventrale. NCBI lineage: Eukaryota > Metazoa > Chordata > Lepidosauria > Squamata > Chamaeleonidae > Bradypodion > Bradypodion ventrale. The sequence goes on from JAWDJE010000001.1 coordinate 50,902,256, forward strand.
CACATGTGCATAATACTTACTCAAGAATAGATTATATATTTGTATCAAACAGGATACTGTCAAGAATTACAAAAACTGATGTAGGTGTAATAAAAATAGCGATCATGTAATGGTGAATATGCAGTTGGCATGCAAATGTGATTATAGAGAAACAAAAAGATGGAAGATGGACATGAATGTACTTAGAAATAAACAAATTGTACAAAAATTGGAAAAGGAATGGAAGAAACTATGGCAGAAATGAGAATGGAGAAATTGGGGATTATTGTGAGGTTCAATGAAAGCAGTGTGAAAGCAGCAACCATATTAAAAAAAAAAACAAAGAGAAGGAAAAAAATTAGAAGGATTGATAAAGGATTTGGAGAAGTATGTTTATAAAAAAGAAAAAATAGTTCTGAATGAGATATTAGCTTTAAAGAAAGAGTTACAAGGAAGAGAAATTGAAAAGGTCCAGAGGAATTTACTTTATTTAAAAGGAATTACTTTATTTAAAAAGATTTCTTCCGAATGAGCCAGGGATGAAATCTTTTCTCCTAAGAAGCTTATAGATGCGTTTTTTAAAAAAATCTTCTTGATATATGTATGTAATGTCCTGAGGAAGACTATGAAAACCGGCATTACCGGAGCCGTTTTGACAACTGACAATTTATAATTCCTCTTACAATTCTGTTTGGAGTAAAGAAAATTATTGACTACTATTGCCTCAAACGGTTTTTTCCTCTCTTGCTGCTGCATCTGCACCATTTGCCCATATCCTTGTGCTTATCCTCCATAGCCCACCCACTGCGTCAATGATGCCATCTAGCCATCAGCATCTGCTGGCCCCTTCTCCTTTTGCCTTCAATCTTTCCCAGCATCAGGGCCTTCTCCAGTGAGTCCTCTCTTCTCATTTGGTGGCCAAAGTACTTGAGCTTCAGCTTCAGTATTTGTCCTTCTAAGGAGCAATCAGGGTTGGTTTCCTTCAGGATTTATTGATTTAATCTCCTTGCAGTCTAGGGGACTCTCAAGAGTCTCCTCCAACACCACAGTTCAAAGGCGTCTATTATTCTATGCTCAGCCTTCCTTATGGTCCAGCTCTCATAGCCATACATTACTACTAGGTAGACAATTGTTTTAACAATGTGGACTTTTGTTGGCAGGGTGATGTCTCTACTTTTTATTATACTGCCTAGGTTTGTCATAGCTTGCCTCCCAAGAAGTAAGTGTATTTTTATTTCATGGCTGCAGTCACCATCTGCAGTGATCTTAGATCCTAAGAAGGTAAAGTCTGTCACCGATTCCATTTCTTCCCCTTCTATTTGCCAGGGAGTGATGGGGCCGGATGCCATGATCTTCTTGTTGTTTTTTGATGCTGAGTTTCAAGCTAGCTTTTGCAACCTCCTCTTTCACCCTATTCAAGAGGCTCTTTAGGTCTTCTTCACTTTCTGCCATTAGGGTGGTGTCACCTGCATATCACAGGTTGTTGATGTTTCTCCCAGCAATCTAGGTTTAATATAATGCAATTGGAGAAAGGAACTAAATATTGGTTAAAACTACATGTTATCTATAGACATGTAGAAAGAATTACAACAAATGGTTTAGTAAGTAAAATATAAAAAACATTGCATGGAATAAATGAGGGAAGGTTCATATAGCTGTCCTCCCATCTACTGTCACAGGATAGAGAAGCTGCAATAAGTTTTAGAGGATGATATACTGTAAGTAAATTGTCTGGTGTTGACCTTTTAATGTAAGATAAGTTGTTGCTTTGTTTGATACACTGTCCAATAAGTGTGCTGGAGATCAGTGTAATTTTAAAAATTAATTTGCAATGTTATATATTTCTTGTTCTAAGCTTTGCTTAGTCACTGTAAGAATGAAAGAGCTATTTTTTTTTTAAACTAGTGTGCATTGTCAAGCTATATCAGGTGTTGTCTCCACAGACTCACAATAACAAACCACAAAAACAGCTGTGCTTCAAAGGTGAACGTGTGATGTGGTTTCAGCCCACAACCTTGAAGGAACTAGTAGCTCTCAAATCTCAGTACCCAGCTGCTAAACTTGTCATTGGGAACACCGAAGTGGGTAAGAGGAAAAGCTTGGTTCCTGTTTGAATATAGGATGTGATAACACAACACTAAAAGCATTAATGGAAGTGCCTGTTGGGCCAAGATTTCATTTCTTCCTCTTTAAAGACTTCTTTCTCGTTTAATAATAAAGTCAGTTCTGGAAACCTTCTTCTTGAAGGTGCATAGGGGCCATTCAACAATTCTGTGATCCATTTTTGGGGGAAAATTGACCCCCTCCCCCCGTATGTAAACCGACCGTAATTTTAGTTCGACCCACTCTCCCCTTTAAAATTACGTAATCCAGAGCTTTTGTATCGAAACTCTAATTTTTAGAGTTTTTCACTATTGGTGCCTAATGCATAACAGCTCCAAAAGGATTATGTAATCTTTGACCTGACCCTCTGCCCCCACGTAATTTTTCTGTAATTCAGAAGGCAGACCCCCTCCCCCCTCCAAGGATTAGGTAATTGTTGAATGGCCCCATATCTTTTAGTTGCCTTTGTTGTGTTGCTTTTGCTAGACTTGACTAACATGGTTCTCTCTTGGAAATTTCTGCTTTGGGGTAAAATAACCCACAATAATGGGCATGGTTGTGAAGAAGAAAGTTGGCGGAGAGAAACTGCTCCCTCTCTATAATGTTTATTTTGTATTCAGTTTAATTAGAACATTATACAGTGGAACCTCATCCAACAATCGCCCCATATAGCAATGAAATCTCATAACAATTAGGTTTTGGGGGGAAATTGCATCCCACATAAGAATTTTCCCTATGGAAAAAATTGTACAACAATTTTTCAATGGGAAAAACCACTTAGCAAAAATAAATAAATAAAATCGTTGTACGATGCATCCCATAGGGAAAATCGCTATACGATGCATGCATCGTATAGCAATTGTTTCGTACAACAACGAGCCCCGTGGAACGGATTAAATTCATTGTTTGAGGTACCACTGTATTTCTATTGCAATTACAGCATTCAAGGAAGTTTACAATAAACTTGCAACACCATCAAACCAGATCATAAAATACGATGAAAGAATAAAATCAGTTTAAGAGACTCAGGTCCAGAAGACTGTCATTTTTAAAAAGCAAAAGGGTAAAGGGAAAAACAACAACAACCAAAAACGCTATATGAGCTTTCACGATTAAAGAACATATATTTTGGTCTGCACCAAATTCTTGCAGATAATACGTTAAAATTATCAATGATAATCCCAAAAGTTCATGGCAGATGTTTATCAGCAAAGTCCCTGTTTATTAGAGGTGAATTAGAAAAAAGACAACAACAGCAGACTGCATCAGGTAGCTGTTGGTTGGATATCATCCCCCACCCCTCAAATAAAGTAAACCGGATATATACATAAGACCCTTAGTGATGCAGTGGTTAAACTGCTGTACTGCAACCAAAAGGTTGTGAGTTCGATCCTGATCAGGGCTCAAAGTTGACTCAGCTTTCTGTTCTTCCAAGGTCGGTACTATGGCATAGTATATAAGTGTGATTGATTTTTTTGCTTTGCTTTGTTTCATGAATACCTCCTATATACATTTATTGTTGTTGTTGAAACTGTGAGTTTCTATTTGGGAACACGGAACCACAAATACAGTTTACTCACTAGGTAGCAGCAATTGTGGCCAAAGCAAAGTCAATTAGTGGTTGGAAGTAGCTGTTTCTCAGAAAGTGCATCTTGTTTTTAAGGAGAACTGTGTTTCTTAAATGATCTAGTGCTGTGATGGCAAACCTGGACACTCCAGGAGTTCTTGGACTTCAGTTCCCAGAAGCTCAAGTCTCTGTGAATCCACAGGAATGGGTGTGCACGTGGTAAATCCATTCGTGTGGATTTGCAGAGACTTGGGCTTCTGGGAATTGAAGTTCAAGAACATCTGGAGTGCTAAGGTTTGCCATCACTGATCTAGCGTGAGTCTTCTTAAAAACAAGGAGCATGCCCTGTGTAAAAAGAAGCAAAGATGGAGACGGCTGCTATCTAATTTGCCACCTGTTGCTCAACTTCCTTTTAAAGTGTGCCGTTTGACTATCTGACAGGTGCAAATCAGCAATGATGGGTAGATTATAACCAGGCCAGTTCATACCTGTAAACCGCGGGTCCGGACAATCAGGGACCTGCACACAACGGTTCTGCGCAAGTTGTGTTCTACACATGCGTAGAAGGGCTCTACGCAAGCGTAAAAGGATTCTACGCAAGCGTAAAAGCCTTCTACGCATGCGTAGAATGCGACTTGCGCAGAAGGGATGCGCAGTACCTATTTTCCCCTGCTGCCAATTCTGGGGTTTTGGCAGCTGCGGGCGGGAAATGGCGCAATCCGGGAAGGTTGCCAGGTATGGGCCAGTTCGATTTCTGAAAACCTATAGCATTTAGCTCTTCAATGACTTTAGTCTTCTGGAAATAATAGGCAGCAGCCAGCAATACGGGCCAAACACACAACTTTATTTGGAATAAGAATAGGTGGCCAGAGCTAACTACACACCCTCACATTCCTTAGCTATCTCTGATCAGAACTGACAGTTGGAAAAAACTGTTAGAACCATTGTCAGCTCTGTTCTCATTCAGAACCCTCTCGAAGGCTCGCGAGACTTCGGACCATAGTAAAGCAAATACATATTAAACTCTTTCACAACAAGACAAAATGGCAAACACATTTCCTTAAATACACAGCAATGACCTTGCAAGATTTGTCCTAGATTTTTTTCACCCTGTTAGCATGTTAACTAGAATTAATTTCTGTAATGAAGAATAGGGTGCACATAGATTGTGGGCAACATGTGTTTGTTGACATTGCTAGTTGCAAGAGAAGGTCTCGCTGTCGTCATTCACTACATGCCAGCACATAATACCAGCCCCTATTCAGCTTACAGGGAAAAACTGGCACTGGTGATTGCTACAAGAGCCGTCAGAGGATATCGTTATTGAGACAACATTCAGTGGGTCAGGAATTGCCATGTTAACAGCCCTGCCTTTCCATTGGTAAACCTTATAATTCTGGCTGCCTGCCAAGTCTGCATTGACCTTACTAGATCTTGTTTTCCTTAAGGTATTGAAATGAGGTTAAAGAACATGTTGTACCCTGTGATAATAGCCCCAACATGGATCCAAGAAATGAACTCTATTCAGCACACAGAGAAAGGTAAGCAGCAACGTGGTGACTACCTCAAGGGATTGGCAATGGGTCCCTAAGATTTAGCAAGAAAAGGCTTGCTAACAATATTTAGATGTCTCATTTTGGTGGGTTGGTCCCGACGTTTTTTTCATTCTTGTTCTGCTCTTGAGGCCACCTACACGAATAAGATATAAAGGGCAATGTTTACCAACCTGGCAGTCCCAGATTTTTTTGGTTTGGATTTGGAAGAGAACAGACGTCACTAACAATAAATAATAATATTTTTTGAGAAAACAAAAACTGAGTGTAGAGAGGCACTTTGTTTTAAGGAGAATTTGTTTTTCTTTGAAGCTTCCAGAGATGTAAGTATCCTTTATCTGATGAGTTGCACAGCAGTCACCTCCAGATTAAAGTTATTTAGGCTGTAAGATCAGCTGCCAGACCAGAATGATATCTTCTAAAAGAACAATAGGGAAGTTTGTGGCACCTTGAAGAAAAACAGGCTTTCTTTGACCTTGTCTTTTATGGACTGCTGACTGCTTTCTCAGATGCATCATGAAGTGGGCTGCTACCTGTAAAGGCTTATGTCAAATAAGACCTGCAGATAAAGAGCCTCTGGCTACAGGCAAACTTGCTTTTTCAGAAGGGAAAAGATTTTTTTAATGGTCCAAATAACAGTGTGACTATGAGTGCAAGCAAAATGCCTTTCATTTACAAAAGGGAACTTGCCCTTTTCTGTTCTATATGCCACGTGGCTTAATGTCCTAAGTTTTATCTTTGGGCTTACTTGCGAAGGTCCCACTGACATCTGCCTCACAATGCACCTGATATAACTGTTATGGAAAAGAAGAAAGTCAGGTTTATTGATGTTGCTGTACCAGGAGATGCACAAATTGAAGACAAGCAACTTGGAGAAAATCACAAAATATCGTGATTTGCAAACTGAAATCAAGTGTCTATGGAGGAAGAAATCTGTTGTTTTACCCATAGTGATCGGAGCCCTTGGAGCAATACCTTAAGGACTCCCTAGATATTTGGAAATTTTGGACTTATCGGATAATAATGATACTGGTGATGTCAAGACAGTTCTGATTTATGGTGATTCTTTCCAGGATTTTCCAGGTAGAGAGTACTCAGAAGTAGTTTACCATTCCCTTCTTGTGGAGCTGTTCAAGGCCACACAGGCTTCCTGTTCTTGCAGGAGGCACAGTGAGGAATTGAACTCTCAACTTTAACTAAACCATTGAGATATCCAGTCAGCCTCTTGTATTATTTATATCTGACTTAAGAAAGGTAAAATCCTGATGTGCTAGCAGCTTCAACATCCCCTGTACCACGGTAGTCCCTGCTGCCCCCAAAGGAAGGGAATAAAACCCTCCCTTGAGCACTTTTAAATAAATAAAATGCTCATGAGAAGTCATACTGGTAGGACCAGAATGAAGTTCTTAAAATGCTCTCTGTACTTGTCAAGGGCAGCAGTTCCTTCCGAGGGAAGTACTTTGGAGCTACTGGCCAAATCTCTTTTATCTGATTTTCCAGGTATCCAGTTTGGTGCTTCCTGCTCTCTGAGCTATGTGGAAGAAGTTCTGAGAAAAGCAGTAACTCAGCTGCCTCCATATAAATCGGAGGTCTTCCGGGCTGTTCTAGAGCAACTGAAATGGTTTGCAGGACCTCAAATCCGAAATGTTGCCGTAAGTGTGTTTGAGCTGTTTTTGTTACAGGCTAAGGTGCTTGAGGTATGTGAAGGAAGATTTCTTTGAACATTACCTCACTTCTTAGGGTTTAAATTAGAATTTGTTGAGACACTCAGAGCACTCCTCTGTTCCCATTCTCCATCTGTAGAGAGCAGAAGTCTAAAGAGGGGGCATCTGTTCATCTTTAGGAAAAGTGCTAAATTCATCTCTTCAAGTTGTTCATATTAGCTTTAGTGTATTTTTGTGTTACTGTTGTTGTTTTAACATTCAAATTGCTTTTGTAATCATCTTTACTGATTTTGTATTTTATTTTAGATATATTCTGCTCTACCCGATAGCTTTTTCATTTTAAAAGATAGTATAGAAATATTGTTAATAAGGGGAGAAAAATAATGTTCTGGGTTTTTCAGGCTCTTGGTGGAAATATAATGACTGCTAGTCCAATCTCAGACCTAAATCCAGTGCTTATGGCCAGTGAGAGCAAACTGACCTTGATATCAAATGGTAAGCCAATCTACATTTTAACAGAGAGTAGTAGATATTGTGTGCTGTATACCCATTGTTTCTTGGCTTTACTTTGTGTAAGCAAAAGTCTTAGCTGGAGTAATATGTGCCTATATTCCCTTTGGTGTGAATCAGTGAGAGCTGGATGACCTATTATTTCCAGTAACCTCAATGAGAAGACAGTTTGCTAGTTATTTGTTCTTCTTTGAATTTTATTAATTAATATTTGCAAATTAACAGCCTCTAAACATCCTCCAGATGTGAATTTTTTGTATATTTGGCTCGAATGTCTATATTTAACAACTGATATTTTGTATTATCTGGGAGCTTAGATGATCTAGCACAGTGATGGTGAACCTTTTAGAGACCGGGTGCCTAAACTGCAACCCCAAACTCACTTATTTATTGCAAAGTGCCAACACAGCAACAGGGGAGGAAGGAAACGCTCCAATTGGGCTGCTGGGCAGAGGGGCGAGGCAAACTCTGTGCTGGGGTGACTGCACTGGTGCCCACAGAGAAGGCTCCAAGTGCCACCTCTGGCACGCGTGCCACAGGTTCGCCATTACTGATCTAGCATTTGACAATGTTGGTAAACCATATGTTGTAGTAGACTACAGCAGTTATTCATTTTTCTCCAGGTAACACATTTTCACAATCTGTCTCACAAAGTCCTATCTTGTTCTGGTCTTTAAGGAAATGCTATAGGGCAGTAATGGTGAAACTTGGCACTCCAGGTGTTATGGAATTTCAATTCCCAGAAGCCCTGATCAGCAGGAATGCTGACTTGGGCATCTGGTAATTGCAGTCCAAGAATAGCTGGAATGCCAAGGTTTGCCATCACTGCTACAGGGTACACCCTCAGCTTACTAGGGAAGCTTACAGGATTGCCCTTGTCAGCAAAGAACAAACTCTTAAACTGGTACAGGGGAAATTTGTGGAAATTTTTCATGGAGGAAAAATATACTGTTACATCTCTGGTAGATTTGCTACAGATGGGAAAGGATTTTTGACACTGAAGTGAAAAAAAAAATCCTAAGAAAATAGCCTGGCAAAGAATAAACTGGCTGAGGCTACTAGAATTTCCACTCCAGCAATATCTGAAGGGTTGTACTTTGTTCCCATGTGTTCTAGTGGTATTGTGAAGAAAGGCTGATATAAGCAGAAATTTGGTTTTATGTAACCAGGAAAGAAGTGAGACAGTTCGTGTAAAGGAATGCAAACTCTGCTCAGTTCGGTACTTAAAATGAAGCCATGGGCACACAATTCTTCAGATTTACACTTATGGGTTACTGTACCAGATTCAGTAGGTCTTGCAAGCTTGAACTTTGCTCATTTATCTCATAGATTACATGTTCAATGTCCTTCTCTGCATTGTAGAGGATGATATGAAGAGAATGGCAAACTCTCTTCAACTGTTCTTTTGACTCAGGAGCCCCTGATGAGGTTTTAAAAGACCCTGAATTCCCTGAAAGATAGCTTGAATACCACTGATGGATATTATTTTAAAACATTGATAGTTGATATCTAAGAATGCATGAGTGCACCTTCCCTTGTGATAAGACATGTCTACAAGGACTTGCTGTCTGTAAGATTGTTGATGTCTCCTGCAACACGTCCCTTCTAAAGGAAACTCCAAGGGAACCTAATCCTGCAAAGCAGTGTTAGTCCCAGTAAAAAATACGAGAGTACACAAGATAGACAATCAGCAACATACTGGAAACTCTATCTTGTTTTATCTGTCTCTTTGTGTCTTCATTTGTACATAGGGATGCCATATTTCCCTCTCACAAAAATGAGACAGGAGTAAAGGTTGCCCTTGCTCAAAAGTCAGTCGTATCTGACTCTAGGGTTCAGTGCTCATCTCTGTTTCAAAGCCAAAGAGCCAGCACTCCTGTCAACTCTTTGCCTCTGACCAGGCGAAAGCCCTGCAGCCACACTCATGTTGCTGGAAGGCACTTCCTCCCAGATTTGCCACAATTCTTTCTCACAAAACCGGGACAGAAGTACAAAACAGCCTTTTTAAAAAACAATTATAATAAAATGATAGCTATTTTTCCAACCTTGAATCTGGGACAATCCCGGTTTTCCGGGACATATGCCAACCCTAACTCTGGGGAAAGAGGAAAAAGAAAGCCTGCTGGCTGGGGAAAGATGCTCCTCCACCCCCGAACCCCAGGAGAGAGGCGGGAGAGAAAGAAAGAGTTGACCGGGGGGGGGGGGGGGGGGGGAGAGGAAAAAACCCTCCCGAAGACCTGCATTTGGCACCTCCCTTGCTGTGTTCATGCGACAGGCATGACTAGACACCAGAGCACACGGAACGCTGTTTACCTTCCCACCCAAGTGGTCCCTGTTTATCTACTTGCCATTTCTTGCTTTCGAACTGCTAGGTTTGCAGGAGCTGGGACAAAGATGGGAGCTCATTCGGTCCTGTTTGTGTAACGGCTGTTGCTACAGATGCCACAAGAAAAGGCGTGTTCCCCCCTCTTTCTTCCTTGTTCACCAAGCTGCTGCTGCTGCCACCTGCTGGTGGTTCCAATAGAAGTGCAAGAAAAATGCGTTCATCCCCCCCACCCAATCAAGTGGTTTGAAAAACGTGAATTTTCAATGTTTTTAATGGAACCGGGTGGGACAGTTACAAAACATTAAATTCACAGTTTTCCGTGACATATGGCAACTCTGTTTGTACAATGGCTGCTTGAAGAACATATGGCTTCATTAGACTAGTCTCACAAAATGGTTTGCTGAGCCTTTTGGCATGAATGCTGAGTTGCACACAATGGGAATGGTTTATTTATACATTCCACTCACTATGCTCTATCATCTTTTCTTACAGAAGGAAGTAGGACTGTAAAGATGGATGACAAATTCTTTACTGGTTATAGAAAGACTGTACTAAAGCCTGAGGAAATATTACTTGCAGTTGAGATTCCATTTAGCAGGAAGGTGAGTAAATATTGTTTTAGGGATCAGCAGTCTCTTTATTCTGAAAATAACCCTCACTCAGAACTCAGATATATTGATCCACTCTTGAAGACCTATGTTGAAGCTGTATGAATGTGCTTTGATTCTTCAGGAGTGCAGGGAAAGAACGGGACGTAGGATGTGCAGAATTCAGGAGTTTCAGCATCTTGCTTTTTTTCTTTTTTGGGGACTAAGTTTCTAGTGCTTTTGGCTATCAAGACATTGTAAGTGACTGAACAGTGACTGTTGAGATCTTGGAAGGTATGGGTGTGGACCTTCAGTGCCCTGTAAAGCTCATGGCCTCTTCTTAAACCTAGCAAAATTGAAATGCATAATACAAAATATTATAATTTATTTACTGTATTTCTGTATTGGAGAACAACTAATGTTCTCCAAATGACAGGGTTGCAAAAAAGGTGAAAATCATAAAGAATAGCAAATACTTTATAATAATTTATGCAAAATCAGAAAAATGATTCTTTCAATTTGTGTAACCTAAAATTTATCTTGAACTCACCTTTTCCTGGTACACAATTCAAATTCAGTTAGTACAAAAATTGTGTTTTTCCATACTATAGCACATAGAATATACATAGTCTTGCCTATGCTTTCGTAGACACACTTAGATTGTACAGATGGGGGCTCATTCCATCATGCACCACCTGGGTCTCAAACTGCTGACCTGCCAACCTTCCAGTCATCAAGTTTAGCTTCTTGATCCACCATAGTTGAAATTTTTTGAAATACAACTTGCAAAATCATTCAGCCAGCTGACAGTTCAAAAAAGAAATTTTTCAGACTCTGAAGTTGTCAGATCACAGATCTGATGTATCTTAGACCCAACCATGACAACTATCTCTGATGTGTAGTCTTCTCGAAGAAGTCACAGATAGAATGAATACAATCTTATTGAGATGTGGCTGCAATGATGTTTTAGGCTGCATTAACAGAAGTATAGTCTTCAAAACCCGTGAAGTACTTGTCCCCCTCTATTCAGCACTAGTTAGATCACATCAAGAGTACTGTATTGTGTCCAGTTCTAGGTGCTGCACTTTAAGAAAAATGCAAACAAATTAGAGCAGGTACAGAGAAGGGCAACAAGGATGATCAGAGGAATGGAAACCAAGCCATATCATGATAGATGGAAGGAACTGGGAATGCTTAGCCTTGAGAAAAGGAGATTGAGAGGGGATATGATACTGTTCTTCAAATACCTGAAAGATAATCATAAAGAGGAAGGGAAAGATCTCTTCTCCATCATCCCAGATTGCAGAGTGCATAATAATGGACTGAAACTACAGAAAGACAGATATAGGCTGAAAATTAGGAAAAATGTCTTAACGGTTAGAGCAGTACAAGAGTGGAACCCAACTGCCTTGAGAGGTGGTGAGCTCTCCGACACTGGAAGCATTCAAGAGAGAATTGGACAGCCATCTGTCATATCTGCTTTGATTCAGATTCCTGAATTAAGCAGGGGGTTGAACTCAATGTCTTAAAAGGCCCCTTCTAACTCAGTGATTCTGTGATCTGACAATCTAATTATTGACTTCTTCCCAACAATATTTTACACAAGATTTAGCTTTGCACAATAGCTTCTCCTTGAATTAAGCTAAGAAAACAGTGGTGTTTCCAAAGTAAATAAAAGTAAGAAAATTGTTCCTAGGGTTAAACGCTTCCACATCTGCAGTCACATAGCAAATGTTAGGAAGGTAGCAAGAAAGCATGCAAGGTCAATGTTTTATTTACTTTAGAAACAGGTGAGCTACAGAAAGGATTAGTAGAAACTTTCCCACATGCAACTGATGTTTTGAACATATAAATCTGCAGGATGAAGGCAGGAGAGGGTGATCCCTTTATTAAGCCAGTAAAATCTCACAAACAGGCTAGCTTTCAAATCTGGGCATCATGGAACCAGAAAGGGTTTTAAACCCCCCTCACAAAAACAAAATAGTTCCCCAATTAGGGGCCAGATATATGGACCAGATATATGGACCAGGCTCTGTTATTTAAAACAAGTTCCACAACAGAGGCTACAGTATTGTAGAGAGAATTATTTCAAGTCATAAAGAGGAGGGGAAGGCTTTGTTTCAATCATGTCAGAGTGCAAGACATGTAATAATGGGCTCAAGTTACAGGAAGCCAGATATAGGCTGAACAGGGCCGCCATCAGGGCAGTACTACCAGTACTGCCGTACAGGGCCTGAGGCTGACAGGGGCCCTACCGCGTGTGTGTGTGTGTGTGTGTGTGTGTGTGTGTGTGTGTGTGTGTGTGTGTGTGTGTGTGTGTGTGTGTGTGTGCCCAATAGGATTGCTCAGTATGAGGCCCAGAAATTTCTGATGGCGGCCCTGAGGCTGAATATCAGGAAAAACCGCTTAATTTAACTGTTACAGGAGTATGACAATAGAACCAATTACTGTATCTCGGGAGGTGGTGAGCACTCCAACAATGGAGGCAATCAAGAGAAAATTGGACAACCATCTGTCAAATCTGCTTTGATTTGGATTCCTGTATTGAACAGGGGGCCTCATAAGCCACTTCTCACTCAACTGTTCTGTGATTCTATAATTCTGTGATTCTATGACAATAGAAAAGCCTGCTCGTTTTGGGTAACTGTAAAGGGTTGATGGAGAATTTCAAGGTCCCGTCATATCATATAAGAAATTAAACAAAACAAAAGCAAAAAAGTCAAAAACACGACACATTAAAGACTAACGGCTATATTTTAATGTGAGCTGTGATGGCTTAGTGTTTAAGACACTGAACATAATGAATGGAAGGTCGTCAAGTCAGCAGTTCAAGACCTGAGTGCTGCACGATGGAGTGAACTCCCATCTCTGTCCCAGGTACTGTCAACCTAGCAGTTCGAAAGCAACAAATTGCAAGTAAGTAAATAGGTACCACTTCAGTGGGAAGGTAACAGTGTTCAATGCTCTTTGGTGTCTTGTCATGCTTGCCACGTGACCACAGGAACATCTGCAGGTGAAGGCAGCTCTGGCTCTTTGGCTGTAAACAGGGATGGGCACCACACCCTAGAGTTGGATATGACTGGCTTTTGAGCAAGGGAGACCTTAATTTAATTTAATTTAATTTAATTTAGTTATATACTGCCCTATCCAAAGGACTCTGAGCAGTGTACACAAGTTAAAACCAATATACTGGTAAAACAATTTTAAAAAACCCTTTAAAAACATAACAATATTACCCCCCCCCCCCCGCCATGCCATCTAGTATCTAAAAACAAATATAAAATCTAAAAAAACCTTTAAAAATTAATTACAGGTGTGTGTGTGTGTGTGTGTGTGTGTGTGTGTGTGTGTGTGTGTGTGTGAAGCCTCAGATGAGCCAAAAAGGGGAGCTTGTTGACAATCCCCGCCCCCAGACCCATTTTGCCAACCACGTCTTCAATTCTTTCCTAAATGGTAGCAACTGGGCCTGGCGGCATAGTTCTACTGGGAGGAGGTTCCATGGTTTGGGTGCTACGACCGAGAAGGCCCTTTTCCTTGTGCTGGAGAGGCGAGGCTCCCTAACAGATGGTACCTGAAGGTTGCCCTCTCAGTTTGCTCTTGTGGGACAGGTTGATGTCCTAGGGATGACATGGTGCCTGAGGTATCCTGGTCCACTACCATGAAGGGCTTTAAAGGTGACAGCCAGCACCTTGAATTGCACCCGGAAAAATATAGGCAGCCAGTGAAGCTCCTGCAGTAGTGGCGAGGTGCGGGCAAAATGACTACACCCTGCCACCGCGTGGGCTGCTGCATTCTGGACCAACTGCAGTCTCCGGATGGTCATCAAGGGCAGCCCCATGTAGAGCGCATTGCAATAGTCCAAACAGGACCTTACCCTTTCATGAATTTGTTGTTGCTATCTTACCTATGGCAACCCCATGAATGAGAGAGATCAAAATTGTCCTGTCCCCAACAGCCCTGCTCATCTCATAGAATTTGTTTTTCTTCTTTTCTTGCTGGCTTCAATCTTTCCCATAAATTATTGACCTTTCCAAAGAATTTTGCCTTCTTTTGGTATGCCCAAATTAGGGCAAGCTGAATTTTATCATTTTTGCCTCCTGAGATAGTTCAGGCTTGATTTGTATCTGTGATTGAGCAGGCCTATGTAGGAGCACCGCTTCTAGAGGAAGGCCGTAGAATATGTGGGCTAAACATCGGAAGTCACACACTTTGTCTGGCAGGGAGGTCACCCCCTATATGTGGTCGAAAAATGAAGGACAAGCAAACGATAATGACTATTGGCACTTGGAACATTAGGACACTACTCGATCTTGATAACAATGATAGACCTGAGGGAAGAACAGCTCTTGTGACCAATGAGGTTTCTAGGCTGAACAATGGCACTGCTGCCTTGAGTGAAACCAGATTGTCTGGTGAGGGAAAAATCATCGAGTCTGCTTCGGGATATACCATCTTTTGGAAGGGGAAAGAGGAAGGAGAGTGTCACATACATGGTGTAGGTTTTGCGGTGATGACAAAGTTAGTAAATGACCATCAACTCACTCCTGCTGCACTTGGTGAAAGGCTTATGAAACCCCAAAAAGCAAACCGCTACAAAATGAACATTCCCTTAAGAAGAGTTACCACCTTGCAAATCAGATATGAGATGTGGCCATTTAGATTTCCTGCAAAGTTAGGAGACATGACAGATGACTGTGCAAACTTTATCCTCAAATTGTGACTCCAGTGCCCTTGCCCCTAAATTTTCTAATAGGTTCATGGTTCTGATTTCTAAATTTATGGGCATGAAGAATCTAAGACTAGAAAGAGAGCTTTCTGTTTATAATTCTTGAATGTTATGCCAGTTGCCTTAGTTGTCTCCTCATACATATTGATAGGGCTAACAGTACCATCTGTGTTTACTCTCCAGATTTTGTCAGCATATAAGAATATACTGTGAAGTCTGTGAAAAATGGGTCAGAGACGACTTACTGACATTTTATTTAATCATATGTGCTCACATGGGAGACACATGAGCTAGTTGGAGACTGATTTTACAAGTTCCGTATCACTTTGGGAGTCATTCATAATTTGTTTGCTCTGAGTAATGAAATGTCACGAGAGAGGCTTTTATATATAACTGTGATAAATTATCATTATCTCATAAAGATAACAAATATATGAAAATGAATTCTCACTTTCTGAAAGATGTGAATTATCCGAATTGTTTCTCCATCCTCCGGCTGTTGATACCTGGTGTAGATTAGCTAAAAGAAAACATGCTTCCTCTTCTTCCGTGTCTAGGCCAGGCACGAAAATGCCACAATGAAGACACCTTTTGGTGAGTTCATTCTGCATTTCCTTTCGCCTGACCTAGTGTGAGAAAGATTAGCTGGCAACACAAGCTTGCAGTTACAAGGGTATGCCCAATTGTGGTTCAAAAATACCACAATCTGAGCAGGATCTTTCTGTGTACCCCAGAAAACATGCTTAGACATTGTAATTAAGAGCACACTCCTGTAGTTACTACATTCCATCAGCTGAGATACTGTAGGATTTGACAGACATACACCTTTGATATACTTTACTCCTCCTGGTTCAAAATCTACAAACATGGCCGGTGAGTGGGTGATGCACATTATTAATGCATCATTGCAGGAGGGTATTATTTCCTCCTGCTTAAAAGAGACATTGATTTGACCACTCCTGAGGAAGCCTAACATAGCTGCAGATAATTTTAGGCCTATAGTTAACATCCCATTTTTGGGCAAGGTCATTGAGCAGGTGTGGCCAATCAGCTTCAGGTGTTCTCGGATGAAACCAATTGTTTGGATCCATTCCAGTTGGGGTTTAGGCCTTGTCATGGCACTAAAATTGTATTGGTCACCCTGCACAATGACCTTCTCTGGAAAGCAAACAGATTTCCCTCCTGGTGCTCCTGGATCTCTTGGCTTCTTTCAATATTGTCCACCACACTATCCTTCTGGAGAGGCTGTCAGGGTTGGGAATCAGTGGCACAGTGTTACAGTGGTTCTGACCATTCCTCGATGTCCAAATCCAGAGAATTCAACTCGGGGAGTATGTTTCAGCCCATTGGACCCTCCAATGTGGGGTGCCACAGGGGTCAAAATCTCCCCCATGTTTTTTTAATCATATCAGAAGCACACAAAGCAAGGAGAGATAAGGAAGCCTTCTTAAATAAACAGTGCAAAGTAGTTGAGGAAAACAACAGAAGGGGAAGGACTAGAGATCTTTTCAAAAAAAATGGGGAAATCAAGGGAACGTTTAAAGCAAAAAACAACCATGATAAAGGACAAAAATAGTAGGGATCTAGTAGATGCAGAAGAAATCAGGAAAAGATCACAAGAATATACAGAACTTTATAAAAATGACCTCAACATCCCTGACAACCACAGTGATCAGATCAATGACCTTGAGCTGGATATTCTGAAATGCGAAGTCAAGAAGGCCCTAGAGAGTATTACTAGCAACAAAGCTCTAAAGGAAGATGCTATTAAAGTGCTACACTCAACATGCCAGCAGATCTGGAAAACGCAACAGTGGCCACAGCATTGGAAAAGGTCAGTGTACGTTCCAATTCCAAAGAAGGGCAATGCCAAAGAATGCTCAAATTATCAAACAATTGCACTTATCTCACACACTAGCAAAGTAATGCTCAAGATCCTACAAGCTAGGCTTCAGCAGTATGTGGAGCAAGAATTTTTAGAAGTACAGACCAAATAATGAGGCATGGGAATTAGAGACCAAACTGCAAACACTCGCTGGATCATGGAAAAAGCAGGGGAGTACAAGAAAAAAGTCTATTTCTGTTTCATTGACTACACCAAAGCCTTTGACTGTGTTGACCACAATAAAATGTGGCAAATACTTAAAGAGATGGGAATACCAGACAACCTCATCTGTCTTCTGAGAAATCTGTATGTGAGCCAAGAAGCAACAGTTAGGACAGGATTTGGAATACTGATTGGTTTATAATTGGAAAAGGAGTACGACAAAGCTGCATATTGTCACCCTGCTTATTTAACTTGTATGCAGAATACATCATGCGTAATGCAGGGCTGGATGAAGCACAAGTAGGAATTAAGATTGCTGGGAGAAACATCAACAACCTGAGATATGCAGAGAGCAAAAAAGCTGGTCTGAAACTCAATATAATAAAAAACAAGATCATGGCAACTGGCCCCATCACTCCCTGGAAAATAGAAGGGGAAGAAATGGAAATAGTAACAGACTTTACTTTCTTGGGATCCAAGATCACTGCAGATGGTGACTGCAATCACAAAATAAAGAGAGACTTACTTTTTGGAAGGCAATCAATGAGAAACCTAGGCAGCATAATAAAGAGTCGAGACATCACCCTGTCTACAACAGTCCACATAGTCAAAGCAATGGTCTTCCCAGTAGTAATGTATGGCTGTGAAAGCTGGACCATAAGGAAGGCTGAGCGCAGAAGAATAGACACCTTTGAATTGTGGTGCTGGAGGAGACTTTTGAGAGTCCCATAGACTGGAAGGAGAACAAATCAGTCAAAGGAAATCACACCTGACTGCTCATTGGAGGGACAAATACTGAAGATGAAGCTCAAGTATTTTGGCCACCAAATGAGAAGAGAGGACTCACTGGAGAAGGCCCTGATGCTGGGAAAGATCGAAGGCAAAAGGATAAAGGGGTGACGGAGGATGTGGTGGATAGATAGCATTGTCGATGCATTAGACGTAGATCTGAGTGGGCTGGGGAGGATGGTGGAAGATAGAAGAGCCTGGTGTACGATGATCCATGGGGTCGCAAAGGATCGGACTTGACTGTGCGACTGAACAGCAAAACTTGATTTGTACTACCGGTAGTCTAGGTTGTACATCTAAGGAAACCAATAGGTTGCCCTTCAATACAGAGGACACTATCTTAAAATAGATTCTTGCTCTGCTGACATCACAGAGATCATGCAGCAACTGCCAGAGACAGTATTACACCATGTGGACCTTGGGGAGGATTTTGACTCTAAACCTTTATGCTTCCGAGGAAGACTAACATGTGGCAACTGGTGTTTTAAAACCATTGGCTTAGCTGTCCTGCTGGCACACTTATGTTTCTTAAAATGACAGTTGTTACAGCTTCCAGACAAATGAACTTTCCCAAATAACAATGCTTGCAACCAGTTCAGATTTGTCCATTGTAATAACATAGTAGCACTCTGTTCTTTAGTAGGTCTTGGCTTCAGAGTAAATGATATAATACACATTAACACTTATTTTAGACACAATAAAGAGAGTAAATTGCATATTTTTCTTTGTTTTCCATAATAATAAGCTGCATTTAGAGGTTGGCAGAAATGTACATTTATCTCCCTGCATTTTATTACATTTTGCCATTATGCCATAATTGCTGTAATTGTTCCCATGTTCTGAAACGGTATGGAAAGTGGGTGTCTGCTTATAGGAAAAGGACAATCGAGCCATCTTTTATGCTATTGATTATACCCATGATTGAGAAGTCAAGAGAAATATTTGTTTTCTTTTCTTGTCCTAGGGGGAATATTTCTCAGCATTCAAGCAAGCTTCACGGAGGGAAGATGATATTGCCATTGTTACCTGTGGGATGAGAGTCCTGTTTCAAAAGGGAACCAATCAAATCCAGGAGCTTAAACTGAGCTATGGAGGAATGGCTCCCACAACAGTGCTAGCTAGCAGGACCTGCCAGGAGCTCATTGGAAGGTAGAAGAACAGTATTGTGACCTTGCAAAATGTGCATATGGCTTTAAAATGTTACCTGTAAAATGCAGTAGATGCACAGGAAATAACTTGTAGGGGAACACTTTGCTGACAGTTTCTCTGTTTCTTAGTTTATGTTGGTTGCAGATTTTGCTATAGCATTTTTTTTGACAATGTACAGTATTCATATTGGATATAAATATAGCTTAAGGGGCATGCCATATGGAACATGGACAATGTGAAATGAGTTTTGTGTTAATTTATGGTTCATTTCTTCGCAGGGAGTGGAAGGAAAATCTGCTGCAGAAGGCCTGCTACATACTAGCTGATGAGATGAATTTGTCTCCTTCAGCACCAGGTGGGATGGTGGACTTCCGGCGAACTCTTGTGCTCAGTTTCTTCTTTAAGTTCTACCTCTCCGTGCTTCAGAAACTACATAAGGAACTCAATGGCAATGTGAGTGTTTCTGTTGCTGTGTTAGGGGAAGGATTGAACAGCAACTCATATGCTGCTTTTATTGAATTCTAGCAATTCCTTTAGAATAAGAATTCTGAACCTGTGGGCCGGATGCAGCCTGGGACACCATTTTATGTGGCCCACCACTGCCTCCACCACACCAGGAAGTGCGATGTGGTGGAGGAAGGGCAAATTGGCCATCCGGCCCTGAAGCTGTCTAAGGGAGCGTGACCGGGCCCCCAACTTTAAAAGGTTGAGAACTCATGCTTTATAACAAGTATGAGCAACTGCAGAGGCGAGTCATGTCTGCCCCATTTTTCCACTTCAAGCGCTCCCTGCTCGCCCCACACCATCGGCTCTGGGAATTCGAAGCAGGTGGGAGCCGCCGTGAACCTTTTCATCAACTCCTGGGATCCCCCACCACCACCTCCACGCTGCTGGTCAGGACTTTGGGCTCACAGTGACAGCAGGTTCATTGTTTTATGACTCTGGGATTTTGGGGGGGCTGGGGTCAATTGATTTCTATGTTTTTGCCGCTGTCGGGTTGACTATTGTTCCCTGATATGCCATTGTATTTGTTGTATTATTATATTGTATTGTATGTTGTGGACGTGTTGTAATTGCCGCCTTGAGTCAGCTTCGGCTGAGAAAATGCGGGATATAAATTAAAATGTATTATTATTATTTGTTTTGTTTTCTACAAGCTGGAAATGGCCAGAGGTTTACTTTTGCGGGTTTTCTAAAAATATTTTTGTAACCAACCCACTCCGCCAAAGGTGTGTTACTTCTGGGGTAGAGTGGCCCATGTAGGAGTCAATCTGTGTATGTAGATGGATGGGGCTCTAATGGTTACAAAAAATGACTTAATGGAGTTTAATGATCCTTTGGTTTACACACTGCTCTTACCCTACTTTAAAAATTATAATACAAGGAAGAAGCATTCGTTGTGACAGCCATTTTTGAATTCTTGGCAGCAACACAGTTATTGCCTCTATGAAGGAAGCTTGGGATAATCAGATGTCAATGGAGATTGGTCATTTAAGGGGACTGCTCCTCTTCAAGCTCAGAATACCCCAAGCAGGGCACTTCTACACACAGATCATAATGAAATGGCAATAATTTAAACTGCACTAAAATTCTAACATGTGGTAACTTGTGGGAAATCCCCCCACCCCCACCACCAGTGCTGAGTGGGTTTGTCTTTCATCCTAAATGAGCAAAAAAGAAGTAAAGGCCAATAAGGGGAAGAAAAGGGAAACTACCTCTCCACAAATAATTTGTGACATAGAAACATTGAATGATCAAGGTTTGAGACTAATTAGAGGGGGTGGTTTGCTTTTTCAATAGTTGGTGTTGAATAGTTTTTGAATAGTTGGTGTTAGATATTGGTAAGATTTTTTAAAATAAGAAATGCAGTTGGGTAAATGAAAACTTGTATATATGATAAAAGTTACTTTTGCCTAGACTCAATAACACCAACATTGGGTTTTAAAAATGTATTTGCAGAATAATCTGGGTGATGTGGTACCTGAACGAGATGCAAGTGCCATTGATCTATTTCACAAGTGCCCTGTTCACAATGTGCAGCTTTTCCAAGTAAGTAAACAGAATCAAATGATCAGTATACAAGTATGATTTCCAGTGGCTGCCACGTACCTGTGTTGTGCCTCGTTTGCATTCTAGGAAGTTAGCTCTTCTCAGTCTGGGAATTATTTTTGAACTATATATATATTACCACTTCATTGTTTCACATCACCGCCGATTAAAGGTTTTCTTTTGGTGAGTTCAGGGTGCAATTGATTTTGTTGCACTGTGTCTTAGTCATGTGCACACTGAAATCCCCTTTAATCAGTGATGTGGTATCTTTAAGTAGAGGTGATTGGTGACATCAGCTTGTTGCACATATGCAGATGCACAAGAGAATTTCAGTCAATATAACCCAAAACATTTATACAGTACCTACTTCTTTTAACATTAGACAGGAGTGATTTCGATTGAATCTTAACCTGTCCATGCTCTTGTTGCTGGTACTTGGACTTTAACTTTTTGGAAGAATAAAACTTTGTCAGGACAGTTAGTATTAATGTTTTGTGTCAGGAAGTACCTCCAGGACAGTCTGTTGAAGATACGGTGGGACGACCCCTGATGCATCTTTCAGCTGCCAAACAAGCAAGTGGGGAAGCAGTCTATTGTGATGACATACCTCGCTTTGAGAATGAACTTTACCTAACACTAGTTACCAGCACCAAAGCCCATGCCAAGATCATGTAAGTAATGTTTCTACATCAGGAATAATTTTTTATCAAATATCCAAAGGCCTATCATCCTGGTTGTGGAGGTAGTATCACTCCCTCAGACAGCTTCGGCGTCTGGCTGGCCATTTTACCTTTCCTCCACCACATGGTACTTCCTGGTGTGGTGGAGGTGGTGGTGGGCCACATGAAATATTGCCATGTTCCACATCTGGCCCATGGACCGCAGGTTGAGAATCTCTGTCTTAGATCTGATACTCCCCAGAACTCTGAAGAAGCACAAGGCACTTCTGTCTACCCCATTATATCAACCTTTTGACTCAAATGAAGTACCAGAATAAGAGGTAACTCACATTCATCCCTAGATCTATTTTAAAATCTGTAGGCATGGAAGCATCCTTGGAAGAGTTAGGCTATTCAGCATTACAGTGAATCTGTTTCAGTGAATCTGTTACAGTGAATCTGAAAGAGATGTTCTCTTTCTCTCAGAGATGTTCTCCATTTCTCCATTCCTATGATGGTTCAGACCAAAAGAAAAAGGATGAATCAAATATACCAGTAATTTTTAAATGTTTGGCTCTTATCACTAAATCTTAGGAGATGTCTTTCACTGTTTTAGATGGGAAGGCATACAAAATTGGGGTATCATAAAGCAATTGTTTCATAAAAATGGGGAATCCAAGATACAGTAGCTGTACTGGGACCCCAGGAGGGTCATGGTTTGTCCTAAGTTCTGTGGCTCTCCACCCTTGCTATACAGTCCATCCAGCAATCATATGACTTGAGTTTCACACATGAGTCCACACGCTGTGGACTTTGTGGCAGAGATGGGCAATTTTCACAAGCCAGGAGGCTGTTTTTCAGGTTGGTTATCTATGCAGGGGTCATATTCTTGAAATGGGAGTGGTCAAATTGGAAAGGAGTGTAGCCTAATGGGCAGTGACCAGACCTTAAGGGAGTGCTTTTTTCAGAAGCAAACCAAATGAGTTATGCATGTAGCTAGATAATTTAGAGTAACCCTTATTTCCCTGCTACTTTTTCTCCCCAGTTCTGTTGATACCTCAGAGGCCCAGAATGTACCTGGCTTTGTGTGTTTTGTCTCTGCTAAAGACATTCCTGGGAGCAACATTACTGGGATTGCCAAAGATGAACAAATCTTTGCAGAGGACACAGTAAGTAGCTTTAGATTTTCATTTGCAAAGTAATCCCTAAGGCGTTCAGAGGGGTGGTTCAAGTTTAGGAGGGTTAATTAATTTATCAAATATTAGCAAAGAGTGCTTTATAAAATGAAAACCTTCAGTATTTTTAAAACCATTGCCTGCTTTCCTAAAAATTTGCAGAAGAAATTGGTGAGGGCTCTTTTAGCAAATGTATGTATTATAAAAAATAATACTAGAGTTTGTATGAGAAAGTATGAGGTCTTCCCTCTCTTGTAGACTAATTGTGGGGGATGTTGACATTTCTCTAACATAGTCTTCAGTATAACATCAATATATCAAGAATTATGAAGTTACATAAAAGTCAGGGTAATTTAGTGAGAGAAAATGAGATGGAAGACAAAATTGCAGTTCTGTTATTTGCAGTGATACATTGCAAATCAAAACACGTCTGAAAATTATGGTTGAATTAAACTTTGTACGGGGTTAATTTCCATTGAACTCAATCAGTTTTCTGTGCAGACATGCATAGAATTGCAACCTAAATGGAACCAATGGGCTGGCCATTTTTCATAAGTGTGTAATTTTTGCAGAATGACTTTTATGAGCACATTCATAAGTAGAATAGAGCACTTTGTTCACTGAAGCACCATTTTACTGTAATACAAAAGCCTTTCTGCATATAGAATCTTGCCCCATTTTAACTGGAGGCAAGTTCCAAAGGTAATTCATCCAGAATGAAATTTTGCAAATAGCAAAGAAACAGAAACCAGAGATTCTCAGATGTGAGTAAATAATTAAATGCCTTTTGACTCCTAGGTCACATGTGTGGGCCACGTTATTGGTGGAGTATTGGCAGACACTCAAGACCATTCCAGAAGAGCAGCAAGAGCAGTGAAAGTCACATACAATGACCTCACTCCTATTGTCACCATTGAGGTAAGAGGGTGATACAAAGGTGACCCTCTCCCTTTGTCCCAAACTCATGAACTGCCTTTGAGGGCAGCAATTCAAGCTTCTGGCAGTTTTGGAACTGTTTAATTCAGTTATGTTTTAATAAGATAGAGCAGCATTTCCCAAACTATATTCTGTGGAACACTGGTGGATTTCAATTTCCAAAAGCCTCCTCCTCCTCCCATATCTGAATCTGAATATTGATGATCCTCGTGGTGATCATCCATGAAGACTGTCCTGAGAATATAATGCAGTGACCTTTCATCTGCCTTCTGCATCACAGCATGACCCCCGTACCACTGATACAGTTCTTCAAGTCACTTTCTGGTCCTCAGTCCTTTTGGCACACAAAGTCCTCATCAGCCCAAGTATTGATGAAGCTGCTGCCCTCCATCAAGATAGATTCAAGTGGGATTTAATCCACTTGGGGACCATCACCCTTCCTTGTGGACTTAGGCACCCAAGTCATTAGTCTTCAGGGTTGTCAGGTTAGTTAACTGCCACTGGACACTCGGTGTTCTCACTGTATGGTCTACTTTATTACCATAGCAAGATAATCTGGCCAGACCCAGGAGCCTAAGTCAGTACATTGGCTGATAAGTGCTTTGGGGAATTGACTTAAGTTTCTGTGAATTGAAGTCCCAAAACCAAAGATTGGGAAACATTGACATAGAGCATGTCCAGACTAGTGTTTGGTCATCTTTTCAGAGACCCATTGATTCATTGCATCCAGATCTGATGGAACATAGATTGATCCAACCCCATTTCTCCATCATTGCAGTCTTTTTTTAGACGTTGCACTTGAGCAGTAATCTTTTTCCACCTCTGCAAAACACATCTCTCTGCAGCTTGTTCGGATTGCTAATAAATTCCCAAATGAAGATGTGGGTAGAGTTATTTCCGTGACAGTCCAAGAGTGTTAGGGTAGAGGGGAAACCATCTAGGCCGCACTGATGAAAAATGTAGCACTATAGGTCAGGGGTGCCCAAACTATGGTCAAGGGGCTGGATCTGCCCCCCGATGCCAATTCATCTGTCCGTACGGGCGCGTTTTACTTCTGCTTCCAGGAACTACAAGGGCTTCACAGGCCAGATGAATTGGCATAGTGACTGGGTCCCTGAACCACATGACTAGCCCACAGCCTGAAAAGTTTGGGCACCCCTGCTCTAGGTGTTCTTGAACTTCAATTCCCAGAAGCCCTGAACAGCAGGAGTGCTGACTTGGGCTTCTGGTAATTGAAGTTCAAGAACACCTGGAGTGCCAAGCTTCACCATCAATGAGATTCTAGGGCTTTGGAACGTATGTGTGCACAAACACAACACGATAAATTAGGATTCCCCGCTCATCCTTCTTCATATACACAAGCAGAGTCTCTTGTGTCTCCCACTGCTGAATGTTTTGCTAAATGTCTCTGTCTTGCTCCTTCTCCCTCTGGTTCTTATTTTTAAAAAATACTTTTTACATACAAGTTAATTTTCTTCATTTGTGTCTTATTCTAAAAGACCTTTGGGTTGGTGAAACATTCAGCTTCCCAGCTTGTCTTCCTGTTGAAATACATAGTACTGTATCAGAAGATGCTGAACTTGATGACTGGAAGATTGGCAGGTCAGCAGTTTGAGACTGGACTGCTGCACAACGAAGTGAGCTCCCGTCTCTGACCCAGCTCCTGCCAACCTATCAATACGAAAGCAAGAAATTTCAAGTAGATAATTAGATAATGCTTTGGCGGGAAAGGTAAAAGTGTTCTGTGTCTAGTTATGCCTGCCACATGACCATGGAAGCACCTGCAGACACAGACAGCCTTGGTTCTTTGGCTGTATACAGAACTAAGCACTGAACCCTAGAGTTGGACACGACTGGCTTTTGAGCAAGGGCGACCTTTGCTAAACTTAACATGGAAATACCTGTTTTGTTATTTTAATTAAACAGGGCAAAAAGAAGGCATTTAAATAAAAAAATACAGTTTTAAGTTTTCACTAGCTAACTTTTTAACTTTCTCCCTCTTTCCATTGTGTTGCTTTTGTGATTATGGTTCTGTATTATTTGATGTCTGTAAGACAGAGTCACTTCTCGTGAGTGGGGCAGCATATAAGTTGAAAAATAAATGAATAAATAAATAAATCTCACACATGCACACAAACTGCCTTCCAACCACCCTGCTTTTAATCTAAACAAGTGGTCTTCCAACCCTCACAGACACACCCCCCCCCCCCCCCCCCCCCGAAGGCTCCACTTAAAACATCAGGCTGTCAGGTTTCGGGTAGCTGTAAGAAGGACCATGTGACTAATGTAGAAGTATTGCACCCAATGGATAAAGAACAAGAACTCTTTAAGACCATTAAGCAAAGAAAGCTCTGATACCTTGGCAATATCATGAGGAACAACATAAAGTATAGAATACTCCAACTCGCTCTTCAAGGAAAGATCCCTGGGAAGAGTGGCCCAGGATGTAGATGAGAGACTAGTGTGGCATGTCCTCGGAAGAACTGTTCGGAGGAATTGAGAACAGGAAGACTGTCGCCATGATGATAGCCAATATCTGGAATGGATATGGCACCTGAAGAGGAAGAAGTAGTAAGAAGGAGGGATGTTGGAAGTGGTGGAACCTCCTCCAGAGGAGCCTGCGAGGAGCAAGCAGTGATTGGGGGTCAGAAAAGAAGTGTCATTATCAGAACAAGGGGACAAGGAAGAGTGATTCAAATCAAACATATCTGGACCCTTAGTACGTACAAATAAATTATGTAGTATGAATGCTAAGTACTCTTTAATAGGTAAAAGAGAGATAAAATTGAACATAATAAAGATAAGAAATTTTTCAGACCAAACCACATCCCCCATTTTGGACATGCTCATATTTTAATTATGTTGTAATAGTGTAAATTCTTTTATTTTTATGTATTTTTAAAAAGCTTTTTTGTGCTACCTCAGAAGAATATAGGGTATACCATGGTTCAAACTTGACAGGTGCTCCTCCCCTTTAGGTTCAGTCTTTTGTGCTCCTCCCCCCTCCCCTCCTTCCCTCCCCTCCCCTTCTCCCTCCCCCCCTCTTTTTGGGGTTCAGTCCTTAGACTATTTTGCCCCTGTTTTGGGGTGCAGTCTGGGGACCCCAATTTAGGGATGCACCCCAAAATCTGTTTGTTTGCAGGGCACGTAGCAGCAGTTAAGGGTTTTATATATTTTATTTATTAATCTGAAAGAGAAATACAATAAAAATAATTAGGCATAGGGCTCCTTGTGTGAGCATCTGCCCTTGTGCTTGGAGTTCTGCGGCTGACTGATGCTCTCATCTGTGAGAAGCTCTCTTAAAGGGCTTTATAAGGCCCCGCCCACAACTACGTGGCCAACGCTGATTGGTTAGACCCCTCCCACAGGGGGGAATGCTGATTAGTTAGGACTTCTCTGTTCTTTCTCCAGCCAATGAGCATAGGCCAGGATCCGCCCACAGTGTACTGCCCACATGTGTGTGTGTGTGTGTGTGTGTGTGTGTGTGTGTGTGTGTGTGTGTGTGTGTGTGTGTGTGTGTGTGTTGGTTGTTGGGGTAGGGGATGTAGCAAGAGCCCACAGCATACTGCCCATAGTATATAGCACTTGTCCCCAGTGGCTGTGCTGAATGACTCCCCTATTACTTGTTCTTGATCAAACTAGCCTGATATTATTAGCTTGATCAGACAATTAGGAAGCTTCTACAACTTGAAGGACATAAGGATGATAGGTCACCGCTTCCAGCATTAGAAGGGGCAACTGGCCCATGCTTATGTTTTCAGATGGTTACAGGTAGAAACAACTATACAAGCTGATTTTGTTTTACAACCAGCGAGGTTTAAAGATATAGGATCAACATTTTACCACCTGCAATTGCACAGCTGTAGGGGGGGGGGCTCCATTCTACCCTCCCTTTGTTTGAGGCACTTCACAGCATTATACAACACATGTAATGCATTGAAGTTCAAGCTCTACCTGAAGTATGCAAAGGACTGGAGAATTTGAAGTCTAAAAAGCATACAAAGTATTGGAGGCTAAACTGTATATTGGCCATCAACCCCTTTTAGTGTTGTTAAAGATGGGGAAAAGATCAAGAAGTTAGATCAAGAAGTTAGAAAGAACAGTTGCCAAGGCAGAAATTCAGAAACAAAATATTTTATCTCTTTGTTGTTGTTGTTGCTGTTGTTGGATAAGTAGTGCAAAGCTGTGCAAGTTTGAGAATAGTCTACAGAATTTCCAATTGTCTCCTATTAAAAATTGATTAAGTTAAAATGAAAAAGTTTCTCTCACATCTAATTTGAGCTGACCACTTAAATCACGGTACTTCCCACAATAGCTTATCTCAAGAGAATGCCACTTGACCTCAGGGACAGAATGCCTTGGCCTTAAAGCAAAAATAGAGGCTTCCACAAGAGTTTTTCCATGCCATATCTCTGGTTGACTAAAGGTAGTTTAATATAGGTAGCCTTCTAGTGTCATGGTCTCAATCAGAAAGACAGATACAAAATGCCACTTGTCCTAAAGGCAAGAGTGAGACTTGCCCTCAAAGCAAAAAATAGAAGCAGGGAGTTAGACTAATGGCTTTTTAGTCTTCCTACACGAATAGGAAGTTCACTTCTGTGGGGAGTTTACTTTTGAATATTAAGAATTATATGACATGCCCAGTAGAAAGATTTTAGATGTGCTTGGGGGGCTCTAGTCATACAATAACATATTGTGTGATTGTGAAGAGACACACAAAAAGTTGGGGAGTGTAAGCAATTTTGGAGTGGCCCAGCTGGTTGGCCATCATCCCCCCCACTTCATCCCACCTCACCCCACTCCCCCCGTGCCCTTTCCACATCAAGCCTTTCAAGCAATGTCCTAATAGGCACAAGAGCCCCCCCCCCCTTTAAAGATAGTTTAATATCCTTACTTTCTAACCTCAAGGCCATAGCCTTTGATGACTATCTACATTATCTAGTATATTTATTGCTCCCAAAAGCAGGTCCTCAAAGACAGAGATATATTAGAATGAAAGAATATGATGCTCGGGTTAATTCCGGAATGTACACCCACACACCCCTTCCCCGAGCAAAATAAGTCAGGATAGTGCAAAGTGTCAGAGAAAGATGGAACCTTTTTAATGTCTGGATATTAGTAAGCCTCTCCAACATATTTTAAATTGTATTGCAGTATATTTAACTAACTGGTTGATTTTGATAATAAATAGAGTACAAACTCAAAATGCCAATGATCTTCTGCATGGAAAAGCTTACGTCTTGAGGAATTTGATGGGAATGTTGGGCATGGAAAAAGTTTGTCATGGAAAGGTCTTCAGGCCCCTTACCCACCGGCCCTCAAAGCAAAAATAGTCTTCCACGAGCATACCAACGATAAGGGGTATCTATCTGGATGTTCTTAAACTCTTAAAAGATAGGAATATACTGGGATGTTTCAAGGGCACAATTATGGCATTTGACTAAATATATTTTTTAAGATAACCTTCTGCCCTCAAAGCAAAAATAGAGTTTTCCACAGGAGGCACCGATGATAAGGGGCTATTTCTAGGACTCATGGGGTGGTAGCAATCAAAGTGGATAGGGGTCTCCGCTCTATAAATTGAAGAGCAGCCACCCATTGCAACCACAGCTTCCACCATCTCTCTTCATTCTCTGGAACCTCTGATGGTAGAAGTTGTTGTACATGGCTGGTGCTGAAACCTTCTGGGGCTGTTGAATTCTGGTGTTAGCCTCTGCTTCTGCTGCTTCTGCTGCTGGTAAGTATAGGGGGGACTTCTAGGGGTGTTGGGGTCAATTTGTGAAGGAGTTAGACCAAGAGTATGGCCTTTTACATGAATGGAATACTTTTTGAATACTAAGAATTATATGACCCACATGGCATCAGGATTCTAGAGATGCTTTTGGGGGGTCTGCAAACAGACAACACATTGTGTGAATGTGGGGACACACACACACAAAGAACAGACAGCAGTAACACAGTCCCTGTGGTAAGAAATGCCCCTACTGCTTTAGAGTCTCTGTTATTACTAAGGTATATCACCGCATCATGTTACTCCCCCCACCCCAAGTTAGTACAGCATCTTCTTTTGCTTGGAAGCTAACTGACAGACAAAACAGACAAATAGGAGACTTTTACAACTTGAAGGACATAAGGATGAAAGTTTACAGCTTCCAGTATTATAATCTGCAAAAGGTTCAGGCTTATGCAATTGGTTACTGGGGAAAACCAATTAGGGTACAGGCTGAGTTTTGCAAAAAGGGGTTTTTAAAGATATAGGATCAACATTTTTCCACCTCCAATTGCAAAGCTGTAGAGTCACCTACTCTAGTCTTGAAAGGGCAAAATTGCTCTTTACCTCTGAAATACAGAACGCGCAAGAGGTTGTGGGATAGATAGCTCTAGGTAAGAGATCCCAGTTCAAAAATGAAGGCTGGATGCACTAACTTCAGCAAAGTAGACTGCACAACCCTGAATGATCTCTTTCCCTGCACTGTCTACAGGTATAGGTGTAGGGAGGAATATGGTAGAGAAACATTTTAAAACTGGTCTAATGTTACAAGGATATGACATATAATCAAGCATTGTAGGTTGTGACTAGATTTCTATGTAAATATGTACAAAGCATCGCTTTTGAGCTAAATAAGCAACCCCTTTCAGAGCAGAACTGATCATTTTGTAACAGAGGGCTTGTCTTTGAAGTGATGTTTGTAATTTTGTGTTGTTGTTTTTTTTTGGGGGGAGGAGAAAAGAATGCTGATTTTTAGTTGAAGATTTGTCTAGCCTGAACAAAACAGAAGACATTGGTTTGCATACTCCCATCTCCAGCCTTCTCCAAACCATGCACTTCTCAGCATTCAAAAATCTCCATGGTCCTGGAATACTCTTTCTTCCAATTAATAAACAAGTAATAAACAGCAAGCTGTCAGAGCTTTGGAAAGAGGGTATTTGGTTAGAAACTTTGGTGGATGTGGGTAATTTTAAGAACTATAGTCCCAATTTTTTATTTTTATTTTTAAGTACAGGTGTACATGGGGCCGGCCTGTTGGCATGTAGCACTGACAGGTTTAGAACAGGCAAAGGAGTATGCAAGGGTGTATGTCACACTGCACAAACATCATGAGTAATACAGGGCTGGATGAAGCACAAGCAGGAATTAAGAGTGCTGTGAGAAACATCAACCTGAGACCTGCCGATATAGACAAAACTCACCAAATATACAGAGGCAAGGAAAGAACTCTATATAGACAGGGGCAAGGCTTGTGATGAGAATGCAGGGCCCTCTGTGGCATCCTTTACACTTTTAAAATGCATAAATCAAGCTAGCATGCACTCTCTGTTATTTTACAGCTCACAGATGTGAAAATGCAAAATGGAGTGGAGATTGTGGAACTTTAAAATGTTACTTCTTAAACCTACCATATATGTTGGCTTAAAGACTATGGGAGGCACAATAAATTACTGTATGTTTATGTTAATGCTGAATATCCTACAGCATAGGTTTTTAAATTTATGCTACACTGAATACATAGCATGCAGCTGCTTTTGTTTTTATAAACTGTATTGTTTCTGAAGGAAAGTTGGGATTTTGCGGGTCTGAAGCAGGTGAGATCACTTTAGACAACTAGATACTGTTTATTATATCAAGATCCGCAGGCATGGTGACATTTCTTTTACCTGATACCTCACACTTTTTGGAGTAGACCAATATTAATGGGCAAACCGGGGGGAGGGGGGAGGATGAAAA
The DNA here is from genome assembly GCA_035047345.1 of Bradypodion ventrale. Taxonomy (NCBI): domain Eukaryota; kingdom Metazoa; phylum Chordata; class Lepidosauria; order Squamata; family Chamaeleonidae; genus Bradypodion; species Bradypodion ventrale. The sequence continues at coordinate 50,933,801 of JAWDJE010000001.1, forward strand.
CATCCATGAAATATATCATGCATATTACTGAGTGTGTGTAAAATATATCACAAGCATTAAGTGCACAAATGAATAAACATAAAGCAATGCATAAAGCACTGCAAACTGCACCCATTTAAAAAACAGGCCAGAATCTTACTGCAGTTAATTGACTGGATGCTAGGTCATGTCTCAGGAAGTATTTTAGCTGTGTACCCCATTACACATCTAGTAGGTTTCTGTCCATAATTACTGAATACTGTATTTACAGAGAGATCTGATCCTTATTAATACAAAATAAGAGAAGTGAAGGATGTACTGTAGAACGATTGACTAGGAAATCTATCCTTCCCACACCACTGAGTACAGTATTCGTTGTAATAATGTTGCAACGATAATAAAGGGCATCCCTCTCTCCCCCCCTCCCCAACCAGGAAATGCACTAAATGACCTTGAGCCAGTAACTCTCTCGGCTTGGTCTACTTCATGGGGTTGTTGTAATAGAAAAGATGAGAGAAGAAAAACTATGTGAGCTGCTCGGCACTCTTTGAAGGAATGGCAAGAAATAAATGCAACTAATAAATACTGTACAGTGGGAACCAGTACACTGCACTTTATAGAACGTCAGACTAAGATTCAGAAGACCTGCGTTCTAATCTTTGCTCAGTTTGAGGAACTCACCGAGTGATGATGTCATAATTATTCCTTTAGTATATCACATACCTTGAAAATACTATTAGGGTTGTCGTAAGTTAGATGTGGCTGGATGCTACATGCATTTATGCTTACATCCACACATAACTAAACTCCGGTCACAAGGAAAATTAGAAAACTAGAGACTTCTTGGCTGATACCTTTGGCTACTCAAACTCCTTCTATATTTCTTGAAAGAAGTAGCTCCGAGGGAAGAAGCAAACAAGTACCAAAGCACATAAGCTGAAGTACATCACTGATAGTCACCTATAATATATATGTGGACGGTAGAACATCCCATGTCAACATGTAAATGGAGGATCAAATGCTTAAGTGTGTCTATCATTTATCTATGGTTTCTTTATTTGCAAAACTTTGCAGTAGGATTATTTCTCCATAATAAATAAAATCTCACTGTGAAAACAAAATGTGAGGAAAGAATTCAGTACTAAGTAGCAACCCTTCGACATACCCACTGGTATGCACAAGAAGGCTCAATCTACACACATATACATATCTCAATACAGTATATCAAAATGAATCGACTTCGTGAAGCCACCAAGTGCTCATTTTTCTCCCCGGGTGGTGGTGTATACACCCCACACATCCTACCTGCCTATCGGGGTTCCACATGGCAATGTCTCCGTGAGTGCAAATGCTGGCAGGGTGGGTGTGGGGCATGGATGGGGAGGTGGCCCCGGCCCGGTAGCTCATGAAATAATGTCCCTCTCTTCAGTTGGGGAGGGTGGGTGAGTGTTTTATGAGTTTTAATGGATTATAATGGTTTTTAGTGTTTTATTTGGAATTTTAGGGGATGTAAGCCGCCCGGAGGCGCTCTGGCGATGGGGGAGCGGGGCTATATAAATTTAAGCAAGCAAACAAACAAATTAACTTTAATGTGTGATGTAGTCATTTCTGGTGCTCTTTGTTATCTAAAGTTCGGGATGCACTCAGTGCTATCCCTTGCTCATAAAGGAGTTTTGTTGTTGTTCAGTTGCACAGGCGATTCCAACGCTTTGACTGTCTGTCCATAATTACTGAATACTGTATTTACAGAGAGATCTGATCCTTATTAATACAAAATAAGAGAAGTGAAGGATGTACTGTAGAACGATTGACTAGGAAATCTATCCTTCCCACACCACTGAGTACAGTATTCGTTGTAATAATGTTGCAACGACAATAAAGGGCATCCCTGTCTCCCCCCTCTCCAACCAGGAAATGCACTAAATGACCTTGAGCCAGTAACTCTCTCGGCTTGGTCTACTTCATGGGGTTGTTGTAATAGAAAAGATGAGAGAAGAAAAACTATGTGAGCTGCTCGGCACTCTTTGAAGGAATGGCAAGAAATAAATGCAACTAATAAATACTGTACAGTGGGAACCAGTACACTGCACTTTATAGAACGTCAGACTAAGATTCAGAAGACCTGCGTTCTAATCTTTGCTCAGTTTGAGGAACTCACCGAGTGATGATGTCATAATTATTCCTTTAGTATATCACATACCTTGAAAATACTATTAGGGTTGTCGTAAGTTAGATGTGGCTGGATGCTACATGCATTTATGCTTACATCCACACATAACTAAACTCCGATCACAAGGAAAATTAGAAAACTAGAGACTTCTTGGCTGATACCTCAATTTGGCTACTCAAACTCCTTCTATATTTCTTTAAAGAAGTAGCTCCGAGGGAAGAAGCAAACAAGTACCAAAGCACATAAGCTGAAGTACATCACTGATAGTCACCTATAATATATATGTGGGCGGTAGAACATCCCATGTCAGCATGTAAATGGAGGATCAAATGCTTAAGTGTGTCTATCATTTATCTATGGTTTCTTTATTTGCAAAACTTTGCAGTAGGATTATTTCTCCATAATAAATAAAATCTCACTGTGAAAACAAAATGTGAGGAAAGAATTCAGTACTAAGTAGCAACCCGACATACCCACTGGTATGCACAAGAAGGCTCAATCTACACACATGTACATATCTCAATACAGTATATCAAAATGAATTGACTTCGTAAAGCCACCAAGTGCTCATTTTTCTCCCCGGGTGGTGGTGCATACACCCCACACCTCCTACCTGCCTATCGGGGTTCCACATGGCAATGTCTCTGTGAGTGCAAATGCTGGCAGGGTGGGTGTGGTGCATGGATGGGGAGGTGGCCCCGGACCGGTGGCTCATGAAATAATGTCCCTCTCTTCAGTTGGGGAGGGTGGGTGAGTGTTTTATGAGTTTTAATGGATTATAATGGTTTTTAGTGTTTTATTTGGAATTTTAGGGGATGTAAGCCGCCCGGAGGCGCTCTGGCGATGGGGGAGGGGGGCTATATAAATTTAAGCAAGCAAACAAACAAATTAACTTTAATGTGTGATGTAGTCATTTCTGGTGCTCTTTGATATCCAAAGTTTGGGATGCACTCAGCGCTATCCCTTGCTCATAAAGGAGTTTTGTTGTTGTTCAGTTGCACAGGCGATTCCAACGCTTTGACTGTCACTCAAAAATCTTAAGGAAACATAATTTCCAGATCCCTAGCTTTATGTTTTTGTTCTAAGATATTTCACTATCAGAAGTGGTCAGAAATTTGTTTATAAAGTAAATTCTTGTTTAATTCCTGTTTAAAATTGCAGAAGGAGATAGCTTAAAATGAATATGTCATTTTTGTGAATAATTGAAGTTACTTTTGTTAAAATAGCTTTTCTTGTAGTGTTCTGTTGTGGTATTCATTTTAAGCTATCTCCTTCTGCAATTTTAAACAGGAATTAAACAAGAATTTACTTTATAAACAAATTTCTGACCACTTCTGATAGTGAAATATCTTAGAACAAAAACATAAAGCTAGGGAACTGGAAATTATGTTTCCTTAAGATTTTTGAGTGACAGTCAAAGCGTTGGAATCGCCTGTGCAACTGAACAACAACAAAACTCCTTTATGAGCAAGGGATAGCGCTGAGTGCATCCCAAACTTTGGATATCAAAGAGCACCAGAAATGACTACATCACACATTAAAGTTAATTTGTTTGTTTGCTTGCTTAAATTTATATAGCCCCCCTCCCCCATCGCCAGAGCGCCTCCGGGCGGCTTACATCCCCTAAAATTCCAAATAAAACACTAAAAACCATTATAATCCATTAAAACTCATAAAACACTCACCCACCCTCCCCAACTGAAGAGAGGGACATTATTTCATGAGCCACCGGTCCGGGGCCACCTCCCCATCCATGCACCACACTCACCCTGCCAGCATTTGCACTCACAGAGACATTGCCATGTGGAACCCCGATAGGCAGGTAGGAGGTGTGGGGTGTATGCACCACCACCCGGGGAGAAAAATGAGCACTTGGTGGCTTTACGAAGTCAATTCATTTTGATATACTGTATTGAGATATGTACATGTGTGTAGATTGAGCCTTCTTGTGCATACCAGTGGGTATGTCGGGTTGCTACTTAGTACTGAATTCTTTCCTCACATTTTGTTTTCACAGTGAGATTTTATTTATTATGGAGAAATAATCCTACTGCAAAGTTTTGCAAATAAAGAAACCATAGATAAATGATAGACACACTTAAGCATTTGATCCTCCATTTACATGCTGACATGGGATGTTCTACCGCCCACATATATATTATAGGTGACTATCAGTGATGTACTTCAGCTTATGTGCTTTGGTACTTGTTTGCTTCTTCCCTCGGAGCTACTTCTTTAAAGAAATATAGAAGGAGTTTGAGTAGCCAAATTGAGGTATCAGCCAAGAAGTCTCTAGTTTTCTAATTTTCCTTGTGATCGGAGTTTAGTTATGTGTGGATGTAAGCATAAATGCATGTAGCATCCAGCCACATCTAACTTACGACAACCCTAATAGTATTTTCAAGGTATGTGATATACTAAAGGAATAATTATGACATCATCACTCGGTGAGTTCCTCAAACTGAGCAAAGATTAGAACGCAGGTCTTCTGAATCTTAGTCTGACGTTCTATAAAGTGCAGTGTACTGGTTCCCACTGTACAGTATTTATTAGTTGCATTTATTTCTTGCCATTCCTTCAAAGAGTGCCGAGCAGCTCACATAGTTTTTCTTCTCTCATCTTTTCTATTACAACAACCCCATGAAGTAGACCAAGCCGAGAGAGTTACTGGCTCAAGGTCATTTAGTGCATTTCCTGGTTGGAGAGGGGGGAGACAGGGATGCCCTTTATTGTCGTTGCAACATTATTACAACGAATACTGTACTCAGTGGTGTGGGAAGGATAGATTTCCTAGTCAATCGTTCTACAGTACATCCTTCACTTCTCTTATTTTGTATTAATAAGGATCAGATCTCTCTGTAAATACAGTATTCAGTAATTATGGACAGACAGTCAAAGCGTTGGAATCGCCTGTGCAACTGAACAACAACAAAACTCCTTTATGAGCAAGGGATAGCACTGAGTGCATCCCGAACTTTAGATAACAAAGAGCACCAGAAATGACTACATCACACATTAAAGTTAATTTGTTTGTTTGCTTGCTTAAATTTATATAGCCCCGCTCCCCCATCGCCAGAGCGCCTCCGGGCGGCTTACATCCCCTAAAATTCCAAATAAAACACTAAAAACCATTATAATCCATTAAAACTCATAAAACACTCACCCACCCTCCCCAACTGAAGAGAGGGACATTATTTCATGAGCTACCGGGCCGGGGCCACCTCCCCATCCATGCCCCACACCCACCCTGCCAGCATTTGCACTCACGGAGACATTGCCATGTGGAACCCCGATAGGCAGGTAGGATGTGTGGGGTGTATACACCACCACCCGGGGAGAAAAATGAGCACTTGGTGGCTTCACGAAGTCGATTCATTTTGATATACTGTATTGAGATATGTATATGTGTGTAGATTGAGCCTTCTTGTGCATACCAGTGGGTATGTCGAAGGGTTGCTACTTAGTACTGAATTCTTTCCTCACATTTTGTTTTCACAGTGAGATTTTATTTATTATGGAGAAATAATCCTACTGCAAAGTTTTGCAAATAAAGAAACCATAGATAAATGATAGACACACTTAAGCATTTGATCCTCCATTTACATGTTGACATGGGATGTTCTACCGTCCACATATATATTATAGGTGACTATCAGTGATGTACTTCAGCTTATGTGCTTTGGTACTTGTTTGCTTCTTCCCTCGGAGCTACTTCTTTCAAGAAATATAGAAGGAGTTTGAGTAGCCAAAGGTATCAGCCAAGAAGTCTCTAGTTTTCTAATTTTCCTTGTGACCGGAGTTTAGTTATGTGTGGATGTAAGCATAAATGCATGTAGCATCCAGCCACATCTAACTTACGACAACCCTAATAGTATTTTCAAGGTATGTGATATACTAAAGGAATAATTATGACATCATCACTCGGTGAGTTCCTCAAACTGAGCAAAGATTAGAACGCAGGTCTTCTGAATCTTAGTCTGACGTTCTATAAAGTGCAGTGTACTGGTTCCCACTGTACAGTATTTATTAGTTGCATTTATTTCTTGCCATTCCTTCAAAGAGTGCCGAGCAGCTCACATAGTTTTTCTTCTCTCATCTTTTCTATTACAACAACCCCATGAAGTAGACCAAGCCGAGAGAGTTACTGGCTCAAGGTCATTTAGTGCATTTCCTGGTTGGGGAGGGGGGGAGAGAGGGATGCCCTTTATTATCGTTGCAACATTATTACAACGAATACTGTACTCAGTGGTGTGGGAAGGATAGATTTCCTAGTCAATCGTTCTACAGTACATCCTTCACTTCTCTTATTTTGTATTAATAAGGATCAGATCTCTCTGTAAATACAGTATTCAGTAATTATGGACAGAAACCTACTAGATGTGTAATGGGGTACACAGCTAAAATACTTCCTGAGACATGACCTAGCATCCAGTCAATTAACTGCAGTAAGATTCTGGCCTGTTTTTTAAATGGGTGCAGTTTGCAGTGCTTTATGCATTGCTTTATGTTTATTCATTTGTGCACTTAATGCTTGTGATATATTTTACACACACTCAGTAATATGCATGATATATTTCATGGATGTTTTCATCCTCCCCCCTCCCCCCGGTTTGCCCATTAATATTGGTCTACTCCAAAAAGTGTGAGGTATCAGGTAAAAGAAATGTCACCATGCCTGCGGATCTTGATATAATAAACAGTATCTAGTTGTCTAAAGTGATCTCACCTGCTTCAGACCCGCAAAATCCCAACTTTCCTTCAGAAACAATACAGTTTATAAAAACAAAAGCAGCTGCATGCTATGTATTCAGTGTAGCATAAATTTAAAAACCTATGCTGTAGGATATTCAGCATTAACATAAACATACAGTAATTTATTGTGCCTCCCATAGTCTTTAAGCCAACATATATGGTAGGTTTAAGAAGTAACATTTTAAAGTTCCACAATCTCCACTCCATTTTGCATTTTCACATCTGTGAGCTGTAAAATAACAGAGAGTGCATGCTAGCTTGATTTATGCATTTTAAAAGTGTAAAGGATGCCACAGAGGGCCCTGCATTCTCATCACAAGCCTTGCCCCTGTCTATATAGAGTTCTTTCCTTGCCTCTGTATATTTGGTGAGTTTTGTCTATATCGGCAGGTCTCAGGTTGATGTTTCTCACAGCACTCTTAATTCCTGCTTGTGCTTCATCCAGCCCTGTATTACTCATGATGTTTGTGCAGTGTGACATACACCCTTGCATACTCCTTTGCCTGTTCTAAACCTGTCAGTGCTACATGCCAACAGGCCGGCCCCATGTACACCTGTACTTAAAAATAAAAATAAAAAATTGGGACTATAGTTCTTAAAATTACCCACATCCACCAAAGTTTCTAACCAAATACCCTCTTTCCAAAGCTCTGACAGCTTGCTGTTTATTACTTGTTTATTAATTGGAAGAAAGAGTATTCCAGGACCATGGAGATTTTTGAATGCTGAGAAGTGCATGGTTTGGAGAAGGCTGGAGATGGGAGTATGCAAACCAATGTCTTCTGTTTTGTTCAGGCTAGACAAATCTTCAACTAAAAATCAGCATTCTTTTCTCCTCCCCCCCAAAAAAAACAACAACACAAAATTACAAACATCACTTCAAAGACAAGCCCTCTGTTACAAAATGATCAGTTCTGCTCTGAAAGGGGTTGCTTATTTAGCTCAAAAGCGATGCTTTGTACATATTTACATAGAAATCTAGTCACAACCTACAATGCTTGATTATATGTCATATCCTTGTAACATTAGACCAGTTTTAAAATGTTTCTCTACCATATTCCTCCCTACACCTATACCTGTAGACAGTGCAGGGAAAGAGATCATTCAGGGTTGTGCAGTCTACTTTGCTGAAGTTAGTGCATCCAGCCTTCATTTTTGAACTGGGATCTCTTACCTAGAGCTATCTATCCCACAACCTCTTGCGCGTTCTGTATTTCAGAGGTAAAGAGCAATTTTGCCCTTTCAAGACTAGAGTAGTTTGGTATATGAAAACCAAGACACAGGACACAGCCTCGGGCTGGGTTAACTCAGGTTTATTGCATCGTGGACAGAGGGAACATGAGGTAATGGCGGATCGATAGCTCTTTATATACAGTAGTAATACATTTGAACGTGGTGCCATGGTAGCCCATTGGCTACTGCCTGCGTGACGTCATTTCGAGTCACGCCCTTCTTGTCCAGGTGTAGGTAGTGGCGGGAAAGCTTCCCGCGCTGTTGCCTTTGATGAGATCGGACCAAGAGAGCTTGGACGCTCGCTGCTGCCAGCTGGTGGACATTAGCTCGCGTCCTAATGCAGAGTTCATATGATACAGCTGAAGGTTACATTGTTGCTATAGGCAAGGTTACATTGGTTCAGATACATTGTAATCCATGTGGCAGGTAAAACTCTTAGAACACAACATCCCTCCCCCCTAGGACGAGACAACGTCTCGAGCCCATGCTTCTAGACACTCCCCCCCTTAGGAGACAAAATCTCTCAGCCAAGATGGCTTGTTTCGAACACGCTGGGGTCTCGATGCGGGCTGCCTCTCCCCGGGGTTGCTACCTTCTCTTTGTCCCCTGGTTTCCTGTCCTGTAATTTGAGAGGGAGACTCGTTAGTGACTTGCCGCGGCTCCGCGGCGTTGTTGGGAGGTGTGCTCTTACTTAGGGAGGGACCGGGGGCACTGGGGGCTAACGAAAAACCCCTCTTCTCGCCTGGATGGGTGGGGGAACACTCCTGAAAACCCCCCCGGTTTGCTAAATCAAAACCAAAAGTCCATTCGGGGGCAGCGGTCGCGAACTCCTCTCCCCCTTCCCCGGCCTCTGAAGGAACTGGTTTATCAAAAGGATATGAGTCGGGGCCGCTGCTTCTTCCTTCCCCCCTTGCTTGGGCCTGTTGTCCGCTGCTGTCTCCCCCTTGGGTTAAACGGGTGGGGGAGAACCCTAACGCCGAATCTTGTTGGTGATCCTCACTAACTGGCCCACTTACTCGGTGCCTCAGTTGGTCTGCGTGCCTCCTCCAGAGGAGACCGGTGTGGGTTTCGACCCGGTACGACACTGGCCCCGTCTGTTCTACCACCGTCCCCGGCACCCAGGCCGGCCCCGCGCTGGCATAGTTCCTGCAATGAACAGGGTCGCCGGCGGCGAAACCTTTCGAGACTGCCAGCCCCACGTTTCTCCCTTTATCCTCAATTCTTGTGGGGTCCAGCCTGGACAGGAGCGTAGTCAGTTTTCGCCGCATCAATAGCTCCGCCGGCGAGTAACCTGACGCTAAGGGGGTCACCCTATACGCTAGTAAGAACTGACATACTTGGTGATTTAGGTCCCCTGGGCCCATGCGCCGAAGCGCCTCCTTTGTTGTACGCACCAACCGTTCCACTTGGCCATTCGTGGCCGGGTGAAACGGCGCGGATGTGACATGCCGAATGGCATTTGCCTCCATGAATGCCCCGAACTCTGAGGAGGTGAAACAGCTCGCGTTATCGCTGACTAAAGTGTCGGGTAAGCCGAACGTTGAAAAGACTCTCCGTAGTTGGTTAATTGTAGTGGCGGAGGACGTGCTCTTTACCGGAATGACTTCCAGCCACTTTGAGAAGGCATCCACCACCAGGAGAAACATGGTTCCTCGGAAAGGCCCAGCGAAATCTACGTGCACTCTGGACCATGGTCCCCTCGCTGTGTCCCATTCCCTATGCGGGAGGCGGGCCGCCTCTGGTCGGGACCCCTGGCAGGCCTCACAAGTGCCGACCATGTGCTCAATGTCCTCGTCCAACTGTGGCCACCAAAAGTAGCTGCGGGCCAGCGCTTTGGAGCGGACGATGCCCGGGTGACTGACGTGCAGCAGTTTGAGTACCCTCGGCCGCATGGGTGTCGGGACCACCACCCGTTGGCCCCACAATAGGCACCCCCTTTCTATGGACAGCTCTAGCTTCTTCCGAAAGAATGGGTCGAATTCCTTGCTTGGGGACGATGCTGGCCACCCTTTCTGCACCCATGAGCTGACTTTCTCCAGCGTTCTGTCCTTGCCTGTCGCCCTGGCTATATCGGCTGGTACTATTGGGGGTTCGTCTAAAACCTCGATAAGCAACACCTGGCGGTCTCTTCCTATTCTGGCTTTTTGGTCGTCCGACAAGGGCAAAGGGGATCTCGAAAGCGCATCAGCGTGGCTGATCTCCTTTCCGGGCCGGTACTCCAACTCGTGTTGGTATGCGTTAAGAAAAATGGCCCATCGCAACATTCTCGGGGATAGTATCTGCGGCGTGGGCTTGCCTGCCGTGAAGATCCCTAGCAGGGGCTTGTGATCCGTTACGATTTTGAACGGGCGGCCATACAGAAAATCGTGAAACTTTTTGGTCCCCGCTACTATTGCTAATGCCTCCCTGTCGGTTTGTGCGTAATTTCGCTCTGCTTGGGACAGGGACCTTGAATAAAACGCAACTGGGGCCTCCCGACCGTCCTCCAACACGTGGCAAAGCACCGCCCCCACCCCCACCGGTGATGCATCACAGACTAAGACCACCGGCCGTTTGGGGTCGAAGTGCGTGAGGATTGCGTCCGATGTTAAAAGTTGCTTTAAATCGTTGAACGCCTTCTCGTGCTCGTCACCCCACATCCATGTCTCCTCCTTCTTAAGTAACCGATGAAGCGGTTCGGCCACGGAGGCTTTCCGCGGAAGGAATGTATGGTAAAAATTGAGGAGCCCCAGGAATGACTGAAGTTCGGTTTTGGATGTGGGGCGAGGGGCCTTCTTAATGGCTGCTACCTTGGATTTGGACGGCTTAATACCGTCGGGTGTGATCCGAAACCCTAAAAACTCGACCTCGGTTTCGAAAAAAACACATTTGTCCTTCCTCAGTCTCAGCCCCGCTTTCTCGAATACAGTTAGCACTTTATCCAATCTCTTTGCCAGTTCGGCCTCACTCCCCCCTGTTATCAATACGTCATCAAAATAAGGTAACACCCCCTCCAGCCCCTTCAGGAGGCGTTCCACAAGCGACTGAAAAAGGCCGGGTGCCGAGTTCACGCCGAACTGTAAACGCGACACCTGGAACGCTCCTTTATGTGTGACTATCGTTTGCGCCGCGGCCGTGGCGGGAGTTACGGGGAGTTGCTGATAGGCTTGTGCCAGGTCGAGCTTAGCGAAACACTTTCCCCCATTTAGCCTGGCCAAAAGGTGGCTGACCACAGGCACCGGATATGCATTAGGGCGAATCGCCTTGTTAATTGTACACTTATAATCAGCGCAAATGCGCACCTCCCCGTTAGCCTTCAGGGCTGTTACGATTGGAGTTTCCCACTCCGCGGAATCAACAGGAATAAGAATCCCCTGGCCCACCAATTTGTCCAGTTCCGCCTCTATTTTGTCCTTAAGTGCGAAAGGCACCCTGCGCGGTTTGAGTCTTATCGGGCGGACCTCCGGGTCTAGGTCGAAGGCTACGGGGGGTCCCTTGAATTTTCCAAGTCCTTTTTCGAAAACGGCGGGGTGCGCGTCACACACCGCTTGTATCGGATCCGCGCCCACAGCATGCACCCCCCCTATGAACAAACCCAAGGGCTGAAACCATTGCGTCCCTAGGAGGCTACAATTCCCCCCTTTGAGAACGACTAACGGGAGTTCTGCAGAATGTCTCTTATAACGAACCCGAAATTTCCCGACCCCCAGCACTGGAATGCTGTTCCCTTGTACGTCTCGTAGCGTGGACCTCAGAGTCTTAAGTTTGGGCCGCGCTTGGGGATCGATCTTCAAGAACTCTTTCTGGGGAATTATGGAATAATAGGACCCCGAGTCAATCTCCATCCTAACAGGGGCCCCTTGTACTATTACCTCAACGAAGTAATGGTTTTGTCCCGCGGACACGCTGAACACGGGGGCGTCGTCCTCACTGCCGTCCGAGACGCGACCCACGCCGTCCTGCTTCCTCGTGGTTCGGGCGCCATCTTGGGGTCTCGCTGGTCGGTCCGGTCTGGCCGAACGGTCTTTCGACTGCCTCCGGCCCTCTTTCCGATTTCTGCATGCCCTGGCGATGTGCCCGCGCCGGCCACAGCTGTAACATTCGGCTTTCCTGAAAGGGCACTTCGCACGCTCGTGGGCCGCCCCGCACCCATCGCAGCGGCGCCCCCCTTTCCGGACCTTCTGTACCTCTTCGCCGTCGCTGCCATCCGTAGAGGATCTCGAGGTTCGTCGGGTCGCGTGCACCGGCTGTCCTGACTTGCCGCGCACCGAGCTTTCCGCTTTGCTGGCCCTAGGACGCCACTCACGCCACTCGTGTATTTCGTCCACTCCCGCATTCGTGGACTCCGCGGATTCCGCGGTCTCTACGACCTCGGCCAGCGTGGGTGGCGGCTCCCTGTTCATCAGGCTGCGCTGCACTTCCTTGTCCTTCAGGCCACACAGCACGACGTCCCTCATGATCATCTCCAGGTTGTCCCACTTGCAGGGGACGGCGGCTACTCTCAGGGCCTCCACGAAAGCCTCTACCGACTCATCCGGCGCTTGGACTCGCCTCCAAAACGCACTCCTAGCGGGAAACATTGCCTTCGATGGCTGGAAACGCTCACGCAGCAACTTCAGTATGTCGTCGGTTTTGAAGTCGTCCAACGTCTTTGGTTCAATCATGCCCACCAGCGTCCGCTTGGTCTCTACTCCCAGCATTCGGGTGAGGATGGCCCTCTTCCTCTCCTCGTCGTCTTTGACTTTGAGTTCCACCAATGCCGCCTTGAAATCCATGTTAAAGATGGTCCAGTCTTGCGGCTTGGTAATATTGAACCCGCTCTGTGTCCTGGCCCCTTGGGAATCCATTATCCCACCTTCGTCGCCAATTTGGTATATGAAAACCAAGACACAGGACACAGCCTCGGGCTGGGTTAACTCAGGTTTATTGCATCGTGGACAGAGGGAACATGAGGTAATGGCGGATCGATAGCTCTTTATATACAGTAGTAATACATTTGAACGTGGTGCCATGGTAGCCCATTGGCTACTGCCTGCGTGACGTCATTTCGAGTCACGCCCTTCTTGTCCAGGTGTAGGTAGTGGCGGGAAAGCTTCCCGCGCTGTTGCCTTTGATGAGATCGGACCAAGAGAGCTTGGACGCTCGCTGCTGCCAGCTGGTGGACATTAGCTCGCGTCCTAATGCAGAGTTCATATGATACAGCTGAAGGTTACATTGTTGCTATAGGCAAGGTTACATTGGTTCAGATACATTGTAATCCATGTGGCAGGTAAAACTCTTAGAACACAACAAGTAGGTGACTCTACAGCTTTGCAATTGGAGGTGGAAAAATGTTGATCCTATATCTTTAAAAACCCCTTTTTGCAAAACTCAGCCTGTACCCTAATTGGTTTTCCCCAGTAACCAATTGCATAAGCCTGAACCTTTTGCAGATTATAATACTGGAAGCTGTAAACTTTCATCCTTATGTCCTTCAAGTTGTAAAAGTCTCCTATTTGTCTGTTTTGTCTGTCAGTTAACTTCCAAGCAAAAGAAGATGCTGTACTAACTTGGGGTGGGGGGAGTAACATGATGCGGTGATATACCTTAGTAATAACAGAGACTCTAAAGCAGTAGGGGCATTTCTTACCACAGGGACTGTGTTACTGCTGTCTGTTCTTTGTGTGTGTGTGTCCCCACATTCACACAATGTGTTGTCTGTTTGCAGACCCCCCAAAAGCATCTCTAGAATCCTGATGCCATGTGGGTCATATAATTCTTAGTATTCAAAAAGTATTCCATTCATGTAAAAGGCCATACTCTTGGTCTAACTCCTTCACAAATTGACCCCAACACCCCTAGAAGTCCCCCCTATACTTACCAGCAGCAGAAGCAGCAGAAGCAGAGGCTAACACCAGAATTCAACAGCCCCAGAAGGTTTCAGCACCAGCCATGTACAACAACTTCTACCATCAGAGGTTCCAGAGAATGAAGAGAGATGGTGGAAGCTGTGGTTGCAATGGGTGGCTGCTCTTCAATTTATAGAGCGGAGACCCCTATCCACTTTGATTGCTACCACCCCATGAGTCCTAGAAATAGCCCCTTATCATCGGTGCCTCCTGTGGAAAACTCTATTTTTGCTTTGAGGGCAGAAGGTTATCTTAAAAAATATATTTAGTCAAATGCCATAATTGTGCCCTTGAAACATCCCAGTATATTCCTATCTTTTAAGAGTTTAAGAACATCCAGATAGATACCCCTTATCGTTGGTATGCTCGTGGAAGACTATTTTTGCTTTGAGGGCCGGTGGGTAAGGGGCCTGAAGACCTTTCCATGACAAACTTTTTCCATGCCCAACATTCCCATCAAATTCCTCAAGACGTAAGCTTTTCCATGCAGAAGATCATTGGCATTTTGAGTTTGTACTCTATTTATTATCAAAATCAACCAGTTAGTTAAATATACTGCAATACAATTTAAAATATGTTGGAGAGGCTTACTAATATCCAGACATTAAAAAGGTTCCATCTTTCTCTGACACTTTGCACTATCCTGACTTATTTTGCTCGGGGAAGGGGTGTGTGGGTGTACATTCCGGAATTAACCCGAGCATCATATTCTTTCATTCTAATATATCTCTGTCTTTGAGGACCTGCTTTTGGGAGCAATAAATATACTAGATAATGTAGATAGTCATCAAAGGCTATGGCCTTGAGGTTAGAAAGTAAGGATATTAAACTATCTTTAAAGGGGGGGGGGGCTCTTGTGCCTATTAGGACATTGCTTGAAAGGCTTGATGTGGAAAGGGCACGGGGGGAGTGGGGTGAGGTGGGATGAAGTGGGGGGGATGATGGCCAACCAGCTGGGCCACTCCAAAATTGCTTACACTCCCCAACTTTTTGTGTGTCTCTTCACAATCACACAATATGTTATTGTATGACTAGAGCCCCCCAAGCACATCTAAAATCTTTCTACTGGGCATGTCATATAATTCTTAATATTCAAAAGTAAACTCCCCACAGAAGTGAACTTCCTATTCGTGTAGGAAGACTAAAAAGCCATTAGTCTAACTCCCTGCTTCTATTTTTTGCTTTGAGGGCAAGTCTCACTCTTGCCTTTAGGACAAGTGGCATTTTGTATCTGTCTTTCTGATTGAGACCATGACACTAGAAGGCTACCTATATTAAACTACCTTTAGTCAACCAGAGATATGGCATGGAAAAACTCTTGTGGAAGCCTCTATTTTTGCTTTAAGGCCAAGGCATTCTGTCCCTGAGGTCAAGTGGCATTCTCTTGAGATAAGCTATTGTGGGAAGTACCGTGATTTAAGTGGTCAGCTCAAATTAGATGTGAGAGAAACTTTTTCATTTTAACTTAATCAATTTTTAATAGGAGACAATTGGAAATTCTGTAGACTATTCTCAAACTTGCACAGCTTTGCACTACTTATCCAACAACAGCAACAACAACAACAAAGAGATAAAATATTTTGTTTCTGAATTTCTGCCTTGGCAACTGTTCTTTCTAACTTCTTGATCTAACTTCTTGATCTTTTCCCCATCTTTAACAACACTAAAAGGGGTTGATGGCCAATATACAGTTTAGCCTCCAATACTTTGTATGCTTTTTAGACTTCAAATTCTCCAGTCCTTTGCATACTTCAGGTAGAGCTTGAACTTCAATGCATTACATGTGTTGTATAATGCTGTGAAGTGCCTCAAACAAAGGGAGGGTAGAATGGAGCCCCCCCCCCCTACAGCTGTGCAATTGCAGGTGGTAAAATGTTGATCCTATATCTTTAAACCTCGCTGTTTGTAAAACAAAATCAGCTTGTATAGTTGTTTCTACCTGTAACCATCTGAAAACATAAGCATGGGCCAGTTGCCCCTTCTAATGCTGGAAGCGGTGACCTATCATCCTTATGTCCTTCAAGTTGTAGAAGCTTCCTAATTGTCTGATCAAGCTAATAATATCAGGCTAGTTTGATCAAGAACAAGTAATAGGGGAGTCATTCAGCACAGCCACTGGGGACAAGTGCTATATACTATGGGCAGTATGCTGTGGGCTCTTGCTACATCCCCTACCCCAACAACCAACACACACACACACACACACACACACACACACACACACACACACACACACACACACACACACACACACACACATGTGGGCAGTACACTGTGGGCGGATCCTGGCCTATGCTCATTGGCTGGAGAAAGAACAGAGAAGTCCTAACTAATCAGCATTCCCCCCTGTGGGAGGGGTCTAACCAATCAGCGTTGGCCACGTAGTTGTGGGCGGGGCCTTATAAAGCCCTTTAAGAGAGCTTCTCACAGATGAGAGCATCAGTCAGCCGCAGAACTCCAAGCACAAGGGCAGATGCTCACACAAGGAGCCCTATGCCTAATTATTTTTATTGTATTTCTCTTTCAGATTAATAAATAAAATATATAAAACCCTTAACTGCTGCTACGTGCCCTGCAAACAAACAGATTTTGGGGTGCATCCCTAAATTGGGGTCCCCAGACTGCACCCCAAAACAGGGGCAAAATAGTCTAAGGACTGAACCCCAAAAAGAGGGGGGGAGGGAGAAGGGGAGGGGAGGGAAGGAGGGGAGGGGGGAGGAGCACAAAAGACTGAACCTAAAGGGGAGGAGCACCTGTCAAGTTTGAACCATGGTATACCCTATATTCTTCTTACCTCACATTCCAGTTTTGGGAGAAAGATGAGAAGCAAATCAACCAAATAGCTAACCAGCATGAAATATACAGTGGAACCTCATACAACAATCACCCTGTATAGCAATAAAATCGCATAACAATTATTATTATTATTTATTTATTTTTTTGGGGGGGGAATGGCATCCCTCATAAAAGTTTTCCCTATGGAAAAAATCGTACAACAATTTTTCAATGGGAAAAACCACTTAGCATAGGGAAAATTGCTATACGATGCATACATCATATAGCAATTGTTTCGTACAACAACGAGCTCCGTGGAACGGATTAAAATCGTTGTATGAGGTACCACTGTATTATGATTTTGCATAGCTGTATGAAACAAGGACTGTAATCCAGGAGAAACTTACCACTAGAGCAGGCCAATTAAATTGGTGGTCAACTTCTTTGTATGTTCCATTGATTCAATGGGTCTACTCTACTTGTAACTTAATATTGGATTTCAGCCAATTTGTCTCTCTCCCCAACCCTTCCACCTCAATATATATATTGTATATCATTTGGTGATTTCCTTAACCTTGTTTATATAAAGGCTGAGTGAACTGCATTCATTCCATGCAAGATCTGCCTTTGGATGTCTAGACATTGGGCATTACAGTGGGGAGTGGGGAGCTTTTATGCCTAATCTTCCTCCCATAGATCTGATCCACATAGCATAAAGCTTCAGATATGCAAATCAAAGCAACAGCCAGATTCACAGCTTTAGCAGCACAATTGCTTGTCATTTTATATAAAAGCTTGGTTGTATATGTGAGGTTCCTGGTGCATGAGAGATACTCTTAGGCCAATTAGATCAAC
This sequence comes from Bradypodion ventrale, assembly GCA_035047345.1. Classification (NCBI taxonomy): domain Eukaryota; kingdom Metazoa; phylum Chordata; class Lepidosauria; order Squamata; family Chamaeleonidae; genus Bradypodion; species Bradypodion ventrale. The sequence continues at coordinate 50,951,432 of JAWDJE010000001.1, forward strand.
CAGGAACAGGGCTCTTGAAGGTATAATATATGTGCAGAATAGGGAATTGTGTTATGTGAAACTTTTTCCAAAATTATGTTCAGTGATACCATAAAAAGTGGGCCTGCGCTCTATTGGACCTGATAATCCTAGATTCAAAATAGATCAAATTATGGTTTTTGACCCAATCTCAGTTAAATGACATAAATCTGTCTCAGAAATAAGCATTTTTGAATAGCTGTACACAATAACTTAGTCAACATTTTGCAAGATAGTCTGTCTTTGATCTTCCAATAATTTTCACAGGAAGCAATCGAGAAACAGTCATTTTTTAAGCTGGTAAGGAAAATTGAAAAAGGAGATCTACAAAAAGGGTTTGAAGAGGCGGATCATATTGTGGAGGGTAAGCATCCATGTCAGTTTTCCTCTTAAGACAATGTGTGTTTGTGCAATCATTGAATGAAGGAAATTATTGAAAAAGACTTTCTGCTGACAAGTAATTAGAGATGAGCAAGGCTTCTGATATTCTAAAAAACATCCCATGATCAAAACTGTTTATTTAGAGGCTAACACCATGAAAGGATGTTGCCCTGGTCAACAGGGCAGTGGGGGACGGGGTTGTCCAGGAGGTACAATTTATTCAACAACCTTCCAGTCTCATTAAACAAGCCAAAGTCCACCCCATCCAGCATTATGTTTAAAAAGGACCCTTTTAGCATGTGTTTTTATAAGGTATCATCCACCTTTTCAGATTATGTAGTACAGTGTTAGGCAGATGTAAGTATCATAGGAGGGCTGTGGTGGTTTAGTGATTAAGATGCTGAGTTTGATGATTGGAAGGTCTACAGTTCACCTGTTCAAGATCTGAGTGCTCTGTGATGGAGTGAGCTCCTGCCATCTATCCCAGCTCCTGCCAACCTAGCAGTTCGGAAGCAAGAAATTTTATTTATTTATTGCATTACTATCCCACCCACATGGTATATTTTCCCACTCTGGACAGCCTACAACACATTATTATTTTTTACAACAAATTAAATTAACCTTTTTTTAAATTGCAAATCGATAAATAAGTACTGCTTCAGCAGGAAAGGTAACAGTGTTCTGTGTCCTCCAGCATCTAGTCATGCCTGCCCCATGGCCATGGACATGTATGCAGTCATGCCTGCAGACAGCGCTGGCTATTTGTCTGTAGATGAAGATGAGCACTGCCCCTTAGAGTCAGACTTGACTCGCTTTCAAGTAAAGGCCTAAGTATTGTGGCAGTGTAGGGAAAGAGTAAAATTAGGTGCATAACATGGCAGTTGTATTGTAAGCATAAATGTCCTGTGATGAGGGCAGGCGGATACATCCAGCTGTGCCCTTATGCAGCATCATGAACAACATGACTTGCATATTACAGGCTGACACAAGGCCAGAAGAGTTTTACTATAATGTTATAAGTAATCACTGGTGTCAGTGATGTTGATGGCTATAACTCAGAGGTATTGTCTGATCAGTATAGTTCATAGATCTTTAGCCTACCAGCCTGTGAAGAGTTCTTTGTTCCTCTGTTCTGGTAGTGGAGACGAATGGATCTTGAAGATAGGTGGAGCAATTGTGTCAAGCAAAGACCCAAGTAAACCTCATGGCTGTGATTAACCATGAGACAGATGTGTGAAGATCTGTGTCATTTTGTTGTGTTGGTTGCTCAGAAATGCTTGGAAAAACCTCTACCCATTCTACCCATAAAACAAGGCAGTTTACAGAAGGTTATTATTTGTTATCCAAATATCTGCAGTACTTTATGGGCTCTGGAATAGTAAAATAATGAGAAGATGTTTTGTTGTGCTGAATTTTAGGTTTTGTTTGAAGTGGCATTGTGTAGACTTAGGGATCTTTGGTGTATGAGAACCAAGACACAGGACACAGCCTCGGGCTGGGTTAACTCAGGTTTATTGCATGGTGGACAGAGGGAACATGAGGTAATGGCGGATCAATAGCTCTTTATATACAGTAGTAATACATTTGAACGTGGTTCCACGATAGCCCATTGGCTACTGTCTTTGTGACGTCATTGCTGGTCACGCCCTTCTTGTCCAGGTGTAGGTGGTGGCGGGAAACTTCCCGCGCTGTGGCTCTTTGATGAGTTTGGACCAAAAGAGCTTGGACGCTCGCTGCTGCCAGCTGGTGGTCATTAGCTCGCGTCCTATTACAGGGTTTATAGTGATACAACTGAAGGTTACATTGTTACCCGTAGGCAAGGTTACATTGGTTAAGATACATTGTTATCCCATGTAGGAGGTTACACCATTAGAACACAACACTCCTCCCCCCTAGGATGAGACGAAGTCTCGAACTCAACAGGATCATAGAAAGAAAACATAAAGCCTATGCATACACGTAGTGTGCTGAGAATCAGCTGAATGGATTCAAATGGATGAGAGTACCTAGAAGAAAGGTAGTGGTGTGAGGGCTTGAGAAGAAAGTCTGGTGAGAAAGGAGAAGAGTGGGCATCTGTGAGCTCCAAAAGGGTTTCCTTTGGCCATGGCAGGGGGGTTTTAGAGTCCAGAGTCATGGTGCAAGATTTCTTTTCCTGGGCACTCAGATTTGGAGCAATTATGAGAAGTTTCAGAGTTGGAAAGTTACATGAAGTTGAGCTTATTGCTCCTCAATGCCATGGCATTCCATTATCTATAAAAACCATCCTTTGAGCTCAGTATATTACATGATTTGAAGACCTCATCCTGACCAATATTTTTGAAACCCAGGGGAGATATATATCGGTGGCCAAGAGCACTTTTATCTGGAAACTCACTGCACTATTGCTGTGCCGAAAGAAGATGGAGAAATGGAACTCTTTGTATCTACACAGAATTTAACAAAGACCCAGGTGAGCTAATTCCTCAGGACAGATTTATTTGGAGGATGATGGACTAGACATTTATATAAGTTTATTGTTCTTCAATGTGCAGCAGAAGAGGAGGAATATCTTTCAAGGCAGGGTCCTGTAGTAGTAAAAACAGGTTGCTTCATGTCCATTTCGAGCCCATTAATTATCGGCCTTCCTCTAGATATTGATACTTACATTTGAAAAATATGAACATTTAGATAAAAAATGGCAACTGCCACAATGGAAAGAACAGAAGTGTTAGGTAATTGGCAAAATGGTAATTTGGAAAATTAGGGGAAAAAACAAGGTAGAAAAGCCAATCCTAAATGCACGAGGCTTATTTGTTTGCTTACTTTTTCTTTGTTCCAATTATAAACCATCTTTCTTTTCAGTGAACTGAAGGAAAAATATATATTGCTTCTCTCCACTATGTCCTCACTGCTTAGGAATTAGTCCAAGGTTTTCCAATGGGTTTAAATGGCTTAGTGTAGGAGTGGTAAAGTGTGACCTACCATGTGTGTGTGGGAGACCCTCCCAGTGTTGCTTTTCTGCTTTCTGGACATTTCTGGAATTGAGATCTAGTGGTACAGCGGTTAAACTGCTGTACTGCAGCCAAAATTGTGCTCATGAACTGAGTTTGATCCTGACGGGATTCAAAGCTGACTCAGCCTTCTAGCCTTCCATAACATGAGTACCCAGCATGTTGGGGGCAAAATGATAATTACCTTGTGAACTGCCCGGAAAGTGCATTGAGTGCTTTTTTTTGTTGTTGTTGTTCAGTTGCACAGTCGATTCTGACCCTTTGCGACCTTATGGACCATTGTCCTCCAGGCACCTCTGTCCTCCCTCATCCTCCTCAGCCCGCCCAGCTCTGTGCCCATTGTGTCTACAATGCCATCTAGCCATCTCATCTTTGGCCGCCCCCTTCTTCTTTTGCCCTCCGCCTTTCCCAGCATCAAGGCCTTCTCAAGTGAATCCTCCCTTCTCATTTGATGTCCAAAGTACTTCATCTTCATCTTTACTATTTGACTTTTCAATGAGCAGTCTGGGTTGATTTCTTCTAAGATTGACCCGTTTGTTGTCCTCGCTGCCCAGGGGACTCTCAAAACTCTCCTCCAACACCACATCTCAAAGGCATCTATATAAGTGTAATTGTTCATTTATCTCCCCTTCTTTTTCTGGTAAATAAGAAGAATTTCTGCTTCTGAAAACTTTAAATTTTTACTTTTGGGTTGGTGTGTGTGTTTGGCATTTTGGGGATGACTGTGTGACCATGAGCAGTCCTTGGGTTAAAAGAAAGGCTAACCCTTGGCTCATTGGAATGTAAACCTAAATGTGTCGAGTCCCAGGCACTACTCTTTACATATTTGTGTTCAAAAGAAGGGTCCCTCCTAACTTTTACTCAAAAACTCTGTTGTTACATGTAGGCTGAGTCATCCTTTTTTCCTCTTAGGACTTTGTTGCCAGTGTCTTGGGAGTCCCATCAAATCGGATTGTGGTTCGAGTGAAGCGAATGGGAGGAGGTTTCGGAGGCAAAGAGACAAGAAGCACTATTGTATCCACAGCAGTAGCCGTGGCTGCAGTTAAGTAAGTACTAAATGAATGAGGTTTCTGTTTGGCCTTCTTTAACTAATGTGGTGGGAGGGTTCCATCTATCTGCTTGAGAAATCCAAGGAGAGGAATGGAATTTATGTTTAGACCTTTTCCAGGCACTTTAGGAAGAAAGTTCATCTCCTCTGTGAAGTTCAAAATTCTGCTGGGATTTGGAGATTATGGTGGGTTTTATGCATTCCATGAAACTTTTGGGTACTAGTTCTCAAACAAATAAGAGAAAGTACTTTTTCACCCAGAGGATCACTGGTCTATGGAACTCCCTGCCAGAAGAAGTGGTGACAGCTGTCAGTCTTGACAGCTTTAAGAAAGGATTAGACAAGTTCATGGAGGACAAGGGTATCAATGGCTATAATTATAGATACCTAAGAACAACCTCCGGGTTGGAGAGATAGGCAGGATATCTCTCAATGCCATTTCCAGGGAATCCAAAGCAGGTGAAGGCATCTGCTTGGGAATACCCTGAAGCAAATGGTGAGCCACTGTGTGAGACAGAATGCTGGACTGGATGGGCTGTGGCCTGTTCCAGTAAGGCTGTTCTTATGTTCTTATGCATTGTGGAGGAGAGCATGATTCCCATCTCCCATTTCTCACTATGCACATAAATGCCTAGGTAACTGACAATGAAGAAGGCTACAGATATTAAATGTACTCAAAGAAAAGCCTTCATTTGCAGATCCATGTAAGTAATGTTCTTGCCAGTCTCATTCTCAGCCTTATTTTGATGTCTTCAAAGGGCTGGTTGCCCAGTACGATGCATGCTGGATCGAGATGAAGATATGCTGATTTCTGGTGGGAGACACCCCTTTTTGGGACGGTATAAGGTAAATAGAAGATACTTTTTCGAACTATATATTCCCAAGAAGAGTCGTATTGACAAATGAAGGGGGAGCAGTTTACAAAGGTTGATTCAGTGTCTTTCCCATACGGTTGTATCCTGTAGTTGTGATATGCTGTCTGTTAGCTTCTAACGTATGGCAGCCCTATGCATAAATGACTTCCAGAAAGTTCTGCCATTAGCAGCTCTGCAGCTTTTGAAGATTCAAGGCTATGACCTCCTTTTTTGAGGCAATCCATTTCTCAATTGATCTTCCTTTTCTACTGCTGCCTTCAACCTTTCCTAGAATGATTGTATTTTCTATAAAAATCTTGGGTTCTTATTATGTGCCCAAGGTATAGGAGCATCAGTTTAGTCAAGCAAGGGAAACCTTTACCTTTACCAGCAAGTAGGCCTTAGCAGTGGTTATTATAATCAGCTGAGAAGACATAAAATGAACTGATGAACCACTAAAGCATCATGGGACACATTGGCACTCCTGGAGGGCCGTGGCTGCAGTTAAGGGGTTCCATATCTTTGGTGTGTAATGTTGTAGCTTACATTAAAAGTTAGCCTACCCTCTCTTACTAGAGGAATGTTATGTACTGATGTGAAATTTTTGGAAAGGAGGAATGTATGCTTGTTAAAATTTTGTACATTAGCACCCTGGCGTTCTCTTTTTATGTACATAATATATGGAATAAAGTATACACAATAAAAAATGCATGGAGTCATGGAAGGACTTTCTCTCTGATAAAGGCAATTGGTGTTCTGTCCTGTGTTGCCATGTGCCTCTTCTTCACAGCAGCTTTCATTAAATAGGATAAGAAGAAATGCTGTTTGTACGGACTTAGGGATGATTTGAACATGCCATTTCTGACACAGTCTAGGAGTCTTATAAGCCATATTATCTCAGTGGACATATGGGAAATTGTCTGGGTCAAAATAACCCCATCTCCTTTCATATGGATAGCATCTAAACTAGCCACAAACAGTTTCTATTTTGAAAGTGTGTTCTCACAAGCAATCTTCAATACTTGTGAGGAAGGATGAAAGCTCAGTAATAGTGACTTCACTTTGCTCATAAAATATCTGAGAATCAATTCCTCACATTTCCACACAAGGAAATATAATACATAATAGATAGCTTTGGAGAGCAGTCTGTATGCACTGTATCGAGTTAGATGTATCGACAGTCTAACTGGGCATTAAGGTAACTTTCTATATTTTAGAGGGCTATAATGGAACAGAAATTATATGTGTGTACATTGGCTGAAGATGTTTCCTTTGCTTTACTTTAGCCCCTCCTGTTTAACAATCACAAACAAGACTATGTGCAGAACTAAGCAAAGTCCTTGTGAATTTGTGTGAATACAATCCCCATTTACCTCACTATCAGGGCCATGTGTTCCTCCTTGAGGTGATGATGGGTATTGTAGTCCAATACAGGTGAGGGCAAACCTTTTTAGGAGAATAATAATGAATAACTATTATCATTTTGCTGACAGGCCTATTTCCATGATCCAGAAAAATCAGCATACAAAGAATCAAAACATCTGTAATTGGAAAGGATGAAATCTGTGAACTTATTAGTTTCTCCCCTCCTCTCCCAGGTTGGCTTCAAGAAGAATGGAAGGATTACTAGTCTGGATGTGTCATATTACTCCAATGGAGGGAATTCTGCTGATCTGTCTCATGGAGTAAGTTAAATAAGCATTCCAGCCTGTTTCATTTGAACCCATTGGCAAGAAGCTGAACAGCTCAGATAAAATGGAAAGATACTAAAATGACAATAATACGCATTCTGTGCACACCGGTGTCTAGTCATGCCTGCCACATGACCATGGAAACGTCTGCAGAAACAGTCAGTGTTGGCTCTTTGGCTTTGAAACAGAGATGAGCACTGAACCCTAGAGTTGGATATGACTGGCTTTTGAGCAAGGGAAACATTTACCTTTACTTTACAAAATGGGTGTCAGTGCAAAAAATAATAATTTGAGTTGAAATGATTTTTGCGGAAGAAACTCCACTCAGGGAACACCCAAATGATGCTTCTTTCATGTCCTCAAGAGTGGGACAGAGACAGGCGCTTAATCCATCATGCAGTACCCGGTTCTCGAACTCAATTGATCTTCCTTTTCTACTGCTGCCTTCAACCTTTCCTAGAGTGATTGTATTTTCTATAAAAATCTTGTGTTCTTATTATGTGCCCAAGGTATAGGAGCATCAGTTTAGTCATTTTTGCCTCTAAGAAGAGTTCTGGCTAGATTTCATCTGGCACTAGAAATACTGGCATACTGTATTTAAATTTAAAGCTCATACTGCCAGCAAGTACTCCTGCCAACCTAACAGTTCAAAAGCAAGAAATTGCAAGTAGATAAATAGGTACCACTTTATGTAAAATTATGGTGTCTTGAGAAAGCTAATGGGGACCATTCTATTTGAAGTAAGATTACGAGCCAGATAGCTCAGTGAGATAGGTGGAGCCCCACTGTATATCTCTGAAGAGCCAGCCTGTGTATTCCTCTCACACACAAACAGAGGGTGCCAAAATGTATACATGTATAAAACATGTTATCTATGTCTTAATTCTCAAAGTTAACTTGAATTACAGTAGCAATGTGTAGTATGACGTTCGCTCAAAAGAATTAATGCTAGCATTACCATGTGACGGACAGGACAGTCAAAGAAAATGGTGGAAGCACAGTTGCCATTTGAGGAGTGCAAGACCATTTTAAAGAGGTGCTGTTGAGTTTCCCCCACATTCTCTTGACTTAACATCCCTTGACTGCTACCTATGGGGGACCTTAAAGGATGTGGCGTAATGTAAAAAAACGGCTACACTGGCAGTACTTTGGGAAGGAACTGAAACAGTATGCATAGCGATACAAGTGGACACTTTAGTCAACATTGCTCAAGCAGTATTTTGTCATAATCAAAAGTGTCTGGATGCTGATGGTAATGCATCCTTTAGCCGACTGACATCTCACAAGCTATCTTTCAAATAGATATTGCAAAATTTACTCTTTTGGATTGCAGCTCCCAGAGGCATCCAGTCAGCTGGAAGATTTTGAGTCTCATGCTTAAAAGAATAACTTCTCACAAATCCAGCTTTTGACTGAGTGTATACCTATAAACCAGGATATTTCTGTGCTTTCTTTAAAAAATAAAATCTCAGCATTATATTTATCATCACAGAATTAAGATACAAGCTATTAAAGTTGTTTTGTTAACATATCAGAGAGATGTTTGAAGTGCTAATAAAAGCTGTTCTTCTGCTCTTTGCTTTGGGAAGGTGCGGAAGCTCAATTTGTATAATGAAGGTCTTTGATCACCTCTTATAATTTCAGGAGTCAAACATGACTTTTATTCACCCTTTGTTCTTGGCATATAATGAGCTGTATTACAATTTTTATACAGTTTGTTTCCGTTCTTAAAACATGTATACATTTTTGGCACCCTCTGTATATAAATGTTTACTCGTGGTTAAGATACATTTTTTATGATTTATCTTTAAGAATGTATAGTAAAGGTTTCCCTTGCTCGAAAACCAGTCGTATCTAACTCTAGGGTTCAGTGCTCATCTCGGTTTCAACGCCGAAGAGCCAGTGCTGTCTGCTTCTGCAGACGTTTCCGTGGTCATGTGGCAGGCATGACTAGATACCTTAATGCATGGAATGCTGTTACCTTCCCACTGAAGTGGTCCCTATTTATCTACTTGCAATTTCTTACTTTCAAACTGCTTGATTGGCAGGAGCTGGGACAAAGACGGGAGCTCATTCCATCCTGCAGTACTCGGGAATCGAACTGCTGACCTTCCACCTCCCAGTCAGTGTCTTAGCCAATTGAGCCACTGCAATCCTTGTATAATATAATGTATAATAATGTATAATATAATGTATGATAGGTCTGTTATTAATTGTTGCTGCAACCTATGCAGACTATTATGGAAGGAGATTTTATTTTTAATTTGTGCTGCTCTTGTTGGCCACTAGGTTATGGACAGAGCTGTGCTTCACATGGACAATTCATACAATATCCCAAACATCAGAGGCATGGGAAGAGTCTGCAAAACAAACCTGTCCTCCAACACAGCATTTCGTGGGTTTGGTGGACCTCAGGGGATGATGGTTGCAGAGTGCTGGATGAGTGACATTTCCTTGAAATGTGGGCTTCCAGCAGAAGAGGTATGTCATTGCTGAGATGTGTTTCTACAAACTTTGCTGTTTCAGCTAAATATGCATCCTTTAGCCGACTGACATCTCACAAGCTATCTTTCAAATAGATATTGCAAAATTTACTCTTTTGGATTGCAGCTCCCAGAGGCATCCAGTCAGCTGGAAGATTTTGAGTCTCATGCTTAAAAGAATAACTTCTCACAAATCCAGCTTTTGACTGAGTGTATACCTATAAACCAGGATATTTCTGTGCTTTCTTTAAAAAATAAAATCTCAGCATTATATTTATCATCACAGAATTAAGATACAAGCTATTAAAGTTGTTTTGTTAACATATCAGAGAGATGTTTGAAGTGCTAATAAAAGCTGTTCTTCTGCTCTTTGCTTTGGGAAGGTGCGGAAGCTCAATTTGTATAATGAAGGGGACCGGACTCATTTCAGTCAAAAACTAGAAGGGTTCACCTTGCGAAGATGCTGGGATGAGTGCCTGAAAAATTCAGATTATCACTCCAGAAGGAAATCTATTGATGTGTTTAACAGGTTGCAAATATATTTTCCTTTTAATTTCAGGTGTTCTATAAAAGTATATTGGCACATAGTTTTGGTAGTTTGTAACCAGAGATTTGTAATAAATATTGGCGTTTCAGCTATCTATGTTGTGCTACAGTACTTCTCTTAGTGTAGTGGTACTTTCTCCTTTCGTCTTTTCTTGCACAAATTTCTGTCGCTCATAGTACACATTGCTACTGTAATTCAAGTCAGCAGGAGTTTTTCCTTGCCGAATGGAGCAGATTGTGAAGGCATGTAAAGAAAGAAAGAATTACTTTGCTCCAGTAGAGTGTCACCATTAGATCCTGGACTCTGACTTATTTTCATACTGAAAGCTGCAGCACAGATGGAACTGATTTACAGTGCTTCTTGGCTTCCAGTTTGCTCAGATTATAGTCTTTAGAATTTTAGAAACAGTGATTAGAACTGATCACTGATAGGGAATGGAACAAACCTGATGGAGGTATGCATAGCCTTAGGTAAAAAGTATGGCTTGTTTATCTTTGGGGGTGGGTGGGAGATAATAATATTATTAAGCTATTCAAAATGTCACAATAAAACAAGAGATGCATCACACATATGTGCCTGAGCTGGCTGATAGGTAGAAGGAGTTTCCATCCATAACTGTTCTAAGTTTTGCTCTGGTTGAACATCTGTTAAAAAGGGATGAGATTCTGATCCTATTCTATCCTTTTAGGCAGAATCGCTGGAAGAAGAGAGGCATGGCCATTATTCCAACAAAGTTTGGGATCAGCTTCACAATTCCCTTTCTGAACCAGGTTGGCATGCACCCGTAACTATTTGTTGCAGTAATTTAATGATTATTGATCCTGTGCCAAAATGCTTCAGTCTGACTTTGAAGAGTCCTATAGATGTATCCTATATATCCTATAGATGAAGTGATGTATTGTGGCTGGTTCTCAATGGTTCTTGCGAACCGGTACTGGAAATTCCAGGCCATGCCCACTTGGCTGGCCAAGCGCACCTCTCGGCCTCTCCCTACCAGCACCGCTGGAAACGCTTCCCATTTACCTCACCTAGGGCCGAAGGCGCGCTTTCACCTCTGCACTGCCCTCATGCCTTTGGCCCTGGGATAGGTGAATGGGCCGCATTTCTAGCAGCACTGGGAGGCGCCAGACCACCAACCCACCCCCGTTCAACTCCCAGCAGTGCCACTGGCATGGATGTATTTCTGGTAGTGCTGGGAGGGGGAAGCCGGTGCCAGCCCACCAACCCACCCCGCTCACCTCCCAGCAACACTGCCAGCAATGCTTCCCATGCACCTAGCCCAGGGCTAAAGGCGCGCTTTCACCTCCGCACTTCCCACGTGCCTTCAGCCCTGGCAAGATGAATGGGACACGTTTCTGGTGGTGCTGGGAGGGGGAGGCTGGCACCAGCCCACCAACCTGCCCCGCTCACCTCCAAGCAGTGCCGCTGGTGAAAGCTTGTCTGGACGGTGAGGGGCTGACCTGCCAGCAGCACCTGGGTGCTCTGGGACTCCTCCTCCTCATCTCTGCAAAGCAAGAGAGCAAGGTAGGTTTCTTTTTTCTTTTCTTGGGGTGGTGATGGTTGAAGCCACGCCCACAGATAGCCACGCCCACAGATAGCCATGCCCACCGAGTGGGCAAATTTTTTTTTACAGTGCATCACTGTATAAGATGTATATATCCTATAGATGTATCCCATATATCCTATAGATATATGCAGAGTACTATACATAATGTGCAATGCAGGGCTGTATGAATCACAAGCTGGATTAAAAATTGCAGGGAGAAACACGAACAACCTGAGATAGGCAGATGACACTACCCTATTGGCAGAAAGTGAAGAAGACCTGAAGAACCTCTTGATTAGGGTGAAAGAAGAGAGCGCAAAAGCTGGCCTGAGGCTAAACATAAAAAAAAATACAGAAATACCTCAGATAATGTTTGCATCAGATAATGCTAAAACCGCATAATGTTAAGCAATCTGGAGGGAAAATTGCATCGCATAATGTTAAAATCCTATGGGATGCATCCGATAATGTTCGCTAAAGCCTGTGCCGGTTACAATGTATTTCTATGAAGTTTTAACGTTATGCGATTCATCCCATAGGATTTTAACATTATCCGATGCATGCATTAGGTAATGTTAAAAATCGGATAACACTAAGACTTGTGGAACCAAGTTTTCGTGTTATCCAAGGTGTTACTGTACTGTAATGGCAACTGGCCCTATCACGTCCTGGCAAATAGAAGGCAAAGAAATGGAAGCAGTAACTTACTTTACCTTCTTAGGATCCAAGATCACTGCAGATGGCAACTGCAGCCATGAAATAAAAAGAAGACTAATTCTTGGGAGGGAAGCTATGAGAAACATAGGGAACATAATGAAAAGTAGAGACATCACCCTGCCAACAAAAGTTCTTCTTCTTCCATGTCTAGGCCACATGTAAAACTGAAAAAATGAAGCCACCCTTTGGTGGGTTCATTCTGCAGTTCCCTTTGCCTGACCAAGTGTGAGAAAGATTAGCCAGCAACACAAGGTTGCCGTTACCAGGGTACGCCTGATTGGGGTTCAAAAATACCACAATCTTCAAAAAGGCTCTTTCTGTGTACCCCAGACTGAACCAGCCCTAACTCTCACATACATTCACCAACTATGTGAAAGGGATTAGTAGCTACCACAATTGTATGAAGCACTTGCACATCCAAAGGTCCATGTGCAAATATTAAGGTTTTTTTTAGGTCCAATGAGTGTGAAGCAACTGCTGTTACTCAACAGCCTGATGTAACAGCAAATCCTTAGATAACAGGGATCGTGACTTATGTGGATTCTGAAATGCATTTATGGGATAGGCCAATTGTGCATGAACCATGGCTTTAAAATGTGCATTAGAGATGGCTTCTAGGGGAAGCCTTATTACTCTATTTGAACAAAGACAACACAGAATCTTATGGCACAAAATTCGATTGGCGTGAGATTTCATGGATGCCAGCCTCCTTTCTCAAAAAAAGAAAGGCATGCATCAGATGGAGTGGCCTGCAGCCTATGAACGCTTATGCTAAATAAATCTTGCTGTTCTTAGCCATGAGTCTCTTCAATATTTTTCCCAAGAAAATATGTACCAAATAATTGACAAATCTGTCTATTTTCTGTGCTAGGCTGGTGCCCTGGTACATGTGTATACAGATGGTTCTGTGTTGCTGACACATGGAGGGACTGAAATGGGTCAGGGACTGCACACCAAGATGATCCAGGTAAATTAGGACTGCATATGTAATAGCCTGCTGCTTTTAAAAATAAATACCACCCATTTCCACTATATTTTAATGACACATGATTGTCTATGATTCAGCAAGTCAATTCCTATAAAGGGATGCTATGCTTAAAATAGATGGGGTTGGAGGCTTAAATCTGGGCCTTTTCCTAAGCTGTTGCTGCCATCTCCAACCCAAAAAATAAAAATAAAAATGCATTTCCCCGCTTGGAAGCTTATTTGGGTTCTGCTTTGGGCTTTTCTTTTCTTTCTTTCTTTTTTGAGAAAAAGGGAAGAAATGGGAATCAATTAATTTTTGTTTAAATTCTTTGTTCTTCTGGGTTCTGATTAGTATTCTATTTAAATGCCTCCAAAAATAACAAGAAAATCAAAATAATTAGATTGATTAAATCAAGGGTTCCCAACCTTTTCAAGCCAGGGACCAGGTCGCACTCTCTCAGTCAGCTTCGAGGGCCGGGCGGCCAATTTGCCCTGCCTGCACGATGGGAGTGGCCATTTTGTCCCAGCAGCTTCAAAGGGGAGGCTATTTTGTTTCTCAAATGCCCTTGGAGGGGTGGGGGTGGGGGGCACAAGAAATGTTACCAGGGGCCAGATTTGACCCACAGGTCTTAGGTTGGGAACCTCTAGATTAAATGAATGTATAAAATATATTCATTTTTTTGGCTTGGTTTGCTATTTAGATACTCTTAAGATAACCATTGATTTCAGCATAATAAACAGTTAATTTGAAACTGTTTCTAGAGTAGTGCTGATTTTACAAATTCTGTTTTAGACACGTTGCAGTTCATTTCATATCCATTCTGTTTCATATGCAGAACTGTACCTTCTCACAGCTGATGAGAAATCTGCCATGAAAGAGGACACATTCTGAATATCTTTGCAGCTATAAATCAGGGCAGCAGGAAGCAACTTATTCCATAATTATATAACTGAAGATGAGTCTGGTCAGGTTATCCTGCTATGGCACGGCTCAGCAAACTTGGCCCTCCAGGTGTTCTGGGACTTCAATTCCCAGAAGCCCAAGTCAGTACATCTGCTGATCAGGGCTTCTAGGAATTTAAGTCCAAGAACATCTGGAGAACCATGTTTGCTGAACCCTGTGCTATGGTAATGGAGTTGATCAAAATGCAAACAACTCAATACCGATCGTCAGGTGGTGGTTAACTAATCTGACAACCCTGAGGACTTATGGGTGCCGAAGTCCACAGGGAAGGGTGATGGTCCCCAAGTGGATTAAATCCCACTTGAATCTATCTTGATGGAGAGCAGCAGCTTCATCGATACTGGCCTGGGGCTGATGAGGCCTCTGTGTGCCAAAAGGGCTCAGGACCAGAAAGTGACTTACGGAACTGGATTAGTGGTATGGGTGTCATGTTGCAATGCATAAGGCAAATGCATTATATTCCCAGGATAATCTTTATGGCTAATCACCATGATGATCGCCAATATTTGGAATCAGATATGGCACATGAAGAAGATGAAGAAAAACACACTTTCCATAATTGGATGGGATATTACACCATGCAGAAGACTTTGGGATTTTCTGGACTTAGAATGTGATTCATTCCTATAAACATGGGCCATATAGACTTCAGTGAAGACAATGAAGGTGCATTTGTCTCTCTGTAGGTTGCCAGCAGAAGTCTGGGGATACCCACCTCAAAGATCTATATCAGTGAGACGAGCACCAATACTGTGCCAAACACATCTCCGACAGCTGCTTCTGTCAGTGCTGATATCAATGGAATGGCTGTTTTTGTAAGAAATATTCCATACATATTATGCTGTGATAAAGATGTAATGAATATTCACAAAACGTTTCATCTATGGTAAAAAATAAATAAAAAATGACACTTTGATACTTCAGGACACCTTATTGAAAAGTGGTATGTTCAGCTGCTGAAGGATTTTCCCCTCTGTGCATGGAAGTCAAAACACCCATCCTTCATTCATTGCCCACAGCATTGGGGTTGGGGTGGACATGAATACTGGCCCAAATCCTATTGCCTGCTTTTGGTTTTAAATTTAGTTGCACACTGTCTTGAAAGGGATGGCCCTCAAAATGGGCTCATCAATTTGAAAAATAAATGATGAATAGACCATAGTCTTCCTGGAGCCAATTAAAAATTAATTTTAAAATTAGATGCTGCTGGGGGAAAAATAAGCCATGACATTATCTCAACAGAGCTCTCTGAGGTTTGCAAATTTTATGTGAAAACAACTGCAAAAACAAAACCATAATGATATTTACAACAAATAACTCAGCCCCTTCATCAAGAATGATGACTTTCTTCTCTTTCTCAAATGCCTATTAATAGTGAATACAATATGTTAGCAGAAATAAATGACAGCAATCATTATAGAAGATGTACTTGAAACTAGCATTAAGCGCACATTCCCTTTCACTTTCTATCAGCCTGTTTCTCATTTGAAAAATGATAATGAAAGGAAGCATTTTAAAAAAGAAGTCAACCTCTGTGTTTCTCCACTCATCTGGACATGCTTTCTGACTGTTCTTTATGTTATATTTTGTGATGCAGCAGGTAGTATTCTGTGATCATGGTATTGCCAGGGTTAGGTTACTCTGGCAATCAGGATAGAGCCCACACTTTGCTAGGCTCAGACCTCAGCTCTTTAGTAAAAGTGATCAAGCAACAGGTTATGTGAAGGACTTTGACTCAATGACCTTAGAGAGCTAATGCAAGCAAGAATGTATGATACTGTGCTATAATAATAATAATAATAATAATAATAATAATAATAATAATAATAATAATAATAATAATAATAATAATAATAATAATAATAATAATAATAATAATAATTCTAACTTATGGCAACCCTTCCCAAGGTTTTCTAGATACAGTATACTCAGAAGTGGTTTGCCATTCCCTTCTTCTGGGGGATGTCCTGAGACGGTGCAGTTTGCTCATGGCTATGTTGGCTGGCTCTTCTCCTAGGAGGCACAGTGGGGAATCAAACTCCCAACCTCTGACTCTGCTGCCAGATGCCTAAACCACTAAGCTTTTTGGCCAGCTTATACTGTGTTAGAAGTCTTAATAATGAGAACATTTCAGTATTTGACATCTCTTGGTCTCTGAGTAAGTGTGTGTTATTTGCTTTTGTCTTTGAAAGGCTCCACTTTGATCTACATATACATCACTATTTGAGAGATTCTGGGAAGTTTAATCCAAGAAAGCTATTTTGTAGAAAGAGGCTAGCAGCACTATGTATGTAGTAGATGCCTGGATACTGTTCTCCTGTAATATTGCTACATGTACATTGGTGTACTGCTGATTGTGGTATACTGTAGGAGGACTCTAAGACGATCCATTGTATATGCCAAAGGTGCCCAAACCTTTTGGGCTGTGGGCTGGTCACGTGGTTCAGCGGGCCGTTCACGTGGTTCCTCCCATCAGAAGTAAAACTCACCTTGCAATCTGTTTTGCAACAGGATGAGATAGATTTCAAGCTGCCATTTTCTCTGCTTAAACCAGGGATGCCCTAACTACGGCCCACAGGTCGGATCTAGCCCCCAACGCCAATTCATCCAGCCCACACTGCCCTCATCCCTCACGTAAGTGGAAGTAAAATGCACCAGTATGGCCTGTGGGCTGTAGTT
This sequence comes from Bradypodion ventrale, assembly GCA_035047345.1. Classification (NCBI taxonomy): domain Eukaryota; kingdom Metazoa; phylum Chordata; class Lepidosauria; order Squamata; family Chamaeleonidae; genus Bradypodion; species Bradypodion ventrale. The sequence continues at coordinate 50,968,316 of JAWDJE010000001.1, forward strand.
TGGGCACCCTTGGTATATACTATAGGATTTATGTAACAAGATATCACTGATGGTTTTGCTTCTGCCTACACTGTTTTTGTGCACCAACCTCTACCCCATGAAAGTCCGGCCTGGTTTGCTGTATGAAAGCTTGCATTGTGGGAGGACTGTAGTAAATAATATTGTTTGACCTGTGAGCACATGAGAAATATGGGTGCAAATAAAAAGTATGCACCATGGTGATTTTAACAGTAAAGAAGCCAGTTCTTCATATTTGGGGCATTTAGAGAATAGTACTATTTCTCTCCCCCCCCAATCTCTCTCTCTCTCTCTCTCTATATATATATATATATATATATATATATACACACACACACACACACACACACACACACACACACACACACACACACACACACACACACACACACACACACACACACACACACACACTGTATTTTCTGGCGTATAAGACTACTTTTTAACCCCGAAAAATCTGTGCCAAAATCGGGGGTCGTCTTATAGGACAGGTACTTAACTGCAGCTTGTTTCCCCTTGCTTCATATGTCCGGCGCATATGGTGGGGGGTGCCACGGCTGAATCCCTGCTCTGTGTGGGGAGTATGAAGCAAGGGGAAGCAAGCTGCACACATCTTCCTGTACCTAGAGGAGGAGAACGTGAGCGTGGATTGGCTCTCCACCAGAACCTGCCCATTCGACTAGGAGGGCTGCACGTCTTGGTTGAGTGTGGGTTAATTTTTATTTGGTGCACATTGGAAGAGGGGTAGTCTATATTTTAACTGGAAAAGTTAGGGGTTGTCTTATACGCCCAGTCGTCTTATACACCGGAAAATATGGTCTCTCTCTCTCTCTCTCTCTCTCTCTCTCTCTCTCTCTCTCTCTCTCTCTCTCTCTATATATATATATATATATATATATATATATATATATATATATATATATATATATATATATATATATATATATATATATATATATATATATATATATATATATATATATATATATATATATGCACACACACACACACACTTTGAGGCAGTGGCACCAGCCATGTGGTTTGTATGTTCACACTTTCAAAAGAGAAATAAGTATACATAACTGCAACCTGCTGGTATTAAAAAGGCAGTGCTTTTGAAATGTTGTGTCATGGTCGAGGGAGGGGGGGGGGGTCGGTGGGCCGATGGGGTCTCAAGTTTGAGAATCCCCTTTCACAGGGCTTCCGACCTGCCCCCTCCCTCCATCGCAGCCGATCTTCTCACCAGTGGCCGAGCTGAGCCATGCCGGCTCCTGTTTCTCTCAATGAGAAATCTGTGTTTCTGGGTGTGCAGCCAAAGCTTTCTCCTTATCGGCTATGTGCCCAGGAATCCAGATAAGCACACAGACCGGCAGACAGCTAAAATGCCTTTTCAATGATTTTTATTAAACTACTTCTACACTTAAAACACATTTCTAATAAAATAAAAACATCAGTCTAAGTAATAAGAGAATGGGGCTTCTGAGCCCCCCCATTTCTACATGGGCATCTTGAAGACCCGAGTTGACAAAGTTTCACCCCCTGAAAGATGTTCGCTCTCCTTCTCCTTCCTTCTCTCCCTTATAGGGTTCCAGGGTAACCATGGTAATTTAGATTTACATCAAAGGTGTGATTGACAGTTAGCTGAGCACCTTCCAGAGTCACCCCCCCCCCCTTCATGGGAAAGTGTTCTTGCTGACTAGAAAGAAATCTTGCTGCCCTACATGAGAAAGGCTAGCATGTACAAAGTGTTTTATATAACAGACAAACATGCTCACCTACTGGACATGTTGATTAGAGGTGGAACATGGGTTCTGCCTAACATGTAAGTGAAGATATACACCTGGCTATTTTGCAAGCTCTGCAAACTCACAGCATTCCTGTGGTTTAGCAAGCTCACAGGGGAGAGGAGGGAGGAGCCTAAGGTAGCTGGTTGGAGTGATTTCTGTCATCTCCTTCTCCAGACAAAGAAAAAAAGGTCCTATTTGGGTTAAAAGTACCATGGAACTTGCCAAAAGATAGCTACTGCAGTCCTTTAGATGATAAGGTGCCGTGGGAGGTGTTGAAGGTCTGGTTGAAAAACTATTTGCTGATAAATCTTCTGTTGAAAAATACCTGAGAGAAAAGTGCTAAGAAGCAGAGGCCTTTGGCTGCAAGGCTTTTAAAGCAATAGACCTGCCATCTCCCTTTTGTTGCTGTGAGGACTTTCTTTTTCACCTCTTTACCTCTGATACAATTTTGGAGGAAAAGGCTTCATACAAGATTGGTTTGGAAAAGTTTACAGTTTATCCACTACAGCTGTTTCTTTTTGTTGCCGTCCTAATTTCAGAGGGAGGAACCGCCATATTAGGCTGAGCTGACAGAGCTGGCAGGAAGCCAGGTGCTTTTTGTGATAAGATAAAGCTTTGTGGTTGCAAATTAAAATAAAACTGCAGTCTCTTAGTAGCTGGTGGAAAAATATTTGTGGAATATTGATAGCTGCAAGTTGCTGAGCAAATAATATCAGGTACTGGAAGAGAGACAACAGTAAGAGACTTTTTTTAACAAGAGTTACTGCAGCGGTGGTGGATCAAAATAAATAAAGAGGAGAGTCTGGAAAAAAGAGACTGTATCTGATAAAGCATATAGACGTCTTGTCCGTGCAGATGACAGCCCAATAAACAAAGAAGAATTTGAAAATATGGATGCAAGACTCTAAGGAAAAACCAAGTGGAGATCTGACTGTTGGAATTAAAAGACTTTATAACTACAAAATCTAATGAAGATAAAAAAGAAATTAAACAGTTTGTTAAAGAGGTGGTCAGAGAGGAAGTGCAATCTCTGGAAAAATCAATTACTGGATTAAACATGAGAACCAATACTTTGGAGTCAGAGGTTAAGAACTTGGTGGAGATTGCAGTAAGGCATTGCCAACATACGTTGGATCATGGAGAAAACAAAGGAATACCAGAAACAAGTTTATTTTTGCTTTATTGACTACACTAAGGCATTTGATTGTGTGGATCACAACAAGATGTGGCAAGTGATTAAAGAGATGGGAATACCAGAGCACCTCATATGCCTCCTGAGAAATCTGTACATGAACCAAGAAGCAACAGTTAGGACAGAACACGGAATGACAGAGTGGTTTGGAATAGGAAAAGGAGTAAGACAAGGCTGCATTCTGTCACCCTGCTTATTCAACTTATACACAGAGCACATAATGCGCAATGCAGGGATGGAGGAATCACAATATGGGATCAAAATTGCTGGGAGAAACATCAACAATCTGAGATATGCAGACGACACCACCCTAATGGCAGAAAGTGAGGAAGACCTAAAGAATCTATTGATCGGTTTGAAGGAAGAGAGTGCAAAAGCTGGCTTGAGACTCAATATCAAGAAAACCAAGATAATGGCAACAGGCCCGATCAGTTCCTGGAAAATAGACGGGGAAGAAGTAGAAGCAGTGACAGATTTTACTTTCTTAGGATCTAAGATCACTGCAGATGGAGATTGCAGCCATGAAATAAAGAGGCGGCTGATTCTAGGGAGACAAGCCATGAGAAACCTGGGGAACATAGTGAAAAGCAGAGACATCACCTTGAAAACAAAAATTAGAATAGTCGAAGCAATGGTATTCCCAGTGGTAATGTACGGATGTGAGAGCTGGACAATTAGGAAAGCTGAACGCAGAAGAATAGATGCCTTTGAAATGTGGTGTTGGAGGAGAGTTTTGAGGGTACCTTGGACAGCGAGGAGAACAAATAGGTCAATCTTAGAAGAAATCAACACTGACTGCTCATTGGAAGGTCAAATAGTAAAGATGAGGCTAAAGTACTTTGGGCATCAAATGAGAAGGGAGGATTCACTTGAGAAGGCCGTGATGTTGGGAAAGGTGGAGGGCAAAAGAAGAAGGGGGAGGCCAAGGATGAGATGGATAGATGGTATTGTAGACACAATGGGCACAGAACTGGGAGGACTGAGGGGGATGGTGGAGGACAGAGGCGCCTGGAGAACGATGGTCCATAGGGTCGCAAAGGGTCGGAATCGACTGTGCGACTGAACAACAACAAAACAATGAAAATACTATGGACAAAAGATTTAAGCAATTGGTGAAGCTACAGGCTCAATTGAAAAAGAAAAACATCAGGATTAAGTTTCCCCCCGACATGGATAAAGACAATTTAAAAATTGTAGTGGCTAAATGGTTACTAACCTTTGCTTTGGACTCTGGCCCAATTAAAGAAGAAGAGATTGAAGCATTTTTTAAGGTCGGTTTCAAGAAAGGTCAACACTCCAGAGATATGATAATTACTTTTGTATCAGGTTCTAAAAAAGATCAAGTAATGGACTATTTAAGGAAGCATGGTGACTCTGCATTAAAGATAGGAGAAGTAAAAGTACAAGTATATCATGATTTAAGTAATGAGACTATTCAATGGAGAAGACAGATGAAGCCGATAACTGAAATTTTGTTTAATTGCAATATAAGATATCAATGGGGTTTCCCTATCTTCTTAAAGATATTTCATGATGGGAAGGTGGTTAGAGCAGAGGACCCAAAGGGAGCAATGAAACAACTTGAATTACTAAAAATTATAGTGATGGGAGATCCAAACTGGGAAAAACTGGGAAAAAATCTCTATGGAGATGGTTTAGAAGGATCAAAGGGGAAAGAGGAGTTTCAAGCAAAGGGGAGAGACCATTCAAGGGAGAAACAAAGGGAGAAACCTTTGGGTTATGGGAGTGGAGGGGAAATAAGTGAAGAAAAGGATGCAGAATTGTCTGGTGCAAAGATAAAGCCAAAAGCCAAAAAGTAAATATAAATAGGCACAGGCAAGAAAGTGTTAACAATTTAGGAATAGGAATATGAATAGAATATGGACCAAAAACATTAAAATAGAGGAAAAATAAGAGAAGAAGATGGGGAATAGTGAAAGAAGGAATTTAGAACAGAAGGGATAGGCTCTCCCTCCCCCCCCCCCCATTCCCTAAATGGGAGGGGCCAGGCAATAATTAACCTGGCAGAGGATGAGATTTTTGAGTGTTGCGTGTTGGTGGGTGGAGGGTTATATGTTACAGGTTATATGTTGTATGTTATAAAATTAAAAAAACTGCAAAAAAAAAAAGCTCACAGGGCAGAAGAGCCAAGCCTGATTTCCCAGGCCCCTCTTCTTCCTGGGTTATTCAGCTTGCCTTTGCTTAGGCAAGCCTGGGCATGCCTGAAAACAGGGCAAAGCCCTTAACTGAGCTGGTATCCATGGGTCTTTATAGGAGACCCACTTATTGGGATAATTGTGGTGGGCTTTATATGTCAGACCCACTTATTTCAGATGGAAAGTCTACACTATCAGACCTTTATGGGGAGGTCTGCTCATTGAATTAGGTGACATCAATGCTGTTACAAGCCCTCATGTGAGGCTTGCCTATTGGAAAGCATGGTGGCTTCATGAGAAATGTACTGGCCTTCTCCCACATGGACTAGGCCCCTAGTGAATATCATGACATGTTGCTCTTTGCTTTCTCCTTCCAGAATGCTTGCCAAACTATTCTAGAGAGACTGGAGCCCATCAAATTTGCCAACCCAAAAGGATCTTGGGAAGACTGGGTATGTTTGCATCTATTACTCTTTCATGATTGGATGTTTCCTATGAATTGCAACCATAGGCAAATTATCAATGATCAATTCATTTATTCTTTGATGAATGCCACTCATGGTGTTAATAGGGGGCTCGCTGACTTTCTAGCAGCCCTCCTAGCTGAAACCTGGGATTACATATACAAGTTATAATTCCCAGAGCTCTGATTTGTCTTGAATTTTAGAACTTTAGATCTAAAGCAGCTTTTTTTTAGTGACTTCCTTGGTTTTGGTCTCTATCGCATCATCTTTGTACCAGCATTATCCTAATGTCCTACTGTGAGATTTCAGAGAACTGATGTGGGTGAATGGGTTGTGTTTGCATTGCAAAATGTTACAGAATAAGATGTTGCTATCATGAAGTCGGGTTCTTTATACGTTTGAGTTAGCAAGCACAGAAAAAGAGTTGCATGGGAGCAGGAAGGTCACACTTTTAAAGTATCTCCCAGAAATGTTGCGAGAAATTCTTGCGCACGGTTGCATACAAGCTTTGTCCACATGGAAAAGGTGTTAGATAAAGGTAAAGGTCGCCTTTGCTTGAAAGCCAGTTGTATCTGACTCTAGGGTAAGTGCTCATTTCTGTTTATAGTCAAAGAGCCAGCACTGTCTGCGTTTGCAGATGTTTCTGTTGACATGTGGCAGGCATAACTAGACACTGGAGTGCATGGAACACTGTTTACCTTCCCACCAAAGTGGTCCCTGTTTATCTACATGCAATTTCTTGTTTTCAAATGGCTAGGTTGCCAGGAGCTCAGACAGAAACAGGAGCTCACTCTGTAGTGCAGCACTTGTGTATCGAACTCCGACCTTCCAGTCATCAGGTTCAGCATCCCAATCACTTGAGCCACCCACTTAATGCTAATTTGTGCTGCTTAAGCACAGATTTCACTGGAATTTCTGTACACACTATTGCATTTCTCTGTTATGAAAACAACATTTCTTTAAGAAATTGATTAAAATGATTCAAAACTTTTGAATAAACCTTGTCAGTAACCCTTTGAAAACCTTTCAAAAGACCTTGTCTGCTGAATTTTTTATTTTTTTGCTATGGTAAATTAGTGCTTAATTGAGAATTCCAAGAATGGCAGGCATTGGCTGCTAATTATGCTCAGAAATCAGCTGCCTTCCAAAGGTACTGTTTTCAAAATCTGAAAGAAAACCTAGAAATGATCTTCTGCTGGATTTTTATGTTTGATTATTTAGTTTCTTTGGTGTATGAGAACCAAGACACAGGAACAGCCGAAGGATTGGCTTAACACATCTTTATTGCATGGTGGTCCGGGGGAACATGTCGTAATGGTGGACGAACAGCTCAATATATACAGTGGCTATACATTTGAATGTGGCTCCACGATAGCCCATTGGCTACCGCCCGCGTGACGACATTCCTGGTCACGCCCTTCTTGTCCAGGTGAGGTAGTGGCGGGAATCTTCCCGCGCTGGAGTTATTGCGTAATTGAAACCATATGAGCTGGACGCTCGCTATTGCCACCTGGTGGTTGCTAGCTCGTGTCCTATCACAGAAGGTTACAGTGTTACAGTTGATGGTTGTTACATTGTTGCAAAGGCATAGTATTAAGAACACAACATCCCTCCCCCCTAGGATGAGACGAAGTCTCTCATCCAATATGGCTTATTGCAGGCGCGTTTTGAGCGTTCTGCTGGCTGGCTTGTCCCGAGAGCGCTACTGCTTCTCTGTCCCCTGGTCTCTTGTCCTGCAACGGGAGAGGGAGGCTCGTTAGTGACTTGCCGCGGTTCTGCGGCTTTTGGGGAAGGGACAAACTCCATTGTGGAAAAACCGGGGGCACTGGGGACTAACGAAAAACCCCGCTTCTCGCTTGGATGGGTGGGGGACCACTCCGAAACCCCCCCCCCCCGGTTTTGTAACTGAAACTCAAAATCATCTACTGGGTCATTGGGGACATCCCACAGGCTACCTATGAGGACAGACTTCTTCCCCTCCCCCCTTGGTGGGGACTACTGGCCCCCTTCTCCTCCCCCTTGGGCTAAACGGGTGGGGGAGAACCCTAACGTTGAATCCTTCTGCGCTCTGTCCGCGCTGTGGCTGTCCGGAACCCGGCGCCGGAGTTGATCTGCGTGCCGTCTCCAGAGTAGACCCGCACTGGTTTCTACACAGTACGACACGGGACCCGTCTGGCCAACGACGACGCCCGGGACCCATGCTGACCCCGCACTGGCGTAGTTCCTGCAATGCACTGGGGCACCCACGTCAAAACTCTTGGTGTCCGCTAACCCTATGTTCCTCCCAGTGTCCTCCACCCTCGTTGGGTCTAGCCTGGTCAGAATCGTGGAATACTGTGTACAGTTCTGGTCGCCATACCTCCAGAAGGATATTATGGAGCTGGAAAAAGTGCAGAGGAGGGCAACCAGAATGATTAGGGGACTAGAACACCTTCCTTACCATCTGAGGCTGCAACGGTTGGGCCTCTTCACTCTTGAACGACGACGTCTAAGAGGTGACCTGATTGAAGTTTATAAAATCATGCACGGTGTGGACAAAGTAGATAAGGAAAAACTGTTTTCCCTATCGCATAACACTAGAACTAGGGGACACTCCATGAAACTTTTGGGTACTAGTTCTCAAACAAATAAGAGAAAGTACTTTTTCACCCAGAGGATTATTGGTCTATGGAACTCCCTGCCAGAAGAAGTGGTGACAGGTGTCAGTCTTGACAGCTTTAAGAAAGGATTAGACAAGTTCTTGGAGGACAAGGGTATCAATGGCTATAATTATGGATACCTAAGGACAACCTCCAGGTTGGAGAGATAGGCAGGATATCTCTCAATATCATTTCCAGGGAATCCTAAGCAGGCATCTGCTTGGGAATACCCTGAAGGAAATGGTGAGCCACTGTGTGAGACAGAATGCTGGACTGGATGGGCTGTGGCCTGTTCCAGCAAGGCTGTTCTTATGTTCTTATGTTCCTACGCATCAAGAGCTCCGCGGGTGAATACCCTGACGCTAGGGGAGTCACCCTGTAGGCCAGCAAGAACTGACACAGTTGTAGGTTAAGGTCCCCGAGGCCCATGCGCCTCAACGCGTCTTTGGTGGTGCACGCGAGGCGCTCTACCTGGCCGTTCGTCGCCGGGTGGAAAGGGGCGGAGGTGATGTGCCGAATGGCGTTGATCTCGGTGAATGCCCTGAACTCGGCGGACGTGAAACAACTAGCGTTATCGCTAATTAGAGTGTCGGGTATACTGAACGTGCTAAAAACCCTCCGCAATTGCTTTACAGTCATTGCTGAAGAGGTGCTCGTAACTGGGATTACCTCCAACCACTTGGAGTAAGCATCCACCACTAGGAGAAAAAGTGTCCCTCTAAATGGGCCCGCAAAATCGATGTGCACACGGGACCAGGGCCCCTTTGCCGCGTCCCACTCCCTGTGCGGTAGACGCGCTTCTTCGGGTTGGGAGCATTGGCAGCTCTCGCAAATGCCCACCATGTGCTCGATGTCGGCATCTAATTGGGGCCACCAGAAGTAGCTCCTGGCCAGAGCCTTGGAGCGGACAATCCCAGGGTGGCTGACGTGCAGCAGTTTGAGCCCCCTAGGTCTCAGGGATTCGGGGACTATCACCCGCTGGCCCCACAGAAGGCACCCCCTCTCTATGGACAACTCTAGCCTCTTCCTGAAAAACGGGGCGAACTCTGCCGCCGGGGAGGACACTGGCCACCCTTTCTGCACCCAGGAACTGACTAGAGCTAGAGTCTTATCTTTTCCCGTCGCCTTGGCGATGTCTGCGGGTACAATGGGGGGCGAATCTAAAACCTCTATTAGGAGCACTTGGCGGTCCTGTTCTTCCTCGCCCACGATGCTGCTCACGTGGGGGAGGGGAGACCTCGACAGGGCGTCCGCGTGGCTTATTTCCTTCCCTGGCCGGTACACCAACGCGTGCTGATACGCGTTCAAGAAAATGGCCCACCTTAACATCCTAGGGGACAGGATGCGTGGGTTTGTCTGCAGTGAAGATGCCTAGCAGGGGCTTGTGGTCTGTTACTATGGTGAAGGGGCGGCCATAGAGGAAATCGTGGAACTTTTTCGTCCCCGCGATTATTGCTAGCGCTTCCCTGTCTGTTTGGGCGTAGTTTTGCTCTGCCTGGGACAGGGATCTGGAGTAGAATGCTACCGGGGCCTCTCTCCCGTTCTCCAACACGTGGCACAGCACCGCCCCCACCCCCACTGGGGATGCATCACATATCAGAACCACCGGTCTCTTGGGGTCAAAATGGGTGAGAATGGCGTCAGATGCTAGGAGGTGTTTCAGTTCATTGAACGACCTCTCCTGGCTCTCGCCCCACTTCCACGCCTCGTCCTTCTTGAGTAGCTTGTGTAGTGGCTCTGCTACTGATGCCTTCCGAGGCAGGAAAGAGTGGTAAAAGTTTAAGAGCCCTAGGAACGACTGCAATTCGGGCTTGGAGGTGGGGCGAGGGGCATTTTGAATGGCGGCTACCTTCGATTTGGAGGGTTTGATTCCCGCAGGTGTTACCCGGAAACCCAAGAACTCAACCTCTTTCGCGAAGAAGACGCATTTGTCTTTTCGCAACCTCAACCCCGCCTTTTCAAACACGGCCAGCACTTTGTACAGCTTCTCAGCCAACTCTGCCTCACTCCCCCCGTTATCAACACGTCATCAAAGTATGGCAAGACCCCCTCCAGCCCCTTTAAGAGGTGTTCCACGAGCGACTGGAAAATACCCGGCGCCGAGTTCACGCCGAACTGTAGGCGCGTCACCTGGAATGCCCCCTTATGAGTGACTATTGTTTGCGCAGCAGCTGCAGCTGGGGTTACTGAGAGTTGCTGATAGGCTTGCGCTAGGTCAAGTTTTGCGAAACACTTTCCCCCATGTAACCTGGCCAACAGGTGGCTGACCACCGGCACCGGATACGCATTTGGGCGGATCGCCTTGTTAATGGTGCACTTATAATCAGCGCATATGCGAACCTCCCCGTTGGCCTTCAGCGCGGTTACAATCGGAGTTTCCCACTCCGCGGAATCAACAGGAACAAGAATCCCCTGGCCCACCAATTTGTCCTCTATTTTGTCCTTTAGTGCGAAAGGCACCCTGCGTGGCTTGAGTCTTATAGGGCGGACCTCCGGGTCCAGGTCGAACGCTACTGGGGGTCCCTTGAATTTTCTGAGTCCTTTCTTGAAGACTTCGGGGTGTGCGTCACACACCTCCTGTATTGGGTCAGTCCCAACGGCATGCACCCCCCCAATGAACAAACCCAGGGGCTTAAACCATTGAGTCCCGAGGAGGCTGCAACTTCCCCCTTTGAGTACAACCAGGGGAAGCTCCGCGGTGTGTTGTTTGTATTGGACCTTGAATTTTCCAACCCCCAATACCGGAATGCTATTACCCTGAACGTCCCGCAGCGTGGACCTCAACGCTTTGAGCTTAGGGCGCACGTGGGGGGAAATTCCCAAGAACTCCCGCTGGGACATGATTGAGTAGGAAGAACCCGAATCTATCTCCATCCTAACAGGGGCCCCTTGCACCAGTACCTCAACAAAATAACGTGGGTGTCCCAAGGACACGCTGTACACGGGGGCTTCGTCGCTGCTGTCGTCGGAGATGCGGCCCACGCCGTCCTGCTTCCTCGCGGACCGGGCGCCCTCCTTGGTCTTCGGCGAGTGGTCTGACGGACTTTTCTGGTCTCTGCGCCGCCGTCTGCAGACCTTGGCGATGTGTCCCCGGCGTCCGCAGTTGTGGCACTCGGCCTTCCGGAACGGGCACTTGATGCAGTCGTGGGTCGCTCCACAGCCGTCGCAGCGTCGGCCGTCCTTCCGAACCTTCCGGACGTCCTCGTCGTCGCTGCTCTCAGTGGAAGATTTCGGCGTGTGCCTGGCCGCCTGCACTGAGCCCGCTGCCTTGTCGGGCTGTGGGGGCCTTTCTCGGAACCCCTTGACTCCGGCCCTCGTGGCCTCTGCGGCCTGGGCCGCCTTCACGACCTCTCGCAGCGTCGGGGGTGGCTCCTGGTTCATCAGCTTTCGCTGAACTTCCTCATCCCACAGGCCGCACAGCAAGCGGTCCCTGAGGGCGATTTCCAGATTTTCCCACTTGCATGGGCCGGCGGCCAACCGCAGGGCCGCTGCAAAGGCGGCAATGGACTCACCAGGCGCTTGAACTCTCTTCCAGAACGCGTCTCGAGCCGGAAACATCGAGACCGATGGCTGGAAATGGTCGCGCATCACTTTTAGGAGCTGTTTGGCCGTCAGCTCGCTCACTTTCTTCGGTGATACTAGATCCACCAATACTCTTTTGGCGGCATTCCCAAGCATCCGAGTGAGGATGGCCCTCTTCTTTCCTTCGTCCGTAATGTCGGACACCACCAGCGTATCTTGGAAGTCCATTTCAAAGAGCTCCCAGTCTTCCGGCTTGTTGATGTCGAAACCGGCATGTGTCTTGATCTCGTGGGAAGCCATATCCCACCTTTGTCGCCAATTTGGTGTATGAGAACCAAGACACAGGAACAGCCGAAGGATTGGCTTAACACATCTTTATTGCATGGTGGTCCGGGGGAACATGTCGTAATGGTGGACGAACAGCTCAATATATACAGTGGCTATACATTTGAATGTGGCTCCACGATAGCCCATTGGCTACCGCCCGCGTGACGACATTCCTGGTCACGCCCTTCTTGTCCAGGTGAGGTAGTGGCGGGAATCTTCCCGCGCTGGAGTTATTGCATAATTGAAACCATATGAGCTGGACGCTCGCTATTGCCACCTGGTGGTTGCTAGCTCGCGTCCTATTACAGAAGGTTACAGTGTTACAGTTGATGGTTGTTACATTGTTGCAAAGGCATAGTATTAAGAACACAACAGTTTCTTTAAATGGAATTAGTGCTAAATTGGTACTTCTGCCTGATTTTGGTAAGCTGTACAAAGTAAAGCATAGGCCGGGGTGTGGGCCTGACTGCATCCCTGAACAGCTGATCGGGCTGGTTACGTGGTTCTTCCCACCGGAAGTGGAAGTAAAATGTGCATGCATGGGGAGATAATGCTGTTGTAAATGTCCCGTGGCTGTCGTAAACATGTTTATGACAGCTGCGGGTAATTTACGGCAGCGTTCTGGGCATGCGTGGTTGCGTTATGTCTCTGTGCATGTGAATTTTACTTCTGCTTCCAGGAGAAGCGAGGGCAGCCGTGGCCAGATGAATTGGCATTGGTAACTGGATCCGGCCCATTGGCCATAGTTTGGGCACCTCTGGCATAGGCAAACAGGGCTTCTTGTTGCATTTTGTCACAGTGACTGCTAGTTTAAGGTTTATGTTGTCCAGACAGTGGGAAAATGCCAGTTATCATCAATGCAAATAAAGTACAACAAAAACTCTATGCATATGAGTTCTAAATTGGGCAGTATGGTCCAGGCCAGGGTTTCTCAACCTTGGGTCCCGAGGTGTTCTTGGACCTCATTTCCCAGAAGCCCAAGTCAGTACACCTATTGATCAAGGATTCTGGTAATTGACATCCAAGAAGATCTGGGCCCCCAAGGCTGATCAATCCTGGTCTAGGCTATTGGAGGCTTGACAGTATTTCAACCACCAAGGATCAAATGCAGTTGTGGGTCAGGGATGTATGCATGCACACAATTGTATCATTTCTGGAAAGGACCTGATAACCTTGGGGGAGCAAGACCAGGGTGGTAGGAGGTAGGAGCAGTTGGGCTTTGAGGATAGAGGCAAAAGTGGCATCCATGGCAGACTACACAGTCTCTGAAGGACATGTAGCTCATGGAATGTCCAACTTCTGCTAGAAGACATGTAAATTTCAGTATGAAATTTTCTTGATAAGCATGCCTCTCTTTTAAAAAATACTGGACTTATTTTATTTATTTATAATTCAAATTTATATGGCCGCCCCCTCACCGAAGCGACTCCGGGGGGCTCACAAATATTATAAACACTAAAACTTGGAACTTTAAAAATACAAAGATTGAACTTAAAACTATTTAAAACCTAAAGATAGAAATTAAAATGGCTATCAATGTATAAGCCAGCGAGGGGGGGGGGGCTATTGTGTCAGCAGCGCCCCACACCTGCTTCGCCAGCCATGTTTTGAGGTCTTTCCTAAAGGGCAGCAGCTCAGTCTGGAGATGTAATTCTGTTGGCAGGAGGTTCCATAGGGCCAGAGGAGACACTGAGAAGGCCCTCCTTCTTGTGCCAGAGAGATGAGCCTCTCTGGTTGATGGAACTTTCAAAGTGCCTCTTCGTTCTGCTCTGGTGGGACGGTCAGATGTCCTAGGGATGATGTGGTCTCTTAAGTACCCTGGCCCACTACCATGTAGGACTTTAAAGGTAATTACCAGCACCTTGAATTGCACCTAGAGACACATTGGCAACCAATGCAGCTCCCGGAGCAGGGGTGAGGCATGGGCATAATGCCCACATCCCATCACCATGCGGGCAGCCGCATTTTGGACCAGTTGCAGATGACCATGGTCATCAAAGGCAGCCCCATGTAGAGTGCATTACAATAGTCCAATCTGGAGGTGACCAGAGCTTTTGTAACCATGAGCAAGGAGTCCTGGTCCAGGAGCGGGGGTAATTGGCAGATGACACTTATTTATAAGGTGCACTTATTTATATTATATTTTCATAAGAACCTCACGTTTGTTCGGATCTTTCCCATGAAACATTATGGGTGTTCTGTTGTGCAGGAGACCTAGCTTTAAAAAAATAATAATCTCCATTTTTTGTCAGGTGCTATCAGCCTACCAAAACTGTGTCAGTTTGTCAGCTACAGGATTTTACAGGTGAGTCAACAATATGTGGCTGTAACTGTTCTTGCCATTTAGGTGCTTTTCCTGCATTCTGTCCCCTGAACTAATTTTAAGTGTTTAGAATAATAACAACAACAACAACAACAACAACAACAACAACAACAACAACAACAATAATGAACAGGTGATTCATGATCTCTTGCATGAAGGCTATGTTCTGTAATCATGACGTTTTACCTCTGAAGTTTCAACCTTCAGTCTCTCTGTGAACCATGATGAAATGAAGCATTTCATTGTCACTAAAAGCATGGTTTAATATTTATTTATTTATTACATAAGGGTTATTTATATTATGCATGGATATATTATTTTGATTTAAAGCCTTATAAATCCAGCATTGGGAAGAGCCTGAAAGTTTTGGCAAAATTTAGTCCATATTCTATGCCCCATGAGATTTGCCAAAATCTTAATTTCAATCATCTGAAAAACCCAGGATCTTGCATTCTGCTATGATGTGGTTTCTCAGATTTTACCAAATTTTGCAGGTTCACTTACACTTTGGGGGGGGGGGGATGGGATACATCCAAAGCTGGGCCAGCATATGAAATACTTCCTGAATGCATTGAAGTGATAAAATCCTTGCTGATTTAAACCTTCCCTCTCTTTTTATTTCCCTAAGAATTCCTGGTCTTGACTACGACTTTGAGACGAATGAAGGAACAGCTTTCTCCTACTTCTCTTATGGTGTTGCTTGCTCGGAGGTTGAAATAGACTGTCTTACAGGTGACCACAAGGTAAAAAGAGTAGGCAAATATGCAAATGAGTGGGCAAAAAGCAGCTCATGGGGCATCCCTAGGATCTCAAATACATCCCTTTCCTTCTCATGGCCACACAACTTCTTCCAGCCCCCCCCCCCCCAATTTTTATATTTTAGAGGGCTCAGAAACTCCCCTTGTGTATTCTATGTGGCATGGAAATGGTTTTCCCTTTCTAAAGTTCTTGCCTTGGGGTTCTGCAGTCAGTTAGAGGGGACAAGAGGGCTTTTTCATTATTATTATTATTTAAATAACATTTTTATAAGATTTTTCTGAGGACGATATGACAATTCAGGACCTCTTTTCTTATATCCAACTCCAAAGAAACAAAGCTATCATACCTTTGGTCAACAGCTATAAATTTTGCTGAAGTATTTGCTCTAAAAAAAAATCCCGTGATTCTTGAAACTCTGTAACTTGGTTTTCTTACCATTGCTTTTATAGTTAGAGATTGAGGCTTAGCAGAGAAGTGACGGCTGCCCTTCACAAAGAGCCACTCTCTATTTGAAGGGCTTGCTGAGTAAGTCCTTTCTTTGAAGGTCTCCTCTGAGAGAAGGGTTCTTTAATTTTTTTCCCTTACAAAGCAGAAAAGAGATACAAGGCATCTCACAAAGAATGAATGGAAATATCATTAAGGCACGAAACAAGGCCATATTTTTTTAAAAAAAATATGACTGGCATCATATTTACAATTATGGAGTGAAATTCTCCATTAACTCAGCATTTGTAGTAGCAGAACCTACCCTTGTGAGGGAAAAGAGGAGATACTTTCCCATTTACTTACTTGCCACCCACTCATATCCCTTTAATGGCAGGAAATATTGCTATCTGGATATCTCTGCAGGGCCACAGGTTGGGAGTTTGCTTCTTTAGTGTGCCTCTGAGAAGAAAATTCTGGCCTTGGGCAAGCTGTACAGTGCCAGAGTATCATCAAAAGAAGAGCACGGCAAATCCACTTTTGAGTTCTGTCTATCTAGAAAACCTTGAAAAATGTTGCCACAAGTCAGAATTGACTTGACAGCACGCAATTATTTTCATATGAATAATGTCTGACTTCACGTATCCTTAGGTGGCCACCTTTACCACAATGCTGTGGCTCTGAGGACCCCTGACGTGAGATGCTAGTCATATTGTGGCCAACAAAGGGCCACTGTATTGAAGGGGAAAGCAGCCGTTAGGAAAAAGCACTAATATGCATGCATATGCGGAGGGGGCAAATAAGATCCTGTCTAATTATGAAAGAGAGGCTCGGGATGAATTTTTTTAAAATGTAGCTTTCTGTCAGATTAAATATATGAGGCAACCTCTGTGCTTATTCTCTCTTTGTTTCTGCCAACGGTTAGATTCTTCGTGCAGACATTGTGATGGACGTTGGCACCAGCCTGAACCCAGCAATAGACATTGGGCAGGTAAGCAACACAACACAACTGTGTGGTCTGGTGCTGAAGTGGATGTGTATGCAAGCAAGCTGACTAAGTTCAGTAATGAGCAGCAACTGAGTCTGATAAACAGCAGGAGAAGTTATTTGGGCAGGAGAAATTGTTAAGCTATTTGTAGCTGGGGTTCATTGTCAGGTTTTTGTCACCTGATGCAGGTGTAACAACAACAACAACAACAACAACAACAACAACAACAACAATAATAATAATAATAGCAGCAGCATGGAGAAAGGAGAAGGTAATCCTAACTGAAGTCTTGAGTGGTCTGAAAATAGAGAATTGTTTTTGTTTGTAATTGCCTTCCCCTATGGTGGCTGGGGATGGTGTAAGTTTTAGTTCAAATCATCGGGAGGCCACTAGTTTGGGGAAAGCTGGTTTATAGCATTGATTAGTCACTTTGCTACTCAGATGAGTAGCTCAAACAGCACAAAGCAAAGATTTTTGTGATGTGAGGTTTTTAATAGAACAAATCTGTCCCAAAGGTGGGTGCAAAACATCTCTTCCTTAAGCACTAATGAACTGCAGCTCTGCCCTTGTGGGTCTAAATAGTTCCTCCTGAATAAACAGCATGCCTTCAAGGTAAGTTTGATATTAGGTTGCCCTTGCTCAAAATCCAGTCATATCCGACCCTAGGGTTCAGTGCTCATTTATGTTTATAGCCAAAGAGCCAGTGCTGTCTGCGTTTGCAGATGTTTCTGTGGACATGTGGCAGGCATGGAATCCTGTTTACCTTCCCACTAAAGTGGTCCCTATTTATCTACTTGCAATTTCTTGCTTTCAAACTGCTAGGTTGGCAGAAGCTGGGACAGAGATGGGCGCTCACTCCAAAACATAGTTAAATTAAGCATCTAGGAATTTTGTGAATCTTACTAGGTACCTTTGTAAAATACTGAATTGGAAACCTTCTGTTTTGTAGTTTGTTTTCTTGCAAAAAATAAAAAAAGAATCAAGAAGAATATAACTTGGTTTTGGTTTGCTTTTGCAGATAGAAGGAGCATTTACCCAAGGAATTGGGCTCTTTACTCTAGAGGAGCTGCGCTATTCTCCAGAAGGTAACTTGTACACCCGAGGGCCTGGAATGTACAAAATCCCTACTTTTGGCAACATACCAGCAGAATTCCACGTGTCACTTCTCCGGGACTGTCCAAACAACAAAGCCATTTATTCCTCCAAGGTAAATGTATCATGGGGGGTTGGGGGTAGAGCTATTCCACAGAAGATATACATTCCAGCTTAAAATGAGCAGCAGTGAGGATGGGATGATCGACAGTGTGCAAAACTACTCTTTTACCTCTCTCTGCTAGTTTCATGTTTAGAGATGAAACCGTGCTTCAAATATATACAGAGTAGGGTTGCCAGCATCCCACTCATGGAGGTTTTAAAGCTAAAGCCTTAGACCTTGGGGCATGCCCTTGTCGTGTTACAAGGGCAGAGCCTGAAGCAACACCTGCCAATGGTTTGTGTTTGTGTATTGGACAAGACAGGTTGGAGACAGAAAGATGATGACCATTTGGAGGCTGCAACTGGTTCAGAATGCGGCTGCTTGTGTAGTGATGGGGTGCGGGCATTATGCCCGTGCCTCACCCCTGCTATGCGAGCTGCATTGGTTGCTAATGTGCCTCCGGGTGCAATTCAAGGTGCTGGTAATTACTTTTAAAGCCCTACATGGTATTGGGCCAGGATACTTTTGGTGTATGCAAACCAAGACACAGGACACAGCCTCGGGCTGGGTTAACTCAGGTTTATTGCATCGTGGACAGAGGGAACATGAGGTAATGGCGGATCGATAGCTCTTTATATACAGTAGTAATACATTTGAACGTGGTGCCATAGTAGCCCATTGGCTACTGACTGCGTGACGTCATTGCTAGTCACGCCCTTCTTGTCCAGGTGTAGGTGGTGGCGGGAAAGCTTCCCGCGCTGTTGCCTTTGATGATTCTGACCAAGAGAGCTTGGACGCTCGCTGTTGCCAGCTGGTGGTCATCAGCTCGCGTCCTCATGCAGGGTTCATATGATACAGCTGAAGGTTACATTGTTGCTATAGGCAAGGTTACATTGGTTCAGATACATTGTAATCCATGTGGAAGGTAAAACCCTTAGAACACAACATCCCTCCCCCCTAGGACGAGACAATGTCTCGAGCCCATGCTTCTAGACACTCCCCCCCCTAGGAGACAAAATCTTTCAGCCAAGATGGCTTGTTTCGAACACGCTGGGGTCTCGATGCGGGCTGCCTCTCCCCGGGTTTGCTACCTTCTCTTTGTCCCCTGGTTTCCTGTCCTGTAATTTGAGAGGGAGACTCGTTAGTGATCTGCCGCGGCTCCGCGGCGTTGTTGGGAGGTGTGCTCTTACTTAGGGAGGAACCGGGGGCACTGGGGACTAACGAAAAACCCCTCTTCTCGCATGGATGGGTGGGGGAACACTCCTGAAAACCCCCCCGGTTTGCTAAATCAAAACCAAAATTCCATTCGGGGGCAGCGGTCGCGAACTCCTCTCCCCCTTCCCCGGCCTCTGACGGAACTGGCTTATCAAAAGGGTATGAGTCGGGGCCGCTGCTTCTTCCTTCCCCCCTTGCTTGGGACTGTTGTCCGCTGCTGTCTCCCCCTTGGGTTACGCGGGTGGGGGAGAACCCTAACGCTGAATCTTGAAGGAGATCCTCACTGACTGGCCCACTGACTCGGTGCCTCAGTTGGTCTGCGTGCCTCCTCCAGAGGAGACCGGTGTGGGTTTCGACCCGGTACGACACTGGCCCCGTCTGTTCTACAACCGTCCCCGGCACCCAGGCTGGCCCCGCGCTGGCATAGTTCCTGCAATGAACAGGGTCGCCGGCGGCGAAACCTTTCGAGACTGCCAGCCCCACGTTTTTTCCCTTGTCCTCAATTCTTGTGGGGTCCAGCCTGGACAGGAGCGTAGTCAGTTTCCGCCGCATCAACAGTTCTGCCGGCGAGTAACCTGACGCTAAGGGGGTCACCCTATACGCTAATAGGAACTGACATACTTGATGGTTCAGGTCCCCGGGGCCCATGCGCCGAAGCGCCTCCTTTGTTGTACGCACCAACCGTTCCACTTGGCCATTCGTGGCCGGGTGAAACGGCGCGGACGTGACATGCCGAATGGCATTCGCCTCCATGAATGCCCCGAACTCTGAGGAGGTGAAGCAACTCGCGTTATCGCTGACTAAAGTGTCGGGTAAACCGAACGTTGAAAAGACTCTCCGTAGTTGGTTAATTGTAGTGGTGGAGGATGTGCTCTTTACCGGAATGACCTCCAGCCACTTTGAGAATGCATCCACCACCAGGAGAAACATGGTTCCTCGGAAAGGGCCAGCGAAATCTACGTGCACTCTGGACCATGGCCCCCTCGCTGTGTCCCATTCCCTATGCGGGAGGCGGGCCGCCTCTGGTCGGGACCCCTGGCACGCCTCACAAGTGCCGACCATGTGCTCAATGTCCTCGTCAAGCTGTGGCCACCAAAAGTAACTGCGGGCCAGCGCTTTTGAGCGAACGATGCCCGGGTGGCTGACGTGCAGCAGTTTGAGAACCCTCGGCCGCATGGGAGTCGGGACCACCACCCGTTGGCCCCACAACAGGCACCCCCTTTCTATGGACAACTCTAGCTTCTTCCGAAAGAATGGGTCGAATTCCTTGCCTGGGGACGATGTTGGCCACCCTTTCTGCACCCATGAGCTGACTTTCTCCAGCGTCCTGTCCTTGCTTGTCGCCCTAGCTATATCAGCCGGTACTATTGGGGGTTCGTCTAAAACCTCGATTAGCAACACCTGGCGGTCTCTTCCTATTCTGGCTTTTTGGTCGTCCGACAAAGGCAAAGGAGATCTCGAAAGCGCATCAGCATGGCTGATCTCCTTTCCGGGCCGGTACTCCAACTCGTGTTGGTATGCGTTAAGAAAAATGGCCCATCGCAACATTCTCGGGGATAGTATCTGCGGCGTGGGCTTGCCTGCCGTGAAAATCCCTAACAGGGGCTTGTGATCCGTCACGATTTTGAATGGGCGGCCATACAGAAAATCGTGAAACTTTTTGGTCCCCGCTACTATTGCCAATGCCTCCCTGTCGGTTTGTGCGTAATTTCGCTCTGCTTGGGACAGGGACCTTGAGTAAAACGCCACTGGGGCCTCCCGACCATCATCCAACACGTGGCAAAGCACTGCCCCCACCCCCACCGGTGATGCATCACAGACTAAGACCACCGGCCGTTTGGGGTCGAAGTGCGTAAGGATTGCGTCCGATGTTAAAAGCTGCTTTAGTTCGTTGAACGCCTTCTCGTGCTCGTCACCCCACATCCATGTCTCCTCTTTTTTAAGTAACCGATGGAGCGGTTCGGCCACGGAGGCTTTCCGCGGAAGGAATGTATGGTAAAAATTGAGGAGCCCCAGGAATGACTGTAGTTCGGTTTTGGATGTGGGGCGAGGGGCCTTCTTAATGGCTTCCACTTTGGATTTGGACGGCTTAATACCCTCAGGTGTGATCCGAAACCCTAAAAACTCGACCTCGGTTTCGAAAAAAACACATTTGTCCTTCCTCAGTCTCAGCCCCGCTTTCTCGAACACAGTTAGCACTTTATCCAATCTCTTTGCCAGTTCGGCCTCACTCCCCCCTGTTATCAATACGTCATCAAAATAAGGTAACACCCCCTCCAGCCCCTTCAGGAGGCGTTCCACAAGCGACTGAAAAAGGCCGGGTGCCGAGTTCACGCCGAACTGTAAACGCGACACCTGGAACGCTCCCTTATGTGTGACTATCGTTTGTGCCGCGGCCGTGGCGGGAGTTACGGGGAGTTGTTGATAGGCTTGTGCCAGGTCGAGCTTAGCGAAACACTTTCCCCCATTTAGCCTGGCCAAAAGGTGGCTGACCACTGGCACCGGGTATGCATTAGGGCGAATCGCCTTGTTAATTGTACACTTATAATCAGCGCAAATGCGCACCTCCCCGTTAGCCTTCAGGGCTGTTACGATTGGAGTTTCCCACTCCGCGGAATCAACAGGAATAAGAATCCCCTGGCCCACCAATTTGTCCAGTTCCGCCTCTATTTTGTCCTTTAGTGCGAAAGGCACCCTGCGCGGTTTGAGTCTTATCGGGCGGACCTCCGGGTCTAGGTCGAAGGCTACAGGGGGT
Organism: Bradypodion ventrale; assembly: GCA_035047345.1. Taxonomy (NCBI): domain Eukaryota; kingdom Metazoa; phylum Chordata; class Lepidosauria; order Squamata; family Chamaeleonidae; genus Bradypodion; species Bradypodion ventrale. Next base: position 50,990,079 of record JAWDJE010000001.1, read on the forward strand.
CCCTTGAATTTTCCAAGTCCTTTTTCAAAAACGGCGGGGTGCGCGTCACACACCGCTTGTATCGGATCCGCGCCCACGGCATGCACCCCCCCTATGAACAAACCCAAGGGCTGAAACCACTGCGTCCCTAGGAGGCTACAATTCCCCCCTTTGAGAACGACTAAAGGGAGTTCTGCGGAATGTCTTTTATAACGAACCCGAAATTTTCCGACCCCCAGCACTGGAATGCTGTTCCCTTGTACGTCCCGTAGCGTGGACCTCAGAGTCTTAAGTTTGGGCCGCGCTTGGGGGTCGATCTTCAAGAACTCTTTCTGGGGAATTATGGAATAATAGGACCCCGAGTCAATCTCCATCCTAACAGGGGCCCCTTGTACTATTACCTCAATGAAGTAATGGTTTTGTCCCGCGGACACGCTGAACACGGGGGCGTCGTCCTCGCTGCCGTCCGAGACGCGACCCACGCCGTCCTGCTTCCTCGTGGTTCGGGCGCCATCTTGGGGTCTCGCTGGACGGTCCGGTCTGGCCGAACGGTCTTTCGACTGCCTCCGGCCCTCTCTCCGATTTCTGCATGCCCTGGCGATGTGCCCGCGCCGGCCACAGCTGTAACATTCGGCTTTCCTGAAAGGGCACTTCGCACGCTCGTGGGCCGCCCCACAACCATCGCAGCGGCGCCCCCCTTTCCGGACCTTCTGTACCTCTTCGCCGTCGCTGCCATCTGTAGAGGATCTCGAGGTTCGTCGGGTCGCGTGCACCGGCTGTCCTGACTTGCCGCGCACCGAGCTTTCCGCTTTGCTGGCCCTAGGACGCCACTCACGCCACTCGTGTATTTCGTCCACTCCCGCATTCGTGGACTCCGCGGATTCCGCGGTCTCTACGACCTCGGCCAGCGTGGGTGGCGGCTCCCTGTTCATCAGGCGGCGCTGCACTTCCTTGTCCTTCAGGCCACACAGCACGACGTCCCTCATGATCATCTCCAGGTTGTCCCACTTGCAGGGAACGGCGGCTACCCTCAGGGCCTCCACGAAAGCCTCTACCGACTCATCCGGCGCTTGGACTCGCCTCCAAAACGCACTCCTAGCGGGAAACATTGCCTTCGAGGGTTGGAAACGCTCACGCAGCAACTTCAGTATGTCGTCGGTTTTGAAGTCGTCCAACGTCTTCGGTTCGATCATGCCCACCAGCGTCCGCTTGGTCTCTACACCCAGCATTCGGGTGAGGATGGCCCTCTTCCTTTCCTCGTCATCTTTGACTTTGAGTTCCACCAATGCCGCCTTGAAATCCATGTTAAAGATGGTCCAGTCTTGCGGCTTGGTAATATTGAACCCGCTCTGTGTCCTGGCCCCTTGGGAATCCATTATCCCACCTTCGTCGCCAATTTGGTGTATGCAAACCAAGACACAGGACACAGCCTCGGGCTGGGTTAACTCAGGTTTATTGCATCGTGGACAGAGGGAACATGAGGTAATGGCGGATCGATAGCTCTTTATATACAGTAGTAATACATTTGAACGTGGTGCCATAGTAGCCCATTGGCTACTGACTGCGTGACGTCATTGCTAGTCACGCCCTTCTTGTCCAGGTGTAGGTGGTGGCGGGAAAGCTTCCCGCGCTGTTGCCTTTGATGATTCTGACCAAGAGAGCTTGGACGCTCGCTGTTGCCAGCTGGTGGTCATCAGCTCGCGTCCTCATGCAGGGTTCATATGATACAGCTGAAGGTTACATTGTTGCTATAGGCAAGGTTACATTGGTTCAGATACATTGTAATCCATGTGGAAGGTAAAACCCTTAGAACACAACAATACTTAAGAGACCGCATCACCCCAAGGACATCTGCCCATCCCACTAGAGCATACCGGAGGGGCTCTTTAAAAATTACGAGCCTCTCTAGCACTAGAAGAAGAAGAGCCTTTTCGGTATCCGCTCCGGCCCTATGAAACCTCCTGCCAGTTGAACTACGTCTCCAGATGGAGCTGCCACCCTTCAGGAAAGGGCTGAAGACCTGGCTGGTAGGGCAGGTGTGGGGAGGTGGAGAGGGAGTAACTACCATCCCACACTGGCTCATTTAGGAATCACTCATGCTTTTTAAAGTTTTAACTGGATTTTTAATTGGTGCGGATGGGGACGGGTTGAAGTTTTATGATGGTGATTGGGATATTCGCTGCAATGTTTCTGAAACGCTTATGACTTGGTATTTTGTACTGTAATTGTGATATTGTGTTTTTCTTTGTTAGCCGCCAAGAGTTGTTCTGCGAGTGGGGCATCATACAAATTGAAAAATTAAATTCAAAGGCCAAGTAGGTAGTGCTGCCTTCCAGAACCTGTTGGAATAGATTGGCAGGCTGCAGGCAGGCTGCAGGCTACAATGTACAGTGCATTACAAAATGCATTGGGATTTAGTGACACAATTAAGCATAGTCTCCAGTATGTCAAGATGAAATGCTTGACCAGATTAAATGAGCAACACTCCATGCCATGATATTTCTGGGCCAAAATCTGAGATGTGTTGACACAGACGGAGCTCTATTTTTGGCTGGTCTCAGTAAGTCTGTGTTTTTCACAACAGACAGACAGACAGGCAGGCAGGCAGACGAGAAGGCAGCCTTCTTTTGGTAAAGCAGCAACAGAACTTGGAAAAAATATTTTTGGTCCATGACTTCAAAAATTGCCTAGTCAGTACTAATAGACAGAAATTGGGGAATTGCTGTGGATAATCTTTACACATTCCTGCCCTCCAGTGGATTGAGCATGAACTGCTTAACATTGTTTCACAGTTTTTTTTCTAGCATGGAAAATTCACTAAAGGTAAAGGTTTCCCTTGCTTGAAAGCCAGTCGTATCCGACTCTAGGGTTCAGAGCTCATCTCTGTTTCAAAGCTAAAGAGTGCTTCTGCAGACATTTCTGTGGTCATGTGGCAGGCATAGCTAGACATCGGAGCTCATGGAATGCTGTTTACCTTTCCACTGAAGTGGTCCCTATTTATCTACTTGGAATTTCTTGCTTTTGAACTGCTAGGTTGGCAGGAGCTGGGACAAAGTTGGGAGCTCATTCTGCCCTTGCAGTACTCAGGAATTGAACTGCTGACCTCCCGCCTTCCAGTCAGTGTCTTAGCCACTTGAGCATTTGAGGTTTATTTTTTTAAATTTTACAAAATGAATGGACTCAAGACATCTGCTTATTTCACTAGTCTTACTGACAATCTCATTAAATTGAAATTAAGCTATAGTTTTTGGTGCTGGTGTAATCTTTTTCCTACACATTAATGAACAAACGTTGGTTTTGGCCATGGATAAACCAACTGTAAGTAGTTTCCCTGTAAGCCATGAAGCAATTAGCAAAAAATGTTCTCTTTTCTGTCTGCAGGCTGTTGGTGAACCTCCCTTATTCCTGTCAGCTTCTGTGTTTTATGCTATGAAAGATGCCATCACCTTTGCCCGGGAAGAATCAGGACTGAAAGGTCCATTCAGATTAGACAGCCCAGCTACCCCAGAAAGAATACGCAATGCTTGTGTTGATGTCTTCACCAAAATGGTAGGTTATTTTCTCGCTTCTTTGATGCTTAGCTTTCAGTTATCCTCAAGATTAACCTGAACCAGGGCTTAGTCTGGAACCTCTTTGAATTGTAAGAGTTTCCTCTAACCCAAGGATACAGCAGCAGCAACAGCACTTGAAACATATATTAAGCCTGTGGTCTGCTGGAATAAAATCCTAAATTCTGAGCTGAAACTGAGGGGATGGCTGCACTGCTTAATTTTAGGGCAGTGTGGTATAGGATGAAGTGGTGTGGGTGAAGACCAAATGCCATTTGGTGTGAACCCCATGTCCCAAAGGCATTTTTGCTCCTTGCACACCATTGTCCTGGTGGTGTTTTGGCTGGGCATCAGGAGCATACCTGTCAAGTTGCCATTATCCAAATATGGGAAGTTTTCCCGGTGACAGCATTGGCACATGCACACTGCTGCCTCTGATGTCAGAGGCAGCAACGCACATGCACAGTAACCCCTGCGTGCATGCACAGTAACCCTGGTGTGCATGCGCAAAAACCCCTTCAGCCAGGAAAGGGGTTACTGCCCGTGCATGCCCATCAGAAACAGGGGCACGCATGTGCAATAGCCCCTTTCCTGGCTGTTCAAATACGGGATGACGGCGGGAAGGAGCGTGATGGAACGGTGAATTATGGAAAATCCCAGCCAAAATGGGATATTTGACAGGTATGGTCAAGAGTGGCAGCCATAGTGGCATTCCTCATGGTCTGGTGAGCCAATCATACTGGCAGTGGATTACCCAAGCAGTGGGAATGTATTCACTGAGCAGCTGAACACAGGATTGGCTCTTCCATACCTCTACTAATGCAAATCCACTGCTGGGGTGATCACCCCCACTGCTGCCAGGAATGCTGCTTGTGCAGCTGTTGATCAGCTGACCACCAGCAACCTCTCAGCTAATTGACAGTCAGCTGATCAGCCGCCACACTCTAGGGTTGTTCCTCTGATTGGTGGCAAACAGGAGGAAATATTGTTTATTTTACTGCTATCATGGACAATAGCTTCAAAGTAGACTATTCCCAGCTGCTTGCCTCTCATTTATCCAATCCCAGCTTCTACATAGGCTGGGAATATATAAAAAGAGAATGTAGCAAAATAGTAGAACTGGACAGGAGTTCAAAAAGTGGCACTTTGAGTTGAGTTGGTCCACTCTGGTGTCCAATAGGTGTAGACATGGGGGTGGGGAGCAGACTAGCCCACTGCAGAAAATGCCCAAAGAGCAGGCTAAAAGTAAGTGTAGGCAGGCTCTCTGTTAGTTCGAGCAATCTGGAAAGGATTTGGTAAGAAGCACCTTTGGGTAGCTTGGGGATTCCAAAGATTTTTAAAAATTAATACTGCAAAGATGTACAGAAAAATGAGAAAAGATAAAGAGGATTTAAATGTGAAATAAAGACCCTAAGGCAGTGTACTGTACAAGGAAGGTGCTGCAGTTCTGTGAGATGATGAAGCAAAGAAGAACTGGATTTGTTAGCTGACAATTTCATTCTGTAGTGTAGAGAAAGGATCTCTCCAGTATTGAATAAGACTCTCAGTGTGTGCATGCACAGGGATCCCCTTGAGGGGTGCTTGAGATTTATATTGTCTTACATGTTGTGTTTTCTGGTCATTTTGGTTAAGTCCTCCCTATATCAGGACATGTCCTACATTGACTTGCTCAGATTTAGTTTCCTCTTGATTTACTGTAGGACTAAGTGAATGCACAACTTTGTTTGATAACTATGTTCTTCTGAAGGCTATGAGGGACTAGGTTTACAGTTGAGCATGTAGAATCCCCTTTCCCTTATTTCTTTTGCTTGGTTTTCAGAATTTTAAAAATTCTATTTATGGTACTACCTTGCCTGAATTGGGCTTCTGACTCATATTAGCAAAAGCAGCTTTGCAACGGCTGGTTCATTCTTTTTGGATCACGGGTCTAAACATGCTTCCTAGACTGCTGATCGGGCCAGTCACATGGTTCCTGCCACCTGAAAGCAGAAGTAAAATGCCTGCTGTGTTTTAATTCTGCTTCTGGGATTGGTGAGGGCGTCGAGGGCTGGATGAATTGGCGTTGGGGGCCAGGTTTGACCCATGGGCCGTAGGTTGAGAATGCCTGTTCTAACTTCTTTCCCCTTCTGTGCTCCAGTGGGTAATAGAGTGGCATTCCTGCCAAGTGTTGCTCAGAGCAAAGGTGCTCCTGTTCTGCCATTGGTGCCATGCTGGAGAGTATTGCAACAGAGGAGGAATGCTACCTGAGTCACTCTACATTTTCTCCTCTCCTACATTTGCCATGCATTAGTAAACTTCACAAGTGACGGACACAAAAATCTGAAAAAGGAAGTGAACCCCCTACATGAGGCCACGCTGTGGATTCAGAGTTTAGAGCAGATCAGAGAGGATCCAGATCATGGTGAACTGAATTGGGTCCTGATCCAAAACACTGAGTTTGTATGCAACCTGAATGGAGGGACCCCAGAAGAATTCTAGTTTGTGCATCATTTCTAATTTGTTTGAAGTACTTGTATAGCAAGACATTTGAGGGTAGTGATCTTATTGCACTGGGATACATTTATATGTAAATCATCAGCCTTTATAAAGGGCATCTCCAAGGTGGCCAGCACTTTGTCATAGCAGTGATCCACTGTCTGTATATAACATTGTGAGTGCAAGGGATGAAATATTGAAGCTATTAGTGATGTCAGGCTGGCGGTACCTTAAAAACAGAGCTTTCATGATATTGTGTCTTCTTTGTTTGGGCCTGTCGAGAGTCCACCCTTAATTTATCCAGTCTCCATCTCTGAATACATCTAACTTGTAAACAAGATGGATTACCAGTGTTTCTTTTTCAGATATTGTTCTCTGCCTCTTCTTGTTGTTTTTAAGCCCTTTCTTACTTTTCCCCAGCTTTTTAACTATTCATGCAAGATTGAAGCCAAATAAGGCTTTATTTCCATATCCATGATCATAAATGCCACACAGCCAACTTTAGTGCCTAGGCTGTCTGGTATTTAGGATCATGAGCATGGAAATAAAAATTTGCTCCGGGCAGAGAATCAGTAAATTTTAAGAGGGTTGTATCGTGTTGCCTAGCAATTTATAAATGTCACATCTCCGGGTAGGCTGAGGCATTGCAGATCAATGCAAGTGCTTTGGCTGTCCTTCAGGGCCAGTAGCCAGAGGGGCCCCGGGGTGGGGGGTGACCCTCCTGAGCTAACAGCCTCCCCCCCAACCCACCCCGGGATGCCAATGTTATATATGTGTGTGTGTGACATTGTTGCCCCTCCTGACCCCCCCCCCCCCCAATCTAGAATCCTGGTACGGCCCTGCTATCCTTTTTCAATATTTTCAATCTTCTTTTTTTCTGTCTAGTGTCCATCCGCTAAACCAGGCACCTTCAAGCCATGGTCTGTGAGAGTTTGAAAGAAGTAATTACAAGGAACTGTCCCTGATTATTATGCTCAGGGGACCAGAAGAAAGCAAAGTCTTGCCTTCTGAAAACGGATCTCTATTCCTGCATCTGCCCAGCTGATTCATGAAGCTTTCTAATTCAATTGTTGAATCATTAGTTGCCTAAGAAAGAGGTTATTGTTGATGGAGAGTTACTGGGATGTAAATGTAATGAGGAGAAAGCTGGGTGGATTTTCTGTCTGTATGAAAGTCTTAACAATGTTCATTTAAGCTTGCAGTAAAGCTGGAAGAAATACAGTTTCACTGTTTATGAATACGTTGTCTCTTGAAATGTAATCACACCACTCAAAGGAATGCTGATTTAGCAGATTTTTAATGCCGCTAACCCATTCTTTCTGTTTTCTTCTTAATCTTTGGGATGGATGATTGCCAATAACAGTGAGAGCACATCCCTACTCTAGTCTCCTTCTGCTTAATAGGGATGTGGGGGAGATTATTAACTAATCTGAAGAGTTCTCAAACTCTGCCTTTAATTTCCTTTTTTTCTTCAGTGAAATGAGTATAATGAATGAATACATTGATATAATACATTGATTTCCCACAATGGATAGACACATCCAGGACTGCACTGCTAGAGAATCAGGAAAAATCCCAAAACCAACAGGCTGTTGTGTCATTAAAGGTCAGGTGTTTGGGTGTTTTTTTTTTTGCATCTCATGGAATATTTTCCTTACTTAATTTTTGTTGGAAATTGGTCATACTGAGGATGCAACTGAGTTCTATGGACAAGTGTAATTTTTGAAACTTTTTGGAACACCACAATTATTTTGCAGTACAGCAAGGTTCATTGTAACACTTCACTTCTGTTTTATGCTTCTGTCTGTACTGAGAATTTGTGTCCTAACCATTAAAGTATGTTTTGACAGCTATTTATAGAGCTGTTAGCTGGCTAGATAACTCAGTGGTTTAAGAATCTGGCTGTGGAGCCAGAGGATGGGAGTTTGAGTCCCCAGTGTGCCTCTTAGGAGAAGAACCAGGCTGTGCAGTCAGGGGCAAATTACACATTCCCAGTGTGCCCCCAGAAGTAGGGAGTGGTATATTTTCTACCTAGAAGACCCTGGAAAGGATCATCTATAAGTCAGAATTGACTTGACAGCATACAATTGTATTATTATATTACAGTATACCATTCTGCAGTTGCAATGGGTTCCTGCAGATTTCATAAAAATTTAAATTGAGCAACCTCTGATTAACTGTAAGGCAATGAAAAAGTGTTTATAAAATTCCTATAGGCTGAGGTATTGTTATGCTTAAAGAAATGATAAAGGAATAGCCATAAAATAATGGAGAAATGGGGAAAGCCTTGAACAGTTGGCCAAGTTTGTTCCCTAAAAATGTAGCACTTTATGCTTAAGTTAGAAATGCGGTTTGGCGAACCATATAATTATTTTTGCACAGCTTGCACTTTCCTTGAGCTAAATATCTCCTTTCATAAAAATAATGTCATAGTCACCTTAAGAGAAATGGTAATGAGAATTAAATGTGAACTTGCTTTTATTATTATTATTATTATTTTAGAAATAAATGAATAGCTTAATTCTAAATTACTGACTTTGGGCTTTGTCCTTAGGCTATAACTTCTTGTTATAACTCATGTTTTGAATTTTTCCTTTATTTCACATTTGTTGTTGTTCAGTCGCACAGTCGACTCCGACCCTTTGCGACCCCATGGACCATTTTCCTCCAGGCGCCTCTGTCCTCCACCATCCCCCTCAGCCCTCCCAGCTCTGTGCCCATTGTGTCTATAATGCCATCTAGCCATCTCATCCTTGGCCTCCCCCTTCTTCTTTTGCCCTCCACCTTTCCCAACATCAATGCCTTCTCAAGTGAATCCTCCCTTCTCATTTGATGTCCAAAGTACTTTAGCTTCATCTTTACTATTTGACCTTCCAATGAGCAGTCAGGGTTAATTTCTTCTAAGATTGACCTGTTTGTTCTCCTCGTTGTCCAGGGGACTCTCAAAACCCTCCTCCAACACCGCATTTCAAAGGCATCTATTCTTCTACGTTCAGCCTTCCTAATTGTCCAGCTCTCACATCCATACATTACTACTGGGAAAACCATTGCTATGACTATTCTAATTTTTGTTTTCAAGGTGATGTCTCTGCTTTTCACTATGTTCTCCAGGTTTCTCATCGCTTGTCTCCCAAGAATCAATCGCCTTTTTATTTCATGGCTGCAATCCCCATCTGCAGTGATCTTTGATCCTAAGAAAGTAAAATCTGTCACTGCTTCTACTTCTTCCCCGTCTATTTTCCAGGAACTGATTGGGCCTGTTGCCATTATCTTGGTTTTCTTGATATTGAGTCTCAAGCCAGCTTTTGCACTTTCCTCCTTCAGCCCAATCAAGAGATTCTTTAGGTACTGTATGTCTATAATTTAAACTATGCATTGCCCTGTTACAAATAATGACAGACCTGTGTTAGACGGTAACAAATTGTGTATTTACGGCACCTTCCCCCACAAGAAAGAACCCAATTAATATAGTCAATATTAATTGTTGTCTTTCTGCCTTTCCTGTTCCTAGCAATAACGTTCATACAATATAGGAAAATAGGATGTCAAAAAGGATATGTGCTTCGGTTACTTAAAGTCAGAGTATTAAAGAATTAGAGAAATGCTCAATCCACTAAAATCTTTTGAATCTAAATTCAGTCCCAGTGACATCACTGGCTATTTTCTCAGCATGACTAGATTCAAATAACAGTTTTTCGAGCAAGGGAAACCTTTACCTTTACCTTAAAGGTTTGCTTAAGTATGCTAATATACACTTCTTGAACAGAGACATTAAATGCTAATGTTTAATCAAGAAGGTGTATAATTTGATTGTTGCCACATTTGGCATTCACCAAAATGAAACTTAACATTCAATAGCAATAGCCAATATTTGATAAAAGCTAACCCTTTCACTGTGTGGCAGTTGAGTGGATCCTTGTGGTTTGTATCAGATTGGTGGTGTGTGGAATGGGCAAATCACAATGAATGCACAGTATTCAGCTTCTAGAGCATGGCTTTCCTGTCATGCCTGCTGCTGCTGTGAAGAACAATTGATTTGTTTGAAATATGGTGCTGGAGGAAAGCTTTGCAAATAGCCTGGACTGCCAGAAAAAGGAACAAGTGGGTCCTAGAGCTAATCAAGCCAGAAATATCTCTGGAAGCATGAAAGAGGAATCAGATGTTTCCCTAATTTGGACACATCACGAGAATGAAGGATTCTCTGGAAAAGACAATAATGCTAGGAAAAAAGGAAGACCAAATGTGAGATGGATTGACTTCCTAAAGGAACCCAAATGCTTGAGTTCACAAGAGCAGTGCAGGGCTGTTGAGGAAAGGAGATTTTTGAGATTGCTCATTCGTAGCATCACCATAAGTCAAACACAACATGAGAGCACAGAATAACAACTACTGAAACCATCATGTTCTAGCCTGTGAAAGCTGCTGTCACAAGCCTAAGGCATACACAACACAAACAAAACATACATGCAGTGTGCTGTTTTGTAAAAACAGGGCTATGTTCTTGTTAATAAACATTTGTAACTATGAGGTGGTCCAATGGAACATTTAGCTCTGTTTTATTGCGTAGCTTTTAGAATCCTTTTAATGACCTTTCTCATTGAGTGGTGCCTTTGTGATCTGAATATGTGAGAAATTCTGCTTGAATGGAAAAATAAATGAGATTTTCATAGTCTTTGATTATTTGTTTATCTATAAGTAGGAAAAAATCCTTCTGCTATTAGCATCCTTCACTTCTTGCCAGTCATTACCATACAAGAAGGTCTTAAGTATAGAGAGTCGAGTATTGGCTGACTCTTGGCAGTACCCCAGTGTAACACTCTACTACAGGGGTTCCCAACCTATGGCCCATGGGCCTAATCTGGCCCATGGCACTAATTAGTCTGGCCCACAGTGGGAACCCAGGCACTGCCGGAAGCTCCCCCCGCCACCAGAAGTGCCAAAATGCTGGTTAGGGCGGAGGGGGAAAATCACGGTGTTTTTTCAGCTGCTTTTGCAGCCTCCACCACTTTCCATGGCAATGGGAGAGTATGTGGAGCATTTCTACTTTGTTTTTGTAATTTTTCACTGTGTTTTGGCAGTGAAAATGCTGCATTTTCAGCACTTTCGTGTTGGCGAAAAAATACAAAAACGGAGCAGAAATGCTCCGCATACACTCCCACCACCAGCAGCAGAGGCAGCAAAAGCAGCCAAAATAACAACAACAACATCAACAGCAGCAGCAACAAACAAACCACAATTGCTGCCACCGCCACGCAAACTGGCATTTTGGTACTTCCGGTTTCCGCAGTGGTGGCAGAACAATGTTTTTTGTTTTTTCCCCCCTGCTTTTGCAGCCTCTGCTGCTTCCTATGGCGGGAGGGTATACAGAGCATTTTCACTCCATTTTTGTAATTTTTTGCCATGTTTTAGCAACTGAAATGTGACATTTTGGCACTTCTGGTGGTGGTGGGAGCTTCTGGTGGTGCCTGGGTTCAAACCGTGGAACCCAGAGGTGCAAAAGTGCTGTGTTTTCACTGCAGAAATGCAACAAAAATGCGATGAAAAATTCCAAAAATGCTCTGAACACCCTTCCTCTGCTGTGGAAAGTGGTGGATGCTGCCCATGCAGCCTGATTGCATGGCATGATTGCACCTGCCACAAACTAAAATGGAAGCACTAGGAGCAACCACACTTCTAGCCTGCACAGCTGAGTGTCGGGGATGGGTCTGGCTCTGAGCGGGAAAATGTTGGGAACCCCTGCTCTGCTACTTCAATCCCGTGACATGAATATCAACTATGGGCTTCAAAGGATTCCCTTTAACATGACATAAACTGTGTGCAACATCTGCTCCTGCTGGCTTTGTCCCATCCCTTCATTCTGTTTCTTGGTTACTATCAGAATGCGAAGGCAAAGCATATTGGACATTAGCTTAGATATGTGATGGCGAACCTTGGCACTCCAAATGTTCTTGGACTTTAATTCCCAGAAGCCCAAGCCCCCATGAATTTGCATGAATAGGTTTACTGCGATTCATCCAGCCCGCACTGCCCTCATCGCTCCTGGAAGCGGAAGTAAAATGCGCCTGTCAGGAGTAGTCAGGAATCTATATTGCTCCATAAATGGAGGGAAATGTTGATGATATCACGTTTGGTTCTGGTGTTCCTATGTTTGCTATTCTTCTTTTTGTAGATTTCCTTTCATTTTTGTTAAATTTGTAGTGTAGTAAAATTAAACGCAAATTGGAAAAAAATGTGGGGGGGGGGGGAGGAATCTATAATGCACAATAAACAGCATACTTCACCGTTTCAGCTCAGCTCAATTCTCCAACCTTCACCTTTAGATGCTGTAAAAATTGTTACCTCTTTTTCCAACTGAAATAACCTTAGCTGTTTTCTGAAGTGCAAGCAAGATCCCAGAGCATGCTCCGGGGAAAGCGAAATGCAGCAAAGTCCAGCCAATAGAAATGACATAACTGCTGCTTCTGTGTGAAGGAGAGTTGGTGAAACATCTGCTCTTCTAGCCAGCTGTAGGTCCACCGGACTTTGGCATCTATGAACTCAGGCATCTGGATGTTCTCTGGAAGCCCAGTTCGGAGCATTAGATGGTGCACTTCATTGCCAAGTAACCCAAACATTAATATATAGTCATATCGGATAAGGCATGGGTAGCACTGGTTGACTAAGGGGCTCCACTCAGCTCTAGGTTTTCTGGATCTGCTATCCAAGATGTACTGAACAAACTCTGCAAAATGTAAGCCCTCTGCCAAGTCATGCAGGTAGGCAGAGATAAGTCTCTGGAAGGGCTCCCTGATAACAATCACTTTTGTGTAGGATTTCAGCATAGCCTCCATTGATGATAGGTTATATGCACTCAGTGCCTTTTGGTTCTCAAACTGGTGGTAATAGGGGACTGGAATCTGCAAAGTAACATTTGCTTTCTCCTGCACCATCTGTAATAGCTGTTCCCAGCCTTCTATGCCTGTGTCAGGTGTTTTGCAGTAAAGGAACTGTAGTTTGTGGTTCACTGCAATGGAAGACAGCAAGCGAGAAGCTTCACTCTGGATGGAAGGAAGCTTGACATTGCCTCCTTTTTTGCTGCAGAAGGATCTCAGTCTCTTTTTCCTGAGCTGCTGAATATGGAGAAGCTTATCAAATGTCATTGTCAAATCTGCTCCTCTTTCTACAATGGTCAGATTATCTGCAGAATGTGATAAGGGGAAATGAGTTCATCCATGCAAGGAAGATATGCAAATGAGTTGTGAAATAAATTCTCCCTTCCAACATGTACTGCAACACCAGTGTTGTGTTCTAAGGGTTTTACCTTCCACATGGATTACAATGTATCTGAACCAATGTAACCTTGCCTATAGCAACAATGTAACCTTCAGCTGTATCATATGAACCCTGCATGAGGACGCGAGCTGATGACCACCAGCTGGCAGCAGCGAGCGTCCAAGCTCTCTTGGTCAGAATCATCAAAGGCAACAGCGCGGGAAGCTTTCCCGCCACCACCTACACCTGGACAAGAAGGGCGTGACTAGCAATGACGTCACGCAGTCAGTAGCCAATGGGCTACTATGGCACCACGTTCAAATGTATTACCACTGTATATAAAGAGCTATCGATCCGCCATTACCTCATGTTCCCTCTGTCCACGATGCAATAAACCTGAGTTAACCCAGCCCGAGGCTGTGCCCTGTGTCTTGGTTTGCATACACTAAATTGGCGACGAAGGTGGGATTATGGGTTCCCAAGGGGCCAGGACACAGAGCGGGTTCAATATTACCAAGCCGCAAGACTGGACCATCTTTAACATGGATTTCAAGGCGGCATTGGTGGAACTCAAAGTCAAAGATGACGAGGAAAGGAAGAGGGCCATCCTCACCCGAATGCTGGGTGTAGAGACCAAGCGGACGCTGGTGGGCATGATCGAACCGAAGACGTTGGACGACTTCAAAACCGACGACATTCTGAAGTTGCTGCGTGAGCGTTTCCAACCCTCGAAGGCAATGTTTCCCGCTAGGAGTGCGTTTTGGAGGCGAGTCCAAGCGCCGGATGAGTCGGTAGAGGCTTTCGTGGAGGCCCTGAGGGTAGCCGCCGTTCCCTGCAAGTGGGACAACCTGGAGATGATCATGAGGGACGTCGTGCTGTGTGGCCTGAAGGACAAGGAAGTGCAGCGCCGCCTGATGAACAGGGAGCCGCCACCCACGCTGGCCGAGGTCGTAGAGACCGCGGAATCCGCGGAGTCCACGAATGCGGGAGTGGACGAAATACACGAGTGGCGTGAGTGGCGTCCTAGGGCCAGCAAAGCGGAAAGCTCGGTGCGCGGCAAGTCAGGACAGCCGGTGCACGCGACCCGACGAACCTCGAGATCCTCTACAGATGGCAGCGACGGCGAAGAGGTACAGAAGGTCCGGAAAGGGGGGCGCCGCTGCGATGGTTGTGGGGCGGCCCACGAGCGTGCGAAGTGCCCTTTCAGGAAAGCCGAATGTTACAGCTGTGGCCGGCGCGGGCACATCGCCAGGGCATGCAGAAATCGGAGAGAGGGCCGGAGGCAGTCGAAAGACCGTTCGGCCAGACCGGACCGTCCAGCGAGACCCCAAGATGGCGCCCGAACCACGAGGAAGCAGGACGGCGTGGGTCGCGTCTCGGACGGCAGCGAGGACGACGCCCCCGTGTTCAGCGTGTCCGCGGGACAAAACCATTACTTCATTGAGGTAATAGTACAAGGGGCCCCTGTTAGGATGGAGATTGACTCGGGGTCCTATTATTCCATAATTCCCCAGAAAGAGTTCTTGAAGATCGACCCCCAAGCGCGGCCCAAACTTAAGACTCTGAGGTCCACGCTACGGGACGTACAAGGGAACAGCATTCCAGTGCTGGGGGTCGGAAAATTTCGGGTTCGTTATAAAAGACATTCCGCAGAACTCCCTTTAGTCGTTCTCAAAGGGGGGAATTGTAGCCTCCTAGGGACGCAGTGGTTTCAGCCCTTGGGTTTGTTCATAGGGGGGGTGCATGCCGTGGGCGCGGATCCGATACAAGCGGTGTGTGACGCGCACCCCGCCGTTTTTGAAAAAGGACTTGGAAAATTCAAGGGACCCCCTGTAGCCTTCGACCTAGACCCGGAGGTCCGCCCGATAAGACTCAAACCGCGCAGGGTGCCTTTCGCACTAAAGGACAAAATAGAGGCGGAACTGGACAAATTGGTGGGCCAGGGGATTCTTATTCCTGTTGATTCCGCGGAGTGGGAAACTCCAATCGTAACAGCCCTGAAGGCTAACGGGGAGGTGCGCATTTGCGCTGATTATAAGTGTACAATTAACAAGGCGATTCGCCCTAATGCATACCCGGTGCCAGTGGTCAGCCACCTTCTGGCCAGGCTAAATGGGGGAAAGTGTTTCGCTAAGCTCGACCTGGCACAAGCCTATCAACAACTCCCCGTAACTCCCGCCACGGCCGCGGCACAAACGATAGTCACACATAAGGGAGCGTTCCAGGTGTCGCGGTTACAGTTCGGCGTGAACTCGGCACCCGGCCTTTTTCAGTCGCTTGTGGAACGCCTCCTGAAGGGGCTGGAGGGGGTGTTACCTTATTTTGATGACGTATTGATAACAGGGGGGAGTGAGGCCGAACTGGCAAAGAGATTGGATAAAGTGCTAACTGTGTTCGAGAAAGCGGGGCTGAGACTGAGGAAGGACAAATGTGTTTTTTTCGAAACCGAGGTCGAGTTTTTAGGGTTTCGGATCACACCTGAGGGTATTAAGCCGTCCAAATCCAAAGTGGAAGCCATTAAGAAGGCTCCTCGCCCCACATCCAAAACCGAACTACAGTCATTCCTGGGGCTCCTCAATTTTTACCATACATTCCTTCCGCGGAAAGCCTCCGTGGCCGAACCGCTCCATCGGTTACTTAAAAAAGAGGAGACATGGATGTGGGGTGACGAGCACGAGAAGGCGTTCAACGAACTAAAGCAGCTTTTAACATCGGACGCAATCCTTACGCACTTCGACCCCAAACGGCCGGTGGTCTTAGTCTGTGATGCATCACCGGTGGGGGTGGGGGCAGTGCTTTGCCACGTGTTGGATGATGGTCGGGAGGCCCCAGTGGCGTTTTACTCAAGGTCCCTGTCCCAAGCAGAGCGAAATTACGCACAAACCGACAGGGAGGCATTGGCAATAGTAGCGGGGACCAAAAAGTTTCACGATTTTCTGTATGGCCGCCCATTCAAAATCGTGACGGATCACAAACCCCTGTTAGGGATTTTCACGGCAGGCAAGCCCACGCCGCAGATACTGTCCCCGAGAATGTTGCGATGGGCCATTTTTCTTAACGCATACCAACACGAGTTGGAGTACCGGCCCGGAAAGGAGATCAGCCATGCTGATGCGCTTTCGAGATCTCCTTTGCCTTTGTCGGACGACCAAAAAGTCAGAATAGGAAGAGACCGCCAGGTGTTGCTAATCGAGGTTTTAGACGAACCCCCAATAGTACCGGCTGATATAGCTAGGGCGACAAGCAAGGACAGGACGCTGGAGAAAGTCAGCTCATGGGTGCAGAAAGGGTGGCCAACATCGTCCCCAGGCAAGGAATTCGACCCATTCTTTCGGAAGAAGCTAGAGTTGTCCATAGAAAGGGGGTGCCTGTTGTGGGGCCAACGGGTGGTGGTCCCGACTCCCATGCGGCCGAGGGTTCTCAAACTGCTGCACGTCAGCCACCCGGGCATCGTTCGCTCAAAAGCGCTGGCCCGCAGTTACTTTTGGTGGCCACAGCTTGACGAGGACATTGAGCACATGGTCGGCACTTGTGAGGCGTGCCAGGGGTCCCGACCAGAGGCGGCCCGCCTCCCGCATAGGGAATGGGACACAGCGAGGGGGCCATGGTCCAGAGTGCACGTAGATTTCGCTGGCCCTTTCCGAGGAACCATGTTTCTCCTGGTGGTGGATGCATTCTCAAAGTGGCTGGAGGTCATTCCGGTAAAGAGCACATCCTCCGCCACTACAATTAACCAACTACGGAGAGTCTTTTCAACGTTCGGTTTACCCGACACTTTAGTCAGCGATAACGCGAGTTGCTTCACCTCCTCAGAGTTCGGGGCATTCATGGAGGCGAATGCCATTCGGCATGTCACGTCCGCGCCGTTTCACCCGGCCACGAATGGCCAAGTGGAACGGTTGGTGCGTACAACAAAGGAGGCGCTTCGGCGCATGGGCCCCGGGGACCTGAACCATCAAGTATGTCAGTTCCTATTAGCGTATAGGGTGACCCCCTTAGCGTCAGGTTACTCGCCGGCAGAACTGTTGATGCGGCGGAAACTGACTACGCTCCTGTCCAGGCTGGACCCCACAAGAATTGAGGACAAGGGAAAAAACGTGGGGCTGGCAGTCTCGAAAGGTTTCGCCGCCGGCGACCCTGTTCATTGCAGGAACTATGCCAGCGCGGGGCCAGCCTGGGTGCCGGGGACGGTTGTAGAACAGACGGGGCCAGTGTCGTACCGGGTCGAAACCCACACCGGTCTCCTCTGGAGGAGGCACGCAGACCAACTGAGGCACCGAGTCAGTGGGCCAGTCAGTGAGGATCTCCTACAAGATTCAGCGTTAGGGTTCTCCCCCACCCGCGTAACCCAAGGGGGAGACAGCAGCGGACAACAGTCCCAAGCAAGGGGGGAAGGAAGAAGCAGCGGCCCCGACTCATACCCTTTTGATAAGCCAGTTCCGTCAGAGGCCGGGGAAGGGGGAGAGGAGTTCGCGACCGCTGCCCCCGAATGGAATTTTGGTTTTGATTTAGCAAACCGGGGGGGTTTTCAGGAGTGTTCCCCCACCCATCCAAGCGAGAAGAGGGGTTTTTCGTTAGTCCCCAGTGTCCCCGGTTCCTCCCTAAGTAAGAGCACACCTCCCAACAACGCCGCGGAGCCGCGGCAGATCACTAACGAGTCTCCCTCTCAAATTACAGGACAGGAAACCAGGGGACAAAGAGAAGGTAGCAAACCCGGGGAGAGGCAGCCCGCATCGAGACCCCAGCGTGTTCGAAACAAGCCATCTTGGCTGAAAGATTTTGTCTCCTAGGGGGGGAGTGTCTAGAAGCATGGGCTCGAGACATTGTCTCGTCCTAGGGGGGAGGGATGTTGTGTTCTAAGGGTTTTACCTTCCACATGGATTACAATGTATCTGAACCAATGTAACCTTGCCTATAGCAACAATGTAACCTTCAGCTGTATCATATGAACCCTGCATGAGGACGCGAGCTGATGACCACCAGCTGGCAGCAGCGAGCGTCCAAGCTCTCTTGGTCAGAATCATCAAAGGCAACAGCGCGGGAAGCTTTCCCGCCACCACCTACACCTGGACAAGAAGGGCGTGACTAGCAATGACGTCACGCAGTCAGTAGCCAATGGGCTACTATGGCACCACGTTCAAATGTATTACCACTGTATATAAAGAGCTATCGATCCGCCATTACCTCATGTTCCCTCTGTCCACGATGCAATAAACCTGAGTTAACCCAGCCCGAGGCTGTGCCCTGTGTCTTGGTTTGCATACACTAAAACCAGGTAGTTATTCAGCTACTTTGGTATCTGGTAATGTAATGCAAGCAATGAAATACTGAAATGGATTTCAGTGGTATTGGCTGGTTTGGTATATATAATCAAACAGAAACAGAATGTAACAGTAGGGGTTCCTTGAAGACAGAGATGGCGAACCTTTTAGAGACCGAGTGCCCAAACTGCAACCCCAAACCCACTTATTTATCGCAAAGTGCCATCACGGCAACAGGGGAGGGAGGAAACTCTCCCATTGGGTTGCTGGGTAGAGGGGCAGGGCAAACTCTGTGCTGGGGGAGGGAGAAAGTGCTCCTATTGGGCTGCTGGGCAGAGGGGCGGGGAAAACTCTGTGCGGTGGCAACCGCATGGGTGCCCACAGAGAGGGCTCTGAGTACCACCTCTGACATACATTTCATAGGTTCGCCACCACTGCTCTAAGACTAACATTTATTTTAAAATGTTTATAGTTTACTCAAGGGTTTCTCAACCCTTGGGCTCCCAGGTGTTCTTGGACTTCAGTTCCGAGAAGCCCAAGTCAGTACACCTGCTGATCGAGGCTTCTGGGAACTGAAGTACAAGAACATCTGGAAGCCCAATGTTGAGAAACCTTTACTATATTATATATACCATATATACCTCAACCTGCCCAACTCTGTGCCCATTGCATCAACAATACCATCTAGCCATCTCATTTTCTAGTATACCACAATATAATATGTATTACATAATATAGATTGCATGATATACGATGCTACTATACTATGATATAGTGCCAAAATGCTGTACTATAAT
This sequence comes from Bradypodion ventrale, assembly GCA_035047345.1. Lineage (NCBI taxonomy): Eukaryota > Metazoa > Chordata > Lepidosauria > Squamata > Chamaeleonidae > Bradypodion > Bradypodion ventrale. The sequence continues at coordinate 51,009,390 of JAWDJE010000001.1, forward strand.
GTTTTGAATACCTGGGAACTATCTCCTGGAAAGCCAGAAGAACTGCATTTTCAAACACCACAATTTAATAGATTTGACTAGTTCACAATAGCTCCTATTTCTTAGCAGTTTCCTATTCTGGAGGTTGACATGGTGGTTAGGGTTTTGTAACAACACGCACAGACATTCACCAAACTACACTTACCAGGATTCTGTGGAGGAAGCTGTTGCCTTAGCTATGTCTATAGAACAGTAGTGTAGATACTATTAACTCTTGGATTTTTAAAATATATTCACAAGGAAAGGGGGCTAATGTTGAGGAAGATGCAGGACATTACAGAGGTGAGAAAAGCTGCTGTCTGTTAAAATCCTCTCTCCTCAATGATCATTAAAGATCCCTTGTACCAGATCACTCAGTTGAAACAGGGACATGAACAAAGTAAGAATGAAATGTTAAAATAAATCAGATTAAGATTTCCTTTTCAAAATGTATGAATAAACGTATCTTACCTTGGTGTCTCCAGAGAGTAAGAGCAAACCACAAAAGGAAAAGGAAACCAAGGAAAGCTAAGATGAAGACTCTAGCGAGGAAACGCATTGTCTTGTCAGGCCCACCAAAGCAAATGTTACTAAAGAAAACAAAATTAGTAACCTAAAGCAATGTCAAGAAAAGTGCCCTGGATGTTTACTTTGGGAAGAGGTGACTGTCCGGGATGAAGGTTAAAGCATTATTTGCACATGCATGTTTTTTATTTGCTGTCATATCTGTAACCAGAAGCCAGAGGAACTCAGTTTAACCAAAGAGTCCCAAATCACAGCTGTTTATAGAGCTTTGAAAAGTCAGCTTTTAAACCTAAAATACCCCATGTCTCACAGCAAACAAAAATAACTTTCGTAAGCTCTTTTCCCCACTTGGCAATGGATGAAGCCAGAAGAACCTAGAACCAGCTTCAGCTGCACTGCATTTTCATGTGACGGAACACTTAATTTCGAAAATATATGTCAAGGCTGCCTTCTGGACTAGTCATAGGACAAGTGTGTAAACATCAGGGGTATCTGTTTGCTTTTTGGGTGATTATGGGATGGAGCACTGGCTAGATAGCTCAGGGTTTAGGTAGCCAGCTGCAGAGCAAAAAAACTGGGAGTTTGATTTCTCACTGTGACTCCAGAAAGAAAAGCCTGTGCAAGCTGCACAGTCCCAGGATGCCCTGAGAAGAAGGGAATGGTAAGCCACTTCTGTGTACCCTCTACCTAGAAGATCCTGGAAAGGGTCACAATAAGTTAGAATTGACTTGATGTCATACAATTATTGTGGGAGGAAACAAAGAGTGGCTGTTCTTATTCAATTCAATGTTCATAGAGCTAAAATGTTGGTCCACAAATTTGACAGAGAGGTGATATCAGTATCAATACACCAACTTCCTGCCCCACCTGAGATCCTAGCCATCTGTGACTATTTCTTAAAGACTAGGCCAGTCCTAATTTTTATGTCCAATATTTGGGTACAGAGTGAATGAATGATCTTCTGTACATGTGCATTGTTTATCATATACATGGCAATTTCTCATCTAGCCAAAAGTGCTCAAGAATACAGAACTGGTAGAGAAAACATTATATGAGTTACTACTACCTCAGTGACCATTGACTAACCTCTGTGGAGTCCTGGAAAATAATAATAAAGCATGACATTTTAAGAGAGCAAATGGGAACAAACCAGCAGTAATGATGAATGTAACATCTTATGGCTTATCTACTGTTTGCCATTTGGGGAGCAGTCACTAGGAGATTTGGAAGAAAATGTTATTATAATGCTGATGAACACAACTCAGTCATACTCCAACTGTACTGGAAGAGGCACCAATGGAGAGCAGAAGTAGGAACAGATGTATTACAGCTGGAAAAGGGCAACAAAAAGAAAAATTTACATTACTGATGACAAAAGGTTCAAAAATACTCAAAGGCCAAATTGTTGGCCTCATGATTTATGCATATATTAAGGAAATAATGCAATGTATTTCCTCTCTGGTACACTGTCTTTTATAATCCAGCTGCATGACAGATCACCAGACCAATTTTTCAATCAGTGTTTGCCCTTTCACATGGACAGCTTGCCAAGGAGGGAAATGCTTATGTGTTTGTGCTTAAGATATCATGTAAGCAAATGGGATCCTAGCCATTTGTTGTTGTTCAGTCGCACAGTCGATTCCGACCCTTTGCGATACTAAATAGTAAATAGATAGCAACTAAGAATAATCTGGATGTTTAGTAACTTTATCTGTTTTCTTTATTATCATTGGCTAGGGACCAGGAATGTGTGGTTCTCCCAATGCTGTTGGATAAATGTTGTTCTAACATGTGTGTATTTAATTTAATTTAATTTAATTTAATTTAATTTGTATCCCAGCTGATTTCGTGATCAACATTACTTTGGGTGACCAATTATAACAATAAAACACAATATAAACAATTACCACCCCATAACCCAAAATGTAGCCGCATATAAACCACAATGAAATAAATACCGGTAAAATACCAATAAGACAATAGTGCATAGCAATAGCTAGAAATAATTAAAATTCATATTGAATCATTACTTAGCCCTATCAATGGGAAGAATTATTTAAAGGACTCTTTTAAAAAACTCTTTTAAAAATGTGATCTTGAAAGGTCTGAAGAATCGCTGGATCTAATTAATTCCATGATAAAGGGTCTCACCAAGTAGATATGTTCCCATGTCGTAACTTGTTATTCCTCTCTCGGCGCATGACATCAAGCCACGCCTGACTTATGGCCACTCTAACAAGATTTCTATGGAATGTGAAATATTTAAGGAGTGGTCTTACCATTTCCATCTTCCCCTTAGTGAATTTCTATGGTTGAGTGGAGATTTGAACCCAGGTCCCCCATATTAAGATCCCCAGGGTTCCTCAAACATGGCTCTCCAGATGTTCTTAGACTTCAATTTCCTGATCAGTCGGTGATCATGAGGGAGGTACCTTGTGCACAGAGCACACAAAGAGAGCTCTGTTGTCGTTTCTGGGGATACCACTGAAGAATTCTCAAGATACACAAAAAATGTAAAGTACATGCCAAGGGAAAATGTGATGATGGAAAACATGAGAGAGAGAGAGAGAGAGAGAAAGAAGAGAGAAAAGAGAGAGAGAGAGAGAGAGGAGACAGACACACACAGAGAGACAGAGAGACTACAGAAAGAGATCCTGTAGTCATTGGCTGCTATTTGTATTGGCTGGATACAGGAAAAATGCCACTGGTGTGAATGTTTAAGATGGATCCCAGCTTGCCATGAATTGACCCACACACTGTGATCATGGAGCCATACATATGAAATGAGACATGCAGGATTTAACACCGGGACTGAAATGGACTGCCACAACTTCGAGGATATTAACAAGGTGCGCCTTCACAGCCAGTCCATCTGGCATGGCCTCTTCCGCCTTCATGATTGTTAGGATTCTGAATAGTGAAGTGGTTCCTCCTTTGCTCATTTTGTCACTGGGCCTAATGTGATGGTTTCCAGTGGCATTTCCTCCAGTGAGGGGGCCATAGCTCCACCAAAAGGGGCTCATCCACCTGTAGCCATTGGCTCCTTTAGGGAATCAGGTTATTTACTGCTGCCCAACACTTGGCGTTGAGTCGCTGGCTGTACTATCTACTCCACTACTGTAGCGGGATGTCTGGCCTGTAGTAAGAGCAGATAAACGCAGAGTGTCTGGCAGGAGTTTCTATCCTAAACCAATGATTGAGGAGGTTGAGGGAAAACAAGTATGCAACCACGATTACTAATGTGGGCAGTAAATAATGAATGCAAATTGCTGAGTGTTATATTCTTTGTCATATATGGAATATCTGAGTATAGCAATTAAGGCAAAAAGTTGCTGCTGTCACGTACTAGCTCTTAAAATAAACAGCCTTTACAATCTCATTGATCTTTTCTTTTTACCCATATGTTTCCACTAGAGGGTGCTAAATTCATGATAAATGAAAGCAAATTTCTCTGTGCATATCCACAGATGTGTCTTGTTAGGGAAAGTGGCAGTGATAGTGGTGGTGGGAATGAACCAAGCATATCATTCTTGTTATTAGAGCTGCTTCCAATTTATATATCTGTAGTTGATTTAAAAAGAAGGCAGGGCATCTGCCAACAGAAACACAACTCCCAGCATCCTGTTGGCAAATTCAAATCCACATTTTCCCTGGAGATCTCCAATTTCTGATTAGGTAAACAGGGGAACGTCCTGTTGGGGGAAAAAACCCACAGGAATTTCCACTTGCACAAACGTGTGATGATATTTTTGCCTTAGAGTAAGGGTTAATCCATTATGTACTATCTTTATTGTGGCAGCTTAGATTGAGAAGTTAACTGAGCATACTTAGATCCAGTTTCTAAATGCCATCCAGACTTACCAATGCTCTTACCAACATATGAATATTCCCAGTAATGTGAAATATCAAGGGAGTTTTCAATGAAAACAAAACATAACCAGCCTTAATTTTAATTTTTTTCCCGTTACACTGGGTTCCAAAAAAGTTTAATATAGTTTCTTTTATTAAAGAAATGATACATACACTGCAAAACTGTCTAAACACATATAGAATTTCTGTTTCTCTAGATAACGTTAATGCAGAAATACGTTTGCTTTGGTTCTCCATCTTTTTCCTTTTCCTCAAGTTTACAGGGACTGTAGTTTCACCTTAGGAACCAACAAAATAAGGGTGTGGAGAAGAGAAATAATTTGAAATAGAGGAAAGAAAGGCAGCCTGAAATAGCCATCAATCTGCTTAATGTTCAAAATATTTATTCTAAAGATAAACAAAGTGAGTGTGGAAGGGTGGAGTAGCATGGATCTTGTGACTGATGTGACTAAATATTTTGGAAGTGGCATTATCACACGTTAGTTATCAAAGGTTTCCTAAATATAAAACAGAATACAAGTAATGATTTTCGTACCTCTTTGTATAGTCAGTCTACCATTATTGGTATATTACTCAGTATGAATTTGCCTTTCAGCACAGCTCTATATTTGCAATGGCAGTTAAACATGAATTGCTGTTACATGTGCAAACATCAGCTCAGAAAGTTATTCTTTGGACTATAAATTCCAGAAATCTCCAACCAAGTTACTGGAGATTCTGACTAAAGAAGAAAGGCAACTTTTCCAAACTTCTTCAAAAACATAATGTTGTAACTCTGATTTTGTTGCACCAAAGGCAGAAGTGTTTGAAATCAAATCTGCAGATCACAATCAATGTCACCCTTTCAATCCTTATAATCACTTTCTTCTTATCAACACAAACAGAGAAGGATACTACCTAGATACAATTACAGTGGAACCTCATACAACAATCGTCCCGTATAGCAACAAAATTGTATAACAATTAGGTTTTGGGGAAATGACATCCCGCATAACAATTTTCCTGATGGAAAAAAAAATCATACAACAATTTTTCAATGGGAAAAACCACTTAGCGAAAAAATCTTTGTACATAGGGATGTAAGGGCATCACATAGGGAAAATTGCTCTACGGTGCATGCATAGTATAGCAAATGTTTTGTACAACAACGAGCCCTGTGGAATGGATTAAAATTGTTGTATGAGGTACCACTGTAATTGCAAATCCCAACAATAATTACTGGACTTAGTTCTAAGCCAAAAGGTGGTTTCACATTACAATAGGTAAAGCTCAGCTATATGTACTTCTTTTTCCTCTGTTAAATTTCTTTCTGGTGGCCTTTCACTCTACTAGCTTCCTTTTAGATGGAGGGACAAGATGTGCAGGTAGCTCATTGGGAAGCTCATGGCCTTCTAACTTGACCTTTATGAGATGATTAGCCAAAGCAAACTCCTCCTGATCTAGCATCCCATCTTTATCAATATCGGACAATTTCCATATCTTGCCCAACACAGTATTAGGAAGCTTAGACTTCACAAACTCCCTCTTGGCATTAGCACCAGTTATTTTCCCATCAATAGGTGACAATGTGTAGAAGATCTCATCATAAAGGGGCTTATCTTTGCCCACCACCCAGTTTGCTTCGTCAATGCCTTCACCTGCTCCTTCACCATATCCATGTCCGAATGGGCTATGCAGGGTACCTTCAAAGGCTCCCCCTTTCACCATTTGGACAGGCTTGTGGGACTCCTCTTGGCGCACCAACACCATGAGCTGTGCAATGTCATTGGCCAACATATCATCTACAACTTCCAGCAACTTGCTTTTTATAGGCTGGAATTTGCTGAAATCTTGAGCCTGCAGCTGCTCCTGAAAGACAGACAACAGGCAAAATAGAAATGTTGCTATCATTCTGCATGGCAGAGGGGGCCACAACAACAAACCAAGGGTCTGCACACAAGGTCATCCTGTAGCCATGGGTTTCAAATTGATTGCAAAACCTTGAAATACAGTAAGTACACTAACATGACTCTGCTTATCTTTAGGTTTTGTCCATAGGTGAGAAGAACAGAAAGGCTATTTCTTGTCTACATTGATGCACTACTCTTATAAATACCTGTAGTTAGGGCTAGCCCTACCACTGGGCAGAGTTAGACAGCTGCCTCCATCAGGTGATATACGTTGTCATGAAGAGTTGGCAAACAGTCAATTATTTTATTTACTGCTGTTGGTGAGAATTCTATTACTGGTTTATGCCTCTGTAAGGGCATAAATCAATCATAGGGCTTTCAAGGCAAGATAAGAGCTGTCATAATTTGAGCACATCAGGAAAATAACAAATACCAGATGGATTGGCCCCCACTAAAGGAAGCGACAGCCTTGAGTTTTATAAGAGCTCAGCGGGGCTGTTTGGGATAGGACATTTTGGAGGTTGCTCATTCTTAAGCTCTCCAATAAATCAGCAAGTGACAACAAAGGTGAATTATGTAAATTTTCATGGCAAATTGGCACTCTTTAAGAAGGTGCTGGTTGCATTCTTGAGAAGGGATTTTTTTGTCTACTCTCAGAGCTACACAGATTCAATTCTGTAATTTACTTCATTTCCACAGGCAAGAATGAAAAGTAAAAACAAACACCTTTTTTGCTGGGTGAGATTTGGAGAGCTTTTGTGCTCATGTTTCTCATTTTGATAATTTTTTTGGGTGTAAAATTTCATACACACACACACACACACACACACACACACACACACACCTCTACAATGCAAGAAACCTTGTATTATTCACAGAAAACCTTGTGTCTTGCATAAAACCAAGAATAAGCTATTTGCAGGACAGGAAAAAAACACTTTTTGTTTACAAAATCTACTTTTGATGATAAAAAAGAAGCTGGTCTTTTTTCTTTGAATATGGGGGCGGGGGGGGGGGGGAAAGCTCACAGTGATTGCTCTTTTTCTAAACTGAAAATGCGAAAAGACATAGGCATGTGTCTTGTCCAGATAGACCAGATTACCAATTACCACAAGGAAAGGCAAGCAAGAAAAAGTTAATAAGCTAAAGGAAATGACCATAGTCTATGCCAGTGCTGGTGAACCTTTTAGAGACTGAGTGCCCAAACTGCAACTCAAAACCCACTTATTTATCGCAAAGTGCCTACACAGCAGCAGGGGAGGAAGGAAATGCTCCTGTTGGGCTGCTAGTCAGAGGGCTGGGGCAAACTCTGTGCTGGGGGAGGGAGGAAACACTCCCATTGGGCTGCTGGGCAGAGGGCCGGGGCAAACTCTGTGCTGGGGTGACTGCATGGGTACCCACAGAGAGGGCTCCGAGTGCCACCTCTGGCATGCATGCCATAGGTTCGCCACCACTGGTCTATGCAGCCCATTCCACCATTTCTACCTCAAGCTTCCTTGCCCCAAGATTTTGCAGTCTATTTGCCAGCATGAAAAATAGCGCCACGCCTCAGGGGTAAGAGGTTCCTGGGAAATAACAGCATTTCCATCTCAAAAGGAGCAGCCACGGGAGAACTTCGCCGTCTCCTGGGACCCATCTGCACTTGGAACAGAGGGCTTGGGACCACCCACTCCACCGGTGTCCTGGCCCCCACCCCCTTTGCCAGGGTCTCAAAAGGAGCAGCATCGGGAGGACTTCGCCGTCTTCTGGGACCCACCTGCAGCTCAGACAGAGGGCACAGGACTGCCCACTCCACCGGCATCCTGTCCCCCCCCTTGCAAGGATCTCAGAAGGAGCAGTTGCGGGAGGACTTTGCCATCTCCTGGGACCCACCTGCAGCTGAGATGGAGGGTCCGCGACCGCCCACTCCACCAGCGTCCTGGCCCCCACCACCCTTGCTGGGTTCTCAAAAGGAGCAGCTGTGGGAGGACTTTGTCATCTCCTGGGACCCACCTGCAGCTGGGATGGAGGGCTCGGGACCGCCCACTCCACTGACATCCTGGCCCCCACCTCCCTTGCCGAGGTCTCAAAAGGAGCAGCCGCGGGAGGACTTCACTGTCTCCTGGGACCTTGCTGATGTCGAGGTGCAGAGCTCCTTCCCCCGGTCTGGTGAGGGGAGGGGAAGCTCAGGCGCCAGCACATCACAGCTGTAAGGACTTTGCTGCTGCTAAGGTCATTGCCAAGGTGCAGAGCACCCCGCAGCCATAAGGCACCCCACAGCCATAAGGACTTTTGTTTGTTGCCGACCGCCACTCAGAATTCTGCTTTATTGTTTTTTTGTCCTCTTGGTGCTTGTAATATTGATTATATGGATTATATTGTGTTTTGTATTTTATATTGTATTCTTTGCTTTTTTGCTCCTGTTATTGATATTGCATTGATTATATTGTAATGTGTTATTTTTGTACCATTGAGTATTTATTTATTTTGTATATTGTATACTTATTGTATTGTTGTTGTTACTGTTGTTTGCCGCTTTGAGTCGCCTTTGGGCTGAGGGAAGCAGGATATAAATAAAACTAATAATAATAATAATCCATTCTCTTATAAAATAAACACTTCCTGTAGTTTGCCAGTCGGCTGTGGCCATTCCCTTCTTTAAAAAATGCAAATAGATTTTTGATTCTGGTCCTGAAGGGTTACTCCAGATTCCATATCTTGGTTTATAAGGTGACATAGGCTTGAAACAGAGCGCTGCTAGTGTCATATTTTCTGTTGTATCTGGCACTCACCTGCATCTTCTTCAAGTTAGGAAAATCACCAGGTGAAATCTGATGCTCCCGTTTGATCCGTCCAAAGATCACACCCAAGTTGTTCACAAGCTCTTTCTTCTTATTGTCTTTGCCAAACACTGATGGCATTTCTTTCTTAAGTGAGCTAATGATGTATGCATGAACCTAGAAGTACCGAGAGTGAAAGACAGGCAAACAGACAGATCTCCATGACATAGCATATAACCAAACATACAATTTACACTTCATAGCCTAGATTCAGATCTCCATTCAACTGAGAATTTTAGTGGATTCAAATCTCCACTCAGCTATGACTTTCAGAACTACAGTCTTTACAGCATGAAGAGTATCTAGTTTGTTTTCTATTGAATTATTTTTTATTTAAGAACGTTTTGTGTCACTTTACTGTGAACAATTGCAGCAGGATAAAACACAACTAAATTAATTAATAAGATAATTAAGCAGTGTCAATTAATTAAATTAAATCTTTATTATTACAGCCAAAGGCCAGACAGAGTGCACCAGATAACACAACCATTCTGGCATCACATATAGAATAAAAGGATTTCTGACACACCAAGCATATACAGTAAAATATAAAAAATTAAAAATATGTTTGAGAATCCTATAATACACACCATAGTATTTTACTTTAGTCTGACTGTCCTGAGTTCACGTTCCTGAATTTTAACACTGGAGGCTCACTATTTACTGAGCACTATTGGGGTCAAAAGACATGAATCGCCATACTTTTGCGAATGCAGGATGATTTCCACGCAAACCTGGCAACAGCAGCCATTGTTGCCTTGGAACTGTCGGATAGTAATACGCTCAAGTTTCTATTATCGCTGGAGGCCAAGTACGGAACAGCTAAAAAGAGCTCTTTTCTGAGATCTTCATAAAAGGGACACTCCAAAAGAATGTGCTCGGAATTTTCTATCTTGTTGGTGTGACAAGCACATATACATTCACAAACTGGGATTTTCTTAAAAAGCCCCTCCCTAAATGCCGAGGGAAGCATATTGTATCGAATAAGACTAAAAGAGCATCTGTGGTCTCGGTTATTTAAAGAGGAAAGATAGGACAACGGTTTAAGCACATTAAAATGCAGCCACTCAAACAAGGAAGAGGTAACTTTGGTTAGAGCTGTTTGGCGGTATATATCAGTTACCCTTTGTCTAATTTCCTCCCTGGCTGGATTTGGTCCCAGGGAAACAAGGTGAGTTTTAGAAAGTTCATATGATGTTAAAACTGCTTCTATATGAGAAATCCAAGGGGAAGTTACATTATCTGCCATCATTAAAGTAAGTAGACCCACTGGAGAAAACAGAAGTTTTACCCAATACATAGCGGCGCATGTTAATAATCTGGCCTTCACGGTTAGCATGCCTGTTTCTAACCTTAAGGCAGCATTAGAAATGCAAGATGGAGTCTGCATAATGGACCTCAGGAACTGAGATTGGACAATTTCTAAGGGATGAATACTCGATGCGGTGCTAAATGGGGCCCCATAAGACATTTGAGCAAGGGGTTTGGCTGAAAACAGCCATAGAGCAGCTACGATGTTATAACTGCCTTTCTTCCAGAAAAATTTTTGGATGGCGCCGGCACTACCCCTTGCCTTAGAGGCTAGGTGCATTATGTGTGAATTTTTGCTACCATTAGATTGAAAGATTACCCCCAGGTAATTGTAATAGTGGGTCTGTTCAATTACTTGTTGGTTTAGATACCACTGGTGTATTTTAGGTTTTGTGGCAAATACCATAGTTTTAGTTTTGGAGTAATTAATCTCCAGTTGGTTTTGGCGACAGTAATTGGCAAAGGTGCGAAGAGCCCTACACATCCCAATTTGCGACCTGGAAAGTACAACCGCATCATCAGCGTAAAGAAGTATTGGGATATGCTTTGCACCCAGATTTGGTGCGTAGAAGTCGCTGAAGTTAAGACAATCTACAATGTCATTTATATATATATCAAATAATACAGGAGCTAAAACTCAACCCTGCCTAACACCCCTATCCATTTTAATAGATCTAGACAAGTGTCCCTGCATGCTGCATTTTACCCTAACTGTTGTATTGCGGTGCAGCGCTTGAATTGGAAACAATAGCCGAGGGTTGATGGAGACTTTCTCCAACTTTTCCCACATCCTTGATACTGTGTCGAAAGCTGACTTCAAGTTAATGAAAGTGGTGTAGAGGGAAACAGTGGAATTGGATGAGTATTTATGAATAAGGTGCTCTAAAATAGCACAGTGGTCCATCACAGACCTACCTTCTCTAAAGCCTGCCTGTTCATCGGCAATTATCTTGCCGTCTTCACACCAGTCCTGGAGTTTCCCTAAAAGATGGGTAGCATATAACTTGCTGGGTACACTTAACAGGCTAATTGGCCTGTAGTTTGTTGGAATATTGCGAGACCCCTTTTTATATAAGGTAAAGGTTTCCCTTGCTCGAAAGCCAGTCGTATCCGACTCTAGGGTGCAGTGCTCATCTCTGTTTCTAAGCCGAAGAGCCAGCGCTGTCTGCTTCTGCAGACGTTTCCGTGGTCATGTGGCAGGCATGACTAGACACCGGAGCGCACGGAACGCTGTTACCTTCCCACCGAAGTGGTCCCTATTTATCTACTTGCAATTTCTTGCTTTCGAACTGCTAGGTTGGCAGGAGCTGGGATGAAGACGGGAGCTCATTTCCGTCCTGCAGTACTCAGGAATCGAACTGCTGACCTTCCGCTTCCCAGTCAGCGTCTTAGCGACTTGAGCCACTGCAGTGGCATATATATATTGGGCATATAATTGATATCCCCCAATTTTTGGGGAACCACACAGTTTTATCTATTATGGTGAATAATTTTGTCAATACTGGAGTCCACCAGTCAGAGTTAGATTTGACTAAATCAGGGGGTATAATATCAAAGCCGGCAGCTTTCCCTGATTTCAGTTTGCTTATTAAAGATTTTATTTCAACATTTGAACCTGGGGGCCAAATGGGAAGATTGTCACTACTAGCTGAATAGCCTGGTGTGGAGTGTCAAAGTTGGAGAACAGCAGATTAAAATAATCAGAGGGATTGACAGGTCTAGTGATCAAGAGAATACTGAGCCAAATAAATGAGTTCCCATTTAACAGTGGGAACATCTCAAAAGCCCCTCCCCCGGCCGATGCCAAGACCAACGTTGTTCTGAGTGGCTCCACTCGACTGGCAGTCAGTCGTCCGGGAGGACTAGTCCAGATGTAAGAGCCGCCCTCTACCTCCTGCCCCGGAGATGCCATTGAGGATGTTGAGTCCTGGCTCCATTACGGACATCGAGCTCAGGCTCCACCGAGGTCATTGAGCCTTGGGCTCTGACTTCTGGACTCCATTAATTCCCAGTGTTGTGCTGTTGGAAGGGTCGTGGTACTTTGTACCTTGTATCTGAGTGATGAGTATTATAATTATAATTTGTATTTGTATTGTGAAATTGAGATTATTATGGTGTAATTTTGTATGAACTGTATTTGGATTTTTTGTATCTTAGTATTGTTTTATATTTTTGCATATTTAGTATTTCTGTATTGCTATTAATTGATATGTATATGTGATTCTGTTGTAAAACTGCTTTGAGTTGTCTTAGGACAAGTAAAGCGGTATATAAATAAAAATTACAATTACAATTACAGTACTAGAAGTCCAATGGAAGTCATTAGGGGAGATCATTTCACATAGTGGACACCAAACTAAAGAAAAACTATTTCTGTGCTGAAACCAAATGAATCACTCTAAACCTGGTAAGATAAGCAGATCCACTCTCAATGCAAAAACATCTAGAAATTACAGAAAACCAACCAGAGTGTGCTGCTGGAGAAATGTACCTTGGCTAGCCGTGCCCGTTTAATGAGATCATTCAGTTTCCGAAGGGCTGCATTGCGGGGCAGGCTTTGCATATCTCTGAAGAGGTCTTGCTCCTCTGCCTCAAAGAGCTTCCGATTATCTGGAATAAGCAGTGGGAGAGACCAGAAGGAACCAATGTAGACCCTAACCACTTCAGGGGTATTCACAATCTTCCCCAGAGACCACATAAGAGCACCGTAAACTCTCATAAGCTGTTGGGTCTCGATCTGATCTGCTTTGTTGAGTACTACCCTCATTTTATCCTCATGGTTTTTCAGGGCTTTGATGACTTCTGAGAATTCATCTGAGATATCCAACTTGTGGGCATCGAAAAGGAGAATGATGCGATCCACTCTTTCTGCAAACCACTCTAGGACAGCAGCAAAATCATAGCCTATGGAAGAATGGAGAGACAAAATGTTTGTCAGAACAGAGACAAAGTTATCTGGGATGCCTTCACAGTACCTCTTGAAATCAAAAGTATTGGACAACAAATATTGTAGCTTGAGGGGAAGAAAGATAAGGGCTCAACTTTTCATATCTTGGCCTCAACTTTTCATATCTTCATATATATATGGAGCAAGCCATTGTGGAAATCCTTCTTTGCAAGAAACAGGAGACAGCACACATGGGAGAGAAAGGTAAGCATCCTCCATCCTTGATGGAGAAAAACCTACCAGTGATGGGGCTCAGCTGAGTTTGGAACTGCATGCCAACCTGGAACATATGATTTCAGACTCTGGCCTCGGCTGGGGCGAAGAGGCCCTCCAGCCATGGGCGCCAGGACACCTCCACCTGCCGGCATTCCTGGGCCCCACCCCTGGGCTGGGCTTGAAAAGGCCGCTATGGCGGCGGGCGGCAGGACTCGCCACCGCCGCCCAGGACTCTGGCTTCAGCTGGGGCGAAGAGGCCCTCCAGCCATGGGCGCCAAGACCCCTCCACCTGCTGAAGCTCCTGGGCCCTGCCCCTCTCCAGGATTGAAAAGGCTGCTATGGCGGCAGGACCTTGTCACCGCCACCCTAGGAATTTGTCTGTGGCCAGGGTGGAGAGGCCATTATAGTATTGTACAGTGAACCACTGACTAACAACATGTTTGAATAGTGTCATTTTCGGTTAACAACACTACCGATGCCCCCACGTGATCTCCCGCACAACGATGTAAATAAACCATTGTTATTCGAATAACAATGGTTTTTTACCATTGTTGTGTGAATAATGACTTTTTTTGACATTCTGTGGGAGATCTCCCATAGGAAACCGCAGGACATTTTCTGCATAACGACGCTACTTGGGGAACCAAGCAATGTCGTTATGTAAGGGTCTACTGTATTGTGTTATTGTATATTATTGCAGTATATGCTGTTTTTGTAGATTGAATTTTGTATATTGTATTACTGTGTATTTACTGTGTATATTGTTTAATTATCATGTGAGCAGCCCTGAGTGGGGTTCCCTGATTGGGCAGCATACAAGTGCGAAAATTAAATTACATTAAATTAAAATCTTGGCCTCAACTTTTCATATCTTAGCTGAATTCTTGTTGAGTAGTTACACAAATAGTGTAACTTTTTGGTGCAGATTGACCCAAGTTAAGAAATCTTTGTAGGGAATTACATGGCAATGGCTATGCCATGTAACTCAGTATGCAACAAATACTGTCTATGGAGATTTCTTAACTTACAGTAATTTACTTTCCAAAATTATGTCATTTATGTAATTACTCAGTAGGATTTCAGCCTTTAAATTTCAACAATCACACTGTTATGGAACCTGAGGTCTCCCTTGATAAAATTTGAGACCTACCTTGATGAATCTGAGACCTACCTTGATAAATGTAATAAACAAGTTTTCCCCAAGAAGAATATTCATATTTTCACAGTATGTTGATTGCAAAGAGGGATAGAGGATTAGGAGAAACATGCATGTCTAAAGTTACTACGTGTGTGCAAACAGATACAGTCTGCAGCAAGAAAATCAGGTGGAAACAGAAAGCCAACTTTCAGAAGGCCATGTGGACTGAGAGAAAGTGAATGTTTAGTAATTACTTTGAAAGGTCCTATGTGTCTCACTGCATGTGTCTCACTGGTGGCATGCATACCACTACTTGAGAACCACTAATGTAGACGAACTTCTTAACAAAAATAGATATTTTCTATTGCAAAGGAAACACAGATACTGTAATAGAAAACATTATGTCTTTGTCAATGTGGTATCTACCAGTATCTAGTAGGGTTATGAACTATGAAGGACTCTATGGAATCACTATGTAGAAATGTGCAAGAAGGGAGCATAGATTTAAGGACATAATAGTGAGTCAAGGAATTTAGTATATTGAAATCTATCTATTTGAAAATAGTGCTTCAGATAAGGTGGCCTTCTCCAATCTAATGCCCAGATATTCAGCATTACATTGTACATTTCATCATCCCTGCCAGCACTGCTCATGAGCATGTGTCAATGATGGTGGTAAACTCTGTTCTAGTGTCATGTACTGGAATGCTTTGCGTTATAGTCTGGATGTGACTTGTTGATGCTTCAAGAGTCTGCTCACACCAGCTTCATGCTTAGGGTAAGTCTGCCTTTGTAATGCCACTGTAACAAAACAAAATCCCATTCTATATGATTAGTGACCTTGAAGGGTGTGGATAATCAGGCTACTCTATTACAAAAGAAAGACAAATAGACAGCAGAAGCGACACCGTGCTGCTAAAGCAAACATTTCGAAGGCCTGTTGCCTCTCCACAGCAGTGCATCTGTACTCCTTCTGCAGCCAAGAAAGATAGGCAGGCATCTGGCTTCCAGCACTAACATTTATCCTAAGACAAAGCAGTACAGAGCACACTCCAGTTTCTGTATTGCTCAAGTACTCATTTTCCAATGAAAGGGAATGGACAGATTCTGATCTCTTTCCATGACTGCAGAATAGAAGTAATTTGACTGCATAATAGAAGCAATTTCAACTAAAACTCTAGAGTCAAGTGTAGAAAAATAATAATAATTACCCAAGAACAGACTGGAACTTCAAGCTTCCAAGTTATATCTTTAGTATTTTTTTTAAAAAAACTGCTTCCAGGAACTAAAATTATCTCCATAGCCCATTCTCTTACCACTAATATTTTTATTACTTTTGCAACTGTGCCATGTATTTTTGGCCAGCTATTATACCATTCACAAGTTGTCCAGACATTCTTTGGACAGCAGTACTACTGGCCATGCTTCAAAACATATTTCACATCAATACTTGCACTCTAAAGATCAGGTTCTTTAAGACGTTTGGCGTGGTTAGCACTTAGTAAAATATGTTTCCTTTTATTAATTACTTCACATCTTAATGAAGTAAATAGTTTACAGAAACATGAACTGGATAGCATATATAATAATAATTTTTTGTCAGAAATTATTCTGGGTTGAAAGGAATTTTGCTGGAGAAAATCTTCTCAGGGGACGCCCGAATGAGGCTCCTTTCATGTCCCCATGATCTTTTCCCAGTGAAGTGGTCCCTGTTTATCTACTTGAAATTTTTTGCTTTTGATTGAACTTCTAGGTTGGCAGGAACTGAGGCAGAGACAGGCACTCAAACTGTCGTGCAGTACCTGGGTCTCAAACTGCTGACCTGCCAGCCTCTCAGCTAACAAGGAGAGCTTCTTAACTACTGGGCCACTGCAGCCCATGATAGCATATATCATCTGGTGTGACCAATATTAACATTAACACTCACTAATCACTATAGGAGTCAGCCAGCCTCATGAAATTTCTCATACTACATCTTGAAATATTCCATTTGTGTTTTTGCTCAAGTTTCAAACATGCACATTTTTCTATGCACACCTTTTAAACTTTTATCAGACATTGCCACAATTATCAGCAGAAACTTAGGAAAGTACAGATTGCCAGGAAGTGTGGATCACTGGAAGTCTGCATAAGTAGGTAATCACAGCAGATCCTGAATCTACCCTATAATGAAACCAATAGCACTGCACCAATGCACTACTTTGTTTGATTTATACCTATAAAAAGAGGGGTTAACAGTTGGGTTCATTCAAAGGCTCCTGCATCAGGCCCAACCATCCCCGACCTAGCCTTCCGCACTCACCGTAACCCCTGCCTTCTCAGCGCCGTGGGGTTTTGGTCATTGCCAGTGGGGCAGCAGCCCCACGAATGGGAACAAACAGAAACAACTTCAATTCCCAACGTCCTCTGCACCGTGGCATGCCTCAGCCAATCAGGCTGAGAGGCGCAAGCAAAAAGAACATTGGGAACCGCGGCGCGCCCAATTGAAATCAAGCCGCAGGAAAAAAAAACTTCCACACAAACGCAAACAAAACAAATAAAAATCCAAGTCCCAGCGTCCTACTTCAGCGTCAGGCTGAAGAGCGCAAGTGCTCAGAACGCTGAAAAAGCCGGCATGTGAAAAATAAAATAAAAACACGTCAGCCTCCTGCAATGGGAGTGCAAGTCCACCGCATGGCCTCGCAAACAAACACACACAAAAACCCACACCGAGATCACCGCTGGCCTTCTTTCCCAGAGCAATGGGGAGAAGAGGGACTCCCTCTCCTCCCCACTACCCCGCCGAAGACACGATGAGAGCACCGCCGGCCTCAAGGTCAGTTGAGCCGGGGTGGAAAAAATGCCACCAGCAGGCAGCAGTTCATCAGGGGAAGCACCCTCCCTGGCGAATGAATGACTGCTGCCTTTGTACTTCCAATGGAGGTAATACAAAAGCAGCAGCCAGCAATACGCAAGGAAGAGCACCACCCCTTATGGATCGCTGCCTGCCGATCTCTGGTTAGGTAAGTCAGGAGAGAAAGGAGACAGGGAGGAGAGAACCATCATCAGGCAGATAGCTCTTCTCTGCCTCCTTCTCCCCTGACCTACCTAACGAACCTTATCAGGGGAAGAACAGGCTGACTGCCGGCTCCTCCTTTCCCCCATTGCTGCATCTAAACCAAAATTCAAAGCAGCAATGGGGAGAAGAGGAACCGACAGGCAGCCTGTTCTTCATGCAAAAATACACAACAACAACAAAACCAAACATTTACCCAAAACTCCAAACAACAAAATAATAAAACACAAATAAATAAATAAACAAACAAACACATTAACCAACAAAACAATTAAAAACAAAATCCACAAACAAAAACACCCAAAATACCATGAAAGCACAGAAAAAACACCTAACTACAACACAAAATACCTAACTCAAACAACAAAAAATACCACAAATTAAACAAATAATCACAAAAGAAATCAGAAACATAAAAACAACCAGAAATAAACAAAACAATTAAACACATCTAAAACCCAAAAAACCCCGCAAAAAAAGAAACAGAAACACCTACCAGTCCAACAACAAACAAACAAAACAAAAAACAAAACCCAGATAAAAAAAACCCAGAGAACTCACCAACACGTGCTCCCTCCACGACTCCAGAACAGAAATGAAGAAACAAAGACTACTTACTGGAAGAAACCCCACCTAGAGGCCAGGAGACAAAAAACAAGTCAAACAAAAAGAGAATCCAACACTATTACTAACAGCCCCACCTACAGGCCACAAGAGTAAAAACAAGTCAGAAAAATAAGAAATACATCCAAATCACAAACAAATCTAATAAAATAGATTAAAAAAGTCACAAACCACAAATGCAAAACACACCCACCCAAACCACCCTTAACCAAAAAACAAAAAACCACACAAATAAAAACTGCCCGGCTGGCCGGGCACAAAGATGCTAGTTGCTTATAAGTTTGAAACAAAAGCTGTATCAATTCTAGAAGAAGCCTACCCACATCTCTTGATTAGAAGCTGTTCCTTGAGTTTACCTCGGCTTATTCGTTGTTTCTCCCCAGACAGGATTCCTGGAGTATCGATAATACTGATACTCTCTAATACTGGGTTTGGCAGTTGAGCACATACAAATCTAATGAGAAAACAAATGATATAAGAAAATGTTACAGATAAGTAGAAATACTGAAAACATTTAGACTGGAGTTGTGGAGGGGGGGGGGAGGTTGACATCCAGTAAAGAACTTTGTAAAACATTTGCTCAGGTAATTCTTTTGGAATTTTCCTCTGTGAAGCACTTAGGCTAAATTGCCAGAGCATAGCAATAGCAACTACACTTATATACCACCCCATAGTGCTTAATGTAGACCCTAACTACTCTCTTACAGTTCACAAGGTAATTAGCATTTTTGCCCCCAAACATGCTGGGTACTAATTTTACCAACCTTGGAAGTATGGAAGGCTGAGTCAACCTTGCGTTCCATAAGAATCAAACTCGCAACATCAGCATCAGTTTTGGCTGCAGTACAGCAGTTTAACCACTGTGCCACAAGGGCGTATTGAGATTTTTAGTTTATGGTGTGGGAATCTGACTTTTAAATCTTTTGAACACAATTACATGGCAATTCAAGGTTATCCCTCTCCTGCTTTTGCCCCTCTGTCAGCTGTCTTCTTAAATCAGCATATTGCTGTTTGCATTTAGCTGTTTTTACTTTTTCAGAACAAGAAAGAGGGAAAATTGGGTCCATGGGAGGCCACGGAATGGACAAAAGCTAATGGGCCTTCTCAGTGGTGGCACCAATGCTTTGGAACACAATACCAGTGGAGCTGTGCCAGGCCCCATCCCTGGATAGCTTCGAGAAAACAACTAAAAACTTTTGAAAGCAAGAAATTGCAAGTAGATTAATAGGGACCACTTCGGTGGGAAGGTAACAGCATTCCGTGCGCTCTGGTGTCTAGTCATGCCTGCCACATGACCACGGAAACAGCGCTGGCTCTTCGGCTTAGAAACAGAGATGAGCACTGCACCCTAGAGTCGGATACGACTGGCTTTCGAGCAAGGGAAAAACCTTTAACAATAAATTAGCCAGTCAGTTGACCCTCTGTGCTCACAGGCATGTTATTTCATTTTATTTTAGGATGTACTTATTTGGTTGTTTTATTTTATTGTGTGTTTTATTATGTAATTTTGTTATTTGTATGTGCACCACCCAGATTCGGAAATATCCCAAATAGTCTATATTTGGGATTTTTTTTTAATGTAGCCTTGCCTCCAGCCGAGACACGGAGCTCCTTTCCCCGGGCCTGCTGATGGGGGGGGGGGGGGGGGGAGTAGAAGCACCTGTGCCGGCCTGTACTGCATTATTGTACACTTATGTATCTTATTTGTATTTTTATATATTTTGTATTTTATATGTATTTGTTTTGTATTTCATATTCTGTATGTAAACCCCCCTTGTGTTACCTTGGGGTATGTATATGTTGTTAGCTGCCCTGAGTTGGCCTATGCTGAATAGGGCGGGGTATAAATCGAATAAACTAAACTAACTAAACTAAACTATATAAAAACACAATAAGTGAATGAATGAATGAATGAATGAATGAATGAATTTAGGGCTAAATTCTCTCTTTTTCGGACTGAGTGCTTTTAGGAGCCACTGCCATAAAAATAATATATTGACATTCTTTACTGGATTGTAGCACTTCAGACCAAAAAAGGGGTTGAAATGATGGAATGCTCCATAACAACAGTAACAGCAAAAATCAGTTTCTCAATTACTTGTAAGGTAAAGGTAAAGGTAAAGGTAAAAGTTTCCCTTGCTCAAAAGCCAGTTGTATCCGACTCTAGGGTTCAGTGCTCATCTCAGTTTCAAAGCCAAAAGGCCAGCGCTGTCTGCTTCTGCAGACGTTCCTGTGGTCATGTGGCAGGCATGACTAGACACAGGAGCACACGGAACGCTGTTACCTTCCCACCGAAGTGGTCCCTATTTATCTACTTGCAATTTCTTGCTTTCAAACTGCTAGGTTGGCAGGAGCTGGGAGCAAAATCCAGTTAATTAACAAGGAGCTGGTTACATTTGTACGTGTATGTCTGATTGTGTGATTAGAACTGCAGCCAGAGACAAAACCAGCACCTCACGAAGGATCTCATTCCGTCCTGCAGTACTCGGGAATCGAACTGCTGACCTTCCACCTCCCAGTCAGCGTCTAAGCCACTTGAGCCACTGCAGTAAAGTAATTTATATTCAAGGGAACCATATGAGCTACCACATGAAATGATGCGAAAGCTTAGCCTCATCATTTCTAATTAAAAATTAAGCCACATACAAACATCCAGAATCTTATTGCTGATTCTTATTGCTGTTGTCTAAGGGAAATGGTATAAGTCTTGATAGCAAATTTCAATTCTTTCATGAGGTGCTGGTTTTGTCTCTGGCTGCAGTTCTGATCACACAACCAGACATACACCCACAAATGCAACCAACTCCTTGTTAATTAACAGGATTTTGCTGTCCAAGTTTACATGATGTTCTTTATGCCAGAATAAACTGGCAATAGCATTCTGCTCAGGTTATTTGCTTTTTGTACATGTGTCTTAATTTTAATCCCTGTTGGTTAAAGGGAGCACACAGAGAGTGCAACTATACAGTGGTACCTCATACAATGATTTTAATCCATTCTACGGGGCTCGTTGTTGTATGAAACAATTGCTATACAATACATGCATCGTATAGCGATTTTCCCTATGGGATGCATCGTACAATGATTTTTTTTACTAAGTGGTTTTTCCCACTGAAAAATTGTTGTATGATTTTTTTCCATAGGGAAAAATGTTATGTGGGACACCATTTCCCCCAAAAACCTAATTGTTATGCGATTTTGTTGCAATACGGGGCGATTGTTGTATGAGGTTCCACTGTATATGGATCTTCTATCCAAAAAACCTGGCATCAGAATCTCTGCTCCTTTAACGTGAGCCTGTGCTTTCTGAATGTTTTGGAAAAGCTGCTACTATTATTATTATTTTTAAAATCAACATACCAAAATAAATAAATAAGTGCAGACCTCATGGGGAAAACATGTGAGCACTGCTCTCTATTCCTTCTTCCAATGAAATGTGCTGTGAAGAAATATGCTTTCATGTGTCAATTTAGATATCTTTGCAAATGTGTTTGTTTTTCTTCTTTTCCGTACTCCTCTGCAGGAAGATGACCTTCAGTCATGTCAGTTAATGAGCATTTAAGGAAGAACACTGTGGTAATTAAATGCCAGAAGGTCAGAAAACAATTTTGGTCATGATCTTTCTCTCTCTCACTTGCACAGTCAGGCTCTCCTCCCAGGAGGCACAATGGAGAATCAAA
Organism: Bradypodion ventrale; assembly: GCA_035047345.1. NCBI lineage: Eukaryota > Metazoa > Chordata > Lepidosauria > Squamata > Chamaeleonidae > Bradypodion > Bradypodion ventrale. The sequence goes on from JAWDJE010000001.1 coordinate 51,031,482, forward strand.
CTCCCAACCTCTGGCTGTGCTAACTCGCTGAGATATCTAGTCAGTTGTTCACTATTCATGCACATGCAAAACTCTAACTCAGGGGTTCCCAAACTTTTTATGCCACGGGCCTGACCATGCCCCCTGGACAGCTGAGCAAGCCAGACCACACACCCCAGAACTGTAAGCGGGCACATTTTTGGTTGTCATAAATGTGCCCACTTCTGCATTTATGACAGCCGTGGGCGCGTTTATGCATGTGTGGGCACATTTTATGGCTGACGTAAACATGTCCCCTTCCATTTCCTGTGTGGCAGCAGCGGGCCACATGAAATGGTGCTGCAGGCCAGGTTGAGCCTACAGGCCATAGGTTGGGAACCCCTGCTCTAACTGCAGAAGCTTCCATGCTGATTTGTTAAGGTACCAGCTGCATACAACCAGGCACATGACTGTGGTTAGCTTGCCACAACAGCTGGATTTCTGCATATGTAGATACTGAACAGGATACTGGCCATAGTGCCTTTAGCTCTTCTTGACTCAGCATACTGTATAATCAAATTCTCTCTTCAAGGTACTTGGATCAGATAAAACAAGGTTAGCGGGGAAAGTTTATTTTCTCTTAAAACATCTCTCTCCACTTGCAATGTATCTGCATTTTCCCAAGGAAATAGTGATTTCTCCACCTCCATGTAGCCTGATCTTATTTATGGAAGCCTTTCAGATGAAGCCTGTATGGCTGTGGCATCCCAATTCATAGATAGATTTGAGTAAATTATAGTAAAATTAGCTCTTTTTCAGCACATGTCATTCACTCTGATTCTATACACAAAATAGCTTAGTTCCCCTTCTCTGAGATTTATTGTTGATTTAACTTACTGGGTCAGTTACTGGGAAACAAACAGGTTTCATTTCTAGTGAGCTGAGATACACTAAACTGCTAATTTAACAGCTTTAATAGGTTGCAATAAACAATCAGCTGTGCCTCCTGATTCCATGGATTTTACATATTGGTCTATATGCAACTGGCACAGATACCCTACCCTCTGATCTCATTGTGATCTCATCTCTGACATAATGCATTCACCCAGTAAGTTTAAGGCTCTTGAGCAGGGGTGTCCAAAACGTTTTGGGCCACGGGCTTGTCATGTGTTTCAGGGGGCCGGTCACTATGGCCCAGGGGCTGGATCCGGCTCCTGATGCCAATTCATCTGGCCTATGAAGCCCTCGTCACTCCTGGGAGTGGAGGTAAAAGGTGCCTATATGGGCACATTTTACTTCCGCTCCCAGGAGCAATGAGGGCTTCATGGGACAGATGGATTGGTGTTGTGGGCTGGATCCAGACCACGGGCTGTAGTTTGGGCACCCCTTCTCTTGAGTTTCAAATAATTGGAGTTGGGTACGGTGAAGCTCTCAAGATGCTGATGGATCAAATCCACCATCAGCCCTAGTCAGCCTCGTTATCAGTGAAGGATAGAAGTTGCAATCTAAAAACCTCTGGAGGGCTATACATTTCTCCTCTCTGAACTAGTGTATCATTAGAGAAAGTTGTAGCCATAGTTCAGTAAATCAATTCACTTCCATTGACTGACTCTGTGCTCATCCAAACATTTTGGCTGTGATCAGGAAGTCTTCCTTATGCTTTCCTGCAATGTCACTCTCCTCTAATAGAGAAGAACTTCCATGTAACCTGGCAATGTTTTTTCAAACCAGAATGCATACTTAACACTTTTTCAGAGGCCTGCTCCTTCAAGTGATGAAAGGTAAACATTTTATTTATTTATTTAAATTTTTATGCTGCCCACTCAGGTAAAAACCCGACTCATTTCTCGTAGCATGTGATTTTCCTCACCCATTGTTGTATTTTCAGGTAAATATTGCCTAGGTGCACTTTGCAAAAGTGGCGCCAATTCTGTGAAAGCTGATTCGCTAATGTTTCCTGCTTCCCCAGAAGTCATGGGTAAATGTAACAACTATGTTCTGTATAAAGCTGTTGCCCTTGCACCTGTTCTCTGTTCTTTTGCTCCTTGCAATAAACCATGTTGTTGTTTGAGCCAGCTCTCTCCAAGTAATCCTTCTGGGGTTCAGACACAACAATTGGCAACAAAAGTGGGATAATATGGCAACAGCATCTCCAGTGTCGTTGGGCCCCTTCAACATATCAAATCCTGAATCATGGATCATGTATGAGTTCCAGTTTGAAAACTACTGTACCTCTCAGAGAATCGACCTGACGTTAAAGAAATCAACATTCCTTGCATTTTGTGGGCTACCAACGCTTGAACTCCTCAACGATCTTGTGCTGCTGAGGTTACTTAAAGACATTTCACTTAAAGACATTCTGACCATCCTGCAGGATCACTTCAGGCCCAGAGTCGCCATGATCCCAGCACGGGTGGCCTTCTACAGACATGACCAGAAGGCCGGGAAATCCATTGCCGAATATGTTGCTGCGCTCAGACAGGCCACCATCCTGTATCAATGGAAGAACCTGGACATCGCCCTGAGGGACAGGTTGGTGGTAGGCATAAGAGACGAGGCTACTCAATGGCACTGGATGAAACGGGACATCCCAACATTCACGGCAGCGCTTGAGGAGGCTCAAGCTGCGGAAATAGCCAACACAGGGGTCCAGTTCTTGCAGTCGAGGCCGGCTAACCCAGCACTGATGAACATGGCTTCCACAAACACCGAGTTGCTAGCCCATCATTATCCTCCGATGACTCAGAAGGAGGAGACGACATCAGGCAAGTTTGGCGGCGGCGGCGAGTGCCTTCAACTCCACAAAAGGATGAGGTTCCGCCATGCCAAGTGTGCGGGAAGCGACATCTCCGCACTGATTGCCCCTTCATTGATGCTGAATGCCACTGATGTGCCAAGAAAGGGCACATCTAAAAGGTTTGCTGCCAGGATTCCAGGGGGTCGTACAAGGACGGTGCTCGCCGTGAGAAGGACCACCCAATTTCCAAGGTTTTTGACGGCCACCGTTCTGGTTCCAGAGTTCAAATGGTGTGCAGGAAATTTTTCGTCAGCGTCACCATCCAAGGGTGTCCGGTCAACATGGAGATTGACTCAGGGACCTCCTTCTCTATTATCACCCAGAAAGAATTTTTCTGTTTTCCTCTGTCTGCCCATCCCAAGTTGTGGACCCTGAAGGTCTGGCTGAGCGACGTGCAGGGAGGACACATTTCTGTGCTGGGTGTTGGGAATTTTTGTGTGCATTTCCATAACATGTCTGTTCTTCTTCCCCTGGTTGTGATAAAGACCGGTAAGAGCAACCTCCTTGGGACTCAATAGTTCAAGCCCCTGGTTATCGCCATTTCAGGTATTAATTCTGTGGGGGCTGACCCTATTCAGTCCATCTGTGATAAATTTCTGGACATGTTCCATTTAGGTTTGGGTACACCTGGGCCCCCCTGTCCATTTTGAGTTGGATCCTGCTATTGCCCCATAGGGTGCCCTTTGTGCTTAAGGACCATATTGAGGCAGAGCTCAATAAACTGGTTGTGCAGGGCATTTTAGAGCTGGTGGACTCTGTCGAGTGGGAAACCCTGATTGTAACTGCTATTAAATCCAATGGGGACATCCACACCTGTGCAGATTACAAATGCACTATAAATAAGGCCATTCGCCCAAATTCTTATCCTGTACCGGTGGTCAGCCACCTCCTGGCCTCACTCCATGCAGGTAACTGTTTCGCCAAGCTCGACTTGGCTCAGGCTTATCAGCAATTGCTTGTCACCCCAGCCTCAGCATTATGTTAGACAATCACCACTCACATGGGCGTTTTCAAGGTTAACCGCCTCCAATTTGGGGTCAATGTGGCCCCAGGTATTTTCCAGAGTTTGGTGGAGATATTGTTAAAAGGACTTCCCGGGGTTCTGCCTTATTTTGATGATGTCTTAATATCTGGGAGTGATAAGGCAGACCTTGCTCTCAAACTGGGGAATGTGTTAGAGCGGTTACACAATGCGTGGCTCCACCTAAAAAAGGGAAAATGCTGTTTTTTCACCACCGAGGTGGATTTTTTGGGGTTTAAAGTTTCTGCTGAGGGTGTCATACCAGCCAATTCTAAAGTCTCAGCTGTTTTGAACGCCCCATGACTGGTTTCTAAAACTGAGCTGCAGTTCTTTTTAGGGCTTCTGAATTTCTACCATTCATTACTCCCCCAGAAAACTACCATGGCAGCCCCTCTTCACAGCCTATTGCAGAAGCAGGCTGTGTGGCTTTGGGGTCACCCTTAGGAGCAAGTGTTCCAGGAGGTTAAAAAACTCCTCACGTCCAATGCTATTCTCACTCATTTCGACCCCGGAAAGCCAGTTGTTCTGGTCTGTGATGCTTCCCCTGTGGGAGTTGAGGCAGTCCTTTGCCATGACATGGGGGGGGGGGTGTCGAGAGGCACCAATTGCCTTTTTCTCAAGGTCCCTGTCCAATATGGAAAAGAGGTATGCGCAATTCGATAGGGAAGCCATGGCCATCATAGCAGGGACCAAGAAATTCCATGATTTCATTTACAGTGGGTCACCAAGTCCTTATGATTGAAGCATTAGAATCTCTGCCCGTGTCTGTTGAGGACATCGCGGCAGTGTCTAAGAAGGATCCCCTACTGTCCAAAGTAATGTCTTGGGTACAGAAATGGTGGCCATTACCCCCTATGGCTGACGAGTTTTGAGTTTATTACACCAAATGGCATGAATTGTCATTAGAATGGGGGTGCTTGGTTTGGGGGAAATCACTCCAAGGGAAGATCCTTCGCACACTGCACATAAGTCACCCTGGCATAGTTCGCTCTAAGGCACTTGCTAGGAGCTACTTTTGGTGGCCCAGGCTCAATTTGGATATTGAAGACTGGGTGGGGCATTGTCGAGAATGCCAGTCTTCCAGACCTGAAGAGATTCACCAGCCCACCAGGGAATGGGATACAGCAAAGGACCCCTGGTTGAGGGTTCACATTGATTTTGCTGGGCCGTTCCAGGGTGCTTTATTCTTGTTGGTTGTTGATTCATTTTCCAAGTGGTTAGAGGTAGTCCCAGTCTCGAACACATCAGCTAATGTTACCATACGCAAGTTCAGAAGGTTGTTTTGCACCTTCGGGTTGCCCAACATTGTCGTATCTGACAACGCATTGACCTTCATGTTGGCAGAATTCCAGGACTTTCTCAAGCGAAACGAGGTTCGCCACATAATGGCTGCCCCTTTCCATCCCACCACAAATGGTCAAATAGAGAGACAAGTCCGAACAGTGAAAGGAGCCCTTAAAAGAATGGGGTCTGGTGATTTAGAACTGCAGTTATGCCAGTTTCTGTTCACCCACAGGATTACCCCTCTGGCCTCAGGGTTGTCCCCAGCGGACAACGATCAGTTTTTGATCGTCTCGACCCGCACCGTATAGTAGACAAAGGGCAAAATCTAGATGTGTGCAACTCTAAGGGATTTACGGTGGGACAGGCGGTGTACTGTCACAATTTTGCCCTGGGGTCCCAATGGTTGGGAGGAGAGGTCTTGGAGCAAATGGGACCAGTTTCGTATAAGGTGATTATGAATAACGGTTTAGTTTGGAGAAGGCATGCAGACCAAATGTGTCCCCGAGTTAGTGGGCAAAATGCCCCCCCCCCCGAGGTAGAACTGGATGAGTCCTTTAGCTCGGGTCAGTCAGGGGTAAGCTCAGAGCCTCCTGATTTTGAAGTGGGTTCAGATTTCTTCAGTCAACCACTTCCAACAGGGGTGCTGCCTACTCATGGCCCTCCAGGGAGCCCCCCCCCCCCGAGAGATTCCCTTGTAATGGAAGGGGAACCGGCTGGCCATGCTCAAAGTCCAGTGCTCACACCAAACTTAGAAACTCATAGGTCCCCTCAGGGTTCTGACCAACCAAGGGTTTCCACAAGATCGGCTGACAATAACGATTGTCTTCTACCAGCGGCTCAGAGTTCCTCCTAAAAGGACCTGCAGGCCACCATTAAAATATGGGGATTGGGTCCCCCATTGGGGTGGAGGAATGTTGTGTATTCAGATAAATATTGCCTATGCGCACTTTGCAAAAGTGGCGCCAATTCTGTGAAAGCTGATTTGCTAATGTTTCCTGCTTCCCCGGGAGTCGTGGATAAATGTAACAACTATGTTCTGTATAAAGCTGTTGCCCTTGCACCTGTTCTCTTTTCTTTTGCTCCTTGCAATAAACCATGTTGTTGTTTGAGCCAGCTCTCTCCGAGTAATCCTTCCAAGGTTCAGACACAACACCCATGTATCTTGCTTCGTTTTGTGACTGGTCATTAGAAGGTAAACACTTTCAATTCTTATTTTTGAAGTTGATATGTCTGAGGAAAGCCCACTATAGAAGGGAAAGTGGGTGAAATAAAAGAAGTACACATTTGCCTCACCATCCAGTTTGACATACAATATGTGGTAAGAATGCCATCACAGCAGAGGCTGAACAAAGAGCATACTGCTTCCTTTCATTTTTCTAAAGGTGGCCTAGCATTATAGTAGCAAGGTTTTGTAGTAAAGATTTGTGGATAATGTGCATGCTGTAGCTTTAGCAGCCCGAGGCACTCCATTTTATGTGGCAATAAACCATTTTGGAAACTTCTTCCATGGACTTTAATAGAGATGCCGCTACTTCATATCAAATAACTTTGTGTGCTTGAAATCATATTGCATCTCATGAGAAGATAGTACTCTGCCCCAGAAAGTAAAATATTTTAGAATATTTCCATAATGGAAGGAAATATATTCAGTCCTTACATGTGGAATAAAGTTATTTCTCATCTTGTGTGTAGTTAATTATAACACCACTGAAATACAGAAACTATTGCATAACAAATGCCAGTTTCCAGTCCCGCTCCTGCAGGTCCTTAGAACACAAGTGGGCAAACTCTGAGAATATCCCAAATGGGTGAGATATAAATGTAATAAACAAAAAAACCTCTAGAGGTTTGAGGGAAGAGGCTGCATGAAACCAGCCTTGTACAGTACTGTGAAGAGAAAAATAAATAAATAGGGGGAGATATAGAAAAAGTGTCCTTGTAGTCCCTAAAAGCCTTAAAATAAACAAGTAAACAAACAAATAAATTGGGGCAATTGAGGTGCAGGGAGTTGGGCTGTCTCAAAACAAGGCTTAAGCATCCCCCATATTTTCCAGGGGGCATAATAGGACTTTTTGATCCATTGGGGGGGGGGGGAATCAAAAACTTGTTATGAGTATGTACACACACATGAGTATGCTTGTGCATGCTTGTGCATGTGTGGGGTAGGTGTGGGTGAATTACAGTGCTTGAAGACCAGAAGTGTCCTCTGAAGCTACCTATGTCCAACCATTGCCTTAAACAACTATAGGGAGCATATTAGAGGGCAAAAAAAGTATCAAGGAAACTTTATTAAAATAATATGTGACATATATTAAAAGTAACAGAAAATAATGTTTTTTTTTAAAAATGCAATATCAACAATTCTCAGATTTCACCTGATTCATAAGAACATAAGAACAGCCTTGCTGGAACAGGCCACAGCCCATCCAGTCCAGCATTCTGTCTCACACAGTGGCTCACCATTTCCTTCAGGGTATTCCCAAGCAGATGCCTTCACCTGCTTAGGATTCCCTGGAAATGGCATTGAGAGATATCCTGCCTATCTCTCCAACCCGGAGGTTGTCCTTAAGTATCCATAATTATAGCCATTGATACTCTTGTCCTCCATGAACTTGAAATGAAAGAACAGTCCTTCTCCCAACAAAAGAGGCAAGGAACTGATCTTTCCATTTTCTGGCAGAGAACCTCCATACTAACCTGTTTAAGAAGGCGTTGCCAAAAGCATTAAGTTTTCGGAAAGGCTTTTTGGGGTCCACCACCAGAGCATTTCCAGGAATGATGCCCTCCACATCCCCGCACATCACAGCAGTGAAGGAGTCTGTTGTTGGCTCTGGCCCAATCCGCATCCCAGGGAAATCTTGTTCGAGAAGGTACCTAAGTGTAAATATTTACTTAAAATTTATCAGAGTTTCAATTATCTGTAGGATATTGTGTACCTAAAGGCTTCTTATCAATTGTAAATTTGGAGCTGGATGGTATCTAATACTGTATGCTAAAATTGTCAACAACAAATTAAAAAAATGTGTGTTTGATTCTTATTCTTCCTTCATTCCTTTAGTCCCACCTCTGACTTTCCTTTTATGGTTTATGGAAAAACAGCTTTATTTTCAAATACAGTACTGTACACACAGCACTTTTGCTTGCTTCTCTTCCTATTTTTTTTAAAAAAACATTTTTAATATATGTAGAGATGATTCAGCACTATAATAAAAAATAAAAAGCAGAAGATGATCAGCAAGAGAACACTCTCCTCCCCATCTTCTCTCCTGGCCTCTTCTTCCATCCTTAGCTGGGGATAAATCACACACTCCACATACTCCAATCACTTTGTCCCCTTCATTTCGAGCTTCATTACTATCAGAAGATCAGAATTTGTTTATGCAAGCTAGTATCTCTTTTTTAATGCTGCTAAAAACAGCCTGCTGTATTTTCTGGCAGGCTACAAAATGTTGCTGAGAAGAGCATCTACCTCGATAACTTCCCATGAACAAGACTCTGGTGGTTTTCTAACTCGATGCTTATCCTGCAATATAGAATATGAGCTCACATTCATCTCCCAGAGTTTCTCAGGAAAAAGAAACCTGAGTAATTTTAGAGCACAATATTGATGGTTATTGATCTGGCTTTTTCACATTAAACAATGCAGCTTTTAGCAATGCTGACTTCATTGCTAGCCTTCAAGCAGCATTGCCCTACACTGACCCCTAAGCACAACATCTTCCTATATTTTTATTGTGCCCTTGTCTTTCAAAGGAGAAAGACAGCCCCATTTGCTAGTGACTTGAGGGTGTTTCTGGGTATAATGGTTTAAAAAATGGAAATGCATTCTTCCTCTCTGCTCTCTTCTATACTTTTCAAGTACTTTGTAAGCTGGAAAAGAGTGCTAATGAGAGGACAACGAAGTCTAGTAGATGTGCACTATGGTTTACAGGGCTTTTGTGTACTGTAGTCCCATCCTTCCAATGTGTCTGAATATTCCTAGGCTATCTCCTTCAAAATGTTTGGGTCCAGAGACATGAAAAGTTATTTTTTCATACTACAATTCAGATGTATCAGCAGAAGTGGGCTACAGCTGATGAAAGCTAATGCTAAATAAAACTTGTCAGTCTTTAAGAAGCTGAAAAATTTCTGTGCTTTTTTTTTTGCTGTAATGGACTACCTTTCCAGAAATCCATGATAGCACCCCTAATACTTGGTAAGATTGCAGAAGCTAAACAGCAAGTTGAAAAGGTTGAAAATTTGAAAATTTGGAATAATTGGCTTCTCCCTGGCAAATTAGCAGGTCGCTGCCCAGATCTTTCAATTTGAGTGACACCAGTTGTCTGTGTACATCCCTGAAATAGGAACACATAGCAAGCTATGTCGTTTGTCTTCTGCAAGTTTTTAACAAAATAACACAATTTGTATATTATTGTATGAGTAACTATGTGTATGGGGACTCTGGTGGCTCAGTGGTTAAGACATTGAACTTGATGGCTGGAAGGTTGGCAGGTCAGCAGTTCAAGACCTGAGTACTGCATGACAGAGTGAGCTCTCATCTCTGTCCCAGCTCCTGCCTAACTAGCAGTTTGAAAGCAAGAAATTGCAAATAGATAAATAGGGAACACTTTGGTGGGAAGGTAAACAGTGTTCTGTGTGCTCCGGTGTCTAGTCATGCCTGCCACATGTCTACAGAAACATCTGTAAATGCAAACAGCGCTGGCTCTTTGGCTATAAACAGAGAGATGAGCACTGAACCCTAGAGTCGGATATGACTGGCTTTTGAGCAAGGCGGACCTTTGCCTTTACTATGTGTATGAGATAGAAGGAGTATTCAGTCATGACTTCCATTGATATACTCATAATGCTTTGAGAGAAGTGGCTGGTTATCCCCCTCTATCAGCAGAGATCCTGGGTTCTCAAGCTAGGGTCTCCAAATGCTATTGGACTACAACTCCCAGAAATCTTGGCTGGCACAGCCAAAGTCGAAGACTTCTGGGAGTTGTAGTCAAGAACATCTGGAGACCAGAGCTTGGGAACCCCAGACAGAGAAAGAGATGACGGAGACTGGAGTGGCAAAGTCAATGTCTTTAAGCATTGTAAGTGTCTCCATGGAGGCAGGGCAACTTAGACAGAGGGAATTTCAAGGGGAAGGTCACCCCCCATCCTGATTATGAGCAACCCTCACATGGACTGAATATTTCTAGATTCTTTCTGCCCAGGTTCAGAGCTTTGGAAAAAGCTCCTCTTTGAGACTACAGTTCCCAGAACTACTTGGCAAGTCTGGTGGCGCTCGCTGGCAGATTCTGGAAGTTGTCATCCCCAAAAATAACTTTTCTAAGCTGTGCTTGAAGTTTGGGATCCCTTCCAGTTGCTGCCCTGATAAGATGCTGCCCTGATAAGATGCTGCCCAGTTGCTGCCCTGACTCAGATGTCATCCAGCTAAACCTCTGCTTTAATTTCTCAAATGCTACAGGGATTTGGAAGAGTAAAATGGTGATACCAGAAAACAAGCCCATAATGATATAGTAAGAGGCCCATCAGAAGGCAGTTTTATGGAGGAGCTACTTAATCCTGGAGCAAATGTTGAAAGAGCCTCTAACAAAAGTATGACAAATGCCAGGGCAGGGGAAACCAGACTTGATAGAACAGGCAAAGAATCTCGTAGGTCAGAGGAGACCAAAAAACCTCTTAATAATAGATATTATTTTGTGATGTACCCTAGATAAAAATAGAAAGGGGGTGATGCATTCCTAGAACTATGCTGGCCTGACACAATTCCAGAACATCTAGTCTCTTGGCTGCTTACTAACTGCTTCCTTTAAACTAGCTCATACAGGACAAGCAGTAAATTATAGAAAGGTTCTCAGGTGTCAAACATCAGAAAGGCTGGTTCCACTAACAACACCATCATGTTTATAAACCACTGCTTGTAGACCAGTGGACAGCATCACAAAGTTAATCTGCAAAAGCTTTAGACTTTTGTGGCTGCTATGGTTCTGGTTAGTACTGGTCCCCTCCCTCAAGTCTTCAACTAGGGCAGATAAACAGAAGTTTTGTCCAAAAGGTGCCAAGTTTAGAGGGCACATCCCTTCTTCCAGACTCACGTAAGAAAAGTGAGTACTACACCCTCACTGCTAATTGTTGGCAGATGGTACAGCCATCCTGGGGAGAAGGGAGGAAAAATAGTCCATATAGCATTTGATTTGATTTTGGCAACACTGCTGGTTCCCTGTGGAGCAGGAGAGATGTTGGCAAAGTGTACAGTGCTGTAATTACTTGTTGTATTATTTTCACATCATGAATTACACAGATGATTTTGGAGTGTATTTGCATTGCTTGCCTGGATGCCAACATTGTTAGTTACAATTCCATCTCTCCCTATTTTACTCCCATAGCAGGTAGTAGATGTGCCAATTTTTGGTTATGGTCTGGTAGGTAGGTTATGGTTAACCTACCCAACAATGATTCTGATCCAACTGTGTTCCAACAGTGTTGTTTTCTTTTTCTCCTTCTGTCTCTGTGCATGCATGAGGCCAAACAAAATGAATAATGGTACAACTGGAAGACTGAGGAAAAAAATCTGATTTAAATTGATTGTATAAAGAGAAGTGAAAAATCCAAAGCTAATGTGCTCAGATGAAATGTGGTATAGTTCTAAAAATATGGGCTATATCATTTCCTCTAAGTAGACCTGAAAAAAAACCTGCGTCATAAGATCTCAACAGAACAAAGATTTCATTGCATCTGGAGAAAACAAAAGGAGACAAGGAAGTTCTCATGAGCAATGGAGTACAGTTTTAAAAGTGTGTCAGTGAAGCATGATGCATTCATTGCTGGTGGAAGAGTCATATGTAAGGAAGTAAATACTTCTTTTCAGCAGTTATTTATGCCCAAGTGCATTCAGAGAAATTCTCCAAATCTAGACTAAGCAGACACACTTGCCTAAGAAGTTCTATGCTCATTTGCACATATGGAGGAATTGGGATCCTGTTAGCATAACTGCACAGACATCAATGGCATTGATGTCAGTAGCCTGTAGTGTTAATATTTAATTTAATTTAACTTAATTTAATGCATCCATTCACCCCACTTAGGTTCTAAGGCTCCCTGGAGATCTCTTTTGATCTGGGGAAGCCCTTGGAAGCTCATCCAAAACTCACTGCTAGATTGCCACTAGAAGTCACAAAACAGAAACAAAATGGAAACAAGGGATGGAAACAAATTAGAAATCTGTTGATGCAGCATAAAATAGTTTGTACTGGTGACCAGATGCAGTTCCAGATTGCTTATGTTTGTGTAATTATTTACAAGATTAATAGCATCAAACAGGACTTACCTTGGATACTTTGGAGTTGTTATTCAGCAAGGAGATCTCCGCAACGACATTCCACACATGATGTGGCCAAAATATGTGTCTATCAGTTTAGTCAATTTTGGGCTCCATCAGGCAGGCATTTGCCCCACTGTTTTTGCTCTTTTTCCTGGTGATCAGATGACCTGATCACTAGAGTGCACCAACCCATCATACCTGTCAAGTTTCGGGAAATTTCTGTCAAACTCCCGTAATTTACACTCTTTCCCACTGTCATCCTGTAATAGCTAGATTGCAATTAGACTGGAATTAGACTGGAGGCCAGTACAGGATAAGCATAGCTGTCCAGTTCCCCGTTTTGGCCAGGAAATTTCCCTTATTTGACAGAAATTTCCCGAAACTTGACAGGTATGCAACCCATCCCTAGTACACTCTTTTACCTGCTTCTTTTTGACCCCTTGTCAGAGGCTTCTGCTTTTTTGGTGCATGTAGATGCCCCCTAATTTGGTCCATTCCCAGCACGTATGATTGTTAGGAATGGACCGAAATCAAGCTTTTGGCTCTCAGTTTTGGGCATCGTGAAGTAGCTTAATAAGTGAATCACTTCAGGAAATTGGTAAATTGAACATTTCCTTAGCTCGTCAGTGGAGAGGCAGGGGAAGTAAAATTATTTTGTTTCTTATTGAGCTGATAAAAAAAACCCCAACACTTCCTTTCCCCATCTGCAGAGGAAGTGTTTAATTTTTTGATATCCTGAAGTGACTTTATTAAGCCACTTCATGATAATGAAAATAGGTTGCTTAAAGTCCATATGCCATTTAGACATAAGCATCACACCAAAATGACATATTACTCCTCCCCCATTCTCAAGTGACCCTATCTAGACTGCACCAACCCTCACCAAAAGAGCCAGTGTTGTCATACCCTTTGCTTCTAGAAGGAGTTTGGGTTTAATTTGATCTAAGGCCCACTTGTTTATCTTTCTTGGTAATCCAAAACATCTGCAAAGTTCTCCTACAACACCACATTGCAAATGAATCAACTTTTGTTGGTTTTACTCTCTGCCCTCTGCAACAACTTAGTAAGTTGCATGGTGAAAATTAAAATGAGGGAGAGGTAGATTTCAAACAGAAGAACTAAACTCCTACAGACTACATACTCACATGTTTTGGAAGACAAATAGGACCTCCAGGGGTGAAAGAATGAGAGCAGAACAAGAAGAATAGCGATGTATAAGCCTGTTGGCAAAGGGACCGCTTTCTGAGTCTACAATGAAAGCACAGCTGGATTTCCCTAGAGCCAAGCAGACATCCTTCAGTCTTGCTTCGCTGACCTTAAACACAGTAGGTCTCCTTTCTTGTCAGTTTCAAGCCTCTAGGTCAAGCCAGTTTCCTGGCCATGCCTCTCCAACCTTGTCTATGTTCCAGGAGTCTAAAAGTTTGACAGTTGAGGCAGTGACAATTTCATTTCACCTGTGAAATAGTTTATACTATAGAAGGGTTATAAATCTAAGAGGTTTGATTGTCACTAAGCTATACTATGGGAACTAAGAGCCTGTTCAGACAGGCATTAAGTATGCTCTCCTGGGGTGATCCATACTTGTTGCAGGGATTGCGGTGCTTTGTAGTTAAGATACCTAAGTTAATGACTGGAAGTTTAGCAGGTTAGCAGTTTGAGACCCGAGTACAATATTGCATGAGGGAGTGAGCTCCCGTCTCTGTCCCAGCTCCTGACTACCTAGCAGTTCAAAAGCAAGACATTGCAATTAGATAAATAGGTACCACTTCGATGGGACGGTAAACAGTGTTCCGTGCACTCCAGTGTCTAGTCATGCCTGCCACATGTCCACATAAATGTCTCCAAAAGCAGACAGCACTGGCTCTTTGGCTGTAAACAGAGATGAACACTGAACCTTACAGTCAGACACAACTGGCTTTCAAGCAAGGGTGACTTTTACCTTTGGCTATACTTGTTTGATATCAGAGTGGTGTCATTTGCCCCAATATTCCCTTTCTGAGGCTGTGTTAAGAGGCTCAACCTTTCTGGCATGCGTGCATATATGCCCATGATGGCAAACCTTTGCACTCCAGATGTTATTGGACTTCAATTCCCAGAAGCCCAAGCCCCCATGAATCCACACAAATGGGTTTGCTGCGATTCATCCGGCCCACGCCACGTTTTACTTCTGCTTCCGGGAGTGACGAGAGTGACATGGGCCAGATGAATCGCAGCAAACCCATTCATGTTGATTCACGGGGGCTTGGGCCTCTGGGAATTGAAGTCCAAGAACATTTGGAGTGCCAAGGTTCTCCATCATGGGCATATGCTATTCCCAGCACCTGTGAATCCTGGGAATTGTATATATGGGAGCCCTGCAGCTGGCAAAGGCCTCTGGGGATCACATCTAGCATGCTGAAAGGACTAACCACAGCCGTGGTTTTAATCAGTAATACACAGAGAAATTTATTTTTACTTTGAAAGACACCATACATCGCTGCAGTAATGACTAGTACATATAAAAATCTTCCCTTTCCATGATCATTTGCTGATGATCAGAGGAAATGTTCAATTAAGACTCAAATGGTCAGTTCCCATTCAGGTGTGGGAAGCGTGCCAAAAGGCACAACAGGCCATACCATAAAGGGAATGGACACTTTTCTGGCTGATCCAGTCTGGCAGTCTGATAGGTTTTAGGTTAGGGAGGAGAATATTATAGCAAACCCCCCTCCATGTTGTTGAGCTGCGTTTCTTAACATTCTTCAACATCAGCTACACCAGAGGAGGCCAAACTTTTTGGGCCACAGGCTGGTTTCATGGTTGAGCAGGCTGATTATGTGGTTCCTCCTACTGGAAGTAGAAGTAAAACGCACCCACACATGCGCAAAACGCTGCCATAAATGCACCCATGGCTGTCGTAAATGCCCACACACCTTCCTAAAAAGAGCCATTTGCTAAATTCTTCCTAATTCTCATTTCCCCTCTTATGTATCAATTTTTGCCATCATATACAGAAAGGAAGCTAGGTCCACCATACAAGAAAATAATCTACAATTGAATTCATTTTAGCACCATGAATGCTTTACAGCCTAACTTTGACTTGGCCAAGACAAGCACATATGTCCTTTTAAGCAGGAAACAAAATGCTATTCTTCTATCCCTACATCAGTGGCACAAAGACATGGCTAGCCCAGCAGGTGTGGGTTGTTGCTGTTGGAACTACTCCACCCCAATGGCCACCTGACAATTTTGTTATGGGAATTTTAGATTTTTAGATTCGAGATTCTGGTGATTTTAAGATTTTAGAGATTTTATGATGTTTTATCTATATATATGGGTTGTCAAAGTGTGTTATTTTGGGGGTGTTTCTTGTGTTGTAAGCTGCCCAGAGTCACCTCGGTGAGGGGGTGACTAAACAAGTCAAAATAAATAAAGAAATAATAAAAAAAGAATATAGTTGGAGGCAGAGGCTTCCTCCCGAAAATATAGGAAGAAAATAATCTTCAACATTTTCATTAATGGCTTGGATGAGGTAGTGCAAGTAATACTTATCAACTTTACAGTTGACAAAGAATTGGATGAAATAGCTATTACCTTGCAAGATAGGAACAGAATTTAGAAATATCTTTAAAAAGTTGAACACGGGATTGAAAATGACAGAATAAATTTTAAACAGGGATAAGTGCAGAGTTCCTCGCCTAGGGGAAAAAACCCTAATGCACAGTTATGAGATAGAGAATACTTGATCAGTAATACTATGAGCAAGAAGAATCTTGGAATTGTTGTAGATTACAAACTGAATATGAGCCAACAGTGCAATGTAGCCGCAAAAAAGGCCAATGCTATTTTAGGCTGCATTAACAGAAGTATAGTCTCCAAAACCCATGAGGTACTATTCCATCTCTATTTGGCACTTGTTAGATCTCAACTAGTACACTGCTTCCAGTTCTGGACACCACACTTTAAGAAGGATACCAACAAACTGGAACAAATTCAGAGGAAGGGAACAAGGAAAATCAAGGGACTGGACACAATGAAAGCGCGGCGCCAAAATGGCCACCGCGCTCTTTGCGCCCCCCCCACCCGGACTCAGACATCCGGGTGAGTTAGGGGGCGTGGCCATCCCTCTATAAAAGGGGTGGCCACGAGGCAGACGAACTGCCATTTTAGAAATAGCGACGGAGAGGAGAAGTTTTCTCCGTCGCTGTTTGTCCTGTAGTCTTCAGCTGTTTAGCCCTTGATCCTTTCCCGGCTGGGAAAGGAGGATTAGCGCACGCAGAGCCTTAGTTCGCTTGGCTACTGCGTGCTTCGGTGCTAGGTTTTCGATCCCTGGAAAGGGATCCTGCTTCTTCTTTCCTTGGAACACATACCTCCCAAACGGAAGGCCCCGGCGATGAAGCCGTGGCCAAAGGGGAAGACTTTTACTGGCCCTGTGCAGAACGGGGGACAGCCATCGGGTCGGAGGACCAGTGCTGCGCCTCCGCGGCAGGGCACTGTGCCAGCCTTGCCCACCGATACCGGTGGGGCTACTCAGGCTGGCACTTGGCAGCCGGGCTTGGCTGGCCAGCCACAGGCCGGCCCCTCAGGGGCTTCGGCCCTCGGCCCGCCGTTACCGGCCATGGGTCAGGGCAGTGGGGGAGGGCCTGGTATGGGCATACAACCCGTTCCTCCTCCGGCCCCTCATGGGCCGGAGTTTTGGGCATGGCCCTATGAGGAAAGACTGAAAGGACTGGGCATCTTTAGCCTTGAGACAAGGCGACTGAGAGGGGATATGATTGCACTTTTCAAACATTTGAAAGATAACCATAAAGAGGAAAGGCAGGATCTGTTATTGATCCAAGGTGCCAAGGTGCAGGACACTTAATAATGGGCTGAAACTGCAAGAAGCCACATATAGGCTGAATCTCAGGAACAATTTCTTAACTGTTAGAGCAGTATGACAATAGAACCAATTACCTAAGAAGATGGTGAACCCTCCAAGGTTGGAGGCATTCAAGAGAAAATTGGACAACCATCTGCCAGATCTGTTTTGATTTGGATTCTTGCATTAAGAAGGTGGTTAGACTTGATGGCCTCACAGACACCTTCCATCTCAATTATTCTATAATTCTATTAATCTTTGAACATGCTGGTGATGACAGTACTGCCTTGGTGGAGGAAAATGAGTGTAATGGTGGAGGCATCCCTCCAACAGAACAAAGGGAGGAGAAGATAATGCCCACAGCCAAAAGAAGCTTTCTGTATTTAGCAAGATAATCCTGAGGATCCTTTAAACCAAGCCTTACATGAAAAGTGACTTTAAAAAATTGCCCATGTCACACCCCACTACAGGTGTCAACTGCCTACATATGGCTAATGATAGGGCTGGCTCCCATCCTGACTAATGCCTTTCACAGATGTTAATGCATATGTGTACTGAAGTGATGTAACTCAGATAGGCATTTATTAACAGAAGTCTGAGGTACTTTTCTATAGGAAAATATCTCTTCCCCCCCACATGTTGAAGTGAACTAGCTGACTAGAATTTTCCTCTGATAGTGAACAGTGTTACTTCTCTACAAAGGAGTACAAAGGAGAAGTATAAGTTCCAAGCTTTCTACCTTGTAAATCATAAGCTGAAAGAAAAGAACACAAATGAGATCTAAATATTTTTATCCTTTCTGGAAATGTGCATTATCTATATACTATGTACATGCATGCAAACATATACACCTGCCAATGCAGCCTTGTGATTGTTCATTACCCAAGAAAAATAACGAGCCCTCTGATTTTACCTTATGAACGTGGTCTTCCCAGTAGAATACTGCCCCACAAGCAGGACCATAGGCTTGTTGTCAAAGTCTGCATTCTCCAAGGCAGGTGAATGAAACTCGTGGAACTTATAGTGTTCTTCAAGAGGGAGAAGCTTGGTTCTGTACAGTTTTTTAAGACCATCGCTCACAGTCTGAAATAGTTCAGGGTTTTTTCTTCTCCTCTCATCCCGAACCAGCCAGCTGAACATTTTGCAAAGAAGGAAGCAGTGTTACTGATCACTCATTTTCTTTGGCAGAGTCCAGTCACCAAGGAATATAAAAACAGAAAGGGTTTTTGCTTCAGACTGCTTTTGCATGGAAGCTTCCCAGCTGTAAATCTAAAGGAAGCAATTGTATTCCTTCTTCCCTCGTTTCTTTTTGAAAGAGAGTGAGACAGTCACTTTATTGCTTGTAGCCCCAACAATCTGTAACACAAAGCAAGAAGACCTCTCAGGAAACAGCAGGCTTTGAACTGACTTGGGTTATTTACGCTGATGAGAGAAAAAAAACACACCTAAGTGTGCAGTATTAAAAGAGCGAAGAGTAAACTCCCTTTATCGTTATTGTGACAAAACTAAAATAAAATTGAATAGGTTGCAGTGCTGGTGTTGCTTCTAGCTTTGAACGTAGAGCAAGGAACTCATCTCATCCCTAGTAAGAGAGATTGCATGACAGTGTCTTTATCCTTTGTGAAGCAGCTGGTATTTAACTGCCTGTCTTTCATGGAACTGTCCAGTAAATGGAAATTGTGCAACTACTGGGGTTAATGACTAGACTAATCAATATGATGCTCAAAATAGTTGATATTTAGCAAGCAACTGGAGGTTTCAATTGTCCACTGCCTGAATGAAGACCCAAGACAATGGTTTGCAGAGGAGAAGTTACAACCAAAGGACATTTTAAAATTAAGCATACAATGTGAGATCAGCAGCAAACTGATCAATAAACAGAATCACACTGTGGATTTCCTACACCTATTTCAGGCAGTTGGAAAATGGCACAGCATCACAGGGAGGGGAGAAAGATAAGACGAAAAGGTGAAAGCAAGTTGTGAATGAGAGCGGAGTTAAATTCTATGACAATGACAGAAACATGAGAGGGTACATAGCAATAATCTTCTGGGGGCTGAAGGAAACCTTAAGAATTTTAATTTCTAAACATTAATTTGGAATCATTTTGCAATATTTAGGAAGAGTAGACATTATAGAAAATAGACATCTAACAAAACCAGAGGATAAGTAAACGTTGCAGTAAAAGTAAACTAGTGTGTCAATAAAACCAGCTACAAACAACAATAAGAATGAAATCAGTGACAACAGTAATAATAATAATAGTAATAATAATAATAGTAATAATAATAATAATAATAATAATAATAATAATAATAATAATAATAATAATAATAATAATAATAATAATAATAATAATAATAATAATAATAATATTTAATTTATATCCCGCACTTTCTCAGCCGAAGCTGACTCAAGGCAGCTATTACAACGTGTATATACCAGTAGTCAAATTTGCTTTAAAAGTGGCTTCTAGTGAGAAGCAAGATGGAATATTCACTGCCTACTGAAAGATGAGCAGTTAACTGAGTCAAATGAAACTATCCAACAATAAACAAATTGTTATTTAGTTAATTTGCTGGGTATTTATTCTCTTAAGGTGAGGTTTTTGAGGGCTAATTTGTTTACTGCTGTAAAGATATGTGAGCCGAGGGTGGTGGGTTTTCTCACTGTCTTATTGGTAGTGATGGTTGGGTACAGCTTGGGGTATTTCTCTCTTGTTCTTGGTGTTGTGTTGTTGTTGTTGTGGTGGTGAATGGATATAGCTCTGTGTGTCTTCCCTTTTTTCTGTTGTGTTGCCTAAACCTCGACTAGGGTTTCCCAAACTTGGGCCCCAGATGTTCTTGGACTTCAATTTTCAGTAGCCCTGATCAGCAGGCATGCAGACTCAGGCTTCTGGTAATTGAAGTCCAAAAACACCTGGGGACCCAAGATTGGGAAACCCTGGCCTAGAGGGTCTCTGGTATGCAGTTTTGGTAGTACTGAACTCATATTGTTATTTTCTCTCTCTTAATTTTTGAATGTTTTACTACTTTTTGATTTGGTTGGAAGATAAGTCATTTTTTAATAGGTCTGATTATGATTTTTCTTGTCTGCTTTTGGAATATATTGACTCTCTGTTGCCTAGTTTTTAAAAGTTTGGTAGGGTTTTGGAGTGCCAGAAATTATATTTCATGAAAGGAAAAACTGAAACAAAAGAATCTGAATGATGTATTCTCAAACTATGGGCTCAAGCTACAGAACATTAGATATAGACTGAATATTAAGGGAAAAAATTAACTGTTAGAGCAGTATGACAATGGAACCAATTGCCATGGCCCAGTGAGCAGCTCCGCACCTTCAAGATGCACCCTGCCAACACCACCGGCGAAGCCCCATGCTCTTTCCCATGGCCCGGAAAGTGGAGGCACCTGGCGAACAGCCGGCCAGAGGTGAGGAGCCGCAGTTGGGGTTGGTTTGGTGGCTTCAGAAGTTGCTCCCCTCCACTACTGAGGCTGAACCAATGGGACAAGAGCTGGCATGACAGGAGGGAATTTCGGCCTCGAAAGGTACCGCCGGCACTTCTCTGGCTAACGCCATCCCGGCTCTTCCTTTGGCCTGGCCAACCTTGGGAGGTAAAGGTATATGTGGTTGATGATCCCTGGGGCAAGGACTTTTTGTATCCTCGGTGCTCTGAGACCCCCCACTCTGCCGGGACTTGAAGGGTAAGAGTGGTAGTGGATACGCAGACAATTGGTCCCACTGTTTTGTCTCCATTGACTTGTTGCTCTTGATAGGAAGTTGTAATAGTAT
This sequence comes from Bradypodion ventrale, assembly GCA_035047345.1. Classification (NCBI taxonomy): domain Eukaryota; kingdom Metazoa; phylum Chordata; class Lepidosauria; order Squamata; family Chamaeleonidae; genus Bradypodion; species Bradypodion ventrale. The sequence continues at coordinate 51,052,486 of JAWDJE010000001.1, forward strand.
TCATGGGACTTTATTGATTCATTGATTGATTGTTTTGCTGTATATGAATTATGTTATTATTAATACTTTGTAAGATTTTGCTTTTTGCTGTTTGAACTATATTGTGTACTGTATTTTGTTTTGTATTGTATATTTTGATTTTGTTGTAGGTACCTGTAGGAACTGCTTTGAGTCACTTGCTGGGCAGAAAAAAGCTGTATATAAATTAAACTATTATTATTATTATTATTATTATTATTATTATTATTATTATTATTATTATTATTATTATTATTACTACTACTACTACTACTACTACTACTACTACTACTACTACTACAGGGGATGGTGAGCACTCCAACAGTTTTCTCTTTTTTCAAGAGAAAATTGGACAACCATCAGTCAGATTTTCTTTCATTTGAATTCTGGCATTGAGTGGGATTTGGATTCGATGACTTCCTAGGACACTTTCAAGTCAGTTATCATGATTCTGTGTTAAACTCTGAGAAATACAATTATGAAAGACATGCTTGCAAAAACACAAAATGGAAGAAGCATGAAAATATTCATAATATTCATCAGGTGCCCTTGTGGTGCCGTAGTTAAACTGATATACTGCAACCAAAAGGTTGTGAGTTCCATCCCAACCAGAGCACAAGGTGGACTCTGCCTTCCATCCTTCCAAGGTCAGTAAAATGAGTACCCAGCATGTTGGGAAAAAATGCTTATTAACTTGTGAACCTTCCACAGAGTGCACTAAGTGCTATGGAGCGATATATACAGCGGTGGGCTCCAGCAGGTTCAGATAGGTTCAGGAGAACCGGTAGTAAAACTGGCTGGCCATGCCCACTGCCCTGCCCTGCCCTGCCCACCTCCTCCTCCTCCTCTCACCCCACTCCGGATATGACTCCAACATCCTTGCTGTTGGGTCTAGGTGCCTGGAGTGGGGTGAGGCTGAGCCACCAGTTACTCTGCTGCAGTTACTCTTTAAAGGAAAATTAGAGCATCGAAGTGTAATTGCTATCTATTGATCTGATGAAGTGGACTCAATCCACAAAAGCTCAGATTAAAATACAGCAGTTTAGCCATGCCCACCCTGTCACCTGGCCACACCCACAGAGTTGGCCACACCCACAGAGTTGACCACGCCCACAGTATGGTAGTAAAAATTTTGAAGCCCACCACTGGGTATATAACTATGATTGCTTTGCTTTTGCTTTGCCTACTGATGAATTAATTTCCATCAATTTATCTGTTTTCCTTTTAAAACTAGCCAAACTTGGCAGCTGCCATTACACCTTGAAGCAGTGAATTATACAGTTAAAATGTGTTCTGTGGAAATGTATGCCTTTTTATTGATCCCACTGTAAACATCTATCATCCTTTCTTCCATTTCTACTCTGGTGCTTCTCTCTGTCTCTTTCTCTCTTCTATCCTTTTTAGATGGATCCCATACATCCAATAAAGGATACTAATTTTATCATCTCTGAGGGCCCAGAAGACTCTGTTTCTTTGCCTGCATACAAACAAATAAACTAATTTAATCACAACCATAACAGTTTTTGAGATATGTAGTTTATTATGAAAACACATGTGCACGATTGTGCTAATTTAATTTCACAGTTCTTTTGGACAAGATTTGTAAGACTTCATAATGCAATATCCTCTTATAGAGAAAAAATCCTCCATGGCGTATAGTCCTTTGATCCGCTTTGATCGAAACAATGAGAAGTTTCATGGATCAAGCATTTCCTTTTATCAGACCTGAATTTCCCACCAATCTGGACATATTCTGTCCTTTTGGCAGTTGTTTGCCAACAGTAAAATGACTTGTTCAAAATAAATGGATTATTTTCAGAAACATGCAAAACAATGTTTTCATTGGGCGCTCAATTTCTTTATTTTTTTTATATCTAGCAGCCTATATAAAGACTCAGAAAATTTAATTAAACTGTTGTCAGAATTGTTTTGAGGGGGAAAAAAGCTTCTGGACAATTAAAACACTACAGACATCTAATAAGGTTGGCAGCAGTCCACAAAAGCTTATAGAAAAAGAAAGTTTGGTTACTTATATCTAAGGAGAAGGAACATAATGAGACAATGAAACCGTTTATAACTGAAAGTTACAGCATGGCCCTCTGGAATCCATGTCATAATCCTACCATTGGGAATTGGGTCAAAATAACTTATTCCATGGGTCTGCCCTAGTTGAGACTAAGAAATGGACTAGCTCTTCCCCTACTCCAGATTGTTTCTACACTGTTTTTCAAGACAATTTTTCTTGCCTAGTTATCATATATAACACTTCCTTATGAAACTAAAGCAAATACATTTTAAAACTATGTTTAAACAACATATAAAGCAGATTCTAATTCAAAGCAGTGACACAGTAAACACTAATTTACACAACAACCACAATGCAAGCGCGGCGCCAAAATGGCCGCCGCGCCCTTTGCGGGCCCCCCCCACAGGACAGAGAATCCGGGTAGTTAGGGGCGTGGCCAGCTCCCTTATAAAAGGGGTGGCCACGAGGCAGCCGAGCTGCCATTTTACCTCAGCGACGGAGCGGAGAAGTCTTTTCCCCTGTGTCTCCGTCGCTCTTTAGCTTACCGGGAAGCCTTTCGGTAGCGATTCTTCCTTGTTGGCTTCCCTTTGCTTCAGTGGAGATACCTTTGAAGAAGGAGGCGGCTTTGAGTGCAGCTTGCCCTGGTAGGAGGCGCAACCCAGGTCGGAGGACCGCGGTGCCGCCTCCTCAGCAGCCGCCTTTGCAGGCCCCTGCCGGGGCCGGCGGAATGGGGTCTATTGCCCTTTGGCCCGGAGTGGGCGACCAGAGTGCGGGCGCGGAAGGGGTTCCGGCCCGCGGCCCGCGAGCGGTGGACACCGCTCCTGCATCTGCCCACCCTGTTGGGCCTACTCTTCTTGGGTCGCAGCCTCCCCCTGGGCCCTCTAGCCTTGGGGGGTGGTGCGGCCCCCTGCCTTACCAGGTTTCTTCACCGACCCTGCCGGGCTTCGGTGCTGGCCAATGGCCATATTCGCCTGTACCACGCCTGGACCGGGCGGGCCGGCCGGCTCTTTGCTCCAGTCAGGCGGGCGCCCCCTTCGGGGTCCCCTTGAGGCGCTGTCGGCAGAAGGACAACAGCCGGCAGGGAGGGTCGAGCTGCTGCAGGCGCGTGGCGCGGGTCCGGCCACTGCCTCGCGGCTCCCCGGCCAGCAGCCAGGTGCGGGTCAGACCACGGTGATGAGCTCTACGTCGGTCGTGAGCTCTGACGCCCCCAGTTGGCCGGAACCCCCGGTGGGGGCGGCCCGCGGGGGTGCAGCATGTGAGTATCCGGTGCAAGCGAGTACATCCACACACATTCCCAATATGGGGGGGGCCTTTCAATGGCCTTGGCCTCGCGCGGGTGGTGCGGGGGCCACGCTGTCGGCACCCCACCCGGCGACGACGACTGCCACCTTGGGCACTGGGGTGTAAGCGAGTACATCCACACACATTCCCGGGGCCCCGCGGTGGGGGGTATTCCCTACCCTGAGGGGAATGTTTGGGGTGGCCGGGTTGGTCCAAGTTCCTATGCTTTAACGCTGAATGACCACTTGGCACAGGCCGCCAGGGAGTAAATTTGACGGGGGGAATATGTGGATATCTTCTCACTCCAAAACAAGGTGCCCTCCAAGGAGAGATGGAGGGGCAGAATAGAAGGATAGTGGCAGGCACGTTGTCACAAGCCACCAAGTATGTGGGCCAAATGGTTGCCGGCCTGCATCATAGGTATGGCGGTGTACCTTGGGCCTGGCCGGATCTGGCTATTCCGATGGTCCAGTATTTGGACAACATCTGCCGGGCGATGGTTTACTTTCCGGGCTCAGCGTGGTTGGCTTGTGACGAGGGATGCCGCAGGCGATTTCCCACACACCCTGGGGTTAGGCGGGATGAGCCAGGCCAGAGACTGCGGCTTTTGTACTTGACGCCCACGCGCCCTGTGCCCGGGGAGATATACCATTGTGGGCATGCGGTTCAGCGGGCGGCCCCAGCATAGGTCACCTGCCATGGGGCGGGGCGGGGGGTCCCAGCCCGCCTGCCGTTCTGGACTTTCTTGTCCAATGGCTCCTCTAATGGGAGGACTTGTATATACAGACAGGAGTGTCCCACCTGTGTTGGCCCCCATGCGGCCTCTGCCTGTCCTAGGCCTGGAGGAATGCGAAATAGGCAGAGGGTGGGGCAGACAAGGGGCTTGCAAGACTGTTGCAGTGGGATTTAGTTTACCGAAGGGCTCCCCCCCAATCTTTTATCCCTTAAGGGGGGGGAGGAGGTGGCTGCTGCCAGCTTTGACAAAAGGGTCTATGCGGGCAGGGTCGTTGGCACTGTCCCTGCACCCCCGTCCCGGGGAGCATATTATTTCAATGATGCCGTGCCTTTTGGCTATTCCATTGGGGCTCGGTGTTCGAGCGTTTCACCACTTTCCTAGATTGCGCTTTTGTCCGCAGGTCAGGGTCCCGGTCTGTAGCCCATTCCCTGGATGGTTTTATTCGGGGCTGAACGGGGCTGGGACACGTACCCACGTCTCCTCAACACATTTCAGACGCTAATGGAGGAACTTGGTGTCCCTTTAGCGCCCGAAAAGACCGAGGGCCCATCTCCACAGCTAGTATTCCTGGGGTGGAGAGTAACACGATAGCGCAGGATTCTAGGTTGCAGCGGGATAAGGTGTCAGGGCTAGTGGCCCTTGTCTCGGTCTTGCTGGCTGAGTGCATGGCATCATGGAGGGAATTTCTGGTGCTACATGGTCACCCCAATTTCGCTGGCAGGGTAGTCGCACCGGGCAGGGCAATTGCTCTGCGCTGGTGCGACGCCATGGCGGGATTATCCAGGCCCCGCCACAGGCTCAGATTTACCCGGGGTATCGGGGCAGACGTACTTGTCTGGCCATAGACCCAGAGGTAGTTCAACGGGGTGTCATTTTGGGTTTGATTTCCTGGCTCCCCCTTGCTTTCAGATGCAGTCTGATGCCTCAGGATCCATGGGTTTCTGGGATGTCCTTCAATTGGAAGTCGGCCTATGGTGGGTGGCCACCTTCCGCGGCAGGCAAGGGTCGCCTGCATGGTCTCACCTATCAGGAATATTTCCCTATCCTGGGTGCTTTGATGCTATGGGGCAAGGGGTGGGCCAACTCGGTTGTGCAATTTTGGCGTGGCAACGCGGCTGTTGTCCGCATCGTCACTGCACAGATTTCCAAATCGCCCGGGGTTATAGGTCTAGTGCGTTGGTTTGTGTTATGCAACCTGTGCCTCAACGTTCCCTTCAGGGCCAGGCAAGTCCCAAGGGTTGATAATGATATTGCTGCTGCTTTGTCCCGCCTGCAGATCTCCCGGTTCCGTGCCTCGGCCCCCGGATGCGGAGGACTTTCCCTCGCCACTACCGGATGAGAGATGGACCGTTGGCAAGGAGAGGTGAACCGGGCGATCGGCATGTCACTAGCGCCATGCATGAGTAAGGCGTATCACCACGTATTTAGTTCCTTTAGAGTATTATGTACCCGATTCCGACTGCCAGGAACCTGGCCGATTACAGTAGCCCATCTTCTGCGATTCATGGTTTACCTGTATGCTCAGGGCCTAGCACCACGCACCATAGCATCTCAGCTGTTGGGTTGGCTTTTATGGCCAAAGTGGGAGGTCGTGTGGACAGCACCATTGACTTCCGGGTGAGACATGTTGGGAGGGGTGGGTGCGCATGCCCGGGCGTTTCCCGGGCGGCCGCCACCCCATTTACCCAGGGGTTTTTTGACCCAGTTGGCCCGGGGCTGGCCTGGCCTCTGTTTTGATAGATGAGGCAGCCCACTTCATGCGGCTACAACGGTGGCCTTTTTGGAGCCCTCCGCGTCGGCGAGCTTGAGATGCTGAGTAAGGCGGATGCAAGATTTTACCAGGGTTTTTTACCCAATTGGCCCGGGGCTGGCCTGGCCTCAGTTTTGATAATTGAGGCAGCCCACTTCATGCGGCTACAACGGTGGCCTTTTTGGAGCTCTCCGCATCGGCGAGCTTGAGATGCTGAGTAAGGCGGATGCAAGATTTTCCCAGGGTTTTTACCCAATTGGCCCGGGGCTGGCCTGGCCTCTGTTTTGGAAATGAGGCAGCCCACTTCATGCGGCTACAACGGTGGCCTTTTTGGAGCGCTCCGCGACAGCGAGCTTGAGATGCTGTATAAGGCGGATGCAAGTTGTAGGGCACTGGAACTCGAGGATGTCTATGTTGCCAAAGACTGGGCCCAGTTGAGGATACGCTCCTCTAAGACAGATCAGCAGGGCGTAGGCAGTGGTAAGACTGCTACGCTGTTCTTTGGCAGACATCTGTCCGGTTGGTGCCCTACAGTAGTTCCTGGCACTGCGTGGCATGCACCACGGCCTGTTTTTCTGTCACCAAGATGGGTCTCCCCTTACTAAATTTCAGTTTTGGAAGGTGACAGCCAGAGCCCTCACCAGGGTGGGCCTGCCAGGTGCCCGTTATGGCTCACATTCATTCCATATTGGCGCAGCCTCTACAGCAGCTGCTTTTGGGTACTCTGGGGGCTGACATACGCAGCATGGGGAGGTGGGGCTCGCAATGTTTTCAGTTTTATGTGCGCCCACTTCCGCCATGAGTACCAATCCAGTCACCTTACCGTCTTTTTCTCAATTTTTCTCAATTTTCTTACAGACCCTGGGTGTCGTATTACACCGGTGACAGTATGGCTGGTGGGCCACAGCTATGTGCACAGGGCAGCGCGTTACGCTGCGGCGACAGAGTGGACCCCGACTGGGACTGGGTGAACACGCCAGTCTCGCATGGCATGGTAAGCCTGGGATGTTATGGCGGGAGCTGCGGCCTTTCCTTTTTTCTGGCCTGGGTGCTGACCCGCCTGACATTCTCGTCATCCACCTGGGGGGCAATGATTTGGGCCAAGTTACCGGCTTATCGCTCAAGCATGCGATTTGCGAGGAACTCGCCTATTTGCATTATGGCTGGCCTGCCACAACCCTGGGGTGGTCGGACATTGTCCCGCGCCATTCTTACAGAGGGGGCGTTAACCTCCTGGCCCTTGACCGCCCTAGGCGCGCGGTCGATAGGGCGGTGGCGCGGTTTATTGCCGACAGGGCTTGGGGACGGGTCAGTCATCACCCCGATACTAGCCTACAAAATTATGACTTGTACGCAGGGGATGGGGTCCATCTGTCGCGAGGAGGTATGGACCTCCTGTTGGGTGATTGGCGAGCAGGCCTGTTGACCGAGCTGACGGTCTGGGGGGGGGGCGTCAGGTCTTCTTTGAAGCCCCTCCGTGTGGCGGGTAGCACTGGTAAGGTAAACAGTATGACCCACAAGTATCCGGCAGGTTCGCAATTGACTGGACAACACTAGACAGGAATAAAGTAGTTAAACGTTGTCCGGTCAATGACGAACCAGGCGATGGGGTGATGACGATTGCTAACCAGCATGCATCACCCCTGTGATTTCACGGATACGCGTCAGAGGGTGGGGTCATGAGTTAGTTATTGACTACGGTCAACAATTTGTTTGTTGTCAACAAACAAATTGATACAAATTGATACATTGTAACCAATTGCCGTTGGCAATTTTTGGGTGGTACCTTACCAGTGTTACTTCGGCCTGCTTGCCTTAGTAATTATGATTGGTCGTTTTACCAATATAAATTTATAATTCGGACTAGGGCATTGAATCAATAAATGTGGCCCTATGCTGTTATCCACTTTCAATGTTGTCTGTGTCCGTTATTGGGGGGGTGCGCCTGCAAATGGCAAACATCAGCCAAGATGGTAAATTCTAGTTGATATTTCGAGGCTGATAAGTTCCAGTTGATATTTTCCAGCTTCCAGTTTATATTTTCTCATGAGGTTGCTCAGTGCTCAAGCTCTTGGTACCTGGTGCTTCAAACACCATATTTCTTTTGCATAGAAAAATGACATATTTTACTACATTCTGGAAACATATCAAGGGACAGGAAGTGCTTCTTGTGGTCCCCCAAATAAGAGCATCAGATGCTAAATTGCTTTTGTGCTGAGGGACAGTTCTATAAGCTCACAAAACACAAACACAACTGGCAATTTGAGTGCTATGAGTCTGGTAAATGAGGATTAGCCAGCTTATTATGTTCATAACTCTGCATTTGAAACTTGTTTAATTCTTTCATTATATTGTAAGATATTAGTCAACATCCTGTTGGATATGCTATATCTGGGGCTCCCTCTCTATCGCCACTCAGCCACACTCCCCTTTTTATCCTAGAATGGGTGAGTTTAAGAGGGAGTCAGTTGTGGTGTTTATAAGAGCACTGGCTCTTTGACTGTAAGCAGAGATTAGCACTGCCCCCTAGAGTCATACACGACTGGCTTTTGAGCAAGGGAGACTCTTACTTTTACCTTACTCCCATCCCATGATTCCAATGGGTTCCCACAGATGAAAGCAGCTATATGGGAGCTCTGGGTGCCACAGGACAAAGGTAAAAATGTTCAATTTCTAAAAAATCATCCTCCCGGGTAGTATTGTCAACCTTACAAGGTATAACTTGTGCAACAAGAGTTCAACCTGAAATTACACCTGGTCTCAGAGTCATCTGTTTATGTTTTATATTACTATGCAAACCTCTACCTTTGAAACTCCTTTGATAAGGACTACCAGGCTAGCACCTGGAAAAGGAGCCGGCAAAGTTCCTTCCAGGAACTTTGCCGGCTCCAGCGTTGGTTGAGCCACCACACCCCCGGGCTTCTGTCCCCACACCACCGGGGCCAAAAATGCCGGGAGGGGCGGCGCGGAGAAGAAGAGCTTGGCCGGTTCCAGCCTCAGCTGTGAGTGAGCCGCCATACCCCCGGGCCTCCGCCCCGATGCGACTGGGGCTACAAAAGCTAGGGAGTGCAGCGCGGCTGGAAGGAACTTTGCCGGCTCCAGCGTTGGTTGAGCCACCACACCCCCGGGCTTCTGTCCCCACACCACCGGGGCAAAAAATGCTGGGAGGGGCGGTGCGGAGAAGAAGAGCTTGGCCGGTTCCAGCCTCAGCTGTGAGTGAGCCGCCATACCCCCGGGCCTCTGCCCCCACACCGCCGGGGCTACAAAAGCCGGGGAGTGCGGCGCGGCTGGAAGGAACTTTGCTGGCTCCAGCGTTGGTTGAGCCAGTACACCCCCGGGCTTCTGTCCCCATGCCACCGGGGCCGAAAATGCCAGGAGGGGCAGCACGGTGGCAGAAGGGCTTCTCTTATCCCACTTTCTTTAGTTGCGTGTGAGTGGGGGCCCTCTCTTTGAGTTCTTGTTTTTCTTGTTATTATTGAGTTGTTTTGATTGCTATGTTGTTTAGGGTAATTTGATATTGTATTGCTTGTACTATTGACATTTTGTACCTTATTTGCATATTGCTTTGTATTATTTGTATCGTATTCTGCATTGTTTAGCATTATTATTGGAAAACGCTTCGAGTTCCCTTTACGAGAAGTAAAGCGGTATAGAAATCTAAACAATAAATAAATAAATAAATAGACATCTTTACAGTTACCTGCTCAGTCTGGAGTTGACAAAATAAGAGTTTGTCACACACTACTAGTTCCTTTTTGTTGAACAGGCCACTCCAACCAACTGGAGATCACAGGAAGCACTACACCCATGGGGCATTCTTCTCTGTGATTCTGAAGATGATACACTCCTCTGCCTTTTGTATAGCAGCTTGTATTGATGTAATCATAGCTGAATGTAAAGATGATCTTACTTTGCATAAATGGTACACAATTTCCCCCAATGTCTCATATTAATTTCATGTCAGCTATTTACATTTATTATCTAGCTTGTTATGCATTGATTGAATCAGTTCATTTATCCTTGCTGGCTCAGTGTGGGCTCCAGATAAATCAGGAAGTGGGTCACTCTGGCACCCCACAGACACCAGTCTACCTGCTGTTAGATGGAAGTTCTGAAAGAAAACTAAGATTAATTAGTGTCACATTGTTTTCTAGAAGTATGGTGTTTTCTTTAAGATTTTATGTTACTCAAATAGGATGAACAACCAAAGAGGTAAATTGCAAAACTAATGCATGCAATATACTAAGCATGAGCCATCCATCATTTAGGGAACAGAGCATGTGACTGTCACCAAGTTCTTTTGTTATGACTGGTGAAGTCAGATATTTATTGCATTTTTTAGTATTTGCCATTCTGGATTTTGTTGTTTAAATTTGCATACTTCATCTATCTAGAGACACTCTCCTGTTTGCATTCCTTTAGTGTAGTTGAGGTCAATGATTCTCAATCACTGGTCCTCAAAATATTTTGACCTATGACTTCATCTCAAATTCCTTATCACTGGCCCTACTGTCTAGGGCTTCTCAGGGCTGAAGTCAAGCAACATGTAGGAATCCAATGCTGAGAACAAAACAAAACAAACAAAAACAACCAGTGAGGCAACCAGCCAAGCAAGCAAGCGAACAAACAAACAAACAACACAACTGTATTTTCAGAGTCTTTAAACAGTTTTTCTTAAAGGTTACCAATTTTTTAAATTGTACCTCTCCCCCTGGATGTAACTTCCATGGCAGTTCTAACAAAATAACACAACCTTTTGAAAGAACAATTCAAAAAAAAAATGTTGGCAGGAAGGACTGCATCTCCTTGTATGAACTCCCACAAGTATTAAGATGAGCAGGGAAGTGGAATCCCTAAGTCCTCCTGCTTTCACGAGCCCAGTTGGGAAGCACTCAAGAGAAGTTTCTTTTCCTGTGATGGCTCGCAGATTATGGCTTGCAGACTAATCGTACATGGCCCTCAGCATCATTTCAGAAACCTTTCCTGGAAGACCATTATAAAAGGAGAGAGAGAGAGAGAAAAGCGAAGGGAGAAATAAAAAAATGTTTGTGAGCATTTTCTCTTTCCAGAAGTTGACAACCATATCTCCTCCCTCCCAGACCACAGACACGGTATACTGTGTGTTTCAAAAAAGTCTTGTCTTTTGTAAAGGACAATCAAGGCTTAGAAACACACAAAGAAACAAACACCAGTGACTAACTGTTGATTCACTGTTTGCTTATATAGAAGACTGGACTTTTATAGAAGACTGAACTTTTAGCAGCACTTTGTAATTAGTCAGTGCTTCTCAAAACAGGAAGAAATATCAGTCGCTTTAAAAAATTGTTTTCTCATGTTTGTTCTTGCGTTTCGATAGAAGTGGCTAAGTGAATTAAAGAATATCTGCTTTTGGTAACCAAATGTAAAATAATCAAAACAAACACATTAAAAAGCATACTAAAGAAATTTCTGATGGAAAAGAGACCGCAGGACATTTCATTCATTGTCTCATCAATGGGATATTGTAAAAAACAAAACAAAAACTTTTTACAGAGCTGGCTCCAGATCATTTTGTATGCTTCCTCATGAACAATTACTGAAGCTGGCAGGTAGGCTGGCCTATTTGCATCCCACTGGAGGAAAACCTAGGTGAGGGATTCTGGGACTTGTACTTCCAACAGAGCAACTTCACTAAGCTTTGCATTTATGCAGTACTTCTCCCCATCTCCCGCCTTCCAGTCAGCATCATAGCCACTTGAGCCACTGCAGTTCAATTCCCAAGTACTGCAGAATGGAATGAGCTCCCACCTTTGTCCCAGCTCCTGCCAACCTAACAGTTCGAAAGCAAGAAATTGGGAGTAGATAAATAGGAACCACTTCAGTAGGAAGGTAAACAGCATTCCGTGCGCTCCCCTATCTAGTCATGCCTGCCACATGACCATGGAAATGTCTGCAGAAGCAGACAGTGCTGGCTCTTTGGTTATGAAACAGAGATGAGCACTGAACCCTAGAATCAGATATGACTGGCTTTCAAGCAAGGGAAACCTTAATCTTTACTCTCCCCATCTAGTATCTATCCTTGTTGTTATTGTTTTTCTCACTTTATTCCTAACTAAAGAAAGGCTTTGGCTTTTAAAATTCTCTTTCCTGTGACGCTAGTCTCTTCATTGTTATCCACAAAGAGAACATACATATTGGCATAGGGGAAGCTTATGGTGCTGTTTCTAGACTTATGCACATGTTCATTTTGGCCTCAGGAAGGGGGCATCTGCACATGAATAAAGGTAAAGTTCTCCCATGCTTGAAAGCCACTTGTGTCCAACTCTAGGGAGCGGTGCTCATCTCTTTTTACAGCCAAAGAACCAGTGCTGTTTGGGTCTGCTGATGTTTCTGTGGTCATGTGGCAGGCATGACTAGATGCCAGAGTGAATGGAATGTTGTTACCTTTCCCACCAAATTGGTATCTATTTATCGACTTGCTATTTCTTGTTTCGAATTGCTAGGTTGACAGGAGCTGGGGCATACAATGGGCACTCACTCCATAGTGCAGCACTCAGGTCTCAAACTGCTGACCTTCTGGTCATCAAACTCAGTGTCTTAATCACTAAGTCACCATGGCCCCATACACATGGATAGCTGAATGAACATTGGTGTTATATCCACTTATGCAGCACTTCTCGAGGCTCAGCTGGTTAAACTGCTGTACTGCAGCCAACACATTGTGAGTTCAATCCTGACAGGGATCAAGGTTGACTCAGCCTTCCACCCTTCCAAGGTTGGTAAAATGAGTACCCAACATGGTGAGGGCAAAATGGTAATTAACTTATGAACCACCCAGAGACTGCATTAAGCTCTATGGGGCAATATATAAGTGTACAATTTCTATTGCTATTACTATCCATCAAGGTACATATATCTAATGTGGGGCTGGGTGTATATCTGATGTCATTGGAGATGGCCAACGGTCCACTCAATACCATTATTCACTCATAAGTTATACACATGCCTAATGTACACACTTTTCAAAAAAGGATAGACCAAGGAAAAGACTACCAGAGAATTCAGAAGATTTGTGATCTTATATAGGAGAACTTAGTGCATGTTATGTACAACTTGCACTTTATTTAAGCTTGACTTTGGGTTTCTTCACTTGGCATATCTTTGGTATCTTCTCTTGAAAGTATATCTTCAAATTTTACGAGATCCTCTCTGATGTGTTTGTGTGGATTTCAGACTTGGTCACTGTCATGTCCTGACTGTTCTTTGCCAAACAGAAATTAAGTTTTGGTTTATCAGAACCCACATAGATAAGCACATCCATCATATAGTGGCATGGGTGTGTCTTACAGAGTTAACTTGGTTACGTTTTACAATTTGGATTGAAAAACAATACCATAAACAGAGAAGGAAGTTCCTTTTCTTTTGTGGAGTTGATGTGTCATCTTCTGCTGATGTGACTGATCCTTTCACGTAAACCAGGTGATGACCAAAAATGTGTCTTACTGTGACACTCCTTCTACAGTATAAACCCATTCTGTTACTGTTTTGTTTCCTCCAAGATTTGTCTGGGAGGTGGAGGTATACTATTAGATTTGCATAAGTAGGCAGTACATAAACACAAATATTTATATGAGAGAAATCATTATAATCTTGCTGTCTGTCAGATAAGGTGCCCGCGACACCAAGTACGGTCTCTACCAGGATTTATTACTAATCTTCGTGAAGCAGAGCAAGTTAGTTGGAAGAAGGTAAGATATTTCAATGCTTTTTTTTGTATTCAAGAGTTACTTTTAGAAAAATGCAGTCCTAGTGCTTTCAAAATTCAGACTCCAGTGTACAAAATGGGCTCATCCCATAACCAAGTTGAGCTGAAATGCTTAAACAGAAGTATTTGAATTAGTAGCCATGTTAGTCTGTGCAAGAATATCAGAGAGTAAACAAAACAAAAAGACAAAAGTATTATGGCACCTTAAAAACTAACTCCAGTATTTTAAGATTAGCTTTCATGGATCAAGTTCATTTCCTCAGACATAAGAGTGAGACTTCTTGGCATCAATTTATACACATTAGGTGCAGAGGCACACAATGGTTGACTAGCATAACATCAGTTTACAAATTAGCGTGATTATTTACAACCAGAAGATCCTTGATTGGGGTTCAATTTTATTACTGTGAAGTTTAGTTCTGTTGAGTTGTAAATGGTTAGTAGATGGATAGCAAATTGTCTGATCATTCAAATTAAGTAAAATGATGAAGACAATTAAATGGATTACAACCTCTTTTCATTTTTTCAAATACCCATGGGAGGCTTGTGTATATCTCTGTTTGTGTCTATGTGCATCTGGTTTGTGCAAGGATTGACCAGACAGAAACAAGATTTGATCCTTTCACCTGAACAATTCTCACCAGTGAAAAATTATGTATTCCCCTCCCCTGCTACATTGGAAAATACACATGTATACTTCTTACATGTTTCCTTGAAAGAAGGCAAATACTTTTTGAATTTATGTTCATTTCATTTGGGAGAAGATAATTATGGCCTTATAAAGTTTGCCCCATGGAATAAAAATAACCTAGCTGCTTAATCTATGGGCCAAACTGTGTAAGATTTGTTTTATTCATTGCCTGCCAATCTATGTTCACAAAAAAAAATCCTGCTCTTTGTCTTTAAAATCTCCTAGTACTTGTGAATGGTGGGAATTCTTCCTTCCTTCATTTATTTTTTCTTTCTATCTTTGACATTCATTTGAAATGAAAAAATTAAAAAACATCTATTTGTTAAATCATTTTGTAGATTATTTAATTTAATATTATTTACAGTTTCCTCTCCATAATGTTCTGATTTGTTTTATAACTGCCTTTAGATATACTTATTTGTTTATACATGTGACATATTTGTTTTGCATGCTGTTTTATATTTTATGAAAGCAAAGAAAGCTTTCTTTTTTTGAAGAAAAAAAGTTCAATGAACGAAATCTCAGATTAGATACAGCCTTAAAAGGAGGGCATATACTGTACAGTGGAACCTCATACAACATCGGCCCGTATAGCAATGAAATCGTATAACAATTAGGTTTTGGGGGGAAATGGTGTCCTGAATAACAATTTTCCCTATGGAAAAAAATCATACAACAATTTTTCAATGGGAAAAACCACTTAGCAAAATATATATATAAATGCACGATGCATCCCATAAGGAAAATTGCTATACTGTATGATGCATGCATCGTATAGCAATTGTTTCATACAACAACGAGCCTCGTGGAACAGATTAAAATCGTTGTATGAGGTACCACTGTATGTCTAAAAATCACGCACATCAGCTACTGAAGATTGTTACTCAAAGGCATGAGCAAAGATGTAAATTTCATATTATTTCACAGTGAAATTCTCCTCCCTATGCACTGGCCAAGTGCAATAGGTATTGATAACCATTTCTAGCAGGGAGAAGACCATGTGATATCTGGTTGACACACTGGCATGAAAGGCTTATCAGAGAAAGGGGTGGGGGGGAGGACAGCCTAAATTGGCAGAAACATAGATGAATTCAAATGTCTCAGAATTAAATATTCAAATCCCAGAGCTTGGATTGCCATTCAATTTTTTCCTTATTTCATTTTAAAATGATAAGTTATTTCAACCTGAATATGCAGAAATTTGAGGATTTGGGTAAATTCTAAAATGGACAGAATCAAAATTCTTTAAAAATACATTTTTTTTACAAGAAAACGTACAGAAAACTAAACACTCCTATTGGGAAAGGACTGATGTAATGGATAGGAAGAGAATTGTTTCATCTAAGAAACTGCAAAAATGTCATTTAAATGTGTTGCCAGACCTGTCTGTCTGTTTATTTATATTTTATTAAAACAAAACAATACACAAGCAAAAACATAAAAACAACATTATAACACCCCCATTAATAGCGACTACAAAAGCAAATGATATCTATATATAAATTAATATTAACAGAAATGTATGTATATGTGCTTCCCACCATCCATGGGACATTATACCTTCAATTTATGATTAGCTTATTACTATTAACAAGGTAAAGGTAAAGATAAAGGTTTCTCTTGCTCGAAAGCCAGTCGTATCTGACTCTAGGGTTCAGTGCTCATCTCTGTTTCAAAGCCGAAGAGCCAGCGCTGTCTGCTTCTGCAGATGTTTCTGTGGTCATGTAGCAGGCATGACTAGACAGGAACGCTGTTACCTTGCCACTGAAGTGGTCCCTATTTATCTACTTGCAATTTCTTGCTTTCGAATTGCTAGGTTGGCAGGAGCTGGGACAAAAACGGGAGCTCATTCTGTCCTGCAGTACTCGGGAATCGAACTGCTGATCTTCCACCTCCCAGTCAGCGTCCTAGCCAATTGAGCCACTGCAGTCCTATTAACTATTAACAATATTCTATATATTCGTCCCCACTTCCCAAAAAGTTATGTATTCCTGTCCCAGTTTTGTTTTTTTGTTTTTTGCTTAATTAAGACATGTTCATCTCTCCAGCCATTTTGGTCACATTTGGGAGAGTAACATGTCTGTGGGAAACCCTTACTCAGGATCAGTGGTGCCCCAAGATGTTTAGCTGCCTGAAGCAGATCAGCAATGGGTAACAAGATACATGTTATCTGTGAACATACATGGAATAGGCCTTACAGAAACATTTAGTCTGAATCATTAGACAAAGTAAATATTCTCCTACTGGTGTCGTCTGCTTGCTCTTTCTTAGGGTTGAAGGCATGGATCACTTCAACCCGAAGAAACTAAGGCAGGGTCAGAGATAAATACTTGCGACAGGGGTGTACAGCACATCTTATGTTCAGAATCCTATTGGTTTTTGTCTCAGTACAAGTAGGCAGTCCTAAAAGTAGTGCAACCTATTTTTCCATCTATTTGTTGTGCTCTGCTTTTGCAATATCAACATTCACTTCCATGCTAGTTTCTTTCTGTTGCCTCAGGTAACAGTTGAACCAGAAGATGCTAGTTTCATTAGAATGTGAGGACTCTATAATCCTGTGAGTGAAAATGGATCTCTTTCCACCTCCTGTCCTATTGCACATTTATTTCTGTCAGATTCTATATATGAGGATCAAGAAAAGCTCTTATTTAAATAAACATGATTCTTTTTTCACTCAGTAATTTCTCATGGATTGAGGAAAAAGCAGGGAGTACTACATAGACCCAAAACTTCCATTTAATCTCAATCCAAGGAGAATCAGTAACCCTGTTTCCTACTTTTGTATTTTATAAATCTGGCAGTTTATTTTATTTGTAGCATTTGTACACCACCCGATTTAGCGACAAGCACTACTCTGGCCAGTGAAACACAAAAAGATATTCCAAGTAACCTCACCCACCCCACAGAACTCTGATCCCACCCACCCACAACTCATCACATTAACACCAAAACAACAACAACCCCAAAACAAACAAATAAACATGAAGCACGTAATAGTTTGATTAAAAATCATATTAGACAGACCACGGGGAGAATGTTTTTCAAGACCTCCTTAAAAAGCTCTGAACAATGGTCAAGGCAGTTAAAATCCAAAATATTCCTCAGAGAATATTGACCACTAGGAATAAAAACCAATTTATGAGTAATAGGAGTGCAATTTGTGTGCTCATATGCTGTTTGGTCACTTCTTTCTGATGCTCATAAAACTGTCCTTCTTTAGTCAGAAAAAAACAACCTCATTCCCAGCCCAAAATGACCTACAATGATTTATGCCAGTTTGGTTCCAGCAGCTTGTTCTACTAGTTTCAGTAAAATTGAGGTGTGTCTTAGAATTTATATCTAATGAAATGGAATCTCAAGACCATATATCAAAGTGTGAGTACACAGCAGGAAAAATATATTTTTCAAATTGGGTTTCTGCGGGTGAAATCATAGTACCTGTCCAAATGACAAAAATTTTGTTGAGGAAATCAGCACAGGAGGAGACAGAGGAAGCTGTTGAATGTTTCTGCATGGAGCTTGGACTAGAAGCTGCCTTTTATCTGAAGAGATGCCAATTGGCAGCTTCTACTAGGACCAAACCCTTTCCTTTGTTTATTTCCTCTCACCTGATACAGTGGTTTTTTTCCCAACTCAGTGCTAAGTTGGACACATTTTTAAAAAAAGAAATATTATTATTTTGAAGCTAGGAGGGCTTCAAAAGAGCACAGGAGCGGCTGCAGCTGTGTAGGGGCCAGGTGTTCCCTGGCTTTGCTGTGGTTACGGACATTCAGCCT
The DNA here is from genome assembly GCA_035047345.1 of Bradypodion ventrale. Lineage (NCBI taxonomy): Eukaryota > Metazoa > Chordata > Lepidosauria > Squamata > Chamaeleonidae > Bradypodion > Bradypodion ventrale. The sequence goes on from JAWDJE010000001.1 coordinate 51,070,508, forward strand.
TTGGCTATGTTGCGGACTTTGGCAGCTGAAGACACTCTTAAGGCTTGTTAAGGTCGTTGAGCTTGGGCTCCGACCCCCCCCCCCGGATCTTTTTGCTTATTCTGATTTAACTTGTACTGTATATGATTCCTGACTTTTTTTTCTTCCCCCATTGTATTTATGCATTATGTTTTGCTGTAATTGATATGTTGTTATGCCGCCCTGAGCTGGCCTTGTGCTGAGTAGGGCGGGGTATAAATCAAATCAAATCAAATCAAATCAAATCAAATAAATAAATAAATAAATAGGAGCTCAGTTGAGGGGAACTAAAACCTCCAGAAATGTTGTTTTGCATTAGGTCAGGTGATTATACATGGCAGAAAGTGGAGAAAAGCCATGCCAGCAAATCAGAGCAAAACTAAACTCCCCCTGCCAGCTGAAAAATAATGGGAACGAAAGAGAGACAAAATCTCTCTGAGACAAAATCACTAGTAATTGATAGTAAATTTCAATGAAAATTAAATTGTCGGTGTAAAAGTTTCTTATTTAATATGTAAACTCAAAGGTTTTATCCAAAAGTTCAATTTTTTAAATCATGAAATCATTTTCAATAACAAGTATTAACAACATTTTATACATGGTATGAGAAAAACAAAGGAAAAATCCAAATACCTTTAACTGTGCAACTAGCCTCAGATATGTGGAATTCTTTCTGTGCCCTTGTGTCAAGTTTTTGGGTTCATGAAGAAAGTTTTTATAAGGACAAACTAAGATCAAGTGCTGATGGTGTGTCTATTCACACCTGTGATTAGTAATTATAGGTAGCAAGAAAGGTCGAGCTCACTATTGAGCCCATGGGGTTCCTGGGTCTGGAGTTTAAAGGTGTAAAAGGCTTCCCTCTGAAGCAAGCGTTTGCTAATATCAACCCTTTGATACTTTTGTGGGTTAATAACCTCCAAAACGACGAATCGCAACTGGTCTTCAGAATGATGTTTACTCAAGAAATGGGAAACTAGAGGCACTCCTTCTACCTGACCTCACACCCATGAGCGATGCTCCAAGATCCGAGTACGAATCGGTCTAGTGGTTACTCCAATGTAATGCTTATTGCAGGGACACCTGATCATGTACACAGCATTTTTCCCTTCAGCTGAACAATAACAACAACAAAAACAATTTCCCACTAAAAAGAGATAATTTCCCACCAACCTTTCCTGCAATGACCTTTATGTCATATACTCACTGGTTTTTATTTTGAGTTCATCTGTGTCAAATCCAACAGAAACTACAGGGTAAATGGGCAGTGTAGTCACCCTGTGAGGTTGAGTTTGAAAATCCAAATTACGTTTCAGACTGAAAGCTGAATTGAGCTTGAAAGAAGTTCTTAAGGGCCAGATTCTAGTTACTTGTGGGACCAAAAATGCCATTATATTTTGGCATGTATCTCTTACTATCAATTATTAGGTCAGCAATTAAGATATATTTCAAACATGTTGAATGGGAAGAATCAATGTGGCAGTTTCTAACACTAGAAAAAGTTGTATTTCCTTTTTCCAACTTTGACCTGCCCCACAGTAAGAGATCACAAGGACTTAATCTCACATTTTGGCTCAATCAATTTTAGATAGGCATCATTCAAAATCTTCCAAAGAAGTGGTAATGTGGTGAAATTACAACACACTAATGTCTAGAGCAGTGTTTCCCAACCTTTGGTTTCTGGAATTCAATTCCCAGAAGTCTAAGTCAATTCCCCATAGCACTGACCAGCCAATGAAATGTCATGGTTATTTTTAAAAAATTATCACACATAGATCTAGACATCACTTGCCATGAAGGGCTTGGAAGTAACATCAGTTTGGAAGTAAGTCTAGAAGTCAAACAGATTAGTGGCTTCCCAAGAAAATAACAGAAATGACACTGAAAATTCTGGGTTCCATTCAAAGACAACTAAATCTAATGCAGTCTAGTAGTTAAATTGTTTACACTATCTTTCCAGGACAGAAAGAATTATTATGGGGCAGAGAACTTACACAGGAAAAGTCCTCCACAACATTTCAAGATCAAACCACTTTTAAAAGTAGGATCTATTGTTCAGGATTTGATACACATGCTTGTCTATAATATTGAACCCAGATCCTTTAAACCTGAAGATTGATACATTATAGAAAATTATTCTGTATTGTTATGAGTGTCTTTGGAAAGAAAGCTTGGGAACAAAATGTAGAGGTAATTAAATATCAGCCGACTGGCCCTAACTCATTGGCAAAAAATGAAACATTATAGGACTAACCCTATAACATCTCATATAATGTTCCAAAACAGCAGCAGCAGCAACAACCCACTCATTTCGCCATGTAAAATTTCATATGTAGCATAAACATTTTCATTTGGGTTGCAATACGTGGATGAATGTTTTATTTTATTTTAAGAAGATAGAAAGGAAAGAAATCACTAAAATTGCATGTACTCACCTGCACTTTATTTCTAATTTAAGTGAATTAATGAATGAATATTTGAATTAATGTTATAATAAATGAAGCCATAATTCTATAGATCTGTGTGATTTCTAATAGGTGATCTTGAGCAATTATTCATTTGTGCTGCTTCACAAGTTCTCTTAAACTCGCAGGAAGGAGGGAATGGTATCATTTCTGCTCTTCTCTCAATTTACTATCTTTGTATGGTATTTTCTGACAGGTGCACAATTATATCAAAGGAGGCCTATCCTTTCAGAAGAAAGGGAGAACGAACTATAACATCGTCCCTGAGGGCAGCAACCATGCCTTTTTTAAAGATCCCCTGGCTGCTTCAGAAGACAAAAAAGACTTTTGGCAGAAAAAGAGCTCCTCAGAAACACAACAACCTTGGACAGCAGAATTATCACACTTTGCTGGATGAGTGTTTGACAAAGAAATGCTTGTTTGAAGATGAGGTCTTCCCAGCTGATATCAGATCCATTGGAACAGGGTCATTACTCCGGAAACTACCTGAAAGGATACAATGGAAGAGGCCATTTGTAAGTGATGGGGTAATTACATATGGGGATAGTTTCAATAGTTGTTTTCCTAAAATCTTCATTTCTCTGCAGTCTCAGAAATATAGAGCTCAGAAAGTCACAAACTAAATGTCTGACTCCGCCACTTCAAAGAACAGTCAGTACCAAAAATAGTCTTTGTTTGAGTGGCATTGCCAGCCAGAATAGTTGGAGCTAGTTTGGCCTGGTTTGTATTGGTGTATTTCTGAGTGTCACATCTGCTGAATGGGGTAGGATGAAGATTGACATACTTGAAACAAAAAGTATCTGTTGTTTGGTAGTTCAGAGAGATCATTGCGACTGATATTATTTGTTTACAGTGGAAACTTGCTTAACAAATGGCTCGGTTAACACAAAAAATTGCACAACAAATCCATAGAAAATATTGGCTTGGTTTATGAATTCCCTCCCCCGCATGGGTTAATTGGTTTGCAATGGATTCCTATCAGAAACTGCGTTTTGGTTAACAAATTTTGGTTTTCAATGCATTCCTATGGGAAATTCACTTTATAATTCTTTCATAGTACAAAAGGTCCTGGAGAATGCATTAAATTTGTTCCACACTATTTGTTTAATGCAGCTCCCTTGGTGGCTTAGTGGTTAAGGAGAGCTGAAGACTGGGAGGTCGGGTTTTGATACCCGAGAGCTGCACTTGGGGACATGAAAGGAGCCTCATTTGGTTGTCCCCTAAAAATCATTTCAACCCACAGTAATCTCTGACATGAAATTATTATTGTTTGTTTAATTTCTATGCTATCTCTCCCCCACAATTGGTAGTGTTAAACTCCCTTTTTGCTTAGTGCCCCTTTCTCATTCCTTTTCCTTCTCTGCATAGAAGTGGTGGTCATTTTCTACACTCCAATATAGTGGTGAAATCAAACTGGGCCACCCTTAGTATTATGTTAATTCTAGATTAGTACATAAGGCTGAATTTTGCTATAGCATCAATAAAATGAAACAACTTTCCCCCCTCTGTAGTAATGGAACATGGCTCCTCTTTTGCTTATTTATTTTTCACACACACAGATTAGGATGACAACAAACTAAACAACATAGAAGGGCAGCTGGTAGCAGCAAACAGGGGAATTCAGCTGTGTTAAAAGAACCAACTTACTGTTAAGAATGTTTACCTTATCAAATGTCATGCACATTAACAATATTTTGTAACCAATATGTAGGCAATTTCCTCTGGTCTTCTTTGCTAGTCTTCTGGTCTTCTTTTCATAAAGATACTAGCAGTACTAGTCAATGGTAGCTATGAGTCACAACATATAGATCAGTGATGGCACACCTTGGCACTCTAGGAGTTCTTGGACCTCAATTCCCAGAAGCCCAAGTCAGCACTCCTGCTGATCAGGGCTTCTGGGAATTGAAGTTCAAGCACACCTGGAGTGCCATGATTTTCCATCACTGATATAGATATTGCCTTTAGTACTGGAAACACAAACTGTGGGGTGCTCTCATATTAGTACAAATTGTGACAAGTGCATACTCCAGCCACTATACAACAGCAGTAGTGTGTTAAGGAACAGAAAAGGGATAGTGCTATTATTCTTACATCCTACTGCAGGCATCTCATAGGCCATCATGGGAACAAAATGTTAAATTATACCTTTGAACTATGTGATTTCTCCAATCTGTCAGGGCTCATACGGTGATGATTCTAGATATTTCTCTATCTTTATGTTCAAATAATCAAGATGGCACGTAATAAGGCAATATCTGCTGGTGCAATAATGTAAAAACCTTATTCAGAAGACTGATTAAATTCTCCCAATGTTATTTCCTATTGCTGTGCATCATATTTAAAATCCTTAGCTCAAAGGCTTAAGGATAAAACCGGTTTATACTTGAGTTATACCACAATCTGTCTAGATGTAGTTTCCTTCCTAGTCATATTCTGGGAATTCCCTATGATCATCTGTGGTTCAGAATTACAATCCTTATAAGTGTGCAATTCATTATTTTTTTGGGGGGGGGAATCTTAAGGTAGATAGCTTGCTGAAGTATTATCAGATTTGTAAATATGTTATTGCATGGAAATGCTGTGAGCTACCATTGTTTCTAAGGTTTAACTATTCTGATTTCCATATTTCTAGTTCCAAAGTTTTATCTTCTTTGGAATAATTGCAGGGAAATAAAATAATGGCATCATCCTATTTTGAATGTGTGGTGTAGGATATTATAACAACACAAGCTTGTTGTTTAAATTTTTAAATCATTCCTTATGTTTTTGAATCAATCGGAAGTTTGTATTTTATGTGTAGAAAATGGAAGTCTTTGTTCCCCAGAAGTCTTTACATATCACATGTAGAATAGGCCCTGATAAGATTCTAAAGAAAATCACTGCAAACTGCTGCAGATATTCTCAATTGACTTTATCAAATTCAATGGAAGGAGCAGTGAATAGTTTTGGAGAAAACAATATTTTGCTTTTGCTTTCCTCCATATTTCTATATAGGACTTTTAAAAAGAAACTGTTTAATTCTCTTAAAATAAGTACTTGATTATATGATAGAACTAGATACATTATGTATCCAAATGCAATCTTGTTTTGGAGACTGAGTGCCCAAACTGCAACCCAAAACCCACTTATTTATTGCAAAGTGCCAACACAACAACAGGGGAGGAAAAAAAAACACTCCCATCAGGCTGCTGGGCAGAGGAGCGGGGTGAACTCCGTGCTGGGGCATGGAGGAAGCACTCCCGTTGGGCTGTTGGGCAGAGGAGCAGGGTGAACTCTGTGCTGGGGGAGGAAGGAAGCGCTCCCATTGGGCTGCTGGGCAGAGAGGTGGAGTGTAGGATTGGGGCTGTAAAGCGGCCCTTGAGGTTCCGGAGGAGACTGGTCGAGTAATGACACGAGGCAAGATGGAGCGAAGACCAGTGATTTATTGAGGGAAAATCATCAGTATATATTATGTTCAAGGCTGCGCATGGTAGAATGGTCATCTGACAGAAAATCACATTACCCATTTACCCGGATTAATTGAGAACCTCTCTTGGGGAAGTTAATTAACTAAGATAAACACTGACAGGGAAAAACCATTGTTCGAGGCTTACACCAGAGTAAATATGGCTTCTATTTGCACCAAAGATTAGGCTTGACTGCGAGTGAGTGATTGCCTAATGGGTAACGGAGGTTAGTGATCTGCTTCTCTCAGCAGGATCGCTGGTCAGGTCAGATGTGGGTGAATCAACCCTCTGATTATTAATCCACCCCCCCCCCCGATTTCCGTACTGGCAAGGGCCAGTGACCAGGAACCTCCTTCGCCGGTGTAACCTCTGCCAGGGGCTGAGTATGCCAATTGTGCCCGCGGAATCCATATCTCCCCTTATTTTGTTATTTTTGGACCTGACAGGCGACCCTGCGCAAGAGGGGCATCAGCTGGTGTGTGGGAATGACGTTTCGGGGTTCCCTCCATGGGGGACATCTCGATAACAGTGAGGGAATACATTGCATGAAACAACACACTGTTGTGCCCAGTATTGCCACCCCCACAATCACCTTGAGTGTCGTCTGAAGCCATCCCCATGGGAACCACGACTACAAGGAATCCCACCACCCCCATGAAGAATCCTCCTTGATGTTCTTAACTAGGGTGTGGAGGTCCGTGAGCTGGCTTTGTACCTTGTGGGTATTGTCTGTGAGATTAAAGCAACACGTGCTGTGGACAGATTCGCAACCCAAATGATGTAACCACAGAAGATAATCGATGGCTGCTTGATTATCCAGTATGGCATGGCGAAGCTCTGTCTGCTCCTGGTTGAGCAGCGCTATTGCCGAGGAGGTGTGGTTAATGGCTTTTGCAAAAGTGCAAGCCAATTGACCAATTCATTCTCCGAGCGTTGCCTATGGCTAAGCCTGACACGCTGAATCATTGATCTCTTACTGTGACCTGGGGTGATTCTAAGCTATCTCTGCAACTTCTGGTGTTGTGCAAATGTCTTTCTAGCACCTATGGGGAGGTGTGAAGATAAATTGGGGATTACCGGCTACCGGGTGCTCAATCTTTCCAAGCAGTGGGCCGGTGCAAACATGGGCCGGTCTGGCTTCCTTTGGTGGAAGCTGGCCATTATTAACAATATACAGAAATTCAAGTGTCCCTTGCAAATCCCAACTGGAGCATTGTACAAGGCATGAATAAATAAAGAGCAACTACAGATAATAAAAGACATTCAGCAGCTTCTTGAAGATGAGGCTTCCCTTCTTGGTGGGGTTTCATGTGTAACTTGAGCTTGGAAAAGTCTTGTTTTGTGGAAAAGCATGGTCCTTAGAAGTAGCACTGAGTATGCAAAATGTTCATAGAAATGTCTTTGGAGATGTAAGTCATAAAGGAAGATGGACAGCTGATGACATCCAGGACAGTGACTGGCAGTGACTTTGCAATAGCCGAACTTGGCATCCGGGCCTGATTCTGGCCTCTGGGACCTGCATGGGGAAGAGACTTGTTTGGGAGATAAAAATTCTGAAAGAGTTAGTTAGTTTTTGCACTTATAGGATAGCAATTGCTGTGCAACTATGGACTATGGGATGTTGTTCCCCCCTTTCTGTTTGTTTGTCAATGTAGGACTTAAGCGTCCGATAGGCCCGTTCCACAATCGCTTGTCCCTGCGGATTGTACGGAACGCCAAAGGTGCGCTTAATATCCCAGGTGGCCCTGAAGGTGGCCAGTTGCCTGGAGCTATAAACTGGGGCGTCAGCGGACTTCGTGTGCCGAGGTTCGCCCTTGGCCATGGGAAAGGAGATGCTGCTCCACACGAAGAGCCGTTTCTCCCTTCTGTGCTGTTACCCAAACAAACTGTGGGAAGGTATTAATGCAAACGTGCATGTACTGCCATTTGCCAAAATGTGGGGCATGTGTGACGTCCATTTGCCACACCTGGATGGCCTCTGTCCCTCGTGGGTTGACCCCCCACGAGGCCCCCCCCCGGTGCCCCTGCACGATGCAGGCAGGAACGGACTATGCCTTGGGCTTGGGAAAGTGGCAGGTTGAGCTGCCTTGCGAGCGCTTTGGCATTCTGATGAGAGAATGCATGACTCTGAATAGGAGTTGTGAGGAACAAACTCAGCAAGTTTTTGTCTGTCGCGGGAGTGATGTATGCTCCCGGTAGACTGTGAAGCAAATTCCTAGGAAACTGGCTGTCAGTAATTATGTTGGAGCGTTCTTTGGCAAAGGTGCGCAAAGCGAGGTTCACGGCTGCCAACTCTGCCCGCTAGCGGAAGAGTCAGGAGCGTGTGCCAAGCTTGGTCCTCTTTGCCAAGCAAGAACCTAATATGTGCGACCCCCATAAGTGAAAATTGTCCTAGCCCCCCGAAGGGGAACCAGTGACATTAATCCACACAAGGTGACTGTCTGCGTTTGAAGCGAGACGAGTCTGGGGTCTTATGGCAAACCTTGGCGCATGAAGCGCCAGGCGTCCCTTGGGTAAATTTCTCATGAAGGCCCCCCGGCGCACATCCATCCATGGTGTGCGTGCACACTTTTAGAAGGGTGTCAGATGGTGGCTTAGCCTTTTGCCTGTGCTTAGACTAGCAGCAAAAAGGGAAGGGGTGGCCTAAAAATGCCTGTATCTGATTGAAGGTGTGACCTGACTGCACTCCTAAAATGGTCCTAGGCAGTCCTGGCTAATGAGTGGCACTCTGCACATTCTCAGGAGCTTAGGGACTAATCCTTCCTCTGTGCTCTGGAGTTTGCAAAACGTGTCTGCTCACTAGAGAGGGTGCTGTGGGCCAGGTGCCATACTTAAAATGACCGACTAAGACTTATTAAAACAAGCCAACTATGACGTACCAGCTGTAAGGAAATAATACACAAAAATGAAAAGACACACAAGTTAAACGTTTCCAGCAGGGAGTTCCACTGGCGAAAGGAGGAAAGGAGGAAAGGAGGAAAGACAAGTCAGAAGTTAGCACAATGAGAATGCAACAACTCTTATCATAACGAAATCAGATTAGGTCAGATAATTAAGGCAACCGGGTCCTCCTGTTAAGAAATCCCTACCAGTAATTAACTCTGGAGCCTGTGAAAGGAAGCAATTTAAGGCTGTAGAAATAAATAAATTGGTTACTATCAAGGCCTGGAGAGGAGTTTTGTTCCTGTAAAAAAGGGTAAGCATTTTCTGAATATACAGAGCGCAAGAATGTTTGCGTGCTTTTTCCTGTGAAAGGGGAACAATGAGTGAGTTACTTTGCACAGATTAAAGTCAAAATACCAGAACAGTATCTTTCTTAAGAGAATGAAGGAGAGTTAGAACGATTCTCAACCCGCGGCCAGATGTGGGTAAGTGGGCCGGATGCGGCCCATGTTGCTCTGCCACTACCTCCACCAAGCCAAGAAGGGCTGTGCGGTGAAGGAAGGGCAGGATGACTGTCCGGACCCCCAGAGCTGCCTGAGGCCCCGGAACTTGGCCCCTGACTTTAAAGGGTTGAGAACCGAGGTTACAAGATGATAACACAGTACACACATGAAGACAATGCAATTCTCTCACTCCTAGTGAGATACGTGACTTCAAGACGCTAAGAGACATTAAAAAAACCTTAAAACACAGAGATGGGGGTTTGAGGAACACAGACGTAGGGAGGGGCCCCATAGTTTATGATCTAGTGAGGAAAACTCATAGAAGTGATTTTTGTTTTCAGATCGCGCTTCTGAAAAGAAAAATCTGTTTTCCTGAGTGGCAAGGATTGCAAAACCGGTTTCCAAGAGTGGCTTAATCCTTTGACAAAGAAAAAGTCTCAAGGGAAGAAGGGGGGTCACCCTGCCCTATTGCAGGTTAGGATTCCCCCCCCCCCTCCACCCTCCTGCCTTCGCTGCCCTTAAGCTGCTAAGCAGGCAAGGCAAAGGGGCTTTGTTCACCATGCTTTCTCAAACCTTAAATAGTTCCTGCCCATGAGCAGAGTGCAAACTGTTTCACACATACTTCACAGTGACATTACCACGCAGTTACACACAAGGAACACTTTTCCAATCATACTGTGGTCATAGAGACAAGGCTTCTGCAATCATACACAGTTCTTGCAGTCATACATTCAGTGGTGCACCACGCATACACACATTTATTTACGCATTCGCACATTCCTCCCCTGATCTGCAGTGTTCTATCCTACACATGAGGAGATGACTTATACACAGCTGGCTATTTACAACCATCTGGGTGCTTCTACTTAGGGGCGAGTTTCTCTGGGCTACTCCAAGGTGAGACCAGCAGATTCTGCCTGTGCCTTGGGAGAGCTCGGGGTGCTATTGCTGGGATGGTTCTTCTGGCATAGCCAGGGCGATGGCTGCCTCCTTTCCAGTGCCAGCGTGGCCATTTGGTATTAAGACAACCTTTTGAAGATCTGCCTGGTCTAGATTGGCTTTCTCTTCTAAGGTGTCTTATTTTTCCACACTGGAAGCAGGCGCCTTGGGGTTTTGGCACTGCTCTGCGCCTGAATGTGGCAATGGGTCTGCTCTGGAACCCTGCGTGGCCAGGGGCTGTGCAGATTTCCGTGAGCAGTGGGCGCTGAGCAGCCCTGCCTGAACGTGTGTCTGCCTTCAGGTAGGCTGAGCACAGCAGTTGGGCCCTAGCTAATTGTGCCACTGGCAATTTCCCCGTGAATGGATCTTCCTCACCCCTGCGCTGAATGTTCTTAATTGGCAGGGGACTTTTAACTGTCAGAGAAGCGCCAGGGCCTCTCATGCCATGAATTCCTTCAGTGACGTCTGCAGCTGCCACTGAGGGAATGCTCCCTACACTGCCCTGCTTAAGCTGAAATGACGGATAGAGACTCCTTGGGGCTGATGGTTCTGACTGCGCTGGGGGTTTCTGGGTCTCTATCCGGACTGGGTCATCCTCTACTGAGAGTTTCCTACATTTGCTCCATGTGCGAATTATGCCCTCTGGAGCTTTCGGGGGTTGCTGAATGCAGTCTCCTATCTGATCCCAAAGCTGAAGGGTTAACGTACCTACTTCTGGGTAAAGCAGGCAGTGTTCGCTTAGGTACACCAAAAGTCTCGGTAGCTCCCTGCTGTGAAAACGTAACTGAAATACCCTGGCCAGGATTTTGAACTCTTCCTCACGAGTTCTTTGGCTAGCGGACAGACGTTGTCGCTGAGGACAAGTCCCCATATTACCTGCGGGGGTTCTCCGAAGATTCCTCCTCAGGACGAGTCGACGCGTCTTTTGGGCCAGGTAATAGGTTTTGGCGACGATTCTCTGGGAAGAGCTCGGAGCGTGGTCTGCTGCCACGGGCCCTCGGTGGCCACTGCGCTGTCAGTGGTTCACAGCTGACCCTGAGCGGAATGCGTTTTTCCGTTGCTGGAAGCCGCCGCGAAAGTCGGGAGCAAGCTGTAGGATGCCTCTTCTGTAATGCCCCGCCACTTGGGCCATCTTCCCGATCGGCTGGCTTACCGACCGGGCTGCCGTGCTGTCCTCCGGGATGGTTGGACGCGGTTCTAGCGTAGAACCGGACCGTGTGATTGCTTACTCTCGAGTAGATCACGTCTCGGGGTCACCAGATTAGGATTGGGGCCGTAAAGCGGCCCTTGAGGTCCCGGAGGAGACTGGTCGAGTAATGACATGAGGCAAGATGGAGCGAAGACCAGTGATTTATTGAGGGAAAATCATCAGTATATATTATGTTCAAGGCTGCGCATGGTAGAATGGTCATCTGACAGAAAAATCACATTACCCATTTACCCGTGTTAATTGAGAACCTCTCTTGGGGAAGTTAATTAACTAAGATAAACACTGACAGGGAAAAACCATTGTTCGAGGCTTACGCCAGAGTAAATATGGCTTCTATTTGCACCAAAGATTAGGCTTGACTGCGAGTGAGTGATTGCCTAATGGGTAACGGAGGTTAGTGACCTGCTTCTCTCAGCAGGATCGCTGGTCAGGTCAGATGTGGGTGAATCAACCCTCTGATTATTAATCCATCCCCCCCCCCCGATTTCCGTACTGGCAAGGGCCAGTGACCAGGAACCTCCTTCGCCGGTGTAACCTCTGCCAGGGGCTGAGTATGCCAATTGTGCCCGCGGAATCCATAGTGGAGCAAACTCTGTGCTAGGGTGACTGCATGGGTGCCCACAGAGAGGGCTCTGATTGCCACATCTGGCACGCATGCCATAGGTTCACCACCACTGCTTTAGCCTGTGTGGCCACTCGACATATGGGTTGAAAGATTCTGGCACTTGTAGTCCAGAAAAATATCTTTTTCCAAGCTCAGATTACAGTTTTACCTGTAATCACCTTGAGTTTAACTGTATTTTAGGCTGGTTTCAGAATTAAAATTGAGAGTTATCTAGTGCTAATGAGTATGGCTGCACATTTTAAGTCATTCTGTTGTCATAGAATGCACACAGCATATTGGATTATAAAGAAGTTTCAGAAGAACCATTTGTACATAGTTGCCTGCATTATGAAATCCTAACTTGGCATTTTCTTTTAAGTCTGTTATTTTGTTTTGTTTTATTAAATTCTAGGAGCTGCATAAGAACCCAATGTTTTTTTCAGCAACCAAGAAAAGGCTTGCCTTGTGTCAAGGAGTGATAGGTAAGGAACTCTCGGGTGGGCATCATTCAGGTGTACAAGTATTCTGAATGTGACATAACACAATTGAGCAAGTATTTGCTGAGACTAGAAATTCTACCACATTGCCAGGAGGTAACTCCAACAGAACAAAGTGAGACATGTTTCTGAACAAACAGCTACTGTCTTGCTCTGCACCTTTTACTTCCAGCTCTGAAGAGCTTGATGACGTTGGACTATAACTTCTAGAATCCCTTATCCAGGTCTATCCTATGGTGCCTATGAGATTCTGGGAGTTGTAGCACAAAATTTCACCTTTCCAAGTTCATTCATGGGGCAGAGGTTGGGCGTTTGATTCCACACAGTGCCTCCTTTACAGGGGCTGTACTCACTTTCACTTATCTATAGGACCCCTTTCAGCTTTGCTGATCTAAGATTATCATTATCTGCAGTTCTAAGATTACACTGTCAGTCTCATGCCTTAGATGGAGTTTACTACTTCCTTTGGGTTGCATTCCTAAACTACACATCTCTGAGATTTGGTCTCAGAGCTCTGGGGGCCACTACCATCCTCACCTTGTACATGGTTTGCCTCAGTCAGAAGGACCTGGTCCTCATTTTATCCAGTGCCAGTTTTCAGAAAGAAATCTTTTCTGTCCAATACATTCTTTGTGAGATGAATGGATGAAGGTCTCTATCATTATATGAACATTGTCCTCTCCCATCCACAAATGGAATGAGGGTTCCTGGTTATCTTTGAACATGAAGATTCTGCTTAGTAGCTCTATAGCTAACAGCTGTTGATACACAACTGTTTTATGACTTTTTGTAGCCATTTCTAGAGCTACCCAAGATAATATCCCTCATTGTATTTCTGTTATCTTTTTTTTGTTATACTAAAAATGAAGAAAATTATAATCAAAGCTTCACCCACACCCTCTAGGCTATGTGGACAAACATTTGAGCACTGAATAAGTGTGGCTGTCCAGTAAAGAAGGGAATGATCTATATAGCTGTATAAATTTGGAAAGGACACAAGGATAGAATACAATGCCAAATATTATCAAATAATTTCTAAGTGAACTGTCTCATAATGTATGCTCCCAAATCTAATTTTAAGTACAAGCAGCACTATGACAGAAAATGAAATAAATTTTACGGAATGCAGCAGAAGAATGTGTCTGCGTATTTATCATATATGAAAATTATATAATTCACATCTATCTGAATTATCATTGCCTTCCTCTTAAGGATTCTATGAAATACCATGGACATACATTTTTAATTTTTATTTTGTGTTTTTGTTATGTGTTTTTCTCCCTCCTTAACTATTCTGGCATAGAGGACTGCTGGTTTTTGGCTGCTGTGGAAGCTTTAACTTTTCATCAAGATATCTTGTTCAAAGTAGTACCACAGAACCAAAGTTTTCAGAAGAAGTATGCTGGGATCTTCCATTTCAAGGTGAATATCAGCTTTCACATAGTTGTTTTCTTGATAGTTTAAGAATCAAAGGCTTCCTAATTAGGTCTTCTAATTGTGTAATAAGATGGATCACTTCATTAAAATTCGATAAGTATGCATCTCAGGTTATGCGTGAACTGGTGAAACTCCACAAGATGTCCAGATAAGGAGACACACAGGTATATCTCCACAACCCCATTCATCTTTATTCTATGAGACTCTTTTTATATACTAAAATTAGAGCCAAAGTCTAATACAAACCTTGTAAAACTAGACCCTGAATTACAGATAAATTTTTCAGCTGCAGAAAATTTGGAATGTGGGAACTTGCTAGAAGCACATCTGTACATGATCCAAACATGTATTGGACCCTTTGAACAACCTGTGTGGGTCTTGCAATACTGTGAGGAAAATTAACTCGTTATTTATTCTGATGTGAATGAATCTACATACAAGTCCACCAAGTGTGAAGTAGGTTGGTGAATTAACAGCACATTACTGAAAACAAAATAAATTCTCCCACAGCCCTACCTATTGTTTAAAAATGTCCTCCTCCCTTCCCCCTCCCTCTTTCTTTCTTTCTTTCAATACCATAAGTATTGAGGATTATTGATTTGACTTTCTCCCTGCAGTTCTGGCACTTCGGTGAATGGGTTGATGTGGTGGTAGATGATCGACTTCCAGTAAAGGAAAATGGCCAGCTTGTTTTCCTGTCATCTGTTTATAAAAACCTGTTCTGGGGAGCTCTTTTGGAAAAGGCCTATGCAAAGTAAGTGCACCTTCAAGCATTCTGCTGTGAATCTCTGTGTCAAACAGGACCATATGTGACACATTTCTCCTTTTTATTTGAAATTTGTACTCTTCTTGCAATTATCAGTTTAAAAAGCATTTTGTTTTAAAGGTTTGGAATAATTTTCTTGACAGGCTATGTGGTTCATACGAAGATCTACAGATCGGGCAAATATCAGAAGCTCTGATTGACATCACAGGAGGAGTTAACATGACAATAAAGCTGTCTGGAGCCCCATCAGATCTCTGGGATATCTTGACAAGAGCAACCTATAGCAGATCTCTGATGGGTTGCCAGACGCATGCAGGGGTGAGATATCTTTTTCCTGTTCCTTTTCTGATTTCTCTTACCCTTCTTAACATTTGTGTTTTGGGATGCTTACAAGACATCAATGAAGACAAACAGATATCGGGAATATCCTATTTAACCTCAAATCATTCCTCTATATTGGTTAGACCATGAGACATGGAATTTATTGCCTGGCAGGGATTTGAGCTCTGGTCTTCTCAAATGAAAGCCAAATTAACAATGCTGGTTCTTGTTGTGCAGTTAAAATCAGAAACAGCCTAAAACAGTGGTAGTGAACCTATGGCACTCAGAGCCCTCTCTGTGGGCATGTGTGCAGTCACCTCAGCATAGAGTTTACCACACTCCTCTGTCCAGCAGCCCAATGCTAGCACTTCCTCCCTACCCCCAGCACAGAGTTCGCCCTGCCCTTCTGCCCAGCAGCCCAATGGGAGCATTTCCTTCCTCCCCTTTTGCTGTGTTGGCACTTTGTGACAAATAAGTGGATTTTGGGTTGGAGTTTGGGCACTTGGTCTCTAAAAGGTTCACCATCACTGACCAAGACTATTTTCCTTAGACAATTTCTTTTAGTAGGTTGAATTACAAAACAGCAATTCATGTGCTCTTGTCTTTCAGTGCTAGTGTCTGACAGATTCTTCTCCATATCACTCCATACTCTATACCAACAGTGAAAATAACACTCAGATTCTCATGCCTTGTGAGGTGTGATTCCATTTAACTATAGCAACAAATTAAACCTCTTGCTCAATGTTGCTGTACGTGGTCAAACTTAGGGAGGCCAAAAAGTGACAGCAAGGAATCAAGCCTTTTTGGTGAATGCTGCTTGTTTCTAAAACAGGTCACAAATTGAGATATACAAGGCTCCTTCCCTCCGTATGTTCAGGAAATTGGTGAAAAAAGAGAGAATTATTCAAAGCTGCTGAATCTCCAGGATATTGTCATTATTCTCTCTTTTCTTTTTGTATGAATTTTAGATTTTATAGTTGTACATCACCATATTGTTAGAATGTATGTTGTTATGCTTTGTGGGGTTTTAAGTTTTAGTAAGTAAAACCCAGAAGAGTTCTTGTAATAATGGGGTGATATTTAAATCAAATCAATCAGTCTAAATTCTATTCACTCATATATACCCCTCCACTATCAACTCTATTCGATAGCATGCTTAACCTAAAGACTTACAGCTTACTGTAGGAAGTAATTCCCAATATGTACCCTTAAGCTATGGACATGACAGGTAGTTGAAAAATACCTTGCTCTAGGTGATTTACTAAGTCTTACAAAGTTCAAATTCCCTACTGAGACTTCCTCCTTCATCAATGAGATTTTATATCTCCCTACAAAAAATGAGACCTCCATTGCTCCTCCCTTTTATTTTTAAAAAACTTTTGTGTTGTTTTATGTTCTGCCCTTTTTTCTGCTGTGGTAATTGCCAAGCACTGTGCAGTTTAATGCCCTTGCCATCTGAACCCTACAGAAGAAATGGGCCATTCTGTGCAGAAATTAAGAATTTTGCACAACTTGGCCTTTCTTCTTCTTCTTCTTCACTGAAGTATCAACTACCCGATAACGTAGCTGATACAAAGTAATGCTACTCTCTGCAACTGCTCTATCATGATATTATCAATGCCAATCACACTCAGATGATGATGATGATTACTCACCTCGGAAGGGCTATGACCTAAAAGGCAGCCAATAAAATACCTGTAATAATACAATAATCCAAATAAAATAATTCAATTCAAACTAGTCCCTGTCATAGCATGGTTCATTTGGCCAAAGTTTCTACTGATGAATTGTGTGTCAAGAGAAAGCATATAAATATATCAGACTATGAAATATGACTCTGAGTTTTTAATATAGGTTGAGGGAAGGAAAAGTGCTAGTATTTTCTTATTTTTAGCAGAATAATTTTCTTCATATCCCTAAAATTGCACAATAATCAAAAGTGAAAGGTGACGATGGAGTTCAGCTCAAATTGTTTATAGCAGGGATTCCCAACCTAAGGCCCGTGGCCTGGATCTGGCTCATGGTGCCACTTCATGTGCCCTCCACCCCTTCAAGGGCATTCAAGAAACAAAATGGACACCCTGTTGAAGCTGTTGGGACAAAATGGCCACACACACCCTGTCATGCAGGCAGGGCAAAAGGCCATTCGGCCCTTGAAGCTGACTGAGAGAGCATGATCCAGCCCCCAGTTTGAAAAGGTTGGGAACCTCTGGTTTATAGTGACTGATGTGCCAAATCCCTTCTCATAAAAACAGATTGTACTGGTTTTCTTAGGAATGAGGAACATGGTTACATTTTTATGCTTCCTTCTGTAGCCAATAAGAGAATTACCAAATGGATTAGTGGCTGGCCATGCCTACACAGTGACTGGCATTCGAAAAGTAAGTTTACCCTTATTTTGATACTTCCAACTATCTTCTGCCACCATCTGGTCCCAGATAAAACACAGGGGAGAATAGGGGAGAGTAGAAGTGAAAATCTCAGGCAGTTGCTTATGTTAGCTGAGTCCAGAGAAAGATAGCCCACATGGATCAACAGTGGTCATCTCAGGACTGGTTGGAAATAACATGAGCAGTCCTCCTACCTGTAGCACATAGGTTTGGAACAGGGGACCCAGAAGTCTCCATAAGCTAGATTCTGACCTTGAGATTTCCTAACCTATAGTATCAATTAGAAACAAATTTGGGTAAGTAGCTACTTTGTTCTGATCCTGCCCAATGGTCTTGTTAACTCAGATAGCAACAGTGCTCCAAATTTGCATGCATGGATTCTATTACTTGGGAGACTTTTTAATGAAGCATTGGGCCTTGGAACGGTAAAGAATGTGTTTTATAAGTAACTTATAACCCTCCCTTAACATAGCAACCAAGATGGTGGCGCTCTACATGGGGCTGCCCTTGATGACCATTCAGAGGCTGCAATTGGTCCAGAATGCGGCTGTCCGGATGGTGATGGGATGCAGGTGTTATTCCGGCACTTCACCACTACTTCAGGAGCTGCACTGGTTACCAGTTTGCCTCCGGGTGCAATTCAAGGTGCTGGTGATGTCCTTTAAAGCCCTACATGGTAGTGGGCCAGGATACCTAATGGACCGTGTATCCCCAAGAACGTCTGTCCGTCCAACCAGAGTGGACTGGAGGGGTTCTCTAATTGTACCATCAGCTAGACGGGCTCGTCTCTCTAGCACCAGAAGGAGGACCTTCTCTGTGTCCGCACCAGCCCTTTGGAACCTCCTGCCAACAGAGTTACGTCTCCAGACAGAATTGCTGCCCTTCAGGAAAGAACTTAAAACCTGGCTGGCTGGGCAAGTGTGGGGCACCGATGGAAGTGTGACCCCCACTTGTTGGCTGGTATAGCAGAATCCTCCCACTCTCACTTTTAGCCCCCCTTTTTATGGGGCAGGCGGGTTTTTAATTGTCTTATGATGATAGTGTTTTAATGTTTTATATTGACTTGTATTTGTTTTTATGTTTTATTCGATTATTGTTGTGTGCCACCCTGAGTCGGCGTGGGAGGAATGGGCGGCATACAAATTACATTACATTACATTACATTAAATTAATTATGAGTTCTAGATAAGGCTGTTCTGCCTGAACACTGAACTCAGTCTCACCAGATGTGTCTCAGTCCTGGATGACCCATGCCAAGGACACAATCCTTGACATGGTTGTCCCTAACATTAGTCAGAGTGAGACAACTGCCTGTATGCAGAAGAGCCTTGTGGAAGAAGAGAAGCAGTAGCAGCCCCTTGACCTCAGTATAAAGCTGTGCATGTCATATAGCCCAGTGATGGCAAACCTTGGCACTCCAGATGTTCTTGGAGTTCAATTCCCAGAAGCCCAAGCCCCCGTGAATCCACATGAAGGGGTTTACTGCAATTTATCTGGCCTGCACTGCCCTTGTCACTCCCGGAAGTAGAAGTAAAATGCACCCGTACGGGAATGACGAGGGTGGTGCGGGCTGGATGAATCGCAGTAAAGGCCTTCGTGTGGATTCACGGGGGCTTGGGCTTCTGGGAATTGAACTTCAAGAACATCTGGAGTGCCAAGGTTTGCCATCATGGACATAGCCTGTTCTGGACCCATAAACTGACCTGCTATCCTCAGGGATGATTTGAGGAAATCATCCCTTCACCACTGTTGAAACCAGATTAAGATTCCAGTCTAATCACCTTCTGCATGTGGAATGGGAAAGGGGATACCTTTTACACTTTATCTTTGTTGCAGGGTTCTTTTGTGAGTTGTTGTGGCCCTTGTTTTAAATGACTGAAGAGATGAAAGCATCTGAACAGTTTCTTTCTTTTCTACAGCCATGCTTCTTTTAATAGAATGAATAAAACATAGAGTATAATAGTAGGCTCTTGTGTAAATCAAAGGCTGTAATTGATTCATGAGGTTTTGCTGATAGGAAAACCCAGACATGCATGCTAAACTAAACTCAGCTGAAATGCTTTCATCTTCACCTTAAATGAAGACTATGGAATGGGCTGAATTTAGGGGATGAATCCCCACCAGTAAATAGATATTGTATGACAGCTGCTAGTCTCTATTTGGAGTTTGGCAATGCTGCATTATCGGATTACAGTCTCTAAAAATTCTACAGCCATAGTCCACAAAAATAACTTTGATATTTCTCCTCGTTCTTCTTTCTATGGCTGTCCCTGTTATGGATTTGGCTGAAATATATCTACTCAACCCCAGGGTACTTTGAAAAGTATGTTAGCATCACACACAAGTGAAACACATCCTTTAAAAAATTAAGTACTATTTTTAATATTAAAAACAAAGTAGCATTTTGGAAAATTAAAAGAGATAGGTTTCCTGTATGTTTATATATCATGACTATGCATTAATGAATAAATAAATAATAGAAATATGTCAGTAGGGTTTTTATGATCAATGGAGAGGAACCTTAAGAAGAAGAGACGTCCTTGACAGAGTCACTTTTTTGGGCTACAACTATCAGAGTCCCTTGCTCTACATGGCTATGTTAAATGGGGAACTCTGGGAGTTGTAGTCCAAGAAAAATAACTCTCCAGGCCCTTGGGGAAAGTTTAGAGAGATCTATATTTCTTGCTCATCTTAGGTCCTAACTGGCCTATTGAATTCTATTCTGGGTGTTACAGATAAGCAAGTGCACGTAGCCAGCAGTAGCTTATGTTGGGGCCATTTATTTTTGTTTCACCCAGGTGACATGCAGACATGGACCTGAAAATTTAGTGAGGCTGAGAAATCCCTGGGGGAAAGTTGAATGGAAAGGTGACTGGAGTGACAGGTAAGTGCTTTCTAGAGGAAAAATAAACTCATGGTTTGGAATGGATGACCTCATAGTGCCACCTTCAGGCAAAGATTAATGCAGGCAATTTCACTTGAAATGCAGTACAACTTTCAAAGCATGCAGTTATTTCATCTCAAAGCCTTAGAGTTGAGTTATTTTGGTAAATCAAGCAGCACTGATGGAGCTGAGCACAGGGATGCAACACAAAAGGTGAGTCAGTAACAGTAAAACATGGGATGATGGTGGGATGAGACAGCCACATTGTGTAACGCTGCCTGCCTTCAGCATGAGATGTGCTTAATCCAATGCACATCAAAGCTACTACATTGTTATTAACACATGAGGAGACTCAGACAGGGGTAGTCTGAAATATTTTCCTGCTTGAGGTGGAACACTGAATGGAGTCTCCATCACATCCATGTCAAGATCTATTGTTCTAAAGCTGACAGGTCTTTTAGTACTTGAGTTCGAATGCTGCCAACAACTATTCTCAGACTTGGCTTTAAACTTCTGAACAATTGGCTGTCTTTTCATGATCGCCAAAATCTGCTGCCTCAGGTAGCTATCTCATTCTGCCTCATAGTAGGGCTCACCCTATTCCTGGGAGGTGAACAGATGTTTTAGAGAACTTTAAAAAGAATAGTGCAGAAGATAGAACTTGACTAAATGCTACAGGAGCTGAAAAGTGTGGTGAGAAAAAACCCATGTGCTACATAAAAACATAAGAACAGCCTTGTTGGAACAGGCCACAGTCCATCCAGTCCAGCATTCTGTCTCACACAGTGGCTCACCATTTGCTTCAGGGTATTATTCCCAAGCAGATGCCTTCACCTGCTTAGGATTCCCTAGAAATGGCATTGAGAGATATCCTGCCTATCTCTCCAACCTGGAGGTTGACCTTAGGTATCCATAATTATAGCCATTGATACCCTTGTCCTCCATGGACTTGTCTAATCCTTTCTTAAAGCTGTCAAGACTGACAGCTGTCACCACTTCTTCTGGCAGGGAGTTCCATAGACCAGTGCTAAAACCTTTTATGTTCTGCATGATGCAATTAGTACAAACATTCACCTATCCTACCAATTTGCAGATGGGCTGTCATAACTGATACATTTATTTGACAACAGTATAATATAGAAATAACAAGAGTGGTATGTCTGTGTCTTTTCTCTCTAATGAAAAACGAAACCTGACACTGGAAAAACATATAAAACTTTCAATGATGACTGTATGTCAAAATGTCAGAAATAAAATCAAAGTCAGACTTAATTTGTCTTTTAAAAAAAAAACAACCTTCCATACATTATGCCAGCTGCAGTGCAGTACCTATACAGTACTTAGAAAAATCTCAAATTTCAGAGTGATTAAGACCAATTTGCATAAGGTCTCTGGCACAAAATAATGACCAGATTTTTTAAAAAAACAACGAAATTTATAAACTGATTCATATCTGCAGCATAAAACAAATTGCATAAAGCAAATGTTAAAAGTGGTGTTCACCCATGAAAGTACATGACTGTAACTGGCAGGATTATGGCATCTCTAAAATTTCATTTCCATCAATGCAACCCCCCCCCCCCCCCACAAATATTACAGACAAAATCAACACATTAACTTGTCAAGTTAACAAATTTACAAATTAATTTTGGATCAATTCAGCTCCAGGGTACAGTTGAATCAGAGAGGGTATAAATTGTTCTAGACCAAAGTGGAGTACAATCCACAGCTCAGAAGTTCCAATCTCTTTCTTTAACAATACAATTATAATGGAATAGCTAACAATTCAATTCCCTTTCAAAATTTCGGACATCCATTTCATTTTTCCTAATAGAAGGACTGGTCCTAGCCCAAGGAATGAAGGCAAAACTTTATCTGAAACTCTGGACAGCCACTATTAGGTATTGGACTGAGTAATCAATCATCTAACTCAGTTCATAGCAGCTCCTTGTGGTCATAATAAATGCATATTTTCATTATGTTAAATAAATGGTTAGAAAAAACAACAGAACAGAATTGTGACCTACAATACAGCAAACTGTTGATTGTTGTTCTGAAACAAATTCTTTTAAATCTTTTCTTTAGATCCAGAAAATGGGAGCTGCTGAGCCCCAAAGAGAAGATCTTACTACGAAGAATTTTTGACGATGGCGAATTCTGGTACTGTAATCAAATGAATATCTCACTAACCTTCTGGTTTCTGTCTTGCAAAAGCTCTTGTTATAGACTATAGAATGATGATGATGATGATGATGAAGAAGTTTGGATTTGTATGCTGCCCACTCGACAACGTGACTCCAGGCGGCTCACAACAATAGAACATCCAATACAGTGATACCTCATACAACGTCCAAACTTGGTTCCACAAGTTTGGACTTTATACGGATTTGGACTTTGTATGAGGCATGCAAAATCCTAGCCGCAATGCCTCATACAACATCCAAATCCTTGCCACGATGCCTCATACAACATCGTTTCCATAGAGATACATTGTACTGTAACAGCAGAGACTTCAGGGCAAAGTCAAGGAAACAGACAGGAAACTGACAGAACTTTAAGAAATCATTGTCTAAAGGCTAAATACATTACAAAAACATGTAAAACAACCCTGATTGTCCAAGAACCCGAAGAATGCTGCAAAAATCCCAGAAATGCTTCTAGAAATTCTGACGAAAAAATTCAAAATAATCCAAAATCGTGCTCAAAACCACTCCTAAACACTCTTCACCTCGTGCAAAAACCCACAAGAGCAATGCACACATGTGTCCTGCCTTTTATACTGCCCAGGCACAATGCAACCTGGGGAAAACCCCAATGCCTCATACAAAGTCGCAGTGACTTTGTACAAGGCATCTTTTTTTAAGGAATTAGGCGATGGTGTATGAATTCGATGTTGTACGAAGTGGACATTGTATGAGGTATTACTCTACATATTATACATATCATGTCATAAAATATACATAGCACCAGTGATGCACTGCAATTGTTTTTTAACTACCTACTCTATGGGCTGGCCAAATCTGTGGGTGGGGCCAAATCTGTGGGCATGGCCAAACATCCTGCATTATGGGCTATGGAGGTGGGTGTGGCCAACCAAGTGGGCAAGGCCTGGGGAATTTCCGCTACCGGTTCTGCAGAACCTGACAGAACCTGCTGCAGTGCATCCCTGCATAGCACAATACAATGAAATACAATACCATAATAATAAATGGATCACAACATCATATAAATCTCTGGGAGATTCTGGGAATTATAGCCCCGAAAGGGATATTTCCAAACTTTGCTTCTGTCTATTCTCTCAGCCAGTGTAGGAGTTCCCTAATTATCTTATGCCTGCTTAAATTAACAAATTGCCACTTGTCCGGGTTCCGCTCCCTCGCCTTGCACTCAGAATCATGAGGGTGGGATGGAGTGGAATCATGTTAAGGGTACAACCTGGCTGTGTTGTACTTCCCTTCTACTTCCCCATTGCTCAGCTGTACTCCACACAACAGAGAGGAGAGGTCTGAAGAGGTAAATTTGCCTCTCACTTCTACCCATTTTATGATGCAGTCTCTCTATTAAACAGTGTGGACAAAATAACAGTATTAGGAGAAAGTCTTATACAAAAGTGGTGAGCTCACACTAAGGAGCTAAGCATGTATACTAGAGAACACTGCTTACATTTTTTTTGTATCTATAAAAAACCACACAAATGCTCAAATGAACATAAAAAAAAGAAAAGTGAGGTAGAAACAGGATGAAATGAGTCTGTGCTTCAAAAAATTGAATGTTACAACAATAGAAGTTAGAAAAGTATCCTATCCATTTTTTTAAAAAGTAGGAAGGTTTAAAAAGTTGGAAAAGGCTCAGTTCTGGTTCATAAGGAGATGACGTTTTCCAACATGGAGGAAATTTGCATTCTATAATGTTACCATTCTGAATTTACATGCATCAGAAGAAAATACATATCTGTATTTTATTGCTTAGGCTTATAGCCATCAAACTGACATAAAATATGAAATCATATGAACTATTCAGTGTGAAATAATGTACAAATATGTGGTGTCAGATACACTTTAAATTTATCACTATATGCCAGCTATCCAATACTATAAGCTTCTCATATTGTTAAATGAAAACTGCAAAATGTAAATTTAATATCTAAGTGATGTATTAAATGTAGAGCTCAAACATCTTCCAGGTGACAAATGCAAATACCAAATATCAAATATTTTTTAGTTGTTTCAGAACTGCATATATATGTGATAGTAGCATGTGTAGAGAAGAAATTTAGAAGTAAATTCATTTCAGCTCTAGCTTCAGCTGAAGATTCAGAGTGCAGAAATGTGACTTGTTAAGTGGCCGGGTTGACTGATTCTGGCAGCTGTCAATCTCAAAAAAGTAACTTTTCCAAGCTCTGGGAAGAAGCCATGCTCGGATATTTCTGCTTCTTTTTGCTTTACTCTTTATTGAGCAGGGCATCACCTAATTAAGAGGCTGGGGCATCTCAAACTCCTCTGACAGGGTAGGAAAGAGAGCCCCCAATTGCAGGATCTCAACTGAAGAATCCACTCCAGGGCAAGACAGGATGGTTCTGGATCTGTGTAACTCCGGCATGCTACGCTATGTCCCTGCACATAGGAATGTGTTTGTTTGATAAAAGGTGACTTGTGAAAGCCTACCTTTGATTTTGTGTACTCAGTGTGGTGTAGTGGATAGTGTAGTGGACTAGGACTCAGGAGGTAAAGGTGCTTCAAAAAATTAAAAAAATTAAAAGCCAGTTGTATCCGACTCTGACACAAAATGTACGTATTTACCATTTAAGGGACTTTATGGCACTTAACAAAACAATTCCCATTTGCCACCAGGTGGCAGTGTTAATGTACAATTTAATTTCCCATTTCCTGCTCTGGCTCACAAATATTTTTCAGCTAGTATTTCTTTGGTTGCCTCATGGGATTGCTGCTTGTGCCTTGCTATTTAATGTGTGCTTCAGCACTTCAGCACAGGACACATATGTGACAACTAGGACTTTTATTCTAAGAGTTTCTTTTGCAAATGTTCGTGCTGTCCCTTTTTCCCGCACCAGCACTATGGTGCTTCAGAGCAGATATCCCATGCTTCTCTCCTGGCATCACTGTATGGAGAAAGAAATGCCTTAGGTGTTATGCTTTTGCTTGATTTTTCAAAGTATTCCCTTATATCCTGACAGAACCCGTGGTTAAAGTTATATAAAACAACAAGGGAGCTCTTCTATCTAAACAGAATAGCATTTGCATCCTCATCCTAATCCCTGCTCAGCCTGCATATGTGAAGAAAGAAACACACTAGAGACAAGATGCTTCCATTTTTCACAGGGCCGGCACACTCACTAGACAGACTGAGGTGGCCACCTTAAGAAGTAGATCTGAAGAGAAATGAGAGGGCAGAAAATATGGTTTCTTCGATTTTTATTGTTATATTTTCATTGCCAGGAGATTTTTGTTTAATTTTCTGCCTCAAACTGGCAAACCAACTTGATTGGCTTAGGATAGGGTTGCCATAATTATCTCCCACAAAACTGGGGCAGAAGTATATTTGACAAAAATGGGCAGGTTATCTACAAACTAGCCTTTTGAAAAAACAAACATAATATAATATATCAATACATAAATGAATTTATTTACAACAGTTAATTCTTAATGTAAGATGTTATGTTGTACTTCTGAGAAGTCATCTCGCAGTCAACTCTTAGTGTCCTCAGTTCCAGGAAACATACTGGTCACACTTATCGGGCAGTGGTTTGAGGTGAGGACATTAAGATTTGTCTCCAGGTATACTCCAACTCCAATGTGGCAGGAAATCGCTTGTCTGATGGTGAGAGTTTGAATTTATTTTAATGGTGTTTTATAATACAAAATCAGTAAGTTTAAAAAATCCAGGACTTTAGCATGATTTTTATTGAACTGACTGGGTCAATTTTTCTGACCTTGAATCCGGGACAATCCTGGTTTTCCGGGACATATGGCAACCCTAGCTTAGGATAGTGTGCATCTTCGGTGGTGCAATGGTTAAACTGCTGTACTGGAGCCCAAATTGCTGATGTGAGTTCGATCCTGACAGGAAACAAGGTTGACTCAGACTTTCATCCTTCCAAGGTCAGTAAAATGGATGACCATCATGTTAAGGGCAAAATGCTAATTACCTTGTGGGCTGCCCAGAGAGTGCAAGAAGCACTATGGGGTGGTATATAAGTGTAATTGCTATTGTTGCCACAGCAAGGGGAGATGACAGATGGTTCAATTTGCTACTCTGCCTTGACTGCATGTAGGCTCTGGTGGCAATTTTTAGAAAGTTTCCCAGTACTGTATCATGTTCCCAATTTTTAGAAAGTTTCCCAGTACTGTATCATGTTCCCAATTTTTGAAGAAATCCCATTCTGCCCTCTAGGGAGTATTGGGGGCAGGAGTGGCAGGACTCTCCAGCAACAGTGAATTCCCATCCTTAAATATAATTTGAAAAATCTTTTTGACCACTGGAGGGCATGAGATGGTTTTGCCAGCTGAGACAGAAACATTTTTTGATGAACGAAAAACATGGTGGTAATGCTTACAGTACATAATCACTGCATTAATTTTTAGAAAAATAATAATAATTAAAGTGCAAGTTGAGGAATGCAGACCTATGGCTGCTGGGAAATCTGAAAAATCTGGAAAAAAATGTCCCTCAGTTCTGTCAAAGTTGCTCATCCTTGCTTTAATGTCTAGCTAGCTCCACAGCTTCCATTAGTGTTGGATGCAACCAGGTTGTGTTAAGAGTGTTTTGGTTTGGTTTTGAGGAGAATTTATCAAAATGTGCACACCTTTTCATGTTTGTAATCGAGATAACTAAAGATTTAAAAACTTTCAGTTATGAAAGAGAGAGTAAGAGGGAAGTTTCATCTTCTGGGACTGTGAGCACTTAAAAACAGAGCTCAACTAGCAATTTTGGCACCAGGAACAAGTGGCACCATTTCCTACATACTTTACCCTGAGGAAAATGGATACAAGTGGCATCTCCCACAACCCTCAATCCTTGTGCTGGATCTTATACCCAGGTGGGCATATTAAGGAGAATGCCAGTCCTTCACTCTAGTCCACCCCAGGACTCCGCAAAACATATTAGGTAGGCCTGTTCTTCTATTACCAACCTGACATTTAATAGCAGTAGGGACAAATTTCTAGAGTGGTTTTTTCTATAATGACCAACTGGCCTCCTAACATCAAACCTCCCCCTGGTCAAAATCACCAGGATCTTATTATCCCCCATTTCTGGAAGCTACTGTTTTCTTTAGGTGGCTGTCTCCAAAATCTTCAAATTATAATCCAATAAATTTAGTCCAAAAAATGTACAAATATGTTTCTAGCTTAGATTTCAGACTTTCCTTTTCCTTTAAGCATATTTTATCAGTTTAGATTTTCAATCTCATGTATCTTGGTCCCTTTGTTGCAGGATGTCCATACAAGATTTTCAAACCCATTTCGTGGCACTGATGATCTGTAAACTGACTCCTGATCTCATGAGTCGGGAAGCTGGGAAGAAGTGGAAGTGCTCCATGCAGTTTGGCAGATGGGTCAAAAGAAGTACAGCAGGTGGCAGAATGGAGGCATACAGAGGTAGGACTTTTCCATGGGATATTCATGTTAAAAATAGTGTCTTTGTATAACAAATTAGAAGTCTGTTCCTTTGCATTAAAACAGACAAAGCATTTTAAAGTGCTGGACATTCTTCAGAGGACAACTCTTGGTAGAAGTGGTGCCAGGTAATTTCCAGAGTTCTCCCCCTCCTTTAGTAGCTCCATCTGGTTTAGAGGACTTAGGGATGACTCAGGACAATGTAGAGCAGGGATTTCCAACCTTTTCACGCCGGGGGCCGGGTCACGCTCTCTCAGTCAGCTTTGAGGGCCAGATAGCCATTTTGCTCTACCTGCACGATAGTGGTGGCCATTTTGTCCTAACAGCTTCAAAGGGGCAGCCATTTTGTTTCTCAAATGCCTTTTGAGGGGTAGGGGGCCACATGAAATGGTACTGGGGGCCAGATCCGGCCCATGGGCCTTAGGTTGGGAACCCCTGATATAGAGAGTTACAGGTAGAAGAGAGAATTACAAGTGAGAATATGCACTGGATCAAAGGTCCTTCAATGAACAGAAGGAATCCTACTGTTTGCAGAAGAGGACTGCTGCATGATGGACTGGGCTCCCATTGTCTGTCCCAGTTCCTGCCAAACTAGCAGTTCAAAAGAAAGAAATTGCAAGTAGATAAATAGGTGCCGCTTCAGTGGGAAAGGTAACAACATTCCATGTACTCCAGCATCTAGTCATGCCTGACACAGGATCACAGAAACATCAGCAGGCACAGACAGCACTGGCTCTTTGGCTGTAAAGCAGAGATGATCACCGTCCAATAGAGTCAGATACAATTGGCTTTTGAGCAAGGGAGACCGTTGCCTTTACTAATGTCTGACTGAATGGAAAGCTCTGTTCATGGATGCAGCCTAGGTTGGAGAGATAAGATCCCCAGGAGGTGTATCTGAGGTGGCACTGGTTTCCATTCCTAAATTCTGATGGGCCAGCAATCATCTTGTCCTATTCAACAGCTTCTGCCATCTTCCCATGCAGCTAATCACTTTTTTATGACTGGTCTTCTGGATCTTGTAGTCTTGATCCTGTAGAAAGAGCAGGTCAGTAGGCTTTAACAGGATTTGATCCCCCCCACCCCCCAAAATATAATAATGCTGCCTTTCTCTTGATTGAGAAGAGAGTTATGTGCAGGAGTTAGACTAGCAATTGTGCTCTTATCTGGCTGATTAAAAGGCAAGAAAAGAATGTTCCTTCACTTTTAAAATCACATCATTAGGGATGCAATAGGGCAGGGGTGCCAAACTTTTTGGGCTGTGGGCTGGTCATGTGGTTCAGGGGCCTGTTCACGATGGCCCATAGGCCAGATCCAGCCCCCAACACCAATTCATCCAACCCACAAAGCCCTCGTTGCTCCCAGAAGTGGAAGTAAAACACGCCCGTATGGGCACATTTTACTTCTGCTTGCGGGAACAATGGGGGCTTTGTGGGCCAGATGAATTGGTGTCGGGGGACGGATCCAGCCCATGGGCCATAGTTTGGTC
Organism: Bradypodion ventrale; assembly: GCA_035047345.1. NCBI lineage: Eukaryota > Metazoa > Chordata > Lepidosauria > Squamata > Chamaeleonidae > Bradypodion > Bradypodion ventrale. Next base: position 51,099,988 of record JAWDJE010000001.1, read on the forward strand.
ACCCTTGCAATAGGGGTTCAAATAACTTAGAGTATATTCTTCTATATGTCTACTCAGAATTGTCTTCTGATCCCAGCCTCCCTCTTTCCTGCAACATGAAATATCTTCAGAAATACTTTTACTAAAACGTAAATATGGTTACAGAGAAATAAATAAAACATAAATTATTCAATACTGAAGATTATATATCACGTGACCCAGTGTGCAAGGAAGATACTTATGCACTGTAGAGAAAATGGCTTTGGTTTACATTACTGTGTTCTTTCTTGTTTATTTTTGCGCAGATCAATTAGATCAATAAAGCAGCTGATAGATATTCAGGAGATGTTTTGATGTTATCCTTGTCCTGTTTGCCTGTTGTTTTACTGCCAGAGGTCCTTTCTGGTTGTACAGTTTGCAACAAAGTGTTGAGGAGGGCTCTGGGAACATCGGCCCATATATTTGTCACAATGTCCTTCAGGTTCGTTTTGGATGAATCCCCAGTACCTGCTGAAAGTTCTTCAAGGCAATCGGGCAGGCGGGTCCATATATGCCTGCAGTGTGTTGGTGTCACTGATCCAGAAATACAATAGCAAACATCGCAATCGAAGGCCACATCTCCACATTGGGCTCTCCATCTATAAGGCAGGTGGAATGTTTTTACTCAGAGGGTGAATGACTGTCAGCTATTTATAAGACAATTTTGGCTCCTTCAGGCAAATATCCAGATGATGTAAAGCAGAAATCCCACTGTTGGAAAAAGGACTCTAGCTTTTCTGGAGTCTCTAGGCTGGCCATTCTTGCACCACTGAAACAGAGGATAAAACAGAACAGAAAGCTTTTGTAAAATCTCCATGTGATAATTTTTAGTTATAGGTACAAATTTAAATGGGGCTGTGGTGGCTTTGTGATTAAGATGCGGAACTTGATGATTGGAAGGTCGGCAGGTCAGCAGTTTGAGATCCAAGTGCTGCACGATGGAGTGAGCTCCTGTCTATCCCAGTCCCTGCCATCCTAGCAGTTTGAAAGCAAGAAATTGCAAGTAGATAAGTAGGTGGCACTTCGGTGGGAAGGTAGCAGCATTCTGTGCACTAGTCATGCCCACCACATGACTATGTAAATGTCTGCAGATAGACATTATTCCCATGCAGGATCTCTGACTGTAAAAGGTGATCAGCACTGCACCATAGAGTTGGATACGACTGGTTTTCAAGCTAGGAGGCCTTCACTTTCACCTTTTATATAAACCAAAAAATTAACCAAAATAGTCTTCTCTTGTTTTGTACACACTCTTTCACACAAACATACCTGGCACCTTGCTTCTATGTCCCAGTCTCTTGCAAAAAATGAAAAAAAGAAACTGTGATCAAGAAGCCAAAGCTACTCTATCTGCACAAGCTAGTCTCCAACGGGGTTTAAAATGAGAGAGCTTAGTGTTTTTGCAACTGATGGCTCTTTTCTTTGATCTGATCACTTGTGAATTTTTGACATTTCAATTAGTAGGAGTTCATTGTCTGATGTATGCTCTTCTCTCTCTTTTTCTCCAGGTGACCCAGGAGGTATGTAGTCTTTCCTTTTTTCTTTATATGTCTGTATCCTAATTTTTGAACCTGTCTTCTGCCTATTCTTTTTACTAAAAGTCAGAAGGAATATAGGAAACTGACACATAACAAGAAGAACAAAACCTCAGTGTGTTCACCATTATGTGGAATGCTCATTTGAATGTGATTTCAATCTGGTTGAATTTTCAATCTGACAATTGGAATCATTGGGTTGGATCTGGACATAGATCTTTTCTACAGTGGCCCTCCTGGACTGGTGTAGAGTGCCTTTTTAAAAGCCAGTGGAGGATGAAGGAAGACCAAAATGCTGTTTGCACAATCCTCATGCCAGATACCAGTTTGCCTTTCCCATCGGGTCCATAGGAGCTTCTTTGCATTGTCAGGTGTGAAGAAGCTTTCCTTCCCCGCCTCTGATCTGCAATAGGGAGAGAACAACACTTTGTAGCTGACCATAAAGCCTTTCTCCTATCAGCTATAAAATGGCTGTTCATCTTTTACCCCCGAGTGTCACTGAGTGTCATCAGGGATGAACTGTAACATGGCTTTTGCCCCCATGTCTGCTGCTGATGACACTGATCAACTGTAACTGGGCCCACTCTATTTATCCTATCCCTGTGTGTGCATATGCTGGGGATTGGATAAAATATAGCAGGCTTATTTGCTTCCACCCCTTTCAGGTCTCAAATGAGGGCAAGCTGGGGGAATGTGTAATGTAGATGCAATCTGACCAAGCCTCCCCAATCAACCCTCCAATCTACACCAAACAGTGAGCTATATACCCATGCAGGCTGTCTTTTAGTTATTCCTAGTGCTGAGCCATTGGAATCAATGGGATTTTAAAAAATAATTAGTAACTTTTCTGACTGCCCTTAGTCTGAGTGTAATAAATTTGTGCCCAAACCATAGATTATTCAGGAATGCATTTGTAACAAAATATTAAAAAAACTTGCAACAAGATAATTAAATGTCTTTGTTTTTAAATGCCAAAATCACATTCAAACTGTGACCCCAACCTCTTTTGTCTGGAAGCTACAATCATGTCTTCTAATGACAAATATCTCAATGTGTTGTGACTACAGATTGATCAAATGTGAATACAAGGACTTTGGATGTGATGTTGAAAACTCATTTCAAAGCAAGTGTGTGTCAATATTCTTTGTAGCTTTTTAGACTAGCTTCTTAAGGCATTCAGAGAAAGAAATGATTTTGAATGCCGACGCGATTCAATACATTTCAAGATAATGCATTTTTATGACTTAATTAAGCATTAATGGTGTGTTCCTGAGCTGTGCCCAGAAGCAGTAGACAGGGCCAAATGAGAAATGGTTTTATTATATCTCCCTTTTTAAAAAAGTCTGTACTAATTATAAATTCCAAAGGGACATTCACTTACCTTTTTGGCTTATTCTTGGAAATTATTTGCAGATACCATTACACTGCTATAAGCATTTTTGCCCAATGGTACAGCCAGCATTTAAATAATGTTTATAAGCGACTCATATTTTGTCATTCCTCTCACACTCTAATGGTGAGATGGAAGACGGGATGTTTCTGTCGGACCTAAAATCATTCAAAGACAATGCTCAGATTATTTGCTCATATGTGGCTAGGACAGAAAATCCAAATGGCAGATAGGAAGAAGCAGTGGTCAGCAATGGGAATAGAGTATTGCTATTACGGTTTACCCTCTGCTATTTTATAACTAGGAGCATGTACAGAAGAGCATTTAACCCACTTTTTAGATATTGGTTCAGGCTCCTTGTAGCCACATCTCAAAGATGCTGGAGTGCTCCAAAGTCCCCATGAGTACTTTTTAAAAACTCCTGTTTTTGAATTCTATTTTTATGGCAATCCCATGTATGCCATTCCCAGCACCTGTGGACTCTGGGATATCATATAAGGGATGCTTTCAGCTATCAAAGGATAAACATCTAGTATGTTCCTAGGGTAAACATCTGGTATGCTAAAAAGGGTTAGTGAGTCCCTTCAACATACTGATGTTTGAATTAAGCACTTTTCCTGCCCCTCTGCAGAGGAGTAGGGAAAGAGTAATTAATGCTTTCCTCTCCCACTGATTGTTGCAGTATTGGGTCAGATAGGAGGGCAAAAATCCCAACATTTTTCTTTGTTTCCCCTTTTTATCACCAATGGAGAAACTGGTAAAAGAGGGAAATGAAGAATTTTTTAAACCCTTCTTGCAAATCCAGTGTTGCAATGATGGGACGGGGAGGGATACACTTTCACTGCCTCTCTGCAGAAGAGCAGGGGAAGTGTTTCATTTTCCCATATAGTGAAGTGGCTTGTCAGCCAATTCACCACATGAGCTAAGGTCATTTGGGGTGTTTGGATGGGGGGGATAAGTAAAATCTTATTTAGCCTTTCCCTTATTGTAAAGCGGCATGAAAATCAGTGATATGCTCTAGGACTCATTTCAAGAAGTGGATCATTATAAAAAGTGTAGATATCACTTAAAATTTAATCTGAGAATCAGATTATATGAAATGTCAGTTTTTGCAATTAGAAGCTGATCACATATTTTGCTTGCTGGGATATATATATTTTTAAAGCTGAGTGTCTGAACAATCAGATCTGCAGATGAAGCCCAAGTTTACTTTCCAATGACCAATCACAAAACAAAGGGAAACTACTTTGCAACAAGTAGAGCCAAAGAGAAAATTAGGTTGCCCATTCAACATTTTCTCTCTTCGCCGTGGAAGGTGGGAGGAGGAGGACACCATCTCATTCTCATCCTAGGCAACAAAATGTTTTGAGCTGCTTCTGGGTGGTATTTGACATGTTACAGAAATATCAATAGAAAATCCAAATGGTCTAACCAAAGTGCCACCATAGTTGGAAGGTTAAATTGCAGGTATAAATGGTGAGAGGGTACAAGATCTTCTGAAATTATACTTCAGCAGGAGTGCAATAAGTGCATTTAACATGGATATACTCATTTTTTATGGCCCATGTTTAACCAAGTTTGGAACGATGCTTTTAAAAAGCCAATGTGTTAATTGTTACTTTAAAACAATTAATGTCTTGGCATTTTTTGAGCAAATTCAGCTTTATTCCGCTGGTGGACAATGCTTTATGGCAAGTGCACAAAAATGGACATTTTAGAGCCCTATAAATGTTTCTATGTAAAAGTTATGAGGCTTCAAAGTGTATACATTTTATGCATTTATACTTTATCCTGATAATCTGTGGGTGAAGGATTTTGTTTTAATACTATGCATCAACAGGGATTTAACCTTTGGGGGAAATTACTCATTACCAGTATACTACTTTCTGTTTCTTTAAGAAAAATACTTAAAGTGCAGAAGTGCAAATCCTCCAAAGTGAGTCTCAAAAGTAACACTTTAGAATTAATAATGCTAAAAATGTAGCAATGTTACTAGTTGTAACATTTTTTGCAGAAAATGATGTGGGGATGCCTTTACTTGTAAGGTGTTATTTCCAAGTAGAATACAGTACTTTAAAAATGGCAACAGTTATAACACAAAGGGCCTGCAGTGGCTCAGTGTTAAGAAGCTCGCCTTGTTAGCTGGTAGGCCGGCAAGTCGGCAGTTCAAGACCCGGGTACTGCATGACGGATTGAGTGCCCATCTCCACCCCTGCTCTTGAAGACATGAAAAGAGCCTCATTAAGGCGTCCCCTGAACAGAGTTTCTCCAGCAAAAATCCTTTCAACTCAGAATAATTTCTGACACAAAATTATTAGTTATAACACTGTTACACAAAATGTGACGTGGGAACTCCAATATTTGAAACACATTATTCTTGACTCCCAGATACTCTTGTGTTTTCTTATCTTAACTTTTCTTACCTATTATTGTGACTACTGTACTGTGAAGCCTGCCTTGTAATTACCAAGGAGAAAAGTACTGTACTAATGTTACAAGATCAACAGACTATTTGAGTTCAATTGACAGTAGCCCCTCCTTCCAATTTGGAGGATATCCTATGCTTTGTTCACAAGCTGTCTATGTGTAGTGCCCAAAATCAATCCTGCCTGCTTCTTGCTGAGATCTTTGAATCAGTTGCAAACATACCTGTCAACCCGTGGCTCCGGAAAAATGGGACCTGCGCACATCGCTTGTGCACAGGTCGCGTTCCGCGCATGCGTGGAAAGGTTTTACCCCTTCTGCTTGCGCAGCCCTTACGCAAGCGACGTAGTGCTTCCGCGCATGTGTGTAAGGGGTAAAACCCTTCCGCGCATGCGCGGAAAGCGTTTTCCCCGCTGCCAAATTACGGGGTTTTGGCAGCGGGGGCCGGGTTATGACGTCAATCCCGGCCAATTCGGGAAGGTTGACAGGTATTGTTGCAAAATGTCCTTATTACATTTAGACTTTCAGAAACTCAGAGCTGGAGACAGCTAGGAGGTAAATTTCCGACTTGTATTGAGCACCAAGATTAATATAGTGCAGTACAAAACCAAGACCAGTTTTAAAATTGGAAATGCAATGAATCACTGCATTGACAAAGGCATAAAAGTGTTGCATTTAATATATAACGCATTCTAAGAGGTAACCCCACCCTTTTAGAGGATGATAGAGTGCTACATTAGTAAAAGAGAAATACGGCCAAAGAGAGAGAGTGAAAGTATTTCTGCAACTGACTCTTATGGGCAAGAAAGGCTGCAGGAAGGCAAAATGTCAGTGCTATTTTGAAGGATGGTTGAATCAGAAAGGCTCCAGTGGTCTTAGCCAATGCAATTATTGACAGTCTGCATAATGGAAATTATGTTATTCAGTCACTAAATGCTTAATAAAAGCAATTTTGTCCTCATCATCACATCATCATAATTGTATAATGGTATTGTCAAAGAGTCACAGTGGTTGTAATTCTAGGTATGTGGAAGGTAGCCTCAGTGAAATCAATGTGGCCTTTTTCACAGAGTGAAGGAGATAGGGATCAGGATTGCAGATTATGTTACCAAGAGCCTGGTGAGCAGAAAGGCAATGAGCAGATGCTTTAAATAATATATAAACATAATCCTTGTGTCAGAAAATCCATTAAGGATACTGCACAAGTGGCCACAAACATCCAACTCCAATAGGAAAGATACTTCAAAAATATTGCAGACATGTAACTGGTACAAATGGAACTCTAGTTACAAGAAAGTACTTAACAACATGGGTTACAGGAAGCATTTTAAAAGTGAAAAGCACTTCCTTAAAACATTTAAGGTTCTTGAAAATATAAAAGTAAAAGCACTTATTAGCTTTTAAGAATGTTAAAAGGACCCACAGCAAAAGTGCTTTAACATCTCACCCAGCTAATCCTGCTTGAGTCTATGGAAGGAAATCCACGTTGCTGCTTATTTTCTTTCTCCACCGTTTCTGCATTTCTGGGGTGTCATATTTATATCAGTTCTAGCAGATCACAGTCTCATATCAAATGATCTCATACACAAGTGTTACTTATATTTCTCATATTGAGATACTGACACAAACCTAACACAACAGATTGATATGGTCATCTCCTGGTCACACAGAACTTTTTTGCTTTGTCACTGGTCACTCTAACTTGCATTTGTCTCTCACAAAACTTTTCCTGTGAAGGCAAACGAAAAGAAGCCTTTCATCTCACAGGATTTTTCCTGTGAGATGAAAGGCTTCTTTCCATTCACCTTCACCCACCCATTACACCTGTATGTTCTACAACCATAAACAAATGGTTCAAGGACATTTCTCTTGACTTCGATTCTTACTTGCATAACATTTCTTGATCAGCACTAACTTCATTCCCCACCCCAGGAACATTTTTGAATGTCTTTTCCCAATTTCTCTCATTTTAACTGCCCCTTTGGTATTTAAGGTTTGACATTTACATTTTGGGATTCTATAGACAATGGTTATATGTGTGTATTTAAGGAAATATTGACACCCCTATGACTATTGTATATGGTTGCATGATAATCTTGCTACAAAGGTGTTACATTGAATCACCATCAGACTTCATCTGAGTTTTTGTATGTCTCCCAGACTATGTACAGAATATATGCTTGCCTGTAACCAGAGGAATGTGCTTAGGGACCTTGTGCTTTGAGTAAAAAGAGCTTTTCTTGGCTATCATACTCTTAGCAAAATATTAGCAAACAAGACACCTTCTGCATCCATGAGATTTAGCCAATATAGCCACTCCTAATGCATGCTGAGAGCTGGAATTGAGGCCAGATTAAGACACATTGAGGCCCTAATCAATGTCTGGTCATAATGTGTACTATGCTAATATTTGTGCATATATACATATGTCCCTGTCCATACATATTTAGAGACTTAAATTGAGACCCTAGCTTATGGCTAAATCTGATGCTGCTTTCTGGACAACAGTATTTGGAGGGCTACAGATGTCCCCACCCATTTGAGATAGATTCCAAAAACCATGTTCCCCAAGCAGCTTCTTTTATTGAAACTTCTATCATGTCTCTGTTATCACTGTTTAAATTGCACAGAAGCTGTGGCCAAAACTCTTTTTTGGCTTTTATGCTGGTATAAATCTCATTGGCGGATTGCTGCTGAATGCCAAGGTGTGTGACTCAGTGCCCAACAGGAAATGGCTGCACCAGCAGCAATTCAGTAACAAGCTTTACACCAGTTTGATTTAATAGGATTTGGCAATATCAGTTAATAGCAAGGGAAACTGGCATGGGTTACCATATGTTAATCAATTCAAAAAGTGGTTGTATTGACCTAGGAAAATTGACTTATGATATATGCTGGAGATATACTCCCTCTGTCCATGAGCAGCCCCTGGAATCAAACATCTTCTAAAATCATTTTTCACCTGCTCTCCTACCTATTTTTGGTTCTTTTTAGTTTTAAGATCTTAAATTGATAAAGAAATGAATGAATTTTATTGAATTCTTATCAAAAAAAGGAACTGATCAAAATTCTCAGCCATCAGAACTGGCCACATTTAAGTGGTGCAGATTTTTCCAGAATTGCTGGAAACATGTTTCGCCTGTTTGCCACCTAAATATTGATGTTGACTCTAGGTCGTGAGTGCAATGTGTTTAAACATATAATGATTCAAATAAAGACTTTTAAGAGAAGAGCAATCAAAGTTGTATTTCTATGCTTCCTGCCCATAGAATTTAGAATCTGTATCAAATGGACAAAGCAAGTGAGGATGCAAGGTTGAAGCTATGGGGTAAATTGAGGAGAACTTGGAACAAGTAATAATTTGGAGTATTTGGGGAGTTGCCGTTCCAAAAAATAACTTTTCTGAGTTCTGGGATTCGTGAAAAGAAGAATCAGGTGGCAAAACAAAAGGAAACAAAGTTGGGCTAAAATAGTTTTGAAAGAGGTCTAAGGAAGAAAAATGTATGGAGGAGAAATTAATGGCTGGTGTGTTCTTCCTGGATTGTGAAATTGCATGTGTGGACAAGCTCATTTTATTTTTGTACAATGCCAAGTAGATTTTATATAATTTAATTAAGGATTGCTGATGGCTAATACTTAGTTGACTAATAGAAAGGGTGATGCTATTCTTGGCATTGGCACAGCAGAAAGCAAAGGGAAAAAAGTGAGAAAGGAAAATAAAATCTGCCTTTAGTCTTTCATCCTGAGATAGGGTATGCAAACATTATGACAAACATTGTGATGAGTTCAAGCATTATTATGTTGTTCTTTTCCACAAGGATATTTATGATATATTTTTGAAAGTCTTAAATCAGTAGAATTTTAATCAGTAGAATCAGTCCTGAATCTAATTTTTGATTGTCTTCATTTCTGACCTCCCTCTTTTTCAGTACTATGACAGTAATAATAAACTCCCTCCTGCCTTCTTTATTGAGAATGTACCTGTGAATTCTCCACTTTTTGTGAATGACCGAGAAGTCACTCAGGATATCCGGCTCCAACCTGGGTTTTATGTCATCGTGCCTTCCACGTCAGAACCTCACCAGGAATCAGAATTTCTCTTGCGGGTCTTCTCCAGAAGGCATAGCCTTCAGTACGTATTGCTGTTTGGCTTTACAATAATTGGTGGATTCAGTTCCCATGCTTTACTGTAACTTAATTTTGTGACTCTTTTGTTGCTTGTTTGGTTAACCATTTCTTCTACTCCATTTTAAAAACATTGAACGTTTTTAAAATAGATTTCTACTATATGCTTTTGTGCATAGTTTTCAGATCTAGACATCTGTACACATTATCTGGTGGCTTAGTAGTTAAGATGCTGAACTTGATGCCTGGAAAGTAAGCAGGTCAGCAATTCAAGACCTGAGTGCTGTGAGACGGAGTGAGCTCCTGTCATCTGTCCCAGCTCCTGCCAATCTAGCAGTATGAAAACAAGAAGTTGAAAGTAGATAAATAGGTACAGCTTTAATGAGAAAGTGTGTGCTCCAGTGTCAAGTCATGCCTGCCACATTACCATGTCTGCAGAAACAGACAGGGCTGGCTCTTGGGCTGTAAATGGAGAGGATCACTGCCCACTAGTCAGGCTCTACTGGCTTTCAAGCAAGGGAGACCTTTACCACACACATTATCTAAATATATGCATTTTGTGCACATTTTTCTATTATACAGGTTGTTAATAGTGAGCACTTTTCTAACATATGCATGGGCTTGTGTGAGTGTGAGTATAACGAAAACGAATCTTAGAAATGCACTGGTTCCCAAGGGGAGATTTGTTTCATAGGATCCAGGAGCACAGAATTAGAGACCCAGAATTGATCCCAGGAAATTCACAACTAAAGTATTTCTCACAGATTAATGTGTCCCATTTCCTTTTAAAAGACCTCCAATGAAAGAATGTCCTCCACCTTGCAAGGTAAGGCCTTCCCACTATCAAACATCTCTTGCAGTCAGAAAGTTTCTTCCTAAGGAAATACAACATGAATATTTCCCCCCGGGGAAATATGAAGCCAGTAAGTTTTCTTTCACTTTAGTGTCAGATAAAATCGAGTTTTCCTAGGCATTTAGCCTTTCGATAGATTAGTGTTAGAGTGTCTTGGCCATGCGTTTGCAGTGTGTGTGTTCTGGAGTTGAATGTGCTGAAATAGAAAAATGTGGTAGATAGTGTAGTTCAGGAGTGCCCAAAATTTTTGGACCGTGGGCCATTCACGTGGTTTTGTGGTCTAGTGGTTCCTCCCATTGGAAGCGGAAGTAAAACACACCTTGCAATCTGTTTTGCAACATATGTTTTGCAACAGGATGCTTAAACCAGGGGTTTTACTTCCACTTCCGGGAGCGATGAAGGGGTGCGGGCCGGATGAATTGGTGTTGAGGGCCAGCCCCAGCCCCTGGGCCATAGTTTGGGCACCCTGGTGTTAGGTTATAAAGGCAAGGAATGGAAAGGTCTGTGCCCCACTGGTTCTGAGAATCTTGGAAATGGTTTTGCCTCCATCCATCACCAGGATTTTGATAATAACAGTTGTACTGGTGATTGGCAAAATAACATAGTTGTAGAAATATAATAGACCATCCAGTATCCCAGACTACAGAGGTATCAGCTTTAAAAATGGGGAGAGTTTTGTAGCTATCGTAGCATTAATTAGCATTGTGGAAGGATTCGGCCAGTTCCCTTCAGAGAAAGAACATATAAAATTGCAGTTTTCAGATCATTATGTCAATTGGCATGCAACTATTCTTCCATAAGATTACTTCTCAAAATTTTTGATAGCTGTCCAAATAAAAATCTATACAAAATACATATATGTTGGACAAATGTGCACAAAAATGCCTACATGGCTGAGGGTGTCAAGAGGAAAGTGTGAACAAGAATTATGTAAGGGAAACTGCTTTATGTTAAGCAAAATTGTATACAGGAATATATGAAGTAGCAGAATTTTGCACAAACTTGTAATTGCCACCAGTGTTGGTTAGAACACCATGGTCCACACAAACTGTTATATCAGAAGGGTGAAGCATTTTGGTACTTTCACTTTTGTGGCTCATTTTATTCACTGAGATGGTTCTATTCTCTAATTATATTTCTTTTTCTTTACAAAAGTGAATTAGGAGGAGATTCAAACTGTGTTCTTTCAAGGGTGAGTCCAAAAGGAAAAAAAAACCACAACACCATTTGACTTTACTTTATATGCCTATATATCTCTGCTATTCTTCCTCATGTGATCTGCAGTTGTAGAGATATAATAGACCAGTGATGGTTTATGTTTATGTTTATTTGATTTATATGCTGCCCTCCTCAGCAAATGCCAACTCAGGGCTGCTCACAACCCATCAAAACAAAGATACAGTATAGCAAAAATGAAATACAAAATTCAATAGCAAATACAATATAGCAATGAACAAAATACAAGATTCAAAAAAGTCCAATAACATCTCACTAGGACCCAAACAAGTTCGAAAGTGGAAGGTGGCAGCGACGAAAGACCGACCTGCAGGGAAGACTGGAGGCAGTGATGCAACTTCTGCTGCCTCGACAGTCTTTTAACCCCTGGCTGGGGGTGGGGCCCAGGGCGCTGGTAAAGGTGGTGTGTCCTGGTGTCCTTCCATCATTGCGGGGGGTCCTCTCTGCCCCGCAGGGAAGACTGGAGGCACCGACACAAGTCCTGCCACCTTGACAGTCTTTTAACCCCTGCCTGGGGGCAGGGCCCGGGGCGCCAGTGAAGGTGGTGAGTCCCGGCGTCCTTCCATCACAGGGGGGGCGGGGTTTCCCCTCCACCCCACAGGGAAGACTAATAGTGAACCTTTTAGAGACTGAATGCCCAAACATAGGGGTGGCGTGAACTATGTGCTGGGGGGGAGGGAGGAAGTGCTCCCATTGGGCTGCTGGGCAGAGGGGCGAGGCAAACTCTGCGCAGGGACAATGATGTGCATGCTCACATCATGCTCTGAGTGCCCCCTCTGACATGCATGCCATAGGTTCACCACCACTGTAGTAGACCATCCAGCATGGTCTATTCTATTATGACCAGGATATTGAGCCCTGGTGGTGCAGTGGTTAAACTGCTGTACTGCAGCCAAAACATTGTGAGTTCAATTCTGACAGGACTAAAATTCCTTCCATCTTTTCAAGGTTGGTAAAATGAGGACCCAGCATGTTGGGGGCAAATTGCTAATTAACTACGAGGTGGTATATAAGTGTAATTGCTATTGCTATCTCAGAAAGATAGTTTCTGTCACAGCTGTGCCCGCAAGTTGAGTATGAGAGGCTAAAGCTTACAAATGGATTTTGAGTGCCACGTAACTTGAAGGTCTGCTTATATATCAGAAAGTTAGATTCTACATTTAGACTTTGTGCTGTACTTGTTTCTGATATATGTGTTAAAGATGAGGTGTGTTTTAAAAGAAAAGAGAGAGAGAGAGGAAGAGATGGGAACCCTAATTTAGCAGTAATATACTGTAGTTCAATAAATATGGATTGAGACCTACCATGGTAAAGATTAATTGCTCAGAACCCTGGGCCTGGATACGCTGATGCAACAAAAAAACCCTTATATAGTCAGTTTGAGCCAATTCTATTTTTACGTGTTGGCTATTCTTACTTTCCCCTAAAATTGATGTCAGTTTTCTCTCCCCCCGCCCCCCTAATCTGCAGGAAATAGTTGACAAACATGAAGACTGGGAGGACTTCTTTGAAAAGTATTTTCTTCAAGTGAGTACAAGCATCTCTCTCTCTCTCTCAGGGTTTTTTTTGCTGCAAAAAGCAGTCAATGGCCTATTTAAGCTAACTTGCGTAGAGCAAGATTTATTAGACTAAAAAAAGAGAATTTTTGTGTTTTGGAAAGCATGGTACTGCAATCCAGCACAATTAACAGATTCTTGCCATTTGAGCTGGTCAAGTGGTTCTGTCCAGCATACAGTGATAAAAACAATTGTCTTCTCATCAGCAGCATCGGGAACTGCTATGGGGAAGCATCCTGAAAAAATTATACCAAAGAAAAAGCATATCAGAGTCATAGAGATGGAAGCTTTGTATCCAGCCAATCCTATTATCCAATGGTTACCTAGCTGTCTCAGAGCCAGAAAAAGCAACAACATCCAGAATTCACCAGACATCATGACCATTATAGTTGGGGGAATTTTGGAGTTATCCAAGCATATAATGTTTCCATGCTCTGAGCTGACTTCTGCTAGTGAAGGAGAACCCACTCTATTATTAAACTGCTTGTAACTTTAAGAGTATGCTTATGTTCGGTCAAGGGGCTGCAGTGGCTCAGTGGTTAAGAAACTTGCCTGGTTAGCTGGAAGGTCGGCAAGTCAGCAGTTCAAGACCCAAGTACTGCATGATGGAGTGGCCACTTGTCTCTGTCCCAGCTCCTGCCAAACGAGCAGTTTGAAAGCAAGAAATTGCAAGTAGATAAATAGGGACCACTTCAGTGGGAAAAGATCTTGGGAACATGAAAGGAGCCTCATTTAGGTGTCCCCTGAGCGGAGTTCCTCCAGCAAAAATCCTTTCAACTCAGAAAGCAACTTTGTGTGCTTCTGACATGATTAAAAAAAAATGTTTGGTCAATATCTACACCCTGCAGTCTTTGCTTCCTTGGGAGTCTGAAGAATATTTTCATCTCTCCCAATCCAGGCTAAATTTTTTGAATTCTTTCAACCTTTTCTCATGAGGCTTGTTTTTCATGCCCCAGCAATCTTCATTACCTTCTTCTGAATCTATTCTGTTCCCCCTATTGCCTTATTTAAGTGAGGCATTCAGCATCAGTTAGCATCTTAAGGGATGGTGATCAATATTAGAGAGATTTCAGCCTACCTTTATCAACAAAACACAGGCTTTATTTGTGCAGGAGGTTCTTTTAACACTTGGGAACATTCAAAGATATTCTTCACCTCTCATCTTTCACAACTACAATCCCATGAGTATTTATTCCAAATTTATAGTTAAACTATCCCACAGAAAATAATGAAAGAGCCTTGGCTATCTTACAGTTGGGCTGTGATTACTCATTAGAGGAAAGATAAACAACAATTAATAAAATGATTCACAATTCAGCCATCCTGTTTCTGTAAAACATCCCGTTCATCCCACTGTAAATCTCCAGAAATATGTTATTTTTTCTAAAAGGGCAGAAATGTCCTTATGAAATTCTCTACTAGAAATTTCTGCTTGAGGAAACTTTTAGGTTTCATTAGTTTTAGGTTCTTCTAGAGCAGGAGTTTTCAACCTTTTTAAGCCAGGGACCAGGTCACACCCCTTCAGACAGCTTCAGGGGCCGGACAGCCATTTTGACCTTCCTCCACCACATGGCACTTCCTGGTGTGGTGGAGGCAGTGGGGGGACACATGCAATGGTGCTGTGGGCTGCATCTGGCCCACAGGCCACAGGTTGAGAATCCCTGTTTTTGAGCTTGCTTCATTGACTTTTTTATCTTTTGGTGATTGGTCCTTTCTTTAAGAATGAAAGGGACTAATTATTTCAAGTTCTTTCAATTTTGGGCTGTTTCCCCATTTGTGTCCTGTCTGCATTCATCCAAAACCTTAAAATATTAATTTGGAAAAACTAGAGTCAATGCAGGCAACAAAGAATAAATTTGAGAAGTCCTAAAGAACCCAAAAGAACTGCTCACAAAAACAGGAACAAAGAAAGCAATCCACAGTAAATTTATCAAATACTGTAAGTCCAATCTCTACATATGAATTTAATTCATTCCTCATGATCATGTGAATTTCTAGCATCTGAGGCACTTATCGATTAGATTTTGTATATATTTCTCTCTCACTTTAGTTTCCTGAAATAAATGCTGCCCAACTACAAAGGATCCTGAACAACATACTTTGCACAAGTAAGTATGATCAGTGCTGTACTTGTTTATTTGTTTGTTAGGTTTAAATCATGTATTTTCTCCAAAGTGCTTAAGGAAACACATGTGACTTTTTATCCCTACTTTATTTTTACAATGTCTCTGCAAAGTAGATTTAGGTGACAGACAGTAAATGGCCTAAGGTCTTCAAGAAGATGTCAATGCTCAGTGGGGACTAGACTCAGGATCTTCTGAGTTCCAGACTGTACTCATTAATAATTGTATTAATGACTGGGAATAGGAGTCTGCAGAAAGGCTTATCAAATTTATAGATGACACAAAATTGGTTAAAGAGCAAAAAAATGGAAGATGTTGTTGTTACATGCCATCAAGCCACCTCTGATCTATGGTAACCCTGTGAATGAGAGATCTCCAAAATCTCTAATCCTCAACATCCCTGCTCAGCTCTTACAAACTCAAGTCTGTGGTTCCTTTAGGGAGTCAATCTGTCTCCAATTTGGTCTTCCGTTTTTCCTGCTGCCTTCAATATTTCCCAGCATTATTGTCTTTTTCAGAAAATATTGTCTCAATGTGCCTGAAGTAGTACAACCTTAGATACATCATTTATGCCTTTAGAGATAGTTTAGGGTTTAATTGCTCTAAGACCCACTTGTTCATCTTTCAGGCAGTGCATAGTATCCACAAAGCTATCATCCAGCATCAAATCACAAACAAACCATTTATTTCCTCTCAGTTTTCTTTACTGCCCAACTTTCACATTTGCACATGGTGATGGGAATACAAGAGTGTAGATGGATCCTGGTCTTGGTCGCCAATGATACATCCTTACAACTTACCCTTGACGATCTTTTCAAATTCCTTTATGGTTGCCCTTCCAAGGTATTCTTCTGATTCCTTGGCTGCAATATCTATTGTGATTGAAGATTAAACCAAGATACACAAGTTACTTAACAATTCCAGTTTCTTCATTGTTAATATTAATGCTGTGCAGTTCTTCTGTAGTTCTGATTTTTGTCATCTTGGTGTTCAATTGCAGTCCTGCTTTGGCACTTACTGTAGTTCTTTCATTTCCACTAAGCAATTTCAAGTCATGGCTGCTTTCTGCCAGTAAGATTATGTCCCCTGCTTGTCTTAAATTCTTGATGTTTCTTCCAACAATTTTCGCTCCTCCTTCATATGAATCTAGTCTGGCTTTCTGTATGATGTATTCTGTGAACAGATTAAACATGTAATTGCACTCTTGCCTGATACCTTTGCCTATAGGAAACTATCTTGTCTCTCCATATTCCATTTTAAGAATAGGTTCTTGTCCATAATATAGAAGTCGAGACACATCCATGTCTTTCAGAACACCCCATAGTTTCTTATGACCCACATAGTCAAAGGCTTTGCTGTAGTACAGATGAAAGTTAGGAAATTAGAATATCGTGCAAATGTTCATTCAGTTCAGTAATGCAACTTAAAAGGTAAAACAAATATATGAGATAGACTCATTACCTGCAAAGCGAGATAGTTCAAGCCTTACTTTGTTATAATATTGATGTTTATAGCTTACAGCTTATGAAAACCCCAACCCCTCAATCTCATGTACCCCATAATCATCACATAATCTCCTGTATGCCGTACGCCATGATCATCACAATTATAACGAATTAAGGCATGACATATCTCGCTTCGCATGTAGTGAGTCTATCTCATATATTTGTTTCACTTTTTAAGTGAAATGAATGAACATTTGCACGATGTTCTAATTTTCCGAGTTTCATCTGTATATGAAGTTGGGTTGATCTTCTGAAATTATTTGATGTGCTGAAGCTTCCAGCAGATATTTGCAATACGATCTTGAGTGTTTCTTCCATTTTGAAATTGGAAGACAGAAACAAAACTGAAGAAGACCTTGATAGGCCTGAGCACTGGGCTAAACTATAACAGAATGAAATGTAATAGAGATAAGTGTAAAGTTCTACACATGGGGTGGGTGAGGGTGGTAATTAAGTACACAGTTACAGGATAGGGGATACCTGGCTCAGTAATATTATGAGTCAGAAGGATCTCGGAATTGTTGCAAATTGCAAGCTGAATATGAGCCAACCCTATGAGATGGCTACAGAAATGCTGTATTAGGTTGCATTAACAGAAGTATAACCTCCAAATCCTGAGAAATACTAGTTCCCTTCCATTTGGCATTGATTAGTCTCCCCTTGAGCACTGTGTCCAGTTCTGGACACTGTACTTTAAGAAGGATACCAATAACCTGGAACAAGTTCAGAGGAAGGCAACAAGAATAATCAAGGGACTGGAAACCAAGCTCTATGAAGAGAGATTAAAAGAACTGCTCATGATTAGCCTCAAGAAAAAAAGATTAAGAGAGAGACAATAGCACATTTCAGATACTTGAAAGATTGTCATACAGAAGAGAGGCAGGATCTGTTATTGATCATCCAATAGTGCAGGACATATAATAATGAGCTCAACCTACATGGAGCCAGATATAGGCTGAATATCGGGAGTGGGTGGGGAATATTAACTGTTAGAGCAGTGCAAAAATGTAAATGTAAACCTAGATTAGGAATGCTGAAAGACCATCAGGGAAACACACTATCTGACCAGGAGAAAATAAAGAGAAGATGGAAACAGTATACTGAAAAACTATGCAGAAGAGATAAAAGTTTGTCAGACTCCATTGAAGAGGAATTCTATGATGAAGAAACTTCAGTTCCAGAAAGTGAAGTGAAGGCTGCTCTAAAAGCACCAGAAATAAATAAATAACCAAGACCGAAATAAATAACCAGCACCAAAATAAATTCAGAAGATCCATATATATTTTATAGACTCCAACAAAGCCTTTAACTATGTGTATCATAAAAAACAATAATTGTGGGGAGGGTTGAAGGGAACAAGAAAAGAGGAAGAATAAATCTGTAAGAGGTTGAGTTTGATTGCTTATGTTTACAAGAGCTAAGTAGCGCTACTGAAATCACCAACATTTTGGAAGTTATTCACATGGTGGCCATAGGTCAGAGGTGTTTTGACAGCACATAGTGACAACAAATTTTTATTTACCTATAAAAATGACCATTTTGCACCTATTTCTGAGGTTTATGATGCAAAATTGAACTGTGGGACTGTTTTTAACATGCAGACAAAAATTGTTTATCAGGGGAAATACAAATTATGCACAAGGGGGTGGGATAGTGGGGTTGGGGAGATTACCCAACAAGGAACCTTGCTGGGTCAGTGAGTTTCTGGGAAACTTAACAAAACTGGCACATTTTTATGTCCCTAAACTGCCTAAAATCACAGATTCTGGCATTCTTAAGATTCTTCTCTACTTAGGTTTTAATTCTTATTATCTTATCATTTATTTAGGTAGTCTTTTGGCTCCCTGGTAGAGTGTTTAATATTTTTGTTGTTCATGGGTTATTGTGAATGCTTAGGATATCTGTATTTCAATTTCTTCGGTGTATAATTAAAACACTGCAGGCTATATATCTTAATAATAGTCAGTGTTTTTAATTTTATGCTCCAAAAGGAACTGACATTCTTGTTTTGTGATTGTAAAAAATAAATAAATCATAGCTTGAGAACAGGACAGATATCCATCAGTGAGAATAAGCAATAAACAGACTAGATAGATCCTAATTCATAAATGTGTAAAATCTGGAACTGTTGATCAACTTAATGAAATAAAAGCTTTCATGGCACAGGTCCAGAGCAAGCAGAAAGCAAAACAAAACAAATTCTTCACCTTTTTAAGAGCTGCCCATCTTTTTTGGTTCCTCAAGAGTGAAGGTAGATAGCTATTTCATATGTACTTGAATGTCTTTCTAAAGTAACCCATCAGACCTTGGGAAATCTATAAGGAAACTAACCAGGCTGTGCAGTTCATCTTTTATTCTTCATAGGCAATCAATTTTAAGGCTTTCATTTCCAATCTTTACAGTGCATGATTCATATTTAATAAACAGGGCTATAATGAGATTAAAACATCGTCAGTTTCTGTAGAGAAGGAATCAGTGAGTTATGAGCCTGGTGCTTGCTCCATGGAAGTCTGCAGGCAATCTATAATCATGATTTGCAACAAGATGAGATTCTCTTTCTGTTTCATTTCTTGTCATTTATGTTTCACAAGGAATGCTCCGCTTGGTTCTTTTAACTCGTCTATCTTTCTGTCTCTATGAGAGGCAGAGATGAGGTGGTGTGTGTGTGTGTGTAGAGGGAACACAAGAGAGTCAGATTTATCCATGTCTTTCTTCTGCTCCAGCTGGTAGAGCTACACAAGGGACATATGAAATACACAACGAGGAGAAAAGATCATTCAGTCATTTTGTTTAACATGCCTGAAACCTGTGTAACATTTGAAAATACTGGTCAAGATCCTGTTGAGTAGCTGTACCGGCATAACAGAAAGTTGTACAAGCAGTTGTAAAATACAAGAAGTTCCATAGATGAAGTCTTTCGCTCACTTAGATGGTGTGAGCAGTTGCATAACACCATGAAATGGAATTTTTCTCATTATAATTCCCCAGCAATGTCCACATTTGTAAAATACAGTGATACCTCATACAACATCCAAACTTGGTTCCACAAGTTTGGACTTTATACGGATTTGGACTTTGTATGAGGCATGCAAAATCCTAGCCACGATACCTTATACAATGTCCAAATTTTTGCTCCGATGCCTCGTACAACGTTGTTTCCATAGAGATACATTGTACTGTAACAGCACAGACCTCAGGGCAAAGTCAAGGAAACAGACAGGAAACTGACAGAACTTTAAGAAATCATTGTCTAAAGGCTAAATACATTACAAAAACACATCAAACAACCCTGATTGTCCAAGAACCTGAAGAATGCTGCAAAAATCCCAGGAATGCTTCTAAAAATTCTGACAAAAAAATCCAAAATCACGCTCCAAACCACTCCTAAACACTCTTCGCCTCATGCAAAACCCACAAGAGCAATGCACGCCATACCTGTCAACCGCGGCTCCGACGAATCCGGGACCTGCGCAAACTGGGTCTGCGCAGGTTGCATTGTATGCATGCGCATGGAGGGCTACGGCACTTGCGTAGCCTTCTACACAGGCGGCGTAGCCTTCTGCGCATGCGTGGAAGGGAGCAACGGAAGTGTAGAGCCCTTCCACGCATGCGTGCAACATGACCTGCGCAGATGGGCTGCGCAGTGCCTCCTTTCCCCCGCTGCCAAATTATGGGTTTTTTGCAGCGCAGGTCGGGAAATGGCGCAAATCGGCACCGAATTACAGGGTAATCCTGGCCAAGTCGGGATGGTTGAGAGGTATGATGCACGCACGTGTCCTGACTTATATACTGCCCAGGCACAATGTAACCTGGTAAAACCCCCAATGCCTTATACAAAGTCGCAGCGACTTTGTACGTGGCAACTTTTTTCAAGGAATTAGGCGATGTTGTATGAATTCGATGTTGTACGAAGTAGACTTTGTATGAGGTATTACTGTATATGAATGGCAATAGGATTTTTTTTTTAGTTTGTAGCAACTTAAGCTAAGCCTTCAGAAGCAAGCAGGGTTGCTGGATGTCCTTTTCATTAGACCCATACTAGGTCAACTCAAAGTGTCTGTCCTATGCAGTGTTACAATAGAGTCTTTGTATCACATTCAGTGTTGGCAAAGTTGAGTATCTGGTCAGTGATTTACATTGAGAAAAGGAGAAACTGAAAATAAAAATACTGTACATTAAAACCCCGACTTACAAGTGCCCCGAGTTACATAAAATTTGACTTACATAATGATTTTGTGCTAAAACCATGTTCTGATTTACATAAATGTCCCAATTTACATAAATTTACGTAACACGATTTTGTATGGTTTTGCTTCGAGTTACATAAAAATAAATTTTTCCTATGGGTTTGCTTCGAGTTACATAAAAATTCATTTCCCTATGGGTTTGCTTTGATTTACATAAAAATTTCATTTTTCCTATGGGCTTGCTTCGAGTTACGTAAAAAAATAATTTTTCCTATGGGTTTGCTTCGAGTTACATAAAAAAACAATTAAAGCAAAAGCAAAAGCCTACAGAATGGACTTTTTGCATAAGTAGTTTTTTTTTACTGTACAGTCATTGGCACGAAGAAAGATAGTGATCATCAACAGCTTACCCTGACCAATAAACCTCAGGGAAACCTGATACTGAGATTACTGTGTAGCATATATATCTCCTTGAAGCACCTATCCAATCATTTCATGCAGAAATAGAGCAAAAGTGAAAATGAGTGTCACTGTTCATCTATTTTGCATCCTAGAATATTATTTATCTTTGTTTTCTCACTCAGCTTAGTTTACCAAACTTTGCTAAATTTTATTGCACAATTAAGAATAAATGTGTGTGTCTGTGCACGCACGCACGCACGCACACACGCACGCACGCACGCACAGAGGTATGTGTATGTGTATGTGTAAGATTTTTTTTTTCTCCAGTGCTTATGCAAAACCACACAGATAACATGATAGATCCAGAGAAACTGCAGTCTTGAATGTGTCCTACAGGGCAGATTGGCCATTTTAGGGGAACGTAGTGGGAGCAGGGTTTTTCCCCACATATTTATTCCTTACCATAGCTTGTAGCTACCTTGTGTTGCCTTGGTACTTTCCTGTAAATTTGAGATGAAATAGGCTTGTGCTTGACCTACTCCGATGAGATCCAGTATAGGAGAAGCAATGGCTTATTTCATCCCAAAAGATAGTTGAGTACTACATACTCCCTGTATAAATTAACTAGTGAAGATTATTTCTACAGTTCCAGAATCCCATAATATTTGTATAATGCTGGAAACTGTAGTCTGAAAGGGTAATTTTTCGCCTACCTGTTCCCCGTACAAAGCCCTTGATGGCTCTTAATTATGATTGGCCTTAATTTATCCACCATGATGATGGAGCTGAGTCTAGCTTTGAATTGATATGGTGTATTAATAAATTTGTTTTAGAGGATTTATGCAAATTGCATGGTATATTTATTTCATGGGAAAGCAGGATATTATTTTTAAATAAATAAACAGATATTTGAACAATCAGTTCTGGAAGTTGCCATTAGCTTTAATCATATATTAATCACAATTTAAAGATTAATTATATGAGAATCAACCTGTGTAATTGCTAAGAGCACAAATAACTTTTTAAGAATAAATTGTCATAGAGAGGTAGTCTGGACTTGGACCTTGACTTGCAGGTAAAGAAGCTTTAACACTTCAATCTCTTTTGTAGTCTCTTATCACTTGCTTTACTTTCTCTCTTTTCTCTTGCAGATTTTCAGAACTATGGGTTGAGATTTAGCCTGGATGCCTGCCAAGGTATCTTGGCTCTCGAAGATGTATCCTGTTTTCCAGTTTCAGTACCTCTATTTGACACATAAATGCCAGACCCAAGTTATAGCCGCAAACATTGGGCATTCTCCGCCCCCTTTTAATAATTTCTTAGTGGTATCTTTTGGCACTTCCCTTAATAATTTTACAGTAAGATTTTTGTCACTTTCTTTACGGTAAGATTTTTGTCTCTTTAACACTTTCTCAGTGATTGCTAACAATTTCCTCTTTTGTTCAATATTTTCTCAATTCCTTTTATTTTATTTTGACTTTAG
Organism: Bradypodion ventrale; assembly: GCA_035047345.1. Taxonomy (NCBI): domain Eukaryota; kingdom Metazoa; phylum Chordata; class Lepidosauria; order Squamata; family Chamaeleonidae; genus Bradypodion; species Bradypodion ventrale. Next base: position 51,122,825 of record JAWDJE010000001.1, read on the forward strand.
GATACTAAATAAATGGAGAGATAGGAGTCAATGCTATCTAAGATTCCTCCCCCTCTCCTTTTCTCTCTCTGCATGTGTGTGTGTTTTGCCTGTTAGGTAACCTCGTTCTGACTTTAGGAAGATTTAGTACACCTGAATGACAAGGTTACTATTAGTGAACCTTATAGAAATTTTAAAACTACTTAGTATTACTGTCTTTGGCATGAGTGTTTGCAGACTGTAACTTATTTCTTTAGATTGAAAGTGTAAGTAAGAAAAAACTTGACAGACTTTATAGTGCCCTAGATTATTTGTTTCTTCTACAAAGGACCAACATATCTACCCTTCCCCAGGAGATTTTTATATAGATTATATATAATACATTATATAAATAATTCATTTTCATAAACAGGGTATGTGCATTTTTCCTCTCATGAATGCAGGGTCTGTAGTCTGCTTTTGAAGGGATGACTAATACTGTCGTTGAAATAACAAAGAGAACATACATTGATTTTAGGAAAATAAAGGAGAGCTCTTTTGGAATGACTGAAAGACTGCTGAAATCGATATATATGAGGCTTTGACTTTGGGTGTACTTGACCACTTTGGTTGTATTTTTAGGGTACACACAAAGATGAATAAATACATCTTCGGAGTTTTTAATCCAGACAATTTGACTTCACTGATTATGAGTAAGATAAATGGCTTTCTCCCACCCACCCTGTTTTGTTATCTCATTCCTCTCTGCTATCTCTCCAACATTGTTTGAATATTATGGGCCTTGACAGTGCAATTCAGCTGAATAACACAGGCACATTGAGCATTCAAGAATTCAGACTCCTGTGGAAGAAGCTACTTTTTTATCAGGTACAGTAATACATGTGTCTTTGTGAATATCAAGAGGCTTCAAAGGGTGGGATAAAGACTTCCTGGTTTTCCTAATCTTTACTCTTGCCTTGAAAATGACATAGATCAGGGGTGACCTGATGCATCATGGGCCGGTCACATGGTTCCTCCTGCTGTAAATGCTGCCATAAAAGTGTCCGCAGCTGTCGTAAACACATTTAGAACAGCCGCAGGTGCGTTTATGGCAGCATTTATGGCAGGTGCGGGCATGTTTACACATATGCAGATGTGTTTTATGGCTGTCGTAAATGCACCCATTTCCACTTCCGGAAGTAGCAAGGATGGCAGCAAGCCACATGAAATGGTGCCGTGGACTGGCCCTGGCCCATGGGCTGTACTTTGGCCACCCCTGACATAGATGAAAAACAAACAAACAGAAACCCCCCCCCCCCAACCATTCCTTGCTATAAAGGACCAGTGCTAAAAAGGGGGAAAGCAAATGACAGCTGTTATGCTGGTGCTGCTTCCATTGAAAATATAAATCCAGGCCTTGATAAGGTTCCTTATTATCGACTGTGAGTCACATAATCTCTATCCATCATGGTGCCAAGGAGCTGTAGTTCATTCTGGGTGCTGGAGTCCAGAATCAAGCTTAGAATCATAATCATCTTCATCATCTTCTTCTTCTATGTCTAGGCCAGATATGAAGGTACCTTTGGGTGAATTCATTCTGCAGTTCCTTTCGCCTGACCTAGTGTGAGAAATATTAAGTGACAACACAAGGTTGTCGTTACCAGGGTACATCCAATTGTGGTTCAAAAATACCACGATCTTCGAGGAGGTTTTTTCTGGGTACCTCTAGAATATTGCTTTTTAAATGGAACTTTTTCTATCCCATACTCCTTTGGATCAGTTGCAGATAATTATGTCTAATGTTTCCCTTTGTGCTAACTCCTTATGATTCTCCTTTCTAAATGAATTACCATTACAGTTTTCCTTATCTCTGTAGGTTTTTTTTCCTTTGAACACTGAAAAGCATCCCCTCACCAAAACAACAACAACAAAAAAACAACCCACTCTTGGTACATACAAAAGCTGTAGACATTTCCCTGTCAAGAAATGGCCTCTATTTTATTCTTTTCTTCCTTCTCTGTTCTTCCTCGAAATGCAACATGATTTCCCCCCCCCCTTTCTTGAAATTCCCACCCAAGAGATTTGAGCACCTTACAGCTATAGTATACAGTGCTCTGAAAGAAAATTATACCTTTGCACACTCAAATGGTGTAGATTTAGTGTCCTCTTGGGAAGATCAGGTAGAAGGATGTTTCCTTAGCTAGTATTACCTTATTGAGGAAACTGCAGTTTGGATCTGCATAGAAATAAAAGGAGAAAAAAGAAAAATAGTGAGGGAGAGAAACAGTCATTTTGTTTCTTAGCAGGAAGTGAGGGGGATGTGTGCAACAAATAACGTGAATTGCTCACTCTTGTTTGCCATTCTGGGTGGCGCCGGCGCGAGAAGGGCGGGATATAAATATCTAAATAAATAAATTTTAAAAAGCATTTCTGGGAATCTCATTGCTTCTCTAAAAAAAAAACCTTTTTTGCAGCACTTACTGCCACAAGGAGCTAATACCCTTGTTAGTTTTAAACTCATTTTCAAGCTCTGATCCAGAAAATGAATTTTTCCAAGTCCTGGGACAAATCCTGTGGTGGAACTAGTTTTAAGGTGAAAAGCCCTATGTAGGAGCAAATAGGCCAGTGTACATTGTCTCTGCTCCTCCTGCCCTGGGCCCATTCCAAAGCTGTAAATTAGGCATGTGCACTGGATTTGAATAAATCCCAAATTATTAATCCAATCAACCTGATTTAGATTTATTTGTATGAGGCCTGGATCAAAGCAGAGTGGCCAGATTCAGTCTCTGGAAGACCTGGATATAATTTACAAATTAATTGGTATCCACATCATATGAGGTACAACTTGATTCAACCTCCTTTCCTTTCCTTTAAAACAAAACAAAATAAATAAAAATAAAGGTGGGGGATTTACAGGTGGACAGTGCACAAACTAGCTATCTGGAATTTGGCTGGTTTACTCCCTTGTAAACCAGAAGAAGGAGGGCCTTCTTCATGTCCTCACTGGCCCTTTGGAATAACCTGCCAACAGAGTTGTGGTTGCAGACAGAATTGCTGCCCTTTAGGAAAGCACTGAAAACCTGGGTGGCGGGGCAGGTGTGGGGCACTGATGGAAATGTGACCCCCACCTACTGGCTTGTACAATAATTAAGACCCTCCCTCTTTTTATGAATGGGGTGGGTGGGTTTTAAATGGGGAAGGTATTTTTATCTGTCTTTATATTTTTTATGTTTTATTTATGTATTTATTGTATATTTTGTTTAATCTGCTTTGTGAGCCGCCCTGAGTCGGGTTTCCTGAGTGGGCAGCATATAAGCATGAAAATTAAATTAAATTAAATTAAATTGTTCTATAATTTTTCCAGATTTCATCTACATTAGTGACTTCCAATGAAAGTCAATGTGAGGCATAACAACTGATTAAGATCTGAAGCACAAATTGTATTGGATGGGGGTACAAATTGTTTTGGATAGAATTGGGGTACGTTGGTAAAAGAAAGGTCTCCCTTGCTCAAAAGCAGTCGTATCTGACTCTAGGGTGTGATGTTCATCTCCATTTACAGCTGAAGAGCCAGCACTATCTGCGCCTGCAGATGTTTCCATGGTTATGTGCCAGAGCACATGGAACACTGTTACCTTCCCACCTATTTATATGCTTGCAATTTCTTGCTTTCGAATTGCTAGGTTGGTAGGAGCTGGGACAGAGACGGTAGCTCACTCCATCATGCAGCACTCGGGTCTTGAACTACTGACCTGCCAACCTTCCATCAAGTCTTAACCACTAAGCCACTGCACCCTTTCTTCAATGTATAGTCTACTTTATATCCTTTTTCTGACCTTTACAGATGAGCCTGGCTGTGTTTGGTTGAAGTTTCCTGTGGTGACTTACTGTAATAGTTGTACAGTACTTATCTATAAGTGATCAGACAAAGATGGGGTACAAATGCTGAGTTTTGTGCATCCTTCTTGCAACCTTTGTAAGCAGCAAATGAGTAAAATAGTCATGCATGGATAGATTGGGCTAGTTACGTCTATGAACTTGTTGGCAAAGTTGTTCTCCATTTTGGGCTGGGTTACCTTCTTTGAGAGCCATTTTATCTTTCAACTTCCTTGAAATGTGAACAGGACTGTTATGCCCTTCTCATTAAAATGAGAAGGGATAGCAGTGATGAAGGCAGGATGAATTGCCAGGTGGAATGGATGGCAAGGCTGCTAACAACTTTAGGTCTGTTCATGATGATTTTTAAAAAAGCTTTCTCTTGAACATTTTTGGACAGGAGATTTTCCAGAAAAATGATATTCACCAAACAGGAACCTTGGAACAAGGAGAATTGTTTGCAGCCGTGCAAGAAATAGGTGAGCTGAAAGAAGAGTTGTACTATGGAATACAGTATGTTTATTTTGTGCTCTCACAAGAGATGAAGAATTACCCCCTTAACATACGATAGTCCTTACCTACATTTAGCATGCTTCTGTTTTGTGATTGGTCACAGGAAGTCCTAATTTGCTAGTCTGAAAGCTAAGGTACATCTCTCTGGGAAATATTATGAGAGGGAAAAGCAGTGGTGCGCTTCAGCAGGTTCACACCAGTTCACCAAAACTGGTAGTAGAAATTCTGGCTGGCCCTGCCCATCCAAGTTTTGAAATAAAGTAGTCCTAATTTGGGTGCAGTGCAGGGCTTTCCCCCTGGCCACACCCACTATACCACTCCCAAAGAGTAGGTAGTAAAAAAATTTGAATCCCACCACTGGGCAGGCATGACTAGATCACCCACCAAGTCACATGGCCATGCCCACAGAGTAGACCACACCCACAAAGTAGGCCACACCCACAATGTGGTAGTAATTTTTTTGGAGCCCACGCTGGGGAAAGGGGATAAACTGTAGAGAATATGCATTCCCTGCAACATCTTGTTTGTCTCAATTTTAGAAGCATTAAGGGGAATTAAATACCCAAGTACAAAGAGCCATGTTTTACTCATAAACTGGATGTAGAGTGGAAACAATACATGAGTCACCAGAAGAAATTTCTGAACAGTTTTGCTCTTTGCCGGGCCCACTCCCCAATAAAGAGACGGACTCAGTGCTGGGATTGAAACTGGGCCACTTTATTAACAATAATTCACTAATGCAAGCGGGCCGACATAGCACTGGTAAGGAGCGATGGTTATAGCCAACTATATTGACCCCACAGAAGCGCAAATGACCAAACCTCTGCTTCTGACGTGTGTCCGGTGAACTTATAAGGCTTTGCACGCTGTGTCAAGCATGGCATCACCTTGTTCCTGAGCACACCAGATTGGCCAGGCGATTATCCCTCTATCTAGACCTGCCAGAGGCCAACCGAGTGTGCTCCCGCCGGACCCGTAGGGGTCACCCAGAGCCTCCTTACCAGTGCTAGCCGCCACACGGGGAGGCACCTACCACGACTCCCTGCCCCCCCAGGCCCACCTGCCACCCAGCCAAAGAAGGACCAAGCCCTGTGCAGGGAGGAGCACTCCAGGATCTCCATACATCTGACATCCTCCATACAGATTGAGTGGCGCTCCACCACGACCCCACTAAATCGGCCCTGGGGCCAGCGCCAGCTAACAAGACACCAGCAACGCGGCCCCCTCCAGAGTCCAGGCCCGTGGCCAGATCCAAGCCAGCGACCAGGCCGAAGGTCGGGGGCACCAGGGAAGAGAAGCAAAATACTAGGTGCACCGGAATGCCAGCAGAGGGGCAGGACATCTCGCCACCAGCATGGTAACAGGACCGGCACCACACCAGGCACATGCGACCAAAGCCCCAGGCATATGCCCCTCATTGATGAAACATCCTGCCGGGCGTCCTCAACTCGCAGCTGTGGCCGACGCTGCACACCCGCGCCATCGCATCCAGGGGCTCCGGAGCTGAAACAGAGAACAGAAATTCCAGCAAGGTGCCCAATGGAACACAAGGTATGCATAGAAACGGAAGTGAACAGGCCCACCCCGGCCCACCCCACGTATGTCAGCAACCGAGGATGCCCCAAATACAGCAGTGACCAATGTAGCACCTGCACAAGGAACGGGCACCACATGGAGGCCAGAGGAGGCGGGGTTGGGAATGAGAAGAACCAACAAGCCCGAAACGGGTAGACCAGCACGGGCAACCCACCCCGGCGGCAAAGAGGGCACCGCCAGCGGCACCGAGGGGAGCCAAAAGGGGAGCCGGAGGCGAGCCCCTGGCAAATCACCAAGATGAGAAGCCGACCTCGAGACAAGATCGCGAAGGCGGGGAATATGGGCACCCACCAATGGTACCGGACGGCAACCGACCATCGCGTAAGTGCACCAAGCCCCGAAACCTAGCCCAGCAGAACCCCCCGCGAGGCAGCAGGGGCACAGCCCAAAAGAACATCAGGAGAGCTGGAGAAGCAGGCTGAGCAGCCGAGGGGCAGCCGGGAAGGAACACACCAATGGCCCCACTCCTGGTGCCAGGCCAGACATCCCCAGTGAGTACGGGAGGGCAGCGGCAGGCCCCCAGTCTGCCAGCACCAATGCCAAGCGCTGGGCAAGGAAGCGGCAGGATAGGGAAGCAGGAATGACAAAATCAGTACCAGGAATGCATGCGGCCCTGGAAAGAGAAGGGCACGGTGCGGGGGGCGCAGCACAAACAGGCGGACAAGAAACCAACCAGGCGTGTGAAGGCGCAGAACACACATCGCCGCCACGCCATCATGCCAGGATGGCCTCGCTGGATCCCCCCGAGAACCCCCACGGAAGGAGGTCACCCCAGATGGAGAGCAGTCCCAGGCCCCCAAATGCCGGGACGCCCTGCGCCCTGCCAGGGTTGGGCCAATGCCCAAGGCCTTGCCGGAGAGAGGGAGAAGTGCCTCACACCAACCCCCACCAAGGATCAGGCCGACCCCAAAACCAGGTGTGACAACAGCCCGGAAAGCCAAAGGGGCAGACCACTGGAGATGAACAAAACTGCGGGCCAGGCCCGGAGGCCGGCGCGCACACTACCAGCAAGCCAGGTCCTGTGAGGCTCCTGAGCAAAACCGACCATAGTGGAACATAAGCACCAGCGATGCCCAGACAGGAAGGAGCGCAGAGCAAGCCAAGCCGCCGCCCCCAAGGAGCACCCGGGGCCTGGAGCAAACCCAGTGCCGGACAGCGTAGACAAGAGAGCATCCAGAAGCCCGCCAGCCCCATCACAGCCGGGGCAGGGCGCATGCGCCCTGGCACCCAAACCAAACCCAAAAATGACCGGCATGACAGTAGGGGAATTCCCATGGGGGAATAGCCACCCCCCGCCGTGACATAAGCTGCCAAAAGAAACCAGCAGGTGGTCACAAGCCCCTGGGCAGTGGCACCCATAGAGAAAAACACACCCCACCAAGAGGCGAAGTGCGGACCCCAGACCTGCAAACCAATGCCCAATGAAGAAGAAACCAAGCCCCCAAGGCCAGGGAGGATACAGGACCACCACAGGCACAGCCGCCAGCGATGCAGTACCGGGTGCCGAAATGGAAACCCAGAAATACAAGTGTGGCAGGAAACAAACCAGGAAAATGGAAACAGCAGCACTCCAGGACCAACTACTAGCAGGGAAAGGCCAGAACCAGTCCAGGCCCGAACAGCGGAGTAAGGAGAGGAAACAGCAGCCCGACACAAAAGAAACCCCTGCCCGAGAAATCGGACGATGCGGCACAGCCGACCGCAGTCCCCGGTGAGACAAACGGCCCAGATAAAGGCCGATGGCTGCAGCGAAAAGAGGCAAGCACGCCGGAGAGGTGACAACAAATCTACCCACCCAGTACAAGGCACGGGCAACACGCAGGGGGAGTGAGGGAAGCAGCAGGCGGCAGACAGACCACCGAAGCAACAGGGACTGGAACAACCCACCCCCCGGGGAGATGACTGAGGTACAGCAGTGAGCCAGTAAGGCAGCTCCGAGCACAAATCATGCCGGGCCGTCACACGGGCCAGGGGCAGGTGTAGGCGAGACAGGTGCCGTCGGTGACAAACAAGACGCATCAATGGCCCACCAAACACCTACGGGAAGAGAAGCGCATGGAAGGAGAGGGTCATGGAGTAAAGGCAACCCCACCCAAACCCAAGAGAACTGGACACCCCAATGGCATGGTAAAGCAAGGCAAAGCGTGGCGTCCCGAGGAGGGAAAATCATGCTAGGGCGGGCAGCCGAGGATAGCAAGCGGCAGGCCCCGCAGGCGGAACCCGCGGAAGCACTACCAGAGAAGGTGGCCACCACGTACAGACGACCCAAGGAGCCAAAGGCGGGACGGAGGGCGGAGAACCCCAAGAGATCCGGTGCAGCCACAGCCATCAGGCCGGAAGGGTGCCGAGCCACCTGAAGTGGGCGCCAATGCAACCAGCACACCTGGCCAGCACGCCGGCAGCGACCACCCCACCGAGATCCCCAGCTGTGACGGGCACTGGACCCAGACCCAAAGCAACAATGGAAGAGAGGAGAATAGAGGCACACAAAAGAAGGGACAGACACCAACAGGGAAGGGGCAAAGCTGTGCGGCCAAGGCAGGGAACCCCAAAAGGGCCCCCAAAACTGTGGGACAAGGAGCCCTGAACGTCAAGGAAGACAGACACCAGGAAAATGCGGGATACACCGGAGATCACACGGCAAGGAGAACAGGAGGCGGGGCCGTCCGTCCGCACAGCCAGAACAAAACTTGAGGAGAGAGGGGCCGAACATCCCAGAAGGGAAAAGAGAGAGGTACGAAAACTCAAATGGCAAGACTTACCCGCCCCAGAGCCATGGAACCACAGCCTGCCTGCACACGCCGCCGAACAGGGCAATCATGCTCAAGCAGGGGTAAACAATCCAAGGAGCCAAGCTGGAGGAGCCGGCATTGTCACCAAGCTGCCCGAGATGGAGCGGGCCGGAGCCGGCAGGAACAAGCAGCACAAACCCAGCAGCCCCCAAAGGGCGGCGAATCACCCTGGAGCATGCCCCACCCAGAGAACCCTGGGAAAACGGCCCATGGGTGACCACAGCTGATGGCAGCAGGGTCACCACGAAAGCCTGGAAGGTCAGGCACATCCGACTCCAGGGTGCAGCACTCCACCCCACCCCGAAGCCGAAGGGCCAAGTGCCGTCTGCCTCCGCAGACACCTCCGAGGCGACATGGCAGGGACGACAAGACCCAGAGTGCTGCCCGCAGCAGACAAGGCCCGAAGCGGGCCCACCCCGGCAGGGGCCATATGCCGCAGGCAAGAGGCCCAACTGACCCACGAACCCCGCAAGGCCCACCCAGAGGACCCATCGGCCGCCCACCACCATAGGGCATGCCACAACACAGGCCGGAAACGGCCACCGGCCGGAACGTCAGGCCATGCCTGATGTGGCCGGCGAGAGATGGGGCCAGGAGAGGTGGTGCATACAGTGCAGCACAGGCCGGAACCGGCCAGCGGCCGGAGCACCAGACCAGGCCCGACGAAGGAGGGGAGGCCACGGGCCGGCAGCGGACCACGCCACAGCGTGAAAAAGGGGCGCAGGGCCCAGTGGAGAGCCCCACGAGGAAGCCAAGGCCCCAAGACTGCAACAGGCCAAACCCACGCGGAAAAGGCAAGGGCCCGGGCCGTGCCCCACGGCCTAGCGCCGCACCCAGCAGAGGGCCTAAAGGCCCGACCAGCACCGGCCACCGCGCCCCGCAGCCCCATGGCCGGCCTCGCAGGGAGCCTAAAGGCCCAACCAGCACCGGCCCGCACCAAGGTGGGCCGGAAGAGAAGGGGCCAGAGGCCGGGCAGAAAGCTCCGAAGAGCCCGAAAGGGGCGAGCCCACAGGCCCCAGCAGAGGCACGGGAAAACCGCAGTGGGGACCGCGGCGGTCGGCGCCGCGCCTGGCAGCCCTGCGGCCGGCATCGCAGAGGGCCCGGAGGCCCCCTGACCGAGAAGGGGGGGTGAACCGGGCCGGCAAAGAGCCCCCCAGCAGCTGCGAGCCCTGGCAAGCACCCAAAGGTGGCAGGGCCCCCCTGGAGAGGCGGCGCTCGCCGAAGGATGCCCCCGGAGGGGCAAGAGGAGTTGTGGCTGACTGCCGCGGCGAAGGAAGCCATGTGGCCACAGGGGAAAAGGCCCAGGCCGCATGGAGGGTATGGCTGACCGGAGCCAGGCAGCAAACGCTGCCTGGCCCAGTCGGCCCAGAGAAGGAAGGGCGGTCCAAGCCTCTCCCTTAAGGGAAGGCCCGGCCCCCGCCCCTTCTGGTCTCGTCCCGTCTCTTATGGGGCGGGGCCGGCAAAGCGTGCGGCAGCGAATCAGCGCTGCCGCGCAGCCCTTTTGTTTATACTGGTTCAATCTTCATAGAGGGCAAGGGATAAGTAGAAAAAGTAGAATATGCCTTCAAAAGGAGAAATGACAATCATTGGCATTCAATCCACCTACCAATTGAGGCAATACTGGTTTATATTGAATCTCAAGGTAGTTCTACTAGAAAAAAATTGCAGAATGGCTTGAAGTGCAAGCAATAAATGGGCCATGTATGGCTATAAGTCACATGCTCCCCTTGGGCCATTGTTGCTTTGCCTGCTGATGCCACCATTTACTGCCACTGCCACACCACACTGTCATCTTAGAGGAAAGGGGAAGTCCTTCTGATGTTATCTCATTCCCAACTAGTTGCTTAGAATACTTTCCAGGCCCTGTCCAAGTTGTCCAAGATTGCAGGACTGGGCAAGATGTCAGCCACATCACAACTGGTTGTTAAACTCAGTGTCTTGACCACTATGCTACCATGGCCTCTTGCCATATCTTCATGAATTCTTATCAAAGATGGAGAAAGTTACTTTTAAAAAATGTATATTCCAGCATGGTGAGTGCTATTTAAATTATTGTGGGACTTGTAACCTAAAAAAATAATAATTTCCTCATAGCTAAATTTTAAATTTCCCTGGATAAATTGGCAATTATGCCCACAACTAAGAAAACAACAGACAATAAGTCCATGATTAATTGTTAATGGACTTGATTTTTCTTGCTAGGTTTCTCCTTGAAATTAATAGAATCAGAAGATTAATTTCTCCTTGCAGTTATAAAGATGATTAAAACGACTGTTTAAAAACTACAGCCTTGTTAATTGAAAATATTTCCATTCTTAATGTTGCTCAGGTTGGAGTTTAATTAACTTTATTTAGTTTGAAATTAAGAAATCAGAAGTATGAATGTTACAGCTAAAAAGTGTATACAAGAAGAACTGAAATTCATTACAATTCAATTGTTACATCATATGATAACAATTAACCAATCACAACTGTATGTATAATATAATTTAAAAAGATAGCGTTTCAAATACCATATGAGTGATTAAATTAAGAAACACCTTATTAGCTGATTTTGGTATACTTCAGTTGCAGGTTCTGTTGCTTTTCATACAGCAGATACTGAAGGGAATATGATAGCACTTTTCAGATACTTGAAATATAGTCATAAGGAGGAAGGGAACTGTTCTCAATCATCAAAGAGTGTAGCACATATAATAACAGGCTAAAGTTACAGGAAACCAGATGTAGGCTGAATATCAGGAAAAGTTTCTTAATTGATAGAGCAGAATGACAATGGAACAAATTACCACAGGAAGTGGCGTTCAAGAGAAAATTAGACAATCATCGGTCAGATCTGTTTTGATTTTGATTTCTTCATTGAGCAGGGGTGGCGTTATTGGCCCCTTCCAACTTAGTTATTCCATGGTTCCCCTTGCCTCCTACAAATAGATCTATAGCTATAAGAAGGGGGTTGCGTAGTATGTGTCTGGCATGCACGTCCACACCCGGCCCAACCATCCTGTACCAAGCCGCCCACACTTACCTAATGACCCTGCAAGCATCGCCGCAAGGGTCCGCCCACCGAAAGTGCGGCAACCGCCCCACAAACCATAAAAAACTACAATGGCCAGCATCCTCCATGCCACAACACCCATAAGCCAATCAGGCTGAAGGGCGCGAGCATGGAGAATGCTGGGAAGCTGGCGTGCACGTTAAAAAACCCGGCTGGCCAACACGCAAACCACTTCCCTCCGGGAGACACTTCATCTTCTGGAGAGAAGCCATCTTCATGGCAGGTGGGTGGGCGGGCACGTCGGTTACTGGCTGGGCTGCCTGACTGGCAAAGGCTTCAGCACCGGTGGGGACGGAGGACAGGCCACGCCATGGAGGCACGAAAGGTGAGCGGCCGAGCCAATGGCCAAGCTGGCAACAGGTAAGTGGGGTGGAGGACTGATGGGGGTGTGTGAGAACAGGCCCGGGGACCACACCACCTGCCCTGGTCTGGGAGGAGTAAGGGGGAACACAAACCCGCACCCCACCCATTCCCCCCAGTCCCTGTCCCCCACCCCACTTACCTCTTGCTGGCTGCCGATCGCATGCTGCACCTCCTTGGCACAGCCTTCTGAGCTGGGCCGCTTGCCTTCCACGTCACCATGGCCCAGCCTAAGGTGGTTTCGGTGGGGTTGCGGAGTTGTGTTGTGTGTGTGTCCTCACCGAGGCTTCGGGGGGGAGGAGGGGGAGCCCCTCCTCTCCCTGCATAGCTTCAGCATGTCTCTCTCTCTCTCTCTCTCTGTGGCCTCGCCGAGGCTTCAAGGGGGGGAAGGGGCAGCCCCTCCTCTCTCCGTGTAGCTTTGGTGTGTGTGTGTGTGTGTTGTGTGTGTGTTGTTGTGTTGTGTGTGTGTATTGTGTGTGTGTGTGTATTGTGTGTGTGTGTGTGGTTGTTTGTGTGTGGTTGTGTTGTGTGAGTGTGCACCCCCCAAAACCACCCCTATCACCAACACCCAAAATGCTAGTTTTCCGATAAGATAAAAAGTATGGATTTCTCCCCTTTTGTCATACTTTTCACCTCTGAAACAGTCACTCCTTTTCAGTAGTTTCAAACTCAGCACTAAGCCACTGCATTTTATTAGTGTAAATCAGGGGTTCCCAACCTTTTCAAACTGGGGGCTGGGTCACGCTCTCTCAGTCAGCTTCGAGGGCCGGATGGCCATTTTGCCCTGCCTGCACAATGGGGGTGGCTATTTTGTCCCAACAGCATTTGTTTTTCAAATGCCCTTGGAGGGATGAAATGGTGCCATTGGTCAGATCTGGCCCATGGGCCTTAGGTTGGGAACCCCTGATGTAAATGTTCAATGATCTTAAATTTGGAAAAAGAATGAGGAAACAAGGGCCCCTTCTAGCAGAGCTACATAACTCAGTGCTACGTCTGCCCCTACATCCTCCCAGTGGGTGAAAATGGTGATGTGGGTGAAGGTTTCTTTGATTAAACCAGTGTTTTTATGAACTGTGTCATCTCTAGTGGGAAAAGGTACAAAATGAGCAAAGCCACTGGAAAATAAGGTTACTGCTCAGTCAGAAGTTCAGACACCATATATTCTTCCTGATTGGTAGAGGGTGGGTGGGACGTACAGGATGGGTGGAGCTGACTTTGGATGATCTAGCGCTCCTAAAGGTTGACCTGTGGATGGATGATGTCAGAGACTAGAATCAGAGTCTTGGTTTAACATGAAACATCACCATCAGAGTCTTGGTGGCAGGGGTGGGGCTATGTTCTCTGACATCATCTTGTCTAGTGCTGCAACCTGAAAAGTTCCACATCAATGGCTCTTGAACTGATGCACTGAAATTGCTGGAAAGAATGGGGTGGACAGAAATTTGGGTTTGGGTTCTAGTCATAAATTTCTTAGGCGATCACCATTTCCATGATGATTGGATATAGAAAAGATTCTCAGAAAACGTAAATGTTTTTGTGGCCTTTCTTATCTTTCTGAAGGAATCCCCCTCAGAAATGACCTTTGCAGACTGTTGACATTCCGATATGGGGACTCTCGCCAGCAGATCAGGTTCGAGAACTTTACCTGCTTCATGCTGCGTTTGGAGCGCATGATGGGTGAGAAGGATGTTTTGACTGTTTCTTTAACATAGGACTTCAAGGAAAGTTACATTTCATTGCCAAGTCTGTCTCTCTCTCTCTCTCTCTTTCTCTCTCACTCTGTGGTATGTGTCTCAGTCTCATAATGGGTTTAGGATCTTTTGGCACACAGAATCATTTACGTATAACGTAGATGATGAATCTGTCAATTACATTTTCTGCCAGGATTAAAAAATCAATTGTTTATGAACAGATTTAAGCAATTTTATCAAGTTTTTATTTAAGTTATTGCTCCACCATGGATCTATTTTTTTACCTTTTACCTTTTATTTTGGAAGTATTTTTCTCCATTTGGGAATTACTGTTGTTGCTGCTTGCCTGTTGGACTCAAAAAAGTGAAGTTGTAGAGGAGAGAGAAATCAATTTATATTCTAGTACTGTAATTGTAGTTTCTGGGCAGATGTTTGCTTGCTTGCATTTCTTAGTTTGTGGGAGAAGTGATTGTGTGTATTTCTTAACACACACCCTGAATGTTGCTGTATTGTCCTATGTTTAATTGATTTTAAATTATTGTTTAGTTAATTTACTGTTTATTTATTCTCTTAATGGGGGCATATTTTGCTGAGTTTTTCTGGGGTCTGTTTTGTGTCATTGATTGCTTAGTTTATTTATTCACATTTATTTATTTACTCACATTTATACCCACCCTTTTGGTGCAAGCACCACTCAGGGTAGCTTATAATGTATATATACACAAGACAAAACACAGGAAACAAAGCCAGATTGCATTTAAAAAAATCTTAAAACACAACAGTATTCAAATTAAAAGAACTATCTGCAGAAGTAAAAGGGAGTAATATCAATTTGAAAAGTCCAAGGTCAACATTTCACCATTCTAATAATCTTCTAGGCCAGGGCAGACCCGGCTGGGGTTCCCAACCTTTTCAAGCCGGGGGCCGGGTCACGCCCCCTCAGCTTTGGGGGAAAGATGGCCATTTTGCTTTTTTAATGTAAAGCTTTGAAATGCTGTTTACAGAGGGTGGCCCATAAGTCCCTACCCATCCATATACTTACGTATCTGTGTGCTGTGTGGGTCGGGACTTATGGGTCACCCTGTACATTAAAAAGGAACCACACATGACACTTCTGGGTGTGGCGGCGGTGGTGGTGGGCCCCTCCACATGAAATGGTGCCATGGGCTTGATTTGGCCCATTGGACGTAGGTTGGGAACACCTGTTCTAGACCTTAAAAGGTTTGTTGATATAGGTAGGTCTTAAGTGATTTTCAGAATGTTAACAAGGTTGGAGAAGTTCTAATCTCTACTGACAATTCATTCCAGAGGGTGGGAGCTATGGCAAAGAAAGCTCTCAATGTGGTTACAGCCTTTTAAAAAAACTTTCTAAGTGTAACATACTTTGGTATGTGCCAGGCAGCTAGTGTCTTGCAGACTAACTGCTTCCTTACCTTCTTTTGTATTATGCTGCCAGGACCCAGAGCTGCTCTGAACTCATACTGTGACTTTCTCTTTTCTAATGGTTTAGTGCTTTCCTGCTTTTTGCTCTGTGAACAAGACTGGCAGTGGTGGTGCTGGAGGAGTATCTGGATAGAAGGAACATATTTGCATGGCCTTTGGCAGTAGTATGTGCTAGATGTAGGCTTTCTCTATTTATAAACTAGTCTCAGTGTATGTCTGATGATAATCTTTCTCATCTACAGTTGCCTGCTTTTGCAGTAGATTGATTCTCTGTTGCCCTGCCTCTCTGCTTTTTTTGGAGTAGTTTTTAAGGATCCTGTAGCAGGGCTTCACAAATGCTAGAAAATTCAAAAGGGAAACTGGAAAGAACCCAAAAGAGACTTTCCTTACCATGTAAAATGAAAAGACGTGCATTAAAGATACAACAAATACAAAAGAAGCATTTGCAAAAGCCCCTGGAATGAAAGTACAGTAATACATTTTTCTTTTGCCATGCACATCCATAGACATGGTCAATAAGCAGGGCCGGCATCAGAAATTTCCAGGCCTGGTACGCCCCCCTTCCCCAATTTTGGCCATGCCCCTGTGGTTTTCTGTGCATGCGTGGTTTGTTTGAGTCTGCAGAGATCAGTGGTTTCCTGGCACCGCCTCACCCATGTGGTTTTCTGTGCATGCGTGGTTTGTTTGTGCACACACAGTTCAGTGGTTTCCTGGTACCTCCAGGCCCCCGTCATGGCAGCCCTGTCAATAAGCATACTCCAGCTGCCTTTGAACTGGCCTTCTTCCTATTCCTTTAACAGCAGCCTTGGGAAGAAAGCTTAAACTGGTGAAGTTGTCCTTTCCATTTTTGTGCACACCAAGCAAAGCTTCATTTGCTCAGTTTCATTACACTATGGTAGTAAAAATAAAACCACCACAACCCAGGAGCAATGCCATAGAAAATGTTGGTGACTCAAAACTGGAAAAAAGAAAGAGAGAAAATAAGAAAGATCCAAATGGGCAGGACTGCATTGAGAAGGACTATAACCTATCAGGATTAGTTCAGCACCAGCACCTTGTTTCCTTGCTTCTGATTTCATTATGAGGCATTGTGGGGAATCGAAATGATTTAGTTACTAGCCAATGCTTTTTGCCATTGGATCACCCTTCCACTGAGTATAGGGCAATTTACCTAAGAAACATGAAGCAGACTTGGTTTCAAAGATATCAGGTTGGAGGTCATGGGGCTTAGCTTTGCCCTATAAGCTATCACATTAGTTTCTCATATTTATTTCCTTTTTCAACAGAAGCTTTTCATAACTTGTGTAATGATGGCAAAGGGATCTATCTCAATGAGTCTGAGGTAAGGATATACATTTTTTTCAGCAGTACAGCACAATCTGTTATGAAGACAAATGTCTGTTTTTCTTCTTCAGGTTTTACACAATCAATCCTAGATATGTTTGGAATTGGATCAGAGTTTTTCAGAGAGGTTTTCCTAAGGCACTGTTGGTGAACCTTGGCACTCCAGATGTTCTTGGACTTAAATTCCCAGAAGCCCAAGTCTCTGTGAATCCACACAAATGGTTTTACTGTGCGTACAGGTAATAAATCCATTTGTGTGCATTCACAGAGACTTGGGCTTCTGGGAATTGAAGTCCAAGAATAGCTGGAGTACCAAGGTTTGCTATCACGGCCCTAAGGAAAGGCAATCGAGCTTTTTTGTTTGTTGGCTCCATCTGCTTAGATTTTGTCTATATCTTGGCTCTTTTGGGTAACAAAGCACTGAGGCCTTTTGCAACACCCAATGATATTCCAATCAGTATAACATACAGCTAGTCATATCATTCTCTGCTGAGAGGACAATAAAGAAACTCTTTGTCTCTGCTTTCTTTGAGGGGCTTGCCAAAGGCTTCTCCGATATGACTCCTTCCTTCTTCCATTGATCAAACATCCGCCAAAGTAGAAAGGCCTTTAACTACAGTAGGGTCAGAGCAAAATATTTGCAATTTTCAGAGGCATAGGTTGTTGGCTGAAATCCTGTAGTACAATTAGAATAGACCCACTGAATTAGTGGAACCTACAGAGGAGTTGGCTCACCCAGTCCCTAATGATTCAATGAGCTTACTTTAATAGCAATTTACTGCTGGCTTTCAGTCATTGAATTAGTTGTGCTGAGAAGCAGTCTTCTTTCTTTGTGAACAGAAACACACTAACTGGGGATCAACTGAAGCATGTCTGCCATATTCTTTTTATGAACAAAATGGTCATGTTTTATGTTTTCTATCTGGGGTCAGAAATGGATGTTACAAATGCCAGAAACAAGCTACTGCTGTAACATGATCAGCCATTGAGGATTTTTCTTCTACTAATTATGTGTAATCTATAAAGTCTGCTTCTGTTCTAAAATTACCTCATCACATTAAACCTATGACCTATAACTGTATGAAATAACCCAATGTGTTTCCTTTTGGTCTTCTGCAGTGGATGGAGTTGACTCTCTAGTCATGAAATAAGATAAACAAAAAGAGTCGAACCAAGTTACAAGACCTTCACAAGGGCATTTACAGTCATCATTATGGACAGTTGACATTTTGAACACAGCATTGCCATGCTTACAGTATCTACAAGAGTTTTATTCATTACGAGCCATCCCATTCTTGTCTTTTCCAGGCTCTCACAGGAATTGTATAAAAAGACAGAAATCACAATATTATAAATTCAGCATAATGGTTGATCATATTCACATAGATTTCTTATAGAACTACTTTGCTTCTAAAGATTATAGATCAACAGGTAGATTGGGGGCTGGTGAGAACGAAGACTATTTGTGTTGAGTTGCGTATCATTTCAAATCTTTGCTGGGAAATCAGCTATTGAACAAGAATACCCACTGCTATAGCTTCACTGAAGAAACAGCACAGACAAACACAAAAGGTCTAAAAGGACTTTTAATAAAGTTTATTATCTCCAAAGTCACCCTCTTTCATATGAGTTTTCATGATTTGAGATTGGTTTGGTAACCTTGTGCTGCTATGGAAGATGAAACAAGCAGCTTCAAGAAATAAGATGTTCTGGGTTGCAGTTCCAGATTTTCATATAAATATACAGTTTCCCCACTGTATGTTTTATAAGTCTGTTGAAGAATTTTTAAAAATTCATTATGTTTTTCATATGTAACTATTTTTTTTAGTTTTATGAATTATTGCTTTAGACAATTTTTTATTGTTGCTTTTCATTATTTAAATATTGTCTTAATGTTTAAACTGTTTTATATTTATATGGTATTTATGGTTTTTGTTATGATTGTATTTATTGATTTTGTAAGTTGTTTTACACACTTTCATGAGAAAAGTTACTATCTTTTAATGACCAATAAAATAGTCTGTTCAGATAATTACCCACAAATCATTGTAGAACACTAAGGAATGTGTTCTGTGTTTTGCCACAATGCTTCCTTCCAATTTTGCCTCTAACCTTTATCTTTTAATATTAGGCAATGTTGCCCTAATCTCTTCCTGTTTTGAGCTAATGTGAGTTGTTGGAATTAAAAGTAGCTGGCATATCTCATCCTATAAGATTGCTTTTTTAATGAAATGATCAGATTGTGTACAATATAGAGAGGTGTGCAAAAGTATGTGAGAATGGAACCCATGGCCAGAAGATCAGTTATCTGAGGTCCTAAAGATTTTTGTTAAGGTCAGTGATGTGGTCACTATTTAGTTGCAGTTGCCCATATGAGTTACATTAAGTCAGTCCAGATCTACATTTCAGTGGCTGGAAAAGCCTTTTCAGCCTTGCAGTTCTGTGTGGCTAATGATGGAGGTAATGTTGCTGAACTTGTTATATGAAGACCTGCAGCCACCTGAGGACTGCTCTCACACCTGTGGGGAGCTCCGCCCTTCCTTCTCTGTCCATCTGTGGGGAGCATAAAGGGCTGTGGGCTACCAGGCTGAGCCAAAGACCTGCTGCCGCCTGAGGACTTCTCCCACAGCTGTGGGGAGCCCCGCCCTTCCTTCCCTGTCCATCTGTGGGGAGGATAAAGGGCTGTGGGCTACCAGGCTGAGCCGAAGACCTGCTGCCACCTGAGGGAGGACTTCTTCCACAGCTGTGGGGAGCCCCGCCCTTCCTTCCCTGTCCATCTGTGGGGAGGATAAAGGGCTGTGGGCTACCAGGCTGAGCCGAAGACCTACTGCTGCCTGAGGACTGCTCCCACAGCTGTGGGGAGCCCTGCCCTTCCTTCCCTGTCCATCTGTGGGGAGGATAAAGGGCTGTGGGCTACCAGGCTGAGCCGAAGACCTACTGCTGCCTGAGGACTGCTCCCACAGCTGTGGGGAGCCCTGGCCTTCCTTCTCTGTCCATCTGTGGGGAGGATAAAGGGCTGTGGGCTACCAGGCTGAGCCAAAGACCTGCTGCCGCCTGAGGACTGCTCCCACAGCTGTGGGGAGCCCCGCCCTTCCTTCCCTGTCCATCTGTGGGGAGGATAAAGGGCTGTGGGCTACCAGGCTGAGCCGAAGACCTGCTGCCACCTGAGGACTGCTCCCACAGCTGTGGGGAGCCCCGCCCTTCCTTCCCTGTCCATCTGTGGGGAGGATAAAGGGCTGTGGGCTACCAGGCTGAGCCGAAGACCTGCTGCCACCTGAGGACTGCTTCCACAGCTATGGGGAGCCCCGCCCTTCCTTCCCTGTCCATCTGTGGGGAGGATAAAGGGCTGTGGGCTACCAGGCTGAGCCGAAGACCGTTGCCACTCGAGGACTATTGCTGCTGCTGCGGGGGAGGGGGAGGGGGAGGGGGAAAAGTGCCTTTTCTTTTCTTCGTGCTCCTGGGTCCTGCCTCAGGCTGATACGAAAAAGCCAGATTTCTTTGCCTCCTCCTGGAGCCACTCCTTCGCCCAGGGAAGTATACCTTGTGTTGTGTTAGGGCTGTGGTCTGTGAGGCAAGACACTTTGTATTGCACTGTATGGGCTTATGATCTGTTGTACATTGTATCTCTGGGGATCTTATTTATTGTTACTATGTTATTGATTATAGGGATTTGATTGTATTATTTTGTATGTATTTATCTTTTATTTTGCTGATTATTGTATTGTTATTGCTATTTGTTCTGATATTGTAATGCTGTATTTTGTTTTAGTGTTTATTTTACTGTTGTGAACCGCCTTGAATTGCCCATTGGAGAAGAAAGGCGGTATAGAAATAAACCTAATAATTATAATAATAATATGAAGGAAATCCATCAACACTTAAAATAATGCTTTTGACACAATAATAAGGACAATGATAAAGTCTTATCCTCAGTGGCTTTGTTAGGTTTGGAATTTTTATCCCATCACAAAATTCCATTCCAATTCCATTTCAACTTTAATTTGTACCCCGCCCCACTCAGCACACGGCTGACTCTGGGCGGCATTACAACATAATTAAAAAATACAAAACACAATAAAAATATAATAAACAATTCCTAAATCCATACAAAATAAATAGAATATAAGCACAATAAAAATGAATTCTGAATAACAGTATGTTATTTTTGAACACCACAGATCCCAGAATCCACCAGTTAACTTAGTACTGGTAATGTTGCCTTGAAAGTCTGGTAGTCTTAGTGCAAAAAGTTTATTTTTCTAAATGCTGAAATATTGTGCTTGTTCTGAAGAAAGCAAAGACAATATGAAAAGCATTAGATATAGTAGGAGACCCATCGCATCCTGGCCACTGTTTCTTTGAGCTTCTGCCATCGGGACGGAGATATAGAACAATGAAGGTAAAAATGAGCCGTCTCAAGAACAGTTTCTTCTCCACAGCAATTTTGGCCTTAAATGGAAACTCTGGACTCTGAAGTCATCTTATCTACTGTGCCTTAGGTGGTTTTATGTATTCAATTGTTTTTATGCACTGTCTCCTGTTAATGCATTATGTTTTAATTGTAGCAGTATTATGTAACTATTGATTATTTACTCACCACACAGAATTTGTCTTTCTCAGACATAATGTTTATATAATGTTTTATAACTAAACAACACAGCTGTTTTAAACACTTGCTGTTTTAAATTTTGGAGAGGCATTTTATTGGAACCAGTTATAGTCTCCATGTTCCCCATGCAGGCAGATCAGACAAGAAACAAAACCAAACTAAACAAAAGTTGTCTGTTATTTGTGGAATCATTGTACCTCAGCTACTACAAGACAAACTCTTTTCTGTGAGTCACAATAAAAAAGTGTTTTTGTAATAGAGTTGGATTGCACATTTTTGAAGTTGTACTATCTCTGTCAGAAGAACATGTATGTAATTCTGGAGAGATTACTCTCTATTTTGGTGAATGTGTAATAGAAAACAACACAAAGGTTTCTGAAAAGTGTGTTCAGATAAACCCAGAGGCATTTACACAAAGCTACTTGCCTTCGGCCAGATCTGTAGCATCATCAGACCAACAGAATGAGGAGGATGGAAATTGTCATGGAAGTAGTCAAGAGAATATGAAGCATTTTGTAGAAAGACTAGATTAACATGGACCAAGGTAGGAAAAGCATAATATAATAACATTGTGCAGAACCATGAACAGTGGCTGATGTCTCATTTCATAACATGAGAACAAGGATTATTAAATTGGGCTGTCAGAAAAGAAACAGATTGACATGCATATTGTTGTTGTTGCTGTTCAGTTGCACAGTCAAGTCCATCCCTTTGCAACCCCATTGACCACTGCACACCAGACTCTTCTGTCATTTGCCACCATCCATAGTCTGCCCATATCTATGCCCACTGTGTCAAAGATGCCATCTAGCCATCTCATCTTCTTCTTTTGCCTTTGATCTTTCCCAGCATCAGGCTATTCTCCAGTGAGTCCTCTCTTCTCATTTGGTGACCAAAGTACTTGAGCTTCAGCTTCAGTATTTGTCCTTCCAAGGAGCAGTAAGGGCTGATTTCCTTTAGGACTGACAGATTCAGTCTCCTTGCAGACCAATGAACTCTTAAGAGTCTTCTCCAGCACCACAGTTCAAACGTGTCTATTCTTCTGTGCTCAGCCTTCCTTATGGTCCAGCTCTCACAGCCATACATTACTACTGGGAAGACCATTCCTTTAACTATGCGGAGTTTTGTCGGCAGGGTGATGTCTCTCCTTTTTATTATGCTGCCCAGGTTTGCCATAGCTTGCCTCCCAAGAAGTAAGCATCTTTATTTCATGGCTGCAGTCACCTTCTGCAGTGATCTTAGATCCCAAGAAGGTAAAGTCTATCACTGCTTCCATTTCTTCCCCTTCTATTTGCCAGGGAGTGATGGGGCCTGATGCCATCATCTTAGTATTTTTGATGTTGAGTTTCAGGCCAGCTTTTGCACTATCTTCTTTCACCCTCATCATTTACTTTCTGCCATTAGGGAAGTGTCCAATGATGCACTCCATTTTTTTACTACCACCTCTGTGGGTGGGGTCAAATATGTGGGTGGGGCCAAATAAGTGGGTGGGGCCAAATATGTGGGCATGGCCAATGCAATGGCTATGGAGGTGGGCATGGCTGGCCAGGTGGGCATGGCCTGGGGAAATTTCCGCTACTGGTTCTCCTGGACAGGGCACAACCCCCTGTAGTGCATCACTGGTAGTGTCATCTGCATATCTCAGGTTGTTGATATTTCTCAATTTCTTAATTCCAGCTTGTGCTTCTTCCAGCCCTGCATTACGCATGATATACTCTGCATATAAGTTAAATAAGCAGGGTGACAATATACAGCCTTGCCATGCTCCTTTTCGTACTCTAAACCAATCAGTTGTTCTGTATCCTGTCCTAAACTGTTGCTTCTTGACCCACATAGAGATTTCTCAGAAGACATGTGAGGTGGTCTGTTACTCCCATCTCTTTGAGGACTTGCCACATGAATATACTACTACAAAAAACATTGAAAGAGCCATCATGAGTTGGAATTGACTTGTCAGCATGCAATTCTTTCAAGTTTTTTTTGTAGTAAAGTGGTTTACCACTCTCCTCTTCCAGGGATGCCCTAGTACTGTGCACTTTGCCAATGATTACACACGCTGGCTCTTCTCCTTGAAGGTAGAGTGAAGAATCAAGCTCCCAACCTCTGGCTCTGCAGCCAGATCCCTAAACCACTGGGCTATCCATGTGTATATATACTGTATATCCTTAGTATAATATTGCTCAAGAAATTTGTAAGGGATCCTGTAATCAGGCAACTCTAATGAGAGAAAAATCTTCAGTTTCAACTGAAGCTATCCTCACCCCTCAAACTAAGCAAAAAAATTTTTTTAGTATCAACCCTTCCTCAACACATGGGGATACAGGTATGCATTTTTGTACTTTAAAGTCTACCCAAGTAAACACTACAGGATAATCCCTTGTCTGCTCCTTGCATAATGAATCACTACTAGTGTAGGAAAGATGAATTAAAACATAGGTTTTGACAGTGTTAATATCTACAAACAATAGATTTGCATGATGGCTCTGATCTTTATTAGCCCTTTTTCAATTGATTCATATCTATGAGAATGAAATTCTGTAATGGTCTTAGTCATAAGAAATATGAACACCTCCCCTTTCAGACAATCATAAAATTCAGTTTGCCTATTGTGTTTACTTTAGATGTAAATTAAGGTACAAAAAAACCCCATCAGTGTGTCTATGTATGGGAAGGGGATTGATCTCTGGCCTGAACATCTTTTCTTTCCAGGTATGTATATTGTCAACTGTAACTTTTCCCTTCAAAATCTTTTACTTCTTGGGAAATTTCCTGTTATTTGTTTTTTTAAATATTTTTTATTAATGAATGACAATAATTAATGACATGATACAAACAGAAAAAGGAAAAGAAAAAAATAACACCAGTAACGAGAATAACATTATCACATAACATACAATCTTCACAAAACAAACTATATGATTCATGTAACTCATGTACTATTTTGCTATGTTATCACCATATTTCAATCAAACCACCACCACCAACAACAATCATTTTCAATAAAATTTGGTATATATTATCTGAACTTAATACTATACATACTATTCAAATATAGCCTCATTTAAGGTAAATAAAAAAGTTGACAATAACCCGTGATATTTACATAGCTCCCAGAGATTGAGTTTGGTAATTCTTTCTCACTCTCATTTTTAATATTATACCTTTATTTTCAACTCCAAAATGAAACATACTCAGGCACTGGAATATAACCATATCTCTTACTTATCACATGATCAATGAAGCATTTACAAATCTCGTGAAATTTGTTTTTTTTTATTATGCCCTTTCTTTTATTTAACACCCAAGTTAACTTGTCATTGACTGCCTATGTCCACATTTCTTTATACCAATCTTCTATTTGTATTCTATTTTCATCTTTCCATTTCTTAGCAATGCATTGTCTTGCTGTTGTTAGCATAATTGCCAATAAGTCATTTCTATACTTATCCAATTCCAAATTATCAACTTCGGTTATTAATGCTATGCTCTTGTCTAATTTAACATCACTATCAAATATTTCATTTATTTCCTTATTAATTTTATCCCAAAAAGACTTCACTTTTGAGCAATTCCACTACATATGTAAATATGTTCCTGGAGTATCATTACATCTCCAACAATGATTGGGCTTTGAGCTATCTATCTGATGTAATCTATTTGGAGTTAAGTACCATCTCCATATTAATTTATAGTTATGTTCTTTTACTCTTACTGATAGGGTATGCATTATTCTGATCTTCCATTTACTTTTCTAGCTTTCATTACTAACTTTAATATTCAGATCCTGTTCCCATATGGATTTTAAATTTCCTGTTGTTTTTCATCATTGTTCAATATCTTGTACAATTTGCTAACTATTCCCTTAATTGATATTTTCCTGTTCTTAATTTGGATAGTATATCTTCAAATGCTGTTATATTTCTATTTAAATTTGTTACATCCAGCTGTTTTTATACCATTTATTTATTTGAACAATTTGCAGCCAATTTAAGTTCAATTGTTTAAATAATTCTGCTTTTTTATGTTATCACTATAACCTTCATCCAGTCTTCCAAGTTTTTTACATTATTTTTAATAAATATTTCTTCTAATTTTCTATCTACCCATAATGGGAATGTTCTCATGTCTCTTATCTCTATGATCGGCAAAATGTCTGGAGCCAGTTTTTTCTTTAACACCCTCTATGTATCTATTAATTCTTTTAACAATTTATTTGATATGTTAATTTTTTTATTTATTCTATCCAAAAAAATCTCGTTCCCAATTTCTGAAATTTCCTGTGTTTCTATTTTTCCCCATATAAATTCTTTCCTCATTAGTATTTTACATATGTTTGTTAATTTAATTGCATTGTAATAATTTTAAATATTTGGGATTCCTAATCCACCCATTTTCTGTGGTAAATACCAAAGAGATTTAGTTATTCTTGGTCTCTTTCCCCCATTACAATATTCATTTATAAAACTTTGAAAGATTTTTAAATTTGTCTCTTTAATTTGTATCTGCAAATTATCAAATAGAAAATTTATTTTGGGTAGTATTTTCATTTTGCACAGTACGATTCTACCAAACCAAGATAAATTTAATTTTTTATATCTTTGAATTTTCTCTTTCAACTCTTTTTCTAATTTGTTGTAGTTTAATTTCTTTAGGTCATCAAAACTATTTGCAACATTAATCCCTAAATATTTTATATCGTTCTTAATTTGTATTTTAAAGTTATCCTTAATTTTTACCTTGTCCTCATTGCTTAAATTAAAAAATAAAGCTTCTGATTTATCCCAATTAACTTCTAATCCTGTTACTTCTTGAAAATTCCTAAGATGATTTTTTAATTTGAACAAACAAACCTGCAGATTTTTCATTATAGTACACATATCATCCGCATATAAATTTATTTTAGTTCCCGCAACTCCTTCTAATTCTTCGTCATCCCTAATTTCAGATGCAAACAGCTCCATTGCCATGTTAAATAGCATTGACGATAATGGATCCCCTTGTCTTGTTCCTGCACTTAATATAATATCATCTGTAACAGTTTCATTCACCTTAACTTTGGCTGTACCTTGTTGGTATAATTGATTTATTACTTTGCAGAATTTTGTTCCAAAACCATAATTCTGTATAATTTTTTTTATCATAATCCACTGGAGGGAATCAAATGCTTTATAAATATCAAGGGATATTATACCTACTTTTCCTTTGCTATGTTGTGCCATTGCTGCCAAGTCCAATACTCTTCTTACTAAATCTGACATATGCCTGTCTTTCATAAACCCTACTTGATCTCTGCATGTATAATTATCCATGAATTTATTTAATCTGCTAGCCAAAATAGTGGTAAATAATTTGGCGTCCTGATTCATTAACGATATTGGTCTATACGACTCTATTCTTTCTAAAATTTTGCCAGGTTTGAGAATCAAAATAATATTCATTTTATAGCATGATGGTGAAATTCGTCCTCCTTCCAAAATATAATTGAATAATTTTCGGTAATAACATTTCCTTAAATTCCTTATAAAATTCCGTAGTCAAGCCATCTTCTCCAGGCGCCTTAGCCACTTTTAATTTATTAATAGCTTCAGTTATTTCATTTATTGTTATTTTTTCTTCCATTAAATTTATATGTTCACTTTTAATCTTGATCTTTAAGCACTTTTCCATGTATTGTTCCACTTTTCTAGTTTCAAATTTTTTGTTAGTGTACAAATTGTGATAAAACTCTTTTACATTTCCCAATTTTTTCTCTATTTTATTACATCTTTTCCCATCATTTATTAAAATCCCTATATTTCTTCTATCTTTTTTTCCTCTGCTGCTCTTGCTAGCATTTTTGAATTTTTATTACTGTACTCGAAGTATTCTCTCTTGAGATATATTAAAAATTTAAATTTTGTCAATGTCATTTTTGTTTGCCTCTAATTTCAACAATTGTAGTCTCTTTTGAATACTCTCATTTTTGGTCCTAGCATGTTCATTTTGTAATTTTTTAATTTCTTCTTCTAACTTCTGAATTTCCTTCTTTTGTTGATTAATTCTACTTGCAGATAACGATGCATTCCCCTCTAAAAACTGCGTTCACAGTGTCCCATAGAATGTCATCCCTTACATCATTTGTATCATTTAATGTCCAACACTTCCTCCCATTTAGCAGTTATCAATTCTTTATTTAAATGAGATTTAAACGAATTGACATCATACTTCCATCCAGTTTTCCTTTGTATTTTATTATCTAATTTTAATCCTAACATTATTTTGGCATGATCTGATTCTTTAATTATACCGACACTTATATCTTCTATTTTTTTAATCAAATTTTCTTAAATTAGGATGTAATCGATTCTGGAATAAATGTTGTATGCTTGCGAGTAATATGTGTAACCACTTTCACAACCTTTTATTTCTCTCCAAGTATCTTTTAAATTTAACATCTTGCACCATATATCCATTATCTTCTTGTTACAATTAATGTATCTTGTAGGATTTGTAGTGTCTATGCTAGATCTAATTAAATTAAAGTCCCCTGCTACAATTAACTTTGCTGTTTTTTCTCTTTCCAAAATTCTACATACTTTTTCTAAAAATTCCTTCTGTTTTTCATTCGGAGCATACACATTTGGGAAATTTCTTGTTTTTTGAAATATACAATTACAGACATCAATGATGGTGACAGAAAGTCTGTCTTTAATGAGCAATGTAAAGAATGAAGAAGAAAAATAAAATTCACTGTATAAGCAACAAAATAAATGGTCAAAAGTAACATTGAACTTCAAATTCACTGAGCCTCTTCTGTCTGGATCTGGTTTTGGTTCAGATTTGGTTCAGATGAAACAGCAATTAAGCAGAACTTATTTTAGCTGCAAAAACCAGCTCCTTATAAAGGGAAAAAGAGTGGTTTCATCACCCTAGGAATGTGGTTTATCATGGGAAAGTTTTGGTTCCCACAGGTGGGGGCCAGATCCTTATCTATCAATGTCGCCCCACTCTTGCCCTTCCCCCACTGACATGGCTTTTACAAGGGCAAATCATGCCTCACTAATCTGTTGGAATTTTTTGAGAGTGTCAACAAGCATGTGGATAAGGGGGATCCAGTTGACATTGTTTATCTGGACTTTCAAAAGGACTTTTGACAAGGTCCCACACCAAAGGCTCTTGAATAAACTTACCAGTCATGGAATAAAGGGACAGGTTTGTCCTGGATCAGCAACTGGCTAAGGGACAGGAAACAGATGGTAGCACTAAATGGACACTTCTCCAAGTGGAGGGAAGTAAAGAGTGGGGTCCCCCAAGGTTCGGTACTGGGACCCCTGCTTTTCAACCTCTTCATAAATGATCTAGAGGTAGGAGTAAAAAGCAATGTAGCCAAATTTGCTGACAACACTAAATTATACAGGGTAGTGAAAACTGTGAGAGATTGTGAGGAGCTCCAGAGGGATCTCTTGACACTGGGGGAGTGGGCAAAACAGTGGCAAATGAGCTTCAACATTAGTAAGTGCAGAGTGATGCATGTTGGGGCAAAGAACCCCAATTACATTTATAAACTGATGGGGTCTGAACTCTCTGCAACAAACCAGGAAAGGGACCTTGGTGTCCTGGTGGACAACTCAATGAAGGTGTCAACCCAGTGTGCCTCAGCAGTGAAAAAAGCAAACTCAATGCTAGGGATCATTAGGAAGGGTATAGAAAATAAGTCAGCAAGTGTCATTTTGCCTCTTTATAAATCTATGGTGAGGCCCCATCTGGAATACTGTGTACAGTTCTGGTCGCCATACCTCCAGAAGGATATTATGGAGCTGGAAAAAGTGCAGAGGAGGGCAACCAGAATGATTAGGGGACTGGTCCTTACAATCTGAGGCTGCAACGGTTGGGCCTCTTCACTCTTGAACGACGACGTCTAAGAGGTGACCTGATTGAAGTTTATAAAATCATGCACGGTGTGGACAAAGTAGATAAGGAAAAACTGTTTTCCCTATCGCATAACACTAGAACTAGAGGACACTCCATGAAACTTTTGGGTACTAGTTCTCAAACAAATAAGAGAAAGTACTTTTTCACCCAGAGGATTACCGTACTGGTCTATGGAACTCCCTGCCAGAAGAAGTGGTGACAGCTGTCAGTCTTGACAGCTTTAAGAAAGGATTAGACAAGTTCATGGAGGACAATGGTATCAATGGCTATAATTATGGATACTTAAGGACAACCTCCGGGTTGGAGAGATAGGCAGGATATCTCTCAATGCCATTTCCAGGGAATCCTAAACAGGTGAAGGCATCTGTTTGGGAATAATACCCTGAAGGAAATGGTGAGCCACTGTGTGAGACAGAATGCTAGACTGGATGGGCTGTGGCCTGTTCCAGCAAGGCTGTTCTTATGTTCTTATGATTGTTATCTGATTGTTATCTCTCAAAGCTGCCCATCCCCCACTCCAGATACGGCAGGTCAGGCATCATAAAGGGGAAAGGTTGAGAAAGGGTCATAAAGGTTCCCTTCCTCCATGTCATTCCTGGGCAGAGTTTAACCTTATTACACTGCTGATGACTTAATCTCAATGGAATACAAAGCACACATAAATAGAAAAGAATGCAGCAAAGACACTGCTTAGCAACCAAGATCATGACAAGAGGTTCTCTCTATTGATCTTGATGTGCTGCTGAAAATCTTATCCTGTGAAGCAAATTTCAAGACCAGACATGTTCCAATAAAAACTAAACCTACCCATGATATGAGAAGTTGATAGGATTAATCTACATTTTACGCCATTTTCATCGCCCCTACAGCCTTCGAAATCTGCAGAAATCTCACCAAGAGTTCTGGGAGCTTTAGTCATAAACTCTCAAAGTCTTGTCAGGTGTTTTGAACTGCAGGAATAAAGTCTCCGTCAGACATGATGAATCTTCATGATGAAGGAAGTGGCTAGGTGAGGCTAAGCACTCTGGAAATTGCAAGACATTAGGGTTCTAATACTCTCCCTGCCTACTATGCTCTATATTGGTTGACCCCTAATGCCTTACATCTTCCAGAGAGCTTGGCCCCACCCATCCTCTTCTACTATCTTCATGAAGATTCATTATTTCTAATGAAGTCTTTATTGTTCAACTATAAGAGATTCAAAACACCTGAGAGGACATTAATTTTTTTATTTTTGCTGAAGCCCCTAGTATTCTGGCTGGGTGATTTCCTGCAGGTTCTGGGGGCTGTACTCCCCCCCCCCCAAAAAAAGTGCAAAAACTCAATGCTTTTTAGCCAATCTAGATTGTCTATATGGACAAAAGGCGCATGTAAAGACCTCAAGCTTGAGAAGATGGCATGATTGAGAGGTAGATCTGAAGCATCAGAGAATAATGGGTCTAATAGAAGAAGATTTCTACAAATTAAAATAAATGTCTCCCATTTTTTTCTATAGAGGAGATGGTACCAAAATCAGTCACAATCATAATCATGGGGTGGCTAAAGAAAGAAAACGAATAGACTTATTCCTCTGGTTTTGGAAGTCCTTAACAAGTAATTATTCTCATCTTGTTCTCCAGCAAAGGTAGTGAATTTTTGGACCTTCAGAAATTTTGAACTTCAAATCCCAAACTTCAAATCCGAAGGAATTGGGAGGGGGGGGGGACATATTTTCACCAACCAAAACAGGGAGAATGGATTTTCACAAGGTCATTCCTTGTCATGTAGCTTCATTTAGATAAGCATCTGTAAACAGATCTCCTCATATGCAGCATTCCCCCCCACCCCGAGGTACATTTACATGATGAATGCGATGAGTAGTGGAAGGCTGATTTTCCCATGCTGCAGGTTTTTGCAAAACAACATGCTAAGCTTTCTACCCACCACAGCTCCCTTTGTTTTGCTTTCCTATGGTGTCTAACACTGGATTGCACCTGAAAAGGTACTTGCCAAGCTTGAAGTTCAATTTATCAGTACAGTCAAGATTGATTTGTTATGCTACCTATGTTGAGGAAATGAATGTCTCCATTTGGTTTCCATCCAATCTCAGCAGAAATTTGTTTACTTCACATTACTTGTGTAAAGTAAGAAGCTGACACTCCTTAAATAAAAAGGCACAGGAGAGAAGTAGGAAAACTCTTGTAAGATCCAACATAATTGTATGAAGAATTTAGTGTTAGTTGGTATGTGAAGCAAAGACTCACACCATGTGCCCTAGTTGTCAATAACAGGATAAAGCAAAGAAGATTCTGGTCCACTTCAAAGTGTAAATGTTTGATCTAAAGCAGGCATAAACCTCTACATATATTTTGGTATTTCCCCCCCAGATGGGTCTCTAAGTGCCACTGCATGAATTTAGCCATCAGGCAGAACAATAAAACCAGGAGTCAATGATTTCTAATGCCAGCTGTTATGTACATGAGTCCATCCTTTTTATCAGTTTTCCAAAATTACATACTTTCTGAATTTATTGATCAATGTTTCCAAGAGACCTTGCACCATTAGAATAACTCTGAACTTCAAAAAGTCTTCTAGAAAGATTTTTTTCTGGCTTATTGAAAAAATAGATAAATTATGCAGACCATGTAAGTAGTGAACACACTGCTTTTCAGATACTGCTGGATTGCAAATCCCATCAGCCTAGGCAGCATAGCCAATAGATAGAAATGCTGAGACTGCTGTTGGCAGTTTTCAGAAATGAAAGAAACCCCCATTCCATAGACCCCAATGGAAAGGATCTGATGGGAGCCTTGAGTCCTTTGAGAGGGGAGAAATATTTCTGAAAAATCACAATGGCTGATGGTATTATCAACTTTATGCAAGATCTTAACCTATATGGAAGGGATGTGGCCGTGCGTGTGTGGAATGTGTGTCCACACACATGCAGCCTATCCCATAATGTGCTGGCCACATTTACCTTTTGTCCCTGACATCATCGCCACAAGGGTCCGGGAGCCGAGAGTGGGGCCAACGCTCCACGAACGTGGAAAAACAAAAAAATACAAGACCCAGCATCCTCTGCACTGTGGCACACATCAGCCAATCAGGCATGAGGACACGAGTGCGGAGGAGGTGGGACAGCCGGTGCACACACACAAAAAAATGACCACAGAAGAGGCGGGGCCAGGGAAGCACACAGACCAAACAGAGAGAAAGCCCATTGGCATTCCATTTGGCTTCCCCGGTAGGCCAGGGCCAAAAGCAGCACTCTGTACCGCCCTCGCCTACCGGGGGAAAGCGAGCACCTACCCCAGGGGGCGTTGGAGGCCGAAAGCATGGCTGCCTTTGGCCCCCACCTACAGGGGGAAGCAAGCCACTTCCCCGGAAGGCCAGGGCAGAGAACGGCGCTCCGTTCCGCTGTGGCCTCCCAGAGGAAAGCGAGCACCTACCCCAGGGGTCAGAGGCCGAAAGTACAGCTGCCTTTGGCCCCCGCTTACCGGGGGAAGTGAGCCACTTCCCTAAAAGGCCAGGGCAGAAAACAGTGCTCCATTCCGCCCTGGCCTCCAGTAAGCAGAGGGCCCAAGTGACCCAATCGGCGAAGCTAGGTAGCAATGCTAGTACATTATAAAACAGATTCCAGCCTGTGTGTTAAAGGTGTTAACCTGCTCCTTGCAATAGTTGGGAACAGCTGTTCCTGTTCAGTTTTTCCACTATCAGTTGAGAAGATTTTTTTTCCAGCAATTCCTCTTCAGAAAAACTGACTGTTTCTTGAACAGAACGAGTTAGGGGTTTAAAATTTTTGAAGTCAGGAAAAAGCTAAACTGAGAGATTTTCCTATCTTTTGCTTATTGGCCATATTGGCAAGATCCCAGCTCTTCAAAATTCCCCAAATACAGATTACAGTAATCACTTCCAGTCTTGCAGAAGAAGCCTATACAAAATCAGTCCCATTACTATAACAGCATGGAAAATTAAATACCATCAGTAAGTCTTAAAATTAGGTGATGCTTCATAAATGATAACAGTTTTAACTAAGTGTGTGTGTGTGTGAGAGAGAGAGAAACCTAAAACTCATCTATAAATCCAGTGCTACAAAGCTGCTTTTGGAAAATGACCTTTAAACTGAACTTCTGAGAAGAAGACTGATGTTACCCAGAGCAAGAGGGAATAAAGCCTCTAAAAACAAGAATGGTCTTTGCCTCAAGGGCTGACAGGCTAGGAAAAAGATGCCTCAACTCTTTCTCATTAACTCCAGAGATAATAAGAGGTGCATTGCCAAAAATAGCTCTCAAAATATGAGTTCTGTCCTGAAATATATCTTCACATTCATTGCCCTCTTCTTGTTATGGTTCTGAAACATAGTTCCAATGCTGTTGAAGTGGACAATCAAATGTTTGGACTATTTTTCTTTCCATTTTCCTCACAAGATGCAGCGTAGTGCTTGGGATAAACCATCTCAAATAACAGCTGATGGAAAGACCTCTGCCCAAGACCCAGGAGAACTGCTGCCAGTGAGAATCAACCATTCTGGAGTTGATACCTGAAGAGCCTGACAGCTCCCTGTATTCCCAAAAAGTGATTCAATAGAATAAGCAGTACAGAAAATGAGCCCCATGAAGAATGTTGAAATTTCCTTATCAGTCTGTTTGCTGACAAGAAAAGCAAGGTGGAAACAAGATCTTTGGATGAACAAATCACAAACAAAACTGGGGAATCTGTGGCCCTCCAAATATTTATGGAAAATATATTTTCCATAACCCCTCTCCATTGGCCAAGTTGGTTGGAATTGGAATCCAGCAACATCTAGAGCAGTGATGGGCAGTCTTGGCCCTCCAGCTGTTCTTGAACTTCAATTCCCAGAAGCCCAAATCAGCAGTCCTGCTGATCAGGGCCTCTGGGAATTGAAGTTCAAGAACAGCTGGAGGACCAAGACTGCCCATCAATGATCTAGAGAGTCACAGCTTCTTTGCCCTGGCACAAAATGTAGCATGATTCAGCAGATCTGGTCCAAACACAATGTGCAGGTTGGGGGAGAAAAAGGCTACTGCACAAAGGGATAGAGAATTGAGAAACCTGTGTCTTTATGTGTTGTACTCCCCACCATCACAGCAGAGTGCAGGGGGTGAAGGCTAAACCATCCTCCAATGACTCCACACACATTCCCTGTCATGAAGAATGGGGCTTGATAGAACTGGGGCATGGGAAACAATTCATCCAATTCAGTGATGCATTGAAGGTGGTTCTCAACGGTTGGTGCAAACCGGTAGCGGAAATTGCCCCAGGCCAAGCCCACCTGGCCGGCCACGCCCACTTCCCTACCCCATTGCGCAGGATGTTTGGGCATCACAATAGTTGCGCTGCTCACGCCACGCTGCCTGAACATCAGGGGAAGATAAGAGCAGGCAGAGCAGGGAGGGAACAGCGGGGTGGGGGTGTCTGCCAGTGCGGTGTAGTGGCTGCACCTTCCCCGCAATGAGAGCCGGGGTCGCTGCCATCGCTGCCGCCTCCTGCTCAGAGTCCTGCACTCAGAGCAGGAGGAACAGCAGGAGGCCGTGGAGGCATCGATACCTTCGAAGTGCCCCTGCCGCTGCCACTGCCACCACCCTTCTCCACCGTCCATGTGTCATCATGGGAGGAGGGTGAGGCTGGTGGCGGCTTCAGCTCCTTGTCGTGGCCCATGTCCTGCACCTTCCCCAGTAAGTGAGTCTCCTCTCTCTCTCTATACCAGCTCTTGCCAACCTAGCAATTTGAAAGCAAGAAATTGCTAGTAGATAAATAGGTACCACTTTAGGAGGAAGGTAAATAGCGTTCTGTGCACTCTGGTGTCAAGTAGTCATACCTGCCACATGTCCATGGAAACATCTGCTAATGCAGACAGCGCTGGCTCTTTGGCTATTAACAGAGATGAGCACTGAACCCTAGAGTTAGATATGACTGGCTTTCAAGCAAGGGCAACCTTTACCTTTACCTAATAATAGAAGATCCCTGATTGTTGTGAAATGTGGCCCTGTTTAATTGCAAGTGGTTAGTAAAGGTAAAGGTTGCCCTTGCTCAAAAGCCAGTCATATCTGACTCTAGGGTGCAGTGCTCATCTCCATTTACAGCCAAAGAGCCAGTGCTGTCTGTGTTTGTAGATGTTTTCATGGCCATGTGGCAGGCATGACTAGATTGGCCACAAAGTCACATAGCCAGATTTGGCCATGCCCACAGATTTGGCCACACCCACAGATTTGGCCCCCGCCCACAGAAGTGGTAGTAAATATTTTTAGAGTGCATCACTGATCCAATGGTTCAATTCACTCTTAATCTCCCTGAAAGGGGCAACGTTAACAACACTTCTTACCGCTCTGTGGTCTTGGTCTGACTCAGAGCCCTAGTTACCTCCACTGGAGCCCCATGAGTCCTTAGTCTCCTTTAGGTGAGGCTGACAAGGGGATATAAAGATGGGGGCTATTCCCACAGCCTGGATATGGTCTGGGGCTCACAGCCATTGGCAGTGCTGATAGGTGCTACTGCTGCCACTGGTGGTGGTGAAGACCCAACTGCAGCTTTTTTCTATCTTCACTGTTGCCTCTAGGTCACTGTGGGGCTGGCTTGGCTCAGAACAGGCTGGTGGTGTCAGTGTCGGTAGGTGGGTTGTTCATGGAGAGCCAAAGGGGTTTCCCCTGATTTCCTCATCTGGTCCAGAACATGTAGTTCCAGTTGCTGTGAGACCCTCACATATCCTCTGCGCCCATTCCTTTTGTGCATCTCCTATTGTCCCACCACTTTCTCTGGTTCTGAGGGTCTTTCCCCCAAGACCTGCATGTCCTTTATCTTTCTCCAATCTCCTCTCTGCCTCCTCTAAGACCTCCTTTACAGCCCTTCACCTGCAAGGTGGTTTCATTCCTCTTGCTCTTTGCCAGCCAGCCTTCATTTACCTTAGTTATCCCCTCCTCCCTATCTGGTTGCCCTGGATCAATTTGCATCCCTAATTTAACAGTGCTGAGTCTGGGAACTCTGTTGGGATGCTTGGGGTGGGGGCTGACAGCCTGGTAGGAGACCTAGTGGTGACACACACACCTCAGTTAATATGGATGACTCTATTTTATTAATTGCATTTACAGAGGTGTTAAACAGCAACACAGGAGTGCAGTGCCTTAGTGGTTAAGCAGCTGAACTTGGTGACTGGAAGGCTGGCAGATCAGCAGTTCCAGACCCAAGCGCTGCACAACGGAGTGAGCTCTTGTCTCTGTCTCAGCTCCTGCCAACCTAGCAGTTTGAAAGCAAGAATTGAAAGTAGATAAATAGATTCAGCTTCAGTGGGAAGGTAACAGCATTCTGTCATGCCTACCACATGTCAACCATAATGTCTGCAGGCACAGACAGCACTGGCTGTTTGGCTGTAAATGGAGATGAACACTGCACTCTAGAATTAGATATGACAGGCTTTCGAGCAAGGGCAACCTTTAAAGGTTAAAGGTAAAGGTTTCCCTTGCTCGAAAGCCAGTCGTATCCAACTCTAGGGTGCAGTGCTCATCTCTGTTTCAAAGCCGAAGAGCCAGCATTGTTTGCTTCTGCAGACGTTTTCATGGTCACGTGGCAGGCATGACTAGACATCGGAGAGCACGGAACACTGTTACCTTCCCACCAAGTGGTCCCTATTTATCTACTTGCAATTTCTTGCTTTTGAACTGCTAGGTTGGCAGGGGCTGGGACAAAGAAGGGAACTCATTCCATCCTGCAGTACTCGGGAATCGAACTGCTGACCTTCCGCCTCCCAGTCAGCGCCTTAGCCACTTTAGCCACTGCAGTCCCTAGGGCAACCTTTACCTTTACCTAAACAGCAACAAAAAAGCATTACTGAAAAATACATTTGCCTAAAACCTATTTCTGGCATATTGTACATAGTATAACTATTGGAAACAAACTGCTACAAGGTATTAAATGGGAGTAAACATTATTTGTAGTACACTGAATAGTGAGATGTGATACACACCAGATAATGCCTATGCTGACTTTGTCACTTGCAGCAATTTGCCTCCTAAAGTTTCCCGTTACACTCATAGGGGTTAACTAATAGTATTTGGGTCACTGGAGATGAAGTAATAGAGTTGTTTAAAACATTATATATAGAGTTGTTTAAAATATTATATATACCTGTATAGAGAGAGCTGGAGTACAAAAAACAACTTAAATTCTTCAGATCCCCATAATCAGCAAGATGTAAATTGGATAGACAATACAAATGCTTTTTGCCTTTCTTTGTCCCTGCCAAATATACGCAGCTAATTAGAAAAATGCATGCAGAGCCCATTGAAGATGTGAGATGCTGTCTCTGTGTTTTTACATATGGGTTTCATTCTGGGTCTTTAGACAAGTCTTAATCTGTTTTTATAGACAAATAACACACTCATTTACATGAATAGCCCACATTTCTAATGCAAATCATCCTCCCAGTGCAGCTCAACAAAGAATAATATTCTGTATAATTACCACACGTATTTACCAAATACATTTACCCGGAGTAGCTTGTAGTCCATAAAAATCTTTACTGAAAAGGCCTACATAACATAGAGAGCTCCAGCTGTGATTTTTGTAATGGGTGGGGTGGGGTGGGGGAAAATCTTTGGATGAATGTGGACTCATTTACTCTCAGACAGGCATATATCCAAATGGAGAGACTATGTAAAAAAAGAAATGCTCCTTAATTGTTTTTGTTTGTTGGCCATGTAAACCAAGATCTATTATTTAGAAAGGGGCGATATTCCCTTTTCATGGCATAGTGTTCCTTTTCAGTGCATAGGAAATACTTCCAAAATATTCTGCTGCATCATCCATAATTTCATACACACACCAAAAAAATCTACCCCTCCTGACATATTTTAACTGGTCATCTTTGTGTTAGTAGTGCAGTATGTCTAGGGTTGACCCTCTCACAATTTCATTCCACAATGAGCAATCTTGTTTATTTATTACATCTGTACCCTGACTGTAGTGGCTTAGTGGTTAAGATGCTGAACTTCATGACAGTTGGCAGTTCGAGACCCGAGTACTGCACAATGTAGTGAACTTCCGTCTCTGTCCCAGCTCCTGCCAACCTAGCAGTTCGAAAGCAAGAAATTGCAAGTACATAAGTAGGTACCATTGCAGTGGGAAGGTAAAGAGCATTCCGCATGCTCCCGTGTCTAGTCATGCCTGCCACATGTCCACGGAAACATCTGCAGGTGCAAACAGTGCTGGCTCTTTGGCTATAAACAGAGATGAGCACTGAACCCTAGAGTCAGATACAACTGGCTTTCAAGCAAGAGTGACATTTACCTAGGCTGTATCTCCTGTTTTTTAAAATATATTCCTGTAGCATCTGCATACTCGGAGATGATACCAGTTAACATCCCTTCTGCTTCTCCATTCGAAGGACAGCTATTTAAAACCATTTGTAATTGGGAAATTGCTAGGGAAGCTTAATCCTTCTAGGCGTGTGTTACCATTCCTAATTAGGTATATGCTCATGCATATGCATCACCTACCTGCATGCTCATTCACTGGAGAGAAGATCAGAAACCAACTCTGCAGACAGGTTTCTTCTGTCCTGCTATCTTGTAAAGAATACATTGGGATGAAACTCACCACTTTCCTCTGCCAAAAGATAATCCTCTTTAGCTAGAATGAACTTCACAGCTTTCTCCCAATGCAATTAAGACAAATCCACCTATGTTTGGTGCACACCCTACCTGGATTATCCCTAGTCAGAGGATTATTGCCAGTTCAGTGGAAATTATCACAGTCCCCTGATGGCCATTACTCAGAATTTTTACCTGTTTTGTTAAAACAGTTTGTTCTCAAGAAACCATTTTACGGGAATTAGCCAATTAGTTGTTAAGATGCTGAACTTGGTTGACTGGACGTTCAGCAGATCAGCAGTTCCAGACCCGAGTAGTGCACGATGAAGTGAGCCTAGCAGTTCAAAAGCAAGAAATTGCAAGTAGATAAATAGGTACCACTTTGGTGGGAAGGTAAACAGCATCCTGTGCACTCCAATATTTAGTCATTCCTGCAGACGTTTTCATGGACATGTGGCAGGCATGACTAGACACCGGAGTGCACAGAACACTGTTTACCTTGCCACTGAAGTGGTACCTATTTATCTACTTGAAATTTCTTGCTTTCGACCTGCTAGGTTGGCAGGAAACCTGATAATACTAAATACAAATATTATAACAAAGATTTTTTTTTGTTGATCTCCTTAGAGAAGGTATGAGTATCATTTTGTTGTTGTTCAGTTGCTCAGTTGATTCTGACCCCCCATGACCCCATGGACCATTGCACGCCAGGCACCCCTATCCTCCACCATCCTCCTCAACCTGCCCAACTCTGTGCCCATTGCGTCAACAATGAGTATCATATAAAGTATCAATGAGTATCAATGAGTATCATATAAACTGAAATACACTGTATAAGCTTGGGCTGTTCCAAATGGATGGTACCATTTACTATTAAAAATAAAAGCCACCTG
Source organism: Bradypodion ventrale (assembly GCA_035047345.1). Taxonomy (NCBI): domain Eukaryota; kingdom Metazoa; phylum Chordata; class Lepidosauria; order Squamata; family Chamaeleonidae; genus Bradypodion; species Bradypodion ventrale. Next base: position 51,162,447 of record JAWDJE010000001.1, read on the forward strand.
GTTTTTTGGGGGAAAAAGGGACAAGAAATATCAAAAACTAATTTGCAATTTAAAATATTTTATCCGAAGGTACAGAGCTTGAATTGGAATGAAAAATGGAAAATTTCAGATAAGTAGCCATGTTGGTCTGTTGTCTGCCCCCCCCCCCAAATAAAATTAAAAAAATCCTACAAAGAGTTTCATCCTGTAAATGAGAGACAGAAAGGACACAGGGAATGGGTTCAAAGGGAGAAGAAAGAGAGCTAAAGGATTGTAATTATCAGGATCTGAGGCAACTCCAATATTTGAATTCCCTAGAGGACTGCAGTGGCTCAAGTGGCTAAAATGCTGACTGGGAGGTGGAAGGTCAGCAGTTCGATTCCTGAGTACTGTAGGACGGAGTGAGCTCCTGTCTTTGTCCCAAGCTCCTGCCAACCTAGCAGTTCAAAAGCAAGAAATTGCAAGTAGATAAATAGGGACCACTTCGGTGGGAAGGTAAACAGTGTTCCGTGTGCTCCGGTGTCTAGTCATGCCTGCCACGTGACCACAGAAACATCTACAGAAGCAGACAATGCTGGCTGTTCAGCTTGGAAACAGAGATGAGCACTGCACCCTAGAGTCGAAAGGATACGACTGGCTTTCGAGCAAGGGAAACCTTTACCTTTACTAGAGGTAGCTTGATACTTGCAGGATTGGACCCCCAGCCTGGAAGACAGCTCTAGTGCTTGCAGGATTGAACTGTCACCCTGCTGCAGTTGTTAAGTCCCACCTGAGAGTTCTGGTGAAGGTTCTGGACCACCATAAGTTACACTTGTAGAGCCTGGGTGGCTTAGCTATATAAAAACTGGCATACCTGTCAAGTATCCCGGATTGGCCAGGATGTACCGTAATTTGGCACTGCTAACTCTACTTTCCCACTGCCATCCCATAATTTCCCGCTGCCATCCACCGCCATCCCATAATTTGATGGTGGGGGAAGTAGTTACTGCGCATCCCCTTCTGTGCAGAAGCCTTCTACGCATGCGCAGAAGCCTTCTGCGCATCCCCTTCTGCACATGCGTAGAAGGCTTCTATGCATGTGCAGAAGGGTTCTGCACAGAAGGCTTCTGCGCAGGTCCCGTATTGTGTGGAGCCGCACTTGACAGGTATGTTCTTCCTGCGAAAAGCTGTCTCACCAACGAAGGGCTGTAGACTTTCTGTTGCTTGGCTTCTGAATCTCTTGCCTTGTTCCTGCTTCTGAAGACTTCCTGCCAGGTTCCTGTGGACAGTTGTTGTATCTCACCTGGATCATTGCTTGTTAAAAGTCATTCACCTGGGTTGTTGCTTGAGTGTCTCTAAAGGCACTATGCCTCACCTCCCACCCCCCTCTGTCTGTCGCTGGCTTTCTTAGACTATGCTTTTGTCATTTGGGTGAATCCTGTACAGCAGGGATTCTCAACCTGTGCCTGTGGGCCAGATGTGGCCCTTGGTGCCATTTCATGTAGTTCCCCACTGCCTCCACCACACCTGGAAGTGCCATGTGGTGGAGGAAGGGCAAAATGGCCATCCAGCCCCCGAAGCTGTCTGCCATATAGGGCCCAGAGCTGACGGCGGCAATAACTGTGACATTACTGTATGTGTGTGTGTGTGTGTGGGGGGGGGGATAGGATTGCTCAGTATGGTGCACAGAAATTTCTGATGGCAACCCTGCTGTACAGTATACCTGTTTTTCTTGGGCTTGATTTTTTTGACTTGGATAGTTGATTGTGATACATTTCCTGTTTGGCCTGTTACATGGTTGCTCTGGGGCCTGGTGTCTGTGTCACTTTGCCAGCCAGCCACACTCTGGACCAGTCATTCCCAACCTTTTTTGGGCCATGCCCCGCCATGCCCTTGGGCCATGCCCCACCATGCCCTGTGGCATATAGGTAAAGGTAAAGGTTTCCCTTGCTCGAAAGCCAGTCGTATCAGACTCTAGGGTTCAGTGCTCATCTCTGTTTCAAAGCCGAAGAGCCAGCGTTGCCAGCTTACTCAGATGTTTCTGTGGTCATGTGGCAGGCATGAATAGACACCGGAGCGCACGGAACACTGTTACCTGCTAGGTTGGCATGAACTGGGAGAAAGACGGGAGCTCATTGCTTCCTGCAGTACTCGGGAATCGAACTGCTGACCTTCCGCCTCCCAGTCAGCGTTTTAGTCAGTGGTGCACTGAAGCAGGTTCTGTCCTGTTCAGGAGAACCGGTAGCGGACATTCCCCCAGGTCACGCCCACCTGGGTGGCCATGCCCACCTCCATACCACATTGCATTGGCCATGCCCACAGATTTGGCTCTGTCCACAGATTTGGCCCCACCCACAGATGTGTCCCTGCCCCAGGGGTGGTAGTAATTTTTTTTGGAGTGCATCACTGGTCTTTGTCATTTGAGTCACTGCAGCCCTGTGACATATAGTTCTTATTATTCAAAAACCGAACTCCTGTTTACATGGAGGAAGTCTAAAAGGCCATTAACTGTTAATAATGCATTCTTGAATTTCCTCTTTTAAAAATTAAATTGCCTTCTGTGAGGCATGTGCCCCATGTTGGAAACCAGGGTCCTGGGCTCTGATATTCTCCATATTGACTTCAATATAAGATGGAAGAGACCCAAATCTGCAACTATCAAGGCTTTCCCCTGTATTATAGTATTTGAGCTATCAAAAATTATAGGACTGGATACTTTTCAGAATCTTTATGTTCAAAGATGGTATAGTCAGGCACAATCAATGAATGGCACAACTCACTGTACAGATTGGCCTCTACTTTCCTAGTTCTAGAACAGAGATCGAACCAATGCTCATTACAATTTTCATTCTCTCACCTCAATGAGCTAATTCTCATTTCTGCAAAGTTTCCGAGCTAGAGCATGAGAACAAGGGGACTGACTTGTCTTCCTCTCCATCAGCTCTGTTTTTCTGCAGAGGAAATCCATGAACTCCTGTGTGTTAGGTTTCATCTTCAAAGTTTCTGTGCTGCATAAAACACCAAGCAGCATTTGGGGAGATTAAATTTCTGATGAAGCATTGGAAAAAAAATTCTCCTTCTCTGCCACAGAAATGATATTTTCAGGTTACATTGAGTTCACAGTTGCTATGCAAATTATGTACCTTGCAAAATTTGCACATGTGTCTAAAATTGACATGGCTGCTCCTTGTGTGGGTTTTTAAGAACTGGAGGAATAGGAATAGGAGCTTTATTTATACTCCGCCCTCCTGGTGCAAGCACCACTCAGGGCAACATACAACATAACAAAACAATATATAATATACAAAAATGTAATAACACAAATGCAATTTTTTTTTACAAATACAAATTACTAAATACAATTAATTACTTATTACACATGAGAAAAATACAATAATAAATACAAGATGCAACAAGTCCAATGTGGTGGACCTTCCAGTGGTACCACCGTTCTAAAGCCAGGGGGTCAGAGCTAAGGCTCAATGATCCTACCAGATCTTAACCAGACCCATCCCAGCAACCTTAACAGGGCCCAGGTTCAACGTCGATGACAGACCATCAACAGAGCAAGGTGGGAAGGAAATGTTGCAGAGCCCAGGTGTGCTCATCTTCCCCACAGCCAAAGCCAGACTGGGGAAGGAGCTGAGTGAAGCGAGGTGGCGGCAGTTCTTAAGTCCTTGCACCGGAGCCCCAGGTGTGCTCGGCTTCCCCACGGCCAAAGCCGGACTGGGGAAGGAGCTAAGCGAGGCGAGGCAGCGGCAGTTCTTAAGTACTTGCACTGGAGCCCCAGGTGTGCTCGACTTCCCCGTGGCCAGAACTGGACCAGGGAAGGAGCCATCCCAAAGACATTTACCTATCTTTTGACAATTAGTCATTCTGTGCTGTGGGCACATGCTTTGCTCCTCAAATGGGATGCTAAACTGGTGCAGATATATATGTAAATCGCATTTTTCTTGCAGGAGATTGTGTATCTCATGCAGGACATTGTGTATCTCGTGCAATTTGCACAAACCAGTCAAAATTATACCTGCCATTGCCTTGCCATTTGGATTTTTCTGAGACATAAATGTTTTTTTAGTATCTTTTAAAAATCATTCAGTCAGTCCTTCTGTACTTGCTGCATGTGTGCTTTGCTTCCTAGAGGGAATGGATATTAGATTTCCAGAAGGTCATAGAGATAACTCTGTTAGAAGTCTTGATGGAAAACCACTCACGGTCTGGCTCTGAGTAGCAGTGAGGAATTTTGTGAGTATTCTTCACATCCCTGCTGACCAAATCTTGGGCAGGCTAATGAGCACCAGAGGAAAAACCCTCGAATAATTAAAAGAAAAAAGTTAGCATGAGCCTGTTTCCTGCTGCTATTCCTTTTCACAGGGGGAAGAGTTGGCGTCTCTCACTTATTGATACCCAGACTGAAATTTTCTCCACATTTATTTTATTTTTTTGTAAAGAAAGACTTGAGTTCTTTCCATCCTGAGGATAAAGATGTTTCTAAGCTTGGTAACTTTTTTTTAATGAAAACTGGACTGAAACAAAATTCTCACCTTTTGCTGTCATAGTGCAGGAGAAATGTTGCTATAACTTCTTAATTAATAGAGTGGTATGATGATGGGACCAATTACCTTGAGTGGAGATGAGCTTTCTGACATTGGGAGCATTCAAGAAAATGTTAGAAAGCCGTCTATGAAGAACTTACCCTGAAAAGGTTAAAACATACCTGTACAGTAAAACCTCGGATAACGCTAAAACCTGGTTCCACAAGTCTTGGAGTTATCCAATTTTGAACGTTATCCAATGCATGCATTGCATAATGTTAAAATCTTATGGGATGAATTGCATAACATTAAAACTCCATAGAGATACATTGTAACTGGCACAGGCTTTAGCAAATGTTATCCGATGCATCCCATAGGATTTTGAAATTATGCGATGCAATTTTTTCCAGATTGCTTACCATTATGCAGTTTTAGTGTTTATCCAAGGTATTACTGTATATTGAAGCAGGTCAAGAGTATGGCCAGATGACCTAGACCTGTTGAATTGTAGCTGGATGAAAGTTCTCCTTGTTTTCCTTCTGTTATAAAAACCAGCCTTCCTATTAATTAAACAGTTAGGGACAGACTGATAGTAGCCATCCTTGCAGGGATGAGTCAACCCTACAGTGGACTGTATCTGGGGAGAAATTATCCCATGACCCTACACCCCTAAAATTCCTATTTTCTGGGGCAACATCAAGAGATGGAACAAAGGATATAACTTCCCCTGGAACCACATGGAAGTTGGTTAGGGTTTGGCTTTCCTGCATGAATTGCTGAACAGTTCAAGATGGCCATTTGATCCAGGCTAAAGGGAGCTTCCTGGAAGGGCTGCACCATAGTGCACAGGAAATTTCTTGTGAACTGAAAAGTTTGCTCCAACTTTTTATTTAGCTTGCAATTTTGCGGTTTTACTTTTCACCCCTGAGTCCATGTGTGGGTGAAGATCCTGTTCTCTTGGGTTTATGTGCATCACCTGATCAAGTCATATCCCCTCCCCCACTGTTTTGTTAATAGATTTTTCAATTCAGTTTAAGTGCCAAGACATTATTTCACAGGGATATTCTGGGGTGCTAAGTCTAATACTTTGCTTCTCAGACATCTGGTTGCAGATGGAGACTGGTAATTGCTTGAGTCATCTACCAAAAAAGAAAGGCAGGTGAATTCCAACCTGGACCATTTTGCCTTTCCCTTTTGGGAGGGGTGCTGCAGATTTAGAGGGGAGAAAGCAGTATGGATAGCAAGCTTTCCCCCCTGGCTAGAGTGCAAGGGTAGTCTGGCATATTACAAGGTGCCCGGGAGCGATACTACAGAAAGCCATAGAGGATTCTCCTCACTACCCCAAGAGTCTATCTCTCCACATCATCTTTCAGATAAACTTTACTTTGGATTTTCTCATCCATAGGTGAACAGAGGGTTAAACTCAGTAGTCCTATAGGTCCCTTCCAAATCCTTTATTCTATAATTTTGCAATAATAAGTTTGTGTCAGTTGCACCACCAGCATATAATAACATACAAAGCTAAAATTAACACATCTAAAAAACAAAATAGAATAAAAAGGGCTAGATTATATTCCACCCAATATCGGGCCACTTCAACAGCATTTCCTCTTGCCATCATAAGGTCCTCCTCAGTGCATGTTGAGGGGCATCATGTGCATTGTATCATATGGGAGATAGTTTGTGTCATGAACCTGAGTATCCATGGCAACCTTATCACTTAGCTACTGAAGCACTTGTAAACACATTCCTACATTCCTTTCTGATGAACAATACTGCACCTGCAGATAGAGCTGTAAACACATTCCTTTCTGGATGAGTAATAAGCAGCTGCTGCTGCACCTGCAGACCCCTCAAGGGAGGATGGCAAATAGGTCAGGTGGCAGAGTGACAACAGAGACATCTGACTACCCCACGAGGGAGAAGATGCCCCCCTGTCAATCAAAACCCTGTGACTCTGAACACTTGCAGATTGAGTCATCCTAAGAATGCAAAGGTGGGAGGGAAATCTGCTCCTTTTTGTGTATAAAAGCAGAGCCCTTTCCCTGAGTTCTTCGGTCCTCTCAGGTTGAAGGCAGAGATGTCTCCTTGAGCTGGACTCTAAGCACTTATGATCTGAACCCCTCAGATCTAAGTGGACTATACTAACTGTTATGCTATGTACTTTGTTTTTTTTCTGTCTTTGTTCTTTTCCAGATACTAAGGGAAAATAAAACTCTTTGTGAGTAACATCAACGGAGTGGATGTCAATTTATCAGGCTATTTCTAAGTGCTTTGCTCTATGCCCCCACATGCTACCAACATATTAAACCACCGCATACTCCCTTAAGTGACAGGTAGAGTTCTTTGAAACCGATTGGGAAGTGCTACAGTGAGGCGACCTTAGGCTGCACTGGGAGTGTGCGGACAAAGGAAATTATTGCAGCCTAAAGGATCAGTACATGCCTCCTGTAAGCCAGTGCCCAGTCAATCGTTCAAGACATGGATGGCTGAGCGGTCGGATTCGGATCTGAGAGCCAGGAGGCTTTGTCAAGGCAAATAGAGCAGCACTTTTGGCTCTTCTAAAAAGAGGGTAAGTTTAGCCTGCAATGTTTTGTTTCCTTACAGGTATAAGGATGGATGACTCGGAGTCATCACTGGTTACGATAGAAGTGGAGGTACCAGCATCAGGGCGATCTTCCAGGAATGAGAACCAGGAGTTCCTATTCCATCCCGTGACGGGACAAAGATTGTCAAAGCCCTTAACCCTTCAGGAACTTCTGGGAATATGTGAGTCTGAGGAAGAAGCGGAGGAGGAAACCCAGCAAGGGGAAGTGGCAGGAGGGTCTGATCAGCCCATCCTGGCACCGCCCTCTGTGCATGGAGCCTCTCTGGATCAGAACTGAGTCTGTTAAAGCCCCAGACAAGCTATCTTGACCAGGAGGAAGGGCACCAGAGACCTACCGAGTGGAAAAGGATTAGGTCTCGGCATCCAGCCTGCCGGGTAATGGATGAAGCTGAATGGGCAGCTGCAGCTGCGGCTGAATGCATCCCCCTCCATACCATGAGAGGTGAAAGCATATGGGCAGAGGAAGATGAATGCCAGTCGGAGGAGGAAGCTCGTAAACAAACTCGCCGGAGCTTGTCTTGGGAAAGGGAGGTGCCTGCAGGTCCCCCTACAACTTCCGAATGGTTACTGGACGTGGTACGTAAAGCACCCTTTGAAGGGAGTGTGACGGAGACCCAGAGGAGAAGTCTGATGGAAATCATTGAGCACCAGGTCCAGTGTGAGGAGATTCTCTGAAGGTATGGCCCCTCCAGTAGGGCATACCAGGTGCTTGAGGAAGCTATTCCAGCATGCCCCGCTCGACAAAACGTCGCAGAGGAGGAAGCGCCAGGAGCCGTTGCAGTGGTGTCCTGAGCTCAGGAGAGCGGAATGGCAGCACCAACGGTTTTGGTCCAGGCGGGGCCAGACCGGAGTGTCGAATCAGGAGATCGACACGAACTGGCACAGTTGCTACAGGGAGTAGCTGAGCCAGTGGTCTCGATCCAGCCGGGATCGGACCATTAGGTCGGAATGGGAGCCAGACCCAGAGAGGCATGGAAACTGGGCTCCGAAATGGCTAAACTGTCCATTACGCCACCGGGAGCCACAGCGCTTTCCTCAGGAGAGGGGGCGGCCGGTGCCTATACCACTGCTATGGAGCAGGAGGAACTACAGCAGAAGCTGCAGGAAGAGCAGCAAAGGGCAGAGCGATATTGTACCTATGTCGTGAAGTTGCAACAACGGCTTGTAGAGGCACAGAAAGCCTTAGCCTCCAAGCAAGCAGCCCGCCAAGCAGAGAAAGTGGCAGCCGTTCCACTACCAAAGGAGGAAAACAGGCTTGACCAAATATATGGTCTCCTTCGACTGGAGCAGGTGGCTCAGCTGGCAGGTAATCTGGAAGGAGCAAGTGAAGCAGCACGTCAAAGGGCTAAGATAAAGCAGGAGATGGAGGATGAAAAATATGCCCAAGCTTTACAGGAGGAAGAAGGGGCAGTGCAGCCGGCACTAGCCTAGCCTATACTGTCAGCGGTTCCACAGCCCGCCGCACCAGACCCGCTTCCACAGATTAACCCGCCGCCCAGAGCCCCTGTACCTCAGCCTGTCCATCTACCGGTGCCACCAACGGGAGTTCTTCCCCCTCCTCCTTCTTTTCCACAGGTTCCGCTTTTAGCGATACCAGGAGGAAACCCTCCCTTGCCAATGGGAGAGGTAGGAGGAGTTCCAACCGGAACAAGTCATTTGGAGGATTTGATGGCAAATTTCTTTGAAATGCAGATTCGCGTTATGCAAATGAAGCAGCAACCGAAACCTGTGACAGCCGATAATGCTGATCGGAAGCGTCTGCCAATTCTGACAGACCCCCAGGACATCCTCTCTTTTCTTTCCAGGTTTGAGCATGCATGCGAGGCAATGAAAGTGGATGAGATTGAGTGGCCAGGACTAATCAGTACACAGCTGAGGGGTCCGATCCTGGACTATTTTGATGGATTGCCCAAAGACTATACATGGCCCCAAATACGAGATGCTTTGGAGAAATATTGTGCCATGGTCCCTGACGTTCTGAGAACAAGATTCCGGGAGATCCAATGGGATGGTAAACAACCATTTGTTGCCCTCATGATTCAGCTGGCGCAAGCCTATGACCGATGCGTCAGAGCATCTAAAGTGGAGATGACACCAAGCGCCGAGCATTTGCGCTGAAGGAACAGTTTATGGAGGTAATTTCACCTTCTTTAAGACTCAGTCTTGTTGATAAGGAGATTGATGATCCCCAGTTGCTTGCCCAGAAAGCTGATATGATTTGGATCAGCAAAATGAATGTCAAGAAGCAGATGCCTAAGACAGCCCAGTCTTCAGGGAAATTCAAAGAGACAAGAAGTCAGGCTTTTGCGAAGATACCGCCTGCATCGAGTGGAGCAAAGGAGCATGCTCCGAAACGGGACGGTAATAAGCCAAAGGGTAAGATGGCGCCTGTTTCTAACATTACCTGTTATCATTGCTCCAAGCCGGGACATATCCGCCAGCACTGCCCTGCGTTGCAGAAAGGTGCAACTCAACCCGCAAAGGAGAAATCAGGAACCGGTACTTCCAGTTCCCACATTGTTCAAGCGGCAAGCCAAACAACTGATGCATCTGAGAATCAGCCAATGCAGATGGGAACAGCAGTAACTGCCCGAGATTCTGCTACAGGTCCAGACACACAGCAGGTCCAACCAGCTCGTGAGTATAGTTCTCACGTTGTTAGAGACTCTAAAGTAGCATGGCAGCTGAATATTACCACCACACACACACAGACACCTATAGCTCTAGATCCTTCTGAACTGCTAGGAAAGGATCTCTTGTCCAAAATGGAAGAGCAAAGATATGCCTTAGTGACTTTACTAAATGAGCAGGGAGAACCATTTGTTTCTGTTAAAGCATTTAAAGATTCTGGTTCTGATTTTTGCAGCATACATGAGAGTTTTATTAAACCTGAACAGATTTTGCAGGATTGTTATTTACCAATTGAAGGGTACCATCTAGAAACTGGGAAGAAAGTGGTTAATAGTCCTGTGGCTAAAATTAAGCTGAAATATGGTTGTTTCACAGGAGAAGCTCTTTGCTTGGTCCACAGGTCTAGTAGCCACCCTTCTCTACTTCTAGGTCTTTCTGTAATGATTTTAGAGGAACAATTGAGGTCCAAGCAGGCCAATGTACTTAAAGTTGTAACACAAAGTCAAAGCCAGCCTGTGACTGTTCCAGATACACCAGGACCACCTGCTGGGCAGCCCAAAGTTTATTCTTGGACTTTTTCTGAAAAACTGGACTATGCTAGTTTTACTAAGGAACAGCAGTTGTGCCCAACTTTGGAAGAAATTAGGCAAAAAGCTAAATTGAACTTGCCTTTGTCAGGTGCCAGGCCAAGCCAGTTCTTTTATTCAGCAGATGGACTTTTGTACAAACAGATCAAGTTGCCTAAACCTGATACAGGGACTAGAGACTTGCTAGTTAAAATGGCACATGACTCAGCGTTTGCATTGCATCAAGGAAGAAAGAAAACTCTTCAAAGAATTGCAGAACACTTCTTTTGGCCCAGGTGTACTGATTGTAAAGAATTTACAAAATCCTGTTTCACATGTCAAAGAATTGGGAATGTACAGTCTAAAACCAAATCTAAACTTGGTGTACCTGAAATAGCAGGAAAGCCATTTCAGAGGGTAGAAATTGATGTGTTTGGTCCTTTACCTAAATCAAAAGGGGGAAAACAGTATGTATTTACCCATGTTGATACTTTTACAAAATGGTGTGAAGCTGTACCCTTAACGTCAATTTCTGCATCCCATATTGCTAAAGTATTTATTGAAATTGTCAGTAGGTTAGGTTTACCTGTTGAAATTGTCTCAGACCGAGGTGGAGCTTTTGTCTCATGTCTAATGCAAACTGTATGCAAATTAGCAGGGGTGGAACAAACATTTTCTTTGCCCTACCATCCCCAATCCCATGGGACAGTAGAGCGATGTCAAGGGTCATTACAAAGATTGTTGCCTGTTTATGTACAAGATTTTGGAGAAAACTGGGTGGAAGGTTTACCACTAATTCTCAGCACATACAGGTCAGCCCCACATGAAAGTTTAGGGGGAACTACACCAGCTGAGATGTTGTTTGGGTTCAATCTCCGAGGGCCTCTCCATCTTCTCAAAGGAGAATGGGAAGGTACAACCTCTGAATTGCCCCAACCAGTATCTAAATACATTGAAGACTTGCAGAAGAAGCTAAATGACATACATGCATTAGCTAAGAAACACCTGAAGTCAGCTCAGGATGTCACCAAGCTGTACTATGATTGTAAAGCTAGACACAGAGATTTCCAGCCAGGACATGGTTCTGAACCCGCATCCTGTTGGGCAGCTCCAAGTCCAATGGGAGGGTCCAGCCAAGGTATTGCAAAAGGTTGATGAATGTAACCATAAGATTCAATTTGAAGACACAAAAGTTTGTAAAATTGTTCATGCAAACTCTTTGAAACCTTATGTGTCCAGATGTAATGTACAAATGCTCAGAATCACCAGTTCAAAATCTTCAGGGGAAGAATGGGACTGGGTGAATGTTATGGAAGAATACCAAAATGCTGGAAATGTTGATTCTGTATATATTTCTGAAAATGTACCAGAAACTGAACAGTTAGCATTGAGAAATGTAATAGCCAAGTTCAGAGATTTGTTCACTTCTGAACCAGGATGTACAAATGTTTATCACATGATATTCCTGTTACTTCTGAACCAATCTGGGTACCCCAATACAGGTTAGCTGGAGCCATAGAAGCTAAAGTCAATGAGGAGGTTGACAAAATGTTAGCCCTAGGTGTGATAGAGAAATGTGAATCACCTTGGAACACTCCTGTGGTGTTAGCTAAAAAGAAAAATACTCAAGGGGAAATTTTACCCGAGATCAGATTTTGTGTAGACTATCGCAAACTTAATGCAGTCACACCATATGATCGTTTTCCTTTACCCAGGACAGATGACCTGATCCAGAAGCTAGCTGGATCCAAATGGGTCACAACTCTGGATTTAACAAAAGGATTTTGGCAGATTCCTTTAACACAGGAAGCAAAGCTTAAAACTGCTTTCTGTACTACCAGAGGTCAATATTGTTTTACCATGATGCCTTTCGGTTTGAAAAACTCTCCAGCTTCATTCCAACGGATGATGAACCATATTTTAAAGGGTTTATCATTTGCTGATGCCTACATCGATGATTTGGCCATTTATAGCCAGCCAAACATTTGAGGAACACTTGCAACACTTAGAAACTGTGTTAGCCAGACTACAAGAAGCAGGCCTCACAGTCAATGCTAAAAAATGTCAATGGGGACAAGGCAGTATGATCTACTTGGGACACGAAGTGGAAAATGGAAAAGTCTCACCTGTAGATGCCAAGGTAGAGAGTGTCAAAGATTGGCCAATACTAATCACCAAAACACAAGTCAAGTCTTTCCTAGGCATGATGAATTACTACAGGCACTTCATTCCTCAGTTTAGTGAGATAGCCACACTTCTCACAGAACTGACAAAAAGATCACACCCCACAAAGGTAATTTGGACACCAGAATGTCAAAAAGCCTTTGAGACACTGAAGCTGAAACTCATTTAGGCACCCATCTTAGTGTCTCCAGACTATCAGAAAAAATTTCTTCTGAAAACTGATGCTTCAAACACAGGTATAGGAGCATGTCTACTGCAAGAAGGAGAAGATGGGGAAACTTCACCCTATCTCCTACTTTAGTAGAAAACTGTTGCCAAGGGAACAGGCCTATGCAGTGATAGAGAAAGAACTTCTAGCCATAATTTGGTCCATCACCAAGCTTAGAAGTTACTTATGGGGTCAAGAGTTCACTCTCTTAACAGACCACAATGCCTTAGCTTTCCTGAATAGGATGAAAACCAAGAACCAGCGCCTACTTCGCTGGGCTCTCCTTTTGCATGACTTTTCATATAAGGTCTCTCATATCAAGGGGAAAGATAACATTGAGGCGGACTCTCTGAGCCGGATGTATGACAACCAGGAAGGAGCTGAGGTCATTGAAATGGGTTGAAAACCCGTGTACATATCTTTTTCTGTACTTTGCTTTGCAGTAAGTAGCCTTAAGAGAACCTCTGAGATCACTTAATGAACTCAGATGAGCTATTTTTGCAATATTGGTTTCCATTACTCAAGATCACCCAATCTTGAAGATCACCCAATCTTGTCCATGGGAGCATCCATCTTGGAAAGGGAGGGCATGTCATGAACCTGAGTATCCATGGCAACCTTATCGCTTAGCTACTGAAGCACTTGTAAACACATTCCTACATTCCTTTCTGATGAACAATACTGCACCTGCAGATAGAGCTGTAAACACATTCCTTTCTGGATGAGTAATAAGCAGCTGCTGCTGCACCTGCAGACCCCTCGAGGGAGGATGACAAATAGGTCAGGTGGCAGAGACATCTGACTACCCGATGAGGGAGAAGATGCCCCCCGTCAATCAAAACCCCATAACTCTGAACACCTGCAGATTGAGTCATCCTCAGAATGCAAAGGTGGGAGGGAAATCTGCTCCTTTTTGTGTATAAAAGCAGAGCCCTTTCCCTGAGTTCTTCGGTCCTCTCAGGTTGAAGGCAGAGATGTCTCCTTGAGCTGGACTCTAAACACTTATGATCTGAACCCCTCAGATCTAAGTGGACTATACTAACTGTTATGCTATGTACTTTGTTTTTTTCCCTGTCTTTGTTCTTTTCCAGATACTAAAGGAAAATAAAACTCTTTGTGAGTAACATCAACAGAGTGGATGTCAATTTATCAGGCTATTTCTAAGTGCTTTGCTCTATGCCCCCACATGCTACCAACATATTAAACCACCGCATACTCCCTGTAAGCGACAGGTGGAGTTCTTTGAAGCCGATTGGGAAGCGGTACCTTAGGCTGCACTGGGAGTGTGCGGATAAAGGAAATTATCACAGCCTAAAGGATCGGTACATGCCTCCTGTAAGCCAGCGCCCAGTCAAGTGTTCAAGACAGTTTGTACTTCTCTGCATTCACACAGGCTGTCATCTACAGGGAAACCACACTTTCTCATATTAGTCCTTGATCTTCCTACCCCTGCATGCAATCTATTTAAAGCTTTCCACACAGGACATGGTTGTTCTTGATCAGGCAATAGAGATGGTTCTGCTCAGTTATCTGGTAGCTACTTGCTTGCCTTCCATAGTCCCAAGGAGGTCTGTGGGGGCTCATTGTATGGAGGGGCAGAAGTTGTGAGGAAACTATGTATAAAACATATAATGATATAAGCAGCTGTATACTCCAGGGTCAAAGACAGCATGTCTCCAAATAGCTGTTACTAAGAAGCCACAGTGTGAGGAACCAGTTTTCCCCATAACCTACTTCATGGTTTGTCCAGGCTCATATCTGGCTGCTGTGAGATAAAGGACATTGGACATGAGAGGCCTTTGATTTTCCCCAAGAAAGTGCTACTTAGACTCTTCATTGTCTGAAGGTCAACAGACAACATGGGGAATGGAAAACATATCTGCTTCTATCAGTGTCTTCTTACAAATGTCATAGAAGCATCAAAATGGTGGGAAAATACATGTCCCATTATCTGAAGCAACAGAGCTTTTCCTCTTTTCTTATATATGTGAGAAACTTTCTTATCCCCATTGCTTCTAAACTTGTGTTGAAGTTGGTGTGGTAGCACAGTGGCAAAATGTCAATATAAGAGGCATGGTTGACAAAATCCTATAACAGGGGCTACAGGGACCTGATAATGAAAGGTGCTGTGGGCAGATGCTATAAACCATTAATTCAAGAAAAGGAAAAGAAAGGAATAACAGAACTGTCTTCTAAGGGTAGGATTGCTTCCACAATGCAGAAAGCTTTAAGCACAACTTAAACCCTCAATGGAGAGTATCAATAAAGTTTAAGTGGTTTGTTGAGGCTCTTCACAGTATGGGCTTTGCAGCAAATTACTCTTTAATTAGTAATACAGGAGCTAGAATGAATGTACCAGGCAAACTTTTAGAAGTCTCAGGAAACCCAGTTTATTAACCCTTGAGTATAACTGGATCCTTGCCGTTAAGCACTTGGGGGAACAACACAGGTCTTCAGTTAATGAAAGCTATTAGATAAGTTCTTCCACAATTCTATAGAAAAGGAGGGGTTACATTTCCTCACAGTTTTATTTTTTAATTAACCAGCAATGTTGTCAAGGAAAGTTTGATAGAAGAAAGAAAGGCAGTCATTTAATGAAAAAAGAAACAATAAATATATTCAAAATTGCCTCCCTGGGGTATTGCTGAGGAAGAAAGGCCCACAGGAATTCTTCCATGTCTCCCTTTGATGATTTTAGCACTAATGTAAAATGAGAAGAAGCAACACGGCAGCCCTAGCAGAAATAGAAAGAGCTTTCAAACACACCATATTTGAATCGCCGATTCTGACTGCAGTTCTTCCGAGCCTCAGATGTGAAGCACCCTGGAACACAGTTGGCCTTCGAATGGTGGGAAAATACATGAAACCAATGTTAAAATACTGCTTTATGAAAGACTCAAGTGCTCTATTTATAAATCCTCACACTTTTCTGTTAGAAATTCCATTCAGAGCAGTATTTCTGACTGCAATAAAAAAGGGAGAACACTTGCAACCCCCCCCCACCCGGCAAAATAATAATATGTGTCAATAATGTTGTCAATAATCCAAGATCTCTTCAGATGGAGATTGCAGCCATTAAATAAAAAGGCGACTGATTCTTGGGAGACAAGCTATGAAAAACCTGGAGAACATAGTGAAAAGTAGAGACATCTCACTGCAAACAAAGGTCCACATAGTCAAAGCAATGGTATTTCCGGTGGTAAGGTATGGCTGTGAGAGCTGGACCATTAGAAAGGCTGAGTGAAGAAAAATAGATGCCTTTGAGATGTGGTGCTGGAGGAGAGTGTTGAGAGTCCCCTGGACAGCGAGGAGAACAAATTGGTCAATATTAGAAGAGATTAGCCCTGAGTGCTCCTTAGAAGGACAAATAACAAAGCTGAAGCTGAAGTATTTTGGACATCAAATGAGAAGAGAGGATTCACTTGAGAAGGCCTTGAAACTGGGGAAGGTGGAGGGCAAAAGAAGAAGGGAACGGCCAAAGATGAGATGGCTAGATGGTATTGTAGACACAATGGGCACGGGGCTGTGTGGAGTAAGGAGGATGGTGGAGGATAGAGGTGCCTGGAGAGCAATGGTCCATGAGGTCGCAAAGAGTCGGAATCGACTGTGCGACTGAACAAAAAGATGTTGTGAAATGTGCCTGCCAAACAGACCACACCACCAAGACAAAGACCAGCTTTTGATTCCCTTGGGCAAAGATATCAAATTAATCAAAGGCATGAGTTTGGGTCCACATAGCCAGCTTTGAACTGTGCTATACTAAAAGACACTTTTAAAAGAGCAGAGATTGATAGCAGAAATGTGACTAGCAAGAGGTGACATTTGCAAAATCAGCACAGAAGAGTGGAAAAAATCTTAGTAGAAAACATTGATTATGGTTTTGTGTCATCTGCAGGTTGATAGGCATAACTCAGGTGGGAAATAAATCCACTGTATAAAACTGGCTTCTTGATTGTTGAGCCAATACCTTGTGTACTTGTTATGTATTGAATGCAGTGCAATGAAACTCTATAAGACATCTTTAATGGAATGTAACCAATGATTGCCACCAATTGTATCTCATCAAGATACAATTGCACAACTTGGGGGTCCTTCTGGACTCACTGCTGCTGCTGGAAGAACAAGTGGCGGCTGTGGCCAGGAGGGCTTTTGCCCAACTTCGGGTGATTTGCCAATTGCGCACGCTCCTGGACCGGGGCTCCTTGCTTATGGTCACTCATGCTCTGGTTACTTCCCGACTAGATTATTGTAATGCGCTCTACATGGGGCTGCCCTTGACGACCATTCGGAGGCTGCAGCTGGTCCAGAATGCGGCGGCCCGGGTGGTGATGGGGTGTGGGTGATATGCCCATGCCTCACCGCTGCTTCGGGAGCTGCACTGGTTACCAGTTTGTCTCCGGGTGCAATTTAAGGTGCTGGTTTTGACCTTTAAAGCCCTATATGGCAGGGGGCCAGGATACCTTAGAGACCGCATCGTCCCAAGAGTGACTGCCCATCCAACCAGAGCGGACCGGAGGGGCTCTCTAATGGTGCCGTCAACGAGGGGTGCACATTTGTCTAGCACCCGAAGGAGGGCCTTCTCCGTGTCCGCACCAACCCTCTGGAACCTCCTACCAACAGATCTAAGACTTCAAAGTGAACTGCTGCCCTTCAGGAAAGGAGTAAAGACCTGGCTGGCAGGGCAGGTGTGGGGCCCGAACGGGACTATGGTTCCCGCCGGCTGGCTTTTATAAGAACTCTCTCTTCTTGTATAATAGGTGGGATGGGTGGGTGGGATATGGGTTTTTAAAAGGGGTGGATGTGGGTTTTTATAGGTTTTTATAATGTTTTTATGTATTTTTAGAAGTGTTGTAATGCCGCCCTGAGTCGGGTTCTGCCTGAGTGGGCGGCATATACAAATGTGACTTATAAATAAATAAATAAATAAATAAGAACTCATTGTAACAGGCTGTGTGAGGATGCAAGCTAAGTGACCACAGGTGGCAGTAGCGAGCATCCAGCTCACATGGTACAGATTCCCCAAATACCTGAAGGGCGGGAAACCTTCCCACTGCACCAACACCTAGAGAAGATGGGTGTGACGCACAATGATGTCACGCGGGTGGGAGCCAATGGGCTGCCATACCTGCATGTTCAAATGTATAGTGCAATATAAATAGAGCCGCCTGTCTGCCATTACCACATGTTCACCCTGACTACCATGAAATAAAGTTGTGTTGAGCCTCACAGCGGCTGTGTCCTTGTCTTCATTGCAGGACACTAAATTGGCAACGAGGATGGGATGGCATCCTGCAAAGTGAACATCACTCCTTTTGACACTGCGAAGCCAGAGAGATGGGAACTCTACGAGCAGCAGATCCTCTATGCAATGGACGCTGAGGGCATCGAGGATGAAGCCCAGCGGCGAGCGCACCTGCTGGCTCAGTGTGGCCTGGAGACTCTGGAACTGGATACGAACCTCCTGACACCGAGGCCACTCAGAGAGGTTCCCCTAGACGACATCCTCACCGAGCTGAGGAAGCATTTCCACCCGAAGGTGTCCGTCTTCCCAGCGAGGCTAGCGTTCCAACAGCAAAACCAGTGGGCCGGTGATTCGGTGGCAGAGTTCATTGCAGCCTTACGGGTGGCTACAGTGCCATGCCGGTGGGCAACTCACCTGAGCGAGGCGCTGAGGGACAGGCTCCTACTAGGCCTGCAAGACGAGGACGCCTGAAAAAAGTTACTGGCCAAAGTTGAGGGCATCTCTTTTGAGCAAGTTCTGCAAATTGCCCAAGCCGCCGAGTTGGTGCAACACGGCGAGTGGGTATGCCGGGCCAGGACTGCAATGGCTGGGGGGCCCCTGTCTGCGGTCCCAGTCCACAGCTGTTCATCCCACGGAGAGCAGGGAGCCCCTGAGTCCACCACATCCACCTCTGAATGCAGCAAGGACGATGGCGTGCAATGAGTACAGAAGAGGCCCGAGGTTCGAGACCGCGCCAGGGGAGACTGCCACTGCGATGGATGTGGAGCACCTCATGACTGGAGCAGGTGCCCATTCCGGAAGGTGGAGTGCCACAACTGCGGGCGGCATGGCCACATCGCCAAGGTCTGCAGGCGGCGATGGGATGAAGGCAATGGCCCGGCGGAATGGCCACAACGGAAAGCAGACTGAGTCAGCAAGATCTTCGACGACGATGAGCCGGAGGGACGCCACGTGTCTTGAAGAGTTCCTGACAAACAGGACCAGGCAGTCCCCTTGAGGCACCCCTTGAGGCAGTCCCCTGGAGGTACAGTTACAAGGGGTCCCAGTTAGAATGGAGATAGACTCAGGGTCATCATATTCCATCATCTCCCAACGGGAATTTTTGCGTATTTCCCCCAATTCGCACCCCAAACTGATAGCCCTAAGGACAAATGTTCAAGGGAAGAGCATCCCAGTGTTGGG
Source organism: Bradypodion ventrale (assembly GCA_035047345.1). NCBI lineage: Eukaryota > Metazoa > Chordata > Lepidosauria > Squamata > Chamaeleonidae > Bradypodion > Bradypodion ventrale. The sequence goes on from JAWDJE010000001.1 coordinate 51,181,561, forward strand.
GGTGGGATAGTTCAAGGTTCAATTCAAGCGGCTCACCGCACGGTTTAGCCTAGTAGTTTTAAGGGACGGGGCCTGTTGCCTCCTTGGGACACAGTGGTTTGGCCCTCTGGGGGTTTTCATTGGGGGCATACACACCGTGCAGGGGGACCCGATCACAGAGGTGTGTAACGCACATCCGGCAGTCTTCAAAAAGGGACTTGGGAAGTTCAAGGGTCCCCGAGTTTCTTTCGACATGGATCCCGACATCCGGCCCATCAGACTCAAGCCGCGAAGAGTGCCATTCGCACTGAAGGATAAAATTGAGGCAGAACTGGACAAATTGGTGGGCCAGGGGATTTTGGTACCAGTAGATTCTGCCGAGTGGGAAACCCCTATTGTCACGGCGCTTAAGGCTAACGGGGAGTTTAGAATTTGCGCAGACTACAAGTGCACTATCAATAGGGCAATCTGCCCGAATGCATATCTGGTGCCGGTAGTCAGCCACCTATTAGCAACATTGCATGGGGGGAGGTGTTTTGCCAAGTTGGATTTGGCACACGCATACCAACAACTAACGGTGACCCCAGCTGCCGCACAAACTATAGTCACACATAAGGGAGCTTTTAAGATAACGCGCCTTCAGTTCGGCATGAACTCGGCTCCTGGGATTTTCCAATCCCTTGTGGAGTGGCTCTTGAAAGGGCTTCCAGGTGTGATCCCCTACTTCGACGATGTTTTGATAACAGCGGGGGGGGGGGGAAGAATTGGCCAAGAGGTTAGACCGAGTGTTAACCGTGTTTGAGAAAGCGGGGCTCAGGTTGAGAAAAGATAAGTGTGTGTTTTTTGCAGAGGAAGTCAAGTTTCTAGGTTTTCGCATAACCCCTGAAGGCATCAAGCCAGCGGAGTCGAAGGTAGCAGCAGTCCAAAAAGCCCCACGCCCCACCACCAAACCCGAGCTACAGTCCTTCCTAGGGCTTTTGAATTTTTACCACTCCTTCCTGCCCGGGAAGGCATCGGTGGCAGAACCGCTGCATAAGTTGCTGAAGAAAGACGCGGTTTGGCGGTGGGGAGAAAGTCAGGAATGGGCGTTTAGAGGGCTTAAGCGGCTTTTGTCTTCCGAGGCTGTCTTAACCCATTGTATTAGTTTGCGACGCCTCACCGGTGGGGGTGGGGGCAGTCCTATGTCACGTGCTAGAGAGCGGGCGGGAAGCCCCAGTAGCGTTTTACACGCAGACAGACAGGGAAGCCCTGGCAATAGTTGCAGGAACCAAAAAATTCCACGATTTCCTGTACGGTCGACTGTTCACAGTCGTGACCGACCACAAGCCCCTACTAGGAATTTTTACCACAAACAAGCCCACCCCACAGATTTTATCCCCGAGGAGGCTGAGGTGGGCAATCTTCCTCAACGCATACCAGTATGCATTGGTCTACCGTCCCGGCAAGGATATCAGCCACACGGATGCCCTTTCCAGGTCACCCCTCCCACAGCTAGGGGACCTGGGGTGTGATGTAGAGCAGGACCACCAGGTGCTACTAATCAAGGCTCTAGAAACTCCCCCGATACTGCCAGCAGACACTGCGAAAGCTACAGTGAAGGACAGATCACTAGTTTTAGTCAAGTCCTGGGTGCAAAAGGGGTGGCCAGCGACCTCCCCCACGGAGGAATTCAAGGTATATGGTAGAAGGAGAGACAAACTGTCTTTAGAGAGGGGCTGCCTCCTGTGGGGGCAGCGGGTAGTAGTCACGGAAGCGTTAAGATCACAGGTATTAAAAATGTACCCGACCTGAGGAGTCCCGACTCCCCCATAGAGAATGGGACACAGCTTGCGGGCCGTGGTCATGCCTACACATAGCTTTTACGGAACCCTTCAGGGGGACCCTGTTCCTAGTAATAGTTGACGCTTACTCCAAGTGGTTGGAGGTTATCCCGATGTCTAGCATATCATCAACTGCAGCTGTGAGACAATTGCGAAGGATATTCAGCTGTTTTGAGTTACCAGACGTGCTTGTGAGCAATAATGCCTCAACTTTCACGTCAGCTGAGTTGAAAGCATTCATTGATATCAACGGGATTCGCCACATTACCTCTGCCCTGTTTCACCCAGCGACAAATGGCCAGGCGGAATGCCTGGTGCGAACAATGAAGGACGCTTTGCAGTGGATGAGCCCCGGGGACTTTAATTTACAGTTGTGCCAATTCCTGCTAGGATATAGAGTAACTCCCCTAGCATCAGGGTTATTGCCCACTGAACTCCTTATGCAGAGGATACCCGCCACAATCCTCACACGCCTAGATCCAAACAGGGTGGAGGACACGGGAAGAAACATAGCATTAGGAAATACTAAGAGTTTCGGGGTCGGCGAGGCCATGCACTGCAGGAATTATGCAGCCACAGGACCGAACTGGGTTCCCGGAGTAGTAGTCGGGCAAATGGGGCCAGTATCGTATAATGTCGAGACCAGCACAAGTCTCCTCTTGAGGAGGCATGCTGATCAACTCAGGAGTAGGGTGGTAAACAGGCACGGCACGGGAGCCCAAGCAGGGAATTCAACGATAGGGTCCTCCCCCACCCGCTTATCCCAAGGGGGAGACACAGACTACTGGGGGGAAGGGGATGAAACAAACCCGTATCCTTTGGACCCCCAGGGCTACAGGAACGATTTGGAAGAGGAGGATTCAGAAGAGTTAGATTTTGAGTTCAGAAGCTGGTGTGTGTGTGTTTCGGAGTGGTCCTCCACCCATCCGAGTGAAGAGTGGGGTTTTTCTTTAGTCCCTAGGACCCCCGGCTTCATGTCCCTGGAGTTTACCCCTACCTCTCGACCTCCCCAATCCCAGACTCAGAGTCAGCAGCCGATCGCTAACGAGTCACCCTCTCCCATTGCAGGACAAGGACAGAGCGAACAGGGACTCACAGCTACCCCAGGGCCAAGCACGGCTGCCACTCACCCCAAGCGCATTTGCGGAAAACCACATTGGCTGAAGGACTTTGTCCTTACCTAGGGGGGAGGGATGTTATGTATTGAATGCAGTGCAATGAAACTCTATAAGACATCTTTAACAGAATGTAACCAATGATTGCCACCAATTGTATCTCATCAAGAACTCATTGTAACAGGCTGTGTGAGGATGCGAGCTAAGTGACAACAGGTGGCAGTAGTGAGCATCCAGCTCACATGGTACAGATTCCCCAAATACCTGAAGGGTGGGAAACCTTCCCGCCGCACCAAAACCTAGAGAAGATGGGTGTGACACGCAATGATGTCACGCGGGCGGGAGCCAATGGGCTGCCATACCTGCACATTCAAATGTATAGTGCAATATAAATAGAGCCGCCTGTCCGCCATTACCACATGTTCACCCTGACTACCATGAAATAAAGTTGTGTTGAGCCTCACAGCACCTGTGTCCTTGTCTTCATTACAAGACACTAAAGTACTCTTACTGGCAACAGCTTTCTAGCAGGGCTGGCTTGGGATATCTTTCCTTCCTGAGGGAGAGTATAAACATCCCTGTGCTTTCTCATATGGAAACAGACTGGGATGGCAATTGAAGTTCCCTTGTATGTGGGCAATGAGATAGGGCCCTCCATTATCCATGGGCTTGAGGTTTGTTTAGTGGGTGTAGGACAGACAGAAAAAACCAGAAAGAGTACTAAAGGGAGAGATGGGGAGAGTTCTACTGCTGCCCTCCACTGAATCTGCCATCTGAAATGACAGCGTGTCTCTGAAAAATGGTACAACCAACCTTGCTTAATAGAGATTCTTTTCCAGTCTAGTACCTGAGAGCTTTTCTGTCAGTATGATGGAGTGACATACAGTCTCCTCCCAAAGTCAAAAAATTGTTTCATAGTAAGGGTATAATAGAAAAACAGATTTCCTCACAATGTGGACTCTGTTTGGTTAGACTTCCAGCAAAGGCTGGAGGGGCAGCAGTCAGGTATGCTCTATAGATGTGGATTTTCTCTCTTCCAACAAGCAAGGGAATGCATTTAGAGACAGAATAGTCAGGTCTTGGGGCAATGACAATAAACTGAAGAAGTGACCATGCTTATTTAGGTGTCCAGTTGAGAAGATAGATTAAAAGAGTGAGTGACACTTGAGGAGGAAACAGACTGACCTTTGTAGATGAAGTAACCTTAAAGCCTGGATTCCTTTCTCTGCTCATTCCCAGCTGTAATTTGCATGTGTGGTAAGCTTCCTTCCTTCCATGCCCACTGCATTTTATGATGTCAGAAGCGCATGAGGAATTTGGTCCTGAATGCCTCTGATCCCGAAATTCAGCTGTAGATTATAAGTAAACATTCTTACATAAACATTCTTATTGAAAACGGCCAGGACGGTCTGCTCCTTAAGCTGAAAAATCATCATAAAAAATACTGGGCCTTTTTAGCAAAGCTGGAACAATGACAAGGCTGTGGTGGTTTGTTAACACACTCTTTACTTTTCTTATTATTTGCTGCTTCAGAGTCTAGAAAACATGGTAGCATTTATATTCATTAAACTTGATCTTTACTGGAGCTTGACTGTACAAAAAATCTCAGGCGAAAATGATTTAGTGAAACTGGTGTAAGGATCTAATAAGAGGCTCTGCCAACGTTGTAAGGGAAGAACAATGAATTATTTAACAGCTGTGAAACCTTTGTGATTTATAACAAGAACCTTAACATTTGATAACGAGTTTCTCTTGGGATCCTTGTGCTATTTGGTGTCATTCCCATGAAAATATAATATATAGAAGGAATTAAATATCTCTTGGGAAGATCTGCTATTGCCCACATGCAGAAAATTGTGGGTTTTGGAGGAGGAAGTGCACACATCTGGAGAAAGTACAGAAATGTCAGCTTTCACTAAGCTTCCTGTAACACACATTCTCCTACTCATTTTTAGGATCTGATGTGATGATGGTATAGTTATACTATCTAGTTAAGTGTTAAGTAGATGTGGATTTAGGAAATCCCAGGATAGATGGACTTATGCCTGCAGCCTTCAATAAGGCAACCCTATTTCTAAGAGGAAAAATTGTTGGTACATAGGACTAGCCAATTCACAAGCTAAACCTCCACCATGGAGACAATAAGAGGGCCAAGCTGGGTGAAGAGAGAGGTAGTGATCAGCCTCCTCCATGGACAGAATGTTCTAACTAACTTAAATAAAGGTCAGGTTAACAGGAAATGTTTTATTAATTACTTGCTCTGAACAAGTGAGGTAAGTTCAGGAAAGCTTATGCCAATAATGCAAGCGCGGCGCCAAAATGGCCGCCGCGCCCTTTGCGGGCCCCCCCCCCACAGGACAGAGAATCCGGGTAGTTAGGGGCGTGGCCACCGCCTTGATAAAAGGGGTGGCCACGAGGCAGCCGTGCTGCCATTTTGCCTCAGCGACGGAGCGGAGAAGTTTTTCCCCTGCGTCTCCGTCGCTCGTGGTGCTACCGGGAAGCCTTTTAGTTCCTTTTACTAGCTAGCTTCCCTTTCTGCTGCGGTGAGATGCCTTCCAAAAAGAAGGCTGCTGCGAATGCAGCTCGGGTGGTTCGGAGGCGTAATCCGGGTCGGAGGACCGCCGTGCCGCCTCCCCAGCAGCCACCTTTGCCATCCCCGGCCGGGGCTAGTGGCATGGGGGCTATCGCCCCTTGGCCCGATCAAAGTGCGGGCGCGGAGGGAGCTCCGGCCCGCGGCCCGCGAGCGGTGGGCACCGCTCATCCTCCTGCTCAATCGGTTGGGCCTATTCCTGTCGGGCCGCAGCCTCTCCCGGGGCCCTCTAGCCTTGGGGGGTGGCCCGGCTCCCTGCCTTGGCAGGTTAATCCACCAGCCCTCCCGGGCTTTGGCGTTAGTCAATGGCAATATACGGCCCCTGGGGTGCAGGGACCTGTCCCCATGCAAGGATCAGGTGGGCCGGCCGGCTCTTTACCCATGGTTAATGTGGACATCTTACTGGCCCGTATTGCGGCCCTCGAGGCGTCTTTGGCCCGGGCCAGTCAGGCAGGTGCCCCTTTTGGGGTACCTTTTGAGGCGCTAACGGCAGCAAGACAACAGCCGGCGGGGAGGGTTGAGCTGCTGCAGGCGGGTGGCGCGGCTACGGCCACTGCCTCGCAGCTCCCCAGCCAGCAACCTGGTGCGGGTCAAGCCCCGGTGATGAGCTCTACATCGGTCGTGAGCTCCGACGCCCCCAGTGGGCCGGAACCCCCGGTGGGGGCGGCCCGCGGGGGTGCAGCATGTGAGTATACGGTGCAAACGAGTACATCTACACATATTCCCAATATAGGGGGGGCCTTTCAGTGGCCTTGGCCTCGCTCGGGTGGTGCAGGGACTACCCCTCTGGTGCCCCACCCGGCGACAACGACTGCCACCATGCCCACGGGGGTGGGCCTAGGCTCTTACACTGCTGGTAATGTCTTGGGTGTGGCAGGGTTAGCTCAGGCTCCCTTTACCAGGCCTGTTGTTCCCTTTTCGGCTTTGCCGACGGCAGGGTATTCCTTGCCACTGGGTGATCACTTGGCACAGGCTACCAGAGAAAAGATATGGAGGGGGGAGTATGTAGATATCTTCTCACTCCTGAACAGAGAGCCCACCAAGGAAGAAAGGGAGGGTCAGGATGAGAAGGACAAGGAGCAGGCACGCCGCCGTAAGCCGCCGCGTACCTGGGCCAATTGGCTCCCCGCTTATTTGATATACATGGCGGTATATTTGAGGGCGCGGCCGGATCTAGCTATCCCCATGGTCCAATATTTGGACAACATATATAGGGCGATGGTAGATTTCCCGGGCCCCTCATGGCTAGCATATGATGAGGAATTCCATATGAGGATTCCCCTCCACCCTGAGATGAGATGGGATGAGCCCTGCCAGAGGCTGTGGCTCTTGTATATGACACCCACACGCCCTGCCCCGGGGGATAGATACCATTGTGGACATGCGGTCCAGCGAGCAGCTCCAGCGCAGGTTACCCGCCAATCGGCGGGGCAGGGGGTTCCAGCCCGCCTGCTGTGCTGGACTTTCTCGTCAAATGGTTCCTGCAGTCGAAAGAACTGCAGATACAAGCATGAGTGTCCCACATGTTCCGGTCCCCACGCAGCCTCGGCTTGTCCCAAGCCTGGGGGGGCGCGAGGCAGAGGGAGGGGCGGACAGTGGGCTGGCAAGGCTGCCACGGATGGAGCTAGTTCTCCAAAAGGCACCCTCCCCAATTAAGGTGGACATGCTGGAGCGCTGGCTCGCATCGTACCCAAGGGGAGAGGACAGAGAGTATCTCATTCAAGGTTTTAAGCAGGGATTTCGTATCCCTTTTATGGGTGATAGATCCCCTCAGGATGCTCCCAACCTGTTATCCCTCAGAGGAAGGGAGGAGGTGGCCGCGGCCAGCATTAAAAAGGAGTTAGACGCGGGCAGGGTCGCTGGACCTTTTCCCGCACCCCCGTTTCCCAACCTTAAGGTTTCACCATTGGGTTTGGTCCCCAAAAAGTCCCTAGGTGAGTTTCGCCTTATTCATCATTTGTCCTACCCAGCCGGCCGATCGGTCAACGATGCTATACCTGATGACCTTTGTTCGGTCAGGTATACATCGTTTGACCAGGCGCTGCGCATGGTGCGCTTGTGTGGCCCGGGTGCCTTGCTGGCCAAGTGCGACATTAAGTCAGCTTTTCGCCTCTTGCCGGTGCACCCGGGTGACTTTGAATTGCTGGGTTTTAAATTTAAAGGGGAATATTATTTTGATAAGGCCATGCCCTTCGGTTGCTCTATCTCATGCTCGGCTTTTGAGCGTTTTAGTACCTTCATAGAGTGGGCTTTTGTCCGCAGGTCAGGGTCCCGGTCTGTAGCCCATTACCTGGATGACTTTTTATTCGGGGGTGAACGGGGCTGGGACACGTGTGCACGTCTCCTCAATACATTTCAGACGCTAATGCAGGAACTGGGTGTCCCTTTAGCGCCCGAAAAGACCGAGGGCCCATCGACCAAGTTAGTATTCCTGGGGGTCGAGATTGACACAGTAGCGCAGGCTTCTAGGTTGCCGGGTGATAAGGTGTCCAGGATAGTGACCCTGATCTCGGAATTGCTGGCCAAGCGTAAGGCATCCCTGAGGGAACTGCAGGTGCTACATGGGCACCTTAATTTCGCCTGCAGGGTGGTCGCACCGGGCAGGGCTTTTGCACGGCGCTTATGCGACGCCATGGCAGGGTTATCCAGGCCCCACCACAGAGTCAGGCTTACCCGGGGTATCAGGGCAGACATGTTCGTCTGGTTGCAATTCCTGAGGGAGTTTAATGGGGTCTCATTTTGGAGGTCGGACCTCCTAGCATCCCCCAATTTCCAGATCCAGTCTGATGCCTCAGGATCCCTGGGTTACGGGATGTACTTCAATGGCAAGTGGGCCTATGGTGGGTGGCCACCGGCATGGGCAGGCACAGGCCGCCTGCGGGATCTCACATACCTTGAATTTTTTCCCATTCTGGGGGCTTTGATGCTATGGGGCGAACAGTGGGCTAATTCGGTGGTGCATTTTTGGTGCGACAATGCTGCCGTGGTACACATTGTCAATGCACAGACTTCTAAATCGCCCAGGGTCATGGATCTAGTGCGCCAATTTGTGCTGCGCTGCCTGCACCTTAATGTCTTGTTCAGGGCCAGGCATGTTCCAGGGGTTAATAATGATATTGCTGACGCTTTGTCCCGCCTGCAGATCTCCCGGTTCCGCGCCTTGGCCCCGGATGCGGAGGAATTTCCCTCGCTACTCCCGGACGAGATGTGGACTATTGGCAAGGAGAGGTGAACCGGGCGATTGGCCTGTCACTAGCGCCACGCACGCGTAAGGCGTATCAACAAGCATTCAATTCATATAGGGCTTTTGCCACTCAATTTCACTTGCCAGAGACCTGGCCTATCCCGTTGGACCATGTTCTGCGGTTCATGGTCCACCTCCACGCACAGGGCCTAGCACCTCGCACCATAGCATCCAAGCTCTCGGCGTTGGCTTTTATGGCCAAAGTAGGGGGTCATGTGGATACCACCTCTGACTTCCGTGTGAGACACGTTTTGGAGGGGTGGGTGCGTGAGCGCGGGCGTTGCCCGGACGACCGGCACCCTATTTCCCCAGGGGTTCTTACCCAGTTGGCCCGGGGCTGGCCAGGCCTCTGTTTTGATCATTATGAGGCAGCCCTTTTTCATGCAGCCACAACGGTGGCATTTTTTGGAGCGCTCCGCGTCAGCGAACTCGTGATGCTGTCTAAGGCGGATGCAAGTGGTAGGGCACTGGAACTCGGAGATGTCTATGTTGCCAAAGACTGGGCCCAGTTGAGGATTCGCTCCTCAAAAACAGATCAGCACGGCGTAGGCAGTGGAGTAAGACTGCTACGGTGTTCTTTGGCAGACATCTGTCCGGTTGGTGCCCTACAGGAGTACCTGGCACTGCGTGGCATGCACCACGGCCCGTTTTTCTGTCACCAAGATGGGTCTCCCCTTACTAAATTTCAGTTTTGGAAGGTGACAGCCATAGCCCTCACCAGGGTGGGTTTTTCAGGTGCCCGTTATGGCACACATTCGTTCCGTATTGGTGCAGCCTCTACAGCAGCTGCTTTTGGGTACTCGGGGGCTGACATACGCAGCATGGGGAGGTGGGGCTCACAGTGTTTTCAGTTTTATGTGCGCCCACTCCCGCCATGAGTACCAATTCAGTCACCTTACCTTCCTTTTTCTCAATTTTATTACAGACCCTGGGTGTCGTATTACACCGGTGACAGTATGGCTGGTGGGCCACAGCTATGTGCACAGGGCAGCGCGTTACGCTGCGGCGACAGAGTGGGGACCCCGACTGGGACTGGGTGACCACGCCAGTCTCGCATGGCATGGTAAGCCTGGGATGTTATGGCAGGAGCTGAGGCCTTTCCTTTTTTCTGGCCTGGGGGCTGACCCGCCTGACATTCTAATTATCCACCTGGGGGGCAATGATTTGGGCCAGGTCACCGGCTTATCGCTCAAGCATGCGATTTGCGAGGAACTCGCCTACTTGCACTATGTCTGGCCTGCCACAACCCTGGTTTGGTCGGACATTGTTCCGCGCCACTCTTACAGAGGGGGCGTTAACCTCCTTGCGCTTGACCGCGCGAGGCGCGCGGTCAACAAGGCGGTGGCGCGGTTTCTTACCACCAGGGCTTGGGGACGGGTTAGTCATCACCCCGATATTAGTCTGCAAAATTATGACCTGTATGCAGGGGATGGGGTCCATCTGTCGCGAGGAGGTATGGACCTCCTGTTGGGTGACTGGCGAGCAGGCCTGTTGACCGAGCTGACGGTCTGGGGGGGGGGCGTCAGGTCTTCTGTGAAGCCCCTCCGTGTGGCGGGTAGCACTGGTAAGGTAAACAGTATGACCCACAAGTATCCGGCAGGTTCGCAATTGACTGGACAACACTAGACAGGAATAAATTAGTTAAACGTTGTCCGGTCAACGACGAACCAGGCGATGGGGTGATGGTGATTGCTAACCAGCATGCATCACCCCTGTGATTTCACGGATACGCGTCAGAGGGTGGGGTCATGAGTTAGTTATTGACTACGGTCAACAATTTGTTTGTTGTTGACAAACAAATTGATACAAATTGATACATTGTAACCAATTGCCGTTGGCAATTTTGGGGTGGTACCTTACCAGTGTTACTTCGGCCTGCTTGCCTTAGGAATTATGATTGGTCGTTTTACCAATACAAATTTATAATTCGGACTAGGGCATTGAATCAATAAATGTGGCCCTTTGCTGTTATCCACTTTCAATGTTGTCTGTGTCCGTTATTGGGGGGGTGCGCCTGCAATGCAAGCGCGGCGCCAAAATGGCCGCCGCGCCCTTTGTGGGCCCCCCCCCACAGGACAGAGAATCCGGGTAGTTAGGGGCGTGGCCACCGCCTTGATAAAAGGGGTGGCCACGAGGCAGCCGTGCTGCCATTTTGCCTCAGCGACGGAGCGGAGAAGTTTTTCCCCTCCACCCCCTCCCTAGTTAACAGTGTGATTATGGTCGCTTCGGGGCCGGGTGGGAATTTTTGGTTGGGACCCATATTGGCTTCGGGTCCTGGCTTTTTTGCCCACCCCACACTGTGGCTATGGTTTGATATAGGGGTCTTTCTCCATTACTACTGTTGACTTTGGTCACATGGGCGGGTAGCACTGGTAAGGTAAACAGTATGACCCACAAGTATCCGGCAGGTTCGCAATTGACTGGACAACACTAGACAGGAATAAATTAGTTAAACGTTGTCCGGTCAACGACGAACCAGGCGATGGGGTGATGGTGATTGCTAACCAGCATGCATCACCCCTGTGATTTCACGGATACGCGTCAGAGGGTGGGGTCATGAGTTAGTTATTGACTACGGTCAACAATTTGTTTGTTGTTGACAAACAAATTGATACAAATTGATACATTGTAACCAATTGCCGTTGGCAATTTTGGGGTGGTACCTTACCAGTGTTACTTCGGCCTGCTTGCCTTAGGAATTATGATTGGTCGTTTTACCAATACAAATTTATAATTCGGACTAGGGCATTGAATCAATAAATGTGGCCCTTTGCTGTTATCCACTTTCAATGTTGTCTGTGTCCGTTATTGGGGGGGTGCGCCTGCAAAGCTGATTAGTCCTACAAGCATTCTTCTTCAAGTGATGTATCCAATATTGAATATTGACTATCATTATGGCAATCAGCCATTAAAAATGGTCCTGGGGATAGTAGCCTTCCACATCACAGCATGACACCCACACCATTGATCCAGTTCTGTGAATCACTCTCTGGTCCTGAACCCTTTTGGCACACAAAGTCCTTCTCAGCCCCAGGCCAGTATTGATGAAGCTGCTGCCCTCCATCAAGATGGATTCAAGTAGGATTTGATCCATTTGGGACCATCACCCTTCCTTGTGGACTTGGCCACCCAAGGCCGTTAGTCCGCTGGGTTGACAGGTTAGTTAGCCACCGCCTGAGTATCGGTGCTGAGTCACTGGCAGTATGGTCTACTCTATTACCATAGCAGGACAACCTATCCAGACCATCCTAAAGGTGATACAAGATTTTATTTTTGCTACAGCAGTCTAACACAATTACTGTACCTACCTGATAAAAATTATTGATCTTCTTTCAATTCTTTTTGAAAATAATAATTTAAAAACAGGTTTAAAGACAGTGTAAGGGGAATTGTGCATTTAAGTGGAATGATGCTATGGAAAATGTGCATAACTTTCATGATGCAAACAATGAGCCTGAGTCCTTTTTTTTGTAAAATATTACCTGCATAACAGACTTCCTTTTCTAAACTGCTAAAAGTATGTGGTAATCATGCAAGAATTCTAACTTTGCAGTATTACCTCTTCAGAAGGAAAAATACATAACAATTAAAAATCAAAGTAATTCAGAAAAATTCAGAATCAAAATGTTTTTTAAAAATCTAATGTTAGCTGACCCTTCTTTTTTCAAGTGCAAGAAAAAATAAATTTGCTATCTCCCTCATTTCTCTTGAGAATCATTGAAAGTCTTTGCAGCTGTTTGAGACTGAACATTTTGCTAGAGGCAAATGTATTTTCCTCAGCTGGGAGGTGATATTTATTTTCAAAGACCACTCTTTTCTAGTAAATTTCTTCAAAGGCATTTCCACTGCTATATTTTAAAGAAATATTTTACCACAGAAAGCTTATTTGGAAAGGACTGTGATTTAGTTAAAGCTAAGTGCATTTATTTGCTCCAAATTTGAGTTATCAATAGATGCTACTACAAAGATTCTTTCATCATTTTGAGAAAGATTTTTTGTTCATTTCAGTGAATATCTATGAGTTCATAAATAAGTTGGCCTAAATCCTCCTTTTTAGTGTAATAAACCATCGAGACCTGAGTGGTAATTTGGGGTGGGGGGCAGCTTCCCTTGCCCTTATGTGCCCAACTCAGTTTGTAATTTTGCACCAAAGGGGTGTGGGTGCAGGGTTGCCATCATCATCTAAGACTCCTTGAAAGTAGGCAGGATCTCTGCATTCTTGTGGGTAGGTCTTAAGTGCCTGCATATTGAGTTGAGCACTAGGAATAGTGTGGGTTATGTTGGTTTATTGAGCTCTCTGTGACTCAACACTTCCTCCAGGAAGTGACGGACTATGTCTCTGCAGTGTTGTTGAGGTCCCCTAGGATATTAGCAAATGATACACTTTCCCTGAAGCCATAGTTTCGACTGGCTATCAAGGAATTTGTTACAATCATGAGCAATGGGGAAAAACAATTACAGTACACTTTCCCTGTCACCTGCAAAAGAGCAGGGAAACTGTAAAATGCAAAATACTCAGTATACTGACAGGACTTGCTAAATGACATCGCAAGCACTTGCTAAATGACATCCCAAGCACTTGGGACATGATTTTTCTTGGCCATATTAAAAGTAGAAGTCCTGATGGTTTTCAAAAGAATCAATCAGAGGGAAGCCGAGATGCTCTTCTGTCCTCAAAATGTGAATGGTGTGAATCCACACTGACCCCCAAGAGCTGGAAAGAACATGCTAAATGCTCATTTAGATGTGCTCATGAGTAAATTAAAAGTTTCAAGTTTTTCTCCTTTGGTATATCAATAATATAGCTTTAATTACCACAGACTATTATGGTAAATTTCAAATGCCCTGACAAGAGATGTTCTAAAAGGCAAGACAGGATTTCACCTTCATACAAACTTACAATGTTTTAGCGTTTATCAGTTTAAAAACAAATACAGCTCATTGATGAAAATATGGCTTGACAGATTTTATATCATTTATGGTTCTTGCAGTACCAGATGGAGAGGGTGATTACAGAAATGGACATGCAGAACATTTATTTGAAGCTTCTGTTGAACTAAGCTACAACTTCTATTTTCCTGGCTTTTGTAACACTTGCTCTGTCAAAAAAAACAATTTTTGCTTAACAACTAGAATGAAAGCGCGGCACCAAAATGGCCGCCGCGCTCTTTGCGGGCCCCCCCACCCGGACTCAGACATCCGGGTGAGTTAGGGGGCGTGGCCACCCCTCTACAAAAGGGGTGGCCATGAGGCAGCCGAGCTGCCATTTTAGAAATAGCGACGGAGAGGAGAAGTTTTCTCCGTCGCTGTTTGTTTCTCGGGAGGACTGCAGTGGCTCAAGGGGTTAAGACGCTGAACTCTTTCTTCCATTACAGAGCCTAGCTACCGCTGGCTCTGGGCGCTTGGTGCTATTGCGATCCCCGTACAGGGATCTTTCTATTTAGCTCGTCGGGGGATCGCAGTGGCTCAAGTGGCTAAGACACGGAGTTCGTCCTTGCCTGAAAGGAGCCTCATGCAGACGAAAATCCTTTGTTAGGGCTGGCCCTTGGCTGCAGCCTTGGGCAAGTTATACAGTCCCTGGATGGTATTCTCTACCCCAGGGGTGCCCAAACTTTACGTGGGCCTACAGTGGCTCAAGTGCCTAAGATGCTGACTGGGAAGTGGAAGGTCAGGGGTTCAATTCCTGTGTACTGCAGGACAGAATGAGCTCCCATTTTGAGCCTCAGGCCGGCCCTTCAGAGGATGCGGCCCTCGGCCCACGGTTGCCGGCCATGGGCCAGAACGATTGGGGGGAGGGCCTGGTGCTGGCTCACAGCACGTTTTCCCCATTAGGGGCCGGAGTTTTGGGCATGGCCCTATTCTGGCCCAGGCTCTCAATTTAGGGCCTCTGGCCCAATTCCTATCGGGCCGTCCGGCCCACCCACTAGGGGTTTCCGTGGCAGGGGATGCCTGGTTAGCACGTTTGGCTGTGCTGGAGGCATCCTTAGCAATCCAGTGGGTGGGGGCCCCTTCCCTATCTACCGGGCCCCCTTTGTGTCTGCCGGCTACTTCGACTGCTGCCACTCTGCAACAGGTGGCCAGCCGGGTCGAGCTTCTTGAGACACTCCGGCTTGTGCCTGCCGCTGTCTCGCAGCTCCCTGTTTGTCCAGAACTGCGACTGGAGTGCGTTGGAGGTCGCCCCAGAGCTCGATTTCGGTCGCGAGCTCCGACGCCCACCGTGGGCCGGAACCCCCAGTGGGTGCAACTAGTGAGTATTAGGTTCAAGTTGAATACACCCAAATCACAGTCCACTTTCAGTGGTGGGGTTCAGTGCTTATGGCCTTGCCAATTTGAGGCTAGTGGGCATCACTTGCCATCCTATCCCAGTGCCCCTTGGTTGCATTCTGGCACGACGTTGGGGGTGGGGGTTTCTGCCCCCGGGGCAGTATGTGGCATCGCAGGGGCTGTCCAGGTCCCGCTGCGTATGCCCTGTGTACATCATGTACCGGCAACGGCCTTGCCGACGACTGGTTATTCATTGCCCCCCGGTGATCATCTGACCCAGACCAGGAAGGAAAAGATTTGGGGGGGGGGAATACGTGGATATATTCTCCCTATGAACTGAGATCCCAATAAGGATGGGAAGTACGGACAGGAGGACAGAGACATTGTGTGGTCCCGCTGTAGTAAGCCACCACGCACTGGGGCGTCCGCCCCCGGGACAGTGCTGAGCATCGCAGGGGCTGTCTGGGTCCGGCTGCGTATGTACTTTATACAGAACGTGCCGTCAAGAGCTCTGCCGACGGCCAGCTATTAGGAATGTGGATGAGGGTGGCTCTATACCCTGAGGGGAGGTGGGATGAGCCCTGTCAGCAAGTGTGCTTGTGTACATCACTCCCATGTGACTGGCGCCTGGTGATAGGTACCATGGTGGTCGTGCTGAGCAGTGGGCTGCTCAGACACAGGCTCCATGCTAACTGGTCGGGCAGGGGGTTCCAGCCCGCCTGCTGTGTTCGGCCTGCTCAGCTGACGATGCGTGTACTAAGCACCATGGTCATTACCGACTTCGTGTCCCCTTTTGCGCTGGCCCTCACGCCGCCTCCGCGTGCCCACGGGTTGGTGGGTTACGGGGCAGAGGTAGGGGTGCAGAGGGGCGATCAGAGCTCCGTCTGAAGCAACTAACCTTGTCATAAGCCCCCCCCCCCGCCCCAATTGTTATAGTCAGCCTGGAGAGATGGCACTCATTTCATCCAAGAAGGAATTGGGCGGGATACCTGCTGGAGGGTTTTCTATGGGGGCTTTTGTATCCATTCGGGGGTGTTGGGGGTCCCAGGATGCTACTAATCTGGTTCCCTTGCAGGGTAATGAAGAGTGGGCTCCACTGTCCACAGTTAAGGGAGTTGGGGCTATGAGAGTAGCGGGGGCCCTTCTTGGAACCACCTTTCCTAAGTCGAATGTCTCCCCCATAAGCTCATACGGAGCTAGAACTAGGGTGAATGTCATTTAATCCTCCATTCAGCTTACCCTGTGGGTCCTCCATTCAGGGATGCCATTCCTGATGGCCTTGTTCAGTCAGGTACTCGTAGTTGGTTCGGCTACTATGGGTGGCACGCTCACGCAGTTCTGGTGCTGTTTTGGCACAGTGTGATATGCACTCGGCTTTCAGATTATTGCCAGTGCACCCAATAATTTAGACCTAGTGGGTTTTTAGGTTACGAGGGGAATTTTACTTAGACAAGGCCAACCCCCTTCTGACTGAGTTAATTCATGTTCAGCACTCGACCGATTGGGGACTTCACTCAGTGGCCATTTGCTCACAGGTCGGGGTCTCGGTCTCTAGCCCATTACCTCAACGACTTTGGGTTCGGGGGTGAACGGGGCTCGGACACGTGCACGCGTCTCCTCACTACATTTCAGACACCCAGGTGGGAACTGGGTGTCCCCTTGGTGCCTGAATAGACCAAGATCCCATCTACTAAGCTCACATTTCGGAATCGACTATGTCGCGCGGGCATCCGGGTTAACCATGAATACGGTGGCTTGGATCTCCGCGGCGAGTTTGGCATTGATTGCCAAACATAGAGTGTGCCCTCGTGAGCTGCAGTTAATTCATGGCCACCTTAATTTTGTCCGGTCTGGCTCAAATTACTCCTGGGTTTAACGGGGTCTCTTCCTGGAGATCAGACCTGATGGTCTGCCCTAGATTTCAAGTACGGTCGGATACCTCCGGCTCCCGGACTTATGGGGGTTTACTCTGAGGGTGGGTGCACGGATCGCCTCCGCGATCTTACCTTCCTTGCGTTTTTCCCCAATTTTGAGAGCACTGATGCTATGGTGCAATGAGTGGGCCTACTCAGTGGCCAATTTCGGTGTGACAATGCGGCAGTGGTGCACATTGTCAACACCCAGACATGCAAATCCCCCAGGGTCATAACATTAGTTTGTCTATTCTTTTGGGAAGCCTACGCCTAAATGCGCCGTTCTAGGCCAGACATGTTCTAGGTATTTATAATGACATTACTGCTGCTTTACACCACCTGCAGATCACCCGGTTCCGTGCCTTACTCCGGAAGCAGAGGGAT
Organism: Bradypodion ventrale; assembly: GCA_035047345.1. Lineage (NCBI taxonomy): Eukaryota > Metazoa > Chordata > Lepidosauria > Squamata > Chamaeleonidae > Bradypodion > Bradypodion ventrale. The sequence goes on from JAWDJE010000001.1 coordinate 51,198,870, forward strand.
TCCACTCGCCACTTTTGGCCGATGGCTGGATGTTTGGCGAGGAGAAGGGAACCGGACATGTCATTGGCACCTCGCACGCGTAAGGCATACCACTATGCGTTCATGTGTCGTGTTTGGGAGGGGTGGACACGGGAACGTGTCCGCCACCCGTACACGCATCACCCCTGTTCCCAGAGTTTCTGACCCACCTTGCACGAGGCTGGCATTACTTATGTACAGATAGGTGTGAGGTGGCTCTTGGCCACGCGGCTACCACGGTAGCCTTTTTGGAGCGCTCCGCATCAGTGAGTGGGTGCCAGAGTTGGTGCCACCTGTGTAAGGCGGATGTGCCTCGTAGGGCACTGGAACTTGAAGATGTCTCTGTCACACATGAGTGGGCTTGAGTGGGGATGCGGTCCTCACAGGTTATTCAGCACGTTGTAGGCAGTGGTGTATACTGCTACGAAGTTTTTGAGACATCTGTCCGGTTGGTGCCCTACATGAATTTTCGTCAGTGCCTGCTGCGCAACCCAGCCTGTTTTCTGCCACCGGGATGGGTCTACCCTTACCATAGTAAAGTCCCTGAGGGTGACCAGTGCCACGTTTCGCAGTGTGGGGCCCGTTTTGGCACCATTTACTTAAGATAGGTGTCGCGTTGATCGCGGCTACGTTTGGGGTACTCGGAGGTGGATATGCGTCTACGCGCAATTTCAGATATGTACGTCCCCTCACTGCATGAGTACCTAGTTATGTCCTTCACCTTTTTTCTCCTTTACAGATCCTAGGGGTCTCAACACACTGGTGGCAGGGGGCTGGTGGGCCGCAGCTATGTACACTGGGCAGCAGTATATGCTGCAGCGACAGAGAGTGGACCCCGGCTGGGCTGTGTGCATCCGCACGTATGCTATGGTATGGTATGCGCGGCACATGGGGGCGGGAACTGTGGCCATTCCTGCTGGCTGACAGGGATGCTGGACCGCCCAATGTTTTACAGGCACCTCGGCGGCAGCGATCTTATACGGATCACTGCTGTTACTAAACCGTCGAGGGGCTGTGACCTGGCATTTTATATCACGTATGGCTTACATACGGTCACTATGGTCTAACATCGTGCCGAGACACCAATTTAGGGGAGATGCGGATCTCCCTAGTTCGGACTGTTCCGGCAGTCAGTGGACGGGGCTGTGGCTCCGTCCCGTTCTGAGCATGGCTGTGAGATGGCCATTGGAGACCGGATAATAGGCTTACACAAAAATTTTGCTGGTAGGCAGGAGAAGGGGTCCACCTGTCGGCTAGAGGTATGTACCTCGTTCTGGGTGTGATGCAAGCAGGCCTGGCGACCGAGCTGATGGTCTTGGGGGTGGTGGTGGTGAGTCATCATGGATGCCTCTCCGTGTGGCGGGTAGCACTGGTAAGGTAAATATTTATGACCCACAGGTATCCGGCAGGTTCGCAATTGACTGGCCAACACTTAGACAGGTACAGGTGTAATAACGTTGACCGGTCAACGACGAACCAGGCAAAGGGGTGATGGCAGGAGCTCTTCAGCATGCATCACCCCGTGATTTGATGGATACACGTCAGAGGGTGGGGTCAGTAGATAGTTTATTGACTACGGTCAACAATTTGTTTGTCTCAACAAACAAATTGATACAAATGGATACATTGTAGCTAATTGCCATTGGCAATTTTGGGAGGAACCTTACCAGTGTTACTGCGGCCTGCTTGCCTTAAGAATTATAATTGGCTGAGTACCAATTGAAAGTTATAATTCGGACTAGGGCATTATTCAATAAATGTGGCCCAATGCCTTTATCCATATACCGGTGTCTGAGTCTTTCTTTGGGGGGTGCGCCTGCAATGGATCCAGGTTATTTTCCTCAAACACTTTCTTCCACAGCTGCTAAATGCTACTGCACAAACATCATAGGTTGTTTATTGGAAAACCATAGATTTTTTTTTATCAGTTTCCAAGGACAATGCAGCCAATGGAGAATTCAAAGAAATGGCCTCCCACAGGGCAGTGTGCTAGCCCTCATACTGTTTAACGCATATACTAATAATTAACCACTGCTGGAAGCCACTAGGAGCTTTCTTTACACCGATGACCTAGCAATTGCCGCACAGTGCACAACCTATGAGGCTGTTGAGAAGAAATTGAGTGAGGCTTTGAATTATAGGGATAACCAACTGAAGCCAAACTGCCTAAAAACTCCACTCTGTGTTTTTCATTTGAAAAACCATGAAGCATCAAGAAGCCTGCAGGTGACTTGGAATGGCACCAGGCTTGAACATTGCATCACCCCCAAATACCTGTGAGTTACCCTGGATAGAACTGTCACTTTCAAGACCCACTGACTTAATACCAAACAGAAGGTTTTTGCCAGGAACAATATTTTGATGAAAATAACAGGCACAAATTGGGTGCCCAACCACACACATTAAGAACTTTTGTGCTAGCTTTATGTTACTCTGCAGGAGAGTATGCTAGTCCAGTGTGGTGCAGATCAAAGCATGAAGGGCAGGTGGATGTGGCCCTAAATGAAACAGCAAGATTGGTCACAGGATGCCTAAAATCAACTCCAATACAGAAAGTGCATTATCTTGCTGGCATCCCTCCATCAAAATTCCATTGAGAAATTGCTATTCAGAACGAGGTATTACTGAGTTTGAAAAATTTATATCAAAGATGAGAAAGGTGTATTATATATAATGTTAAATAAAGATGGTAATCCACAAGAAGCATTGAAAATAAATTGGGAACAAGAATTGAAAATAAAGATAGTAGACGAGGTTTGGAGAAATAAATGGAAGAAAAGGATCATGAGAACAATGTCTGTTAGAGTGAAAGAACATAATTATAAAATGTTGTGGAAATGGTACTTGACCCCAGTGAGGTTACATCAAATAGATAAAAATAAAGATAAAATGTGTTGGAGATGTAAGGATTCACTGGGAACATATGAACATATGTGGTGGGGTTGTAATGTGGTAAAGGAATTTTGGGGAAAAATTGAGAAAGAGATTTGTGCTGTTATGGGTATGAGACTTAAATTGGGGCCAAGTACTGTTTTGTTGACAGATGTGGAAAATGTGGATTTAAATAAGGATAAAAAAGAGCTATTGTCGATAATGTTGACAATGCAAGCGCGGCGCCAAAATGGCCGCCGCGCCCTTTGCGGGCCCCCCCCCCACAGGACAGAGAATCCGGGTAGTTAGGGGCGTGGCCACCGCCTTGATAAAAGGGGTGGCCACGAGGCAGCCGTGCTGCCATTTTGCCTCAGCGACGGAGCGGAGAAGTTTTTCCCCCTGCGTCTCCGTCGCTCGTTGGTGCTACCGGGAAGCCTTTTAGTTCCGTTTACTAGCTAGCTTCCCTTTCTGCTGCGGTGAGATGCCTTCCAAAAAGAAGGCTGCTGCGAATGCAGCTCGGGTGGTTCGGAGGCGTAATCCGGGTCGGAGGACCGCGGTGCCGCCTCCCCAGCAGCCACCTTTGCCATCCCCGGCCGGGGCTGGTGGCATGGGGGCTATCGCCCCTTGGCCCGATCAAAGTGCGGGCGCGGAGGGAGTTCCGGCCCGCGGCCCGCGAGCGGTGGGCACCCCTCATCCTCCTGCTCAATCGGTTGGGCCTATTCCTGTTGGGCCACAGCCTCTCCCGGGGCCCTCTAGCCTTGGGGGGTGGCCCGGCTCCCTGCCTTGGCAGGTTAATCCACCAGCCCTCCCGGGCTTCGGTGGTAGTCAATGGCAATATACGGCCCCTGGGGTGCAGGGACCTGTCCCCATGCAAGGATCAGGTGGGCCGGCCGGCTCTTTACCCATGGTTAATGTGGACTCCTTACTGGCACGTATTGCGGCCCTCGAGGCGTCTTTGGCCCGGGCCAGTCAGGCAGGTGCCCCTTTTGGGGTACCTTTGGAGGCGCTAACGGCAGCAGGACAACAGCCGGCGGGGAGGGTTGAGCTGCTGCAGGCGGGTGGCGCGGCTACGGCCACTGCCTCGCAGCTCCCCAGCCAGCAACCTGGTGCGGGTCAAGCCCCGGTGATGAGCTCTACATCGGTCGTGAGCTCCGACGCCCCCAGTGGGCCAGAACCCCCGGTGGGGGCGGCCCACGGGGGTGCAGCATGTGAGTATACGGTGCAAACGAGTACATCTACACATATTCCCAATATAGGGGGGGCCTTTCAGTGGCCTTGGCCTCGCTCGGGTGGTGCGGGGACTACCCCTCTGGTGCCCCACCCGGCGACAACGACAGCCACCATGCCCACGGGGGTGGGCCTAGGCTCTTACACTGCTGGCAATGTCTTGGGGGTGGCAGGGTTAGCTCCGGCTCCCTTTACCAGGCCTGTTGTCCCCTTTTCGGCTTTGCCGACAGCGGGGTATTCCTTGCCACTGGGCGATCACTTGGCACAGGCTACCAGAGAAAAGATTTGGAGGGGGGAGTATGTAGATATCTTCTCACTCCTGAACAGAGAGCCCACCAAGGAAGAAAGGGAGGGTCAGGATGAGAAGGACAAGGAGCAGGCACGCCGCCGCAAGCCGCCGCGTACCTGGGCTAACTGGCTCCCCGCTTATTTGATATATATGGCGGTATATTTGAGGGCGCGGCCGGATCTAGCTATTCCCATGGTCCAATATTTGGACAACATATATAGGGCGATGGTAGATTTCCCGGGCCCCTCATGGCTAGCATATGATGAGGAATTCCGTATGAGGATTCCCCTCCATCCCGAGATGAGATGGGATGAGCCCTGCCAGAGACTGTGGCTCTTGTATATGACACCCACACGCCCTGCCCCGGGGGATAGATACCATTGTGGACATGCGGTCCAGCGAGCAGTTCCAGCGCAGGTTACCCGCCAACCGGCGGGGCAGGGGGTTCCAGCCCGCCTGCTGTGCTGGACTTTCTCGTCAAATGGTTCCTGCAATCGAAAGAACTGCAGGTATAAGCATGAGTGTCCCACGTGTTCTGGTCCCCACGCAGCCTCGGCTTGTCCCAAGCCTGGGGGGGCGCGAGGCAGAGGGAGGGGTGGACAGTGGGCTGGCAAGGCTGCCACGGAGGGAACTGGTTCTCCAAAAGGCACCCTCTCCAATTAAGGTGGACATGCTGGAGCGCTGGCTCGCATCGTACCCAAAGGGGGAGGACAGAGAGTATCTCATTCACGGTTTTAAGCAGGGATTTCGTATCCCTTTTATGGGTGTTAGATCACCTCAGGATGCTCCCAACCTGTTATCCCTCAGAGGAAGGGAGGAGGTGGCTGCGGCCAGCATTAAAAAGGAATTAGACGCGGGCAGGGTCGCTGGACCTTTTCCTGCACCCCCTTTTCCCAACCTTAAGGTTTCACCATTGGGTTTGGTTCCCAAAAAGTCCCTAGGTGAGTTTCGCCTTATTCATCATTTGTCCTACCCAGCCGGCAGATCGGTCAACGATGCTATACCTGATGACCTTTGTTCGGTCAGGTATACATCGTTCGACCATGCGCTGCGCATGGTGCGCTCGTGTGGCCCGGGTGCCTTGCTGGCCAAGTGCGACATTAAGTCAGCTTTTCGCCTCTTGCCAGTGCACCCGGGTGACTTTGAATTGCTGGGTTTTAAATTTAAAGGGGAATATTATTTTGATAAGGCCATGCCTTTTGGCTGCTCCATATCATGCTCGGCCTTCGAGCGTTTTAGTACTTTCCTAGAGTGGGCTTTTGTCCGCAGGTCAGGGTCCCGGTCTGTAGCCCATTACCTGGATGACTTTTTATTCGGGGGTGAACGGGGCTGGGACACGTGTGCACGTCTCCTCAATACATTTCAGACGCTAATGCAGGAACTTGGTGTCCCTTTAGCGCCCGAAAAGACCGAGGGCCCATCGACCAAGTTAGTGTTCCTGGGGGTTGAGATTGACACAGTAGAGCAGGCTTCTAGGTTGCCGGGCGATAAGGTGTCCAGGATAGTGACCCTTATCTCGGAATTGCTGGCCAAGCGTAAGGCATCCCTGAGGGAACTCCAGGTGCTACATGGGCACCTTAATTTTGCCTGCAGGGTGGTCGCACCGGGCAGGGCTTTTGCCCGGCGCTTATGCGACGCCATGGCAGGGTTATCCAGGCCCCACCACAGAGTTAGGCTCACCCGGGGTATCAGGGCAGACATGTTCGTCTGGTTGCAATTCCTGAGGGAGTTTAACGGGGTCTCATTTTGGAGGTCGGACCTCCTGGCTTCCCCCAATTTCCAGATCCAGTCTGATGCCTCAGGATCCCTGGGTTATGGGATGTACTTCAATGGGAAGTGGGCCTATGGTGGGTGGCCACCGGCATGGGCAGGCACAGGTCGCCTGCGGGATCTCACATACCTGGAATTTTTTCCCATTCTGGGGGCTTTGATGCTATGGGGCGAACAGTGGGCTAATTCGGTAGTGCATTTTTGGTGCGACAATGCTGCTGTGGTACACATTGTCAATGCACAGACTTCTAAATCGCCCAGGGTTATGGATCTAGTGCGCCATTTTGTGCTGCGCTGCCTGCGCCTCAATGTCTTGTTCAGGGCCAGGCATGTCCCAGGGGTTAATAATGATATTGCTGATGCTTTGTCCCGCCTGCAGATCTCCCGGTTCCGCGCCTTGGCCCCGGATGCGGAGGAATTTCCCTCGCCACTCCCGGACGAGATGTGGACTATTGGCAAGGAGAGGTGAACCGGGCGATTGGCCTTTCACTAGCGCCACGCACGCGTAAGGCGTATCAACAAGCACTCAGTTCATATAGGGTTTTTGCCACTCAATTTCACTTGCCAGAGACCTGGCCTATTCCGGTGGACCATGTACTGCGGTTCATGGTCCACCTCCATGCACAGGGCCTTGCACCTCGCACCATAGCATCCAAGCTCTCGGCGTTGGCTTTTATGGCCAAAGTAGGGGGTCATGTGGATACCACCTCTGACTTCCGCGTGAGACACGTTTTGGAGGGGTGGGTGCGCGAGCGCGGGCGTTGCCCGGACGACCGGCACCCTATTTCCCCAGGGGTTCTTACCCAGTTGGCCCGGGGCTGGCCAGGCCTCTGTTTTGATCATTATGAGGCAGCCCTTTTTCATGCAGCCACAACGGTGGCATTTTTTGGAGCGCTCCGCGTCAGCGAACTCGTGATGCTGTCTAAGGCGGATGCAAGTGGTAGGGCACTGGAACTCGGAGATGTCTACGTTGCCAAAGACTGGGCCCAGTTGAGGATTCGCTCCTCAAAAACAGATCAGCACGGCGTAGGCAGTGGAGTAAGACTGCTACGGTGTTCTTTGGCAGACATCTGTCCGGTTGGTGCCCTACAGGAGTACCTGGCACTGCGTGGCTGGCACCACGGCCCGTTTTTCTGTCACCAAGATGGGTCTCCCCTTACTAAATTTCAGTTTTGGAAGGTGACAGCCATAGCCCTCACCAGGGTGGGTTTTTCAGGTGCCCGTTATGGCACACATTCGTTCCGTATTGGTGCAGCCTCTACAGCAGCTGCTTTTGGGTACTCGGGGGCTGACATACGCAGCATGGGGAGGTGGGGCTCACAGTGTTTTCAGTTTTATGTGCGCCCACTCCCGCCATGAGTACCAATTCAGTCACCTTACCTTCCTTTTTTCTCAATTTTATTGCAGACCCTGGGTGTCGTATTACACCGGTGACAGTATGGCTGGTGGGCCACAGCTATGTGCACAGGGCAGCGCGTTACGCTGCGGCGACAGAGTGGGGACCCCGACTGGGACTGGGTGACCACGCCAGTCTCGCATGGCATGGTAAGCCTGGGATGTTATGGCAGGAGCTGAGGCCTTTCCTTTTTTCTGGCCTGGGGGCTGACCCGCCTGACATTCTAATTATCCACCTGGGGGGCAATGATTTGGGCCAGGTCACCGGCTTATCGCTCAAGCATGCGATTTGCGAGGAACTCGCCTACTTGCACTATGTCTGGCCTGCCACAACCCTGGTTTGGTCGGACATTGTTCCGCGCCACTCTTACAGAGGGGGCGTTAACCTCCTTGCGCTTGACCGCGCGAGGCGCGCGGTCAACAAGGCGGTGGCGCGGTTTCTTACCACCAGGGCTTGGGGGCGGGTTAGTCATCACCCCGATATTAGTCTGCAAAATTATGACCTCTATGCAGGGGATGGGGCCCATCTGTCGCGAGGAGGTATGGACCTCCTGTTGGGTGACTGGCGAGCAGGCCTGTTGACCGAGCTGACGGTCTGGGGGGGGGGCGTCAGGTCTTCTGTGAAGCCCCTCCGTGTGGCGGGTAGCACTGGTAAGGTAAACAGTATGACCCACAAGTATCCGGCAGGTTCGCAGTTGACTGGACAACACTAGACAGGAATAAATTAGTTAAACGTTGTCCGGTCAACGATGAACCAGGCGATGGGGTGATGGTGATTGCTAACCAGCATGCATCACCCCTGTGATTTCACGGATACGCGTCAGAGGGTGGGGTCATGAGTTAGTTATTGACTACGGTCAACAATTTGTTTGTTGTTGACAAACAAATTGATACAAATTGATACATTGTAACCAATTGCCGTTGGCAATTTTGGGGTGGTACCTTACCAGTGTTACTTCGGCCTGCTTGCCTTAGGAATTATGATTGGTCGTTTTACCAATACAAATTTATAATTCGGACTAGGGCATTGAATCAATAAATGTGGCCCTTTGCTGTTATCCACTTTCAATGTTGTCTGTGTCCGTTATTGGGGGGGTGCGCCTGCAATGCAAGCGCGGCGCCAAAATGGCCGCCGCGCCCTTTGCGGGCCCCCCCCCCCCACAGGACAGAGAATCCGGGTAGTTAGGGGCGTGGCCACCGCCTTGATAAAAGGGGTGGCCACGAGGCAGCCGTGCTGCCATTTTGCCTCAGCGACGGAGCGGAGAAGTTTTTCCCCTCCACCCCCTCCCTAGTTAACAGTGTGATTATGGTCGCTTCGGGGCCGGGTGGGAATTTTTGGTTGGGACCCATATTGGCTTCGGGTCCTGGCTTTTTTGCCCACCCCACACTGTGGCTATGGTTTGATATAGGGGTCTTTCTCCATTACTACTGTTGACTTTGGTCACATGGGCGGGTAGCACTGGTAAGGTAAACAGTATGACCCACAAGTATCCGGCAGGTTCGCAGTTGACTGGACAACACTAGACAGGAATAAATTAGTTAAACGTTGTCCGGTCAACGATGAACCAGGCGATGGGGTGATGGTGATTGCTAACCAGCATGCATCACCCCTGTGATTTCACGGATACGCGTCAGAGGGTGGGGTCATGAGTTAGTTATTGACTACGGTCAACAATTTGTTTGTTGTTGACAAACAAATTGATACAAATTGATACATTGTAACCAATTGCCGTTGGCAATTTTGGGGTGGTACCTTACCAGTGTTACTTCGGCCTGCTTGCCTTAGGAATTATGATTGGTCGTTTTACCAATACAAATTTATAATTCGGACTAGGGCATTGAATCAATAAATGTGGCCCTTTGCTGTTATCCACTTTCGATGTTGTCTGTGTCCGTTATTGGGGGGGTGCGCCTGCAATGGGCAGACAGTGTATAGCCAGGAATTGGAAAAATAAAGCAACTCTGAAAATAGAAGAATGGTATAAGGAGATGTGGGATCTTGCATTGAACGATAAGCTAACATGGGAAATGAATAAGAAAAAGGGTATAGTTAAAGAAAACAGATTTTGGAAAATATGGCAACTATTCGTGGATTACTCATTGAAGGGGGATGAAGGGATTATACCAGTACCGGATAAAATGAGTTTCTGGGGTTAGAAAACAACTGTGACACTCCGTTTTTTCCAAGGCATTTTAAATAACACTGGGTGTATTATGTGAAAATTGTATTTTAATTATTGTATTTTTACTTTGACTTAATAGTTGTATCAAATTGATGAGCTTAAGAATATGGTGTGGGATGCCATGAAGTCGGTGTTTAGAGGGGAATGTATTAAGTTGGCTAGTATTAAAAATAAACAATTTAGGGACAAACAGCATGAGATTGAGAATGAGATTAAGCAATTACAGGAGGAACATGTAAAGACAAATAGTAAAGTGGTTTTTGATAAAATGCAAAGGTTAAAGTCAGAGTTGATAGGAAAAGATATACAAAAAGTGAAAAAAGACTTATTATATTTGAAGAGGGAATATTTTGAATACAGTAACAGGAATTCAAAATTATTGGCAAGAACTTCTAAAGAAAAGAGGATGAAAAGAGAGATTGGAATTTTGATAAATAAAGCTGGTATGAGATGTAACAAAACTAAGGATAAGATTAGGATAGTGAAAAACCAGGATTTGTATACTAAAAAAGATATAAATATGGAAAAGTTGAGAGAACAATTGGAAAAGCATTTGCAAAAAAAGATAAATTTGGAGCATAAAAATAGAATGGAAGAGCGAACAACAGAAAAAGAGGTAAAGGACAAATAGCCAATTTGAAGTTAGGTAAATCCCCAGGGGATGATGGGCTGACAGCGGATTTTTATAAGGAATTTAAGGATTGCGTAGCTCCAAGATTGCTAAAGTTGTTTAATTATATATTGGATGGAGGAAAGATACCGACATCATGGTATAGAACTATAATTGTTTTGCTGCCAAAGCCTGGAAAGGATGTACAAAAGTGGAGTCGTATAGGCCTATTTCTCTGATAAATCAAGACACCAAGATATTTACAGCAGTAATTGCAAATAGATTGAATGGGTTTATGGATAATTACATAAGAGGGGATCAAGCTGGATTTTTGAAAGGAAGACATACCGTATTTATTCGAGTATAACGCGCACTCGTGTATAACGCGCACCCCTAATTTTCCATGAAACCTCGGTATAAAATTTTGTTTCACACCACGCATTGAAATTGACATAAAAAACGTTGTTGAACACGGGAGCGCGGGTGGCTGGCGGTAGCGCCTCCCCCGGAAGGTTCCTGTCTCGTCCCTGCGGGTGCGTGCAGGTGAGCGGCGGCGGCAGCGGGACCTGGGCGCCTGCCGCCGCCTGGGAGGAGGGCCGTGGCGTGCTCCGTGCCTACCCGGCGCCGGCTCTTGAGTCGCGCGGCCCGGGAGCGCGGGTGGCTGGCGGTAGCGCCTCCCCCGGTAGGTTCCCGTCTCGTCCCTGCGGGTGCGTGCAGGTGAGCGGCAGCGGCAGCGGGACCTGGGCGCCTGCCGCCGCCTGGGAGGAGGGCCGTGGCGTGCTCCGTGCCTACCCGCCGCCGGCTCTTGAGTCGCGCGGCCCGGGAGCGCGGGTGGCTGGTGGTAGCGCCTCCCCCGGAAGGTTCCCGTCTCGTCCCTGCGGGTGCATGCAGGTGAGTGGTGGCGGCAGTGGGACCTGGGCGCCTGCCGCCGCCTGGGAGGAGGGCCGTGGCGTGCTCCGTGCCTACCCGGCGCCGGCTCTTGAGTCGCGCGGCCCGGGAGCTCGGGTGGCTGGCGGTAGCGCCTCCCCCGGAGGGTTCCCTTCTCGTCCCGGCGGGTGCGTGCAGGTGAGTAAAAGAGGCTCGTTTATAACGCGCACCCAGTCCTCGTGTATAACGCGCACCCAAACTTTGATTTCTTTTTTTGGTATAAAATTTTGCGCGTTATACACGAATAAATACGGTATGTCTGATTTGATAAGGAGAGTTCTGGACTTGATAGATCTAGTAGGACAAACAAAAGAGAAAGTCGGATTATTATCGTTAGACATATTTAAGGCTTTTGATTCTTTGCAATGGGTAACAATTAAGGAGATAATTCGATGTTATGGATTTGGAGACAGATTTTGCAATACAATTCAACAGTTATAAGAACATAAGAACATAAGAACAGCCTTGCTGGAACAGGCCACAGCCCCTCCAGTTCAGCATTCTGTCTCACACAGTGGCTCACCATTTCCTTCAGGGTATTCCCAAGCAGATGCCTGCTTAGGATTCCCTGGAAATGATATTGAGAGATATCCTGCCTATCTCTCCAACCCGGAGGTTGTCTTTAAGTATCCATAATTATAGCCATTGATACTCTTGTCCTCCATGAACTTGTCTAATCCTTTCTTAAAGCTGTCAAGACTGACAGCTGTCACCACTTCTTCTGGCAGGGAGTTCCATAGACCAGTAATCCTCTGGGTGAAAAAGTACTTTCTCTTATTTGTTTGAGAACTAGCACCCAAAAGTTTCATGGAGTGTCCCCTAGTTCTAGTGTTATGCGATAGGGAAAACAGTTTTTCCTTATCTACTTTGTCCACACTGTGCATGATTTTATAAACTTCAATCAGGTCACCTCTTAGACGTCGTCGTTCAAGAGTGAAGAGGCCCAACCGTTGCAGCCTCAGATGGTAAGGAAGGTGTTCCAGTCCCCTAATCATTCTGGTTGCCCTCCTCTGCACTTTTTCCAGCTCCATAATATCCTTCTGGAGGTATGGTGACCAGAACTGTACACAGTATTCCAGATGGGGCCTCACCATAGATTTATAAAGAGGCAAAATGACACTTGCTGACTTATTTTCTATACCCTTCCTAATGATCCCTAGCATTGAGTTTGCTTTTTTCACTGCTGAGGCACACTGGGTTGACACCTTCATTGAGTTGTCCACCAGGACACCAAGGTCCCTTTCCTGGTTTGTCGCAGAGAGTTCAGACCCCATCAGTTTATAAATGTAATTGGGGTTCTTTGCCCCAACATGCATCACTCTGCACTTACTAATGTTGAAACTCATTTGCCACTGTTTTGCCCACTCCCCCAGTGTCGAGAGATCCCTCTGGAGCTCCTCACAATCTCTCACAGTTTTCACTACCCTGTATAATTTAGTGTCGTCAGCAAATTTGGCTACCTTGCTTTTTACTCCTACCTCTAGATCATTTATGAAGAGGTTGAAAAGCAGGGGTCCCAGTACTGAACCTTGGGGGACCCCACTCTTTACTTCCCTCCACTTGGAGAAGTGTCCATTTAGTGGAATCAGTGAGCTAAAATGGACAGGTATGGGCGAATTCAGCTCTGGAAACCATCATGTCTACTACTGTGGACAAGAAAACCTCAGAAGAAATGGAGTGGCCATAATTGTAAATAAAAGAGTGAGAAAAGCAGTAATGGGATACAATCTCAAAAATGATAGAATGATGTCAGTCAGACTACAAGGCAAACCATTTAATATCACTGTAATCCAAATATATGCACCAACTACCAGTGCAGATCAAGCCACAGTAGACCAGTTCTATGAGGACCTACAACATCTTATAGAACAGACACCAAGAAACGATGTCCACATTATCTTAGGAGACTGGAATGCAAAAGTAGGAAATCAAAAAGTGGACGGAATAACAGGCAAGTTTGGTCTGGGAACACAAAACGAAACAGGGCAAAGACTGATAGAGTTCTGCCAAGATAACACACTAGTCATAGCAAACACCCTTTTCCAGCAACACAAGAGGAGACTCTACACATGGACATCACCAGATGGCCAACATCGAAACCAAATTGACTACATACTCTGCAGCCAAAGATGGAGAACCTCCATACAGTCAGCAAAAACAAGACCTGGAGCTGACTGTGGCTCAGATCACAATCTACTGATTGCAAAATTCAGGCTCAGACTGAAGAAAATAGGGAAAACTAATAGGCCGGATAGATATGATCTAGACAACATACCCAAGGAATACACGGTGGAGGTGAGGAACAGATTCAATGGTCTGGACCAGACAGACAGAGTACCAGAGGAATTATGGACAGAGATGAGAGACATTATGCAGGAGGCAGCAAGGAAAACTATACCAAAAGAAAAGAAGCGCAAGAAAGCAAAGTGGTTGTCGGATGAGGCTCTTAAAATAGCAGAGGAAAGAAGGAACGCAAAAGGCAAAGGAGAAAGGAAAAAATGCAATCACTTAAATAAAGAATTTCAAAGAAAAGCAAGGAGAGATAAGGAAAGCTACCTAAATGAACAGTGCAAAGAAATAGAGGAAAACAACACAAGAGGCAGGACTAGAGATATCTTTAAAAAAATTGGGGAAGTTAAAGGAACATTCAAAGCAAAAATGATCACGATAAAAGACAAAGATGGCAAAGAGTTAGCGGATGCAGAAGAGATAAAGAAAAGATGGAAAGAGTACACAGAGGAACTTTACAAAAAAGACCTAAACACCGCGGATAATAACAATGAGGGGGAAATTGAACTTGAACCAGACATCCTAGAGAGTGAAGTCAGAAAGGCCCTAAAAAGCACGGCAAATGACAAAGCCAGTGGAGATGATGGTATCCCAGTTGAATTCTTCAAAGCCCTAAAAGATGATGGAATCAAGCTACTACATGCTTTATGCCAACAGATTTGGAAAACGAAACAGTGGCCACAGGATTGGAAAAGATCAGTATATGTCCCAATCCCAAAAAAGGGCAATGCCAAAGAATGTTCAAATTAACGAACAATTGCGCTCATCCCACAAGCCAGCAAAGTGATGCTCAAGATAATGCAGGATAGACTACAGCAGCATGTAGAAAGAGAACTACCAGAGGTGCAGGCTGGATTCAGAAGAGGCAGGGGGACCAGAGATCGCATTGCCAACATACGTTGGATCATGGAGAAAACAAAGGAATACCAGAAACAAGCTTACTTCTGTTTCATTGACTACACCAAGGCCTTTGATTGTGTGGACCACAACAAAATGTGGCAAGTAATTAAAGAGATGGGAATACCAGAACACCTCATATGTCTCATGAGAAATCTGTACATGAGTCAAGAAGCAACAGTTAGGACAGAGTATGGAATGACGGAGTGGTTTGGAATAGGAAAAGGAGTAAGACAAGGCTGCATTCTGTCACCCTGCTTATTCAACTTATACACAGAGCACATAATGCGCAATGCAGGGATGGAGGAATCACCATATGGGATCAAAATTGCTGGGAGAAACATCAACAATTTGAGATATGCAGATGATACCACCCTAATGGCAGAAAGTGAAGAAGACCTAAAGAAGCTCCTGATTAGGTTGAAAGAAGAGAGTGCAAAAGCTGGCCTGAGACTCAATATCAAGAAAACCAAGATAATGGCAACAGGCGCTATAAGTCCCTGGAAAATAGATGGGGAAGAAGTAGAAGCAGTAACAGATTTTACTTTCTTAGGATCCAAGATCTCTGCAGATGGGGATTGCAGCCATGAAATAAAAAGGCGACTGATTCTTGGGAGACAAGCTATGAAAAACCTGGGGAACATAGTGAAAAGTAGAGATATCTCACTGCAAACAAAGGTCCGCATAGTCAAAGCAATGGTATTTCCGGTGGTAATGTATGGCTGTGAGAGCTGGACCATTAGAAAGGCTGAGCGAAGAAAAATAGATGCCTTTGAGATGTGGTGCTGGAGGAGAGTTTTGAGAGTCCCCTGGACAGCGAGGAGAACAAATAGGTCAATATTAGAAGAGATTAGCCCTGAGTGCTCCTTAGAAGGACAAATAACAAAGATGAAGTTGAAGTATTTTAGACATCAAATGAGAAGAGAGGATTCACTTGAGAAGGCCTTGATGCTGGGGAAGGTGGAGGGCAAAAGAAGAAGGGGACGGCCAAAGATGAGATGGCTAGATGGTATTGTAGACACAATGGGCACGGGGCTGTGTGGACTAAGGAGGATGGTGGAGGACAGAGGTGCCTGGAGAGCGATGGTCCATAGGGTCGCAAAGAGTCGGAATCGACTGTGCGACTGAACAACAACAACAGTGCTACCCTCTGTTTCCTGTCCCTTAGCCAGTTGCTGATCCAGGACAAGACCTGTCCCTTTATTCCATGACTGGTAAGTTTGTTCAAGAGCCTTTGGTGTGGGACCTTGTCAAAAGCCTTCTGAAAGTCCAGATAAACAATGTCAACTGGATCCCCCTTATCCACATGCTTGTTGACACTCTCAAAAAATTCCAACAGATTAGTGAGACATGATTTGCCCTTGCAAAAGCCATGTTGGCTCTCCTTTAGCAGCACCTTCTCTTCTATGTGCCTATTAATTCTATCTTTTAGGATGGTTTCCATCACTTTACCTGGGACACATGTCAAACTGACAGGTCGGTAATTCCCTGGATCACCCCTGGATCCTTTTTTGAAAATTGGTGTTACATTCGCTACCTTCCAGTCATCAGGCACAAAGCCTGATTTGAGGGAAAGATTATATATTTTGGCTAGGAGATCAGCAATTTCATCTTTAAGTTCCCTGAGAACTCGTGGATGGATGCCATCTGGTCCTGGTGATTTGTTAGTGTTTAGTTTAACAAGACATGCAAGGACCTCCTCCCTGGTTATTTCTATCTGGCTTAATTCTTCGGTTTCCCTCCCTACGAAGATAGGCTCTGTTTTGGGCATGTGGCCTCTGTCTTCTTCAGTGAATACTGAAGCAAAGAATTCATTGAGTCTCTCTGCAATCTCTGTTTCCTCTTTAATAACCCCTTGCCTTCCATTGTCATCTAATGGTCCAATGGCCTTCCTAGTTGGGTTCTTACTTCTAATGTACTTAAAGAAGTCTTTGTTATTTCTCTGAGTATTTTTAGCTATACGCTCCTCAAAGTCTTGCTTTGCTTTCCTGATTGTTGCCTTGCATTTGTTCTGCCAGAATTTATGTTTTTGCCTGCTGTCCTCATTCAGACAAGCCTTCCATCTTCTAAATGAGCTTCTCTTGCTCTTGATCACTTCCCGAACAGCTCCTGTAAGCCACATTGGAGTCCTCTTGGACCTGGCAGTGCCCTTTTTCCTTTTGGGTATGCATTCCAATTGAGCCTCTGTTATTGTTTTTGTAAACAGCCTCCATGCCTCTTGGAGTGTTTGGACTCTCTCAATTTTCCCTTTCAGCTTCTTTTTTACTAGTTTCCTCAACTTTGGGAAATTTCCTTTTTGAAAATTTAAGGTCTCTCTGTTAGATTTTATCAGTGACTTGCAGTCTATGATCAAGTTAAGCATAATTGAGTTGTGGTCACTGTTCCCTATTGGATCAGTCACATTAACATCTTGCACCAGATCCTGAGTATTACTCAGGATCAAGTCAAGGATTCTTGTACCTCTAGTTGGGTCTTCAACCATCTGTCCCAGGGAACAATCATTTAGCATATCTAGGAACTTTGCAGGCGCACCCCCCCAATAACGGACACAGACAACATTGAAAGTGGATAACAGCATAGGGCCACATTTATTGATTCAATGCCCTAGTCCGAATTATAAATTTGTATTGGTAAAACGACCAATCATAATTCCTAAGGCAAGCAGGCCGAAGTAACACTGGTAAGGTACCACCCCAAAATTGCCAACGGCAATTGGTTACAATGTATCAATTTGTATCAATTTGTTTGTTGACAACAAACAAATTGTTGACCGTAGTCAATAACTAACTCATGACCCCACCCTCTGACGCGTATCCGTGAAATCACAGGGGTGATGCATGCTGGTTAGCAATCGTCATCACCCCATCGCCTGGTTCGTCGTTGACCGGACAACGTTTAACTACTTTATTCCTGTCTAGTGTTGTCCACCTGCCGGATACTTGTGGGTCATACTGTTTACCTTACCAGTGCTACCCGCCAATGTGACCAAAGTCAACAGTAGGAACACAGAAAAACCCCTATATCAAACCATAGCAACAGTGTGGGATGGGCAAAAAAGCCAGGACCCGGAAGCCAATATGGGTCCCAACCAAAAATTCCCACCCGGCCCCGAAGCGACCATAATATCACACTGTTAACTAGGGAGGGGGTGGAGGGGAAAAAACTTCTCCGCTCCGTCGCTGAGGTAAAATGGCAGCTCGGCTGCCTCGTGGCCAGCCCTTTTATAAGGGAGCTGGCCACGCCCCTAACTACCCGGATTCTCTGTCCTGTGGGGGGGGGCCGCAAAGGGCGCGGCGGCCATTTTGGCGCCGCGCTTGCATTGCAGGCGCACCCCCCCAATAACGGACACAGACAACATTGAAAGTGGATAACAGCATAGGGCCACATTTATTGATTCAATGCCCTAGTCCGAATTATAAATTTGTATTGGTAAAACGACCAATCATAATTCCTAAGGCAAGCAGGCCGAAGTAACACTGGTAAGGTACCACCCCAAAATTGCCAACGGCAATTGGTTACAATGTATCAATTTGTATCAATTTGTTTGTTGACAACAAACAAATTGTTGACCGTAGTCAATAACTAACTCATGACCCCACCCTCTGACGCGTATCCGTGAAATCACAGGGGTGATGCATGCTGGTTAGCAATCATCATCACCCCATCGCCTGGTTCGTCGTTGACCGGACAACGTTTAACTACTTTATTCCTGTCTAGTGTTGTCCAGTCAATTGCGAACCTGCCGGATACTTGTGGGTCATACTGTTTACCTTACCAGTGCTACCCGCCACACGGAGGGGCTTCAAAGAAGACCTGACGCCCCCCCCAAGACCGTCAGCTCGGTCAACAGGCCTGCTCGCCAATCACCCAACAGGAGGTCCATACCTCCTCGCGACAGGTGGACCCCATCCCCTGCATACAGGTCATAATTTTGTAGGCTAATATCGGGGTGATGACTAACCCGTCCCCAAGCCCTGGTGGCAAGAAACCGCGCCACTGCCTTATTGACCGCGCGCCTAGCGCGGTCAAGAGCCAGGAGGTTAACGCCCCCTCTGTAAGAATGGCGCGGAACAATGTCCGACCAAACCAGGGTTGTGGCAGGCCAGACATAATGCAAGTAGGCGAGTTCCTCGCAAATCGCATGTTTGAGCGATAAGCCGGTGACCTGGCCCAAATCATTGCCCCCCAGGTGGATGATTAGAATGTCAGGCGGGTCAGCACCCAGGCCAGAAAAAAGGAAAGGCCGCAGCTCCCGCCATAACATCCCAGGCTTACCATGCCATGCGAGACTGGCGTGGTCACCCAGTCCCAGTCGGGGTCCCCACTCTGTCGCCGCAGCGTAACGCGCTGCCCTGTGCACATAGCTGTGGCCCACCAGCCATACTGTCACCGGTGTAATACGACACCCAGGGTCTGTAAGAAAATTGAGAAAAAAGGCGGTAAGGTGACTGGATTGGTACTCATGGCGGGAGTGGGCGCACATAAAACTGAAAACATTGCGAGCCCCACCTCCCCATGCTGCGTATGTCAGCCCCAGAGTACCCAAAAGCAGCTGCTGTAGAGGCTGCACCAATACGGAATGAATGTGTGCCATAACGGGCACCTGGTAGGCCCACCCTGGTGAGGGCTCTGGCTGTCACCTTCCAAAACTGAAATTTAGTAAGGGGAGACCCATCTTGGTGACAGAAAAACGGGCCGTGGTGCATGCCACGCAGTGCCAGGAATTCCTGTAGGGCACCAACCGGACAGATGTCTGCCAAAGAACACCGTAGCAGTCTTACTCCACTGCCTACGCCATGCTGATCTGTTTTAGAGGAGCGTATCCTCAACTGGGCCCATTCTTTGGCAACATAGACATCTTCGAGTTCCAGTGCCCTACCACTTGCATCCGCCTTAGACAGCATCACGAGTTCGCTGACGCGGAGCGCTCCAAAAAATGCCACCGTTGTGGCTGCATGAAAAAGGGCTGCCTCATAATGATCAAAACAGAGGCCTGGCCAGCCCCGGGCCAACTGGGTAAGAACCCCTGGGGAAATAGGGTGCCGGTCGTCCGGGCAACGCCCGCGCTCGCGCACCCACCCCTCCAAAACATGTCTCACACGGAAGTCAGAGGTGGTATCCACGTGACCCCCCACTTTGGCCATAAAAGCCAACGCCGAAAGCTTGGATGCTATGGTGCGAGGTGCGAGGCCCTGTGCATGCAGGTGAACCATGAACCGCAGAACATGGTCCACCGGAATTGGCCAGGTCTCTGGCAAGTGAAATTGAGTAGCAAATGCCCTATATGAATTGAATGCTTGTTGATACGCCTTACGCGTGCGTGGCGCTAGTGACAGGCCAATCGCCCGGTTCACCTCTCCTTGCCAATAGTCCACATCTCGTCCGGGAGTGGCGAGGGAAATTCCTCCGCATCCGGGGCCAAGGCGCGGAACCGGGAGATCTGCAGGCGGGACAAAGCGTCAGCAATATCATTATTAATCCCTGGGACATGCCTGGCCCTGAACAAGATGTTGAGGCGCAGGCAGCGCAGCACAAAATGGCGCACTAGATCCATAACCCTGGGCGATTTGGAAGTCTGTGCATTGACAATGTGTACAACGGCAGCATTGTCACACCAGAAATGCACCACCGAATTTGCCCACTGTTCGCCCCATAGCATCAAAGCCCCCAGAATGGGAAAAAATTCCAGGTATGTGAGATCCCGCAGGCGACCTGTGCCTGCCCATGCCGGTGGCCACCCACCATAGGCCCACTTCCCATTGAAGTACATCCCATAACCCAGGGATCCTGAGGCATCAGACTGGATCTGGAAATTGGGGGATGCCAGGAGGTCAGACCTCCAAAATGAGACCCCATTAAACTCCCTCAGGAATTGCAACCAGACGAACATGTCTGCCCTGATACCCCGGGTAAGCCTGACTCTGTGGTGGGGCCTGGATAACCCTGCCATGGCGTCACATAAGCGCCGGGCAAAAGCCCTGCCCGGAGCGACCACCCTGCAGGCAAAAGTAAGGTGCCCATGGAGCACCTGCAGTTCCCTCAGGGATGCCTTACGCTTGGCCAGCAATTCCGAGATAAGGGTCACTATCCTGGACACCTTATCACCCGGCAACCTAGAAGCCTGCACTACTGTGTCAATCTCAACTCCCAGGAATACTAGCTTGGTCGATGGGCCCTCGGTCTTTTCGGGCGCTAAAGGGACACCAAGTTCCTGCATTAGCGTCTGAAATGTGTTAAGGAGACGTGCACACGTGTCCCAGCCCCGTTCACCCCCGAATAAAAAGTCATCCAGGTAATGGGCTACAGACCGGGACCCTGACCTGCGGACGAAGGCCCACTCTAGGAAGGTACTAAAACGCTCGAAAGCCGAGCATGATATGGAGCAGCCAAAAGGCATGGCCTTATCGAAATAATATTCCCCCTTAAATTTAAAACCCAGCAATTCAAAGTCGCCCGGGTGCACCGGCAAGAGGCGAAAAGCCGACTTAATGTCACACTTGGCCAGCAGGGCACCCGGGCCACACGCGCGCACCATGCGCAGCGCCTGGTCAAACGATGTATACCGGACTGAACAAAGGTCATCAGGGATAGCATCGTTGACCGATCGGCCGGCTGGGTAGGACAAATGATGAATAAGACGAAACTCACCTGGGGACTTTTTGGGCACCAAACCCAGTGGTGAAACCTTAAGATTGGGAAACGGGGGTGCGGGGAATGGTCCAGCGACCCTGCCCGCGTCTAACTCCTTTTTAATGCTGGCCGCAGCCACCTCCTCCCTTCCTCTGAGGGATAAAAGGTTGGGAGCATCCTGAGGGAACCTATCACCCATAAAAGGGATAAGAAATCCCTGCTTAAAACCTTGAAGTAGATACTCCCCGTCCTCCCCCTTTGGGTACGATGCGAGCCAGCGCTCCAGCATGTCCACCTTAATTGGGGAGGGGGCCTTTTGGAGGACTAGCTCCATCCGCGGCAGCTTTGCCAGCCCACTGTCCACCCCTCCCTCTGCCTCGTGCCCCCCCAGGCCTGGGACAAGCAGAGGCTGCGTGGGGGCCAGAACATGTGGGACACTCATGCTTATACCTGCAATTCTTCCGATTGCAGGAACCATTTGACGAGAAAGTCCAGCACAGCAGGCGGGCTGGAACCCCCTGCCCCGCCGGTTGGCGGGTAACCTGCGCTGGAGCCGCTCGCTGGACCGCATGTCCACAATGGTATCTATCCCCCGGGGCAGGGCGTGTGGGTGTCATGTACAAGAGCCACAGTCTCTGGCACGGCTCATCCCATCTCATCTCGGGGTGGAGAGGAATCCTCATACGGAATTCCTCATCATATGCTAGCCATGAGGGGCCCGGGAAATCAACCATTGCCCTATATATGTTGTCCAAATATTGGACCATGGGGATAGCTAAATCCGGCCGCGCCCTCAAATATACCGCCATGTATATTAAATAAGCGGGAAGCCAGTTGGCCCAGGTACGCGGCGGCTTACGGTGGCGTGCCTGCTCCTTATCCTTCTCATCCTGACCCTCCCTTTCCTCCTTGGTGGGCTCTCTGTTCAGGAGTGAGAAGATATCTACGTACTCCCCTCGCCATATCTTTTCTCTAGTAGCCTGTGCCAAGTGATCACCCAATGGCAAGGAATACCCTGCCGTCGGCAAAGCCGAAAAGGGGACAGCCGGCCTAGTAAAAGGGGCCTGAGCTAACCCAGCCACCCCCAGAACATTCCCCGCAGTGTAAGGACCAATGCCCACCCCATTGCCCAAGGTGGCAGTTGTTGTCGCCGGGTGGGCCGTAGACAGCGTGGCCCCCGCACCACCCGCGCGAGGCCAAGGCCATTGAAAGGCCCCCCCTATATTGGGAATGTGTGTGGATGTACTTGCTTGCACCGTATACTCACATGCTGCACCCCCGCGGGCCGCCCCCACCGGGGGTTCCGGCCCACTGGGGGCGTCGGAGCTCACGACCGACCTAGAGCTCATCACCGGAGCTTGACCCGCACCAGGTTGCTGGCTGGGGAGCTGCGAGGCAGTGGCCGAAGCCGCGCCACCCGCCTGCAGCAGCTCGACCCTCCCCGCCGGCTGTTGTCCTGCTGCCGACAGCACCTCAAAAGGAACCCCGAAGGGGGCGCCCGCCTGACTGGCCCGGGCCAAAGACGCCTCCAGGGCCGCAATGCGGGCCAGTAAGGTGTCCACGTTGACCATGGGCAAAGGGCCGGCCGGCCCGCCTGATCCAGGCACGGGTACAGGTCCCTGCACCCCGGGGCCCGTATATGGCCATTGGCCAGCACCGAAGCCCGGCAGAGCTGGTGGAGAAACCTGCCAAGGCAGGGGGCCGCCCCACCCCCCAAGGCTAGAGGGCCCGGGGAGAGGCTGCGGCCCAAAAGGAATAGGCCCGACGGAGTGGGCAGGAGGAGGAGCGGTGTCCACCGCTCGTGGGCCGCGGGCCGGAGCGCCATCCGCGCCCACACTCTGCTCGCCCACAGCGGGCCAAGGGGCAATAGACCCCATTCCGCCGGCCCCGGTCGGGGCTGGCAAAGGTGGCTGCTGAGGAGGCGGCACCACGGTCCTCCGACCTGGGTTGCGCCTCCTAACAGCGCGAGCTGAACTCGAAGCTGCCTTCTTCTTCGAAGGCATCTCCACCGAAGCAAAAAAGGGAAGCTGGCAAGGCAGAATCGCTACCAAAAGGCTTCCCGGTAAGCTAACGAGCGACGGAGACACAGGGGAAAAAACTTCTCCGCTCCGTCGCTGAGGTAAAATGGCAGCTCGGCTGCCTCGTGGCCAGCCCTTTTATAAGGGAGCTGGCCACGCCCCTAACTACCCGGATTCTCTGTCCTGTGGGGGGGGGCCCGCAAAGGGCGCGGCGGCCATTTTGGCGCCGCGCTTGCATTATCTCTTTATCATGTGCTGAACAACAGTTCACCCAGTCTATGTGAGGGTAATTGAAGTCCCCCATTATAACCAGGCTTCCCTTCTTGGATGCCTCCTTTACAACATTCTCCAACTGCCAGTCTCCCTCAAGAGTTTGGGTCGGAGGCCGATAGTATATGCCTACTGTTAGACCATCCTTGTGGCCTGGTACTCTTACCCACAGAGCTTCTAATGGTGACTCCAAATCACCTAGATATTCCAATTCATACGATTTTATCACTTCTTTGACATACAAGGCCACACCACCTCCCATTTGCCCCTTCCTATCCTTCCTGTACAGTTTGTAGCCTGGGATAACTGTATCCCATTGGTTATCATCCGTCCACCAGGTTTCAGTGATACCAATAATATCAATATTTTTATCTATTGCTAAGTATTCCAGCTCCCCTATTTTGTTCCGGAGGCTTCTGGCATTTGTATACAAGCATTTATATATGCTTTTCTGACACAGTCTTTTGTGTCCAGTTGCATTGTTAGACTGCCTCTTGCATCCTTCTGCTAGAATGCTAGTGACTAGCTCCTCGCTCTGCTCAGTAAATTTTGCATCCTCCTCACTACTCAAGTACACACTTTTCCGAACCGGATGCTGCCCAGCTCCTGTCGGCTTTCCCCCAGTTATCAGTTTAAAAGCTGCTCTGCAGCCTTTTTGATGTTGAGTGCCAGCAATCTGGTCCCATCATGGTTCAAATGCAACCCATCCCTCCTGAACAGATTTGGCTTGTCCCAAAATGTTCTCCAGTTCCTGACAAATCTGAAACCCTCCTCTCGACACCACCGCCTCATCCACGCATTGAGGCTTCTGAGCTCTGCCTGCCTGGTAGGTCCTGCGCGAGGGACAGGCAGCACTTCTGAAAATGCTACCTTGGAAGTCCGGGACTTCAATCGTCTTCCTAACAACCTGAATTTGGCTTCCAGGACAGACCGCTTGGCCTTTCCAACATCATTGGTACCAACGTGTACCATGACAACTGGCTCGTTCCCAGTTCCCTCTAACAATCTATCTAGATTTCTTGTGATGTCTGCAACTTTTGCACCTGGCAGGCAATCAATCTGGATCTGCTAAAGTCAGGGTAAATGATGAATCTTATAAGAGGGGATAAAGGCATTGAAGGGATATCCGAAAATAAGATAAGTTTGTATGCTGATGATACTTTGGTAATCATGAAGCACCCTAGAAAGGCATTAGAAAAAATACAAGGTCACTTAAATGGTTTTGAAGAGATGACAGGATTGAGAATTAATTGGGATAAATCAGAAATGATACTCTGTAATGTAGATAAGGAGGAACAAGAGAAAATAAAGGATAAATTTAAACTTCAAGTTAAAAATAGTTTGAGATATTTAGGAATAAGTATTTCAAGTAAATTTGAAGATCTCAAGCGATTGAATTATGATAAACAGAAAAAGGAAATTAAAGAGAAAATAGAACAGTTTAAAAAGATTAAATTATCCTGATTTGGCAGGATTGCGCTAAGTAAAATGATGCTGTTGCCAAAAATTAATTTTTTATTTGATGCATTACCAATTAGATAAATTGACAAAGAAATTAAAGATTTTCAAAATATAATAAATAATTATTGTAATGCAGGAAGAAAACCTAGAGTAGCAAATTTTTTTGGAACTTACCCCAGAAAGAAGGAGGACTGGGGATACACAATTTGAGGAATTATTATAGAGCTTTCCAAATTAAGAATATTGTGAAGATTTTAGCAAGGGAAAGCGTAATTTGGGAAGAATTAGAGATGAAGGAGTTAAGTCAAGTGGGTAAAGGGATATTTTTCGGTAACAATAAAGGGAAAATAAGTGTCAAAAATAGGATGATGAAAACAATGTTGGAGGTTTGGAATAAGGTTAAAAAGAATTTGAGTCCTGAATTATCTCCAATAATAGAATTAGAGGATATTAAAAAAATTCCATAAAATTGGATAAAAGGCTGAAGGAGGCATTGGAAAGAAAAAATGTTTTCCTGTTGAGAGACTGAATACGAGCCTGTAAAGACAGAGAGAATAAAGCAGAAATTTACTCTCAGTTGAATTTGAACTGGTTCCAGATGTTGCTGTTGGATAGATGGAATTGCAAATATAAGGGAGAAATTAGTTTAGAGAGGGATAAAATGGAATGTGAGGAAATGCTGCCAAAGATAAGAAAAGGAGACGGGATTAAAGGGAATAGTAAGTAGAATATATAAAATCTTAAATAAAGAAGGCAACCCTCAAGAAACTTTGAAATTGTGTTGGGAACAGGTTTTGAATATAAAAATCCCAGAAAAAGGTTTATGAGAACTATGTCGGTTAGAATGAAGGAGCATAATTATAAAATGTTATGGAAGTGGTATTTGACCCCAGAGAGATTATTTCAAATGGATAATACTAAAAGTAAAATGTGTTGGAAATGTAAAAACTCCTTGGGAACATATGAACATATGTGGTGGAAATGTACTGTGGTAAAAGAGTTTTGGGGAAAATTGAGAATGAAATATGTGATATTATGGGGTTTGAATGTAAATTGAATTTAAACATTGTGTTGTCAACAGATGTGAAAAATTTAAAGTTAAAGGAGGATAAAAAGGAGTTAATAGCTATTATGCTGATAACGGGTAGAATGTGCATAGCAAGTAATTGGAAACTTGATAGAATTTTAAAAGTAGAGGAATGGTAAAAAGAGATGTGGGATCTTGCATTGAATGATAAATTAACATGGGAGATAAATAAATATAAGGGGAAAATTAAAGAAAATAGATTTTGGAAAATTTGGCAACCATTTGTGGATCATTCATTGAAAGGAGATCAGGGTGGCAGCCATGTACCAGATTATATACATTTTTGGAAATGGTGAAAAATGTGGCATCCCGCAGACTCCTTCAAGTTGTAAAAACCCAGGGTGTTTATTGTAATAGATTTTGTTTTGTTTAACGTAAGTAGATTTAGATTTATGTAAGCACTGGCATAGCAAATTATAGAGGTAATAATTGAAGTATTTTTGTTGTAAAGAGAAGGTTAAAGTGCGAGTAGGGAATACGTGTTGATATGACTGTTCACAGTATAATAAATTGATAAATTAATAATTGAGTAACAGCTATACATTTAAATAGAGTTTTTTCTTTCTTATTTTCTTTCTTCTTTAATTGAAAGTAAATGTAATTTGTTAATGTCAGGCATTTTATTTGTATTTTAGATTTTTGTACTGTTAAAATGAAATGCATTTAGTTTTGTTAACTGTGTTCTTTTTTTGTATTGTTTTTATAATCAATAAAAATTATTTAAAAAAGAATAGAGTTTGAATATGTATATTAGGATAGTTATAAGAGTATTATAATGTATTAAAAATTGGAAATATAACTAAAGATGTACGGAAGAAAGAGGAAGGTAGTACATTATTAAGTCGTAGTTTTATTATATTCTTATGCTTTTTTCTTTTATATTTTTTGTTATATATATTGTATTTGTAGGTGTGATGTTTGTATTTTCATTTATAGTTGTTCTTTTTAAGTTGTATTATTGTTAAAAAAATTATATATATATATTATATATATATAGTAAAAAAATTATATATATATATATATATATATATATATATATATATATATATATATATATATATATATATATATATATATATATATATATATATATATATATATATATATATATATATATATATATATATATATATATATATATATATATATATATATATATATACAGAGAGAGAGAGAGAGAAAGAAAGAGTGGGTCAAAGCAAGTTCTTCAGAAAAATACCTGCCATTTGATCACCAACTGCCAAAGCATAGACTGAAATCAAGGCATAGCTTCCTCACAACTTCTGCCCCTCTGAACAGACAGCCCCCACAGACCACCTTAGAACTATGGAAGGCAAGCAAGGAACTACCAGATAGCTGGGCAGAACCACTCTAGGATTCAGTGCTCATCTCTGTTTCATAGCCGAAGAGCCAGCGCTGTCTGCTTCTGCAGACGTTTCTGTGGCCATGTGGCAGGCATGACTAAACAATGGAGCGCACAGAACGCTATTTATCTTCCCACCAAAGCGGTCCCTATTTATCTACTTGCAATTTCTTGCTTTCAAACTGCCAGGTTGGCAGGACTACTAGGAAGCTCCAAACCCTACAATTTTCTTTTCTCCCATTCTAACCTTTTGGGAGCAAATTTCAAACTGAAAGCATGCCGCCCCTATCCCTCTGCTATTTATTTGTGAATTTCCTAGAACAGTGACTAACTACATTGCATTGGTGCTTGTGAGCCCCCTCCCTACCCACACAAAAGAGACTGGAATGTTTTATTGTTAGAGTAAGTTAGTTAACACCACAACAATCTGAGCTGTATTCCTTCTTCCCCTCCTTCCTCTGTGTCTGAGCACTCTGCTATTTTTTGCACTGCTAAATGAATTTTTGTTCCTAAATTTAGCCTTGTTGTTACCCAACTGATCTTTATGAGGAGATATTGTCATACGTCAAATTATTTTTTACAAGTGTTGCTCAGCATAACTGTAGAAGATTGCCTCCAGAAAGAGAAGCTTGGACAGTCACGGGTGATATGTTGCTTCATAACTTTAGAGTCATTAAAGATACAGTAAAACCATGGATAACAACCACATCGCATAATACCAAAATCAGATAATGACCTGTTATTATTACTATTATTATTTTGGGGGGGGAACTGTATCACATAACACTAAAACCCTATGGGATGCATCGGATAACGTTCGCTAAAGCCTGTGCTGGTTACAATGCATCTCTATGGAGTTTTGACATTATCTGATGCATCCCATAGGATTTTAGCATTATCCGATGCATGCACCGGATAACGCTAAAAATCGGATATCACTAAGACTTGTGGAACCAAGTTTTAGCTTTATCCGAGGTATTACTGTACTGCATTCATTCTGTACCAGATACATTGTTACAACTATCTTGAACATCAGAAATGATTAGCACATGCATGCTAATCTTTTAGAGGACCACTCGTAATAAAGTAGTAGGTGGATTTTGATTGTACATAAATGAACTTAACAAATTTACAGCACTTAAAATATACACATGATATAAACAAAACCCATAGAAACAATATTTCTGTAATATAAAGGTATACTTGCCTTCACAAATAACAATACTGACTGGGACACAAGAACTACTGAGTTGCCAAAGAAGTAACCATATTAGTCTGTCTAACTAGGTTGCCAAAACTAAGGAGGGGGAAGAGGAAGGAAGGAAGGAAGAAAGAACATATTTTTGTGGCACCTTGAAGACTCACATTTTTTATTTCAATGTGAGCTTACATGGATCAAAATCTACTTCTGTGCCTCTGGCACAGAAGAGAAGGCTGGATTAGACAGACCTTTGGTTTTATCACAGAGCTCTTTTCATGTTCTTATGCACATGGGAACAGGGTCTTGACAGTGGAAAAGCTGATCCCCAATGAAGGGACCCAGACCAGGGAGGAAATGTTTATCACTTTCTTTACTTTCCACTTCCCAGTTCTAAATTGCTTAAAGCTTACTATAGAAGCCTTTAAATGTGGGAAACAAAATATTCTGAGTGGCAGAAGTAATTGCTGGGACCCAGATGTTCTTGGACTACAGGTCCAAGAAATCTTGGCTAGCACAGCCAATGATGAAGGCTACTGGGAGTTTTAGTCCAAGAACATCTGAAGACTCCAAGGCTGGGAGCCACTGATGTAGGCAAACGAACACAGAGTTGGGCAATCCTCGTCTCTGAATACAGCCAAACTTCTTCTGAAGTGCTTTACTTTTTGTGAAAATGAGTCAAATTTCCCTCAGTGTTATGGAAGAAAATATTTTGGCTTCACTACAGTTGCACTGAAGTGGTTGAAGAGAATTGATCTTTGCCTTCACACAGCATGCAACCAGCCTTGCTCAAAATATAATTAGCCCGCTAAAAAGTTAATAGGTTTTCCTCACTTGCAGCTTACACAACCCCAAACATATTTGCAAACTGCTTGTTTCCATGTATACCAAAGTGAGGAGGAGTATATTGTCTTGCTTTATATATCACACACACACACACACCCTAGAATGAGCTGTGTAGTCTAATCCAGTGATGGGCATTTTTTTTTACTACCACACTGTAGGCATGGCCAAATTGGTGGATGTGGCCAAATCAGTGGGTGTGGCCAAATTGGTGGGCATGTGACTTGCTAGGGGTGGCCATGTGACTGGGTGGCCAATCTAGTCATGCCTGCCACATAGCCATGAAAACGTATGCAAACACAGACAGCACTGACTCTTTGGCTGTAAATGGAGATGAGCACTGCACTGTAGAGTCAGATACGACTGGCTTTTGAGCAACGGCAACCTTTACTTTTACCTATTGTTAGATCCAAAACTGCCAGTCGTATCTGACTCTAGAGTTCAGTGTTCATCTCTATTTATAGCCAAAGAGCCTGCACTGTCTGTTTGTAGATGTTTCTATGGACATATGGCAGGCATGACTAGACACAAGAATGTTGTTACCTTTCCCACTGAGGTTGTCCCTATTTATCTACTTGCAATTTCTTGCTTTTGAACTGCTAGGTTGCCAGGAGCTAGGACAGAGATGGGAGCTCAAACCATCATGTTGGCCTTCCAGCTAACAAGGCAAGCTTCTTAACCATTGAACTGCAGTGGCTCAAGTGGCTAAGGTGCTGACTCGAGGGTGGCAGGTCAGCAGTTCGATACCTGAATACTGTAGGAAGGAGTGAGCTTCTGCCTCTGTCCCAGCTTCTGTCAACCTAGCAGTTTGAAAGAAATTGCAAGTAGATAAATAGGGACCACTTCGGTGGGAAGGTAAACAGCATTCCGTGCACTCCGGTGTCTAGTCATGCTTGCCACATGACCATGGGAACATCTGTAGAAGCAAACAGCACTGGCTCTTTGGCTTTGAAACAGAGATGAAACCTAGAGCCATTTTATTCTCTGCAAGCATATCAGAGAGTAAACAAAACAAAAAGAAAAATGTTGTGGCACCTTAAAGACTAACTGCTGCTTCGAGGTAGACTGCAGCTGACCCAGGAAGCTCCACGGTAAAACAGAGATGACCACTGAACCCTAGAGTGGGATATGATTGGCTTTTGAGCAAGGTAAAGGTAAAGGTATCCCTTACTCAAAAGCCAGTCATATCTGACGCTAGGGTTTAGTGGTCATCTCTGCACTCCCTGCAGGATGTCTGGACATCACAAGAGTTGTGCGGCTTGTCCCGCACCACCTGGACATCCTGACACCGTGGGAAGGGAAGGGAAGAGTTTGCACCACGCTGCCTGGACCAGCCCGCATGCCACCTCTTCTAGCAGCAGCACAACTCTCTCAATGCCCGTACATCCTGCAGGAAGAAAACTTCCTGCAGGATGTCCAAGCATTGCAAGAGTTTTCCTGCTGCTGCTGCTGCTAGAAAAAGTGACAACAGCTTGTGGGCTCTTCCCTTCCCCCAGTGGCAGAATGTCCAGGCGGCGTAGCGTGAGCAGTGCAACTCTCACGATGCCCGAACATCCTGCAAGAAATTCTCTTCCTGCACGATGTCTAGGCATCACGCAAGTTGTGGTGCTGCTGCAGCTGCTGCTGCTAGAAGGAGTGGCGGTACACAAGATGGTCTGGGTGGCATGGCATGAGCACCCCTCCCCTCCCCTCCAACCACACATGCCGCTGCCTCCACTACTGCCCAAGCATCAGCCACTGGAGGAGGAGAAGGAAGAGCCGCTGCCGCTTCACCTGCCGCCTCCTCCTCCTCCACCCACCGCCACCACTGAAGTAGGCATGGCCAGCCAAATGGGCATGGCCTAGGGGGATTTTTGCTACCGGTAAGCCGAGGAGAGAAGCACACACCACTGGTCTAATCCATGGTACTAGCTTCCTTTTGGCGAAGACTTACCAGAAGACATTCAGCAGGGGATACTTTCCTACTGCTGTTCTTGTGTGCTATGAACATCTCCATGTGGCTAAGGTTCCTGTTGCCATGGATCTGTTTAAGACAGAGGAATATCTACGGGAGAAAAGACTGCTGCAGCACCAGTTTGTTTCTTGATGTAAGACTGAGTGATGACATCCATTAGAAATTCTCTGTGACATTATCCAACATAACCCAAATCAAATAGTGCCATAGTCAGAGACACAGAATATCTTGAATCAAGTGGACTAAATGAATAATCTGAGCTAAAAGATTTTGCAGGTAAAAAGAAAACATGCGGGAAAATAATAATATGTCATACAAGCAATAAGGTATTTGCACATTCCAAAAATTAAGGACTGAGTAAACATGCTCCACTCAATTATCCTCATACAGGGAGGGCTCCATTGATTACTCTCTGGTCTTACCTATTTTTGTGCTAGACTTTGATAACCTATAATAATGGCTTTAAAACCATGTGTTGGGAAAAAGTGGGTTTCCTTTAAAACAGGAGATGCCAAAGAATTGCTATGGGCTGTACATGTACCCCAGGGTACCCACTTACTGCAGTGTTTCCTCGCAAACCCTACAACCCTGACCTTCTGGGGAAAAACAATCTGGCCTCCCAATTAGCAGACTACTCCCTTACAAGCTTCTTTTGTGAAGTTTTAATAGTTATGTCTATATGGGGAAAAGCTAGCTTTTGAGTTCTTCCAACTCTTCCTCAGTTTGGCCACTGTAATAAACTGCTGCCCTTTTTTGAGCGGTGGTAAAGCTCCCTTCTCTTTGGGGCTGCTCTTGATGACCATTTGGAGGCTGCAGCTGGTTCAAAATGCGGCTGCTCGTCTGGTGATGGGGTGCGGACGTTAAGCCCGCTGCTCACCCCTGCTGTGGGAGCTGCATTTGTTGCCAGTGTGCCTCCAGGTGCAATTCAAGGTGCTGGTGATGACCTTTAAAGCCCTACATGGTAGTGGTCCAGGGTACTTAAGAGACCGCATCACCCCAAGTTCATCTGTCCATCCCACTAGAGTGGACCTGAGGGGCTCCTTAAAAATCCCATCAGCTAGGGAGGCACGTCTCTCTAGCACTAGAATGAGGGCCTTTTTGGCATCCGCTCCAGCCCAGTGGAACCACCTGCTGACTGAGTTGCGTCTCTAGACAGAGCTGTTGCCCTTCAGGAAAGAGCTAAAAACCTGGCTGATAAAGCAGGTTTTGTGTAGTGGTGATAGGGTTCACCACTACCCCCCTACCCCCGCTGGCTTATACTACCCACCCATCCACCCCACCCCCCGCTGGCCTATGTAAAGAGGGTCACTCACAGTTTTAATTAGAATTTTAATTGGTGGGGGCTTGGGGGTTTATTTTTTTTAGTGTTTTAAGGGTTTTTAGGGTCTTTTAAAGTTTTAAGTTAGGTGATTTATGATGCAAGTGCTGTGCGCCACCCAGAGTCACTTGTTGAGTGGGCGGCAATATAAGTTTTATTAATAAATAAATAAATAAATAAATAATCCAGTGGTGGAGCCTGCATGAGTGAGACTCTCT
Source organism: Bradypodion ventrale (assembly GCA_035047345.1). NCBI lineage: Eukaryota > Metazoa > Chordata > Lepidosauria > Squamata > Chamaeleonidae > Bradypodion > Bradypodion ventrale. The sequence goes on from JAWDJE010000001.1 coordinate 51,231,706, forward strand.
AGAAGTAGTTTTTTCAGGAAGTAGAGTTGGTGATATCTTTGCTAGCCACCAAAATATATATTTAAAAAGGGAAGGGGGAACCAAGATTTCAAGTCCTTTGGAACACTTTATCAGACTGGGAATTGCTAAACTGGAAACAGAGTAAGGAAAACAGAAAAGATTAAAATTTATTGTGCCCAAATGTTAAAAGACCGGAGATGACATGGCTGAGATTTTATTGTTATTATTTCTGACAGATCAAGATAGTGCCTGTTTTTTTTTAAACTGTTCCCAGCTTTCCCTCCAAGCTAAACTCATACCATGACAGACAGATATAGTAGCACCAGAACAGCCATTTACATTGTCACATTTTTGTCCACTCTGGACCTAAGGGCTTTATTTAGATAGAAATGTGAATTGTTTATTATTCACTAAGTCCACAATGACCAGATGTCTGCTGGTGTTTGTGTAAGGCTTGTGTTACTTGTTATCACCAATGGCAGAAAACTGACAAGGTACTGAGGCACATCTTAGTTGCACAATTGGGCATGTGACTTGGTCTGTGATTGAGATTCGTCCCCCTTGTACCTTGTCAATTACCCACAATTAGCAATGGCAAGTTATGCCAATCTTACATAGGCCTCAGTAGCATCCCCCCTAACTGCAACATCTGTTGAGTTTGGGTCCTTCTGTTTTTGTTTTTTTGTATGTTTGGAATACCATTGCAGAGATGTCTACCAATGTGCAGACTCCTAGTTGAATAAGGACTCCAAGGTATCCAAGGTATAATGCCCTAGGACCCAGCCCCCAAACCATAACCTAAATTGACAAACTGATTCCAGTGGCAGCCCTAATTCTCCCAATACTCAGAAGTGCTACCACCACTCCTGTCTTTGCAGTTCCTTGCACTCCAATCTCCTCCCCTCCTGCATGTACCATTATCTTATCTCTAACTGTAAAAGACCAGTTCTGCTTAAACCCACCTGCTTATGGCTACAGATCAAGACACAGCTAGGTAGACCTGTGGAAAGACTGGGAAAGGTAATTGACATGTCCATCCTCGGAGAGCCTCAGTGTTATTTATAAAACCTGGATCCAAATGCCCAAATACACTAAAGAAGTGAAGTAAAGTAAAAAGTAAAGAAAAGAAAAGAATACATTGAAATACAGAACAAAATGGCTCATTCTTTGTATATGTATCTTGGGAATCAGAAAATAAACTAAGTAAAAAAACCTCATACTTGTTTATTGTAATTTTCTCTCTGTAAAAAGGTACAAAAAGGATCATTTTTGATGCATTTCAGGTAGACGCTGTAACCTGAAGAGTATATGCTAAATGCAGAAGCAAAACCTAATTATTTTCACACAGATACCTGAAATTTCTCTCACATATCAGAACCGGGATGTGTGAGAGCCCACCTGTTTTGCCTGATGAAGAACACAAAAAATCTCCCTGAATTTATCCAGAAGGAAGCTTTTCTGTGGCAATTCCACTTCCATCTGTTGGGAAATTTTGGCTGAATTATTTTAAATAAAAAATAATTTTGCAAACCCTCCTCAAAGATTGTGGCAGTTTTGAACCACAATCGGGTGTACCCTGGTAACGGCAACCTTGTGTTGCCAGCTAATCTTTCACAAACTAGGTTAATTGAAGGGAACTGCAGAATGAACCCACAAAATGGTGACTTTATTTTGCCAGTTTTATGTCTGGTCTAGACATGGAAGGAAAAAAAATAATTATTCCAGAGTGAAGGGGTAGTGAGGAGGATCTTCACTGCCTCAGCACCCTAGCCAAGGGAAAAAGCTTCTCATGCCCCTTCCGCGTTTCCTGCTCTAAACAGAAGATGGAACAAACTTGGGGATTATAAAAACTTCTGCCTTTCCCAAAAAGGAGCAAAAGAGTGTGACCTCACAAAGCCCAAAAGCTGCTCCGTGAGGCTAGCACACTAGTTTTCCCCCCACTCTAAAGGTAAAAAGGTCTCCCTTGCTCGAAAGCCATTTGTGTTTAACTCTAGGCTGCCTGTTCAGATGTTTCTGTGGTCATATGGCAGGCATGACTAGACACCAGAGCACATGAAATGCTGTTATCTTTCCTGGTGAAGTGGTACCTATTTAGGTAAAGGTAAAGGTCACCCATGCTTGAAAGCCAGTTGTATCCAACTCTCGGGTTTAGTGCTCATGTCTGTTTCTAGCCAAAGAGCCAGCATTGTCTGCGTCTGCAGACATTTCCATGGACATGTGGCAGGCATGCCTCAATACGTAATGCTGTTTACCTTCTCACCGTAGTGTTCCCTATTTTTCTACTTGCAATTTCTTGCTTTTGAATGGCTAGGTGGGCAGGAGCTGGGGAAAGACAATGGAAGCTCACTCCGTCATGCAGTACCCGGGAATCGAACTCCGACCTTCCAATCAGCAAGTTCAGTATCTTGATAACTTGAGCCACCACACACCCCTATTTGTCTACTTGTAATTTCTTGTCCTACTCTAACTAAAATTCCTGATGCTCCACAGGAGCAACCCTCGAAGAAGGCTCCATGCAGCTCAAGTCAGATGGTCATCCTGACCCGCCCAGTGCTTCCACCTCAGAAAGCTAGACCCTAACCACAACCATGCTGTCCTGGGGGAAGAGTTATACCCCCAGTTCCTTCTCCTGATGTCTTGCAGACCCATGGGATTTGAAATGTAGGGTCGCGAACTGATCTGCCCAGCTACACTTCACCTTTTAGTGAGCTCATACTGCATGGATGTCCCCCATCAATCTGTCCTCAGCTACAATACCTAAAGAGGGAACCGAGGTAAGGGGATGGCATGCCAGCACTCGTAGCCAGTTGCAATGTTATACCTCCAAGGTCACTTGGCTATGCCAGTTTTAGCCCTTTCTCTGAAGGATTTATCTCCTCAGGGGCAAAGCCTTCACATCTAAATTACATTTCCCCCTTCATTTTGTTCTCAAGAGATTATTAGAAAAGAAGAATGACACCCCCGCACACACACACACCTTTAAAGTCCTGTTCTACAATAACTCTCTTTCCAGACAAAATAAGAATTCTGTGCATGGAAAAGCAACACGGGGGCTTTGTCAGTATCTCTTTTTCTCAGTAGAGGGAGTTGTTTCTTAGATTAGCAAAGCAGCAATTTTCTCCCTCAAATAAACTGTACAGTATTTATTATCTTACTTGTAATTTAATTTATACCATCTTAATTTTGCAGTTTTTTAAACTTTCCTGTTGTATTTTACAATTCTCAATAAGCTTTGTTCTGTAAAGGAATCAAGATTTTAATCCAGCCTTGAGTGATAATATAGAAAGCTACAAACAGAGGATCTAGTGACAAGTTAAAATTGAACAAATTTGTTGTGGCATATGTTTTGTGAATCAAGGCCCATTTTCTTTCTTTCTTTTGAGACATCCCTACCTTTTAGAATGCATAGCCCAGTTCTGTTTATAGATATTGACATGGAATTTACAAGGTCTTCTCTCCCAAAGCATGTCCAGAGTAAACATGCACAGGATTAGGGATCAAAATCCAGATTTAGTTTATCCTTCCTCTGCCAACAAAGCCATGCTGAATAGGCTGATGATAGGAGTGCCTAAATCCAAGACCAACATGCTCAAGTGGGGGCTGATGGTGGACAACAACACACTGTATGAATGAAGAGAGATACAAAATCCGGTTCATTTACTGGTCTGCTGATTACTACCAGAAACATGCATTTAACACCATCCTTCCGGATATTCTTATAACTAAATTAAGACAGCAGGCTGTACTGGACCACACTTGTAAATGGATTATAAGTTTCCTAATGGACAGAAGGCAGCAGGTGAAGCTGAGTAAAATTAGATCAGGAACCAAAATAATCAGTACAGGAGCTCCTCAGGGTTGTGTGCTCTCTCCACTTCTCTTCTCCCTGTATACCAACGATTGCATCTCAAAAGATTCTTCTGTTAAAATAGTTAAGTTTGCAGATGACACCACAGTGATTGGATTTATCCGAGACAATGATGAGTCTGCATATAGAAAAGAAGTTGAACAACTAGTCTTGTGGTGTAATCAAAATAATCTTGAATTGAATGCAGGCAAAACTGTAGAAATGATAGTGGACTTTAGGAGGATTCAATCCCCATATTCATCGCTTACATTACTAAATAATCTAGTATTAATAGTGGAGTCCTTCAAGTTCTTAGGTATTGCTATATCTTAAGATTTAAAGTGGTCATCTAATATTAGGAACATCATTAAGAAAGCACAACAGAGACTGTTCTTTCTGCGCCAACTCAGAAAGCTCAAGTTGCCTAAAGAGTTGTTGATCCAGTTCTACAGAGGGATCATAGAATCCATCATCTGCACCTCTATAATTGTCTGGTTAAGTTCTGCATCTCAACAAGATAAATATAGACTCCAACGAGTAATTAGTACTGCAGAAAAAATTATTGCTGTTAATCTACCTTCCATTGAAGATCTATATACTACACAAGCTAAAAAGAGAGCGGAGAAAATATACAAAGATCCCACACATCCTGGCAATAACTTGCTCCAGCTTCTACCGTCGAAATGACACTTTATAGTATTGCATACTAAAACAAACAGATACAAGGATAGTTTCTTTCCAAATGCCATTAATCTGCTGAATAACTAAATTGTATGATTTTATTGTATTGTTATTGTTTCTCTAGGGATATGTGATATTGTTGTTAGTATTATGATTAGCACCTATTATTAAGTGTAGTAGACGATCTAGTAAATTTAATTTTTCATGTATATAGAGAGCATATGTACCAAAGACAAATTCCTGGTGTGTTAGCACACCTGGCCAATAAAGGATTCTATTCTATTTGATGAAGATTTAATTTTGGCCAATGAAAAAGCCAAGAAAGTGGCTTCATTTTGTCAGTCCAAAGTTTGATCTGGACACGAAAGAAGAAGATAAATGTATTCTAATGGTAACATGTAAAAAGGGTTCCAATCAAAAAAAATCTCATCAATGGTAAAATTTCCTCACATCCCCTATACTGGACAAAAATAGTCTGTCAAAGCAATCTTCTTTCTGTTGACTGAACTATGACAATTTGGTATGCTATAACATTATGTTCCATAACTCCTAAACAAACCATCTAAGAATATTAATGGATATGGTACTGCAGATTCCTATTTGATACATATCATCAAGTTGTAACTTCATACGATAAAGTACCACAAGCATAATATTTCAGGGCCTCCAGTCATTGGAGAGAATAATAATGCAGTCCACACATTTTGTATGTGCTGGAAAAGATGACGACTTTTATATCCTACTAAAGCTATTGTTGGATCATAAAGCCAAAAGGCTGACTAGTACTATTTCCAGGAGGAAGACCAAAAAGCATGAAATAGGAGACAGCATACAGGACAGCAAAGTGAGCTGCTTATGAATAGAAATGTAGCCATTATAACAGAAGATCTCAGTAGCAGTTCTAAGATTTAAAAGATCCTCCAGATGTTTTTGGCCTACAAATCCAATAATCTGTGACTGTTGTGATTATACTGCCAGAGTTGATGGGAATTGTTGACCAGAGCCCTCTAGAAAGACACAGTAGCCTGATCTGAAGTTGTAATTTATTCTAAGTTATAATGTTGTGGGACCGATGCTAGCAACAGAGTGCTGTATTGCCCTAGGTGGCAGGTACAGGGAGGCGGTAATAGGGTGTTGGAGGAGAGAAGCCTGCTTTTTATTACTTAAAGCAAACTTGTTGCTTTTAGGTGTGGTGGAAGATGCTCTTCAGTCATCAGTATTAAAGAGAGGTGCAATTATCAAAACAGTTAGGTTTTACACAGGGCATTGGAAGGGCTGCCATCTTGTTGTTAGTCTCAGCCAGCAAAACACCTTAAATTTGCATGTGGAGAGTGGTGTCTCCTATGCCAGTGGGGTAGTAAATGTACTCTGTTAGTCTGAAGTGGTCAACAGCAATTCAAAAGTTAAGATTTATCCCTCAAAATAATTTTGATGTAAAACCTGGAATGGATTCACAGTTGCCCCACTGACACTCTCAGGAATCATTCATCCACTTTGCTAATATTGCCAGGCAGCAGCTCCTTGGGATTTTAGTCACATACATTGTTCCTTATTACTAACCCTGTTAATCCAGGTAGTTTTAATTGATGCTGCTGCCAGCGTCTAATCCTGAGATCTTTGCGCTATGATGCAAGTATATCATTAGTGAGTTAGAGCTTCTCCCTGTGCTTCCCAAAGTAACATCAAGGTTTTGAGATATTATGAAGTAGAGACAGCACTATATCTATAATTAACAAATAGGAGCAAAATCATGCAATAAAAAACATTTACGCAAAGCAAGGCTCACTCCTTGTTGAGAGCTGAATTTAAGACCAGAGTGCCAGCTCTCTCTCTCTTTCTCTATGTGTGTCTGAATCACCCCTCTCAGCACTGTTTAACCACAACTCTCCTCATCTGCTCCTTCTGATCATGTTGACTTGGTTTAGAGTTGTATCCAAGATTATTGAGAAGACAACATGATACCCAATGTAAAGATTTATGGGGAAAGCATTGTCAGAATTATTCTACTGAGGTAATGTTCTCTGTTCCGGTCCCCTCCCTACCACCACCCATTTTACTTTCTTATTCCTCCTCCTCAAAATACTTGTATACTGGGGACATATTTCTGCCATAGACACAAGACTATAAATCCCCCTCAGGTACTTTACAATGGGATAATGCAACATACATGCAGCTCTGGTGTTCAGAAAGCAAATTTATCTCAAAAATAAAATACTGTCTGATTCAAAGATGGATAGATTACCTGAGGGCAAAAACATCTGAATGCTATGCAGTGAGGTAAATGGCTGTTCCTGCAAGACAAATCCCCTCACAGCATATTATTATTTTTATTTTTTATTTATTTTTGCACATTTATATCCTGCCCTCCTGGTGGGTACACCACTCAGGGTGGCTAACAATATAATACAAATTAAAATTTAAAAAATTCAGCAACAATAGCTAAAACAAACCTAACAACCCCAATTAAAACCAGCATTAAAAACACAAACAAATCATCATTAAAAAACAACCCACACCCACTCTACCCCTGTTAAAACAGAATAACCAAGCCGGAGGGCAGCCCCTCACATAGGCTAAATCAGCCACCAGGCTTGACTGGTAGAGTCAAGCATGCCCCAAACCTGCTGAAAGAGCCATGTCTTCAGCATCTTTCTAAAGGGGAGTAGTTCCATCTGGAGATGCAACTCAGGTTTTAAGAGGTTCCACGGGACTGGGGAAGACACGGAAAAGGCTCTTTTCCTGGTCCCAATAAGATGTACTTCTTTCACTGATGGGACCACCAGTGAGCCGCTCCTGTCTGCCCTAGTAGGATGGCCTAAATTCCTTGTGGCGACGCGGTCTCTTAAGTAGCCTGGTCCAATGCCATGAAGGGCTTTAATGGTCAAAACCAGCACATTGAATTGCACCTGGAGGCACACCGGCAACCAGTGCAGCTCCCGGAGAAGTGGTGAGGTGCAAGCATAACGCCCGCACCCCATCATAACCCGGGCAGCCACATTCTGGACCAGCTGAAGCCTCCGAATGGTCACTAAGGGCAGCCCCATGTAGAGCGCATTACAATAATCCAATCTGGAGGTGACCAGAGCGTGAGTGACCATGAGCAAGGAGTCTCGGTCCAGGAGCGGGCGCAGTTGGTAAATGACACAAAGCTGTGCAAAGGCCCTCCTAGCCACGGCTGCCACCTGCTCTTTGAGCAGTAGCCGTGAGTCCAGGAGGACCCCCAAATTGCACACCGGATCTGACTGTGGCAAAGATGTCCCAGCCATGACCAAAGATGGTAATTCCTGGGATAACGCGGGACCCCACACCCAAAGCCACTCAGTCTTGCCAGGATTCAGCTGAAGCCTATTGTCCCCCATCCAGACCCAAACAGCCTCCAGACACCTGGTCAGGACTTCGACTGCATCACTCGGGTCCCCACAAGCCGAGATGTACAGCTGGGTATCATCGTCATACTGATGATACCTCACCCCGTGGGAACGAATGATCTCACCCAGTGGTTTCATGTAGATATTAAGCAATAGAGGCGAGAGTACCGAGCCCTGAGGCACCCCACATGGAAGCAACCTAGGGCTGGACAACCCACTCTCTAAAGACACCGACTGAGTCTGGCCAGTCAGAAATGAGGAAAACCAGGACAACACAGTGCCCTGGGCCCCCACTCCTCAGAGCCAGCCCAGAAGGATACCGTGGTCAACGGTATCGAAAGCCGCTGAAAGGTCAAGAAGAGCAAAAACAGAGGAGTTGCCTCCATCCTGCTCCCGCCAAAGATCATCCAAGAGTGTGGCCAATGCCATCTTGGTACCATAACTGGGCCTGACTGAAATGGGTCCAGATAATCTATATCATCCAGAACCTCCTGGAGCAGCTGAGCCACTGCTTTTTCCAATATTAACTTCTCACCTGATAGAGCTGCCTGATCTTCTATGTTGATATGAGCAAAAGGTATGAATAAGCTGCCTTTAAGGTTGCCGCCCTATTTTCCCACCAAGCCACTTGCACCATCATCAGTGGCATGCATAAAAATGGAATCAGTGGTGATCTGTAATTTCATGCCATATCTGTTGGCAGTGGCTGCTCAAGGACAAAACAGGGGCATGTGCAGTGGTGGGCATCAGCAGTTTCGTACCAGTTTGCCAGAAGCGGTAGCAGAAATTCTGGCTGGCCCCGCCCATCCAAAGTTTGAAATAGAGTACAGTAGTCCTAATTCCGGTGCAATGCAAGGCTTTTCCGCTGGCCGCGCCCACCACACCATGCCCACAGTGTGGTAGTAAATTTTCTGGGAGCCCACAACTGGGCATGTGTGTCATTAGCCTGAATGTTACAGATCTGGTAATCAACAGTCTAAAAACAAGAAAATCAGCTTCCCCTTCTGGTGGGCTGTATAATCTGTGGCTTGTTTTAAACTTAGAATAAAGTTGTTGATGCTGTTGAAATCCTATCCGGATGCCTGGAGGCCATTGGGGTCTGGCTGGGGGCCAATGGGCTTCGGCTGAATCCTAGCAAGACAGAGTAGCTGTGGATAAGGGGTCCCGTGTTATCCAGGGAGCTACCATCTTTGGTACTGGATGGAGCTGTTTTGCCCCAGACAGACCCAGTGCGCAACTTGGGGGTCCTTCTGGACTCGTGGCTGCTGCTAGAAGAACAGGTAGTGGCTGTGGCCAGGAGGGCTTTTGCCCAACTTTGGGTGATTCGCCAGTTGCGCACGCTCCTGGACCTTGCTTATGGTCACCCACGCTCTGGTCACTTCCCGACTAGATTATTGTAATGTGCTCTACATGGGGCTGCCCTTGATGACCATTCGGAAGCTGCAGCTGGTCCAGAATGCGGCAGCCTGGGTGGTGATGGGATGCGGATGATATGCCCACACCTCACCGCTACTTCGGGAGCTGCACTGGTTACCAGTTTGTCTCCGGGTGCAATTCAAGGTGCTGGTTTTGACCTTTAAAGCCCTATATGGCAGTGGGCCAGGATACCTTAGAGACTGCATCGTCCCAAGAGTATCTGCCCATCCAACCAGAGTGGACCGGAGGGGCTCACTAATAGTGTCATCAACTAGGGGTGCACATCTATCCAGCAGCCGAAGGAGGGCCTTCTCCGTGTCCGCACCAACCCTCTGGAACCTCCTGCCAACAGATTTAATTTAATTTAATTTAATTGTTGAATTTCTATACCGCCCACTTGACCAAGGCAAACTCAGGGCGGTTCACAATCATAGATAAAACAGATAAAACAGAATTAAGAACCCACCCCCTAAAAAGGGTGCAGGTACCAAAGGAACCGTGGGGGAAGGAATAATCCTCTAAACCAACCACCCAACGGAAGCCACCCCTTCCCCTGCACCCCAAACTTGGCCCGCCAGCCAGGTTTTTAGTTCTTTTCTAAAGGGCAGCAACTCCGACTGGAGGCACAATTCTACTGGGAGGAGGTTCCAAAGAGCCGGTGTGGACATGGAGAAGGCCCTCCTCCTTGTGCCAGAGAGGCGACTTCAAAGACTTCAAAGAGAATTTCTGCCCTTCAGGAAAGGATTGAAGACCTGGCTGGCAGGGCAGGTGTGGGGCCCGAATGGGAACACGGTCCCCGCCTGCTGGCTCATGTAAACAATTGAGAACTCTCTCTTCTTCTTCTTTTTATAGTGGGTGGGATGGGTGGGTGGGATATGGGTCTTTTAAAGTGTTTTTATGTGTTTTTAGAACTTGTTGTAATGCCGCCCTGAGTTGGGTTCTGCCTGAGTGGGCGGCATATATAAATATGACTATTAAATTAAATTAAAATTAAAGAGTCCAGAATTACTGCGGCACAGAAAGCTGTCGATAAGAAAGGCAATAAAGGCTGATAAGCCAAGTAGTACATCTAAAAAGCAGTCAGTAAATCATGTCAAAAATGGACAATTATATACTAAGAGAATATAGTCAGAAATACATCTTAAGGTACAGTAATGATCACGAATGACGATATATACAAATTATGTTCAGGATTGTGATTCAAACACATAGACAAAAATCCGATGTAGGAGCAACAAAAAGCTAGTCCCAACAATTAGTATAAATACGCGTGTGAATGAAACACAAGTCCATCATATAAGAACACTAGTCCATCATAGGGAAGAATCCTGCATAGGAAACAAGTCCCACATGTAGGAGGTAGTAAATGAAAAGGTGCCAAAGTATCCTGGTGAACGCGAATCCTGAAATAAGTACAACGGTGCAGAATGGGGGATTCTATATCCTTCCGGATAGACGGATATTTCGTGTCTTTGTCAAGAATCTGCAACATAATAAACATGAAAATATACATAATACAATATGCTAAAATAAGTATGATGTAAACCCTGACAGTGTTCATGACAAAATAAACAAGGAATACCTGTACAATATGCAAACGTGCTCTAAAGTAACCTCTCGCTCAAAATTCTTATCGGGTCAGAGCATTACAACAAGAATATGGTGTGAGCATTATAAAGTAAACTGCAGAATGGGAAACACGTGTGGATCATTCTAAAAAAAATATGTGTTTGAATCACAATCCTGAACATAATTTGTATATATCGTCATTCGTGATCATTACTGTACCTTAAGATGTATTTCTGACTATATTCTCTTAGTATATGATTGTCCATTTTTGACATGATTTACTGACTGCTTTTTAGACGTACTACTTGGCCTTTATTGCCTTTCTTACTGACAGCTTTCTGTGTCACGGTAATTCTGAAAGCTTTATTCTATTATTAAATCATTTTGTTCATTGCTTACTCTGGGTGTCGGCATTTGCCTCCTGTTCCCCTCTTGTATCACATCCTTGCTGTCTTTCCTTGCTTGTTTTAAACTTAGGCACGAGGAGGAGCAATTAAAATTTATATGCTGCCCCATAGTGCTTAAATCACTTTCTGAGTGGTTCACAATGTTATTAGCATTTTTTGCCCCCAACATGCTGGGTACTCATTTTACTGACTGAATCAACCTTAAGAACATAAGAACATAAGAACATAAGAACAGCCTTGCTGGAACAGGCCACAGCCCATCCGGTCCAGCATTCTGTCTCACACAGTGGCTCACCATTTCCTTCAGGGTATTCCCAAGCAGATGCCTTCACCTGCTTAGGATTCCCTGGAAATGGCATTGAGAGATATCCTGCCTATCTCTCCAACCCGGAGGTTGTCCTTAAGTATCCATAATTATAGCCATTGATACCCTTGTCCTCCATGAACTTGTCTAATCCTTTCTTAAAGTTGTCAAGACTGATAGCTGTCACCACTTCTTCTGGCAGGGAGTTCCATAGACCAGTAATCCTCTGGGTGAAAAAGTACTTTCTCTTATTTGTTTGATACCATTGGGAACAAACACACAACACGAGCAGTTTGGGGAGTGCTACAACTTAACCACTGAGCCATGAGGGCTATAATTTTCTTCTGCTGGCCAAAGCTGATAGTGAGAGATGCCCCCTCCTCCTTCTTCTTTTGTGTCCCGATCAAAACCTGGTCTGCCAAAATGAAGCCAATTTCTTGGCTTTGTCATTGGCCAAACCTAAGTCCTCATCAGTGCATGCTTCTGGCAGTAATCGGCAGACCAGTAAATGAGCCAGATTCTGTATCTCTCCACATTCATTCTCCCTGCCACCCCTGCCTCCAGAGCCACCCACACCATGGTCTGGATGGAGGTTCGCCTGGCACTTCGGCCAGGAGAGGAGGAGGCGGAGAGAGTCATCTGCGGCACCTGGGGTCGCTTTCACAGCCCCAAAAGCCACTTCCCCACTGCCACCAGAGCCGCCCACACTGGGGTGTGGCTAAGATGGTGCCTGGTTAACACATACATTGCTTTGCTCGTGCCGAGAATGGGACTTTAAAGTGGCTAAATAACAAAAAATTGGAACCGACTTGCCAGAGAGTTTATTTCTGGAGCATGGGAGTCTTTTGAAGTGAGTTTATTTTCGCCGGAGACGGAGTTCGAGGATCGGGCGGCGAGGGAGGCGCAGCGTCGGCTGTGCTGAGCTCGCAGCTCGGGTCGGACGGGCTTCTGGCGATTTTTAAAAGTGAAATGGGCTTCGGAGCTTTGGAAGTTTAAGAGAGAGAAAAGGAAAAATAAAGTTAAAGAGGACGCTGGCAATGGTGAACAGGATCTTGGAGCCGGACAATTGAGAGGGCACAGTAAGTGTGGAGGGAAGGAGGAGGGATAAGCCTGGTAATGGAGGGCAAAGCCGGGAAGGAGTAATGGCGGTGAGGAAGAACAGAAATGAAAGTTAAAAGTTTTGAGGACGGCTGAGAGGAGAGGAGTGGAGAGTGTGAAGCGATGGTGGAATGGCTGGAATGCTGAAATTGAGGCTGGAAACGGAGGTCGGAGAGGGGGAAGGTGAAGATTTCAGCAGAGCTGAGATGGAATAAAGAAGAGACCGTTTGGAAGGCGCGGAACACGGCTGGTGTCCCTGGGAGATTGGAGGAGAGACCGGGTTCGGGAGCCACCAATGTGGCTGGAAGTATAAATATTCCTTCTTTCATCTGTGTGGGGATGCAGTCGGGTTTTCTGCAGTTGAAGGAAATATAGCTGCTTCTCATTTTTTTTCCTGCCCGTTAACGCTTGGAGTTTGGATAAGTTACCCTGTGGCTCTGCTTTTTCTTTTCTTTTCACTTCCTTTGGGCATCGTGGATATAAAGTAGTTGGTCTTCCTCTTTGGATATAACAGTACAGCTCTGAGTGATTTGAAGAGCTTTTTCTTTTCTTTCTTCAGTTGGAGTGGGGTTTGGTTGTTTTGGGGGGGGGGAATACTAAAGCAAGCTGGAAAAAAAATAGGGGTGAAGTGCTTGTTGGGTATAAAAGTGTTTTGGCTCTGGGTGCTTTGTTTGAAGACTTTATAACCAAAATGGAGAAGAGAAAAGAAGATGAGATTGTAAGACCAAAAAAGACTGATGCAAGAAAAGAGGAGAAGAAAGCGCCATGTGCTGATGCATCTTTATCATCTGCAACAGCAGCAGTAGAGCAGACGGGAGTAATGGACCAAACCCAAATCTTGGTAGAGCTGGGGAAGTTGTTTAAAAAAATTGATAAGATGGATGAAACGACCACGAAAGGATTCAGAGAAATGAGGGATGTGAGAGTGAAAGATAAGGAGGAGTTAATGGGTAGCCATAAGAAACTTGTTGGTATGTTTACTGATTTTTCTATAAAAGCGGAAGCTAATAGTCAGAAAGTGGATAAAGTTCTGAATCTGGTGCAAAAAGATATGAAATTAATGCAGAATGATATGAAAGGGCTTCATGAGGAACATAAAGAGGTTAAACTGAAAGTGGAGGGTTTTGGGAAGAAATTGGATTTGATGGAAGAGGTGATGAGAAAACAGAACGTGGTCATGAGAAATTTGTTGGAGAAAACGCCAGATAGGCTAAAAGAAAGAATAGTGGATTGGCTGAATAATTTGAACATGGGAATTTTTTTTGTAAATGAAGATATTGCAAGTGTTTTTAGATTGGGCCCAAGGAAGGGGAGAAAAGTCCAAAGGAATGTGTTGATTAAATTTGCAAATTGGGCGGATAAGTTGAAGGTGATGGCGTTTATAAAACAAGCTGGGTCTGGCGTTTTAAAAATTGATGGTTGTGATGTTGAAGTTTATAACGACATATCTGTTGAGGAACAGGTATGGCGCTATAAAATGAAACCTGTGACACAATTATTAAGAGAACGTGAAATTGTTTACCATTGGAAGTTTCCTCAACAGCTCAGATTCTTCTATGAGAAAAAAATGCATACAATAGATATTGAAATGGACTCATTAGATTATCTGTGCCAGATTGGATTGGTTAAAACAGCATCTCGAGAGTGGCGAGCCTTGAGGAAAGCCTTGTTTGAAGCGGGGGGTACACAAAGAGAGTCAAGGATCGAACAAGAGAAGGGGGCCACAGGAGGAGCAGAGGAGGAGGATGAGGGACAGGTGGCGGAGGTGCCAGGGTGAGGCAGGGTACTAGAGAGGGGGATTAGGCGGGTAAGGGAAAGATGAGGGGCTTTAATTAGGTTAGATTTTGAAGAGGAGAGTCGGCGCTAGAGCTTTAATTAGAATGCAAATCTTACATGTCTCCCCCCTCCCCCCCTTTGAAGAATAAGGGCCACTTTTTGGTAAGAAGAGTGGGGAGGGCGATTTTGAATGTTAAATGTTTTTTGATTGGTGTTTTTTTTTTTAAAAAAAATGTAGTTATATGTATGGTGAAGGTAATTACACAAAAAAGAGTCTGTGGTGGTCAAAATGCAAGGATGTTACATAAATTGTGAGGACTTTTAAAGTATTGACGTGGAATGTGAAAGGTATGGGCAGCCAAATGAAGAGGAGGAGGTTGGAATTTGCTTTGAGGAAAGATAGGCCGGACATAGTCTTTCTCCAGGAAACACATCAAAAAACAGAGGACACAAATAAGATTTATTTGGGTTGGATGCAGATTTATGAAAAGTCCTATGGAACCTCTAAAGCAAGGAGGGTGGCAGTCTTGAGTTCGAAGAGACTTGGCTTTGAGATGTTAAAGAGTATTTCCGATCCGGATGGCAGATATTTAATAGTTATAGGGAAAATAAAGGATGAAGAGATAACGTTGGTAAATATATACGCCCCGAATGATCATCAAGAAGAATTTTTAAATAAAGTATTGGGTATATTGGAAAAAGAGAGATCAGTTAATATGATTGTGGCAGGAGATTTTAATTTGATAAGGGCCCCGGAGGATTGTACTAATGTAGCTAGAGCTGGAAGACCAGTCAAAATGAAGATACTAGATAAATGGATGAAGTGTTTGGGATTAAAATATGTTTGGAGGGAAATTAAGGGACAAGAGAGGGCTTATACTTATTTTTCACAGGTGCATAATACATACTCCAGAATTGACTATATCCTGGGCACAGAAAATTTGATTAAAAGTGTAGATGATGTAGAAATCGAGATCTTTAAGGAATCTGATCATGCAAAACTCTGGATGGAATTGAGATTTGATGGGGGGGGAAAGGATAGGAGGAATTGGAGATATGATGAAAATTTATTTTATGATCAAAAGAGTAAAGAAAAGATAATTGAAAATTGGAATGAAAGTTGGGCCTGGAATGATAATGGAGAGGTTAGCTATAATGTGGTTTGGGATACCATGAAGTCGGTATTTAGAGGGGAATGCATTAGGTTGGCTAGTATTAAAAATAAACAACGTAGAGACAAACAGTCTGAGATAGAGAACGAGATTAAGCATCTGCAAGAGGAACATATAAAGACAAATAGTAAAAAAGCATTTGATAAAATTCAAAGGTTAAAGTCAGAGTTGATAGGAAAAGATATGCAGAAGGTAAAAAAAGATCTATTATATTTGAAGAGAGAGTATTTTGAATATAGTAATAGGAATTCTAAATTATTGGCAAGAGCTGCTAAAGAAAAGAGGACGAAAAGAGAGATTGGAATTTTGATAAATAAATTAGGGGTGAGATGTAATAAGGCTAATGATAAGATTGAGATTGTAAAAGATTTCTATGAGAGTTTGTATACTAAAAGAGATATCAATATAGAAAAGTTGAGAGAACAGTTAGAAAAACAGGTGCAAATAAAAATAGAATTGGAACATAAAAATAGAATGGAGGAGCAAATAACGGAAAAAGAGGTAAAAGATACAATAGCCAACCTGAAGCTAGGTAAATCCCCAGGTGAGGACGGACTGACAGCGGATTTTTATAAGGAATTTAAAGATAGTGTAGTTCCAAGATTAGTGAAATTGTTTAACTATATATTGGAAGGGGGAAAGATACCAACATCATGGAACAGAAGTATAATTGTTTTGCTGCCAAAGCCTGGAAAGGATGTTGAAAAAGTGGAATCATATAGGCCTATTTCTCTGATAAATCAAGACGCTAAGATATTTACAGAAATAATAGCAAAAAGATTAAATGGGTTCATGGGCAATTATATAAAGAAGGATCAAGAGGGATTTTTGAAAGGACGTCATATGTCTGATTTGATTAGGAGGGTTCTGCACTTGATTGACATAGCAGGGCATACAAAAGAGAAAGTTGGATTATTGTCATTAGATATATTTAAGGCTTTTGATTCTTTGCAATGGGTTACAATTAAAGAGATAATTCGATGTTATGGATTTGGAGATAGATTTTGTAACATGATAGACCAGTTATATCAATTTGGATTTGCAAAAGTCAGGGTCAACGATGAAAATACAGGAGAGATAAGATTAAAAGCAAGTACAAGACAGGGTTGCCCATTATCCCCAGTACTGTTTATAATGGCAATGGGATAAAGGCATTGAAGGGATGGCTGGAAATAAAATAAGTTTGTATGCAGATGATACTTTGATAATAATGAAGCATCCTAGAAAGGCATTGGAAAAAATACAAGGACATCTAAAAGATTTTGAAGAGATAACAGGTCTGAGAATCAATTGGGATAAATCAGAAATGATAGCCTGTAATGTTGAGAAGGAGGAACAAGAGAGAATTAAGGCTAAATTTAAAATTCAAGTTAAAGAATGTTTGAGATACTTAGGAATAAGTATCTCAAATAAAATTGAGGACCTTAAGCGATTAAATTATGATAAACAGAAAAAAGAAATTAAAGAGAAAATAGAATTGTATAAAAAAATCAAATTGTCATGGTTTGGTAGGATAGCGTTAACTAAAATGATGTTGTTGCCAAAAATAAATTTTTTATTTGAGGCGTTGCTGATTAGGTTGTTTGATAACGAAATTAAAGATTTTCAAAACATAATAAATAATTATTGTAATGCAGGAAAAAAGCCTAGAATTGCTAAGATTTTTTGGTACTTATCTCAGAAAGAAGGAGGATTGGGAATACCTAATTTAAGGAATTATTATAGAGCTTTTCAAATTAAGAATATTATAAAACTTTTAGCAAGGGAGAAGGTTGTCTGGGAAGAAATAGAGATGAAGGAGTTAAAAATGGGTAAAGGGGTATTTCTAGGCGATAAGAAAGGGAAAATTAGTGTTAAAAATAGAATGATGAAAACAATGTTGGATGTTTGGAACAAGGTCAAAAAGAAATTGAGTCCTGAACTATCTCCTATAATAGAATTAGATGATATTAAAAGTTTTCCGATACAATTAGATAATAGTTTAAAGATGGTACTGGAAAGGAAAAATGTTTCTTTGTTGAAGGATTGGGTTCGCGCCTGTAAAGATAGTGAGAATAAAGCAGTAATTTATTCACAGTTGAATCTGAACTGGCTTCAGAAGGTAATGTTGGATAGATGGACTGATAAATATAATGAAGAAAGTAGTTTAGAGAGGGATAAAACAGAATTTGAGCAACTGTTGTTAAAGATACGAAAAGGAGATATGGGATTAAAGGGTATAGTAAACAGGATTTATAAAATTTTAAACAATGAAGGTAATCCACAAGAAACTTTGAAGTCATGCTGGGAACAGGATTTGAACATAAAAATTCAGGAAAAAATTTGGAAAGATAAGTGGAAAAAAAGATATATGAGAACTATGTCGGTAACAATGAAAGAGCATAATTACAAAATGTTATGGAAGTGGTATCTGACTCCTGAGAGATTATTTCAAATGGACAAAGCTAAAAATAAAATGTGTTGGAGATGTAAAAACTCTTTAGGGACATATGAACATATGTGGTGGAATTGTAAAGTGGTAAAAGAGTATTGGGGAAAAATTGAGAAGGAAATATGTGATATTATGGGGGTAGAATGTGAATTGAATTTAAATATGGTGCTGTTAACAGATGTGGAGAATTTGAAAGTAAATGAAGACAATAAGGAACTAATAGCTATTATGCTGATATCAGCTAGAATGTGTATTGCAAGGAGCTGGAAATTTGATAGAGTTCTAAAAGTAGAGGAATGGTATAAAGAGATGTGGGATCTTGCATTGAATGACAAACTGACATGGGAAATAAACAAATATAAGGGAAAAATTAAAGAAAATAGATTTTGGAAAATTTGGCAACCTTTTGTGCAATACTCACTGAATGGAGATCAGAGCAATAGCCTTGTACCAGAATATATATATATTTTGGAAATGGTAAAATGCAAGCGCGGCACCAAAATGCCCCCCCCACCGGACTTGGACATCCGGGTAGTTAGGGGGGCGTGGCCAGCACCCTTTAAAAGGGGTGGCCACGAGGCAGCCGAGCTGCCATTTTGCGAAAGCGACGGAGAGGAGAAGTTTTTCTCTGTCGCTCTGTCGGACCGCAGTGGCTCAGGGGATTAAGATGCCGAACTCGCTGCCTGGAGGGTCGGAGTTTGATTCCTGAGCATTGCAAAAGGGTCTCAGTCTCCGGCTTTCCAGTCAGTGGGTGCTGATCCCTGGATAGGGATCGTGCTGTTCTATGCTCCTTGAGTTAGCTGGTGAGTGTAAAAAAAAAAGCGACGGAGAGGAGAAGTTTTCTCCGTCGCTTTATTCCCTTCTGCCTCTTTGCAAGAGGCTTGAGTTTGCTAGCCTCTGTTCGAGGCTTCCTTTTGGCTTTCTAGCCTATTGGCTTCAGAATGCGACGGAGCGGAGAAGTTTGCTCCTTCGCTCACTCCTTTTCCTAAATCAGGGGTGCCCAAACTTTAAGTAGGACTGCAGTGTCTCCAGTGCCTCAGAAGTTGACTGGGTTGTTTAAGGTCAGTGTTTCAATTTCTGCACACGCAGGACAGGATGAGCTCCCGTGCCGTTCCGTTTTCACCCTCAGGCCGGCCCTTCGGAGGATGCGGCCCTCGGCCCACGGTTGCCGGCCATGGCCGGGACAATTGGGGGGAGGGCCTGGTGCTGGCTTACAGCATGGTTTTTCCCATTAGGTGCTGGAATTTTGGGGCATGGCTTATTCTGGCACAGGCTCTCAATTCAGGGTCTCTGGCACAATTCCTATCGGGCCATCCGGCCCACCTGGCCCACCTACTGGGGGTTTACTGTGGCAGGGGGTGCCTGATTAGCACGTTTGGCTGTACTGGAGGCATCCTTAGCAATCCAGTGGGTGGGGGTCCTTTTCCTATCTACCGGGCCCCCTTTGTGTCCGCCGGCTACTTCGACCGCTGCCACTCTGCAACAGGCGGCCGGCCGGGTCGAGCTTATTGAGACAGTCCAGCCTGTGCCTGCCGCTGTCTCGCAGCTCCCTGTTTGTCCAGAACAGCGATTGGAGTGCGTTGGAGGTCGTCCTAGAGCTCGATTTCGGTCGCGAGCTCCGACGCCCACTGTGTGCTGGAACCCCCAGTGGGGGCGGCTCACGGGGGTGCAACTAGTGAGTATTGGGTCAAGTTGAATACACCCAAATCACAGTCCACTTGTGATTTGGGTGTGGTTCAGTGCTCTTCTCCTTGCCAATTAGAGGCTAGTGGGGCATCACTTGCCATCCTATCCCAGTGCCCCTTGGTTGCATTATGGCACACCTTGGGGGTGGGGGTTTCTGCCCCGGGGCAGTACGTGGCATCGCATGGGCTGTCCAGGTCCCGCTGCATATGCCCGGTGTACATAATGTACCGGCAACGGCCTTGCCGATGATTGGTTATTCATTGTCCCCTGGTGATCATCTGGCCCAGATCAGGAAGGGACAGATTTGGTGGGGGGGGGGGAATGCGTGGATATATTCTCCCTATGAACCGAGACCCAAATAAGGATAGGAGGTACGGACAGGAGGACAGAGACATTGTGTGGTCCCGCTGTAGTAAGCCACCACGCACTGGGGTGTCTGCCCCCGGGACAGTGCTGGGCATCGCAGGGGCTGTCTAGATCCTGCTGCGTAGGCCCCCTTTATACAGAACGTGCCGTCAAGGGCTTTGCCGATGGACGGCTATTACTTGCCCCGGTTGATTATTGGCCGCAGGCCATGAGGGATAAGGGCAGAAGGGGGACATGTGGATATTCTCCCATTGAACTGCGAGCCCACTGTGAGGGGAGAGAAGGACAGGACGGCTGAGACAAAGAGATGTCCCATCGTCATTAGCCACCGCGCACCTTAGGGCCAACTGGTTGTCGGCATACCTTGTACGTATGGTGGTATGCCGCAGGGCTTGCCCTGTTTGGGCCATCCTGATGTCGATCGGATGGGCCCATGACGGTTGGCTCATGGTGAGGAATGTGGACGAGGGGGGCTCTCTATCCCGAGGGGAGGTGGGATGAGTCCTGTCAGCAAATGTGCTCGTGCACATCATTCCCACGAGACTGGTGCCTGGTGATGGGTACCATGGTGGTCATGCTGAGCAGCGGGCTGTTCAGACACTGGCTCCACGCAAACTGGTCGGGCGGGGGGTTCCGGCCCGCCTACTGTGTTCGGCCTGCTCAGCTGACGATGTGTGTACTAAGCACCACGGTCATTACCGACTTAAAAGGGGGTGCACAGGGGCGAACAGAGCTCCGTCTGAAGCAACTAACTTTGTCATGCCCCCTCCCGCCCCAATTATGGTCAGCCTGGAGGGATGTCACTCAGTTCATCCAAGAGGGGATGGGGCGGGAGACCTGCTGGAGGGTTTTCAATGGGGCTTTTGTATCCATTCGGGGGTGTTGGGGCCCCCAGGATGCGACTATCTGGTTCCCTTCCTGGGTCACGGAGAGGGGGCTCCGCTGTCCACAGTTATGGAAGTTGGGGGGCTATGAGAGTAGCGGGGGCCCTCCTGGGAACCACCTTTCCTTAGTCGAAGGTATCCCCCATGAAGCGCATACTGAGCTAGGAAAAGGGTGAATGTAATATAATCCTCCATTCAGCTTGCCCTGTGGGTGCTCCGTTCAGGGATGACTTTCCTGATGACCTTGTTTTGTCAGGTACTCGTAGTTGCCTCGGCTACCATGGGTGGCGGGCTCACGCAATGCTGGTGCTGTTTTGGCACAGTGTGATATGCACCCGGCTTCCAGTTTTTTTGCCAGTGCACCCCAAGGTTTTAGACCTATCGGGTTTTTAGGTTTGGAGGGGAATTTTAATTAGATAAGGCCAATCCCTTTCTGAATGCATTAATTCAGGTTCAGCACCCGACCGAGGTGGGACTTTCATTCAGTGGGCATTTGCTCACGGGTTGGGGTCTCGGTCTCCAGCCCATTACCTCGACAACTTTTGGGTCTGAGGTTTAACGGGGCTTGGACACGTGTACGCGTCTCCTCATCACGATTCAGACACTCAGGTGGGAACTGGGTGTCCCCTTGGCGCCTGAATAGACCGAGGTCCCATGTTCTAACATCACATTTCTGCCTCGATGCTGTCACGCGGGCATCCAGGTCAACCATTGATACGGTGGCTTGGATGTCCATGGCGATTTTGGCATTGATTGCCAAACATCGAGTGTGCCCTTGGGAATTGTAGTTAATTCATTGCCCCCTTAATTTGTTTGCTCTGGCTCAAACTACTCCTGGGTTTAGAGGGGTCTCTTATGGGAGATCAGACCTAGTGGTCTGCCCTAGATATCTAGTACGGTCAGATACTTCCGGCGCCCGGACTTATGGGGTTTACTCTGAGGGTGGGTCCACGGATCGCCCCGCAATCTTACCTTCCTTGCGTTTTTTCCCATTTGGAGAGCACTGATGGTATGGTGCAAGGGGTGGGCCTACTCAGTGGTCCAATTTCGGTGTGACAATGCCGCAGTGGTGAACATTCTCAACACCCAGACATGCAAATCCCCCAAGGTCATGACATTAGTCCGTCTATTCTCTTGAGAAACCTACGCCTAAATGTGCTGTTCTAGGCCAGACATGTTATGGGTATTTATAATAACATTCTGCCCTCTCCACCACCGCAGATCACCTGGTTCCGTGTCGTACTCTGGAAGCAGAGGGATTCCACTCGCCACTTTTGGCTGAGGGTTGGACGTTTGGCGAGGAGAGGGGAACCGGACATGTCGTTGGCACCTCGCACGCGTAAGGCGTATCACTCTGCATTCAGGCGTCGTGTTTGGGAGGGGTGGACACGGGAACGTGTCTGCCGCCCTTACGCGCGTCACCCCTGTTCCCAGAGTTTCTACCCACCTTGCACGAGGCTGGCATTGCTTATGTTCAGATAGGTGTGAGGTGGCTCTTGGCCACGCAGCTACCACGGTAGCCTTATTGGAGCGCTCCGCATCAGTGAGTGGGTGCCAGAGTTGGTGCCACCGGTGTAAGGCGGATGTGTCTCGTAGGGCACTAGAACTCGAAGATGTCTCTTTCACACATGAGTGGGCTCGAGTGGGGATGCGGTCCTCACGGGTTATTCAGCACGGTGCAGGCAGTGGTGTATACTGCTGCGAAGTTTTTGAGACATCTGTCCGGTTGGTGCCCTACCTGAATTTTCGACAGTGCCTGCTGCGCG
This sequence comes from Bradypodion ventrale, assembly GCA_035047345.1. Lineage (NCBI taxonomy): Eukaryota > Metazoa > Chordata > Lepidosauria > Squamata > Chamaeleonidae > Bradypodion > Bradypodion ventrale. The sequence goes on from JAWDJE010000001.1 coordinate 51,254,477, forward strand.
CCCCAGCCTGTTTTCTGCCACCGGGATGGGTCTACCCTTACCTTAGTACGGTCCCTGAGGGTGACCGGTGCCGTGTTTCGCGGTTTGGTGCCCGTTTTGGCACCATTTCCTTAAGATAGGCGTCGCGTTGATCGTGGCTACGTTTGGGGTACTCGGAGGTGGATATGCGTCTACGCGCAATTTCAGACAGGTATGTCCCCTCACTGTACGAGTACCTAGTTATGTCCTTCACCTCTTTTACAGATCCTAGGGGTCTCAGCACACCGGTGGCAGGGGGCTGGTGGGCCGCAGCTATGTACACTGGGCAGCAGTATATGCTGCAGCGACAGAGAGTGGACCCCGGCTGGGCTGTGTGCATCCGCACGTATGCTATGGTATGGTATGCGCAGCACATGGGGGCGGGAACTGTGGCCATTCCTGCTGTCTGACAGGGATGCTGGACCGCCCAATGTTTTACAGGCACCTCGGCGGCAGCGGTCTTATACGAATCACTGCTGTTATTAAACTGTCGAGGGGCTGTGACCTGGCATTTTGTATCACGTATGGCTTACATACGGTCGCTATGGTCTGACATCGTGCTGAGACACCAATTTAGGGAGATGCGGATCTCACTAGTTCGGACTGTTCCGGCAGTCACTGGACGGGGCTGTGGCTACGTCCCGTTCTGAGCATGGCTGTGAGACGGCCATTGGAGTCCGGATGATAGGCTTACAAAATTTTTTGATGGTAGGCAGGAGAAGGGGTCCACCTGTCGGTCAGAGGTATGTACCTCGTTCTGGGTGCAATGTAAGCAGGCCTCGCGACCGAGCTGATGGTCTGGGGGGGCGGTGAGTCTTTATTGAAGCCTCCCCGTGTGGCGGGTAGCACTGGTAAGGTAAATATTTATGACCCACAGGTATCCGGCAGGTTCGCAATTGACTGGCCAACACTAGATAGGCACAAGTTGGTTAACGTTTTCCGGTCAACGACGAACCAGGCAATGGGGTGGCAATGATGGCACAAGCTAGGCAGCATGCATCACCCCGTTATTTTACGGATACGTGTCAGAGGGTGGGGTCAGTAGTTAGTTTATTGACTACGGTCAACAATTTGTTTGTTGCCAACAAACAAATTGATACAAATGGATACATTGTAACCAATTGCCGTTGGCAATTTTGGGAGGTACCTTACCAGTGTTACTGCGGCCTGCTTGCCTTAAGAATTATAATTGGTTGAGTACCAATCAAAATTTATAATTCGGACTAGGGCATGAATCAATAAATGTGGCCCAATGCCGTTATCCACTTTCACCAGTGTCTGAGTCCTTTTTTGGGGGGTGCGCCTGCAAAAGGCAATGTCCCGCAAGCTCTTATAACTTGTAAATACACAGGGTGATTATTAGTGTTTATGTTATGTTTAATGTAATTGGATTCGATAAAAATTGAATATGTTTTTTTTTCTTTTTTGTATTTTCTTCTTCTTTGTAATGTTTATCTTTTTATATTCAATAAAAATTTATATTAAAAAAAAGAGCCGCCCACACCATGGTCCGGGCAGAGGTTTGCTCGGCACTTCGGCTGGGAGAGGAGGCGGCGAGGCGAGTCATCTGCGGCACCTGGGGTTGCTTCCACAACCCCAAAAGCCACTTCGCTGCCACCGCCAGAGCCGCCCATGCCATGGTCTGGGCAGAAGTTCGCCCGGCATTTCGGTCGGGAGAGGAGGAGGTGGGGAGAGTCATCTGCGGCACCTGGGGTCGCTTCCACGGCCCCAAAAGCCACTTCCACGCTGCCGTCAGAGTCTTGGACCAGGCCAGTGTGTGCCTGACACTTCAGCTGGGGTCCGCACAGTGATGAGAGCTACCATCAATGCGGCCTCCGCTGACACTGCCTTGGCTCATTCTCTGGCCTGGCCGGCCTTGGGAAATATGTGCATATCCGATGCCCTTCTTGCAGTTAGTCACCAATGTTATTCTCGTTGATAGCTTGCAGCTGAGACATTGGGATTTCGAGCCTGCTGGGTGTCTCTAGTGTGGTAGATTGCTGTATTGAGTATTTTTTATTTTACTGTATAACGTTTTTGTATCATGCTGTGTGAACTGTATATCCACAGCATTAGTACTGTATTTATCTTTATTATGTGTATTGCTTATGTTTTGCATTGTATTTTATTTATGTATATTGTATTCTGCTTATTATTGTATATTTTTTACTGTTGGAAGCCGCTTTGAGTAGTGTTTTACACTAGAAAAGTGGGGTATAAATAAACAATACAATACAATACATTTTGTTGTCTGGCAGCAGCCTCCTCTTGAGCATATTGGTCTTACATTTAGGAACTCCAACCCTCAGCCTATTCAGAGTCCTCCAAATGATGTAGGGGCTGTTTAATTCCTCAGTTATATCCTTCTTTAATGCTATTCCTTGCCCAGTGAGTACTTTCCTCCATCTTCTAATTTGGTTTTGCTCTTTTGTAACCTCAAGAATGTTTGTTCTTGCCATAAAGCTCTTCCTGGATCTGAGCTGGTGGACTTGTGGCTCATATCCATTCAGAGGGTGTCGAGGGCCATTCTCTTGTTTAGTTTTTGGTGTCCACTGCTACTTCTCTCCTTAGGTGGAGCAACACCAACAAGAGGGTATATTTTCTCAACTGGTGTAGGTTTGAGACATCCTGTCACAATACACATGGCTTCATTAACAGTGATGTCAATTTGTTTTGCCTGGGTGGATGCGCTCCATACTGGAGCAGCATACTCTGCTGCAGAGACACTCAGATCAAAGAAACTGAACCAAAGGAATGCCAAGAGGTATTGTCTAATACTTCTATAGGACTCAATCATGGCCAGAGCCAACTCATTCTTAGTTGGCAAGACTACAGTACTGAAACTTCAAACAACAACAACAACAACAACAACAACAACAACAACAACAACAACAACAACAACAACAACAACAATAATAATAATAATAATAATAATAATAATAATAATAATAATAATAATAATAATAATAATAATAATAATAATAATAATAATAATAATAATAATAATAATAATAATAATAATATGTGCAGGCCTTCTGTGTTCAGTGGGGCTTACCTCTCAGTAGACATGCTTAGGAATGCATTATTATTCATTTACTTCTGTTTCTTATTTGTGGAGATCTTAGGTCTGCTAGGAAAAATACAGATTTAAACATTAACCTTGGCTTCACCTCAACCAAAAAGAAGGTTTAGATTTCTCAGTCATGTGGAGGGCCTGGGCTTCCTCTGGGTTTCTCTTTTACTTATATGCAAATATTAGCTTGCTTTTGTGCACATGCATGCACCTGATCACCTGTTTTTAACTCTGGTTCCGCCCACCTGTATTGTTTTATTCCCATCCCACCAACTGCAAAGGGCACCATCTGCCACAGGATAACACGAAGGTATAATTAAGTCAGATAGTATTCTTGTTTCAGAGAGCTGCCTTGAATGATGCTTGGTAGAAAGGTGAGTTATAAATCTGCCCACAAATGTAGCCTTCTGCCTATATTTGTCCCCACAACACAGCTGTGTATACAGGATGCAACGGCACCAGAGAAATATCTGTTGTCAGTGTAAATATATCCCCAAGAGGAAAGCAAATTGTCCCCCACCACTACCACCACTGGGATATTCTTTTAATAGCATGCCAATACAGTCTGCTATCATGCTGTTACATTTTACAATCAAATCTAGCTAAGGTAGGCCATCTGTCACTGTATATTTTTAAAAGGTGGGGTGGTGGCAGTCACATGTTTGGCTGGACTAGCGGGTCAACTTTTGGCCTGTGGCATGCTCTCAGAACCAATACAGATGGCCCCAAAGGCCAAAATAAATAAATAATGGCATAGGCATATTAAGAACTCCACTTCTAGCCATTTTGGGTGTTAAATGAGGTGTGTGTGGCCTGTCTAAAAGGCATATTGTGCTTTGGGAGGTTTCCAAGAATAACAATTCAATTAGCTGAGGAAATGTTTTGTTTGGTGTGGAGGTGGAAGAATCTGAAAGCTCCCAAAAATAATCTCAGAAAGTGTATGAGAGTCCAGCATTGCACTTTGTCCATGCTGGTGCAGAGTGAGGTGGGTACTTATGGAGAACTATGTTCTTTCTTTGAGAATACAATTCTGAGACTCCTCCAACTGTAGTCCCAAAAGTGATGCTTCCAAAGTTCTGGTAATGTGACAATGAGCAATGACTAACATTTACTTCATGTGTTTTCTTCTTTCAAAGAGTGAGAAGCTTTGAGAAACATTCTGAAATGGCAGCTTTGCCCTCTCCCCACCATGTAGGCTATTTTCTTCCTTATTAAGATGGAAGGTTTTTTTAAGGAAATAAAGAGCAGTGAATAACTGAATGAGTAAGAAGGGAAACTACCTAATCAGTTTCCCTTCCTTTTTGTTTTTTTTACTAAATGACAAAAAAGAAGGGAAACTGATTAGGTAGCAATTGTAAGGATGTGATGGCCTCACACCTGTGGAATGACATAAATCCCCATATAGTGGCCATTTCAAAGGTAGATTTTGCATAATAGAAGTAACTTGCTTTAGTATTGAGAGTTAACTGCAAAGAATCTAATGCTGCTATATTTTTTTATAATCAGTTTGGCTACTTCTCATGGGATAGCTCTATCTGGTGCACACAGCCCTTTCCCACATAGAGCTGTTGCATTGTTTCCTTAATGGCTTTGAAGAAGAGCTAGGGAATCAATAGTTTTACTTGATATAAGTCCTGGGGATTTAATTGGGTCTCATCCACATGCTGAGCTTGCACTGCAGTGAAGTTCCAATCCCTCCTGTCATTTTTCTGAAAGTTTTCAGTATGCTTATTGGATCCAGACTTCCTCTCTCTCTCTCTCCTGTGACAAACCATACTGGATACAACAAAGAAAAGGCAGAGAGTCTCTTTTTGTGGTTGCTAATGAACTTCTAAAAAAGATATAAACTTCCTTTTCAACTGGAAACCCCCAGATTACACTAAGAAAACAGGAACACATTCAGGCCAGCATGAAAAATCAAAATGAGGACAAAAAATGAGCTGGTTGGGGGAGGAAAACAGCTAATAAAAAAAGCAACAACTGGAGACAGTAATTTAAAATGAATTTACACAGGGGAAATTATTCTATGTGTGCTTTGGACTTTAGTACTCTCTTCCCGATATCTTATCTTCATTTTTCTCCATATGTTATTTTATGCACTGGCTTCTATTTTATGGACTTTTTGTTTTCTAGTTTTCCTACTAGCATAAATGACTCACATCTGCTCTAATTCCTAATTTATTCACTAATGTTTTCTCCCCCGAAGAAAGGCTTTGATTAGAAGATACTTGCCTGCAGTAGTTGTGAAAATGAGGTAGATCCTGAAACATAGGAGGTATTCCCTCTTGCTCCATGCCAGTGGCTGTATTGTACTATTGTACTGCCAGGAAAGGATGGGACACTGATTAAGGGTGGTTTGGGGGTTTCAGACTTGCTTCTGCTTAGGTGTGGTTGGGTTTAGAGTCGGACTTGCAATAGCTGGGTTCCCATCATTACTTAGCCATGAAATGCACTTTGTGACTGGGAATAGTCACATGAGACCATTTTGAAGGGTTGTTTTAGAATAAAGCAGAGGAGAGCTATGTGTCCTGCTTTGAACTCTCTGAAGGAAAGGTGGGATACAAATGAAACAAGCAAACATCAGGTGCATACATTCTTTATGTAATACTGCATATTCTCCTAAAGGTCACCCTTGCTCGAAAGCCAGTTATATCCGACTCTAGGCTTCAGTGCTCATCTCTGTTTATTGCCAAATAGCCAGTGCTGTCTGCTTCTGCAGACATTTCCGTGGTCATGTGGCAGGCATGCCTAGACACTGGAGTGCACGGAATGCTGTTTATCTTCCCACCGAAGTGGTCCCATTTATCTATGTGCAGTTTCTTGCTTTTGAACTGCTAGGTTGACAGTGTCTAGACAGGAGCTCACTCCATCATGCAGTACCTGGGAATCGAACTCTGACCTTCCAGTCAGCGAGTTCAGTGTCTTAACCACTTGAGCCACTGTAGCCCCTATATTCTCCTAGCCACCATGAAGTCCTTTTCTGCTGCTTTGTCACAGTTGGGACATGACAGTGTGCTCTTGAAGGCTATGTCAGGATGCCACATGCTGAGCCATTTGGCCCACCATGACCAAGAGCAGTTTAGGCGGACGGTTTCTATGCAAGGAAATTGGCACGAAACAAAAGGGATGCCTATGCCTGTATGTGTACATCCTTTTTTCTAGAACATGGGAATACCCAGGGCCGTAGCCAGGGTGTGGCAGGGTGGGCTTTAGCCATCCTGAGTTAGCACTTTGCCCACCCTGGCAAAGCATGGTTTCCCATAGGAATGCATTAAAAATAGGCTTTGTTGCCCTTCCTGAAAAAATACAGTATTCACACACCCACATCTAGAATCCTGGCTATGGACCTGGGAATACCGCAAGTGTCAATTTTAGCAACATGTTCATTGTATGCCCATGTTACAGTGCACAGAGACAACTACATCTTTAATAATGACGAAGTGGACATGATCCACGAAAGCTAACATTAAAATATAGCAGTTAGTCATTAAGTGCGACAACTTTTTTGCTGGGACCATTCTGTCAGCACTTGCATGTGTGTAATTGAAAAGGCTTATTAATTGCAGCAGGAGCTTTGAAAATAACCTTTGTATTTTAAGGGTGAGCGTAGGGTAAAGGAGAATCTCTTCCCCAACATTTGACAACAAGGGTGGGATAAGTAGATGGGACTCTCTCAGAAGCCTGGCAGAAGGTGATAAGAACAGCTTCTGCCTGCAAAAAGAACAGAAACTATAAGAGAAAGGTAAGAAAACATGAGGTGGGTGGGGTGAGTTAAACTGGCAGTCTACTGTTGTAGGCTTTGAAGGAGGGATATGACAGGACTTTTCAAATACTTGAAAGATATACATAAAGAGGAGAAACACAGTCTGTTCTCCATCATCCCAAAGTCCAGGATACGTATGATGGCACTGACATCGAACCTGGTCTGACCTCTTCACAATGGAGGTCAACAACTCTGTTACTCCAGTTACAAGAAGCAAAATCTATGCTGAATATCAGAAAAAATGTCATAACTGTGAGAGCAGTACAACAATGGAACCAACTGCCTCGGGAGGTGGTGAGTGCTCCAACACTGGAAGCATTCAAGAGAGAATTGGAGAACCATCTCTCATACCTGCTTTGATTCAGATTCCTACATTGAGCAGGATGGTTGGACTCAATGGCCCAAAAGGCTCCTTCCAACTTAGTGGTTCTATGAAACTTATATCTAGGCTCTAGCTGTTGTATAACATTTTTATGCAGAAACCTTTAAAAGTACCGTATATATTTCAGTATAAGCCAACCTGAATATAAGCCGAGGTACCTAATTTTGACCTAGGGTTGCCATATGTCCCAGAAAACCAGGAATTTCCTGGATTTTGATTGTCCTGGCCGGTTCCGTAAAAATCATTGAAAACTCCTGGATTTGTAAGGTTTCAAACCGAGGGGCAGGCTCTTAGTTTTTCTTGCTGCCATGGAGCGGCGCCTCTATTTAGGCACTAGCCAGCATCTGTAGCAGCAGCCACAGCAGTTTGATGGCTGAAGAAAAGAAGGAGATTGGGTTGATCAGCATAGCTTCATCATCGGTAAGTGGAGGTCCCGAGCGGCAGGGGGGGGGGCTTTGCTGAACCCACCTCCCAGCTGACAGGCAGTTTGGTGATGGGATAAATTGAAGGTCTCTGAAAGGAGAATGAGGAAAATGAGGGAAGCATGGGGTGGAGGATGAAGGCGCTCCAGTAGGTCTCCTCGATAGCTCCATCAGATGCATGCACAGTTTGAAGACTGCAATGACATCATGTGGCTGTCCCAGTTTGTTGGGAAAGAATTATGGCAACCCTATTTTGACCTGAAAACCCAGGAAAATAGATTTACCTGAGTATAAGCTGAGGGTGGGAAATGCAGCAGCTGCTAGTGAGTTTCAATAATCAAAATTCATGAAAATGTGGTAAAACTAATTAAATTGTTAATGCATCTCAATCCTGCAAGGTTCTAGGACCCTCGTGGTCATTGACCAGAGTATAAGCCATGTTCCCATTTGGGGGCTCATTTTTGGGGCTAAAAAACTCGGCTTATACTTGAGTATATACAGTAGTAACCCTATGAAAAATGATGGAAAGTTGCAAATAGAATATAGAAGAAATTACAACAAGAATTAAGAATAGATATATACCCTCTGTTGAATTAGCACATACCCTAAGGAAATGCATGAAAGAAAAAAAGAAATGAAAGAAAAAAGGAAGAAAAGAGTCATACAGTGTTTGAAACACATTTATCAGATATTAGGCTCTGTTTGGATAGAAAGAACACAGCTAATAAACCTGCATAGAAATAAACAATTACCATCAAACTGTTCATGTTTCAAGAGATTTCCAGTTTTCCATCTTAGGTTTTCTTTAATCCCCAATTAAACTTAAAAGAGCAATGAACCCCTAAGTGCATTCTTCCCCCATTACCTATACTCACCCACATTTACCTGTTGGGAGTGAGATTCACTTTCACAGATTTGATTCCAAAGAAAAAGAACATAAATTGATGGATAGAGTTCACTATAAGCTCCCCCCATCTTGCTGCCTTTAAAGTATACATCTTTTGCTTGATTTGTGCAAAGTGCAAGACTAGCCTATAGTTTACAGATAATTTCACCAGCTCTCCTGATCATTACTACTCAAGCCACCACACTTCTCCATATGCTTTGGTAGATAAGAGGTTCACACCCAAGCCCTTTCTTTCTCTCTGAGGTAAAGAAAGGAATTTTCAATAGTCTTTATTTTCATTTTTCATATAAAATTTCATAGTCTCTGGCATGTAACTTGTAAGGTGTATGACAGATTATATTGCAGGGTGTTGGCATCCTTAAAACATGCATCCCATGTTTGAACATATCATATATTGTATTAACTTGTCTCCTAGACTGTGCCAGGAAGAGAGGTCCACTATTCCAGGAAATTAGGTGGAGGAAGGAACATGGATTTTCCTTTTCAGCTTTTCTCAATAACTGTATGCTGTACTCCAAGTTCAATAGTGTTTTACTGAAGTGTGCCTGCAAATTAAGTATTGATGATTCCCACATTCCACCTACAAAGCTTCACATTTTACTGAACATATAGAACTGGGATAAGAGAAAATTACTTGCAGACTTTTCACTTGAGAGCTCCCCTGAACATCTATCCCCGTGATGATGAACCTTGGCACTCCAGATGTACTTGGACTTCAGTTCCCAGAAGCCCAAGCCCCCATGAATCCACACAAATGGGTTTGCTGCGATTCATCTGCCCCACACCACCCCGTCGCTCCTCAAGGCGGCAGTAAAATGCACTCATCTGGGCGCATTTTACTTCTGCTTCCAGGAGTGACGGGGGTGGCGTGGGCCAGATGAATCACAGCAAACCCATTTGTGTGGATTCATGGGGGCTTGGGCTGGATTAATGGGGGCTTGGGAATTGAAGTCCAAGAGCCTCTGGAGTGCCAAGGTTCACCATTATGGATCTATCCTTTGTCTCTGAAACCTCTCTGTCTCCTTTCTCTCCTGGCTTACATAACTGGAGATCGGCAGGCAGCAATTCGTAAGGGGTGATGCTCTTCCTTGCGGATTGCTGGCTGCTGCTTTTATATTACCTCTGTCGGAAGTACAAAGGCATTAGCCAGTCATCCACCAGGGAGGGTGCTTCCCCTGACGGATTGCTGCCTGTTTTGGGTTTTTTTCCCACCCCGGCTCAATTTCCTTGAGGCCGGCGGTGGTCTCGCTGTGTCTTCGGTGGGGTAGCATGGAGGAGAGGGAGTCCCTCTTCTCCCCGTTGCTCCGGGAAAGAAGGCCGGTGGGTGTCTTGCAGAGGATTTTTGTGGCTTGTTTGTTTTGCGAGGCTGTGAGGTGCTGCGTTCGCCTGCGGTGGACTTGTGCTCCCGTTGCGTTTTGTAATTTTATTTTTTGCGTGCTGGCTTTCTCAGCATTCTGTGAGCTCATGGCGTGCAGGACGGTGGGACTTATAGTTTTGCATTTGTGGTTTGCGTTCATGCGGTGGTTTTTTCTGCGGCTCAATTTTAATTGGCCGTGCCGCATTTCCCAACGTTCTTTTTGCTTGTGCCTCTCAGTCTGATTGGCTGTGGTGCGGCGCTGTGCAAAGAATGTTGGAAATTGAAGTTGTTTCCCTTTGTTCACGTTCGTGGGGCTCTTGCCCCACTGGTGCGTTGCTCAACCCTTCAGTAACCTCCATACAGGGTTCAGGTGAGTGCAGGAGGCTCAGTATGGGATAGGATGGATGGGTGCAGAAACATAAAGCAAGTTCCAACGGTTAACCCTTGGATTTATAGGTATAGATGGCAGCTTTTAGAAGAAAATGGTATCTTGTAAAGAACTGTTAAATTATATTCACTTTATAAATAATAATAAATCTACTGTGTTACACTGAAGAGTTGAGAATGCAAGCGCGGCACCAAAATGGTCGCCGCGCTCTTTGCGGGGCCCCTCACCCGGACGCAGACATCCGGGCTAGTAAGGGGGCGTGGCCACCCCTCTATAAAAGGGGTGGCCACGAGGCAGCCTCGCTGCCATTTTACGAGAAGCGACGGAGCGGAGAAGTTTGCTCCGACGCTGCTCCCTGGATTGCTCCTTTTCTAAAAAACTTTGGTCGGAAGATATCTCTCCTCCGATCAGCGCCTGCTTGGGTGGTTATGGCACCCAAGCGCAAGGCCCAGGTGGCCCCTAGGCCGCGACTTAGGGGAAAGGCTTGGCCCACCCCCTCTACCTCCTTGGGGCCACCACCGGGCTGGAGGGCTCGGGCGGCTGCCCCACAGGGAGGTGGCGGGGTCATAATACCCAGTGCCACCAATGAGGGTGATTTGGCCTTGACCTATCTGCCCAGTCGGAGGACTCGGGTGGGGGCCGCACAGGCCACCTCCCCTGGGGTTTCTACCCCTGTTGCGTCTTTGCCCGGCTTGGGGCATAGCGGCCCACTTAGGCGTGGTGCGGGATTGCGCCCCACCGTTCTACCGGCTCCTCATGGGCCGGATTATTGGGTATGGCCCTATTTTGGCCAGGGATTGCCACATGGGTTTATCCCTCTTCCCACTCATCAAGTACCCGGTGGGCCTTCCAGCCCATCCGGCCCACCTTATTCTGCATAGCGGCACTTGAGGCATCAATGGGCATTGCCCCACCACCTTTGGCTGGTTGGCTTGCCAGCTCTTTAGTTCCGGCCCACCTGCCGGCCACAGCCGCGCAGTGGGCCGCCAACAGGGTTGAGCTGCTGGAGGCCATTGGGCCAGCGCAGGCTGGCACCTCACAGCTCCCCATCAGACCATTACAGCAAGGCTTTCCACCGGGGATCGGTCCTGCTTGGCAGGGACGCACCGGGACACAGAGCTCGATAGCCACCGCGAGCTCCGACGCCCGCTGTGGGCCAGAACCCCCAGTGGGCGCCCCACGGGGGTGCACTGAGTGAGTATCCTGGTCAAGTCAGTACACCAGTGACACTAGCTAATAATCCGGGGGGGGGGTACAGGGGCCATGGCCGCAACAAGTTACTGCGGAAGGGCAGTTTAATCCTCACTACCCTGTTACTTCCTGGGTACCCAATTATCCCCCAGTTATTGCAGGGGTGACTGCCCCTATGAGTATGTCTAACTTCTCAAGGGTCCCACAGGGCCCATTACAGGTGCCCCCACTTCATTCCGTGCCAACGGCGGCCCTGCCGACGTCTGGTTACTCTCTACCCCTGGGTGACCATTTATCCCAGGCTGCTAGGGAGAAGATATGGCGGGGTGAATACGTGGACATTTTCACCCTCCTGAACTGTGAACCCACTAAGGAGGAGAGGGAGGGGCAGGATGACAGGGATAAGGAGTTGTCCCATCGTCGTAAGCCACACCGCACTTGGGCCAATTGGTTACCGGCCTATCTGATTTATATGGCAGTATACCTAAGGGCTCGTCCTGATTTGGCCATCCCAATGGTCCAGTACCTGAACAATATTTACCGGGCTGTGGTTGATTTCCCTGGCCCGTCATGGTTGGCCTATGATGGAGAATTCAGGATGAGGGTGGCCCTTCACCCTGAGATGAGGTGGGACGAGCCCTGCCAGCAGTTGTGGCTGCTGTATATGACCCCCACGCGGCCAGCGCCTGGTGACTGGTACCACTGTGGCCATGCTACTACACAGACTCCCCGCCAGCCGGCGGGGCAGGGGGTTCCAGCCTGCCTGCTGTGTTGGAGTTTCTCCGCCAATGGAGTGTGCAACAAGTGCCAGTGTAGATTCAGGCACGAGTGCCCTTCTTGTTCCAGCCCTCATGCCGCATCCGCGTCCTTGCGGGCCGGTGGATCACGAGGCAGAGGAAGGGGTTTTCAGGGGGCGGCCAGAGCTACCTCTGACGGTGCTACCCATTCAAAAGGCGCCCTCCTCAATTAATGTCCCAGTGCTCGAACGATGGCTGCACGCTTATCCTAGACAGGATGACGTGATATACCTGCTTGAGGGCTTCCAGTTTGGCTTCCGCATACCCTTTGAAGGTGTTCGTGGGCCTCAGGATGCCCCAAACCTACTGTCTCTCAGGGGTAACGAGGACATTGCTGCGGAGCAGATAGCCAAGGAGGTTAAGGCACATAGGGTGGCGGGGCCGTTTGATGACCCCCCATATCCTAACTTGAAGGTATCCCCTCTAGGTTTAGTCCCTGAGAAGTCCCCGGGTGAATTCCGTCTAATCCACCACCTTTCTTACCCTGCGGGTTCCTCGGTCAATGACGCTATACTGGATGACCTTTGCTCTGTTAGGCATACATCCTTTGACCAGGCCTTACAGATGGTACACTTGTGTGGTCCCGGGGCGCTATTGACAAAGTGTGATATTAAATAGGCATTCCGATTGTTGCCAGTGCACCCGGATGACTTTGAACTGTTAGGTTTTTGTTTTCGGGGCAAGTTTTATGTGGACAAGGCCATGCCTTTCGGCTGTTCAATTTTCTGTTCGGCCTTTGAATGATTTAGCACCTTCCTCCACTGGGCTTTTGTTTGTAGGTTGGGGTCCCGGTCTGTAGCCCACTACCTCGACGATTTTTTGTTTGGGGTGGGAATGACACGGACACGTGTGCACACCTGCTCACCACATTTCAGGTGCTTATGCGGGAACTGGGTGTTCCCCTAGCACCTGAAAAGACAGAGGGCCCAGCCACCACTCTTACCTTTTAAGGTATTGAAATCGACACCGTCGCTCAGACATCCAGGTGACTCGGATCTCTGACACTATTTTGGCAATGCTTGCAAAGCATAAGGTGTCTCTCTGTGAGTTGCAGGTCCTGCACGGCCACCTCAACTTCGCCTGTAGGGTAGTGACACCAGGCAGAGCCTTTGCCAGGCGTCTGTGTGACGCTATGATGGGCCTTTCTAAATGACACCACAGGGTATGGCTGACTAAGGGTTTACGAGCAGACCTTGCGGTTTGGCTCACATTCCTACAGGACTTTAATGGTGTCTCCTTTTGGAGATCTGAGCTTCTGGTCAGCCCCCAATTCCAAGTACAGTTGGATGCCTCGGCTCCCTAGGCTATGGGATTTATTTTGAAGGACAGTGGGCCTATGGTCAATGGGCTCAGACATGGCAGGGCACGGATCGCTTACGCGATCTTACGTTCCTGGAGTTTTTTCCCAATTTTGGGGGCCCTCATGCTCTTGGGGGGGGGACAGGTGGGCTAATTCGGTGGTTCACTTTTGGTGTGACAATGCTGCGGTGGTGCACATTGTCAACGCCTAAACATCTAAATCCCCCAGAGTCATGGCCTTAGTTCGCCAATTCGTTCTTAGGTCCTTGCGCCTTAATGTGCTCTTCAGGGCCAGACATGTGCCAGGCATTAATAACGATATTGCTGATGCTTTATCCCGCCTGCAGATCTCCCGGTTCCGTGCCTTGGCTCCTGACACAGAGGAACTTCCCTCTCCACTCCCGGCCGAGATTTGGACATTTGGCGAGGAGAGGTGAACCGGGCAATCAGCATGTCTTTGGCACCTCACACACGTAAGGCGTATCAACATACACTCCTCCAATTTAGGACCTTTCGTAGGCAAAGGCAGTTGCCTGAAATGTGGCCAATACCGGTCGACCAGATTTTACAGTATATGGTACACCTTCATGATCAGGGGTTGGCCCCACGCACTATCGCCACTAGGCTTTCTGCCTTGGCATTTATGTCCAAGGCACTGGGTTTTACTGACTGCGTGAATGACTTCCGCATACACCACGTATTGGAAGGGTGGACACGTGAACGTGGCCGCCGCCCGGACACACATCACCCTGTTTCACCAGCTGTTCTGACCCACCTTGCACGAGGCTGGCATAGACTGTGTTACGATAGGTATGAGGAAGCTCTTTTTCATGCAGCTACCACCGTAGCTTTCTTTGGAGCGCTGAGAATCAGCGAGCTGGTCCCATTGTCAAAGGGGGACGTATCTCGTAGGGCACTGGAACTTGACGATGTGTCTCTCAACCAGGAGTGGGCTCAGTTGAGGATCCGTTCCTCAAAGGCCAATCAGCATGGAGTAGGCAGTGGTGTTAGACTGCTACGATGTACGTTGGCTGACATCTGTCCGGTTGGTGCCCTACATGCATTTTTGGCAGCGCGTGGTACGCGCCCTGGCCTGTTGTTCTGCCACCAGGATGGGTCTCCCCTTACAAAATTTCAGTTCTGGAGGGTGACCAGTATGGCACTTCACAGTGTCGGCCTCCCTGGGGCTTGTTATGGCACCCATTCATTCAGGATAGGTGCTGCTTCAACTGCGGCTGCGTTTGGGTACTCTGAGGCTGATATATGTCGGTTGGGCAGGTGGGGGTCCTCGTGTTTTTCCTTATATGTACGTCCCCTCACTGTATGAGTACCAGTTATGTCCTTAATTCCTTCTCCTTCTTTTACAGACCCTGTGTGTCTACGCACACCGGTGGCAGTGTGGCTGGTGGGCCACAGTTAGGTGCACTGGGCGGTACAGTATGCTACATCAATGGAGTGGGGACCCCATCTCGGGCTGCGTGCATCCGCACGTATGCGGTGGTATGGTGTGCGCGGCATGAGATGGCGGGAACTGTTGCCATTCCTGATGTCCATCAGGGATGCTGGACCGCCTGATGTTCTGATTCTGCACCTCGGCAGCAATGATCTAGCACAGATCACTGGCCTTTCCTTTAAAATGTCGGTGTGTAGTGACCTGGCGTTTTTACATCATTTATGGTCGTACACACAGTTGCTATGGTCTGACATCGTGCCGAGACAGTGTTATAGAGGAGGCATGGATCTCCGTGGTTTGGACCATGCCTGGTGGTCAGTGAACAGGGCTGTTGCCCGGTTTCTTGTAGAGAATGGCTTGGGAACAGCCATTCGACACCTGGGGATAGGGTTGCAGGATTTTGACCTGTATGCAGGAGATGGGGTCCACCTGTCGGCTAGAGGTATGAATCTCTTCCTGGAGGATGTGCAAGCAGGCCTGGTGACCGAGCTGACGGTCTTGGGGGGGGGCGTGAGTCATCATGGACGCCTCCCCGTGTGGCGGGTAGCACTGGTAAGGTAAAGATTTATGACCCATAGGTATCCGGCAGGTTCGCAATTGACTGGCCAACATGTAGATAGGTATAGGGGAAACAGGATTGGCCGGTCAAGGGTGAACTATGAAAGGGGTGATGTCAGGAGCTTCACAGCCTGCATCACCTTGATATTTGAACGGATACACGTCATAGGGTTGGGTCAGTAGATAGTATATTGACTTCGGTCAACAATTTGTTTGTGTCAACAAACAAATTGATACAAATTGATACATGTAGCCAATTTCCATTGGCATTTTGGGTGGAACCTTACCAGTGCTACTGCGGCCTGCTTGCCTTAAAGAATTACAATTGGATGATACACCAATTGAAAGTTATAATTCGGACTAGGGCATTATTCAATAAAAGTGGCCCAATGCCTTTAATCCAATACCGGTGTCTGAGTCTTTATTTGGGTGGGTGCGCCTGCAAAGTCTAACTATATCTTACTCACAGAGTTGGAAGAAAGAACCTAGTAAAATCTTTGTGCAAATATTTTTGAGGAATAGATTAAAATCATTTATATTTGCAATGGAATGAACTTGAGGTTTATTTTTTTTTAAAGTACATGAATATGAAGAAATAAAAGTGACCAAATTAATTTCATTTAAGCCCAGAGAATTTAATGCTTATCTTTTAAATGCTTTAGCTTGAAATTTTTGTGTAAACAACCAGTGTTGAATTAGGATGCCAGATTTTTCTTGAACTGTTCATCCAGAATAATACTGACATGTGGGTTAAGGCAAACATGGTACTGTTTGCCCTAACTTTGCACATTTTTGTATCTGAGATAAAAGGAACCTGAATTTTAAAAACATGTCTATGGGACTAAGACAAACTGATTGACTTTCCTATCTCACTCCTACAATCAACAGATAATATGTGAAGTTGCAAAATAGGCTTCTAGGGCATGGGATAGGTAATAAAAACCATGCCAACTTTTTCCTGACAATATTCTCTTTCAATATGATACCAAAGGAATTTTCATTCCCCGCACCGTCCACTCAAAAACCCAAAAATGTAATTGAAACCCTCTTAGTTAAAGTGATTAACCTTCCTCTCATTGTGTCTCACAGTTTGGTGTCTTGCACGGAAGACAAAGAAGGAGTCGCAGGAAGGATTAACACAGGTTTATTCATTGATGGTCAGCATGAACATGTGTAATGGCGGAGATACCTCACATTATATACAGTGGTACAATACATTTGAATCTTGCTGCACGGTAGCTCATTGGCTGCTACCGGCGTGACGTCGTCCTGGTCACGCCCATCTTCAGTGGTGGATCAGTAGTAGTTTGCTATTGCGGGGAGTTCCCGCGGCTGCAGGTGATTTGAGGAATGGGAACCATGTGAGTTGAACACTCGCAGCTGCCCTCTATGGGCAGCTTACTCGCGTTCCTTTACAGCTGTGTTACATTGTAATTGTGGTCAGGTTACATTCATATATTTCTTAAAGCAGCATTGTACAAGGTTACATTCATACATCTCTTAAGCAGCATTGTACATACATAACACACAGTGACCATAATCCCTAGCTTCGTGTACTTCAATTCCAATGAAGCCGAGTGGAAAGACTCATGTCTATTCAAATTAAGAGATGTGGACAGTCAGGGTGGCTGCAAAGCAGCAGAAAGCTATATGATAGAAATGGCAATGTGCAGCACCCCTATCACCTTGTAGTGATGAAATACTCTCAGGACACCAAGGAAAGAAATTCTAAAGCAAGAGTTCCCAACCTTTTCAAGCTAGGGGCTAGGTCACTTTCTCTCAATCACCTTCGAGGGCCAGATGGCCATTTTGCCCTGCCTGCATGATGGGGGCAGCCATTCTGTCCCAACAGTTTCTAAGGGATGGCCATTTTGTTTCTCAAATGCCCTTGGAAGGGTGTGGGCAACATGAAATGGCACTGTGGGCTGGATCTGGCCCACAGATCTTAGGTTGGGAACCCCTGTTCTAAAGCATCCTCAGAAAGAGACTGGATAATGGTAGCTTTTCCTTGGGACAAGAAAACTTTGAGGAAACAGAAGGCCCTATTTTGATGCAAGCAAAGTTATGTTATATTGCTGGGAAAGGTGAATTTTCTTCTTCATCACCAGTTAAGTTGTTCCGGGAGACGAATCCTCTCACATCCCATAAAACAACAAGCAGTTAAACCCCAGCTATCATTTGCCTCTGTAGAAAAACTGCAATTTCAGAATAATATTCTTCCATTCTGCTTGTCTTTATAGCAAAGTTATTTAAAAAAGTGGGGATGGAGGGAAAAAAAGGGGGGGAGTTTATCACTCAGGAAAGATATTTATGTTTAGGCTTGTAAAGTAAAAACTGCCTCTAGGCAACCAGGCAGGGAAGTGTTTGTAAATTGGAAAGAAAACTCACCCCTCCCTTTGAGCCTATAGCTGTGCCAAATTACTGTACTTCACTGGTATGTGTAGACAGAAGAAAATAGTAGGCATCTGTATGTTGGTAGATTTTTGTAGGTGTCTTTGCCACAGAGTCAGAGCTTGGAAGTATTCTTCCCTTCTGTCCTTCCTCCCTTTTGCCTGGCAACTCCCAGCATGTTTTCTGGGGGATTTTGGAAACTGTAGTCCAAAAACGTAATGTTTCCGAGGTCTACACAAATCAGTCATGAAAATACCACAAACAAATTAACAAGTTGTCTTTATAGCTCCCTCAACACCCGATGGGGTAAAAGAGGAAGCAAAGAAGAAGTCTTTATACCTGAACTCCATAGGTTTAATGACAGAGCTTTGTTCCTCCATATTTTTGTCTATAATTGCAAAAATAATTTGCTCTTCACCATGGTAATTGGATCTGATGGGACTTGTCATTGAAACTATCTATAGCTTCAAAGAGTTTCCACTTCTGCCTCACAACAAAGATGTGTGGTAGGTAGATTAGAATCCATGGCTAGACTCTAGATGAGTTACAGCAGATTAAGAAGGATTTGGTCTCTGAATTATTTAATTCCTTCTATACCTATAAATCTGCGCGTTAACCGTTGGAATGTGACAAAGGATCATGCACCAGGCCCCACTAGCCCCGACTGAGCATTCGTGCACTTGCCCGACTGGGGTTCGCAGGTAACTGTCGGGTTGAGAAATGCACCAGTGGGGCAGGAGAACCACGAATGCAAACAAAAAGAAAAGACTTCTATTCCCAACATTCCTTGTGCCGTGCCACACCAGAGCCAATCAGGCTGAGAGGTGCGAGCAAAAGGAATGTTCGGAAACGCGCCATGGCCAATCAAAATCAAACCGCAGGAAAAAACGACGCACAAGCCAAAAATGCAAACGCCAAACTACAAGCCCCAGCGTCCTGCGCACCATGAGCGCACAGAATGCTGAGGAAGCCGGCATGCGAAAAATAAAAATAAAAAACACACTGGCAGCGCAAGTCCACCGCAGCCGGACACAGCGCCTCACAGAAAAAAAGCCACCAAAATGGGAGGGGGGTCAAGGGGGGAAAAGGCACTGGTGCCTTGGCCCCCCCTTAAAAGTGAACCCATTCTGAGGTAAGCTAAGCCAGCGGACGGCGCTCCGCCCACTGACTTTACTTACCACAAAAGAGTTTCGCCCCCCTCCCCAACGGCACCTGAAGCTCCCGATCGGAGTTTCCCCTTTAATATCAGTAGGTGGGGGGTTGCGATCCCCCTCTCTACTGGCTCCCCTGGGGTTTGGAGGTTTGGGGGGACAAAAGGGGTCTGTCCCCCCAACCCTTTCAGAGCCAGGGGACCCGGCAGAGAGGGGTTCTTCCCCCCTGCAGGACACCCCATTATTAAAGAGAAGAAAGCAAGCGGTTTATTCTCTTTAAAAACGGAGTGTTTGGGGGGGATTCCCCCTCTCCACTGGCTCCCCTGGCTCCGGAAGGGTTGGGGAGACAGACCCCTTTTGTCCCCCCAACCCTCCCAAACCCAGGGGAGCCAGCGGAGAGGGAGATCACAACCCCCCACCCACTGATATTAAAGGGAAAAGCCCAATTGGGTTTTCCCAAACAATTCTCCAGGAAGCAAAGCCAGCGAACGGCGCTCCGGCGACTGGCTTCACCTCCCAGAGATACACACCCGCCCGCAGCCTCCTCTCTAACTAAACAACAAAAACAAACACCAAAATAATTAAAATAAACCATTAATTAAAAAAATTAAAAAAACACAAACCAAAACATCCAAAATTAACTCAAACCAATTACAAAACACCTACAAAACACACCAAATAAATGAACATTAAAGTGAACCAAAAAAACACACAAACAAACAGAAAAAATTCGCTAACACTACAAAATAAAAACAAGCCAAACCCACAAAAGAAATTAAACCAGCCAACTTACCAGCATGTCCTGAAATGAGGAAAGATAGAGACTACTTACCGGAAGAAGCGCCACCCAGAGGCCAGTAGAGAAAAAACAATCAAAATAAAAGAAATACTCAACAGTCCCACCCAGAGGTCACAAGAGATAAAACAGTCAAAAACATAACATTACATCACACATTGACACAAATCACAAAAAAATCACAAAATAATAAAATAAAAACATTTCTAAAATCCTGTGTAGAGTTTTCACTCAAAAAAACAAACCCAAAACATCTAAACACAGTTTAAAAACATTGAATGAAAAAAAATGTACTTTCACATTTTAAAAATTATTATCCAAGGTACAACTATTAAAAAATTAACATACTAAAACATTATTTGGTTAAATAAAATAATTGTAAAAAATTATATCATCCTTTCCTCTTTTTTAATCCACAAAAACAAACCCAAAAAAACTGATCACAGTTTATAACAGCCCGTGTGTGTAAATAAACATTTTAAAAATCACAATTACAGACTAACCTCATTTGTACAAACATTAACAAAACAAAAACCTTCCAAAACAATTTAAAACAGCCTGGCACCGCCGGGCAAAATCTGCTAGTATATTATAAAAACAACCAGCTGAAAGTAAAGCCATTGCAAATAATGTCTGTGTCTTCAATTTATAGAATGAAGAAGCAGAGAAGAAGATCTGATTTAGCTGGGAAGGCAAGATATTGCAACAATGTCCTACCCCAAAATATTTGGTAGTCACTCTGGATCAAATCCTAACTCACAAAAAGCATTTTTTAAACACCAGACAGAATTTTTCCTTCAGAATTAACATACAGTACTTAGGAAACTGGCTAGCTCAGATTGGGGTGCACAGCCACAAACAATAAGAACAACAGCCTTGTCCCTGTGCTGGATCATAAGACAATAAGCTAGTGCTGTATGGTATAAATCAGGGATTCTCAACCTGCAGCCCATGGGCCGGATGTGTCCCACGGCACCACTTCATGTGACCCCCACCATCTCCACCACACCAGGAAGTGCCATGTGGCGGGGGAAGGGCAAAATGGCCATTCGGCCCCCGAAGCTATTTGAGGGAGTATAACCTGGTCCCCAGCTTAAAAAGGTTGAGAACTTCTGGTATCACATGCCAAATAAGTGGATATAGTTTTTTGTGAATCATGCAAATTATTGCTGCCAGCCTGAAAACTACCCCTGCTAAAAAAGTCTATTATTTGGCTGGCATTGCCCCTCAAGAAGAACATCAAGAGTAGCAAATAATTTACAAAATAAGGTAATGCAACACCATACCCATCTACCAATCCCTGATGGTTAAAATCAAGGAAAAGGTTTTATGCACACACATCAAGCTTTAAATCTGGAGTTCTCAACATTTTAAAACTGGGGGGCAGGTCACATTCCCTCAGACAGCTTTGGGGCCCGGATGGCCATTTTGCCCTTCCTCCACCACATGGCACTTCCCCTTTTGACTCTGCATGTGCTCTTAAGCAGAGCTGCTGCTGAGGAGAGCCAAACAAAGGAAGTGAGCACTGGTAAGTTTTGCAGTTGGAGTAGAGCTGCTTTAGAGGCCCGCGCGCCTGACGGCGCGCGAGATTACAAACTAGTAACAAAGGAAGAATATAGTCTTACTAGGTAGAAAGGTTGTAAACGTGTACATTTTTGAGGCCCGGAATACTGCACTTGTTAAAATGGATTCTGAGGGAACAGTTGTAGTTACCTGCAATACTTGTGCCATGTTTGTGTTCTTGCCAAAGCATATGGAGAACTACACTTGCAGCAAGTGCAAGCTGGTTGCACTACTAGAAGAGAAGGTCCAGCAGCTAGAGGCCCGCATATCTAACCATCAACAAATTAAGGAGCTTGAGCTGTTCTTGGACAGAGCGGAACAGACTATGCTGGACAAAGTAGAGACAGGGCACAGTTCTGAGGGAGAAGGCCCTTCACTAACTCAGGAGGGAGATGTTTGGAGGAATGTGACTCAAAGGAGGAAAAGAGTAGGGGATCACTCTGAGAGTCTGAAATTACAGAATAAATTTGAGGCTCTTTACCTCATCACACCTGATGAGGAACACACAGAGGAACAACTGGTTCCACCTGATGATCTCTCCTTCATCACACTTGATGAGATCCAGGAAGATAAACAACAGGAACAAACTGAGTTTCTCTCCCTTAATATGATTGATAAGGTGCATGTAGATGAACAGATTGCAGGAGAGAGGCTCCTTGTAGTAGGCGATTCAATAATTAGAAATACAGAGAAATGGATTTGTGATGCACATGATAACCGTATGGTGACTTGCCTGCCAAGTGCAAAAGTTGCAGACATCACAAGAAATCTAGATAGCTTGTTAGAGAGAACTGGGAAGGAGCCAGTGGTCATGGTACACATTGGTACCAATGATGTTGGGAAGGCCAAGCGGTCTGTTCTGGAAGCCAAATTCAGGTTGTTAGGAAGAAGATTGAAGTCCCGGACTTCCAAGGTAGCATGTTCAGAAGTGCTGCCTGTCCCTCGCGCAGGACCTACCAGGCAGGCAGAGCTCAGAAGCCTCAATGCGTGGATGAGGCGGTGGTGTCGAGAGGAGGGTTTCAGATTTGTCAGAAACTGGAGAACATTTTGGGACAAGCCAAATCTGTTCAGGAGGGATGGGTTGTATTTGAACCATGATGGGACAAGATTGCTGGCACTCAACATCAAAAAGGCTGCAGAGCAGCTTTTAAACTGATAACTGGGGGAAAGCCGACAGGAGCTGGGCAGCATCCGGTTCGGAAAAGTGTGTACTTGAGTAGTGAGGAGGATGCAAAATTTACTGAGCAGAGCGAGGAGCTAGTCACTAGCATTCTAGCAGAAGGATGCAAGAGGCAGTCTAACAATGCAACTGGACACAAAAGACTGTGTCAGAAAAGCATATATAAATGCTTGTATACAAATGCCAGAAGCCTCCAGAACAAAATAGGGGAGCTGGAATACTTAGCAATAGATAAGAATATTGATATTATTGGTATCACTGAAACCTGGTGGACGGATGATAACCAATGGGATACAGTTATCCCAGGCTACAAACTGTACAGGAAGGATAGGAAGGGGCAAATGGGAGGTGGTGTGGCCTTGTATGTCAAAGAAGTGATAAAATCGTATGAATTGGAATATCTAGGTGATTTGGAGTCACCATTAGAAGCTCTGAGGGTAAGAGTACCAGGCCACAAGGATAGTCTAACAGTAGGCATATACTATCGGCCTCCGACCCAAACTCTTGAGGGAGACTGGCAGTTGGAGAATGTTGTAAAGGAGGCATCCAAGAAGGGAAGCCTGGTTATAATGGGGGACTTCAATTACCCTCACATAGACTGGGTGAACTGTTCAGCACATGATAAAGAGATAAAGTTCCTAGATATGCTAAATGATTGTTCCCTGGGACAGATGGTTGAAGACCCAACTAGAGGTACAAGAATCCTTGACTTGATCCTGAGTAATACAGTGACCACAACTCAATTATGTTTAACTTGATCATAGACCGCAAGTCACTGATAAAATCTAACACAGAGACCTTAAATTTTCAAAAAGGAAATTTCCCAAAGTTGAGGAAACTAGTAAAAAAGAAGCTGAAAGGGAAAATTGAGAGAGTCCAAACACTCCAAGAGGCATGGAGGCTGTTTACAAAAACAATAACAGAGGCTCAATTGGAATGCATACCCAAAAGGAAAAAGGGCACTGCCAGGTCCAAGAGGACTCCAATGTGGCTTACAGGAACTGTTCGGGAAGTGATCAAGAGCAAGAGAAGCTCATTTAGAAGATGGAAGGCTTGTCCGAATGATGACAGCAGGCAAAAACATAAATTCTGGCAGAACAAATGCAAGGCAACAATCAGGAAAGCAAAGCAAGACTTTGAAGAGCGTATAGCTAAAAATACTCAGAGAAATAACAAAGACTTCTTTAAGTACATTAGAAGTAAGAACCCAACTAGGAAGGCCATTGGACCATTAGATGACAATGGAAGGCAAGGGGTTATTAAAGAGGAAACAGAGATTGCAGAGAGACTCAATGAATTCTTTGCTTCAGTATTCACTGAAGAAGACAGAGGCCACATGCCCAAAACAGAGCCTATCTTCGTAGGGAGGGAAACCGAAGAATTAAGCCAGATAGAAATAACCAGGGAGGAGGTCCTTGCATGTCTTGTTAAACTAAACACTAACAAATCACCAGGACCAGATTGCATCCATCCACGAGTTCTCAGGGAACTTAAAGATGAAATTGCTGATCTCCTAGCCAAAATATATAATCTTTCCCTCAAATCAGGCTTTGTGCCTGATGACTGGAAGGTAGCGAATGTAACACCAATTTTCAAAAAAGGATCCAGGGGTGATCCAGGGAATTACCGACCTGTCAGTTTGACATGTGTCCCAGGTAAAGTGATGGAAACCATCCTAAAAGATAGAATTAATAGGCACATAGAAGAGAAGGCGCTGCTAAAGGAGAGCCAACATGGCTTTTGCAAGGGCAAATCATGCCTCACTAATCTGTTGGAATTTTTTGAGAGTGTCAACAAGCATGTGGATAAGGGGGATCCAGTTGACATTGTTTATCTGGACTTTCAGAAGGCTTTTGACAAGGTCCCACACCAAAGGCTCTTGAATAAACTTACCAGTCATGGAATAAAGGGACAGGTCTTGTCCTGGATCAGCAACTGGCTAAGGGACAGGAAACAGAGGGTAGCACTAAATGGACACTTCTCCAAGTGGAGGGAAGTAAAGAGTGGGGTCCCCCAAGGTTCAGTACTGGGACCCCTGCTTTTCAACCTCTTCATAAATGATCTAGAGGTAGGAGTAAAAAGCAAGGTAGCCAAATTTGCTGACGACACTAAATTATACAGGGTAGTGAAAACTGTGAGAGATTGTGAGGAGCTCCAGAGGGATCTCTTGACACTGGGGGAGTGGGCAAAACAGTGGCAAATGAGTTTCAACATTAGTAAGTGCAGAGTGATGCATGTTGGGGCAAAGAACCCCAATTACATTTATAACTGATGGGGTCTGAACTCTCTGCGACAAACCAGGAAAGGGACCTTGGTGTCCTGGTGGACAGCTCAATGAAGGTGTCAACCCAGTGTGCCTCAGCAGTGAAAAAAGCAAACTCAATGCTAGGGATCATCAGGAAGGGTATAGAAAATAAGTCAGCAAGTGTCATTTTGCCTCTTTATAAATCTATGGTGAGGCCCCATCTGGAATACTGTGTACAGTTCTGGTCGCCATACCTCCAGAAGGATATTATGGAGCTGGAAAAAGTGCAGAGGAGGGCAACCAGAATGATTAGGGGACTGGAACACCTTCCTTACCATCTGAGGCTGCAACGGTTGGGCCTCTTCACTCTTGAACGACGACGTCTAAGAGGTGACCTGATTGAAGTTTATAAAATCATGCACGGTGTGGACAAAGTAGATAAGGAAAAACTGTTTTCCCTATCACATAACACTAGAACTAGGGGACACTCCATGAAACTTTTGGGTACTAGTTCTCAAACAAATAAGAGAAAGTACTTTTTCACCCAGAGGATTACTGGTCTATGGAACTCCCTGCCAGAAGAAGTGGTGACAGCTGTCAGTCTTAGCAGCTTTAAGAAAGGAATAGACAAGTTCATGGAGGACAAGAGTATCAATGGCTATAATTATGGATACTTAAGGACAACCTCCGGGTTGGAGAGATAGGCAGGATATCTCTCAATATCATTTCCAGGGAATCCTAAGCAGGCATCTGCTTGGGAATACCCTGAAGGAAATGGTGAGCCACTGTGTGAGACAGAATGCTGGACTGGATGCGCTGTGGCCTGTTCCAGCAAGGCTGTTCTTATGTTCTTATGTTCTTATGGTGTGGTCGAGGCCGGGGGGGAGGGGACATGAAGTGGTGGTATGGGCTGCATGTGGCCCATGGGCTGTAGGTTGAGAATCCCTGCTTTAAATATTAAAGCAGAAAAGGCTAGGCCTCTACACCTACAGAGAGCAAAAATAACACACCTTGTCAAATGGATGAATGCCAAAGACTATCTCTCATCAGGAGAGGATTCTGGATGGACCAACTGGAAGTCACTTAGTAGACTTTGAAGCAAAGTAGGGCGATCAAAGAATAATCAAGCAAAATGGAGATATGTGGATAGAGGACCAAATTTTTGTGAATGTGAAGAAATTAAATTAATGCAACATTTATGCGTATGTAATTTATGCCCTTCCACACGTACAAAAACAATCTAGTAAATGGCTGAGATAACAGTATTGAAATACTCCATTACTGGTCAAAATTAATCTAATTATTTTAACATTTTAATATTTCTTGGTTCAGGATTTTACTGGTTTTTCTTCATTGTTTCCATAGTAATAAAGTTTTATAGGACCTGGATGCTAACCCAACACTCAACCTTCCTACTTTCACATCTGGGATTGGGACCATCAATGGCAGATTGACTTTAAAAAGGAATTTGACAGCATATAGCATGAATCATTATGGAAGTTCTTATCTATACCTATAAAATGGTGCGTTAACCGTTGGAATGTGACAAAGGATGATGCACCGCTCCCCACGAACCCCGTCCGAGCCTTCCTGCACTCGCCCGAACTGGGTTCGCAGGTAACTGTCGGATTGAAATTTTCGACCTGGGGGCAGCAGCCCCCCAGTCGTGAACAAAAAAAACCTTCAAGCCCCAACGTTCCTTGCTCCGCGCCGCACCAGAGCCAATCAGGCTATGCGGCGCGGGCAAAAGGAATGTTCGAAAACCGGCCGCAGCCAATCAAAAGGAAGACAAAGAAAAAACCCACTGCTGTACCCAAACACGCGCAGGCAAAACTAAATGAAAATGAAAAATAAAAAAAACCCGCGCCACTCCGCTTCCTTCCCACGGGCCATCCAGCATGGCCCGTAGGAACGAAAGGCACCCTCCCCGCAACTGCGCTCCCTTCCCAAGGGCCATCCAGCATGGCCCATGGGGAAAAAAGGCACCCCCGCCGCCAGTGCCCTTCCTACCCACCGGCCACCAAGCATGGCCCATGGGAATGAAAGGCACCCCCGCTGCCAGTGCCCTTCCTACCCATGGGCCACCCAGCATGGCCCATGGGAACAAAAGGCACCCCCGCCGCCAGTGCCCTTCCTTCCCACGGGCCACCAAGCATGGCCCATGAGAATGAAAGGCACCCCCCCTAAAAAACAGACGCACCAAAAAACAAACCAAAAACAATCAAAAACAGTCCAAAACAAAAATCTAACCGTTAAAAAATAAACACAAACACATCCACAAAAAACACACAACAAAAAACAACAGCCCCCCCCAACAAAAACTCAACCCCCCAATAAATAAATAAATAAATCAGAGAGCTTACCATGAAGATGTCTTGACTTCATGGCAACAGGAACTCGATTGAGCTACAAAAAGGAAGTAACACTTACCGGAAGCGACACCCAGAGGACAGAAGAGGAGAATGGTAGAGAGGAAGCAAAGCTCACCACCCCCACCCAGAGGCCAAAAGAAAAAAGACATCCAAAAACATTGCCACTGCAAAGAAAAATTCAAAATGCAAAAATGCAAAAAATAAGTTAGCACAACATTCAAAAATATACACACTACTCTCAAAAAAATACAAAAAAACCATAAATCACTTTTCACTCCAAAAAACCAAAACACCAAACCAAAAAATAAAACAACAAAATTAAATTTACAATTAAAAAATTTAAATTAAATAAATCAAAATAAAATTTGCATAAACAAAAATAAAATCAAAATAATAATGAAAAAAAAACCCACTGGGAGCACAAGTCTGCCACAGGCGGACACAGCGCCACAAAGCCACAAAATCACAAAACCTTTCAAAACCATTAAACACAGCCCAGCACCATTTGTTCAAGAAAACAAATGAAACCCTCCACTCTCCAAAACCAAATTTAAAGAGCCCGGCACTGAGGAAGCCGGCGCACAAAAAAATAAAAAATAAACACACACTGAGAGCGCAAGTCCGCCACAGGCAGATGCAGCGCCTCAAAGTCACAAAATCACAAAACCTTTAAAAACCATTAAACACAGCCCAGCACCATTTGTTCAGGAAAACAAACAAAACCCTTAACTATCCAACACATTTTTAAAATGCCCGGCACCGCCGGGCAAAATCTGCTAGTGTCTGTATAGAATTCCTGATCGCTCTATTAACATTTTTTAAATGCTAGGCTCTAGCTCTTGTATAAAAAGAGATACAGGCAGTACAATTTTTAAATATATATAAACATGTGTTAGACAAGGATGCATTCTGTCATCATTTCTATTTATACTTATTATGGAGTACATCATGAGAAAAGCAGTGAGCAAACATGATGATATAGTTCTTTCTACATCAGCAAATCTATAACAGATGACTAATGAACTAGATAGGATGACTGATTTTGTGGGGTTACAAATAAATATAGCTAAGACAAAGATGATGCATATAAATGGCAGAAATAAAATTTATCCAGTTGTACTGCAACAGTGAGAGTTGAAGGATATTGATTGATCTCCTGCCTTGGTTGTATTATCTCAAATAATGGAGATGTAGATATTGACGTTAAGAGTAGAATTGGGAGAGCTTCAGCAGTTTTCCAACAAATGCACTAAATATGGTCATTGGTTTCAATTGCTACACCCATAACGTTATGATTTATGTGTCTATTATTATGCTGATGATTATATAAGCATGTGAAACATGAAAAACTGTCAGTGAAATCAGTGCATAAGTGTAATGTTTTTTCACCAATGGTGCTGAGACACCATTAAAAACATGTTACTATGATCACGTCACAAATGATAAAGTTTTACAAAGAAGTGGCCTTGTAGCTTTCACACAATTGTTGCTTAAATGCGACTATGATTTGCAGGCCATTTTACAAATAGGTGATGATAAAAAAAATGAAAAACAGCACTGGTGTGGATACCTCAAGGTGGACACAGAAGAAGAGGGAGACCACATAACACTTGGTGCTGAGCATTCATAAACAATCTTTTACAAATGGCTGTCCACTGGAATGAAGCTGAAAATCTGGTAATGGATCGGATATAGTGTGGAGGAACTAAATCTAAGTAATCTGTTTTAAATTAAAACTATTCTTCATATATTCCATAATTTTAAATTGTGCTGTGCTCTGATACAAAGAAATAAGATTCTAAAGAAGCAAAATTTGGCATACCTTTTCATCAGAGGCATGGCCTGATTTCTGAAGCAGACATTTGTATGTCATCTGCCTATATCTAATATTCTTACACAGAAGAAAGTGAAAGGGATAAAGGAATATATGTACAAGTGGTACCTCTCTTAAACAGCATAATGCATTCCATGGGATTGTTCTTTAAGTGAGTTTGTTCTTTAAGTGAAACACTATTGTAAGTGACCAATTGTGACTTCTGGTGAGGGGGATTAGGAATCCTGATTTAGTTGTTAAGCGAGTTTTTGATTGGTTTTAGATGTTAAGAGAGACAACAATTCAGAAAAAATTCTGCACTTTAAGCAAGTTAGTTTCTAAGACAGATGCTCTTTATACGAGGTTTTACTGTACTAAGCTACTAGTTTGTACACTGTTTTATCATGTGCACAGAATGGGATACAGTCCACAAAAGCTGATGCCAGGTAAAACTAATGGGTCTTAAAGCTGCTTCAAGATTCTTTGTTGTCTTTATTTCAACAGACCAAATTCTCCCTCTTTTCTTTCCAATTATCCCTGAAATTAGTTCTTTGTATATGTCTTTTGCATCAGCAATGGATCTAAAGTGCATTAGTAAAAAAAATAAAGCCAATTGCAGAAGCCTGAAATCACAATCAGCACACTTCAGACTAAAACAGAAAAGGAGCCTCAGACATAGGAATAAGATGAGTCCATGGGTGAAGCACTGGCCCACACATTTATCCCCAGGGTTGGGAAAACCTTGGTGTTTGCAAAGTTTACATCTCAGCTGCCAGAGACTCTAGCCAGCAAGGTTAATGGTATGGAATAATGATACTTATAGTCTATAATAACTGCAGACACAGTCCTCCCCCAAGCCATATATATCTTTTTCCAGTCTCTAAATGATGCTGATGTGCAATAGGAAAGACAGTATTAACAACTTTGGCTGAGCAGTTGTGCTTACATAAAGTAAAGAATGTATTCATATATAAAAAGAGAGAATATAGTATATACAATATAGCCACTATTTTATTCATCAGGAAAAACATACGTGGAGAGGCACTCCTCATGGCTTCCCCAACATGTCAACTTGGAAATAAGTTTCATTAGGTAAAGGTAAAGGTTGCCTTTCCTTGAAAGCTAGTCATATCTGACTCTAGGGTTCAGTGCTCATCTGTTTATTTATAGCCAAAGAGTAGGTGCTGTCTGTGTCTGCAGACATTTCTGTGGTTATGTGGCAGGCATGACTAGACACCGGAGTGCATGGAATGCTCTTTATCTTCCCAGCGAAGTGGTACCTATTTATCTACTTGCAATTTCTTGCTTTTGAGCTGCTAGGTTGGCAGGAGATAAATTTCATTACAGAAGGGTATATTCCAAAAATAAAAAGTTTCTTTTTGGACCACAACTCTCAGAATCTTACATGTTGTAGTCCCATAAAGAAACATTTCCCATTTATTTCTGAACTATGTAGTGCTAAATTACAACTGGAATCGCATGGTCTTTGTCCTTTGCCTGGAATCAAGTTGTAATGAATTCTTCAGCAAAACACAGGAAATGTCTGGCTTCAAGTGTCTGGTATAAAACATTGCATCTCTTGTTATCAGTGAACTAAAGTGGATTGGAAAGGGATATTTTCAATTGCAAAATATTCTATTCTGAAAATGACAAACTCAGAAGAAACGGAGTGGCTCTAATATAGAGCCAAGATGAAGCACAGGCAGTAACGGATTATAATGCAAGGATTGATTGATATCAACTAGATTCCATAGAAAGCCTGTCAACCATCATTCAAGTCCAACTACCAAAGCTGAAGATGAAATTGGAATCTTTTATGCAAGCATCTGGGAGGAAATTGATCACAAACTCAAAAGACATGCTTATAAGCAGAAATAACTTGAAGGCAAAGGTGGGGAACAAAGCAGTACCAAATGTTGTTGGAAAAATAATTGACCTAGTGTATAGAAATGAACAGAAGAATGACATAAAGTTCAGCAAAGCCAACAATCTATTTATTGCAAGTACTTGCTACAAGGAATGAAATAGGCAACTGTAAATGTGGACATTACTAAATGGTCAATATAGAAATCAAACAGACTACATAATTGGAAGTAGGAGATGGAGAAGCTGTAGTTCTTCTGCCAGAAACACAGCAGCAGTGGACTGTGGTACTAATCATGAACTGTTCATATACTGTATAACATTAGAGTAAAGTTGAAAACGGACTGCAGTAACTATAAGATCATTGCTCTGTTTTCCCAAACAAGCAAAATGATGCTGAAGTTATTGAAACAAAGGCTTTTATTTTTATATGGTGTGAGAAATGTTCAAGGTGGATTCTGAAAAGGAAGATGCACTTGAGATCATATCCCCTGACTTCTGGAGTGCACCAATTAATTTCAGGAAAAGGTCAGCCTTTTACTCTGTAGACTGGAGGTTGCCAACCTTTTAAAGTCAGGGCCGGGTCATGCTACCTCAGACAGTTGAGGGGGGCTGACTGGTGGTTCCCCCTGCTGTAAAGGCTGCCGTAAAACACGTCCATGACAGTCATAAACATGTTAATGATAGTCACAGATGTGTTTTATGGCTGTTTACACTGCTTCTGGCAGTGGCAGTGGTGAGGGCGTGGGGGTGGATGATTTGGGTCCACGGGCCAGATCCAGTCCATGGGCTGTAGGTTGTCAACCCCTGCTATAGATCATGGGATCATCAAGTAAAGTGACATGTCATTGCAGATCAATGTCAAGATCATCCACACTTTTAAATGTACTGTCCTGAAAGATGAACAGTAAAGAAAAAAGTGATTTGTTTGAAATATGGTGCTAGAGGAGAGCTTTGTGGATTCCCTGGACTGCCAGAAAGATGGACAACTGGGTTCTACATTAAATCAGCCCTAAACTAAATCTTCTTTTTCAAGAACCATATCTGATTCAAAATATTGGCTATCATCATGGCAATCAGCTATGAAGATTATCCTGGGAACAATATAATACAGTGGCCTTGCATTTGCCTTCTCCATTGCAGCGTGACACTTGTACTACTGATTGAGTTCCACAAGTCACTTTCTGGTCCTGAGCCTTTTTTGGCACACAAAACCCTCCTCAGCCCCAGGCCAGTATTGTTGAAGCGAATGACCTTCATCAAGAGGGATTCAGATGGGACTTGATCCACTTGGGGACCATCATCCTTCCCTGTGGACTTCTCCACCCATTAGTCCTCAGGTCTGTCAGTTTAGTTAGCCACTGGGTGTTGACGTTGCTGGTAGTATGATCTATTACTATAGCAAGATAACCTGGCCAGACTTGAAACTACTGTATATCTCTAAAGGCATATATGATGAATGTGAGGTTGTCGAAATTTGGGCACAAGCATGAGAAGGCAAAATTCTCTGGAAAAATCAGTCATACTGGTAAAGGCTGAAAGGAACAGGAAAAGAGGAAGACCAAACAAAAAGATGGGTTGACTCCCTAAAGCAGGGGTGCCCAAACTTTTCAGGCCGTGGGCTGGTCATGTGGTTCAGGAGGTTGGTCACTATGGCCATGGGCCAGATTCGGCCCCTGATGCCAAATCATCCCCCCAAAGCCCTTGTTGCTTTCGGAAGCGGAAGTAAAACGTGCCTGGTGTCAATGGTTTGGATCTGGCTCTTGGGCCATAGTTTGGGCACCCCTGCCCTAAAGGAACCCAGAGGCTCGAGTTTACAAGAGCTGAGCAAGGCTGTTTAGGAGAGAGGACACTTTGGGGAGCTCTCCGTTATTAGGGTCGCCATAAGTAGGGCGCGCGCTTTGACAACCCATAAGTAAGGACAACGAGAGGATCGCGTCTCTTTCCTCCGAGTCAGATGGGAAGGGAACAACCGTATCCTCGCCCAGCCAGAGGGGGTCAGACTCTACTTTCCCTCCGACGCCGCTTTCTCCTGGTCTCCTCCCTACAGAAGGGAACCGCGAGCGTTTTGGGCCGCCGAAATCCGAAGCGCTCCAAAGTTGTCGGCCTGGATCCGTCCGTCCGGGATCATCCGACCTCCGCGACCCCTTCCCCCCTCCTCTCCTAGGGCTCACCTGCCCAAACTCGCGACGAAACCGCGCCCCTTCCCCCCTGAACGCCTCCTGCTTCGTTAGCCTCCAATCCCCGCCGGAGCCTCTCCAGCCCCACCCCACGGCTCCCGCGATCGCGGCTTGGCAAGGGAGTCACCCACCCACCCCAGCGCCCGGGTGGTGGTCGTGCGTGGGCAGAGGCGGCGGGCAAACGGAGCCCTTGGTTGACGGTCCCCCCCCCCCAACCAGCCGGGTGAGCTTGACCCGGGCAGGCGGCGGGGGAAAAACACTCGCCTCCCCGCCCCCCGAACGGCGGCTTCCAGATCGTGAGTGGCCGCCTTTGGGGAGAGGAGAGAAGAGCGGAGGAGGAGCGATCGTCGAGGCGAGCGGCAACGGCGGGATCTCTCTCTCCTGCTCTCCTCCTCCTCAAGAGTCGCTTCTTCAATCCCCTCCGTTCGCGCAACAACTCCGCGTCCTCTTTGCCCCGGTTTCTTCTTTCACCCACCCGGAGCCGGAGCCTGTCCGGTAGGGAGGCGCGATCCTCTCCCTCGCTCCCTTCGGGGCTGGCTCTGTTTCTCTCCCTCTCCCCCAGACGGCGGCCGTGGCACGAAGAGCCTTCCTCCTTGTCCCTCCTCCTCCTCCAGGGACGACCCGGGACTTAGTGCTCAACCCCTTCTCGCCCTGCTTCTCTCGGAGGGAGGCGGGCGCCTTCGCCATGCCCCTCGCCCCGTGTGGCGGGGACCGAGCCGGCCGGTAGCGCTCCTCTCTCCGGCCAAGGGTGGCCCCCTACCCCCTTCCCGCCGTTGGGAAAAACGGAGAGGAACCACCACTACCCCCCCCCCCCACCCCCCACCCGGCCTCGTTCTTCTCTGCTCTCCTCGGGAGGGAGGGAACCATGAGGCGCCCCCTGAGCCGCCGCCTGGTCTTGTCGGTCTTGGGCGTCCTCTGGATAGCGGCGCTCCTCTTCTTCTTCGGGACGAGGAAGCGGCTGGAAGGGGTGGGGGGCCCCCGCCCCCACGGGCAGGAGGACCAGCAGACCCCCAAGGTAAGCGGCAGCGGGCGGCGCACATGGGGGGGGGGGGGAGCCGCCGGGAGGGAGAGGATTGGGAAGCGAGCGGGGGGGGGGGGGGGAGGCGGGAACGCGAGGAAGAAACGAAGCCCAGGTGTGGAGAAAGACTGGGGCGCCCAGGTGCGGAACGGCACCTCCTGAGGTGACCCTTGAGGACTTGTGTGTATGTGTGTGTGAAAGAGAGAGAGTGAAAGTGAGTGTGTGTGTGTGAGAGAGAGAGAGCAAGAGAGAGCGAGAGAGTGAAAGTGTGTGTGTGAGAGAGAGAGAGAGTGTGTGTGTGTGTGTGGAGTGTGTGTGTGAGGGAGAATGAGTGAGTGAGAGTGTGTGTGTGTGTGTGTGTGTGTGACAGAGAGAGAGAGAGACAGAGAGAGAGAGAGGAGAGCTTGACCGGTGGATGCCCGCCCGCGCCTTTCTCCTCCTCGCCGCAGGTCGCTTTGCCCAAGGCCGGCCTGGGTCCCAACTTCTTTGCAACACTTTTCGCCGCCAAGTGCGCCTCCTCCTTGCCCTGCGCTTCCCGTTCAGGAGAGGAGGCGCAAAAGCACCGGCGAGCGAGCGAGCGTTTGCTGACTGACTCTCTCTCTCTCTCTCTCTCTCTCAAAAAATGCCCTCTGTGGTCGCCCGGGCCTCGTTCGTTCCGTTGTCCGGCTCTGCCCTCCTTCGTATCCCCGAAAGGATGGCGATGTTTGTGCCTTTGCCAGCATTGAAGTTGGGAGACGTGAACCGAGGGGGCGGAGGGGGGGAGAGGAGGAGAGCCATACAATTTAATTTTTTTGTGGGAGGACATTTGCGCACTATCTCTCACTCTCTCTCTTTGTGTGTGTGTGTGTGTGTGTCTATCTGTCTGTCTCTGTGTTTTTCTCTCTGTATGTGTGTACAGTGCACCCCCACAAAACAAAACAAAAACAAAATTAATAATGGAGCTTTTGTGCGGAAGACTAGGCTGGCTGATTTTCTTGCATTACTTCCCCACGAACTTGGGCTGCAGGAATAATGAAGCTGGTACACAAAAAAAATGCCTGCACTCGGGCAGCATTAGATCCTCATATCAGAGAGAAAACAAAAAGACAACCCCCCCCCACACACAAAACAACAACAACTTGTGGTACCTTGAAGACTAACTGCTCTATTTTAATGTTAGCTTTTATGGATCAAGTCCACTTTTCAGACATAAGAGAGACACTTCATGCCATTAATTTATACATATCCCGTACAGAGGTATACAATGGTTGGTTAATATAACAGATAAGTTTACAAATTAGTATGGCTTTTTACAATGGGCAATAACAGAAGATCCCTGATTGGGGGTTCAGGTTTATTACTGTGAAGTTTAAATTGTAAATAGTAAATGGATGCAAAATAAACATTGTGCCATTACACATCTGCTAATGAGTTAATTGTGGATGGTATGAGTGACCTAGCCAGAGGCCAATTACTTACTTTGTTGTGTGAAGTCGCCTGAGAATCATTCAGTTATGCTTCTGGCATCTTGAAAGATAAAGATAAGGAAAGTTGGGTGGATGGATGAGAGCCAAGAGTCTCATCTAAGAATTGTGCACTGTGGCGCTTGAAGTGTAGCTCTTCTTTGAAGTGCCTGTGAACAAAGACTGTATTTTCCCTTCCTCTCAACTTAAGGTTGCGCGCCCCCCCCCCCCCCCCTTACAAGTGAAGCTAAAGCCTTTTAAACTCTCCCTTGGATGGAATCACTTATAGACTCTATTACTCTGGTATAAAAATATGGCAGTCAGTAGAGGGTTTTAAATAAATAAATAAATCAACTGCACACTTAATCAGTGAGGAATTCATGTTCAAAATATAATGGTGGGGATTTGAAAAATAGCAAAAACAAAAAACAGAACTAGGTTCATTTATGAAAACAGCCTTGATGACTTTAAAAATAGTTCAATGGGCATTGTTGTGTTCTTCAACTGTTAAATGATTGGTGTGTATGTGTGAGTGAGTGAGTGAGCTTGAGTCTTTTCTGGTGTGAAGTTTGAAGGTAAAATCCAGACTGATAAGAATGTATTCAATTTTAAAGTTGACATCTTTCGATTTTCTTTCTCTTATTATAAATATTCACATTCATGCCCTTAAATTCAGTGTGAAAATGACTTGTTTCTGTTTTGTAAGACATTAAGTACATTTATCTGTGTGCACAAAGTTCAAAGGCTATTTTGTTTTTGTGTGTGGAAAAGGACCTGTGCAGTGCAGTTGTGCACCTATTGATTTACAAATAAGTCCTGTTGTTTTAAATGGATACTAGGTAGATTTGTAGAGGATTGTAGACATAAAATGTTACATTGTGCCATCCTGTACTTGTTTACTTTGAAGAAAGCTCTTCTTTGTTCAAACTCCACACACACTGTCATTAGTAAGTCCTGTATTGTTATTGTCCTGAGTAAAGAAACATAGATTTACTGTACACTGAATGTTTAATCTTTGCTTTGAATGGTTCAAGTCATGGTTTTTATTTTATCATTTCTCGTTTAGGACTATAACTTCCTAGTGTAAATCTACTTATTCAATCCTGACCAGAGCTCAAGGTTGACTCAGCCTTCCATCCTTCCAAGGTTGGTAAAATGAGTATCCAGCATGTTGGGGGTAAAATGCTAATTAACTTGTGAACTGCCCAGAGAATGCACTAAGTGCTATGGAGCAGTATATAAGTGTAATTGCTTTGCTTTTGCTTTGGATTGATACTCTAGTTCTGTTTACAAGTTTGGGTATACAGATGTTCTTGAACTAACACTCCCAAAAGCCTTCAGCATTTGCTGTGCTCATCAAGATTTTGAGGAGCTGTAGTTCAACAACATCTGAGGCATCAAGGTCAATGGGCTCTTCTTTCTCTATATTTGCCATAATTTGGTGTACTTCATGGGTGTGAAATGAGTGTTTTGGTAAAAGCAGCTTCAGAATACAAGTCTGTATTTCTGTGATGGATAGCACACATCCTGGACTTTTTTTTGGTTGCTGGTACAGATTTTTTTGGGATAAAAAAAGAGAACACGTGTGAACAGTTTGAAACCCAGGAAAGAAAATGCACCAACTGATTTTTCTACAGGTGCATCATTTGTAATTCCCCATTAAATCTGCATTTGCAGATATTTTGCCAGTTTGGGTACTAAAATACAGAGGATGAATCTCCATGTATATGTACATCACTCAGTTTATTTTTGGATGCTTGCAGTATTGTTAATGTAAGTGAACATAATGTATAGTGGCTACATGGAAAAGGAAATAGGGTTCTTCTTCCCTTTAATGATTCTATGGGAAGGGGACTTCGGCAGATACAGGTTACTTGACAAGTATACCCGCACTATTAAGGATGTGAGAGCTGCACCCTCAGGGTCATCCTGATGTAATGTACAAACTGATTATCAAATAGTATTGTGGCTGGGATAGTATTGGGTAAATAAAGTGTGTGGTTACATCCATGATGGCACATTCATATATGCAAGCTATCCGTGGATGTTGCAACCACCAAATGATGAAAAGTTGTTGCTGAACTCCCTGAGAATTAGGTGAACTTTCTGTGTACATCTTTCAATTGACTTTGTATCATCCTTGGAATTCATCCCCTTTTAAAAAATCAAATAAATCATAATGTGTTATCCTGGGTGTTGTAATAACTTTGATAATCTCTATAAAAACCAGAAATCTTTTTTTTAAAAAAATCCCTCTGGGTTTGTAGCAATAGCAATTACATTTGTACACCACCCCAAAGCACTTAGTGCACTCTCTGGGCAATTTAAAAGGTAATTAACATTTTGCCCCAAACATGCTACCAACCTCAGAAGGACGAAAGCCTCAATGATTGAGCCCCATCAGGAACAAAGTTGCAATGTCAGCAATTCTGGCTGCAGTACAGCAGTTTAACCACAGCACCATCAGGGCTCGTTTATCCCGTTTATTAAAAGGCTGTACCATTTCTATGTCTCATTAGTTCCAAGTTTAATGATTGCCCAATTTGAATTATATTTGTGAGTTTCACAATCTTACACTAAACATACAGACTGCTTTTTAAAAATCTTGCTAGTAGGCTAAAGTTTTTTTTTAAAAAAACTATGTCTTTTGAAAAAAATCTAGCTGAGTAATAATAGAATGACGGGTAATGTTTAATCAGGCTTTTCATAAATGTAAGTGGCTGGGAATGTTCTGGGAAGGGAACTGGAACAGCGTTGACTGGATCTTTCCTTTGCTTCCCCTGTAAGAGGCATTACAGGTTTTTCAGCCCGTTTCCTCCCTTCTTTTTCCACCATGGGAAGCTGCTTGGATGCAATTGAATTTTATGAAGATGCAACAGGCATTAAATCTCCAGATGCCCTTTAAATCATGTTATTGGGATTCTTGTCAAATCTTCTTAGACTTCTGCTGTGTCAGTTAATGAGTGATCTCCAAAATGTTCTGTTCTCAGCTCTCCTCAGTTCTTGTAAACTCAAGGCTGTGTGTGGCTTCCTTTAGGGAGTAAATGCATCTCATAACTGGTCTCCCTCTTTTCCTGCTGTCTTCAGCCTTTCCTAGCATCAGTATAACAAACTTACCTTTACCTCTGTCCCATGTTCCATTATTTATTCAATTCAATTCAATTTCAATTTATAGGCTGCCTTCCTCGCCTCAGCAACCCAAGGCGGCTTACATTAAATAAAACAACTTATACAATTAAAAACCCACTGATAAAACTAAAAAATTAAAATCTGTAAAAAACAAAACAAAAACATAACCCCTTAATCAAAACCCCACAGGGCTAAATGAGCCAGCAAGGCTGAGATGTGCTGCCAGATGCATCCCATGCCTGCTGGCAGAGCCAGGTTTTCAGAGCCTTCCTGAAGGGATACAGTTCTTCCTGGAGACGCAGCTCTGGTGGCAGGAGGTTCCAAAGAGTCGGGACCGACACTGAGAAGGTTCGCCTCCTGGCCCCTGTAAGATGTGCGTCCATTATGGAGAGCATAATACATTCAAATTTTCTGTACATGTTAGTGTATAACATGTAAACAAAAAACAAAATCTGGAAGACAAGTTTTCTCCAGTGTTACTAACAATATAGTGGTAAGTAAGACTATAGGCATTTTAGCTTTAAAATAAACCATAGACCCTCCTGGCTTGTTTAACATGGCCATACCCACTCATTTTTCAAAACTGGAAATTATTTTCTAAGTTGTTCTTGGTTTCGTATTCACCAAAGCTGGTCACCTTTGCCCTGAAGTGATGCTTTTCAGGAGCTGAAAATGCCAGGCCTGTATTAACTGCTTGCCGTCCCAGCAGTCCTTGGGCAGGTATCAGAAGGCTCAAGATCGCCATTAGGAAGAATGAAGCAGTAGATATTGAGATATTCTGCATCTCAAAATATTTAAGACCATCCCTCAGAAACCTGCTGTCTTGAATTTACAAACCACTTGTGGAGAAGATAATTCATATCTGTTCGGGCTTAGGTTCCACATCAAGGTTGGATTCTGAGGTGATGATTGAAGCAAACTATTTATACAGTTTTGATGACTCAGGTACAACTGCCAACCTAGCAGTTCGAAAGCAAGAACTTGCAAGTAGATAAATAGGGACCACTTTGGTGGGAAGGTAACAGCGCTCTGTGCGCTCCGGTGTCTAGTCATGCCTGCCACATGACCACAGAAACATCTGCAGAAGCAGACAATGCTGGCTTTTCAGCTTTGAAACAGAGATGAGCACTGAACCCTAGAGTCGGATACGACTGTTTTTCGAGCAAGGGGTACCTTTACCTTTACCTATGTGGACCATTTTTGTTTTGGAGAAACAAGGTTTACCATGTACTTGCTAGATCTATGCCTATCTGTCTTGATAACAACTGGCAGAGGAGAGAAGGGCACTACATGGCTGGGCTAGCACTGGGTAAATAGTTAAGTGTGTGGTTACATTCATGATGGCACATTCATATACAGGCAGAGATTGCAAAAGCTTCCTTAAAGGGCATCTTTAAGGAACTCTCTCTAAAACAACTGGGCAACTTCAGTAGATCTAATGGCCTATTTTCTACCCCTGAGACTTCCAAAATGGGGAAAAAGCATAACTAGACAAACTGGAAGTGCTTAGAATTACATCTCATAGTTTTGTAGAAACTATGTATTGCTTGCTTTGAGCCAATGCCTTAAACTCCCAGCCTGCTTCTAAGCTACTTCAGAGTGCTGGTTTTATCCTAAAAAAATGTCCAGATGGCTTGGGGACAGGTTATCAGAAAGAGTGCCATCTGCTGTATGGTTCTGCCCAGCTTTTGAGATTTGATGAAAGATGTTGACATAGTGCCAGTTTTGAAGTAAGATTCAACTACTACTCTGGTCAAGTTTATACAATGAATGGGGCAACATCTTATGCTTCATTTCAGGAGGAAAAGTGTCTTGACCAGGTTCTGGTCATCCAATGAATGCCTGTTGAGATGCTATATTCTGAGCAGCTGCCTGAGCATGTCAATTGCTGTTTTTAGCTTTGATTCAGATTAATGATTGGTAATGGAGATCTTGGCAGAATGTGTACAGATCAGTCAAGTGATGTATGGTAACTTGTAGATGTTGCCTGGGGTTTTTGGGAATGTTAATCCTAAAAAAATTAAATTTCCTCAGTTTTTGTTTTGAGGCTTGTCTCTTTTGCATTGTTCTTTGTGCTGATGCTTATGTTGTTCTCTCCTGTTTAGTTGTTTCAAGGTTGTGTTTTGTGCAAATGATCCTCTGTTGAGCTGGAACTGCAGGAAACTCAAAAGCTAGTTTTTTTACACACACACACACAGATGTGGAGAAAAAGGATCCATGGTGATTATGTGGGGAGATTAACATTCCACTGTATTAATTCTCTCCTGTTTAATTGTTTGTCTCTCTAGACAGCATTGTTCATTTTGACTGGAAAAAGTTCCCAAGGGTCTCAAGAAGTGGACATTAGCATTGTCTGCTATCTGTCCCTTTAATTTGGAGAACAGAGAGATGTACTTTATAAGTGAACTATCATTCTTATACAGTTTGAAAAATACTACTATTTTGTATTAAAACTTCCGATTCTGGGATTATAGTAAAAAAAAAACTTTTAAAATTCTGGATTCTTCTCCATGCTTAGTTTATTTGGTGGTACAAAAAGTGCACCTAAATGATCGAGGGGAAAAAGAAAGAAAACCAGCCAATATAGTATTTCCTTTGCTTCCTCTTTGAGTAGAAGAAATAACTTCAGCTGGTAGTTTTGCATAACTTTACATAAGTGCTTCTGGACAATCATTAAACAGAGAGCATGTGTAACAAAAATGAAAACAGAAGAGTTGTTGCCCTCTAAAGACATGAGGGAGGCAATGCTGTCCTCTACTTTATATGCATGAATTTGTCTGTAATTAAAAAATAATTAGAACAGGGATTGACAAATGGAGTGTAATGGAATGGATAGATTGGATGTGAGGTAGGGGGAAGAGTGGAGAAAGTCAGTTGAGAGGTTAAGTATGGAGAAGTTAGGAGACAGAAGAAGGAAGTGGTTGAAGTCAAGTACTTAGGTAAACTATTATAGAGGGCAAAAGATATTGTACATAGATTATAACACGTGGCAGTTGCTTCAATGTGCAAGTGATTTTATGAATGAATCCTGGAATTTTTAATGTGCTATAAGACTTTATTCCGTTAGAAAATCCAAATGTAGGACAAGCAAACTTTGAATAATTACATTTTTCTAAATGAGCATGTGAAATTTCAGATTAACTATATTTTAGAGAAGAAACTAGAAGCAGGGCTTTAGAATGAAATTGCCATCACCACAATACCAGTACTTCTCTGTGTAAATAGGTATACTGTATATACTAGAAATGCACTCTTTGACATTACTAAATAACACTCATTTTTGGAGGAGGTATGATATACTGCATTCTCCTTCAGATGAACCTTCTTGTTCCCTTAAAACTTGCTGTAGAATTGATTCTTCATTTTACAGCCCTTTAGAGTATCCACTGAACAGTTAAAGATTTAGTTTCCCCCTGATTTCCTTCTTCCTTCTGAATTCATTACAGGCCTGGTTCGGCACTCAGTCAAATCAACAAGCTTTTTCTCCAAAATATGGAAGATCAAGCCCTACGCATCTAAGACACACAGACTGTGTTGCTGTCAACTCTATCAATCTGCCTGCTTAAAATAGCTTCTCTTTCGTTTACCCTGACTTTTCCATCAAAACAGTTTCTTCCCTCCGAGAATCATAGAGTCTTGACTTATTTATTTATTTATTTGTTAGATTTATACAACTTCTGCTTTGCTTTCTCCCCATAATCTTGATTCTTGGTTTTTGAAACTTCTGAAAATTAATTTGAATTATGTATTTATGTATATAGCGGAGATTATTGGCCCTGTTCAGATGTCATACTAAATTTTGGTTTAGTGTTGCATTATAGGAGTTGGGCTCATGTGCTTTTTATTTCCCTCTTCTCCTCTGGCACAACTATAAAAATTAGAACATTTTGCTTCTGTTCCCCAACTAACTGCAGTTGAGTATCCTGTTCAAACATTCCTAGTTTCTGCATAACTTTGACCATAGCTTATTATGAGTTATAAACCATTGGGCTGGTTTAGTAAACCATAGATAAGATTAACCATAATTAGGGATTGGACATAATTCTAAACTATGTTGTTGTTGTTACGTGCTGTCAAGTGACCTGTGATTTCTAAATGTGACCGTATGACTAAGTGATCGCCAAAATGTCCTGTCCTCAATATCTCTGTTCAGTTCTTGTAAATTCAAAGTTGTGGCTTCCTTAATGCAGTTAATCCATAAGGAGTCAGTCCAAAATGAAGACCCTATTATGCTAAACCAGGGGTGCCCAAACTTTTCAGGCCATGGGCCGGTCATGTGGTTGAGCATACCGGTCACATGCCCAGCTGAAGCGGAAGTAAAATGTGCATGTGCATAATGTGCCTGTGCATATGTATAATGCTGCCATAAATGAGCCACAGCATTCGTAAACATGTTTATGACAGGCACGGATCATTTATGACAGCGTTATGCACATGTGCGGGTGCGTTGTCTGCATGCACATGCATGTTTTACTTGCACTTCTGGGAGTGTGTTGTGTATTAAAGTAAAGTGCAAGTTGCTCTAGCAACGCTTTGGAAAGAAAAAATGGCGATCTCCCACCATTAGAATTAAGAGCAAGATTTGGCACATATTCTTCCCCTTCTGGGCATGCTCCTTATGTTAATTAGAGTTCTATGATTGGGTGCAAATTTGGATCCTGTTCCTGATTAGTTAATACTGTGGTATCAAGTTATGATTGGTTAATTAAGGTTATCCAGCGGGTTACTATATTATATCTTAGAGTGACCACTGTGAAGACACTATATAAGCGCTACGGGTAAACAAGGGTGTGGCCATGCCAGATTTATTCTTCTCCATTCTCTGCAGGTTAGCCCTAACCCAGCTAAGCCTTGGGTCCTCTCCATATGCTCACACGCAAGTGTAGTTTAGTAGCCACGATGGCATATTCAGAGGGACCGATTACATGGGACTTGTGTAGCTATCTGTTGTCCGGATATCTTTGTAATTGTTGCCTGCAAGACTTTACATCAAACCGTTGTTCGTTGTTCTGTTCATCGTTGCTGGACTGTTCTTACAAAGGGCCGATCATGACAGAGTGTCACGGGTGGCATGGGCCGGATCCGGCCTACGGGCTGCAGTTTGGGCACCCCTGTGCTAAACTATGGTTAATTGGAAATAGAGAGAAATGCAGGCGATAGTTTAGTGCAGTGATTCTCAACCTCTTAGTCGCGGGGTGAACAATGTCCCCTCAGACAGCTGAGCGGGCTGGACTGGTGATTACCCCCACCATAAACACTACAGTAAAATCTGTCTGCGGCTGTCATAAAAGTGTCCACATCTTTTCCATTGGCAGCAGTGACAATGACATGGGCCACATGAAATGGTGTCACAGGCTGGGTTCGGCCCGTGAGTCGTAGGTTGAGAACCCCTCGTTTAGTGTTATGTCTGAGGGTCAAACTAGGTAACAAGTTAAACACACTTTAAGAAGGTATTTTCCTTCAACTACACATCCAGTATTTGCCATGTTTTGTGATTGGTCATTGAAGGGTAAACCTAATCTTAAATCTAAATGCTAAGGCACTTACTGCTGAGGAAATCCTCTGTATTATGGTACGGGAATCGGTTGAAAATAGAGAATACAGTACTCAATTCTCTTAATGCCTGGTTTGACTCATAATGTGGCTGTTGACATTTTAGTCATAGCGTCCCAATCAAATATATATAGCTCTATCAGGAATAGTGGACTTGTCAG
This sequence comes from Bradypodion ventrale, assembly GCA_035047345.1. Taxonomy (NCBI): domain Eukaryota; kingdom Metazoa; phylum Chordata; class Lepidosauria; order Squamata; family Chamaeleonidae; genus Bradypodion; species Bradypodion ventrale. The sequence continues at coordinate 51,298,942 of JAWDJE010000001.1, forward strand.
AAATTAGGGAAGAAAAGTACAGTACTTGGATATTATGGCCATGGGAAGAGGTGTTTTAAATATTGGCAGGTAGGCTGTTTATTAAGAAGCGAGCTGGCTACCTGTTTTCTTTATCTATTGGAGGAAGATAGTTTCTAGAAGATTGTATTTCAGTAGTTGACAAAAAGATCATTAGATCATTTCCATTAGATTAATATTTATAATATTAGTGTTCATAGTCATTAATATTGGTCCTTTCTAGAATAACCAGCAATTGCCTAAATATACTGTAGAAGGGGTTTTCATTGGTAGATACTAGTTTCACAAAATGCCTTCTCCACTATCCAGTTTTCCAGCTTGGACTTTCCTAGAGTGGATGTTTCTTCTGTTTCTGTTTGTGTCCGTTACAACTAGCGAAATTCTTTTAAAGATTTTTACTCTAATTCCTTTTTGGTCTAAATATCATAACTTCTCTTCCATGATGGAAACCTTTGGTTGGTGTACAGACCCATCAGGTGATGAAGCATAGACAGCAGCAATGTAGCTAGATTTTATCCTAAGACTTTCATGTATTTAATCTTTATTTCATGACATCAGAACTATGATGAATAAAGCCGAAAATAAAAGATTGCTGTCTCAGATAGAGGCCATGTTAAGACATAACACTCTCACTCAGAAAAGCCATGAGTTATTGGACTAAAATATATCATATTTGCATTCAAGTGGAGCCTTCTCCTTTACCCTTCTCTTCTTTTCACCCAATAGTGTCATGGTTTTTTTAATTAAAAAACCCAATTTTCTCATTACTTCCTAATCAGAAAACTGTTGTACTAGTGATTTTAATTTTAATTACAATATTGGCTTGTACACTTAAATCAAAATGTCATTTGTACAACAAACTACACTTGCCTAACTTGAAAATAGTAATAGACTGTTATCTAGAAAAACCTGACAGTATAAGGTGCATAGGAGCAGGGGAAGGGCAGGAGAGAGCAAGTGAACACAATTGTTCTCTCTGATCCAACAAACCATGGTTATACATAAACCACATTTTATTAGACTGAGATGGTTGCATCTGCTGTTGAAACATGTTCTTAACTCCTTGGAACAGTTCTTCTGAGGACATTCCACACCAGTCTCTCAAATTCTTCAGCAGTGAAGTCCATCTACATTCAGGGCTTCTCTTCCGTTGCAGAGCAAGTTGGAATATTCTACACAGTACTTTATGTTGTTCCTCATGATATGGTCTTAAAGAGTTCTTGTTCTTTATTCATTCAGTGCAACACTTCTACATTAGTCACATGGTCAACCCATGATATTCTTAGCAGCCATCTGTAGATCCACATTTCAAAAGCTTTGATTCTCTTTTCAGATGTTTTAGTCAATGTCCAAGCTTCGAATCCATACAGTATCACTGGGAATACATAACACCTCACTATTCAGATCTTTGTAGCAAGAGTTAGATCTCTACTACATAACAAACGTCACATTTTTATGAAGTTGGATCTTGCTTTTTCTATTAGTATTTTAATCTCTACCTCGGGATCCCAATTTTCATTTAACATAATCTCCAAATAGATTTGGGGAGTTTCCATCACAATCAGTTGCAAATACAAGTTGAAAAGGCAAAACAGAAATTTTCAATGACTTGTTTTGAATATGATTTTTCTCAACCTGAAATGGGACCACTAAGCAGTGAGTGAAGCTGAAAGTTCCACAGTTACACGTCAGGGAAAACAGAAAACAACAACAACAATAAAACAAAAACACTGCAGCACTTTAAAGACTAACTGATATATTTTTACTGTTAGCTTTCGTGGATCGAGTCCACTTCTTCAGACACTCCTTGTCTGAAGAAGTGGACTTGATCCATGAAAGCTAACAGTAAAAATAAAACAGGTAGCCTTTAAAGTGCTGCAGTGGTTTTGTTTTCTGATATGCCTAAACCACAGACTAACATAGCTACTATTCCAAAAAACTTCAGGGGAAGAAACGTAAACTGTTGCTATAAAATATCAGGTATAGCTCTGTTTGGGATTGTATCCTATAAATAGCATTTTCTTCCAAGTGCAGCAAATTTTTTTTTTTTGGTAAATGTAAGGTAAGTACGTTGTCTTTATGTTTTTACAAATATTCCAATAAAATAATTTCCGTATAAAGCTTTAGATGTGTTTGAATATAAGATTTAAATGATATTGTGTGGGTAATTGATTCCACCCTAAGCAAGTAGTTCTGTTCAGATATTTTGTAGATATTGAGGAAAGTTTTGATATATTTATATTGCACATAAACTTGACAAGAATGACATTTTTAGTTGTTCTATTTACTAAGCCAGAGGTGTTGGGTGTGCTTGTTAAAGGAGAATTTTGTGGAATAAAAATGAGTCAAACAGACAAGCTAAAGCATATAATATCCCTTATAATTTTTTTGGGGGGGACCCCATACTATAGGACAGTGATGGTGAACCTTTTAGAGACCAAATGCCCAAACTCAGAGGGGTGGAGCAGGGAGGGAGGAAGCGCTCCCATTAGGCTGCTGGACAGAGGGGCAAGGCAAATTCTGTGCTGGGGGAGGGAGGAAGCGGTCCTATTGGGCTGCTGGGCAGAGGGGTGGGGTGAACTCGGTGTTGGGGTGCTCCCTCTACCACATGTGTCATAGGTTTGCCACTACTGTACTGCTATAGGTCTTCTTGGACAAAAATGTCAAAATTCAAGTATTTTTAAAAGAAAATATTTTAACTTGTATTCAGTGTATCCAGTGAGCTTTTTGCTACAGTATGTTGTGTGATGTGAACTGTGAACATGCGATGTACTCCATTTGTGAAATAGGGATTGTGCCTCACCAAAAGACCTGGAGTTATTCTACTCAACAGGCTAATTGCCTGTATTGATGAGAGATAGGGATTGTAATCAAGAGCAATATATGGACTGTGAGTGGTGCCCATCTTTGTTTTGAAAAAACTATGAAATCTTTGAAAACTACGGATACAGTCAGGATAGGTTTATTTTAAAAACTAGGATAATTGATGTGGTTTGCTTGGTACTAATTGCTGTGAGGGGACTGCGGTGGCTTAGTGGTTAAGATGCTGAACTTGATGACTGGGAGGTCGGCAGGTCAGCAGTTCGAGACCCAAGTGCTGCATGATGAAATGAGCTCCCGTCTCTGTCCTAGCTCCTGCCAACCTAGTAGTTTTAAAGCAAGAAATTGCAAGTAGATAAATAGACATCACCTTGGTGGGAAGGTAAACATGACTAGACACTGTGTGCTCCGGTGTCTAGTCATACCTGCCACATGCCCACGGAAACATCTGCAGACGCAAACAGTGCTGGCTCTTTGTCTATAAACAGAGATGAGCACCAAACCCTAGAGTCGGATGTGACGTTTGAGCAAGGGCAACCTTCACCTTTACTAATTGCTGTGAATTGGAATGGTTATTACCAGTGTTAGAAACAGAGAAACATTAAATGTTTCTTTAAGAGAAGAGGTGAATGGGTAAACCATTACATTTGAGGGCTTCACCTCCTTTTCTCCTTCCTTTCCCCAGCCTGTATTCCTAATATCTGCTCTGCCTGGGGTTGCTTCATGCCAATCATTTGACCTCAGTTTTTGGATTACAAATTCCATAATCCTCCTGCCGGTATTCATACCTGTCAAGTTTTGGATTTGAAAATAAGGGAAATTTTGGCTACGCCCCTCTGTGGGTGTGGCCAAATCTGTAGGCGTGACCAAATATAGCCATGTGACTTGCTGGGCTCTAGTCATGCCTGCCACATGGCCATGAAAATGTCGGCAAATACAGACAGCACTGGCTCTTTGGCTGGAGATGAGCACTGCACCCTAGAGTTGGATACGACTGGCAGATTTTACTTTCTTAGGATCAAAGATCGTTGCAGATGGTGATTGCAGCCATGAAATAAAAAGGTGACTGATGCTTGGGAAACAAGCCATGAGAAACGTGGGGAACATAGTTAAAAGTAGAGGCATCACCTTGAAAACAAAAAATTGCATAGTCAAAGCAATGGTATTCCCAGCGGTAATGTATGGGTGTGAGAGCTGGCCCATTAGGAAAGCTGAGCGCAGAAAAATAGATGCCTTTGAAATGTGGTGTTAGAAATAGGTCAATCCTAGAATAAATCAACCATGACTGCTCATTAAAGGTCAAATAGTAAAGATGACCCTAAAGTACTTTGGACATCTAATGAGAAGGGAGGACTCACTTGAGAAGGCCTTGATGCTGGGAAAGGTGGAGGACAAAAGAAGGGGTGGCCAAAATTAAGATGGCTAGATGGTATTGTAGATGCAATGGGCACAAAGCTGTGTGGGCCAAAGAACCCTTTCCCCATCTTCTTGGGGGACTTTTGTTTTGTTTTCTTTCTTGTTTACTCAGTGGCTTAAGTGACTAAGATGCTGACTGGGCGGCAGAAGGTCAGCAGTTCGATTCCTGAGTACTGCAGGATGGAATGAGCTCCCGTCTTTGTCCGAGCTCCTGCCATCCTAGCAGTTCGAAAGCAAGAAATTGCAAGTAGATAAATAGGGACCACTTTGGTGGGAAGGTAACAGCGTTCCGTGCTCTCTGGTGTCTAGTCATGCCTGCCACATGACCACGGAAACATCTGCAGATGTAGACAACACTGACTCTTTGGCTTTGAAACAGAGATGAGCACTGAACCCTAGAGTCGGTTACAACTGGCTTTCGAGCAAGGGAAACCTTACTCATTTTTAATTAATTTGCTCTCTCTCATATAGTGATCAAGCAACCTCCCCCTCCCAAGTTAACTCTAAAACAAAAACGAACCCCCCTCTCTCATATAGTGATCAAGCAACCTCCCCCCACCCAAGTTAACTCTAGAACAGAAACGAAACCCCCCTCTCTCTTATATAGTGATCAAGCAACCTTCCCCCTCCCAAGTTAACTCTAGAACAGAAACGAACCCCCCTCTCTCTCATATAGTTATCAAGCAACCTCCCCCTCCCAAGTTAACTCTAGAACAGAAACGAAACCCCCCCTCTCTCTTATATAGTGATCAAGCAACCTCCCCCTCCCAAGTTAACTCTAGAACAGAAACGAACCCCCCTCTCTCATATAGTGATCAAGCAACCTCCCCCTCCCAAGTTAACTCTAGAACAGAAATTAACCCCCCTCTCTCATATAGTGATCAAGCAACCTCCCCCTCCCAAGTTAACTCTAGAACAGAAATGAACCCCCCTCTCTCATATAGTTATCAAGCAACCTCCCCCTCCCAAGTTAACTCTAGAACAGAAACGATCCCCCTCTCTCATATAGTGATCAAGCAACCTCCCCCTCCCAAGTTAACTCTAGAACAGAAACGAACCCCCCTCTCTCATATAGTGATCAAGCAACCTCCCCCCTCCCAAGTTAACTTTAGAACAGAAACGAAACCCCCCCTCTCTCTCATATAGTGATCAAGCAACCTCCCCTCCCAAGTTAACTTTAGAACAGAAATGAAATCCTCCAGCGAGGAGGCAGGGCAGAAACAGCTCAATAAACCATGAGAGTGAGAGACCAAGAGCTGATTTGCCCCTGCATATATGAAATATCGCTCACCTAGAGTAGACTCCCCAACCAGCTCAGCAGCAAAAACGAAGCCTCCCCATGACCATGTGGGGGCAGGGAAGTGAAAGAGAAACTACAGGGAGGGCCCCCACCACCTTCTCTCTCAGCGAAAAGCCACAGACAGCGGCCTCTGGTGGTAGGAAAAACATACTGCAGCTTCGCCTGTGAGGGCTCCGGTCAGGATTTTTTTTTAAAAAAGGGATATTTAAGGGGAAATTAATAAAATGGGATGGGGCGGGAAAAGGGGTAAAAATAAGGGGTTTTCCCGGGAAAAATGGGATAGTTGACAGGTATGCCGGTATTACATGCAGGCTGTGGAAGGGGATAAATGGTAATTTTCTCAAACACTGACATTGAGTATGATACCTTGTAATATTGGCATTGTGATGCCAGGTTGCTAAATTGTGTGCCAGGAGCCCACAGGCAGGCAGCAAGCTGTCCTTCAATTGGAGGGCACAGGAGCTCTTGGGAGAGTGGATAATAGTAACAGAGGATCTAGTAGGCTTGTCTCCACTTTCTTTTGTCTCATGAGAGCTTTAGAAGGTCTGAATAGGACTGAGGTCAATTGCGAAACCCTATTTTGAGTGTCTTAACAGGAAGGTTGAGAAAAGTTGTTTGTTTCCTTTCTCACCTGGCTTCACCTCTTCTCAATCTAATCCTCTTGCTGTGGAGCCTTCCTTTAAGATCTGATTCTGTCACTGTTCCAGCTCCCTAATCCGTCATCTTCACTGCTGTTCTAGCCTTATACGTCATCTTCACTTCTGTTCTAGCCTTGTTCTATTCAATTTAACAAATTTGCTGTTCCTCCTCCTCCTTCTGGACTCTACCCTACCAAATGCTTGTTTACAACCCTGTGTCTGTTGTGGTGCAGCTTGTGTCATGTCTGTTCCAAACGTTGCCTCAGACATGTGTGAAGCACAAGACATTTCAAGCCAATAATTTTAAACAATAATCTTGTCAGGTTTTACCAGACCATTGAGCCTATGTGTGGGTGTAGTTTAGGGATCATAGTATTTCATACATCTCAAGGATGGCAAGCAGAGATTTCTGAGAGACACTGTGATTCTTTCACAGTTGAAGTATTACACTCAGGTTTGGAGAGTCAGGATCAAGTACTTCTGACCCAGGAATCTCACTGGGTCACTGTTGGTCAATCAAACTCTCTTAGCTTATCTTGTCTCGTTGAGCTGTTGGAGGATGAAGTCGGGAGTTGACAAACAATGTTTGCTATTTTGAAGGAAAAATGGGACATACTGTAGATGTCTCAAATAAAGTGCGCCCAGAGTCCACAGTACTCACTGAATGATGAGGCTTGATTTTTGTTGTTGTTATATGCTGTCAAGTTGCCTCTAACTTACAGTGACTCTATGAATAAATGATGCTGCCGACACCAAGGACACCGGGCGCTCTCTTCCCCTCCCGGCCGGATCGACAGGAGAGGAACACTCACAGGTGGTGGGAGTTTCGGCAGGCAGCCTCAAAAGCGGGGCCGATGCTGCCGACACCAAGGACATCAGGCGCTCTCTTTCCCTCCTGGTCGGACCGGCGGGAGGGAGGTTCGGTTGCAGGGGCCACTGCCGGTGCTCATCCAGCTAACGCCCTCCCAATTGCTCTTGTGGCCCGGCCGGCTGTGGGAACTGGAGGCACAGATGACAGATGTCACCTGTGGCTGAGTTTATTTTCATTTAGTATTCTGAGTATCCCTCCTTTCCTGGTCCTAAGGTCGGTAATGCGGTGTAAAGTTAGAGGGTTGTGGTTTTCCCCTTTCCTTACTTCTACTGGACTTGCTATTATAGTGTTTTGGTATTTATATTATTTTTATGCTCATTTGTTACTTTAACTGCACTTGTATAAGTACTTGTGTATGTTATTTTGATTTTGTTGGGTGGGATATTTTTACAATGCTACTGTGTAATATGTTGGAAGCCGCCCTGAGTCGGCCTACAAAATGAGATGGTGGGGTATAAATTAAAAATCTAATCTAATCTAATCTAATCTTCAAAATGTCCTGTCCTCAACAGCCCTGCCTGTTATTTCCTTTAGGACAAGGGTGCCCAAACTACAGCCCATGGGCCAGATTGCTGCCATCGCCGTAAGTGCCCTGCTGCTGCTGGAAGTGTGGAAATTATGGTGTAAATGTGCCAAAATGTGGCAAAAATGTGCCAAATTTTTTTTTAGAAACAGTGCAAAAATGTTCTGCCCTCTCTCCCTCCTCCATGGGAAGCAGCAGGGGTGGCAAAAAAGCCTGAAAACGTGCATTGAATTAACACACCACCGCTGGGAAGAACCATGTGATTAGCCCACTCAGCTGTTTGAGGGGGCATGATCAGGCACCTAGCAGGAAAAGTTTGGGAACCCCTGCTTTAGGAAGTCAATTATTTTACATTTGGTTTTCCTCTTTTCCTACTGCCTTCAACTTTACACAGTATTATTGTCTTTTCCAGAGAAAATGTCTTCTCATGATGTTCCCAAAATAGAACATCCTCAGATTTGTCATTTTTGCCTCCAGAGATAGTTCAGGATTGATTTTCTCTCGGACCCACTTGTTTGTCTTTCTGGTAGTTCAGAGAATCCAAAAAGCTCTCCACTAGCATCTTATTTCAAATAAGTCACTTTTTTTCCGGTTAGCTTTTTCTTCTGACCAACTTACATGGTGAAATCTATCTATACCTATAAGACAAAGAACCGGATCCTGTGTCCTGAACAGCCTCCCACACCCATGACACTATCCCCATCACAGCCTGTGCACACTCACCTTTCTGCTTGGCAGACGGGCCCCATCGGTGTCCTGGTCACAGTGGTGGGGCACAGGCCCCACAAACCACAACAACACAACTGCGCAGGTCCCAGTGAGGATTGGCCGCATGCAGAAATGTTGCGATGTGCCCCTGGCACATAATGGTCCACGCGCTTTCGAAGAGGGGAAGTGGCACTGGGAGGGGCCCAAGCTCATCATGGGACGTCGCACGTGTGACGGAGGAGACTCCAGTAAGACCCAGTGGCACCGAGGCTCTTTTCCAAAGCATGGGAAGGAGGCCGCGGGGGACGAGAGAAAAAAGACTGAAGGGGGAGGGTACAGAAGACAGGCCCACTTCAAGCACCGTGTGTGTGTGTGTGTGTGTGAGAGAGAGAGAGAGAGAGAGAGAGACAGAGACAGAGAGAGGGGGAAGCAAGAGGGAGGGAAGGAGGCAGGGTGTGTGTGTATGAGAGAGAGGGGGAGGAAAGAGAGAGAGAAACACTCCCTGAACACATAACGCGCCAGAAGGAGGAGGCCTCTTGAGACACACAATGCACGGTGGGAATTGTAGTCTCTGTGAAAGCCATAATTGCAAATGGTGCTTCAACAGGGACTACACGTCCCACCATGCATTGAGAGGCACACAAGAATGGACCAACACAGGCCTCCCAGACCTCACCCCAAGGGAGGCAGCCACGACAGCGATGAGGTATGTGTCTGTTGGTGTGTGTGTATGTGTGTGTGTGTGTGTGTGTGAACACGTGTGTCTGAATCCCAGGAGGGAGAGAAGGGGGCAGCAGGAGGGCGAGGTGTGTGCGTGTGTGTGCGTGTGTGCGTGCGTGCATGCAAGAGAGAGAGACAGCGCCCGTGGGCCGGGAGGCACAGGGGACACTGGGGGGACCCAGGTGTGTCGGGGGGGAGGCTAGTTGGGGGGGGAGAAGGGAGAGGCTGGAAGGGCACCCCACACCAAGAGAGGCAAACCAGCACCCCACACACCCGAGCGAAGCTGGGCACACAGCTAGTAAAAGACTGTGGATTATCTGGTCTTAGTTTCCAGTGACATATCTTTACATGTTATGGTATTTTCTAATTCCTTCATTGATGCTTTTCCAAGTCTGTTTTCTGATACCTAGGTTGCAGTCCCCATTGGAACTGATGATTAAACCGTAATATTCAAATCATTCACTATCTCAGTTTCTTCATTGTCAACTTCAAAATTATGTACTTCTCTTCTAGCTATAATTTTTGTTTTTTTTAATGTTCAACTGCATTCCTGTTTTGTTCATTTTTGTTTCACTTTCATTTAAAGTCATTTCAAGTCATGGCTGCTTTCTGCAAGTAAGTTGGTGTCATCTACATGTCTTACATTATTTATATTTCTTCTAATATTTTTCTCTTCTGCTTCATTATAGGCTCCAACTATCAGATATTTGAACATTGTACTAGTTCCTTCCCATTAAAAGAGACACAGAGTTCAGATGAGGCTCCATAGGTAGAAACAATATGTTGTTTTCCATCCTCTATTGGTAAATTAGGTGTAGGTGCCAATCAGGGGAGTTTATATCCTTACTAGAAGTTGGAAAAGCTAATCAGGGAGTTGTAATCAAAAAGTAAAAATTTAAAGCTCTTCAATACATGCATGCACAGACATAGACAAGCAGATCATCTTATTTTATCTCTACATAGAGCACTCAAGTCAGTTGGAAATCACAGTAATCACTATTAAAAAGATGTATCATTAATAAATAAATAACTATATTAAAAACCACAATTAAAATACTTTAAAAATATTTTACAGCCCATAAACAAATAAACAAATACAGCATTCCTAAAATACTGATTAAATACTACTATTACTAAAATACTTCCAGCCACTGAAAAAGTTCTCTCTTGCATCCTCAAAGAGGGCGATGACATTGGCATTTTGAACCAGCTGATGTTCTGAGCACTCTCCAGAGACAGTGTTGTTTTTGGTATCAACTGCTGAGAGGTTCAGTAGGTCTTCCAATACGGTCAGTAATATAGGTCATCCATTAAAGACACCAAAGCTGTCTCTGTTCCATAACCAGGCCTGAAACCAGACTGAAATGGATCTGGATAATCCATTTAGGAATCCCAAGAGTTTAGATGCCACTACACATTCCAGTACCATGCATAGAAATAGAATATTGGAGAGTGACCAATAATTTTCCATTGCAGTGGGATCCAAGGAAGGTTTTTGCAACAGTGATCTTACTATTGCCTTCTTTAATCACTCTAGCACCCTGCCTTGCTGCAAGGAAGCATTCTCAGTACCACATACCCAGTCAGCTACATTTATAAGCCAGGAATGACAAAGGCCCTGCACACGTGTGATGGTTTTCATCTCTCTAAACCAGTGGTGGCTAACCTATGGCATACGTGCCAGAAGTGGCACTCGGAGCCTTGTCTGTGGGCACCCATGCAGTCACCCCAGCACAGTTTTCCCTGCCCCTCTGCTCAGCAGCCCAATGGGAGCGCTTCCTCCTCCCCCCAGTACAGAGTTCACCCCACCCCTCTGCCCAGCAGCCCAATGGGAGTGCTTCCTCTCTCTGCCCAGCAGCCCAATGGGAGCGTTTCCTTCCTCTCCTGTTGCTGTGTTGGCACTTTGTGATAAATAAGTGGGTTTTGGGTTGTAGTTTGGGCACTCGGTCTCTAAAAGTTTCACCATCACTGCTCTAAACAGTCTTGATACTTTCAGTGTGATGTGGGGTGATGACGTTGGAGGAGAGAAATAGCCACCGATTGTTTGCTTATTTTCCTCCTTTACTAATCTGTTTTGTACAACTGTAATTCTTGAAATCTTGTTATCACCTCATGCAATTGCAAGACCAAGAAGATCCATTAGTTATTCTGGTACTAAGAAATGTGGCCTCACAAGTCCTACTCTGAAAGAAAAGCCAGAGCTGCATTTATTTTCCAGTATATCACTTTAGGCTAGTGCTTATATTTTTGGCTACTTGCTGCAGTTGACCATGCAACTAGCTATCTCAGAACATGGGAGACTGCCCTATACTGAAGCAGTCTTTAGACACATCTAATAATAATAATAATAAAACTCAAGGAGTTTGTTAGGTATACAATGCTTGGACATGGTTTACTTGTGTCTTCTTCTTGAGGCGCTGTGAGACCATATAGTTTTCCCAACGCTAGTTGTCAGGATCTGAGGCAACTCCAGTATTCCCAGGAAGAATTCTCCAGAGGTAGTTTGGATTCATGTACAATCGAATCCCAAGCCTGCGCTCTAGTGTTTGCATGGGGACCCTAATTCTGTGGCAGCTGCTAAGCCCTACCTGAGAGCCCTGGGGAAGGTTCTAAACCATCATAAGGTCCATCTGGAGGCCCTGAGTGGCTTAGTTATATAGGAACTGGCTCTTCCTCCCAGAAGCCAATGAGTGCCAAGGTTTGCCATCACTGAACTAGACCAAGGGTCAGCAAATTTGGCTCTTCAGGTGTTCTTGGACTTCAATTACCAGAAACCCAAGTCAGTACACCTGCTGATCAGGGCCTTTAGTAATAAGTCCAAGAGCATCTGGAGAGTCAGGTTTGCTGACCCTTGAGCTAGACCAGGAGTTCTCAACCTTTTAAAGCTGGGTGCCAGGTCACACTCCTTTGGACAGCTTTGGGGGTCAGATGGCCATTTTGCCCTTTCTCCACCACATGGCACTTCCTGGTGTGGTGGAGGAAATGGCACTGTGGGCTGCATTTGGCCTATGGGCTGCAGGTTGAGAATCCCTGAGCTAGACAGTCAGCCTTGATTCATCCAGTTGATTATTACTGGCATGGACTGACAATACCTGACTTGAGTTCAGATGAAAGTTTTTCCAGCCATATATGGAAGATCCCAGAACTCAATCTTGGGACTTTCTTCTTGAAAAAACATAAACCCTGCTACTTAGTTGTGATCACTGCCTGATCTGCACTGTATGAACCTAGCTTCATTTCTAAAGAAAGATGTAGACCAGTGTGCATTCTGAGCTGCACCAGGACCCATCCTGGACATTTTAAAAAACAGCTTAAAACTTTCCTCTTCAAGGAGGCCTTTAAGAATATCATACCTTTGTCGATAAGTTAGCTGGTTAAATTTGAGCTTACTTGCCCTTAGATGCCATCAGGTATTTATTTTGTTGTATTATGTTGCTGTTGTTTATTTAATTGTACACCACTCAGCATGGAAATATCCCAGATGCATGGAATAAAAATATAACAAACAAATAAATACTTTCTTTATCTTTATTATTATCATTATTATTATAGATTTATTTGTACTCCACCTTACTCGGTCGCACCAGTGCGACTCAAAGCGGCAAACCACAATAAATACATACATATTACAAATACAAGATAGCAATGTCAGCATAATATAAATTCAAACAATAAACTGATTACAGGTTAATACAGAAAAACAATACTAAGCAATGAAAAGCCACACAGTAACCCCCTCCCTGGGCCGGTGTTGCTAGCTCTGGGGGGAGGCGGAAAGTCCCCTCCAATTTAAGATACAATTTAGCTGGTGTCCTTTTTGTCTTCTCTCTTTCTTTTTGGAAACCTCAAATACTGAAGGGATCAGTGTTGATAAAAGGATGTGCAGTTCAATAGGACCTAGATGCTGGCACAACATAAAATCTATGCTACCTACCTTTCCACTCAGCACTCTCATTATTATTATTATTATTATTATTATTATTATTATTATTATTATTATTATTATTATTATTATTATTATTATTATTATTATTATTATTATTTATTAAATTTATATACCGCAGTTCTCTGCCCAATGGGAGACTCAATGCGGTTTACAAAGTACAATTTACAAGTTACAGTATAAAAATATCACAAAAATATCACAAAAATTACAACATATCAATATCATCATAACAACATCGCAATAAAGTATCAAAAATCAATATCACAGTAAATAAAGCATTACAAAAGCAAAATCACAGAGCATGAAATTGTTGTTGTTGTTCAGTCGCACAGTCGGTTCCGACCCTTTGCGACCCCATGGACCATTGCTCTCCAGGCGCCTCTGTCCTCCACCATCCCCCTCAGCCCTCCCAGCTCTGTGCCCATTGTGTCCACAATGCCATCTAGCCATCTCATCCTTGGCCTCCCCCTTCTTCTTTTGCCTTCCACCTTTCCCAACATCAGTGCCTTCTCAAGTGAATCCTCCCTTCTCATTTGATGTCCAAAGTATTTTAGCTTCATCTTTACTATTTGACCTTCCAGTGAGCAATCCGGGTTAATTTCTTCTAGGATTGACCTATTTGTTCTCCTCGCTGTCCAGGGCACTCTCAAAACCCTCCTCCAACACCACATTTCAAAGGCATCTATTCTTCTGCGTTCAGCCTTCCTAATTGTCCAGCTCTCACATCCATACATTGTGTGAATGAAATACAATGTTAGAAATACAGATACAATACAGTAATTTAAACAGTAAAATATGCAATAAACATTCAAGCTCCAACACAACAAAATCAACTACGCAACCCCTCGGCTACCAATGTCCCCAAAACATAGCCCCATTGCTCACATGTTCTAACAGAGCCAAAGAAGAGGACGATCCAGCCCCAAGGCAGCCGAGGCCAAGCAATACACCGGCATTGGCTACTCTGGTAGTAGCGGTTTTTAAAAGTCCCGCCGCATCAATGTCAGTCAGCTGTGCTCCTACCTCCCCCGCCGGGCGAGGTGGGGGAGGGAGCCGGCGATGGAAGCGTGGCTCCGGTGGTGCTGGCGGCGCAGTTTTTAAAAGTCCTGCCGCATCAATGACAATCAGCTGTGCTCCTACCTCCCCCGCCGCTAGATTTGCTTAGGCTAGAAGTTTCTAGAGAATGAGTTCCCCAGCCTGTCTGCTCTTGTTGACCAGACATATTTTTCTTCTGTAGTTACTTCCATTTTCATAGGATGGTCTGAATCCTAATTGTACAGCTGGGAAAACATTTCTGTCTGTAGTTCTCTCTCTTTCTCTGTTTTTTGTTTGTTTAAAAATTGAGGAGGGAGCAGTGACTTGTCAGATGATGTATCAGCTGTAATGGTGTGACTAGCTACTGCTGTTAACCATGTACCTAATAAAGTGAGCTGGTAAGGGATTAACGTTACGTCAAATTAATCTTGTCTGCTGGATAGTGCTTGCATTATAACTATGTATTGGTTTTGTCAGCCTGATCAACTCAGTTTCTGGTAATATTTCTTCTTTAGCTTTGGTCTGCTGGTTTCAAAGCAGGTTGTAAGCATTATGGGTGTTTAAACAGTCTCTTTTCCCTTCTAGTGGCCACTATTTTAGGAGCAATGAAGGAGCTGGAAGTATGCTGAGCTGAAAGAAGATTAGCCTTTCTCTGTCTCTCATTCTCTCTCCAAGGTATTGGCTGCTTTCATTGACACAGAGGGCTAACATTTTTCTGCACCTCTGAAAAGCAATCAGTAGCTTGTCTGCTCGAGGGTATGTTCCCACATTACAAGAGTAAATGCTGGGGAGAGGGAATCCCTTCTTCCCTTCCTCAATCATATTTAGGTAATTTGTGTCAACATTTTCTTTGCTTGAGTCTCAGCACGTGTGCCCAGAGAGTTGCTAGCGACAGGTACAATGAAAATAAGCATGCATATGAAGTTGCAGCATTAAGCCTCTCTCGTATTATGAGAATTCACCCTGTGCTGTGACATGGAGGCTTGTCCGCAAATCCTATTAGGAGGGTCAAATCCTGCAGCACAGTCCAAGCATCCTGACATAATGTAATGTGTTCTACTTCCTTGGGGATGGAAGGGGGATACATTACAGTGTATCCAAAAGGAGTTTGACCTTTTTCTCAATGTAGAAACAAAAAATAAAAAACCCATACCAAATGTAGCAAAACTAGTAACTTAATTACAGAAGAAAATAATGATATACCAGATTAATTACAAGTAAATACCCAGATTAATTTGTTAGGAATACATGCAGTTGGCTCTGCAGGTAATATTTAGCCAAGAAATTCAATCCCCCATGCCTAGCCAAAGATTCCTGTTAGTGAGTGTTCGTATAAAGGAAAAATAAATAAACAGGAAACCAAAGCCACAAACTTGGTAACTCTTGTCTCTGTCCTGAGGTCTTGGGTTTGTTGCTAATCAGGTCATATTTATAGCCATCAGGTTTAGCCACTCACTGCATTGGTTTCTTACTTTTTTGGGTCATGGTGGAGTTTTTCTAAGATTAATGAGGTGGCAGGAGGAAGTTTCCTGGAAGAGTCTGCTACCTGAAAAGACCATAACCAAGTGATGGATATATTAGAAGACAACATCTGTTTATATGTTCAGCTGATTTGTATGAATTCATTTATTTTATATATACACAGAGGATGCCAAAAATGTAATTAAGTGATGTTAAGATTCTTTAATCTCTTGTTAAAGGGGGTTCATGTGTCTCTTGTGTAAATATCTCAAAGTTTTCAAGGAAACACCGTAGTGGCATTCTTGGGATGCTACTACCACCACCCATTCTAAACTAAACACTACTACCAGCCTGGGGCACCTGGAAAATCAAGGGCTACCGTCAGGGAAGATGATGGTTTAACCACCCACACACAATATATATAAAATTTCACACACAAAAATCGGGTTCGCCGCCCTGATTTTTCCAGGAACACTGGGTTACCGCCCGTGGTTCATTAAGGACTTAGGAATCACCGTCCCATCCCCTTGAAGGTGATCAGGCTCCACATCCACTCCTCAAATGAGGCTCCACATCCACTCCTCAAATGAGTGGGCACACATAAGTATACTTCTACAGTTTCATACAGTTTCATACAGTTTTATACTTGCCTGCAGGCTTTTGAAAATCCAGCTCCAGCTTTTGGAGAGTTCTCCGTCTGTCTTAGCCTTCCGGATCCTTGACTGGTCTGTTTCTCTGATAGTTACTCGCCACCTCTTCACTGATTTCCTAGAGTAGATCAAAGGTCTATGCCGGCATTTGGGTTATCGCTGGAGAGGGGACGTTTTATCCTATCAGGAACAGCCATCTGGAATGACAATGGCACCTGCTGTTTGTCAAGTCAGTCCCGGCGGAGTCGCCAAAAATGTTATGGAATACTGAACTAGACAAAATCACATTCCACACGCTAAGACAGATTTAGGAGTTTTATTATCATTATTTGGCCAAAGATTCAGGAACGCTTTACCAAGTTAATAGTCCCTGAATGAATATACATTTTCAGAGCCATCTTTTTATAACATAAAATTCAGAAATTTCTACACATTTTATCACTATGGGATAAGCCAAAATTATTAATTAATCTTCTGACATTGTCATGTAGTTCAAGTTAGAACATTCAGAATATTTGTTCATGTCATGTCACACAAATATTATTCAGCATTATGCTTCCCTGTTAGCTGTACAAACTGTGCTGAGCTTGTGGACACAAGGTCTTCTGTTTACTTTAGCCTCGTCATCAGTTCTATATGATAGGTCAATCTGATTTGTTTAACTTTACAGAGTACTGAGAAAATAATTTTTACTTTTAAACCAGAATAAATATTATCTAATTCTTTCACTCCTATTTCATTTTAGCATGACATTTGCTCAAAAGAATTAATGATACCATCACCATGTGATGAACAGGACAGTCAAAGAAAATGGTGGAAGAACAGTTTTTGTTCAAGGAGTCATTTTAAAGTGGTATTTGAAATTTGAAAATGTTGTGGAAATACAATGACAATGACAACACCCCTAACAATTGCACACATTCATGATAAGTTTGAGATGCAGAAACAGCTTCTTGGATTTATAGCTCTGTACCTCTTAGCCCATTGTCAAGTCAAGCCATATAGTTCTATATCAGGTTCCTGGCATTTTTGACATCTGATTCAACATATTTAATACATTTTTTTAAAAAAGCAAGAGATACAGTTGTGGGTAGGTCACAAATGCTATTTTGTCATCAGCATGTTCATTTATTAATTAACTGCTTTCAGGTTTGAAGTATCCCAAAGTTGATAGCTAACTCAATGAGATTATTGAGATTCTTTCTTCCCTTCTGTAATATATTTCGTCTCAGTGAATGGAGCCTGCAAGTGAGAGGAGGTAATGGCAGCAGAGAGGAGAAAGGCCAGTTGAATGAATGTCATCCTTTCTTCTCTCCCTAAGCCTTGCTTTGTGGCTGCTGTTTCTCATATTGACACACTGAATAGTAGAAACCCCACTCTGCGTATGACTCATTCACTTCCTCCTTGCAGAAGTAGCACCTGAATGGGGGCTGGGATGTTGGGCTGCCTATTGTACTTTCAGTGGGACCTCTGTATCTTGCTCACCCCACTTATTCATCAGGAGAGGGGTTTACACTTAAAGCTGCATTCCTTATGCTGGTGAAGAAGTGTGGAACAAGGAAGAAACCCAACAACTCTGCTTCTCAAACACTGCTTACTGTTTGCTGGGGGAAATAAATGCCTCTCTGTAGAGGTTATTTTTTAAAGAGTAAATTTAAAGGAAGGAATATACTTGCAATGTCCTGTGGGTATTTTGTCAGCCTTAATTGAGTTAAAAAAGAGTTGTTGATATTTAAAGGCAGTGGCAGGTCAACATACATGGAGTGCTTTGAAAGCTGCAAAAGGCCTCTCTCTTTTTGGTTCACTTTGTAAGATGCAGAGAGCAATCAGTCCCCCAAGCAAGATGCAACTGTGAAGATGTCTGCTGTACTCTCAGCCTCCGGGCTGCTGGGACTCACATTTTCCAAAATGTGAAGGATGTTTGAATCCTACCACTGTGCCTTTATGGTGATTTCCTTACCTTCTGGCTTCTACAATTTCTGCAAATGAGATTTCCCAACTGGAAGGTTTCATGCTTGGATAGTCAGATCTGCCAAGTAAGATAATGTTTGCATTCTAGTTGCCAGTAATAAAACAAAACAGTGAAATATTGAAAGGACAAACAAATGTTTGTCACCGCTTAAGTTATGAGCTAAATGTATTGTCTAGTTTGAAGAACAACTCCTTATGAGAGAAATGAAATTAGGTAAGCCGGGAGACAACAAAGTTTTGTTCCCATTGTTTCTATGCTCTTTTTAATGTTCAAATCAGACTCATTGCATCTGTTGTAGGATAAAATCAGTTGCCCTGCTCCCATCAGTTTTGACCCTTTGTCCTGCCATACTAGGCAAGTCCCAGGTCATACATTACAATAAGTACATTCAGGAGGTAATATTAGATCAGGATGGAATGTTAAATACAGGAACAGAACTTTTCCTTACGATCAAAAAATGATAATTTTGTCGGAAGCCGGGAGGGGGGAACGGGTTTGGCGAGACAGTGTCAGCACCTGCCGAAATTCTTTTCCCCAGGATGAGGGCTATTTTGACACCACAGCTCCAAAACTCCAGCCCTGGGTCAGCCTTTTGACCCTCCCGGTCCACGATCTTCAAACAATGAGCCATGGAAGGTTTGTGTGGTAGCGTTTCAAAAGTAACTTGAAAGTTAGTTGGTAAGCTGGTAAGCAGAGCCCAAATTCCTTGTAAATAAGCCCTATTACAGTCTTATGCATTTATTTGAATAAAAAGCAAAACAATGTTCATAAGGCAAAATATTGCTCCAATAAGCAAAGCACGGCAAAATTTAAGAATAATATCTGTTCCAGCAAAACCAAAATGAAATGTCCCATTCCTGGGTAAAATCCAAGCTATCCTGTTCATAAACATAATGTCCTACCTAGCACTTTAACTGGAAAATAAAAATGCGATATCTCTAAGAGTAACTTCTCACCCTGCAAGCTGAGAAACCCTAAGTCCCAAGTTTTGGGAAATCTGTCTAAGTGCGAGAGCTAGAAAATAACCTAAGAGTCAAGGTTGCAGATTTTCTCCTACATCTGGCGGCTTGCCTCCTTTCTGCTGATAAGATGCAAAGGGATGGCCTCTTTAGGCCACATCTTGCTTCAGATGCCCATCCTCCAGCTTCTCAGGAATGTGTTCCCTTGAGCTTCAGAGGCTTCCCAGCTACTCCAAAAGTCCTCTCTGACTGCCTTTTTAATAGGGGTCTACAAGGTAATTTGCATCTGTTCCCATGGTAAAGTGATATCCTTGGGATTAGATTGTTATCTAGGGATTACCCCTCTCCCATCATCAAGGTTACCCTTCCCCCACTCTCAAGGTCACCCCTCCTCCACTCTCAAGGTCACCCTTCCTCCACTCTGGGTAAGTGAACCCTTGGGGTCAAAGTGTGTGAACCTGTGTGCAGTGTCTCTGGGTAAACTCTTCTACTACTAATAAAGTGAGCCACTAGAGGCTCTGTTTAAACTTGGGACAATGCCCTCCTCTTCAGGAACTCTAAACAATAACTGCTCGAAACAGTTTTGTTTCTCCACAGCGTAACTTAGCAGACTAAGTAAATCACATCGGCACATTTGTGTCCCTGTTTAAATGGTAATAGTCATTCAGATTCTCATTACAAATTTACACTGTACTAGCATAGTTTGCCTGGCCTTGCCAGGCATTTTTAATGTGTGTGTTGGTGGTTTGGGGTGGTTTTGGTCCTGTACAACCACCACCCCTACGTAAAATACCTCTTCAACCACCAACACACACATTAAAAATTTTTTAAGACAGTAGTGTCGTGTGTGTGTGTTTGTGTGTGTGTGTGTTTGTGTGTGAGAGAGAGAGAAATAGAAAAGCACTGTGTGTGTGTGTGTGTGTGTGTGTGTGTGTGTGTGTGTGTGTGTGTGTGTGTGTGTGTCTGAGAGAGGGAGTGATAGTTAGTGAATGTAGTCCACCAGAGGGTGCTATTTTTTGTTAGAGATAGTGTTCACTGAACAGTATCTCTAACTAATAGTAGCTCCTTCTGGTGGAATACATTCACTAACGTTCAGATCGAAGAGGCAGTCATGTAGGACGGATATGTGTGAGGGTGGCTCCGTTTAGGTAAGTTTGAATTTTTTTGTTGTTGTGGGTTAGTGGGTGGGTTTGTTGGTTGGTTGGGGTGGGGGTTGTGTGTGTGTGTGTTGGGGGTGGGTTGTGTTGAGAGGGTTTACTGTGGCCTTGCCTTGCTGGCCAGGATGCAGTAAATTTGGCTGCTGTTGCGATGGTGGTGGGGGAGGGGGTTCCCGTGGCCTTTGGTGGCCAGACCATGGGAATCCTTGCGGCGGTGGTTGCGGGGGGGGGGGGTTCCCAGGAAGCAAAGACAGTGAACAGGGCTCTGTCCGCTGTCTTTGCTTTCTGGTTTTTTTTTAAGTGGGGCAGGCCGGGCAGTATTTTCCCTTAGCCTGGACTGCAAGGCCAGTCTTTGGGAAGCTTAGTGGTGGCATTCCCCATCACCCATGGGTGGCAGTGGCTGGGTCCTTCGGCCCTGCCTTCCTGGGCGAATGGGGACCTGCCCTCCCCCTTAATTTTTTTGGGCTGGCATCTTTTCCCCGGCATGGCCTTCTCTGCTGGGATGTGCACCAGTCTCTTCTCTGATCCTGCTGGCATTGAGGCCTCGATGCTGGCAGGATCAGAGGAAAGACCGGCGTGCATTCCAGCAGAGAAGGCTGTGTTTATTTGGAAAAACACCTACCTTAAAAAGGTAAGTGGGGTGGGGGAGAGGGACTGTTGAGGGGGCATGGTGGTGGGAGCATGGGTCCTGGGCTACCCCCTCATTCCCTCTTCCTCTCCTCACTTACCTTTTTGTGGTTGGGGTTTTTTCCGGGGCCGTTTTTTTTTAAAGTCGGCGCGCCACGCTTTCCTAGCCTTCTCTGTGCTCGCGTCCCTCAGCCTGATTGGCTGAGGAGTTGCGCAGCACAGAGGACTCTGTGACTCCTAGTTTTATTTTTTTGGTCACGTTCATGGGGCTGCTGCCCCACTGGTGACCACCGGAACCTCACGGCGTTGGGAAGGCAGGGTTTATGGTGAGTGCAGTGGGCTAGGTCGGGGATGGTTGGGCCTGGTGCAGGAGCCTTTGAACGAACCCAACAGTTAAGGCCACTTTTTATAGGTATAGATTACGCACACACACACACTTGACCTGTTTCATTTTGTAACAAGTCTCCATTGGCTTACTAATCCAATTCTGGTTGCTCTCAACTCTCTGCCAAGTCATCCTTTGTTAACTTGGGCCGGGCTTTTGTTTGGCATTCCCAGCTTTCCAATCAACCAAAGAACTGACTCAGAGCAGCTGTTTTCTTAAAGGTATGGGCAAAATCCCCTCTACCAAAATCCTAGTTTGTGTTTATAGTTTATCAGCAGGGTTAGTGTTTTTCTTATCTGCTACATGCCCCTGTGTCACCAGAGTGCTGCACATTAATGTCTCTTACAAAGGATTTTGGGGAAGGAAATTATACTCATCTATATGATGATATATTTGGAGCTTGGGAAAGTTACTGTATTGAATTCAGTCTATTATCATGGCCAAGCAGTGCTCCAGATTTCAGATGACATCCACTGCTAATGATGTGAAGGAAAGGTAGAGTTGCATATCATCTATATATTGGTGACAATACACTGAATTTCCAGATGAACTTCCCCAATATCTTTATATAGATGTTAAACAGCATTGGGGCATTAGCTCTGTGGGATGCCATGATGATGTATCCAAGCATCTGATACAGCCTTCTCATGCTGTGCCAGCTGGACACGATGATCAAGGAAGGACTTGAGCAAACAAAGAGCTAAGCCACCAGTCCACAACTCTGATAATTTATCCAGAAGGATACTGTGGTTGATGGTATCAAAAGCGGCTGAAGGATCCAGGAGGACTAAGAGAGACACACTCTCTTTGTCCTCCTGGTCAGCCTTGCTCAAAACATCACCAAGCAGCAATGTTGTTTTGGTTCCATGTCACGGTCTGAACCCCTATTTAAATTGATCCAAACTATTAGAATTTTCTAAGAATTCCTGTAACTGGTCCACCATAATAATCTCAGTTAAATTGCTCACAAAAGGAATGTACCAAATGGATAATAAAAAAGATAAAATGTGTTGGAGATGCAAGGACACAATTGGAACGTATGAGCACATGTGGTGGGGTTGTAACATGGTAAAAGATTTTTGGAAAATAATTGAAAAAGAGATTGGAGAAATATTGGGTAAGACAATTAAACTGGATTCGGATACCATTCTGTTAACAAATGTGGATGGTATTAATTTAAATAAGGATGAGAAAGAATTATTAGAAATAATGCTTACGACAACTAGACAATGTATTGCTAGAAATTGGAAAAATGATGTAACTATACAAACTGAAGAATGGTATAAAGAAATGTGGAATTTAGCATTGAACGATAAATTAACTTGGGAGATTAAGGAAAAAAAGGGATAATTTAAAAGTGAATAGATTTTGGAATATTTGGAAACCTTTTGTGGATCACTCCCTTATGGGGGAGGATAGAAACAGATCTGTGTTGTGTTTTGGGATCAAGGAAACTGCGGAGGCTTAATTCATGAAGAGGCAACAGGGCAAGATAGCCCGGTCAGAGTTTATTAGGAATAACAGGACAAAGAAAATTCCAGAGAAGGGTATGCAATATATCCTTATTGGTTACCTGCGATAGCATAAGGTTACTTAATTGGCTAAATATCAGCATGTCTGCCTCGTGCTCACCTTGCTAATTGGACAGAAGCTGCGTGCTAGCTGAATGACTGCGTACCATCCCTGGGCATAGTGGGGAGGGCCAAAAAGCCTTGAGTCAGAGGCCCAAACTGGGGCCTCTAAGTTACGGCGTAAAAACAGATGAGGTAAGGAGAACGATCACCCACGATTTATGACCATGGTGTGCCAATGAGCCACAGCGATTGTGCTGTGAAACTCCTTACATCTTCCCCCTTCTGTTTTTAAGAAGCTTATAAGCATAATAAATTTGGTCCTTGCGTGCACGAGGCTGGAAGCAAAATCCTTGCATGCAGGTGGCTAGCAACGAAGGTATGCATTGAATAAAGCAACAGGCAGTTATCAGAATGGCGAGAATAATTAAACCATACTGCAGGATGATCCGTACCCAAGCTCCGTTGGGAAGCCAGGACCAAAGAGTGCTCCACCACGAAGGCAGAGGGTTTTGCTTAATATCAGAAACAATTTTGGTTAAAGAATCCAATTGGTTTTGTACCTTATTAGAATTATCGGATAAGTTAAAGCAACACATATTATGCACAGACTCACAACCTTGATGATGCAACATCAGCAAATAATCGATCGCGGCGCGGTTATCTAAAATGGCATTGCGGAGCTGAAATTGCTCCCTGTTCAGGAGGCTAATAGGTTGGGAAGTGTGATTAATGGCTTTTACAAATGCACAAGCAAGCTTTCCAAGCTGCCTTGCATTCCCGGCTGCCAGGCCAGGCACGCCAACAAGACTGATGGCTAAGGATGTGTACTTGGCCTGGGAAAGCACCTTAACAGTGCTATCGCAATCAGAGGGTAACTGCTCAGCGGCAGTACCCCGGGTGATGCGTTTGTGGGCGGGACGCTGACGGACCAGTGTAGTGCGGTTGGGCAAAGCAACAATCATACGACTAAGGCAACAAGTGGTTGTAGAGAGGTTAGCAGGAATATAGTTCCAAGTTCGTGACCCACAGGTCCAGAACCACCCAGAAGGCAACAGAATGTGCTGAAAGTTAAAATGAAGGTCCTCTGTTTCTCTCCCGGTGCAATTAAGGCCGCGACCGGGCTGGAAACAGCGAGGCTTTGACTTATGTTGAGTACAGTTCACAACCCTGGCACATTTACTAGCATTGCTAACAGCTACAATAGGAGTATAGAGAGACAGGGCGTCAAAGGGCAGCCTTTTGGTTGCCTTTCCCCAAAAGGGGCTAAGAGCATATTTGTTTTTGACCTGGTCATTAAAGTCGGCCATATCGTAACCCAACACTGACCTACTGACGTTTTGGGGACTGTAGCAAATGGGAATAAGACAGGTGCTTAACAGGTGATAGGAGTCAACGCTTTGCTTAAGGCAAAACTCAGTTTGATTAGAAATGCGGGCAAGCTTATACCACAGGTTATACTCAAAGCGTTGGGACAGCTCATCTTGGACGGCAAGCGCTCCTGGAAAGAGAAGCATGTAGCAACAAAGAATCATTATAGAATTAGCATTTAGACAAGCTATGATAGCAACGACAAAGTTCTCAGGAGTCTTTTCCACCCGAATTTCGTCCAGCACGGACTGGGCTTCATCCGACAATGCTTTCACCTGGCCCCAGGTTATCGGCGGGTTCTGCCCCCCTTCGCCTTCCCCCTCGGTTCCGTCTCCTCTCCGGGAGCTCGTGCAGGTGAAGGTCGAAGTTTGGAATGGGGTTGCT
Source organism: Bradypodion ventrale (assembly GCA_035047345.1). Lineage (NCBI taxonomy): Eukaryota > Metazoa > Chordata > Lepidosauria > Squamata > Chamaeleonidae > Bradypodion > Bradypodion ventrale. The sequence continues at coordinate 51,323,474 of JAWDJE010000001.1, forward strand.
GAGACCCTGATGCCATGCCATGCTTCCACGGTCGAACAAACCGGGCAGGGACCCAAAGAGGACCTTCTGGCGTAGACACTGCGGCGTAGCCCCTTCCCCAGGTGATGAGGGGAACAGGCCCTTTCCACTCCGGGTCCGGCAGGCGTCTGTACTGGACCTGGGGGGCAGGCAGAACCTCAAGCTGGCGGTAGTGACGCTGAGCCCTGGATAAAAATTGAGAATTAAATTGAGACAAGTTAAGGTGGTTTAGAGTAAACAGTACACTAGCAAGCCACTCCTCCTTTTCCGGAAGTGAGAGGGGGATAGTCCCCCCTTTCCTTTTTTGGCGATCCAGTGCCTCTTTCAGTGTTTTATTGGCCCGCTCAACCACGGCCTGTCCCTGAGAATTATAAGGGATGCCGAATATGTGGACAATCTGCCAGCGGGTACAAAACTCTGCTAGGGCAGTAGAACAATAGGCGGGGCCATTATCGGTCTTCTAACGGTCAGTTACCAAATTAGGGAAAGCCTTTCTGTACGGCATGAGAGCTGCATTTACATAAAACTGACACATGGTGGGGCTATTGAGCATTCCCATTGGCAATACCTTCCAATGGTACCGGACTGTGGGCTGGGAGTTATTCAACACTGGGACCGTGAAAGCAAAATACTTCCGGTCCTTTTCCTGAAGGGAAATGGTATAAAAACAATCCTTGAGGTCAATGACAGCCATCTCATAATCATGGGGTATCAAATTTGGGTTCGGGGTTCCACAATGGAGCGAGCCCATCGGCTCAATTATCTTATTGATCTCCCGCAGGTCATGGAGCAACCGCCACTTCCCGGACTTCTTTTTGATGACAAATACCGGGGTATTGAATGGACTACTAGTCGGTTCAATGTGACCCACGTCCAGTTGTTCCTGGACAAGCTGCTTAAGCGCAGTCAACTTCTCTTGCGGAAGTGGCCATTGCTCCACCCACACGGCTTGATTGGTCTTCCACGAGAGTGGAAGAGCACAATGTTGATGGCTATTCATGAGTTATGAGGGTGGTGCCAACTTGCGCCAGCAAATCCCTCCCCCACAAGTTGAGATCAATTTGTAAAATACAGGGCTTGATGCGAGCGATCTCAGGCCCGCCAGGTTGGAGACTGACAGATTACCACTGAGCACTTTTCCAGGAGGCCTGGCTACCACCGATGCCCCAAACTGAGGGAGCGGTTTCGGTTGGCCACAAGGGATCCCAGTGCCCAGCGGCTATCACAGAAATATCCGCCCCCGTATCTAACAGTCCTTCCAACAACTTACCGTTTACCCAATACTTACGGGTCGGCTTCTGCTGTCCTATCTGCTCTTGAAGGGCGGCAACCTGTGGATGATAGGTGTCTCCATCGGCCCCGGCACAGGTGGAACCAAACCCCCCTCTGCGAAGGGCGGGCTCCGCTCCCCCTGGGGTCTCATAAAAAAAAATGATCAATTGTGCCCAGGAGTCCCCCTTGCGCAGTTGCAATGGGAGGTGACTCCAAAATTGTACATAAATGATGCCTGTGTAGTCTGCGTCTATCACGCCAGGAACTATCATGATGCCATGTTTGGCCGCTGATGAACGTGGCAGTACCAGACCAACGGTCCCTTTTGGCAAGGGGCCAGTAAGGTCGGCAGGCATCAGGATAAGCTCCCCAGGCAACGCAGTTGTCATGTCCTGTGTGTTAACGAGATCGAGTCCAGCGCTGCCAGCAGTAGCAGCCTTGCGCTGATCGACCCGTGTCCCCTTTATTTTTCCGGGGCCCGGGGAGGGCCCGGTATCTAGTTTCCCTGTGGTGAGGGGTTGACTCTGCACTGGCTAGCCCAATGGTATCCTTTGCCACACCGGGGGCACTTCTTGCTGGGGCGCTTGACATCCTTTCCACCCCCCTTATGCGCTCCCCCTCCGGGGGCGTGACAGTCTTTCTTGAAGTAGCCCGGTTTCTGACAGTTGAAACAATTGCCAGTGGGCTTGTTTCCAGCACGAAGCGCTCCAGCCAGAAGGGCCATTGCATGTGTTTGAGTGCCCACCTCCATACAGGCTTGAATCATGTCAGCTAAACTATACTCAGGGCGGTGAATGACATTTTGCAAAATCTTCTTGCAATCGGCATTGGCCTGCTCAAAAGCCAGCCGTTTCAGGAGTTCTCCTTGGGCATCAGGGTTGTCTATCTGTCTTTGTATAGCTTCCTTCAATCTATCAATGAACTGTGGATAGGGTTCAGTGGGCTGCTGCCGTGTGGAAGTAAAGGAGCGTGTGGGTTTCCCAGAGACGGGGACCCTTTTAAAGGCTCTCATGACGCACATGAACGTGCAGTGGAAAGACTCCCGGGGGAGTTGCATCTGCTGTTGGAGGGTAGCAAATGCACCTGCTCCATAAATCTGCTCAGGGGTGTTTTGTGGCGTACCAACCGCCACTGCAGCCGCTCGGAATTCACTATCCCAGACAACATACTGTGAAGCAGTCAAAATCATTCGAAACAAATCTTTCCAGTCTTGGGGTAACATAGTGTACCCGTTTCCAATTCCCTCAAGCAACCCTTGCACAAAATGTGATCCGACACCAGCCTCTCTAACAGCTTTATTAAGTTCCCTAATTACTGTATATGACAGAGCTTGCCAATGGATACGCTCCTCTGGATTCCCATCCGCCCCCACCCTCATCTCAACCGTAATGGGAAAAGCAGACGGACTCTCTCCTTGCCACTCTTCCGCCTCCTCTAGTGACAAAGCCCCATCGCTCTTGGCTCGATGTATGGCAGAGCGAACATTTCCCATCACACCGCCAGGGTAGGCGGGCGGCGCCTGGAGAACCAGGCTCGGGACGGGCGGCACCAATGGTGCCGTAGGTGGTAAAATAGCAGGCAGCACTTTTGGATAAGGAGGTGGTGGGTCCTCGGGTGGATGAGTCAGAGGATTGGTCAGGGATGCCTCTGCTGGTACTAGTTTCCTGACTGCCTCATTAACTCTGTGCCAAATCAATAAATGATGAACCGCTGCCCTCGGTTCTTCCAATAAAATTGTTCCAATTCTTTGCCAATCATCCCGTTTGAGGGATCCAATTTCTGGGTACCAAGGACATTGGCATTCGACTTCCTTAATGAAGTCTTCTAGACTATTAAGTGTGATGTCTGGACATCCGCTCTCCTTGATGAGTTTCTGCAATTCTTTTGCATGGGTCTTTTGCCCTAAAGAAAGTTCCCCCCCTCATACTCACAATCGGGAGCTCGAAAGCTGAGAGGTGCACCAGGGGGCTATTCCAGCCGGTGAGTCGGGGAGTTGGGATCCAGCAATTGCGTCGCGGGTCGCCAGATGTTGTGTTTTGGGATCAAGGAGACAGCGGAGGCTTAATTCATGAAGAGGCAACAGGGCAAGATAGCCCGGTCGGAGTTTATTAGGAATAACAGGACAAAGAAAATTCCAGAGAAGGGTATGCAATATATCCTTATTGGTTACCTGCGATAGCATAAGGTTACTTAATTGGCTAAATATCAGCATGTCTGCCTCGTGCTCACCTTGCTAATTGGACAGAAGCTGCGTGCTAGCTGAATGACTGCGTGCCATCCCTGGGCATAGTGGGGAGGGCCAAAAAGCCTTGAGTCAGAGGCCCAAACTGGGGCCTCTAAGTTACGGCGTAAAAACAGATGAGGTAAGGAGAACGATCACCCACGATTTATGACCATGGTGTGCCAATGAGCCACAGCGATCGTGCTGTGAAACTCCTCACAGATCTGTACCTGAACAAAGTGAATTTTGGAAATAAAATAATGAGATATTCTGAGCTCTCCAGGGCAATGTAAATAAACACTGGGTGATGACTATTTATAATTGTATTATTGTATTTTTTCTTTTGTTTTCCCCATCCTATCTATAATTGCATATTATGACTTTTTGGGGAAATGAGTACTGGAACATTAGCTAATGTTAGAGAATAACCATTAAGTCATAATTTAAGGGATTTTTTTTTTTAGGATGGTGTTAAGATTTTGATTTAAAAAAGATAGGTATAAAAATGTACTAGGATAGGTGTGTATATTTTTTCTCTTTTTTCATTGTTTGTGTATATTGTATTTACTTGTTTCTTTAGTATGTTGTTGTTTTTTCTCTTGTATTGTGTTTTGTATTTTATTGGTTAAAATTTTTAATAAAAAATATTTAAAAAAACCAAAAGGAATGTTGGTAAGTGGCCTAACATTGTTTCCGTGGCCCGGAAGGCTCAGAAGACGCCACCGCCAGCGTTGCCGCGCTCTCCCCGCCCCCTCCACCGGCGGGGAGATGAAAGGGAGCCTGCCGTGGCCTGGAAGGCCCAGAAGACGTCGCCGCCGGCGTTGCTGCGCTCTCCCCGCCTTCTCCGCCGGTGGGGAGATGAAAGGGAGCCTTCGACGACAGGACTTGCTATGTTTGTTGCCAGAATTGGGGGAGGATGGCGGATGGGGAGGGAAGAGGGAATGTTGGTCCTGCCAGCCAGGGAGGGGCAGCATTCTATCTAGGGAGGTTCCGGAGAACCATATAGGTGTTGTGACGGGCATGGGACGGTATGGCGGGTACCGTGGGGCGGGCCGCACTCGGGGAATGCGGGTCCGATGTTTAATTGCGGTCCCTCATTCCAGCCCTACCGGTACATCTCTGCGCCCTGAGCGGCAGATCCGGAGTGGTCCCACCCTTAGGCTGCTGCTGGTGAATGCCAGGTCGGTTTGTAATAAGGCCCCCCTGATTCAAGATGCCATCCAGGAAGGGCTGGCCGACCTGGCATGCATCACCGAAACCTGGCTGACTCCTGAAGATGGAGTACCTCTCTCGGACATGTGTCCAGCTGGGTTCGGTATTTGGCACCAGCCTAGAGGTGAGGGGAGGGGCGGTGGTGTCGCCATTGTTGCCAGGGAGTCCTTGGGAGTTGCTAGGGCCACTGCTCCACAAGTGTCTGGTTGTGAGGCCCTGCTTCTGCGGTTGGGCCCCAAGGGTCAGTTGGGGATCTTACTCCTGTACCTGCCCCCTTGCAGGGTAAGGGATGCCCTGCCTGAGCTCCTCGAGGCCGCCTCAATGCTGGCGTTGGAGTTCCCGAGACTTATGGTTCTGGGGGACTTCAATTTGCCATCGCTGGGGGCGGCTTCTGAGGTGGCAAGGGAATTCATGGCTTCCATGGCAGCCATGGGCCTGACTCAGGTAGTTCGGGGTCCGACCAGGGGCAGTGGTCACATGCCAGACTTAGTTTTCTTGTCGGAGCAGTGGCAGAGTGATCTAAGATTACAGGATTTAGTCATCTCACCTGTGCCATGGTCGGATCACTATCTGGTGACTCTTGACTTTCTGGGGGCGACACTTCATCGTAGGGAGGCTGGGCCGATTAAAATGGCCCGCCCTCGGCGACTGATGGATCCAGATGGATTCCAGAGGGAACTGGGGGATGTTCCTCTGGATCGGCTACACGATTCACCCGGGGCACTTGTCGACCTGTGGAATAGGTCAACAACAGTAACCTTGGACGAAATCGCGCCACTGCGGCCTCTCCACGCCCGGGGGACTAGGTCATCTCCGTGGTTCACAGATGAACTGCGTGAACTCAAACGGGCAAAGAGACGCCTAGAGCGCCGCTGGGTGAAGACCCAGGATGACTCCGATTGGACACTAGCTAGAGCTGCTATTAGGGCCTACCTAGTGGCGATAGGGGTGGTGAGGCGGCAATACTTCACCGCCCTTATTGCCTCCACTGATAATCGCCCAGCCGCCCTGTTCTGGGTAACCAGGTCCCTCCTTGGTAGGGGGGGATCGGTGCCCGGTTGGCAGGGTTCGGCTGAGGACTTTGCTGACCATCTGGTGGAGAAAATCGATCGGATTCTTTCAGGGTTGAATCCTGGCGTGGATGGGGAGGGTCGGGGGGGTGCCGGAGCACAGTCTTGCTGTACGATCTGGGACCAGTTCGATCCTGTTGTCCCTGATGAAGTGGACAGGCTCCTTGCAGCTGTTCGTGCCACTACATGTCCTTTGGATCCCTGTCCTACTTGGTTGGTGAAAGCCTCCAAGGAGGTAACAGGTGGCTGGATAGGGGGGATAATAAATGCCTCATTACGGGAGGGGGTATTTCCTGCACAGTTAAAACATGCTTTGGTGCGCCCCCTCCTGAAGAGGATGTCCCTCGACCCAGCTGTCCTTAACAACTACAGGCCAGTTTCCAACCTGCCCTTTTTGGGTAAGGTTTTGGAGAAGGCGGTGGCGCGCCAGCTGCAGAGTGTCCTGGAGGAAGCGGATTATCTAGACCCCTTTCAATCAGGATTCAGGCCCGGACTTGGAACGGAGACGGCATTGGTCGCACTGATGGATGATCTCTGGCGGGAGCGGGACGGGGGTTGTCCATCCGTCCTTGCTCTTCTTGACCTCTCAGCGGCTTTCGATACCGTCGACCACGGTATCCTTCTGGAACGGCTCGAAGGACTGGGGATCCAGGGCACTGTGTTGTCCTGGTTTTCCTCATTTCTGGAGGGCCGTACCCAGTCGGTATGGTTAGAGAGTGAGAGGTCCAGCCCTAGGCCCCTTAAGTATGGGGTGCCTCAGGGCTCTGTGCTCTCTCCTCTCTTATTTAACATCTATATGAAGCCACTGGGTGAGATCATTCGTTCCCACGGGGTGCGGTACCATCAGTACGCGGATGATACTCAGCTGTACATCTCGGCCCGTGGGGACCCCAGTGATGCTGTTGAAATCCTATCCGGATGCCTGGAGGCCATTGGGGTCTGGATGGGGGCCAATGGGCTTCGGCTGAATCCCAGCAAGACAGAGTGGCTGTGGATAGGGGGCCCCGTGTTATCCAGGGAGTTACCACCTTTGGTACTGGATGGGGCTGTTTTGCCCCAGACAGACCCAGTGCGCAACTTGGGGGTTCTTCTGGACTCGCGGCTGCTGCTGGAAGAACAAGTGGCGGCTGTGGCCAGGAGGGCTTTTGCCCAACTTCGGGTGATTCGCCAATTGCGCACACTCCTGGACCGGGGCTCCTTGCTTATGGTCACCCATGCTCTGGTTACTTCCCGAATAGACTACTGTAATGCGCTCTACATGGGGCTGCCCTTGACGACCATTCGGAGGCTGCAGCTGGTCCAGAATGCGGCGGCCCGGGTGGTAATGGGGTGTGGGCGATATGCCCATGCCTCTCCGCTACTCCGGGAGCTGCACTGGTTACCAGTTTGTCTCCGGGTGCAATTTAAGGTGCTGGTTTTGACCTTTAAAGCCCTATATGGCAGGGGGCCAGGATACCTTAGAGACCGCATCGTCCCAAGAGTGTCTGCCCGTCCAACTAGAGCGGACCGGAGGGGTTCTCTAATAGTGCCACCAACGAGGGATGCACATTTGTCTAGCACCCGAAGGAGGGCCTTCTCCGTGTCCGCACCAACTCTCTGGAACCTCCTGCCAATAGACCTAAGACTCCAAAGTGAATTGCTGCCCTTCAGGAAAGGAGTAAAGACCTGGCTGGCAGGGCAGGTGTGGGGCCCGAATGGGACTATGGTGCCCGCCTGCTGGCTTGTATAAGAACTCTCTCTTCTTCCTTTTTATAGTGGATGGGATGGGTGGGTGGGATATAGGGGTTTTTAAAGGGGGTGGGTTGGGGGTTTTTATAATGTTTTTATGTATTTTTGCATTGTTGTGATGCCGCCCTGAGTCGGGTTTGCCTGAGCGGGCGGCATATACAAATTTGACTAATAAATAAACAAATAAATAAAATAAATCATTTGTCAAATTGATCTTTTTAGGTTCTGTAGTCTTTCTTTCCTCTCTGTAGACCATTGTCCCTTCCTGTTGTACACCTTTGATTAAAGGACATTTTTTTTGCTGAGGTGTGCCCCCAGGCTTGTCCCAAACTCTTATTTGGACTATTCTCCTGTCTTGATTTTGACCTATGTACCTAGAAGCCAAGAGTCCTGTAGTCTAGTCAACAATGCATTTAGCATTCTTGACAGCAAACATATATTTTTTAAAAAAGTATTTTGCATTTTTTTTGTTCTCTGCATGTGAGAAAGAACGGGAAATGATTTGTGATGGATTTTCTCATGACTTTTGTAAACACTCACATTCAGAGATTGTGTCTGCTTTTTTAAGTGTCCTGTTGCACTTTCAAGTTCTCAAAAAAACTATTTAGAAATGTAAGTTTACCAGAACGCTAAATGCAGGGGATGGTAACAAAATCTGTGGGTTTTTTTGCTTTTGGAAATGTGGAATTGATTTGCTCTGATTCTGCTTTGAGGCAGGTTATTCCTCCCCTCCCCCCCACAGTTCTGACCTTTGCAGTGCTTTATACAGGTCTGTACATCAATTGTGCTTGTCTTCCAACAAATCTCACAACATTCTCCTTGCTTCAGATGTTATTGTCAGTATAAACATATATGTACTACAGTTAGGACCTGCTGATGATCATCTCCTTGTTTCTATTCCTGTAGTTTTCATGGTAACTCATCTTGTATAGGTGTTTAGCTCCAATTAAGTCAACAGTACTGGCTCTGAAAATCAATTTGTCAGCCCATTAATTAATTAAGCTTCCTATTCCAATATCAACACTATTTTGCTGGTTTGCCTGATCGTCATTAAAGTCAGCTGAGCAGGTTTTTGCTAGTTTTGAAATTGAATTCATGAGGGTAACTTCTCTCACCTTGTAACATTTTGTTTCTCTTAATGCTGAGAGCAGGGGAAGGATATATTGGTTTTGTGGTGAACTTAGAAATTAAGTTAAAATTTGTTGTTGTGCATGCATGCCCTACACCAATCTAGTTATGTGAGCTATTAAATAAAAAATTGAACCAGGGCAGTTACAAGTTTCAGGAAACAAGTTACTCACAAGTAGGTTTTCTTACCTGCCAGTGGTTGGTTCCTGGTTCTGAGCTGCCACCCTCCTAGCTAAGCAACCCAGGATATTAGATTAGAGTAGTGTTGTGTTCTAAAGCATGTGCCTTTAAACAATGTATCTATCCATGTGTATCTAATGTAACCTTTTCCATGTGTAACATTGTAACCTCAACTGCATCACTGTAACCCTAATAGGACGCGAGCTAGTGACCACTAGATGGCAATAGCGAGCGTCCAAGCTCATTGGTCCAAGACTCACCTAAGAGCAACAGCGCGGGAAGATTCCCGCCACCACCTTCACCTGGACAAGAAGGGCGTGACCTGAAATGACGTCACGCGGACAGTAGCCAATAGACTGTCAAGGAGCCACATTCAAATGTATAGCCACTGTATATATTGAGCTGTTCGCCCGCCATTACCACATGTTCCCTCTGACCAGCATGTAATAAAGTTGTGTTAAGCCAGCTCTTCGGCTGTCCTGGTGTCTTTGGTCCCATACACTAAAGTAGATAAGGTAATGGATAGTCAAATAAACACTCCAGTCACCTTAGGGTATTTTAAAAGTATATTGTAATCAAAGTAAGTTACAGAAGAAAGTTTATCAAATGTTCAGAAAGTATATCATAGCAAAGAAAGCTTCTCTAACTGGGCAAGAACAAGCCCCCACCCCTGGCTTAAGCAGCTACATGTTTGCAGATCACCCTTAGCTCGAAGCATCGGATCAGAAGAACGTCTTGGCTCCTCCTTCTGGGTTTTATCTCCTCACACATGGTCCACTCCCTTTCAATTCCCCTAAAGGAATCCAGCCAATGACTACACTGGCATGTCCATCACAATTAGGTTTCATTTCTTCCAACCCATGAGGCTAGCATGTTTTCACATTCCAGTTCTTCTAAGGTATTTGCTAAATGTCCTCCCACGCATCTCCATCTTGGAACGAAGCTGAACCAGGGCACAAATCCTGCCCTGACAACAAGTATAATCAAATCACAATAACTCTGGGGTGTAGACACTCTCTGGCAAAATTCCTTTTGTTGTTTGCATAAAGTTTGTATAACTTGTCATGTCTAATTGTGGCCACATGATGAGGCACCGAGGGTGCACACAGCCAAGTCATACTCCAGCATCTTGTTGATTTGTCACAATTTATTTATTTATTTATTTGTATCCTGCCCTCCTGGTGGCAACACCACTCAGGGGGGCTAACAACAAAAGGGGAAAAGAGAAAGGGTAAACAACAATAAAAATACAATATAAAACAATTAACACATCAACAGCTAAAAACATTACCCCCAACCCCCCTCCCCCAGCTAAAATCAGTATTAAAACACATAAACCCCAAATAATCATTAAAAAACAGCCCTCTCCAGCCACCATCCAGATTAAAACAGAAATCCCAAACCAGGCAGGGTCCATTTCCCAGGCTAGACAAGCCAGTGGGCTTGAGAGGTGGAGGCACTCATGCCCTACACCCGTCTTAACCATGTCTTCAGCATCTTTCTAAAGAAGAGTAGTTCCATCTGGAGACACACCTTGGGTGGTAGGAGGTTCCACACGGCTGGGGCAGACACGGAGAAGGTTCTCTTCCTGGCTCCAATAAGATGTACCTTTCTCACTGATGGGACCACCTCCTGTCTGCCCTAGTAGGATGGGCTGAATTTCTTATGGCGATGCGGTCTCTTAAGTAGCCTGGTCCAATGCCATGAAGGGCCTTAAAGATCAAAACCAGCATCTTGAATTGCACCCAGAGGCACACTGGCAACTAGTGCAGCTCCCGGAGCAGTGGTGAGGTGCGAGCATAATGCCCGCACCCCATCACTACCCGGACAGCCATGTTCTGGACCAGCTGAAGCCTCTGATTGGTCGCCAAGGGCAGCCCCATGTAGAGCACGTTACAATAATCCAATCTGGAGGTGACCAGAGTGTGAATGACCATGAGCAAGGAGTCCCGGTCCAAGAGCGGGCACAACTGGTAAATGGCATGGAGCTGTGCAAAGGCCCATCTACCCATGGCTGGAGGACCCCCAAATTATGCACCGGATCTGATTGAGGCAAAGATGCCCCTGCCAAAACCAAAGATGGTAGCTCCTGGGATAACATGGGATCCTGCGCCCAAAAGCCACTCAGTCTTGCCAGGATTCAGCTGAAACCCGTTGTCCCCCTTCCAGACCCGAACAGCCTCCAGACACCTGGTTAGGACGTTGACTGTATCACTCGTGTCCCCACAGGCTGAGATGTACAGCTGGGTATCATCTGCATACTGATGATACCTCACCCCATGGGAACGAACGATCTCACCCAGCGGTTTCATGTAGATATTAAACAATGGAGGCGAGAGTACTGAGCCCTGAGGCACCCCACAAAGAAGCGGCCTAGGGTTGGACAACCCATTCTCTAATACACCGACTGAGTCCGGCCCATCAGAAATAAGGAAAACCAGGACAACACTGTGCCCTGGGCCCCCAATCCTTGGAGCCAGCCCAGAAGGATACCGTGGTTGATGGTAACGAAAGCCGCAGAGAGGTCAAGAAGAGCAAGGACAGGGGGTTGCCTCTGTCCTGCTCCCGCCAGATATCGTCCAAGAGTGCGACCAATGCTGTCTCGGTACTGTAACTGGACCTGAATCCTGACTGAAACGGGTCCAGATAATCCGTATCATCCAGAACCCCCTGGAGCTGCCGTGCTATTGCTTTTTCCAACACCTTCCCCACAAAGGGAAGGTTGGAAATAGGTCTAAAATTTGAAATAACAGTAGGCATGGCATGCTACCCAAACCTTATGTAAACTCCAATAGTATTTTGTCCCGTGTGTTCCAGAGCTTGGAAAAGTTACTTTGCTGACTACAGATGTCAGGCTGGTTTATTGCTTCTAAAAGTTGTAGTTCAAAAATTAATAATGTGTTGAGGCACAACATAAGTGAAAGTAATTTTTTTTTAGTCAAGAGTCCACTCCTCTATTGACAAATAGCAGTTTTCTTTTAGAATACGAATGAGTCCCCCAAATTTCACCCAACAATCCAATTTAGTCCAGCAGTTTTTGAGCCTTCTAAGATAATGAAGCTCATGACAAATTGTGTACTGCCTGTATTACTTGGATGGTTTAATTAATGTATTGACTGTGCACCCGCAATCTCCTCATGAAATGGGAAAAACAATAGGCTGTAAATGAAAACTCTGTTAATTTTTCAATGGTGATTGCGAGGAATGAATTTTACCCCCATTAATGCTTCATTATGGCTCCATGCTGCAGATGTGAGTGATAGGGGCATAAATATTGATTGAACAAGACCTGCTTGTATTGGGGAAATGATGAGCATGGGGCAGTCAGGAAGCCAAGCATTGTTTTGTACATGATTTTTTAAAGAGAGAACTTAAAGAGAGAACTAAAAGGGAAGGCAGAAAAGAGCAAGTTGTTCAGATGAAATTTTATAAATCTAAGCAGCACTTGGAACATCCTATCATTTGCAACCTTCAGGAGAAAATAAAGTAGGATAAAATGTATTTTTTGTATGTTTATTTGTTCCTGTTTCCTACAGGAGGAATAAAAAGCCTGTAAAGCTTTCAGCTTGGCTCAGTGGCTGTGGCTGGATTAAAGTCGTATACATCGAAAATTACGATCAGAGGAAAGAAGGCAGTAGCAAAGCTGTTTAAAAATTACAATTGTCAATGGTGTGAAGTGTGTTGCTTTTCACGTGTTTCCTTTTAATCTTTATCTGTGCTGTGGGAGTCAGGAGGAAGCTTAATAAGATGTACACGTTATGTGCCATGGTCTTAATCCTGTTGGGCGTCCCAGGCTTTAAAAACGCTTGACCTACTACTGTACTTCCAAGCACATCTTAGAGAAGTAACTTTTTTGGATGACAGCTCTCAGAATCTCCCAGGTGGAATGCAACTTCCAGTATTTCCCAAACCACTGACCATGCCAGCTGAGGGATTCTGAGATTTGTAGACTAGAAAATCAGTTTTCTAACCTCTCCTTCAACAGATGATGCTTCAATTGTATTTGAGTGAAAATGCAACTGAAATCACAATAAGTTTTTTGTGTGGGATGGTGAGCCTCTGTTCTAGTTTTTTTTTTTTTTGCTATACTTGCTTCATAGTTTCCTCCAGTCATTTCATTGAATAGTGAGGGATGGAATCTTCTTCTTTTTAATATATGGGAGCTTAGCAGTGAGATACAATGGAACCAGGGCTTTCCAAGGCGCAGCCCCAAAAGTATCTGATAGCCTTTCCCACTCCCACTTCCTTGTTTCTTCTAGGTTTTGCTGCAGTCCTTGGAGTAGCAGTTGGAGAAGGAGATTTTCTCAGAAGCTGTGTATTGAAAAGCAAAGTCTTTGAGCGTGGCTTGACCTTGAATGCACAATTAGGAGCCTTTTAATTTGAGAGAAATTCTCACTCATTGATATGGACTGTTTATGGTGGTGCTGAGGAGCTGCCCTTCCAAATTTACCACTGTTCCATTGGATTTGATCTTGCTGTAGTGTTATCAAAGGAGTTCTGCCAGAGATATGTGAATAGCCTTCTGCAGCTTTAGGCTTCCACTTTCTTTCTAAATTCCTGCACCATCCTGGACCTCCCCATTTACTCCAGAGGGTTGCTCAACTCTCTGGAGCAGATCTGGATAATTCATGGGAGGGGAGGAGGCATCTGTTTTCTCACTGGAGTTTAACTGGTTGGACAGACACCACTAAATCCAGTTATATGAATTCCTAGATAGTTAGGATTGCCATGGCTGCTAGTCAGGGATTGTGGATTAAGGAAAGGTTGAACAACATGCTCCTTGTCTGTCTAGGTCAGGAGTTCTCAACCTTTATAAGCTGGGGGCCAGGTCATGCTCCCTCAGACAGCTTTGGGGGCTGGATGACCATTTTGCCCTTCCTCCACCACATGGCACTACTGGGTGTGGTGGAGGCTACATGAAATGGCACCATGGGCCGCATCTGCCCTGTGAGCAGCATCTTCCCCATGGGCCACAGGTTGAGGTAAAGCTAGGTTAGAGTCTTGCCCGAATTGGCCATTCAGAGTTGACAGTTCTACTGTAAGGCAGCTTCCTATGATTTTATATAGTGATGGAATTTGTGGGAAAAGGGAAATCTGCTCCTATAATTTGGTAAGACCTCCTCTAGCTAATTTAAGAGAGAAAAAAGCCTCAAATTTGGATGAGGTAGAGCAGTCCTCCTATCTCCCTGTTGTTCCTGTACTGTTTAGGTTGAGAGGGAAAAAGAGTACTCTGCTGTAGTATGTCATGTGCAAGGTTTCCTTGTGCTTTGCAAAAGTTCACAGAAAGGTGATTACCAATCAAGGCTTCCACATACTCCAGGAATCCATTGTCACAACTTGCCCTCCCTCATAGTGGGTGGGATGGGTGGGTGGGATATGGGTCTTTTAAAGTGGGTGGGATATGGATCTTTTAAAGTGTTTTTATGTGTTTTTAGAACTTGTTGTAATGCCGCCCTGAGCCGGGTTCTGCCTGAGTGGGCGGCATATATAAATATGACTATTAAATTAAATTAAAATTAAATTAAATGAACTTTTGAAAATTACTAGGAACCCTTGCAATTTGCACACTACAGAAGAGTGTGTTCTTTTTGCTCAACACAAATGATGTGAGAACAACAAGAGGGCTGCTGTACCTCCTGCATACTTCACTCACATAATTTGGTGGGGAGTAGGGACTCTTGCTGTACTCTGAAGTACCGTATTTATTCGTGTATAACGCGCACTCGTGTATAACGCGCACCCCTAATTCTCCATGAAACCTCGGTATAAAATTTATATCAGTGAAAAAGCTTGTTCATAAGAGCACGCCTTAAAACATTGAGGGAGGGGGGGATAATCAGACCCACCTGTTGCAGGGTAAAGAAAATGCAATCCGAAACGGGCACTTCCGACCCCCAGGAGCCTCGCTCGAACTGCGAGCTACCTCCGGGCCACGCCTCGTCTCCTGCGCCACCCAATCAGATCCCGTCAATTTCTTCAAAGCCACACCCCCGCCTCCCATGAAACCTCGGTATAAAATTTATATCGGTGAAAAAGCTTGTTCATAAGAGCACGCCTTAAAACATTGAGGGAGGGGGGGGGGATAATCAGACCCACCTGTTGCAGGGTAAAGAAAATGCAATCCGAAACGAGCACTTCCGACCCCCAGGAGCCTCGCTCGAACTGCGAGCTACCTCCGGGCCACGCCTCGTCTCCCGCGCCACCCAATCAGATCCCGTCAATTTCTTCAAAGCCACACCCCCGCCTCCCCTTCAATAGACAGCCGACCCAATTCTAAAAAGGAAGTAAAAGAGGCTCGCGACGGGGGTGGGACACCAGTCCTCGTTTATAACGCGCACCCAAACTTTGATTTCTTTTTTTGGTATAAAATTTTGCGCGTTATACACGAATAAATACGGTAGTCCACTCCATCCCATCTCTAATGTTATATCATGCTTTTCAACTGGAGGTGGAGTTTTTCTTTGAGATTTATTATAGTGATGGTGATGAGGATTTCTAATAAAAGCATGCCCTTAAAACAATTAAATATATTTTTGACCCCATGAATATTTACTGGTTTAGGTAAGTGGCTGTGGAGCCAAAAGTGTCGACTTTAATTTTTCATTGTATCTCCAGGGGGAAGAGCTAGCCCTGTGTAGCCATGGATAAGCTACACAGTCCCAGTGTACCTTCAGAAGAAGGGAATGGCAAACCACTTCTGAGTATTCTCTGTCTAGAAAATCCTGGAAAGAGTCGCCATAAGACCAAATTCACTATTACATTTGTTGTAGTTTCTTGCTCCTCCTCCTCCTGGTGTAGATTTATTGTTTGTAAAGGTAAAGGTTGCTGTTGATTCCAAGAGTAATCAGCAATGCCACAATAGATCAGGGGTTAAACAACAAGTAATTTATTACAGCTCAGTTCGGACTGATTTGGACTGGGTAAAACAGGGGCGAGGTAGCAACTTATATACAGACAGAATGGCAATTATAGTGATACATTTACCCTGGCTTTTGTTAACGCAGGAAACCTGTGTAAACCAATCAGGGTACATTGAAAACGTATGAATAAGGCACCTTGCAGAAAGGGCATGCAAATACAGCAAAGACTTAATGGTGATTGCAACTTAAGGCAATATACGTTAATATACGTTTGGACACAATAGTTGCCCTTGCTCGAAAGCCAGTCCTATACAACTCCAAGAGTGATGCTCATCCCCATTTATTGCAGCCAATGAGCCAGCACTGTCTGCATCTGGAGACATTTCCATGATCATGTGGCAGGCATGACTAAATGCCGGAACTGCTAGGTTGGCAGGACAGACAATGGGAGCTCACTCCATTATGCAGCACTTGGGTCTCAAACTGCTGACCTGCCAACTTTCCAGTCAGGATCAGCGTCTTAACCTTGACAATGCATAAACTACTCACCAATCATGTTCTGCTTATTTCTTTCTTTTTTAAAAAATGTCTTCATTAATTTTCAAAGAAAAATGAAAAATACAGAAAAAAGAAAATACAAACAAAATACATACTTTAGTATATGTTCTTACTCGTCAAATTTATTCTCTTTATATCTATTATTTTAATATAAAACAAACTCATTATTTCTCTATTACCATACTACATAACCAACAAAAAAAAGCAAATATATATATATGCATATACATAATCACCAGTGATATATACATTGCCCGGGGGGTGCGGTTTATCTCAGACTTCTCTTATTACTTCCAGAAACTCAGTTTATCCAGTCCTGGCTTGCCCCCTTTACCTTTAATCAACGTGTATTCCACAAATGGTCTTCATATACTGTACTTCAAAATTTATTTTCATTACTTATACCCTTTTTTTGTATTCAACTCCCATGTTAACTTATCATTCAAAGCAATTTCCCACATTTCTTCTATTTTTAATAACATCATTTTTCCAATTTCTTGCAATACATTGTCTACCAGTTGTTAATATTATACATAATAACTCTTTTTTACTCATATCTATGTTCATATTATCTATACAGTATCTGTCAGCAAGGCGCCACTCGACCCCAGTTTAAGTTTCATACCCATTATTCCTGAAGTTTCTTCATCAATTTTTACCCAAAAATCTTTAAGCGCATTACAACTCCACTACATATGTTCATAAGTACCCAATATATTTTTACATCTCCAACACATTTTAGTTTTATTGTTATCCATTTGATGCAACCTAACTGCTTATTTTAATGCACACACTTATATGATTTTAACCATCTCAGGGCTTGGAGGGGGAAATAGGTAATATCAAACTAAACACTTTGCAATTACAATATTCTTCTGCAATAGCCAATACAATCACTAGGAAAAAACAGCATGGTAGCCATATTGAGAATGTGCCAATTTCAGTCTTTGAAGTGCATTGCATTTTTAAAATATGTGCTGAAGGGAATGCCCGGCCAGATGCTTAGTTACGAATCAGGCAAGAATGTGAGCCTACTAAAAATCCTGCGAACTGTAGAGCAGTGTTTCCCAACCCTTTTTTTTTTGGACCTCAATTCACAGAAGCCTAAGTCAGTACATTGACTGATCTGTGCTTTGGGGAATTGACTTAGGCTTCTGGGAATTGAAGTCCAAAACCAGCGGTTAGGAAACAGTGATCTAGAGGGAGGTCTGATTAAATAAAACTCTTCTCTAGCAGAGAGCAACTGCTGGTCAGTGATTGCTGCTGATACTGAGCCATCTGTGTAAGGTGGCTTTATCAGTTAATGGTCTTGTGCAGGAGTGTGCTCCCTCAACAATCTTGTGATTGTGATGTATCTTAATGTGCTGCTTTGTGGACACACAATAGAAAGACATTGGCCAGGATCCTCTTAGTTAGTGCAGTGGCATAAATTTCAGCAGCAAATTGCCACAATTTGCTTGTATCAATTGTCTTGGACATTACAAGGGATATGACAAGGGTTGCATAATAGTGGTAATTTGCTGCTGAGGTTTATTACATTTGCACCAGTAGCTAGCTAGTAGGGCTAACCAATAAAATCTGGGCCCTTATCTGGATAAATGCATGGATGATATGTCTGCCATTCAGAATGTCTGTACAGTACTTTCCTTCCCATTTGAGAGATGGAATGCCTTTATGCCAGTGGCTGTGGAGAGTGAGACAGAGGGTGCAGCTCCAGTCACATTTTGTCTGGTGGGCCCCTTGCAGGTACCAGTTTGGCCACTGTGTGAACAAAATTGTAGACTTTATTAGCCTTGTTCAGGGTCGAATTGTGCATGGCTCTTTGTGTGTTCTAAAGGTAGCAAAACATGTTGCATGACAAAAAAATGCTTTTGAAGAAACACATAAGCCTGTGATATTTAGATAGGAATTAATAAATCAAAGACCACAGTCAATTTCTAATAACAAAAATACCCCCTCCACACCAAATAAGCTAATTAAGCCCAGGTTTAAAATGTTCAGGTGATATTCTTGGCTGTAAAAGGAGGAATTGAACAGAATCTGTTGATTCTACAAAATGCTAGCCTTCACCCAAGTGCCTAAAGGCCTCAATAATAGATCTTATGTTCCTAGACCATTCCATAAGCAATTAATTGTTACAATGCTATTCAACATCTGAAAAACCTATAACTCCAACATAGTTCAAAATAGGGTGCACAGTTTTCAAGTGGCTTTATTGGGTGAGCACACGAGTTACTTAAATTGGAGGTCTGCGTTTGACTTGGCATGATGTGCATGACTCCCCCCCCCCAAAAAAAAAAAAAAAACTATTGAGGATGCCAGTTTTGCTCTCTTCTTGGCTTTTTCGTTGTCTTCCTTATTGCCAGGTGAGGAAAAGAAATCTGAAAAAAATTATAAAAAACTGCTGAGGACTTCAGTTATCAAGGTACTTTTTATTAGGGAATTTAGATTATCACGTTGAGTTAGCAGAGTATGAGGCAGAAAAGCAACAACAGCACCACAGAGAAGCCTTGGAGTGGTCAGCCCAGTCTCATTACTGCCTCCCCCTTGGTTTCCTCCACACACACAAACTAGCACTTTGCATGATAAACATACTTTAGAAGCATTTAAAGTAGTCGGGTTCTGCCTGAGTGGGCAGCATATATAAATATGACTATTAAATTAAAAATTAAATTAAGAAGATTTTGTATATCATGGAAGCAAAAGCAAACAGGAAAGAGGCATTGGGGGCTTGTCTCAAATGCCAGAGGTGAAAAAAGAATTTTATCAATCAATTTAGTGGCAAATGACAATCACATTAGGCTATCCAGGCCCCTTCCACAGATACTCAGTGTTAGTGCATGCCAGATTGCTATTATCCCAACATTTTTTTGAGAAAACAGCTTTCCCAAGTGTGGCATTTGGTGCAGTAAACCCCATTATAGAGATATAGTTATGTGCAAAGAGGTAGAGAAAAAGAAATGCTGCACATCGATTTGTGGTGCAAATAGAGTCCAAGATGGTGCAGTGCATTGAGCTTTGAAGAGAAACAGGCTCTGCATAAAATCTCCCCAGATAATTGTGTATTTTTGCAGACATCTCCCTAACTCAGAAGGGTGGCGGTAGACATGACAGCAGTCCCAGCTGCTGTTTCAGGTTTACTCACAATCCATTTTGCCAAGCAATGAAAAGGGCCGTTTCCTCTCTTCTTTTTCTTCCTAGGGCAGTGCTTGCAGTTTGCCAGAAGTGCTTAGTGTGCTTCCTTACTAAGCAGCAATTCCAGTGATTTCCTTTTCCTTTCTGACTTCCTCAGCAACCTTGGTGTGGGTTCCCAAGCTCTCTTGGGACTGATTCTGCTCTTGAGGATTGCTGAAATAACAGGAATGCCGAGCTGGTTGGAATTAAAAGAGCAGTTCTAGTTTAAAAGCCAAGAGGAGAAACAGTTGACTCTATCCCAGGGGTGCCCAAACTGCAGCCTGTGCGCCGGATCTGGCCCATGACACCAATCAAACCAGTCCACACCACCCTCACCACTCCTGGAAGTGGAAGTAAAATGCCCCCACATATGCACAGAATGCTGCTGTAAATGACCTGCGGCTGTCGTAAATGCGTTCCTTTGTTGACAGCATGACAAAAATACCTTAATGGCTGCTTTACTAAAATAATCCATAAACCATGCTTGGAAGTGGTGAATTTGGAAGTTCCCATGATGGTGAACTCCGGCACTCCTGCATTCATGACAGTATTCTGTGCATGCACATCCCACTTCTGGGTGGGAGGGACCACGTGGCCAGCACACTCGACCACGTGATTGGTCCACAGCGTGAAAAGTTTGGGCACCCCTGCAGTCTGTCCATTACTTGTTTAGGCTAGATCAGGGGTCCCCATACTTTTTGCACCACAGGCCAGTCACATGGTTCCTCCCACCAGAAGCAGAAGTAAAACGCACCTGTGCATGCACAAAACACTGCCTTAAATGCACCCATAACTGTCATAAACGCATTTACAACAGCCACGGGTGCATTTATGGTAGCATTTGCATGTGCATGGGCACATTTTACTTCCACTTCCGGGAGTGGCGAGGGCAGCATGGGTTGGATTATTTGGTGCTCCGGGCCAGATCAGGCCCATGGGCCATAGTTTCGGAATCCCTGGGCTAGAATTAGAACGTAAGAACATAAGAACAGCCTTGCTGGAAAAGCCACAGCCCATCCAGTCCAGCATTCTGTCTCAAACAGTGTCTCACCATTTCCTTCAGGGTATTCCCAAGGAGATGCCTTCACCTGCTTAGGATTCCCTGGAAATGGCATTGAGAGATATCTCTCTAACCCAGAGGTTGTCCTTAAGTATCCATAATTATAGCCATTGATACCCTTGTCCTCCATGAACTTGTCTAATCCTTTCTTAAAGCTGTCAAGACTGACAGCTGTCACCACTTCTTCTGGCAGGGAGTTCCATAGACCAGTAATCCTCTGGGTGAAAAAGTACTTTCTCTTATTTGTTTGAGAACTAGAACCCAAAGGTTTCATGGAGTGTCCCCTAGTTCTAGTGTCATGCGATAGGGAAAACAGTTTTTCCTTCTCTACTTTGTCCACACCGTGCATGATTTTATAAACTTCAATCAGGTCACCTCTTAGACGCCGTCGTTCAAGAGTGAAAAGGCCCAACTGTTGCAGCCTCAGATGGTAAGGAAGGTGTTCCAGTCCCCTAATCATTTTGGTTGCCCTCCTCTGCACTTTTTCCAGCTCCATAATATCCTTCTGGAGGTATGGCGACCAGAACTGTACACAGTATTCCAGATGGGGCCTCACCATAGATTTATAAAGAGGCAAAATGACACTTGCTGACTTATTTTCTATACCCTTCCTAATGATCCCTAGCATTGAGTTTGCTTTTTTTCACTGCTGAGGCACACTGGGTTGACGCCTTCATGGAGCGTCAGGACACCAAGATCCCTTTCCTGGTTTGTCGCAGAGAGTTCAGACCCCATCAGTTTATAAATGTAATTGGGGTTTTTTGCCCCAACATGCATCACTCTGCACTTACTAATGTTGAAGCTCATTTGCCACTGTTTTGCCCACTCCCCCAGTGTCAAGAGATCCCTCTGGAGCTCCTCACAATCTCTCACAGTTTTCACTACCCTGTATAATTTAGTGTCATCAGCAAATTTGGCTACCTTGCTTTTTACTCCTACCTCTAGATCATTTATGAAGAGGTTGAAAAGCAGGGGTCCCAGTACTGAACCTTAGGGGACACCACTCTTTACTTCCCTCCACTTGGAGAAGTGTCCATTTAGTGCTACCCTCTGTTTCCTGTCCCTTAGCCAGTTGCTGATCCAGGACAAGACCTGTCCCTTTGTTCCATGACTGGTAAGTTTATTCAAGAGCCTTTGGTGTGGGACCTTGTCAAAGGCCTTCTGAAAGTCCAGATAAACAATGTCAACTGGATCCCCCTTATCCACATGCTTGTTGACACTCTCAAAAAATTCCAACAGATAAGTGAGGCATGATTTGCCCTTGTAAAAGCCATGTTGGCTCTCCTTTAGCAGCGCCTTCCCTTCTATGTGCTTATTAATTCTATCTTTTAGGATGGTTTCCATCACTTTACCTGGGACACATGTCAAACTGACAGGTCGGTAATTTCCTGGATCACCCCTGGATCCTTTTTTGAAAATTGGTGTTACATTCGCTACCTTCCAGTCATCAGGCACAAAGCCTGATTTGAGGGAAAGATTAAATATTTTGGCTAGGAGATCAGCAATTTCATCTTCAAGTTCCCTGAGAACTCGTGGATGGATGTCATCTGGTCCTGGTGATTTGTTAGTGTTTAACAAGACATGCAAGGACCTCCTCCCTGGTTATTTTTATCTGGCTTAATTCTTCGGTTTCCCTCCCTACGAAGATAGGCTCTGTTTTGGGCATGTGGTCTCTGTCTTCTTCACTGAAGCAAAGAATTCATTGAGTCTCTGCAATCTCTGTTTCCTCTTTAATAACCCCTTGCCTTCCATTGTCATCTAATGGTCCAATGGCCTTCCTAGTTGGGTTCTTACTTCTAATGTACTTAAAGAAGTCTTTGTTATTTCTCTGAGTATTTTTAGCTATATGCTCCTCAAAGTCTTGCTTTGCTTTCCTGATTGTTGCCTTGCATTTGTTCTGCCAGAATTTATGTTTCTGCCTGCTGTCCTCATTCGGACAAGCCTTCCATCTTCTAAATGAGCTTTTCTTGCTTTTGATCACTTCCCGAACAGCTCCTGTAAGCCACATCGGAGTCCTTTTGGACCTGGCAGTGCCCTTTTTCCTTTTGGGTATGCATTCCAATTGGGCATCTGTTATTGTTTTTGTAAACAGCCTCCATGCCTCTTGGAGTGTTTGGACTTTCTCAATTTTCCCTTTCAGCTTCTTTTTTTACTAGTTTCCTCATCTTTGGGAAATTTCCTTTTTGAAAATTTAAGGTCTCTGTGTTAGATTTTATCAGTGACTTGCAGTCTATGATCAAGTTAAACATAATTGAGTTGTGGTCACTGTTCCCTATTGGATCAGTCACATTAACATCTTGCACCAGATCCTGAGTATTACTCAGGATCAAGTCAAGGATTCTTGTACCTCTAGTTGGGTCTTCAACCATCTGTCCCAGGGAACAATCATTTAGCATATCTACGAACTTTATCTCTTTATCATGTGCTGAACAACAGTTCACCCAGTCTATGTGAGGGTAATTGAAGTCCCCCATTATAACCAGGCTTCCCTTCTTGGATGCCTCCTTTACAACATTCTCCAACTGCCAGTCTCCCTCAAGAATTTGGGTTGGAGGCTGATAGTATATGCCTACTGTTAGACCATCCTTGTGGCCTGGTACTCTTACCCACAGAGCTTCTAATGGTGACTCCAAATCACCTAGATATTCCAATGTATAGTGATAGAGAACCTTGGCACTCAAATTGTACTTGAACTTCAATTACCAGAAGCCCAAGTCAGCACTACAAGTTAGCACTCCTGCTGATCAGGGCTTCTGGGAATTGAAGTTCAAGAACAACTGGAGTGCTAAGGTTCACCATCAGTGGAACTTCAAAATTCACCACCTCCCAGCATGGTTTATGGAATATTTTAGTAAAGCAGCCATTAAGGTATTTTTGTCATGATGTCAACAAAGGAAGAGAATAAAAGAGGAAACAATTTTTGTGAAAATTATTCAAAATTTGCAAATGGTGCCACACAAAAAGTAAATTCAACAAAATCACAACCTCTGCTGATGCTAAGCATCAAAAGCAGAGGAATTGTTTGCATCTTTTTAAAAATACCAGTCAGTTTGTGGATTCTGTGCTTACGATTTGGTTACTATTTGTTTCTCAACAGGAAAGGGCTCTAGTTTTGTGCAGATTCCAAAAAGGTAGCTGTGTTACTGCAGTTTAATATGTTATAAGTAAAACTAGGGGAGAAATATTGCAGCCTCTTCAAGACCAGCAGATTTGTGTCTTTATGAGTTTTCAAAGATCACAATCAGTTTCCTAATATAGGTAGAATGTTTATAAGATGTTGTCTGTACTTATCCATAGCTGCAAGATGGATAGGGTCATGACCAGGTTATGATACAGACAATAGATAATGTATGATTAACAGAGAAATGGGGATTATCAAGATGTTCCTTACTGAAAATAGAAGGTCAAAGCTGTGGTGATTAACTATCTGCTATGTAGGATTGGCTATGGTAGCATTAGCAAGTGCTATTTTTGTGTTAAAGGGTAGAGTATGTCAAGGGAGACAACTACTGTATCCATATAAAGTGTTGCAGAAAGCTGGGTTATTAATATACCTGATACAGTATTTGTTTAAGCTCTTTGAGATAAACTGGAATTTGTTAATGTAGTCCAGGGGTGCCCAAACTATGGCCCATGGGCCAGATCAGGACCCGATGTCAATTCATCCGGCCCATAAAGACCTCGTCATTCCTGGAAGCAGAAGTAAAATGTGACCTTATTAACAGACTACATCAGGGATGCCCAAACTTTTCAGGCCACGGGCTGGCCATGTGGTTCAGGGGGTCAGTCACTATGGCCCATGGGCTGAATCCTGCCCCCAGTGCCAATTCATACGGCCCATGAAGACCTCGTCGCTCCCAGAACCGTATGGGTGTAAAAAGTTTGGGCACCCCTGATGTAGTCTGTTAATAAGGTCCTACTTTCAGGGCAGAAGACCTATGGACATATGGACTGGCCCAGTTCACAGTGAACTGGATTGCGGACCTGAGAAATGGTCTGCATATGGAATGGCATGGAAGAAATCTTTGGTTTGTTTCGTAAACAGCATAAACGTCTGTTTCCTGTTGGCAAAGGGTTGAGGATTTTCCCCAGCCTGGACTTTTGTGCAATGGAATGAGCAGAGATAATGTGATTGCTGTGGCAACCAGGTTCTGGCTGAGCTGGAAGAAGACAAAGGAACATTATGGACTGGCTACAAAGTTGGATACTTTCAGTGGCACAAAGCCCAAAGTGTACCCTGATAAGAAAGTTATCACATTATATGTTGCAGGACAAACAGGCTGGACCCAACCCCTGATGCCATCCCATCCGGCCTGTTGCTACCTCTAACGCACCCATAGCTGCATGATAGTGGGCATCCCCTGCAAAAATTCTTTCAATCCAGAGTAATCTCTGACACACACAAAAACCCTCCCACACACGGAAGTGGTTGCATTTACATCATCCGTAAAATGCTCCTGCGCAAGTGCAAACACACCCACTACTCATAAATTCGGAAGTGGGCACATTTACATCAGCTGTAAATGCACCCACTTCCACTTCCAGGGTGTGTGGTCCGTCTGGCCTGCTCACCTGTCGGGGGGGGGGCATGGTCAGGCCCACAGTGAAAATAGGTTGGCCACCCCTGATTTAGATTCTGAGAATAAAAAGACAGTGCATCTTTCTCACTCGGGGCTTGCCATCTACCAATACGGAACTGAAGATTGAGTGGGCAGGGGGGTTACAAACTGAATGCTGCTTGGGAGAAGAGATTTAGACTTAGATAAACATGCTTCTCAGCTCACTTTTCTCATGTAATTTTATGCTTGCAAATTCTGACTGTTCTGGGGCCTTGAGCCTTAGTTTGCATTGACCATGGCATAGATTACTCTTTTTGAGAGACTTCACATCTATCTTACTGTCTTCTTTTTATTTATTACTTACACTTTTACACACACACACACCAGTGGATTCACTACTTCGTTTTACTTTTCCCATCTGGATTCTACTAAATCAATTCTCCTGAGACTTCAGGAATCTGTTCCTTGGAATAGGTAGCTATACAATTTTCTTTCTCAATCTTTAGGCTAAAGACTGCTTCAACTAGAGAGCTGGTAGAAGATTAGGGGCGAATATAGTATTTTACAATAGGCTGCTTGTGGCTAACTTTGCACAACTGTAATTTAATTGATACTTTTCTTATAATTAGATTGTAATCCATTTATTTTCCTGTGAATTATTTTAATCTGTGCCTTCATTTCATAGATCTTAATCCTTATTTATCTGCTGTGATTTAAATAAACTTTTCTATTAATTGTAACTGAAATAGCCTAGTTTCATCTCTGGTTAAACTCTCATTCTCACTGGGGTAAAAAGGACCTCATTTTCATAGTTTACTTCAGTTGTCGCCCTCTCTAATTTTCCTTTATTTATTTATTTATTTGCAATAGCCACTGAGATCTATAGCAGAATGTCCTGGGAGACTGAAGTTTTGTTAAACTGGTTTCTTTGTGTTGCCATTCTTGATGTCAATTCTGGCCCATTCATTCTCTTGTCCAGAGATTTTCCTGTTTGTTTTATGTAGAATCCATAGGTACACTATTGGCAGAAGAAGGCATAAATCCCATTAGATATGTGCAGAGACATTTTGCACTAATTAAACAGACTTTGAAATAGTGCTCCTTTGTGAGACTTAAACGGCCCTGATTGAAAAGCTTGATGAGACAGGCTAAATGAGAATGTAGAATTTAATGAGTGTTCTTTACAGCTCTGAGTTCAACATTTTAAAGACAAGTGATCACTGCCCCTCATGGCCGGGGATCTTGCTGGCTGGTGGATTCTGGGAGTTGTAATCCAGGTAATAATTATTCCAAATTTTGCAATATAGTTATTATAGTCTTAGGAAGTGAACACTGCTCAGACTGGAAAGTTTCTAATGAGGACGAATTGACAAAGCAGTAACCCTAGTTGTCTGGGGTCTTGTTCTGTTCTATCTAAAGGATACTAGCAGAGGACCCGGCGTTGTCTGGGGGTACCCTACCCGGGCAAAGGAGAGATCCGGGCCCGCCCCCCACCCCAGCTGCATTACATTTTTGTCTGCTGTCATTGCGGCCGCTCTCTCAGCCCCGCCGTGGGGTGCCATCTCAGCCTGACTCTGGCTGTTGCTTCTGGCCTCCCCAGCGACTACAGTCAGTGGGTAGCCATCACAGCCCAGTCCCTCCTTCCTCCTGTGGGCTGTGTCAGGCAGAAGGGAGGCTCCATTTGGTCGGGTGGGCAGAGGACCTATGGGGGGTGGAGGCCTGCGGAAGGTGGTATCCCAGCCCCGTCCTCCACCTGCCCACAGTTGTGGGTTCTCCCTTCCCCCCGAGGCGTGCCTCAGGAGTGCAGAGGAGCCATGCCGTGGTGGCTTCCCGCCGACAGTAGTTGCTGGGGTGAGGGCAGCCATAAAGGCTGTAATTGCCACCATCCATACTAGTGGCTAGGCCATGCACCACCTGGAACGCTGGGCAGACTTTGGCGCATGCATGGAATTTCGTGCATGCGCCACAGCCTGGAATGCTAGGCAGGGTTAGGCGCATGCGTGGATGCTCACGCATGCACTGCCACCTCCACATGTCATTTCTGCCAGCCGGGGTGGGTGGGTGTTGCAGCCCCTTTTCAGGGGCAAGGTGGGCTGCCAGTTACCCATGCCGGTTACCCCAGATGTTGAAGCTAGGCATGCACGCAGTTTCCAGCGCAATTGGTGCAGGGGTGTCACTTTGTATGAGGGAGCCCTGTGATGTCATGGAACCCCAGATCTGGTCATCTGGGAATTGGTTGAGCTATGGTGATGACATCACAATCCCCCCTGGTTGGCTTTTTCCCTTGTGTTTTCTCTTGTCGGTGGGGGTGTCCCCTTTGTGGATTGATTTAGGGGGTGTACCCCTCCCCATGGGGCTTGACACCTCTGCAGTGACCGTCTCTTCAGCCCTAAGTACGTATGTGCCAAGTTTCAGCACTATCGAAGCAAGGGTGTGGATTTGTATAAGGAACATACAGCACCGCCCTTGATTTTAGTTTTATAGATACCACTGTAATTAAATCTGTCCTAAGAAGTAGCTTATATTCTTGCCTACAAGACCCTTATGTAGATTTATCTCAATGGACACTTAAAATCTGGTTCTTTTGCATTCTTAAAGGGGTTCATAAAGATCTTTATTTTGCTGCAGTTAGGTAGAGGAGCAAACCATGTAAAACATCCTGTGAATATATTTGAAACTACAGTACTGTATTTATATATGACTAGTATCAATGCCAGCTCAAGCTGCAAATGTGTGCCACCTTCCTCACCAAAGACTGGGAGTACTGTCTGTTTACTTTGGTGCATTTCCATTTGGTCTTTGCCTTTTTGCTCTTGATGAAAAAAAATATTGTTATCTTTATAAATCTATATTATCTTGTTGAATCACCTGAAAGTTGATACACCTTTATACCAGCAATTCTAGAAATGTTGGCTAATTTGTTCCAGAAATGAAATTCAACAATGCCTCCCCTTTGATCCCTTATTTGGTCTACATCACAATGCTGTGGTAATAACGCAAATAGCGCATATCTCCAACAGCATAAGTTCCTGCTGGGGTGGAGATTCAAGACTTTCCTCCCCCTCTTGTCTGTCCTGTTACTTTTTGCCAGTGGTGCATAGCCTATCCTGCAGTCTGTGAGATATTTTAGCAATGCAAAATGGATGATAGCATACACCTGTACACTCCCTCAGGTCTCATGAATGGAGAACATGGTAGTAATTTGATCAGGATGCAGTGAAGAAAAATTGCAAAATTTGGAAAGGATAATATTTTGGAATGCAGAATCTCTTAGCTAGTTGTAATAAAAACGGTACGTTTTCAAAGCTCTGCAATGTAGCTCATGATCTCTGAATCTAATATAATCTGGCTGAGTTTGGGTGGGCAGTGGCACAGTGCTGTAAGATGAAGAAGGTCTGTGTGAAGCATTGCAATTTTGTTGTTCAGTCACACAGTCGATTCCGACCCTATGGACCATTGTCCTCCAGACACCTCTGTCCTCCACCATCCTCCTCAACCCGCCCAACTCTGTGCCCATTGTGTCTACAATACCATCTAGCCATCTCATCTTTGGCCTCCTCCTTCTTCTTTTGCCCTCCACCTTTCCCAGCATCAAGGCTTTCTCAAGTGAATCCTCTCTTCTCATTTGATGTCCATAGTATTTCATCTTCATCTTTACTATTTGACCTTCTAAGGAGCAGTCATGATTGATTTCTTCTAAGATTGACCTGTTTGTTCTCCTTGCTGTCCAGGGGACTCTCAAGACTCTCCTCCAACACCACATCTCAAAGGCGTCTATTCTTCTGCACTCAGCTTTCCTAATGGTCCAACTCTCACAACCAGATAAGGAAAAACTGTTTTCCCTATCGCATAACACTAGAACTAGGGGACACTCCATGAAACTTTTGGGTACTAGTTCTCAAACAAATAAGAGAAAGTACTTTTTCACCCAGTGGATTACTGGTCTATGGAACTCCCTGCCAGAAGAAGTGGTGACAGCTGTCAGTCTTGACAGCTTTAAGAAAGGATTAGACAAGTTCATGGAGGACAAGAGTATCAATGGCTATAATTATGGATACTTAAGGACAACCTCCGGGTTGGATAGGCAGGATATCTCTCAATATCATTTCCAGGGAATCCTAAGCAGGTGAAGGCATCTGCTTGGGAATACCCTGAAGGAAATGGTGAGCCACTGTGTGAGACAGAATGCTGGACTGGATGGGCTGTGGCCTGTTCCAGCAAGGCTGTTCTTATGTTCTTAACCATACATTACCACCTGAAATACTATTGCTCTGATTATGCGAATTTTTGTTTGCAATGTGATGTTTCTACTTTTCACCATGTTCTCCAGGTTTCTCATAGCTTGTCTCCCAAGCATCAATCGTCTTTTTATTTCATGGCTGCAATCACCATCTGCACTGATCTTTGATCCTAAGAAAGTAAAATTGAGAGGCAAACTGTAGTTAGCATAATAATCTTGTGAAGAATAATAACAACTACCATTGGCTGAGAAAAGCTAGAGATAATGATGAATCCATCGTTGGATAAATGAGTATGGTGTTTGTGGGAGAGAGAGAAAGAGGGAGGGAAAATGGCTGTTAACATCAGTATGGCTTTTTCAGTTCACATCTGAGGAGAAAGATATTGGCTTGAACCTGTGTTTAAACTAAGTTATGGGGGAAGGAGATGACCTTGGATGTGAATATCAAAGTATACTTCAGAGCAGGTGTGTCATATGAAAAGACCATGAAGGAACAGAAGCAAATGTCATACTCTGGAAAATTTGGCTTAACCTCTTCTGAAAAACCATAGAATGTGATTGTAGTTTTCTTGTTGTTCAGTCACACAGTGGAGTCTGACCCTTTGTGACCCCATGTACCACTGCATGCTGGGCAACTTTGTCATCCTCCATCCTCTGGAGTCTGCCTAGAACTACCCCCACTGTGTCAATGATGCTGTCTAGCCATCCTCTGCCGCCCTTTCTCCTTTTGATCTTTCCTAGCATCAGGGCCTTCTCTAGTGAGTCCTCTCTTCTCATTTGGTGGCCAAAGTACTTGAGTTTCAGCTTAAGTATTTGTTTCTCCAGGGAGCAGTCAGGGTTGATTTCCTTCGGGAAGGACTGGTTTGAAATCTTTGCACCCCAGGGTGTGTTCAGGCTTCCATTTGATTCAATTTATTATTTATATACCACCTTCCTTGCCCTAAGGCAACTCAAGGCGGTTTACAAATCACAAAATAAGTATGCAATAATACAGAAGATATAAATAATACAATAAATTCTATACAATCCCAAGCACAAAAATACAACATATGCACAAAAATACAATACAGTAAGGTCCACAATAATACAATATACAAAATTCAGAGCAGCAAAAAAAAGAAGAAAAGGGCAATATATGCGGTTTTACAAACAAACACTCATAACCCTGACCCCCTGTAACTGAGTTCACTTCCCTTTAGACTTAACAAGCCAAGTTAAAAAGCAAGAACATCAGCGCCGAAGGTGTCATCGGCTCCATGACTGTTGTAGGGTGGTGGGGGTGGGGAGGGTTCGGAATAATGAAAGTGGAGATGTCTCTACTTTTTATTATGCTCCCTAGGTTTGTCATAGCTTGCTCTTCCATAGAGTAAGCATCTTTTTATTTCATGGTTGCAGTCACAATCTGCAGTGATCTTAGATCCTAAGAAGGTGAAGTCTGTCACTGCTTCCGTTTCTTCCCCTTCTATTTGCCAGGGAGTGATGGGGCTGTATGCCATGATTTTTTTTTTATGTTGAGTTTCAAGCCAGCTTTTGCACTCTCCTCTTTTACCCTCATCAAGAGACTATTTAGATCTTCTTCACTTTCTGCCATTAGGGTAGTGTCATCTACATAACTGTAGTTTTCTTGTAGAAATTCTAATTGAATTTTAATATATCTGGTTTATGACCTATGTTGATTTGTAAGCCCTGTTTCTTTTGACTCTGCTGCAATCTTCAAAAACAGGCCATTATTACACAGGAAAGCTTATCAGTGAATGGATATGGCTAAAACACTGTTGGCTCTTGAGGTAGCATGCTCTAGTTGGGCTTACAAAGCTGTAATATCACCTGTACATACCTGTCAAGTATCCCTGATTGGCCGGGATTTCTCGTATTTCCGCGCCGATTTTCTCCATTTCCCGCCCGGAGCTGCCGCTACCCCGTAATTTGGCAGCGGGGGAAAGGAGTTACTGTGCAACCCTTCTGCGCAGATCCTTTCTACGCATGCGTAGAACCCTTCTACGCATGCGTAGGACCCTTCTATGCATGCGTAGAAGGCTTCTGTGCAGAAGGGGATGCGTAGACGCCTTGTACGCATGCGTAAAAGCCTTGTACGCATGCGTAAAAGCGACCTGGGTAGAAACGTTCTGCGCAGGTCCCGTAATCTCCGGAGCCGCGCTTGACAGGTATGCACCTGTATCAACTATGAGAATGATGTTGCAAAGCAGTGAGGACCAAGCAAGTGTTGGGATATGGCAAATCAGTATGTAAAGGTTTAACATATAATCCTTGGTAGGAGGGAGCTTCTGTTACTGGAACTAACTAGCTTGCATGTTTTGTTTCCTAACCAATAAAAACAACAACAACAACAACTTACCTTCCCATCTGAAATTTGGTTGCCTACAATTAACCCTTGACTCCTGTTTGTTGGGAACAGTTGGCTCTTGAGAAAGATGCAGTCATTTTGAACTCTGTAATTTTTCAGCCAAATGGTTGTAATGGAGGAAACTCCTCTTCATTCCACCCCCTTTGTAAGTAAACTAATCTTTTATCCACTTCTAATGGACCTGAAGCCAACCTGTTATGATTTGTGAGCATATATTGAGTAAATATCCTTTCTCTTTTACCTAATACTTTTGGTCTGAGTAATTACCGTATTTTCCGGTGTATAAGACGACTGGCCGTATAAGACGACCCCCCAACTTTTTCAGTTAAAATATAGAGTTTGGAATATACTTGCCGTATAAGACTACCTCTCTTCCAATGCACACCAAATAAAAATTAACCCACACTCAACCCGAAGACGCGCAGCCCTCCGAGTCGAATGGGCAGGTTCTGGTGGAGAGCCAATCCACGCTCACATTCTCCTCCTCGAGGTACAGGAAGATGTGTGCAGCTTGCTTCCCCTTGCTTCATACTCCCCGCACAGAGCAGGGACTCGGCCGCGGCACCCCCCCACCATATGCGCCGGACATATGAAGCAAGGGGAAACAAGCTGCAGTTAAGTACCTGTCCTATAAGACGACCCCCGACTTTGGCACAGATTTTTCGGGGTTAAAAGTAGTCTTATATGCCAGAAAATACATTATTTTAGGCTTACAAATGGACTGAGCTTGAGGGGGACATGGGAGGGGAAATTGCAAACAATTCAAACCTTAATAATTTCCCCCTTTTCTTGTGAACCTGCAAACCCCAACATCTGGAGGTTACCACAATTTAAGACTGTTATCCAGTTGTTCAGGAATTATTTGATCTTGGATCATGCGCTGTACTGAGTGAGAGTTCTTGCCGAAACATCTGGTATACAGATATCTACATGTGGTCTAAGGACTATTTTATTAGTGTTGAGAATGGGACCTGGGCTCAGCTATCAGAGTCGCTAATTCAAAATCCTTTGTGCCATACATGTCTCTTAAAATGTCAGAATGAAAGACATCCAGTTTCTGTATTCTTCCCATCCATGTAGGCTCTAGACCAGGGGACACAACCTTTTTAGGTCAGGGGCTGGGTCACGCTTCCTCAGACAGTTGAGGGGGCCAGACTGGTGGCCCCTTTTCCATAAGCGCTGTCATAAAATCTGCCATAAACATGTCCATGGCTGCTTCCAGCAGTGGCAGGAGCTGGAGCGAGGGCTCGGGCCAGATGATTTGACACCATGGGCCGGATCCTACCCATGGGCTGTAGGTTGCTGACCCCTGCTCTAGACTTTAGGTAGGCTAAACTGTTGCCTCATGCATCTCTTATGGGACAGACTAGCAGTGAAAATGGCCAAACACTGTCAAAATAAATACATGCAGCTCTCCCAGTGGCTTAGTGGTTAAGATGATGAGCTTGAAGGCTGGAAGGTTGGGTTTTGATACCCGAGGGCTGCATGGGGACATGAAAGGAGCCTCATTGGGCATCCCTTGAGTGGAGTTTCTCCAGAAAAAAATCCTTTCAACCCAGAGTAATCTCTGATATTACACACACACACACACACACACACACACACACACACACACACACACACACACACACACACACACACACACTGAAATCAAGTAGTTGGGCTTCCCCCCAAAAAAAATGCAATGTGGAAAACTCATGTTCTGGAAAATGGCCTGGAGGAGTGCAGTTTGCCCTATCTCTGCCCTAAAACTGGTGTAGTCATGCTCTGTGATAAAGCAGGTAGATCCTGGCAACAGTAACTTCACATACAGTATACAAAAGCAGAAGTCATATATAGTGAGGTACCTAGGGAAAAGCTTTATCAAACTCGTTATCAAACTCTCATAGCACTCACCCATCTGCCAAACTTTGAGCATTATTATTATTTATTAGTTATTTTTCTTTCCTTCCTTCATCCGAAGAGCTCAAACATACCTTTCCTCCTCCAACATACCTCTCCTTTCCACCACTTCTTCTCCACAACTCTGTGAGAGGGATCATCCTGAAAGAAAGTGACTGATCAAAGGTCTTATTGTGAGTTTCCATGATTCAGTGAAAAATAGAACCTGAATCACTTGCATTCTACTTAAACTAATGGTTTCAAACCTTGGGCCCCCCAGATGTTCTTGGAGTACAGCTATTAGAAGCCTTCACCATTGACTGTGCTGACCAAGATTTCTGGGAGATGTTGACCAAGAGCACCTGGGGCCTAGAGCTTGCCATACTTTGCCATACTGGCTCTATGTTCAGTTCAGGATCTCTGGGAGATCATGGGTTGAGGAAAATTAGGAGCCTGTGTGAGAAGTACGTGTGGTACCTGGAAGATATCTTCAAGTGGCAGACCATTAAAATGCATATTAAATAACAGTTTTCTAAAATATATACAAAATGCACAAGATGTCATGTGGCTGTGCAAGTGAATCTAAATGATATTCTTGATTGAAATTAGATAGGATTATTAGAGGCCAGTTGAAATTATACCAAGGGCTAGCCTTTCAAGCTGCTTGTTGATTATCTGTGTGCTGAGCAAGTCTTCAGTGCCAACCCACCTCCCATTACAATAAAAACCTTGTAGTAATAGGGATACATACATGCTGGGGAAAAATAGATTTGGAAATCAAAGGCTTTTCTTTTATGTTTACACCAAATCCAAGGAAAAGCAGAATGAAGGTTGTTATTTTTGCTGCTTTGAATATATGTGAAGTTTTTTTTCTTTTATGCTTTCTCTTCTGTTCTATTATCTAAGATGTCAAGAGTAAAGCTGATTGAAAAATGATTTGAAGAGAAGGTGATGGTGATGAGGAACACTTTGTGGTTTACAAAAATACGCAAGCTTTAAAATCACTTTCTATTTTTTAAATACTGTTCCAGACTTTAAGAAATAGTGCTGGATCATGCTTAATCTTCCCTGCTTAAGTCACAGACATCCAAAAGGTCTAATTTGATCCTAGCAAGAGCTGCATTGTAGTCATGTGTCTAAATAGCTATGCTGGCACTTTGACACACATCATTTGCTTTTCAAGGACCAATGTTCACATCAGGCAATTACAAATATGCCTCATAACACATAATTGAGACACGTAGCCTGCAAATACAGCTACCCTCCCAAATCACAATGTGTAGTGCTTTTAATAGCCTGCTCGTGATGACTTCAGGTAAGCTGTTCCTTTCTGACCTTAACCACAGCCATATACTCCTCAATGGTAATATGGAAAGGATAAGAATGGTTTACTATCCAGAGCAGGGCTCCTCAAACTTGGCTCTCCAGGTGTTTTTAGACATCCATTATCAAAAGCCCAAGTTAGCACACTTGCTGATCAGGGCTTCTGAGAATTGAACTCCAAGAAC
This sequence comes from Bradypodion ventrale, assembly GCA_035047345.1. Classification (NCBI taxonomy): domain Eukaryota; kingdom Metazoa; phylum Chordata; class Lepidosauria; order Squamata; family Chamaeleonidae; genus Bradypodion; species Bradypodion ventrale. Next base: position 51,358,508 of record JAWDJE010000001.1, read on the forward strand.
ATCTGGAGAGCCATGTTTGAGGAATCCTGATCTAGAGTTATTGTTAGGATTATTTAAATTATGTTTGTGGATTATTTTATAAATAACAAGCTATTTTGCCCAGCCTTGCTGGGCAGGTATTGATTTTGTGTTTTTATGGTTGGGTGGTTTTTTTGGGGTGGCTTATTTGGATGGGAGATAGGCAGGTGCCCAGCAGGGAAAGCGCCTTCCCTGTCGGACACCCACCTGCTGCCTTTGGTTCTCCATCGCGCTGGTTCGAGGCCAGCTTTGAACCAGCGCGGAGGAGGGGCAAGGAAGGGAGACAGGCGGGTGCCTGGCAGGGAAGGCGCCTCCCCTGTTGGACATCCACCTGTTTGCTTGGTTTGCTTTCCCCAGTAGGCGGGGGCTGAAGGCAGCCATGCTTTGCCCCCCCCCGGGTTGGCGCTCGCTTCCCTCCGTGTGGCGAGGGCGGAACGGAGTGCTGTTCTCTGCCCTCGCCTCATGGGGAAGTGTTTCGCTTCTCCCGGTAGGCAGGGGACAAAGACAGCTGTGCTTTTAGCCTCCAGACCCCGGGGTTAGGCGCTCGCTTACCCCGGGAGGCAAGGGCGGGACAGAGCACCGCTTTCGGCCCTGTCCTCCCAGGGAGACCGAACGGAGCATGCGTTGGCCATTTTTTTGGCACATACTGGCTGTCCCGCCTCCTCCACGCTCGTGTCCTCCTGCCTGATTGGCTGAGGCGTGCCATGGCGCAGAGGATGCTGGGAAGCATAGTTTTTTAGTTTTTCCGTGTTCATGCTTCCGGACCCTTGTGGCGATGTTGTCAAGGACAAAAGGTAGGTGTGGCTGGCACATTATGGGATAGACTGGACATGTGTGGACACGCATTCTGCACACACACGAACCAACCACCTTATAGGTATAGATTATATATCACATATAAATACAGTAAAACCCCAACTTACAAATGCCTCGAGTTACATAAAATTCGACTTACATAATGATTTTATGCTAAAACCATGTCCCGATTTATACGTTTTCTTATGGGTTTGCTTCAATTTACATAAACATTTCATTTTTCCTATGGGTTTGCTTTGTGTTACGTAAAAAATAATTTTTCCTATGGGTTTGTTTTGAGTTACAAAAAAATTAAATTTAAGCCAAAGCCTACGGAATTGACTTTTTCAGTAAGTAGGGGTTTTACTGTACAAGAGATTGGATCCAGAAATACTTTGAACAGACCAATGGAAATTAGAGGAATTTATTAGTCTAGTTTAAATCACACTAATTTCATTTGGCCTCCTGCTTTCTAACTACCCATCAGCTTTGCTTTTCCTCATGTTGGAATATTGTGAATTGTGGTAAATTATGATGAAAACTGAAGTAAAATTCAGCTTCCCAGTTTGAAATGCAAGGCAGTTCTTTTGCAGATGTGGGAAAATCTGTTAATTTTCCTTCACTCCCACGTTCTGATTATGGTAAATTCTAAAATAAGAAACTCATGAGAGATGGAAAAAATTGTAGATCCCACTTTCTCTTGTATTTGAATTTGGTAATTGCTGATAGGAAATAAAAATTGAAATTCTCACCCATTGCTATTTCTAAGCATGATTGAATTTAAATCTAATCCTATGTATCTAAAATTCATTTTGGGAACATTGTAGTGTTTCATTTGTATATGTCGTTGCTCTGCTGCAGATGATTTCTCAGATTTACCATTGTTCACTTATAGTTATGTGGGATTTATCCATCTTTCTCTTCCAAACAAATGAATGATTCTATGCTGGCCATCCGCTGTGAAATAGGGAAAGGAGGAATCCTGGGACTGCAAAATGGAAAGGATGTTTTCTGTTGTCTAATAATTGTGTGCTGTCACGTCAATTCTGATTTATGATGACCCTTTCCAGGGTTTTCTAGTTAGACAGTACTCAGAAGTGGTTTACCATCCTCCTCTTCTTGGGGGCATCTTGTTCAACACCTCATAAGCTTGTTCAAGACCTAACAGGTTGGCTGTTATGGGATACACAGTGGGGAATTGAACTCCTAGCCTTTGGTTCTGCAGCCAGATACCTAACTCACTGAGCTATCCAGCCATCAGAGTTGTACAGTTCACTGGGAAACTGAACTCCATGGGTCTCAGAGAAAATGTGGTAATGTGTAGACATGTCCCATGTACAGAGAAAGAGCAACTCCAGAATGCTAGAATTAAGGGTTGTAAAAATTTTCAGGCAAGAATCTTGTTGGGGGGAAAACACAGCTTGTTAATTTTCCAGGTAGTTTCCTCCCTCACAGAATATTTGTCATGTCATCAACCTTGTAGTCAGTGTGTGTCTGGTCACATTTTCCTGACAAAGAGGAGAACCACTTTTGCAATTATTATTATTATACATGCAGTTTTTGTGTGATGGTATTCTGGAATTAGTCTCAATTTTGCTAAATTCTCTAAATCCTGTTCTTTTAATCATACCAGAAATCTTAGAATTTTCCCCCCATTATGGGAAAAAGTACATTTCTACACTCTCTAACGTTCAAATTTCATTACTGTATGTACTTTCTTGTCAACATGTCTTTCTCACTGACTAAAGTATACATTTGTATATTTGAAATTTCATAGATTGCCATCAGTTTTTACTGTCAGGATACATGTATCATTTTGTACACATTTAAGTTCTCTGAGGTCTGCTATGACTTTTGGAAATCCATGATATATTTAGGCACACAGTGTGCTTTCTCCCCCTTTCCTACAAGTCTGGGGAGATACAATATAAATAATTTCCCAGAGAATCTCAAAGCTACCATATTTATTTGCTGTCCTTGAAAATGGCTCCCGCTATCTACTGTCTGGGATCCGTCAGAATTTAAATGATATGCATTATGCCTTTATTGAGTCTCTAGGAATCCTAGAGCTATGGGATTGTGTGTGTTGCCAGCTATTACAAGATGCCTTCAGTATAATTAGATCAAACTGAACCAGTGGTCAAATGTGCATTCCACTGGTGCCTGCCCTTGATATTTTGGTGCCCCTGTATTTCCTGCCATTAAATGGGTTGGCCTCAGCCTGTTTCGGTTACAGAATGGTTCAGGAACCTTCTGCACATATTTAATACTGATAATGTGATCACGGGCGTATCAGCAACAGGTCCATTGTGCAAGCACACTCCTTATGTAGTAGTTTGCCACCTTTCACACATTGCATCAGCAGGCAGCATTTTCAGGAATTGGCACCTACTACCAATCATTAACCTTTGATACACCATTACTTATGTAGCAAGTTGCTAACTGCTACTCCTGCAGCAGGTATCCAATACATGTAAAATTGTTCCTATTTTTAAAACCAATGGCCTGAATCCTGTTAGCCTGAATGTAAGACCAACATGCTCAAGTGGGGACTGAAGGTGAATACACATTGTGTGAATGTGGAGAGATACAGAATCAGGCTCATTTATTGGTCTGCCGATTACTGCCAGAAACATGCACCGATGAGGACTTAAGTTTGGCCGGTTTCATTTTGGCAGTCCAGGGTTTGATCAGGACACAAAAGAAGAAGGATCCTGTTAGCATAAGTTACATAGCAGAACTCTGGTGACATGCTGCAGTTATTTTGAGGGAATTTTTTTTTTTAAAAAAAATTCAACACATTGGCTGTTCTTGATGATGTTGCCAGAGTTCTGCATCATAAGTTATACCAACAGGATTTTAGCCACTGGTTTAAGAACAAGCGACCAATGGTCTATAACCCAATTATGATACCTCCATTTTGATCCCTTCATGTCCACAGAAACTGGAAACACAATATTCATTTGTCAGAATATTGTATTTTAAATATTCATGATTTAAGGTATGAGTTAGAACATGTCACAGCTATAAAAATATACACTAAAAGGAAAAAAACCAAAGACTAATTTTGTTAATTTCCCACCTGAACATCATCTTATAAGTCTTGTCTTTAAAATTCTCCCTTTTTAACGGTACAAGAATAATAATTTTGCAAGGTAAATGCAAAATTTAGGTTAGAGTTTTACATCAACATCACATAAGCAAGTTGTTTCTAGCATTTAAGATTTATCACAGATAGGGAGATAATTGAAAGGTTTTTTTAGGGTTACAACTGATGTAAAGTTTGAAAAAATTACAATAAGAGGCTTACAAAAAAGGAAAGGCCACGTGGTACTTGTATGCAACTTGAAGACAAAGGTGAGTGATACCTTTTTAAGACCACTAGATATCACAAACATTACATAGCTTTTGGCTCTGTTTGGTCTTCAAGAATGATGAAAGTTCCAAAAATCAAAAATGTGGATCAGGTTTTTTGTTTAAAGAAAGTTTCACAATGAGGGCTGCATAGTCTGATTACGTGAAGCACAGAATGAAAGCGTGGCGCCAAAATGGCCGCCATGCTCTTTGCGCCCCCCCCTCACCCGGACTCAGACATCCGGGTGAGTTAGGGGGCGTGGCCACCCCTCTATAAAAGGGGTGGCCATGAGGCAGACGAGCTGCCATTTTAGAAATAGCGACGGAGAGGAGAAGTTTTCTCCGTCGCTGTTTGTCCTTTAGTCTTCGGCTGTTTAGCCCTTGTGGTTCTTTCCCGGCTGGGAAAGGAGGATCAGCGCACACAGAGCCTTGGTTTGCTTGGCTACCGCGTGCTTCGGCGCTAGGTTTTTGATCCCTGGCTAGGGATCCTGCTTTTTCTTCCGAACTTTCACCGGCCCTGCACCGGATGGGGGACAGCCATCGGGTCAGAGGACCAGGGCTGCGCCCCCGCGGCAGGGCACTGTGCCAGCCTTGCCCACTGATACCGGTGGGGCTACTTAGGCTGGCACTTGGCAGCCGGGCTCCAGTTCGGTGGCTGGCCAGCTACAGGCTGGCCCCTCAGGGGCTTCGGCCCCCGGCCCGCCGTTACCGGCCATGGGTCAGGGCAGCATGGGAGGGCCTGGCGTGGGCATACAACCCGTTCCCCCTCCGGCCCCTCATGGGCCGGAGTTTTGGGCATGGCCCTATTCTGGCCCTGGCTCGCCTTTCGGGTTACCTTTCCAACTGCCTAGTGGGCCATCCGGCCCACCCAGCCCGCCTTATGCTGGGGGCTCTGTGGCAGTGGATGCTCTGTTAGCATGTTTACCAGTGCTGGAAGCATCCTTGGGCATTGCACAGCCTCCTGTGGAGGGGGGGGGGGGGCGCTTCTCTTTCTTCAACAGGGGCCCCTTCGTCGACCCCGGCTACCTTGCCGGCCGCTATGCTTCAGCGGGCGGCCAACTGGGTCAAGCTGCGTGAGACGGTCCGGACGGCCCAGCTGGTGTCTCGCAGCTCCCCGTTCTACCTGATGTCCATACCTTTTTAAGACCACTAGATATCACAAACATTAGATAGCTTTTGGCTCTGTTTGGTCGTCAAGAATGATGAAAGTTCCAAAAATCAAAAATGTGGGCCAGGTTTTTTGTTTAAAGAAAGTTTCACAATGAGGGCTGCATAGTCTGATTACGTGAAGCACAGAAAGAAGAACATCTTGACAGAAGAACTAGGACTGTGATGACAAACCTTGGCACTCCAGATGTTCTTGGACTTCAATTCCCAGAAGCCAAAGCCCCCATGAATCCGCACAAATGGGTTTATTGCGATTCATCTGGCCTGCGCTGCCCTCGTCGCTTTGTCTGGGCACGCCATCACGGAACTAGGAGATTGGTTTGGATATAAGACACCATCATTGTTCTTCATTGTTCCTAGCTGCTGCCTCTAAAGTCAAGAGGGTCATCAAGAAGAAGCTGTTCCTGTCACTTGTTATCATTACAATGCTAACAGAGTGATTCATATTATTCTTTGTGCTACTTGTTACTTTTTGGTACTGTACTTTCTATTCATTGCTTTAGATTCATTCACTCTACTTTTTATTCATTACTTTAAACTACAAAGGATTGATGTGAGTGAATGGCAAAATATATGAAAAATTCAGGTCAGAACACCTCAAAATTGAATTTAAATTCAATGCTGCGCCCTCCTGGCTCCGTCATCGCTGGAAGGTTTAAAGGAGCTCCCCTTGGCCGAGGGGAGCTTGAAGATGCCGCCGCCATGAGCCTGATGCACCCTTCTGGCCCATTATCAGCCAGCTGGTGGACAAGGGCGGTTGACTTTGACTCTGTTCTTGGGGCGGTTCTGCTGCGGGCGGTTTTTGTGGGGCTTCTGAAATGAGGTTTCCCTTTTGTTTGAAATGCCTTTGATATTGTGTATTTTGATGTTTTTCTTACTTTGTAATTTGAATTGTTATTATTGATTGCTGATACTTTGGCGTTGTGTTGAGACTTTGTACCATTGTGGATTTTTCTGATTATTTATTTGGTATCTGTGATTATGTGTATCATTATATTGTTGTAATTTGTATGTATATTAATTTGTTGTAACTGCTCTGAGTTGGCTTTGTGTCTGAGTAGAGCAGGGTATAAATCCAATAAATAATAATAATAATAATAATAATAATAATAATAATAATAATAATAATAATAATAATAATAATAATAATAATAATAATAATAATAATAATAATAATAATAAATTCTATATAAAGTGCAGTTTGAAAAGTAATTTGAAAATATAACTTGTTATACTAATAAAATAACTTTGGTTTTACCATTGTGTGTGTGTGTGTGTGTGTGTGTGTGTGTGTGTGTGTGTGTGTGTGTGTGTGTGTGTGTGTGTGTGTGTGTGTTTGTGTATTATACCCACACTGGAGGGCTCAAAAGGACGCTGACCCTGCTGTTGCTGCTGCAGCCGCCGAGAACTTTCCACCTCTCTCCAGAGCCAGCAACACCGGCCCAGGGAGGGGGTTATTGTGTGGCTTTTCATTGCTTAGTATTGTTTTTCTGTATTAATCTGTAATCAGTTTATTGTTTGAATTTATATTATGCTGACATTGTTATCTTGCATTTGTAATATGTATGTATTTATTGTGGTTTGCTGCTTTGAGTCGCACTGGTGCGAGTAAGGCGGGGATATAATAATAATAATAATAATAATAATAATAATAATAATAATAATAATAATAATAATAATAATAATAATAATAATAATAATAATAATAATAATAATAACTTTTTATAGTAGTTATAGTTAAGAGCATTAATTGCAAATTGCTTTCAAACTGTGAATCTATTCCATTATATTTTAACAGTTGCCTAATGGCAGAGCCTTAACAGATTATGGTTGTACAGAGTTTGGTATCTTGGTCCAAAGCTCAGCTAAATATACTTTGTATAGAGTACTCTAATTATTTTTAAAACAATTTTTAACACTGTAGAGCAGGAATTTGCAGCCTACGGACCATGGGACAGATGCAGCCCACAGTGTGACCTTACAATGTGACCTCACTCCAGCTGCCCCCACCACCACAGGTGGAGTTGGCCATGGACTCATTTATGGCTGTGTAAACGTGTTTACTACAGCAGTAAATGAGTTCATGGCCATTGTAAATGTATTTATGATAGCCATGGATGTGTTTTACAGCACCAGTCTAGCCCACTCAGCTGTCTGAGGGGGCATGATCAGACCTGCAGCTGAAAAACATCTAGAACCCCAGCTGTAGAGCTTAGTGCAGCGATTCTCAACATTCTCAGGCCACAGACCTGGCCATGCCTCCTGGGCAGCTGATTGGGCCAGTCACGTGGTTCCTCTCTCCCAGAAGTGGAAGTAAAATGCATACCATGCATGTGCAAAATGCATTTAGCGGTGTTTGCGCATGCGTGGCGTGTAGTTTTTCCCCACTTCCTGATTTGGTGAGGGCATCGCTGGCCTGATGAAATGGCTTTGGGGCTGGGGCTGGCCTGCGGGCCGTAGGTTGAGAATATCTGTCTTAGTGATTTGACTGAAGAAGGCACTGAAGTCTCACACATTCCTGTTCTTGAAGATTCTTTGCTGTTGTAATAAATGCCTCCCTAGATAATGTTCTTTGGACTGACAGTGCTTTATTTTGGATGTCAAATTAATTAAACCTCTTTGTCAGCTTGGCTGGGCTGACAGTCAGAATTTTGAGGGTCTGAATGTTACAGGGGAAATATTCTGTTATGAGCACATAAAAAGTTATATTTTGCTATTGTATGAGAAGAGGTCTCTTTTCTTAAGTTTGCATAAAGAAGATATAGGAGAGTTAAGTAAAAATCCTTAAAAGCACTTTATTTAAATATATAGTAGTGTAATTTCACATTTTCAGTATGCTTTCAGATGAGGCTTTTATTGTGTCTTTATCTTGATTTTTTCACAAAACTTTAGGGGACATCCAAACTATGGCCAAAGTTTTGTTGTTTACTGTAGCAAATAGTTTTAGAGTAAAGGTATACTGGGCCTACTCTAACTGCATCTTAGTTTAGCATAGTAAGGAACAGAGTAGGCCTACCTGAACCTGTGGGACATAAGGAGAAACTAATTCAGTAGGACTATTCTAGTATGGTTTATTATGCTAAGTAACAGGATTTTTGCTATTGTTACTTTCCATTGATAACTGTTCTGTGTCTTCCCACCATTTTAAACATTTTTCCACCCCACCCTCCAAAAAATGGGAAGGAAGGGAAGGTAGAACTACTGCTTTGTGTTTTCAGTTTACCTGAACTTGGGATAGCCATGTGTTGTGTTAATTATAGAGGTAAACTACGACTTTGCAACATTTCAGTTCAGGTCTTCAGTTGGCTATGAAACTCACTGGATAACCTTAGACTACTCACATTGTAACCCAAGGGTGCCCAAATGTTTCAGGCTGTGGGTCGGTCATTTGGTTCATGGGTTCACTATAACCCACAGGCTGGATCTGGACCCCGACACCAATTCCTCCGGCCTGTAACACTGTTGTGTATAAGGTTTTATTCTATTCAAATGTCAAACCGCACCAAACCTGGGAACCCAGAAGCACGCCATTTCTAAAGGCGGCAAATTCAAAGATGTGTCAGGGCGGGAAAGACTGTACTGTATATGTCCTCCAGAAGCCTGCTGAAATGTATCTTATGTTGTAACGGTCTGAACACTGTATATATATTGGCCACCCCTGTACATCCTCCCCACCCTGGAACCTGCGCTGAATAAAGATCACTGAGTTTATCCCAATCCTGCTGGTTAGAATATTTCTTTGTCCAGACTCAACAAACACCCTTGTCGCTCCTGGAAGCAGAAGTAAAACACGCCTGCAGGCTGTAGTTTGGGCACCCCTGTTCTAACCTATCTCCCAAGGTTGTGATGATAGAGAGAAAGAAAGCTATTGTGCTTATCTTCATCTTGCTGGAGGATATACATCTAAATAAATAAAAAGACAAATAAAATGAGACATTCTGTTCTTTCCAGTAGATAAAAGGCAATATGCCCCCTTGGGATCTGTCCTATGGAAAAAATGACTGTAGGCTTTCAGATGGAAAAGCAGGTTGTATTTGCAAAATTGCTTTGCCCATTTATCCTCAACTTTCAGTATTTCATTTTTTAAAAAAAATCCTAGGAAATTTTTGGAATTATAATTTAAAAAACCCTCACTTTTCCAATCTAAATGGATTTGAGAGTTTCCCCCACTGGCTAGGAGAAACCCATTTAAAAAAATCCTTAATAACTCTTGACAGCATCCCTAGAGTGCACTGTGATTAGAGTTTAAACGAGTTGCTAATCCAAAATAAGTAAAACCAGAAGTTGAAATATGGCATGCTCATATTTTTTATGAGATGAGGGACACTATTGGTGCTTCTGTGTCATTCCATTGACATTCTTTTGAGCAGCTCATGGGAGTTCAGCCTGGAAGGAGAATTGCAAGGATAGCTGTTCTGTTAAAGACAAGCAGTTGCTTAAATTCAACTTTATGCTGTAGATCAAGAGTTCTCAACCTTTTTAAGCTGGGGGCCGGATCATGCTCCCTCAGACAGCTTCGGGGGCCGGATGGCCATTTTGCCCTTCCTCAACCACATGGCACTTCCTGGTGTGGTGGAGATGGGGGGGGCACATGAAATGGTGCTGCATGCTGCATCCAGACCACGAGCTGCCGTCATCCCGTATTAGTTAGACTGCAATTAGACTGGAGGCAGCACAGGATAAGCATAGCTGTCCAGTTTCCCATTTTGGTCGGGAAATTTCCCTTATTTGACAGAAATTTCCCGAAACTTGACAGGTATGCAATATGAACATTGCCAGTTATTTAAATGCCAAATAAGGTTAATCAGGGACCTAATTGGCTCTAATTTACACTTGCACAAGCTGTGTGTTTCTTCACCTGAAGCAGGATAAGCATTGCTTCACAGGATTCCTGCTGCCTCTTAACACCCTCCTCCCCTTTACTAGTTTGCTTATGATGAGGGAAAGAAAATGGAGGTGTGTATGGGTGGGTGGGTGGTGGGCACAAGGATTGCTTACCAAAATCCCTGCAGTTTTGCATCAATGAAAGGAAAAGAGAAGCAGGAAGGCTTCCCTTAGCTTTGGAGCATAAAGTAGTGTGTTTGTGCTTTCCCCTTGGGAGCAAGGTGTGATAATGTCCCATTTCTGTCTGCCATGGAGGTGTCAGGGAGTCACTCAAAGTTCACCATAAGCTTTAAGTGTTTCCTTGAATGAGAGCTCCAAAAGCTTCTTGTGTCATGATGAGATGCATATTGATTTCAGTCCATTTATTTTCCTGCAAATGGGCTATTTGATGAGTCTGTATTAGAAGCCAGCGCCCTGCTCAGTAAGCTAGCATCCCAGTTTGGTGCCAGATGACGCTATGCCTGGCTGTGCTCAGGAGCTACAGTGTGATTACAAGGGCTATTAAGAGCTTCTAATATTCATGCTGATCACAAGCGTATTTACTCCTCCAAGCTCAGCTGCTAGCTGACACATAGTTAAATTGATTGTTAAATGGTAAGCACTGCACTTAGATGCTTGCATGGAGCCTCCTGTTTCTATCCTTGCTCTGACCTCTGTTAAATTTGGGAAAATTCAGAAACAACCTTGATCCCCTAGAACCCAAAATGACACACACACAAACACACACAGAGAGAGAGAGAGAGAGAGAGAGAGAGAGAGAGAGAGAGAGAGAGAGAGAGAGACTGATTGATTGATTATCTTATGATTGTTATTAACATTCTGCTGAAGTTTTTACTTTTTGTAATCCAAGATAACAGGAGGAAAACTGAGCAGGATAGGGATGAAGCCAGAGAGCAAAAGAAATCAGGAGAAAATGAGACAAACTTAAAATAAATTGGCTAGAATCCTGTTAATAATTTATGTGTTTGTAAGTTATTTTGCATAAATCACTGTAGCAAATCACTGCTGATTAATGAAGTTTTGGTTTAGTTACTAGGCACATGCCTGTTGCACAATCAGGTGTACAACTCATAAAGGTCATCAAATTTTTTTTAGCTAGTAGAAGTTTACCACAGTGAGTTACAGAAATTATTTAAGTCAAGCGTGTATAATTCTGTAGGATTCTGGCCAGTATAAACAAACAGTGGTGGTGTGTTACAAGGAATTGTGTGCAAGGAATTGTGTGGAGGAAGCTTGAACTCTAGCAGGATCAGATGAAGAGATGTATGCCAGGGCTGGCATGATACAGAGAATTCTCAGTGCAGCCAGGCACAGTCTTTGTAATTGATCCTAGACCCGTGATGGCGAACCTTGGCACTCCAGATGTTCTTGTACTTCAATTCCCAGAAGCCAAAGTCCCCGTGAATCCACATGAAGGGGTTTCCTGCGATTCATCCGGCCCACGCCACCCTTATCGCTCCTGGAAGCGGAAGTCTGCTTTCCTCGATTCCAAGAGGTTTATCATGAATCACCACTGTTGTCACAACTCTCTTTTTCATATATTCTTCTTGATCAAGCATTAGAAAATAGGTAGGATACTCAGGTGCAGAAAGAAGGTAAACCTGCCCTGTTGTTACCACTTCCTTTGTGAGTTTGTGGAGGAGGAGGAGGCTCTGTACAGGAGTCAGGGTCCTGGGAAACCAGGGTCTTGATCTACCTGAGCCGCCACCCCCACCCCCCACCCCGAATTAGATTGCTCTTCCTTCACTAAGAGAGTGACAAAACTAGGGATGCTTCCCTTCCTATGTGTGAGTGAGGCTTTTATTAATGCACAAACAGAGAGTAAACAGTACTATCCTAGAGTACTTCTCTCTAGATGTGAGTGTTTTGCGTATTTTTCAAGAGGATTTTTATTAACATGCTCACACTTCGTTAAATGCATTTGGTTAAAGTACAATCTGAGTGGAAGATATGCCACATAACTAGGCCATGCTTGTTTGCTACGTTACAGGAGTTATTGAATATGAACAAGTGTTTTCTTTTCAGACCTTTTTAAAGAAGTACCAAATGTGAAGTCTCAGTTTATATACAGTGGTCTGCGACATCAACTGAAATTGCCTGGGAATGGTACAAATAATATCAGATAAGATTGGCAATCACCAGCTGTGCTCCTCATCCCCTTGGCTATTCATGTTTTATGCAAACCAAAAGAATTGTATATACTACATGGAAAATGTAAATCGACCATTGTTCTTTGAATGACATTTTTGGTAGGCTTTTGATAGTCCATTTGTGGTGAAAATTCTTCTGTTTTGGTGCCAGTTATATCAAAGGGAAATGAAGGCATGTATCCAGCATGGTTCACACAATAATACCTGCAGGAAAGAATGACATCTGTGAACAAGCTCCCCTAAGACAGCCCAGCGCTACATGGAGTTGTAATGGGTTTGGGCCCCATCTGTTTCATTGTTTGAGCCTGAGCTTCTTTGTTTTCTTGACTTTGAAATTACATTATTTACAAGTCATGTGTTTTTTTTATAGAGATAGAATGCAGTCGATTTGAGAGAGAGTTTTTCTTGATTGTGAGAATCTCAGAACAGGTGAGCAGAGGGCAGCCACTGTATTTCTGCCTATGTCAAATGATTTGATTTCAGAGCAGGATGTTTATGTCTTTATGTCCACCCATCCAGCCCCATCTCACCTTTCAGACACTTTCTGAAAATACACTGTCCCTACAAACCATTCCATCCACCCCACCTTTTACTCTAAGAGCACACAATACAAGAAGGTATGTTATTTAGGGTCACAGATCAGGTAATTGATCAAGAACCATCTTGGATGTTTTTTTGTTACTGCACTATCACTTAGCATCAGCATCAAGGAATGCATTTGTACAGTTATGTTTTGTGCCTCAGCTATAAACTTTCCAGAGTCTGTACAATATAAACTTTCTTATACAGTACAGTATAAACTGTACTGTATAAACTTTCCAGAGGCTGACACTCATTTAGACTACTGCAATACAATCTACATGGAACTGCTCTAGAAGGGTATCTGTGAGCTTCAGTTTACACAAAATGAGACAGCTAAACTGCTAATTTGTGAAACTAGTAATCTCATATTACTATACAGTGATACCTCATACAACGTCCAAACATGGTTCCACAAGTTAGGACGTTGTATTAATTCCGACTTTGTATGAGGCATGCAAAATCCTAGCCGTGATGCCTCATACAACGTCCAAATTGATGCTTTGTATAACATCGTTCCCATAGAGATACATTGTAACAGCACAAACTGCAGAGCCAGCTGCCGGTCGAACTCCGTTGGAGGCAGGGAAAGAAAGAACTCATCTCCCGGGCGAGTTCTTTCTTTCCCCGCCTCCAGCGGAGTCCGACCGGCAGCTGGCCGGAGGAAGCGGGGAAAGAAAGAACTCATCTCTCAGGTGAGTTCTTTCTTTCCCTGCCTCCAGTGGAGTCCGACAGGCAGCCGGCTGGAGGATGCAGGGAAAGAAAGAACTCGTATCTCAGGTGAGTTCTTTCTTTCCTTGCCTCCAGCGGAGTCTGACCGGTAGCCGGCCGGAGGAAGCAGGGAAAGAACGAACTCGCCACACTTGGGGCTTGTCTCTCTGGCGAGTTCTTTCTTCCCCACCTCCTCCGGCCGGCTGCTGGTCGAACTCCGTGGGGCCTCCAATCTGCAAGTCCAAACTCCCGCGGAAACCCTAATACCTCATACAACGTCCGGCGACGTTGTATGAGGTACCTTTTCCCCCAGAATTGGGCGACGTTGTATGGATCCGACGTTGTATGGAGTGGACGTTGTATGAGGTATTACTGTACTCTGATTCTTAAATACTTGTTCTGGTAGCTATTGTGCTCAGTTCATGGCATTGCTTTCAACCTTTCAGGCTCTAAATGGTGTTCTATATTAAAACTTCTTTTGAGGATACCCTCCATCATTGATGGATGGTTGGGCAAACATCAGAGGGACAATTTCCTGTATTGCTACTAAACTGTAAAAAAAACGCCTTTCTGTCCCAAGTTTTAATTAGTCTACACTACAGTCTCACTGCAGTGTGTTAAGACGCACTTTAGTTTTTAACTAGGATTTCTGTTTTAATTTTTTTAATTGAAAGTTTATTGTTGGGCTTTGTTTTTAGTACATTGTTAGCAATTTTGGGTTGTACATTAGCTTTTGAATACCCCTTTTGGAGGCTGTTAATTTATAGGATTTGTTGTAGGTTGGAAGCAAATTTATGAACATATCAACAATCTCACCCTGCCTTGGAAGTTTTCAGGAGGACATTACAAAGTAGGGCTTGCAACAGATACAGTATACCCTCGCATAACGACATTACTTGGTTCCCCAAGTAGCATTGCTAAGTGATTTTTGTTGTTATGCGGGTTTCTATGGAGTTTCTCGCATAACGATGTTTTTAGCATCATTGTCCGGATAATGTCGGTTATTTTAGCATTGTTGTCTGGACAATGACACTAAAAACATTGTTATGTGGGGGAACACATGGTGCATAATGACGCATTAAGTGAAAATGATGTTATCTGAACACGTTGTTATATGAGGATTGACTGTACTTGTTTTGGACATGGCTTAGCTGTGGTATTAAAGAGTTCTGCTGAATGTAATCTAAAAAAATGACTTTTTCAAAAAATAAATAAATCAGAAATACTAAAAATATCTACATGTGCAAACACTACTACTTGCTGTTTCCCTCCCTAACCTAGTATTGGCTACTGTTATTGACAGCTGTCCTCCAGGGTCTCTGGCATAGTCTTTTCACATCACCATCCAGCTGTTTCTTCTAAGTAGTAATGGTCTATCTTCATATAGAAAATGGATTCTGCCATGATGTTATATGGTTTCTCACTGCCCATGTTAACTCTCTTCTTCTTCACTACATCCTCAGACCATTTCTCTTTTTCTTTGGTCCTACCATGTTAGAATCATGTAATGAGTATTAGCACCAATAGCTTTATGGAACTTGCTGTGGAGTGCTACACTGCCACATTACTGCTTATTGGAGAGGAGATGGGGGAATAATGATATGGGATTCTTAAGCAAAGCAGTGCCATTTTGCTAAGATTGCATGTAGTTCTCATGCTCTGCAGTAAACTTGATCATGTGGCCTCTTTTACACAGCACAGTCCTCTGTTCAAAGGGCTGAAAAAGTCCTCTTTTTGAAGATGTACTCTCTCCAATTTTGATTTAAAGGTAAATCACTGTAAGGAGAGAGATCAAGGACCTTGGCTTTGCCGATTCATAGTGATTGCTTCGATAGCAGACTCAGCAGCCACATAAGTAGCTTGGATCCACTCTTCCATACTTGATGAGATGTAGTTCAACTCTGCAACAATTTTCTAATTTTGTATAAGACAGCTTCTGAACTTGCATCTATACAAATCAATTAGCATATGCAATTTGGTGTCTTTTTTCTTCTTTTTTAAGGGGATGATGCTTATTGTTTCTTTTTGATGCTGTAAAAGCAGCTAACGTTAAATGATATTGACATCTGTTCCAAGTTATCATGCATTTGATTATGTATTATGGTTGCAGCACGGTGTGTGTGTGTGTGTGTGTGTGTGTGTGTGCATGCGCGTGTGTGTGCGTGTGTGTGTGTGTGAAGGATTGTGTGATTTAATACCAGCATTTTCTGCCTATCCTGCTGCAGAGCATTTATATAGCTGTTGGGTGGTGTTCAATAAACATTAAATTTATCTCTTTATTCAGCCATCCTTGACACTGGATCACACCTACTTTGGTTTTCTCTTTGCACTGAAGAGTCTCAGGGGGGAATCCAAAATAGGTGAACATTAACGAATTTATCAGTTAATCATTTCCCTGTCAGTTCCTGTTAGTAACAACACCATGGTGGGAGTTGTGGGGGAGTCACATTTCTAGATGCCACCAGGAGGATCTTCTCAAGGTTCAGTGAATTTCAATTGAAGTTGAGCTGGTCCTCCTGTCATGGTATTCATTACTATATGGAGGCTGAATTAGATAAGTAGTAAAAGGCCTCCATGTAGATGGGAAGAGCAGCAGGGATTTCTTTCGTGACAACAGTAAATTGCCACCTGATTCTGGAAGAAGCTGAGAGCTTCTTCAATTTGTGCTTCAGTGGAAGAGCACAGGGTTTGCCTGTAAAAGGAGCAAGGCTGTTCAAGGGTGATATATATTTTATCTGAGGTACAGTAGCATTTGCCCAGGTGAAAGTATGAAGCACATATAGCCACAGTTAATCTTTCATACTACTTGCAAGCCACATCTGTAACTTTTTTAGTGTTCCTAATAAAAAAGTATTGCTCAATTCAGATTTTATTTTTCATTATAGATTTCATGGCTGTTTTGTTTTATGAGACAAACAAGTGTTTTGGTTACATAAGGAAGATTAAGCTCATAATCATCGCTTTCCTTCTTTGATGCAAAAATACAGTAATGACACATAAATCACAATTTGTTCCTTTTTCTTGTACCATCAGAACATTTCCTACCTATGGTGATCCTATGCATGAACAATGTCCAAAATGTTCTCTCCAACACAGCCCTCCTAAACTCTTGCATACCGAAGCCTCTAGTTCCTTTAGGGCAGGAGTTCTCAACCTTTTAAAGCCGGGGGCTGGGTAACACTCCCTCAGACAGCTTCAGGGGCCAGACAGCCATTTTGCCCTTCCTCCACCACATGGCACTTCCTGGTGTGGTGGAGACAGTGTGGGGCCACATGAAATGGTGCCGTGGGATGCTTCCAGCCCATGGTCCACAGGTTGAGAATCCCTGCTTCAGGGAGTCAGTCTTTCTCATATATGGTGGTCCTCTTTTTCTGATGTCTTCAACCTTTTCGAGCATTATTGTCTTCATTTCCAGAGAATTTTGCTTTCTCGTGATGCACCCAAAATAAAACAGCCTCAGCATCATCATTTTTGTCTCCAGAATCGATTCAGGTTTGACTTCCTCTAGGACCCATTTGTCTTTTTGCAGTCCAGGACATCCACAAAGCGCTCCTACAGCACTGTATTTCAAACAAGTCTTTTTCCTGCTCTTCTTCTTTACTGTCCAACTTTCACACCCATATATAATAATTGGTAATACTGTTGGATTGGGGCCGCGAAGCAGCTGTTGGGTCCCGGAGGAGACTGGTCAAGTAATGACACGAGACAAGATGGAGCGAAGACCAGTGATTTATTGAGGGAAAATCATCGGTATATATTATGTTCAAGGCTGCGTCAGAATGAGCTGCGGCCCACATGACATATTTACACAGGTTAATTGGGAACCTCTCTCGGGGAAGTTAATTAACTAAATTAAACACTGACAGGGGAACTCCATTGTTCCAAGCTTACCCAAGAGTAAACATGGCCGATGTTGACGTTAGGGCTTGGGGTAATCTGCAGGTGCGATATTACCTATTACCTAACTGATTAGTTAGACATTCAATTTTCTCCTGCTCGGACTGTTTGTCAGGTCAGATATGGGTGAATCAATCTTATGACTATTAATCCGCTCCCCAATTTCTGTCCCCTCGGAGCCCAAAGCTCGGAGCGTTCTCACAAGTCATGGCCTCTGTCAGGGACAGTATGCCAATTGTGCTCGCGGATCCCACACTCCCCCTTTACTTGTTTGATTGGACCTGACAGATGCCCTGCGCAGGAGTGGCATCAGCTGGCGTGGGGTGATGACATTTCAGGGTTCCTTCCATGGGGGACATCTCGATATCAGTGAGGGAATACATTGCACGAAACAACACACTGCTGTGCCCAGTATTACCACCCCCACATAGCATCTTCCTTGGTGTTCTTAACCAAAGTATGGAGGTCTGTGAGCTGACTCTGTACCTTATGCCTGTGAGATTAAAGCAACATATGCCGTGGACAGACTCGCAACCCAAATGATGTAGCAACAGGAGATAATCGATGGCTGCCCGATTATCCAGTATGGCATGGTGAAGCTCTGTCTGCTCCTGGTTGAGCAGCGCTATCGCCGAGGAGGTGTGGTTGATGGCTTTTGCCAAAGCACAAGCCAATTGACCAATTATCCGAGCGTTGCCTATGGCTAAGCCTGGCACGCTGAATATACTGACTGCTGCCTGGTTTTTCAGAACTGTGGGTCTGAATCTAGACTGCTTTCTGTAGCAAGGCAAGATAATGAGATGTGTCATTGATCTCTCACTGTGACAGAACTGGTTTTTCCTAAGGTAATTCTAAGCTATTTCTGCAATTTCTGGTGTTGTGCAAATGTCTTTCTAGCACCTATGGGGAGGTGTGAAAATCATGGATATAACTAACAATGGCTGGAGATTACCGGCTACCAGATGCTCAATCTTTCCAAGTAATGGGCCGGTGCAAACATGGGCCGGTCTGGCTTCCTTTGATGGAAGCTGGCCGTTATTAACAATATGCGACCCTACGTATACAGAAATTCAAGTGTCCCTTGCAAATCCCAACTGGAGCATTGTACAAGGCATGAATGAATAAAGAGCAACTACAGATAATAATAGCAATAGAAAACATTCAGCTGCTTTTCGAAGATGAGGCTTCCCTTTTTGGTGGGGTTTCATGTGTAACTTGAGTTTGGAAAAGTCTTGTTTTGTAGAAAAGCATGGTTCTTAGCAGTAGCACTGAGTATGCAAAATGTTCGTAGAAATGTCTTTGGAGATGTAAGTCATAGAGGAAGACGGACAGCTGATGATATCCAAGGCAGTGACTGGTGCCATCCTTTGCAATAGCTGAACTTGGCATCCGGGCCTGATTCTGGCCTCTGGGACCTGCATGGGGAAGAGACTTGTTTGGGAGATAAAAATTCTGAAAGAGTTAGTTAGTTTTTGCACTTATAGGATAGCAATTGCTGTGCAGCTATGGGATGTTGTTCCCCCCTTTCTGTTTGTTTGTCAATGTAGGACTTAAGCGTCCGATTGACCCGTTCCACAATCGCTAGCCCTTGCTGATTGTATGGAACGCCAAAGGTGTGCTTAATGTCCCAGGTGGCCATGAAGGTGGCCAGCTGCCTGGACCTATAAGCCGGGGCGTCATCGGACTTCGTGTGCCGAGGTTCGCCCATGGCCGCAACGCGGGAAAGGAGATGCTGCTCCACATGGGGAGCCGTTTCTCCCTTCTGTGCTGTTGCCCAAACAAACTGTGAGAAGGTATTAATGCAAACGTGCATGTACTGCCATCTGCCAAAATGTGGGGCATGTGTGACGTCGGTCTGCCACACCTGGTTGGCCTCTGTCCCTCGTGGGTTGACCCCCCACGAGGGCCCCCCTACCGCCCCTGCACGATGCAGACAGGAACGGACTGTGCCTTGGGCTTGGGAAAGTGGCAGGTTGAACTGCCTTGCAAGTGCTTTGGCATTCTGATGAAAGAATGCATGACTCTGAATTGGAGTTGTGAAGACTCCCAAAACTGACCATTGCTGAATTTCCTTTGCGGCCGCATCTGCTCTGCTATTGCCCTCAGAAATCGGACCAGGCAAGTCCTGGTGACTTCTGATGTGGGCGATATAGAGCGCTTCGGTGCGGTTCCGTAAGTGAAATTGAGCTGTGAGAAACAAACTTAGCAAATTTTTGTCTATCGCGGGAGTGATGTACGCTCCCGGTAGACTGTGAAGCAAATTCCTAACATACTGGCTGTCAGTAATTATGTTGAAGCGTTCTTTGGCAAAGGTGCGCAAAGCGAGGTTCACGGCTGCCAACTCTGCCCGCTTGCGGAAGAGTCAGGAGCGTGCGCCAAGCTTGGACCTCTTGCCAAGTAAGAACACAATGTGTGCGACCTCCATAAGTGAAAACTGTCCTAGCCCCCCGAAGGGGAACCAGTGACATTAATTCACACAATGTGACTGTCTGCGTTTGAAGCGAGATGAGTCTGGGGTCTTATGGTAAACCTTGGCGCATGATGTGCCAGGCTTCCCTTGGGTAAATTTCTCATGAAGGCCCCCCTGCACACATCCGCCCATGGCGTGCGTGCGCACATTTCCTGGAGCTATTCTTGTGCTCCTGTGACAAGGGTACCAGATGCTGGCTTAGCCTTTTGCCTGCGCTTAGACTAGCAGCAAAAAAAGGAAAGGGGTGGCCTGAAAATGCCTGTATCTAATTGAAAATGTGACCTGACTGCATTCTTAAAATGGTCCTAGGCAGTCCTGGCTAATGAGTGGCACTCTGTACATTCTCAGGAGCTCAGGGACTAATCCTCCCTTTGTGCTCTGGAGTTTGTGAAATGTGTCTGCTCATATAGAGAGGGTGCTGTGGGCCAGGTGCCATACTTAAAATGACCGACTAAGACTTATTAAAAACAAGCCAACTATGACGTGCCAGCTGTAAGGAAACAATACACAAAAATGAAAAGACACACAAGTTAAACATTTCCAGCAGGGAGTTCCAATGGCGAAAGGAGGAAAGGAGGAAAGACAAGTCAGAAGTTAGCACAATGAGAATGCAACAACTCTTATCATAACGAAATCAGATTAGATCAGATAATTAAGACAACTGGCTGGGATCCTCCTGTTAAGGAATCCCTACCAGTAATTAACTCAGGAGTCTGTGAAGGAATGCAATTTAAGACTGTAGAAAGAAATAAATTGGTTACTTTTAAGGCCTGGAGAGGAGTTTTGTTCCTGTAAAAAGGTAAGATTAAGCATTTTCTGAATATACAGAGCGCAAGAATGTTTGCGTGCTTTTCCTGTGAAAGGGGTAAGATGAGTGAGTTACTTTACACAGATTAAAGTCAAAATACCAGAACAATAGCTTTCTTAAGAGAATGAAAGAGAGTTAGAACGATTCTCAACCTGCGGCCAGATGTGGCCCACATTGCTCTGCCACTGCGGCCCACGTTGCTCTGCCACTGCCTCCACCAAGCCAAGAAGGGCCGTGTGGCGAAGGAAGGGCAGGATGACTGTTCGGACCTCCAGAGCTGCCTGAGGCCGCGGGACTTGGCCCCTGACTTTAAAAGGTTGAGAACCTAGGTTACAATACACACATGAAGACAATGCAATTCTCTCATTCCTAGTGAGATATGTGATTTAAAGACGCTAAGGGACATTCAAACACCTTAAAACACAGAGATGGGGGTTTGAGAAACAGACGTAGGGAGGGGCCCCATAGTTTATGATTTAGTGAGGAAAACTCATAGAAGTGATTTTTGTTTTCAGATCGCGCTTCTGAAAAGAAAAATCTGTTTTCCTGAGTGGCATGGATTGCAAAACCGGTTTCCAAGAGTGGCTTAATCCTTTGACAAAGGAAAAAGTCTCAAGGGAAGAAGGGGGGTCACTTTGCCCTATTGCAGGTTAGGATCCCCCCCCTCCCACTCTCCTGCTTTCGCTGCCCTGGATGCCTTAAACTGCTAAGCAGGCAAGGCAAAGGAGTTTTGCTCACCATGCTTTCTCAAACCTTAAATAGTTCCTGCCCATGAACAAAGTGCAAACTGTTTAACACATACTTCACAGTGACATTACTACGCAGTTACACACAGGAACACTTTTGCAACCATACTGTGGTCATAGAGACAAGGCTTTTGCAATCATACACAGTTCTTGCAGTCATACATTCAGTGGTGCACCACGCATACACACATTTATTTACGCATTCGCACATTCCTCCCCTGATCTGCAGTGTTCTATCCTACACATGTGGAGGTGACTTATACACAGCTGGCCCTTTACAACCATCTGGGTGCTTCTACTTAGGGGTGAGTTTCTCTGGGCTACTCCAAGGTGAGACAAGTAGGTTCTGCCTGTGCCTTGGGAGAGCTCGGGGTACTATTGCTGGGATGGTTCCTCTGGCATAGCCAGGGCGATGGTTGCCTCCTTTCAGGCCTGGGCCAGATGCATGCTGGAGGGCCGGATTCCCGGATCTCGGTGCTGTCTCGCCCTCCAGTGCCAGCGTCGCCATTTGGTTTTAGGCTTATTTGGACAACCTTTTGAAGATCTGCCTGGTCTAGATTGGCATTCTCTTCTAAGGTGTCTCATTTTTCCACACTGGAAGCAGGCGCCTTTGGGTTTGGGCACTGCTCTGCGCCTGCGTGTGGTAATGGGTCTGCTCTGGAGCCCTGCGTGGCCAGGGGCCGTGCAGATTTCCGTGAGCAGTGGGCGCTGAGTAGGCAGGTGGAAAATGATCTGTCTGCCTGAACGTGTGTCTGCCTTCAGATAGGCTGAACACAGCAGCTGGGTGCTCGCTAATTGTGCCGCTGGCGATTTCCCCGTGAATGGATCTTCCTCACCCATGCACTGAATGGAGTTCTTAATTGGCAGGGAACTTTTAACTGTCAGAGAAGCGCCAGGGCTTCTCATGCCATGAATTCCTTCAGTGACATCTGCAGCTGTCACTGAAGGAAAGCTCCCTACACTGCCCTGCTTAAGCTGAAATGACGGCTAGAGACTCATTGGTGCTGATGGTTCTGACTGCGCTGGGGGTTTCTGGGTCTCTATCCGGACTGGGGCTTCCTCTGCTAAGAGCTTCCTACATTTGCTCCATGTGCGAATTATGCCATCTGGAGCTCTCGGGGGTTGCTGAATGCAGACTCCTATCTGATCCCAAAGCTGAAGGGTTAACATGCCTACGTCTGGGTAAAGCAGGCAGTGTTCCCTCAAGAACACCAAAAGCTGCGCTAGTTCTCCACTGTGAAAGCTTATCTGGTATACCCTGGCCAGGGCCTTGAATTCCTCTACATGAATTCTTTGACTAGCGGACGGACGTTGCCGCTGAGGACAAGTCCCCATATTACCTGCCGGTCCTTCGAAGTCTCCTTCTCGGGATGAGTCAACGCATCTGAAGTTCAGGCAATAGGTTTTGCGTGACGAATCTCTGGGTAGAGCTCGGAGAGTGGGCTGCTGCCACGGGCCTTCGGCAGCCTCTGCGCTGTCAGGGGTTCACAGCCGACCCTGAGAGGAACGCATTTTTCCGTGCTGCAACCGCCGCGATAGCCGGAGCAAGCTGTAGGATGCCTCTCTGAGATGCCTCGCCGCATAGCTGTCTTCCCGATCGGATGGCTTTCTGACTGGGGCTGCCGTGCTGTCCTCCGGGGTGATCGGACACGGTTCTAGTGTAGAACCGGACCGCGTAGGTCACTTACTCATGAGTAGGATCACGTCGGGGTCACCAGATGTTGGATTGGGGATGCAAAGCGGCTGTTGGGTCCCGGAGGAGACTGGTCAAGTAACGACACGAGACAAGATGGAGCGAAGACCAGTGATTTATTGAGGGAAAATCATCAGTATATATTATGTTCAAGGCTGCGTCAGAATGAGCTGCGGCCCACATGACATATTTACACAGGTTAATTGGGAACCTCTCTCGGGGAAGTTAATTAACTAAATTAAACACTGACAGGGGAACTCCATTGTTCCAAGCTTACCCAAGAGTAAACATGGCCGATGTTGACGTTAGGGCTTGGGGTAATCTGCAGGTGCGATATTACCTATTACCTAACTGATTAGTTAGACATTCAATTTCCTCCTGCTCGGACTGTTTGTCAGGTCAGATATGGGTGAATCAATCTTATGACTATTAATCCGCTCCCCAATTTCTGTCCCCTCGGAGCCCAAAGCTCGGAGCGTTCTCACAAGTCATGGCCTCTGTCAGGGACAGTATGCCAATTGTGCTCGCGGATACCGCATAATACAAATGTGTAGCTGATCTTAACTTGGTCTCTAGTGACAGATCTCTACACTTGATGATCTTTTAAAATTACTTTATTGTTGCCCTTCTGAGTCTCAGTTGTCCTCTCCAAGGTAAACAAAATCTTCACTACAGTATTTTGATTTTTTCATTGTCAGTGTGCAAGTTGTATAGTTCTGCAGTCATGAGTTTTGTCTTCTTGATTTTGTTGTTCAGTTGCACAGTCAAGTCCGACCTTGTTCAACTGCAATCCTGCTTTGACATTTCTTCTCTCACTAAAAGTAATTTCAAGTCACAGCTGTTTCTTCTAGTAAGATGATGTCATCTGCATATCTATACATTTTATCTAACCTGTGTGCAGACTGAATAAATAAGCAGATAAAATGCTTCCTTGTCTGACACCTTACCCTATATGTATTGCATATTTTGTCCTACCAATAGCTTCTTGTCCACAATAAAGGTTACACATCAGGACAATCAAGTGCTGAGGCACACATGTTTCTCTCCCAGAACCACCAAAGTATTTGCTGTTGTCTATAAAGCTGATCTTCTGGTGGACTCAATTCTTTGGTACACTCAAGTATCTAGCAAGGTGATTTCAGGTGTCTTTTCCCTTTCAGAATGAAGCTTGAACTTCAGCCATTTCTCACTCCATATAAGGTAAAAGCTTTTGCTGCAACACCTTGAACATCATCTAGTTTGCATGAGAAAACAAATCAATGGTGCTATAGTTACTGCATTCCTTGTATTCTCCTTTCTTGGGGATTGGAATGTACATTGAGCCTTGACAATCTGTATGCCACTGTTTTATTTTCCAGATTCATTGGCTTACTGTTGTTAGGATTTTAACCAATTCTGTCTCTTTATGGCTTGAAATAGTTCCATTGGTATTTTATCTATCTGGAGGTTTTATTTTCCTTTAGGGCAGTTTTCACTTCATTTTCTAAAACTCCAGATTCTTCATAAGATTCCTCTTCTAAGGAGTCTGCCATCCTTTTTGGTCTTCTGTATATTCTCTTACTCTGCCTAATGGTAGGGTTGACCCACTCAAGAAGATTGAGATCAGTCCTTATTTGGCATGGGTGAGCATTTTGATTAATTCACTTTTTAATAATAATTTATAACAAATTACAATTTCCTGCACAAACAAAAGTGAGTAAATCTAAAATATAAAATAAAACAGGAATGTGGCTGAAACTTAAACTTATATTGGGGTAATGACTGCTTAGCTCTTACAAGTTTAGGTTTGAATCCAGCAATTTGAAATATGTTGGTGGTTCTGAATTAGAATTGCAATCATTTTTCTTTCTTTCAGTCTTCTCTTTTCTATCATACAGGTAAGGCACAGTCCTCTCCATATGGGAAATGAGTCTTCTGACACCCTAACAATTAAGATATTTAAGCTTCCATGGACTGCAGTCAACCTCATTGGATGCAAAATTTATGCTGGGAATTTTGAATTTGATTAGTCTGGCCAGGTGATCATTTTGCTTAGATCTTTTTTTTAGACAAGGACTTACAAACATTCATTTATTTATTTCCAAAAATGCAAATAAATTGAGGTTAAAATTAAAATAAATATGATTTTTTAAAAAAAGAATTCCATTGCTTGTCCTTGTTTTTTGCATTGAAAAAAACAACAACACAGTTTGAGGGGCTGGGAAGGGTTTTTGTGCAAGGTTATAGAGAGCCGCTATTCATCTTAGAGAAAAAGTCTTTAAAAAACTAGTGGAAAAAATGTCATAAACCAAGAACTGAGATAAGGCATAGGATGAATAAAACCTGTCAGGCTCCGTATGGTTGAGCTTCTCTGTTTAGCACTTTCAAACTTGTCTGACTTGGTTCCATATTGGGTTACAAATCAGTGTAAAATAGTACTTAAAAATTACATCCTGGAGAGGCAGCTCAGAAGGATACTGTGATTGACAGTAAGCTGTCAAGCGGTCCAGCAGAACTAAGAGAAATTTACTCTATCTGCCTAGTGCTTAAGATAGATCATCCACCACAAAAGTCGAAACCACTTCTGGAGCATAAATGAGTCTGGATTAATGTCTTGAAATGAATCGTGATAATCCAACTCATCCTGAAACTGTGCTTGGATAGATAGCCTGATCAAGAATGGGATATTGATCAGTAACTGGAACTTAACCATATGGTAGATGCTTAGTTCTTGGGAGGCAAGCATTAAGAAACCTAGGTAGCATAATAAAGAGTAGAGACATCACCCTGTCTACAAAAGTCCGCATAGTCAAAGCAATGGTATTATAAGTAGTAATGCATGGCTGTGAAAGCTGGACCATAAGGAGGACTGAGTGCAGAAGAATAGATGCCTTTGAACTGTGGTGCTGGTGGAGAGTCTTGAGAGTCCCCTGGACTGCAAGGAGAACAAATCAGTCGATCCTGAAGGAAATCAACCCTGACTGCTCATTGGAGGGACAAATAGTGAAGATGAAGCTCAAGTATTTTGGCCACCAAATATGAAGAGAGGACTCACTAGAGAAGGACTTGATGCTGAGATGGATAGAAGGAAAAAGGAGAAGGGGACGCCAGAGGATGAGGTGGAGAGATTGCATTGTCGATGCAATGGGCATAGATCTGAGTGGGCTGAGGAGGATAGTGGAGGATAGAGGAGCCCAGTGTGTGATGGTTCATGGGGTCGCAAAGGGTTGGACTCAACTGTGAGACTAAACAACAACAACAACAGAAGTATTTGGCAAGGATTTTTGTAAACAAAGTTCTCAGCCTTGCTGCTTTTGGAAAAGAGTCTTGCTTTACAGAAGCATTCATTCCCTTTACCCACTTGACTAGTCCCTTCCAGCCTGCTTTATAAGCCAGAATGGTCCATGGTCTAGTTCACATGTGTTGCCTTTTGATGACACTTACAATCTGAGTTGATAGTGATGAACTTGATGTTTCCATACAGCTGTCATGACAAGTCTGATGTTTCCCTCATTCAACAAGTAAGCAATTTTTAAAAAATGTTCAAACTATATTGTCCAACTTCTGAGGTCCCCAGTATTAAATGCTTTTTCACCAAGAAATTAAGGCATTTTCATACACATGAAACTAAGCCTACCCTTAGCCTGAAATGCTTTCTTTCTAGAAAGAGTTATTTTCTTTTGTGTGGAGGGGCATTCAACACATGTGTACCAACTCTTCCAACATTACAGAGTGATGCTGTCCAGCTGTTGTCACAGGCATAGACAGCTGGCAAGTGACATGAATGCCAGGAGCCAAGGCAACCAGGTAACAGGCTGAACAGTAACCAAATCTCAGTCCAGAGTCCATGTCGAAGTGAAGCTAGAGAATAAGGATAAATCTGGACAACAAAAGGATAGTCCAAATAAGCCAGAAGTCAGGCAACCAGAGAACAGACACAGCAGAAAACCCTCGGGGGCTGGAGCAAAACAAGGATGGAATTCCAGGAGCAAGGATCCAGGTTCTCCAGAAAAAACTTATGAAGGTACAGAACTGTCCCCAGAGCTCTTAAGTAGGGCTTATTAATTGCAGCAGGCTGAGTGCTCTAGTCCTGCAGGACTTAGAGCGGGGGTTCACAAACTTTTTGTGCCGTGGATTAAACGGGTTGGTCACATAATTCCTCCCACCGGAAATGGAAGTAAAACGTGCCTACACATACACAAAATGCTGCCATAAATACACCCATGTCTGTCAAAAACACATTTAGAACAGCTGCAGGTGCATTTACAGCAGCATTTTGCGCATGCATGGGCATGCTTTTCTTCCACTTCCGGGAGTGGCACAGGCAATGTAGGCCGGATGATTTGGTGGTGTAGGCTGGATGATTTGGTGGCATGGGCTGCATGATTTGGTGGCATGGGTCGGATCTGGCCAATGGGCTATAGTTTGGCCACCCCTGACTTAGAGGAGCAGTTGCAAATCCTGACAACTATCAACCCACCTCAGTAGAGGTTGATATTTGTAACTGAAAACTGATTCCTTGTGATCTAACTGTAACCATTTTGTTGAAAAGATGCCATAGCAGAAAAATTCCTATTT
Organism: Bradypodion ventrale; assembly: GCA_035047345.1. Classification (NCBI taxonomy): domain Eukaryota; kingdom Metazoa; phylum Chordata; class Lepidosauria; order Squamata; family Chamaeleonidae; genus Bradypodion; species Bradypodion ventrale. The sequence continues at coordinate 51,386,337 of JAWDJE010000001.1, forward strand.
ATTTTATTTGTTTGTAACATTTATATACAATCCTATAATAACACTGTACTTGGGAGTTATCTTGAGATTTTCAATAAAATATTCAAGCTACAGCAATAAATGTTAAGGCAATGAATACAGGTAGAATTTAGAAGACTGAAAAGCCTGAGAAAATAATACATCTTTGTCTGGCACTACAGTGTCCCCAAGATAGGCATAGGCAAATTTCTCTGGATAGAGTCAAGCTGTCCTCAGTGAAAAAAGCTTCTTCCTAGCTACTATTTGCTAGGAGATACTTTCTGATGAAGACGCTTGGAAAAGGTTCTCTGAAGAACTTTGAATGTATATGGAAGGAGGTGATATTTCCTAAATTCCATTGTTTATCATACTACATTGCACCAGAGTTGACCCATTAAATCAATGGGGATTTAGTGAGTCAACTCTTCTGTAAGTTCAATTAATTCAGATGGGATTTAATTGTGACTTATTTTGCTAAAGTTTTAATCAATGAAACTTATGGGTGGGTTGACTGGCCAAATCACTATTGATTCAATGGGATTACTCTGGTGCACTTTACTACTCTAAGCAACAGGATTTTGGCCATTGACTAGGAACCTTTTGAAAAGAAACATGATAGTTGTGACACAATTTTACTGTAGTAAAGAGGTAAATAGCGTGTAAAGAAAGAGAAATAAATGAGAACCTGTTGAAATTAAGAATAAGTTTAAGAATGTCCTTGCTAATTGTAAAGGTTTGACTAGAATGGGGCAGGTGGAATACCTGGGCCTCTAGATATTAATGAATGTCAGGACAGGATTTGTGCCCTTGTTGTAGCCTCATCCTCATCATATCTCACAATTAGCCATCATAATGAGTCTTGATGGGTGTTGGATTCAGCAATATCTGGAGGGCCACAGGCTCCCTGATCTTTGAATATGATACAGTCTCACAAAGTTCATCCATCTTTATCATTGTCTTGAAGCTTGTTCAGGATAAGGGTACCCTGAATGTGTGAAGAAAGTAACCAAGATTACTTGGTATCTCCATTCCGAGTTATTCTCTTCATTTGGGAAGTGGTTGACTGAAAAGGATAGAATCCTGTAAGTTGGCAATTGCTGCATGTGGCAGGAAATCCTGACTCTTTCGCTGGATGATGTGGAAAGCTTAGAAACATGACTTTCTGGACTATTACTTCCGGAATTGCTGGCCAGCTGAGAATGTTGGGGGATTATGGGAATAGTAGTTCAAAGAGCCACATTTCTAAGGTCTGATTCCCAGTGGAGGCTCTTCTCTACAGGCTGCCATTCCGTGCATGAATAGACTGTCGACAGAACAGACAGGGCTGTCCATTCCCTACCCTGAATAGAGCTCCGGGTTGGCATAAAGCTCATCCTACTCTCTTGTAGAAAGCTGTCACAGACTTATGTTTGCAAACAGGTATGTTTTCTTTCCCAGATGCATAGATTGCTCAAAAGCTTAAGATGCTTCTATTCTCCCAACCAGAGGCGTGCTGGCTACGCTAAAATGGCGCTGGACAGGGAGGGGGGGGCAGCACCTATGGGGAGTACTGCATGACATCATGGATTGTAACTGCCAGGTGACATACTTCTTCCCACCTCTGGGGGTCACTAGTCACTGGGGTGCATTGGGACGTGTCCCTGTGTCCCAAATGGCCAGCACAGGCCTGCTCCCAACCATTTATGGATATCCTTTTATTTTGTGTCTTTTTTTAAAAAAAAAGGATGGGGGCACAGTTCATGACAGAATGTCGCTGTGAATAAGCTTTAATCTACTGAGTAGAGAGACACTGAAAGCAAGAAAGAAAAAAGAATGCCTTGAAATGAATTAATCCTCTTAAAAGAGCTTTCACTGATGTGTTGTACTCATATACAGGCACTACACTTTTCTCTTTCTCTGTGTATAGAATAGAAAGAAGAGATCAACCTTACATCTATGTTTTAAATATAATTCCCTGCAGATTACTCTATGCAACTTGTGTTTTTTGTTTCACCGTTCCCCCCACTTTCAGGCACAAACTGGTATGTCTCCACTTCAACTCTTCCCTTCTTCTCCCTTCTGCTTGTGTTTGAGCCATGCTGATCAAAGAATAAATCAGCTCCTAGGCATGAGGAAAGAGAATGACCACAAACTCCAAGTGGCAGAAAGAGAGCATGGTGTTGTTGTTTTTTTTAAAGAAACATCCAGTAAAAGCTCCTGAGGCAGACAGTGAAGGCACTGTCTCCGGCATGTGGGACAGGATTTTTGATTTCTTTACTCTTGATTGTTGTTCTGTACAGAGAATACTGTATACAGTTTTGGTTACTGTACCTGAAGAGGAAGGATATTCCGAAACTGTTGTTTATGCTTTAAACTGGAAATCATAAGCCAAGGTGTAATTGGTGGTACTCATGATGAGATTGCTCTTCCAGACATGCAAATCTTCACTAACTGTTACATCAGGGGTTCTCAATTTGGTGTCTTGCACGGAAGACAAAGAAGGAGTCGCAGGAAGGACTAACACAGGTTTATTCATTGATGGTCAGCATGAACATGTGGTAATGGCGGAGATACCTCACATTATATACAGTAGTACAATACATTTGAATCTTGCTGCCTGGTAGCTCATTGGCTGCTACCGGCGTGACGTCGTCCGGGTCACGCCCATCTTCAGTGGTGGATCAGTAGTAGTTTGCTATTGCGGGCAGTTCCCGCGGCTGCAGGTGATTTGAGGAATGGGAACCATGTGAGTTGAACACTCGCAGCTGCCCTCTATGGGCAGCTTGCTCGCGTTCCTTTAACAGCTGGGCTACATTGTAATTGTGGTCAGGTTACATTCATACATTTCTTAAAGTAGCATTGTACATACATAACACTCAACCTATTCAAGCTGAGGGCTGGGTCACGTTCCCTCAGACAGCTTCAGAGGACAGGCGGCCATTTTGCCCTGCCTGCCACACATGGCACTTTTGGGTGTGGCAGAGGCTGTGTGGGACCACATGAAATTGTGTTGTTGGCCGCATCCAACCCCTGTGTTACATAATAAATATGTATGAGTGAGTAATTAATATGTATTTGTATGTATATAGGAATAGTTAAGTTTCAAGTTTGATTCTCCACTGTACATCTTGGTGGGGGAGAGAAAGCTAGTTTGCGTTGCCTTGGACAAGCTGCACAGACAAAAGAAGGGAATGATAAGAGGGGTGAAAAGAGCCGCCGCTGTAGAGAGGCCCGCGTTCGCCCCGTAGCCACACCATTGCCGGGGGAGCAAGCACACCTGCTGCCGCTGCCCCCTCTGCACCACGCCTGGCCGGAGGGTTGAAAAGGGCCGCCACCGCCACCACAGAGAGGCCTGCACTCACCTCATAGCCGCACCATCGCCGGGGAAGTGAGCACACCTGCTCCCTGCGCTGCCCCCCTCTGGGCCAGGCCTGGCCGGAGGGGTGAAAAGAGCCGCTGTTGCAGAGAGGCCCATGCTTGCCCCACAGCCGCACCATTGCCGGAGGAGCGAGCACACCTGTGCCTGCCACCCCCCCTCTGCACCACGCCTGGCTGGAGGGGTGAAAAGAGCCACTGCCACTGCAGAGAGGCCCGCGCTTGTCCCGCAGCTGCACCATCGCCGGGAGAGCGAAGCCACTTTCTGAGGACCTTTGTCTTTTGCCCTGTTCGGGCCTATTCGTTTGTATCTTGTATCCTGTTTTTTTGCTTCTCTCATCACTTTCTTCTGAGTGTAATTTTAATTATGCCTTTGACATTTTTTTGTAAATTTTTATATTGTATGTTTCTTGTTCACTTTTGCTGCAGTCTGCTGTGCAGACAGCATGCACCAATGTAAACCGCTCTGAGTCGCCTTCGGGCAGAATAGAGCGGTATACAAATTAAAGGTGAAATGAAATGAAGTGAAAAGAGAATGATAAACTACTTCTAAATGCTCTTTATGTAGAATATCTGGAAAGGGTAACCCTATGTCCAAATTGACTTGACAGCACATGATGATGATGGTGATGTGTGAACCAGGTCCAAGAGATCATGCTACAACCACAAAGTAACTTGTGTGGTCCTTAATGAAGAACACTACTGTGTTTGATAATATATTTTAATGGGAACACTAGAGTATTACAAAAGTGATCTAGCTTCTAGGCTGGTACATTGGCCAGTTTCTATGAAGGGTGTAGAATGCTGACTTTGTTAAGAGAAAACTCCTGTTTTACAACTTTTGTTGTATTCTCAGTGCCTATGAACTGGAGATTTGTTGAGAGTCAGGCTTTTTGATTTTTTGAGCAGCTGCATATTTCACTTACAGTGGAAACACAGAGAAACATGACAGTCTATCTGTCAGCTAAGTTTGAGATTAAATCCAGGTGGTGTTCAAGGTTAAAAAAAAATCCCTTCCAATTTACAGTAGTCCTATGAATGAATGACTTTAAAAAGTTATATTGTTAGCATCCCTGCTCAAGTCTTGTGGACGCAAGGCTGTGACTTCCTTTTTTGAGTCATTCCTTGTTTTTTCTGATGCCATCAACTTTTGAAAGCATTATTATCTTTTCTTGTGACTCTACTACTAATTCTGGAGAAGATGGAGGTTCCTTTTAGGATTCCTTTCTTTGGGAACTAGGCATACCTCTCAACCGTGGCTCCAGAAAATCCGGGACCTGTGCAGAACCGTTCTGCTCAGCTTGCTTCTACGCATGCGTTTAAGGTTTCTATGATCCCCTTCTGCACAGAAGCCTTCTACGCATGTGTAGAAAGGTTCTACACATGCATAGAAGGGTTCTACGCATGCATAAAAGCCTTCTACACATGCATAGAAGCAAGCTGCGCAGAAGGGATGCACAGTAACACCTTCCATCCCGCTGCCAAATTCCGGGGTTTCGGCAGCTCCGGGCGGGAAATGGCAAAAATCGGCACCGAAAAACGGGAAATCCCGGCCAATCCGGGAAGGTTGACAGGTATGGAACTAGGTCCTAGTCTGGTGTGGCTATGACAGTCTGATTCCAGTAATACTACCAAGAATGGTGACATTTTCATGAAATTATATATTCCATGTCTTCCCTCAAAGACAGTTAATCATTCTATTGCATACAAGCAATTAAATACTAATAGTCTTTTTTTTATAAAAAAAACCCCCAAGAACTATGAGGAAAAGTTTAGGGAACTTGGCATGTTTAGCTAGGAGAAGAGAAGGCTAAGAAGACGGTAGCCATCTTCAAGTATCTAAAAGGGCTATCGTGTGGAAGATGGTGCAGGTAAGTTTTTTTGCAGCTCAAGAGGTAAGGCCAGAAATAATGGATTTAAGTCATAGGGAAGGAAATTTTGACTAAACATTAGGAGGAACTTCCTAACAGTGAGAGCCATTCAACAGTAGAATCAGCTGTATTGGAGGGGGTGAACTTTATTCAGTGGATATTTTTTTAGGCAAAGTTTGGATCTTTCAGAGATGTTTTTAGGTGTGAATTTTCTGCACTAGCAGAGGGCTGGATTTGATGAACTTTGGGAACCTTCCAGTTTTAGATTTCTATGATTCTATAGTAAATACTGCACATAATGACTCCCAGTTCTTGCCTTCACATTTTCTCTCTCGTTTTTCTTTCGTTCTTTTCTCAAAGAAGACATTCAATTAAGTTATAGAAAAGATGACCACTGACAGTGTCAGTTTGCACAGGCTTCTGTGCCACAGGACTTCATACGTGGTTTGGGAAAAATCTGTTTCTTACACTGAAAGTGGAAGGTGAAATTGATTCTATTCAGAGTTCTACTGGATCTTGAATAGAAAGGTCACCATAAGTTAGACACCAGGAATAGGAAGCTCCATGGTCTTATACAAACTCCCAAATGTAGATCCATAGCTCGAAATAGTGGCTTTTTTTGAACAAAAGTCAGTGTAGACAGTTTCCTCTGTAGACAAAAAATGTATTTCCAAACTCTGGATAGATCTCATTTTGCAGGTGCACCCACCCAAATAAAGACTCAGACACCGGTATTGGATTAAAGGCATCGGGCCACTTTTATTGAATAATGCCCTAGTCCGAATTATCACTTTCAATTGGTGTATCATCCAATTGTAATTCTTTAAGGCAAGCAGGCCGCAGTAGCACTGGTAAGGTTCCACCCCAAATGCCAATGGAAATTGGCTACATGTATCAATTTGTATCAATTTGTTTGTTGATACAAACAAATTGTTGACTGGAGTCAATATACTATCTACTGACTCCACGCTATGATGTGTATCCGTTCAAATATCAAGGTGATGCAGGCTGTGAAGCTCCTGACATCACCCCTTTCATAGTTCGCCCTTGACCAGCCAAACCTGTTTCCCCTGTACCTATCTACGTGTTGGCCAGTCAATGCGAACCTGCCGGATACCTATGTGTCATAAACCTTTACCTTACCCAGTGCTACCCGCCACACGGGGAGGCGTCCATGATGACTCACTGCCCCCCCCCCCAGACCGTCAGCTCAGTCACCTGCTTGCACATCTTCCAGAAAGAGGTTCATACCTCTGGCCGACAGGTGGACCCCATTTCCTGCCTATAGGTCACATTTTTTACACAAGCCTATCCCCAATCAATCAATCAATCAATCAATCAATCAATCAATCAGTTTAATTTGTATCCCGCCTTCCTTAGCCGAGGCCGACTTAAGGCGGCTAACAACATAATCAAACAAAATAACAAGATAATAATACAGAGATACAAGAAATTCAAAATAGAGAACAATCCAGATAAGCATAATATTAGAATACAAAAACTATACCACATAATTACATCATAAAAATACAATAAATATACAATAAATATAAGTATACTACAGCGAACCCAACGTAGCAAAACCCCCATGTCTGCTGGAGAAAGTCGTAGGAGCTACCACTCACCCTGACAACTTGGGGAAAGGAGCTCCACGTCTTAGCTGCAACAGCAAAAGCAGCCATGGCAGTCAAAGGGGATTAGTCCCAGGAGCAAAATTGGGCGGCCACTGGTCAAAAGCCCTGCCGGGCTCGGTGGAGGGTAGAGCGGCTTTCTACTGGCTGTCCCAAGCCATTCTCAGCAAGGATCCGGCAACAGCCCTGTCCACTGACCACCGGGGATGGTCCAAACCACGGAGGACCATGTCTCCTCTAAAACGGTGTCTCGGCACGATGTTAGACCATGACAACCGCGTGTACGGCCATAAATGATGTAAAAAAAGCCAGGTCACTGCACCTCGACATTTTAAGGAAAGGTCAGTGATCTGTGTGAGATCATCGCCGTCGAGGTGCAGAATAAGAACATCACGTGGTCCAGCATCCCTGATGGACATCAGGAATGGCAACAGTTCCCGCCCTTCCATGCCGCGCATACCATACCATTGCATACGTGCGGATACACGTAGCCCGAGCTGGGGTCCACGCTCTGTCGCCGCAGCATATTCTGCCGCCCAGTGTACATAGCTGCGGCCCACCAGCCCCACTGCCACCGGTGTGCGGATACACACAGGGTCTGTAAAAGAGGAAAAGGAAGTAAGGACATAACTAGGTACTCATACAGTGAGGGGACGTACATATAAGGGAAATACGCGCAAACCCCCCACGTGCCCACACATATCCGCCTTCGAGTACCCAAACGCAGCCACAGTCGATGCGACGCCTATCCTAAATGAATGGGTGCCATAATGGGCCCCACACTGTGAAGCGCGGTACCGGTCACCCTACAGAACTTAAATTTGGTAAGGGGAGACCCATCATGGTGGCAGAAAAAACAGGGCAGGGTGCGCAGCAGGCACTGTCAAAACTGTATGTAGGGCACCAACCGGACAGATGTCAGTAAATGTACAACATAGCAGTCTACACCACTGCCTACTCCATGCTGATCGGCCTTTGAGGAACAAATCCTCCACTGAGCCCACACCTGGTTGATAGGAACATCTTCAAGTTCCAATGCCCTACAAAAAACGTCCCCCTTCAACCATGGGACCAGCTCGCTGAGTCGTCGAGCTCCAGAAAAAAGCTACAGTGGTAGCTGCATGAAAAGAGACTCCTCCTACCTACTGCAACCTCATCTATGCCAGCCTTGTGCAAGGTGGGTCATAATATCTGTGAGAATAGGGTGATGTGTGTCCGGGCGGCGGCCACATACACGTGTCCACCCGTCGAATACATGGTGTATGCAGAAGACCCTCGCATAGTCAGGAAAACCCCGTGCCCTGCCCATGAATATCAAGGCGTAAAGCCTGGTGGCTATGGTGCGTAAAGCCAACCCCAGATCACAAGGGCGGATGATACATTATAAAACCCAGGTGATCAATGGCAGCCATATTTTTTGGGCAATTGTCTTTGCCCACAAAAGACTCTAAAGTGAAGGAGTGGACGCCGATGCGCCGTGCGCGTGCGAGTTGCCAAGGCATGCCACTCGTCCAGTTCACGTCTCCTTGCCAAATGACCATATCTCAGCCAGGAGTGGAGAGGGTAGTTCCCAAGCGTCTGGAGCACAGTCACGTAACCGGGAGATCTGCAGGCGGGATAAAGCATCAGCAATATCGCTATTAATGCCTGGCACATGTTTGGGCCTAAGGAGCTCCTCAAAGCGCATGGACCCAAGAACAATAGGCAAGCTAAGGCCATGACTCTGGTGGATTAAGACGTTTGGGCACTGACAATGTGCATACCGCAGCATTGCCACACCAACAGCGAGGCACAGAATTAAATCATCTGTCCTCCCAGAGCCTAAAGGGTACCCAGAATTGAGAAAAATTTTCGGAAACGTATGATCGCATAAGCGATCCATGCCCTCCCATCCCTGGGGCCAATGACCATAGGCATACTGTCCTTAAATCCCCCCACCCCAAGGAGCCGGAGGCATCCGACTGTAGTTGGAACTGGGGCTGACCAGAAGCTCAGACCTCCAAAAAGAGACAGCATGAAAGTCCTGCGGAATGTGAGCCAAACCAACAGGTCCGCTCGTAAACCCCTAATGAGCTGTACCCTGCGGTGTCGTTTATCAAGACCCGCCATAGTGTGTCCCAGACACCAGGCGAAGGCACTGCCTGGTGTTATCACTCTGCAGGCGAAGTTGATGCGGCCATGCATCACCTGCAACTCTCGGAGAGGCACCTTCCACCTGGCAACAGTGCCACATTGCAGCAGGGGCCGCTCCCCTCGACCGACAATTTGGTCACCTGGCCCTATTGCACGTTATTCAGAAGAGAGGTGCATCCACTTGTTGACCGGTGAACCCCATCTCCAGAATACAGGCCAAATACCTGTAAACCTATTCCCAGGTGACAAATGGCTGTCCCCAAGCCATTCTAGACCAGGAACCAGGCAACAGCCCTGTCCCCTGACCGTCGGGCACGGTCCAACCGCTGGGTCAAAGTCTCACCTATGATATTGCCTCGGCATGATGTATGACCATAGCAATCGTGTAGATGGCCATAAATGGCCAAAAAACACCAGGTCACTGCACTCGGAAGTCTATAAGTCCGGGACAGCAATCCGTGCAGATCACCACCTCCGAGGTGCAGAATTAAAACATGTGGCGGCCCAGCATCCCCAATGGACATCAGGAATGTCAACAGTTCCCGCCACCTAAATGCTGTGCACACCATACCACTACATATGCGCGGGTACGCGTAGCCCGAGATGGGGTCCCCATTTTGTCAAAGCAGCATACTGTGCCACCCCAGTGCACAGAATTGTGTCCCAAGCCACACTACTACCAGTGTGCGGAAACACACAGGGTCTGTAAAATCAGGAGGGGGAATAGAGGGCAGAACAAGGCACTCATTCAGTGAAGGGACGGACAGACAGAAAAAATTGGGCAAACCCCCACCTGCCCATGCAACCTATGTCAGGCTCCAGGCACCCAAACGCAGCTGCAGTTGATGCGGCACCTAACTGGAAGGAACGGATACCAATTTTAGTTCAGTAAGAGTAGACCCAACTTGGTAGCAAACGACAGGCCAGGGCGTGAACCATACGCCGCCACAAACAACCGGGAAGCAACCGGACCTATGGCAGCACCAGGCTAGTACCCTCTTCCGGCTGATCGGCCCTAGAGGAGCGAAGCCTCCACAGAGCTCACTCCTAATCGAGCAGCACATAATCATGTCGAGTGCCCTGCGAAAACACATTCCCTGTTGAAGATGGCAGCAGCTAATTTAATCTGAGAGCTCCAGATCAAGGGACAAATGTGGTTGCCCGAAAGTAGGCCCTCCATACGGAGCATAAGCGCTGCCACGTAGGAGTCATATATATTAACTACAAGTGCTAGCAGGGCTCATAGCTGGCATCTCAGGGTGAAGGGCCGCCCTAATCGTAAGGTCTTGACCTAAGCTAACCATGACGGGCCAGGGAAAAAACCACCACAGCCTGGTAATCATTGTCCAAGCACTGGACCATTGTGATGGCCAAATCAGGACGGGCCCTTACATATCCTGCTACGGATGCCCAATAGGCCGGTAACCAATTGGCCCATAGGGAGGCAGCTTGCGGCAACGGGGCAACTCCCTGTCCCTGTCGTCCTGCCCCTCAATGCCCTCATCAGCGTGTTAACGTTGCAAGGGGGGGGGGGGAGAAATGTGAATATATTCCCCAAGTCCCATAGTCTTGCTAATAGCCCAGGACAAATGGACACCCAGGGGTATAGAGTAACCGTCCATTGGCAGAACCACCGTTGGTACGGATTAGAGTGAGTAAACGCATAATCGGCCCTTCGGGCCCCAGAGAAATTAAGTAAAAGCATAGGGGCGGTCACCCCAGTAAGAACCAGGGTGTAATTGGCCTGTTGCGACCATGGCCACCATACCACCCCAGCGTGATGAGCTAGTGTCACAGGTGTGCTGATTTGACCAGGATACTCACTCGGTGCACCCCCACAGGCCGCCCCCACTGGGGGTTCCGGCCTGTGGTGGGCGTTGGGGCTCACGATGGCCCTCGAGCTCTGTGTCCCCGTGCTTCCAGGTCGGATGGGGAGCCCTGAGGCATCAGCCTGCACTGGCATGATGGCCTACAGCAGCTCAACCCTGTTGGCAGCCTGCTGCGCAGCCATGGCCGGCATGTGGGCCGGAACCGCCGAGTTGGCCCGCCCGCCATCGAAGGTGGTGGAGCAATGTTCATTGATGCCCCCAGTGCCGAATTGCGGGCAGGGAAGCATCCACAGCATCTAACCCACCGGGACAAGGTGGGCCGGATGGGCCAGATGGCCCAACCAGGTAATTGATGCGGGAAAGCCCATGTGATAATCCCTGGCCAGAACAGGGACATGCCCAGTAATCCAGCCCATGAAGTACAGGAATGACGGCGGGGCGGAAACCCGCACCATGCCCAAGTGGGCCGCTATGCCCCAAGGGGGGCAAAGAAGCAGCGGGGTAAGAACCCCAGTGGAGCAGGCCTGTGCCTGCTCGGTGGCACCCCCCAAAAGTAGAGGGGGTGGGCTGAGCCCCCCCCAGGCGCGACCAAGGGGGCCGCCTGAGTAAAGAGTATCCCTTCCTGCAGTACTCAGGAATCGAACTGCTGACCTTCTGCCTCCCAGTCAGCATCTTAGCCACCTGAGCCACTGCAGTCCGGTGCCGATCAGAGGAAGGGAAACCTCTGATCAGGGGATATAAAAGAGAGAGACACGTAAATGTCTCTCTTCTGAAAATTTTACAAAAGGAGCCTCCAAAAGAGGCGAGCAGGGGAGGAAGCGACGGAGCGAACTTCTCCGCTCCGTCGCTTCGCAAAATGGCAGCCAGGCTGCCTCGTGGCCACCCCTTTTATGGAGGGGTGGCCATGCCCCCTAACTAACTCGGATGTCCGAGTCCTGGTGGGTGGGGCCCCCGCAAAGAGTGCGGCGGCCATTTTGGCGCCGCGCTTGCACTCTTTCTACAATTAGATGAACAAAATGGTTTCTCCTTAGACATAGGTCACAATGTTATTTCTTCAGTTTTGGAAGGGAGAAAACATGAGACTAATTTTTTTAATGCAAACACAAGGGAAGTGTAGTGGGTGGATTTACCCTGCCCTGCCTTGGGCTTTGATGTTAAATTCCTTTAAAATCTGTGTTTTGCACCCTTTTGTATTCATGTTGAATTAGGATGGCCACCTCTTTTTTCTTCCTGAAATGCTCTTCACCTTTAATACTTGTAAGGTAACCAGGTACATTTTGATTTTGGGGATAGCTGACAGAGGCTATCTCAATTGTCAGGCTTTCCTGACTCTTGCATTTGTGAGAGCCTTACAACTGTCAGAAGCTTACAATTGAAGATGACAGGGATTGAATGTAAGACCATCTGCATACAAGGGCTCATCTCTGAGCTGTGTCACCATTCCCAGGTCTTGACTTTATCTCATTTCTGAGAAGATCACAGGGTGAGGTGATGAATAGCTTCAAGCAACCTGTTTCTGTAATCTGGGATAGAACACATTTGAATAAGACAGTATCCATTTGTCATTTTAGTAATTGGTTTGGAGAAGTGACTACAACATACAGCTATCAGGAGACTTTCAAAAGGATTAATCATTTTTTTTACATTGAGGATGTTTGGTGTACATTTTACTGAATAAACCTGAACTGTGCATGGCTAGACAGTTCACACAGGTGTCTTAATTTCTGAAAACACATGCCACATATGGGCTGGTATCCCATGCTGTCCTTTTCCTTAGGAACCACTGCTACACCCCTGGTGTCCCTCACATCTGTTCTGGAGGGTTGGGAGATATTTCTAGGAAATCTCAAATTTGAGTTGTATGCAGAGGAATTCAGAAAAAAGATACTCCATTTGATTAATGAAAGCCTGCACCTATCCTGTATTAGTTGGAGACCAACTGTAGTTTAATAGTTACTCTGCTAAGATCCATTAAATTTAATGGGGAATATCTGAATTAACATCCAATTTACTGATGGCACAGTGATGTTGGCCACAAACCTTGCAGCTCTTCAGTTGATCCTCGATCAAGTTAGAGTTTCAAGAGTAGAATATGGTTTGGATCTTAACACCAAGAAGATGAAATACCTGGTTATAAGCCTTACCCCAACTCAAGGCAAGCTAAAGGCAGGAACATAAAAATTCGAAAGAGTGTCTAAAATAGTCTATTTGGAGAGTATGTTAAATGAAAATTGGAATCCTGACATAGAGATTAAAATATGAATAGAAAAAGCAAGATCCACCTTCATAAAAATGTTACACTTGTTATGCAGTAGAGATCTAGTTCTCGCTACAAAGACCCAAATAGTGAGATGTTATGTATTTCCAGTGTTGGTACATTGACTAAAACATCTGAAAAGAGAATCGAAACTGTGGATCTACAAATGGCTCTAAGAAGGATATCATGGGCTGACCATGTGACTAATGTAGAAGTATTGTGCCGCAATACTTAAAGAAAGCTCCAATACCTTGGTCATATCATGAGGAACAATATAAAGTATAGAGTACTCCAACTATCTCTGCAAGGAAAGATCCATGTGAAGAGAGGCCCTGGATGTAGACAGACTTCATGGCTGAAGAATCTGAGAGACTAGTGTGGCATGTCCTCGGAAGAACTGTTTGGAGGAGTTAAGAACAGGAAGACTGTCGCCATAATGATAGCCAATATCCAGAATGGATAAGGCACCTGAAACAAAAGCAGCAGCAGCAGCAGATATCCAGTTCAAAGTCTCCAGTTAATCACAAAACTTAATGCTGGATTTTGTGGCAGCCATTTTTCTCTGTCTGATTTACCTTAGTGGCCTGTACTGGGAATAAAGTGGAGATAAGAGCTATGCATGCCATACCTGTCAAGCATCCCGGATTGGCCGGGATTTCCCGTTTTTTTGCGCCAATTTCCGTCATTTCCCGCCTGGAGCTGCCACTACCCCAGAATTTGGCAGTGGGGGGAAATGAGTTACTGCGCATCCCTTCTGCGCAGCTCACTTCTACGCGTGCATAGAAGGCTTTTACACATGCGTAGAATGGACTTGCACAAAAACGTTCTGCGCAGAAATGTTCTACGCATGCGTACAACGGACCTGCGCAGAAACGTTCTGCACAGGTCCTGTAATCTCCGGAGCTGCGCTTGACAGGTATGATGTATGCTTCATAGAGTTCTTTCTAGAATTAACAAGTAAGTAATTGTAGTTGCATCAAATTTGTTGTGCATGTGTTATAGAGGAGTGCATCTTTTTTCTTACCTGAAGCAAGAGACTATCAAGTTTCACTGAGTGATCTTAAATTCTAGTACAGTAAAACCCCGACTTACATATGCCTCGAGTTACATAAAATTTGACTTACATAATGATTTTGTATCGTCTGCATATCTCAGATTGTTTATGTTTCTCCCAGCAATTTTAATCCCATATTGTGATTCCTCCATCCCTGCATTTCGCATTATGTGCTCTGTGTATAGATTGAATAAGCAGGGTGATAAAATGCAGCCTTGTCTTACTCCTTTTCCTATTCCAAACCACTCTGTCATTCCATGTTCTGTCCTAACTGTTGCTTCTTGGTTCATGTACAGATTTCTCAGGAGGCATATGATGTGCTCTGGTATTCCCATCTCTTTAATTACTTGCCACATCTTGTTGTGGTCCACACAGTCAAATGCCTTAGTGTAATCAATGAAACAAAAGTAAACTTGTTTCTGGTATTCCTTTGTTTTCTCCATGATCCAACGTATGTTGGCAATGTGGTCTCTAGTCCCCCTGCCTCTTCTGAAACCGGCCTGCACCTCTGGTAGTTCTCTCTCCACATGCTGCTGAAGTCTGTCCTGTATTATCTTGAGCATCACCTTGCTGGCGTGTGGGATATGCAGACGATACCACCCTAATGGCAGAAAGTGAGGAAGACCTAAAGAACCTCTTGATTGGGCTGAAGGAGGAGAGTGCAAAAGCTGGTTTGAGACTCAATATCAAGAAAACCAAGGTAATGGCAACAGGCCCCATCAGTTCCTGGAAAATAGATGGGGAAGAAGTAGAAGCAGTGACAGATTTTACTTTCCTGGGATCAAAGATCACGGCAGATGGGGATTGCAGCCATGAAATAAAAAGGCGACTGATTCTTGGGAGACAAGCCATGAGAAACCTGGGGAACATAGTGAAAAGCAGAGACATCACATTACAAACAAAAATTAGAATAGTCAAAGCAATGGTATTCCCAGTGGTAATGTACGGATGTGAGAGCTGGACAATTAGGAAAGCTGAACGCAGAAGAATAGATGCCTTTGAAATGTGGTGTTGGAGGAGAGTTTTGAGAGTACCCTGGACAGCGAGGAGAACAAATAGGTCAATCTTAGAAGAAATCAACACTGACTGCTCATTGGAAGGGCTAATAGTAAAGACGAAGCTAAAGTATTTTGGACATCAAATGAGAAGGGAGGATTCACTTGAGAAGGCCCTGATGTTGGGAAAGGTGGAGGGCAAAAGAAGAAGGGGGAGGCCAAAGATGAGATGGCTAGATGGTATTGTGGACGCAACGGGCACAGAGCTGGGAGTGCTGAGGGGGATGGTGGAGGACAGAGGTGCCTGGAGAACAATGGTCCATAGGGTCGCAAAGGGTCGGAACCGACTGTGCGACTGAACAACAACAACAATGATTTTGTGCAAAAACCATGTCCTGATTTACATAAATTTCCTGATTTACATAACACAATTTCCAGAATAAAGTAAGTAGTAGTAGTAATTTCCTATGGGTTTCCTTCGAGTTACGTAAAACATTCATTTTTCCTATGGGGTTGCTTCGACTTACATAAATATCATTTCCCTATGGGTTTCCTTCGAGTTAAGTAAAAAAATCATTTTTCCTATCAGTTTGCTTCGAGTTATGTAAAAATTCATTGTTCCTATGGGTTTGCTTTGATTTAAGTACAAAACTGATTTACATAAAAGCCTACAGAACAGAATTTTACGTAAGTAGGAGTTTTACTTTATTCTGAGAGATGGAGATAACTCCCTTTCTGAGTAACCAAATTCTAATACTGATGGTTAAAAATACTACACATAAAACATCATGAGAACAAAGTTCTACTTTTGCATTATTTTTGTGTTTGGGCATTCGCACACATGAGGAATGTTTATAAAACTGGTCATATGTTTTGGTTGCATTCTATCAAATTGGGACCAACTTATAAGCATCCTACTAGGGCTTTCAAAGTAACTGAGATATTTAAGGAGTGATTTTACCAGTTCAACACCCCCAGTGAGTTTTCATGTATGAGTTGGGATTCGAATCCAGGCCTCCTGAGTCCTAGTCTGTCACTTTATTCACTACACCATACTGGGTAGTTCACATGTTTAGGATATAGTTAACTTGATATTTCTGCTGTTGCTGTCTTCACATAGTGAAGTCATCTGAAAGATGGATCTTCTACTCTTTGTGGAGGTCCTTCATATGATACTGAAGGACCTCCACAATCGGGGTTTATGATTATGTTGAAAGAATTCATGAATAAAGGATGCTAGCTACACTTTTTTTGGATACAGTGCAGAGTCAGTGTGTTAGTCAAAATTAAGAAGGACTGTAAACATGACAGAATATGAAGAGACACATGAGTTCAGTTGAATGTGCGTACAAACGCCTCTTCATATTTCTGCATTGAATGTGGAAGGAATTTGGCCTATTTGTCATTCAGACTTTTTTCATGTTCAGCTTGATGGCCCCAAAAGGAGTTTGTAAATACATGCAGCTGTGCACTCTTACAATGTTCCTATAATCAGGAGCCCTATGACAAGGCATCATTTCCTGTCACAGAAGCATTGAAAGTGAATTCACTCAAACAGACTGATGTTGTTGTTCAGTCGCACAGTCGATTCCGACCCTTTGCGACCCTATGGACCATTGATCTCCAGGCACCCTTGTCCTCCACCATCCTCCTCAGCCTGCTCAGCTCGGTGCCCGCTGTGTCCACAATGCCATCCAGCCATCTCATCCTTGGCCGTCCCCTTTTTCTTTTGCCCTCTACCTTTCCCATCATCAAGGCTTTCTCAAGTGAATCCTCTCTTTTCATTTGGTGTCCAAAGTACTTCATCTTTACTATTTGACCTTCTAAGGAGCAGTCAGGACTGATTTCTTTCAAGATTGACTTATTTATTCTCCTCGCTGTCAGGGTACTCTCAAGACTCTCCTCCAACACCACATCTCAAAGGCGCCTATTCTTCTGCGCTCAGCCTTCCTAATGATCCAGCTCTCGCATCCATACATTACCACCGGGAATACCATTGCTTTGACTATACAGATTTTTGTTTGCAAGATGATGTCTCTACTTTTCACTATGTTCCCCAGGTTTCTCATGGCTTGTCTCCCTAGAATCAGTCGCCTCTTTATTTCATGGCTGCAGTCACCATCTGCAGTGATCCTAGATCCCAAGAAAGTAAAATCTGTCACTGCTTCTACTTCTTCCCTGTCTGCTTTCCAGGTGCTGATAGGGCCTGTTGCCATTATCTTGGTTTTCTTGATGTTAAGTCTCAGGCCAGCTTTTGCACTCTCTTCTTTCAACCTAATCAGTAGCTTCTTTAAAACTTCCTCACTTTCTGCCATTAGGGTGGTATCGTCTGCATATCTCAAATTGTTGATGTTTCTCCCAGCAATTTTTATCCCATATTGTGATTCCTCCATCCCTGCATTGCCCATTATGTGCTCTGTGTATAGGTTGAAAAGGTAGGGTGATAAAATGCAGCCTTGTCTTACTCCTTTTCCTATTCCAAACCATTCTGTCATTCCGTGTTCTGTCCTAACTGTTGCTTCTTGACTCTTGTACAGATTTCTCATGAGGCATATGAGGTGTTCTGGTATTCCCATTTCTTTAAGTACTTGCCACATTTTATTGTGGTCCACACAGTCAAAGGCCTTGGTGTAGTCAATAAAGCAGAGGTATACTTGTTTCTGATATTCCTTTGTTTTCTCCATGATCCACTGTATATTAGCAATGTGGTCCCTAGTCCCCCTGCCTCTTCTGAAACCCACCTGCACCTCTGGCAATTCTCTCCACATGCTGCTGAAGTCTATCCTGTATTATCTTGAGCATCACCTTGCTAGCGTGTGTGATGAGCGCAATTGTTCGAGAATTTGAACACTCTTTGGTACTACCCTTCTTTGGGATTGGAACGTATACTGATCTTTTCCAATCCTTTGGCCACTGTTTTGATTTCCAGATCTGCTGGCATATCGAATGCAGTAATTTGATTCCGTCATCTTTTAGAGCTTTGAAAAATTCAACTGGGATACCGTCATCTCCACTACCTTTGTTGTTTGCAGTGCTTTTTAGGGTCTTTCTGACTTCACTCTCTAGGATGTCTGGCTCAAGTTCAATGTTCTCATCATTGTGATTATCAGTGGTGTTGAGGTCCTTTTTGTAAAGTTCCTCTGTGTATTCTTTCCATCTTTTCTTAATCTCTTTTGCATCAGCTAACTCCTTGCCGTCTTTGTCCCTTATCATGGTCATTTTTGTTTTGAATGTTCCCTTGATTTCCCCATTTTTTGAAAAGATCTCTAGTCCAGCCTCTTGTGTTGTTTTCCTCTATTTCTTTGCACTGCTCATTTAAATAGATTTCCTTGTCTCTCCTTGCTTTTCTTTGAAATTCTGTGTTCAAGTGACTGTATTTTTTCTTTTCTCCTTTGCCTTTTGTATTCCTTCTTTCCTCTGCTATTTTAAGAGTCTCATCAGACAATCACTTTGTTTTCTTATGCTTCTTTTCTTTTGGTATGGTTTTCCTTGCTGCCTCCTGCATGATGTCCCGCACATCTGTCCATAATTCTTCTGGCACTCTATCAATTCCAAACCATTAAATCTGTTCCTCACCTCCACCGTGTATTCCTTAGAGATGTTGTCTAGGTCATATCTGTCTGGCCTGATTGTTTTCCCTATTTTCTTTAGTCTAAGTCTGAATTTTGCTATTAGTAGGTTGTGATCCGAGCCACAGTCTGCTCCAGGTCTTGTTTTTGCTGACTGTATGGAGGTTCTCTATCTTTGGCTGCAGAGTATGTAATCAATCTGGTTTCGATGTTGGCCATCTGGTGACGTCCATGTGTAAAGTCGCCTCTTGTGTTGCTGGAAGAGGGTGTTTGCTATGACCAGTGTGTTATCTTGACAGAACTCTATCAATCTTTGCCCTGCTTCATTCTGCGTTCCAAGACCAACCTTGCCTGTTATTCCATCTACTTTTTGATTTCCTACTTTGGCATTCCAATCTCCCAAGATAATGTGGACATCATTTCTTGGTTTCTGTTCTATGAGGTCTTGCAGGTCCTCATAGAACTGGTCCACTGTGGCTTCATCTGCGCCTGTGGTTGGTGCGTATATTTGGGCTACAGTGATATTAAAAGGTTTGCCTTGTATTCTGACTGACATCATTCTATCATTTTTGAGATTGTATCCCATTACTGCTTTTCTCACTCTTTTGTTGACAATTATGGCTACTCTGTTTTTTCTGAAGTTTTCTTGACCACAGTAGTAGATGTGATGGTTTCCTGAGTTGAATTCACCCATCGCTGTCCATTTTAGCTCACTGATTCCCAAGATGTCAATGATTGGCTGGCGGGTCAAGTGTGGGGTGCAGGTGGAAGGGTAACCTCCATTGGGTGGTTGGTGTAGAAGAACTCCTCCCCATGGTGCCTTTGGATCCTGCACCCCTTGTTTTTAGGGGGTGGGTAGTTTTAACTGTTTTTAACATGTGTATTTTTTAATTTTTATTGTGAACCGCCCTGAGTTGGCTTTGGCCGAGTGAGCGGTATATAAATGTGACAATTAAATTAAATTTTAAATTAAATGTTTATTATTTCCATCTCATTTTTCACCACTTCCAGTTTTCCTTGGTTCATCGACCTCACATTCCATGTTCCTATGCAGTATTGTTCTTTGCAACACTGTATTTCTCCTCCCCCTCTCCCATCTCTCCCCTTCTTTTGATCTGTGTTAAGCATCCTGTTTCATCTAACTTGCCTCTTTTGTTTTGCCTTTTGTTCAGGTCCATAGGGTTCTCTTGGCAAAAATTTCTGGCGTGGTTTGCCAGTTTCTACACAGGTATCCTCATATCATACATGTTGTTACAGTTCAAAAACAAAGTATTATCATGCATATTATCAGTTTAAAATAAAAAAACACAGTTCTACTTTTCTCTCATTGTTTTAACTAAAACAATGTAGTCTGCAACTATAGCAACGTAGAGACTTGATATAGTGGACTTTTCCTTTTTACTTTTCAAACAGACTATGGGCATCTTTCAAAATCTTTGTGCTGAGAATGCAAAGGCCTGGTTGACAACATCTAAACTTGTGCTTCCCAATGTGGGGCACATGCCCCATGAGGGGGCAACTTGATTTTTAAGGGGGGCAGTTTGAGAATGAGTTAGACCAAGTTAAAAGTCTTTTAGGCTTTCTCCGCATGAATAGTAGTTCACTTTTTTAATAATAAGAATTATAAGTCATGGGGAGGGAGGCACCAGGGTTTTAGAGATGGTTAGATGGGGCATGCCCAAAAATGGTTGAGAACCACTGATCTAAACAGTGCTTTTCCCTTGCCATGTGAAGAATGGAATTGACAGGAAGCAGGGTTAGGCTGTTTCTTTTTCTCACATGTTCAGGTTTATCTTTTCCTGAACAGTCGAGTAGGCCTTAGGTTAGCATAGGTAACCTTTTCTACTTCATAAGTGTTGAACAATTACTTCCCTAATCTCTTGATCAATGTCTAGACCTCCTGGGAGTTGCAGGGTTTAAGATTACCCCTCCTGCTGTAGCTGGTGCAGTTCTCAAGGGACACATAAGTTCAGCTGAAATGTGCATGCATGGTGGTTAAGTTGGCTTAGGAATTTAAAGGCTAAACTCATCGTATAATTCCTCTGAGGGGAACGGGGTGTCTTTTGAGTGAGCAGTAGATGTAAAGGAAGGAAAGTGAGCAACATTCAATCCTGACAACCAAATCAGTGACTGAATCCAGAGCCCCATGCTTGAGATTGCCTGACACGTTTAATCTAGTGTTCTGGGATCTCTAATACCCAGGAGTGGACGAGACTGTTCTAACTGCAGCTGAAGCTGCATCTGTCTGAAACCTTGACATATTTAATTTTCCACAAAGGAGATAAATCACAGCAAGATATATTGAAGGGCATCATGGGATTTCTCTCTTTCCTCCTCTGTCCCCCCTCTCAATAATTACTTCTTTCTTCAATTGCTTTTTCAAGACAGACACAGGCAAATTACATGAGTTACTCTGATGGCTAAGCAGAGTTGAATATTTATTCTGGAATGGCTGCATTTTCTACATGTCAGTCAAAACTATTTGGTTATGTGTGTATGTGTGTGGTTTTTTTGCCACCCAAATGCCCTGCTCAGACTGAAGGAGCTGCAAGCTAGCAAAAACATGGAAATCACTGACTATATGATGGTTGTCTGGTATAGTACAGAATAATGTTCTGATTCATGCACTATTGGGTAGGATGCTTTGCTTAAGTCAATTTGTGGCACACTGTGAACCAAGCAACTGTGTTCTCTATTCTTAGGTTAGAAGATAGGAGGCTCTCAACAAAATGCCCTCTGCCCAACAGAGACCATCTTGATTAGCTTCATGAGGAATGAAAATGAGTTTCTCCACCTTGGGTCCCCATGTGTTCTTGGACGTCAGTTCCCAGAAGCCCAAGTTACTACTACAGAAGTCTAAGAACATCTGGGCACCCAAGGTTGAGAAACACTGCACTTTTCTCAGTGATGGGATGAACTTTGTTGCTTGTTTCCATTGTAGTTCCTGTACACTACAGTTCCATCTTCAGCAGTTGTCATCTTCATCTTCAAACTAATCTTTTTGTGTCTTCTTCATAGAGCTCAGAAAAGTTACATTTTGGATTGTAATTCTAAGAATTATCCAGCTAGTTTAATTAAGTGGTCCCACACACACAAAAAAAACAACTTCAAAATTACGCGAAAATATTCCAGGTTTTGCTGCTTCTCTTCCTAGGCTCAGTGACTATCTTGGAGAAAATATTCATAAAATGTCAGAACAGCCTGTTTCAAGCCTATCTGTAGTGAAGCAACAAGCAGCACAGGTATTGACATTTTTCTGTATTCACAGTCTGGGGGAGAACACTCCCTTATAAATGATAGGAGTAAGACCTTGATGTGGTCTAATCAATCACACTAATGTGTGTGACACTGAATATATCCCTGCTTTTATTTGCCAGGCCATGTTTCAAAACAGTTTGTCTCCTGTCACTGCTCTATCCTCTTGGTTTGACCTGAATCTCTTTCTTCCCTGCACTTCTCTTTGCTGCTTCTGCAGAATTTATTGATGCAATGACGGTATAGATCCATTTTGAATGCATATTGAAAGGAGAAATGTCCAATAAGAAGCTGGTAGCTTTGAGGGAGAAAATAATCCCAGTCCTATTTAGGAAAAAAGGAGTGCGAAAAATATTATTCAGGCTTGTATATTTAATTCTTTTATTGAAAGTATTTATTGATAATTTTTATGTCCTTGGGAGCCCTTGTAGTAATGTACTATGTAAAAGAGCAATATAATAATACAGTGAAGTCATTACAGCAAAATGAGTATGGGCTTGGTGCCTTCTTTAAAGTAAATCTGAGAATCATATTAAAATCCATGGATGGCTGTGGGGAATTGTAACTACAAAGGATGCCAAAAATGTATACACATTTTAAGATATGTTATCTATGTCTTACTTTTCAAAGTTGAATTGAATTACAGTAGCAATGTATCGTATGATGTTCACTCAAAAGAATGAATACTAGCATATTCAGTCAGGATGGTAAAAAAAATGGCAGAAACACAGTTGTCATTTGATAAGTGCAAGACCATTTTGAAGAAGTATTTGAAATCCATGAACGTTGTGGAAGTACGACAATGAAGGCATGAATATGCAACAGAACCTACAACACATCTAACAATTGGACATACTTGTGATAAGTTTGAGATGCATGATACTGTGTGTGATGTGCACAAGGGATGATTTGGGAGGCCTCACACAGAACAAGTCCTGTTTCTGCTATGGTGTTAGAACAGTTTACACCAGGAGTGGCCAACCTTTTTATGTTGTGGGCCTCACCATGCCCCCGGACAGCTGAGTGGGCTGGATCCCACCCCAGCAGAAGTGGGCGCATTTACGGCTGTCATAAATGCACCCACTTCTGTGTTTATGACAGCCACAGGCGCATTTGGCATTGTGTGAAATGTTTTATGGCTGAGCTAAAAGTGCCCGCTTCCACTTCTGGGTGTGGTGGAGGCGGTGACGCGCCAGATGGAATGATGTCATGGGCCAGGTCTGGCCCACGGGCCATAGGTTGGGAACCCTGTTTTACATGCTTGCCACAGAAGTCTACCAAATAGTGTGCACATGAGACAGGAGTTAGAAGAACAACCATATGACACATTCTTTAAAACAGCAAAATGCTGCATGTGCAGCAATACAAGTGGACACTTTGGTCAACGTTGCTCAAGCAGTACTTCGCTGTAATAAGAAGTGTCTGGACACAGATAGTAACCACTTTGAGTACCTCTTGTAATTGCAGAAGTCAAATGTGACTTGCATTCGTCTTTTGTTCTCAGTATATATTGAGCATGGCAATTTTAATGCAGTTTTTTCCTTTCTTAAAATGTGTATACATTTTTGGCACCTCTGTATTTTCACTGCCCATGTAAAATGTGTTAAAAATAGACAGGCAGATGTACCTGGAATTCTTCTGCAAAAAAGGGCCTGCGCTATAGATCTATCATCAGTCTACCCAGATCTTTGTGGCAGGATATAAAATAAGGTTTCTTCTCAAGATAACAAATTGTAGGCAGCCAATGCAGAGGAAGGCACTTTTGTAGATCTCCTATCTTTAGGCTGCTTAGGGCTTTATGGATCAAACCCAACACCTTGATAACTGGTTGAAGACTACTGTTGTATGGTCTATCAGATCAACTCTAGGCAACTGCCGGGCTCCTGTATTTTGCACTTGTATATTTTGAACACTTAAAAATCAATATAGAGCAGGAGTTCTCAATCTTTTAAAGTTGGGGACTGGGTCAAGCTCCCTCAGAGAGCTTCGGTGGCCAGACGGCCATTTTGCCCTTCCTCTACCACATGGCACTTCCTGGTGTGGTGGAGGCAGTGGGGAGCCACATGAAATGGTGCCGTGGACTGCATCCAGCCCACGGGCCGCAGGTTGAGAATCCCTGATATAGAGTATGTTGGTTGAAGGCAATTATCTTCCCAGCCTTGCCCTATAGAAGCAATATGGGATGAAAAAAGCATCCCCAGGCAGAGAATCTGATTCTTCAGAAGGAATGCAGCTTCCTCTAAAACAGGCTCCCCACTCAGTTTGTGCAGTTTTTAATCATTAAATATAATAATTGCATGCCATCAAGTCAATTCTGACTTAAGGTGACTCTTGCCAGGATTTTCTAGGCAGAGAATAGAAATAAATGGTTTACTGTTCCCTCCTTCTCAAGGTGGGGGATTGAACTCTCAGCTTCTGGCTCCCCAGCTATATACCTTAACCAAATGGTTACAAAATAGAGCCTTGAGAAACACCGCAGGTTAATTACCATGAGTGGTGGTGGTGGTTATCTTTACTACTTCTACTACTACTGTATTATATAAAATTTTAAAATTATTCCTCATTCTTTATTTGTATGAGAACAATGCACAAAGATAGTTAAAAGATTATAATTAAAGAAGTTTAAATATCCAAAACAAAACAAAAGCCTGTAATTGAAAGAAAGGAAAGCAGCCAAAATAGTAAAACAGGCCAAACCAGTAGGGTAAAATACTTTGGCAAACAAAAAATGTATTTGAGATGGTAGTTCAACAATTTCAGTGTTGGCACCAACTATAACTTAATGGGGTAAGACATAGGGATGTGAAATTTTCAACCTCTGAAAGAGTAATAAACTAACTTGTTTTTCTGTCCAAGCTCCCTTGTGCATTAGGATCAAGTGTAATTTTTTAAAATAAATAATAGAAAGACTTTTAAAAATCAGTCTGTTTCCTTGTTGCTGCAAATGTTCTCTGTTTAAGATTCCATCTCTTCCACTTTGGAAATCTTATGAGATATCTTGAAAGTTTTATGGTAATTTCAGTTACTGTGCAGAATAGCATTTTTTCCTATGTATTGTTCACAAGAAAGGGCATTGAACTGTGCAGGATGTACAAAATAAGGTGTGGGTGAAAAAGGAAAGAAAAACTTGGAAAAAAGGAAAATGAGACGAGGCGAGACCAATGAATCTTGCTAATGTTGTTTCAGTGAAAAAATCTTGGCATGGGAGTCTTGAAAGATCACCAAGCAAGATAAATTTTGTGAGCAGTCATCACATTTCTAGATAGGTATTCGAGGGGCACCATAATCAAGAAGAATACTTCCATTGTTGACATTTATTACTGTATACCTGAATGGGTTCTTTGTTGATATTTATTTAACTATATTAGTTATATGCTACCTTTCTCACCATAGGGGACCCAAGATAGCTATCAACAATTAAAATAGTATCATAATACTAAGTTTAAAATACAAAACCATATTAAAAACTAATTAAACATTAATTAAGATTAAAAACACATTTAAAATGTTTAAAAATGTCTAAGTTTCGTGAATAGAGTGTTTCCTAGATCTCCACTTAAACACTGACTGACAACAAAGGTCTTTGCCTGACAAAGAAAAGACAGTAAGTCTGGCTTCTCTGGGCAGTGCATTCTGAGGCCTGGAAACAACCACTGAGAAGGAACTTTTGTCATTTCCTCACCAAAGCCTTGGGAAAGTGATGGAATTGAGAGAAGGTCCCCCCCCCCCCAAACGATCTTAAAAGCTGAGTAGGCTCATATAGGGTGAGATGCGTCCAGTGGTGAGCTCCCCCAAAAATTTTTTTACCACACTGTGGTCATGGTACGGTGGGCATGGCCAAGGGGAAAGCCCTACGTTGCACCTGAATTAGGACTACTTTATTTCAAAACTTAGATGGGCTTGGCCAGCCAGAATTTCTGCTACTGGTTCTGTGCTGATGCCCACCACTGGATGCGTCTTCAAAATAGCCTGGACCTGAGTCTCATGGTGTTGTGTTCTAAGGGTTTTACCTTCCACATGGATTACAATGTATCTGAACCAATGTAACCTTGCCTATAGCAACAATGTAACCTTCAGCTGTATCATATGAACCCTGCATAAGGACGCGAGCTAATGACCACCAGCTGGCAGCAGCGAGCGTCCAAGCTCATTGGTCAGAACTCTTCAAAGGCAACAGCGCGGGAAGCTTTCCCGCCACCACCTACACCTGGACAAGAAGGGCGTGACTCGCAATGACGTCACGCAGGCAGTAGCCAATGGGCTACCAGGGCACCACGTTCAAATGTATTACTGCAGTATATAAAGAGCTATCGATCCGCCATTACCTCATGTTCCCTCTGTCCACGATGCAATAAACCTGAGTTAACCCAGCCCGAGGCTGTGTCCTGTGTCTTGGTTTGCATACACTAAACATGGGCATTGTTATTAACTAGTGCTTTGAACTGAGCCTGGAAACAAAATGACTGCCAGTGAAGCTGTCCTAATAAGGGAATTATTTGCTCCCTTTAACCAGTGCTATGCAACAGTATTGCTGCAGCATTTTGAACCAGATGATGTTTCTGAAGACTCTTCAAAGACAGCCCTGCATAGCTTTAAACTATGCAAAGGCACTCCAGCCCGGTGCTGAGACTTGTGCATCCAAGCTCAGGATTGAACCCAGGAACAGAGGTAGAGGTTACCCTTGCTTGACCGCCAGTCGTATCCGACTCTAGGGTTCAGTGCTCATCTCTGTTTCATAGCTGAAGAGCCAGCGCTGTCTGCATCTGCAGATGTTTCCGTAGACATGTGGCAGGCATGCCTAGACACCAGAGTGCATGGAACACTGTTTATCTTCCTACTTGCAATTTCTTGCTTTCCAACTGCTAGGTTGGCAGGAGCTGGGACAGAGATGGGAGCTCATTCCATTGTGCAGTACCTGAGTATTGAACTGCTGACCTGCTGCCTTCCAGTCAGCATCTTAACCACTTGAGTCACTGCAGTCCCTCTCCAGGAACACAGCCATGCTACAAACCTGACTTTTCGGAGGAGGGGTATAATCCCATCCTGTACAGGTTGAATCCTTACCCTCTGATGTGACTGATCCAAGGGCATGTCCAGATTAAGTTTAGTTTGTTAGCTCTCATCCAGTCCATTATTGACAACAGGCCATCGTCTAGGCACAGAACAGTTGCCTTGGAATCAGATAGGAAGGAGAGCTAGAGATTGGTGTCATCAGCGTATTTATGGCACTGAACTGGACAACATTTCTTATAGTTTCATGCAGATGTTGAATAATATGGAGGTCAGAAATGAATTATGGAGGATATCATAGGCCAATGGTCAGGGTGTTGAACAACACCACCTTCTGAGTTTGGCTGTTTAGGAATCTTAAGTCACTGGCTGGTAGACTGAAAAATAGGGCTAGGTATTCCTGTGGATGCATAGGTCACAAGTGATTTGGGGCTTTACAAGCCATCACCAGAACCTTAAATAGGTTTTGGAAGCAAATAAGCAGCTGATCCTCCTTCTTCAGAATTAGATCCCTGTACAGGAAGAAAAGTGTACAGGAAAATAAAATAAATAAAATAAAATAGATAAATTGTTAAAATAGGTGATTCTGCTTGGTGACAGAAACACCAACCGTGTAAACCATATGCTTCCTAAGATTATTTTAGTGACCCTTCAGACTCCTTTAAATCTTATGGGGTTATTCTTAACAGACTCATTATTTTTGTGGATTGGAGCAGCCACTGTCAATCTAAGGTTTTGAACAATTCAAGTGCAGACAGAATAATTTTACTTAAAAATTGACACAGAACATGATTTTCGCCAATGCTAGAACTCCCATGAGAGGGCCAGGAAGTTCATTGCCATTCTCAATAGTGAGTAGAATGTTGTGGTTTCTTGTCCTATGCAAGAGTAGACAAGTGGTAGGTTACATCCCCAGTGTACATAAAGGAGAATTTATATGCAAAAGAACACCACATGCTGTGTTTTGTTGGCCCCACAAGCCTTACAAAGATAGAGAACATTTATATTTCAGTCTCTTCCAGAGTCCTATAATAAACACACTTTTAAATGTTTGAACTTTGCATGAAATGCTTATTTTTATAAGCAAATGTTGCTCTGATTAAGGGATGTCCATGTAAATAGTTCTGTGAACTCAGACTAGGAAACTCCCTTCCTTTGGAGATGTGCCAAAGTGCCAAAGCAGGGCTGCATATGAACATCAGGAAGACAAAAAATACAACTATAGAAAAACTGTCCAACTTTAATGCTGACAGAGAAGAAACTGAGATAGTGAAAGATTTTGTATACCATACCTAGTTTCAGTCATCAATCTAAATGGAGACTATAGCCAAGAATACTGAGACTTTGAAGAACAGCAATGGAGGAAATAGAGTAGATTATCAAGTGTAAGTATGTGTGACTGGAGATCAAGATCAAGATCACTCATTCTTTTATATTCCCAATTACCATGTATAGGTGGGAAAGCTGCACAGTAAAGAAAGCTGATAGGAAAAAAACCACGATTTGTTTGAAATATGCTGATGAAAGAGAACTTTGTGGATATATTGGACTGCCAAAAAGACAAACAAGTCAAGCTTGAACTGTCTCTGGAGGCATAAATGATGGAATTTAAACTGTCCTACTTCGGGCAAAACATAAGAATATATAGAAATATGTATTTCAATGTTGATATTTTTTTCTTGCCTTCTTTAGAGATAACCAATCATTATAAAAATAAGATCCAACTCACATACTGTATAAGTAAACATGCAAATAGGACTATTGTTATTGTTATGCAATGTTAAGTGTTCTCTGATTTATGGCAACTCTATGAAACAGATGTTCAAAATGTCCTGCCCTCAACAACCCTGTCAACTCCTATAACTTATAGCGTGTGACTTCCCTTGGGATTCGTATCAGTCCATTTCTCCTTTGGCCTTCTTATCTTACTGCTGCCTTCCACCCGTCTCAGCATTACTGTCTTTTTCAGTTTGTTTTGCCTTCTCATGATGTGCTTGAAGTAGGACAACTTCGAGTTCATCATTTTTGCCTCCAGAGACAATTCAAGCTTGATCTGCTCTAGGACTCATTTTTTTGTCTTTTTGGCATTCCAGAGTATCTGCAAAGCTCTTCTCCAGTGGCATATTTCAAATAAGATACAGACCAGAAATGGACCAGTTCACCCATCCTTACTTTCAACCTCTAAAAGCAAATGGCTCAACCCATAATATTATGTGTAAAATGAATATTTATACCTCATGTCATGATTTGAATGTCTCAGAAATGGAATAAGTCTTAGTCAAAAATGTTTGAAGTGCATTGCCACTAAAAGATTACTTTGAATTCTTATTTAATTATATATTTCTGAAGAGCTAAACAAGTACTGTATGTACTTTGTCTGTTTTGTTGCTTATGTTTTATTATTTCACTTTAAAACTTGATGCTTTAAATTTATTTTCTTAGTATTTTCCTCCCCACACACACACAAAAATCTTCTGTGTACTTGTTCATTTCCACAGTGGACAGATCACACACCTTTGACTTTAACAGGAGATGGCAAACCCATTTGGAGCAAATTGAATTGGCTTTCACTGAGAGAAATTTTAACAGTGCGTAAAACATTTGCCAGCCATTAACTATACCACTGTTATTAAAAATTACTAATGGCAGCTACCTGACTTTATACCTGTCACATCATTGTGGTACCTTTTATGGACCATCAAACTTAAATGTGTAATTCTGAATATTTAAAATGATGTTGAGGAAAATATGATTTGTGCAATATGTACAGGAGGAATAAAATTCTAGATTTGTTCCCATTAATCTTATGTGGTGGTGAAATCTTTTCTTATTAATGTTTTGGAGCACTAGTGAGAAAAATTGTGGACAATGTTATCATTGGTTCTTGATAGACATATAAAGGATAGCCCTACCAAAGTTTCCCACCCACGCAAAATCAAAGTAACATATACAGGTTCATATACAAGTACAATATAAAATAAAACACTTCAATAATACAACCCAATACAATCAATGAACAATCCAATAATAATCAATAAACATCTCATAAAACATAGTATCAAACATCAATATCTCCAATATTAACAAAATTCCCAGGTGATGGAGCACAGCTCACATCCCAGACGGAGCCCCAGCTCATGTCTACAGCTGAGGAGCATCAGTTTGTCACCCTGTCCCTCTGTCTCTAATATTTTAGAACTCAACTTGCAGAAGCTTCTCTAATCCTAATAATTTAGGATTGTTGGAACAGACTCGCCCACCAACATCTAGAATCCTGGCTACAGCCTTGTGTAGTTTAAAACATCTGGATGGTCAAAGGTTCCTGAGTCCTAGTTTAGATGGTCATGTGATCCTTTTCAGCTCTAAACGGGCCATTGAGATGCTACTGAGAGAGAGTTCTTCACTCTGCTGTAAACAATTACAGACTGTAACTAGGTTATATGCATAATTGCTTTGTGCGTATATCACTATCCTTCCTTTTGATTAATAACAGGTGGCAATCTGGTGCCGGTTTTTAGTCTTAACAGAGTCTGGCAGCATCCCCAGTCTCATTCCTGCCAGTTCATTACATGCAGTACAACTGGGGACTGGATTGCTTGTATTAATAGATTGATTTGGATGACCTGATTTCTTCTCAGCTGTGTAGTTCAGTTCCCACATCTTTATATATTTTATAATTCAGTTAAGTGGCATGGATATCAGTATAGTCGATACATATTCATGTTTGGAACTGAAGAGAACACCATAATGATCCTGTGGAATCTAAATGTTAAACCTTCAGGAGGCTTTCTGTGAGTTTTTGAGTGACTTTTTTTTAAAAAACCTGTAAACATCCCCCCCCTCCCCCCGCCCCAAACATGCAAGATGGTTGTGGTGATATAATCTGCATTTGTTACACCTCCCTGTACCTCTGTTTGTATTGGATATATAAAAAGCAACTTGCTTGCAATTTCCTTCTCTCTCAAATTTGCTGAGCAAGAAGAGGTGACAAATTCTCTGATAAAAGCTTTACAATCTTATCGTTACCATTCATTTTCTAGTGAATGCATTAATAAGCAAGTCTTGGGGAATCTCTTTTCTTTGGAAAACAAAAGAGATGGAATAGGCTCTATCACTCTTGGTTTTCTCTCCCTTTTTATGCCCTATTTTTCAATTTGGATGGCTCTTTTGTGTTCTGAATGCATGTGTGTGTCATGTGACTATGACATCCTGCTACAATGGGGTTAATGATTATACTGAAAATGAAATGAAGGCTTGACATACAAATCCTTTGGTTCTAATAAGATAGTGTACAGTATATTGGTACATTTCATCAAATGTGATAAAAATCACATTTCAGGATTTCCTGGATTTGAGAAACAAGGAGAATTATTTGAATGAGAATAGATGTTTGACTTTCAAATGCCCCCCCCAACTCCCCCCCAAAAACAACATCTTGTATTTGGTATTCATTAGTACAGAATAAGATACCATGCAATGGATTAGTTCCCTCATGGTGACCTTCTACATGGCCAAATTATCATACTGTATAGGAATATAGATTGAATGGATAGTTGTTGAATTGTGGTGAAGCACTGGGATATGGTTTTGTATATGCCAGCAGACCCCAATGTTTTCCCGCCATGGGACAGTTACTGCCACTGTACTCAGCTGTAGGAGCTGGCCGCATAGTTGCACCCACAACTTACATTTTCATTATCATCAGCAGCGGCACACAGCAGCAGTCCTTGTGGGGTTTTGGATAGCCTCTGCCACTTCCCAGGGTGGCGGGAGGCTTGTCAGAGTACAATCACTCCATTTTTAATTTTCCCCGCTGCTTCCCTACTTTTTCCCAGCAGCTAATCCCTGGCACTTGGATACTTACTGGTTCAGCGCAGGAAAACCAGGTGCTGATATCAGCGCCACGTACCAACAGAAGTCTCCAAGCACTGGGGATTAGCTGCTGGGCCAAAGCAGAGAAGCAGCAGAAAATTTTGAAAACAGAGTGATTGTGCTACGACAAGCCACCCACTGCCTTGGGAAGTGGCAGAGGCTGACCAAAGCCCCAGAAGCAATGCACAATCACCACTGCCACCATGGTAAGTGATGTACTGCAACTTTCAGCGGTGAGGGACAGATGGGGTGGGGTGGCCCACTGTGGGCCAGATTAATGAGATGAACAAGCCAGTTTAGGGCCAGATGCACATGGCCAGGAGTTGGGAATCCATGGTATAGGCTGATCATGCAATTCAGTCTACATTTGCCAATATACAACATGTCATGCAAAGATGTTGCACATTATATTGTTTCAATTCTTTTTCCTTATCAATTAAATTCTGGCTGGACATCCGACTACAGTAATGGAATAGACCATACAGCCAGCGACTCAACACTAAGTATTGGATGGTGGTAAGTAACCTGACTCCCTAAAGAGGCCAACAGAGGAAATACCACTAGAAACCATCATATTGAGCAGAGGAGGAACCACTTCACTATTCTGATTCCAAAGGATCATGGAGGCAGAAAAGGCCATGCCAGATGGACAGGCTGTGAAGGCGCACCGTTAAAACCCTTAAGGTTGTGGCAGTCTATTGCAGTCCCGGTGTCAAATCCTGCATGTCTCATTTCATACGTGCCACAGGAGATGGCTGAGTGATCACAGTGTGTGGGTCACTTCATGACAAGCTGGGATCTACCTTAAACAAATCCACACTGATGGCATTTTTCCTGTATCCAAGAAAAAAATGTATACTTGGGTACAAGTAGCAGCCACTGCTGCCGATCAATTGAGGCATCTTGACTTGCTGAGTCATATTTGAATATTGAATTTTAAAATTCTGTTAGATGCCTTGGAAACATCCAGGAGTAAGAGCTTGTGCAAATAATTGTAATTTGTGCAGGAGCCAAATGGTCTTTTGTTGAATGCAAAACAAGCAAAGTATGAATGTGGATAATAATTTTGTGTCAGAAATTTTTCTGGGTTGAGAAGATTTTAGCTGGAGAAACTCTGCTCAGGGGACACCCGAATGAGGCTCCTTTCATGTCTCCAAAATCTTTTCCCAACAAAGGGGTCCCTGTTTATTTACTTGCAATGTCTTGCTTTCAAATTGCTAGGTTCGCAGGAGCTGGGACAGAGACGTGTGCTCATTCCATCATGCAGTACCTGGGTCTCCAACTGCCAACATGCCGACCTTCCAGCTAACAAGGTGAGCTTCTTAACCACTGAGCCACCATAGCCAGTGTACGTGGATGAACACACATATAGAGCATGCACTGAGAGACTGATTGTTAAGAAAGATGAAGGCAATCTGGACAATATTTCATGTTCTGAAATCTCCATGAGACAAATCAGCAATTATTTTATTTTTACTCAACTTGTACAACTTAGTTAAAAAAAATTAGGTAATGTGTACAGAACACTCTCTAATGTAAGCACAGTATTAATAGCAGTGATTAATCTATTTTCTTTTTTTATACGGGTACAATTTAGGTGTTGCTCATTGTTACTTCGGGAGGGCAAGACAAGTGAGAATTTACATCTTTACTAGTATCACGATTAATGTGGGTTGGAATTTTTATTCCAAAGTTTAGAGACAATGAGTTAATATTGCTAAATGGTCACAAAATTGAGATGCAGTTCAGGCAGTTGTGTTTAGGGCTAAACGTGACATGCTTCTCTCCCATTTTCTTGGCATTGTTTGCAGGGCAAATTAGAACATTCCTACAGAATACCCCAACCCAACCCCACCTCACACACACACATACAAGTGTTGCAGTATTTCTATTCCTTGTGTGGGATACAAAATAGAAAGAGAAAGAAAGAAACCCATCTATTGTGATTGGAGAGTTTCCCCCACAAAAAGAATATTTACTAAAATAGACCTCTGTTGCGGGGAGGGAAGGCATGCTTATTTTTTCATGAACTTTCAGCTTATATCTAAATATCAAGTTTCTGCCTTGAATTCACTAGAGTTCACCTCTGAATTATTTTAAAGAAGTTGTGTTGCTGTGATTATATGTGCAAAATAATTAGAATGGTAAGAATTTGGAGCATTCTAGTCCTTCAATTCCAAAATTTTCCTAAGATCCTTGTCAAAACCACTTACACAAATTAATTTACATATTACTTTGAACATCCTTTGTTCCATAAGGACGGTGACAAGATAGCAAAAGAATTGATTTTTCTTTTTCTTTGTGAAGAAGGATGCTCTTGCAGTTCACATAGTTGGACAGCTTCAATCCCATCCAAGGCCATGGTATTTTAAGCACAGTTTAGAAAACGGTTTTTTAAAGGAAAATAACTTTAAGGATAACCCAGCTGGTCATGGCCCTGAGTTTAAGTAAGCTGTGTGAAGGCTTGAAGCTCCGCAGTAACTTTCAGGTCATCCAGACAGCGTCTAGGTAGGTTGAAATGATGTGAAACAGATTTTTATATATTGCCTTTTCTGATGTTAGAACAACAACAACAACAACAACAACAACAACAACATACCTGTTTCACCTTGTAATAGTTACATTTAGTTTTCCTCCTCAGAATACTCTTTAAAAACCAATTGAGTTTCCCATTACCATTTTACAGGTCAAATACTGACTCAGCATTGACAGAGGAAGCATTCTAAAAGGAGGAGAGCCTTTTAAATAACTTTGCCAAGTGATCCTGACCACAGCTCTGTTTCTGGCCTCCTGTTTTCAAAGCAGCTCAGAAGCAGTTGTCTTTTTTTAAGGATTATACTTGAAGTACCTTTCATCCCAAGGTACTTTGGGAGCAGTGTTAACTCCTATGGGTCTCTGTTGTCTGTACATATGAACTGATGAATGAAATGCTAGGTTTTCAATAGATCAGTGAATTCATTATGGTACTCTTGAATCTAACTAGCATGTTCTTGGAAACCCAGTGACATGATTTAGCTGTTCATGCAACAAGTACTGTACAGCTTCATATGATAGATAAGTCATCAAAGCTGGGCGGTTTTACTTTTGAAGGAAGAGCACACAGAATACAAAGATGGGCAAATAATTTTACTACAAAATCAGGCAAATAAGTAAAAAAAAAAGTCACATAATGCCTTTTCTCATCCTTGGCAGCAAAAATGCATCAATAACAAATTAAATAAGGAGCAATTGGCTGACCTGACATGAAACCCAAAACTGACAGGCTAAGGTAGCTGTTTCACTCTAATTAGTGGGATGGTCAATCCTGGTTTTTTCAAAAGTTTTGCCTAACTTATTTTGGCTAATTGTGACTGCTTGATGGGGAGCTGCGTTGAGTCTGAGTCACATGAAGTGACCTGCCAATTGCACCTGTTCTTGGAGTAAGTTAACTAGACCTTGAAAAGTTAGGTTTAAAATATGATTAAATAGATTTACAGTAAAACCCCGACATACAAATGCCTCGAGTTACATACAATTCGACTTACATAATGATTTTGTGCTAAAACTATGTCCCAATTTACATGATTTCCTATGGGTTTGCTTCGAGTTACATAAAGATTCTTTTCCCTATGGGTTTGTTTGCTTTGAGTTATGTAAAAATCATTTCCCTATGGCTTTGCTTTGAGTTACATAAAAATTTTCATTTTTCCTATGGGTTTGCTTCAAGTTACATAAAAATAATTTTTCCTATGGGTTTGTTTCGAGTTACATACAAATTTGATTAAGCAAAAGCCTACGGAACTGACTTTTTTCGTAAGTAGGGGTTTTACTGTAGTTATATTTCCACATTTGAGGATCCAGTTAACTCTTATTTGTAACATTGGGCCCAATGAGCAGAGGAGGAACTCTGATTCCCAACAGTCATGGAGGCGGAAGAGGCCATGCCAGATGGAGTGGATGTGAAGGCACACCTTGTCCATATCCTCAAAACTGTGGCAGTCCATTGCAGTCCCGGTGTTAAATCTTGCATGTCTCATTTCATATGTGCCGCAGGAGATGGCTCCGAGGTCGTAGTGTATGGGTCACTTCATGGCAAGCTGGGATTCACCTTAAACAAATTCACACCAGTGGCATTTTTCCTAATTGCCTCGGAGGGCGAAGGCGGCCCAGAACCAGCTGGCCTCTAAAACTTAGCCTCCCTGTGCGGGCAGGAAAAATAATGTATACTTGGATTAAGTTGCGGCTGTGGCCACCGCAGCCACCGGCATAACATTTAATTGTTACATATACATTTCACCTTTCGACAAATGAGGTCAAAGCAATATACTGTATGTGGTTCTCCATACTGTTCAGAATCCTGTTGGCACAATTCTGCATGCTTAAAACTGATGAAGTCAGTCTCTAATTTAAATACTGTATACCTATCCCCCAAACAGGTTCCAAGGCTCCTTAGAGATCCATTTCAATCCAGGAAAGCCTTTGAAAGAACCTTGGATGTCCGAAAACCACCACCATTTCCCCAGTTCATAATACATTTTGGAGATTAAAAACTTCCCCAGATTTTCCCCCAGGGAAACTCAAAAACTGCGGGAATAGGAAACTTGCAGTTAAAGATAAAAGGCTGTGATGGATGACATTATCAGACTTGGTCACTATTCTCACAACCTACCTGTTAAATAGAACAGTTTTAGATTATCCAGTGAGTTTTTATGCCCAAGTGAAATTTTAAACTCAGGTCTCTTGAGTCCTAGTCCAGTGCTATAATCACTATACTATACTGACTTGAAATTAACATTTGGATATGTTATAGAAACTTGTGTCCATAGGCCATTGAATCTTTTGAGTGCCTTTTAGTACTTCTGGAATGCAAATTTGGTATGAACAAGGAGGTCAGAATAATAAACTTAAAATTGGTCTGTCTAGCTTAGCATTAGTTTTCTGACTTGGGAATGGCCCTCCAAGGTTTTAGTCATGAACCTTTTCCAATCTTTCCTAATTAGAAATTCCAGGGGTTGAACTTTGGAATCCCCGACATTCAAATTATATGCTTTAGTACTAAATACAGCATGAGACAGTAGAACGCCACTGCATTATAAAATATAATTAGAAAGGATTGCAGCATTTTGTTGACTGTGGGTGTTGGAGGTTTCCGGTGCTACATGGAGAAGTGTAGGGGGCAGTTCCTTCCTTTTAAGAAAAATGTACTGAATTCAATTTATAGCCTAATCCCTTCTGAGCAGCTCAGAGTAAGTTACAATAATTACATATATACAAAGCAGGCCAATTAAAGGCAAATAAAACCATGTCCAATACCAAGAAGCAGATAATGTAATACGGACATGGTATTAGTATTACGTTTCTCCAGCTTCCTCTGCAATAAAGTGTCAAACGCGGAAGTTAAGGATGCAGAGAAATACCCATCTGTCTACTGGCAAGGTCAGGAGTTTCTGTTGCCTATCAAGTGCAAAACCACACCAGTCATTTTAAAATAGAACAACTGAGGCTTGCAGGAAATAATATATCCCTTGCTGCACATCTTGTGGCTTTGCTTCCAATCTCTGCACAGCAGAACAACTTGTTCTGATTTTTTTTTTTGCTGCAGCAGCTTTCATAGAATTAAGTAACCTGAGTTTTGGGTTTTTATACAGCCTTTATAAAAAAAAAATGATAATGAGAGTTTTGCTGAAAAATCTGACTTGGCTTTTGGTGGTCAATTAGCGAGACAGTGCATGAGGATGTTTAAGGCACATCTGCCAAAGAAGGTGTGTTTGGAGTTTAATTTGCTGCTTGAGTATACTTTCCAGATTATTAATATTCTGTTTCATTTCCTCCTCTTCTTGTATCTTCCC
Organism: Bradypodion ventrale; assembly: GCA_035047345.1. Taxonomy (NCBI): domain Eukaryota; kingdom Metazoa; phylum Chordata; class Lepidosauria; order Squamata; family Chamaeleonidae; genus Bradypodion; species Bradypodion ventrale. Next base: position 51,423,992 of record JAWDJE010000001.1, read on the forward strand.
CCTCCCCTCCCCTTCAAATCTCATTACCAGTGAGTTGTCAAAAAGAACCAACTAAAAACACTTAAGTGAGTTAAACCAGTGTTTCCCAACCTTTGGTTTTTGAATTTCAATTCCCAGAAGCCTAAGTCAATACATTGGCTGATCAGTGCTTTGGGGAATTGACTTAGGCTTCTGGGAATTGAAGTCCAAAAACAAAAGGTAAGGAAACACTGGTCTAAACTTTAAACCAGGAGTTCTCAACCTTTTAAAGCTGGGGGCCGGGACACACTTCCTCAGACAGCTTTGGGGGCCAGATGACCATTTTGCCCTTCTTCCACCACATGGCACTTCCTGGTGTGGTGGAGGTGGTGGGAGGGCACATGAAATGGTGCCGTTGGCTGCAGGTTTACAATCCCCACCCTTCCCCCCTTGCCCTCGGACTTCAAAAGGCAAGGGGGAGCCGAACCAACTAGCCTCCTCCTTTGGATTCGGGGGATTTTAGAGATGGTGGATTTCTTGGGTGGTCTTGGCTAAATTTGTTATTTATTATTAATGAATCTATTTTTGATGTGATTTTTTGTTTTGTAATCTGATTTTTTGTAAATTGCTTTTGAATTGTACTGTATTGTTATTGTACTAAATTTACTTTTAATGCTGCTTATTATTGTATTGTTTGTATTTACATGTTGTAATGGCCACCTTGAGTCGGCTTCAACTGAGAAAGTGCGGGATATAAATTAAAATTTATTGTTATTATTAAACATTGCCATTTGTGAGTGTGCTTCCACTTAAAAGCCTGTAGCTGTCAATCGGTTCCACTAAATGAAAGGGCAGGACCCAATGACGCAACAAGCAGGGTTGGAGTTTCGGAGTACGGTTTCTTTGCAGGAGAAGCCACCTGAAAATAAAGGAGGGTATTACATGGTAGTGGGGTAAAGAAAAGGCATGTAGAATAGTTTGAATGAAGTCACGTTCAGCATCAGTAGGAAGTTGTTTATAGTGGAAAGTTTGTGTGAACATGGGTCTGAATGCTTTATTAGTAACTCTTTGGTTTTGAAGAGGGTGGTAGCATTTAATGATGTCAAATATCTTCTCTTTCCACATCAGACCTTTCCCTTGCTGCTTTCTTGGAGACTGGTCAGAGCTTGGTCATATAATAGACTCTAATGAACAGGCTCTAGCCCAGTGGTTCCCGACATGGGGCCCACACCCCACAGGGGGAGACTTCAATTCCCAGAAGCCTAAGTCAGTGCATAGGCTGATCAGTGCATCAGCACTGACTTAGGCTTTTGGGAATTGAAGTCTAAAACCAAAGGTTGGGAAACACTGCTCTAGCTAAAGTACTGTATAAGGAAAGTAGCCAAACTTGTATGTTGAATTTGAACAGCAATTGGCTACGTAACCTTCTTTCAGTATGTCTAGCTAGCAAGGGGATCCATTCTGCCATCATTCCTATTTTGTTTCATTCTTGCTGCTTTGCTACAGCTCTGCCCCTTGGCTGCAGATGAGGCAAACATCTACATCTGATATTTGTTGCAGTACCTGTTTAGGGCATGAAGCATAAACTGGGTAATGCTCCATTGATGCTGTGTACTTCATTCTAGGTATCTAGATGGTGGGCTGGTGGATATGTTGGTGTTTGCTGTTGTGCTTGACTTACTATAGGACAGTGGTGGCTAACCTTTTAGAGTCTGAGTGCCCAAACAGAGGGGTGGCGCGAACTCTGTGCTGGGGGGAGGGACGAAGCACTCCCATTGGGCTTCTGGGCAGAGGGGTGGGGTGAACTCTGTGCTGGGGGGAGGGAGGGAGCACTCCCATTGGGCTTTTGGGCAGAGGGGTGGGGCAAACTCTGTGCTGGGGGAGGGAGGAAGCACTCCCATTGGGCTGCTGGGCAAAGGTGTGGAGTGAACTCTGTTGGGGTGACGGCATGTGTACCAACAGAGAGGGCTCTAAGTGCCATAGGTTCACCACCACTGCTATAGGAGTATTGAGCTGTGTTTATGCAGCTGCTGAGTTGATAATATACCCATTAAATTAATTTCTAAATGTAATCCAGTGACAACACTGACTGTACGAATACTCCCTTTGCATGCAAGCTGATAAAAGATCGTGTGTGTGTGTATGTGTGAAGAAACAGCACAGGGGGGAAAAGAATAAGCTCTGATCCTAACTACTGTATATGAGTTAACATTTTGACCTCAGATTGACTCTGAGCAAAATTGAGACTCTGCAGTGATGTTCATCCCAGTGAGAGAGAGAGAGAGAGTGTTGTGCAAATGTGAATATTGCTGCTTCTCGTATTTAAAACCACTTCCAAAGTTTGACACACACAAAAAACTCTTTGAGAAATACTGGGCCCAAACAACTTTTTACAAGAAAAGGTGGGTTTCTGTGAAGCAAGGCAAATAACAATAAGTGAACTGACAGGACTGATAGGAAGCAGATCTGTGACTGAACATGGCAGGAAGGTGCCCAAGGTCATGTACATTTATATCTGTGCAGATTTAGTAGTTCCTGCTTTGTGGATTGGACATTTCTGTAATGACACCAGCAAAGACTGATCCCATTTATATCACCGTCAACCAGACATTAGTATCTTTAGAGATAGAAAGGATTTATTTTTACTTATTTAATATTTTAATTTATATCCTACCCATCCAACTTATAACATTCTGGACAATGTTAATCTATACCTATAAGAAGGGGGTTGGGCTGTGTGTGTCCAGAATGTGTGTCCGCACACGTCCAGCCCATCCCGTAATGAGCCGGCCATACTTACCTTACCTCCCGGACAACATCGGCGTGAGGGTCTGGGGACCAAGAGTGGAAAAAAAATGAACGAAAATAAAAAAAAACTACGCTATTCAATGTCCTCTGTGCCGCGGCATGTATCAGCCAATTAGGCACGAGGATGCATGTAGAGGAGGCGGGACAGCTGCCATGCGCAAGAGGGAAAAAACAGCCAACTCACTTAGGCAGCACCTTCCCCCCCCCTCAGCAGCAGCTCTCCGGCAACACTAAAAAGCCGGTGTTCCCGCCGCTGCTGACCCAGCGGAGTTTTCCTGGCAGATTGGCCGGGGGAGAAGGAGGCAGAGAGGAGAGACCCACAACACAAAGGGTCTCTCCGGTGGCCCTGAAAAGCTGCCTTCCTGTCTCCTTCTCCCCTGGCTGACCTACCAGGCAAACTCTGCTGGGTCGGCAGTGGCGGGAAGGCAGCTTTTTAGGACCACCAGAGAAACCCCAAGCCGGGGTGTTGTTGCGTGAGTTTGTTGTGTTGTGTGGTGTGTGTGTGACTGTGTTGTGTGTGTGTGTGTGTGGTGTGTGTGTATTGTGTGTATGGGTGTATTGTGTGGGTGTGTCCTGTGTGGGTGTAGCCTGTGTGGGTGTGTGTTGTGTGGTTTTGCTGTGTAGGTTTGCTGTGTTGTGTGCAATTTGTCTGGGTGTCATGGGTGTGGATTGTGTGTCCAGCGTGTGTTTTGTGTGGGAGTGTGTATTGTGTGTGTGGGGTGTCATGTGTGTTCTGTCGTGTGTGATGTGTGTGGCTGTGGGTTGTGAGTCGTGTGTGTGTGTCGTGTGTGCATGTTGTGTTTGTGTGTATTGTGTGTGTGAGAGAGCACCTTCCCTGATGAATCCCTGCCACCTACACACAATCTATACCTGCCCTGCAAGGCCGGGCAAAATAGCTAGTGTAAACAATATAAACAAAGCATTCCCCCGCTCACATATAAAGATCAAATAAGTATAAAAAACTACCTAACAGCAAAGCAACAGAGATCCAAATACAGTACTGGCAGCAGGCAATATTTAGGCAGAGGAGGAAAAAAATAGTTTAAAGTTTTTAAAATGATTCTTGAAATAAATTCGCTTTAGCCAGCTTGTAGAAGCAGATAAGGATCCACATTTATCTTTGTATTCAACACAAAGCATGCAATGTTAAAAATCTCTTTTCCCTCTCCTTCATTATCTGCATATTTTCAGTATATTTTGAATTTCTGTCTGTCAGTCACTGACTAGTGGTACTGCCAAAGATGACAAGGGTAAGGTATAAATGCTCACCAGATGTCTACCTTATACAATCCTGGATGTTTGCCTTTCCTGATTTCCTCCTTTCCCTGGCACTTACTTTTCTTTTACTCTTCCTACCAACTTGCTCTACCTCCATCCTCCCTTCATTCAGGCAGTAATAGAATTGCAGTACCTTTTAAGAACTTAATTTAATTTTCCAACAGAGTTTGTTCACACTGCAGAGTATGGCTGCTAGTCATACTTAGCCTCTTGATTTCCCCACAGTGCCCATGGGCAGAAGGCATTCTGGGGAAGCAAAAATGTTGGGTAGGAGTGTGGCTTTATTCTATGGCCATGCATGGCATCTTTTTAAATAACAGAAAAATATAGACATGTGATTATCCGTGTGTGTGTGTGTGTGTGTGTGTGTGTGTGTGTGTGTGTGTGTGTGTGTGTGTGTGTGTGTGTGTGTGTACAGTGTGGGGCCCTAGATTTACACCCAGTGATCATGTTTAGCAGCACCACTGCCTTTGAAAATTTCCCTCTCCATATCTTTAAGTGCATGAATCTACAGCATGGTTATTTAGTTGCACAGAGCACCTGGCAGTGTGTCTTGCTGGAAATCTTCCTCTGGCAACAAAGGAGTTCTTGACTGCAGTTTGCTATCTTTTAATAGTGCTTTTCAATCGCGTGCTGTGCTAGGCGGAAGGGCAGGCAAGTGCTTCTTCACTACACTAAAATCAGAGCACTTTGACCTTCTCTTCAAGACTCTTTGTGTGGGAGAGATGCTGTTGAACTGCTAGCAGTTGAATTCATCTGTGAGAATCAAGGCAAATCATTGATGTATGGAGGGGACTGTAAACATACTGTACGGTGTCCACTGATTAAAGGCAAAGGCCAGCTCGTGTTATTTGTGCCATAGCTCACTTCTAATAGAAGTTATGTCTTTACTGCATCTGTCTGCATCTGCAGATGTTTCCATGGTCATGTGACAGACATGACTAGCCATGGAATGCTGTTTACCTTCCAACCAAAGTGGTACCTATTTTTCTTCTTAAAATTTCTTGCTTTCGGACTGCTAGGTTGGCAGGAGCTAGAGCAGAGATATGAGCTCACTCCATCATGCAGCGCTCTGGTCTCTAACTGCTGACCTGCCGACCTTCCTGTCATCATGTTCAGCTTCTTAACCACTAAGCCACTGCAGTCCCTGGAGGAACTGGGGGAAACAGGTTAAAAATATAACTTAGGCAGTCTCTTATGGTTTAGAGCAGGAATTTTCAAACTTTTAAAGCTGGGTGCTGTGTCACGCTCCCTCAGACAGTTTCGGGGGCTGGTTGGCCATTTTGCCTTTCCTCCACCACATGGAACTTCCTGATGTGGTGGAGGTGGTGGGCCACATGAAATGATGCCATGGTCCACATCTGGCCCACGGGCCACAGGTTGAAAATCCCTGGTTTAATTTAATTTAATTTAATTCTCACACTTGTATGCCGCCCAATCAGGAAACCCGACTCAGGGCGGCTCACACAATAATATGCAGTAAACATAATAATGCAATATACAATAAACACAATAATTATACCATATTCATGGTTAAGAGGGAGATGAGTTCAAGTGGATTCTTCTTCAAGTTTTATAGGGGAGGGGGGGGAACCCATAGCAAATGCTAAGAGCAAAAGAAACCACCAGCTATCAGAGTTTGAACAGTATGGGGAATATTATCAAGGAGCAGTGGTTTGATTCCCCCTTCCAAAATAATAATAATATGCAGAACATCTGTGTTTCTGTTGATTAAGATGGAGCAAAGAAGGACAATCTGTATGTCTCTGCAGAAATATTAAGGCTTAAAGTCTTTCAGGTGCTGTAGAACCAGCTTTCAATGAAAAAATGACAAGGATCCGAGCAGGTTGGGTCTTCTAACAATCATGCTCCAGGAGGCTTTATCTGTAGCATACATAATGTGTGTGGATCCCCCCCATCTCTATACTACTTACAGGGTTTGTGGAAAGGAAATTGATAGCCCACTGGGAGCTTCCCAGGTCCAATGAAACTGCTTCCAGGGTTTTTGTAACAAGAAAGCTCTTGCGTCATGTCACTGATGCACCATTCCTATCTTATGGGCCTAAGAGCATACTTAAAAGCATGCTGCTTATTCCCCTCCCTTCACTCTTGGTGTTTTGGTGTATTGAGGGTACACACATACCTCACAGACTGTCTTCAAAACAAACCAGTGAGTCCTAGAACCAACTGGGAAGTGGTGAAGATGGGTACAGTACCCAGCTTTTAATCCACATTATATTCAGTCTTTTTCCTTCAGCACTGTTTAAATTGATTTAGTGAGACTCCAGCTCTGAGACCTGGCAGCTTGAAAAACAGAATGAGGCAATCACTGCAGGCAGCAGATATTGTATGGTAACAGCAAAAGCCCTTCAGCTATTCCTCCTGTGTTCCACCAGTCTGTCCTGTACTTCTTAAAGCAACCTGGTACCTTCAGGAGTGGTGGATGATCTTACCCTGTTTCCAGTGTTCAATAAGATTCCATTGCCAGAGTAATTGGCTTCTGAATTTTTACCTAAAAGGAGAAGGTAAAGGTCGCCCTTGCTCGAAAGCCAGTCGTATAAGACTCTAGGGTTCAGTGCTCATCTCTGTTTACCTTCCCACCAAAATGGTACCTATTTATTTACTTGCAATTTCTTGCTTTTGAACTGCTAGGTTTGCAGGAGCTGGGGCAGAGACGGGAGCTCACTCCCTCATGCAGCGCTCAGGAATCAAATTCTGACCTTCGAGTTGTCAAGTTCAGCATCTTAACCATTTGTTATTTGCCTCAGGGAGCAGAGTGCCTTAGGACAGCTGTAAGTCTCAAGCTGATGTAGTGAATTTTGAAGGCATTTGGCTTATGAATAACTTGGAAAAGCTATACATTCAGATATACCGTGTCTCCATTTAATTATCAGATCATGCTACTCTGAAACAAGGAGCAGTGATGAGCAGAAGAAAAGGAAAACCAGCATATGCACACATGCATGTGTGCACACACATCTTTACCTATAAGAAGGTGGATGAGTCGTGTGTGTCCAGCATACACGGCCACACGCAGCCCAACCATCCCACACTTTAGACCCTACGAGAATTGCTGCAAGGGTCCGGTTATCGAGAGTGGGGCAATTGCCCCACGAAGACAAACAAAAAATAAACCTACAAGGCCCAGCGTCTTCCACACCGCACCACCTCTCAGCCAATCAGGCTGAGGGATGCAAGCACGGAAGAGGCCGGGAAAGTGCTGCGTGCATGGAGGAGGCCGGGAGCATGGAGGAGGCTGGGAAAGCGTCATGTGCAGAAAAAACCCACCGCCACATCTAGGCCCAGGTGACGAAGTCTGCCGCCGGCCCTGCAATAACTTCAGCGGGGTTGTGGAGAAAAGAGGGAGTCCTTTTTCTCTCCACAGTCCCGGCACTGGCCCCACTGCGATTTCGGCAGGGTTGCGGAGAGAAGAGGAACTCCCTCTTCTCTCCATGGCCCTGCTGCTGGACCCGCCGCGACTTCGTCGGGGTTGCAGAGAGAAGAGGGAGTCCCTCTTCTCTCCACGGCCCCACCGCCGGCCCCACCGCAAGTTGCGGAGAGAAGAGGGATCACCTCTTCTCTCCGTGGCCCTGGCGCCAAACATGTCACAACTTTGGTGGGGTTGCGGAGAGAAGAGGGAGTCCCTCTTCTCTCCACGGCCCAGACAAAAAGCTTCTCTCCAGGAGACAGAGCCCGAGTACTGTGCTCAGTTCTTGGCCTCCGTCTCCCAGAGGGAAGACAATGCCTTCCATGGAGGGCAAGGGCTGAAAGCTTTGGCCCCCACCCACCGAGGAAAATGAACAGTTTCCCTCCGGGAGACAGACACCGAGAATGGAGCACCGTTGTCGGCCTCTATCTCCCGGAGGGAAAACCATCCGGAGCTTCCCCCTCCCTCTCTCTCTCTGTGTATGTGGGTGTGGGTGTGTCCCCTCACTGAGGCTACAGGGGAGGGGGAGGGGGAGCCTCCTCGCACAGTTTTGGCATGCATGTGTGTGTGTGTGTGTGTGTGTGTGTGTGCGCGCACGCGCAACCCAAAACCACCCCTACCACCAACCCCCCCCCAAAAAAAACACCTGCCAGGCAGTGCCAGGCAAAAAATGCTAGTATACATATGTACTGATGAGGGGAAGAAAAACAGGAGCGGAGTCCAAGTAGGAGTCCTGGTTGTGCTGTGGTTAAACTGCTGTCCTGCAACAAAGGTTGTGAGTTTGATCCTGACGAGGGCTCAAGGTTGACTCAGCCTGCCATCCTTCCGAGGTCAGTAAAATGAGTACCCAGCATGATGGGGCAAAATGGCAATTAGCTTGTGAACTGCCTAGAAATATAAACACTATGAAACTGTATAGAAGTATAATTGTTTTGTTTTGCTTTGCTTTAGATGATAAATCCAGAACATTGTTAGAAACAATAAAAATTCACTCATGCCTGGCGAAGTGGACTTGATCCACAAAAGCTAACATTAAAATACAGGAGTTAGTCTTTAAGGTGCCACAACATTTTTTGTATTTTTTTGTTTTGTTTTGTTTACTCTCTGATATGCTTGTACAGACTAACATGGCTACCACTTCAAAAATTGTTAGAAACATGAGTTCCTTAAATGCTAAAATACATGTGATTGCCTTAACTTGTATTTTTCTCTCCTCTTACAGCTTTCATGGTAGTTTATCTTTAGGATATAGGGTAGGGGTTCCCAACCTTTTTACGCCACATGCTTGACTATGCCCCTGGACAGCTGAGTGGGCCGGACCATGCCCCCCGGAAGCGGAAGTAAATGCACTTGCTTCCACATTTACAAAAGCCGCAGGTGTATTTACAGCTGATGTAACTTTGTTTGCGCACACGTGGGCGTGTTTTACAGCTGTCATAAATGCAACCACTTCCACTTCCAATTGGGGTGGAGGCAGGGACGGGCCACAGGAAATGATGCTGCAGACTGGGTCCGGCCCATGGACTTCAAAGATGAACCTCAGGCAGAATATCTTTACTTGAAACTCTAATATACTTTCAGCTTCTAATAATGTGTCATTCAGTTTGATGCACAGGTGGATGCCGTAAGAATCCAAAAACCTTGTTTACCCCTGAAAAATACAAAATGCATCCATTATACATTTGGACTGTAGTCTTGGGCTTTGGATTGCCTTTTTGATTTCACTATGTCCTACTTACAAGAAACATAAGATTGCTGCTGTTGAAGGCAAATGTTGGACCATATTTATCCTTTATCTATTTCAGCTGGTTAGTGCTTTACAGGCCCATATATATGAATATATGGGCCTTTAAAGCACCATTTTAAAATGAGAGATTTAGAACTTCTGTCTCTGAAGAACTCTGGAGTTGCTTCTGTTAAGAACTGTCTGTTCTAAATCTTTTATTGTATTTCATTTTATTTTTTATTAGTGTCACAGCATGGAAAAACTAGGCTGTGGATACAATTCCTAGAGTACTCCAGCTAGCATGATTAGTGCTAGTTATAGAAGCTGTAGTCCAGAAAGTAATTTTTCCAGGGTTTTGGTCCCTAGATACTGCACTTGGCTTGGCTTTTGAAAACACTTTTATTCTCAACAAGTTTAAGGCAGATGATTCCACTAATTCCACTGAGGAGGACTTAAGAACAATGGCTTGCTTTTTTAGAGCTGAATTTGAACATTTCATATTAAATGATGGGGTGGATTGGCAGCTGTGGAGTGGGAAGGGTCAAGTTGGATGCCTTCTTGCAGCTGTTAGCACTTGTGCTGTTAATCAACTGTACTGGGAACAGCTCCAACAACACGCGGTTGCAAAATGGCTTGTTAAGTGTGTTGCTCTGACAAATATGAAGATTGAAGATTTTTCTTATCTTGCTGAAGTTATATGTGAAACAACATTGTCTCATGCATGTCCATGCTATTCAGCTGGTCAGCATAAACAACGGATCTTTTTAGGTTGTGAGATTTGGACATGGTCTTGATGTTCCTTTTATGAAACATAGATGCCTATTTACAAGCTCGAAACATACTTCCTCGTGCTACCACTGGTATTGTAGATGCATACACTAATTTGCTTCCCATTGTAAGTTATGATGGATGACTAGGGACAATATGACATGTATCCCACATGTACATGACTTGGGTGCAGCTACATGGGGCATTTTTAAGATGTAGCAGTAGATCTGCATAAAGTTTTCAGAGCGTAGCCCAGAACTGGTGCTACCATCTGTCAGAGGCATATTGTAAAATCTGTAAGATATGACTCTATTGGATACAGACTTTTAGAGTTATATAACCTTGTTAAGTCTTAATCATAAATCATGGCTAGAGAAAAGACTAATATGCCATAATGGTGATTACTCTGAGCAAAGTTGTAAGATCTTGTGTGATTTATAGTAATAGACACCACCAGCAATTGGAAGAGTGACTTTGGATAACAGTACTGGGGCTCTTGAAGATGTAATACAGAAAATAACTGTTATAAGCTCTTTTCACACTTATATAGATTTGTTTGTGTTTTTCTCAGTTTTTATTTTATTTGCAGTATGTTTTATCATTTGTATTGCTTTACCATTCAGTACAATATGTTGAGAAAGATTGATGCATTCAAAGGCCAGCCACTGAGGTACAAAACATGTAATAGTGTATTGCTGAAAATAATTAGTATGCTTCATCTGCACATTTCTATTCTAGTGCGAAAAGTTTGAGACAGAAGTAACTGGCAGACCACATTATCATCCAACCTGTGTCATTAGCTTTTCCCCTAGCATTGTTCTGTGCTACCTACCAAAGGGGTAGCATAGCTGCAAATAAATGGCAAGAGAGATAGGAAAGCAGCTTTTGTTTGATTGATTCCCCATGTAATGCAAGGACTGGAACATTTTGAAGGATTTCAGAGCTGTAATATTCTAACCTCCATACTTTAAGGATACTTTTTGTTAGAGGATCATGTTGCCTATCGGAGTATCCAAGCCGATCTCACTGTTGTTGCACTCACTATATTTAGAAATGTGTGCTTAGCCCTGCCCCATTTGTTGTCAGCTTTTTACATGTCAAAACGATGCATCTGCAGTGGAGACATTCCTGCATGTATGTAAGTTCTACGTGCAAGCCAGAATCTTGGAAAATCAGGTTTCTTGCATGTGGAGTCTATGCGTGAAGAGGGCGAGTTCCATAGCTGAGGGATCATTGTCTACATATAACTAAATAACAGCAAAAGAATTGAAAACTAATGAGTTTATTTCAGTGTGAGCTTTGATGGATTGCAGTTCACTTGTCCAGACTCAAGAAGTGGATTTTATCTGAAGAAATTGATTCTTCCCATGCTAAAACAGACTAACATAACTATTTTCCCCTCAACATTTCCATGTACAGAAAACTACAACAAAGCAGGGTGATGCTACACATCATGGTATAAGCATGGACACTGTTATCTGTGGAAATGATGCATTTTCCCTTTCGTACAGTAAGAACCTGGCCAGGTTCCCCCTTGATTGGTCTGCATTGCAGCATTTTAGTTCATTTATTTATGGACATTTTTAAAACAAAATCTGAAGTTTTCCATACTGATATTGTGCATTCCAGGCGCACCCCCCAAAGAAAGACTCAGACACCGGTATATGGATAAAGGCATTGGGCCACTTTTATTGAATAATGCCCTAGTCCGAATTATAACTTTCAATTGGTACTCATCCAATTATAATTCTTAAGGCAAGCAGGCCGCAGTAACACTGGTTAGGTTCCTCCCAAAATTGCCAATGGCAATTGGCTACAATGTATCCATTTGTATCAATTTGTTTGTTGACACAAACAAATTGTTGACCGTAGTCAATAAACTATCTACTGACCCCACCCTCTGACGTGTATCCGTCAAATCACGGGGTGATGCATCCTGAAAAGCTCCTGCCACCACCCCTTGCCTGGTTCGTCGTTGACCGGTCAACGTTATTACACCTGTACCTGTCTAAGTGTTGGCCGGTCAATTGCGAACCTGCCGGATACCTATGGGTCATAAATATTTACCTTACCAGTGCTACCCGCCACACGGGGAGGCGTCCATGATGACTCACCGCCCCCCCAAGACCGTCAGCTCGGTCGCCAGGCCTGCTTGCAACACACCCAGAAAGAGGTACATACCTCCAGCCGACAGGTGGACCCCTTCCCCTGCCTACCGGCAAAATTTTTGTAAGCCTATCCTCAGGTGTCCAATGGCTGTCTCCCAGCCATGCTCAGCAAGGGACTGAGCAAAAGCCCTGTCCACTGACTGCCGGAACAGTCCGAACCACGGAGATCCACGTCTCCCCTAAATTGGTGTCTCGGCACGATGTTAGACCATAGCGACCGTGTGTAAGCCATACGTGATATAAAATGCCAGGTCACAGCCCCTCGACAGTTTAGTAACAGCAGTGATCTGTATAAGATCGTTGCTGCCGAGGTGCCTATTACGAACATCGGGCAGTCCAGCATCCCCGACGGACATCAGGAATGGCAACAGTTCCCGCCCCCATGTGCCGCGCATACCATACCATCGCCTACGTGCGGATGCACACGGCCCAAGTTGGGGTCCACTCTCTGTCGCCGCAGCATATACTGCTGCCCAGTGTACATAGCTGTGGCCCACCAGCCCCACTGCCACCGGTGTGTAGAGACACACAGGATCTGTAAAAGAGGAGAAGAGGTTAAGGACATAACTAGGTACTCGTACAGTGAGGGCATGTACATATAAGAAATTGCGCGTACACGCATGTCCGCCTCCGAGTACTCCAAACGTAGCCGCGATCAGCGCGACGCCTATCCTAAATAAATGGGTGCCAAAACGGGCCCCCACACCGCGAAGTGCAGCACTGGTCACCTTCAGTAACATTACTTCGGCAAGGGTAGACCTATCCTGGTGGCAGAAAAACAGGCTGGGGCGCGCAGCAGGCACTGTCAAAAATTCATGTAGGGCACCAACCGGACAGATGTCTCCAATAAAACTTCGTAGCAGTCTGACTCCACTGCCTACGCCGTGCTGAACAACCTGTGAGGACCGTATCCCCACTTGAGCCCACTCATGTGTGACAGAGACATCGTCGAGTTCCAGTGCCCTACGAGACACATCCGCCTTACACAGATGGTACCAACTCTGGCACCCACTCACTGATGCAGAGCGCTCCAAAAAGGCTACCGTGGTAGCTGCGTGACCAAGAGCCACCTCACACCTATCCAAACATAAGTAATGCCAGCCTCGTGCAAGGTGGGTCAGAAACTCTGGGAACTGGGTGACGCGTGTCTGGGCGGCGGACACGTTCCCGTGTCCACCCCTCCAAAACACAACGCATGAACGCATAGTGATACGCCTTACGCATGCGAGGTGCCAATGACATGCCCGGTTCACCTCTCCTCGCCAAACGTCCAAATATCAGCCGGGAGTGGCGAGTGGAATTCATCTGCTTCCAGAGTAAGGCATGGAACCGGGGGATCTGCAGGCGGGATAAAGCAGCAGCAATGTCGTTATTAATACCTGGAACATGTCTAGCCCATAACAGCACATTTAGGCGTAGGCTTCTCAAAAAGAATAGACAAACTAATGTCATGACCCTGGGGGATTTGCATGTCTGGGTGTTGACAATGTGCACCACTGCCGCATTATCACACCAAAAATGGACCACTGAGTAGGCCCACTCATCGCCCCATAGCATCAGTGCTCCCCAAAATTGGAAGAAACTCAAGGAAGGTAAGATCGCGGAGGCGATCCGTGACAAGCCATGGGTGCTGCCATTGGCCGTAAGTCCACCTACCCTCAGAGTAAACCCCCCATAAGTCAGGGAGCCGGAGGCATCCGACCGTACTTGAAATCCAGGGCAGACCATCAGGTCTGATCTCCAGGAAGACACCCCGTTAAAACCCAGGAGTAATTTGAGCCAGACCGGAAGGTCCACCCGTATGCCCCTGATCAGCCGGACCCTGTGTTGACGTTTTAACAGGCCAACCATGGTGTCACACAGGCGCCTGGCCAATGCTCTGCCGGGTGGAACCACCCTGCAGGCAAAATTAAGGTGGCCATGAAGTAACTGCAGCTCACAAGGGAACACTTTATGTTTGGCAATCAATGCCAAAATCGCCGCGGAGATCGAGCCACCTTATGCATGGTTAACCCGGATGCCCGTGCGACAGAGTCGATTTAGAAATGTGAGCTTAGTAGCTGGGCCCTCGGTCTTTTCAGGCGCCAAGGGGACACCCAGTTCCCACCTGAGTGTCTGAAATGTAGTGAGGAGACGCGTGCACGTGTCCGAGCCCCGTTCATCCCCGAACCAAAAGTCGTCAAGGTAATGGGCTAGAGACCGAGACCCTGACCTGCGAGCAAAGGCCCACTGAATGAAAGTCCCGAATCATTCGAATGCTGAACATAAATTAACTTGGTCAGAAGGGGTTGGACTTATCTAAGTAAAATTCACCTTGGAACCTAAAAACCCAATAGCTCTAAATCCATTGGGTGCACTGGCAGTAATCTGAAAGCCGAGTGCATATCACACTGTGCCAGGAAAGCACCGGGACTGCATGAGCGAGCCACCCATAGGGGCTGAACCAACTACGAGTACCTGACCGAACAAGGTCATCAGGAATGGCATCCCTAACCGGATAACCCACAGGGTGAGCTAAATGGAGGATTAAATGACATTCACCCTGGTTCTACCTCGGTACTAGCCTCATAGGGGAGACGTTCAACTTAGGAAAGGTGGTTCCAAGAAGGGACCCGCTACTCTCATAGCCCCAACTCCCTTAGCTGTGCACAGTGGAGCAACCTGTTCGTCACCTTTCAAGGTAACCAAATTAGTAGCATCCTGGGACCCCTAACACCCCCGAATGGAATACAAAAGCCCCATTGAAAACCCTCCAGCAGGTACCCCACATCATCCCTTCTTGGATGAGCTGAGTGCCATTGCTCCAGCCTGAGTACACTAATTGGGGAGGGGGGGCTTTGACAAGGCTAGTTCTTTCAGACGGAGCTCTGATCGCCCCCTGTGCACCCCTACCTCTGCCCCGTAACCCACCAACCCACGGGCACGCGGAGGCGGCGTGAGGGCCAGCGCAAAAGGGGACACCAAGTCGGTAACGACACTGGCACTTAGTACACCCGTCGCCAGCTGAGCAGGTCAAACACGGCAGGCGGGCTGGAACCACCTGCCCGACCAGTTAGCGTGGAGCCTGTGTCTGAGCAGCCCGCTGCACAGCATGACCACCATGGTACCTATCACCAGGCGCCAGTCACGTGGGAGTCATGTACATGAGCGCAAGAGCTGACAGGGCTCATCCAACCTCCTCTCAGGGTGTAGGGCCACCCTCATCCACATTCCTCGTCGTAAGCCAACTGCGATGGGCCCATCAAATCAACCATTGCCCTGTAATATTAGCAATAGATGGAACCATCGGGATGGCCCAACCAGGCCGGGCCCTGCGGCATACCACCAGTTGGCCCCAGGTGCGCGGTGGCTTACAACGATGGGACAGCTCTTTGTCTCTGTCATCCTGTCCCTCTCCCTCCTCCTCAGTGGGCTCACAGTTCAATATGGAGAATATCCACATATCCCCCTCCAGACCTTACCCCTCGTGACCTGCGGCAAATGATCACCCAGGGGCAAGGAATAACCAGCTGTCGGCAAAGCCATCGACGGCACGTTCTGTATCAAGGGCATACGCAGCAGGACCTGGACAGCCCCTGTGATGCTCGGCACTGCCCCGGGGGCGGACACCCCCGCCCTTAACGAGGGACCATTTAGCACCATGGGATACTGGGATAAGATGGTAACTGATGCCCGCTCGCATCAACTGTACTCCCCCCGCCAAATCTTTTCCCTCGTGACCTGGGACAAATGATCACCAAGGGGCAACGAATAACCAGCTGTCGGCAAGGCCGTCACCAGCACATTAGGTACACGGGGCATACGCAGCGGAACCTGGACAGTCCCTGCGATGCCTGGCACTGCCCCGGGGGCGGAAACCCCCACCCCCAACGCTGTACCAGTATGGAACCAAGGGGCACTGGGATAGGCTGGCAACTGATGCCCACTCGCCTCGACTTGACGAGGCCATGGCCACTGAACCCCACCATTGGAAGTGAACTGTGATGTGGGTGCATTAACTTGAACCTGATACTCACTAGGTGCACCCCCGTGAGCCGCCCCCACTGGGGGTTCCGGCCCACGGCGGGCGTCGGAGCTCGCGACCGGAATCGAGCTCTGGGGCCACACCTGACCACTCTCCTGCTGTAGTTCTGGATGAACAGGGAGCTGCGAGACACCGGCAAGCGCAGGCCGGAGCGTCTCAAGCAGCTCAACCCGGCTGGCCGCTTGTTGCAATGTGGCGGCCGTCGAGGTAGCCGGTGAACATGAAGGGCCCCCGGCAGAGAGTGAAGGGCCCCCTGACATGGGGTTGTGTGCAATCCCCAAGGATGCCTCAAGCACAGCTAAACGCATTAGCAATGCATCCACTGCCACAGATCCCCCAGTATAAAGTGGGCCGGGTGGGCCGGATGGCCCACCAGGCATTTGACCAGGAACCCCAAAATGAGAGCCTGGGCCCGAATAGGGCCATGCCCAAAACTCTGGCCCATGAGGGGCCGGAGGGGGAACGTGCTGTGCACCAGCACCGCCCCCCGCTGACCGGACCCATGGCCGGCAACTGCGGGCCGAGGGCCGAAGCCCCAGAAGGGCCGGTTGAAGGCTGGCCAGCTGAGGGCCAAGCAGCCTGCATCGCCCCACCGGTATCGGTGGAGGTAGTGCCGTGCCGCGTGGGCGCAGCCCTGGTCCTCCGACCTGAGGGCTGCCCCCGCGTTGCGCAGGGCCAGCAAAAGTCCTCCCCGTTGGCCACGGTTTCGTCGCCGGGGCCTTCCGTTTGGGAGGCATATCGGTAGAAATAGCAGGATCCCTGTCCAGGGATCAACCGATGCCAAAAAAAAAAACAGCAACAACAACAACACAGAGCAAGCAAGCCAAAGGCTCTGTGCAACTCCTTCCTTCCCAGCTGGGAAAGCCAAGGGCTAAAGAGCCGAAGAATCGAAGGAACAGCGACGGAGAAAACTTCTCCTCTCCGTCGCTATTTTTAAAATGGCAGCTCGGCTGCCTTGTGGCCACCCCTTTTATAGAGGGGTGGCCATGCCCCCTAACTCACCCGGATATCTGAGTCCGGTTTGGGGGGGCCTGCAAAGAGCGCGGCGGCCATTTTGGCGCCGCGCTTTCATTCTCTTTTTGAGGAACAACAGGCTTGCCAGTGTATTAGAGGCTGAATGGTCATTTGTCCTACAGAGGCCAGACCCATGAAAGATATTCTCGATTCGAAGACTGTTGAGTTCAAGTCTCATCTAAATATAAAAAACACTTGTAATGATCAAGGGCATTAAAGTTAGTAGTTACGGTAGGCTGTATACAAGTCAACTTTGATGAGATGAACTGTCTTTTTGTTGAAATAGCATCACTAATTTCTGATTCTCCCCTTCTCTTTTGGTGATGCATTTCCTCTGTTTTGGCAAAGTATAAGTGCCTGTCTAAGTAAGGGAGCCCAGTTGTTCTTCTGGTTTGTACCTATTTTACCATTAGGAGAGCTAATAATATCATGTCTTCTGAAAGAATATCCCACTCCATTTTTGATCCTATGTTTCCTTGGCAAAATTCTGAAGAGTTGAAATCCCTTTACATTTTGCAACCCCATCATACCTGTGTTCAAAGGACAGCGAAAGCCAGCAATCAACTTCCTGAAACTGTGTCTTTCCTTCTTTTAGTATTGGTTGATGTCAACAATCTCCTAGTGCTTTCCTTTCATGAAGCTCCTTTGCGGCTGCAGGACACGCCCACTCTTTTGTTGGACATAGACCTGGAGGAACTCAGTGGCATTAACTTTTGTGAAGATACTAATAAGATTTTATAACTTTCTTGCATTATGTTTTTATGACTTCGTGATGCCCTAACAGAAGGTGGATAACACTAAAGATCAGACTATGGGAAGGTTAGTTTTTGCACTACACTGTCCAGAATTCTCCAGTCAGCATTTACCATGCTAGTTGGGGGATTCTGGGAGTTACAGTAAAAATGTAACTTCTACAAACTTTGTTATCATAGAGAAGTATTGAAAAACAAGAACATGTGTCAAAGATCCTGGCAGTACTTTGTCTCCCCTTCATTTTGGTGAGTTTAAGGAATTTTGTTGGCCGAGGGAAGCTAATGACCTGAAAAATCTTATTCAAAGGCATCTCTGAAACTGTGAGAGACAGAAAGGATAGAAATTCTTCAATTATTATGTTGTCAATTAAAAAATTTCTTTTTTCTTTTCAAAAGAACGATTTCCTTTCTTTTATTGCAGTGTTCCTAGAAATTATTGGAGATGTGTTGCTAGCTTCAATGTAAAGGTAGATTTACTGGGTAGGTTGTTGTTGTTTGGTTTCTTTGAGAAAAGAAGACTTTAAAAAAAAAATCCCCAGGAAAACAAGTGGTTCCTGGAGTAATGTGAGTCTTTTCTAAGACAATTCTATGACTTTGCCAGTGTTATCTCTCATCTCCCTTAGTGCTTAATCGCCTCCTTTCTACCTTGCAGTGTAGAGGATTCCACAGAGGCTCTTCATTGGGATCTCTTCTTGGACAGCTCTGTGGCACACCTCAGGTCACTACCGCAAACATGAACATCCTGCAGGGATGATTTTGTTCTTACATGGAATTGTGTAACATGGCCAAGTGTCTTTAGGTCACCTGGTGACATTCTCTCACTTGTCAGCTTCCCTCACCTTTAAGCAATGAATTATTTGAGTTCAGTTGGGAAAGGATTTTACTTGGATTAGGCAGAAAAACATGGATAAAAGATTCTTATAGGTCAAGACAAAAGGACGTTTTCAAAATGTTATAGGACATAAGAAAAAAAGCAGTTTGATCTAAATGTTGGAAGAGAATTTGATTGAATGTAAAATTGATGGAGCACTATCTTGTTTATTGTTGTTAATTGGGTATGTACTTTCTAATGATTTAGAATTAGGATTATGGAGAATATTTTACTCTGTTCTGCCACAGAAACATATTCAAAACATATTCCTTATTCTTTATTCCGAAATTATACAGAAGATTCTAGTGGAAGAATTTTAGACTAGCTCTCCACCAACACAAACAAACTCTTCAGGGGGGAAATGGCTTACATATTATAGATAAGCATTTCTTGCTTCATATGAACAGAACAAGATAAATAATGTTTTATAATGTGTATGATACTTAAAGGGAGAAAACTTGGAGCAATTTTTAAAAAGATATCATCTTATCCTTCTACAATTTAGCTATCTACCAAAAAAAAAAAAACTTTATAGATACACATTTTCTTCATTACATGAGATACTACAAAAAGTACAGAAAATATATTGCCCCCACCCCACTTTCAATAAAGATAATTTTCCCATAAGTTTTTTTAAAAAATAGATAACAGTATATCAGAGAATGAAATAAGACTTCTCTCTGGAAGACAAAATTTTTATGTGGATGGCAAAAAACACAGAATAGCACCAATAATAAGTTGGGATAAACATGTGAAAAATACCATACTGTAACATAATGTTTCTGTACCAATCCAAAATTGAGCTCAAAGATCTTCTGCTTTCATTCATTCTTGGAAATACGTGGATACCAGTGGTCACCCAAAAGCTCCTGTTTGAAACAGTCCTTCTGTGTGCCAGCATCAACTCGCTTTTCTGAAGAAGGGAAGAGGACTCTTATGAAAGAGTGCTGGAAAAATGGATGAATAAATACCTGAAGACTTAGAATAACATGCACTTAAAACATACCTTCTGTGAAGTTCACATAAATTGTTCATTGTTGTTGTTCAGTCGCACAGTCGGTTCCGACCCTTTGCGACCCTATGGACCATTGTTCTCCAGGCACCTCTGTCCTCCACCATCCCCCTCAGCACTCCCAGTTCTGTGCCCATTGTGTCTACAATACCATCTAGCCATCTCATCTTTGGCCTCCCCCTTCTTCTTTTGCCCTCCACCTTTCCCAACATCAGGGCCTTCTCAAGTGAATCCTCCCTTCTCATTTGATGTCCAAAATACTTTAGCTTCGTCTTTACTATTAGCCCTTCCAATGAGCAGTCAGTGTTGATTTCTTCTAAGATTGACCTATTTGTTCTCCTCGCTGTCCAGGGTACTCTCAAAACTCTCCTCCAACACCACATTTCAAAGGCATCTATTCTTCTGCGTTCAGCTTTCCTAATTGTCCAGCTCTCACATCCGTACATTACCACTGGGAATACCATTGCTTTGACTATTCTAATTTTTGTTTGCAATGTGATGTCTCTGCTTTTCACTATGTTCCCCAGGTTTCTCATGGCTTGTCTCCCAAGAATCAGTCGCCTTTTTATTTCATGGCTGCAATCCCCATCTGCCGTGATCTTTGATCCCAGGAAAGTAAAATCTGTCACTGCTTCTACTTCTTCCCCATCTATTTTCCAGGAAATGATCGGGCCTGTTGCCATTACCTTGGTTTTCTTGATATTGAGTCTCAAACCAGCTTTTGCACTCTCCTCCTTCAGCCCAATCAAGAGGTTCTTTAGGTCTTCCTCACTTTCTGCCATTAGGGTGGTATCGTCTGCATATCTCAGATTGTTTATGTTTCTCCCAGCAATTTTAATCCCATATTGTGATTCCTCCATCCCTGCATTTCGCATTATGTGCTCTGTGTATAGATTGAATAAGCAGGGTGATAAAATGCAGCCTTGTCTTACTCCTTTTCCTATTCCAAACCACTCTGTCATTCCATGTTCTGTCCTAACTGTTGCTTCTTGGTTCATGTACAGATTTCTCAGGAGGCATATGATGTGCTCTGGTATTCCCATCTCTTTAATTACTTGCCACATCTTGTTGTGGTCCACACAGTCAAATGCCTTAGTGTAATCAATGAAACAAAAGTAAACTTGTTTCTGGTATTCCTTTGTTTTCTCCATGATCCAACGTATGTTGGCAATGTGGTCTCTAGTCCCCCTGCCTCTTCTGAAACCGGCCTGCACCTCTGGTAGTTCTCTCTCCACATGTTGCTGAAGTCTGTCCTGTATTATCTTGAGCATCACCTTGCTGGCGTGTGGGATGAGTGCAATTGTTCGGTAATTTGAGCATTCTTTGGCGTTGCCCTTTTTTGGGATTGGGACGTATACTGATCTTTTCCAATCCTGTGGCCACTGTTTTGTTTTCCAGATTTGCTGGCATATTGAGTGCAGTAATTTGACGCCATCATCTTTTAGCGCTTTGAAAAATTCGACTGGGATACCATCATATCCACTAGCTTTGTTGTTTGCAGTGCTCTTTAGGGCCTTTATAACTTCGCTCTCCAGGATGTCTGGCTCGAGTTCAGTTTTTTCATCATTGTGGTTATCAGGAGTGTTGAGGTCCTTTTTGTAGAGTTCCTCTGTGTACTCTTTCCATCTTTTCTTTATCTCTTCTGCATCAGCTAGCTCTTTTCCGTCTTTGTCCCTTATCATGGTCATTTTTGCTTTAAATGTTCCCTTTATTTCCCCGATTTTTCTGAAGAGATCTCTAGTCCTGCCTCTTTTGTTGTTTTCCTCCATTTCTTTGCACTGTTCTTTTAGGTAGTTTTCCTTATCTCTCCTTGCTTTTCTTTGAAATTCTGTGTTCAGAAGGTTGTATTTTTTCCTTTCTCTTTTGACTTTTGCCTTCCTTCTTTCCTCTGCTATTTTAAGAGCCTCATCAGACAACCATTTTGCTTTCTTACGCTTCTTTTCTTTTGGTATGGTTTTCTTTGCTGCTTCCTGCATGATGTCCTTTATCTCTGTCCATAATTCTTCTGGCACTCTGTCTATTGCGTCCAGGCCATTATATCTGTTCATCACCTCCACCGTGTATTCTTTAGGGATGTTGTGTAAGTCATATCTGTCTGGTCTAATTGTTTTCCCTATTTTCTTTAGTCTTAACCTGAATTTTGCGATCAGTAGGTTGTGATCTGATCCACAGTCTGCTCCAGGTCTTGTTTTTGCTGATTGTATGGAGGTTCTCCATCTTTGGCTGCAGAGTATGTAGTCAATTTGGTTTCGGTGTTGGCCATCTGGTGATGTCCATGTGTAAAGTCGCCTCTTGTGTTGCTGGAAGAGAGTGTTTGCTATGACCAGTGCGTTCTCTTGGCAGAACTCTATCAATCTTTGCCCTGCTTCGTTCTGTACTCCAAGACCAAACTTGCCTGTTATTCCCTCCACTTTTTGATTTCCTACTTTGGCATTCCAGTCTCCTAATATAATTTGGACATCATTTCTTGGTGTCTGTTCTATGAGGTGTTCTAGGTCCTCATAGAACTGGTCCACTGTGGCTTCATCTGCACTAGTGGTTGGTGCATAGACTTGGATTACGGTGATATTGAAAGGTTTGCCTTGAATTCTGACTGACATCATTCTGTCATTTTTGAGGTTATATCCCATTACTGCTTTTCTTACTCTCTTATTGACAATTATGGCTACTCCATGCCTTCTAAGGTTTTCTTGTCCACAATAGTAGATATGATGGTTTCCAGAGCTGAATTCACCCATCCCTGTCCATTTTAGCTCACTGATGCCCAAGATGTCAATGCTTATTCTTTCCATCTCATTTTTTACCACTTCCAGTTTACCTTGGTTCATTGATCTCACATTCCATGTCCCTATGCAGTATTGCTCCTTACAACATTGCATTTCCCCTCCCCCTTTCCTGTCCCTCCCCTTCCTCCACTCTGTGGTGTTAAGCATCCTGTATCACCTAGCCTGCCCTTTTGTTTTGCCTTTTGTTTTGGTCAATAGGGTTCTCTTGGCAAGATTTATGGCGTGGTTGCCGGTGTCTGCGCCATTTTTCTCTCCTCATACATTTTATCACAGTTTTTTAAAAGTTTAAAAACATTTAAGACAACATATTATCATGCATATTATCACACTTTAAAGCACAGTCTCTATGTCAGTTGCTATATTAAGTCATTTTAAAGTCTTTATGTGAGTTACTATATTAAGTCATCAACATTTCTGCATATTTAACTACTTATCCTTTGTATGGGGCTCTGAGTCTCACCCCCTGGTTTAACTCCTTTGCCTTCTTCCCTTCTGCCAATTGGACCTCTCCTTCGGCGCTTGGTTGTTTTCAGGGCTTGGAAAAGGCTCTCGTCGGGGCGACTGGCTGGCCTCTCCCCGCCCGGCTGGTCTTCCTCCTCCCTTGCCGGCCCGGCTGGAGATGGTGGGGACCGGCTCGGAAGGGCTCGCGTTGGGGCGACTGGCTGGCCTCTCCCCGCCCGGCTGGTCTTCCTCCTCCCTTGCCGGCCCGGCTGGAGATGGTGGGGACCGGCTTAGGAGGGCTTGCGTTGGGGCGGCTGGCTGGCCTCTCCCCGCCCGGCTGGTCTTCCTCCTCCCTCACCGGCCCAGCTGGAGATGGTGGGGACCGGCTCGGAAGGGCTCGCGTTGGGGCGACTGGCTGGCCTCTCCCCGCCCGGCTGGTCTTCCTCCTCCCCTGCCGGCCCGGCTGGAGATGGTGGGGACCGGCTTAGGAGGGCTCGCGTTGGGGCGGCTGGCTGGCCTCTCCCCGCCCGGCTGGTCTTCCTCCTCCCTTGCTGGCCCGGCTGGAGATGGTGGGGACCGGCTTAGGAGGGCTCGCGTTGGGGCGGCTGGCTGGCCTCTCCCCGCCCGGCTGGTCTTCCTCCTCCCTTGCTGGCCCGGCTGGAGATGGTGGGGACCGGCTTAGGAGGGCTCGCGTTGGGGCGGCTGGCTGGCCTCTCCCCGCCCGGCTGGTCTTCCTCCTCCCTCACCGGCTCGGCTGGAGATGGTGGGGACCGGCTCGGAAGGGCTCGCGTTGGGGCGGCTGGCTGGCCTCTCCCCGCCCGGCTGGTCTTCCTCCTCCCTTGCTGGCCCGGCTGGAGATGGTGGGGACCGGCTTAGGAGGGCTCGCGTTGGGGCGGCTGGCTGGCCTCTCCCCGCCCGGCTGGTCTTCCTCCTCCCTTGCTGGCCCGGCTGGAGATGGTGGGGACCGGCTTAGGAGGGCTCGCGTTGGGGCGGCTGGCTGGCCTCTCCCCGCCCGGCTGGTCTTCCTCCTCCCTCACCGGCCCGGCTGGAGATGGTGGGGACCGGCTCGGAAGGGCTCGCGTTGGGGCGGCTGGCTGGCCTCTCCCCGCCCGGCTGGTCTTCCTCCTCCCTTGCTGGCCCGGCTGGAGATGGTGGGGACCGGCTTAGGAGGGCTCGCGTTGGGGCGGCTGGCTGGCCTCTCCCCGCCCGGCTGGTCTTCCTCCTCCCTTGCTGGCCCGGCTGGAGATGGTGGGGACCGGCTTAGGAGGGCTCGCGTTGGGGCGGCTGGCTGGCCTCTCCCCGCCCGGCTGGTCTTCCTCCTCCCTCACCGGCCCGGCTGGAGATGGTGGGGACCGGCTCGGAAGGGCTCGCGTTGGGGCGACTGGCTGGCCTCTCCCCGCCCGGCTGGTCTTCCTCCTCCCTTGCCGGTCCGGCAAGAGTACAATAGAACTCTTTTTAATTACTCTATAAGATTTAAGCCCTCGCCTCGCAGGGAGCCGCGTTTGGAGGAAAAGGGGGGGGGGATGTTGGGGATCCGATCGTCCCTTCTGTGCAGTGCAATTGTTCATTACATAAGAACATAAGAACAACCTTGCTGGAACAGGCCACAGCCCATCCAGTCCAGCATTCTGTCTCACACAGTGGCTCACCATTTCTTTCAGGGTATTATTCCCAAGCAAATGCCTTCACCTCCTTAGGATTCCCTGGAAATGGCATTGAGAGATATCCTGCCTATCTCTCCAACCTGGAGGTTGTCCTTAGGTATCCATAATTATAGCCATTGATACCCTTGTCCTCCATGAACTTGTCTAATCCTTTCTTAAAGCTGACAAGACTGACAGCTGTCACCACTTCTTCTGGCAGGGAGTTCCATAGACCAGTAATCCTCTGGGTAAAAAAGTACTTTCTCTTATTTGTTTGAGAACTAGTACCCAAAAGTTTCATTGAGTGTCCCCTAGTTCTAGTGTTGTGCGATAAGGAAAACAGTTTTTCCTTATCTACTTTGTCCACACCATGCATGATTTTATAAACTTCAATCAGGTCACCTCTTAGACGCCATCGTTCAAGAGTGAAAAGGCCCAACCATTGCAGCCTCAGATGGTAAAGGAGGTGTTCCAGTCTCCTAATCCTTCTGGTTGCCCTCCTCTGCACTTTCTCCAACTCCATAATATCCTTCTGGAGGTATGGTGACCAGAACTGTACACAGTATTCCAGATGGGGCCTCATAATAGATTTATAAAGAGGTAAAATGACACTTGCTGACTTATTTTCTATACCCTTCCTAATGATCCCTAGCATTGAGTTTGCTTTTTTCACTGCTGAGGCACACTGGGTTGACACCTTCATTGAGTTGTCCACCAGGACACCAAGGTCCCTTTCCTGGTTTGTCGCAGAGAGTTCAGAACCCATCAGTTTATAAATGTAATTGGTTTTTTTTTTGCCCCAACATGCATCACTCTGCACTTACTAATGTTGAAGCTCATTTGCCACTGTTTTGCCCACTCCCCCAGTGTCAAGAGATCCCTCTGGAGCTCCTCACAATCTCTCACAGTTTTCACTACCCTGTATAATTTAGTGATGTCCGCAAATTTGGCTACCTTGCTTTTTACTCCTACCTCTAGATCATTTATGAAGAGGTTGAAAAGCAGGGGTCCCAGTACTGAACCTTGGGGGACCCCACTCTTTACTTCCCTCCACTTGGAGAAGTGTCCATTTAGTGCTACCCTCTGTTTTCTGTCCCTTAGCCAGTTGCTGATCCAGGACAAGACCTGTCCCTTTATTCCATGTCTGGTAAGTTTATTCAAGAGCCTTTGGTGTGGGACCTTGTCAAAAGCCTTCTGAAAGTCCAGATAAACAATGTCAACTGGATCCCCCTTATCCACATGCTTGTTGACATTCTCAAAAAATTCCAACAGATTAGTGAGGCATGGTTTGCCCTTGTAAAAGCCATGTTGGTTCTCCTTTAGCAGCGCCTTCTCTTCTATGTGCCTATTAATTCTATCTTTTATGATGGTTTCCATCACTTTACCTGGGACACATGTCAAACTAACAGGTCGGTAATTTCCTGGATCACCCCTGGTTCCTTTTTTGAAAATTGGTGTTACATTCGCTACCTTCCAATCATCAGGCACAAAGCCTGATTTGAGGGAAATATTATATATTTTGGCTAGGATATCAGCAATTTCATCTTTAAGTTCCCTGAGAACTCGTGGATGGATGCCATCTGGTCCTGGTGATTTGTTAGTGTTTAGTTTAACAAGACATGCAAGGACCTCCTCCCTGGTTATTTCTATCTGGCCTAATTCTTTGCTTTCCCTCCCTACGAAGATAGGCTCTGTTTTGGGCATGTGGTCTCTGTCTTCTTCAGTGAATACTGAAGCAAAGAATTAATTGAGTCTCTGTGCAATCTCTGTTTCCTCTTGCAGATTGAATGTAAGGACCCCTATTTTGTTCCGGAGGCTTCTGGCATTTGTATACAAGCATTTATATATGCTTTCCTGATACAGTAGAATTTCATCCCAGGTATAAGATTGCAATCTATGTGAGTATAAGACACATGGGAGATCTTGAGAAACAAGCTACAGTCAATCCTTTGGCCACCATTCAAAAACAGAAAAACATACTTTAGTGTTCTGAAAATAATAGACAGCAGCCAGCAATACGGGTCAAACACACAACTTTATTTGGAATAAGAATAGGTGGCCACAGCTAACAACACACCCTCACATTCCTTAGCTATCTCTGTTCAGAACTGAAAGTTGGAAAAAACTGTTAGAACCGTTGACAGCTCTGTTCTCATTCAGAACCCTCCAGAAGTCTCGTGAGACTTTGGACCATAGTAAAGCAAATACATATTAAACTCTTCCACAACAAGACAAAATGGCAAACACATTTCCTTAAATACACAACACAGACTCAGCAGCAAAATTGTTGAATTTCCTTTCTATAGTACTTCTGAAAGTTGTTGGTGCAACTCTTCCTGTGATGTCACCAGCCACACCTTTTATCTCTAATTAAAACTTTCTGATCTCTCCCCATCTCAGGTTCTGAGGCTTCCTAGGGATCCTTTTTAATAAATAATAAATAATAATAATAGGTATATTCATATCCCGCTCTCCTAGCACAAGTGCCACTCAGAGCAGCCACAACATAAGTGAATGAAAGCTTTCTTCAACAAAAAGAAAAGCTTTCTTTCTTTTTAATTTTTTTTATTTAAATCCAAACTTAATTACATACAACAGAAAAATAAAGTAAAACTCAAGACATATTACATATAATACATATCATACAACCAATAACTAAAATACAAACACACTATAAACACCTTCGTGATGGTTGCATTATCAATAAGGCCAGGTCTCAATACCCACTAATTGTTATTCCAAAACGACATATTTTCAGGTGATGGGATGTCACTCCTCCCCTTCTTCAATGTGTGATCTAGGAATAGTTTCCAAACATAATGAAATTTGTTCTCTTTACTGATGCCTTTCTTAAAGTTCAATTCCGATGTTAACTTATTGTTGAGCACAATTGTCCACATTTGCTTGTACCATTCCTCCATTTTTAATGGTGCTTCACGTTTACAATTCTTTGCTATTCATATTCTGGCCATTGTTATAAGAATTGCCACTAATACCACTACATTGGGTTCTGAATTCCAATTATCTAACTCAACTAGTAAAACTGTCCCGTCATCTAGCTTGATATTTACACCAACTATACAAAAAGAAAAGCTTTCTTACAATATATAATACATTACATATAAAGTATCAAACTTTTTGCCATGAAGAAGACTTTGGGGGGCTTTGAGATGGACTGAAAGGAATCCTTTAATGTCTGATTGGTGACAGTAATCATCAGACACCAGTCTTTACCATGCCCTTCGTATGCATGAGGCCTCCACAGGTTTCTCTTGGATTAAAAAAATCCCTAGGGAGTCGCATGGGAAATCTTGAAAATCTTAAATAGTGATAAAAAAACTATGACAAATGATGCTATCACACATGGAGCTGTACCACTGAAT
Source organism: Bradypodion ventrale (assembly GCA_035047345.1). NCBI lineage: Eukaryota > Metazoa > Chordata > Lepidosauria > Squamata > Chamaeleonidae > Bradypodion > Bradypodion ventrale. The sequence continues at coordinate 51,452,051 of JAWDJE010000001.1, forward strand.
AATAATAAAAAAACAACAACTAATCATCCAAGGCAAACCAATTGTTTTCTTGTGACAACATAGCTACAGCAATGTTATCTTTATGCACTGGTTTTCTAAACTGGTTCAGCATTTGATAACATGAATCAGACACTTAGTGATTTTTCACTCAAAAATGGGAACTTGAATAATATACATTTGAGAGTAATGTAAAATTTTATGCTTCTTCACTTCATGCTGATATACTAAGTAAAATGAATATAGATTCTAAAAACATTTCTGAACAGCAGAATCTCCAATGAGTCTCATACAAGAATTATCATAATCTTGGCTACACTGCACCTTATCTCCAATAAGTCTTTTTGAACAAAAAATGTTGCTTGCAAATAACAAGGTATTCCAACAGAAAGTAGCATTTGATTTGCATAAGAACTTTTTTTAAAAACAAAGTGTCGTTGTGTATGCCATTCTTTGCCTTCTTATCTTCCTGAAGTAACTGTGGTAGCTTAGTGGTTAAGATACTGAACTTGACGACCTGAATGTTGTCGGGTCAGCAGTTTGTGACCCAAGTGTTGCACAACAGAGTGAGCACCTGTCTCTGTCCCAGCTCCTGCCAACCTAGCAGCTTGAAAGCAAGAAATTACTAGTAGATAAATAGGTGCTGCTTCAGCAGGGAAGGTAACAGTGTTCCATGTGCTCTGGCATCTAGTCATGCTTGCCACATGACCACAGAAATGTCTGCAGACTAAGACTAAACAGAGATGAACACCACACCCTATGAATGGCTTTTGAGCAAGGGAGACCTTTACCTTTCCTGACTTGTCTTATGGGGCCAACTATTGGAATGAGATCTACTCAGAAGTAAGGGACACTGACTCCTATGTGGCTTATAACTGGAACAGAGATATTAGATTATGTCTTATATATTAATGGTGCTGTCAATGTGTTACTGGAAACAGTGATTGGTGTGGCCCTTACTCTTGCTGGGTTATGTCTCTTACAAAGCTTGGTTTAATTTTTTCATTGCTGAGTAGAAAGAGGGGAAAGTACTCGTTGACACATTTTCCTCCTTAAGTTACACCTGCTGTATCTTCAGAGCTGTCACTCACAATCCTTTCCGATCTGAAATCTCAGGAAGAGGCAGCAGTAGCTAGGAAAAGATTAAAGGTTTAGAGCAGTTCTGGCTGTCACTACTGTTTTATAACTATTGTCTCCTCCTGGAGGGTTAGTTCATCTGTGGGTGACCAGTTCAGCATTTGTGATGTAGAAAACAGCACAAAGAGGTATTGACTTAAGCTGAGAATCATCTCAGCAATATGCTCACTTCAGGATAGCATCCACCTTATAACATTTGGCTGCCTCAGGCAGGGTGTAAGATGGTACTTCCTACCCATTCCATGTAAACAAAAAGATGAGAACAAATGAGGGAAAAATCCAAAATATATTCATCATTCCTATGAGAAGCAGAGGAATCAGCTCACATAAGCAATCTCTAAAACTCAAAATTAAAGTGTAGGGACAAATACATAAGATTACTATGTGGATTCATCCTTCCAGTGGCTTTCCTGCAATCTTCTTCTTCTGCTGCACCTGTATCCAAATCTGAATATTGGCAATCATCATGGCAATCAGCCATGAAAACTGTTCTGTGAATATAATGCAGTGGCTTTCAATTTGCCTGTCGCATTGCAGCAGGATCCCCATACCACTGATCCAGTTCCGCGAGTCACTTTCTGGTCCTGAGCCCTTTTGACACGCAAAGTCCTCATCTGCCCCTGGCCAGAATTGGTGAAGCCCTCCATCAAGATGGATTAGGGTTGCCAGATGGTATCCCAAATGAGGACATGTCCTTCTTTTCTATAATTTGTCCTCCCGTCATCCCTTACCTACTGTATGATACAGTAGGTAAGGGGGGATGGGAGGACAAATTATAGAAAAGGAGGACATGTCCTCCTTTCGGATACCATCTGGCAACCCTACTTGGGAACCATCATCCTTCCCTGTAGGCTTCGCCATCCAAGGTCACTAGTCCTCGGGGTTGTCAGTTTTAGTTAACCGACACCTGTTACTCAGTGTTGAGTCACTGGCAGCATGGTCTACTTTATGAACATAGCAAGATAGCAAGATAACCTGGCCAGACTGTTGGGCCTCCTGCATAGATAGATTGAAATTCTGATACCTAAACCCATGATCACTGGATGTGTTTTAGCTTTTGATGTCCTCACTTGCATTTTATTATTGTCATCCAGTTCAGCCTTAGGGATATCAAGAGAATCATCTGAGATACAGAAACCTAGAAGAGCAAGCTGCCTGTCCACTGGCTACCAGCTATGTGCCATGTTAATAAACTCCTGTTAACAGTTGCCCTCTTGTTCTTGACTGGTTTGTTAGAGGATGCAGTCACAGGAAATGATAGCTGCATTAAGTTCCAATGCTGGGGAAAGATTTGCCCCATAGTAACAATTACTAGATGGATTACCACTGCCTGGACTGCTGCGAAATTGCTATGTCAGGTTGACAAGGAGATGCAAAATGCAGTAAGATCTGGATCCCTTGATTCTATGTATTTTTCAGATGTGTGAAATTTATTACTACCTTTCTCTTTGAAAGGTCTATCACAAGGAATATCTATGTTAGCTTTATCATTTATGTCATTATTATTATTTCCTTGCACATTATTCTTTGGATGGGAAAAATGTAGCTCATGAATAGGCAATGCAGTCTAAGGGTTACCCTGTTCACTGTGGGTTAAGAGTTGGGCTGGGCCTGATGATTCGACAGAATAATTGACAAAAGTAGCATTTTTGCACCTCCTTATTGTGAGTATTCCTCCAGCCTGAGAATGTGTACTTTTGTAAGGTTTACATAACATTTCAGAGGATTATACTGCACACAAAACTATGTGCACAATATATGTAGACTAAAATTCATAACAATTAAAAAAGACACTTTTTCAGATGTGTGCAGTTCAATAAAGACAGACAATTGAAAAATGCATACCTTTAAACACTAAAACATGTCTAATACACTGAGAAATATGCAAAAATATATTAAATTTGTAAATAAATATGTATATTAAGAGAAGGTATAAATAAATGGTCATTAGGGGAACCATGGAAATACCAATGAACAAAATAAAAACAAAATATCACAATCCACAATCCAATCAAGGTGCTGTGAGAAGGAAACAGGGAAGGGATTGAAAAGGACATTTTGCTCTGCATTCCCAGAGCCCTAAGTCTGTTTAAAGGAAGTGTAAGTTTGTACAATATTTAATAGGCTCCAATTTCACTTTGATATGTTTCATATTTCTTAGTTAAACATAAAGTGCACCCAAACTCTTAGCCCTTTACTTGTTCCATAGTAGATTTTCTTTATATATGTTTTAATTTTTTATTAATAAAAATACATACAAACATATATAGAATAACAAAACAATAAAGAGAGAGAGAGAGAGAGAGAAACCCTTTGCACACATAGTTTCCTTATTGTCTATTTCTATAACATTGATGTGCACCCACTACCATTGGAATCATACATTTCCCCCCTTCCTCCCCCCCTCCATTTTCAAAAACTCATAGTTTCTTTATTTGGCTTAATCCCTTTCAAACCTTGTAGAACATATTGGATAAAGTCTTCCCATATACAGTATTTTAAAAAATCCTTTTTTTCAGTCACTCCTTCTTAAACTCACAGATAGCAGGTCAATTTATCAGTAGATTTTCTTTATACTGTATTTGTCTCAAAGAATAATATGTGGTGCAAGTTGCTCATTCAGTCTTCTAAAAAAAAAAACCCCAACAAATCAAATTAAAAGAAGTTCAGAATTCTAAGATAAGAAAGCAGGCTGAAGTGAGATTTCCATAAAAAATAAGACCACTTCCCCCCAAACCTTTTCCTGTGTGTGCGCGCACACACACACACACAGACTCTTACATGAATTTTAGTACCTAAATAATTTTAGTACCTAAAGCAAGTTACACTTATTCTGGTATTTAAAGCATAAGAATCCCTGAAAAGCCCCCTTTGATTTAGAGTAGGAGAACAATCATAATTAAGCAAATAATCAACAGTTTGCTACTCTTTAATGTAACTAAAATAATCTGTCTGAGTTTGCCCCCTGTCTGGTGAGACTGGTCTACAGAGATATTTTCTTATGCATGTTCTGTTGAATAAGAGCTACATGGTACCATTTGTTTCAGCAGAACTGATGCAAAATAATTATCTGTGGTTTGTAACCATGATATCAAGGATATGTCGCAATTCTTCCTCTTTTACCATTTTAAGTGTCATGGGAGATACAAGGTTCTTGCTCTGTCACTTCTAGCACTTCTTGCTCTGTTCTTGTAATATTTTATGCTATCTCTCCATCTTCCTGTGGGTCTGCCTCATGCTCTTCATCCTTCTCCTCTTTTCACTCATGCCTTGTGTGGTATGGGCTTCCAAGACATTCTCTCCAAATGGGCAAATCACTTTATTTGTTGTATCTGTATGTAGTTTAAAATTAGTTTGATTCCAATTCTTTCCTTTATAATCTCATGCCTGGTTTTATCCCTCCTAGTCAGTCCAGCAGCCTTTCTCAGACATCTCATTTCCGTGGTGACCATCTTATTTTTATGTTTTGTTGTAAGTGTCCATGTTTGATACTTTAATTATTCCAATATTATTTATCTTACATTCTTCATTCATGGATGTAAGGTGTTGCTGTAGTTCCTTAGCTATACTTGCTATCAATGTCTGATTGTTTGCAAAAAAGTAATTCATTGTGTTATTGTTTCCATTCATGAGCTAGCTTTTTTTGCTTATGCTGTCTCCAGGTGTATCTTCAGAGTCCACTGCTTCCCTCTTCACAACTCTTCACTTTTCCCAGATTCCATTTTTCTTCCTTATATTAATCCTTTTAAATACAGCTCACTCTTGATGGTCCTGTTCATTTTAAGAGACATACCTGTCAACCTTCCCGATTTAGCCGGGATTACCCCGTAATCCTGCACCGATTGACGTCATTTCTCGACCTGCGCTGCCAAAACCCCGTAATTTGGCAGCGAGGAAAAGGAAGTACTGTGCAGCCCTTCTGCGCAAGTCGCCTTCTACGCATGCATAGAAGGGTTTTACACTCATGTAGAACCCTTCCACGCATGCATGGAAGCCTACGCCGCTTGCGTAGCGGGCTGTGCAAGTGGCATAGCCTTCCACGCATGCGTGGAAGCCTTCCACGCATGCGTGGAAGGCGACCTGCATGGAACCGCTCCGTGCAGGTCCCGTTTTTTCCGGAGCCGCGGGTTGACAGGTACATTAAGAGATTTGACAACAGTGGAAAGACTAGAGTTTCTCCATCTTCAAACCTACTGTGCTTATTTTGTTTTAAACACAACTATAACACTTTGGGGTTCAAAAAAAAAAAGGATTCAAATTGCAGAATAACATTTGAGTCAGGCTTCTAAACAACAACCTCCTAAACCATCTTTTATTCTTACTGATGTATTTCCTGAAGAAGTTCCTTTATTTTAGTGGCAGGATATAGCACCTTGTGCATCTCCTATTCAAGAAAGTAACACATCAATTGGAGAAATCTTTGGAAAACAAACAAAGAAAACCTCAAGCACAAAACTATAAGCTGGTGTTCAGATTGTTGCCCCCTCTGTGGTATCTCTGAAGCCTCCAGATGTGTTTCACCTTGGAGTATCTCTCAGAATTGGCAGAGTTGGGCTAGGGTGGTCTCAGCGAAGCATTGACTTCCTGCTTCCAATTAGTGAGCCCTTTAAAATTGCTTTCAGCTTTCGGGGAAGCATCTTCTGCTTGCCTGCCTGCTGTTCAGTTTCCTTGTAAGAGTGCAGTGAGCCATCTGCAACCAGCATTAAACTCTCAAATTAGGAAGAAGAGGTGCTGCCTGCAGTGCTCCAGTTAATGAGGCGATCAACGGTTGCTTATGGTGGGCTTTGCCTTCTTCCAACACTTTAGGAAGCCCATCCAGGCAGAGATGGAAATTTTCTGGGAGAAAGTTAACAGTGGGAGAGTGTGAAAGTTGTTTGAAACATAAAATGGCTATTTGGAAAAAGGGTAGTGGACAGTAGAACAAGTTGCTGTATCAACTCTTCCACACAAACATGATGGTTGGTTTTCAAAGTTGAGGAACAGGAGGAGAAAGACTAGGAGGATAGGGTCTACAAAGATGACCCTTTAATTTTAACTTCCCAATCCCTTCTACTATAGCATAAGTATAGCATAAGACTGTAAATATTTGTGATATTTACTTCTATTTTTCTATAGATTCCTTCTGTAGGTTTCCCTCTTTTCAGTTCATTGTGTGGCTTACCTCAGGGAAATGCTTTAGTTGAAAAGCTTTGAGTCTTAGCTCTGCCTGGCTTTGTGTTCAGAAAGAAATATCCCAGCCAACACTGGGGCAGGAGCAGGAACAGAAAACTTGGGCAACAGCTAAATCTCATAGTTTTCCAACTGAAGTCTTTCTCCCATGTGAGCAACATTTAGGTGTCTGTCAGGTAGAATTGCCACAATGGATTTGCAATCCAAGCAATTCAAAAATTCCATTTTATATCTAATTGTGAGTCTGGCTAGATTATCCTTCTATGTTAATAGAGTAGACCATTCTGCCAGTGATTCAACACCGATTGTCAGGTGGCGGTTAACTAACCTGACAACCCTGAGGACTAATTACCTTGCATAGGGAAGGTCTACAGGGAAGGGTGATGGGGTCCCCAAGTGGATGAAATGTTACTTGAATCCATCTTGATGGAGGGCAGCAGCTTCATCAATACTGACCAGGGGCTGATGAGGACTTTGTGTGCCAAAAGGGCTTAGGATCTGAAAATGACTCATGGAACTAGATTAGTGGTATAGATGTCACACTGTGATGCAGAAGGCAAATGGAAGGCCACTGCATTATATTGTTCCCAGGACAATCTTCATGGCTGATTGCCATGATGATAGTCGGTATTCAGAACCGAATATGGCACTTTAATAATAATAATAATAATAATAATAATAATAATAATAATAATAATAATAATAATAATAATAATAATAATAATAATAATAATATCTACTTACCATTAATCTTGCTAAGACTGATAGGAATTGCAGTCCAACATTTCGTCTAAAAATCCAGCATTTCCTCTCTTATAGTCTAGTTCACAACTTCACTTCTTTTTGGTTATTTTATAAAATGATGAATTGCTGCTGAAATTTATGCAGACTGAATTATGCCTCTCAGTGTTATTGATATGAATCTGGCCACTGTAAGCCTCAATTTATGAAATCAGAACAAATTTCTGAAAGATACTGCCACTGGAAAATAGGCAACATTTATTACTTTGGGTTATATCCAAGATAGCTCTTCTACCAACAGGATGAACACTGTGAATGGATCTAATTCATCCTGGCCTATGGAGCCCTTTAACCTGCTCCAAAGTTTGGAGAGGCAATCTGTGAAGCAGGAGAAAAATCGGAAGGGAAACATTGAGTGCAGTGATGGTGAACCTTTTAGAGACCGAGGCAGGGGAGATGGGCAGCAGGCATCATGCATGCCGGGTGACATCATGTGGGTGCATGCGCACCCACATGACATCACCGGCATGCCTCAAGCTGCACATGTGGGGCACCAGAAGTGCCACCCGCGGCACTAGAAGTTCTCCTGTGACTGCCGGAAAAACTCCACGTGGCCACACCAGGCCTTGCGCTGCCCCTGACAAGGCCCCGTGTGACCGCATCATACTCAGAAAGTCTCACGCCACCACACCAGGTGCCAGAACCTTTGGGTTGTCGCATCAAGCCTCACTTATCCCTAATTGAGTGAGGCTGAAACCCTGCCTGGGAGTTGGGGATGGGGAGATGTGCATGCACCCATTGGTGCCGGTGGAGTGGGGCAGGGCTTTTCCATGATGGTGTGCATACCCACAGAGAGGCCTTCACATGCCAACTCTGGCACACGTGCCATAGGTTTGTCATCACTGGGCTAGGCTGAACCTATGGAGAGCAAAAACAACACACCTTGCCAAATGGATGAACGCCGAAGAGTGTCTTCCACCAGGACAACATTGTGGCTAGATCGTCTGGAAATCATTCAATAGACTTGGAAGCAAAGTAGGAAGATTGAATAATAACTAAATAAAATGGAGAAATACAATCAGTGCAACATTTATATGTGTGTAATTCATGTCCTACTGTGTGTACAAAAGAAGATATAGTGGTCACACTAAAGTGGTCTAATCATTTTAATATTTTAATTTGTTTGAATTGCATCTATATTTCATTATACATCTATAATTTTAAATTGTGCAATGTTCTGATACAAATAAAAAAAGATGTGTTCTATGAGAAAAATGTGAATCAGTCTGCTTCAAACTTGTAGAATTTTCACCATTTTTCCTGTGTAGTCAGCCTCTCTATACTCAGTGTAGTGTAGTAGATAGAGTGATGGACTAGAACAGGAGTGGCCAACCTTGCTTCACCAGATGTTCTTGAACTCCAATTCCCAAAGTCCCTAATCAGCTGGTGTGCTGATTTGGGCTTCTAGTAATTGAAGTCCAAGAACACCTGGAGCATCAAGGTTGGCCACTCCTGGCTTAGAATTTGGGGGGCCCTAGGTTTGAATCCATGTTCAGTCATGCTAACTCACTGGAGGTGTGGAATTGGTAAATGTCACTTAGACAGGGCTGCTACTTGGTCACTTTTGTCAACTATTCTTTACTTTTTTGCGGCAGGTCACTTTTTTGTTACCTTTTTTTACAATTTTAGTCACTTTTTCAACTATTTTGGACTAAGTTGGTTGGTGGGAGCCCTGCTTAGAGCATGTCTGGAAAGTTGGAGCTGTTTGAGGTCACTCAAAGTTAAGGTGTTCACATTTGTTTTTGCATAAAACACTCCACCAGCCTCTCTTGCAATGATGTCCTGGCACAGCACTATGGCTTCTTCTTTTTTTAAAAAAAAGAGCTTCCAATGAGTTTGCACCAAACTGGAGCTGTGGGTGGAGTTATCTGTGTTGATAACCCTGTGATGTATAAAGTGGGTTGTGACATCAAAACAGGATGGAGAAACACCTTCTTCTTCTTTCACATTTGTCTTTTATAAAATTGTGCTAGAGCACAATTCTAGATTTGAAATAAATTGTGTTAGCACTATGTCAATTTTTGTAAGTAAGGGTTACCCACTTTACTCAAAAGAAAGGAGGCAACAGCAATAGAAGCAGAGTAGGTGTAGCAAACGTGTTACAGTACCTGTGGTAGCAGGATTTTCAAGAGCACTTGGAGTTACCCAGAAACATGGAGGAAGTTGGCGGTGTGATGGCAAAAGTGGTGGCAACATTAGGCTCATGATTACCCAGGTATGCCCAGGAGCAGTGGGCAGCATGGCAAGAGATTGAGCTTGGCAGAAAGGCCACTCAAGAGACTGTAATAATTCTAGATACCTGTTAGGTGGAATTTAATTTAATTTAATTTAATAGTCATATTTATATATGCCGCCCACTCAGGCAGAACCCGACTCAGGGCGGCATTACAACAAGTTCTAAAAACACATAAAAACACTTTAAAAGACCCATATCCCACCCACTTTAAAAGACCCATATCCCACCCACCCATCCCACCCACTATAAAAAGAAGAAGAGAGAGTTCTTAATTGTTTACATAAGCCAGCAGGCGGGGACTGTGTTCCCATTAGGGCCCCACACCTGCCCTGCCAGCCAGGTCTTCAATCCTTTCCTGAAGGGCAGCAAATCTCTGTGAAGTCTTAGATCTGTTGGCGGGAGGTTCCAGAGGGTTGGTGCGGACACGGAGAAGGCCCTCCTTCGGGTGCTCGATAGATATGCTCCCCTAGCTGATGGCACTATTAGAGAGCCTCTCTGGTCCGCTCTGGTTGGACGGGCAGACACTCTTGGGATGATGTGGTCTCTAAGGTATCCTGGCCCACTGCCATATAGGGCTTTAAAGGTCAAAACCAGCACCTTGAATTGCACCCAGAGACAAACTGGTAACCAGTGCCACTCCTGAAGTAGCGGTGAGGCGTGGGCATATCGTCCGCATCCCATTACCACCCGGGCTGCTGCATTCTGGACCAGCTGCAGCCTCTGAATGGTCGTCAAGGGCAGCCCCATGTAGAGCGCATTACAATAATCTAGTCAGGAAGTGACCAGAGCGTGGGTGACCATAAGCAAGGAGCCCCGGTCCAGGAGCGTGCGCAACTGGTGAATCACCCGAAGTTGGGCAAAAGCCCTCCTGGCCACAGCCACTACCTGTTCTTCTAGCAGCAGCCGCGAGTCCAGAAGGACCCCCAAGTTGCGCACTGGGTCTGTCTGGGGCAAAACAGCCCCATTCAGTACCAAAGATGGTAGCTCCTGGATAACATGGGCCCCCTTATCCACAGCCACTCTGTCTTTCTGGGATTCAGCCGAAGCCCATTGGCCCCCATCCAGACCCCAATGGCCTTCAGGCATCCGGATAGGATTTCAACAGCATCACTGGAAAGTTGGAGCTTTTAAACATTATTGTCTTGCTTCCTTTAATAAAGGGTGTGTGCTCGTGAATGATGGCTGTGAAAGAAAGTGGGGAAGGAGGTAGGAAGAGGAGTGTCAATAAGTAGACAAGGAGGAATGTTTTGAAGACATGTTTGGGCTGTCAGCATTGGAAAATAAACAATGAATAGTAAGATGATCCTCAGTGAGAGATAAAATTGATCACATGATATGAAACTTTTTAGTGTGACCCAAATTCCCCAGTCTGAACTGTGAGGAGGTTCACTGAACACTGAACATGCTCTTACTTTGAACATCCAGTTAGAGTCAGTATAACTTGGTTCCAACTTGGCAGCATATAACTCTCAGTTCGGGAGGAAAACCTGGGTGTGGCCAGTCAAAAGAGGGTGGCGTAGCAAGTCAAGAGCCGGGGGTCTCAACCTTTTCAAGCCGAGGGCTGGGTCACACTCCCTCAGACAGCTTTGGAGGCTGGATGGCGATTTTGCCCTGCCTGCCACACATGCCAATTCCAGTTGTGGTGGAGGCGGTGTGGGGCCACATGAAATGGTGTTGCGGGCTGCATCCGGCCCCTGGGCCATAGGTTGAGAACCTCTGGTCAAGAGTTTGGGCTGCAATTGAATAACACAGGTGGTAACACTGTTTGCCCATTGCACAAGAAAAATTACTGGGCTTGATCCACAAAAGCTAACACTAAAATATGGGAGTTAGTCTTTAAGGTGCCACAACGTTTTTAGTCTTTTTTGTTTTGTTTACTCTCTGATATACTTTAAATAGACTGTTTTTAAATGAGTTACAAAGGAGTTCAGTGCTTGTCTTCAAGGCAGATTAAAAACTGACTACCCCTGACTTGAAACAAATGTCCAGGTATATCACATGTGGGCAGCAGCCAGCCCATAGTACCTATACAGCCTGCCCATCGAAAGCATTTTTGTAGTACTGTACCTCCAAAGTCACTAATATCCATAGGAAAAACCAAATATAATGTTTTAGATTTTCTTATCCAGGAAGCTACTGTCCTGGTACCGACTAGTGTAATTTTTATTTTATTTTTTAAATGGAAGAAAACAGCACTCTATGTGGCTTATGGAAGGGGCTAGGGGAACAAATTTGCCCCCCTCAGCCCTCTGAGTGTGCCAAACCCTGATATCAACATCAATATCATGTTCCAAAGTAAGACAGTGAGATTCTAGAAACTAGAACAGCAAGAAGCCCGTATCTATTTGGAAAGTGTTACCATAAAATACTCTTGACAAATCTGATGTTGAAGATGTGGCAACTTTATACCCCTCTCTCCCAACACTAAGATATTTTTTTCTAAAACCATGTAGGTATATATAAAATGCAGAAGAGATGATTCACCTCACAGGGGCAACAGTTGTGCCCCACCAAAAATAGTTGTGTGAATTGAATCAGATCTTAGTATGATTTTATGAACGGTTAAGAAAATATGAGCCAGCTGGCTGAGTGGAACACATTAGAGTAAAATTAACCTTGTGAGTTCAATCCTGACAGGGTTCAAAGTTGACTCATCCTTCCATCCTCCTGAGGCCGGTAAGATGTGTAAAAAGCATGTTTTGGACAAAATGCTAATTAACTTGTGAACTACCTAGAGAGTGAACTAAACACTATGGGGTGGTATACAAGTGTAATTGCTATTGCTATAAGGGATCTGTAGTGTTTTATTCCAACTGATACTGGAGCTGTGATTCTCAGATTCCCTGCCTTTTCTTGATGCAGGGCAGCTGTTTCTAGGAAAGGAGCAGATTCCAAGATAAGACAGCTGGGGAGCTATCCAGCCAAGTAGATAGTGCTTCAGGCCATGTTGCCATAGCATGTTCTGAGAAGCAACAGAGATTGTTTTTTTATCTTGCTTTTTCATCTCCAGTCTTTCAAAGATGGGTGGAGTAAGCCGATCTTGGTGCCACTGATATCTGAGGCCTTTTTCTTTGAAAGTGGGTGAAGCAGTAGTTAAACTGCTGTTTGTTGTTGTTCAGTTGCACAGTCGATTCTAACCCTTTGCGACCCCATAGACTATTGCCCACCAGGTGCCTCTGTCCACCATCCTCCTCAACCCACCGAGCTCTGTGCCCATTGTGTCTACTGTACCATCTATCCATCTCATTTTCTGCCGCCCCTTCTTCTTTTGCCCTCCACCTTTCCCAGCACCAAGGCTTTCTCAAGTGAATTCTCTCTTCTCATTGATGTCCAAAGTACTTTAGCTTCATCTTTACTATTTGACCTTCTAAGGAGCAGTCAGGGTTGATTTCTTCTAAGATCGACCTATTTGTTCTCTTAGCTGTCCAGGGTATTCTCAACACTCTCCTCCAACACCACATTTCAAAGGCATCTATTCTTTGCAGGCGCACCCCCCAAAGAAAAACTCAGACACCGGTATATGGATAAAGGCATTGGGCCACTTTTATTGAATAATGCCCTAGTCCGAATTATAACTTTCAATTGGTGTATTCATCCAATTGTAATTCTTTAAGGCAAGCAGGCCGAAGTAACTCTGGTAAGGTTCCTCCCAAAATGCCAATGGCAATTGGCTACATGTAACTATTTGTATCAATTTGTTTGTTGACACAAACAAATTGTTGACCGGAGTCAATAAACTATCTACTGACCCCACCCTATGACGTGTATCCGTTAAATCTCAAGGTGATACAGGCTGTTAAGCTCCTGCCATCACCCCTTGCCTGGTTCGTCGTTGACCGGCCAAAGCTATTACCCCTGTACCTGTCTAAGTGTTGGCCAGTCAATTGCGAACCTGCCGGATACCTATGGGTCATAAATATTTACCTTACCAGTGCTACCCGCCACACGGGAGGCGTCTATGATGACTCACCGCCCCCCCCCCCCAGACCGTCAGCTCGGTCACCAGGCCTGCTTACAAATCTTCCAGAAAGAGGTTCATACCTCTAGCCGACAGGTGGACCCCATCCCCTGCATAGAGATCATAATTTTGCAAACTTATCCTGGGATGCCGGATGGCCGTCCCCAAACCCTTGTCTGTCAAGAACCGGGCAACAGCCCTGTTCACCGAGCGGCGAGCGCAGTCAAGGGCACAGAGGTCAATACCTCCCCTGTAATTATGTCGCGGCACGATGTCCGACCATAGCAGCCGTGTGGACGGCCAAACATAATGCAAATAGGCTAGGTCACTGCAGATCGTGAATTTTAAGGAAAGGCCAGTGACATGGGCAAGGTCATTGCCACCGAGGTGCAGTACAAGGACATCAGGCGGTTCAGCATCCCTGATGGAAAACAGGAATGGCAACAGTTCCCACCATCTCATTCCGCGCTTACCGTACCAACGCATACGTGCGGTTGCACGTAGTCCAAGCTGGGGTCCCCACTCTGTCGCCGCAGCATACTGTGCTGCCCAGTGCACATAACTGTGGCCCACCAGCCATACTGCCACCGGTGTGCGGGTACACACAGGGTCTGTAAAAGAAAAAAAGAGAATAATGACTTAACTGGTACTCATACCTGAAGTGGGCGGACATACAATGCAAAACGCATGGATCCCCCATCTTCCCATCTGGCGTATATCAGCCTCAGAGTACCCAAACGCAGCCGCAGTTGATGCAGCATCTATCCTAAATGAATGGGTGCCGTAACGAGCCCCGGGAAGGCCAACACTGGTTAGTGCCATACCGGTCACCTTCCAAAATTGGAATTTAGTCAGGGGAGACCCATCCTGGTGGCAGAAAAACGGGCCAGGGTGCGCGCCACGCACTGCCAAAAACTCATGTAGGGCACCAACCGGACAGATGTCTTCAATGGAACATTGTAGCAGTCTAACTCCACTGCCTACGCCGTGCTGATCAACCTTTGAGGACCGTATCCTCAACTGAGCCCACTCCTTTGTGACATAGACATCGTCGAGTTCCAGTGCCCTACGAGTCGCATCCGCCTTAGACAGTGGTACCAACTCACTGATGCGGAGCGCTCCAAAGAAGGCCACCGTGGTAGCTGCATGAAAAAGAGCCACCTCATACCTATCATAACCCAAGTTATGCCAGCCTCGTGCAAGGTGGGTCAGGACCTCTGGTGAAATTGGGTGAGAGTGTCCGGGCGGTGGCCACGTTCCCGTGTCTACCCCTCCAAAACATGACGTATGCGGAAATCATTCACGCAGTCAGAGAAGCCCCTCACTTTGGCCATAAATGCCAGTGCCAACAGCCTGGATGCTATAGTACGAGGAGCCAGACCCTGACTGTGAAGATAAACCATAAATTGTAAAACCTGTTCGACTGGTATGGGCCACACTTCGGGTAACTGTAGTTGCTCACAAAAGGTTCTAAATTGTACAAAAGCATGTTGATACGCCTTACGCGTGCGAGGTGCCAATGACATGCCGATCGCCCAGTTCACCTCTCCTTGCCAAACGTCCAAATCTCGGCCAGGAGTGGCGAGGGAAATTCCTCTGCTTCCAGAGCCAAGGCACGGAACCGGGGGATCTGCAGGCGGGATAAAGCATCAGCAATATCATTATTAATGCCTGGTACATGTCTGACCTTAAACAGCACATTGAGGCGTAGGCTCCTTAACACAAATTGACGAACCAATGCCATAACCCTAGGTGATTTGGACGTCTGAGCGTTGACAATGTGCACCACTGCCGCATTGTCACACCAAAAATGGACCACAGAGTTGGCCCACTCCTCGCCCCATAGCATCAAAGCTCCCAGGATGGGAAGGAACTCGAGGAAGATAAGATCGCGGAGGCCATCGGCCGTAAACCCAACTCCACTCATAATAAATCCCATATCCCAGGGAGCCGGAGGCATCCGACTGTACTTGAAACCTAGGGCAGACCCCGTTAAAATCCCATAGGAATGTAAGCCAAACCGAAAGGACCGCCGGTATGCCCCTGGTCAGTCCGACCCTGTGGTGGTGCTTTAACAGGCCGGCCATGGCGTCACACAGGCGCCGGGCAAATGCTCTGCCGGGTGTCACCACCCTGCAGGCAAAGTTAAGATGGCCATGAAGTACCTGCAGCTCACCAAGGGACACTTTATGTTTGGCCATTAATGCCAAAATCGTCGCGGAGATCCGGGTGACCTTATCCATGGGTAACCTGGATGCCTGTGCGACCGTGTCAATTTCACTTCCTAGGAAAGTGAGCTTAGTAGCTGGGCCCTCGGTCTTTTCGGGCGCTAAGGGGACACCCAGTTCCCGCATTAGCATCTGAAATGTAGTGAGGAGACGTGTGCACGTGTCCGAGCCCCATTCACCCCCGAACAAAAAGTCATCGAGGTAATGGGCTACAGATCGAGACCCTGACCTGCAAACAAACGCCCACTGAAGAAAAGTGCTAAAACGTTCGAATGCTGAACATGAAATAGAGCAGCTGAAAGGCATGGCCTTATCTACATAGAACATCCCTTGGAATCTAAAACCCAATAGCTCAAAGTCCCCTGGGTGCACTGGCAGTAATCGGAATGCCGATTTAATGTCACATTTTGCCAGGAGGGCACCGGGACCACAAGAGCGGACCATCCGTAGGGCCTGGTCAAACGACGTGTACCTGACCGAACAAAGGTCATCAGGAATCGCATCATTGACCGAAGAACCCGCAGGGTATGACAGATGGTGGATTAAACGAAATTCACCTGGGGCCTTCTTAGGTACTAACCCCAGAGGGGAGACCTTCAAGTTAGGGAAAGGCGGTTCAGAGAAGGGGCCGGCTACCCTCATAGCCTCCACTTCTTTAGCAATGCTCAGTGCAGCTACCTCCTCATTGCCTTTCAAGGAAATTAAATTAGGGGCGTCTTGGGGTCCTCGAACCCCCCTGAATGGAATACGAAAGCCCAACTGGAAACCCTCCAGTAGGTACCTCGCATCCTCCCTTTTTGGATAAGCTGAGAGCCATCGCTCCAGCATATACACATTAACTGGGGAGGGGGCCTTTTGAGTGGCTAGCTCTGTCAGAGGAAGCCCTGACCGCCCCCTGTCCACCTCTACCTCTGCCCCGTGACTCACCAGCCCGCGGGCACGCGGAGGCGGCGTGGGGGCCAGCGCAAGAGGGACACTCATGTCGGAAACGACACTGTCGCTTATTGCACACGCCGTTAGCTGAGAAGCTCCAACACAGCAAGCAGGCTGGAACCCCCTGCCCCGCCAGCTGGTGGGGAGCTTGTGTTGGAGCAGCTCGCTGCATAGCATGGCCACAATGGTACCTATCCCCAGGCACCGGACGCGTGGGAGTCATGTACAAGAGCCACAATTTCTGGCAGGGCTCATCCCACCTCATCTCGGGGTGTAGGGCCACCTAAATTCCTCATCGTAAGCCAACCACGACGGGCCAGGGAAATCAACCATCACCCTATAAATATTGTCCAAGTATTGGATCATCGGAATGGCCAGGTCAGGCCGGGCCCTCAGGTATACCGCCATATATATAAGATATGCAACCAGTTGGCCCAGGTGCGCGGTGTCTTACGAAGACGGGACAGCTCTTTGTCTCTATCGTCCTGTCCCTCCCTCTCTTCCTTAGTGGGCTCACGGTTCAATAGGGAGAATATATCTACGTACTCCCCTCGCCAAATCTTATCCCTCGTGACCTGTGACAAATGATCACCTAGGGGCAAGGAATAACCAGCCGTCGGTAAAGCCATCAACGGCACATTCTGTATAGAATAGGGCCATGCCCAGAACTCAGGCCCGTGGGGGGGGGGGCAGAGGAGTTGTGGGGCAGACACCCGCACCAGGCCCCCCTGGGCCAGCCTGTCCCGGGCCCTGCAAAGGCGCACTCAGGGCCAAAGCCCCCGAGGGGCCAGCCTGCACCTGCCCAGCTATGAAGCTGGCACCCGGCTGCCAAGTGGTAGCCTGACCGGCCCCACTGGTACCAGTGGGCAAGGGTCTATCACTGCCCTGCCGTGGGGGCGCAGCCCTGGTCCTTCGACCCAAAGGCTGGCCCCCATCCGATGAAGGGCCGAGAAAAGCCCTTCCCCTCGGCCGCAGCTTCAGTGCTGGGGCCTTTCGCTTGGGAGCCATGTCTCCCTAAAAGAATATGAGTCGCCAAAGGATCCCTATCCAGGGATCGAACTCCTGCGTAGAAGTACCGCGGTAGCCAAGGAGTAAATCTAAAACGGCTCCGGGTACGAGGTCTTTCTCTATTCCCAGCCGGGAATCGAACGTGCAGACCTCCAGCGACCAACCCACAGCTAAAGAGAGAATGCGACGGAGAAAACTTCTCCTCTCCGTCGCAATTCTAAAATGGCAGTTCGGCTGCCTCGTGGCCACCCCTTTTATAGAGGGGTGGCCACGCCCCCTAACTCACCCAGATGTCTGAGTCCGGGTGGGGGGTGGGGCCCCCGCAAAGAGCGCGGTGGCCATTTTGGCGCCGCGCTTTCATTTGCGCTCAGCTTTCCTTATGGTCCAGCTCTCATAACCATACATTACCACCAGCCAAAACGTTGCGAGTTTGATCCTGACAGGGATCAAGGTTGACTGTGTTCCAGCCTTCCGAGGTTGGTAAAATGAGTGCCCAGCATGTTGGGGCCAAAATGTTAATAAACTTGTGCACCGTCCAGAGATTGCAGTGTATAAGTGTAATTGCTATTGCTGCACTGAGGACTCATTGCCTTCTAGCACAGGATGAGGAAGTTATATGGAGCTGAAGGGAAGAGACTTCATACCAAGCTGTGAGCAGGCTGGGTGACAGGCGTTTCCCATTCTTGCTTTGGATGGGGATTCTCAATAACTTCAACAGATGTAAAAAGTTCAGGGAGAAAAGAGAGTGTCTCAGTTAAGTCATGTGAATATGTTTGGACAATCACTGTCTTTTCATTGATAAACTGTATTATTATCAGTGAACATATATAGGATTTATGACTGCACACAGGAGTGCAAAGGTTTTCAGTGTTCAAAGAAGGTAAAGGTTGCCTTTGCTCGAAAGGCCGTCGCATCTGACTAGGTTTCAGTGCTCATCTCTATAGCCAAAAATCCAGCGCTGTCTGTGTCTGCATCTGCAGACATCTCTGTGGACATGTGGTGGGCATGACTAAACACAGGAGTGCACGGAATGCTGTTTACCTTTACCACCAAAGTGGTACCTATTTATCTACTTGTAATTTCTTGCTTTTGAATTGTTAGGTTGACAGGAGACGGGACCTCACTCCATTGTACAGCACTTGGGTCTCGAACTGCTGACCTGCCGACCTTCCAGTCATCTTCAGCGTCTTAAAAACTAAGCCACCGCAGTCCCAAAGAAACACCTCAATAAATGCTAAATCAGTGAAACTGCTTTGCCTTTATAGAAAAATACCCAGAAGAAAAATGTTTTGAGATAATATAAGTCCCTTACAGCAGAGTGAGGAAGAATTTAGTTAAGGTAGGAAAGTAAATATTTTCCAAAGAGTTTCTCCCCACAAATATAAGGAGATATAACAACAAAAGTTATGCTTGCATGTTTTCATGGGGGAATAGTTTCCCAAGTAGTGCAGAATAATATCAAGTTAAACCTTATTTAGAAAATATTAAATCAGCAGAAGGCCTAGTAGAATTTGCATATGCAGGAAAATATGTAGAAGAAGGAGAATGTACACAATAGTCTCATGTTACATAGACCACTTAGAACTAAATGTAGAAATATAACAAAATTAGTGGTTTTTATGTTTTCTTATTGATTGAGAAGATGTGACTTCCTCAGCCTTTTCTGGGTGTGAAGCAAGTGAAAAATGGTACATGGTTGGAAAATACTCATCATAATAAAAATACTATCCTCTGAGACTGTTTCCCAATAGGTATAATTGGTTGTATTTTGGTTTTCTCCCGTCAGCAGCTTGGTTTATGCTGACCTCTGAATATTCCGCTCATTATACAGTATAATGTATAAATAAAACGAAAACAGGCAGCCAGTATTTTCCAGGAAGGTTTAATAATCTGCTTCCTTTCCTTTTTAATTATATAGGATTTATCATCATATGCCAAGAATTATGGGCTAATTTATTATTTTAAAGAAATATATGGAAGGAGATGCAAGTCCAAAATAGTGGAGAAAAGGTGATGGGTGTTTTTAGGATAAAAGGGAAAAGGTTTTTCTTGATACCTTTGAGTGTTACCTGGCAATATTCTTGGTTCCGCTCGTTACTTCAATGCAGTCACTCCATCCAAAACAGAGTAAGAAATGAGAAACAGATACATCCGGATCAATAGTTGTTTTTTTTGGGGGGGCGGGGGGCTGATTATACTGCTACACTTCCCCAGTCATAGTTCTGTTTCTAGAGACATGTGGCTATGTGACTAGAATATACGATTTTTACATCTTGTAGTTTGAGGGCTATAGAAATCAGAACTCATTATGGCTTCTAACATTACAAGGCTGGCAATTTTTGCATGGAAAATACGGATGATCATCAAGTGCGATGATGAAGCTTCTGCTTCGGGTGGGGGGCAACCTCATCACAAAATCTGGATGTGTTATGGTCCACTCTTGAACACAGAAGATGGCTGGGATTACTATGCTCTGGGATGAATGGGGAAAACCCACACCAGACTCGTAAATTCATTGGGAATTAACAATCCAGGACCTTCCGACTGCACAGACATGTATTTGAGCATACACAGTTACTCTGAAATACACATTTCTTCTAGACATTTTGATTACTTTGTGCCTCCAAGCAATAGATATTTAGAGAACTTGTTGAAAAATAGCCCTGGCAATTGCGTTCTTGTTTGGGTGAGAAATGGTCAGCTTGTTTAAAAGGAATCTGGTTTAGGTATTTTCCCATGCTTGGCTTCTCTTTCTGAATGGTAGTGAACACAAGACCACTGTGACCGCTGACTTTGATGCCATCAGCATTCAGGGTGCCCTTTGCTGTGGAAACTCTAGCATCCTTTTTGCTGCTAGAAATGTGGGCCTGATACTGTGCCACAATAACATGTAATTTCCTTGCATTTTGAATTATGGATAGAGAAGCACAATACAGTTTCTCACATTCATTAATGAGCTTTTTGAGGAATTAAATCTTTATCTTCAGTGTGTGATTATTAGGGAAGCCAGCGATGATGGTGATTTGCCAGAGGACTTTCTCATAGTTTGCATAGTGGTAAAGCTGTTATTGTCACCCAGCTTTGGTCAGTCTAAAATCTAGCTGTGGATCCCAACTCCAAGGAAATGGGGAAAGCACTTAGAGTACTCTTGGAGCAGTTCACAAGGTAAATAGCATTTTGCCCCTAACACACAAGGCACTCATTTTTTTCTGACCTTGGAAGAATGGAAGGCTGAGTCAACCTTGAGCCTGTCAAGATCAAACTCAGATCATGAGCAAAGTTCTGGTTCTTAACCATTGTACCACGAGGGCTCTTTCCCATTGGCTGGATGTCACAAAAAAACACTGGGGAATTCAGGTCATGTTAACAAAGACATTCTGAAAGTTGTCAACAAGGTAACTTTTCCAAACACAAAAGTCAAGCAACATCCATGTTTTTATCCCATTTAAACACACACACACATACACACGCACGCACGTGTGTGTGTGTGCGTGTGTGTCAAGAAACAGCATGGGGGGGGGGAGAATAAGAAATATCATGAGCTCTGATCCTAACTACTGTATATGCATTAACATCTTGACCTCAGATTGACTCTGAGCAAAACTGAGACTGTTCATCCCAGTTCTTGGTGATTGCTGTTTAGCCCATTTTATGGTTAGCAGTGCTTTGCTTTTTCCTCCTGAGGAAAGTCTCAAAATGAAATGCAGCCTTTTGTCAACAGGAAATAATTTTTCATCTTTACATCCTTTGGCCACAGCCTCTCCTGTTCCAGATTGCATATAAATCCCCCCATTTTGATGGGTAGCCTTGGCCATCCATTAAAAAATTAAAGCTTTCATGCCCTTGCTGCAGGAGCATCAATAATCCCTCCAGGCTTTTTTCATTTCTTCACACTGCCATTGGGAGCTTTGAATATTTATAAAACTGGAGAGGACTTCAGATGCAATATATTGTTTATTGCAGGTGGTGATAGGAGATATGCAAAGAGCAGGTTGCTGTTAAATTCTGTTTAGAACAATCTCTCCTATGCTTCATGGAGGTAGAGAATCCTGTTTAGCTCTCTCTTGGGATCCAAAAGGCTGTGGGATATGTGTTATGCCACAAGACATTAACAGGGGACTCACAAAATAGACTGCCTGGTCTCAAAGTCTGCTTATTGAGTTCCTGACATCATTTGACAGGTATGCCAGGAATACATTGCTTATACGGTGATATTATCTACTTGCCATCAAACAAAACAAAGTTTAGGCAGCCTAACTACTGAGAAAGTTATAAGGCAAGAAACAGAAGTGCTAGCTCCTAGACTGAATCTAACCCATCAGAGGCTACTGAGTGACTAGTTAACCTGATATAGTGAAACATTGTGCAGAATTTATTTTCTTTTCTTAATATATTGGTCTTTTCTAAAAGTGATAATAAAAAACCCCAATTTTTGTAAATCTTCTCATCCTGGTCACCTGAAGGGTGTTGCTGCTCCTCATAGGTGACCTAGTACAATAGACCCTCGCATAATGACGTTACTTGGTTCCCCAAGTAGCGTTGCTAAGTGATTTTTCTTGTTATGCGGGTTTCTATGGAGTTTCCTGCATAACGACGTTTTTAGCATTGTTGTCTGGTTATTTTAGCGTCACTAAAAACGTTGTTATGCAGGGGAACACGTGGTGCAAAATGACAAATTGTTAAGCAAAAATGATGCTATCCAAACGCGTTGTTATGTGAGGGTTGACTGTAGTTGAAGTTATTGAAATGGATCAAGTCCACTTTGTCAGACATCAGAGTGAGACTTCATGGCTTCAGTTGATAGACATCATTTATACACAATGGTTGGGTAGCATAACAGATTAGTATACAAATCAACTTGCCTTTTTACTACTGATAATAGCTGAAGATTCCTGGTTGTTATTCAGATTTGCTGTGATGTTTGGCCCTGGGTGCTTAGTTCATTTTGCCTCTTTTCTGCATCTTGGTTACAGAACAGTTCTTCTTGCCAAGAATTAAGCAATTATATGTTCCTTATAACACCCACTGACACAAAACAGATTCTGTAACTTGCTTCAGTTCAATATTGGTATTAATATTTCATCTTGAGAAAGCTTTTTCTGCTTCCTCGCAGAGTCAAGGTCAAGAGTGAGTTCTAATGCATAGTTCTTGTGTCAAATCATACCATTTCTGTAGCTGAAGCAAGTTGCCAGCTTTCCCATATGCTGGCACATCAGAGAGATCTCTGGCACCCAGTCTCTCATTGCTAGTTATATTCTGGTGCTAATTTGCTTTACTATAGCTTTGCCAACCCCAAGGCTGGAATACAGGCACCATATGTGGTCCTGCACAGTTTTCCAAGATAGAGATTAGAAATAGAAGCCCCTTAAGGTTGAAAATGGATAATTCCTATAAGGAGAAACAGTAACCCAGGGTTGAATTTATTAGGAGAGTGCAAAATAGAAATGGAAAGGTGGAGGGAAAACCCAGGAAATTTGGGTTTTCCCCCAGGGGAAATTGGGAAGAGGAAATTGACTGAGGGGAAATGGGGAAATTTGAAAGAAAAAAAACCCACAATCAATGTTTCTACAGTTCATGGGAGTGAGTTATTTTGAAACAAAAGCCTTTAGCAGGCCGGGAGTATACAATTCCATGTGGCGAAGAGCAACATAAACTTGCATAAGTTATGAGCTAGAGATGTAAACCTTCTGGGAATTTTGAAAGGAGAGAAGTTTCCACTAGTAAAGAATGTCGAGTGTATAAGAAAAAATAAATGCATTTCAAAAAACAATAGATTTTTCCAAAAATGTCATTTTTAAAATTTTATTTCAGATAATAGTTCCCTTTTGGGCTTATGTTACAAAATGAGGTTTACATATACCATTAATGAATTAAAATATTTCTTTTACTAACAAAAACTACAATAATCCATTTAACCGAACTAATGGAATGATTATAATTGGAAATTTTAGGTTAACAAAATTTAGTGAGTAAGTAGAAGATAACAAAGTAATGAGGTTTTTTTTACATTTACTTTACGTCCCAAAAACTTCTACAATTTTAATTACTTCCACTCTCATCAGATGAGTCAAATCTTGCACTTTCTTCAGCTTCAGTTGTAACGGCACTACTGTATTCTTTTGAACACCCACCACTTTTCTTTTCCTCTGGAAGTAGGTGGGAACAAATAGCCACTAATTTATTGACTCTTGTATTCTTCAAATGATTTTGAGCCATGGGGTGTTTTCCCATAGGCAGACCAGATGCGTTCAGAAGACGCTGACGTTGGGGGGAATTGATTACAGTTTTATGGCCACACCACCACCACTAAGGACAGGGCCCCTTCCACCATGCAAGTGGTGAAGTGTGCTCTACTGTACATTTTCCCCACAAAAACCACTTTCTCCAAAAACCTATCTTTGCCTTGTATTCTGCTATGTTTGCAATGACTATGCCACGATCATGTCCCATTTCTTCTGAATTATTTGCTATGAATGTCATTGCCCTGGAGACCTCATCATCTGATAAGTGTTTTTCTTGGTAACATGGATCAACTAGATTTGCAGCAAAATGAACATCTCCACAACAAAAGTTCTTTCTTTCCCTTATCATTTGAAAAATCTCTGCTCTTCATTCTTCAGTCTAGGTGTTTTTACTAACAGTCCTTCAGGTCCTGTTATTTTCCTTGTTATTTCAGAAAACATTTTAGGTACCTGAGACAAATGTGCGTTATTAGATTCTATTCTTGCTATAGCAGTAGTTATGGGTTTCAGAAGAGCAGCTGTAGATTCTACACGAGCCAAAAATACATCATTGTCCAAAACAATGTATATGCCGCCCTGAGTCGGGTTCTGCCTGAGTGGGCGGCATATACAAATGTGAATCATAAATAAATAAATAAAAAATAAAACAATTTTCCTTATTTGTTTATCGAGTGGTAAACCATCTTGAATAAAAGTTGCTTGTAGAGCTTTCTTTTTATCCAGGAGACTTTTCAGTATTATTGTTATTCTTCCCCATCTGGAAACAGATGGCAGTTTTGGTGTTCTTGCAGAAAAACTCATTTTATTACATATTAATCTTTACCAAATACACATTTCTTGTACTGTTTATACACATATAAAAAATCTGAATGTAACTTGCAGATATTACAAAGAAATAGTATTATTTCAATTTTTCATTCCCCCCCCCCCCAATATTCCCAGGGTTTTTCCCTCACAGCCAGTCCATCTGGCATGGCCTCTTCCGCCTCCATGACTGTTGGGAATCAGAATAGTGAAGTGGTTCCTCCTCCACTCATTTTGCTGTTGGATGCAGTATGATGGTTTCCAGTGGCATTTCCTACACTGAGGGGAACTATCACCTCATCTAAGGAGGCTCATCCACCATTGGCCCTTTAGGGAGTCAGGTTATTTACCACCACCCAACACTAGGGATTGAGTTGCTGGCTGTACAGTATACTCCATTACCATAGCTGGATGTCCGGCCAGACAAGGAAGGGTGTTGATGCAGCCTAAAATAGCATTTGTCTTTAGTTGCATCCCCTTTGCACTCTTGGCTCTGATTCAGCTCCTGATCTACAACAATCCCAAGATCCTTCTTATGTGCATAGCTGTGAAAAGTGCTCAAATGGTGCAACAGAACCAAATATAAAATAAAGTCAGCAGCTGACTAAAGGTAACCTGAGCCATGATGGTACTAGGTAGGAACATGTAGATTTGGGTGTGTTGCATTTAAAGCCATCATTTTACACAAAAACCAAGTTGTCTTTTTGGTTGCTTTGTTAATTGTGTATGTTTTTCTGGTATCAGGGGAAGGTGGGCTGAATCAGCTTTCTTTGTAGCTCCTTTCAAATGGAACAAGAGCCCTAGACAGTAACAGCTCTGCAGCTGAAGCCAGCACTGTGGAAGACGTTTAAATCTCATTTATATAAATTGCCTGGTTACAATTCTTGCTAAAAATTATCATCTCCCATTGGTATTCTTGAACAGAGAATAACAACAGCAACAATGGCAAGCGGACAACCCAGTAATAGACTATAGTGGCGAGGAGGAGGGAATATCAATAAAGGGGAGGCATGGAAGGCAAACGTTTGCCAGGGAAATGCAGCAAAACAGTAAAACTCCTCAGGAAAGCTCATCCCCTGGAGATTGTCTGTGCCAGATGGACAGGTGGTTTGATAGTATGATGTTTATGGTTATTTTGCTATGCCTCAGCCATACCAATTAAGAATGATGCTACTGGATAGAATAGGTAGAATAGAGTAGGCTTTTGTGAGGCTGCTGTAAAGACACTTACGAGAGAAATAACAAATGGCTTGTAATTTTGTATGACATAGAGCATTTTAGGTAGTTGACAACTAGTCCATTTTAATGTCTACCTCAGAAAAGGGCAGTGTGACTGTCAATAGCATGTATTTCTTAGAGATTTGTTGTAGAACTGCTTGTATAGGCTTACACGCAGAGAACCTCCTGAGGCCATAGCATGGAAAGCTACTTGCACCCAGAATTTCTCAGCGAATGGTACTAAAAAAAAGAAGGATTTCCTAAGCTTTAACAGACATTCAAAATGACCCCTTCATATAGGATTTTTAAAAATTCCTTACAGAAAGAGAACCTATACGTATGCTTGTACTGGTTCAGTTCACGCCTCTCATAGACATCCCTAGTGTGATTTAAAATCTGACATTTGTGTCAACTCATCTGACATGACATAGGTTTTGACTGAGAAGGGAAAACATTTGGGAACTTGGATGCTTCTTGTTCCATGTGAGTTCAGTTTGTGGACAGGTGCAATAGGCATATAATCACATTTCAAAGGATGAAGAGTGGCTCTTCTAGTTTCTCCTCTGCCTCTCTTTTTAAAGGCACCGCTCAACACACACACACAAAGGTAATGTTTCACATGTATATACCATTTAGGTTACTACCATCTCTTATTAAATCATTCTTTCTATGAGTAAACACATATAAAAGGGAATGGCACCATGCCTGCGTGTGCTGGTTCAGATTTCTGTGTGTCAAAACCTAAAATCTGTTTGGTGAAACTATTTGCCAAGAGATTCTAGGCTTGATCTCCTTTCTGTTGATCTTCTGCCAGTGGGCAAAGTCTCTCACTTTCCCCCCAGGCAGGCCTTTGGCAGTCAATCTGAACTCTTGTAAAGGCAACTTTTAATCCTGATGAGTAGTGTCTTAAAATGATCTGTTTTAAATTGCATTTTAATTGTGAGTTTCCTTAATTCACCTGTTTTATATTTTTTCCACTTGTATTTTTCTATTTGATCATTATCTGCTTTTAGGTAACAAGAAAAAGGCAGGGCATAATTCCAACTAAAAGATTTGACAGATAGATAAATGATTCTAGAATAATTTAAAAGGAGCATCTGCCTAAGAATCTTCCCACAATCATATTGCTGTATTTTTAAACCTCGTGTCTGTAAGCATGGACTAATTGACACGTGAACAGAAAAGTGTGAACTAATTTCATTTTAGTCTTCATTATACTTGCAATGAGATATATATTTTTAAAAAACAATCCTCACATGTTCTCTTGTATGAAGATGAGAAACCATCAAATTTATTGTATCTTTCAGCAAGGTGAGGTATTTTGTAGAGTTCTCAACAGGAGAGAAGGATGAAAATAGAATTGCCTTTGTGCAAATTAAACACAATAAATAACTCAAAAAACACAAACCTTAGCTTGATGGTTCTGCTACCACCCTGAAAATTATGACTTATAAAACTGCTTACCACACTTGTGCTTTTTGCTTGAAATAGGGTCATTACTTCATGAAAGAAATAATGGAAGAAATTGGGGGGGGGGGAAGAGAAATTGTCCTTTCCTCAGCCATCATAGCCCTATTCAGTCATCAGATTTTGTATTTTCCCCTCAGATAGAAGGAAGCTTTGCAGCTCTTGTCAGGAACAAATTTACTCACAAGTAGGTCTTCTTGCCCACCAGTGTTTTTTCCCTGCTTTCAAGTTGTCGCCTCTCTAGCTAACCACCCCAGGATACTAGATTAGTGTAGATAAGGTAGTGAATAGCCAAGTGAACACTCCAGGCATCTTCAGGTATTTTAGAAGTATATTGTAATCAGAGTGTGTTACAGAAGAAAGTTTATCAAAAGTTCAGAAAGCACATCAAAATAAAGAAAGCTCTTCTAATTGAGGAAGCTGTTGAGTCGGTGCAGTAGTAATGACAATAGTAATGACTTGTTGTTTGACAGGTCTCGCGAGACTTCGACCTGTCAAACAATAGCACGGGCAAAACGAAACTTCAGACATAGCAGAAGCCCAAGCCCCCCCCCCCCCCTTTTCTGGCTTAAGCAATTCCATGTTTGCAGTTCACCCGCACATGCCCCACAGGGGGGCAATTTGATTTTTAAGGGGAGCAATTAAAGAATGAGTTATTAACAGTGAATGGCCTTTTAGGCTTCCTCCATGTGAATAGGAGTTCTCTTTTTGAATAATAAGAATTATATGTCATGGTGGGGGGAATCAGGATTTTAGAGATGCTTAGGTGGGGCATGGCCAAAAAAAGGTTGGGAACCACTTTGGTTGGCAGACTTTATTCCTCTTCCATCTGATGACTGAAAGGGCTTTCCTCCACCAGCAGATACTTCTTCACAGAAGAAGCATCTTGGGTGTTGGTTTTTCTGGAAGACATACTCTGCAGTTGGGGAGCTATCCTTCATGTGGGTATAGTAGACCCCGCTTTGGAAAGTGTGAGACCAAGAACACATAGGAGATGTGTTGGCTTCCAAAGAAACAGATTCATTTTCCCTTGGACACATGTTCAAAACTTCACTCCATCCATGCTCTGCTTTTTCTCATGTAAGTGAAAAATCATTATACTTTTCATGCAGTAAGGGACAAAAATGTGTGTATGTTTAAAGGTATGAGACTGGGAGGTGGGGGAATAAAATATAATTTTAAATCATCTGATAAAACCCTAGAAATAGGGACTGACGGCTCACATATGAATTAGTGGGAAGTGGGCATTATCTCACTTTTCCCTTTGAAGAATATTGTGGGGAGTGTAGGAGGAGGTGAGAGAAGCTGCTTTAATGTGGCACATGTACAATTGACTGCTTTATGTTTTACCTCATAATTAGTTTCTATAAAGACAGGCAAGCAGTTTGCTTTCCTGGACCTTTCTGGCAGAGGTAGAATTTTAATACTCTTGTTACTGGTAGCTGATTGTATTTTGCAGACACTGGACACACATACCATAAATAGGAGTATTTTGACTTGAACAAAACCTGTAAGGCTAGATAGAGGTGTTGTGTTTAAGGCTGCTATCTTATAACCACTTCCTTGTGAATTATCCTAGCTGAATTCAGTGAGGTTTTCTTCGAGTCTATACAGATCGCACTGCTAATTTCTTATACCTTCTCCTTTCCTTTGTTAATTTTGGCAAGTAATTGTTCTTTGCTTCCTTAGTCTACAGCCCTGGTGATGCAGTAGTTAAACTGCTGTATCAAAACATTGTGAGATCAATCCTGACGGGACTCAAGGTTGACTCAGCCTTCCATCCTTCATTATGGGGTGGTATATAAGTATTATTGTTATTGATATTGCTAATCTCTGTATAGAATCATACACAGACCTTTAAATATCCTCACCTAATGAGAATTTTGTAAATACAGTGGTACCTCATACAATGATTTTAATCCGTTCCACGGTCCTCATTGCTATACGATGCATGCATCGTATAGCGATTTTCCCTATGGGAATGCCTTGTACGACGATTTTTTTGCTAAGTGGTTTTCCCCATTGAAAAATTGTTGTATGGTTTTTTTCCATAGGGAAAAATTGTTATGCGGGACACCATTCCCCCCCCCCCCCAAACCTAATTGCTATGCGATTTCATTGCTATACTGGGCGATTGTTGTATGAGGTTCCACTGTATTAAGAAAACAACAACAACAAAGGGCCATGTTGCACCCTAACAAATAAAACATTTAATGTGGCATAAGCTTTGTAGATGTTTGCCATCTTCTTCGGATGAAGCTCTCCTCTATGATTGTGCCTTATCCTTTATAATCGGCCAAAACTAGATTGATTTAAAATTTTGTAATGATCTACCATGTAGGTATAGAGTCGTGTAGTAATAGATTTCAAAGTCTAGCCACTCATGACAACTGTATCCATACTGGTTGGTAGTTTCTAGGAGTTGTAATCTAAAAAATGTCTCATTGGTTTGCAGGATTTCAACAGTATTGACATGCTGGTTATCTGTCATAGCTTGTGAATTGAGAAGGTAGCTCAGAGGCCTATATAATAACATGATAAAAATGACCATTCTGGCTAAGGAAGATGAGAATGGCAGTCTAACACATTTGGAGGGCTTTGGGTTAGTGAAGGCTGGCATATGGTATGAGTAGGGGAAGCACACGTAAAAGTGCTGTTTATTGAGATACTTTAAAGATCTTAAGTGCTACATATTTAAGAAAGCCATCGAGGGTCCATAAATGAAGCAGTGGTCCAATGTACATGTTTTGCTAAGAAAGCTAATAATGCTTTGCATCTGTTTCTTATTACTCCATCAGAAGCACCCAAGAGTAATTTTATTGGCCATAAAACATACTTACAGAGAAATAAGGAGACATGCTCAACTTTGCTTACTGTATCAAGAGTTAGAAGCAACAATTTATCCTTTCTTATTTGGGTTGACTCCTGTAACTTTAGGCAGTACAGTTTTATCTCAATTTTAATTTGGCTTATTGTGGCTTCAGTGTGGAGTCTGTGGGACATTCTTCATCAGGAGAATAAATGCAAAGCAAAGCAACCACAATTATATAGCGCCCCTAGCGCTAAGTACACTCTCTGGGCAGTTCATAGGTTAATTAGCATTTCCCCCCCAACATGCTGGGTATTCATTTTACTCACCTTGGAAGGATGGAAGGCTGAGTCAACCTTGATCCCTGGTCAAGATCAAACTCACAACCTTTTGGTTGCAGTACAGCAGTCTAACCACTGCACCACCAGGGTTCATGGATCTTATGGATTACTCAAACATTTTTTAGTCCATACTGTATTATAAATTTTAAAAATTCAGATTTTACTGTGCCATGACAAGCAAGTTGTCACAGATAATACAGTTAATTTTAATAAGCCAGACATTATTCTTATGGTTAAGCAACAAAGAAAACATACCTGAGAGAAGTTTGGTTATCATCGAACATTGTTAAAAAGTACAGAACTTGCAACTTACCAATTTAGTTTCAGAAGTGGGTGTACAATTTAAAAAGTGAAAGCTTCCTTCTGGAAGGAAGAAAAAACATGAAGGGATAAGCAGGGGATGTTTTCTTGATAGTTGTCTTTCTCTTCTTATAGGAGAGAGGCCAGATAGGGTTGCTTGAGATATCTATGCCATGTAGATGCAAGGATTACACCAAATGGTATACCAGACTCTATGTGACCATAAGTGACCCTATTTAGCCTGCTACAGTTGAGTTGTCTGGCCAAGGCCATAATCTCAGATGAATTTTGAAATTTCACCTGCAAGAATGAAATAAGATTTACGTCCCTGACTTAGAATATATGGGCCAAACAAGAAAGTACTGTTAACATATCATTAGAAACAGAGATCCAAATCCTTTAACAAGAAAAGATTGCTTATTCTAATCTGCATTTGGCAAATGAGCATGATTTTTTCCCCTAGTCATGGAATTAGGAGATAGAACAGCTTTATTTTAATGTCTTATTTTTCATGTACGCAGAGGGATAATTTTGGAAGAGGAGGTATTTGCCATATTGTTTGATCCCACACTCAATGCATTTTATTTGCTTCAGAAACAGAAAACAGATTAGTTTTTCACAGGTGTTTTGCACAAATGGCATAAACCCTGGCAGGAACCCCCCCCCCCCTACTCTTTCTAGCTCTGAAAGAAAGAAAAATCACAGAAGCCATCAATTTCTTGACAGAATGTCTCGACATATCAAGATAGAATTTCTCGTCAAGAACAAGCAACTCAGAATGCTCAGAGTCCTGATATCTTTCAGGAAGAATGGTGCCTCTTGTTTATATCTGGGGTTCTCAAGCTATGGGGTTATATCTGGGGTTCTCAAGACTGGCGTAGAGACCGGCAAGGCACGCCACAAAGTTTGCCAAGAGAACCCTATGGACCAAAACAAAAGGCAAAACAAGGGGATGCTCAGCACAGCAGATCTGAAAAGGGGGAGGGATACGAAAGGAGGAGGAGAAATACAGTGTTGCAGGGAACAATACTGCATAGGGACATGGAATGTGAGGTCTATGAATCAAGGAAAACTGGAAGTGGTAAAAAACGAGATGGAAAGAATAAGCATTGACATCTTGGGTATCAGTGAGCTCAAATGGACAGGGATGGGCGAATTCAGCTCTGGAAACCATCATATCTACTACTGCGGGCAAGAAAACCTTAGAAGAAATGGAGTAGCCATAATTGTCAATAAAAGAGTGAGAAAAGCAGTAATGGGATACAATCTCAAAAATGACAGAATGATGTCAGTCAGATTTCAAGGCAAACCTTTCAATGTCACTGTGATCCAAATATACGCACCAACCACTGGTGTAGATGAAGCCACAATGGACCAGTTCTATGAGGACTTACAACACCTCATAGAACAGACACCAAGAAATGATGTCCAAATTATATTAGGAGACTGGAATGCCAAAGTAGGAAATCAAAAAGTGGAGGGAATAACAGGCAAATTTGGTCTTGGAACACAGAATGAAGCAGGGCAAAGATTGATAGAGTTCTGCCAAGAGAACGCACTGGTCATAGCAAACACTCTCTTCCAGCAACACAAGAGGCGACTTTACACATGGACATCACCAGATGGACAACACCGAAACCAGATTGACTACATACTCTGCAGCCAAAGATGGAGAACCTCCATACAGTCAGCAAAAACAAGACCTGGAGCAGACTGTGGCTCAGATCACAACCTACTGATCGCAAAATTCAGGCTTAGACTAAAGAAAATAGGGAAAACACGGAGACCAGAAAGATATCACCTAGACAGCATCCCTAAAGAATACACGGTGGAGGTGATGAACAGATTTAATGGCTTAGACTCGGTAGACAGAGTACCGGAAGAATTATGGACGGAGATGAGGGACATCATGCAGGAAGCAGCAAAGAAAACCATACCAAAAGAAAAGAAGAGTAAGAAAGCAAAGTGGTTGTCTGATGAGGCTCTTAAAATAGCAGAGGAAAGAAGGAACGCAAAAGTCAAAGGAGAAAGGAAAAACTACAACCATTTGAACACAGAATTTCAAAGAAAAGCAAGGAGAGATAAGGAAAACTACCTAAAAGAACAGTGCAGAGAAATGGAGGAAAACAACAAAAGAGGCAGAACCAGAGATCTTTTCAAAAAAATTGGGGAAATCAACGGAACATTTAAAGCAAAAATGACCATGATAAGGGACAAAGACGGAAAGGAGCTAGCTGATGCAGAAGAAATTAAGAAAAGATGGAAAGAGTACACAGAGGAACTTTACAAAAAGGACCTCAACACTCCTGATAATCACAATGATGAAGAAATTGAACTTGAGCCAGACATCCTGGAGAGCAAAGTCATAAAGGCCCTAAAGAGCACTGCAAACAACAAAGCTAGTGGAGATGATGGTATCCCAGTTGAATTTTTCAAAGCGCTAAAAGATGATGGCGTCAAATTACTGCATTCAATATGCCAGCAGATTTGGAAAACAAAACAGTGGCCACAGGATTGGAAAAGATCAGTATACGTCCCAATCCCAAAAAAGGGCAATGCCAAAGAATGTTCAAATTATCGAACAATCGCGCTCATCCCACATGCCAGCAAGGTGATGCTCAAGATAATACAGGACAGACTTCAGCAGCATGTGGAGAGAGAATTACCAGAGGTGCAGGCTGGTTTCAGAAGAGGCAGGGGGACTAGAGACCACATCGCCAACATACGCTGGATCATGGAGAAAACAAAGGAATACCAGAAACAAGTTTACTTTTGTTTTATTGACTACACTATGGCATTTGACTGTGTGGACCACAGCAAGATGTGGCAAGTAATTAAAGAGATGGGAATACCAGAGCACCTCATATGCCTCTGAGAAATCTGTACATGAACCAAGAAGCAACAGTTAGGACAGAACATGGAATAACAGAGTGGTTTGGAATAGGAAAAGGAGTAAGACAAGGCTGCATTTTGTCACCATGCTTATTCAACCTATACACAGAGCACATAATGCGCAGTGCAGGGATGGAGGAATCACAATATGGGATTAAAATCGCTGGGAGAAACATCAATAATCTGAGATATGCAGACGATACCACCCTAATGGCAGAAAGTGAGGAAGACCTAAAGAATCTCTTGATTGGGCTGAAGGAGGAGAGTGCAAAAGCTGGCTTGAGACTCAATATCAAGAAAACCAAGATAATGGCAACAGGCCCCATCAGTTCCTGGAAAATAGACGGGGAAGAAGTAGAAGCAGTGACAGATTTTACTTTCTTAGGATCAAAGATCACTGCAGATGGGGATTGCAGCCATGAAATAAAAAGGCGACTGATTCTTGGGAGACAAGCGATGAGAAACCTGGGGAACATAGTGAAAAGCAGAGACATTACATTGCAAACAAAAATTAGAATAGTCAAAGCAATGGTTTTCCCAGTAGTAATGTATGGATGTGAGAGCTGGACAATTAGGAAGGCTGAACGCAGAAGAATAGATGCCTTTGAAATGTGGTGTTGGAGGAGGGTTTTGAGAGTCCCCTGGACAGCGAGGAGAACAAATAGGTCAATCTTAGAAGAAATTAACCCTGACTGCTCATTGGAAGGTCAAATAGTAAAGATGAAGCTAAAATACTTTGGACATCAAATGAGAAGGGAGGATTCACTTGAGAAGGCATTGATGTTGGGAAAGGTGGAGGGCAAAAGAAGAAGGGGGAGGCCAAGGATGAGATGGCTAGATGGTATTATAGACACAAATGGCACAGAGCTGGGAGGGCTGAGGGGGATGGTAGAGGACAGAGGCGCCTGGAGGAAAATGGTCCATGGGGTCGCAAAGGGTTGGAGTCGACTGTGCGACTGAACAACAACAAGCTATGGTGCTGCCGGAATTGGATGTGGACTCATTTAAGGCCATAGTAAATGCATTTTCAACAGCCATAAATGAATCTGTGGTCTTTATAAACATGTTTATGACAGCTGTAAACATGTTTATGACAACCAGTCCAGCCCCCTCAATTGTTTGGGGGAGCATGACCCAGCCCCCAACTTGAAAAGGTTGACAACTCCTGATGATGATGATCTTGATCTTGGAAATGATATTCACATACCTAGGCCAGGCTCTTTCTCTTCAGGATGAACAAACATTCTTGAGAAACACAAGAGCAAAATCAAATTAGAAGATGGAGAAAGGAGTTCACTGAATAAGGAACAACATTAAAAGAGGATATGGCTGAGGAACTCAACCTCCCCTATGTTTGGAAGACCCTGAATAGACTAAGGGTTGGATTGCCTAAATATAAGACCAACATGTTCAAGTGGGTGCTGCTGCTGGACAACAACACACTCTGAATGTGGAGAGATACAGAATCCAGCTAATTTGTTGGTCTGTCGATTACTACCAGAAACATGTACCAATCAGGATTTAATTTTGGCCAATGACAAAGCCAAGAAAGTGGCTTCATTTTAGCAGTTCAAAGTTTGATTTGGACGTGAAAGAAGAAGAAGAAGCAGGACAGGCTGCCAGATTGTCAAAGGTATGGAGACCAATTCCTAAAGAAGAAAGACTGAAGAAATCATCAGATTAGCAACACAAGAAAAATGCATCTCCTATTCCTAACAGTTTTATTACCATCAGTGGCTCCTTAATAGTGAACTCATGAGAATGTATGTGAGTTGTGGGTTTGACCTATTGCCTGCAGCACCAGTAATTAGATGAATTCACGGCCACATTGTGGTGCAGAAAAGCAAGTCTTCATCTGTGTGGGTAATTGTTGGTTCAACAGTCCTGAATGGAAATCCCACAGTTGTCTGTCTGCAAGCTTCAGGGAG
Organism: Bradypodion ventrale; assembly: GCA_035047345.1. Lineage (NCBI taxonomy): Eukaryota > Metazoa > Chordata > Lepidosauria > Squamata > Chamaeleonidae > Bradypodion > Bradypodion ventrale. The sequence continues at coordinate 51,487,519 of JAWDJE010000001.1, forward strand.
ACCTGAAGAACCCACAGCAGGCGTCGGTCTGAGCTGTTCTTTTCATGCTCTAGCAATCCATGTTGTACAGTAATCGCACAATTATTGTGCCATTAAAATGTCATATTCATAGAAACCCACATAAACAAAGCATTAACAATTGCTAAAAAATTGTAGTCTTTACTGCTAATGACTTACTCTTTCTCTCCGCCCCCTCCCCCAGCCTTGATTTAAGAGGCAGACAATCAGAAATACGTCTCGGAGCTTAGAGAGTTTCAATTTTTAATGTGCTGTCACAGTCAGACTTTCCTTTATTGTTTTTATTCCAAGCCACAGGTGTTTCCAAAGAAGCTACTTGGTGAGCTGGTAAAGGCGGCGGCAGCTGTTCTGTTAACATCTTCTCAGTTCAGGGATGATGTCAAATACCTCTGTAATAAGTGTCTGATTTCCAGCCTGAAAAAAAACACAGGAGGTAAAATTAGGCTGTATAGTTTCATTCTTCCAGTTTCCTCTCCTATGTAAAGATGGCATTTCTGAGTTATAATTAATGGAAGATAGGGAAGAGGGGTCAGAGAGAATGGAAGAAGACACAGTCCATCAGATTAATTGCTCATAAAGCAGTGTTACTGTCTATTATAAATGAATGAAGTCAGCTCCTTTAAACCTCCCTGTCATTGGCATGAGGTCCTGCCTAATTGATTCCTAAGGGATTCAGGTATATTAATTCACAGTGTATTAACTCTCTTTTCAGATGATAGTTCAGACATTCTGTTCAATATGATGAACAGATTGAGGTCTTCCTTGGGTTGTTTTTGTTTTGTTTGTTATTTATTAACTCAAAGCTTTGCAGTTGCAACTTCCCCCTTTTTAAAAAATAAAAAATAAATTTCTTATTGCAGTTTTTCCTTGACGAAATGCTAAAATGCAAGATACTTCTGTCGTCCATGAACTGCAACTGTCACCGTCAATTGAGGCTTTAACACGCTCAGTGATTAGTCTTTGTCCTGACAGACTTTGCCTGAGAAACTGAATGTGCATCCATTCACATTAGTGTGGTTCAGGTCAAGCCTTACTAGCTGTTTCTTTAGGTTTGAGACAGGTCTTTGCTATACACAAGTATTTTGGTTTTTTATTCTAAAACGGTTTTTTGGGGATTTGAGATTTCATGAGGCAAACCAGATACAAATGTGTGTTCTAGTCCCTCTGAAAGCCTGTGTCTGTATACTGTCATGGCTGTGAGTCAGGGTTAATGAACTGTGGCCTTCAACATGTTAGATGAATACAGTATAGTCAATCTTAAGAACTGCAAATTGCAGCTAATCTCAAGAGCTATAGACTGCCCATCCCTATGGAAAAGAGTTTTGTGTGGCGTGGGTGCACATGCCCCCCCGTGTGTTCCCCTACTACCACAGGTCCCCCATAGTTGTGCAAACCCTCTGTGGGTTCTCCCCACAGGTTCCTCCCTGCAGGTGCACACACCTTTTATGGGTCCCTCCACCCCCATGGGTTCCCCTGCCCTCTCCCTGTGGGTGCACACACACCATGGGTCTCTCCACCCTGAGGCCTCCCCTGCAGGTGTGCATTCCCTCCCCCCTGCACATGTGCCTCCTCCTCCTAGGAGGGTGGGTGGGGTGTCTGGTCACCTTACCTATTCCCCACCACCGCCTCTCAGGTGGGATTTCAGCCTCTCCTCTTGCCTTCCCATTGGCAGAGGGAGAGGGCTGGGTGGGGAAGCAGTGCTGCCATTGGCACCAGCCAGGCTGGACAGGGTAGGGCTTGCCCACAATGGCACATGAACTGACAGAAAGGCCTCTGCGTGCAGCCTCTGGCATGTGTGTCATAGGTTCGCCACCACTGCTCTAAGGTAATACTATGCTACATTTTCCACACTCATTCCCAGATATCACCAGAGACAATCCATCTCAGAGTAGTGGTGAAAACCACTAGAGATAAAACCATAAAGACATGAAATAACAACACTCTAGTATTTGCTGTTACAAATAAGCAGATATGAGAATTCCTTGCAATGCCTCTGCTGTACTTTAAAGGGCCAAAGCACACTACATAATATTTTGGTGCAAGAAAGCGGTCTCAGGCTTAGTTGATGCAGTCATGTGGAAAATTGAGGACTGTGAAGTCATGGAGAATCACCCCTGTAGTTTCTTTGAATGTGAGCACTCAATATGCATTGATTGTAAATTCTCTTAGAATTGAGCAAGATTTTATATCATGCTTATAGTAGTCCTTGTATTGGTAGAAGTGAATCTTGTTTTGGTTGGATCTTGGATGGTTGAAATATGTGAGGCAATCCCGGAATACACTGAAGCAGGTATGATTGTTGGAAGCAATAAAGTGAGCAAAATGAGATCATCCAGATGTTGGTATACTATATCTCCCATCAACCTAGTATAGACAGTGATGAGGTATGTCATATATTGCAGTCCATTAACACCTGGAGTGCCTACATTCCTGTGTTAGTTTAATTTTGGATGTGTAATGGTTCCATTGAAGTGCAGAATTATGCTTCTGACTGCTAGCTTTTCTTTATGTCTGTATTGAAAAGCCCTTAGGCCTTTTGTTGTAGAACCCTGTAGACTCTAAGTCTCTTTTCAGTGGTTTTTGGATATATGCAGTGAGCTTTCTCTCCTAGTTCTTAAGGAAGATATTATATGTCCCAGTGCTGAAACCAGGGCCGTAGCCAGGGGGTGATCAGGGTGGGCATAGATCACCCTGAGTTAGCAGTTTGCCATCACACTCAGAGTCTTCCAGTTACAACCAAATCATAGTCGATGCTCATGGCAGCTCCCTTGGTTGCAGTCGTCGCTAGTCTTGGTCGGGGAGACTTGCTAAGACGAAAGCCAGCCTTCCCGATGGCGGAGCGGGGCAGGAAGGAACTTCCCCACAGGGTCTTTCTGGGTGAAGCTCCACCCCTGGCTGCCACTGCCAATTATGATTGCCCTCGGGGACTGGGAACCTGGTGAAGTCGTGGCTGGGGTGGGGTGGGGAGCCTGCATTTGCCTGGATTAGATGGCGTCAGAAGCAGCCAGGTCACCTGCCCTCCTCCTCTCTCCCTTGGCAGGTGGTGGAGAAGACAGGTGTGTGGCATCCAGAGCACCTCCCAGTCTCCTGAGGAACCATTAGGGCCCCTGGGAAGCTAGTGGGCTCAATTCCAGCAGGGCCTGAAGCATGAGGAAAGTGGCTACCATTGTCTCTGAGAGGGTGGCAGGGATTGCGGTGGCTGGGAAGTGGTGGAGTCCTTCAGGCCAGGTGCCACCAGGGTCAAAGGGGAGGGAGAGAAGAAGAAGAAAGATTTTGCTTCCTTTCATGAAAACAAAGGCAGTTGGGTTTATAAGGGTCAGCCGTCCCCAACTCCTTAAGCACTCTGGGTAGGGTGATGACTACCGTTCCCATCGTCCTCAACCCTGCATGGTAATTTTGCCAAGGGGTAGGTGGCTTAGTGGTTGTGCCACTAATGAATGTGTGTGTGTGTGAGAGAGAAAGACAGACAGGCAGACAGACTATGGCCCTAGCAGAAACTAAAGAGGAATTTGGGTTATTCCTCTTAGTCAGCAGAGTATGAAGTAGAAAAACAACAACAGCACAGTAAACATGGAGAGATTAATCCAGCCATATCACTGCTCCCCTTTGGTCCCCCCCAACTAGCAAACATTTAAAAGCTTGAGGGGGGGGGAGAAAGGTATATTTAATTATAGTTATGATTTTTAGTAACAATCGGAACTAAAAATAGGGAAATGGACTCTCTAGCACGTGGAGAAAATCTTGTTGCTTGGTTGGAGATCAGAGGAAGAAAGGGGTACGTAGATGACCACAGGCAGAAAATAGCAGTTCACATGCAGTGACTACTAATGAGGGTCAAAAATGAAAATGCAGATGTAGGATTGCAGCTGAACATTAAAAACACAAAAATTATGATTACAGAAGAAATGTATAGTTTCATTTTGACATTGAAGTTCACATTGTTAAAGATTCCAAGAGTTCAAGTCTAAAAAGTAGCTTTTCCAACCTCTTGTTTAGACTAATAAAAACCTAAGCTAGAATGCCTGTTAATCATACATAAAGTCTAAATTTTCAGCAGAATGAGAAACTGAGTATGTCAAAAGTTGACATTTTAATAGCTTACTGAGGCAGATAATTCTTCATGATACCCTCAAGGAATGGGTGAGGATTCTTTCCACACCTCTAACCCTCTGCTGGGGCTGCTCTCAGACTCTCAATGTCTTTATTAACTCTCAATTTTGTATAATTAATACTGGCTATTAAGCTACAGCATTGAAAGAAAAATGACCTAATTTCTGAGGGGAAATTAAATATATTACAAGTACATAAGAGAAAATGAATATGAGACACCAAGAGAGGAGTCGTGTGGAAGATAAATAGAAAGGCAAGCAGGATATTGACTTGATCCTCCTCTAGTGCATGCTAATTTGGAACTTAAAGTGAGTTAGATCATAATAAATTAAATTTAGATTTCGGCACATCAGTTAAATAAGTCCCCAGGCAGAATCCTGCTTGAGAGGAAGAGGAGATAATACATGGTAGAAAGGTTATATTGAGATCTTATCCAATAATCCATAACTGATGTGCTGCCCTGGATGAGCAAAGGGTTTTTGTCACTTTGGCATATAATATTTGCGTCTCTTCCTTCTTGCTGCTGAAGGAACAGTTAAGCTATCAGTCAGCTAGAAAAATGAGTGCTAGACGAGTTCAAGCCAATGGTGAAATGGGAAGGCTATATTCAAATACTGTATATTTATTTGTGCTGCTCCAAATGTGGATCACAACAAAATGTGGCAAGTAATAAAAGAGATGTGAATACCAGAACACCTTATATGCCTCATGAGAAATCTGTACATGAGTCAAGAAGCAACAGTTAAGACAGAATATGGAATGACAGAGTGGTTTGGAATAGGAAAAGGAGTAAGACAAGGCTGCATTTTGTCACCCTGCTTATTCAATTTATACACAGAGCACATAATGCACAATGCAGGGATGGAAGAATCACAATATGGGGTCAAAACTGCAGGGATAATCATCGACAATTTGAGATATGCAGATGATACTGCCCTAATGGCAGAAAGTGAGGAAGACCTAGAGAAGCTGCTGCTTAGGTTGAAAGAAGAGAGTGCAAAAGCTGGCCTGAGACTCAATATCAAGAAAACTAAGATAATGACAACAGTTCCTATCAGACCTTGGAAAATAGATGGGAAGAAGTAGAAGTAGTGACAGACTTTACATTCTTAGGATCCAAGATCACTGCAGATGGAGATTGCAGCCATGAAATAAAAAGGCGGCTGAGAAATCTATGAGAAATCTGGGGAACATAGTTAAAAGTAGAGACATCAACTTGCAAACAAAAATTTGCATAGTCAAAGCAATGGTATTCCCGGTGGTAATGTATGGTTGTGAGAGCTGGACCATTAGGAATGTTGAGTGCAGAAGAATCTATGCCTTTGAGATGTGGTGTTGGAGGAGAGTTTTGAGAGTCCCCTGGACAGCAAGGAGAACAAATACATCGATCTTAGAAGAAATCAACCCTGACTGCTCCTTAGACGGTCAAATAGTAAAGATGAAGCTGAAGTACTTAGGACATCAAATGAGAAGAGAGAACTCACTTGAAAAAGCCTTAATGCTGGGAAAGGTGGAGGGCAAAAGAAGAAGGGGGCAGCCAAAGATGAGATGGCTAGATGGTATTGTAGATGCAGAGGGCACAGAGCTGGGCGGGCTGAGGAGGATGGTGGAGGACAGAGGTGCCTGGAGGACAATGGTCCATAGGGTCACAAAGGGTCAGAATTGACTGTGTGACTGAACAACAAAAAATGCTCATTCTGAGCTGTTGATCCTTAGATATCCTGCAGATACAGGTGGTAGGCTGAAACATACAGTCAGGATGTGGTGATTTCCCTCCTTTGTCTGGAAAAGTCATGTACGTGGAGATTATACAACAAATCGTGAAAATGGAAAGGTTATCCCCAGTCAGAATAGACTAAGGACTCTTTGACACAGTGGTGTTTTTTTTAGTCTTTCGGGATTGTTCTGGCTTTTTCTGATATGTTTTGTTGCAGATTTGAGCAAATTGTTGTGAAACTGCTGTTCACACACGGGAAGCGTATTTTTGTTGGATGTACTGTGATACACCACAATAAGCAGATAGTTTACCTGGCTTCCTGTGTTTGCTGAATGAGGGAGGGTATCAAACAGCCAGTTGCTTTTTTACATTCATTCTTAAGAAGGGAGCCTGGCAGACCATCATGCAAGGGCTGAATTTAAGCATAGGCTACCTAGGCTGCAGCCTATGGGCCCGCACCACAAAGGGGCCCCTGCACCACATGATTCTATGTCAGTTTTTAAAATCAGAAAACACAGAGTGCAATGCCATTTATTTTTCAGTTTTTAATTGGATAATTGCTGAAAATGCGGTTTTGTAGGTTAATTTAAAAAAAAATACTTTCCCCGATAGGGCCCGCACCACAGGTTCAGTCTAGGGGCCCACAGATCCTAAATACTGCATTGCATCATGCCATGAATGTTTGAGACTTTCATTGACAATTTTCCTGTCCTATCCAAAAGAAACTGATGCCTGCCTGAATAAGTGATCTTGAATCATGAAAGCTCATGCAATGATTGATTTTTTTTAGTTATCCAATAAAGGTATCGTCTTCCTCCTATGTTTGTTCTGTGTATGGATCACATGGCTATCTTTGTCCATGTGATACACCAGGCTTGTTCCTCTGCCTCTCTATCCCGAGATAGGTTGCCATCCAATTTGGCCATATTTTCTGTCGTCTTCCTTTACCTTGTTCTTGTTTAATCCATTCACGGGTTATCGAGGGGTGGAGATTGAACAGTAGAAAAACTACTTGTGAAAAAAATGGCATGAAATGACACATACATTATCTGCAAACAGCATGGATCAATATAGAATATTATAATACTGCACTAGGGTCCTCATGAACAGATCCTGCACTGAAGGAAATTGAATTTACAATGAATTTAGCAATGTATGAGAGAATGCATTCTGTTTTCTTACTTCAATAAGCTACTGGTACCCTACAAGGAGGCAGGTCTAATAATTGCAATCTATTATTGTAGCTGGGGTGTTTTTGTTTGTTTGTTTAAGGGACAGGAAGGTTTCGGGATAAGAAAGGCTTATCCCAAGATATAGTTACTGAAAGACCTTGAAAATATCTACAGATTATACTTCCACAAGAAGTGGAACAAGCTGTAATTACTTATCCAGACCAATCAGGGCCAAGGTCTCTAATCTCAGTATTTAGTTTGTTTTTCTTTTTAAAGTAACCTTAGTAGAACCTTATCATTAGCAGTGTGGATTGTACCTTAGAAGGTTGTACAAAGTTATGCAAGCTTTTCTTCTAGCACTCCAAGTAAGTGTACAAAAGATTGCTGCCTTATTGTAATAATAACTGTCTTCTGACTTATGGCAGTCCTTTCCAGACTTTTCTAAATATCAAGGCTCAGAAGTCGTTTACCATTCCTTTCTTCTGGGGCACTTTTGAAGTGTGAAGTATGCCCAAGACTGTGTAAGCTTGGTTCTACTTTGGGGAGCTGCAATATGGAATTGAGCTCCTAAAGCCTGGCTCTGCAGCCAGATACCTGACTTACTGAGCTATCTAGCCAACTATAAGAATTATGTGATGTCAAGTTAGTCCTGACTTGTGGAGATCTTTTATAGGATTTTCTTGGTATGCAAAGGTGGTTTACCATTCCTTTCTTCTTGGAGTATTTTATAACTATTCAGCTTGCCCAAGGGAGGTACAAGGGGAATCTACTGAGATATCTAGCCAGACCTAAAGATAAATAGTTTAATTCTTATTCTTCAGTAGTGTCTCATAATAGAAACACTCCTGATTCCATTAACACTGTATTTACTTATTTGTTAAATTTATATACTGCTTTCCATCCAGTGGTGTTCCAAGCAGCCTACAGCCATAAAATACAAGTTTAATAAAATGGCAGGGAAAGGCAGAGGCTGAAATCTTGTTGCCTTGTGTAGTAAATTACATTAGAATAGGTTCATTGAATCAGTGGGGATCTGGTAAGTAAATGCCTCCATAAATTCAATTAATCCAAATAGGCCTACTCTAGTTACAATTACTTTAGCATAGTAAGTCACATATAGATTAGGCCTATTTGAACCAGTAGAATTTATGGAGAAGCTGACTTGCCAAATTGCTACTGTTGGGTGAGCCAATTTTAGTGTAACTAACCATGCGCTGATCTCACACACTAGCAAGGTAATGCTCAAGATAATACAAGGTAGGCTTCAGTAGTACGTGGATCGAAAACGTTTAGAAGTATAGATTGGGTCCTGAAGAGGCAGGAGAACTACAGACCAAATTGCCAACATTCGCTGGATCATGGAGAAAGCACAGGAGTACCAGAAAAAATGTCTACTTCTTTTTCATTGACTACACCTTTGATTGTGTGGATCATAATAAACTGTGGCAAGTGCTTAAAGAGATGGGAGTATCAGACCACCTCATCTGTCTTCTGAGAAATCTGTATGTGAGTCAAGAAGCAGCAGTTAGGATAGGACACGGAACAACTGATTGGTTTAGAATAGGAAAAGGAGTATGACAAGGCTGCATATTGTCACCCTGCTTATTTAACTTATATGCAGAGTACATCATGCGTAATGCAGGGCTGGATGAAGAACAAGCTGGAATTAAGATTGCTGGGAGAAACATCAACAACCTGAGATATGCAGATGATACTACCCTAATGGCAGAAAGTGAAGAAGACCTACAGAGCCTTTTGATGAGGGTGAAAGAGGAGTGTAAAAGCTGGCCTGAAACTCAACATCAAAAAAAACAAAAAAACAAACCAAGATCAGGCCATCCAGCCACATCACTCCCTGGCAAATAGAAGGGGGAACAAATGGAAGCAGAGACAGACTTTACCTTCTTGGAATCTAAGATCACTGCAGATGGTGACTGCAGCCATGAAATAAATATATGCTTATTTCTTGGGAGGCAAGCTTTGACAAACCTAGGCAGCATAATAAAAAGTAGAGACATCACCCTGCCAATAAAAGTCTGCATAGTTAAAGCAGTGGCCTTTGAACTGTGGTTCTGGAGAAGACTTTTGAGAATCCCCTGGACTGCAAGAAGATCAAATCAGTCCATCCTAAAGGAAATCAACCCTGACTGCTCCTTGGAAAGACAAATACAGAAGCTTAGCTCAAGTACTTTGACCACCAAATGAGAAGAGAGGACTCACTGTAGAAGACCCTGATTCTGGGAAAGATTGAAGACAAAAGGAGAAGGGGGCAGCAGAGATTGAAGTGGTAGATGGAATCGTTGACACAGTGAGTGTAGTTCTGGGTGGGCTACGAAGGATGGCAGATGACAGAGAAGCCTGGTGCGCGGTGGTCCATGGGGTCCCAAAGGGTTGGATTCAACTGTGCAGCTGAATAACAACTATGTTAAGGACAGGGTTTCACCTAGAGTAAACAATTATAAAAGCAATGAAGGTGAGATACTTTATAATAAGGTATGAGGGAATTAGTTGTCCTCCTGACATTCTTTGACTGCAGCTCTTTCCATTCCTGACCACTGGCTGCAGTTGCTTGAGGCTCATGGGAACTGCATTCTGGAGGGCCAAAAGTTCTCCACCTGTGTTAAATTACTAATCTTGAAACATAGGGTACAATTCAGCTGTGTGTAAGTTTTTAATTCCCATTTACTTCAAAAGCATAGGGTTAAGCATACATACAGACTAAAATAAATGGAAGTGCATGCTCTTATTTCTGGTCGGATCATACCCACTTTAGAAAAAATATTTGTTTTGGTTTTGTCATATGTTTTGACAAAGGATGGATTCAGAAGGCTGTCTCCAGCCCTTATAAATCTTCAAAATTTAAGTGTTTCCAGGATTCACTTGCTGCAGTTTCCCTGGTCTTTTACTGCATTGATAAATCATGTTTTACAAGATGTCTTTTAAAAAAACCTGTATTGATTGTACAATATATTGGACTTCTACTAAAAACCTTACAAACATGTTACATATATCCTTCTGCCAGTAAATAGCTTGATGGTTGGAGTGGCCAGAAGAATGAATAGTTCTAAGCCTATCCTCTAATGCTTTATATCCTCAAATTCTCAGTGCTTGATCAAAATGCATGGAATCATCTCATTTCTGGGCAGCAAAGGAAGCCACAAGTAATGTAAAAATGTTTTTAAAAATGACTTTACGAACAGCCATATTTATTTTCCTTGTCAAATGTGTTATGTCTGCAAGTCTAAAGATGATATCTTCAATTGTCAGCAACTACAAAACTTGCCTTGGGATATGAAATATAATTCAGATCTTCCCTGACTTCTGCAGAATTGCTGGCAATAAAGTTGTGTAATCAAATCTGGATTAGTACTGAAGATGTCAGTGCAGAGGCTAGATCAAATCTCCCTTGTTTTCCTGTCTTTGGTCTAGCATTATGAATAAAAACATGAATTGTAAAGATGTAGTTGGCACTCATAGCCAAATATTTCCTATGAGTGTGAGATTAATCATTATAATGGGCAAAGAGATATATGTGTGTGTGTATGTTTATGGAAGGACTGTGTAATGTACAAAATAATGTTTTGCCTTACTTTTGGGCTTTTTGCAGTGGAGGAGAGGCTGAAATTCCAAAGTTGGTTGAATTACTTTTTGTTTTGAAATAAGGAGGCATTTAGAACTCTGGCATTTTAGAGAAGGGTAGATGCATGGGTCATTCTCCAGTGGGTTATTTCTTCTAGTTCATACCTTATTGAAATGAATGTAGGCTGCAAGAGAGAAGAGCTGTGTAGTTTCTATTCATTCATTTCATGTGTGCTTGATCTATAAGTACTGTAGCATAATGAAGCCTATTTCAAAAAAATATCAAATTTTTTGACAGTGAAAGAAAGTATCAAACCATGTGGATAATAGCAATTTGCATTTAAATCTTATGATTAAAAAGATCTCCAAAAATCTTTCATAATTGCAAGACAGCTAGCTATTTGGAGCATGACTATAAGGCTACAAGTAGCTCCCTTGTAGTCAATGTGTATTGTCTGATATTATACAGGAGTATGTTGAGCTACTCCCATGAGTAAAACAAGTACATGGGACACGGAACAGTCCTTTGTTGGAACCATCCTGTCTCCCTTCCCTTCCTATTATTGCATGAGAATGTGCTGTCAGATGTGAATAAAATCAATTATGGGATAAAACTGCCTGTTCTGAAAGTTTCATTGTGTGCCATTAGCTGGCAGAAGGAGCTAGGATATGGAGCTAACAATGACAAAAAAAGAGAGATCAATTATTGGATAAGATCACTTTTTCCCTTCGGTGTTGGGCTGATTGTCCAAGTTTTGAATCTCTCTGTGCTATACACCAGTTAAGATCAAAGACGTTGTGGTTCTATAATGATGTGATGTTATCAGGGGCATATTGTGCGTGTTCCATGGAGCAAGGGACAAAGTCATTGTATAAGGCTGTTCGGGAAGACGGTTTGGCTCCTGAACAGATGAGTCTGCTCAGGCGAGAAGCACTAAATGCAGCTGCTTTGGGTGGTGAGCCTGGGGCTATGGCTTGGACAAGTGATAAAAGCAGGTACCGCAGCTTCTGAGAAAATAGTCCCTAACATTCTTTAAATAAATATTATTTATTTAGAATGTTTATACTGTACACTGTTTTTCAGTCAGAATTACTAGAATCGAGAAAGAAATGAGCAAAACAAGCAAAATGCCCAGTTCTTTTCATTTTTCTGCCACTATCCATGTTCTCATTCTAGTTACATGCAATTCAATTCAATTCAATTCAATTCAATTCAATTCAATCCTTTTTCCTTTTCCTTTTCCTTTTCCTTTCCTTTCCTTTCCTTTTCTTTTCTTTTCTCACTGAGAGAGCTCAGTTTAAGCCTGGCTGCAGAATCAGATGCTGGGAATTACCTTTATAGTGCCAGCTTTTTAAATGTATGCAGTTTTCTATACTCACACCATTAACTAAAGTATGTTTGTGCAGAGGTCAAAACTATGTGCAGTTTCCTTTATGTATTTTCTAAATGAGCTTATACTGCTGAACATATTTTCTTTCTTTTGTGGATAGCATCATCAGCTGTCACCAACTGCACATTTTTCTGACCACAAATGGTGTTTGATCCTGCATTCAGTCTTCGGGAGGGATAAGCAAATCTGCATTTTTCCTTCTTCCACACATTTTGATAAATCCCAATTAAACATGAATTAAAAAATTTTTTTCTCTAGTTCTTAGAGGTACAAATACTGTGAATGCACTTTCAGTAGAGACAGTTTCTTTGCCATCCCTAAAGAGAGAAACAAAGTTTTAAAGACAGAGTAAAAAAAAAAACAGACAAAGCAGGGAGAAATCAAAACCATGAGCAGAGGTACTGTTTTGTTTTTTAAAAAGAAATTATCATACAAGTATAAAGCCTACCTAATTATGTCAGTTTCATTATTGTTCTTATGATGTCTGTATTTGAACAGGGCTCTGACATTGATTGGGATGACCTGTGGGATCATTTTGAAGAGAGAAAGTACTTGAGTGCCCGGAAATGGAAGGGTGGAGAGGACCCATATCGACTCTATGCCTTCAATCAGCGAGAGAGTGAGAGGATACCCAGTGACCGTGCCATTCGTGACACTAGACATCACAGGTTCTATTTTTTCTACTTTTATATAACAAATTATGAATAGATCAAGTAACAGAGAAAGACACAGGGCCTCTAAGTACCAACATCTACTTGGTCATGGAAACATATTATGGATATGTCTGGCACTGGTAAAACCACGCCTTAAATATCTCATGGTTTTTTTAACTGTATGAGGGTCTCCATTTGTATTATAAAATATTAATTATATGGACATCATATACATATAGTAGTATTCATTCTTCTTTGTGGACCAATGGGATCAAAGCTTTCCAAGTTCTATGGTCAAATAGTTATGACCCCCATCACCTGTCACAATTGACCAGGCTTGTATGGATTGATGGGAGCAATTCAACAACATTCCTCTAATGAGAATGATCATGGTATTCTTAAGAATGAGAATGAAGAAGGCCTCCAAAGGAGAGAAGCAGCAGCAGTAGTTGCCTTCACTGATAAATGCACATTTCAATTTAAAAAATAGAGTTATACAGTAATACCTCATACAAAGTCCGCTTCATACAACATCAAATTCATACAACATCGCCTAATTCCTTGAAAAAAGTTGCCTCATACAAAGACTTTGTTTGAGGCATTGGTGTTTTCCCAGGTTGCATTGTGCCTGGACAGTATAAAAGACAGGACGCATGCGTGCATTGCTCTTGTGGGTTTTGCACAAGGCAAAGAGTGGTTAGGAGTGGTTTTGAGTGCGATTTTGGATTTTGACATGTTTTTGTAATGTATTTAGCCTTTAGACAATGATTTTTTAAAGTTCTGTCAGTTTCCTGTCTGTTTCCTTGACTTTGCCCTGAAGTCTGTGCTGTTACAGTACAATGTATATCTATGGAAATGACGTTGTATGAGGCATCGCGGCAAGGATTTGGATGTTGTATGAGGCATCGCAGCTAGGATTTTGCATGCCTCATACAAAGTCCATATCCGTATAAAGTCCAAACTTATGGAACCAAGTTTGGACGTTGTATGAGGTATCACTGTATTTGGTTACAGCCTTGTGAAACTCTAGAAACTGTAATTTACTCTTAAAATCAGGTGGAGCTGTTGTTGACTTGGTTGGAAGCATTACCATGCAATATGCTTCTCATATAAATATGCTAGTTAAAGGAAAAGTGGTAAAATCTGGTCAAGAATCAGCTGGTGTTTGGAAATAGGGACAATGGAGAATGAGAAAACTACTAGCATTGGATAAAAATGCATTAGTCTCTGGGTGAAGGGTGCACACATATTTTCTTTTCTGTTTGATAATAATAATTTCATGTCAGAAATTATTCTAGGTTGAAAGGATTTTTGCGGAAAAACTCTGCTGAAGGACCATCCAAATGAGGCTCCTTTCATGTCCCCAAGAGCCATCGCAGCCTCTATCTTTTTGATATGAGTTACATTATTGAGTTGTTATAGTGTTATATTGTTATGTTATGTTCATTTTATGTTGTTGTTTAGTCGCACATTCGATTCCGACCCTTTGCGACCCCATGGACCACCGCATGCCAGGCACCCCTATCCCTCACCATCCTCTACCTGCCCAGCTTTGTGCTCATTGCGTCAACAATGCCATCTAGCCTCTCATTCTCTGCCACCCCCTTCTTCTTTTGACTGCTGTTTCAGTTTTTCCTAGCATCGAGGCTTTCTCAAGTGAATCCTCTCTTCTCATCTGATGTCCAAAGTACTTTAACTTCATCTTCAATATTTGACCATCCAAGGAGCAGTTGAGGTTAATTTCTTTTAAGATCAACCTAAAAATTAATTTGTGGGAGTTCATTATACTTTTAGCTTAAAACATTGACTGTGTAGCATATAGCTGACAATTGTGGTTAGCTTTTCCTGCGCCGACCACAATAAGAACTGCGGTTAGCTACTTCCTGAATCAACAAGCGCTTCCTGCCTCTGCAGAGATTCTGTCTCTGTGCAGAGATTCTGGTTTGATGCAGAAAAGCGTCTCTATGTAATCTTCATATATATGCTTTTGGTATTAGCCTTTTACAGCTGAAGTTAGATCGTAGCTACTGCTGAATATAGAGGTAACAGCTTTTGCAAGGGTACCGCCACAGAGAATAGGCTTTGGGCCTATTCTGGCAGGATATAAGCTACTGCGCATGTACTAGTAAGAGATATAGGTCATGCCATATATGGTTATGCTATAGAGAATGTCATATTATTGGCTGAATACCACTGCACCTATGCTTGCGTATACATCCTGTGTATGCTGTCGTAATACATCCTGTGGAACCTGTGTATTTTTCAATAAAAACTTGCTCCCCGGTGCTGGAGCAGCTCTCTTTCTTGCGCACCTTTAACTCTGACTGCTGTTTCAGTTTCTTCTGACCTTATGCTTACACCCTTGTTGAGCTGGATTCTCAACAAGTGCTTGGTCAATCTCTGACCTGATCTCCTTTTCTGTAGCCACCCTCTGGCTAGAATTTCTCCACATTAATTAAAAATATATATTTAAAAAATGTCAAGGGAATCCATTCCTGCACAAGCATCTTTATCTAGAAAAGATGAACCTAGAAAAAACAGGAGGCATGTTAATTAAAAAAAACTGAAGGGGAAATGTGAAGTTGACTTACCTAAGCAACATAAGAGGCAAAAAGTGATCATAAAAATCATCTTCTAACTGCAGATCTGAATCTATTCAAGGCTTTAAATTAATCTTTAGTATTAATTGGAAATTTTTGAATTTGTTTTTTTTTTTTTTGTAGAAAACTCCCTCCTCCCCCAAAGCCAAGGTAGGACTCTCTCAACCTATACAAGATAATATTGAATCAATGCTTAACAGGAAATACTGCTGAGATTTCCATTTGCTTTCAGACTGTAGCCAGATGCTCCTTCCTCCGGAGGGAAGATGACAGCTCTGATGGGTGTCACTTAATTGCTAAAGCAAAGCATGTCATTCTTAGAGAAAAATAATAAACAAAATATTTACCATCTGTCCCACTGAAGGTGGAAGTAGATTGCACTCAGCCTTTATTTAATCTACTCTTTGCTTAGGAATATGTACTCTGGAACACTCTATTTGCCTCTCTCTGTGTGCTTTTTAGCGATATAAAATACTTGCTAATTTCATCTTTCTCATTGATTTTAGCTGTCTCAATTTGATGAGAAATTTTCAAACATCACAAGATTCGTCACCAGATAAGATAGCCATTTCCCCCGTCAGGACCTCTACACTTTGTGCTATGTGTCTCTAATATAGGATATAATGAATACAGACTGATTAAAATTCTAATTCTGATTGAATTTTATCTTTTTGTGCAACCAGGAGTTCTTAATGAGAAAATCTTCATTTCTGCTTGGAGGATAAAAAAATAAAATAAAAAGACTGTCCTCCCCCTCCCCCAAGTCAGCTGTGATTTTCTTTATAAGAAATATTCATGCTCCCGCAAAAAGGGCTAGCCTTCATCTTACCTATCCTACACTAACAAAAACAACTTCTTCTTCTTCTTGTGCCGCATCTGATTCTGAATAATGGTGATCATCATGGCAATCAGCCATGAAGCCTGTCCTGCTAATATAATGCTGAGGCCTTACATTTGCCTTCCACATCGCAACATGACACCCGTACCACTGATCCAGTTCCGTGAGTCACTTTCTGTCCTGAGCCCTTTTGGCACACAAAGTCCTCCTTAGCCTCAGGCCAGTATCGATGAAGCTGCTGCCCTCCATCAAGATGGATTCAAGTGGGATTTAATCAACCTTCCCTGTGGACTTCACCAAGGCTGTTAGTCCTCAGGGTTGTCAGGTTAGTTAACCGCCACCTGACACTCGGCATTGAGTCACCGGCAATATGGTCTACTCTGTTACCATAGCAGGGTAACCTGACCAGACTGGGTGAGGCAAAAAAATCAATTTGTGTTTTTTGCCTCACCCAGTCACAGAAGAAATATTCCAGTGAGTTCAGATCAAAACTTATTTCCAAAATATGTGTACAAAAACATGGCTACTACTTTGTTAATGTGGACATGTAAGAATTAGAGTCATCCTATAGCTTGTTTATCTCTTTTTAAACAACCCATCGACCCTAATTCCTGTTTCTTTTGCTCAAAAATTAGGTTTTGATGTATTAGAAATGTCAGAATAATACAGTAAAACCCCAACTTACATATGCCTCGAGTTACATAAAATTTGACTTGCTTGTGCAGACGTTTCTATGGTCATGTGTCAGGCATGACTAGACACCGGAGAGCACGGAACGCTGTTACTTTCCCACCGAAGTGGTCCCTATTTATCTACTTGCAATTTCTTGCTTTCGAACTGCTAGGTTGGCAGGAGCTGGGACAAAGACGGGAGCTCATTCCATCCTGCAGTACTCAGGAATTGAACTGCTGACCTTCCGCCTCCCAGTCAGCATCTTAGCCACTTGAGGTTATGTATTTTATATATGTTTTATTACATATTATTTTTATTATTGTTTAATATTTGTATCCTTTTTGTCTTGGTTTAGAGATATACAGTTTGGCTTAGATAACAACTAAAAAAACCTAAAACAAACAAACTGCCATAATAAAAAGATAACACATAATAAGGTTAAAAAGCAAGCAAGGAATTACGCAGTAATCAAATGTTCCTGGCTGAAAGATTGTATCTTCCCATTTCATCCTCCTTGTAGAATCCTAATATCTCTGAAGGAGGCCTTTCTCTTGGTCTCGCTGTAATTGATCAGTCTCAAGGAGAACCAATTCATATCTTAAGCATAGCAACACAGAGAGATCTGTCCCACCTTCCTGCCTGGATATTGTAGAGCCAGAAGTTCTCAACCTTTTAAAGCTGGGGGCCGGGTCACACTCCCTCAAACAGCTTCGGGGACTGTATGGCCATTTTGCCCTTCTTCCACCACATGGAACTTCTTGGTGAGGTGCAGGAGGTGGGGGGCACATGAAATGGTGCCGTGGGCCTCATGTGGCTCATGGGCCATAAGTTGAGAATCCCTGTTATAGAGTATGCAAAAATTCTGCCCTAGATAAAGAAGGAGAATGAGCAAGTTGAGTTAAAGGGAGGTTGTTTTTAAGATAACATGGCCCTACGTTGTTTAGGGAATTAATGGCAATAACAAGTTAAAAGAGAGTAAATAAAACAAAACAAAAAAGAGAAAAATGTTGAGCCACCTTAAAGACTAACTACTATAGTTTAATGTTAGCTTTTGTGGATCAAGTCCACTTTGAGTGGACTTCAAATAAAGCATAGCAGCATGGATAAGGGGAGAGAAAGAACATCTGAGTGTGCAAGGAGAGAGATACAACAGTGGAGTAAAAGGGAGTTCTGGGAAGAAGAAAGGGGTAAAGGGATGGTTGAGGAGAAGAAAAAGAGAGGCATGAGGCAAGAAAGAAATCTGTTACTCTGTATTCATGTGTTTGTCCACCAATGTGCATATGTGCGCGCACATACACACCATACCTGTCAACCTTGGCTCTGATGAATCCGGGACCTGCGCAAACCAGGTCTGCGCAGGTCGCGTTGTACGCATGCTCATGGAGGGCTACGGCACTTGCGTAGCCTTCTACGCAGGCAGCGTAGCCTTCTGCGCATGCGTGAAAGGGAGCTACGGAAGTGTAGAGCCCTTCCACGCATGCGTGCAGTGCCTCCTTTCCCCCGCTGCCAAATTATGGGGTTTTGGCAGCACGGGTCGGTAAATGGCGCAAATCAGTGCCGAATTACGTGGTAATCCCGGCCAAATCGGGATGTTTGACAGGTATGATACACACAATGTCAGTACCTTGGCATTTGCCAATTCCTTTCAGAATAAAATTTCAGCTGCAGCATCTAAAAGAAACAAACTACTCATGCTCCCCCCCTCCCCCCCAAAAAAAACTGCTTCAAAAAAATGAGCAGTCTAGGTCAAGAACTAGGTGACAGCTTATAAGTTTGCACAAAAATAAAACATGGGGTTGTTACCAAGCAAGTTAGAACTATGCTCTTTGAGGGCTACTACGGAGATTTAACATAGTCATTAATATAGTAGAAGCAAATATGAACAGTCCACACAAGATGCAGATTTCTACAGCGGATTGTGAAGATGCAAAAGGAAGGAGTGATCATCACAATGGCAGAATAAATTAAATATGGATAAATGGAGTGGGACTGCAGAAATTTTAACTGATGGGGCTCTAAATTAATTACTACTTTGCAGGAAGTGCTAATACAGGATCTTGAGTCTGCTTTGGGCAGTTGCCAAACTAGGCAGCTCCTTGCAATTAAACTGTCAGTCTGACAAACAGGATGCAAGGAGATATGAGTTTTAAAAAGATAGAGAGCAATGGATGGGATCTCTTTAAGAAATATTTGGTACTCAGACGCTAGCAGAAGGCAATCCACAATACATATAGTATGTCAGTGGACTCCATAGAGAAGACCAATGGAATAGCACATAAAATGACTACAAATTGCATGGTGGCCTAGTAAGTTTGGTAGATCCTGTTACAGTATGGGGTTGAAAATGTATGTGTTCTGTCAGAGTTTCTGGAATGAAAAAAAAATAGTTATTGTCTATTAGATCATTATATCTTTCTCCTCCTAAAGATGTTTTCAGTTGCTTATTCACTAAAGATATATGGCTTTTTCTCTGAGAAGAACAAATCAAAATTTTAATAAATCTCACACTTCAGTCCTTTTTATTCTTTCCCAGCTTCTATTAAACAATTCCTCTTTCTGATGTGTTTTTGTGATAGTGGAGATGACTGTCCCATCTGCCACTTGCTAAGGAAAAGCATCTGGATATCAGTGAAGTCTCTCTGACTAATGTGCTCCCCCTTCAAGCTTCCAAATGTTTACAGATCAGGAAACTGTTGTTTGCAGGAGAATTTTTTAAAAAATGATTTCAGCTCTACTCTTTTTGTGATCTTCGTAGGAAACTGATTTTGCTTGTGGAATCAAGAAAGACATGCCCTATTGGTCTTTTGTAATCTATATAACTAAAATCAAGGTGTTACATTGTATGTTACCAATACACAGCGTGACGCCTGCAACCCGAGCCCTGGAAACGGCGCCTACCTCACACTTCTGGGGTGGCTGGCACAGGGGACCGGCATACCATTTCAGGGTCTTTCACCCCAAAACTGGCTGCAAAGCCCCCCCCCCCCCGCTTCAGCATGAAATGGCAGGGAAGCAGTAATACGCATTCACCAGAATCCGCGCAGGTGCAGAAGCCTGCCTGGAGTTTCCTGGCAGCGGCACCTGGAACTCTGGGCAGGCTTTTGTGCCTGTGCGGATTCTGGTGCATTCACATTACTGCCTCCCCAGTTGGGAGGCTCCACTGGCTGGCTGCCATTTCGGCCAGAGGATGGTGGGCAGCCCTTCTCCGGAAGGCATTGGCTGACTGGAGCTCTCCATTCAGCCCATGCCTGCCAGAGAAGCCAAGGCCCTTCTCCGGCAGGCATGGGCCGAACGGGGCACCTGTATGCTAGCAGCCGTCTGGAGAAGGGCAGGTGGGCCTTTTGCCTTGGCTTCTCTGGAAGGCATGGGCCGACCACCAGGAACCGCACATGGACTGGGGTTTCAGGTACCTAGCCCGCGAGAGCGCCGGCACCCGATCTGCAACACAGACACCCTCACAGGTGCAAGGCGAGGTGGAAACACTGGACTGGGCTCCACAGAGGAGGACGCCTCACAGGTAAGGTGGCTGTTGGGTGGGGAGGCAGTTCCTTAGGGGCGCCAGGGGCAGCGGCTAGCCAGGCTCCATGCAGCCAAGCCCAGGGCTTCCACGCCTCTCCCAGCATCATGGTCTGCAGGCAATGGCCGTGCCTCCGGAAGTACTAGCCGTTGCCTGGAGATGCAGACCAGGGTTGGTATATGTCTGTATGTCTGTGTGTGTGTGTGTGTGTGTGTGTGTGTGTGTGTGTGTGTGTGTGTGTGTGAGAGAGAGAGAGAGAGAGAGAGAGAGAGGAGGAATAAAGTGTGTGTGTGTGTGTGAGAGAGAGGGGGGGGAGAGAATGGATGTGTATGTGGGAGAGGGTGCATGGATGGAGGCCACACTCCAGCTCAACCCCGGGAGGCATGACAGATCCCCCCAAACCCTGCCCGTGCAAAGCCGGGCACCCCTGCTAGTAAGTTATATAACAATGCTAGAGAAACAAAAAATGTTTTAAAGTCATTTGCACACGTGCAAGATCAGAAATAGAGGACATCCTGTGGTTTGTTGGTTTGTTTGTTTTAGCAGTTCTTTACTACCTGATCAAAGCTGAGAGTCAGGTGGCTGTTAACGAATCTGACAACCCTGAGGACTAATGGCCTTGGGTGGCAAAGCCCACAGTGAAATCCCACTTGAATCCATCTTGATGGAGGGCAGCAGCTTCATCAATACTGGCCTGGGGCTGAGGAGGACTTTAAGTGCCAAAAGGGTTCAGGACCAGAAAGTAACTCATGGAACTGGATCAGTGGTACGGGTGTCATGTTATGATGCGGAAGGCAGATGAAAAGCCACTGCATTATATTCTCAGGACAGTCTTCATGGTTGATCGCCATGATGATCACCAATATTTGCATTTGAATATGGCAGTAGAAGAAGAAGAAGATTACTCAAGATGAACAAACTATAAGACAAAAATTACAAATAAACCAATGTAATCCAAACAAATTTAAAAATAATTAAATACCAACAGGCAGCAATCCACTCCTACTGAAGGAGAATGTTGTTGATGCTTCTGCTGTTGTTGTTTTGTTTTGTTTTATATCCTGCCACAATTGGTGCATACACCCCTCTGGGCAGTTTACAATGATAAAAAAACAGACTACAATAATCATCGGCAGCCACAACTCAATCTGAACATACGTTTTTCCCCTGCCCCAGGATGCTTGGAGGCCAGTTGGTTCTGGCATGAATTTGTTTAAGGTGGATCCCAGCTTGCCATGAAGTGACCCACACACTATGATCTGTAATACATAATTGCAATACAGTAATATGAATACCAGAACAGTCCAAACAGAATAAACATGAATGATAAACATTAACAAAGCATTAATAATAAAATACCAATGCAGATGGCATTAATACATTTACAGTCTTGCAATAATTAATAGCCTATCTTTCCTATTTGCAGCCAAAAATAGCTCAATCAACAAAACAAAGCAGAACAAGAAATAAAGAGTCCATTAATTGAGGAATCCTGTTCAAAAAGGCATCTCTATAGAGAGGAGTTTTAAGCATCTTCCTAAAGATCGGATAGTCCTGTGTAAACTAGTACAAGTGTCTTGAATCTGGCATGGAATGCAGTGGGTAACCAGGGAAAGAGTGCCAGATATATGAACAGTATCAGAGGTTATATAGTTGAAGGCAGCAGGAAAACTAGATATGAGAAGATTGAGTCCATAAAGAAAGCTAACAGCCTTGAGTATACAAACGTTGAGCAGAGGTCTTGAGGAGAGGACATTTTGAAAGTCACTCATTTATGGGGTTACCATAAGTTGGCAGTAACTTGTCAGTGGATAACAATAACAGTAAGAAAATGGAATCCTTAGACCCTGTAATTTAGGAAAGCTCTAAGCCAGTGGTTCCCAACCTTTTTTTGGCCAGGCCCCACCTAAGCACTTCTAAAATCCTGAACACTCTGATCGGGTGACATATAATTCTTATTCTTCAAAAAGTGAAATCCTATTCACGTGGAGGAAGCCTACAAGGCTATTAACTTTAATAACTCATTTTCAAATTACCTCTCTTAAAAATCAAATTGCCCCCCTGTGGGGCATGTGCCCCATGTTGGGAACCATGGCTCTAAGCAATGCTTTAGTCTTATTGGAAGATTGCTACTAAATCATTTTAAGGAAGGTAAAAATTATGGATGTTTTATGTAACTATTGGATACAATACCCTTTCATTTCATTCATAACTTTTGGCTAAGATATTTAGGGGTCTTCTATTCTAATGGCTATCTGATCCTCAAACCCTCAGCCAGGTTGGTTTATTGTTGTTTTTACTGGATGCTATGTTTATTCCTGCCTTACAAAGTTTCCTATTACTTATTTTACAAAGTTCTATACATAATGCAAATATCCCCCTTTCCCCCTCTTTTTTCTTGTAGGAGGGCACAGACTTGTAGTAATTGAAATGCATGTATTCATTGCAATAGTACCAAACATACACATATACATAGAAGAACAAGAGAGAGAGAGATGATCCATATAAATTCTACAACAGGGGTAGTTCAATCAACAATATATTATTGCTTGGAAAATCAATTTCCTCTCAAATGATTGAGAGGTTTCCAGGTAAGGGCAGGGGAATGAAGAAGCCCCAAGGGTGTGTGGATAACAGATGATATCACTATCACTTTTAATCCAATTCGTAGTGCTTTGACCACACAGAGATCCACTATAGAACTGCTGTCCATGTATCTCTTCCCTCAAGGTGGATGGATTGCTGTCTTCTTCTGGCAAGTAGTTCCTGCTCGCATATGGCTGCTGCTGGTTGGCTTAGGAACCAAGTGTTTCAGGCTATAGTTCATCCACATAATAGGCTGGCTACATTTCATCTTCACCTGTCTTTTCTGGCTGGGAAAATCAGCCAGGGACCAGATTATCTACCATAAGAACATAAGAACAGCCTTCCTGGAACAGGCCACAGCCCATCCAGTCCAGCATTCTGTCTCACATGGTGGCTCACCATTTCCTTCAGGGTATTCCCAAGGAGATGCCTTCACCTGCTTAGGATTCCCTGGAAATGGCATTGAGAGATATCCTGCCTATCTCTCCAACCCGGAGGTTGTCCTTAAGTATCCATAATTATAGCCATTGATACCCTTGTCCTCCATGAACTTGTCTAATCCTTTCTTAAAGCTGTCAAGACAGCTTTCTTAAAGCTGCCAGCACAGACCTGTGGGATGAAAGATAGGATATTGTCCTGAGGTGGTCCCCAGACTGTTACAGCTTAGATGAAGGAAACAGCTCTCTTTCTCTTCTTAATATCTAGTTCTATCTCCTTCTCCTTTTGGTTTACTTCATCCTTCAGCCATTCTGGTACTCTGAAATTATGTATTCTTCTGTAGCAGTTTTGAACCAATCAATAGTAAATCATATTTCTTTCAGACTATGAGAACTCTGAATTGATTATTAGCTCAGACCTAGGAATGCAATCTGATTTCAGATTTTTATTTTAGGGATATTTATACCTTCCAGTTTTTTCTACATTTCTGTGCATTCCTACCCCTTCACTCCAAGTTTGTGACAATCCACTTGGAGAATTGCTGGATTGTGTTTTGGGGGTGGGGGTGGGGGGGTGGGGTGGGGATAAAATAATCTCAAAGGAAGGCACCCATATTCACCAAATCCTTGAATTTTGTTAAGTTTTATGCAGCTGCAGTAAAGTGGGACAATTTTTCAGGCTGCTTCAGTTTGTAAGGCTTTTACGCCGTACTCTAGACCAGCAATTAAACAATACTCAAGATGTTTAGAAAGTTAACAAAAGTATTATTTACAATTAACTCAGAGAGGTAAATTTGTGCTCTGCTTTGTAAAGTCAGAAGGCCTGCCATGTGGCCAAACGTAATGGAGAGTTTAAACATACATGATTCTACTTGTAAGGAAAAAATAACAAGAGCAGAGACCTGAACAACAAGGTCTTAATACATGCAAAACATGTCAGATGACCATAGAGGCAGGAAGATAGAAAATTTTCCTATTGGTTAGTCAGGGATAAATTAACATGAACAACTCACTGCTTGCTGGGGTTGCACTAAAATACTCAACAAAGTTTAATTTTCAGTTGAGTTGAATTTCAAAGGGGGTATCCTATCTGACCCCATGAAAAGCCACAAATATTGTGCCAGCTATTTTGGCCTAGCCTCGTATGGAAATGTTCAGACATAGATCTTTTCAAGGACGACTTTTGTGCAGCTGCTTCTTGCGTGTTCTTAGCCTTAATGTCTCTTACAAATATAGAAAAGATTATATTTGAACTATCTTTTGAATTCTGCTGTAATAAATATACACAAGGGAAAGCAACAATAACTTGATGCCTATTTGCACTGTAAATCATTACTGTATGCCCCATGTGTTTTGTATTTGAAAGATGTCTGGAATAAAGTCATATACTCCAGCTTGGCAGGTCTGAAATGCAATAGTGAATGGATGAATTGCCTGCAGCTAGCTAAATAAATAAATAAATCTTTCAGATTGCTTTTGGGCTTCTGCCATCTGCAGCAGGCACCTCCCAATGCGTTCAGACATGCCAGTGTTCCACGGCTTTGTTACTCCATATGCCAGCCCTGCTGACCTCCACCTTCCAAATGGTCCATTGATTTTATAGATATACAGTTGCTGCCACTGTTGCTAATTTCTGGTGGTGACATGCTGGTCTTGGCTTGGCAGCTCTTATAAATGAGGGAGAGCTGCAAAGGAGATGAAAAAGGAAGATGAGCAAGCTAACGAAGAAAATGAAATCTAAATATTTCAGTGAACGCTCTCCAATATTTTAACATCATTACTTACAAGTTTTTTATATAGTTCAGCTTGTGCTGTGACCGCCTAATGTTCAGTACAATATACAACATGAACATATGTCACTGAATCAAACTGAGTGGTACATTCAACTTGGTAACATATACTATGACTTCCAGAAATATATTCTAGACCTAGTAGATCAAAGGCAGGGAACTGGTTTAAGGCACCAGGTTGCACCTCCAACCTTCCTACCTCATGGGGCAAATGATGTCAGGGATGGAGTCATGTTACAGGCTCCATGGCTAGTAATGGGTGGAGTATTGGCTGAAGGTATAGCTAGTACTGCAGCCTGCAAGCAAAGCTTGTTCCCTGCTCCCTTTCCAGTGGATGGTGTGTGTGTGTCCCTGTATTTCACTTTACTCTAAGAATTTCAGTGTCTTATTCAGGATTTGAACTTGAAACTCACCATATCCAGGAACAAAATCTTCATATATATTTTTAAAAATCTTTCTTATACATAGTATGTGAGAGCAGCAAATTAGAGTAAGGTATGAGGTTAAGGCAGAGTAAGTTGATTCATGATTTCAGTCTAAATATGTGAATATCTAAATATCTGCAGCCTGTCTGAAAGGTTGATAGTGGGATTTAATGCCAAATCCATAACATGAAACAGTTGTAGTAGAGAAAGAACTTAGTGTTTGCTTTAGCTTGGTTAGAATATGCATGTTGCATGGGGAAAGTCAATCTCAAGAATCTCCAATGAAAACAAAAAGCAGTAGATAATGGGAAGGACCCTTTGCTTGAGATCATGAATAACTGCTAATAGTAAAAGTAAGCATTACTGGAGTAGATGGGAGAAATTGTCCTGGTTTTAGTAAGTTGAATAATACCTTGAATAGTAACTTGAATAATATACAAGTTCCATGGGAAGAAGCACTGAATGTAGCAGCAAACCAAACTCATTGGAGACAATAGATTGCCTAATACGCACCTTCATAAGAAGAAGAGAAAAAGAAAGTAGATGCCTCCTTACTATGTTTGGATATACAGTGGAACCTCATACAACAATCTCCTCATATAACAATGAAATTGCATAACAATTAGATTTTTGGGGGAAATGGCATCCCGCATAACAATTTCCCCTATGGAAAAAATCGTACAACAATTTTTCAATGGGAAAACCCATTTAGCAATAAATAAATAAATCATTGTACGATGCATCCCGTAAGGAAAATGGCTATATGATGCATGTATCATATAGCAATTGTTTCGTACAACAACGAGCCACATGGAAAGGATTAAAATCATTGTATGAGGTACCACTGTACTCTGATCAGAGAAATTATCTGGTAGAACAAGGAAGACAAAGATTGAAGGCAGTTGAGGCCCAAGAAAGAAGTGTCAAGTTAGTTCTGAACAGGAAGTCACCAGTGGCTTGTGATCCAAAGAAGGCCAAGGATGGGAAGGAGGTCACTTCACCATTTGTAGATTAGATACACACACCTGCTCAGACTATGTATGAAAGCAATTTGTCAACCATGGTGTCTAAGATCTGAGCTGATTTGAACTGATCTTGTCCAGTATTATTTATATAGGTATAGGATGTCCAAGCCAGTGAATAGACTGTGTTGGAAGTCAATAGGACTGGATTGTCGTGTGATATAAAAGGGAAGAAAATTGTAGCAACTGTTCTTGTACTAGCAGAATGGTTAAGTTGATTAGTTCCAGCAGTTACAAAAATTTGTATATTGATGCTTGGACCAGAGTTTTTAGAATAATTATTTTTATGACACATTGGAATGATTTACCCCAAAAGTCATTCCATTGTCTTTGGGTGAGGATGTAGTTGCCTTTTAGCCAACCAGAGATGTGGGGCAGAAATGAAGTAATGCACAAATCAGCAATAGTAGAGGGAGAACAACATGCAGAGAAATATTTATTTACATTCAACCTCAGACTTGGCTTTTGCCAGTTTTCTAACACACACTTCTTTTCTTTCTTTTAGTGTCAACCACTTATGGTCTGTATAAGAATGTTTTTGCCTGCCTAAATATTAATAAAGTTGAAAAATTATATTACCTGCTTTGCACTCTGTTCCAGAGTATAGAGAAGCAAGTTGTATGTGTGTGTGTGTGTGTGTGTGTGTGTGTGTTAGTTAGATGTAAATCAGATTAATTTGGTGACATTGGCTAAGTGTCTGTGGAAAATTTACTAGATAGGGATGATAATAATTGAGCAGGGCAGGATGCTTTTATGGGTGAGTGCAAGTTCCCAGGCCTTAATGCTTATGGATGTGGAACATCTGGGGAGATGTGGATCACCTTTGAGGCTGCAATGAATTGTGAAATTGGTGGCAGTGGATGTGTGTGTTAGAAAAGCCTCTCTCATTACCAAAGAAGGTATGGATTAGGGAAGGGTGTGTGTGTGTGTGAATAAATACCTCTATTCCTAGATAACTTGAATAATGTGAAGGTTAGTTGCATACCAGGCTTTTTAAGATAGGGGTCAGCAAGCTCTGAGAGCCCATCAACCAGTAGCAATAGCAATTACACTTCTATACCACCTCATACATATTCTGGCCAGACTTACCGCTATGGTAATGGAGTAGACCGAGTGTTGGGAGGCAGTAACTTCCTAAAGGGGAGTCCCCTCAGTGGAGGAAATGCCACTGGAAACCATCCTATTGGGCCCAACGGCAAGATGAGCAGAGGAGGATCTCTGAGGAGGCGGAAGAGGCTGTGAAGGCACACCTTATCTATATCCTCAAGGCTGTGGCAGACCTTTGCAGTCCCGGTGTTAAAACCTGCATTTTTTATTTCATATGTGCTCCATGATCATAGTGTGTGGGTCACACATTAAACAAATTCATGCCAGTGGCATTTTTCCTGAATGCTTCAGAAGGCGAAGGTGGCCCAGAACTAGCTGGCCTCCAAGACCAGGCCTCCCGGCACCCTGGGGCAGGAAAACAATTATACTCTGATCAAGTTGCGGCTGACAATGACAACCACCATCACCACTCCATAGTGCTTAATGCACTCTCTGGGCAGTTCACAAGGTAATTAGCATTTTGCTCAAAGCATGTTGGGTACTCATTTTTCTAACCATGGAAGGCTGAATAAACCTTGATCCCCATCAGGATTGAATTTACAAAGTCAGCATTTTTGGCTGCAGTACAGTAATTTAACCACTGCACCACCAGGGCTTATTGAGGTCTGCACTGAAATAAAGGCTTCCAGACGAAATAGTTGGAAGGAGTGGCTAGGAGACTCTGGGAAGAGCTTGTGGCCTTCCTAGACCCTCCTTCCTTTGGGGGAGAGATGATGCTCATAAAAATTCCCACCCTATTTTAAGGATTAGTATCCCTTAAATTAATTGATTATTGAGGTCACCGTAAGTCATACGTGACTTGATAATGTTTAACAACAACAGTGTCTCCCACAGCCACTCACTTCTGCAGAACTGGTTTGTATGTTTAAATAAATATTTTCTCTACTTCTACCTATACCTCTCAATTTCTTCATATGCAGTTTCAAACTCATATTACGTTGGCTGCTTCGAAGATAAGTGAAAGCAATTAGCTGTAAACACAACAAGCTCTCGCTTCATATAGTCTCCACAACTGTATTGATTTTTCAGATTGCTTTGTTTTCATCCTCCATATTTAGTTAAGTTTCTAGTGTCTGCCAAAATAAACCTGCTTGGAGATGCAGGGTTGAGATACAGTAAGGTCATACGTGGAGGTTTTTTGTGATCAAGATCTGCAGATTGTTAGAAAAGAAAAAGATGGTTATGTTCTCTAAAAGGTCATTTTTCAGAAAATAATGATACTGTGGCATTCTCCTGAGGTAGAGCAGATAATGTTAGCAAAAACTCTCTCGAGGAAAAGATACAAACACAGCACTAGTCTGATGATATATAAATCTAACACATAAATGATGAAATATATCATAGTGCTGTGCTTCCTTCAGCAGTCACAAGGCCGACGGTTCATTTCGATGCCTCTCTAAGTAGGTTTTGTCTAGCAGTTATAGGGAAAGTAACTAGGTTCGGTGGGAAAAGATGAAGCAAAGAGAGGAACAGTGGAGAATTTATTGGCAAGGGGTGATGTTCAAATCTAATTGCTTCCACTTACTCCTCAAAGAGTTTTCCTTTTTGTTCTTTCTTTTTTGTTTTGCTGAAGGGACAGGTACTGGAATGAAAATGTGACAGTTTTATAATGTGATCCTGCTTTGAAGTGTGCAAGTATTTCTTTTCTACCCTTTTGGAATTGTTTGAACTGTCAGCCCTGGAAATGCTTCTTTCAATCTGAGGTTTGAGCTGGCTTCATTCTGGCTCATGCATGACTACCAGTAATATAAGTCAAGATTCTGTATATTAATCAGGAACTCATTTATACCTTCTTGGTTGTTGAGCTGGTGCCTCTGTCTTTAGAAGGGCATAGCACAGAGGAGATAATTTCAACAGAGGATTACCTTGGTAGCTTAATTCTTATTCGTAAAACACAGATGTATAAGAAATGAAGTATTAAGTTCTACTCAGAAAACATTTTGGAAATATAAGTGGCTAGTAGTAGCAGGTGAGGCTTTGGATTTCCTTTAGTGAATGAATGAAGAACTCTTAACTTTCCATCAAGTTTCATCATCTGGGATCCACATCTGTAGGTACAATTTGTATTACAGAAAACAGAATGGTCTTTTTCTTTTCATTAAAGGAGTCATGTAATTCACATAAACACATTTGCAGTATATTGTAATGGTCTATGGGAGCCGAGGTGCTGAACTCAAGGAAGGTAGGCGAGGCTGAAGTATGATGGTAAAAGCCAGTCTCGATTCCTCGAGTGGTCTGTATTTATTGACTACAATTGGATGTCAGCACGCACAGCCTGCGTGAGACCCCTTGTGACAGGAAAGCATACTACATGGCACTTGGCTGATTGGGTTACGCTTACCAGCCTGAGTGCCCAGGTTGCCCATAGGCAGGCTATATCAATGGATTGTGGTGGGACTCATTGTTCCCATGTTATCTAACTCCTAGAAGGCTCTGCATATCTATGCATAGCTGTTTGGTCTACTGTGGTAAGTGTCTGCTCAGCCCTTCTGCACGGACATGAACGAGACACGGTGGCTGTTTGTGAGACTTTGAGTCTCTCTCCTCATGACACTTGCTCTACCTGCATTCAGTGCCCTCTGCCAAGTAAAGATGGAGTCACAATTGCTCCCTATAACTAACTTGCCCGTACCCAATTGCCTTTCCTGGCGAGCCAGGATGGTCTCGGGATCGTTTGCAGACCCCGACAAACCCTTTGGGAAAGGTGCTGTCCAATTAATGGCCTGGGCAATCCACAGCAGTATTCCTTGACCTGAGAAGACATTCACTGGTGGATGAAAAAGCTTTCATTCCTGGAAATTTGCTAGTTTGTGAGATAGAGAATAGAAGATACCAATTTCAAGTCATCACAGCACACTTTTGATAGCACTGTCCTAAATCTCATAAATAGTTATTGCATTCTTATCCTCCCCCGCTATTACTGCTACACCATGTAGAATTTATATAAAATTAACAAAATAGAGATATGTGTAAAAATTATTTCTTGCATAATACAAGCATAAAAATGGGCATAAATGTTATTCTAGACATCATTAATAGTTTCAGGCATGAAGTTTGAGTTAATTCTATTTTTTTAAAGGTTACCACATTACCTGGCGTACAGTGGTCCACATGGTCATAAATGGTTGGACTCAACTACGCAACTGAACAACAACAACAACAACAACAACAACAACAACAACAACAACCATATTGAAACAAATGTTTCTTCATCAAGTGTAGGTCATATTAGAACTGCAGAGAAAGTGTGATTCAGCTTGGGACCAGTATCATTCAAAAACCGAGTAAGCTCCATGTCATATAGATTGTTTCCAATGTTGCTGGATATACTTTCACCAAGTTATATGCATGAATCAGAAAATACTCATTTCTTTTATATCAAGATAAAGTCCATGCTTATGGTTGGGATTAAGTTGACAACTTGGAGCCAGGTAAGATAAAAAAAAGATTAATTTTCTCCATTGTTGTTATGACTATAAAATTTGACATTTTTCTCAGAGTGGTCACATCTGAATACAGTGGATTTGCCTTGTGCTACTGGGCCAGCTTAATTTCATTCAGCTGCATGGCTGCTGAACAATGGGGAAATTGATGTATTATACCAGAGGCCCAGCCTTTCCATAAGCAGTTGCTTACCATCTTTCCAGCAAAGCGTTGCAATTGCTTGCATTCAAAAGAAGCATTCAGAAAAGATTTCAGATATTTTAAGCTATTTTTGAATGCATCTTAGAAGCTGAAAGCAGACAGCCATGATTATGCCAAATGACCTTGCAGTTTCCTATATAGTATCAGGACAGAATCACTAACCTTAGAGATTTGCATCTAAATAGAACCATAATTGCTTATTCCAATGAGTTTGCTGATACATGTATACCATCACCACCACCTTCTCTTTTGAACAACATTCATATTGTGCAGTTGAGCAGTTCACACTTTGAATAGGTGATAGTTCACTTCACCTATAAAACTGTTCTGAGAAAACATCACAGCTTGCATCAATATCTTTAGGATGTGAATAGAAACTAATTGTTTATACTTCTTTCTGGTCACAGTCCCTGATGCTTTGGGTAAACAGATGGATTGACTATAACCCTTTGTTCTCATTGCAGAATTATAGATCTAAAGGCATCTAATTTTGATAGGAAAAGTTCTTTATGTTTGATTTAACATATTAAGCTTTTTTACACTAACTTCAGTGTTCAGTTAGCCCAGTACAGTATTTTCTAATTTCTGGAACATCTAGCATTTGTTCATAATCTGTTAAGCTACTTGAGCAGGAGCCATTTTTAATATAATTTAAAATCTCAGGCCTCAGTTGTGTTAGGAAAACATGAAGATGAGCATACTGGAGATCACATGATTTACCTGAGACCATATGTATTGTATGTGCATGTCATATGTTATTCGTCAGTATTATCTCTCCTCTTTCTCAGATAAATATGTCTTGTGAGATAGAAAATGCTACATTTTGGGGTGAAATTTAAAGTTCTCTCCTTTGCATTAGTTGTAAAATAGAACTCAATAAACATTCTTTCCATGTGAAAAGAGGACATTATGGCAAACATGTTTAGTTTTAGCTCAATTCAAGTTCACCTTGCAAAGTCTTTAGATTCTTCAATTAAAACATGCTTCTAGTGGCGTGTTTATAATAATTGTGTGCCATCAAGTCAGTTCTGAATAATGGCAATCCTTTTCAGGGGTTTCAAGGTAGAAGCTCAGAAGTGGCTTACCCTGTCTGTCTTCTGGTGATATCATGGGGCTGCACAGCCTGCCCATGATTACTCCCTTCTGGTGGAATTGCGCCAGATAACTTCTTTGCTGACATTCAGAAAACAACTTAAAGCACTTCTGTTCAGGGAGGCATTTGAGTAGGGGCACTCACCGGACTAGTGTTAGCCTTTTATTTGGTCCCCCGGTTTTAATTAGGTTTGATATTTGTATTTTATCAGGTGATTTATTATGTGATTTTATTATGTGTTTTTAATGTGTTGTTAGCCGCCCAGGGTGGGGGTAACCCCAGATGGGTGGGATATAAATGGAAGTTTATAATAATAATAATAATAATAATAATAATAATAATAATAATAATAATAATAATAATAATAATAATAATAATAATAATAATAAGGCGAGGCTTGTTTCTTTGGTGTCTCTGGTCACTGTCTGAGATGTTGGTGGGGTGGGGTGGGGGTGGGGAGTTGGTATATTGTACATTGTTAAGTACATTAAGTTTTGCTCTGTTACGTTGTGATTCTATGGTATATTTATTTTGTACTGATTTGTAATTTTGTAACTTGTAATTTGCAATTGTATGCAATTGTATTTTGTGTGTTGTTTATATTGTTATATTGTATTTCATTTGTTATACTGTATTTGATTTATATGCTGTAAGCCGCCCTGAGTCGGCCCTGGTCGAGTAGGGCGGGGTATAAATCGAATAAATAAATATAATAATAATAATAATAATAATAATAATATACTTCATTCCAGGAGTACTCGTGCTACCAGAGTAGTAGTCGGTCTACACACTTGGGAAAATGTTGTCATTTCTTGGATTGTACCTCTTTGGCATACAGGCTGATGAAATTTATGACTGAATGTCCCCTCTTCTTAAGAAATATCAACAGCAATGACTACACTGCAAAACAATGATTATGCTACTGGTAATGACACATGTGATTTGCATGATATCAAGTGTGCTGATTCCAAATCTGAACTCAGAATTTGCCAATCACATACAGATTTTAAGGTGTGCTATAGCTGTTCAAATGGTCGGTAATTGGGTAATATATTTTTACATGGGGACATTATAACAGTTGCAGCTACTACAATGCCTGGAGAGGCACCACCAGGACATTTCTGTTATGGAAACAAGATATCAAGGCTGGTGCAACCCCAACATGATGGGCGACTACTGCTGATTTCTGTAATGGGAGACAGCGGAGTGCCACAAACATGAAAGCAAGTGCCTGAAACACTTCTGAAGTGTACATGTGTGTTGAACAAGGACTCAGGTGAATTATGTGTAATTGTATATGTTGTTGAAAATTAAAATTATGTTTTAGTATTGTTATGGAACTATGAGGCAAAAGTTAGTTATATATAGAGATTACATAGTAATTACATTATCCAATTACCATTCATTTGAACAGCTGTAGCACGCCTTAAAATCTGTATGTGATAGGCAAATTCTGAGTTCAGATTTGGATTCAGAGCACTTGATTTAGTAAAGGACACATGGATTAGACCACGTAGCAGGCAAAAAAAATTATATGATGCAGTGCTATAGAAGAGTGACATATGACTGAGAATTGTATAGATTTTTTTAAAAAAATGTTGTTAGCCACCAAGAATGGGAAAATATCACAGATGGGTGGGATATAAATGCAAATAAATAAATAAGAAGTCTTCCAATTATAAAGTACTGTACATTTCATGATGCCTGTGTCAGTGGACTTTGTTGTACTCATGCCTGGTCTATGCCTTAAGCTTTCTTTAAACAAAATCTGTCCCTTTTTTGACCTTTTTAAAATCATGCATATTTAAGAAGCTGTTATTCGTTGTTAGAATGTACTCACCTATTCACTAAAGTGCAATGTAAGAAAGTTATGCACAAGTTTGAAGCATGTCCATTTTTCTGCTTAAACTCATGCACCTTTTTCCAACACCCTGATGTATCCACAGCCACTTACTAATGTGATGATCCCAGTGCACAGATTTGTAGCCAGCCCACTGGCATTTCATGCTGCATAGCAAAAGCAAATGTAAATACACTTATATACTGCCCCTTAGCGCTTAGAGCTCTGGGTGTTGGGGTGTGTGTGTTTCACAATGCGATTAGCATTTGGTCCCCAATATGCTGGGTCCTCATTTTACTGACCTCAGAAGGCTGAGTCAACTTCGAGCCCATGGTGATCAAACTTTGATCATGCATAGATGTTTTGGCTGCTTATTCAAGAAAAGGGATTATCTGAGAATCCATCCCTACCCCTGTAAAACATGAAAGGTTTATAGCAACTTTTTGTTGCCACTGTATTGTCTTAAGAGATTTTATATAGTGTCCTGGCTCTGGTGCAAATATGAAATCAGATGTGGCTCAGTTTTCTTTGCACCTAATGGAAACACATCCAGGCACCTCAAATTGGTCTCAAAATGGAATCCAGGAGTAGTTCTAGTTAAAAGCCACATTTAAACTGAAATAGTGCCAATCGGGCCTCCAAGTGGAATGTACTCCACAGCAAGAATCATGCAGCTTAGATGGCCCTCTCCCATGTCTCCAGCACAATGAGGTGGTGGGGAAAAGACATTTCTTTGTCAAATATATCCAGAGAGGGGCACTCTTTCAATATCAAAGTCTTATGTCATTTAGAGTTTTAAATGTCATTAGGTAAAGGTAAAGGTTGCCCTTGCTCAAAAGCCAGTTGTATCTGACTCTAGGGTATGGTACTCATCTCCATTTACAGCCAAAGAAGCAGTGCTATCTGCATCTGCATGTTTCCTTAAATGTCAATACAGTACTAGCATCCAAATAGTTAATCTGCATTTTCTTTGAAATCTGCATGAACATTTGTTTTTATCTTTATACACATTTTCATATAGACCTTATGGTAAAAATCTGATCAGCATGTGTACTGACTTGGGCTTCTGGTAATTGAAGTCCAAGAACAGCTGGAGCGCCATGGTTGGCCACCATTGGTTAAACATTTAAAGAGAGTCCAGGCTTGATTTGACTGAGACCTCATTTATTTGTATTTTGATAGTCTGTAGTATTTGGAAAAAAATCTCCTCCAGCAAATGAAAATCTGAGTGAACAGATCCCCTGCCCCCTTTTCAGCTATTTTCGTTGTCCTGCTTCCAAATCATTACATAGTATGGATGAGCTTGGCTTAGATCTCCAGCGACACAGCTTTATACTGCAGAATCTGTTTTTGTTGCTTAAAAGCTGCCTTTCCAAGTCTCAGTCTTATTATTTCCTGGTGGCAGTTTCCCATTTCAGTTGATGACTGAACCTTGGTATAAGATCTTTATCTGTTTTAATTCCCTCATTGTCAACAATCATGCAATTCTAGCCATTCTTACTTCTTAGTCTAGCCTTTGGAGGGAGGGCATTCCACAACCTGAGAACAACCATAGCAAAGCCTTTTCCATCTTCTCAAAACATACCTGAGTGAGTCATTGGGTTAAGAGAAGGGCCTGTCCTGAAAATCTTAAAAACCAGAAAGTTCATACAGAATGGAACAGGTCTGTGAATGAATTTATGCCAAACTGACATGAAATGAAAATAATTTGATCTGTCTCTACCTAACTGACTTAGGTGGAGTACTGAGTGTCCAAAATAACTATCTGTCAGAAGGTTAGGGCAGGTGTTCAGCTTGAAAAGGGAAAAACTGAGAGAATTCACCATTGTCTGTCACTTCCTTTGATGTTAGGAGCTTTCATAAGTGCATCATTGTAATGCACTTGAGTGGAGAGTGAGACACAGCTCTTAAGAGATTTTCCATTGCACCCCATCTGTATTCCATAGTATCCAGTAACCATATCTATTATTCACTTAGAGAACAAACAGTGCCTGACTTTCCATTAATTACAGTGTGTGTCTCTCCAGTGTCTAATCCTCACGTGGTCCTTCGTGCAATGCTAAAACTGATACCACTAGAGCTAATTATTTTGCAAGACATATCCATTGGATAAAATATTAAAACAAGGCTCCAGTTAATTGGCTTCATTTATGTGACATAGTCATGATAATGTTCATGATGAGAATCTTTCTGATGTGCAGCATGACTAGCTTTGTACATGACCATGTTGAGAAATAGAGAACTTTTTGTTTAATGAATAGGAAAAATACAGTTAGTAACCCATAGCTGGCTCTGCTTTCTCTGTGAAATGCTTCCGTACTAACAGATAGATCTAATTTAGGTAGTTTTATACTGACCTGCAATCAAAAGAGATTCTAGCCTGGACAAAAGTGGATTAGGTAAGATGTTATAAAAGACTTCTATTAAATCATTTCAGGGGCTAACCCTTGATCTTTTTCGCATGCAATGTGTGTACCTTTTCCTTCCTATGAGTTTTAGCTGAGATAAGCTGATTTTCCAGAAGCCATTTCAGCTTATGCAACAATTTGGATGTCTGTTTTTTTCCTACCTTTGTGGCTAAAGCATCATTTTGTATTGTATGAATTTGTGCATGTGTGCTTAGGGTCTGGAAAAAATAAGCATATTAAAAAATGTCAGTAATTTATTAAATTCTTTAAACCCTGAAGCATATATACTAGTAGAATTCAGTCCTTTGTGGTTGTATATAAGCTGCATCCTGCCTTCTTTACTCCTTGGTACTATCTGATTTGGATTGGGCTATAATGAAATAAAAAATATTCAAAAATTGTTAAATGGACATTAAAATAATGTAATATTAATTTGAGTGAATCCCAAATCCGGCTCCATCAAAAACACCTTATAATGTAATCGGGATCGTGACCGAGGTCTGATGGCCTGCCATCAATCTCCATCAACATTTCTTTTTCCTAAACTGCACACTTCTAATAAGGACTCTGCTCATTTGGATGCTGTTCTGAGTAAGCATAATCGCACCCACAGCTGCCAGAAACTACAAACCATATTGCCAATGACTGAAAATGCTGATGGGGCAGGGTTGGTTTGAAGAGGTTAAAGGAAGTGTGCAGCTGATGGACTATAGCATTGGACTATAATTTCACGAATCCTCAATTAGCTTGGCCTGGTAGCTGTAGGGTAAGAAACCTAACTTTCCCTCACTCTTGGAAAGATGCACAGTTGTGGGGCCAGAATGTACCAATGTTGAATGAATCTTAGACCATAGCAATTACACTTATATACTATACCACAAGGGGACTGCTTAGTAGCTTAGTGGTTAAGACGCTGAACTTTATGAATGGAAGGTTGACAGGTCAGCAGTTCAAGATCCGAGTGCTGCATGATGGCATGAGTTCACGTCTCTGTCCCAGCTCCTGCCAACCTAGCAGTTTGAAAGCAAGAATTAGCAAGTATATAAATAGGTACCACTTAAGTGGGGAGGTAAATAGCATTCCGTGCACTCTGATGTCTAGGCATGCCTGCCAATATGCTTGGTACTCATTTGACTAACCCCAGAAGGATGGAGGGCTGAGTCAACCTTGATCCCTATTACGATCGAGCTCACAACCTTTTGGCTGCAGTAAAGCAGATCCTAAGAAAACAAAATGCTAATATACCTTATTTGGAATTTCCCTTTCTAAAAAGTTGCCCTATTTTTAGGGAAATTGTATTTTGTGGCTGAGAGAAAAATTATGTATCCTGATGTCCTTCACCAAAAGCAAAAGAATAGGAAGGGTGAGGAATAAAGTGTGAAACTTTATCCATTTTTAAAATTATTTTGTGGAATTTCTATTGCCTTAGCACTATGTGAATTTCAAATCCACTAGTATTGATCATTTCCTCCTGACAGAATTGTTCCCAAGTCTGATTTGCTATGCCATATCGATCATTTGTCTCGGAGTTATTATGCATCTTCGATTGCTTTAATAACATGACTTGAGTAATTCCTTGAGAATGAAATTGTTTACTTAAGGTTTGCTTTTGTCTTGGCTTTTGTGTCAGATGAAAGTTTTTATGCCTGAAGTGAAGTCACAATATGCATTAATAACAAACTGTAGTGTTATTTCACAGTGCTTTGCAAGTTTTTGCTGCTAGTATATGTGTCCTCTCCCTCTCCGATTCAGGCATCTAGAAAAATATATTGTCTTTTCTGTAAAACAGATTACAGTTTTGTACTACCAGCTGAAGCTGGAACTGTGTGTATAAAATTACACTGTACAGAATTCAACCATTGGTTCTTCTAGCACAGTGCTCAGTATTCTGATTAGCAGAAGTTCCACTGTGTCTTTCTCTACAACATTGCATTAATTTGTAGCTGGGGAACCAATTGGCTTGTAGATGAAGTTGACTATTAATTCCAATTGTTCTAACTGAGGACCAGGCTTGATGACAATTATTGGGAAAGTTACTTCTGTTGGCTATTACTTCTGGAATCTCCCACAAAGGATTTTAAATTCACAAAACCATGCGCTGTTCACTGGAAAACCATAGATTTTTGTCGATTTCCAAGGACAACGCAGCCGATGGATAAATCAAAGAAATGGACTCCCACAGGGCAGTATACTAGTCCACCCCCCACTGTTTAACACATATACTAATGAAAAACATTGCTGGAAGCCACTAGGAGCTTTCTTTACACCGATGACTTGGCAATTGCCACACAGTGCACAACTTTCGGGGCTGTTGAGAAAAAACTGACTGAGGCTTTGAATTTAATGGCACCAAGAAGCCAGCAGGTGACTTGGAATGGCACCAGGCTCAAACACTGCATTACCCCCAAATACCTGGGAGTTACCCTGGATAGAACTCTCACTTTCAAGACCCACTACCTTAATACCAAACAGGTTTTTGCCAGGGTAGGAAGATCAAGGGCTCATCTGAGAAAGTAGGGTTTCTCTGTAGATGACAGTCTGTGTGAATGTGGAGAAGAACAAACTATCTCCCATATGATACAATGCACACAATGCTCCTCAACGTGCACTGAGGAGGACCTTACGTTGGCAAGAGGAAATTCTGTTGATATGGCCGAGCTGAGCTGCGATGCCCGGAATGATTAAACAAATGAGCGGAGCTCCGTGTTCCTCTGCCCACCTTCCTCCTCCTTTGCCACCAAAGGTAAAGGAATTTGGATCGGACAATCTGGCTTAAATGTTTGGGCTCAGTAAAGAGATGGTGGGTGCTGAGGGAAATCCCATTTCTCCCTCAATCTCTTGCCTCTGCAAATTTTTCACTGTTCTGGCCTTGGACGTTGGGGAGGATCTTCTATGAGTAACCCTTGCTGGCCTCTTTGTCGGTGGCTTAAGAGCCTTGAATTATTCATCAGCCACTTGGGCACCCAATTCAGTTAATCGTCTTTTTGCAGCTCTTGTCTTCTCTCCTCCACCTTCTCATGGGCATTTCCCCCTCCACTTTTATCTCGTTAATTCTCTATTTCTCTGCTAAAAATTGAAAAACCTTGAGGGGAGAGGGAGGGAACACCTGATTTTTAAAGATGGTAAAAATGTCTC
Source organism: Bradypodion ventrale (assembly GCA_035047345.1). Taxonomy (NCBI): domain Eukaryota; kingdom Metazoa; phylum Chordata; class Lepidosauria; order Squamata; family Chamaeleonidae; genus Bradypodion; species Bradypodion ventrale. Next base: position 51,527,274 of record JAWDJE010000001.1, read on the forward strand.
TGACATTTATTGAGGTTCACAGTTAGTGTGGCACATCAAGACAGCTACTGTAAGTCCCTGATACTCTTGCTTTCTTCGTGCATATTTTCCTATTTTAAATTGGTGTTTTGATTCATTTTTTTAAAAAAAGAAAGTCTTCTTGTGAGAAGAGCAAGAGCAGCTGTGAGGTTGTACAGAGCTAAATTAATTTTTTGTTTCATTCTAACACTTTGTGTGGGCTAGCAATTTAGTCTGAGTACTAGAATGCTCTTCCTCACAATAGTTTTTTTTCCTGCTGAGATATCTCTTCAGTTTGCAGGTCATGAATTAGAGGGCATTTCAGCTATTTTCTGGAACCAGGCAATTTTCAAGGTAGAGGCCATAAACTTAGCATTTTGCTTACTGGACTGGCAGTAGTAATGTTTATTTTTCCCTAATGAGTGGCATACTATCAATTATTACAGATCAAACAACCTTAATTTTAATCATTGACTATTGTCTGTGTTTTTACATCAAACATCCCTGTTGAGGATTTCTCTCTTCTTTGGTACGTAAAAAGCCAAAAATATTAGGTACTTACTCATACTTCACTTCCACAGGCTGAATACAATCTTAGTTTCTTTGTATTAGAGTGTTGCACAAAATAAAATGTTAAAATAATTAGTATTATTTTGTCCAGAAGCAGGTTACTTCAGTAGCATTATTTTGGCTGTTTATTAGGCCTCCTTTTATATAAATAGCAAGCAATAACTAGGTGGGTAGATAGCTCCATGGCTTCGCTATTCTGGCCACAGATGCAGAAAAGCAAGCTGCACAGTCCCAGGATGCTCCCAGAATCAGGGAAACATAAACCACTTCTGATAGGGATGTGGTGGCTTGGGGGTTAAAGATGCTGAGCTTGATGATGAGAAGTATTGCATGACTAGTGATCTCCGATCATCTTACCCAGCTCCTGCCAACCTAGCAATTCGAAAGCAAGAAATTGCAACTAGATATATAGGTACTGCTTTAGGTACAGCATTCTATGCACTCTGGCATCTAGTCATGCTTGCCACATGATGATGGAAATGTCTGCAGATGCATGGCTGTTTACGGAAATCAGCACTGCCCCCTAGAGTCAAATATACTGGCTTTTGAGCAAGAGAGACCTTTAGGTCACCCTTGCTTGAAAGCCTGTCGAATCCGACTCTAGGGTTCAGTGCTCATCTCTGTTTATAGCCAAAGAACCAGTGGTGTCTGCATTTGCAGACGTTTCTGTGGACATGTGGCAGGCATGCCTAAAATGCTGTTTACCTTCCTACCAAAGTGGTACCAATTAATCTACTTTCAACTTCTTGCTTTCAAACTGCTAGGTTGGCAGGAGCTGGGACAGACACGGGAGCTCGATCCATCTTGCAGTACTTGGGCATCGAATTGCTGACCTTCCAGTCTTCAAATTCAGCATCTTAGCCACTTGAGCCACTGCAGTCACTAACTCTGGAAAAAAAATCAGCCATAAATCAGAATTGTCTATTCTGTTTAAATGGTTCACTTGTTCAGTATAGTTCAAACTCTTTCTGACTCAAAAAGTGTTAGTCTCAGAAAATTAGTAACTCAGTATCTCATGCAACCATCCATTACTTGAGAGATTTTTCTTCCTGCTCTTTGTATTTCACTTAGATGAAATCATTTGCTGCATTATATTTTTTTGGCATCTACCTGACAACTTTATTTGAACATAAGCCTGGTAAGCAAACATTTCCTTTTTGCTTCTGCTAAAGTTGTGCCTGAGCATTTGTTCAACAGTTGAAATAAGAAAAATAAAAATTGAGGAGGGCTTGCATTTCAAAGTATTCAGCCATAATCATTGGCTACATGCTAGTTGCGCCACCCTGCAAAGATCATCCAACATTTATGTTGTTATTACGTGCACTTAGGTGTCTAGGCATGCCTGTCACATGTCCACGGAAATGTCTGCAAATGCAACAGCGCTGGCTCTTCGGCTATAAACAGAGATGAGCACTGAACCCTAGAGTCGGATATGACTGCTCTCAAGCAAGAGTGACCTTTACATATCATTAGATTCATTTTGACTTAATGGTGACTCTACGAATTACTGATCTCCAGTAGTTCTCATCTTAAATACCCTATTCAGGTCTTACAAACTGAAGGGTGTCACTTTCTTTATTAAATCAAACCATCTCGTGGTTTTCTTTTCTTGCCAACTTTCCCCAGTATTATTTTTTTCCCCTAGTAAGTTTGCTCTTCCCATAATACAGGTATTTCCAAAGAAGATAGCCTCCATTTGCTTCTCTGATTATTATCCATTACCATCTTAAAAGCTCCTTCTCTAACCACTTTGGTTTCATCAGATGCCTCACAGTTTTCTTTCTGACTGGAATTCTTTGTGGTTGTGCTTTCAGTATATCAGTATTTAAGAAACCTTTAATTATGGAGATGACCTGTACCTGCTTTGCCATATAGCTGTATTTGCCTGTAAATATTAAGGACAATGAACTTATATTAGGAAGAGAGAGAGATGGAAAACCTAACTGTTTAGTAACTTACATGTACATGTAGCTGTTTGTATCTAGCCTTGGCCCTCAGAACCATAGCCGGATGAACCTTTCTTCTCAGGTTCTTTTTATCTAGAAACAAAGATTTCACAAATTTTGATAAATTCTTAGTTAAAATAAGGAAGCAAAATGGAATTTTTGCCCACCCTTAATTTCAGAAGATACCAGAAGGTTTTTTGATTTGGTGAGCCTGATTCTTCCCCACTTTCCACATAGGTTGTGATTTAGATGTTTGACATACTGTTGGCATTTCCTCACTGTGACTTATTAGATTTCACATTTTTAATGAATTTTAAGAGAGAACTGCATGGTACTCAAATTTAATTTAATTTAATTTTTCAATTTTTATCCCGCCCACTCTGGTAAACCCGATTCAGGGCAGCATACAAGGATAAAAGACATATAAAAACAGATTAAATCAATTAAAGAAATACAAAGTTCTTTGCTGCCAACAGTTCAGATTCCAGGACCTCTCACAAAGCCTGCAAAGTTAGGTCAAAAAGTGCATTTGACCATGAATCAGGTATCTGGAAACTGCTAAATAAAGTGCCTGCTAGACTAGAGCACAGTTCATGCTGCCAAGCAGCTGTGTGGATCTGCCATGTGCTGTTGGCATTCAAGATTTAACAAGGGAATACTGTATAGTGCTCTTCCCTTAGAAGCTGACTGTCCTGAATTGCAAGTTCTGTGCTGAACATAAGGTTGAACTAGGCTACCTCCAATTCTGTTTTCTTTGTTTTTTGTATGAGGACACATCAAACAGACCAACCCACTCTGCAATATAGCCTTATCTGTGACTCTAATCATAATTCTAGCAGGCCTATAAAAAAAGTCTGCTCCTAGTAGTCATTTATTGAATGTGACCTCTTTGTGATATTCTCTGACTCCTCTTAAGTCTTTTAAGGGCATTAGTTGAATTCAAATAACTGCCAAGAATTATTTATTTGAGACTCTTCCACTGAGGCTTAAAGGTTAAGACTTACAGAAATAAGTGTGACAGTTCACAGGATCTGTTAATGGATGTTAACATGAAGTTCCATGAACTTTAATCCTGAAGCAGTCGCTCATGTGCTGCAGAGCATAAACATAACAGGATTGGTGATATTCCATAAAAAATTCTCTTTCATTCTTGTTGCAGACACCTTGTCCTATATTGAAGAAGAGATTGTTTTTCTCTGAAAAATCATTACTTTTGCTTTACAAAGCCTTCTTCTTTCATGTCCTGATCAAACTCTGAACTGCCAAAATGAAGCCACTTTCATGGCTTTGTTCATTGGCCAAACTTAAGTTTTATTCGGTGCATGTTTCTGGCAGTAATCAGCAGATGATTAAATGAGCCAGATGCTGTATCTCTACATTCACACAGTGCAATTTGCACATGCTTTCTGGATGTATTTTTGAATGTGCACATTTCTGTATGAGTCTAAGGTACACATTTGAAATGTGTTTTGCCCATGTGAATCATGATGGGCCTTCTGGCCCATGCCCACAAGTTCAGGGAAACAAGGAGGAATGCAGGACTCCTAAGTTCCAAAACGCAAAATGGCAGGGACACATTTGGATGGGAGGAAGCTGCCCTGATGGGAAACAGCTGCAGGAGGCTGGACTAACAGGAATAAGAGAGAAGGGGGAAGACCCATGGGTGGGATCAGGGCCATCATCAGGGGGGACCATCAGGACTCCTGTCCCGGGCCCGGAGATGATGGGGGCCTGCCGCCGGTGGGAAACTACTGATGTGCACATGTGCAAACAAACCACACTTGCGCAGAAAACCACAGGGGCATGGTGGTGCCAGGAAACCACTGATGCACGCATGCACAAACAAACCACACATGTGCAGAAAACCACAGGGGTGTGGCCAAAATGTGGGGGGAGGCGCGTACCAGGCCCAGAAATTTCTGATGCCGGCCCTGGGTGGTATAATCACCAGTAACTGTGGAAGAGGGCGACGTTTGGGAAGACCCAAGAGAAAGCTGGGAGCCTTTCCTTTGAACGATAGCAGAGACAAAAAGAGAAGAAATGCTAGGGTTTCTCTTCTCATCAAGTTTGCTCGCTTGCTTATGGCAGGTGACAGCAGCTTAAGATTCTAGCCTCACATTCTCCTGTGGTAATTCCTGCCCCCAAACAGACAGAACCCTGGCGAAGCAAGTAACAGAGGAGAGACAGGGAAGAGAGGACCTCAGAGCTTTGCTCCTCCCATCTGTTATTGAAAGCCTTCCCTACAAGAGGCATGCCCTGGTGTAATGCTCACCCCCACATCTTCCTCCCACTGAGATCAAAAACTGGTAGGAGAGGCTAGGGACTGTAACTTAGCTCTCTGAGACTGCAGGGCAAAGGACCATGAGGGGAGATGCTGGGCCTTTAATAAAAGCTGTTCTAAGCAAAGAAAGTGACCTGGAGCCCATGGACTTATTTTTTAAGGAGTTTCTGCCCTGACACTTAGCACTTTTCAAGTATACACAATTATTTTTGTTGTTCAGTCGTACAGTCGATTCCGACCCTTTGTGACCCTATGGACCATTGTCCTCTAGGCATCTCTGTCCTCCACCATCCTCCTCAGCCTGCCCAGCTCTGTGCCCATTGTGTCTACAATACCATCTAGCCATCTCATCTTTGGCCGCCCCCTTCTTCTTTTGCTCGCCACCTTTCCCAGCATTAAGGCTTTCTCAAGTGAATCCTCTCTTCTCGTTTGATGTCCAAAGTACTTTAGCTTCATCTTTACTATCTGACCTTCTAAGGAGCAGTCAGGGTTGATTTCTTCTAGGATCGACCTATTTGTTCTCCTTGCTGTCCAGGGGACTCTCAAAATTCTCCTCCAACACCATATCACAAAGGCATCTATTCTTCTGCGCTCAGCTATCCTAATGGTCAGGCTCTCACACCCATACATTACCACCAGGAATACCATTGCTTTGACTATGCGAATTTTTGTTTTCATGGTGATATCTCTACTCTACACGATTATAGTCAGGCATATTTTTCGAATCCAATCACATCCTCCGCCATCTATTCAGTGTACTGTGTGTGGTCGCATGTTCCATGCCAGGATCAGTTTGTGGAGTCATCAGAGACACATCCACCAACCAAAATGTGTGCTTTGATATGAGTAGCAGCCAACAATGATGATGATGAATTTTTAAAATGCATATATGGTTCTTTATCCATTTGGTTTTGCCAAAGATGCAAGATGTGCAAAATAGCAATAGCAATTACACTTAAATACTCCCAATAGCGCTTAGTGCACTCTGGACGGTTCACAAGGTAAGTAGCATTTTGCCCCCAACATGCTGGGTACTCATTTTACTGACTTTGAAAGGATGGAAGGCTGAGTCAACCATGAGCCCCTGGTCAGGATTGAACTCACAACATTCTGGCTGCAGTGCAGGATTTTTACCACTCTTCCACCAGACAGCAAAATTGGTATTTTGGTAGGAAAAAGTGAACCCCCAAATGTCCTTCTTTTGTTAGCAGTGCATCCACTGACATTAACACTTGACTGAAAAGCAAAACCGAGCAAGTTTGGTGCAATTCATAGCTGCATATTGAGTTATTTTTTGCCCCTGCATGTTTGAGACTCTCCTGGAAGTACAGAATGAATTTTTCCAGTGTGTCATGACAAGTCTGAGAATGATCACTTTGACATGAATATGCACCCAACACTCTTTCATGATTCTTGCTGGCTGAAGGGGAATTGGACAGGCCGAGAGAATGCTAAAAATTCAAAGGCAACACTCTTGGCAAGCCATCGTTGTTGAAGCAGAAGAAATTATCAGCAGGGAATGGGAAAGTGAGGTAAGGGGAGAGAGGGAGAATGATAATAATCTCTTAGAGAAAGTTAACAAGGCAGAGAAAGAGAAAGATAGAGAGAGGAAATTGTATTTAGGTATCTGTTGTGTCCAAAGCTTAATTCTGTTTCAAAAGTCAAACCGCGCCAAGACGGAAGAACAGAAGCACGCCTTTTCTAAAGGCACGAAATTCAAATACATGTCAAAGCGGGAAATGTTGAACTTTGTTTGTCCTCTGGAAGCCCACCTAAATGTATCTTGTTTTGTAACTGTCAAATCACTGTATATATAGAGGCCAACCCTGTACATAGTCCCCAGTCCGAAGTATGAGCTGAATAAAGAATCACTGAGTTTAACCTGATCCTGCTGGTTAGAGTACCTCTTGTTCTGGACTCAACAGTATCTGGGGATGTAGTGCCACATGTGCTGCGCAGCAGGAAAAGCAGGACGGAGGAGGAGGAAGATGCATTTAGACAACTACACCATACAGCTCTCTCAGAAATTGAACCACCCACCAAACTACTAGAACAACAATGCAATAAGCCAGACACTGGCATGCAAGGGTGTCTAAATAGTGTCAAGGATTAAAGAACTATGCATGTACTCTCTTCTTCCTGCTAATCAATAGTCCTTTGCTGTTAAATTCTACCAAAAGATAAATACAAAAAGTGCATTTATTAAATAAGCAGTTCTCATCAGACAAATAAACTATTCCTAAATCCACCCCACATTTGGTGTTATAATGCTCAGAGGAGGAATCCAAAATTGGTAGGGGGTGCAACCAGTTAGAAGGAGAATGGAATGAAAGAGGAGAAAGAGTGGGGAGTGGTCTGAAGGTGTAGCTGCCAGTCTTTTAAGCCCTAGAGAAGAAGGTGGAAGAGAGCAACCTCATTTTCCTTCAGGACCCGTGGGGCGGGTTGTGGACTGCCTTTACCTTTTTCTGAGGATCTGTGAGCCAGACATTGCACCCCATTTCTCAGGGACCAACCAGCCAGCAGAGGGTTAACCCCTTTATCCTTTAACCAGAGCACCAACCCTGACCTAGAGGTTGTGCTGGAGACAAGCTGCCAATTTCAGCAGCTTGTGCATCTGACATGGAAGCATGAGAACCAGCCAGGGCAGGAGGGCCTGCTGTTGTACAGGCACACCAGCCCTCCCTGAGGAATGTTTGGTCACTGGAGTAGGTGACATCAACTCAGCTCCAGCTATGAACTGTCAAGGACTTGGGACTGGTGACTGCAACTAGGATCCAAGCCAGTTAACTGTTTGGAAACAAAATTGGAAGGTGGCAATGGGACTTGTTTGTAACTGAAATAAAGCTTGATGCTTCCAGAACAGTGGTGGCCAACCTTATTTATCGCAAAGTGCCAACATGGCAACAGGGGAGGGAGGAAACAATCCGATTGGGCTGCTGGGCAGAGGGTAGGGTAAACTGTGCTGAGGAAGGGAGGAAATTCTCTCATTGGGCTGCTGGGCAGAGTTGTGGGGCAAACTCTATGCTTGGGCAACCGCACAGGTGCCCACAGGGAGGGTTCCAAGTGTCACCTCTAGCATGCATGCTATAGGTTCACCACCACTGCTCTAGAACCACACCTGCTGAATTGATGGGACCCATGTTAGAGGAGATCTCATCTCACTCCATCCCACATATCCAGGAGGAAGCAGGCAGGACTCACATTTGCACAGTTAAACTGTCTAAAGAGATGTGGAGCTAGAAACATCATTTGGTCTAATTCCCTGATGAAACAGAAAATCCAAGTTGAAACATTCCTGAGCAATGGGAAGACAACCCCTTTTTTTTTTAAAGTTCCAAGTCTTGTTTCCTGTCATGTGAATTTATTGTTTCAGGTCCTGCACTATGGAGCTGTATAAAACCAACTTACTCCACTTGGCTGCCTTTCACAAATTGGAAGAACAGCAATTATTATTTATGTTATTTATTTTATTTAGTATATTTTTATACCGCTTTCCTCACCTATTGGTGACCCAAAGCGGTTTACAGACAAACAAAGATGGTAAATTACATAAAACGTGAAATACAATTAAACATTGTGGATGAACATGCGAGTGAGCCTAAGAGAGGGCATCCAGGCCTCCAACTGGCTGAGGTGAGGAGCTCAGGGGGCTCTGTGGCAGGGACAAAGGTGGAAAATGTCCTCTGTTATAATTATATAACTTATCTTCTCCAACTGAATAGCAGTAGACAATTCCAAATTTGATTAGGAGCATGAAGGCTCCACCCACCGAAAGCAGTGGTTTACCTATAATCTCCGGGGAGGGGGGGGCAATTATTTTAAAAATGATATCCATGTTATTCTGTGCCAAGCATATCAGAGGGTAAACAAAACCAAAAGACAAAAAACATTGTGGCACCTTAAAGACTAACAGCTGTATTTTAATGTTAGCTTCCATGTATCTCTGTACCTGATGTGTATTAATTGATGCCATGAAGTCTCACTCTTATGTCTGATGAAGTGGACTTGATCAACAAATGCCGACATTAAAATAGAGCAGTTAATCTTTAAGGTGCCACAACATTTTTTGTATTTTTGTTTTCTTTGTTTACTCTGTCACAAACTTTTCTGTCTTATCTGCAGCCTTTTTAAACCCACTAAGCCTTGTTTAAACCTGTTTAGCAGTTACTGGGTTTTTTTACAGTGTTCCTTATCTAAAATTATATTTCTGTTTAATCTTAATTGACAGTTATTTCAGGAAGTCTTCACTTGAGAGTTTGCTTGCTAGCTTTCAACTTTCTGTTAACTTGGTCAGAACCAAGAAGTACTTAGCCCAAGTGATGAGTTCCTGAATCAATGAAGTCAATTAATGCAAAAAGATAATAATACAATTGTAGATAAAGATGAATGCTGTAAACCAGGGATTCTCAACCAGCGGCCCCTGGGCTAGATGTGGCCTATGGCACCATTTCATGTGCCCCCCCACCGCCTCCACCACACCAGGAAGTGCAGTGTGGTGGAGGAAGGGCAAAATGGCTGTCTGGCCCCCAAAGCTGTCTGAGGGATTGTGACCTGGCCCCTGGCTTAAAAAGATTGAGAACCCCTGCTGTAAACAATTGCAAATCACTAAGATAGCCTTTTTTGTTCAAAAAATATTAGAGCAAGATTTCTTCTTTTTTATATACTTTGCACACTCCAAATGAGTAACGAGTAATTGGTTGTCATAAGGAAAGCTTAACAGCTTTCCAGCCAATAATAATTTTAGTGTATTACTATTTACAAGGGGTCCTTGGCACTTCTCTCAATCTATCTCTACACTGTAGCCCTGTCCCTTAGTCATACCCAGCTGGTTACACTTCACCCCTGAAAGCACCTGTCCTTGAAGACAACAGCAAGGGGAATAGCTGGTGGTTTAATCCAGAGGTGCCCAAACTATGGCCCAGGGGCTAGATCTGGCCCTGATGTCAATTCATCTAGCCTACAAAGCCGTCATTGCTCCCAGGAGCAGAAGTAAAACTATGGGCATGTTTTATTTCCACTCCTGGGAGCAACGAGGGCTTCGTGGGCCGGATGAATTGGCATCAGGGGCTGGATCTGGCCCCAGGGCCATAGTGACCGGTCCCCTGAGCCAGATGACTGGCCCATGGCCAAAAAGTTTGGTCACCCCTGGTTTAATCATTCTTTCTTTAAACTCCTGGGCCATCTGTCATTGTCTCTTAAACTGGTTCTGATGTCACAGCCTTCTCAACTAGGAAGGGGTTGATGAGATCTTTGTAGCTGGGATCTTGCTGAGTGCAGCTTTCAAGATCTCCTATTGACCCCACAGTACCCTTGTATCCTTTGGGCATGATCCAGAGGACTCAACCTTTGCTGCCTTGGGAGGCACTAAGTTCAGCTGGGGAAGGTTTATCAGGTAAGAAGAGTCCAGAAAAGTAAACTGGTGGACTGTTGGCTCCACTTGCACATTCAGGAGCATCAGTCCATTTCAATATCCTTTTATCCTTCCTCTGTCCTTTCCACTCTTCCTCTCTCCAATCCTCATTCCGTCTTCTTTCAGGCTTCCTTAGTCTTCCAGCAGTTTCCTACTTTATAGCTGGATAGGTGGAGGGCAAAAGAAGAAGGGGGAGGCCAAGGATGAGATGGCTAGATGGTATTATAGACACAATGGGCACAGAGCTGGGAGGGCTGAGGGGGATGGTAGAGGACAGAGGCGCCTGGAGGAAAATGGTCCATGGGGTCGCAAAGGGTTGGAGTCGACTGTGCGACTGAAGAACAACAAGCTGGATAGGAATCGTCTTGCTCAGAAATTTCCCCACCCTTTTTCTCCTTCCACTTTCACGTACTCATTTCTCCAATAGCTTGAGCCAGTAACATCCCTCTCAGCAACTTGGGGAGTAAGCCAATCATAGCCTTTCAACCCACATTTGGCTGGTCCAGGGAAGGAAAAAAGTTGACTGCTGCTACAGACCGGCACCCACCTACTAACTGTAACACATGGAGAGTTATGTCAACAACTCTACACATTTTTGACAAGAAAGCCGTTATAGGCAAATTTTATCCTGTCCCAGAATGTGTTATCATAGAAGTATTCAGTATGTAAGAACATTAGTTGGAACTTAATAAGCCATCATTATAGTCATGGCTCTAGTCATGAGAGTGTGTTTCCTGAAACTGTTGAAGCTGCTATGATTATGATTTGTGAGATGGATCTCTCCTACATGTTAAGGCGTGAAGTCCTTCAGAAGGGCTTTCATTTCCTACCACCTACAGAGATATTTGGAAGGACTTGTGAATATGAAAAAAAGTATCACCTCAGGTGAGCCATGATAGAAGCTGTTTTTTTTCTTCAAGTAAACTGGAGGCCAAGTGGTGCCTGCCATTTAAGGCTGTGAGCTGGAGTATTGCACACTGGAATGGCATCATTTTTTAAAAATGTATGTGAACAATTAGGAATGAGGAAAAAGGAGTGGAGAGGGAGGTAGAGCTTTTATTGGTTTCATAAAAAATGTCTTGGCAATTTGGTGACCTTTGAAATACCGTAAGCAGGAAAAAACATTTATCCAGTGACAGCCCAAGGTAGCGCAAGCAGCTCTTTGTAGGTTTATTTTTATTATTACAGCAATTTTAAGGCTGCATGCTGCAATTTTCACTCGCACTGAGGTATTAAATTGAAATTACCCCAGATGTAATTGTCACACAATAAGTTTGGACATGCTGAATTTAATGTTTTCCAAGCGGTGGTTTTATTATACAAGAGAGTGCCAAAAACCACTTGTCAACATTTTCAGCTGCAATCAGCCCTTTCAAGTAGTTGCTTGTTTACTGGAATGGGCTGTTTAGAAGATGTACCAAGTGTATGTTGGTCCGATTTTTTAAAGTGATAAACTTACTGATCAAATAGGCTTGACTAGCCTTGCCAAATGGCCTTTTTATGGGAGTACCATATTTTGATGGATGTTTTCTCAGCAGGATCCTTGCCTCACTAATGATAGTCCATATTTCAACTCTGCTAGACAGAATGGTGCTTTCCAGCAGTGAACCTTGCTGTAATTTAAGGACTCTATCTTATTTGGCAATACTGTATGTGGGGTTTTGGCCCTTGTCTTCATGTACAGAATCCAAGCAAAACTAGACCTATAATAATAGTGGTGATCTGTATCATCAATGCCTAGAGTTGTAAAAAAGAATGGCCCATGTTTAAGACACTTGCTATGTACAGTTTTTTTTTATAGAGAAGAACTAGACAGGCCTAGTTATTTGAAGAAACTGCTGAACCAATCTCTTGCTTTCTCCCATTAGGGCACTTTTTTGTCCTTACCAATTGTAGAAGTGTTGAGTCCGAGAGTAATTAGCAACGCGACAACAAGTTCAGAGTTAAACAACAGTGATTTATTATCTGCTCATTTTGGACTATTCCAAAATGGACTGGAGAATAAGGGGACGAGGCAGCTCTTTATATCTATAAAAGAGAAATGTCCCCATGTGGGTCCTAGAAAGCCTTCCACACCCCTTAACTGTCCCCATCCAAACTGTGCACACACTTACCTGCTGCGGGAGAGATGGTCAAGATGTGGGTTGCTGGGCCCAAGGTGGGCCCTGTGCCCCACAAAATGGGGAAGGGAATGGGAACTACAACTCCCAAGGTGCCTTGGGAGAAAAAACGGCAGTTTAAGAGCAAGGCCTGGAAATAGAATGTTGGAAAGAACTTATTTGCATGTTGGACTGTGATTGGTTTAACAGCAAGACCTGGAAATAGAATGTTAGAGAGAGCTGATTTGCATGTTGGACTGTGATTGGTTGAGAGTGAATGACTGATAGGGAAAGGTCCTGGAATTCCTGAGAAAACCTACATCTATAAAACAGATGTGGATGGAACAACCCATTCCATTTATTATTATTATTATTATTATTATTATTATTATTATTATTATTATTATTATTATTATTATTATTATTATTATTATTATTATTATTATTATTATTATTATTATTATTATTATATTTGAACTTATATACCACTTTCCTTTGTCAACAACAAACTCAAAGCAGTTAACAGCATATTCATGAAACAACGAAGCAACCATAAATACAAAATTAAGTAAATACACAATCATCAAATTACATAGAATAGAAAACATGTAAAAATACAGTATAGCATCAAAATTGCAATATAAAAATAACACAATCACAGAATATCATATTGCAGGGGAAAAAAACATTTCAAAATATTCCAACAAAACCCCCCAAACAAATTACAAAATCACATCATATAAAGCATCTCAACCTTAACCCACCCACTAAGTCCGTAGAAACTGGATGAAGTCCTTTGGCCCATGGTTGCAACTGTCCTTTTGAACCTTCCCATAAATAAGGCTGGGAGGGAGAAAGTCGCTGTCCGCAGCAGCAGCTGCTTCTAATCCCCAGCCGGTGACGTGGGGCTCCGGGGGAGGCAGCAAAGTCCTTCGGCCCATGGTTGCAGGTGTCCTTCCCATGAACAAGGCTGGGAGGGGGAAAAGACATCCACAGCAGCTGCTGCCTCGAATCCCCGGCCGGTGACGTGGGGCTCCGGGGAGAGGCAGCGAGGTTGCCGGGCGAGCAAAGTTGCTGGGCATTGGTGTTGGGTGTGGCAGCCGTGGCAGCAGGTGCAAAGATCTTTATGCCGGTGTTAGGCCGCCCAGCTGGCCCCAATTCCCTCCATGCCCAGGACGGCGGGGGGAGAGTTCTGTGGCAGCCATGGTGGCAGGCATGGAGTTCTTTTATGCCAGTGTTGGGCCATCCAGCTGGCCCCAATTCCCTCCACACCTGGGTCGACGGAGGGAAAGAGTCCCAAGGCAGCTGTGGCGGCAGGTGCGGAGTTCTTTATGCTGCCGTTGGGCCGTCCAGCTGGCACCAATTCCCTCCACGCCTGGGTCGGTGGGGGGCAGAGTCCCATGGTGGCTGTGGTGGCAGGCGCAGAGTTCTTTATGCCAGCGTCGGACCTTCCAGCTGGCCCCAATTCTCTCCACGCCCAGGTTGGTGGGGGGGAAGAGTCTCTATAGCCCAGGAACGAGAGAGAGAGAGAGAGAGAGAGAGAGAGAGAGAGAGAGAGAGAGAGAGAGAGAGAGAGAGAGTGTCTATGTGTTGGGGTGATTCTGGGGCCGGAAAACCTACACATGCAACAAACACACCCCGGCCAAGGCCGGGCAATCAGCTAGTACACACATAACGGCATTTACAGTGATACATTTGCCCAAGCTTTTGATAACACGGGAAACCTGTGTTAGAACCAATCAGATTACATTGACTGCAATATGAGTTTGGCGCCTTACAGAAAGGGCGCGGGTTTGCTGCAAAGACTTAATGGCGTCTTAAGAATTAAAGCAACATAACGTTTGGGCACAACAAGAAGAGAAGATCCTCCAGGGTTGTTTCTTAGCAAATCACCATGTTGATAAGAAGAAATGAAGTACTTTGTCAGTAGGATGGTTATATTTGAGAGGAAGGAGGAAGCAGAGAATTTTCAGTGGGTTTGAGAAATATGGTATACTTGTATGTTACACTCAGCCCCTGACTCCAGTTGAGATCTTAGACACAACCCTAAACTTTACCAACTAAAAAGCTCTCCTGCATGGCTCTTAAGAAGATAAAATGATAACAGCCCACATAAGAAGAAAGTTGGGATTGAAATGAAATTAGGCAATTAGTTCAAATCAGTTGAACATAATTAATTGAAAGAATGGCATAATAGCCACGTATTTACAATTACATTGTTTAGTCTCCAGTTTTTTGGTTTTAGAGAAACCTTCACTAGGCAGAATTTTGGTGGTGTAAGTTATGCCTCAGATTTTTGGTCATGTCATCAGTTGCAGCAATGCTGCGGCCTTTTCAGGAAATTTAAAGCTTTGCCCAGCCAGGATCTGGGGATCTCTAGGAAGGCTTCAGGAGGTGCAGAAAGCAGTCATGAATGGTTTAAAGATGTTTTCGGGGTGCCATATACACAGAGCTCTGCCCTGCAAAGTATAGGGGTGTTTAGAGTAGGGGTAGCTGTGTTATCCACCACCCTCTACCACATCAGGTGGTTGCCCACCCCATCTATATATAAATTTGGCCCTGGGAAGTAGACAAATTTTATTTCCAATGTGGGTTACATCCTTCATTTAAAAATGATTTCTCATAGTGACCAGCTGGTGCAAAAACAGTCCAGGAGAGGCTTTTCAGTAGAGCTGATGGAATAAACTTGCTACCTAATAGTAGGGACAGCCCTGGGAGCTGGTCTAAAACATAAACACCTTACTTCCTAATTACACAACCAAAGAAGCAGACAAAATCCCAAAAATAATGAGCAGTCCTTTATAGTCTCAAAGTGGCTCAGTCAGTCTATAACATGCCACCTTCTCATCTTAACGCCAGTTGTGCCACTCCAAGGGTCTAGAATAAATGGAGAGGGGATACATTTTAAAAATGAAAGAATCTCTTTGAATTCTTTTAAGTTTCAGTAATTGGAATCAGTTCACAGGAAAAAGAATGTGTAGTTTTATAAATCACAAGGACACAGAATGAAAATTGAGAAAACATAAGGAAGGTTACATTGTTGACTATAGCCCCCAACATTTCCCACACAATGTGTTCATGGAATCTCTATCATTGGTAGAAGTGCTGGAGTAGCATGTTTGAGTGAACAGACCTAATTCCTGGGCTAAGGTGTGATTCTGAACAGAGAGGTCTCCATTTCTCTGAATTTTGTGAAACAAAATTGTGAAGTGGCTCAGAATTCAATACTTTGATCAGCTGTGTGTTATTGTTATTTGTTATCTGTTTGTTCACCACCCAGAGTAGGCTATCATCCAAATGGGTGGTATAAAAATATGATAAATAAATACTAAAAAACTATGGAAGGCGAGCAAGGAGCTAACAGATAACTAGGCAGAACCACATGACTCTCTACCGCCTTGCCAAGAACAACCATGGCCTGTGTGGAAAGCTTTGAATAGACTGCATGCAGGGGTAGGAAGAACAAGAGCTTATCTGAGAAAGTGGGGTTTCCCTGTAGGTGAAAGCCTGTGTGAATGCGGAGAAGTACAAACTATCTCCCATATGATACAATGCACATGATGCCCATCAGCATGCACTGAGGAGAACCTTATGTTGGCAAGTGGAAATGCTTTTGATGTGGCCCGATATTGGGCAGATGTCATCTAGCCCTTTTAAATTCTATTTTGTTTTAGATGTGTTAATTTTAGCTTTGTATGTTATTTTATGCTGCTGGTGCATTTGACATGAATAAAGAAAGAAATTACATAGCGGACAGTAAATACATAAAAAGACACATGATAAAACAAAGTTAAAAGTTAAAAAACCCACCCCTAAAAGGTGCGCAAGTACCGAAGAGACCTTGGGGGAAGGCACACTTCTCTATACCAACCACCCAACAGTACCCCCATCCCCACCCGCACCCCAAACTTGGCCCGCCAGCCAGGTCTTTAGTTCCTTCCTAAAGGGCAACAACTCCATCTGGAGACGCAGTTCCACAGGCAGGAGGTTCCAAAGGGCTGGTGCAGACACGGAAAAGGCCCTCCTCCTTGTGCCAGAGAGGTGAGCCCCCCTGGCTGATGGCACAATTAGAGAGCCCCTCCGGTCCACTCTGGTTGGATGGACAGACGTCCTTAGGGCGATGTTTTCCTATTCTGTTGTCCCTTGAATTATTTATTCTTCATCAAAGTCCCTGTGAATCACACAGAATAATTATTTAATTAAAAATATTTAAGAAGCCCAGTGTAATAGCTCATTTTGCAATGTTCTTTTCCCCCACTCCATTCTTTTGATCTGTTGCCTTTTAAAAAGTATTAAAAGTGTCCAGCAGAGCTGATTTGTCTCTTTATTTATATTGTTCAGCAATCATCTATAGCATTATGTTTTCTTATACCAAGATTTGTATTCATGTTGTGGGTCCATGTTGCAGATTTGAATTGGATTAATAGGCTTTCCCTGTTGCTGTGAGTGAACTGTGCTTTAGTGACAGGTGATATGGGGCTCAATAGCAGAATTCTTAGCACCTCACTAGATTAAAGATTCCAGGATCTTGGAGGATGAGGAATAGGGAAGAACATGGTTATGAAAGTGATGTAAAAGCTAATACAATTTTGAACTGTTCTGGACCTAAAGGGCATTATATAGATGTAACAAATATATAAATAAATGTCCCTCCAATGTTTTTGTTTTCTTTGTCTTCATCCTTTTCACTTAGAAGTAGAGTTGCCATAATTCTCTCCCACAAAACCGGGACTGAAGTATACTTGACAAAAATGGGCGGGTTATCTACAAAATAGCTTTTTTAAAAAACAAAAATAATATAATGACAACTGCTCAAGTGGCTAAGACGATGACTGGGAGGTGAAAGGTCAGCAGTTCGATTCCCGAGTACTGCAGGACGGAATGAGTTCCTGTCTTTGTCCCAGCTCCTGCCAACCTAGCTATTCGAAAGCAAGACATTGCAAGTAGATAAATAGGGACCACTTCGGTGGGAAGGTAACAGCGTTCCGTGTGCTCCGGTGTCTAGTCATGCCTGCCACATGACCATGGAAACATCTGCAGAAGCAGACAGCGCTAGCTCTTCGGCTTTGAAACAGAGATGAGCACTGCACCCTAGAGTCGGATACGATTGGCTTTCGAGCAAGGGAAACCTTTACTTTACTTTATAAAACACTTTCACATGAAATATATCAATACATAAATGAATTTATTTACAAGAGTTAATTCTTACTGTAAGATGATCTGTTGTACATTTGAGAATTCACATTGCGGCCAACTCTTAACATCCTCAGTTCCAGGAAACACACTGGTCACACTTATTGGGCAGTGGTGTGAGGCAAGGACGTTAAGATTTGTCTCCAGGTATATTCCAACTCCAATGTGGCAGGAAATTGCTCATTTGATGGTGAGAGTTCAAATTTATTTTAATGGTGTGTTATAATCAGTAAGTTTTAAAAATCTGGGACGTTAACATGATTTTTATTGAACTGGCCGGGACAATTTGTCCAACCTTGAATCCAGGACATCCCGGTTTTCCGGGATGTATGGCAACCCTACTTAGAAGCCTTCTCTCTCTCTCATCCATGTGGGGGGGGGGGGGGGTTATGTAGCTTTAATCCTATAGTATCTTCACATTTGTGTTTTGATGATGTACTTCTGTTAGTTCTTCTCTAGCAAAGAAATTCGAAATACATCAGCAAACTGCAACTCTGAGGACTCTTTAAAGTGTTGTCAGACTATAGTGTAGAGATGTTCTATGGATGTTTGTAACTATATACTGTATATATAACTATGCGGCATTGTGCCTGGTTGGGATGAATAAAGTAGATTGAGCTGCATGCATTTATCCTTCCTGATTAATACTTGCAGGAGCCAGCTTTACTCTAAAAGATTGCCAAATATCCCAATTTAAGCGGGAAGGGCTGAAGTTTAGAGCTTCTATTCATGTTCACATGAAGACAAATAGGACTCTTTGCAAGTTCAGAAACCTGGATACCAGCTATGTGCACAAAATGACCACTGACCATGCTGGCTGGGATATTCTGGAATGGTGTTCTGAAAAGTAACTTTCCCCATTTCTCTTTGTACTTGCATTCAAGCAAACACATTTAAATTAGGATTGGAACTGGCATAATCCCTTATCCAAAATGACCACTGGCCATGCTGGCTGGGATATTCTGGAATTGTGCTCTAAAAAGTAACTTTCCCCATTTCTCTTTGTATTTGCATTCGAGCAAACACATGTAAGATCCTATACAGATTTTTCTCCTTAACATAGAAAGGTTGGGGATACTGGAGCACAAGCCCTGAATGAGGACTATGTGTTATGCCAGTTTTGTCCTTCTCTGCCTAAGCAAATCTAGCAGCATGCAGAGAAAATCACATTGAGGCATGATATAATTGAAAGCCAAGTGCTTCCATGAAGCATTTGCCATGCACTAAAGCAATTCTGATTGCTTCAACATGCATCCAGCTTGCAACTCAGTCAGTAGTTAATGTACAATATTGCCTAAAGTGATTTGAATTACGACTTTGGCAATTTCGTACATTGCATGTGGTTAGTGTGTTTCACATGCCTGGAGGATTTTTAAAAAGTTTCAAAACTATTTCCCCTGACAGCTTACATAATACAATAATTACAAGACTAGGAGCAACAATAATAAGAATGAACATAGTTTGGATGATGATAAACCTAACCGACAAAGAATACAACATCTATAAAAAGGAACAAAGGGTAATCAAAATTAAAACAAATCTTTTTTTAGAGACCTAGGGAAATAAAAATATCTTTACTAATGAAAACAGACAGGATCCAGATCTGGTTCCCTGTTCCATATTCAGAACAACATTACTATGATGTCATGATCTCTATTTACTACCAACTATGACTGTAATGGTTGTTGTTGTTTTAAAAAAAATGTGCCAGAAGCACACAAAGGTACTTTCTAGGTTGAAAGGAGTTTTGCTGGAGGAACACTGCTCAGGGGATGCCTAAATAAGGCTCCTTTCATGTCCCCAAGATCTTTTCCCACCGAAGTGGTCCTTGTTTATCTACTTGCAATTTCTTGCTTTCGAACTGCTAGGTTGGCAGGAGTTGGGACAAAGATAGGTGCTCATTCTGTCATACAGTACTTGGGTCCTGAACTACTTTGATAGAACTGGAGCTTGGAACTTCCCCAATGTTTTAAAGTAGATGTTGTGGATTGCAAACCTAGTTACTTCCTTTGCTTAAAGAATCTCCAAGCAAGCCATCTAATAATACTCCTCTGCTAATTTTGTAGCTCTCTTTTTCTTTACCTCATTTGTGACAGGCTTTCACCTTGTTATGCAAAATATAAATTTCTGATAATCACAAGAAGAAGTGAAAATTGCAAGACTCATGAAGAGGGCCCTTGAAAAGAGGAGGTTATATCTAGAATAAATGTGTCATATGAAACAATATATACACATAACTGTTTAGTTCTTTCTACTTCCTTTCTCTGCTGCATTTTATCACCCATACATGCCCACTATGAATTGAAGGTACTGTATTAGTTATTGACATCTAATATCATTTTAAATATGAAAAGTACTTGAGCAGAAAAGGAATTCCAGGCATACAGTGAAGTAACTTCTGTATTAAAATATGAATGAAAGCAAATTTCTTGCTAAAATGGGATTGCACATCTTCATGTAGCACATCATGAATTGTTATAATAAAAATGAAATATTTGTAGAGAAAATACAGTTTAATGCCTAGATTCACCATCCCCAAATATTTGCCTTCCAGATATGTTAGGCATCAATTCCCAGAATCACCTGTCTAGCTATGTTCAGAATTTTGGATGTCAGAATTCAACTTATCTGAAGGGTATTAAATTGAGGAAAGCTAGTCAAAGTCAGAAATTCTCAGTCATTGGTATATCAGATATTTAAGCTTTCCATTTTCGAAATCACTCATCATTGGCCATGCTGGGTGAGCTTCTGAGAACTGATATCTAATATCTGGAGGTCCAAAGGTTAAAAGGCACTGTTCAAGGGGGTAGAGGTAAACTAGGGAAGATGGTAGTCTTCATTATGCAATACATGTGAACATTTTGGGGACAACCTGAGGGTCAATCTGAAAAGCAAAAGTTCTTGACTAGATAGCTCTCTGCCAAAACTCAGAAATAAATTCTTAAAAGCATGCCATCTGAAAAGTATCACAATGCTGTAACCAAATACAGTAATACCTCATACAATGTCCAAACTTGGTTCCACAAGTTTGAACTTTATACAGATTTGGACTTTGTATGAGGCATGCAAAATCCTAGCCATGATGCCTCGTACAACATCGTTTCCATAGAGATACATTGTACTGTAACAGCACAGACTTCAGGGCAAAGTCAAGGAAACAGACAGGAAACTGACAGAACTTCAAGAAATCATTGTCTAAAGGCTAAATACATTACAAAAATATGTCAAACAACCTTGATTGTCCAAGAACCTGAAGAATGCTGCAAAAATCCCAGGAATGCTTCTAAAAATTCTGACAAAAAAATTGAAAAATCCAAAATCGCGCTCAAAACCACTCCTAAACACTCTTCGCCTTGTGCAAAACCCACAAGAACAATGCACGCATGCGTCCCCACCTTTTATACTGCCCAGGCACAATGCAACCTGGGGGAAACCCCAATGCCTCATACTTTGTATGAGGCAAGTTTTTCAAGGAATTAGGCGATGTTGTATGAATTCGATGTTGTATGAAGTGGACTTTTTATGAGGTATTACTGTACTATATTCAGGGACTCATTTAGGAAGGGTAGGGGGCTGTTTATTCCCAACCCCATATCTCAACACACATTTTAGATTTTTTTAAAAGCTGGAACAAGCCAACTATAAAATTATCGGATGTACTGTATATTCAAACGTAAATGTAAAAGCAGCAGGATTAAGTTGTGCTGTGAGCTGGACTACATGAAATTCTCACCGCAGACAAATGTGAGGGCAAAACAGAAAGTGTTAATGAAAAAGGGAGTACTAACTCTGCATGGTTCATAATTTAGAAAATATTGTTGAACTGGAGAAGAGCCAACAAATCACATCAAATGGGTTTTTGAAAAGAATAGTGTTTCATAAAAGGAACCAATTAGTATTTAAGACTACAAGCAGAAGCCTTTCTTGTGTGATGAAAGTGAAAGAATCCGGAAGATCTGCATATAAAGGTCTTTCTGTCTGTTTAAAGAGTGTACCAAAGAACTATTCCCATAATGGTGAGAATAAGGCAAATAAATATAGCTTCCTTTTTCAGCATGTCATTAAAAATCAGCAGCTTTCCACCCATGCTGTTCATTCTACAGACTGGTGCATAATATATTCATCTTTTACATTTAGGTATTCATATCAAAGACTGAACAAACAAAGGACCAAACAGGATACAATAACAATAGGATGAACTGAGCTTCTTCTTCTTCTTCTTCAAAATCTATAATTAGATTCAGAGTTAAAGACTGGTATAAAATTAACAGTTTAAGACCAAACAAAGGACCTAAAACTGTTAAGGTAACGTCTAAGTATATAGGCAGTTCCTAGTAAAGGTTTTTTTTTTTTTTGGTAGAGTTAGGATGTTCAAGTCCAATAAATCCAAAATTTCCAAATATCTAGGGAGTCCTTTAGGTATTTCTCCAAGAGTTCTGATCACTATGGGGACAGCAATACCCTGTAGATTTCTTCCTCCATAAACACTCAATTTCAGTTTACAAATCATGATATTTTGTAATTTTCTCCAGTTGTTTGTTCTTAATTTGTGCATCTCCTGGTATAGGAATGTCAATATACGAGGTATGCTTTCCCAAAACATTTATAGCAGGTGTGTTATGAGTCAGATGTCTATTTGTTTGAATTTTAAAGTCCCACAGGACTTTGATGCTCGCATTTCCCAAAACTTTCTCTACAGGATGTTCCCAATTCCTAATGAAATCCATCATGTTCTTCCGTATTTCCAGCTGAAATTGCAGTTTATGGCTATGTAGGAAAACAGTCTATTTCTTACACGGTGCATAAGATTGCAGTGGCTCAAGTGGTTGAGACATTGACTGTGAGGCAGAAAGTCAGCAGTTCAGCCGTGAACCACGGGGATGACCTGGACCCTTGGGCTCGGAGAGGCTGCAATGGTGCTCTGGGGCCCCCCCAGACCCTCACTGCCCACGCTGGGGCCAAGCCTCTAGAGTGCCACTGGGTGAAAACCCAGAGCGATTCTGATTGGACACTAGCTAGAGCCACTATTAGGGCCTACTTAGTGGCGATGGGGGTGGTGAGATGACAATATTTCGCCACCCTTATTGCCTCCACTGATAATCGCCCAGCCACCCTGTTTCGGGTAACCAGGTCCCTCCTTGGCAGGGGGGGAGGCGGTGCCTGGTTGACAGGGTTCGGCTGAGGACTTTGCTGACCATCTGGTGGAGAAAATTGATTGGATCCATTCAGGGCTTGGCCCCAGCATGGGCAGTGAGGGTCCGGGGGGGGGGGCGGAGCACAGTCTTGCTGTGTGTTCTGGGATCAGTTTGATCCAGTTGTCCTTGATGAAGTGGACAGGCTCCTTGCAGCAGTGCGGGCCACCACATGTCCTTTGGACCCCTGTCCCACCAGGCTGGTGAAAGCTGCCAAGGTAGTGACAGGAGGCTGGGTTGGGGCTATAATAAACGGATCTTTCCGGGAGGGGGTGTTTCCTGCACCGCTCAAACATGCCTTGGTGCGCCCCCTCCTGAAGAAACCGTCCCTTGACCCAGCTGTCCTAAACAACTACAGGCCGGTCTCCAACCATCCCTTTTTGGGGAAGGTTTTGGAGAAGCCGGTGGCACATCAGCTGCAGGGGGCTCTGGAGGAAGCAGGTTATCTGGAACCCTTTCAATCAGGATTCAGGCCCGGACATGGTATGGAGATGGCATTGGTCGCACTGATGGATGATCTCTGGCGGGAGCGGGATGGTGGTCATCCGACCATCCTTGCTCTTCTTGACCTCTCAGTGGCCTTCGATACCATCGACCATGGTATCCTTCTGGAACGGCTCAAAAGATTGGGGATCCAGGACACTGTGTTGTCCTGGTTTTCCTCTTTTCTGGAGGGTCGTACCCAGTTGGTGTGGTTGGAGAATGAGAGATCCAGCCCTAGGCCCCTTAAATATGGGGTGCCACAGGGCTCGGTGCTTTCTCCCCTCCTTTTTAACATCTACATGAAGCCACTGGGTGAGATCATCCATTCTCATGGGGTGTGGTACCATCAGTACATGGATGACACTCAGTTGTACATCTCGGCCCGTGGGGACCCCAGTGATGTGGTCAAAGTCCTGTCTGTATGCCTGGAGGCCGTTGGGGTCTGGATGGGGGACAATGGGCTTTAGCTGAACCCTGGCAAGACCGAGTGGCTTTGGGTTGGGGGTCTGGGGTTATCCAGTGAGCTACCACCTCTAGTCTTGGATGGGGCAGTCTTGCCCCAGACAGACCCAGTGCACAACTTGGGGGTCCTCCTGGACTCGTGACTGCTGCTAGAAGAGCAGGTGGTGGCCGTGGCCAGGAGGGCTTTTACTCAACTTAGAGTAATTCACCAGTTGCGCCTGCTCCTGGACCGGGACTCCTTACTCATGGTCACTCATGATCTGGTCACCTGCAGACTAAATTACTGTAATGTGCTCTACATGGGGCTGCCCTTGACCATCATTCGGAGGCTACAGCTGGTTCAGAATGCAGCTGCACGGGTGGTGATGGGATGTGAACGTTATTCCTGTGCCTCACCACTACTCCTGGAGCTGCACTGGCAACCAGTTTGCCTCCAGGTCCAATTCAAGGTGCTGGTTTTGACTTTTAAAGCCCTATATGGCAGTGGGCCAAGATACCTGAGAGACCGCATCATCCTGACAGTGTCTGCCCATCCAACCAGAGTGGACCAGAGGGGCTACCTAGTTGTGCCTTCAGCTAGAGGGGCTCACCGTGTCCACTCCAGCCCTATGGAACCTCCTTTCAACAGAATTGAGGCTACAGACAGAACTGCTGCCCTTCAGGAAAAGTCTGAAAACCTGGCTGGCGGGGCAAGTGTGTGGCCTTAATGGGAATACGGCTCCAGTCTGTTGGCTCATCCCCAGTTAGTACTTAGTTAATATCCCTCCCTTTGTGTTGTTGTATCCCCCCCTCCATTCCCTTTTATTTCTTTTTATTATTTTAATTGGGGTGGAGGGGGTAGTAGGGTGGGGAAGTGAGTGGGTGATTTGGGATTTTAAAATCTGTTTTTATACATTTTTAACTGTTGTACGCCGCCCTGAGTCAGGTTCTCCTGATTGGGCAGCATATAAATTTAAAAAAATAAATAAGAATAATAAGAACGATGAAAATAACTGAGAAAGAAAAGAAGATTATCTTGGAAAAACATGGGGTAACAGGAGTCAAACTTACATCAAAAAAAATCCATGTGAGGTGGAAAACATTTCATAATCCTATGTATGTAATGTAAGCATTCATTAAAGGGAAACAGTGTGCCACATGTCCTGATGCCTTCACATCTGCTTTTGTTGAAGTAGTAGCATGCAGTTATTACCACTTGTTACTACCATCTTGTCTGGATAGCTGAGTGCAAATGTGTAGGGGCATAATATTGCCCTGTCATATGATAGACTAGCATATTTTGTCCGACGGTGCCGGGCTTTTTTAAATTGTGTTGGATAGTAAAGGGTTTCGTGGTTTTTTTTCCTTAACCAATGGTGCTGGGCTGTTTTAAATGGTGATGTAAGGTTTTGTGATTTTGTGGCTTCGAGGCGCTGCGTCCGCCTGTGGCGGACTTGCGCTCCCAGTGTGTGTTTTATTTTTATTTTTTGCATGCAGGCATCCTCAGTGCCGGGCTCTGTAAATTTGTTTTGGAAGGTTTTTGTTTTATGTTTATGCAAATTTTATTTTAATTTAATTTATTTAATGTAAATTTTTTTTTTAATTTAAAATTTAATTTTGGTTTTTTAAATCTTTATTTGTACGCAAATTTTTTTGAGTGAAAAGTGATTTCTGTTTTTTTCTGGTATTTTTTGAGATTAGTGTGATGATTTTTGAATGTTTTGATAACTTATTTGATTAATTTGGGAATTAATCTTATTAGTTTCAATATTTTTGAATGTTTTTTCTCTTGTGGCCTCTGGGTGGGGGTGGTGAGCTTTTCTTCCTCTCTACAATTTTTCTCTTCTGTCCTCTGGATGTCGCTTCCGGTAAGTATTTTCTTTATTTTCTCATTTGAGTTCCGGTCCTCTTGGAGGGAAGACATCTCATGGTAAGCTCTCTGTTGTTGTTTTTTTTTGGGGGGGGTGTTTTGGGGGGTGGGGGGTCTGTGTGTTTTTTCTTGTTTGTTTTTGGCTGTTTTTGTGTTTCCTTTTTGTATTTTTGATTTTGAGTGTTTTTGGTTTGTGTTTTTGCGTTTACTTTTTAGGGGGGGTGTCTTTCCTTTCCACGGGCCAGGCTCAATGCCTGGCCTGTGGAAAGGAAAGACAGGGGCAAGGGGGTGGTGGTCTTTTTTTCACGGGCCAGGCTCTAAGCCTGGCCTTTGGAAAAGAAAAAGTGGGTGCGGGGGTCTTTTTTTTTACGGGCCAGGCTCTTAGCCTGGCCCGTGGAAAGGAAAGGCCGGGTGGGGGGCCTTTCTTTTCCACAGGCCATGGTGGCTGGTCTGTGGGAAGGAAGGGCAGCAGTGGGGGGAGGCTTTCTTTTCTGCAGGCCATGCTGGCTGGCCCGTGGGAAGGAAGGGCAGCGGCGGTGGAGGGGGCCTTTCTTTTCCATGGGCCATGCTGGCTGGCCCGTGGGAAGGAAGGGCAGCGGCGGCGGGGGGTTTTTTTACTTTTATTTTTCGTGTACCGGCTGCCTCAGCGCTCTGCACGCTAATGGCATGCAGGATGCTGGGGCTTGTAGTTTTCCCTGCACGTGTTTGGTTACTGCAGCAGTTTTTTTCCTGTGGCTTTTTTTTTATTGGCTGCGGCGCGTTTCCAAACGTTCCTTTTGCCGTGCCACTCAGCCTGATTGGCTCTGGTGCGGCGTGGCGCAAGGAACGTTGGGAATTGAAGTTCCCTTTCTTTGTTTGCATCCGGGGGGCTCCTGCCCCCGGGCGAAAATTTCAACCCAACAGTTACCTGCGAACCCCATTCGGGCGAGTGGACGGAGGCTCGGACGGGGCTAGTGGGGCCTGGTGCAACATCCTTTGTCACATTACAATGGTTAACGCACAATTTATAGGTATAGATATGCTATGGGGCTTCTTTGGGTTCAATGTTATCTCACACTTACAAAAAATTACTGGGAAGGCTTTTATAACGATGGATATAAAGCCTTAACCAATAAGATGATGGCATCCAGCTCTGCCTATTCATTTTAACAAAAGTAGAAATTCTACTGGGTATACTGAATACCTAGGCAACACAATGGACAGAGATGCAGAGCTGACAAGATAGGACAATAATGAGAACAACTAGAGGAATAGTAGAGATGGCCTAGCTAGTTTTGTTCATATTACTCCTCACTTGGAATATTGTAATGTGCCTTTGAAAATGGTTTGGTAACATCAAAGGGACCAAAATAGAACAGCTAAATCTTTGCTATACACTCAATTCCAGTCCCCCGCCCTATGTCCCATGGTCTCGGCTCACCTGCTCTGCTTTAACTGAGGTCTATCTTAAAATGGTTTTCATTATTCTCAGACCAGAGGACACTGACAGATCAGAAATGCTTTGGCTATGATGAACAGGGTTTGTTTGTTTGTTTTTTTGTTTTTTGTTTTTTGGGGGGGATAACCTGTCATTCCTTTTTATTTCAGTTCAGCTGCAGCCCTGCTTCCTATCTTAATATCTAAAGTTATCTGTAAAAAGCTACTGTCTTCAAATTCTAAAACATAAGTAATCTCTTTCTCTCTCTCCCTTCATTTAGATGCACTACTTTGCACTATAGTACAGACCTACCTCCAACCAGTATTATCATTACCTTCCATAACGAAGCTAGGTCAACATTACTAAGGACCATAAGAAGGTAAGGTGCAGCAGTTGGTTTCCAGGATTCCAACTGCCTTCTGAAAGTTGTTATTTTAATAAATGTACTACAATTGTGCTTGAGAATTACAAATGAGGGCAATGTAGCTGGCCAATCAAAATATACATTAAAACAGAAAAATTACTCACCTTAGGAAAATATATATAGAAAAGGCAAAATTGGCAAAATTTCTTTCAGAAATCATATACAGTATAATAGAAAAAAATGCAGATAACATTCATATAAATGTTTGTGTGCATGAAAGTAAGCATCCTTTTTACGTAACTATTTTGAAAACATATATGCAAATAGATGCAGAATTGGGATGGGACAAACTTATGCTTTTTAAAAATGTGAACCTTATAGAAAGTAAAACATATTTGTTTGACATGGCTAGATAATGAGGTCTTATGAGTTCAGGCCTTTTATGCAATATCTTTTCCTGTTTCCCCCGTCATGTCCAACCAATGCTCCAACTTAACACAGATTTCTGTTACTTTTAATTTGTTGGATGCTCATTTTGAGAGGCACAACTAGACAGCCAGGGCATCCACTTTGTGTGGAGCAAAGTTTAGTGATTCGTTTTGACATTGTTTAGCTATTTCCCCCACTTTTTTATATTGGCATGTACTCTCTGAACAGGTCGTGCAATTACTGAACTCATTCATTATTCAAAAATGATACCATTACTTTCAAGAGCACTTAATTGCAGGGAGGCATGTTGCTCACAAATGCTTCATTTCCAAGCCTTCCAAATGTGAAAATTGCAAGCTATTTGGCACTGGAAGCAGACATGAGATGTAGGTGGTGATAGCAGCAAGAGACATCCAGGATCTAAGCATAAAATTATTTTCTGCACCTTCACTGTATGTTCACATATCATCTCTGACTGGAGTCTAGGAATATAATTAACAATGAGTTCATTATAATATAAAGAACAATGAGAATAATGAGTAATATAATGAATAATGTACTAATAAGTATAAGCATAGCCAAGAATAAGAATAGAAAAGAGGTGGTTCAGAACAGGCTCCTTAAGAATGTTATATGCAAGACCCCCTTACAATTGGCTTTGAGAGTATGCATTGAATGATCTGATGTATGTGGCATAGAATAATGGACATTAACATAGCCAAGTATAAAAAAGAAACAATGAAAATGTGGATTTTCCAAGGATTTCTTTCATTAAGATAGTAAGCATCCAAGAAATACTCAAGTAAACAAATTGAGACCAAGAAATTGTAAAACACATACATTTGGATACAGGTCTTCAAGAAACTCTAAAGAAACCTAATCTGAGAGTTGGGTGATACTGTCATTAGACTACTAAAAACTTACAAGTAAAAGCTGGCTTTTGACTCCTGGGAATTACAGAGCTGAGATGGCACCGAAGGAGAATAAAAATTCCAAACTCTGTTGTTAGATTTGGAGTTCAAAGTTTCTTTGTTTAAGGCAAGTTCTGAAATGGGACTGCAAAATGAACCCAGAAGTGGCAAGTTTCAGATTTCAGTTTGGTAGTGTGGATTAGAATGTATCTTGCTAACTTGTGTTATATAAAAGGTTGCCATGATCTCAGCACACATACACATCCTTTCTGGCTTATACTGTAACACATGGTTCCCTTTTGCCTGGTTGTAAAGGTGCACAGAAATGTGGAAAATTCCCATCAGAGAAATTGGGATAAATGTTTGTTTATACAGCAGGTAAGCCAATTGTAGCCAATTATAAGCATTACCTGATGGTTAGAGGAGGATGTTGTACTCATGTCACAGTCCTACTAGAGCAATGTTAAAGGTCATTGCTGGGTTGTAGACAGTGATGCACTGCAAAAAAATGTACTACCTACTCTGTGGGCTGGCCAAATCTGTGGGTGGGGCCAAACATCCTGCAATATGGGCTATGGAGGTGGGCATAACCAACCAAGTGGGCATGGCCTGGGGGAATTTCCAATAACAGTTCTGCACAACCTGACAGAACCTGCTGCAGTGCATCACCGGTTGTAGATGCTGCCCTGGTCAGTTACTCAGAGTATCTTTTGTGGTAAAAAATGGATAAATCATATGGTCTTTGTACATAGTCCAGAGATAAAGGTAAGTGATACCCTCATTTAGACTACTAATATATCACAAACAAAAGCTAGTTTTTGACTCTGCAAAAGCCTTTATGTTACAGAACTCAGTGTGGTCCCAAAATCCATGGTAAGGTGTGCAGGGTAGATTTCTTTATTTCAAGTAGATTCCAGAAGGAAATCTTCAGGATAAGTTTGGAAGTTTCAGATTTCACCTCTGGTATTTTGGAAACACAACTGTATTGATCAGAAGTTGTTTATTATTATTATTAAACAACTGCAGTGTACTGCAGTGGCTCAAGTCGCTAAGACGCTGACTGGGAAGCGGAAGGTCAGCAGTTCGATTCCTGAGTACTGCAGGACGGAAATGAGCTCCCGTCTTCATCCCAGCTCCTGCCAACCTAGCAGCTCGAAAGCAAGAAATTGCAAGTAGATAAATAGGGACCACTTCGGTGGGAAGGTAACAGCGTTCCGTGCGCTCCGGTGTCTAGTCATGCCTGCCACATGACCACGGAAATGTCTGCAGAAGCAGACAGCGCTGGCTCTTCGGCTTAGAAACAGAGATGAGCACTGCACCCTAGAGTCGGATTATTATTATTATTATTATTATTATTATTATTATTATTATTATTATTATTATTATTATTATTATTATTATATTTTGCTGAGAACAGGAGTAAACAGATGCAGATCGGTCATTACAGTAAAAATTAACCTACAAAGGTTTAGGGCAGGTGTTCTCAACCTTTTTAACCCAGGGACCGGGTCACTCTCCCTCAGACAGCTTCGGGGGCTGGACGGACATTTTGCCCTTCTTTCCACCATGTGGTACTTCCTGGTGTGGTGGAGGCGGGGGCACATGAAATGACATCATGGGCCGCATCCGGCCCATGGGCCACAGGTTGAGAATCCCTGGATTAGATAATTGATGGCAGGGCTATCTTTCTTATAAGGCAGATTGAGGAAACTTCCTGAGGTGACAGATACTTGTAAATAGCAATGACAGTGTCCTTATTGTCCTAGTGAGCCTTTTGGTTATTACTCCCTCTTCACCAACAAAGCTATGTAAGTCATTTAGCTGACAGAGAGGTAGGCAATTTGCACCCACTGCAGGCCTCACCAGCCTAGAAGTAACAGAAATATAGAAAAACAGTACCTGGGTGTCTGACTCTATTTTTTATTTTTGGGGTGAGGAAGCGGTGCACACACAACTTTGTGCATAAACAAACAAACCCCCCCCCCCTTCCTCAAGAAAACTCTACTTGTGTTGAAAAAAATATTTGGTGTGTTGTGAAGGCTTTGTGCAGACTATGGTGTGAACTCAGCTGGAAGTCCAGTCAGCTTTTATATATTGAAAGTAGAAAGGGCATCATCTTATTCTTCACCCATGACAGCAAAATTTCTTTGAGATCGCATTTGCTGATGGAATCTGATGTAGCTTCAGGGGGCTGTGCGTGCATGAAAGAGAAAGGTAACATGTGTACAGTAAAACCTCTACATACAATTTCCCCCCTGTTCCATGAGGTTATTTGTATGTCAAAAAGACATTGCATTACCAGAAGAGGCCACTAGATGTCATCGTATTTTTTGTATGTTAAATTTTTCCTATTAAAAATTTGTATGTCAATTTTTTTAGCCAGGATTTCTATTTGTATGTCGAATTTTTTGTAAGTCGAACCATTTGTATGTCGAGGTTCCACTATATAAGGGAAAGTGTGGAGGGAATGAAGGCAGGATGAAATAAAAGAAGCAAAGGAGAAAGAAACAAAGGGAGTGGGATTTAAAATAATCCTTTTCAGATGGTTGTGGGCAAAATGAATTTCTCAGCTTAGTCTTTTGCATATTTAGTCTTGGGTAAATTCCATCAGGTATGCAGGATTTCAACTTTATTATTTAATTAGGCAGTTTTCAGGACAAGTAGTTCATTTAAGGTCTTTTTGCCGCTTTTCAAGGCAACGTGAATTTGCTAGATATCTATGTATCTTTATTTTGTATTAATAACTTTAATAATAATGACTGACAAGACAATTCTGACTTATGGTGACTCTTTCCAGGGGTTTCTAGGTAAAGAATACACACGGGTGTTTTTACATTCCCTTCTTCTGGGGGCATTCTGGGGCTGCAGTTTACCCAAGGTCACATAGGTTGTCTCTTCACCCAAGAGGCATAGAGGTGAATTGAATGCCTAGTGTCCAGCTCCACAGCCAGATAAATAACTCATTAAGCTACCCAGCCAGCTTTCCAGTGGTAACTTTAGGGATACTGTACTGCATGTTTCTCATGGCTGTATGGAAACTGTTTCTACAACTTTTGCAATTTTTAATATATAATCTGAGAAATAGGTTTGTAGTTTTATTTATTTTTCAATGAATCTTCAATGTCAGGAGAGGTGTTTCTCTGTTCATCTTCAGTTTTCAACCAGTAGTCAGAATTATATAGAAGTCAAGAATGTCTTAAGGAGGGGAAATGAGAAGGTAACATGGAGTTTGAAATATGTGCATCTCTAATGCAATCATAATTACATACTCCTTTTCAGTAGCAACCTGAATTTCCAAAGCACTCGTCACCATTTGAAATGTTACTTTATATACCTATCACGGCGTCATTGCTTGCCACACAATATCAGCTCCAGTCATTGCAGAAGAGGTACACAAGCTGGCATGTCTTCATCTTCCTGCAGTTACTAAACAAGAAGCATCAACATATTGCCAGCAATAACTTGCACTTCAGAGCTGCTGACTCCAGAACTGATGATAACAGTGCTTGCTCTTTATTTCCCTAGGTGGTATGACATAGCACATGGGTGTAAATTTGAAGGTGCCATAAGAACATACCCTTTAGTAACAAAATATGGAAAGGCCTTGTGAGTAATCCCAATTACCTATCTATTTTAGCATTCCATTCCCACCACAATCAAGCAGAGGCATATAGGGAGTTCCGTCTAGCATGCTGCTTCTTCTTACCTCCTAATTCTAGAGACTCATGTCTTCTGCTGTCCTTAATTTCCCCAATGATGGTACCTACAACCCTTTTTACACTTTATTCATCCTTGCATTGTATTAAGACATGAAATCAATTTGATCCCAGATTGTACTGCCTAATAGGTTTCATAGTGAAAGGTGAGATATTCTTCTCCAGCATTGAGCACCTTTGCTTATTTTTGTTCTTCAATTGCACAGTTGAGCCCATAGCTACACAGGACCCTCACCACAGAAAGGCGATAATATGTGAGGGAGTTTTGCTTATTTCACTAATCTAATGATTCATGAAACAATGTAGAAATGGATCCAAGATAGAAGAATTCATTGTCAGGTCAAGAGATCCAGTATTACAGGCCTTCATGTGGTACATGATAATGATATTTAACGTCATGAAATCAAGACACAAGTCTCTCTCTCTCTCTCTCTCTCTCTCTCTCTCTCTCTCTCTCTCTCTCTCTCTCTCTCTCTCTCTATATATATATATATATATATATATATATATATATATATATATATATATATATATATATATATATATATATATATACACACACACACACACACACACACACACACACACACACACACACACACACACACACACACACACACACACACACACACACACACATTTAAGACTTCCTAGCCCACCATGTGTTGTCTTATCCATGTATCCTGTCTATCCAGTCTGTAGTGAGCAGTACATGATCATTTGGTAATCAATTCAGGGGATTTTCTGATTGCATCTTCCCCGCTCCCCCACCATACTGCTAATTTGAAGACAAGATGTTGTGTCATTAGTTTGACTTTACCAGGGCAGACTTAATTAATTTAGTGACTCAGGTAGTTTAATAACCCTCTTATTGCCAGCTGACTCAAGAGGATGGAGAAAGCCCATGGGCCCTGTGGGCCCTAATGAGGAGGGTCTTCAATAGCTGAAGTCCTCTTCACTCTTTCATGGTGCTTAGGCATTGCAAAGTCTAGGTTGGACTTTCTGCTGATGTGCTTCTTGGAGTCATCATAGGATCAGCCATAAGGACCCAAGGTAAGTAGCTTGAAGCCTCAGGTTCTGATGGTATTTCCATATTTCTTGTTGCAGATTTGTTTGTAATTAATGTAATTGTGATCCAATGTCAAAGTACTGCTAGTGTCATCACTCCAGTAGAGAAAAGTATCTAAAGAGACTGTCTCTGGGAATCTGAGCTTTACAAAACTGGGTTACAAAGACAACAATGTCTGGTGCATTTGCTAGGAGGTAAATCCAACATTGCATAAGTTTTAAATAAAGTATAGGTTTGTACAGCAAACCTTTTTTTTTCAGAAGTATGAACATTAAAAGCAAGAAATTCGAAAAGAAATAAATTGGCAAGGTATCAACTGGCCAGAAATCTTTGTTAAAAAAGGATCAACTGGTTGATCAATTTGGTTGAATCAAGTTAGTTTCAATTCTGCATCGCCCTAAGGAGACCACATCACTCTAAGGACATCTGTCCATACAACCAGAGTGGACCGGAGGGGCTCTCTAATTGTTCCATCAGCCAGAGGGGCTCACCTCTCTGGCACAAGGAGGAGGGCCTTCTCCGTGTCCGCACCGGCCCTTTGGAACCTCCTGCCAACAGAGTTACGTCTCCAGACAGAATTGCTGCCTTTCAGAAAAAAACTCAAAACCTGGCTGGCGGGCCAAGTATGGGGTGCAGGTGGAAGGGTAACCTCCATTGGGTGGTTGGTATAGAGGATAATTCCTTCCCTCATGATCACTTCAGTCCCTGCACCCTTTTTAGGGGTGGGTAGTTTTTAATTGATTTTATTATGTTTTATTATGTTATCTGTGATTGTGAACCACCCTGAGTCGGCCTAGGCTGAGTGGGCGGTGTAGAAATCGAACAATTAAATTAATTTAAAATTAAATTATATTAAAAGTATCCAGATGAACTTCACACATCTTTCTGCCACAGAGTTCAAGATGTTATAAATGAGTTCACAGGTAGTCTCTCATCTGTGCAGCTACCACACCCAGATTTGCTTAATTTCACCATAAGGCTGTCATGTTCCTTAAGAGCACAATCTGAACATCCAGTAGGTTGGTTTGCATGAGAGAATCCAACACACACATGGCAATCAACAGACAACTCCCTTGGGTATTCCCACCATTGCAGTCACAGTGAGCAGCAAACAAAGATCAGGGATTTCACACTGGAGTTGCCCCAAGAGAACAAGGACTGGGGCCTACTTTGTTTCATTTGATAATGCAGCATTTTACCCTCTCATGGGTGAGGAGAATAATTTTGTCTTGCTAAAATATGCAAGGATTTGCATCCCTAGTGTAATCCACTTGACTCAATTTTTCAACTCCTTGTGTCAGAGATGGGGAATGTGTGACATTCTCCAAATGTTGTTAGACTGCAGATTGTACCATCTGTCATAGTTACCTGTGCTGAACCAAGACTAATAGGAGATAAAGTTTAAAAAAATCTGGAGGACCACATATTCAAATACTGCTGCTCTATATTGTTCTCTTAAGTGACCAACTCTCCATGGATTATCAACATCCTTATTCCAAGGGGTATTCTGATCTTGGTTTAACTTGGTCTACTTCTGGGTAATATGCTTGACCACACAATCCCTGTCCCAGCAGAATGCCATTTTTTCTATTAGATGCTGGACTGAGGTTAAACAGATTCATTGATTTAGTAGTACTTGGCAAGCAAAGACAGCTGAGAAGACTTCGAAGGACAGTTTCAATAGGAATCATGTACCTCACTAAGAGCATCGTTTTCCTGCTGGTAGTCTTGGGATTTATAATCTGAGTTCATTTCTCAATAGGAAAATAATTCCTTTTATTTTACTTGATTTCCAGTCACCATATTAATAATTTCCAAACATTCTTTGCACGATTCCCAGAGCCCTTCTCCATTAATCCATATACTGAATGATTTCATTTCACACGGGATGCCAGGACTATATGTTCTCTACACATCATAGTCCGGACCTGAGTGGCACAAAACAGAGCCCATAAAGCTTCCTCTAGCATTCTGTGGCTCATTTACTCGAATAGTTTCAGGGAAAGGATCTTGGTGAAGGGAATTTGCTTCCTATGCTCACACCGACTGACAATTAGGCATGAACACATGGATGCTTCTGAATTCTTAAGATGAATCCATGATTTACTTCTTGTTTACATATTGTCCTTGTTAAAGCCTATGTATCTGAATAATTACTATTTTTGTCTCCTATACTGGCTTAGAAAAATTAAAGTATATGGAAATATATATGATACTGAGAATAAATTTGGCTTAAAATGAATTTATTGCAGTTGTTGTAAACTAAGCAAAAATAAGTAAACACAAAGCAGTTCAAGATGTTCAGTTATGATTATTTTCACAACCCATACACATATTAATATGAAGCCTATTTGTACTTGTATAACCACACTTGTCAGTAAGGATCAACATACATTAGTGGTGACTTAAATGGAATGTAAAAAGCA
This sequence comes from Bradypodion ventrale, assembly GCA_035047345.1. NCBI lineage: Eukaryota > Metazoa > Chordata > Lepidosauria > Squamata > Chamaeleonidae > Bradypodion > Bradypodion ventrale. Next base: position 51,563,088 of record JAWDJE010000001.1, read on the forward strand.
ACAACAACATCTGCACTTGTCAGATGGAAGGCTCCTCCATACAGAAAAGATGTAGAGGCTGCAAGAAAGCGATCTTTTTTAAAAGTAAAGACCTTTATATTGAGTACTCTGCAGATACAAGACACACGTTGGGATTAAATGCTACTTTGGAAAGCCTGCAGTGAAAATTAGGCATCTTCTCAGTCCCCCGTAGGAAAGCTTAGCCAAGAGTGAACTATCAAATGAAAAAATGGCCATGTGCCCAGACCTCTCCATGGCTCATCTAGAGGAACTCAGAGGTTGTCCTTGAAAACATAATCTCCATGCAAACCAAGCATTCTTTACAGCTAATTGTCCTTCATAATTGTGTGGCATTAGGATGATAGTAAAGATTATCACTAATTGTACTAGGAAAGTCCCAGAAATAGAGCAGTGGCACTCTGTGTGCTAAGGAAAATCACAGGCTCAGAGTATCCTTCGCCCACTGGAAGTAAGTGCTCCGCAGTGGCTAGCTGGTCCCTAGGCTAAGTCCTACATGACAAATAGTCTTTGTTACTTTTGTGGATTCAGACAAGCAAGCTAGATCCACCATCTCACCATATCTGTAACTATATGCAACTTCACTTTACAGTAGCTAAGGGATATACTGTAGGTTGAGGCCTTTCAATAATGTCAGAGTGTGACACTCCAGAATAAGGTACTTCCTCTTGAAATTTTGCTGACTCAAAGGTAGAGTGGGGTCTTGCAAATTTTGTAGGACTGCTGTATTATTTAGCCACACTCAGTGCAACTCAGACCTTTGTAGTCTTAAAGGAGCTGTAATCTTAAAGCAGCATCAAGAGTTCATTTACTAGAACCTCTGCTTTCCCTGATACAGCCACAGCTATTGGTATTTTTTCTGGACTTGTGCCAGTCTTCAAGATACCTCTTGGTATTGTTCAGCAGCTCATGAATTTTCAGGGTCGCCAGGAATAGGGTTGACAGAGATTTTCCAGGGAAATTTCCAGAACTGAACAGAAACATTTGCTTTTGAAGTTTGTGCTGTTCAACTGTAGCATAGATCATCCCATGGAAGAGAGGTGAGAGAACTCCCCAAACCCCCACATCATTGGCCATAGGAGCTTGACCTTTTGGAACTTGAACTCCAGAACATCTGGAGAACCAAATATTTTGCATGCTTGATACAAAATATACTTCCCATAGCTCTTCTATAGGTCAGGCACAAGTAGCATGTTGGAAGCTTCAGCTTCTGTTTTAGGTTAAGCACAGCTTAGTATTTCATCTCAACCTTAAATAGTAGCTAATCTTAAATATGATTATTTAAAACAAACCAAATATGTACAGTAAAAGTAATTTGAAATTGCTTTCTCTCCGCTAACCACAATTAAGACTAACATACATTTTCTACATTCTGAGCTCACAGCAAGCTATAGTTAGCCTAAAATGGAAACAAAGGTATCTGAATCCATATAAAGTTACAATGAATCTTCTTCAGTCAAACTGTTGAAACTGTAACACAAATGGTTTGACATATTTGCCTTTTGTGCAAAGTAGTATCCAGCAACTCCTTGCACAAGAAGAAATCCTGTATGTTCAAATAGCGATCTTTGATCAAATTGTTGCAAACAGGGAGATTTTAAATTACAACAGTAGAAGAACTTTCTGCTCAGTAAGTGTTCATCACCATCCCTGTTATGAAGTTATACCCATATAAACACTTTGTTGCATATATCATGGCTTTGTTAACTAATACATCCATCCTTTTATCAATGGCTCATGAAAACACTCAGTTATTTGTCCTAAGAATGTGGTTTCCTTTGCACTGTCATAAGGAGCTCTCCATGATCCTTACTGCTTAATCAGTTCTCTCTCTTTTCACTTCAGCAACTCTTTTGAATGTCACTTTTGAGCTTCCTTTGATAGCCCAACATTTCCCCATTGTCTTATTGATTATATGTGTGCTTTCTTTAAAAATGACCTTTTTTTCTAGAACTGGACATTCAATATATTACCTGCCTTTATTAACTGAAACATTATGTTGACTGGGACCGTTTGAGCCCACTTCTTCTGTGTATGCCAGAGGTAGATGGTTTCAAGTCACCATCTCTTATTCTAATCAAAATTTGAATCTGGAAGATCCAAAGAAATTATGGTAGGAAACATGGTTCTTTACTGAAGAAAACAGTGTTATGGCATGCATCTCTTTCAGTTCCAGGAGATATTGCTACATAACTTGGAAAAGTTACTTTTCTGGACTAAACTCCAAAAAAGATGCAGCCTCCAAAATAGCATGTCTGAACTGTGTTATGCTGGGCATTCTGGGAAAATATTACCATATGCATAGCAGTCAGACCCGTATTGGTGTCAAATTATTGAAGCTGAAACATCATAAAATGCTATAATAAATATATCAGGCACTTATTAAATTTCATGAGAGTGTACTTCAATCCAAAAATATCCTTGAGAGGAGGGGAATGCAATTTGCACAGATCTCCCTAAATAATAAAATACATTTGCAGTGCCTGAAAGCAAACGTGAAGTAATGCACTATTTACAGATTATTTAAACTGCTGAACTTTGACCTGCATGTCAGGGAAAGCAAGAATAAAACAAGCCTGCATTCTATAGTAGGCTCTAATATATTCCCCAGCTGAAAAGACTTCTGAGAAAAATTCTGCCTCAATATCTTAGTATAATGATACAAGAGAGCAATTTCTTTATTTCCTTTTTCTTAATCCCTGTTATTTCCAGTTGCCTGTAGCTATAGCAATAGCAATTACACTTATATACTACCCCGTAGCACTTAGAGTACTCTCTGGGTGGTTCACAATGTGATTAGCATTTTTTGCCCCCTAACATGCTGGGTACTTATTTTACTGATTTTGGAAGGATGGAAGGCCAAGTCAGTTTCAAGCCCATCAGAATTGAACTTGCAATAAGAGCAGTTTTGGGTTGCATGTTTGCAGCTTAACCATTGAACCACGGGGACTGACACATATATTTCATCACTTGTTAAATAAACTTGGATGTGTGGAATGTCCAAGGGAAGCTTCAGATATACAGAGCAGAACCTAGAAAGTTACTTTTAAAAAGTAATTAGTAACAGTTATAATTCAAAACATATTTAATTGCTTTCAAGTCACATTATTGTTATTGCTATTGTAGCTTTAATTATATTGTGATTAATTTTATGTTTATTATTGAGTATTGATTATTTACTGAATATATTTTTGTGCTCTTTTATTATTGTATTATTATACTGTATGTTGTGGACATGTTGTAATTGCCACCTTGAGTCAGCTTCGGCCAAGAATGTGCGGGATGTAAATTAAATTTTATTATTATTATTATTATTATTATTATTATTATTATTATTATTATTATTATTATTATTATTATTATTATTATTATTATTATTATTATTATTATTATTATTATGTTTGCATAACTTGACTCAGCTAATTGAGACTAATTGATAATGTGCCAGGGTTCTTCTTGGTCATTTGCCACTGAGATATGGCCTGAAATCTCATTAATTAGCCAGTATTAACCATAGCAAATACGCAAGTGTTACATTAACCCAAGTAATACTCTGGCCATTATTTTTACATTTTTCAAAAAGTAACTTTTCCCATTTCTCAGGAAAGAACTGAAATCCTTCCTTTTGTTTTAGCTCTTTTCAAAAGGCATCTGAACACTTCAGCATTTGAATGCTGCTGGCCTGTGATGCAAACCACATCCTCCTCTCATTACCTTCTAACTTCTGCTTTAATGCTCACAATGGAGCATCAGTCACCTCTGAAACAATGTGACATTCCTCATTCTCCACTTGAGACCCCAGTACCAAAATTGTAAGGTAAAGATAAAGGTTGCCCCTGCTCAAAAGCCAGTCATATCTGACTCTACGGTTCAGTACTCATTTCTTTTTGTAGCCAATGAGCCATTGCTATCTCCATCTGCAGATGTTTCCATGGTCATGTGGCAGGCATGACTAGACACCAGTGTGCATGGAACACTGTTTACCTTCCAACCAAAGTGGTACCTATTTATCTACTTGCAATTTCTTGCTTTTGAACTGCTAGGTTGGCAGGAGTTGGGACAGAGACGGAAGCTCACTCTGTCATACAGCATCTCGGGTCTCAAACTGCTGACCTGCTGATCTTCCAGGAGTCAAGCTCAGCATCTTAACCACTAAGCCACTACAGTCTCAAAACTGTACCGGTAAATAAAACCATAGCTTTGCACTGTGAAAGGAATCACGTCATCTTTTGCCAGGTTACAAATGAAACATAAGATAGTTATAAACTAGGGAAGAGGAATTAACTACTACAAATGACAAGTTGCATGTTTGTAATGGGTTAGTTCCAAGCTTTGGTGCAGAGAAACAGACAACAGAAGAGAGATGAATCATTTGTGCTAATTTTAAAATTACAGATGTTGGTGAAAGTATTCTAAGCCAGATTCATTAACTCATTCCTCAAAGGGAAAGTACAGTTTTTAAAAATCCTCAGTTATTTCCTTATTCTGTTTTAAAAAACATAAGGAGAGCTATGCTGGACAAGAACAAAGCATGCATCATCCAGCTTTCCACTTCCAAAATCAACAGCTGACTAGATGGCTGTGTTCTTCTATTGTACTTAAGAGAATGAAATGTACTTTTCTAGGTCTCTGACTGAGCTGGAAAAATTGTATGAGATCTTCTAATGTTGGTAATGTTGAGGAATCCTTGCATAGTCACATGGCAAATTTGCAAGTTTTAGTTTATGTTTATGTTTTACTGGACTGTTGCAGAGCATAACTGTTCTGTGAGTAAATACTCCACTGTTACTCCAATGATCTTGGCTTGCAGTTACACAATCCAGAGAATGCTTGGCTAAAAACAATGGTACTTAAACATTTACAAGGGTGGTAGTGCATATCTCCTTATGCAGCTGATATGAAAAGACAGCCACACATCCAGCAAACTGTTCTATGTGAGGAAAAAGATAGCAGCATTTTGGCCACTGACTTCCCCTGCAACCCAAGACACTGTAATGGGCAAACTAGTAAAGATAATGGTCGCCCTTCATATCCGACAATAGGATTCAGTGCTCATCTCAGTTTACAACAAAAAACCAGTGCTGTCTGCATCTGCAAACATTTCAGTGGTCATGTGGTAGGCATGACTAGACACCAGAGCACACTCACCATGGAGTGCTGTTATCTTCCTGCCAAAGTGCCTATTTATCTACTTGCAATTTCTTGCTTTCTAGAAGTGTTCATATTGCTTTGACTTATATCTCTAGCTCTGAGATGTAGAGAGAAATTTGTTCAGGAGAACTTATTGTCTATCAAATCAAAGTTTAACTTCGGACAAAGTTTTAGAAGCTAGTTACTTATACATAGTCCATTTTCAGTGACAGAAATCTAACTTTGTCATGCAATACCTAGAACATGAAGGAACCAAACCTTTTAAAATTCCTTTTATACTTACAAGGGTATGGCCTTGTAAATGTAAATGCTGGAGGATAAATGTCATGTGGTTCATACTATGTCTTGTGCTGCCACCCCGTGCTCTGTTGTTCGTGTCGAGGCAATGGAAAGATCATTCAGTGCATAAGGAAAGGATGTGTCAGCTCTGACACCTCTGTTGTCATTTTGCTTTTTCAAAAGCAATAAGTCTGAAGAGGCAACATTTGTCTACTTAAGCAATTTCTTCACAGGAGACAGAATGATGGGAAATTAAGGTTTTAGCTTATGTAGAAAGACTTCATGAGTATTTATTAGTTTGTTTGTTACATTTATATACCACTCGTCTGGGATATTTTCCCACCCTGACCAGTGTACAACAGATGAAGTAACAAACAAGATTTAATATCTAACAACAGCAATAATAAATGGTAGTCAGTGTCAGAGGGTTCCCAAGGTTTGCTCACAGGTGGTACACTATGCCCAAATTCAGTGTTTCGTGGCCTGGGCCAAGGCTTCCCACTTTCCATGCGTTTCACAGCCGGCGCGGACCTCAAACCACAAACCACAAAAAACACATAGAGAAAGGCTGGCCCTGGGAAATTAGCAAGGTGTAAAAGTGTAACTTTTACCTCAAAGATGGAATGTCCTCTGATAAAACTTTCCCAAGCCCATTGGAAGTGAAAGCAACTCCCTTATCTTTGATATTAATGTCCCTTCTTGAGCTTCTTGCTCCTCCAAGGTTATATTGTTGAGAAAGTGCCCAGTCTTATTCTTGACTGGCACCTGTTATCAGCGCTCTGGCGTGACTCCCTTCTGTAGCAAAGACACGAGTCAGTTCTTGCTTTTAGATGTTTTTATCAAAGCATAATGAAATCCATAATATGAAGGATAAGCATGCGGTTCTGACCTAATAGTGAATCTAATAAAATAACAAAGAGAAAATGGCTAATTCCATAGCTGGTTCTTTGTGGGATTTCCACCCTCATTCAAGGCTTAAGATTCCATAGAGCCGGTAGAGAGAATGAATGGTGAGGGCTACGCTCAGGTGTTATTGTGATGATGATGATTATTATTATTTATTCATTTGTATCCTGCTCTTCTGGCGCAAGTGGCACCCAGAGTGGCTAACAACATATACATGGAATCATGTATATCATAAAAACATCTAAAAACCCAGCCCAGACCCTCCCCAACCTGCACTGCCTGCGGGAAGGGAGAGGCCGCAGTGGCATGATCTTTCCAGGACCTGCGTCACTCCCCTATTCCAGAGAGCGACTAAGGTCTCGGCGGAATCACGCAATTGATCTGGAGGAAACAACCCCAGCTCCATCTGAAATCTCTCAGAATCCATCAGTCTCTGGGGTCGGACCAGTTTAATGGGTCCTGCCACCCTACGGTGAAGATTTGCTCTCTGAAAGTCAAGGGATGCCAGATAGTGAGGCTAACCAGGTCCCATGGTGAGTCCTTCTCACACGTGGCCATGCAGACCGGGTGGGTGCCGGATGGGGTGCTGGTGTGGAGGCAGCAGGGGAAGTGGCGGCTGTGAAGGCGATGGTGTTTAAACCGCTGCCTGAGCTGCCCAGCTGGCTAGAATCTCTCCCCTCCTCCTCCTCCTCACTGGGGACAGCTGGGTTGGTATCTCAGGAGGTGGTGGTGCTCTTCAGTCCTGTTGCTTTCACTGTTTATAAGTTAATAGGGTAGTTGCACTGGCACCTATCTTTCCTCACTTGTCGAATAAACATGCTGCCTTATGCCACGAACCAAATGTTTCATACCACAGACCAGAAGTAGCATTCAGATTATTAAAAGTAGCATCCGAATGTTAGAGAAGAAAGTGAGTAGGTCCTTTTGCTATAAATACATAAAAATGCTAATATAAAGGCAGAGGGGTGGGGGTGGAGTGGGAAATACTTGTAACTAACCAGTTTTTAAAGTAAAAAACAACCAAAAAGGCTGTAAAACTTTTGCAGGTTCTATGAATGCATATCATTAAAACAGGAGCGCTGAGATTTTTCTTTTCTTTTGGCTACCTCAGGAAGTTTTAGGAACATCCTGGTTCTGTTAAGAAACACACCAATCATAAATATGTGCAGCCTCCCTCAAAGGAAATATTGGCTGGCTGTCATCCAGGCAAGGAAGAGCTGTTGTGTATAATACTGTAGGCAAAATGCCCAACCATCCTTTGGATTTCTGGCTGCCGAGCTGTACTGCAGGCTGGTGCCAAGCTGGGCAACAAGAAAGAAAAGACAGAGGCCTTGCATGCCAGCAGGATGCCTCAAGCAAGAAACATGATGAAAGTATTAGCGCAATTAATGGCAGAACAAAGGATGATCTGGAGTGTGTCTAACCCCACCAAATGGATCGCCTCAGCTCTGCAGTAATGATTCTGTGACAGTTTTCCTTTGCACAAAAATGCTTTGTAATTCTCATTTTATCTCTCATCTCGACTATCTTAAAAGGCTGGTTAGGCTGAAACCATGCAGTGCTTTTCCATGGCTAAAGACCCTGTTCCAATAGCGGGAGTGGGGAGAGAGAAGAAGCACAAATGAATCGGGTTCTTCTCTGGTTCCTTTTGTAAGATCGAACATAAAACTGACAAACACCGCCCCTGGTCAGTTCTGTGAGCTACAGAGGTTATTTGTCTATGTTGTTCTGGCTGTATTTTTTCCAGATACAATGGATATTCCTATACATACATGATGATTTGATGGTGCCATGCAGATCTAGGATTAGATGGCATCTTGTGAATGCAGGGTTAGAGGGTATCATGATCAGATGTGAAGACCTTCAGTAAAGACAATACAAAAAAAAGATAGGTTTGGGGCAGCATCTTGGGATGGGCATTGTTGGTGTTGTTAGGACTGTAGATCCCAATTTTCTCCAAGAATTTGACAGACAAAATTTTGGGAGTTTTAGTGCAGTGGCTTGGTGGTTAATATGCTGAGCTTGATTACCAGAAGGTCAGCAGGCCAGCAGTTCGAGAGCCAGGTGCTGCATGACTGAATGAACTCCCATCATCTGTCCCACCGAAAGAGCATCCACAAAGATTGTGAATACAATCAGGCGTACCCTGGGCAGCAACCTTGCCAGCTAACACTGGATCAAACCAAGGGAACTAAAGAATGAATCTACCAGAAAGGTCTTTGTCAAGACCAACCGTAACAATGATATCAATAAATATTGAGGGAGCTTCGAGTAATGAGTGTCCTCCTAGAGGACATGCGCAGGAAATACAAATGTGACATACTTCTGCTCTAGAACAGCGAGATACAGACCCCAAGTGGCTGGAATGGAACTAGTGATTGAGAGACCAGTATCAGAGTGCAATTTTTGTTAGACCTGACCGCTGTACTGACAGAAACAAACAACATTAAAATCCTCATCCCCTGAACCCCACAATTCTCTGTTACTTTTTGAGGCCCGGAATACTGCACTTGTTAAAATGGATTCTGAGGGAACAGTTGTAGTTACCTGCAATACTTGTGCCATGTTTGTGTTCTTGCCAAAGCATATGGAGAACTACACTTGCAGCAAGTGCAAGCTGGTTGCACTACTAGAAGAGAAGGTCCAGCAGCTAGAGGCCCGCATATCTAACCATCAACAAATTAAGGAGCTTGAGCTGTTTTTGGACAGAGCGGAACAGACTATGCTGGACAAAGTAGAGACAGGGCACAGTTCTGAGGGAGAAGGCCCTTCACTAACTCAGGAGGGAGATGTTTGGAGGAATGTGACTCAAAGGAGGAAAAGAGTAGGGGATCACTCTGAGAGTCTGAAATTACAGAATAAATTTGAGGCTCTTTCCTGATGAGGAACACCTGATGAGGAACACACAGAGGAATAACTGGTTCCACCTGATGATCTCTCCTTCATCACACTTGATGAGATCCAGGAAGATAAACAACAGGAACAAACTGAGTTTCTCTCCCTTAATATGGTTGATGAGGTGCATGTAGATGAACAGATTGCAGGAGAGAGGCTTCTTGTACTAGGCAATTCAATAATTAGAAATACAGAGAAATGGATTTGTGATGCACATGATAACCGTATGGTGACTTGCCTGCCAGGTGCAAAAGTTGCAGACATCACAAGAAATCTAGATAGATTGTTAGAGAGAACTGGGAACGAGCCAGTTGTCATGGTACACGTTGGTACCAATGATGTTGGGAAGGCCAAGCGGTCTGTCCTGGAAGCCAAATTCAGGTTGTTAGGAAGAAGATTGAAGTCCCGGACTTCCAAGGTAGCATTTTCAGAAGTGCTGCCTGTCCCTCGCGCAGGACCTACCAGGCAGGCAGAGCTCAGAAGCCTCAATGCGTGGATGAGGCGGTGGTGTCGAGAGGAGGGTTTCAGATTTGTCAGGAACTGGAGAACATTTTGGGACAAACCAAATCTGTTCAGGAGGGATGGGTTGCATTTGAACCATGATGGGACCAGATTGCTGGCACTCAACATCAAAAAGGCTGCAGAGCAGCTTTTAAACTGATAACTGGGGGAAAGCCGACAGGAGCTGGGCAGCATCCGGTTCGGAAAAGTGTGTACTTGAGTAGTGAGGAGGATGCAAAATTTACTGCGCAGAGCGAGGAGCTAGTCACTAGCATTCTAGCAGAAGGATGCAAGAGGCAGTCTAACAATGCAACTGGACACAAAAGACTGTGTCAGAAAAGCATATATAAATGCTTGTATACAAATGCCAGAAGCCTCCGGAACAAAATAGGGGAGCTTGAATACTTAGCAATAGATAAGAATATTGATATTATTGGTATCACTGAAACCTGGTGGATGGATGATAACCAATGGGATACAGTTATCCCAGGCTACAAACTGTACAGGAAGGATAGGAAGGGGCAAATGGGAGGTGGTGTGGCCTTGTATGTCAAAGAAGTGATAAAATCGTATGAATTGGAATATCTAGGTGATTTGGAGTCATCATTAGAAGCTCTGTGGGTAAGAGTACCAGGCCACAAGGATGGTCTAACAGTAGGCATATACTATCGGCCTCCGACCCAAACTCTTGAGGGAGACTGGCAGTTGGAGAATGTTGTAAAGGAGGCATCCAAGAAGGGAAGCCTGGTTATAATGGGGGACTTCAATTACCCTCACATAGACTGGGTGAACTGTTGTTCAGCACATGATAAAGAGATAAAGTTCCTAGATATGCTAAATGATTGTTCCCTGGGACAGATGGTTGAAGACCCAACTAGAGGTACAAGAATCCTTGACTTGATCCTGGGTAATACTCAGGATCTGGTGCAAGATGTTAATGTGACTGATCCAATAGGGAACAGTGACCACAACTCAATTATGTTTAACTTGATCATAGACTGCAAGTCACTGATAAAATCTAAAACAGAGACCTTAAATTTTCAAAAAGGAAATTTCCCAAAGATGAGGAAACTAGTAAAAAAGAAACTGAAAGGGAAAATTGAGAGAGTCCAAACACTCCAAGAGGCATGGAGGTTGTTTACAAAAACAATAACAGAGGCCCAATTGGAATGCATACCCAAAAGGAAAAAGGGCACTGCCAGGTCCAAGAGGACTCCGATGTGGCTTACAGGAGCTGTTCGGGAAGTGATCAAGAGCAAGAAAAGCTCATTTAGAAGATGGAAGGCTTGTCCGAATGAGGACAGCAGGCAGAAACATAAATTCTGGCAGAACAAATGCAAGGCAACAATCAGGAAAGCAAAGCAAGACTTTGAGGAGCGTATAGCTAAAAATACTACGAGAAATAACAAAGACTTCTTTAAGTACATTAGAAGTAAGAACCCAACTAGGAAGGCCATTGGACCATTAGATGACAATGGAAGGCAAGGGGTTATTAAAGAGGAAACAGAGATTGCAGAGAGACTCAATGAATTCTTTGCTTCAGTATTCACTGAAGAAGACAGAGGCCACATGCCCAAAACAGAGCCTATCTTCGTAGGGAGGGAAACCGAAGAATTAAGCCAGATAGAAATAACCAGGGAGGAGGTCCTTGCATGTCTTGTTAAACTAAACACTAACAAATCACCAGGACCAGATGGCATCCATCCACGAGTTCTCAGGGAACTTAAAGATGAAATTGCTGATCTCCTAGCCAAAATACATAATATTTCCCTCAAATCAGGCTTTGTGCCTGATGACTGGAAGGTAGCGAATGTAACACCAATTTTCAAAAAAGGATCCAGGGGTGATCCAGGGAATTACCGACCTGTCAGTTTGACATGTGTCCCAGGTAAAGTGATGGAAACCATCCTAAAAGATAGAATTAATAGGCACATAGAAGAGAAGGCGCTGCTAAAGGAAAGCCAACATGGCTTTTGCAAGGGCAAATCATGCCTCACTAATCTGTTGGAATTTTTTGAGAGTGTCAACAAGCATGTGGATAAGGGGGATCCAGTTGACATTGTTTATCTGGACTTTCAGAAGGCTTTTGACAAGGTCCCACACCAAAGGCTCTTGACTAAACTTACCAGTCATGGAATAAAGGGACAGGTCTTGTCCTGGATCAGCAACTGGCTAAGGGACAGGAAACAGAGGGTAGCACTAAATGGACACTTCTCCAAGTGGAGGGAAGTAAAGAGTGGGGTCCCCCAAGGTTCAGTACTGGGACCCCTGCTTTTCAACCTCTTCATAAATGATCTAGAGGTAGGAGTAAAAAGCAAGGTAGCCAAATTTGCTGATGACACTAAATTATACAGGGTCGTGAAAACTGTGAGAGATTGTGAGGAGCTCCAGAGGGATCTCTCGACACTGGGGGAGAGGGCAAAACAGTGGCAAATGAGTTTCAACATTAGTAAGTTCAGAGTGATGCATGTTGGGGCAAAGAACCCCAATTACATTTATAAACTGATGGGGTCTGAACTCTCTGTGACAAACCAGGAAAGGGACCTTGGTGTCCTGGTGGACAACTCAATGAAGGTGTCAACCCAGTGTGCCTCAGCAGTGAAAAAAGCAAACTCAATGCTAGGGATCATTAGGAAGGGTATAGAAAATAAGTCAGCAAGTGTCATTTTGCCTCTTTATAAATCTATGGTGAGGCCCCCTCTGGAATACTGTGTACAGTTCTGGTCGCCATACCTCCAGAAGGATATTATGGAGCTGGAAAAAGTGCAGAGGAGGGCAACCAGAATGATTAGGGGACTGGAACACCTTCCTTACCATCTGAGGCTGCAACGGTTGGGCCTCTTCACTCTTGAACGACGACGTATAAGAGGTGACCTGATTGAAGTTTATAAAATCATGCACGGTGTGGACAAAGTAGATAAGGAAAAACTGTTTTCCCTATCGCATAACACTAGAACTAGGGGACACTCCATGAAACTTTTGGGTACTAGTTCTCAAACAAATAAGAAAAAGTACTTTTTCACCCAGAGGATTACTGGTCTATGGAACTCCCTGCCAGAAGAAGTGGTGACAGCTGTCAGTCTTGACAGCTTTAAGAGAGGATTAGACAAGTTCATGGAGGACAAGAGTATCAATGGCTATAATTATGGATACTTAAGGACAACCTCCGGGTTGGAGAGATAGGCAGGATATCTCTCAATATCATTTCCAGGGAATCCTAAGCAGGTATCTGCTTGGGAATACCCTGAAGGAAATGGTGAGCCACTGTGTGAGACAGAATGCTGGACTGGATGGGCTGTGGCCTGTTCCAGCAAGGCTGTTCTTATGTTCTTATGTTCTTATGTACTTCTGTCTATAAGCCACCAGAAGCAAATTTTTGTTTTAATAAACTGGACACTTTTACTTATGACCAAATAAATTTTGTTATTGGAGATTTTAATTGTCACAGTGAGGCTGGAGGATATAACCAAACCAGTATCTCCCTATGTGAGCCTGCTTGCTTTTGAGATATTCATTGAAGGTCCTTCCTTCAGTCCCATGGCCTTCACAGGAACATCTTTTGAGAAATCAAGAGAGGACCTTCTCTGTGTTTACTTCCAGGTTGTAGAATACCTTTCCTTGGAAGTTTAGGTGGATTTCCTCTTTCCTACTTGTCCTTCTGGCAACAGGTTAACATGATATTTTTGGACAAGCTTTGAACAACTAATTGGGCAGTTTTCAATTGGTGTGCACTTATTTTGTGTATGTGCTTAGGTGTTTTAAACAGTTTAGCTAATTGTTTTAATAGTGTTCTATGCTTAATTGTTTTAACCTTATAATTTATTGTAGTTTTTGTAGTTTTTTAACAACTTGTCTTGGATTCTTTAATTGGGAAAGGGGTGGAATAAAGGAAGGAAGGAATAGGGAAGACAATGCAGAACTTGCAGTGGGAAAAGAAAAGAGGATTTAATTATATAATTCACTAATGATCTTTTCCTCTCCCTTGTATTTCCCCCTGTCCTTGCTCTTCTTGACCTCTCAGTGGCCATCGATACCATTGACCATGGTATCCTTCTGGAATGGCTCCAAGGATTGGGGATCCAGGGCACTGTGTGGTCCTGATTTTCCTCATTTCTGAGGGGCCGTACCCAGTCGATGTGGTTGGAGAGTGAGAGGTCCAGTCCTAGGCCCCTAAAATATGGGGTACCTCAGGGCTCAGTACTCTCTCCTCTCCTATTTAACATCTACATGAAGCTGCTGGGTGAGATCATCCGTTCCCACGGGGTGCGGTACCACCAGTACGCGGATGACACACAGTTGTACATCTTGGCCCGTGGGGACCCCAGTGATGCAGTTGAAGTCCTTTCCAGATGTCTAGAGGCTGTTGGGGTCTGGATGGGGGTGAACGGGCTACAACTGAATCATAGCAAGACTGAGTGGCTATGGATAAGGGGTCCTGCAATATCCCAGGAGCTCCCATCTTTGGTTTTGGATGGGGCCATTTTGCCCCAGACTGACCCGGTATGCAACTTGGGGGTCCTCCTGGATTCACAGCTCCTGCTTGAAGAACAGGTGGTGGCTGTGGCCAGGAGTGCCTTCGCTCAACTTCAGGTGATTCGCCAGTTGCGCCCGCTCCTCGACTGGGTCACTCACGCTCTGGTGACCTCCAGACTAGATTATTGTAATGCGCTCTACATGGGGCTGCCCTTGATGACCTTTCGGAGGCTGCAGCTGGTCCAGAATGCTGCGGCCCGGGTGGTGATGGGGTGTGGACGTTATGCCCATGCCTCACCACTGCTTTGGGAGTTGCACTGGTTACCAGTTTGCCTCCAGGTGCAATTCAAGGTGCTGGTTTTGACCTTTAAAGCCCTATATGGTAGTGGGCCAGGTTACCTAATAGACCGCATCGCCCTAAGGATGTCTGTCCATCCAACCAGAGTGGACCGGAGGGGCTCTCTATTTGTACCATCAGCCAGGGGAGCTCGCCTCTCTGGCACGAGGAGGAGGGCCTTCTCCGTGTCTGCACTGGCCCTTTGGAACCTACTGCCAGTAGAACTGCGCCTCCAGACAGAGTTGCTGCCCTTTAGGAAATAACTAAAAACCTGGCTGGTGGGCCAAGTTTGGGGTGCAGGTAGATTGGTGGCTTCCATTGTGTGGTTGATATAGAGGAGTATGCCTTCCCTCATGGTTCCATGGGTACCTGCACCCCTTTTTAGGAGGTGAGTTTTTAATTCTGTTTTATCTATGATTGTGAACCGCCCTGAGTCGGCCTTGGTCGAGTGGGCAGTATAGGAATTTAACAATTAAATTAAATTAAAATTAAAAATTAACTGCTGGAGAAACATTGATGTAAAACTTCAAGTTAAGTTTCGCATTAATTATACAAGAAAATGACCCACTTACTTGATAACTTAATTAATTGCAAGATGTTAGTGAAAATCCTGGTGCATTTTGGTGGGGAGGAAGAGAAAAGTTCAGAAAGTCTCCAAACTAGACGTTAAATCTTTGGAATGTGAAGCTGAACTAAAATCCCAAGAGAGTGACAGCAAATTTAATAAATTTGCATAGGAAAGCTGGAGATTAAATTTAGTGGCACACTAGGTAAAATAATTTTTATTTTATGAACTTGAAAGTCACAGAAAAGTTGTGCATTTATAATCAGATATGTCCTTTTGGATTAATTTAACCAGTTTTGTTGATTAATTAGAAAAGCTCAGTTTTCATTGGTGAAGCTGTGACTTTCATGTTCTCTGACAGTTGTGGAAGGAACATCACAGGAATTTGGTTGCACTGCAGCTCACATGACTTTGGTTAAAAGAGTAAAAATAAGCCAACTGTTACACTGAAACTGTATAATTAGCATTTTGAGTTGACTACATTCTTTTGGTTTTTCTTTATTTATTTTTCACCTCCCTCTCACTATTCTATGGACACATCATTAAGACCATTTTCTCCCATAATTCCCCCCCCCCCATCCCACTGTTAATCATCCTTCAAAATGAGTAACTGAGTAACCCTACACGTACTTTTACTTTTTTGATGTTCACATAAGAGAACTCTTGAACTTCAAAGAGCTGTTGGGTATTGGAGAGAGAGAAATATAGACGCTGTTGTGTAATCAATGCTCGTTGATCATTATTCTTGGTGTGAACTCTCTGCTTCCCTCACCCCTCCCCTTCTTTCTTCATAATTAGAATGTTGGAGAGTTTCCATTTCTGCCATTTCTCCCTCATCTTCTGTTGCTCCCCACTTGATTTCACTGTCTTTCTCCTCTGACCCTTTGAGCACTGTAGGGTATTGTGGTTCCCCACCCCACCCCCACAAGTCTTGATGTGTTGCCATGGAAAGAAATTAGTTTCATAAATAATCACAGTCCAGAACCAGATTTACTTTGTAATACCAGCAGATAGGAGGTGATTATTAAATCTCTCAAAGATACTGGGCATGAACAGTCAAGATAATCTTCTGAACAAACCTTGGTAAACTGAAAGTGCTGCTTTAGAAGCTCTTTGATCTTTCCCTTAGGGGTGCACAAGTAAAGGGGTTTAGCCATATTTTTTAATGGGTGTATTATTTTTGTTCTTGTTGACATCTATAATTTATTCAATTTGTTTAACTTTTTATTGTAAATATTTTTTAATATGTTATACACTGTCCAAAGTGGGAAAATATTCCAGAAGGGTGAGAAATAAATGTAAACGAATGAATGAATGAATGAATGAATAAGGTAAAGGTCACCCTTGCTCGATAGAGTCATACCCGACTCTAGGATTCAGTGTTCATCTCCCTTTACAGCGGAAAACCCAATGCTGTCTGCATCTGCAGACCTTTCCGTGGTCATGTGGGAGACATGACAAGACACTGGAGTGCATGGAATGCTATTATCTTCCCGCCGAAGCAGTACCTATTTATCTACTTGCAATTTCTTGCTTTGAAACTGCTAGGTTGGCAGGACCTGGGACAGAGACGGGAGCACACTCCGTCATGCACCATTCGGACTGCCAACCTTCCAGCCACTAAGTTCAGCGTCTTACTTAACCACTAAGCCACCACAGTAAAGGGGTTTACACTTAAGCAATATGAAAATTTCCTTCAAGCTTTCACGAAAGCTCAGCGGGAGTTTTGGGTACTTGTGGAGGAAGCTTGAAAACCAACAATTATTGTTCAACTTGTAATTAGTTTTTAAAAGTATACCAGACAAGATTTATTTATTTGTTTGGTTTATTTTTAATTTTTTAATGTTATTTTGATATTTTCCCACTGCCCTGGTGGTGTTGGGGTGTGGGCGTTATGCTCGGGCTTCGCCACTGCTTCGGGAACACACACACACACACACACACACACACACACACACACACATATATATATATATATATATATATATATATATATATATATATATATATATATATATATATATATATATATATATATATATATATATATATATATATATATATATATATATATGTTTTAATTTCTACCCCGCTTTCCTAGCACAAGTGCCACTCAAAGCGACTTACAACACATATAAATACTGTATCACAGATATAATTACACAATTACAAAAACAGATTGAAAATTAACACATTGCAAGAAAAAATCCCATACAATTAATTTCAAAAACACAAGCCCCCTCCAGCAGGAGCACCCAAAAGCTCCCACTTCCTCACGGCCAATGCCAGACCGGGGAAAGGCTCGGGCGATGGCAGCTACCCTCCCCCATACTTGCGAGCGTCCCTCTTCTGATCCCTGGCCAGACAGGACCAGGGGGGAGGGGACAGCATCCAAAGGTGCCACATATTCCTTTCCCACACCGGTGGTGAGGGTGATGGGGCGGCCTAGCAAGGTCCAAAAACAATGGGAGTCCTCCGACCCTGCGGTCATTCCTGAAAAAAAAAATATGGGGGCCGGCGTCGGCGGAGTCCTTTTCTGCTCTCCGGGCAGGCGGGCCTGGAGACCAAAGGCAGCTGTAGCGGCTCCCACCTGTCTCCACTCCCGGGGCCGATGGCGTGGGCTCCTGGGCAAGACAGGGAGCTCCTCTAGGGGCTGGTGTCAGCGGCGTCCTTTTCTGCTCTCCGGGCGGGTGGGCCCGGAGAGCGAATGCAGCTGCAGTGGCTCCCACCTGTCTCCACTCCTGGGGCCGATGGCGTGGGCTCCCGGGTGAGACAGGGAGCTCCTCTAGGGGCTGGCATCGGCGGCATCCTTTTCTGCTCTCTGGGTGGGTGGGCCCAGAGAGTGAAGGCAGCTGCAGCGGCTTCCACCTGTCTCCACTCCTGGGGCCGATGGCGTGGGCTCCTGGGCGAGACAGGGAGCTCCTCTAGGGGCTGGCGTCGGCGGCGTCCTTTTCTGCTCTCCGGGCGGGTGGGCCCATAGAGCGAAGGCAGCTGCAGCGGCTCCCACCTGTCTCCACTCCCGGGGCCAATGGCGTGGGCTCCCGGGCTAGACAGGGAGCTCCTCTAGTTAAATGTAACCGGTTCTACAGGAAATGTATACTCAAGCCATTTCTAAAGAACACATTGTATTCAGCTGCTATTGGAATGCGAGCTTACTACCAGAGATGAGAGCAGTGAGCACTCAACTCACATGGTACAAATTCCCCAATCATGCCCAGCCGCGGGAAATCTTTCCCTCCACGGATTCACCTGGATAAGGAGGGCAGGACTCCGGATGACGTAACGCCGACAGTAGCTAATAGGCTACCGTGTACCCATATTCAAATGTATAGTGACTGTATAAAGGGAGTTGTATTGCCACCATTACAGGGTGTTTGAACTGTACTTCTTGCAATAAAGTTGTGTTAGCCAGAATACGGCTGCTTCTATCGTCTGGCTTCCCTGAACACCAAATTGGCGACGAAGGTGGGATATGGCTTTCCATGGGAACAAGACGCAACCAATCTTCGACATAAACCAGCCGGACCAATGGGAATGGTTCGAAATGCATTTCCGCAGCACGCTGGTGATAGCTGAAATCACCGTTGAGGGAAAAAAGCATGCCCAGCTCATTACGATGTTGGGTTACCACGCCGTGAAGCTCCTGGTCAACCTGGTGGCACTGAGGAAGGTAGAAGAGGTCCCGGTCAAACGCCTCCTAGCAGTGCTGTGGAGGCACTTCTGGCCGACCGTGTCCATTTTCACGGCCAGAGCTGCCTTTGGGAGACGGGACCAGTGCCCGGGTGAGTCTGTGGCCAATTTTGCGGCAGCCCTCTGCATGGCGGCAACCCAGTGGTGGGTATCAGCAGGTTTGCACCAGTTCACCAGAATCGGTAGCAGAAATTCTGGCTGGCCCCGCCCATCCAAGTTTTGAAATAAAATAGTCCTAATTTGGGGGCAACACAGGGCTTACCCCCTGGCCATGCCCACCATATCACGCCCACAGTGTGGTAGCAAATTTTTTGGGAGCCCACCACTGCGGCAACCCCATGTGAGTGGGCAGACCTGGAAACCGCCCTCAGGGACCGTTTGCTCTGCGGTCTGTGGGACAAGGAGACCCAATGAAAGCTGATGACCCATGGCCATGACCTGACATTCCAAGAGGTCCTAAAGGAAGCACAGGTGGCTGAAGCCACGAGGGCCAGAGTCAAGCTGTTCAAGGCGAGGGCCCCACCAACCGACAGGGCATCGACTCCAGTACAAGTGGCCTGGCGGGACCATTAATCACCAGCATCACCCTCCTCCTCAGAGGCCAGCAAGGAGGAGGGCATCCGAAAGGTGCAGAAGGCCGTGACTGAGAAGCGTGGCAAGGAAAGTCGCCTTTGCGATGGCTGTGGGGCGTCCCACGACTGAAGCAAGTGCCCGTTCCGGAAAGCCGAGTGCCACAACTGTGGACGGAAGGGCCATACCACCAAAGTATGGAGACAACAGTGAGGAGAGTACAAGGGCCTGGCGGAATGTCCCCCAAAGAGACCGGACGGCGTCAGCAGAGTTTCCGACGACAGCGACCCATAAATGCATTGCGTGTACCAGCGGGTTTGCGGCAACAGCAGTGCAGCTGTTCACAGCGTGTCCTTGGGGCACCACCATTTTTTTGTTGAGGTACTGTTGCAAGGGGTGTCAGTTAGGATAGAAATAGACTCGGGGTCTTCCTACTCCATTATATCCAAGTGGGAGTTCTTGCATATTCCCCCCAATGAGTGACCCAAACTCAAGGCCTTAAAGACTCATTTGCTGGATGTTCAAGGGGTCGGAATCCCAGTGTTGGGGATGGGGGAATTCAAGGTACAATTTAAACACCATAGGGAGAAGCTGCCCTTAGTAGTCCTGAAAGAGGGGGATTGCTGTCTCCTGGGAATGCAATGGTTCAAGCCCCTGGGAATTCCAATACCCATCCAGGATGTTTGTAATGCACACCCAGCGGTATTCGAGAAGGGGCTCAGGAAATTCAAGGGGCTCCCAGTTTCATTTGATCTGGACCCGGAAATCTGGCCCATTCGGGTCAAGCCAAGGAGGGTCCCATTTGCCCTCAAGGACAAAATAAAGGCGGAACTGGACAAACTGGTGGGCCAGGGGATTTTGTTGTGGGGTGGAAAGGGGCAGAGGTGATATGCTGAATGGGATTTTTCTCAATGAATGCCTGAAATTCTGCAGACGTGAAGGTACTGCCGTTGTCGCTCACAAGCACATCTGGTATCCCGAAACAACTAAACACCCTGCGCAATTGCTTTACGGTTGTGGCTGATGAGGTGCTGGACATCGGAATCACCTCCAATCACTTGGAGTAAGCATCCACTATTAACAGGAAAAGGGTTCCCCTGAAGGGAGCCGCGAAATCTACATGCACCCAAGACCACGGTCCTCGGCCCATGTCCCATTCTCTATGGGGAAGTCGGGACTCTTCAGGTTGAGAACTTTGGCAATTCTCGCACTTGCCGACCATGTGCTCTATGTCAGCATCCATTTGGGGCCACCAAAAGTAGCTCCTGGCCAGAGCTTTAGAGCGTACGATCCCGGGGTGGCTGACATGCAGTAGCTTGAGCACTCTCTACCTCAATGACTTGAAAATGACCACCCGCTGGCCCCACAGGAGGCAGCCCCTTTCTGTGGAAAGCTCATCCCTTTTTCTAACATAAGCCGTGAATTCCTCCCCAGGGGAGGTCGTTGGCCACCCTTTTTGAACCCAGGAGCTCACTAGGGAAAGGGTCTTGTCCTTCGCTGTGGCCTTGGCGAGGTCTGTGGGAACTTTCGGGGGTGAGTCAAGGGCTTCGATCAGAAGCACTTGATGATCTCGCTCCACCTTGCACTCAGGTCTCCTAACTGTGGCAGGGGCAACCTGGAAAGAGCATCTGCATGGCTAATGTCTTTCCCCGGGCGGTGGACCAGCATGTGCTGGGATGCATTGAGAAAGATGGCCCATCGGAGCATTCTGGGGGACAGGATCTGTGGCGTGGGCTTGCCTGTGATGAAAATGCCTAGTAGGAGTTTGTGGTCAGTCACAACGGTGAACGGTCGACCATACAGAAAGTCGTGGAACTTCTTTGTCCCAGCGACTATGGCAAAAGCCTCCCTGTCCGTTTGCGCATAGTTGCGCTCAGCCTTTGAAAGTGATCTGGAGTAGAATGCAACTGGGGCTTCCCACCCATTGTCTAACACGTGGCACAGCACCGCCCCCACCTCTACCGGTGAGGCATCACAGACTAGAACTATGGGCTTTCTGGGGTCAAAGTGGGTCAGGACCGTTAGTGTTTAAGGTGCCACAGACTAACACGGCTACCACACAGAAAACTACACAATGGAAAGTTTTTAAAAGCAATGATACATCCAGATAGAGGAATCCTACCACTATTACAAGTACTAGCAAGGGTTGCCCGGCATTGCCGGGCTTTTTTCTCCGTGTGTTTTAATAAAAAATGAACCAATTTTATTTTTGCAATAGTTTTATATTGTGTTGGAAGGTTAAATTGTGTTAATGTTTTTTAAAAATTGCTTTGTCTGTAATTTTATTTTTTAAAATGTTTATTTATGTAAAAATTTTTTGGCTTGGCTGTTATTAACTGGGATCTGCTTTTTTTGGTTTTTTTTTGAGGATTAATAAAAGAAGAAAGTATGATATAATTTTTTCAAATTGTTTTATGTAAGTGAATAATGTTTTATTTTTTTGAATTTTTTTAATTAGTTGTATCGTAGGTCATAATTTTAATAATGTAAAAGTAAATGCTTTTTACATTCAATGTTTGTGTGTTTTTGAATTGTTTTTACTATTGTGGCCAGCAGGTGGTGCTGGTAGGGGTTATTGTATTTTGACTTTTTTTCTCTCCTGGCCTCTGGGTGGAGCTTCTTCTGGTAAGTAGTCTCTTTCTTTATTCATTTCTTTTTCAGTCCTGGTGGAGGTAGCACATCTTTTGGTAAGTTTGCTTGTTTTCTTTGTTTTGTGTGTGTGTGTGTGTGTGGGTGGGTGGGGGGGTTGGAATTTGTATTTTTTGTCTGTTTGTTTTGTTTTTGATTGTGTCTTTGTTTACTTCGGATTGTTTTTGGTGTTTTTGTTTTTGTGTATTTTTGGATGTGTTTGACTGTTTTTAGTAATTTTTTAAAAAATTATTTATTTATTTGGTGGTGGGGAAGGGACGTGGTCATTGGGGGTTAGAAAGGGTGGGCTAGGTGGTGGGGAGAGGGGCATGGTTGTTGGGGGTTAGGAAGGGTGGGTTAGTAGTGGGGAGGGGGGCATGGTCGTTGGGGGTTAGGAAGTGGGGGCTAGGGGGGGCGTGGTCGTTGGGGTTAGGAAGGGTGGGCTAGGTGGTGGGGAGGGGGGCTTTAGTGTGTTATGGTGCTTTGTTTGTGTGGAGTCGTGAAAGTAGATCGGGTTTCCCCTTTAATATCAGTGAGTGGGGGTTGCGATCCCCCTCTCCGCTGGCTACCCTAGGGTTGGGAGGTTTGTGGGGAGAAAAGGAGTATATTGCTCCAACCCTTCTGGAACCAAAAGATCAGGCAGACTGGATCGAATCCCCACCCCCCTCCTTAAAACAACTCCGTTTTTAAAGAGAAGAAAAGACAGAGTTGTTTTAAGGAGGGGGTGTGGGGGATCGATCCTCTCTGCCTGATCTTTTGTTTCCAGAAGGGTTGGGGCAATATACTCCTTTTCTCCCCACAAACCTTCCAACCCTAGGGTAGCCAGCGGAGAGGGGGATCGCAACCCCCACCCACTGATATTAAAGGGGAAACTCCAGTCAGGAGCTTCAGGCGCTGTTGGTGAGGGAAAGAAAGCCGGCTGGTGTGTGCTTGGCTGTGAGTTGTTTTTCTTTTTCATTTTTCGGGCACCGGTTTCCTCAGCGCTCTGCGCGCTCATGGCGCACAGGACGCTGGGGCTTGTAGTTATGGGTTGCTGTTTTGTGTTTGTGCTGCGGTTTTTTAAAATGCTTTTCTTTCGATTGGCTGCGGCACGTTTCCGAATGCTGCGCCGTGCGAGAGCCTCTCAGCCTGATTGGCTCTGGCGCGGCGTGGCGCAAGGAATGTTGGGAAGTGAAGTTGTTTCCCTTTCTTCGCGTTTGTGGGGCTGTTGCCCCACTGCCGGTTTTTTCAATCCTTCGTTGACCTGCGTACCCAGATCGGCCGTGTGCACGAAGGGTGAGTGCAGGCAAGTAGGGCGAGGCATTGCAACCTATAGCCAGTTCCAACGGTTAACCCTTGGATTTATAGGTTAAGATGAGCTTGGCTTGCTGTCTGTTTTTTCTCATTGTTGGAAATGGAGTTTTCCTGGAGGACAAGCTATACACAAATATTGAAATGGACCTGGATGAAGGCTAGGTTAGAATATCTCTAAGGCACAGTGTGGTTCAGGCTCCAATCTGTGTGCCCTTAAAGGTAAAGGTCGTCCTTGCTCGAAAGCCAGTCATATCTGACTCTAGGGTTCAGTGCTCACCTCTGTTTATAGCCAAAGAGCCAGCGCTGTCTGTATCTGCAGATGTTTCTGTGGATATGTGGCAGGCATGGCTAGACATTGGAGTGCACGGAATGCTGTTTACCTTCCCACTGAAGTGGAATCTATTTATTTACTTGTGATTTCTTGCTTTCACACTGCTAGGTTGGCAGGAGCTGGAACAGAGACAGAAGCTCACTCCTTCATGCAGCACTTGAGTCTCTAACAGCTGACCCGTCAACCTTCCAGTCATCAAGTTCACTGTCTTAATCACTATGCCGCTGCAGTCTCTTAAGCCACTCCCGTCCCCATGTGCCCTTAGGAATCAGCTAAAACAAGAAACCAGTTTTTAACAATAAAATACCTTTCAGCTTCTATATGAGACGGGTGGGGGAGGACATATGGAGATATGGGGCTCACTATCATCAGTACACTGATGATATGCAACACTCTCTCCTCTAACATCTTGGCAATGGAGGATGTTCAGATCTGGAGGAGATCGGAGCGTGGAAGAGGGATAGTAGGCTGAAATTTAACCCTGACAATCTAAATTTTTTTTCCCATTCAATGTTTTTGGTCCAGTTTGTTTAAAGTTAAAAAAAAACCTACAACACTGCACTGGCACATTTATTTCAGACATTTTAGCAGCACTCCACTGGCTAAAAACAAACCATGTTTAAATAATCATGTAATTTATGTGTTCACAGCAACCTATAATTAAACATATCTACAAAATCTTGTTTTGTACAGAAATCAACTTTTCCTAGTGCTGACATTAACAATAAAACTCAAGCCTTAAACATCAATATCTTCTTACACATTCTTTCATATATTACTTCCTTTTTTTCATTTTGACACCCCTAGGAACATATAAATGGCAGAAATAAACATTTGAAATAGTAAAGAGTCCACCGCAATCAAATGATGTAAGATATCATTAAAAAGGCAATTTTTAAAATTTATCTAAACAGATAACATATTTTATTACCAGAGATGGGGAGAGGTGCTTGTGCTATTTTTGACTCATGTATCAAAACAGCTTGGCTCACTTTGAGTACTGTGCTCCTTGAACTGGGGGAAGGTTGGGTTGCCTTTTGTTGTCCTGCCTCAGGCAACAGGCTATTTAGAAATCTCTATACCACATGAGCATTGTGTGTCTATATTACATATTGTTCTGTGTTCCTGGAAAGCTGTTTGTTCAACTTGCAATGTTTGCTTTCATTGTTTTATAAACTGCTATCTGATGGTTTAGCAGTCAAACTGCCATGGTCATGGCTTAATTGCCATTTATTCCTCTTAGTTTAGCAAGGAGCTTCAGACTCTGCAGCAGGAGTGATAACTGGGTGGCTCAAGCTGTGTTGTTGCTATTTTTCATTTTCTTTTTCCTCCCCCATCTTCAATCTATATGATGCCCAGTTACTTGGAAAGTTAAGAAGAATAAAAATAATGGCAGGCTGAACCCATCTACAGTTGATCAGTGGAAGGACAACATTCTGATATAGCCTGTTATGGCTAGCTTCTGTGGTTCCTTGTAACATTATACTGTATTCACGTTTGATGTTTGCCCGTGTAAAATGGGCAACAATTCAGAGATTTATGTCCACAACATGCCTAGGTAGCCTGAGCAGATAAAAGGAGCACTGAGCCCCTCAATGCTTACTTTGGCTACAAATTATAAGTTTGGTCTTTCAAGGGACAAATAGGGACTGTTTGTGGCTCAGTGGTTAAGAAGCTTGCCTTGTTAGCTGGAAGGTCAGCAAGTCAACAGTTCAAGATCTGAGTACTGCATGATTGAATGAGCACCCGTCTCTGTCACAGCTCCTGCCAACCTAGCAGTTCAAAAGCAAGAAATTGCAAGTAGGTAATTAGGGACCACTTGGGTGGGAAAAGATCTTGGGGACATGAAAGGAGCCTCATTCGGGCATCCCCTGAGCAGAGTTGCTCCAGCAAAAATCCTTTCAACCCAGGAAGCACCTTTGTGTGCTTCTGATACAATTTTTAAAAATAGGGACAAAAAGATTGATTTAATACCACTCACCTGAGCAGATGGACAATGTGCCTAAAGGTACAGTGGACCCTCACTTAACAAATTAAATGTGTTCTCTGGGACCTTTTGTACTATGAAAACTTTGTACAGCAAATTTCCCATAGGAATGCATTGAATGCAATTTCTCATAGGAATGCATTGAAAACCAAAATTTGTTAACCAAAACATGGTTTCCCATAGGTTGACAACCAATTAATCCGTTCTGAAAAAAATTAAGCAAGCCTCTATTTTTTATAGATTTCGTTTTGTTATATGAATTTTGTGTTAAGCGAGCCACTTGTTAAGCATGGGTCCACTGTATATCTAAGTTGCATAGGTTGCTTCTTAGCACTGTTGCTTGTTCCTCTTATTACCTGATCAGCCAGATTTTACCCTAAATGTTACGTATGTAAGCTCGGATATTTTATAGTTATAATAAAATACTCAGTCTACATCTTTAAGAAAGTGACATGGTGTTGTTTTTGTTGTTTTTAATTTCTGAAGTTTGTTCTCACTTTTCCCCAATTTTTTACCTCCTGCAAATTAGATGACAATGGCCAAATCCTGTTGATTTCATAAAGCAGAAATAGTCAGGCAAGCAGGTCTATCTGTACTGGCTTTTTGAAACTCAGTGGAAACCAATGCAATAATTTCAATGTTTAATCCACAAATGTGCATGTTATACAAATAAAGCAATCATATCTGAGAGTAAATAAAACAGAACAGCAAAAAAACCCTCAAAAATGTTGTGGCACCTTAAAGACTAACTTCCTGTATTTAATTTGGATTGGTCCAAGTCTATGAAAGCTCACAGTTAAAAACAGGATTTGGTCTTTTAGGTGCTACAATTTTTTTTGTCATCCCCCCACCCCACCCCACCCCGTTCTGTTTTATTTACTCTCAGACAAACTGACATGACTACCACTTCAAACATAAAGCAATGTAATTTTTGTGATAAGCATATTAAGTTGCCCAGATTTGGAGACCTCAAAATTAGTAACCCTACTCACCAAGTTTTGAAAGAAAAGGTAAATCTTTTTTATTAATTAAACTGTAGCTATCTCTTCAAAATTTTCAAATTTGGCACCATGTAACTAATAAACAGTAAAAGTGACAAAAGAAAGGCAAATCCCAATAAACACAGAACCACTTTCTATTGAAGAACAAACAGAGCCACTTCAAAACAATACCTACAACACGCAGCCCAGACATCCTATCTGAAATGCTGCTGTGGTTGTTGAGAAGTCCATGGGAGTCAACAGCTTGATACTTCTCTTGTCTGTCTTCTACAAAGTCTAGGTCACATGGTGCCAGAGCAATTTCAGTTATAAAACCCAGCCTCAATCTTGACTGAACTGGATCTTAATACATGAGTAACTGGAGATGGCTGGCGATCATTCAGTCTGTAGCTTCAGTTCCCATGGCCTTGGATGTCATGCAGATATTTCAAGATAAATTAAACAGTTACATAAAGCTTTCTTAGATTTAAAACTGTTGATAATCGCAGTTCAGCCTGATCAGAAGTCTTCTTTGTCATATATTTGATATACTTCAACCTTGTATTAGAGCAGTGATGGCAAACCTTTTAGAGTCCAAGTGCCCAACTGCAACCCCAAACCCACTTATTTATCACAAATGCCAGCACAGCAACAGGGGAGGAAGAAAACGCTCCCATTGGACTGCTGGGCAGATGAGCGGAGTGAACTCTGTGCTGGGGGGGGGAGAGGAAGTGCTCTCATTGGACTGCTGGGCAGAGGGATGGGGGTGAACTCTGTTCTGGGGGAGGGAGGAAGCTCTCCCATTGGGCTGCTGGACACAGGGGTGGGGTGAACTCTGTGCTGGGGGAAGGAGAAAGTGCTCCAATTGGGATGCTGGGCAGAACAAACTCTGTGCTGGAGTGACCGCACAAGTGCCCACAGAGAGGGCTCCGAGTGCCACCTCTGGCACGTGTGCCATAGGTTCACCACCACTGCATTGGCGCCTCTGCTGACTTGAGGCAAAAAGTAGCTATCACATTATTTGCTTGGTTTTTATTTTTCTGCTGAGATTTTGTCATATATTTTCTCTTGTGGTTTCTCAGTGTCTTGAACCGAACACCTGTGCATCTGGTCCATGAAATCATATTGGTGGATGACTTCAGTGATGATCGTAAGTGACTCTCTTGAAAATGGGAAGAAGTGGAGGAAAAGTTGTGAGGAAAATCTATGCATGTAGGTGTATATCAGGAGAGACCTTTTAACCAATTATTTTCATAGTCCAAATTGGTGATTTGATTTACTCCTAGGCTGATTTAGACCTGATTCAACCAGTCTTAGATCCAGAGCTATTTAAGTCTCACACTGACTTGTACTTGAAAACTAGGACAACCATAAGTCTGGTTTTAAAAAAAATAGGCACATGCATGAAATTTGGCCCCATCCGACAGATTATCCCTCGAGCTTTTCTGGCAGCCAACTTTAAAGTTTTCCTAAAACACTCCCCTCCTCATATTGGGCCTACCAAATATGTCATAGATAGGTGGGGTTCTTTTTTTGTACTAACCATATTTAAATTTTTGGTTAATGTTTGCAATGCATTCAATTTTTTTCAACAGATTGAAAGCAAACTTTGGCTTTAAAATTCTAGGGTGCTCTGCTGGTGGTGGTGGAGGAGGAGGAGGTAAGGGAAGTGCCATGGCTTAAGACACTGTGACCAGCAGAATACACCTTTAAATAAAAAATAGATCCAAAGAATAAGAAAGGATGAAATTGGATTGGGAAATTGTTGGGTAAGGGAAATTGAAGTTTCAGTACCTGTAAGATGAAAAGCCTCTTCGACTTTGAAACAAAGATGAGCACTGAACCCTAGAGTCAGATATGACTTGCTTTAGAGCAAGGGCAACCTTTACCTTTAAGATGAACATAGGGGAAGTAGAATGCAAAATTAGCACAGTGTTGTGACTAAGCTTCAATATGTTTCTTGAAAATTTTTCCTCTTGGTCAAAGAGAGGTAGGAGACTAGCAAAATAATAATCATAACAAAAAAAAACAACAACATCACTTCCTTTTAGGCCATTTTTGCCCTGTGTCAAAATTTAGAACTATCAAAGAGCAAAATCTGTCCCTACAACTTCCCCTCTACTCTTCCCTTAGTATTTCTTTATGTAGTGTTGCTTTATAACATGTTGGATACAAACTGTCTGGTTTTCTTTAGTAGCCTGATCACCAAATTGAATCCAAAGCAATCAGATCAATCCAGGTCCTATTCAGATTTGATCAGGTTAGGCTTAAATCAGGCCAAGTTCATGTGGGATCTGTCTGAATCACTTGCATAGCCTTATTTGGCACCTGTCCTCCTTGACACCCTAAATGGCAAATATTCCTCTCTGGCTGTGCCATTGGGAGCTAAGCGTATATTGTCAGATTTCTTACTATTCATATACTGTCATCTTGTTAACTGCCTGTCCTGAAAGCCTCTGAAAGAAATATTTTTAAAAAGTAAAATGGCATCAATCTGTATTTATGTTTCCAAAGCGGATGATTGTCGTTTGCTGATCAAGCTACCCAAAGTGAAATGTTTACGCAACAAGAAAAGAGAAGGTAAGCGCTGGGTGGCCAACTTGCCATGAAGGAGAATGAGGGAGGGAAAGGGCAAAATAAATGGCTTTCAGAACTAACTTGCTGTAAGATGGGCTGCCGTTCCCATCTTAGGTGTCAGAGCAGAAAAGGGTAAGAGTTGCACTCCATCCCCTGCTAGGAGAGACCGCTACTTCTTACTCCTCAAAGAAGTGCCAAGATGGTGGCTCTTTTGCTGCAGGAGGGGCTGTCCATAGCAAAGCCGCCCTGAGTTGCTTCGGCGAGTGGGTTGCAATATAAATTTGAACTAATAAATAAATAGATAGATAAAGCTCTTTGGCAGTGGCATTCTGTGGAGGTCCTGCTTATCCAGTACCTCACTACAGGAAAGTTCCTTCAGAGCAAAAGATTTGCCAGATGAGTTTTCTGGAGTTGAGGAATTTCTGGATGGATCTGAGGAACCTGTGACCACCTCTCCAATAATACTTTATTCTTCTTCAAATGAAGCATATTTTTTAGCCGCACTGTGGTGCATTGTGGTAAATGATTTTTGCAGCCAGCACCAGTTTCTAATTCCACACAGTTTTGGTGGTAGGTGGATGCCAGTGTTACAACCCATGATATTTGTTTTCCTTTGTGCGGTGACAAGATCATTTGTGCTGCCACTGAGAGCTTTATTGGCAAAGGTTGCTGCCATTATATTTTGGATTTGTAGTATATTTGGCTAATACTCTCCTGTAGACTGTGTTAATACAGAAGAGAGCATGGCTCCAATAATAAGTACAGTACTGTGTCACCAATATGGCAGTAACAAATTGACTGCATCTTTGATGTTCTCTGAGTTAGTTTCACAGATGAATGAACCAAATAAATGCTATAGTATCAATATATAATGTACAGGCATTTGAGATGATTTTCAGATATATAAATATATAGTAGAACCCCGTATAGTGATTTTAATCCGTTCCACGGAACTGATCGCTATGCGGTTTTTGTCGTTGTATGATCTTCCCTATGGAAAAATCTATACAATGATTTTCCCTATGGGGAAAAAATGTACAATGATGTTTGGTACTAAGCGGTTTTTCCCATTGGAAAATCATTGTACGGATTTTCCCATAGGAATGATCACTATGCGGAACGGCTTCCTCCCTACAAGCCTCATCGCTATGTGATTTCATCGCTATATGGGGCGATCGTTACATGGGGTTCTACTGTAATTGAATTTAAAAATGTAACTTTATTAAAACAGTTATTTGAAGTCTATGTAAAATTGGATTACACACACATATTTATACACACATTTTACCCTGTTCCTCAGTGATGCTCTCTCCAAATTGTTCGATGTAAAATAATTGAACTAGCAAATAGACTGAAAAAATATTCTGATCCAAAAGAGTGATTAGTTGGTGAATGTTTTTAAAGGCTAACACCACAGAAAAAATTGTGCAAAATCATCATCACCTGCTACTCATATCTGAGCATACATTTTCCCTGAAAGTCATTATTTTCTCTATTGATGGATGTGTCTCTGGTGACCCAACAAGCCGATCCTGGCATGAAACATGCGACCACAAACATTACACTGAATAGATGGTGAAGGGCGTGGTTGAGTTTGACGAAGCTTCCGTGCTTGTCGCTTAGCCTCTTCATGTCTGTGGTGTTCCCCTTCGAAGTGATCAGTAGCAGCAGAGATGGTTTGGCACCAAAGTGGGCAGTCTTTGGCCACTGTCTCCCAAGTTTGTGGGTTCATACCTGACACCTTCATGGTTTGTGCAAAATAAGGAAGTGACATTTGCTAGGGTTCCTTCAACCTTAGAACTGAGCCACAGTTTTTCAGAAAATGTTTTCTGTTATACCTCTGTTCACTCTTCAAAAGACAAAGCTAATATTCTCCATATATTCCCCATCATTGGTTTGTATTGATTCCTATCTTACCTCCACCTCACTGTGCAAGATACCAAAATGATAGAATGTCGAGGATGCATAATGGCGATGTTGAGAACACATACAAAAAACCTCTTTGGGGGGAAAAATAAGTTGCTTTGCTGCCATTGATTGAAGGGGTCTTACTGCCAAGAGTCTAATAGAGCATTTCCTGTTCCCCAGGATAAATTTACTGAAATATCCTTCTTCTATTCATTTTACACACAAATAATATGAAGATTTTGAAAGCCAATTTACACACATTACTCTGCCTGTTATCTATTTGATTTCTCCTGCTGTCATAACCTCAAAAGCCTCCCATGCCACAGATCTCTTCTTACTGCTATAGCTATCCAATTTACTGACAACTATCTTCTGTCTTTATGGCTCTGGCACCTATTCATTTGTGTGGACATAGAACTGAGATGTCTAAGAGCCAACTTTTTATTCTAGCAAAAGGGTGGGAGGCTATGACCATTCCCATATTTTTGGATTACAACTCTCATAATCTATCGTCATTGGCTCAGCCTTGCTAAGGTTGATAGGAATCATAGACCAAAAACCCCTGAATTGCCACATGTGCCACAGTCCCTTCTTTAGAGCTTATTTATTTATTTTATTATATGTATTTGTTCTACTTTGGAACAGTTACAACCAGGTTACTGTTTCAGTTCTTTCTCCGAGTTGGTTCCAACTAGTAGGATAGTCACACTCTCTTTCCATTATTAATATTCAGAAATAATAGAAGCCCACTGGAGATTATTAATTTTGTCTCATTACAGTTTGCTTTGAATTAAAAAATCAATAAACATTCAGTTTTAAATGTGTAATAGATATTTCTGTTTATGGAGACAGTTTTAAATAATAAGCAATCAGTAAACAGGAGGCTGTGCAAAAGGGGAACTGACACAATGGTGGGTAATTATTAAGTCTTCTTCTTTTGTGACCAGATCAAATTTTGCCAAAATGAAGCCACTTTCTTGGCTTTGTCATTAGCCAAAATTAAATCCTCATTATTAAGTGAAAAATTCATAGTAGCAAAAGAATTTCATCTCCAAATTTGGCTAAAGCTGAAGCAATATGCATTATAATGTCAACCACCAGAAACTGTCTATGGAGCAGCAAATTATTTGAAAGAGTAAAAATCATTTAATTCTTATACATGACTTCTGTATTTTGAAGCATCTGGAGCAAACTGCCTGGAGCTGAATTCTGGGAAAGGTTTGGTAATATCCTACTAGAGACGTGGTGACCACGCACCACAAGAGGGCAGTTTGATTTTTAAGGGGGAAAATTTAGGAATGAGGTATTAACAGTTAATGGCCTTTTAGGCTTCCTCCATGTGAATGGGAGTTCACTTTTTGAATAATAAGAATTATATGTCACAGGAGAGGCATCAGGATTTTAGAGATGCTCAGGTGGGGCATGACCAAAAAAAGGTTAGGAACCACTGTACTGTCAGGGGTCATTTCAGATCATCTTTCTAAAGTCTCCCTTTTGCTGTTATTTTTGCTATTTTTTTAAAAAGCACCTTTCTTTCACAGAGGATTTCAGCATTTCCACTACTTTTCTGTCAGAGGTAGACATTTGGACATTGATGGCATGCTACAAGTCTAATGATCCTTCAAAATGTAGATGGCATGTAGACACATAAATCCATCTGTAATGTTGTCCCTGAGAGGATGAAAAACCATTTTTTTTTCTTCTTCTTCTTTAGCAATGAGAGTGCAGATTAAAAATTGGCTGTACCACAACAAGGAAAATCCTCGCCCCACTAGAATATTCTTACCTCCCCCCATAACGGCATCCTTTCTGGGGAAGAGAGACTCTGTAACAGCAGAACTGACTCATAACTGGCGTAGTTCATCCACCACCACTTCGAAGAAAAGGTTGGGCTGAGACATGCAGTCCCTCACGTGGTTCACAGACTGCAAGATGCATATCAGTACATGTTATTCTGACAATATGCCAGAAATAAATATGACCTGTCTCAAAATTGCCAGTTACTCAATTGCTCAATAGTGCCTCAGAGAGCGAAAGACCCTCCCATGTACTTCTCCACTTCTTACATTGTCAGGAGGAAGGACCACTGTAGCAAGGCTCTTATACATCTGTAGAAACATGAGTATTTGGCCAAAATGGCATCTGCCAAGCAGTGGATGGTATTCCATCAGTAAGATGCTGCAGCATATCCACAGATAATAAAGGTTACATTTTTGCACTACAACCTCTGAAACATTCCAGCCAATGGCCATATCAGCTAGGACAGTGATGGCAAACCTTTTAAAGACTGAGTGCCCAAGGAGGTGGAGGAAGATGGGTGGCAAGCATCACACGTGCCGGTGACATCACATGGGTGCATGCGCACCCATGTGACATCACCATCGCACTTCAAGCTGCACACATACATGCGCATCACCCTCGCACCACCAAGCTTTGTGCTGCCACCCTAGCAAATTGCCTCCGAACAAACCCCCACCACCCCAACAAGCCACGCCAGGCATTGGACAAGCCTCCTGGGCTCTGGAAAAGCCTTCCGTGGCTGCACCGAGCACCAGAAAAGCTTCAAAGCCTCCAGCCAGTGGGAAAGCCTCAAGCAGCCGGGCCGGGTGCCGGGAAAGCCTCCCAGGCTCCAGAAAAGCCCTGCACAGCCACCACCACCACTGGACCAGAGCCAGTGTGGCCATGCCATACTTCAGCGAGCCTCTTGCCGCTGTGCCAAGCCCTAGACAAGCCTTGGGTCACCGCACCAAGCCTCGCTCATCCCTAATTGAGTGAGGCTGAAATCCCACCCGGGAGGCAGGAGCAGGGGCATATGAATGCACCCATTAGCACTGGTGGGGCTCACCCATGATAGTGTGAGTGCCCACAGAGAGGCCTCTATGTGTCACCTCTGGCACACCTGCCATAGGTTCGCCACCACTGAGCTAGGATGTTCTGGAAATTTTAGTCTTAAAAAAGCAACTAGCTTATCATTTTCCACTAAAGTTATATGAAAGCAGGTGATAACAATGTGAGAAATCTTTCCTCCACAAGTGTAGTAGTATTTTCTCCATCGACCATCATCCCTCCCTGGATTTCAGTAGTACAGAGATGAAACCAGTTTTATGATTGATGGATTGGAAGGGGAAGGAAACCCTCCATGATTTCTCATTTCTATTAGCTTGTTGAAAGAATCATTTCTTGAAAAAGATATTAAGACGACTGTTTGTCAAAGAAGGTAAATTACTTGTGTTTTTACTTAAGGACAACTTATCTTATTTAGATTTTCTTGACATTGTAATACATGTTTTAATTGGCAAATTAATCAGTTAAATGAGATATCTATTCAATGAAAACTTTCAATCTGTTGACATTCCTAGCTTGCATGAAGCATTTATTATTTTGCCTACCTGAAATTTCTATTACTGCTTCTAGAAATCTATTTTCAAAGGCTAGTGTACTGTGAAATCAACATCCTTCCAATTCAGTCTTCTTTACATCAAAGAAAATGGAAACGAAATATTGCTAAAATTTACCCAGTGCTGCTTTAGACTGCTTAGTAAATCACTATGATACATAGAATATGCAATGACTTCGAAGCATGTACTGTATCTTCCTTTAAGTCTCTTGATGTCATGGACTGTAGCTCCTTTCTCTCTCAGTCCACAAGACTCAAACCCAGGTGTCACGAGCAGTAACCATGATGGCTGAGAGAGATGGAAGTAGTACAGTTTGTCAGCAAGAACCAAATTACACTTTTATTTTGAACTTGAACTAACACTTACTGCTGCCATTGTTATTATAGGCATGTCTAATGCTGGGCTGAGTGAGAATTCAGTGCCAGCTGTAAAACTGAATCGGTTGCTCATTCCATTACTTACTCTTGGGAGAACCAGTGAATTGTAGCTGAACATGACTTTGCTCTATGGAAGCTTTAGTGGAATCTGTTTCAGCTGTAAAACCTGCTTAATAATCATGCACTCGTCACTGCCATTCAACGTAACCTACTTCATAAGGTCATTGTGATGCTATTTTGAAGGAAATTCCAGATTCTCTGCCTCTTTGGAAAAAGATCAGAATGCAAGCAGCATAGATTGATATATCCACTAGGCCAGTGCAAATTTGTGGGTTGACATTACAACTCACAGCTTTCTCTCAATGTGACTGTGGAATTCTGTTCTACATTGGCAACAAACTAAACCAGGCATGCACAAACTATGGCCCATGGGCCAGATACGGACCCTAAAGCCATTCCATCAGGCCTGAAGTGCCCTTGCCAAACCAGGAAGTGCCCTTGCCAAACCAGGAAGTGAATATGGATGCTTCTGCGCATGTGCAGACATGTAGGTATTAACTTCCTGTTTTGGCATGGACATGCTTGCGCATGCTCAGAAGCATCCCTGGTATTCACTCCCTGGTTTGGTGCGGGCGTGCTTGTGCATGCACAGAAGTGTCCGTGCCAAACCAGGAAGTGAATACGACTGTTTTCTCTCATGTGTAGAAGCATCCGCACTGAACCAGGAAGTGAATGGAGATGTGCATGCGCAAACACACCCACTTCCAGGGGTGTGGTCAGGTGCACTCAGATGTTCCAGGGGTGTGGTCAGGCCTCCGGCGCAAAATGTTTGGGCACCCCTGAACTAAACTGAAATATATACAGGCCAGTGATTGTTCTGCTATGTAAGGTGCTTGTGTGGGGATTCGTGTGACCTAATCAACAAGCATATAGATTATGGCAGGGTTTTCACAAGGTCTTTGTTGACTTTGAGTTCGTATTGACTGCTGAGGAGTGAATTCTAGTAAAGATGTACAAAGAGTGTCTGCAATTAGAGACATCCCCTTCTCGGTTTTAAAGGGATCGGTCTATTAATATATCCAGCAAGTCTCAGTTGTAGCTTATTAGCCAGAAAATTAGAAAAAGGCAAAACAAAGCCTGGGGTCTTTTTTTTAAAAAAAAAGCTGTTTATTCTAATGAAACAGATGAGAGCAGTTCATGTCGCCTCTCTGGGATTAAAAAAAAAAAATACATTTAATTAAATTGTATTTTAAAGATTAAGTAGAAACATACAGAGGATGAATATTGTGATACTAGGCTCTAGGGGCTATTACCAGAAACGTCTCTGTTCTTTTTTCCATCCCAAGCCATAGTATACATTAATATTTTCTAATCTTAGTTTGCAAAAGTGTTTATTAAGTGAACATGAGATCTGCTATGGAGAGGTTTGTGAGTAAGCACTTGTATAGTGAGTATAAAAACAAGGATGGCTGGTTTGCTTTTAGAGTCTGAATCTAGCTTTGCTATTTCAGATTCAAAACAAAAACAAACAAAAAATCCCCCATGTGGGAAAATTCTGGGAAAAATACCCAATCCTTGCTGAGATCCAGCTCAGCAAGTGTAAGAAACCAAAAGATCAGAAGGAAAAAGACTGCAGTCTGAGATAATGGTGCACAAAAATTCTCTGCTCCAGCACCGGGGAAACAAGTTTTATTGAAGTTACAGGTTACACAGGATGTCTACGAAAGCATTTTTGTTGTTGTTGTTCAGTCACACAGTCGGTTCCGACCCTTTGCGACCCTATGGACCATTGTTCTCCAGGCGCCTCTGTCCTCCACCATCCCCCTCAGCCCTCCCAGCTCTGTGCCCATTGCGTCTACAATACCATCTAGCCATCTCATCCTTGTCCTCCCCCTTCTTCTTTTGCCCTCCAGCTTTCCCAACATCAATGCCTTCTCAAGTGAATCCTCCCTTCTCATTTGATGTCCAAAGTATTTTAGCTTCATCTTTACTATTTGACCTTCCAATGAGCAGTCAGGGTTAATTTCTTCTAAGATTGACCTATTTGTTCTCCTCGCTGTCCAGGGGACTCTCAAAACCCTCCTCCTACACCACATTTCAAAGGCATCTATTCTTCTGCGTTCAGCCTTCCTAATTGTCCAGCTCTCACATCCATACATTACTACTGGGAAAACCATTGCTTTGACTATTCTAATTTTTGTTTGCAATGTGATGTCTCTGCTTTTCACTATGTTCCCCAGGTTTCTCATTGCTTGTCTCCCAAGAATCAGTCGCCTTTTTATTTCATGGCTACAATCCCCATCTGCAGTGATCTTTGATCCTAAGAAAGTAAAATCTGTCACTGCTTCTACTTCTTCCCCATCTATTTTCCAGGAACTGATTGGGCCTGTTGCCATTATCTTGGTTTTCTTGATATTTAGTCTCAAGCCAGCTTTTGCACTCTCCTCCTTCAGCCCAATCAAGAGATTCTTTAGGTCTTCCTCACTTTCTGCCATTAGGATGGTATCGTCTGCATATCTCAGATTGTTGATGTTTCTCCCAGCGATTTTAATCCCATATTGTGATTCCTCCATCCCTGCACTGCGCATTATGTGCTCTGTGTATAGGTTGAATAGGTATGGTGACAAAATGCAGCCTTGTCTTACTCCTTTTCCTATTCCAAACCACTCTGTCATTCCCTGTTCTGTCCTAACTGTTGCTTCTTGGTTCATGTACAGATTTCTCAGGAGGCATATGAGGTGCTCTGGTATTCCCATCTCTTTAATTACTTGCCACATCTTGTTGTGGTCCACACAGTCAAATGCCTTAGTGTAGTCAATAAAACAAAAGTAAACTTGTTTCTGGTATTCCTTTGTTTTCTCCATGATCCAGCATATGTTGGCGATGTGGTCTCTAGTCCCCCTGCCTCTTCTGAAACCGGCCTGCACCTCTGGTAATTCTCTTTCCACATGCTGCTGAAGTCTATCCTGTATTATCTTGAGCATCACCTTGCTGGCATGTGGGATGAGCGCGATTGTTCGATAATTTGAACATTCTTTGGCATTGCCCTTTTTTGGGATTGGGACGTATACTGATCTTTTCCAATCCTGTGGCCACTGTTTTGTTTTCCAAATCTGCTGGCATATTGAATGCAGTAATTTGACGCCGTCATCTTTTAGCGCTTTGAAAAATTCAACTGGATACCATCATCTCCACTAGCTTTGTTGTTTGCAGTGCTCTTTAGGGCCTTTATGACTTCGCTCTCCAGGATGTCTGGCTCAAGTTCTACTTCTTCATCATTGTAATTGTCAGGAGTGTTGAGGTCCTTTTTGTAGAGTTCCTCTACGAAAGCATAGGTGAGTGGTATTCAGCCAATAATATGACATTCTCTACAGCATAACCATATAGGGAGCATAACCTTTATCCTTGTTAATACATGCGCAATAGCTTATTTCCTGTCACATCTAGGCCCAAAGCCTTATTCTGTAACGGTTCCCTTGCAAAAGCTGTTACTTGTAAATAAGAAATAACTTCAGCAGTAAAAGGCTGATATACCAAAAGCATATATTAGATGATTACATTAAGGTGCTTTTCTGCACCGAGCCAGGAAGCAACTGTTAACTCAAGAAGCAACTGCTCTGCACAGATGCAGAGTCTCTGCACAGAGGCAGGAAGCAATTGCTAGTTCAGGAAACTGTGGCTAAGCGCAGGAAGAGCTAACCACAAATGCTAACTCAGGAAACTGCTACACAGCTCATCATAATAACCTATAGGTTATAATGGATTCCCACACCCCCAGCTAACTGTCCATCTTTCTTTCTACCCTTGTCATAACTATACTATCTCTTTCTTAGACACACACTTTAACATAGTGAGGGGGTTTGAGTGTGTCAGGGAAGCTGAGAACAACGCCATAAGGAGACTAGAATCCATTACAAGTCTGAACTTCCAGCAGGACTCCCAAGATGGAATGGTCAAAGTTGAGACATCAGACTAAGATATATCATCGCTTTTCAGCTGTAAAGGTCACTTTGGCAGAAAAGAATGGATAGTTCCAATAGTAATAGGGACAGTGAGACTGTTGAATAACAGCTACTGAGTCAGTAGCAATACAGAAAGATGATAAGGCATTTCATAGGCAATGACAGTGACAGTCAACCTATATGTTGTTAGTACTGTGCAGAAAGGTAATGGTAAACTACTACTTAATATTTATTGCATAATTATGGTTATGCTAATAGGTTTTCCAAGACAATCCACAATGAAATAAGATATAATGATGGAAGATAAGGCTTCTAGGTCAGAAGGCACTCTTCCTCTAATGAGGAAAAGCAAAGAAGAAGTATGAATAGCATTGTCACTAATGACACAACTTGATTAAAGCCAAAAGGACATCTAGTAGCTGATATGCACAGAGGTGAATGAAAGGTCTAATGTTGCACAACACAGATAATTGGAAGATGGAATGTGGATCATAAAGCAAGAAGTTGTACGTTTAGACATTGCAGTCCATATTTTGAGTAAACTAAAATGAACTGGGATATATGACATTTTCAATCAGTCAATTGCAAAGTATTTTATTGCAGCAGTGATAAAACCAGAAAAAAACAATGTAACTGCAGTACAGGGGCATGACATACCACAAGCCCTGGCACAAGACCAGGATCAGATTATAGCACTGGCACATTGTTAATATCAAAATATTAAGAAGACAAAAATCATGCATACAGAAGATTTAGATTTCTTTAATGTTGACAATGGAAAAAATCTTCAGTTCCAGCCAAACAATTAGAAGAACCTCAGAATGGCAGCTACAAAGGAGCTGGAAAAATGCAGGGATGTTTTATTAGAGAGCAAGGTGATGATCATTTATGTTATGTATTCCTGATTACTAGGAATAATTTAAAAATTGGTCAGTGAAGGAAGCTAATGGGGGCAAAATTGATTCAGTTAAAATATGGCATTTAAGAACTGCTTAACGGATAACATGTACCTCCAGAAAGACAAATAAAGGGGTACCAAATCAAATCAAGCTTGAATGCTCTCTGGAACAAAAATGACTAAATTGTGACAATTGTACTTTGGACTTATCATGAGAAGACAAAACTTTTTTTGAAAAGCCAGTAATTCTGGGAAAGGTTTAAGGCAAGAGTTTAAGAAAAGAAAACAAAGTATGAAATGGATTGACTGAGTAAAGGAGACCATAGCTTTAACTTTGCAAGAGCTGAACAGGAGTGTTTTGGAGGTCACTAATTCATTGGGTTTCCATAGTCAGAAGCAATTTAAGTGTACATAATAACAGCTATCCTATTGTTCATTAAGTGCAAATGTGCTTCAAAAGTGTAAGTATATTGTCCATTCCTTTAATAGCATTCTTTCCTCAGCTTCTCCAATATTTTGGTGTCAATAGTAATACCTAAAGGCTGCGGTGGTGAACTCCAGCTGTTCTTGGACTTGAATTCCTAAAAGTCCTGATCAGCAGATGTACTGACTTGGGCTTATGGTAATTGAAGTCCAAGAATAGCTGGAGCACCAAGGTTTGCCACCACTGCCCTAAGGTACGCCTTTTCTCTGTGTCACCACCAATTATTCCCATGAACAACCTGTGGTGACCTAGAGACAAATCGTGGAGGAAAGCCCGGGAGCCGGTCTGTGC
The DNA here is from genome assembly GCA_035047345.1 of Bradypodion ventrale. Lineage (NCBI taxonomy): Eukaryota > Metazoa > Chordata > Lepidosauria > Squamata > Chamaeleonidae > Bradypodion > Bradypodion ventrale. The sequence continues at coordinate 51,603,587 of JAWDJE010000001.1, forward strand.
ACTAGAAAGCTCTGTATGCTACTGCAGGTTTTCAATCTATATTAATAGTGCATTATTCAATCATGTTTCAGGTTTTTCAAAAATAAATCCTAGCCCCAAGGGAAAATGAGGAGGGAGATTCTCCTCCCAGCCCAGGGCTAAGTGCTATACTATGGGGAAAAGGTCAGTTTGGGGGCAGTGATAAACCTTACTGCATGCGGTGGTGATGAAAATCAACCTTCTGTGCAGCTTTTTATTCTTCAAGGTCTGTCTATGCATTTCCATGCCGATATTACTTTTTGTTCTTCCTTTCCTATTGACAACCAAAAATGTACATCAATTAAGAATGTATATGTGATGGCCAGCTTTTCAATCTGCAATTCTAACCTTGGAAAGCAAAAATGATGCTGCCAAATGAGGCAAGGACTGAATTGCGCTCATCCACTTAAACAAATACAATGGTATGACAGGACTGGTTATAAGACAGGGCTGAAAAGGGAAGAGACAAAAGAAAATAATGTGTTCAGGAAGGAGAGCGATGATGTGCACATGCCTGATTAACAACTCATTTCTTGCTCAGAAAGTCAAGGCAACCAGGCTTCTCCTTGAGTTTATGTCCATCTTAACAGGTTTGATGCGGTCCCGCATCCGAGGAGCAGATGTGGCCCAAGCGGGAGTTCTAACCTTTTTAGACAGTCACTGTGAAGTGAACAAGGACTGGCTCCTCCCTCTCCTGCAGAGGATCAAAGCGGTAAGTAAACAGCTCTTGTGTCTCAGGTCATAGCATGCATTAGATGTACTCCCTCTGGAGTACTGTCTGGCCGGACATTCCATGATGGTAATGGAGTAGACCGTACAGCCAGCGACTCAATGCTGAGTGTTGGACAGTGGTAAATAACCTGACTCCCTAAAGGGGCCAATGGCTACGGGCAGATGAGCCCCTTGAGGCGGGGTGATGGTCAGTGGAGGAAAAGCCACCGGAAACCATCATATTGGGCCCAACGGCAAAATGAGCGGAGGAGGAACTCAAATTCCTAAATGTCATTGAGGTGGAAGAGGCCATGCCAGATGGACTGGCTGTGGAGCACACCTTGATAATATCCTCAAGGCTGCAGGAGTCCATTGCAGTCCCAGTGGTAAATCCTGCATGTCTCATTTCATTTGTGCCACAGGAGATCTCTCCATGATCATAGGCTCACTTCATGGCAAGCTGGGATCCACCTTAAACAAATTCACGACAATGGCATTTTTTCTGCTTCAAGAAAAATTGCCTTCTCGGATACAAGTTGCAGCCGATGACTCCCTCTGGAGCCATTCGATGAGTGGTCATTGTAAAAAAAAGCCATAGAGCAAGAGCCTGAGAGGCTGGGCATTGTTTTAGTGTTAAATGCTAGGAATCTACAGTAGGTCATACTCTTTGCCCATCCAGCCTGTTATTATCCTCTTCAGGGTTTCTCAACCTTGGGCCCCCAGACGTTCTTGGGCTTCAATTTCCAGGAGCCCTGATCAGCAGGTGTGCTGACTTGGGCTTCTTGTAACTGAAGTCCAAGAATAACTGGGGGACCAAGGTTGAGAAACACTGGACTTGTATTGGCTGCATTGCTTCAGACTCCCAGGTAGCTGCAGAGCCTGCCTCTTTCTACCTGTATATACAAGCTCTCTCTGCAAGGGACACACCCCAGCTGGAAGCTTGCTTCCTACCCTTCCTCCCAAGGACTCTGACTTGGGGGAATCCCAGTGGAGTTAAATGGGTCCCTGAAGTGCCCAAGTGGCTAGTGAGTTTAACTTGGCACTCTGAGACTGTAAGAAAAGCAATTGTGGGAGCTGGCGCAGATGCCTTAGTAAGTGTTGTTGTGAGCAAGCAAAGTGTTTCCAAACCCATAGAGTTTGTCATAGGCGGATGCTGGCTCTGCCTGACCTATATTGAAAGTTGGCACAGAAAGGGCCAGAAAGGATTTTTTAATGCCATTGGGACATGTTTTTGTCTTCCTTGGTCTCTTTTTGTGCAGTTTAATTTTTTCCTGTGTTTATACGTATGCTTGTTTGTTTGTTTTTGTTCTGAGTAAATGTTCAACCAGCAAGTTGCTTAGGTCAAAGCTGGTGGGTGCGAAGGTAAGTGAGGAAGAACATGGAACCACAAATTGGTCAGAAAAAAAAAGGAAATATATATAAATTGGTTTGTTTCATTTCAAAAAGACAAAATCATTTCAGCTGAAAGAAGCCGCTTGTATTTGCTCAATTCATTGGTCCTGAAAGTCAAAACACTTCCCTTTTTAAAGAAATACTTTGAACTCAAGGCAATAGATGGAGTCCCACCCACACTGACATGTGGTGGCTTCCGTTGGGTGGTTAATATAGGGGAGGATGCCTGCCCCATGGTTTGTTCAGTTCCTGCACCCCTCTCTTTTTAGGGGTGGGTTCTTATTGCTGGTTTTTATCTGTTTTATTTGTTTTTATCTGTTTTTTTTACCCACTGTTGTGAACAGCCCGGAGTCGGCTTTGGCTGAGTGGGCGGTATAAAAATTTAACAATAAATAAATAAATAAATGAACCAACTAGTCCCCTGCCCCAGTTTCCATACAGATGAAAAGGTAGAGGAGGGTGAGACTGTTGTGCTGAGGAGGCAAAGGAGGGACTCTCCCTTGTGTATGCAAATTACATTAGAAGAGCCTCAGGGTTCCTGTGAGAGTTGCTGAGTGGTACAAGGGGAATAGGCCGTCTTGGCTCCAGCCAAGTTTTTAATTAGGCCTATGTTCAATTCCCACTGCTGAATATTTTAGGGGAGTGATGGCTCTTTGAATAGTGGCTGAATTTAATTTCATGCAAATTAAGCTTTAATAAATTGATTTAATGGGAATTAAATCCTACTGATTTTTTCCCCACAGTAGACAATGGCATTCTCTTTCTAGTAAAGGCAGAAACACAGGATTAAACCACCAGTTTTGTTGACACTATTGTGTTCTTGTAGCTTTTCTATGCAGACAAGAGAATACTTCAATACTAACCCCTGGGCATGTATCTGGTAGCTTTAGGAAAATCACTTGTCCTCTCTTTCATTGGAAGTTGTTATCCTCAAAATGGGTACATAAGCATTCCATAAGATTTGGCTTCATTGTGTTCTGAGTCAGTACATGTGAAGAGAGGACAAAGTATAACTGTGTTGAGAAATAACTGGGTTGTCAGTTAATTAACCACATTCGCCACAAGTGATACTACAGTTCATCCCAAGAAGAAGCACCACCATGTGTATGCAAAGTAATATGCAAAAGACATTCAGTGGGAAGGTAAACAGCATTCCATGCATTCCAGTGTCTAGTCATGCCTGCCACATGTTTACGGAAACATCTTCAGACACAGACATCAGAGATGAGCACTGAACCCTAGAGTTGGATACGACTGGCTTTCGAGCAAGGGCGAGTTTACCTAAATTCTAACTATGCTGGCTGAGGATTCTGGGAATTATTGTTCAAAAGGTAACTTTTCTGAGCTCTGTCTGAAGCCCTTTGGTGGGGCTTGGAGAATGATGCAGGACCCACACAACTTCATTTCCTTTGACCCACTACCACTTGCAATTGCTCTTCTGATTGTGAAAGTTTTTACTGGTTAGGGTCATGCACCAGTGTGTTTGAATGACCTTACTAATGCTTGGCAGCATTAAATTATTCTGGATTGCCTGTTACAATTTCTATAGCAGCTTCTAGCATACAAAACACCAGATCATATTTTCAGTTCTTTCTCTATGCCTTGGAAGAGTCCTTTGAATTAAATTAGTGTATATAACAGTGATTTGCCTCAAATTGTCTGGGAAGCTTCATGGATCAAGGATTTGAACCCAATGTCCGAACCCTTGTCAACATCCACCAATCAGCAATCTTCTGAACAGGAGAAATGTTTATTTGCTGAAATATTTGTTATACTGCAATTCCAGAGTTTGGAATAGTTACTTTCTTGAACTACATATCTCAGGATCTCCAAGCTAATGTGGTCAGTAACTGGTGGATTTGGGGACTTACAATCAAAAAAGGAACTTTTTTGAGTGGCTTAGTGTAAGATGCTGAGGCTGTTGACTGGAAGGTCAGCTGGTCAAGACCCAAGTGCTGCACAATGGAGTGAGCTCTTGTTGTCTGCCCCAGCTCCTGACAACCTAGCAGTTCAAAAGCAAGAAATGTTAAGTAAACAAATAGGTACCACTTTGGCAGGAAAGGTAACGGTGTTCTGTACGCTCCGGCATCTAGTTGTGCCTGCCACATGACCACAGAAATGTTTACAAACTAAGACAGCACTGGCTCTTTGGCTGTAAATGGAGATGAACACCTCCCTCTAGAGTTGGATACAACTGGCTTTTGAGCAAGGGTGACCTTTACCTTTACTATTGCTAGAATATGAAAACATCTTATTAGACTGTGAAGAGATGGACCCCACGAGGTAGCAAGGACGGTCCTCACTGGCTCTTGGCATTGCCAATGCCAAACACCCAAAATTGCATTGGACTGCCATTGCACTCCATGCCAGGGCATCCCTCTTGCTCTTTTCTGCTCTGAACCTAGAGCCCATCCTCCAAAAGGAAGGACAGTTTGAGGCATCTCCACCACCTTTTGGTAGCTGACTCAACTGGTTGCCATTCTCCATATGCAGCCAGACAACTGAGAACCAGGAATTGGAATTAGCACTCAGTGAATGTCTTGGCACCAAAAGTGGCTTGACAGGAAAAGTTTATTATTTTTTAAAACAGGACAGAAAAACAAGACTTCACCCCACAAAAAAAGAAAAGGACCTTCACCTGCACATGGGCTCAGGGGTTTGAAGTACAGTGGCCAAATCATATGCCAAATAAAAAGCTATAACAAACCTTTCACTCCACATAAGCATCTGCCCAACTCAAAAGGAACAAAAGAGCAGAATCTTGAACCACCTTATGGCTATTTAGCTAGGCTAGAGCATCCATCATCTGCAAAGGACTAACAAAACTGCTCTTTCCTGCATTCCACAGGAATGCTACCCTTATGAGAAGCTCTCTTATGGCTTGTGTCAGATGGTTGGCCTGATCCATTCAGTGATCAGTGCAGAAAAGCTAAACCCTAATCAACCTCCTTGCTGTTCTGGGGCCCAGTTATACTTCTTGTCCCATCTCCTGATCTTGCCCCAGTCAATGGGAAATCTGGGTGCTAGGGTCATGGAATTAATTTCTCCCTGGATACAGACTGTCTAAATGTTAGCTTCAACCTATTGCAGATGTCCCTCATCAATCTATCGCCAGGATGGAAGGGAGATAAGGAGGTATTCTTCCAGCTGGCTACAGATTTAGTACTTTAGTATTTTTAGGTCATCACTCTCTTCCCTTTATTATCAACACTGACCCTTTAGGAGTGAGTTCTTCAGATGGACAAATCAGGGGTGCGAAACATTTGACCTGCTAGATGTTTTGGTCTTCAGTTCCCATAATTCTTCACCTAACATAGTCCATGGCTGCTTAGAAAATTCAGAGGGATATGACATCTCTCCCACCCCAAAGCTTATCTAACCTTTTATTGTGCTATTGAGTTTGCTTCATTTCACTGATTGTTATGCTTATTTCCCTATCTTCTTCTTGTTCTGCTGCATCCGAATCCAAATATTGGAGATCATCATGGTGATTAGCCATGAAAACTGTCCAGATAATATAATGCAGTGGCCTTTCATCTTTCTTCCACATCACAGCATGACATCCATACCACTGATCCAGGTCCACAAGTCACTTTATGTTTCTGAGCCTTCTGAGCAAAGTCCTCCTCGGCCCCAAGCCAGTATTGATGAAACTGCTGCCCTCTATCAAGATAGAATCAAGTGGGATTTAATCCACTTGGGAACCATCACGCTTCCCTGTGGACTTCAGCACCCAAGGCTGTTAGTCCTCAGGGTTGTCAGGTTAGTTAGCCGCTGCCTGAAATTCGGCGTTGAGTCGCTGGCAGTATGGTCTACTCTATCAACGTAGCAGGATAACCTGGCCAGATGAGATTCCCTTATACTAAGAACATTTACCATTTGTGCCAGTAGAGCATACTTCCAAGCATGCTTAGGACTGGAAAGTGGATGGAACATCTCTTCCTTGGGAGGGACCAGTAGTCTTTCTTCATTCAGTTTTCAGCACTTCCACCCATTTTGTCACCCTCATCCAAATCTCCTTAGCTGAGCAACGAGGGTGCCTTTCTCCGCATGAGATTTTTGATGAGTCTGCCAGCAGGGTGGCAGCTGGAGCAGCCTTTCCCTTGCAGCACTGGAGAATGTAGCTCATGCTCAGAGCTGATGTGATGGATGAATGTGGATGCCATAGGCAGCAGCGCCTTAGGAATTTCATTACATGGTTGCAGTAGCAGCAGCAGCGGCAGCGTGGTTTGAATGAAGCAGAAAAGCAAAATGTCAGTTCTGTTAACTTATCTTATTTGTAATTTTTCTTTTTCCATTTCTTTTTCTTCAAGCAATCACAATCGAAGCCTGCGTAGATGCTTGAAATGGGTGCTAATTGATTTATGGCTCTCCCGGTGGCTTGAATTTCCATGAGACATTTGCTTTTAATGCCATTGCTTTCCAAATTGTAGAACAGAATTGTGACAGGTTGAGTAAGAAGTCTAAAAAGTCTGGAGCATAGAGAGTCCAGGGCATACACAGATGCAGGCAGACAATAAAGAAGAGGGATGGAGGGGAAAACAAAGCATTTACTTTATGTGATTAAGATATAGAAACAATACCCAATTATGATGTGGTGGTCAGAGCAATGGACTAGGACTTAGGAGGAGACCAGGGTCCAAATCCCCTCTCAGCCATGGAAACCCATTTTAAAGAAATAAATTGGCACTTATGCTGTAGTGAGGGGACATTGAGGAAACACTGCTGTACAGCAGAGGAAACCATTTGTCCCTGTTTCTGTCCCCCATCACTGAAAAATACTTTCAACTTATCATCTTGTGATTTATCATCTTGTGATCAAGGTTGCAAAGTTGGAATGGAGTTATTTACCTTAGCATTACTTTAGCTGTTATCTGCCCTTCTCCCCCCCCCCCCAAACAAACAGCTATATTAGACATACTGTATCTCCCTGTTGTGTCCTAATGGTTTGATCCTCCACAGGGATAACAATGTATCTGAACCAATGTAACCTTGCCTATAGGCAACAATGTAACCTTCAGCTGTATCACATAAACCCTGTAATAGGACGCGAGCTAATGACCACCAGCTGGCAGCAGCGAGCGTCCAAAGCTCTCTTGGTCCAAACTCATCAAAGGCAACAGCGCGGGAAGTTTTCCCACCACCACCTACACCTGGACAAGAAGGGCGTGACCAGCAATGACGTCACGACGACAGTAGCCAATGGGCTATCGTGGAACCACGTTCAAATGTATTACTGCTGTATATAAAGAGCTATTGATCCGCCATTACCTCATGTTCCCTCTGACCACCATGCAATAAACCTGAGTTAACCCAGCCCGAGGCTGTGTCCTGTGTCTTGGTTTCCATACACTAAATTGGCGACGAAGGTGGGATCAATGGATCCCCAAGGAGCAGCCAGGGCACAGAGCGGGTTCAACATCACCAAACCGCAAGACTGGGAGCTTTTTGAAATGGACTTCCAGGCGGCACTGGTGGAACTCAAAGTCAAAGAAGACGATGAGGAGAGGAAGAGGGCCATCCTCACCAGAATGCTTGGGATAGACACCAAGCGAACGCTGGTGGGCATCATTGCACCGAAGAAGGTGAGCGAATTCAAAGCAGACGACATCATGAAGCTGCTGCGTGAGCGTTTCCGTCCCTCGAGGGCAATGTTTCCCGCTCGGAGCGCGTTTTGGAGGCGAGTCCAAGCGCCGGACGAGTCGGTTGAGGCATTCGTAACAGCCATGAGGATAGCCGCCGGCCCCTGCAGATGGGACGACCTAGAGACGGCCCTCAGGGACGGAGTGCTGTGTGGCCTGAAGGACAAGGAGGTGCAGCGCAGCTTGATGAACAAGGAGCCACCACCCACGCTGGCGGAGGTTGTAGAGGCCGCGGAAGCCGCGGAGTCCACGAATGCCGGAGTGGACGAAATGCACCAGTGGCGTGAGTGGCGTCCTAGAGCCGGCAAAGCGGAGAATTCGGTGCACGGAAAGTCCGGACAGTCGGTGCACGCAACCCGAAGAGCCTCAAAGTCGTCTACGGAAGGCAGCGACGGCGAGGAGGTCCAGAGGGTCTGAAAAGGGGGGCGCCGCTGCGATGGTTGCGGAGCGGCCCATGAGCGCGCAAGGTGCCCATTCAGGAAAGCCGAGTGTTACACCTGTGGCCGTCGGGGGCACATCGCCAAGGCGTGCAGAAAACGGAAGGAGGGCCGGAGGCAGTCACAAGACCGCTCAACCAGACCGGACCGTCCAGCAAGGTCCAAAGATGGCGCCCAGACCACGAGGAAGCAGGACGGCGTGGGCCGCATCTCGGACGACAGCGAGGACGACGCCCCGGTGTTCAGCGTGGCCGCGGGACAGTCCCATTACTTCGTTGAGGTACTAGTACAAGGGGCCCCTATCAGGATGGAAATTGACTCGGGGTCCTCCTATTCTATAATTTCCCAGAAAGAGTTCTTGAAAATCGACCCCCACGTGCGACCCAAACTTAAAACGTTGAGGTCCACGCTACGAGATGTACAGGGGAACAGCATTCCAGTATTGGGGGTCGGGAAATTTCGGGTCAGTTTTAAGAGACATTCCGCGGAGCTGCCCCTAGTTGTCCTTAAGGGGGGTAGTTGTAGCCTCCTAGGGACGCAGTGGTTTCAGCCCTTAGGTTTGTTCATAGGGGGAGTGCATACCGTGGGGGTGGATCCAATACAAGCGGTGTGCGACGCGCATTCCGCCGTTTTTAAAAAAGGACTCGGAAAGTTCAAGGGACCCCCTGTAGCCTTCGACCTAGACCTGGAGGTCCGCCCGATAAGACTCAAACCGCGCAGGGTGCCATTCGCACTAAAGGACAAAATAGAGGCGGAACTGGACAAACTGGTGGGCCAGGGGATTCTTATTCCTGTTGATTCCGCGGAGTGGGAAACTCCAATTGTAACCGCTCTGAAGGCTAACGGGGAGGTGCGCATTTGCGCTGATTATAAGTGTACAATTAACAAGGCGATCCGCCCTAATGCATACCCGGTGCCGGTGGTCAGCCACCTTCTGGCCAGGCTGAATGGGGGAAAGTGTTTCGCTAAACTCGATTTGGCTCAAGCTTATCAGCAACTCCCTGTAACTCCCGCCACGGCCGCGGCACAAACGATAGTCACACATAAAGGAGCGTTCCAGGTGTCGCGTTTACAGTTCGGCGTGAACTCGGCACCCGGCCTTTTTCAGTCGCTTGTGGAACGCCTCCTGAAGGGGCTGGAGGGGGTGTTGCCTTATTTTGATGACGTGTTGATAATAGGGGGGAGTGAGGCCGAACTGGCAAAGAGATTGGATAAAGTTCTGACTGTCTTCGAGAAAGCGGGGCTACGACTGAGAAAAGACAAATGTGTCTTCTTCGAAACTGAGGTTGAGTTTCTAGGGTTTCGAGTCACGCCAGAGGGTATTAAGCCATCCAAATCCAAAGTAGCCGCCATCAAGAATGCCCCTCGCCCCACATCCAAAACCGAGCTACAGTCATTTCTGGGGCTCCTCAATTTTTACCATACCTTCCTTCCACGGAAGGCGTCCGTGGCCGAGCCACTCCATCGGTTGCTAAAAAAGGAGGAAACATGGGTGTGGGGTGATGAGCAAGAGAGGGCGTTCAAAGAGTTGAAGCAACTCCTAACATCCGAGGCAATCCTAACGCATTTCGATCCCAAACGGCCAGTGGTCTTAGTCTGTGACGCATCCCCGGTGGGGGTGGGGGCGGTGCTTTGCCACGTGTTGGACGACGGAAGGGAAGCCCCGATAGCGTTTTATTCAAGGTCCCTGTCCCAAGCAGAGCGTAATTACGCACAGACCGACAGGGAGGCACTAGCGATAGTAGCGGGAACCAAAAAATTTCACGATTTTCTGTATGGTCGGCCGTTCAAAATCGTGACTGACCACAAGCCCCTATTAGGAATTTTCACTGCAAATAAGCCCACACCACAGATGCTGTCCCCAAGAATGCTGCGGTGGGCTATTTTTCTCAACGCATACCAGCATGAGCTGGAATACCGGCCCGGGAAGGAGATCAGCCATGCCGACGCACTCTCGAGGTCTCCTTTGCCCTTGTCGGGCGTCCAAAAGGAAAGGGCAGAAAGAGATCGCCAGGTTTTGTTAATAGAGGTTTTAGACTCACCCCCAATAGTACCAGCCGACATTGCCAGGGCCACAGGAAAGGACAGAACGCTAGAGAAAGTTAGCTCATGGGTACAGAAGGGGTGGCCGGCATCATCCCCAGGTACGGAATTCGACCCATTTTTTCGAAAAAAAATGGAGTTGTCCCTAGAGAGGGGCTGCCTTTTGTGGGGCCAACGGGTGGTGGTTCCTACGTCCCTGCGACCGAGGGTTCTCGAACTGCTCCACGTCAGCCACCCCGGCATCGTCCGGTCCAAGGCGCTGGCCCGGAGTTACTTCTGGTGGCCACAGCTGGACGCGGACATTGAGCACATGGTCGGCACTTGTCAGGCATGCCAGGGCTCCCGGCCAGAGGCGGCCCGTCTTCCGCATAGGGAATGGGACACAGCAAGGGGGCCATGGTCCAGGGTGCACGTAGACTTCGCTGGCCCATTCCGAGGAACAATGTTTCTCCTGGTGGTGGATGCATTCTCCAAGTGGTTGGAGGTTATCCCAGTAAAGAGTACGTCCTCCGCCACTACAATTAGCCAGCTAAGGAGAGTCTTTTCCACGTTCGGTTTACCCGACACTTTAGTCAGCGATAACGCTAGTTGTTTCACCTCCGCTGAATTCAAGGCATTCATGGAGGCAAACGCCATTCGGCATGTCACATCCGCACCGTTTCACCCCGCCACGAATGGCCAAGTGGAACGGCTGGTGCGAACGACAAAGGATGCGCTGCGGCGCATGGGCCCGGGGGACCTAAATCACCAAGTATGTCAGTTTTTGTTAGCGTATAGGGTGACCCCCTTAGCGTCAGGTTACTCGCCGGCTGAGCTGCTGATGCGGCGAAAACTGACCACGATCCTGTCCAGGCTAGACCCGACGAGAGTCGAGGACAAAGGAAAAAACATAGGGCTGGCAGTCTCGAAAGGTTTCGCCGCCGGCGATCCTGTTCACTGCAGGAACTACGCCAGCGCAGGTCCAGCCTGGGTACCAGGGACGGTTGTGGAAAGGACGGGGCCAGTGTCGTACCGGGTCGAGACTAGCACAGGTCTCCTCTGGAGGAGGCACGCGGACCAACTTAGGCACCGAGTGAGTGGGGGGCCGGTCAGTGGAGCTCAGCGACAGGACTCAGCGTTAGGGTTCTCCCCCACCCGTTTAGCCCAAGGGGGGGACAGCAACGGACAACAGTCCCAAGCAAGGGGGGAAAGCAGCGGCCCCGACTCATACCCTTTTGATACGCCAGCTCTATCAGAGGCTGGGGAAGGGGGAGAGGAGTTCGCGACCGAAGGGGGAGAGGAGTTCGCGACCGCTGCCCCCGAATTTAATTCTGATTTTGATTTTGAGAGCCGGGGGGGTTTTCGGGAGTGTTCCCCCACCCGTCCAAGCGAGAAGAGGGGTTTTTCGTTAGCCCCCAGTGCCCCCGGTTCTTCCCCAATAAAGCACACACCTCCCAACAACGCCGCGGAGCCGCGGCAAGTCACTAACGAGTCTCCCTCTCCAATTACAGGGCAGGAAACCAGGGGACAAAGAGAAGGTAGCAAACCAGGGGGAAGGCAGCCCACACCGAGACCCCAGCGTGTTCGAAATAAGCCATCTTGGCTGAGAGACTTCGTCTCATCCTAGGGGGGAGGGATGTTGTGTCCTAATGGTTTGATCCTCCACAGGGATAACAATGTATCTGAACCAATGTAACCTTGCCTATAGGCAACAATGTAACCTTCAGCTGTATCACATAAACCCTGTAATAGGACGCGAGCTAATGACCACCAGCTGGCAGCAGCGAGCGTCCAAAGCTCTCTTGGTCCAAACTCATCAAAGGCAACAGCGCGGGAAGTTTTCCTGCCACCACCTACACCTGGACAAGAAGGGCGTGACCAGCAATGACGTCACGACGACAGTAGCCAATGGGCTATCGTGGAACCACGTTCAAATGTATTACTGCTGTATATAAAGAGCTATTGATCCGCCATTACCTCATGTTCCCTCTGACCACCATGCAATAAACCTGAGTTAACCCAGCCCGAGGCTGTGTCCTGTGTCTTGGTTTCCATACACTAAACTCCCCATCTCCAGCAGAATGGTAACACCGGCCAAAGGTGATGTTTGGTGTAGTGACCCCATCCAGAAATCACTGTGTTAAGGTAAAACTGCTCTTCTAAAGGAATGGCTACTTTTCAAGGGATGGAGAAAAATACTGTGTTAACACTGCTGCTGTAGGATTAGCAGGAAAAGAGGAGGAAAGAGGATGCAGTGTAGTTTGCTCCTAACCCAGAGTTTGTTGTCAAGTCACTGCTGACTCACGTTTATACGATGGATGAGAGATCTCCAAATGTCCTCTCCTCAATAACCATTCACATCTCTTGCAAACACAAGCCCGTGGCTTCCCTCACAGAACCAATCCATCTCATGTTTCTTCTTCCCACTGCCTTCCATCTTTCTCAGCATTGTCTTTTCCTGAGAGTCTTGCCTTCTTATGATGTGCCCAAAGTAGGACAACTTCAACTTCATCATTTTTGCCTCCAGAGATAATTCAGACTTAATTTTTTTCTGGGACTCACTTATTCATTTTTCTCCCAGAATCAGCAGAGCTTTCCTCTAACATTATGTTTCAAATGAATCAGGTTTTCCCTTTCAGTTTTCTTTACTGCCCAGGTTTGTCATCCATATGTGGTGATTGGGAACACAATAGTGAGAATGATCTTGTCTTGGTATCCAGTGAAAGAACCCCTGGTGGTGCAGTGTTTAAACTGCTGTACTGCCACCAAAAGATTGTGAGTTCTGAGGTCGGTTAAATGAGTACCCAGCATGGTGGGAGCAAAATGCTAATTAACTTGTGAACCACCCAGAGAGTGCTCTAAGCGCTATGGGGTGGTACATAAGCATAATTGCTTTTCTTTTCTTTTCTTTCCTTTTCTTTGGTTTGCTTTGCAAGAACCCTTATACTTTATGATTTTGTTTTCTAATTCTTTCATTACTACTCTTCCAAATCTCATGCTTCTTTTGATTTCTTGGATGTTGTACCCATTTGGGCTAATGATTGAACCTAGATATACAAAATCTTTCACCTTCTCAATGTCTTGATTCTCAACTTTAATGTTGTGCAGTTCTTCTGCAGTGATTTTGTTCATGAACAAACTGCAATCCTGCTTTGGCACTTTCTTCTTTTGTTAAAAGTTGCATCAAGTCATTGCTGTTTTCTGCCAATAAACTTGTGTCACCTGCATGTCTTAAATCACTGACATTTCTTCTGCCAATTTTCACTCATTTTTCATCTAATCTAGTTTCACATTCCATATATGTTGTATGTGCAGATTGAACAGGTAAGGGGATAAAATACGGTCTTGTCTGATTCTTTTGCCCATAGGAAACCATTCTCTCTCTCTCTCTCTCTCTCTCTCTCTCTCCTGTCCAAACAGTAGCTTCTAGTTCACAATACAGGTTTCACACCAAAACAATCAAGTGTGGAGGCACTCCCTTTCTTTCAGAACAAACCATAGTTTCTCATGATCCACACACTCAAGGGCTTTGCTGCAGTCTATAAAGTACAGGCTGAGCTTCTGAAATTCTTTGATGCACTCCAGTATCCAATGGATATTTGTAATATGCAAAACAAAGCTAGAGCTAGATGATTAATAATCACCCTGTGTAAGAAGCGGAGTGCAAAATTATACACCTGCATTCTTTTCCTCTTTGTGTTAGAATGATTGAACTGGTTAGCATTGAAATTCAAAGCAACTTGCCAGCTTATCTAGCAAGGGCAATCCAAATGTGCTTCTAAGACATGATAAACAAATGCAAAAATGTTGCTATGGCCCTTCTCTTTGATAGGAGCACTTCTTTTTAATGTTCTCATCAACAGGCTATGCAGTCTTCCAGGATACTATTCACTACAATGTGCTCAGCATTAGGAAAGCCATTTTCATTTTTTCTTTTTCAAATAGCATTCAGCATCCCATGGTGACTGAATATGTCTAGTCACCATTGGGTTCCTTTTGCCATTTTAGGAGTTTAGTGTATGGGACCAAAGACAATGAAACAGCCGAAGGGTTGGCTTAACACAGGTTTATTGCATGATGATCCAGGGGAACATGAGGTAATGGCGGATGGGTAGCTCAATATATACGGTGGCTATACATTTTGAATGTGGCTCCTCGACAGTCTATTGGTTACTGTCCGCGTGACGTCATGGACGGTCACGCCCTTCTTGTCCAGGTGTAGGTGATGGCGGGAATCTTCCCGCGCTGTTGTTTGCTGGTGAGTCTGGGCCAGGAGAGCTTGAACGCTCGCTATTGCCACCAGGTGGTCATTAGCTCACGTCCTATTGCAAGGGCTACAGTTAAGCAGCTGCTGGTTATAATGTTACACAAGCATGGTTACATTGGATACACGTGAATGGATACATTGTAAAAGGTACAGTAATAGAACACAACAAGGAGTCATAATAAATTTGCAGTTTCCATCCCGGTATTTTTGCTATTTTCTGCTGGAATGGAATGGAAAGTAGTTGATGAGGCAAAAGGGGCCATTTTTGCAAATATGTAGAGTTGGGGAAAGGTACTTTTTTTGGACTGCACCTCCCAGAATCCCTCAGCCAGCATGACTATTGGCCCAACTTCTGATACAGGCTCATTTCTAACCTGTCCAAGCTACTGTATGGATGTACACTGAAAGGGAAGCATTTATTTGAATGCATAAGAAATTCCCCTTTTCTTCCCTCTTACCCTCATTTCACATGTTGAAACTCTCATAGGAAAGTTGCTTACTTATTGAGATTTTACTTCCACAAGCTACGAGGGCAGCGTGGGCCAGATGAATTGGCATTGGGGCCAGATCTGGCCCACAGGCCATAGCTTGGGCACCCCTGGTTTAAGCAAAAAAAGGGCAGCTTAAATGCTATCTCATCCTGTTGCAAAACAGATTGGAAGGCACATTTTACTTCCGCTTTCAGTGGGAGGAACCATGTTACCATCCCACTGAACCACATGACCGGCCTGCTAAACCATGTGACCGGCCCACAGCATGAAAAGTTTGGGTACCCCTTTTTTACTCTGAGTGTCAGTGTTTAATGAAGTGTATGGAATGTTGATGCTGCCACCTTCAGGCTGGTGCTGGAAGGATGATTGATTTTGCTATGCCATTTGCCTTCCACCTCCCCCCACTAAAGATTAATGGTTTTCTGTTAATTTGCTGCTTGCATGAACAGTTCATTTGGGTCTTAATAAATGTATGTTTCAAAGAGATCAAGAACTGAAAATGCATCTGAATCAGCAGCTGACCCCCACAATCCCACAACTCTGATACATCACTTTCCATTTTTCCATTCAGCAAAAATAGCTGTTTAGCCAGATTTCTTAAGCATGGCAAGTGTCCAATAAACAAAATGTCTTTGTTCCTCTGTGTGTATAAGCAAGAATTTGTGTCATGCAGTAGTAAATTAACACAGAGCATCAAATCCCAAAGACATTTGAAAAGAAAAGACTCTTAGGTTGACTACCAATGATAGATGCACCTGATAGATGCATGAAGTGAAGACAGTCTCTTGATGCTTGGATAGTGCTTCTGTAGCTTGGTTACATTAGTATTCAGTTCCTCTGCTTATTGAGCTGCATTCCAAATGAGAAGTGTCTCAAATCTCAATATAGAACATTAATTTAAGATCTCACGGGGGTGGGTTTCAAGCAGGGATGCCACTACAGACATTTCTCTAGCACGTTTGTTTTTGGTTAGGAGATGTATTCGCAATGGTTAGACCATCTTTTTGTCTATAATTGTAAGTCGCTGGAGAAAATAATATGCAAAAGAGACTTTTATTATTGTTCCACAGGAAAACAGTAGCTGATTTCTTCAAAAAGATATAATGTTGGAGATGAAACCTGGTCTTTTAAAAAACTTTACAAAAGTTTAAATTTTAAAAATATATATTTAAAAAATAACTTGAAAACCCTTTGATTTGTGGATGAATCAGAGCATGTGTGCTTCTGTTTTGGAGCATCATGTTTGGTTCCTTTATGCACATGGCTAGGAACAGCTTTCATGCTAATTTATTCACATTTCAATTGGTGTCTCTCCATTGCATCTTATTATTCTTCAGTTATCAAGCACTAGAGAAGTATTTTATCCAGCAGCAGAGATTCAGGGTCAATTTTAGTCTGAGTTCATCTATTCTGACTCAGTTGACCTCATGTCCACATACAGTAATACCCTGGATAACGTTAAAACTTAGTTCCACGAGTCTTAACATTATGCAATTTTTAACGCTTCATGCATCACACAATGTTAAAATCCTATGGGATGAATCGCATAATGTTAAACTCCATAGAGATACATTGTTACCAACACAGACTTCAGCGAACATTATGCAATACATCCCATAGGGTTTTAATGTTGCGTGGTACAATTTTTTTCAGATTCCTTAACTTTATGCAGTTTTAACGTTGTGTGGTGCAAACGTTATCCAAGGTATTATTGTATTCCTTTCCTTAGAGTATAGGGGTGGTTTCCCTACATTGTATTGGAATCTCACCACATTGGCTTTTATCGTCAGCTTTGCAGTGCTTATGTGAGAGTGTGCATGTCCCAGAAAAAACAATCTGCATTCTTCACAAGACTAAGAATTAGAGGGGGTGTTGATTGGCTTTGGCACTAGTATTGCATATGTATGTCTCTTATTGAAAACATTGCTATCTGTGAAATACCACATGAATCTCATAGAGCAATTTCCAGGGTGGAATAAACTGGTTTTGTGTAAAGAAACCTATCCTTTTGTAGTGAAGGAATGTACAGTATCAGTAATCTAATCAAATCTTTATTATGATCTAAGTCCACCATAGTACAGCATAAACAGAAGTTGAGAAGAGATTGTGTGAAATACATATATTCTTCTTCGTAGTTTTGTTTGGGTTTTCTTCATGCACAAATCACCTCAGAATGCTGCAAAGCTAAAGGAAACCATTAGGTTAGTCCCACCCCTCTGTGCATGACCATGTGCCCAACAGCTTCCCCCCTCAGCTTCTGTTTTTCCATGCTAGCGAATGGTACCTGTCAGCTTTAAAATTGAGAAGGGAGTGTGTAAAATATATTTTAAAGGGAGCATTTCTGCTCAGAGTTAAGGAGTAATAAAATTAGAACTTTGCAGGTGCACCCCCCACAGAAAGACTCAGACACCGGTATATGGATAAAGGCAAACAAATTGTTGGCCGGAGTCAATAAACTATATACTGACCCCACCCTATGACGTGTATCCGTCAAATCACGGGGTGATGCATGCTGAAAAGCTCCTGCCATCACCCCTTGCCTGGTTCATCATTGACCGGTCAAAGCTATTACACCTGTACCTGTCTAAGTGTTGGCCAGTCAATTGCGAACCTGCTGGATACCTATGGGTCATCAATCTTTACCTTACCAGTGCTACCCGCCTAAAGTGACCAAAGTCAAAGAAACCCCTTTGCTCAAACACTAGCAACAGTGGGGGATGGGCAAAAAAGCCAGAAACCAAGGGCCAATTGTGGGTTCAGGCCAAAAATTCCCACCCGGCCCCGAAGCCACCAAAATATCACACTGTTCACTAGGGAGGGGGTGGAGGGAAAAACTTCTCCTCTCCGTCGCTCTTATTAAAATGGCAGCTCGTCTGCCTCATGGCCACCCCTTTTATAGAGGGGTGGCCACGCCCCCTAACTCACCCGGATGTCTGAGTCTGGGTGGGGGGGCCCACAAAGAGTGTGGTGGCCATTTTGGCGCCACGCTTTCATTGCAGGCGCACCCCCCACAGAAAGACTCAGACACCGGTATATGGATAAAGGCATTGGGCCACTTTTATTGAATAATGCCCTAGTCCGAATTAAAACTTTCAATTGATGTATTCATCCAATTGTAATTCTTAAGGCAAGCAGGCCGCAGTAACACTGGTAAGGTTCCTCCCAAAATTGCCAATGGCAATTGGCTACAATGTATCCATTTGTATCAATTTGTTTGTTGATACAAACAAATTGTTGACCGGAGTCAATAAACTATCTACTGACCCCACCCTATGACATGTATCTGTCAAATCACGGGGTGATGCATGCTGAAAAGCTCCTGCCATCACCCCTTGCCTGGTTCGTCGTTGACCGGTCAAAGCTATTATACCTGTACCTGTCTAAGTGTTGGCCAGTCAATTGCGAACCTGCCGGATACCTATGGGTCACAAATCTTTACCTTACCAGTGCTACCCGCCACATGGGGAGGCATCCATGATGACTCACTGCCCCCTCCCAGACCGTCAGCTCGGTCGCCAGGCCTGCTTGCAACACACCCAGAAAGAGGTACATACCTCCAGCCGACAGGTTGACCCCTTCCCCTTCCTACCAGCAAAAATTTTGTAACCCTATCCTCAGGTGTCCAATGGCTGTCTCCCAGCCATGCTCAGCAAGGGACCGAGCAACAGCCCTGTCCACTGACTGCCGGAACAGTCCGAACCACGGAGATCCATGTCTCCCCTAAATTGGTGTCTCGGCACGATGTTAGACCTTAGCGACCGTGTGTAAGCCATACATGATATAAAACGCCAGGTCACAGCCCCTCGACAGTTTAGGAACAGCAGTGATCCATATAAGATCGTTGCCGCCGAGGTGCCTATTAAGAACATCGGGTGGTCCAGCATCCCTGACGGACATCAGGAATGGCCACAGTTCCCGCCCCTTGTGCCGCGCATACCATACCATCTCATACGTGCGGATGCACACAGCCCAAGTCGGGGTCCACTCTCTGTCACCGCAGCATATACTGCTGCCCAGTGTACATAGCTGCGGCCCACCAGCCCCACTGCCACCAGTGTGCAGAGGCGCACAGGATCTGTAAAAGAGGAGAAGAGGTGAAGGACATAACTAGGTACTCATGCAGTGAGGGGACGTACATATAAGAAATTGCGCGTACACACATATCCGCCTCCGAGTACCCCAAACGTAGCCGCGATCAACGTGACGCCTATCCTAAATAAATGGGTGCCAAAACGGGCCCTACACCGCGAAGCGCGGCACCGGTCACCCTCAGTAACTTTACTTTGGTAAGGGTAGACCTATCCTGGTGGCAGAAAAACAGGCTGGGGCACGCAGCAGGCACTGCCGAAAATTCATGTAGGGTACCAACCGGACAGATGTCTCCAATGAAACTCCGTAGCAGTCAGACTCCACTGCCTACGCTGTGCTGAACAACCTTTGAGGACCGTATCCCCAATTGAGCCTACTCATGTGTGACAGAGACATCGTCGAGTTCCACATCCGCCTTACACAGATGGTACCAACTCTGGCACCCACTCACTGATGCGGAGTGCTCCAAAAAGGCTACCGTGGTAGCTGCGTGACCAAGAGCCACTTCACACCTATCCGAACATAAGTAATGCCAGCCTCATGCAAGGTGGGTCAAAAACTCTGGCGAACTGGGGTGACACGTGTCCGGGTGGCGGACACATTCACGTGTCCACCCCTCCAAGACACGACGCATAAGGAAGTAACTCACGCAGTCATTGAAACCCCCCCCCCCACATTGGCCATAAATGCCAGTGCCAAAAGCCTGAAGGCTATAGTACGGGGGGCCAACCCTGACTGAGAAGATAAACGTGCATTGCAAAACCTAATCCAGGTACTGACCACACTTGAGGTAACTGTAGTTACTCGCAAAAAGTTCTAAATAGCATGAACGCATGGTGATACGCCTTACGGGTGCGAGGTGCCAATGACATGCCCGGTTCACCTCTCCTCGCCAAACGTCCAAATATCAGCTGGGAGTGGCGAGTGGAATTCATCTGCTTCCGGAGTAAGGCACGGAACCGGGGGATCTGCAGGCGGGATAAAGCAGCAGCAATGTTGTTATTAATACCTGGAATATGTCTGGCCCTGAACAGCACATTTAGGCATAGGCTTCTCAAAAAGAATAGACAAACTAATGTCATGACCCTGGGGGATTTGCATGTCTGGGTGTTGACAATGTGCACCACTGCCGCATTATCACACCAAAAATGGACCACTGAGTAGGCCCACTCATCGCCCCATAGCATCAGTGCTCCCCAAATTGGGAAGAAACTCAAGGGAGGTAAGATCGCGGAGGCGATCCGTGCCAAGCCATGCGTGATGCCATTGGCCGTAAGTCCACCTACCCTCAGAGTAAACCCCCATAAGTCAGGGAGCCGGAGGCATCCGACCGTACTTGAAATCTAGGGCAGACCATAAGGTCTGATCTCCAGGAAGAGACCCCGTTAAAACCCAGGAGTAATTTGAGCCAGACCGGAAGGCCCACCCGTATGCTCCTGATCAGCCGGACCATGTGGTGACGTTTTAACAGGCCAGCCACGGCGTCACACAGGCGCCTTGCCAATGCTCTGCCGGGTGGAACCACCCTGCAGGCAAAGTTAAGGTGGCCATGAAGTAACTGCAGCTCACGAGGGAACACTTTATGTTTGGCAATCAATGCCAAAATCGCCGCGGAGATCCGAGCCACCTTATTCATGGTTAACCCGGATGCCTGTGCGACAGAGTCAATTTAGAAATGTGAGCTTAGTAGCTGGGCCCTCGGTCTTTTCAGGCGCCAAGGGGACACCCAGTTCCCACCTGAGTGTCTGAAATGTAGTGAGGAGACGCGTGCACGTGTCCGAGCCCTGTTCACCCCCGAACCAAAAGTCGTCGAGGTAATGGGCTAGAGACCGAGACCCCTACCTGCGAGCAAAGGCCCACTGAATGAAAGTACCGAATTGTTCGAATGCTGAACATGAAATAACTCAGTCAGAAGGGGTTGGCCTTATCTAAGTAAAATTCCCCTTGGAACCTAAAAAACCCAATAGCTCAAAATCCATTGGGTGCTCTGGCAGTAATTGGAAAGCCGAGTGCATATCACACTGTGCCAGGAAAGCACCAGGACCGCATGAGCGTACCACCCATAGGGGCTGAACAAACGACGTGTACCTGACTGAACAAGGTCATCGGGAATGGCATCCCTGACCGTAGAACCCACAGGGTAAGCTAAATGGAGGATTAAATGACATTCACCCTGGTTCTACCTCGGTACTAGTCTCATAGGAGAGACTTTCAAATTAGGAAAGGTGGTTCCAAGAAGGGGGCTGCTACTCTCATAGCCTCAACTCCCTTAGCCGTGCTCAGTGGAGCAACCTCTTCGTTACCTTTCAAGGGAACTGGATTAGTAGCAACTTGGGGCCCCTAACACCCCCGAATAGAATACAAAAACCCCATTGGAAACCCTCCAGCAGGTACCCCGCATCATCCCTTCTTGGATGAGCTGAGTGCCATCGCTCCAGCATGAGTACACTAATTGGTGAGGGGGGGCTTTGACAAGGCTAGTTCCTTCAGACGGGGCTCTGATCGCCCCCTGTGCACCCCTACCTCTGCCCCGTAACCCACCAACCCGTGGGCACGCGGAGGCGGCGTAGGGGCCAGCGCAAAATGGGGGCACCCTAGTCGGTAACGACAATGGTGCTTATTACACACGTCGCTAGCTGAGCAGGTCGAACACAGCAGGCGGGCTGGAACCCTCTGCCCGACCAGTTAGCATGGAGCCTGTGTCTGAGCAGCCCGCTGCACAGCATGACCACAATGGTACCTATCACCAGGCGCCAGTCACGTGGGAGTCATGTACACGAGCACAATTGCTGACAGGGCTCAACCCACCTCCTCTCAGGGTGTAGGGCCACCCTCATCCAAATTTCTCATCGTAAGCCAACTGCGATGGGCCCATCAAATCAACCATCGCCCTGTAAATATTATCAAAGGATTGAACCATCGGGATGGCCCAATCAGTCCGGGCCCTGAGGCATACCACCATATATATAAGGTATGCCGGCAACCAGTTGGCCCAGGTGCGCGGTGGCTTACGACGACGGGACAGCTCTTTGTCTCTGTCATCCTGTCCCTCTCTCTCCTCCTCAGTGGGCTCATAGTTCAATAGGGAGAATGTCCATGTATCCCCCTCCAGATCTTATCCCTCGTGACCTGTGACAAATGATCACCAAGGGGCAAAGAATAACCAGCCGTCGGCAAAGCCGTCACCGGCACATTAGGTAAATGGGGCATACGCAGCGGGACCTGGACAGCCCCTGCAATGCCCGGCACTGCCCTGGGGGTGGAAACCTCCGCCCTCAATGCGTTGCCAGTTTGAAACCAAGGGGCACAAGGGGATAGACAGGTAACTGATGCCCACTCACCTCAACTTGACGAGGCCAGGGCCACTGAACCCCACCACTGGAAGTGGGCTGTGATGTAGGTGCACTAATTTGAACCTGATACTCACTAGGTGCACCCCCGTGAGCCGCCCCACTAGGGGTTCCGGCCCACGGCGGGTGTCGGAGCTCGCGACCGGAATTGAGCTCTGGGGCCACACCTGACTGGTCCCTGACTGCAGCTCTGGACGAACAGGGAGCTGCGAGACACCGGCAGGCACAGGCCGGAGCGTCTCAAGCAGCTCAACCTGGCTGGCCGCCTGGTGCAGTGTGGCAGCCGTCGAGGTAGCCGGTGGACACGAAGGGCCCCCGGCAGAGAGAGAAGGGCCCCCTCCCATAGGAGGCTGTGCAATCCCCAAGGATGCCTCCAGCACTGCTAAACGTGCTAGTAAAGCATCCACTGCCACGGATCCCCCAGCATAAGGTGGGCCGGGTTGGCCGGAAGGCCCACTAGGCATTTGGAAAGGGACACCCAAGTGAGAGCCTGGGCCAGCATAGGGCCATGCCCAAAACTCCGGCCCATGAGGGGCTGGAGGAGGAACGGGTTGCACACCCGCACCAGGCCCTCCCCCGCTGTCTTGACCCACGGCCGGCAACTGCGGGCCGAGGGCCAAAGCCCCTGAGGGGCCGACCTGAGGCTGGCTAGCCAAGGCCTGCTGCCGAGTGCCAGCCTGAATCACCCCACCGGTATCGGTGGGCAAGGCTGGGGTAGTGCCCTGCAGCGGGGGCGCAGCCCTGGTCCTCCGACCTGATGGCTGCCCCCCGGCCTGCACAGGGCTCAAAAAAGTCCTCCCCTTTAGCCGCGGCTTCATTGCCGAGGCCTTCCGTTTGGGAGGCATATCGTCGAGAAGAAAGAGCAGGATCCCTTGCCAGGGATCAAAAACTTAGTGCCGAAAGTGCGCAGCAGCCAGCAAGCAAAATTGCTCTGCACGCGCTAATCCTCCCTTCCCAGCCGGGAAGGTATCAAGGGCTAAACAGCCGAAGACTACGATAAACAGCGACGGAGAAAACTTCTCCTCTCCGTCGCTCTTACTAAAATGGCAGCTCGTCTGCCTCGTGGCCACCCCTTTTATAGAGGGGTGGCCACGCCCCCTAACTCACCCGGATGTCTGAGTCCGGGTGGGGGGGGGCCCAAAGAGCGCGGCGGCCATTTTAGTGCCGCGCTTTCATTAGATTACTACTATTACAACTACTACTAGCCTGTGATCTTGTGCTGATAGTTTATTTAGCTAAGGACCTGCCAGGATTGTTCTTCTGATGACACAGTGTCAGTAAACAAAACACCCACAATTCGAAAGGGCATCACTCAGAGAGATGTTGCAGTTTACTAAGTATTCTTAGTGGTTCACTGTGGAATGGGTCTAAATGCAATCTTCTTTATACTTGAAGTGTTAATTTCTCTACCATGACCAATTTGTTTCAGCCAAATAACTTTACTTTAAAAATATAATTACGCGATCCAGGAAGTTTTTACATAAAATATCAGTGTTCATTACCTGAAAGCTATTGGTACACAATATTGCAACTACAGGTGAAACTCAGAAAATTAGAATATCATGCAAATGTTCATTCAGTTCAGTAATGCAACTTAAAAGATGAAACAAGTATATCAGATAGAATCATTACATGCAAAGCGATATAGTTCATGCCTTACTTTGTTATAATATTTATGCTTATGGATTACAGCTTATGAAAACCCCAACCCCCAATATCATGTACCCCATAATCATCACATAATCTCATGTGCGCTGTATGCCATGATCATCACAATTATAACAAATTAAGGCATAGCATATCTCGCTTTGCATGCAGTGGGTCTCTCTCATATATTTGTTTCACCTTTTAAGTGAAATGAATGAACATTTGCACCATATTCTAATTTTTCAAGTTTCACCTGTATGCTATTGTTCATGAGAGCAAATGAAAAATTATAGTTTGGAAACTTGTCTTCAGAATAGTATCAGATTTAGCACAGATTCAACAGGCAGTCTATTCCTGCTCTGTGCCAACTTTGGTGAAGTTTGGACAAAAGGTTTTCAAGTTATATATATATTTTTAAAAGTAGAGCTATTTTAACCACCACCACCCAAAAACCCCCTCAGAATTAGAAACCTTAAAAGTCACCCAATTCAAAATAACTCATATAAGACACCATTCTTGCTGATTTTGAAAGAAAAAAAAATTGGTTGGCCCCACCCACTTTTTATTTGGAAAGAATCTAGGCTGCAGGGGCTGAAATATTGATCCTCAAAAAGCCCTTTCAAACTTTAATATAAACATGAGCATGCATGGGAAAGGCTTATCAGCTAGAGCAGTGATGGTGACCCTTGGCACTCCAGGTGTTCTTGAACTTCAATTCCCAGAAGCCCAAGTCAACACACCTGCTGATCAGGGCTTCTGGAAATTGAAGTTCAAGAACATCTGTAGGGCCAAGGTTTGCCATCACTGAACTAGAGCATTGCAGAGTAAAACAAAAGCCATGGTAATTGCTTTGTGTTTGGTTAACTGGCGAAAAAAAGGAGTCTGCTTGCGAGATTTTCCTTAGCTAGGTGTCTTTTTGTGAATGGCGGCGAGCACAAGAGGACAACCTGTATCTTGACTGCTGCTGTTGGCATTGACTCGTGTGAAATTTGGCATGATATTGTGCAGCAATACTGGGGCATTTCCTGGAAACATTTGTAACTGAAGGTATTTTTAAAAAGAATTTAATAGTATTCTGCTGTTGCCACAGTAGTGAGTTTGAGGCTAGCAGCGCCTTGCTTCCACCTAGCAGTGTTTTTAATTTGTATCCTGTTTTGATGAGATATGGGACTGCAGTGGCTCAAATAGTTAAGACACTGAGTGAGAGGCAGGTCAGCAGTTCAAAACTCGAGTACTGCATGATGGAATGAGTGCCCATCATCTGTCCCAGCTCCTGCCAACCTAGCAGTTCGAAAGCAAGACATTGCAAGTAGATAAACAGGTGTCACTTCGGTAGGAAGGTAAACAGTGTTCCATGCTCTCCAGTGTTGAGGCATGCCAGCAACATGTCCACCGAAACATCTGCAAACGCAGTCAGTGCTGGCTCTTTGTCTATAAATAGAGATGACCATTGAACCCTAGAGTTGGATATGACTGGCTTCCGAGCAAGGTTGACCTTTATCTTTGATGAGATCGCATGAAGCAGTAACTTAAACCTCAGAACCATCAAATTGGCTTACCTTAGCACAGGGGCAATGAACAGAATTATACCATGTAGTCCTGCCCTTTTGATGTTGTATTGTATTGTGTTGTGTTGTGTTGTGTTGTATTGTATTGTATTGTATTGTATTGTATTGTATTGTTGCCAGAGTGGCTCAGTGGCTAAGATGCTGGGATTGATTAGCAGAAGATCAGCAGTTTGAGACCCAAGAGCTGCACTCACGAAGTGAACTCCCATCATCTATCGCAGCTCCTGCCATCCTAGCAGTTCGAAAGCAAGAAATTGCAAGTAGATAATTAGGTACCGCTTTGGAGGTAACAGCGTTTCATACACTCTGGTGTCACATGACCACAGAAACATCTGCAGACAGACAGTGCTGACTCTTTGGCTGTAAACCCTGGTGGTGCAGTGGTTATACTGCTGTACTATAGACAAAATGTTGTGTGTCAGATCCTGATTGGAAACAAAGTTGACTCAGCCTCCCATCCTTCCGAGGTCAGTAAAATGAGTATCCAGCATGTTGAGGGTCAAATGCCAATTACCTGTAAACCACTCAAAGAGTGCACTAAGTGCTATGTAGTGGTATGTACAGTAAGTGTAATTGTTATTGTAAACAGAGATTAGCTCCTCCCACTAGAGCATGGGGTGGCTCGCCTCCATCCTCGCTGCTACCAGAAGTGGAAGCGTGCGTGTTTACGACAGCTGTAAAATGTGTGTGCATAAATGTACCTGCACCTGCTGTAAATGCTGCTGTAAATGCACTTGTGGTTGTTGTAAATGCAGTGTTTACAGCAGGAGGGACCACGTAACTGTCCTGCTTAGTTGTCCGGGAGTGTGGTCTGGCCCAAAGCAAGAAAAGGTTGGGAACCCTGCCTTAGGGGAAACAACTGCCTTTTGAGCAAGAGAGGCCTTTACCTTTACTATAATGCATAGTTTCACTTCTGCTGCTGGCATCTGTAGCATAAATAGCTATGGAGAAGAGCAGCTCTTTCTTTTGCTTCTTCCACAATGCCTTCTACTTAGTGTCATTCCAGACCTTATGTTGGTGGTGGTTTGGAGTCAGTCATCAAAGAAATTGGTGGAGAAATTTTGGGTAGAATCTGAAGTATTTTTCCTGCATGCTTGATTTTGAATCATTCACAGTTGTCTTGAATTGGGGGAAGACAGACAAAAGGAACTATAATAGTCTTCTTTTCTTAATATGAAATATTCCATTCTCTTTAAAGAATGGAGAAGAAAAACTTTAACATCAGAAGGAACTGTTTCAATCTCCTAGCAAAGATGTTGACAGCATTACTCTTCATTGATAATGTAAGGCCATGATGGTGAACCTTGGCACTCCAGATGTTTTTGGACTTCAATTCCCAGTAGCCCCTGTGAATCTACATGAATGGATTTATTGCAATTCATCTGGCCCACGCTGCCCTCGTCGCTCCATATGGGGGCGTTTTACTTCTGCTTCCAGGAGCAACGAGGGCGGCGTGGGCTGGATGAATCGCAGTAAACCCATTCGTGTGGATTCACTGGGGCTTCTGGGAATTGAAGTCCAAGAATATCTAGAGTGCCAAGGTTCGCCATCATGTATGTAAGCAGTGGTGGGCTCCAAAAAAGTTTACTACCACACTGTGAGCATGGTATGGTGGGTGTGGCCAGGTGGGAAGCCCTGTGTTGCACCTGAATTAGGACTACTTTATTTCAAAACTTAGATGGGTAGGGCCAGCCAGAATTTCTGCTACCGGTTCTGGCAAACTGGTGCGAACCTGCTGATGCCCAACACTGGATGTAAGGTATCAGCAATGTGCTGTACCATTCAAGCAGAAACAAACAGTGCTTGTACATAATGTGTTACATTATTTCATTTTTCATTTCAAGTTTAATTTCTATACCGCTTTACTCACCCACCGGGTGACTAAAAGCGGTGTACACAGTAACAATAACACAAGTAAATATAACACAATAAATCAATAATACAATAATAAAGCAATAATGTCATCAAGTTACAAGATTACAAGTCAGGAAAAAAATACAATATTAAATACAAAATACAAAATCAAGCCCCATAAAGAAACCCTTCAAGAGGTGCCACCCAAGTACTCCCACTTCCCTGTGGCCAATGCCAGGCTGGGGAAGGAGCTCGGGTGATGACTGCTTTCTTCCCTGAGGGTGATGGGGAATGAGTTAATAGCAATGGCATCTCAGCCCCTGCCTTTTAAGTCCGAGTGGGGAGAGTGGGGCCCAGCAAGCCAGCGGTGGAGTGGCCGGAGGGCCTCTTTGCCCCCACCGGGACCAGAATGCGCAGCAGCGGCAGTTTGCCTGGCACCCCCGCATTTCAAGCCCGATGGGGGAGGGCGGGGCACAGCATGCCGGTGGTGGAGTGGCCGGAGGGCCTCTTTGCCCCCACCAGGGCCAGAACGTGCAGCAGCGGCAATTTGCCCGGCACCCCCACCTTTTAAGTCCAAGGGGGAGGGCAGGGCACAGCATGCCGGCGGCGAAGTGGCCGGAGGGCCTCTTCGCCCCCACCAGGGCCAGAACGCACAGCGGTTCTTATTACATTATTACTTTTGGACACGAGGGAGAGAGAAAAATAGCATTATTGTTGCAAAACATTAATTTGCAAATTCATGTTATGTAAAATAAGTGTTGTTATGTTGTCGTGTAACAAGTAATATTTACTCAGTATGCCTACAACATTGCTGTGGGGGGTTATATTAAATTTTGGCAAGATATTTTTTGTGTGATAATTTGTACTTTTTGTGCTTTTTAATAACAAGCAGCTGAGTGGTGTACCCACCAGGAGGGTGGGATATAAATGTGCAGAAATAAAATAAATAAATAAATAAATAAGAAGTAACATGCTACCCTTTAAATAACAAACGATGCAAATGAAGCACTTTTATTACATAACAGTTAGCAAAATGCTATTTAAATACAACATTCCAACTTCTAATCTATATAGTGTTGTATAGAAAAGTATTTAACAGAACGAGATGAACAGTTTGGAAGTGGAAATTGCTTATCTAAAGACCATTTTGAAGTGTGTCACAGGAAGATATACTGTTTCTGCAACTTTACAGCATACTAGCTACTTTACAGGGGCTGTTGAAGTTATACCAAACATTACCTTTAGTACTTGTAAAATGTAATACTTCTGCAGCATACATGAAAGATAAAATGATTTAGATTGCCTTTCACAAACACCTTGCATAAAGTAGAAGGTGCCTTATAAACTAAAATGGTTTTCATGATTGTTACCAGGATCCAACTCATGTGGTGAGTCCAGTCATTGATATCATCAGCTTGGACACTTTTGCTTATGTGGCCGCTTCATCAGATCTGAGAGGAGGTGAGTCTCCAATCAATTGTAGGTAGTTAATTTTTTAACCAAGTATATGATCAAAGTGACCCTAAGGAAAGAGGAAGCTCTGAGTCAAAGGCATAGCTCAAAGTCATTTTTGGTTTAAAATGGTTACAGTAGCATATTTCAATGGTCATGTTTGGACAATCTGTATCTTGGCTTGATAAGCTATGACTCAGGCCTTTTGGGCACTGATATCACCCCTTTTCTGCCAACTTCATGTGTGCTGAAAATGAACATGAAAAGATTTCATTAACTGTAGTTTTCCTATTTCATCCAAAATGATATGCTGTGGCTAACAACTTCAGAACAAGTGAAATGCTAAAACCAATTTCAGATGTTATATTAATAGCCTTGTTTGTTATAAAGTTAGCAACTGTAGTTTCTTGGTTTGGATGAAATCAGAAGCAGTGGCAAACAAGGACCAAGCTATACAGTAACAGAAGAGGCCAAGGTCTCTCCTCATGGCAGGAAATTCCTTCAGTGCTTCTTATACATGATTGTCATGGTAGGAACTTTTCTCCACTGTCATAATTTGCAGATTAGCTTCCATTATATTGTGATTAGCCTTCAGGAGACAAGCTTATGCTTCATTGGCAAGTCTGATTTCTCTTGACACAAAACACTGGCTCAGTCACATCTCATGAACACTAATGTGAACTCATCACAATTGAAAAAATATCTCTAAAGTATAATTTGACCTTGAAATATGTTCTGGTTTATTTTCAGCTTCTGTAGAAGGTATGAAGCAGTTGTACATATGTCAGAAGGGTCATTTATATGTTAGAATCACCCACTTGATTGTTCAAATGGAGCAAGTATGTTTCATGCAGGATATCCTCAATTATCTTTGAAAATCTTTACTAGGTCTCTGCAAAATCAATGCCATTGCCAACAGATCAAGCTTTCTTTGGACCTCATCGTCACACTTGAACTGCTTTTAATAATTCTTACCTGAGACCTGTAAGCAGTTGAGGTGAAAAAGCATGAATCACAAACCTTCAAGTTAGATAAACAGGGACTAATAAGAGGAAACAAATGTTCTGTGTATTTCAATTACAAAATCTTGAATCAAAATGAAAATGGGAATCATCTCTTGAATAAACAAGCATACATACTGCTTAGGTTATCTATATAAATAAAATGTAAAGGTGCACCCATGTGTCCCAAATGTATTTCCACGCCTCTGGAGAGAGCCCCCTGAAAGCTTGCACATGCCTACCTTTGGCATCACAAATTGCATAGCCGGAGTCTGGGGGCCATGGGTGGGGCATGAGCACCACAAAAAGCAAAAGAAAAAACTACAGGCCCCAGTGTGCCCTGCGCCACACACCAGCCAATCAGGGAGTCCTGCACGAGGGAGTGAAAGTGAACAGTGTGAGAGTGTGGTGTGTGTGTGTGTGAGAGAGAGAGAGAGAGAGAGAGAGAAAGTATGCGCTGGAGTGAAAAAAGGGCAAGGGGGCTGAAGCGCGTGATTGAGTAGGGCAGGGTGGGAGGGACAGAAACATGAGGAGAGGTGGGAGGGTAAGAGGGATGCGGTGTGTATGTGTGTGTTTGTGGGAATGGAACGGGGTGAGCAGGAATGGAACGGGGAGAGGGCGAGGGGTGTGTGTGTGTGTTAGTGTGCATGAGGTCGGTAGCAAAGAGGGCCAGGGGGATTAGTGTGTGAGGAGGCCGGTCACACACACCCAATCCTCCCCCCCCCCGGCGAAGCCGGGCAACTCTGCTAGTAAGCAATAGAATTGGACATTGCAAAACCTATATTTTTAAACTGTAACTCTCAGAATTTATCCTGCGAACAAAGAGGATTGTAGAAGTTATTAAAAAACATAGTGGCTGAAATTCAGTAATAAATTCCAACTAGAGTAATGCAGTGACTCAGTGGTTAAGAAGATCACCTTGTTAGCTGGAAGGCTGGCAAGTTGGCAGTTCAAGACCTGGGTACTGCATAATGGATTGAGTGCCTGTCTCTGTCCCAGCTCTTGGTGACATGAAATGCATACCTGTCAACCACGGCTCCAGAAAATACAGGACTGCGCAGAACGGTTCTATGCAGATCGCCTTCTACGCATGGGTAGAAGGCTTTTACGCTTGCGTAGAACCCTTCTACGCTTGTGTAGAACACCTTCTACACATGCGAAGAAGGCTTCTACGATCCCCTTCTGTGCAGATCACCTTGCGTACAGGACCTGCGCAGAACGGTTCTGTGCAGATTGCCTTCTACGCATGCGTAGAAGGCTTTTACGCTTGCGTAGAACCCTTCTATGCTTGTGTAGAACCCTTCTACGCATGCGTAGAAGGCAATTGCGCAGAAGGGATGTGCAGTACCTCTTTCCCCCCCGCTGCCAATTCTGGGGTTTTGGCAGCTGCAAGCGGGAAATGGCGCAAATGGGCGCCGAAAATCGGGAAATCCCGGCCAATCCGGGAAGGTTGACAGGTATCATGAAATGAGACTCATTCGGGAGTTCCTTGAGTGGAGTTTTCCCCACAAAAAATCCTTTCAATCCAGAATAATTTCTGAAACAAAATTATTATTATAGTGAAAATTTGATGAGTCAACACCTATGTAAGTTCTATTGATTATTACTGGAGTCTAACCAATACTTCTAATTTCTGAACATAAGCTAGATACTGATGGTGACGGAAACTTAACAGTGACTAAAACATGATCATAAAAGCCATCTCTAACCTGTCTCTATGTTGTTCATTTTACATTTAGGATTTGACTGGAGCCTTCATTTTAAATGGGAACAACTTTCTCCAAAGGAGAAGGCAAAGCGAACAGATCCCACAGAACCTATCAAGTAAGACTGGGCAAACCAGAGTCATGGGGAGCTTTCTTGAAAGAATTATGGAATAAAGCCAAATGCAAACTGAGCCATCTAAGTTATCCAGTAACCATTTTACCCATAATGCATTGGAGATCTTTTCTGAAATGTGACTTGACTACATCCTGATCAAGGTCAACTTGCTCTATAGCCTTTAGGCTATATTTCATTCCACTTCATCCCTGGGCCCATGACATAATCTGTGCATTTACAGATCTGCCAATAAGGGAGAATGGGAATAGATATTGCATGCTTCTTCTTGTTCCATGACCTGGCCAGATGTGACACTACCAAAACAAAGCCCCCTTTGGGTGAGTTCATTCTGCAATTCCTTTCACCTGAACTACTGTGAGAAAGATTAGACTGCATATGGTGGCCATTGTCCAGGGTGCACCCAAATGTGGTTCAAAAACACCACTATCAATCCTAATAGTATGATAATATTTTGGTAATGAATGAGAGAAAAATGAAAAACGAATATTGTGGAATGTAAGCAACTGGCTAAACAGCAAAGTACGTATGTCTGTCTTTCTGTTCTGTGAAGTGGTAGGTGAAGCAGCTGCAAGCGATCTCAGTCTCAGCCCTCTCTAATACCTTAGCAATTGGTGTGTTCAGAGAGGATTTTGGGCTTCACTGGACAGTTCAGCTGTCACTCATCTTCTCATTAGGTACCAGCAGCTCAGTCAACTGTACTATGAATTTCTAACCTTTTCCTTCACAGGTCGAATTGCTGGGCATCTTCTAAGCCCTATGAGTGTTAATTGGGAGACAGAGTTATGGTGTCACTCCGCTGTGAAAGTGAATGGGGGTGCTTTGCTTTTCCCTCTAGTCACCCAAAAATCAAACCAGCACCTCTGACTTGATCTGGCTCTGCACATTTGTCTGAAAACAATGCACATGCGTATTGTCTCTCTGTGTGTGTACTAACCATATTTATTT
Source organism: Bradypodion ventrale (assembly GCA_035047345.1). NCBI lineage: Eukaryota > Metazoa > Chordata > Lepidosauria > Squamata > Chamaeleonidae > Bradypodion > Bradypodion ventrale. Next base: position 51,636,315 of record JAWDJE010000001.1, read on the forward strand.
ATTTAAAGCATTTTTACTATATTTTTCACACACAAAAAGCTTTCACTATGGGACTTCTTTCATAGAGTAAACAAAAAGGCAATGCCTCCCTGCAGATTTAAAGTATTAAAGGAAAAAGAGACAGCAAAGAATAGAGAAGGTGGGATCTTTCATCAGGTGAAGCAGCCTGATCTCATCTCCCTTTGAGCAGTCTGTTAGAATGGCTAATAATGGCAACATTTGTTTTTAATTTAATTTTCACACTTGTATGCCGCCCAATCAGGGAACCCAACTCAGGGCGGCTCACATGATAATTAAACAATATACACAGTCAATACACAGTAATACAATATACAAAATTCAATCTACAAAAACAGCATATAATAATATACAAAAACACAATACAATACTATAACGGCCTCTCCACCCTGGCCACAGGCAAATTCCAAGGGTGGCGGCGGCGAGGTCCTGTCACCATAATGGCCTTTTCAAGCCTGGAGAGGGGCGGGGTCCAGGAGTGCCAGTAGGTGGTGGGGGTCCTGGTGCCCATGGATAGAGAAAACATGAGGAAAGTGGGCATTCAGCTTGGTGGGTGAATTGGCACTACTTCCCTTCACTTTTTTGTTACAACTGCATGTTAACACAGAGCTTAACTTTTGTTGAGACTCAAGAGCCATGTTTAACCAATTTCCCCAACCTTAGAGAATGATTATTAAGCAGGACATTGGATACATATATGCAAGCCCCTCCATCCTACCATGACTGCATATATGCACTTCCTTTTAGACCTCTTTTTACATTCATCATGAAGGTACGAAAACACTCCTAAGCTTTTACCATGCATTTGAGAACCTTGATAAGGCAGAATAATTGTGATCAACCAGTATACAGGACTGTAGAAGGTTGAACTTGTTGGCATACCCCAAATACCATCTTACTTTTAGCCCTCACTTCTTCAGGCAAACATCTGAATAGAGCTAACTTCTGAAGTATATGTATCTCAACTAATATTGGAAGGCGAAGCCACCATCACAGCCTGCAGTGAAAAAACTCTAAAGCCAGCTTTCTGTTTGCAGTAGCAGAATGGAGCCCCACCAGTATAGTGTCCTGCAAGTTCTTGGGTTGTTGTTGTTGTTTTTTGGTTAAGATGAAGGACACACACACAATTTCAACTAAGAAGACATATGCTCCAAGGGGGTATTGGAAGTCCCCTAGTGCAAACTTGGATAAAAACCCAGCCATTTGTGTAATGGACAGTTGCATACAGAAAGCGGGCAGAGAAGATTCTGGCCTAGAAAAAACCTGCAGTCAACGTTCCCCACTTGTGGCTCAAACAACTTGGTATAAGTTACTATTTTGAACTACAATTCAAAATCCACACTGGCTGGGGAAATGTGAGAGTTGACAACATGAGAAGTTTTCGGAGCTCTGCTCCATTCCACTCACTTTTGCTGACCAAGAGTCTTCCCTTTGCATGGTGAAACATCCACATTTTTGCCACGTCCCATGGCAAAAACTGTTAGAACCTGTATTGTGTCTTAACCTAGGCCAGTGATGGTGAACCTTGGCACTCCAACTGTTCTTGAACTTCAATTCCCAGAACCCCTGATCAGCAGGAGTGCTGACTTGGGATTCTGGTAATTGAAGTCCAAGAACACCTGGAGTGTCAAGGTTCACCATCACGGACCTAAGGCCATCACTGCATACATTGAAAGAAAAGCGTCTTTGTGGTATGAGCCAGGCTGCTGGGGACAGGATGTGCCCTGTGAAATAAATGGCATGGCAGTGCTTGCCATACAGTTATCCTTGCATTTCTCATCCCACTCAGTGCCATTTCTGTATTTTTCTTTTTCATTTAATATGGAAGAAAATGGAGTTATTGTTTTGAAATCAAAATTGAACCAATTGTAAAGGGCTTCTTTAAAAGCTCTTTCTTTGTCCCTTTGAATAAGTATTGCTTCCTTCCCCCTCCAAATGAGGCTTCTGGCAGGATAAGACTAGGTATAGAGCCCCTGCTGAATAATGTCTTGTAAATAACCCCCAAGTGCTAAATGTATTTTTGCTTTGGAAGCCTGCAATCAGGGCTGCAGACTTCAGGCTCATAGGAGTTGTGCTGATGAGTGCATTAGTCAGTTATCACATGCTGGGGTGGGGTTATAATTGACAAAAAACACACACATACATACATATATATGCTAAGGATATTTTGAAGCATTTCTTGTCCAGAAAGCTGTTTATGAGAGGCAATTTTTATGTGCAGATATTAGCTCACAGATGGAAAACTCTTTCATAGGAACTATGTTCCTTATAGTTTACTTTCTGAAGGCTTTATCCATTTTAGGAGGCACAAGGACCTTTGGTGGACCTAAGCAGGCATGAAAGAGCTACGCACAACTCATTGCACATAAAACTTCACTGGTTACTACTTCCACTAGTCCTAGTGTTAGCATAAAGTAAAGCAGGGGTTCTCAACCTATGGCCTATGGGCTGTATCCACCCCATGGTGCCAAACAATCCAGCCCATGCTCTTGCTCCAGCCACCGCCGCCGTAAACACGTTTACAACATCCATAAATGAGTGTGTGGTCATTGTAAATGTGTTTATGACAGCGACAGACTCATTTACGGCAGCCATAAACAGCAGGGGAAGGGGACAATCTGTTTTATGTCCCCCTCAACTGTTTGAAGGAATGTGACCCGGCCCCCAACTTAAAAAAGGTTGAGAACCCCTGGCATAAAGGATAGATCTGCATCAACCAATCTGCCTGCTGGCTGATGGTGAACTGTAACATGGAGTTAATCACATGGGTGTTCACCAATGTGTGGTCCCAGTGGTCACCATAGAGCAGCTTCCTGAACCAAACTCCACAATGGCTCTCCACACACACCCTGTCTATTACGCTTTGAAGGAAATTGAACCAATCTGTTTTATGTCATAGTTTGGCTAAATTCTTCTACTTCCTGCCATTCCTAAATTCCTATTTTCTCAGATCCTTCTGACTTTCAGCTCCTGTCCACTAGACCATGTGTAAACAGTAAAGCAAAGCAAAGCAATCACACTTATATAACACCCCATAGGGCTCAGTGCACTCTCTGGGCGGTTCACAAGTTAATTAGCATTTTGCCCCCAACATGCAGGATACTCATTTTACCAACCTCGGAAGGAGGTCAACCTTGAGTCAACCTTGAGCCCTGTTCAGGATCAAACTCACAACCTTTTGGTTGAAGGACAGAAGTTTAACTACTGCACCACTAGGGTTCTTGATGCTTTTCTCAGAGACATCCTTCTCTTTACCCTATATGTGCTAAAATGCTTACCTATGCTGGAAAAAACTTGTCACCCCTCACTAACTGTTAAAAACCACTATGAAGATCTTCACCATAATGGCACATTTTTATATTGACTTTGTATTCTATTTCACATTTAAGAATGTGTATAAAATAGCTGTTTGCCTATGGAAGGAAAACTCCAGGAATCTACCTGTAATGACCTGGAGTCATTTCTGTGTGGAAGCTGATGTCAAATAAAATTATTGATTGTCAATGTCCTCTGGGACTCCATACAATAATTCTTATAATATTATACTGCAGGGCTCTTTATTTTTATTGCAATGAATTAGGCAGGTAACTGTGGTGTATAATTTACAACTAGCTTAAGGGAAGGCACATGGGAGTTGTAGTTAAAAACATCTGGATAGCCACAGTTGCCTCAAGTCAGAGAGACCTGATGCCTGATAATTGCTCCAAGAGTCCTACATAACTTTATTGACTTCCAGAAAAAGTAAGAAGCCTGTGCTTGTCACAGCTGACATTTATCCCCAAAAAAAGATTAAATTCAGACTGAAACCAGACAATCATTCCCAATCATACCAAAATTCATCCAGGTAATTCCAGACAGCATCAGCCTGTCTATTTCTACATTGCTTCTAGATTCCATAAATACAAAAAATACTTCATAGCTGTGAAAACATCCAAATGTCTCACAGCTATAAAACTATAAGTACATATGCCTAACAATAAATGCAAACTGAATTTAGGTTGGAGCCAAATACTTAATTTAGAATTCAGTCCAAATCACAGAAGCATAAAAGTACAATAAAATATCAAAAATAATGCATTCTAAAAGTAAAAGAGCCTGTAGCCTTAGTAGGCACAATCAAAAAGCAGAGAATTTATCTCTAAAATGGGTGGATATGTGGAGGTTTTAATGGTTTAATCGTTTTTATGTATGTTTTAACTTGTTGTGAGCCGCCCTGAGTCGGGTTTACCTGATTGGGTGGCATAGAAATCCAAATTTAAAATAAAATAAATAAAATATCTAAGTTCCTAACAGTAAAAATACATGGGGGAAAACTATTTCTTGACCAGAGGTATAGTAAAGTGGCATGCACAGAAAATTATTCTAATTGCTCACCCAGCCAAACCCATGATGATTTGCTGCTGCCGCTCTACTATATGAAATCAATAACACATGTAGTGTGTTGGTGTGTCAATGATATGTTGAAATCATGACCTGGCTATCTTTTTCTGGCCATTATACCCTATCTGCCTTTCATCAACCATGAATAATCCTTTCTGTAGGTTCTGGAGTTCGAGCAGGTTAGAGTACCAGGAACATTTTTAAATAGAAATTTCCATTGCATCCTCACCTCCTGTTAGTACAAGTGCTTGGAACATAAAATCTTGCAGGTGTCCATCATGGTGAAAAGATCATTTGTTTGGGCTATCACTGTGGACAATTAATGTTCCATGACCACAATCCCTTATAGTAGCAAGATATTATAATGCCCATAGTTAGGGACTACAAACTTAGTTTATACCCATGTAGTGACTCCTTAACTGCATACCAGTTTTGCTTATCATTCCAATGCCCATCTTAACTCAGTATCTTCTATTATTAGACAAAGGGTGAAAAAGTAAAAAGAGACAAAAATGTTGTGGCACTTTAAAGACTCGCTGATATATTTTAATGTGAACTTCTTTAGATATGGTAACTCCATTTCCTCAAACATAAAAGATAGGGCAATCATTTATATCTGGCTTCAATATGAAAAACCAAAGAATTGTTGAATCAATGGGGAATTATCTGCCTTCTAATGAAATAAGACCCCTGTTCAGTATTCATTCCTTTTCTAGTGGTGACTATTTCAGTAACAGGAAACAGGTGCAGGAACCTCAGGCTATAGATAACAAACTGTGTGAGTCCATGTGGCAATTCCCACCTAGTGATATCTCAAGACCCTAGTATGATATCCAGTTCCTTTCCAAGGAGGCTTAGTTCTTGGAACCTTGTTAAAAAGAGGTAGTGGTAAGTGGAAAAGGAATCTGGGTGGGGGGAAAAATAACAGCAGTGAATACGAATCTGTAGTGTTTTACATTTGGTAGAACCCTTCTATTAAGAACTCTTCTATTTTTGTCACTATTGTTTAATTGCTTCATGGTTCAGTCTGCATGGTTCTGTTGCTATACAGAAACTAAAAGATAAACTGCTTCTCCTCTTTCTCATTATCAGCCATTTTCAGATTTTTCTGAACATTTGTCATGTACAGTACAGTAGAACCTCGGATAAAGTCCAAACTCCATTCCACAAGTTTGGACTTTATCCAATTTTGGACTTTATCCGAATTAAATGGGCGATGCATTGGATAACATCCAAAATGGACTTTATCCGAGGTTCCTATACCAAATACCTCGGATAACATCCATTTTTAGCAGTTTTGGACTTTATATGATGCATCACGTGTGCATGAAAATCGTGACTTTATCCGAATCGGACTTTATCCGAGGTACCACTGTATATCTGGGAATTAGCTATATGTGTGTTTACAGATTACAAAATGTGAGTTGCTTTATGTTATTCAGAAAACATAAAGTTGAGTAGTTTTTTCCTCTGCCTGGATACACATTACGCTATACTTTTTTAATAAAAGATTCCAAGCATACTCTTCTCTCTCCTTTTCAAACTATGCAGGACTCCTATCATTGCAGGAGGGCTTTTTGTAATTGACAAGGCCTGGTTTAATCACCTTGGAAAATATGATGCAGCAATGGACATTTGGGGTGGAGAGAACTTTGGTAAGCAAACTGTCCTTGTAGTAGTGTTCAAAAGAAGACCCTCCAGATGTTTTTGCAGTTTGATTTCCAGAATCTCTCACCATTGGTTATGTTGGCTAGGGCTGCTGGGAGTTGTAATCCAGGCTTGACTTTTGGCCACCTCTCCATTAATCAGCCAGATACTGGGAGAAAAGGGACAAGTATTATCTTAGTAGTTCAAGATGTCCCTCACTCAAGATTCCCATGTATTATTTGCCAGAAATCTAAGCAAACATGAACTCTCTCAAAATGTGACCACAGATTTGTCAGTCTAAATAGGGTTGCTTGAAGTTGAGTGGGGAGAAGCTTCATTCATTCATTCATTCATTCATTATTCAAATTTATATATTGCCACCCCATTCAAATGAACGACTCTGGGCGGCATTACAACAATAATATATAAAACATCCAATCTTTTAAAAAACCTTTAATAAGGACCAAAATTACCCACCACCCCTCAGTTGTTTAAAAATTACAGTTAAAAAAGTTAAAAGAGCGAGGAGGCCTATGCTATATCAGCCAGCAGGCTGGGTCACCACGTCACTGGTGCCCCACACCTGCTTCACCAGCCAGGTTTTTAATCCTTTCCTGAAGGGCAACAGCTCTGCCTAGAGGCGCAACTCCATTGGTAAGAGGTTCCAAAGGGCTGGAGCAGACACTGAAAAGACCCTCTTTCTGGTGCTAGAGAGTCGGGCCTTTCTAGCTGATGGTATCTTTAGAGAGCCTCTCCGTTCCACTCTGGTGGGACGGACAGATGTTCTTGGGGTGACACAGTCTCTTAGGTACCCTGGCCCATTACCATGTAGGGTTTTAAAAGCCATCACCAGCATCATGAATTGCACCCAGAGGCACACCGGTAACCAGTGCAGTTCCCGAAGCAGTGGCAATGCATGAGCATAGCGTCCCCACTTCAACACCACTTGGGCAGCCACATTCTGGACCAGCTGCAGCCTCCGAATGGTCATCAAAAGCAGCCCCATGTAGAGCACATTACAATATTCCAGTCTAGAGGTGACCAGAGCATGTGTGACCATAATCAAGGAGTCCCGGTCTAGGAGCGGGCACAACTGGCGTATCACACGAAGTGTGTAGTGCTGATTGAAAACTAACCCCTTGAACTCACCCACCACTGGGTTCATGCCATGCATTTTCCCATCAGTCTGGATTTCTTGGTGCTTACAGTTAGCCTTCACTGGACCCAGGGTATCAAATACACAAAAGGGAATGGTGAGGAAGACAACAGAGATCCTGGGCAGAGCTTGGGAAAATTCCTTTCAGAATATAATTCCCAGAATCCATAGTCAGCATGGCCTAGCACTCTCTATGCTGGCTAAGAATCTTTGGTGAAGTCCAGAAAATGGAACCTTTCCAAACTCTGGTCTCAGGGGATGGGCAGTTCTTCCTGTGTTTTTCTGTGCAGTTCTGGGGAGGCCTCAGGGAAATGAGAGAAGTCAAGTTACTTCTTCTGAAAGGTTTGGTCTAACTGATCTGTTGTTGCTTTATTGTTTGTGGCTGCAACACTGATTGAAGGGGGCCAACTGAGGCCTTGAAAGAGTAAAGCAGGCACTGAGATGTCAGGAAGACAGATCTTAAGCTGGCTTTAATACTTCAGCACCTCTAGGGAGTGTGACTAGCCAGGAAAACTAATCCTGTCTCTTTGCAGATGTAGACGCTTTGTCAGTGATCCATAGAAACAGATGCTACTGCTTTGCAATAATCCCCTCGGTTGCCTGACACTGTTGTTTCCCCCTTCCTCGAAGCCTTTTATCATAAGCATACGTGGGTATATTTTGCTAGTTAGTATGCAGAGTTGTATTATCAAGTGGCTTGGCTTGGCTTTTTTACATTGCACATGCCTCATCCCCCGAGATTTCCTCTCACCCTGAAAGTAAACCATGTAATTAAGCAGGCCAGGATGCATAAATGCTGAAAGTGTAAAACTGAATGGCCCGTGCAGAAGGGTGGTTGCTGAGGTACAACAGAAGGTCACATCTAAGCCTGTGGGGCTGGACAGATCAAGGAATATGTGGAGAACAGACAGAGTGCCATGTATAGGGTGGCCATGTGTCTTGTTTTATGAAAGAACAGTCCTGTTTGAACTGTTGTCATCAGATAAATTTGAATTTTCTTTCTTTTTGATGGCATGTCCAGTTTCTCATTTGGCTTAAAAATAACAACGAGAAAAGAGGTCTCTACTAGTAACATCTAACACTGGGGGAATGGACTGAGCAAGAAGACAGGACACTCCTTCCTGAGGATCAAAGGGATTGCGTTTCTATTCCTGCAACAGCAGTGCTTTCTTGTTTTGTACCTATAAAGAGAAATTAGCATTTGAAATCTACATAAATCTGTGACATCTTTTTCCCCCTTCTATCCCCACCACTTTTTGATGGTTCACAAATGGTCACGCTACTTTCAGAATGAGGATTGAGATGGTGAGCCCTCCAAAGAATGGCAAATCTCACTAGCTTCACAGTGAGGTTTTATCTTTTTGAGACATGTCCAATTTCTGACATTCTGCTTGTCAGGGCGCTGATCGACTGAGAAGTCAAAAAGCTTTGTTCTCCTATTATTGGCAGGAATGCATAGGGTTGGGGTATTTTTTGCAAATTTTTACTGCTTGCATTAGACAACATACTTCCATAGTATTATGTTTTAGCCTTTTGTTTTTGACTTGATATCTATTTACTTCTTACTGTAATGGTGTATTTTTTTTAAAAAGGGTTGAATATTGTTTGTTTTTAATATTTTAAGCCACTTTGGGTCCTGTTAAGGAGAAGGCAGAGTATATATACAATAAATAAGAAGATTAGTCTATCTCAGGCTGATGTCAGTGTTATGTGTGTTCATCCATAAGACAGTGTGTTGTCTAGTGTAATGCTGAATCACTGGGTATGAAAGGACCAGAAGTTAGAGCCTGCACCAAGTCTGATGGGTCCAAATACTGCTCCCTGATGCTCATACTCTTAGCTTCCCTCTCCCATTTCCCCTGCTTCTTTCAGGAGCACTCATGTGTTTACCACCAATCTATTCCTCCAGTCCTTTTAGTATTTTCTTGGGAACACTGACTTTGTTGGGAAGGGTACCAGTTCTGCATTCTCCATTGCACAAATAATTATAAACACATTATGTCACTTTGGATGACCCTGAACAGGCTGAAAGCCAGAGTGCCTAAATGCAAGACCAACATGCTTAAGCAGGGGTTGCTGGCAGAGGACAACACGCTGTGTGAATATGGATAGATACAGAATCCGGCTCTTTTATTGGTCTGCCAATTAATACCAGAAACATGTACCAATGAGGATTTAAGGTTGGCCAATGACAAGCCAAGAATGTGGCTTTATTTTTGGAGTTTAAAGTTTGACTGGGACATGAAAGAATAATAATTATAAACACAAGGGAGCATAAAATATTTCCTCAGATGTCATGTTGTATACAAAATGGATTTGTTTTGAGGTCAGTTATTTCCCATTACCTACAATGTTACAAGGGGATTTCACATAAGTGAATGTCATATTGATAGTAAGGAGCTTTCCACATAAGAAAGCAGATGACCAAGAAAAGCTGTTTCTGGTCCTTTGTTTTCTTTCTTTAGTGCAGTAAAGAATACAATGACACCAGCATCTGGTCTTCTTCCCCAGGACATCAGAAAGCTGAAGCTGAATCTCTCTTTCAGAAATCTCGTTCCGGGTGTGGATGTGTGGGGGAAGCTTGGAAATCATCCCTTGCAGTCGGGTGGGGCACGTCTTCCGGAAGAAGCATCCCTATGTCTTTCCAGAGGGAAATGCAAACACCTATATAAAGTAAGCATTGTTCCCTCATTATCTCCCACAAACTGCTTTGTAGGGATGGAAAGCATTGTTGTTCTGGATTATGGCACTCAGATTTTTATTCTGGGAATTGTAATCTGGAATAATTGCATTTCCCATCTTTTGTTTCATGTAACCAGAATTAATCCTGTGGAAGATTAAATAATCTGTATCTGGACATTTCAGAGGCATTCTGGCAGACCAGGCAGAGAAGAAGACTGACAAAGATATTCATGCCACAGACACAGATATAATAATAAAATAATTGTGTTTTAGCACATCAGTTCTGCTTTACAGCACCCCTTTTCAGTGGTTTCTAAGTAGAAAGTCCTCAGAAGTGGTTTCCCAGTCCCTTATTCTGAGGGCATCCTGGGACTGTGTATCACAGGGGTGCCCAAACTATGGGCCATGAGCTGGATCCAGTCCCCGATGCCAATTTATCTAGCCTGTGCCACCCTCATTGCTCCTGGAAGCGGAAGTAAAACACGCCTGTACGGCACCTTTTACTTCTGCTTCTGGGAGCGACAAGGGCAGTGTGGGCCATATGAATTGGCATCAGGGTCAGATCTGGCCCACGAGCCGTAGTTTGAGCACCTCTGGTTTAAGCAGAGAAAATGGCAACCTAAAATCTATCTCATCCTGTTGCAAAACATATCTGTTGCAAAACAGATTGCAAGGCACATTTTACTTCTGCTTCTGGTGAGAGGAACCACATGACCAGCCCGCTGAACCATGTGACTGGCCCACGGCCAAAAATGTTTTGGCACCCCTGGTGTAGCATGTCCAAAGCTACATAGTCTGGCTCTTTTTACAGGAGGCACAATGAGGAATCAAGCTCCCATTATCTGGCAGCCAGATAACTCAACCACGGAGAATCTTTAACTCATAGTACAGACCCAGACATATTCATGCCTAATTATGTGTGACAAGAAAACCTGCCCATTTTTGCAATATGATGAACCAGTTAAAGAAGGCTGGCAAAGATACTGGCAGTAAGGGTGAACCTATTAGGATGGTCTACCCCAAAAGGCCTGAATCTTGCTGTTTTTCAAAGTGCCTTAGGTGGGTTTCCAGATGACTCAATTGGTGCTCCTGTTGAAGCTTAAATCGCCAGGTGGAACACAAAGGTTACCTGGGTGGTTGACATGATTGCTCACAATCAACTTTTCCATTGCAGGCACTCATCTCTCACTTTGTTTTACTGAGGAATTATGAACAAGGAGAAGGTTAGAGAGCAAATGGAGGAGTAGTTGATATAATTGCAGTTAGGAAGCTGTCCAGCAAATATGGAAATGCCATAAAAACAGCTAGCGCAGCAAAGAAAGGCGGCCGGGGTGTGAAAATAGCAAAAAAGTTGCGATGAACACTCCCGATAATTCCAATAATTATATCCAAATTATCAAATTTAATATTCTTAACTCTGGTAAAAAGACACAATTAGTGGTGCTCTAAACTACTACAAAGAGGTCTGATACAAAGATTACATATGCATATATATCTACAGGGGGGAAAAGGCACATAGAGCCAATAGCATGAAGGATTGTATTAGCATAAATTCCCTTCCCTTCCTCTATCGCAAAAGACTGGGTGAGTCGACGACCTGCAAGATATATGCAAAACTCATTCCAAAAGCAGTCCAAGGTAAGTTCGTCTTCAATGGTCAATGTCCGTACGTGCAAAATTTCTGTTGTTAAAACATCCGACCGGGATGATAACACTACACAATGAGTGTGGAGTCTGTAATCCACTCCTATGTTGGACGGAACGAAGACCTCAGATAAACAGTCGGGACGGCTCGACCCAGAAAGGGGGAATGCGAAGTCCGCTAAATGCTGATGTCCCTCCGGTATGGTGACATTTCGAACCCTTCTTCAGAGTCTACAATATGTACAAAAAGAATACACATATAGCTTTCATAACCAATGCCCTCTATCAATGATCAAGGCGATAATTTAACCACATATATACATGTAAAACTGCCATGCGAAAACAATGCAAGACATGTGAACAACTACAAAGGACTATAGGACTACAAAACGGTACAGAACGAGATAGACAAGGACATACCTGTATCAATTTTAATCTCGCGCGTGAACCTCTTGGGTGTATTCTTATTGTGTTCTCGCGTTAAAGACAGGTGGTGGAGTGCTAGTTTAAATAGCTGGAGTAAAACAAGTGCTACATGATACTCTTCAGCTGCAAACATGTTCGTGTTTTACTTAAAGGTAGAGAGTTAAATAACTGTCAGATGATCATTTAACGGAAGAACTAAGGTAAGTCTGCATAATGTCGGGGAATATCTGGTTCCTTACAGGAAAGCTGAGAGATCCCAATCCGTGTTGAGTCCGAAAGGAAATAACGTCTTGAAGTGGTGGATGTAGAACGCCTCCCTTTGGAGGAGGAAGCGCTCTACATCCACCACCTCATGTTTCGTTGGTTTGTACGTTTCTAGTATTACCAGTTTTAGATCTTTATAGCTATGCTTACTTTCTAAGAAGTGGCTAACCATGGGGGCATTTTGGGTGCAGTTCTTAATACGTGATAAATGCTCTCCCAGCCGAATCCTGATCGGCCTCTTAGACTGCCCAATATAGGCTAACTGGCAGGTACATTTAATCATGTATATGGATTCTTTCGTACTGCAACAGGAGTATGTTTTTAAATCTAACTTGAAGTTGCTCGATGGTATCTGCACGTAATTAGTCCGCCACATGTAAGTGCAGTACTTACAATGCCCGCAAGCGAAGTGACCTAAGGGGGAGCTGGCAGTGTAGATGCGAGAAGAGATATCAGCTCGAGACACATAGTTCCCAATAGCATTGGTTTTACGAAAGCCGATCATGGGAGGTAATTGGCAGCCTGGCGTCGTGTCCAAGACATGCCAATGTCTTAGTATTATATTTTTGATCTTATTAGCTAGCGGTGTATAGTCGAGCGACCAGAATAACCTAGAGTTATCCTGTGGTGCCCTTACGTTTTCTTTAAGTAAGGAGTGTCTTGGACGACTGTTAGCCCTATAGCGCGCTTCCTTAATAATATTGATGGGATATCCCCTGTGTCTTAAGGTTTCCAAAATTTTATCAGCTGCTACGTCATAATCCCTTGGGTTGGTTGAATTTCGTTTCGCCCTAATAAACAGGCTGAATGGGATGTTGTTTTTAAGATGTTTGGGATGGAAAGATCTAAATTGGAGATACGGGAACCTATCTGTAGGTTTGTGAAACAACTTAGTCTGAATTTTCCCATCAGAAATGAAGACAGTCAGATCCAAATATGAGACGGTGGTGGGTTGCAAATTATGGGTAAAACTTAACTGGGGGTGTTGGTGATTAATCCATTGACAAAAATCTGTAACAGAATCCTGATTACTAAAAATAAAAAATAAATCATCAATATATCTTCTATAACATACAATGTCAGTAAAGTATGGATTAACTGCAGGATCGCAGATAAAGGTTAAATCAAAATTACACATAAAAATGTTCGCAACAGAAGGGGCGAAATTGGAACCCATAGATACTCCTTGAATTTGTAAATAATAACAATTGTCGAATCTGAAAGAATTGTGCTCAAAGCAAATGTCTAATAAATCCAAAAGAAAATCAGTGGGTGGAAAACTATTTTGTCTTGAATCCAAGTGATGAGCGATGAGTGTTCTGGCTTCAGATAAAGGTATGTTTGTATATAAGGAACTGACATCCATGGTAAGTAGAACTGCGTCCTTCGGGACCGCAAAGTTCTCTACAGATTGAATGAAATGCGTACTGTCTTTGACATAGGATGGCGTTTTTATCGAGAAGGGGAAAATATGGTAGTTGATGTATTTCGCGATAGGTTCCAATAGGGAATTATTTGCGCTAATGATAGGTCTACATGGAAAAATTTCCAAGTCCTGGGAATATTTATGAACCTTAGGTAAAAGATAGAAGATGGGCACTCTAGGGAACTTATTGTAAAGGAATCGGAAGGTGCTCTCGTCAATGTAATCCATCGCCAGGCCGCCCTGCAAAACTACTGAAATAATGTTCGAAATATGTGTAGTTGGATTTCTGTCTAGTTGCATATAATAATTGGTATCCGCCAATTGATGTTTAGCGGCTTTAAGGTAATCCGTTTTATCTAATAGTACAATGCCCCCTCCCTTGTCAGCTGATTTTATTATTATGTTGGGGTCTCGACCCAAACTGTTAAGAAGGGTCATATCTTCTAAAGATAAATTGAAAGATTTTTTGGATGTGTTTTCCAATTTGCCAATGTCTCGAGTGATCAACCTCCTAAAAACGTCAATAGACGGGTTGTCTATACTAGGGGTGAAGGTGGATCGAGGTGTGAACATCCTCGGTTGTGTGATGTTATCTTTAAAGAAGTTTTTTAGTTTAATTAGTCTAATAAGCTTGAATACGTCGATTTTTGTCTTGAAAGGGGAGTATCTTGGGGTGGGAACGAAACCCAGCCCAAGATTGAGTAATTCGGTTTCTCTTACCGTCAGGACCCGGCTGGAAAAATTGAAAACCAGGGAAGGCATAATGGCACTTGGTCCTCTGGTTATTTTTTCCTGATCTTCTTTGGCGGTCTTTTGCCTAAAAAATCCGTCCTATTTTGTTGCCTTGAGGTGACAGAAGTAGAAGCCCCTCCCCTATATCTATTAGATCTAAAGTTGTATGGATCACGGGTTCTTTCGTCTGCTGACGAATCCGCCAAGTCCGAGTCCGTGGTTTCATATTCGGATGTTTCAACGGGACGTCTCCAAGATACCTGTTTCTGATTAAGCTTTCTGGTGGATTGCCATCTGTAAATTTGCCCATTATGGTAATCACTCCTATCTCTGTTTAGCTTTTTATTTTTAAAAGCCAGCAGCTCGTCCTTAAAGTTCTTAAGTTGGTTTTCTAAATCTGCCATACCCCCCGGAAAGTTCCTATCTGTTGACCCGGTCAGTTGTTCTTTAATGGCAACGATGTCCTTCTCGATTATTTCTGTTTCTTGGTGGCATTGGTCTATGATTAGAAGAATCAGATCGAAGGAGCATCGGTCCAGAATTGCCGTCCACCTATCTAGGAATTCTTTTTTTTTTTTATTTTTTTTTTATTGGAAAATAAAGTTGGTCCTTTGGGCATTCTCAAACCTCTGGGAATTATCGAAGATTTGTAATATTCCAAGAGGAATGAGGAATGCAGGCTAATTCTGATCCGTTTTTTCTCTAAGTATTCCAATTTATTAAAGTTCTCATTACAGCTAGAACATGTAACATCAAACTCATAGGTGAAGCATCAAACCAGCAGATGGAGCTCTTTCAAGTAATGATGGCCTCACCAGGGCTGGAATTAATTTTGCCCCAATATCTGATGTCAATACTTGTTACCATTTTGCAGCTCATTTTTTGATCCAAGATTGACACCATTTGACTGTACCTTGATTCCATTTGGGAATTTGACTCTCCACTGTGTCTCATATGATGATGATGCCACCATAGCTCACATGCACCTTTTTAAAAAATAAGATAAGAATTGGCTTATAAAAACAAGAAAATCAATGCAGATTTCTTTTCTTGCCTCACCAAAATAAACTGTCTTCAGCTACTGATGAAAAATACTCTGCTCAAACATTAAGTATCTTTTACTCCTGCTTCCATCAAGCTAGATGGCTCAGGAGAAAAAGAAGGGGAAAGGAAGAATCCTTCCCCATATTCCCCTCATTCCTACAGGCTTTTATTTGAGGCAAAAAATTAAAGCTCTTCCATGCATGCTTCTTTGAGTTTCTCACTCATTTTTAAAACATCTCTCCTTAGAAACACCAAGCGCACAGCTGAAGTGTGGATGGATGAATATAAGCAATATTATTACGCTGCCCGACCTGCGGCTCAAGGGAGGCCATATGGAGAGTAAGTGTCCCCCTCTGGCGGTGAAGGAAAACAGAAAGAGGGAGACTCAGTTGTTTGATATAATGGAACCTCATTACAGTTTTATAGGAGTATCGTCCAGCTGTTGAAATGCTTGCACTGTGTTTCTGTGGGAACACTTAATTAGATGTTAATAGTAAACAGATGCTGCAAGTATATGGATATAATGTCCTGGTTGCCTGGTGTATAAAAATATCTGGTTTATATAAATCAAGATTGGCTTACCTCATTGGAAACATTAACTTATTCCTAGATGAAAACAAATAAGCTGATGTCCTCTTCTTATCGCTTCTTGTTTATTATTATTATTATTATTATTATTATTATTATTATTATTATTATTATTATTATTATTATTATTATTATTATTATTATTATTATTATTATTATTATTATTATTATTATTATTATTATTATTATTATCTCTTGTTGAAAAGCATCCCAGATAGATTCAGAGCCATTTCTACTTTTAATAAATGTCCTATTAGGTCAAGAAAAATAAAATCTGTTGTTACTAATGAGCTAGCTAGACTGCATAAACCCTACCACAAGACAAAGGGGAAAAGGGTTATAAGCTAAATCCTCATTTCCATATTTGCCACAGGGCAGCAAAAAGTTATGACTTGACCTTGCGATAGCAAATCTAATTTATTCTATTTCCTTCTTCCTTTTCTTACATGCCAAGTTCCTTCATAAAACGCGAGGTTACTTTTATAATAATATCAGTTCCTCAGGTGATGCAAATCTGGAAATTAGCTGGCTGTTTTGTACAGAGTGTGGGAAAAAATTCTCTTTTAGACTGTAGTTCCTAGTATTTTTCAACCAGTGAGACCATTCACCATGCTAGCTGAGGATTCAGGAATTTGCAGTAATAATAACAATAATTTTGACAAGCTGTCTTTTTGTCATTCTGATCACTCTCAAACATTGTACTACCATAAATTAGTTGTATGCTGTATGTTTATTATACCACTGACGATAATGCCTCATTCCAGCTGCATTAGGTACACATACTCTTGAACAAATATAGTTATTTGTTTGGAGGGAAAAGGGATTCAGTGGAACTAGCTCTTTTAAAAAAATATGGTAACAATATCTGCAGGTACTAGACAAGATTAGTATGTATGCGGATGACACTCTCTTGGTATTAAAAGATCCATGTAATACCATAAAGATGTAATACCCTTCCCTTAAACCCACCCCTGTGCTATACAAAATAGAATGTGCTTATACTGTATTGTCTTATTAATGTTCCGTTTTCTTCCCATTACTTTCCCCAAAATTCATACGTTTCCTGACACGGTTTTACCCAATCCTCGTTTGTCAATCCAAATGTAACAAAGAGCTTCCATATTTCCCAAAACCTATTTTTTGTAATCATTCCTTTCTTAATCTTCAATTATCTCATTAATTTGTCATTTAACGCCAAGCTCCAAATGCTTCTGTACCATCTATCTTTACTTATCACGAACTTTTCCTTCCATTCAGTAGCAATCAATTGTCTTGCCACAGATAACAATATAACTATCAACTCTTTCTTGTTGTTATCAACCTTAATATCATCGACCTTCCCTAACAATACTATTTTTGGGCTTAATCTAACCGTATTCTCTATAATTTTCCCGAATTCCCTTTCTACCAATTTCCAGAATTTATTCAAATATTCACATCCCCACCACATATGTAGATAAGTACCAACTTCCTTATCACATCTCCAACACATATTTGTCCCTCTCCTACTCATTTGATGTTGCTGTACTGGGGTCATGTACCATTTCCACATGATTTTACAATTATGCTCTTTTTCCTTAATAGAGAGTAAATTCATTAGTTGTTGTTTCCACTTTCACTTCAACTCATTTTCATCGATTATGATACCCAATTCCTTTTCCCATACTTTCCTTAGTATTTTTTGTGGTTCTTCATTTTTATTTATGAACTGGTATAATTTATCTACCTACTAATCTTTTACTTGTGATTATGCCCCTCCTTGCTTTATATATCAAATCCTCAAATCGGGTTAACGGTCTATCCAAATATCTTTTACCTCTTATTTTCTTATCACACTTTTCCAATTACATGCTTTGAAACCTAGTCAACCTTATTTCGTATATACCTCTTTTCTTTTCTGTTGATCACTATATTGTTCTATCCATTATTTCAATAACAAAAGATTATTCTGCAATAAATTTTGTTTCAATTCTTTAGATAACTTTAAAGGGCAATCCACCATGTCCGATAGTTCCAGAATCTGTGATAAACCCCGGGCTAATTTACTTTTTAGCCCTTTCCAAAACTGATATAAATCTTTCAAGGATTTATTTCTAAATATCAAATTTTGCCCGGCAGTGCCGGGCTGTTTTAAATTGTTTTGGAAGGTTTTTTTCCCTTAATGTTGGTAAAGAAGAGGTTAGTGTATATTTGAAATTTTAAAAATGTTTATTTATATACATTTTTGCCGGGCTGTTATAAACTGTGATCATTTTTTTTGGTGGCTTTTTTGTGGATTAAAAAACAAAAACAAAGAATGATATAATTTTTTCTAATTTTTTAGTTAACCAAACAATTTTTTAATATGTAATTCTTTAATAGTTCTACCGTAGGTATTATTTTTAAAAATGTGAAAGTACATGTTTTTAACATTGAATTTTTTAAAACTGTGTTTAGATGTTTCGAGCTTTTATTTGAGTAAAAACTCAACACAGGATTTTATTTTTGTGACATATGTTTGTGATTTGTGTAAAATTGTTTTTTATGTTTTTTACTTGTTTTTACACTTGTGGCCTCTGGGTGGAGCTGTTGAGTCTTTTTGAGTTGTTTTTTCTATTGTGCCCTGCAGGTGGGGCTGCTAGTGGTTGTCTTTAACTTTATCTGTTTTTTCTCTTCTGGCCTCTGGGTGGTGCTTCTTCTGGTAAGTAGTCTGTTTTTTTTTCATTTCCTTTCCAGTCGTCGTTGAGGGAGGACACACTGGTGAGTTCTCTCATTTTATTTATTCTGGGTTTTTTTTGGTGGTGGTGGGGTGGGAGGTGTTTGTGTGTGTTATTTTTGGAATTTGTGGTTTTTTTTCGTTTTATATTTTGGTGTTTTGTTACTGTTTTTGTGTATTTTTGGATGTTTTTGATTGTTTTTTGTGTTTTGTGTTTTTGTGTTGGGGGTGGCTTTCCTTCCTGCAGCCTGGGCAGCGAGGCCGGGTTGCGGGAACCCCAATGGAGCTTCAGGCGCCATTGGGGGGGTTTCCTTTCCATGGCCTGGCCTCGCTGGCCGGGCTGCGGGAAGGCCAGTGCCGGGGTTTTTTCCTTCCCACAGCCTGGCCTCGCTGGCCAGGCCGCGGGAAGGTCAGCACTGGGGGTTCCTTCCTGCAGCCTGGCCTCACTGGCCAGGCGGCGGGAAGGCCAGCGCCGGGGGTTTCATTCCCACAGCTTGGCCTTGCTGGCCGGGCCGCGGGATGGCCAGCGCCGAGTTTTTTTTCCTTCCCGTGGCCTGGCCTCGCTGGCCGGGCTGCAGGTAGGCCAGCTCTGGGGGTTATTCCCTTCCAGCGGCCTGGTCTCGCTGGCCGGGCCGTGGGAAGTCCAGTGCCAGGGGGTATTTCCTTTCTCTGGCCGGGCCTCACTGGCCGGGCAGCGGGAAGTCCAGCGCCAGGGGGCATTTCCTTCCCATGGCCTGGCCTCACTGGCCAGGCTGCGGGACGTCCAGCACCGGGGGGTATTTCCTTCCCGTGGCATGTCCTCTCTGGCCGGGCCACAGGAAGGCCAGCACCGGGGTTTTTTTCCTTCCTGTGGCCTGGCCTCACTGGTTTTTTTTCCTGAGGCTTGGACTCGCTGGTCGGGCCATGGGAACCGCAGCGGTGGGGGGGGATTGTTTATTTTTTGTGGCTGTGAGGCGCTGCATTTTTTATTTTTATTTTTCACATGCCAGCTTCCTCAGTGTTCTGTGCGCTCATGGCGTGCAGGATGCTGCGACTTGTAGTTTGCTGTTTGTGTTTACCATTTGTGCAGCGGTTCTTTTTCTGTGGCTTAATTTTGATTGGCCGTGGCGCGTTCCTTTTGGTCATGCCTCTCAGCCTGATTGGTTGTGGCGTGGTCTAAGGAACGTTGGGAAATGGAGTCCTTTCTTTTTGTTCGCGTTCGTGGGTCTCCTGCCCCACTGGAGTAAAATTCAACCTGATAGTTACCTGCAAACCCCGGTTGGGTGAGTGCATGGAGGCTTGGATGGGGCTAGTGGGGCCTGGCTAAACATCCTTTGTCACATTCCAACGGTTAATGCACAGATTTATAGGTATAGATTTTAAACTTGCCTTCTTGATCATTTAAAAATAAACCTCCTTTAAATTTTTATATTCTGTCCAATCAATCTCTTCACTTTCTATATTTTCCTGCACTAACTATTTTATAATACGCTTTAATTGAAACGCCTTTTAGTAATTTACTATGTTCGGAATTCCTAGGCCACCTTCCCTTTGTTGAAGATATCACAAGGATTTCATAATCCTTGGCCTCTTCCCTCCGTTGCAATATTTATCCAACAATTTCTGCCATTCAATTAGTTCTTTCTCTTTTATCCTTATCGGGAAATTTCCCAATAAAATTTTTATTTTAGGCATAATTTTCATTTTGCATTAATTTACCCTTCCAAACCAGGACAAGTTCCCAAATGTTTCTATTGCATTTAACTGTGACATGAGGTCTTTTCCCTTTTTGAGTTTTTCTTTACTGCCTTGGAGTTCTTTCTTACAACAAACACTTTGAGTTTCCTCTTCCATTCTAGTCAAACATTTATAGCTACAATCAGAAGATTTCCCCCTTGGTTCCCTCTTCCAAACTGCCTTGGGATCCTTTGGGTGGCGACAGCTCATTCACCTGCCTATCCTAGCTATTACTACACTGAAACTTTCTCTACACTTATGTAACTATGAGGTCCTTTGTTTTCTTAACACTATTTTCTGCCACCTTTACACTAATAAAAATGTAAGAACATATCATACTTGTTGCCAGGATCCTAACTCCAATATGTTTCCAATTTGTTTCATGGTAATGAAGTAAATAATAAACACAGGCTAAAAATGAATGTTTAAAAAGCCAAGGGTTATCAGTTAAAAAAACTAAAACAAAAAAGCAAGCTACCCAAGACATGCAGCAAAAAAAAACTAGAAAGAAAGTATGGAGTGAGTTGACAAATGTAAGTAGCTTAGAATTTGGTTGAATGAACAGTATTGCTTTTGCTGTGCAACACATGTCAGCATAGACATGGCTTTGAGCAGCTTCCTTAAGGTAAAACATGTAAAGTGCAACAGAAACTTAAATTGGCTTTGAGAGTGCATATTGTGTAGACATGTGCAGAAGGCCCCCCACTCACTCTGTAGCCCAATATTGGTTATATACATCATGAATGTTCCACCCTCTGTGATAAAGAGGTATAACTACCATCTCCATCTTAATTCTCTGACCGTATCTTTAGAGATTTCCATGTGTTGTTGTTTTTTTTAAAAAAAGTAGAGTGAAGAGGAAAAGACACAATGGCATCTACCTCAGGAAAGTGGTAGACCATACTGCTGTAGTCAGGATAACAGCAGGCAACACCTGGTTTACATCACTGCACCAAAAAAAAGAGGGAGAAAAATGTCAGTGGGGAGGATAGAGAGATTCTAATGCACTAATTGTGTGAGCTCCCTAATCAAACCCCTTAGAGCAATCACTCTCTAAAGCATTTGAATAAAGGTCAAGAAATAATAAAACTCATGAAATCCAACAAGCTAGAATGTCTTGATCATATGATGAGAAATAAAAAGCACAGATTGTCACAGTTGGTAATTTAAATGAAAATAAATGGGAAAAGAAGCACTGGAAGATTAGGAAAGCAGCACAATGTCATTGTTTAAAGCTGCAACATTGGGTTGGGTTAGCCATGACGATATGTGGGCTGATAAGAGAGGGATAAGGAGGTTGGGAGGAGATCCAGCCCACTATTTTTTCCACCACTTTGTGATTTTCTTTATGAAGTCCTAGTTGCAGAACTGGGCTAGGAACCACTTACACAACATCTAGTATACCTGTGTTTCCTTGCAGAAGTTGGAAAATATATATACAGAATTTTCTGCCTTGCACACATTATGCGCAGCTGGACTGGAAAATGAGTATGTCTAGAGCTGTGATGGTGAACCTTGGCACTCCAGATGTTCTTGGACTTCAATTCCCAGAAGCCCCCGTGAATCCACACGAATGGGTTTACTGCAATTCATTCGGCCCATGCTGCCCTTGTCGCTCCTGGAAGTGGAAGAAAATACGCCCGGATGTGCATGTTTTACTTCCGCTTCCAGGATCAACAAGAGCAGCATGGGCCAGAATCCATAGTTAGCACACCTCCAGGAGATGGCCGCCCAAGGTCTAAAGGAGAGTCAATGATATTGGAGTGTCACAATTCATTCCAAGGTAGCCAATTCCACTACTGAACATCTGTTACTGTTCAGAAGTTCTCCCTAATGTTTAGTCAGCATCACTTTTCTTGAAATTTGATTCCATTGGTTCAGATATGTGAAGGTAGTTATATAAACTCAAATTTTCTGTTATGTAAGCTAAATCTGCCTACCCCTCTCAAATATTCTTTATTGGGCTTGGTTCCCAGACTCTTTACCATCTTGGTTGCCCTCCTCTAGACAAGTTCCAGTTTATTGATATCCTTCTTGAACTGGATTATCCAAAATTGGGCACACTGATCTAGGGGTTTTTCTTGACCCGTGACTGCTATTCACCTATTATCAACTTGACGTGTTAATAGTAGTCATAGAATTACCATATTTTTTGGACCATAAGATGCACCTGACCATAAGACGCCCCCCAGTTTTCATAGCAGGAAAAAAATTAATACTGTATTTTGCACCACCAACCAGTGGTGGTGCTGCAGGGGAAATGGGCAGGCAGGCCAATTGCCCTGAGGAAGGAAGTGATACTCTAGCCTAGCCTCTTGCTCTCCTTTCAACCATGAAGCATGTTTTCACCCTCCATTTTGTCCATGTGGAGTAGAGACAAAGGCATCAAGGTAAGTGAAACCCTTTCTTTTTAAGCACAGGTTTGGTTTCCCACTTAAATGCATTGGGAAAATACAAACAGAAAACTTTTGAATACAAGAAATTTATTTCCAATGCATTTAAATGGGAAAATGTGATTTTTGCCCTCTAGTGGCCACTTGTTTTTCATATGTTTTTCCCCCCTGCCCCGGAACAGCTGAGAGATGGCAGTAGTAGTCTCTGGCCAGCTGGGCTCTTGTAAAATATCTTTTTACAACAGCCACAGCTGGCCAAAGACCAGCATTTGGACTATAAGATGCACCCTCATTTTATCCCCACTTTTGGGGGAGAAAAAGTGTGTCTTATGATCCAAAAATACGGTAACATCATTCCTTTTTTGCACAGAAGGTTAATAGGGGGATAAATGAGAAAACGAACATGGGGGATTGATGAGAGGGTTCTTAATTTCTAGTGCAACCCCCTGCCTCAATTTCTAGTGGAATCGTATCTTCCTGAGCCACCCCTTATCATGTTGTAATAGTCACATCATAATTATATTTTTCTTCTCAACAGTATCCAGAGTAGAGTGGAACTGAGAAAGTCACTGAAATGTCATTCCTTCAAGTGGTACCTAGAAAACGTCTATCCAGAACTTAGGTACTAATCATTTGTGTGAGATTTTAAATAGTATATACTACCAGCTATACATGCATATCATCATACACTTCATTTTTTCCCTTTCCAGGAACAGTTTAGGGCTGCAACATTATGTATAATATTGCCGGAGAGCATTCATAGAGTTCTTCTGTCTTGCTCCAGTCTTTCCTTTCAAAATGATAAATCACCATGTGGTGACAGCCTCTAAACTTTTACAGGATAACATACTCTTGTAACATAATCTTTTTTCTTCTTAAATAAAATAACATCACCACATTATTTTTAAAAATGCTTTGTCTAACATAATTACATTTTATCTTGATTTTCCTCAGAGTCTGTGTTTACTTTCACATCTCTCTCTCTTCACAACAACTTTATTGAAGTAGGTTAACCAAGTATTAGTAAGCGAGCCATGATCACCAAGAAGCTTTTTGTATGAGAATCTGATGCCAGTTTCCAACACTCTAGTATACCTCTCCTATTCTGTTCATTATTTCCATGAAAGATATACACACCTTGTAAAAAAATGATAACTCTAATCCTGGATCTTTTTCCTCCAATAGAATTCCTGAGGAGTCACTTTACCAGACGGGGACAATTCGGCAAAGACAGAGATGTCTGGAGACTCAGAAGTCTGAAGGACAGGATTTCCCAGTTGTGATCTTAAATCCCTGTGTCACAAGCAAAGGTGCAGCAGCAGCAGCACAGGTAAATTCTTTAGGTATTGGCAAATTGGAGTGAACATGAACATTATTAATAATTTCCTTATAATTTAAAAGCATGAAATGTGCTAGTTTGACCAACAGTGCCCTGGGATAAGCCCATTTTACTTATCACAAACAGTGAAAGTGAAGCTGAGAAGGCGATTGGCCCACAAGTAAAAAATAGGATATTTTTTTATCTGAAGATATCTGGAACTGCTCTTTTTTTAAATATGTCAACCCGTAAAGCTGTTCAGGTGGAATATGTCTTGAAAAAATCTTTTTGTGTTGCTACCCTGGCAGTTTGTAATTCTCTCCCTGACTCAGGGAGAGTATCACATCCCTCAGAAGTGAACATAAGGGTGTGTGTGTGTTTTGATGGGCTTTTTGACGTCATTAAGCTATTGTTCCACCACTTATATGCAGAAGCATTATGTGGTAATGTAAGAGTAAATTGGTGGGCTTTCAGTTGCTGCTAGTAGCTTTTAACATTTTTAGCATGTACGCGAAATATTTCATTACTTGATTGTTCAGTTTTTTTGTATAAGTAATGTTTGTTTGAATTCATTCCTTAGTTTCTTTGGTTCGATCTAGTGTGAGAAAGTTTATCTGGCAAAACAAGGTTGCTATTGCTTGGGGCACACCCAATTGTGGTTCAAAAATAAAAAAACTATAACAACAGTCTTCAAGAGGGCTCTTTCTGTGTACCCCTCTTGATATTGCTCCACCCAAGATCAGGAGAGGAGTAGCAGCTGGTGCTAATAGAACTAAATAAGAGACTGACCCTCGACATCCTCTGAATGGATATGTGCCTCAAGTCCACCAACTCAGATCCAGCATGAGCTTTATGGAAAGAACAAACATTCTTGAGGGTTGCGCAAGAGCAAAATCATATTAGAAGATGGAGGAAGGAGCATACCGAACAAAGAATAACATTAAAGGAGAATATGGTTGAGGAAGTCAACATCCTCTATGTCACTTGGAGGACCCTGAATAGGCCAAGAATCAGTGTGCCTAAATGTAAATCCAGCATGCTCAAGTGAGGACTGCTGGGTGACAAGAGCATGTTGTATGGATTACTACCTGAAACATGTACCGATGTCTTTTTTTTACAAATTTTTAACTAGATATTTTAAAATAAAAGGGGTTTTTTTTTGCACTCGAAATTTAATAGCATCAAAGAACTACATAGTAAAATTCAGAGAAGTGATCAGGGTGCTCTGGCTCGTACAAGGTAGGGTGGTTGAATTAGGGTAGTGCAAATTAGATTTCATATTCAGGTGTCAATCAAACTAATTTTGCCCTTGTCCTTCCTTGTTATAAATAAAACATACCTGAAAGAGCTTTTGAGAGAGTTATATTTAGCAGGAGAGAGTAACATTTTGTGTTGACAAATGTTTGTATACAAGAAGTAATTTTTGTACATGAGTACTGTAAGCAAAAATGTGAACACTGTAACAACCAACTGAAAGTAATTTGCAAGGAACCAGCTGCCCCTTGTTAATATTTCAGGGGATTACAGGCAGTAAGTTTCAAATGACTTTCAAACTGACAAAGTTTCCACTGACTTAGCAAACAAGCAAAGACAAAAATTAGGGTAGTCTTAGGTGCAACTGCTGACAGATGTTTCACAGCGCCTGTGACCCACATAGCCTGATCCACAACTTGCACAGAGCTCCTTTTCTCAGTATGACAAATGTAAGTTACTGTAAAGGTAAAGGTCACCCTTGCTCGAAAGCCAGTCATATCTGCCTCTAGGGGGCAGTGCTCATTGCCATTTACAGCCAAAGAGGCAGTGCTGTCTGCATCTGCAGATATTTTCATGGACATGTGGCAGGCATGGCTAGGCATTGGACTCTGTTACCTTTCCAACCAAAGTAGTACCTATTTATCTACTTGCAATTTCTTGCTTTCGAACTGCTAGCCTGGCAGGAACTGGGACAGAGACAGGAGCTCACTCCATCATGCAAAAATCGAGTCTCAAAGTGCTGAGCTGCCAATCTTCCAGTGGTCATGTTCAGCATGCTAACCACTAACCTCCAAATGTGGGGGCCAGTAAAAGGATTTTGGGCTGAATTAACCCAGAAAGAAAAAGAGCTTTGATTAGTCTACACTACAATAATCAAGGTCTTCATCTCCTCATATTTAAATCAGAATATGGACAGTTTCTTTGTGAATTTTTTCCCCTGTTACAGTACTTGAAATGGTTTTTGTGAAGTAATCCATTGCTATTCATTACAATGTGGAAGAAATATCTGATTCCCCCTGTCTGTTTACATTTTGAAAATAAGTTTAGGATAAGAGAAAATAAATAAATCTTTTTTTAAAATCCTGTCTAAAAATATTGTTTAAAAGTAACTTTTGGAAGTAAATGGAAAATATTACTTATACCAGTGAAGCAACTTCATTGCTGCTTTTCAAGTTTCTTTTGAAATATAACTTGATGACACCCTTGTTATCACAAATATTAACCAATTATAGGTAACTGTGTTTCTTCCAACCTTGGGTTTAGATCAGTGTTTCCCAACCTTTGGTTCTTGGACTTCAATTCCCAAAATCAATGATCAGCTGGATGTACTGACTTGGGCTTCTGTGAATTGAAGTCCAAGAACCAAAGTTTGGGAAACACTGGTTTAGATTATGATATAATGGAGAATTCCCCTTGTACAGTCTTCTAAACTACAGCCAGTGTAGAAAGCAGCAAACAGAGTTATAAACAGCATGAATTCAACAGAGTATAAATAAGTGAATATCTTGTTTTTTAAAAATGCAAGGAAGTTGAGAAAACTATCCTGGAATTAGTACATTAGTTGCTTTTGCAGTACTGCTTCTAATAACTTAGTTTTCTAGAAAATATGGTTTCTTGTAAGCCATCTTTTCTCAGGTAAGATAACAAGGCAGAGAAAGTATACTGTGCTTCATATTCATCAATACAAAATAAGATTTGTTCCGACCCTGAGTTGGCGTAAGCTGGACAATGGAAGAGACATCACACCTTTAAATTACAGTCATAAGGAGATAATAGTTAGGACCCAGAGTATTTGCTAAAATTGAAATAAAGGGAATTTCTGTATTTTCACTTTAAGAATGATAATTTTAGCAGGTAGAAGGAAGAGCACACCTTCTTCCTTTTCCTTTTGTTGTTGTAAAAATGGGACCTAATTGTTAATCTAGTTCAGAGAATACTCTCTGATTGACAGAGCATAGTTTTCCCTTTAGTGATTGGGGGTGGGGGAGGAAATAAGGTCGGCCTCATTAAGTTCCTTCTACTTTAATAGGCAGTTTAATATTGAATGAATGCCGAGTATGATTTTAACTACATTCCTGTAATTCAGTTCAGGGTTTTTTCCTGAGATAGAGAAGAACATAAATAGGTCTGAAAGATGAAAGGAAATTATAATTCTAATTTTCTTCCTCTTGATTCTTGAAGAATTTATGGGTCCTGTGGAAAGGTTGCATTCTGGGAACAGATAGCTGCTGATCTCAGTTTGGCTTAATTTAGAGTGCACATTATACAAATACAATGCAGAATAAGTTAGAGAAGTTACTTTTTTGAACTTTAGCTGTACGGGGAACAGAGAAGCAAATCCTTATTTTAAGATAAGGAACCACAATGAAAAATGGCAGGCTTTTCTACATATGGAGGAAATTGATAAGGGCTGTTGGTCTTTTAAAGATTGCAAGTATTGGCAGGGTTGTTCACATCTTTTTTAACAGTTTAAATCAGGGGTTCTCAACCTATGCCTCATTGGCTGGATCCAGCCCATGGTACCAAATCAGCCAACCCACTTATTTACGGCTGTTGTAAATGCATTTATGACAGCCGTGGACTCATTTACAACAGCCTGTGTTTACAACAGTGTTTACAACAGCCGTAAATGAGTCCACAGCCAATTCCAGCAGTGGCAGGTAGACCACCAATCCAGTCCGCCAACTGTCTGAGGGGCATGACCCGGCCCCCAACTTCAAAGGATTGAGAACCCCTGGTCTAAATGTTCCTTGATTGTAGTTTACAAGGGAAAGGAGGTTTGTTTTGTGTATAGTTTGCCCAATCTACCACTTAGGATCATAGAATAACTGAGTTGGAAGACTTATTGGACTAGTCTCAATTAATTTGTCTGGTTCTTTTGGAAAGCCATTTAAGCCAGTGACTATCTTCTTGTTTTAAGAGCTTGAGAAGCTGTCTCCTCCATTTGTTGGACCTAGCCTAATGCCATCAGCACTGACCGACATCCAGACCCTAGGGTCCTCAGGCAGGATGCTTTCCTGACCCCAACTTGTACCACTGGGGATTGAATCAGAGACTTTCTGCATGCAAAGCAGTTGCTATATAATGGAGCTATACGCTTTCCCACCAACACAAGTATTTAATCCTCAATTGGACCTTAGAGCCTCTGGATCCTCAACAAGTAAACCTTTTCCACATTCTTTAGGTTAATCCTGTGTTGCATGAAGGCTTCACTCTCTCAAGAGTCATTCAAGTTTCATTTGAAGTTCTAAAATATTGATATTACTTGTGGGGGATGTCCTACAGTGTATATAATTTCATTTATTATTAATTTTATCACCATGCTGTCCCATACACATCTTCCCATGTCCTAATAAATAACTGCCTCATAATAACCATGCATGTTGGATCCACAAACTCAGTCTTTTGGCTTCCAAGACTGAGCGTACTTGTCTGTGCGATGCTGTTTCAAGTCAGAGACTTGGCATTATCCAGACTTGTTTATGTCTCATTTGCTAAAATAATTGATTGATTTAACACTTCACCAGAGAAATGCATTTGAGGGTAAATAATTGATTGTAATTTTGCCCTGGTTTTGTCTAATGAAGATGTCACTGTTTGGCTGGTGCATTGGCTTTCTGTTAGAACACAGCATCAATTGATATTAAACTTTGCAGTAACCTTCTTGAAATAGATTTCTGACTCTGGGATTAATTTAATAAACCCATTAATCATTAGCAGTTCCAAGAAACCTGACAAGCTTTAGAAAAGAAACCAGAAGCCTCTTAGGCCTGGATACACTTCACCACATTATCAGGAGCTGTTGTGGTGGCTGCACTAAAAGGGCTCTATGCTCAAAGGAAAGCTGTCACTCTGCTATAAGAACAAAGACATAGGCAGCAGAGGCTTCAATCTAGGTTTTTATTTTATTTTTCCTTTGCTAGGCCATTCTGTCTGACTTTCAGTAACTTGCCAGTGAGTGAATCAGGCATTCTACTTAATTAATATGTTTTTCTAATGAGATAAAAATCAGCCAGATATTTATCTGTTGGCATTTTCCACCTGGGATTATCAAATTTAGTCACTTGCATGCCTCCTCTGAAGCAAGAAGATGATTGCTTCTGCCTCCTTCCTTCCTGGTAAGCAAGTTGAAACATGAGACTTATTGGCTAGGGCCAAGTTGTCATTTTCAAAGGACATTCAGAACTCATTGTAAGGTCTTCAACTGCTTTGAACCACTTACAGTTAAAAATTGTTCCCACATGCAAATAAATAGCTGAGTGTCATGTTTTCTTCACAGTGTGTGTCTGTTGTTTTACTGACCTGAAAGGGTAGCACTCAGCCTGCTAGAATAAAGCAGGAATGCTTAGCCAGCACTAAGCTGGGGTATTCAAGTTCAGAGCTTGCACTGTTAGGATTATAAAGTTAAATGTCAGACAGTGGGAAATCAATTATTGCCATCAGCAATAACATAAAAGTTTTAATGTTAGCTTAAAGAAATCTGTATAAAGGGTAGATGTCACTCATACAAACCTGTAATGGAAAAAAATATTATAGAATCAGAGTTGGAAGGGCCGGTGAGGCCATCAAATCCAGCCTCCTGCTCAATGCAGGAATCCAAAGCAGATGGTTGTCCAATTTTCTCTTGAATGCTTCCAGCTTTGGTGCGCTCACTGCCTCTCAAGGCAATTCATTTGTACTGCTCTAAAGGGACTGCAGTGGCTCAAGTGGCTAAGATGCTGACTGGAAGGGGGCAGGTCAGCAGTTCGATACCCGAATACTGCAGGATGAAACAAGCTCCCGTCTTTGTCCCAGCTCCTGCCAACCTAGCATTTTGAATGCAAGAAATTGCAAGTAGATAAACAGGGACCACTTCGGTAGGAAGATAAACAGCATTCCATGCCTGTCACATGACCACGGAAATGTCTGTAGAAGCAGACAGTGCTGCCTCTTCGGCTATGAAACTGAGATGAGCACTGAACCCTAGAGTTAGATACGACTGGCTTTCGAGCAAGGGTGACCTTTACCTTTACTTTACCTACTAACAGACAGTTTTTCCTGATATTCAGCCTACACCTAGCTTCCTATAGTTTCAGCCTTTTATTACATGTCCTTCACTCTGAGATGATCAAAAACAGATCTTGCCCCTCCTCTTTATGATTATCATTCAAGTATTTAAAAAGTACTATTATATCCCCTCTCAGTCTCCTTTTCTCAAGACTAAACATGGCCAGTTCTTTCAAACTTTCCTGGTAGGATTTGGTTTCCAGTCTAAGCAACAGTGAAACAGAGATGGGGACTAAACCCTTCTGCAAACCCAGATGTTAGCTACACCCCCCCCCCCCCCCCATTTACTCTGGCCGACAATATTACTGGACCCAACAATGCCACACACAACATTAAGGGAGGTTTTTCTTGTTCCTCTGTCAATGTGATTTATGGATTCTTTTGCCAAAAATGCCCTTCTGCACTCTACATAGGACAAACAGGACAATCTCTACACAAAAGAGTTAATGGACATAAATCAGACATCAGGAATGGCAATACACAGAGACCTATTTCAAACCATTTCAGTCTACCTGAATACAGTACACAGAACTTGAAAGTTGTCATTCTGGAACAGAAAAATTACAAGACAAGGATCCAGAGAAAGATAGCAGAGATAAAGTACATCCATATGCTAGACACCCATCTCAAAGATTTGAATATTAGTCAAGGGTTTCTGGGACATTATCAAAATTAATACACCACAACCAACAGGTTGTGATATGCTGCTATATATGTTATATGTTGTTATATTATACAGATCCACAGCCTCAGGCTACCTCTCAGAACAAAGGAATAACTTGGTGTTTGGCCTGGGCCACTCACATAATAGATGCTAGCCTGAAAACTCATTAGCAAATGTGTAATGCCGCAATGTCTATCTTGCATCAATTTACTAAATATTTGCAATTCAAAAGGGCGAAGCTCCACAATCTGAATAACAGGTGTTACCAGTCGTAAAAGAACAACACTGATTTGTATACTTATCTGTCAGCCGGTGCAATGAGAGCGGATTGGAGGGGCTCTATAATTGTGCCATCCCCTAGAGGGGCTTGCCTCTCTAGCACAAGGAGGAGGGCCTTCTCCGTATCCACTCCAGCCCTTTGGAACCTCCTGCCAATAGAACTATGCCTGCAGATGGATTTGCTGCCCTTTAGAAAAGGGCTGAAGACCTGGCTGGAAAGGCAAGTGTGGGGGGCTGACGGGGGACTAGCCCCTGCCCATTGGCTTCTTTAGACACTTCTTCCCTATTACTGAAGGGTAGGTGAAAGGGTTTTGGGAGGGATGTTATTTTAATAGGTTTTGTAAAGTGGTTTTTAAGATTGCTGTGAGCTGCCCGGAGTCGCCCTTGGGCGAGGGGGCAGCATACAAGTTTAAATTATAAACAAACAAATAAATAAATAATCATTCTGCACCCCTGTACCTGATGTGTATAAATTGATGCCATGAAGCCTCACTCTTCTGTCTGACAAAGTGGACTTGATCCATGAAAGCTAACTTTAGAATACAGCAATTAGTCTTTAAAGTGCCACAACTTTTTTTGTCTTTGTTTTGTTTACTCTCTGATATGTTAAAAAAAAAAAACTATGTTGTTTCGTCCAAAAAACAGAGCAGGACAAAATAAAAGGGCTAAACTCCTATTGTTAAATACTGTTCATGTCATGGTGTACTCTTTGAAATTTGCTGACTTTTGATTGAGTGTGCATTAACACACCTGGGGGGGGGGGTGCTGGAAGCTGCTGATGGAAAACATGCACTTCTTTTCTCTCATGTACAGCAAAAAAAAAAAATCTCAAGGTTTTTGGTAATTTTTCAGTAGGGTGACTCAATATGACAAGTTATCTTATTTTTTCATCAAGGATTAGAAAATGTATCACTATTCATTTTATCCTTGAGTAATACTAATAGTTTAAAGCATAGCAGCTGAAGCAGCAATAATCTGCCTACTATAAAAGGCAATAATAAAATCATATTAGTTGCATTAGTTAACCAAGGCATAGTAAATGGGAAATTCACTGCAGGAGAATTTGCATTAAACATTAACCAGAATCTTATTATTTGTACCTGCAGGTGTAATTCCAGCAGCATAGCTCTCAGTGCTGAATTGCCAAATGTTAAGAAGTTGACATAAGCACTTCCTGTTGTACATGTGTGATTTGATATGTGAAACTTAGTGCCTACTCTTACATTTTAACTCAAGACAAAGGCAGCTAATTACCAGGGTAGAGGGGTACCTGCCCTAAATCTGGGGGTGACTCCATCCCAATCCATGAGTCACTCCTGACTTGTAGAAATTCACCACTGAAAGTTTTGCCACTGCCATTACCCAGTGGGTATAAGCAATAGGATTCCAGCCATCAAACCAAAACCTTGCCTACTGCCTCTTGAATCCAGCTAATTTAAGCACTCTTAATTCTCAGCAGTAAGCAAATGTAGGACTCAGTGTTGGGCATCAGCAGGTTCACACCAGTTTGCCAGAACCAGTAGCAGAAATTCTGGCTGACCCCACCCATCCAAGTTTTGAAATAAAGTAGTCCTAATTCAGGTGCAATGCAAGGCTTTCCCCCTGGCCATGCCCACCATATCACACTCACAGTGTGGTAGTAAAATTTTTTGGAGCCCACCATTGGTAGGACTACCATTCTGCTAGAGACTGAGAATTTTGAAGTGGTTTCAGCAAAAAGGTTGCAAAAAGTTTTATAAGTATTTTTCAAGGCTCACCAAGGCGAAAGTTTGAAACGCGATCTTCAAAATCTAAATAATGCTCAAAATTCATCTGTAATAATAATACTCAAATTAATCTTCAATAAAATGAGCAAAATCAAGAAAATAAAAAAGAGA
The DNA here is from genome assembly GCA_035047345.1 of Bradypodion ventrale. Classification (NCBI taxonomy): domain Eukaryota; kingdom Metazoa; phylum Chordata; class Lepidosauria; order Squamata; family Chamaeleonidae; genus Bradypodion; species Bradypodion ventrale. The sequence goes on from JAWDJE010000001.1 coordinate 51,669,564, forward strand.
TTTAGTGTTAAAACTAAAGAGAAGGATTTAAAAGAGAAATTAATTCATTTGCAAGGAGGTAACTTCATTCCGTGCTTCAGGAAAGAACATTACAGTTAAGATAGAGAAAAAACATATACAGTGAACCCTGCCTAACAATGCATTTGAATAGCATCATTTTTGATTAACAACACTACTGACGCACCCCACGTAATCATTTGAATAATGACAAAAAGTCGTTATTCGAATAACAACTGTATTTTTACCGTCGTTATTCGAATAACGACGTTTTTGTCATTATTTGAATAACGACATTTTTTGTCATTATTTGAATAATGACGTTTTCTGCATAACGACGCTACTTGGGGAACCAAGTAACATCATTATGCGAGGGTCTACTGTATAAGATTTTTCTTTCTTTCTTAAAATAAACATTCCCCCCTTTTTTAACTTTTTTCTTTCTTTGCAATAAAGTAACTAAAAAAGTTAGGGGTGTTTAGGGAAATTTAGAGTATAGGTGTTAGTGTTATTATATATTATTTCTGTTATTCAGTTCAATTTATAGATAGGATGTATATATTTGGTTAGTGGTGTTTTTTTGTCATTGTACTATTATCATCCCTCTTTTCCTTTTTGTTTTTTGTTGTTAATATTGTGCAACACATTTAAAAAAATTTTTAATAAAAAGGAAAGACTCTAGTAGCAAAGCCACTGACACTTGCCAGAACGTGAGTGTGATCCTTCTTAAAATGGTTGAAAGGCTGGGTGTAAGGTGAAAGGCCACAGAGAAAATACAGAAGGGATGGAAGAAAGCTCATTGTGTTTCAGCTGGTGACTCACTTCATATGTTATCTGTTTTCCATAGAAAACCTAGCTACATTAGTTCTGTTGGAGGCCAGGGACCATTTTTCAAGGCTTTAGCATCATTCAAGGTGACACCTGTCATGGCTCCTCAGCATCATAATGAATTTGAGAAATAAATTTAAAATCTCATCTTTGGATGGCAACAGGGCACCCCTCCCCTTCCCTGCCATTTAATCAGATAGAAAGCAGATGGCAGCTGCAGATAAAAATATGGAAATCTGCAGAACATGGATGCTATTTACTAAGAGACAAGAAGAGAAAGAAGCTACTTCCATTACACCCTTGTTTCACTCTTGCTCCGTTTTTCCCATTGACTTCTTGACAGGTATCTGTTAGAAATTTGTGTATTGCTCTCCCCCCCCCCCCCCCCCAGGAATGATAAAAGCTTTAAAATCAATTCCTTTCACATGTCCTGTGGCTGATTTAAGTATGGGAGCCTTCAAAGCTGTGCTTTTGAAGGGGGCCAGGGCACTTGCCTGAATGGATTGTGTACAAGAGGGGGCCACTGTTTAAATCAGGGGTAGCCAACACCCGACCCGTGGACCTAATCTGGCCCGTGCATATCATTAATGCGGCCCTCTATGGTAAAATATATATATATCATGATTTGGAGAGGGGCATGTGATGTATGTGTCTGCATTCATAGTTATATGCGTCAAGACATTTCTAGTTTTTTGGGGAAAGAGAAAACGTTATTGCATTTGGGGAAGAATTGTGGAGCAGAATTAGTCACCAGACCCTTGCTAATCACACTGATTTTCAGGAAATGGACACACACAGCAGACTTCTAAGAATAGTTCACAGAGCATGTTAAGTTTTCTGTCTGGTCCTCAAAGCAGCTTTCTTATGGTCAATGGTGACCAATTGGTCGTCTACTACTTGTAGATGACCAATTGAAGGTGAAGGAGAAAATGAAAAATTGATATTGCTATGATGCTTTGCTGGCAAAGCATAAAGGTGATGGTAGGTGGTATAATATGAGTAGAACAGTAGAAAGGGACCTGCTCAGTGATGCTCCCTGTTTTGCTTCTGCTTCCTATAAACCAGTGATGGAAAACCTTTTAGAGACTGAGTGCCCAAGGAGGAGGAGGAGGCAGCATGCAGGCATGCACCATGTGTGCCCATGCATCCATGTGATGTTGCTGGCACGCCTCTGGTGAAGCCACGTTGGTGCATGTGCACCCCACACACATGCAGCCCACTGCACATGCACCACCATGTCATCCGCCTCTTAGGAGGGGTGGGTTGGGGGTGTCTGGTCACCTCACCTTGCCCTCACCCCCACCTCCCATGTGGGATTTAAAGCTCCCCTCTTGCCTCCCCATTGACAGATGGAGAGGGGTGGGTGGGGAAGCAGCACTGCCATTGACATTGGCCAGGCTGAGCAGAGCTTGCTTGTGATGACTCACATGCCCACGGAAAGGCCTCTGCATGCCACCTGTGGCACGTGTGCCATACATTCGGCCACCACTGCTATAAACTGAGCAGATGTTCTTATTGTAGATGACAAGAAATAAATACTGGGTAGAAGAGAAAGTCAGAGAGAAAGGAATTAATGCAGTTGACTGAAATGAAAAGAATACATTGAGACACAGTGATGGCTTGGCTTCATGTACACTTTTGTTTTGTTTTAGGAATGGACATATACTTACAACCAGCAAGTCCGTTACCAGCAGCTATGCTTGTCTATACACACACTATTTCCAGGATCCCAAGCGGTGCTGTTACCTTGCAAAGAAGGGGATGGGAAACAGGTGAGGCCATTCTTCATCACAGAGACCCAGAGATGTGTGAGCATTTAACAATATTTTTGAAATATGTGCATTTGACCTCAACCAGTTTTCCTAAAGCTGCTTTCTAGGGTTGTTGTTTTTGTTACATGTTTTCAAATCAGAACTGACCTATAGACCCTACAAGGGCTTTCAAGGCAAGTGAGATATTTAAGGAGTGGTTTTACTAATTCCACATCCCTGGTGAGTATCCATGGCTAAGCATGGTTTCAAAACCAAGCTGGTGCCCTGAGTCTGGTCTATTATTCTATCCACTAAACCACACTGGGTCTCATGTTTGCTTAACTTATAAATGTGCTACTGATTAAACTATGCTATGACAGATCATACTATCAGTAAAATAAGACAGATGGAGAGTTTGATGTATCATTGCTTCATATACCCCAGACTATCTTTTCCTCCTATACAACCTTCCTTATTTGTAGGTCTAGCACTTCCATAACTCTAGCATGTATGAGTAATGGTCTTACAACTGTGGTGGAAGTTGCAGTTCAGCACATACAGAAGGCCTCAGGGTTGGTAAGACTGCTGTAGGCTCTTGCAATGTCATGGCTGTTGTAATTGTGACTGTATTGCATACCTGTCAAGTTTTAGGAAATTTCTGTCAAACCCTCATATTTTACACTCTTTCCCACCGTCATCCCGTATTAGTTAGACTGGAGTTACACTGGAGTTAGACTGGAGGCCAGCACAGGATTAAGCATAGCTGACCAGTTTCCTGGCCGGGAAATTTCCCTTATTTGACAGAAATTTCCCAAAACTTGACAGGTATGCTGTATTCTAACCTTTGTTTTTGCATTTCTCCTTTGTTTTCAAAAGCGATGGAATAAAGTTGGTTCCCATATTGAGCACATGGCCACCCGTTACTGCCTAGACACAGAAATGGTGGGGGACTCCAATGAGAACATGAGAGAAGTCGTCATTAACCCTTGTGAGAGCACAGCAATGAGTCAGCGGTGGGAGATGGTGATGTCATGACCACGACAGTCAACACAGCAGCAATCTCAGCCAAGAAGACCTTCTCAGGAACTGCCAAAGTTATTGTGCAAGCTTGGGGAATAGGATGGGGCTTGCCTTAGACTAGGATGGAAGCCAAAAGAATAAGGATGTGTAGCTGTGCCTAGGTTGAAGGAAGCACACAAGTTCTGGCTCTGTGAGCCATGGCAGTTATCAGGCTATGTGGGGCCATACATCCATAAAGTTAAGGGTTTAATTGGCAGTTATCTTCCAAGAACCCGCATCTGTTAGATGAGGAACACAGGTTTGTCATACACACACACACACACACACACACACACACAGACAGAGAGAGAGAGAGAGAACCTGCTGAAATTTACATGTGGTAGGTATTGCCCCACTGCCAAGATGGTAGAAGAGTCTCAGAAAATAGTAAGTGGCAGAGCAGCTTCTAGCTGGGGAAGGGTGGGGAAAGTAGAAATTGGGTATTAATGGAAGCACAGAAATGATCATGCTGGGAATTGGCAGAGAAAAGCAACTGATCTTGCACTTTTGATTTATGTAATTGAGCACAGCTTTAGATGAGTACTGGAATAAGTTATATTGCACATAATAATTTGTATGGGATCCAGGCACATGCTGTGCAGTGGCTACTGTATTAGGAGATTGAGAAAATGAGTGTGTGAGAGAGAAGTGGAGAGATAATATATTGATCTCTGGAGCTGTGTTCAAAATCTGTAGTGTAAGAGGAAAGGGAAATGTTCATGCCACTCTGTTGTCCAAAGCTCTATTGAGGACTGGAGAAAGGCTTCCTTCAAAGTGAGGGGACCATACTCAACCCCACCTAGGGTTGGCATGTAGAAAGATTGGGGATAATGCTGTTATTCACTTTATGTGGGACAGGACCTGGGAAGAAGATTCGTGTTGCCCCATGTCCTCTACTGGTGTCTTGCATTATATTAGCATGTTGGTTATCCACAACTGGTGATCCTCTTTCCTCAGCTTCAGAGCTTTACCAGATATCTGAGCTTTCCACTCAATAGCTTGGCCTGTACTAATTGGTGGGTTATTTCCCTATCCTTTAACTATTCATTGAATCTGAGCACTTGAAGTGGCTGTAAGTGTTTTCAAAGACTTTAAGAGGACAGGACAGAGCTCACATTACTTGTAGGAAAAAGATATTCATTTCCTGCCAGAGTTCACAACATGAGAGGCAGAACAAAAAAACAACAACATTATTTTATTCATATTGGTACCAAATGGCCGACAGGTCTGGACTTTGTGAGCAACATTCCAAACTTACATGGGAATGAAAAAGTGCAATTCATTGTAATGTTGTAAACCTGGGGGTAGAGTCCAGTACTGGTATGAAGTTAATGACTCAGAATCTGATGACTATGTTAGTTGTCCTAAATTGGGGGGAAATATAGCCTTCCGGATGTTATTGGACTGCAACTCCAATCAGTATAACTGATAGTGAGAAATGCTGGGAGATATAAGGCCAACCATATCTGGAGGATACTGCCTCCCACCCATTTTGAGCAATGCTGGCTCTGTCATACAGCCATCTGTTCTGATCCAGCCTACAAATCATGGTGAGAAACTGTGTCATGACTTTGCAGAAGCAACTGGCTAAAACTGATCTTTTTTTTTTTAATCCCATCTTGGGGTGGGGGTGTCTCAGCTGAGCCTAAAACCACCTGCTAATCTTCTGTAACTGAATGTATCTCTTAGTGTTGAAAAATCTTGGAATAAAGGACATCTTCACATACTTAATAAAATAATATTTTGCTATTTGCAGGCCACTGTCTGGTGTTTTCTTCTGTCTCCCTCCCGGTGTTTATAATACAAAAGTAATAGCAGTAGCAATTACACATATATACCACTCTATAGCGCTTAGTGCACTCTCTGGGTGGTTCACGAGGCAATTAGCATTTTGCCCCCCATCATTGTGGATACTCATTTTACTGACCTTGGAAGGATGGATGGCCGAGTCAACCTCGGTCCCTGTCTGGATCAACTCACAACGTTTTTTGCTGCAGTATGGTAGTTTAACCACTGCTACCAGGGCTCAACAGGTTTTACAGGTATGTTCAGCTGATAAAATCAGGCTATTAAAAATCTGTGGTCTTACTGTCAATTCATGTTAAATAGTCATTGCAAAATTGATAAGTAGGTCCCATCAATAGTCTGACAAGGGTTTCACTTACTTAAATATGATACTACTTTATGACCAGCAGCTTCTCAATTGATCATTCCTCCACTGGCATGTCAATTTCCCTGAATACATATAGTCATTTGTAACTAGTTGATGACCATCTCCTGAAGTGGAAAATTCTTTGATCGAATCAAGACTTTCAGAAGTGGAACAGGGAACCAACATTATCTCCCAAATTGTCCCACGGAATTTGAGAACCCTTCAAATCTATAAGTTGGGAAAAGTTACGTTTTAGGACTAAAGCTTCCAGAAATCATATTATTCTTTCTTCTACAAATGTTTCAGAGTGAGTTATTACAGTAAGATTTTGAGTGCCAGTTCACGAGAAAGGGATGAAGTAAGGGAGACTTTAGCTATTCTCCTCAGTGGGTCTCTGCACTTCTGTTATGCAACTAATGGAAATTTTATCAGACATTCAAAACTCTACAACACTATCCCTCCTAGATTAAAATCAAGATGTTTTCCCACAATATCTGTTAGTCTTGCTAAAACAGCAAAGAATGTCAGGACTTTAATGTGGTTATCCTACTAACAAATCCCCAGGACCAGATGGCATCCATCCACGAGTTCTCAGGGAACTTAAAGATGAAATTGCTGATATCCTAGCCAAAATATATAATCTTTCCCTCAAATCAGGCTTTGTGCCTGATGACTGGAAGGTAGCGAATGTAACACCAATTTTCAAAAAAGGATCCAGGGGTGATCCAGGAAATTACCGGCCTGTCAGTTTGACATGTGTCCCAGGTAAAGTGATGGAAACCATCCTAAAAGATAGAATTAATAGGCACATAGAAGAGAAGGCGCTGCTAAAGGAGAGCCAACATGGCTTTTGCAAGGGCAAATCGTGCCTCACTAATCTGTTGGAATTTTTTGAGAGTGTCAACAAGCATGTGGATAAGGGAGATCCAGTTGACATTGTTTATCTGGACTTTCAGAAGGCTTTTGACAAGGTCCCACACCAAAGGCTCTTGAATAAACTTACCAGTCATGGAATAAAGGGACAGGTCTTGTCCTGGATCAGCAACTGGCTAAGGGACAGGAAACAGAGGGTAGCACTAAATGGACACTTCTCCAAGTGGAGGGAAGTAAAGAGTGGGGTCCCCCAAGGTTCAGTACTGGGACCCCTGCTTTTCAACCTCTTCATAAATGATCTAGAGGTAGGAGTAAAAAGCAAGGTAGCCAAATTTGCTGACGACACTAAATTATACAGGGTAGTGAAAACTGTGAGAGATTGTGAAGAGCTCCAGAGGGATCTCTTGACACTGGGGGAGTGGGCAAAACAGTGGCAAATGAGCTTCAACATCAGTAAGTGCAGAGTGATGCATGTTGGGGCAAAAAACCCCAATTACATTTATAAACTGATGGGGTCTGAACTCTCTGCGACAAACCAGGAAAGGGACCTTGGTGTCCTGGTGGACAGCTCAATGAAGGTGTCAACCCAGTGTGCCTCAGCAGTGAAAAAAGCAAACTCAATGTTAGGGATCATTAGGAAGGGTATAGAAAATAAGTCAGCAAGTGTCATTTTGCCTCTTTATAAATCTATGGTGAGGCCCCATCTGGAATATTGTGTACAGTTCTGGTCGCCATACCTCCAGAAGGATATTATGGAGTTGGAGAAAGTACAGAGGAGGGCAACCAGAATGATTAGGGGACTGGAACACCTTCCTTACCATCTGAGGCTGCAACGGTTGGGCCTTTTCACTCTTGAACGACGGCGTCTAAGAGGTGACCTGATTGAAGTTTATAAAATCATGCACAGTGTGGACAAAGTAGATAAGGAAAAACTGTTTTCCCTATCGCATAACACTAGAACTAGGGGACACTCCATGAAACTTTTGGGTACTAGTTCTCAAACAAATAAGAGAAAGTACTTTTTCACCCAGAGGATTACTGGTCTATGGAACTCCCTGCCAGAAGAAGTGGTGACAGCTGTCAGTCTTGACAGCTTTAAGAAAGGATTAGACAAGTTCATGGAGGACAAGGCTATCAATGGCTATAATTATGGCTACCTAAGGGGTTGGAGAGATAGGCAGGATATCTCTCAATGCCATTTCCAGGGAATCCTAAGCAGGTGAAGGCATCTGCTTGGGAATACCCTGAAGGAAATGGTGAGCCACTGTGTGAGACAGAATGCTGGACTGGATGGGCTGTGGCCTGTTCCAGCAAGGCTGTTCTTATGTTCTTATGTTCTTATAAAGAACTATCCATCTCGAAAAATGGGTGGAAACCCAGGAAACTCTAGCCCCTGCTCATACAGAGAAGTGGGTTACCTGGAAGTCACTTAAAAGGCCTTCCAACCTTTTTCCTTCTTCTTCTTCTTTTTTTTTTTTTTTTGGTAACACTTCTATTAGCAATCATAAGAACCTCAACTTTCAATTCTTTAAAAAAATCTTTAAGATTGTGTTTTTTCAGGAGGCAGAGAGAACATTTTTTTAGAAAAGGAAGCATATCCCATAAAGGCAGAGGTGTCTCATGATGGGGGTGTTTGTTTCTGAGACATAAAAATCCCTGTGGCTTAAATCAACACTAAATTAGATGCACTTAATCCCTATTGAAATCAATAGGATAAATGATTCATCACATAGATTCCATTTGTTTCTATGGTAACTAGGTTCCTTTAATGAACAGCAAAATTAAATAGTAGTTAGTGGTTGTTTTCACAATAAGTATATTTTTTTCTCTCTCTCCAGAAAATGTGTTTATGATTGAAGCCATCATCTGAATGTTAGCTTAAAAGTTTTTCAATCTATCTTTTAGGATGAGAAAAGGCACATACCTGTAATATGGAAATGGCATGTTTAACACATAAAATATGAATGAACATCTTACCTTGTGGTGCATTTTTCCATCTCTGAAATGGTAATGTGAAATCTTTAAGCACTGACTTGTTTCATTTTGTACTAACAATCTTAGCACAGTAACAGTTAAACGCAACCATCAGGTGCTATGTTCTTGATGTTCATATTATGTAAATCATACATCTCAGAATATTCATGTTCATTCTGGCCTTCTGGCTTGCAATATATTTCAGAAGAGAGTAAGATTCTGAAGCAAGCCATCCAGAAACCTTAACATAAGCCTAAAGGCTAATGCTGCCTTTAAAGTGAGCTTGAGGAGTTAAATTACTTTAATGATACAGGCCTTAGGAATTATACAGTTTAACTGAAGGGAAATGTACTTGAAGATATGGACCTAAAGATATGTGTACTAATGACGGGGAAAGCATATTGCTTTAAGGGGAGATGGCAGACACAATACAAATTGCAATGCAATGTGTCTCCCTTTTTAAGCAAATTATTCAATTTCATCACCTACAATATAAAGTGATAAGTGTTTCAAAGCTGACATAGGTTTTATTTCATTATTTACATTCTTATTCTTGTCTATCCTTGACACTTAACACATACTATAATTACACTTAAACAAAGGGAAAAATGAGGGGATAGCAAAATGTTGTATGACTTGAAAGGTTTTATTTCAGTGTGAGTTTTTGCAAGTCAGAATCAATATCTTTAGACAAAGTAGAGCAAATACATGCTTTTGTTGTTGTTCAGTTGCACAGTCGATTCTGACCCTTTGTGACCCCATGGTCGCAAAGTTTACCATTTGTGTCTCCTTTCCACAAAGTGCATTTGGACTTTTCCATATTTCAATTTTTAACAACATTCTTGTGTGGTGATGTTGACTAGATGAGAGGCTGGCTAAACATAGAAGCATAGGAGATTGTCTAAAAAAAAAAACATCTGCCCATCTAGCTCAATATTGTTGACTTTGATCGGCAGGAGCTGTCTGTGGTTTCTGGCAGGATTCTCTACTAGACATACCTGGAGTTCCCTGATAATCCCTGGTTGTCTTCCATCCAATTACTGTGTAGATCTGACTTTGTATAGCTTTTGAAAACAGATGAGGTGTGTTCAGGATGGAATAGCATCAAGATCAGACCATTACGTTCATGGCAAAGGAAGGGGTGTTAAACTGGGTCTTCCATCTTTTTCTTTGCTTCCTCTCTTACCCCATAGGGTGTCAAGGGACTCCCAACTTCAAGGCTCCAATGCCTTACCAGTCCTTGAGTGAAGTCATACTAGAAAGGTATTCTTTGAGATTGTTGAAAATACAGTAAAACCCCAACTTACAAATGCCTCGAGTTACATAAAATTCGACTTACATAATAATTTTGTGCTAAAACTATGTCCCGAGTTACATAAAGATTCTTTTTCCTATGGGTTTGCTTCGAGTTACATAAAAATTCATTTCCCTATGGGTTTGCTTCGAGTTACATAAAAAAACGATATAAGCAAAAGCCTACAGAATGGACTTTTTTTTCGTAAGTAGGGGTTTTACTGTACTTACTATTTGAGGGAATGATCACACATGCAGAGAATTGCTAGACATCTATTTGAAAGTGAAACCTATTCAGAACATAGCTGGTCACCATAGTGACCTGTGCTAGAATATTTATAAGACTTATTGATATCCAGATTGCCAGAGAAAGTCAGTATGAAATAATTTTGTTATGTAAACAGATGATTGGGTGGATTACTCTTCACATACCTCAATGTAAAACTTTCACAGCTGGGTTGAAAAAGAGACAGGAATTCATATTTCTACAGGAGAGTCTTCAAAGTCTTTGTTTCAACCTGCAGTATACAAAAAGTCTGCTAGTTAAAATACTCTGGATGGAATGGAAACAAGCTTGAGGGTATTTTGTATTGAATAATATGGCCATCACATGTTGGAACAAAAATAGCCTGTAAGTGGAAAGAATTTACATTTTCCTTAACTACCCCCCAAGGTTACTGCCATTAGATTAAAAAAAAGGTTGGATGAGATAATATTCAATTGGGAACCTGTGGAAAGAATGGCTGACAAGATTTGTGGCTGTTTGTTGCAGAGATTCAAAGCTAAACCATAATCTGAACGCTTGCTTTACACATGCCATCTGTGCAGAGGCCTTATATCCTAACCACTTAAAACATTTACAATGGATCTTTAGCTTGAAAGATCAAAGCTATTGTAACCCAAAATTGATTTTCCTCTACGAGAGTCATTTGAAGCAAAAACCAATTTGGTTTGTACAAAGCACATTCAGAGCAAGAAGATATACCTGGTATCACCTTTGAAACTGTTTTTCTTCCCTACTATGAATAACAAGTAGCATAATAAAGCAAAATTCTTACAGCTGATCTGATCTCTACCCATCCATAAGATAACACTGAAATTTGGCAAGCATATTTGCTCAAGTTCAGAACGCATGCACCATATTTCTAAATCTTGTTAAATAGCACTCATGGATGTATAGTGGAGGAAACCCATGGCTGTGTGAACCTGGAAAAGATACCGGAAAGTTGTTGGACTTAATGAATCTGCTCTACAGATAGATGCTTACAATGTGTTTAGCAAAGGGGAGTGGTGCATTTCAAGAGTATGAAACCCTTAATCTAAAAATATAGACAGATTTTACTCTTATATAGAGATCAACATATCCAGCCCACCAGAAGCCATATAAAATTAAGTAGCATGTCACTGAAAATATTATGCTCACTACGCAGCTCACTACACGTGCATAAAGGTTTTCCGTTTGTTCCTTGAGAACAGCACAAGTGTAGCTGAACAAAGAGCTAATTATCAGGCAGAATGAGAGCACATCTCGGATAGCAGATAATACAGTGTGAGATACCACTCTTTGTAACACTCTATTTTTCCCCTTGCAAAGACTCCTGAGTTACAACCAGAGAATACCCAGTTAGCATGGACAGGAGGGCTGGAGAATTTTAAGAGTTGTGGGACAGAAAATCTCCTTCCCAAGTGTGGCTCCTGAATCTACTAAGCTATCCTGTCCTTCACTCTCTGAGATAGTCTGCTATCCTTGGGATAATGAGAGAATATTGTCCTGTTGAAGTAACATTCTGCTGCTCATCTGACTCAGTTTGGAAAAGGCCAACACTGTCATGCCCTTTATCCCCAGCAGTAAATGATCTTCAGCCAGCCTTGTGGCTCAAAAAATAACAATCCCAAGACTGGCTTTGATGATATGAACGGAGCTCCATGTCCCAAAGCACTATGTTGCTGGCAGTGGTGACCACTGCAGGAAACTTAGAAGTAGGACACAGTAGTAGCTATGTATGACTATCTCAGATCAGAGGAGAAAATATACGATCCTAAAAAAATAAAAACCCAGCTGTTTCGTATAGAGCACACAGTACAAAGGGTTCCACAACCACAATTTGGAATTAGCTAGTAAAATTTAACTATATATGTGCTGATTAGTACTCCTTTCACCCAGTGGCTGAAATTGTGTTGCCCAGCTCTGCCTAGGAAACAGGAATTACACCACCAGCAGATTGCCACTTATTAAAGGCTTTCTTTTGTGATGTGCTTAGATGACATACAATATGATACTGCTTCATATCCAGGTTCTTGATTAATGTGCACCATTGTGATTTCTGATTGTCAGCTAGAGCCTGCATCAGTTCTTCCTCAGTTTCAACAGTATCTTCCAGAAAAGGATGCTGATTGTAGAGTGCCTGATACCTATCTCGCAGAGGTTTGATGTTGTCAGTCAGATCCTGAATGTACTGGGTGTGGCATACTCTTGGAATATTTCTCCTTGATATTATATATTATTTTTACATGATAGACAAATTCATGGTATTTGGATGGAGGAGGGGAATCTTCTCCATACTTTTGTCCAGCTGTTCTTGAAAATTCACCCATTTAGTCTTAAAACATCTGTGAAAAGGTACTCCTGGGGTTTCACTGCAGCATTTACTATGCACATGATGGGCCTGTGTTCTCTAAGTGGGATTGGATCATCAACAACTGTCATGCACAGTGCATCACTGCCCCCCTCCATCTACCACTGTTAAAGGATGTGGGCAGTTTCAGATCATGAACAAATTAGAGGCCAAGTTTTGCACCATTCTCATTGGTTTGGTTATATCCCCAAGCCTCAATGTGACAATTAAAATCTCCAATAACAAAGTTTATTTGGTCATAAGTAAAATTGTCTGGTTCATTAAACCCAAAATTTGCTTCTGGTGGCTTATAAACAGAGGTAATGGAGAATTGTGGGGTTTGGATGGTGAGAATTTCAATGTTTGTTTCTGTCAATGCAGCTGATATTATGATGAGGACAGGTCTAACAAAAATTGCACTCCCATCCTGGTCATGAGGTCTCTCAATCACTTGCTCAATTCCAGCCACTTTGGGTCTGTATTTTATTTATTTTATTTATTTATATTCAAATTTATATGCCACCCAATCAGGTAAACCCGACTCCTCTGATGTGTTTCCTGGAGCAGAAGTATGTCACATTTGCATTTCCTGCACATGTTTGCAAGGAGGACTCTTATTACTCAAAAGTCCCTCAATATTGATTGAGATCATTGTTACAGTTGGTCTTGACAAAGAGCTTTCTGGTGGATTCATTCTTCAGTTCCTTTGGTCTGATCTGGTGGTAGAAGGATTAGCCAACAAAATTGCTGCCCAGAGTACACCCAACTGTATTCACAATCTTTGTGAAGGCTCCTTCTGTGTACCCCATACAATATGAAGTCACATGTGTGGTGAAGCCTTGATTCAGTTGGAATACGACACTGCTGATGACATCAGCATTCCCACTGTATAGACCCACCCAACATAACAATGTGTTGGTTAACCACAGTCCCTGTCAGAGGCTAGAGCTTAGGGTAGTTTCACCTGAAGACATGTGCAAATGTTTATGAAAAATAAAAGCCAATCAGTCAAAGGTGTTACAAGACTACTGGTTTTGATTGTATGTACTGTATTGACTTATTCCTCCCTTCCAGAAGAAGGGAAAAGGAATCTTTGTTCATATCGGATGGTATACCATACACTTGCTAAATAATATTAGATAATTTCCAGCCAATAGGCAGTGGCTCAAGTTGCTAAGACGCTGACTGGGAAGCGGAAGGTCAGCAGTTCTATTCCCGAGTACTGCAGGACGGAAATGAGCTCCCGTCTTCATTCCAGCTCCTGCCAACCTAGCAGTTCGAAAGCAAGAAATTGCAAGTAGATAAATAGGGACCACTTCGGTGGGAAGGTAAACAGCATTCCATGCACTCTGGTGTCTAGTCATGCCTGCCACATGACCACGGAAACATCTGCAGAAGCAGACAATGCTGGCTCTTCAGCTTAGAAACAGAGATGAGCACTGCACCCTAGAGTCGGATACGACTGGCTTTCGAGCAAGGGAAACCTTTACCTTTTAGGCAATATCAAGAGCATTTGAGGCAATTAGTATCAAATCTTCCATAGTAACTGTTGAGGAGCCTAAAATGCGCTGACAAAGATGTGAAATTGCATTTTCTTCTCCACACTTGCAAAGGACTGTGCTGGTGCAAAAACCACATTTTCTTAGGTTCACCTTGATTCTACCAATTCTTTGTAACCTTTACAAAGAATTAGTGTGTGAATGCATATGTATGGTGTACAGACATATATATGCATATTTTTTAAAATCTACATAGCCCCAAGAATCAAAAACAAGATGCTTCTGTTTATCATTTCCTAGAAAATACAAAGGAGAGGGTACTGTCCCACTCATTACCTGCGTTCGGACTTCCCACAAGCATCTGTTTGGGCAGTTCATAGTATGCCTTTGATTTGTTTCAGAATGATTCTCCTAGACATCTGGTTGGCCTACAGACACCTTTCCATAGGCAACTGGAACAGGATGCTGCTCATGGCAGGCCTTTGATGTGATTGGGAATGACTCCTCTTATGCATTTGAACTAATAGAAGCTGTGTGAGTCACTAGAAAAAACAGGCAGCACAGAACTTTATATTGGATCCAATTTTGGGTGCAAGAGTGAACAAGGGAGGATGGAGGAGTTCTTAAAACAGCCACACAAATATCTCTCAATAATGCAAAATTCCCTTCTACATAAGCTGCCAAGTTAACTAATAAGGAGAAGCAATAACTAAATAAATAAAGTGGCCAATATTTTCTGATGGTGTTGAAAATAAGCATAGCAGCAGGAGGGAAGCTGATTTTCGATGCATAATTCATGTCATCTTTATAATCCTAGCTATGGTTTTAGTAGCCCAGGAAGATGGATTACCCACTCTAACCAACACAGAGATCAACATGGGGTTTATTAGAACCCAGCGATCATTTAACAATGTCAGGTGCGTATTTATTATTAAGCAGAATACTCTACAGTTTAAATGGAAAGTCATTACTTCTCCTCAGATGTTGAACAATGTAAACTGCTGCAAGAACACAGTTCTTGACATCCTTTTTACTAGACTGCTGGGCTTTTATGCTAGGCTGTGCTAGAGGAAAATAAAATTTCTGTATTGCAGTATTTGAAAACATAAAAATATACACATCAGTAAAAAAAATCATTGTTCGTTTCCAATTATTTCAGGTTTAAAATCCAGCAGTAATTACATAGCCTAATTCATAGATCAGAATTTCTGGTTTATTAATTTTTAAAATCACAACTACTTATTTTGATAAATTGGAAAATATTTAGAATCTCTGTACAGTAATACCTCATACAAAGTCCGCTTCGTACAACATCGAATTCATACAACATCCCCTAATTCCTTGAAAAAAGTTGCCTCATACAAAGTCGTGCAACGTTGTATGAGGTATTGGGGTTTTCCCAGGTTGCATTGTGCCTGGGCAGTATAAAAGTCAGTACACATGCCTTGCTCTTGTGGGTTTTGCACAAGGCAGAGAATGTTTAGGAGTGATTTTGAGCGCGTTTTTGGATTTTGAATTTTTTCATCAGAATTTTTAGAAGCATTCCTGGGATTTTTGCAGAATTCTTCAGGTTCTTGGACAATCAGGGTTGTCTGACATGTTTTTGTAATGTATTTAGCCTTTAGACAGTGATTTCTTAAAGTTCTGTCAGTTTCCTGTCTGTTTCCTTGACTTTGCCTTGAAGTCTGTCTGTTACAGTATAATGTATCTCTATGGAAATGACGTTGTACGAGGCATCGCAGCAAGGATTTGGACGTGGTATGAGTCATTGCGGATAGGATTTTGTATACCTCATACAAAGTCCAAATCTGTATAAAGTCCAAACTTGTGGAACCATGTTTGGATGTTGTATGAGGTATCACTGCATGTCTATCACAACAAAATTGGTGCATGTAATTTTCTGCAAAAACAAAGAAAGAAAAGAAAGACAATAACAGCTTCTGCTGCTAAAAGAATAATATATGACTAATGTCTCAAAAGATTGCCTGGAAAGATTTATGAAGGACATGGAAGTCAAATATATCTATAATTATTTTGTTTTAACAAGGCAAACCTTTAAAATTCACTTTGGTGAGCTCAGCAAGAGACAAACTCTAAGCATGCTTATGCCGAGGTAAGCTTCAGACAGTTCAATGGGACTTACTCTATACCCGTGATGGTGAACCTTGGCACTCCAGATGTTCTTGGACTTCAATTCCCAGAAGCCCAAACACCCTGTGAATTCCACACGAATGGGTTTTCTTCAATTCATCCAGACCACACTGCCCTCATCGCTCCCGGAAGCGGAAGTAAAACGTCCCCTTATGGAGTATGTTTTTGCAATGTATTTACCCTTTAAACAATTATTTCTTAAAGTTTTTAAAGGTTCCAGCATGTTTTCTTGGCTTTCCCTTGAGGGAAATGTATCTCTATGTAGTTTTTTGTTGTACGATACATCCCATAGGGATTTTTGTTATACGATATATGTATCATATAATGGAAAAAGTTGTACAATGCAAGACATCGTGGAACCAACCTTTTTCATTCCATGGGGTATTACTGTATACCCCTCTCTAGAAAGCAGGAAGTATGTTATCAAAAGAGAAGACAATGCAAGCGCGGCGCCAAAATGGCCGCCGCGCTCTTTGCGGCCCCCCCCCACCGGACTTGGACATCCGGGTAGTTAGGGGGCGTGGCCAGCACCCTTTAAAAGGGGTGGCCACGAGGCAGCCGCGCTGCCATTTTGCGAAGCGACGGAGAGGAGAAGTTTTTCCCCTTTTGCTCCGTTGCTCTTCCCTTCAGCTGGGAAGCCTTTTCTGGGCAGCGGTTCCTTCGTAACTTCTTTCTTCGGCTTCCCAACGACTGCAGCCATGCCTTCCAAAAAGAAGGCGATGGCGAACGCGGTTCGCTCTTTGCGGAGGCGCCAGCCGGGTCGGAGGACCGCGACTGCGCCCCCTCAGCAGGCCCCCTTTCCGGGGGTGCCCACCGGGACCGGCGGGATGGGGGCGATTGCTCCCTGGCCTGAGGCTGGGCAGCCTCAGGCCGGCCCTGCGGGGGATTCGGCCCCCGGTCCGCAATTAGAGGCCACCGGCCCGGGCCTGGCGCATAGCCAGGCTGGGCCTTCGGGCCTTGGCATCCAGCTTCCAGCGGTGGGCTGCAATCCAGGGGGTTGGCTGGGTTTCCTTCCCTGGCAGGGCATGCTCCCCGCCCCGCAGGGGCCTGTGGTTGGGGCATGGCCATATTCGGGCCCTGGGGTCCAGAGACCTGGCCTGGCGCCGGCGACCGGTAGGCCGGCCGGCCCTTTGCCACCCATTAGTATTGGGGGCTATGTAAATGTTGATGCCCTACTGGCCCGCGTCGCGGCTCTGGAGGCATCCTTAGGGGTAGTTAATCCATCCGGGGCACCGTTTGGTTTACAGGTCAACTCAGCGCTTGCCAGTCCTCGGCAGGCGGCCGACAGGGTTGAGCTGCCTGAGGCGAATAGGTCGGCCTCGGCCGCGGCCTCGCAGCTCCCCACGCAGCAGATCCCGCCAGCAGGTAGTGGTCAGGTCCCATCTTCGAGCTCGGTTGCGGTCGTGAGCTCCGATGCCCGCAGTGGCCCGGAACCCTCGGTGGGGGCGGCCCACGGGGGTGCAACTTGTGAGTATACGGTCCAATCTAGTGCACCCACAACACAACCCACACTGGGGGGAGGCTTGCAGTGGCCGTGGCCTCGCCTGGCTGGGGCGGCGGGTCAGTGGCCGCCGGCACATCTTGGAACGGCTCCCGCACTCCAGGGCCCCTCTTGGGGCGGGGTACCCTGTCCCGCGGGGAACTTACTGGGGGTGGTGGGGCTGGTCCAGGTTCCTTTCAGGGTGCCCAGTACTGTCAATGTTCCGGTGTCGATGTTGCTGACGGCAGGTTACTCGTTGCCCCTCGGGGACCACCTGGCCCAGGCCACCAAGGAAAAGATATGGCAGGGGGAGTATGTGGACATTTTCTCCCTCTTGAATAGAGAACCCACCAAGGAAGAGAGGGAGGGGCAGGACGAGAAGGACAAGAGGCAAGCTCGTCGACGTAAGCCGCCACGTACATGGGCCAACTGGTTACCCGCGTACCTTATATACATGGCGGTGTATCTCAGGGCCCGGCCTGACCTGGCAATTCCGATGGTCCAGTATTTGGACAACATATACCGGGCGATGGTTGCTTTCCCTGGCCCGTCGTGGTTGGCTTACGACGAGGAATTCCGTATGAGAGTGCCCCTACACCCAGAGATGAGGTGGGATGAGCCCTGCCAGAAGCTGTGGCAGGGGAGAGGTACCATTGTGGACATGCGGTCCAGCGAGCTGCTCCAGCCCAGGCACCCCGCCAGGTGGCGGGGCAGGGGGTTCCAGCCTGCCTGCTGTGTTGGAGCTTCTCGGCCAATGGTGCGTGTAACAGGAAGCAGTGCCGATACAGGCATGAGTGTCCCTCTTGTGCTGGCCCCCATGCCGCCTCCGCGTGTCCTAAGGCGGGCGGACTGCGGGGCAGAGGTAGAGGTGAACAGGGAGCGGGCAGAACTGCCGCAGAGGGAGCTGGTCAGGCAAAAGGCCCCCTCCCCAATTAATGTGGACATGTTGGAGCGTTGGCTCACGATGTACCCGAGGAGGGCAAACGCAGCTTACCTGCTTGAGGGTTTTCAGCAGGGGTTTCACATTCCTTTCACGGGGGTCAGGTCCCCTCAAGATGCACCCAACCTGTTATCACTCAGGGGAAGGGAGGAGGTGGCTGCCATGAGCATTGCTAAGGAGGTTGCTGCTGGCAGGGTTGCCGGCCCTTTCCCTCTCCCGCCATTCCCCAACCTCAAGGTTTCCCCTTTGGGGTTGGTGCCCAAGAAGTCGCCGGGGGAGTTCCGTTTGATACACCACTTGTCTTACCCGGCTGGCCGTTCGGTCAACGATGCTATCCCTGACGACCTTTGTTCGGTCCGGTATACATCTTTTGACCAGGCCCTGCGCATGGTGCGCTCATGTGGCCCGGGTGCACTACTCGCTAAGTGCAACATTAAGTCCGCGTTCCGTCTCCTGCCAGTGCACCCGGGCGACTTATAGAGTTGCTGGGTTTCAAGTTCCGGGGTGAATTTTATTTCGACAAAGCCATGCCTTTTGGCTGCTCCATTTCATGCTCGGCATTTGAGCGTTTCAGCACCTTCCTCCAATGGGCCTTTGTTTGCAGGTCAGGGTCCCGGTCTGTAGCCCACTACCTTGATGATTTCTTATTCGGGGGTGAACGGGGCTGGGACACGTGCACACGTCTCCTGAACACATTTCAGACGCTAATGGAGGAACTCGGTGTCCCTTTAGCGCCCGAAAAGACCGAGGGCCCTTCAACCAAGCTCACATTCCTGGGGGTTGAGATTGACACGGTTGTGCAAGCATCCAGGTTACCTGCTGATAAGGTTTCACGGATCGTTGCACTCATTTTGGACTTGCTGGCAAAATGCAAGGTGTCCCTTCGGGTTACATGGTGTTACATGGTCACCTTAATTTCGCTTGCAGGGTCGTCGCACCTGGCAGAGCATTTGCTCGACGATTGTGCGATGCCATGACTGGCTTGGCCAGGCCCCACCACAGGGTCCGACTGAACACGGGGATGAGGGAGGATATGCTCATTTGGCTCCAGTTCCTGAGGGAATTCAATGGGGTGTCCTTTTGGAGGTCCGACCTTTTAGTTTCCCCTCGTTTTCAGGTTCAGTCGGATGCATCGGGGTCCCTGGGTTATGGGATTTACTTCGCAGGGAAGTGGGCCTACAGCAGATGGCCGCCAGACTGGTGGGGCACGGATCGCTTGCGAGATCTCACGTACCTGGAATTTTCCCCATTCTGGGAGCTTTGATGCTATGGGGTGAGGAGTGGGCCAATTCGGTTGTCCATTTCTGGTGTGACAATGCGGCGGTGGTCCACATTGTCAATGCACAGACGTCTAAATCTCCAAGGGTTATGGAACTGGTTCGCCAGTTCGTGTTGCGCAGCCTACGCCTCAATGTGCTTTTTCGGGCTAGACATGTTCCAGGTATTAATAATGATATTGCTGACGCTTTGTCCCGCCTGCAGATCCCCCGGTTCCGTGCCTTGGCCCCGGACGCAGAGGAATTTCCCTCACCGCTGCCGGACGAGATATGGACACTTGGCAAGGAGAGGTGAACCGGGCGATCGGCATGTCGCTCACCCCTCACACGCATAAGGCGTATAACCATGCATTCCGTTCGTTCAGGGCCTTTTGTGCCCAATCCCGGCTGCTGGAACATTGGCCCATCCCAGTGGCTCATATCCTCCAATTTATGGTTTATTTACATGCCCAGGGCTTAGCCCCCCGCACCATAGCATCCAGGCTGTCAGAGCTGGCATTCGTGGCCAAGGTGGGTGGTTTTGCTGACAGCACAAGTGATTTTCGCATACGACATGTTTTGGAAGGGTGGGCGCGGGAACGTGGGTGCAGCCCGGATGACCGCCACCCTATTTCCCCAGGGGTACTTACCCAACTTGCACGGGGTTGGCATGACTTGTGTTTCGACAGGTATGAGGCAACCCTGTTTCACGCGGCCACTACGGTGGCCTTTTTTTGAGCGCTCCGCATCAGTGAGCTGGTGCTACTGTCTAAGGTGGATGCGAGTCGTAGGGCCCTGGAACTCGAAGATGTCTATGTTTCCAATGATTGGGCCCAGCTGAGGATACGCTCCTCTAAGGTTGATCAGCATGGTGTGGGCAGTGGTGTAAGACTGCTACGATGTTCCATGGCAGACATCTGTCCGGTTGGTGCCCTACAGGAGTTCCTTGCACTACGTGGTACGCACCCTGGCCCGTTTTTCTGTCACCAAGATGGGTCTCCCCTTACTAAATTTCAATTTTGGAAGGTGACCGGTAAGGCACTAGCCAGTGTTGGCCTCCCTGGGGCTCGTTACGGCACCCATTCATTTAGGATAGGGGCGGCTTCCACCGCAGCGGCGTTTGGGTACTCTGGGGCTGAGATATGCAACATGGGAAGGTGGGGATCCCGATGTTTTCAGTTGTATGTTCGCCCTCTTCAACAGTGAGTACCAGTTAAGTCACTGCCCTGTTTCCTTTTTTCCTTGACAGACCCTGGGTGTCGTCTTGCACCGGTGACAGTATGGCTGGTGGGCAACAGCTATGTGCACAGGGCAGCACAGTTTGCTGCGGCGACAGAGTGGGGACCCCGACTGGGACTAGGTGCATCCGCAAGTCTCAGGTGGTACGGTAAGCGCGGAATGTTATGGCGGGAACTGTTGCCATTCCTTTTCTCCATCAGGGATGCTGACCCGCCTGATGTCCTAATTATACACCTCGGGGGTAATGATTTGGGCCAGGTCACAGGCCTATCGCTGAAGCACGCGATTTGCGGTGACCTGGCCTACCTGCATTATGTGTGGCCCGCCACAACCCTGCTTTGGTCGGACATGATACCGCGGCACGCTTACAGGGGAGGGTTGAACCTCCAAGCCCTTGATCGGGCTCGGCGCTTGGTGAACAGGGCTATTGCCCGGTTCCTTCTGGATAAGGGTTGGGGGCGTGTCATACGACACCCCACCATCAGTCTCCAAAATTATGATCTTTACACAGGGGATGGGGTCTATCTGTCGCCGGGAGGTATGGACCTCTTGTTAGGAGATTGGCGAGCAGGCCTGTTGACCGAGCTGATGGTCTGGGGGGGGCGGTGAGCCTTTATTGAAGCCTCCCCGTGTGGCGGGTAGCACTGGTAAGGTAAACATTTATGACCCACAGGTATCCGGCAGGTTCACAATTGACTGGACAACACTAGACAGGCATAAGTTGGTTAACTTTGTCCGGTCAACGATGAACCAGGCAATGGGGTGATGGCATGAGCTGGGCAGCAGGCATCACCCCGTTATTTTACGGATACGTGTCAGAGGGTGGGGTCAGTAGTTAGATTATTGACTACGGTCAACAATTTGTTTGTTGTCAACAAACAAATTGATACAAATGGATACATTGTAACCAATTGCCGTTGGCAATTTTGGGTGGAACCTTACCAGTGTTACTCCGGCCTGCTTGCCTTAAGAATTATAATTGGTTGAATACCAATAGAAATTTATAATTCGGACTAGGGCATGAATCAATAAATGTGGCCCAATGCCGTTATCCACTTTTACCAGTGTCTGAGTCCTTTATTGGGGGGTGCGCCTGCAATGCAAGCGCGGTGCCAAAATGGCCACCGCGCTCTTTGCGGGGCCCCCCCACCGGACTTGGACATCCGGGTAGTTAGGGGGCGTGGCCAGCACCCTTTAAAAGGGGTGGCCACAAGGCAGCCGCGCTGCCATTTTGCGAAGCGACGGAGAGGAGAAGTTTTTCCCCTCCACCCCCTCCCTAGTTAACAGTATGATATTTTGGTCGCTTCGGGGCCGGGTGCGAATTTTTGGCTGGGACCTACAATTGGCTTTCAGGTCCTGGCTTTTTTGCCCATCCCACACTGTTGCTATGGTTTGACATAGGGGTTTTTCTGGTTCTGTTATTGACTTTGGTCACATGGGCGGGTAGCACTGGTAAGGTAAACATTTATGACCCACAGGTATCCGGCAGGTTCACAATTGACTGGACAACACTAGACAGGCACAAGTTGGTTAACGTTGTCCGGTCAACGATGAACCAGGCAATGGGGTGATGGCATGAGCTGGGCAGCAGGCATCACCCCGTTATTTTACGGATACGCGTCAGAGGGTGGGGTCACTAGTTAGATTATTGACTACAGTCAACAATTTGTTTGTTGTCAACAAACAAATTGATACAAATGGAGACATTGTAACCAATTGCTGTTGGCAATTTTGGGTGGAACCTTACCAGTGTTACTCCGGCCTGCTTGCCTTAAGAATTATAATTGGTTGAATACCAATAGAAATTTATAATTCGGACTAGGGCATGAATCAATAAATGTGGCCCAATGCCGTTATCCACTTTTACCAGTGTCTGAGTCCTTTATTGGGGGGTGCGCCTGCAAAAGAGGATATTCTGATCTGCATATCTATATGTAGATTTTGAATTAACTACTCATAATTAAACAAGGAAATACATCTCAGTAAGGCAGTGTATCAGCTATGGCCAAATCCTGTTGGTCTGACTCAGCCAATATGTGTAAAGTTTGGGTCTATTTACAATGGTGTGTGTTTTTCCTTTGCTCTGTGAGGTAGCCTGAGGCTGTAAATGAGAATTCTACTGAACTAGGTTCTGTGAAGGTGGCATAATATAACAACATATAACATACAACATATATAGCAGCATATAACAACCTGTTAGTTGAGGTGTATCAAATTTGATAATGTCCCAGAAACCCTTGACTAATATTCAAACCTTTGAGATAGAAGTCCATTATATGTAGATGTCCATCATATGCATATACTTAATCTCTGCTGTCTCTCTCTCTTGATCCTTGTCTTGTAATTGTTCTGTTCAAGAATGGCAACTTTCAAGTCTTCTGCAGAGTGTCCAGGTAGATTGAAATGGTTTGGAACAGGCTTCTGTGTATTGCCATTTTTGATGTCTGATTTAGATCCATTAACTCTTTTGTGCAGAGATTATCCTATGTAGAGTGCAGAAGGACATTTTTTGGCAAAAGATGACATAAATCACACTGGCAGAGAAACAAGTAAAATTGACCTTAATGTTGTGTGTGGCATTGTTGGGTCCAGTAATACTGTTACCTGAGTAAATGTGCGGGAATAGCGAATATCTTGGTTTGCAGCAGGGTTTAGTTACATAAGAACATAAGAACATAAGAACAGCCTTGCTGGAACAGGCCACAGCCCATCCAGTCCAGCATTCTGTCTCACACAGTGGCTCACCATTTCCTTCAGGGTATTCCCAAGCAGATGCCTTCACCTGCTTAGGATTCCCTGGAAATGGCATTGAGAGATATCCTGCCTATCTCTCCAACCCGGAGGTTGTCCTTAGGTAGCCATAATTATAGCCATTGATAGCCTTGTCCTCCATGAACTTGTCTAATCCTTTCTTAAAGCTGTCAAGACTGACAGCTGTCACCACTTCTTCTGGCAGGGAGTTCCATAGACCAGTAATCCTCTGGGTGAAAAAGTACTTTCTCTTATTTGTTTGAGAACTAGTACCCAAAAGTTTCATGGAGTGTCCCCTAGTTCTAGTGTTGTGCGATAGGGAAAACAGTTTTTCCTTATCTACTTTGTCCACACCGTGCATGATTTTCCCATCTGTCTCGCTGTTGCTTAGTCCGTTGTGTGTCAACAGCTGCTTGTGATTGGGGGGTTGTCTGTAAGCAAGTAAAGGTCTGTTACCAAGGGTTTTGGAGAGTGAAGTATTCTTGTCCAAGATGGTATGTTGTACTGTATTTTGTACTGTATTTCTGCAATATTGTATTTTTGCCCCTTTTCCATATTGTATCTTTAAATATTGTATCTTTAACATTGTATCTTTGGATGCCTATAAGCTGCTTTGGGTCACCCATTGGGTTGAGGAAAGCAAGATATAAATAAAATTATTATTATTATTATTATTATTATTATTATTATTATTATTATTATTATTATTATAATATTGATAGGATGTTGGTGTGCTAGGGGTACCCCAATGAAGACAGCTGGGAGAAATTTATACACAGACAAGCAGGTTGTATAACGAAAAGAAAACAGCTTTACTTTTCAGCGAAAAACATAGAAGAAGCAAAAACACATGCCTGAGATAAGCAGCTCTCAGTACAGTTGGCAGCAGTCCATAAGAGATAGCAAATGTCCAAGTATTTACAATATTAACAGAGATTACCTCTGGGCAGATGCAGAGAGCAGTTTCCTTCCAGTTGCAATAAACAGTCTTAGTTATTCAGTTGCAAGGACGAGGCAAACAGAGTTCAGTCCTTAGAAGTCTTTTACAGTATCATTGCAGTCATTCAGTATTCAGCATCATATCTTATAGTTCCAAAGCTTACCATAGCTTCCAGCAGTTTAGCAGCATAGCAGTATAGTCCTTGAAGAGACTGTAGCCCTTGGAGAATATTCACCTGGATAATATTCCCAAGAGAATGCTCAGAGTGCATTTCCTTTATAGTAGCAAAACTGCTGAGCCATTCTCTGATTCGGTTCAGCTGGGGCAGAGCACAGAGAGGACTTAAAGGAACAGACTGCGATCCAATACAATACACAGTGGAGATTACATAGCCCATGTATCCTAACCTTCTCCTCCTATTGTATGGAGTGCAGTTGGCAACAGTACAGCAGGTACATTTCATACACATGTCACATTTATGCCAACGTCTTTATGCCCAGTTTGTTACATAGACCACTGTGTCTTTCTGCAGGAAGGGCCTTTGTAAGAATATCTGCAATGTTGTTTTCAGACTCACAGTAAACTAGTTTTATAAGCTTGTTTTGTACACATTGCCTTACATTGGGGTAACGGATATCTATGTGGCATGACCTGCTACTAATGCCAGCATTGGTTGCAATAGCTATTGCTGCTTGATTGTCCTCAAACATAGTAACTGGGGATAATATCTTTATACCCAGATCAGACAGCAACTTTTTCAAACAGACTGTCTCAGTACATGTCAAGGAAAGACAGGACATTCCTGATTCTGTGGTGGACAAACTAATGTGCTGTTGTTTAAGTGAACGCCAGTGGATGAGGGATCCACCAAGGAACACAGCGAAGCCAGATGTAGACTTCCTGGTCTCCATGTCAGAAGCATATGAGGCATCTGAAAAGATATTTAGCCTCAAATCCTTGCTTGGCTCTAAGCACAGGGCATAGTTGGCAATGCCCTTCAGATACCGCAAAACCCTTTTGGCGGCCTGCCAGTGTTTCTCACATGGACTATCACACTTCCTTGC
The DNA here is from genome assembly GCA_035047345.1 of Bradypodion ventrale. Classification (NCBI taxonomy): domain Eukaryota; kingdom Metazoa; phylum Chordata; class Lepidosauria; order Squamata; family Chamaeleonidae; genus Bradypodion; species Bradypodion ventrale. The sequence goes on from JAWDJE010000001.1 coordinate 51,695,426, forward strand.
GAGCTGGTTGACCGCATAGGAGATATCAGGCTGTGACCATTGGGCCAAGTGCCCAAAACTACCAAATAAAGATTGGTATAGTGTCCTATCGAACGCGGGACTGTCAGAGACGTCATGGCCAAATGCCGTGGTCATAGGATTTCTGACCGGGTTGCACTCAGTAAGCTTATACTGGGTTAATAGCTGAGCTATCTTGTCTGCCTGCGATAGCTTAAACCCATTGGGAGTTCTGGTAACAATGATCCCCAAATAATGCTTAATGTCACCTAGATCTCTTAGCTTAAACCTTTTCCTTAGCTGAGCAGTTAAACTTAAGGAAGCTTCAACAGTAGAGGAAATCACAGCGATGTCATCTGTGAACAACAACAGAAACTGATAACAGTTGGTTAGTCTACGAGAGAACAAACACGGATCAGCTTTGGCCTGGACAAAACCGATCTTCAAATGAGACACTAAACATTTGTTCCATTCATGAGCACTCTGTTTTAAATCATAGAGGCTCTTATTCAGTTTCCAACAGTGCGTCTGTGACTTGGCATCAAAACCAGGGGGAAGACGCAGATATATCTCATGACTAATTGGGGCATTCAGATAGGCTGTCTCTATATCTAGATGTCTCACATTGTACCCATTCTTAGCTGCCCATGTCAAAGCAGCTCTTAAAGTACTAGCTTTCAAAGTGGGCGAGAACACCTCATCATAATCGTTGCTAGTCTGGGCAAAACCTTGAGCTACCAGATGGGCTTTAAAGATAGAAGTGCCCTCAGTACTTTTCTTCAGTTTGTAAACCCATTTGAACCCAATCACCTTGTGGTCCTTTGGAATGGGGACTTCAGTATAGACAGCTAAATCTTTCAGAAACTGCAGCTCTTTCTCCATTGCTGCATACCAAGCCTTTGCCTCTGCAACTGGCATGTTCTCCAGCTCGTTAAAGGAACTTGGTTCAATTACACAGGATCCAGCAAATGATGCCTGATACCTGTCTGGGACCTGCCTGGGTCGAGTTGACCGGCGTAACACTGGACTCACTGGATGGCTTACAACCTCAGGCAGTACTGGCTCTGATTCAGAACCTGAGGGAGGTGGAGATCGCTCTTTCTCCTCCTCCTCTTTTACAGTTGGCTCATCAGACTGGGCCGGAATGGAACTCGTGCCGTATTCGGACTCAGGAAGATGACCTTGGCTAATATGTTCCCACCGGTTGTGCTCCAGAAACTTAGCTGAAGCGCTATAGACAATCCGGTTGTTATCTTTGTCCCAAAATCTGTAGTTCTTATGATTGGAAGAGTAACCAACAAAACATAATTTACATGCACAAGGTTGCCCTTTCCTTCTCAACTGAGATGGCACATGCACCCACGCTGGACAGCCAAACACTTTAAGGTAGTCCAGGTGTGGTTTCCTGCCATGCCATAACGTAAAAGGGATGTCATTGATACCTGAATGGAAGGTATTGGTCAAGATATTATTGGCGCACATTGTGGCTTCCCCCACAAGCTCTGTGGTAGACCACAATCATTTAGCATAGCGTGCATCATACTCTGCAAAGTTTGCCCACACAGTTCTACATAGGCATTATCCTGGGGCCTATAGGGTGACACCCTTTTATGAGTGATAATAGCTTTCTGGAAGAAGTCTGTGAACTGGCTGTTTACAAACTCCAAGCCATCGTCAGAAATTACTGTTACTAGCTTATTGCTGGACTTTGTTTCCACAAAAGCTACCCACATTTTAAATGCATTAAATGTGTCTGATTTGGACTTTAGAAGGTAGACAAAACCATGCCTAGAGAAATGGTCTACTATGCTCAAGATATACCTTGCACCGCCAAGTGAAGGATTCTTTGGACCAATAAGATCTACAAACACCAACTCTAGGGGCTTTGTGGTATGAAAACCACCTGCTCTATTGGCCAGACTGGCCTTGCTCTTTTCCTGATCAGAGGGAGTGCATGAGACAAACTTGTCACATGGGTTGATGTTAATGCCAGTAGAGAACTGGACTGTGTGCTTCACATCCTTGTAGTTGACGTGACCTAAGCACCTATGAGCCAAATGAATGCACTCATTGTTCACTGGCTTGTTGTCAAAAGATGAGTTCACCTGAACTACATTGGGTGCATTATCTCTAAGCACAAACAAGCGATCAGACATTGGCACATTCAGGACAGAACTATCCTTCTTGATACAACAGACATCCTTGCTAAAATTGACTGAATACCCTTGCTTGAGCAAAGACCCTACTGACAATAGGTTAAAGCGCAAGTTAGGCACATATAGCATAGGCATGCTGCATTTCAATGAAGGACAATAGGCTAAGCCTTCCCCTACTACCTTAAGTTTCCAACCATTGGCCAGAGCTATAAACTTTGTGCTCTTGGCAAATGTAGTGAACAGATTTCTGTTTCTGGTCTGCGATGACCCACTGTCAACAACCCAGCATCCAGAATCAGCTTTTTCAGACCCAACTACATTCACAGTAGTAGTTACATTTGATTTAACAGTTTTCTTACCCCTTGCTCCCTTGTTTTTAATATAACAACTTCTAGCAAAGTGACCAGCCTTATTGCAATTAAAACACCTTTTTACAACCAGAGCTGTTTCTTGTTGTGGCTTCTCAGCCTTAGGCACAGAGGGGGGAGAAATCTCCGCAGCTGTGCTGTCTCCGGTCTTCTCTCCCTGCCTGCTAAATTCCAGCAAGCGTGCAGCTACATACTGAAAGGTTACATCCTGCCTTCGAATTGCTTCCATTGTAGCTACCAGAGTATCAAAAGACTCATTCAGTGAAGACAGCAAAATAAAGGCCAATTGCTGATCTGAGAATTGCAGCCCAGATTCAGTTAAGGCTTGTACAATTTCCCTAAACATTTGCAGGTGAACAGTCATTTCTCCACCATTGTGCAGTCTAAGGTGGAACAGTCTCCTAGCAAAGTGAAACTGTGAGCCAGTGGAGGTATGAACATAAACCCCCTTTAAATTATTCCAGCAGGCTGCTGCTGAAGACTTTCCCCAAACAAAGGTTAACTGGGGGCTTTCAAGAGTTAACCCAATAATAGCCAGGGCTTTGCAGGCGCACCCACCCAAAGAAAGACTCAGACACCGGTATTGGATTAAAGGCATTGGGCCACTTTTATTGAATAATGCCCTAGTCCGAATTATCACTTTCAATTGGTGTATCATCCAATTGTAATTCTTTAAGGCAAGCAGGCCGCAGTAGCACTGGTAAGGTTCCACCCTAAATGCCAATGGAAATTGGCTACATGTATCAATTTGTATCAATTTGTTTGTTGACACAAACAAATTGTTGACCGGAGTCAATATACTATCTACTGACCCCACCCTATGACGTGTATCCGTTCAAATATCAAGGTGATCCAGGCTGTGAAGCTCCTGATATCACCCCTTTCATAGTTCGCCCTGGACTGGCCAAACCTGCTTCCCCTGTACCTATCTACGTGTTGGCCAGTCAATTGCAAACCTGCCGGATACCTATGTGTCATAAATCTTTACCTTACCCAGTGCTACCCGCCAAAAGTGACCAAAGTCAACTTACCCCGTATCTCAAACACTAGCAACAGTGTGGGATGGGCGAAAAAGCCAAGAACCAAAGAGCCAATTGTAGGTTCAAGCAAAAATTCCCACCCGGCCCCGAAGCGACCAGAAAATCACACTGTCCACTAGGGAGGGGGTGGAGGGAAAAACTTCTTCGCTCCGTTGCTTCTAAAATGTCAGCCAGGCTGCCTCGTGGCCACCCCTTTTAAAGAGGGTGGCCACGCCCCCTAACTAACCCGGATGTCAGAGTCCGGGTGGGTGGGGAGCCCGCAAAGAGCGTGGCGGCCAATTTGGCACCGCGCTTGCATTGCAGGCGCACCCACCCAAAGAAAGACTCAGACACCGGTATTGGATTAAAGGCATTGGGCCACTTTTATTGAATAATGCCCTAGTCCGAATTATCACTTTCAATTGGTGTATCATCCAATTGTAGTTCTTTAAGGCAAGCAGGCCACAGTAGCACTGGTAAGGTTCCACCCTAAATGCCAATGGAAATTGGCTACATGTATCAATTTGTATCAATTTGTTTGTTGGCACAAACAAATTGTTGACCGAAGTCAATATACTATCTACTGACCCACCCTATGACATGTATCCGTTCAAATATCAAGGTGATGCAGGCTGTGAAGCTCCTGACATCACCCCTTTCATAGTTCGCCCTTGACCAGCCAAACCTGCTTCCCCTGTACCCATCTACGTGTTAGCCAGTCAATTGCGAACCTGCCGGATACCTAAGTGTCATAAATCTTTACCTTACCCAGTGCTACCCGCCACACGGGGAGGCGTCCATGATGACTCACCGCCCCCCCCCAGACATCAGCTCGGTCACCAGGCCTGCTTGCACCTACTCCAGAAAGAGGTACATACCTCTAGCCGACAGGTGGACCCCATATCCTGCCTATAGGTCAAAATTTTCGCAAGCCTATCCTCAGATGTCTACAGGCTGTCCCCAAGCCAATCTCAGCGAGGAATCAGGCAACAGCCCTGTCCACTGACCGCCGGGGACGGTCCAAACCACGGAGATCCATGTCTCCCCTAAAATGGTGTCTTGGCACAATGTTAGACCATAGCAACCGCTATACGGCCATAAATTATATAAAAAAGCCAGGGCACTGCACCTCAACATTGTAAGGAAAGATCATTGATCTGTGTGAGATCATCGCAGCCGAGGTGCAGAATAAGAACATCAGACGGTCCAGCATCCCTGATGGACATCAGGAATGGCAACAGTTCCCGCCTCTCATGCCGCGCATACCATACCACCGCATACGTGCGGATGCATGCAGCCCAAGCTGGGGCCCACACTCTGTCACCGCAGCATATACTGCCACCCAGTGTACATAGCTGCGGCCCACCAGCCCCACTGCCACCGGTGTGCGGAGACACACAGGATCTGTAAAACGGAGAAGGGGTTAAGGACATAACTAGGTACTTATACAGTGAGGGGACGTACATATAAGGAAAATACGTGCACACCCCCACGCGCCCACATATATCTGCCTCCAAGTACCCAAAAGCAGCCGCGGTCAATGCGACGCCTACCCTGAATGAATGGGTGCCATAACGGGCCCCACACTGTGAAGCGCGGTACCGGTCACCCTCCAGAACTTAAATTTGGTAAGGGGAGACCCATCCTGGTGGCAGAAAAACAGGCCAGGGCGCGCAGCAGGCACTGCCAATTGCATGTAGGGCACCAACCGGAATGATGTCAGCATATGTACGTCATAGCAGTATACACCACTGCCCACTCCATGCTGATCGGCCTTCGAGGGACGAATCCCCAACTGAGCCCACTCTTGGTTGATATAGACATCTTCGAGTTCCAGTGCCCTACAAAACACGTCCCCTTTTGACCATGGGACCAGCTCGCTGAGTCGTCGAGCTCCAGAAAAAAAGGCTACAGCGGTAGCTACATGAAAAGAGACTCCTCCTGCCTACTGCAACATCGTCTATGCCAACCTCGTGCAAGGTGGGTCAGAACATCAGTGAGAATAGGGCGACATGTGTCCGGGCGGCGGCCATGTACACGTGTCCACCCTCCCAATACACTGCGTATGCAGATGACCCTCACATAGTCAGGAAAGTCCCATGCCTTGGCCATGAATATCAAGGTGTAAAGCCTGGTGGCTATGGTGCATGGAGCCAACCCCCGATCATAAGGGCGGAGTAGACATTATAAAACCTAGTCGACCAATGTCGGCCACATTTTGGGTAATTGCCTTTTGCCCACAAAAGGCTCTAAAGTGAAGGAGAGGATGCTGATGCGCCGTGCGCATGCGAGTTGCCAAGACATGCCACTCGCCCGGTTCCTGTCTCCTTGCCAAATGACCATATCTCAGCCAGGAGTGTAGGGGTAGTTCCCAAGCGTCTGGAGCCCAGTCACGGAACCAGGAGATCTGCAGGCGGGATAAAAGATCAGCAATATCTTTATAAATGCCTGGCACATGTTTAGCCCTAAGGAGTGCATTAAAGCGCACGGACCCAAGAACAATAGGCGAGCTGAGGCCATGACTCCGGAGGATTTAGACGTTTTGGGCCTTGAAAATGTGCACCACTGCAGCATTGCCACACCAAAAGTGAGGCACAGAATTTGGCCACCCGTCCCCCCAGAGCATAAGGGATACCCAGAATTGAGAAAATGTTTTAGAAACGTAAGATCGCGTAAGCGATCCGTGCCCTGCCATCCCTGGAGCCAATGACCATAGGCACACTGTCCTTAATTAAATCCCCCACCCAGGGAGCCGGAGGCATCTGACTGTACCCGGAACTGGTGGTGACCAGAAACTCAGACCTCCCAAGGAAACAGCAGGGAAGTCCTGCGGGAATGTGAGCCAAACCAACAGGTTTGCTCGTAAACCCCTAATCAGCCGTACCCTGCGGTGTCATTTAGCGAGACCCGCCATAGCGTGACCTAGACACTAGGCGAAAGCACTGCCTGGTATTACCACTCTGCAGGCGAAATTTATGTGGCCATGCATCACCTGTGACTCTCAGAGAGGCACCTTCCACTTGGCAACATTGCCACATTGCAGCAGGGGCCACTCCCCTTGACCGACAATTCGGTCACCTGGCCCTCTTGCACGTTATTCAAAAGAGAGGTGCCTCGACTTGTTGACAGGTGAACCCCATCTCCAGAATACAGGCTAAATTCCTGTAACCCTATCCCCAGACAACAAATGGCTGTCCACGAGCCATTCCAGGCAAGGAACCAGGCAACAGCCCTGTTCAATGACCGTCGGGCACGGTCCGATCGCTGGGTCAAAGTCTCGCCTATGATATTGCACTGGCATGATGTATGACCATAGCAATCGTGTAGACGGCCATAAATGGCAAAGAAATGCTAGGTCACTGTACTTGGAAGTCTTTAAGTCCGAGCCAGCAATCCGTGCAAGATCACCGCCTCCGAGGTGCAGAATTAAAACATGTGGCGGCCCAGCATCCCCAATGGACATCAGGAATGTCAACAGTTTCCGCCACCTCTATGCCGTGCACACCGTACCACTGCATACGCACAGTTACGCGTAGCCCGAGATGGGGTCCCCATTCTGACGAAGCAGCATACTGCGCCGCTCCAGTGCACAGAGTCGTGGCCCACAAGCCACACTACTACCAGTGTGCAGAAACACACAGGGTCTGTAAAATAAGGAGGGAAAATAGAGGGCAGAACAAGGCACTCATTCAGTGAAGGGACGAACAGACAGAGAAAATTGGGCGAATCCACACCTGCCTATGCAACATATGTCAGGCTCCGGGCACCCAAACGCAGCCGCAGCTGATGCGGCGCCCAACCAGAAGGAATGGGTACCAATTCTAGTTCAGTCAGGGTAGACCCGGCTTGGTAGCAGACGACAGGCCAGGGCATGCACCACGTGCTGCCACAAACACCTGTGGGGGAGCAACCGGACATATGGCAGTGCCAGGCTAGTACCCTCTTCCGGCTGATCGGCCCTTGAGGAGCGAAGCCTCACCAGAGCCCACTCCTGATCGAGCAACCCATAATCTGGGGCCAGTACCCTGCAAAACATGTCCTCCGTTGAAGATGGTAGCAGCTAACTCAATCTGAGAGCTCCAGATCGAGGCACAAAGGTGGTTGCCCGAAAGTGGACTCTCCGCACGGGGCATAAGCGTTGCCACGTAAGAGTCACATATAGTAACTACAAGTGATAGCAGGGCTCATCGCTGGCATCTCAGGGTGAAGGGCCGCCCTAAGCCTAATGTCTTGACCTAGGCTAACCATGACGGGCCAGGGAAAACAACCACGGCCCAGCAATCATTGTCCAAGCACTGGACCATTGGAATGGCCAAATAAGGACAGGCCCACATATATCCTGCCATGGATGCCCAATAGGCAGGTAACCAATTGGCCCCATAGGGAGGCAGGTCGCGGTGACGGGGCAACTCCTTGACCCTCTCGTCCTGCCCCTGATGCCCTAACCAGTGTGTTCACATTGCAGGAGGGGGGAAAAGCGAATATAATCCCCAAACCACAGAGTCTAGCTAATAGCCCAGGACAAATGGTCACCCAGGGGCATAGAGCAACCAGCCATCGGCAGAACCACCGTTGGCAAGGATTGGAGTGGATAAACACATAACCGGCCCTGCGGGCCCAGAGAAATTAAGGGAAAGCATAGGGGGTGTCACCCCAGTAAGAACCAGAGTGTAATTGGCCTGTTGCAACCATGGCCACTATACCCTCCCAGCGTGATGCACTAGTGTCACAGGTGTGCTGATTTGACCAGGATACTCACTCGGTGCACCCCCACGAGCCGCCCCCACTGGGGGTTCCGGCCCGCGGTGAGCGTCGGAGTTCACGATGTCCATCCAGCTCCGTGTTCCCGTGGGTCCAGGCCGGATGGGGAGCCGCGAGGCACCAGCCTACGCTGGCCTGATGGCCTCCAGCAGCTCAACCCTGTTGGCGGCCCACTGTGCAGCCATGACCGGCATGTGGGGTGCGGTAGGTCGGCTGGGGTGTAACAACAGCGAAAAGAGAGAAAACACTCCCAGAAGAAAGATGAACGTGTAATTGGTTCCATTTATTTCTTGAAATTCCTGTGTCTCTTATTTGGTTCATAAACAAAACATAGATCAAATAAACTGTAGTTATGGTGGAATTTCAATATATATAGTCTGGAAAAGTCTCTTGCGTCTTCAAATAATATAAGACTAATAAATTTCGTCTTTAAACCAATGTAGACTATGGAATGGCGATGTCCTTCCGGTAGTTGGACATTTCGTTGCACTTTATCAAGCATCTACAATGTAAAATATATACAATATAATACAGTACAGCACACTATCCAATGACCATTGATGCCTCCATTGACAAATTGCAGGCAAGGGAGCATCTGCAGCATTGAACCCACCAGGACAAGGTGGGCCGGATGGGCCGGATGGCCCCACCGGGTAATTGATACGGGATAACCCATGGTAGTCCCTGGCCATAATAGGGGCATGCTTAGTAATCCGGCCCATGAGGGGCCGGAATGACGGCGGGGCAGAAACCCGCACCGTGCCCAAGTGGGCCGCTATGCCCAAGCCGGGCAAATAAGCAGCGGGGGTAAGAACCCCAGCGGGGCAGGCCTGTGCCACCCCCCGCCCAAGCCCTCAGCCTGGGCTCATTGGACCTGCGGGGTTGCCATCCGAGCCCTCCGGCCCGATGGAACTCTGAAAAATAGAGGGGGTGGGCTGAGCCCCCCCCCCCGAAGGAACAGTGAAGCATTCCGTTCTGCAGTACTCGGAATCGAACCGCTGACTTTCTGCCTGCCAGTCAGCCTCTTAGCCACCTGAGCCACTGCAGTCCGGTGCTGTGAGAAAGGAAAACATCCGATTGAAGGAGACTCAAAAGAGAGAGACCCATAAATGTCTCTCTCCACGGGAATCCTTGCTGAAACAAAGGGCAAATCAAGCCTCTTGCAAAGAGGCGAGAAAAGAGGGGGGGAGAAGAAGAAGCCTCGAACAGAGGCTAGCAAGCAAACTCGAGCCTCTATCAAAGAGGCGAGAAAAGCGAAACAGAAGCCTCGAACAGAGGCTAGAAGGAGAGGAAAGCAAAATCGAGCCTCTTGCAAAGAGGCGAGAAAAGAGCTGGGAGGAAGCGACGGGGCAAAAACTTCTCCTCTCCGTCGCTTCTAAAATGTCAGCCAGGCTGCCTCGTGGCCACCCCTTTTAAAGAGGGTGGCCACGCCCCCCTAACTAACCCGGATGTCAGAGTCCGGGTGGGTGGGGAGCCAGCAAAGAGCACGGCGGCCATTTTGGCGCCGCGCTTGCATTCTCATTACTGCTTTTGAAAGCCTGCAACTTCCTTGCCTCTTCATCATCTGTGGGATCCAAAAGAGCAGTGTTGAGAGGATTTTCAACTGCCTCCCACAGACCCTCCTTTTTCAGATAGAGGGAACATGTCAGAGCCCAAGTTTCATAGTTGGTCCCATCGAACAGGGGCACCAAATATATGCCTGAGGCAGCCATTCCTTCTGCTGATAGCAGCCTCAAACAAACTGCTGGCACAAACCCAAAGCAGGGAGATGAAGAGTGAGCAAAAACCACAACGACCTTGCAGCTGATGTTAGTCAAACTGTAGTGGAGTGCACTCCTCCAGCAGCTACTCTGGTGAAGAAAGAACACAGGGCATGGCAGCAGACTCCCAACAGTCCTTCAGAGCTCAGGTTCTGGGCGTGGCAGCTTCACGGCAGGTATGCAGGGCTCCAAACTGACTTGCTCTAAACACTAGGCACTCAGGGGCTCAACCCTGGGACCCTCTGGGGCTCCTAGGGGCTCCTTCTGGGTCCATAGCCTGATGATAGGGTGCTGGGGTGCTGGGGGTACCACAATGAAGCTTGGCTGTGTTTAGCAGAGCAAAGCGGCTAGCTGTGCACGTAGCAACAGCTGGGAGAAATTTCTAACAGACAAGCAGGTTGTAGAGGGAAAAGAAAACAGCCCATGTCTCCTAACAATTATTATTATTGGAGATCTTTCATTATGTATGTGGGGTTTTAGTTGTGGGCTGAAAGTGACAACCAGTGGTGTCTGATTGCATTCTCTTCTTGGACTGCCTTGCAGTAGGTTGCTTCTGGGTATTAGTCTTGCCCAGTTGATTTGTCCTTTAACCATATTGGATGGCTATTTTAGTCTGACAAATGCATTATGTAGTTCCTTGAGCTTGGTATTTTCTCTCTGATATGCTTGAAATACAGACTAACAAAAATTTCGACTAATATGCAATAGTACGTCATGCACAATTATTGTTGCTCAGGAAAGTCAACTGGGTTATCTTCCCAGCTAATGTAGTGAAAGATGCCACTACCATCCATCTGCATTCGGATAAACTGCCCAATGTGCCTTTTCTCGGTACAGCAAGCACAGCCTCTCCAGTTCAGGAGACCTGAATGACCTCAGACTGACAAGATTCACAAGCAGTGGAAGGAAAAAGTCAGACAGCTCTGGCTTTGCAGCTTCATAGCATCAAGCTCTTCCAGTTTCTTAGTGTAGAATCTGATCTGTGAAGCTGTGTGAACAATCCCTTCAACCTGTCTTCACTAGGAAGTCACCAGGGGATGCTCTAAGTTATGGCTGGCTTTCAAACATCCTGAAGTTACAGTGGGAAGCTAAGAGCAATGGGAAATGCAAGGCAGAATGCGCTGTTTAAAGCAACGGAGGAGGGGGGGGACTTTAGCAGCATTTTTCTCGCTCATACATTTAAGATTTCTTTCTATCTCTCTCACACAGACACATAGCACTCTAGTAACCTTTGCCCTCATGTATGTATTTTGGTACCAAGAAGGGATGTTACTGGCTACAAAGATATATATTTCCTTCCTTCTTTTCTTCCTACAAATCCATTCCATGCCTGATTCTGTCACATTTTTAAATTTTTAACAAGACGGAAAGCATCCCTTGGGTGGGATGTCTTTTTAAAGCTGTGCACCTATTTTAAGCAAGTTTTAAATTTTACACATTGTATTAATATCCCTTCCCCCAACTAAAGGAGGTGTGGGCAAAGTGCAAATCCCTTCATGCCCCTAACCCCTCCCCCATCTATTTTGAAGCTTCAAGCTTGGCAGGGGTTTCAAAACCAGAATTTTCAACAGACAGGTTGTTGTTGGCTCTGTGCATATATTGTGTCTGATCCAGATCAAGGCATGTGCCAATAGAGAGACTGATGGAGACTTCCCTTCCAACAGTCTAAAACATGTTGGGGACATGTTGGGGTGCAAGTGTGATAAGGCAGATATCCTAAATGAAGCAGAGACATATTCTGGGAGCAGATCCTTGCTGTCCTTGAAGGGCAGATTTTGGGCCCAACCCAAAATGCACCTAGACAAAAAGCCAACATCATGTCATGTAGCATTTGATTACATGGATGTGCCTGCGGTTAGTTAGAGTCTCGTGTTATAACTGCCTGAGATATTATATATAGCTATAATCATATGGTCTGGTCTGTTCAGAGATTTGTGGCGTTTCTTTGCTTTTACTCATGTAAGCTGTCACCAAAATGACAATCACCCTCAAAACCCTGCACTAAGTTTGGCATTGCTTTTTAACCACTGAACAGAAAATTCTCCTGGATTAGTCTCCACTGCCAAACTAGACAAAGAGCCAGGGGTGTTTTCTTTTACACTGCAGTTCAAGCACTATCCACAGCTAAAGTTGGAGTTTTATTCCTCTTATAAATAAAGTGCAAACACTTCAGGCGAAGCACACTAGTCTTAATTACTTTGGTGACACTACATAGCCTGGCCAGTGGTGGGCACTGGATATAGTATCTTATGTGCTATCTTAAGAAATAATAAACAAGGTTTGTAAACCAAAAAAATATACTCTTAAAAACAAAGCATAGAAAATTTCAGTTAACAGCAGAGTATATTATAAGAACAATGTTCAAGCTGCCAAGTTCCTTATTATAAGGTAAAGGTAAACATTGCCCTTGCTTGAAAGCCAGTCGTATCTGAGTCTAGGGTTCAGTGCTCATCTCTGTTTCATAGCCAGTGCTGTCTGCATCTGCAGATGTCTCTGTAGACGTGTGGCAGGCATGCCTAGACACCGGAGTGCACAGAATGCGGTTTACCTTCCCACCAATGTGGTCCCTATTTATCTACTTGTAATTACTTTTGAACTGCTAGGTTGGCAGGAGCAGAGACAGAGACAGGAGTTCATTTTCTTGTGCAGTACCCAGGTATCGAACTGCTGACCTGTCGCCTTCCAGTCAGTATCTTAACCACTTGAGTCACTGCAGTCGCTTCCTTATTATACACCCAGCCAGTGGTGGGATTCAAATTTTTTTTGCTACCACACTGTGGGTGTGGTATGGTGGGCGTGGCCAGGGAGAAAGCCCTGCGTTGCACCCGAATTAGGACTACAGGTACTTTATTTCAAAACTTGGATGGGTGGGGCCAGCCAGAATTTCTCCTACCGGTTCTGGAGAACTGGGGCGAACCTGCTGAATCCCACCACTGCACCCAACTAGCTAATACATAACTTTTATTAACTACCTTACAGTTCTGACTCCTTGTTCTGTCTTATCACATATCTCACTCATAACTCCCAAATCTTTCTCTCTCTCTCTCTCTCTCTCTCTGTCTCTCTCTCTTTCTCACACACACACAGAGTCAGAAATTATACCAGCCACATAGATCTCAGTTTCCTTTATGAACATTCTTTCACACCTCTCAGCCGTTTTAACTGTCACTCCAGGTATACATCCAATCTACAGCTGTCACCACACACACAGATGCAAACTTACCTGCATCATATATTTACAGCGTAAAAACAACTTCCCCATTGCCTTTACTTCTTTACTAATTGCATTTACATCTTGTCTTTTGTCTAATGAGTTCCGTTTGGTGTACATTGCTCTGTTCTTTCCCATCCTGTCCTTACAACAACCCTGTGAGGTGGATATGGCTAATCACCCAGTGAGTTCCATGGATCATTTGCACCAGGAGTTAACTAGTAATGCAGTAGCCTGTTTACTTCTTTACGATGTGTGAGACATGTTTTCTAAGCTGCTCCCAAGACTCCTTGTAAAGCATCCATCTCACGTTCAGGTTATAAAGATTGATCTGATGCAATCTCAGCAGGCAATAATTGCAGTTAAGGCATGATCACCCTCACTTGCACTTTGATACTTTGGAGTTGAGCCATGCATAATCTCTACATTAATTATATCATTATGGTTTATTTGTGGCAATTACTATTCGCTCGACTTTCTCAAAAAATGTCTATCATTACAGGGCCTTCCTGTTTAAGTAAACACACTACCATTCAAACAAATGCAGAATGGGGGCAATACCTTTTATAGGGTCACTTTATTATTTTTTTGCTAACTGAACTACCAGGATATCACAAAAAGCCGCATCAATGAATTCTACAGAGATTTTGAACAACAACAGTACAGCAGCAGCACAGATTTGAAGAACTTCCATTAGGTAATATTTCTAAATGACTCTGATTTGGACTGATCTGGACTAATTTGACATGCCTAGTGAGTAAAGTAAATTTCTTGCCCAATTCTGGAGGACTGGGTTTGAATTGCACCAACACCCTTCCCCCAGGCCATGAAGAAAACTCTCAGCTTCAAAGAGGGCCATACATTTGGATTGTAAAAGGATATAGCCTGCTGCCTTTTCCCCATGTAACATGCAAGCAAATCAAACCTGGCTTTAACACCATGCCAGAGCATTTGCCTGAAGAAGTAACCTTTGGGTTAGGAAAGGTTTTGCCTCCGTTCTGCTTCGGGGCCGGGTGGGAATTTTTGGCCTGAACCACAATTGGCCCTTAGTTTCTGGCTTTTTTGCCCATCCCACACCTTTGCTAGTGTTTGAGCAAAGGGGTTTTTTGTCCTTGACTTTGGTCACTTTAGGCGGGTAGCACTGGTAAGGTAAAGATTGATGACCCATAGGTATCCGGCAGGTTCGCAATTGACTGGCCAACACTTAGACAGGTACAGGTGTAATAGCTTTGACCGGTCAACGACGAACCAGGCAAGGGGTGATGGCAGGAGCTTTTCAGCATGCATCACCCCGTGATTTGACGGATATACGTCATAGGGTGGGGTCAGTAGATAGTTTATTGACTCCGGTCAACAATTTGTTTGTGTCAACAAACAAATTGATACAAATGGATACATTGTAGCCAATTGCCATTGGCAATTTTGGGAGGAACCTTAACAGTGTTACTGCGGCCTGCTTGCCTTAAGAATTATAATTGGATGAATACACCAATTGAAAGTTATAATTCGGACTAGGGCATTATTCAATAAAAGTGGCCCAATGCCTTTATCCATATACTGGTGTCTGAGTCTTTCTTTGGGGGGGTGCGCCTGCAAAGCAATATATTGACAAGCCCATCCAAAGTAGGAGAGCAACCCTCCAGGCATGAGGATGGATCCCTCAAGAACAAAGTCTCCATCTTGTCTTGATTCAGTTTCTGCCTGTTCATCCTGTTAAAACCAATTGTCCCTAGATGACAATTAGCAAGTCCCTATTGATAGTATCAGATGCCTGAGCACATGATGATTTGGTGAGTGCTAGCAGGGACTCATGACTTACTGGCTAGAAATGACTGAACATTATGACTTTCATATAACAAAGCAACAGGATTTCAGCCACTGTTTTATTATTTAATCTGCTATAGCTACTGACAGTGCTTTCTTTTATAAACATTATGGAACAAAGGGTTGGAAAGTGGCATCTGCTAGATATAGAAGATAAAGATGAAAGGTGACCATGATCTGTTGTTTTACTTTGACCAAGAAAATGAATCAACATTCCAGGATACACACACACAACACTTCTGGAGATGCATATTTCTCAAAAACTTAAACAAATGCATATTCTGCAACACAAAGAACATTTAACTCTTCTTCAAAGGTGTGTGTGTGCGCGCGCGCGTGCACATGTGCATGTTTGTGTGTATGCACATCTCACTCACAGAATGATAAACTTGTTTACTATTTTAATGTGCACAAAGGTTGTTGCAGTGGTCATTACTATATGCATAAATCATACCAAAATAACACCCTGATTCTCTTGTGCGTATGTGCTCAAAATAAAGCTGAAATGTTAATGTAATTCCACCTCATAACTAGTTTGCATAACACTCCCCTGCCCCTTAGATTTCCACCTGGAATCCCATTATTTCCTGCTCTCCAGAAGTCCAGAACAGTCTGCACTCTTCTGAATAAACTCAATATATTTTGGCCTCCCAAGAGATGCAATGAATGTGTGAGTTTATGTAAAGAAAGTATAGGGGGTCATGAACCTTTGAGCCATAAATGTGGACCTCCAAATGAAATGGTAAACCAAAGCAGGACATAATGGCAGTTTAGGTTTCAGAAGCTAATAAAAACAGGCCTTGATTCTACTGCTGGTGGGCAAGCTGAAAATCTGGAGCAGAGGAGAGACAGTACCTCAAGTGATGTTGTCACCATTTCTTATGACAGTGGTTTTGTGCCTTTAAACTAGGGATGGGTGCATGCTGTCCTGGGGGCTAAACTGAGAGAAACTACTTTTTGGTTTACAATATTCAAACCCTTTCCCTAGCCAACATGCTAGGCTGGGAACCATAAGAATTCCAGTCCAACAATGTAGCTTTTCCAAGATTTACCTAGGTGTCTCATTCAAAAGCTCTCTGCAAGTGTTCAGTAGTTCAGACATCAGTCCAGCAAGCAGGAAGTCAGAAAGAAAGAAGGCAATGTGCCAGGAATACAGTTAAAATGTGATACACCTCCCACATTTTGTTTCTGTTTCTGGCCCAATGACACCATGTGAATCACACAGGAGGGTGAACTCATCCCTGGACTGTTATGAGAGGAGCTTTCTTCCACACAAGCCACTCATGCTCTGACCTACAATGCTACACCCACTGCCAATAGAGTACTAGTCAAAAGAAGTAGACCTCACCGGAAGTGCTCAGCCTTAACAAATAGCTGAAGGAAATTTAAAAGGTTTTGTGTTTGCTGCCATTCTATATTGTCGCTTGGAGCTTAATTTGTAGATTTCTGCTTGTATTGTGCAACAGTTAGTAGCAGAGCAACCTGTTCACAAGGAACTGAGAAAACCTTAGTTAAAAAAGAATTCCTGCTATTTTTTAAATCAATACAATAGATAACATCCATTATAACTATGAAATAATTCATAAAATCCAAGAAGATAAATTAGGAATCACTGGAACAATAAGCATATTAAAGATCATACTTTGTACATAAATACAAAGGACATATGTAGTTTCAAAGGCAAAAAAGATAGGCAAATTGATTGATTGATTGATTTATGGTATTTCTCTGTGATCCCATAAATCAGGGGTTCCCAACCTATGGCCTGTAGGCTGGACCTGGCCCCTGATGCCATCCGATCTGTTGCTGCCTCTTCTGCACCCGGAAGAGGAAGCAGGCGCATTTATGTCATCTGTAAAACACACCCGCACATGTGCAAATACAACTGTGTCTGGCATAAAACATAGTGGGTGTAATTACATCAGCTATACATGCGCCCGCTTCCACTTTGGGGTGTGTGGTCCAGCCTGTGATTCTGTCTGGGGGCGTGGTCAGACCTGCAACAGATAAAGGTTGGCCACCCCTGCCATAAATGAAATTCTCTGGTCAGCATATATATTTTAAAAAAAATACTTCAATACACTGTAAACAGTACAAAATGCTAAAATACAAAAATTACAAATTATATTAAATAAACACAAATAAGACTTACAAATAGTACTTACACACATACCTCTCACATCAGTACTTCAACATACACAATAAAACATGAGGCAGCAGCACAAGCATGAAGCAGAGCTGTCCATGTTGGAAATATTGCACATTTGGGAACCATGAGAAGCATAAAAACACTTCAGTTTCCTGCTCCACCATTTGAATGAAGCAGCTGAATCTAACTATGAAGGCTACTAGAGGTTGCATAAACTGTACAAAAACATGAGCATTTTCCTGCACTACATTACAACTTCCATATTATTTAGTTATCTTTCCATTAATGGAAGGAATAAATTACTAGTAGCTAGCAGAAACTGGAGCTCCTAGTGGTTCAGGAAATGGGAATTCCTAGTGGTTTAGAAAACACAGGGACCAATATCCTGTGGGATCTACGACATACAGAATGGCAATCACACAAGTGGTCTGTATTCTGACTGGCTATTGATAATTGTGCAGTTGAGGCAACCTGATCATCATTGGATGATACAAAATAAATAGCTCTCCATCTTTATCTAGTTGTCCTTGTGTGGTTGTATAAAGTAACAGGATTCTGGCCAAGAAGTTTCCTAACTGATTAAGGCAACATTTGAGCATTTTCCACTCAGAATCTGCTGTTTTATTGTCATTGTGTCCATCAGGAATAAGCCCTTTGCATTTATTTTATGGCAGTCTCCTTTATTAATTCCATCATCTCTTAAATAATGGTCAGCTACACAGCTGTTTGGAGCTCTCTGTATGCTTAGAAAAGTGGAGGGTAGATTGGAATTGGGGGAATATTTCTCTCATTGGCAAACATCTTAAATAGCAGCTCACAAATGGCAGGGTTACCAGCATTAAACTGGAAAAGGTTTGCTGTTTGTTTTGTCTTGTGCCAGCAAATCATTCCATTGGGAATTCTTCCTATTGCTACAGCCAGATTCATTATAGTGTTATTTACACACCCTAACTTGTGAAGCAACATACTTGTAGATGCTGCTCTGTGCCTTTTGGTGAAATGCTATCACCACAGGTATAAAAACACACTTTCAGAATGCTGCAAAGCATTCTAAGTTTGAAAAAGTTACTTTCCTGGTCTAAAGCTTCCAGAATCATGTAGCCAACATAGCAGAGAAATTCTAAGACCAGAACAGTAAATTTTCCAGCTCTGAATGTGTGCCAGGAAGCATTTGCTTTTCTATGGTTGATTTGGAAGTGGTTCCAAAGGGGGGGGGGGGGATTGATTAAAAAACCTAAAGGTGTCAAATTAAGACTCTCCGGTGATGAACATTTGTGGCACACATTATCAGCTTCATAATGGCCATTGTTATGTGACAGTGGTTACCCGCTGTAGAGATAATTGCAGAACAAACTCCATATTCTGGTTGACACCCTTTCTAATTACATCTCACCTTCATTAGACTGTTAAAGTGATTAATGTTAGCAATTATATTGAACCCCAGTGAAAGCATGGCATCTGTGACATGCACTGTCCACAACATGAGTTATATGCCCACAAGCCTCACACCACTCTTGCTTAGGCAAGGAAGAAATTAATTGCACAAACCAAAACAAACACTCAGCTGGTGAGGTGGTTGATGACTCTACATTTCATTGCTGGGGTCAAATTATGTTGCTCTTTCAGAATCATAAAGTCCTAGTGCAGGAGGCAAGTTCTTTTCTTTTTACTTAGCTCTGAAGGAAAAGCAGCTCAGACGTACAACGTGGAAGAATGGCAGACAATTGAGGTTGGACACTGAGGTTGGACACTGAATTGAAAAGCTGCTCCTTTGTGTTTACTTTTCTTAAAAACATAAGGGCAATGAATAACAAAGGAGTGGGCAAGGATACAAGCAATCCTGGCTGGAGAGCAGGGATGTTATCAGAACAGGTCTTTGTCTAGAGCAGCATTTCCCAACCTTTGGTTTTTGGACTTCAATTCCCAGAAGCCTAAGTCAATTCCCCAAAGCACTGATCAGCCAAGGTACTGACTTAGGCTTCTGGGAATTGAGGTCCCCCTGTGGGGTGTGTGCCCCACATTGGGAATCACTGGTCTAGAGTATCAGGCAGCAGAATAAGCAATATGATGTACTTTCATTGGTACATGTTGCAATTGTTTGGAGAAACCATGTGAGAGAACGAACTGTACATAGATATTCTTTGCCATTATTGCATATTTTAACTGTGGGACAACAGAAAACACAGATCAATGGTGAGACTCACAGGGCCCATTGTACTCTCTATTTCTTTTTTAAAAAATCAAAAACTATATTGGTTCTAGGTGCAGTGGGTTCTTAGTTCAGTCACTTCTGGTTTAATTATATGTAGTCAAAATTGGCTTCTGGAATTCCATTTTGCTTGCCTACCACAGATGCTCTGACTCTCAGTTCCCCCATGTAATTCATTTTTCCTCTTTTGTATCCCTTCTTAGAATAAAATTCTCCTAATTTTGCTATTGCCCATGCCTCGCCACTGCTGCAGGACCTGCACTGGCTGTCTATATGTCTCTGGGTGCAATTCAAGGTGATGGTTGTCACCTTTAAAGCCCTTCATGGTAGCAGACCAGGATACCTCAGGGACCGCATCATCCCTAGGACATCGACCTGTCCCATGAGAGCAAACCGAGAAAGCACCCTCCATATACCATCCGTTGGGGAGACTCGCCTCTCCAGCATGAGGAAAAGGGCCTTCTTGGTCGTAGCCCCCACACGATGGAACATCCTCCCAGTAGAACTGGGCCGCCAGGCCCAGTTGCTACCATTTAGAAAGAATTGAAGACGTGGTTAGCAAAATGGGTCTGGGGGCTGGGGTTGGCAACAACCTCCCCTTTTTGGCTCATCTGAGGCTCTCCCCTCCTGTAATTTTTTTTTTAAATGTTAAGGCTTTGGAGATTTTATATTTGTTTTTAGATAGTAAATGGCACAGTGGGGGGGGGGGAATATATTGCTATTTTAAAGGTTTTTTAAATCATTTTATATTGGTTTTAACTTGTGTACACCGCCCAGAGTCCATTGGATAGGGTTGTATATAAATCTATTAAATTAATTAAATTAAATTGCACCTAATGGCCACCTAACTATGCTGAACTCCTAATCCAGGAATTCTCAACCTTTTTAAACCCACGGCCAGGTCACGCTCCCTCAGACATCTTTGGGGGCCAGATGGCCATTTTGCCCTTCCTCCACCACATGGCACTTCCTGTTGTGGTGGAGGTGGTGGGGGAGGCAACATGAAATGGTGCAGCAGGAGAATCCCTGTCCTAATCGATGTGTTTCAACTACATTCCACATAGTCATTTGCTCCCTGACTTCAAAGAGAGCACATCAGAGCACATGGGCTCAGCCTACCAGGAAGGGGAGTGGCTTAGAGGAAAGGAGAGAGGCTCAAGGGAAATGGGTGTGGCCTGGCAACTGCCAAGAGCTTTAAGTTGCATCTGAAAACACAAAGGAAAAGGTTTTAAGATTTAAAAAGAAATGATTAAATATTATACATAGATTATGGAGGGAAGAGACTCTTTAGTGGTGACTTGCAAGTTATGTACAATGTTTATTTTTTCATACCTGAAAGCAGCACAGCATACACACATAGCAAGTATAAATTGATAGCACTCTTGGATTAGAAAGTGAAAGAACTGGAGAAGCGAATTGCAACACTTAAAATTATAAGAGAAGATGAAGAGTACATAGAGAGATCTCTTGAGCTAAAGCAATCAAGGGAGGCACTAGAGGTGGAATAACAAGGCAAAACAGAGGAAGAGAATGCTGATGAGAGAACAAACGCAGTGGAGGAAGTGCCATGAAAAAGTATCACAGTTAGGACTAGGAGCCAAAGAAGAAGAGACTGCAAAACTGCTTGCAGATTCTTGAAGAGGAGTCTAGTGGACACCATACAGACGAAGACAAACAGATCCCCTGAGAGGACATGAGAGAGCCTGAAGCTCAGGAAACCAGGGAAGTAAAACCCACACTCTAAAAAAAGGAGAAGTGCGGGTTCCGCGAGCATAATTGGCATAAACGGCCCCTGGCAGAGGCCACACCGGTCGAGAAGGCTCCTGGTCACTGGGCTCTGCGGGCACAGAAATTGGGGGGCGGATTAATAGTCATAGGATTGATTCACCCATATCTGACCTGACCGGCAGTTCTGCTGAGGAAGCTGAATCGCTAACCTCCGTTAGACATTAGGCAATTACACACTTGCAGATCAGCCCAAGCCCGAGTGCAAATAGTGGCCATGTTTACCCTTGTGTAAGCCATGAACAATAGATTTCCCCTGTCAGTATTTGTCCTAGTTAATTAACTTCCCCAAGAGAGATTCCCAATTAACCCAGGTAAACAGGTGATATGATTTTCTGTCAGATGACGATTCTATCACACGCTGCCTTGAATTCCTATATATGATGATGTTTTTCCCACAATAAACCACTGGTCTTCGCTCCATCTTGCCTCGTGTCGTTCCTTGACCAGTCTCCTCCGGGACCCAAAGGGCCGCTTCACGGCCCCAATCCAACAGAGAAGAGAACAGTAGTTGTAGTAGAAGACTCCCTACTCCCGTGATGGCGGACCTTGGCACTCCAGATATTCTTGGACTTCAATTCCCAGAAGCCCAAGCACCCTGTGAATCTACATGAATGGGTTTACTGCGATTCATCCAGCCCGCGCTGCCCTCATCACTTCCGGAAGCGGAAGTAAAACGCGCCCAATGGAAGTCAGCATTTTATTCCGCTTCTGGAAGCGACGAGGGCAGTGCAGGCCAGATGAATCGCAGTAAACCCATTCATGCAGATTCACAGGGTGCTTGGGCTTCTAGGAATTGAAGTCCAAGAACATCTGGAGTGCCAAGGTGTAAGCAATGAGGAATAAACTTGGGTAGTCAGCTCCACCATCAGATTCCTGCATTGAGCAAGGAGTTGGACTCAATGGCCAAAAAGGCCCCTTCCAACTCAGTGATTCTATGATTTAGCTTTATGAATCAGCCCTGTGTGGGTGACAGAGTCTGCTGAAATGAGATGCCAGACGGCTAAAAGGAAGACTTGCCTCATTCCACAATGTCAGATCTAAATAAAAATAACCTTTTCTTAAAATATCATGGCTAAGCTTTGTTGGATGGAGAGGCACCTTGCTCATGAAAAGATTGTTTTGTGTACAGCATTTTAGTTGGAAAAGGGAATCACGTTAACTTCCGTAATAACATACTAACGAGGGAAGGGAACAGATGTGAGAGATGGCTGATAGCCCAGCTGAGAATAAGGAAGGCCCTATTCTAAGCAACAAGGGCATTACATCAGCTGTTTGCCTAAAGCACAAACAACTGACAAATTGATCTTAAAGACCATAACTAGGGGCAATCAGCAGGAGCACATAAGAAAAGTGCTTTTGCCTCTAATTTCTCTTGAAAGATAACATTAAGGCAAACAGTGAAAGCTGTGGTATCCGTAGACATCTCTGCAGAATTGTGCTCTTTTCCCCATGCTATTTAACAGGTTGGGACCAGTTGGTGGTTTGGCTGTTTGCCTCTAGCTAAGACAGGGAGAATAAAAATCAGGGAAAAGGATTAGGAATGCATAGAAATATGTTCTCTAGCTTTTGCCAATATCCTTACAATACACTTCTTTGCCAGCAGATCCACTTAGTTTTATTGTTGACTTCGCTGGCAGAAAGACATACAAAATGTTGTGGTCTGAGCACTGCACACAGTAAGGAGGACATTAGGGTCGTAGCTGGGGGGTGGCCAGGGTGGGCATTGCCCACCTTGAGTTAGCAGTTTGCCCATTCTCAAACTCCCACCCTGAAAAAAATATTCGCCCACCCAGATCTAGAATTCTGGCTACAACCCTGGAGGTCATCCTCTGACTCCACCACAAAAGCCTAGGGGAACCCGGGGGATGGCAAGCCTCTTGTCCATAGGGAGGTACTGCCACAGCTGGAGGGAGGGAGACCAGCAGATACGGGACAAGCAGAGGAGAGTGCATTGACAGGTATAAGAGGGCAGGTAGGGAAAGGCCCAGGGGAGACTCAACAACAGCAGAGTTGAAGCAGCAGCAGAGGCCTGAACACACACACACACACACCCAATATTCTGAGCATCCACAGAGCTGCAACTAAGGAGGAAGCTGGAGATGAGGAGAGGTGGCAAATGGAGCCAACACCAAATGGCCAGGACAATGTATCTTCCTTCTTCAAGTGCTGTATCCATTCACACAGCCTTCCTGTTCTTAACTCCTCAAAACAGTTCTTCTGAGGACATTCAACACCAGTCTCTCATGTTCTTCAGCCATGAAGTTCATCTACATCCAGGGATCTTTCCTTGCAGAGTGAGTTGGAGTATTCTATACTTTATGTCAGGGGTGGCCAAAATTTTCACACCTGGGGCTGGTCACGTGGTTCTTCCTGCTGTAAAACATGTCTGTGGCTGTCATAAATGCATTTACCACAGCTGCAGGTGCATTTATGACAGCATTTTTGTGCATGCATGACTGTGATTTCAATATGCACGGCTGTGTTTTACTTCTGCTTCCGGTAGCGACATGGGTGGCATGGGCCAGATGATTTGGTGCTAGGGGCCGGATCCAACCCATTGGCCATAGTTTGGCCAACCCTGCTTTATGTTGTTCCTCATGATATGGCCAAAGTATTAGAGCTTTTTTGCTTAATGGCCTTAAACAGTCCTTGTTCTTTATCCATTCGGCACAACACGTCTACATTGTTCACATGGTTAACCCATGATATCCTTACCCCTATAGATCCACATTTTAAAATATATCAGAGACCTAGAACTCCAGCAACACCTGCCTGACCATCCTAGTGTCACCCCAATCAGAGCCTCTTCACCAGCTGGCAGGAGCCATGGAGTCTACACCCATCCATCTAAAATGTTGATGGTGTGTGAGTGGCAACAGACATAGTGAATGAATATCAAAGCTGGAAGGAGAGAAATAGGGAAAACATTCAAGTGTTGCCCATGCAGTAGAATATGAGGTTATTACTAGTCATAATGTAAGACCTTGAACCATAAAAGCTAAAGTCATTTGTGTCTGATGATTTGTCCAGGTTTTGTGAGTAGACATAGGAGAAATTTATCTTCTCAAGGGAAAAGCCCCATGAGATGTACATAGCCTGGTGACATAAAATGACCAGCTATGAGGTTAAAAAATGGTTTCTGTGACCAGAAGATACCTATATAAGTCTGCTCCGATGAATTCATGTCAGTATGAGAAGTAATTCACATCTAGTATGATGACCTTTGGTATTTGATTGTAATATGCTAGAAGAACATGTACATGTATCCTCTTGATTGATATTGGGGGGCATGGATTGATTTTTGGCCATGTTTCTGTGGAGCTGTAAGCATCACGTATGGTATTTTGCTGATTTTACTTTTCATACTTTGTATTTTCTAGTCAATATGCTCTAACACAGGGGTTCTCAACCTTCTCAAGCCATGGGCTGGACCACACACCCTCAGACAGCTGAGCGGGCCGGACTGGTGGTTTCCCCCACCATAAATGCTGCCATAAAACGCATTCGTGGTTGTCATAAATGTGTTTACGACAGCTGCAGGTGCATTTACAGCTGTCATAAATGTGTCTGCTTCTGCTTCCGGTGCTGGCAGTGGTAGTGATGGTGATGCGGGCCACATGAAATGATGTCGTCGGCTGGGGCCAGCCCACGGGCTGTAGGTTGAGAACCCCTGCTCTAACACATTTTGGATTTTTTTCATAAGACTTGAGTTTAGAATACTTTACAACTAAGAGGTTTAAGTACCTTAGGAGAAATCACAATTTTTGCAAAACATTGCTTTCATATCATTTTAAAGGTTAAGTCTCCCTCACGTTGTAGAATACATTACATAAGAACATAAGAACAGCCTTGCTGGAACAGGCCACAGCCCATCCAGTCCTGCATTCTGTCTCATACAGTGGCTCACCACAGGGTATTCTCAAGCAGATGCCTTCACCTGCTTAGAATTCCCTGGAAATCCTGCCTATCTCACCAACCTGGAGGTTGTCCTTAGGTATCCATTATTATAGCCATTGATACCCTTGTCCTCCATGAACTTGTCTAATCCTTTCTTAAAGCTGTCAAGACTGACAGCTGTCACCACTTATTCTGGCAGGGAGTTACATAGACTAGTGATCCTCTGGATGAAAAAGTACTTTCTCTTATTTGTTTGAGAACTAGTACCCAAAAGTTTCATGGAGTTCCCCCTAGTTCTAGTGTTTTTCCTTATCTAATTTGTCCACACCATGCATGATTTTATAAACTTCAATCAGGTCACCTCTTAGATGCCGTCATTCAAGAGTGAAGAGACCCAATCGTTGCAGCCTCAGATGGTAAGGAAGGTGTTTCAGTCCCCTAATCATTCTGGTTGCCCTCCTCTGTACTTTTTCCAGCTCCATAATATCCTTCTGGAGGTATGGTGACCAGAACTGTACACAGTATTCCAGATGGGGCCTCACCATAGATTTATAAAGAGGCAAAATGACACTTGCTGACTTATTTTCTATACCTTTCCTAATGATCCCTAACATTGAGTTTGCTTTTTTCACTGCTGAGGCACACTGGGTTGACACCTTCATTGAGCTGTCCACCAGGACACCAAGGTCCCTTTCCTGATTTGTCACAGAGAGTTCAGACCACATCAGTTTATAAATGTAATTGGTTTTTTTTTTTTGCCTCAACGTGCATCACTCTGCACTTACTAGTGTTGAAGCTCATTTGCCACTGTTTTGCCCACTCCCCCAGTGTCAAGAGATCCCTCTGGAGCTCCTCACAATCTCTCATAGTTTTCACTACCCTGTATAATTTAGTGTTGCCAGCAAATTTGGCTACCTTGCTATTTACTCCTACTTCTAGATCCTTTAAGAAGAGGTTGAAAAGCAGGGGTCCCAATACTGAACCTTGGGGGACCCCACTCTTTACCTCTCTCCACTTGGAGAAGTGTCCATTTAGTGCTACCCTCTGTTTCCTGTCCCTTAGCCAGTTGCTGATCCAGGACAAGATCTGTCCCTTTATTGCATGATTGGTAAGTTTATTCAAGAGCCTTTGGTGCAGGACCTTGTCAAAAGCCTTCTGAAAGTCTAGATAATCAAAAGTCTGTATCAGAAAAGCATATATAAATGCTTTTATGTAAATGCCAGAAGCCTCCGGAACAAAATAGAGGAGCTGGAATACTTAGCAATAGATAAAAATATTGATATTATTGGCATCACTGAAACCTGGTGGACAGATGATAAATGATGGGATACAGTTATCCCAGGCTACAGGAAGGATAGGAAGGGGCAAACGGGAGGTGGTGTCACCTTGTATGTCAAAGAAGTGATAAAATCATACGAATTGGACTATCTAGGTGATTTGGAGTCACCATTAGAAACTCTGTGGGTTCTTACCAGGCCGCAAGGATGGTCTAACAGTAGGCATATACTATGTACTGTTCATACTTTAATAGGTTTTGAAGACCAATTCTGTTTTATTCTGTTTTACATGTTTAGCTATGAGCATACCTGTCAAGTATCCCGTTTTTCCTGGGAAACACCTTATTTTTACCCCTCTTCCTTCCCCCTCCTATTTTATAAATTTCCCTGTAATATCCCTTCAAAAAAAAAAATCCTGACCAGAGCCTCACAGGCGAAGCTGCATTATGTTTTTCCTGCCACCAGAGGTTGCTGTGGCGTTTCGCTTGTGGAAGGAGAGAGAGAAGGTGGTGGTGGTGGTGGGGGGGGGGGCTTCTGTAGTTTCTCTTTCATTTCCCTTCCCTGCCACATGGTCATGGAGGCTTCGTTTTTGCTGCTGCTGGTCGAAGCCACCATGGGACAGGAGTCTACTCTAGGTGAGCGATATTTTCATATATGGAGATTAACTACTCAGCTGCTGGGAGGCTTGGAAACTACAGAGGTTGCTTTTTACTTTACTAATTCCCTTTCTTAAGCTGGATCCGACATTCTCAGGTGTTGGTGCTTCAACTGGTTGCAGTGAGGAACAAATAGATTGGTTAATTTGGGGGAATTAATCCCTTGCTCCTCCACCCTAATTGGGGGGGGGGTGTCTAGCCACGTGCAGGGTTAGTTCACCCTAGGGGGCTGGTTTACTATTCTGCTCTTTGCTTCCCATAATTTTTTTAAAATTAAAAATGAGTAAACAAAAAACAAAACAAAACAAAAGTCCCCCAAGAAGATGGGGAAAGGGTTCTTTGGCCCACACAGCTTTGTGCCCATTGCATCTACAATACCATCTAGCCATCTTATTTTTGGCCACCCCTTTCTTTTGTCCTCCACCTTTCCCAGCATCAAGGTTTTCTCAAGTGAATCCTCTCTTCTCACTTGATGTCCAAAGTACTTTAGTGCATACCTGTCAGCCTTCCCAGATTGGCCGGGATTTGACGGTTTTTAGCGCCAATTTGCGCCATTTCCTGCCCTGCACTGCTGAAACCCTGGAATTTGGCAGCAGGGGAAAGTAGGTACTGCGCAGCCCTTCTGCGCAAGTCGCCTTCTACACATGAGTAGAAGGCTTTTACGCTTGCGTAGAACCCTTTTACTCTTGCGTAGAAGGCTACACCGCTTGTGTAGAAGGCTACGCAAGTGTAAAAGGGTTCTACGTAAGCGTAAAAGCCTTCTACGCATGCGTAGAAGGTGACTAGCACAGAACCGTTGTACGCAGGTCCCAGATTGTCCGGAGCCGTGGTTGACAGGTATGCTTTAGCGTCATCTTTACTATTTGACCTTTAATGAGCAGTCGTGGTTGATTTCTTCTAGGATTGACCTATTTCTAACACCACATTTCAAAGGCATCTATTTTTCTACGCTCAGCTTTCCTAATAGTCCAGCTCTCACACCCATACATTACCACCAGGAATACCATTGCTTTGACTATGCAATCTTTTGTGTGCAAGGTGATGCTTCTACTTTTAACTATGTTCCCCAGGTTTCTCATAGCTTGTTTCCCAAGCTTCAGTCGCCTTTTTATTTCATGGCTGCAATCACCATCAGCAGTGATCTTTGGTCCTAAGAAAGTAAAATCTGCCAGTCGTATCCAACTCTAGGGTGCAGTGCTCATCTCCATTTACAGCCAAAGAGCCAGTGCTGTCTGTTTGCAGACATTTTCATGGCCATGTGGCAGGCATGACTAGAGCCCAGCAAGTCACATGGCTATATTTGGCCATGCCCACAGAGGGGTGTGGCCAAAATTTCCCTTATTTTCAAATCCAAAACTTGACAGGTATGACTATGAGCACATGAAGTTCTGCAGTGGAATTTTAGATTTCCAAACCACACATGCTATCTTTTGCTTGCTAAATAAATATCAAGAGACATCTCTTCTGGATATCCACTTTATCATCCATCCTGCTACGGAGTGCCATTAAGGACATGCCAAGCTAAGCGGAGGGGACAAGGTGGTGATGGTGGCAGTGGTGGTGGTGGTGGAAGTGGAAGCATGTGGCTTTCCCAGTGCCTGGGGTGGTGCTTTGCGGCTTTCCTATGGACCGCGGGTGCACTTCTGGTGGTGGTGGGTGCATTTCCTTTACCCATCCCATGCAGCTCCTCTAGGCCGGTAAGCAGTGTGTGTGGGGAATGTGGGTGCTTTTTTGGTGTGTTGGGTTTGGGGAGGTTGCCGGCAGCAGTGTGTGTGGAAGTGTGTTGCACTCTGGGTGGTTGTTGCCACTTAAAAAGTTTGGGGACCTCTGGCATATCTGAACCGCCCAAACAGAGCTATAGAAAGAAAGAAGTAGACTTAGTTGTGTGGGTGGGTTGGGTGCGTGGAGAGTTTTCAAAAGGTCAGCAAGCTGCAAACAAGGGTGATTTTCTCTCTTCTTTCTGCTGATTCCAGTACAGTTGGCTGAAGCAAATTAACATGGGGAAATCTGATCTCCTATGTCCAACTTTACAGTTGATTCATTTGAGTTTTCTCCCACTGTAAAGTCACACTCCCAAAGCTCTTATTCAGCACTTCCCCATACAACTACCGAATTCAAAATGCAGTTCCTTACAAAAATAAAGAACATTAGCAATTAAACTTTGCTACATGCATAGGGGATTAATGTGTCATTTGCTCATAGGATAACCTCTTCAAAATTACCTCTAAAACAAAGTCAGATGATGTGATATATGGAAAGAGTAGAAAAGGAGTAACTATTGAGCTGGGACACCTTTACACTAAATGAGCAATCTATAACAAGAAGCTGATCCAAGAATGTTTACCCTTTGTTTAACATTTGGTATTGTGACCTTCTTTTTGCTCGAGCATATTATTTTTATTTGCATTGCCTTTGTTCTCCCTTTTGCATTGATTTGAACATGTTTTTATGACAGTGTAACCTCATTGA
Organism: Bradypodion ventrale; assembly: GCA_035047345.1. NCBI lineage: Eukaryota > Metazoa > Chordata > Lepidosauria > Squamata > Chamaeleonidae > Bradypodion > Bradypodion ventrale. Next base: position 51,724,967 of record JAWDJE010000001.1, read on the forward strand.
AAATCATAACCCATGAAAAGTTCTGCTATGAGCCAGAGTGAAAAGGCATTGAGGAACCGCTATTATGGAAGAAAGGAGGGAAAATGCCTTCACATTACAATTGGTTGGGACAAAATGCCATCTGCAATTCTGGAGGGTCAAGTAAGGAAGAATCCCTTTCACTTAGAGACAAAGAATTTGCTGACTGAGTTGTTGCTCTTTGGCACTGATTTTAATGTTTCATTTATAAGGAGCTAGATTCCAAATACTCACTGTAGTTGTTGTTTTTTTGTTGGATTAGCCTTTGGCTCAGTCAAAATAAATACAAAAAACTGAGTTTTTACTTGCCACCAGCAAAAAAGATATTAGAAAATGAAGCTCTATTTTCTTCTCTAGCATACCAAGTACATTTAACAGGAAACATTTGTAGTGAATTGAGATACAGATAAACACTGAGAACTGTATTGCACATTTTCTTTTATGATTATAAATATATATGTAACTCATTGCTATAGCCCCATTTCTAAATACTGTATAACACTCCTAGCTATTACTGATATTCCAGACAATACATCTCTTATTTACAGAAAGGAAGCAGATCTGTCACATCACATCTGTAGAGATTCTGTGATTTTGGAAGAAACCCAATCATGAATCAATATCAACAGCGCCCGCAAAGAGGATGGATATTCACAGCTTATTAAGCTACAGGAAGAGAAGGAAAAAGGCTAACTTTGTTTACCTCATTAGCAAAAAAAGTCATAGATACAAAGCTTCTAACTTCCTGTTATGTATGATAATTGTGTTCATTTAACTGTCAAAGATTCAAACTGCTGAGTTCCCACGTTTACTTCTGTCAAAAAGCATCGCTGTTTGACAGCTGCGAGATCTCGGCAAGATCGTGAAGTATCGTGAGATTTCGGAGAGCGCACAGTTTGAACTTTGACAGGTGCGCTATGTATCTCTTTCATGCAAATGAAGGGATTAAGAAGTGTACAAAGGTAAATTGAGCAATCAGCATTGTTCCATGTTGGAAATGTATATTTTTGTGTATCTATAAAAGTTCGTGTTTTGCCTCATCCAAGTTGTGTTCAGACCCTCCAAATAAAGTGCTGTATTTCACTTTCAATGCTTGTCGTCTCCAATTTCTGAACACCAAACTTCCATTAAAAAGGAATGTAAAAGAGATATACCAGATGACCCACAGATTAAAAAAATATTTTAACAGTAGTAGTAAAAACCATTGACTAAAATGCTGAGAACTAGTATTCATTGTTCAAAAATAATATAATCAGCATTAAAAGAATGAAATTTAACATTTTGTCAAATTTTAATGAATCACTAGATTGTACATTTAAACAAATATTTCCAAGCTGTCTTTCATAATTTCTTGTTCAAAAATTGGTTAATAGGTACTGATAGGTGAGACTGGAGATTGGAGACATTTGTTCTGTGAACTTCAACCTGTACAGATTTGTTGTCAAATAAAAAAAATAAGCATTTCCCATCGGTGGGTGAAGATAAATTCACCTGTCTGTGGTCTTAAAGAATCACAGTCAATTGGAATTGACAAGGACAACATAGAGAAATATGTCTGACCTGATCTAAGGCAGCTGCTTCAGTGCTTGCATTCTTCTTTTTTCTTCTGTGTCCCTTTTGCCCGACCTGGTGTGAGAAAGATTAGCTGGCACAAGGTGGCTGTTGCCTGATTGTGGCATGCCTGATTGTGGTTCAAAAATACCACAAGACAAAATTATTGTACACATATATTTATTGTGCTTACATTTATTGTACACATATAATTAGCATTTAAATGTGGTCTTTCCCACATTGGGAGCAGAAGGCTGTCTCTGCTGAAGCCTGAAGCTGACAGGAGTGGGATTCTGGTGGTAGGGCTTTGGGTGCCTAGTCTCACTTGCTTTGGTGAGGAAGGCAGGGTAGTATTGTTAGCCTGGACATTTGTCTGGGCAAAAGGGTATTAATTTGGCTGGGTGGAGCTTGGAGGTTCCAGTGAGGTATAGATCCCTATGGTGAAGTATGGGTTCTTAAAAAAAAAAAGGTGTGGGCATGGCTAAGGGCAAAATCCTGTGAAATATAGGGTAGTGAGGAAGTCCCCCATAGTTATTTCTTCTACTGACATGGCGGAGGTGTCAAATATTAGGCTACTACTTACTGCTATGATTCAGGCCCTGGCAGAGGGAGCAAGGAAGCAGCAGACAGGTGACTCTTTGCCTGCAGTTCAATGGTCTCGTATGGAAACCAAGGGTCATAGGATGGCAGAATGGCATCAATTGGTGGCTTCATTAATGGTGTGTGTTTCTGTTTATTTTATTTTATTTATTTATTTGTTGGATTTATATAGCCACCTTTTTTGCCTAAGCGACAGGTGGAGTCCAGTGGTTCACCAGTGGATGTGCGGTCAGTGCGAATCCCTCTGGAGACCTCATCCTCACAGTTGGTCACATCACACCCTCCATCAGCTGGATGAGCAGCTGACCCCCAAGTGGCAAGCTTGGGGGCCTGTCCAACAGTGGGTTGGCTAGAGATTGGATGTCAGGTGGCAGCCATGTGCCTGGTGCATCAGTAATCACACCAGACACATTTAGAGTAGTGGCTGCAGAGCAGTGGTGGGCATCAGCAGGTTTGCATGACTTTGCCAGAACCGATAGCAGAAATTCTGGCTGGCCCTGCCCATCCAAGTTTTGAAATAAAGTAGTCCTAATTTGAGTGCAACACAGGGCTTTCCCCTGGCCATGCCCACCATACCACACCCCCAGTGTGGTAGTAAATTTTTTTGGAGCCCACCACTGCTACAGAGGCAAAAAAACATGGGGAGGCAGGTGGCACTGGCCCCTTGGCAGACATCGCCTGCAAACACACAGCATAGACACAATTTGGCATCAGGTTCTAATCCCCCTACTCCTTGGAGGGGCCCCTACTCTCAATTGACTTTTCCCAACCAATATACACATTTTACCCAAGTGGTCCTTCCTGGACTTACCCAACTGTAACAGATACTGAGTATAAATCAATCCCTAGTCATGGTCTCTCTTTGGGGCTCCAGATGTACAAACACTGGAACATTGATTAAATTGGTGGATGTCTAGGGGATATGTCGAAAAGGAATTTGAAGTGAGGCTGTTTCAAGCAGCTACTCCTTTGAGATTTTTCTTTGGATCCCTATATGGCAGTGGGCCAGGATACCTGAGAGATCGCATCATCCCAGGAGTGTCTGCCCATCTGACCAGAGCAGACCGGAGGGGTTCCCTAGTTGTGCCATCAGCCAGAGGGGCTCGCCTCTCTGGCACACGGAAAAGGGCCTTCTCTGTGTCTGCACCAGCCCTCTGGAACCTCCTGCCAATAGAGCTAAGGCTTCAGATGGAGTTGCTGCCTTTTAGAAAAGGTTTGAAGACCTGGCTGGCAGGGCAGGTGTGGGACCCTGATGGGAATATGGCCCCAGCCTGCTGGCTCATTCCTAGCTAAACTGAACTCAGTCAATGCCCCTTTTTTTGTATTTATGTATTCCCCCTTGCCCCCCCCCCTTTTAAAAGCTTTTTTAGCTTTTAAAAGGGAGGTGGAAGGAGGGTGGGTGGATAATGGGTGGTTGGGGTTTTAACTTGTTTTTATGTATTTTTATGGTTGTACGCTGCCCTGAGTTGGGTTTTTACCTGAGTGGGCAGCATAAAAATTGAAACATATAAATAAATAAATAATTTAGTTGTGGCTGGTCAGGTTGCTGGGGAACTACACTCAAGATGCAAGATGTTACCCGGTCCAACTCCACTACTGTCCTGTGGCTTCGCAGGTCTAAAACAGACACAATTGGGGCAGGAGGACAAAGATTACTCTGGGCTATTGTAAGACTAATGTCTTATGCCCTATCAGGGCTTTGTAGGAATACCTGAAGGCCAAGGGTTCAACACCAAGTCCACCTTTTCAACACCAAGATTCTATCCCACTAACAAAATTTTAACTCTGGAAAATTAGCAGCTGTGTGTTAAAGGCCATGGATGTTGTGGGTTGGCATTTTGGAACACATTTGTTTCACATTGCTGCAGCAATGTGCTATACAGCTGAGGAGATTTTAAAAGCTCTGGAAGACATCTTGATGGGGTTTTTGGGTTATTGTTGTTGTTGGTTTTTTTTTTTTTTTGAGAGGGGGCGGTTTGGTGGCAGGGAAATACAAGCTTTGCCCAATTCTGCTTTTACATAAACAATACAGGCCTTACTATACATTGAGAACCTTTGACATTGCAAGAGGAAAGGGGAGCACGGGGGAGAGAGAATTGATGTTTACATCCGTCTTAATTTCCAGGATAGAATCTTCTGAGCATCTCAAATGATTTGGGAATAGGAAATAATAACATGGAATGGAATTGCCTGGTAATAATCTTATCTGGTCATTGCTGAGCACAGGGCAATTTATTGGCTGGACCACTTCACTGATCCAGGGTAGATGCTCTTCTGCCCTTCTGTTTCTGCAAATAAAAGGAAAAGCTGTTGGGCCTAAAAGGCATTCAGGCTGCTCATGTCAAATAAAATTGCTGTGTTCTTCATAGCTCTCAGAGTTAATAAGAATAGTCTTTGTGTTTTGCTAGCAAGCAGGCTATAAGGAAAGCAGAAAGCTATATTAAGAGTTGAGCTATAACTTTTTTGCTTCTGGAAGAATGAGATTCATCTTATACTGCTGCATTTCCTCTTCAATACCATTTCCTGTCACTCATTAAAACATGTATTGGGGAAAACACATTATAGCTTGATTCTTCTGGTTAATGGCTACAGGAGCTCAGGTTCAGAACAGTGTAACAAGAGTAGTAAATTGCATTCAGGAAGGGAAGCAAATAAGGATTTAAGTGTCTTTCCGATAATACCACAATGTCATGTGGAATGGCTGGGTAGAAATCTTGTCTCGGCTGAACGAAATGAGGAGCTCAGCCATATCTTCACCACAGAATAGAGCTTTAAATCCTGTTTTATAACACAAGGAATAATCCTATCTTTAAACACAGGATACCTATGTAAATGCTGCAAGGCATAGCACAGTTTTCCTTATGGCGTGCAGCAAGATATGGTGTGATAAAGTCCTTAGCATACCTAATTCGGAATGAAGGCAGAAGACATTTCCTGTATTCTCTCTGATACCTTCTGGGTAGAGTTATGTTAACTGTGAAGGAAAACTGCAGCCAACAGCAGTGGAAAGCACAGCCCCCGTGTTGGTAAAATTTACTGTGCATCTCTCAGTGGCATCCAACTTTACAGTCTGTGCTGAGAGTGACAAACTGAGAAAGCAGATTTGATTCCACACTGGTACTTAATGCATTGGTTTCACTAAGGCCTGGTAGAACATGGAGAGAAGGACAAGGGGGCAAGGGAAGAATGCAGCTGTCAACAGGAAGGACCTAAGAGTTGGACTCAATGGTTTTATAGGCCTTTTCCAACTCTAGTATGCCATGATTCTATCAGGCAATGATTGGAGGAACAGAGTTTGCAGGTGGGAGTCAATGACAAAAAGTGAGGAAAGAATGGGACTTGAAGGACCAAGGCAATGACAGGAGAAAAAAATACTAAGTTTTATCACCCTCACTTTCAGAATCCCAAATCATACATTTTCACATGCTCTCAATGGAAAAGCCACACACACACACACACACACACACACACACACAAACACTCCAAAACCTAAAGAAATAGCCTCCTCCATGGAATTTTCAATGTGGGATAACCTGAAATTCCTAGCCTTCCAAAGCATAAGTTGAGAAAGTCCTGAAGAATGACAACTACTGCTGAATCAAATTTTCTTAGAATAATTTATCTAAAACATTGGCCAGAATCCCATTCACTTACATCAGGGATTCTCAACCTGTGGCCTGTGGGCTGGATGCAGCCCATAGCACCATTTCATGTGGGCCCACCACCACCTCCACCACACCAGGGAGTGCCATGTGGTGGAGGAAGGGCAAAATGGCCATCCGGCCCCCAAAGCTATATGAGGGACCGTGATTCAGCCGCTGGTTTAGAAAGCTTGAGAACTTCTGGCTTACATGATCAAGTAAAGGAAACCATGCAAGTGTATCCTCTGTCCGATAACAGAGTGTCTTTCATGTAACCACTCACCCATTGTTTGTGAATCCAGCATACAGCCAATTGTACAATTGCTCATATGAGGGACAGGCCACCAAAGGAGAAACAAGGATATGTGATTTAAGTGCAATTTTTCTCAACTGGATTTACCACAGTGAGCTGCTTCCTTTTGTAGCACACCTAGCAATAGAATGCTACTTTGCAAAATAGTTCCTAACATTTCTCCATCATTACTTTTGTTTTGTTCTGTTCTGTTTGTTTTTCCAGATACCTTCCTGCTACTACCACTATGATGCCAACAGGGTTATTCTTCTTGCTGCTTGCGCTGCCAGTCCAAAAGCCAAAAACCCTGGAGGAGAAGAAAAAGCTGTTCTACAACCATGGATAATGGCAAGCCTCAACTTTAACAAACATTTGGAGCATTTCTCCTCACCAAGAAGAAATTCCGAGAAATTCTCAATCCTCCTAGGTTCTCTGTGCAGAAACAACATGGGGACTTTTAAGAGGCCATTTGGTAAGCATAGCATTCTCTGGATATTGTGGGAAATTTAAAAGATGGCCACCCATTTCCCAGAAATCTCCAGCAGAATGTGACACATGGCATCTCTGAAGAATTTCAAGAAATTTAAAATGGTTGCTTGAAACTTTCCTAATAATTGGATCCCAACTGGGCATTGGCAGCTGCCCAAGAATTCCTATGTAGGCCCTAGATAGGAACCCATAGGGGACTTTATATGCTTTATTCATTACTCGCTATATATTTCCAGTTCTCTAATGTACCCTAGCTTGTAGTGTGAAGAAATCTGAAGTAGCGCTTTTGCCTTGGGAAAAGTTTTCTGAAGGACTGAGTTCTGTGTACAGCAGAAAGCAAAGGTGGAAACAGTATTGTGGAGACCTCTACAGAAGAGATAAAAGGATGACAGGCTCCTTTGAAGAGGAATCTTATATTGAAGAATCTGTAATTTTAGAAATTGAAATGAAAGCCACTCTGAAAGCAATGGGAGGAAAGTAATCACTTGGCATAGATAGAATATTGATAAAACTATTTCAAGCCACAGAGACTGAATCAGTTAATATTGGAACAAGAATATGCCAACAAATCTTAAAAGCAAAACAGTGGCCAACAGAATGAAGATGCTCAATATTCTACCCAAGAAAGGAGATGCCCACACAACCAAGCTGATGCTCATGGTGCTGCAAGAAATACTTGTATCTTATATGGAACAATAAATGCCAAATGTTCAAGCTGGATTCTGAAAAGGAAGAGGCACTTAAATCATATTGCAAATATTTGATTGATACTGGAATGCACAAAAAAAAAACCCCACCCCCAGAAAATCAGTCTATGCTTTATAGAATACAGCAAATCTTTTGACTGTGTGGATCATGAGAAACTATGTGTGCTTCTTTTTTAAAAATGGTTATGTCTCAGCAATTGATAGTCCTGATGCATATCCTGTATCATGGACAAGAAACTACTATTAAGTCAGAATATAGAAAGACAGAATAGTTTTCTGTAGGCAAAAGTGTCAGACAAAGGTCCATTCTATCCCTTTCTCTGTTCGACCTGTATGCAGAACATATCATACAGGAAGCCAGACTAGATTCAGATGAACGAGGAGTGAAAAATGGTTGAAGAAACATCAGTAATTTAAAATAAGGAAGTGATACCATCTTGCTGAGAGAAAGCAGCCATGACATGACATGAATTTTAATGAAAGTGAAAGAAGGAAGTGCCAAAGCAGGACTGCAGATGAATATCATATGTTGAATATCAAAATATCATGACTACAGAGGAACTATACAACTTTAAAGTTGGCAATAAAGAAGTTGAAATAGTGAAGATTTTGTATCCCAAGGTTCAGTCATGGGTCCAAATGGGGACTGCTGCCCAGAAATTAGAAGAACACTGAAATGCAGGAGGGCACCAGTGAAGGAGTCAGAAAATATTATCAAATACAGGGATACAGTATATCACTGGAAACCAGGGCTGAGATAATATGCACTATTGTATTCATGATCACTATGTCTAGGTATGAAAGCTGGCAGAATTTTTTTTTTGGTTTGTTTGAGATATGGTATTGGAGGAGATCTATATAGATACCCTGGACTCCAAGAAAGGCAAACAAATTGGTACTTCAGCAAATCAAGTCTGAACTATTTCTGAAGACAAAATTGATGGAACTGAGGCTATTATACTTTGGACACTCCATGAGAAGGCAAAATGGAGATCACTCATTCACAGCATTGCCATAAATCAGTAATGACTTGATGGCAGACAACAACAATAACAACAAAGCAACAACAACAAATGTTTAACTGTAAAAATCCCACACTACCAAAACATCAGTCAACAAGAACTATTTTCATCTGAATTTATGGCATTCTTTCTGCACAAACTGCACACCAATTTTATGGTACAATCTGTATTTGATTATCTGAACATTTCATTGTTTGTGTGCAGCCTCCCACACTCCGGACTACTTGGATAACAAGATTTTAAAGGTCACCGTCCATTTGCAATGTAGGAGAGAAAAACAAGAACAAGAAAGCATAGTTCTTAAACTGACAAAATGAAAGAAATATTAATTTGAAAATAATAATACCAATCTCATAATAAATTGTGTTCTACATGATTATGCTTAATTAATTTTGGAAAACAGAGATAATTTTACCCAAAAGTTAATAAGGTTGCAATGTATAGTTTGAGAGCCAAAAAATGCAAGACTGTTTATAGAATAAATTATCTAACACCAATTAATCATCTAGCACTAATGTTGGTGCCATTTGTTTCAGGTTGACAGCCTTAAATCTGTCTTTCTTTATTTGTATTAGTGTTGCACAATTTAAAGAAGGGGTGCCCAAACTTTTCAGGCTGTGGGCCGGTCACATGGTTCAGCGAGCCGGTCCCTGTGGCCCAGGGGCCAGATCTGGCCCCCAACACCAATTCATCTGGCCTATGAAGCCCTCATCACTCCTGGAATTGGAAGTAAAACGTGCCCGTATGTCTTCGTGGTCCAGAAGAATTGGCACCAGGGCCCGGCCCTGGCCCCCAGGCAGTAGTTGGGGCAGCCCTGATTTAAAGTTATAGATGCATATGAAATATAAATACAATTCAAACAAATTACAATCTTAAAACGATTAGACATTTTTAAAACCAGAAACAGGCTATTTCCATTGTGTTATTTTAGCTGTTTACTAGATCTTTTTGGTGAGGTATAAATTGCATGCACCTAATCTGCATCGATTGACTTTCTCCACATTCATAGAAAATTTGTCCTGCATACAACTAGCCCCATTTTACTTGATTATTCTTTGACTTCCCTATATCCTCCCAAGTCTTTTAAGTTATTTTCAAATGATCCAGCCCGATTCTTGTCCTGGTGGGAGACACTCTTTAGCAGTCATCCATTTAGCAAGGTGTGCTGTTTTTACTCTCCATAGATTTTTTAGCGTAGCCTTTTTTGGTTTAATATTCATAGTTTGAGTGGTGTGCAGAAAACCTATCCTTGATTTTAGTTGCTGTCTAAGGGATTGATGCTGCGTTACTTTATTATGTTGATTATTTGCTAGCATGCCTCAGTGTTCAGATTTGCCAATTTCATCAATGTGTTCATTAGTCCCAAATGTTGCTGTGGCTATCCAGAAGCACTCTACATACAATTTTTTCACGTTCCACAAGGTTATTTGTATGTTGGGAAAAAATTGTATGTCAAAAACACTTTGGATTACCAGAACAGGCCACTAGATGTCGCCATATATTTTTTTTTATGTCGGAAAGCCCTGCGTTATTTCAAAACTTGGATGGATGGGACCAGCCAGAATTTCTGTTACCGGTTCTGGAGAACTGGGGCGAACCTGCTGAATCCCACCACTGCTTAAGTTACATTACACTTCTTTGTGGAAATGGTAGTCTAAAACTGTTGTTTGAAAGCGGAAGACATATGGTTTATAATCATAAAAGAATGTTTACATTCTTCCTTACAACAAAGTTTTACTGGTGATCTTTAGTGTATACTAAAATAAATTTCTAACTTAGAAAAATGCATGTAGACATCAAACCTCATTTAGTTGCTTAGAATATTTCAATGAGGTTGAGAATCAAGTGGGATTCAAAGACAGACGACATGTCAAATCCTCAAAGTCATCCGTTACTGGTTGCTCAAAATGTGTTGTGTGCTTTACAGATGCACAGTTAAACAGCTGTCGCAGTGCAACTCAGGGGTTGCTGGAGTTAATTGTAGCTGTAAATTATATCCACACAATCAAAATTCTCCACTTGGAATAAAGAATGCAGTCTATACCTAATTCTCCCCATTCCTCTCATTATGTCTTATCATTCTTTTTTTTAAAATTACCATCCTTTCCATTTTAGTTCCACGCAAATGAAGTCAGCATCCTTCACTCCTCTTCTCTCACTTCTACCTTCATCCTTACTTTTTATAGTTATCTCAGTTGTTCCCATGATTTCCTCCCACATAACTCTTCTGTCAAACAACCTAAAACAGTCTTTTCCTCTGCCTGAAAATCTATCTACAGTATCTGTCTGTCTGTCTGTCTGTCTATCTGTCTGTCTGTCTGTCTGTCTTTCTTTCTTTCTTTCTTTCAGCCATCTGGAGAACAATAGTTCCCTACTCTGCATGGTTTATATCATTAAAATATGATGCTATATAAAAACAGCTCCCCTCCTCATGTGGAGGATGATAATAAATAAGTAGAAATTTTGGATCCAAACCCAAAAAATGTTAAGTACCCAGGGAAAGATTAAATACCTTCCTAAATAAGCTGGTTTTCAAAGATTTTTTAAAATATATTGAGATAGGGAGTTTGCTGCAGCTTCACTGAAAGAGCCTCCTTGAAGATTGTGGTATTTCTGAACCACAATCTGGCGTACCCTGGTAACAGCAACCTTGTGTTGCCAGCTAATCTTTCTCACACTAGGTCAGGCAAGAGGAACTGCAGAATGAACTCACCAAAGGGTGCCTTTATTTTGGCAGTTTCACATCTGGCCTCGACACAGAAGAAGAACAACTGATAACATATTTCAAAGAGTAGGTGGTGCCACAGAGAAGGTTCTTTTCCTAGTTCTGATCTTCTTTGCCATTTTTACTGTCATCACCTGGAACTGCAGATTTTGAGAGTCCTGGGTGTATGCCGCCATTAGATGTAGGATTTTTTCCAAGCAGCAAAGCAATAAGAACAGTAAGAGAAACGTAGCCACAAAGTGGATGCTACAAATTATATACTCCTGTGTTCCCTTCATCAACCCTATGCCACATCCACAGCTAGATACTAACCCATTCAGTTATCCAGCCAGCTTCATACCTTGTTAGTCCTCAACAATTGCCTCTGGTTCCCTGCTTCCCTGTCTGTCTAAATAAAAATAGTAAAGCTCTGGTTCAGCAGAGAGTGTACAACTGATACTAAATTTATATTGTGTTCATTCTAGCTCCAAAATGTGTGCTCTTTGGGCAATGTTTTGATTTGGCATTGGGGAGAAAGCTATACATTGCATTGTAGAGGTAACATTACAAGGATGTATAAATTAGGAAACATTTTGAAAGTACAGGTACCAAGATAAATGCTGTATTGATTGAATTTCTGTGGCCTTTCCAAAGATTGCTGAACTAAAACTCCCTTTACCACATCCCAGGATACTGAATGATTTGAAATTATGGTCTAGCTGGTCTACATACCTATCTACCTAGAGCAGGGATTCTCATCCTGTGGCCCATGGGCTAAATGCAGCCCGTGGCGCCATTTCATGTAGCCCCACCCACCGCTTCCATTACACCCAGAAGTGCCATGTAGTGAAAAAAGGGCAACATGGCCGTCTGGCCCCCGAAGCTGTCTGAGGGAGTGTGACCTGGCCCCTGGCTTAAAAAGCTTGAAAACCTCTGACCTAGAAGGCCACAAGATACGCACTATGCTCTAATAAACAACAAGTAGCTTCTTTTGATTTCATAGCCTTCTGCAAACGTTTCCCCACAGTATTCTGCAGCCACATGTTCAAGAAATTTGTGGCTCTTGAAAAAACATTAAAACAGTTGGAGGAGATAATTAGTGCCTGCACTAAGTCAAGTGGTATAAAATGCTATAATTAATTAATTAAAATTGTCTTCTAGAGCAACTCTAAAATTGCTGTTATGATACAAAACATAAAGCATTTCGTGTAGGTATGACTATATGCCAGTGATGACAAACCTTGGCACTCCAGCTGTTTTTGAACTTCAATTCCCAGAAGCCCAAGTCCCTATGAATCCACACAAATGGGTTTACTGCTCAGTAAACCCATTTGTGTGGATTCACAGGGGCTTTGGGCTTCTGGGAATTGAGGTACAAGAATAGCATATGCATAGTAAACCCATTCATGTGGATTCACAGGGACTTAGGCTTCAGAGAATTGAAGTTCAAAAACAGCTGGAGGAGTGCCAAGGTTCATCATCACTGCTATATACCCTGTGGTACAGTGGTTAAACTGCAGTACTGCAGGCAAAACTCTGGTCACCATCTGAGTTTGATCCCAATGGCTCATCCTTCTAAGGTCGGTAAAATGCATATCCAGCTCATTGAGGGCAAAATGCTAATTACCTTATGAACTACCCAGAGAGCACTCTCAGTGCTGTGGTGTGGTGTATATGTGTAATTCCTATTCTTATTACAAAAGAAGACAGGACCAGGAGATATTTGGGGCCACCCAAATCACTGACTGCTCATTGAAGGGACAAACTACTGTACCTAAATCAGCCCTGACTGCTCATTGGAAGGTCAAATACTGAAGCTGAAGCTCAAGTACATTGGCCACCAAATGAGAAGAGAGGACTCACTTGAGAAGGCCTTGATGCCAGGAAAGATCGAAGGCAAAAGGAGAAGGGGGCAGCAGAAGATGAGGTGGCAGGATGGCATTGTTGAAGCATTGGGCATAGATCTGGCCGGGCTGCGGAAGATGGCAGATGACAGAGGAGCCTGGTATACTATGGTCCATGGGGTCACAAAGGGTTGGACTTGACTGTGTGACTGAACAACAACAAAATCCCTTTTTTCCTTTCGTACAAAGGGGCAAGCTCTTGTTGCATCCCTTGTGTGTTGCATTTTGTTGAACAAACCCCCCCCCCCAAATAAAAGGAATGTTTCAACTGAGGGAGCCTTAAGTTGGCAAAATGGGGAAGAACATTTCTAGGCAGCCCTTTCCCAGTAAGCTCCATAACAAAACACGTACACACCCCATGTTTTTCTGAAGGTTCTACCCTCCCTAAACTCTGGTTTTGGGGTCAATTTAGAAAAGTTACTTTTTTGGATTTTCCAAGCTGAGACTGGTAACGAAGGCTGGAGGGGAGTGGGAGCCACCAAACCAAACAGATAAATATATCCTACCAGTAAAATCTTCCACAGGAGATATCCCATTTCAGCAGATCGATACTATCTGAATGCAGCCCAATATTTCTAAACTGCTGGGTAAATGGACACATTGGTATATGAACTGTCGTCTACTGAGAAGGTGATGATCACAAAATGGTGTCATGCTGCACTAAATGAATCCCCTGCTAGGCTGCTGATGGGGCTTGCTAATCAGCTTTGCAATGAATATTTCTTAAATCATGTTAATCCACCATTTAAGCAGAGATATCAGTTCCAGACAATGAATCACAGCACCTGGAGTGGAATAGACCTGCCATTTCCCTGGAGAGTCAGTGATTAACAGAGCGTGTATGCTGTCAAGATGAGCTGGCGGTGCTAGTGTTTATCACCTCAGAGCTGCTTGCTAGGAATGAAAAAGGGCTTTGCTTCATGCTTCTGGTGCAATCAGCTTTTATTTATGTGGCACTCACCTGAACCAGCTCTTAAATTCACCTGGTTTAACCCGGAGGGGAGGGCAAAATCTGCTCTCAGATACAGTCCTCCCACTAGAATAGAGTTGCCATAATTCTCTCCCACAAATCCAGGACAGAAGTATACTTTTTTAAATGTGTTGTTTGTTAACCGCCAAGAGTGGGGAATACTTCCCAGATGGGCAGGGTACAAGTGGAATAAAATAAATAAATAAATAAAAATGGATGGGTTATCTACAAAACAGCCTTCACCCTAATAATCCCAGCCGCTGCTGTGCCACTGGCGAAACCCAAGCTTGGTCTCATCATGGATATACAAACACTCCTCCAAGCATGCACTCACTGGAAACAATGTCCAGGCAAGACCGAGGCGCAGGTGGCTCTTTCCAGCTTGGTGGCCGGTATGTTTCTTTCCCTTCACTTCCTCCTCAGGCGCTACTTTCCCCTCCCAACCTGCAGAGCTGCGGCCGAGCGAATGAGAGCTCAATACAGGCAGGGACTAAGAGGGAGGTGCGTGGGAAGTGCCTCCCTCTTAGTGCCTCCCCATCTTGAGCTTTCGCTAGCTCACTCCCACCTTCTCTCCCTCTGTGTGCTGTGCATTGCAGCAAGGTTCTAGGTATTATAATATACAAATCAGTAAGTTTTTAAAATCCGGGATTTTAACATTATTTTTATTGAACTGGCCAGGACAACTTTTTTGACCTTTTATCTGAGACAATCCCAGTTTTCCAGGACGCAGGGCATCCCTACACTAGAACCAAACAAGCTCTTAAAACATGTCACCATTTCATGGGAGAGTCCAGATCGCCAGAGGTAGTCATGCACATAATAAATCTGGGAAGATTTATTGCAAGACAGATCTTGTGTGTCTTTAACGCAAGAGAGGAATTGGAGAGAAGCGGTGCTGCACTGAAGTAAGACACACCCGTTTGCATGACACCAGTGGCACATGTGATGGCTGCCCCCATTTCCTCCCTTTTTTGGCACAGGGGCCCTAAGAAGTTTACCAACACTGCTCTAGTAACAGTGATATGAGTAACAGGAGCTTCCTCATTCTTGTGTCTCCCAGCCAGTGACATAAGTCTGGACATGGAGGAAGAAGAGGGAGGAGAAGGAGGAGATGCTCAGTTCATCCTATTGTTATTGTATCCTGTTTGGTCCTTTGTTTGTTCAACCTTTGATGTGAATACCTAAATATAAAAGATGAATACATTATGCACCAGTCTGTAGAACGAACAGCATGGGTAGAAAGCTGCAGGTTTTTAATGACATGCTGAAAAAAGAAGCTATACTTATTTGCCTTCTTTTCACTATTATGGGGACAGTTCTGTGGTATACTCTTTAAACTGTCAGAAAGACCTTTATATGCATATCTTCCAGATTCTTTCACTTTTATCACACAAGAAAGGCCCCTTATCCAGCCTTCCTTCAGTGCTGTCAGATGGAGAGCCGATCAGAAAGAGAAGATACCCGAGTGCCCTCACATGGAGAGGATTTTGCTCAAAAAATACAGGGAGAAGAAGGAAGCAGAGTCTTCTGAATGATGTGTGCATATCCTGTTAACCCGTGATCCAATAAGCATTTGTTCATTTCCTCATATTGGTATGAGGAAACCAAACAAAACCATAAAATATTATTGGTGGTGAAACATTAACCACCATTAAATGGCAGTCTTCCCTGTCAGTGCATATTAGAGAATTAAAAAAATACCGGAGAAAAGCAGGAAGCTAGTTTGTATTATTTTTCATGTTCTTTTGTTTTCCTCCAGCATTGACTTTAAATTCACGATCACTCTGTTTACTCAAGGTGGTGATATAATTCCTGCTCTTGTAATACAGACGGTTTACTCGTCACTTTGCTGGATATAGGCAGCAAATAGTCCCTCGGCACAGTTTGTATGGGTCGTTTTCAATTTGCCTTTCTGCCTCTGAAGCAATAGAGATCAACAGAAGCACCGGCAACTTGGAAGAAGGCCCTCACATAAAAACTGTTCATATTTGGCTTTGAAAGATGATATAAGCTGGTGAGTCAGGTTATCTGGAGAAATGTTTGGAGTCTAGAAAAGAGTGGTGATTTGTACAGATCCTGATGGGACAACTCTCTTGTAAAGAATCTCACCGTGAAATGGTAAGTTTTGGGAAGTTACTCTATCAGGTAGTGCGCGTATTTGTGGGGAACACAAAGTGGGTGGCATTTTGTTCATGATGTATGTGTGGAGGATAAGAACATAAAAACAGCTATAAAGGATCACACCAAATGTCTGTCTAGCAAAAGGGCTTTTTTTTCTTCAAACAATGAATCAAGTAGCTCTAGAAGACTTGCACAATTGAGTATCAAAGCAGCAACTCTTTGGACAATCATGCATCCTGGCTTTGACCAAGGAACAATCACTTGTTACTACGGCTGTAGAGTGAGAGAAAGGCTCTCTCAAAGGGCCATTTCTCTCTGTTGTAGTCCCCTTTGTTTTAGATAAGAGGTGCTATTATTTCCCAATCTTCCTTCTTTCTTTGCTTCCCTTTTTTCCATCTAATTGTTGGAATCCTTCGGTTTTTGCACATTTGTACAATTTACCATGTCTAACTATAATTAAAAGTTGAAGATGTTTCAGTTCTGCAACCAAGCGGGTGACAAGACATATGACTAAGACGCATCCCAGCATCTCATCAGCTAGTCACAACTGGTTACACAAGCCTTACACAGACACCAATAGTATCTTGTTTCACATTTGTAAATTTAATGAATGTTTTCAACTGAAATCTGAGGCTTAACTATGGCCTTTGATCAAACAAGTAATATTCGTGTTGATGAGCATGAGTAGGGTTGCCATACATCCTAGAAAAGCAGGATTGTCCTAGATTGTCAGAAACATTGTCCCAGCCGGTTAACTAAAGATCATGTTAAAGTCCCAGAAGCCCTTTGCAGAGGCAGAGAGAGACAGAGAGAGAGAGAGAGAGAGTTCACCTTGGGCTATTCTCCTCCTCCTTAGCCACGGAGGTCTTGGGCAAAGCAGTCCTTTGAGACCTACAGTGGCCTCTTCCAGAGGGTTTCTGGGTGGCCATGAGCATCTGACTGGAGAAGCCTCAAGTGGCAAATAAGTGGCTGTGCAGCACCCACTTGGAGGACTCCTGTAGGGCTTCCCGGCTTTGGCCTGGAGCTGGCGGACAGGGGAGCCCTGGAGCAGCTGATCAATGGGTGCTGGGGGCTGCCTGGGAAGCTTTTCGCTCCTTGGAGGACTGGGAGGGGCTTGGACTGGAAGATCCCACAGGGGGTGAAGAAGAGCTGGAGGGGTGATCCAGATTCTGATACCCAGAGGTAACATCCCCTCCTGTGTGTGTGCGTGCCATGGAGCTGGTGTTCAAAGGTGACTGAGAAACATAGAATAACTGGGTTGGAAGGGGCCTTTTAGGCTATCATGTCCAGCCCCCTGTTCAATGTCCCAGTTTTGTGGGAGAGAATTATCGTAACCCTAAGCGTGAGATCAGGTTCTGCCTGAGTGGGCGGCATATACAAATGCGACTATAAATAAATAAAAATAAAATTTGGGGCAGCCATCTACTTTGGTCTATGGATGGGAAACCAGAGTGAGCTTATAACTACTTCTCCAACCAGAATTCATTGTGCACTGACTCATTCACAAACACAAATGTCAAAAACACCATCTAAAGTGAGTGTGATTGGCTTTCAGTGAATGCTTTCCATTTGCTTCCAAAGTTGGGTTGTAAGGTTCTATAAGCCATTTAAAGGAAGCAATAACATCTTGCTTAAAATGAGGACTTCATGAGTTGCCACCACATTTCCTTGTTGCAGTTTGTTGCTGGCTTTGGCCAGCATGGTTTTTAAAATACTTTGTTGGGGTGGAGTGGTGGGCAAAAGCTGGTAAGGACTGAATGTAGCACGTCAGCTTAAAGTTGTCCACTCCAGTCTCAAGGACAGGGAAGAGATGATTGACTGGGCAGTTGTGCATAGAAATGGGAACAGCATGTTCAAGAAAGCCCTTTCTACATCCAGGGTTGTAATTTTCAGAACTCTCTTCTGTTACAGCATAAACAGAAGGTGTGGTATTGGTGGTGGCAATGTTTAAAAATAAGGTAGAAGGAGTTCTGTTTGTAGACCTGCAAAAGAAAGACTGGTGAATGCTCTTTTTACACAGAAGTACTGAATAGCACTGCATAGTAGGAATGCATGCCAAAAGCTGGCAATACTATGGCTCTAAACCAGATTATCATTTAACTGGCAATGTTGCAATAAATTAGATAGAAAAATGAAAACAGCCAGAGCATATTTCATTTATACAAGTTCCTTCAAAAAGTTTCTTTTAGTACAATTTCTTCCAGAGTAATTTTGCAAATACCTAACACAGGTTCTGAGTTGTAACACACAAAGACTCTTCACCATCCTCTGTATTTCTGAAATTGGAAAACAATGTTTTAGTTTATAAATAAAATAGAGGGTAATGGAGTCAAAGGTGAAAGATGGCTGTATGTCCCCTATGGCACTTTCCAGTTTCTGTTTTGCTTATCAAATTAGCAATCAACATCTAATAAATAAAAATAAGAAGAAAATCTCTTCTACTTTAATGGGATTAAAGACCATGAAGAGCCAAAACAGAATGCATCAGATCTATACACCACATATTTAGCTTGATTTTGATCTCCTGGGGCATTGAGGAAATGGTAATTGTAGCAGTGATGGGTTATTTACAGCTTTTGCCAAATAACAGATAATTGTGTAGAATACTATAGCTTTCAGAAACCAAACAGAGACTAAACTGCTAATTAGAAGAAATAAAAGCATCATTAAAATAGGATGTGGTATGAAACAAAGCACAGGAATGAAATGTCACACACAATAATATGTCTCACTTTAATGAATGTATCCAGAATTGTTTAGGTTGCATAACTTATTAAACCTTAGCATTTATGCTAAATAGAAACATCGTTATAGTTCTGTTATACCAATATTTCTGGAAAATGAGCAGAGATGTTTTGTTGTAACTCATTTCCAAGTAAGTACATGCCAGACACAACTTAAGTGTAACTGAAACAGTGCTTTTTTGTCAGTTTGTTAGCTTTGCAATTAATGAATTAAGGCTCCATTCCATTGGACTAAGGCCCATTGTGATCAATGGGACATACTCATGATCAGACTTGTGTATGGGTTTACTGCATCCTGATCTGTAATTATCCACCTGAATCACTGTCCAATCAAAATACAAGAAACCAAGAAAACATGTCAAATGCTATGAAAATGGCCACCAAACTTAGTATCTGCCCAGTGCTGTCAACAAAAACATGTCCACAGTCTTCTCCACAGTGGTCAGATATACTGTGTTAAATTATAGTAATATTTGCCAAATGTACATCTATAATACAGACATTTGTATATGTATATTCTTTTGTGGTGTTGCATCACTGCTTGGTCACCTATAACTGGCTATCTTACTTATAATGCTGGTAGTCAATTTCCTCCATCTTATCATAAAATGATCATAACTACTTGTTGTTGTTGATGTTGATGATGATGATGTCCACTTATACCCCGCCCATTTTGGGTTTCATCTCCACTTTGGGGGGCTACCAACAATATATTAAAGACATCATAAAATCACACAATTAAAGAAAAAAAGTACCAGGCCTAATTAAAACAGGTGTGTGAGAGAGGGGAGACAGCAAGAGACCTCAGACTAGGCAGATGATGACCCCCTTTTCAAATGCCTTCCTAAACAGAAGGCATCTTAGCTCCTTTCTAAATGTCAGTAAACAAGTGGTCTGACACAATTCCACAGGGAGTGAGTTCCGTAGGGTTGGCACAGCCACCAAAAAGACTCTTCTCTGGGTTGTAGCTTTCCTTGCCAGTTTCGGCATCGGAATCCAAATAAACTTATTAGTAGTTCTTGAGCAAATGTGTTTTATGTCAATATAATTAGTAGTTCTGTATGCTTTTATTGTTTTAGCCATTGGCTGTCACAAAGATTTGCCATGATATGGCAATGAGCATAATATAAATATAAATAACAACTACTAGGTACTCTTACTAATTGGCTTTGATTTGGTTATAATTAGTGAGTAGACTAAATTTAGTTTCCTGATGGAGGATTTCTGGTATTTGTGGTGCCCTGTTCCCTGGCTAAACAAAAACTTAGTTTCAAAAGAAGGCTATCTAGGTGGGGGGTATATGCATCTACCTGCTTTCCTTTGTTTGAGGAGTGGGAAATGAGATGATATCCAACCAACAGCTCCTTGAGGTGTAGTTTGAAAAACACATCTCCAATGCAGCCTGCTTTTTCTTCTAACTCATCTCTGAGAAACAGGGCCTGGGATGGACATCTGCCATGAAAATTTGTAACTTTCGTTTCTAACTTTCCTGCACTATTACAAGAAATAAGAATTGATCCTGAAAAATGAAAGCTTACACGGTGTTTGATTTTTTAAAAATGATCCAATAAAGGGATCACTTTGCTCCTGCACTTGTAAAATATATTATGAAACAGAAAGCAAAGGCAAATTAAAATGCTCAAATCATTGGTCTCAACAGGACAAAGTGCTACTAAATGCAAAATGCAACTCATACTACCAGCCATTGTAGTGATTCCAGATAATGTATTGATCCCAGATGTTAGCAGTTTTGAAATGTGGAGGGCTGGTGGTAACTTGTGCCCCAGTCCCACAACTACCACCAATATGAGTAGCAAAAATGTAACCAGAAGCACAACAGACTGTGCAGTCTAGCTCTGTAATCACATTCAAGTGAATGGCCTTCTCCGTCAACATGAACTCTGTTGAGATGTTAGAGAAGTCCAATTTTTCAATAGGCTAGCCCTGACCCTACACTGAAGAGAAGGTGAAGCTAAGCATTCCCTTCAAAGGAGTGTTGACAAACCAGGATTCTGTAATGCCTCAATGTGAATATAAGGCTAGAGAGGTGGGACTGAAGCATATCTCAATGTCTGTGCTCCACATTTATAATTTTTAACTTTCCAAAAGTTATCTATGAAGATTAGAAAAGAGCAATCTCTGAAGTTCAGGAGCTTACATTTGGGAGCAATTGCACTAACTGGATGAGAAAAGTACTTTCCCCTGTATCATAGTATTTTGTCACTATGCTGGACAGAACAGAACAGAAGAAGACTGAGTGGTTTTCCAGTATTCTTCTGTGTCACCAACATTTCTACTGCTTATTTTGGGCAGTGCAGTTTGTTGGCAATGCCTGAGATTTTCATTTCATTTCATTTCACTTTTCATTTGTATACCGCTTTATTCAGCCCGAAGACGACTCAAAGCGGTTTACACCAATGCATGCTGTCTGTTTTGCAGAAAAATGCGAACATGGAGAAAATGCAGTATACAGTACACAATATACAAAAAAAATACCATAAACATAATTACAATAAAAATATAATAACAATAACAGTAAATACCAATATGGTGCCCAGCTCATACTCCCCACAGAATCAAAGACTCAACCTGCAAAAGAGTTCAGGGCTCAATGCCAGAAAGTCGTCGGGAGGCAGCAGCATTGTTCTTTTTGGGGCCCTTTGAGTGAGCACCTGCCACGCATCCCCGGACTGAGTGTCGTGGGTCTTGGGGAAGGGCAGTGCAGCAGCGGTGGTGGCGGTGGCTCCAGTGTCTCCTCTTGAAGCCCTCCGGGTGGGCGAGGCTTGGAGGGGAGAGATGCAGCTGCCTCGCTCCCCGGACCAAGTGGCGAGAGGCAGGGGAGGGAGCCAAAGGTGGTCTGGTCTGTGTGCAGAGGCTATTCTCCCTACATATTCTTGTGCCCTCCGCTCCCATTCAGACTTTGCCTTATTGGCCAAAATTCTGTTGCTTGGTATAGTAAATTGCACTACAGTAGGCCCAAAGTTGGTCCATTTGAATCAAAGGACTTATGCAAGAGGTGACTAAAATCTGATTGATTCAATGGGCCTACTGTAATGTGATTTACAGGACTTTGGCTTGTGTTTGGCCTACTTAGGTTTGCTGGAAGTAGAACATGAATTGAGTTCTCAGTGTTAGGAAAAGTCTCCATATAAACAAATTCTCCACTCTCATGAAATAAGATTCCATGGTGATACTGTAAGTTCTACCCATACTGAAGCAAATACAGGGAGTGTTTATTTGTTTAATATTTCTTCCATTAACTTATTTATAGTTTACCTTCTTACCTGTGGAGGAGCCAAGACAGCTTGCAACATGAATTAAAAACAGATACAGCTAAAAAAAAAGATGATGGCTAAAATCCTGATGCTAAGCATAGTAAATTGCAATCCATAAATTCCACTGATTCAAAAAGGCTTACTCTAGTGTGACTCACTATACTAAGCAATAGTCTTTGAGCCAATAAGTTAAAAATATTTAAAACATAATTGAAGAGGTTATCATATTAAAAGTAATTACTGAAATAAAACCATCTAAAAGCCATTTAGCAAGAGAAAACAAAAAAAGGACAAGATCCACAATTAAATAATTCCATTTTAGCAGCCAAATAGTAGCCAAAGGCCTGTTTAAAGAAAAAGGTTTTTTTGTTTTAAAAGAGTTTGCTTTCAGACCTTGCTGCTGAGCATGGCAAAGGCTGAAAAAAGAAGGCTGGACATACCAGATCACAAAGCTTTGGGCTCATATGTATAGTTTTCTCCTATTGTCACATGCTAAGGACTAGTAGAACAGCACCTTAGTTTCATCTTGTGCTGTATCCTATTCCAAATATTGGCAATCATCATAGTGATCAGCCATGAAGATTGTCCTGAGAATATAATGCAGTGGCCTTCCATTTGCCTTCTGCATCACAGCATGACACCCCTACACTGATCCAGTTCTGTGAGCCATTTCTGGCCCTGAGCCCTTTGGCATGCAAAGTCCTCAGTCCCAGGCATGAAGCTGTTGCTTCATGCCTTGGATCCATCAAGATGGATTCAAGTGGGATTTAATTCACTTGGGGACTCACCCTTCCCTGTGGATTTAGGCATCTAAGGCCGCTAATCCTCAGGGTTGTCAAGTTAATTAACTGCTGCCTGACACTCGGCATTGAGTCACTGGCAGTATGGCCTGCTCTATTACCATTGCAGGATAACCTGGGCAAACTGGATCTATCACTGTGGTTCATGCCATTATTAATTTCAGATAAGCCTATGTAATCTTTATACTCCCCCTCTTGCCAAGTTCCATTGATGCCCCTGAAAAAGGGAAGTGCTACAGATGCTTCCCTTTCATCCATGTCCATGCATGTTACAGTTTTGCTACATTTGCACAAGGACCAGGAGGCAAATCAGTAATTTCCGATTTTTTATTTGCTTTATGGAATTATAATAAATAAATAGACATTCTTTCGCCCTTATTTTTTCAGAGATCCCATGCCGCATTTTTATAACTGTTTGCTGTGAAATTATAAACCATTCTACTGTCTATAGAATTGCACCACATCATTCAGAAAATTCTCTGAAAATGACAGCTAATATGCCCATTGGGCTTTGCCAGCTTTTAAAGATGTGATATTGTTATAGCTGATCCTCTGAAAATCAGAGATTGTTTTTATATGTGTTACATATTGCAACTGCATTGTTTTCTCTGCACTTTAACAGCTAATTTGTTATATTTAAATGTAATGATCTGTGATGCAATTAACTTGATTTCTGAAATAATTTGGATACATTTCCCCTGCAACATAGGAGACTGGTGTTGCTTCAAAAATTTTATTGCTAATTTTCCCAATCTGGCAGAAAATAAAACAAATACCATCCTAATTTTCAGCTGCCTTCATCACCAGCTTTTCTTGACATTGTTCCTAAAATATTAATTTCCCCTTTACAAATAGAAAAACCCTTTGAGGTCCCTCACCCCACCCCTCAGAAAGCAGTCCAACTGTTTTATGTGGAGGTCTTAGATGTCAAAAATATCACTTCAAATTTATGGGGACTCTTATGAATTAATAATCTTCAAAAGGTCATGTCATTAACACCCGTAAAATGGTTGACATAAAGCTGATTCCCAAGTAAAAATGCATAAGATATAGGTCAACTAATCTGTCTTTATCTGATCTCAGTTCTGCTTGGAATAGGATGATTGGTTGTGTAACAAAAATCTATATTTGAACCTTTTGTTGATGATCCCCTATTGCTACCACCTGAAAGGGAATAATTCTATAAATCTATGAATTGCTTGAAAAATTAATGTTGACGTACAGATTGCAGTTATAAAACAAGCAATCTTGTTCAGAGCCGAGCTGAACCCAGCAAAAGACAAAACATCACCTCACCCCATTTCTTGTAGAGAGTGTGACCAGCTTTGCTGTAAGTTGAAGCCAACAAAGATCTTAGATTTGCTCATGCCCTATTCAGGATTCAGTCCATAGTAAGGGTCAGACCATTGCATTCTGTCTCTGCATTATTCATACTAAGAAATTAGTCTATAGAGAAGGACAGTGAATAAAAAAAATATTGCTACAGAACTATACAACTTTAAATGTGATAATGAAGAAATTGAAATAATTAAAGAATGTGTATACCTTGGCCCAGTCATCAATCCAAATGGAGACTTCAGCCAAGAAATCAGAAGATGTCTGATCCTTGGAAGGGCAACATCAAGACCAAGACCATCTACATTCTTGTATTTCTATCACTATGTATGGGTCTAAATGCTGGACAGTAAAGAAAGCTATCAGGAAAACAATTTATTTATTTGAAATGTGGTGCTGGAGGAGAGCTGTGTGAATACTGTGGACTGCCAGAAAGATAAAGGGTCCTAGAGCAAATCAAGCCTAAACTTTCTCTGGAGACAAAAATGATGAAGCTGAGGCAGTCCTACCATGGGCACACACAAAAAATGACAAAAGTACTTCTAAACTTCTAATCTAATCTAATCTAATTATCTGGAAAAACAATAATATAGAGAAAGGTTGAAGGCAACAGAAAAAAAGAATACTAAAGACTAGATGGATCGACTCCCTAAAGCAATGTTTCCCAACATAGGGTACACGCCTCACAGGGGGACTTCAATTCCCAGAAGCCTAAGTCAGTACCTTGGCTAATCAGTGTTTTGGGGAATTGACTTAGGCTTCTGGGAATTGAAGTCCAAAAATCAAAGGTGACCTAGCCCTAGCAAGAGGCGAGAAAGACAAGAAAACCAGCCAGTGAAGGCCAGTTAGGACAGTAAATGGCACAACCCACTTATTTCTGACATTTACCACCTGAGATAGCTTCTTCACTCTGCCTAATGGGTGGACTAGTTTTACCTTAAGCTTCTCATTTCTTCTTGTCATTCAGTCTTCTGACCATAGGAAAGTGCTAAGCTGTTGTCAAAGTGCTTTGACTGTACATTTGATATGTAACATTCCTTCTGTGCTTCTTCAGTTCTTCAGTAGATATCTTTGGTTTTTAATTTGTATCAGCCACTATCAAAGTTCTCTCAAAAGATTCTTTCATTTCTCTGTTTTGATGGCTGTTCAGATTTCAGGTATCTGTTTCATCTTTGCCCCTCACACATTTATTTTCTCCTTGGAAGAAATTCATTTTGCATTAAACTCCCTCAGTATAATTGCAGTTTCCAGATAACTTTCCTGTAATTTATCTACTATTCTGCTCAGAATTTCCCAATTGTATAGACTTTTCTGGTTTGCTATTTAGTTTGAAATAAATGAACATACTTTTACAAGCCCAGAGCAGCAGATCCAGAGTGACCCCGCTCTTAGGCTGCTGCTGGTGAATGCCAGATCGGTCTGCAATAAGGCCCCCCTGATCCAAGATTCTATCCTGGAGGGGCGGGTCGACCTGGCATGCATCACTGAAACCTGGCTGACACCTGAGGATGGAGTACCTCTTTCGGACATGTGTCCAGCTGGGTTCGGTATTTAGCACCAGCCTAGAGGTGAGGGAAAGGGCGGTGGTGTCGCCATTGTTGTCAGGGAGTCCTTGGGAGTTGCTAGGGCCACTGCTCCACAAGTGTCTGGTTGTGAGGCACTGCTTCTACGGTTGGGCCCTAAGGGTCAGTTGGGGATCTTACTCCAGTACCTGCCCCCTTGCAGGGTAAGGGATGCCCTGCCTGAGCTCCTCGAGGCCACCTCAATGTTGGCATTGGAGTCCCCGAGGCTCATGGTTCTGGGGGACTTCAATTTGCCATCATTGGGGATGGCTTCTGAGGTGGCAAGGGAGTTCATGGCTTCCATGGCAGCCATGGGCCTGACTCAGGTAGTTCGGGGTCTGACCAGGGGCAGTGGCCACACGCCAGACTTAGTTTTCATATCGGAGCAGTGGCAGAGTGATCTGAGATTACAGGATTTAGTCATTTTACCTGTGCCATGGTCAGATCACTATCTGGTGACTCTTGACTTTCTGGGGGCGACGCTTCATCATAGGGAGGCAGGGCCTATTAAAATGGCCCGGCCTCGGCAACTAATGGATCCAGATGGATTCCAGAGGGAACTGGGGGATGTTCCTCTGGATCGGCTACACGATTCACCCGAGGCGCTTGTTGACCTGTGGAACAGGACGGCAACATCAGCCTTGGATGAAATCATGCCACTGTGGCCTCTCCAAGCTCATGGTCATCCCCGTGGTTCACAGAGGAACTGCAGGAGCTCAAACAGGCAAAGAGACGCCTAGAGCGCTGCTGGGTGAATACCCGGGATGACTCCGATTGGACACTAGCTAGAGCTGCTATTAGGGCCTACCTAGTGGTGATGGGGGTGGTGAGGCAGCAATATTTCACCACCCTTATTGCCTCCGCTGATAATCACCCAGCCGCCCTGTTCCGGGTAACCAGGTCCCTCCTTGGTAGGGGGGGATCGGTGCCCGGTTGGCAGGGTTCGGCTGAGGACTTTGCTGACCATCTGGTGGAGAAAACCGATCGGATTCGTTCAGGGCTGAATTCCGGCATGGATGGGGAGGGTCGGGGGGGGGGACCGAAGCACAGTCTTGCCGTACGATCTGGGATCGGTTCGATCCTGTTGTCCCTGATGAAGTGGACAGGCTCCTTGCAGCTGTATGTGCCACTACATGTCCCTTGGACCCCTGTCCCACCTGGTTGGTGAAAGCCTCCAAGGTGGTGATAGGTGGCTGGGTCGGGGCGATAATAAATGCATAATTATGGGAGGGGGTGTTTCCTGCACCGCTAAAACATGCTTTGGTGCACCCCCTACTGAAGAAAATATCCCTTGACCCAGCTGTTCTTAACAACTACAGGCCAGTTTCTAACCCTCCCTTTCTGGGTAAGGTATTGGAGAAGGCAGTGGCGCGCCAGCTGCAGAGTGTCCTGGAGGAAGCGGATTATCTAGACCCCTTACAATCAGGATTCAGGCCCAGGTATGGTACGGAGACGGCATTGGTCGCACTAATCAATGATTTCTGGCGGGATGGGGGTTACCCATTCATCCTTGCTCTTCTTGACCTCGACCACGGTATCTTTCTGGAACGGCTCAAAGGACTGGGGATCCAGGGCACTGTGTTGTCCTGGTTTTCTTCTTTTCTGGAGGGCCGTACCCAGTCGGTGTGGTTGGAGAGTGAGAGGTCCAGCCCTAGGCTTCTCAAATATGGGGTGCCTCAGGGTTCGGTTCTCTCTCCTCTCCTATTCAACATCTACATGAAGCCACTGGGTGAGATCATTCGTTCCCATGGTGTGCGGTACCATCAGTACGCGGATGACACTCAGTTGTACATCTCGGCCTGTGGGGACCCTAGTGATGCCGTTGACATCCTATCCGGTTGCCTGGAGGCCATTGGGGTCTGGATGGGGGCCAATGGGCTTCGGCTGAATCCCAGCAAGACAGAGTGGCTATGGATAAGGGGCCCCATGTTATCCAGGGAGCTACCATCTTTGGTACTGGATGGGGCTGTTTTGCCCCAGACATACCTGGTGCGCAACTTGGGGGTCCTTCTGGACTCACGGCTGCTGCTAGAAGGACAGGTAACGGCTGTGGCCAGGAGGGCTTTTGCCCAATTTCGGGTGATTCGCCAGTTGCGCACGCTCCTAGACTGGGACTCCTTGCTTATGGTCACTCACGCTCTGGTCACTTCCCGACTAGATTACTGTAATGCGCTCTACATGGGGCTGCCCTTGACGACCATTCGGAGGCTGCAGCTGGTCCAGAATGCGACAGCCAGGGTGGTGATGGGGTGCGGACGATATGCCCGTGCCTCACCACTACTTCGGGAGCTGCACTGGTTACCAGTTTGTCTCCGGGTGCAATTCAAGGTGCTGGTTTTGACCTTTAAAGCCCTACATGGCAGTGGGCCAGGATACCTTAGAGACCGCATCGTCCCAAGAGTGTCTGCCCATCCAACCAGAGCGGACTGGAGGGGCTCACTAATAGTGCCATCAACTAGGGGTGCACATATATCCAGCACCCGAAGGAGGGTCTTCTCCATGTCCGCACCAACTCTCTGGAACCTCCTGCCAACAGATCTGAGACTTCAAAGAGAATTGCTGCCCTTCAGGAAAGGATTGAAGACCTGGCTCGCAGGGCAGGTGTGGGGCCCTAATGGGAGCACAGTCCCCGCCTGCTGGCTTATGTAAACAATTAAGAACCCTCTCTTCTTTTTCTTTTTTATAGTGGGTGGGATGGGTGGGTGGGTGGGATATAGGTTTTTTTTTTAAGCTGGTGGGATATGGGCTTTTAAAGTGTTTTTATGTGTTTTTAGAACTTGTTGTAATGCCGCCCTGAGTCGGGTTCTACCTGAGTGGGCGGCATATATAAATATGACTATTAAATTAAATTAAAACACAACATTTTAAAAATTATGTTGGCAATAACATTTTTTTAGATTGGGTAGAATAACATTTATTTAGAATGGGTAGAATGGCGTTAGATGTGAGGCCTGTCTACACTGGCCATTTGGGTCTAGTATATTCTGGGATAAGGACAGTCACTTGAGATATGGGGAGGAGTAAAATGGAATGAAAGCATTGCATTCTATATGCCAGCAGATTTGGAAAACACAGCAATGGCCACAAGATTGGAAAAGGTCAGTATATTTTCCAATCCCAAAAAAGGGCAATGCCAAAGAAAAGGGCAATGCCAAAATTACCGAACAATTGCACTCATCCCACACGCTAGCAAGGTCATGCTCAAGATAATACAGGATAGGCTTCAGCAGCACGTGGAGAGAGAATTAACAGAAGTGCAGGCTGGGTTCCGAAGAGGTAGGGGAATTAGATACCAAATTGCCAACTTATGTTGGATCATGGAGAAAACAAAGAAATACCAGAAACAAGTCTATTTCTGTTTCATTGACTATACCAAGGCCTTTGACTCTGTGGACCACAATAAAACGTGGCAACTAATTAAAGAGATTGGAATATCAGAACACCTTATATGTCTCATGGGATATCTATACATGAGTCAAAAAGCAACAGTTATAACAGGATATGGAATGATGGAGTGGTTTGGAATAGGAAAAGGAGCAAGACAAGCAGGGCCACAGCCAGAAAATATATATATTTTGCACGCGCGCACACACACACACACACACACACACACACACACACACACACACACACACAATCTAGAATACTGGCTATGGCCCTGAAGACAAGGCTGCATTTTGTCACCCTGCTTATTTAATTTATATACAGAGCACATAATGTGCAATGCAGGGCTGGACGAATCACAAGTTGGAATTAAAATTGCTGGGAGAAACATCAACAATTTGAGATATGCAGATGATACTACCCTAATGACAGAAAGTGAAGAAGACCTAAAGAAGCTCCTGCTTAGTTTGAAAGAAGAGAGTGCAACAGCTGGCTTGAGACTCCAACATCAAGAAAACCAAGATAATGGCAACAGGCCCTATCAGTCCTTGGAAATTAGATGGGGAAGAAGTAGAAGCAGTGATAGACTTTACATTCTTAGGATCCAAGATCACTGCAGATGGAAATTGCAGCCATGAAATAGAAAGCCAACTGATTCTTGGGAGACAAGCTATGAGAAATCTGGGGAACATAGTTAAAAACAGTGGTGAGCATCAGCAGGTTCGCACCAGTTCACCAGAACCGGTAGCAGAAATTCTGTCTAGTCCCGCCCATCCAAATTTTGAAATAAAGTAGTCTTAATTTGGGTGCAACGCAGGGCTTCCCCCTGGCCACACCCACCATAACACGCCCACAGTGTGGTAGTAAAAAAATAGGAGGCCACCACGGGTTAAAAGTAGAGACATCACCTTGCAAACAAAAGCCCATACAGTCAAAACTGTAGGAATCGGGGCCGCTAGGACGGCCGTTAGGTCCCGGAGGAGACTGATCAAGGAACGATACGAGACAATATGGAGCGAGATCAGATCAGTGGTTAATTGAGGGAAAAGCATCATCATATAGTTTATAAAATCATGCACGGTGTGGACAAAGTAGATAAGGAAAAACTGTTTTCCCTATCGCATAACACTAGAAGTAGGGGACACTCCATGAAACTTTTGGGTACTAGTTCTCAAACAAATAAGAGAAAGTACTTTTTCACCCAGAGGATTACTGGTCTATGGAACTCCCTGCCAGAAGAAGTGGTGACAGATGTCAGTCTTGACAGCTTTAAGAAAGGATTAGACAAGTTCATGGAGGACAAGAGTATCAATGGCTATAATTATGGATACTTAAGGACAACCTCCGGGTTGGAGAGATAGGCAGGATATCTCTCAATATCATTTCCAGGGAATCCTAAGCAGGCATCTGCTTGGGAATACCCTGAAGGAAATGGTGAGCCACTGTGTGAGACAGAATGCTGGACTGGATGGGCTGTGGCCTGTTCCAGCAAGGCTGTTCTTATGTTCTTATGTTCTTATATATAGATCAGAAGGCAATGCATGAAAGAATCGTCATCTGACAGAAAATCACATCACCCATTTACTCGGGTTAATGGGAAATCTCTCTTGGGGAAGTTAATTAACTCGGGCAAACACTGACAGGGGAAAACCATTGTCTGAGGCTTAGGGTAGGGTAAATATGGCTTATATTTGCACCCAAGATTAGGCTGATCTGAGGGTCAGTAATTGCCTAATGGGTAACGGAAGGTTAGTGATCTGCTCTCACAGCAGAACCGCCGGTCAGGTCAGGTATGGGTGAATAAACCCTTATGATTTATACTATTAATCCGTTCCCCCAATTTCCGTACTGGCAAGGGCCAGTGACCAGGAACCTCCTTTGCCGGTGTAACCTCTGCCAGGGGCTGATTATGCCAATTGCGCATGCGGAATCCGCATCTCCCCTTTTTCTATTGTTTAGGAACCTGACAGGTGACTCTGCGCAAGAGAGGCATCAGCTGATGAGCGGGAATGACACTTCGGGGTTCCCCCCATGAAAGACACCTTGATAACAGTGAGGGAATACATTGCATGAAACAGCATCCTGCTATGCCTAGTATTATCACCCCCACAATTACTTGAAGCGTCGTCTGGAGCCACCCCCACGGGAGCCACGACCACAAGGAACTCCACCAATCCCATATCGAACCTTGCTTAATGTTCTTGACTAGGGTGTGGAGGTCCGTGAGCTGGCTCTGGACCTTGCGTGAGTTGTCAGCGAGATTAAAGCAACACATGCCGTGGACAGATTCGCAACCTAAATGATGTAACAACAAAAGATAGTCGATAGCTGCTCGATTGTCAAGAATGGCATGGCGAAGCTCTGCCTGCTCCTGATTGAGCAGCGCTATCGCTGAGGAGGTATGGTTAATGGCTTTTGCTAATCCGCAAGCCAATTGACCAATTCTCCGGGTGTTGCCGACGGCTAAGCCTGGCACGCCAAGTATGCTGACTGCCAACAAGACGTATTCGGCTGGACTAAGAACCCTAATGTTGCTATCACATGAGCTGTCTAACTGGGTGGCACGAGCGTGTCGTATGGGTGAGGAAACATTTGAAACATTTGTGCTTGGGGTGACCATATCCTTAGTAGGGAGTAACAGTGTCAAACGACTAATGCAACATGTAGCATCTGATACATTTGCGGGTATGTAGTTCCAAGTATACTGATTACATGTAAAGAACCATCCAGAAGGTAGGGTAACATGAGCATACATTGAACCAAGTGTCTGTGGTTTGTCACAAGTCCAATTACCGCTGCCAACTTCGAGGCAACGACGTCGGGTACGGCCGACTGCAGAGCAGCCGGTCATTCGAGCACAAGTAGAGTTCGGACTGACCGCCACTCGAGGAGTGTGGAGAGTGGCTGTGTCAGCCGGCAAAGTCATTGTCAGCCGCATTTCCCAGCGGGCATATTCCGAGGAACTTGCTGGGTTGTACGGGCTGAAAATCCATTTCACTAGCCAATCGCCATCCCTGGGGTGCGCACCTGGAGTGTGGCACACTGGGATGAGACAGGTGCTCAGGATTGAGGCAGAGCCAATGTCCTGCTTCAGGCAAAAATCGGACTGGTTGACGAGACCCACCAACCTTTCCCATATGTTGTAATGCATCCGGGCAGAGAGGTCTCCGCCTGGCATCAAATCGTTGGCCTTTAGTGAGGCAGCCTGAACGCCTCCCCCCGCAAGTAGGGAGAGGATCAGGATGATGGTGACTGCCACAGTGTTGGCATTAATCTGGGCAAGGACTGCAGCCATGAAGTTCTCCGGTGTCAGTTCCCTCTCCTCGCGTCTGATGACATCCTCGGCCTCACGGCAAAGAATCTTGACCATCCCCCAGGTGACCTTCGGCTCCGTCCGCTGTCGCCGCTTCTTCCGACGGGTCCCCTCGGTCAGGGTGAGGTCCTCCATCTCCGGGATCGGACTCGGGTCGGCCTGGGTCCACGCCATGTGGTTCCAAGTGAGGCTTAACACACCGAGCTGGAATCCAAACGACACCTGTAGGAGACATAACTGCAGCATACCCTCTTCCCCAGGTTACGAGTGGCGCCGGGCCCCTCCAGGAAGGGTCCGGTGGCACCCGGTATCGGACCATCGGTCGCGGGAGAGCTTCCGAATGGCGGAAGTGCTTCTCCTGCGGTGTGCAATCCGAAAAAACATTAAGGTGATTGTATGTGAACAATACCTTATTCAGACAATGCTGTGCCTGACCCTGTGACTTGGGGAGGGCTGGTGGCTCCCCCCTTTCTGTTTGTTTGTCAGTATAGGACTTGAGTGTCTGATTGACTCGTTCCACAATCGCT
Organism: Bradypodion ventrale; assembly: GCA_035047345.1. Taxonomy (NCBI): domain Eukaryota; kingdom Metazoa; phylum Chordata; class Lepidosauria; order Squamata; family Chamaeleonidae; genus Bradypodion; species Bradypodion ventrale. The sequence continues at coordinate 51,757,926 of JAWDJE010000001.1, forward strand.
TGCCCCTGCGGATTGTAAGGAACGCCAAAAGTATGCTTAATGTCCCAGGTGGCCATGAAGGCGGCCAGCTGCCTGGAGCTGTAGGACGGGGCGTTATCGGTTTTCACGTGCCGCGGCTTGCCCATTGCCGCGATGCAGGAAAGGAGGTGCTGCTCCACGTGGGAAGCAGTCTCCCCTTTCTGCGCGGTTGCCCAAACGAATTGTGAAAAAGTATCAATGCAAACATGCATGTACTGCCATCTGCCAAACTGCGGAACATGCGTGACATCCATTTGCCACACCTGGTTAGCCTCTGTCCCTCGTGGGTTGACCCCCCACGAGGGCCCCCCCGGTGCCCCTGCACAATGCTGGCAAGAGCGAACTATGCCTTGGGCTTGAGAAAGTGGCAAATTGAACTGTCTGGCGAGCGCTTTGGCATTTTGATGAAAGAATGCATGACTCTGAATTGGAGTAGTGAAAACACCTAACACTGAACGTTGCTGAATTTCCTTTGCCGCCGCATCCGCTCTGCTATTGCCCGTGGAAATCGGACCCGGTAGGTCTTGATGACTTTGGATGTGGGCAATATAGAGCGCTTCCGTGCGGTTTCGCAAATGAAATTGAGCAGTGAGGAACAAACTTAGCAAATTTTTGTCTATCGTGGGAGTGATGTATGCTCCCGGTAGACTGTGAAGCAAATTCCTAACATACTGACTGTCAGTAATGATGTTTAGGTGCTCTTTGGCGAAGGTGCGCAAAGCAAGGTTCACCTCTGCCAACTCTGCCCGCTATGCGGACTTCTGTGGAAGAGTTAACAGCGTGCGCCAAGCCTGGCCCTCCTGCCAAGTCAAGACACCATATGTGCGACCCCCATCAGTAAAAACCGTCCTGGCCCCCTGAAGCGGAACCAGTGAGAGCAATTTGAACAAGCTGACTGTCTGCGTTTGAAGTGAGACAAGTCTGGGGTCTTTTGGCAAGTGGTATGCCAAGCATCCGGTGAATCCCTCCAAAGCAATTGGAAGCAAGTCACTGAGCTGCATCAATTGCTGAACCTGGTCTTTGGTGAACGGGACCACGATCTTTGCTAAGTCGTGCCCTGAAATGTCCCTAGCTCTCAGCCTTCCGCGGTAAACCACCGCAGAGACCAATTCTTGGGGAGGAACGATGTTTCGGGAAGAGGTGTTCGGCAAGTACACCCATTCCACGATACTCGCCCCTTTCTCGGAGGGTTCCGGTGAACATGGATCCTGCCCGAACTATGTACAAGTTCAGGATCGGAGCATATGGCCCCTGAGCAATCCTGTCCACCCACCTTTGGCTGAGAATTTGGTTGACTTTCTCAAGAGCCAAACGTGCCTCTCGAGAGATTTGTATCCGGTCTGCCGGCTGCTTGCCTAATGTGAGCAGCGAGAAGAGCGGCTTCAAAAGATCCGTATCCAATCGGAAATACGGTCTGGCCCAATTAATGTTTCCTAAAACCTGCTGCAATTCTACCAGGGTGACTGAGTCCTTCAAGTTGATTTGGGGCAAAACTGGTGCTGCGAAAGAGCGGAGAAGCCGATGACCCAAGAATGAGAAGGGCTCGGTTCTCTGCACTTTCTCTGGGGCAATGAGTAACCCTTTTCCCCCCAGGCTGGCCTGGAGGTCTGCAAACATTTCGCTGCCGAGTTGCGGCACTGCGACCAAGATATCATCCATGAAATGGCAAACTAAAGCTGTGGGATGAAGGCTTCGAAACTTTTCCAGTGCATTGTGAACATAAATTTGGCACAGGGTGGGCGAATTGAGCATGCCCTGTGGCAAAAATTTCCACGCGTAACGCTGCGTGGGCTCGCTGTGGTTCACAACCGGCACCGTAAAGGTGAACCTTTCCCTGTCCCTGGGGTCTAAGGGAATGGTGTAAAAGCAATCCTTGAGATCTACAACTAGGATCTCCCACCCCTCGGGAATCATATTTGGATTTGGGATGCCGCATTGAAGCGGACCCATTGGCTGTATGCATTTATTGATCTCTCTGAGATCGTGGAGGAGTCGCCACTTCCCCAACTTCTTTTTAATGACAAAAATAGGCGAATTCCAAGGACTAGTGGACTGCTCTATGTGTCCTGCGTCTAGCTGTTCTTTAACCAGTTGCTTTAGGGCAACTAATTTCTCTCCCACTACCGGCCATTGTTCCACCCAGACCGGCGTATCGGTGAGCCATTTAAGTGGCAACGCCATTACCCGAAGGTAAGCGTAGCACCGTACTGCTGTAAAATGTCTCGCCCCCAAAGGTTGATGTGCACGTCCAGAATGTGTGGCCAAATGACCGCTGTGCCGTCAGCCTTTGGAATCGTGACTTCCACCCACTCCCGGCTCCTAAACGCTTCTTGGATGCCGCCTACCCCCCACACATCGGAGACCGGCTCAATGGCCCACTCCCGTGGCCACTGGCTTCGGCTGATTACACTCACATCAGCTCCGGTATCTAATAACCCTGAAAATGATCTTTTATTCAGAAATACCTCAATAACTGGGCGCTGTTTCCACTCAATGTTGGTCTCCACTGTCGCTAAGACTTGGTATCCTTGCACCGCCTCACTTGCGCTCGAGCGGTCTGCTGACCCGGACTCTGAGCTGTCCCTGAGCCTTCCCTGGCTATCTGCTGGCGAGTGACAAGGAACCATAATCAGTTGCGCTAATGTGTCTCCTTTGTGAATTGTCTGGGGTAAGTGGGTCCAAAGCTGAACTTGGAGAACGCCTGAAAAATTGGAGTCAATGACTCCTGGAATTACAAGAATTCTGTGTGCTCCTGCTACACTGCGAGGCAAAACTAAACCTATGAAGCCCTTGGGCAGGGGTCCCATGTACTGGGAGTCCACTAGATAGACTGTGCCTGGCATGTAACGTCCGCCTGGCAAGTCAATTCTAGCCTTGTACTACCCTTGGGGCTGGCTTGTGCCTTCGCAGCGCTAGGAATGTGATCAGAATCTAGTCTAGCTCTGACGAGCTCAGGGCGAGGGAAGCCTCTGTTTGGACCGGGGCCAGAGATGTGCCCGCATTCCGGTTTCCCGAATTCGGACAGTGTCTGGACCAATGGTAGCCTTTCTTACACTTCGGACACAGGGTGTTTGGGGCCTTGGAACGGCCGGAATTTTGTCCGCCTCCCTTGGATCGGCACTCCCTAGCGATGTGACTGACCTTGCCACAAGTGTGGCATGCCCCTTTGGTCTTAGGTCTTCTACCCCCTTGCATCGCTGCCGCTAGCAATCCCATTTTGTAGGATTCTGTGCCAACGTCGGCGTAAGCTCTAATCATGTCCGTGAGAGTCAAGTCGGGACGATTACCCAGTGACTGCAAGATTTTACAGCAGTCTAAATTGGCATTGTCTTTGGCCAATTTCATCATGAGCTCTTGTTGGGCTTGCTCATTATCTATCTGCCTACTGATCGCTTCCTCTAAGCGGTTGATAAAATCCATGTAGGGCTCCTGGGCTCCCTGTTTGACTGCAGTGTAATTTTTGGCTGCTTTGCCAGTGGCTGGGACCTTGAGAAAAGCCTTGAAGGCAGCCTCGGCTGACATCTGAAGAGTAGCTAGTGGCAAGTTGGTCTGTACATCGATGGATTCGAAGGCACCTGAACCATACAACTGGTCAGGAAGTACTGCGCCTCCCATCCTGGCAGCCCTTGTCTGAGCCTCGAGGCGATACTCGCTGTCCCATAGCAAATACTGGCTGGGGTTGAGCATCATCCGCATGACGGATTTCCAATCGTGCGGGATGAACATGGTATTCTCGCACACTTGCTGAAGCGTGCCCCTAGTGAAGCGACTCTGAAGTCCTGTCTCTGTAATGGCCTTCCGTATAGCCATGAGAAGAATTATACGGGACTGGTGAATGAACTACCTGCTGGGCCCCTGTGAGGGCATCCATTTCCAAGCGAATTGGACAAATCTGACTAAGCTCAGCTAGTTCTTCTGCTGGCAAATCCCCCTTCTTAATTTCTTCCTCTATTGTGCGCTGAAGGGCACTCTTGGTCTGGGAACCTGTAGCTGTCAGAGAAGCACCTGCGCTCCTCATTCCATGCATTCCGCCGGTGACATCTGCAGCTGTCACCGAGGGAAGGCTCCCTACACTACTCTGCTTAAACTGCAATGACGGATAGAGCGCCGTGGGCGCTGATGGCTCGACTTGCGCTGGGGGTTCTTTGGCCTCTACCCGGACTGGGTCTATCTCCGCTAAGAGCTTCCTACATTTACTCCACATGCGAATTACGCCCTCTGGAGCTTTCGGGGGGTTGCTGAATGCAGTCTCCTATCTGATCCCAAAGCTGAAGGGTTAACGTACCTACTTCTGGGTAAAGCAGGCAGTGTTCCCTTAGGTACACCAAAAGTCTCGCTAGCTCTCCGCTGTGAAAACGCAACTGAAATACCCTGGCCAGGATTTTGAACTCCTCTTCATGAGTTCTTTGGCTAGCGGATGGACATTGCCGCTGAGGGCAAGTCCCCATATTACCTGCGGGGGTTCTCCGAAGATTCCTCCTCTTCTGCTGGGCCAGGTAATAGGTTTTGGCGACGATTCTCTGGGTAGAGCTCGGAGCGTGGTCTCCTACCACGGGCCCTCGGTGGCCTCTGCGCTGTCAGGGGTTCAAGCTGACCCCGAGTGGAACGCGTTTTTCCGTAACTGCAAGCCACCGCGAAAGTCGGGAGCAAGCTGTAGGATGCCTCTTCTGTAATGCCTCGCCGCTTGGGCCGTCTTCCTGATCGGCTGGCTTACCGACCGGGCTGCCGGGCTGTCCTCCGAGACGATCGGACGCGGTTCAAGCGCAGAACCGGACCGTGTGATCGCTTACTCTCGGGTAAGATCACGTCGGGGTCACCAGATGTAGGAAGCGGGGCCGCTAGGACGGCCGTTAGGTCCCGGAGGAGACTGATCAAGGAACGATACGAGGCAATATGGAGCGAGATCAGATCAGTGGTTTATTGAGGGAAAAGCATCATCATATATAGATCAGAAGGCAATGCAGGAAAGAATCGTCATCTGACAGAAAATCACATCACCCATTTACTCAGGTTAATGGGAAATCTCTCTTGGGGAAGTTAATTAACTCGGGCAAACACTGACAGGGGAAAACCATTGTCTGAGGCTTAGGCTAGGGTAAATATGGCTTCTATTTGCACCCAAGATTAGGCTGATCTGAGGGTCAGTAATTGCCTAATGGGTAACGGAAGGTTAGTGATCTGCTCTCTCAGCAGAACTGCCGGTCAGGTCAGGTATGGGTGAATAAACCCTTATGATTTATACTATTAATCCGTTCTCCCAATTTCCGTACTGGCAAGGGCCAGTGACCAGGAACCTCCTTCGCTGGTGTAACCTCTGCCAGGGGCTGATTATGCCAATTGGGCATGCGGAATCCGCACAAAACAATGGTATTCCTGGTAGTAATGTATGGTTGTGAGAGCTGGACCATAAAGAAAGCTGAGCGCAGAAGAATAGATGCCTGTGAAATGTGTTTTTTTAGGATAATTTTGAGAGTACCTTGGACTGCAAGGAGAATAAATATGTCGATCTTAAATGAAATCAACTCTGACTACTCCTTGGAAGGTCAAATATTGAAGATGAAGCTAAAGCTATATTGGACATCAAATGAGAAGAGAGGATTCACTTAAGAAAGCCTTGATGCTGGGAAAGGTGGAGGGCAAAAGAAGAATGGGGCAGTAGAGAATGAGATGGCTAGATGATATTGTTGACACAATAGGCATAGGACTGGGCATGATTTTGTGATTTTGTTTTGAATCTGTAAGATCACTGTTGTGCTGAATCACTTAGGGAAGACAGTAAACACAAATATGTCCCCTTTTCTCTGTAATGTCAATTAAAACCATGGCCATACATAGTTTCTCCATTGCCACTAGAAAGGAAAAGAATTTTTTTTAATGTCCTCTAAGCCAGGGATTCTCAACCTGTGGCCCATGTCCTGGATGTGGCCTGCGGCACTATTTCATGTGGCCCAGCACCATCTCCACCACACCTGGAAGTGCCATGTGGTGGAGGAAGGGCAAAATGGCCATCCGGCCCACAAAGCTGTCTGAGGGAGCGTGACCTGAGCCCCGGCTTAAAAAGGTTGAGAACTACTGCTCTAAGTAATTAAGTGCAACAGTGATCATCTTGCAGACTTTTTAAAAAGAATCTCTTACTTCCTCTGACCATCCACAGACAATTAGGGGGATGTGTTCAATTTCTTATATACTGAAGTGGCCCAGCAGATACTGGAAGTTGCGACTAGAAGTGGCCTTTGACAGCTGCAGGATTCACCTGTCCATACACAGCATCCCTATTTGCTGTGACACTAAAAGTGAGCACACCAGGGGCTCTAAAAGAGGCATGGGGAAAACTGTCCCACTCCACTACACAACATGTGTGAATACTGGGGGGAGTGGGGGAGTAGACCAACCTGACCCATCAGTGTCCCCAGGAATATGACGAATGCCAAAGTAGAAGACCTCTAATATAGAAAAGGCTAGAATGAGCATCATCCACACAGGGAGAGAAATGAACAGGCATTGTGTGAGGAGAGAGACCAGGTTTGATATAAAATTTGAAACAGTCTTCAGAAGAGTGTTGTCCAAACAATGAAAAAGGTTTTGAACAGAATAACTGCTATAATTAATTTTATAATTATAGAAGCAGCTTCTCAATTGTTCTTTGCTGTATTTTTTAACAGCCACATAGAGAACTATCACAACAATCCATTTTATATCCATATCTCTGTGTGCCTCTCTTTATCTCTAGAGATATATAGATGCACATCACGCAGTATGATTTTCAGGGTGTGCAAAAATAGTAACACTGAAAAGAAAGGGCTATGCATAACGGGGGTTCTCAACCTATGGCCTGGGGGCGGATGCAGCCCATGGCACCATTGCATGTGGCCCACCACCACACCTGGAAGTGCCATGTGTGGCAGGCAGGGCAAAACGGTTGTCTGGCCCCCGAAGCTGTCTGAGGGAGCATGACCTGGCCCTCAGCTTGAAAAGGTTGAGAACCCCTGATGTAGCAGAAAGAGAAGGGCATATAGGTGATTACAGGGATCAGTTAGGTGTGTACTCATGCTATCTCACTATACTGTAGTCCTAATGTCATAGCTGTCAAGTATCCCTTATTGGCTGGGAAAACCCCTTATTTTACCCTCTTTCCTGCCGTCATCCCTTATTAATTAGACTGCAAAGCCCTATTGCACCATTGGAGGGCAGCACAGGATAAGCATAGCTGTCAAGTATCCCTTATTTGCCAGGAAATTTCCCTTATTTCCAAATCCAAAACTTGACAGGTATGCCTATTGTGTTACAGACTGTCAAGTCACTTCTAGCTTGTAGTAGCCCTATATTTTAGTGATGTCTAAAGAGTCCTATAAATTAACAACCCTGCTCTGGCTGCCCTTCAATCCATCTCATGTTTGATCTTTTTCTTTTCCTGTTGTTTTTCACTTTTCCTGCCATTACACTCTCTTCTATTGATTTCTCTCTTCATATGATGTACCCAAACTATGATAGCCTTATTCTTTGCCATGTTGTTTCTAGGGAGATTTCAGAATTGATTTGGTCTAGCTAGCATCCACTTATTTATTTTTCTGGCAGTCCATGGCATTTACAAAACTTTATTCCAATACCACATTTTGAATGAACAGATTGTTTTTTCTTATCAGCTTTCTTCAATGTCATGTTTTTACACTGACACATATAATCAATGAGAAAACTGTACTATAGTATGGGTAGTCTTGGTCTTAGTCTCCCATGACATATACTGACTCCTAAGAATCGCTTCTATTTTCTTCATAGCTGCTGGTCACCTCTGAATAGATCTTCCAAGCTACAGCTGAAGCCTAATATCAGAAAAGGTGGAGAACCATATGAAGACATTCCTCATATAGAGATCTAGCTTTCCACATGCAAGAGATAGGATAGAGCAGTGGTGGTGAACCTATGGTATGTATGCCAGAGGGGGCACTCAGAGCCCTCTCTGTGGGCACATGCACCACCGCCCCAGCACAGAGTCCACTCTGCCCCGCTGCCCAATAGGAGCACTTCCTTCTTCCCTCAGCACAGAATTTGCCCCAGCCCTCTGCCCAGGAGCCCAATGGGAGTGCTTGCTCCCTCCCATCTGGGGTAAGACAGACGGCTCACATGTTGCATCAAAGTGCATCAAAGTGCACAAATTGCATCAAAGTGCCTGTTGAGTCTGTGGTGAAGGTGTGTTTGGGTACTCGGTCTATAAAATGTTTATCATCACTTGAATAGAGAGTGATAGGGCTAGTCTGCTCCTTCTCCTCATGGGTAAATATTATTATTTTTTACTGAATGTCTGAATAGGGTTCTGGTGTTATTGATACCAGTAGACACAATCTGTGATTTCTACAGATAGTTTGCTATTGTGAGAGGAAGACCAAATGTAAGATGGATTGACTCTCTAAAAGAAGCACAGGTTTGAGTTTGCCAGAGCTGAGCAGGGCTGTTGAGGATGGGATATTTTTGAGATCTCTCATGCGTAGGATTACCATAGGTTGGTGACAACTAAATGGCATGTAACAACAACAAAACACAGCTGGTGTGTATAATGTATACTCACACCCACTCCAGGCACTGCCCTAACCTATTTATATTTCTCAAATTTACTTTTCAGCTTTCATGATTAATTTATTTGTCTGCCAGGGAAACATACACTTGAACAATAGAGAAACCAATGTAATGTTGACATTTCTCTATTATCTTTATGTGAATTTTTTCACTGATATCCAGTGGCTTTGTGTACAGTAGGTGCTACCAGGTAACATTAATTTTATAGCTCCTCAGCAGTGGTCTCTCACACACAATATGTGCATATATGCTTCTTGTTTTAATATATATATATATTGAACTCCTTTTTAGTGTTTATAAGTTTAACCTGTTTTTTGTAGCTTACTTCCTAGTTAAATCACCAATCTCAATAACAAATCAACAATGAATAAGCAACTATAATTACTAGTAAACAGTTACAATGAACTATTAACTAACCAAGATAATTAAAAATGGAATGATTTAACAACTATAGCTATGCCTAAGAACAGAACAATTAATTGAATAAATTCAACAAGTGATTCTCCCCAACTACTAATGTTACTTGATCAAAACATGCAGTAATGAAAGGAAAGGCTCAAAAATGAGCCAAGGAACCAACAATATGCAAACTCAAACTATAAATGGAAAGCCAAACCAAAAACTTGCAACTTCAATGACAGCAGTGCAAAATAACAACCGCAATGGCAGTACCACAAAAATAGCACCCTCATTAATCCCAGACCCTTGACTCAAGAGAAAAGGAGTGAATGAAGAGATGGGTAAAATCCCCTGTTACCGCCTGTCCCATAATTTGAAAACAGGTGCGCTAGAGCATCCATTGCTTCTACTACCTCATCCTAGAAAGAAAGTCCTCCTTCCCTCCAAGCAACAGGGTGGCCAGATATACAGAGAGGCCACTCTGCTCAATAGAATAAATATCACACACACCCCCTTCTAAATATAATATAAATGTTTGGCCGGACATCCCACTATGGTTTTGGAGTAGACCGTACAGCCAGCAACTCAATGCCAAGTGTTGGGTGGCAGTAAATAATCTGACTCCTAAAGGGGCCAATGGCTACAGGCAGATGAACCCCTTTAGGTGGGATGATGGTCCCCTCAGCGGATGAAATTCCACTGGAAACCATCATATTAGGCCCGGTGACAAAATGAGCAGAGGGGGAACTCTGATTCCCAATGGTCACAGAGGTGGAAGGGGCGGGCTGGAGAGTCAGGGCTGGCAGTTTGTATCCCTCCTGGGTGGGGAGGCGCCAGCCCCAACCCAGCCGCACCGGCGTCAGCAGTCCTCGGCGGGCCAGTAAGTCAGGGCCGGCAGTTCTTATCCCTCCCAGGCAGTGGGGGCTGACCCTGAAACAGCTGCATCAGCTGTGGTGGTCTGTGGTGGCTCCCACCTGCCTCCACTCCCAGGAGCCGATGGCGTGGGCCCCAGGGCGAGGCAGGGAGCGTCTCTGGCTCCTGGCAGCATCTCCTTTTGAGCACTCCTCCAGGTGGGTGAGGCTTGGCGGGGCTGAAGGGGACACACCTGTCTCTCATCCTCAGGGCCGATGGAGCAAGCCCTGGGGTAAGGCAACGTGGCAAAAGGCAGCGGGGCTCCTGGCAGTGTCACGATTTGAGCCCTCCTCTGGGCAGGCGAGGCTCGGCGGGGCTGAAGGGGACACACCTGTCTCTCATCCCCAGGGCCGATGTAGTGAGTCCTGGGGAGAGGCAATGCGGTGGTGGCAGGGGGGCTCCTGGCGGCATCTCCTTTTGAGCCCTCCTCTGGGCATGTGAGGCTCGGCGGGGCTGAAAGGGAAGCACCTGTCTCTCATCCCCAGGGCCAATCATAGTGTGTGGGTCACTTCGTGGGAAGCTGGAATCCACCTTAAACAAATTCACGCCAATGACATTTTTCCTGCTTCAGGAAAAAATGCATTCTTGGATATGAGTTGCAGCCGATGACAAATATAAAGCTTCTACATCATACAAACTTTTCCTACAACCCCAATGATTCTCTCTTACTGGTCCTGTTATGAATTTTATCATAATTAAAAATGGTTCTACGCTGATCGATTATACTGTCCCTATGGATACAGAATTAAATATGCATTTTAAATTTAAACTGTGCAATTATTCATACTCCATCTCATACCACAGCACTTGAATTTGAACTATCCAAGAATGGGGAGAAACAATATGCAAAGAATATAGAGTGCAAGCAAACAAATGAAGGCACATATACAGAGACATATTTCGTGAAGGTTATTCTCTTAAGGATGTGAGTCATAGAGTTTTAGGCCTTTGTTTTTCAGTGTGTCTCCAGTAGATACAGTAAATTTGTTGATGTTGTTTTCCACCCACCACCCACCCCCTCTGTTTTTCCTGCTACAGAAAGCAAATGATTCCATAACTCAGGGGGAAAATATGTTTAAAGACTAGAGATGTTTTTTATTGCCATCGAGAGCAAGGCCTCCTACCTTCCATGGTGATCATAACAGCTAATATAGTACCTGGGAGACATACACCTGGGGGGGGGCAAAGAATGTTTCCCTATATTATTCAGTCTTGAAGAACAAATGCCCTCAAAATCAAATCATGTACAGGTAGAGCTACTGATCTTTAGTCGCAGAAAATATGTCAGTGTTGATCAGTGAAAGAGTGAGTGGAAGAAGAGTCACTGAGAAACTTCTGGGGAAGTTTCTCAGTTTCTGGGGAAACACCAAGCATTTAAAAACGTATAGCATATGGGAAGTGTAAGGATCTCATCATGAGTATAGGAAATAAGCAGTTTCTCTCCTTTTTGAGCCCTGGGGGAAATGAAGTCTACAATTCCTTAATTAAAACCAGAAGAAAATCTGTAAGCAGACAAATGAAGATGAAGAAGAAATATATCTCTACATTTGTATTTCTTGTTAATAGTTGCAGTCTTGCAAGGAGAGGTTAAGTGCTTGTTATAAGCACTCAGGACCCCTCTGGTTGTGATCAGTTGGGCTTTTCTACATATGTCTGCATAAGGCTGGCTGTAGTCTTAGTTACTTTTGGGTGATCACAATTTCAATTGCCATTTTATCTTGCATTCTTGTTCGAAAGCAAGAAATTGCAAGTAGATAAATAGGGACCACTTCGGTGGGAAGGTAACAGCGTTCCGTGCGCTCCGGTGTCTAGTCATGCCTGCCACATGACCACGGAAACGTCTGCAGAAGCAGACAACGCTGGCTCTTCGGCTTAGAAACAGAGATGAGCACTGCACCCTAGAGTCGGATACGACTGGCTTTCGAGCAAGGGAAACCTTTACCTTTACCTAGTGTTTTTTGCACATTTTTTGGTTTGGTGGCTATAGTACCAAATTTAAGATAATTCTTAGGGGATCTAGGTAGATAGCAGTCTCAATCTGTTTTGCATGATCATGACAAGGGAATTCAGCCTCCTACCCAAGGCTTGAGTATCCTCCTACCATTGTTGTGGGATCCATGTGTTTACTGTTCCCACAGCCATTTTTTTTTTCAGGATAGAGTGAATGTTTGCTTGAGTTTTCATAAGCAAATAAAATAGGTGTTAAAAGGCTCAGATATAAACACGGACAAAGGTCTCAACTGACAACTTATGTGCCCTGCTTTATAAAGCTCTCGGATAGCGATAACATTCTGCCACCTAAGATTAATCTCTCCATTTCTATTTTAAATACTTTCAGTTTACTCTTTGTGTCTGCTCCCTGCCAACTCAGGAACCTGCAGTTACACCCAGAGCAAGCAACAAATCTGAGTTTCAGCCAGGTTTATGTTTTTCAGAAAGATGTATCAGCCACTGCTCTTTTGCACCAGAATGTTATAACTATGCACTTCTACCTTAGCCAAATCTTTACAGACAAAGCATCATATTAAAATGTAACATGTGGAAAATGTAAATGGTAAGAACATTGCTAATTAGTAGGTAGTAGGTGATAGGAAAGACCTTACAAGACAGCTGCCAGTTAAGAGTTACACAAAGGATAGAGAATAGGATTGCCAATGGTCCTAATAATGAATAGCCTGGGAGACCTCTTCCCTCCATTGTACAAGGAAACGCTCTACTCCCAAACCATGGACTGCCAACACATGATAAACTCTGTAGTGCTCCAGGACCAGGGGCTCTATGTCTCTCAGTACCAGTTTCTGGGGAACATTAGGGGAAGGAAGATATTGTATTTATGATCTGCTTTTCCAATAGGCACTGAGTTCAGTTGGCCACTGCAAGAAACAGAATGTTGGATTAGATTTGTCTTCTGTTTGACCCAACAATGCTCTTCTTATGTCTTTGCCACTGTTAACTGAGCTACAAATGGATAAATCAAAAGCACCAAGTATAACATAGAATCCACTGGTTTGATGTTTGAATGAGAACTTTGTGTTGTGCATCTTTCTCCCTAACAGTGAATTTTAAATTATGCAAAACAGCTGCTTTTACATTTACCCACAAAGGTATCTAAACACTGTTCTTACAAAGCTGACAAGGCTGTTCTGCCGAATAGAGGATAGCTAAGTGCCTTATTTTCTTCACTCCACTTGCTAAATTATTCCCAGTGTGTTAAACAATGTAATTAAACACACACTCACATGATTAAAAAAAAAACCTCCATCAGCAGAGAGAGAACGAACGTATCAGTCTCAGCCTTCAAGCTCTGTTAGTTTTAATTTGAGTTGCGGAATTAGTAATCAGTTTTGCCGGAACACTGTTGCAGGAAATAGATCTTTGCATGCAGCGGGCTTGAGCACTGTTGCAAATGAGTATTTGTTAAGGGGAAACCATTCTCTTGTCATGTTATGCTACATTACATTAGATTTATTTCTATTGTACAAAGAAATGGAAGTCAAAACAAGAAGCTCACGTTACTTATCAGTGGAAGGTTGTTTCTGAATTTCATCTGATTTGTTCTTTAAAAGAAAGTGCCTCTATTAATTAAGCAGTAAATGAAAAAATGCTTGTTGGTTTGTCAGAGGCATTCTTAATATTTTTTTTAAAGAGTGTAACATGGAAAACCAATAGACTAATGGTCTGCCTAAATTTGTTCCTTGTCTGTTTCCAGACACCAAGATCCACTGTGAGAAAGTCTAGCAAGTTTGGGACAGCCAAACTTGATATGAGTTTAATATAATTAAAATATGTTGGTGTGATTCCTGAATTGTTTTAATCGAATTAACAAATACGATTAAAAAATCAATTTATGCCTAGTGCTTGGAAATGACCTCTTTCTAGTTAGAACATTAGGAGGCAGGAATAATTGAATCCAATATCTATGGTAGATTTTTCCTTATCCTTCTGTAGCTAAAATCTGTGAAGGTACAAATATTGCTGTATATGTTTAGAGCAGGAGTGTCCAAAATGTTGGTCTTTTGATGCTGAACCATAGTACCCAATGTGCATGTTATGTGCTTCCAAGTTGCATCTAACTTATGGCAACCCACAAAGGCTTTTTTTCAAGGTAAGGGAGAGATTTAAGGAGTTGTTTTACCAGTGTTGCTGCTCCACCATTGAGTTTCCATGGCCGAGTGGATATTTGAAGCTAGATCTCCCAAGATATATTCCACCATTCTTCCTACTATACTACACTGGATAACCATCAAATGCTCCTCACTATTAACCGTGATGGCTAGTGACCAAAGTTGAGTTGCACTCTCATCTTAGAGGCATCACCACAGAGCAAAATGAAACCTCCTATTTTTTTCCTCCCTGGAACACAAATAATTCCACCGCTACACCTATACCATCCATCATATGCCAACTGAAGCAATTGCCTCATTTTGGCTAATGGTAGAGCTGGCCCTGGATTTATCCTTTACACTCGAACAAAAGTATCCAGCTGAAAATTTACTGAAATGCATAGAACAGATATTAAAGCTCCTCCATACCATCTATACTCCCTTGTTCTCATCAAGATGGATGATCTCACTCTTTTTTTTCTTTTAATGGAAGCAAAAAAGTCTGAGAAGCAACCTAGCAGACATTATAGAGTTAAATGGCACCATTCTACATCACTTTGTTCACATAGAATCTTGCTGATTCTGCTGATTAGGATAGCAATGTGAACAATGGCCATGTACTGTTAAAAAGCCAGCTATGCCAACAAAACATGAGGCAAGAACTAGAAACTCTTCTACTCACAGGACAATATTTTTAAATCTATGTGTTGCATTTGCTGCCTGTACTCCTGGTTGTTTGATAGGTCCAAACAAAGTTCTCCAAAGTGGCAGCCATCAGAGGATATTTTGCTTATGCTTGGAAACTAGAAGCATAAGAAGATAAAGGAATAGATTTGAGGTTTTCCATCTGTAGTTAGCATGTGGCCAACAGACTGGATAGTTCCATAGATCACAGGGTCATAGCCTTCCCACTCATACTGAGATGTACACTATTTCTATTTTAATAACTATTTCCAAATATGCATTACTATGTATAAATTAGTATATGCACATTTCTAGAAAATTTGAATTTGTGTTCTTTTTATTGGTGTTCAGAATATGGCCACCATATTGGTAGTCCATAGTCTGAAGACTTGAGAGTTCGTATTGGTGAGGATAAATAGAAAGATAAATAAGTTTTATTTGCTCTAAGTTTTTGTGGACTGCAGCATGCTTAATCAGAAAGACTGCAGATCACAACAGTTTCTGCTCAATAAAACTTGATAGTCTTTAGATTACCAGATGACGCTTACTTATCTTTATTGCAACTGATTCTGAATTATGGCAACTGTTCCAAGGTTTTACAGATACAGTATAAAGAACTCAGAAATGGCTTACTGTTCCCTCCTTCTGGTGTCATGCTAGGTTCTGGTGGCATGCTAGGTTCATGCAGCTTGCTGAAGGCTGGCTCTTCACCAAGAAGGCACACATGAGATTTGTACTTGAAACTCCTGGATACCCATTGGGCTATCTAGCAAGCACAAACTGGGCACCCACTTTAAATTCTAGGAACTAATGCTAATTTTCACCTTTACCATTTCTTTATTATAGGAAGAAGACAGGAACCTACCTGCTGACATGTATCAAAAGAAAGCTAAACAAAATTCAGAGAGAACAGAGAAACTGGTTTCTTCACAGAAGTTTAAGAACCAGGACTTTATTTATCTGAGAGACAACTGCCTGAAACATGGTTTCCTTTTCAAAGATGATACATTCCCTGCACAGATAAGCTCAATTGGCCCTAAAGTGCTCTCAGAAGACACACTGCGCCAAATAGAGTGGATAAGACCCACAGTGAGTAGTTTCCAAGCCTCTAATGGCCCTGTTGAAAGCTGAATGTACCTGCTCAACTTGCAGTCTATCTCTAGCCTCTGTTTTCTAGGGAAAGCATGACATACCTCCCAGCAATACTGATACTGATATAGTCATCATCATCATCATCATCATCAACATCATCACTTTTATTTATATACCAATTTTTCTCAGCCCGAAGGCGACTCAAGCGGTTTAACACCAAAGTGTTTGCAGCACACAATGACTGCAAAAGCAATACAATAAATGTTAATATACAAGGAATAGCAAGTACATATTAATACAAAAATACAGTAATTAATAATATAACAAAATCCATATAATATCAGTGATACAAAAACAATACACAACCCAATACGATGCCTTACATAAGAATACATACTAAATCAAACAAATAAATATCAAACAACAATACAAAATACAAATACAAAATAGCTACAGTCACAAATCAGAATGCAAGATACAATATACAATACAATAGTCACTTTACTGATACAAAAATACATCATGCTCAGCAACTCACCCCAGTCCCTAAAAAGTCCCAAAATGGGAGATAATGGACCTCCTGTCACTATGGCCTTAAGTCCTGGCCAGCGGTGTGGAGAGGGGGCTGGTCCTGGGCACCCGTGAAGGTGGTCTGTGATGGCTCCCACCTCCTCCACTCCCCAGAGCCGGTGGTTTGGGCTCCAGGGTGAGGCAGGGAGCTCTCGAGGGCAGCGGCTGCGGTGTTCCCCTTTTCAGCCCTCTGAGCTAGCGAGGCTCGGAGGGCGGAGGTGGCGGTGGCGGCTCCCACCTGCCTCTACTCCCCGGAGATGGCAGTGTGGGCTCTGGGGCAAGGCAGGGAGCTCTTGAGGGTGATGGCTGCGTCACTCCCTTTTCAGAGCAGGTGAAGCTCGGAGGGCGGAGACAGGGTGGAGGTGGGGCTCCCACCTGCCTCCATTCCCCAGAGCCCATAGCATGGGCTCCGGGGCTCATATCTTGAGTTTCTAGGAAAAAGAAGAAAAAAGAAAACAAGAAAGAAAGATCAGTGGTCAGGTACTTTTGATGCTACAGGCCAGGATGTTCCAATATTATGGAGACAAAACATTATGAGGTTTCAGGGATGGATCCTTATCATCACAGAAAAACCAGGTCAAAATTCAGGCAAATCAGGAAACCTCTCAGGAATTTAAAAACCAGGGCATTACTTATCAGAGGGAAAACTGTCTAATCATGGCTTCTTCTTTGGGGATTATACATTCCTTGTATATATCTGCTAAAGTTTCCCTCAAAAGACAAACTATTCTTAATAGAGTCAGAAAGATTAACTGTGAGTAGTTCACATGCAATATTTGGGAGAGAACTCCAAACTGCTCTCAACTCATAAGAACATAAGAACATAAGAACAGCCTTGCTGGAACAGGCCACAGCCCATCCAGTCCAGCATTCTGTCTCACACAGTGGCTCACCATTTCCTTCAGGGTATTCCCAAGCAGATGCCTTCACCTGCTTACAATTCCCTGGAAATGATATTGAGAGATATCCTGCCTATTTCTCCAACCCCGAGGTTGTCCTTAAGTATCCATAATTATAGCCATTGATACTCTTGTCCTCCATGAACTTGTCTAATCCTTTCTTAAAGCTGTCAAGACTGACAGCTGTCACCACTTCTTCTGGCAGGGAGTTCCATAGACCAGTAATCCTCTGGGTGAAAAAGTACTTTCTCTTATTTGTTTGAGAACTAGTACCCAAAAGTTTCATGGAGTGTCCCCTAGTTCTAGTGTTATGCGATAGGGAAAACAGTTTTTCCTTATCTACTTTGTCCACACCGTGCATGATTTTATAAACTTCAATCAGGTCACCTCTTAGACGTCATCGTTCAAGAGTGAAGAGGCCCAACCGTTGCAGCCTCAGATGGTAAGGAAGGTGTTCCAGTCCCCTAATCATTCTGGTTGCCCTCCTCTGCACATTTCCCAGCTCCATAATATCCTTCTGGAGGTATGGCGACCAGAACTGTACACAGTATTCCAGATGGGGCCTCACCATAGATTTATAAAGAGGCAAAATGACACTTGCTGACTTATTTTCTATACCCTTCCTAATGATCCCTAGCATTGAGTTTGCTTTTTTCACTGCTGAGGCACATTGGGTTGACACCTTCATTGAGCTGTCCACCAGGACACCAAGGTCCCTTTCCTGGTTTGTCGCAGAGAGTTCAGACCCCATCAGTTTATAAATGTAATTGGGGTTCTTTGCCCCAACATGCATCACTCTGCACTTACTAATGTTGAAACTCATTTGCCACTGTTTTGCCCACTCCCCCAGTGTCAAGAGATCCCTCTGGAGCTCCTCACAATCTCTCACAGTTTTCACTACCCTGTATAATTTAGTGTCGTCAGCAAATTTGGCTACCTTGCTTTTTACTCCTACCTCTAGATCATTTATGAAGAGGTTGAAAAGCAGGGGTCCCAGTACTGAACCTTAGGGGACCCCACTCTTTACTTCCCTCCACTTGGAGAAGTGTCCATTTAGTGCTACCCTCTCTTTCCTGTCCCTTAGCCAGTTGCTGATCCAAGATAAGACCTGTCCCTTTGTTCCATGACTGGTAAGTTTATTCAAGAGCCTTTGGTGTGGGACCTTGTCAAAAGCCTTCTGAAAGTCCAGATAAACAATGTCAACTGGATCCCCCTTATCCACATGCTTGTTGACACTCTCAAAAAATTCCAACAGATTAGTGAGGCATGATTTGCCCTTGCAAAAGCCATGTTGGCTCTCCTTTAGCAGCACCTTCTCTTCTATGTGCCTATTAATTCTATCTTTTAGGATGGTTTCCATCACTTTACCTGGGACACATGTCAAACTGACAGGTCGGTAATTTCCTGGATCACCCCTGGATCCTTTTTTGAAAATTGGTGTTACATTCGCTACCTTCCAGTCATCAGGCACAAAGCCTGATTTGAGGGAAAGATTATATATTTTGGCTAGGAGATCAGCAATTTCATCTTTAAGTTCCCTGAGAACTCATGGATGGATGCCATCTGGTCCTGGTGATTTGTTAGTGTTTAGTTTAACAAGACATGCAAGGACCTCCTCCCTGGTTATTTCTATCTGGCTTAATTCTTCGGTTTCCCTCCCTACGAAGATAGGCTCTGTTTTGGGCATGTTTTGGGCATGTTGAAAAAAGCAAATGGGAAATGTGTAAAGTTTCTCTAACTTGATAATATGGCAATAGAGAGCAAGTAGAAAAAAGAGCAAATTTTTATGGCTATGCAGGTGACCAAATACACCATCATGTAATTCCTTAATGATGGTTACCAACTACTTATGGGGGCTTTTTTCCCCTAAGGCATGCATTGCTTCTTCCTAGACTTATGCATCAATATTGATTCATATATCCACTGAGGATCTGCTATGCCAGAAGAGTATTAGGAAAAGTTAATGATAATTTTGTGTCAGAAATTACTATGTCAGACCCTTAGTCCATCCAGACCAGCATGGCCAGTTTCAATAGGCAACAAATGATTCCAGGAGTTCAGGAAGGAGCCTTCCCTGTGCAGAAACCAGCTCGTCTCCAATGCAGGCCTGAATGAATTTGAGAATAGCTTGTTCAGCCAGGTTTGGTGACAGAGGTATTGTCCCAACCTAACCAATCCTACATATTTTGCCCAAGCTAGACAGATCAGCCTAGACTGAAGAGTTTAAACACAGACCCAGGCTGGATGCAACCTTCATTACTAGGAGCATGCTTCATATTCAGCCAAATCCCAAAGTAAACACATATGGCTTGGAGAGATTCAGGAAATATCCATATGGAAGCTTAGCTCCTGCAAAACAAAGTTAGTGTTAGCAAAACTCCTCCTAACATTTATTGAATTTGATCCATATTTAAAAAGACACAGGTATCCAGACCACGTCTCTGTAAATACCAATCCCTATAAGGAAAAACTAGGGGTGGCATGGGTCATGGAGGAAAAGATGGTATCCTGCTAAAAGCTTTAGTGTAACCGTAAAAAGTGTAATAAAAAAATTTCAAGGGGTATTAGAATCCTTTCCTCAGAGTTACAACCTGCCCCTAGTTTACTAAAGGGAGGATTTAAAAAAATCAGTAGCAGACAAGGACTGCTTCACATTTAAAAGACTATGCATGTAAATCTATACAAATTACTAAGATGTTGAAATTGATTTTAATCACAAGCGCCAATAAACTATCAAATTAGCCCAGTTTTACAAGAACAGCCATTTTGCTTAATTCTTCCAGCCAAAGGTTGGCTTAGTAATGTGACAGAATGATAAAATAGCACCTCAAATCCAAGATGTCTCTGCTAGTTTTGCATCTTCTTAGTCAAACAGTAGCTGGTTATTTAAGTGACAGATAACATTTTTTTTGCCACTGTCACCATTCCAGTTCCAATATAGCAGTCAAGGAGTGAAGCGAGCTTCAATTTTATCTCATGCATCAACAAGAGAACTGCCAATTACATTCAAAGTCTGGGATCTTTATAGCTGGTGGTAACACATAAAGCAGAGAGAACACAGCTTGATTTGCAGATGCCAGGCCATGCTGACAGCTAGAAACAACTTGTTTTGACTTGTAAAATGAGCCAATTTGATAACAGGAATCCCTCACAGGGAACCGGGGTTACCACACAAAACTGTCATTTTTTACTCCCTCCTTGTTTCTGACATACATGCCCCCCCCCACACACACACACACACATACACACACTAGATGCAAATGGCTGAGCACATTGTTCTTTGTGGCACAATCTACATTTCTTTTCTGGACAATTCACACTGTGAGCTAGTGGAGAGGGGAGGACCTTAGGCATTGCTCTAAGGTGCCAAAATTTAGAGGACACAAAAA
The DNA here is from genome assembly GCA_035047345.1 of Bradypodion ventrale. Classification (NCBI taxonomy): domain Eukaryota; kingdom Metazoa; phylum Chordata; class Lepidosauria; order Squamata; family Chamaeleonidae; genus Bradypodion; species Bradypodion ventrale. Next base: position 51,778,563 of record JAWDJE010000001.1, read on the forward strand.
GTTTCTGCTGGAAAGGCACAAACCCACCCACCCTTTTTTGAGGGGTTCTTAGAAGGATGTGAGATTCCACAGTGTGTAGCTTCATAGGTTTTGGTCCCCATTTCCCAGAATTCCCCAGGTAGGTATTCAGTAAGTAGCACAAAAAGAACATTAGAAGGGAGAGGGGGAAAAGAAGAGTTTAGTATGCCATTCACTCCATATTTTAAAAGTGTTTCCCAAAAACACTGTTGCTGTTGCCCAGCAGCTAATAGAAAGCAAATAGCATTCTCTACTCCCCCCCTTCTAGGTCAACCACTCAACCTTCTCTAACTAGATTGGTAGCTATCTGGCCATTGTTAAATTAATTGCCAAATTAGATAAACAGAATAATGGTAGCTTGGGTATGCTACCATATGCCATGAAGATTATCTGATCTGTTTTTCAGATACAAGGGCTGAGTGACTAGACCTTTCCAATTGTTCATGGTAGAGATCCTGGAGACATCTCAGATATATGGAGGCAGATAGTCTACTGTCCCACTCCATAACCTGTCCACAGAACTTTCTGTACTGCCTTCATGCATGTGAGGAAGGGGAATGACCTTTCTTTCTTTCTGCTTCTGACACCAGACCCCATGAAAAAAAAAACCAATCAGCCTGTCCACAACCTAAAACAGACAAGTATCTAAGCAAAAAATCAATATCATTCACTATTATTGATACACAGGAGAGAGAAGCAGAGATAGAAAATAAACATGCATTGGTTGGATCCGTAGTGTTTGCTGTGCTGCATATCACAGGAAAGGTTTAGAAAAAGTACAAGGTTTTTGGTTTTTTTTGAAAATTCAACCTAAAGGAAAATTTCCTCTTTTTCTAGATTATGCCACAAGAAAGGAAATAAGGCATCAGTGTAATGAGTCATGCCCTCTTAAAAGGTCTCATGCAAAAGCTGCTGAACTAAAGCAAACAGAACCATAACATAATACAGCTTTTTGCCTTATGGACTGACATCAATTACTTCTGTAATCTACGTCTAATTTAATCAGCTGGATAGGCAATGACACCTGTTCTTCAGAAGCAGTCTTAGGCAGAAATGTTGTTTCCATTTCCAGTCGATTGAATACAACTGCCAAACAAACAGATCTTTCACTTCAGCAACATTGAGTGGGTACTACCATAGAGTTGAACATCCCACTGACCCTCCCTAAGAGAACACCCAAGTCTTGACTTGATAACATTGACAAAAGAAAAAAGAAGCTTAATTTGAGTGTTGCGAAACAGTTCTGTTGAGCACAAACAACTGAATTGCATAGAGTAGGTGCTGGTATCCACCTACTAGATATAGTGACACAAATACAGTATCACACACAAGAAATAGTAATCTCTGTTACTCTGAGGTCTAAGAACAGAATGTATCTTACTTAAGAACAGGTAACTGTTTTGCTCCTGTACATATATTATTTATATACGGTAGTACCTCACATTACGAATGCTTCATTTAATGTGATTTTTGCATTATAAATGGAAATCCATTGAAAGCAATGCCTTTCATTATGAATTATTTTTCAGAACGGATTAATTGGGTTTCAATGCATTCCTATGGGAAATTGGCTTTATGAATTACAAAACGTCCTGGAGAATGTATTAATTTTGTAATGAGAGGTACCACTGTACATGTTTCTTCATTAATGTGTGTATAGGGAGGGGGGTATCCTTTCTGTCCCCTCATTAAAAGCAGTGCCTTCTCAAGATACAGGAGAGGTATTTCTCAGTTACCACATCCTAATGGTGGAATGCCCTGCCCTTGTAAACCCAGCTAGTGCCAACATTGTCTCTGCGTTGTGCTAAGTTAAAACCTGGTGTTCACCTGAGCATTTAGCAGGTAATAGGGCCATGACTTGGTCTCTCACTTTTCAGTTTTCTGACTTTACTTTGTTTTGTTGGAAACCACTGATCTAGAGAGAACCGCCATGCTTTTTGCTTGGTTGGAAGTCAGAGAAAGAAGGACCATGGATAATTCCCCTCTAGTCCTGACTAAAATCCAGTGCAGGTTATCTCCTCCTGCAGAATCAGAGTCTATAGCAGTGTTTCCCAAAGTGGGGCCCACAACCAACAAGGGGACTTCAATTCCAAGAAGCCTAAGTCAGTACATTGGTTGATCAGTGCTTTTGGAAATTGACTTAGTCTTTTGGGAATTGAAATCCAAAAACCAAAGGTTGGGAAACATTGGTCTATAGCAGGCATTCTCAACCTTTTTAAGCTGAGGGCCAGGTCACACTCCCTCAGACAGTTTCGGGGGGGCAGATGGCCATTTTGCCCTTCCTCCACCACATGCACTTCCTGATGTGGTGGAGAGAGTGGGAGCCATATCAAATGGTGCCATGGGCCACATCTGGCCCACAGGCTGCAGGTTGAGAATCCCTAGTCTATAGCCTCCACAGGCTGTTAAACTGTTCAAATAGTTTTAAATTGCTTTAAATTGTATTTAAATACATATTTTTGTGCTTTTAATGATTTTTGAAAGGTAATTCTATTTGTTGTATCCCACCTTACATTTATTGATAAGAGTGTGAGTTAGCAACACTGTACTTTGAAAAGGTCATCTCCCACAATGGCTTAGTACTCCAAAGGTAACCAGGCAGCTGGCGGTGATTGAAAACAGTCCCCTGCCCATTATTGCTGCCACTGTTTCCCTCTTTTCCCCCTCATTGTCTCCTTGTAAGTGTTCTTGTGCAGTGTCTGCAGGGGAGACAGAGATTATCATTATAATTTGTCTGTGCCACCCACAAACTATCAGTGCCTGGCCTGAAGAAATAGATTTGGTCCTTGGAAAATCTTCTGTATGAAAATTTTATGTAGTTTCCTTTTTGTTTGTTTGTGAAAAGCTTCTTTTTGTCCTGCTGAAAAGACTTTCAGAGTCGTTGAGCTGAAATCCATAGAAACATGACAGTTTCTGTCTACAGGCTTGCAATCCAGAAGATCCACTTTGGAAGTTAAAAAGGGTAAAGTGGAAAAAGGAAAGCAACAGTTCTAAACCTACTTGAGTTCAGCCTATCTTAAATGGGTGCTTGAGAGCACAAAACTGCTGAGACAGAGTAATAAAAAGTTATATTATGCTAACATAATATAAGTCTATGCTACCATGAAGTGATGGAAACTCATACTGTTCTTTATTTCTTCTCTTTTCAAGGTGATAGAGAATGACCCCAGTTTGTTTGTGGATGGTGTGAGCAGATTTGATATTTGTCAAGGGCAAGTAGGTAGGATCCAAATTCTATTTTCAGTCTTAGAAATTACTGGCCTGCATCTGAAGAGGTGTTGTCTTCTCTTTGCTGCCAGGTCTTATCAATGTTTATTCATTCATTGCAGTTCTACAGGAAGCAGGTAAACTCTGCCAAAAAGTACTTGACTCATGCATTGTTGTTGTTGTTGTTGTTGTTATATTGTTTTTCTTCTTATTCTGAGCTTGAGGAATGAACGATGGATATGTTTGAGGGGTTCAAGATTGTGCCTGTTTACCTGCCACTAATCTTGTCAGGATGTTTCAACAGATCCTGCACATGGATCTGTGCCTTAACAATGTGTAAAACAGATCCAAACTTGGAAGTATCCCATTTTTGGACTATAATTCCCATTGGCCATGTTGGATGAAGGATTCTGGGAGCTGTAGCCCCAAAACAAACATTTGCAAGCAGTTGTAGGTGTCAGTGTATGCATGTGCACTGTGTGTACATCTGTTGGTTCTGTTTACCACTTATGGTACATTGTAATTACAACTGCGTGTGATTCCCAATCCCTATCATCATCACAGTGAGATTCTATATTCATTATACAAGGATGTGAGAACATCTTGCTGTTTTTCAGAATGATTAGCCAAATCCCTATGAAACATCTAGAACAGTGGTTTCCAACATGGGGCACATGCCCCACAAGGGGACCTCAATTCCCAGAAACCTAAGTCAGTACATTGGCTGATCAGTGTTGGGGAATTGACAGGCATCTGGGAATTGAAGTCCAAAAACCAAAGGCTGAGAAACACTGATCTAGAAGCAAGGTAGGATCATAATAGCGTTTACCACTTCTTGTTCATCCCTGACACCCCATGATGCCCCTCACTATGGAAGTGGGATACATATATCATGACTAGGGATTATTATATATCTCACAATCTCCCAGCCAGAACAGCCAGTAGTCACTGGAGTTGTAGTCTGAAAACAACAGTACTCTTCCCAAACTCTGGTCATATTTGTTAGTCACTAATTACATTTTTCTTTTTGACTTTGAGAGTTAGCTTCCTTTTTAAAGTCATCTAAAATTAGTGACTGTCATAATATGTTGTAGAAATGACTTCCTTAGTTCAACTATGAAATGTGAAGAACCATCCCATCTTCTCTGTTCAGGATTCCCCATTTACTTTCATCAGAACTCCCTAGCTTCTGACATGATCAAAGAGTTAGAAATACTCTCTCTTTTCCAATTTCTGACACCATACTTAATTTTGCTTGTCTTTCGGCATGCCCCATTTATTCTGAACAGGACTAGTGACTATTTCCGTCCATGGAGTTGAAGGCAAGTGAAAGTCCTATTATAGTCCAGGACACAATCTTACTATAGTTATGCCCCATTGATTTCAAAGAAAAACATAAGCACTTGCTCAATCATATAGCTCAGATTTTACCAAGTAGAATTGCTATTGGCTTCAGGAAAGAGAGAACAGATGTGGCAGTTGGATTAATGAATTTTAAAAAGCTGACAGATTATTTATTACCTGGTGGTATAGGAAAAATGCAGTTCTGAACAAGAAAATCTCTGATGTGTGAAGGAAATTTTTACAAAATTGATTTTTGACTAGGAAAAGGTTCTAAAGAACAGAAGGGAACAGTTTGCCTGATAAACAGAGAGTGTTTATGGGAGTGTGGAAAGAAGTAGGAAAAGAAAAAATGAATAGGAAGTAGCCAGGATAAGAAAAAGGTGGTTACAACAGACGTGTGAATTGCTGAGGGTGACAGGACTCAAGCAGGAAAGAGGAAACAAAAAAATTAATACAGTATGTTGGAGAACTTTAAGAAGAAACATGGGAAAGAGGTGCTGAGCCAGTGCAAAGAAAGAAATGAAAGGGTTAGATGGTCAAAGTGATGGAAAAGGAAATTATTCCAGCAGACTGAGCTGAGAGGTAATGGAAGGCAAAACTAGCAAGGAACAAATTGAAATTGTCTACATGAGAGATGACCTAGATATGCAAAAGGTTTTTAGCAGCTGATGCAGAAAAAAGGAAAGGAAGATTTAGTAAGTGCTGCAAAGGAAAGATGGAAGGAATTAGCAAGAGCCTGGCAGTGGGGAGCAAATAAAAAGCAGAGTTTATAAAATGAGCCCCACTGCAACTGCAAATTAGGGAGAGATTTCACAATCCCTATAGCAGTGAAAAAAGAGAAGGTGACAGAGTGGCCAGATGATAAAGATTCCAGTTTGATTCTTTGCTTGGAAGTTCCAAGCACAAGGCTACTGGTGTGAACAAGAAGAAAGAACAAACTTTCTGAGATAGGCCTGTGTCTTGCTTTCCCAGGTTCACATGCACAGAGAAGCACTTTGCCTGAGCAAAACAAACAAAAGAATGCAGGACATGTGAACTGTTCCTTTTTAAAAGAACTTCAAAGCATCATTGGAGCCTTCCTCTCAGGGGTTGGGTTTCTTCCCCCTTTCCCTTCTACCTGTTTTGCCCCTTCTCCAAAGCTGCCCTTGCTGAGTCGATTTTCTTTTCTCATACACATGAAGTCTTTACTGGTGCCATACTGATTTTTTTCATGCTTTGACCCCATTGAAATCAACAGGAGCATTTATATTATGTCTAACTTAAATCCTGCAAGCTCCAGTGACAAACACTGGATTAACAGAGGCAGAAATAACCCTGTGCATGATCGAGCTTGGTTGAACTGGGCTTAGTTCCCCTTATTCTCTGACCATTCTTGCACTAGTAGAAGAATAACTAGTGGCACCCAGGATGTGCCTTCCATGGATTGAAAGGCTTTGATCAATGTTGGGTATTATGTTTAAATGTAAAACCGCGCCAAAACCGGGAACCCAGAACCGCACCATTTCCAAAGGCACCAAATTCAAAGATGTGTCAAAGCGGGAAAAGACTGAACTCTGTATGTCCTCCAGAAGCCCACCTAAATGTATCTTGTTTGTAACGGCCTGAACACTGTATATATATTGGCCACCCCTGTACATACTCCCCAGTCTGGAACATGAGCTGAATAAAGATCACTGAGTTTATCCTAATCCTACTGGTTAGAATGCAAGCGCGGCGCCAATATGGCCGCCGCGCTCTTTGCGGGGCCCCCCACCCGACTTGGACATCCGGGTAGTTAGGGGGGCGTGGCCAGCCCTCTTTAAAAGGGGTGGCCACGAGGCAGCCGAGCTGCCATTTTGCAAAAGCGACGGAGCGGAGAAGTTTTTCTCCGTCGCTCTGTGGGACCGCAGTGGCTCAAGGGATTAAGATGCCGAACTCACTGCCTGGATGGTCGGAGTTCGATTCCTGAGCATTGCAAAAGGCTCTCGGGCTTCGGCTTTCCAGTCAGTGGGTGCTGATCCCTGGATAGGGATCGTGCTTTTCCATGCTCCTTGAGTTAGCTGGCCAGTTTAGAAAGGCGACGGAGAGGAGAAGTTTTCTCCGTCGCTTTATCCCCTTTCACCTCTTTGCAAGAGGCTTGAGTTTGCTAGCCTCTGTTCGAGGCTTCCTTTTGGCTTTCTAGCCTATTGGCTTCAGAATGCGACGGAGCGGAGAAGTTTGCTCCGTCACTCACTCCTTTCCTAACTCAGGGGTGCCCAAACTTTAAGTAGGACTGCAGTGGCTCAAGTGCATCAGACGTTGACTGGGTTGTTTAAGGTCAGTGGTTCAATTTCTGCGTACCGCAGGACAGAATGAGCTCCCGTTTTCACCCTCAGGCCGGCCCTTCGGAGGATGCGGCCCTCGGCCCACGGTTGCTGGCCATGGGCCGGAACAATTGGGGGGAGGGCCTGGTGCTGGCTCACAGCATGTTTTTTCCCATTAGGGGCTGGAATTTTGGGGCATGGCTTATTCTGGCACAGGCTCTCAATTTAGGGCCTCTGGCACAATTCCTAGTGGGCCGTCCGGCCCACCTACTGGGGTTTTTACTGTGGCAGGGGATGCCTGGTTAGCACGTTTACTGTACTGGAGGCATCCTTAGCAATTAAGTGGGTGGGGGTCCTTTTCCTATCTACCGGGCCCCCTTTGTGTCCGCCGGCTACTTCGACCGCTGCCACTCTGCAACAGGCGGCCGGCCGGGTCGAGCTTATTGAGACAGTCCAGCCTGTGCCTGCCGCTGTCTCGCAGCTCCCTGTTTGTCCGGAACAGTGACTGGAGTGCGTTGGAGGTTGCCCCAGAGCTCGATTTCGGTCGCAAGCTCCGACACCCACCGTGTGCTGGAACCCCCAGTGGGGGTGGCTCACGGGGGTGCAACTAGTGAGTATTGGGTCAAGTTGAATACACCCAAATCACAGTCCACTTTCAGCGGTGTGGTTCAGTGCTCATGGCCTTGCCAATTAGAGGCTAGTGGGCATCACTTGCCATCCTATCCCAGTGCCCCTTGGTTGCATTCTGGCACGACCTTGGGGTTGGGGGTTTCTGCCCCCGGGGCAGTACGTGGCATCGCATGGGCTGTCCAGGTCCCGCTGCGTATGCCCTGTGTACATCATGTACCGGCAACGGCCTTGCCGATGATTGGTTATTCATTGCCCCCTGGTGATCATCTGGCCCAGATCAGGAAGGGACAGATTTGGGGGGGGGAATGCGCGGATATATTCTCCCTATGAACTGATACCCAAATAAGGATAGGAGGTACGGACGGGAGGACGGAGACATTGTGTGGTCCAGCCATAGTAAGCCACCACGCATTGGGGTGTCCGCCCCCGGGACAGTGCTGGGCATCGCAGGGGCTGTCTAGATCCTGCTGCGTAGGCCCCCTTTATACAGAACGTGCCGTCAAGGGCTTTGCCGATGGACGGCTATTACTTGCCCCGGTTGATTATTGGCCGCAGGCCATGAGGGGTAAGGGCCGAAGGGGGACATGTGGATATTCTTCCTATTGAACTGCGAGCCCACTGGGAAGGGGGTGAAGGACAGGACGGCTGAGACAAAGAGATGTCCCATCGTCATTAGCCACCGCGCACCTTAGGGCCAACTGGTTGTCGGCATACCTTGTATGTATTGTGGTATGCCGCAGGGCTTGACCTGTTTGGGCCATCCTGATGTCGATCGGATGGGCCCATGACGGTTGGCTCATGGTGAGGAATGTGGACGAGGGTGGCTCTATATCCCGAGGGGAGGTGGGACAAGTCCTGTCAGCAAGTGTGCTCGTGTACATCATTCCCACGGGACTGGTGCCTGGTGATGGGTACCATGGTGGTCATGCTGAGCAGCGGGCTGTTCAGACACTGGCTCCACGCAAACTGGTCGGGCGGGGGGTTCCGGCCCGCCTACTGTGTTCGGCCTGCTCAGCTGACGATGTGTGTACTAAGCACCACGGTCGTTACCGACTTAGTGCCCCCTTTTTGCGCTGGCCCTCACGCCGCCTCCCCGTGCCCGCGGGTTGGTGGGTTGCGGGGCAGAGGTGGGGGTGCACAGGGGTGAACAGAGCTCCGTCTGAAGCAACTAACTTTGTCATGAGCCCTCCCCACGCCCCAATTATAGTCAGCCTGGAGGGATGTCACTCAGTTCATCCAAGAAGGGAAGGGGCGGGAGACCTGCTGGAGGGTTTTCAATGGGGCTTTTGTATCCATTCGGGGGTGTTGGGGGCCCCAGGATGCTACTAATCTGGTTCCCTTCCAGGGTAACGGAGAGGGGGCTCCACTGACCACAGTTATGGAAGTTGGGGGCTATGAGAGTAGCGGGGGCCCTCCTTGGAACCACCTTTCCTTAGTCGAAGGTATCCCCCATGAAGCTCATACTGAGCTAGAAAAAGGGTGGATGTAATATAATCCTCCATTCAGCTTACCCTGTGGGTGCTCCGTTCAGGGATGACCTTCCTGATGACCTTGTTCGGTCAGGTACTCGTAGTTGCCTCGGCTACTATGGGTGGCGTGCTCACGCAATTCTGGTGCTGTTTTGGCACAGTGTGATATGCACTCGGCTTCCAGCTTTTTGCCAGTGCACCCCAGGATTTAGACCTATCGGGTTTTTAGGTTTTGAGGGGAATTTTAATTAGATAAGGCCAATCCCTTTCTGAATGCGTTAATTCAGGTTCAGCACCCGACCGAGGTGGGACTTTCATTCAGTGGGCATTTGCTCACCGGTTGGGGTCTCGGTCTCCAGCCCATCACCTCGACGACTTTTGGGTCCGGGGTTAAACGGGGCTTGGACACATGTACGCGTCTCCTCATCACGATTCAGACACTCAGGTGGGAACTGGGTGTCCCCTTGGCGCCTGAATAGACCGAGGTCCCATGTTCTAATGTCACATTTCTGCCTCGATGCTGTCACGCGGGCATCCAGGTTAACCATTGATACGGTGACTTGGATGTCCATGGCGATTTTGGCATTGATTGCCAAACATCGAGTGTGCCCTTGGGAATTGTAGTTAATTCATTGCCCCCCTTAATTTGTTTGCTCTGGCTCAAATTACTCCTGGGTTTAGAGGGGTCTCTTAAGGGAGTTCAGACCTAGTGGTCTGCCCTGATATCTAGTACGGTCAGATACCTCCGGCTCCCGGACTTATGGGGTTTACTCTGAGGGTGGGTGCACGGATCGCCCCACGATCTTACCTTCCTTGCGTTTTTTCCCATTTGGAGAGCACTGATGCTATGGTGCAAGGGGTGGGCCTACTCAGTGGTCCAATTTCGGTGTGACAATGCGGCAGTGGTGAACATTGTCAACACCCAGACGTCCAAATCCCCCAAGGTCATGACATTAGTCCGTCTATTCTCTTGAGAAGCCTACGCCTAAATGTGCTGTTCTTGGCCAGACATGTTATTGGTATTTATAATGACATTCTGTTGCTCTCCACCACCGCAGATCACCTGGTTCCGTGCTGTACTCTGGAAGCAGAGGGATTCCACTCGCCACTTTTGGCTGAGGGTTGGACGTTTGGCGAGGAGAGGGGAACCGGACATGTCGTTGGCACCTCGCACGTGTAAGGCGTATCACTCTGCATTCAGGCATCGTGTTTGGGAGGGGTGGACACGGGAACGTGTCCACCGCCCTTACGCGCGTCACCCCTGTTCCCAGAGTTTCTACCCACCTTGCACGAGGCTGGCATTGCTTATGTACAGATAGGTGTGAGGTGGCTCTTGGCCATGCAGCTACCACGGTAGCCTTTTTGGAGCGCTCCGCATTAGTGAGTGGGTGCCAGAGTTGGTGCCACCGGTGTAAGCCGGATGTGTCTCGTAGGGCACTGGAACTCAAAGATGTCTCTTTCACACATGAGCGGGCTCGAGTGGGGATGCGGTCCTCACGGGTTATTCAGCACGGTGCAGGCAGTGGTGTATACTGCTACGAAATTTTTGAGACATCTGTCCGGTTGGTGCCCTACCTGAATTTTCGACAGTGCCTGCTGCGTGCCCCAGCCTGTTTTCTGCCACCGGGATGGGTCTACCCTTACCTTAGTACAGTCCCCGAGGGTGACCGGTGCCGCGTTTCGCGGTGTGGTGCCCGTTTTGGCACCATTTACTTAAGATAGGCGTCGCATTGATCGCGGCTATGTTTGGGGTACTCAGAGGTGGATATGAGTCTACGCGCAATTTCAGATATGTACGTCCCCTCACTGTACGAGTACCTAGTTATGTCCTTCACCTTTTTCTCCTCTTTTACAGATCCTAGGGGTCTCAGCACACCGGTGGCAGGGGGCTGGTGGGCCGCTGCTATGTACACTGGGCAGCGGTATATGCTGCAGCGACAGAGAGTGGACCCCGGCTGGGCTGTGTGCATCCGCACGTATGCTATGGTATGGTATGCGCAGCACATGGGGGCGGGAACTGTGGCCATTCCTGCTGTCTGACAGGGATGCTGGACCGCCCAATGTTTTACAGGCGCCTCAGCGGCAGCGGTCTTATACAGATCACTGCTGTTATTAAACTGTCGAGGGGCTGTGACCTAGCATTTTGTATCACGTATGGCTTACATACGGTCGCTATGGTCTGACATCGTGCCGAGACACCAATTTAGGGGAGATGCGGATCTCCCTAGTTCGGACTGTTCCGGCAGTCAGTGGACGGGGCTGTGGCTCCGTCCTGTTCTGAGCATGGCTGTGAGACGGCCATTGGAGTCCGGATGATAGGCTTACAAAATTTTTTGCTGGTAGGCAGGAGAAGGGGTCCACCTGTCGGTCAGAGGTATGTACCTCGTTCTGGGTGCAATGCAAGCAGGCCTGGCGACTGAGCTGACGGTCTGGGGGGGGGCAGTGAGTCTTTATTGAAGCCTCCCCGTGTGGCGGGTAGCACTGGTAAGGTAAATATTTATGACCCACAGGTATCCGGCAGGTTCGCAATTGACTGGCCAACACTAGATAGGCACAAGTTGGTTAACGTTGTCCGGTCAACGACGAACCAGGCAATGGGGTGATGGCACAAGCTAGGCAGCATGCATCACCCCGTTATTTTACGGATACGCGTCAGAGGGTGGGGTCAGTAGTTAGTTTATTGACTACGGTCAACAATTTGTTTGTTGTAAACAAACAAATTGATACAAATGGATACATTGTAGCCAATTGCCGTTGGCAATTTTGGGAGGAACCTTACCAGTGTTACTGCGGCCTGCTTGCCTTAAGAATTATAATTGGTTGAGTACCAATCGAAATTTATAATTTGGACTAGGACATGAATCAATAAATGTGGCCCAATGCCGTTATCCACTTATACTGGTGTCCGAGTCCTTTTTTGGGGGGTGGGCCTGCAATACTTCTTTGTCCAAACTCAACAATCATAGAAAGTGCTACCGCCAAATTTTCAAGGATTTCTCTTTTCTTTATTTACCACATCTTCTCATACCCATTTGAGTCTTTGATCTTTAGGGGCTGGAGGATCTTCTGATGAGAGGAGAAGGCCCAGTTGAACATAGCTAAGCCTGGCCCCTCCCTGATCCAATTTGACCCTGAACTAGAGCTAAATGATTCATCTGATTCTTTATATTCCTCTGCAGCAAGAAGAATATCTGCCTTCTCTTTTCCATAACAGTTGCTAAAATCCTTTGCAACACCTTGCATCTTGTATGGATGATTTCAATTTGTTTCTTCCTAGTTTTAACTTTTTATGAACTTTAAAGAAACACTAAGACAGCAAGGAAGAACCTGGTTGTGAGATAAATTGTAACTTGTTGTCTGTCTTTTTCAAGGTGATTGCTGGGTTCTGGCAGCTCTGGGTTCTGTGACCCGACAGCAACGCTTCCTAGAACATATTATTCCAAAAGACCAAGGATTTAAGCACAATTATGCTGGGATTTTTCATTTTCAGGTATGTAACATAATACATGGTTGTAAAGTCACCTTGACTTACGTGTCCATTCAAAATTCCAATAAAGCTTACTTTCAATTTTTGTTGCCAAAATGTAGCTATTTGCCTGCAAATAATGTGCATCTTTGCATGCATTTCCTCCAGAGATTACATACATATTTTTCAACTCGGCTGTCATATTTTTAAAATATACCTGTGGCTTTCCACATATTTATTGTTACTTAAGTACATTTCAGATGTTGCAGATTCAGTGGTTTCCAAGAAATTTGTGCTCTATTTTGTAACAAGACTTGTGAAATGTAGAATTCATAATTTTAGTAAAAATCTCAAACCTTTCAAAATTCTTTCACATCCTTTTAAGGAAGTGGAAACTGGTGTATTATTTGGAAATACTTCTCACTGTTGTATTATCAGCAATTCAGTACACCTCAATCTGCTTTTCTTCTGACTATAAAATAAATCTGAAGGAAAAAAATCAATCAAAAGACTTCAACATGCTTCATTCCAATATCTGTCCGTAGTGCTTTTAAATTATTGCTTCAAAGATGCTGTGAATGCAGCACAGATTGGTAATTAGTTTTCATGCAACTTTCTAAATAATGCTCCATATCCCTCTGCAAAGAGATTAAAAAGCCTATTTTTTATTTCAGCAGTAGTGCCTGCCATTTTATATTATGTTAAATGACATATAGGAATGAGAAAGCAGTACAGTACTTTAATGACCTCACATATCTTTAGGCCCTAAGGATGTAGGTTCATATGGGAAAATGATGGGAATATTTCTATGGAGGATGGGTCAGATGGACCTGTAACAAGAAAAATTGTCAGCATTAATAATTATCTAGTGATTAGCTTACTACTTGAGACATTTCTTCCCCACTTTTCCTCTATGTAGCTGAGGAATGAAATCATGTTTTCCCCCTCCAGTTCTATCATTGCAAGAATTCAACGAAGAAAGCTAGATGGAGAGATAGGGTTGGGTCATGTCATTCTCCTAGCTGAAGCAAAAGGGGCTGCAGTGACTCAGTGGTTAAGAAGCTCATCTTGTCAGTTGGAGGGCTGGCAAGCCAGCAGTTCAAGACACAGGTACTGCATGATGGACTGAGCACCTGTCTCTGTCCCAGCTTGTGGGGACATGAAAGGAGCCTCATTTAGGTGTTCCCTAAGTGGAGTTTCTTCCACAAAAATCCTTTCAATCCAGAATAATTTCTGAAATGAAATTATTATTAGCTGAACAGCAAACAGTGTTCGTTGTCCATCCACAATCAAGGTATACAGCATTCAAAGCCAGCTAAATTATTTTGGCATCTGAAGTAGACAGTTCTGTAACCATGTTTCTCCAACCTGGTAATTAAAATAGAGTAAAAGAAAAATATATCCACAGAAATTTGCTGCCCTTTCATAAAGCCCAAAATTTGCTGCTTCAGGCAGCTATCTCACTCTGCCTGAAGATTGGCTAGCCAGATTTATGATTCAGTGGGGAATGTACTCTAGGCAAGCTCTATAATTATTTTAGTACATTGATGCCAGTAAGTACAAAATTGCTTTTATTTTCAGTCAAGTGAAAATGCCTCCCAACATTGCTATTATAAGCTATATTCTCTTGTTTATATAAGGCTTAGCATTATTTTTGAAATAATCCATAAACTGGTGGTCCACAACCTTCTAGGACATGGGGACCACATTTGAATGCCCAATGCCTAAAGAGGGCCAAATCTTTAATCAAAATGAAACAAAAATTATCAACATAGCAATTTAGATCAAAATAAACATTCAGAAGTAAACAAGTAGATTGGAGGGCTGCATAGAAAGAACTCGTGACCACAGGTTGGGGGATCCCTATCTTATTAAGAAGAGATACAAATTATGATTTATAAAGTGTTAATTCACCTCAGTTTGCATGTAATGACTTGTTAAATTGGAAAGGCTTGAGCAGTGTTATTTAATGGAAGTGTGTGGATATTAAAGCTAAGGTTATTCCTAAACCAGTCACTGAAATGTTGAAGGATGTCTCAGGCTCTTCAATAAGATCTTCAATCCAGGCATTGCTGAAGATAAATCTGTTAAATTCATATTCTGTATTGACGCTATTCTTAAATTAGTCTTCATTTGGCTAACTGGTTTTATTGATTTCTTTTGGATTTGGCTGATTGTCTTTTACACATGGCTGCTGATTAGTTTTTAATGAGAGCTGATTGAGCTTCAAGTGATATCTTGTTCATGATTTTACTGGTTTATTTTTGTCTCCTTATTGTGTTCTATGTTAGGGTTTCTTTTTAAAAAAAGAATGGAAGCGCGGCGCCAAAATGGCCGCCGCGCTCTTTGCGGCCCCCCCCCACCGGACGAAACCATCCGGGTAGTTAGGGGCGTGGCCAGCACCCTAATAAAAGGGGCTGGCCACGAGGCAGCCGTGCTGCCATTTTGGCGAACCGACGGAGCGGAGAAGTTTTTCCTCCTTACCTCCGTCGCTCGTGTCCTCTTGGGGGAAGCCTTTTCGGGCAGCTTTCTCTTGTTTTAGGCTTCCTAGCTACCTTAGCCATGCCCTCGAAGAAGAAGGCAGCCGCGAACGTGGCTCGATCGGCGCGGAGGCGTCAGCCGGGTTGGAGGACCGCGATTGCGCCCGTTCCGCAGCCACCTTAGCAGACCCCACCGGGAACGGTGGGATGGGATCGGTAGCTCCTTGGCCTGATGCGCGGAGCATACCTGCTGCCCCGGACGGGGCCTCGGCCATGGTCTGTGCGGCGGGGCCCTCTTGCCCGGGTGCGCAATTCCCTATGGGGGGTGCGAGCCACGGAGGGTAGTTGGGTTCCCTGCCTTTGCAGGGCATTCCCACGGCTCCCCAGGGACTGGGCATGGGCTCTTGGCCTTATCTGGCCCCTGGGGCTCAGGGACCTGGACAGGTACCCGTGAATTATGGGCCGGTTGCCCAATTGCCCCCTGTTGGGGGCCAGGGCCTATGTCGATGTGGAGGCCCTCCTGACCCGGGTGGCGGCCCTTGAAGCATCCTTGGCAAGGGCCAACCAAACAGGGGTGTCTCTAGGTTTCCAGGTGCCCCCTTTGGCCGCCGAACAGCGGCCGGCGATGGGTCGGGTTGAGCCGCCTGAGGCAGCTCCCCACCCCACAGGTGCAGCAGTCTGGTGCTGGTCTGGCCCCGTCAACGAGCTCAGCTTCGGTCGTGAGCTCCGACACCCCCAGCGGGCCGGAACCCCCGGTGGGGGCGGCCCGCGGGGGTGCAGTGGGTGAGTATGCTGTCCAAGCTAATGCACCCACACAACTGACTTCCTTGGGGGGGGGGGCTGTTCAATAGCCTTGGCCTCGCTCGGGTGGCCCGGCGGCCCAATGGCCAACCGGCCCACCCAGCGACTTTGCCCGTGACACAGGGCCTGGGTCGGGGTGGTGCCCCCAATGTGCTTGAAATGTGTTGGGGATCCCCGGGCTGGCTCAGGCTCATTTTCCTTTGCCCGTAGTTCCCTCAGTGCCGGTGTCGGCTTTGCCAACAGCAGAGTATTCCTTGCCCTTGGGGGACCATTTGGCCCAGTCTACCAAGGAAAAGATTTGGAGGGGCGAGTATGTAGATATCTTCTCCCTCCTAAATAGGGAGCCGACCAAGGAAGAGAAGGAAGGGCTGGACGAGAAGGATAAGGAGCAGGCACGTCGTCGTAAGCCGCCACGCACATGGGCAAATTGGTTGCCAGCGTACCTGATTTACATGGCCGTTTACCTCAGGGCTAGGCCGGATTTGGCTATCCCTATGGTCCAGTATCTGGACAATATTTACCGGGCTATGGTTGACTTCCCGGGTCCGTCATGGCTGGCTTACGACGAAGAATTCCGCATGAGGATTCCGCTGCACCCAGAGATGAGGTGGGATGAGCCCTGCCAGAAGCTGTGGCTTCTGTATATGACCCCCACGCGCCCGGCGCCTGGGGAGAGATACATTGTGGACATGCGGTCCAACGAGCGGCCCCAGTACAGGCACCCCGCCAAGTGGCGGGGCAGGGGGTTCCAGCCCGCCTGCTGTGCTAGACCTTCTCGTCCAATGGTTCTTGCAACAGGGAAAATTGCAAGTACAAGCATGAGTGCCCCTCTTGTTCTGGCCCCCATGCTGCCTCCGCCTGTCCCAGGCCGGGAGGATACGGGGGCAGGGGTAGGGGCGGACAAGGGTCAGGTAAGACTGCCATGGAGGGAGCGGGTTTCACCAAAAGGCCCCCTCCCCAATTGATGTCGACATGCTGGAGCGTTGGCTCGCATTGTACCCGAGGAGAGCAGACGCTGTGTACCTCCTTCAGGGTTTTCAACTGGGTTTTCGTATTCCTTTCACGGGGGATAGGTCACCGCAGGATGCACCTAACCTTTTGTCACTTAGGGGAAGGGAGGAGGTGGCTGCCGCCAGCATTAATAAAGAGATTGCTGCGGGCAGGGTCGCTGGCCCTTTCCCCGCACCCCCGTTCCCCAACCTTAAAGTGTCTCCACTAGGACTAGTGCCCAAGAAGTCCCCGGGCGAGTTCCGCCTGATTCACCATTTGTCCTACCCAGCCAGCCACTCGGTCAATGATGCTATCCCTGATGACCTTTGTTCTGTCAGGTATACATCCTTTGACCAGGCATTGCGCATGGTGCGCTCATGTGGCCTGGGTGCACTGTTGGCTAAGTGTGACATTAAGTCGGTGTTTCGACTCTTGCCCGTGCACCCGGGTGACTTCGAGTGCTGGGTTTCAAATTCCGGGGTGAATATTATTTTGACAAAGCCATGCCATTCGGCTGTTCCATATCCTGCTCGGCTTTCGAGCGTTTCAGTACCTTCCTGCAGTGGGCATTTGTCCGTAGGTCAGGGCCTCGGTCTGTAGCCCATTACCTGGATGACTTTTTATTCGGGGTGAACGGGGCTGGGACATGTCCACACGTCTCCTCAACACATTTCAGACGCTAATGGAGGAACTCGGTGTCCCTTTAGCGCCCGAAAAGACCGAAGGCCCGTCTAATAAGTTAATATTCCTGGGGGTGGAAATTGACACGGTAGCACAGGCGTCTAGGTTGCCCGCAGACGAGGTGTCAAGGATAGTGGCCCTTATATCGGACTTGCTGGCTAAGCGCAAGGCATCCCTTCGGGAACTGCAGGTGCTACATGGACACCTCAATTTCGCTTGCAGGGTGGTCGTACCTGGCAGGGCATTTGCTCGGCGCTGGTGCGACGCCATGGCAGGCTTATCCAGGCCCCATCATAGGGCGAGATTGACACGGGGCATCAGGGCAGATCTGCACATATGGCTCCAGTTCCTGAGGGAGTTCAATGGGGTCTCATTTTGGAGGTCTGACCTCCTGGCTTCGCCCCAATTTCAAATTCAGTCTGATGCCTCGGGATCCCTTGGTTATGGGATGTACTTCAATGGGAAGTAGGCATATGGTGGATGGCCACCAGCCTGGTCAGGCACGGGTCGCCTGAGGGATCTCACACATTTGGAATTTTTTCCCATACTGGGGGCCTTGATGCTATGGGGTGAGGAGTGGGCCAACTCTGTGGTGCATTTCTGGTGTGACAATGCGGCTGTTGTCCACATTGTCAACTCACAGACCTCTAAATCTCCCAGGGTCATGGATCTTGTGCGCCAGTTTGTATTGCGCAGCCTGCGTCTCAATGTACTGTTCGGAGCCAGGCATGTCCTGGGGGTGAATAATGATATTGCTGACACTTTGTCCCGCCTGCAGATCTCCCGGTTCCGTGCCTTGGCTCCGGATGCGGAGGAATTTCCCTCGCCACTACCGCAGGAGATATGGACCATTGGCAAGGAGAGGTGAACCGGGCGATAGGCATGTCACTGGCGCCACGCACGCGTAAGGCGTATCACCACGCGTTGGTTTCATTTCGGACCTTTTGTTCCCAATTTCGCCTGCCAGATACCTGGCCGATCCCAGTGGCCCACATCCTCCATTTCATGGTTTACCTGCACGCCCAGGGCCTGGCACCCCGCACCATAGCATCTAGGCTATCAGCGCTGGCTTTTATGGCCAAGGTGGGAGGTCACGCGGACAGTACCGCTGATTTCCGTGTGAGACATGTTTTGGAGGGGTGGGTGCGGGAACGTGGGCGTTGCCTGGACGACCGTCACCCAATTTCCCCTGGGGTACTTACCCAACTGGCACGAGGCTGGCATGACCTATGTTTCGATAGGTATGAGGCAGCTCTGTTTCGTGCGGCTACAACGGTGGCATTTTTTGGAGCGCTCCGCATCAGCGAGCTTGTGATGCTGTCTAAGGCGGATGCAAGTGTAGGGCACTGGAACTCGAAGATGTCTATGTTGCTATGATTGGGCTCAGTTGAGGATACGCTCCTCTAAAACAGATCAGCACGGCGTAGGCAGTTGAGTAATACTGCTACGATGTTCCTTGGAAGACATCTGTCCGGTTGGTGCCCTACAGGAGTTTCTTGCACTGTGTGGCACGCACCATGCCCCGTTTTTCTGTCACCAGGGTGGGTCTCCCCTCACTCAGCCATTCCTGCAGGATGGGGGCGGTTTCTACTGTGGCTACTTTTGGGTACTCTGGGGCTGAAATACGCCGCATGGGAAGGTGGGGATCACATTGTTTTCAGTTTTGTGTTCACCCTCTTCAACCGTGAGTGCCAGTTTAGTCACTGCAATGTTTCTCACCCCCCCTTTTTTCCTTGACAGACCCTGGGTGTCGTTTTACACCGGTGACAGTAGGGCTGGTGGGCCGTTGCCACGTGCACAGGGCAGCGCGTTACGCTGCACAGGGCAGCGCGTTACGCTGCACAGGGCAGCGCGTTACGCTGCACAGGGCAGCGCGTTACGCTGCGGCGACAGAGTGGGACCCCGACTGGGACTGGGTGTATCCGCACATCTCAGGTGGTGTGGTAAGCGCGGCATGTTATGGCGGGAACTGTTGCCATTCCTTTTCTACATCAGGGATGCTGACTCGCCTGATGTCCTGGTTATTCACCTTGGGGGCAATGGTTTCGACAGGTCACTGGCCTATCGCGGAAGCTTGCGATTTGCAGTCACCTGGCCTACTCACATTATGTGTGGCCCGCCACACCCCTGATTTGGTCGGACATGATACCGCAGTACGCTTACAGGGGAGCGTTTGGCCTCCAGGCGCTTGACCGGGCTCGTCGCTCCAGGGCTATTGCCCGGTTCCTTTTTGATATGGGTTGGGGACGCGTCATTCGCTTCCCCATCATCAGTCTGCAAAATTATGAGCTTTATTCAGGGGAGGGGGCCCATCTGTCGCGAGGAGGTATGGACCTCCTGCTGAGTGATTGGCGAGCAGGCCTGTCGACCGAGCTGACGGTCTTGGGGGGGGGGGGGCGTCGAGCCTTTATCGAAGCCTCTCCGGGTGGCGGGTAGCACTGGTAAGGTAAACATTTATGACCCACAGGTATCCGGCAGGTTCGCAATTGACTGGACAACACTAGATAGGCATAAGTTGTTTAAACGTTGTCCGGTCAACGGCGAACCAGGCGAGGGGGTGATGGTTACCACTAGACAGCTGGAATCACCCCCTGATTTTACGGATACACGTCAGAGGGTGGGGTCATCAGTTAGATATTGACTACGGTCAACAATTTGTTTGTTGTCAACAAACAAATTGATACAAATAGATACATTGTAACAATTGCCGTTGGCAATTTTGGGTGGTACCTTACCAGTGTTACTTCGGCCTGCTTGCCTTAAGAATTATGATTGGTCGTTTTACCAATAGAAATTTATAATTCGGACTAGGGCTTGAATCAATAAATGTGGCCCATGCCGTTATCCACTTTCATTTGTGTCTGAGTCCATCATTGGGGGGTGCGCCTGCAAAAGAAAATGGCAGTGTGCTAAGACATTAATAGACTAAACAAACTTCAGTAGCCCATGTGACCCAAGTGTTCCAATGGTTTTTTGCACATTTAGCATGAACAGCTGAATTAATACCAAATAAAATGAGGATCTCTGTTTCATGGATCCAACATTTGAAAATCTTCCCATGTCTGGATTTAACTACTACAGTCTGTTGAAAGACACCTTGTAGCTGGTACTTTAGCTATTTTGATTCTTGCATTGAAGCACTACTAGAGTCTTAAATATCAGCTTTGCTCCTTCAACGGGTCAGCTGCAAGTCAAGAAATGTTTCTTTATCAAAGATTGGAAAGAGGGCATTCCATTCTGTACTCTCCTGTCTATGCCTCAGTTTTACATTAATCAGCTACAATTGAAGATGAAACAACCTGGATTACTTCTACTAACTCAATGGGGTGCTTTTTCTCTTTGATGGTTCAGATAAACCTGATTTGCATCCAAGGCCTTTCTAGCGCTTGTTATGCAAGATCTAAACTTGGCTTCTTGAATTTCTTTTTAAGTTAAATCAGTAGAGAGCTTGGGAAAATGGGAGGGGATATGGAGTGTGTTTCTTCTGATTTCAAGCTACAATAATTCATTTCTGATGCATAGTCCTTGAGGGGACCAAAACTAAAGAATGCCCTTGCTCTTGTATCGGTTCTTCTTGTTGTGTAACGATCCTTACCATTCAAGAGGCTTCATTCATGGATAACACACTTCAGTTAGATACATTGTGTATTATAATTATACAGGAGAGTTTGTCAACCTGAGCCAGAGTCTGAGTACATTTAGCTCACTATTCTCAGCAGTGAAACTCTATTCATACATTAATTGAACATACAATATTTGTGAGCTGAAGCATGACAGAGGAGTGTGTGCATAAGCACACACACACACTCACATATGTGCGCTTGTAACCACACTAACTCCATCCAAATATATGCCAAAAATATAGGGACTCCATGCAGGCTAGATGCAGGCTAGATTCAGCTAGGTATTTCCATCCCTAGTTAAGCCTTTAAAACAAGAATGCTCATCTAGTGGCCTTCCAGATGTTGATGAACTCCAACTCCCACAAACCCTAGCCAGTATAACCAAGGGACAGAGGTGATTGGAGGTGTGTCCTAGCAATAATTAAAGGGTCACAGGTTCTGCATCCTAATTTAGAAAGGCATTATGTCCATCTGTAGAAAACAATGATCAATAAATGGCCAGAATCTAAATCCTAGAAGGTAGTCTAGCCATTTTAAACTCTTGCAGCCAGAACGACAGCTGCAAAACTGCATCACCATACTGGGGCTTTTTATTTCCCCACACCTCCCAAAAAACCAACAACAACATTATGTAGAGTCTAAAGATTAACACATTCTCTTCTTTATTTGATGTGTTTTTTTAATGCAAATATTTCAATTTTTTGTTTTCAATTCATTCTGTTTATATTTTTAATCATATTTTACTTCAGGTTCTTACTGAGCGCAGAGATTAAAAATAGATTGTAATAAATAAGCAAACAATAAATGACAAAAGGCATCAAGATTTAAAGGCAGCAACAAGGAAAGAAAGAAAAGCCACAGAGCCAGGATTAAGAATAAATATTATATTATTAATGAAAAACAGAACTAGAAACCTCTTTAAAAATAAATGTTTTTAATCACTGACAGATGGGGCCCGAACTCGCTGTGACTGCCCAGGAGAGAGATTGTAGTAGTATAAATGGATAGCTCTGTGAAAATATCAGCTCAGCATGCAATTGCAGTGAAAAGGGCAAATTCCATATTGGGCCCTCCTATTTTCTGAAGGGCTAGATTGTCTCCTAATGCTTCTATGTAGCTTTATGGTGTGCCCTCATTTGAAATAATGTGCAAAGTTCTGGTCATTTACTCTTAGAAGGGAAAGTACAGAAAGGGCAACTTCCCCCAAAAGGAACAGATGAAGTCGTATGCGTGTGTTTTTCAGTTGAGGGAAAAGACAAATCAAGGAGACAAGTAAGTGATAGGTATTTATGAAAGAATGTAGGTGAATTCAGATGAAACTTGTAGGAAATAATGACAGCTGATAAGGGAAATTTTTGTTTTTTCTGTAACAGTAGATCAAGGACTGCAGTGGCTCAAGTGGCTAAGACACTGACTGGGAAGCAGAAGGTCAGCAGTTCAATTCCCGAGTACTGCAGGACGGAAATGGGCTCCCGTCTTCATCCCAGCTCCTGCCAACCTAGCAGTTCGAAAGCAAGAAATTGCAAGTAGATAAATAGGGACCACTTCAGTGGGAAGGTAACAGCATTCTGTGTGCTCCGGTGTCTAGTCATGCCTGCCACATGACCACGGAAACGTCTGCAGAAGCAGACAGCGCTGGCTCTTCGGCTTAGAAACAGAGATGAGCACTGCACCCTAGAGTCGGATACGACTGGCTTTCGAGCAAGGGAAACCTTTACCTTTACTAGAACTTGGATCACCCAGTGAAACAGACTGTCATTGCATTTAAGAGTAGGTTGCGGGCAGGCATGGGCCGGGCCACCAGAACAGGAGGATTCATCCTGGTGTGCCCACGCCTCTGACTCCCTGGGGTGCAAATAATAATTTTATTATTATTTTATCCACCCGGCATGCTGCACTTTAGATTAAGTCATTGCTCCAAGCTCCCTCCTTCAGCTTGGAGCAATGGTTTATTCTAAAGTGCATCACACTGGGTGGAACAAACAAGGGGAGGTGACCAAGCGGTCCCCGGGGGGTAGCCTTCTTGGTCACTGCCCCTCACCCCCTGTCCAATGCCATCCCATGGTTCCCAGATCACTCCTGGTTGTGGGCAGGGTGGAAGTGGGGGTGGAATACCTTACCAGGAATGATGGGGACAGGTGTCCTCCCTGCTTGGTCAGTTAGCCATCCATTAATGGATTCAGGATAAATAAAATGACAAAAGCACTGTTCTCCCCTGGTATAATTAATTTATGGCTTCCACAATCTCACAGGCTGGTAATTAGATTTACAAATCTGTGAGCCTTGTGACACCTTCTCCTTCTCCCACCAGTATGGCTATTCCTTCTTTGTTCTTCACTGGATATGGAAAACTTTTTGCTCACATAGTTTAGTAGCTATGTAAACATATATGTGGCTTAGTGATTAAGAACTTGTCAACTGGAAGGTTGGCATGTCCACGGTTTGTGGCCCAAGTGCTGCACGATGGAGTGAGCTCCTGCCTCTGTCCAAGCTCCTGCCAACCTAGCAAGAAATTGCAAGTAGATAAATAAGCACTGCTTTGGTAGGAAGATGAATGTATTTCATGCACTCCGTTGTCTAGTCATGCCTGCCACATAATCATCTGCAAACTCAGACAGCGCTGGCTCTTTGGCTGTAAATGGAGATGAGCACTACACCGTAGAGTTGGGTACGACTGGCTTTTGAACAAGGGAATAAAGGTAAAGGTTGCTCTTGCTCAAAAGCCAGTCATATCCAACTCTAGGGTTCAGTGCTCATCTTTGTTTGCAGCCAAAGAGCCAGTGCTATCTGCAGCTGCAGATGTTTCCATCGACATATGGCAGGTATGCCTAGACACCAGAGTGCACATAATGCTGTTTACCTTCCCACCAAAGTGGTCCCTATTTATCTACTTGCAGTTTCTTTCTTCTGAACTACTAGGTTGGCAGGAGCTGGGACAGAGATGAGAGCTCATTCCATTGTGCAGTACTCGGGTATCAAACTCTGACCTTCCAGTTGTCATGTTCAGTATCTTAACTACTTAAGCCACTGCAGTCCTTTACCTTTATTAAACATATATATACTGTGAAAGTGACCTTACATTGATTAAATATATTTGAGAATATTTTTTAAAAACGCACATTTTCATCCAGCAGATTTGACCCATGCAGTTTCATAATAACACCCCCCCAAAAAACAAAAAAAAGAAAAGAAAAGAAAACACACACACACACACACACACACACACACACACACACACTGCAAGTCCGTTCTGTCGGCAATTTGGGGAATTTTGAAATAGATACTTCCACACTGAATAACTAATCCAAGAAATGTATCACCCACCCCTACGGCTAACCAAGAGGCTTCAGAAAAGTGATGGGCAAATTGAACAGCTACAATAGTTAAATAGGACTTTCAGACTGAGTTACAGTGTGTCCCTGAATGACAGCTGTTCTGGCGATGTTAAAAAAAAGCTGTCATTTTTTATTTATAGTTTTCTGGAGACATTTGTCTGATCCCATTGTTGTTGTTGCTGTTGTTATTGTTCAGTCACACATTTATGTTCTTTCGGTTAGTATAATACTTTTTTGGGGACAAAGTGTAGTATAGTAAGTAAAGTGATAGATTAGGACTCAGAAAGGCTACAGTTAAATCCCTGCTTGGCCATGGAAACTCACTGGAGTCATGACAGTGGGCCTGGTAAACGTGTTTCTTAAATATCTTATTTAACATCAATATCCTATTAGAGTTATTATAAGTTGGCTGCAACTTGACTGCTCACAACATATTATTGAAATATGTAGATCAATTGTAAGGTTTCCCAGAGCAACTGTTGTGAGATCAATTAAAAAAAATAAGGAAATCATTGCCCTTAGTCTTATAATCCAAAAGAAACCACATAGAAAAGAAAAGAAACTGAACAAACAGAATTACAGTACTCCACATTCTCAACTACCTGTATATCAGTGATCCATTTTAGAGGCAATTTAGCACAAAAAGGAACCAAATGAAGCAGGGCAGATGGATGGTCTTCATTTTGGTCACTCTGCTGATATAATAACTGAAGCTAACTTGTTTATTTATTCTCGGTTGGAAATAATAATGAAATACATAAATAAGTTGGCAGCAGTTATTATATTACAAAAGAACAATGGCAGGGTGGGAAGTGCACATAGAGAGAAAAACCACCCCAAAAAATAAATTAAAAAGAGGACACTGGGCAAGGTTTACAGTGAGTGCCAAAATATTTAATTCAAAACAGTCCGAACTCCCTCAGATGACATGGGCAAGTAGAAAATTCCTGTAGGTAATCCTTAAAGCAGCCACTTGTAAAAACACTGGTAATGTCTTAAAGGAAAAGAGTAATCAGACCACCCTATGTAAGCGATTCTTAACCTTTGGTACATAAGATGTTGCTGAGCTACAAGTTACAGAAGTCAGTGGGCAGAATTTTTATTTGTTGACTAGCATATTTTGCCCGGCAGTGCCGGACTGTTTTAAATTGTGTTGGATAGTAAAGGGTTTCGTTTTTTTCTTGTACAAATGGTGCTGGGCTGTTTTAAATGGTGTTGAAAGGTTTTGTGGTTTTGTGGCTTCAAGGCACTGTGTCCGCCTGCAGCGGACTTGCGCTCCCATTGTGTGTTTTATTTTAATTTTTTGTGCGCCAGCTTCCTTAGTGCCAGGCTCTTTAAATTGGTTTTTGAAGGTTTTTGTTTTTTGTTTATGCAAATTTTATTTTAATTTTTTTATTTTAAATTTTTTTTAATTTAAAATTTAATTTTGGTTTATGCAAATTTTATTTTAATTTATTTTATTTAAATTATTTTTTATTTAAAATTAAATTTTGTTTTTTAAAAATCTTTATTTTTACTCAATTTTTATTTTTTGTTTTGGTGTTTTGGGTTTTTTGAGTGAAAAGTGATTTCTGGGTTTTTTCGGGTATTTTTTGAGATTAGTGTGAATATTTTTGAATTTTTGGCTAACTTATGAGATTTGTTTGGGAATTAATCTTTTATTTTTAAATATTTTTGAATGTTTTTTCTCTTGTGGCCTCTGGGTGGGGGTGGTGAGCTTTGCTTCCTCTCTACAATTCTTCTCTTCTGTCCTCTGGGTGCTTCCGGTAAGTGTTTCCTTTCTTTGCTCATTTGAGTTCCGGTCGTCATGAAGTCAAGACGTCTCTTGGTAGGCTCTCTGTTCTTGTTGTTGTTTTGGGGGGTTGAGGTTTTTTTTGGGGGGGTCTGTGTGTTTTTTATTGTTTGTTTTTGGCTGTTTTTGTGTTTGCTTTTTCTATTTTTGATTTGTGTTTTTGAGTGTTTTTGGTTTGTGTTTTTGTGCTTACTTTTTTAGGTGGGGGCCTTTCGTTTTCACGGGGCATGCTGGGTGGCCCATGGGAACGAAGTGCAGCGGCAGCGGGGGTGCCTTTCATTTCCATGGGCCATGCTGGGTGGCCCGTGGGAACGAAGCACAGCGGCGGCGGGGGTGCCTTTCGTTTTGACGGGCCATGCTGGGTGGCCCGTGGGAACGAAGCACAGCAGCGGCAGGTTTTTTTATTCTTTTACTTTTCGCGCGCCGGCTGCCTCAGCGTACTGCGCGCTCATGGCGCGCAGGATGCTGGGGCTTGTAGTTTTGGCTGCGCGTGTTTGGTTACTGGAGCGGTTTTTTCTGCAGCTTTTTTTTTTGATTGGCCGCGGCGCGTTTCTGAACGTTCCTTTTGCCGCGCCGTTCAGCCTGATTAGCTCTGGCGTGGTGCAAGGAACGTTGGGAATTGAAGTTCCCTTTTTGTTGTTTGCGTCTGGGGGGCTTACTGAGCAGAGCGAGGAGCTAGTCACTAGCATTCTAGCAGAAGGATGCAAGAGGCAGTCTAACAATGCAACTGGACACAAAAGACTGTGTCAGAAAAGCATATATAAATGCTTGTATACAAATGCAAGAAGCCTCCGGAACAAAATAGGGGAGCTGGAATACTTAGCAATAGATAAGAATATTGATATTATTGGTATCACTGAAACCTGGTGGACGGATGATAACCAATGGGATACAGTTATCCCAGGCTACAAACTGTACATGAAAGATAGGAAGGGGCAAATGGGAGGTGGTGTGGCCTTGTATGTCAAAGAAGTGATAAAATCGTATGAATTGGAATATCTAGGTGATTTGGAGTCACCATTAGAAGCTCTGTGGGTAAGAGTACCAGGCCACAAGGATGGTCAAAAAGTAGGCATATACTATCGGCCTCCGACCCAAACTCTTGAGGGAGATTGGCAGTTGGAGAATGTTGTAAAGGAGGCATCCAAGAAGGGAAGCCTGGTTATAATGGGGGACTTCAATTACCTTCACATAGACTGGGTGAACTGTTGTTCAGCACATGATAAAGAGATAAAGTTCCTAGATATGCTAAATGATTGTTCCCTGGGACAGATGGTTGAAGACCCAACTAGAGGTACAAGAATCCTTGACTTGATCCTGAGTAATACTCAAGATCTGGTGCAAGATGTTAATGTGACTGATCCAATAGGGAACAGTGACCACAACTCAATTATGTTTAACTTGATCATAGACCGCAAGTCACTGATAAAATCTAACACAGAGACCTTAAATTTTCAAAAAGGAAATTTCCCAAAAATGAGGAAACTAGTAAAAAAGAAGCTGAAAGGGAAAATTGAGAGAGTCCAAACACTCCAACAGGCATGGAGGCTGTTTACAAAAACAATAACAGAGGCCCAATTGGAATGCATACCCAAAAGGAAAAAGGGCACTGCCAGGTCCAAGAGGACTCCAATGTGGCTTACAGGAGCTGTTCGGGAAGTGATCAAGAGCAAGAAAAGCTCATTTAGAAGATGGAGGGCTTGTCCAAATGAGGACAGCAGGCAGAAACATAAATTCTGGCAGAACAAATGCAAGGCAACAATCAGGAAAGCAAAGCAAGACTTTGAGGAGCGTATAGCTAAAAATACTCAGAGAAATAACAAAGACTTCTTTAAGTACATTAGAAGTAAGAACCCAACTAGGAAAGCCATTGGACCATTAGATGACAATGGAAGGCAAGGGGTTATTAAAGAGGAAACAGAGATTGCAGAGAGACTCAATGAATTATTTGCTTCAGTATTCACTGAAGAAGACAGAGGCCACATGCCCAAAACAGAGCCTATCTTCGTAGGGAGGGAAACCAAAGAATTAAGCCAGATAGAAATAACCAGGGAGGAGGTCCTTGCATGTCTTGTTAAGCTAAACACTAACAAATCACCAGGACCAGATGGCTTGCATCCATGAGTTCTCAGGGAACTTAAAGATGAAATTGCTGATATCCTAGCCAAAATATATAATCTTTCCCTCAAATCAGGCTTTGTGCCT
Organism: Bradypodion ventrale; assembly: GCA_035047345.1. Taxonomy (NCBI): domain Eukaryota; kingdom Metazoa; phylum Chordata; class Lepidosauria; order Squamata; family Chamaeleonidae; genus Bradypodion; species Bradypodion ventrale. The sequence continues at coordinate 51,806,886 of JAWDJE010000001.1, forward strand.
GATGACTGGAAGGTAGCGAATGTAACACCAATTTTCAAAAAAGGATCCAGGGGTGATCCAGGAAATTACCGACCTGTCAGTTTGACATGTGTCCCAGGTAAAGTGATGGAAACCATCCTAAAAGATAGAATTAATAGGCACATAGAAGAGAAGGCGCTGCTAAAGGAGAGCCAACATGGCTTTTGCAAGGGCAAATCATGCCTCACTAATCTGTTGGAATTTTTTGAGAGTGTCAACAAGCATGTGGATAAGGGGGATCCAGTTGACATTGTTTATCTGGACTTTCAGAAGGCTTTTGACAAGGTCCCACACCAAAGGCTCTTGAATAAACTTACCAGTCATGGAATAAAGGGACAGGTCTTGTCCTGGATCAGCAACTGGCTAAGGGACAGGAAACAGAGGGTAGCACTAAATGGACACTTCTCCAAGTGGAGGGAAGTAAAGAGTGGGGTCCCCCAAGGTTCAGTACTGGGACCCCTGCTTTTCAACCTCTTCATAAATGATCTAGAGGTAGGAGTAAAAAGCAAGGTAGCCAAATTTGCTGACGACACTAAATTATACAGGGTAGTGAAAACTGTGAGAGATTGTGAGGAGCTCCAGAGGGATCTCTCGACACTGGGGGAGTGGGCAAAACAGTGGCAAATGAGTTTCAACATTAGTAAGTGCAGAGTGATGCATGTTGGGGCAAAGAACCCCAATTACATTTATAAACTGATGGGGTCTGAACTCTCTGCGACAAACCAGGAAAGGGACCTTGGTGTCCTGGTGGACAGCTCAAAGAAGGTGCCAAGCCAGTGTGCCGCAGCAGTGAAAAAAGCAAACTCAATGCTAGGGATCATTAGGAAGGGTATAGAAAATAAGTCAGCAAGTGTCATTTTGCCTCTTTATAAATCTATGGTGAGGCCCCATCTGGAATACTGTGTACAGTTCTGGTCGCCATACCTCCAGAAGGATATTATGGAGCTGGAAAAAGTGCAGAGGAGGGCAACCAGAATGATTAGGGGACTGGAACACCTTCCTTACCATCTGCGGCTGCAACGGTTGGGCCTCTTCACTCTTGAACGACGACGTCTAAGAGGTGACCTGATTGAAGTTTATAAAATCATGCACGGTGTGGACAAAGTAGATAAGGAAAAACTGTTTTCCCTATCGCATAACACTAGAACTAGGGGACACTCGATGAAACTTTTGGGTACTAGTTCTCAAACAAATAAGAGAAAGTACTTTTTCAACCAGAGGATTACTGGTCTATGGAACTCCCTGCCAGAAGAAGTGGTGACAGCTGACAGTCTTGACAGCTTTAAGAAAGGATTAGACAAGTTCATGGAGGACAAGAGTATCAATGGCTATAATTATGGATACTTAAGGACAACCTGCGGGTTGGAGAGATAGGCAGGATATCTCTCAATATCATTTCCAGGGAATCCTAAGCAGGTGAAGGCATCTGCTTGGGAATACCCTGAAGGAAATGGTGAGCCACTGTGTGAGACAGAATGCTGGACTGGATGGGCTGTGGCCTGTTCCAGCAAGGCTGTCATTATGTTCTTATGCCCCTGGGCCGAAATTTTCAACCCAACAGTTACCTGCGAACCCCGTTCGGGCGAGTGCACGAAGGCTCGGACGGGGCTAGTGGGGCATGGTGCAACATCCTTTGTCACATTCCAACGGTTAACGCACCATTTTATAGGTATAGATTTACCGCATATATTGACCCAAGCACTACTCTGAGCAGTTTATGTGTTAAAACTTAAACTCCACGAAACCATAAACTTTTTGAATCTATTGAGCAACAATGTCAGGACTAATTGATTTATAAAGAACCAATCATTCTATGATCACTTTCAAATGCCCTTTTTAACAGAGTTTGATGGAACCATAGCCACAGCAAAAGGCTGCTCAGATGTTCATCAGACTTGATCACCTCTGACCATATGAATCACAGCAACCAGTTCCAGTTCAACAAATCAAACATAACAGATGACTTTGACAGGCACCAATAATGAATGTGCTACTCAGGTTCAATGGTGACTACCTACATGCCATTCCCTGAAAACCCCAGTGTTTATTTCAAAAATTAAACCAAATTTGTTTAATTTATCAATTAATAATGGCATTTCAATTTTAAAAACCTTCAAGTTAAAATGTTAATCACAATGAATTAATATTTCTAATATTTAACACACCGGGCTCTGAGTATGATATGTTGTATCAAATAAGCACCACCTTTCTTCTTTTGTTTTCTAGTTCTGGCAATTTGGAAATTGGGTGGATGTGGTGATAGATGACCGCTTGCCTTTTCTCCATGGGCAATATGTATTCGTCCATCCCAGCAATCGACATGAATTTTGGCCACCGCTGCTTGAAAAAGCATATGCCAAGTAAATATACATAAATCTTTTTCCTTCTTCAAGTTCTGTTTACAGCAGTGGTTCCTATGCCTCACAGGGGGACTTCAGTTCCCAGAAGCCTAAATCAGTACATTGGCTGATCAGTGCTTTGGAAAATTGACTTAGGCCTCTGGGAATTGAAGTCCAAAAAACAAAGGTTGGGAAACACTGGTTTACATCCTTAAATTCTGTACCACATTTACCCATGATTACAGACAATTACAAATTGTATCATATCGGATACAAATAATTGCAAAAGATTGATGCAGAGCTAGAATTTCTAGTCGAAACAGAAATATGCATTTCCTTTGTTTGTGCTCAATGATTTACAGACTCATCCTATACATGTCTACTTAAAGTAAGTCCTACTGTCCCTTGGAGTTCAGTAGGACTTCATCATAGGTAAGTAAGTGTAGAACTATCATAGTAATCAGTGAGATGGTGTGCAGAAATGTGCTTTCGATTCTATAAATAACTCCATATTTTGTGATAATAACTGCTGTTTCTGATCTTCATCTTCTTTTTCCTTTTTTTCACCAGATTTTTCTGCACGTAGACAACAAATAGATGTGGTGCTGTCTCTCCAATAATCACTAACACATAAAGCTTTACTCTTTTCCCAGGGTCTCTGTAAAGGCATTACCTCAGTCACTTTGCAGTTCACCATGGAATCACATCAATTCATTTCTCATCATCCTACCTTTTATCCAAATCTCAACCAAATTCAAGCATGTTAAGATCTAAATCTAAAACCACTATTTCCCTGCTTCGACAGCAAAACAAGACAGTATTGTAGCATAACACAAAATGGCAGGTGATAATAAGCAAATTTTTAGATGTTGGCTTTTGGGACTGAAATGCACTTTATATGGGAAAGAATTAGTCCAGGAGGTGCTTTGCTGAACAGCATTTTAATTTCAGAAATTGCAAGTTCCTGTTTTTCCACCCCCTTTAAGTTGGCAAGAGGTGCTTTTTCTGAGTTTTTCAGCAAGGAGATTGTCCCTTGTGTATAAAGTAAATTTCTTTCTTGACAGTCTAGGTTGGGAACATTATTTTAAAACCTTATTAGCCATGGATTTGATCTTTCGATTTTGTGCACTGCTTAGATAGCGTACTTACTGTGGTTTTTAACAACATGCATTCCTGTTATCAGGAACCATTTCTGATTCATCATTTCTTTCCTTCTTTTTTTGCATTTGTGATCAAAAGCCCACGATAAGGAAACAAGGCTTGAAAGATGCCTCTTGGTGCTATCCAGACATCCTGCTATCTGATGAACATTCTGTGACCCCAACAAAATAAAAATGAAATAATCTAAGATTAAACCTTCCTAGAACATAGATCTGCTAATGCTTAATTCCTCTCTTTGCTGGTTTGCTTACTTATCTCACTCAGATCTCCTTCCAGCAGCGACAATTTGTTTTAGAATTCAGAATAAAGTAAATATGGAACCATGGCTGCTATTTCAGCTCTCAGAACACATTGTGTGATGTGGAGCTTGTGTGCAGAATTGAACAAAGGTGCAAGGAACAACCTAGAGACACAAACTTGCTCAAACTGTGCACAAAAGAGAAGGCACCCTGACCAATTTGCCATTCATTTAAAGATCCTTTTTATGATATTATTTTAACCTTTATTTTGTAACCACCTTAGCAATGCTACAACCAGAAGGGGCATTTTCTTTTGGAAGCAAAGGGATTTTCAGAAATGTTCCAAGGTTTTTTGCTGCCAAAGGAAAAGATCTCACCCAAACCTTGGTTCCATATATAATTCCCAGCTTGGACTGTTGAATTTTATTTAAATGCTGGCCATGGGAAAGCATCTTCCGAGGGCACAGTTTCATTTGGTGTGCACAGGTCCTCAACGAGCTCAGGTGAGGCCATTTACACATTATGAAACCCCTCCCCCCCTACTCTTTGGGAAGAGGGGTAAAATATTTTAATGTAAACAATGGTGTGTAATTGGGGGGGGGGGGACTTGCTGAATGAGTGAGAGGATAATTTTAAAGTCATTGCAATCTTGGATGAAGGGACCCCACACTCCATAAGGCAAAGCAATCACACTTACAATATATATCACCCCATAGCTCTTAGTGCACTCTCTGGGCGATCTAAAGTTAATTAGCATTTTGCCCCCAACATGCTGGATACTCATTTTACCAACCTCAGAAGGATGGAAGGATGAGTCAACCTTGATCCATGGTCATGATCAAACTGAGTTGCAGTACAGCAGTTTAAACACTGCACCACCAGGGATGAGGTCCAGGCCAAATTGTCCTGCTGCTCCTCACTCATAGCACCTGTATGTGCAGTACTGCCCATAATAAACTGGCTAGAGAGCTAAGCAAACCTGCTGAAGGGGGTTTGCCACAGCTGTCTACTCAGTTCATTTCCATGAACATCTCATTGGCTGCTGGGTTAAAGGAATATTGGACTAGATCAGCCTTTAGTCTGAACCAACAGGACCATGGCTGTGTTCCTCTCAAACAGAATTAAGAAAATATAATTTTGGGGGGAGTATACCTGCTAGATTTCCTACGCCAACATTGTCCATATTTAGTGTTCTTGAAACAACGAGCAGCAGCCAGCATAATGGGCCAAACACATAACTTTATTCAGGGATAAGAACACAATTTTAATTGCGCCACAGCAACTTTTATACAAGTGAGGAAAGATACATTTCAGTGGGAATTAACAGAATTGGTTGATGGAACTCAGGAGAGAATGGGGTGATCCTGGCCTGGATACCACTCACACATCTCGAAGTAGAATGGCGTGAACCCCAATCTCGCGATGCTTTAAAACTGAGGAGAACCCAAAATGGAGAATCACTTTATTAAATACCCAACACCATATTGGACACAGGAACACAAACATTATTCTCTCCCCCCCCCCCTCCTCAGTCTCTGATGTAACAACAGTCAAGAGCCCTGCTGGTATCATATTCCTTTTCCTATTCTAAACCAATCAGTGGCTCTTTATTCGGTCCTAACTGTCACTTCTTGACCTGCATGCAGGTTTTGCAGAAGACAGGTGAGGTGGTCTGATAACTCTCATCTCTTTAAGTACTTGCAAGTTTGTTCACACAATCAAAGGCTTTGGCCTAGTCCCGTGATGGCGAGCCTTGGCACTCCAGATGTTCTTGGACTTCAATTCCCAGAAGCCCAAGCACCCTGTGAATCCACACGAATGGGTTTACTGCAATTCATCTGGCCCGCACTCCTGGAAGTGGAAGTAAAATGTGCCTGTATGGGCGTGTTTTACTTCAGCTTCTGGGAGCGATGAGGGCAGTGTGGGCCAGATGGATCACAGTAAACCCATTCGTGTAGATTCACAGAGTACTTGGGCTTCTGGGAATTGAAGTACAAGAACATCTGGAGTGCCAAGGCTCGCCATCATGGACCTAGTCAGTGGAACAGAAGTAGACATTTTTCTGGTACAGTAATACCTCATACAAAGTCCACTTCATACAACATCGCCTAATTCCTTGAAAAAAGTTGCCTCATACAAAGTTGTGCGACGTTGTATGAGGCATTGGGGTTTTCCCAGGTTGCATTGTGCCTGGGCAGTATAAAAGGCAGGACAATGCATGCATTGCTCTTGTGGGTTTTGCATGAGGCAAAGAGTGTTTAGGAGTGGTTTTGAGCGCGATTTTGGATTTTTTCGAATTTTTTCGTCAGAATTTTTAGAAGCATTTCTGGGATTTTTGCAGCATTCTTCGGGTTCTTGGACAATCAGGGTTGTTTGACAAGTTTTTGTAATGTTTTTAGCCTTTAGACAATGATTGCTTAAAGTTCTGTCAGTTTCCTGTCTGTTTCCTTGACTTTGCCCTGAAGTCTGTGCTGTTACAGTACAATGTATCTCTGTGGAAATGACGTTGTATGAGGCATCGCGGCAAGGATTTGGACGTTGTATGAGGCATCGTGGCTAGGATTTTGCATGCCTCATACAAAGTCCAAATCCGTATAAAGTCCAAACTTGTGGAACCAAGTTTGGATGTTGTATGAGGTATCACTGTATTCCCTTGCTTTCGTCATGATCAAGCAAATGTTGGCAATTTGGTCTCTATTTCCTCCGCCTCCTCGGAATACAGCTTGTACTTCTGGAATTTCTTGATCCATGTACTCCTGAAGCCGAGCTTGTATTATCTTGAGCATGATCTTGTTAGCGTATGAGATGAGCGCAGTTGTACAATAATTTTAACATTCTTTAGCATTGCCCTTCTTTGGAATTGGAACATAAACTGACCTTTTCCAATCCTGTGGCAACTGCTGCATTTTCCAAATTTGCTGGCATAATGAGTGCAACACTTTAATGGCATCATCTTTTAGGGCTTTAAATAGCTCAATTGGAATACCGTCATCTCCACTAGCATTTTTTTAGTAATACTTTCTAGGGCCCACTTGACTTCACACTGTTTGAGGTCAGCAATCACAGTATCATGGTGGTCAGGGACATTAAGGTCCTTCTTGGAGAGTTCTTCTGTGCATTCTTGCCATCTTTTAAGAAAAGTGTGTAACCATACACCACATTTAAGTCTCACGATTCCTGTCATATATCCTTTGCCACCCAAACAGCTGTTTCCTGGAAAGAAACTTTAGTTCACACAACAGCAGGTGTTGTTGTGAAATGGTACATGGATGGTATACACCATGGGTGCCCATACTATGACCCATGGGCCAAGGCCAGTCTCCAATGCCAATTCATCTGGCCCATGGCGCCCTCGGCGCTCCCGTATGGGCACGTTTTACTTCCACTTCAGGGAGAGGTGAGGGCAGTGTGGTCCAGATGAATTGGCATTGGGGGCTAGCCCCGGCCCGTGTGCCATAGTTTGGGCACCCATGGTTTAAGCAGAGAAAATGGCAGCTTAAAATTTACCTTATCTTGTTGCAAAACAGATTGCAAGGTACATTTTACTTCTGCTTCTGGTGTGAAGAACCACATGACTGGCCCACTGAACCACGTGACCAGCCTGCAGCACAAAAAGTTTGGGCACCGCTGGTATACACACAACAAGCAGGAGGTGACAAGATCTGTGATCCTCTTTTTAAGAAACACGTATGCAAGGTCTTTATTACAGAGAAGTATTTAGACACATGATTTCTAGCTTGCAATGTGCAGTGGACATTGTGATACCAGTTTTAATACATAATCAGATGATTGTGTGATTGTTGTCTTCTCTCCCTACTGTTAAGTATACCAGGGAAGGAGCCCCTTTTCATGGTTTTTCTCAACATGACAAGGCAAGGCATTCAGATTTTTATATGGCTGTAATAGATCAACATTGCTTCTTCACAAAGTAGACTGGCCACTCCAGTTTTCTCAGTATAAGCCATCTTATGTGTTTTTCTCCTGATAGGTATTTCTGAGAACATTACATTACAAAATCAAGAACGTGCAAAATCCAAAAGATACATGCAACAAATTTCTTTTTCTATGTAAAGAGGTCTTGTACTCCATACTTTAGAGGGCAGTTTTACAAGTGAAAATTATACAAACTGGGAGAGTGTTGTTTCCATTTTGTATGAGCTCCTACAGTTTTTAAAACACATAATGTTCTTTATTAGTCTTCAGTTATGTGACAGTTTAGATACTTTTTACCTGCAGGGAATGCCTTTTGCAGATCAGAAAGGGTTCGAAAACTCAAATGGCTTAGTCTTATATGAATTGATGAATGAATGAGGAAATACTGGCATTGACATTTATACAGGCTCTCTTCCAGTTTTTAGCATATGTTAACAGTGGCCAGAATCAAATGAATTATGCATGTCAGTGTAAGTCAAATAGTGTAAATCAAAGTGCCACCGATTAAGAAGCCAAGGCTTGTATTATTTTGCACGAATGCCATCTTGCCATTGGAAATTACACAATTTGAGATACGCCAATGTGTGTAAAATAATAGGATTCTAGCCAGCATTTACAAATTATTCTACTACATAGGATCACTCACCAAAACACATAATCAGCTTCCTTCAACTTTCATCTAACCTATGACTTATTGCACAATAAAAATGTTATACAAATAAACATAAAATCCCTCTCGTTCCAAACCCAGTGGCCAACCTTAAAGTTTCCCTTTTTTCACTTGCAGGCTGCGTGGTTCCTACTCCAAAATACACTGGGGCTACCTTGAGGAGGCTTTAGTGGACTTCACTGGTGGAGTCCAGCTGAGACTTAACCTTCGGAAACCCACCATATCTATATTCGAGATGTTGAAAACTGCTGCTACTTCAGGCTGTCTTATGGGATGCACCTCTCCTGGAGTCATTCCGTCAAAGGTTTGTTTGCTTTTATTTTACTCTGAGCAAATACACTGAGAGTGCTGCCACTGAGACATCCTGATCTCAATCCATGTAGTGGGAGCATGGGACAGGAAATTTGCTTTAGTCATAAACTACAGGGATAACATATCGTAACGTAACGTAACATAATGGGGCTGTGGTGACCTAAGTGGTTAAGATGCTAACTGGAAGGCAGCATGTCAGCAGTTTGAGACCCGAGTACTGCATGACTGAATGAGCTCCCATCTCTGTCCCAGCTGCTGCCAATCTAGCAGTTCAAAAGCAAGAAATTGCAAGTAGATAAATAGGGACCAATTTGGTGGGTAGGTAACCATCATTCCGTGCACTCAGGTGTCTTGTCATTCCTGCCACATGTCCATAGAAATGTCTGCAGACACAGACAGCACTGGCTCTTTGGCTATAAACAGAGATGAGCACTGAACCTAGAGTTGGATATGACTGGCTTTCAAGCAAGGGTGACCTTTACTTTTACCTATAATATAATATAATATAATATAATATAATATAATATATATTCATAGAGAATTAAATTTGTTGATGAATTAAAAGTTTGAGTTTCCCTTGGGACATGTTCCACTTTGGGGAAGCTTTTGGGGGGCTGCAAGATTTGTATGTGTGTTTGTGTGTGTGGGGGGGAAGGATTTAAATTTCAAACATTGATACCACTTGATATCAGAAATCACATCTTCTCATCCTGCAGGCTCCCTAGGATGAAAGAAATCTTCAAAATTGCCTCAGAAAATTGGAGAGTTTTAACTCCTGAGAAACATTCAAGGCTGATGACATTATCAGCCTTATAAAGTTGGACAACAGGATTTCAGCCATATAATATCATTCATAATTTGTAATAGCTACATTCTATTAAAAGAGTTTTTATCCTGCACTTCATTTAGATTTTTAGAGTAACTTTCCTGAACCAAAAAAGAAAAAGAGGTACAGTAGTTCTGATCTTGGTAATCTCACAGATCAGAAGTGTAAACCTTTGGAATCTACTACTACTGCTAAAGTTGTAATGTCAGGAGCATTCCTTTCTAGAGCATTTCTGCACCAAAAACCAGTATTGTCCAGGAACAGTATCCTATTATTGCCTTGAGTCTTTAATTCACTGGTCAGAATATTGCTTTTCTTCTATTCTGACAATGCTTCCAGCTAGCCCCTGCAAATTTCACAACATGTTATGAGAGCTGGGGACCCACTACTGATAAGACAGATACAAGCAGTGGTGGGATTTTTAAAAAGTACTACCTACTTTGTGGGTGTGGTATGGTGGACATAGCCAGGGGGAAAGTCCTGCGTTATTTCAAAACTTGGATGAGCGGGGCCAGCCAGAATTCCTGCTACTGGTTCTGGAGAACTGGGGCAAACCTGTTGAATCCCACCACTGGATACAAGGATATAGATGTAAATAAGCATCCTCAGGTGTAAGCTAAAGCATTGGGGCCAACCTAAGACATTCCACTACCCGAGGCAAAATACAAGGTGTTAGTATTCCATCTACAGAAGCCAAGTGGGCTGCCAGTTGCCACTGGGGTGGAAGTTGGTTTTATTTATTTTATTTTATTTATATTTACATTTGTATGCCGCCCACTAGACAAGGTGACTCAGGGCAGCTTACAATACCCATGCAAAACACTATACAATAAAATACACTATACAAAAGAGTCCAAGGCCTAGACTGGCCAGGGGGGTGATGTCTGCCCCCCTGCCCCAATGGCCAAGTCCCCGGCACCAAACAGCCTAATCCATGGGTGGGGATTGAGGTCAGCGGCGGCAGCGGCTTTACAACCACGGTCCTGGGTAGTCCCAGGGTCGGCATCATTGGTGTCATTGGCATCTCTGCCACCTGCAGCACGGCAGCTCTTCAACCCCAGCCGTGGGTGGAGCCAGGGGTTGGCAGCATCGCCATACCTGCTTCCAGCGGCCATGGCGACTCTTCAACCCTGGCTGTGGGTAGGGCCTGGGGTCGGGGGTGTCGTTGTCTCTGTCACCTGCAGTGCGGTGGCTCTTCAACTCCAGCCATGGGTGGGGCCTTGGGTCAGTTGCCCAGGACACTCAGCTCTGTCCTCCAGCCAAGGTGAATGCCACACAGGCTGCCACTGCCTTTGTCACATCATCCGGCATCTACTTTCAGAGGCCAGATTTTGGTATTTAGACCTGAAATTTCAGAGAGTGGAGATGTTGCCAACTTGGCAAACCTAGACTTTGGGGTTCATTTGCATAGTTTGGAGGCATGCCATTTAGACATGTTCAGAACCACCTTTTCCTTTTCCATTAGCTCGTGTGTTTGTAGAGCTGTAAGTGCTAGAACCCACATACAGTATTGTCCATCATAGTCTCCACAACCTTTGTCTGTTTTATATGCCCATCATTCTTCAGCTGTGACATCACAAAAGCTTGCCTCTAGGTCTCAAATGTTGACCTTGAAATGTCATGGAAAGAGGTGCTGCTTACCTGGCAACCTTAATTTCTGTCTCATGTAAGGCCCACAGTGCAAGTGATGGACAATCTTCAAATTCCCTTCTGTCCCTCCTTATACTTTTCCTAATTTTTAAAGACATGCACTGGATAGTCCTTCAAATGGAGACCAGTCAGAAAGGGTTTTGTTCTCTGGCAGCCCTTCAAATGGACAGTCTTCCTTCCTGAAAGAGGACAGGATAATGAGTTGTTGAATCAAATGTAATTACATTTTCTGAGCGCTTTTACAGAAGTTTTTCTCCATTCAGAATCCTGCTAATACGGTGTTGGGCAACGGAATTGTGCAAGGTCATGCTTACACCATTGTATGGGCCACAGAGGTAAAAAGATAAGAAAAGAGATTCCTATCTGTCCTTTTCTGCTGGTGTCTTTTTCTCTCCCAACCTGCAACTGGCCTGCTCCTCACTTTCTCTTTTTTCATAGATTCATAGCTTTTTGGACCAGAAGGTAACATTGTGTTGATCTAATCTAGGCTTTCCTGCATCACTGAGATCACATAATTTAATTCCTGGCTTCCTGAAATGCTCAAAACACAGGCATTTTAAAGAGGAGCAAAAGGACTATAAAGTTAGCAAGGTGACACTCTTGGCTAGTCATTTTTATGGGTAGCATTAAGAAATATTAAGAACGATAAAACTCTGAGACTATAAGTAATGCTCTCTAGTTCAGCCTGTGATGCTGAAGAAGATAATTCACTAGAAGCAAAGAAGCCTCAGCTGAATGTTAAGAGACCAAAACAAACAAACTGAATGGAGACTTTTGTAGGATTGGTATATGGAATTAATTTAACTCAGAAGTATACATTCTTGGCTGAGCATCAAGATTGTTTGAATAAAACCAAGAAGGACATAGATGGGGAACACTGTGTACAAAGAAAGAGCCTCCTCGAAGATTGTGGTATTTAGGAACCACAATCAGGCATACCCTGGTAATGGCAACCTTGTGTTGCCAGCTACTCTTTCTCATACTAGGTAAGGCAAAAGGAAATGCAGAATGAACTCACCCAAAAGGTGCCTTTAATTTGGCTGTTTCACATCTGGCCTAGACAAAGAAGAAGAAGACTGTGTGTAGTTTTTTTTTAATATAAATTACAACTCCCAGACAATATCAGTTAGTGTAACTACTGATAATACTGTATTAAGTTTTTCTGCAAGTTGTAGCCCAAAACAAAGAGAGCCTCTTTCCCCATTTATAAGAGTGCCTGTGAATTTTTTTGGGTTTCTTCTCCCCTTAAGAAGGTGTTGAGATTTGGTTATCAAATAGTAGAATAAGGGCACTGTCATGTCAGTAATGATTTTGAGGGATTAGAGATGACTTTATGAAGTGAAATAGGTCAGCAAGTAATGTAGAAAGGCAGAGAGAGAACCTTTCATGAAGGCACAACTGCTGCAGCATACTGTACTCTGAATCTTTACTAATAAAAAAGAAATACTATTTTTGCAGTGAAAACATTTTGCTGGATTTCATCCAATGGACAAGACAAATTCCTCTTTCAGGTGTCCTTTACTGATAAACAGTACTGTATAGACTCCAGACCTACATACATTGCTTGACTAGAGCAGGGTACTCAAAGCGTGGCCCTTCAGATGTTGTTGAGCTTCAATTCCCAACATCCATTACTATTGTCTCTACTTGCTATGATTAATGGAAGTTGTAGTCCAACAACATCTGGAGTGTTGTGGATTGTCCAATGTTTGACTAAAGCAGGGGTTCTCTACAAAGGCTCTACCTTTTTAAGCCAAGAGCCAGATCACTCCACCTCAGACTGTTGGTGGGCCAGACTGGTTCCCTCCCCCCCCCCCCGCGCCAATGCTGGTGTCTTTGGTGTTGGCAGTGGGACCACCTCACACCACTGCTGCTGCTGCTGCCACAAACGCTCCCCCATGCCACCAGTCTGACCCGCATACACTCCCCCATGTGCCTCCGCTGCTTCCCTGCTTACTGGCCTGCCATAGGTGAAGGAGGGGTCCTTCCTGTCGTTATTTACATTCAGCCAGAGCAGCACCTGGGAAATATGTGGGCTGCCATGGGTGTCTGCCGCCTCCACTGCCGTTGCTGCCATTGTTGCCGTTGCTGCTGTCCTTTTCCTTCTGCCTGGCTTGGCATATCCCTAATGCTGATCCATAGCAGGGCAGATGCTATAGAGCGGCATTAGGGACACGCCAAGCCAGGTGGATGGGAAAAGGACAGTGGTGGCAGCAGCAGTGACAGTGGTGGGAGCGAGGGCATGGGCCAGATGGAAAGGCACCATGGACCAGATCTGGGCAACAGGCCATATGATGAGAACCCCTGGACTTAAGGCTTCATAGCAACATATATATGTGGGTTCAGGGTGCATCCATATCCACATAGATTGCCAGCTTGTTTGTTTGTTTTATGCCCTGCCCCAATTGGTGCAAGCACTACCCTGGGTGAATTACAACAGTGAACTAGACAAGCCACAAAATGAATAATACATCAAACAAAATAATCAAAACAAGATAAAATAAAATAAAAATAAGCGTTAATAAAATAAAAAGCACAACAAACACCAAGAGGACATAAAAGCTCTAGCAATGAATGAAAGTAAAAAAGGATGCATAATTTCAGCTCACCTTTCTTCACAAAAGTTCAACCAGAACAGCTGCCTTTATTCCAGTTACAGCATAGTCTAGATTAGAACAAGGCTGACTAAAAGCCATATTGTGTGATTCAGTTGTGAGACCCCAGAATGTTCAAGAAGGACAGAGAGGTATATATTACTTACATGGAGTCAAGTGACCCCCTTTTTTTAGAGTAAAAGCCCTGCAACACCCTAGCTGGAATACATACAGGCCAGATTTTGAATTGTGGGAGTTGTAATCCAAAAAAATACACTTAATCAGTGATAGCCAGCCTTGGCACTCCAGCTCTTCTTGAACTTCAATTTCCATAAGCCTTGATCAGCAGGTGTGTTGACTTGGGCTTCTGGGAATTGAAGTCAAACAACACCCAGAGTGCCAAGGTTGGCCACCACCTTAAGTTCTAGTTATTTTTCTAGGACACTGAGTGAGTATTCAGTGAAGTTGTGCTGGGTCGTGAAACCTCATTGTTGATTCTAGAACTGATATCTCCCAATGATTTCCCCTAGCAATGGCCCAATGTCTAAATGTTAGAGGTAGAAGCATTTGTGTATGTGGACATGTAGCTTTCCCTGGGACTCTCATTGTACAGGTCTGGAAGAGGCTTGCATATGGAGAGCAGGATTTTTACTCTTCTGTAGTTCATACTGAAGACAATGACTCTGGCAGGTGAGCACATGGAAAACTGCATGAACGCTAAGCGGAACCAACAACAACATCATGTAGCCTTCTGGTCATATAAGTATATGAAGTCTGAAGGATACTAAGACAACATTCACATACTTCACCCAGACAATAGCCCAAAGTGGGAACCATTTGCCCTTCCTGGCATCCTGCATGTGTGGTGGTAAGGATTTGTGGGAAGTGTAGTCCAAAATATCTGGAGAACCCAAGGTTCCCCCTAACTGTACTAATCTTTCTAGAAACAATCAAGTTCATGTGATTTCCTTCTTATCATGACACCTCTTTTTAAAATGTCAACTACCCAAGGGTCACAATATTCTGTTTGAGTTAATGTTCAGTAGGATTGCATTGACTATGAAGTAGAAGTGAGCAATACTGACATCTTCACAAAAAAGACGGGGGCTGTATTATTCAACCTAAGCTTAATGTGCCAGTAATGGCTGTGTATACACTAAAGTGCAAGGTTAAGAGTTCAGAGCTGGATGAAGAAGTTGTTTTCTTTAGCTAGAAAACTTATCCTTCCTAAGTATCAACCTTCCCTTGCCCACAAATTAATATCATCTGCTGATGGAAAGAAATAAGCCAGCAATCAGAAAAGAAAGTAAAGGATTTACTGAAGTAAAGTGGTTCTGCTTTCAAGGCATGGCTGGTTGTATTCATCCCTCCAGAACTATCACTTATGGTCTTCATATCTACAAGGGGGGGGGGGGGGGAGAAAATGATCTTAGCTAATCCTCCTTCATTCATTCTTTCAGCAGCAGCAAAATTACTCACTGATATGGGATATACAGTAGTGAATCAAAGCACGCAAAAATAAAGAAGGTCTTTGGGGCAGAACAGCACCTTATCATTCAAACAGAAGGCAAGGCCATTGCTCCTACAAGAAATCTTGATCTAGCATCAAAACTGGCCCTGCTGTTGCCTCAGAAAATGTATAGCTAGGTGAAAAGAAAGCACCTCCCCACCCCATCATCATCAACACCCTGGTAGGGCCCTCGCAGACTATTTTTTCTTAAGGTAAGAGGCATGGAAATGCCTCCTTGAGCTGTGAGGTACTTGTGGGATGGAGGCACATTGCTTCCTACTCTAAGTGGTGGGAGACTTTGGGCCATCCCTGACAGTATAAAGCATCCAGCTTATTACTTTGCAAATTTTTCCCTTTAAAGGTCACCAGGTCTGACGAAGGACTGTCCAATGGCTTGATGGCCCTTAGTAGTAAAACAGTGGTCGCAACAACAGAAACACTGAAACCTATGTAAGGTGATTAGATCTGAGCTGCCATTTCCAGAGTAGGGTATTCACTGAAATGTTACCCAAATAGAAGATGTGCATCACCAGGAAAAAGGACAAATGAGGACACTGATATTGCAATGCTAGTTTATATATAGAGCTGCACGATGAGATGTTCTTTGAGTAGAATCACACTATGGGATTCCTGTAACCAGAAAATCTCTGTTCTTGCTGAGTCTACTTCTAAGGTACTCACTGTGCCTGAGCAACTTCAAGATCCCTGCTGTTCCTCTTTCTGATTCATTTTAAAATCAGATTTGGAATAAATAGCTTTTCAAACTGTGGGAAGCTTAAAAGGAAGGACTACTGTGTCCTCAAGTGGAGGACTTTTTCCCCTAAAAGAGGACATGTCTCAGAATGACATATAGCAGTGACAGTCACTCTAGGACAGGGGTTCCCAACATAAGGCTTGGGGGTCAAATCCGGCCCACACCCCTCCAAGGGCACTTGAGAAACAAAATGGCCACTCCTTTGAAGCTATTGGGAAAAATGGACACCACCCCCATCGTGCAGGCAGGGCAAAATGGCCATCTGGCCCTTGAATGACCCAGCCCTCAGCTTGAAAAGGTTGGGAACCCCTACTTTAGGATATTAAAATGGCAGCTCCAAGATCAATTTGTCCTGCACCTGGGATTTGGTAGCAACCCAATTGTGCCAGCTACTGATGGTGGACCTCATAGATTTATAAGCTAAACGTCACTCACTTCTCATCGAGCCTTTGGATGAGATACAGTAGTGGCTGTCAGACACAATTTAGAAATATTACTTTGTTGGATTATGGGGATTTTAATCCAATCATGGAGTTTCTCAAGGCTCTGGTACCAAAGTATTCAATGCCATATGTAAGAAAACTGGCAAGCAGTGTATACATTTTGCATTTTCACAGAGCACTGCTTCGAAGTCATAAGAATTAAACCCATGCTGTGCAGAATGTAAAATTAAATGAGCTGTGACATTCATACAGTATTAAGATTTAAGACCCTTATTATCGTCCAGACTTTTGGTTAAGCAATTAGGATCTGAAGAAGCAAATGATAAGAAGGAACCATTGACTATATATACTAAGGGAGAGGATTGGGTGGCCTGCCAAATGCTGCCCAACTCAGGTTCCCATCAGCCCCATCAACTAACATGGCCAACAGTGAGAGATGATGGGAGTTCTCACTGAGCAAAAAGAGGAGAGTTGTAGGCTCTCTGCAGAGAAACAGTATTGTCTGAAATCATCTGCCAGGAATTTCTCTTGATGTAGGCACTGACATGATGATGGTTTTGGATTACATTTGCCTACCCAGTCTCAAAAGCAAAGTAATTTAAGGTCTGATTGGCTTCATTTTTCTCTATGGATAAAATCTCTAGGAAACAGGACCTCCTCCTTCTTAGAGCCTCTCCCCTTGCAAATATGCTCCATTTTGTCTTCCCAACCTTCTGGACCAAGGATGTGAGAGAAATAATATGAGTATCAATAAAGAGAAGACTCAGGTAATGGCAATAGGAAGGAAATAGCATATTTTAGATATCAAAATAGAGGGAAGAGGTATAAAACAAGTAGCAGAGATCAAATACCTAGGGACAACACCTACTGAAGATGGTAAAATAGACAAATAGCAATAACAATTACCCTTCTATACCACCCCATAGTGCTCAGTGCACTCTCTGGGCAGTTCACATGGCAATGATCATTTTGCCCCTAACATGCTGGGCACTCATTTTACTGACGTTGGAAGGATGGAAGGTTGAGTCAACTTTGATCTTCATCAGGATCCAACTCACAACATTCTTGCTGCAGTACAGCAGTTTAACCGCTGTGCCACTAGGGCTCTGGTAAAATTAACATAGAAGACATTAACATATAGTATAGTAAGGCAAACCAAATATTGGAACAGTTAGCTCCACTGTTATAACATAAGGCAATATGGACCAGCACAAAGAAACACCTCATACAAAAGTATATTCATTCCCACCTTATGTTATCAGTACAAACATGGACGCTTACAGCAAAAGATAAATGTAAGTTGGTCCCCATGAAAATTAGGTGTCTGAGGAAGGCTGCTGGAGTTACTAGAAGGGATAAAATCAGGAATGAGACATAGAATGTCTTGGAATTCCATACCATACAAGGCATGAGTGAAAAGAGGAGACGGATAAAGAGCACAAGGCAGACCCAGAGGAAGGTACAGAAATAACATCAAAGAAATATTACAAGAGCATTAAATAATGCTGGTGGAGGAGAGGAGGAGGAGGTGGAAGAAGAAGTAGTTGAAAGTTGGAATCCCATCTCCACCATCTCTCCGTTGCAATTTGCCACCTACAAGAGCACCCTAAAATGGGGTTTCCCCCTTGGCTTTGGGTTGTCGTATCACCTGTAAATTGCATTTCACTGATATTTGGGCCTGTTTTACCTGCGTTTCCTTTGTGCCCATTTCTGCAATCATCAGTTCTTGAAGCAATTCTGGCCTTGCTCCCAATCTCTTGTTTGCTCTGCCTATGAAACATAATGAGGGTCAACCCTCGACTCAGCTGTTGGCTCTGAGGTGTCAGGACATAATGCTGCTGGATTTCCAGTTGCTCAACTGAATCATGAGATTTTGTAATGCCCCCATCCAAAAGAAAATATGCAGCAAGGTTAAACATTTATAGAGGGAATAAGACCAGAAATGCCAAAACTGCACACAGAACAAGACACTCAGTGATTATGATTTATGGCCTTGTTGCTTGGGGGAGTCTAATTTTTCAATTTATTCACAAATAGAAGCAACTAAAACAATACCTCTTGAAAGTAATTATTATGGTATCAGAGAATAAACAAAACAAAAATGTCGTAGCACTTTAAAGACTATGGTAACATATTTAATGTGAGCTTTTGTGGATCAAGTCCACTTCATCAGATTGTTATATGCTGCTATATTTTTTTTATTATATTATACCACCTTCACAAGCTTTCCTGTAAATTCTCTTTCACAACATAGTTGTCTCACAGAACAAAGGATGTGCTCACACAGTAACACAATGGTTAAACTCATTAGCAAATGTTCAATGCCAGGTGTTTGTTTTGTATCTTCCCACTATTTGCAATTGAAAAGACGACATTTAGAGCTAATCCGAATAACAGCCAGAGATCTTCTGCTACTGCCAGTTGTAAAAAGCCTAATTGATTTGCAGACCAATCACTCTGTGTCTCTGTATCTGATGTATATAAATTGAAGCCATTAATTCTCAAATTAAGCCAATTACAAAAAAATTGCGTGAGAAAAACATACAATATAAATGGAGACCACATAAACAATTAATTTTTACAGTGAAGGGGAAGAATTATTGGATTAGGGAAGAATCTGATGTCTTAGAAATTTTGATGGAAGCTAAGATTATAGAAAAAGGGTCTACAGAATGGAAGCAACTTAAAGATGGCTTAATAAATGTGGGAGTAGCGCCCATGTTAGAACGGGAAGAGGAGGAAGTTGAAGGAGCAGAAGGAGGGAAAGACTAGGTCATTAAAGGATAAAAAGAGAGAATCTACTGCAT
This sequence comes from Bradypodion ventrale, assembly GCA_035047345.1. NCBI lineage: Eukaryota > Metazoa > Chordata > Lepidosauria > Squamata > Chamaeleonidae > Bradypodion > Bradypodion ventrale. Next base: position 51,826,142 of record JAWDJE010000001.1, read on the forward strand.
GGAATAAATTATGACAAATTAAGATAACCATTTGTAATAAGAAATAAACAATGAACAAGAAACGGATGTTAAGTATTAAGGTCCACTCGCCAACCGCAACCCCCCCTCCCCTCTTTGGTTTTCAAAGGTTACTTTTAGTAGAAAGTGGGGAGGGCAGAGTTTTTTTTCCCCTGTTTTTCCCTCTTTCTTATTTGTTTGATTGTTGGTTTGTTTAAGCTTTGTTATTTTTGTATATTTTCTTCTTCTTAAGATAATTGTATATTATTTAATTTAAGATGCGCTGGAGGAGGGAGAGTATAACTTGTTGTGGGTTGAGGTATTGGTTCACATATTATGGGGAATTCTGCAGTAACAGTAGAGAAAGCACTAAATATGTATACTTAAAAAGTTAAAAATTATCTCATGGAATGTCAGGGGCCTAGGGAACCAAATTAAGAGGAAACGTGTGGAAGGAGTTCTGAGAAGGGAAAAAGCGGATATCATTTTTCTCCAGGAGACACATCAGAAAAGTGAAAATAAGAATAATATTTATGTAAAAGGGATGGAAATATATGAGAAAAGCCTAGGTTCAAGTAATTCAAGAGGGGTTGCTGTATTAATATCGAATAAACTAGATTTTTCATTGAGCAAGAACATTAAAGATAAGGAGGGAAGGTTTCAGCTAATAAAAGGTAAAATAGAGGAGGAAGAGTATACATTTGTCAACGTATACTCACCAAACAAGAATCAAGGGATCTTTCTAGATAAAATTCTACCCATTATAAAAAAAGAAAGATCAGTAAATTTAATTATAGGGGGAGATTTTAACTTAATCAGGTCAGGATTAGATACAACAAATAATCTTAGAAAGACTCAAGATAAATTGATTGACAAATGGATAGGGAAATTAGGATTACGGGATGCGATGAGAATGTTGGCAGGTAAAAAAAATATATTTACCTTTTGCTCCTTAAAACATAGATCTTATTCTCGTTTGGATTATTTCTTTGTGTCAGAAAATATGCTTAAGAATTTAGAAAACTTTAATTATGGCAATTTTAATATCTCAGATCACACATTTATTTCGATAGAGATGCGGCTGAATAGCAGTACCTATCAAAATAAGGTATGGAGGATGGATACTAAACTATTAAAAATGAAGAGATAAAAAAAAGATTAATAAATAAATGGATAAAGAACTGGGAAGATAATGATACGGGTGAGGTGAAATTACATATCCTTTGGGACGCAATGAAAGCGGTTATTAGAGGTGACTATATACAAGAGAAAGCAATATTTGAAAAAAAAATGAAAAGTCAAGTAATTAAAAGAGATAAAGATATAAAAGAACTAGAAAGGAAGCACGCAGCTACAGGAAGTAACTCAATTTGGAATAAATTACAGGCATTAAAAAAGGAAACAATTGCAGTAGAAGTTGAAAAGGTTAGGGTAGATTTGGCATATTTAAAAAGAAATGATTTTGAATTCAATAATAAAGATATGAAAAATTTAGCAAAAAAAGTAAGACAAAAAAAAGTAAGGGATATATAGAGGCTCTAATTAATAAAGAAGGTATAAGGCAGTATAAATTGGAAAATAAATTATCAGTAGCAGAAGAATTCTATACAAAATTATATACAGAACATAGAATTGATGATAATGTACTTCAAGCATATTTGGATAGAAACTTGACATACCAATTAAAGGAAGAACATGTAAATATAATGGAACAAGATATTAAAGACAAGGAGATTGAAGAGGTAATTAACAACTTAAAAAAGGATAAAACGCCAGGAGAGGATGGTATCCCTTCGGAATTTTATAAGGAATGCCGAGAGGTATTAATTCCCAAGTTAAAAAATTTATATAATTATATATTGGAAGGGGGGGAGATCCCCAAGTCTTGGAGTAATTCGATAATGGCTCTAATTCCTAAACCTGGAAAGGATAAAGAGAATATAGAAGCATATAGACCAATATCATTATTAAATCAGGATGCAAAAATTTTTACTTCAATATTTAACAATCGGCTTAATAAATTCATAGACACTTATATTGGAGAAGACCAAGTAGGATTTGTTAAAGGAAGACAAATGGATAAATTAATAAATCGGTTAATTAATATTATTGATAAATTAAAAAATAATAAACAAAAAGTATGTATAGTGGCATTAGACATATATAAAGCATTTGATTCAATTCAATGGAAAACAATAAAAGGAATATGTGAGAAATTACAATTCGGCCCTAAATTTAATCATGTGATAGGACAATTGTATAAAGAAAGCAAATCTAAAATTAAAATGAATAATTGTCTGGGGAAAGAAATTGATATAAACGCGGGGACAAGACAAGGATGTCCACTGTCCCCATGTCTATTTATATTGGCAATGGAATTGCTAGCAAATGATATAAGGCAAAATGAGAAATTAGTAGGAATAGAAAATAAAAAAATAAGTCTATTTGCGGATGATACTTTATTAGTTGTAAAAGATCCTTTAAATAATTTAAATAAAATACAAGAACATTTAAGAGCCTTTGAAGAAGTAACAGGATTAAAAATTAATTGGACGAAAACTGAGGCTATCACATGCAATTTAACCCAGGCGGAAAAGAAAAAAATTGGAGATAGATTTAGTATTACAATAAGAGATGAATTGAAATATTTGGGAATATTTGTGACGAACGATCCAAAAGATCTATATAATATTAACTTCAATAAATTAAGAAATAAATTGAAACCATTACTAGAACAGATAAAACGAGCAAAGACTTCATGGTTTGGAAGGATTAATATTTGTAAAATGAAAGTTATACCCAAATTGAATTTTTTGTTTGAAAATTTACCGATTAAAATTAAAGAGTCAGAAATAAATAAATGGCAAAAATTGATAAACGGAATTTGCAATAATAATAAAAGAGCAAGAATTAGTAAAGGATTATGGTACATGAAAAATAAACAGGGAGGATTAAACATTCCAAACATTAAAGCGTATTTTCAAGCCTTTCATATAAAGAAATTAATTAAATTATTAATTCAGCAAAATGAGGTAATAGGTGAAGGGGATCAAGAAGAATTTAAAAAATTAAAAGGTGAAACATTTCTTGCACAAGTAAATAATAAAACAGAGATTAACTGCTTTTCTATAAAGAATATTTATAACGTATGGAAAGGGGTTAAGAGGAAATTGGCACCAGACATTTCCCCAATTTTAGAAATTTTAGATTTCCAGAGTTGCCCATTATTATCCTCACAAAAAATAAGACCTATTCTATTGCAAGAAAAAGTGTTGTTAATAACAGAATGGATTAAAAATTGCAATACATATCAGAAAAGGAAGGAGGTATATAATAAATTAAAATTAAATTGGCTACAAGAATTGGGGATGGAGAAATGGGACAAATCGATAAGGGGGATTATAGGAGTACCTAGGGCAAAGACGCCCTTTGAAGAATTGGTCTTGGAAATAAGGAAAGGGAAGATAAGATTTCAGGGGTTAGTAGGTAAACTGTACCAAATGCTTATCCCAGGGGAAGGATCACACTATACACTTAAACGAATTTGGGAGGAAGATTTAAATATTAAAATTGAAGAAGAAGAGTGGAGGAAAAAGTGGGGAAACAGAATAACAAAAACTATGTCAATCAAGGAAAAGGAGCATGTTTGTAAGGTACTTTGGAGGTGGTACCTTACCCCAATCAGACTCAAGCAAATTGATATTAATAAATCTGATTTGTGTTGGAGATGCAATGAACAAAAGGGGACATATTTGCATCTGTGGTGGTTTTGTAAGAAAACAAATACATTTTGGAAAGTGATAGAGAAGGAGATAAATGAGATTCTTGGCATAACAATGATTCTAGAACCCAAACTAGCTATATTAGGAGAAATAGGAAAAATGAGATTAAGTGAGGGTAATAAAGAATTAATTTTGACATTGTTGCTGGTTGCTAGACAGCTGATAGCCCAAGAATGGAAGAGTAACGAAAATCTAAATAAGAATAGGTGGTATAAAGAGGTTTGGCAACTGGCACTAAATGAAAAATTAACTAGCCAAATTCGGTTAAAACAGGGTTTTAAAATCAAAATACAATTTTGGGAAATCTGGAAACCTTTCATACAGCACGCGTTAACAAGTGAAGAAGGAAGTAAGCCTGGCCCTGACATGATTCAATTTTGGAAGATTTAAGTATATTGTGCCAATTGAAATTGCTGCAGAATAGGGTTTTGCACGGATTAAAAGTTGAAAGAATGAAAGAGTGAACAAGATATTGATATATTGTTGTTATTCCTTTCTCTTTTCTTGGTGTTTTTTTTCCCTCTTTATTGTTAGTTTTAAGTATTTATATGTTTATGTTTGTTTGTATTTTATGATTATTAATAAAAAAATTCAAAAAAATTTTTCTCATTCCCATGTCTGATGAAGTGGACTTGATCCACAAAAGCTCACATTAAAATATAACAATTAGTCTTTAAAGTGCTACAGCACTTTTGTTTTGTTTATTCTCTGATATGCCTGAAACACAGACTAACATGGCTACTATTCCAAAAAAAATCATCCATAATGGTATCATTTCAGTGTACTGATGCTGCTTTCCTCCTATGTAGAATATGCAGTCTAAGTGAAGATCATAATCTCTTGCCAGTATATACTGTACATGGAATCTGCAAAGCATGAAGAAAATTAGAAAGTTTATACAAATCTGACCTTATCTGTTCTAAACACATAAAAGCAGTGGGTCAATTGTGTTTTGGGAGGGGATGATGACGACGGCAACTGCGGCAGTGGTGGTGGTGATATTGAGGATGAACTCTCCAGATAGTGGTGCCATCAGCCATGTTGACTGGGGGAGTTCTAATAATTATAGTCCAAAAAGTAATTTTCCATCCTGTGATAAATTCATGGAATATAATATGTCTGTCCTTATCTTTATTTCTGTACAAAACCCTTTGGCACAACTGGAATCCTATGATTAGAAGCTCAAAAATAAATCACCATTTTGGTTCTTTGTTTTGGACAATTAATTTTATTTATTTATTTATTATTTCAATGTATATCCTACCCATCTAACAATTACAGTTACTTTGCATTCTTTCCCCCTGATCCTTTTCTCAACCACTCTTATTGTGCACTGTAGAGTTCTATTGATTTTGTTCAGTCATATCTTCTCATTTTTCTTCAACTTTGCTTCATCCCATTTCTGCATCAGTTTTTAAGAAATGCATGAAAATTCTTGTACAGTTACATGGCCATCTGTCTCAATATGCATATCTATATGTAAATGTTTTTCTAGCTGAAAACATTTTGGCAAGCAAGTTCCCTAATGCAATGCATTTTAATATTACTTTCACTAGTATATGAGTTTTTGTGGGGGTTGGATTCAATAATTTCATAGGCACCTTCCAACTCCACTTATTCAATGATTCTTTGATTTGCACACATTTTCTCCATACAGACTAACTTTTATATGTATTTTCAACTTGTGAACTGCAGTGTAAAATTCAGAAACCTGCATCCAGTTGTGTTTTCGATCATGCACCGAAAGCAGAAAATATGAATTAGGTTTGTTCATGTTAAAACTGAAAACAGGATGTGTGAATTGTGAGCCAAGCAAATTTTTCTCCATTCCCTAGTGCACATTCTGGCTGTCTATATAGCACTACTGGGAATCAGATTTAAGTGAATTTGGCTGTATGAATGATCACATCCATTGTCCACAGCTGTAGATAATCAAGTTAATCCAAACCTGTACTTTGTAGGATTAAACAAAAATTAATCCTCCAAAGTATAACCAAAAATGCATAGACACTCTTTACTCCATTGTGCATTTTAGAACAGCAAGGTCATGACTGTGCCTTTTTATTTCCTTCTTCTTAATAGATTCCCTACAAGAATAGAAAGGAATACATTATCAGACTATGGAATCCTTATGGCAATACCGAATGGAAAGGCGCTTGGAGTGATGGGTATAACATTCAAGATTTTGTCTCATGAGAAGAATCCTTTGGTCCTGGGTGGCTTAAGGATGTTCTTTCAAGAGTCAATACAGTATAACTGGAGTTCAGTATAATCCTTTGCAGGAATGAATTGGCTAATCAATAACAAGATTTTCTTCCCTATACAGTATTTCTTTTTATTCACGATTACCTCTGCTACATTGATCCTCACTCACAATAGGTCAGAGGTTTCACCCTCTTTATACATTTCCCATGAAGAGCAAGAGAAGAGCAAGAGCAAGAACAAGAACAAGAACAAGAACAAGAAGAGCATCAGCAGCAGCAATAACAACAACAACAACAGGCAGATGTTGGATCAGGCTAGGAATTTTGGCCCACAACTCTCATCAGATCTTGCTGTGTTGGTCAAAAGATGGACTAGATGTATTTAGATACGGCATCATCAGTCTAGAAAGGGTCCCTTTACCCCCAAATGTTAGTATGAAACTGTCTCTCTGCTTGGACACTCTTCATTCTGCCCATATGTGCTATGGCATACCTCTTCACAGAATTTCTGGTGATTTCCAGCCCATCCTTCTAAATTCCCTATACATTCAGCAGGTGCTACCACCAAAATCTTGATGACTGGAAGTTGGGCAGTTCAAGACCCAAGTGCTGCATGATGGAGTGAGCTCCCATCATCTGTCCCAGCTCCGACCAACCTAGTAGTTCGAAAGCAAGAAATTGCAAGTAAATAAATAGGTAACACTTCAGTAGGAAAAGTAACAGCATTCTGTGTGCTCCAGGGTATAGTCATGCCTGCCATATGACCATGGAAACATCTACAGACGTGAACAGTGCTGGCTCTTTGGCTGTAAACAGAGATGAGCACTGCACCCTAGAGAGAACTTTACCTTTACATAGACCTTTACCACACAAAAAAACCTTCACTACCGCTGCTGTTCTTTCAACTTCTAACATTACCAGAATGTCATTTCCAGTTATTTATGGTCTGATTGAAGTTGCTGGCATATATCTTGTTTTTTCTTCTCCTGTAGAACATTCTTTTTCACAGCTGACAACTTAAATCACATAGTTTAGCAAAAAAACAACAACCAAAAAACAGCATTATAATCTCTCACTGATTTTATTGGAAGCAAATTAAGCATGAATATGTTGCAATCAATAAGATGTAAAAATAACAATGGATTGCATCTCCTAATTTTGCACTAGCATGTTATATAAAAGCCAGAGACCTCAGAACTTGGACTGTACTTCTTGATCTAAAATTCATGGGGGGGTGCCATAAAAAGCAAGGTTGATTTTTTTAAAACAACTTCCACACATGTCTGCTCAGCAAACATCTGTAGCATCTTCCCACTTTTTACAATGCTGAAATCTAATTTGGATGCAGATAACATTTTACTGAAGCGGACTTGAGTTCTATGGATCAATAGAGTTATTGATTAATACTTCGTTAGTGCTATGCAGACAACACCACTGCCACGTTACAAGGCTTGAGAAGCACAGATACTCGGTAGCTAATGTAACATATATAGTTGGGTTAGGGGAGCAAATACCAGCATTATTAGGCATGCAAATAATTATTCCCATATTAAAGATCTTTGTGGACTATTGATACTAACAAGATGTTTGCCATTCACTTCAGTTGAATATGGGGCTTACTTAGAGCATCCCATAGCAAAAGTATGTCTGTCACTTCAAAGAGTGCAATATGGCACTTTTTTGTTATCACAGGTTAGAGTTATAGCAAGTCCAATTCAAATTTATTAGTGTCCAAGCTATGGTTCAATATTTTTTGGATGGGAAATACATTCTATAAAATGAGTAAGGATACAGTTGTCATTATAATTTCTTCTGCTGAATATTGGAAATCCTCATGGTGATCAGCTATGAAGACTGTCCTAAGAATATTATGCAGTGGCCTTTCATCTGTCTTCTACATTGCAGCATGATACCCATACCATTGATCCAATTCCGCAAGTCACTTTTTGGTCCTGAGTCCTTTTTGCACACAAAGCCCTCATCAGCCGCAGGCCAGTATTGATGAAACTGCTGCCCTCTATCAAGATGAATTCAAGTGGGATTTAATCCATTTGGGGACCATCATCCTTCCCTGTGAACTTTTCCACCCAAACCATTAGTCCTCAGGGTTGTCAAGTTAGTTAAAAACTGCCTGACACTCGGCATTGAGTTGCTAGTAGTATGGTTTACTCTTTTACCATAGCAGGGTAAACTGGCCAGACCTTTCATTATATAATTTAAACCAATCTAATTTACTCCATCCAAAATTAATATACAGTGGAACCTCATACAACAATCACCCCATATAACAACTAAATCACATAACAATTAGGTTTTGGGGGGAAATGGCATCCCACATAACAATTTTCCCTATGGAAAAAATTGTACAATAATTGTTCAATGGGAAAAACCACTTAGCAAAAAAAATCATTGTACAATGCATCCCATAGGGAAAATCACTATACGATGCATGCATCATATAACAATTGTTTTGTACAACAACGAGCCCTGTGGAATGGATTGAAATCGTTGTATGAGGTACCACTGTATGGATAAATATGGATATATGGATAAATCGCTAATGTTTACACTTATCCAAATTTTGTTTTGTTTTCCAATAAAAACTGCAATTAAAACTGCACATAGATTGAAAGTAATATTTTTTTAAAAATTCCCCTCAACTTACTCAATTGTAACAATCCTCTGTATTTTTCATTTCATATTACATGACTGAACTTTTCTTTATTCCTGTTATGTGCCATCAATTCATTTCTAACTCATGTCAACCTTAGCTGGCTTTTCAACAATCACTTAGTTGTTTCATTTTCATGTTTTTTCTGATTTTACTTTTTTGTTTTTATTTTATTTGAGGTGAACTATAGCAATTAATAGGGTTTTGAGTTGAATATGTTGGATATGCAATGTTCTTATTCAAGCTATTTTGTGATTATCCCCATATACTGCATACACTATATATTACTTTGCAATAATCTGAATGTTATTAGAAATTAATATTAACATTAGAAGTTCTTTTATCATTCTTTCTTCACATGCATTTCATACACCTAGTCCATCTTTTACCGCAAAATCTATATATGCATCTTTTCTTATCTTCACATTAATATCTAGCATTATGAAATTTAGGTGAGGCTTTATTTTGTATGCTTTATAACAGCTGTGAGTTTTTCATAGCTATTTTCTATGCTTTCTTCCTCTCAATCACCACTTGGGAAAGATTGTACTATGCTATTGATGCCTGAAGCTTTTCTCTTTTGTTAGATAAGCATTATTTAGTCTGAGCATGGAGCCAATATATGCTTGCATCTTTTGCTACTATAACTACAATTCCATAATGGTACTGAATATCATTATTGGCAAATACAGTAAGATCTATTTGGCTAGATCCTAGCTGATGATCTTTCTTTACTTTAAGGATCTGGATGGTCAACCTTTACATTTCTTTTACTGTATTATGAATTTTTGCTGCCCCGTGTTCAATTCAATTCAATTTTAATTTGTACCCCACCTTTCTCAGCGCAGGCCGACTCAGGCCGTATATTCTTTGAAATGCTCTAATGTATAACAGGAACAATTTACTTCAAAAGATATATTTCCTGGTTATTAGCATGGCCAGGCTAAAGTGTTGTTGGTGCTTAAATAAAGATGGAAGGGAGATCTTAAAAAAATGAAAAGGAGTGATTACGATAGCACAAAAAGTAATACACAGCATATGAATTTTCCTTCTTTTACAGTTCCATGGAGTGGGATCATGTCCCGAACATATACAAGGACAAACTTTATAAGGATAGGCTTGATGGCGAATTCTGGTATGGACACCATTATATAATTTTAAATTATACTACACTTTTCTTCCAGAATGCTGGGCTTAGGGGAAGATTCTTCTTTACCTTAAAATGTTAATCTACTCACCTATCTTAGGTACCAATGATCTTTGAACAACTTCTTAGTCATCACCCGAATTAAGATTTCTTTCTGTTACCACCCAAAAACCATCAACAACTTTTAATTAGCACTGATTGACCATTAATATTGTCAGAACCTTTACCATCTTAAGGTAAAGGTCACCCTTGCTCGAAAGCCAGTCGTATCCGACTCTAAGGTTCAGTGTTCATCTCTGTTTCATGGCCGAAGAGCCAGCACTGTCCGCTTCTGCAGACGTTTCTGTGGTCATGTGGCAGGCATGACTAGACACCGTAGCACACGGAATGCTCTTTACCTTCCCACCGAAGTGGTCCCTATTTATCTACTTGCAATTTCTTGCTTTCAAACTGCTAGGTTGGTAGGAGCTGGGACAAAGATTCCGTCCTGCAGTATTTGGATATTGAACTGCTGACCAGCCACCTTCCAGTCAGCGTCTTAGCCACTTGAGCCACTGCAGTCCCTACCTTATTGCCTTTCAAATTCCCTATGTTTGTACGACTTCCTTCCTTCCTTCCTTCCTTCCTTCATTCATTCATATACTACCCATCTAGGAGATCACCCAACTGTGAACAGTTTACAACAGTAAAACATGACAATAACAATCATTAAACAACAAATTAAATTATTACATGTATTTCTAACTCACCTTGGTGTCTAATCTTAAGCAAAGCATTTTAACCAATCTTAGAGAAAAACTAAGATTTGAACAACATATTAACAAAAGAAATCCTGGTGGACACATCAACATAAACTAACTAGGAGAAAGAAAAGCATTAAAAGCCTCTTAAACAGTGTTGTTTTTAGTTAATGTTTAAACACATTCAGGGATGGTGCCTGGCATAGCTCAATTAGCAAAGTGTTCCACAATATTGGTGCAGCTACCAAGAAGGCCCTCCTTCTTGTTAAGGGTTTTCCGGCCATCCTTGGCCTTTGCAGCTAGAGCTGCATCATGAATGAGGATTTGGTAGTGCAGTCAGTCATTGTTCGGAAGAGATGTTCCAAGAGATAGAAAGGTGATAAACCAGGGGTTCTCAACCTAAGGCCTGTGGGCTGGACCCAGCCCATGATGCCATTCAATCTGGCCCGTTGCCGCCTCCGCTGCACCTGGAAGTGGAAGCAGGTGCATTTACATCAGCTGTAAAATGTGCCCACACTTGCGCAAACGTGCTCATGGCTGTTGTAAACGCAGAGGTGGGTGCATTTATGACAGCCATAAAATGCACCCACTTCCACTTCCAGGGGACATGGTCCAGCCCACTCAGCTGTCTGGGGGCATGGTCAGGCCCACGGCATAAAAAGGTTCCTCCCCCTGTGCTAAACCATATAGGGATTTGAATGGCATTGTTAACACCTTGTGCCTGATATAGAAAGGAAAGGGTAACCAGTACAGATGTGCCTGAACCGGGTTGATATGACTGAATTTTATCACCCCAGCAATCAATCTGGCAGCTGCATTCGGGACCTTCTGTAATCTCTGATATAAGGAACAAGGGTAGCCCCATGGAGAGAGCATTACAATAGTCAATTGTAGAGATTACCAATGCTTGATTTGGAGTTGTTAAAGACTGCCGTCCAAGTAGAAATGCAGCTGAGCGATTTGATACATTTTTTAAAATGTGGCTTTTGAGACTGCTGCTATCTGATGTTCTAACTCAGGGGTGGCCAAACTTTTCATGTTGTGGGCCAAACCACACCCCCTCAGACAGCTGAATGGGTCAGAGGCATGGTTTCTCCCACTGCTCCCATCACTTCCAGTGGCAGCGGGAGTGAGGGCAGCACATGTTTGCTGCATTTTGGCTGTTTTCACCACATTTTTGGCACTTCCCACAAGATTTTGGTGAGATTTTGGCACTTCCCACAAGATTTTGGCACTTCCCACGGGCCTTAAGTTGGGAACCCCTGTTCTAAGTTAAGGACATTCTTCTTTCATTTCCCGATCAAACCCCGGAATGCCAAAAAAAAAAAGCCACTTTCTTGGCTTTGTTGTTGGCCAAACTTAAGTCCTCATCAGTGCATGTTTCTGGCAGTAATCGGCAGAACAGTAAGTGCTCTGGATTATGTATCTTTCAGCATTCACATGTTGTTGTCTGCCAGCAGCCCTTACTTGAGCATGTTGGTCTTCCATTTAGGGACTCCAGCCCTCAGCCTATTCAGGGTCCTCCAAGTGACATAAGGGAGGTTGAGTTCCTCAGCTATATCCACCTTTAATGATATTCCTTGCCCAGTGAGCTGCTTCCTCCATCTTTTGATTTGGTTTTGCTCTTGTGTACCCTCAAGAATGAGCCCTAAGCTGCAAGCCTGGTCCCTTAATGGGTGGACTACTCCATCCAAAGAATGGGCCAGCAACCCAAGTGAGCAAGATACCTCCCCCACCCCACCCCCAGCAATAGGACTTGTATTGAGATTCAGTTTCAGCCTGTTCAGTCTCATCAATTCCAATATTGATATCAGGCAATTGTCTAGACATTGGATCACATCCACTGCCGAAAATGTAAAGGAGAGAGAGAGTTGAGTGTCATCAATGTTTTGATGGCACTGAACTCCACATCTCCTGATGACCCTTCCCTGTTGCTTTTCATAGATGTTAAATAACATCTGGTTGATCAAAATCTAAAATTCTTTGGAAAGGAAAATATTGTCTTTTTCAGACTGCTGCTCTCTAAACATGGAATCTAGAGGCACTGAGTGCACCCTGTAATCTTTTTATTAACTAGCCAAATATAGCTGTACACATTTTAATCTTAGTTATGAAAATGTTTATATTTGCAGATGCATAGCTATAGCTGTCAAGTATCCCATATTGCCCGGGGAAACCCCATAATTTAGCTTCTCTTCCCGTTGTCATGTTTTTTTTAAATAATCTCAGGAATTTTTTAAAAATCCAAGGGGTATGCAAATCTTCCTTATATTATTATTATTATTATTATTATTATTATTATTATTATTATTATTATTATTATTATTATTATTATTATTATTATTATTATTATTATTCATGAGGTATGTTCCTCATACCAGAGCTAGAGAGAAGGAGTGTTGGGCTCCCCCTGGTGGAAGAAGAACCACCCCCTAGGCACTTCCCTTAGCACAACTGCTTCCCCTCACAGGGAACAAGGCAGCATGCCAGTCTTACTGTAATAATTCTATTTAAAATATAATATCTTTCCTCATTCTCTGCTGCAACAGCATTTCATATTAGGGTGATTTTTCATGGAACTTTTTTTACACATATCACTTAATTGTCTATTGTCTTAGCCTTGATTTTAAAAAACTCTGTGTTTAAGGCAGGACCACGGAAATATCCTCTTTATGTTGTATGCAAACATATTTAAAGCCGATTGGCTCATTGTCTCTTCTCTCTCCTGGGAAAGAGGGTGTTAAAGGGAAGAGACAATGAGCCAATCAGCTTCAAGTATATTTGCATACAACATAAAGAGGATATTCCGATGGTCCTTTCTTAAACACAGAGTTTTAAAAAATGAAATTAAGGTACACAAGGCTAAGACAGTAGACAATTAAGTAATTAAAGTGTAAAAACAGTTCCATGAAAAATCACCATAATATGAAATGCTGTCGCAGCAGAGAATGTGGAAAGAGATTTAAAATAGAATTATTACAGTAAGGCTGGCCTGTGGGGGCTAGCCTGTTGCCTTATTCCCTGTGAGGGACAGCAGTGGTGCTAAGGGGAATGAGGGAGCGTCTAGGGGGTGGTTCGGTGGCTCCTCCTCTTCTAGGCTCTTGGATGTGCCTAGATTTTGGGGAGGAGGGGGCCTGGCCTGGTGGGTGGGGGCATGGCCTGGTGGGGAGAAGGGCATGACCCAAAATTTCCCTTATTTTCATGTCCAAAACTTGACAGGTATGTGCAGATGTGGGACTGGAAAAGAGGTAGGGACTTGGCAGATAGAAGTAGGAACTGCAGAAATATTTCTCTTACAAATTTATTTTAGTTTCCCTCCAATTTCAAACTGACTCTAGTAGTATTTACAGACAACTGTCTCTGGCATGGGAATAAAGCCTGTCATATTTTATCAGGATATCATACGAAGATTTCAAATCCAATTTTTCATTTGTATATGTTTGCAATGATGTGCCAACATTTCTGGATTTTGGAGAACCGTCTAGCACCATTTGGTCTGTAAATGTGCATTTCAACCGTTGGGCTCAAGAACATTCTGCAAGAGGTAATAAGTGCAGACTTCTTTCAGTCATTTCCCTGATCATTTTCCATCATTATTATTCCAAGATAATATGATCTTGTCAGAAACTCCTCCATATAATTGAAGGTTAAAGCTTTCTAACATGTAATATTTCCTTACTGCACTGGCAATTCATAACAGAAGAGTACAAGTTCATAGAAAGAAAGAACAAACACTTGATCTTAAAACTGTATATTTAAACTAGATCCCTGGTTATGATACAATAATGTGATTTTTGTTTTGTTTTGTTTTGTTTAATGATTGATTTCATGACTGAAGCCTGGATTCCTTTGAAATTTAATTTCACAAACACAGAAAGATTGCATCTATTAGCTTTGTGATGTAAATACAAAGGTAAAGGTCTCCTTTGCTCGAAAGCCAGTCATATCCGACTCTAGGGTATGGTGCTCATTTCTGTTATAGCCAAAGAGCCAGTGCTCTCTGCATTTGCAGACATTTCTGTGGTCATGTGATAGACATGACTAGACACCAGAGAACATGGAACACTGTTTACCTTCCCACCAAAGTGGTACCTATTTATCTACTTAGAATTTCTTGCTTTCAAACTGCTCGGTTGGCAGAGCTGAGACAGAGACAGGAGCTCACTCCATTGTGAAGTGCTCGGGTCTCCGAACTGCTGACCTACTGATCATCCAGTCATCAAGTTCACCATCTAAACCACTAAGCCACTGCAGCCTGTTTGCATCCTGTTAGTGCAATCCAAAGCAACAGATGAGGTGGCTGTAGCAAGCTGGAATGGGCAAAAACTTTTTGTGGTGGGACAACTGGCCTTGTACAGGGACAAGGGGCTTGTGCTGCCTGATTTCAGACCCACCACACATCTGGATATGTCAGAACAAGTGGTGAAGAAGATAAGGCAAAGTAAACACATAATCCATTCCTAAAAAAAAGTTGGATCACTAAAAATTCCCAGGGCTTCTTAAAAGGCAACCATGCATTAGATGCCTGATCTCCTGCCTAAAGGCATCCTAGAGATACAGACATGCTGAAAGATGTTTACATGATCCACCTCCTTCTTACAGGGACCAGGGGCATATAATTGTGTGAGCATATCAGCAATGAGTGGACTTGATCCATGAAAGCTAACATTAAAATATAGTAGTTAGTCTTTCAGGTGCTACACTGTTTTGTCTTCATTTTTTTATCTTTGTTTTGCTTTTTATCCTATCTGAGGTCATGACAAATCCAGATTCCATTGCATACATTTAATATGATAACTGATCTTTTTCACTACAGGTGCCCTTTCCAGAAGCACCCCATATTACATCCAGATACAGGAACCTGAGATGAGGAATGACAATGTTGTAGTGGCACTGTCACAAAATTGTACAAACTATGCAGGCATCGATATTCTGATAGCAAAGGTAAGTAAGAGCAGTGAATATGACCTTTTAAATTTTTTTCTGAAATAAATAAATAAAACCCTGAATCTATATACTTCCTTCTTCTCTAGTATATTGTTGCAAAATCTTCCTCCTCTCTTTCCCTTTCTTCCCTGCAGTCATTAGAAGACTGCTTCATATATTATATACGCTTGCTTTAGAGATCTCAGTAAGAACAACAGCAACAGGAAAAAGCAATAAACAAATGCACACTTCCGCTCCCCTCAGCATTTCAAAGCCCATAATAAAGGGGAGAATGAAGGGTACAAGCATCCATTTTCCAGATTAAATTTTGTCTTATATTAGGTAAAGGTAAAAGTCTCCCTTGCTTGAAAGCCAGTCATATCCGACTCTAGGGTGCTCATCTCAGTTTACAGCCAAAGAGCCGGGCAGCACTGTCTGTATCTGCAGACGTTGTCATGGTCATGTGGCAGGCATGACTAGATACTGGAGCACATGGAATGCTGTTACCTTTCCTGCCAAAGGGGTACTTGCAATTTCTTGCTTTCAAGCTGCTAGGTTGAATATCATCATAGACCAAAACATTTTAAAGAGAGAGAGAGGTATCAGTTGCCTGTACCTATATATTTTGCTTGATCTAATATAATCAAATTATATTTTAATCAGCCTTTACCATCTGATCATCACCATTTATTCATTTCGACTTCATTTTTACTTACTGAACCTATGTTTGCAACATCTTTGCAACTGTTTCATCTTTGACTTTATTCACTGAGCAAACACATTTCCCCTATATTTGGGATATAGATCCTTATGAAAGTAGAAGTGATATTTCTAAATATATAAGGGGTGTCATCACTCACAGTACATCAGAGAGATTAGAAAATCAAGCACAGTTCTTGATGATGGCAGTAAAAAACAGCAAACACTGAAACCCAAGTACTACTGCTATTCTCTCCCCCCTCCCCAATTTTAAAAGTGGTATAAATGTGTGTGGCTTTCTAGTCAGCAGCCATTATTAGAAGAAAACGTCTGACTGATATGGCACCAGTGCTGTGCAGCCTGATTTGGAAACTTAGCCATATTGAATGCTGCACCGCATACTTTTGAATAAAAATGTACTATTGAACATATGTAATGAATTTGGAACATACACTCAATTCAAACACACTGAAATGATAAGACAATAATACATCAAGCTAAACATAACATTCCTATAACAGTGACTAGGAACCCCCAGTTAAAGGTGCAGTTTGCAGTTACTTTTTAGTAACTGGTTTTCATTCTGATAGTTTGATTCCCTTTGGAATTACTGCCTTTCTGCAATTATCTTTCAGTATAATTATATCTCTGACTCTCTCTTTTTGTTCATCACTAGTTTTCTCTACTTTTGGTCATTTCTACCAAGTCAAAAAGCAAATTCTTTGTAAGAGTGTTTCAGATGGCTCGGCCCAATAACTCCAGAGACAGTATATTATAATTAAAGTCTTTTATTCTCACTGCCCGCATGGCGGTCAGTGGCTGTATCAAGGGTCAAAGATGGAAGGGAAGGGTATGAGGTTGAGGTGGTCCTTTAATAGGGTCGGATGAGGTCAGAGGCATAAGGTTCAAAGGAATAGGGTTACAGCGGCAAGGCATTGTGGTATATGTAGTTCAGGTCAGTTTGATATTACACCTGACAAAACCCCTTCTAATATCAAATGGGCTGACTACATTGAGTGCATACCTGAGCTCTTTATTTTCTAAGACACAAACTGCCAAACAGGTACTCATGCTGAGCTGAGGGGAGTGGTTTGGTCAGTATGTCTGCCACTTGTTCCTTTGTCTCACAATGTGTTAGCTCTATAAAGCCTTCTCTTATCATCTGTCTCACGTTTTTGCACTTGATATCTATATGTCTAGATTTCCGATTTATAGTGTCACCTCTTGCTATCTCTATGGCCGCCTGGCTATCTTCGTGGATGGTGATGGGGAGCTTGGGCTTTTCCCAGATGAGGGAGATCAGTTCATTTATCCAGATAAGGTCACATGCAGCGTTTGACAGGCAGACATATTCGGCCTCGGCGGTGGAAGTAGAAACCAGTTTCTGCTTCTCGGTGCGCCAGTATATTGGGCTGCCATTCAACATCACCATGTAGCCGGATGTGCTCTTTCTGGTTCCTAAGCATCCGCCCCAGTCAGCATCAGCGAAGCATGACAGGTTGATTTCTTCGTCTATTCGAGGGGTGAGCAGTAATTCTGTCTCCATGGTACCCTTCAGGTATCTCAGCAGTCTCTTGACGGCCGCCCAATGAAACGTCTTTGGGTTACTGGAATGGCGTGAGAGAAGGTTCACTGCCAGCGTAATGTCGGGCCTGGTCCAGTTGGCTATGTGTAACAGCGATCCAATGATGGATCTGTAGTGGCTGACGTCTTCGAACGGTTCCCCTTCCTCGTAGGCGTTTTTCAGGAAATCCGTTTGCATAGGCGTCCCACAGGGGTGAGCGTTTGACATGTTGCATCTGTCAAGGAGTTCAGCTATTTTCTCCTTCTGGGAGAGTCCAAAGCCATTGGGTATCCTTGAGACTTGTACCCCTAGGTATTTGTTCACTCTCCCCAAGTTTTTCAGGGAGAATTCATTTTGCAGTCCATGAGCGAACTCGTCGCATTTGGACTTACTTTTCCCAAAGTACAAAAGGTCGTCGACATAAACTAGGACCTTTTCAACTTCCTCTGGTGATTTTCTTAGAAATACACATTTGTCGGCTTCGGCCGGGAAGAAGTTCAATTGCCTCATTGCCTCGGCCAGACACTCGTACCACCTCCTGCCAGACTGTTTTAGGCCATAGAGGCTTTTGCTGAGTAGCCACGTTTCCCCTCTGTTGCGCCCAAAACCAGGTGGTGCTCTGACGTATATTTCCTTGTCAAGGTCTGCATGGAGGTATGCTGTCTGTACATCAAACTGGTACACTTGTTCTTCGAGGATGGTTGCCATTACTAAAGCGGCCTTTACGCTTTCTGTGGCCATTACTAAAGCGGCCTTTACGCTTTCTTCACTGTGGGGGAGTATGTGTCTTCGTAGTCGTCAGGGTATCGTTGGGTGAACCCTTGGGCGACTAGTCGCGCTTTGTACATTACCCCTTCATTTTCCAACGATTTTACCTTAAACACCCACTTTGTTCCCACTGTCCTCTGTCCCTCAGGGACCTCAGCAGGGGCATACACTCCGAGGGTTTTGAGGCTCTCCATTTCCCTTTCCATTGCCGCCTGCCATTTGTCCTGTTCTTCGGGAGACAGTTTGTCTATGTCATCAAAGCTTGCTGGTGTCTCGGGGTAGGTGTTTATGCCCAGCACATACTCCTTTAGCCCTCTGGGAGTTTGGCCTTTGGTTGACCTGGTTGACCTGCGGGGCGCCTCTGCTGGGGTTTTTGGAGGTTCAGTCTCCACAACACTAGTGGTATTTTGATGTGACTGCCTGGTCTCATCCCTCTCTGGTGGCATGTCTGCTGGTATGTTGAGCCTTGAGTTGGATGAGGGTGCTTTGGTTCCTTCTTGTACTGACTCATTTGTCAGTACCTCGTTTGCGTGTATCTTACTCCAGTTCGCGTGTTCATGGAACGTGGCCGACCTGGAAATCACTATTCTCAGGTTGTGGTCTAGGAAGCGATATGCCTTCGAGCCTGGTTCGTACCCCATGAACCTTAGCTTCTTCGTTATCTTGTCCCCTTTCTTCCTTAGTTGTTTTGGTATGTGTACGTCTGCGAACACACCGAAGACGTGAAGGTGGCTCAACTTGGGCTTCTGCCTGTACATGGCTTCATAGGGCGTTTTTCCGATAACACCAGACCATAGCCTGTTCAGGGTGTAGTTGGAGTACAGCAAAGCTTCCCCCCAGTATGAGAAGCTTAGGCCTGCATCTTCAATTGCGCATCTGATCATGGTCTGGAGCACTCCGTTCCTTCGTTCGGCGACCCCATTCTGGAAAGCTGAGAATGGTGCGGTTTTGTAATGTAGCATCCCCTTCTCGGTTATCCAGTCTTGGAACTCTTTGGACAGGAATTCCGATCCCCTGTCTGTCATCAGTTTCTTTATGTTGGTGTTGTTCTGGGTTTGCACCCTTTGGTAGAACTCTTTGAACTTGCTGAAGGTCTCGTCCTTGCTTTTGAGTGTGTATACGAAACCGTATCGGCTGTAGTCATCTACTATCGTCAAGAAGAATCTCTTCTGGCCCAAAGATCTCTCGAGTGGCCCCACCAGGTCGAGGTGGACCAATTCGAAGGGGTGGCTTGACTTCCTGGAGGATGTCTTCGGTCGTGCCTCGGTTTTCGCCTTGGAGCTTTTGCACACGGAGCACTCCAGGTAGTTCTCACAATCCTTGATCCTTAGTCCTTCTGAACATCCTAGCATCTTCTTGACAGTCGGAAAACCTATGTGTCCCAATTTTCTGTGCAACAGATGCGCACACTCATCATGTATTTGTTTCCCAATGGATACCCTCAGTGTTCTATGCTTTGCGCTGCCAACCCCTTCATTTCTTGTGGGGCTGTTGTGATCATTGTTTTTCCTTTCTGGGTCTTCATGTTTGGGTTCCCTGGGGTCGTCTGCGGTGCAGTCCTGCATCTCTTCATCGTCAGTGCCGTCGATTAGGCCTATCGTGGCCTGTACATCCTCGGCTTCCTTGGCAATGAGGTACGGTAGGCCGCCTATGAGCTCCACTCTTCCAACCTGCTTTCCCCTTCTTTCGATGGACACCTTCTTGTTCTCGAAGACTATCCTGAGGCTGGGGTCTTCTGTGAGCTTGGTGGTGGCCAGGACATTATATGGAATTTCAGGAGAGTAAAGGACGCCTTTGACCTGACCAATTCCAGGGATGAGTACGTCGCCCCTGCCTGTTACTCTTGCATGTTCCTGGTTGGCGACTTTGATTCTGAAGGAATCTTCTTCAAATGAGTTGAATATTTCCTTGTGGCATGATGTGTGGGTGGTTGCCCCGGAGTCGATCAGCCACCGCTGTAGGTGTGCATTTGAAGACCTGTCTGCCTTGTGGCTGCTGGTCCCTTCACTGTGCTTGACCACGTTCACTGAGTCTGGTTTGTGTCTATCTTGCCCCTTCTGTGGCTTAAGCTCTCTCTTTGGGCTAGGTGACCTTCGTCGTCTGTCCCCCCTGTCGTTGTCGCCCTTGTGTCTGCGTGGGTATTCATCCTGTGACTCACGTCTGGGTCTCGGAGTGTCTTCATGGCGTGTTGGATCGCGCGTGGGTTTGTGTTTCCTTGGTCCACATGTGTGACACTCGAAACTAGGGCCCTGCTCAGGGAAACTGACTCTTTTGCGTGGCCTGTCCTCTCTGCGTATGGTGGCCCTACTTCTCCTAAGATTATCCTCAGCTATGAGTTTCTTAGTGATGTACCCCAATGTGGCATTGTTACTTCCCAAATTATCCAGCTGAGTCAGGAAGTAGTCCCAGCTTGAATCGAGGGAGTTGTATATAATGCTAATCTGGTGCTGATCTGTCACGATCTCCCCCCTTCTTATGAGGTCGGATCTCATGCTGCTTAGTCTCATCAGGTGCTCGCTCATAGTTGAGCCCTCTTTCATTTTGTATGCATACAACTCTCTCAATAGCAAGCAGGTCGTAGTCCTTTCATTGCAATAAAACATTTCATACAATATTCCCCAAACCTCATGCACAGTTAGCCCATCAGGGATACTCCCATACATTGAAGTGTCAATAGAGCTTAAAAGCAAACAGAACACTCTGTGGTGTAGTCTGTCCACCTTTAGGGTCCATGGCTTTCTTGGTGGGTCCTGGATCAGGTACAGTGCCCCCTCCCTCATCAGAATTACCTGGAATTGTTGTGCCCAGTCCATCAGGTTCTCCCCAGTCATGTGAAGGATTGGGAAGTTGTGAGGTAGTTGGCTGTGCTGGCCGGCATTGCTTCCTTTGCTGGATCTGGCCTGGTGCCCTGGCCTGTCCTTATATTGGCAGTGGGGAATGGGTACACATATATTTGCTATTGGATGTCCCTTTTTCAGTTTTTC
This sequence comes from Bradypodion ventrale, assembly GCA_035047345.1. Taxonomy (NCBI): domain Eukaryota; kingdom Metazoa; phylum Chordata; class Lepidosauria; order Squamata; family Chamaeleonidae; genus Bradypodion; species Bradypodion ventrale. The sequence goes on from JAWDJE010000001.1 coordinate 51,847,624, forward strand.
TGGTCACCTGTAGAGGGAGTTTGCTGGTCCTCTGTGCATGGAGCGACCTGAGTTGACCTGCAGTTCCTCTTCTTCGCCAGAGAGGGAGTTCTCCTGCTCCTCTTGCGCCTGCGTGAATCTCATTGTTTGCTGGCTGCCGAGGTGAGCGGATCTCTGTCTCAGAGGTCCTGCTGCTTCAGGTTGGAGCGTTGGTGAGAAGTCGCTTTCGTCGCTGGAGCTGCTTTCCTCATCGGAGGGCCCTGTGGAGCTGTCGCGTGGAGGCCGCCATCTTTGCTGGACTGATGGGGGTTCGGGTCGTCGTAGCTCTGCGTGGAGTTCAGCTTCCTTCTCCGGACATTCCCTGCGCTTGGTTCGGGCAGACAGCGAGTCGTGGTAGGCCTCACTTTCTTTGTTCTGCCTTGCGTGTGCTTCCGGTCTTCCCGCGTGGATGCGTGCCTTGCAGGTCTCGCGCCCCTCCCATTCGCGGTAGCGTGTTTCTGAGGGGGGGCTGCGTCCCCTTCGGTTTCTAGCTGGGAAGGATTTGCGGTGGCTTTCCTCCGGGGAGAGGTCGTGTCCCCTTCGGCCTTTGATTGCGAAGGGGGCCTCTGCCCATGTGAGGAGTTCGGCCCGGTTGTCAGCAGCGCCTCTCTTGGGGGTGTGGTGCCTGCTTGGGGGTCCCTGCTCCTCTTCTAGTCCCTGGGGGCTGAGGGTCGGCATGCCCCGCATTTCTAGGGTCTGTGTGTCCACCCTCCAGGGTCCCAGGGCCTTTTCTTTTCTTCGCGTGGTTGGGGCGCGCGGGTTATCTGCGGGTATTGTTGTTCCGGTGGGCCTTCCCGCCGGTGTGTTCGAATCTAGGGCCACCGCTTGTAATTGGTCGGCTATCTCGGATAGATTTGAACTCGGCGCGGTGCTTGGGGTTCCCGCCATGGAGGATCTCGGGGTAGAGCTTACCATGCCATTGGTGTGGGATTCATCTCCGGTGTTCATCAAGGCCAGTAGCTCTGCCGTGGGGATCATTCCTCTCCCGGCTATCGCCCTGTGGATTTTGGTTGTCAGGCTTTCGTCTTGGACGTCCCTTTCGGTGGGTGCCCCTCCGGTTTCGGCCTTCGTTTGGCCATCTGGGTCCATCTCCGTGATGGTCCAGTTCGGGTTGTCCTCTTCCATTACCGTTTGGGGTCGTGCGATTGCCTGTTCCGGAGTTTCGGGTCCAGTTGGTCTGGCTCGTGTTCTGGACCCTCCTTTGTTCAGCCGGGTCCTTCTTTTGGTCATTTGTTTTAATTTTGGAGTTGTTTATGGGCGAACCATCCTCTGCTACCATTTTGTAAGAGTGTTTCAGATGGCTCGGCCCAATAACTCCAGAGACAGTATATTATAATTAAAGTCTTTTATTCTCACTGCCCGCATGGCGGTCAGTGGCTGTATCAAGGGTCAAAGATGGAAGGGAAGGGTATGAGGTTGAGGTGGTCCTTTAATAGGGTCGGATGAGGTCAGAGGCATAAGGTTCAAAGGAATAGGGTTACAGCGGCAAGGCATTGTGGTATATGTAGTTCAGGTCAGTTTGATATTACACCTGACATTCTTTCCTTCAGGGACAGCATTACATTCCAAAAATACTAATTACTGTAGCTGTTATTTTCACTCAGTTTTGTCATTCAGAACATGAAAGTTATGAAGTGTTACTTAGAGAATGAAAACTGTGATATGACCTTCAGTTTTACCCAGTCCAACAGTGAAATCTCCTTTCCAGACAAGTCCCACATTCAGTAGACTAGGAGTTCTCAATCTTTTAAATCCAGGGGCCGGGGTCATGCTCCATCAGAAAGCTTCAGGAGCCGGGGGGCATTTTGCCCTTCCTCCACCACATGGCACTTCCTGGTGTGGTGGAGGTGGTGGTGGGCCACATGAAATGGTGCCACAGGCCACATCTAGCCCACGGGCTGCAGGTTGAGATCACTGCACTAAATTTAGGATTAGCACAGAATACACCTGACTATTATATGCAGATGGAGAGGATATGGTTGGTCTTCTAAATGTTGTTTAGGGGCTTTAGCCCTATCCGTCCTATAGCCAGTATTGAGGAACGGTGGGTATTTCCCCAAATTATGAGGATCAGACGTATTGTTTGATCTAACAGTTTCAATCTTATTCTTCCCCAGACCATCTGCTAAGGAGAATTTTTTTTTGGTCAACATTTTGAAGCAATCTGGCCTAGTATGAACTTCCTAGAAAGTATGCAGATTAGAACATACGGTAGTTATCATTTGCATTTTGTACTTCTTGAAATTTTGCAGTGAAGTGTTAGGCTCAAAAATCACATATTGAAACTGAAGATATATTAGGGGTATTTACAAAGGTATAAATTGTTAGGGAAAGTGAATTAAATCTTTTATGGAAAGAAATGTACAAAAATGTGCATGCCAGAGAAACTGAAACTGAAAATGCAATCTTTTATATTAGTTTGTTTTCTGTTCACAGAGTAATGTAGTGATTAGTTGGGATGGATTCACTGTCAGAACCTAGAAATATGTGTTTAGAGTAAAATTCCAAGGGCAGAATCCTAAAACAAAAAAAGGTAGAGTATAACAGCCCCCAAACATTACACTCCAGCTAGCAATTGTGTGACCAATATAGCCTCTTTGAAAGCAACAGGTGTTACACATGTGTAGAGAACATCTCCTTTTGCAAATACTGAAAAGCAACAACCCACAGATACAACAGTGTATTGCAGATAAGGTAATAACAAGGAAGATTCTGCCTCAAGGATCCCTTTGTCATCATGAATATAATATTTGGGAATTGGGGGGTTCTGGGAGTTGTAATCCAAAAAAGTAACACTTCCAAATTCTGTAGATTACTGCATGAATGAGAAACTGAGAGCAACTAGGTATAGGCTGTTTCATACACCCTTGCCATCTACACTTTTGCTTTGTAATTGGCAGAATCCAGCTCATTTACTTTTGTTGTTCAGTCGCACAGTCGATTCCGACCCTTTGCGACCCCATGGACCATTTTCCTCCAGGCACCTCTGTCCTCCACCATTCTCCTCAGCCCACCAAGCTCTGTGCCCATTGTGTCCACAATACCATCTATCCATCTCATCTTTGGACACCCCATTCTTCTCTTGCCCTCCACCTTTCCCAGCATCAAGGCCTTCTCAAGTGAGTCCTCCCTTCTCATTTGATATCCAAAGTACTTTAGCTTCATCTTCACTATTTGTCCCTCCAATTAACATTCAGGATTGATTTCTTCCAGTATTGACCCATTTGTTCTCTTTGCTCTCCAAGGGACTCTCAGGACTCTCCTCCAACACCACATCTCAAAGGCATCTATTATTCTGCGCTCAGCCTTCCTAATGGTCCAGCCCTCACACCCATACATTACCACTGGAAATACCATTGCTTTGACTATGCGAATTTTTGTTTTCAAGGTGATGTTCTCTGCTTTTCACTGGTCTGCCGATTACTACCAGCAACATGCATGGATGAGCACTTAAGTTTGGCCAATGAAAAAGTCAAGAAAGTGGTTCCATTTTGGCAGTCCAGGGCTTGATCATGACACAAAAGAACCATCAACACACCTATCATGAATTTTATTAGGAATGTGTAAAATATAACATTTGAATTCTGAAGTTTGCAAGATTTTAAATTTCCTTTGTATTTCTGCCCATATTTCTGACATTAGCTGCTTCTGTTGTCTGACATGCAGCTTTCAAAATCTGAAGAAAATTTAAAATCAGCCTTTGGTGCAGCAAAAGGAACTTTGGGAGACAAAAGTCAGGGGTCCAAGGCTGTGGGGAAAAGAAGCTAAGATATTTTTTAATGCTCAGCAAATAAATACATGGTTTACTATATATGTATACCACCTGCCTTCAGCCATTTGCATGGCTTGTGTATATGAAATGTTGTTATGTGATTCTAGTCATGGATATGAGATGACATGGATGGTAAATATTGTGCACAGAGTAAACAGAAAATTTTATCTGACACAAGAGAGTTATAATTAGCACTAAAATAATTAATTGACTAATCAATACAGTTAATACATTCATTAAGCACAGATTAAAAATGTGTGCTTTTAATTAGAACTTAACCAGACTTCTTCCTAAAAGAATGTTTAGTGCTAATGACTTTCTTGTAAATATCCCATGGTTGGGGTCTCAGGAATGTTTTACAATGCATTTTCTTTTTCTAAACCTCTTCTAAACCACATTAGAATTCACACTTGAATATAGCACTTGCCCAGTGGGACAAGTGCTATATTAAAAGCCATATCCATTTCTGTGATCCTCTAAAACTTGCCTACAATATCACACAACTTCAATCCATGGGAACCAAAAAACCTCAGTTGTTACCTTTAGGAGCTCAAACTACAAAGGAAAGTGTGCATTTAGTACTGTTATTTTGTTCTCACTCCCTCAAAAGGATTCCCCGCCCTGCCCTGCCCCACCCCTCTCCGTGGGGAGAAAGACCTGTTAAGATATTCTGCCCTTGAAGGTTCTTGGACCTACTGGTATTCTAAAGGGGCAGGGTTGAGACCAATCTAGTTGGCTCTCATGTCAAAGCCTTGATTGCTGGATGGAATAACATGGCGGGGGTAGCTGCTATGATCACACCTAAACATCCTCTCCAGTCTGAACCTCTACCTGGCCATGGTTTATGGATGAGCTGTGAGTGATGAAGCAAAATAGGCTGGAGAACAAATGGAAGAACGCTCCCTCAGATATTCTCCCTAGAGAATATTTCAAGGCCATAAAATTCTGACAAGAGATATTGTTACATTAAACAGATAACCGAGGCAGAAAATCATAAGGTAGAACTCTACAGAATTCTCAGAAACCTCACTTTCTCTAGATAGGATGATCTGGGATTTCAATCGCATACCAACACTTGATTATTTTAGATCTAGGGACCTTGACTCCACTATTAAGACAGTTAATCATGAAAAGACGACTAATGCACTACCTTGTCCAGTTGTGTTAGATCAATCTCAACCTGTGATGTCTGATGATGGGGACAAGGTGCTTGTATGACACAAGGCCTCAACCTCCCGATTTGACCCTATTCTTTTATGGCTTGTGAAAGAGGCCAAGGAGGTGATGGTGGATTAGCCTAATCAGATTTTGCATACTTCTTTATAGGAGGGGTATCTTCCAACCTGCTTGAAAGAAACCATAATCAAGCTCTTTCCCCCCCCCCCACCAAAAAATCAGATTTAGGAGTTTAACAACATTAGATTGGTGACCAATAACCCAAGTTATTGGAAAGAGTAATCATGGATGAGGTGTAAGCATACTAGGAGAAGACAGATAGTCTTTAGATCCATTTCAAGCATCCATTTCAATCTGAGTTCAGGCCTTGGCATAGAACTGAGTCAGCACTGGTTGCTCTGTTAGATTGCTCCCTCTGAGTGGCTGACAAGAGTAACATGTTCCTACTTATCCTTTTAGATCTTTCATCAGCTTTCAATACCATAAATCCATTGTATCCTACTGGACAGATTGGCAGGGTCTGGAATCAGGGGGTCAGCTTTGGACTGGCTCTAATTCTGCCATGTTGACTATGTCCAGAGAGTTCAGCTGGGTGAGGGGAAATTGGTCCCATGTGTACAACAATATGGTGTGCTGCAGGGCTTGGTAATCTCACACTGTTTGTTACCCCTCACTCTCCTATTACTTCCTCTTTTTAGTCTACAACAGCATCAAAATATCTTTGGGAGAAAAGATAGCTCTTCTTGTATCCCAATCTATACTGATGGTGCTATATAAATAAAAAAACAAACTCAAAACTGGTGCAATTTAACACCCAGAAATCCATCATACCACCTGTGTCATGGTCACAGTTCAATGTCATAATCACAGCCACATGGGACTTTGATTTCACATAGGAAATCCTCTTAACTCTGTGCTTAATTATTGTCAATCAAGACAATTGGCTTCCTAGCACTTGTCCACGTGTGTCAAATGTATTTTTCTCATCCACTTTTATTTAATAACACTCATTGGGTGAGAGTGGTAGGTTTCTCTGGCAAGGTACTTATTGAATCAGAAGATCAAAACTGAAATTGACAGATTTAATTTTGTGAACTAATCAGCCGGTTAGAAGTAAGATTGGTAATCATTTGAATGACTCTCCAGAAGTTGGCAGGGTTCCTCTTCATGCTTTAGCTCTACATTTCCACTTAATCTGTTTCTTCTTTTTCTTTTCTTTGTCTTTCAGGTTGAGCCAGAGGTATGTTTTCTTTTTGTTTTTCTTTGCCTTAAATTGTCAAGAACAGTCTAATACACGCTTGAGTACACAGTTTTTCACCCATTAGTTTCTATTAATCATTTCTGTGTCAGTTGTATCGTCTGTTATTATTCTGTAACTATTTGAATGCAGTCTGCGTTACCAACAGTGCTATGTCAATAGTAGTAGTGAAAGTTGCTAAATGGTTCAGAAGAAATGCAAGGCTGCAGTTTCCCCAAACTTTATCTCAGGAAAACTCATTTAGAATTTCCATTTCAAAATGAGACCTATAACCTGATCTAGAGCATCAGTGTCATCCAAGATTGGCTGCAGTTGTTTGACTTTCTCTCTTCCAATGTTTCCCCCCTCCCCTCCCCAAGAAGAGAACATTAGTAATACCACCATCCGTATAGTATGATTCTAAGATGGCATTTTCCACAAATTGGCCACATATTGCTTTTCAAAATAAATAAAACTACTACTCCTTTTAGTTAAGGACCAATAGTTTTTGGGCCCAAATATATATGTCTTCTTTACAAATAAGGAAAAATATAATATAGGGGTAAAGTCCAACAATCAAGTGGATGGTTGTATGTGACCAAAACAACTTGTCCATGTCTTCAGCACATTTCATGGTATCTATTAGGGGTGTACCTTTTGTTATGATTCCAACTCCCATAATTCTTCCAGAATTCCCCGGCATAATTCTAGAAATTCCTGTTCACAGACACACACCTACATTTCCTCTCTAAAGCCTACATCCTGCACACAAAAAGGAAAGTATTCTAGTGCATCCTGAAAAGCCTAGTTTTTTGTGGGATGGAGTCTTGCTGCCTATAAGAGGCCTAGCCCACACTACTATACCTCCCATGGTGATCTAGGCCTCTCTAGAAGCACTGGAGCAGCTTTCTTTTTGTACAGGATGTAAGCCTAAAACAGCCTGAAAGTTAGTCTCCATTTTTTGGGAGTGAAATGTAGCTGTATGTCTATGAGCAGGAACTTCCACTATTTTGCCTGGGGAATTCTTGGAGTTGAAATCAAACAAAATGAATGGCACATTCCTAATAGCCATGAATGTCATGCCAAAATTTTCTTCCATGATATTTTTAACGATTCTCAAGCAACCTGATAGAAAATAAATTGCTTTTGAGAATGATTTTTAAGTAGGAGAATTTTCAAAGAAATTCTCATGGGTGAGTATCAGAATTTTTGTGCTTAATTTACTTATGAGGTGGCTACTGGTGTCTTGTCATTCACTGTATATCCATTTCTGTCAACTGGCAGTTCCTGTCCACCAATTCAAGCCCAGGAAAATATAATATTTGGTAGGAGTAGATACCTCCAAACCGCTTTTTCAGATCAGGAAATACAGACAGCAAATCAAGATAAGGGATGTAAGAGAAAGAGAAAAACTGTGAAATCTTTGACCACTTGGCAATATTAAAGTAAGCTTGAAAATATCATTGAGTTTATTTTTTCTGAGAAACATTCTCAGATGCTCTTTTCCAAACGTTCTCCACTATTGCTTTTGGTGGCTGCTTCCCCACCAGAATATCTTAGCATGACTCTAAATAGAGGGCATTAGCAAAGTAGGCGTGCTCTCAACAATGTTCTTGCTGCCAACAGCAGCAGAGAAAGTTCTTTGGAAAAATAATGAACAAAGCCTTTCTGCAACCATTACTACTGGTGAGCAAAATCTGTGACAAATTTTAAGAGTAGTCCTCCTCCCCTGGAATAGTCCTTCACAAATTAGTTGGAGGATTTCAAAAGGCTGTGACTTTGTCTCAAAGTCACCTGGAATCCCCTAGGCCCGTGATGGCGAGCCTTGGCAGTCCAGATGTTCTTGGACTTCAATTCCCAGAAGCCCAAGCACCCTGTGAATCCACATGAATGGGTTTACTACAATTCATCTGGCCCACGCTGCCCTCGTCGCTCCCGGAAGCGGAAGTAAAATGTGCCCATATGGTTAAGGCTCTTCTGGGTTAACCCTTCCTCCATACGGATGCATTTTATTTCTGCTTCTGGGAGCGATGAGGGCAGCACAAGCCAGATGAATTGCAGTAAACCCATTTGTGTGGATTCACAGGGTGCTTGGGCTTCTGGGAATTGAAGTCCAAGAACATCTGGACTGCCAAGGTTCGCCATCACGGACCTAGGCAGACCTCTAGGTCTGGGATAGGAGAAAGGAAACAACAAAAGAAATGTCTTAATGCTACCCATTGTTTGCTTTCTCCCAGGCACATTGGCTAGAGAGAAGAAAGAAATAGTCTGTCTGTCCATCCCACTGCTAGTCAGGAATCACCCTAGTGCCCCAATGGAGAGGGTAGTCTTGCTGTTAATTAAATGCTCTTAGGGGAACCTTTCAATGAACTATTCTCTTCAGTTATAAAAGATGTTTCTTTGCCATCTTCTTTTTCCTCTCCTAGTCCCTGAAGCCTACCTGGGAGATTTTTAATGTTCTAGAATTCCCCAAAACACCCCCACCCATGGTGGCTACAATCAGAGGCTGGAACAGTAGAAGGGGGTTGAAGAATTAGGGGAGTTGGAAAAGTAATTTTTTCCCAGAATACAAGTCTCCAAATTCCTCAACTACCACCATCATTGTCTGTGCTGGCTGAGGAACTTGGGAATTGTTTTTCCCCCATGCCAATCCATAGATTATTCAAATATTTTGGAGGCTATCCTGAGAAAAATGCAAATATATAATGGAAGAACAAGCTAAGTGAAATGGAGAATTATTTCAGGTGTTTTATCCCTGCCATAGACCTTGATCATTACAGCTACCTACCAGTTTGGGTAGGTGAAGGTGAAGGCGGTAGGAGAATAAAAGCATGATTTTATGTATACTATATAAGTGCCAAGTACTCAACTCAGTGGTCTCACATCTACTTGTGACAACAGCCATACCAATTAAATCATGTTACAAAAACACTGGGTGACTGGTGAAATATATTCCTGGTGTTATAAAGACATTCTTAATGTCCAGGACAAAAGTAAAGCTCATACATAAAAGATGCCATTAGCTTCTAAAGAAGTTGTTGCCATTTAGCTTTGTTGAAGTTTTAATCAATTATATTTTGAAGTTCAAATACATCCCTTAAAAGGGTGTGTGTGCTTTTTCTTTGCAAGATAGAAGTTTAGATTCTCTGTTTTTTCCTTCCCAAAGGCATGGCTCATAAATTATTGTGCCGCAGTGTGTAACCATTCTAAATGGGATTTGTACACTCCAATGTATTTGTAAGAATGTGTTTAGTCAGGGCTTTTATTATGCTGTCTTTATATGTCATCACAGTAATAGCTGTTGAATTTTATTTATTGTTACATCTTGATGAAACAGCAACAATAATGAAGGGGTCTGTTATTTTCTTTTGAGAATGAATATAAAATTCAGTATTGTATAAGAGTACCAAAAATGGAAGTACCCCCTGGAAATTCCCAACTCTTCTGTTGACTATCTCAAATCTTCATCAGATTAATTATAGTGTAATGCTATGTACCTTATTTACTGGCATATAAGATGCATCAGAGTATAAGACACACCTTGTTATTACCAAAATAGCTCACTATAGACCACTATATACAGTACAAGACACACTCCATTTTTTTCCAGTGTATTTTAAGGGGGGAGTGGGTCTTATGCATCAGTAAATACAGAAATTTTACTTTGAAGGAAGTCCCGTTATGTTCAATGTATCTTCCCTCCAAGTAAGTGTACTTAGAATTGGACTGCTTCAATATATCTCTGTGGAACCATAAATTTAATTACTAACTCTGTTGTTGTTGTTGTTTGTTGTATTTCCAGTTATATACTATGCCATATTACTAAGTACTCTCTGGTAGGTACAAAATGTAATTAAGCAAACTACAGTTTGCCCCCAACATGCTGGGTACTTATTTTACTGAGCTCAGAAAGATGGAAGGCTAAGTCCAACAGGAATGAACTCAGTTCTTAAGCAGAGTTTTGGCTGCCATACTGCAGCTTAAACACTGCACCACAGTGCCATTTAACCTGGAACTGAAGGATGGATCATTTAGGAGCCTGGTGTCTGAAAAGTCTGCTAATGCTTTTTTGGTTCATTTCTATCTGTGATTTCTGTATGGAACATAGAAACAAATTAAACAAGGATTCTATTCAATGTTAATTACTTCAGAATGCCATTAATACCTGTATTTCATGTACTATATCTAAGGGTAAAACTATGCTTAACCAGATGTACCCTGAGAAAGCACGAGATATTACCAGACATTTTAAGTTGAGTCCTGGGACCTATATTATTATTCCAACTATGTCATCTGGAGACCGTGAGACTGAGTTTCTTCTGCGGATATTTTTGAAGAAACAGAATCAGAACAATCTCAGGTAAAGCTTTAATAAATATAACTTGAATTAGAGAAGGTAGAAAAATGCCTCCTAATCAAATCCTCTTTTGTTTCTCACTTACTCAGTAATTAATTTTCTTGTCATCTAGAACTAAAATGAATATGTTCCTCTCAGTGGCCAAAATCATATTGCTTAGTATAATAAATTACTCTAGAGTATGCCCATTGAATCAAATAGGCTTACTCTACATGTTACTACACTAAACTAAGGTTAAACTAGAATAGATTTTGGGCAATATGTTCCAGTATAAAGATAATACACCTCAATTATCTCACTATCATAGGACTCGTTCCACCTTCCAGAGGCCTGTATCCATTTAGGAAGCCCACATCACCTTTGTGGTACTTCAGAGTACTTGTGGTCCTGCTCCAGACTAGAGAAATCTATGATAGGTTTCAATCATTGACTGTTTATGCTTACAAACCATCCATGAAGTCTGTCCTGAGAATATAATGCAGTAGCCTTTCATCTGCCTTCCGCATAGCAGCATGACATCTGTACCACTGATCCAGCTCTGTGAGTCACTTTCTGGTCCTAGATCAGGTAGGACATGCAGTGTGAATTAACTTAATTGAGAGAGAGAGAGAGAGAGAGATTATTGTAGCATTGCCAATAATGAAATAAAGGAACTGGATTTCTCCACCAGCTTAAGCTCTATGTATGAATAAGCACACATCTGGTTCCAATCAAGTTTATTTAGATGGAAAAAATAAAAAAGTTCAGATTCATTTTTTACTTGTCCTTTTCCCAGAATAAAACAAGAAAAGCATATCTAGCTATACAGTAAAAACCTCGCATAAAGAGTGCCTCACTTAGAACCTGACTTGCTTAAAGAGCAGAATTTTCTCTGAATAGTCGCCCTCACTTAACAACCAAAAACAACCAAAAACATGCTTAACAACTAAATCGGGGTTCGCAATCCCCCACCACCACCACCAGAAGTCACAATTAGTCACTTATCATAGTCATGGCAGCATTTTTCCAAGTGTTTAGCTTAAAGAGCAACTTGCTTAAAGAGCAACCCCATGAAACGCATTATGCTCTTTAAGCGACATACCACTGTATTTCTCTGGCCTGGCCTGGCCTAGCCAGCTAACACATTTGACTACATATTGTTTACTCACAAGTACTCACAAGCACACTCTTTCTTGATCAGCATCATGGCAATCTGAGACACGGCAATGGCAGTCATGATGTTTCTTCCTCACATTCCAATATAACAAAACACATCTCTTTTCACCTATCTTACCTCTTCCTGGTTTTTTACCAATTAGAGCACAGCATAAAATGTCCATTGTCCTTAGTTCCATTCTCACAGTTTTCAACCTGTTATGACTACATTGAAAAGTAAACTAATTAACATCTGCCTTGAAAGTCCTTTCCCAGGTTTCTCTAGTTCTGCCGAGGGAATAAAGAACTAAAAGAACTACTTTACTCACTCAAAGCAAAAGCCCCTATTTTAGTTCACTACATGTGCCCTTTAAATATTTGTGTGTGTGTATGAGGGTTTGTGTGTTTATATTGACTGTTCTGTGGCTGCTTTCTGAAGCTTTGCATATCTGCATAATGGGCCATTTCACGCACTAAAAAGCATAGGATTTATGGTTGCATTTACTCATAAGAACAGCCTTGCTGGAACAGGCCACAGCCCATCTAGTCCAGCATTCTGTCTCACACAGTGGCTCACCATTTCCTTCAGGGTATTCCCAAGGAGATGCCTTCACCTGCTTAGGATTCCCTGGAAATGGCATTGAGAGATATCCTGCCTATCTCTCCAACCCCGAGGTTGTCCTTAAGTATCCATAATTATAGCCATTGATACCCTTGTCCTCCATGAACTTGTCTAATCCTTTCTTAAAGCTGTCAAGACTGACAGCTGTCACCACTTCTTCTGGCAGGGAGTTCCATAGACCAGTAATCCTCTGGGTGAAAAAGTACTTTCTCTTATTTGTTTGAGAACTAGTACCCAAAAGTTTCATCGAGTGTCCCCTAGTTCTAGTGTTGTGCAATAGGGAAAACAGTTGTTCCTTATCTACTTTGTCCACACCGTGCATGATTTTATAAACTTCAATCAGGTCACCTCTTAGACGCCGTCGTTCAAGAGTGAAAAGGCCCAACCGTTGCAGCCTCAGATGGTAAGGAAGGTGTTCAAGTCCCCTAATCATTCTGGTTGCCCTCCTCTGCACTTTCTCCAACTCCATAATATCCTTCTGGAGGTATGGCAACCAGAACTGTACACAGTATTCCAGATGGGGCCTCACCATAGATTTATAAAGTGTAAATACTCATTTATTTACTTTCATCAACATTTGTCACCTCAAGGTATCTGAATCCAATCTTTGACCATTAGTTTTGGACCATATCTGATATCTATGTTGTGGTATTTCAGGTGATATGAAGAAGAGTGCAATACTTAAGTGTTTGATACATATGCATTAGCATTTATTATTTGGATGATAAGTGTGAGCTTTTATATCTGATATCTGCCAAATGAAAGCAGTCAAGAGATTATATTAAGAAATTCAAATATAATGCCTCTTCTTCTTCTTCTTCTTCTCAACAACACACCTTTCAATAATGAGCCTGTCTTTTCACCCCCAGATTTTCCACCCAATCTATTTATTAGTGGGCAAAACCCTACCCTGTTCTCCCATTTCCAAACAAAGAATCAATAGACAAACGCAGCATCCTCCCATTCCAACCATGGGCAACAGAGCACCTGTTGATATCATACGTGCGTACATATGATAGGACTCCCTCATCTCATAGCTGACACCTTGTCTATAAAAATGTTGAAAATCAAAAGCCTGAATCAAGCTATAATCTTTGCAGGATACTCACATATAGAGGGGGACACCTTAGCCATGACTTCCTCCATCACTGTCTTCATAACTTTTCTATACATGCTGTCTGAAAATGAAGAGCCTTTATTATCCTGTAGTACTCCCAGGCTTTCCACAGAGCCCCCACAGTTAGAGTAATCTGTTTTCCTATGCAGGAGTGGGGACAGAAGTAATGATGAATGCTCCTTTCTGGGTATTCTACATGGTTTATAACAGTGCGCTGCACTGGGTTTCAGTCTGGCCAGTTTATCCTGCTATGGTAATAGAGTAGACCATACTGCCAATGACTCGAAGCTGATCGTCAGGTGGAGGTTAACTAACCTGACAATCCTGAGGACTAATGGTCTTAGATGGCGAAGTCCACAGTGAAGGGTGATGGTCCCCAAGTGGATTAAATCCCACTGGAATCCATCTTGATGGAGGGCAGCAGCTTCATCAATACTGGCCTGGGGCTGATGAGGACTTTGTGTGTCAAAAGGGCTCAGGACCAGAAAGTGACTCACAGAGCTGGATCAGTGGTACAGGTGTCATGCTGTTATGAGGACTGCAGATGAAAGGCTACTGCATTATAGACTCAGGACCGTCTTCATGGCTGATTGCCAATATTCAGAATCAGATACCATGCAAGAAGAAGAATCAGCAGCACTGGATTCAATCCGAGTCTGAACTGACAACTGAAAGTGTGGTCATATGGTTGGAAAGGCCCTGTCTGATTGCTCCTAAGCAATTTCTCTTAAAGTGACTCTTCCATCTACCAAGTACGTAATTGCTTCAGCTTGACTGCAAGAAAGTAGCAGCACAAATTAAGGTAAGGCTGGATTGCAACCCCACCCCACACATTGTGTGATCACTGGGAAATAGATTGCACCACACAGCTCCTTGAGTGGTCCAAAATGTTATCTATTTCCCCATGTGATCACAACCTCTAGACTTGATTCTGACTGATTTCTATCAGGACAAGCCTGAAATGGAATGGCCAGATTCACTTCTGGTGAAGCAAAAAGATTTAAAAATCAGTTTGAATCTGAAACACAAATGGAGTCAGATTGGACACAAATAACTTCAGCCTTTTTCTGAAAGAGCAAACTTTGAACTAGACATCTTTGAAAATGTCCCTGGTTTACAAACGTCTGGAGCTTGTTGTCTAAATTTGGCAGGCTTTCGCTCCTCTTTGAGCTCTATCATTATTTGTCCAGAGTTTATGTACTTTAGTGGAAAAACAAAAAGTTGTGATATTTTTGGTTTTCCAGTGAAAGTCAAAGAAATTCAAGGCATTAGTAAAATGCGCAGGTTTTTAATGTCATAATTAACTTTGGCCTTTCCAGTCCCTGTTTCAAAATACAATGTACAGTACTAGAATTGTGATTTGCCCCCACCCCTGGTTTCTTTAGGATTTTTCTCTTGGTGAGAAGGTAGTTGAACAGTAAATCTTAAGCAATCTGCAGCAGCTTTATCTGATAAACTAATACCTTTAAGGAAAGAATTGGGGATGAGCATGGAACAGAAAATCCCCTGTAATGGATTCAGTCATAGTGAATTAACTCTGTACTGCCCATTAAGAAGAACCACGATTTCTGGACTCTCTTCCGATAGATATGCAACCTGAATGTCAAACTTTAGCATACAAGACACTGCCTTTATTTGATAAGAGAACAAAGGAAACCTCTTGCTCTATTCTGATGCATTTTCTAATTTAGTAAGAATTTTCCCCCTGTTTCTTAGGGAATCATATACAAGTACTGAAGTCAGCCCAGTGATAACAAAGGTATGTAGAGGTTTAAAGTCATAGAAATAATGCCAGTTCATTTAATCTGAAACTAACTACTGTATACCTGATTCAATTCGATTTATTATTCATATACCGCCTTCCTTGCCCTAGGGCAACTCAATCCTGTTCTTATTATTTTGCTTTTTCTCTGAGAGAACGAGATCATGGAGAAGATCAACAAAGCCTCCATCTTTTCAGAGTTATGTGGTAAAAGAATGCCAAGAAGATTAGCATGCCTTGTTTGTTTCTGCTACTAGGGAGAAGCTATTTTTCTTATATACATTCTAGACTCTATTAATGGGGCTCAATGTGTATTACCATATCCAGTCTGGCATTTCTGTTTTCTTTAATGAATGAGTGAAAAAATGCTTTGATTATTCTGTGGTGAGGGAATGGCATTTTACTCATGTCTGTTGACACTGTTTTGAATATCCCAGGAATCAGACAGGGTTGAAAAACAGGTACAGTATTTGGAATTAGCTTGGGTAAACCCTTGTGCAAATAAATAGCCACAGTTATAAAATACTGGCTTTCTGCATATCTTAAAGGTGCAGAAAAAGACAGTAATTAGAATTTATTTCTGAGATTGCAGTGGCTCAGTGATTATGAAGCTTGCCTTGTTAGCTGGAAGGTCGACAAGTTGGCAGTTCAAGACCTGAGTACCGCATGACAGAATGAGTGCCCTTCTCTGTCCCAGTTCCTGCCAACCTAGCAGTTTGAAAGCAAGAAATTGCAAGTAGATAAATAGGGACCACTTCATAGGAAAAGATACTGGGGACATGAAAGGAGACTCTTTCAGGCATAGCCTGAGTGGAGTTCCTCCAGCAAAAATCCATTGAACCCAGAAAGCACCTTTGTGTGTTTCTGACATGATTAAAAAAATAACTTCTGAGATCCCTTTCCCCCCACTTTTGCTTACATGGGCACTAGCCTCTATAAGGTTCTCCTCTAGGTGATCTAGCTATTTGAGATGCAGTGTCATTTTTTAAATAAAAAAAAAGCCTATACTCTTATTCTACTTAAACAAGATAAACCAGTAATCCACAACAAGATATCCCCTCTGTAGCACTCAATAATTATGATGGAAGCATTACTACATTTTCTGTTTCTTTCAAATCATGGATTGCCCTGGAAATTTTAACACCTGGATGTCTTCTTGCAAATTTATGCAATTTCAAGCCATCCAAACTCATACAAAGTAAAGTGAAATGCTTCTGTCATCTCTGAAAGCATTAGAGCCACATGCCTTGAGATAAAGTGTTGTTAGCTAGCTTGTTAAGATCAACAGGTGAACATTCAAAATATGTTTTAACAGCTTTTTAAAACTACTGTACTTTGATTTCCATACTTTATAGGCAAAGTGAAGTAAAATGGAAATGGAATAAAAACTTCCACAGAGTTGGATCTGGCAAAAATAAAGGACAGTTTAAGTACCATTGTTTTTAATGGAAGAAACACATTTCAGTCTCTCCTCTTGAAACTACTGGATCTTGCTTGGGTAACTTTGGCTACCTCGTGCCAATAATTTAGCTAGCAAGGGCACCTCAGGGAACCATACTACCAAAATTGTTTCTCATTGCCTGATTGCTCCCTGATCTGTCTTGAACAAAACACAATGGTCTTCAAACGATAACTGCTTAAACTGTTTCAAGTTCTTACAAGAACAATCCAGAGGAGCTGATTGTCTTCTGGAACTAATTGTTATCTCCAGCATCGTTATATAACATGCCATCCCCGAAACTCTCAGCTCTGCAAAATCTTCTTGACTCTCTCCACCTCATACAGGAAGTGTAATCAAGGCCTCTGCTAAGAAGAGGGCCAAGAATATAACTTTTAACATTGTTAAATTTTTATGTAAGAGCAACATAGTAAATCTGAAGTGAGCTGTGAACTGGCCACATAGATGGAAATCACATGGGATCATATGAGAATTTCACTAGGAGCTGAGCTTTTCAGTGTATCTGTTCAGTTGTGACTATATCCACATGCCAATCAAGTAGTATGAATAAAGTCAATTAAACAAAATAATGGCCTTGATCAGGGGTGGGCATTCTCTGTTAGACCAGACAATGAACAGGTCTATAATTCAAACCCCTGATCAAGGCCATATTCAGAACCACAACCTCCATCTTCTTTTGTACACATATTTTAAATTGAAAAACCCTCCTTTCTAGATGCCAATTGTTTTTTAATGGATGATATGGATGCCCCCAGGGAGTTTGAGGACTCTCAAAATGTGTCATAATTGCCTCCTAAAGGCTGCTAGAGGGCACAAGAGGATATTTTGAGTGCTAAGAGATATGTAGGCCCTATGGTGCCTGCCCATTTCCTACACAAGGTCTTTAGGATATCATTTTTAATTTCCATACAGAGCAATCTAATGTATGCATTGATCTAAGCATATGGATATTGATGGATTGCAACACCCACTGGCTATAGTGGCTAAAGCTAGCCAGAACTTTACCCCAATACAATTTGGAGAACCACAGCTTCCCACTATTGTTATTCACTAATTACACCAGCGCGTGGGGCTGTTAGGGTGTGAGGAGACAGGAAATAAGTTTGCATTTTGGACCACTTGTGGCACAGTCCACTGAAAACTGTTTTCTGGCGAACATAGGATGTCTGTGAGGTTATTAACCAGCCCTCTCCTGGTTGATGCCCATGCTATATCTTTTTGTCCAGTAGTGGTGGCTACTACATTTTTGGGATAGGCTGGGCCTATTCCTCCATGGATGGAAAAGTCACTTTAAGGGAAGTTGCTCACAGCAAAGAAACCTTTTCCATTTCAATCAGAGATGATCCTGTCTTATCATCTGATCACACTCTTAGTGGGATGGAGGAGATAGTTTGAACCAGTGTAGATTTTTGCTGTTGAGAAGAATGATTAACTGCAGCCGTGAACTGAAAAGACACATGACAGAGAGCCAGTATGCTTCTCAACATTGCTTGTGCTTTGCCCATGACTCACCCCTCTGAGTTATTCAGCCGGTTTATGAAGGGTGGACTGTCTGCAATTTTTTACATTTTGTTTTCTGGCATTGGGCTGTCATTTGCTCTGGTCACAAAGTCAAGGTTTAACCATATCCTCAAGCTTTTTTGGCTGGGTACATGTGAGTATAGGTTTGCTCTGAACTTCAATAGTTTCCAGTCTCAATATCTTTGGCTGTAGTTTTCAGCCTGGATTATGGCTACATTCGTTGTCCAGTGATCATGAAATTCTTCTTAGCATGTACAGAAGCATCAGATAACACAGGAACATCTTTCATTTCATCCGGATTGTTTCTGTTTTGTTTGTATTTTTTAAAAATTTCTCATCCAGAGGTGATACTAGCACTAAACCAATATCTTGTACTGTATATGTATTTAATCGGAGGATGATTGGAGAAAAAGAATGTGAGGACAGGTGTTCCCCCAGTCCTGAACTGCCTATGTTACCAAAGCACTTCCCAGAGAGACAACCCCGTCTTTAGAAAAATGAGTCACCTAATTACATGGGGAAAAGTTCACTCAAATCACTTTGGCTTGAAAAAAGTAGAAGCCTTCCCAGTGGCAGAGAAAAGAAACCACACTGGGAGCAAAATGGGCTGGACCTATTTGAACTATCCATTGCATGTCATCATCAGCAAAATAACAGCAACAACAAGAAGAAAACAAACAACAAGAAGAAGAACAAGAGCAACAAGAACAATAATACTTTGAACTGACTGTACTGTAACACTGCAAATCCCATGATATTTAATCATATAGTCACAGCTTTTTGCTCTCTTCACCTTTGTTTTGCTCCCTAAACTTGGCACATTCTCCCAGTGAATGCTTGCCAATTGCACTCTTCCTTGAGCGCACTGCTAAAATTGCTTCTGAAGTGTTGCTGTTTCTGCAAAGCCTTCATAAAAATAACATTCATCTTTGTTGCTCTTTGCTTCTTTGCTACAACCGTGAAGCCTTCATTAGCTCTGCACCCTGTAGCTTCCACATCCAATATGGGTTTTGAGGGGGGGAGGGATGAGGTTTTTCTGTAGTCTGGGTGTACAGGGATGAAGCTCATATTTGCCTTCTCTATTATGCTATCAGACTTTCAAGAATATATGGATATGTCTTTTTGTATGCATAAATACTGCCTACTACTACTACTACTACTACTACTACTACTACTACTACTACTACTAATTTCATGTCAACTGATTTTTGTACATGTGTGCTTTCTTTTTATATAGGGTATACATAAGTGGAATCAAGACAACTCCTATGAAACTGTCTTCCTTAAATATGCTAACCAGGTATGTTGAGTGAAGAACATTCATGTGTATAAACACTGTGAAGGTAAAGTTCACCCTTGCTCAAAAGCCAGTCATATCTGACTCTAGGACTCAGTACTCACCTCTGTTTCATAGCCGAAGAGCCAGCATTGTCTGCGTCTGCAAACGTTTCTGTGGACAAGTGATAGGCATGCCTAGACACTGGAGAGCATGGAACACTGTTTACCTTCCCACTGAAGTGGTCCCTATTTATCTACTTGCAATTTCTTGCTTTCAAACTGCTAGATTGGCAGGAGTTGGGACAGAGGCGGGAGCTCACTTCATCCTGCAGTTCCTAGGGATCGAACTGCTGACCTCCCTCCTTCCAGTCAGCATCTTAACCACTTGAGCCACTGTGAAAATGGCAAATAAAATGTCTGCCATCTAGTTCTCAATCCAGGCTTCAGAAATGCAGATCACAAGCGTACATCTTTAAAACTCTATCGATTTCTCAGTTGCTCTTAGAAAAAGGGCAAGAAATAAAGCTAGAATATAATAGATGTCTCAGGGCTGCTTGCTTGTGGAGAG
This sequence comes from Bradypodion ventrale, assembly GCA_035047345.1. Taxonomy (NCBI): domain Eukaryota; kingdom Metazoa; phylum Chordata; class Lepidosauria; order Squamata; family Chamaeleonidae; genus Bradypodion; species Bradypodion ventrale. The sequence continues at coordinate 51,867,645 of JAWDJE010000001.1, forward strand.
AAAGACGTTCCTTAAACAAGCAATTAGTAGTAACCCTTATCGACATAGTTGTGCATATATGTATATCATATCCTACTCTGATTAAAATTACTTCCTGTTTCTACTTGCTGGGTTGGAAAGGAGACATCAGTAAATGTTTAGGTAATTGATTCCCATTCTTTCCTTAGCCAAGCTGCTTGTGTTCATAGGAGATGCTCTTAATGGCTTAATAAACTGTTATAAAGGACTCAACTTAGTCAAGAGATAAATTGCTGCCAAAAAGCCTCTGCACAATAGACCCCTCACAGCTAATAGTTGTATCAGTGCATAAAAGGTGAAAATGTGGCTGCCTACTGCGAGTAATGCACAAGGTTTGTTTCTGGGAGCACGGAGGGCAAGCTAAGAAGATTTGACATGGCTCATGAATCTGGCAACTCCAAGCTGCAGGAGCAGAGTGCCAGATCCTGAGCTCCTTTATACCTTGATTTGATGGCACAGCAGCCAAGGCACAACAGAGCTGCTACCATTCCAGATTATATTCTGTTTTTTGCCTGCCAGAAGACTAGCACAGAAATTGTTGTCATCTTGTTCCTAATAGCATCTGGGAAGCTACTGGCAGATATCAAAAGAAAATAATTAAAGCTGATTTCAAGTTATTTTTTTCCTGAAATAGCTGAGGGAGTTGCTGGAGACAAGGGGAGCCAATGTACACAGATTTTTTAAAAATGAAATTGAGGTACACAAGGCTACAACAGTAGACAAAGTGATATAAGTGTAAAAAACAGTTCCATGAAAAATTGCCATATTATGAAATGCTGTAGGAGATAATGGGGAAAAGGATTTAAAATAGAATTATTACAGTATTTATCTCTTCCACTGCAGCTGAGGCTGGCCTGTTGGGGCTAGCCTGCTGCATTGCTCCCCATGAGGAGCAGCAGTGGTCCTAAGGTGAGTGCCTAGGGGGTGCTTCCTCCTCCACTGGGGGAACCCAACACTCCTCCTCCCTGGCTCTGGTATGAGGAACATACCCATCAACACCTTGGTTTTATATAATATAAAATAAAATATAATAATAATTTAAAATAAAAATAATAATATGGGAGAATTACAGGGAAATACTAATATGCGGGGGGGGGGGGGCGGGAAAGAGGGGTAAAATACGGTAATTTTCTGGCCAAAACGGGACACTTGACAGCTATGATCACATGGCTAATCTTCCTCATTTTATTTCAGTCTATGATGAGTTAAATAAATCCCTCCGCAGACAAATGGAGGTTTTTTCATGTCCGTACACTACTAGAAGCAGCACCAGTCAGCCAGAACTGCTGTCTAAAAGTTAGGGCAGGTTCAAATGTTTGATTCTGAGTACAGTTTGTCACTGTCACTGCTCTACTGTGTGAGATGGCCACTTTACTCTGCCTAACAAGCCAGGGAGCCCTGAAAGAAGTACTGGAAATGAAAATTGTTTGCAGAGAAGAGAGAGTACAGCCATGATCAATGTGAGAAATAAACACAGAGCACAATTTACTTGGAAATGCCTCCTGCATGACATATCAATAAATGGAAGATAAGCTCAAATGCCAAAAGCAGACAGACATTCATTTCAGTAGATCCATTAACAAGACAGGCCCCTAAAGGATCATAGCATTTTAAAGCACTTCTCATATGTTCTCTTTTAGAGCTCCCAGCTGAACGCCTCCGAACTGCAAAGAATCCTGAATGAAGTAGTTCTAAAAGGTAAGGTTTGTTGCTCAATATGATCCTGGCAAGTCATGTAATAATAACAACAGGAACTGCTTTGTGTTGTGTAATAGAAATAATGGCAGCAAACCTACTGTTAAAAACAAAGGTTTTGATAGCTTTGTTTTGTAGAGAAGAAGGATGCACAAAGAACAAGCACTAAACCAGAGTCGGAAGAATATAACTATATTTATTTTTGTATCCCCCCCCCCCCCCGCACATCTACTCATCATGCTAGATGGGGATTCTAGGTGTAGATGTCCAGAAACATTATTTTTTCCAAGTTCTTCTATATTTGCCATTTTCCTCTCTGTAATTCCTTCCTTGTGGTGTACTTTTCTCAGCTAGGATCCCAGCTAGATTTCCAGTCTAGGATCCCTGCTAAAAAGAAAAGGTCCTTGGCAGAGACACTATTGGTCTCTATGCATGAATGTTACTGCTGCTATGTTAACATATCCAGTACTGTGTTTAAACTGCCTAAAAGGTGTGTGTTGGTCTTTTTCTAAGTAACTGAACTGGGAATTGGAGCTGTTCTGAATAACTGAGACTCTTCCTCATATTTTCTCTGCATTAAACACTCCCATATCTTTCACGTTCTTCTCTGCAATTCCTTCCTTAAAGTGCTTGGAATTACCATACCTTTGTGGCACAGTGGTTAAGCTCTGCAGTCAAAACTCTGCTCACACACCACTTCCACTGCTGGCAGGACCACCCTGAGACCCACACCACCCTGACCCCCACACCGCTGTGACCACCCCGAGCTCCCCCACTGCCTCCCCACTGCTTCCCTGCTTGCTGGTCTGGAGGATCCACGCCTGGTTGTTCCGGCTGCCACTTCCACTGCTGCTCCAATCCTTGTCCCCTCCGTTTGGCTTGGCATGTCCCTACCAGCATTCTATAGCAGGGCAGATGTTGTAAGGCTTACAACTTCTATCCTGCTACAGAATGCCAGCAGGGACATGCCAAACCAAGTGGAGGAGACAAGGATTGAGGAGGCGGTGGTGGTCTCATGTGAGCCGCTTCTCATGGTGCTTCAGAATACTTACCCCAAGCAAATTTAAATACCCACATGTTCAAAAAAGTTGCATTAAAATTTCCACCTCCTATTTTCCATTGTGTATTGAGAAAAATAGGAAGTGTGTGTCAGGGGGATTCAAGGAATGTTGATATTTCTTTGAATTACTTTTTATACATTTAGTTACAGTGTAGTCTGATAGTCTTGCAGTTTGAAAAAGGCTAGCTTTGAAAGGGAAATGTCTCAATGTCAGCAGACATACCAAACCGCATTTCAGAGATGCCGCATCACTAAGCACAGATGTCATCAGGCAAACACCTGTGAAATCCCTGAGCATGCATATTAGCATATGAAGGGGAATGAACTGGAATAAACTTGCAGTTCATTGTAGGTCAGTAACCTTTTAACAAGAGGGAGATGGAAGAAGTACTTTCACTTGTCACATTTCAACTTTGACAGGGACATTTACACTTTCACATAAGGGGAAAGGGGGAAAGGACATGCTTAGCATCCTGGGACCCCACCAGGAGTGGAACACCTGTGGGGGAAAACTTACATCATTGTTTATGGAAAAACACCTGTGAGGGCACATCATTCCCACGGACTGTAATTGTCATTTTTAAGGGAGAGAGAAGAGTGTCAAAATGGTATAAAATCCCTAGAGTTTAGACACAAAAAAACAATTGGGGAACCAATTCTTGAATCAGCGAGAGCCCTTGCCACTCCGGACATCAGATAGGAAACATCAAGATGGGAGTTTAGTGAGACAAGGAAATGGGGGGCCCTTGTGGCCATGCTCTAAGACTTTGCTAAAATCAACCAAGGCAAAGGTCTTAATCTCTGGTGCCGTTGCTGAGATAAGAGGTCTGTGTAGCCGAATAACTGGCTACAGTTTCGTGTGAGTTTACCCTTGAAGAAGAGCGGGGTGAGAGACAGAGCAGACTTTTATAAAAAGGCAATTGCTTGGGAACAGATAAGGTTGCTGGGGCAATTCTAAGGAGGAGCCAGCACCTGCAACCCTAGCTAGGCTTGGGAATTCCATCTGCCTTGGCGTCCCATCCTTTGAAGGTAAAAATAACTTTAAGGCAGTTCCCAAAGCCAGGTCCACTCTGTGTCTCTAGTGGGAAGGTGGTGTGTTTAAAAGGACTGTTTTCAGCCAGCTACCAGAGCTTCAAATTGAAAGCATATCCACCATACCACCTTGCACCCACACGTACCCCACAATTCCTGCAGGGGGGACATTGTTCCTGTGGTGCCCCTCCCCACAGTATGAAACCGCCATCATTTGGAAATGTTGCCATTAAAGCTTATTTATTAATATTTATTCAGAAATCAGTTTGTCATCTTCATTATTTTAGCACCCATTACATAATTAATTTGCTATGTTACTCTTTAACAATATGTAAACAATATATTCCTTTATGTTACAAGAATTCAATTTAAATTAATAACAATGGCTATGAGCCACCCAAATTAAAGATTTAAAATATAAAAAAAGGTTTGTCATCATTGAATCCATTCATATGCAGTAAAACTCCAACTTACATATGCCTCGAGTTACATAAAATTCGACTTACATAATGATTTTGTGCTAAAACCATGTCCCGATTTACATAATTTCCTATGTATTTGCTTCAAGTTACATAAAGATTCTTTTTCCTATGGGTTTGCTTCGAGTTACATAAAAATTCATTTCCCTTTGGGTTTGCTTTGATTTACATAAAAATTTCATTTTCCCAATGGGTTTGCTTTGAGTTACGTAAAAAAATAATTTTTCCTATGGGTTTGCATTTAGTTACATAAAAACGATTTAAGCAAAAGCCTAAAGTCAGCTTTAAATATATTAACACATTTGGGGTTATGAGTTAATTTTGAGCATTTATTTCCAAACTCTGAAAATAGCAAACATATATTATATTCTGAAATTCCCTGTTTAAAAAGAAGCAGCTTCATCCCTGTATCTGACTAAACTCCTTCCTCTTTGTGTATGTTGCTTTCTGATTTATCCGTTTATAGATCTAATGGCCAGTCTGGGGAACAGAGATAGATTCAGCTTCGATTCGAGCAAGAGCCTTTTAGCACTGATGGATGTATCTTTTCAACAAATGCTATAAACTTTCCTTTTGCTACCCTGCCTTGCTTTGAGTTATGTTTGTGCAGAGCTTCCCATTGCAGAAGCTTTGTGAGTAAATATTTGCCAAAAGGATCAGCCCTCCACTTAGGCAAGAAATCTATACATTACCATACTCTTTCCTCTAAGGTCCTTTCTTTTCTCTTATATGTAAAATGGTCAGGGAAGAGGAAAGCAACAAATCCCTGACTGCAAACCTCTTGTTCCTAGAGGTTTTCCTTTCAACACTTATATCCAACTAGCATAGTTTGCCCACCTTGCTGGGCAGTTTTTAATGTGTGTTTTTATGGGTAGGGGTGGTTTGGGTGGTGGTGTTTTGGCAGGCAACGATCTGTAAGGGGTGGTGCTCTTCCTTATGGATTGCTGGCTGCTTCTTTTCTATTACCTCCACCGCTGTTTCATGCTAGTTCTCGAAATACCAGTGTGGGTAGTAGAAAGGCAGAGTGTGCTTCCCCTGACGAATTGCTGCCTGCTGCTTTTTTTCCACCCCGGCTCAACTTACCTTGAGGCCAGCGGTGGTCTCACTGTCTTCAGTGGGGTACCGTGGAGGAGAGGGAGTCTCTCTTCTCCCCATTGCTCTGGGAAAGAAGGCCGGTGGTTGTTTTGCCGTGTTTTTTTGTGGGGTTGGGTTAGCGAGGCCATGAGGCGCTGCGTCTGCCTGCAGTGGCTTTGCATTCCCGTTGCGGGAGGTGCTGCATCCGCCTGCAGCGGCCTTGTGTTCCCATTGCGTGAAGCATTATTTTATCTTATTTTTCACACGCCGGCTTTTTCAGCTTTCTGCATGCTCGTGCCCTTCAGCCTGATTGGCTGAAGTGGTCACGGCACGGAGGATGCTGGGGCTTGAAGTTTTGTTTCTTTTGTTTGCATTTGTGTGGCGTTTTTTTTCTTCCTGCAGCTCGGTTTCTATTGGGCATGCCGCCTTTCCCAACATTCTGCTTGCTCTCGTCTGTCAGCCTGATTGGCTGAGGGGTGGCATGGTGCGGAGGACATTGAGATTGAAGTTGTTTTGTTTGCATTTGTGGGGCTATTGCCCCACTGGTGACTGCGGGACACTTGCGGTGCTCTGCAGACCGGGTAAAGGCAAGTGCAGGTGGCACGGTACAGGACAGTATGGACGGGTGTGGGCATGTATGCCGGAGTCCAACGGTTAACGTCTCTCCTTATAGGTAAAGGTAACCTTTCAAAAGCTGGGCTAAGAATAAAGGTCACCCTTCATGAGAAGCTGCGATCATATGCTGAAGCTGCTTAGTAGGTGTATTTCCTACTATGAACTCCATGCCTAGCAGCCAGGCTTGCAAATTAGTGGCCAATCATCAAGCAGAGCAAGTTAATTGGCAAAATGTGGAGCTGAGGAAAAACTTATGCTTGACCCTCAGATGTCCTTCACCACATCAAAGAGTACCATGTCTTTGCAGAGATTATCTTCCCATCTGGTTTGACCATAAGTCAGATAGGCAGGCTTCTTCTATTGAGGCTAACATAGATTTTTTAAAACCGTATTTCAGAGGGTTTTTAATTATTATTATTTTAACCAGGGGTTGAGGTGAGGCTATTGGCCATTTTTTGAAAAAATCTAGACACTGTTAACAAGGCTTCACTAAAGGTTTCCCTTGCTTGAAAGACAGTCTTATCCGACTCTAGTGTTCATTGCTCATCTCTGTTTCAAAGCTGAAGAGCCAGTGCTGTCTGCATCTACAGACATTTCCGTGGTTATGTGGCAGGCATGACTGGACACCGGAGTGCACAGAACACTGTTACCTTCCCACCAAAGTGGTCCCTATTTATCTACTTGCAATTTCTTGCTTTTGAACTGCTAGTTTGGCAGGAGCTGGGACAAAGACGTGAGCTCATTCCATCCTGCAGTACTTGGGAATTGAACTGCTGACCTTCTGCCAGTCATTCTTAATGAAACTGTGATCAGCTGGAAAGCTACAGAGCCAGAGTTGGGGGTTTCATTCCTCACTGTGCCTCCTAGGGGAAGAGCCAGCCTGAATAGCCATATGCAGACTGCACAGTCCAAAGGTGTCCCCAGAACAAGAGACTGGTAAACTAATTATTAACCTGGAAAACCCTAAAAATGGTCACCATACATCAGAATTGACTAATGATTAATATTAGTGAGACTGCAAATGGCATCCAGTGCTCTCCATCTTTTTCACTTTCCTTCTCTCTGCCTTGAATGTCGAAGTAATTCACAAAATCAACCATAACATTACTAATGGATGAACAAAATATAATTTTCCATTTTCTTGCAGATTTGTGTGTCTCCTTTGTAGGAAAAAATCCTCTTCCTAAAAAGGCCTTTAAGAATTATGCATTAGGTAAAGGTAAAGGTCGCCCTTGCTTGAAAGCCAGTCATATCTGACCCTAGGATTCAGTGCTCATCTGTTTGTAGCCAAACAGCCAGTGCTGTCTGTGTTTGCAGACGTTTCTATTGACATGTGGTAGGCATGCCTCAACACAGGAGTGCACGGAACACTGTTTACCTTCCCACTGAAGTGGTACCTATTTATCTACTTGCAATGTCTTGCTTTCAAACTGCCAGGTTGGCAGGAGCTGGGACAGAGACGGATGCTCACTCTGCCATGCAGTATTTGGGAATCAAACTCTGACCTTCCAGTCATTGAGTTCAGTGTCTTAACCACTTAAGCCACAAGAGGAATTGATGTAGCCACATTTCATCCAAAAGTTCTGGTTTTCTTCCAAATATATTTTATTCATCTAACAAAAAGAAAAGAGACAAAAAAAATCATCTGTCCTGTCCTTGTGAAAAATCCCCATATGAGGTGGGCGATAGCTTTATTAGACCACTAAAGTCACACAAACTCTAGTTTTCAAGACTTCTCAAGAATTGCCAAATTATAACTGACTTAAAACTTAACCACATGTACAGACCAATGCTAATGGAAGTCTTACGCTGGATGAGTTTGGAAGACTTTGGCAAGATCTCAACAGGTATAAGGTATGGATGAGACTTATGAATTCCAATTTTGTTCTTGATGTAGCTGCGTTCATCCTCAGAGCTTTGGAAATTACTTTAAAATTAGTTACTATTACTGTTCATACAACTTCCAAAAGGTATTAAGTTGCCATTATACTGATTTTTAAAAAAAGTAATTCACTTCTTGCTACCTAATATGCCATGCAGCATGGGAGGATCTATGCCAATGCAATTCATTTCTTGTTATTCAAAAGAATTAAGTAGTTACTTTTAAGTTTTTTCCCCTAAAGAACACAAGTATGCCCTAGCATCTGGCTTGTGTTACAAAATACACATAAATAGCAAGGACAGCTTTGTCTTCCGTACTTCTACAAGATAGTAAAAATCAACTAAAAGTTACAATTGTATCACACAAAATTTAACATACTGTTTTGTCACTTTACAATCTTAATGTAAGTTAATGATAACTTAGTCACTGCAAAAAGGAATTTCTTTTGTTTTTTAAAAATCTTAAATTTATATATATTTCCAGGAAATTTTTATACAAGAAGATGGAAGAAATTCTGGATTCCTCAGTGTTTCCAGTTTGAAAAGGGTAATAGAGGGGACAGGTATGCTGATTAACTCAATAGATTTTTAGATCAGGCCAGTTTAATTTTGAGATTTGATAAATACATTTTTAGGGGAAATATCTAAAAGAGACATTTCAAAGGCATAGCACTAGGGTTTGTCTTTTAAAAAATAGTTCCAATCCTAGTCATTAGTCAGGAAAGGATGGGGAGCCTATCAAAGTCTTAGAAATAAGTTAAAAGATTCCAGTTCTGGATATTTTAGGTTTGCAGAAGAATAGCAAAGACAGATCCATGCAAATAATAATAATTTCATGTCAGAAATTATTCTGGGTTGAAAGGATTTTTGCTGGAGAAACTGGCTCCTTTCGTGTCCCCAAGATCTTTTCCCACTGAAGTGGTCCCTATTTATCAACTTGCAATTTCTTGCTTTTGGGCATGTGGAAATCCAGTGAGTCTCTTTTCTCTTCCCAGGTAGAATTTAAGATCCAATTCTTTTGAGCTGACACTGACATCTGCTGAACCGTGTTGGGATTGCAATCAATTCTCCCCCTCCATCCCAGTATTTTCAGTTTCTACTGAATCCTTTTGTGGTTGCATTTGTACAGTATTTACAATCCATCACACAGCACACAGGAAGCTACTGGACAACAATGCCTTTCAGATGAGCTTTGAGATGCCAAGATGGCAGTTTAAAATACATTATCCACTTGGATATTATTTTGCCGCTTCCTTGTGGGGAAGCCAACAAGAAGGCACAGTATTTTGTGAGGTTGTTCAACAGGAAGAGGAAGGCAAAGGTGGACACTGTAATGCAGGGGTGCTCAAACTTTTTGAGCCAAGGGCAGGTCATGTGGTTCAGTGGCCCAGTCACATGGTTCAGTGGGCCAGCCATACGGTTCCTCCCACCAGAAGTGGAAGTAAAACGTGCCTTGCAATCTGTTTTGCAACAGGATGAGATAGATTTTTAGGCTGCCCTTTTCTCTGCTTAAACCAGTGGCGGCCAAAATATGGCCCATGGGCCAGATCCGGCCCCTGACACTAATCCATCCAGCCCACACTTCCCTTGACACTCCTAGAAGGAGAAGTGAAATGCGCCCGTATGGTTGCATTTCATTTCCACTCCCAGAAGCGGCAAGGGCAGCGTGGGCTGGATGAATTGGTGTCAGGGGTTGGATCTGGCCCATGGGCCATAGTTTGGGCATCCCTGCTGTAAGCCTCCAGAAACTGTTATGAGGAAGGGTGTGGGATTGGGAAGTCAAGAGATGTTTGGAATTTATCACTAATGTGTTGCAAAAGGGACAATGGCAGGAAGGCATTGCAATAATCAGGGCAATAAAATATAGCACAGAAAGAGAAACTGTGTGCAGTAAAGTCCTTAAAGACAAACAACAAATGCTACAGAATTTGTGAGAATTCTGGATGTAAATGTGGCAAAATCAGCTTCTTCCTCCAAAAGTGCAGAATTAGAAAGGAAGGGAAAGCCTGCACCTTGTTAGTATTTAGATGAGAGATCACCAAGGACTATGAAGGGATCTCTAGAAAGGCTGGGGAAGAATCCTGCCTTAAATCCTGGATAAAACTCTGGGGATCAGCTGCAAGTTACTGTTGACCAACTAGGTTAAAAAAGATGGGCCACTGATCTGATTTAGTATAAGGTCAGTGGACAAGAAAAAGGCAGGAGGAGGAAGAAAGATTAAGGTTGCTATATTCCAGTTTTACAAATCTATATTAGGTAGGTCAGTTTGTACACTGTACAAATTTGCATAATATGATAATAAATGCAGATTTTTCTCTTTTGAAAATTACATGGAAAGGAAGCTTTTCACTTCTCAACTATGCTTTTGATGATGCAGATTTGAGGTGTGAACAGAACAACACATTTGCTTTCATCATTCAACTTGACTCAGTTAATGCTACAGCCTTATGTTTCCTTTAATTTGAGGATAAACCTCATTGAAATGCATAGCTCTCAATAAGACTGTACTTCCCAACTGTGAGATTCTTCTTCATAGACACAAGAATATTCTCAGTTTCTTTTATATTTGTTCAGACATTAAAATATATGGCTTCTCCTGAATGTTAAGTATGGTAGTTAACATCTGTATAACTGATATGCATTATCAGTTATTATCCTTTTGATATCACAATTACAAGTACATCCTTAACCTTTCTCTATTGCTGTTTGTAGGACTGTGGATGGATCAGAAACTCCTCAGGCTGATGTCTGTAAGGTATGGTGATTCTTCCATGAAGCTGGACTTTCCTGATTTTGCATGCTGTATGATTCGTCTTGAAACCATGGCAAGTAAGTTGCACATTTTACAGAATGCTTTTTAAAACATATTAGAATTGTCTTGTGGCTAACAGTAAATTATTGTGTTTATCCTATTTCTTGGTCAATTTTCGTTTGGGGTGGTTAGTGTGTACATGGAAATCCATTTCTGCATTTTTAATATTCCTCTCAATAAAGCTATTTTTGTATGCATTTCTCCTAATGCGTTAATTTACTAATTGCCCTTGCTCAAAAGCCAGTCATATCTGACTCTAGGATTCAGTGCTCATTTCTATTTATAGCCAAACAGCCAGTGCTATCTGCATCTGCAGACGTCTCCATTGACATGTGCCAAGCATGCCTAGACACTTGAGTGCACAGAATGCTGTTTACCTTTCCACCTATTTATCTACTTGCAATTTCTTGCTTTCAAACAACTACGTTGGCAGGAGCTGGGACAGAAACAGAAGCTCACTCTCTCATGCAGTACTTGGGTCTCAAACTGCTGACCTGCTGACCTTCCAGTCGTCAAGTTCAGCTTCTTAACCACTTAACCACTGCAATCCCTCTATATAAATTAGTAAGATGTGTGCAAAAATCTTGGTAAATTCTAGACTCCTTTGGAATGAGTCCAACCCCATTCCACTAGAAACCCTGCATCCAATTAATGCTTATATTAGGAGTTAAGCACATAAACATATTTATTAGGAGGATACATTTGTACACATTACTCCGCATGTATAAATATTTATGTGTGACTTTCTGTAACTGTGTTCACAGTTTTGATTGCACCATAGATTTTGAGAAATTGCAAATATCAATGAATCCCCATTTGCATCCTGATTTGCACATTGTGCAACTATACCCCAGTGTGCCTATGGTTCCCAGTTTGCATATAACTTCATGAAATGAGAATTAGGTTAGTTCATATTAAAATGAGAACCAAACTAATTTCCTCACATGTTAAATGATATGTTAATGTGATTGGTATTAATATGTTGTAATAAATTTCCCTTTACATAACAATTAGATTTTTGAAGCTGGAAATTATTCAGCTGTCTCACCAAAGATTTTGAGGATCAGAACAATTCCCAAGGTAATTCAAAAAGTCCAGAAAATGGAACAGAAATATAACAAGGCACAGATACACCATTCTGTTTTTTAAAAGATTAATTAAAGTGCAAAAGAGGGCCATGCCAGGCTGCTCAATTCCCTAAAATACATTGAGAACTAGAAGCAACAACAATCTCTATACAGTGGTACCTCATACAACGATTTTAATATGTTCCACAGGGCTAATTGTTGTACGAAACAATCGTATAGCGATTTTCCCTATAGGATGCATCGTACAACAATTTTCTTTCACTAAGTGGTTTTTTCCATTGAAAAATTGTTGTACGATTTTTTTCTATAGGGAAAACTGTTATGAGGGACACCATTCCCCCAAAAAACCTAATTGTCATGCGCTTTCATTGCTATACGGGGTGATTGTTGTATGAGGTTCCACTGTATATATTTAAATATGCTATGGACTGTCTCTCATTAGCAAAAAGAAGGCAAGCCAAGCTGTATCTGTGATTTCAGTACACACACACACACACACACACACACACACACACACACACACACACACATATATATATATATATATATATATATATATATATATATATATATATATATATATATATATATATATATATATATATATATATATATATATATATATATAGAGAGAGAGAGAGAGAGAGAGAGAGAGAGAGAGAGAGAGAGAGAGAGAGAGAGAGAGAGAGAGCTGTGCAAGAATGTATGAGGATGCATATTTGATCATGCATCTACTTCAAAGCAATACAGTAGCTATATTGTACACAGCATGATGCCTGCAGTGCCAAATCTAGCAATACACATGCTTTCGATACATGCATGGGTCTCCTTAGTTGTGTTTTACATACTGTATACAAAGCTTTTCTCCCCTTTCTTCAAAAGGGGACCAACACCACTAAGAAAACAAGGTGAGAGATGCATTTGCAGTGGTTAAAAGAAGCTCAATGGTTAAGAAGCTCGCCTTGTTAACTGGAAGGCTAACACGAGATCTGGGTAGTGCATGGTAGTTTGAGCATCTGTCTCTGTCCCAACTCCTGCCAACCTAGCAGTTTGAGAAGCAAGAAATTGCAAGTAGATAAATAGGGACCACTTCGGTGGGGAAAAATCTTGGGGACATGAAAGAAGCCTTATTCAGGATTCCTCTGAGCAGAGTTTCTCCAGCAATAATCCTTTCAAGCCAGAGTAATTTCTGACATGAAATTATTATTATTAGTAGTAGTAGTAGTGTGACACTGAAAGGACTTTTGAATAGCACATGCAACAAACTATTTTCAAATATATTTCCCAAGGCTGAAGAGACAAGCCACTATCTGGAACGTGTCTTGTTTCTCTAAAGTGGCTTGTCTCCTCCAACCAGGAAGTTGTTGGAGCAAAGAAAACAGTTGCAACTGGACATTAAGTTACCTCCATTATTGTATCATTTTTAACTTTATCAGATATCTCTGAAAATACCTGGAATCTCTAAATTTTAGCACAGAAATGTTTTTTTCTTAAATTCAGACATTAAATTTAAAACTGCAGACTATTTCCATTATTCCTTTTTCTAACAGAGGCAAGAATTTTACATTTTCTGACTTTAAAGGAGGAAGGTTTGATAGAAGCATCTCACAATGTCAAAGCAAGAATAACATGTAGCTCTTTTAAAAGCTGCTGGAGGAGAATATTCACACCTCCAAAGCTGCATATAATGAGCACCTACAATCCACTGATCTCTTTCAATTACAGAAAGTTTAAAATCCATTATGCATTTCTTCAAACACTTGAAAAACTGCCTGTGGGGTTTTATGGGAAGGGAGGAGGCACTAAACTAAATGGAAATAAAGGGCAGCATGCCACTAATGGAAACTGAGAACAAATAGTAAAATAAATAAATAAATAAAAAGTTTCATTAAACCATTACTTATGTAGCTGGGATAACTGTACTAATAATACCTAAATAAAAAGCATCTTGTTCTTTATCATTCACACTAAAGTGGAGGTGGAGAACAAGTCAAAATTAAATAATACTTAAGAGCATATATCATTCATGTGCTATTTTTCACTCTGAAAATACTTGGCTTGGGTTCTTAAATGTGCCGCTCAGTGCAGTTTACTGAAGATGGAATCTCACACTCAATTTGTACAAATGAATGTCTTGTTTGCACTCTTTCTCTACATTGCCTTGTAAAATTGGTTCCCCAATGTGGGACCTCAGATGATCTTGGTTTGTACACCCCAGCCCCCCCCCAAAAAAAAAAATATGTCCTCTAGCTCTTAGAAATGGAGGCAGAGAACAAGCAGAGATTCAGAGGCTGTTTACCTTTCACCATATCCATGCTGTTCTAGATACTTCTGCAGGAGGTTGGTCCACTTTTTCTTCTGGTGTCTACACCTGTTGAACAGCAAAACAGAGAAACTTGCCACAATGTACTGGTTTTGAGCTCTTGTCAAGAGACTCTACTATTTTCTGATCCTCTCTTTTATCCCATCCCCTGATTATGAAGACCACGGGCTCCCAACCTACGGCCTGTGGGCCAGACCTGCCACACGACACTGTTCCAACCAGCCCATCGTCATCTCCCCCGCACCCAGAAGTAGACGCAGAGACATTTACATCAACCTTAAAATATGTCCACGCATGCGCAAACGTGCCCGTGGCTGAAGCAAACATGGAAGTGGGTACAATCCAGGTGTTGTTTGCTGGGATGATACAGCCAGTAACAATGTGAATTGTTGATTATACAGCTAATCTCCCAGGGGAGGGTGTTTATAGTCTTAGACCAGGGGTGTACTGACTTGGGCCTCTGGTAATTGAAGTCCAAGAACACATTGAGAGCCAAGTTTGCTGACCCCTGGATTAGAGTGTTCATGTCCTCCTCTTTATTATTTGACAGAAAACTCTTAATTTTGGAAGATAGCATTTGCAATGTTGCCTTTTTACATGTCTGATATTAGTAACTGAAGACAAAAGTTATTTTATGAAAAACCTTAGTACTTCATGGAACTACTCTTTTGTTATACAGTATAGCTTTACAAACTCTTCTTTTTCGTCCTCCAAATGGAATTTTATGTTGTGTTCCCAGAGGTATTTCGCAATTTATCAAGAGATGAGGGGCGAATCTCTTTCACTGAAGAGCAGGTTAGTAGCACTTGTTATCATTTTTGTCTTTCCTCCTTATCTGCATAGCTTTTTTATCTTTAGAAATTAAATGCCTTCCTTAAAACAGAAATGAAATATTCAAAGTAGCAGCCCTGTTGGTCTGTCTCAGCCAACACTGTAATTGCTGAAACACACAATAAATGGAACAAAGCAAAACACTCAGCTCAAAACTATACCTGCTCTGAGGATGATGTCATCATTTCTCTTCTTATGCAATCCATGGAATGACAGATTTTTTTAAAAAAAAATATAGCTGCCCCTTACTATAGCTCTATGATGGCGAACCTTGGCACTCCAGGTGCTCTGGAACTTCAATTTCCAGAAGCCCTGATCAGCAGGAGTGCTGACTCGGGCTTCTGGTAATTGAAGTCCAAAAACAGCTGGAGTGCCAAGGTTTGCTATCACTGCTATAGCTATAGAAACATGGCAGGCTTTAGAAATTGATGGTGATTCTGCCATGGAATCTTCAAATGTTGCCCTATGACTGCTTTGCTTGTGAAGATAAGATACTACCAAGCAAAAGTGTTCCCCTTTCTTTTATATACAGTGGAACCCTGGATAACGTCAGCACTGGATAACAACAAAACTGTATAATGACAGCACATTTTTAGAAAAGATGTGCACCGGATACCATCATTTGTCATTATCCGGTGCATTGAGTTTGATCTCCTACCTGGTCATGCTGGTTGGGGATGAAAAAAATCACCATTTTCGGGTCCCTGAACTAATAATACCTGAGAGGCTGGGAGGACCTATTCTGTGCTATTTCTGCCTTCCTAGCCCCTCCCTGTGCCACACAACAGCTTAAAATAGTTGTGGTCACCATTATTATTTTTTGGAATTCAATTCCCAGAAACCCAAGCACCCTTTAAACAAAATGGCCACTGCATGCATTTTTACATGGTGCTTGGGCTTCTGGGAATTGATTTCCCAAAAAGAAACAAAATGGTGGCCACAACTATTTTCAGCTGTTGTGCGGCACAGGGAGGTCCTAGGAAGGTGGGAATAGCGTGGAATAGGTCTTCCCAGCCTCCCATATGTTGCTGGGGAGCCAGAGAGCCGGAAACAGGGACCCAAATGGTAATTTCCATCCCCAACCAGTGTGAACAGGTAGGAGATCATGTTGTCCTTTTTGTAGGGGTGGGCAGAGGCGCAGATCAGCTCCCCCGACCCTCACGGAGGGCCCTGGGATGGCAGAGAACCCAAACTGGACGAATGAGATTTCCCCAGCATTTTGCCTTGCAGCAGCACCCGGGCAGGTTGGGGGGGCATCGGAAACAGTGCAGATCGGCTTCCCCAACCCCCACCAAGGCAGCCGGGCTTTTTTTAGCATTAGCCAATGCATGCATCGGACAACGACAAAAACCGGACAACGACATGACTTGTGGAACCAAGTTTCGTTGTTATCCAGGGTTCCACTGTATAATACTTCATAATTAAAGCTTGGGTGTCCCCTCACACACAATACAAAGTATGATATTATGAGAAACTTGCTTTCATGCTATTAAGATTCAAAACCCTGAGTAAGGTCACCCTTGCTTGACTCTAGGGGAGCGGTGCTCATCTCCATTTATAGACAAAAGAGTCAGTGCTGTCTGTGTCTGCAGACATTTCCGTGGACATGTGGCAGGCAGGCCTAGACACCATGGTGCATGGAACGCTGTTATATTTAACATTACTGTCTTGAGCATATCTACTGTTTCCAATTGTTGGAAGATAATTTGGAGTGTTCTACTCTGGGTTTTTCAAAGGGACTACAGTGGCTTAGTGGTTATAATGCTGAACTTGATGACTGGAGTGAGCTACTTTATATATCCCAGCTCCTGCCAACCTAGCAGTTCGAAAGCAAGACATTCCAAGTAGATAAATAGGTACCACTTTGGAGGGAAAGTAACAGCATTCCATGCCTAGGTCAGATATATAACATAAACGATAGGTCATAAATATAACATTACAATCTTGAGCATATCTACTGTTTCCAATTGTTGGAAGATAATTTGGAGTGTCTGATATTAGTAATGTGAGGTAATCATTGCTTTACAAAGAGAAAGAAAGGAGGCTACACACTCAATCAACGTGGGGGAAAACAGAAAGAATTGTAGGACAGAGCATACTTATAGATGGGAATGTGAACATTTTCATGTGTGTATGTATGTATATGTGCAGCCATAGCTGACATGAGATACAACCTGCAAGGAAGGAACACACTGTTGTATCTCAGCATCATGTCTGAATAGCAATGACAACTACATCCCTCCCTTAACTACAGTTAGGGTTGCAATGTCGCAGTGTACTACTTCCTGAAGTCTTAAGAAACTGCTATGCTTCCCCAAGCCCCAGGCAGAAAGACACATTTCAGGGCAAGCCACCATTAGCATAAGACCCCACACATCTTGTATGCAGGATGTTCTAGGTTCAATTCTGTCATTCCTTGTTACAAGATTTGGTAGCAAATGATGCAGAAGGCCCCAGAGACCTCTTGTCAGTCAAAACAGACAGAACTGGGCTAAGCAGTCAAAGAGTCTGATAGGGCATCTTGCTACGCTACTGTAACAGCACAAATAAACCCATCTAGTGCTTATACAGAACTGTTTTGGACAGTAAGACACAATCTCACACATTCTAAGTAGAAAAGTCATGTTTATCACTAATGAGCATGTCACAGCCTCAGGAAAAGTCCTTGGCTCTAGAACACCATAGAGCAGTTCAGCTATCTCTATGCTACCTCATTCAATCTATTTCTATTATTTTTCAAATGCACTGTTTACGGAACCAGACCTACAATTGTGGGGGGAGGGAGGGAGGGGAATAGTTGAGAGACAAAACATACACACAGCAAAAGAAAACAAAAACCCAGAGTAGGATTGCTGGCTTTAAGTGTGACATCTGCCCTATGCTGTGTATCTATGCAGTTTATTGATGGCCATAAGCAGTGTCTTGCCCCTGACAGAGATATATCTCCTGCAATAAATCTTGGAGGAGTTGGTAGACATATTGATCTGACCCTCCTCAACTAGACATAACCATCTTGCAAAGGCCTGCCTCTGTTCTTTACAGAAGGGCAGCCCTATTAGTCTGTTGCAGCTAAAACAAAAGGTTTGGGTTGACTGAGCAGCTGTGATTGAAGGCTATTCTAAAACTAGGCAGTTTGAGTGGAATTGTCTTCAGAACTAAAAATCCTGTGCAAGATGGGGACAGATTGCTCCTTTCATTTCATAGTTCGCTGTCAGCATTCTGTCACTGAAAAAAGAGAACAAAGTATTTCATACCATACTCTGGCTGCTGCCTTATGGGAGCACAAATAGGTAACTGCGGCCTTCTACTTGGTTTTGAACTGCAATACCCTTGGTGCTCCACAGCTTGCTAAGCTGGCTACATAGCCAGAAATTCAGCCAACTTCTGGAAAACCATAAGTAGGTTGTCCGTGTATCAGAGCAATTTCAGAATTCCAGGTCCAATTCAACAAAAAATCATCTAGTTTTGTTGTTCTATTTCACAGGGTAGATGGATGGCCAAACAGAAGGGCTATTCAGAGGTCCCTCGTCGTTTACATGAAGTGTGTATGCCAAGGGGGCATGAACATGTGCATGTTTGCTTTGACTCCCCTTTTGAGCTTAGAAAAGTTATTTTCTGGACCGCAGTAGAGATTCCCTCAATTAGGGAATTCATGCTGTCTTGGGAATCTAGAAATCATCATCCACAATGTACTTTTCTGAGCTCTGCTGGACTATTGCCATTTTCATCATCCTTCATACACACAGGTTGACTTTCTGATGGAATAGCATATTGTGTCTGTGATTAGTTTTTTCCATAATTTAAACCCAAACAATGCACAGGTTGTGGAAAGATGTCTGCCATTTTATTCAAAACGGTAGCCTCCAGTCCAAAATCAAAGTGGGTTGGGGAGGGAAATTTATCCACTATGTACCATTACGTTTTATTGTGATTTTATAACACATTATCTTTTCCTTCTTCCCTTCCTCTATTTCTCCTAGTGGTTCACAATGATCATGTACTGTTGATTGAGTGATACAGCTTTATAAATGCTGGTAAGAATGCATACAAATGTTACTGTCCATAAACACGAACTTCATAGCATCCCAGCCCACGTTATAACTCACCTCATCCGTATCGTTCCATTGCAGCTCTCTTCCTAGTTTTTTTTTACTCTTTGTTCTTTATTCTTTGGATCTTTAAACAATTTTGCATCATATCTCAAATTGTTTCTCCTCTTGATTGCTCCTTCTAATTTTAATTCCCACAACACTTTTGCATGGTCCGATTCTTTAAAAATTCCTACTTCCATATCTTCTAATTTCTTAATCATATCTGTAACAAATATATAGTCTATTTTAGAATAAGAATTGTGAACCTGTGAAAAGCAAGTATAGACCCTTTCTGACCCCTTAAGCTCTCTCTATGTGTCTCTTAAACCCAACAATTTAATCCATTTATCAATTATTTGCATTTTAAACCCATTTCTATTTTTTGTCACATTTGTACAATCTATATTAGACCATATTAAGTTAAAATCACCTGCCACAATCATTTTTGTTGTTCTCTCTTTTTCTAATACATGATAAATCTTATCCAAAAACTTGTCTTGGTACTCATTTGGGGCATAAATATTCACAAATGTTATTTCTTCATCATCTACCATCCCTTTCACTATCAAATATTTACCTTCTGGGTCAGAAATACTCTTTATCATTGTAAACCCTAACCTACTTGAAATCAAGATTGCCACTCCTCTAGCCTTTGAAGTGCCAAAAGATTATTCCTTCACCCATTTTGCCATTGGGTTGAATATGATGGTTTCCAGTGGTATTTCCTCCACTGAGGGGACCATCACCCACCTATGTCTATCATAGGCAAAAGTAATAATTTCACTTCCCCTGCCACTCTACAGAGGAAGGAGACAGAAGGCCACCACTTAAAAACATACAATTTAGACACGAGGGTTGTGCCAAATGCCATATTGCTTCTCCCTCTGACCTTAAATTCTGAGAAATCTGTATGTGGGTCAAAAAGCAACAGTTAGGACAGCATATGGAACAACAGATTGGTTTAGAATAGGAAAAGGAGTGTGACAAGGATGTATACTGTCACCCTGCTTATTTAACTTATATGCAGAGTACATCATGCATAATGCAGGGCTGGAAGCACAGGCTGGGATTAAGATTGCTGGGAGAAATATCAACTACCTGAGATATGCAGATGACAGTACCCTAATGGCAGAAAGTGAAGAAGACTTAAAGAGCCTTTTGATGAGGGTGAAAGAGGAGAGTGCAAAAGCTGGCCTGAAACTCAATGTAAAAAAAACCCCAAGATCATGGCATCTGGCCCCATCATTCACTAGCAAATAGAAGGGGAAGAAATGGAAGCAGTGACAGACGTCACCTTCTTGGGATCTAAGATCACTGCAGATGGTGACTGCAGCCATGAAATAAAAAGATGCTTACTCTATGGGAGAGCAAGCTATGACAAACCTAGACAGCATAATAAAAAGTAGAGACATCACCCTGCCAACAAAAGTCCGTATAGTTAAAGCAATGGTATTTCCAGCAATGGTCTTTGAACTGTGGTGCTAGAGGAGACTCCTGAGAGTCCCTTGGACTGCAAAGACATCAAATCTGTTAATCCTAAAGGAAATCAATCTTGGCTGCTCCTTGGAAGGACAAATACTGAAGCTGAAGCTCAAGTACCTTGGCCACCAAATGAGAAGAGAGGACTCACTGGAGAAGGCCCTGATGCTAGGAAAAATCAAAGGCAAAAGGAGAAGAGGGTGGCAGAGGATGAGATGGCTAGATGGCATCATTGTTGTGGTCTGTGTAGATCTGGCCAGACTACGGGGGATGACAGAGAAGCCTGGAGTGCGGTGGTCCATGGGGTCACAAAGAGTCAGACTTGACTGTGCGACTGAACAACAACAACAACAACAACAACAAGCACCAGCCCATACTAAAAGATCCACTGGGGTCACACCTTTGCTCTAATGATAGAGCTGAACCTTCTTTTTGACTAGACATGTATCAATTTGCAGTACAGTATTTGTAACTCAGCAAGAAAATTTTACACTCACACACACACACACACTTGTGCATGACAGCCTACTGGTGACCTTTGAGTCAGACCTCAGAAATGAAAGAAAGAAAAGCTAAATTAGGGAGGGGGATACATCCATATGAAGAGGGAAATATTTATGATGTAGTACCTCATAGCTTTCAAGATGATTGGAGATGATTGAAGCTGTGAAACTCTAATTGCAGTCTTCAGAAGTGTTGGATGTACTAGAGAACAAGTACAGCCTACACATTAGGTAGTCAGGAAAGTAAATTGCATGAAAGTCTAAACCTACAAATTATACTAGTGTGAAGAAGGAAAACAAAAATGTATCACACTTCCTCAGGATGGCTCATTTTTTAAAAAAATCACTTATTGGCAAGGCAAAGCTCATATACCTACAAATGTAAGACAGATGCTTAATTTACAACGGAATCATATTTTTGTTATCAACACATGGGGTAAAATAATTTAAATGCAATTTTCTTTCCTCTTTTTTAGGCTCTTCACTTTTGAAAGGGTGACTTTGAACAATCCTTATAAGAGAATTTGAACTTGAAAGGAAGAAATTATTGACAGCCAGAAGAGAACCTCTTGGGATACTGAAAATGAAATGGGAACATTCTGGAAATTGATTTTTGAAAGTCTGGACATAACATTGAGAACTAAAGAGAGTTTCCACATGGGGAAAACCCATAGTGGAGAATGATGAAACCTTGGTAAAAAGAAAGAAAAAAAGAAAAAGATTTGCCTCCATTTCTATAATGGAATCAATTTCTGTTTAAAATCCTTCTATTGTTTACCTTCTTGGGTGACCCTGTTATGGATATCACACAGACAGACAGACAGACGCGTGCACACACACACACACACACACACACAAAAATCAAATTTGGTTTAAAACTACTACTTAAGCTGTGATCCTTTACACTGTTATCTGAAAACATGCATAATGGAACAGGGCAAAATCTAAATTTACAACTGTGCATGGATAGTCTATACAGATCAGATAATTTTGGCCACAGTGTGATCAATCCTTCTTAATTAATTGATTATATGTCTATTCTGACTTAATTGTGGCCTTTCCCAGGGTTTCCGAAATATAATGGTGGTGCTCCAGGATTATGTCTTCTCTTGAGAGGCACACTGGAAACTCAAATGGTTCTGCAGGGAAGTTCTCCAACCCACAGAGTTCTGCAGATAACTTAAGCTATGGAAATCTGACGTCTGCAGTTATTGTGCACTTTTTGTGATTTTCTTAGTTTTCTTTTCAAGCAAACCAAGCAGAAACAAAAATTTTTTTGCCCCAAATGAGGAATTATTGATGATAACTGGTACAGTAATTTCAGAGATGGGGCAGGGAAGGAGCCTCAGTGCAGACTTACCAAATTAGCAAGTAATATAGTGATTAGAGGACTGGTCTAGAACAGTTCCATGCAGCCATGCAATTGATTGAGTGACTTTGGGCCTTTCTCTCTCAGCCTAGTCTATCTCAGAGGATTATTGTAAGAATAAAAATGGAGGCAGCATCATGTTTAAGACACCCTTTAAAAGATATGACATGTATTAAGTAGATTTAGCAATCCTGAGAATGGGCAGATCACTCCACACTTTTTCTCTGCACTGAAAAAGAAATCAATAAATTCCAGATTCCTCCAACATAAGGTGGCCCTGGCTTAAAAATACTGTCTGGCTCTACTGAGTAAGCATGAACAGTGATTACAACTTGCTTCTTCTTGTTCCAGATCCAGCATTCTAAGGCCTGCACTATACTGACTCACTCAGATAAGAGCTAACTATATGAACAGTGCCCAGGATGAAACATATGAGTAGGGGGGGGAAATGCAGGTATTAATGCATCTGATTTGTATAATATGTATATTTGTGTGTTATGCTAATTAAGCTGCCTGCATTTGGCACATTGGAATATGGCAACCCTAATCAGTGCTCCAGCTATGGGCATTGAGAGTGGGAGACATCAGATCACATACTTATCCTCCTTTCACTCGCCTCTATCAGGTGCTCTCCAGACATATTACAAGATTGCCAAAGAAACCGAAAGCAGAAGTCATAATCATGGCAGCCAATATACAGGGAGGTGGATGGTGGTTTGTTTGTTTCTTTGCTAAGAAATCTTTTCAAGAATGTACATTTTATTGGAAATCATAATAAACAAAATAACAATTCTTCTTGCTTTACCTGTTTGTATGATATTGAATACAGCTATGGGCCTGATGTCTAAATCTGAGTCCTAAGAGCAATTTTTTTTTCAAAATATGAAAAATCTCTATGACTCTGCACAGTCCCAAAACAAACATTTTAAAAGGCATCCCAGCCTTTATAATTTTCTCCATGTGTTTGTTGCACCTAGCCCTGGTTGATGGATTTTTGGAATACCAGTAAGAAAGCAAATGGATCCAACAAACCGGAGGCTTCCACAGCCCAGATTTAGGCAGACTGAATAGTTTTCAATCTGTATATTTGCATATCTATCCCCCAATCCCCCAAAGTAAATACAGACAGTGGTATTTGTTTTTTTTAATACCATGCAGCCTATTTCATTGCATCCTAACAAATCACTGTGGAAGGCAGTTCCACACACTGCCTATGTAATCAGAGCTAAATAATCCATGGCAAGCTAACTTTAAAGGCAAATAAACAGGAAGTTCTATAATATTTCATTAAAATCCCATTAAAGCAGCATAGGCTTCACCTGGTATCATTAACACCACTGAACATCTCCGTCAAGGAGTGCTGGTTTATATTTGCCCCTGCTACTGCTGCATTTCAGTTCTGTGGAAAACAGACAGGATCTTGATTACAAAATACTTTGAGTCAGGATGAAAATAAGAATAATAGTCTGCCATCTTGTTTGTGTCAGGTAGCCACATTCTTGTCTCCAACAGTGGTCAAATTGCTGTACTGTGGCCAAAACATTGTGAGTTCGATTCTGATAGGAATCAAGGTTGCCTCGGCCTTCCATCCTTCCAAGGACGGTAAAATGAATACCCAGCATGTTGGGGGCAAAATGCTAATTAACTTGAGAATCACCTAGAAAGTGCACTAAGTGGTATGAGATGGTATATAAGTGTAATTGTAATTGCTATAAACCCAGCAGTAGTCAATGTTGAATGCACCTTGTAGTGATGGCGCAACAGTTCCAAAATGGGGGTGCCTGGGTGGTATATTTTATAGTTTTATGATTGTCATTACTGTGAACAAATTACAAAAAAATAAATTATGGGAGTCAGTGCATTATCAACCATTAGCTTAGGTAACAACCTGGATGATAATACTTTACCAGGGCATATAATGTACAAATAAAAGACAAATAAAGTTATAAGACCTCTTCTTTGCAATTTTAGTATCTAAATTCAGAGCTGATTATGAACTGGGTTCAAATTCCCAAAAGATTTCAAGTCTTCAGCATCCTCTTTTCCTTCTTACTTTCTTTTTAACAGCTATTATGTGACAGTAATAATTTCAGGTTGAAAGGATTTTTGCTGGAGAAACTCCATTCAGGAGATGCCTGAATGAGGCTCCTTTCATGTCCCCAAGTACAGCCCTTGGATATCGAAACCACACCTTCCAGTCTCCCAGCTCAGCATCTTAACCACTAAGCAACCAGAGGAAATGCATTATCTGATAATGGTAGCCAACTCAGCACCTAGTGAGAGAGTATGTTTCGGTAAGGGTCATATCTGTCAAAATAGATATCAAGTATTATTTGAATGTCCCCTTTTTTGTCTTGACTAATCTCTCTTTCCTGTACTTGAACTGACTTTCACAGGATGCCTTGACTTCCTCTCTCTCAGTACAAATATTCTCTGTAAAGGTAAAGATCATCCTTGCTTGAAAGTCAGTTGTGCTCATCTCCATGTATAGCCAAAGAGCCAGCACCGTCTGCATCTGCAGACGTTTCCTTGGACATGTGGCAGGCATGACTAGACATGGAACTCTGTTTACCTTCTGACCAAAATGGTACCTATTAATGTACCTTCAATTTCTTTGCTTCAAACTTCTATGTTGGCAGGAGCAGGGACAGAGATGGGAGCTCACTCCGTCATGCAGTACTCGGGTCTTGAACTGCTGATCAGTCGACCTTCCAGTCATCATGTTCAGCATCTTAACCACTGCCATCCCTGTGGACTTTGCTTCATAATTCTAATTTTACTTCTCCTTCTCCAGATGCAGTTCATATAACCAACATCTTTTCCTTTCACATATTCCAAACACCAGCCTCCATAACTACCCCACAACAGTGGGAGGAACATTTGTTTGAAGACGCTCAGTTCTCCCTCATTGCCAACCTGGAACAATGACCAGGAGGGAGAGGGTTTCCAGATCTGTGGAAACATGTCATGTGATCTTTCCTCCTACTGCTCAGAATTTGATAGCCAACCCTCTAGCTCAGGGATTCTCAACCTGTGACCCACAGGCCGGATGCAGCCCACAGCACCATTTCATTTCATGTGGTCCTCCACTGCCTCCACCACACTAGGAAGTTCCATGTGGTATAGGAAGGGCAAAATGGCCGTTCGGCCCACAAAGCTGTCTGAGGGAGCGTGACCCAGCCCCCAGCTTTAAAAGGTTGAGAACTCCTGCTCTAGCTACACAGTGGCCTTGTTATTCTTCCTGCTGCTTCTCACAGGACTATGTCCTCATCCACAGCTTGGAAATGTTACAGGCTCTGTGGAGGATATCATATCCCAATGTTGCATGTGCTGTGGAAAGAAATACTGCCCCAAGCATAGTTATATTTTCTCCTATTTCCATGAAATATTTTCCCATGACTCCTTTACAAGTAGGACTGCAGAAAGAGGCCATTCAATACTTAGGACAGCTTAGCAGTTATTTATATAGTGTGGTCCCTCAACATCTCCCTCTCTCATTTTCATACATCTGTGGTGGACTCCTAGTTCAACTGCATTTAGAAACATATTTATTGTTATATTAATGCTAACGTTATACCAGCTTCCACATGTGAATGTGGATTTTCTTTTGGCATTACAGGCTGGATGTTGTAACCATGCTGTGGCAGAAGCTATTAATTCATTATAGCCAGGCTGAGCATGGCTGCCTGCATGTGAAATAAGACAATTGACACCGCACTTGATTTATACCTGAGGCTAAGCTAATTAAGTAATAATTCAGGAAGAATTCATCATTGTGACAGCTTTGTTGATCAAACATCCCCAAGCAAAGTCAAAGGTTTTATATCCTGGGGTAGAAAAACCCTGGTCAATAGCAAGCGCTACTAAAATTGGGATGTATAACACGGTGAGGGTTGTATTTTATATGCACCCCACCCACATACAACTACAGCTGGCTTGTTAAAGACAATTCGAAAATAATAATAATAAAGCCACCGCAACAAGCCATGGCATTTTATCAGGGGAGGGAGTCAATACAATTGCAGATTTAATGTGTGATCCAACCAAAATGAGACATTTAAATTGATGCATTTTGGAAAAGGTACTTAAGTCTTCCATTGGAATCAGTGGGATGGATCTAGAATTTTTATTTCATTAATGAGGGTGTCTCCAAATAAAGTTCTGAAAAGAATTCCTCACTTTTTAAAATCATGTCAGAAGCACACAAAGGTGCTTTCTGGGTTGAAAGGATTTTTGCTGGAGGAAGTCCACTCAGGGGCAGCCCGAATGATGTTCCTTGAGTCCTTTCATGCCCCCTATTTATCTACTTGCAATTTATTGCTTTCAAATTGTTAGGTTGGCAGGAGCTGGGACAGAGATAGGCACAGGCACTCATTCCATCATGCAGCATCATTACAAATGAGAAGGGATTGGCTGGTTCTTTCTACTACTGACTTGAACTTCATCTTCCGTTGGCCACCTATAGAAGCATCTACCACTTTGGGTCGGCAGAGTGATATTATTTCCCAATTTTCAGTCCTAATGGTACTCCATTCACACTGAATTCTGGAGGGACATTCTGGGTTGGAAGGGAGGAATAAAAAACAGCAATGGGTGCTTCCTTCCACATCTATCCAAACCTCACATACCCAAGAGGAACGTTTCTGTCTATGGCTTGCACCTCTTGGATCCAGTCCATGGGGAAAGAGACCTGGCTGACATCAGCTGGACCAACATTAATTATGGTCCCACTCTGGTTTCTCAAATGGCTGTTAGCCTTCTTCATCCAGTACACTTGCTAAATTAAATGTGAATATGATAGGTTTCCTCTTCTGTATGAACACACGATGTAGTTCAGTGGATTGGAATGCTTGAGCCAGGAGCAGGCGCTTGAATCTCCACTGTGCCTCTTAAGGGCCATCTTTTTGGCCTTGGACAAGCTATACCAGTGACGGTGAACCTTTTAGAGACTGAACGCTTTCATGTTCAGGGAATGAAGAAGCAGACAAGTGAAGGAGTGAAATTCAGCTCTTTATTAGTGGGGTTTGAACACAGTTTGGATGGGGCAAAACTCGGACTTATATACACTATAAACAGTAACAGTAACAATAATACAACAAGCGCATTGGCTAACAGAGTGTGCACATTTTCGATCCACTTATTTGCATAAAAATAGATACATGAGAAAAGATACATTCCGCTCCTGTCAGAAAACACAGTTAACATACATAACAAACGCCCAAACTCAATGGGCTGCAATCTGCGCAGCAGAGGGGTGAGCCAAACTCTGTGCTGGGGGGGAGGGAGGAAGCATTCTCATTCGGCTGCTGGACAGAGGGGTGGGGCAGGGCAAACACTGTGCTAGGGTGACAGTGCACGTGCCCACAGAGAGGGCACTGAGTGCCCCCTCTGGCACGCATTGCCATAGGTTCACCACCACTGAGCTATACATTCACAGAGCACCACCAGAGGGAGAAACTGCTAAATCACTTATGAGTATCTATAGCTTGAAATCAATTTGATAGCACATATTTATTAACTGAGCTGGATAGCTCAGAGGGTTAAATATCTGACTCCTGAGCCAGAAGCTGGGAGTTTGATTCCCTGCTGTGCATCTCAGAAAAGCCAGCCATGAAGATTTTCCTGGGAGCAATATAATGCAGTGGCCTTCCTTTTGCCCTCTGCATTGCAGCATGACACCTGTACCACTGATCCAGTTCTGTGAGTCACATTCTGGTCCTGAGCCCTTTTGGCACACAAAGTCTTCATCAGCCCCAGGCCAGTATTGATGAAGCAGCTGTCTTCCATCTGGCCCGCGAAGCCCTTGTTGCTCCCAGAACCATAAATAAAAGACATTTTACTTCCACTTCAGGGAGCAATAAGGGCTTCATGGGCTGGATGAATTAGTGTCAGGGACCGGATCTGACCCTCGGACCATAGTTTGGGCACCCGTGATTTAAAACTTTCTATTCCAATTGTAAATAAATTAGTAAATTTTGATAAATTGTTCGAAGGCTTACTAAAACAAATTCTCCCCTTCCCTTTGCACCAGCCAAATTGAATAGATATGACTACTTCCTGCACAGAGAGCAGCCATGTCATTTGTCTGCCTGCCATAAAGATGCCAAACATGAGGAACCTCTCAGAGGAAAAAGAGATGGGAACTCTGTTTCAGCACTAACATGATTGATGAGATGTGAATTCAAATCCAGCACTCAAACCATTGGGCCTGGATAAACATGTGTTCAGTACCTGTTTTCTTGTTGTTGTTGTTCAGTCACACAGTCGATTCCGACCTTGTGCGACCCCATGGACCATTTTCCTCCAGGCACCTCTGTCCTCCACCATCCTCCTCAGCCTGCCCAGCTCTGTGCCCACTGTGTCTACAATACCATCTATCCATCTCATCTTTGGACGTATTCTTCTTCTTTTGAACTCTACCTTTCCCAGCATCAGAGCCTTCTCAAGTGAGTCCTCCCTTCTCATTTGATGTCCAAAGTACTTCAGCTTCATCTTCACTATTTGTCCCTCCAATGAACAGTCAGGTTTGATTTCCTCCAGTATTGACCTGTTTGTTCTCTTTCCTGTCCAAGGGACTCTCAGGACTCTCCTCCAACACCACATCTCAAAGGCATCTATTCTTCTGCGCTCAGCTTTCCTAATGGTCCAGCTCTCACACCCATACATTACCACTGGGAATACCATTGCTTTGACTATGCGAATTTTTGTTTTCAAGGTGATGTCTCTGCTTTTCACTATATTCCCCAGATTTCTCATAGCTTGTCTCCCCATAATCAGACGTCTTTTTATTTCATGGCTACAGTCGCCATCTGCAGTGATCTTAGATCCCAGGAAAGTAAAATCTGTCACTGCTTCTACTTCTTCCCCATCTATTTTCCAGGAACTGATCGGACCTGTTGCCATTATCTTGGTTTTCTTAATATTAAGTTTCAAGCCAGCTTTTGCACTCTCCTCCTTCAGTCCAATCAAGAGGTTCTTTAGGTCTTCCTCACTTTCTGCCATTAGGGTGGTATCGTCTGCATATCTCAAATTGTTGATGTTTCTCCCAGCAATTTTGATCCCATACTGTGATTCCTCCATCCCTGCATTGCGCATTATGTGCTCTGTGTATAGATTGAACAAGCAGGGTGAAAAAATGCAACCTTGTCTCACTCCTTTTCCTATTCCAAACCACTCTGTCATTCCGTGCTCTGTCCTAACTGTTGCCTCTTGGTTAGTGTACAGATTTCTCATGAGGCATATGATGTGCTCTGGTATTCCCATCTCTTTAATTACTTGCCACATCTTGTTGTGGTCCACACAGTCAAAAGCCTTGGTGTAGTCGATAAAACAAAAGTAGACTTGTTTCTGGTATTCTTTTGTTTTCTCCATGATCCAATGTATGTTGGCAATGTGGTCTCTAGTCCCTCTGCCTCTTCTGAAACCAGCCAGCACCTCTGGTAATTCTCTCTCCACATGCTGCTGAAGTCTATCCTGTATTATCTTGAGCATCACCTTGCTGGCGTGTGGGATGAGTGCAATTGTTCAATAATTTGAACATTATTTGGCATTGCCCTTTTTTGGGATTGGAACATATACTGATCTTTTCCAATCCTGTGGCCACTGTTTTGTTTTCCAAATCTGCTGGCATATTGAATGCAGTAGTTTGACACCATCATCTTTTAGAGCTTTGAAAAATTCAACTGAGATACCATCATCTCCACTAGCTTTGTTGTTTGCAGTGCTCTTTAGGGCCTTTATGACTTCGCTCTCCAGGATGCCTGGCTCTAGTTCAATTTTTTCATCATTGTGATTATCAGGAGTGTTGAGGTGCTTTTTGTAGAGTTCCTCTGTGTACTCTTTCCATCTTTTCTTAATCTCCTCTGCATCAGCTAGCTCCTTTCCGTCTTTGTCCCTTATCATGGTCTTTTTTGCTTTAAATGTTCTCTTGATTTCCCCGATTTTTTTGAAAAGGTCTCTAGTCCTGCCTCTTTTGTTGTTTTCCTCCATTTCTTTGCACTGCTGTTTTAGGTAGTTTTCCTTATCTCTCCTTGCTTTTCTCTGAAATTCTGTGTTCAGATGATTGTATTTTTTCCTTTCTCTTTTGACTTTTGCATTCCTTCTTTCCTCTGCTATCTTAAGAGCCTCATCAGACAACCACCTTGCTTTCTTATGCTTCCTTTCTCTTGGTATGATTTTCTTTGCTGCTTCTTGCATTCTATACCTGTTTTCTACTCAGTGAATTTTCAAAAGCTCAAGTTCCTTCTTGCAAATATAAATTTGCAAATTTACAATTCTTCTTTTTTAATGAAAAATATAATTCATAACCATTCAAAACCCCAATCCTGTCCCTCCTATATGTTCATTGTTTTATGGTTTCTGACCATGTTTGGCTGCTGTCACAGAGTTAGTAGCAAGTGTTTGAGGCGTCTGGTTTGCAAAACGCCCTGGATGTTTTCTAGAGTTTTGCCACCAATTCTCTACAAGCTGAATGTCAGACATTGGTAAAGGTGCTTATTACGGCCACTCTTGGTTTTTTGCCACTTGCCCACAGATGTTCTGAAACATTTGGTTTTTGTTGTTCAGTTGCACAGTCGATTCCGACCCTTTGCGACCCCATGGACCATTGTCCTCCAGATACCTCTGTCCTCCACCATCCACCTCAACCCGCCCAGCTCTGTGCCATTTGCATCTACAGTACCATCTAGCTATCTCATTTTTGGCCACTCCCTTCTTCTTTTGCCTTCCACCTTTCCCAGCATCAAGGCTTTCTCAAGTGAATTCTCTCTTCGCATTTGATGTACAAAGTACTTTAGCTTCATCTTTACTATTTGACCTTCTAAGTAGCAGTGAGGGTTGATTTCTTCTAAGAATGACCTAGTCATTTGTTCTCCTCGCTGTCCAGGGGACTCTCAAAACTCTCCTTCAACACCACAGTTCAAAGGCATCTATTCTTCTGTGCTCAGCTTTCCTAATGGTCCAGCACTCACAACCATACATTACCACCGGGAATACCATTGCTTTGACTATGCGAACTTTTGTATGCAAGGTGATGTCTCTACTTTTAACTATGTTCCCCAGGTTTCTCATAGCTTGCCTCCCAAGAATCAGTCGCCTTTTTATTTCATGGCTGCAATCTTCATCTGCAGTGATCTTGGATCCTAAGAATGTAAAGTCTGTCACGGTTTCTACTTCTTCCCCATCTATTTTCCATTAACTGATAGGGCCTATTGCCTATTAACATTTGGTTAGGAATTAGTAAAGAGAACATTCCTCCTTGACCTTCTCCTTAGTTTTTATGGCGTGACAGTGACACCTAGTGATTTTTTATAATAATCACAACAGATACAGATTTTTAACTGTCTCTCCTATTTTCATAAAACAGTTTAAAAATAAAAATCAGGCAGCTTGTAAATGTTTTTACAATGAATTCAAATAAATATTGAATGAGTTTATAGAGTGGCCTTGCTACAATAACTTTCCACTTTTTGTTTTCTGGATTTTAAAATTTTATTTATTTATTTATGGACTGGCTGTGAATGGACACCTTAATAATATCCTCAAGAGTGCAGCAGTCCTTCAAGTAGCAGCAATTAATAATTGGAACTCTCTTATAGCCACTGAATCAGATCTAAACAGAGGTTTAACTGAGTGTGAAAAAGTAGCATGTAATGTTAGGTCTGGGAAAATAGAATTAAAAGGGTTAATTGGTAAAATATATAAATTGCTAATTGATATGGATTACATCAATGATAGTATGAGAGAGACATGGGAAAGCGACCTAAATATAAACATTAGTGAAGAAAGTTGGAAGTTAAAATGGAAAAATAGAGTAATGAGAAATTTATCAATTAGAATAAAAGAACACAATTATAAAGTATTGTGGAAATGGTATCTAACCCCAGCAAAAATAAAATTGATGAATCCAAAGGAATCTAGCTTATGCTGGAATTGTAAAAAAGAGATTGGGACTTATCTCCATATGTGGTGGGAGTGTGAAAGAGTGAAAGGTTTTTGGATGTTAGTGGAAAAGGAGATAACAAAAAATTGGATGCACCAAGTGTGTTGATACTTGAGTTTGGTAATGTCATTTCAAATCATTATAATGCAGAATTGCTATCTATTTTAATAGTGAATGCAAGAATTTGTATAGCTGCTAAGTGGAAGGGAGGAGAGCAAATAAAAATTGAAGATTAGTATGTTCAAAATTGGACAACAGCATTAAATGACAAACTTACATGTGAAATAAATAAAAAAAAGTAAAAATAAATTTTATGAGATCTGGAAGCCCTTCCTAGATCATACTATATAACTAAAGGCAAAGGGAGCAAGCCTCCTACGGATCATTTATCATTTTGGAATGAGAGTTAAATGTTTGTGTGTACATTTTATTATTGGTTCTTCTAGGGAACGTATAACCTGTCTCTGATGGATATCATTAATGTTAGACTAGATAGAGTAACTATAAGAGTATTTAACTTTGTAGCTTTGAATTGTATTTTCCTTTCTTTTTTCTTCTTCTCTTTTTCTTTCTCTTTGTTTGTGCTGGTGTGTACACATATGTTGTCTTCTGTTTTTAATTAATAAAATATTTTTAAAAAGAGTGCAGCAGTCCATTGCAGTCCCAGTGTTGAATCCTGCATGTCTAATTTCATATGTGCTGCAGGAGATAGCTCCGTGAACATATTGTGTTGGTCACTTCATGTCAAGCTGGGATCCACCTTAAACAAATTCACGCAAATGCTTCCTGTATTTTTGGATACCATTCTGCCACCAATTTGTTTGTTTATTACATTTTTATACCACCCATTTGGGATATTTCCCATGCCGGGCAGTGTATAGACAAATAACAGCAGAAAAATAAAAACAAACAATTAAAATCTTTACCTATAAGTAGGGGGTTGGGCCGTTCGTATCTGGCATACACAGCCACACCCGGCCCAACAATCCTGAACCGAGCCACCTACACTTACCTTAACATCCTATGAGGGTCGCCACAAGGTCACCGAGAGTGGGGCAACCGCCCCATGAAGGTGAACCCCCCAAAAAACCTACTAGGCCCGGCGTCCGCCGAGCCACCCCTCAGCCAAGCAGGCTGAAGGGCACGAGCATGGAGGAGGCAGGGCAGCCAGCACGCGTGGTAAAAAAATACCACCGCCAATGCACCAACAACTTCCCTCTCCGGGAGACACTTCGTCTCCTGGAGAGAAGCCATCGTCCCCACCTCACCACGGCGGGCAGGCAGACACATCCGTTGCTGGCTGGGCCACTAGATTTTGGTGGCCCCCGCCCCACCAACGAAGGCCTTGGCACCAGCGGGGACAGAGGAAAGGCCATGCCACAGAGGCACGGAAGCTGCGCAGCCCAGAAGGCCTCATCGGGGAGACACAGAGTATGAAAGGCCCATCCGGCAATAGGTAAGTGGGGCCGCAGGGTAGAGGAACTGAGGGGGGAATGGGCCCGGGGACCACACCACCCACTCAGGTCTGGGTGGAGAAAAAAGGGGAACACAAACCCTCCCCCCCCTCAGTTCCACTCCCCCATGGCCCCACTTACCTATTGCCGGATGGGTCTTTCATACTCTGCACCTCCCCAGCGCGTCCTTCTGCGTGGGGCTGCTCACCTTCCGTGCCTCCGTGGCATGGCCTTTCCTCCATCCTCACTGGCACTGAGGCCTTTGTCGGTGGGGTGGGGGCCACTAAAATCTGGTGGTCCACCTGCCAACCGACATGCCCACCTGGCGAAGGCCTCCTGGGTGTCCTCGACGAGGCTTGGGGGGAGGAGGAAGAGCCCCCCTCCGCCCTGCAAAGCTTCAGAGTGTGTGTGTGTGTGTGTGTGTGTGTCCTCACCAAGGCTTGGGGGGGAGGAAGAGCCCCTCCTCTCCCCATGGAGCTACTCCAGGAAACCTCCCCACCAGGGGGTAGAGAAAGGGGGGAAGAAAGAGAGAGGAGGGGGAAGGGAAGAGAGAGGGGGAAGAGAGGGGGTGGAAGAGAGAGAGAGGGAGGGAGAAAAGAGAGAGAGAAGGAGGTAGAAGAGAGAGAGATGGGGGAAGCGAGGGGGAAAGAGAGAGGGGGTGGCGAAACTTCCACCTCCCACCCTCCCACCTTTCCCTGCTTCCCCACCCCCACTCCCTCCCTACTTACCCGGGTGCAGCCTCCTCAACTGCAGCCTCCTCTCTCTCTCTCTCTCTCTCTCTCTCTCTCTCTCTCATTCTCATTCTCTCTTTCTCTCTTTCTCTCTGTTTCATTCTCATTCTCTCTCTCTCTCTCTGTTTCATTCTCATTCTCTCACTCTCACACACACACACACACACACACACACACACACACACACACACACACACACACACACACACACACACACACACACACACTGTCACTCTCTCATACACACACACCTGCTGGGCTGCACATTTAAAACCTGCCCGTCTTGCCGGGCACAAATAGCTAGTAAACAATAAAATAAATATCTGATGGCATCTGAGGACAAGCAAGCTTCCTTGAAGAGGAAAACTTTAAGTTGTTTTTTAAAAAATGCCCAGGGATGGGGTCTGAGGCAGCTCAGCTGATAGTTAATTCCAAAGTCATGGTGTTGCTGCTGAGAAGGCTCCATTTCTAGTCATAGACAGCGAGTGATACAGTGGGTTGTTCTGAGGGAGAGACACTCCAACATAGTAGGTGAATGAGGGGTACAACATTTAAGATTCTTGTTGCCTCACACTGCCAAATTTAAAAAAAAAGTGTTGGAATGTGGAATATTCTATGGCAGAATGAAAAACATGTTTGTTAGTTATATGCCTGTTAATAAGTGTGACTGTTTTCAATAGCTCCCAATGTGGGGCACACGCCCCATGGGAGATTCAATTCCCAGAAAGCCAAGTCAGCATTGGCTGATGAATGGTTTGGGCAATTGACTTAGCCTTCTGGGAATTGAAGTCCAAAAACCAACGGTTGGGAAACACTATGTTGTGCTGTCAAGTCAGAGCTGGCTTTTATTGACCCTAACAGGGCATTCAAGGTAAGTGACATATTAAAAGCATAGTTTTGTCAGTTCCATTCTCCCAATGAGCTCCCACAGCTGAGTAGGAATTCAAACGGCCTCTTAAATCTAATTCATCACTCAATGCATTCTACCAAACTAGGTATCCCTACTGTGACAGTTGTTATTTTATGCATCATCAAGTCAGAACTCACTTAGAGTGACCCTAACAGGGCTTTCAAGATAAGTGAGATATTTAAGGAATGGTTTTACCAATTTCACATCCACAGTGAGTTTCCATGGCTGGGCAGGGATTAGAATTTAGCCCTCTTGAGCTCTAGTCTGGCACTCTATCCATTACAGCACACTGGGTATCCCAGCGGGACTGTAGCCCTCACTTGTCTTGATCAACTGTGTCGAGAGGTTGGAATAATATTGTTTTTAGAGTACTCCCACAGACTGCCTTAGAACTATGGAAGGCAAGCAAAGAGCTACAAGATAACTGAGCAGACCCACATGACTCTCTACTGCCCATACCTGTCAATGACCCCGTAATGGCCGGGATTTCCCTGTAATTTTGCGCCACTTTTGTTCATTTCCCACCCGGAACTGCCACTACCCCGTAATTTGGCAGCAGGGGAAAAGTAGTTACTGCACATCCTTCTGCACTGGTCCTTTCTAGGCATGTGTAGAACCCTTCTACGCATGCCTAGTAGGGTTCTGTGCAGAAGAGGATGCGTAGAAGGCTTCTACGCATGCGTAGAAGTAACCTGCACAGAATGGTTCTGTGCAGGTCCATTCTACACATGAATAGAAGGCTTCTACGCATGCGTAGAAGCGACCTGTGCCGAATGGTTCTGTGCAGGTCCGTTCTATGCATGCGTAGAAGGCTTATATGCATGCATAGAACGGACCTGCACAGAACCGTATTGTCTGGAGCCGCGCTTGACAAGTATGCTACCGCCTGGCCAAGAACAACCATGGCCTGTGTGGAAAGTTCTAAACAGACTGTTTGCAGGAGTAGGAAGATCAAAGGCTAATCTGAGAAAGTGGGGTTTCCCTGTGGACAACAGCTTGTGTGAATGAGGACAAAAACAAACTATTGCCTATATGATACAACGCACACAATGCCCCTCAACGTGCACTGATGAGGACCTTATGTTGGCAAGAGGAAATGCTGTCAATGTGGCCCGATATTGGGTGGATGTCATCTAATTCCTGTTTATTTTAGATATGTTAATTTTAGCTTTGTATGTTATTATATACTTGTGGCATACCTGTCAAGTATCCCGGATTGGCCGGGAAATCCCGTATTTCTCCATGCATTCATCTCCTTTCCTGCCGTCATCCCATATTTGATCGGCAGGGAAAGGGGTTACTGCACATGCACACCCATCGCAAATGGGCTCTGCGCATACACAAAGGGGTTCTGCGCATGTGCAAATGAGTTGTTGCTGCGCATGCACGCCTGGACTGGACAAGTTCCCATATTTTCCAGAGCAGTGCTTGACGGGTATGGCTTGTGGTGCCTCTGGCACGAATAAAGAAAGAAAAGTACTCCTTATTATTTGTTCCTTTTTTTAAAAAAGTAACACATTATTCATTATTCTCTTTCTCACTCATTCCATTTTTTATAATACTTTGCCATTCATTTTATATACTTTAAAGATAAGTACACTATTTAATTATGTCCACTTTGTGGCATTAGAAGCATACCTGTCAAGTATCCTGTTTTGGATGGGATTTACCGTAATTCACCATTCTGTCACGCTCCTTCCTGCTGTCATCCTGTATTTGAATGGCCAGGAAAGGGGTTACTGTGCATGTGCGCTGCTGCCTCTGACGGGAACGCATGCTCAGTAACCCCTTTCCTGGCTGAAAGGGTTTCTGCGCATGCATGCAGGGATTACTGTGCATGCACACAGGGGTTACTGCACATGCGCATAGCTACCTCTTACGTCAGAGGCAGCGGAGCGCATGCGCCAATGCCGGCACCCTGAAACCTTCCCGTATTTGGACACCAGCAACTTGACAGATATGTTTAGAAGCCATGAGTAAACATTACACTGCAAAGAAGAAATTACATCACAGATTGTGTTACTTTGCAAAAATAGGATAGCCTTCCACTTGTTAATCTTCAAAATAATGTGACAGAGGTTGGGTTGCTCCTTGTACTGAATTACCTCCAAGATCTGCCTGTGCTTGCTCCTGTTTCTGGCCCTTGATATTTTGTTACCTGGAGTCCAAACAATAGTCATCCCCTCCACGCTTCTCAAACACAATTTTAAAACATGTTACTGGACTATTTAGATGCTGATACCTGTGTGAGTTCCACTCATTTCACTCTGCTGCTTGGCAACCATTGGGCTGCTCTTTCTAATAATTTCACTTCCAGGTTGGGTGAGGCCATTGTTCTTATGTTCATACTCCCACTGAACCTCTGTGACTATGTGGGGCTTCGAAGTTGGTCATCTACAGTTCCTCCTTACTTAGCAGCAATTAGCCATTATGATATACACCATTGCCCTTGCATATAAGTAATAGGGTTATGGCTAATGTATTTTGGATTCTGGATGTCACCTTCTGTGACTAGAATTCCCAGAATCTTTCAGGCTGTACCTGTTGATGCTGCTCTGTTTTCAAAGTAGATCTCATTACGTAAGTAATGTGTACAATATAACCTTGTCAATTAACAACACATCAGAGCTTCTAGGTATCCAAAATAAAGTCTTCCTCATACTGAACCTCTGGCATTAAGCCAGAACATGATTGATTCAGGTTAAGTCCATGAGATCAACCTGGTTGTTACACCATGGGCAGAATCAGAGTCTAGAGAAAACAAATCACAAGAACTTACTTACTTATTATATTATTTCCTTTCCTTAATAACGAAGGTGTACGATTACCTTACAATTTAGCTCCATTACTTCACTTCTTTCATTATGTGATTGTATATTTCAGTTACTTCTGTGGGTGTGGATTGCAGCCTCACTAGATGGCAATAGCAATTACACTTATATACTGCCCCATAGTGTTTAGGGCACTCTTTGGGTGGTTCACAAGGTAATTAGCATTCCCACCCACCCCAACATACTGGGTACTCATTTTTCCAACCTCAGAAGAATGGAAGACTGAGTCAACCTGGATCCCTGTCAGGATCAAACTCAGATCGTGAGCAGAGTTTTGGCTGTAGTACACTGCTCCACAAGGGTTGAAGAGAAATGTCTCATGGTTCAAGTGTTGACCTTTAACATGCTTTGTGCTGCTGTCTCATACCATCTAGTGTAGGTGTTCTCAACCTGTGGCCTGTGGGCCAAATGTGGCCCATGCCGCCATTTCATGTGGCTAACCACCACCTTCACCACACCTGGAAGTGTCATGTGGTAGAGGAAGGGCAAAATGGCCATCCAGCCCCCAAAGCTGTCTGACGGAGCATTACCTGGGGCCCAGCTTAAAAAGGTTGAGAAATCCTGATCTAGTGGTTGATGAGGTGACAGTGAGAGAGGGGAAGGATGATAATGACTTTTGCACCACAGATCAGCTACTTATAGCATGCAGAATTAAGAAGAAAAGAATGGAAACTATTTTAGTTATTCATGAGAAGCTGGAAACAAAAAAGTTACTTTAAAAAAACTGGAAAATATAACAAACCACTCTGGAACTTTAGAAATTATAACTACGGCTTGTAGTACCCTTCAATGCCCTGAGCATTATCACAGATTACTAAACAAATTCTTCCTGGGTAGATGCCACTGACGTCTTTATGGTACGAAGTTTTAAGAGTATGTTCATGGTTTATGAAACCTGTAGGCCAACTGAAACTAAAATGTGACAAACAAAAAAAAATGAGGAGCCTGCATTTGCTAAGAGGGATAATGCCTCTATTTTAAAAATCAGCAGAATTTTTCCTGGAGGCATCCATTGAAATGTAAAGCAGTTCACTTGCTCTGCTCACCAGTTTTCTTCCCTTTTTTAACTCAGGGTGAGCTGCTTGGTTGCTCAGTACAACCAGTGTCCCTATTTTTATCTGTCAAATGTTGATTGGGACACCTTGTCAGCTTAGCAGAAAGGTTGTCACTCCCCTGGTTTAATCTAATCCATTTAAATAAACTCATTACTGCGGAACATAAAAGATCAAGCCAGGACTATATCTTTATGTGGCAGATGCTGATTGAAATGGATAGGAACTAAGAGGGTGGGAGGGAAAGAAGAACCGAAAGAAGGTGTTTTATTACTACTAGTGCTGTTATTTTCTAAAATATCAGTCATGTATATATTATATAAGAGAAAATGATACTTACGGCTTTACATCATCATTATGTGATCTCAATGATTAAAAATTGTTCATACAATTTTTTCTTCTCTGTGCTTACAGGTACATACTTGGACAAAGCTTTGTTGTACTATGTTATTCATCTATGTTATACAAACTGAAATGAAAGGCAAGCAAACTGCTATGTTAGGAAAAATTACAGCTGGAAGGCTAAGAGCTGCTTGACTTTTCTTGCAATCTGCACAGCGGTGAGGTGTCTAGCAAGTGTTTG
The DNA here is from genome assembly GCA_035047345.1 of Bradypodion ventrale. Classification (NCBI taxonomy): domain Eukaryota; kingdom Metazoa; phylum Chordata; class Lepidosauria; order Squamata; family Chamaeleonidae; genus Bradypodion; species Bradypodion ventrale. Next base: position 51,907,496 of record JAWDJE010000001.1, read on the forward strand.
TTCAGAAGTACAATACGTGGGATTCCCTCCCTGTGTAAATAATGGCTACTGAGTCAGCTAGTGAAACATCATTGTCCTTCAATTTGGAACCATACAGTTTGGAGCCAATGTGCAGAGAATTAGGCTGCCTTTTCCTATAGGGAGGGGGTGCCAAAGAAGCCTGCCACCTGTCAGGATACAGTTCAGGTAACTAACACCCTTACCTAACAAAGATCCCACTAAGACAGAACCCTACACCCTTCTCCACACTTTATCTAGACCAGGGGTGCCCAAACTACAGCCTGGGGCCCAGATCCAGCCCATGATACCAATTTATCTGGCTCACGACACCCTTGTCCCTCCCGGAAGTAGAAGTAAAACACATCTTGGACTTTCACGTGGATGAGTTCAACTTCCAGCCCCTCTCTCCAAAGTAATGCTCCTTGATTAAGCCACCTCTTTATGAGAGAGCAAAGAAATATTGGTAACAATGGCCTTCCTGGAAGGAAGTGTGGCCTGGCAACACTCACTTCTCTCCCCCCCCCCTTCTTCAATAAGCACACATGTTGGTGAAGTTGTTCATTTATTAAGAAAAAAATGATAGTAAAAGCATAAAGTTCATCCAAAGGTACAAAGTTTCCATATTAAAGATAAAAATAAGTAAAATAGACTAATCAAAACATGTTAGAGACAATCAGACAGATCCCCTTCCCAACAAAAAAAACAAAACCTGTCTAAGTAATAATTGTAGCTAGATTTCTACTGCATTTCAGCACTCTTATATTACTCCTGCCCCCATCTCCGCCGCTGATGATGCAGCTGTGCCGTGGCCAGCCCCTCCCAGCCCAGGAGGGGATAAGAGCATTCTGGCTCTGGCAGGCCAACCATCGCCACCACTGCTGATGACGTAGCAGTGCCAGGGCTAGCCCCTCTCAGCCCAGGAGGGGGTAAGAGCATCCTGGCCCTGGCAGGCCAACCATCGCTGCTGCAGCTGACGCCACAGCTGTGCCGGGGCCAGCCCCTCCCAATCTGGGAGGGGATAAGGGCATCCTAGCCCCAGCAGGTTGACCATCACTGATGCTGCTGATGCCGCAGCTGTGCCGGGGCCAGCTCTTCCCAGCCTGGGAGGGGATAAGAGCATCCTGGCCCCGGCAGGCCAACCATTGTCCTCGGCTGGGCGAGGAGGCCCACCGGCTTCAAGCGGCAGGACTCCCAACACCTGCTGGCACCCCCGGGCCCCGCCTCCCTTTGGGCTTGAAAGAGGTGAAGAGGCCTCACATTGACGGACGGCAGGACCAACACAATCACCGGTGTCATGGGCCCTGACTCCAGGCAGGACTTAAAGACCGTAGAGGTAGCTGGATTTTCACCACCGCCTCCGGTCTTCTTTGCGAGGTGAAGAGGCTGTGATGCTACTGTACTCTGTTGAGTTGTCGCTGGACTTTTTTGTATTTTGTTCTTTGTTGTATTGTATTCACTATTGTATCCTGTATTTTGTTTTGAGTGCTATTTTCAAATGGGAGCCTACACTGTAGGTGGTTGTCTAGGAGACAATTATCAAGGTCATTAAAAGGAGAACAGAAATGCCAGGCAAGAGGGCTTTATCTTAGTTTTCACTTCTTATAAGAACATAAGAGCAGCCTTGCTGGAACAGGCCACAGCCCATCCAGTCCAGCATTCTGTCTCACACAGTGGCTCACCATTTCCTTCAGGGTATTATTCCCAAGCAGATGCCTTCTTCACCTGTTTAGGATTCCCTGGAAATGGCATTGAGAGATATCCTGCCTATCTCTCCAACCCGGAGGTTGACCTTAAGTATCCATAATTATAGCCATTCATACCCTTGTCCTCCATGAACTTGTCTAATCCTTTCTTGAAGCTGTTCCATAGACCAGTTATCCTCTGGGTGAAAAAGTACTTTCTCTTATTTGTTTGAGAACTAGTACCCAAAAGTTTCATGGAGTGTCCCCTAGTTCTAGTGTTATGCGATAGGGAAAACAGTTTTTCCTTATCTACTTTGTCCACACCGTGCATGATTTTATAAACTTCAATCAGGTCACCTCTTAGACGTCATCGTTCAAGAGTGAAGAGGCCCAACCGTTGCAGCCTCAGATGGTAAGGAAGGTGTTCCAGTCCCCTAATCATTCTGGTTGCCCTCCTCTGCACTTTTTCCAGCTCCATAATATCCTTCTGGAGGTATGGCGACCAGAACTGTACACAGTATTCCAGATGGGGCCTCACCATAGATTTATAAAGAGGCAAAATGACACTTGCTGACTTATTTTCTATACCCTTCCTAATGATCCCTAGCATTGAGTTTGCTTTTTTCACTGCTGAGGCACACTGGGTTGACACCTTCATTGAGTTGTCCACCAGGACACCAAGGTCCCTTTCCTGGTTTGTCGCAGAGAGTTCAGACCCCATCAGTTTATAAATGTAATTGGGGTTCTTTGCCCCAACATGCATCACTCTGCACTTACTAATGTTGAAACTCATTTGCAACTGTTTTGCCCACTCCCCCAGTGTCAAGAGATCCCTCTGGAGCTCCTCACAATCTCTCACAGTTTTCACTACCCTGTATAATTTGGTGTCGTCAGCAAATTTGGCTACCTTGCTTTTTACTCCTACCTCTAGATCATTTATGAAGAGGTTGAAAAGCAGGGGTCCCAGTACTGAACCTTGGGGGACCCCACTCTTTACTTCCCTCCACTTGGAGAAGTGTCCATTTAGTGCTACCCTCTGTTTTCTGTCCCTTAGCCAGTTGCTGATCCAGGACAAGACCTGTCCCTTTATTCAATGACTGGTAAGTTTATTCAATAGCCTTTGGTGTGGGACCTTGTCAAAAGCCTTCTGAAAGTCCAGATAAACAATGTCAACTGGATCCCCCTTATCCACATGCTTGTTGACACTCCCAAAAAATTCCAACAGATTAGTGAGGCATGATTTGCCCTTGGAAAAGCCATGTTGGCTCTCCTTTAGCAGCGCCTTCTCTTCTATGTGCCTATTAATTCTATCTTTTAGGATGGTTTCCATCACTTTACCTGGGACACATGTCAAACTGACAGGTCGGTAATTTCCTGGATCACCCCTGGATCCTTTTTTGAAAATTGGTGTTACATTCGCTACCTTCCAGTCATCAGGCACAAAGCCTGATTTGAGGGAAAGATTATATATTTTGCCTAGGAGATCAGCAATTTCATCTTTAAGTTCCCTGAGAACTCGTGGATGGATGCCATCTGGTCCTGGTGATTTGTTAGTGTTTAGCTTAACAAGACATGCAACGACCTCCTCCCTGGTTATTTCTATCTGGCTTAATTCTTCGCTTTCCCTCCCTACGAAGATAGGCTCTGTTTTGGGCATGTGGTCTCTGTCTTCTTCAGTGAATACTGAAGCAAAGAATTCATTGAGTCTCTCTGCAATCTCTGTTTCCTCTTTAATAACCCCTTGCCTTCCATTGTCATCTAATGGTCCAATGGCTTTCCTAGTTGGGTTCTTACTTCTAATGTACTTAAAGAAGTCTTTGTTATTTCTCTGAGTATTTTTAGCTATACGCTCCTCAAAGTCTTGCTTTGCTTTCCTGATTGTTGCCTTGCATTTGTTCTGCCAGAATTTATGTTTCTGCCTGCTGTCCTCATTCGGACAAGCCTTCCATCTTCTAAATGAGCTTTTCTTGCTCTTGATCACTTCCCGAACAGCTCCTGTAAGCCACATCGGAGTCCTCTTGGACCTGGCAGTGCCCTTTTTCTTTTTGGGTATGCATTCCAATTGGGCCTCTGTTATTGTTTTTGTAACCAGCCTCCATGCCTCTTGGAGTGTTTGGACTCTCTCAATTTTCCCTTTCAGCTTCTTTTTTACTAGTTTCCTCATCTTTGGGAAATTTCCTTTTTGAAAATTTAAGGTCTCTGTGTTAGATTTTATCAGTGACTTGTGGTCTATGATCAAGTTAAACATAATTGAGTTGTGGTCACTGTTCCCTATTGGATCAGTCACATTAACATCTTGCACCAGATCCTGAGTATTACTCAGGATCAAGTCAAGGATTTTTGTACCTCTAGTTGGGTCTTCAACCATCTGTCCCAGGGAACAATCATTTAGCATATCTAGGAACTTTATCGCTTTATCATGTGCTGAACAACAGTTCACCCAGTCTATGTGAGGGTAATTGAAGTCCCCCATTATAACCAGGCTTCCCTTCTTGGATGCCTCCTTTACAACATTCTCCAACTGCCAGTCTCCCTCAAGAGTTTGGGTCGGAGGCCAATAGTATATGCCTACTATTAGACCATCCTTGTGGCCTGGTACTCTTACCCACAGAGCTTCTAATGGTGACTCCAAATCACCTAGATATTCCAATTCATGCGATTTTATCACTTCTTTGACATACAAGGCTACACCACCTCCCGTTTGCCCCCTCCTATCCTTCCTGTACAGTTTGTAGCCTGGGATAACTGTATCCCATTGGTTATCATCCGTCCACCAGGTTTTAGTGATACCAATATTCTTATCTATTGCTAAGTATTCCAGCTCCCCTATTTTGTTCCGGAGGCTTCTGGCATTTGTATACAAGCATTTATATATGCTTTTCTGATACAGTCTTTTGAGTCCAGTTGCACTGTTAGACTGCCTCTTGCATCCTTCTGCTAGAATGCTAGTGACTAGCTCCTCGCTCTGCTCAGTAATTTTTGCATCCTCCTCACTACTCAAGTACACAATTTCCCGAACCGGATGCTGCCCAGCTCCTGTCGGCTTTCCCCCAGTTATCAGTTTAAAAGCTGCTCTGCAGCCTTTTTGATGTTGAGTGCCAGCAATCTGGTCCCATCATGGTTCAACTGCAACCCATCCCTCCTGAACAGATTTGGCTTGTCCCAAAATGTTCTCCAGTTCCTGACAAATCTGAAGCCCTCCTCTCGACACCACCGCCTCATCCACGCATTGAGGCTTCTGAGCTCTGCCTGCCTGGTAGGTCCTGCGCGAGGGACAGGCAGCACTTCTGAAAATGCTACCTTGGAAGTCCGGGACTTCAATCTTCTTCCTAACAACCTGAATTTGGCTTCCAGGACAGACCGCTTGGCCTTCCCAACATCATTGGTACCAACGTGTATCATGACAACTGGCTCATTCCCAGTTCTCTCTAACAATATATCTAGATTTCTTGTGATGTCTGCAACTTTTGCACCTGGCAGGCAAGTCACCATACGGTTATCATGTGCATCACAAATCCATTTCTCTGTATTTCTAATTATTGAATCACCTAGTACAAGGAGCCTCTCTCCTGCAATCTGTTCATCTACATGCACCTCATCAACCATATTAAGGGAGAGAACCTCAATTTGTTCCTGTTGTTTATCTTCCTGGATCTCATCAAGTGTGATGAAGGAGAGATCATCAGGTGGAACCAGTTGTTCCTCTGTGTGTTCCTCATCAGGTGTGATGAGGGAAAGAGCCTCAAATTTATTCTGTAATTTCAGACTCTCAGAGTGATCCCCTACTCTTCTCCTCCTTTGAGTCACATTCCTACAAACATCTCCCTCCTGAGTTAGTGAAGGGCCTTCTCCCTCAGAACTGTGCCCTGTCTCTTCTTTGTCCAGCATAGTCTGCTCTGCTCTGTCCAAGAACAGCTCAAGCTCATAGTTTCCTATAAGCTGAAGAACAAATATAAGACAATGAAGGATGTAACAAATCACAAAAAGTAGCAGAAAGAATTTCCCCATTTTATTATAAAGAGTAAGAAAATGTTTGTGATATAATAGCACCATCCAGTGGATGCAGATACTAAATGTAGTCTAAAAGGGGGGATTTGAGTGAGCATTCACATGTCACTGAACTAAGTTTCAGCTGAATAGCAGAATTTCAAAACAGTATTAGATCATATTCTGTAAACAGCATGCAACAATAGGCCAATCAGACAGGAGGAGGAAGGCATCAAGAAAAGGAGACATAGCTCCAGCAAAGACTTCAAGGATAAGACTCTGCTAATATCATGTAACAGCCAGAGCTTGGCTTCTTTCCAACAGCCATCATGGAATTCTTCTTAGATAAAGCAGCAAAAAGCTGGATGAGCATTTGAATTGAACTTTCTCTATGTTCTTTAAATCATCTCAAAGAACGTAGAAATGCTTAAGGTTTTTTTTTACTTTGTATTTTAAGAGGTTTTATACTTTAATAAGTACTTTTCATTATTAAAGAGATGTAACTTTTGATTAGATTAAAGCAGAGCCACAGACAGCAGCTGTCCAACAACATTGGGAATGGTTTGTCACCCCTACTTTGTAATATAGAAAATTGAATCGATCTTTGAAAAGCAGCAGAGCAGTGGTTTTCTATGAACCCAGATTTTCCTTGTCTTGATTGGTTTCTGGGTTTCTAGATCCACGTCACTTTATGGCAGTGGTGGCAAAACTTTTTTTTTTGTGGGCTGGTCCCACCCCGACACGCAACTGCGGGGGCCGGAGGTTGGCTGCTCCTCTTGCTGACCAATTTGGCATCAGCATCAGCGGTGGCGACTGTGCTTCACCCCTGCTGGTCCGATCAGTCTCCGCTTGGTCCCAGCACTGTGAAAGCCTCTTGCAAGCTGGATCATGATCACCGTGTTGTAGGTATTTTTCAAGCCTTTTCTGTTTCAAAATCTGAGGCGCTGGAAGGGTAAATTTGGCGCATCGCGCTGATGTCAGCCTTGGCGCGCCACACTGGGAGAGTCCAGCAGGGGCAAAGAATGGCCACCGTAAGTGATGTTTTGGGAATCAGGTGGTGGGGGTAGATGGGTGGGGGTGCAAAGAGGGCCCTGGTTCTCAGCACAGGCCAGATCCCACCCCAACACACAGCTGTGGGGGCCAGAGGTGGGCTGCTCCTGCTGCTGACCAATTTGGTGTCAGCATCAGCGGTGGCAGCTGTGCTTTGCCCCTGCTGGTCCAATCAGCCTCTGCGTGGTCCCAGCACTGCGAAAGCCTCTTGCAAGCTGGATCACCGCATTGTAGGCATTTTTCAAGCCTTTTCTGTTTCAAAATCTGCAGCGCTGGAAGGGTAAACTTGGTGCAACACACTGATGTCAGCCATGGCGCACCACACTGGGAGAGTCCAGCAGGGGCAAAGCATGACCACCCCACCCCCCGTAAGTGATGTTTTGGGAATCAGGTGGTGGGGGTGGGTGGGTAGCGGAGCAAAGAGGGCTCAGGTTCTCAGCGTAGGCCAGATTAATAAGATGTGCAGACCTAATTGGGCCCATGGGCCATAGTTTGGACACTGCTGCTTTATGGCAACAGGCCTGAGAAAATATATATTAATATTTGCATGGATCATGTCTACAGAAACAGATGGTAAAGATATCCTACTTAGGCATGATCAAAAGTGATGGAGTTCCCTACAGGCTTTGAAAGACTTTCATACAGTTTTCCAGAATTTTGAATCATGAAGCCACCATGAAAACAACAGCTGCTGTAAAAAGCATTCATTCCATACCTGTCAACCCGTGGCTCCAGAAAAATGGGACCTGCGCACATCGCTTGTGCGCAGGTCATGTTCCACGCATGCGTGGAAAGGTTTTACCCCTCCCACGCATGCGCGGAAGCGCTATGCCGCTTGCACAACCCTTACGCAAGCGACGTAGTGCTTCCGCGCATGCGTGGAAGGGGTAAAACCCTTCCGCGCATGCACGGAAAGCATTTCCCCCGCTGCCAAATTACAGGGTTTTAGCAGCGGGGGCCAGGTTATGACATCAATCGACGTCAATTTACGGGGTAATCCCGGCTAAATTGGGAAGGTTGACAGGTATGATTCATTCTCTGATCATGGATGACTTCGGGGGCATGCTATTTGATAACACAACATCTGGGCCCCATCCCTGCTCATTTTATGAATTCTGCTTCTTTTGATAGCAACAGATTTATGGGTACTTGGGAGTAACACATCACTCATGCCTTCTTGTTAGCCATGTCTTCAGTTGTGTTGAGCAACTGCCTCCTCCAACACCTGCAGTTGCCACTGAAAACTGAGATATTTTTTTCTGAGAAACCTAGGGAGTCCTTGCATATAATTGAGCTGCAGTCAGCTCACCAAAGGAAACAAACAAACAAAAAAAACCAACCTTGTGAACATGATTTTTTTGTTTCCTGTCTCTATTGAATTGCAGTGTTTGGGAAGAAGCTATTTCGAGTTTCTTTGCCCAGCAGGTGATATATTAAATCTTACATAAGAATAGCAATTCTGATCTGCCGTAGCAAAAATATCAAGGGCCTGAGAAAACTTTTGAAATACCCTACTTAGGCAAAAAGTCCGTTCCGTAGGCTTTTGCTTAAATAGGTTTTTTATGTAACTCGAAGCAAACCCATAGAAAATCGTGTTACGTAAATTTATGTAAATTGGGACATTTATGAAAATTGGGACATGCTTTTAGCACAAAATCATTATGTAAGTTGAATTTTATGTAACTCAGGGCAGTACTGTACTTATTCAATGAATCAGGATACTGCGTCGGAAAAAGTATCTTTTTTACAACCTGCAGATGGCAGCATAGAGTTATTAGAAATTGTTTTCTCTGAAGCCAATTGCAAAATAAGAATTAAGAAAAGACATGATGTTCTTGAACCTATTTCTATAGCTGTAAATTCTTTCATGGCATTTACAACATTTTAACTGAAACCTGAGTGCCCCACCTCAGTTCGTCTTATAATGACAATCCAATCTGCTTTAGAATTTTCAGTGAGCCAAGCTAATTGTGCTAATTGCAGCCAGAGCGTGGAAGGTTAGGCATGAAAAACGATTTGTTAGATTAATTAGTTAGGTTTTTTATTCATTTGCACGACAATTTGTTGCTATAAATACCTTAAAAAGAAAATGTTTCACTTGTCAAATTAGCAGTGTGAATTTACTCCTTGAATCAAACTGAGAGAGCTTCTGAAGGCTTCTGCATTGCTAAAGTCTTAAACATGTATCTGACCAGACTGCAATTATGCCATTATAAACTGGGGATACAATATCCTGGAAACCAAAAGTAGGGGTAGGTTGCCTTACAATGGTGCATTTCATCTGCAAAGACTTGAGAACTAACAAAACATTGGGTTTATATAAATCAATAATTATTTTGCTACTTTTACTTTTATTCCTACAGGCAGTATAGAATATGGCCACCTGGAGAAAACAAAGCTTCCTCTCATGCATAGCTATTTCCAGTCACAATCACCTGGAAGCTACTGCATTTCTGTCATGCATTTTTTGAATGAAAGGAATGCATGTTTAGGAAACTGATCAGGAGAGGATGTACAATAGGGAACTAAGATTTCTGAGCATGCTACCCCTGCTCTCTGTAATAGTCACTATATTGATATACTGTGGTGGTTCATGTGAAACTGTTAATGCATGATTGGGTCTGAAGAGAGTAAAGGTTCCCAGCTTGCAGAGAGTCTGGCCATTGGCAAGGGTGTTTGGCATTTTATGGCATTTACCTTTGTTCCTTGTGTTTGGATATTTTATATATATATATAACATTGAGGGTGGGCAAACTGCTAGCTCCTAACCGTAACCCTAACCCTAATCCAAACACAAGGAACAAAGGTAAATGCCATAAAAAAATTAATTTAATTTAATTTAATAGTCATATTTATATATGCCGCCCACTCAAGCAGAACCCGACTCAGGGCGGCATTACAACAAGTTCTAAAAACACATAAAAACACTTTAAAAGACCCATATCCCACCCACTTTAAAAAAACCCATATCCCACCCACCCATCCCACCCACTATAAAAAGAAGAAGAGAGAGTTCTTAATTCTTTACATAAGCCAGCAGGCGGGGACCGTGTTCCCATTCGGGCCCCACACCTGCCCTGCCAGCCAGGTCTTCAATCCTTTCCTGAAGGGCAGCAATTCTCTTTGAAGTCTTAGATCTGTTGGCAGGAGGTTCCAGAGAGTTGGTGCGGACACGGAGAAGGCCCTCCTTCGGGTGCTGGACAGATGTGCACCCCTAACTGATGGCATCATTAGAGAGCCCCTCCGGTCCGCTCTGGTTGGACGGGCAGACACTCTTGGGACGATGCGGTCTCTAAGGTATCCTGGCCCACTGCCATATAGGGCTTTAAAGGTCAAAACCAGCACCTTGAAATGCACCCAGAGACAAACTGGTAACCAGTGCAGCTCCCGAAGTAGCGGTGAGGCATGGGCATATCGCCCACATCCCATCACCACCCGGGCTGCCGCATTCTGGACCAGCTGCAGCCTCCGAATGGTCATCAAGGGCAGCCCCATGTAGAGCGCATTACAATAATCTAGTCGGGATTAGATCCCAGATCGTACACCCAGAGCATGGGTGACCATAAGCAAGGAGCCCCGGTCCAGGAGCGTGCGCAACTGGCGAATCACCCGAAGTTGGGCAAAAGCCCTCCTGGCCACAGCCGCTACTTGTTCTTCTAGCAGCAGCCGCGAGTCCAGAAGGACCCCCAAGTTGCGCACTGGGTCTGTCTGGGGCAAAACAGCCCCATCCAGTACCAAAGATGGTAACTCCCTGGATAACACGGGGGCCCTTATCCACAGCCACTCTGTCTTTCTGGGATTCAGCCGAAGCCCATTGGCCCCCATCCAGACCCCAATGGCCTCCAGGCATTGTACAACTGAGTGTCATCCGTGTACTGATGGTACCGCACCCCGTGGGAACGAATGATCTCACCCAGTGGCTTCATGTAGATGTTAAATAGGAGAGGAGAGAGCACTGAGCCCTGAGGCACCCCATACTTGAGGAGCCTAGGGCTGGACCTCTCACTCTCTAACCACACCGACTGGGTACGGCCCTCCAGAAAAGAGGAAAACCAGGACAACACAGTGCCCTGGATCCCCAATCCTTTGAGCAGTTCCAGAAGGATACCGTGGTCGACGGTATCGAAGGCCGCTGAGAGGTCAAGAAGAGCAAGGACGGATGGATAACCCCCGTCCCACTCCCGCCAGAGATCATCCATCAGTGCGACCAATGCCGTCTCCGTACCATACCCGGGCCTGAATCCTGATTGAAAGGGGTCTAGATAATCCGCTTCCTCCAGGACACTCTGCAGCTGGCACGCCAGCGCCTTCTCCAAAACCTTACCCAGAAAGGGCAGGTTGGAAACCGGCCTGTAGTTGTTAAGGACAGCTGGGTCAAGGGATATTTTCTTCAGGAGGGGGCGCACCAAAGCATGTTTTAGAGGTGCAGGAAATACCCCCTCCCGTAATGATGCATTTATTATCACCCCAACCCAGCCACCTGTCACCACCTTGGAGGCTTTCACCAACCAGGTGGGACAGGGGTCCAAAGGACATGTAGTGGCACGCACAGCTGCAAGGAACCTGTCCACTTCATCAGGGACAACAGGATCAAACTGATCCCAGATCGTACAGCAAGACTGTGCTCTGGTACCCCCCCCCCGACCGTCCCCATCCACGCCGGGATTCAGTCCTGAACGAATCCGATCGATTTTCTCCACCAGATGGTCAGCAAAGTCCTCAGCCGAACCCTGCCAACCAGGCACCGATCTCCCCCTACCGAGGAGGGACCTGGTTACCCGGAACAGGGCGGCTGGGCGATTATCAGCGGAGGCAATAAGGGTGGTGAAGTATTGCCGCCTCACCACCCCCATCGCCACTAGGTAGGCCCTAATAGCAGCTCTAGCTAGTGTCCAATCGGAGTCATCCTGGGTCTTCACCCAGCGGCGCTCTAGGCGTCTCTTTGCCCGTTTGAGTTCCCGCAGTTCATCCATGAACAACGGGGATGACCTAACCCCACGGGCGCAGAGAGGCCGCAGTGGCACGATTTCATCCAAGGCTGCTGTTGCCGTCCTGTTCCACAGGTCGACAAGTGCCTCGGGTGAATCGTGTAGCCAATCCAGAGGAACATCCCCCAGTTCCCTCTGGAATCCATCTGGATCCATTAGTCGCTGAGGGCTAAAATCTTAGCGACTAAAATCTTAAAACCTTAAAACCATAAATCTTAAAACCATAACAGTATTCAAATTAAATTATGAGAATTGAAGTCCAAGCACATCTGGAGAGCAAACTTTGCTGATCCCTGCTCTAGACCAGGGATCAGCAAACTTGGATCTCCAGATGTTCTTGGACTTCAATTCCCAGAATCCCTGATCAGCAGGTGTACTGACCTGGGCTTCTGGTAATTATTATTTTTATTTATTTATTATTTTATTTATTTGTATCCCACCCACCTGGGCTTCCAAAAAGCCCAGACTGGATGGGGAGGAGGGGGTGAGGTGGAACCTTCCAAAAGGCACGGATTGTGATTAGATGAGGAGGAAGGGTGAGGCGGACCCTTCCAAAAGGCCTGGATTGAGATTGGATGGGGAGGAGGGGTGAGGCGGACCCTTCCAAAAGGCCCAGACTGAGATGGGTGGTGAGAGGAGGAGACTTCCTAGTTCCTCCAAAAGAGCCCGTGGCTACATAGCAATTTCGGGGGGGGGGCATCAGTCCTGCCTGCCCCCCACTTCCAACTCCCATGTTCTAAAGGGGAGTAGTTCTGTCTGGAGATGCTGCTCGGGTGGTAGGAGGTTCCACAGGGATGGGGCAGACACGGAGAAGGCTCTCTTCCTGGCCCCAATAAGATGTACCTCTTTCATTGATGTGACCACCACTGAACCCCTCGTGTCTGCCCTAGTAGAACAGGATAAGTTCCTTGGGGCGACATGGTCACTTACGTAGCCTGGTCCAATGCCATGTAGGGCTTTAAAGGTCAAAAACAGCACCTTGAATCGCACCTGGAGACACACTGTCAACCAGTGCAGCTCCCGAAACAGGGGCGAGGCCCAGGCATAACAACCGCCCCAATCACTACCTGGGCAGCCGCATTCTGGACCAGTTGAAGCCTCTGAATGGTCGCCAAGGGAAGCCCCATGTAGAGTGCGTTATAGCAATCCAATCTAGAGGTGACCAGAGCATGAGTGATAGTGGGCAAGGAGTCCCGGTCCAAGAGCGGATGCAATTGGTAAATGACACGGAGCTGTGCAAAGGCCTTTCTAGCCATGGCTGCCACCTTCTCTTCAAGCAGCAGCCACAAGTCCAGGAGGACCCCCAAATTACACACTGGATCTGACTGAGGCAAGGATGCCCCAGCCAGAACCAAAGATGGTAGCTCCTGGGATAGCACGGGACCCCACACCCAGAGCCACTCAGTCTTGCCAGGATTCAGCTGAAGCCTGTTGTCCCCCATCCAGACCTGAACAGACTCCAGACACCTGGTTAGGACTTTCACTGCATCACTCGAGGCCCCATGGGCCGAGATATACAGCTGGGTATCATCTGCATACTGATGATACCTCACCCCATGGGAACGAATGATCTCACCCAGCAGTTTCATGTAGATATTAAACAATAGAGGTGAGAGTACCGAGCCCTGAGGCACCTCACATAGGAGCGGCCTAGGGCTGGACAACCCACTCTCTAAAGACACCGACTGAGTTCGGCTCATCACAAATGAGGAAAACTAGGACAACACATTGCCCTGGGCACCCAATCCCCGGAGCCAGCCCAGAAGGATAGCGTGGTCGACGGTATCGAAAGCCGCAGAGAGGTCAAGAAGAGCAAGGACAGAAGGGTTGCCTCTGCCCCACTCCTGCCAGAGATCATCCAACAGTGCGACCAATGCCGTCTCGGTACCATAACCGGGCCTGAATCCTGACTGAAATGGGTCCAGATAATCCATACCATCCAGAACCCCCTGGAGCTGCCATGCCACTGCTTTTTCCAACACCTTCCCCATGAAGGGAAGGTTGGAAATAGGTCTAAAATTTGAGGTCCAAGAAACAAATGGAGAACAAAGTTTGCTGACCCCTGCTCTAGACCATTGGTTATGAATCATAGACCAAAACTCCCTAAAGACTTCATCATTGTCTGTGCTAGCCAAGATTTCTGGGACCAGTATGGCAGGAACATTGGGAGGCCCAAGTTTGGGAACCACTGTTCTAGATTAAGGCTCTCTAGTAAACATATGAGCTTCCTTTCCGTACAGTAAAATGTATCCCTTCCAAATATTTGAAGAGTGCTATTATTTAAAACTCACTCATATACATACATGTCAAGTTTTGGATTTAGAAATAAGGGAAATTTCCTGGCAAATAAGGGATACTTGACAGCTATGCTTATCCTGTGCTGCCCTCCAATGGCGGCAATAGGGCATTGCAGTCTAATTAATAAGGGATGGCAGTGGGAAAGAGGGTAAAATAAGGGGTTTTCCCGGCCAATAAGGGATACTTGACAGCTATGCTCACATATGTACACCTTTTACACACACAATAACATTTGTTAATTTTGCTATTTGAATGATAATTTTAGAACACTGCATTTACTTACCTCATTTTGCGTTTGGGTGAGAAAAAGCAACAAATTTAACATTTCCAAACTCTGATTGTGTCAGCCTGCTTGTACCATCTTCCTTCTCTTTCAAATTTTGTAGTTCATTCTAATACAACTTTGTCTTCATCAAACATAGGCTTTTAAATTATTATTCTAAATACACACATCTATATATGCCATGAATCATAGAATAATAGAATAATAGAGTTGGAAGGTCATTGAGACTAACGTCCTGTTCAATACAAGAATCTAAATCAAAATATAGTTGACAGATGGTTATCTAATTTTCTCCTTGAATGTCCCCAGTGCTTGCACTCTCATCACCTAGCAAGGTAATTGATTTCATTTTCTGCTGCTCTAACAGGAGAGTTTTGAGAGTACCCTGGACTGCGAGGAGAACAAATAGGTGGATCTTAGAAGAAATCAACCCTGACTGCTCCTTAGAAGGTCAAATAGAAAAGATGAAGCTAAAGTACTTTGGACATCAAATGAGAAAAGAGGATTCACTTGAGAAAGCCTTGATTCTGGGAAAGGTGGAGGGCAAATGAAGAAGGGGGTGGCCAAAAATGAGATGGCTAGATGGTATTGTAGACGCAATGGGCACAAAGCTGGGTGGGTTGAGGAGGATGGTGGAGGACAGAGGCGCCTGGTGGGCAATGGTCCATGAGGTCACAAAGGGTCAGAATTGACTGTGCAACTGAACAACAACAACAACAACAAAAAGTTAGGAAATTTTTCATAATATTCAACAAAATTCTCACTTTATATAACTTCATCCCATTATTACTATCTTGCACTCTGGCATGATTGAAGAGAGATCCTGCCTCCCGTCTGTGTGACAACCTTCCAAATATTTGAAGAGTGCTATCATTTAAAATTCACTCATCTTTTCTCAAGGCTAAACATGTCCAGTTCTTTCAGACTTTCTTCATATGGCTTTGTTTCCAGTCCACTGAACATCCTTGTTCCTCTCCTCTGAACTTGTTCCAGTTTGTTGGTATCCTTCTTAAAAAGTAGTATCCAGAACTGGGCACAGTACTCATGATGAGGCCTAACCAGTGCTGAAGAGAGCAGGACTATTACTTCATTGTTTATAGATAAACCTGCAATAAAGTTTTATGGACTAGGAAAATGATTCATAATAATGATTCATTAGATACTTCATCCCTATTACTGAGGGGTGGGTGACAGGATTTCAGGAAGGATGTTTTTTAAATGGGTTTTAAAGTGGTTTTTAAAATTGCTGTGAGCCCGGAGTCGCCCTTGGGCGAGGGGGTGGCATACAAGTTTAAATTATAAATAAATAAATAAATAAATTCAAATCATTCCAAGAAGAGGAGAAAAGGAGAACATTTGGGTAGAAACCGATGAATCACCTTCTTCACAAGCAGAAGATAGCATCCTCTAAAGTTCTTATTTCTCAAACTTTGGGGAAAACTAAATGTAAAATTGGAATAATTCTCATTACTAAGATTAACCAAGGGGGGGGGGGGACGGCAAAAAACAAAACAAAACCCAGAATTGACAGTTTCTTCAAGCCATATCAACAACTAAGAAATTAAGGAAGCAATTACACTGATATATCTTCTGATATCACTTAAAACACTCTATGGGTGGTTCACAAGTAATTAGTATTATGGCCCCAACATGCTGGGTACCCATTTTACCAACCTTGAAAAGATGGGCGTCTGAGTCAACCTTGCACCTTGCAGGATCAAACTCAACTTGTGAGCAGAGTTGTCATTGCAATGCTGCAGCTTAACCACTGCACCACAAGGGCTCTACATCTAAGATACCTATTGCAAGTCCACGGAGAGTATGTGGTATGGATCATGTAGTTCTGAAATATTTTCCCATTCTTACGTTGTTTGTATTATATGCAGCTGCCTGACTACAATATTGTTGATGTAACAGGAGTTGAAGAACAGATTGTGGAGCTAGAACTAGGACAGAACTAGGTGTGTCTCAAATGCACCTAGGAAGCCAGAAGAAACAACTTCCCGAGGATGAAGAGGGTCAGTGAAGTGTCTTGAAGTAGAACAGAATCCAATTAGAGAGAAGAACTGAGTGCCCTTGCTAAAAGGAAAGTGTCTGGTAGGACGGTAGAAAGAGTGCAGAGGAGGGAGAGAAGGAAGTACCATTGATTTTCTTGATGGAATTTAGTTGCCATTTGGAGGGAAAGAAACAGGACGACCTTAGTACAAAAATATCCTATCTGGCTCATGGACCGATATGAATGCATGCTTTGTAATATCCTCCAAACACAGGGTAACTTTGGAAGTAAGTCACTTTCCTAAACTTCTTATACTTTTTTTTTTAAACTTCATTATTGCTCTCCACGTTGGTCATTTGCTATGGAACAAATGGTATAACAGAACCCTGATCAGTTTCAGAGGCAAAACAGGTGCCAAGATATATCTAAACCATGGGTGCCCAAACATTTTGGGCTGCAGGCCAGTCACGTGGTTCAGGAGGGTGGTCACTATGGCCAGTGGGCTGTATCTAGCCCCCAACACCAATTCATTCAGCCCACGAAGCCCTCGTCGCTCCCGGAAGCGGAAGTAAAACGCGCCCGGACAGGCACATTTTACTTCCGCTTCCAGGAGCATCGAGGACTTCGTGGGCCAGGTAAATTGGTGTTGGGGGCCGGATCTTGCCCATGCGACATAGTTTGGGCATCCCTGATCTAAGCAGGCAATTTCATGTGGGCTAGTACTAGCCACAGTCTTTGTGCAGTGCTTAGTTGTTTTAAACACGATTGGCTCTAATGCTGTCTGTGACAGTTTTTAGATGTTTTCTATTACAATGCCTATCATGACATAATGATCATGAATAATAGACACTATAGTCCTGCACACCTAGTAGATGACACGACTGAAGAAAGCTGCTTTTAGAATCACCAACTAACAGCAATAGTAACTGTGATGCAACAGAAAGGTCTTGACTTAAAAATGGCTGTGGGACTGTTCACTTTCCTAGGAAATGCTTAACATCTGGAATGGAGAAGAAAAAGCTTTATTTTTCTAGGCTGTCTTTTCACAGGTGGCTGATTAGATGTTGTGTATTGAGATAATTGTTAGTATTATTATTATTATTACTTATTATTGCATGTTAAAATAGTGACTCACACCATTCTAGTTAAAGGTAATTTTGGTTCGTCTTCCCCGGTTCAAGCTGTGCCCTTATGCAAATGTGTTATACCCGATTGGGTTCCTTTTTGGATCCTAGCAGGGATTTTCAGGGCTTAAATATAGCATTACTGATTGGTTAATTATGATTGTCCAAAAAGGTTGCTACCTTGTAGCATTGGGTAACAACCACTCAGATGTTATATAGGTGCCACTTGCAAATAGGGCGTTGGCTCTTGGTTCCCATGCTCACACATGTGTGGAGTACTTTCAGAAGGCACAGGTACAGAACTAATCTGGGCTGGTAGAATAGAGGAGCGAGCGCAGCCATCTCATGTCTAGACTCATGTCTATTTAAGCTGTAGTATTGTTCCAAGAGTTGTGATTAAACCATTGCATCATTGTTTGAATCACCACTCATTGGACTCTTCATTTTAAAACTTAAGACACAACATAAGACAAACTGGCACAGAGACACCCAATGACTCGAAGGAGTGGAGAAGACACAGAAAGGCCCAATATGCCTTCCACACTAATTGACAACAAATCAGTTTAATGGAAAAGAGAACTTTGGAGGGAGGAAAGTAATTGCTGCGATATAATGTTGCCTGACACTACCCTATATTTGCTAACTTGGACTCAATGCTACCTGGACTACTCAGTCTGGCTGTTGTGAAATACCAACCAGGAAAGGATTTTGTCTCTAACTACAAGAGACAGGTGATACCTAGAGAAGATTCCCCTAGCCCTAAATTTCCACACACCTTGAAGTGGCAAGAGATTTAGGCTAGCTTCAGGAGAAAAGATTGTGAGAAAAAAGAGGAGATGAAAGGTCCTTCTCTGGTCAAATTCAGAGGATTAACTCCCTGGATTTGTTATAGTAATGAAGTCATCCTATGGGTACCTCTTACTCAACATGATGGTGAGGAGGGGCTCCCTGTGGGCAAACATTTGGGTACATACTTGCACAATGAAAGTGGGGCAAACTTTTGGGTACACACTTGCACAATGAAAGTGGGGCAATTATTAAGGTTTGCAAATCCCCCCCCTCTCAAGGTCATTTTATGCTCAGTTTGTTTACTAATCAAAAATAACAAGAGACAAAGGATGGGAAGGTAGGGGCCATTTCTGATTGGTTAACAATGGAAGTAATTTAGTCCCTGTAACAGGAACTCCCTCTTCCCAAGGATTGTGTTAACCCATCACATGCTGAATTGCCATTTCCCAACACAAACAAATTAGGATCAAAACCTGACATTTTTCTCCTTCCACTATTCCTTTCCTCACCATCATCACAACCATAAGCAGGCTTCTTTTCTTATTCTCCCCAATAATAACTTTCATCTGAAAAATGGAAGAGGTGGCTGTCTACTAATGGATCAAGATTTCCTCCAGTATTATAGCAATGCTGGTGAAGGGACACACAACAATATATCACAGTTGGTTCCTTTTGCTCCCTCCACCTCCCAGGGTGAGACTTTAACATTGAAGCCTGGCAATGATGTGTCTGACGTCCAGACACAGGTGGAAGATTTTCTCACCAGCTTGAGGAATCTTCTACATCTATCTTTCCTCTGTTGCCCTTTGAAACACAAGCAGATCTTGAGGGCAGCAAACATAAATATTTTGGAATAGTAGCCATGTTAGTCTGTGGTTCAGGCATATCAGGAAAAAAAACAAAAAAAACACCACTGCAGCACTTTAAAGACCAAAAAACAAACAAACAAACAAACAAAAAACCCTAGCAGTTAGTCTTTAAATTGCTGCAGTGTTTTTGTTTTTTGTTGTTGTTTTTCTGATATGCCTAAACTTAAATAATGTTTCTGTGCTTGGCTTATCATGAAGACTGAACAATATGAAGCAGGTTTCAGCGGTACATCTTACCAAACTTCTCTGTGCATCACAAAGTACAAGGAAGGGGAGGATTTGAACAGAGTATTCTTTCAATTGCCAGCAGCAACATTGTTAAGTACCCCACATGTATAGCAGTTTGTTCAATTAGAGATCAATCTCTCTGTGGCAGTCTGTCAATCCTAACTGGTCTCTTGAGTCTGTTTAAAGGTTAGTGGGTTGTTTACAGCACACAACAGTCTCCACACAGGAGTAAAAACCAATAAATGGTTGGTTTTTGTTTTTAGAAAAGTGCACATGTGGGGTAGGGTGAACATACTTCCCCATCAATATAGCCCTATGCATGCAAAAGGGGAAAATGCCAACTTTGCTTCCCTTCATTGTCATTTCTATCACTCTATGCAGATGGAAGGTCTGAACAAGGACAGCCTCCTGCTTCCATGGAAGGGACAGTGGGCTGTGGATCTCACAGGGAAAGACCCTTGTCACATAGGTGGAGCAGATAAGCAAGCCCCTAACTAGGGGAAGGCAGCTGGACTTTTGGCCCAGGCACCAAAATCTAGAGACAGATCCACTAGTGTGTGTATGGAAAATAGACAGCAATACCTCACAGCCCTATTCATTTTCCTTTTTAAAAACTCCCCCCCCCCCCCACAAAGTTTCTCCTTCTTTTGGGGCACCACATTCTTCTCCTCCTTTTCCTCATGAGACTTGCACCCAAGTTCATTATGTCTTCTCCTGTCCAACAAATGTCTATACACAGGATCTGAGTTTTGCATTGGCATGGTGGCTTAGGATAAGTAGTAGTGTTTTCTGGTCCTTTGTAGATGAGGCAGAAAAAAAGGTAAGCACTACATTAATCTCCTTTTCATCCAGGCACAGCAAAAGAGAGTGAGTAACAGCTGCTCCCTCCTCCTTTACTGAAGAAGTGATTATCCTTTCAGTTTTTTAATTGCCCAATCAGTGGTAAACCAAGCAATAAAATCAAGCCAATCAGTGCAAAATTCAACTTTAAATATACCCTTTAGTTTGTATACTTATATGTGTATGTGAAACTGGTAAACAAACAACAGCACTATTACTAAAAATAACATGCAAATATCTTAAATGTGGAAGAGAACATTGGGTAAAGACACATACAGAATCCACTCTCCAGAAAAAAACCAAAGAGTAATTAATGCCTATAGTTTTTCTCTTTTTCTTTCTTTTCTTTTTTTAATTAGATAGTTTCTCAAAGTCTAAGCTGTGTAATGTTACCATTCCAGAATCTAGAGCAGATCTTGGGAAAGTTACACTTTTCACACTACATCCTTCTGGAACGGCTCAAAGGATTGGGGATCCAGGGCACTGTGTTGTCCTGGTTTTCCTCTTTTCTGGAGGGCCGTACCCAGTCGGTGTGGTTAGAGAGTGAGAGGTCCAGCCCTAGGCTCCTCAAGTATGGGGTGCCTCAGGGTTCGGTGCTCTCTCCTCTCCTATTTAACATCTACATGAAGCCACTGGTTGAGATCATTCGTTCCCACGGGGTGCGGTACCATCAGTACACGGATGACACTCAGTTGTACAATGCCTGGAGGCCATTGGGGTCTGGATGGGGGCCAATGGGCTTCGGCTGAATCCCAGCAAGACAGAGTGGCTGTGGATAAGGGCCCCCGTGTTATCCAGGGAGTTACCATCTTTGGTACTGGATGGGGCTGTTTTGCCCCAGACAGACCCAGTGCGCAACTTGTGGGTCCTTCTGGACTCGCGGCTGCTGCTAGAAGAACAGGTAGTGGCTGTGGCCAGGAGGGCTTTTGCCCAACTTCGGGTGATTCGCCAATTGCGCACGCTCCTGGACCGGGGCTCCTTGCTTATGGTCACCCATGCTCTGGTTACTTCCCGACTAGATTATTGTAATGCGCTCTACATGGGGCTGCCCTTGACGACCATTCAGTAGCTGCAGCTGGTCCAGTATGCGGCAGCCCGGGTGGTGATGGGATGTGGGCGATATGCCCATGCTTCACCGCTACTTCGGGAGCTGCACTGGTTACCAGTTTGTCTCCGGGTGCAATTCAAGGTGCTGGTTTTGACCTTTAAAGCCCTATATGGCAGTGGGCCAGGATACCTTAGAGACCGCATCGTCCCAAGAGTGTCTGCCCGTCCAACCAGAGCAGACCGGAGGGGCTCTCTAATAGTGCCATCAGCTAGGGGTGCACATCTATCCAGCACCTGAAGGAGGGCCTTCTCCGTGTGCGCACCAACCCTCTGGAACCTCCTGCCAACAGATCTAAGACTTCAAAGAGAATTGCTGCCCTTCAGGAAAGGATTGAAGACCTGGCTGGCAGGGCAGGTGTGGGGCCCGAATGGGAACACGGTCCCCGCCTGCTGGCTTATGTAAAGAATTAAGAACTCTCTCTTCTTCTTCTTCTTTTTATAGTGGGTGGGATGGGTGGGTGGGATATGGGTCTTTTAAAGTGGGTGGGATATGGGTCTTTTAAAGCGTTTTTATGTGTTTTTAGAACTTGTTGTAATGCCGCCCTGAGTCGGGTTCTGCCTGAGTGGGCGGCATATATAAGTGTGACTATTAAATTAAATTAAAATTAAAATCTCCCAAGGTCTCCTAGCAGCAGTACTATCACTGCTCATGTTGTCATAGGGATTTGAGGAAATCCTATTCTAAAAAATGTGGCAGAGTTTTAAATTTCTGGTAAAATTCCCCATAGCTGAACAGTGGAAGTGCAGAGACTCATAGAAGAGAACAGCTATAAATCTCTCAGAGTCTACCCGTCTCTCATTAATTGGCACTCAAAGTCTCAATAAGTCACTCAGAGACATTTGTAGGAAAAAAAGAATTAAAAAGTGTATCAGCAGTCATTGTTCCTATATTTAAGAAAGAAAACAAGTACGACCCTGGGAACTACAGGCCAATCAGTCTACTCAACATCATCAGTAAACTCTATGCCAGTCAGTAAACTCTATGCCCTTCTGTGGTTCTCGAGGGAAAGTTCCAAAGGACACCAATGTCAGGGAGACAATGCCCATGTGACACTGGAGAAATTGAAACCACAGAAAATGTTCTCTGCAGCTGCCCTTTTTATAGAGACAAGTTCATATTTCCACTGCTCTGCAAGTATCCTGGCCAGTCAAACAGCACATACATCCACTGGGGGTTATCTGATGAAAAGCCCACCATCACACACAACACTGCCAAGTTCTGCGCCACAGCGTGTAAGGTCAGAAGAACAATCTTGGCAGATCATTTAGCTAAATAAATTCCCCGATAGAGTTAAATCCCAAAATAGCTCTACTAGGAGAGGTCGCGGACTGTAATATAGAAAATAATAAGAAAGAACTAATAAGGATATTATTAATGGTTGCGAGACAGATTATTGCCTCAGAGTGGAAAAACCGATTTGATATCAAAATAGAAAGATGGTACAAACAAGTTTGGCGTTTAGCGTTGAATGATAAATTAATGTGTGAAATGAAGCAAAAGGGGGAAACAGATAAGAATGATTTCTGGGAAGTATGGAACCCATACATAAAAATTTAACTTGATGAGCAAAGATGGGGTTAAACAAACACAAGAAGAATTTAAGTTTTGGAAAGATAGTTGAATAGTAATTAGTAAAATGTAAATGGATATTTGAAGTTGTACAGCACTGGTGGTAGGGAAGGGTTTGTTTGTCTGTTTTTGTAGGGATTTTAGGTTTTGGGGTGATGGGTTATTGTATTTTGTAACCGGTTGCAATATTTGAAACATTTCTTAATAGAAATTATATAAATTAAATAGGTAATGGAATAAACGAGTATAGAATTTGATTCTGAATACATATTTTCTGGTATTTATATGAGTATTAAAATATGTTGAAAGATTTTGAAATGTATTCATTGAATTTGAAATAAGGGGAGGCATTACATTACTAAGTCTGTACAGTAGACCCTTGCATAACAAAGTTACTTGGTTCCCCAAGTAGTGTTGCTAAGTGATTTTTGTTGTTATGCGGGTTTCTATGGAGTTTCCTGCATAACGATGTTTTTTGCCGCATAATGATGGTTATTTTAGCGTTGTTGTGTGGACAACGACACTAAAATCGTTGTTATGCGGGGGGACATGTGGTGCATAATGACGCGTTGTTAGGCGAAAATGATGCTATCTGAATGCATTGTTATGTGAGGGTTGACTGTATTTCGGTTGTATTTTTATTCATTTTATTTCTTTCTTTTTTGTATTAGTATTGTATCTGTGGTATTTGTATTGGTATTGGTATTTCTATTGTAGATGTTTTGTTTGTATTTTTGAAATTTAATAAAAAATAAATAAATAAACTGCTAGCGCTACATCATAGGCTTAGTAATAGTTGTAATACTATTAATCTTAAGTACTAATTTTACTACTCCTTAACTCAGAGCCGAAACATTCCTTTTCAAAATATATTTTAAGTACCATCATTTTAACTTCTGTCTCTTGATATGTTTAAGTACCCTCATTTTAATTTCTGTTCCTTTTGCTGTACTATGCTGATCTTGGACCATAATAAAGATTGATTGATTGATTGAAGTGTATCTTTACTTACAGTTACTTGGAATTACATTATACATGCATGCTGCTTTCTGCTAGCAACCAGCCAAACAGATCAACAACAACAAGCAGTTGACTCCAGCTGACAATAGAGAGGGAAAGAACACAGGGCAAAGAGAGAAGCAGATCTCTCTGATTTCAGAGGAAGGAAGGAACAATTGTTTGGCATTGGATAAATAGACCAGGGGTTCGCAACCAATGGCCTGTGGGCCGGACCCGGACCCTGATGCCATTGTATCCGGCTCATGGCAATGACCCCAGAAGCGGATGCAGATGCATTTACGACAGCCATAAATGTGCCCATGCATGCACAATGCATCCGTGCATGTGCAATCATACCCGTCGTGGTTTACAGCAGCATTTGCGGCAGGGGAAACCCACATGTCTGACCTGTGGCGTAGTCTGACGGGGAGTTGTCTGGCCTGTAACATGGTATGGTTGAGAACCTCCAAAATAGACAGGCATCACAGTCCAGAAAGTCCCTCTCAGTCATTCCAACTACTGGCAGCATGCAAGGGTGTTATTAAAAACTTCAATAAAAATAACCTTTTCAAGCTCTGGTTTGGTATCATGTGCTTTTTGGGAGACATAAGACAAGAAGTAGAGCCCTAATGTCATGAAACTGGTCCAGCACCATGCTTCTCACAATGACCAAACAGATATCATGTGGGCAATTTAAATGCAGGGTCTGGAGTTCTTTTTAAGGGTTTTAGGTGCACAGTTCAAGAGGAGGTCTTCATTGTGCAATTATTGCCTTCCATTTTTGACATTTCAATAGGGAAGGGGAAATACTGTTATCTTCTAATTCTAACCCACTCATGTTTCCTCACAATTTATTACACACTTCCACCCTTACTACAATGACATTTGATTATCAGCACTAGGAACTGTCTACCTGGAAGCACCCCTGCTGTGGTTCCCCAGCAACCAGCATTTGGAAGCACATGGCATACAGCCTGTCAGCCTGGAGAGAGAGATATACTCTCTTGACTAATCGATGCAAGCTCAAGGACCTTTGAAATACACAGCAAGACAAATCATGATGAAGTTCTGTCATTCTCTCTCTCTTTTCTGAATAATTTTCAATGAAACACAGGTCAGTTCTATCACATATGAAATCGATTAGCAGAAACAGAGTTTTAGAGTCAAGAGGACAGTTAAGTATGTGCTTTGGAAGTCTAGTGAATAAATCAAAAATTCACACCTTTTAAAATTGGTTTATTCATTTGCTGGCTTGCTTGTTTGCTTGCCAGGGAAGGCATGCATTTTAAGCTTTTCTGGTAGACAACTATATGTCAGATGAGCAACTACCTTTCTTCCAGTTCTCAATGTCACAGAAAAACACACAATACGGGTGCATACAAAGCTAGGTTGGGCCATTCCATTTAATTATAAGAACATAAGAATAGCCTTGCTGGAACAGGCCACAGCCCATCCAGTCCAGCATTCTGTCTCACACAATGGCTCACCATTTCCTTCAGGGTATTCCCAAGCAGATGCCTTCACCTGCTTAGGATTCCCTGGAAATGGCATTGAGAGATATCCTGCCTATCTCTCCAACCCGGAGGTTGTCCTTAGGTAGCCATAATTATAGCCATTGATACCCTTATCCTCCATGAACTTGTCTAATCCTTTCTTAAAGCTGTCAAGACTGACAGCTGTCACCACTTCTTCTGGCAGGGAGTTCCATAGACCAGTGATCCTCTGGGTGGAAAAGTACTTTCTCTTATTTGTTTGAGAACTAGTACCCAAAAGTTTCATGGAGTGCCCCCTAGTTCTAGTGTTGTGCAATAGGGAAAACAGTTTTTCCTTATCTACTTTGTCCACACCATGAATGATTTTATAAACTTCAATCAGGTCACCTCTTAGACGCCGTCATTAGAGCGTGAAGAGGCCCAACCGTTGCAGCCTCAGATGGTAAGGAAGGTGTTCCAGTCCCCTAATCATTCTGGTTGCCTTCCTTTGCACTTTTTCCAGCTCCATAATATCCTTGTTTGTGCATTGATTGTGCACTGTCTAACTCACTAGGATTTCAGAAAGGGGTCTTTCTTAGCTCCATCTGGAGAGGTGAAGACTGAACCTGGGATTTTCTGCATGTGAAGCATGTGTCCTATGACTAGGCCAGTGATGGCAAACCTTGGCACTTCAGCTGTTCTTGGACTTTAATTCCCCAAAACCCAAGTCCATGTGAATCCACAAGAATGGATGTACAGTAAACCCATTCATGTGGATTCACAGGGACTTGGGCTTCTGGGAATTGAAGTCCAAGAACAGCTCGAGTGCCATGGTTAACCATCATGGGACTAGACTATTCTCTTCCTTACCTTCACTTAGTATAGAGAACAAGGATGAAGTGAATTTTTTTCTGTTTTACTGAGAAGCTCACATTTAATGTTCTTTGATGAACATGCACCTTTTCATTTATATTTATGTTGCCATTGCCCTCACACCCTTCCAAAATGTCTTCTCTTCTGGGAAAGTCTATACTGTATAAGTGAGGTTTTCATGGGAACTAGGAGCAAGATGATAGCTGCATGTCAGGCTACCCTCCTTTAATATAACTGAAATGCTTCTGAGTCTTGAGCATACCTTTACTTGGATAACTTGGAGTTGTTATTCAACGAGGAGTCTGCACATTGGTAGACATATCTGTGATGACATTCCACACATGCAAATGGAGTTGAGAAATCAAGTCCATTTTTATGTGGTTTTTTTAGCCATTAGGATATCATATTATCTGCTGACTAGGCAGACCATGACATGTGCCCCCCACTTTCACCTATCCCAAGGGATCTGACGGGGGACACTTTGGTGAGTTTTAGTTTAGTTTTACTAAGTTTTGAGTCTTGGGCATCCTCACATGTGTCTGGATCAAAGGGATAATATACCTTCCTGTAAGATGGAAAATTTAGGAGATGGGAGCAAATATAAATAGACTTTGACTATAGTCAAGTAAGCCACAAGGGGATCTTAAAATTGGAAAAATAATCCAATGATAGTTTAGTGAGCTGAGTATTAGGTTCTGGAGCCAGAAGCCAATCCTCCTCTGTGCTTCCTGGGAAAGAAACAAGCCTATATAGCCTTGGGCAAACTTGCACAGACCCAGAGTGCCCCCAGAAAAAGAGAATGATAAACCTCTTCTGAATGTTTATACCTAGAAGACCCCAAGAAGAGTCACCTTAGCTTGATCACATGCAAATTTTATTAAAGAGTTTGGCATAAGATACGTGCATTGGAAATCTGATGGCTTCCAAAACATCTGGCATTGCTAGGTAGGATTGGGAATGATCTGTGTCTGAAATGAAGGAGAGCTGCTCCTTGTGTAGATAATGCAGAGTTAGATGGATGAAAGATTTGACAATGTGAGGCAGCTTCCTCTGCTAGGTTATGGTATTGTATTAATGACTGCAGCAAGGAGCCAATTTGCTGGGCTAGTTACATGTTTGGACTACATCTCCACGAATCCCCCAGAGTAAAGGTAAAGGTTTCCCTTGCTCGAAAGCCAGTCGTATCCAACTCTAGGGTTCAGTGCTCATCTCTGTTTCAAAGCCGAAGAGCCAGCGTTGTCTGCTTCTGCAGACATTTCCATGGTCATGTGGCAGGCATGACTAGACACCGGAGCGCACGGAACGCTGTTACCTTCCCACCGGAGTGGTCCCTATTCATCTACTTGCAATTTCTTGCTTTCGAACTGCTAGGTTGGCAGGAGCTAGGACAAAGATGGGAGCTCATGCCGTCCTGCAGTACTCGGGAATCGAACTGCTGACCTTCCACATCCCAGTCAGCATCTTAGCCACTTGAGCTGCAGTCCACATAAACTAGCAACAGATAAATTTCTAAAAAAACTGTCTCCTGTTTGAAGTCTTCTTTTGTCCAGATGGTTGACACAGATGCTAGCAACTTATTACTTTGGTGGTGTTGGGGTTGGGGGGGGGGGTAGCTGTGTAAGAATTCCATGAAACCAACCAGATAAAAACAAAGAGAACAATTCAGAAGCAGACAGGTTCCCCCTCCCCATCATCTTTTTTAAAAAAAAACATACACACAGCAGCAATATCCAACCCATTCCTAAAAATATCTTCCAAGCTGAGATTTCTGTCTGTCCCCAGACAGCAGCTCCATTGTCACTTTCAAAGGGAAAATGGAGTCACCCTGGCAGTTTGTGAATGAGTTGGAAAGCAAAGCAATTAGACAGGAAAGAATGAAACCATTCATCCCAAAATACCTGCCCTGCCTGCTGTAAACAAGCGGGCTCCATTCCTGACTTTTTCACAGGCATTTTTATCTATTTTGAGAAGCACTGCAAAGTCAGTGATTCATGTCTACACAATACTGACTGTATAATTAGAGACAAAGGGGTCTCTCTTGGGAAGCAGCCACTGAGGGATGGACATTTGGTGCCTGTGCAATCATAAATATCACACATTTCCTCGTGCTCCCAAAGCAGAGGTTTGGCTTGGAAGGAGTAATTATGCAGGAGAGTTTCCACTGCCAGGGGATGGGATTTGGGAAACCGGCAGGGCATTTCCTTTACTCTCCACAGCTGTAGATGTCCCCTCCTTTTCCCTAGAACAACATCTGTTATATTTGCTGGCCTAATGATATTGTAGAGTAGAAGAAACAAAATATTAGTTATAGTGGTAGTTTAGTGTTGTTCCAGGAGTTTATCACTTACTTTTATTTATGAGTTTTATTGTATCAATCTTTTGTCTTTTGCCTGCCCTAACATCTAATATCATGCACACTAGAACAAAAGTAATATCTTCTTGTTTATCAGAGAGTAAACAAAATAAACAGACAAAAGACATTATGGCACTAACTGCTGTATTTTAATGTTTGCTTTTGTGAATCAAGTCCACTGTTGTTGTTCAGTCTCACAGTCGATTCCGACTCTTTGCGACCCTATGGACCATCGCTCTCCAGGCACCTCTGTCCTCCACCATCCTCCTTAGTCCACACAGCCCCGTGCCCATTGTGTCTACAATACCATCTAGCCATCTCATCTTTGGCCGTCCCCTTCTTCTTTTGCCCTCCACCTTCCCCAGCATCAAGGCCTTCTCAAGTGAATCCTCTCTTCTCATTTGATGTCCAAAATACTTCAACTTCATCTTTGTTATTTGTCCTTCTAAGGAGCACTCAGGGCTAATCTCTTCTAATATTGACCTATTTGTTCTCCTCGCTGTCCAGGGGACTCTCAAAACTCTCCTCCAGCACCACATCTCAAAGGCATCTATTTTTCTTCGCTCAGCCTTTCTAATGGTCCAGCTCTCACAGCCATACATTACCACCGGAAATACCATTGCTTTGACTATGCGGACCTTTGTTTGCATTGAGATATCTCTACTTTTCACTATGTTCCCCAGGTTTTTCATAGCTTGTCTCCCAAGAATCAGTCACCTTTTTATTTCATGGCTGCAATCCCCATTTGCAGAGATCTTGGATCCTAAGAAAGTAAAATCTGTTACTGCTTCTACTTCTTCCCCATCTATTTTCCAGGGACTTATAGCGCCTGTTGCCATTATCTTGGTTTTCTTGATATTGAGTCTCAGTCCAGCTTTTGCACTCTCTTCTTTCAACCTAATCAGGAGCTTCTTTAGGTCTTCTTCACTTTCTGCCATTAGGGTGGTATCATCTGCATATCTCAAATTGTTGATGTTTCTCCCAGCAATTTTGATCCCATATGGTGATTCCTCCATCCCTGCATTGCGCATTATGTGCTCTGTGTATAAGTTGAATAAGCAGGGTGACAGAATGCAGCCTTGTCTTACTCCTTTTCCTATTCCAAACCACTCCGTCATTCCATACTCTGTCCTAACTGTTGCTTCTTGACTCATGTACAGATTTCTCATGAGACGTATGAGGTGTTCTGGTATTCCCATCTCTTTAATTACTTGCCACATTTTGTTGTGGTCCACACAATCAAAGGCCTTGGTGTAGTCAATGAAACAGAAGTAAGCTTGTTTCTGGTATTCCTTTGTTTTCTCCATGATCCAACGTATGTTGGCAATGTGATCTCTGGTCCCCCTGCCTCTTCTGAATCCAGCCTGCACCTCTGGTAGTTCTCTTTCTACATGCTGCTGTAGTCTATCCTGCATTATCTTGAGCATCACTTTGCTGGCTTGTGGGATGAGCGCAATTGTTCGATAATTTGAACATTCTTTGGCATTGCCCTTTTTTGGGATTGGGACATATACTGATCTTTTCCAATCCTGTGGCCACTGTTTCGTTTTCCAAATCTGCTGGCATAAAGCATGTAGTAGCTTGATTCCATCATCTTTTAGGGCTTTGAAGAATTCAACTCGGATACCATCATATCCACTGGCTTTGTTATTTGCCGTGCTTTTTAGGGCCTTTCTGACTTCACTCTCTAGGATGTCTGGTTCAAGTTCAATTTCCCCCTCATTGTTATTATCCGCGGTGTTTAGGTCTTTTTTGTAAAGTTCCTCTGTGTACTCTTTCCATCTTTTCTTTATCTCTTCTGCATCCGCTAACTCTTTGCCATCTTTGTCTTTTATCGTGATCATTTTTGCTTTGAACGTTCCCTTGACTTCCCCAATTTTTTTAAAGAGATCTCTAGTCTTGCCTCTTGTGTTGTTTTCCTCTATTTCTTTGCACTGTTCATTTAGGTAGCTTTCCTTATCTCTCCTTGCTTTTCTTTGAAATTCTTTATTTAAGTGATTGTATTTTTTCCTTTCTCCTTTGCCTTTTGCGTTCCTTCTTTCCTCTGCTACTTTAAGAGCCTCATCCGACAACCACTTTGCTTTCTTGCACTTCTTTTCTTTTGGTATAGTTTTCCTTGCTGCCTCCTGCATAATGTCTCTCATCTCTGTCCATAATTCCTCTGGTACTCTGTCTGTCTGGTCCAGACCATTGAATCTGTTCCTCACCTCCACCGTGTATTCCTTGGGTATGTTGTCTAGATCATATCTATCCGGCCTATTAGTTTTCCCTATTTTCTTCAGTCTGAGCCTGAATTTTGCAATCAGTAGATTGTGATCTGAGCCACAGTCCGCTCCAGGTCTTGTTTTTGCTGACTGTATGGAGGTTCTCCATCTTTGGCTGCAGAGTATGTAGTCAATTTGGTTTCGATGTTGGCCATCTGGTGATGTCCATGTGTAGAGTCTCCTCTTGTGTTGCTGGAAAAGGGTGTTTGCTATGACTAGTGTGTTATCTTGGCAGAACTCTATCAGTCTTTGCCCTGCTTCGTTTTGTGTTCCCAGACCAAACTTGCCTGTTATTCCGTCCACTTTTTGATTTCCTACTTTTGCATTCCAGTCTCCTAAGATAATGTGGACATCGTTTCTTGGTGTCTGTTCTATAAGATGTTGTAGGTCCTCATAGAACTGGTCTACTGTGGCTTGATCTGCACTGGTAGTTGGTGCATATATTTGGATTACAGTGATATTAAATGGTTTGCCTTGTAGTCTGACTGACATCATTCTATCATTTTTGAGGTTGTATCCCATTACTGCTTTTCTCACTCTTTTATTTACAATTATGGCCACTCCATTTCTTCTGAGGCTTTCTTGTCCACAGTAGTAGACATGATGGTTTCCAGAGCTGAATTCGCCCATACCTGTCCATTTTAGCTCACTGATTCCCAAGATGTCAATACTTATTCTTTCCATTTCCTTTTTTACCACTTCCAGCTTTCCTTGGTTCATAGATCTTACATTCCATGTCCCTATGCAATATTGTTCCTTACAACACTGTATTTCTCCTCCCCCTTTCCTGCCCATCCCTTTCTGTCCATCTAATGTGCTGAGCATCCTTCCTGTTTCCTCTGATTTGTCCCTTTGTTTTGCCTTTGCTTTGGTCAATAGGGTTTTCTTGGCAAACTCCCTGGCGTGCTTTGCCGGTTTCTACGCCATTCCTCCCCCCATCATACATATTATCACAGTTTAAAACAAGGTAACATCATCATGCATATTATCACAGTTTAGAACACAGTATCAGTTTAGAACTGATGTCAGCCAGCTCTAAACTGACACAGTGACACAGTCACTCTGTCAGTTGCTATAAGTCATCTATGTTCAGTCAACTATATTATTTCAGTTCAATTACTGATCCCTTGCATGCATGCAGCAGCTCTCGCCTCCCTTTGGCTGCGAAAAGTTGGTTAAAGGCTCCAACTCAGGCCTCACTGTGATGGTGGCTACGGATGGTGTCTTCTGGGTGTGGTCGAGGGTCTCCTGTGTCTGCAGTGTCTGTAGTGTCAGCGCGGCCCTTCCTCTTTGCCCTCTGGGGTGTTGCTACTTTAGGAGGACTCCCGTGGGCCTCTGGATGGTTACTGGGCAGTTGGGGCCTGTGTCCTTCTCTGCCTTTTCCTTCCTGTGTCCTTCTCTGCCTTTTCCTTCCTTGCACCCAGGTTTTAGGATGGGGTGGGGGGGAGGGGCCGATTCTTCACTCACCTCCCCCAAAGGCCTCTGGATGGTGACTGGTCAGTTGAGGCCTAGGTCTTTCTCTGCCTCTTCCTTCCTTGCACCCAGGTTTTAGGATGGGGTGGGGGGGAGGGGCCGATTCTTCACTCACCTCCCCCAAAGGCCTCTGGATGGTGACTGGTCAGTTGAGGCCTAGGTCTTTCTCTGCCTCTTCCTTCCTTGCACCCAGGTTTTAGGATGGGGTGGGGGGGAGGGGCCGATTCTTCACTCACCTCCCCCAAAGGCCTCTGGATGGTGACTGGTCAGTTGAGGCCTAGGTCTTTCTCTGCCTCTTCCTTCCTTGCACCCAGGTTTTAGGATGGGGTGGGGGGGAGGGGCCGATTCTTCACTCACCTCCCCCAAAGGCCTCTGGATGGTGACTGGTCAGTTGAGGCCTAGGTCTTTCCCTGCCTCTTCCTTCCTTGCACCCAGGTTTTAGGATGGGGGGGGAGGGGCCGATTCTTCACTCACCTCCCCCAAAGGCCTCTGGATGGTGACTGGTTAGTTGAGGCCTAGGTCTTTCTCTGCCTCTTCCTTCCTTGCACCCAGGTTTTAGGATGGGGGGGAGGGGCCGATTCTTCACTCACCTCCCCCAAAGGCCTTTGGATGGTGACTGGTTAGTTGAGGCCTAGGTCTTTCTCTGCCTCTTCCTTCCTTGCACCCAGGTTTTAGGATGGGGGGGAGGGGCCGATTCTTCACTCACCTCCCCCAAAGGCCTTTGGATGGTGACTGGTTAGTTGAGGCCTAGGTCTTTCTCTGCCTCTTCCTTCCTTGCACCCAGGTTTTAGGATAGGGGGGAGGGGCCGCTTCTTCACTCACCTCCCCCAAAGGCCTTTGGATGGTGACTGGTTAGTTGAGGCCTAGGTCTTTCTCTGCCTCTTCCTTCCTTGCACCCAGGTTTTAGGATGGGGGGGAGGGGCCGATTCTTCACTCACCTCCCCCAAAGGCCTCTGGATGGTGACTGGTCAGTTGAGGCCTAGGTCTACACCAGAAATAAAAGTGAGGCTTTGTGGCATCAGTTTATATAGATCAGGTTTATACACATAAATTCATCCTCATCATTTTAATTATCAGTATTAATAGCAGGAGCACTATAATCACTAGAAGCAAAAAAAGTAAATTTCCATATTCCCTAGGTGACCCCTTCAAACACAATAAACTTTCAAACTTTAAATCAAATGTAAAATTAAAATCAGCCCATATTGGATGCTATTTAAAATTTATATTAATAATACTCCAACCAAGAAGGATCAAGAATTGTTGTAGACCACAAACTGAATATGAGTCAACAGTGTGATATGGCTGCAAAAAAGGCCAGTGCTATTTTAGGCTGTATTGACAGTAGTATAGCCTTCAGAACCCATCTGCTTTATTCAACACTAGTTAGGCTACATCTAGAGTACTGTGCCCAGTTCTGGACATCACACTTTAAGAAAGATGCCAACAAACTGGAGCAAATTCAGAGGAGGGCAACCTGGATGAACAGGTGAATGGAAACTAAGGCCTATGAGGAAAGAACTGAGCGTGTTTAATCTTGAGAAAAAGAGACTGAGTGAGGAGACGATAGCCCTTTTCAAATATTCAAAAGATAGTCATAAAGAGGAGACAAAGGATCTTTTCTCAATCAT
Source organism: Bradypodion ventrale (assembly GCA_035047345.1). Lineage (NCBI taxonomy): Eukaryota > Metazoa > Chordata > Lepidosauria > Squamata > Chamaeleonidae > Bradypodion > Bradypodion ventrale. Next base: position 51,941,372 of record JAWDJE010000001.1, read on the forward strand.
CCCAGAGTGTAGGACATATAATAATAGGCTGGAACTACAGGAAAGCAGGTATAGACTCAATATCAGGAAATTCATAATTGTTAGAGCAGTATGGCCATGGAACCAATTACCTCCGGAGGTGGTGAACACTCCAAGACTAGAAGAAAAGGAATTCAGAAAAGGAATCCAACCAATGATCTTACAGCATGACATGTCCATCACACATTAGGCTCAATCTCTTCCAAACTACATGGCCAGTATGTTTACACATTCCAATACCCCTGGTATGTAATCTAGAGGGTCTCCCACACATTGAAATCTCCATCTTGGGGGGTGGGGGGCTAAAAACCAGGGCATAAATTCTCCTTTGACATCTATTTCCATGAGGCATAATTTAATGCAATGTGATATAGTCAGGAGATCACTAGGATTAACTGACTGCCATAACTTTGAGGTTTCAGGTGTTTACCTCAAAGTAACTGTTTGTTAGCACAACCCAGAGGACACATGTGACTTAAGGCATCTTATGGACATGAACAGTCATTGTCACCAAACCACCATCAAACTGAGAAGTAGAAATAACATCTTACAAAAATTATGCAGCATTAGTTGGGGCTCGGCAACTGATGTGCTATGAATGTCTGCACTGAGCTTGGTATACCCAACAGCAGAATATTGTGCCCCAGTGTGGCTTAATAGTTCTCACATAAACAGGATTTATGTACAACTGCATGAGATAATGTGTATAGTTAGTTTAAAACAGGAAAAATGACCTCCTTCAAGAATATTGGAAGATTATTGATAATCCCCAACTGCCAATATTGAGCAATGTAGTCTGCCTGGAGCAAAACAGGCTGAGAGCTAGACATCCAGCCATCTTAACTGCTAAAGCACTTGTAGAAGATGATTTTAACATTCATACCGTATTTATTCGAGTATAACGCGCACTCGTGTATAACGCGCACCCCTAATTTTCCATGAAATCTCGGTATTAAATTTTTTTTCACACCCAGCATCTCAGCAGTGCCTACTGTACCCGGCGCCGGCTTCTTGAGTCGCGCGGCCCGGGTAGGCGCGGAGCACGCCGCGGCCCTCCTCCCCCGGAGGGTTCCCTTCTCGACCCGGCGGGTGCGTGCAGGTGAGCGGCGGCGGCAGCGGGACCTGGGCGCCTGGGAGGAGGGCCGCGGCGTGCTCCGTGCCTACCCGGCGCCGGCTTCTTGAGTCGCACGGCCCGGGTAGGCGCGGAGCACGCCGCGGCCCTCCTCCCCCGGAGGGTTCCCTTCTCGACCCGGCGGGTGCATGCAGGTGAGCGGCGGCGGCAGCGAGACCTGGGCAGGCGCCCAGGTCTCGCTGCCACCGCCGCTCACCTGCACGCACCCGCCGGGTCGAGAAGGGAACCCTCCGGGGGAGGAGGGCCGCGGCGTGCTCCGTGCCTACCCGGCGCCGGCTTCTTGAGTCGCACGGCCCGGGTAGGCGCGGAGCACGCCGCGGCGCAGGTCCCGCTGCCCAAGTCCCGCTGCCGCCGCCGCTCACCTGCACGCACCCGCCGGGTCGAGAAGGGAACCCTCCGGGGGAGGAGGGCCGCGGCGTGCTCCGCGCCTACCCGGGCCGCGCGACTCAAGAAGCCGGCGCCGGGTAGGCGCGGAGCACGCCGCGGCCCTCCTCCGGGGGAGGAGGGCCGCCGCGTGCTCCGCGCCTACCCAGGCCGCGTGACTCAAGAAGCCGGCGCCGGGTAGGCGCGGAGCACGCCGCGGCCCTCCTCCCCCGGAGGGTTCCCTTCTCGACCCGGCGGGTGCGTGCAGGTGAGCGGCGGCGGCAGCGAGACCTCCAGGTCTCGCTGCCGCCGCCGCTCACCTGCACGCACCCGCCGGGTCGAGAAGGGAACCCTCCAGGGGAGGAGGGCCGCGGCGTGCTCCGCGCCTACCCGGGCCGCGCGACTCAAGAAGCCGGCGCCGGGTAGGCGCGGAGCACGCCGCGGCCCTCCTCCCCCGGAGGGTTCCCTTCTCGACCCGGCGGGTGTGTGCAGGTGAGCGGCAGCGGCAGCGGGACCTGGGCAGGCGCCCAGGTCCCGCTGCCGCCGCCGCTCACCTGCACGCACCCGCCGGGTCGAGAAGGGAACCCTCCGGGGGAGGGCCGCGGCGTGCTCCGCGCCTACCCGGCGCCAGCTTCTTGAGTCGCGCGGCCCAGTCCTCGTGTATAACGCACACCCAAACTTTGAGCCTTTTTTTGGGTATAAAATTTTGCGCGTTATACTCGAATAAATACGGTAATCTGTGGAAAACAAAGCAATCACACTTACATACCACCCAATAGCACTTAGTGCATTCTCTGCGCAGTTCACAAGTTGAATAGCATTTTGGCCCAAACAGGTGGGTACTCATTTTATTGACCTTGGAAGGATGGAAAGCCGAGTCAACCTTGAGCCCTAGCCAGGATCGAATTCACAACCTTTTGGTTGCAGTACAGCAGTTTAACCACTGCACTACCAGGACTCCTATAATATGTGGAAACAGCATTGGTTAGAAAATTGCCCTCCCCAATGTCAAAGCTTGCCCCACATCTCAGAAAACCCATCTGGATTTGCTCAGTCCTGTGCAATATGGACAACACTGAATAGAATCTGCATGGGTAATGGTAGATTTGCAGATGCAAAATAGTATCACTGAACTGAGTCTGAAAAACAGATTATCCAACACAGAGTGCCAAAACAGAGGCTTATAATGGAGATTTCATTGATTTCCTGGCCATGACAAATGAAGCAAAAAATTATATTTGTAACTGAGATATATATTTTATATCTTCTATTTTTATCTATTGTGCTTTTACTTTTATTGAATTGCAATGTGAATGTGCCATATGATAAATAAATCTATGCCTATGAATCCCGTGCAAAGACAAGGGTCCTGAACAGGAGTCACCTAAAAAAAGTAAAGTGCTGAAAAGTTTCATTAATCAAGACACACAATGGACTAAATCTTGAACCACTTTTATCTCCAAATTCTTCCTCTTGTCAAAAAATCCAAGGTATTGAGGCTCTGAAACAGATTATAAGGACAGGTACAAATAAACAATCATTTGCCCCTCTGTTGTCTCTCTTGCACACATATATTGACTTTTAATTACCTAAATCAAGGAGATACCAACCTATCTTATGCCCTAAAGGCAACAGAAGCTCCTTTCTCATTCATCTCTCATGCTTTCTAAATTGAAATTTTATAACCATAGCCCCTTCCTAAGGATTTCTCCACCATGTGGGCAGAAGAAAATAGCTCATAGGATTTACACAACTTTGTTCCCTTTAAAAGAAAAAAACCAATACGTTGGCCTAATCAAGGTTCTACCCTGATACAGAATTTGGATTCAGTATGGTTGCTCCCATGTCCAGCCACATCACATAATGCTAGAGACCAACAGGAAACAGTAAAATTGCCAAAGAGATATGATGTAAAGAAGCCCATGAAGTCTGTAACATCTTGTGGCACTCGTACATAGCCATGTGTCAGTGATGTCTTGAGTGACAGTCATTCCTCTTTTCAAAAAAAAAAAGTAGCAATGAAGGTGCAGATCTATTCATGATGATTCATCTGAAGAATTCAAGCAACACAAAGTACCCTCCTGTAACTTTGCAGAACTCCAACAAAGTTATTTTTTGAATTGCAGCTTCATCACTCTGTATCACTTCCAGCAGGACGTTTCTTTTGATGTCTTGCAATTGTTGTGGAATAATGGAGTGCTAGATTCAAAATACATTAGACCCTCACGAGGTTACTTGGTTCCCCAAGTAGCATTGCTAAGTGGTTTTTGTTGTTATGCGGGTTTCTATGGGTTTCTATGGAGTTTCCCACATAACGACATTTTTAGCGTCATTGTCCAGATAATGACGGTTATCTTAGCGTCGTTGTCTGTACAATGACACTAAAAACATTGTTATGCGGGGGAACACGTGGTGCATAATGACGCATTGTTACGCTAAAATGATGCTATCCGAACACGCTGTTATGTGAGGGTTGACTGTACTGTAGTCCATATCCTATAGACATCTAAAAGACCAACCAACAATATCAACCAATAAACATTTCACATTCACCTGAAGCAGTCTGCCAGGGGACAAAAAATAAATAAATCAACAGCTGTTGCTATAGTAATAACACTTCAAGTACTCTTTTCTTTCTTACTTCCTCTTGTTCCTAACAAGATACTTTTAACTTTTGACTACATACACTGTATAACTTGTTGTTTCATATATCCAGCATTAAGCAACTTAATTTTAGACTGTTTCTTTGTATTAAATTGTGATAATATGTATGGCAGAAAAATACTGGCGTAGAAACTGGCAAACCACGTCAGGAAGCTTGCCAAGAGAACAAAAGGCAAAGCAAAGGGGCAAAATAGGTGAAACAGGATGCTTAGCCCACCATGTCAGAAGAGGGTGTGTGGATAGGACAGTGGGAGGAGAAATACGGTGTTGTGAGGAACAATACTGTATAGGGACATGGAATGTGAGATCTATGAATCAAGGAAAGCTAGAAGTGGTAAAAAAGGAAATGGGAAGAATAAGCATTGTCATCTTGGGTATCAGTGAGTTAAAATGGACAGGGATGGGCGAATTCAGCTCTGGAAACCATCATATCTACTACTGTGGACAAGAATACCTCAGAAGAAATGGAGAACCTCCATACAATCAGCAATAATGAGACCTGGAGCAGACTGTGGCTCAGATCATAGATAGATGCCTTTGAAATGTGGTTTTGGAGGAGAGTTTTGAGAGTACCCTGGACAGCAAGGAGAACAAATAAGTCGATCCTAAAAGAAATCAACCCTGACTGCTCCTTAGAAGGTCAAATAGTAAAGATGAAGCTGAAGTACTTTGGACATCAAATGAGAAGAGAGGATCCACTTAAGAAAACCTTGATGCTGGGAAAGGTGGAGGGCAAAAGAAGAAGGGGGCGGCCAAAAATGAGATGGCTAGATGGTATTGTAGATGCAATGGGCACAAAGCTGGGCAGGCTGAGGAAGATGGTGAAAGACAGAGGTGCCTGACAGGCAATTATCCATAGGGTCGCAAAGGGTCGGAATCGACTGTGCAACTGAACAACAACAATTGAAGAAATGCTCAAACACAGCTTTAGCATAAGGAAAAGAAATGTTTCCTTACAAGGGTTGTGTTCAAATAAAATTGTCAGGTAGATGGCAAAAATATATTACAGCAGTTTGCTTCATATTGATTTTCAATAAAACAGGAAGAAAAAAATTTCAAACATGGCTACAAGAGGTTATGGAGTTACTACCTTTCTGAGATTAATACACTTGGTTTCAAAGTTAAGCAGATTGATGAAATCCCTTTCTTAAAATATGCTAATAATTTAGAATATGATTATCTATATCTATTTCAAATTATTAGCGTATATTTAAGGAAGGGATTTGCTATAGTTCTTGCTATCTTTTATTTTTTGGTATGAAGAAAATATTTACCAGATTCAAATGTAATTGTCATGTTTCTATGTTCAACAAAATGAATTTGTTCGACTAAGATACAGTATATCTGATATATATCTTAACTGACTGGCAATATAATATAATTTTAAAGTCCTAACCCTCAAACTTTATGATTGATATTATGTCCTCTTATTAATCCTTGACTTTGAATCTCCATTTAAAAAGTTTATTGATCATGTCTTGCCAGTCCTTTAACTCTTCTGTAATCTTTATTGCTAACATAATAAAAAAAATTCTTAGGTATTAGCTTGATTTTACATGCTGAAAATCTGCCCAACCATGATAATCTGGGTTGTTTTTAAATTCTCAAATGTATTCATGATTAATTGTTTCAAGTAATAAATATAGAATATTAGTTGAATGGACAGCTCAGTGGTTTAGGTATCTAGCTGCCAAGGCAGCGGGTGAAGGTTTGATTCCCATTTTCTTTTCAGTATGTGGGTTGGATCCAGGTTTAGTCAGAGTAGCGTCATTGAAATCATCTTGTATTTATCGGGGATAACCTGGGGGCTGGTGTTTGTCATGAATATCTTAAGACCTTTTTATTTCAGTGGGCCTGTTCTAAGCATGGCTAAGACTAGACCCAACTCTGTAATCTGTGAGCTCAAAAACATCTCACAAAGAGTCCAGATGTAAGTTGAACTCATATGCTTATTTTTTAGATTATTTTATACACAGCAGATTCTGCTACAGATGAGTTCCTAATTCTGCTCTCTGTGTCAAAATGGAAATATTTAAAGGTGGCAGTGGGAACAATTTGCCTTTGGAGACCCTGGGAGTGATTATATCGTGACACAATTGGCAAGACAAAAAATATTAGTAAGATTATAGTCATCATCATCATCATGAGTAAGTATTGTTCTGCAAATATACTGAAGAAAATAGAAACTCTCAAGCTTTGGCCAGCAGATGAATGTTAAGAGTTGCACCTGTGTTTTGAGCTTTAGATGACTAGTGTTACAACTATTACTAAGCCTATGTGGTGGCACTAGTAGTTTATTTGGTTGCAGGTCCTGCCATGATTGTTCTTCTGATCTTACATGCTGTGGCACAGAACCTGGCAGTGTTGTGGGTGAACTGCCAACCTAAGCAGTTCGAAAGCAAGAAATTACAAAAAAAAAAAAAAAACTGCCAAAATGGAGGCACCTTTTGGTGAGTTCATTCTGCAGTTCCTTTCACCTGATCTAGTATAAGAAAGATTAGCTGGCAACACAAGGTGGCATTTACCAGGGTCCACCCGTTTGTGTTTGGAAGATACCGCAATCTTCGAGGAGGCTCTTTCTGTGATCATGTGTAGATGTTCCAGAAAAAGATTATAGACCATTCAGAACTGAGCTTTCTGATTTGGACTATTACTTGAATTCCAAAGAATAGGAAATAGGGCAAAGTGAGAGCATGTCCAGACCTATGAGGTGGTATGGGCTCACTCATTTTCAGGTCACTTGAGGGCAGGGGCTAAGCTGAACACACCTGCATATGCTTCTTTTTAAGATTATTTTATACACAGCAGATTCTGCTACAGATGAGTTCCTAATTCTGCTCTCTGAGTCAAAATGGAAATATAGTATTTAAAGGTGGCAGTGGGAACAATTTGCATTTGGAGACCCTGGGAGTGATTATATCGTGACACAATTGGCAAGACAAAAATTATTAGTAGTATTATAGTCATCATCATCATCATGAGTAAGTATTGTTCTGCAAATATACTGAAGAAAATAGAAACTCTCAAGCTTTGGCCAGCAGATGAATGTTAAGAGTTGCACCTGTGTTTTGAGCTTTAAAAATAGCCCTTAAATCTCAGTTAATAACTGCTATCAAAGTCTTGTCTGAATGGTAATGCATTTCTTTTTCCTCTTTCCCACAGCCCGGGAAGAATGATGGAACATTGTCATTATATGTCCTTTAGATCTCTGTGTGGCCGTGGGTAATTTGATGGTGTTTGACTCAGCCGATTGAAAAAGCAAATCCCAGCCAGCCTTATGTGTTCTTGCTCCTTCTTTTTCCAGAGCGGGAAAGGGAAATTGCTGGTGCTACATAAAAGCTTTGTAAGCTTACAATCTATAAATGTTTATTTTCTTTTTCCACTCTAGTTCCCTGAGCCCAATAATACTTCCACTTACTAAAGATTTGCTGCTTGCAGGTTGTTGTTATTTTTTGAAAGTTTTCTTTTTCTTTTTTTCTTTTTTTTTTTTTGGGGGGGGGGAGATTGTAATTATATACATTTCCCTCTCCTGATATGAGGTGTTATATCAGGCAAATGACCAGGAACTTGAAAAGATAATTCATCTAATTCCTAATCAAGTGGCTGCAGAATTACTGAAGAAAGTTCTGTACATGGTTAAACTAATACTAAGCTTAAAATGTCCAGCGAGCTCTTTTTAAGAGCTGTTTAATCCGGGGGCTGGATCACGCTCCCCCAGATAGCTTTTGGGGGCTGGATGGCCATTTTGCCCTTCTTCCACCACATGGCACTTCCTGGAGTGAGAATCCCTGGTATAGATCTTTTGCCTTTAAACAAGGAGGCCTTAGATAGGCTGTTTCATTAATTTCTTTCAGCAAAAAATACGTAAGAATGACTTGCAAAGAACTAAATGGAAGTCAGTCATTATGTGGGCAATTCTTTACATTTCTTAATTAGAAGTAAATGTGTTTTTTTTCAATATGCTTAAGCAAGCTAAGCAGAATGAAGAATTAAGGGGATGTTTTTCACAAACACCATTTTGCAGGGCCCCATGCACCTTTGTTTGTTTGAAGGCATTAACATTTCTCACTCTCCCTAGTGGTAGGACTCTAGTCTAATATAACAATTTCCTATCCAAAGCAAGAAAGAGTTAAGCCTTTGTGTGACCAATCTGGGACATACAACAGAATAAGATGGTGATGAGAAGTCTAGCGCTGAGCTCATGCTGGGAACTACCATACGGGCGTGTTTTACTTCCACTCCTGGGAGCGACGAGGGCGGCGCGTGCCGGATGAATCACAGTAAACCCATTCATGTGGATTCACAGGGGCTTGGGCTTCTGGGAATTGAAGTTCAAGAACATCTGGAGTGCCAAACTTCGCCATCACGGGTCTGGACTGTATGGCTGAGTTGTTACTCAGGACTTTCACAGAAAAAACAGACTACATTACAGTGCCTTGAGCTGCCATGTGGAGATGCTGCCCCATTCACAGAAAAATTGTTTCATTCATTTTCGTGAAGGTTCTTCATCATCTATTAAATTACATCAGAATAAATTCAAATCTGTGCAGCAAGTGTATTCAGTCACCTGTTGTCTGGATGTCTGCCTCCCATGGATTTATCTGTATATAATGCAGTGTGCTCTCTTGGCTAAGCCCCAGGGCTGTCCTTGACCTCTAGACTGTTCTACCAGCTGCTTTTGATGGCCATATGAAACTCTAATTTGACAGAACAATAACTTGATTCAGAACCAGTTATGTGCTTCTGATATTACATAGTGGAAGCTGCTTCTCCTCCTCCTCCTCCTCTTCCTCCAGACGTGAAACTGCCAAATGCAAGCGCGGCGCCAAAATGGCCGCCGCGCTCTTTGCGGGCCCCCCCCCACCGGACGAAGGCATCGGGGTAGTTAGGGGGCGTGGCCAGCACCCTTATATAAGGGGCGGCCATGAGGCAGCCGAGCTGCCATTTTGCGAAGCGACGGGTCGTGGCCGTATACGGGCCCCGGGGTCCAGGGACCTGGGCCAGCGCCTGCAGCTGGTGGGCCGGCCGGCCCTTTGCCCCCACTTGGCTTAGGGGGCTACGTTAATGTGGAGGCCCTTCTGGCCCGTGTTGCGGCCCTCGAGGCATCCCTCGCGAGGGTTAGCCACCCGGGGGTGCCTTTTGGGGTGCAGGTTGATGCTTCGTCTGCCGGTCAGCGGCAGGCGGCAGGACGGGTCGAGCTGCCCGAGGCGCGTGGGCCAGCATCGGCCACTGCCTCGCAGCTCCCCAATCAACAGGCTGGTGCTGGTCAGGCCCCGTCGACGAGCTCAACTGCGGTCGTGAGCTCCGACGCCCCCAGTGGGCCGGAACCCCCGGTGGGGGCGGCCCATGGGGGTGCAGCATGTGAGTATGCGATTCAATCTAGTGCACCCACACACCTAGCCACGTTGGGGGGGCATTTCAGTGGCCGTGGCCTCGCACGGGTGGTGCGACGGTTCAGTTGCCGACGTCCCACCCGGTGACTTCACCTCTCACCCAGGGCCCCGTTTTGGGTGGTGCCTCTTACTCAGTCGGGAATGTGTTAGGGGTGACCGGGTTGGTCCAGGCTCCTTTTCAGATGCCCACAGTTCCCACCGTGCCGGTGTCGGCATTGCTGACAGCGGGGTATTCCTTGCGCCTGGGGGACCATTTGGCCCAGGCCATCAAAGAGAAGATCTGGCGTGGGGAGTATGTGGACATCTTCTCCCTTCTTAACAGAGAGCCCACCAAGGAGGAGAGGGAGGGGCAGGATGAGAAGGATAAGGAACAGGCACGTCGTCGTAAGCCGCCACGTACGTGGGCCAACTGGTTGCCGGCGTATCTCATATACATGGCGGTCTACCTCAGGGCCCGGCCGGATTTGGCAATTCCGATGGTCCAGTATTTGGACAACATTTACCGGGCGATGGTCGACTTCCCGGGCCCGTCGTGGTTGGCTTACGACGAGGAATTCCGTATGCGGATTCCCCTGCACCCGGAGATGAGGTGGGATGAGCCCTGCCAGAAGCTGTGGCTTCTGTACATGACTCCCATGCGCCCTGCGCCTGGGGAAAGATACCATTGTGGACATGCGGTCCAGCGAGCGGCCCCAGCACAGACACCCCGCCAGGTGGCGGGGCAGGGGGTTCCAGCCCGCCTGCTGTGCTGGACTTTCTCGTCCAATGGTTCCTGCAATAGGAAGAATTGCCGGTACAGGCATGAGTGTCCCTCTTGCGCTGGCCCCCATGCAGCCTCCGCCTGCCCCAGGCCTGGAGGGATGCGGGGCAGAGGTAGGGGCGGACAAGGGGCTGGCAAGACTGCCGCAGAGGGAGCTGGTCCACCGAAAGGCCCCCTCCCCAATTAATGTGGACATGTTGGAGCGTTGGCTCGCATTGTACCCGAGGGAGGCGGATGCGGTTTACCTGCTTCAGAGTTTTCGACTGGGGTTCCGTATTCCTTTCCTGGGTGATAGGTCCCCCCAAGATGCCCCCAACCTTTTGTCCCTTAGGGGGAGGGAGGAGGTGGCTGCTGCCAGTATTACTAAGGAGGTTGATGCGGGCAGGGTCGCCGGCCCTTTCCCTGCACCCCCGTTGCCCAACCTTAAAGTGTCGCCCTTGGGCTTAGTGCCCAAGAAGTCACCGGGCCAGTTCCGCCTGATCCATCACTTGTCCTACCCAGCCGGCCGATCGGTCAATGATGCTATCCCTGATGACCTTTGCTCAGTCAGGTATACATCTTTTGACCAAGCGCTGCGCATGGTGTGCTCATGTGGCCTGGGTGCGCTGTTAGCTAAGGGCGACATTAAGTCTGCCTTTCGCCTCCTGCCGGTTCACCCGGGTGACTTTGAGTTGCTGGGTTTCAAGTTCCGGGGTGAATATTATTTCGATAAGGCCATGCCTTTTAGCTGTTCCATATCATGCTCGGCCTTCGAGCGTTTCAGCACCTTCCTACAGTGGGCTTTTGTCCGCAGATCTGGGTCCCGGTCTGTAGCCCATTACCTGGATGATTTTTTATTCGGGGGTGAACGGGGCTGGGACACGTGCACACGTCTCCTCAACACATTTCAGACGCTAATGGAGGAACTTGGTGTCCCTTTAGCGCCCGAAAAGACCGAGGGCCCATCTACACAGCTAGTCTTCCTGGGGGTGGAGATTGACACGGTAGCGCAGGCTTCTAGGTTACCGGGGGATAAGGTGTCCAGGATAGTGGCCCTCATCTCGGACTTGCTTGCTAAACGCAAGGCGTCATTGCGGGAACTGCAGGTGCTACATGGTCACCTCAATTTCGCTTGCAGGGTGGTTGCACCGGGCAGGGCATTTGCTCGGCGCTTGTGCGACGCCATGACAGGCCTATCCAGGCCCCACCATAGGGTGAGACTGACCCGGGGTATCAGGGCAGATATGCTTATCTGGCTCCAGTTCCTGAGGGAGTTCAATGGGGTGTCATTTTGGAGGTCTGACCTTCTGGCTTCCCCTCATTTCCAGATACAGTCCGATGCCTCTGGGTCCCTGGGTTATGGGATGTACTTCAATGGGAAGTGGGCCTATGGTGGGTGGCCACCAGCCTGGTCAGGCACGGGTCGCCTGCGTGATCTTACGTATCTGGAATTTTTCCCCATCCTGGGGGCCTTGATGCTGTGGGGTGAGGAGTGGGCCAACTCGGTCGTTCATTTCTGGTGTGACAATGCGGCCGTTGTCCACATTGTCAACTCACAGACTTCCAAATCACCCAGGGTCATGGACCTGGTGCGCCAGTTTGTATTGCGCAGCCTGCGCCTTAATGTGCTGTTCAGGGCCAGGCATGTCCCGGGGGTCAATAATGATATCGCTGACGCTTTGTCCCGCCTGCAGATCTCCCGGTTCCGCGCCTTGGCCCCGGATGCGGAGGAATTTCCCTCGCCACTCCCGGATGAGATATGGACCATTGGCAAGGAGAGGTGAACCGGGCGATCGGCATGTCGCTAGCGCCACGCACATGTAAGGCGTATCACCACGCATTCAATTCTTTCAGAGCATTCTGTGCCCAATTCCGGCTGCCAGATACCTGGCCGATCCCGGTGGCCCATATACTTCAATTCATGGTTTACCTGCATTCCCAGGGCCTTGCACCTCGCACCATAGCATCCAGGCTGTCAGCGCTGGCTTTTATGGCCAAAGTAGGCGGTCATGCGGACAGTACCGCTGACTTCTGTGTGAGACACGTTTTGGAGGGGTGAGTGCGGGAGCGTGGGCGTAGCCCGGACGACCGCCACCCAATTTCCCCAGGGGTTCTTACCCAACTGGCACGGGGCTGGCAGGACCTATGTTTTGATAGGTATGAGGCAGCCCTGTTTCATGCGGCTACAACGGTGGCCTTTTTTGGAGCACTCCGCATCAGCGAGCTTGTGATGCTGTCTAAGGCGGATGCAAGTCGTAGGGCACTGGAACTCGAAGATGTCTATGTGGCCAAAGACTGGGCTCAGTTGAGGATACGCTCCTCTAAGACGGATCAGCATGGCGTAGGCAGCGGAGTGAGACTGCTACGGTGTTCTTTGGCAGACATCTGTCCGGTTGGTGCCCTACAGGAGTTCCTTGCACTGCGTGGCACGCACCATGGCCCGTTTTTCTGTCACCAAGATGGGTCTCCTCTTACTAAATTTCAATTTTGGAAGGTGACCGGCAAAGCGCTGGCCGGTGTTGGCCTCCCAGGGGCCCGTTACGGCACCCATTCATTCAGAATAGGGGCGGCTTCCACGGCGGCTGCTTTTGGGTACTCCGGGACTGAAATACGCCGTATGGGGAGGTGGGGATCGCAATGTTTTCAGTTTTATGTCCGCCCTCTTTCACCGTGAGTACCAGTCGAGTCACCGCACCTTTTCTCTCCCCTCGTTTTTTCCTTGACAGACCCTGGGTGTCGTATTACGCCGGTGACAGTATGGCTGGTGGGCCATAGCTACGTGCACAGGGCAGTGCGTTACGCTGCGGCGACAGAGTGGGGACCCCGACTGGGACTGGGTGCATACGCAAGTCTCACATGGTATGGTAAGCCCGGGATGTTATGGCGGTAGCTGTTACCATTCCTTTTCTCAGGCCGGAATGCTGACCCGCCTGACATTCTGATCATACACCTTGGGGGCAATGATTTAGGTCAGGTCACCGGCCTATCGCTGAAGCATGCGATTTGCGGCGACCTCGCCTACCTGCATTACGTGTGGCCCGCCACAACCCTCGTTTGGTCAGACATGGTGCCACGGCACACTTATAGGGGAGGGTTCGACCTCCAGGCCCTTGACCATGCTAGACGCATGGTAAACAGGGCTGTTGCCCGGTTCATTGTCGACAGGGGTTGGGGGCGGGTCAGTCGTCACCCCGCCATTAGTTTGCAAAATTATGACCTTTACGCAGGGGATGGGGTCCATCTGTCGCGAGGAGGTATGGACCTCCTGTTGGGTGATTGGCGAGCAGGCCTGTTGACCGAGCTGACGGTCTGGGGGGGGGCGTCGAGCCTTCTTTGAAGCCTCTCCGTGTGGCGGGTAGCACTGGTAAGGTAAACATTTATGACCCACAGGTATCCGGCAGGTTCGCAATTGACTGGACAACACTAGACAGGCATAAGTTGGTTAAACGTTGTCCGGTCAACGACGAACCAGGCGACAGGGTGATGGCTACAGCTAGATAGCATGCATCACCCCGTGATTTTACGGATACGCGTCAGAGGGTGGGGTCATTAGTTAGATATTGACTACGGTCAACAATTTGTTTGTTGTCAACAAACAAATTGATACAAATAGATACATTGTAACAATTGCCGTCGGCAATTTTGGGTGGTACCTTACCAGTGTTACTTCGGCCTGCTTGCCTTAAGAATTATAATTGGTCAATTACCAATAGAAATTTATAATTCGGACTAGGGCATGAATCAATAAATGTGGCCCAATGCCGTTATCCACTTTCATCAGTGTCTGAGTCCTTTATTGGGGGGTGCGCCTGCAATGCAAGCGCGGCGCCAAAATGGCCGCCGCGCTCTTTGCGCCCCCCCCCCCACTGGATGAAGGCATCCGGGTAGTTAGGGGGCGTGGCCAGCACCCTTATATAAGGGGCGGCCACGAGGCAGCCGAGCTGCCATTTTGTGAAGCGACGGAGCGGAGAAGTTTTTCCCCTCCACCCCCTCCCTAGTTAACAGTGTGATATTTTGGTCGCTTCGGGGCCGGGTGGGAATTTTTGGCTGGGACTCACAATTGGCTCTTGGGTCCTGGTTTTTTCGCCCATCCCACACTGTTGCTATGGTTTGATATAGGGGTTTCTGTTGCTGCTGTTGACTTTGGTCACATGGGCGGGTAGCACTGGTAAGGTAAACATTTATGACCCACAGGTATCCGGCAGGTTCGCAATTGACTGGACAACACTAGACAGGCATAAGTTGGTTAAACGTTGTCCGGTCAACGACGAACCAGGCGACGGGGTGATGGCTACAGCTAGACAGCATGCAACACCCCGTGATTTTACGGATACGCGTCAGAGGGTGGGTCATTAGTTAGATATTGACTACGGTCAACAATTTGTTTGTTGTCAACAAACAAATTGATACAAATAGATACATTGTAACAATTGCCGTCGGCAATTTTGGGTGGTACCTTACCAGCGTTACTTCGGCCTGCTTGCCTTAAGAATTATAATTGGTCAATTACCAATAGAAATTTATAATTCGGACTAGGGCATGAATCAATAAATGTGGCCCAATGCCGTTATCCACTTTCATCAGTGTCTGAGTCCTTTATTGGGGGGTGCGCCTGCAAATCAAATCAAATCTTTATTACAGTCCAAGACCAGCATAGAACAGCAAAGGGAACAGAAGTTAAAATGGTGGTACTAAAATATATCAAGAGATAAAAGTTAAAATGAGGGTGCTTTAAAAGGAGCATTTCTGCTCAGAGTTAAGGAGGCGTAAAATTAATACATAGATGACTAGTGTTACAACTATTACTAAGCCTATGCTGTGGTGCTAGTAGTTTATTTGGTTGCAGGTCCTGCCATGATTGTTCTTCTGATCTTACATGCTGTGGCACAGAACCTGGCAGTGTTGTAGGTAAACTGCCAACCTAAGCAGTTCGAAAGCAAGAAATTACAAAAAAAAAAAAAAAACTGCCGAAATGGAGGACCTTTTGGTGAGTTCATTCTGCAGTTCCTTTCACCTGATCTAGTGTGAGAAAGATTAGCTGGCAACACAAGGTGGCATTTACCAGGGTCTGCCCGATTGTGGTTGGAAGATACTGCAATCTTCGAGGAGGCTCTTTCTGTGATCATGTGTAGATGTTCCAGAAAAAGATTATAGACCCTTCAGAACTGAGCTTTCTGATTTGGACTATTACTTGAATTCCAAACAATAGGAAATAGGGCAAAGTGAGAGCATGTCCAGACCTATGGGGTGGTATGGGCTCACTCATTTTCAGGTCACTTGTGGGCAGGGGCTAAATTACAGTCCCGCCCCCCCTTCAAACACAAAAAAATGACCTTAGCCCATATGGTGAAGAGCCAAAAAGCCATTCCATCATATAAGCAAATGAAACTATTCCCTTACTCCTCTGTAGACGGACAGAGGGGCTGTTCAATTATTTTTCCTCTCCTGCTTGATTGTTGCAATGCTGGATTGGATAGGAGGGTTAATATATGTTTTTTCTCCATTTCCTGCTTTGATCACCAATTGAAAATTGGTTTTCTTCCATGACTTCGATTGGCAACCAAAGAGAAAAACTGGGGGAAAATATGTTTTACCATCCTATCTAATTGAGCACTACAATGACTAGGAGGGAGAAAAATAATTAAACAACTCCTGTGCCCCTCTGCAGAGGAGCAGGGGAACTGTCTAATTGCAACTTCCAATATGCTGATGAGACTCATTAACTCTATCAGCATATCAGATGATTATCCTGGAAGCAGCCTTTCAGGTGCAAGCCCTCCACCCACCCATCCCCTATATATTGTTCTCAGTATCCATATATTTCAGCACAGAAAAAAGTAGAATTTCATGATAGGAGTTCAAAAAGAAGCCAGCGGGGGAATTCTCTGAGCTGTCCAAAAAAGTAACTTGCCATTCTTCTGCATTTGAGTACACAACTCCCAATGTTTTTCCAAGTTGCCATGCAATGGCATTATTGGGCTTTCAGAAAGCTTAGATCAGAGGTTAGAAAAGCTAATAATTTTAACTATGTGCTGGCTAGGTAATATTGTGATCTGCAATCCAGCAAAGTAACTTTTCCAAATTTTGGATCAGTGCCATTGCTATTTGAGAACAAAGCTGTGCTTAGTCCTTATTTTGGCAATGGCCATTCCTAGCAGATGCTATCAAATGAGGCTGACATTTAAGGAAACTATTACAATTACATTACTGAGATTAGACTTAATATGGGTGGGTCAATCATTTAAACAAAATCAATATTTTTTTTTAAAAATAATAATAAGCTCAGTACATTTTAATGCAGGCTCCTTAGCCAAAGAGGTGGCAGGGAGGAAGGTTCTATTTTTGCACTGTCATTTTCCCTTTTGACAGCCAGCTCTGGCGGCATCGAATTATGCATAATGTTATTTTCATCTCTTTCATTTGGATTTAAAACATCCCCCTTTTCTGATTCATCAGTTTCAATTATCATTCATGGAAGCATTCTTAAAAGAGGACTAGATGTAGGTGGAGAAGTAATTTATGCCTTATTTTGTATCACCTAAGGCAGGAGTTCCCAACCTTTTAAAGCCGGGGGCCGGGCTCACGCTGCCTCAGACAGCTTCAGGGGTCAGACGGCCTCCACCACATGGCACTTCCTAGTGTAGTAGAGGTGGTCACATGAAATGGTGCCACAGGCCACATCCGGCCCACAGGCCGCAAGTTGAGAATCCCTAACTTAAGGTTTTTATTCCTCTTGTTTAAAAAAAACCTGTATAACAAGAAAAGCATAACAGAGACAAAGGATGACAGTTTAGGATCATCAGGGCCAGGCCTACCAGTAGACACAATATGCCAGGGGGATGATGTGGCAGTCTCCCTTCTTTCTGAGTTCCCTGGCCATTCTCTTCTACTGGAAGTGACTTCTATGTATCAAATAGCATGCCTAGAAAGTAAAGGTCTCCCTAGCTCAAAAGCCAGTCATGTTCGACTCTGGGGGACAGTGCTCATCTCTCTTTACAGCCAAAGAGCTAGTGCTGTCTGTGTCTGCAGATACTTTCATGGTCATGTGGAAACTCAGCTGTCAAGTATCCCTTATTGGCCGGGAAAACTCCTTATTTTACCCTCTTTCCCGCCATCATCCCTTATTAATTAGACTGCAATGCCCTATTGCCGCCATTGGAGGGCAGCACAGGATAAGCATAGATATCAAGTATCCCTTATTTGCCGGGAAATTTCCCTTATTTCCAAATCCAAAACTTGACAGGTATGTGTGGAAAGCATGAGTAAATGCAGAAGCACACAGAATGCTGTTACCTTTCCAGCCAGAGGGGTACCTATTTATATATTTACAATTTATTGCTTTCAAACTGTGACAGTGTTGCAGGCAAACAGCGGATAGTAGAGCAGCGCACAGCGGGTGACCAAAAAGGACACACCTGGGGAAGGGTGTCTATTTATGACAACAATGGAGCGGAGACAGTTCTTGAGTCTGGTGCACAACACAGAAGGGTTTACTTAAGAGCAGGTAGTGCAAATATATACAGTGCAACAAACAGTGGTCAAGCTCAATGTCTTAACAAGTAAGCCACAGTGGCACCACATAGCATGCCTAACTCCCCATAAATTAACCTACTGCCTTCAAGGATAGTGATCACCTCATTTTTTTCTCTTTAAACCATGCTGCCTTCTGTTGTTGGTCCAGTTCACTTCTGTATACATATGGGCTAAGCCAGAGTTCTCCCTTGCCTTTTGCTTCAAGTAGCAAAATATTCAGAGGTGCCCCAGAGGATTAGTATAATTTGAAACAAATAATGGCACTTGGGTAAAATGCTATTAATCCAGGGAGAAGGGAATAAAAGGATGCAATTTGTGAAACATATGCATCTTTTTGCGCCCCCCCCCCCACATCCCAGAATTCTCATTTTGTTTTGTTTTTTGAGGGGGGGGATAGACACCTGAATTTCACTCACCTGGAGGAAGCTGGGCTGGTTCTTAGCCTAGTTACCTATCAGAAAAGGAAGCTCCACCCACCCACCACCCACCCTGGTTTGCTGGGACCTCCTAGAGTTGGTTATACTGTGTGCCTTGCCTTTTAAAACTAAACAAAAGTTGATCATATGCCTCTGAATTCTAAGTTGGGAAAATCAGCTTTGTATCCAGATTTCTATGAACAGGAAACACAAAAATGTGTTTCTTTTGAAAATACTTGCGGAAATTTTTAGTAAGATGCACTTGGCATTCCTTGCTCTATCCATGGTATATATATAAATCAAAGTATATAACTATATAAAGGTGGCTGTTGTTTGCTGAAGACTATCACATAATAATGGATGAGGACTCTTCTTCCAATCACTCTTCTGCTGGAGAATTAAAAACTGAACCAAACAAGAAATATGATGGGCCAGCTGTGAATTCATCTGGAGGTGGCTTCCTGTGACTTGATGCCTGGCATGCACACTTGATGATTGCACCTACTTAATTAAGAGACATGAAGATGCAGGAGCTGCAGGCAAGCGATAAAGGTGGATCTTTTGTATCTGAGTGTACAAAAATAAAAAAGCAATTTCATCAGGCATAGCAGAGAAGAAACAATCTTTGCAATTTCATGCTGGGAAAGACTGAAGGCAGTGGGGGAGGGTGGAGAAAAAGAGCAGAATGAGAAACTAAAGGGAGGGCGGGAACTGCAGTCAGGATGGATTTATCCATAAAAAGAAATGGGAGCGAAAACAGCAAACATATAGCCAGAGAACTCTGCCAAGAGAAGAAATCTCTTCCTACCAAATAAATTACACTCCCCAGGAAACAATAAGTGTAACCAGGAAATGGTGCCCCCTGCAACCTTTTGGTTTTCTATCATTGTCACAGTGAAATTTGTCCTATTTCCACTGGAGGGCAACAAAATCTCCACATTTGTATTCATTATTAGACCAGATGTGCAACCATGCTGTTTGGCTCCAGTCCCCAGGAGATGCTACTGGGAACACAGGATTAGATAAGATGGTCAGGACTGCTTACCACTTTTCAGCTCATATTCCACTAGAGCAGGGGTCAGCAAACTTGGCTCTCCAGATGTTCTTGGATTTTAATTCCCAGAAGCCCTGATTAGCAGGTGTACTGACTTGGGGTTCTGGGAATTGAAGTCCAAGAACACCAGAGCCAAGTTCACTGATCCCTGCACTAGAAGATACTGTTGGTCCTTGACCAAACAAAGGGAGAATTTATTTTAATGACTTGTATCATAGCTGTTTTATATGATCATGTTGTGGTTGCCACATAAGAACATTAATAAAAGGAGTTTAAGCCTGAAAGGGCTAACCACCCCATCACATCATTGATGTGGCAAACATTTTCATATTTCTTTTGTTTCAAGTGCTTTCAAGATATGCCTCTCCCCCACTTTAGTGTCTTACACGGAAGACAAAGAAGGAGTCGCAGTGAGGACTAACACAGGTTTATTGTTTGATGATCAGGATGAACATGTGGTAATGGCAGAGGTACATCACATTATATACAGTAGCACAATACATTTGAATCTTGCTGCACGGTAGCTCATTGGCTGCTACCGGCGTGACGTCGTCCAAGTCACGCCCATCATCTGCCGGTCGTGATAGTATGGGAAAGTTCCCGCGGCTGTCGGTGATTTGGGGAATGTGAACCATGTGAGTTGAACGCTCGCAGCTGCCCTCTATGGGCAGCTTACTCGCGTTCATTTAACAGCTGGGCTACATTGTAATTGTGGTCAGGTTACATTCATACATTTCTTAAAGCAACATTGTACATACATAACACCCACCCATAGTTTTCATGTACTGTTCCTTTTTTTTACATGAAAATAAAAACCTTTTCTAGGCTTCCCCATTTGTGTTTTCTGACAGTCCAAAACCCTAAAGAACTCTTAAAAATGACTCCAAAAATCAGAAACAATACAACAATCAATCTACTGTACTTCAAAACCAGGCAAGAGTAAATCAGAAAGAAGATTCATCATTGGGTCAATACATACAATAGTTGTCATCATCATTGTCATCATCATTATCATCATCTTCCTTCATCAGCAGTAGGGGCAGCCGTAGCAATTATAATAGGTCGATTGCATTGCTTGCTTAGCAGTATCAGCCCAACTCACTCACTCCTTCCCAACATGCATGAATAGGTCACCCTTGCTCGAAAGCCAGTTTTATCTGACTCTAGGGTTCAGTACTCATCTCTGTTTACAGCCAAAGTTCCAGAGCTGCCTGCATCTGCAGATGTTTCCATGGACATGTGGCATGCATGCATTGACACAGGAGTGCACAGAATGCTGTTTACCTTCCCACCAAAGTGGTACCTGCCATGAACTTGAGAAACATTACTTTCTTTTAAGTTACTTATCACCATGCCTCAAGGTTGAGAAACTGAGCTTTAAAAGCACAATGATTCAAAGTGATTCCTGGGTGCATTACTTCATTGGGATTAGTGCCTCTAGTAAACAGAGAAACACCTGAAGGAATCTTAGAGTTCATTGTTCTGGAGTGAACTTTGTAATCAAAGTTCATTGTCCTTTTGAACCATTGGTCATTGACCTCACTGGAAGATGGGAGGGGGGCCAAAATGAGAGCTTGGCACCTTGCCAACAAGCCTTGACCTTGAAAGATTTTGAGAAGATAAGGCTTATCTTGAGATCTGGGTCCAAGGCCACCTAAAATATTCCTTAGGAGGGAGGAAGAAGGGGAAATTGTGTATAAAAACCCCAGAATTTGTATAGTTAGAAATTGCTTCTTCAAAGGAGGCGAAGCCCTGTGCTTCTGAAGATAAGTTTGGGAGAACATCAGGAGATGCAGCTTTGATCCATGGGGCTAAGCCAGGCCGCTATTTGGGAGATAGAAGAAATCTCACCAGGCTGACACTTAGTCAGAATTTCATCAAGGCTGGACTTGGAAATTGAGAGATGAGTCCATTTTCTTATTTTTCAGTATAAATTGCACTTAGAGTAGAATTAGATTAGGAATCGAGGAATGGGAACTTTTATTTCTAGAGTGTGTTATGAGATTTTTAGCTGAAGTTTAGCTATGCTTTTTGTTTGGATTTCTCAATGGATTATTCTTTGCTTCTCATCGCTTCTAGAATAAAAAGGAGGATGAAGCCAGGATTGGTTTCTGTTGTAATGAGTCCCAGGTGTTGGAGTGGCTGGCCGCAAGGAAGACACACGAGACAATCATGCGGTGAAGTCCAGCCCCGACCTGGGTCGGGTGGCACACATTTATTACCCTGCCTTGGGGTGATGTGCGCCAAGGATGCGCATGACCCCCTAATACAGAAGGCTTGCATACGTGAACTCTTCCGGTGGCTCAGCTGCCATGCCGGTTCTTAGGAAGGTACCTAGATGTTAATTGGACAACTCGCACCTGATTACCTTGGGTTTGTGAAACCTATTGTTCCTGCCCTAATCTGAGAGTCCATGTGTATTGACTCCGGGTGCCTAATTCTTCTGCTGTCTAGCACGGCTTATTTGCCCAAACTAATCCGTGGCCAGAAGCGGAGGATTGCATATTTCCATTAGAGTCATCACCTTTGACTTTTGCCCTATTTCTATCATGGCCACCAGCCAAGGCTTTATGAATTGCCCCCCAAACTATAGCCCGTACCCCAATTGCCTTTCCAGCAAAGTCCGGTTGGTCCCTGGATGTGTTCAAGGCCGGGCAAACTCCTTGGGAAAGGTTTGGCCAATTATTCACGTGGGCAACCCACAGGTTTCATTTCCAAGAAAGACAAACGGATGTTTTGTTTTGTGAAAAGGTTTGTTGGTTCAAGCGTCGAGATAAACCGTGCTACTGGAGTGCGAGCTGAAGCTGAAGCAGGCCAAGAAAAAGAAGAAGCAGGATCCTTCTACAGTGGATTGCTGTTTGCTTCCCAAATATAACGAGGATGTCATCTCCTTCAGGATACTGAATCAGCATTCAGAAATACTAATCAGAAAGAGAAATTAGGGAAACACACACTCAAGCTTCCCCCTAGAAAACAAAGGAAACCTGACTGATCTAAGTAATAATTTTGGGTAGGCCCAGAGACCTGGCATGGTCCACCGGATACCCAAAATCCAACATTAGCAGAACTCAACTAACTATCCAACCCATGTGCCTATAGGAAAGAACACGAGCTTGACCTACCTAATTAGCATACAACCAACCAGAGCCCTGGGATTCTATAAATATACCCCGGTTCTCATAACAATTGTCTGGCCTTTCCCAGCTCAGGATGTTGACAAGAACAGACATTCCAAAGTGGGGAAATAAGACAAAACATGGATTCTCTGAGCCACCTGCAAAATAAGGGTTGCAGAAAGAATTACCAGGCCTTTGCAAAAAGCAAGATTACAATTCTAAGACACTTTAAAACCTAAGAGACTCCATGTTGAATAACTTGGGCTTATTTCTGTTACACTCCCATTGCACAAGACCTTGGAAGCTCACCCAAAAGAAGGGGGGATCAAAGGAGCGGCTCAGACTGTTGATATCTTCACAGGCCTACCGTGGGAGTAAAATTCTGTTGCCTGGAAGTCTGAAAAGAGGGCTTTGATGCACAGCCTAACCGTCCCATAATAGGTAGCACTTGGTTCCTCACTCTCTTCACCTGCGTGCCTTGCTTGGGAGACTGGATTTGGAGGTACGGCAGGGGCATGGAAAGGCGACAGTACCTATTTATCTACTTGCAATTTATTGCTTTCGATCTGCTAGGCTGGCAGGAGCTGAGACACAGATGGAACTCACTCTGTCATGCAGTATTTGGGTCTTGAACTGCTGACCTTCTGGTCATGAAGTTCAGTGTATTAACCACTTGAGCCACCGCAGTCCTAACAAGAAGTAAATGCCCAATGATATACCTAATCAACAAATCAATCATCCACTCAGCCCAGTGGCACAGTCACAAAGTCCACACCAGCCCTCATACCTCACAGAAGAAAATGAAAGTCTCCCAAATCCCCACCAAAATGTACCCAATAGCCATTTTAAATAGAGAAAACATTCCTCATACACAGCAAGGGAACAATTTAAAGCACATATACACACACACACACACACACACAGATACACATTCCTAAAAATCAAGAAAAGCAAGCAAGCAAAGAACAGCAAAGAATACAAACAAATGTATTCCCCAAATTATTAGAATGTAGGGAGATTTATCTCCCTACAGCATTTGATGTCTTCTCTTCTTAGAATCCAGCAGGCAGGGCAGCCCATCAATAGTAATCTAGTGAAGGAAAGCCCCCAGGCCCACAAAATAAAATCCCCAAAGAAATTGGAGGGAGGAAGAATCCCAAACATGCATGTTTGTTTGTGTCCACCTTTCCAGAGAGAGAGAGAGAGAGAAATGGGTGTATTTTCAAATGATTACATGCTTTACTGATCATATGCCTTACTGTGCATGAGACAAAGTGTGGATGTTGGCATCATAATTGTTCCTATTGCAAGTGGGAGTGACTAAAGAACTTTCAGGGGACTTTCAGTGATAAGGAACCATAAGAATTAAACGGAATTCCCATATTTAGAGGCAACATGTGTTAGAAAGGAAGCATGGAGTGGTACAAAGGCAACATTAATGTGGATTGCATCCATTTGAAACTTGGAATGATTTCCTGAGTGCACTTCCCCATTTGTAAAGGAATTATGTCCAAGAAAACTTCAAAAACAAGAAAGCATCTACTGGTTATAGTAATACCCTTGGGATAGGACGGCTAATAGATACCCTAGTTTAACTGGCATCTTCTTTCGTGTCCCAATCAAACCCTGGGCTGTCAAAATTAAGCCACCTTCTTTGTTGTTGCCCAAACCCAAGTCATCATTGGTGCATGTCTCTGGCAGCAACTGGCAGACCAGTAAATGGGCCGGATTCTGTGTCTCTCCACATTCACACCCTGTGTTGTTGGCTGCCAGCAGTTCCCACTTGAGCATGTTGGTCTTGCATTTAGGAACTCCATCCCTCAGCCTATTCAGGGTCCTCCCAAGTGATGTAGGGGAGGTTGAGATCTTCAGCTATATCATCCTTTAATGATGATTCTTGCCCAGTGAGCTCCTTCCTCCATCTTCTGATTTGGTTTTGCTCTTTTGTACCCTCAAGAATGCTTGGTATTGCTAGCTAAAATGCAGGTTTCAGGGGCCATGCCTGACACCTTCATCTCTAGAGAATAAGGGCAAGAGGTCTCCTCATTGGAGGGAAAAGAAAATGGTGTGAGAAGCCAGGAAGTGACATTATTAACCATAAGAATAGCAATCAAAGATTGAAGGAAATTCAGCATAGGTCAAGACAGGTAAACTACAGAAGACCTGAGTATGGCCTCTTTTTACTCTTCTTCATGCAAAGACAGACATTTTCTTGAGGAGAAGCTGAGCTGCACCCAGGCATGAAGCTGAATACTAGTTGTAGCAAAGGAACACAATTATTTGAATACCATCTGATAATCACAGCAAGGGTCTGTCATGCCTGCCATTATTTGCACATTAGCTCATATCTGTCAACTTTTGGCTTTGAAAATAAGGGAAATTTTGTGGGCATGGCCAAATAGGTGGGTGTGGCCAAATTGGTGGTATGGCCAAATCAGTGGGTGTGGCCAAATTGGTGGGCATGGCCAAATCCCCCCAACCCTTCCAGAGCTAGGGGAACGGTAGAGAGGAGATCCCCCCACAGGACACCCTGTTATTAAAGAGAAGAAACCAAGTGGTTTCTTTAAAAACCGAGTGTTGGGGGGCAATGGAATCGTTCCCCTCTCCTGGGTCCCCTGGGTTCAGGGGTTGTGGGGACAAAAGGGATCTGTGCCACAAACCCTTCCAGAGCTAGGGGAGCAAGCAGAGAGGGGATCCC
Organism: Bradypodion ventrale; assembly: GCA_035047345.1. Lineage (NCBI taxonomy): Eukaryota > Metazoa > Chordata > Lepidosauria > Squamata > Chamaeleonidae > Bradypodion > Bradypodion ventrale. Next base: position 51,966,498 of record JAWDJE010000001.1, read on the forward strand.
CCCACAGGACAACCTGTTATTAAACAGAAGAAACCAAGCGGTTTCTTCTCTTTAACAACGGAGTTTGGGGGGGGGGGATTCGCTCCCTTCTCCTGTGTCTCCTGTGTCTGGGAGAGTTGGGGGAGAAAGGGGGTCTGTCTCCCCAACCCTCCTGAACCTACCACCCTCTCCGCTAGGTCCCCTGGGTTCAGGAGGGTTGGGGAGACAGACCCCTTTTGTCCCCCCCAACCCTCCCATCCCCAGGGGAGCCAGCGGAGAGGGGGATCTTTCGCAACCACCCACCCACTGATATTAAAGGAGAAACCCCGATGGGCTTTTCCCTTTTAATATCAGGGGGTGGGGTGGATTTGATCCCCTCTCCTGGGTCCCGTGGGTCCGTGAGGGTTAGGGGGACAAAAGGGGTCTGTCCCCCCAACCCTTCTGGCCCCAGGGGAGCCAGTGGAGAGGGGGATTGCACCCCCCACCCACTGATATTAAAGGGGAAACCCCGCCCGGCTCCGGACTGAGGGAAATAAGGGAAAATACAGGGAAGTTAATAAAACAGGGGGGGCGGGAAGAGGGGTAAAAATAAGGGGTTTTCCAGGGTAAAACGGGATGGTTGACAGGTATGCATTAGCTTGTTTTGTGATTTGCCATAGAGAGGTAAACACCTACCTCACTTGCAAAGATACACAATCAGGCAGAAATGTCAGACAGACTGTTCTGTCTTCAGCTTGTAATGTACATTGACCCGCAGGATGAGAGAAAGTGGTTTACTGGAAAGGCAACCAGTAGATTCACTTCTGTGTTTTAAAGCATGATTTAAATCAAACTCTCCTGGCTCAGCATTTGTTCTCCTAATTGCTGTATTACTCACAATGTAATTACAGTACTTATAAGCAGGTCACATTGAAATTGATAGAATAATATACTTTTAAGTATGCTTAGGACTGGAGCAACTGAATACAAATTCCCTGTCTACAGCCTGTTTCTAAAGACACGTAGATACAGCCATGTCTGTCTGTATTTTCTGATGTCATCAAAGATTGTCCCTGTCATTAAAGAGTATTAATCATTTCATCTCCAGAAAATCTGATTGTCCTCTTCTTGCTGCCAACCTGACAAATGCAATATTTCAAGGGTCTTTCCCCTCTTCCTGTAGAGCTGAAAAGATATTTGTAGTTGAGAATTTAAAGGCCAAGAAAGACATGCTACCAACAGTTTGCCTTCTGTGTCTGCTAGAAGAAATCTGAAAACTAAGGGAGCAGGTAGGAGCAAGTATATTAGTAATGGGAAAAAATAACAGGTTTCTAAAGCAAACAATGGGGCAATTATAGATTTGTATCCACAGGTAGATCTCTTGGTTACCTAAGAATATATCAAGATTAATCCCCAAATTTGATTGGGTGCCAGGTTTACCACACCCCATTCTTTGATATTTCAGAGCCAAAGATTAGCAATCCTCATCTGCCAAAGAAAACCAAAGCACATTAATAGTTTCCAATCCTCCAGGAAAACTTATTTATTACTAGCGTAGGTTGCCCGGTGTTGCCGGGCTGTTATAAACTGTGATCAGCTTTTTGGGTTTTTTTGTGGATTAAAAAAAGAACAAAGGATGATATAATTGTTTCAAATTGTTTTATTTAACCAAATAATGTTTTAGTTTGTGGGGTATTTTTTTTAAATAGTTGTACTGTAGGTAATATTTTTAAAAATGTGAAAGTACATGTTTTTTAAATTCAATGTTTTTACACTGTGTTTAGATGTTTTGGGTTTTTATTTGAGTTAAAACTCAACACAGGATTTAAAAAGGCGAGGGGCGCCCGGGTGAGCCTGCCGCCGCTGCGCGTCCTGCCCCGGTGGGGGTGAAGAGAGGGCCATTCCACCGGCCTCTCCACCTGGCCAGCGTCCTCGGGCCCCGCCTTCCCCCTCACCCTTGGACTTAAAAGGCGAGGGGCGCCCGGGTGAGCCTGCCGCCGCTGCGCGTCCTGTCCCGGTGGGGGCGAAGAGAGGGCCATTCCATCGGCCTCTCCACCTGGCCTTTCCACCTGGCTGGTGTTCTTTGGGCCCCGTCTTCCCCCTCGCCCTTGGACTTGGAGGACTTTAAAGGCAGAGGATTTCGTGGGTGGTCTTGGATATTTCTTGTGATTTCTTGTGATTTTTTTGTTGTTAATTGCATCTTTAATATTGTATTTTTGATTTATTATTGTTATACTGTGATTTATTGTTATTGTTATGTTTTTGAATTGTTTTTACTCTTGTGGCCTCTAGGTGGGGCTGTTGTGTCTTTTTGAGTTGTTTTTACTATTCTGCCCTGCAGATGGGGCTGCTAGTGGTTCTGTTTTAGTTTCACTGTTTTTTCTCTCCTGGCCTCTGGATGGGGCTTCTTCCGGTAAGTAGTCTCTTTCTTTCTTCATTCCTGTTCCGGTCGTCGTGGAGGGAGGATGTGCTGGTGAGTTGTCTGGTTTTCTTTCTTCTGGGGTTTTTCTTTGTTTTGCTTTTGTGGTGGTGGGCTGGGAGGTGTTTCTGTTTGTTCTTTTTTGTTTTGGTTGAGTTTTAGGTTTGTTTAATTGGTTTGGTTATTTCTGATTTTGTTTAATCTTTCTTATTTTGTTGTTTATTTGTGTAATTAGTTGTTGTTTATTTATGTAATTTGTGTTTTTTTTGTGTTGTAGTTAGGTGTTTCCTATGTGGTTTTGTGTCATTGTAGATGTTTTTGTTTGTGTATTTTGTGGTTAATTTTTTGTTTATTAATGGGTTTTTTAATTATTGATTTATTTTTGTTTTATTATTTTACTTTAGCTTGAAGAACAGGGGTTTCTCTTTCCCCATTGCTGCTTTGGGGGAAAGAAGGAGGAGGCAGTCAGCCCATTCTTCTCCCGGGAAGGTTCGTTAGGTAGGTCAAGGGAGAAGGAGGATGCAGATGGTTTTTTCTTCTCTGTCGCCTATTTCTCCTGGCTTACCTAACCGGAGATGGACAGGCAGTGATCCATAAGGGATGGTGCTCTTCCTTCTGGATTGCTGGCTGTGGCTTTTGTATTCGGAAGTACAAAGGCATCAGCCAGTCATCCGCCAGGGAGAGTGCTTCCCCTGATGAACTGCTGTCTGTTTGTGTGGGGGGGTTTCCCCACCCCAGCTCAACTTTACTTGAGGCTGGTGGTGGTCTCGCCGTGTCTTCGGTGGGGTAGCGTGGAGGAGAGGGAGTCCCTCTTCTTCCCGTTGCTCTGGGAAAGAAGGACAGTGGGTGTTTCGCGGTGCCATTTTGTGGCTTTTTGTTTTGCATGGCTGTGAGGTGCTGAGTCTGCCTGCTGGGGACTTGCGCTCCCGTTGCGTTTTGTAAGTTTATTTTTCACGCCCGGGCTTTCTCAGCGTTCTGCACTCTCATGGTGCGCAGGACACTGGGACTTGTAGTTTTGCGTTTGTGGTTTGCTTTCGTGCAGAAGTTTTTTTTTCCTGCGGCTCGATTTCAATTGGCCGCGCCGCCTTTCCCAACGTTCTTTTTGCTCGCACCTCTCAGCCTGATTGGCTGTGGTGTGGCATGGCGCAAAGAACGTTGGGAATTGAAGTCCTTTTTCTTTGTTTGCATTCGTGGGGCTCTTGCATTTCTCAACCCGACAGTTACCAGGTTCGGGCGACTACAGGAGGCTCTGTATGGGATAGTGTGGCCAGGTGCGGGAGCCTTTGTCAAATTCCAACGGTTAATGCTTGGATTTATAGGTATAGATATAGATTGCTTTAACTCCAGATGTGCAAAAGGATACACTGGCATCTTTATGTAGCAGTTCTACATATACAAGAATAACTTTTTCAACATTGCAGCCTCTGGGTGCAATTCAAGGTGCTGGTTTTGACCTTTAAAGCCCTACATGACAGTGGGCCAGGTTACCTAAGAGACTGCATCGCCCTAAGGACGTCTGTCTGTCCAACCAGGATGGACCGGAGGGGCTCTCTTATTGTACCATTTTCTAGAGGGGCTCACCTCTCTAGCACAAGGAGGAGGGCCTTCTCCGTGTCCGCACCAGCACTCTGGAACCTCTTACCAACAGAGCTACATCTCCAGATGGAATTGCTGCCTTTCAGAAAAGAACTTAAAACCTGGCTGGCAGGCCAAGTATGGAGTGCTGGTGGAAGGGTGACTTCTGTTGGGTGGCTGGTATACTGAAATTCCAGCCCCCTCAGTCCCTGCACCCTTTTTAAGGAGGAGGGTAGTTTTTAAGCATTTTTAATCATGTTTTTATTATGATTGTGAACCGCCCTGAGTTAGCCTTGGCCAAGTGGGTGGTATAGAAATCGAAATAATAAATAAATAAATGAATGAATGAATGAATGAATGAATGAATGAATGAATGAATAAATAAATACATACATACATACATAAAACATCTTGGTGAGAATTGCTTACTTGCTTTCTTGTAAACAGTTCCTTTCACATTTACCATTTAATCAAGTGGAAAAATTGCCATGAATCTGTTGTTTGATGGGTAGAAATTGTAATGGGAAGTTCAAAGGATGCCATATTCTCATCTAAGTTACTTTGTGTTAATGTAGGATGTGTATTCATTTAGAGTTAGACTAGCTTGTCACTCAAATGGATTGATGTAAACCCCATGAGGGTCAGTTAAATGCCAGCACTGCACACTGCCCAATAAGGAGATACTTTGCATTACAACAGCCAGCCCAAGGACACTTCGCTGGGAATCTGACAGTTTGATCTATCTCTCAGAGATGGAATCTAAGATAAGAGCACCACGTAAAGATGCAGGTGCCTGGCCAGCTGTACTTGCCAGATGTCTTAAATGTCATAATTCGGGTACTTTCTCAGAATTCCAAAGGTGAGTAGTGAGTGGGCAAAATCACATAAAAGGTGAGGGATTTTTTTACCTCACTAGCGGACTCCCCAATTTCAAGGGAACCTCTGCCCATTTTTACTTTCAACATGCCTTGAATGCGAGATCCCATGCCAAGCATTCATGGGGGCACAGGGGTGCCCATTTTGCATAGATCAAGCTTTGTTTAGAATTTTATTTTTCTTTTGTATCCAGTATTCTATTTTGTTTAGTTTTGGAGCATTTTCAAATGCTTTTATTCGCATACTCTGTTTGTTGATTTTTTTTTCCCCCTGTAATAAAATGCTGTTAATTTGAAGAAGTCGAGTAGCATTATTTTTCTCCCTAGGAGAAGAAGGGAGGGGAATTCCAGAGACCAGATAAGCTGTCAAAGGACTCTTCTTATGGCTTCCAATGTGATGGGGGGTACTACAGAGAGGGAAGACCCGGAAAGTTCATTTCCTTGCTGGGAGCAACATCAGGGCCTCCTGAGTTTCTTTTCTTAGGTAACTCCCCTACAACCCCTGAAGACCAACGGGTCTCTGCCAAGTGTCAGCCACAGGTGGTGGCATAGGATGGGCTATCTATGAACCGGACACCTGAAAAGTTCAGAATCGGCATTTTATGAACCAGTATTAAACTGGGTGCTTAGAGGTCAGCGCAGCTATCGGTGCCTCCTGCTAAGCAGGCCATAGGTAAAATCCAGACTGAGAAAAGGGCACCGTTTGTGCCAGCCTTGACACCCCCCAAAAAACCTGAGAGAAATCAACTGGTGAAATTTTACTGAATGAAACATATCACCCATGTTAATACTTAATGCTAAATCATAAAGAGTCTCTGAAGTTGAGAGGAAGATCTGATGCCATTGCTAACAGAAAGTCATCACACATTTATCAAAGGGAAAACCTCCTTTTAGGTGTCACATGAACTTCCTGAGGAATGTCTTTCTGAAACAAATGCTAGGTTTCACTTTTCCATGGTATAAACTCAGCTGATTTTAGACTGATTGGCTTATGCCTTATTCTGTAGTTATGCCTGTAAAAAGCAAATGGTTTAACTTGCAGCATGTTCTCACTGGCAATTAACAAATCCTTTGGCACACCCCAGGTGGAGACTAATTAATTACACAGGTCTGCAACCAAAAAACTGCATAGGATTTTTTTTACAGTTTCTTATAGATTAGTGAAACTTATTTCTTACTTTCATTTAACATTTATTAGAGCTAGAATCAAGAATAATGCAAAGAGAAAATAAAAGGAATGGTGGTGGAGGTGGGTGTAGTCAGTGGTGGGCATCAGCAGGTTTGCACCAGTTTTCCAGAACCAATAGCAGAAATTCTGGCTGTCTGTGTCCATCCAAGTTTTGAAATAAACTAGTCCTGATTCAGGTGCAACGTAGGGCTTTCCCCTGGCCACACCCACCATCACGCCCACAGTATGGTAGTAAAATTATTTGGAGCCCACCACAGGGCATAGTGTAGGCTTAGTGATGTGAGGAAACTCAGATGATCATGTCCTAAGTTTTTGTTTGTTTGTAGCAAAAGGTGAACATATCCCGGAATCTTACTGGCTGGGTTGAGCATGTTTCGACATTTTATCTGGGGTATTATAAATGAGTATAAACACGCCTACTGTCAGATTTGATCATGTTTCAACATGCTAAATAAGTTCAGGATCTTGGTTGCTGTATGAGCCACACTCAGTTTACATCCTGCATTCAAACATGACAGTGCTCATTTTTAGTTCTGTATTATGGCTCCAAGAGGTTGTGTTATTTCTCTGGACAACTTTTGCTTTATTTATGGTGAATACACAATTAAAGGACAACAAAGAAACATAAGAGATTTTGTGAAGAAAGTGTATTTTGCTTTCTTCAAGTTGAAACTTGGAGATCAAGACATAGCATGGGCTCCTCATAAGGTGTGTAGAAGGTGCAAAGATTTTCATTTGTGGTTTAAATGTAAGAAAACCTCGTTCTGTTTTGGCACTCCTATGATGTGGTGTGAACAGCAAAACCACACTACCGACTGCTATTTCTGTTCGGTAGATGTGAAAGGCTTTAATAAATAAATAAAAAAGATATCTTACCCAAACCTTAATTTAGCTATTCATCCAGTGCTTCATAGCTCTGAAATACCAGTTCCACACCCACCTTCCAGTTTGGGTAATATCCTGAGTGATTTGGAGGATGGAGATTCATTGCCTTCCCAGGATGAATCTAGCTCAGATTTTTCTGTTGATCAGGTACCTCAACTTTTTTCTCACAGCAAGCTCAATGACCTAGTTAGAGATTTAGGCCTTTCCAAAGATTCAGCCAAATTGCTGGGGTCAAGACTAACAAATAAAAACCTGCTTGCACCTGGAACATCATTTTCATGGTACAAGCATTGAGAGAAAGAATTCACTCAGTTTTTCTCCAAAGATGGAAATCTTGTTTATTGTAGTGATGTTCAAGGACTAATGAAGTACTTTGAAATAGAATATGATTCATCTGAGTGGCGCCTATTCATTGATTCATCTAAAAGAAGTCTCAAAGCAGTCTTGCTGCATAATGGAAATACATTTGCATCAATTCTTATAGGACACTCGGTGTATTTGGATAAAAACCATAATGATTTAACTGTGATTTTTGACAAAATCAAATAACAAGAACATCACTGGATGGTTTGTGGAGACTTTAAGACACTAACCATGTTGTTAGGCCAGCAGGCAGATTATACAAAATATCCCTGCTTCCTATGATTGTGGGACAGTCGAGCCAGAAACTTCCATTGGACAAAAACTGACTGGCCACGTTGAAACGCCTTAATCCCTGGTGAAAAAAAGTCATTAATACTACCTTGGTTCCAACAGAAAAGGTTTTATTGCCACCTCTTCATATTAAATTAGGGATTATGAAGCAGTTTGTTAAATTACTACTAAAAGATGGGGAATGTTTCAGATATCTGTGTTCAAAGTTCCTAAAACTGTCTGAAGCCAAGTTGAAAGAGGGAGTTTTTACTGGCCCCGGCATAAGAAAACTGTTATCCAATCCCCGCTTTTTAGACACAATGGGAGAAAAAGAAAGTAAGCATGGGACTCTTTCAAAGAGATAGTTCACAAGTTTTTAGGGAATACTAAAGACCCTCACTACAAAACCATTGTAGAACGTATGTTGAATGCGTATAAAGCTCAAGGATGCAAGATGAGCTTAAAAGTTCATTTCTTACACTCCCATGTTGACTATTTTCCTGAAAACCTGGGAGCCTACAGTGAAGAGCAGGTGAAAGATTTCACCAGAATGTCCGTGATATCGAGACACGCTAACAAGGAAGATGGAATGTCAATATTCTAGCTGACTAGTATTGGATGCTCAAATGGGAAACAGTGTTGCATCCTTCTATTGACCAGAATAATCGTGAGACCACGTTCTCCGATGAAGCTGATCATGTCATCAAGTTCAACATCTTAATCACTAAGGTACCAGTCTTGCTGTATTGCTTAGGTGACAGTAAAAAGAAACATTTCTCTTTCTGTGTATCACCAATTGAAGCCACATTTAGGGGCACTTTCTTGATCGGCTCTACAGTGAAAAAGAAAGGGGAAAAATTCTGTCACCTAATCAAATAGCAGGGACAATATTCTTTGCAGAGAATCTGGGGAAACTTTCCATTTCTAATATGCTGAAGCACCTCACAAGTTCCTTCAGGGGTTACACAGGAAGAGCCTCCTCAAAGATTGTGGTATTTTTGAACCCCAGTCGGGCGTACCTTGGTAACAGCAACCTTGTGTTACTGGCTAATCTTTCTCACACTAGGTCAGGTGAAAGGAACTGAAGAATGAACTCACCCAAAGGTGCCTTCATTTTGGCAGTATCATGTCTGGCCTAGACATGGGAAGAAAACAAAGGTCCTTCAGGAGGCCGGAAGTTGTTGCCAGAAGCAGTTTTAATAGCTTCAAGGCTCCCACATACAGTAAAACCTCGAGATACAAATGGCTCTACTTAGGTAAAACTCATGATACAGATGTATCTGCTTTGAGATACATTTTTTTTGTTTGAGATATGTTGTTGGTTTTGTTTGTTTGTTTTGGGGGGTCATCCGATGCTTTCCACAGTGGTGACGAAAAATTCCAAAAACAGAGCGGAAATGCTCCAAACACTCTCCCACTGTGGTGGGAGGGTGTTTGGAGCATTTTCGGTTTTGGGAATTTTTCGTCACATTTTAGCTCCACCAGCTTTCCCTCCAATCAGGAAATGCTGAAAATTCCCCCCTTGATAGTCGGGTAATGAGTCAGCAATTACCATAGCTAGCCACTAGAGGGCACTGTCGGAAATGTGCCGAATATGCATTAAAACCAAAATACACTTCAGGAGCTCAGAAAAAAGCCAAATAAACATATTTTATCTGTTCAAATCTACAGAGATTTGAAGTGGCCAAAATGCAGTGAAAAATTCCAAAGTGCACTTTATGATGAGTTTTGAAAAGAAAAAAAATTAAAGTTTTTGGCTTTTTTGCTGAGCTCCAGAATGGATTTTTTTGCTTTTCAATGCATTCCAATGGGAAACCACGCTTTGAGATATGATTTTTTCAAGGTTCAAAAAAACATCAAGGAACGAATTAATTTTGTATCTTGAGGTTTTACTGTATCTTCTTCCCAGCATCCACAACCACTTGGAACAGCATATATGATAGCATGCTGAAAAAATTGAAAACCCTGAGGCTCAAAAGGTACACATTTCGGGGGTGGGGTGGGGGTGTTGGCCTGCTCTAGCATACAACGTGCATATATGTTGTTTAAAAAAAAGCATACTGGCTTCTCCCTAGATGACCCCTAAGAGTGGACAGTCTGGATGAATGAGCTCAGAAAATGCTTTTAATTCAGTCTACAACTATAACTACAACTATAACAGGTGTCGGCAAACGTGGCTCTTGGACTTCAATTTCTAGAAGCCCAAGTCAGTAAACCTGCTGATTAGGGCTTCTGGGAATTGAAGTCCAAGAACATCTGGAGAGCTAGGTTTACTGACCCTGATCTAGAAGAACCAATTGTTCTATCATCAAAGGGGAAAATATGCCTAGAGCAAGTGCCAGTATGTCTTTGGCTCTTTGCTACTTGAAAAAAAGTCACATCTCCTTTGCTTTAAGACAGGGATGCCCAAAATTTATGAGCCATAGGCCAGTCATGTGGTTTAGCAAGCCGGTCACATGGTTTCTCCCACCGGAAGTAAAATGCCCCTGCACATTATACTGCCATAAATGCACCCACGGCTGTTGTAAACTGCTCTAAGAAAACACAGTATTTTTTTAAAGGGCCAGGTTTTGTTGTGAAGACAATTCTCCGACTGCCTGTCAGCTAAATAGATGCTCAATTTTTAGGCCATCAATGTTGCTGACTACTCCATGGCACGTGAACAGCTCCCAAACTGACCTTAGACCAGGGATGCCAAAACTTTTCAGGCCATGGGTCAGTCACTTGGTTCGGGAGGCTGGTCACTATGGGCCATATCTTGCCCCTGACACCAATTCATCCGGCCAACAAAGCCCTCATTGCTCCCAGAAGCGGAAGTAAAATGCGCCCATATGAGTGGGCTTCGTGGGCCTGAAGAATTGGCGTTGGGGGCCAGATCCTGCCCATGGGCCATAGTTTGGGCACCCCTGCCTTCGACCATCATATTATATAAGTATGATATACAAAGACATGCCTTCATTTTTTTTGTTGCTCAGGCTAATGAACGTCCTTCTGCTTGCTTTGAGGACACATTTAAAAATAACTTATGCCACAAGTAAGAAATTACACTTCACCTTGTTTTTTTTCTTATTCATATTGTTTCCTTTATCTTTTCTGTGACTTTCTGTCACATTCATCTAATTAATGACTCAGTAATTTCAGTTTCCCTGGAAGTACTCCAGGTTCCGAGTAAGCTTATTGCTTTCTGTACATCACAGGGAGAAGCTTAAGTCTGGGACCAACCATATATTGTATAAGCTGATTGAATCAGCTTAAATGTAATGTCAGAATACAGTTCTCGAGTACCTCTCACTAGAAGCCTCACTTTGCCCCCTGCAAAAAATACCTTTTGTTAATAGACTCTCTGGGACAATGATTGGTCTCTCTATTCTCTCCATTTTATTTACACAAAAGAATCTGTTCCTAATATGGCTAATATCCCTGATTGTAAAATATGATATTTTGAAATACTTGGGCAATGTCTCTGAATAGTTAATAAAAAGGGGGCAAACCATTACAAGCAAGAAAATATGTATGATTGAATACTGATATGTTGAGTAAGGTAAAGGTTTAATAATAAACTTACAGTGTCTGTTCCAATTTGAAAGATTCAGTTCCATGACGTGAGCAGTGAGAAATTAATTGGGAAGCTTTCTTGTAGTACATGGGCTAGTGGCAATTCATGTTTTCCAGATACTTGCACAAATGAGTCAATGTTACTTTTACATGGGATCACCCAATTTCACCTTGGTTCCATATTACTCTACAATTTTAAAAATGCAGTGTGCTTTTAAATATACATTTCTAAATGCTCTCAATTTTTCTGAACAAAACCTGATGTCGTTCATGCTGGTTAATAAATATATCCAGCAACCTATTGATCCTTCAATTATCCTGTGTTGAAGTAATCTGCATTGGAACCTCCTGCTGATCGAGTTGCACCTCCAGGGAGAGTTGCTAACCTTCAGAAAGGACCTAAAAACCTGGTTAGCACAGCATGTGTGGAGTGCTGCCAGCATGGCAGGCCCTCCTCCCCCCCCCCCCCCAGCTTATATAAAGGCCATTTGGGTTTTAATTTTATAATATGGAGGGTATTTTAAATGGTTTTAATAGTTTTTAAAGTTTTAAGTGTTCCTTTAACTTTTTGTATGATGGAGATGTTTTATACAGTATTTTAAATTTTTGATGTAAACTGTGAGCCACCCAGAGTCGCTTCAGCGAGGGAGGCGACAATGTAAATAAATAAATAACCAATTATTGTCATGTTCTTTTTGCAAATGTCTGATATAAATAAGTTTGAATGAGATAATGTCTTGTTTGCATCACTTTTACTATTTAGTTATAGTATTATATCACAGGTTGAAAGCTTTAATGGCAAATCAATTTCTGAGTAACAACACCCTGTTGACCTTATGAATCCAGACAATTTTTACCATTATTATTAAGCCAAAGAATGCAATAAAAGAACACCAGGGGATGTTTTAAAATTTTATTGCTCCTGTAGATGTAAGTTGTTGGTTGTTAAACCATTCCAATATTTCATAAAGTTTGAAAACTAAGGCTACTCTGAGGACCTTTCACAACCCACTGTTTTTAATACAATATATTAACAAAATGAATCTATAAAAGAGCATTGCAGAAGCAACAGAGGTTGAACAATACATATAGCTGGCTCCAGTATCACTAACATTCAGTGCAAGGAAGAAAAATTCCTTCGGTTGATTTGTCATCTGTAAAGATATGGTGACAAATGAAGTCAGTGCAAAAGCAAGAATTCTCTCCAATCTAAAGAAAATGGACTGGAGTGCTTAGTCATATCTGATGACAAACGAAATAAGCTAGGAAATTTACGGACAGTATGTACATATTGGGCCCAACGGCAAAATGAGTGGAGGAGAAACTCTGATACTCAACGGTCATGGATGCTGAAGAGGCCATGCCAGATGGACTGGCTATAAAGACACACCTTGATAATATCTTCAAGATTCTGACAGTCAATTGCAGTCCAGGTTTTAAATCCTGCATGTCTCATTTCATGTGTGCCACATGAGATGGCTCTGTGATCATAGTGTTTGGGTCACTTCATGGGAAGCTGGGATCCACCTTAAACAATTCATGCCCATGACATTATTCCTGCTTCAGGAAAAAATGCATTCTCGGATACGAGTTGCATCCGACAACAGTATGTACGTATAAGTCACTACACAAGGGCAGGGCACTGTAAGAATCCACTTACTCAAAATTCTGGGCCTGTTTTAAAAAGTATCTTGAGAGGGAAGAAGAAGACTTCTTCATATCACAGTTCCTTCTCCAAGGAGTTTTAATGGCTGTCTTCGTGGCATGATCAAAGTCTATTCAATCATAGTTTTACAACTTTTTTGTGGAAAACCTTGTAAGGCTTTCTTCCCAGAAGGAGGTGAAGTACTATTAATGTAAAAAGGTGGGACTTTCAGATCTTACATTATGACAAAGCTGCATAAGAATAAAACAAATTAAACTCCCCATTTGCCATGCGCTTCAAACACAATGTCTGCACAGTCTAATCACCATAAATTTTGACTGTCCAGCAAACTGCTTTGCACTGACATAGCTGCCACCTGCCAGCAAGTGAAACATTAAAAATACATTCAACAATTAAAAATCATGTAACCTACATTTTCCCCCTTTTACAACATTAAGTGCACAGTGTCTTCACCACTGATTAGGGTGGACTAATGATTCTCATGCAAAATCTCCCACTCTGAAATTTCTGTAGCACAGAAATACTCACATATGTTAACATCATCCAAGTAGTAAACACCAGATGGGTTTAGTCATTTCCTGGCTTGGGTACTTTTCTTTTATTAAAGAGCCGATGACGTGCAAGTTCTATCATTTCAAGCCCACCAAACAGTTTTTGCTGCGCAACAAAAATGACAATTACAGTCACAAAATACCACCGCACAAAGCTGTACAAGTACAGCAGCACAAATGCAGCCAATGTGAAGAATGTCCAGTACAACAGTGAAATGCACTTAACAAAAAAGACCCTGAGTTCTGATTTACAGGGTGGAATTCTGCTTCTCCCAGTTACATCAAAGTATTTTTTGCCTTCATAGAATATGCGGAGCCTTTCTTCCTTTTCTTCCCAGCGCTTCTGACACCAGAGTTGCAATTCTTCCCGAGAGGCTGGTAGAGACTCTACTGGATATCTCTGGACGTGAAAATGGATCTCTTTTGGGAAGTTCCCATACAGAAGATGCTTCTCATTTTGTGGAATGTTTTGAGGATATGCTACTGTTATGTCATGGATGGCATCAAGGTTATTACCTAAGGAAATAAAGGTAATAGATAAGATTTAAAGCTGACTGTAAATAAGGACTCTAAAGTTCAAGTGCAGAATTCAATAGGTTAAAAATATTTAGTCAACATTTTTTACTCTCTTTAATTTCAGACAGTGCATTACTAACCAATAACATAAATAAATAAAATTACATCTTGTTCTGTTTTTGTGTAAAATATTACTCTGGGTTGAAAGGATTTTTGCAGGGGATGCCAGAATGAGGCTCCTTTCATGTCCCCTATTGTTCAGCTCTCAGGGAATCGAACCCCATCCTTTCGGTCTCCAAGCACAGTGCTTTTACCCACTGAGCCACCGGGGAGCTGCAGGAGCATTATGATCCACAGATGACAATTAGGAACCTAAAAGTGAGAGATTAGCCTTCTTATGGCTGCTTAGCTTGTAGTCAATCTGAAATTTGATTAAAAGTTAAAAAAAAAATTTAAAGGATGTCTGATGGATCAGCTTAGAGGTAAAAAATTCTGGTCTCCCACAGTAGCTAAGGACTCCTAGAAATCACAGTTCAGGCATGACAGCCACAGCCAACACCACTACTCCCTAGAGATGCATTGTTGCCTCTGAATCTAGAGATTTTTGATCAGTTGATGGAGAAGAAGACCCTTAGGTTCTTCCACCTTCCCACTGACCCAGAAATAACCATACTGTTAATGTGAATTGCAATCCCAATCAGGGTCAGTAGGAACGATTATCCTCACTCTTCCTCATGACCCTGAGGCAACTTCCAATACCCATCCAATAATTATGAGCATGACTACTGACAAAGCCTCCCACTCCAATGTGTTTTCCCCTTACTATGTTCATGCCCGCTCACCCCACCCACAACATCTACTAGATATGGCCTTCAGAGACCTAAAGACTGTACACATTCCATATAGCTATCATGAGTGCTACCAATACCTATTACATGACAGTACATTTTAAATGTATTTTCCCATTTTATACTGAAAACCACCCAGAAAAAGGAAAGGAGATATGGAAAGAACTACAAAACTGAACTACAGCTAGGGGGAAGGGAGGATGCAGCAGAAAATGAATTGCCATCCCTCACTTTTTGGGAAACCATCAAAATCATTTTTTAAATTGTCAAACTGCTTTTTGAGTCACTTTAACTGCTGCTTCAAACATGGTAAGCAGTCCACAGCAGTAGTTTATGTTCTCCTTATGTGCACAAACAGTACCGACAATGATGTATTACTTTTTCATCCAGTAACGTACCAATTATATTATTTTAGATCTTACATAGTCAGTTTGCCTAATCCAATGCAAGTCTTAGAATCACTGAATATGATGTTCAAGTTAAGCAAATTCAGCACATTCATTTCTTTCATATTTCCGAAGTGGTCCTTTTAAAATTTTAGCTGTCTAGGGAGAATACATTGCATCAGAGATTTAAGATGGGTATATGGTACCTGAGGTCTTGCAGCTTCAGGGGCTTTGAAGATGACTATATTGCTGCTGCTGCTACTAATTTGTTGTTGTTCCTGGAAATGAGCAACTTTTTATACCAACCCAGTCACTGCACCAACAGAATAACTTTTTACTTATTTTTATTAAAATAAATGTTGTTGTTGTTCAGTCGCACAGTCGATTCCGACCCTTTGCGACCCTATGGGCCATCGTTCTCCAGGCACCTCTGTCCTCCACCATCCCCCTCAGTCCTCCCAGTTCTGTGCCCATTGTGTCTACAATACCATCTATCCATCTCATCCTTGGCCTCCCCCTTCTTCTTTTGCCCTCCACCTTTCCCAACATCACGGCCTTCTCAAGTGAATCCTCCCTTCTCATTTGATGCCCAAAGTACTTTAGCCTCATCTTTACTATTTGACCCGTATGTTGGCAATGTGGTCTCTAGTCCCCCTGCCTCTTCTGAAACCAGCCTGCACCTCTGGTAGTTCTCTTTCCACATGCTGCTGAAGTCTATCCTGTATTATCTTGAATGTAAGCACTGCTTATTAGCTCTACCAAGTCAACACTTTGTTGTTGCAACTGAGGTAACCATATGCTTTATAATATTGTGTGGCTGTATTCCAAGTATATATGTCTTCTAAAATTAGCATGCTCAAACTGTTTGCCTCCAAGTTGAAATGGAGATCTGAATAAGAATGGAACATCTTTATTCTCATTTCTCACCATGTGGTGGTTTGCTCCATAATTGCAATTGGAGGCAAAAATTAGTATGCTCACACAGTGGCTCAAATGGTTAAGATGCTGACTGGGAGGCAGCAGTTCAAAACACGAGTACTGCATGATGGAATGAGCACCTGTCTCTGCCCCAGCTTCTGCCAACCTAGCAGTTTGAAAGCAAGAAACTGCAAGTAGATAAATAGGGACAACTTCAGTGGGAAGGTAAACAGCGTTCTGTGCACTTTGGTGTCTAGGTATGCCTGCCACATGTCCATGGAAATGTCTGCAAATGCAGACAGCGTTGGCTCTTTGGCTATAAGCAGAGGTGAGCACTGAACCTTAGAGTTGGATATGACTGGCTTTCAAGCAAGGAAAACCTTTACCTTTACCTTACTGTTTGAGGGTTAGTTTAACCATGCAGTTTTATAACAGGAACTACTTGTTAACAAAAAATAAACAAAACAAGAAGCAAACCAAACTTTGTTACCATTACCCTAAAAGTGCTGCAGAACCTGGAGATCTAACAACCAACTTCTCAATGTAATTCTTCAGGGCTGATTCCCTTTAAAAGTTCACCTTGTGACAAGCCTCACTGAAAATTTCAGATAGATTATGTTACATTTATATATTTGATTGTCATAATGTATCCATGTACTTTATTCTCCTCTATACTGTATTGTTAAACACTTCCTGTTTCTCTCTACCTTGCGTTAAAATAGAAAAATACCTTTTTTTAATATTCAAAAGGATTACAGGCTTCTAAACATAGCCATTATCTGGGCCATGCATATTTCAAAACAACAAAAAATGGCAGTTTAGGAGATTTAAGTAACATGCTGGTTGTTTTGCTATTCAGAAATGGCAAAACTTCAGCTAATTTATTTAATCACTGTTGAAAGGAGTATGTCCTTTTCTGTTACAACACTAAGCAGTTGGAACCATAGTACATATCTTGTTGTTGTTCAGTCGCACAGTCGATTCCGACCCTTTGCGACCCCATGGACCATTTTCCTCCAGGCACCTCTGTCCTCTACCATTCTCCTCAGCCTACCAAGCTCTGTGCCCATTGTGTCTACAATACCATCTATCCATCTCATCTTTGGACGCCCCCTTCTTCTCTTTCCCTCCACCTTTCCCAGCATCAAGGCCTTCTCAAGTGAGTCCTCCCTTCTCATTTGATGTCCAAAGTACTTTAGCTTCATCTTCACTATTTGTCCCTCCAATGAACAGTCAGGATTGATTTCTTCCAGTATTTACCTATTTGTTCTCTTTGCTGTCCAAGGGACTCTCAGGACTCTCCTCCAACACCACATCTCAAAGGCATCTATTCTTCTGCGCTCAGCCTTCCTAATGGTACAGCTCTCACACCCATACATTACCACTGGGAATACCATTGCTTTGACTATGCGAATTTTTGTTTTCAAGATGATATCTCTGCTTTTCACTATATTCCTCAGGTTTCTCATTGCTTGTCTCCCCATAATCAGTCATCTTTTTATTTCATGGCTACAGTCGCCATCTGCAGTGATCTTAGATCCCAGGAAAGTAAAATCTGTCACTGCTTCTACTTCTTCCCCATCTATTTTCCAGGGACTGATGGGACCTGTTGCCATTATCTTGGTTTTCTTGATATTGAGTCTCAAGCCAGCTTTTGCACTCTCCTCCTTCAATCCAATCAAGAGGTTCTTTAGGTCTTCCTCGCTTTCTGCCATTAGGGTGGTATCGTCTGCATATCTCAAATTGTTGATGTTTCTCCCAGCAATTTTGATCCCATATTGTGATTCCTCCGTCCCTACATTGCGCATTATGTGCTCTGTGTATAGATTGAATAAGCAGGGTGATAAAATGTAGCCTTGTCTTACTCCTTTTCCTATTCCAAACCACTCTGTCATTCCGTGTTCTGTTCTAACTGTTGCTTCTTGGTTCGTGTACAGATTTCTCATGAGGCATATGAGGTGTTCTGGTATTCCCATCTCTTTAATTACTTGCCACATTTTGTTGTGGTCCACACAGTCAAAAGCCTTGGTGTAGTCAATAAAACAAAAGTAGACTTGTTTCTGGTATTCTTTTGTTTTTTCCCATGATCCAACGTATGTTGGCAATGTGGTCTCTAGTCCCCCTGCCTCTTCTGAAACCGGCCTGTACTTCTGGTAGTTCTCTCTCCACATGTTGTTGAAGTCTATCCTGTATTATCTTGAGCATCACCTTGCTGGCATGTGGGATGAGCGTAATTGTTCGGTAATTTGAGCATTCTTTGGCATTGCCTTTTTTTGGGATTGGAACGTACACTGATCTTTTCCAATCCTGTGGCCACTGTTGTTGTTTTTCCAAATTTGCTGGCATATTGAATGCAGTAGTTTGATTCCATCATCTTTTAGGGCTTTGAAAAATTCAACTGGGATGCCATCATTTCCACTAGCTTTATTGTTTGCAGTGCTTTTTAGGGCCTTTCTGACTTCACTCTCCAGAATGTCTGGTTCAAGTTCAAATTTCTCATTATTGTTATTATCAGGAGTGTTGAGGTCCTTTTTGTAGAGTTCCTCTGTGTACTCTTGCCATCTTTTTTTGATCTCTTCTGCTTCAGATAACTCTTTTCCATCTTTGTCCCTTATCATGTTCATTTTTGCTTTAAATGTTCCCTTGATTTCCCCAATTTTTTTGAAAACATCTCTAGTCCTGCCTCTTTTGTTGTTTTCCTCCATTTCTGTTCGTTCAGGTATTTTTCCTTATCTCTCCTTTCTTTTCTTTGAAATTCTGTATTCAGGTGGTTGTATTTTTTCCTTCCTCCTTGGACTTTTGCATTCCTTCTTTCCTCTGCTATTTAAAGAGCCTCATCAGACAACCACTTTGCTTTCTTACACTTCTTTTCTTTTGGTATGGTTTCTCTTGCTGCCTCCTGCATGATGTCCCGCGTCTCTGTCCATAATTCTTCTGATACTCTGTCTATCAGGTACAGAACATTAAATCTGTTCATGACCTCCACCGTGTATTCTTTAGGGATGCTGTGTAGGTCATATCTGTCTGGTCTAATTGTTTTCCCCATTTTCTTTAGTCTAAGCCTGAATTTTGTGATCTGAACCACAATCTGCTCCAGGTCTTGTTTTTGCTGACTGAATGGAGGTTCTCCATCTTTGACTGCAGAGTATGTAATCAATCTGATTTCGATGCTGGCCATCTGGTGATGTCCATGTGTAAAGTCGCCTCTTGTGTTGCTGGAAGAGGGTGTTTGCTTTGACTAGTGCATTCTCTTGGCAGAACTCTATCAATCTTTGCCCTGCTTCATTCTGTGTTCCAAGACTGAACTTGCCTGTTATTCCATTTACTTTTTGATTTCCTACTTTGGCATTCCAATCTCCTAAAATAATGTGGACATCATTTCTTGGTGTCTGTTCTATGAGGTGTTGTAGGTCCTGTGGCTTCATCTGTGGCTTCATCTGCACTAGTGGTTGGTGCATAGCCTTGGATTACAGTGATATTGAAAGGTTTGCCTTGGATTCTGACTGACATCATTCTATCATTTTTGATGTTGTATCCCATTACTTCTTTCCTCACTCTTTTGTTGACAATTATGGCTACTCCGTTTTTTCTGAGGTTTTCTTGCCCACAGTAGTAGATATGATGGTTTCCAGAGCTGAATTCACCCATCCCTGTCCATTTTAATTCACTGATGCCCAGGATGTCAATGCTTATTCTTTCCATCTCATTTTTAACCACTTCCAGTTTTCCTTGATTCATAGACCTCACATTCCATGTCCCTATGCAGTATTGTTCCCTGCAACACTGTATTTCTCCTCCCCCTTTCGTATCCCTCCCCCTTTTCAGATCTGCTGTGCTGAGCATCCCCTTGTTTTGCCTTTTGTTTTGGTCCATAGGGTTCTCTTGGCAAACTTTGTGGCGTGCCTTGCCGGTCTCTACGCCAGTCTTTTTCCATCACACATGTTATCACAGTACATATCTTAGGAAAGTTCTAAATGTTCTTTGTCAGCTTGTGCCATTATATCTATTAATACGTGTAAAGATAAACTATCATGGCCAACATTTCTTCAAACTGCACTGGACAAAAATAAATTTCAAAAATTACAATGTTCTGCAGGAATTCCTAATCTATTTTTGTTTGTTTAAAAGCATACACTTAACACTTAAGTATTGCTTCTTTTGATAGCCAGTTACTCAGGTTTACCATCTGTACTTATTTTTCTCCTTAGTGTCAGTTTTGTTCAAGATGGTGCCTCTCACAGATTTCTGAGTGCTGCACCTATTCTGAATTCCAGTTTGCATTTGTTGATCAGCTGTCTTATTGAGATTTATTACAGTAATCACAGAGCTGAGCTAGAATGTGGGAGATCCAGGTTCAAATTCCCTTTGGGCCACAAAGCTTACTAGGTAACCTTGAGCTTGTACAGCCTCTGTCTGACGTCCATCACATAGTTGTTATGGGGACACAATGAGAAAGAAGAGAGCTATATAGTATTACTACTTTAATCCTGTTGAAAGATGGATGTGAAAAAATAAACATCTTAATAAAAATGTCTGCAATGCGACATCTTCCCCAACCTGGTGTACTCCAGATGGGATGTTGATCCTAATTGGGAATGGTGGGAGTTGAGGTGCAACACATCTACAGGGTGCCAGACTGAAGAACATTGGCATATTTCATGTAGAAGGTTAAGCAGATAAATATTTGATGTAATTAGGTCCAAACATTTGTTTTTTTAAAAAAATTGGGTCAGAAGCACACAACGATGCTTTCTGGGTTGAAGGATTTTAGCTGGAGGAACTCTACTCAGGGGACACCCAAATGAGGCTCCTTTCATGTCCCCAAGACATGGTACCTATTTATTGACTTGCACTTTCTTGCTTTCGAGCTGCTAGGTTTGCAGGAGCCGGGACAGAGACGGGCACTCATTCCATCATTCAGTACTCAGGTCTTGCACTGACGACTTACCAACCTTCCAGCTAACAAGGCAAGCTTCTTAACCATTAGGTCCAATGATCATCAGCATTATATGAGGCTGCAAGGGAGGTATAGAAGGCATCTGGGTTCACTGCAGGATTTACTTTCTATTTGTGTTGCACATGACCTATTCTTTGCCTGTATTGTTGAGACTGTAACCAACCTACCATCCAAGACCTGAAAAGAATCATTTCTATGTAAGCTGAAAGAATTTTAATTGTAGGTGACAGGAATAGGCATTTAGTCATTTTCTGTACTGCAGCTGGAAGGGATTTAGCCAATAAACCTCACTGAGTAGTGTTCACATTAGGTCAGATGAATTATAAGCATTAAAAATAAATAAACTATTATCACTGCTTAAAAATGCCTGGTGGAAAAGCTGATGAACTAGAACACATTTGGTCATATTGTAAGCTAGTTTTGGAAGGAGGGTTGGACAAAATGCAGCTTGTTAGATATTGCGGAAGTGTAATTCCCAATATTCCTAACTATCTGATTGTGCTGGCTAGGGGTGATAGGTGATGGAGTCTAAGCACATTTTGAAAGGCCTGAGGTTAGTATCAAGCTGTGTGGTTAAATAGCACTTAGAACTCGGCTACCCCACCTTTCTGATCAACTGTGGGGAAAATGTTAAATCTGCTTCATCATGTCAATTCCCATACAGAATTGCAAACACTTCCCTCTCCAACAGTCAACTTGCAATTATGGAGCATACCACCACACGGTGAGAAATGAGAATAAGGATGTTCCATTCTTATTAATATCTCCATTTCAACTTGGGGGCAAACACCTTCAAAGACTTTTAGAATTAAGTCCTACACCCACTTACTGAGGAAGAATCCCCTGTTGAACTCCATTAGTCTTATCACTGAGCTGACATGACAGGATTGTACTTCTGCACATATTTTACTATGACAGAGTGACCAAAGCAAAGCTCTTTTGATGTTGCCCTGCAACTTCGTTCAGATGATGTCAGCCCAGTCCACTATCAGGGTTACTGGTCATTGCAGTCTATTAACACCCATGCCCTGAGCAGAACTCATTTTCTACCTGCGGATAATATTGTTTTTCCAAAAAAGCATCAGTATCCTACTGCCAAAAGATTAATATGAACTTCTAACAAAGATGAAGCAGTAAAATGTGCAATGGCTCCAGCTAACTTCTGAACTACTAAGCAGAAAAAAAATATCCAGAAAGCATTATTGTCTTACTCCTTTCTATTAATACTTCTTGAAATCCACTTGCTTAAAAGTGGCTCATATTTCAAAATCTATACATGTGACATCTTTATCTCCACAATTACAATGCAAAATTAATTGCTTTTAGGCATTATGTTTCAGGCCAGCAAGAAGCAATTGCAAGAATTCCAAGCTTGTGACCAAAGTAACACCGTCCCTAATAAATCACATTCTTCAGTTTAAATGCATTTCAAGAGCAAATGAGAAGGCACTTTTTATCTCATATACTGTGCCAGATTCTTTTAATTTCCCTGTTCACAATACTGCCCTATTTGAATTTAAACAATTGTAACCTTATTAGCTAAATCTGCAGCATAACATCTAAGGAAATGATGTATCTTATTTTTTAACCAAGCTCTTAATATATGTATATGTGTATTCTCTCTATTTGATTGATACCACTCCCACCCCAACAACTTTAATCATATGAGGCAGATTATAGGATAATGAAAAATATCATAGATGGGGGAAAAATCTAAATTATACAGCTCAGAATGTAGTTTTGCCTTAGCATATTTTGCAAAGAGGAGATTAATGCTCACAGCAGTCAAAATTACACAGCAACCTGCACATTGAAGTTTAAACCACAGCAGCTGAAGCTTTTAAAATAGATTTTTTTAAAAAAAATAACTACTCCCCCTTGTACAAAATAATAAGACCCTTAGGGAATGTAATAATAAGATCCTGACATTAAAAAAATTAACAGGAGAGCCTCATACTCTTGCTACTGGGTAAATGACAAATTATACAAGAAGATAACATATATAATACATACACTCTTAATCTACCGGTACTTAATTATATGGACTTAAGGAAATACTATTTCCCACCATTTTTCAGTTATTTCACATGTCGATATTCATTCCAAAAAGACAATGTTTCCTGCTCTGACATTTCTCTTTTACCTTTCACTAGCACATAATCAAAAATTCTCCCCAAGTATCTTTAAATATATTTTCATTCACTTACCTCCTTTTCAACATATCAATGTTAATAGCTATATTACAAATCTTTTTATTCCACTCATCAAGTTGGAAATCCAATTTTACTCTCCAATTTTTACTTATAATCTTTCTGCTGTAATGGGATGAAATTTCATGCAGGAAGACAGTATAGGGAAATATTTTATCCCTCCTAGTGTCAGCAGTGGGCTTTATTCTCATCACAGCTATCTTAAGTCAACAGTGAAATCTAAACCTAGATCAAAGTGCACAGAAAATCTATCACTGGCATCCTGGTGCTTGGTGGCTTCTTCTATCTTCAGCAGATTGCCCAATTCTGCCCCTACCTGCGTTGAAAGTCTCTGCCATGGTGGCAGACTTGCCCTGGTGGCACAGTGGTTAAACTGCTATACTGCAGCCAAAACACTGTGAGTTCAATCCTGGCCTGGAAAGGTTGACTCAACCTTCCATCCTTCCAAGGTTGGTAAAATGAGTACCCAGCATGTTGGGGGAGGGGGAGGGGAGAAATACTAATTACCTTGTGAGCTCCCCAGAGAGAGTGCACAAACTACTATGGGGTAGTATGTATGTGTAATTGCTATTGTTGCTACCAACATTAGTTTCTGTATTGGTAAACTCAAAAATTGATTACTGCAAGGCTGTCTATGTGGGACTTCCCTTGAAGTCAGTAAGGAAGCTTATGAAGGTTCAGAATGTGGCATCTGGTTAGTTTCTGGAGCACAGACATTAAATCATAGTCATTCCTGCACTGCCTTCCTGTTTGCTTCCGTGCCAAATTTGAGGTGTTGATGTTGACATACAAAGCTCTGGTTTGGAACCTGAATACCTGTCAGAGTATCTCTCCCAAAGGATGTCTGCTATGTTACCTGCTCCTCTCTGTTCTTGCTATTACAGGTATACAAGCTGAAGGAAGTGCAGAAGGTGTCAACAAGGGACTTGGCTTTCTTAGTGGTGGCCCCAACTTTATGGAGTTTCACCTCCTTTTGAAATTTGTCAGGCTTCCACTCTCTAAACCTTTCATAAATTGGTGAAAATCGGCCTTTATAAAAAAAGCTTTTTCCAATCTCCCTGTTAGTGCTTTTGTTGGTCCTTGTCTTTATGATTTATTCCAATGGTCACCATTGAGTTTTATTGTTCTTACTGATCTTTTTGTATTATATATATTGTGTATTTTAAAACTCTGTCCATTAGTTTGGAATGGTAGGTGGGATCTTTATTCTATTTTTGTAAATTGTCCAGGAAAATGGTTTATCATTTAATAGGCAGTATATAAATTTAACAAACAAACCAAAACTGGGGTAGAAGAAAAATGAAAGGGCAGGATAACAAGTTATTTTCAGCTTTTTAGGATGACACGGCAGAACTGGGTCCCTGTCTTTTATTACTCAAATAACAGATTGACAATTGTACATTTCCCTTAGTCATACATACCATAGATACTCGAGTGTAAGTCGACCAGAATATAAGCTGAGGTACCTAATTTTGACCTGAAAACCCAGGGAAATAGATCGAGTATAAGCCGAGGGTGGGAAATGCAGCTGCTGCTAGTGAGTTTCAATAATCAAAATACACGGAAATATGATAAAATTAACTAAATTGTTGGCACATCTCAATCTGGCACAATCTTGGGACCCTAGTGATCAGTGACCCGAGAATAAGCTGAGTCCCCTTTTTGAGGCTAAAAAACATGGCTTATACTCGGGTATATATGGTACTCATTCCTTCTGTGAGCCTTACAGTTGTATTAAAAATGTATGATACACTATCACCGCAGTTACTACTAACATAATATCTTCTTGATCATAAAAAATAATTTCCCAGAGCTGAAGTCCAGAACTCCCTGGGACATCAAGCCACACAAAAAATGGCAACTACTTTGTTCACAGTTCACTTGTTGAACAACGTGTACAACATTTCACTGGAAACAAAGTGAATGCTAAAATGAATGCAATGGTATTAAAGTGAACTCAAATGTCCAAATAAATTGCAAACCTTGTTCATTAATTGCTGTTCCTCAATGTTCACCCTGCTGGAATGTGATGCAACATGTGGTATAAACTGGAAACAGTTTTGGCATCTACTCGGCTAGGCACTTAATGAATACCCTTGGAGCTGCAGAAAACCAAAACCCAAATGGCAATGCCTTGTATTGGTAAGTGGAATCCCCAAGGGCAAACCTGAGAGTCGAAGGCATGGCAGGCAGATCACATTTGCTGAGCCATAAGCTGCATTCTTTCCTAGTACAGTGGGAGAAGCTGAGATCTGGCTTCTTCTGGGTAGTGTCTAAGATTAGCTGAACTTTCTCCAATAAAGTCTTGGTAGGCCCCCATTGCTGCTTGATAATTGGCAATTCGAACATCCAACTTAGACAGGTATAAGAGGAAGGCACTCACTTAAGATAGATAAATCTTTATTGTCATTGTCCCTTTGCAGGAACAACGAAATTTCTCGGTTGCTATATATCAACTCGAATAAGGCATACCCCTTAATTTAAAACAGCTACAGAAACACCAATTTAAGATAGTACCATACGGTACAATTTAAAAAATTTAAAAACTTGAAAACTTTAAAATTTCAAAATTCTAAAAATTAAAAATCTAAAAAATTTAGAATTTTAAAATAAGATGACTTCAGAGTCCAGCGTTTCCATTTAAGGCCAATATTGCTCTGGAGAAGAAACTGTTCTTGAGACAGCTCGTTTTTACCTTCATTGTTCTATATCTCCGTCCCGATGGCAGAAGCTCAAAGAAGCAGTAGCTAGGAGGTTGCCATTTAATCTAAGAGAAATAACTTGGAAGTTTAATCGATCCCTTGAGTTCTTTACTTACAATGAATCAGATTTTGATCATGTTTGTTTAAGCAGCTAATACTGTAATTAGAATGCTTTAGCATAATTGTGTCTAAATAGGTATGTGTTGGTAAGTGAATGTCTCCAGCTGTTTTATGTACCTGCTCAAGTGAGCTTCTCTATATAGTGCTCAACGAAATCTGCTTCTGATGAGTGTTATCCTTGAATGTCATTATGCTTCCTGTACTGATACTCTTTACAAACTAGTTAAAATTATAATGTGGCAACATTAACTTTCCTATGTAACTATTACTGTCACTCCATATATGCTAGGACTCACTAATTATGTATATAGCCATCTAGTCTTTATTATGCAACTTGATAGATCAGAATGCAGCTTGTATAAATTTGGAAGTGACAGGTGCTTCAATCCATAAGTGGATGGGTGGAGAAATGATTTTATAGCTGTTAATCTGCTGGCAGTGAAACAGTTTCTGCTTTACCACACTACACAAGTGGACGAATCTTATGAAGTTGAATCAACCAAGTACTCAGGGAGCCATCTTAATTAGAAAGGGATTTAATGAAAAGTCTCAGCTCCAATAAACACTCTTTAATTACAACTGACTAATATTTATCCACAAAGAGAAATTTGTTTCAAGATTAGCCTGAGACCTAGTGAAAGCCAAATACATCAATTTAATAATGGAATGCATAATTAGACTATAATGGATTTCTAATTGTGATATATTGCTTTTCAGCACACAAGACTTGTTTAGTACAATTGCTTTTCTCTAAATGTATTAGGACAGTTTAAAACAAATTACACTGTGTAAACAAGGGAAAGGCCTGGAATTAGGATTTATAGAAAGAGAGTCCAGTAATCTAGTAATGTTAAACAAGCTCGCATCTATTGCCAATGACAACAGATGGTTCTCATTTGCTATTCCCCAAAAGTAACTTAGAACAGGGATAATTCAACCAGCAGTAATAGATGCATATATATATATAGTATGTAATGTGATGACTAAGCTACTAGTTTGTTATGTGCTGCCAAGCTACTTCCAACTTATGATAATGCTATGAATTTGGTATCTACAAAACTTATGTAATCAAAAGCTCTGATCAGCTCTCACAAGCTCAAGACCAATCCACCTCTTATTTGGTTTTCCTTTTTGCATATTTCCACTACTCTAATTTTCTCATGATGTATGCAGAATACAATAGCCTCGCTTTAGTCACTGCTGCTTCTAGGGGTAGTTCAGGTTTGAACTGCTCTAGAGCCCATTTATTTGTCTTTCTGGTGGTTGAGGATATATGGGAAGGTCTCCTCCAACACCCTATTTCAAGTGAAGTTTTTTTCATGTCAGTTTTCTTGACTATCCAGCTTTCACTCCTACGCATGGTAATCAGGAAAACTAGTGTGGATGAGCTTGGCCTTGGTCTCTAGTGAAAAATTATTGCACTTGAGGATCACTTCTAGTTTCTTTATAGCCACCAGTCCAAGTCCCAGTCATCTGATTTCTTGGCTTTCAAGAACCAAAAGTGAAATGCCATGAGAATTACTGTATTTGCTGGCGTATAAGACACATCGGAGTATTACACACCCTGTTATTACCAAAATAGCCCACTATATACAGTACAAAACGCACTCCATTTCCATTGTATTTTAATGTAGCAGGAATATCAGTGTGCGCCCCATAGTTACCCCAAACCTTCCCGTGATATTATTTAGCAAAACGAGTTCTGAAAGGTAGAGGCAGAGAAAACGCCCGGCTGGCATTCTCTGGAGGTCATAGCACACTATTACCTTGTAACATTCCAAGGAACGCTCCCTAGCAGAACTTGCAATTTATTACTTTGGATAAACGGTCCTTTGACCCTTCTGGAGCCAGAGCTCCGAACCTTGACATGGGGGCTCACTAATCTCATTCCCCAGATCTTCTTACCCTAAACATATAGATCTCTTTGACAACCTTCCTGGCCCGCTGGCGCTGAGCATGTTTATCTGAAACATGACAGAAGTTAGTCAATGTCACGTAGCTGTAGTTCATTTTGTTAGACACTAGGATTGCTTATTCAAGGTATAGCCAGGGCTTGATAATAAATATGAGCGGCTGAGTATAGTCGGGAGCAGTCTCTTCTTGACTCTTGAAGTGTGTGTCTGTGTCCATTATTCTCTCCGCTGCGGCATTACAGCACAACATTTTAAGGGGGGGGAGTGGGTCTTATATGTTAGCAAATACAGTATGTTATAGCTTTACAGCACTTTAAAGGTAAAGGCTAAAGGTCTCCCTTGCTCGAAAGCCAGTCGTGTCAGATTCTAGGGGTTGGTGCTCATCTCTGTTTTCAGTCAAAGAGCCAGAGTACACAGAAAGAGCCTCCTTGAAAATTGTGGTATTTATGAACCACAATCGGGCATACCCTGGTAATGGCAACCTTGTGTTGCTGGCTAATCTTTCTCACACTAGCAGGCAGAGGGAACTGCAGAATGAACTCACCAAAAAGGTGGCTTCATTCTGGCAGTTTCATGTTTGGCCTAGATACGAAAGAAGTCCAAGAGCCAGCACTATATGAAGACAGTGTCTGTAGACATTTCCATGGTCCTGTGGCAGGCATGACTAGATGCCAAAGCACACAGAACACTGTTACCTTCCTGCCAAAGCAGCACCTTTTTTTACTTGCAAATTCTTGCTTTCAAACTGCTAGGTTGGCAGGAGCTGGGACAGGAGACGGGAGCTCCCTCTGTCATGTAACTCTCAGATCTTGAACTGCTGACCATTTGGTTGTCAAGCTCAGTGTCTTAACTACTAAGTCACTGTGGCCCTTCTGCAGGACTTTGGCTCTGTAGATTTTATTACTCTGTTCCAGTTCCAAATTAATTTATTGCTACAAATTTTGGATTCCTTTAATTAAAAGTTCGTTGTCAATTTATAGCAGGAATATAAGGAAATCATAACAGATAATAGTGACCTAGCAGTATGGAAACACATGCGGCTACTGCAATGCTAGCCACTAATAACATTATATTTTGTAATTGCATTTGTTTTATTTCATTTTCATTTTTTTCTTTTTTTTACTTTATCCCTGTAAAACCACCCAGAAAACTAAGCACTATATAAATACTGTATGTTTTTAGAAAAAATACTGAAAAATCAGTCCACATAAGAAAACCTCCACAATGACAATTCTTTTATTATGTCATATTTTTAACTTAAACACGCATTCTGAAATATATTCTGCCCTTATGGCATAGCTGTCACCAGGTTCATCAACAAGATCTTTTATGTCCTTACATCGTACACCACAGGAAGACATGATTTTTTTATTTAAAAAGACTAAGCTATTTTTATTTAAAGCAAATTATTGTACCCAATGGATAACTCGATATTGTGTACTTCTACTTGATGATATTAAACATAATATCAAGAGCAATGAATTTATTGGGTGTAGAAGAAATCCTCATTTTACATTTTCCAGTTCCATTTTTTAGATCTGGTCCAGGCTTCTAGCTCACATCTTCATGCATGAATGACAAAATATACATAATAAATCATTTGATATCAATTAAAGTTTGACTGGCACCCAAAGTCCAATTTCATTTATTATTTCCTATGCTTTCATTATTATTTTTTTACAGTGATTTTGGTTCTTCTGATGAGGAGAGTATCTTTTGAATGCTCACTTCATCAACTTAGTGATAAAATATCTATGTTCTCTATAAATCCTTTACTACTATGTTCAGAATGCAAACAGAATACTGTACTGCAGATGAAGATCTGATAGATGTATTAACTTTAGACATCTGATCTGAGATGCATTATATTGGATTGATAAAACAATAGGCATTTTGCCATCTTCAAGAAGTTGTAACAACTTTTGAACATCACAGTTAACAGATAAGCAAATAAAATTACTGGTCCTTCTTAAATCCACTTTCCAGAACAGCCTTTCATTGAGATGGATTATTTCTTGCTTCAGTTAACTTGACATGAAAAGCCATGAGCTTGTTCAGACATCTCACTTAAAATCTATGGTGTGCAGTGGTGGTAATATTTGTTAATGGCAACATAATGATGTATCAGATTTCTTCTATCAATTTTGTGTTCTAGAGTTCTTCTCTTTTAAGATAACCCTTTTTTCTTCAATTTCCATTACACAGTGGTAAAAGGTGCTAAAGTTTTCCTTCCTATGCCTTTGTTACTGTAGCCATGTTCTGCCTTCTGTACTAGAATCATCATCAGCAAAATACAAACAAGTAGCGTTTCTGTGAGTTTTTGATGGGCAAATGAGTGCAGACTTGCAGACCCGTGTGCTCTGTTTTCACATAGTACATCTATAGTAATTTTCTGGAGTGTAGAGATATTCTTCTTTCATGTCCAGATCAAACTTTGGACTGCAAAAATAAAGCTACTTTCTTGGCTTTGTCAGTCAAAATTAAGTTTTCATTGGTACATGTTTCTGGCAGTAATCAGCAGACCAGTAAATGAGCCTGATTATGTATTTCTCCACATTCACACAGTGTGGTGTTGTTTGCCAGTAGTTCCCATTTGAGCATGTTGGTCTTACATTTAGGCACTCTGACCCTCAGCCTGTTTGGAGTCCTCCAAGCAACGTAGAGGATGTTGAGTTCCTTGACTATATCCTCCTTTAATGTTATTCTTTGTCCAGTGAGCTCCTTCCTCCATCTTCTAATTTGGTTTTGCTCTTGCGTACCCTCAAGAATGTTTGTTCTTGTCATAAAGCTCTTCCTGCATCTGAGCCGGTGGACTTTAGGCTCATATCCATTCAGAAGATGTCAAGGGTCATTCTCTTGCTT
The DNA here is from genome assembly GCA_035047345.1 of Bradypodion ventrale. NCBI lineage: Eukaryota > Metazoa > Chordata > Lepidosauria > Squamata > Chamaeleonidae > Bradypodion > Bradypodion ventrale. Next base: position 51,997,236 of record JAWDJE010000001.1, read on the forward strand.
AGTTCTCTTGGCTTCTGCTGCTACTTCTCTCTTTATCTTAGGTGGAATGATACCAACCATATTTTCTCAACTGTTGTAGGTTTGAAGCATCCTGTTACTATACACATTGCCTAACTAACAGCAATGTCAACTTGTTTCTCGTGTGTGGATGCACTACATACTGTATCAGCATACTCTGCCATGGAGATGCTCAGGGCAAAAACTGATATATGCAGTGTGGATGGTTGAGCTCCATATGTATGGTTTGTGAGTTTCCTGATTATGTTATTCTTAAAATGCAAGTTGGTATAGTGTTCTTGCAAGTGACATCTTTTTGTGCATTTGCTTAAAAAACAGTGAAGTTAAAAAAAAAACTACTTTGGCAGCCTTAAAGAGCATTCCAAGAGAATTCTTATATTGAACTGATTCTAGTAACTTCAGAGGTATTAACACAACATACACATTAGGTTCTCTAATAATACTCTTGGTATGAATATAGATCATGACAGATCTTATTTATAGCACTCTTTCAGTAATTCATTGTTCGGAAAATGCTTATCAGGTTTGCCTCATCTTGTGATTGTTTTAACATAGTTGAAGAACAATAAACTTTACAAAGTTCTGACATTATTAATTCAAGAACTTCATAAGCTTTTAACAGGGTTCCTTGTTTCAAGAATTACTTACATATGTCTAATGTTCTCAATGCCCTACTAGAGCACTAAAAAAAAGGAAGTAGAAAAATCTAACTGCAACAAGAAAAAATACTGTACAACATAGAGATTTGTTTAGTTGGAGCTGGTGTGGAGAGGGATCAACACAGTGTCCCATAGCAGCACATTTTACAAAAGGAATTAAAGCTACGAAATTAACATTTTAATGAAACAGAGACCATTGACGTCAGGACTATTCTCTGACTGCTGCTTCCAGGTGGCCTAATGAGATGAAAATAAAGTTTATATCTTCAGCTCATGTAAGCCACTGTTGTTTTGTGACTATGACCGAATTTAAATGAGAAGACACTGCTGTGTGCAAACATGTCTAGGCTAGTTAGTAGCCCATTCAGATCCAAGCACTATTAAATTTTGATTTAAAATGTTTCAATTAACACAAAACAACACAGAGACTACATGCTTTAGCTCTTTATTTTTTTAAAACTGTGTGAGTAAAACAAACCAATGGATATATTTCATTTATCCATGTATATAGCAGCATGGGTAGTAAAATTGCACAGAGGCCACAGTGGCTAAGTGTGCTGACCTTAGAAGGTCAGTAGATCAGCAGCTCAAGACCTGAGGAGTGTTGCATGACGGACTGAGCTCCTGTCATCTGCCCCAGCTCCTGCCAACCTAGCAGTTAGAAACAAGAAACTTCAAGTAGATAAATAGGTACTGCTTTGGGGGGGGGGGGGGAGGAGGTAACAGTGTTCCATGTGCTTTGGCATCTATAGTAGTCATACCTGCCAAATGACCATGGAAACATCTGCAAATTCAGATACCCAGTGTGCAACTTGTCTTTACATAAATTTTCAGCAACAATAAAGTAATCCATGGGGCTAAGTGTTGGCTTGTCTGAAAACACTGCTATTAACAACAACAACCTGACTCCATGTTTAAATACAAATTATTTGAATCTACAAATCACAATGGAGAACCTCAGAGGAGCATAAATTCAGACTGTCAGCTTATTAAACAAGTTCAGGTGAAAAGACTGCCATTCTGCAATGTAATGCAGACATTCTGTCAACACTGACATTGTGCAGTATAATGTTAAGAATGATTCACCAAAATTCCAAACTCTGTTGGTATTCAAAGACTACAGTAATGGTACTAACTCTAATATTTAATGTGCTTAAAATTCCAGCAGAGCAGAATGACCTCATTGCTCTTGTGGAAGCTGTTTTTAATTCTATAAGGAACAAAAAAATTCAGAAAGCAGCAGGCTCGTAGTCTGAAAATAAAATACTTTACCAAATGTGGGTACACTGTTTGTCTAAACAACCTGAAGTCCTAAAGATGGGGGCTTGAATCTAACCACTAGTTCCAATCAGTGCAAGACCACTGAGTTAAGCAATGAAATTACTGCACTTTCATAGGTGCTGATTTACCATTCAGCAGTTCAGTGAATTGGTCTGCTCTAAATGGGACTAGTAATTGGACTTAGGTTTATATACCAGTTCTTATCAGAAAAATAATATCAAAGTTTAAAAAAGGATTAAAATATTTTTTTAACTACCTAGGTTTTCTTTTTTAAAAAAAGTTTGACTTTTTAGTAACACCAGGCAGTATATTGGTTAACTAAGCATGGAAAAACAAGCTGAAGAAATTAAAATAGGAAAACATGCCACATTTCAATCCATTTATGTTGTCATTTTTTTTCCTCTGGCTAATCGAGGACTGATATTGGAAGGGAAAGATGCTGGATAAAAAGTAGAAGAAAAGCCATTTTCAGGTTTCTAAAAGGCGATAACACTTTCTGAAACACGTAATTCCAAAGGTATTTGGCAAGTGTTCTAAAAATCCATCAGCAAAATCAAAATGGGGGCCAGTTGGCTGTCCCGTGAAATAACTAAGTTTAGTTATTTCAAAGCCTTGAATTTAATAAAATGTACATGTGCTAAATTTACAGCATCCCCACCAGATCAGCACACACCCTTTTTTGGTAACTCCCTGTTCTAGGGCCATATCTTCTAATTTGTCAATGCACTGGGAAGACTTACATAGTAATCCCATGAGAGTCAGTCCAAAGGAGGCATGCAGCAGTTGGCTAGTTTTAAAAGCCTTTTAAGGGTATGAAAAGGAGAGAAGAGCCAGAACATTGAAGCTCTCTGGTTTTGTTAAAAAGATGTAAGTAAGAAATGAGCAAAACAATACAGTATTGAAAAAATAATCAGCAACCAAAATCTTCCTAAGAAGGATTCGTGTTTGCAAAAGGCACACTTTCATTCTGCCATCTAAGACACTATTCTGTCCATTGCTGCTCCTTTCTCAGTGTACAGGTGGCTAATAGCTAGCTATGCCATTTGCTTCTAATGCCTTTCATAATCTTTTAATCAGTCTGATCCTTCAGTTTAAATAGCTGTTAGTGTCTACTGAGCAGATGCCACAGAAAAACTCAAGTGAATGGATGTCAAAAACACTGAATACATATAATTTTTAAACAATCTATATCCAAAATATTCAAAGAACTATACATCTGATAGCAGGAAAAAGGGTGTGATGAATCTGACCTACAATGCTTCATTTTGACAACCTTCACATTTGTAGTTCCAATTTAAATATAAAACCTTGTTGGGAGACAGATTAGTTATGAGCTCCTATTATGTCATATCCAAGAACTGTCAAGTATCGAGGTAGCAAAAGGCTAATCTCCTCCTTTCTGGATCACGTGATAAAAAGAAACTAACAATATAAAGAGATATGTAAATAATATTGGCCTCAGTCAAGTTGGCAGTGCCAAGTAGAATAGAGTCTCGGATCAATGAGATTCATATAGATAGATAAATAAGTCTTTATTGTCATTGTCCTGCACAGAACAACGAGATGGGGGGGGGGGGAAATACTAAACGAAACCTAAACAAAATACAACTATACAAAATTATCAACATACTCCCACTCCACATGTACATATTTAACCCCTAAAAGCTCTAAAAACTCTACAACTTTAAAAACTCTAAAACCCTAAAACTCTAAAAACTATATACAGAAGCTCCCTCATAGACTGCATTGCACTGTATTCAAAGCCAGAACCGCTTTTGGGTAGAAACTATTTCTCAAGTGGCTGGTCCTGGTCTTTATGACCCTATACCTTCTTCTAGAAGGCAAAAGCTGAAAGAGATCATTTCCAGGGTGTGTACTATCTTGCGCAATCTCTACAGCTTTCTTATAACACCTGGTGGCATAGATTTGATCTAGAGTGGGAAGAGTACGCCCGATTATCCCCTCTGCAGTCTTTATGACCCTGGACAGCATTGTTCTTTCCCTAGCTGTGCAACTCCCAAACCATACACACAGACCATAGGTTAACACACTCTCTATGGTACAGTGGTAGAATACCAACAGCAGGTACTTTGAAAGGTTGTTCTTCCTGAGGATTCTCAAGAAGTATAACCTCTGCTGTGCTCTCTTCATCAGATCTTTGGTGTTTGCTCCCCATGTTAGATCATCCCTCAGCTCCATTCCCAAAAATCGAAACACCGAGACCTGTTCCACACAATTCCCTTCAATAATAAGTGGCTGGATGTTCAATTTGCATTTTCTAAAGTCCACAATGATCTCTTTTGTCTTTTTTACACTGAGGAATAAATTGTTTTCCCTACACCACTCCATCAGCATCTCAACCTCCTTCCTGTAAGCCGACTCCCCCTCCCCAGCAGTAATCAGACCCACCACCATTGTGTCGTCTGCAAACTTGATGATCTTATTGCTGGGGTAACTGGGAACACAATCATATGTATAAAGCGTGTACAGAAGCGGGCTCAGCACACACCCCTGCAGCGTCCCCGTATTTATACTGAGATCCGCAGAGACATGAGAGCCCATCCTGACCCATTGGGAACGATCTGATAGAAAATCTAGTATCCACCTGCATAAGCATGGCGGAAGCCCCAGATCTAATAATTTGGGCACCAGTCTATGCGGAAGAATAGTATTAAAAGCAGAACTAAAATCTACAAATAACAGTCTCACATAAGTTCCTTGTTTCTCCAAATGGGTCAGAACAGCATGTAGGGCCGTAGCCACAGCATCCTCCGTGGATCTCTTTCTCTTATATGCAAATTGACAAGCTTTGAAAGTCAGCTTTGACTCAACATTCCAAAATGTTCCTAAATAATTTAGTGGGTTTTCACACACAGGGAGTATTAATTTGGTTGGACTAATCAGGCATTCTACAGATTTTGAATGTTCAACATGGGCCAACTTTAATTAAAATGGAAATCTCAGAGGAGGGTAGGGTAATATATGGCTCTCCAAATGTTGAACTCCAAATTTCAGCATCTCTCTCCTTTGGCTGAACTTGCTAGATAATGTTTTGGGTTGTAGTCCAACAATATCTGGAAAGCTAAAGTTTACCCGAATGACGGAGTGGTTTGGAATAGGAAAAGGAGTAAGACAAGGCTGCATTTTGTCACCCTGCTTATTCTACTTATACACAGAGCACATAATGCGCAATGCAGGGATGGAGGAATCACAATATGGGATCAAAATTGCTAGGAGAAACATCAACAATTTGAGATATGCAGACAATACCACCCTAATAGCAGAAAGTGAGGAAGACCTAAAGAAGCTCCTGATTAGGTTGAAAGAAGAGAGTGCAAAAGCTAGTCTGAGACTCAAAATCAATAAAACCAAGATAATGGCAACAGGTCATATCGGTCCATAGAAAATAGATGGGAAAGAAGTAGAAGCAGTGACAGACTTTACTTTTTTAGGATCAAAGATCACTGCAGATGAAGATTGCAGCCATGAAATAAAAAGGCGACTTATTCTTGGGAGACAAGCTACTTTTATGACCTATCTTTTTTGCTTGAGGGCAAATACTGCTCTGTTTCTACTGATCTAACAAGTTGAAGCTTCCTGTTGTCATTCCACAAAATTATCTAGTATACCACTATTTTAGACAAAGTGCATGCAACTGCTATTGTTAGTGATTTTATTGCTACCAGTCTATTACCAGCACATTTACTCAGGCTTGATGAGAATGTTAAAGCAAATTCTTACTTCATTTCTCTTACATTTTAGCATTATTTTATCTACTTCAACTACTTTATTCCTCTATCCACCTTTCTTGCAATAGTCAAAAATCAATTTAAAGTGGATTTTAAAAACAAATATACAGTAATACCTCATACAAAGTCCGCTTCATACAATATCGAATTCATACATCGCCTAATTTCTTGAAAAAAATTATCTCATACAAAGTTGCTCGACTTTGTATGAGGCATTCAGTTTTTCCCAGGTTGCATTGTGCCTGGACAGTATAAAAGACAGGACACATGCGTGCATTGCTCTTGTGGGTTTTGCACAAGGCAAAGAGTGTTTAGGAGTGGTTTTGAGCACGATTTTGGATTTGTTTTGAATTTTTCATCAGAATTTTTAAAGCATTCCTGGGATTTTTGCAGGATTCTTCAGGTTCTTGGACAATCAGGGCTGTTTGACATGTTTTTGTAATGTTTTTAGCCTTTAGACAATGTTTTCTTAAAGTTCTGTCAGTTTCCTGTCTGTTTCCTTGACTTTGCCCTGAAGTCTGTGCTCTTACAGTACAATGTATCTCTATGGAAATGACGTTGTACGAGGCATCGCAGCAAGGATTTGGAAGTTGTATGAGGCATCGTGGCTAGGATTTTGCATGCCTCATACGAAGTCCAAATCCGTATAAAGTCCAAACTTGTGGAACCAAGTTTGGACGTTGTATGAGGTATCACTGTATTTTAAAAACTGCTATACTTTAAATCTGTTCAAGGCTTGGTGGTAAAATCAGCACATGTTGTAAATTGTTAAAATCAGCATATATATTTCAAGAATCTTTGTGAGCAGCAACTGGAATATTGTCACTTATCCACTGACATATGATTTTGCAACTGTGATTGAATATCATTTTTTGGTACTAGAGAACAGCTCTGAAAACTGTGATAACATCTGCATCTGTTTGGAAAAGCCAACAGCTTCCTCAAAAGCTGTTATTCAGGAAATGTTGCATGAAAGCACCTAAAGTAAACAACTTATCAATGCCAGAGAAACCTGAAATGATCATTACCAAAAAAATTATCAAACAATTTCTCTGGAGGAACAGTTATATAAGCTATTTTTAGCTAAACAGCAAACAGTCTTAGTTAGACTACTTATTTTAGTCTAACCTTTTCTGGGCTGCTGCCTATTAATACAGCTAAAGAAGTAGACAGTGATAGTCAAAAAGAAATTGCATTTAAAATGCCACAAAACAAAATTGTTTTTGCTTAGAATCCAGTGTTCTTTTGGTCACGATTCAGTCTGTGCTTTGAATGAGACCTAATTCAGAATATTTCACAGAGTGACTGCCTAATACAATCTGTGTCTCAGGGTTAAAAAATTGATCAAAGCATGGTTTAATTATAATAATAGTAAAATCCAAGAATTCAGGTGAACATCAAGTAGAGAGTGTGTTGGAAAATGACCTAATTAAGATCTTATGGGATTTTCAAATCCAGACACCATACATCAGATACAACAGTAATAGAAAGAAGAAATTTTTGGATAATTAACATTGCAATTACAGGGGATACCAGAGTTGAAGATAAAGAATTGGAGACATTAACAAAATACAAAGACCTGGCAGTAGAAATAACTCAATTATGAATTAAATGTACTTCAGTTATTCCTATAGTTATGAGGGCACTGGGAACAATGCACAGAAATTTCATAGTTTTATAATCAACTACAAATCTCTGAAATAATTTTATTTATTTTATTTATTTATTTTTATTTATTGTCAAATTTCTATACCGCCCACTCAGCCAAAGCCGACTCCAGGCGGTTCACAACAATGGGTAAAAACAGATAAAAACAAATAAAACAGATAAAAACCAGCAATAAGAACCCACCCCTAAAAAGAGAGGGGTGCAGGAACTGAAGAAACCGTGGGGCAGGCATCCTCCCCTATATTAACCACCCAACGGAAGCCACCCCTCCACCTGCACCCCAAACTTGGCCCGCCAGCCAGGTTTTAAGTTCTTTTCTAAAGGGCAACAACTCCGTCTGGAGACGCAGTTCCACAGGCAGGAGGTTCCAAAGGGCCGGTGCGGACACAGAGAAGGCTCTCCTCCTTGTGCCAGAGAGGCGAGCCCCCCTGGCCGATGGCACAATTAGAGAGCCCCTCCGGTCCGCTCTGGTTGGACGGACAGACGTCCTTAGGGCGATGCGGTCTCTAAGGTAACCTGGCCCACTACCATATAGGGCTTTAAAGGTCAAAACCAGCACCTTGAATTGCACCCGGAGACAAACTGGTAACCAGTGCAGCTCCCGCAGCAGTGGTGAGGCATGGGCATAACGTCCACACCCCATCACCACCCGGGCCGCCGCATTCTGGACCAGCTGCAGCCTCCGAATGGTCATCAAGGGCAGCCCCATGTAGAGCGCATTACAGTAGTCTAGTCTGGAGGTAACCAGAGCATGAGTGACCATGAGCAAAGAGTCCCGGTCCAGGAGCGGGCGCAACTGGCGAATCACCCGAAGTTGGGCGAAGGCCCTCCTGGCCACAGCCGCCACCTGTTCTTCTAGCAGCAGCCGCGAATCCAGGAGGACCCCCAAGTTGCGCACCGGGTCGGTCTGGGGCAAAATAGCCCCATCCAAAACCAAAGATGGTAGCTCCCGGGATAACGCAGGACCCCCTATCCATAGCCACTCAGTCTTGCTAGGATTCAGCTGTAGCCCATTTGCCCCCATCCAGACCCCAACAGCCTCCAGACAGCTGGAAAGGACTTTGACTGCATCACTGGGGTCCCCACGGGCCGAGATGTACAACTGTGTATCATCCGCGTACTGATGGTACCGCACCCCGTGGGAACGGATGATCTCACCCAGCGGCTTCATGTAGATGTTAAAAAGGAGAGGAGAGAGTACCGAGCCCTGAGGCACCCCATATTTTAGGGACCTAGGACTGGACTTCTCGCTCTCCAACCACACCGACTGGGTCCGGCCCCTCAGAAATGAGGAAAACCAGGACCACACAGTGCCCTGGATTCCTAATCCTCGGAGCCGTTCCAGAAGGATACCGTGGTCGACGGTATCGAAGGCCGCTGAGAGGTCAAGAAGAGCAAGGACGGACGGATGACCGCCATCCCGCTCTCGCCAGAGATCATCCATCAGCGCGACCAATGCAGTCTCAGTGCCATATCCAGGTCTGAATCCTGACTGGAAGGGGTCCAGATATTCCGCTTCATCCAGTACCCCCTGCAACTGACGCGCCACTGCCTTTTCCAATACTTTCCCCAAAAAGGGGAGGTTGGAAACAGGTCTGTAGTTGGTTATGACTGCTGGATCGAGGGATGGCTTCTTCAGGAGGGGGCGCACCAAAGCATGTTTCAATGGTGCAGGAAATATCCCTTCCCGAAAAGACGCATTAATTATAGCCCCGACCCAGCCACCTGTCACCATCTTTGAGGCTTTTACCAGCCAGGCGGGACAGGGATCCAATGGACAATTAGTGGCGCGGACCGCCGCAAGGAGCCTGTCCACTTCATCTGGGGCAACAGGATCAAACTGATCCCAGATAACACAGCACGACTGTGCACTGGCTCCCCCCTGACCCTCCCCATCCACGCCAAGATTAAACCCTGAGCGAATCCGATCGATTTTCTCCACCAGATGGTCAGCAAAGTCCTCAGCCGATCCCTGCCAACCAGGCACAGCCCCCCCCCCCCTACCAAGGAGGGACCTGGTCACCCGAAACAGGGTGGCTGGGCGATTATCAGCGGAGGCAATAAGGGAGGTGAAGTATTGCCTCCTCACCACCCCCATCGCCACTAGGTAGGCCCTAATAGCGGCTCTAGCTAGTGTCCAATCGGAATCGTTCCTGGTCTTCACCCAGCGGCGCTCAAGGCGTCTCTTTGCCCGTTTGAGCTCCCGTAGTTCTTCTGTGAACCACGGGGATGACCTAGCTCCACGGGCTCTGAGAGGCCGTAGTGGAGCGATTACATCCAAGGCAGCTATCGTTGACCCACACCATAGGTCAACAAGTGCCTCGGGCGAATCGTGTTGCCGATCCAGGGGAAAAGCCCCCAGTTCCCTCTGGAATCCATCCGGATCCATCAGTTGCCGGGGGCGGGCCACTTTAATAGACCCTGCCTCCCTACGATGATGTGTTGCCCCCAGGAAGTCTAGAGCCACCAGATAGTGATCTGACCATGGCACAGGTGTTATGTCTAGCTTCTGTAAATTCAGATCACTCTGCCACCGCTCCGACAAAAAGACTAAATCTGGTGTGTGGCCACTGCCCCTGGTAGGACCCCGAATTACCTGAGCCAGGTCCATAGTTGCCATGGAAGCCATGAACTCCTGAGCCACCCTGGAACCGGACCCCAGCGAAGGCAAATTGAAGTCCCCCAGAACCATCAGCCTAGGGAACTCCAACGCCAACGCTGAGACAGCCTCGAGGAGCCCAGGCAGGGAGTCCCTTACCCTGCAAGGGGGCAGGTACAGGAGTAGGACCCCCAACTGACCCTTTGGGCCCAGCCGCAGGAGCAGGGACTCACAACCCAGAATTTGTGGAGCAGTGGCCCTGGTAACTCCTAGTGACTCCCTGGCTATAATGGCAACACCACCGCCCTTGCCCTCATCCCTAGGCTGGTGCCAAACACCGAACCCGGCTGGACACATCTCTGATAGAGGCACCCCATCCTCTGGTCTCAGCCAGGTCTCAGTGATGCATGCCAGGTCGGCCCTCTCTCCCAGAATAGAATCTTGTATTAGGGGCGCCTTACTACAGACCGACCTGGCATTCATCAGCAGCAGCCTAAGGGTGGGGTCACCCTGGATCAGCTGCTCAGGACCTAGAGGTGAAACCGGGGGGCCAGAACGTGGGACAGATACTAAGCATCGGTCCCGCCTTCCCCGAGTGCGGCCCGCCCCACGGTTCCCGCTATAACGCCCCATGCCCGTCACAACCTCTAAATGGGCCCCTGGAACCTCCACCATTAACCCAGACGGAGTGTCGCCCCATCTTCCTGGCTGGCAGGGCCATCTCTCCCTCCCTCCCTCCCTAACCCACTTAAAACATACCCTCTCAGTCTCTCTTCCCATATTGATGGTCCCGGCGAGTTCCGACTGGCCGCAAGAGTCTCCAGGGCGGCAGTGGAAATTCCGGTGCGACCGCCGGCCGTTTAAGCCCCCCGCAGGGGGGTGGGAACACAGGACACCAATGGTGGAAGTGATCCCAACAAGCTCTGATTGGCTGCAGGTGTCTCCAGAGCGGCAGGGGAAATTCTGCCGCGGCCACCGGCCCTTTGGGCCCCCCGCAGGGAGGCAAGAGCCCGGGACGCCAATGGTGGGGTGGTCCCAGCAATCTCTGACTGGCCGCAGGTGTCTCCAGGGTGGTGGTGGCGGAAGCTCCGCTGTGGCCGCTGGCCTACCAAGCCCCCCACAGGGGGGCGGGAGCCTGGGATGCCAATGATGGGGGTGGTCCCAGCAATATCCAACTGGCCGCAGGTGTCTCCAGGGCGGCGGTGGGAGTTTCTCCGTGGCCGCCCGCCTTTTGAGCCCCCTGCAGGGAGGCAGGAGCCTGAGATGCCGATGGTGAGGTGGTCCCAGCGAGCTCCAACTGGCCATATGTGTCTCCAGGGCAGGGTGGAAATCCCGCCATGGCTGCTGGCCTTTTGAGACCCCGCAGGGAGGCGGGAGCCTGGGACGCCGATGGTGGGATGGTCCCGGTGATCTCCAAATTGGCCGCAGGTGTCTCCAGGGCAGTGGTGGAAGTTCTTCCGCAGGTGCCAGCCTTTTGAGCCCCCCGCAGGGAGGCAGGAGCCCGGGACGCCGATGGCATGGTGGTCCCAGCGAGCTCCAGACTGGCCGCAGGTGTCTCCAGGGTGGCAGTGGAAATTCATCCACAGCCGCCAGCCGTTTGAGCCCCCCGCAGGGAGGCAGAAGCCCGGGACGCCGATGGTGAGGGTGGTCCCAACAACCTCCTGGCAAAGGGAGGAGGGGCAGAGGCTGTTGTTTCTGCCGGCCCCAACGGCCCTTTACCTCTCCTGGCAAAAGGGAGGAGGGGCGGGGCTCACCTCAGCTGGTCAGAGGCTTCTTGTCTTCTGCCGGCCCGACGGCCCTTTACCTTTCCTGGCAAAAGGGAGGAGGGGCGGGGCTCACCTCAGCTGGTCAGAGGCTTCTTGTCTTCTGCCGGCCCGACGGCCCTTTACCTCTCCTACAATCAGAGCTGAAGAAGACAGCAATAGGGGGAACAGATATTGACAGATACAATTGACAGATACATAGTTTTTTGGTTAAAATTCGTATATGTTATGTAATAACAGTCAATGTTTTATAATATTGTTTGACTAAATTTTGTAAACAGCAGCAGCAGCACCAGTCATTGTCATCCTAATCACAGGTGTACACAGACCAGCATATGTTTGGACCAGAGTTTTGGAGCTCCACTGTTCAGGTCCTATCCTTGGATCTAAGAGTCAGTGAGGTATCTCCTAATATTGGTGGTGGTGGTGGTGGTGGTGGTAGTGGTAGTAGCAGTAGTAGTAGTAGTCATGGAATACCTTATTGTTTTGAATAAGTTCAAATCTCCAGGATCAGATGAATTGTATTCAAGGATACTGGAGGAATTGACTGAAGAAATCTCAGAACCACTGTCTATCCTTTTCTGGAAATTGTGGAGGATGGATGAAGTGTCAAATGATTTGTTGTTGTTCAGTCACACAGTTGAGTCCGACCCTTTGCAACTCCATGGACCACTGTACACTAGGCTCCTCTGTCATCTGCCATCCTCAGTAGTCCATCCAGATCTATGCTCACTGTGTCAATGATGCCATCTAGCCATCTCATCCTCTGCCTCCCCCTTCTCCTTTTGCCTTCAATCTTTCCTAGCATCAGGGCCTTTTTCAGTGAGCCCTCTCTTCTTATTTGGTGGCCAAAGTACTTGAACTTCAGCTTCAGTATTTGGCCTTCCAATGAGCAGACAGGCTTGATTTCCTTCAGGATTGACTGATTTGATCTCCTTGCAGTCCAGGGGATTTTTAAGAGTCTTATCCAGCACCACAGTTCAAAGGTACCTATTCTTCTGCGCTTACCCTTCCTTATGGCCCAGCTCTCACAGTCATATCTTACTATTGGGAATACCATTGCTTTAACTATGTGGACTTTTGTTGGCAGGGTGATGTTTTTACTTTTTATTATGCTGCTTAGCTTTTTTTATTTCATGGCTGCAGTCACTATCTGCAGTGGTCTTTGATCCCAAGAAGGTGAAGTCTGTCACTGCTTCTATTTCTTCCCCTTCTATTTGCTAGGGAGTGATGGGGCCAGATGCCATGCTTTTGGTTTTTTTTAAATGTTGAGTTTCAGGCCAGCTTTTGCACTCTCCTCTTTCACCCACATTAAGAGGCTCTTTAGGTCTTCTTCCCTTTCTGCCATTAGAGTAGTGTCATTTCCATATCTCAGGTTGTTGATATTTAACCCAGCAATCTTAATTCCAGCCTGTGCCTCATCCAGCCCTGCACTACGCATGATGTACTCTGCATATAAGTTAGATAAGCAGGGTGACCAATCAGTTGTTCCGAATCCAGTCCTAACTTTTGCTTCTTGACCCACATATAGATTTTTCAGAAGACAAATGAGGTGGTCTGGTACTCCCATCTCCTTAAGGACTTGCCACAGTTTATTGTGGTCCACATAATCAAAGGCTTTGATGTAGTCAATGAAACAGAAGTAGACATTTTTCTGGTACTTCCTTGTGTTTTCCATGATCCAGCAAATGTTGGCAATTTGGTCTCTTGTTCCCCTGCCTCTTCAGAATCCAGCTTTTACTTCTAGAAGTTCTTGATCAACGTACTGCTGAAGCCTAGCTTGTAAGATCTTAAGCATGATCTTGCTAGCATGTGAGATGAGCACAATTGTACAATAATTTGAACATTCTTTGGCATTGCCCTTCTTTGGAATTGGAACGTAGACTGACCTTTTCCAGTCCTGTGGCCACTGCTGAGTTCTCCAAATCTGCTGGCATACTGAATGAAACACTTTAATGGTATCTTCTTTTAAGGCTTTAAAAAGCTCAACTGGAATACCATCATCTCCATTATAGCTTTGTTGTTAGTAATACTTTCTAGAGGCCACTTGGCTTCACTCTCCATGATGTCTGACTCGAGGTCAATGATCACACCAATGCGACTGTCAGGGACATTAAGGTCCTTTTTGTAGAGTTCTTCTGTGTATTCTTGCCATTTTTTCCTAATTTCTTCTGCATCGGTTAAGTCCCTAACATTTTTGTCCTTTATCAAGGCCATTTTTGCTTGATACATTCCCTTAATTTCCCCAATTTTCTTGAAGAGATATCTAGTCCTTCCCCTTCTGTTATTTTCCTCTATTACTTTGCACTGTTGGTTTAAGAAGGCCTCTTTATCTCTCCTTGCGGTTATCTGGAATTCTGCATTCAGTTGAGTGAATCTTTCTCTTTTGCACCTTTGCTTTTTGCCTTCCTTCTTTCTTCAGCTATTTGATGAGCCTCATCAGACAACCACTTTGCTTTCTTGCATTTCTTTTTCTTTGGGATGGTTCTAATTGATGCCTCCTGTACGATGTTATGAACCTCAGTCCATAATTCTTCAGGTGCTCTGTCTGTCAAGTCTAATCCCTTAAATCTATTCTTCACTTCCACTGTATGTTCATGTGGGATGTTATCTAGATCATATCTGAGTGGCCTAATTGTTTTCTCTACTTTCTTCATTCTAAGCCTGAATTTGGCAATCAGTAGTTCATGATCTCAGTCACAGTCCACTCCAGCTGTCCAGATATTGTCTTTGCTGACTGTATAGAGCAAGGGATTCCACCGTGGAAGAAGATTTTTTAAATACAGCTCAGAAGATCAAAACCACTCTCCTTAGAAGAGGCTATCCTAGTCATATCATTAATAATAACTTGCGCAAAGTCAAAGAAACATCCAGAAAACACTTATTACAGTGCAAACAACGAGGAGGCAATCAGGGTATTTGCTTTTCTATCGAGTATTCGCCGTTGGCAAATACTATTAAGAAACTAATTATAACTCACTGGCATATAGTCCAACACATTCCAGGTTGCGAATCCCCACCTAGAATTGGTTACAGGGAAACCACGTATTTAAGTAATATGCTTACTAGGTCTGACCACACATCCCACATTCCTAAAATAACATCACCTATTGTAGGACATTACCGCTGCCACAACTGCATCTTTTGCAAGCTGTGCCTAGAGACTAGAGAGATATTCATCCCCGAAAGAAATTACCATTATAAACTCAATGAGTTTACTAATTGTAACAGCGAGAATTGCGTATATCTGATAGAATGTTCCTGTCGTATGAGATATATCAGTAAATCCAACAGACCTTTGAAAACCTAGTGAAAACATCTGGGGGTGGACTGCACCCTCAAAAGCGCGGCCGCCGCCACCACCCTACCACCGGATGCCGGAGCTCCGCGTTCCTCCCCCCGGCCCGGTTGGTCGGCGGGGAGTGAGAACAGCTGGGGGTGGACTGCGCCCTCAAAAGCACGGCCGCCGCCACCACCCTACCACCGGACGTCGGATGCCGGAGCTCCATGTTCCTCCCCCCAGCCCGGCTGGTCAGTGGGGAATGAGAACAGCTGGGGATGGACTGCGCCCTCAAAAGCGCTGCTGCCGCCATCACCCTACCGCCGGACGCCGGAGCTTCGCGTTCCTCCCCCTGGCCGGCTGGTCGGCAGGGAGTGAGAACAGCTGGGGGTGGACTGCGCCCTCAAAAGCGCGGCCGCCGCCACCACCGGACGCCAGACGCTGGAGCTCCGCGTTCCTCCCCCCGGCCCAGCTGGTCGGCGGGGAGTGGGAACAGCTGGGGGTGGAGCGCAGCCGCCACCACCACCCTACCACCGGATGCCAGAGCTCCGCATTCCTCCCCCGGCCCGCTGGTCAGCGGGGAATGAGAACAGCTGGGGGTTGGCTGCACCCTCAAAAGTGCTCCCGCCACTACCACCCCAACATTGGACACTGGAGCTCCGCATTCCTTTCCCCGGGTCGGCGGGGAGTGAGGATAGCTGAGAGAGCAATCACCACCGCCCCAAGGACCATTGCCACAGCTGTGGGTGGCCTTGCCCCCCTCTCCTGTCCCCTGCAGGGAGGGACATAGGGCCATGGGCTGCCACATCATGCTGAAGCCCATCGCTGCCCCGGGGATTGTGACTATAGTTGTGGGAAGGGGCTTCATCCCCTCTTTTCCTTGCGTTCCTGGTCCTCATCTCGGGCCAACATGGAAGGATGATGCCGCCGCGGCCAGGCGGACTTGCCATCATCATCGTTTATGGTTTTGGCCTTGGTGGAGACAAGGAGGCCAGTCGGATATAGATAAACAACGCTTGCGCAGAGAAGCGTTTTTCATACATTTATTTAACTCAGTCTCACCAAAAAGCTTAAACCAGGAATTGGAAATGTTCCCTTTTTTGTAATGGTCACCTCGTGAGTTACGATGAGTCAGCAAGTATGCATTCACGAGAGGAGCTCCCCACCTGGGTAATTAAAGACACTCTATTTATATTTAGTAACCAGCTACTCTTGCTAACGTCCGCAGCACTAAGCAGACTTCACATTGAGGCTAGGACGCGAGACTCTATCACTTGGCATATTTTACCAATTTATACTGAGGTAGGATTATTCTAATAAAATTTTAGTCCATTTTTGCTTGAAGTTATAGTCAAATTGACAGTATTTAATTATTTATTTATTTTTGACACTTTTACTAACAAGAATTTATGCTATTAATAAAATAATCATGTAACACTTTTTATAACTATAAATCCTAACCTGTTTATAATAGTTTATAATAGAGTCATTTTTACATGTACCCCAATATACAGATATTATCCTTTGATGTATTATCCTATATTGTAATTATGTATTTATTTGTCTTGTTCGTGTGTTTTTAATCTATCATCGCACGGGTTTTCCATGCTTTGCACAGTCACTTTGCCCAATTTCCAGCATGAGAGATATTCTTCTAATTCTGTATTTATTAACTTATAGATATCCCTAAAGAAAGGGGTAACACTCATAAAAGCTTATTGTTTACCGGAAAAGCTTTGGAAATATATTCTGTGGTGAATTGTATGGAAATATATTCTCATTTTGGAACTGCACTGCACACAAATATAGTAATATAGACTGTAGTCTTGGACTTATTTTCGTTCAGATTGTTGCTTCAAATATATCTTGTTACATAAATGTATTTGCGACAGCTGCGGGTGCATTTACAGTGTTATATGCATGCGCAGGTATGTTTTACTTCCCCCTGCTTAGTGCAGGAATACATTGCATGGGCGTGGGCCGGATGATTTGGCACTGCAGGCTGGGTCCAGTCTGCAGACCGTAGTTTTGTTACCCCTGGTATAGAGCTTCTCCATCTTTGGCTGCAGAGTACCTAATCAATCTGATTTCAGTGTTGGCCATCTGGTGATGTCCATGTGTGGAGTTGCCTCTTAGGTTGTTGGAAGAGTGTATTTGCTATGACCAGTGCATTCTCTTGACAACACTATTATCCTTTGCCCTGCTTCATTTTGTACTCCAAGGTCAAACTTGCCTGTTATTCCAGTTACCTTTTGACTTCCTACTTTGGCATTCCAATCTCCTATGATGATAAGGACATCATTTTTGGTGTCAGTTCTATAAAATGTTGTAGTTCTTCCTAGAACTGGTTGACTACAGCTTCTTCTGCATTAGTGGTTGGGGTATAGACTTGGATTGCTGTGATGTTGAATAGCTTGCCTTGAGTTTGGACTGAGATCATTCTGTCATTTTAAAGATTGTATCACATTACTTGTCATCCCTATCTTCAAAAAGGGCAAAAAGGAGGAACCAGTGGACTAAGGACCAGTCGGCCTGATGTCAATCCCAGGGGAAATTCTGGAGCAGATTATAAAGTGATCACTCTGCAAGCACTTTCAAAACAATGCAGTAATAACCAGAATCTAATATGAATTTGCAAGGAACTAATCCTGCCAGATTAATATTTCCTTATTTTTTCAAACAGGTAACTTCCTTGATAGACAGTAGGAATGCTGCAGATGTAATATATCTTAACTACAGCAAAATATTTTACAAAGTGCTTATCATATTCTGATTAGCAGACTGAGTAAGTATAGCCTGGATAGCACAAATGTCAGGTGGATACACAAATGGTTACAGAATTGTACTCAGAGAGCTTATTAATGATTTCTTCTCTAACTGGGAGGGGGTAACAAGTGGGGTACCACAAGGCTCAGTCTTGAGCCTGGTGGTCTTCAACATTCCTATTAATTACTTGGAGGAGAAGTACAGGGGTTTCTTATCAAATTTGCAAATGAAGACCTTGGAGGCCAGGAGCAGAATTCAAAAAGATCTTGATATGCTTGAACACAGGGATGAAAACAATAGAATGAAATTTTACAGGGATAAGAGCAAAGATCTACACCTAGGGGGGAAACCAAATGCATAGTTACAAGCTGTGGGATACAGTACTTAACTCAATAATACAAGTGAGAAGGATCTTGGAATTGTTGTAGACCACAAACTGAATATGAGTCCGCAGTGTGAAAAAGACACATGTTAGGCTACATTAACAGAAATATAGTCTCCAAAACCTGTGAGATACTAGTTGGCACTAGTTAAACAACATCAAGAGTAATGTGTCTAGTTCTAGACACCACACTTTGGGAAGGATGCCAACAAAATGGAATACATTCAGAGGAAGACAACAAGGATAATCAGAAGACTGGAAACAAAGTCTTATAAGTAAAGACTGAAGGAACTGGGCATATGATATTCTGATTAGCAGACTATGTATGTGTGGTCTTGAGAAAAGGAGACTGAGGGGTTATAGGTGGCGAGGATTCACAGTCAGGGATGAATTAATTTTAATTCATTATGTTATTTACTTAATGCCTAGTGTGCCTTAACAATTAATCTGTGTTTATTCTGTTAAAACTATTAGCTTTGATAAATTGAAACGGATCCATTTTGGAAGGTTGCAATGCGCAGAAGCCGACTTCGGACCAATTAGAAGTTGCAGGTCACTCTTCTCCTTGTTCCCAGGCAGTGAACCTGGGAGTATGTCTGCTCTCAGGCCAAGCACCTGTGAGCCGCACGCTTCCCAGACGCACCACCTGTGGTCAGACGTGAGAAGCACGTCTTTCTGATGAGAACGCTGATTAAATGTCCTGTCTTACACTGGACTTCAAAAAGCAGGTGTCTGTCACTCAGAACATCCCAGCACCTGTTCTCACCAGAACAGTATAAATATTTGGCTGATTAAGCCTGATTATCAGAGGATAGGGCAGTAATCTCATATGCCATCGAGATGCTGCTCTCTGCCTTCCAGAACCAATCCAACCCGTAACTCTTTACCTGGCTGCGCAGCTTGCTCAGCCACACTCTTTTAGATAAGTATTGCTTTTCCTGAAATGCTTTCTTATTTTCTTAGAATCATGTATTTTGCTTAGTGTAGATTAGTGAGGATTTTTATATATTGGAATTCTCTATTTTTATTCCAATAAACCTTTTAAATGATTTATTTGCCTAGAAGAGTTATTCTGTCTCCTTCCAGCCATGAAGGAGCAGAAGGGGAATTTTTCAGATAAGGCCTTGATAGTTTCAACACCGGAGCTTTGTTTTTCAGCCAGCGCAGCTGAAGCCAGTAATCAGAGGAAGCTAGAGGAAACAGACTTCGGGAGGTTCGGCTTCCCAGGATTGTGCCTAACTCTCCCTCGCCCAAGCTGCAACATCAAAGGCCAAATTCCCACCATATTATTTTGATAAGGGGGTGCTAGTTCTAATGGGTGAAGACGCTACCAATCCCAGAGGGCTTTGCAGAGTTTTTCAAACTGCGACACTTTTTAAGGCATCACCATTACCCATTAGAACACCCATTTTCTCGCTGGTTTTCCCTGCCCGAATTTACCCAGACAAGGCACCCTTTTGTAATGCTACCAAAAGTCCGCTGGCCTTTCCCTCACTGAGTCGGCAAACTGTCCCAACATTTTGGTGATGACGTGACCAGACCAGCCGATCAGCGGGAGGTTTAGGTGTGGCTGGGCCGGGGATGGGTTCCGTGTTTGCAGGTAGCGCAGCAGACAGGGGCCTAGCCACACTGGTGCGCAATAATAGGATAGCACTTTCTAAATACTTTAAAGATAGTCATAAAGAAGAGGGGCAGGATATGTTCTTGATCATCCCAGACTGCAGGACAAATAATAACAAACTCAAACAACAGGAAGCCAGATATAGACTGAATATGAGAAAAAGTTTCTTAACTATTAGACAGTACGACAATGGAACCAATTATCTTTGAGGGTGGTAAATGTTCCAACACTGGAGGCATTCAAGAGATGATTGGACAACCATCTGTCACATCTGCTTTGATTTGGATTCCTGCACTGAGCAGGGGGTTGGATGTGATGGCTGCATAGACCCCTTCCAACTCAATTATTCTATTCTTCTATATTTACTTGAGTGTACCATCTCTTTAACATGTGATCCAAATTAAAATTTTCTACATTCCCATTTAACTGTCAAAACATTTCAAATTAATCCGTCTAGCTACGCTATTACAAAACCTTCTGTTTATAAGAGCAAAGTCTATTTGATTTCTGACAATATTATTTGGGCTATCAGCAGGGGACAGCATCATAATAGCATCTTGTCAGCAAAGACCTATCCTGGAACAGATATTTCATCAGACCATAACCCATTAATATGTCATCTTCGCCTAAAATTGCATAAAATTGTAACTAAAAGAATGGAAACTGGTTTTGATGCCAATGCTCTTAAAGACAAAGAATGTAGAATAGCGGCGAAAGAGACAATAAGAGAGGAGTTAGACAAAATGTGAAAACACCAAGTGGAAAAATGTGCAGAAGAGAGATGGGGGATAATAAAAGAAATAACCCAAAAAGTTAGACAGAAACACCATTGCAGACAAAAGTCAAACCATAAGAATAAGGAATGGATGACAAATGACATACTCCATTTAATGGAAATAAGAAGGACCTATAAGAATCAGGACAAGGGAAAATATAATGATCTACATAGGATGATTAGGTGCAAAATAAGAGCTGCAAAGGAAGTTGATTTGGCTGACAGATGCACCGAGATAGAAGAATATCAAAATAAGCACCGTTTTTTCAACATACATAAAAAGATCAGAGAAGTTATTGGCAGGAGACACATGCATTGTTAAAGGACAAGGATGGGAATCTCACGGCAGAAATAAGAGATAAGTTCAATGTATGGAAAGAATACAGTAAAACCCCGGTTCCCGACTGATGTCCCGTTTTACGTTTTTTCACCTTACGACCGGGAATTAGACCACCAGTGCTATTTTAGAGTCTAAAATGGTGGCCCCGTGCCATTTTAGACTCTAAAACAGCACCCATCCCCACCGCTGGAAGTCATGATTCATCAGTTACCACTGTGGTGGGAGGGTGTTTGGAGTATTTCCACCCCATTTTTGAAAATTTGCATCACTTTTTGGCTCCAGTAGAAGCTCTCCTCACAACCAGGAAGTGCTGGAAATTCCCCTGCCCCAATCAGCTGTTGGTTGGAGATTTTTCCTGCAATTACCAGGGCTGGCCAATAGATGGCGCTGATGGAAAATATGATGAATATACCTTGAAAATAAAAAAAATCAGTTCTGAAGAGAGCCCAGGCCATGGGCAGCCGCACTCGGAGCCCAGGAAAGTGGTGCTGGTGGTAGACTTCTCAAATGGTGGAAAAGGTAGGGAGCTTAGCTTTTCTTCCATTCGATTTTACTGTGTTTTCTGCTTTTATTTTTGAATTTTTTGATAATTTTTTCTTTTTTTTTGTATTATAATCTGGAGGTTCAAAACCATTTTTAAATTTTTCAATGCATTCCTATAGGAAAGCATGCTTCGGTTTACAATTTTTCTGGTTTATGACAAAGGCTGTTGGGATGGACCTAGGTCGTAAACCAGGGTTTTACTGTACATAGGAGAGCAGTTCAGTGATGAAAGTGGTGAACAGCTTGTCATAAATGGCAATACTGGACCACCAATACTGGAAAGCGAAGTTGTAACAGCTTAAAGATCCAAAGTCCTGTGAGGAGTACAGAATGCTTAGCCTCATGAGTCAAGCTCTTAAGGTCAGGAGCCAGGTCCAGTCCATGGGCCATAGGTTGGAAACCCCTGTTCTAGAGAAACTGCAAAAACAAGCCAATGTAATGCGTGCTGTAGCCTCATTTGAAAACCAAGGCATAGTCAATGTGACTATATCCAAGTATTCAGCTGATAACACCTGCACATACTATGTGGAAAAGGCCGTGGGCAAGGAAAGAAGAATTATGGTCAGTAATGCAACATTATCATTTTTTATAGCACAAGTGAGTATAATTTGAATAAAATAACAGCATGAGACTTGAGGGAAACAGCAATTGAACGTTACTCGTGTTAATAAATCAGATTACAGTTAATATACTTATTTTAAGATGTGACCATGTAACATGTATAGCATCTTGAAGTGTGAGTACAATACAGTATATAGTGAAATCCAAGTCTGAATTAATCTGTATTAAACCAAAGTCTCATCTGGGGATATGCTGGCTTTGTTCTCTACTACACAAATGTTACACTGTTCTGCAATTTGCTTTTATGCATTACTTTGCCAGGATAAATCCAGTAGTTTTTGTAAAAATAAACACTGCTGTCCCTTTAGCACAAAGAAAGTATTCATGAGTAGCCACCTATGTATATTTAATATATTTCCATGTCACCAGACATTGCTGAATAATTAGTTCCTGGAACTCTTTCTTGCTGTAGTAGTGAAATTGAAGATGATTATACAGAACAGTATGTTTTCCATTCAATAAAAGAGATGCAGTACTGTCATGATCTTCCTCTCTTTTCATATAGTCTTTCTAAGCAACACATATCAAGGGATCAAGTAAATAAAAAGGCACATTCATTGTTAAGAGAAACAATAACAAAATTACTGAATAAAAACAAGAGTATAGTTGAAGAAAATAGATTCTGGAAAATATGGAAACCATTTGTGGATTACTCATTGAAGGGGGGGTGAAGGGAGTAGGCCAGTACCAGATCAAATGAGCTTTTGGAAATAGTGAAAAATAAATGTGACATCCCGCATCCTCCAGGGCATTGTATAATACACTGGGTGTGTATTGTAAAAATTGTTTATTGTATTTTAATTATTGTATTTTTGTCTTAATTTAGTAGTAGTATAGCGATGTAATAAAATAATATTTTTAACGTTGAAAATGGCAATGGAATAAATGAGTATAAGATTTGATTTTGAAGATATATATATTACGATAACTATAAGTGTGTTATAATGTGTTAAAAGATATTGAGATGTATTCAAAGAAGTATGGTGGAAAAAGGGGGAGTTATACTGCTAAGTTTGTATTTTGATTGTATTTGTGTCTTTATTTTTAGTATGTATTTGTATTTTTGACATTTGTACTTGTATTCATATTTGTATTTTTTCTTAATTGTAGTGTTGCTGGTTTTATTTGAAAATTTAACAAAAAATATTTAAAAAACAAATGAAGGAAAGCAGGTCACAAAAAAAGAAACAATAACAAAATTACCTTTGTCATCAGAAGCAGCAATAGCTTGAAGAGAAGAAACTACTTTGTCCTTAATGTACTTTTTTCTACTAAGTCAGTTAACTGGTTTCTCATATTCTAGAACAGGATTCTTTGAACTTGGCTCTCCAGATGTTCTTGGACTTCAATTCCCAGGAGCCCTGATCAGCAGGTGTGCTGATTTGGGCTTCTGGTAATTTAAGTTCAAGAATACCTGGAGAGCAAATTTGCAGAATCCTGTTCTAGAACAAGTGTGGGGAACTTCCATCCTGTGAGATGGAGATGACCTGTTGCTGAATGAGAGCTCTCAGTATCCCTCACCATTAGCCGTTCTTGGTAGGGCTGATGGGAGCTATAGTCCAGTAACATCTGGAGTAGGGTGGTCCATCTTTATATGATGAAAAAATAAAAAAAACAACTTGAAAGTCATGCCACCCTCTTATTTTGTTACACATATCTATACCATTATGTTGTTAAAGTTTGAATGTGCTAACTTAATTAGAAGATGGTTCTCATCGACCTGAAAATATCAAATTACTAGTTTCATTAGGAACTGGGAAATTAATAAAAACACAGATAAACATTGAAAGTGAGGTTTATTTTACTTTTAAAACAATCCTTCAACACAGGTAAGACAAATAAACCTTATATTATTTTTTATCGCCTTCACCTTTCTTTGTTTAGAATTTTGTTAACTAAGGACTTTTTAGTTGTTTTAGTGGAAACCATCTTCCTATTTTGTTCAACGACATGTAGGAGAAATTGCTTTTCATCTTCATCTTTAGTGATTACCTTATTATAATCTTCAAATAATTTAACACCTCTTTCAACTGTATCGTTTACTACCTGTAGGTTGTGTTAGGTACTGGGGTCTGGGTGTGAATCCTGCAGAGCTAAGCAGTTAGCTTGTGGCAGCAGCAGTGGTGCCCGTGTAGTGTTTTCACTCTCACCCAGACAATAACATGCAGAGTAACAATGAAAGCAAAATAGCTTTTACTTTAGCAAGTCAGTTCATAAGGTAAACCCAAAAACATTAGATTCTTCTCTATGAAAGCAAAGTCGGGTAAACAGTTTGTAAGTCGTTGTAAGCAGTACTTTCAAGGTACGAGTCCCAGTCAGAGTTAACAGGCAAAAAAAAAAAAAAAGAATAATGACATCACCTGAAGTGCATTAAAGCAAGAGTAGACAAGATCCGAAAGCCTGGAGGATAAATTCAAGCTTTCAGCCCCTAGCAAGAGCCTGTTTTGGCTCGAATATGTCATTTTTTAAAATTAAAAACTCTCCTTTGGTGAGAACACTTGTGTGACCTTGGGAGCTGCAAAAATGTCTTACAGGCTGCATATTGCATACTTTCCCCACCTATCCAGTAACAGAATGAAGATTGGGACAGGTTCCAGAAAATATGAAAGGAACAGAATTGTGGTTTTTATACTTTATTCCATCACAAGCATTCCTCAGTAATGCCAAGGAGGAAGTCTTTGATCAAACCTACATGGCACATATTCTTCTCATCCCCAATACACTAGCAGGAACAGCTAAATTATCTGTGTGTGTCCCTCCACCCCCCACCCCCCACCCCCTGCCCAAGGGCCCTGTCCCACCAGACCACCAAAATTCAGTATTGGAGGGAAAACAAAACTAAATGAAACAAATCATGACACCTTTCAGATTAATGGATTTATTTCTGTCTGAGCTTTCATAATTTACAATCTACTTCCTCACACATTTGTACATAAGAACAGCCTTGCTGGAACAGGCCACAGGCCATCCAGTCCAGCATTCTGTCTCACACAGTGGCTCACCATTTCCTTCAGGGTATTCCCAAGCAGATGCCTTCACCTGCTTAGGATTCCCTGGAAATGGCATTGAGAGATATCCTGCCTATCTCTCCAACCTGGAGGTTGGCCTTAAGTATCCATAATTATAGCCATTGATACCCTTGTCCTCCATGAACTTGTCCAATCCTTTCTTAAAGCTGTCAAGACTGACAGCTGTCACCACTTCTTCTGGCAGGGAGTTCCATAGACCAGTAATCCTCTGGGTGAAAAAGTACTTTCTCTTATTTGTTTGAGAACTAGTACCCAAAAGTTTCATGGAGTGTCCCCTAGTTCTAGTGTTATGCGATAGGGAAAACAGTTTTTCCTTATCTAATTTGTCCACACCGTGCATGATTTTATAAACTTCAATCAGGTCACCTATTAGACGTCGTCGTTCAAGAGTGAAGAGGCCCAACCGTTGCAGCCTCAGATGGTAAGGAAGGTGTTCCAGTCCCCTAATCATTCTGGTTGCCCTCCTCTGCACTTTTTCCAGCTCCATAATATCCTTCTGGAGGTATGGCGACCAGAACTGTACACAGTATTCCAGATGGGGCCTCACCATAGATTTATAAAGAGGCAAAAGGACACTTGCTGACTTATTTTCTATAACCTTCCTAATGATCCCTAGCATTGAGTTTGCTTTTTTCACTGCTGAGGCACACTGGGTTGACACCTTCATTGAGTTGTCCACCAGGACTCCAAGTCCCTTTCCTGTTTGTCGCAGAGAGTTCAGACCCCATCAGTTTATAAATGTAATTGGGGTTCTTTGTCCCAACATGCATCACTCTGCACTTACTAATGTTGAAGCTCATTTGCCACTGTTCTGCCCACTCCCCCAGTGTCAAGAGATCCCTCTGGAGCTCCTCACAATCTCTCACAGTTTTCACTACCCTGTATAATTTAGTGTCGTCAGCAAATTTGGCTACCTTGCTTTTTACTCCTACCTCTAGATCATTTATGAAGAGGTTGAAAAGCAGGGGTCCCAGTACTGAACCTTGGGGGACCCCACTCTTTACTTCCCTCCACTTGGAGAAGTGTCCATTTAGTGCTACCCTCTGTTTCCTGTCCCTTAGCCAGTTGCTGATCCAGGACAAGACCTGTCCCTTTATTCCATGACTGGTAAGTTTATTCAAGAGCCTTTGGTGTGGGACCTTGTCAAAAGCCTTCTGAAAGTCCAGATAAACAATGTCAACTGGATCCCCCTTATCCACATGCTTGTTGACACTCTCAAAAAATTCCAACAGATTAGTGAGGCATGATTTGCCCTTGTAGAAGCCATGTTGACTCCTTTAGCAGCGCCTTCTCTTCTATGTGCCTATTAATTCTATCTTTTAGGATGGTTTCCATCACTTTACCTGGGACACATGTCAAACTGACAGGTCGGTAATTTCCTGGATCACCCCTGGATCCTTTTTTGAAAATTGGTGTTACATTCGCTACCTTCCAGTCATCAGGCACAAAGCCTGATTTGAGGGAAAGATTATATATTTTGGCTAGGAGATCAGCAATTTCATCTTTAAGTTCCCTGAGAACTCGTGGATGGATGCCATCTGGTCCTGGTGATTTGTTAGTGTTTAGTTTAACAAGACATGCAAGGACCTCCTCCCTGGTTATTTCTATCTGGCTTAATTGTTCAGTTTCCCTCCCTACGAAGACAGGCTCTGTTTTGGGCATGTGGTCTCTGTCTTCTTCAGTGAATACTGAAGCAAAGAATTCATTGAGTCTCTCTGCAATCTCTGTTTCCTCTTTAATAACCCCTTGCCTTCCATTGTCATCTAATGGTCCAATGGCCTTCCTAGTTGGGTTCTTACTTCTAATGTACTTAAAGAAGTCTTTGTTATTTCTCTGAGTATTTTTAGCTATACGCTCCTCAAAGTCTTGCTTTGCTTTCCTGATTGTTGTCTTGCATTTGTCTGCCAGAATTTATGTTTCTGCCTGCGGTCCTCATTCGGACAAGCCTTCCATCTTCTAAATGAGCTTTTCTTGCTCTTGATCACTTCCCGAACAGCTCCTGTAACCCACATCGGAGTCCTCTTGGACCTGGCAGTGCCCTTTTTCCTTTTGGGTATGCATTCCAATTGGGCCTCTGTTATTGTTTTTGTAAACAGCCTCCATGCCTCTTGGAGTGTTTGGACTCTCTCAATTTTGCCTTTCAGCTTCTTTTTTACTAGTTTCCTCATTTTCGGGAAATTTCCTTTTTGAAAATTTAAGGTCTCTGTGTTAGATTTTATCAGTGACTTGCGGTCTATGATCAAGTTAAACATAATTGAGTTGTGGTCACTGTTCCCTATTGGATTAGTCACATTAACATCTTGCACCAGATCCTGAGTATTACTCAGGATCAAGTCAAGGATTCTTGTACCTCTAGTTGGGTCTTCAACCATCTGTCCCAGGGAACAATCATTTAGCATATCTAGGAACTTTATCTCTTTATCATGTGCTGAACAACAGTTCACCCAGTCTATGTGAGGGTAATTGAAGTCCCCCATTATAACCAGGCTTCCCTTCCTGGATGCCTCCTTTACAACATTCTCCAACTGCCAGTCTCCCTCAAGAGTTTGGGTCGGAGGCCGATAGTATATGCCTACTGTTAGACCATCCTTATGGCCTGGTACTCTTACCCACAGAGCTTCTAATGGTGACTCCAAATCACCTAGATATTCCAATTCATACGATTTTATCACTTCTTTGACATATAAGGCTACACCACCTCCCGTTTGCCCCTTCCTATCCTTCCTGTACAGTTTGTAGCCTGGGATAACTGTATCCCATTGGTTATCATCCATCCACCAGGTTTCAGTGATACCAATAATATCAAAATTCTTATCTATTGCTAAGTATTCCAGCTCCCCTATTTTGTTCCGGAGGCTTCTGGCATTTGTATACAAGCATTTATATATGCTTTCCTGATACAGTCTTTTGAGTCCAGTTGCACTGTTAGACTGCCTCTAGCATCCTTCTGCTAGAGTGCTGGTGACTAGCTCCTTGCTCTGCTCAGTAATTTTTGCATCCTCCTCACTACTCAAGTACACACTTTTCCGAACCAGATGCTGCCCAGCTCCTGTCGGCTTTCCCCCAGTTATCAGTTTAAAAGCTGCTCTGCAGCCTTTTTGATGTTGAGTGCCAGCAATCTGGTCCCATCATGGTTCAAATGCAACCCATCCCTCCTGAACAGATTTGGCTTGTCCCAAAATGTTCTCCAGTTCCTGACAAATCTGAAACCCTCCTCTCAACACCACCGCCTCATCCACACATTGAGGCTTCTGAGCTCTGCCTGCCTGGTAGGTCCTGCGCGAGGGACAGGCAGCACTTCTGAAAATGCTACCTTGGAAGTCCGGGACTTCAATCTTCTTCCTAACAACCTGAATTTGGTTTCCAGTACAGACCGCTTGGCCTTCCCAACATCATTGGTACCAACGTGTACCATGACAACTGGCTCGTTCCCAGTTCTCTCTAACAATCTATCTAGATTTCTTGTGATGTCTGCAACTTTTGCACCTGGCAGGCAAGTCACCATACGGTTATCATGTGCATCACAAATCCATTTCTCTGTATTTCTAATTATTGAATTGCCTAGTACAAGGAGCCTCTCTCCTGCAATCTGTTCATCTACATGCACCTCATCAACCATATTAAGGGAGAGAAACTCAGTTTGTTCCTGTTGTTTATCTTCCTGGATCTCATCAAGTGTGATGAAGGAGAGATCATCAGGTGGAACCAGTTGTTCCTCTGTGTGTTCCTCATCAGGTGTGATGAGGGAAAGAGCCTCAAATTTATTCTGTAATTTCAGACTCTCAGAGTGATCCCCTACTCTTCTCCTCCTTTGAGTCACATTCCTCCAAACATCTCCCTCCTGAGTTATTGAAGGGCCTTCTCCCTCAGAACTGTGCCTTGTCTCTTCTTTGTCCAGCATAGTCTGCTCCGCTCTGTCCAAGAATAGCTCAAGCTCCTTAATTTGTTGATGGTTAGATATGCGGGCCTCTAGCTGCTGGACCTTCTCTTCTAGTAGTGCAACCAGCTTGCACTTGCTGCAAGTTTAGTTCTCCATATGCTTTGGCAAGAACACAAACATGGCACAAGTATTGCAGGTAACTACAGCTGTTCCCTCAGAATCCATTTTAACAAGTGCATTATTCTGGGCCTCAAAAATGTACACGTTTACTACCTTTCTACCTGGTAAGACTATATTCTTCCTTTGTTACTAGTTTGCAATCTCACGCGCTGTTAGGCGCGCGGGCCTCTAAAGTAGCTCTACTCCAACTGCAAAACTTACCAGTGCTCACTTCCTTTGTTTGGCTCTCCTCAGCAGCAGCTCTGCTTAAGAGCACATGCAGAGTCAAAAGGGGTGACCCTGAAAGAGCTCATAGCTTTTAAAGGCTAGTGTGGCTCCGCCCCATGAGTCACAGTTCAGGGAAGGGCCTGTTGTGGCTGCCCCCCTGCTTCTGGAAGCTTCTAACTGCTTCCTCTGTTTGAACAGAGGTGGCTCTCAGCAGTTTAAATTATCAATTTAAATTAGTGGAGGCCTCTAAAGCAGCTCTACTCCAATTCCAAAACTTACCAGTGCTCACTTCCTTTGTTTGGCTCTCCTCAGCAGCAGCTCTGCTTAAGAGCACATGCGTATGTTGTTGTTGTCCCACAGTCGATTCTGACCCTTTGCAACCCTATGGACCATTGACCTCCAGGCACCTCTGTCCTCCACCATCCTCCTCAGCCCGCCCAGCTCTGTGCCCATTGCATCCACAATACCATCTAGCCATCTAATCTTTGGCCGCCCCTTCTTCTTTTGCCCCCCCCTTTCCCAGCATCAAGGTTGTCTCAAGTGAATCCTCCCTTCTCATTTTATGTCCAAAGTACTTCAGCTTCAGCTTTACTATTTGACCTTCCAATGAGCAGTCAGGGATGATTACTTCTAATATTGACCTGTTTGTCCTCCTCGCTGTCCAGGGGACTCTCAAAACTCTCCTCCAACACCACATCTCAAATGCATCTATTCTTCTACGCTCAGCTTTCCTAATGGTCCAGCTCTCACATTACCACCGGAACACCTTTGCCTTGACTATGCGAAATTGTGTTTGTAAGGTGATGTCTCTACTTTTCACTATGTTCCCCAGGTTTCTCATAACGTGTCTCCCCAGAATCAGTCGTCTTTTCATTTCATGGCTGCCGTCTCCATCTGCAGTGATCTTAAATCCTAAGAAAGTAAAATCTGTCACTGCTTCTACTTCTTCCCCATCTATTTTCCATGTACTGATAGGGCCTGTTGCCATTATCTTGGTTTTCTTGATATTAAGTCTCAAGCCAGCTTTTGCACTCTCCTCCTTCAACCCAATCAAGAGATTCTTTAGGTCTTCCTCACTTGCTGCCATCAGGGTGGTATCATCTACATATCTCAAATTGTTGATGTTTCTCCCAGCAATTTTGATCCCATATTGTGATTCCTCCATCCCCGCATTGCGCATAATGTGCTCTGTGTATAAAATGAATAAGCAGGGTGATAAAATGCAACCTTGTCTTACTCCCTTTCCTATTCCAAACCACTTTGTCATTCCGTGTTCTGTCCTAACTGTTACTTTTTGATTCATGTACAGATTTCTCATGAGGCATATGAGGTGTTCTTGTGACATTTTGTTGTGATCCACAGTCAAATGCCTTGGTGTAGTCAATAAAACAAAAGTAGACTTGTTTCTGGTATTCCTTTGTTTTCACCATGATCTAACATATGTTGGCAATGTGGTCTCGAGTTCCTCTGCCTCTTCTGAACCCAGCCTGCACCTCTGGTAGTTTTCTCTCCACATACTGCTGAAGTCTATCCTGTATTATCTTGAACATCACCTTGCTGGCGTGTTTGTTTTGTTTTGTTTTTTTGTGATGCATACGAAGCATGGCTAACATGGCTACCTTTTTGAAACACTGCATTAGTATTACCCTACTTCATAAATATCCAAAATGTAAGTGTGGGGGTAACCCTGCACATCCTCAGCAAGCTATCTGCCCTATCCCACAAACACAAGACTCCTGAGCATCTAGTCAGTAGGGAGGTAGCACTGCAGATGGAGGGAGGGGTTCCAGCTGATGCAGGACATCTAGAAGGCATATTGGTGGGAGAAGGTCCAAGAGAGGCAGTGACAACAAGAAAGGGGGAGGAGACATGAAAACAAGCAGCAGAGGGCTGGGGCTCCATCTTCTGCACATCCATGGAATTGCAAGCAAGGAAGAAGTCATAACTAAAGAGGGATATCAAAACGGAGCCAATGACATCCAGAAATGTGCATCAGGTACCTGGGACCCCAGTAACAGCTGCCTGTGAGCCTCTTGACCATCTGGCAGGAAGCCTTAGAGCCACACCCAGCTAAAGCGCTGCAGGCAGTGGCAACAAAGCAGAGAAGGCTCTGCCATGAGGCAGTGTTCCTATTCACCACCTTTCCCAGAACTCCTTAAAAGGGCTTCACCCTGGATTGAGATTCACAAAGCCCGGCTGCTCCTCTAAGTTCTGCAGGACTGAAGTGCTCAGCCTAGAACAGTGATGGCAAACCTTGGCACTCCAGCTGTTCTTGAACATCAATTCTCAGAAGCCCAAGTCCTCGTGAATGCACACAAATGGGCTGTGTGTAGTAAACCCATTCATATGGATTTACAGGGACTTGCGCTTCTGGGAATTGAAGTTCAAGAACAGCAGGAGTGCCAAGGTTTTCCATCATGGGCCTAGAAGCAGCTTCTCTAAGTCCTGCCTCATCCTGCTGCAGCTGCTAAGCCCTTACCTGAGAGCCCTGGGGAACTTTCTGCACCTTCATAAGGTCCACTTGTAGACCTTGGATGGCGCAGATATATAAGAGGCAGCTTTTCCTTGCAGAGGCTGCCTCAGCAATGGACGTCAGCAGACTGGCAGTTGCTTGGCTCCTAGATCTCCTGCTTTGTTCCTGATTCTCACTTCTGAAGACTTCTGCCCAGTTCCTGTGGACGGTTGCTGGGCTTTGCTTGGATGCATGTTCCTTCAACTCCATCCTTGCCTTGCTTCAGCCCTTGAAGATCATCTGCCTCAACAACAAAGATTAACAGACTTGCAGTTGCTTGGTTTCTGATTTGTATGAGCTCTCCTGCCTTGCTCCTGAAGACTCCCTGTCCTTTTCCTGTGGACTGTTCTTGTGCCCTGTCTGGATCCTTGCTCCTGAAATTCCATCCTCGACTTGGTCCATCCCCTGAACATTCTCTGCTGTGTCTGTTTTCCTGGTTGCCTGATTTCTGGCTTGTTTGGAGTAATCCTGCATCTCTGGTTTCACTTGGGGTTAGACTCTGGACTATAACTTGGTTACTGTTTGGCCTGTTACCTGGCTCTCCTAGGTACTGGTGTTGCCTGCCAGCTGCCCACACCACAGACCCTGGTAGTTTGCCTGAAGCCAAAAACTCTGCACCCTGACCTAGGCAGTCATGAGTGCAGAACTGAGCATTGCTCTTCTAGCTTTGCAGGCCTTGCAGGGGGAGCTCATCACTCTCTGTAATGCAGCCCTAACCCCAGGGCCTCATTGTGTTCTGGCAGCCCCTCTTCTAGCCCACTTTTCTGGGGAGTGCCATACCATGAGGCTTGGTGTACCAGTGTCAGCTGCTGTTTCAGTTATGTCCAGATGCCTATCCCACTGAGAGGAGTCAGGTGGCATTAATAATCAGCCTCCTGTTCTGGCCTTGGGCTTCGCCCTTCCTTGAAGCCAACCATCCCATGCTTAATAACCTTGTGGCCTTCCTAAGGGCCCTATAAGAGATTGATTGAGATTTGGTTCTTGTTAGTCCTGTTACCTGGATGTCTTGGTGTTCATGTTGCTTGCCATAGCTCATGCCCTGGACCCTGACACGGCCAGGGTGAACTACACCCTGTGGGTTAGTGACAGAAACCCAACCCTCAGGGACCATGGGAGAAGGGACTCTGAGAGCAAACATTATACATGTAACAGCAAGAGACAGAGCCAAGCTGGAACCTATGGCTTTATTGCCTGGTGGCTCTACTGTTACAGGACCGCTAGAAGAGGGATCCAGTGATGGCCACAGTAAGGATGAAATAAGGTTAAAGATGAACAGCATCCTGACTGCACTCTTCTCCCTCCGACCAAGCCAATCTCTTGAAAAGCACATGTATATTTCATTGACATTCTACACAAGGTACAGTTTAAAATGGAAAGTTCTGTTGAGTTGAATGATAGCACTAAGTGGATTGGCATTTGCACTTCATTTTCCAGTGGTTTGGCTGTATTAATAATGCATAATAAGGCAGAATATCCTTCAAGTACATTAGTTAAGGGAAAGGGATTTCATTAGCATTACAATGAGTGTTGCTCACAACTAAAGAACATACTCAGCGGTCAGAAAAATAATTGGTAGCTTTTCAGTATTTAA
This sequence comes from Bradypodion ventrale, assembly GCA_035047345.1. Taxonomy (NCBI): domain Eukaryota; kingdom Metazoa; phylum Chordata; class Lepidosauria; order Squamata; family Chamaeleonidae; genus Bradypodion; species Bradypodion ventrale. The sequence continues at coordinate 52,030,700 of JAWDJE010000001.1, forward strand.
TTATACTTAAAGCCTAGACAGTCTATGGCTGTGTTATTTACCACCATTACGTTCTACGGTGCAAGAATAAAACCAGCTTTCTCAAACGGCTGCAGTTCACAACAGCTATTTTTAGAATTCTTATTCCAAAATATGTTCCAAATCAGAAAATTATATTTAACTGGTTGGTTAGCAGACTTCCTTCTTGGTATTATTTTTTTTAAAGCTAGAATAAATTCAAAATTACATGAACTTAAAATGCTGGAAAAAATGCCAGAAGATTTGGAACTCCTTATTTTTCCTAACAATTTGTTCTTTTGGTTTCATTGAATGCTTGTTTTAAAATTAAATAGGCCTGTTAACGCCAGCACAGCCTTTTACAATTACTATATGTGGCTAAATTTGGTGAGTTCTAGCAAATACATATATTCTGCCTTGTCAGCTTTGTTGAAGTAAACCAAATTAATATGGATTACAGAAGGTGGGGTTTCTTTTTTGCACAGTTTATGAATTTTGGAACTTGACTTTTTCTCAATTCAGTATAGCCATAATGACAAATAGAATCAGGCATGCCATTGAAAAGATGGAATCAGTGATATTTGCAGTAAGGAAAGGGCCATGATCCTCAGTAGCCTGCTTGACATCTTCATACTCTCTCCTCTAAACTTGTCTGAGCAAAAGGACAGCCTGTGCCAAATCTGTTTTAAAAGCCATGTCTATGGGTTTATATACAGTGATACCTCGCTTAAAGAGAATAATGCGTTTCATGGGATTACTCTTTAAGTGAGTTTGCTCTTTAAGCGAAACACCATTGTAAGTGACCAGTTGTGACTTCTGGCGGGGGTGATTGCGAACCCCGATCTAGTTGTTAAGCGAGTTTTTGGTTGATTTTAGTTCTTAAGCGAGGCGACCATTCAGAGAAAATTCTGCTCTTTAAGCAAGTTAGTCTCTAAGCGAGGTGCTCTTTATGCGAGGTTTATAGAGAGGGCTTATTTATTTATTTAATTGAATTTATACTGCCGCCCCTTCGCCGAGGCGACTCCGGCCGGCTTACAAATTAACAATAAACTCAAAACATTTAAAAACATATAAAATAGACTTTTAAGTTAAAAAATATAAATAATTTCTTTAAAAATTCTTTTAAAATACCACATAACATAACACGCTGCCAGAAACTGTCAGCCCGGGCATACCTATTTAGATGTGCTAACCCAAGGTGGCTGTCCCCCCAGTCACCCCACACACACACACACCTGTTGGGCAAGCCAGGTCTTGAGGCTCTTACAGAAGGGGAGAAGCTCTGCCTAAAGGCGAAGTTCAGTCGGCAGGAGTTCCACAGGGCCAGAGTGGACACAGAAAAGGCTCTCCTTCTTGTGCTAGAGAGGCGATCCTCTCTAGCTGATGGCACTATGAGAGAGCCCCTCTGGTCTGCTCTGGTGGGATGGGCAGTTGTCCTTGGGGTGATGCAGTCTCTTAAGTATCCTGGCCCAATTCCAATGTTGGGCTTTAAAGGTAATCACCAGCACCTTGAATTGCACCCGGAAGCACACTGGCAACCAGTGCAGCTCCCGAAGCAGTGGCAAGGCATGGGCATAATGCCCGCACCCCATCACCACCTGGGCAGCCACATTCTGGACCAGTTGCAGCCTTCAAATGGTCATCAGGGGCAGCCCCATGTAGAGTGCATTGCAATAATCAAGTCTTGAGGCGACCAGAGCATGCATGACCATGAGCAATGAGTCCCGGTCCAGGAGCAAGCGTAACTGGTGAATCACACCAAGTTGTGCGAAAACCTTCCTAGCCACGACTGCCAGTTGCTCATTGAGCATGAGTCGTGAGTCCAGGTGGACCCCCAGATTACACGCCGGGTCTGTCTGAGGCAAAGAAGCCCCATCCAGAACCAAAGATGGTAACTCCCAGGGTGGTTTTTTGGGCTGGGTTTTTAAAATGCTTTTTATGATTGTATGTTATTTCATATATATATATTGTTAACCGCTCTGGGTGGTGCATGTGCCAGAAGAGTGGGATACAAATGTGTGTAAATTAATAAATAAATATAAATAATGCGGGGGCCCTAATCTACAGCCACTCGGTCTTGCCAGGATTCAGTTGTAGCCTGTTGCCCCCAATCCAGACCCCTACAGCCTTCAGACACCTGGACAGGACTTCCACTGCATCACCTGGATCACCACGGGCCGAGATGTACAATTGAGTATCATCAGCATATTAATGATACCTCACCCCGTGGGAACGGATGATCTCCCCCAACGATTTCATGTAGTTAAATAGGAGAGGCGAGAGCACCGAGCCCTGAGGCACCCCATATTGGAGGGGCCTAGGGCTGGACCTCTCGCCCTCCAACAACACCAAATGGGTCCAGCCCATCAGAAATGAGGAAAACCAGGACCACACAGTGCCCTGGATCCCGAGTCCTTGGAGCCACCCCAGAAGGATGCTGTGGTCGACAGTATCAAAAGCCACAAAGAGGTCAAGAAGAGGAAGGAGAGATGGATTCCCATCATCCTGCTCACGCCAGAGATCATCCAACAGTGCAACTAATGCAGTCTCATGTCCCTGCAGTACCAATCTAGGGTAGTGCTGACCCCACACAGTATCCCCCTGGGCCAATGGGAACATGGCCATCTTCCAATCAGTCCATATGTCCATGGGGGTTCTAAAATCTCTTCCTACAACTCTTTGCAGAGGGGATACAGGGTCCTCTTTAGTCAGTCACAAGGCTTGCCTGCATTACAGCGTAATGGTTTTGGTTCTAGGTTGCATTAGCTAATTTCCAAGCTGTTCTAAGTCCTTAGGTGGCGGTAGTCTTCGGCCCTTTATCTCTCCTGCAAGGGACGGGAGAGGGCGGGAGGCGCAGCTGTGGTCGCTAGTGGTGAAAGGCAGCGGCCATGGAAGGTCCTTTTATGCCCCGCAGGGGCTGGAGCAGATGTTGCCCATTCCTCACCGGTTTGCCGGACCGGAAGGGGGCTCCAGGACTCGGCGCTGGCAGTGAAAGGCAGTAGCCGCAGAAAGTCCTTTTATGCCCCGCAGGGGCTGGAGCAGGTGTTGCCCATTCCTCACCAGTTTGCTGGACCGGGAGGGGGCTCCAAGCCTCGGCGTTGGCGGCAAAAGGCAGTGGCCGTGGAAGGTCCTTTTATGCCCTGCAGGGCTGGAGCAGGTGTTGTCCATTCCTCACATGGCCTCATTTTGACATCAGGTAGGCCCAGTAAACTACTCCAGGGTACATAAATTGCCCGTCCCTGCCTCAAGAGTACAGTATTGTTCAAGGCTCCAGTTGTCTGAAATAGAAACCTTATAGAACTGAATAGAATTCACAGAGGTAACAGGCAAAAGAAAACAAGAATAATGACATCACCTGAAGTGCTTTAAAGCAAGAGTAGATAAGATCTGAAAGCCTGGAGGATAAATTAAAACTTTCAGTCCCTAGCAAGAACCTGTTTTGGCTCGAATAAGTCTTTTTTATTATTAAAAACTCTCCTTTGTTTCTGCTCTGGGGTGTAAGAGGGCCATTCCAGGGTATAACTGAAGGTGGTCATTTCAGCTTCTGGGTGGCATTTTCAGCTTCTGGGTGGCATTTTCTGCTTTGCAATTATTCTTCTTCAGGTCATGGAGAATAACAAGACACACCATTTCTGGTCATGTGTGCAAACAGTGCACATGGCTGTGATGTCATTTCTGGTCACGTGTGTAAATAAATTCACATGGCCTCATTTTGACATCAGGTAGGCCCAGTAAACTACTCGCAGGGATACTTCAACTAGTAAATGGGAACTATACTTATTGACCAGTAAAGCACTAATGAATTAATTGCACAGTAAAATAAATTAATTGCACATACAAAAAAAGAGGGCAGGGGAAAAAATCCCCCGAAGCCCTTTACTCTTTTTTTTTAATGTACTGACCATTAAATATCAGGTGTGATTTTGGAGGCCCTGAGTAGTTAAGAAATTATACAATCTTAATTATTTTAAATCAGATCATGCAGCCAGTATCTTGAAAATACAGGTGAAACTCGGAAAATTAGAATATCATGCAAATGTTCATTCAGTTCAGTAATGCAACTTAAAAGGAGAAACAAATATATGAGATAGACTCATTACATGCAAAGCGAGATAGTTCAAGCCTTACTTTGTTATAATATTGATGCTTATGGCTTACAGCTTATGAAAACCCCAACCCCACAATCTCATGCACCCCATAATCATCACATAATCTCATGTACGCTGTACGCCATGATCATCACAATTATAATGAATTAAGGCATGACATATCTCGCTTTGCATTTAGTGAGTCTATCTCATATTTTTGTTTCACCTTTTAAGTGAATGAATGAACATTTGCACGATATTCTAATTTTCCGAGTTTCAACTGTACTTACTGATAAGGCAGCTTGAAAATATTTAGAACAGCAAACATGAAGATAAAATAACATATGCACAAAGGCTGGGAACTACTATCCCAAGAGACATCTACATGGCACCAATTTTGTACTCATCACACTGTGCAGAGCAAAAAATGCTGCATGCATGGCTTATTATATTGTTCACTGCCTCTATGCTCATTCAGGACACAACCTGGCTATATCTAGGCCTCTATTGCTTAAAAAAAAAAACAGTTTATCATGACTAGCCAGTTGGAAGAAGATACATAAAAAGAAGTATGGAAAATAAAATTACGTTTCCAATAATGTGGCAGTCTTTTAAGGGATTTTTTTTTTTTTGCTGTTTTGTTTTCCATTAAGTATATATTTGAAAGAGTACTGATTTCCCAATAACATTTTCCCAAGCATCTAGATCTTGTGTTTTGTTTTTTCAACTTTGGTCCCCATAGCAACATTCAGACGAAGCAAATATGTCAATGCTCTCAAGAGCTCTTCAGTGAAATCCAGTAATTGTCAAACTAAAACATGTGAGTCACCTTTAAAAAATCCCCAAATTCATGCACTGAGGAATAAAAAGGACAGAAGACTTTGAGACATAGCTATGTATGAAAAAGACTATGCTAGCTTCTCAAAGCTGCTACAGAAAGCTGCTACAGTAAATGAATTGTGAATAGTTCTCTATATTACAATACACTGTACTGATAGTCTGTTTCTTCACATATTTTTCATTCTCTGTACTGTGACTTGCAAAAATAGTGAATGAAAAATATCTGAACAAACAGACTATGGGTACAAAAAGAAAACACAGCAAACTCTATTGCAAGAAAGTCAAGGTTTATATTTTACATTTCTGAATTAGCCCAATCAGCAACTTGCAGTCATTTCACAGAGTGTCACAAGTTGAGACTCCACATTAGAAAATAAGATAGTGAAATCTGTGTTGTTATCCTCTAGGGGCCAGTATTGTTGCTCTGAAGAAAAAGAAACACTGTCCTGAATTACAGTGAGCTTTGATCAGGGAGGGAGGCAACATTTATTTTCATTTGTACACAGCAGGTGAGGCCATTTAAGTTTAATGATCTGCATTAAGCATCACTCACATCTTCTCCTTCATATGTTCAGATTGTCCAAGGAAATGGCTTCAAGCAATTAACTTTAAATCTACGATACATGTACATCACTATAAATGCTATAAATCTGTACTGTACGTGGAACACTACTGAATTAAAGATCTCACAAAGCAGCATAAAATCTATTCAAATGTCCAGATACTCCATATCCACATAAAGCTAGGCAAAAGCAACTTTCTTTCTTTCTCTCTCTCTCACTCACTCTCTCTCACACACATACACACATTTCCAAAAAAGTTTAAATAGAACATTTGGCAATCTTCTCTTACATAAGAACATAAGAACAGCCTTGCTGGAACAGGCCACAGCCCATCCAGTCCAGCATTCTGTCTCACACAGTGGCTCACCATTTCCTTCAGGGTATTCCCAAGCAGATGCCTTCACTTGCTTAGGATTCACTGGAAATGGCATTGAGAGATATCCTGCCTATCTCTCCAACCCGGAGGTTGTCCTTAAGTATCCATAATTATAGCCATTGATACCCTTGTCCTCCATGAACTTGTCTAATCCTTTCTTAAAGCTGTCAAGACTGACAGCTGTCACCACTTCTTCTGGCAGGGAGTTCCATAGACCAGTAATCCTCTGGGTGAAAAAGTACTTTCTCTTATTTGTTTGAGAACTAGTACCCAAAAGTTTCATCGAGTGTCCCCTAGTTCTAGTGTTGTGCGATAGGGAAAACAGTTTTTCCTTATCTACTTTGTCCACACCATGCATGATTTTATAAACTTCAATCACGTCACCTCTTAGACGTCGTCGTTCAAGAGTGAAGAGGCCCAACCGTTGCAGCCTCAGATGGTAAGGAAGGTGTTCCAGTCCCCTAATCATTCTGGTTGCCCTCCTCTGTACTTTCTCCAACTCCATAATATCCTTCTGGAGGTATGGCGACCAGAACTGTACACAGTATTCCAGATGGGGCCTCACCATAGATTTATAAAGAGGCAAAATGACACTTGCTGACTTATTTTCTATGCCCTTCCTAATGATCCCTAACATTGAGTTTGCTTTTTTCACTGCTGAGGCACACTGGGTTGACATCTTCATTGAGCTGTCCACCAGGACACCAAGGTCCCTTTCCTGGTTTGTTGCAGAGAGTTCAGACCCCATCAGTTTATAAATGTAATTGGGTTTTTTTGCCCCAACATGCATCACTCTGCACTTACTAATGTTGAAGCTCATTTGCCACTGTTTTGCCCACTCCCCCAGTGTCAAGAGATCCCTCTGGAGCTCCTCACAATCTCTCACAGTTTTCACTACCCTGTATAATTTAGTGTCGTCAGCAAATTTGGCTACCTTGCTTTTTACTCCTACCTCTAGATCATTTATGAAGAGGTTGAAAAGCAGGGGTCCCAGTACTGAACCTTGGGGGACCCCACTCTTTACTTCCCTCCACTTGGAGAAGTGTCCACTTAGTGCTACCCTCTGTTTCCTGTCCCTTAGCCAGTTGCTGATCCAGGACAAGACCTGTCCCTTTATTCCATGACTGGTAAGTTTATTCAAGAGCCTTTGGTGTGGGACCTTGTCAAAAGCCTTCTGAAAGTCCAGATAAACAATGTCAACTGGATCCCCCTTATCCACATGCTTGTTGACACTCTCAAAAAATTCCAACAGATTAGTGAGGCATGATTTGCCCTTGTAAAAGCCATGTTGGCTCTCCTTTAGCAGCGCCTTCTCTTCTATGTGCCTATTAATTCTATCTTTTAGGATGGTTTCCATCTCTTTACCTGGGACACATGTCAAACTGACAGGTCGGTAATTTCCTGGATCACCCCTGGATCCTTTTTTGAAAATTGGTGTTACATTCGCTACCTTCCAGTCATCAGGCACAAAGCCTGATTTGAGGGAAAGATTATATATTTTGGCTAGGAGATCAGCAATTTCATCTTTAAGTTCCCTGAGAACTCGTGGATGGATGCCATCTGGTCCTGGTGATTTGTTAGTGTTTAGCTTAACAAGACATGCAAGGACCTCCTCCCTGGTTATTTCTATCTTGCTTAATTCTTCGGTTTCCCTCCCTACGAAGATAGGCTCTGTTTTGGGCATGTGGTCTCTGTCTTCTTCAGTGAATACTGAAGCAAAGAATTCATTGAGTCTCTCTGCAATCTCTGTTTCCTCTTTAATAACCCCTTGCCTTCCATTGTCATCTAATGGTCCAATGGCCTTCCTAGTTGGGTTCTTACTTCTAATGTACTTAAAGATGTCTTTGTTATTTCTCTGAGTATTTTTAGCTATACGCTCCTCAAAGTCTTGCTTTGCTTTCCTGATTGTTGCCTTGCATTTGTTCTGCCAGAATTTATCTTTCTGCCTGCTGTCCTCATTTGGACAAGCCTTCCATCTTCTAAATGAGCTTTTCTTGCTCTTGATCACTTCCCGAACAGCTCCTGTAAGCTGGTCTTAAATTGCTGTAGACCAGATATCAACTATTTCAGATTTACCTTTGTAAACAACAATCCAGAAAGATGGAATAAAGCTATCATTGCTGACAGGTGTTGGAACAAACTATTCAGAGAAGAATCTTTTAGCCTATCATCTCTTTAAAGTTGCCACAGATATAGCCTTGTTAGTCTGCAATCCATTGCAGAAAAGACAACAAAGTCTTCTGTCACTCTGAAGACTACGTTGTGTCTAAAGAAGTGGGGTTTCCATCCATGAAAACTCACATTGAAACAGATTTGTTGGTTTTAAAATGCTTTTTCTGCTCCTATGCTGCTAACACACTTAAAGACTAAAATGTTTATTTTGTATAAGCTTCACAGCTTCAAGTGCTTTAAGATGGCAGAAAAACATTTAAAATTTTAAGGTTACTCAGATTTTTAATGAGAAAATCTTTGTTTAACAAGAATATGCTAAGTATACTGATGTGTAAAAAAAATGAAAATTAGATTAAGAGCCCCTGTGGTGCAGTGGTTGTACTGCAGCCAAAAACTGCTGCATGATCAAACCTGACCATGGTTCAAGGTTGACTCAGCCTTCCATCCTTCTGATGCCGGTAAAATGAGTACCCAACATGTAAACTGCCAAGAGAGTGCACTAAGCACTATGGAGCAGTATATAAGTGTAAATGCTATTGCTATTATTATAATATTCAGCCAGAACTGCTGGATAGCTCAATGATTTAGGTATCTAGCTGTGGAGCCAGAGGTTCAGAGCTTGATTTCTCAGTGTGCCTCCTTGACAAGGGCTGGACTTGATGATCCATAGGATCCCATCCACCTTTGCAGTTCTATGTTGGTGATTAAACACATTATTCTCTTACCCCTTTTACTCATCAAAAGGATTAAAACCTAGCCAGTGGTTCCCCATATGGGACACATGCCCCACAGGGGAACTTCAATTCCCAGAAGCCTAAGCCGGTACATCAGCTGATCAGTGCTTTGGGGAATTGACTTAGGCTTCTGGAAATTGAAGTCCAAAAACCAAAGGTTGGGAAACACTGATCAAAGCAAAGGAAGATGGAAGTGGTTAACACTTTCTCCTCTAATTGTTTTTCTGCTCAAACTCCTTAGCTTTGGAATTTGGAGAAATAAATTTGCATTTAGATGATTTTGCACTAACTGCCAACAACCTTAGAATGCAAGTGAGCCTAATACTGAAAAAGTCTGAAAATAGGATTTATAAATATTTTCTGCAATAGGAAAACGTACAGGTGCTCTACATTTTTACGGATATGTTTTAAATTTGATTTCCGGTTCAAGAGTATTTTACTATTATAATGTGCATTAATGCACAGAATTCTGTAGCTGATTTATGCTTTAAGAAAGTCACTTACTTCTTGACAGCAAATTCCTATTTATTGACAAGCTACTATTTATATTCCTAGGTGTTTACCCAGGAATGTAACTAGTAGTTTTTAATGAACAGCCATTTGCTGTTATAAGACTTCCCTTAGGCAAGCCAATAGGATTCAACCATAGCTTTGGGTTTTTATCTGCATTTGCTTTTTTTATATCTTATGAACTGTCCAAAGCAAGGTTTTGGAGCAAGCAAGCAAGTGAACAATACATTTTTTTCTGCTGTTTAAACTTTTTCTGAAACACAAAAGAAAAGAAAATCTTGTGTAAATTTACCCAGAACACTGAAATCCAGCTAATATTCATTTCTATGTGCTAGAATGAAATAATTTATCACATTAATTCTAATGATAATGCCAAGTGGAACAGGTCTATTCTATTGTCACAAACTATTTTATAGTGTTTCAAATATAGAAGACAGTCTAACAATGACCAAAACATATCCACAGTGACACACAATGTTTTCATTCCTTGTCCTGCCATATTTCTTCCAATTCTGTACCATGCCAGGTTTGTACAAAACTGTATCTAGCTAGAATAGGCCTAGCCGCTGCAGCAGTGCTAAAGTGGTGTGTGTCTGCAAACGCTTGCCAATTTTATTTAATTTAACATAACGGAATATTAGGCATTACTTCACTGCTGTTATGTGCCAAACCACCAATTCCAGCACATGGATTTAACAGTAGAGTCTACAAAAGCAGCCTTAAGTAGATCACGTAGAAAGATTAGTAATCATCCTGTGATTATATAAAAAAAAACCAGAATCTTATGTTCTCTTGTCATACAGACATTGGGGCCTATTTTGAAAACAGCAACAGTTTCATCACACTGCCCCAAAATGAATTCAGAGATAGAATTCAATTAACCAGTTTATGAGTTTGATAAAAGAACAGTTACATGCTGCTTTTTGAATGTCCATCATCTAATGCAGGGATTCCCAACCTATGGCCCACAGGCGGGACCCAGCCCACAGCACCATTTCATCCAGCCCATCGCCACTGCCGCACCCGGAAGTGGAAGCAGACACATTTATGTCAGCCATAAAACTCACCCACACATGCGCAAATGCACACGCAGCTGCCATAAATGCGGAAGTGGGTGCATTTATGACAGCCATAAATGTACCTGCTTCCGTTTCCGGAGGGCATGGTCCAGTCCACTCAGCTGACTGAAGAGCATGGTCAGGCCCGGGCCGTGATGTAAAAAGTTTGGGAATCCCTGATCCCCTAATTAATTAAATACTATGTGCTTTTCTGCAATTGTGGGATTCAATTTTTTTTACTACCTACCTACTCTGCGGGCATGGTATGGTGGGCGTGGCCAGGGGGAAAGCCCTGCATTGCACCTAAATTAGGACTACTTTATTTCAAAACTTGGATGGCCAGGGCCAGCTGGAATTTCTGCTACTGGTTCTGGCAAACTGGGGAGAACCTGCTGAATCCCACCACTGTTTTCTGTCTCCTGCAAGTAGGATGCTGAAGTTATCACTGCAATAGTGTGGGTAACTTGGGAAAAACCCATATGAGGCAAAGCAGCACAGAGCTGCCCTTGTCTATTCAGTTACTGAAAACCACCCATCGTTTTACTCTCTCGGGTAGACTTTTCATTTTGCTGTATGCTGCTTCTAACAGTATTATTAGAGATAATAAAAGAGTTTTCAGTAGTCATTGGAAATTAAAAAAGCGGTAGTCATTTATTTATAAATACGTCTTAGATCAGTGATGACAAACCTTTTAGAGACCGAGTGTCCAAACTCAACAGGCTGCCATCCGTGCTGCAGAGGGGTGGGCTGGAGTCTCTGCTCAGGGGAGGGAGGAAGCACTCCCATTGGGCTGCTGGGCAGAGGGGCAGAGCAAACTCTGTGCTGGGGAGGGAGGAAGCACTCCCATTGGGCTGCTGGACAGAGGGGCAGAGCAAACTCTGTGCTGGGGAGGGAGGAAGCATTCCCATTGGGCTGCTGGGAAGAAGGGCGGGGCAAACTCTGTGCTGGGGCAATGGTGCACATGCCCACAGAGAAGGCTCTGAGTGCCACCTCTGGCACGTCTGCCATAGGTTCACCACCACTGTCTTAGATCACCAAGGTTTAACATTGAACATTATGCAAACCCCTGTAAGACAGAATCTCTATCTCTATTCTTGACTGCATAAAGGTTAATCAACTGAAAGATGAAATGAGGTGTTGCAAGTCACAGGCAAGTGGGCGGCAGGGGGGGAGGGGAGGATTTTGGTCTGTCCTTTAAAAACAGGTTTGCTAAAAGATGCAACACAAGAGGCGACTTTACACATGGACATCACCAGATGGCCAACACCGAAACCAGATTGACTACATACTCTGCAGCCAAAGATGGAGAACCTCCATACAGTCAGCAAAAACAAGACCTGGAGCAGATTGTGGCTCAGATCACAACCTACTGATTGCAAAATTCAGGCTTAGACTAAAGAAAATAGGGAAAACAAAGAGACCAGACAGATATCACCTAGACAGCATCCCTAAAGAATACACGGTGGAGGTGATGAACAGATTCAATGGCTTAGACTCAATAGATAGAGTGCCAGAAGAATTATGGACAGAGATGAGGGACATCATGCAGGAAGCAGCAAAGAAAACCATACCAAAAGAAAAGAAGAGTAAGAAAGCAAAGTGGTTGTCTGATGAGGCTCTTAAAATAGCAGAGGAAAGAAGGAACGCAAAAGTCAAAGGAGAAAGGAAAAAATACAATCATTTGAACACAGAATTTCAAAGAAAAGCAAGGAGAGATAAGGAAAACTATCTAAAAGAACAGTGCAAAGAAATGGAAGAAAACAACAAAAGAGGCAGAACCAGAGATCTTTTCAAAAAAATCCGGGAAATCAAGGGAACATTTAAAGCAAAAATGAACATGATAAGGGACAAAGACGGAAAGGAGCTAGCTGATGCAGAAGAGATTAAGAAAAGATGGAAAGAGTACACAGAGGAACTCTACAAAAAGGAACTCAACACTCCTGATAGTCACAATGATGAAGAAATTGAACCTGAGCCAGACATCCTGGAGTGTGAAGTCAGAAAGGCCCTAAAGAGCACTGCAAACAACAAAGCTAGTGGAGATGATGGTATCCCAGTTGAATTTTTCAAAGCTCTAAAAGATGATGGCATCAAATTACTGCATTCAATATGCCAGCAGATTTGGAAAACAAAACAGTGGCCACAGGACTGGAAAAGATCAGTATATGTTCCAATCCCAAAAAAGGGCAATGCCAAAGAATGTTCAAATTATCGAACAATTGCGCTCATCCCACACGCCAGCAAGGTGATGCTCAAGATAATACAGGATAGACTTCAGCAGCATGTGGAAAGAGAATTACCAGAGGTGCAGGCTGGTTTCAGAAGAGGCAGGGGGACTAGAGACCACATTGCCAACATACGTTGGATCATGGAGAAAACAAAGGAATACCAGAAACAAGTTTATTTTTGCTTTATTGACTACACTAAGGCATTTGATTGTGTGGATCACAACAAGATGTGGCAAGTGATTAAAGAGATGGGAATACCAGAGCACCTCATATGCCTCCTGAGAAATCTGTACATGAACCAAGAAGCAACAGTTAGGACAGAACACGGAATGACAGAGTGGTTTGGAATAGGAAAAGGAGTAAGGCAAGGCTGCATTCTGTCACCCTGCTTATTCAACTTATACACAGAGCACATAATGCGCAATGCAGGGATGGAGGAATCACAATATGGGATAAAAATTGCTGGGAGAAACATCAACAATCTGAGATATGCAGACGACACCACCCTAATGGCAGAAAGTGAGGAAGACCTAAAGAATCTCCTGATCGGTTTGAAGGAAGAGAGTGCAAAAGCTGGCTTGAGACTCAATATCAAGAAAACCAAGATAATGGCAACAGGCCCGATCAGTTCCTGGAAAATAGACGGGGAAGAAGTAGAAGCAGTGACAGATTTTACGTTCTTAGGATCTAAGATCACTGCAGATGGAGATTGCAGCCATGAAATAAAGAGGCGGCTGATTCTAGGGAGACAAGCCATGAGAAACCTGGGGAACATAGTGAAAAGCAGAGACATCACCTTGAAAACAAAAATTAGAATAGTCGAAGCAATGGTATTCCCAGTGGTAATGTACGGATGTGAGAGCTGGACAATTAGGAAAGCTGAACGCAGAAGAATAGATGCCTTTGAAATGTGGTGTTGGAGGAGAGTTTTGAGGGTACCTTGGACAGCGAGGAGAACAAATAGGTCAATCTTAGAAGAAATCAACACTGACTGCTCATTGGAAGGTCAAATAGTAAAGATGAGGCTAAAGTACTTTGGGCATCAAATGAGAAGGGAGGATTCACTTGAGAAGGCCGTGATGTTGGGAAAGGTGGAGGGCAAAAGAAGAAGGGGGAGGCCAAGGATGAGATGGATAGATGGTATTGTAGACACAATGGGCACAGAGCTGGGAGGACTGAGGGGGATGTTGGAGGACAGAGGCGCCTGGAGAACGATGGTCCATGGGGTCGCAAAGGGTCGGAATCGACTGTGCGACTGAACAACAACAACAACAAAAGATGCAGAGATACAACTGCACTTTACACTGCTGTTTGATTTTCAGGTAGTGGCTCTAACCAGGAATGCCCCATTCTCTCTATATCTGGAATAACTACTGTTCTCTTTCATAAGTAGTAAGATACTATATTTACTAATCCTTCTATATACTTTACCTAAGGCTGCTTTTGAAGATTATCCAGAAACATCAAGTTAGACTCTTACATTGTCTCTTTTTGAGATGTGTTAGTGACCAAATTGTTTCTGGTTTCACTTCAAAGGGACCATGATAACTTGAAAGGCCTTGGCCCTAGAGTTTAGGGCAGATGTTGCAGGTCATGCATACTCCCCTAGCCTGCAAAGAAAAGTCAGAGGTTCCCTTCTTTATTATGTCTTCCTTTGCATTTAAACAGATCTCATACATTCTTTGTAGTGACAACCTGCCTTCGTAAGGTCTTATCCAAGGATAAAGATGTATGTGCATTTCCCCAACACTGAAGATGACTGATGCTTTTATCTGCCAAACCATTAGGACAAATCTGACTATTACACCTATTTTTGTAGCCCTCCACCACCATCTATTCAGTGTAATGTGTGTGGTCGCATGTGTGTCAATAAACTGATCCTGGCATGAAACATGCAACCACACACACTACACTGAATAGATGTGAAAGTGACTTCCAGGGAAAATGTATTACTTGGATACGAGTAGCAGCCGATGATGATATTTTACCGGCTAAAATTCAGTAATGTAAAGTTACAGAACATACAGCTGATGAAGTCATCATTCATGGTCATATTTTATTGGGGGAAAAGATTCCTATCCTAACCCCTGGGATGATGGAAGTCTTAAATGTCTAAAAATCATTCTTGCTGGTTCCAGCATGTGTGGCAGAACTGATGGTGGCAATATTTCATGACTCCCTCCCCTATCCCACTGCCGTAAAGGTTTCCCCAGGATCAAAGGTATCCAAAGGAACCTAGGAACCCTGGGGGGGGGGGGGGACTGAAGAAGGTTTAAGACACTTTTTATTAACATAATACAGTCATGAATCATAATGTCATCAGGCTTACTTATCATAACTTTACATTACTGGATTTTACCAATCAGTTTTACTCACTGCTTTAAGTTATTTCTGAGCTCAAAAAGCACGATTTTTTTAAAAAAGGTATTACTCATTAATAAAATATCTGAGTTTCTTCCAAGTGCTAGAATTTTATTTTATTTGTACACATAATTACAAAGAAACAGATTAACCTCTATTCATAATGCAACACTGACAGTTTCTAGCTTATTCACAAATCTACTTTTTTCACATTCTAATCGAGAGAGGCTAATAATACAACCAACTATTCCAATGTGCTGGACTAAGATTCAGGAGAACCGGGTTCAAATCCACCCTTGATCATGGGAACTCACTGGGAAAACCACTCCTTAAATATCTCACTTACCTCTTGAAAGCCCCATTAGGGTCATAGTAAGTCAGTTCTGACTTGATGGCATACAACAAACACAAATTCAACTACCATTACTGCAATACAAAATGCATCTTTATGCATCTTTTTGGATCTTCTGCATATATTGCTCTACACTACTGTTTGCAATGCTAATATCACAAGCTGATTTCAGGTATCTTTCAGCATTCGTAAATAATTCTGTCTCCAAAATTAGCTACCCTTCCATCATTATACTTACAGGAATATAATGTTTAATTTTTCCATGTTGAGTAGCACAGAATAGATTGTGGGAAGCATTAATTGTGGGAAATATATTCACTTCTTAGCTTTATACGTGAGGTCAAAGAAGATGGAGGAATCAAGTTGGCAATAATGTTTTGACAACCAGGAGCTGCTAGGCTGGCTGGAATCAAGGGTCATATTACAGATTACATTATTCATGGTTTGTGATAACTGTTCCATTCTGGTGCTAGAACAGTGATGGGCAGTCTTGGCCCTCCAGCTGTTCTTGAACTTCAATTCCCAGAAACCCTGACCAGCTGGTGTGTTGACTTGGGCTTCTTGGAATTGAAGTCCAAGAACAGCTGGAGGGCCAAGGCTGCCCATCTCTGTGCTAGAATCAGTTGTTTTGGCAACTATGCTGGTGACTTTCCAGCAGAAGTGCTCACAGACTTTCAAGTGGAAAGTGCAAATCAAGTACAGTGGACCCTCGATTAACAACGCGTTCGAATAGCGTCATTTTCGATTAACAACGCTACGTCGTATTTTTACCATCATTATTCAAATAACGATGTTTTTTGTTGTTATTCAAACAATGTTATTCGAATAGCGATGCTACTTGGGGAACCAAGTAACGTCGTTATTCGAGGGTCCACTGTATAATAAAACAAGCGTTATTTGGCAAATGAAATTCCCAGTTGGTAAATTAAATCAACACCTCTCCTAATGAAGCTACTGTACAAACAGCCTGCTAATGCCCATCTTCTGGGAATTGAATGTGATTTCTGGAGGAAAGAACTGCCTTCACCTCTTGCTGTATGCAACAGAGGGAAGAAATTCCCAAAAGCAGGAGTTTGCAACCTATGCTCTGCGGGCTGGTCCTGATGCCATTCCATCTGTCCCGCAGGGATGACCACAGAAGCATGTGTTTTTACGACAGCCGTAAATGTGCCCGTACATGTACAAACACACCCATCGCGGAAATCGGCAGCATTTACGACAGGAGAAATGTGTCCAGCCCGCTTAGCTCTCCTAGAGTAAGTAGCCCAGCCCATGGCGTGAAAACCTTGAGAACCCCTGCCCTAAAGGCAGGTGAGATTCTACCAAAAGTAACTACACTGTACTGGTAACACAGGCAGAGATGGCGAGTGCCTCAGGCCTGAACTAATTTAACCTAGGACAAATGCTGCAGGAAAAAATGAAGAGCCCAGATGCCTTTAATTGTGAAAATCCTAGTACTGTAAAATAAACCAGTTTTGTACAAAAACAGAAAACACATCTAGAAATTCAGGCAAAGGACCAGCTACGACTCTTAGAAAAATCTTCCTAGGGAATCCATTTGTTGTGTTCTCTAATACCTGCATGAAATGAAAACTATGGCAGTGGAAGCTGTCATCCAAACTGAGATCAAGTTTATAAATAAAAGCTGCTATGCTGGGGAAACGGCTATCTATTAATGCAATTTTGAGACCAAAGTAAACTTCAGGAAACAAAGCATCACAAAGTAAAATTCAGTATTTTCCCTCACTGAATATTAGATGCTTGCTTATGCTCAATACAAAAATGTGACTACAGTTCTCTTGTGAAGGTTATTACTTCAGATACTCCTTTAGTGTTTTAACGGTTCATATAGCAATGGCATTTATAATATAACATCTAATTCATTCATATGACAGCCCACAATACAGATTAATCAGGCTTCTTGACAAATGAAATTAATTTTTGCAAAGTTAAAAAAGCAATTAAACTTCTCATGACATTTCCCCCTTTTACCACTGACCTATTTTTGGAGCTAAATAATGTACTTATGCCTGAAGGGAATGCATTTCAGCCTGAGGAATGTAAAATTGCCATGAGCCAAAACGTATTCAAAGAAAAGCATGAGGCATTTAAGTCTGCCATCCTTGGAAGAGAGGGGGAGGAGGGTTCAGCAAAGATGTAGAAATGGTATTGAAAACTTTCCAACAATAACCTGGAAATGAACTTTACTTTGTTCTTAGTCTTGTAGTCTTTTATTCTAGCGTGACCTACATCCAATGATAAAGGAACAGGCCAGCAATCGAATTTCTGACATAATTTTACAATTGCTTCCAAAGTTTATTTGCAAAAGTGATACAGTCAGGTAACTATGCTCCTGAAGGTGTATTATATTACATATACTCACTTTTGTTGTTGTTGTTCAGTCGCACAGTCAACACTATGGACCATTGTCCTCCAGACACCTCTGTCCTCCACCATCCTCCTCAGCCCGCCAAGCTGTGTGCCACTGCATCCACAATACCATCTGGCCATCTCATCTATGGCCGCCCCCTTCTTCTTTTGCCCTCCACCTTTCCCAGCATTAAGGCTTTTTCAAGTGAGTACTCTCTTCTCATTTGCTGTCCGAAGTACTTTAGCTTCATCTTTAATATTTGACCTTCTAAGCAGCAGTCACCATTGATTTCTTCTAAGATTGACCTATTTGTTCTCACTTAACTTATCAATAAAAACAATCATCCTGGATTTAAAAACTGGCTCTGCAAAAGTTTAATCAGACTAGGCCAGTGATGGCAAAACTTTTAGAGACCGAGTGCCCAAACTCAACAGGCTGCTGTCATGCTGCAGAGGGGCGGGGTAAACTCTGTGCTGGGGGAGCGAGGAAGTGCTCCCATTGGGCTGATGGTCATTGGGGCGGGACGAACTCTGTGCTGGGGCGATGGCGTGCATGCCCACAGAGAGGGCTCTAGGCCATTCTTAACCTATACAGTGGTACCTCGGATAAAGTCCGATTCGATAAAGTCGTAGTTTTCATGCACACGTGATGAATTGCATAAAATCCAAAACGGCTAAAAATGGACGTTATCCGAGGTATTTGATATAGGAACCTTGCATAAAGACCATTTTTGGACGATATCCAATGCATTACCCATTTGATTCGGATAAAGTGCAAAATCGGATAAAGTCCAAACTTGTGGAATGGAGTTTGGACTTTAACCTAGGTTCTACTGTATCTGTATTTTAGATTAACTACCTTTATTAATTTTGAAGTGGTAGCTGTGTTAGTCTGTGCAAACATATCAGAAAGTAAACAAAACAAAAACAAAAAAAGACAAAAACATTCAAAACGTCACATTTCAATATAGGAGTTAGTCTTTAAGGTGCCACATTTTTTGTCTTTTTTGTTTACTCTCTGCTATAACTTTCTTTTGATGCTCACTTGTTTACTTCAATAGCGTAACATTTCTGACAGGTCCAAACCAAATAAACAAAAAATCCAAATGAATGACTAAAATAAAATAAGTTCTTTACACACTATAATTTAGCCCTTAAAAGTGATTTCTGGAGGAAATAGCTGCCTTCACCTTTTTCTGTGTGCAACAGAAGGAAGAAATTCCTTAAACACAGGTGAGATTCTACCAAAAGTAACTATACAGTACTGCCAGATAAATTAGCATTCCTATAAGTAGTGCTGGCTAGAATAAATTTAAAAAAAACAGTCCTACGAATGATCAATGTATTGTTTCCCTATGGAGAGCTGGTTTTGGCACCAGACAGAATGGAGGTTTACTGTCTAAAAGAGCTATTTTCTAGCCATTCTGTTCCTAGAGACAAGTAATCCAAATTGACATCTGTGTTTATTTATTTATGTATTTATATTTTTATGCCGCCCAATCAGGCAAGCCCGACTCAGGGCGGCATGCAACATACTGATATAACTATAGATAGTTTTGTTCTTTGGTTTGTATTTTATGGATATTTGCATCATTAGTTTGACATTAACGTTTTTATAAACATAGCATATATATCTGCTTGTGTATGTGTATGCTTATGTAATTAATAGAAAACTCCAAAACAGTAGAAAAGGAAAGTAATAGTGAAAATAACTGATCACTTGGTTTAAACATACACAAAAAATCTATCTTTTATCTTCATTTGCAGGAAATAAAAAAATTCAATGCTGATTGAATTAGTATTGTGCACTTTAAGACATATTTCATGTTTTTAGAACAAACTTTCCAAAGTAATCATTGGCCAACTATATTCTTCATCTGAGATCAGTTATTTTGAGAAGACAAAAAGACAAAACATCTAAAGAGCTATTACCATCTCTTAAACGTTCCACTATAAAAGTGAGGCCTGTAGTTCTCGGGTGCAAGACGTATTCATATTTCTGAAGTCCATTCTTTTCAGCAAATGCATTACTGCGGGCTTTGGTGTTGTCTATAAAGATAAGGGTATGAAAAACATTGATTAAAATCAGTGAAGTGACTAAGCTTTG
This sequence comes from Bradypodion ventrale, assembly GCA_035047345.1. Classification (NCBI taxonomy): domain Eukaryota; kingdom Metazoa; phylum Chordata; class Lepidosauria; order Squamata; family Chamaeleonidae; genus Bradypodion; species Bradypodion ventrale. The sequence goes on from JAWDJE010000001.1 coordinate 52,050,456, forward strand.
GAAGATTTTTGCATTACACAGCACATCAGTGGAACAAGAGATCAAGGAGATTATAAAACAGCATTTTTCTTCAGATTAATAATGCCATGAAATACTTGCTTTGCTGACTTACATAAACATATAAAATCTGTATTCTTCCACATCAATTTCTTGTTATGCAGAGCAAAACTGAAAGGATAAACTGGCAGAACTCAGACGCATAGCCTTGGGCCAAAAGCTAGTCCTTCTGCTTTCATAAACTGTGGAATCTAGCCTCCGAGATAACAGCAACAGAACGTAAGGTAAACCCAATGGAATTTGCAGGAAAATGTCCCTGGAATTTCACCTAAAACATTTTATTTAGTGGGCATTACTCCAGTTCTTTGTGGAGGACAGACAGGTAAACAAGCAGGCCAGGCAAGGATCCAGGGAGAAGGCATAGATAGAGTGCAGAAAGAACCAAGAAAATCCTTGCAACCTGAGCCAACAGGTTTCATTACAAAAGCTATTTGTTGCAAATATCATCAAGATTTCCCCATTAAGATTCCACAATGGTTCCTGCAGCCAATCAGATCACAATTCCTCCCAAACAAACACAATTAAGGCACTAACATAATCTGGACAAGAATAGACATTCTTCAGGTACTGAAATATCAAGTATTCCCTCATTCATAGGAAGAATTTATAAGGTTTAGCATACCCAATATCCAGAAATAGCAGTGTAAGAGAACATGGTAGTAGCCATACAGAGTGTTGTGATTCTGGCAACATAATAAGCCAGGAGGATGTCAGGCTCAAGAAAGATAGTACTGGTGCACATTTAGTAATCACTCTCCTTGGCTCCTCTTGATAGCCTGAGTGCCTAACAAATGACAAAGTTTCCATCTGTGGTTGTTTATCATGATGTCCTAACTGGGATTCTGCCTCTTCTGTGCTCCAGCTAGTCATAGCCAACAAACAACCATGGGTTGTTATTCTGCAGTTTCCCTAGAAGCTAGGATTTGTGTGACATAATCACAAAGTCCTGGTTGCTTTAATGAACACGGCAAATGCTCATTTTCTTACAGAAAATACGTAAGAAATACCAACTCTTCTTTAACTCTTGCTATGCATAACAAAACAACCCTGCCAATATTGTCCTATTCTTCTAAGGCCGTGATGGCGATCCTTGGCACAGGTGTTCTTGGACTTCAATTCCCAGAAGCCCAAGTCGCTGTGAATCCATACGAATGGGTTTACTGCGCATACCATGACAGTTTAATTTTTTGGTATTTTTGAATTTCTCCCAGTATTTCTTGCTTCCCCCCCCCCCTCATAATTTAACTTTCCTAAGTCATTAAGGTCCTCTGAAATTTCAATGTTTCTACTTCAATTGATTTACTGGTATGATATACAATGTACGAATGAACATGAGTCCCACCTAGCAATCCTTTTAAAGATAAATGTTAAAACTGTTTATCTCCCCTACCCCAAACCAGACATTTACTATCCAATACAGTCTCCACTTTTAAAAAGGATACACATTTATTATAGCTGTGAAACTGTGAACAAATGGTCTGCGTTAAGAGGTTTAGTAAGAAGACAACTTAATTAACGTACTGTACCTGTGAGATCAGTTCCTTCAGGAAAGAAGAGCAATTGCAAGGGTTCATGAATGTCACAGAAATAATCCAGCATATTTTCAAAATGATGCCTGTCCTCTTCCCATTTCCTCTGAATGAAAATGAAGGCAGAAACCTGCATAGCCCAACCTAGAACAAATTTGAAGTATCGTTTAAATGCTATGCTAGAATTCTTTTTGTTCATTCCTTAACTTCATCAATAACTTAGACCCATAGTTAAAGTGGGATTTTGTTATGGAATATATTTCCTGAGAAAGTACGGTTATGGTTAAAATGAAAATAATATTAGACAGAAACCAGAACTCAGAATACCTCAAGAAGTCCACAGTGATCTTGAAGAGGCCAAGTTAAAAGATGAATTGCAAGTCTAACTGTGGATCTCACAATTGGCTCCAATGCAAACCTACACACACACACACACACACACACACACACACACACACACACACACACACACACACACACACACACACACACACACACACACACACACACACACACACACACACACACACTTCCATTAATCATGGAAAAATTGTTTCTTCTCTTAGCCTTCAAATTTTACAGGTGGATTTTTGAAAAGTCTCTTCAGTTACAGAAGCAGATTGAAAATTGGAATGATATCCCTCATTAAACTAGCTCCAGGGTTCTGAGATCTAACCACATCATTTTAACATAGAAAGTAAATCACAACTGAAGTTTTGTGTATGTAAAACAAGAGGCTGAAGGAAATAATAATATTTGATTTTAATATGCAAAGATATCCATTAGACCACTAGAAAATGACACACACACACACCCAAAAAAAAACCCCACCAAACACCACATATATAATGCTAGCTTTTGACCCACATGGGTCTTCCTCGGGTCAGGCCAGACTGTGGTATGGATGGTGCAGAAAAAAAAATCATGAAAAGTTTTAAAAATCATGGCAGTTTTCTTTGCCAGGCCTCTTAATCAAACTGATTTTCAAAAATGGGGGCTGCAAATGTGAGCTAGGTGTAGAGGTTCAAATTCCAGTCTCATTGGATATCTCCCAAGTTCTCAAAACTGCTGTGAGATATTCAGCATTCCCCTCTCCCCAATGCCTTACACCGGGGTGCCCAAACTTTTTGGGCCATGGGCCGGTCACATGATTCAGGAGGGTAGTCACTATGGCCTGGGGGCCGGATCCAGCCCCCAACATCAATTCATCCAGCCCACGAAGCCCTCATCATTCCTGGAAGCAAAACGCACCTGTATGGACCAACGAGGGCTTCGCGGGTCGGATGAATTGACATCGGGGGCCGAATCCAGCCCCCAGGACATAATTTGGGCACCCCCTACCTCAAAGGAACACACAGGTTTTTTTGAAAAAAATGGCTAACCTAGCCCGATCAGGTACCATCTACAAATGGACTCTTAATATTGTCCAAAAAAAGAAGACCACAAACAGAGGACACCATCTTCCTTCAGTCATTAGACAATATTGTTAGTTTGGATGCAACTGATTTTACTTGGTGGGTAGGCAAAATTTTACCTCAACTTTTCTTGGATGGAGTTTGCCATGCTTTTATACAATCCCATTCCTCAGACAAAAACAAAACACCAGAACACTGTCTTTCTTTGTTCATATCAGAGCCAATGGGAGTAGGGTGGCAGTATAAGGGAAGAGAAAAAAAGAAGAGATCTAGGTAGATACAACAAAGCCTCCTTAAGCAAAGCCACTCAAAGAGATGCCAGACAATTGTGACTTATGACAAGCCTTTAAATGTATGTAAAAAGGATCAGACCCTCTCCTTATCCGTGCTCCCAAAAGGTTCCAGATGAATCATCTTGTGTTTTAACACTCTCACCCTTTTCTGACCCTTAATCTAAAATTATCTGCACACCACAGCCAAGACAGGCAACAACAGAAATCATTCTACATATGGAATGGAAGAGAATGATGCACATTCCACTGGATGTGATTTTAATACACACTGCCAAAAACTAAAAGCCAGATGATCAGACGGCAAATGACTAACTAAAATAAAGTAATAATCTTCAACCTGGAAGAAAGGGTTTAGTATTTTAGCTTAGTTTAGTTTCTTAATGATTACTATACCATGAAATATGCAAAATATCATTCAAGGATAATATTATATTGCCCCCAACTATTATGGTGCCACTGTATACAATCTCACACAAAATTTCTCAGTTTACTCATCTCCCAAAGAGATCAGACAACTAATAAGATAGGACCAATTGTGAAGGAGAGGTCTCAAGATGTTTTTAAAATGTGTTTAGATGTTTTGGGTTTTAATTTGAGTTAAAACTCAGCACAGGATTTTTAAAAGTTTCTATTGTATTTTATTGACATATGTTTGTGATTTGTGTTAAAGTGTATTTTTTTGACTTGTTTTTATTGGTGTGGCCTTTTGCGTAAAATTGTGAATTTGTGTTATGTTTTTGATTTGTTTTTACTCTTGTGGCCTTTTGTTTGGGGCTGTTGTGTGTTTCTGAATTGTTTTTACTATTGTGGCCAGCAGGTGGTGATGGCAGGGGTTATTGTATTTTGACTGTTTTTTCTCTCCTGGCCTCTGGGTGGAGCTTCTTCTGGTAAGTAGTCTCTTTCTTTATTCATTTCTTTTCCGGTCCTCGTGGAGGTAGGACATCTTTTGGTAAGTTTGCTTGTTTTAGTTATTTTGTGTGGGGGTGTGGGGTGGGGTGGGGTGTGGGTGTTGGAATTTGTATTTTTTGTCTGTTTTTGTTTTTGATTGTGTTTTTGTTTACTTTGTATTGTTTTTGGTGTTGTTTTTGACTGTTTTTAGTAATTTTTAAAAATTATTTATTTATTTGGTGGTGGGGAGGGGGGCATGGTCATTGGGGGTTAGGAAGGGTGGGCTAGGTGGTGGGGAGGGGGCGTGGTCATTGGGGGTTAGGAAGGGTGGGCTAGATGGTGAGGAGGGGGGCGTGGTCAGTGGGGGTTAGGAAGGGTGGGCTAGGTGGTGGGGAGGGGGGCTTTATTGTGTTATGGTACTTTGATTGTGTGGTCGTGAAAGTAGATCAGGGTTTCCCCTTTAATATCAGTAGTGGGGGGTTGCGACCCCCCTCTCCACTAGCTACCCTGGGGTTGGGAGGTTTTGGGGGACAAAAGGGGTGTGTCCCCCCAACCCTTCTGGACCCAGGAGAACAGGGAGAGGGGATCGATTCCAACCCCTCCAAATAAAAATTAAAAAACCTCAATTTTAAAGAGAAGAAACAGCTTGGTTTCTTCTCTTTAAAGACTGAGGCTTTTTTGGGGGGGGGGTGTATTCGATCCCCTCTCCCTGGTCTACTGGGTCCAGAAGGGTTAGGGGGACATATCCCTTTTGTCCCCACAAACCTCCCAACCCCAGGTGAGCCAGCGGAGAGGGGGATGGCCACCCCCCACTTACTGATATTAAAGGGGAAACTCCAATCGGATTTTCCCTTTTAATATCAGGGGGTTGGGTTGGAATCGATCTCCTCTCTCGGGTCCCGTGGGTCCGTGAGGGTTGGGGGCGACAAAAGGGGTATGCCCCCCCCCAATCCTTCTGGACCCAGGAGACCAGGGAGAGTGGATCGATTCCCCCCTCCTTAAAACAACTCCATTTTTAAAGAGAAGAAACCGCTTGGTTTCTTCTCTTTAAAGACGGAGGTGTTTTTTTAGGGGGGGGGAATCGAACCCCTTTCCCTGGTCTCCTGGGTCCAGAAGGGTTGGGGGGACATACCCCATTTGTCCCCACAAACCTCCCAACCCTAGGGGAGCCAGCGGAGAGGGGGATCGCAACCCCCCAACTACTGATATTAAAGGGGAAACTCCAGTCGGGACCTTCAGGCGCCGTTGGTGAGGGAAAGAAGGGCGGTTGGTGTTTGCGTGGCTGTGAGGCAGTGAGTTGTTGTTGTTTTTAATTTTTCGGGCGCCGGCTTCCTCAGCGTCCTGCGCGCTCATGTCGCGCAGGACTCTGGGGCTTGTAGTTATGGGTTTGTGATTTGTGGTGCTTTTTTTTCTTCTGCGGCTTGATTTTGATTGGCCGTGGCGCGTTTCTCAATGTTCTTTGTGGTTGCGCCTCTCAGCCTGATTAGCTGTGGTGCGGCACAAAGAACGTTGGGAAATGAAGTTGTTTCCCTTTTTCGCATTTGTGGGGCTCTTGCCCCACTGGCGCATTTCCCAATCTTGCGTTTACCTGCGTACCCAGTTCGGGTGTGTGTACGAATGGTGAGTGCAGGCTCGTAGGGCCTGGCTAAGGAGCCTATGCAAAGTTCCAACGGTTAACCCTCGATTTTATAGGTTAAGATCAGTTTAATTCAATTAAAACTGCCCAATATGTTTTCACCTGAATGTATGGCTTTCTTCAGAGGCTGTACAAAAAATATAAAATAGAACAAATAGGAGGGCAGCACATTACCATTTTTCCATTGCAATGCATATCACAACATTCTGATTTGCACAAGGGAAATAAAAATTATATTGAATTCATACACGTGCTATAACAAGCTTCTTGTGATCTTTTCAGCAGTTTTACAATATAAGTCCAATGTCAACCAAAAACAGATAAATTCTCTTCAACTTAATTATCTTCTTGTATATTTTAAATGAGATGAAACCTCTTCAACTAGTAATCCTTTCTTGTATGTCTTTAAATTATTGAACACTCCCGATGTCTAGCCGGTTAATTTTAGACATTTCATCTTTTCATCAGGGGAATATTAATCATATCTGAAAAATTGCAAAATTACAAAGATTAACATGTTTCATAAATTAATTCCTAAAACAAACATGCAACTTGGTATACACTATCAACCTAATGCAGGTTACCAGTTTTTTCTATCGCGTCCTTCTAATTTCAACAGTTTCTTTGTGGGACGTTACCTTCCCTCTGTTTGCTAACCTTAAATAGATCAGCACATGTTGCTACACCTGTGCTTGCTTTGGGGTCCCGTAACTCCCTGCACCTGTATGATAATGGATTTTTTTATAGTTTTATAGTTTGCTTTCAAACTGCTAGGTTGGCAGGAGCTAGGACAAAGACAGGAGCTCATTCTGTCCTGCAGTACTCGGGAATCAAACTGCTGACCTTCCGCCTCCAAGTCAGCATCTTAGCCACTTGAGTCTTAGGAAATCATTATGCTGACAGTGGAAGATAACCCAGAATTCTTACCTATTAATGTGTCCTGAGGGTGGAGAAATTTTAAAGTCAATGCTGTGCTTTACTTAAAGCCACTCAAGAAGTAGCTACATTTAGGTATAAATGAGTTATTTACAGCTCCTCCTATGCTCTTAAAATGGTTCAATCAAAGTAATTAGCTAAAGAAACCTTAATATCAATGTTGCGTGTGAATAGCATCTATCTGATAAAGTCTGCTGCACTAGATGCAAGTGTAGTAACTTACTACATGGCATTCTGACCAGCAGAATGATGACACGAGATTTGTGGGGTACTTCGGAGTCTTCTCTCCGCTCCTCTCTCTCTGATCTCCTTCTCCCAGCAGCTGTCTTTATTAACAGTTTCACACAAGCATACAGCATATGGCACAAAATGACATGATCCATCATCCTTCACCACACTGTCACGCTGCTCTAGGCCTACTCAAATAGATGTTTACACAATTGATGATAGATGAATGCAACCTATTTCTGCATGGTCCATTTTCACCATCATAAGGAATGAACAACCTGTGTTATTGATCAGATATTTGGAGAATTTGTTCTCACAATTAAACTGATCAAATCACAAGGCTGCAACGTGCAAGCTTATATCAAACTAGCAGAGGTTGCCTGGCGTTGCCGGGCTGTTTTAAATTATGTTGTAAGGGATAATTTTTTTGGTAATTTATGTAAAAAAGAGGTGTGTTGGTGGTTAGGGGTGGTTTTGGGTGTGCACAACCACCACCACCCATATAATACTACTCCAACCACCAACACACACATTAAAAATTCCTGACAAGGCAGGAGTGGTGTGTGTGTGTGTGTGTGTGTGTGTGTGTGTGTGTGTGTGTGTGTGTGTGTGTGTGTGTGTGTGTGTGTGTGTGTGTGTGTGTGTGTGTGTGTGTGAGAGAGAGAGAGAGAGAGAGAGAGAGAGAGAGAGAAAGAAAGAGAAGCAGTGTGTGTGTGTGTGTGTGTGTGTGTGTGTGTGTGTGTGTTGTCCCCCCAAACCCAGGGGACCCTGCAGAGAGGGGATCTCCCCCGCAGGGCACCCCATTATTAAAGAGAAGAAACCAAGTGGTTTCTTCTCTTTAAAAACGGAGTGTTTGGGGTGTGTGTGTGTGGGTTCGATACCCTGTCCCTGGTCCCCTGGGTTTGGTAGGGTTAGGAGGACAAAAGGGTTCTGTTCCCCCAACCCTTCCAGAGCTAGGGGACCTGGCAGAGAGGGGATCGTTCACCCCCCCAAAAAAAAACCACTCAATTTTTAAAGAGAAGAAACCAAGCGGTTTCTTCTCTTTAAAAACAGAGTGTTTGTGGGGGGGTGGAGTGGATTCAATCCCGTCCTGGGTCTCCTGGGTCTGGAAAAAGTGGGGTCTGTCCCCCCAACCCTTCTGGACCAAGCACCTTTCATTGCCTCCCTCACCCACTCCCTCACCCCCACCGGCTGCATTTACCTTTTCCTGGCTCCCTCCAGCTGGGTCTTTCAAAGTCTTTCCCTCTGGCTCCCACCGTTTTTTTCAGTCAGCGCGCGCGTTCCCAGCCTCCTCTGCGCACGTATCCCTCAGCCTGATTGGCTGAGGGGTTGCACAGCGCAAAGGACGCTGGGAATTGCAGTCCATTTTCTTTGTTCGCGTTCGTGGGTCTCCTGCCCCACTGGCGCATTTCTAAAATATTTGTTGACCTCCGGACCCATTTCGGGCAAGTGGACGAAGGCTCGGTACGGGCTAGTATAGCCTGGTACAGGATCCCTTCCAACGGTTAACGCTCAGATGTATAGGTATAAAGCCTTGGTTTTCCTTGCTCCCACATCACTTTACTCCGCCTCTATGTCTTAATTTCAGCAGTAGAATTTATGTTGCTAAATAGCAATTTATTGCTCTAATTCAGGGGTGCCCAAACTTTTTGGGCCATGGACCAGTCATGTGGTACAGGGGATTGGTCACTATGGCCTGGGGCCCAGATCCGGCCTTTGATTCCAATTCATCTGGCCTGTGAAGCCAGACAGGCACGTTTTACTTCCGCTTCCAGGAGCGATGAGGGCTCCTTGGCCCGGATGAATTGGCATCAGGGGCCGGATCCGGCCACCAGGCCGTAGTTTGGGCACCCCTGCTCTAATTTTTAAACAACCATAATTAATGAACATTTCTATAGTACCTAACTTAGGGTAGAACACTACTCTGAGTAGTTGACAATACATATAAGCAGATAAAACCAATACAACAAAATTTGATCATAATAGAATTGTAATACCCTAGCACAGGGGTTCCCAACCTACGGCCCACGGCCTGGGCCCCAACACCCATCCGGCCCATTGCTGCCTCTGCCGCACCTGGAAGTAGAACCATTTACATCACCCGTAAAATGCACCTGCGCATACGGAAATACACCCACGAATGTCGTAAATGCAGAAGTGAGCACATTTACGTCAGCCTTAAATGCACCCACTTCCATGGAGCGTGATCAGGCCCACGGCAAAAAAAAAGTTTGGCTACTCCTGCCCTTGCACCTACTGCCATAGCTCAAAACTAAATGAACAAATAACAGAAAATATTAAAGGGCGAACATCATCATCATCATCATCAGCAGCAGCAGCAATAAATAAAAACATGTAAATGTCAGTGCACTCAATCTTAGCTGCATTCAATTATGGGGAACTGGACAGACCTTTGAAATAAATCTTTAATAACTGAGTTTTTTTAAAAAATCATTATTGTTCCTAGATTTTTTTAAAAATAGGACACAGTCCTATTGAAATATAAATTACTTTAAAATATCAAATGAAGAAGAACATGATTTCAAACCATTACACCTAACAAAGCTGCAAAGGAGAAGAACAAGATTTCAAACTATTACAGCTAAATAAACAGCTTATTTGTCTAGAACTTCTTTTATTCTCAATTCTCAGCGCAAATTCAGAGCAGGGTTAAAGTGCATACTTCAACAAGAAAACTCTGGTATGCATCTTTCTAGTGTAAACAATTTTGCAAGAATGATAACACTAACGAAAATCCTTTCCAGCATAAGCTCCCAATGCTACTCATAATATAAATAACTCTAAATTAATTAAGTATGACAGTTCTTGATGAAACTGCTGGAAGATATCACATGTCACTGCTGCTCAGGCTGTTGAAGAGTCTACTGTCTGCAATTCACAAAGCAAAGTGCAAGCTATTTTTACAATATTGAGATAATGTGAGCCAATTCTGGACACACTCAAAAAACTTCGACTCTCTTCAAATACTTTCCTTTAGAAAGTAAGAAGAGGCCTCGTCTTTAAGACTCCATGGAACTGACCCTTCTTCAACTTAGTTACTACATGCAACTTGAATAAATAGCCAAAAATCTGATTATGCTGTTTTATTAATGTTGGAAAGCATTTTTATTGCTTGGAAACACAATATAATACTAACCAAGAACACATAGTAACAAAATAATTAGAAAATGGTACTGAACAATTGTCATGCAAGTTTAAGCCTTGAAAATGTATAATTTCATCATATAAAATTGTGAATTATACTAAGTATGAAAGTACCTTAACTACAGCCCAAGGATACCATTCACCTGAAAGATGTAAGTTAACTACTGAAGAGGTTTAACAGGCATTAACAACATAGCATATAATATACTGTATATTGAGTTTACTAAAGTTAGTTAGTACAATGCAGAGCTCAAATCACAGAAAGGTTTTCACAAATCTACCCTGGATTTTCCTTGCTGCAAGTGAAAAATTGGAGGACTGTGGTGGCTCAAGTGCTTAAGATGCTCAACTCGCTGAATGGAAGGTTGGAGTTTGATTCCCAAGTACTGCATGACAGAGTGAGTTCCTGTCTCTGTGCCAGATCCTGCCAACCTAGCAGTTCGAAAGCAAGAAATTTGAAGTAGATAAATAGGAGCCACTTCGATGGGGAGGTAAACAGCATTCCGTGCACTCCGGTGTTGACGCATGCATGCCACATGTCCACAGAAATGTCTGTAGATACAGACAGTGCTGGCTCTTTGGCTATAAACAGAGATGAGCACTGAACCCTAGAGTCGGATATGACAGGATTTCAAGCAAGGGCAACCGTTACCTTTACTAAGTGAAAAAATTGGCTACATTATAAAAGATCTTGCTTTCAGTGTCTGAGCAAAATTACCAGAATTTTCTGTGTTGGGCTATTGACCAACATGGCTAGATACTGGGGGAGATACACATTGGACCTGTGGCTCCCAATGTGGGGTCCACACCCCACAGGAGGGCAATTTGATTTTTAAGGGGTGCAATTTGAGAATGAGTTATTAAGAGTGAATGGCATTTTAGGCTTCTTCCACTTTTGAATAAAAAAGGGGGGTCAGGATTTTAGGGATGCTTAGGTGGGGCGCTGCAAAAAAAGGGGGGTTGGGAATCACTGCATTGAACAATGGAAAAGATAATGGGTGAGGTCCTCTGTTTGGGCTTTTTCACATATGCATTATCCCTGGGTCATGAGGATTCTTGCATAACTGGCCATCAGAAATGCTGAAGGCATGGTCAGGAATGGTTCAGTGGCATTTTTCCATCTACAGAAAAATCATTGCCCATAGGCAACTGAGTCTGAACTTATTTTTCATAATCTGGCCACACCACTTAGAAAAGTGACTAGATTGAATCAAGCTATATAGTAATTATATTTGACATTACTAAACACATGATCCGTTTAATTATTTCTTGGACCAAGACTGAGCAGTCTGCTGTGCGTAAGCCCAATTTTTTATATTCTTGTGACACAATAATGATCCCATTTCCCCATAAATAGTTGCTTGTGCCATGAAAATTTGGAAGGGCACCTATCTTCTAATTAGTTTATTTTCAGCCAGCAAATTAGCATGCACAGTCCAGCTTTGGATAAAATCAAATGGAACAAAATCAGATCTTAACATAGCCACTAGAGCTCTGTATGCTAAAAGCTTTCTTAGAAATTTTTTCTGAATAGCCTTCAACTATACTATTGTATAACAGATACGATAATATTTTGAGCACATACTCTTCCAAAATAGGATTTACCAATTGTCCTGTTTTTAGCATAGCAGCATTTCCAGACTTGCCGCAGTCCCTTAGAGGCTGATAAAACTACTGCTCTTTATGTAGTTCTTCCACACTAAGATGGCACTAAGGTTTAGTCCCACGTACTTACAGGTGAAACTCGGAAAATTAGAATAATGTGCAAATGTTCATTCAGTCCAGTAATGCAACTTAAAATTAACAAATATATGAGATAGACTCATTACATGCAAAGTGAGAAAGTTCAAGCTTTACTTTGTTATAATATTGATGCTTATGTCTTACAGTTTATGAAAATCCCAACCCCTCAATTTCATGTACCCCATAATCATCACATAATCTCATGTACGCTGTACGCCATGATCATCACAATCATAGCAAATTAAGGCGTGACATATCTCGCTTTGCATGTAGTGAGTCTATCTCATTTATTTGTTTAACTTTTTAAGTGGAATGAACACTTGTACAATATTCTAATTTTCCGAGTTTCACCTGTATGTGTATTTAGGTAAAGGTCATCCTTGCTCGAAAGCCAGTCATGTCCGACTCTAGGGTTCAGTGCTCATCTCTGTTTATAACCAAAGAGCCAGCGCTGTCTGCGTCTGCAGACATTTCCAAGGACATGTGGCAGGCATGACTAGACACAGAATGCTGTTTACCTTCCCAATGAAGTGGTACCAATTTATCTACTTGCAATTTCTTACTTTTGAACTGCTAGGTTGGCAGGAGCTGAGACAGAGGCAGGAGCTCATACTGTCATGTGGCACTCAGGTCTCAAACTGCTGACCTGCTGACCTTCTAGTCATCAAGTTCAATTTCTTAACCACTGAGCAACCACAGTCTCTTTATAAGTATTTACCTGTTCTATTTTTGTCAAGTAAGCCTCAATCTTTACCTTCACCTGTACAAAACACAAAAAACCTATTGCCTTTATCTTGGAATAATTGATTTTGAGATATTCCTATTTACAGAACTTGTCAAAATGAAGCAGCATGCCATCTAAGGCCAATAGGTGGTAACAAAAACAATACTGTGTCATTAGAATATAACAGTACTGCTAGCTTCTTGTCATCTAGGGTTGATGGCTGGAAGGTGGTGTTAACAAGTCTGTGCTATGACACTGACATAAAAATGACTAGGGAAGGGGGTCAATTGCACCTTGTTTAACTTCTTTCATTAGAGATTGTAGTGTCCAACCTTAATGTACATACTATGCTGCTCCAAAAAATGAAGGGAACACCTAAACAACACAATGTAACCCCAAGTCAATCACACTTCTGTGAAATCAAACTGTCCACCCTGGTAGCAACACCGATTGACAATCAATTCCACATGCTGTTGTGCAAATGGAAGAGACAACAGGTGGACATCAGAGGCAATTAGCAAGGTATCCCCAATAAAGGTGTGGTTCGGCAGGAGGTGACCACAGACCACTTCTCAGTTCCTTTGCTTTCTGGCTGATGGTTTGGTCACCGTTGAACGCTGGCGGTGCCTTCACTCTAGTGGTAGCATGAGACGGAGCCTACAACCCACACAAGTGGCTCAGGTAGTACAGCTCATCCAGTATGGCACATCAATGCGAGCTGTGGCACGAAGGTTTGCTGTGTCTGCCAGCGTTGTGTCCAGAGCATGGAGGTGCTACCAGGAGACAGGCCAGTACACCAGGAGATGTGGAGGAGGCAGTAGGAGGGCAACAACCCAGCAGCAGGACGCTACCTCCGCCTTTGTGCAAGGGGGAACAGGTGGAGCACTGCCAGAACCTGCAAAATGACCTCCAGTGGGCCACCAATGTGCATGTGTCTGCTCAAACGGTCAGGAACAGACTCCATGAGGGTGGTATGAGGGCCTGACGACCACAGGTGGGGATTGTGCTCACAGCCCAACACCATTCAAGACATTTGGCATTTGCCAGAGAACACCAAGATTGGCAGGTTTGCCACTGGTGCCCTGTGCTGTTCACAGATGAAAACAGGTTCACACTGAACACATGTGACAGACATTTCAGGGTCTGGAGACGCCATGGAGAATGTTATGCTGCCTGCAACATCCTCCAGCATGACTGGTTTGGCGGTGGGTCAGTAATGGTGTGCGGTGGCATTTCCCTGGAGTGCCGCACAGCCCTCCATGTGCTCGCCGGAGGTAGCCTGACTGCCATTAGGTACTGAGATGAGATCCTCAGACCCCATGTGGGACCATATGCTGGTGTGGTTGGCCCTGGGTTCCTCCTAATGCACGACAATGCTAAACCTCATGTGACTGGAGTGTGTCAGAGGTTCCTGCAAGGTGAAGGCATTGATGCTATGGACTGGCCCGCCCATTCCCCAGACCTGAATCCAACTGAGCACATCTGGGACATCATGTCTCGCTCCATCCACCGACGCCATGTTGCACCACAGACTGTCCAGGAGTTGGGGGTTGCTTTAGTCCAGGTGTGGGAGGAGATCCCTCAGGAGACCATCTGCCACCTCATCAAGGGCATGCCCAGGCATTGTAGGGAGGTCAAACAGGCACATGAAGGCCACACACACAACTGAGCCTCATTTTGACTTGATTTAAGGACATTACATCACAGTTGGATCAGCCTGTAGTGTTTTCTTCCACTGCCACTCTGAGTGTAACTCCAAATTCAGACCTCCATGGGTTGATGAATTTGATTCCCATTGTTAGGTTCTGTGTGCTTTTGTTGTAAGCACATTCGACTACAGTATGTGAACAATAGGAATACAGTATTTCATTCAGATCGTGGGATGCCTTATTTTTGTGTGCCCTTTATTTTTTTGAGCAGTATATTTTGGTCATATACTATATATACTCAAGTGTAAGCCAATTTGAATATAAACCGAGGTATGGATGTGGGTTTTTTATAAGGTTTTTATAATGTTTTTATGTATTTTTAGAATTGTTGTAATGCCGCCCTGAGTCGGGTTCTGCCTGAGTGGGCGGCATATACAAATATGACTATAAATAAATAAAAAATAAAAATAAAAAAATCTAATTTTGACCTGAAAACCAATGCAAATAGCTTAAACCGAGTATAAGCCGAGGGTGGGAAATGCAGCAGCTGCTAGGGAGTTTAAATAATCAAAATACATGAAACTATGGTAAAATTAATTAAATTGTTGGTGTGTCTCAATCTGGTGTGGTCTTGGGACCCTCGTGGTCATTGACCCAAATATAAGCCGTGTCCCCTTTTGGGGATAAAAACTCGGTTTATACTCGAGTATATACAGTAGTTCCTTTATTAAGTAGAGGAGACTCTAGTATTGCTTGTTTCTTCCAAAACATTTGACTAAGTCAAAGACAGTTGAGCAATCTACAAAAGCTATACTGTATATTTCTTTGTGCCTACTGAGGTGGATTTTACAATGGCACAATGCAGGATGAAACTCTGATTCAGTGTGGAAACTCATATATAATTTCAGTCATTATTTACTAGTCTTCTAATATACATGGAAAATATTGAGCATACAGCTTTAACACTACATCACAAAGGTTTTTCCTATATAGTTAAATGGGCAAATGATATTTTTGTAAATAACTACCACTATATTGGAAGTCTAACCTGAAGATAGATTCCCTTTGTTTTTTACATTTATGTACAGCTTGGCTAGAATTGGCACTCACCACTCCATACTTTCTATAACAGTTTCTGGTGTTAACATATCTGCTCTTGGTCGCTTAATGGGAGAAAGTATCATAATTAGCTCTTCTATTTCCTATGGGGTTATGAACGGGCAGAGAGATAATCCTTATGGATAGAATGTGTTTTTTGTCATCTCTGTCCCCCAAATAGTTTCAGATCAATGAATGAGATATTTCTGGTTCTAAACAGATATTCCTTTTCTCTGTCCCTATAGATATAAAATTTCAAAATGTCTTTCTCTCATTTTCTGCTGCCACCTGACTATCTTCCCCCCAGTTACTGGTGAAAAACTTTTTTTTCTCAGTAAGATTTTATACTCATGTCACATTATTGTTAGCCATTCAGAATAATCTTCTGATATTTTTGAGTAGTTCATTATAAATTTTGTCACCATTTTTAATTTCCCTCTACTTTGCATCAAATTACCTACACTGGTATGGTCTGTTGGAATACTAGGTGCTGCAGTTGTTTCTAATGCTTTAAAAAGGCAAATGTTAATTTTATCATAGATAATCTGGACGTCACCACATTCTTCTAATACTTGCATTCTCACATGTAATAACTGACCACTACACAAAGTACAGGTTATGCTTTCGGTCAAATGCATTATTCATTTCATTTTTATAGCCTATAATTGTGTCCTTTACATTTTCTTAATGTAAATGCAATAATGATTAGTAGATTCTGAAAAACCAGGTCATGACACCTTCTCTTTTTTGTTCTTCTAATTTATCTTTCAATACTGATAAGCATTAAAAATTCCTTAAATTTAAAGAACAAGAAATAACAGAAGGTAAAAAGTAATACTGGATGAAATTTAGTGCCTAATCAGAACTAGAGGTCAATTTTATAAATGGGGATTTGGTAAGTGAATTTATTTGTAACTTCCATTGATTCAATAGGCCTACTCCAGTTGTAACTTACTGCTGGATTTCAGTCACTATCCAATATATCATCTGTTAACTCCATTATGCCAACTTACAAATTGTTTAACTATATCATATATCTCCAAGTTATCTCCGAGCCCAGGGGGTTAAGCCATCTGCGTGGTTCACTGATGAACTGTGGGAGCTCAAACGGGCCAAAAGATGTCTAGAGTGCCGCTGGGCGAAAACCCGGAGCAGTTCCGATTGGACACTAGCTAGAGCCGCTATTAGGGACTATCTAGTGGCGATGGGGGTGGTGAGGCGGCAATAATTCACCACCCTTATTGCCTCCGCCAAAAATCGCCCAGCCACCCTATTTCGGGTGACCAGGTCCCTCCTGGGCAGGGAGGGGCCGGTGTTCAGTTGGAAGGGTTCGGGTGAGGACTTTGCAGACTGTCTGGTGGAGAAAATTGATAGGATTTGCTCAGGGCTTAATCCTGGCGTGGGTGGCGCAGGTCCGGGGGGGGGTGCTGGAGCACAGTTTTGTTGTGTGATCTGGGATCGGTTTGATCTGGTTGCCGCTGATGAAATGGACAGGCTCCTTGCAGCAGTGCAGGCCACTACATGTCCTTTGGATCCCCGTCCCTCCTGGTTAGTGAAAGCGTCTAAGGTGGTGACAAGAGACTGGGTCGGGGCTATAATAAATGCATCTTTGTGGTAGGGGGTGTTTCCTACACCATTAAAACATGTTTTGGTGTGCCCCCTCCTTAAGAAACCAACCCTTGACCCAGCTGTCCTAAGCAACTACAGGCCAGTCTCCAATCACCCATTTTTGGGGAAGGTATTGGAGAAGGCAGTGGCGCGCCAGCTGCAGGGGGCTCTGGAGGAAGCGGATTATCTGGACCCCTTTCAATCAGGATTCAGGCCCGGACATGGTACAGAGATGGCATTGGTCGTTCTGGTGGATGATCTCAGGCGAGAGCGGGATGGCGGTCATCCAACCATCCTTGCTCTCCTTGACCTCTCAGTGGCCTTCGATACCGTCAACCATGGTATCCTTCTGGAACTGCTCAAAGGATTGGGGATCCAGGGCACAGTAATGTCCTGGTTTTCCTCATTTCTGGAGGGCCGTACTTAGTTGGTGTGGTTGGAGAGGGAGAAATCCAGTCCTAGGCCCCTTAAATATGGGGTGCCGCAGGGCTCGGTGCTCTCTCCTCTCCTATTTAACATCTACATGAAGCCACTGGGCGAGATCATCGGTTCCCATGGGGCACGGTACCATCAGTACGCGGATGACACCCAGGTGTATATCTCGGCCCGTGGGGACCTCAGTGATGCGGTCAAAGTCCTGTCCGAATGCATGGAAGCAGTTGGGGTCTGGATGGGGGGCAACAGACTTCAGCTGAACCCTAGCAAGACTGAATGGCTATGGGTTGGGGGTCCAGGGTTATCCAGAGAGTTACCATCTCTGGTCTTGGATGGGGCAGTTCTGCCCCAGACAGATCCAGTGCGCAACTTGGGGGTCCTCTTGGATTCACGGCTGCTGCTGGAAGAGCAGGTGGTGGCTGTGGCCAGGAGGGCTTTTGCTCAACTTAGAGTAATTCACCAGTTGCGCCCGCTCCTGGACCGGGACTCCTTGCTCATGGTCACTCATGCTCTGGTCACCTCCAGATTAGATTACTGCAATGCACTCTACATGGGGCTGCCCTTGACGACCATTCGGAGGCTACAGCTGGTGCAGAATGCGGCTCCCCGGGTGGTGATGGGGTGTGGGCGTTATGCCCGCGCCTCCCCACTACTCTGGGAGCTGCACTGGTTGCCAGTTTGCTTCCAGGTGCAATTCAAGGTGCTGTTTTTCACCTTTAAAGCCCTATATGGCAGTGGGCCAGGTTATCTGAGAGACTGCATCATCCCAAGAGTGTCTGCCCGTCCAACCAGAGCGGACCGGAGGGGCTCCCTTGTTGTGCCTTCAGCTAGAGGGGCTCGCCTCTCTGGCACACGGAGGAGGGCCTTCTCCGTGTCTGCTCCAGCCCTATGGTACCTCCTGCCAACAGAAGTGAGGCTACAGACAGAATTGCTGCCTTTCAGGAAAGGTTTGAAGACCTGGCTGGCAAGGCAGGTGTGGGGCCCTAATGGAAATACGGCCCCGGCCTGATGGCTCATCCCCAACTAGTCCAGTTGTGCCCTCCTTCTGTGTCTTTGCATTTCCCCACTCCTTCTTAGCTTTTAGTTTAGTTTTAAATGGGGTTGGTGTAATGAGGGTGGATGGTGTTTTGACATGTTTTTATATGTTTGTAACTGTTGTACGCTGCCCTGAGTCGGGTTTTTACCTGAGTGGGCGGCATAAAAATTGAAGTAATTAAATAAATAATAATAATAATAAATCTCTAGGGAAAAATGAAGATTACCTAATAATAGACTAACAGAGATATTGTTAAAATAAAAGTATGGTGAAAAGGGAATGTTTTAAAAAGTAACCATTAAATAAATTAGAAAACAGCCTGTTATCTTAGAAAATTTCCTTTAAAATTGGCTAAGAATGTTACTTCTGATATTAATTGAGAAGTTAAAACATCAATAGAATAACAAATGCAGTGTTATCTTTATTGCAGGGCTTGGATTTTGGCAAAATAACCATAATGTCTTTGAAATATACAACACTGCATTTAATGATTCTTGTGAAATACTGGGGGAAATGGCATTTTCAATGAAATCAAGACAGGAAAAATAAAGCATTTCCTTTCCATGGTTTTAAGATTTCAAGACATCTTATATCTCTACTTGTTCGTTATTTTTAAAGGCCTTAGAACAGTTTACAAACTTCAGAGAAAGTTATAATTTACATTTTACTTAACAGTGTTATTTTATTTAATTAAGTTCAATTGTTAATCTCTAAAAAGCAAGTTCATGCACACTGGAGAAATATTTGACCAAAATCCAAACACTTTTATGCGAATAGTTCTGAATAATCTAAGGGTCTTTGTATATGCTGAACAGCTGTCCCCTGTGTTACATTACAAACCGCTTCCAACACCGAAAGGATTTTCAACACCATTTTTAATACATGAATAAGTGTACCTATTAAAAGGAATTTTTAAAAAAACAACTTTTAAACCAACAGATGGAATATGTTGACTCTAACTATCAACATGTGTCCTGGGAGCAGCAAGTTCCCTATACATGACATATTATACAAACTGCTTTTCAAATCCCCACCCTTCCATTAAAGAGATGGGAGAGCGAAACTCAAACTCTCAAGCCTTTTGGGAAGTACTGAATTAATTATGTAGTACTTTGGAGCTCAGCATACATAGCAAACGATTAAGATAACTATCAACTTCAGAATTAGCCCAATAACATGGGAGGTGCCCTACTGGACCAGAGCAAAGGTCTATCACAGTGATGGCCATACCTGTCAAGCTGCTGTTGTCCAAAGACGGGAAGGTTTCTGGGCACCAGCGTTGGCGCATGTGTGCTGCCGCCTCTGATGTCAGAGACAGCGATGCACATGCACAGAAACCCCTTTGGCCAGGAAAGGGGTTACTGCGAATGCGTGCCCATCAGAGGCAGCGGCGCGCATGCACAGTAACCCCTTTCCTGGCCGTTCAAATACGAGATGACAGCGGGAAGGAGTGTGACAGAGTGGTGAATTGCAGGAAATCCCAGCCAAAATGGGATACTTGACAGGTATGGTGATGGCCAACCTTGGCACTCTAGGTGTTCTTGGACTTCAATTACCAGAAGCCCAAGTCAGCACTTCTGCTAATCAGACCTTCTGGGAATTGAAATTCAAGAACAGCTGGAGTGCCAAGGTTTGTCATCACTGGCCTATCAAGGCCAATATTCTATTTCCCATTTGCAAATGCTACCAACTATCATTTAAGGTGAAGAGCAAGAAAGGAACTGGTCTGTGGTGGTCCTGCTTGCTGGCTTCCTATTGGCACCTAGCTGGCTATGAGAAATAGGATACTGAGCTGAATGGCCCCCTTTGACCCTGTAGGGCTCATTATATCTTTAAAAAGAAATGTCAATGTAGAAGACTTCTTGTCTGCTCACAAAACGGGTGGAGATTCCACATAATGTATTTCAACTGAATTCATGTTAAACATATACAACATGAAATATATTTTTTTTAAAAAATGCCCTTACACTTATCTCCAGTAAATGGGTCTGACAACATTTATACAACATTTGAAGTGACAATCTTCTTTTTTTTTATCACCATCATCTTAGTACAATTTCTATCCTTGGTAACTGTAAAAGGAAATCCTAATTGGATAGGTGAAATCTAATCTAATAGTTTTAGCTTAATGAAGTATTTCTATACAAGAGAATAAAGGCCATGTCCATGGAAGCTTTGCTTGCTTTGTCCCAGAAGAGTGCACTTCTACTGTGGTTTGTTGAAAAGCAAGGAGGGCACGCATAGACCTGATTCTCTTCCTTGGCTTAAAAAATAAGAGGTTTATTAACTTGAGATAACCAAATCTGCCCTGACCCAATGTTACTTCCTTATACTGTTGGCTACAATCTATCAAGCACTGCTCTTGAGAGCTGAACTTTGAATTTTGAGAGAGGAGGAGGTTTTTTTCTGGATAATTTTTTTCTACCCATAAAAGAAAATCAGGCTGCCAATAACAACTAGGCTTAAGGCCCTTCAAGGGAACAATACCTCACAAATCATTCAGTATTAAATTTAAAGAATAATCATTTAATGTACACTTCAAACAGAAATTACTTTCTACTTGACAACTTGGAAAGCGGAGTACATGCTTAAAATTTATAAATGTTTATTTATCATTTTTGGAATCTTCTCTTTTCAAACAGTACTCAAGAATGCCAGGGATATATATATATATAGCAACAAAGGTAACAGTACACAAATGTTAACTGTACATAAAACATTGGAAAACAGTACAATAACTGTTACCTACCAAATCCTGGAATGCCTTTGAGACTAGATTTGAGACATATTTTTTCAAGTCTGAGGTAGCTACATCTCAGCAGGCAATTCCATAGGAACATCCAGTCCATTCGCGTTCTATGGTTCATAATGATGACACTTCTTTCTCCAGGGATGAACCCATCGCCTGTTATAATCACCTTTGAGCCAAACACTATCTCTAGTAAAGCCTACAAGAAAAACAAATTTATGATTGTATAGCAATCAATGGTGCTGCAAATATGTTCAATATATAATGAACAGACAGATACAAGGGAAACCATTTGGTTTGCTTCAATCAGCAAAATCTCTTAAGCCATACCCAATAACACAATTTGAATGCAGATTTCAATTGATTCAATAGCAGCAAAGAGAGCAATTCTATCCTCATCCCATCCACCACTCACTTTCTTTCCCATGGAAACTGACAAATCTCAAAAGGACTGCTATACATGTACAGTGGTACCTTGTACAACAAAAATAATATGTTTATTTATTCAATTTATAGGCCGCCTTCCTCGCCTCAGCGAACCAAGGCGGTTTACATCAAATAAAACAATTTATATAATTAAAAACCCACTGATAAAACTGATAAAAAATTAAGATCTGTAAAAAAACATAAGCCCTTAATCAAAACCCCACAGGGCTAAATGAGCCAGCAAGGCTAAGATGTGCTGCCAGATGCATCCCATGCCTGCTGGCAGAGCCAGGTTTCCAGAGCCTTCCTGAAGGGATACAGTTCTGCCTGGAGACGCAGCTCTGGTGGCAGGAGGTTCCAAAGAGTCAGATGTGCATCCCTGGCTGATGGGACCACTAGCGAGCCCCTCCGGTCCGCCCTTGTAGGCTGGGTCAAACACCTTGGGATGATGCGGTCTCTTAGATATCCTGGCCCACTGCCTTGTAGGGCTTTAAAAGTCAAAACCAGCACCTTGAATTGCACCCGGAAGCATACTGGCAGCCAGTGCAGCTTCCGTAGCAATGGCAAGGCATGGGCATGGTGCCCACACCCCATCACCACCCGGGCAGCCGCATTCTGGACCAGCTGCAGCTTCCGGATGGCTATCAAGGGCAGCCCCATGTAGAGTGCATTACAGTAGTCCAATCTGGAGGTGACCAGAGCATGGGTAAGCAAAGAGTCCCAGTCCAGGAATGGGTATAATTGGCGAATGACACAGAGTTGTGCAAAAGCCCCCCCCCCCCCGGCCACGACTGCCACCTGCTCTTCGAGCAGTAGTCGTGAGTCCAGGAGGACCCCCAAATTACACGCCGGGTCTGTTTGGGGAAAAGATTCCCCATCCAGCACCAAAGATGGTAGTTCCTGGGATAACGCAGGACCCCGAACCCACAGCCACTCAGTCTTGCCGGGGTTCAGCTGAAGCCCGTTGTCCCGTTGTTCCATGGGGTTCTTCATTGAACAATTTTTCTGTTATACGGGATCACTGGCTGTGCATGTGCATGATGAGGTGAGGGTTGGGGCTTCTGTGGTTGGGGCTTCTGGGGAGGAAGTGACCCTAGGCATCCGCCCAAAAGTAGCTTCACCAGGGACACGAAAAGGGCCACTTTCCTCCTCCTCCCCCTGCCTGTTTATTTGGCTGTGGGAAGTGATGGGTCTTTTCTTATTTTTCAAAGAGGGTCCCGCAATCCATACAGCTGGATGTAATTCAATAAAAAGTGGAAAGGCAGAGCAGTTTTGCATCCCAATTTCTTAGAAGTGCTTTCTTCCAGTTTGTGTTATTAGCCACAAGAAACATCTTTGTGAGCTTGAGTACCTTTGACACTAAAATGTGGTCAGTATATTAATAGTGGCACATCGTCTGTTCTGTTTTTTATAATTACTTGTTCTGAGCTTTGATCAATAATAACATGCCAGTACAGCAGCCAACGGAGTCATCCATTATTGCTTCATGCTTTTTTATATAGTTCCTTGTTGAGAGGTAAGTGACATTTCAGTTGATTCATGTGTCTCTTCCTAATTCTTTTGCTATTTTATATTTCTACACATGAAGGCTTATTTTGCGTCAGAAGGTTTCTCTTTCCTTTTCTATAATTCTAAGAGAAAAGTATCTCAAGAGGTGTACTGAGTGTCTTGATTGCATTCTGGGTCAGCTTGGTTTTCTCTAGCCTGTATTCTGTTATTATACTCTAGTTTTAGGCATTATAGTAAAACTCCAGGTTATGAGTGCCCTGGGCTACATTTGCTGCGGTTTACGATGGCAAATTTAATTAAAATAATTCCCCAGTTTACAACCTTTTTTCTGTTTATGACTGAAAATTGTGCTATTTTAAATTCTAAAATGGCTGCTGCCACCATTTTAAAATTCAAAATGGCTGTCACCATCATTTTAGAGTTCAAAATTGATATAGTCTTTAATCTGCAAGACCCAAACAGAACTGTTCATGATAGATCAGGAGTTCTCAACTTTTAAAGCTAGGGGCCGGGTCATATTCCCTCAGACAACTTCAGGGGCCAGATGGCCATTTTGCCCTTCCTCCACCACATGGCACTTCCTGGTGTGGTGGAGGCAGGGGGAGGCACATGAAATTGTGCCATGGGCCACAGTTTGGGAATCCCTATGATAGATGTTAGAAGTTAACAACTCCCATAAGGTTGCTGTAAACTGGAAGCTATATCTGACAGCACATAATAACAACCTTGGCAATTTTCTGGGCCCTGGAGCAGGGCATATAGTAGCAATGAGAATTAAACAAGTGTTTATAGCAAAACCTATAGGATCAACAAGAGTACTCATGAATAGGGTAAGGATTTCTATAACATCATTTCCCCTGGAACCTTTACAGTATTTGAACAAATAAGTTAAAACATGTTTTATAGTAATCTGGTGAGAATTAGATGCTTTTTATTTTACCTGAAAAGTCATATTTTGACTTTTTAAAGGTGTTATACCATATTCTTGCTAAATTTTGTAACAACCGTCATATTTTGGTCATCGGCAAACCTCCTAATAAGCCAGCAAGTTAGATCTTATATATACTGTATGTTAAGTTTCCAGTCAAGGTTTCAGAAAAGGAATCTTGCACAATCTTGATGGAGGAAGAGTTACAACAGTCAAATTCTTTAACTACCCACTGCAAGTAAGCATAATTTGTGAAATAATACATACAGTAGTTGCATCCAGCCAAGTCCCCCAATGTGTTACAACAGAGAGGGAGAAAGGTTAAGACTAGCATGGAAAGCACAGGGAATAAACTGAGATAAGATCTACAAAAGAATTTTTTTTTAGCATACAGCAAGTAACAGTATGCTAATAACCAACATGTCTTCTTCATCAGCCATTAATCCCCTTACATTAAAACCCTCACCATACAATAATATGTTATTTTTTTAAAAGAAATTGTCATAGCAAAATATATTCACTTTGAAAACATAAAAAGTCTTATCTGTCTATCAATCTACACTCCATTCAGCTAAATAACTGGATTTTACAGTCTACAAAGGCTTATGTCAAAATAAAAGATCTTCGTCTTTAACAAAACATCTTATTATTTCTGCTGCAAAGATTAACATGGCCACAGAGACAACCCTCTCTCCAATATTCTTTCTGCATATCCATCTATAACACAGGCACAAATTAAATTCATTTATTATTTAGTCGAGGACTTCATTATTTGACATTTTAGTGTAAAAGCAAGGTGACAAATGGAGGCTTCAATGAAGCAACTTACCACTGGAAGTGTAAGCCAGGTAGCCACAACACGATCAGTTATCCAGCGATACCAGGCTGGGGAGACAAACATCAGAGGCAGCAATGGACCAAGCATGAAAATGCTTCCGAAAAAGCTTCCCAAGAACAGTGCAAGTACAAAGTAAATCCCTTTCCATGACACCATGGCTCTGGAAGAAAATGAAGGCTACGTTAACATAAAAATAATTAAAAAGACATTGACTCTTCTAATAGCGAATTTTATAGGAAGAGAGCACCCCTGTGAAATTAAAGTAGAACAGGAACAAGTGCAATTAAAACATTTCAATTTCACCACTATGGCATATACAGTTAGTGTCAAAAATATATACAAAGGTGCTGTTGCAATGGCACTAATGTGACCAAAGCATCTAACACAATGCAATTTGTTCATCAATTATATATTTAGTAGTAAGGTGTTGAACTTCTTTCAGTCCACAAGTTAAATTCAGTGCTTCCACACAAGACTGCTGGCCAGTCAGGTAAGTCTTGGTTTAGGTCTCACCTGATAAAGAGAAGAGCGTTCTTCACAATATTAGAACTGGATCAAAAACCAGTCTAACAGAAAGAGCAGATTGCTTTGAATGCGCGGGCCTCTTCCTTTAAAAGGTGAGTCTAGCTGAGCTACAAAAGCACAGCAGTTTTAAAACAGGGGTCTGGTC
Organism: Bradypodion ventrale; assembly: GCA_035047345.1. Lineage (NCBI taxonomy): Eukaryota > Metazoa > Chordata > Lepidosauria > Squamata > Chamaeleonidae > Bradypodion > Bradypodion ventrale. The sequence goes on from JAWDJE010000001.1 coordinate 52,076,016, forward strand.
AGAACCACCCTTTCTAAGCATGCTACTTCCACAAGAAGGTGAAACTGAGAAACTACATCCACTCCCACTGGATCTCCCCTAAGAAATACAGCTGAGAGAAACCAAGTTCCCCATCTTGGCTTAGAAGTCATCTTTTTCAATCCTTCTTTAGAAAATAATATTTCATTTGGTCAGTGTTTTAAAATATTGATTGTGTGTCTTTCAGCCCTTGATACTGTGCTTCTTCTATTACTTATTGCTCTTCCACCTGCCGGTTCGCGTCCCAGCCCAGCCGGGGTTTGAGGGAGCCAAGGAACACCTGGGGGTGGCTGGGGTGGCTTTTAAGCGCCAACCCTCCCATCCACCCACCGGACTGCTCTTCCACCTGCCGGTTCGCGTCCCAGCCCAGCCGGGGCTTGAGGGAGCCAAGGAACACCTGGGGGTGGCTGGTGTGGCTTCAAAATGCTGAACTTTCTCTTTCCCCCGCCCCGCCCGCCAGGAGGGTTGCCGGAGCAACGCAGAAATGCCAAGGCCAGGCTTTCCCTGACTCCGCCGAAGACATCTGAACTATGGGGCTCCGTCGCGGTCGTAGAGTATGGGTCATGGACATTAGGTGGCCGTGGTCATTGCGGTACTTATCTTGTTATTTGTTATTTATTTATTTGGTGTTTCATTGCATAATTTGTATTGTACTTTTTTGCAGCTATTATATTTGTTTGATATATTGTACCGCAGAATTTGTATCTATTTGTAATAACATTTTAAATATTGTATTTATTACTGTATTTTGAATTTTGTATTTCGTATGTAAACCCCTTGGGTTACCTTGGGGTTATTTATATGTTGTTAGCCGCCCTGAGTCGGCCATGTGCTGAATAGGGCGGGGTATAAATCGAATAAACAACAACAACAACATCACTGTTTTGATATTATTGTAGAAGTCATTTAGGGTTTTTTTTAAGGGGGACACTTACTTAGTTCGGGGTCCCAGGGCTTTGGAAGGGTGGCAATGCTTCTTATGAAGCTTTTCGCTATGGTAGCTGGCTAGCACGAGCAGTCCCTTTTTAATGCCACTTTCACTAGTAGAGATACAGAGTGGAACAGGCTGCTTTTTGGGAAACCGCTTCAAGAGTTTATTTCTAATCTTTGAAGATTATGGGAAACAAGCGGTCTATTCTTCCCCAAGCCTCCAACTAAGGGTGCAGGTGTAACTCTTCCAGAATCACCCTGCCAACCCCTTATTTTGTCTTTAGAAAGAAGTATTATTATTCTCACTCCGATGCTTTAGGCCTCCTCAAGGTTAACGGTGAAGAATTGTATCCGTAGTCCTACTTCTTTCCCCAAGCTTATCAAAGAACAATAAAAATAGATGCACAAAATCTAGCTAAAATAACTTTTGTTCTGACTACACTATCAATGTCCATTGGTAGGACCCCTATCCTACACTCTACTTTAACAATCTAATAAAATCAGAAAAGAACTAACTTTCTAAGAAAAATAAGATTTCTTCTCAGAGACTAAGACATTTTTGCCTTGGTTTGTTTTTGGCAAGTCTTAGAAAGTAAGTTGGGCCAAATGGCCCCCATAGCTCCTTGCTAGGCTTCCATCCCAATATTCGGGGTGACAGAGCTCCGCTGTCCTGGAAAAGGTTCCCCCTTCCTCTTTTTTGACTCCGAATTCTGAGGGTTTATATTGCATTTGCAAACTCATTCCCCACCTAAGGAATGAGAGTTATGTGGGAAAGTTCGGTTTCACTTACCAGTGATAACTTTCGTTCTTCGAGTATATAGTTTGTGAATACACACTCATGGGTTATGCGCCTGCGCAGAACGGAGATCGGAGGCTTGAAAAGCTATTGGTCTAAAGTTTTGGCGGTAAGACCGCCCACCGTACCGCCCACCCTGAGGCGCCCGCGCGCCATTTTACCTCAGTTCCATACTTAAGCCAAGCACAGGATAAACCAATTGATCTCATCCGTGCAGCTCAAGAGGGGAGGGAGGGTGGGTAGTGTGTATTCACAAACTATATACTCGAAGAACGAAAGTTATCACTGGTAAGTGAAACCGAACTTTCTCCTTCGTATAGTTTGTGAATCCCCACTCATGGGAGATTAGCAAGCTCACACTCACTTGGTCGGTGGGCAGTCGGATGAGATGATCCCACGATGCGATGAAGATGCAGTAGGTCGACCCGTCAGGGGCGATGAGTCCGGAGCCCTCTGGTGAGGACGACACGGCCAAGCCTGGCGTCCGCAGTGGCTCTGGTGTCCACCCTGTAGTGCTGGACAAATGTAGAAGGTCTGGACCATGTGGCAGCCTTACAAATGTCCTCAAGCGGTGTGCCCTCCAGGAAGGCAGTGGATGTGGCAACCGCCCTGGTGGAATGCGCCCTGACATGCGGTGGAGGTGGCAGTGAGGCAGACTCGTAGGCCAGGTAGATGGTAGAGGTGATCCATTTGGAGAACCTTTGAGCAGAAATGGGTTCACCCTTGGACTTTCCCCCATAAGCTACAAAGAGGCGTTGTGACTTCCTGAACTCTCTTGTCCTGCTGGTGTAAAACAATAAGGCTCGTTTCACATCCAGCGTGTGCCAAGTCCTTTCTTGGGCGTTAGAGGGGTTCTGGAAGAAAACTGGCAAGGAGATAGTCTGTGCCATGTGAAACTTGGAGACTACCTTGGGCAGGAAGGTGATGTCCGCCTGGAGAACGACGCGGTCGTTGAAGAATTGGAGAAATGGTGCGTCTGCTCTCAGGGCAACCAGTTCTCCAGCTCGTCGTGCTGACGTGATAGCCACAAGAAATGCCGTCTTCCATGTGAGGAGGCGAACATCGCTGGTGGCCATGGGCTCGAAAGGGGTCCTGGTGAGCGCGTTGAGCACGGTAGACAGTGACCATTGAGCCGTAGGAGTCCTGACCAGAGGGAAAGCGTTCCGTAGTCCCTTGAGAAAACGCTTCACCGCTTGGTCACGGAAAGCCCCAGCAGCGGGCGAACCGGCCGGGGAGTGTGCCACCACTGCTGCGAGGTGCACTCGGATGGAGGTGATGCTAAGGCCAGACTCCGCCAAATGGAGGAGGTAGGTTAAAACGTCCTGCAGTCCCGCCTGCGGGGGGGCCATGTGCTGGGAAGCCAGGAAAGCACAAAAGCGCCTGTATTTGGAAGCGTAGGACCTCCTTGTGGAAGGGCGCCGCGCTAGCTCGAGGATCCTGGACAGTCTGGGGTTATCCTCCACGCGGTGAGGTGGAGGCTGGGCAGGTCCGAATGGTGCAGCTGGCCGTGCTCCATTTGGAGAAGTGTCGGTGACTCCGGCAGTGTGCGATACTGTGACGACATGCGCAACAGTAGCGGAAACCAGGGTTGGCGCGGCCATGCCGGCGCCACCAGAATTGCATTGGTTCTGTGTTGGTACATCCTGGTGAGTACTTTCTGGACCAGAGGAAACGGAGGAAAGGCATAGAGATAGTCCTGATCCCACCGTTTCATGAAGGCATCGCCTTCGGAGTTCAGTCCGATGCCTGCTCTGGAGCAGTACCTGCTGAGCTTCCTGTTGGACTCCGATGCAAAGAGGTCGATGCTCGGCGTTCCCCAGGCCTCGCAAAGCGACTGGAACACCCCGTCGTCCAGCTCCCATTCGTGGGTCGTCGAGGTGAGACGGCTCAGGTGGTCTGCCAAAACATTCAGTGTGCCCTGAATGTGCACTCCAATTGGGAAAATGTGCCTCTCCAGGCACCATTCCCACAACTGCACTGCAAGGTACAGGAGGGTGGTGGACCGTGTTCCTCCCTGCTTGTTGAGGTACGCCACCGCCGTGGTATTGTCCGAGGCCACTTGAACCGCCTTGCCGGTGAGCAGAGTCTCGAAGGAACGTAGGGCCTTCCAAATGGCCAGCAGTTCCAAGTAATTTATGTGGTGCACCGTTTCATGTGGTGTCCAGGTGTCGTTGACCGTGAGAGTCCCGCAAGCAGCGCCCCAGCCGAGGTTGCTTGCGTCGGTCAGTATCTGCAACGAGGGTTGCGGGGGGTAGAAGCTCTTCCCCGTGGCCACGTTGAGTGGTGTAGACCACCACAGCAGTTGGTCCCTCAGTTCTGGAGATGGGGTCAACCGTTTGGACTGGCTCTCCCGAAGTGCGTCGAACTCGTGAAGGAGCCACGATTGCAGGGACCTGAATTTCAACTTGGCATGGGGAATCACTGCCGTCGTTGAGGCCATCAGGCCTAGAAGTCTCTGAGCCTTCTTCGCCCGGATGCACGGTTTGGTGCGCAGTTCGCTCACCCCCTGCGCAATGTCCTGTAAGCGTTTCTGGGGGGCGTAGGCTCTCGTAGCAAGCGAGTCGAGTACCGCTCCGATGTACTCAACGCGTTGAGAGGGAGTCAACTTCGATTTGGTGAAGTTGATCCTGAGGCCGAGACTCTCCATGAGGTGGACCGTGTATTGTGTGTCCCGAACGGCTGACGATTTGGTGGGGGAGACGATCAACCAGTCGTCGATGTACGGGAAGACCCTGATGCTCCGTTGGCGGAGGAATGCAGCCACCGAGCCATGCATTTGGTGAAGACCCGCGGTGCCGTGGCCAGACCGAACGGTAGGCACCGGTACTGGTACACGGAATTGTCGATGCGGAAGCGGAGAAACCGTCTGTGTTCCTCGAGGATGGAGACGTGGAAGTAAGCATCCTTGAGGTCTATGACTGTGAACCAGTCCCCTTTGTTGATGAGGGGGAGGACGGTCTGCAGGGTCACCATCCGGAACTTCCTGGTGTGGATGCATTTGTTCAGGCGGCGCAGGTCCAGGATCGGGCGAAGGCCTCCGTCCTTCTTCTGGACCACGAAGTACCTCGAGTAGAAGCCGTTGTCCCAGTCGGACGGTGTTACCCGCTCGATGGCTCCCTTGGAGAGAAGGGTTGATATTTCTTCCTCCAAATGGGGGGACGAGGTGGTGAGATGATGTCTTCCTACCCGAGGCACCCGCACGAACTCGATGGCGTAGCCAGAGGACAAGATCTTTAAGACCCACTGGTCGTCCGTGATGCCCGACCATACTTGGAGGAAGTTCCGGAGGGGGAGGTACGGGATGTGGAGCGAGAGAGACTCGGCCGTCGCAGCTTCAAACGCGGGGCTTGGACCTCGCGCCAGAACGCTTGTCCTGTCCGTAGGGTCGGTAGCGGGGTTTGTGCTGACGCCGCTGTTTGTAGGAGCTGGATCTAGGCTGCTCCGTCGGTCCTTGCTGCTGCGGGTTGCCCTGGAATCGCCGTGTGAAGGGCTGGAACCTCAGCCTGGCGGGCGGAGCCGGCGTGGTGAGCCCCAGGAACTTGGCCGTGGAATTGGTCTGGCGCATCTCATTCAGGACCTTATCGGTATCCTGACCGAAGAGGCCCTGCCCGTCGAAGGGAAACTCCTCGATGAGCTTTTTCATAGCGTCATCGAGGGAGGTGTCCCTGAGCCAAGCATGGCGACGGAGGTAGATTGCGGAGGCCATGTCCTTTGCCGCATAGTCGTTGATATGCCGGGCAGTGCGCATCAGCTGCTCGGCGACGAAGTCCCCCTCGGTGGCCAGCGCGTCGATCCGCTTTTGGGCGTCGGCGGGCAGTTTCGCCGTCTCAACCTTCACCTGCTCCCAGAGGTGAGATTGATACAGGCCCATGGCGGCCGAGTAGTTGGCGGCACGGAAGAATAGGGAGCCGGTGGCGTAGAACTTACGTCCCACCGCGTCCAGTTTCTTTCCCTCCGGCGTCGATGGGACCGGGAACCCGCTGGTGGCCGTCCTATGCTGGAAGGCCTTGACCACCAGGGAATTCGGCAGGGGGTGAGCCTGCAAGAACTCGACGTTCTCGTCCAGGACTCGGTACATGCTGTCGAGCCTGGACGAAACGGAGTGGGCCGCCAAAGGTTTCTTCCACGTCGCCCTCGCCGAAGTCATCATGGAGGGGAGCATGGTTATGTGGACCGGCCGTACAGCACGTCTGTCGAGCTTCGCGGTCATCTGATCCTCACCCTCCAGCGGCGGTTGATCGACTTTAAGGTTGAGTGCGGTGCCCAGCCTTGTGAGCATGGCGGTCAGCGAGCGTTGGTCCTCACCATGCGGTGGGTCCACCGCGCCGATAGTCTGCTCCGGCGTGCGCTCGGCGTCGACGTCTCCCTCGTCCTCCTCCGACGACGAGCTGGACTCATCGGAGGACGAGGGAGGAACTCTTTCATCCACGTCGGGACCGCGCCAGTACGGCCTGGGCGGGCCGGCGGGATGGGAGTCCACCGCATCAACGTCCGGACCACACCACGACGGTTTGAGTGGGCCGGCGGAGCGGACACTCGACCCACGGGAGGTCGGTGGGGCCACGGCAGGGCCGGGATGCCCGGGGCTTGCGGTGGTCGAAACCGGAGCCGCAGAGGCCGCAGGCATGGAGGTCTGGAACTTGGTCGCAAACGACGCCATGACCTGGAACATTTCTCGAACGAGAGCCATCTGGGATGCGTCCGAGTCCGCTGACGGTAGAGCCCCGGTGGCCGGCGGGATGGTGGCCCACGAAACGGTGGGCGTTGAAACGGTGGCCGGCGTCGGCGTCGGTGAAACGGTCGTCGGAACGGTGACGACCGCGTCGTCTGTCGGCGTCCTGGGCCTTGGAGAGACGGAGGCCTGCCTCGGCGAGCGGTTTCTTCCCCGAGGAGGAGAGGGGAGCACCTGAAGTGGGCGAGCTGGAGCCCCAGCCCTGCGTCCTTTATCAGGTGACCCAGAAGACGACCGTCCTCCCCAGACGGAGGATCCTGGAGAAGGACATCGGGCAGTCGAGAACGGCGGCGAAGGCCCGGGAGAGGCGGGTGTGCGCGGGGTGGGAGGAAGCGACCGTCTCTTCTCCGACCCACGCTTGCGCTTCTTCTCACCGTTCCTGTCCTTCTTTTTCTTCTTCCTAATCGGAAGCACGGAGGAAGAAGCCGGCGGCGGCTGGGAGGCAGCGGCGGATGTGGAAGCGGACGCGGCGGGAGCCAGAGCGAGCTCCATCAGGTGAGCCTTGAGGCGATTGCTTCGGTTCTGCACCGCGAGGCGCGTAAACTTTTTGCAATGCGGGCAGGACTGGCTCTGATGCGACTCTCCCAAACAAAAGAGGCACAGGCTGTGGCCGTCGGAAGCCGGGACTGTTTAAACGCTGCACTGTTTAAACTGTTTAAACAGTGCACTGTTTAAACGCTGCAGCCATCAACCGCGGAAAAATTCTTCCAGTGGAAGTTTCTGGAAGCAAGTACCCCGAAGGGCGGACCAGCCGCCACCCCCTTGAGGGGGGAGACGGTGATCGATGCGAAAAAATTGGCTACTGAATCCACTCGAAAGAAGAAACAGCGCCGGGGTGGCAATCCTGCCCGTGGGACAAGATTGCCGGCAAAAATTGTTGAAATTAGCTAAAGCTTTCCCTCAGAAGGGCGATAAAAATTGAGAAGCTCTCGACGATCGTCCTGCTGCTACGGTGGAAAGAAGAGAACTGAGGTAAAATGGCGCGCGGGCGCCTCAGGGTGGGCGGTACGGTGGGCGGTCTTACCGCCAAAACTTTAGACCAATAGCTTTTCAAGCCTCCGATCTCCGTTCTGCGCAGGCGCATAACCCATGAGTGGGGATTCACAAACTATACGAAGGAGAACTATGGACTTTTCCTCACAGGTGTTCTTCCCCATGATGTAAGAGTCCCACGCAGGTGGCTGCTCCTGAGTGGGCACCAGAATGCTTTGTATGTGAAAGTGTAAAGTGTCTGTCAAAGTTGAAATGTGACAGGTGAAACAGTTCCTTGCTTTGGAACTACTACATGGTCATCCCTCCTTTCTTGGAACGTGTGAATGTTCGCTAATGACCTAGGGGTTTATCCCCAGTCATTTCCTTTCAAGTGCTAATTATGCATGCTTGGAAAGCCTTGCAGGTGTCCTTCCTATCTTGATGACTCTGGTATCTGAGTCTCTGTGTACTGCATCAAATGTCACTTTCCCTTGTTTTCTCTGAGAATTAGGCTTTCTCAACCTACAGAAATCTGACTATAACTACAGAATAAATGAATGCATTAAAAAGTAACTCAAAGGATTTGTAACGATCCCTTCAATTTCCTGACAACTATTTGCAGATGTTCTCCGTTGTGTTATTTTGTATACTACAATATTCTGTTTGCTCAAAAATGAAATTCAAAATTCTTTTATTTTTATTTGATAACCAATATCTCTCTTTCTAATATGTGCTTCTGTTGCTGCAATCATGGGCCTCCTTTAAATATGAACTAGCAATAGGAGATGGGATGAATAACTACACTATTGGGGAGCTTGTGGTGAGGGGCTTTTAAATCACTGATATCCAATTCCTTATTCCTATTATACTACCTGCAGAATAGACTACATATACAGTGGAACCTGAGTTAACAATAGGCTCTGTTAACAAAAAAAAAAGCATAACAAAAGGAAATCTATAGAAAATAGTGGCTCGGGTTACAGATCCACCACCCACCCACCCCGAAACAGATTAATTGGTTTTCAATGCATTCCTATGAAAAACCACATTTTGGTTAATGTATTTTGGTTTTTAATGCATTCCTATGGGAAATTCAATGAAAGTAATTTTCACTGTAGGAAACGTCCCAGAGAACGCATTAATTACGTTAACCGAGGTTCCACTGTACCTGACCTAGAAAGTCTGCACTACTGATAAATCTACTACAGGGTATCTGGTAATGTGAACTCCACATATGACATCAACGTATCATCTAATTTGACCTTCTTTCTGGTAGATGATATGCATTGATTTTCTTCATGTGAAGAAAGATTTAAAATTTAATGGATTGCACATAAAATATTTCACAGAAGCAAATTAGTCTCAACCTTACAAACATTTGAGAAGTATCCTTTATTAACTGATTAGTCATCTGACCAACAAACATTTGAGAGGAACTTCATATAAACTAATTCATCTGCATCTACTTTAAGATTTTCTCACCTTCTGCTGCAAAAACATGTCATACATCAAAATCCCTGTTGTAACCAAATCTCAATTTAATTTAATATATGGCCAAATTCTATAAAATACAGTGATACCTCATACAACGTCCAAACTTGGTTCAACAAGTTTGGACTTTATACGGATTTGGGCGTTGTAAGAGGCATGCAAAATCCTAGCTGAGATGCCTCATACAACGTCCAAATCCTTGCCGCAATGCCTCATACGTCGTTTCCATAGAGATACATTGTACTGTAACAGCACAGACTTCAGGGAGACAGACAGGAAACTGACAGAACTTTAAGAAATCATTGCCTAAAGGCTAAATACATTACAAAAACATGTCAAACAACTCTTGATTGTCCAAGAACCTGAAGAATGCTGCAAAAATCCTAGGAATGCTTCTAAAAATTCTGACCAAAAAAATCCAAAATCGTGCTCAAAACCACTCCTAAACACTCTTCGCCTCATGCAAAACCCACAAGAGCAATGTACGCATGTGTTCTTTTATACTGCCCAGGCACAATGCAACCTGGGAAAACCCCAATGCCTCATACAAAGTCGCACAACTTTGTATGAGGCAACATTTTTCAAGGAATTAGGCGATGTTGTATGAATCCGATGTTGTATGAAGCGGACTTTGTATGAGGTATTACTGTACCATCTTGAGTTTATTTTTGAGGCACTACTTACTGCCAAAACTATAATTTAAGCACAATACTAAATGAACCAAATATATTACAGAGTTTTGCTGGCTAAATGTGGAACATTCCCAGAGTATCCTATCACGGGGGTGGGTGGGGGGACGAACCATCTTAGTAGGAGCCTTACTATAATTAAACAAATTTGGAAACACTAATGTTCCAAATTATAATCTACAAATAGCCTATCTTCCATCATTTAGAATTAAACTGGTTGCTTGCAAGATATGAGGCTTAACATTGGCTGGTTTTTGAAAGGTTCTCTAAAAGGATGGTTTAAAATTACAGTATGTTAAAAATTCACAGAAGACAAACAGGAAACTGGTGTTTTCAATTTCAGGGGGAGAAATAGCAATGGACACTAAGTCATTGGAGGCTAGGTACCTGTCAGTTCCATTAAACACAGAGATAATCCCAGCTCTCTCCAACATTACCTATACAAAATAAATAAGATACCAACACAAGTAAACTGTGGAAGAATTACATTATCTGACAAATAATCTATGTACAGCATACAAACATTATCTTAAATTACAGTCATTTGTGTTTATGTAGAAGTGTAGAGGACACAATGAGAAATGTAGCTATCTTGTACTTTTACCAAATGATTTTGTGATACACAGTTAATTACAGACTTGTACTCAAAAAATAGGGAACTGTGACAGCTAAGTGATTAAGATGTTGAACTTGACAATTGGAAGGTTGACAGGTCAGCAGTTTGAAACCCGAGTGCTGCATGGCAGAGTGAGTTCCCATCTCTGTCCCACTTCCTGCCAACCCAGCAGTTCAAAAGTGAGAAATTGCAAGTAGATAAATAGGGACCACTTTGGTGTGAAGGTGAACAGTGTTTTGTGTTCTCCAGTGTCTAGTCATACCTGCCACATGTCCATGGAAATGTCTGCAGATGCAGATAGTACTGGCTCTTTGGGTATAAACAGAGAAGAGCACCGAACCCTAGAGTCAGATATGACTGGTTTTCAAGCAAGGGCAACCTGTACCTTTACTTAAAGAATGCTTACCAATGGCTCCTTCTCCCCAACTGAGAGGGGGTAACATGAGGGGTACCACAAGACATAGTCTGAAGACTAAAGACAAACACAAATCCAATAGATCTTGATAGGCTCAAGCACTGGGCTGAAAACAACAGAATCCAACTTAACAGGGATAAACACAAAGTTCCACATCAAAGAAAAAGAAACCAAATGCACAATTACATGATACTTGGCTCAGCAATACTACATCTGAGAAGTATTTTCCAATTCTCATAAAACTGCTGTAAATCACAAGTTGAATACTTATAGATCACAAGCTGAATAGGCGCCAACAGTGTGATACAGCTGCAAAAAAAAAAACTACATGTTATTTTAGGATGCATTAATAGTTTAGTCTCCAAATCACAAGAAGTATTATAAGTACACAAAACACTATAATTTGCCACTGGATATGCCTCATCTTGAGTACTATGTCCAGTTCTGGATGCTACACTGTAAGATGGATGCTGACAAACCAGAACAAGTTCAGAGGAGAGAAGCAAAGATGATCAGGAAACTGGAAACCAAGCCCTATGAAGAAAGACTGAAATAATTTGCCATATTTAGCCTCAAGAAAAGAAGACTGAAGGGAGATATGATAGCACTCTTTAAGTACTTGAAAGGTTGTCACACAAGAGGAAAGGCAGGATCTGTTTTCAATCATTCCAGAGTGCAGGACTTGAAATGTCAATTTAAGCTACAGGAAGCCAGATTTCAGTTGACTGTCAAGAAAAACCTCCTAATAGAACAGTATGATAATGGAACTAATTACCTCAGGAGGTGGTGAACATTCCAACACTGGAGGCATTCAAGAGATATAGTTTAATATCCCGATTGATGCTGCCAGACTGGTCATTCAGGATGCCCTAACATCCAGGGAATACCCGGAACCCCCAACACACTTTCTACTGGACCTCCTTGATGTAGTTCTGGAGAATAATTATTGTAGATTTGGCAGCACCTTTTATCTCCAGACTTAGGGTTTTGCCATGGGCAGCCCACTTGCCCCCAGTTTGGCGAAGATCTACATGATCGATTTTGAGAAGAATTTTGTCTATGACCCTACCACCAATCTGTTTTTAGAACACATCATTATCTATAAAAGATTTATAGATGATTAATTTTTTGTTCTGGATTCCTATGAATTGGGTGCTGATTTTGTTACATGGATCAATATGTAAAACATTAACTTGAGGTTCACACATCATGTCCATATGCAGTCCTTACCATTTTTAGATGTTTCAGTGTACGTTGCTTCTGACAGGAAATTATTTGTTAAGATGTATAAAAAACGAACATACAGAAATTTGTATCTCAGCTACAGCTCCCATCATCCTATGTACATGAAAAATAACATTCCATATGGTTTGTTTGCTAGGGCTAAGAGGAATTGTACCAGCAATAAGGAGTTCATGGATAGTTCCAATACTATCAGACATTCCTTCAGAAATGGGATATCCTAACCATATTATTATCATTTCACTAAGAAAGGTCGAGAATAGTAATAGAACAAGTTTATTCATCATGAAACAGTGTGATAGGGGAACATCCATTAACTGTACTAGTTTTCCCCTTTGGCCTTAGCGATTAAGAAGATTATCTTTAAACATTGGTATATTCTCGATGAGATACCAGGGTGCAGTGAAAAACCTATGATAGGTTTTCACAGGACCAGATCCCTAGGTAATATTCTCACTAGATCTGATCATCAGGCATGCATTAACCAGCTTAGAGAGGACATTTCAGGGCACTTCAGGTGTCTCAGCTGCGTATGTTGCCATTTTAGTTGGGAGACGAAAGAGGTATGGATTCCAGGTAAGGATTTTACCATTAAGTTTAGACACTTTAGTAATTGCCGATCACCCAACATCATCTACATGTGGATCTGCCCATGTAATATGATTTACATCGGCCAGACATCTCGAGATATTAGGATTCGCATTTCTGAGCATCGATCGAGGATTTGATCACAGAATTTACAGGCACCTTTAGTAAGTCACTACATGGAAGCTGGACTTAAAGAGAATGACTTCAGATTTGTTGTTTTGGAAGTATTATTTCCAAAAAAATTAGAAAAAACGGACATCGGGAAGAGATTGTTGCAATGCGAGGCCTATTATATTCATGAGTTTGATTCTATTTCACCATGTGGCCTCAACCAGGAGATCAAATTTTCTTGCTATTTGTAAGGGCTCATTTTGTTACTTTCATGTATTACAGTAATTGTCAGGGTTTTCAACAGTGAAATGGGCTACACATGCAGGGTTTTCAGGGCATATATTGTGTTTTAGTTAATTCGCTTTTTGATGTCCCTATGCACCTTAAGAACAACACACACAAAGAGACAGCGGATGCACAATAATAAAAAAATATCACAACAGATGGAATTGGATATTTCCTGCTGTATTTTGTATCATTTACTTGTCATTTTTAGCCAGTAATTTTTTTCTATGCTTTAATGTTTACTGATGTTTCTTAGACTGTTTTTCTATGTTGGTTTAAGAGACTATTTTTTACTTTTGCAATATTTATGTCTTTTAGAATTCCTGAAGGAAAAATATTTTTCTTGCGAAGCCTTATTAATAATACCAGAAAGGCTTCGAATATGGAATTTGGAATCTGATATTTGGAACTTGGAAACGGATATACTTACTATTTCGGACTTTGTATTGGATTTTGAACTTTGAATATTATTTACACGTTATAAACATTTTCAACTGTTACTAAACATCATTGTTGACTCTGATGCATAAAAGTGTTTTTGGTTGAATTACAATTTTTACATAAAGAAGACTGCATCTAGTGTTTCCTAAGTCTATTCATGGAATAATCCTTTGGATTTACTCAATTTGGATTTACTCTTATAATTCTTTCACCAACGGTTTTTTTCACTCTTCAATTTTGCACCGTTCAGGTTGTATTTTCAACCTGATCTTTCCTCACCTAGACTACACATATGAAAATCAATTAAACTTAGATTTAATGCTTAATAAAATTAGTTCTATTCATTTCAGTTGCACTTGGGTGAAAACTCAATTTCATCATGACATTTCTGCTTACGTCTTTCATTCAAAAACATGAAAAATAATAAAAATGAAGCTGCTATTTTTTAAAAAATAGCCTGCAATCCACAAAAATGCACACTGAGGAGTATTCATTTTTATAGGTACAGTAAAACCCTGACTTACATATGCCTCGAGTTACATAAAATTCGACTTACCCGTATTTATTCGAGTATAACGCGCACTCGTGTATAACGCGCACCCCTAATTTTCCATGAAAACTCGGTATAAAATTTTCCCTTCTTCTCGACCCGGCGGGTGCGTGCAGGTGAGCGGCGGCGGCAGCGGGACCTGGGCGCCTGCCGCCGCCTGGGAGGAGGGCCGCGGCGTGCTCCGTGCCTACCCGGCGCCGGCTTCTTGAGTCGCGCGGCCCGGGTAGCGCGGAGCACGCCGCGGCCCTCCCCCGGAGGGTTCCCTTCTTCTCGACCCGGCGGGTGCGTGCAGGTGAGCGGCGGCGGCAGCGGGACCTGGGCGCCTGCCGCCGCCTGGGAGGAGGGCCACGGCGTGCTCCGTGCCTACCCGGCGCCGGCTTCTTGAGTCGCGCGGCCCGGGTAGCACGGAGCATGCCGCGGCCCTCCCCCGGAGGGTTCCCTTCCTCTCGACCCGGCGGGTGCGTGCAGGTGAGCGGCGGCGGCAGCGGGACCTGGGCGCCTGCCGCCGCCTGGGAGGAGGGCCGCGGCGTGCTCCGTGCCTACCCGGCGCCGGCTTCTTGAGTCGCGTGGCCCGGGTAGCGCGGAGCACGCCGCGGCCCTCCCCCGGAGGGTTCCCTTCTTCTCGACCCGGCGCACCCAGTCCTCGTGTATAACGCGCACCCAAACTTTGAGTCCTTTTTTGGGTATAAAATTTTGCGCCTTATACTCGAATAAATACGGTACATAATGATTTTTGCACTAAAACCATGTCCCAATTTACATAAATGTCCCGATTTACTTAACACAATTTCCTATGAGTTTGCTTCGAGTTATGTAAAAAAATTGTTTTTCCCATGGGTTTGCTTCGAGTTACATAAAAATTCATTTTTCATATGGGGTTGCTTTGATTTACATAAATATTTTTTCCCTGTGGGTTTGCTTTGAGTTAAGTAAAAAATTCATTTTCCCTATGGGTTTGCTTTGAGTTAAGTAAAAGATCAATTTACATAAAAGTCTACGGAATAGACTTTTTACATAAATAGAGTTTTTACTGTACTTCAGTACAACAGCTGTTATAGACTGCTTCTAATTCCCATGCAATGATATAAAGTTGCATGCACTCTGAAACCAAAAAAGGAACTCTTTAATTACTGGAGGTCTGCTGCCTCTGATGATTTCACTTCAGCTGAAAGGATGGACTTACGCAAAAGATCGCTGACTTTTGAAATAAGATTTTTAGCCTTCAGGATGCTGTAGTTAGTACTTTTACTTTTGTTGTTAAAAATATTACAGTCCAGTTAAAATTGACTTTGAGAATCTTAGACTGAAAACTCACAAAAGCCATGGTCTGTCTACATAAAGCAGTAGTTCTCAACCATTTTAAGCTGTGGGCTGGGTCACGCTCCCTCAGACAGCTTCAGGGGCTGGACGGCCATTTTGCCCTTCCTCCACCACATGGTGCTTCCTCGTGTGGTGGAGGAGATGGGGCCCCCACGTGAAAGGTGCCGTGGGCCGCTGGTTGAGAATCCCTGGCATAAAGTATTAAGCCATTGCTTAGCTGTATGCACACAAGCAAGATGCTCATGTTTTCTGTTCTGCCACCTACTTTGTTCCATAATCAGCACCAGAGCTTGTTTCCATTTTTAAACAAACTGTAATACTTGTTATATCCAAAATTTGGAAGTACAGTGGAACCTCATACAACAATTGCCCCGTATACCAATGAAATCACATAACAATTAGGTTTTGGGGGGAAATGGCATCCAGCACAACAATTTTCCCTATGGAAAAAATTATACAACAATTTTTCAATGGGAAAAACTACTTAGCAAAAAAAAAATCATTGTACGATGCATCCCATAGGGAAAATCGCTATACGATATGTATCGTATAGCAATTGTTTCATACAACAACAGGCCCCGTGGAACAGATTAAAATTGTTGTATGAGATACCACTGTATAGCTAGAGCAGGGGTTCTCAACCTACCATTTCATGTGGCCCAGAATACCACCGCCGGAAGCGGATGCGTTTACAACAGCCATAAATGCACCCACGACTATTGTAAATGCATGTATGTTTGTGAGGAGAGGCCCATGTTGCTGCCCATGTTGCTGCCGAGCCGCAGCTTCCCTCCCACCGCCACCACCCCAGCGTTTTGCTCCATGAACGCCACCTCTTTACATGCCAACTAAGACGCCTCCCCGCTCGGCTGTGCGCATGTGCACGCCTCATCCAAATGGCCAGCAGTGCTCACGCGGCTTTGTTTTGCTTTGGCTCATACTGCTTCCCTCGCTCCTCTCCTGCATGCACAAGAGAGAAAGAGATGCCAGTGCACGCGCGGCAAGGAACTTGGGTGCCTTGGCGGGCAGCCATTGCCTGGCGGGCAACCATCATGGAACGTCCAGGATCCACCAATCGCCGCCAAACCAGTGGCAGAGGCTCTCTTTGGGGGATCCTGGGACTCCATTTCCCATCATGCTTCAGCCATGCATTTACGACAGCAGTAAATGCAACCATGGCTGTCTTAAATGCATTTACAACAGTCGCAGATGTGTTTTAGGGTAGCATTTACGGTGGTGGTGGGGGAACCAACACTGCACCCTCCTTAGCTGTCTGTGGGGGCGTGGTCTGGCCCTTGGCTTAAAAAGGTTGAGAATCCCTGAGCTAGAGCATGGCTGGGAAGTATAGATAAAATATAGCTCAACAAGTTGTAACAAGTCACAAACCTTTTGATACTCTTTTCATGGCTACGCTAGAGGAGAGGGGAGGAGGCATTTATAAGTTCTGAGAATCATACACAAAAAGTTAGAGTAGTATTTGAAAACCTAAAGTCATTGTTGTCAACGAGAGGTTATACTGAACTATGGTTTGTATTAGTCATACTTAAAGAACATAAGAACAGCCTTGCTGGAACAGACCACAGCCCATCCAGTCCAGCATTCTGTCTCACACAGTGGCTCACCATTTCCTTCAGGGTATTCCCAAGGAGATGCCTTCGCCTGTTTAGGATTCCCTGGAAATGGCATTGAGAGATATCCTGCCTATCT
Source organism: Bradypodion ventrale (assembly GCA_035047345.1). NCBI lineage: Eukaryota > Metazoa > Chordata > Lepidosauria > Squamata > Chamaeleonidae > Bradypodion > Bradypodion ventrale. The sequence continues at coordinate 52,092,919 of JAWDJE010000001.1, forward strand.
CTCCAACCCCGAGGTTGTCCTTAAGTATGCATAATTATAGCCATTGATACTCTTGTCCTCCATGAACTTGTCTAATCCTTTCTTAAAGCTGTCAAGACTGACAGCTGTCACCACTTCATCTGATAGGGAGTTCCATAGACCAGTGATCCTCTGGGTGAAAAAGTACTTTCTCTTATTTGTTTGAGAACTAGTACCCAAAAGTTTCATCGAGTGTCCCCTAGTTCTAGTGTTGTGCGATAGGGAAAACAGTTTTTCCTTATCTACTTTGTCCACACCGTGCATGATTTTATAAACTTCAATCAGGTCACCTCTTAGACGCCGTCGTTCAAGAGGGAAAAGGTCCAACCGTTGCAGCCTCAGATGGTAAGGAAGGTGTTCCAGTTCCCTAATCATTCTGGTTGCCCTCATCTGCACTTTCTCCAACTCCATAATATCCTTCTGGAGGTATGGCGACCAGAACTGTACACAGTATTCCAGATGGGGCCTCATCATAGATTTATAAAGAGGCAAAATGACACTTGCTGACTTATTTTCTATACCCTTCCTAATGATCCCTAGCATTGAGTTTGCTTTTTTCACTGCTGAGGAACACTGGGTTGACACCTTCATTGAGTTGTCCACCAGGACACCAAGGTCCCTTTCCTGGTTTGTCGCAGAGAGTTCAGACCCCACCAGTTTATAAATGTAATTGGTTTTTTTTGCCCCAACATGCATCACTCTGCACTTACTAATGTTGAAGCTCATTTGCTTATATCTTAAGGTTCCAGATGCACAATAAGAAAATACAGTTTAGTATGGCTGCCATCATTTTCCTTCTGTTTGGCATTCTGCTGCGGAGATTTATTCAAGGAGCACAGCTCTTGTTTGTATAACTGTACTGCTTCCTAAAGCAGTGAAGCATCTAAAATGGTGCCCTGTCCATTATGTGTAAATTCAGCCATAACATCAAGCCACAACTTACAGAAACAGTAGCTTGCAAAACATTTCCAAAGAGTGATCTGATATTCTAACTTAGTAGATCTTCACAAAACACAGACTGGGAGCTGGCACATGTCCAGACATAAAAATATACCACAACCCTCTTTGGCATTTGTTAATTTGGGGGGGGGGGGGGCAATGTATTCTAAAGCCTGACAACCATTTCTTCCTACCGAAGAAACCAGTCTACAAAATTTCTGAAGTTAGTACCATATAAAAGCTTTATTCAAAAGCAATTTTCTGTTTTAAGAAAAGATTATGGAGAAGGCAGGAGGAAGAATTAGGTTACAAGCCCTATTAGAGGCTGGAAATACTGAAAGAGACAATTGTGATCTGGTCCAAAATAGATTTCTCATCCATTGTATGGCAGAACTCCCAAGTTATTGGTTTACTGTACATTCACATTTTCTTGTTACTATAGCAAGAGAAAAACATTTTCTGTTTCCAGGTAACAGGCGACAGTAAATCCTAAAACATTTTGTTGTATTTGTCGGTTAATTTTAAACATTCTTAGCTAAGAATAGAAAGTCACTTTCCAAAACAGTTGCATTTTTACTAAGTTTATTTTTGTAATAAACATACAATACACACAAACATAACACAAGGAGATACACAATCCTTTCCCAACTAAAATTCACAATAGCATCAAAGTTATAATCAACCATGTAAGAAACTTAATCCACACAAATCCTAGTGTAAAGCTACTTTCAAACTGTTCTTAATTAAGTCTTGATTATAGCCTTCTAAAAACAATGTCAACAAACCATTAAGATCTATTCAATGCTGCCCAACTCAGATGCTAAATTTGTAGTTAGCTAAACCAAATTTAGCAGATGAAGCTGAGTAACAGGATCATATACTTTATCCTCACTCTTCTTTACTTAACTCGTTTCTTCCACATTGATGTCTTGTCTTAATTAAACCGCAGGTTAATTAAGCAGAGCAAGTAAACCCACAAGAGATGTTCACTGTTTCTCATAATATTAGATCCTATTGTTATTCACTGAAGGTAAATGGTGCAAGATTTGGGAGAGATAAAGTGGCTTAATTTGATTTTACAATCCTAAACTACAAGATTAAGAGGGGGCATGCAATTCCATTGTTCATACCAAGTTGAAAAAGCAAGAGTAACAAGACTTGTATTCAAATCCCTCCTTGTCCATTGAGGCTGAACCAATGAAGGCAAAGGATCACTTTTGAAAATCAGAAAGTGTTCTATTAGATAAGCTTGTATGAAAGTAGAGAAGGAAGCAGTCTAATTTATTCAGTTTCAATCAATATCTTGGGCTAATTAGAAGGCCTCATCATGTATAACCATTAAAAACATTTGAAAAATAACTTAATTTGGCTTTTTATGTTAATATTGTTCTTGCTTTCTTTTTATATATTCTACTTTCGAGATTATTCTTTGCATGGATTATTATTTTAAGATATTTTGCTGTTTTATTTATATGTTTATGAAAAATATAATTAACTTCAGGAAGTCTGAATATGATTAATTCTGAATATCAGTTTTTTTTTTAAAAAAATTACTCTCCTTCATATTCAGAGCAAACCAGGAAGGCAATCGTTTTTCAATATGAAATACATATTTTCCCCATGGTTTTTTCAAAAGAGAATAAGCTCAGTTGAACAAATCATAATGCTTCAACTTTAGTGCTATTATAAATGAACAAAGGATTAAATAATATATAAACTACTTAGCTTTCTATAATTGTGTGATTTTTGCAAAGGAACTCAGAGAAATTTATTTATTGTATTTTATACCAACCGGAAGCTTTCAATATTCTCTCACTTCTCTCTCCTCTGCCCATGTTAATTATAGTACTAGACCAAAAGGTAATGGTAAGAACAAGGGATAAGATATATACTGTATTTTCTGGCGTATAAGACTACTTTTTAACCCCGAAAAATCTGTGCCAAAGTCGGGGGTCGTCTTATAGGACAGGTACTTAACTGCAGCTTGTTTCCCCTTGCTTCATATGTCCGGCGCATATGGTGGGGGGTGCCGCGGCCGAGTCCCTGCTCTGTGCGGGGAGTATGAAGCAAGGGGAAGCAAGCTGCACACATCTTCCTGTACTTCGAGGAGGAGAATGTGAGCATGGATTGGCTCTCCACCAGAACCTGCCCATTCGACTCGGAGGGCTACGCGTCTTCGGGTTGAGTGTGGGTTAATTTTTATTTGGTGTGCATTGGAAGAGAGGTACGGTAGTCTTATACGGCAAGTATATTCCAAACTCTATATTTTAACTGGAAAAGTTGGGGGTCGTCTTATACGCCCAGTCGTCTTATACGCCGGAAAATACGGTAGACATGTCTGTGAAGAGAGATGTGTGAAACATTGAAGCAGCTGTTCTGTAATACAAATGATTTATGGTAAGATTTTCATAATTTGTATTCTCAGCTGTACTCCTATTCCCAAAATCTGCAATCTTCAATTGAGCCACAGTATAAGAAAGGATGAAGCTGCATCTTTTATAACTCTAATTTAAAAGAACTGCTCTCTGATCATTTAATTTAATCTATAAAAATGCACAAATTATAATACCATCCAAGAGGCACTCATTTAGGTTAATAACCAGAGTCTCGGTGAATTAAAAAAAAGAGGTTTGCAGATTAAATGCAATTCTTGCTGTTTAGGGGATCTGTGCTCAATGCACATATTCACAAACAAATCAGACTTAATGTGTTAATTCTGTCTGTGCTTTGCTGTATGCCATGTTCATGGACTCAGAAATTGTAAAGTTTATTTCACAGAAATGTAGTGGTTCCTTGAACTCCAAGTATGACATATCAAACTTTCTACTTTCTAATAATTTGGATTGGTAATATGACAAAATGCCCAACATAATGGCCATATCGTATTCTTAAACAAGGATTTCTTAAGATTATGACCTTAACTAGATTTGAAAGAGGATTTTTCTTCTTGCAACCGTATCTAAGCACAATCAGATTACTAAATTTTTATTCCCAGCAATATTAAACCACTAAGTTGCCAACATCTTACATTTCACAAGAGTTACATCTGTGACATCACTTGTTCCATATTCAGCAGCAATACATTTATTTAATTTTCAAGAATATGGGATTTTAAAATGGATAGGAAAAACAATGACATCAATTCAAAGGCACCTGCCAAAGCTGGGAAAGAGAATTCAACAAATTTAACTAGGGACTTTCTGAGACTCATTACCTCCTATCAACATTTACAAGAACTTGGCATAATGGAAAGAAGACATTTACATGAAGAACTGAGAAATACATATAAAGTTGCTTCCTTCATTTGAGTTTTTTATATTATGCTAAATGCCCAAGGGTGAGCCAATCTAAACAAGTAAAATTCTAGATTCTACTCCTTTAAACTGCAGGGAAGGTTACATTTTTGAATGATTCTCCAACACAAATTCTCAAAAAATAACAGAATATATCATATACAGTTTCTAAACCACTTTGTTGCCTGCAGTGTTACCTTTACTTTCTGAAATTCTCTCTTCTCCATGTGGAATATTCAAAAGTGTGGTTGTCATCTGCAGACTAGGGTGGCAGAATTGATTTTCTGTTATTTCAGGAGCCTACCATTTTATTCTGCTTAATCTGTAATTCTATCCTCCCTTATAAAATATGATAATGTTCTACTAGAGTTGGATCAGAGGACTGGCTGATTGGATTTTTTTTTTTACACTCCTCTACATTTTGCACTCATCCTCACTTTTTTTAGTTTAACAGACAGCTATTTGGTTTGATCCAATTATAATACTGTACAGTGATACCTCATACAACGTCCAAACTTGGTTCCACAAGTTTGGACTTTATACGGATTTGGACTTTGTATGGCATGCAAAATCCTAGCCGCAATGCCTCATACAATGTCCAAATCCTTGCCGCAATGCCTCGTACAACGTCGTTTCCATAGAGATACATTGTACTGTAACAGCACAGACTTCAGGGCAAAGTCAAGGAAACAGACAGGAAACTGACAGAACTTTAAGAAATCATTGTCTAAAGGCTAAATACATTACAAAAACATGTCAAACAACCCTGATTCTAGGGGACAAACCACCTGGGGAAAAACCCCAATGCCTCATAAAAAGTCACAGCAACTTTGTATGAGGCAACTTTTTTCAAGGAATTAGGTGATGTTGTATGAATTCGATGTTGTACGAAGCGGACTTTGTATGAGATATTACTGTATATGAACTTACAAGCAACAGTTTACACAAGATTTCCAAACAAAGGCTGTAAATCCATTTCTCTTTGTTGTTTATTCAAGTTCTTCCCTGTCTCTCTCCTAAGCAGATACTTATGTGAAACATCATCAGGCACCAGCAAAAGCTTCTGAGAAGCCAAACATCCTGCTATAGACCTTTTCCTGCTATATTTTGGATAAACCTCAGAACTTCAGAAATCACTTATTCTCTCCAAACTTCATCAAGGTGTATCATCTTCTGTCACTGCTTCTGCACATGCCACAAGACTTGCCACTTAGCATTTATCATTAATGGACAGTATTAGTAGACCTCTGATTATAACCCAAACTTTCAGTTCCAGTGTTCACCAATCTGGACCAGAACAGCATTGAATGATAGACATTTTAAACAAATGAAAAATAACCATCACCTTCTTGTATAAGGGGTACGCTGGCTTCTTTACTTCACATGCTAATCCATTCACCAATTATGAACTGCCATGTTTTCCAGTCTCAGAACATCCTACCAGTGGTGCAGAGGTTACATTGAAACAAACCTCTGGTAATATAAATTTTTAATAAACTAAATAATGTTGCTTCAGCAAGGTAATAACAAAAGCTCCAATCTATACCTAACAAAGCATGGGCCAAACAGAGAAAAGCTAGCAAATCAAAATATCTAAGCATAGTCCAGGCCTGGGGTGGCCAACCTTTTTACGCCCAGGGCCTGGCCATGTCCCTTGACAGCTGAGCAGGCCGGACCACGCTCCCCAGAAGTGTAAGCAGGCACATTTATGGTTGTTGTAAATGTTTATGACAGCCGGAGGCACATTTACACATGTGCACACGCATTTTACAGCTGATGTAAACCCACCCACTTCCACTTCCGGGTGAGGTGAAGGCGGCAACGGGCTGGATGGAATGGTGTCATGGGCCAGATTCAGACCACGGGCCGTAGGAGTGATATATGGAGTGATGCTAGGCTGTTCATACTAATTCTAGGTAATGTCATGATCCTACCTTTAAAATCTTCCTTATATCATCTATAATCAGCAACCAACCAACAACACTATATATGAGAGCTTTGCACAATAAAATCCTAAGGACACGTTATTGCTTAGCAACTAAAGCCATTTAACAGTGCTTACCCTGTGAGCAATGTCTTGGAACTGATTTTACTGCCAAGGTCTTCAGCACAATGGGTCCTCCGCAGATAATTTACATATCTCTGTAATCCTGTTAAAAGTTACACAACTGGAAGTCTTATTGTTGTTCAACAGAGAAAACACTAGGAGCTATCTTTAAGTTTCGTAAAAGAAAATAACCATAAGTAAGAACTTAACATATTTTTAAAAACCCAGGAAAATCAAATGAACAAGATTTTACAAGAAAAAGAAGGTATATCGGAGTCTTTTTCTCTCTCTACATACATGTTAGCAGGCTCTGGTTCACACAATAATTGGTGATCTACTTCATCCAGACCAGTGTTTTCCAACTTTTGGTTTTTAGACTTCAATTGCCAGAAGCCTAAGTCAATTTTTGAAAGCACTGATCAGCCAATGTGCCAACTTAGGCTTCTGGCAATTGAAGTCCCCCTGTGGAGCGTGTGTCCCACGTTAGGAACCACTGATCCAGACCTCGATGAGGCATTCAGAACAGCAAGAGAAAGAGTCACTATAGAAGAGAACTGCAAACAACTATTAGCAGCTCCTACCCTTTATAAAACACCTTAAGACCTGGCTGGCACAGCAAGTGGGGGGGGGGGCTGGGATGGTGGCCACCCAAGGGTGGCTCATATGAGCACTACTTGGGCCTTCAGCTTTAGTTCTTTTTAGGAATTCTTATAATGTGGTTGCTGGGGGAGAGTATGCTAAATTTTAAACAATTTATATTTTTAACGTTTTTATCTCATTGTTTTGTATAAGCTGTATTGAAATTTTTATACATGTAAGCTGCCCGGAGTTGCCTAGGCGAGAGGGCAGCAGCATAAATGTGACTAAATAAATAAATAAATTTTTAAATTTCTAATGGGTGGGCAACCAGCTGAAACCAATTCAGCACTAAAACTGATCCAAGAAGAAACTGACTTAAAACTACAGGAAAAAAATTCTATTAGCAACTTGCTCCTAAGGTTGGGAAAAGTGCAGTAAGTGAATAAAATTGTCTGGGATTTTCTGATATCTTATTTTGACAATTTTAAGGAAATGCTGCACAGCCCTTTGTGAGGAATGACTATTGCTCTGCAAAACACATCCCATAACCCAAAATACCCCTACTTCACCACCCTATTAGCAACAATTGAGAGAAGCTGTTTTTACTCAGAAAAAGGCAGTTGCAGCCACAACAAATGAGGAAGAGTCAATTCCATTATGAGATGTGTGTAGTGGGGAATAAGATTTGCTCCCTGACTACATAAACACCTTACAAAAAAACAAAACAGGAAAGAGGTTTGGCGTAATATTAGCTAGCAGGAAATAGCTCAATTCTTCCAGCAATTACTACATGCAGAGAAAGGTTTTGCTGTAGATGTACCCTCATTTAAAATGGAGATAAATAAAACCCTTAATTGACAAATCATGAAGATGAGAAAAATCTGTTCTTTTTTGAGGACTATTTGTAAACTGTACAAAAAAATCAAGGAGATGGAAATATTTCTATCTAGTAAACTCTGACAAATACTGAGCATACTTTCTTGTCCTTTTGTTATTTTAACTCACATTGTAGACATTTTACAGATATTTTACTCTGAACAAACAAGAAAGAAAGACATTTACTTGAGGATTGTTTGGCTTATTATGAATGGATACTGAAACTTTGATATGACTTATTTTTAACAGAGAGAATGCATATAAAGGGAAGAAAATATATGTAAAGGGAAAAAAACACTAATGATAAACCAGTAACTCTACAGCTGTATGCCTAATAGTACATCTTTAGAAAATATTGTATTTGTGAGCATTTATATAGTTGGGAGTGAAATAGATAATGGTTGGTAGAACTGAAACTACAAACCTGCTTTTGTAACTTCATGGTGACAAAAAAATAAAGTTGTCACGTAACCTTCTGCCATTTAAGCTAAGAATTTAGGATCTATGCTGCATCAGACCAAAGGTTTACTTATTCTATCTGCTGCCCACGGAAATCAACTATTCGGATAGGAGTGCAAATGTACCACCTGTGCCATGTATTCCACTGAGATACAGAGGTACAACCTCTGAAAGTGGAGATAATATATACAGAACTCAACTTAACTAGTAGCCATTTGTAGACAGCTTTATCTAAGATAAATTTATGCAGTTTATTTTTAAAACCACCCAAATAGACAGAAATTATGACATCTCGCAGCTGTGATTTCCACAGTTTAATTTTGCACGGTGTGAAGTAATATTTCTCCTACTTTTTAGCCTCACTGGATCATCTTGGGTTCTAAACACTTCTCCCCATCTACCTCCATGCACAATGGCTGGCTGTGAGCCTTGGTAATCTTTGGGGCTTTGGTGAGGTTCCCACTTTCCATTTTTTAAATCTACATGACTCACAGAAGAGGAATGAAATGTAACAAGGTTTCCTAAAAGTTGGAGAAGGGGGGAAATGCAACAAATCATGATGTTATAGAAGCCTTAATCCCAGTTCCTGGCAGCAGTCCTGCTCTTTCCTCTTAGGTTTGCCTCTCCCTGGTTCTGCTTACTGAGAAGGTCTCAGACACAATGAAGGGGGTCTCAGTTCTCTTCACTGGATCCCCAATTTGACAGATACTTCCCTCCAGTCCATTAACATCCTGCTCTCTCAGCTCACTCTCCAGAGGAGCAGTATGCCACACTGAGGCAAGGTAAAACAAAATTATTTTGTCCGTCTTCTTCCCTTTTGGGGTCTATGCTCTTGACAGTCACAGGACCTTCTCCTCCACCAGTATCAAGGTTCACCCTTTTTCTTCCTCTATTTTTCTCCCTATTAAGGCGGGGGGGCTTGTATTCGTAGAGGGATTTCTCTTACGCATCCTAAACACCCCTCCAGGGATCTTCTTTACTGTATATTCATCTCTTGAGCAGTCAGTGTTTTCCACCAATTCTCTTGCTGCTTGAACCCTTTGGGTCTTTCTCCAGTTTCCAGGCTAGGGTGGCTAGTTATCCCTTCCAATCCTTCAGCCGCTGGGTATTTTTTATCTGCCCCCTGGAGTGGAGACCCTGGTTTCTCTCTTCTCGGGTGGCTTCTCTTATCTCTGAGATTGAGGCCTGTTCCCCTTCAGGAATGAGATCTCCTGTCCTCCCTACTTCTCCTTACCGCCTTTCCTCCAGTGGTAACAGCCTTTAAAATCTACTATCTGCTTGGGGAAGACTTGTTCCACCAACTCCCGCAGACCCATCCCTCCACTCCTACGACTGATAGGACTAGTGTGGCTGTAGTTTATGCTCCAGCATATCTACATGGGCCAGGCAGAGCCATCATGGTACTTTGTAAGACTCAATAACTGTTGATGCGAGTGGGGTCGTCTTGATAGTGCTTTGTACGAGAATCTTGGATCCCTGGTCAGAGTGTGGTGGCCTACACACAGAGGTATCTGAAACCCTGTCCCTCTCACATTGGCCAAAGATTAATTTATAGTGGGTTATTAGTTTTTACAACAGATCCATGTATTATTTATTCATGGGAGATACAGAACTGACCTTTAACATGCCTTAGACATGCAACTGCTTATTTGCATCACTATCTTGCTGACATTTGCATTTTGTTTTGATATTCCTTTGTCATAGTGTTATGTTTAATCACTGGTTATCTATCTATCACTGTTCTGATTCTATAGTTATTTGCACACAAAAGTCCATGCAACCATCTAATCACTTTTAACATAACCAGGATAAAAAACAGATAAATGGTAGCAATCCAAATATTATAACTAGCAATAGTCTTTATTTTAGGCCCAGCATTCCATAAATAAAGTCCCACTGGTAAAACATGACACTCTTAGAGTGATGTCCCTTTCCTCCTGCAGTGCTCCAAAGTTAGAAGCGGAACCAGCAGAGGCACTAACTCTGGGTCAGAGTCGTAACCTCTTTACACTTCCATTAGATGAACTACTACTTCAATTTAAGCAACTGAACTGAAGGGCAAAACATTCTATTAGTGGGATTAATTAGACAGTTATCTGACTTTACTATTAAATCTGTACTAGAATCACTTTTGTGTAGAATTAAATTCAGAGGGCTCCACAGTATAAAGGAGCCAAATCAGAAAGGGAAGACTCCAAGACAGGTAACAGAAGGGCAGCTTTTCATTTTACAGTCTTAAGAGAAGTAGTACCACAGTAGACCATCCAGGAACCCATGTATCACTTGGCAATTTGACACAAGCATAGCAAAGCCCTAACAACATCTGCATGCTCAACTAGACACCATAAACTTGCCTTTTATTCATCTGAATTGGCTCCTTAGCTCCCTGCAGGAGGTGAACTGAAACAGAGAGGAGATACCAAAGCTTCTTTACTTTCAAAAAAGAAATGAACAACTAAACTTTGTGAAAGGAAATACCCCATTTTCTCCTTCTCCTTTAAAAACGTCTCTACAACATGAAAACTTTTATTTTTATGAAATCATATGCAGGAAGGGAGCTCATACTATCATTTTCCCAGGGTATGTTTGCTCTGTTGTGTCAAAATGGCGAGAAACATCAGCAGCAGTAGTCCAGGCAAAACTCATGACCAGTGACTAACATAGCTTTGGATGCTGCTGTAGCCAATTTCTCCAAAATCTGTATGGCTCAGAAATTCAAAAGATGCAATAGCAATTACACTTATTACCGCCCCACAGCACTTAGTATACGGCGGTTCACAAGGAAGTAGTGTATTCATTAATCGTAGCATAGAATATAAAATATATCACAAAATGTCATTAACTGTAATATTGAAAGGATTGGCTAAGTGGTGCATCGGAGGTTTTCTCTTGACAATTAGTTATCAAGATAGGAGATTTTGAACAAGATCTTAATTACATTCCTATCTTACTTGTTGCATTATTGACCTCCCTAGCATAATGTCATCCTTTCATTTAGAGGTAAGATACAAAATCTGGGAGATTGCCAGATATCAGTTTTGGAGACTTCCAGTATCAGTAGTGATCAGGCCTGCTTTTTATCAGCTGCAAATTGCCCAGTTAGTACAGCCATTAATTGTAGCATGCATGAGAGATCCCCGGCTACCTTGGTCCATGTGTTGGTAACCTCCGAGATTTATTATTGTAGTGCTCTCTACATGGGGCTACCCTTGAAACTGATATGGAAACTTCAGTAGGTCCAAAATGCCGGCACCAGACAGATCACGGGTACATACAGATACAATCATATTTCCACTGCTCTCGTAAGCCTGCATTTATTGCCGATTGTATTCTGTGCCAGGTTGAAGATGGTTCCATCCTATGAGATCCTTAAAAATTACAGTAATGTGCAAAAGTCTCAGGCCGCCACCAGAGTTGTTTTTGTTCTTTTAAGCAAAGTTGTAACGGCTATCCATAATGACAGGAAAATACAGGAAATAAGTACACCAATTCAAGCAAACACAATTTTCAGAACAAAATGACTTCTTTAAGCAAAAGTCAATATTTAGTGTGACACATACACACACACCGGCTTTAAGCACATCTTGAACTCTGAGACTGTCCTGAAGTTTTCTAAAGTAATCTTCTCGTATATTATAAAAGGCTTCTTTCAGCAGTTCCCAGAGTTTAGTGGATTATTAGTTTTTAGATTTAGGTTGTCTTCTATTTCTTTCTATGTCCAGGTGATCCCATACTGCCTCTATAATATTCAGGCCTGGACTCTGCCAAAGCTCCCCCCTTTGCCATACAATATATGATTTCACCGCATTAACACTGTGTTTGGGATTTTTATCATGATGGGGAAAAAAACCAATCAATCAGGTACCTTACAGAAGGCATGGCATGATCAATTAAAATCTGTCTGTACTTTTCAGCATTCATGATGCTTCCCAAGACATCTTTGATGGAAGGTTCCTCACAAAGACAGTTAAAGTTCCTCATAAAGACAGTTAAAACATTGTGCGCTGTTCAGTTGTGAAAGATCTCCGTGCAACTCCAAGCATTGACATTAATTACAAGTTGTAAAAAAAACCACTTGTATGAGGTGGGCCATGAACAGGCTGTCAACATCCACCAATTTAGAAGGGTATAGTGCTCACAAAGACAGTTAAAACATTGTGCGCTGTTCAGTTGTGAAAGATCTCCGTGCAACTCCAAGCGTTGACATTAATTACAAGTTGTAAAAACAACTTGTATGAGGTGGGCCATGAACAGGGCTGTCAACATCCACCAATTTAGCAGGGTATAGTGCTAATTAGTACCTTCTGCAGAAATGCTGTTAATCCTTTTATGCCTCAGCTCAAACATTCTTAGTGGTGGAATCCAATTGATAAAAGGCGGCTATTTTAGTTCCCTGTTCAGGAAAAGATTAAATAAACTAAAGAATCACCTTTCAGGCAGAGAAGGAAGAGATAGAGAGCTCTCCCTGACTGGCCAGTGTGCATACACATTTCTTCCCCCTGGTAATCCAATAATCAGTGGTAAACCACCTCCACCCCGTTTGCAATACACTGAGGTAAAACAACTTAGTTCATAAAAGGCTGTGATCCCAGAAATCATAGTCCTATATGGGGAAACCTTGATATTAATACCGAATGGTGATCAGAATGGCAATCTCACCCTCCAAGAAATGCACTCCTGATCAATGATCTCTCTGAGAGAGTTTCAGACTTTACTCCAGACTTAACCTTTACTCCATGCATAAAAGGGGCTTTCATGAGTCACCTCATTGTCAGTGTGTAAGTGCAGAACAAACAATATGCATTGTATTGAATTGCAAGAGATGTAAAAGAAGAAACTCTGAGGAACTTTTCACCAGAATTTGGAAGTTTTATTGGCCTTCCAGCCCTTTTTTGCTCATTGACCTGATTGTGTTCACTGACATCCCTCAGGTTATTAACAAAATGTTGAAAATGTACGCGTTCAAAGGGCCAATCTTCATAGAAATGAACGACTGGGAAAGATACCCGCCTTTCTGGTTCTCCAAGGCAGGGAATAGGCAAAGAACACATCGGTGTTAGAGCTACCCTGGCAGTGACCATTGTAAGCAGCAGTATAGCCGCTTCCTGATCAAAACAAGAATGCAACTAGTAAAAGCGGAAGTTTCAATTAAGGTCAAGTATGTGAAGCAAGTGAAAGGGGAAGCCTGGAAAGTACTGAAATAGAAATAAATGTTTCAAAATACAGAGGTACCTTGGTTTACGAATGCCTCGGATAATGTAATTTTTGGTCTATGAATGAAAAACCATTGAAAATAATGCCTCGGTTTACAAATTATTTCCACAATACGAAGGCAATTTTTACATTGCAGGCAGTGGCCTCATTACCATGGACTGACTAGGACTCTGGATTAATCCAACTGTCCAAAATGAATTCCGGACGAAGGATATTTGCCATACCAAACAAAGGACAATACCTGTTGCATCTTATCAATGGCGTGACATTCCACAATATGCCCAAGAGGCATTGCCATCGGGAAGATTACCTCTCTCAGGATATTTGCAAGTCAACACGGACTTATCTCTTTAACTCTTGCAGATGTTTGACCTTATATGTAACTGAGTGCATACATTATAAGGATTATGTAATTGAGTGCATACATTATATAAATTATGTAATTGAGTGCATACATTATATGGATTATGCTTATATGTGCTTATATGATAGTTCAAACATAAAAATATTTTGAAACTTTTCTTGATGATAAATGCTTGATTGTATGGTGTAACTTTTTGCTTCCCCCTACCCATGTGAAAAGCTGCAACTTACCCCTTTTGTACCATTGTATACTTGTGTATAAATATAGCTGGTTTTGAATGGTTTGGGACTGCCCCCCCCCTTCCCCTTGGGCAGTCCTGTGGTGGTGTTTTCATTGCATAAATATTATTGGACTATATGCAATAAAAGCTTTTATTTTCCCCCCACAGTTTGTTGTTTATTGATCATGATTTCATCTCGACCAGAGGGTTTTGAATCTGAATAAATGAAATGATACCAAAATGATTTCTTTTAAAGCAGGGGTTCCCAACCTATGGCCCACAGGCCGGCCCCGGCACGTGATGCCAATTAATCCGTCCCGCGATGAGGACCATGTGGCCACCACCACCACCACCAGAAGCACCAAAAACACACCAGAAGCAGTAAAAACATGGGGGAAATGCACCGGAAACACAACGGAAGCACACAAAACAGGCCGGAAGTACCCCAAATGTGCCAAAGAATGGCAAAAACAGCCAAAAATGCAACAAGAAAAGCAAAAAATGTGGCATAAACAAGCCACCCTCACTCCAGCCCCCACGGGAATCGGCAGAAGTGGCAAAAAGAGCAGAAAATGTGCCACAATTACACCCTCTGCCACCGCCACCAGAAGTGGCGGGGAGGAACCACGCCTCTGGCCCACACATCTGTCCAAGGGGATATGGTCTGCCCCATGGCACAAAAAGGCTCGCCACCCCTGTTTTAAGGCAATTGATTAACATGTGTTTCCAGAGGTTTTGCACCCACCCATTGTGGGTTCTCCAGACTTTGGCTTTCAAGTATTTCAGGTATCACTTTCATGGAACTTCTCAAGATAGGAAAGATTAGGATCAACTTCCATGAGATTTATCTAAATACAGTGGAACCTCATACAACAATCGCCCCATATAGCAACGAAATCGCATAACAATGAGGTTTTGGGGGGAAATGGCATCTCGCATAACAATTTTCCCTATGGGAAAAATCGTACAACAATTTTTCAATGGGAAAACCACTTAGCAAAAAAAAAACCACGTGGTACTGTATGGTGCATCCCATAGGGGAAATCACTATACGATGCATGTATCATATAGCAATTGTTTCGTACAACAACGAGCCCCATGGAATGGATTAAAATTGTTGTATAAGGTACCACTGTACTTAAGACTTTTTCCATATTACGCCACCACACACCCCAGCAGTAGTATTCACAATAATTCTGCGATACTTGAAAATCCAGGCAACAGTTCTGGGATACAACATGGGGAAATCAAACACTCAGTCCCTCACTTCACAGTCAGATATCTAACAAAGTGCACTATTCAGCCAGTATAGTTGCTAGACCAAAAATAAAATAAAAATAAATAAATTAAAGTCTCAAATGAAATGGTGGGGTTAGGTGCCATTCAGTTGTCTCTAACTTATGGTGACCTATGAATGAGCAACCTCCAACATGTTCTGTTCTCAACAGCCCAGCTCAAGCCTGTGGTTCTTTGCTTAGGGAGTCATTCCATCTCAGATTTGGTCTTCCTCTTTTCCTACTGACTTCAAACTTACTCAGCATTCTTGTCTTTTCCAGATAAACTTGCTTTACCATAATATGTCCAAGGCGCAACAGCTAAAATTTCATCATTTTGCTTCCTGAGATAGTTTAAGTTTGATTTGGTTAATGATCACTTGTTCATTTTTCTGTATGTCCAGGGTATCTGCAAAGCTCTCCTTTTTCGTTGTTGTTCAGTCACACAGTCGATTCCGACCCTTTGCAACCCTATGGACCATTGCCCGCCAAGCCCCTCAATCTTCCATCATCATCCTCAGCCCGCCCAGCTTTGTGCCCATTGCATCTACAATACTATCTAGCCATCTCATTTTTGACCGCACCCTTCTTCATTTGTCCTCCACCTTTCCCAGCATCAATGTTTTCTCAAGTGAATCCTCTCTTCTTATTTGATGTCCAAAGTACTTTAGCTTCATCTTTACTACTTGACCTTCTAATAAGCAGTCAGGGTTGATTTCTTCTAGGATCAACCTATTTGTTCTCCTCGCTGTCCAGGGTATTCTCAAAACTCTCCTCCAACACCACATTTCAAAGGCCTCTATTCTTCTGCGCTCAGCTTTCCTAATGGTCCAGCTCTCACAACCATACATTACCACTGAGAATACCATTGCTTTGACTATGCGAATTTTTGTTTGCAATGTGATATCTCTGCTTTTCACTATGTTCCTCAGATTTCTCATAGCTTGTCTCCCAAGAATCAGTCGCCTTTTTATTTCATGGCTGCAATCACCATCTGCAGTGATCTTGGATCCTAAGAATGTAAAATCTGTTACTGCTTCTACTTCTTCCCCATCTATTTTCCAGTTACCGATAGGGCCTGTTGCCATTATCTTGGTTTTCTTGATGTTGAGTCTCAAGCCAGCTTTTGCACTCTCCTCCTTCAACCCAATCAAAAGATTCTTTAGATCTTCCTCACTTTCTGCCATTAGGGTGGTATCGTCTACATATCTCAAATTGTTGATGTTTCTCCCAGCAATTTTGATCCCAAATTGTGATTCGTCCAGCCCTGCATTGCGCATTATGTGCTCTGTGTATAAGTTGAATAAGCAGGATGACAAAATGCAGCCTTGTCTTACTCCTCTTCCTATTCCAAACCATTCTTGTGATTCCATATTCTGTCCTAACTGTTGCTTCTTGACTCATGTACAGATTTCTCATGAGGCATATAAGGTGTTCTGATATTCCCATCTATCTATATCTATCTATCTATCTATATCACTAAAATCAAGGTGTAGTGCCATTTGAGGGTCATGCGATACGACACCTTGGCACCCACCATCCCAGAAACCGTGCCCCCGCCCTACCTGCGGCGTTTGGCTGGGCCGGCACGGGGTACCGGCAGTGCCCCCCATGATCCTTCACCCCAAAAAGGGGTTGTGCGGGGTACAGCACCCGTACAGAAGTCCACCAATGGAGGGCGGGTCTGCGCAGAGTGGGCATAGGCAACAGGCCAGGCCGGCCTGCACTATGCATGCCCCAACACAAAGCTCCACCTTAACCCAGATCTCCAAGTCCGGGGTTGCAGGCAAAACGCACGAGGCGCGCCAGCCAGATTCGGCTGCTGAGCGAGGCAGCCACTTGGGGCGGATGGACCCGCCGCTGCTTCCCTTGCCCCACAAAGCCGTGGGGACAGCAAGGACACGGGATTGCCCTTTCTGCGGCCCAGCTGCCAACAGGGCCTACCGCGGGCACTGTCTCACACCCAACCAGCCCTTGGGAGAGCAGGGGCTGGCACAGCCGCCGATGGACTTCAGAGGATCTGGCCGCCCAGGCCCCACCACCAGCTGCCCTTCCTGAACGTCACTGCCAAAACGCCAACAAAGCCCTTGCTCGTCCCACCGCAGGATGCAACAGGGCACATGGCTTCCTCCGCCACCCCAATACTGCCCACATCTGGAGAGGCATGCGCCGGAGAGGGGACCACCCAAAAGACCTGTACGGTCTGTACGGTCCTGTACAGCGGCGCCTGTACGGTCCATACGGCGCCATCAGAATGCTCTCTAAAATTACCATTCTTTTTCCGTACGGTAACCATACACTGTATGGAGGGTTGCATTACCATATGCTGCAGTAATTAATGTACAGGTTGGCAACTCTCCTGCACATACCTGTCAACCATCCCGATTTTGCCGGGAAAACCCCGTAATTTGACGTCGATTGACATCATAACCCGCCCCACGCTACCAAAACCCCATAATTTGGCAGCAGGGAAAACGCTTTCCACGCATGCGTGGAAGCACTATGCTGCTTGCGCAGCCCCTACACAAGCGGCGTAGCGCTTTCGCGCATGCGTGGGAGGGGTAAAACCCTTCCACAAATGCGTGGAAGCGTTATGCCGCTTGCGTAGGGGCTGCGCAAACGGCATAGCGCTTCCATTCATGCGTGGAAAGCGACCTGCGCACAAGCGATCTGCGCAGGTCCCGTTTTTCCAAAGACGCGGGTTGACAGGTATGCTCCTGCATGCGCGGGGGTTGAAAATAGAGCCAGGGTGGGTGGTTGGCGCCGCGTGTGCATCGCCCAGCATCCACTGTCCCTTCCTGGCAGCCTGCATGGGCCCACCAGGAGGGCCCTGGGCCCCTACTTGGCCAGGGCACACAGATCACACCTACTGAGCTTTGGGAGGAATGTCTGGGGTTCTATGCCACGGGACAGTGGTGGAAGCCGCACAAACCAGAAGAAGTGAGGGGGGGATTGGGCAACTGGCAAGGGCCCGGGATAAGTGCAGGGGGCCTACCGAGTGCAAGGGTCGTGTGCTCGGGGCCGGCCCGCATGCCTTCAGGGCCCTCCTTACCCCGGACCCTTGCCATTCGGCCCAATGCCCCCCTGCACCCCTCCTGGCTTGCGTGCCCTCCACCCCTGCCCCATGGGACACACCCCCAAACCCCTCATGCCCCCCATGCTCAGCAAGCGTGCTCCACATGCCCTGCCTAAGGAGAGGCTCAGGGACCTCTTGGTGGGCCTATGTGGGCCGCCAGAAAGGGACAGTGGATGGCAGGTGACCCACATGCTGCGCTAACCACCCACCCCGGCTCTTCTCTACCTCCTCCCCCCATAGGCAGGCAGCCCCCCAATGACTGCAGGCCCACCTGGCTGGGCCATCGTCCGGTGCTGGCAACTGTCACGGTGCAGGGTGGCCAGATAATCTCAAGGCCGGCGGTGGGCTGGAAAGTGCCCGTTGCGGCAAGGCGTCAGCATGCAACACAGCATCACTGTTTGGCCGTTCTCTATCCGAAGCCAGTGCTATATAGGCATTATGATTTCCAATCTTCAATAGCGGGGGGGGGGGGGGGAATGCTCCAATTGCCAAAATCTTGGCCAACTTCACTGACCTGACAAATGATTTCATACTTGCCCTTCAGATCTGTTAAGGTAATTGACAGTTCCAATGCTAGAGTATGCAAGAAAGTTTTTTTAAAAATCCTAAGGTGATCCTGAGGTTAGACCAATTTTGTTTTGCTAATTAGCAGTCCAGTAATTAGCATGGCTGCTTTGAAGATCACAGATGTGCTGTTCTGGTAACAGATGATTCTCCTTTGAAAGAAGCAATTTGCTGAGGAGGTGAAGAAAGGAGGAGAGAAAAGAACAAACAGCTGGTAATGAGCAAAGCAAAAACTGGGAGATCCTAACCATTGTTCCCTACAAGCTTGTGTGGCTTGGCCACAGTGAGATGAAGAATTAAGATCAAATTCAACAAAGATAAATGTAAACTTTAATATTTATGAATGTTCTTAAGAATAAAATGTAGCACAATGTACACAGAAAGCCAAGTAACCCTTGCTTTCAGAAAGGAAATGCCAGGCAGTAGGTCACCAGAAAGCCAACATCACTTATAAACATCTGTTAATTCACTGTTTATCCCTTTCTGTTTCAATCATTCATTTATGTGTACTGTACACAATTCACCATACTGCTTGCAACTATATCTCACTAGCCATGAAACACCATGATGTGAGTGAGTACACCCTGTATGCAGATCATTCAGTAGAACTCAAACTGCTCCTTTAGTTCATGGACAGGGCTTTCACTAGGCCAATGAATCTCTCCCACCTCCTTGAACAGTTGATCTTTCCTTGCAGACCTCCTTAGAAACTTTCACTTAGTTCTTACTGTATGTGGCATAGAAGATTGTTTGCTTGTTAAGAAGAAACAAAGTTATCCGCTTCGTACAACATCGCCTAATTCCTTGAAAAAGGTTGCCTCATACAAAGTCGTGCGACTTTGTATGAGGCATTGGGGTTTTCCAGGGTTGCATTGTGCCTGGGCAGTATAACAGGCAGGACACATGCATGCATTGCTCTTGTGGGTTTTGCATGAGGTGAAGAGTGTCTAAGAGTGGTTTTGAGCACGATTTTGGATTTTTTTGGTCAGAATTTTTAGAAGCATTCCTAGGATTTTTGCAGCATTCTTCAGGTTCTTGGACAATCAGAGTTGTTTGACATGTTTTTGTAATGTATTTAGCCTTTAGGCAATGATTTCTTAAAGTTCTGTCAGTTTCTTGTCTGTCTCCCTGAAGTCTGTGCTGTTACAGTACAATGTATCTCTATGGAAACGACGTTGTATGAGGCATTGCGGCAAGGATTTGGACGTTGTATGAGGCATCTCAGCTAGGATTTTGCATGCCTCATACAACATCCAAATCCGTATAAAGTCCAAACTTGTGGACAAGTTTGGACGTTGCATGAGGTATCGCAGTATCTGTATCCTGATCACAGCTTTCAGTGAATTTTGCATTTCCCCACTAAATTCTAGCAGTATAATTATTGTTTTCAACAAATAAATTCTTATTTCAAATGAACAAAAATACATTAACTTTTCAGTTTTGGAATACTCAAGTGTCACCTCTCCACTTAATTATCTTCACCACTTTCACCCACCTATGGAAATGTGTTAAAATTATCTTGGTAAGGCTCTTATTTGAAACTTGTTTGAACAAATCTGAAAAAATGTTTTCCTACACTGATTTACATCTATTTATAAAGTGAATGGAAAAATGTTACCACAGAAACTGTCTACTGTAGGAAAATAAGAACACTTCTTCCAAAATGCAGGCTTATATCTTAAAATGCCAGTTTCTTCAAATACTGTAATTATGAGAACCCAAAATTGATTTCTAAATGCTTCAAGATGAAACTGGCACCAAATATGCAATTATCTTTTGCAGCTCTGTATTGCTTATACATAGAATGTTGATCCTTTCCATGAATTACTTCAAACTGCAATTCCTGATTCATGTAACTATTCTTGGGGGGGGGGGGGGGGAGTGTGGAAGATCCCAAAATAAGCATCAACAAAAAAAATTCTGCTAAAGTTTATGAACAAAGCATATTGAATAATGTAGTGTTTCCCCTTGAGGAGGCTATGACTGGCTTTTGAGCAAGGGAGACCTTTACCTTTAGTTTCCTTGCCATATGAGTTTCCTTAAAAATAAGGAAAAAAAACATAATGTAGATTTTAATTATTGTTCATTAGTTACTGATCACTTTCATACATTTCAAACAGCCAGAATGCAAGCTCACACACAGTAAGTATAATAGCAGCTTACTTAGAGGAAGCTGGTTTAAGCTTTGAAGTTTGGAATGCCTGACTGTAGAACCAGAGTTGAGAGTTCAAATCCTACTTTGCCTCCTGGGAAAGAGGCCAACCAAGATTATCTCCAGTGTATGTTACCTGCTATCTGGGCAAGCTGCACAGTTGCAGAGCACCACCAGAAAGAAAAGACAGTAAATCAGCTCTCCGCACTTTCTACCTGGAAAATGCTGGGAGGGTAGACATACATCAGAATTAACTACAGTGATACCTCATACAACGTCCAAACTTGGTTCCACAAGTTTGGACTTTATACAGATTTGGACTTTGTATGAGGCATGCAAAATCCTAGCTGCGATGCCTCATACAACGTCCAAATCCTTGCCGTGATGCCTCATACAACGTCATTTCCATAGAGATACATTGTACTGTAACAGCATAGACTTCAGAGCAAAGTCAAGGAAACAGACAGGAAACTGACAGAACTTTAAGAAATCATTGTATAAAGGCTAAAAACATTACAAAAACATGTCAAACAACCCTGATTGTCCAAGAACCTGAAGAATGCTGCAAAAATCCCAGGAATGCTTCTAAAAATTCTGACGAAAAAAAATCAAAAAAATCCAAAATCGCGCTCAAAACCACTCCTAAACACTCTTCGCCTCATGCAAAACCCACAAGAGCAATACACGTATGTGCCCAGCCTTTTATACTGCCCAGGCACAATGTAACCTGGGAAAACCCCAATGCCTCATACAAAGTCGCAGTAGAAGAACATTTGTAATAGACCCCAGAGCACTAGTGCCAAACAGAGTAAACAGGTTTTCTCCAAATTGTTGACCTCCAATGCTTGAACCACAACTTTTATGAGCCTTAAACAGAATAGCTAACAGAATTATTCAAACTGCAGCTCAAAGCATCTGAGTGTTCCAGGTTGGAAAAGAGTGAGCTGGGATAGAAGAACTACCCAATATTCTTACATAGTATAAAGCAGCATGATATGGGTGGATAGCTCAGTAAGTTGGGTGTCTGGCTGTGAAGCTAAAAACAGGGGACTAAATTCCCCATTGCTTGTTTGAAGAGAAAAACCACTCTATAGCATACCTGTCAACCACCCCGATTTGGCCGGGAAAACCCTGTAATTTGACGTACATTGATGTCATAACCCGCCTCGCGCTGCCAAAACCCCGTAATTTGGCAGCGGGGGAAACGCTTTCCGTGCATGTGCGGAAGCGCTACACCGCTTGTGTAGGGGCTGTGCAAGCGGTGTAGCGCTTCCGCGCATGCGTAGAAGTGGTAAAACCCTTCCATGCATGTGTGGAACGCGACCTGCGCACAAGCGATGTGCGCAGGTCCCATTTTTCCAGAGCCGCAGGTTGACAGGTATGCTCTATAGCCTGGGAAAGCTGTACAGTCCCAAGGCACAACCATTAATAGGAATTGGTAAACCAATCTGAGTGCTCTTGACCTAGACCAGGGGCGCCCAAACTTTTCAGGTCGTGAGCCTGACCATGCCCCCCAGACAGCTGATCGGGCTGGTCATGTGATTCCTCCCACTGGAAGCGGAAGTAAAATGTGTCCACGCATGTGCAAAACGCTGTCATAAATGTACTTGTGGCATTTTACTTCCACTTCTGTGAGTGGCGCGGGTGGCGCAGGCCTGATGAACTGGCATCAGGAGCCAGATCCAACCCGCAGGCTGTAGTTTGGCCACCCCTGACCCTTGAAAAAGGTCACCATAATTTGAAACTAACTTGACAGCATGTAATTATTGTTATAAAGCTTACTTTTCCAACAATCATGCGCAAGGATATCTAAAAATATGGAAATCTACATAGCTAAAATATTTTTACAAAAAGAGTTTAAGTTCCAGATCTTAACTCTGAATCTATGCAACCAAGTCAGATGGAAATAGAGTTCTAAAGTCAAATGGATATGGAGCTATGCAGATAAATCAAGCTTAGCCATCCATGATCTGCACCAAAGTCTCTGTAACAAAAACGGACAGGTCTCAAACTGAGGGCAGAGAAACAAGGGTGACTGTTGCAAATATAGTCCTTCTAAGCACAGAGAGTAAATAGATTCTGCAAATCTACAAGGCTATCATGACAAACAACTATGGATAACAGCACTAAAAATATACCCACTGTGAAGATAAAGAAACTGTTGAGCCAATTGGAGGAGAAAAGCTTTATTAATTGATCAGAAAATAGTAGTAAACAAAAAGGGAAGCCTTGTTGGGACTTGTTGATACGTGTTGTCAAGTCAGTTCTGAGTTCTCATGACCCTAATAGGATTTTCAAGATGTTCAAGCAGTGGCGTACCATTCGTACGACCTTGAGAATTTCCATGGTAGAGCAGGGATTTGAATGGCAAGTCCTAGTCTGACACACTATCCATTACACTGCACTGGCTCTTTGCTGGGATTAAGTCCCGGGTAGAGTCATAATAATAAGCTGGCAGCAATGTGTAGCAGTAGCACTTGTTTACAGGACCATGCTGCAATGGAATGTTTTTACAAGGCAAGTGGAAAATTATGAAAAATCCACCAGCAATAAAAGAATCTGCCAGGGCCATTATGCTAAAGGGCCTTTTCTATATTGGTAAGTAAATGAAATAATAAGGCATAAAGATTTACTATTGACTGTAGCATGAGCTCAATTTCAAGTGGGACAGACACAAAGAAAAGCAATTTACTCAAATTATAAGAAAATGTTTGTGCAGTTACGGTAACATAGAACAAGGAAAGAAACCAAGTTAAAACAAAACTGGGGAAATGGAGGATTGTGCTTTATTTTTGTTCAGTTTGCAATTCTTGCAATCACTGAGAAAAGCTAGTAAAGGTAAATGTCACCCTTGTTCCAAAGCCAGTTGTATCCAACTCTAGGTTTCAGTGCTCATCTTTGTTTATAGCCAAAGAGTCAGCGCTGTCCGCATATGCAGACGTTTCCGTGGACATGTGGCAGGTATGCCTCAATACTAGAGTGCACGGAACGCTATTTACCTTCCCACCGAAGTGGTCTCTATTTATCTACTTTGCAATTTCTTGCTTTCGAACTACTAGGTTGGCAGGAGCTGGGACAGAGACAGGCACTCACTCCATCATGCAGTACCTGCAATCGAACACCGGTCTTCCAGTCAGAGAATTCAGCGTCTTAACCACTTGAGCCACCACAGTCCCTGGAAAAGCTAGTAGCAGAAACATTTTTCCTGACTGCAAGAGATCCAATGCCAAAAACAAAGAGTAATTTGTTTTAATGTGTGCTGAAAAAACCCACCAACATTGAATAGCGATCTCCATTTCTTTGAGATATGAGGTTCCATATAGTTATAATCCATTAATAGACCCCCACATTCAAGGTACATCCCCCCAAGTAAATATATTATACAGAGAAACTTCTAATATCTTGCTCTGTAACACATATGTAGCATATTTTCCTGCAAACGAAACAGGGCCCATCTCTAAACATGACAGCCGACTTAGCAGAAAGCCAAGTAGCCCTTGCTTTCAGAGCAGAAAGTCCAGGCTTCTTGTTTTCCATGAAGTCTAACTTTCAGTTACCATCACCACTGTCAGATCTCTACCACCGTAGGATGGCTTGGTTGGGTTCCTCACCCTCTGCCTCTTCACATACTTCTATTACTGTTGTTGCAGCTGTTGCTACCTCTTCCTTAATAGCTAAACCCCCTGTTCACTGATGTTGCTGCTGATGCTGACTCTCCAAGAGCCACCTCCTGTTCTTTTATTTTAAGCAGCTTTTATACACATCCATTCTCAGTGTAGTTTTATCCAAATACTATTCAGCATCCCAGCAATTTATAAATCTGACCAACTTCTACTTTGTAAATATTCACATTATACCGGGCCATCCATTACTTGGACAAAATAATTGAAATAGATTTGTTTGGGTAAAAATAGTTTTTGAATGACAATACATAAACATGTTTCCTTAAATCCTCTCTGAATTGATGTCTTTGCATATACTGAAATCCACACCAGTCCATTTTACAAATAACATTCTATTTAATGTGTTTGAACATACAGATTACAATACTCTTATACGCCCTTATGTAAACAGCTTATCCTGAGGAAAGCTATTTTTAAATGACTAATGTTCATTCCTCCACTTCAATTCCTCAAATATATGAATGGTACTATGGATTTAAAAATAAAGGTATAAATAAATCAAACTGCCTAAGAATAATATGATACATATTAATGGCATCTCTTGGCCAACAAATCTTCAACTATTAAACTGAATACAGAACAATATTCAAGCATTTTAAAATCCAGAATGAAATCACTCCTAACTAAGCTGCTCAACTATTATTAAATGGGAAAACTACAAGAAGACCCAGAGAAACGAAACCCCAAAGGTACAAAAAGGAGAAAACCATTTTGCTACATCTTTCTATGTGAAGAGCTGAGAACTGCTATCCAACAGATGAACAACAATAAGGCTGCTGGCTCGGATGACATAAGGTCAAAATAAATAAAACATTTTGACCCCAAAACCATTATTTGGATCCTAAAATTGTTGGATACTTATGTGGATAGAATGCTGATCCCAAAGATCTGGCATACAGCAAATGTTGTGACCTGAAAAGAACAGACTGATCCAAAGAAATGTATCACTCCTTTGCCATCTTTTCAAAGCCCTAGAGAGAATGATTATGAACAGAATTTATGAATCTGTTAATGGGATGATCATTAAATAACAGTCAAACTTCAGACCAGGAAAGTCATGCTTCGGTCAAATACTTAATTTAATCCAGCATATAGAGGACAGATATGAAAGGAGGCAGATCACAGGAGTAGCTTTTAATAATCTCACAGCTGCATACAATATAGTTAACCATAAGAAATTAATAAGGTTACAAAGCTACTAAGTACTATCGACTGATACAACTCATCTAGTCGTACAGGGTAAAAAGAGCCATTGGAGAATTTAGAAAAATGGCTGAAGTGTATTGCCCCTGTGTTATATAATATCGTTCTATACCAACAGCCTGCTGATCAATGCCAGAACTAGGTGCTTCATTTATGCAGATGACACACAATCACTGCTCAGGGAACAATGTTTGAGGGACGTAGAGACCAAGCTGGCACCTGCTCTTGAAGAGCTAGCTGCCTATTATGACAACAATCACCTGAAACCTAATCCAGAACAAATACAAACAGGGTGGATTTGATTTAAATCACTTTGATTTAAATCATTAGTCAGCAAGGCTCGGTTTAGATCAAGATTTTCTACATAAAGACTCATTTTTGCTGGAGTTGTTTTAATCTTAATATTTACAACCAGATAAAGGTTTCATTTTTAGAATAATAACTTTTGAGATTACAGTAGTTTTACTGTTATATCAGAAAATTACTGATTTGGTGCTTATATACCATTAGAAATACATAGATAATTATGAAATTACTGCAAGTTGAACTATCTCCAGTTTAATAGGTTAATCATTCATATTACCTTAACATTTAAATAGTTTTATTTAACCAAAACAATAACATTCTATAGCATTAGGTATGCTTATATTTGCTTAAACATCTATGCTTGTTAACTGATGTGGTAAATATATTTTTAAAAACTTAGACTGACAGTCATTGACTACATCAGCCAGGTCCATATGATAAACTTCAGGCTGCTATACAAATAAAGATCTCAAGATGCAGAGTTCCGTCCTCAAAAGGTTTCACTTTTATTTTACTGCTTGCCCCTCCCTCCTCAAACTTTGCTCCTTGTGCTATTCCATTCCAAACAACCTTCTATTCATTGAACTTCTTGAAACGTAGCAGCACTTAAGAGGTAAGAGGGTTGATTCTGTGTACACAGATTTGCAGAGGAACAATGGGATTAAGGTCTTTTTCTCAATTCTAATGTTTATTTTATAACATTTTTTGCTATGAATGAAGGAGGCATGTTATCGTTGCAGATCCAAATGCACAGTTTTGAAAACAGCAAAACCAAGCATTTGATTTGATATCTTCTAGATAGAAAAATTGCCCCAAATAATCAGAAACCTCTGGGAGAACATGAAATTGTGAATGGATTAATACAGCCTTATGCCACATAATTAAAAACTAATTTCATGATGAATAACCTTTGAACTATAATGTATCTTAACTAGAACATGACCTTTAGAGAGATTTTTCCTCAAAAAGCATTTAAATAAAAAAAAATCCGATTTAAATTAAAAAAAACCGATTTTTTTGATTTTTTTAAAAATCATTGATTTTTATCCCCATGAATACAAATATATGCATTCCATTTATGAAATAAGGAGGCAAGAAAGAAGCTGAACATAAGGAGGCTACAAATTTAACCATTGTGATTATCCAAAATACCTGGGAGTAAAACTGGACTGTGCTTTAACTTAAAAACATCATTGTCAGGATATTAAGCAGAAGGTATGCACCAGGAACAAACTTAAAAATACCACATGGGTAGCACAGCCTAATGTTCTCCATACATATGCCCTTACCCTGAATTTCTCTGAAGATTATACTGCCCTAGGCTGGAGAAACTTTGCCTATGCTAGTCAAGCTAACATAGCCCTTTATGAAACAGACTATATAGTTGCAGGCTGTTTATGACCAACACTTGTTAATAAAATGTTCTCACTCATGGATATAACACATCCAGATTAAGAAGGCACATAGCGGCAGACGTTGAGAAGAAAACGCAGCACCAATTCCATCTTCAGCTTTGGCTCATCAAACTGAGCTATGGAAAAGAATATCACATGGAGACGAAAGAGAAGCCAGCAGGAAGGAGACCATCATCTCCAGTAAGGAATATGGAAGATGCTGAATAGGCTGAAAACTAAAGTGACACAATGCAAAACAAAATTAAAGAGGTGGGCAATATTGATGACAATGAACAATATGTGGTTGGAGACAAGTCTTTGAAGATCTGTTAATCTGCGGCAATTTGCCTGAACCAAGTGATATAGAGGATTTGTTTGTAGTAAATTACAGGGTTATTAAAACTGCTGAATATGGGGAAAGTAAAGTGTAACTACAAATACAAATCCACAAATAAATAAATAAATAAATATGTAGTTTATACGTACATTTTAGATTAATAGTGTTTTTAAAATTATGTTTTAAATTTTAGTGCTTCAGACTTGAATAAATGAATAAATACTGAAAGACCTAAATGGGTTGCCATTTGTTTATTAGGATCAATTCTAGGTGTTGCTGTTAATCTTGAAAGTTCTAAATAGCTTGAGGCCAGGCTATCTAAGAGACCACAAATCTCATTATGAGCCTATCTGGACTTTAATATTTTCAGAAGAGAAGCACCTAACAAGCACACATGAAGGGCCGTCCACAGCATGGCTTTTTGACTATGAAATACATTACATTCCATGCTGTAATTTATCTCTGTTCCACTCAAAAGATCCTCACTAGATATGTAGACATTTCACATCATGCATGAAAACAACTTTAGGATTTCAGCAGAGATCCTTCCTATCACTTTTTGCCTGGTCAATTTAACTAGAGTCATCAGGGATCAAGCCAAGGACCAATGGCCAGGGGGTGAAGAAGAAGACGCAGGACGCTGAGGCTTCGCCCCCTCCCCCAGAGCCCACACCAATGGCTAGGGGGTAAAGAAAAAGATGCAGGAGGCTGAGGCTTCATGCGCCCCCCTTTGAGCCCATACCAACGGCCAGGAACTGAAGAAGACACAGGAGGCTGAGGCTTCACCCCATCCTTGAGCCCACACCAACAGCCAGGGGGTGAAGAAGACGTGGGAGGCTGAGGCTTCACCGCCACCCCAAACCCCCACCAACATTGATTGATTGTAGTATTATTATTTTATTGATTGCATTGTCTGTAAGCCGCCCTGAGTCGCCACGGCGAGTGGGCGGCAATATAAATCTGAATAAAATAAATAAATAAATAAATCTGCATGTTTTTTCTGCTAGTAGGCAAATTGAATTAAACAATGTAATCAACCACTACATGGCAATTATGTGGATCTGTTCCACGTAATCAGCACTCCAGGAAGTAGTTCCCTCCCACCTGACTACAATATTCAAAGGTAGCCACTAGATTTCATGCCACTTCATGCATAAGGCAGCAATTTTAGATTAAAGCGAACCTGTATGATATTGAATTGCTCACAATGAAGAAAATTTAGTAGTTTTGAGCACTTCATTAGTCACACGCTAATTCAACCAAATTATAGTCAGATTTTGAAGTAAGTCAAATCTTTTCATTTGAAGCCAATAACAAATGAGAAATGAAAGCTCATATAAAACTATGCTTTGTACTATAAATATCATACCAATGGACAGACTTTATTTGTACATTGATAAAGACTCTGTTGGAAATGTGGAAATGTTTATATGAAGGGAAAAGCAAGCAAAAGTTGTTTTATTGAAGGTTTGTCAGAAAATAATATTTATTTATTTAATTAATTATCCCACCAACAATGAGTGTTTGACACTACTCTAGGTAGCTCACAATGAATAAAATAATAAACAATCAAATAAAAAAGCACCAAAACCACTCACTCTATAAACTAAATACAAGCCACAATAGTATCAGAACCAATGACAGTAAATCTCAAAAATAAATTCTTAAAAATTAGTTAGTTCAGAAATTCATAATACAACACAGTAGGGGCTGTCCTAATTTCAGATAAATTCATAAACTCGACTACAACTCTGTAAAATATTGTGCAATAATAGGTATCTGTTGTACTGTTGTGACCATTGAAATTGCCGCAGCCTGTAATGAGTTATTTTGTCAGTACTGTAAATAGTTGTGAATTAAAGAGTTGAGTACCGATATACAGGAAAGGAAATGAGACATTTGTACATGTCAAGGTCAGTGTCTGAGAAGAAACCACAAGATGTACCTTAATAAGAAGAAATTCACTGGTGGCTCGAGATGAGTTAATCCTCTCTATTTCTCTATGCCTTTTGTCTTTGTAAACATTGGACTTGAGGGACATTGATCATTCTATGATCATGGTCTTAAATACATTTCTGTCTGTTTGGAGAACAGTCCCATTTGAGGTTTATTACCATGGTTTATTATTTTAAAGATTTTTTTCTTACTGAAAGTATAGTATTGAATAGGAGAAACAGAAAACTAGTGAGAAATAATAATCCTGCACTCTCTTCCCTGGATGGCTTCTCCCTCGGGGGTGGGGGTGGGGCCTTTGAGTTGGGCCTCTTATCCTCAATGGCTTCTGCCAGTAGAGACTTGATATTAGCTCAACTTTTACTCTGATGCTGCGTTTTAAACTGTGATAATATGCATAACACTTTGTCTTTAAAATGTTTTAAACTTTGTTTTTAAACTGTGATAACATGTATGATGGGAGGATACTGGCGAAGAAACCAGCAAACCACGCCACAAAGTTGCCAAGAGAACTCTATTGACCAAAATAAAAGGCAACACAATGGGGCAGTCTAGATGAAATAGGATGCTTAGCACAATAGATCGGATTGGAAGAAGGGGAGGGGCAGGAAAGGGGGAGGAGAAATACAGTATTGCAAGGAACAATACTGTATAGGGACATGGAATGTGAGATCTATGAATCAAGGAAAACTGGAAGTGATTAAAAAATGAGGTGGTAAGAATAAGCATTAACATCTTGGGAACCAGCGAGTTAAAATGGACAGGGATGGGCAAATTCAGCTCTGGAAACCATCATATCTACTATTGTGGACAAGAAAACCTCAGAAAAAATGAAGTAGCCAAAATTGTCAATAAAAGAGTGAGAAAAGCAGTAATGGGATATACCGTATTTTTTAGACCATAAGATGCACTTTTTCTCCCCCAAAAGTAGGGAGAAAATGAGGGTGCATCTTATAGTCCAAATGCTGGTCTTCATCCAGCTGTGGCTGTTGTAAAAGGAAATTTTACAAGACCCGCAGCTGGCCGAAGACTACTACTGTCGCCGTTCAGCTGTTGGGGCAGGGGGGAAAAACATATGAAAAACAAGTGGCCACTAGAGGGCGAAAATCGCAATTTCCCATTTAAATGCATTAGAAATAAATTTCTTGTACAGTGATACTTCATACAATATCCAAACTTGGTTCCACAAGTTTGGACTTTATACGGATTTGGACTTTATATGAGGCATGCAAAATCCTAGCCGTGATGCCTTATACAACGACCAAATCCTTGCCGCGATGCCTCGTACAACGTCATTTCCATAGAGATACATTGTACTGTAACAGCACAGACTTCAGGACAAAGTCAAGGAAACAGAAAGGAAACTGACAGAACTTTAAGAAATCATTGTCTAAAGGCTAAATACATTACAAAAACATGTCAAACAACTCTGATTGTCCAAGAACCTGAAGAATGCTGCAAAAATCCCAGGAATGCTTCTAAAAATTCTGACGAAATTTTTTAAAAAAATTCCAAAATCGCGCTCAAAAACACTCCTAAACACTCTTCGCCTCGTGCAAAACCCACAAGAGCAATGCACGCATGTGTCCTGCCTTTTATACTGTCCAGGCACAATGCAACCTGGGGAAAACCCTAATGCCTCATACAAAGTTGCAGCGACTTTGTATGAGGCAACATTTTTCAAGGAATTAGGCAATGTTGTATGAATTCGATGTTGTACGAAGCGGACATTGTATGAGGTATTACTGTATTCAAAAGTTTTCTGTTTGCATGTTCCCAATGCATTTAAGTGGGAAACCAAACCTGTGCTTAAAAAGAAAGGGTTTCACTTACCTTGATGCCTTTGCCTCTACTCCACTGGACAAAATGGAGGGGGAAATCATGCTTCCTGGTTGAAAGGAGAGCAAGAGTATCACTTCCTTCCTCAGTGCAATTGGCCTGGCCTGTCCATTTCCCCTGCAGCGCCACCACTGGTTGCTGGTGCAAAATACAGTATTTTTTTTTCTTTTCCTCCTCTGAAAACTGGGTGTGTCTTATGGTCAGGTACGTCTTATGGTCCTAAAAATATGGTAATCTCAAAAATGATAGAATGATGTCAGTCAGAATCCAAGGCAAACCTTTCAATATCACAGTAATTCAAGTCTACGCACCGACCACTGGTACAGATGAAGCCACAGTTGACCAGTTCTATGAGGACCTACAACACCTCATAGAACAGACACCAAAGATGGAGAACCTCCATACAACCAGCAAAAACAAGACCTGGAGAAAACTGTGGCTCAGATCACAATCTACTGATTGCAAAATGCAGGCTTAACTAAAGAAAATAGGGAAAACAAGTAGACCAGGCAGATATGACCTAGACAACAACCCTAATGAATACACGGTGGAGGTGAGGAACAGATTTAATGGCTTGGACTTGATAGACAGCGCCAGAAGAATTATGGATAGAGATGTGGGACATCATGCAGGAAGCAGCAAGGAAAACCATACCAAAAGAAAAAAAGCGTAAGAAAGCAAAGTGGTTGTCTAATGAGGCCCATAAAATAGCAGAGGAAAGAAGGAACACAAAGTCAAAGGAGAAAGAAAAAAATACAATCACTTAAACAAAGAATTTCAAATGAAAGCAAGGATAGATAAGGAAAACTACCTAAATGAACAGTGCAAAAAAATAGAGGAAAACAACAAAAGGGGCAGGACTAGAGATCTTTTCAAAAAAATTGGGGAAATCAAGGGAACATTTAAAGCAAAAATGACCATGATAAGGGACAAAGACGGCAAGGAGTTAGCTGATGCAGAAGAGATTAAGAAAAGATGGCAAGAGTACACAGAGGAACTCTACAAAAAGGACCTCAACACTCCTTTTGTCACTTTAAAAACTAGCATTTTATAACTGCAGACATTTTGCATCAATTGGTGATGTATTATTTTATATCCAAGTAGTACTGATGCACATATAAATAGAACCAGAATTTTTTCCCTAAGGAGCAGGAGAGAACTTATAATTCTTTAAAAGTTGATACAGAATTTTCATCCTGTAAAGTTTATTTCATATAATTGTACTGTATTAATATCCAGCCCTTTGTTTAAAGAATTCAAAATAGCATTTGCAATTCACAACCAGGCTGAGACAAAAATAATAATTGTAATCAACATTCTTCTTTTTTCATGTCCCGATCAAACACTGGACTGCCAAAATGAAGCCACTTTTTTCGCTTTGTCGTTGCCCAAACCCAAGTCCTCATTGGTGCATGACTTTGGCAGCACTCAGCAGGCCAGTAAATGAGCTGGATTCTGTATCTTTCCACATTCACACTGTGTTGTTGTCCACCAGCAGCCCCCACTTGAGTATGTTGGTCTTGCATTTAGAGACTCCAACCCTTAGCCTATTCAGAGTCCTCCATGCAAAGTAGGGGAGGTTGAGATCCTCAGCTATATCCTTCAGTGAGCTCCTTCCTTCATCTTCTACTTTGGTTTTGCTCTTGTGTACCCTCAAGAATGTTTGTTCTTGCCATAAAGTTCTTCCTGGATCTGAGCCAGTAGACTTGAGGCTCATATCAATTCAGAGAGTGTTGAGGGTCATTCTCTTGCTTAGTTCTCTCAGCGTCCACTGCTACTTCTCTCCTGATCTTAGATGGAGATATAACAACAAGAGAGTATATTTTCTCAACTGGTGTAGGTTTGAAGCATCCTGTCACTATACACATGGCTTCATTAACAGCGATGTCAACTTGTTTTGCGTGTGTGGAAGCACTCCATACTGGAGCAGCATACTCTGCTGCAAAGACGCTCAGGGCCAAAGCTGATGTGCACAGCGTAGATGGTTGATTAACAGTTCAGTTAATAAGCATTCTTGACAGTACTTTAATCAGGGTTATTCATTATTGGAATCCACCTCTCTACCTGCACCTTTTCTCAGATAGTTATCACTTCCTAAGGCTAGGCACCACATCAGTCTTCATCAGCTCTTAAGTTATCCTTTTCCTGTCTTGAAATCCCAATTGCAACTCCTTGCTGCTATGAGCTTCTAGGAGTTGATATCCATCCACATCAATGGGGGACATAATGCATATATCTGGTTTCTCTTGCTTGTGGAGTATGGGATGATATTCAACCAACATCCATGTGACGCAGCCTTGTCCCCACCCTAACTCAACTCTAAGAACTATCATTGATAAACTCTCCTGTACTGTTCATAAGAAATTGCTGCATGACTGAAGAAGTAGTCTTGAATCAAAAAAGCTCAATTTTGATTTTTTTTTTAGTGATCCAATAAGCATATTCATTCTGACCTTATGTTACCAGTGCCAAACAGGGACATTTACAACAAAATATAAATGAAAGTTGGTCACCACAGAAATGTGATGTCTGAGGAAGGCTGCTGGAGTGACTAGAAGGGATAAAATCAGGAATGAGGTTAAAAGGAAATAAATTGGAATGGAACCAATCTTAAACTACACAGACACAACAAATAAAGTGGTTTGCCCATTTGGAGAGAATGTCTTGGGATTCCATACTATACAAGGCATACGCTGAAAGTAGAGACGGACAAAGACCACGAGGCATACCCAAAGGAAGACGGAGAGATGACATCAAATACATATTACAAGAACACCAAATAATGCCACTAGAAGTGCAAGAACAAGACCCTTGTATCTCCCTTGACACCTGAAGGGGTACAAGAGGAAGTAAAGAAGTAGTAGTGATCCAACAAAGGATCTCCTGCATTTGTATGAAGAAGTCAAGTTTGGGGAACCAGCAGCTTAACCCCGCAATGGCGAACCTTGGCACTCCAGATGTTCTTGGGTTTCAATTCCCAGAAGCCCCTGTGAATCCACATGAATGGGTTTCATGTGATTCATCTGGCCCACACCACCCTCATCGCTCCTGGAAGCGGAAGTAAAACGTGCCCATGTGATTAAATCACTCCTGCATTATGCATGATGTAGTACTCTGCATATAAGTTAGATAAGCAGGGCGACAATTCTATTCTAAATCAATTAGTTGTTCCATATTTGGTCCTAACTGTAACTTCTTGACTTGCATACAATAGAGAGGAATTCAATCTCTCTGCCTAAATCCGAGGGCAGCGTGGGCCGGATGAAATCGCAGTAAACCCATTCGTGTGGATTCACGGGGGCTTCTGGGAATTGGAGCCCAAGAACATCTGGAGTGCCAAGGCTCGCCATCACGGGGTTAACCCATCAGGGCGCTGAAAGGACAACAAAAGATATGTTTAGGTGTAGGATAGTCTCCCTGAGTGGTGCTCGTATCAAAAGGTGGGGGTATAAAAGTGAATAAATACAGGATACTTTTAACCGGGGGGGGGGGAAGGTGAGGGAGGACAACACACCTGTAAAACACGTCCGCCCGCCCGCCCGCCCAATCTTCAATCCAGCCGCGTCCGCTCCGGCCCATTCAAACCAATCCGCTCCCAAGCGAGGTCCCTCCCATGGCATCCTCTCCCAGCCAACCTCTTCTCACCTGACAGGAGGCTCCGACCAACCGACCGACCTCCGCGGGCAGAGGCGGCCTCGGACCCGACCAAGCCGCACCGCGCTGCCTCCCTGGGCCCGCAACAGGTGCCTCAGCCCCGGCTCCACCCTCCGAGGACCCCCGTGAGCTCAGCCCAGAAGCTCCGGCCCGGCTGCAGAGACGGTGGTGACCACAGCAGCGCCATGCTCCCGCCGGCATCACCTTTGACCTCCGACCCTGCCACCTGAGGTCACTTCCGGTCCGTTGCCAAGGGTGCCGAGACGAGCTTCCCTGCCGACCCTGCCGGGGTGACGTTTCTTAAAGAGACAGCACCGATAAATAGAATGGGAGCAGTGCTTCCCGCGAGGGAGTTGACAGCGTGCGAATGATCCCGAACCGCTACAGATTAGCCCACTTGGGTCATTTCTCGCCCATGCATGGCGTGGTTGGCCGTAGCTCTCTGTACATTGGTTTTCCTGCTTCCAAACACAATAGCAATTACACTTATATATTGGGAGGCGGAGGGTCAGCAGTTCCAATCCCGAGGACTGCAGGACGGACGGAATGAGCTCCCGTCTTTGTCCCAGCTCCTGCCAACCTAGCAGTTCGAAAGCAAGAAATTGCAAGTAGATCAATAGGGACCACTTCGGTGGGAAGGTAACAGAGTTCTGTGAGCTCCGGTGTCTAGTCATGCCTGCCACATGACCACGGAAATGTCTGCAGGAGCAGACAGCACTGGCTCTTCGGCTTTGAAACAGATGAGCAAGAAATTGCAAGTAGATCAATAGGGACCACTTCGGTGGGAAGGTAACAGAGTTCTGTGAGCTCCGGTGTCTAGTCATGCCTGCCACATGACCACGGAAATGTCTGCAGGAGCAGACAGCACTGGCTCTTCGGCTTTGAAACAGATGAGCACTGAACCCTAGAGTCGGATACGACTGGCTTTCAAGCAGAGGAAACCTTTACCTTACCACCCCATAGCGCTTAGTGGACTTTGGGCGGTTCACAAGCTAAATAGCATTTTGCCCTCTAAAATAGCATTTTGACCTACCTCGGAAGGATGGAAGGCTGAGTCAACCTTGGACCATCAGTCCAACCTTGGACCAACAATGTTTTGGCTACAGTGCAGCAGTTTAACCCATGCGCCACCAGGGCTCCTTCAAAGTGAAAGTAATGAAAAGGGGTGCCCTGGGGACCTCAGTAATAATAATTTCGTGTGAGAAATTATTCTGGGTTGAAAGGATTTTTGCGAAAGAAACTCCACTCAGGGAACGCCCGAATGAGGCTTCTTTTATGTCCCCAAGAGCAGGGACAGAGACGGGCACTCAATCTGTTATGCAGTACCTGGGTCTCGAACTGCCAACCTGCCAGCCTTCCGGCTAACAAGGCAAGCTTCTTAACCACTGAGCCACCACAGCCCCTTGGGACCTCAGTTAGCATACATTAAAATCCTGTGTATACTGCCCAGCCCAGGATACCACAGTGCAAAGCCTATATCCAACTCAGATTTCTGAATTTCCCAACACAACACCTTCCTGGACAGTCTCCAGTATGACATTAATTTATTCTTTATTTAAAGAAACCTTAGCATTTGTTAGGAATCCACTATTTACAATGCCTAATATTTGATCAATTGCTTCACATGTTTAGATCCCACCTTATAATTAAAACACCTGCTAGTTCCAGCAGTGTTACCTTTTTGTGTGCTTTCAGAAAAATAATCCAATGCGTCAAGTTTGTGAGTGCTTGCTGAACAATGCTTTCCCCCTTAAGGTTCTAATGATTATGTTGACTACAAAAAATAAATGACAACTAATAATTAGCTTTAAAATGCACTCCTTTTTCAATTTCCTGTTTCATGGCATTTGTTCCAGATAAAAATAAACCATGTTTATTTATTTTGCTGCACGTTGTGGTTTTGCACGTACTGCAACACAACCCTACAAAGCCTACCTCACCCAGCATTGCTATCCAAACATCAGAACATAAGAGGCTGATTTACTTCATTTTGTTTAGGTAAATGTAAAAATTGCCCTTGCTCGAAAGCCAAAGCCTAGGATTCAGTGCTCATTTCAGTTTATAGCCAAAGAGGCAGTGCTGTCGGCATCTGCAGATGTTTTCATGGTCGTGTTGTAGACATGACTTGTCAGCCACCATAGTCCACTACCACTAAGCCACAATAGTCCTCTTTTTGTTTACACAACTGCTAATCAGTTGCCTAAGAAAAGCCAGCAGGACGACACCCTTCTGTGTTTGCTATCCCCTAATAACTCGTAGATAGAGGCATATTATTGTA
Source organism: Bradypodion ventrale (assembly GCA_035047345.1). Taxonomy (NCBI): domain Eukaryota; kingdom Metazoa; phylum Chordata; class Lepidosauria; order Squamata; family Chamaeleonidae; genus Bradypodion; species Bradypodion ventrale. Next base: position 52,130,641 of record JAWDJE010000001.1, read on the forward strand.
GAGATTATTGTAATGTGCTCTACATGGAGCTGCCCTTGATGACCATTCAGATGCTGCAACTGGTACAAAATGTGGCGGCCTGTGTGGTGATGGGGTGTGGGTGTTATTCCCATGCCTCACCATTGTTGCAGGAGCTGCATTGGTTGCCGGTGTGCCTCAAGGTGCAATTCAAGGTGCTGGTTATTACCTTTAAAGCCCTACATGGTAGTGGACCAGGTTACTTAAGAGACTGCATCACCTCAAGGATATCTGCCCGTCATGGCCGAGATTTCCCCGTAATTTTGTGCCGCTTTTCTTCATTTCCCGCCTGGAGCCGCCACTACCCCATATTTTTACAGCGTGGAGGAAGTAGTTACTGCACACCCCTTCTGCGCAGGTCCTTTCTACGCATGCGTAGAACCCTTTTATGCATGCGTAGAAGGGGATGCGTAGAATGGTTCTGCGCAGGTCCTTTGTACACATACGTAGAACCCTTTTACACATGCGTAGAACCAGGCCACAACTGCCCAGAAGCCATCCAGAGACCTTGGTGGGAGGTGAGTGAAGAATCGGCCCCTCCCTCCCACCCCATCCTAAAACCTGGGTGTAAGGAAGAAAGAGGCAGAGAAAGACCAGGCCCCAACTGCCCAGAAACCATCCAGAGACCTTGGTGGGAGGTGAGTGAAGAATCGGCCCCTCCCTCCCACCCCATCCTAAAACCTGGGTGTAAGGAAGAAAGAGGCAGAGAAAGACCAGGCCCCAACTGCCCAGAAGCCATCCAGAGACCTTGGTGGGAGGTGAGTGAAGAATCGGCCCCTCCCTTTCACCCCATCCTAAAACCTGGGTGCAAGGAAGAAAGAGGCAGAGAAAGACCAGGCCCCAACTGCCCAGAAACCATTCAGAGACCTTGGTGGGAGGTGAGTGAAGAATCGGCCCCTCCCTCCCACCCCATCCTAAAACCTGGGTGTAAGGAAGAAAGAGGCAGAGAAAGACCAGGCCCCAACTGCCCAGAAACCATCCAGAGACCTTGGTGGGAGGTAAGTGAAGAATCGGCCCCTCCCTTTCACCCCATCCTAAAACCTGGGTGCAAGGAAGAAAGAGGCAGAGAAAGACCAGGCCCCAACTGCCCAGAAACCATCCAGAGACCTTGGTGGGAGGTGAGTGAAGAATCGGCCCCTCCCTCCCACCCCATCCTAAAACCTGGGTGCAAGGAAGAAAGAGGCAGAGAAAGACCAGGCCCCAACTGCCCAGAAACCATCCAGAGACCTTGATGGGAGGTGAGTGAAGAAGCGGCCCCTCCCTCCCACCCCATCCTAAAACCTGGGTGTAAGGAAGAAAGAGGCAGAGAAAGACCAGGCCCAAACTGCCCAGAAGCCATCCAGAGACCTTGGTGGGAGGTGAGTGAAGAAGCGGCCCCTCCCTCCCACCCCATCCTAAAACCTGGGTGCAAGGAAGAAAGAGGCAGAGAAAGACCAGGCCCCAACTGCCCAGTCACCATCCAGAGGCCTTGGAGGGAGAAGGTCACCATCCACCACTGCAGCCAGAGGCAGAGGAAGAGGAACAGCTGAGACACAGGGAAAACATCCACTGCCCGCCACTGCGATGCCCCTGGAGCAAGGGACCCAGAGACAACAACCCCACCTGGGGAGTGAGGACACAAGGATAAGTAGCTGATGTGAAAAATGTAGCTGAATTAATATAGCGACTGACATAGAGACTTCATACTAACTTAATATAGCAATTAACATAGAGACTTGTTTTAGAGTGTGATAATTATGCATGATAATATGTTGTGTAAACTGTTTTAAACTTTTAAAACTGTGATATGATGTATGATGCGAGGAAAAAAATGGCGTAGAAACCGGCAAACCACGCCACAAAGCTTGCCAAGAGAACCCTATGGACCAAAACAAAAGACAAAACAAAAGGGCAGGCTAGGTGATACAGGATGCTTAACACCTCAGAGGGGAGAAAGGGGAGGGACAGGAAAGGGGAGGGGAAATGCAATGTTGTAAGGAGCAATACTGTATAGGGACATGGAATGTGAGATCAATGAACCAAGGTAAACTGGAAGTGGTAAAAAATGAGATGGAAAGAATAAGCATTGACATCTTGGGCATCAGTGAGCTCAAATGGACAGGGATGGGCGAATTCAGCTCTGGAAACCATCACATCTACTACTGTGGACAAGAAAACCTTAGAAGACATGGAGTAGCCATAATTGTCAATAAAAGAGTGAGAAGAGCAGTAATGGGATACAACCTCAAAAATGACAGAATGATGTCAGTAAGAATTCAGGGCAAACCCTTCAATGTTACTGTGATCCAAATATACGCACCAACCACGGGTGCAGATGAAGCCACAGTGGACCAGTTCTATGAGGACTTACAACACCTCATAGAACAAACACCAAAAAATGATGTTCAAATTATTCTAGGAGACTGGAATGCCAAAGTAGGCAATCAAAAAGTGGAGGGAATAACAGGCAGGTTCGGTCTTGGAACACAGAATGAAGCAGGGCAAAGATTGATAGAGTTCTGCCAAGAGAACGCACTGGTCATAGCAAACACCCTCTTCCAGCAACACAAGAGGCGACTTTACACATGGACATCACCAGATGGCCAACACCGAAACCAGATTGACTACATACTCTGCAGCCAAAGATGGAGAACCTCCATACAGTCAGCAAAAACAAGACCTGGAGCAGATTGTGGCTCAGATCACAACCTACTGATTGCAAAATTCAGGCTTAGACTAAAGAAAATAGGGAAAACAAAGAGACCAGACAGATATCACCTAGACAGCATCCCTAAAGAATACACGGTGGAGGTGATGAACAGATTCAATGGCTTAGACTCAATAGACAGAGTGCCAGAAGAATTATGGACAGAGATGAGGGACATCATGCAGGAAGCAGCAAAGAAAACCATACCAAAAGAAAAGAAGAGTAAGAAAGCAAAGTGGTTGTCTGATGAGGCTCTTAAAATAGCAGAGGAAAGAAGGAACGCAAAAGTCAAAGGAGAAAGGAAAAAATACAATCATTTGAACACAGAATTTCAAAGAAAAGCAAGGAGAGATAAGGAAAACTATCTAAAAGAACAGTGCAAAGAAATGGAAGAAAACAACAAAAGAGGCAGAACCAGAGATCTTTTCAAAAAAATCCGGGAAATCAAGGGAACATTTAAAGCAAAAATGAACATGATAAGGGACAAAGACGGAAAGGAGCTAGCTGATGCAGAAGAGATTAAGAAAAGATGGAAAGAGTACACAGAGGAACTCTACAAAAAGGAACTCAACACTCCTGATAGTCACAATGATGAAGAAATTGAACCTGAGCCAGACATCCTGGAGAGTGAAGTCAGAAAGGCCCTAAAGAGCACTGCAAACAACAAAGCTAGTGGAGATGATGGTATCCCAGTTGAATTTTTCAAAGCTCTAAAAGATGATGGCATCAAATTACTGCATTCAATATGCCAGCAGATTTGGAAAACAAAACAGTGGCCACAGGACTGGAAAAGATCAGTATATGTTCCAATCCCAAAAAAGGGCAATGCCAAAGAATGTTCAAATTATCGAACAATTGCGCTCATCCCACAGGCCAGCAAGGTGATGCTCAAGATAATACAGGATAGACTTCAGCAGCATGTGGAAAGAGAATTACCAGAGGTGCAGGCTGGTTTCAGAAGAGGCAGGGGGACTAGAGACCACATTGCCAACATACGTTGGATCATGGAGAAAACAAAGGAATACCAGAAACAAGTTTATTTTTGCTTTATTGACTACACTAAGGCATTTGATTGTGTGGATCACAACAAGATGTGGCAAGTGATTAAAGAGATGGGAATACCAGAGCACCTCATATGCCTCCTGAGAAATCTGTACATGAACCAAGAAGCAACAGTTAGGACAGAACACGGAATGACAGAGTGGTTTGGAATAGGAAAAGGAGTAAGGAAAGGCTGCATTCTGTCACCCTACTTATTCAACTTATACACAGAGCACATAATGCGCAATGCAGGGATGGAGGAATCACAATATGGGATCAAAATTGCTGGGAGAAACATCAACAATCTGAGATATGCAGACGACACCACCCTAATGGCAGAAAGTGAGGAAGACCTAAAGAATCTCCTGATCGGTTTGAAGGAAGAGAGTGCAAAAGCTGGCTTGAGACTCAATATCAAGAAAACCAAGATAATGGCAACAGGCCCGATCAGTTCCTGGAAAATAGACGGGGAAGAAGTAGAAGCAGTGACAGATTTTACGTTCTTAGGATCTAAGATCACTGCAGATGGAGATTGCAGCCATGAAATAAAGAGGCGGCTGATTCTAGGGAGACAAGCCATGAGAAACCTGGGGAACATAGTGAAAAGCAGAGACATCACCTTGAAAACAAAAATTAGAATAGTCGAAGCAATGGTATTCCCAGTGGTAATGTACGGATGTGAGAGCTGGACAATTAGGAAAGCTGAACGCAGAAGAATAGATGCCTTTGAAATGCGGTGTTGGAGGAGAGTTTTGAGGGTACCTTGGACAGCGAGGAGAACAAATAGGTCAATCTTAGAAGAAATCAACACTGACTGCTCATTGGAAGGTCAAATAGTAAAGATGAGGCTAAAGTACTTTGGGCATCAAATGAGAAGGGAGGATTCACTTGAGAAGGCCGTGATGTTGGGAAAGGTGGAGGGCAAGAGAAGAAGGGGGAGGCCAAGGATGAGATGGATAGATGGTATTGTAGACACAATGGGCACAGAGCTGGGAGGACTGAGGGGGATGGTGGAGGACAGAGGCGCCTGGAGAACGATGGTCCATAGGGTCGCAAAGGGTCGGAATCGACTGTGCGACTGAACAACAACAACAGAACCCTTCTATGCATGCGTAGAAGGGTTATATGCAGAAGGGGATGCGTACAAGGCTTCTACGCATGCGTAGAACGGACCTGTGCAGAACTGTTCTCCGCAGGTTCCATATTGTCCGGAGCCGTGCTTGACAGGTATGCTGTCCGTCCCACCAGAGCAGACCGGAGGGGCTCCTTAATGGTACCAATGGCTAGAGAGGCTCGCCTCTCTAGCACTAGAAAGAGGGCCTTTTCGGTATCGCTCCGACTCTCTGGAACCTCCTGCAGACCGAACTATCCCTCTAGTCAGAGTTATTAGCCTTTAGAAAAGGCCTCAAAACTTGGCTGGCCCAGCGGGTATGGGGTTGCTGCCTGTGGTGCAACCCCCCTCCCCGCTGGTTCATAGGAATGGCCATCTGGGTTATAGTTTTTAACTGTTGTGAATGTGGAGGGGTATTTTAATGTTTTTTTTAATGCTTTCATGATTTTAATTGTTATTGTGGGGATGGTTTTATATTTTAGTATTCTTGTTGGTTAAACTGTAAACTGCCCAGAGTCACCTCAGCGAGGGGACAGCGATAAAAGACGATCAGAATAAATAAATACAGTACGGCTATGGGAGAGAAGACATGGTCGTTATGAAATGTCTCTGATTGCACCATCCTCTATGAAAGGCGTAGGACTAAACCACCTGTTAAGTCCTTATCAATATTCATTTTTGAGATAATAGGAGGCAGATAATGGACCTTATTTCTGCAGTGGACAGAATTTCATCTGGTATCTGTTGTGTATGGATCGTAATGTGCCTTTAAGTCAATGTAACCACACGAATGAGTGAATGTAACAATCTGTAAAAGTAACACTGTAACCTTCTGTATTAGGATGCGAGCTAGTGACCACTGGGGGCAGTAGCAAGCGTCCAGCTCACATGGTACAAATTCTCCAAATGCCTACAGCCGCGGGAAGATTCCCGCCACTGCCTCACCTGGACAAGAAGGGCATGACTAAGGGTGACGTCACACAGACAGTAGCCAATGAGTTACCGAGGAGCCACATTCAAATGTATAGCCACTACATATAATGAGCTGTTTGTCCGCCATTACCACATGTTCCCCCTGACCATCATGCAATAAAGATGAGTTAAGCCAGACTTCGGCTGTTTCTATTGTCTTGGTTCTTGAACACTAAATTGGCGACGAAGGTGGGATAATGGCTTCCCACGGAATCAAGACAACACAGACCGGTTTCGACATCAACAAACCGGAGGAATGGGAACTGTTCGAGATGGATTTCAAAAGCGCACTGATGGTGTCCGACATCTCAGACAAGGGGAAGAAAAGAGCCACCCTCATCAGGATGCTCGGTTTCCCGGCCATGAAGATTTTGGTGGACCTGGTGTCTCCAAGGAAAGTAGACGAGGTTCCGGTCAAACAGCTCCTGAAAGCCCTGCGGGACCACTTCCAGCCCACGGTCTCGATGTTCTTGGCTCGGGACACCTTCTGGAAGAGGGTGCAGTCCCCTGGTGAGACCGTGGCTGCCTATGCAGCGGCCCTCTGTCTAGCCGCCGGCCCATGCAAGTGGGAGAACCTAGAAATCGCCCTCAGAGACTACATGCTGTGCGGCCTGTGGGATGAGGAGACCAAGCGTAAGCTGATGAATAAAAAGCCACCCCCAATGTTACAAGAGGTCCTGAAGGAGGCGCAGGCGGCAGAAGCCACGAGAGCCGAGGTTAAGGGGTTCAGAACAAGGCCCCCACAACCCAACAGGGCAGCTGCCCTGGTGCAAGCGGCCAGGCAGACGCCACACTCCTCCATGGAGAGCAGCGAGGATGAGGACATCCGGAAGGTGCGGAAGGACAGCCGACATTGCGACGGCTGCGGGGTGTCCCACGACCGCAGCAAGTGCCCGTTCCGGAAGGCCGAGTGCCACAACTGCAGACAGCGGGGCCACATCGCCAAGGTTTGCAGGCGATGGCGCGGAGACCACAAGGGCTCAACAGACCGGCCCCCAAGGAAGCAGGAGGGCATCCGGCCCTCGAGGAAATAGGACAGTGTGGGCCGAGTCTCCGACGACAGCGACGTCGAGGTACATGGAGTGTACCGGCGCGTCCCCAGCGACGACAACACGGCGGTCCAAAGTGTGTCCTTGGGACAACCACGTTACTTTGTTGAGGTACTGTTGCAAGGGATCCCCGTTAAGATGGAGATAGACTCGGGTTCCTCCTATTCCATTATTTCCCAGAGGGAGTTTTTGCGAATTTCCCCCAACGTGTGGCCCAAACTCAAAGCACTGAAGTCTATGTTGCGAGACGTGCAGGGAAATAGCATCCTGGTGTTGGGGGTGGTAAAATTCAAGGTGCAATACAAACAACACGCCTCGGAGCTACCTCTGGTTGTTCTCAAGGAGGGGGCCTGTTGCCTCCTGGGGACACAATGGTTTAAGCCCCTGGGGTTGTTCATAGGGGGGGCATACTGTCGGAACTGATCCAATACAGGAGGTGTGTAACGCGCATCCTGAGGTATTCAAGAAGGGTCTCGGAAAATTCAAGGGCCCCCAGTTGCGTTCGACCTGGACCCGGAGATCTGGCCGATAAGGCTCAAACCGTGAAGGGTGCCTTTTGCTCTAAAGGACAAAATAGAGGCGGAACTGGACAAGTTGGTGGGCCAGGGGATTCTAGTCCCAGTTGATTCTGCGGAGTGGGAAACTCCTATTGTAACAGCGCTAAAGGCTAACGGGGAGGTTCGAATTTGTGCTGATTACAAATGTACAATTAACAAGGCAATATGCCCAAATGCGTATCCAGTGCATTATCCAACAAGTCAGCCACTTGTTGGCCAGGTTACATGGGGGAAAGTGTTTTGCGAAGTTGGACCTGGCGCAGGCTTACCAGCAACTTTCGGTAACCCCAGCTGCAGCTGCTGCGCAGACGATAGTCACCCACAAAGGGGCGTTTAAGGTGACACGCCTACAGTTTGGCGTAAATTCGGCTCCAGGCATCTTCCAATCATTAGTGGAGCGTCTTTTGAAGGGTTGGAGGGGGTCTTGCCATATTTTGACGACGTATTGATAACGGGGGGGAGAGAGTCAGAATTGGCCGAAAGGCTAGACAGGGTACTGACAGTATTCGAGAAAGCAGGTTTGAAGCTGCGGAAATGCAAATGTGTGTTCTTCACAAAAGAGGTAGAGTTCCTAGGTTTATGGGTAACCCCAGTTGGCATAAAACCCTCTGAGTCAAAGGTGGCCACTGTTCAAAATGCTCCTCGCCCCACCACAAAACCCAAAATGCAATCGTTCCTGGGGCTCCTGAATTTTTACAATTCCTTCTTGCCTAGGAAGGCATCGGTGGCGGAGCCACTTCATAGATTATTAAAGAAGGATGAGGTTTGGCGATGGGGTGAGAGTCAGGAGAGAGCATTCAATGAGCTGAAACAACTCTTATCCTCTGAGGCCATCCTGACCCATTTCAATCCCAAGAAGCCAGTGGTTCTGGTATGTGATGCCTCACCAGTGGGGGTGGGGGCAGTCCTGTGCCACATGTTGGACAGCGGGCGGAAAGCCCCAGTGGTGTTCTACTCCAGATCCCTGTCAAAGGCAGAGCGTAACTATGCACAGACAGACAGGGAGGCACTTGCAATAATCGCTGGAACAAAGAAGTTTCATGACTTTCTATATGGCCGCCCCTTCACCATTGTGACTGACCACAAGCCCCTGCTAGGCATTTTCACCGCAGACAAGCCCACACCGCAGATTCTGTCCCCCAGAATGCTGAGATGGGCCATTTTTTTAAACGCGTACCAGAACACGCTGGTTTATCGCCCCGGAGAGGACATAAGCCATGCAGACGCACTCTCGAGGTCACCTCTGCCTCACGTGGGCAACCCCGCATGTGAAGTGGAACAAGATCACCAAGTACTCATGACAGAGGTTCTGGATTCACCCCCAATAGTACCTGCGGAAATCACCAAGGCGACAGGGAGAGATAAGACCGTGGCTCTAGTGAGCTCCTGGGTGCAAAAAGGGTGGCCAACGTCTTCCCCAGCAGCAGAAATTGCCCCATTTTTAGGAAGAGGTTAGAACTGTCCATGGAGAGGGGTTGCCTCCTTTGGGGCCAGCAGGTGGTCATTCCTGAATCTTTGAGAGCAAGGGTGCTCAAGCTACTGCACGTCAGCCATCCGGGAATTGTCCGCTCCAAGGCGTTGGCCAGGAGCTATTTCTGGTGGCCCCAGTTAGACGCTGACATAGAGCACATGGTGAGCACTTGCGAGAGTTGCCAAAGCTCTCGGCCCGAAGAGTCCCGACTTCCACACAGAGAATGGGACACAGCCAAAGGGCTGTGGTCTCGCCTGCACATAGATTTCGCAGGTCCCTTCAGAGGTTCATTTTTCCTCCTCACAGTGGATGCTTATTCCAAGTGGTTAGAAGTTATCCCAGTGGCAAACACCTCATCAGCCGCAACCATTAAGCAATTGCGCAAGGTGTTCAGCTCATTCGGGATACCCGATGTACTTGTGAGTGATAACGCGAGTAGTTTCAGGTCCGCCGAGTTCCGGGCATTCATTGACATAAACGCCATCCGGCACATCACCTCCGCACCTTTTCACCCAGCAACAAACGGTCAGGTAGAACACCTTGTGTTTTTTAAAAAAATATTTTTATTAATTTTCAAACAAAATTACAAAACTAAAACATTTATAACATTACAGTACAGCACAATACAATAAAAAAGAACAAATGAACAAATATACATTGAATACATTCACCCTCACCCACCCTTCACCTCCCAATCACCCTCACCCAGCCCTTCACCATCTTCTGTCTTCTTCACTCCCCTTGTCCTTCCATTGAAGGACCACCTCCGAAGTGCCGAAGAAGGGGAGGGAGACCGGAACTAGAGCGGGTTCTTGCTATTATTTAAGACATTAAATGAATTTTATTGTTCATAGCAAAGCAGCTGTTTCTCTTTCCCTCCTGCTAATGGTTGTCACACCATTACTCATTTTATTACATTTCCTTCAAGTCATTTCTATTCAGATTTTAATCCCAAAATTATCCCACCTTTTTTCCCCTTCTTTTTTTTCTAATGTTGCTATAATAATCAAAATTATTCAATTTTCTTTCTATAACTAGTTGCAGATTCTTACCCTTGTATTTCTATTTATCTATATACTGCACATCCAATTATCTGCGAACCTTAACATATATCACCTTATAGTTATAATCTATCTATCTATTCATCTATCTAGTTAATATTAACACACCTTGACAGAGGATTATTTACATATTTCAATCAATCTAGAACCAAACTTCCTCCATCTTAGGGCAAAGCAATAAAGAAACCAGGGTCACAGCAAATAAAGATTTTTTTAAAAAAACAATTTCCAAAACATCATACTCTACATGTTACTTTATGTTCTGGGCTAACCTCCCGTAATTAAAAGCTCTTCTTTAAGTTTCCTTCATTCTTCTAATCCTTCCTTAACAATATTACATGATTGTAATATAACCAAAATCTCAATTTATTTACTTATCTTACACAGAAGATTCTTAACTGTTATATTTGATCCCTTGACTATTTTAATTTTCTTCCTCCGCAATCTTTCTTCCTTTGTTATATCCTAATAGATAAGAGTAAGACGGATTCTTGCTAATATTTAAGACATTAAATAACTTTTGTTGTTCATAACATGCAGCTGTTTTTCTCTCTCCTTTCCTCCTACTAATGGTTATTCTACCATTACACATGTCATTACCTTTCCTTCAAATCTTTTCTATGCAAATTTTTGATCCTAAAGTTATCTCCCCCTTTCTTTCCCTCCCCCCTACAATTACTGTACTAGTTAAGCTTATTCAATACACTTTCTGTACCTATTGCAAATTCTTACTCTTGTATATTAATTTATCTATATACTGCACATATGATATTCTCTGCAGTCTTCCCCAACATATATTTCCTCATAATCTTAGACCCCATTAACAAAAGGTTATTTACATGTTTTAATCTCTTCCTTAAACCAAATCTCCTCCATCTTACATCAGAACAAATATAGAAACCAAAATAACAACAAATGGAAACTCATTGAAAAATAACAATTTCCAGAACATCATATTCCACATTACTACTACTTGCCCTTCCTTGACATTCCTTGACAGAGGGTTATTTACAGTTTCAAACATATTAAACCTTATATTTCAAACTTTACACTGTAATTTTCCATCCAACTTACCCCCTTTTAACCTTTCTTAACAAAAGTTATTAACCTTTTTGTGACAATTTCATAGATATTCCCTTTTACCCTTATCTTTCTCCCTGTATTTTTCACTTCTTTTATATTTTGAATTAACTTCTCAAAATTAAAAGCTCTTCTTTAAGTTTCCTCCATTCTTCTGATCCTCCCTTAATGATATTACAAGATTCTAGTATATCTAAATACTCAGTTTGCTTGTTTATCACAACAACTTTACCTGCCCAAAAGAATCTTAAATGATATAATTTTTGCCAATTATATTTCACACCCTTATCCCTTAACAATGTAGTAACTGGTTTAATTTTCTTCCTCCACAATCTTTCTTCTTTAGTTATGTCCTGATAAATATCCAGTTTTTCCCCATCCAATTTTGGTACTCATGTACCATTTCTTCTTAAAAATGCCATTAATTCTAATTTTCTGTCCAGACCTGCAAATTTTACCAAAACAAACCTTTTAAAAGTCCCATTTCTTCTCTTCCCCAATCTATAAACTGCTAGGATATCCTCCTGTGTGAATTCTCTCCCCATCTTCAGTTCATTCAACCATTTAATAATTCTTTCTCTCAGGCGGTCTGGACTTCCCTCTGGAATATTTTTAATCACCACATTCTTTTGTCTCGCCATCTCCTCCAGCATGTACAGTCTTTTTTCTTGCTTACCTATTCTTTTATCTTTTTTTTGCAAATCTTTTACCTTTGTTGTCTCAAAATTTTTAGTTACTGCTTTCATAGAGTTGGCCAGTAGATCTCTTAGTTCTTGTTGTCCATTCATGGTGTCTTTCATTTCTTGCTTCCTTGTCACATCTATTCTGTCCAACCTTTTCTCAAGTTTGCTCCAAATATCCATTTCTTTCTCCACTGCTTGCATATGTTTCATCTCCTCTTCCACAGATTTTAATTTTGCCTCTATTGTCATAAAGTTATTATTTAATATTTTCATATAGCTAACCAGCAAGTCCCTTAGTTCTTGTTGTCCATTCATAATTTCTTTTAATTTTGCTTCTATTGTGTCCTCCATGTACTGTCTTTTTTCTTGATTAGCCATTCTTATATCCTTTTCCTTTTCCTTTCCTTTTTTTGCATCTCTTTTATCTCCATTTCCATACGTCCATTATCTGGAAAATTCATCAGCCTTTCCATCTGATCCCTGAAATCCTTAAAATAATGTAGTTCTTCCTCAAAAGATTCCATTTCGATAATTTTAGGATCTCTAGAATCTCTAGGGTAAGTCTAGAATCTGAAATCTTTGGGGTGATGATAACTCCTTTAGGGCTGACTGTTTCCCACTTCTTTTTTCTCTCCTCTCACTACTTTAAGGTCACAGCTACTTCATCAGCTGTTTCTCATCTTCAGGGGCCTGTTCTTCTTCACACACTCTCTCCTTTTTTTCCCCGTCTTTCAAAGATTCTTCCTCTCAAAAAAAAAAAGGGGGGGACAGACAGACACCCCCTCTTTCAGCCCATCAGCTCTCTTGCCTCAGAGTTCCCCTTTCATCTCTCTTTTTAGTTCAAAACTTTGCTCCAATACTTTAAGGGCATTCAAGGTTTCTCAAAGCTTTCTCCCCGCACTTTTCAAGGCTTCTTCACCTTGCCTTTGAAACCCAATCTTTCACTCTCTTCCACAATTCTGTTTTTCCTTCTCAGACTCATCAATCACGCCTTCCTTAATTAGATGGTCTTTACAGCCCAAAATAAACATTAAGAGCAAATGGAGGACTTACAGAGGCTTGCAAATCTGTGTCATCCCATTCAGTCGGCATCTCTTTGCCTTTTCGAGCCTTTTCAAGCTCTGTCACACTGGCCCATACTCTCTTGACCCCTGAATTCTTCACCTTCTTCACCCCCAAAGCACTCCTCTGTCTTTTTTCTCAAATTTATCTTTGACAACCTTTGTTTTTCCACCTTTTTAATGCATTTATCTCGCAGCCTGCTTCACTCGTGTCTTACTCCCCGCCATCTTGTTCCGGTCTCAGGTAGAACACCTTGTATGTACAACAAAGGAAGCACTGAGGCGCATGGGCCCCGGGGACCTGAATCTAGAGTTATGCCAATTCCTGCTGGGTTATAGGGTGACACGCTGGGGTCAAGTTACTCGCCCGCAGAACGTCTCATGCGCAGGAAGCTGACCACAATACTGACCAGGCTAGACCCCACAAGGGTGGAAGACACTGGGAGGAACATTGGGATAGTGGGCACCAAGAGTTTCAAAATAGGCGCCCCGGTCCATTGCAGAAATTACGCAACTGCAGGACCAGCCTGGGTTCCGGGGATAGTCATTGGACAAACTGGACCTGTGTCGTACTGCGTTGAGACCAGCACGGGTCTACTCTGGAGGCGACATGCAGACCAACTCCGGCAACGGGTTCCCGGCAGTCAGGGTGCGGAAACCGCGCATCAGGGCTCAGCGTTAGGGTTCTCCCCCACCTGTTTAGCCCAAGGGGGAGGAGAGGGGGACCGGTGGTCCCCACCAAGGGGGGAAGGGAATAAGTTTGTCCCCGCAGATATCCTGGTGGATGCCCCCACAGATATCCCAGAACGTGAGTTTGACTTTGAGTTGCAAAACCGGGGGAGTTTTTCAGAGTGGTCCTCCACCCATCCAAGCGAGGAGCGGGGTTTTTCGTTAGTCCCCAATGCCCCTGGTTTTCCCACAATGGAGTTTACCCCTACCCCAAAAGCTGCAGAACCGCAGCAAGTCGCTAACGAGTCTCCCTTTCCTGTTGCAGGACAAGAGCCCAGGGAACACAGAAGCGATAGCTCCCCCGGGACAAGCCAGCCAGCCTTACACCCAAAACGCTCATGCAGTAAACCACATTGGATGAGAGACTTCGTCTCATCCTAGGGGGGAGGGGTGTTGTGTATGGATCGTAATGTGCCTTTAAGTTAATGTAACCACACGAATGAATGAATGTAATAATCTCTAAAAGTAACACTGTAACATTCTGTATTAGGATGTGAGCTAGTGACCACTGGAGGCAGTAGCGAGCGTCCAGCTCACATGGTACAAATTCTCCAAATGCCTACAGCCGCGGGAAGATTCCCGCCACTGCCTCACCTGGACAAGAAGGGCGTGACTAAGGGTGACGTCACACAAACAGTAGTCAATGAGCTACCAAGGAGCCACATTCAAATGTATAGCCACTGTATATAATGAGCTGTTCGTCCGCCATTACCACATGTTCCCCCTGACCATCATGCAATAAAGATGAGTTAAGCCAGACTTCGGCTGTTTCTATTGTCTTGGTTCTTGAACACTAAAGTATCATAACTTCTCTATTAAACCTTTGCCACTTCTTCCTCTCCACACAGATCCAAATGTACAGCAATTATATTTGCACGAGGACAGGACAAAACACTCCCTAGTTGTTCACAGCATCTTAGAAGGTGAACTCAGGTAGTGTTCAAATCACTCTTTCCAAGCTTGGTGCCCTTAATGTCTCTTGGACTATACATTTTATAATCCCCAGCAAAGCAGCTGTAGATGTTCATGCTATAGCTCTAGAAGCAGATATTAGAAGATCATGAAGTTGAACTGTTAGCTGCGTAGGGTATTCTGGGTCAGTTGCCATGCTGGAGAATTCAAAATTTAAAACAGCACCACACTAACATGTACTTCATTTTGCCATTCATGTGGAGATAGCACTGTTGCCTTTCCTGAATAATGGAATGGGTGATTTACTAGGTCCCTTCTGCATTCTGTGTTTTATCTTACTGGAATGTAACCAGGCAGGTGCCTAATGAATGACACTGCGTTGGGGTGTATAGGCTTTAAAGGACAGAAAGACAATACAGTACTCTGATATTTCACTGACTTTGTGGGATACATCAGTACTTAAAGCAACAAAATCTAATAAGTTTCTGAGTTGAGTCCATGCTCCTTTAAAATCTGTTTTTAAATGTTGAAGTGTTTTATTGTTCTGTTGTTGTTCAGTCGCACAGTCGACTCCGACCCTTTGCGACCCCATGGACCATTTTCCTCCAGGCGCCTCTGTCCTCTACCATCCCCCTCAGCCCTCCCAGCTTTGTGCCCATTGTGTCTATAATACCATCTAGCCATCTCATCCTTGGCCTCCCCCTTCTTCTTTTGCCCTCCACCTTTCCCAACATCAATGCCTTCTCAAGTGAATCCTCCCTTCTCATTAGATGTCCAAAGTATTTTAGCTTCATCTTTACTATTTGACCTTCCAATGAGCAGTCAGGGTTAATTTCTTCTAAGATTGACCTATTTGTTCTCCTCGCTGTCCAGGGGACTCTCAAAACCCTCCTCCAACACCACATTTCAAAGGCATCTATTCTTCTGCGTTCAGCCTTCCTAATTGTCCAGCTCTCACATCCATACATTACTACTGGGAAAACCATTGCTTTGACTATTCTAATTTTTGTTTGCAATGTAATGTCTCTGCTTTTCACTATGTTCCCCAGGTTTCTCATCGCTTGTCTCCCAAGAATCAGTCGCCTTTTTATTTCATGGCTGCAATCCCCATCTGCAGTGATCTTTGATCCTAAGAAAGTAAAATCTGTCACTGCTTCTACTTCTTCCCCGTCTATTTTCCAGGAACTGATGGGGCCTGTTGCCATTATCTTGGTGGAATGTATTTATTGTTCTACTATGCCATTATACCTGCAGTTTCTAATCTGAAAGCAAAAATAGCGCACTGGGCTCAAATTGTTCCTGAAGTCTGCTCTTTTCATTGCTATTGTGTGTGGAGAAATTCTAGCCAGAGGGTGGCCACAGAAATGGAGATTAGGTCAGAGACTGACCAAGCACTTGTTGAGAATCCAGCTCAACAGCGTGTAAGCATAAAGTCAGAAGAAATTGAATTGCAGTCAGAGTTAATGGTGCGCAAAAATTCTCTGCCCCAGCACCGGGGAAGCAAGTTTTATTGAAGTTACAGGTTACACAGGATGTCTACAAAAGCATACACAGGATGTATACGAAAGCATAGGTGAGTGGTATTCAGCCAATAATATGACATTCTCTACAGCATAATCATATATGGAACATGACCTATATCTTTTACTAGTACATGCGCAGTAGCTTATATCCTGCCAGAATAGGCTCAAAGTCTATTCTCTGTGGCGGTACCCTTGCAAAAGCTGTTACCTGTAAATTCAGCAGTAGATACGATATAATTTCAGCAGTAAAAAGCTGATACCAAAAGCACAGAATACATGAAGTTGCCAGGCAACTTTTAACTCAGGAAACTTAGACTCTGCACAGAGGCAGGAAACAATTGCTAGTTCAGGAAACTGTGGCTGAGCGCAGGAAGAGCTAACCACAATTGCTAACTAAATGCTACACAGCTAATTATTATAGGCTAAAAGTTATAATGAACTCCCACAATTGTGTTTGTTCATTGAAGATGCAGCACAGAAAATCCAGCCATTGAGAGCATAGGGACAAACATATGCTGTCCCTGGCAGATAAAATGTATCATTCTTAATTATGTCATTAGATTAAATCAATGAAGCCATAAAGGTGGCATTTTCTACTTTAGAAGACGTAATTCTATGAATCTCACTGTCCAATTCACATTCATTTCTAGCAACTGGAATTGTTCATGGACATTTAGGGTATAAAACAATTAATGAGCTCCCACACAAAGGGTATTTGTGTGTTTCTGGTTTCAATTTTCCCATCTAAAGTAGCCTCCACACTAGCCTTTAGAGCAGGGGTTCACAACCTTCAGCCCATGGTGCCAAATACCTGTAATCTGGCCCCCGACCTCACTCCAGCTGCCCCCATTGGAATTGGCTGCAGACTCATTTATGGCTATGTAAACGTGTTTACATGGCTGTAAATGAGTCCACAGCCATCGTAAATGTATTTACTACAGCCGTAAATGAGTTCGCATTTTACAGCACCAGTCGGCCCACTCAGCTGTCTGAGGGGGCATGGTCTGGCCCGTGGCTGGAAAACTGAGAACCCCTGCTTTAGATATTACATGGTCAAAAGAATGTCATCTCTTAATGCCATTTTATTCTGTTCCTGGCAGAAGGAAAGGCATCTTTCCAAATTTCAGTATTATACTCAAGTACTGGAGTGGGAATATGGAGAGCTATGTGGAAACTTTTTCCATAACACATTATCATTTTTTATATGACAAAACCCAGTTAAGTTGCTTTCTCCCATAGGTTTTTTTTTACATTTTAAAAATAGTTATTTATTTACGTACTTATATCTTGCACTTTGTCACAAGACAACATGGTGGGCTACATTTTTTTAACAAAAGTTTAAATCATATAGAATAATCGAGTTGGAAGAGGTCTATAAAGGCCAACGAGTCCAACCTGCTGCACAATACAAGAATCCAAATCAGAGTATATTTAATTGATATAAAACAATTAAAATTTGAAAGCCCTATTGGGGTTGCTCTAAGTCAGTTCCAATTAAGCAGCACTTAACATAACATGGACATTTTTAGCAAAATTGCCACTGCCGGATGAAATTAGCAAGAAGGCAATTTTGGGTAATGAAAGACTTTGTCCCTCTACCCTGTGGTTCCCACAGATTCCACATTATTCACAAGATGGACAAGCTGCAGCACAAAGGGAGAATGACTTTAAATACAGAAAATCACACAAGATTGGAGTGAGTAGGTTTTAAAAAGTATATATCCATTTATTACAAACCAAAAGAAAACGGTGGCAGAAAAAGAAAAGAAGAGGCATGCTAAATGGCTGAAATCTAGTCATAAATTGCAGTTAGAACAGGCCAACTGAATTAATGAAACTCATGGAGGAGTTGACTCAATGGGTCTACTCTAAATTTCCAATGGGCTTGCTCTAGTTGCAACTTACAATTGGATTTCAGTCATTATATTGTAATAGCTAGGCATATAAATTAATTTAAGTTGACCATATTAACCCCAGTATTTCATCTGGAGTTTGTGTTAGTAAGAATAGTGTTAAGCACATACAGTAATAATATCAGTTTTCAAGTGTATTTCTATAATTATTATTAATCACTAATTATACAAAGCTGGTTAGTTTATGCTGAAGTAATTGAGAACAGCTCTTTTGGTAGGAATTGAGTGGTTATTCAGAAACTGTATAATTTACCATTAAAACCTCTGTTCCTTTTTTAATGGAAAAATTGATTTTTATAGCCAAAGACAACAGCTGGGGCAAGAAAAGAATGTTCAGCATTCAGTAAAAGGAAGGATATGATAGACTCGAAATTTATATGCAATTCTTATACCAAGGGCTACATTCTACAAAGCTTCAGTAAAAACCATTAAAACTCTGCAGCAGCATATGCAGAGAAAAAAAGATGATCTGGGAGAAAGGAAAAGCAATTAAACACACAAAAAGAATTCAAAATCTGACACCGAAGTCAGTCGAACATGGTTAACTATATTTTACCTATTTGAGTACACTCTTGGGTTTCAGAACATATGCAGAATTAATTGCAGAGAAGACAGGTTGAGAAAGAGTACCTTAGCCTCCTTAGGGAGTGAAAGCAACTACAGTAAAACCCCGACTTACATATGTCTAGAGTTACATAAAATTCAACTTACATAATGATTTTGTGCTAAAACCATGTCCCAATTTACACAATTTCCTATGGGTTTGCTTCGAGTTACATAAAGGTTCTTTTTCCTATGAGTTTGCTTCGAGTTACGTAAAAAACCAATTTAAGCAAAAGCCTACGGAACTGATTTTTTTCATAAGTAGGTGTTTTACTGTATCACTTTTATAAGCTTCTCAGTTCAGTAAAAGCCAGCTATTTAGTCGAGACTGACATCTGGATGTCTTCTGTCAGTTCCCAAAAGCAATCCTCAAACCCATGGTCCTCTCAGTAAGTGAAGGAGTACACTTACACCTGCTCTTTAGAAAGTCCATATTACTACACATCATACTACCTAAAGCACTCAACACATGCTGAGAGCAGTGGAGGTATTTGCAGAGCTACTGGAGGGGCAATGAATTGAAAAGATTAACATGGAAGGGTTCCCCCTCCCAGCTGATTAGTGACTGCTTCTATTAGAAGTCACCTTCTGTGCTTCTTATAAATATTTGTGTTGCTCCTGGCTCTTCTATTCTGATGCAACAACTTGGGTAAAGTTACCAACTTCATAACTTAAGAAACTGATGCAATTAACTGAAACGTTCAGATAAAAACACATGTATATATATATATTACGCATCTAATGTTAAGCAGGTTGGAGCCCATCAGAATGGAAATAAGCAAGAAACACACAATATTATATGATGGAGAAAAATTAAGGTCACAACTTATTTTTTACAGCAACGGTACCCCGGCATACTACTGGAACTGGATCCAGGATGTTGGGAGACCCAACTGTCAGGCCGATGCTACCAGACTCTGCCCTAGCTGTGAGCTGATGTCTACCCAAGGATGAAAAGGCAGTAGGGACCACATGAGCATGTCAACTTCTGTTACAAGCACATATCGCTTAGAGGTCGCCTTGCCCTGTCACCTGAGGGCAAGCCTGGGCCATCAGCTTTGCTGCTAACCAAATTATGTTTTCCCCTCAATATAATTCTTCCAAATGATGGGAGGGGTTAGGTCTACACCTTTGCTTCTACTCTCTAGTTCTAGTCTAATGCCCAACAATCAACCCCTCAAAGTTATGACAAATTTTTAAAGTCATATTTACAGTAACTACCAACAACTTTGGGCACAAGAAAAACATAATGGAGCATTGGGAACATGACAGGAGGGAGAGTTGGAAGGTTGCTGAGAAGCAACTTGGTATGATGTCTTGTTCAGGTGGACAAAAGTGAAGCCTGTTCTACCTAACCTATCTCTGCCCCCTACTCCTTTTAACCAATAGGAGGCTGTGGGGGAGATGCCACTATTGTTTGCCTCTTAACGCAGCCTGAAACATACTAGGACACTAACATAGCAGCCACTCTCACTATGTCACTCTTTATTGGTCCAGTTGGTCAGGCCCTGCTAACTGAGAGCAACATGTAGTCCAGGAAAGTCTGAACCCCCTATTCACAGAGAAAAACAAATATCAATGTCTGCCAACTGAAGCCAAATGGTAACTCAGAGAATTCCAGTTACTCACATTGCTTGTAGGTTCACCCAACTGCAGAGAGAGAACAGTTTTCTCACATTTATATACTCATAAGCTCTTCATCGTATCAATGTATAGCAAGCATTGGCCCAATATGGAGTAAGTGAACATTTTATCAGATTAAGTAAAAGCTTATATAGTGACTGCAAAAGTGTAGTTAGAACAACTCAAGGAATATCAGAACCCTTTGCAATAGCATCTGAAGTGAGGCAGGGATGCATACTATCACCACTATTATTCATCACCTACATAGATAGCATAAGCAAAAAAGCTAAGCCCATGAATGGAAACAATATCAACAAATTGCTTTTTGCAAATGATCAGGCACTGATAGCAAGTACAGCTAAGGAACTAAAGTAACACGTTACATCCATGAACCAAGAATGTAAGATAAATAATATGAGAATTAATAAAGAGAAGATGGAAGTAATGGCAATTGGAAGGAAACAGCATACTCTAGATATCAGGATAGAGGGAACAAGTATCAAACAAGTGGCAGAATTCAAATAGTACCTAGGAATATTTACTGAAAATGGGGACATGGATGAAGAGATTAACATACTATGCAGTAAGGCAAACCAAATATTGGAACAGTTAGTTCCACTCTTACAACACAAGGCAATACCAACCAGCCCAAAGAAACACCTCATACAAAGCATATTCGTTCCCACCTTATGTTACCAGTGCCAAACATGGACACTTAAAACAAAACATAAAGCAAAGGTTGGGCTCCACGGAAATGAGATTTCTGAGGAAGGCTGCTGGTGTGACTAGAAGGGATAAAATCAGGAATGTGATTATAAGGGAATGGTTTGGAATAGAACCAATTAAATTTCATACAGAGACAACATATAAAGTGGTTTGCCCATTTGGAGAGAATGTCCTGGAGTTCCATACCTTACAAGGCATATGTGGAAAGAGGAGAAGGATAAAGACCACGAGGCAGACCCAGAGGAAAGTGGAGAGATAATATCAAAGAAATATTGCAAGAACACCAAATAACACTGTCGAGGCTGCTATAATTGCCAGAACAAGCACCTTGCATCTACCTCGACACCTGATAGGGTAAATAGGAAACGAAGAAGAAGAAGATTAATGTGTAAACTAAAATACAGATTAATTTTTGGAGCTAATGTCACTCCTCAATGTCTAACATCCTGTTGCTTAGTGCAATAAGTTGCACTAGAGTAGGCCCATTGAACCGTGGAATTTAGTCAACCAACTCCTCTGAAAATTCCACTGATTCAAATGGGTCTAGTCTAGTGGTGTTTTACTGTGCTAAAGATAGGTAAAGGTAAAGGCCTCCCTTGCTTGAAAGCAATTCGTGTCCGACTCTAAGGGGTGGTGCTCATCTATGTTTACACCCAGAGCCAGCACTGCCTGCATCTGCAAATGCTTCGTGGCAGGCATGACTGTTACCTTTCCCACTGAAGAACTACCTATTTATCTACTTGCAATTTCTTGCTTTTGAACTGCTAGATTAGCAGGAGCTGGGACAGAGCTGGGAGCTCACTCTGTCGTCCAGCACTTGGATCTTAATCTGCTGACCTGCTGACCTTCCGGTTGTCAAGCTTATCATAGTAACCACTAAACCACCATGGTCCTGTGCTAAAGGTAGGTCACAACTAGATCAGGTACGCTTGAATCATTGGAATTTATAGAAAAGGTGACTAACCAAACCACCACTGATTCAGTAGACCTACTATCATGCAACTACACAAAGCAACAAGATTTGTGGGTTTGCTTTTTGTTGTTGTTGTTTCAAGACAGGTCTTTTGTCTTTGTTCAACCATCTGCTTGAATAAATTGGGGTGGGGGGAGCAAACAGTGAAGAGTCAGTATTTTCTTCATACTTGATGGACTAAGATGATGTTCTTTTGGACACATGTAGTGTGACCAAAAATATACATCAGAAAGATGCCAAAATGCCTCAAGGAAACATTAGCATTAGCTGAATACTAGATATAATATTTGTAATTTTGAAGCACTTCCAAATAATGGAAACGAACATTATTTTTCTTAAAAGAACACTGGGACAGATGTCTGTTGTTTGCTGAAGAGAAACATCAAAGTTAGAAAATTTTCATTTAGTAGTTACATCAGAAAAATATGTTTGCTGGCTGAATAGCTTGACGGTTTTGGTATCTGGTTGGGAGTTTGATTCCCCACCGTGCCTCTAAGGCTGTGTGGCTCCCAGAAGAAGGGAATACTGTAGTATAAAACAGTTCTGTGTATTATCTACCAGGAAAACCCTGGAAAGGGTCAACCCTAGTCAGAATTGACTTGGCCACATACAGTTGTTGTTATTGTTGTTGTTGTATTCACAGTCAAAACTGGTTTAAAACTAACAGTTCAAAGACCTATCCAAGGACCTAAGAACTGTTAAGGTGGTGTGCTGTGTATGTATGTATGTATGTATGTATGTATGTATGTATGTATGTATGTATGTATCTATCTATCTATCTATCTATCTATCTATCTATCTATCTATCTATCTATCTATCTATCTATCTAGTGATTATATGCAATTATTGCTATTGGCTGCTTCTTTGTGGAGCTGGTGTACAAAGAATTTAAATTTTATTAGAAATGAGTTTTTTGATGGTGTAGAAATATGAGAGTTGAAATGGACAAATAATATTAAATAATTTTGTACTTTCAAATTGATTCCAATTTATGGCACCCCTTTCTAAAGTATTCCAGCTATAGAATCCTCAGATGTTGTTTTCAATTCCTTCCTTCTAGCAGTGGTTTGAGACTAGTTTCAGTAATAATAAAGCATGTCCTTATAAGAAAGAAGTTCCACTGAGATCAATGCAGTGTAGTTTCAAGGCATATGGGGAAGAGCAGCAAAAAGAATAGCTACAAAAACCTAATATGGTATCTCTGAAATCAGAGAAACAGATATGGGCCATCTTCGTTTTGGCAACATTAATTAACACTTTACTGTCTATTCCAGGGTTTCTCATCCTTGGGCCCCCAGATATTCTTGGGCTTCAATACCAATTTTGGATCCCCAGATGTTCTTGGACTTCAATTCCCAGAAACCCTGATCAGCAGGTATGCTGATTTGGGCTACTGGTAACTGAAATCCAAAAACATGCAGAGGGCCAAGGTTAAAAAATCCTGCTCTGTTCTATAACAACGCTTGGAACTGTTAAACCTCCAGATATTTTGGACTTCAACTAGCAGTGTGGCCATCGGTAAGGGACTATGGGAATAGATGTCCAAAACATCTAATGAGCCAGTTGTTCTCCACTCTTATTCAAGCACCTATGTTAAAAGTAGGCTGGAGTAAACTCTATTCTCACTATTGTGACTTGAAAGAATGCACTTCTGAGTTATTCTATAATATGATTTCTAATATAATATTGTCAAGACATAAGTGTCAGAATGGCTGAAATCTTGTTGCTTAGTATAGAAAGTCACACTAGAGTAGGCCTACTGAATCACTGGGAATATGGTGAGTCTGTTTTTCTGTACTGTACATTCCATTGAGTCAAATGGAATTTACTTTAACATAGAACAGGCCCACTTGAATTGGTGGAAATCACAGAAGAGTTGACTCACCAAATCATCGCTTATTCATTGTCCTCACTCTACTGCAACTTACATTAAGCAACAGGATTTCATGTGTCAACAGTCCTTTCTATGAAGGGGCTGTATCGGCTAGAAATTGTATTTAATTTAAAAAGAAGCCAGGGAAAGCAAATGTAAAAAATACTTCCTTTTTAGCCCATGCTGTTTGTTTGAGCAGCATACGGAGGAAGATATGCAGAAGAATTTGTCTTCCATTCGGCACAATACAAGAGTTAATTTAATCTGTGCAATCTCAATTTAATATCCTGCACTGCCTTCAGACCTAGATCTCTTCAAGCTCTTCTTAAGGCATGAGTCAACCCTTTTCCTTTCTAGCCAAGTCAAGCACTAGAATTTTTCTGCAACTTCAGATCGGCTGCTGAAACAGCATGCGGCTTTTTAAAACACCCCATGCATTAAACCAAAACCAGATACAGAGTTGCATTGCAAGCAATAAATCCCTGTTAGCACTGATGAAAGACATAACCATTCAGACAGGGTGTAAATCAAGAGTTCTCAACCTTTTAAAGCCTGGGCCGGGTCACACTCCCTCAGACAGCTTTGGTGGTCAGACAGCCATTTCCCCCTTCCTCCACCACATGGCACTTCCTGGTGTGGTGGAGGTGGTGGTGGGGCACATGAAATGGTGCCACAGGCTGCATCTGGCCTGTGGGCCGCAGGTTGAGAATCCCTGGTGTACATGATGAAAAATGAATCATGAAGTTAGATTTGGATTCCATTCTGATAATATGAACATGCTAGTTTGGCTTAGTTTGGTTTAACCAGGCTTAATTATTTTGGAGAACTTTCTGTAATTGTCTGTCTCTGTTGTGTCCAAACGTTAATTATGTATATTGCTTTAAGTTACGTTCACCATTAAGTCTTTGCTGTGTTCGTGCCCTTTTTCTGTAAGGTGCCTATTCCTTGCTTTCATCGTACTCGATTGGGTCCCGCACTAAATGTATGGGCAAATGTATCAGTGTGACTGCCTTCCTGTCTATATAAGTTGCTACCTCGTCCCTGTTATTCAGACTAGACTAGACCATTATGTTAGTCCGATGTACTCCGAACTGAGCTATAATAAATATCTTGTTGGTTAAGCCCTGATCTGCTGTGGCATTGCATTCAATACTTGGACTCAACAATCTCCCAAAGAACATTAGAGAAGTCCTACAGAGACAATTCCATAGAGAACATCATTTATAATGAGGCACAACTGTAGAATTATAGAACTGTAGAATTTTAAGACAGCTAGTGCAATGTAGGACATATACTGCTGGACTACAGTGAAGGAGATCTGGGTTCATCTCAGCCATGGAAACTCACTGTGGGTGTGGGGCATTGGTAAAACAACTCCATAAAATATCTCACAACCTCAGAAACTATACCAAGATCACCAGAAGTCACAATCAGCCAAGCGGCACATAACACAGAGAGTTGGTAATCAAGACCTCCTCTGGTGAATTCAGGACTGCTAATACATTCAAGATAAATATCTATCCAACTTCAGTTGAGGGGGGTGGCACTTGGGTGATGAAGAGTTCACCACCTTATGAGGTAGCTTGTTTGGTATATTTTTGAAAAACACGTGAACAACAGAAGGGATGTTTTCAGGTGCCATTGTAAACTGGCAACTGTAAAAAAATTTTTTTTAAATGTGAATGAACCAGCCAGACCTTGAGGAAATTATTTTTCAGAACCATAGATACCATGCTGGCTGGGGGATTTAAGGAGTTATAATCCAAAAAGCAGACTGATGCATGCTGTCAGATAACTACTGGTGTGAGTCTTTCATCTGTAGTTTGGAGGACCCTGGCTTTCTAGAACATCTCTCTCCCTTTGGCAAACCAGATTCTAATAGGCCTATTTCTAGAAGGAAGGTGTCATTAAGACCAAAGTGGAGCAAGAAGAAGGGGCTTGTCAATGCCCTTCACCTCCTTAAAACCCAGACTACTGAAAATATTGTCTGCCTTTATTCCATTTTTGAGTGCCACACACAGATCAGTATTCATGATAGGTGAAAAATATGACTTTATTAGTAAGTCATATGACAAACCTTTGTCTGGCCAGACATTCCACTACAGTAATGGAGTAGACCGTACTGCCAGCGACTCAACGCTGAGTGTTGGATGACAGTAAATAACCTGAGTCCCTAAGGGGGCCAACAGTTATGGGCAGATGAGCCCCTTTAGGTGGGGTGATGGTCCCCTTCAGTGGAGGAAATGCCACTGGAACCATCATTTCGGACCAAACAGCAAAATGAGTAGAGGAGGAATCACTTCACTATTCTGATTCCCAAAGGTCATGGAGGGAGAAGAGGCCATGCCAGATGGACTGGCTGTGAAGGTGCATCTTGTTAATATCCTCAAGGCTGTGGCAGTCCATTGCAGTCCCGGTGTTAAATCCTGCATGTCTCATTTCATGCGTCTTGCAAGAGATGGCTCCTTGATCACAGTGTCTGGATCACTTCATGGCAAACTGGGATCCACCTTAAACAAATTCACATCAATGGAATTTTTTCCTGATTTCCACGGAAAGGGGGGGGGATATACTCGGATACGAGTAGCCACCATCACTGCCGACGATATGACAAACCTATGTCACAAACATTCTTGAATGCAATTGGGTGGAAAGGTAGGATACAAGGTAGCAGTGATACCATACTAAACCTGATGTATGTTGGCTGTAAAGCATTTTGCATCTAACTTGTATAGACTGATATTGAGGGAGTGGGTTAATGCAGACTCTCCTTACTTCCTTTCTCTAACAATTTTATTTCATTTTAGAGAGTCAACTCCTCCACAAATTCAACTGATTATTATGCTAAATTCAGTCACAGTTAGAGTAGACTCATTTAAATCAATGGAACTTACAGAAGAGGTGAGTCACCAAATTGACATTGACTCAGTGAGCCTGTTCTAGCACAATGTTGTCGAGATTAGCTGGCATCTGCTCTTGAAGAGCTAGCTGTCTATTATGACAAAATCACCTGAAACCTAATCCAGAAAAAAACACAAATACGTGCATTCCACAAATTAAACCACTGTGACAATCCAAAATATTTGGTGGTAAAAGTGGACTGTGCTTTAACTGATAAACATCATTATCAGGATATTAAACAGAAGGTATGCACCAGGAACAATCTCATCTGCAAACTTAAAAATCCCATATGGGGTGCATACATCTGCTCTTATCCTGAGATTTTCTGCTGCAGAGTATGCTGCCCTAGGCTGGAGAAACTCTGCTCTTGCTATTCAAGTTAACGTGACCCTTTATGAAACAGGCCATATAGTTACAGGCTGTTTACTACCAATGTCTGTTAAGAAAATGTTCTCACTCATGGGTATAACACCTCCAGATGTAAGAAGACAAGTTGCAGCAGATGTTGAGAAGAAAAAGCAAGAAACAGACTCAAGGCATCCAATGTTCAACATCATCCGTCAAGGTTGAAGTCAAGGAACAGCTTCTTAAAAACAGCAGGCTAATTCTATCTTCAGCTGAGGCTCATCAGATTGAACTATGGAAAAGAAAATCACCTGGAGGATTACGGGAGATGAAGGAGAAACCAGCAACAGGTTACCATCTCCAGTAAGGTACATGGAAGATGTTGAATAGGCTGAGAGCTGAGATGACACAATGCAAAACAGAAATAAAGAGGTGGGGCTATATTGATGCGGGTGAGCATCTGCTAATCTGCATCAACTTGTCTGAACTGTTGTTGTGTCCAAGCGTTATTTGTTATAACCGCTTGAGCGCCGTAAAGTCTATGGCACTATTGTGTGCCTTTTACAACGGCGCCATTTTCAAATGTCTGTCAAAATAGCTGATTCGTCAGTACAAACTTCCCCGCTTCCCCAGAAGCCCACCAAAATGTATCAACCTGTGTAACTGCCATTCTCACTGTATATAAGCTGGCCACCCTTGTACATGTTCCCCACTCTGGTACTATGAGCTGAATAATAAATCACTGTGTTTGACCCGATCCTGCTGGTCAGAATACTTCTTAAGTGCCGGATCCAACAACTGTGTGATACAGAGGATTTGTATGAAGCAAGCAACATAGCTATTCAAACTGCATAAATATGGAGTTTATGTATACTGTACATACATTTTAGATGGTTAGTATTTTTTAAAATTGTGTTGGTTTTAAATTTTAGTGCTCCAGACTCAGATAAATAAATAACATTTTTTTTTACACTAAGCAATAGAATTTTGGCCTATAATAAATGTTACCTGAATTAAACAGGCTGAGATAAATTAAGCCATTTACCTTTTGCTTAAACCCCTTCCTCTCTACCCTCCGTTTTGATGAACAGTCATCTTTTCTTAATTATCAGCAAATGAAAATAATATATCAACTACATGTTCTGGCTTCTTATTGTTCTTAAGGCTTGACATGGGAATAATAATGTTTGAATTGGAGTGATATATCATTTTTTTAAATTTGTCAGTTGGTGCCAGTTGTCTGTTGCTCTTGATTTCTTTGGTTGGTTTCTAGCATGTATGCTGTAAAGAAAGCAGCATATGCAAATCTGTAATTCCATATAAATGGTACGCAAATAAATATTTTTTATGTTTTCTCTTACAAATATTTCAGAGTAAATTACTGAGATTGTGAGTGCCAATTAGTGAGAAAGGAATGGACTCCGGGA
The DNA here is from genome assembly GCA_035047345.1 of Bradypodion ventrale. Lineage (NCBI taxonomy): Eukaryota > Metazoa > Chordata > Lepidosauria > Squamata > Chamaeleonidae > Bradypodion > Bradypodion ventrale. Next base: position 52,158,980 of record JAWDJE010000001.1, read on the forward strand.
CACTTGTAGCTATTCTCCTCTGAGGATCTCTGCACTTCTGCTGCACAGCTAAGGGGCCATTAAACAATTACGTGATCTATTTTTGGGGAGAAATTGACCCCCTCCCCATATAATCCGGCCATAATTTTCGCTCCCCCCCCTTTAAAATTATGTAATCCAGAGTTTTTGTATCAAAACTCTAATTTTTAGAGCTTTTCACTATTGGTGCCTAATGCAGAACGTATCGGTGAGGATTCTCGATGCATCACACCCTTTGTGAAGAGACTTTTTTTGCAGGGAGGAATGAGGATGTCAGGTAAGTTCCGATAGTGTTCTTCTACTATCTTCTTTATAAGGATTGAGTCTCCTGCCAGGGGTATATCAAGATCATCTTCCCAAATTGGAGCAAAATTCCCAAAGATCATTTTTAAACCTAAAAAAGTGCCATGTTTCAAAACCACAACAGCTCCAAATGGATTATGTAATCTTTGACTTGACACCGCCCCTCCGCCCCCATATAATTTTCCGTAATTCAGATGGCAGGCACCCCCCCCTCTTCGAGGAGCACATAATTGTTATATGGCCCCTAAAGAGGATTTTACCAGAAATTATAAAGTGTGCAACAGTTTGTACATCAACAAAGCCTAACAGAGTGGTGCTCATTTTGAGACCCTGCATGACCTTAGATAGGGCATGCCATGCCTTCCATTTGCAAAGCACATAGCAATAAAATAACTTCTTGCCTTTGTCAGGGATCTTAGCTCCTTGCATGAAACTCATTGAAACTCACAGCATATAACTCAAACTAATAGTTTGTGTAATGGATCTTCTAGTTATCTGTTCCATGGCTCTGTGATGCAGGGCTGTATGCTCCGTGGATTATGAGATGAAGGTGTTGTCTTTCTGCATGCACAGACATTCATTAAAATTTTTCAAATTGTTCTGTTATCCATACAATCTTCATTACCTCTATCCAGTGCTCTCTAATTGTTGACATGTAATTAACTCGCAATTTCTGTTCCCACATTCTGCATTTCAGGTTGCTTTCGCCATGATTTACATCAGGCTGGTTCTGTTATCCAACAGTTTTTCTTTGGCTGCCTAAAGATTTCCATTTGGTGACATTTTTCCGCGGAATGTTTGGCAATTCTTTGGACCTCTTTCAAAATAAACAACTGCTTCAAATATACAAGCAACTTTGTTTCCAGCTTGTGGTTAATTCTCTGGAATAATAACCTAGGAGTACCTTACTGTAGTTTATTTGCATAAAGGCCTGTAATATTTAAAGTTCAGGTGAGACAGCCATGAAACATATATGCAGATGTTATTATTTGCATACAAATGGAGCTCTGTAACTGCTCATGGGAAAAAAAAATGTTCCCATATGCTGAACAAACAAGAGAGAATGTATTGTGTCTGTACTCCCCTCTTTATAGTAGGTCTGTGCTTTTCTTCTATGCTTATATGTTCAAATTACCTGGAATAATAATTAGGTTACTGTCATTGTTGCTACAGATATCACCATAATTGTGGCCATCAGCATCCTCATCCTCATCAATGATATTATGAGGGGAAACTGCTATACCTGTAAAATGTGTGGAAGTTGATACATGGGAAATGGTCCAGATGCAAAGGGAGTTTTACCAATGAACACAGCGGAGTGTGTGGCTGGCATCCAAGAAGAATTTGGCCTGATCATACACCATGGAATTTACAACACATTTCATAGAAAAAAATACAGGTGTCAGTCATCATTGTTAAGTTAATGTCATGCACTGTGCAGTAATCCCATCTGCCAAAAAATTTAGTAATATACACCAGTGCTCTAACTCTTCAGGGTGGAACAATGTTTTGCAACACATTACTTTGAGGCCTAGTCTACCAGTAAAATAACACATGCAGTAAGATTGGTTTATGCCATACCTGTCAAGTATCCCGGATTGGCCGGGATTTCCCATATTTTTGCGCCTATTTGCACCTATTTTCGCCATTTCCTGCCCGGAGCTGCCGCTAGCCCATAATTTGGCAGTGGTGGTGGTGGTGGTGATGATGAGCTTCTGTGCAGAAGGGGATGCGTAAAAGCCTTCTACACATGCATAAAAGCCATCTACGTATGCGTAGGAGTGAGCTGTGCAGAACGTTTCTGCACAGGTCCATTGTACGCATGCATAGAAGGCTTTTACGCATGTGTAGAACGGACTTGCGCAGAAACGTTCTGCGCAGAAACGTTCTACGCATGCCTAAAAGCCTTCTACGCATGCGTAGAACAGACTTGCGCAGAAACATTCTGTGCAGAAATGTTCTACGCATGCGTAAAAGCCTTCTACGCATGCGTAAAACAGACCTGCACAGAAACGTTCTGTGCAGGTTCCATAATCTCCGGACCTGCGCTTGACAGGTATGGTTTGTGCAACTATGTGTGTACGTTATGGCTGATGATCATGTTGGGACAATTACTCTTGAACCTTATCCAGAGAAAGTTGCTAAATTTTACTCATGTTCAAAGACCAACTTTGCCTTCATGCTATGCCACTGATGGCGAACCTTTAAGAGACCAATTGCCCAAACTGTAACCCAAAACCTACTTATTTATTGAAAAGTGCCAACACAGCACCAGGGAAGGGAGGAAGCAATCCCATCTGACTGCTGGGCAGAGCAAACTTTGTGCAGGGGTGACTGCATGGGTGCCCACAAGAGGGCTCCGAATGCCACCTCTGGCACACGTGACATAGGTTCACCACCACTGTGCTATGTTATACTTTATGCCATACCTGTCAACCATCCTGATTTGGCCGGGATAACCCTGTAATTCGGCGCCAATTTGCGCCATTTCATGACCCGTGCTGCCAAAACCCCGTAATTTTGCAGCGGGGGAAAGGAGGCACTGTGCAGCCCATCTACGCAGGTCACGTTGCATGCATGCGTGGAAGGGCTCTACACTTCCGTAGCTCCCTTCCACGCATGCGCGGAAGGCTATGCCGCCTGCGTAGAAGGCTACGCAAGTGGCGTAGCCCTCCACGCGCATGCGTACAATGAGACCTGCGCAGACCCGGTCTGCGCAGGTCCCCGATTCGCTGGAGCTGCGGTTGGCAGGTATGCTTTATGCTATGAAGGGTGTATTTTATGGAGGTTGTAATATCCCAGATAAAACCCTAAGACCAAGATCCTACTAAAACAAAAATGGAGCAGAGGGAAATTCACATGCTCTGTCTACCACTATTTTTAACATTGGACGCATGGTGGTCACATGACAAGGGAAGCCTGCCAGATTGAAAACACTGTCCTTTACAGCCATGATTTTTCTTTAAAGAATCAGATATAAATTGTTGGAAAACAGTATGTTTTTTTTAAAAGGGCAACTGGACCCCTGACAAATGGTCAATGTTTAGAAATCACTCCAAGTGTAGTCTAATGATTTAGAATAATTTTAATTATTTCCCTAGTTACTGTGTCCCTCAGTGATTATGGGGATTTAACAATTTTGTATGTAGACTGAGGGACTGCGCTGGCTTAGTGGTTAAGATGCTGAACTTAAGAACATAAGAACATAAGAACAGCCTTGCTGGAACAGGCCACAGCCCATCCAGTCCAGCATTCTGTCTCACACAGTGGCTCACCATTTCCTTCAGGGTATTCCCAAGGAGATGCCTTCACCTGCTTAGGATTCCCTGGAAATGGCATTGAGAGATATCCTGCCTATCTCTCCAACCCGGAGGTTGTCCTTAGGTAACCATAATTATAGCCATTGATACACTTGTCCTCCATGAACTTGTCTAATCCTTTCTTAAAGCTGTCAAGACTGACAGCTGTCACCACTTCTTCTGGCAGGGAGTTCCATAGACCAGTGATCCTCTGGGTGAAAAAGTACTTTCTCTTATTTGTTTGAGAACTAGTACCCAAAAGTTTCATGGAGTGTCCCCTAGTTCTAGTGTTGTGCGATAGGGAAAACAGTTTTTCCTTATCTATTTTGTCCACACCGTGCATGATTTTATAAACTTCAATCAGGTCACCTCTTAGACGTCGTCGTTCAAGAGTGAAAAGGCCCAACCGTTGCAGCCTCAGATGGTAAGGAAGGTGTTCCAGTCCCCTAATCATTCTGGTTGCTCTCCTCTGCACTTTCTCCAGCTCCATAATATCCTTCTGGAGGTATGGCGACCAGAACTGTACACAGTATTCCAGATGGGGCCTCACCATAGATTTATAAAGAGGCAAAATGACACTTGCTGACTTATTTTCTAAACCCTTCCTAATGATCCCTAGCATTGAGTTTGCTTTTTTCACTGCTGAGGCACACTGGGTTGACACCTTCATTGAGTTGTCCACCAGGACACCAAGGTCCCTTTCCTGGTTTGTCGCAGAGAGTTCAGACCCCATCAGTTTATAAATGTAATTGGGGTTCTTTGCCCCAACATGCATCACTCTGCACTTACTAATGTTGAAACTCATTTGCCACTGTTTTGCCCACTCCCCCAGTGTCGAGAGATCCCTCTGGAGCTCCTCACAATCTCTGACAGTTTTCACTACCCTGTATAATTTAGTGTCGTCAGCAAATTTGGCTACCTTGCTTTTACTCCTACCTCTAGATCATTTATGAAGAGGTTGAAAAGCAGGGGTCCCAGTACTGAACCTTGGGGGACCCCACTCTTTACTTCCCTCCACTTGGAGAAGTGTCCATTTAGTGCTACCCTCTGTTTCCTGTCCCTTAGCCAGTTGCTGATCCAGGACAAGACCTGTCCCTTTATTCCATGACTGGTAAGTTTATTCAAGAGCCTTTGGTGTGGGACCTTGTCAAAAGCCTTCTGAAAGTCCAGATAAACAATGTCAACTGGATCCCCCTTATCCACATGCTTGTTGACACTCTCAAAAAATTCCAACAGATTAGTGAGGCATGATTTGCCCTTGCAAAAGCCATGTTGGCTCTCCTTTAGCAGCGCCTTCTCTTCTATGTGCCTATTAATTCTATCTTTTAGGATGGTTTCCATCACTTTACCTGGGACACATGTCAAACTGACAGGCCGGTAATTTCCTGGATCACCCCTGGATCCTTTTTTGAAAATTGGTGTTACATTCGCTACCTTCCAGTCATCAGGCACAAAGCCTGATTTGAGGGAAATATTATATATTTTGGCTAGGATATCAGCAATTTCATCTTTAAGTTCCCTGAGAACTCGTGGATGGATGCCATCTGGTCCTGGGGATTTGTTAGTGTTTAGCTTAACAAGACATGCAAGGACCTCCTCCCTGGTTATTGACAACTGTAAAGTCGGCAGGTCAGCAGTTTGAGATCCGAGTGCTGCATGATGGAGTGAGCTTCCATCTTTGTCCCAGCTCCTGCCAACCTAGCAGTCCGAAAGCAAGAGATTGCAAGTAGATAAATAGGTAAACACTTCAGTGGGAAGGTAAACAGTTTTTCTGTGTACTCCGGTGTCTAGTCATGCTTGCCACATGTCCACGGAAATGTTTGCAGATGCAAACAGGGCTGGCTCTTTGGCTATAAACAGAGATGAGTACTGAAGCCTAGAGTTGGATATGACTGGCTTTCGAGCGAGGGCAGCCTTTACCTTTACCTATGTAAAAAGCATGGTAATGCTTCATTCCGTCACTTTCAGGTAGAGTTTGGTAAAACAGCCTGCATACCACACTGAATGTAAAGCAAAGCAATCACACTTCTATAGTGCCCCATAGTGCTTAGTGCACTGTCTGGATAGTTCACTGGATCTCATCAAAGTTTGTAAGCTAAGTTGGGACAGGACTGGTTATTACTTGGATAGGAAACCACCAAGCAGTACCAAAGAGCTCCAGGCAATAGGAAATAATGCTACTTGAAACCTGGGGAGTAATCCCTGATGGGTTAGACTTGTCCTTGGGTGTCATTTTTTAGCTACTTTGTTCAGAATGGGTATTTCTTGATTTTGTTTGATTTAGAGCTATTCCCAAATTTGCTTTTTTGAAGTTTGTGAACTCCAAAGGTTTCCAGGTATGTGAAATCCAGAATGACTGGTTACAGGCATGATTTATCTTGTTCTTTTCATACCCCACCATTATCCCAATTATTATCCCAATTATTATAAACAGTCTAATGGAGAGTTGACTGGGCGTTTTCAAAAATTATTTCAGCCTCACAGATGTGTGTTCAGCTATGATGCAATTGCTTTCTAAAAAGGAGTGCTAGCAATGCTGTGAAAGTGATGAATTATTTATATAGTGGGTCTTTGAAGAACTGAGGATCACAATGATTTTCTTCTGGGCATTAAATACGTAATCCACTCACAGCTGAATTTGATACAAACATTAATTCTTTTCTTTTCCTGTTGTGTGATTATTACTCCCTTGTGATCAGACATCAAAAGTCCATGTTTTGATCAGCAACAGTATTCTGAATGAATATAGGATGCTAATAATCCATTTGCATTGGGATTCAAAGCACTGGACTAGCCATTTTGATATGTCTCTTTTCTTTAGTCAATTGTTGTTTAATTTACTTTCAGTATTGTTTATTAATTCTTCTACTTTATTTAAGATTTTGGAACATTGGAAGATGTTTTTAATTGTTCCATTTGACTTAACATGGTTAGTTTGTATATCCCAGGATGATATTAAAGAAGAAGTAATGCTTGAATTGGGTTCAAATATGAAGAGAAAAACTGGGCAAGTTTAGCAGAAAACTATTCTCTTTCTTGAAGCATGACCACATAGTATTCCCAGGTTTCTGGTATTTTGGATTATGGTAAATGCAGAAAGCAGTGCCTACAATCGAGGTATTACTTTGAACTTTATTGAACCAGCACATTCAAAGCAACTCATGTGGGCTTTCTATAGTTCATCAGTTTGGAAAAAAATCCTTTTTAAATCACAACTTCCAAAATACCATGGTCATTGGCCATGCTAGCTATGGTTTGTGGGAGTTTTGGCCCCAAAATGAAACTTTCCACAATTCCATTTATTATATAATTCAAACAGAGAACCCCCAAGGAAGCTTGTATCATTTCCAGTTCAAACAGACAAAAAGCCCAGCAGTCAGCACTGCCAAATGGCTCAGAGAGTGGGAGAAAACCAAAGCTGTTTAGTAGACCTAGAGTTGGCCAACACCGGGTGGGAGACCACCTGGAAATCCCATACATGTCACCATTTGTACGAATGGTAAGGTACAAAAATATTACAAACACAGTATTTGCAAGCACATTTACAAAACACCTCCTTCCATCACTGCTTGCAGAATAAACACTTTCAGCAGGCCTGTGACGTTTTGCAGATGTTGGGTGCATGACCAGTTCTGGGAGTGGTGATGAGTGTAGGGGAAGCATGCCAGAGGGGGAACTAAGATTCCTGAAACTCATTTTATGAAGGGGCTTGTGGGGGCCAGCAACAGTGGTGCCGAATGGATTTTTCCAACCATTTTGAGCTGAGATCTCCACTTCATAATCTGAGTGCTTTTATCTGTTTCTGAAAATAGACAGGAATTTTTTCCACCGGCTGCTCCAATCTGGCTGTAGAGATGTGAGGAAGGATTACATGGATAAATTCATGTTTTGTCAAACAAGCATGTCATTTCCAAACCAAACATAGCCTGTTCTCTTGTAACATTCACCCACCCTAATAGTTATCCTAAAAAGAAAGACACGACAGCTCATGAAACAGGTGAAAGGCCAAATAACTCCAAGGCCTACTCAGAGTATTTATTTTCTTTCCTGGTAAATAATTGGAATCAGCTATTTTTGTCCCAAGGTTTCAAAGGCATTGAAGGATTGCAAAAAATAAAATAAAAATAAAATCTCTCCCTGGAATGGATGATAGCTAGCTAGCATATTTTGAAGGACGTCCTACCCTTTTGCTAATATGTCCTTGGTTAAAACAACCAGGGTTCCCTTCTCAAACTTTGATTCTTCTACTTTGTGTTAAGTTTTTTATACACAGCAGTAGGCAGGGCAGCTTTACAAATAGTTTTACTTATAGTTTTCAAGTTCTCCAAGCATTACACTCCGCGCAACTAAACTCTCCACATTTGTTTAGAAATATAAGGAAATAGTTCTTTACTTACAGTAGCTTTAGAAAGATTAGTAAACAGTTGTGTTGCTTGATAAAAAGAGTTCTTTACAACAAGTTTCATCTTAGACAAATATTATTTGCTTGCAAGGCAAAAATAAGAGAGAGAGCAAGAACAGCAGAATAATAACTGAAGCATCACACACTGAATAACAGACCCAAACAACAAACAGCTTAATACATATCAGGTGACCCTAGAGGCAGGAACTAGAAGACTCTTCTACTGGCTTATAGACATAATTTACATTAACAACCCATTGCATGGTGGGGTTGCTCTAATATACTCACCGCTTTGGAACTATCATCCACCTACCGTAATTTTCCATGGTTCATTTTTCAATGGACAGTATCAGAGCTTCAGCCACTAGTTACTCATTCATTCTGTCACTCATTGATATGAGTCTTTTAAAAAAAAACACAATAAAAAAACCTAAAAAACCCACACACATTCCATCACATAATCCTTGCATCCAATCATCCATTATGCCACAAAGTCAGGGTGAAAAGCTCTGTGCGACTTTGATTCATTTCTAAATGATGTGTCCCAAAAACCATGGAATAATATCATGTTTCTTCCCCCATGAAACATACACAATGCACACCTGAAATATATTTTGAAACTAAAGGAAACAGTCAAAATATGGTCATCAGCTAGGGCTTTTCTCCTTCTCGTTATTTATTTATTATTTATTTATTTAGATTTGTATCCTGCCCTCTTGCCCTAGGGCAACTCAGGAGAGGAGGTGGGGCGGCTGGGGTGTTTGAAAGAAACCACTCCCAGAAAAAATGGAGAATAAAATATAATATACGATACAAAAGTGTATTTAATCGGAGGAATTATTCACGTGCTCGTCCTATGTTGAGGTCTATCGGGCATGAATGTGGAGTGTAAACTGAACACGACTAAGATGTGATGACAACTAAATATCTTTCTTATATACGAATCATGCCGTCATACTGATAATCTAAAGCACTAAACTATAAACCTCAAGCATACAGACATACTGGGAGTGGTTTCTTTCCTTGCTAGGGCAACTCAGGGCAGCGAACTATCACATAAATATTATAAAAATCCCCTTAAAAGATTCAATAAAAAACCATTTAAAACCAACCCAAATTTTAAAAAACCCCTCCCTTCCCACCCAACAATAAAAGGGACATATAGCTCTAACATATAGTTCTAACAGAGCCAACGAGTGGGAATCAGCACCCCGTTGGCCCCCCATACTTGCCCTGCCAGCCAGGTTTTCAATTCTTTCCTAAAGTGCAGCAATTCTGTCTGTAGCCATAGATCTGCTGGCAGGAGGTTCCACAGGGTTGGGGCGGACCCCAAGAAGGCCCTTCTCCTTGTGCTAGAGAGGCGAGCCCCTCTAGCCAATGGAACAATGAGAGAGCCCCACCGGTCCACCCTGGTGGGGCGGGCAGACTCCCTTGGGGCGATGCGGTCTCTTAGATAACCTGGCCCACTACCATGACGGGCTTTAATGGTCATTACCAGCACCTTGAATTGCACCCGGAGACAAACTGGTAACCAGTGCAGCTCCCGAAGCAGAGGCGAGGCATGGACATAATGCCCGCACCCCATCACTACCCCAGCCGCCGCATTCTGGACCAGCTGCAGACTCCGAATGGTCATCAAGGGCAGCCCCACATAGAGCGCATTACAATAATCAAGTCTGGAAGTAACCAGTACATGTGTGACCATGAGCAAGGAATCCCTATCCAGGACTGGGCACAACTGGTGAGTTACACATAGCTGTGCAAAGGCTCTCCTGACCACGGTTGCCACCTGCTCTTCTAGCAGCAGACACGCGTCCCGAAGAACCCCCAAGTTGCACACTGGGTCTGTCTGGGGCAAAGTAGCCCCATCCAAGACCAAGGATGGCAGCTCCCGGGATAATGCGGGACCCCAAGCCCACAGCCACTCAGTCTTGCTTGGGTTCAGCTGATATGTGAGGAAGAGGCAAGCAATCAGTGCTTTATGGAAACTGGTTGCTGGAATCTAATTCTCCTATCACCCCTAAACCCTGTCTGTTTTCCATTTAACTCCCTTGGACCCAAACACATGAAAAGATGAAGCAAAGTGGTACACACAAAGGAATGGAGATTTTTCACAATGCAAACTGCTGGGAAAAAAGGACATGATATAGACTGGTGCCACAGATGGTGGCAAAGCTTATATAGTACCTCACTGCTCTTCACATTGTTTTCTAATCCAGGTGGGTTCTTGCACTTGTTGCTGACTGGGTGGGGTGGGGTGAGAAAAGGAAAGATAAGAGTGGTATGTTTGCATTACAGTGTAAAATATCATTTGACTCCAAGGTGCCAGATAGCAAAAGACTCCTCAACCAAAGTCAAGAGTTCCCTGCCTGAGCCAGTTCTACAGTACATACCTGTCAAGTATCCCGTATTGACTGGGATTTCTTGTATTTTGGCACTCGTTCCTCCACTTTCCTGCCACCATCCCATATTATGAATGATGGGAAAAGGGGTCACTACACATGCGCGCACGCAGAACCCATTTGTGCATGCACAAACGGGTTCTGCACATGCGCAACTGGGTTCTGCATGTGCGCACCTGCGCATGCACAGTAATTTCCCATATTTTCGGGAGCTGCACTTGATGGGTATGCTACAGTATAGTAGAGCAACAATAATGGCATTGGTTAGCTTGTTGGTTGGTGTGTTATTTAAGTGTTTCATTAACAGTTTTTCCTTTATTTTTTGTCTCTAAAATATGTCTCTGGTTTCTAATAAATTGTTTGAAGTGCGTATTTTATTGCTTTCATTGGCTGAAGTCCAGTAGTAAGTTGTAACTAGAGTAGGTTCATTTAAACAATGGTGCTGACTCACCAGATCCTCACTAATTCAGTGGGCCTATTCAATTTGTGACTTATTACTGGATTTCACCCACTGTTTTATTACTTTTAGCAATTAATTTTTATTGTAGTTACTGTATTTTATTACTTTGATTTATTTTTTTTAACTGAAAAGCAATATAAAAATGTTCTTAAACAAGCAAACAAATAAAGAAAGAAATATTTGCCTGGACATTTTCCTGACTGCAAGTAGTGTAGCTATTAATCGCTATTTTTTTAATAAGATTGCTATATAAATCCTATTCTACTGATTGGTTTTATTGTATTTTGTTATTGCTTAATTTTGCAAACTATGTTTTTAAAGTGAAAAGTGGTATATAAATATTCTAATATAAAACAAATATTCTTCTCTTTTGGCAACCTGGTGGAAAATATGTGCTCCTAACAGAGCAGGCGATATCCCCATCTTCTCCTTTCACTTCTTTTGGCTTCCAGCCTACTTTTCTAACATTTACAATACTTATTAATTTCAGGGAAGAAAATTCTCCATATTGGTATGCTGATAACAGCATAAATTTCATATTCATGAAATGCTGATGATGTCTAAATATAGAGATGGAGTGATTGCCTCTGGAACAATTATAATTCAAAAATAGGATAAAAGGAGAAATATTGGTATGCTGGTTTCTTTGAAATGTGTCCAAATGATCACTCCTGTGCAGTTCAGAGCTTGGAAACATTACTGTTTTGAATAACAACACCCAGAGTTCTCTAAGCTATATGGGCGCTAGATGGGAGAGTCTGGGGCATGTTGGCCAAAAATATGACAAAACCTTTCCTGCTCAGCAGGGAATTATCCACCATAGAAGTAAGCTTGGCTTACTTTGCTTTCCCAAGGTTTACTCTGGCCTGTTCCTTTCATTAGGCAAGTGGAAAGGTTTTAAATAACAAACAATTATGAAATGATTGGGCTAGGAGTAGGGATTACAAATAAAGTTGAACAGTTTTGCATAGTTTCTCATGCTTTCAACTACCTTGAGGAAATCTGGTACAGTGTTCTGCTTCAGGCCTTTGCTACTTGGTGTTTTGCCAGGAACATGACAAAAATGGTCTTGTATAGGAAAAGTTGGAGCAAGCAGGAAAATTTGAGTAATAAATTTTCTGTAATTTGCTTTCCACATACCAAACACCAAAATGCATTACTGAGCTGCATGAATTCCCCTTGTGCCCTTGCGTCAGCTTACATAAGAATGTTCCATTTATCTGTCTGACTGCCTTTTCCTCCTGAAGTTCATTGCCAGCTTGGGTGGGAGATGTGCAGTATGAAACCTAAGAGGAAGTGGGATGGGGTGGAGAAAAAGAATCAGTTAGACTGGGGTACTCACAACCTTTCCCCAAAGTTTTGCTGAGCTTCTCCCTTTGTCCCTTGGGTGGAAACAGAATGTCCTCAGCAGCAGTAAAATCCAATGGCACCTATACATTGCCAAGCCAGGGCAGTTGGGGAGTATGGTTTCCCCATGCCCACCGGGCATGGAAACGGCTCTGGCAGAGGCCGCTTCGGGAGAAGGCTCCTTGAGCCGCGGGCTCTGCGAGCAGACAAATTAAGGGGGGTGGATAAATGATAGGGTTTGATTCACCCAATTCCTTTGACCTGACCAACGGACCTGCTGAGAAAGCGAATATCTAACCTGGTTACCCATTAGAGTAAATCACTCATCTCCGTGTTTCCGTGTAATCCTCGGCACAAATAAATGCCATGTTTACCCCCGCCTAATCCCTGAAAAATGGGACTCCTAAATCCATGTTTGCCCCAGTTAATTAACTTCCCCAAAGAGGTTCCCAATTAACCTGAGTACACAGGTGATGTAATTTCTGTCAGATGACAGTCTTGCCACCGTTGCGTTTTTCCTTCTATATATGTTGCAGCCTTTTCTCAATAAAGTACTGATCTGATCTCGCTCCTGTTGCCTCGTGTTGTCACTTGATCAGTCTCCTCCGGGACTTAGCGCCGCCCTAGCGGCCAGACATCGCTACAGCTGGTGACCCCGACATGATTCTACTCGTGAGTAAGAGACCCCGGAGAGGTCTGCTCGTGAGTAGCGATCCACGCGGTCCGGTTCTGCGCTTGAACTGCGACCCGTCACCCCGGAGGACAGCGTGGCGCTCCGACCGACAGCCAGCCGATCGGAGAAGTGGCCTGCGGCGAGGCATTCCAGAGAGGCATTCCTACAGCTTGCTCCTAGCTTTCGAGGAGGTTGCCATAGAGGGAAACGCGTTCCGCTCAGGGCAAGCTGTGAGCCCCTGACATCACAGAGGCCGTCGAAGGGCCCGTGGCAGAAGGTCCACGCTCCGAGGTCTACCCCAGACACCCGACACCCGAACCTGTTGCCTGCAAAGACGCGTCGACCCGTCCCGAGGAGGAATCTTCCGGAGACCCAATCGCAGGTAATATGGGGACTTGTTCTCATAGACCAAGTCCGTCCGCTAGCCAAAGAACTCGTGAGGAAGAGTTCAAAATCCTGGCCAGGGTATTTAAATTACGCTTTCACAGCAGGGAATTAGCGAGACTTTTGGCGTACCTCAGGGAACACTGCCTACTTTACCCAGAAGTAGGTACGTTAACCCTGCAGCTCTGGGATCAGATAGGAGACTGCATTCAGCAACCCCCGAAAGCTCCAGGAGGGATAGTTCGTACTTGGAGAAAGTGTAGGAGACTCTTGGCTGAGATCGAACCAGTCCGGGTAGAGGCCAAAGAACCCCCGTTAGTCGAGCCATCAGGCAAGCCAGTCGAACCGACTGCGCCCACGACACTCTATCCGTCAATTAGCTATCAGCAGAGTAGCGCAGGGAGCCTTCCCGCGGTGACAGCTGCAGACGTCACCAAAGGAACGCAAGGAATGAGAAGCGCTGGCGCTTCTCTGACAGCTCCGGGTTCCCTAGTCGTGAAAAGTGCCCTTCAGCGCACAGCTGAGATAGAACTCAAGAAGGGGGAATTGTCAGTTGAACAGCTAGCTGAACTTAGACAGATTTGTCCAATCTGCTTGGAGATGGACGCGCTCACGGGCGCACAGCAGATAGTACACTCCCCAGTCCCGTACAAGCTTCTCATGGCTTTACGGAAAGCAATTTCAGAAACAGGGCTCCAAAGTCGTTTTACTAGGGGCACGCTTCAGCAAGTGTGCGAAACCACCATGTGGATTCCTCATGACTGGAAAGCCGTCATGAGGATGATGCTAACCCCTAGCCAGTACATGATCTGGGACAGCGAGTTTCGCCTAGAGGCCCAAACTCGAGCTGCCAGGATGGGAGGCGCGGTAATTCCTGACCAGTTATATGGTTCAGGTGCCTTTGAGCCCATCAACGCTCAAATCAACCTGCCTCTCGCCACTCTAGAGATGTCAGCCGAAGCTGCCTATAGGGCATACTTCAAGGTCCCAGCGTCTGGCAAAACGGCCAAAAATTACACCGCTATTAAGCAGGGAGCCCAGGAACCCTACATGGACTTCATCAATCGCCTGGAGGAAGCAATTAGCAGGCAGATTGATAATGAGCAAGCCCAACAAGAGCTCATGATTAAGCTAGCAAAGGACAACGCCAACTTGGACTGCCATAAAATCCTGCAGTCCCTGGGCAATCGCCCTGACTTGACCTTAACGGACATGATCCGAGCATGTTCTGACGTTGGCACAGACTCCTACAAGATGGGTCTGCTAGCGGCAGCGGTGCAGGGGGGGAGAAGACCTCAGGGCAATGGCAAGATCAAGGGAGCATGCCACGCTTGTGGCAAGGTCGGACACTTCGCTAGGGAGTGCCGATCCAAAGGAGGCGGACAAAAGTCCGGCCGTCCCAAGGCTCCGAACACCCCCTGCCCGAAGTGCAAAAAGGGCTATCATTGGGCCAGGTATTGTCCGAGTTCGGGAAACCGGAATCCGGGCACGTCTCTGGCCCCAGTCCAAACAGAGGCTTCCTTCACCCCGATCCAGAACTCCCCAGAACTAGACTAGGTTCTAGGCACATCCCAGGCACTGCGAGGGCACAGGCCAGCCCCAAGGGTAGCACAGGACTAGAATTGGCTTGCCAGGCGGACGTTACATGCGATCTGCCGGGCACAGTCTATCTAGTCGATTCTCAGTATATGGGACCCCTGCCCAAAGGCTTTATAGGTTTAGTTTTGCCCCGTAGTGTAGCTGGAGGACGTGGAATTTTCATAATTCCAGGAGTCATTGACTCGAATTTTTCAGGCGTTCTCCAGGTCCAGCTTTGGACACACCTGCCCCAAACAATCCACAAGGGAGACACCCTAGCGCAACTGATCATGGTTCCTTGTCACTCGCCAGCAGGCAGCCAGAGAAGGCTCAGTGACAGCTCAGAGTCCGGTTCAGCAGACCGCTCGAGCACGAGTGAGGCAGTGCAAGGATACCAGGTCTTAGCGACAGTGGAGACCAACATTGAGTGGAAGCAGCGCCCCGTTATCGAGGTATTTTTGAACAAAAGAGTGTTCTCAGGGTTACTCGATACCGGAGCGGATGTGACCGTGATAAGCAGAAGCCAGTGGCCAAGAGAGTGGGCCATTGAGCCGGTCTCCGATGTGTGGGGGGTAGGCAGTGTTCAGGAAGCGTTCAGAAGCCGAGAGTGGGTAGAAGTCACAATCCCAAGGGCTGACGGCACGCCGGTGATTCGGCCGCACATTCTTGACGTGCACGTCAATCTTTGGGGGCGAGACATTCTACAGCAGTACGGTGCCACCCTTACCTTCGGGTAATGGCGTTGCCACTTAAATGGCTCACCGATACTCCGGTCTGGGTAGAACAATGGCCGGTAGTGGGAGAGAAATTGGTTGCTCTCAAGCAGCTAGTTAAGGAACAGCTAGACGCAGGACATATAGAACAGTCCACGAGTCCTTGGAATTTGCCAATTTTTGTTATTAAGAAGAAGTCGGGGAAGTGGCGACTCCTCCACGATCTCAGAGAGATCAATAAATGCATTCAGCCGATGGGTCCGCTTCAATGCGGCATCCCAAATCCTAACATGATTCCCGAGGGGTGGGAGATTCTAGTCGTAGATCTCAAGGATTGCTTTTATACAATCCCCTTAGACCCCAGGGACCGGGAAAGGTTCGCCTTTACAGTGCCGGTTGTGAACCACAGTGAGCCCACGCAGCGTTACGCGTGGAAATATTTGCCACAGGGCATGCTCAATTCGCCCACCCTGTGCCAAATTTATGTTCACGACGCACTGGCAAAGTTCCGAAGCCTTTACCCTAAAGCTATTGTTTGTCACTTCATGGATGACATTTTAGTAGCGTTGCCGCAACTCGGCAGCGAAGTGTTTTCTGACCTCCAGGCCAGCCTGGGGGACAAAGGTTTACTCATCGCCCCTGAGAAAGTGCAGAGAACCGAGCCCTTCTCATACTTGGGTCATCGGCTTCTCCGCTCTTTCGCCGCACCAGTTTTGCCTCAGATAAATTTACAAGATTCAGTCACCCTGGTAGAGTTACAGCAGGTTTTAGGGAACATCAATTGGGCCAGACCGTATTTCCGATTGGATACGGATCTTCTGAAACCGCTCTTCTCGCTGCTAACCTTAGGTAAGCAGCCAGCAGACCGGATAAAAATTTCTTGAGACGCGCGCTTGGCGCTCGAGAAAGTGAACCAAGTTCTCAGCCAGAGGTGGGTAGATAGGATCGCCCAGGGGCCATATGCCCCGATCCTGAATTTGTACATCGTACGGTCAGGATCCATGTTCACTGGGGCGTTAGGAGTAGACTCCGAGAAGGGAGCGAAAATTGTGGAGTGGGTGTACTTGCCTAACACCTCCTCACGGAACATCGTTCCGCCCTAAGAATTGGTTTCCGCGGTGACTTACCGCGGAAGGCTGAGAGCTAGGGACATTTCAGGGAATGATTTGGCCAAAATTGCAGTCCCGTTCACCAAGGAACAAATCCATCAGTTAATGCAGCTAGGTGACTCGCTTCCGATTGCTTTGGAAGGTTTCACTGGTAGTCTGGCATACCACTTGCCCAAAGACCCCAGACTTGTCTCACTCCAGACAGGAACAGTCAGCTTGTTCGAATTGCTTTCGCTGGTCCCACTTCAGGGGGCCAAGACAGTTTTTACTGATGGAGGTCGCACTTATGGTGTTCTGACCTGGCAGGAGGGCGAAGCTTGGCGCACGCTGTTAACTCTTCCACAGAAGTCCGCGCAGCGGGCAGAGTTGGCAGCCGTGAACCTTGCCTTGCGCACCTTTGCCCAGGAGCGTTTAAATATCATAACTGACAGCCTGTATGTTAGGAATTTACTTCACAGTCTGCCGGGAGCTTACATCACTCCCGCGATAGACAAAAACTTGCTCAGTTTGTTTCTCACTGCTCAATTTCATTTGCGAAACCGCACGGAGCCGCTCTATATTGCCCACATCCGCAGTCATCAACCTACCGGGTCCGATTTCCGCGGGCAATAGCAGAGCGGATGCGGCGGCAAAGGAAATTCAGCAACGTTCAGTTTTGGGAGTTTTTACTACTCCAATCCAAAGTCATGCCTTCTTTCACCAAAATGCCAAAGCTCTCGCGAGACAGTTCAATCTGCCACTTTCTCAAGCCCAAGGCATAGTCCGCTCTTGCCAGCATTGCGCAGGGGCGCCGGGGGGGCCCTCGTGGGGGGTCAACCCACGAGGGACAGAGGCTAACCAGGTGTGGCAGATGGATGTCACGCATGTGCCGCAGTTTGGCAGATGGCAGTACATGCATGTGTGCATTGACACTTTTTCTCAGTTTGTTTGGGCAACGGCGCAGAAAGGGGAAACTGCCTCCCACGTGGAGCAGCACCTCCTTTCCTGCATCGCGGCGATGGGCAAGCCGCGGCACGTGAAAACGGATAACGCCCCGTCCTACTGCTCTAGGCAGTTGGCCGCCTTCATGGCTACTTGGGACATCAAGCATACGTTTGGAATTCCCTACAATCCGCAAGGGCAAGCGATTGTAGAACGGGTCAATCGGATGCTAAAGTCCTACATTGACAAACAAACAGAAAGGGGGGAGCCACCAGCCCTCCCCAAATCACAGGGAGAAGCACAGTTTTGCCTGAATAAGGTATTGTTCACATACAATCACCTTAATGTTTTTTCGGATTGTACGCCGCAGGAGAGGCATTTCCGCCGTTCGGAAGCTCTCCCGCGACCTATGGTCCGGTACCGAGTGCCACCGGACCCTTCTTGGAGGGGCCCGGTGCCGCTCATAACCTGGGGAAGAGGGTATGCTGCAGTTATGTCTCCTACAGGTGTCGTTTGGATTCCAGCTCGGTGCGTCAAGCCTCATTTGGAGCCTCATGGCGTGGACCCAGGCCGACCCGAGTCCGATCCCGGAGATGGAGAGTCTCACACTGACCGACAAGACCCGCCGGAGGAGACGGCCACCGGCAGCGCCGAGGATCACCTGGGGGATGGTCAAGGCTCTTTGCGGTGAGGCCGAGGACGCCCTCCAACGCGAGGAGAAGGAGCCGACACCGGAGAACCTCGTAGCAGCAGTTTTTGCCCAGATTCACGCCAACTCCATGGCAGTCACCATCATCCTGGCCCTCTCCCTGCTTTTGGGGGGAGGCGTTCAGGCCGCTTCACTTCAGGCCAACGGCCTGCCGCCTGGTGAAGACCTTTCAGCACGGATGCACTACAATTTGTGGGCAAGGTTGGCGGGTCTCGTCAACCAGTCCGATTTTTGCCTGAAGCAGGACATTGGTTCTGCCTCGATCCTCAGCACCTGTCTCATCCCCGTGTGCCACACTCTAGACGCACGGGCCAGGGATGGCGACTGGTTACTGAAGATTTTCGGACCGCATCTCCCTGCGAGCTTTGCAGCCTACGCTCGCTGGGGGGGCTTGCGGCTCACCATGACTTTGCCGGCTGATGCAGCCACTCTTCACACCCCGCGAGTGGCGGCCAGCCCGAACTCCACTTGTGCTCGAATAGTCGGCTGCGTTGCAGTTGACCGAACCCAGCGCTGCTGCCTCGATACCGGCAGCAGCAATTGGACTTGTGAAAACCCAGAGACAATTGGCTCATTGCCTGCTCATGTCACCCTACCCTCGGGGTGGTTCTTCACATGTAATCAGTATACCTTTAACTATATCCCTGCAAATGTATCAGATTCCACATGTTGCCTTAGTCGGTTGACACTGTTGCTCCCCACTAAGGATATGGTTACCCCAAGCACAAATATTTCACATGTTTCACATGTTCCCGCACTCATACGGCACACTCGCACCACCCAGTTAGACAGCTCATGTGACAGCAGCTTTAGAGTCCTTAGTCCGGCCGAATATGTCTCGCTGTCAGTCAGCATAGTCGGCGTGCCAGGCTTAGCCGTCGGCAACGCACGGAGGATTGGTCGCTTGGCTTGCGGTTTGGCAAAAGCCATCAACCATACCTCCTCAGCGATAGCACTCCTCAATCAGGAGCAGGCGGAACTCCGCCATGCCATCCTCGATAATCGAGCGGCTATCGACTATCTCCTATTGCTGCACCACTTGGGTTGCGAATCCCTTCACGGTATGTGTTGTTTCAATCTTACTGATAATTCCCGCAGAATCCAGACCCAGCTCACAGATCTCCACACCATAGTTGCGGGCATCACAGAAGGCTCTGCGTGGGGGGCTTGGTGGAGTTCATTGTGGAATTGGATGTGGTCATGGATCCCATGGGGGTGGCTCCAGACGGTACTCAAGATGGTGGTGGGGGTGATTATACTAGGCATTGCCATATGCTGCTTTGCACAATGTATTCCCTCACTGATCAGGAGGTACCGCCCCAAGAGGGAACCCCGAGACGTCATCCCCGCTCAACAGCTGATGCCGCTCCTACGCAGGTTCGCCGGTCAGGCCCTTAAATAAAACAGAAAGGGGAAATATGGTTTCCCCATGCCCACCGGGCATGGAAACGGCTCTGGCAGAGGCCGCTTCGGGAGAAGGCTCCTTGAGCCGCGGGCTCTGCGAGCAGACAAATTAAGGGGGGTGGATAAATGATAGGGTTTGATTCACCCAATTCCTTTGACCTGACCAACGGACCTGCTGAGAAAGCGAATATCTAACCTGGTTACCCATTAGAGTAAATCACTCATCTCCGTGTTTCCGTGTAATCCTCGGCACAAATAAATGCCATGTTTACCCCCGCCTAATCCCTGAACAATGGGACTCCTAAGTCCATGTTTGCCCCAGTTAATTAACTTCCCCAAAGAGGTTCCCAATTAACCTGAGTACACAGGTGATGTAATTTCTGTCAGATGACAGTCTTGCCACCGTTGCGTTTTTCCTTCTATATATGTTGCAGCCTTTTCTCAATAAAGTACTGATCTGATCTCGCTCCTGTTGCCTCGTGTTGTCATTGATCAGTCTCCTCCGGGACTTAGCGCCGCCCTAGTGGCCAGACATCGCTACAGGGGAGAAAAGTCTTGTGAGTAATTGTTGTTTTGTTGAGAACTGAGCAACTGCTAGAAAAATTACTGCTTTGACTGCAAGATTTCAGTGAAGTAGGGGAATGGAAGTCAGGCTAAAACATTTAGTTGCCTAAGGTAAGGCAACACAGATTGTCTACCCTGCAAGTTAGGGCGCATAATACCTAAGGCTAGAAAATCCCACATCATAAGCACCTATCTCTCCTTTTGTTAGGAAAATGCAATACAGTACTAATAAATCGTGCAAAAGGGGATTAGTTACAAATTGGGGAGTGATTTAAAGAGTACACAAGAGGACATTAATTGCAAGGAGAAGGTCCCATGCTGAGCTTCTGATATTTCCAGTTAGTTTCTGTGACAGAATTAGGGAAAATCCTCTGCTGAGATTGGGAAGAGCTGCTACTCCTCAGAACAGACAACACTGGGCAACACTGGGCTAAACAGTTGACTGCTTTTGCTCAGTGGCTGCAATCCTATTCCCTAAACATAGTAAGTCACAATTAGAGTAGGTGTGTTGAGTCTGTGGGGATTTGGAGAGTCCACTCCTCCAAAAATTCTATTGATTCAATAAGATTAATCTACTTGCAATTTACTATGCTGAGCAATGGAATTTCATTGAATATTAGGCAATTTCATGTGCTCATACAGCATATTTTCACCCCCTTAGCAACTTGAAACATAATATCCAATTAGCTCAGGAGTTCTCAACCTTTTAAAGCCAGAGGCTGGATCACGCTCCCTCAAACAGCTTCAGGGGCCGGACAGCCATTTTGCCATTCCTCTACCACATGGCACTTTCTGGTGTAGTGGAGGTGGTGGTGGGCCACATGAAATGGTGCTGTGGGTTGAGAATCCCTTGTTTAGCTTATGTTCTTGTTTGTGTGGTGAATGATATCTATATGAAATAGTGCATGGGTTTTTCTCACCAATATATCTTGTATCTATTGTGTTTTATTTTCCAATTGGTCATTAGAAGGTACGCAAAGGCTTGATTTGCAGCTCTGGTCACTGATGGACTTTATTTCTGAGGAAATTGCACTGTGGGAAGGAAGGCATGTTGACTGGAAGAAATATGTGTTCCTCATAAAGTCCAGTTAGAATTGATTATTTGATATCTCAAATACTACTTAAATGCTAGTCACAAATTCGAGAGACAGTATGGTCCTGTGGCTAAACACCACAGAAGTATCACCCACTCTGACCAGCAGGAGCCCTGTTCTTGGCACAGAGACATTTCACAACGTTTGTAACATTACTGTTTTTGCCCGGAGATGTTAGGGATTATAACATGGGCTTTTGCACATTTCATCCTGGAAACCTTCAGGTAACATCTTGGTTATACCAAAATTAGCTGGATTCCATCTTGTGTTTCCTCCTGACTCTCAAATTCCATTGTGACGAGTATGCCAGCTTGAGCTAAACTGTCCAGGAAAGGCCTAATGATCCCGAAATCAAAATATGCCAAACATCTCTATCCAGAGAGATTCAATAAAGCAAGGAGAGTAACAATATTTGTGTTATAAACCACACTACTTTCTATCTTTTCTTTGGCCCAGCCTATTGCTGCCTTCAGAATGCTGTCAAGGAGGTTAGAATGAGATGAAAAGAGAAGCAGTAAGTATCAGGGTGAGACTGCACTGGAAAGCCAAATTGGAGAGATTTGACTTTGCTATGATTTGATTTCCAGCTGCTATTATGTTTGAAATCACAGCCAATCAGAGTCATTGCAAAGGCAATGCTCACACAGGGGCTGTGAATTAATTTGGGAGTTAACCATTCATTTTGGTGTTATTCCAGCTGACAGTCCCCTCTTCTGTCCTTCCTTCCTCTGATTATCACACAATCTTGTGGCTCCAATTTATACACCCAAACCAAAGTGCTTATGTTCTCTCTTCTCATAGTCCATTTCCACTACCTACAGTATAGCAGCGTAACCTCTGGACTAAACAGTGGAAAGAGTTCCTCTAGGTCATGTGAAAGGAAGAGATCCCTAAAATAAGCTAGATTTTTCCCTATTTCCCACCATGCAAAAATAGACAATTGAATAAAACTGGCAGCCCAATTCTGTTCCCCTGCCAGCTTTTCAGCAGGTAGAAAAATCCTTCAAGAGGAAAACAAATGTGCCACAGCATATAGTGTAGTTTTTCTAACATTTTCTTGTTCTTCTTGTAATTACTCAGTATGTCTTGAAGCATACTTTGTGAAATCATAGCTATTGTTCAGTTATTGAAAGACTGATAACTGTATCAATTTTCATGCTTTTATTTTAAACAGTCCGTTTCAATATTAGAATGTGAGGGAGAAACACCATGATTGTCTTTGCAATGACTCTGATTGCCAAGATGCTGAACAAGAAATAGAGTGCTTGTGACTAATAGCAATATGTAGTCAAATGTGTTAGCTGGCTAGGCTAGCCCACATAAATTTAGCTAGATATGCTTTTCTTGTTTTATTCTGGGGAAGGGCAAGTAAAAATGTTCCTTTTTTTCTATTTTGTACCTGATACTGAACTTTTCTATTTTTTCATATAAATAAACCTGATTAAACTGAAGATGTGTACTTGTTCATTGAGCTTAAGCTGGTGGGAGAACTCTAGTTCCTGTGTTTCATTACTAACAATGGTACAATCAAGCTAATTTGCACGGCATGTCCTACATGATCTGGCTGGTTTGTAAGTATAAACAGTCAGTGATTGAAACCTATTATAGATTTGGCATGCAAAGTCCTCATCAGCTCCAGGCCAGTATTGATGAAGCTGATGCCCTCTATCAAGAGGGAATTTAATCCACTTGGAGACCATCACCCTTCCCTGTGGACTTTTGCCACCCAAGGTTGTTAGTCCTCATGGTTGTCAGGTTAGTTAACTGCCACTTGATGATCGGTTTTGAGTTACTAATCCAATACAATGCTAAAGTGGATGAACCTATTATTTGCCTTGCTATAAAGCATTTTTCTATATACCTGTACGGTTGGCCAATCACAAAGAAGTGGGGCCAAATGGTGTGAGTCAATGAAGAAGAGAAACGGCAACCGTTTGAGGCATAAAGTTCAAAAAGCAAATTTTTTCATTTCTCAAAAATGGTAGGTTCTAAAGTAGATTCAAAAGTAGATTCAAAGCCCTTTTGATAAAGTAATGGCTTTTCACGGTAATTTCATCAGGAATCTGCTTTCAAAGATAATAAAGTGTGTCCCAAGCCTCCTAAATGTATTCTTTGGTGCTCTTAGACGTCCAAAAGCACCAAAGAACACACCATTTTTGAGAAATTAAATTGAAAAAATTTGCTTTTTGAACTTTATGCCTCAAACGGTTGCCATTTCTTTTCTTCAGTTGGCCAATCAAGCATATCTTCTCCCAGTTTAGCATTTTTCAGTCTTTATGGATTATTGGGTTAAATAAAATGAAACATACCAAAGACAATGATTCAAAACCAATATTTTGTCTTCTGTAGGTGGACATCAGTTTGTGAGAGGCCTGAGAGTTGAGTGTCAGAACTGGCTGGAGCACATAGACCTTTTCCACAAAAATTTGGCTCTTAGTTACCCCAAACCTTCTTAATTTCTTCATGCACTATAATGCAGGACAAGTGACAGATGTTATTTTGCTGCTACATTTAAATATTTGGACATTAGAATACTTTGCCTGTCCAGTGCAGACTATGCGAGATTTACTGCTAATTCTCTTGGCCCTAATGAAAGACAGCAACTCTTTTGGGTTACACAGGAAAGGAGGAGGAAACCTGAACATGTTAGGTTTTGAAACTTCCTGTTTACAAAACATGTGCTCGGCTGATGAGCAATGGCATTTCTCTCAGTGCTATTAAGGATATGTTTCATATGTTATATTTCTTTGTCATCTATTTCCCCATCGATGCGATAACAAAATGCAATGAGCCATGACATAAGGGGAAAAATAATCGACATTATCTTTATTATTTTCATTATATGGAAAGAAATTGCTTCAGACAAAGATCTATCATGATGAATCAAGGGCTGGAAGCAAATGTTACTCTTAAAATGCCTATGTGAGCTGACTGTCCCAAATGAGTTATTATGAGATATCAAAGGGCTACCTGTAAAAATCTATCACTTGAGCTTGCTGAACTCTTCCAAAACAATTCAGGGAATTGAGCCAGGCAAACTAAGTATCTGTTGGGTTATAATCTTTGTGGGCCTGGAGGCATGTGCTTAGTTGTTCTTCACTCCAGTGGCTTCAGACTGGCTCTTTGCTAGCTATATTTATCACTCTTCCCTTGGGAAGTACTTTGGCAGACGTTTGCAATGAAAATCCTGCCCAGAGCATTTTTGGCATGTGGTGAGCAGCCTTTAAATAGCATAGTGACATACAGTACTGCAATAATTACTCATATTAACACTTTTCTTTGAGCTTTCCCCTCTCTCTGTATGTCTTTCGTACCCTCTGTCACATTGTGTGTATCACCTGATATGATTCACAAAACAGTGCACAAGCATCTAATTTAAAGAATGACCTGGAGAAGAGTGTTCAGAGCATGGCTTTAGGCAAGTCACCATCCTTCCAAAAATGTCAAATTAGTCTTAATTTCAAGTTCAGTTAATAGAGAAATGGGGGCCAACTGAAGCATTCACTCAAACCTGTTGCAGATTCATTCCCCACTCAAAATCATGGAATTGTCTAAAGTGGGGGTGCCCAAACTTTTTGGGCCATGGGCCAGTCATGTGGTTCAGGGGGCCAGTCACTTTGGCCAATGGGCCAGATCCAGCCCCCAATGCCAATTCATCCGGCCCACGAAGCCCTCGTTGCTCCCAGAAGCGGCAGTAAAACACGCCCGTATGGGGAGGAATAGCATCATTTTCTGCTGGCAAAAGGCTATCCTGGAGAATAGAAGACTGAATGGTGAGTGATGCTTATGTACATTACATAGTAGCAAACACAGACTTGTCCTCATATATAAGTGCAGAAAAGCCATAGGCAATCCTATGAAACTGGTAAGGTGGAAACATCATGTGCACACATATACCATCTTTATGTTTTGCAGACACACCTTTAAAAAACACAGGAAAAATTTTGCATGACTGCAACAGGATTTCAGCAAGTTTTTAAAAAAAGAAATGATAAGTCTGATGCCGTAGAGGGGAATTTTCCACAAGGACACCTTTCCCCTTGGCAGATCTGAATATCATGAAGGTCAGATCCTTGTCAGGCAGTCTGATCAATGGAAAGAATGAAGACAAAGCTGTTGTTGTTCAGTCGCACAGTCGATTCCGACCCTTTGCGACCCTATGGACCATCGCTCTCCAGGCACCTCTGTCCTCCACTATCCTCCTTAGTCCACACAGCCCCGTGCCCATTGTGTCTACAATACCATCTAGCCATCTCATCTTTGGCCGTCCCCTTCTTCTTCTGCCCTCCACCTTCCCCAGCATCAAGGCCTTCTCAAGTGAATCCTCTCTTCTCATTTGATGTCCAAAATACTTCAACTTCATCTTTGTTATTTGTCCTTCTAAGGAGCACTCAGGGCTAATCTCTTCTAATATTGACCTATTTGTTCTCCTCGCTGTCCAGGGGACTCTCAAAACTCTCCTCCAGCACCACATCTCAAAGGCATCTATTTTTCTTCGCTCAGCCTTTCTAATGGTCCAGCTCTCACAGCCATACATTACCACCGGGAATACCATTGCTTTGACTATGCGGACCTTTGTTTGCAGTGAGATATCTCTGCTTTTCACTATGTTCCCCAGGTTTTTCATAGCTTGTCTCCCAAGAATCAGTCGCCTTTTTATTTCATGGCTGCAATCCCCATCTGCAGAGATCTTGGATCCTAAGAAAGTAAAATCTGTTACTGCTTCTACTTCTTCCCCATCTATTTTCCAGGGACTTATAGCGCCTGTTGCCATTATCTTGGTTTTCTTGATATTGAGTCTCAGGCCAGCTTTTGCACTCTCTTCTTTCAACCTAATCAGGAGCTTCTTTAGGTCAAATAGACAAAGCTATTGTACTTCTAATAACAATTTTGGCAAATGCACCTTGTCATACAGGAATGAAAAGAAGGTTTTAATAACCTGTAACATTGACAAAGGGACTGTGGTGGCTAGTGGTTAAGAAGCTGAACTTCACAACTGGAAGGTCAGCATTTTGGCAGTTTGAGACACAGAGTACTGCATGACAGAGTGAGCACCAGTCTCTGCCCCAACTCCTGCCAACCTAGCAGTTCGAAAGCAAGAAATTGCAAGTACATAAATGGGTACCACTTTGGTGGGTAGATAAACAGTGTTCCGTGCATTCCGGTGTCTAGTCATGCCTGCCACATGTCCATGGAAACATCTGCAGATGCAGACAGCGCTGGCTCTTTGACTATAAACAGAGATGAGCACTGGACCCTAGTTGGATACAACTGGCTTTCGAGGAAAGGCAACCTTCACCTTTACCTAACTGACAAGCAGATGAATCCTGTTTTCCTTTGCAATGGGTGAACCTCCCTTCTGATCAAGACTGTTAGGAGATCAAGACTGAACCAGCTGTTGATTTGACCCAGAACAGTCTTATGTTCATTTTCCTGAATACTGACACATTCTATTGGCAACAGCTCCCCCCCCCCCCAGTTGTCTTCTCTGTCTTTTAATCTGCATCTAGCCTTTTCTCCCCTTTGTTTCTCATTTCTCATTTCCTCTCTTTCCCTTGCTTTTCAGGCTTTCCCTTGCTGTAAGGGCTAATAAGTGTTTTGTAGCTGCCAGTCACGTAAAACACTTCCTGTCAACAACTTCCCCGAGACACACTATATTTCATTATGATATAATAGGGTTGAGTGGCTGGATCCTATCTGGATTCTCTCTGTGTGTTTGGTGCCTACAGTCCACTGTGGTTTGGAGTGCTCACAGTACAGGAGAATTGGGAGCTTTTCACTTCCAG